>CM077639.1:14775000-24775000 GCA_039660915.1 Euphorbia tirucalli
GGTAAAATCCATGACCTGGGAAGAGCACCCTACTATCCTGGATAGATTCATGACCAGGATCGAGAAGTGTAACTTGTGACTCAATCCGAAGAAATGTGTACTTAGAGTTACATCAGGCAAACTATTGGGGCACATTATCAGTCAGAAAGGCATTGAGATGGATCCGGACAAGATTAAAGCTATTCGAGATATGCTGGCACCGAAAATAGAAAAGGAAGTCAGATCTTTCCTAGGATCACTTCAATATGTCAGCAGATTCATTGCCAGATTGACCACTGTCTGTGAGCCCATTTTCAAGCTTCTTCGGAAAGAACAGCCCATCGTATGGAACGACCAGTGTCAAGTTGCATTTGATAAGATAAAAGAATACCTGATTAACCCTCCAGTACTAAAGCCTCCGACTCTGGGAAAGCCCTTGATTCTGTACTTAGCCATTGAAGAGACCTCCATAAGGGCAATGTTGGTTCAAGAACAAGATGATAAGAGGGAGCATGCTATTTACTACCTCAGTAAGAAACTGCTAGATTATGAGACTCGGTACACCGTGGTGGAGAAGACTTGTACTGCTATGGTTTGGCTGAGGAAGAAGCTGAGACACTATTTCCAATCCTATGAGACACAAGCAGTGGCGAAGGTTGATCCAATGAAATACCTCTGCTCTGCTCCATCATTAACAAGAAAACTGTCCCGATGGTTGCTTTTGCTGTCAGAATTCGACATTGAGTATGTGATGAAGAAGGTGATCAAAGGAAGAGCAGTAGCTGAGTTCTTAGCCAATCAGCTGCTTGAATCTGATTATATAGAGAACCTGGAGTTTCACGATGAACAGTTGGCCATAGTGGAAGTGGAGGTCAGGAAATGGATCATTGACTTTGATGGAGCTGTGAACAAGAGAGGAGTAGGTCTCCGAGTAATCATTGTAACTCCTGAGGGGGAGATAATTCCTTTGTCAAAGCAGCTAGAATTCCCAGTAACTAACAACATCGCAGAATATGAAGCCTGCTTATTTGGCATTGATGCTCTTATCACATTAGGGGCAAATGATGTGACCATTGTTGGAGATTCGCTGTTGGTGATCCGTCATGCCACCGAGGAATGGGAAATCAAAGAAGAATCGCTTCGTCCATACTTAGAGATTTTATGGGAAATGGTGAAAGTATTCGGGCATATTGAATTCAGGCACGTGGCTAGAGATGATAATCAGATGGTCGATTCGTTAGCAACCTTGTCATCCATGTGGGAAGGACCTCATAAGGCACCAATGCAGCCCTTGATCCTCGTGACTGCTAGAACACCATTCCATCGTTCTTGTGATGTCCTGACCTTAGTAGCAGATGATAAGCCCTGGTACTAAGAGATAGCTGATTTTCTACAAAATGGCTAATATCCTGAGAAAGCAGATACATCGGATAAGGCCATACTGAGGAGATTAGCAGCTCAGTTCAGACGGTTTGATAGACAACTTTTCAAAAGGATTGCAGATGGATTGTTGTTAAAGTTTCTAACGGAAGTAGAAGCCAAAAAGGTTATGCAAGAGATGCATTTGGGAATCTGTGGCCTGCATATGAATGGTTTAGCTCTGGTGAAGAAGATCATGAGACAAGGGTACTTCTGGCTTACTATGCAAACAGATTGCGCCGAAGAAGTGAAAAAGTGTCACGAGTGCCAGATCTACAGTATATCAGCCATCTTCCACCCATGGATTTACAGAATCTCATGACTCCTTGGCCGTTTTCAGTGTGGGGTATAGACATAATTGGTGAAATTTGGCCTCCGGCATCAAATGGTCACAGGTTCATTGTAGTGGCGGTGGATTATTTTTCCAAGTGGGTTGAAGTCGAGTCTTATGTCACAGTCACGGCTAAGAACATGGCCAAGTTTATAAAGAAGCACATCTTCGCGAGATACGGTATACCACATCACGTGGTGACTAACAACGGAGTGCAATTTCAAGGGGCCACAACCGAATTATTCGAGGAATACAATGTAGAGCATCGTAAGTCTTCACCTTATAGACCTCAAGCCAATGGAGCAGTAGAAGCGGTAAATAAGTCTATTAAGAAGATCTTATCCAAGAACACTTCATCCTACAGAGACTAGGCAGATAGATTACCTTATGCTCTATGGGGATATAGAACCAGCGTCAGAACACCAACAGGGGAAACACCGTATTTGCTGGTTTATGGGATGGAAGCAGTCCTTCCTATTGAGATGGAATTGAAGTCATTAAGAACTGTCTTGGAAGCTCAATTGCCTGAAATGGAATGGGTAAAGGCGAGGTTTGAACAACTGGGCATGGTCGATGAAAAGCGCCTCAAAGCTCTAGATCATCTGCAGATGTATCACCAAAGGATGGCTAGGGCCTACAACCGACGGGTTTGTCATCAAAAACATCCTCTAAAAACGGGAGAACTAGTGTTGAAACAGATGAGGCCAACTAACACAGATGCGAGGGGCAAATTCAAACCCAACTGGGAAGGGCCGTATGTGGTTAAGAAAGTACTCTCCAAAGGTGCAGTGAAGATTATGGACATGGACAGCAATAAGTTCACCAATCTGATTAATCAAGACCACCTCAAACGCTATCATGTGTAAGTAAAAAAAAGGCATGTTAAGTCGAAAAACCCGCAAGGGCGATTTAAGCAAAAATTAAGGCAATGAGAGTTAGCTTATCGACCAGAAAACCTGTACAGGATGGTTGATAACAGGAGTGGGTTCATTTGAGATATGTACCAATTTTGGCATTTTTAATTGATACAATAATTAAATTTCATTAATGAAGTGTGTTTTGCTCAACATATTGCATGAATGTTTGGAGTATGCTACATGATTCATTCGTCAAAACATCTAGATAAACAAAGTCGTTCATACGCCTAAGTATGTGAATTGTGAACATCATTCATTAAAAAAAAAAAAGAGAAAAAAAAGAAGAAAAAAAAGAAAAAGAACAAAAAAAAAGAAGAAGAAAAAAGAAGAAGAAAAGAAAGAAAATAAATATATAAATAAGAATAATAATAGTCAATATATACATAATAATGCAAATCACGTCTCTTTCATGTTCTTCTTTTCTTGACAGGAAGTGATCTCGCAGCCTCAGAAGAAGTCAGGCAATGGAAAGTCGCACGCTCGCGTGCCTCGTTGGTCGGCAGGTCCTGGATCTCAGCCAACCAATGCTTGTACCGGTCATCTGTCTCTGTGGGAGCGAGGGAAGCATAACTCAATGCCACATGGCGGGTATTCTTAGCCCAGTGAAATCTGATGTGATCGGGCCATGAAGCAGTGTACTCCTTATATGTAGTGACACAAGAACGTTGTGGAATTTTTTACAGGTGGCCTATCGGCAAAGGCGACTCAAAGAATAAAATGTCACCCTAGTCAATCCCAACAACTGGACACCATGTGCCCACATATCCACTATTACGTGGGTAATCTTCCACCAGGGGCACACCCACCTAATCCGGTCGTCAGTCAGGCGAGATAACTAAGTACCCCACTCATCAGCAGACATGTCAGTATAGGAGTCAATGGAGAAGCCTCTTTCCCTGAAGTTGGCTGGATGGTACTTCTTAAAGTTCCCTCTCGGAATCTTAAGAATCGATAGATTCTCCAACAACTAGATCTGCATTATGGCATGAAGCAATGGTTAGAAGATCATTTGGGCCCTGGAATGCACACAAATCAATAAGGAGATTTACCTGGAGCAGTATAAGATGAGGGTCGATGTGGAGGGCACCGTTTATCTTGGATGCATGCAGGTTGATTAGTGTTTTGGCAAGTGCAAAAGGAGCCGGAGACTCTCCCGCAGCCATCTGGGGAATAAGGGAGACAGCTTTGAAGGAGACAACCCCATCACTAGGACCACAAAATTACCAGCTCACCAGCAATAGGCTAACCATACAAGCCCAACTGATGTGGTCCCTAGAGGCATTAATGCACCACTCCAGTATAGATCTCAAGCTCAATCCAGGAGAGGAGGATCCGATGGAAAGAAGAGCTTCCACCTCGGGATTGGGAAGCCCAAATAAGCTCACCAACGAAGAAACATTGCCGAAGGTGAACTCGAGAATGGCAATGTCTACCCCTTTGTGACACGGAATATTCAGAATGGCACTAAATTCCTCATACAAGGGGCAAAGCTCTTGGCACGAGAAACAAAAAATATTGTCCATCGGATCCCAGAAGCGACAACAGGCATTCAACAATTCAATGTTCCAGGGATGTTTGTAATAGGCTTTGATGTTCCACAACCCGAAAGGCTTCAATTTGAGCCAATCGGAGTCTTGTAACGATTCTAAAAAATTGTAAAAGCCTGGATAAAAGGAAGCAAAAATTGAAAGAAAAAGAAGTGAATTTTTAAGAAACTAGCAAGATAAAATCCCATAGTATAAAAAAATGCAGTTCATGTTGTGTGTAAAAAATCCAATACAAGAAAGAAAGACAAAAAAAATGTGTGTGAAACGGACCACGCAATCTAGCTCTTATCCTCTCCCTCCTCCTCCTCCTCAGACTCACTCTGATGTGTAGCCCTATAAGCGTCAAAGTCCTCCTGCACCCGAGTCAAATTAGCCTATAGCCTGGCCATGTCAGCCCGCACCCGAGTCAACTCATGGGTCGCAGCCAAGGCCCGAGCCTTAGAAGCAGCTGCCTGTCTGGCCTGATCCTGGAGCATCTGCACCCGAGTCTGCAAAATAACAATACAAGTTAACATGTATACATACATTCATATTCATTCATGCATTGCATAAATCATGTGATAACACAGGGATTGTAGAATGCTTACCGCCCAGCTGGCGTTCTCCTGGACCAGATAAGCCTCCAAGCCCAAATGCTGATAGGCTATATCCTCCACCTGGGCCTGAGGGACCTGGAGCATACAGCAGTGTCAAAAAAAGAGAGAGAGAAGAAGAAGAAGAAGACTTACATGAGTGGTGTCCGCCGGGGCAAACACAAGCTACCGCTCAAGGTGAATCGGCAACTCCCTAAAAGCATGGTTGCTGTCCAGCCCTATCAGACTGAAGCCAGTTCTAAGATCCATCATCGGCTGACCCTCCACCACTCTAGCAACCTAAGAATTAGATGCTGCAGCACTGGCAGAATACACAGGATGACTCCTATCCTAGACAGGGGCATGCCCACCAGTAGTGGCAGTCTCAGCACCCTCATATGTTGGACCAGTCCGCTGAGCAGAACTGGACTCCCTGCGTCTCTTAACCTACAAATGGAAGAATATTAAAAAAAAACAAATAAATGAATACCTGACAACTGGGAGGGGTCACCGGCGCATCACCCTTGACTAGCAGCAAATACTAGCGGATAAATGTCGGATAATCACCGTCGACAGTATCAACACTGTATCCCTCTCCAAAAATGTCACAGTCTATAGTAGGATGGGCAAGATGGGGCCAGAATAATGCAAGCGGGAGCAGCGGAGGTACAAGCCGACCAGCAGGGCTGTCCACATGGTCAGAAAGACAAAGGCGCTCACCCAGGAACCACTCCTGGGACATCAGGCACTCTAAGATAAACCGGCAGTCGTCAAACCGTGCAGATGTCTACATGAGAAGAGAAATGGCGCCCTAACCACCCCACGGGTGGTGCTGGATCTACAAAAATACAATAAAAGAAATTCAACACAGGCAAGTAAAAGTTAAATTAAATTTTTCTTATTAACGAGGTTTGTCTGCTTACCCTCTGCTAGGAAACGTCAAGTAAACTCCGCCTGACCTCCTGCAAGTCGCGACCAATGCCCTGCCACCCCTGCATCCAGCAGCGCAGAACGGTCGGCTGGTTGTCATCCTGAACGTCCCTCAACTCCGGTGGCTCCTAGATGCGGTGCTCGAATGCCCAAATCTGTAATTAATAAAAGAGTAAAAAAATCAGAGGAAAAAAATAATACCAGAAGGCTGAACCAGAAGCCAAGGATCTCCTGCTGCCTCCCCCTGGCGCACAAGTCCAGTCCATAGTATAGCTGCCTCAGCGCAGCTGGAGCCCAATCCAAGATAGGAAGGCAGCTAGGTCCGCTAGAGTGGGGAGCAGAGTTATATTACAAGTACTCTGCCCGGTGGGAAACAAGGTGCAAGACAGCAAAAAAAGCACGTAGGCCTGAGCGCACCTCTCCACGTCCTCCTCTGATGGGTCTGGACTAGCAGCCCAGTAAGCCTCCACCCGCGAGCATAAAATCTTCCCCTTCTCAGGGGTGCAGCCAATCAATCTACCAATGTAGTCGTCCGCAAGCTGCTGACGAGTCAGATAATAGTTGAACAGGATTGGGGTCCCACCGAACCTGAATTCCGTGATCACAGCAAAATCTGAGGGAGTGACAGTGAAATCCCCGATGGGAAGATGAAACGTATGGGTGGTACAGACCCACCTCTCGCATAAGGCCGTCAACACGGCATGTGTAGTGTGCGGCGTGCTCGTAGGCAATGACATGATGAAGGTCTCAACACCCAGAATCCTAACCTGAGCCCTCACGGACTCAGGGAGACGGTCCCACCAGACCCAAGGCAAAGAGAGATTTCCGCTACTGGAAATCGCCCGATCCTACACATTCAGGAAGTATAACGCATACATGTTTAATTTTTGCATAATTAATTATCGACATAATCAAAATTAATTAAAAAGGAACATGCATAAATTATTCATTAAAAAAAAAGATTCTGGTTTTTTTGCTACATTCGTACGACTGTAGAACGCATCGCACGAGCGTGACTACAATCGCACGACTGTGCACCCTACAGTCGTACGACTATTCATAAATAAGATGAACAGTCGCACGACTATTCATATTCCTACAAATAGAATTCCAATTCCATGCAATTTTCGCAATTTCTAACTCGTTTTTCCTAGTTTCTTGTTCCTATTAACTACAGGGGGCTCCTAGCATGCATTCTACTCAATCAATTCACCCAGAAAGCAGTAAAACATGCCAAATCAGATTAAAATATTCAAGGGAAAAATATTCGAAAACTCAAAATTAGAGATTGAATTCGGGTACCAACCTGAATGGAAGACAGATGGGAACCCATCTCCAGCAAAATCAGGATCTCCATCCCGAATCTAATCCCAAAGTGCTCCATGTACCGCGGGTGACCGTACCCATTGGAAACACTGACAAAAGGGATATCCTCTGCGTTATTGGGTCTCTGAATCAGGTTATTAGAGAGTTTCCTCACCTTCTTTCCGAGCTTTTTCAACATTTTTGCAGATTTTGAGTTTGGGAGCCGGTTTTCTGAGAGAGGAAAAACTGATGAAAAATGTGAAGTGGGAAAAAAAGGGGCAGAAACCGCCCCTTTATTTGCTTTTACCCGTGAAGTACATTCGTACGACTGTAATTCGTTAGTCGTATGACCATAGTTGAAATTTGAATACAGTCGTACGACTGTAATGGAAAAAAAGGTGAAAAATTCTCTTATTTCCTTATTTATTTTCTAAACCCCATTTTAGCATCGAATCTTTAATGTTCCCCACAGGAAGATATTTCAGTAATTTTGTAGGGCCAACACGTCAGTGACTAATTTTTCTAACAATGGTCCGCCTCGTCCAGGGGCACGAAACCCGAGAAAAATCGCGAAAAATTCACTGTAAGTACAATTCCACCAAATTGCATTTTCGACACATCTTGTATGCCAAGTCATACCAGTTTGTCACACACTTCACAAATCTCAATCCACCACGACTTTAAAACGGGACCCGAAACTCTGTGTCAGTCCGTTGAGTGCGCCAAGTCGCATACGGCTGTCACATCCTTCACCAAATCTCAGTCCACCATGACTTTAAAATGAAACTCGTAATTCCGTGTCAGTACATTGAGTGCACCAAGTCGCACATGGCTATCACACACTTCACAAATCTCAGTCCACCACGACTTTAAAACGGAACCCGAAATTCGGTGTCAGTCCGTTGAGTGCACCAAGTCACACACGGCTGTCACACACTTCATAAATTCAGTCCTACATGACTATTAAAGGTAACCAAAAGCGCATCTCTCCGTATTTATTCTTGATCGAAGGGGCAAAAATTTTTGTTTTAAAATTATCGATCAAGGAATAAATATGCTCACCAATTACACACTACAAACACCATGGCTCTGTATGATGGGTCATACGCGGCTATGTGGTCTCAAAAGTGATGCTTTTACTGGCATTCTCCTTATGTGAAAAGGATCATAAGGAACCGCTTGGCTCCAAGAGCCGTATTTCCCCGGCGTCTTTCTTATGTGAAAAGGGATCATAAGAAACCGCCTATTGTCGACCCAGACCGACCGGCGAAAAATCTCAATTTAGGTTTAATTTTATTTAATTTGGTTTTTTATCATTATTCGTTTAATAATTTATTGCGATATCTGATCGATAACAAAATTTTATAGAGTCGCCACCAATCGAGTTTTGGTCCGATTGGACACAAATAACCAGAGATTTATATGGGTTCGTTTGCTAATTACGTGTAGGGAAGATAAAAATCACCCTACCCCGCCCATAATTGGTACTAAAAGTCGTAAATTATTCTTGTGGGATGTATTTCTTTCATCCTTTTATTAATTAAATATATGTTCATAAAGGTACCTCACTCTAGTCAATTGTATTTATTTAAACCCATAACATGGACTTAAATACTTATACAAATATTATATTTGTACTTAAATAAATTTTGTATTTTTACCTCCATAACATGGACGTAAAATACACATATAGAACGTAGATTCGATAAATGTGCAAATATCTTCATATGATTACGTAGGGCATATATCTATGATTAATGCAAAAAGTAATAAGGATTTTATAATGCTTGCTATTAAATTAATTCAAATTATTTTTAATCATAAAATAAGGTTAACCTTATTAATTTAAAACAACTTAAATTATATTTCATAACCATAGCATAGTTATGAAATAAAACTTCTAAAATTATACATACATAAATTTTATTTTATGTTATTTATTTATTTTAGAAATTTTAAATTTTATTAACCCAAGTTTTTTTATTAATTCCTAACAAGTCTACATGTATATTAATGTGGAGATTAAAAGGAATATTAAGATAAAAGGGCTTAATATTCAGCTGGGCCAACATCTATTCTTACACTGATTTCTAAGCCCAAAAAACCAAGCCCTGACCCGGATCCAACCTGAAACCATAACCCATTGGTCATTACCCATCATATATAAACATCTCATTCTCTCTTCCAACCCTAGAAACCCCTTACTATCAGCTGCCTCCTTCTTCTCCAAAACCAAAACCTAACCCTAACCCCCTCAAATCGGCCGCCTCTTCCCTCTCTTTCAGTCACTGATGGTTTTCTGTCTCTCGATTTCACTCTTAGCCGGTCGCTTCTTCTCTCTCTCGTTTTGCTTCTTCCGGTTTCACTCTCCGTCGATCTGTTCTCGCCCTTTCTCTCGGTTTCACTCTTTCTCTCCGCCGATCTGCTCTCGCTTTTCTCTAGGTTTGTGTTTTCTCCGTCGATCTGCTTCTCACCGTCAGCCCTTTTCTCGCTTTTTCTCTTGGTTTATGTTTTCTCCGTCGATCTGCTTCTCACCGTCAGCTCTGTTCTTGCTTTTCTCTCGGTTTGCGTTTTCTCCATCGATCTGCTTTGGTTTTTAATTTTTTTTTGGTTTATTTCCTTTCTTTTTGGTCTGTGTATCGTTTTCACAGATATGGAGAAAACAAATAAACTTTGGTTGGTTCATGTATTTTCTAGGTTTTTTTTTTTGAGTTGATTTTATGATTTGGGGTTAGGATTCTGACTTAACCTTTTCTGTTTTAGGTTTGAAAAGAAAGAAAAAAAAAAAGAAAAGGTGAGCCTATTTCACCTACTGGAGAGTTCACCGGGGTCGCTGCGAGCCACCGGTATCACGGCTGTTCCATGGATTAGACTGCCGGTATCCACAGCTCATAAAAAAACATGAGTAATCACCCCTTTTTGCTTCTTTTTCCTAACTTTTCTTTATTTTCGTATTTTTGCTAAGTTTTGTTGTTTTGGTTCATTCTTTGCAGAATTAAAGACTTCAAAGCTCTAACCAATTAGTATGGATTTATGTTAGCTAAGTTCCTAAACTTTCTACTTCAGATGATGTGGAAGAAAATAAATGCATGAGTAAAAAGAATCAAATGCCATGAATTGTTTATATGTGCTTGATTGGGTTTATAGCGACTCTTATACTATGCTTGTATGAGCTTGAAATGGCCTCTTTACACACCCATGACTTTGCTGTGTTATTGATTTAAACTTGGGTTTTTGATGTTGGTGAATGGCTTTTATATGATCTGTTTGGTGCTAGGATTTGATTAAAAGAGAAGGACATATATTGACACTGGATGGGAATCATGTCCCTGTTATGCTGCTAAATTAATATTAAGCGTTTAGTGGTGATGCTTGGCCTCTGTTAGGCATGGTGAAATAAAAAAAACTGTTATTATGATGTGCTGATTATTTAATTGATTTGTATTTTGCAAAAGGCTATCTTTGAAAAAGGGCAATAATGAAGAGGCCTAAAAAAGACATCTTTTAACTTAGCCATTTTCTTTTTTTTTTAGTTTCTGAACATTGGAAAAAAGTGATTCTGGCATTCAACCACCATCCTTGTGTTAGACTATATGGTTTCTTTCTTGAAATTATTTTTTTTGAGTTGAAGCTTATGGTTTTAACCTTAAGATTAGGAGGTAGAATGTGAGACATTTTTTTAAATGTTTTTGAGACTGAACATGGAAAATCACATGAGTTCTTCTTTGGTTAAAAAAAAAAACTTCTGAGCCCTCTTTATTAAGATTCATTCTCCTTGAATCTACAACTTATTAGAACATGATTCTTTTATTGTGGTCACTAATGTGAGCTGTGGCCATCACATGACCCCTAGCTCCATTAGTGACCTTAATATGGTCAATATAGAATAAATGCTATTTATGAAATGATTCTAGAAAATTATTTGTTCAGAAATGAAGAGAAAGGTAATAAAATTTAATTGTCTGCTGGAAATAAATACTAAGTGTTAGTAGACTTACTTGATACTTTAATATGCTGAATGCTGAATAAATACTCTTCTAGTTACAGGTCTATTTTTTGGAGGCTTTTGGAGGAGGGAAACTAAGTGGAGCAGAGATTGGAATGGATGAGAAAAAGGCTGGGTTTTCTTTTTTTCTATCTAAAAAAAAAAATCCTCCTTTTTCCCTTATTGAGCTGCCTTTTATAGGCAAGAAAAACCACTGTAGAAACTAGACTGGTTTTAGTTTGATTTTTTTTTTGTCCCATTTGGTTTGAAACCAAAGAAAAGGATTCTAGTCCCTTGAAATTGGCTGTGTCAGCCGTAAATCTTGTACCCCTTTTCTGTATTTTGCCTTTTCTGTGTTTTGGCCATACTTTTGGCCATACTTTGCACTGATGGATTCTGCCCATTCTGCCCTTAATCTGTATTTTTTATTTTTTTTAATTTAGTTATTTATTCTTATTTTTGTATTATAAAAGGTCTATTTTAATAAAAGCTCATTTAATTTCTCTTGTGTGCCTTTTTGTTAGTAATTTAAATTTTTAAAACTGGCAAAATCTCAATAAAAATAAAAATATACTTGTTAATTGATAAATTACGCGTATTAAAACGATAAAATTAATCCGGACAAAATCGGGTATCTACACCTATCTACCAAAAGTCTCATGAAATTAACCCACAAGCCACACACGTGCACACTACTTTTGATCCTGTGTTCTTTATCATGTACCTAAATCCGTGCAAAGAATCGGACTTTAGCTACACGAGGGGCAGCCTGTGAACACGGAATTTTTTGGGTCTTGAAAAAAAAAAGACCGTTATTACCACGACTGTAAATACAGTTGTGGGGATGTTTTATAGTCGTCCGACTGTCAAATCGTGGCAGGTTGTAGGACCCATACCCCTAAAATAAAAAATTGGAGAAAATCTTGAGCATTTAATGCTCAAGATTTCCCGGGAGAAAAAGAGAGATAAGAACCAGAAATTAGAGGTAAGATGGACTTTTGGCAGATTTTGAGATCTTAAGAAATATTTAGAGACAAAAAGAAGAGAGAAGGGAGAGAAAAAAAAAACTAAAGAATCCAACTTTCTTCAATCTTTTTCTTCTGAAATTCAGAATATTAATGTCTAAAACGAATTAGAAATTGTAGGTTAACATTCACACATAAAATCCAAATCGTTTTTGGACATAAACAAGCTTGAATCCGTGACTTTTGGGAGGATTTTTGGACCTCATTTCCAACCTTGACACACTAAGGAAAAGGAGCAATTTCTTGTAGATTGGTGCGTTGCCAGGGGTCATACCTACGTTGGATCAGCGCCAAAGAGGTAAACACACTTCAACCCATCTCATTTTCATGCTTTCTGGGTGTTTTGGTTGATTTTTATGCATTTTTATACAACTTTGTTCATTTCTGTTTCTAGAAAATTAAGAACCGTCGTACGACTGTTCTTGTCACAAAGAACAGGGGCACGACTGTAATTATAGTCATGCCATTTGATCTATAGTCGTATCACTGTTGTTGATTTTCTCAGTTTTAGTTCTTCATTTTAAATATTTTGGCAATTTCTGCTTAAGGTAGGACTACAGTCGCACGACTGTAATCACAGTCACACGACTGTAGTTCTCGGCCAGAAGCAGAAAATCCTTAGAAATCCAAAAAAAAATTTTCATAAAAATCAGAAAATTCAGAAAAATGAAAAAATCCAGAAAATTCAAAAATCATCAAAAATGAATTTTGGAGTGTGCGTTCACGACCTTAGATTTATTTTTCGGTGTATTTGCATTTAAAACAAAACCACGACAGAGACCCGGTTCTCCCGAAAACCGACCCACCTCGTATGCTAAATTAAAATAAACCGGAAAATATTTACAAAAAGATTTTCTCACAAAACCAAAAATACAGGGACGCTTCAAAATGGTTTTCTAGGTCTAACCGGGCCGACCCGGTTACCCCCAAATGCATGCCCCCGAACTCTAAAATTTCCAATTCTGTCCAACTTGAGTCCTATGTGTGGTGTGCTATATATCTGTGCTAACCATTTGTTTTGTAACTTTAATTTTTTTATTTTTATTTTTAATGTATTTAATAGATCAATTCGTGTATTTTAGGCGATAGTAAATTTTCTTAGATTCTCCAGTATCTAGGCATTTGTATTGTGAGGCCGAGAGTTTTTATTTTTCTTTCAATTGGGTTGTAAGCCTCTTAAATATTTATTCTTTTACTTTTATTTTGTATTATTATGTATGCGCGCCGCATTATAATTCAATAAAATTAATTTTAGCAATTTAAAGTGTCATTATAGAACATTGGCCATTTTATTTTGATTAGACATGAAATAAGGGACTTGTCCGAACCTAGATCTCTGAAAAGTGTGGCAGTTCCGGCTTTGGTTCAGCTGCACTGTAATTTCCCGGTTGAGCTGAGTCGGGTGGCAACTCCTATACTTTTTATCGAGATTTAGGTCTCGATTCTTTTACGAAACAATCCGATTTTCCAAAAATGAATTTTCAATCCAAAAAACCCCACACGAGGGAGGGCTCCGCCTAGGGGTGAGCAAAACCAAACCAATGTCCAAAACCGAAAATCCAAACCGAACCGAACAGAACCAAACCGATCCATTTCATAGTTTGGTTCGGTTTGGTTTTAAGTTATGAAGAAGTTTGGACTTCTGTTCGGTTCAAAACCGAAAAAACCAAAAAACCGAATAATTGGTAAAATACTAAAATTAATTACAAAATTAATATATACTAATTGTAGAGAATTTTAGACATTATATTCTTTTATGGTTTTATATTGTGATTTTTTTATACTAATTTATAGTTGTTAAAACTTGAGAGTTGAAAAAAAAGGATGAGAATTTTAGTATTTTATTGTGATATAAAAATAATTATTTAGTATTATTATTTTTTTAAGTTAATTTTTTTGTATTTCTTTTTTTTTTTTTTTTTAAACAAACTACTTATATAAAATTTATATTTTGATTTTTTTTTAAAAAGTTGATGTTTTTGGTTCGAGCTAGTCCAAACCGAACCGAACCAAACTAGTTCGGTTTGGACTGAACCGAACCAAAATTTAGTTCGGATCGGATTGGTTTATAAAATACAGTGTTTTTTGGATCGGTTTTTTCAGTTCGGTTTGGTTTTTGAACCGAACCGGTCCATGCTCACCCTTAACTCCCCCCGAAATCGAGGCGTCCCTTCCGAAAGGGAGTCTCGCGTTCCGTCGAAAACGTCGTCCGCTCACAATTATATCAACATATTGTTCATCATTTTGTTCTTTGATAATAATTCCTTTTCCATTATTACTGGTAGAAGGTGTATGTGAATTATTTCGTTGTATGGTATTATTTAATCGTATCTTAAAAGTTTCTTCTTCCAAAGTTTTTAATTGCGTAATTTCTTTATGCAAATTTTTTATTTTTTCTTGTAATTCTTTAATAGATATTTCTCTAGGTGTATTAAATCTATCATAAATTTCTTTAAAATTAGATGGAGTGTAATTTTTTTGTTCTCTGTTTCCAATAATATCTTTTAATTTTTGTAAATAAATTCTTTTATCTTCAGGATTATCAATTTTTTCAATTAAATGGAATAGAAATTCTAGTTCATTTGTTAGCATATTTATTTTATCGCTATCACAATTACAAGTTCCTATACATTCACAATTATCTGACTCAGTTTCACTTTTACTATTACTAATAATATTTAAGTCATTTTCTGAATAATTAGAAACTTCTGCTTCTGAATCCGACGGTTCATTTATTAAAATTTTCATAATTTAATTTTTTTAATTCATCTGAAATATCCAAATTATTTATTTTTTGTTTAGCTTTACAATTTTTAGAATAATGTCCCTGTTTTCCACAAGTATAACAGATTACTATATCTTTTTTATTCTTTTTAAAATTTCTTCTTCTTTTCTTAAAAGTATTTTTAACAACTAGTTGAGACTCTTTATTTTTATTATCATTTTATTTTTTTTATAATATCTTGTGTTATATCCAAATTTTTTCTCTCTAGATTTAACTTTACAGTTTGATGATGGAGCTTTTTATTGTTTTATAACCATATTGTTGACAGAAAGATCTTAATTTTTTTCTTCCTACTAAATTATCTTTCTTTAATTTAGATTTAAATTTCATATCAGAACAAATCAATAAACCTTCGTGATTAATATAATTTATTAATTGACCACAGGTTAAATCATGATAAGGAATAATATTATTAAATTCTATCAGCAAATAATTTAGGTAAACCATCAACAAATCTTTCTTTCCAATAAGGATTATTATAGTTTTCTCTAGTCATCACTTTAGTCAAAAATAAATCTTTATACCAACGAAAATCTTGAAGTTTAGGACAAGTTAAATTTTGTAATATTTCAGAATTTCTATCTTGATAAATTCTAGGGTCTCCTATAAATCCTTTTAATATTGCAAAAAGTAAAGTTGGAATAATATCATCTTCTCAGTTTGTATCCTTTGATTATTTTCTTTTTTAATAACTATTTTCTTAGCGTTTACTATTTTATTTTTATTTTCTTGGGTTATGTAATAATTCCATCAACCTTTTAACTGACCAGTAGAGCTTGCTACTAATACTTGTAACACTTGCATTTCAGAATTATTGTTTGATCTTTGGCAGTAGCTGCCATAGATATTTTTTGTAACAAATTTATTATTTGATATTCAACCAAACCATCTATATTCCATTCACAAACAGACTCACAATCATATCTAAGCTGCAGGATATCTTTTCTTTCTTCAAATTGTGTGTCAGGGGGCATGGGTCTTGAATAATAATTTTTTGTTCTAGGCAAAAGAGTGTATGTATTAAATTTAATTTTTTGAATAGATTGTTTTTCTCTATTTTGATCAAATTGATTAACCAAATTTTCAATATCGCTTATTTCAGTTTCTGTATTTGAATATTTATTTATTACTAAAATTTGTTTATTTTTCATAACATCTACAATATTTAATTGTGCTAATCTAGCTTCAATTTTATCCAATATAGAATTTTCCTTTTTTATATTAATTTTAATTCCGGGTTCACAAGGTTTAAATATTAATGTTTTTATTCTAGATGTTGAGTCTTGATTAGTTTTTGGTACTGTTTGTCGTGAAGATTGTACTACACTTTCAAATCCTATTAAGTTGTTCAGAAACAATAATTAATACTTGATTAGAATAATTGTTTTGACAAATTACTTACATTATTTCTTTAGTTGGATTATTTTCATTCATATCTATTTTTCTAAAAGGTGTTCCAATAAATGTTTCGTCATTATTAGTTATTATTATGCTTTCTAAAGGAGGATGAATAGATATAACAGATTCATGATTTGTAGTTTTCCAAAGTTTAGCAATTTTATTACTAACATTAATTTCTTTAAAGAGATATTCTATATTATTTTGTCTACAATAAAATTGAAATCAAGTAAATAAAAGAATATATACTTGTAAATTTTTCCATTTTCTTATACCAAAGAGTCCTGAATTCATTCAATTGTTCTTTTATAAAATTATTAAAATACCAATTACGTTTATCATCATTATAATTTGCATATAAATCTTGTTTTAAAAATTCTTTATTAATTTCAAATTTATTCATAATTAATTTAATTCAATTATTATTATTCAATATAGAAAATGTTTTCATTTGTGTCCTTGTTGGACTCAATGTATTGTCATCCCTTTTTTCTTCATAAATTGGTCTTCGAATATTTTCACTAAAATCAACACTTGATAAATTCAAATTTCTTTCTGAATTAGTCCTAGGTAAAGTATTATTACTTGATAATGGCCTATTATTTGAACAAATAGATGTTCGAGCAGGTTGACTTAAAGTAGATGAAAAATCTATTTTAACAGTTCCATTGCTATGTTCAATAATTCTAGATGTTTGATTATTTATTTCTAATGGTCGAGGTTCACAAATTTCTGTTAAATCCCAAGTTCCTGATCTACTTATAAAATGGATCGATTCGATTCGGTTTGGTTCGTTTTGGATTTTCGCTTTTTGGATACTGGTTCGGTTTTGCTCACCCCTATACTCTACGGCCTTTCAAGTTCACAACCGTTTCTTTGTTTCGTCTTTTCCCCCCCGAAACAAAATCTATCCATCCTTAACTTTTCAATTGCCAAAAACTTTTTTTTTTTAGGTCTGCGAGAGGTCAATGTACTAGGGCTCATGCCCAAACAAATAGGGGCTTTCTTTCTTTTCTCTTATCCATGCATGCGCCCCTCATGCTTTGGGAGTCATTTTATGGCAAGACGGCTGAGTGGTCATGTACTAGAGTGGGATGAGATGTTCAATACAGCAGTCTTAAACTATACGACGAGAATTTCATATCTTGTCTTCGGTCTAGAGCAACTTTAAATCTATGGGCTAGTTGTCCCACTCTTTGATAAGCCTACAATAGGAGTGAACTGAAACCAAAATAGAAAGCTAAACCAAATTGACAAAAAACGAACTGAACCGGATTTTATTTTCTTTCTGTTTTACGAAGTATAGTAACTTGGTTTTTGGCTCGATTTGGTTTTTTATTTTTGTTAAAAAAAGGGAAACAAAATTGAACCGAACTAGCAGAAAAAAAAAATCATATACATATACATAAAAATAAATTTTATTTGACATATTATACATTTATATTATTATATAATTTATATTTATGAGATTTTAGTAACATTTATATAATATAAATCCATTTTTAAGCAATAATTTACATATAATTAATATAATATAATGATAATAATAATAGATTTTTAAATTTGAAATTAAATTTTTTTTCCGTGAATTTAGTTTTTAATCAAACCGAAATAGAAATCAAACAGATTTTGTTCGGTTCAATTAAACCCGAACTAAACACAATTTGGTTTGGTTTTAGTTTTTATTTTCTCATGCTTAAGTTATTCGGTTAACCTACAAACTAATGTGAAGTATTAAACACTGTTACCAACGGTAGATACCAAACACACAAATTATACAATGCTTCACATTTTGGTACATAACTTCATTTTTACATAAAAAAATACACACGGACTTGTAGGTGACCTAACAACAAGGTACATATGATATGTTATTGCAGGTTAATCGTCACACATCATCATTTGACTCTTTTTCAACAAAAAAAAATGTTGGAAACTGCTACATTGAAAAGATTAGTTTAACCTTATAAATTACATGTGCAGTTTGAAATTAGCCAAACAATTAACTAAGAAACAGCAAGGAACTCAGGATGCTTAACAATAAAATTACGTTTCTTTTTTTGCATATTTGAATGAG
Source organism: Euphorbia tirucalli (assembly GCA_039660915.1). Classification (NCBI taxonomy): domain Eukaryota; kingdom Viridiplantae; phylum Streptophyta; class Magnoliopsida; order Malpighiales; family Euphorbiaceae; genus Euphorbia; species Euphorbia tirucalli. The sequence continues at coordinate 14,793,271 of CM077639.1, forward strand.
TAAACGAGTAATAGGTATGAAGATTGTTCGCATTGTTTGGGAATTAATATTTAGTCATTTGAAGAAAAAGAAAAGGAAAAAGAAAAGATTTGTTTGTTTATTATCTTCCAACTCAAACTACCAACTAAACAAGGACCAACCTTCCCAATCATTCTATCCATCGAATCTCTTTACTCATTTCCATCAGTTGCGTGACTTGCGTCCATCCCAAGTTTTTTTTATTTAAATCTCTTGCCCAATTTGTATTTTAAATGTATAATCAATTAATTATTATTGTCTCAAAAATAACATATAACAACTGTTTCACATTCTTAGCCAAACATTTAGAATCTATTGTTTCAAGTAGAAAAAGCAAACAACGATTGTTCGTAAGATTCTAAATATCCACTAAATTGTTTATGTATTGTGAACACCGGTAATAATGATACTACTATAATAATATATTAGTCAACAAGAATTTCGCATGCACTACATATATTCGTATTAGATTTGTTTGTTTTTTCTTTCATATTCCGACTAATAAATGGATATAGATATTAAATAATGAGTATTTTTTAACTTAATGATATAAAAGTAAAAATAACACTCGTGTTGGGATTAAAACATCACAACCTTAATTTTAGATGTTTTGAGGACGAAGTGTTCTTTTGGTAAGAAAGAAGTTTTTTTTTTTTTTTTGGACAAAAATTACAAAAAAAAAAAGACCTAAGGTGAAGATAAGTCAAACACCAGAACGAGGATACCGGATTTATGAAATTGGAATATTCGGTGATTGATGGCTTGAATTGCGAGTCTATCCATAAAATGATACTCCTTTCCGCACTGGATTACTAATAAAGCACTAGTCTCTCTCTAAATTATCTTGCACGCACGGAAAATACATGTGTTGACCATCACTAAGTCTGGTGACGTGGCTTTTCTATTTTATTAGAATTAGAATTTTGAAGAAGCAAAACCCCAAAAAACCAAAACAGAACAAAACAGAGAAAAAATCGCCGGAGAAACCGAGAGGGTGAGGCCATTGATTCTCTCTCTCTCTATCTGTCATTCTGTCTCGTTAATCACCCACACTTTTCACTCTCTCCCCTCTCCCGCCATTCTGATCCTTTGTCTCCGCCTCCCTTTCTTCTTCCTTTCACTCCCGGCGACTTCGCACTGTCCTGCTTCTCTTTTTCGCCCTTTTATCCTCTTTTGCGCTTAGCCTTTGTTGCTTATTGCTATTTCTTCAGTTTGAACAAATTTCTTTAAGATGTTCTGTTAAATTTTTTTATCGGTGGATGGGGCCATGGCCGATTTGTTATCGTCCGCTGGTGTTACTGACAATAGGCTATGGAAAGGGGTTTTCGCTGTTTCTGGAATCATGACTACTCTTGTGATCTATGGTGTTTTGCAGGTAAATTTTTTTTTCTTTTTTAGTTACATTTTTATTTTTCTGTTTGCCAATTCCTACTTTTTTTATATTTTGCTCATATGCAATCGAATAATTAGCTTTTGTACCTGGAGAAGTTAGTTGAATTAGTGGCAAAAGAAGAACTTGGATATTTTATTTTTTTCTCTTGGTGGAAAAATTGGAGCCTGTTTTGTTCAATTCATATGAGGATATTTGATGGTTTGAGTTTGACTATTGAAATCAGTTTCCCCATTCAAGGAATGGGAATGTGTTGTTTTGTATGTTCCATGATATCCAGAGTTTGCACAGGAGTGATTTTGCGCTGTTCAGAATCAACATATTGTTTTATTTCAAATTTGTTGATTGAAAATAAGTTATGCAGGAAAAGATCATGAGAGTCCCCTATGGGTTGAATAAGGAGTTCTTCAAGTACTCACTATTTCTGGTTTTCTGTAACCGCATCACAACCTCTGCTGTTTCTGCCATAGTTTTACTGGTGAGAAGTTGTCACTGCTAGATTATTGTTTTATATTATTACTTCCTGAGACAGCTTTGAGTGAGTTATTATCAGACATTCTGCTCCTTATTTGTTAGACACCCAGGATGGCTTGAGTAAGACTGCTTATGTTTTCTTACTTTCTTTTATAGGGGAGTAAAAAAGCATTGAATCCTGTTGCTCCGGTTTATAAATACTGTCTAGTATCAGTATCCAACATATTAACTACAACCTGCCAGTATGAGGTATAAAATACTTTTTTTTTATAATCATTGCATCGACTTGTATATCTGCCTTTATTCTGCTAATTTCTTCCTTGTAAAATATAGTTCTTGTAAACAATGTCACTTGTTGTCATGCCAACTGCAATATGAGATGTCAAAATACTGAAAGTCTGTTTATTTATCTTTTGTGATGAGAAGAACTTGCTTGCAGGCCCTCAAATATGTCAGTTTTCCAGTTCAGACACTTGCAAAGTGTGCTAAAATGATCCCTGTCATGGTGAGTTTGGTTTTATTTGATTATGTGACATATTTGCTATGCCAGTTGTTTCAAATTATTGTATATGAAAATTGTTTTGTTCTTCACTCTGATTATTAACAGCAGCACTTCCTTTTTTTCCATTCTTTGTTTGAGTTTTTCGGGTGCGGGGGAAAGGGAGCCTTGGTATCCCAGGCCATCAAAACATTCTAAGCATAAGTATTAATTATGAATGAATAATTTGTTTTTTCTTAGCTCATTGAGCCGCCATCCTGCAAAAGTTAGAAAAGTCAATTCAGACTTTTCATGATGAGTGCTTGGAGATAATGGAAATTGCATTTTCTTACAAGTGTAAAAGACAATAAATTCATGAATTAATTTTAAGTTGATTTCTCATGTTTCTTATTGATCAGATTGGAGGCTAACTCCAATTGTTAGGATAAAATGCTTGTTAATTCTAACAACCTCCACTACCACAAATGTCTTTCATCTTGGTTTTTCACAGATGGGTATGTTGTTCTGCTGTTAGAGATACATTTAAAACATGTGCTAATGATATTGCATGGAATAATAACTATTCAAGCATATACTAATAAATTGATTTCACATGTGCAATGAAGGAATCTTTTCACCCGTTCCCTTTTTTTTCTTTTTGTGTACTGTTTACTGGACTTTAAACTTAGTGGTTTGGTTCTTTTGTTTTTCAAATCATTTTGTACAGATTTGGGGCACTGCCATTATGCAAAAGAGATATAAGGGAATGGATTACTTGGTAGCTTTCCTTGTCACTTTGGGTTGTTCCATATTTATTTTGTTTCCGGTAATAACTCCAGTCTCTATCACCGTGTCATTTTTGTCATTTATCATTGTAGCATCTGTTTTCTGTTCTCTCATTTTTTGAACTCCATAAAATGTAGTATCTCGATTTACTTTGTTATCATATGTAGGCAGGAACTGATATTAGTCCATACAGCCGAGGAAGAGAGAATACTGTCTGGGGTGTTAGCCTCATGCTTGGTTATCTTGGGTAATGATTTGATGCTTTTTTTTTTTTTTTATTATTATTATAAGTATGCTGAATTTATCTTTGTTACTAACTTTGTTTTCGTCAACAAGAAGATATGAATCAATTTGTTTTGCAATCAATCAAGTATATTAATTGATTCTGCTTTTGATTGCTTTCTCCTCTCCCTCTAAATTCTATGTTTAAGTCTCTATCATGCTAATCTCTGATTGTTTGGGCATAAATAATACCCATATGCTAGATTGTACAAAACTGATGGTAATTATATTTTTGTATATTACAAAAAAGATTACAAAGTTTCTTTGAAAGACAACCTAGGTACACAGATGTAAGAGAAGTTACCAGCTCTTTTGTACTTTCTATTCAACTAATTATTGTTGGAATGGACTGGTCATAGTTTTTGGGCTAAATAGAGTTTGGAAGCATATCTTTTGAATGCTTAAAGGGGAATGATTTAGGAAAATACAGATATGATGATGTATTGCGCATTGAGATTTTTCTTGGTGTCTAACAGGTTTGACGGTTTCACAAGCACATTCCAAGATAAGCTATTTAAAGGTTATGATATGGAGATACATAACCAAATTTTCTACACTACATTATGCTCTTGTGTACTCAGTTTCACAGGTGAGCTTTTCTATGATGCCTAATCTTTTTCTCTCTCTGAACAAATTAAGTATTTTAGTTTGGCTATGTCTTGTGCTGATAATTATGTTATCGGTATTTTTATGTTTTTTAATCCGACAGAGTGATTCCACAAAAAATTGTTTTTGCTCCGGAACCTGCAGATTCATTTATTCTTATCCAATTACATGACATGGTATATATATAATGATAATTTATAACTGGAGTGTTTTAGCTTGAGTAATTTGTTTGCATCTATGAGTTCATTCATATATTAGGTTCATTTACTTTATATCTAATTACATGACATGGTATAGATAAAACGATAAATTATAACTAGAGTGGTTTAGCTTGAGTAATTTGTTTGCATCTATGAGCCTTTTATTTAAATGACTACAAATGCCACCTTCAAACAAAGGACTCTGATGTCATGGTAAAATTTGATTTCAGGTGTGCAGTTTTTTTTTCCAATAATTGAGAAAATATTTGGCAATGCTGCATACTTTTGTTTGGTGATGAATGTGTTCAAGTTATTCCATATGCAGGACTTGTAATTCAAGGGCATCTACTTCTAGCCGTAGACTTTGTTTATCGCCATAGAGACTGTTTCTTTGACATTGTGTTGCTTTCAACTGTGAGTAATCTTGACTTAGCTAGTGCATTTTTGTAATTTGAACTTTGAAGCACTCCTAGCCTTTCAGCCAACTTGTGTAAAGCAGGCTTCCCTTGTATGGCCCAGTTTATCCTAGCCATGTGTTGTTATGTATTTTACTTAGCAACCCTTATACTCATCATGAAGGTGAATTGTCTGCCTAATCTGAGATCCGATATCTTTCTGCACAGGTAGCAACAGCTAGTCAGTTCTTTATTTCTTATACAATTCGCACATTTGGTGCTCTCACTTTTGCGGCCATAATGACTACAAGACAGGTAGAGTAGAATTTTCAAATACAAAATGTATTGTTTTGTTGTTTTCTCCCTTAGCAAATATTGCCTCCGAGTTCTGACAAATGGTGCCTTCTCATTTCTGCTCGTGATCCAGTTAGTGAGCATTATGCTGTCTTGTGTATGGTTTTCCCATCCCCTGAGCTGGGAACAATGGATTGGAGCTGTAAGTCCTAACTGCAATTATTATTAGTATTATTATTATCTTTTGAAAGCGTGAAGGTACTAATTTTCACACAACGATCAATCAGGTCATTGTCTTTGGTTCTTTGTACGCGAAGAACTTCTTAAAATCTGCACCTAGAAAAACCCCACATGCTGAAAATACACAAAATGGAGATTCCATTCCAGAAAAGTTGAATCCTTGACGTCGAAAATTTCAGCCTCATTTTGCGGTGATTGGCGGCTGTTGTTTGTTGTAGATGTGGAAGCATTGATCAAAAGACTGAAAGGAATGATTTAATCCTAGTCTAGATAACATCATATTACAATAGAGGTAACATAGTTGCAATTTACTGAAAAAGGAAAATACGTGAAATCCCATTTTTGTCTAGGGAGAAGAACATTTTTTTTTAGTATTTGCTCAAATTCACACAAACTTTTTTTTTTTTCCCTTGTATTTCACTTTCATAGTAGCAAGTTAAAGACAAATGTAGAATGAATTACACAATTTTGCAAAGTTGTAACCTTGTTTCATTTTTTAGTGGAAGATTAACATTACTTTGAACTTTGTTGTTGCACATTCTTGTGTATTAGAAATTGTTTTAATTTATCCTTGCATTTATTCTTTTACCAATAGTTTCCTTTATATTGTTGGCGAAATAAACGTGAAGAGCTTCTTATTTGGTAAAATCAAACAATGAAAATACTTTATTATTATTATTATTATTATTATTATTATTATTGGAAAGAGAAGTTATCATGTTTAAATAAGAAACACTTGCATCTCTAACTGACAAATATTTAGCCATGTACCCTGCAGTTTGTGCTAACAAGTGAACAGCACAATTTGCAGAATATTGATTGAAAACAATGCGAATAGTTGAAAACTGGCGTAAGAGCAGTCCTCAATTACAACGACATTAACAGCATTCAGTTCTACGAAGAACATATTCTTTATAGTGTTTTCAACCTCAGTTTCTTTCAAGAAAATAACATAAAATTAATAAATTTATTTCCTTTATGTTAATTTTAATTTATTAGAATTTTTTTTTTCCTAAATACATGTTTGCTATGTTTGATTTATGAAATAGGAAGAGAATAGAATAACTATTCCATGTGGAATAACTATTCTAATATTTGGTTTATTGTTTGACATTTCATGAAATAATTATTTTTCAAAGTAAGTAAGAATTATTTTTTATAGGGTCAAATAATAGTTATTCTATATTTCACTGCATATTATATTTTTTGTAGTAATTATTCATTTTCTCCGTTTGCTTCATTTTTTCTTTGACGTTTTATGTTCATTCGTTTTCTTCCATTCCTTATTTTCCTATTTTCTTCGTTTTTAGTCAGTTTTCATTGGTTGATTCTTTTTTTTTTTATTTGTTTAACCTAATTTCATCCATTTTTTTTTATTTTTTCATTTCAATATAGCATGGTCTATATATTATTCTACTACTGAACCACACATTGGAATGAGATAGAAAAAAGAATAGTTATTTTATTTCTCCATAGAATGTTTATTATATTTCTATCCTATCCCATTTCGTGAAACAAACATCACCGGTTATTTTTGATGAAGTTATGAAGATGAAAGTGGTCCAAACTCAATAAAATTATAAAGTAGGTAAAAAGCGAGAAAATGAAAGAGTAAATGCATAATATATATGTTTGGAGATGAGAGGTTATAAGGTTTACTTTTAATTTTGATTTTGCATTATGCGGTAGGTCTAAGCGTCCACATACCTTAATTATTCTCTACATTAAATTATGTTTCATGATGGCCATGTGATTCTATTCATATTTTTTCTTTATTGCATGATGCTCATACATAATTTCATTTTTTTTATAGACATAATCTCATTTATTTTTTTTATTAATTACAAGTCTTCTGATAATTGGGATTCTATTTCTCAACGCATTTAGTTGATTTAATTAGAAAAGTTATATATATATATATATATATATATATATATATATATATATATATATATATATTTAATTTTTTTCCTTTGGAAATATCTTTTGAGTTGGAGATTTATATTTATGTGAATGACAAGAAACCTTGTCAAGATAATTATAAGACAAAACATATTCTCAGGCTCCTGAATTTATATGGAATTCAGAATTGATCTCCTGATCAATTTTTTGAACACATTGGGTACATGATCTTTTTGTTTTAATAGTATTAGCCGCAAACTCGACACTTTTTTCTCCCGTGGGCTATAGTATACATTCACTGGTATGTGACATAATTTTCACAGACACATTAGATTAAATTAGAGGTATAATTTATATTCGTAGCTATCATAAAACTGCATAGGAAGTATGATTCTGATCCCTCCAATCAACTCTAGAGTCTTCTATTTTTCTTAAAAATCGTGTCACGTGTTAGTGAACAGATACTGTAGCCCACAAGAGAAAAAAAATATCGAGTTTGGGGCTAACACTATTAAAACAAAAAGATTATGTACCGAATGTGTTCAAAAAATTAATCAGGAGACCAATTGTAAATTCCATAAAAGTTCAGGGGTTTCACGATGTTGTTTGCCTAACTATAATTGAGACTTTATCTTAGTTAAAACTTTTGTCTCCCTATTGGCTAGCGAAAATCCAAGTAAACAGTTTTTCCATAAAAACAATTTGTACACTCATGAATTCTAATCCATAAAACTTTTATCTTATCGAAAAAAATATCTGTAAATTTTAATCTTATCTAATAAAGATAAATGTTAAATTAACATTTATTTGCAATAAAGTTAATTCACGTTTTAGATATATTGGGTCTAAATGTAAGAAGTTTTCGCAAATTAAAGAGTCCTTAGTAGAAGAGTTGGAGGATAAAGGGATATGTTTCCAAATTTATTACTTGACATGAAAATACATGTCCACGTCGCATAACAAATTTCTTTCCTTCTAAAATATTTGATTTACATCCTACAAAATATTGATAAATTCGGATTCATATACAAGTAGACAAGTAATTTCTATATATGAGTTTGTACCACACATTTTATGAACATTTTTCAATATTTGAAGCGCGAGATAGAATGTCATATTAAAAGTAATTCTAACGTAATACTTAAAATAAAATATGTTAGATGAATTCATGATTCCAAGCTAGAAAAACAGTTCATTTAACATGAATCTACGAATAAAAATGAAGAAAAAACTGTTCATTTAACATGGAAGTACAAATAAAAGGGAAGAAAAAAAGTTTAAGAGAAATTATTTTGTACAAGTAAATTAGAATTTACTTAATAAGTTAATTATATTAAATAAATGAAAAGATTAACACACAACGAAAAGGTAGAAGGTTAATAATTTGTTATAGAAGTATACAATAATGGAGTACAACATTATCTCAGGACCCCCTCTCATCTCAATCTCAACCTCCATGTAATAATATATCCAATTAAAACACAAATTTTACATGAAGATGGTAGTAAATTAATCGATTGGATTTTGAAACTTATGGATTAATGATGATAATGAAGATGTTAACTATTTATGTAAATTGTTGATATCACGATTCATTTGGGAATAAAATCCTGGTGATATCCATTTTCTGTTGTTTTAGTCTTATCTAGACTGGATTATTCCCTTCTTCTACCCTATAAATATCACCCATTTTCAACTTCAATTACAGCATTAGGCATCAATTAACTTCTCTCTCTTTTCTCTTCAAAGTCTGATCTCTCCCTCTCTTTTTTTTTTTTTCCAAGTAATCACAATGAGTGCTGATCTTGATCTTTCTCCAAAATTGGCCAAGACGGTCTATGGCGGAGATGGTGGATCCTACCTCGCCTGGTGCCCTAATGATCTTCCTATGCTCAAGCAAGGGAATATCGGGGCAGCTAAGCTTGCTCTTCAGAAGAATGGATTTGCTCTTCCTCGTTACTCCGATTCTGCTAAGGTCGCTTATGTTCTTCAAGGTAACGCTTCATTTTACTCCTTTTTATTTGTTTAATCGTGTGATGCTTTTCATGGATTTGTTGTTTTCTGATCTGTATTTTAAGATCGCTTTCTTTTTGTCGCTTTTAATCTTTCTTTTGATTTTTATATTTCAAAAATAGATAGAGAATATGATCGATTGGATATATTTCAAAGTAAGATATGACATCTAACAATAAAAAAAATATGGTAAATGAAATTGGTACCATGACTGAATTAGATGTTGATTTTGATGTTAAATTGCGGCTAAGCCTTTTTTCCCCTTACTGATCCATATGATTAAGGATGTGACACGTTTGATTTGACTGGATTGGAATTTTAGTTTAGGCGATTAATTTATCTGATTAATTTTGTTCATTAGGGAATGGTGTGGCTGGGATTGTCCTCCCTGAGAAAGAGGAAAAGGTAATTGGAATCAAGAAGGGGGATGCAATTGCTCTTCCTTTTGGTGTAGTTACATGGTGGTATAACAAACAGGACACTGAATTAGTTGTTCTGTTTATGGGTGATACATCTAAAGGACACAAATCTGGTGAATTCACTGATTTCTATTTGACTGGAACCAACGGAATTTTCACTGGATTCTCTCCTGAATTTGTTGGCCGAGCTTGGGATGTAGATGAAAAAACTGTGAGTTCCCTTGTTGGAAGCCAATCCGGCAAAGGCATCGTTAAGCTGGCTGATTCAGTCAAAATGCCTGAACCCAAGGCGGAGAACAGAAACGGTTTTGTGTTTAACTGTGAAGAAGCTCCCTTAGATGTTGATATCAAAAACGGTGGAAGAGTAGTTGTGTTGAACACCAAGAACCTACCTTTGGTTGCTGAAGTTGGGCTTGGTGCTGATCTTGTAAGATTGGATGGAGGAGCCATGTGCTCTCCTGGTTTTTCTTGTGATTCTGCTTTGCAGGTTACTTACATTGTTCGGGGCAGTGGCCGAGTTCAGGTTGTTGGAATTGATGGCAAGAGGGTCCTTGAAACTACTGTGAAAGCTGGGAATTTGTTCATTGTTCCCAGGTTTTATGTTGTTTCGAAGATTTGTGATCCTGATGGCATGGATTGGTTCTCTATCATCACTACTCCTAAGTGAGTTTTAGTGTCATTTTTTCGTGTGTTCATATTCTCGTTTTTTATGCATATATTGATGGAAATGTTGTTGTTATTGATTGAATTGCAGCCCAATTTTCACCCATTTGGCTGGAAGGACATCTGTGTGGAAAGCATTGTCGCCTGAAGTGCTAGAAGCATCATTCAAGGTGCCTTCTGAGGTGGAGAAGCTTTTCCGGTCAAAGCGAACTTCAGATGAGATATTCTTTCCACCACCAAAATGAAGAGTTGGATGCACAGAACTAGCTTTGGTCTTCATATATTTCAGTGATAGAATAAAGAGATCTTAATAGTTGTTTAGGTTTTAGGTTTCTGCACTTTTGTGCTATTCTCTTCCTATCTCTGATTTGGTTAGTTTTAATTTCAATGAATATGCTAAATTTTGACAAAAGTTTTATCAAACTAGTTTCTGTCCACGTTAATTATTAATCCAATAACAAATAATGAAATCTTGTTTTGGAAAGGTGAACGGAACCTGTTGAATGAAATATTTATAAAACTAAACTTCAATTGGTATTGATTAAAAAAAAAAAAAACTTCAATTGATAAACTTTTTAATTCAAACCGTTTGTTAGCAATGAAATTGTTCTTCTCGTTGCTGGTTTTCCGTCGCAGTTTCCTCTAAATTGTCAACAATTAATTTCGTGCGTGGTTTCTGAAACATGCACTCAGCGTGCATTTGCGTGGTCCATTATCACAAAGTTGTAAAATTTCTTTAGGAATTTGAATTTGTGTTTATTTCTTTTCCCCTTTTGTTTTACTGGTTTGTTTGTGGTACAAATTTTGATGTGACTCAACTCAACATTGGTAGTTGAGTGGCGGGTTACACTCCGAAAGATATTTACCTACAATTTTTGTGATATAAAATATATTTCATAAAGAGAATATTCGTGCATCACGTTTTCAATTTTTACCTATAATTTTATGATAAGATTCTCTAGCGTACCGTATAATAAGTTTAAAAACCATTAGTATATTGACAACCAGACTATAAATCAATAATTCTACGAAAAAGTTAATAATTAAAAATTTAATAATATATTACGTTGTTCATAAAAAAAAAAAAAAAAACACTATATTGGCAACTGGTATTCAGTTAATTATAATTTAATTTTATGACTAATTAACTATTTCTACAATATTGTTTAGGTTTTTGTCAGGACAATGGACAAAATGGCTGCTGATCCTCATAGATTTAAAAAAAAAAAAAAAGAATGTTGGCTTTAAAAAATCAGTGATGAAAGTCTAGTAGGTACATTTTACATTTGTTATTCTTACTATTTAAAAATTTATTTAAATATTAAAGTTGTGGTTGATTATGTTAAAAAAACAAAAAAAAAAAATATTATGTAAGGTTAAATTTGAAAGTTACACAAAGCTTGGGGTCCATTTGCAAATTTTACAAAAATATTGATAGAGCAGCAATTCTGGAATAGGGGATTCCAAGCTGGGCCTTACTGTGGAGAAGTGAGCTCAAAATTCTCCAACCCAAACAATATAAAGGAGAAACTCCTCAGAGCGAAGAATATGGCGCCATTGAAATCTCTTGAGGCTGAGTATTCTATTTTTGACTCCAATTTCCAGTCTTTTTGTGCTTCTCACGGCATTTTCACAGGTTTAGTTTCTTCATGATTCCTTACATTGTCCCTTTAATCCTCTCTGTTTACATGCTTCCTTTTTTATGGCTGCTTTAATCGCTCTCTGAACATATTTGGAATGTCTAACTCCTGTATCTGTTTTCGTACTCAGTCGAGGATTTCCTCATACAAGACCTCAGCTTGTTGGCTGCATTTGCTGAAAAAGAGCCCAACACAAACAGAGTGAAAGAGGTGGTGTTTGTTTTCTCGCTGTTGAAGCCCTCATATTTTGACTCTTGCTTTTAATTTTTAGATTGAATAATTATGTTGCTCTTTGTCCAATTGCTGCTTCGAGTAATCAGGGAATTAGCCAAGTTATTTCTATCATAGATAGGTTACACCAACCATGGATGAATGGTTTGCAGTTGTTGGAAGATGCTCAACAGAATAAACGTGTTTTATCCACTGGATTAGAGGGGTATTCTTGTTTCCCCATTGTTGTTGCCTGATAGGCTTAATGCTTTTGTAGCTTTTCCCAGTAAATATTGTTCTTTTGATTTTTATGCATGTGGGGTGATGTGTTTATATCAGGATTGATTTTCTTCTTGGTGGTGGAGTTCGGCAGGGACAATTGACAGAATTAGTTGGGCTATCATCATCTGGTAAAACACAAGTAAGAACTCTTTTCATTTCTAGTAGCAGAAGCATTCATGAGTGTTTGAGATATGATTTTTCTAGAATGTATAGCTTTTAAGCCTGCTGTGTCAGGACTTAATTATAAGTAATCACATCTTCTTCCATGAGTGAGCGAATTTCAAAGTATAGAAGTGTTTTTGGTTTCTAGGAAACAAATAATATTACAAGATCTTTTACAATGTTTCATAAGTGGCATATCTAAGTCTAGTGACTCAATCAAATTCTTGGTTGTGCTAAAGGTTTGTCTACATGTAACTGCAAATGTTGCGAAACAAGAAACGGGTAGCGTTATTTTTATGGACACGGGCAACTCTTTTTCTCCTCAACGAATTGAACACTTTGTTGGTCGGATCTCTTGTTCTGCATTTAATCAGGTCGAGTTCAATTATTTTCCTTGATTGTTTGTTTGGAGAGTCATCTTCATTATGTCAATGTCTCCATCTAATCTTTACTTGTTCTATTTTTGTTGCTGTTCTGAAACAATGTTGTTCAGAGGATATTGAGCAACATACTTTGCCATTCTGTATACGACATATTTTCCATGTTTGAAGTGCTACATCAACTAGATATAAGTTTGAGATCCCAGGTATCCATTAAAAGTGAAGCAGTCTTTTTCTGTACTTCTGCTGGACATTTCACTTCCGTGTTATTCAACCCTGATTGCTCATTCAGGGAAAGAAAGGAGATTGTAAGGTGCAATTATTGATTGTTGATTCAATCTCTTCATTGATTTCCCCAATCCTTGGTGGCAATGGCTCACAAGGTATGCAGTCTTATGTCTATGACATGATTTTATTGATTTATTACTGATAAGAATCAGGCTCGCTAGGGAAAAGTGCTGGGCCATCTTACCCTAGGCTTAAAATTTGGAAATCTACATGTCAGATTAGGTGTATTGACTGCTAAGTTGGACAAGGGGGGAGGTTCTTTCTTGAGTGTTTACTTTGCATTTTTAACTATTTTCTTTAGTTCCTTGTGACTTTCATCTTACCGTAGCGTTGTATCTCTTTCAATTTGCTGGTATTAATGAAATCACTATCTCTATTGTGGGTGTGTTTAATATAGAAAGGGGACCAGTAAACTTAGTTGGATGGTTTTTGCCGAATTGTTTCATGGACCCAAAGTATGGATTGTTTATGCCTAGAAACAGATGGCAATTTGGGGGGGTGGGTTGGGGTGGGTGGGGGAACTATGAGCTGGAGACTAAAACATAGAAGGTTATACTTTTTTTGTTTTTTTGTTTGCACTTGCAGTCACAGAGTGTTTTGATTTTTTGTATGGTCAGAATTATTAAAACATTTGCTGTTCTCTTTGAGGAATTATCATTGTTAACTAAATTAATACAATTGGTTTTGTGTTGCTTGACTTCGCTAGTCAAGCAACACAAAATCAATATTCGGATCTAGCTCAATTTTGCCTCCTGTTTCAATGGAAAGTGAAAAAATTTGTCAAAGAGCTGTAGTTGTACTTTAGCTCAATTAATAAATGGGTTTGTGGTAGCACTTGATCAGATTACAAGTTCAGATCTTTTCCTGAGAATGAGAAATAAAATGAAGCTTAAATGTTGGTGCTATATTGTACAATTGGTATCATTCTGTATCATTGCAGGCTGTCCTTGTGTTGTGACTCTTATTATTCTTGGAACATTGTAATTTTCAATTTCTTTTAATATTTTCTGAACCATTTCTGATTTTTGAATGCTTTTGAAATGATACGAGGACATTTGTTAGTCATTATCCACTATCCACTTCAAATAATTAGACGTATTTCTCAATTGTTGAAACTTGAAAGGCATAGTTGCATTTACCTTTCTATTTAATCCTGAGGTTGATATCTTCGTTGATGATCTACCAGCATCAGCATGGTACAATATTGGTCTCCAATCCATGTATGAAATCTTTCAATAATAGCTAAGTACTTTTGTTGGACATGTTTGTAATGATTATGTTCACATCCTAGTTAGTTGGAAAGAACTTGCTTTCTTCCTGTAGCTTTTAATTGCTATGTACCTGCTATTAACAATGGACACTGAAGTTATTAAAAATATCTTTATCTTGATTTTTGCGTATCAGATTTATATCAGTGACAAGCATTCTTATATACGGTTCACTGTGAGTTCTCCTAATCAATTATGTGGGGTTCTTTTCCCATAATATGATGTTGAAATGTAAAATTCTTTTCAACCAAGCCGCTATCCTGATGCATCCTGCATTTGATGACTGAACTTCTCTATCCAAAGAAGTTGTGTATATGTGTTGGATAAAGATGCACAGATCCCTTTGGAAAATTTTCCATCTTTGCCTTGTAACTTGTATTAGCAATAATTTCTATGTCTGTTTGTCTTGTGGGTAGTAATGACTGCCCTCTGTTCAGTTGTTTAGGCAACTGGTTAACGGCTTATTCTCTATATAAGAAATTGTCCCTCAATAGATTGTTTTTTCTTTGTTGAGAATTCTAGGAATTATAGCCTTCATTTTCTTCATTATTTCACTTCTCTATTACAAATTCATTCCTGATGAACTTGTGTTTATATACATGTTTCTTTGGAGGGAAAAGAATCCACTCCTGTGTTGCCTGGAAAATGAAGGTTTCTTTTTTCATTTGAATTTGTGGTTAAAAAAACTCACGTTGGTGGGTTAATACAGGACATGCTTTGATGACGTCTGCTGGCATCTTGCTTAAGAAGTTAGCACATGAGCATAATATTGCAGTTCTGGTAAGTCTTACTCTTAAAACGATTTCGCAATTTTCATTTGAAGGAAGTCAATTGAACTGACTTTTATTTTTATAGATCTCTTGTTTGGGAAGGGATACGATGAAATAATCCAATTACTTTCTTAAGAAGACAAGCTAAATTTTTAGAGAATTATAAATCATGTAGGAATCAATTGAGTTCATTTCTTTAAAATGAATTTTTTTTTTTTTTTTTTTTTTTTTTTACAAACAAGCTAATTACACCATTTCTCTGCTTTGAATTGCTGATCATTCGCTTTGATTTGTTCAAAAGTCTTATGTTTCAATTGTTGATAATCTTCATTGATCAGAAAACTAAGGATTTGATGTCAAATTGACATTAGCTTTCAAACATACTTTCTCTTATTTTCGGACTATATAGCCCTAATTTGGGCTCGATTCCATGACCTCACTTATCTGAGGATGGCTGCAGTACCACGAAAACAAAAAATCAGTGGTGCAAACTTCAAACATATGAATACCTGTCTTCATTGATGATACCTTTGCAAATTGTTTGTTGAAGTTGACTAACCATATGGTGGGTGGAGAGGGAGGTAATCCAAAACCAGCTCTAGGAGAGAGCTGGAAGAGCATTCCCCATGCGAGGCTTTTGCTCTCCCGCGATCGTGGAAACAATATCTGCAACATTTCCATTCTCAAACACCCATCCTTGGTAAGTTCTTTCATTCTCGATTTATATAGGCTAATAACTGATTAAATATCAAATCGGCTCATGAATTGGGAGCACACGGTCTAAGTATTTCCGAGCAAAAACAGATGATGAAATGGCATGGACAATTGTCTCTCCCAAGTGAGTTCCATCGAGTGTGGATTGACATGTTTTTAAGGCTGAACTGACATGTGTTTTGGCTTCATGAGGCAATTTAATACTTAATTTGACTAATAAATGCTGAATGTGTCTTTCTATTTTTCCATAATAATGCACAATTAGAACTGTGATCCTTGTTTTCAGGCCTCAGGTAAGGCTGCAAAATTTGCTATCGATGACTAATGTTGAAGTTATGGAGCAACTGTATTAGAGATGATGATATGTACGTAATCAGAGTGTAAGTTATGGATGAAACAGATTGATCCGACATGCGAGTAAAGTTGATGTAGATATCATATATTACCAACAACATATATAAATGAAATTTTATGTTTTTGACTGGCATAATGCTCACTTCAACTTTATTTAAATTCTAACTACTTTTATTTCTTTATTTATTTAATGGTTGGCAAATGGCAATGTTTTATTATTTCATTTTAGTACACTAACATCCAATACAAGAAGAAAAAAAAAATATTTATCTTTCCATCTGCCTATCATTCGGCTCCATGTTGGATTAAGAGCATGAAATTTAAATTCACAAAAAAAAAAAAAAAAGAAAGAAAAGAAAAGTGGTAAGTCTTAAAAATGGCAAGATATCTGTAACTTCTTGTAAATCCCAAATGAACATTATTACTTATTAGGGGAAGCATGATAAAAGACCAAACTAATGATGCCATAAACAATTCGGGATTGTTTGTTTTTTTTTTTCATAAATTAGTAATCTTCATTTATTTTTCTATTTTTTCACACAATAATATCCTATCAGCAATTTTTTTGTCTTAGATAAGCGAATGTTATTTATATTGATTAGAATAAAAAACAGACTTTCCAATTCTGGAATCACATTTGCTGTGAATAAATTTTTGTTCATAAACTTTCTATAAGTAACCACCCCTTATAACTTATGGTAGTAATTAATAATCACAGTGGAGCAGGCAGGGGATTAAATGGTGTTTGGTTTATTTTGGTCATTCGGGCTGAAAAATATTTGTGATGTGTGCTGTTTTAACATCACAACAATGAATTAAATTAAAAGATATTAACATAAATGTTTCAACATTAAAGATTCAAGCATTTATAATCAAATACAATCAATTTCTTCTTTTATATTAATTGAATTAATTTTGGTAAAACCTATTGTCATTAATACAATAAACCAAGTTTCCATTCTAATTATACCCAATGTGTACATATCCGATTTGTCACAAGTTCAGCTGTTCTATGTGTACGATCCTGTGGTCTTTATGTTGGCAGTGAGTCTAGGGCTTACAGACTGTAAGTGAGTTCTAGTAAACCATTATAACCACCAATTAAGACGGAGACTAGCAGTCTTATGTGAAACATAATCCAGTAGTATTTTTGTATATCCCTTGCCAACTGACACCAGTGTATAAGCAAGAGGCATGGTTTCAGTCAACCTCTTTTATGTTTATTCATTCCTTGATTTCGAGTAGACTGATGATCGCGAACAAGTATTCCAACTTATTCGGGTATGACCATACACTTATTAGTCCCACTTATCATATGACCAGTGATGTCATCTCAAGGCATCGAGTGGTAATTCCGTCAACTCACTATCAACATCAACATGTTCACTAGTTCACCCAACATACCCATACTTGGTACCCTATTACGGGCCCATTAGGCATATATCAAAGTGTATGAGATTCCATGTTATGTTATAGTGAAATCAGGTCTAAGGAAAATATCAAGAACTACCTGAGAAACACCTTTGACGATCGGACCATGAGGTGTTCTCGAGGTGGATTGGTCAAGTACCGTGTAATCTAACATGTACCCATATACTTGACTGACATCCCATGTCTAATGGTTAGTGAGACACTGCTATCCAGTCAAATACATACTGGTCTTTAGCTCTATTCATTCCCATGATTAGAACAGACCTGGGACAACTTTATGATTATAGCTTTAACACTACTCATGGTCTTAATAGCTAATAACCTACATTAGTTAACATAAGTATGACTATGATCAATGGATACTCTATTTATTAAATTGTACAAGAAACAAGTAAATAGATTAAATGCCTTTGTTTAATCATAATGTATAATACAAAATATTCGCATATAATATATAAATCAATCAAGAACCAATGCCTTTGGATTATGGCACACTAACAATCTCCCACTTGCACTATTGCCAACTAGGTATTGCCCTAATCCCTATAGATCTAGTGTGACCCTTATGCTGTATCTGTGGCAGTACCTTGGTCAACGGATCAACGATATTGTTCCCGGTGTCTACTCTTTGTAATGAAATATCACCTATGTCCATGATCTTTTGAATAAGATGAAACTTTCTGAGCACATGTTTGGACCTCTTGTGTGACTGGAGCTCCTTAGCTTGTGCGATGGCCTCGTTGTTGTCACAGAAGACATCCACTGGGTCTAGGATAGATGGAACTACTCTTAACTCAATGATAAACTTCCTCATCTAAACAGCTTTCTTTGTAACTTTGCATGCAACAATGTATTCAGCTTCTGTTGTAGAATCAGTGATAGTTGGCTGCTTAAAACTCTTCCAGCTAATTGCACCACCATTCAGCAAAAAGACGTAACCATACTGCGACTGGTTTTCATCCTCATCAGTCTCAAAGCTTGTATTAGTGTACCTTGTCACTAATAGCTCTTCTTGACCTCCATACACTAAGAAACTATCCTTAGTCCTGTTAAGGTACTTAAGGATTGCCTTGACAGCCTTCTAGTGATCCTCTTCGGGATCTGACTGATATCGGCTCGTCATACTTAGTGAAAATGTGACATCAGGTCTTGTACATAACATGGAGTAAATGATTGATCCTATAGTCGAAGCATATGGGATAAATTGCATCCTCTCCCAGTCCTTTTTTGTCTTAGGACCAAGTTTCTTGCTTAGTTTCAGGCCATGGCGCATGGGCAAGAAACCTTTCTTAGCCTTATCCATGTCAAACCTTTTCAGAACCTTGTCTATCTAAGAGGCCTGACTTAGGCCCATAAGCTGATTAGATCTATCCCTGTAGATCTTGATACCTAGTAGGGGTGAGTAAAACACGGTTCGGTTCAAAAACCAAACCGAACCAAAAACCAAAGTAAAAGAAAAATGGAAACCAAAGCCAAACCAAACTTGATATGGTTCGGGTCAAACCAAACCGAACCAGTTTGGTTCGGTTTACGTTTTGGTTCAGTTAAAACCAAATCAACAAAAATTTCAATTTTTTGATTTTTATTATCATTATTTTTTATAAATTACATGTAAAGTATTACTTAAATAGGATTTATATTACATGTATATTATTAAAGTGTCGTAAATACAAACTATATAATAATATAAATATATAATATGGCAAATAAAATTTATTCATATACATATTTTTAAAAAATATTTTTTCCTATTACTGTTCAGTTCGGTTCAGTTTTGGTTTTTTCAACAAAAACCAAAAACCGAACAAAAAACCAAATCATTATACTTTATAAAACCAAATAGAGTTTGGTTCGGTTTGGTTTTTGGTTCTCGGTTCGGTTTTGCTCACCCCTAATACCTAGGATCGTTTCAGCTTTTCCTAAGTCCTTCATTGTGAAACACTTACTTGACCACTACTTTACCCCTTGCAGTGTTGGTATGTTGCTTTCAATAAGAAGGATATTGTCCACTATAGGACTAGAAAGGTAACAAGACTCCCACTAACCATCTTATACATATAGGGCTCATATTGATTTTGTATGAAGCCATATTTGTTTATAGCTTCATTGAATCCAAGATTCTAACTCCGAGATGCTTGCTTCAATCCATAAATAGATTTTTGAAGCTTGCACACCCGGTCTGGATACTTTGGATCGATAAAATTCTCATGTTATGTTATGTACACATCCTCTAGTAGCTTTCCATTCAGGAAAGTGGTCTTAACATCCATCTGCCGTATCTCATAGTCATGACATGTAGCTATGGCTAGTAGTATCCTAATGGATTTGAGCATCGCGACTGGTGAGAAGGTTTCATCATAGTCTATTCCATAGATTTGTCTGAAACCTTTTGCCACCAATTGCCCCTTGAAGGTATTGTCAGCTTTTAACTTGAAATACCACTTGCAATCGATTACTTAGCACCCGGAGATGGATCAACCAAGCTCCAAACTTGGTTATCGTACATCGATTGCATCTTAGCTTCCATGACTTTACACCATTCAGCTGACTGTGGGCTTTCAATAGCCTCCTGGCAGGTCTTGGGTTCTTCTTGGTCTAAGACCAGAAGATTCCCATCATCGATTATGAGAAACCCATATCTCTCGGGTTGATGATGGACTCTACCAGACTTTCTAATGTCCTGTGCAACTAGTTCAGAATCCTCAATTCCTTGAGGTTCTGGTTGGATCTCCGAGTCATTCTCTATAGGTGCTTGTGGATCTTGAACTTCCCTTAGTTCAATGTTACTCCCACTATCTTTCTTGGAAAGGAATTCCTTTTCAAGAAAGACACCTTTTCGTGCTACAAACACCTTATTCTCAACAGGGTTGTAGAAGTAGTAACCTCTAGTTTCCTTACGGTAACCCATAAATAAGCACTTCACAGTTTTGGAGTCAAGTTTTCCACTAGTCAATTTCTTGACATACGCATCACAACCTCATGAAAGAGACATTGGGCTCCTTGCCCATCCATATTTCATATGACATCTTTTCCACGGCTTTACTCGGTGTACGGTTAAGTGTGAAAGCAACCGTCTCTAAGGCATATCCTTAAAAACATGTTAGGAGAGTAGCTTAACTCCTTATTAAAAGGACTATGTGTAACAGGGTCCTATTTCTCCTTTCTGATACTCCATTCCATTAGGGTATTCTAGGAGGAGTGAGTTGTGAGATCGTCCCACACTCTCTCAAAAATGAATCAAACTCTAGGCTCATATATTCGTCACCTCGGTCAGACCGAAATGCTTTTATAGTCTTGCCTAGTTAATTCTCTACTTCATTCTTATACTTCTTGAACCTATCAAGGGTTTCAGACTTGTTCTTCATCAGATAGACATAGCCATATCTACTTAAGTCATCTGTGAAAGTAACGAAGTAATAAAAACCATTTCTAGCACTAACGCTCATGGGCCCACACACTTCCAAGTGTATCAGGTCCAATAAGCCCGTGGACCTTTTAGCTTGCTCGTTGAAAGGCGCCTTTGTCATCTGACCTCTTAAACATGATTTGCATGTGTCATATAACTCTAAGTCAAATGACCTTAGCACTCCAACTTTGTGGAGTCTAGTTATGCGCTTCTGGTTTATGTGGACAACAGTGCCAGATATAAGCAGGATTAATCCCATTGGGTTTAATCCTCTGAGTGTTAATGTTATAGACAGAGTTGGATTGATTTGAAAAATTCTCTTTCTATAAAAATGATTTTGCCCAATAAAACAAGTTTTATTGAAAATGCGAAATTAAATAATTTGTAAACTTGTGAATATAATCGCTTGTTGAAAATAAATAATATCTCTAAATACTTCTAATGCTATTAATTTAAATGCTTTAATAAATAAAGAAAATAGGAATAGAGATATTGAAAACACAACGATTTATACAGGTTCGACCCAACCGGCCTACTCCTGTCCCCAAGTCCATCGCTTGAGTTTTTCCACTAACGATTCCTTTACGAGTAGGAACCAAGCCTGTGATTTCTTTACGGGCAGAAACCAACCCTTATGTTTCTTTTTATGAGTTCAAGTGACTAACTCAATACTTTCCTAGGCAAAGTATCAAAACCTTTACCGATACTTTTTAACAAGCTCAAGTGTCAAAATTCTAGATGTTTTATAGCTCAACAACCAAACTTTTAGTACACTTTTAAGATCAAGTGTGAAACTTTACAATGCCTTATTGAAATCACCACAACAAAGCTCCCCCTCACACAAACCCTATTATGTCAATTACAATTCTCTTAGAATAAATGAAATTGTTTGAGAATTGATGAAGGCTATAATTCTTTGAATATTTCTATGAAGACTTGTGTTGGAAAAGACTCTTAATTGTAAGCTTGTAATGTGATTTTGCAAATGTCTTTTCCACTTGTGAAAGTTGAAATGGCTCTCTTTATAGGTGAAAAACTAGCCATTTATAGTAGTTTTATGACTGTTTATAGCCGTTACTCACAAGTATAATTTGATGGAGTTTGTGTTCTTTCAGGTCTCTGAAGCTGCTTTAAGATTTCGTTCATGTGATGCATAGCCTCCTGAAGCTTATAAATTAACCTTTCTTCAGCCTTCTATAGGTGGCCGTTATACAGCATACAAACTCTTATGGATGCATAGCCTTCTGAAGAAATGTTCCCCTTTTTGTAACTCCATGCTGGTATAGTCTTTTTCCTTTGTCTTTAATTCTTTTTGTATATCTTCATCTTTTGAAAAACTATAATCTTTATAATTTTATGAAATTTTAAGTATAAGAGTATGTATTATTTTCTTTTTTCTTTCTTTGAATAATAATATTGATGCGTAATAAACACACACACTAATAGAAGCAAGTGCACTTCGTCGCTCAAGTAATACAGAGTAAGAAGGATGTCGATCCCACGAGGGCTAATTATGCTAATCCTAAACACAATTGGGTTTTTATTAACCTAGGCGCAGAGAATAAAATTATTGGCTTTGTTTTGTAAATAAATTACTGCTGAAAACAATTAAATTAAAATTGAGAATGAAACAAAGTTATATAAGAGAAATTCAATGAGGAAGCTAACTAAGGCGTCCGGTTTCACTTAACATTAATTCCAGTAATATTTTAAGTTATGCAACTAATCCGATTAAATTCCAAAATGGCGATTTCCATAAAAAATCAATACCGGTTAGGGCTATCAATTCTAATTCTTAACCTAAACACTTAAACCTCTCAGTTCTAAGCGATCAAGCCAGAAAGAATTAAGTCTAAGAAATCCTAGCGCTAACTAGTGAGCCACTAGAGCAATGGTCATGCAAAAGTCGTGTTGTATGATTCCATTAATCTAGTCCTTTGGTCAATTATAGATTAACTATGAACATTGGAATTGATGGTCACGCATCCAAAGCATTAAACATACACAACACAATATCGGAAAATAATACGAATTAAATTGCATTAACCATAAAATATTACATGCAACAATTGCTAAGATCCACCATAGCCTTAGCTATGGTGGAATTAGTTCATCGCTAAACTAATAACACACAAACGAATTAAAGAAAACATGATAAAGAGAAAGGTTTAGAGAAAACTAGAATCCAAGTGGTTGATGGAAGGCTGTACGGATCGTTGAGGTGGAAAGATGAATGCTCCTCCAAACCCTAGCTCCCAAGAACACGTTCTCCCAATACGTTTTTCCAAGAGAGAAAATAAAAATAAATAAAATCTGAAAACTAAACTCTAAAAACTAAAACTCCAAAAACCTAAAAAACTACTGCTGAATGATGAATAATAATCCTTTTCTAACTCTCCCCTCCTAAAACAAAAAGGGAAGAAGAATTCTAATAAGAGTAAAAAACCCTTCCCTCTTTTAAGGGAATTACCAAAAAAAGAAAACATTCATCCTTTGACAAGGAGTCCATTAGCTATCAAGATTTCTCAGACAAAAGACTTCTAGTTCTCTCCTCAATGAGACCAAACCCGCAGCTTTTCCTTGGCCCATCATGAACGAAGGCCCAAATCACCAAATCAGCTTTAAAACTCCAAAATCAGCACCTCCCAGGGCATGGTCACGCTTCAGGACTGCTCCTGGGCTGTTTTAAGTCAATTTTGACTCCTTTATCATGCACTTTTAGCTCCATTCTCTTCTTAGGGGTCCTAACAAGTAAAATACATAAAAAGGAAGTAAAATATGTCTTAAATAAATAAAATCAACTCAATTAAAGCACAAAAACAAAGGTAAAATAAGTATATAAAATACACTTATCAAATACATCCTTTGTAATATTAATTAAGATAATTATTTAGTTAATCTTAATTTAATTACTTAAAATTGTATTATTATTATCATTATGTTCTTAATATTGTTAGTATCAAAATTCGGTTCAGCATATAAAAATTAAAAAAAAAGGTGGTGATTAATTATAACTTACCATATCTCTCCTTCACATATTGGATGATAGGATAAGGAATGAGTGTTTAAACTTTAAAGCCTGAATGTGCAACAATCAAATAATATATCCAACACACCACATCATCTTCTGCATCGAGCTAATATTATGTGACATCAATCTTAGGAATATCAACAAGTAGAGTAACCATGGGTATTGCCTACGCTACCCATCCCATACTCTCGTTTATGAATTCAACTACCGGTCTCATCCCATATTTGTTACCTAAATCTCATTTTATCCCATAAAATTTCCAATTACCCGTTAATTATTCATACCCAAAAACTTCTCCGTATAATTAAAAAAAAATAATAATAGAATACATAATTAATCAAATCAGTCATAAGCCTTATAACATAATAGTGTAAATGCATCTATCAAACTGAGTAACTCACGGTTTGAGTCTTATTGACACTAGATACTACACCATTAATTAAGAATGAGAATAAAAAAAAATATATTAATCAATAATAAATTTTTTTGAAAAATCCATAAGTAAACTTCATAATCCATAAATTAACAAACAATATAAATTAAAACAAATAATCTAAATCCAAGTTCTTATAATTCTAAATAAATTAATATTACATATTCAATAATAAATTTTTAATTAAAATATATATAATCTTATCATATTTAAATGGGTACAAGCAGCGGGGTACCTTGGGGGATATACTTGTCCCCGTACCCATGACAGGTAATTTCGTAAATCTCATTCATGTCCCATGTCTTTTAGCTAGACTAAGTTCGAGTAATCCCATCAACATCGGATACCTATGAAACATATACGTGCTATAATCCCTAATCAATCTAACAACTCGGCACCTGGATAACGTATTGCATAGTTGAATCTATTCTGAAATTTTGAGTAGGAAATTAAGGCTAACAATTAAAGACACTTCTAAAAAAAAGTAGAAGTCCACACTATAAAAGCATTGTGACACCTATTCACCAAGCTGGCTTGTATGTTCATACTTCATTCTACAGGTTCCGTATTGATCAACCAAGCAAATTTTAATCACCTTACTGTTGACACCAACATGTAACTAATTAGGACCTGAGATTTGATTAATCAAAGTGGTATTTACGTACTTAACCATTTTACTTGCATTTATGTTCAAACAAAAAATAGGAGCATTCCAACCACCGTTATAACCTCTATATAAACAGAACTACAATAATCTTCCCATTATAAAATAGGCATTCTATTATATCCTCAATTCATACACATCACAATGATACTTCAGATATTATCATCCTCGGCTGCAATTCTCTTCTTTATGATTTTCTTCAACAATATCATACAGAAAAAATGGCACAAACTTCCTCCAAGCCCAATTGGGTTACCAATAATAGGCCATCTCCATCTTCTTGGACCTTTAATTCACCATTCTTTTCACAAATTATCATCTCAATTTGGTCCTTTGATGTATCTGAAACTGGGTTCAGTATCCTGTGTTGTTGCTTCCACTCCAGACCTAGCGAAACAAGTCCTTAAAACTCATGAACTCACCTTCTCGTCCCGTAAACATTCTTTCGCCATTGATGTTCTCACCTACAATTCTTCGTTTGCTTTTTCACCCTACGGACCATACTGGAAATTCATCAAAAAGATCACCACTTTCGAGCTGTTAGGCAGTCGAATGCTGAATCGTTTTCGTCCCATCAGAACAAACGAATTGCACTCCTTTCTTGCAAACTTTTACGCGAAATCGAAAAATGGTGAAAGCGTAAATGTGACTGAGGAGTTGATGAAGTTGTCAAACAATATAATATCTGTTATGATGCTAAGTATGAGATCTTCTGAATCTGATAACGAAGCTGAAATTGCGCGATCTGTAGTGCGACAGGTGACTCAGGTTTTTGGAGAATTTAATGTATCTGATTTAATATGGTTGTGTAAGAATTTAGATTTGAAGGGGTTGAAGAGTAGGGTTTTTGGTATAAAAAGGGAGTATGATGGGTTGCTTGAAAAGGTTATTACAGAAAGGGAAGAAATGAGGAAGAAGAAGAAGAATAAGAGAAATGAGGAATACGAGGCTAAAGATTTTCTTGACATAATGTTGGATGTTATGGAGGATCAAAATGCAGAGGTTCAGTTGACTAGAAACCATATAAAGGCTTTGTTTTTGGTAAGTTCTTCTTTGATTTCATACATGGGGTTTTTCTTTATTCTTCTTCTATTTTTTTGATACGTAGTGTCATTACAAGAATTACAAGATTTAACAGCAAAAATTTTCCGGAAAGTATAAAAATTGTTGTTATGACTTTAGAAAAAAATAAAAAAAATTGACATACATATTTGTAGCAAATTTTGATGTAATTTTGATGTCATTAATATACATATGGCATCAACTTTTATATGTTGTAATTGCTAAATAAGCTTTTGACACCATAATGATTTTTTTACTACATTTCTTGTAGTGACTATTATATTTAAACACATTCTTTTTTTAATAAAAAAATTGAATGACAATGGACCATTTTATACTAAGGATAAATTGATCTTTTTCAGTAACTTTACGTAAAATTTGGTCCTTGCATGTATATTCTTTTAAAATTACATATATACTTTTATTGACAACAAAGATCTGCAAGTTAAATCTATAAGAGAAAAAAATAATAATAAAAGAAAGAAATGGACAGTGTTGGTGTCAAAGTGCAACATACCCAGTCTCGATAGAGAAATTAGAAAGCGAAGGGCAGGGAAAAGGAAAAGTTTGTTTTCCAAGTAAAAAGAGAATAAATAAGAGAAGATACACTGTATGGGGCATATTTTATATATCTTTTTATTGTTAAACAACAAATTGATTGTTGTTTGTTATCTGTCACATTCAGTGCACTAAATTTTCAACAGTACCCCTTTGACAAAAAATTGAAATCAATTAATTAATTAAGAAAAAATGCATACTAAATTAAATAGGAAATCGGGGCATATGATATAATTTTTAATTAATGTTAGTGAATATTATTATAATATTTAGGATGGTTTTCTAATTAGAATAGAAATTGAATCCATTACTTTGAGACGCATATAATATAAGTAAAGGTTGTTTGTTTATTCGTTCATACTAAGAGTTTTAGAGTTAATGCTTTAAAAATATGTATATGTGTGAGTTCTGGGTATAACCGAACTCATGATATTTGAAATTTAGATAATTGTGTAAAGCATATAATTTCTTTACTGTTGTAACAATGTAGGCCGTAAATGTATCACAAAAAAAAAAAAAGCCGAACCAGTTATCATGATTGCATTTTCTGATTCCACATGTAAGCTTATTATAACCAGACAATTATCCAATTCCTAACAAATATATTATCCATCCATATTTTCAGGATTTGTTTACAGCAGCAACAGACACAACAGCAATAACACTAGAATGGGCAGTTGCAGAACTTATAAACCATCCAGTCATTCTTCAAAAAGCTAGACAAGAAATCACCAGGGTGGTTGGAAATGAAAGAATTGTCGATGAATCTGACATTTCCAATCTCATTTACATTAAAGCTATCGTCAAAGAAACTTTGAGATTACACCCACCAATTCCTTTGGTCGCTAGAAAATCAATTCAAGATTGCTCAATCAATGGCTACAAAATTCCAGCAAACTCATTGCTATTTGTCAACATTTGGGCAATTGGTAGAGATCCAAAAAATTGGAAAAACCCATTAAGTTTTGAACCAGAAAGATTCTTAATGGGGGATCAGAATTTGATAGATGTAAAAGGGCAACATTTTGAGTTGTTGCCGTTTGGAAGTGGAAGGAGAAGCTGCCCTGGTATTTCCTTAGCTATGCAGCAACTGCCTACTACTCTTGCTGCTATGATCCAGTGCTTCGATTTTATGATTCATGATGATGTTCTTGATATGACTGAACGGCCCGGATTGACTGCTCCAAGAATTCATGATCTTGTTTGTGTTCCTCTTCCACTTACTCCACATCTTCTTGATCCATTGTAATGTGTTTAAGTAGTTTTTGAGCCAGCCAATTAATTAACTATTATTATATCTATTAGGATTTATATGTATTATAGTGAATTAGTTTACAGTTTATATATCCTTGTGAAGATGTTAGTTTAAATGTAGCTAGTGCAAAAACATGCACAGCTTTTGGATCCGGGCTGGTATATCTATATATAATTTTATATCTAAATAAATAATATCGAAATATTTATTGGTGATTTAAGAAATTAATTTCATCATAAATCGCTTTACAAATTGAATATTCATATTAAAAATTCTAATTAATCTTTTCATAGTTAAATTTTTAATTTTAAAAATAAAATAGATGGTGGATTATTAAAAGTTTTGAATAGTTTTTCATTCTTTGACCTTATGGCCATTGTTTAGTGCTTGTTCTTGAAACAACTCAAATATGTCTTTGAAAAATTGAACCGCAGATTGACAAATTTTGCCATTTGAATATCTTTGTAAATTTCACATTACAAACTTCATTTTCTATATGCTATCTGCACTTTCTTTTGTTAATTGAAAAAAAAAATCTTTAGGTACCTAATTTATTTATTATGATGATGATGATGTGCTCGGCTATATTTATGATATTCCGATTCATGACATTAAACCTTCATATCTTACATATTGAGTTTAGGCCGGGCAATTAAATTGTCATACCACAACAGCAAGATTCACGTAACCTCAAACTAAACGAATTAAGGTTGGAATTAATAGATTCAACTGGATGGTTGAAATAATAATAATAATAATAATAATAATAATAATAATAATAATAAATACAACAATAATTTGACTGTAAATAGCTCATCATCCAAACAAAAAACAAGAAATTGCATTACAATTGTTGTTATACTGATATATATATAATTCTTGACATATAAATGACAGTAAATTTGATTTTCATGATCTGAAATTCTATCAATAATTATCGATCAAACACCATTTTATGAATGAAACATTTTTGTTATGTTGGTTTCAAAAAAGGTACAAACCAAAACAAATTATGAAAAAGGTATATATTTAAATGCAAAGTTAATTAATTGCCGGAACTACAAGTTAAATTTACAACAAAGATTTTCACGCATAAAAATGAGGATAATAAAATATATATATATATATATATATATATATATATATATATATATATATATATATATATATATATATATATATATATATATATATATATATATATATATATATATATATATATATATATATAAGGGTTGAGAAGATTTTGCTAGATAGGAATTAGGATTGTTTAGAGTTCAGAATGAGAATGAAACTTTTCAAAATAAAAAAACTAATATCCAAAAACAAAATATTAATAAATGAACACCCAATTTTATTTTTCTCTTATTAGTAACACATTTGTAAATGCTGACTTTAACATCAATATAATAAATCATTTGAAGACTCTTAATCTAATAATTTCTTTGAATTGCATATAATTATATTATAAATTTTAGTTCAGTGAAAATAAAAATAAATGACAGAATAAAATGAATAATTGAGAAAAATAACAATTATGGTATATTGAAATAAATATTTAAATATTTAAATAAAACAAATTTAAAATTATATATATATATACACACACACACACATATACAGATTACATATGCTATACATATAAGAAATTCATTATATAAAATAAGTTTCACCATTGAAGTGACCCAAACAAAGACTTGAGATGTCCATGCATTTCTAATAACTAATTCATGGTTTAGTGCAAATACATAATGAAATTATCTTAAGATTGTGTACCATAATTCAAAGTTAGCAGATACAAAAAAACGATATCTTAATTAATGCTAAAGAGAGAAAATTAGCCATGAAAAATGATATACTACCAACTCATATTCTAGAATCCTTATATATGAAATCATATGGACCAAATGAAGTCCATCTAAATAAAAATCATGATTTTTATTGTTGGATGGTTTGATTAGGTAATTATTTATTTTCTAACCATTCAAAAAAAAAAAAAAAAAATGATTGGCTAGTTAGAATAAAAAAATGTATTATTTGTAAGTGTGAACAATTTTATGTTCCAAAAATTAGGGACATTTTCTTGAGATTTTAAAGTTTCTAGCTGAACATAACAACTCAATTAGCAATGTTATTGGAATAAATTATCCTAAGTAATCTTAAGTTGATATCATTTTAAGGTAAGAAAAAAATTCTATATAGGTTGATTTTTTTTATTTATATTTTCTACGTGAATAGGAATTGAAAACTTCCTGTGAATCTTATAAGGAGAAGTATTACTTCGACACCTATATAAGCAAAGGTTGTTTGCTTATTTATTTGTGCTGGAAGTTTTGAAATTAGTATTATGGAAATATGCATGTGTGTAAGCTGTGAATGTAATCGAGCTAATGAGATATGAAAGTTAGGTAATTGTGTAAAGGATGTAATATTTGTACTATCATACGAATTTGCTTATTACTAATAAATCATGTGCTCCTCTTTGCTCATTGATGTAAGCAAAATTATCCCAACCATATAAATTTTTTGTTATTGTAATGGTATATCTAATTTCTGGTTGCACATATTAAATTATTATAATCAAACAGATAGATCCAACTCCTAACATAATCACATGATATTCGAACTGAAATTATTCATGCCTATGGCATTGAAGTTGTTGATGCTATTATTCATTACATATGAGATGATTTATTTGCCATTTCATTTGATGCATCTCGCAATGTATCAGTCAACCATTTCTTGGCTTTCTACATGTTTCTGATACAAATTCTGTTAGGATTTAGTAGTTGAATAAAATCCCATCTGTTGGGATATTTAGCTGTTTTAAAGTTGTTTTTATTCTGTCAAAATTGTTGAGTCTATTTCCTATTTTTCCTCATTTCAGTTTGTAATGTACGGCTATATAAAGCCACCTCTACTGCTCAATAATGGATATCAAATTCCTCTCAATTATCTCTCTTTGCTTTCTTTATTTTAACATTTGGTATCAGAGCCCTCTAAGGGACCTGATTTGACCTAGATAGCAGCAGCTCTCTGAGGTGAGGTGAAAGAGTGATGGCATCGGAAAATTCATTTGTGGTACCTGCTGTTCCCAAATTCGATGGGCATTACGATCATTGGGCAATGCTCATGGAAAATTTTCTAAGATCCAAAGAATACTGGAATGTAGTTGAGAATGGAGTCTCTGATGCTGCAGATGGAGGATCAGAAGATCAGAAGCTGAAGGATTTGAAGGCTAAGAACTATCTATTTCAAGCATTAGATCGTTCAATTCTGGAAACCATCCTTACTAAGGATTCTTCCAAGAATATATGGGACTCTATGAAGCAGAAATTTCAAGGAGCAACAAGGGTGAAGCACGCACATCTGCAAGCTCTCAGAAGGGAGTACGAAATCCTTGAAATGAAGAATGGTGAATCTGTCACAGACTATTTTGCTCGAACTCTCACAATCGTCAATAAGATGAAAGCAAATGGTGAGACTAAAACAAATGCCGATGTAGTCTCAAAAATTTTGAGATCTATGCACCACAAGTTCAATTATGTTGTGTGTTCCATTGAGGAATCTAGAGACACAAGATTCCTCACTATTGATGAATTGCAGAGCAGCCTAATAGTGCATGAGCAGCGCATGAACATGCACTCTGTGACTGAAGAAACACAGGCTCTGCAAATTTCCTCTGGGGAGCAGACTAGTGGAAGAGGTCGAGGACGAGGCAGCTATAGAGGAAGAGGAAGGGGTAGAGGCAGACAGAACTTTGACAAAGCCACTATAGAATGTTACAATTGCCATAAGCTAGGACATTTTCAATGGGAATGTTCAAGCAAGGAAGCCAACTATGCAGAAGCTCAGGAGGAGATGTTGCTGATGGCATTCGTGGATGACAAAGACATCAGGAAGGAAGATACATGGTTTCTTGATTCGGGATGCAGCAATCACATGTGCGGAAAGAAGGAATATTTCACTGATCTAGATGAGAATTTCAAAGACATAGTAAAGCTTGGCAACAATACAAGCTTAGCCGTCATTGGAAAGGGAAATGTTCGATTGCAAGTGAATGGCTTGATGCAAATTATTACTGGAGTATTTTATGTTCCAGAATTGAAGAATAATTTGCTAAGCATTGGGCAATTGCAGGAAAAAGGGCTGGCAATTTTGTTTCAACATGATAGATGCCGAGTGTATCACTCTGAGAAAGGTTTGATCATGGATACGAAGATGGCTGTGAATAGAATGTTCAAACTACTTGCTATCACTGCATCTCCAGCATGTTTTAGCACAGTTACAGAAGAAAAATTTCAGCTTTGGCATTGCAGATATGGGCACCTGAGCTATAAAGGCTTAAAAACGCTGCATCAAAAGAAGATGGTGGATGGGTTACCTGAGTTTCGCTCTCCTTCAAAGTTGTGCACAGATTGTATGGTGGGAAAGCAGCAGAGAGCATCAATTCCAAAGAAAAGTACTTGGAGAGCATCACAAATTCTTCAGTTGATCCATGCTGACATTTGCGGACCAATCACACCTGCTTCAAATAGTGGAAAAAGGTACTTAATTACCTTCATTGACGATTTCAGTAGGAAAACTTGGGTGTATTTCTTAACTGAAAAGGCAGAAGCCTTTATTGCTTTCCAAAGTTTTAAAATTCATGTTGAGAAAGAATCAGATTTTGTTATCAAATGTTTGCGGACTGATCGAGGAGGGGAATTTACATCAAATGAATTCACAAAATTCTGTAGTGATAATGGCATTCAAAGACAACTAACAGCTGCATATACGCCACAACAAAACGGAGTTGCAGAACGTAAGAACAGAACCATTATGAATATGGTACGCAGCATGCTCTCTGCTAAAAAAATCCCAAAATGTTTCTGGCCTGAAGCTGTTAAATGGACGATACATGTTTTGAATCGAAGTCCAACACTTGCCGTCAAAGATCAAACTCCAGAAGAAGCATGGAGCGGAATTAAACCCTCAGTTGAGTATTTTCGTGTTTTTGGGTGCATTTCTCATGTTCATGTATCTGATCATAAAAGAACAAAATTAGATGATAAAAGCATTACTTGTGTGTTGCTGGGAGTTAGTGATGAGTCAAAAGCTTATAAACTTTATGATCCTAATTCAAAAAGAATTATTATTAGTAGAGATGTTGTGTTTGAAGAAGACAGGTCTTGGGATTGGGATCAAAAGTACCAAACAAATGTTGTGTGTGACTTGGAATGGGGAGATCAAGAAAGCGAGGTGTCTGCAGCTGATGAACATAGAGAAGAAGCTGATGCAGGGGCTGATTCTGATGCAGATATAGAAACTGAAATTGCCACCAATTTTGAAAATAATGAAGGGAGAACTAGAGCACGAATTCCACCAGCTTGGATGCGTGACTATGAAAGTGGAAAAGGGCTCTCTGAAGAAGAAAATGAAGCTTATATGGCAGCCACAACTGATGATCCTGTCCGCTTTGAAGAAGCTGTAAAAAGTGCCAAGTGGAGGGAAGCAATGGATTCAGAAATTGCAGCAATACGGAAAAATCACACATGGGAGCTGACAGAATTGCCAGAAGGAGCAAAGAAGGTGGGAGTTAAATGGGTCTACAAGACCAAATTTAATGAACATGGAGATGTGGAGAAATACAAGGCAAGGCTTGTAGTGAAAGGGTATTCCCAGCAACATGGAATTGACTATACAGAGGTATTTGCACCTGTTGCACGTATGGAGACGATTCGGCTGGTTGTGGCATTGGCAGCTCAAAAAGGATGGATCATCTACCAGCTAGATGTGAAATCTGCCTTTTTGCATGGTGAATTAACCGAGACTGTTTTTGTGGAGCAGCCAAGTGGTTATGTTCAACCTGGAGACGAAGGGAAGGTCTATAAATTGAAAAAAGCACTTTATGGGCTTAAGCAAGCTCCACGTGCTTGGTACAGTCGCATAGATACTTATTTCACGAAGGAGGGCTTTGAGAAATGCAATTATGAGCATACTTTGTTTATAAAAAGGCATGACACAAAAATGGTAATGGTTAGTTTGTATGTTGATGATCTTATAGTTTGTGGTAATGATGAGCAGATGATAATTGAGTTCAAAAACTCAATGAAAGATGAGTTTGATATGTCAGATCTTGGGAGGATGCGATATTTTCTTGGTCTTGAAGTGTTACAAAGGACTGATGGTATTTTTATTCATCAAAGTAAATATGCCTCAGAGGTGCTAGAGCGTTTCGGAATGGATAAAAGCAATTCAGTCCATAATCCAATTGTTCCAGGAGCAAAGATTACAAAAGATGAGAGTGGAGTCAAGGTGGACGAAACTTATTACAAGCAAATTATTGGCAGCCTCATGTATCTTACTGCAACAAGACCAGACATGATGTATGTTGTTAGTCTTGCAAGCAGATACATGGAAAACCCAACTGAGCAGCATATGCAGATAGTCAAACGAGCCTTGAGGTACTTAAAGGGGACTGCTGATTTTGGAATTTTCTACAGGAAGGGAGGAAAAGATGAAATTGTTGCTTTCACTGACAGTGATTATGCTGGAGATATTGATGATAGAAGGAGCACTTCAGGTTATGTGTTCTTATTCAACTCAGGGGCAGTTTCATGGTCTTCTAAAAAGCAACCAATTGTCAGTTTGTCCACTACAGAAGCGGAGTTTATTGCTGCAGCGTTTTGTGCATGTCAAGCAATATGGTTAAAAAGAGTACTTGCAAATTTGCAGCAGAATCATGAGAAATTGATAAGAATTTTCTGTGATAACAGTTCAGCAATCAAGCTTTCTAGAAATCCAGTTATGCATGGTCGCAGTAAGCATATTGATGTACGTTTTCATTTTCTTCGAGATATGACAAAGGAAGGAGTCATTGAATTGGTGTACTGTAACTCAGAATTTCAATTGGCTGATATAATGACTAAACCTCTTAAGCTGGATCAGTTCTTAAGATTGAGAGGACTTCTTGGTGTTTGTTCTGCAGCTGATATAAACTAAATACATAAAAGTATTTTAGTTTAAGGGAGGAATTGTTAGGATTTAGTAGTTGAATAAAATCCCATCTGTTGGGATATTTAGCTGTTTTAAAGTTGTTTTTATTCTGTCAAAATTGTTGAGTCTATTTCCTATTTTTCCTCATTTCAGTTTGTAATGTACGGCTATATAAAGCCACCTCTACTGCTCAATAATGGATATCAAATTCCTCTCAATTATCTCTCTTTGCTTTCTTTATTTTAACAAATTCTTCATCGTACTCAAAGCATCAATTTACTCATTGTTTTCAAAATAATGGCAAACCATTTAAGCTTAAGAGGCTAGTGTTATGATGTAGCCAGTAATATGTGAAAGTTCAATTCAATAGGTTAAAAAGGAATTGAAAATTTGCAATTAGGCTAGTAAGCAGATAAGGGCTAAATCAAGAAACGAGTCGCAGCAAAAAAAAAAGTCTTGTGCTTTAATAGATTTTTTTTTTAAGCAAATGAGAATTTTATATAGTTTTAATTTTCAGTCCATAGAATACGTCAATATTGATCTATCAGGAACAAAAATAAATTAACAATCTTTTACAATAATCGAAATACATAAACTCGCTATATTAGTGTGAGAGAAAAAAAAGCTTGTCACCATAGCAAGTGGAAATACTAAAATAATAAAAACAACAAAGTCACATTGTAATCTACATATATCCACAACCATAAAAATTCCAACCTGTTGAACCTTGTTTTAATGAAAACAACTTTACATTTGAAGAAGATAAAATTAAATAAATATTTTAATAATTAATTAAGGATAAATGCTATTTTATTTTTAATTAATTAAATAAAGTATAAAGATGAAGACATTCCAAGGACATTGGAAGAATAATACAAAAAGAGAATAAAAAGGTTTGGAGTAATAGGATAAGTATTGCTTCAAGAGGCTAAACACTTAAAGAGATTTAGTTACATATGTTCAGAGGCTTAAAACACCGTATAACGGTCATTTAGAGACCTGAAGAAGTCAACTGATGCGTAGTAAATACACACTTTAGAGCATGTGCATTCTGTCGCTTAAGTAATATATAGTAAGTAGAGTATCGTTCCCTCGGAGACTAGTTATGTAAATCCTAAATGCAATCGGGTTTTCTATAAATCTAGGTAAAAGGATATTATATTGGTGAATTTTGATGTGTAAACTAAATCTATTACTAAGGAACAATTAGATTAAAGTAACTAAA
Organism: Euphorbia tirucalli; assembly: GCA_039660915.1. Taxonomy (NCBI): domain Eukaryota; kingdom Viridiplantae; phylum Streptophyta; class Magnoliopsida; order Malpighiales; family Euphorbiaceae; genus Euphorbia; species Euphorbia tirucalli. Next base: position 14,829,542 of record CM077639.1, read on the forward strand.
GTTAAGATTAAAATTCAAACGAGACGAATTGATGGTGAGACTAATTAAGGCATACGACTTTACCTAGCATTCATTCTAGTAATTTCCTCAAGTTGTGCAATTGAACTTATTAAATTCTCAAGATGGCGAATTCCAAAAACAATTAACACCGGTTAGGGCTGCTAACTCTAATTCTCAACCTAAATACTTAAACTGATTCGGTCTTAAGTAATTAGTTTGGAAAGCATTAAGCATACGAAGACCTAGCACAAACTAGTGAGCCACAAAGTAATGGTCATGCATTTTTTATGTTATGAAATTTCATTAATTCAGTCTTTTGGTCAATTATGAATTAACTAAAAACAATAAAATTGATGGTCACGCATTCAAAGCATTAAGCACTCATAACACGATCCATGAAAAATAAATAATTATCAATTGCATTAAACTCAAGAAAATTACATAGAAATTCTGCTAAGCTCCACCATAGCCTTAGCTATGGTGGAATTAGTTCATAACTAAATTATATAAAAAAACAGATTACAAGAAACATGATAAAAGAGAGTGGAGAGTAAAACTAGAGAGATCACAAATCTAACGGTGGTGCGCGGAGAGAAATCAGTGAAGAACGGATGTTGGAACCTTCAAACCTTAGCTTTTTCTCCCACTCAATGGTGAAGCACGGTCTTGCTTTCAGAGAAAGATAGAAAAGACAAAAAATAACTAATTCTAAAAACTAATGCTGAAAATCTCATTAAAACCTAAAAACTAAAAAAAAAGAATAATAATAATAATATATTACAATCCTCTTTAGAGGAAACAACTTAAAACACTCCCATTAGGAATAGGAGTAAATAAAACAAGGAAAAATATCCCAAACAAAAGCTTTGACTCCTCTTTCATAAGTCAAACCCATAGCTTCTTTTAGGCCCACAAAAAATGCCAGCCCAAATAACTATTTCAGCCCTAAAACTTCAAAATTAGCACCTCCTAAGGCATGGTCATGCCTTAGGATTGCTCCTAGGTTGTTTCAAGCAAACTCCGCTTCTTTTTCATGCACTTTTAGTTCCATTTTCCTCTTTGAGGTCCTAACAAAGAAAATAGCACAAAGAAAGTAAAATACGCTTTAAATAGAATAAAACAACTCGATTAAAAGCTCATAAACCAAGGCAAAATAAGCATATAAATACACTTATCATCAACTACAAAGTTTCAGAGTCCTGAACACTATACAACTGCCATTCAGAGACCTAAAGAAGTCAACTTCAAATTCTTCGCAGTCCTAAACACTATATAACGGCTACCTTTAGAGACATGAACAAATTCAAATTCAAATTTTCAGAGACTTGAACACTGTATAACGGATACATTCAGAGACTTGAAGAAAACTCTTGACATATCTTTAGAGGACTAAACTATGTGTAACAACTAGTTTCAGAGACCTGAAGGATATCACAATTAAAGCTTCAGAGCACGGAATACACTATAACGACTAGTTTCAGAGACCTGGACAAAATTTGAATTCTCTCTCCAAACCACTTCTCCAATGCCTATAAATAAAAGACAATTGCAAGTTTACAATACATTCAAAGAAATCAGCATACCCAGCATTCTTGAGTAGTCTTCCAACAATTTTCAAAGAGAGCAATCGAAAGAAATCAAGTCTTCATTAGAGCAATTCACATTCTTTTCAAATAATGGTAATTATACACACACTAAGAGATATTAGTATGAGGGGGAGCTTTGTCGATTAGTGTTCTATCAACAAAGTTGTGTAAAAGTTTTGTTGTTGATCTTTGAAAAATGACAAGTTGTAAAATTTTAGTGTTTGAGCTTGCAAAAAGTACCGACAGTCTCGATACTAGACAGAAGAAGGATCACAGTCTTAATCCTAGACAGAAATATGATTGATCGTCCCGATCTTGGACTGAAGAAAGATCACTTGGTTTGATTTCTACCGTTAAAGGAATTACAGTAAAACGTTCATAAATTAATACTCGATAAATTAATAATCTCTTTAAAATAATTTTTTCTTCTGGTCCCGACTTGGGCCAGTTCAAAAAATGATCAATATTAATAAATTAATAAGATAATAATTTTTTGGAACAACCCTTTATAAATACATTGTTTTATTATCTCTATAAATTAATAATTTCTCAAATACATATGCCAAGTATATATAGCTATATACATAGGGTAATTTAGCAAAATATGACTCTATAGTATTTTTTTTTTATTTGATCGGTCATGGTTAACTTATAGACACCTTTTAGATGAGAAACCATTTTTTGTATCATTTGATAGAACACTCCATATAAATTTATATAGTAATTCATTAATTATGATACAATGAATATTTTTAACATAAGTACAATGAACTTTCAAGTTTAATTAGCTTATATAATACACATTTAATTTTATTACGTAAAAATATGATGAATATAGTTTATTGATTTTAGACAAAAACTTTATTTGTTCATTGATTTTAGACAAAAACTTTATTTAAATTAGTAATTTAAAATTTATTTTTAAAAAAATTTAAAATCACTTTATAAATTAATAATTATTAATTTATTGATTAATTAATATCTCTATAAATTAATAAAATTTCATGGTCCTAACATTATTGATTTTTAGAGGTTTCACTGTATAGTGGAAAATCTCAAATGGTTCACTTGGGGACAGAAGTAGGACAGCTAGTCCGAACCTGTATAAATCTTTGTGTCACAAATCTCTCTATCCCTTCTCTTTTTAATTACTGCCATTTATATTTTTGCATTTATATTTAGCAGTAATAGCATTTTAGAGATTTTATTTTTTTTCCTCAAAAGCAATTATTTTAATAAGTTTTACATATCATTTTCTTCAGCATTTGTTAGTAAAACTTATTTATTGGGCAACAGGGTTTCTAATTTTAAAGGTTTCCACAAAAGAATTTTTATTCGGGTAGATACAATATCCATCTCCCCTCTAGTGTACCTCAAAGCCTATTTGGGACTAACACAACTTACTGCATAACATTATGTAGTTTGGTAGATGTGGATAAATCTTCCTTAAGAATGGTAAATTTGGGTACTTACGATGTAAAAATCTTCATAAATCTTTGACTATGAATAGATGACGACCCTAGCACAATGATAAAAAAATTATCTCTACAACCAAAGACGATGGTTTGAAACTAAAAAAGTCACATGTAAATTGTTTGAAGCAAAAAAGAACAAAAGGAACCAAAAAAAGGGAGAAAAAAAAAGGAAAAAGATGAAGATGAGTATGAGTACAAGTATAAGAAGCTAAAGAGACTTTTGTTTTTTTTAAAAAAATTTGGCAGTAGCTTGGATTTTTCATGTGTCTAGCTTACACTTGGTGCATTTGACCCGAAATAACGGAGGCAATAGTACATTTTACCCTCTTTTTTTTTTCCTTTCATTTTTATTGAATGCATGATGTAGACTAGTTGCAAAGAGACATGTTCATTTTTTGTAAAGATAATTAGATAAAAATAGATATGAGAAATTTTAGTAATATGTAAAAGATTAATTTTTATTTTAATAAACAATTTTTTTTAGAAAATCTAAGGAGTTAACACGTGTCCCAATTGTCTACTCTTTTATATTATATATAGATTGACATGCAAAAAAAAAAAAAAAAACCTAAAATTTGAATCCCTAATTCCTAATCTCTCCCTACCAATTTTTGAATTTTAGCCGCCTTCTTCCATGAACTTTCTACGTTCTCTGTCTCTCTCAATATTTCTGCATGCCCTCTCTTTGATCTCCATCCTATCATCACCTTTGAAAACCTTCATCTAGCCTCCTCTTCTCATGTCACTACTCTTTCAAGTTTCAACTAGCTGCTTCCATGGTCGTTGCTCTTCCTTTCACTACTTTGAGAAAATGATGTATGATAGTTTATTCTCTATATATGGCGGATTGCTTATTTGCTTTCTTATTATATTCATTTTTTATAGAGAAAAATACCTCATATGTCTATAGTTTGATAAATAAATACAAAAATGCTTTCCTTTTTTACATTATAGGGCACTTAAATTTACCCCTAATTATGGTTTTGGGTTTTTTTAGAACAAATACATTTGTGAAATGATATTTATGGCATAATTGGTATATATGTTATATTTTTCTATGTCTCTTATATGTATTCTAACTCTACTCTCCAACAAATTTCTCTTTCCCTTATCCATTACTTTTCTCTCTTTTCTTTTATAATTAAAAACTAATTTTTTATTTATCTTTTTATCCGTTCATTTTTTTATAATTTGATTTTAGAAAGTTTTGTTCGTTTTCTTTTTCTTTTCAAAATAATTTTTTTTTTATCCGTTTACTTTTTCATCATTCAGGTTTAGAAAGTTTTTCCCGTTTTCTTTTTTCTCTTCGAAATGAGATCCATATATATATATATATATATATCATCTTCGTTTTTTGAACTAATATTTCACACTGTACAAAAATAGTATAATCATAGTATTTGCAGTATAAAACCAATATAATCACAGTATATTGCAGTATAAAACTAGTATAATTTTTGCATAAGTTGCAAAATATAATATTGGTGTAACTACAATATACATGCGCTATACAATTGGTATTTATAAATTGTGTGTTATATTAATGCCAAAAAAGAAGACAAAAAAAAAGAAAAAAAATATGGAAATGAATCTCATTTCGAAGAGAAAAATTAAATAAAAAAAATTTCTAAAATGGAATAATGAAAAATTGAATAGATATAGAGATAAATAAAGAAATTAGCTTTTAATTATATAAGAGGAGAGAGAAAAGTAGTTGATATGAGAAAGAGAAAAACTATTATTGTAATTTATTTATTGCCATAGGACACTTTTAATTTTTATTTTTTAAGATACCAATTATGTAGTTTTTAAAATTATTAGTGACTTTTGTGTTGAAAGCCCCCCCTTTTTTTTTATTGTGTTGAAGCCTTATTTGGGTCCCTTTAATTGTCTAAAAATGAAGTGTATATATTTGTTCAGGGGCGACGCTGAGGGGGGTCACGGAGGGGCAGTGTAAGCGTCGGAATTTTACTCCTAAAAAAAAAATATAGTCGTACGACTTTAACTACAGTCGTACGACCGTAATTAAACTACAGTCGTACGACTGTAGATCGTGGCAGGTGAGCCAACCCATACCCTAAAAGCAGAGAAAAAGACAGAGAAGAAAAGGGGGGGGGGGGGGGGGGGGGAAGAGAAAAAGAAAAGAAGAGAAAAAAAAAGAGAGAAGAAAAGAGACAAGGAAAGGAAAAGAGAAAGAACTCATCATCAGAAACCCTTGCATTTGGAAATCTCTGTACCCAAAGTTTCTAACCCTAACTCAAGGAGAAAAGTGCGGATTTCAGTGGATTGGAGCGACGCCAGGGGTCAATCCTACTGTGGATGCACGCCAAAGAGGTAAACACTTCTTTTCCCCCTTCTTTTACAAGCTTTCTGGGTGATTGGTGTGGTTTTGTGCCATTTCTATCCATTTTCTGTGTTTTCCGTTTCTAGAAATCAAGAACAGTCGTGCGACTATTATTGAGTTTGATGAACAGTCGTACTACTGTAGTTACAGTCGTACGAGTGTTCTCGATTTCCCGCGTTTTCTTTCCAGTTTTGTTTCAAATAAATTTTGCCGGAATTCTGACTTTGGAACGCTTACAGTCGCACGACTGTAATTTATAGTCGTACGACTGTAGTTACAGTCGCACGACTGTAACGTATTTCTAGAATCAGAATTCCCGTTTTTATCCCCAAAAATTTCCAAAAATCCCTAAAAATTCAAAAAACCCTAAAAATCATCAAAATGAATTTTATTGTGTGCATTCACGACCCTAAATTCAATTTTCACTAAAATTGCATTTCGAACAATGCCACGACGGAGACTCAGTTCTCCCGAAAACCGACCCACCTCACATGTTAAAATTAAGTAAACCGAAAAAATTGTTTTCAAAATGATTTTCTCACAAAAATAAAAAATACAGGGACGTTTCAAAATATTTTCCAGGTCTAACCGGGCCGGCTAGCGAGCCAACCCGGTTATCCCCTAAATGTATGCCCATAATTCTTAATTTCCCAATTCTGTCATGTTTGAGTCCTATTTATGGCGTGTTATATACTGTGATAACCCTCTGTTTTGCAGCTTTTTATTTTTATTTTTGACGTATTTAATAGAATTAATCGTGTATCCTAAGCGATTGTATTTTTCTAGATAAATCGTGTATTATAGGCGTTTGTAAAAGTGAGGCTGAGAGTTTTTCATTTTTATTCGATTGGGTTGTATAATAGGCCTCTATTATTCTTTTGTATATTTTGAATGTATGATTTTATTCCCCGCAATTTATTTCTTGCATTTTGCTTTAGCATCGGATAATTAAAATAAACTAATCGAAGTTAGAGAAAGATGATAAAGCAAATTAAATATGGTAATATAAACTGTAAAGTGAAAGCAAGCTAGAGGTTAAGTAAGTTATTTGCCCGAACCTTAAATCTCTCGATTAGGTACAGTAGCCTGTCCTCGGTAGGGAGCTGTACCGGAATTCCCGGATGAGCTGATCCGGGTGGCGACTCTGTCACTGATCTCGGGATTTAAGTTTCGAGATCTTTAAGTTAAATATGAGAAAATGTTTTTACAAAAGGATTTCCAAATTAAATCAATAGTTTTCCCAACTCAACTTAAACAAAACCTGTTTTCCACAAAATTCACAAATCTCAATCAATTCCATTTCTCTTTTCCTTTTCCCCGGTTCGCTTCGCCCCGTTCTGTTTAAGGTCGTCCGCTCACAGGCAGCTGACCCCCCAGCCGCCAGAAATACCCCTGAGTAGAGGGCTTCCGGTGGCACCCCAAGAGCAGGGGCACTATCTCTGTTCTATGTTGCTGATACAGGGCATTGTCCCTGTATCAGCTGTTCTTATTTTTTTTTTCCAGGGCAAAACTGGCATTTAGACAAAAAATAAAAGCCAACTTTGGCTTTCCCCCTCTCCTCCAAATCGCACACACACTGCCCCTCTGCCATTGCTGTGCTTCTTGTCGTCGCTAGCCAACCACCTGCTATTCTTCCTGCCGTTGCTACCGATGATGTTGTCCTCCACCTCAGTCGACTGCCGTTCTACGTTCCATCTCCTCGTCTTTGCTTCATATCCGGTTAGTTTTAAATTTAAATGTTAGGTTTCTAATTTATTTAGGTTTGATTTCAAATAAGTTTTAAAGAAAAATATTTGTGTAAATTAGGTTTGAATTGATAAATTGAGGCATTAATTGATAAGTTTGAATTGATAAATTGATTGTGTATTTGTGTTGTTACTTTTGGATTTGAAGTTGTAGTTTTTAATTGAACTGAATTAATTCAGGTTTATTGGCCGATCGGAAATTTTTTGTTCATCAACCGAAATTTTTGTTCACTGGCCGGAAATTTTTTCAAGGAAATTCTGTGCCCCCCAATCTGCGGAATCCTGACACCGCCACTGTGTTTGTTATTTATTTTTATTTCTTTTGAGAGAATTTGTTAATTGTTTTTATATGTACAAATGCATGATATGTGTGATTTGCAAGTTAGAATTTACATATTTATTAAATATAAATGGGGAAGAATTAAAAGCAAAAATGATGTTTTATTGTATTTTTATGATAATTTTAGGTATTTTTCAACTAACTCAAGCATCAAAGTGAAAATGAGTCAATTTGCTGGGCTTTTCCGGGCCATCTCGGGTCCAACCAGGCTCGAGTCCAGGAAAATCTTAGACGGACTGGACTGGGTATAGGATTTGTTTTTCAGATTCAAACCCGCCTAACTTTGAGTGGGCTTGAACTTAGTATTTTGAAGTAAGCCCATCATATGTGGCCGAAGACCAAGCCCAACCCAGCTTGGCCATGAACAGGTCCGGTCGGAAAGGGGGATTATGCCCTTTTTCCTCTGTCCTTTTTGTTATGCCGTTTTAATGAAAATTGAAATCATAGTTATAGCCCTTTTCGTTTGCACTCTGCAGGAAGGAAGAGAAAGGAAATTATTCGGGAAAAAAGTGAACAAGCATCGTAGTGGCTTCCATGATCCTCTTAAAACCCAGAACAATACGAATTCGTTGTTTTCTCAATCTAACACAATACCGACAATACAGTTCAAACAAATCCAAACCCAAACCCAAAATCATCAATCAAAAGTCTCAAGATTTTGCGCAAGGGCAACACAGACCTACACCATTTATGATTGATGTGAAAGAAGTTCAAGACTCTGATGCAGCACTCTCTCTCTTTCACAATTATCACCAAATGGGATTCAAACATGACTATACTTCGTATTCTTCTCTCATTTACAAACTTGCTCATCTCCGGGATTTGGAAGCTGTTGATACTGTTCTTGGTTATTTGCTGGATAACAATGTCCGATGCAGGGAGAATCTTTTCATTGTCTTGTTTGAACATTATGGAAAAGTTGGATTGGTTGATAAGGCTATTGGGCTTTTCCATAAAATTCCTGAATTTAACTGTGTACGTTCTCATCAATCTTTCAATTCCTTGCTAAATGTTGTTGTTGATAATGGTAGGATGCTTTGTGCAAAAGAGTTATTTGATAAATCCTCTAAATTTGGTCTTCGATGGAATTCGGTTTCATTTAATATATTGATAAAAGGATGGCTACAGAAGCGTGAATGGGATCATGCTTGCCAGGTGTTTGATGAAATGCTTCAGAAGCAAGTGGAGCCTACTGTTGTTACTTATAATAGTCTTATAGGGTACCTGTGTAGAAACAGTGAGTTTGATAAAGCGAAAGGTATATTTGAAGACATGATCAGGAAAGGGAAACGCCCGAATGCTGTAACTTATGCATTGTTAATGGAGGGTTTGTGTTCCAAAGGTCAACACGAGGAGGCCAAGAAGATGTTGTTTGATATGGAGTATCGAGGATGTAAACCAGGACTTGTGAATTATGGTGTTTTGATGAGTGATCTTGGGAAGAGAGGGAAAATTGATGAGGCTAAGTCTATGCTTGTTGAAATGAAGAAGAGGCGGTTTAAGCCAGACGTTGTGATATATAATATACTGATAAATCATCTTTGCAAGGAAGGTAGAGCTGCAGAGGCTTACAAAGCTCTGTTTGAAATGCAAATGGGAGGTTGCGAGGCAAATGCAGCAACTTATAGAATGTTGGTTGATGGGTTTGCCCTTGTTGGGGATTTGGAGGGCGGGTTGAGGGTTATGAGTGCAATGTTGACGAGTAGGCATTTACCACGCATTGAAACTTTTAACCGTTTCATTGTTGGCCTCGTGAAATCTGGAAACATTGATGGGGCTAACTTTGTGTTGGGGGAAATGGAGAAGAGAAATATGGGATTGAATTCTGATGGTTGGGAGGCCCTTGTTAAGCATTCTTGTGAGGGGCAAGGATGTGCAAGTGAACTTGTCAATGAAGTACTGATCTCAGCTAGGTAACTGGCATGCTGTCCGAAATCGCAGCATCATTTGCTGACTTATGACTGCTGTAAGGTTTTCTTGCTGACCTAAACCAGTGGCTGGAAGACTTTGGCCGTGGTTTTCTTTAAATTGATTTGAAAAGCATTCCATAAATTGATGATGGTTTGTCTTAAAAATGACTCTAAGTTCATCAACGAATTGAACACTTTGTTGGCCATATCTCTGGTTCTGCATTTAATCAGGTCAAATATGTTTTGAGTTCAATTATTTTCCTTGATTGTTTGTTTGGAGAGCCATCCTCGTTATGCCAATGTCTCCATCTGATCTTTACTTGTTCATTTTTTGTTGCTGCTCTGAAACAATTGTTTTTTCAGAGGATTTTGAGCAACATACTTTGCCACTCTGTATATGACATATTTTCCATGTTTGAGGTGCTACATCAGATAGATATAAGTTTGGGATCCCAGGTATCCATTCAAAGTGAATCAGTCTTTTTATGTACTTTTGCTTGACACTTCACTTCCATGTTATTCAACCCTGATTGCTCATTCAGGGAAACAAAGGAGATTGTAAGGTGCAATTATTGATTGTTGATTCGGTCTCATCATTGATTTCCCCAATCCTTGGTGGCAGTGGCTCACAAGGTATGCAATATTGTACGTACAACTTAATTTTATTGATTCATTACTGATAAGAATCAGGCTGGCTAGGGGAAGTGCTGGGCCATTTACCCCCAGGCTTAAAATTTGGAAGATCTGTATGTCAGATTCGGTGTATTGACTGCTAAGTTGGGCAAGGGGGGAGGTTCTTTCTTGAGTTTTTACTTTGCATTTTTACTATTTGCTTTAGTTCCTTGTGACTTTCATCCTACTGTAGCATTGTGTCTCTTTCAGTTTGCTACTATTAATGAAATCACCAGCTCTCTTGTCAGTGGTTGTAATATAGAAAGGGGAGCAGTAAACTTAATTGGATGGGTTTTGCCGAATTGTTTCATGGCCCCAAAGTATGGATTTTTTATACCAAGAAAAAGATGGCAATTGAGGAGGGGGTTATGAGCTGGAGACTTTTAGACTTGGGAGAAAGTGGAGTTGCTGGTAGTTATTCGGCAGGCTTGTCTATTGTGAAGGAATCTTTTGGGGATATTCTTCTATTTTGTGCACTCTAATCAATAGCTGAGATATACAATATTGTGTCCTTCAACCAGTGTCCGACATTGCTCGTTCACTTATGTTATCTTTCTGTTCTTGAATGTTGATTTCCTTTTGTTGAGTTCTGATGGATATCAAACAATAGAAACTAGAATAATTGGATTAACAAGCACAAGATGAGTGTTTGGAGAGTATTTTTTATTTAAGATAAAAGAAGCTAATGCATCCTATAGAACAGATAAAGGAAAATTAGCAAAGATGATAAACAACTAACAGAGAAATCTCTACTTCCAAGCTTACAGCCGACTTGAATAGACTTTCCAGACCTTTGGCCCACTGAAAAATTGGGTGATATGCTGGCCAATAGCACTATCTCTATCAAATTCCCTCATAGTTGTCGTTTCCTATTATGTGGTGTTATTGACTCTGGTTTTCTGTTTTGCTGCTCGAGTTGTTTGGGTTCTTGCTGGTATGGTTTTATTTGGGTAAACTGAGTTTTTAGTTTCTTAGCAGTGTGCTTTTGATATATTGCTGTTGTTCATTTGCCTTGTGGCTATCTGTCGCTGTGTTTGAGTTTCTTTCAGTTACATTGTGATTTTGTTCCTTACAAATTTATTCTAATTTCCAATATGATTTCCATTTTTCTGCTCAATGGAGAAGTAGTAAGCGATCCTTTTCTCTACACACGCATTCATTCAGGAAGAAGTATTAACTGAAGAAACTCTAAAAATCTTTGCTAGGCTTATCAATTTATATTTTGTGTTTTTTATTTTTTGTATGTTCGGAATTATTATAACATTTGCCGTTCTCTTTGAGGATTATTATTGTTAACTAAATCAATACAATTGATTTTGTGTTGCTTGGTTTCACTATTAGGATCTAGCATGCTCATTTTGCCTCCTGTTTCAATGGAAAGTGAAAAATAATTTTATCTTTATTTTTGCAAATCAGATTTATATCAGTGACAAGCATTCTTATATAAGGTTCACTGTGAGTTCTGCTAATCAATTTTGTGGGGTTCTTTTCCCATAATATGATGTTGAAATGTAAAATTCTTTTCAACCAAGCCGCTGTCCTGATGCATCCTGCATTTGATTACTGAACTTCTCTATCCAAAGAAGTTGTGCATATGTGTTGGATAAAGATGCACAGATCCCTTTGGAAAATTTTCCATCTCTGCCTTGTAACTTGTATTAGCAATAATTTCTATGTTTGTTTGTCTGGTGGGTGGTAATGACTGCTCTCTGTTCAGTTGTTTAGGGAACTATTTAGACGGCTTATTCTCTATATAAGTTGTTGTCCCTCAATAGATTGTTTTTTCTTTGTGGAGAATGCTTGGAATTGTAGCCTTTGTTTTCTCATTATTTCACTTCTTTACAAATTCATTTCTGATGAACTTGTGTTTATATACATGTTTCTTTGGTGGGAAAAGAATCCACTCCTGCGTGTTGCCTGGAAAATGAAGGTTTCTTTTCTCATTTGAATTTGTGATTAAAGAAACTCGCAACTTTTTGATTGATGACTGGACATGCTTTGACGACGTCTGCTGGCATCTTGGTTAAGAAGTTAGCACATGAGCATAATATTGCAGTACCGGTAAGTCGTACTCTTAAACAATTTGGCCATTTTCATTTGAAGGAAGTCCATTGAATTGACTTTATTTTTATCAGATCTCTTGTTTGGGAAGGAATAAGATGGAATAATCCAATTTTATATATATATATATATATGTTTTAGAGAATTGTGAATCGTGTAGGAATCAATTGAATTCATTTCTTTCAAATGATTTTTTTTTTTTTTTTTGGTTTCACCTCTCTAATTACACTATTTCTCTGCTTTGGATTGCTGATCATTCTCTTTAATTTGCTCAAACAGCCTCATGTTTAAATTGCTGATAATCTTCCTGAATCAGAAAACTAAGAATTTGATGTCAAATCGAGATTAGCTTTCGCACGTATTTTGTCTTATTTTTTATTTGGGCTCGATTGCAAGTCCTTGCTTATCTGAGGATGGCTACAGTACCACAAAACCAAACCAGCTCTAGGAGAGAGTTGCAGTAGTGTTCCCCGCGAGAGGCTTCTGCTCTGCCATGGTCGTGGAAACAATATCTGCAGCATTTCCATTCTCAAAACACCCTTCTTTGGTAAGTTCTTTCATTCTCCATTTAGTGAGGCTAATAACTGATTAAAAATATCAAATTGGCTCATGAAGTGGGAGCGCAGATTGAAGTATCTAGTAAAGGAAAAAGAGAAAAAAAAAAAGATCACTGTCAATTCTCGGCTATTTATTGGCTAAAGATGGTATGAACTCGCACGTGGAAAAAAAGGTGTGACTCATCTGAGTTTCAACGAGTGCAGATTGATATTTTTCAAGAGTAAACTGACATGTGTTTCGGCTTCATGAAGCAATTTAATACATAATTTGACTAAGAATTGATAATAATGCACCGTTAGAACTGTTGATGACTAGTTTTGAAGTTATAGAGGAAGGGTATTGCATATGATGATATGTATGCCATCCTAGTGAAGCCAAGTTCAACTAATTAAGACGTTGAAAAAAATGGATGAAACAGATTAATCCGACATGTGAGTAAAGTTGATGTTGATATCATATATTACCAACAACATATATAAATGAAATTATATGTTTTCGACTGGCATAATGCTCACTTCAACTTTATTTTAACTCTTTACTCTTTATTTATTTATCATTTAATGGTTGGAAAATGGCAATATTTTATTATTTCATTTTATTACACTAACATCCAATACAAGAAAAAAAATATATATATATTCATCTTTCTATCTATCATTCATGGGCCCATTGGATGAAAGAGAATGAAATTTAAATGGGGAAATTACCCTATTTGTCCATAAATATGTAATATTATTTATTATAGCATCCCATAATTTTTGTATTTAGATTATTAGTAAATTTATTTTTCTTTTAGCCCAATATTACAACTATCACTATCTTAATTTTTTTTTTTTTTTATCTCATTCTTATCTTTATATTTTTAATTCTAAATTTTTTTTAATATTTATCTCATTCTTATCTGTATCTTTTTAAATATGAATTTTTTTTATATTATTTTTCTAATTTTTATCTTTATCTTTTTAATTATAAATGGTTTTACCTTCATATCTTGGTCATTTTTTCTCAGTAACTTTTTTTTTTTTTTCATGTGAGGTATAGCTTCTTATTTATATTTTCATACTAGAGATACCCATTGGGATTCTAAGAGGTTCTATTCTTGTACAAGTTGTTTCTTTCCCTCCACCTTAACCAACATAAGATATTTCCGATTCCATTAGTCTTTCAGCAGAAAGAAGAATTTGAAATCTCAGTCGATATGATAAGCTTTCGATGTCCTTTGTTTATTGACTTTTTGTCCAGGTTTGTAAATTTTTATTTGAAATTTTGTTGATTTCATGGGTATAATTTTGATTTCCTCTAATTGGTTTCAATATTTGTATATATTGTAGTATATTGATATATATATAATATATATTTATGGTATATCAATATATACTTGTATAACCTTGCAGTACGTTGATATAAACTAGTACAACATATATTTATGATATATTAGTATATTCTTATTGATATAAACTTGAACAACATGTATTTATATTATATTGGTATATTGTTGTATAACATTACAGTATATTGATATAAACTTATACAGTATATTTATGGTATATTGGTATATTATTATATAACATTGCAGTATATTGATATAAACTTATATAACATATTTATGGTATATTGGTATGATTCTTAGTATATTGATATTGTATCAATTAATGGTATATTGATTACATATATGGAATTCATACAAGTAAAATCTCATAGTATATTCATATAATTATTTGCGAGTTATAGTGTTAAAATAAAGATATTAATTTTGGTTCAAAGATGTTTTTATCCAGTGTTTTATTTCTATTGTAGAAATTTTCAATTCCTTTGTTGGATTTTTTTTTTTTCCAGTTAAAAAGAATGATAAAGTTCGCTTCCATGGAGAAAAAAGATGAGGGGAAACCATTTCAAATGTATTTTAGTTCTAATATGATTCTATTTACTAAATATTATAATTAAGATAATATAACATTAATAATGATAATTTCTTTTTTATTTTTTCTCTTAAATTTTTCACAAAATGTGATAATTATCATATTTATGATTTAATTATCTATACTGTTATTTAATGAGAATAAAACTTTTTTTTTTGTAGGATATGACACAAATTTATAGTGATTTGTATTTTTAAAAGCATTTCCGTTGTAATAGGATCCTATAAAAGATATTAATATTATGAATATTTAAATTAAATTTGTTTATTGTTTTTTCATATTATCATTTTCTAAAAATTAAAATGTATTATCTTATTTAGCATTCTCTTATCCATACCATTAAGGATATTATTTAGATATTTTGGTTATTTTAAATTTTACAATCAAATTTGGGTCATTTACAAGATATTACGTAATAATATACTACAAAGCTAATTACCCCAATTTAAATTAGAAAAAAGTTTAAAAGGCTAGAAATCTGTAATTTCTTTGAGATGAACATTATTATTACTTATCAGGAGATGCATATGATAAAAGACAAACTAATGATGGGATTAACAATTCAGGATTATTTTTTTCATAAATTGATGGTTGGCAAGCTCC
Source organism: Euphorbia tirucalli (assembly GCA_039660915.1). Taxonomy (NCBI): domain Eukaryota; kingdom Viridiplantae; phylum Streptophyta; class Magnoliopsida; order Malpighiales; family Euphorbiaceae; genus Euphorbia; species Euphorbia tirucalli. Next base: position 14,844,755 of record CM077639.1, read on the forward strand.
TTGTTAAGCATTCTTGTGAAGTACTGATCTCAGCTAGGTGAACTCCAAAGACGATGTTACACTTGGGCCCTGATGGTATTGGGAGCCCAGGGCCAATGGGCTTTCATGTGATCGTTCTGTGATATGGAAAATCACCGTAAATGTCTATTAATCATACTGTGTGTTTACTTTTATTCCTAAATACCTAAAAGATAATTTCTTCTTCAATCTACCTTTTTTTTTTCCCTCTTTCGCTTGTCTTCTTCTTCACTTTCCAAGGGCCACCTCATGGCATTCAAGTTGAGAGAAATTGAACAAACCATACCTACTTTTTTCCCTTTTGTTTCTTGGATTTTCTCTTCGTATTTCCTACAATTTCATTGTTTTTTCATCATTTTCCTGCAAATTTTTTCATTTATCCTTTTTTTTTTTTTTTTTTTTTGCCTTCGCGTTTGCATAGTTTGCATTTTCCTACGTTTTTCAATAAGATATCACTAATTTTACTAAAGTATTGCCAAGATATCAATAGATATTCCTACTGTTTTTGCCACGATTGAATTCCGGTTCATATATGCCCTCATTGATCCTACAATTTTTTGTTCAGTATTATGGCTGAGATAATTATATTTGGGTCCAGTTAGGGATCAGATTTCTCACCATCTTCCTCCAAATAAATTTACCAGCAGTCAAAACCGTAAAACCCTTTATTTCACCTATTTCCAAGAGCACCCATTTGTACGATTTCAATAAAATTATTGGTTTGTGTTTGATATTTTGGAAATATATTCTACTAATTGTTAGTGTTTTGCTAAAATTCCCTTTATTGTAATTAAGATAAACTCTTGATTATCTATTGCTATATAATATCATCATCTAATTAAATTAAGATTGAGAATTCCCATATCTTCATGCTTATGTACAGTACAGTTTGACAAGTTAGTTTCAACAACTCTTGCCACTCTTAATATATATAATGAAAAAGGTAATGATGAAGAGCAAATAAAATTCCAATTTTTGGAAAACATGATGGTTAAAGTAGAGAATGATGTCTCCAAAAGGAGAGAAACCAAACAAGAAAGTTTAGATAATATTAACATTATTTCTGGGTCTTGCCTGCCCCAATTCTTCTTTCTTCTATCTCAATGTCCATCATTTTCAAATTTCTTCTACTGTAAATCTAACCCTCTTTTGTTGGCCACTTTCTTTGAGTTTGTTTGGCTGCAATTTATTTTTTCACTGTTGTAAATTTGTTTTTATTATTTAATTTAATCATCATTTCTATTTGTCTCTTACTAAATTCAAAGTCCTGGCTTCTTTCAATATTTCGTTTTGTCAATTATTATATATATCTTCAATCATCCTTCTTGATATCTCTCTAAACATTAAAATTTTTTTGTAATTTAGCAAATGTGGTATCTCTCAGCTCTCTAATTAAGCTAATTAAAAATAACAATATATCAATACTTTTCATACAAAATGTGATAAAAATGAACAAAGCAAAGATAGTGCGCCGACCAAAATCACCAAATTTATGCATGGAAAATTAATTATATATCTAATGATGGATATATGATAAATCTTTCCTACTTTTCCTTTATTTTTGGATTTTTAATTTGTTTTTTTCTATTAGCCGTCCAAGATTTATAGTCAAAGAAATTAAAGTAACCAAACAAATCCGGCGATAGGAAAAGAGAATTCAAACTCACAAGATAATTAATACATAAAAGATAAAAACTTGGAATTTTTTCTTTCTTTCATATCACTTAATGAATAATGTATCAATCTAATAGACATTTTTCTTTGAAGTTGTTATGAATAGAGAAAGATTATAACAATTTCAAAAAGCAAAATTGTGGAGAAAGAAATGGAGATGATGCAGGTAGCACCACCATTAGTAATAGAACAAAATTAGACAAAACACATTCTAATTTTATTTTTAAATTTTCATGAATTTTACAATCGTCTTTTGATCAATTTTTTTCAATACATTAAATACATGGCCTTTTTATTTTGATAGTATTAGCTCCAAACTTGAGACATTAGTGTCGCATGGAATGTAATATATACCTGTGAACTGGCATATCACATAATTTTTGCAAACACGTGAGACTAAATCGGGGTATGGTTTACATATCTATGGCATATATGCATAGAAAGTATGATTCATATTTATTTGGTGAACGCTAGGGTCTGTTACTTTTACAAGGATTTTGACGCATGCTAGTTAATAAAGATACTGCGGCCCATGCAAAATTAATGTGTCAAACTTGGGTTTAATAATATCAAAACAAAAGAACTATATATTTAATATATTAAAAAAATTCATCAAAATACTAATTATGAAATCCATAAAAATTTAAAAGTTTAGAATCCGTCGTGCTATAAAATTTTAAAATAAAATGAAATGGACATTTCAACTATAAAAGTAGCTTAGTGTCATCATTTGGTCCTTTTGTGGTAGGGTATATTGGCTCGGAAAAGGAAAAAAAAAAAACAAAAGGGGAAAATGTATCAGAAAGTCAAGTTATGGATATGGCCATGAAAATTCCTAATTCGTGATATAAAGTTCGTTCAATTTGTAAATTAATTTAGCCACAACTGCAATTTGCTAATGCATTATCTCCAAAAGTCATAATTGTTCTTGGTAACCTTAATTAATAATTGTTTGTGGGTGTAACCAAAATAAAAAATGATGGTTTATAGGTTAAAGATGAATAGGCTTTGCATATTTGAGATTGAGAATAGTATATACTGGTTAAAGTATTTGTAGCCACTAATTAGAGAATGATAATAGACTTTTTGCACCAATAATTGTCATATTATATCAATGATTCTTTTGACTAACACGATTCATAAACATTTTAATTAGAAGCAGAAAGGTGAACTGGGATGGATCCTCGAATCCACCCTATACCTAATGAAAAGGATCATATAATTCTTGAATTTATATATGAGTAACAAAAATTCTGAGTTTTTAAATTATATTAGATTACGTAACACAGTCAATATATTTGGCTATGTTAATTAAGGATAAATTTACATCAATTAATTATATATATCACTTTTTAACCTCATTTATGGAACTATTATTTATTCTTCAGTAATAATAATTGTAAATTAATGATAAAATATTTTAGGGGAATGTATAAAAGAAAAATCGACATGTCAAAATATGTTTTAGGGTAAATAATTTACGGGGCTCTATATTTTCACATATTATACTAGTCAGTCCATATAATAATTATATAGCCCCTAAGTTTGATCATTGTTAACTATTTTAGTCATTTTAAATCAAATTAGACTAGTAATATCAAAATTATCCTTTATTTTATTCTATAATAATAAAATATATTATCTTTTCTGTTTTATATTTTTTCTCGCATAATTGTAATATTAATAATATTACTAATATTGATTAATTAATTTATTAAATTTTATATAATCTCTTGGCATAAAACTTGTTTTATTAAAATAACCAAATAAAAAAATTTAAAACTATAAAATTAGCAGTAAAACTATATAAAATTATAAATTCAAACTTTTCATCTCTAATATACCTTATAAATAATATTAATAAACAAGATATCATTTTAAAATAATTAACAAGATTCGTAATAACAATTATTGCTAGTTTATAGATATTATATTAAATTAATAAAAAATGATAATATATATTAAAGAGAATAAATATAATAAAAATAATTTCATTTTCATAAATAATATATAAAAGTATAGAACCATGTGTGCATGTGTATATACTACAAAAAATTATTAGAAATATTTTAATTAAATTGAAAAACTAAAAGATAAATTTTTTCCTATAACAAGGGTAAATTTTTTCCTATAACAAGGGTAATTTTTCCTTTCATAAAAAAATAAAAGAAATGACTAAATAGTTTATTAAACAAAATTTAGAAACCTTAAAATTAAACTATGAACTAACTAGTGTAATACGTAAAAATATAGGGACTAATACATTATTTACCTATATTTTATTGTGACTAACTACATATAAAAGAAGGATGATGAGTTGTATGCCTTATCAGACAAGGATGTGTTTGGTGTACAAGTCACAGCTTAGCTTATTCTTTCTATATGAGATTATTCTTGTTTAGGACATATGTAATCTTTAAGAATATTATTCTTTCTATGGCAATCTCGATCCTTTATTACCAGATGTTTAATTTTTTCTATAAGGAAGTGTTGTCGTGGTTGAAAGCAAATGGCTATAGCAACATCAACATTGAGTCTGATTCACAAGTTTTTTTATCGCAGCACTTAAGAGTTCCTGGCTTGATACTTTTTATATTGGTCAAGTGGTTCAAGATTGTTTGTATCCTGCCTCTCTATTTGTTCTTGTGTTTTTCTTATGTTAATTGTTCAACAAATTATATAGCTGATTCCTTAGCTAGAATTTCTAATTTTATGATTGACGCCGAGGTTTAGAGGTTAGTTCCTCCCCTTTTGATTCAGAGCCTTGTTGGCTCTTGATGTTTAATTGAGACTGCTTAACCTGTAAGTTATTTTTCTATTAAGACTCTCGTAGGTTATTTATAACCAAATTTGTTCAAAAACTTTCAATATCTTAGATACATCATCCCTTTGACCGAATCCAGTGAAACTACGCTGAAAATATGAATCATCTCAATTAAACACACACAAGATTGATTTTTAATATTATTGTTCAGCGATCCCAAATGCAATATTTTAATTTGTTTCATTTCTAATTTATTTAATTAAATTAATTATGAAATAAAATTATATTTGTTTATAAAAATGAAAAAATTAATTTGTTAAATTGTTAACAATAAAATGAAAGAGTAACTAATACGATAATAATAATAATAAAAGGAAAGAGAAATGAATATAATAATAATAAAAGTGGTAAAAGGGGATAAATAAAGTATTAATACTTGGTTTGGAAAAGAATGATAAAAAGAATGGTTGGAGATAAAACACTGTTTATTTGGAGGGGACCGACTGTGTCGGCTGCCTTTTAAGGCAACCTAGGCACTTGCTTTAAGGTTCCAAGAAAAATTAAGGTCCCAAATATTAGTTACACTTTATGGGATTTGAAAAAAAAAAATAAATATGGAAAAAGGATGTGAAAATATATGGAATTTAACCGGTAGAATTTGGCTCTATAAATTCTATAAATTCTAACAGCTTTTATTAAACATGTACTTTTTATGGAAAATTGAACAAAATTTATAAATTTTGTTTATCAAATATATATTTTTACCATTCTTTCCTTCTTCTTTCCTCTAATTACTTATTAAAAAGCGAGAGTAATTTTTAGATAAATATTTTATTTTTATATGAATATTTTTTTAATTCTAAAAATGTGTAAGAGTTGTAAGATAATTCTTCTGAAAAAATAGGATATATATCTCGCATAGGGTCCCAAACTATCCCGAGTTGATACTGGGAGGAGAGGAAGGCATTTGTGTTGGAGAAGCCTTTGTAATTAACAAAGTGGCCAGCCGGGTGTGGTTGAGTAGCTGCCAGGCCATGCGTGCCTTTTCCTCGGGTTATCATTATCGATTTCTGTTTTCTGTCTCTTCTTTCTTTATATCTTGTTCTTCTACTTGTTCAAATGCATATTTACAGACATGTATATACATATGTATGTCACTTGCTCACATGCTTCAATACCATTATGTTCTTGTCTGTTTACTTTGCTATAAAGTCATATGTATGTCCCTTCTGTATACTGTACACCATTCATATTAACAAGTATTTTAGCATTTTTGAATTATATTATATTCTCTAATTAGTAACATTCAGTGGGATTTACATTTATTTAATTTAATTCCAAAGAAAATGACCGTTCGTTATATTTTTATAGCAAAGAAGAATGACAGCCTAAACGACATCTTTTCTTCAATATTTAAAGACAGTAATTAAAGCGAAAGAATAATTCGAAAACACCATTACTGTTTGCACCAAGAAAATCAATTAATCTATGATCAGAATCAAATTAAAGCCAGACAGAAGAAAACCAAATTATCTCTTTTTCACTTTTTCTTTGAAAGCGCACACAAACAGAATCAGAATCATATCCTTAAAACACTTCACATTTACATATAATTAAATACTCATTTCAGAAACTAGTAATACAACAAACACAAAGATAAAATTAATTAATATTAACAAAGGAGAAAGAAATAGAATCCATAACTAAGATGGTGAAGGTTGATATGGCCAGAGGTGGGCGTTCTTAACCTTTGAAAGACTAGCAAGAACACCTAATGGCGTCACATTCCCTGCCACTGTCACTTTCTTTGTTGCCAAATCTATGCTGAATGATCTCACTCCTGCATCCAATTTTCAAAATTCACAAAATAATTCAAGTTTGAAACTCTATTGACCAAATTTATGAAATCGTTTCATAAACAATCACTTCAACATATCATTCAAAAGTAAATAAATAAAAGAAAAAAATGAGATGATTTCGACTGACCTTCCATTTTGGAAATATGTTTCCGCACTTTTCCTTCACATCCCTTGCAATGAATTGAGACCCACAAAACAACCACCTGGAACAAAGATCTTAAATTACATTAACTATGTTAAACTTTAAAAAAACATAACTAATTAAGAATGAACCTGGTCGCGAGAGCGAGCTGAGGAAGAAGGTTTTAGAGCAGGAGAGTGTTTAGAGATTGAATCGCGAGAGAAGGAAGAGGAAGAAGAAGATCGTGGAGGAGGAGCATGCTTATAATTAGGCTTTGAATCAATTATCAATGCAGAGGATTGATCAATCCAATCAATATAAGGAACTTTCTCACTCAAAACTGGTTTTGTATCAGCATCAGCATCAGCACAGCTTTTTCTTCTTAATTTTGGTTGATCACTTTGCTGCTGCTTGTAATAACCAGAATATGATTTTCTGCCTGAAGAAGAAGAAGAAGACTCTCTGTTGTTGTGATGATAGTAATAAGGATTTGGATGAATGGGATCAGGTTGAGATGAACAAGAATTGATCAGACGGTTTAGAGGTCTAGTGCCACGGCGGACCATGGATTTGTGGTCTAAGCTTGAGCATATAGCTGTTGAAGAAGGAGAAGAACAAAAAAGATCCATTCTTTTCATTTTTGGATTTGCTTTATTATAGCAATGGCAAATTGTGAGAGCAGTAGATCAATCTTACCTTCCCTATTATCACTCGCTGCTTTTCATGTTGCTCTTCTATATATATAAATTATCCATTATAGTAATCAACGCAGTGAAAAGATATTTTCGATTTTTGCGCCTTAAATTGTTGATTATTATAATTGTACATGTTAATAAGCGGGCGGTCCCATCATAGTGTAGGGATTTTTCATTGAAAATTAACCGGTTAAAACGGAACCTCATATTGATTTTCTTAAATCCGTGACCCATATGCAGTTGATGTGAAAATCAAAACAACATAAAACAAGAGAAAGTTAGATTCTCATATAGTCCATAATCCCGTACACGAACGGCTTCGGAGCGAGAACCCGTACTAACGTCGATCGTCGGAAGAGAGGGAAAATTGGGACTGAAATTTTCTGCCTGGAAATTGTCACATTGGCCGAAAATTACAGCTGCATTGTATTACCCTTGGCCAAATTCCACCTTGTGGGAATTTAGGTTTTAGGGTTTCAATTTTATGTGGGCTTTTCCTTACTAAACCCGAAGTCGGAAATTAATTGTTTAGATTTAGTTTTAATTGCAAATTTAATTTTAATCTTTCATGCATGTGAATATATTATGTCATATAATATATTACATGCTATTTCAAATTAAAATCAATTTGACCAATAAATTTAACCTAGAAACTAAAATGAGACTATTCATAAAATTAAATACATGTAAACTTATACATGTGAAATATTTCCACATAGGAAATAATATCTTAAATTAATTCATTTGAATTAATTATAAGAAACCCAATACAAATATTAATTATATTATTTTAACCAATCCAATTGATCTATATAATATTATCAATAGAATCCTCTCTTTCCAGTTGGTATACTCCAAGTATATGGTTGATCTGCTAAGTTCAAGCTCAGACGTTCAATGTGTACAATCCAATGGGCCCGTATTTATATTGGCAATGGACCCATGGTCCACAGACTGTAGGCGGGCTCTAGCAAGCCATTACAGCGCCCAATTAATACGGAGATAGCAGTCTAACTGAAATCGAAACCCTGTACTTTAAACTTATATATCTCATGTCAATAATATTGGTGCTCAACACAGAGGCATGGTTTAATCACCCTCTTTTATGTTCGGACATTAACTTGATCTCGAATGAATTGATACTCACAAACAAATTCTAACTTGTTTGGGTGTTGCCACACTCTTATCAGTTGCACTCATCAAGTAGCCGGTGATATCTTCTCAGTAGACTACTGAGTGACATTCCCTTATGCATATTCATGGCCCTGCCATGTTCACTGACACACCTGAACGTATCCGTACTTGGCATCCTGTTACAGGCCCTTTAGGCGTACACCAAAGTGTGTCACTTCACATGCAATACCATGATATGGTCAGGTCAAAGGATCCATACAAGTACTACATGAGAATCACTTGTGATATTATACCATGTGAATTTCTCGTTTAGTGGATCTTATCCAATACCATGTCCCTTTGCATGCAGGTGCGGCGCTTGTGGGGGGGGGGGGGGGGGGGGGTCACGGAGGGGCACTTGCTGTCTCCACCGTTGTCTCCCTGTCTACCACCGTGACGACCTGTCGGTTGCTGTCTGTTTTTGACCTCCCGGTATTGGAGTCCTGGCTCTGCCACTGTTTGCATGTACCCATAAACCTGGTTGACAATCAATATCCAATAGCCGGCAAGATACCGCTGTGCAACCAAGTTTACGATAGTCTTTGGTTCCATTCATTCCCATGACTGGAACAGACTACAGATATCTTTATGGTCATAGCACTTGCCCCTCAGTCGCAGGAAAACACCCCAAATAGGGGTGTTTTCACGGCTGCTGCCCTCCCCAGAAATTGGGGGGCGCTGCAACTGCCAGCGCCCTCCCAATTTCTGGGGAAGAATTTTTTTTTTTTTTTTTTAAACCCAGGAGCAAAACGACGTCGTTTTGCCCCTGGGTTTAAAAAAAAATAAAACAGCCTAGCCTTAGTGGGCTGGGCTGTTATATGTATATATTTAGTTATATTATTTTTAAATGGAAAATTTTGTGTATAATATTTGATTTAAAGTAGACTAAACATATAGTAGTGTATATTATACGTAATGAAATGTCATTTTTTTCCTGTCTCTAAAAAATAATTTTTTTTTTCCTTTGAGATGAAATTGGATATATTCAAACTTTCATATTCTAATTGATTTTTCTTTAGTCATGATCATACGTATTTTTATTATTTTGATTTCTATATTTAGTCAATTATTATATATTTTTTTTTCTAATTCAATTAATATATATTTTTTAAAAATTCGAATTCCATTGTTTGTATTTATGATTATATTTTATACCAATTGAAATATTATTTACACAATTGGTATTTAAAATTCTATGAGTAAATGTGTGTTATTTTTAGTTTCTCTCCACCGCTGTCTCCCCATCTACCACCGTGACGACCTGTCGGTTGTGGTCTGTTTTTTACCCCCCGGTATTGGAGTCCTAGCTCCGCCACTGTTTGCATGTACCCATAAACCTGGTTGACAATCAATGTCCAATAGCCGGCAAGACACCGCTGTGCAACCAAGTTTACGATAGTCTTTGGTTCCATTCATTCCCATAACTGTAATAGACTAGAGATATTTTTATGGTCATATCATTTTTCCTATCCATAGTCTTATTGCCAAGTGCATGATAATAAACAGATGGATAAATTACAAAAAAAAACCTTGTGGTTTCACTTTTTTGCAAATAAAGGACTATGGTTTTGTTTTTATTAAAAAATGAGGATTGTGTTTCAAAATGTTAACAAAAAAAAGACAACTAAAATTAAATCATGACATTATATACGATGTTTTTATTCATTTTGAACTCAAAATTTTCAAGTTGGTTAATAAAAATACAATAGACATTAATGATAAATTTTGAAAATTTTTGAAAAGCACATATATTTTTCTAAATTAAATAATGATAATAAATTTTAAAAAATCATAACAAATTGAAAAATCTTTGAAAAATATTCAAATCTTGATGTAAAATTCTTAAATAATATACATAAATTATCGATATGTTAAATAATAAAAAATACACTCCGCTATATCATCATTTTTAACGAAAAAATATTAGTTGTCCTTTTTTTGTTAACAGTTTAAAACATAATTCTCCTTTTTTAACAAAAAAAAAAAAACCACAGTTTTTTATTTACAAAAAAAGTGAAACCATAAGGTGTTTTTTTTTTTTTTTTTTTGTAATTTACCCTAAACAGATTAATTAACACAAATTGTATAATACATAAATCTCATTACAACATACAAAATGTATGATGCAATGCAAGGACCAATGTCTCGGAACAATGGCATACCCAACACAAAGCATGTTATGTGAATATAGTTAAAAATGGAGTTAGTTAATTGGGATATACATATTATGACTTATTTCATTTACATTACACATTGCATTTATATTTTTGACGCACACATTTGGAAAGAAAATGATAAACTATGCACTAATTCTTCAAATCAAAAGCAATTCAATTATACATTTGCAACTCAACTATTGTTAATTAATTGGGAATTTTATATATGTCATTATATTTAATTGATACTTCATATATATGTGCCGAAATAAAAAATATATTTGATAATGATAAACTTGTAGCATTAATTAGGTCTTAACTCAATTCAATCGGATATAATTTTAGGTACGGACCAAAATAATAAATCAACAGAAAGAAATTACTATCTCTGCTACAATTATTCGATATATAGCGTATCTCGAATTCGTTTAGTTCAAACTTAAATGAACTAAAGTTTTAGAAGGAAAAAGCAAGCAATGGAGCCTACAAGAAGAAACGAACAATTATTGGTAAATGGAAGGTTTGTGATTAATCTGGATCCTGAACCTTTCAAACTTGTGATTAACCTTTTTTAATTATTTAATTTGAAAAATCTTTACAATCCTTTGTATGAAATGATTACAAGCACTAGTTGGAGCATAGCACGAGGAGAAAAAGTCCCAAAACTGGCCTTTCTTATTATTAATGTATCATTGGGTTGTGCTTAAATAAATATAACAACTTGTTTGGAACCACCAAATTAGAATTCAATTCAATTTTATTTACCCAAATTTTATATTTGTAAAACAAATTATTAGATAACTTGTCTACTGAGCTCTTTTGTTTCGTATATAACTTGTACACTGCTTCGATTTACAGCATATTTGATATAGTTTTTATCATTATTTAAATATAATAAGAAACTATTAGAAAAGTTTAAACATATTTAAAAAAAAAAAAATACAACAACATTCTATGTGTTTAGAAATGAGCGGAACTAAACCCATTACTTTTCCGGTTGTAAAAATCCCTCTTTAAATGAAATGCCTGAATTCTGAGTCTATCTAACCAGATATTAATTTAATGCATTATACACTTGAAGAAAATGAGAATTCTAAAAAACAAATATCAGTGGAATGGAACGCATAACTTGAGTCCATGTGAATTGAACCCACCATCTCGTACTTTTATTACGCATTTGATTTTAATGAATTGAACTTTGTCGGATTAACAAAATTTTACTTTGTTTTTACAAAATTTATATTATTATTCTTTTGATTTTAAACCAACAATTAAACTATTCTAAAAGTTTTTATATGTGTTTGGGCATTTCTTCTCAATCACGATCATGATCATTACTTTTAAAGAAATGAGAGGTGCTACTGTAGACCGGATATACCAGAGTCCGCACCGTTAAATGCTTAACATATTATCATAGTTGTTAACATGTCACATATCCAATGAGTACGGACTATATGAACCCGCTCCATATTAGAAATTAGTAAAATGCCATTAATTTCTCCTGTTAAATGCTCTCATATTCCTAAGCTTTAAAGTTCCTCTTTCAGCGGAAGCATTAAGCTGCAAAAGGACCCTGTCTCAGTTGAAATTGCTACCATACAAGCAAATTCAGACTTCAACAATTGTGTAAACAAAATTACGAGTCTCATCTTTCTTTAGTTGATATGATTTTTAGATGATTGTGTTTCTCTTTTGAGCAATTTTAGCTTTGTTGGTTTTTCTATCACTGGAAGAGAAGGAAATAAGGACGCTCGTCTCACGTTAAGAAGGGTGTTGATAAGAAAGGTGTAGAGGAATATTCTTTCAAAACCAACCTTATTGGCCCTCTAGCTTCACTAGTGATGTAACCCATGTCCACAAATTTTCTCACTTTTTTTCTCCTTCTTAATTCCATCTTCTCCATCTAATCAACTTATCATCATATAATTAAATTCTGCAATTAACAAACCAGATAATTAATGGCAGACCCAATTTTCACGTTGTAATGTTCCCATGGATAGCAGTTGGGCATGTGACTACATTTCCTCTACTTTCAAACAAACTCGCCCAAAAAGGCTACACCATCACTTTCCTCTTACCCAACAAAGCCATTCATCAATTACAACACTTGAATCTTTATCCCAACCAAATCACTTTTCACCCTCTCCTAATTCCTCCGGTCGACGGCCTCCGACATCCCATTTCAATCCGTCCATTTCCTATCAATAGCCTTCGATCGAACCCGCGATCAAGTCCACAAAGTTATACAAGAAACTAAACCCGAATTTGTTTTCTATGATTTTGCGCATTGGTTACCAGAAATAACAAGAGATTTGGGGATTAAAGCTGTAAATTTCGTCGTTGTTTGTGCAGCATCGATCGCAATCGGAGGAGTCCCTGCAGTTAATTTGAATGAATTATCAGTTCCACCCTCCGGCTATCCTTCATCAACTGTATTATTTCGAGAATCTGAAATTTGGTCGTTGGAATTCCTTTCGCTACCATTTGCCAGGGAATTACATTCTACGACAGAATCACAACAGGATTCGAAAAATCGGATCCTATAGCAATGAGAAATTGCTACGAAACGGAAGGCAAATTTTGCGATTTTATTGGAAATCAGTTTAAAAAGCCAGTCTTTTTAACAGGGCCAATCTTGCCTGATCCGCCAAGAACGCCATTACAAGATAGCGGGGAGATATGGCTAAACGGGTTTGAGAAGAAATCAGTGGTTTTTTGAGCATTTGGCAGTCAATTTATGCTTGAAAAGAATCAATTTGAAGAATTGGTATTGGGTTTTGAGTCCACGGGATTGCCATTTTTGCTTGCACTAAAACCGCCAGTGGGTGTAGCGAGAATCGAAGAAGCATTGCCGGATGGGTTTGAAGAAAGGGTTAAAGGGAGAGGAATGGTTTTTGGGGGATGGGTTGAACAGGTGAAACTACTAGATCACCCTTCAATTGGGTGTTTTGTTAGCCATGGTGGGTTTGGGTCGATGTGGGAATCTTTAATGAATGATTGCCAAATAGTATTGATTCCTCAATTGGGTGACCAAATTTTGAACACTAGATTGTTAGTTGATGAGTTGAAGATTGGTGTGGAGGTTGAAAGGGATGAAAATGGACGGTTTTGTAAGGAGGATTTGAGCAAAACAATTAAATCTGTGATGGATAAAGATAATGAATTAGCTTCAACATTGAACAAGAATCATACTAAATGGAGAGAGATACTGGTTAATGAAGGATTTTTGAGTAGTTATATTGATAAATTTGTCAAGAATATCCAACAACTTGTCAATTAATTAGCCAATTAGCATTCCCCGTTTTACTTTATTAAGGGCTTGAATATCTTTTTATCAATAGTACTATCTGTCCTTCCATAACCGTTGCTAATTACCACATGTGCTATTGAAGAACACTCCAAAATAGCTGCAAATTCCACATATAATTTCATATAATGTACTGATTAGTAGATTTAGATTTAGTTATTAAGGGCATTACCTTATCATATCAATGTAAATACACAATCAACCTTTTTTTACCTTTTAATCTAATTGAAAGAACTCTTTCTCAGCCTGTATATATACACACACTAGTCGGAGTTTGCGTGCTGTGTGTAAAGGGGGGGAATACTTTGTAATAGTAGTATTGCAATAGTAGCATGAATAGTGAAAGTGTGGGAGGTGAGACATCTTGATGGTTGTTCCTCCCACCCCTGAAAGCGGTATAAGGACTACTATAGGGGGGTGTGGCAGGTCTCAACGAGTGTCAGTTGCACGGTGTTGCTTGTGAGACCAGTGTCAGCCGCACGTGGGTGCTTGTGAATGCCCCATCCTTAGTAGGACCCCCTACTACTACGGGTGTGGACTTGTTTGATGTACTTGTTATTCTTATATGAATGAAAGCCTTGCGCATCACTTTTCATATGTGTCTCGTGTATGCTTATATCTGTGTGAATGGATGCTTATCCTTGATTATGCCCTTCTTATGTGCCGATATATCTCATATAGAATGCGGATTGGCCTTTGAGCCTAATATAAACAAATGTTATACCTTGGTCTAACCTCACGCTTGTTCCTAATGCAGAATTAGCATATAAAGTGTGTTGGCTGGCTTACTTCTAGAAGTAGACATAAGCGCCCACGGTGTCCGAGGAGTGACCCCGTGACATTTGGTATCAGAGCTCAGTTCTATTTGGCGAAAGGCAAGATGTCCAACTCTGAGGCGTTGAAGCGCATTGAGGCCCTGGAAAGACAATGGGCTGAAATAGCTCCGGAACGCCTTTCGGCTACCGTATTCGAATGTGGCCAAAGGGTTGAGGAATCACTAGGGGCAGTCAAAACGCTCCGCCGTGATGTCCGAGACCTTCGTGAAAATGTTGGGACCTTTGTCCGTAGTGAAGTGGAGGGAGCCACGAGTGGGCAAAGTGAGTTGATAAAGGCCTTGAATGAGAAGGCGGAGATCTTTCAGGCCGTGATGGCCAATCTCGACATTTTTGAATTTGTGGTGACAAATTCCACTGCCATCCGAGAGATGATGGCTAAGAAGTCCGGCCGAAGGGAGAGGGCCCTTGAGACTGGGACATCCCGAGGAGGTGGTACTTCCAATGTTGATGAGATGGTAGATTTAAATGAGAAATTGAGTAATCTACACATCGCAGAGGCGGTGGAGAGACTTCAAACCGAGCATAAAGAGTTATGCGAGGTAGTAGAACAGTTCCAGGGCGAGGCAATGGAAGAATATGGCAACCTGAAGGGGGAACTAGATGAAGTGAAGCTCAAGGTCAAAATGCTAACCGACCTTTACGAGCGGGGTGAGTCGAGAGCCCCAGAGTCCTCCAAATACAAAATCAAAGATCCAAAGTCATACGATGGGGCCAGAGATGCTAGTGAAGTGGAGAACTTCCTCTTTGATGTAGAGGCCTTCTTCAATGCAACTAGGGCCCGAACAGATGCCCACCGCTTGGAGTTGATCCCGATGTATTTGGAGGGCGACGCCAAGTTGTGGTGGCGACACAAAGCTTCTTTGGCCACCATCTCCACCTGGGATGAGTTCAAGAAGGAGTTCAAAGCCCATTTCTACCCCGAAAATGTCCACCATGTGGCCCGACGTCAACTTGCAGAACTCCAGCAAACGGGTTCCATCAGAGACTATGTCAAAGCCTATCAGAAGCTTATCTTGGAATGCCCGGAGATGCATGAGTATGACAAGTTGTATCATTTCACCAAGGGGTTGAAACCATGGGCAAAGAATGAAGTGAACAGAAGGGACGTCCGAGATCATACTACTGCCATTATGGTGGCCGAAAGCTTAGATGACTTCTCGGATGGTCTTGGAAAGAGGAAGCAACCTCCCACCTCAGGGCCTGAGACTAGACCAAGTAAGTGGGCGAAACCGTTGGGGACGGGAAGTGATCGTAGCAGTTCCTCAACAGGAGGCCGCCCGAGTTCCTTTTCAGAAGGGAGTAATCGTCGCACTTGGGGTGAAAGGAGAAATAATCAGTTTAATAATGAATCCGGTGGCCCTCCGAAAAACTTTCCATTTAGGCAAGCTGTCCCCGGAGTTCGGAACATCTCTTGTTTTATATGCAAGGGGCCACACCGGATGGCGGAGTGCCCACATCGAAGGGCTGTTAATGCCCTCGTTTCTGAGAGGGCAGAAGAAGAACAGAGAGTCGATGCAGGACTCGAAGGGTCGGAGCCTTCGGCCATGGGATCTTTGCGATTCCTTTCAGCCCTGGAGAAGCAGGTGAAGGCTGCAAGTCAAAGAAGAGAAAAAGGGATGATGTATGTCGAGCTGATTATCAATGGGAAGGCCACCAGGGCTATGATTGACACAGGGGCCACCGACAACTTCATGTCAGGGACTGAAGCTTCTCGGCTAGGGTTACCAGTCAGGAAGGAGGCAGGAAAGATCAAAGTGGTCAACTCCCCGGCCAGAGAGATATTGGGAGCAACTCAGAATGTATCTTGTAAGTTGGGACCCTGGACTGGCTCGATAGACTTTACAGTGGTACCGATGGATGATTTTGATGTGGTTCTGGGGATGGACTTCTTGAAGGAGAGTTTCGCAGTTCCGATGGTCTCAGCGAGCTGCCTCCTCTTTATGAATCAGAATCCCTGTGTCGTGCCAGTAACCGTGAGTCCCATTTGTGAGAAAAAGTGTCTCTCAGCACTCCAGTTCAAAAAGGGAGTAAAAAGGGGGGAGTGCTCTTATGTGGTGGTTCCGCTGGCTAGCAACTCAGACGTAGACTCTAGCTTTCCCAAAATGCTTGACGAAGTGATGAAAGAGTTTCAAGACATCATGCCGGGGGCCTTACCAAAGACGTTGCCACCAAAGAGGGGGGTAGATCATGAAATAGAATTGCTTCCAGGAATGAAGCCACCCGCAAGGGCTCCCTATAGAATGGCCCCTCCTGAGTTGGCAGAGTTACGGAAGCAGCTAGGGGAACTCTTGGAAGCAGGGTTCATTCGACCTTCAAACTCCCCCTTTGGTGCCCCCGTGTTGTTCCAGAAGAAAGCAGATGGAAGCTTAAGACTGTGTGTGGATTACAGAGCCCTGAACAAGATCATAGTACGCAACAAGTATCCTATCCCTCTTGTAGCTGACTTGTTCGATCAACTTAGTGGGGCAAAGTATTTCACCAAGCTTGATCTGCGTTCGGGATATTACCAGGTGCGAGTGAAAGATGAAGACATATTCAAAACCACATGTGTCACCCGGTATGGTTCATTTGAATTTTTGGTTATGCCCTTTGGACTAACAAATGCTCCAGCCACCTTTTGTACTCTCATGAACCAGGTCTTCAGGGAATATCTGGATCAGTTCGTGGTGGTGTACCTGGATGACATCGTGGTATACAGTACCACCCTGGAGGAGCACCGAGAACACTTGAAGCTAGTGTTCATGAAGCTGAGGGAGAATCAGCTTTTTCTGAAGAGAGAAAAGTGTGCTTTTGGGCAGACAAGCATCAAGTTTCTTGGCCACGTGATCGAACAAGGCAGGATTCGCATGGATCAAGCTAAGGTGAAAGCTATTTCAGAATGGCGGACACCTGGGAATGTTCCAGAATTGAGATCCTTTTTGGGACTGGCCAATTACTACCGGAGATTTGTTGAAGGGTACTCGCGGAAGGTGGTCCCCCTCACTGACTTGTTGAAGAAGGAAAGGAAATGGGTCTGGACAGAAGAATGCCAAGAAGCTTTCGAGAAGTTGAAGAAAGCAATCCAAGAAGAACCAATTCTAGCCCTGCCTGACATGGCCAAACCGTTCGAAGTTCAAACGGATGCATCGGATTTTGCTTTGGGGGGAGTCATCATGCAAGAGGGACATCCCATTGCCTTTGAGAGCCGGAAGTTGAATGATGCCGAACGGAGGTATTCCACGCATGAAAAAGAGTTACTGGCCGTCGTTCATTGCTTACGAGTTTGGAGGCATTATTTGCTGGGATCTAGGTTTGTGGTGAAGACAGACAATGCAGCAGTGAGCCACTTCCTTACCCAACAGACTTTGTCTCGAAAGCAAGCCCGCTGGCAGGAATTCTTGGCTGAATTCGATTTTGTGCTGGAGCACCACACAGGAAAGTCAAATCAGGTGGCAGATGCGCTGAGTCGTAAGGCAGATCTGGCAGTCTTGAAACAGATAGCCCATTTATCTAGCAGCCAGCTATCTACCTCTGTGCGACGGTTAATTCAAGAGAAACTCTCAAAGGACCCCCAGGCGGTGGCCATAATGGACTTGGTGAGGCAGGGAAAGACTCGGCAATTCTGGATCAGTGACGAGCTATTAATGACTACCAAGCAAAGAGTGTACGTGCCGAAGGTTGCCAATTTGCGGAAGATGTTGATGCGAGAATGTCATGATACCCTCTGGGCGGGACATCCGGGGTGGCATCGGATGTTGGCTTTGCTTCAACAGCACTACTATTGGCCCAAGATGGAGGAAGAGGTGAGAGAGTACACTAAGACATGCTTGGTGTGTCAGCAGGACAAAGTCGAGAGGCGAAAATCTGCTGGGCTACTTCAACCACTGCCAGTACCGCAACGCCCTTGGGAGAGTGTGTCAATGGATTTTATCACGGGCTTGCCCAGGGTTGAAGATTTTGATTCCATTCTGGTGGTTGTTGATAGGTTCTCCAAATATGGAACCTTTATTCCAATGCCCAAATACAGTTCAGCAGAAACAACGGCCAGGGCCTTCTTCAAACATGTGGTCAAATATTGGGGTCTCCCGAAGAGTATTGTCAGTGATCGGGATGGGCGATTTTTGGGGAGTTTTTGGACGGAGCTTTTTCGTCTGTTGGGGAGTAACTTGAACATGTCCACCAGTTATCACCCACAGACTGATGGTCAGACAGAGAGATTCAATAGCATGCTTGAGGAGTATTTGCGACACTTTGTCTGTGCCAGTCAACGGAACTGGGCATCCCTCCTAGATGTGGCCCAATTTTGCTTTAACAGCCAGAAGTCCTCTGCTACTAACAAAACCCCTTTTGAAATTGTGACAGGTCAACAGCCCTTGGTGCCCCATTCCATCGAGATGCCTTACAAAGGCAAGAATCCCAAAGCATATCTTTTCACAAAGGAATGGAAGCAGAACGAGGAGATTGCAAGAGCACATTTGGAGAAGGCATCCCGGCGGATGAAGAAATGGGCTGATACAGATCGTCGACCAATGGAGTTCAAAGCTGGTGACCTGGTGTTGGTGAAGCTTCTGCCGGAGCAACTACGATTCTTCCGTAACAGAGACAACAGGCTGGTGAGGAAATATGAAGGACCGATTCCAGTCGTCAAGAAGGTAGGTCCAGTATCATATAAACTGGACTTGCCCGAATGGATGTCGGTCCATCCTGTTTTCCATGTCAGCAACTTGAAGCAGTATCATCCAGATCCCACAGACGACAAGCGGAACAGGAGTACAAGACCTGCAATCATGAAGAAAGCACCAGCCAGCAGAGAAGTGGAGGAGATTCTAGCAGATCGTACGGCGTCAACATCCAGGAGAACATACAAGGAGTACCTCGTTCGATGGCGAGCCGAAGGAGAAGAAGAAACCAGCTGGGAGAAAGAAGATGATCTACAAGCTTACAAGCAGAAGATTGAAGAATTCCAGAAGACAAGGTCGACGAGGACGTCAACCCTCTGAGTGGGGGAGAGTGTAAAGGGGGGGAATACTTTGTAATAGTAGCATTGTAATAGTAGCATGAATAGTGAAAGTGTGGGAGGTGAGACATCTTGATGGTTGTTCCTCCCACCCCTGAAAGCGGTATAAGGACTACTATAGGGGGGTGTGGCAGGTCTCAACGAGTGTCAGTTGCACGGTGTTGCTTGTGAGACCAGTGTCAGCCGCACGTGGGTGCTTGTGAATGCCCCATCCGTAGGAGGACCCCCTACTACTACGGGTGTGGACTTGTTTGATGTACTTGTTATTCTTATATGAATGAAAGCCTTGCGCATCACTTTTCATATGTGTCTCGTGTATGCTTATATCTGTGTGAATGGATGCTTATCCTTGATTATGCCCTTCTTATGTGCCGATATATCTCATATAGAATGCGGATTGGCCTTTGAGCCTAATATAAACAAATGTTATACCTTGGTCTAACCTCATGCTTGTTCCTAATGCAGAATTAGCATATAAAGTGTGTTGGCTGGCTTACTTCTAGAAGTAGACGTAAGCGCCCACGGTGTCCGAGGAGTGACCCCGTGACACTGTGCACGTGTATAGTAATAATACGGTAGATTCATTTACTATTTTAACTGTAAATTTTTAATTTTTAATTTGCCAAAATTTAAATTATAGTCAAATACTTTCCCTAGTCATTTTTTGTGTGCAGTAGAACTATCAACGTGATCAAATTTTCATTATTTTCCTATGTGAAGAATATTTTTAAGAGAATTCTTATAAAAATAATTTCAAAAAATAAAGTACTTTTAGATTCACCATTAATTACTCCTCCTTAAGTCTAAGACCGCTTTTTCATATAATCTTAATATTTTTTGGTAAATATAACTTTTCATCATTCCTCCCCAATGTGTAGGAGGATTTCGTAATCTAAGAACTATCATGCCTAGACTGTGTTCTAAAGTGGAATCCTTCAAAGGAAACAAGTCTCATAAAACTGTACATCCCTGGAAACAACAATTTTATGATTATATAAATCATGAAACTTCCAACATTTTTGTCCAAAGGACCCTCCAAGATATACACCTGGAAATGACCTATAATCAAACTTATCTTTTGGAGGTAAAGAGTTAGTATAATAGATCAATCAAACAAAAATTTTAAACATAGAGTAGCTTGGTAATTTGTGAAAAAAAGTTGCTTATAAGGGCATTTCCGCTCAGTCCTTTGATGGAAGAACATTGACTATACCGGCGGCACGCAATACAGCCTCCGCCCAAACAAAACCTTTGCAATATCCGTGTGATGTCAATGTTTTTGTTTTCCATAGACTTGGCAGAAGAAATTAAGAATGTAAACACTCAATAGAATGAGAAGAATGTTATATATTGCAACTAGAAAAGACTGGTATTTGTACAAGAGCCTCTTAGCTAAACTAGGAAAGCTAATAAAAAAGAATCCCTATGATTATGCTAATTACCTTTTATACACTATCTATTACAGCTACGTACAGTCTATAACACACAAACTGTCTTATAAACTACAAATGCTCTTTAGTCGTCAGTGGAAAGCTTTCTTCTCTTCCATTTGTATGCAGCTTCCAATATCGTCAGGTATGGAGCCTGAATTTCTTCTGGGAAGATGTAATCAATGTGCTCCTCCAACCTACAAAACCAAACTCACTCAGTTCTATTATAATCTTCCAACAGATCAAACTTTACAAAAACTAGAAATACGAAATCTACAGGTGGTTGTAATTATCATCATAGTAAAAATAAGGAGAAAATAACTTACCCAGCAAAACCATCTTCTGAAGAAATGGGCCTCCTCTTTTTGAGTTTTTTGGGCAGCTTAGGTTGGACTAAGCCAACATTGCCTAATTCACCAAAACTAGCCTCCATGTTCCGCCATTCTTCCAATAACATAGCTCGTTCCTCCTTTAATTCAGGCATCGATGTTTTGAAGTAGTTGATGGCTTTCTCAAAAACACCTGTGAGAAAAAAGAAAGATACAATTTTGAGTAACCAGAGTATATGTGTTGATAGCATGGAGCCATAAAACTGACCGCGTGAACCACACGGCTTGTCACCTCGTCAACGCATCCGTCAACTTCCCAGTAGTCCATCCGGCACTCGGTCACCTAGGATAAGACCGGTTCCTCAATAGATTGGATCCTAAGAAATGCCGGCTAAAACAACTTATGCCTCATTAAGTCTTATAACCCAAAAGACAGGTGAGTGGATCCCTACTGTACACGTGTAAGGGCATGATGTTGTACCAGAAATAGGTGCCGCGGGGACAAGAGCAGGGTGGACGCCACAGAGGTCAGATACAGTGTGAGTGCCACGGAGACAAGAGCAGGGTGAGTCCGCCGCGCAACTATGCCAGAAGGGGGGACCACATCCAGCCAATGAGAATAGACCGTACATAACGGCCTGATAAGGCCACGCGGATTAACCCACTATAAAAAGGAAAGATAAAAAAGTCCCCAGGTATCTTTTTTCTCAACACACTTTCTTTATTCTTCTATATCTCATTCTCCAGATTTTCTGATTTAGGCATCGGAGTGGACCCAGAGGTCACCCGGTCCTCAATCTTTCCGTTTTCCAGGTATTCGGCCTTCGGACAAGACCAGACGGCTTTACACCCCGCGAAGACCGCGTGGAGTTCAATTTACTTCCGGAGCTATCAATTTGGTGCGGTGAGTGTGGACCCGCTGGACAAGACAATGTCATCGGAATCAACAGTTTTGGACACAATTTCTACAGTCCTTCCCTCTCAGAGAGGAGGAACACCAGCACTATCGGAGATTATGATGCCCTCATCTGCCATGATCGTGACTCCAAGTTCGTCCCACACCTTCGCCACCGTCTCAGGTGATAGTGGTAACTCTGCCAGTGCAGTTTTAGATCGGATTGCTAAGAACTACGGGATGACGCCGGCCAACCAGAACGACTTCCGGCGAGCTATCCTCCAGATGCAGGAACAGGGTGTAGCAGGACCCTTGCTGAGCTATAGCACTCCCCCTCCTATAGTGCACACATTGCCAGAACCAGTCTCACACCCAAATGCTGCTCGAGCCCTTTTCCCCGCTTCTGAGCATGGGACTCCTGGCATGAGACTGGAGGGGTCAGGGAAGGGTATGGCTCAGTCCATCGGGGGAAGTAGCGGAGTGATTGGAGCACCTCACGCAGGAGGATATTTCCCTACTTCTGGTTGGATGCCCATGCCAGTAGGGGACCAGCAGGCTGCTACGCAGATAAACCCCAGTATGGCTGCCTCAGGGAGCATGGGTCCCCAGGCGTTATTTCCCAACTCCTGGTATGGAGTACCACACCCTTATTTGCCGAATACCTCACACTCATACCAAATGCCGGCTCCGCCGCAAACACCTTATTTCCTCACCACATACGGCATTGGCAACAGCTCAGCCATCCCATATAACACACCCGCTACAAACATTCCAAGCAATACACCACCCCCTCCAACACCATCCTCCTTGGGTGCAGAGCCCACAGACGACCCCAGATTCATGGCCATGTTTAAAAAGGCACTGAGCACTTTTGCAATACCTTACCAGGAGCCCCTGATGGAAAGTGGGGAATCTCCCTTCTCAACAAGAATTCTCAACCAGCCAATCGACCACCGATTCAAGCAGCCGACCTTCGACAGCTACAGGGGTGACACAGACCCCAGGGTCCATGCCAGGAATTTTAAGAACCGGATGGACATAGCGGGCGCCACGGAAGGATTGGTGTGCCGCCTATTCCCTACTACATTAATAGGAGCGGCTGCTTATTGGTTTGAGTCCTTAGAGCCGGGAACAATTGACAGCTGGGATCGATTGAGGCAGGAGTTCTGCAAGAACTTTATGGGTTCGATACCGACTGGAGCGGCCAGTCGCACTCTCCACGAGGTAGTCCAAAAGCCAGGAGAATCCTTGAGATCATTCATCGACCGGTTTAACCTTGCCTGCTTGGAAGTCAGAAATCTAGACTTCAGTACGGCCAAGGAGGCGATGATAAAAAACACCACAAACGAGAGGCTTAGAGGAGAGATCATCACAAGAAAGCCCAGGGAGTTAACCCAGATGATACCCTTCGCCAAAAGCATGGTGGAAATTGCCAAAATCGATATGCCAGCAAAGAACAGAAGGCCCGGCTTCGGTGGTGAAAAAGACAAGGGTGTCCGGTTGGATGAGAGGCCCCAGAGACGGGATCACAGAGACCGCCCCCGCAGGGACCGCCCCAATGACCGCTCACGGTTCGCACCACTGAATGCCCCACTCAGTGAGGTGCTAGTTGCCATTCAAAGAAGCCCCGATGCGAAGAGCATTCAGTATCCTCACACGAAGCCGGGCCAAACGATGGGCAGCGACAAAGAGGCCTACTGCAAATTTCACAGAGCAAAGGGCCACCATACGGACAATTGCCGAGTCCTTGCGGCCGAGGTGGACCTGCTGATCAAGGCGGGGAAATTCAGCAGATTCGTAGAAGGCATCACACGGAGCACAAATAAAGATAAAGAACAGAGGGATGGGCGTGATGATGAGGAGAGACCGGCCAAAAAATCAAAAGGGGTGGTCATGGTAATAGCTGGAGGCCTGGAGTTTGAGTCGCCCAGTAAGAAGGCCAGATTCTCGGTGCGTCAGCAGGCCAATACAGGAAAATTTGACAGTTTGAATCATTCCTTCTCCCTCCATAGTGACGTACAGGCACATCACGCCGACGCCTTGGTCATTGAGGCCTTGGTAGAAGGGTATACGGTAAAACGGATCATTGTGGACACTGGCAGCTCAGTCAACATCATCACCAGAGAAGCAGCCCGCCAGCTGAACATCCACAAGAGCAGAATCCAGCCGGTACATTCCCCGCTGGTCAGCCTGAGTGGCCATTCGGTCACTATAGTAGGGCAGGTAACTCTCGCCCTAGAGGTGGGCGACACAGAGCCCACCTGGAGATCCGAGGAGAATTTTGTGATCGTCGACAGCCCGCTTGCATATAACATAATCTTGGGAAGACCCTTCCTAGTGGAGTCAGAGGCAGTCCTCTCCATCCGGTATTTGGCCCTTCAAATACCAACTGCGAAGGGGGTAGCAATGGCTAGGGGGAGCCAACAGGCGGCCCAAAAAACCTACTTAGCTTCTCTGAGAATAGAAGAGGCCGGTTGGGAGCCGGAGAAGTCAGAGAAGCAGGAAAGGGCTGAGCCGGTGGATGAACTTGAAACCTTGATGGTGGGACCAGAACGATTGATCCAGGTGGCCAAAGAATTGAAACCTGAACTAAAGCAGGCAATCGCAACAGTGCTCCAAAAAGAACAGGGGACCTTCGCCTGAAACACGAGTGACATTATTGGGGTCTCGCCTGAAGTGGCAAAACACAGCCTAAATATAGACCCTGCTACAAAACCAGTGGCGCAGAAGAGGAGAAAACATGCCCCGGAGCGACAAAAGGCGATCGAGGCAGAGATAAGCAAATTGCTGGAAGCAAGGCACATCAGAAAGGTGCTGTACTCCGAATGGTTGGCCAATGTGATACTTAGTAAAGAAGCCGAATGGGACGTGGAGAATGTGTGTGGACTTCACCGACTTAAACAAAGCCTGCCCAAAGGACAGCTACCCTTTGCCCAGCATTGACCAGCTAGTTGACTCCACAGCCGGGCATGCCATATACTTGTTCTTGGATGCCAAGTCAGGGTACCACCAGATTCCAATGGATCCAAAAGACGAGGAAAAGACTACTTTCATCACACATTAAGGCACCTACTGCTACAAGGTAATGCCCTTCGGTTTGAAGAATGCAGGCGCAACATACCAACGACTGGTCAACCACATGTTCAAAGATCAGATCGGACGGACGATCGAGGTGTACGTTGATGATATGATCATCAAGAGTAAGAATGAGGAGAGCCACGCCTATGACATTTAGGAAGCCTTTAAGATACTATAGAGATACCGCCTCAAGCTTAACCCAGAGAAGTGTGTATTCGGGGTACGAGAAGGAAAATTTCTGGGTTTCATGATCTCACAGAGAGGGGTAGAGGCGAATCCAGAGAAGATCAAGGCAATTTTGGATATGGTACCCCCAAAAACAGTGAATGAAGTCCAACGCCTCAATGGCCGCATCAATGCACTTGGGAGGTTCATTTCCTTCTCAGCCAAAAAATGTCTGCCTTTCTATAAGGCAATCAAGAAGGGTCAGAAGTTTGATTGGGACCACGAATGTCAAGAGGCCTTCGACCGGATAAAAAGCTTCTTAGGAACTCCGCCGCTACTGAGTCGGCCAATTCCAGGCGAAACATTGTATTTGTATCTGGCAGCGACGGATGAAGCCGTGGGCTCAGTGATGATTAGAGAAGAAAAAGGCCAACAGTACCCTGTATACTACACTAGCAAAGTACTGAGGGGAGCAGAGCTTAGGTATCCGAAGATAGAAAAGCTGGCATTGGCAGTAGTTTCAGCTTCCGTCAGGTTAAGGCCCTACTTCCAAGCCCACAAGATGATTGTGAGAACAAACTTCCCATTAAAGAAAGTGCTCCAGAGACCAGATACCTCAGGCCGCCTGGCTGAGTGGGCCATCAGACTCAGTGAATTTGACGTTCGATTCGAACCTCGGCCAGCACTGAAAGCCCAAGTCCTGATAGATTTCGTGGTGGAATTCGCAGGGCTGGAGCCAAGTCAAGTGCTGAAAGTAGAAGAGTGGAAAGTATACGTGGACAGGGCCTCATCTCAGGAAGGAGCAGGAATCGGGGTGTATGTTGAAGGACCCAAGAAAATAAGAATATCTTACGCCACAAAGTTGGCCTTTCCCGCCACCAACAATGCCGCGGAATATGAAGCCATAATCAAAGGGCTAGGACTCATCCGGGAAATCGCCCCAGACCGAGTAAAACTGTTGAGCGACTCAAACCATTGAAGGGAAAGGCACCGCATGGAGAGTGGAAAACATATCCAGAAAAGAAAATGTTGAAGCAGACAGACTCGCTAAAGCTGCAGCCAGTATTAGGGATTGGCAATCCTTGAATTGCCCGTATGAAGTCCAAACCAAGCCTGTAATTGAGGCAGAGGAAGTCCTGACGGTGGAGAAGAAGGGAAGGGGGTGGATGGAGCCCATAATAAAATATCTTGTCAAGGGAAACCTACCCGAGGATAAAGGAGAGGCCGTACAGATCTCCAGAAAATCCCAGCGACATGCAGTAAATGATGGCGAACTCTACAAAAAATCCTTCTCAGACGCATGGTTGAAATGCATAACTGCTGAAGAAGGAGATTATGTCCTCAAGGAACTTCATGAAGGAGTTTGCAGTGCACACCAAGCTGGGCAAACGCTAGTAAGGAAGGTGAAATTGCAGGGTTACTTCTGGGAAACCATGGAGGCTGACGCCGCGGATTATGTCAAGAGGTGCCACCAGTGCCAGATTCACTCAAAGAGATCCCACCTGCCTGCAGCCGAGCAAAAGTCAATATTAACCGGATGGCCTTTCTCTACATGGGGCATTGACATAGTGGGACCCATGCCTGAGGCTAGTCGGCAGAGGAAGTTTATCATAGTCGCAATAGACCATTTCAGCAAATGGGTCAAAGCAGAGGCAACCCAGACAATCACACCGGAAAGGGTCAAATCTTTCGTCTGGGATCACATCATCACTAGATTTGGGATACCTCACAAGATCATATCTGATAATGGCACCCAATTCACTTCAAATAAATTTGGAGAATTCTGCAAAGGGCTTAAGATCACACAGAGTTTTTCTTCGGTAGCACACCTTCAGAGCAACAGGCAGACAGAAGTCACCAATCGGACTATAGGAGACGGCATTAAAAAGAGACTGGAAAGCCACAAAGGCGCCTGGGTTGACGAACTGAACAACGTCTTGTGGGCCTACAAAACCACCCCAAGAAGACCGACTAGAGAAACGCCGTTTGCCATGGTTTACGGCGTTGAGGCAGTAGTTCCAGTTGAAATCGGGGCCCTCAGCGACCGAGTGCTCTACTATACTGAAGCCCAGAATCACGTCAACATGAAGTACCATCTGGACTCCTTGGAGGAAAGAAGAGAAGGAGCCTACATCCTGATGGCGGCTTACAAGAACAAAGTAGTCCGTTATCATGATAGAAAGGTGAAGATGATAGCACTCAAAGAAGGAGATTTAGTCCTAAAGGACTCTACAGCGTCACAAGCGAGGGAAGGAAAAGGAAAGCTTGGCACAAAATGGGAAGGGCCATATAGAATTGCGGCAGCACTCGGACCAGCAACGTACAAGCTTCAAAGCCTAGACGGGAAAGAAATCCCACGGACATGGAATATTGCCAATCTAAGGCAATACTTCTCGCCCGGAAGCAACTAAGAAGAACAATGGGCTGCACTCTTTTCCCACTAATGGATTTTTCCCACTGGGTTTTTCTATAGTTGGGTTTTTAATGAGGCAACACCTGTATCTGTAAGATGTATTGCAAAAAGATCAATAAAGATATCTTTCAAGTCATGAACAGATAAGTTTAAAACTCCCACACGAAGAGCCGGTCGTAACCAGATGAATGTTTATTATAAAACTCCCACACGAGGAGCCGGTCATAACCGGATGAATGTTTATTATAAAACTCCCCACACGAGGAGCCGGTCATAATCGGATGAATATTTACCATAAACTCCCACATGAGGAGCCGGTGACAACCGGATAGAAGTTCGCCTTCCAGAGAAACCGGCAACGACCGGGTACAATTTATTAAAAACTTCTTCAAAAGAAACCAGTCGTAACTAGAAGAAGAAAAATACACAGCAAGTAAAATCAGTCGATACACATACAAGGAAAAATATATGCGAGAAGTAACACCAGTTGAACAGAAGGAAATTTCCATTACTTAAAGAAAAGGTTACACAGATAGAGACCCAACGGGGCCTCCAAAACAAGCAAAAATACAAAAAAAAAAATCTACACATCAAGGGCATTCATCCGCCTCAGCCACATCGCCCGCCTGCTCTTCAACACCAGCCGGCGATTCGACGTTAGCAGCCTCCGCCTGACCTTCAGCAGGAAGCTCGTCATAACGCGGGAAGTCGATGGAGCTCAGGTCAACAGCCAAGTCCAGATGGAGAACTTGTCAAGGTCCTGTTTGCGCCCCGCCTTCTCATCCTCGAGTTGCTTCTTGAGCGCTTCCTGCTCCCCCAACTGTTCCTTTAAGGCTTCCTTTGCCGCCTGCTCCTCCTCCAGCTTCTTCTTCAAGCGGTTCATCTCCTGGCCTTATGACCAGGACCTGCTCTTTTCCGCGTCCAGGGATGCCTGAACCTCCTTCAGCTTTTTCTCCAGCTGACTTGTCTTGGACAGGCGGGCGGCCAAATCCACTGCCCTAGAAATTCCCTGCAGAATGGCAAACTGTATAAGTAAAAGAAGAAGGGAAAAGATACTTGAAGGATCCACCAAAGTACTTACGGAAGTCAGGTCTAGCAAACATAAAGAGGCCGCCGTGTGATCACTTATCTTAGCGTACTCCTCCTGATCACCAGGTAGCACGAACCCGGCTCTGAACTCATCCTGGGCCGAGATATCTATTGTCCTGGCCTTCCGACTGCTTTTCTTCCGCATCCAAGGTAAGGAAGGAGAAGATGGTCCGGAGGAGGCGGTGGCAGCTTCAGGACCCTGACCAGACAAACACAACGATCAAAAAAAAAAAAAAAAGAAGAAGAAGAAAGAAGTAGGAAAACTCGAAGCCAGGGAC
Organism: Euphorbia tirucalli; assembly: GCA_039660915.1. Taxonomy (NCBI): domain Eukaryota; kingdom Viridiplantae; phylum Streptophyta; class Magnoliopsida; order Malpighiales; family Euphorbiaceae; genus Euphorbia; species Euphorbia tirucalli. The sequence goes on from CM077639.1 coordinate 14,874,031, forward strand.
TTACAGGGCAAGGAGTCGGTTCAGGACCAGCTGCAGTAGCCCTCTTTCTCTTCGATGTCTTGGGGACGCTGGGCTCCTTAGCCTCCCCCCCAGCATCAGACGGGATTTCGATAGGGGCAGGACGCGGCTCTTTCAGGATGTTCTTCTTCTTAGCCGCTACAATGCGGTCAAGGACGTCAGCTGCATTCATGCCTGAAAACACAAATAAAAATAGCTAATAAAAAATAAAAGGGGCACCTTTTCTTACAGTTACAGGACCCGGGTGATATGTAAAGCCGAATCCCTCCCGCTCTACGAGCCTGACTTTCTCCAGGTAAGCATCCACTGCAACTTGCCAGGTCCACTTATTGGGAGCCAGAGTCCTGAACTCCTCCAAAAATGTCCTTTCACCCGGCGTTAGGCGCTGCTGGGCTTTTCCTGCTCCATTAAAGGACCACTTCATAGGGAATGCGTCGTGGCCCTCTTTTATCTTAATAAAAAAGAAGAAATACTTGAAGCGCTTCAAGGAAGATATTCGCTTCTGGAAGGAGTAGAAGTCCGCCTTCTTGGACAGCTGATAGTGGTCCTCCCCGGAATTCAGCTTGGGAGTAGCTAGCTTTCTGAAGAAGGCGGCAGTCAGTTGGAATCCCAGATTCTCACATAGCCAGAAGGTAGCGCAGATATCCCCCCAGGAGTTGGGATGGATTTGAGCAGGACAGAAACCCCAGGCTTGCAGGATGCCACTGATGCCAGGTGGAAGAGAATAAGAGAAACCAGAGCTAATCTGATCCATATAAATGGAGAAGTAGCCTGGTGGAGGCTTGTGAACCCTTTGGTTTGAGGAAAGGAGCATGACCTGGCATTTACGTAGCCAAGGATAGAACTCTTTGCACAGCCAGATATGATCCTCGTAGGTCTCAGCGACCATATCCTTGATACGAGGAGTCATCTTCTTAGCACTAGTCCTACTAGGACCGGGTGGAGGAACTTCGGCTGAAGAAGAGTCCACCTGAATAAGCCTTTCAGTAGGCGGCTCAGAAGGTATAGGAGGCTGAGTAGAAGTGCCCGCCTCCTCACGAACAGCGGGGGGTGTTGAAGGGAGAGAACTAGAGTCTGAGGAGGTAGTTAGATGATACTCGTTTCCTGAAGAAGAAGGCGGGCTAGGCAGATTTGGGGTAGTGATTATCAGGTAATCAGCAGGGTCAGTAGGGTCTAGCAGGCGGCGAACCGGTTTTGAACCGGCCGTTTTAAAATTGAAACCCCGCTTACCCTTATCTACCCTGCTAGGGCGGTTCCTGGAATTTCCTAGCTCCCCAGACCTACCGTTTTCAAACGATCCTAAATCACTAAGGGTTACAGATGAACTCATAGCGGCGGAAAGGCAGAGAAAACGCAAGTTACCCAGGAAGATGAACAGTCAGAGAAAAAAAAAAGGGAAACCAACGCTAGTAAACCCAGAAATGCAAAACCCTATACCGAAACCAAATAAAATCAGAGCACTAACCAGTAAAGGAAAGAAGAAGACTTACTGGAAACTAAGGGTTGAGAATTGGACGTAGGCTGCGGATACAAGAAAGAAATCCCAGAAATCGCGAGAATCCCAGAGGATTTGCAAGAAGAAATCCTAGAGTAGAGAGAGGAGAAATTTCAAAACGGAGAGAAGAGCGCCCCAAACCCCTTTTTAAGGAGGGGTTAGACGGGAGCAGGTGAAAGGACGCCCCCTGACACCGTTTCAGTAGGGGGACACCTGTCATCCCAACACAGGAGATCCCAAGAGTCTCCTCGAGCCACGCAAACCAACCGCCAGAAAATCATAATGACAAACCCTTAAAAGGATTTCTCTCTCTCACCAGGGGGGGACTCCTGATAGCATGGAGCCATAAAACTGACCGCGTGAACCACACGGCTTGTCACCGCGTCAACGCATCCGTCAACTTCCCAGTAGTCCATCCGGCACTCGGTCACCCAGGATAAGACCGGTTCCTCAATAGATTGGATCCTAAAAAATGCCGGCTAAAACAAATTATGCCTCATTAAGTCTTCTAACCCAAAAGACAGGTGAGTGGATCCCTACTGTACACGTGTAAGGGCATGATGTTGTACTAGAAATAGGTGCAGCGGGGACAAGAGCAGGATGGACGCCACAGAGGTCAGATACAGTGTGAGTGCTACGGAGACAAGAGCAGGGTGAGTCCGCCGCGCAACTATGCCAGAAGGGGGGACCACATCCAGCCAATGAGAATAGACCATACATAACAGCCTGACAAGGCCACGCGGATTAACCCACTATAAAAAGGGAAGATAAAAGAGTCCCCAGGTATCTTTTTCTCAACACACTTTCTTTATTCTTCTATATCTCATTCTCCAGATTTTCTGACTTAGGCATCGGAATGGACCCAGAGGTCACCCGGTCCTCAATCTTTCCGTTTTCCAGGTATTCGGCCTTCGGACAAGACCAGACGGCTTTACACCCCGCGAAGACCGCGTAGAGTTCAATTTCCTTCCGGAGCTATCATGTGTAATAACAACTACTCGAAAAACACAGATTAGAGTGCTTCCTTCTCGCATTCTGAATATATTTCCGTTTCTGATAATCCAAAGAGTCCATACCTCAACAACCTCTTCAATTGCAGATGCCTCAAATTTAGCGTAACTGATCCACACCTTTAAATGCTTCGTCTGTTCAACAGTCTTTCATAAAGTTGCCGCGTTCTATCATATTCTCCTTCGGAGATTTCAAAATCTATATATGCCTGCAGTCAGAGGAAACAAAATATCAGCTTACAATTTATTCTAAGATTATCACTTTTTCGTGCCAGAGTTGAGTTGAGCATGACCAACCATATTAGTGAGACAACCCATGAGAATTGGAAAAAAATACAAACATACGACCCACAAAATTGTAACTTTTCATACTTATCGTTTCTTGCTTTGTGATAGCTCCAGGAGAGAGTTCAACTCCACTCGGTCTTTGCGGGCTGAGAAGCCGCCTGCTCTCGTCTGAAGGCCAGGTGCCTGGAAAATAAAAAGGTTGAGGACCGGGTGACCTCTGGGTCCACTCCGATGCCTAAGTCAGAAATTCTGAGAATAGGAAGTGGGAGAATAAAGAAAGTATGTTGAGGAAAAAGATACCTGGGGAGTCCCTTATCTTCCCTTTTTATAGTGGGTGGATCCACTTGGCCTTGTCAGGCCGTTATGTACTCTATTCTCATTGGCTGGATGTGGTCCCTCCTTCTGGCACAGTTGAGCGGCGGACTCACCCTGCTCTTGTCTCCATAGCACTCACACTGTATCTGACCTCTGTGGCATCCACCCTGCTCTTGTTCCCGCGGTACATATTTCTGGTACAACATCGTGCCCTTACACGTGTACAGTTGGGATCAACTCACCTGTCTCTTGGGATAGAAGGCTTAACGAGGCACAAGTTGTTTGATCCGGTGTTTCTTAGGATCCAATCCGTTGAGGAACCGGTCTTATCTTGGTGACCGAGTACCGAGTGAACTAATGGGAAATTGACGGATGCGTTGACATGGTGACAAGCCGTGTGGTACACGCAGTCAGTTTTAGGGCTCCATGCTATCAGGAGTCCCCCCCTGGTGAGAGAAAGAAACCCCTTTTAAGGGTTTATCATTATGATTTCTGGCGGTTGGTTTTGCGAGGCTCGAGGAGACTTTTGGGATTGCTTCCTCCTGTGCTGGGATGACATATGTCCCCCTTACTGAAACGGTGTCAGGGGGTGTCCTTTCACCTGCTCTCTTCCAGCCTCCTTAAAAGGGGGTTTGGGGGCGCTCCTTTCTCCATTTTGAAATTTCTTCTGCAAATTTCTTTTGGGATTCTCGCGATTTCTGGGATTTCTTTCTTGTATCCGCAGCCTTCGTCCAATTCTCCACTCTTAGTTGTTGGGATTTGTCACCGGAAATCACCCGATAAAAGCGGAAGAACGCGGTGATTTCCTCAAATCCAGTCCCAGGAGCAATTGAAGTGGAAATTGAAAAACTTAAAATTAAATAGAAAGGGATTAAATTTCTTACCAGAAAAATCTCTTTCTAGAGATGGATGATGACTGTAGAATTCAATGTAGAATCCCTCCACTCTCATGTACACGAACGCTTAACGAATGCAACCCGTGCTAGCGTCGGAAAAACAAAACAATAGAGAGGAGAGGGCTAGGAAAATTTCGGCTAGGAGGCTCAATGCTTGTCATAGCCGAAATTTCTAACCCTAGGTATTTATACCTAGGGTTGGCCGAATTCCTTAGGGGAATTCAGGCCCATCTTGGCTCCTATATATTCTGTGCGGGCTTTCATGTTTTAATTTAGGCCTAGTCTAATTTTAATTATTTTGGTTTAAATTAATTTCAAGCCCAATTTTAATATACCCATGTATTTAATATATTACTCCAAGTAATATATTATTTACATCTAAATTAAAATTAGTTTGACAATTAATTTAATCCATCAAATTAAAATTAAATCTACACAAAATAAAATCATATGTAAACCCATACATATGAATATTTCCACCTAGGAAATAATTTCATAATTAATCCAATTAATTATGAAGAGCCAATTGAATATATTAATTTTATTATTATGACCAATCCAATTGATCTTTATAATATAATTAATATATACACACTTCTCTCTCCATTGTGTATACTCCAAGTATACATGTGATTCCTTAAGTCTGCATTCTATCGTTCTATGTGTACGATCCCGTGGGCCCATCTTTATGTTGGCAGCGGGCCTTTGGCCCGCAGACTGCAGTTGGGCTCTAGCAAGCCACTGCAGCCCCCAATTAAGATGGAGATGGCAGCCTAACTGATATCATAACCCTGTAGTTTAAACTTATACATCCCATGTCATTGATATCGGTGTCCAACACAGAGGCATGGATTGATCACCCTCTTTTGTGTCCGGACATTAACTTGATCCCGAATGTACTGATGCTCACAAACAAGTTCCAACTCGTTTGGGTGTGGCCACACTCTTATCAGTCACATTCATCAAGTGGCCGGTGATATCTTCTCAGTTGGTTACTGAGTGACAAATCCCTTCTGCATATCCATAGTATTACCATGTTCAGTGACATACCCGAAAGCACCCATACTTGGCACCCTATTACAGGCCCTTTAGGCGTACCCCTAAGTATGCGACTTCACATGTAACACCATCATATGGTCAGGTCAAAGGATCCATACAAGTACTACACGAGAATCCATTGTGATACCATACCATGTGGATTACTTGTTTAGTGGATCTATCCAGTACCATGCTTCCAGGCATGTACCCATTAACTCGGTTGACATTCCATGTCCAATGACCGGTAAGACACCGCCATATAACCAGGTTAATGATAGTCTGTTGTTCCATTCATTCCCATGACTGGAACAGACTACGGATCTATTTATGGTCATATCGTTTACCCTATCCATGGTCTTACTGCTAAGTACATGACACTTGTCGTCATGGATATAGATATGTCCATTGGATACTTCATTTAATATATTGCACAAGATAGATATAATAAATGAATTGATGCCTTTATTAATAACACAAATGAGTACAACACATAAATCCAATAAATGTATAGTACAAATAAAAGGACCAATGCCTCGGGACTAGGGCATTTCCAACATTAGTTTCCAGTAAGTCTTCTTTCCTTTGCTAGTTAGTGCTCTGATTTTGCTTGCTTTCAGTATTAGGTTTTGCTTTCCTGGGTATATTGGTTTCTGGGTTGCGTTTTTGGTTGTTCATCTTTTCTGTTCATCTTTTTGTTGCCATGAGTTCATCCGTGACTCTTAGTGATTTAGGATCGACTACTAGTGATAGATCTGGGGAGCTGGTGAATTCCAGGAACCGCCCCAATAGGGTAGACAAGGGTAAACGGGGTTTCAACTTAAAAACAGCCGGTTCGAAGCCGGTTCGCCGCCTCCTAGATCCCACTGACCCTGCTGACTATCTAATAATTAGCACGCCCAATCTGCCTAGCCCACCTTCTTCTTCGGGGAATGAGTATCATCTTACTACTTCCTCAGATTCCAGCTCTTATCCTTCTTCACCACCCCCTACCCTAGGTGAGGAGGCGGGCACATCTGTTCAGCCTCCTATGCCTGCTGAACCGCCTGCTGAAGGGCCTATTCCGGTGGATTCTTCTTCAGCTGAAGTCCCTCTACCCGGTCCCAGTAGAACTGGGGCCAGGAGGATGACTCCTCGCATCAAGGACATGGTCGCTGAGACCTATGAGGAGCACATCCGGCTATGTAAGCAGTTTTACCCCTGGTTGCGCAAGTGCGAGGTTATGCTTCCGTCGTCAAACCAGCGGGTCCATAAGCCTCCACCAGGCTATTTTTCTATCTACATGGATCAGATCAGCTCCGGCTTCTCCTATCCGCTTCCACCCGGCATTAGTGACGTCCTGCAAGCCTGGGGTTTCTGTCCTGCCCAGATCCATCCTAACGCTTGGGGGGATATCTGCGCTACCTTTTGGTTGTGCGAAAATCTAGGATTTGAACTGACTGCCGCCTTCTTTCGAAAGTTGGCCACCCCTAAGCTGAATTCCTGGGAGGACCACTACCAGCTATCCAAGAAGGCGGATTTCTACATTTTCCAGAAGCGTTCAAACATTTTTTCTTCTTTATCAAGACGAAAGAGGGCCACGATTCGTTTCCTGTGAAGTGGTCTTTTGATGGGGTAGGAAAGGCCCGGCAGCAGTCTTCTTAAAAATGTCCCCACCTGCAGAAGAATCAATAATGGCACGGTTAGCTGGTGTCAAACCATGATAAAACGTGCTTACCTGAGTGAAACGCGGCATGTCATGGTGGGGGCAGTTCCGCAATAACCGTTGGAATCTCTGCCATGCTTCATTAAGAGTCTCCGTCCCAAATTGCCAGAATCCCATGATCTCGTTCCTTAGCTGAACCGTCTTTTATGGTGGGAAGTAGTATGCTAAGAATTGCTCTTCCAATTGGTCCAATGATGTCACTGATCCGGGCCTCAAGAATTTGTACCATTCCATTGCTCCCCCGCATAGTGAAAAGGGGAACAGCTTCAACCGCACAGCATCTTGGGGCACCCCACCGATTCGGACTGTATCGACCACCATGAGGAACCGGTCTAAGTGATCATTGGGCTTGTCACTTATTCCGCCACTTAATAGACCGTTCCCTTGGATCAAATGGATCATACTGGACTTCAGCTCGAATTGATTGGCAGTGATGGCTGGGATAACCACTCCGGATCTGTTCCGGGGCCGATGTGGAGCCATTAGGTCGGTCATGACCATGTTATCTCTATCACCACCCCTTCTTCTGTCAAACTCCTCCCGCTCTCGCCGGAGTTGCTCTTGCTCAACTCTTTCCCGGAGTTGTCTCTCCTCGTCATCATGCTGCTGATGCTCCATTTGAACAAACTGCTCTTGGCGTACTCTAGTAAACACACACACATAGAAATTAAAGAAAACTAAATTGTAATAAATATTCACAGAAAAGAAAAATTATTTAACCATATGCAAAGAAATGTTGCCTGGATCAGCAAATAGACCTTTTGCTCAATGATGCAGAAATATAAATCTCCCCGGCAACGGCGCCAAAAACTTGATGGGTCCTAGGTGTAGTAGTAAAACTAAACCTAGAAACGCACAACTAAGGCAGTGTACCTATCGTTGACAAGTAATAATTCTGGTTGGTCTAGGTATCGATCCCATAGAGAAAAGAATATTCTGCAAACACTAAACTACTTGGGTTCCTTGCGTGTCCTAGGTGGAACGTAGTTTGGGTTGATTATGTTAACAACTAAACTATCCTACTCCTAGTTGATCTATTCCAGCTTACTTTGCACTTGAGTTTTGTGTTATCAATTGGCGGTTTACCGACCTATGAATGCTAATGGGGATGGCTTTATCAATTAATTACAAAAGATGAATTTAACTCAACAATTAACCCTTAATTATGCTCTTTCGATAATACAACCTAGCGTATCTAGATCTTTTAGGTCCTTAGCCGGTTTCCCTTGTTTAGAGGGGGTCTAATTCTAAAGCTCAGAAAATAGGGGCACGTAAGTTCCACAGTGTCGTCAATACTAATGGTTTCCTAGGTGTCAATCTAGGTAATGCCACAAATATGAACTTTAATAAATTAAGATCTTATGAGACTAGACATTCATTAAAGAAATTACATAAAGAAAAGGAATAAAAATTGAAATTAACTTGCAACAATTGTATTAATTAAGAAAGATGAATGAATTCAGTGTTTACAACCAAACATAATCGATTTGCGGAATCAAAACTGACTTAATCAAATTACAAAAGAGAAGAAGAAAAACTTATGCCCTTTTGGTCCGATTAACCGGATTCCGACTGTGTGAAGATGCTTGGGGTGTACCTCTATAGACGAACTCAAGCCGGAACTAGGAACGTCACAAAAGGGGAAGATTCTATGTAAAACTACAACCAATCGATGGTTCAAACTCAAAGAAAGCAAATAGTTCAAGCTCAAAACCTCACTACAAGTTTCTGCTCTCACTCCAAAAGACTGGAAAAGATCCTTTCAAACATAGAAAATAACCTATTTATACGGCTAGGTTAAAACCAGGAAAAAGAAGAGATGATAGTAGGGCAACAGCAGGTTTCGGGGCTCGGCACGCCGTGCTGGTGGAGTTGGCACGCCGTGCTGTGCAGAACTGAAGGCGGCACGCTGTGCTGCTGGAGGTGGCACGCCGTGCCGTGCGATTTTTGGGGTTGGCACGCCGGGTTGATCTGAGTGGCACGAAAACGTGCCACTCCACTGGACTACTCCTCTTGGCACGCCGGGTTGGCGCGCCGTGCCCAAATTGTGGCATGCCGTGCCACCCTGATTTTCAGCACTTCGAACTCTTCCTCGCCGCCGATGCTCCAACTTCCGGTCCGGGTCATAATACCTGTCCAAAACAAGCACAAAGAAACATAACGACACCAACGCCACGGACCATAAAAACAACAAATTAACAAAAATTACAAAAACAACCCTAGAAAACACGAAAAATACTAAAAGTTAATAAAAATCTATCCAAAACATAAAAATCACAAAATATTCAAAAACCACACAAACATTCACACAAAAGACTCTAAAAATTGCCGTTCAAACCACGAAATTGCCTAAAAGATAAGGTCAAAAACCGACCTTATCAACCACCCCACACTTAAAGTCTTGCTTGTCCTCAAGCAAATCAACTAAAGACAAAGGAGTAAACTTGCTTGCTTTCACTTGCAAATCCAACTAAGGGTTTAACCGTACGAGATTCATAAACTCAAGAAAGTAAAGCATCACCTTCGAAATGACATTAGGTGCACCAGGTTCAAAACCACTCAATACCCAAACCCAACACAATTCAACTAGTCAAAGGGCGAGGAACAAACAGAGTTTATACGACCACAAAGCACCTCACAAGATGTCACTCCAACGCTCAAGTTCAAGGCAAGGCGGATGAGCACACAAAAACAAACAATGGCACACATCACATAGCGAACTAATGGCAATCCCGGTGAAGTCATTGGTCAAGGAGCAAAATCAGAGAACCTGGGGCTTGTAATGTTACGGCTTAGGGTAGGTTTGATAAGGGAAATTTTAGGTGTACAACTCCTACGAATCAAGTAAAATATACAAATTGACTAAGTACTAAAGACGGGTCATGCAACTTTCAACTCAGAACTAGTCCTAAGAGTGTTTGCTTTGCTATTCTTTTTTTTTTTTGAAATTAACTTGACAAAAAGAAGGCCTTATCCACACCCAATGGCCGGAACACAACTTAATGAGAAAACGAAAACAAAAGTTACAAGACATGGGTCAAGGCAATTAGATGATCGCTCTAATCCTTTATTCAACCAATGAAAAATTACAAGACATGGAACACAAATACCGGCTTAAAGATGCAAACCGGACAACCAAGACAGGCATTTACAAACTCCGAATTTTACAAAAAGAAGCCGAACAAACACATTGACTCTATTTGGATTTTTTTTTTTTGAAACACAATTTTTCCATAGGACTAGATATGAAAGAGTTGAAATGCAAATGGTGATTGACCCTAAAATGAATGAACAACTTAGCCAATTACTTGATTTAGGAGAGGAGGGTGAGAAAGGAAAATCAAAGTGAAATGGTAAAAAGTTAGCATTATAGAGTTGGCTGGGTGAAGGTTTTTTAAGTCAAAAAGGTTAATTTAGTGGCTATGGGTGATCTAAGGGATGAATTAGTAGTTAGGGTTAGGGTTATTTAAGTCAAGGGGTTAATCCTAAGGGTCTCCACATATTAAGCTCTCCATGCCAAGTGCAAAACAACACCGGGTTCTACGATCTAGTGTGCCACAATTGTTTTTACCCTCACAAAGAAATAGAACCGATGTGAAATGGTTCTAAAGGCTCAAATTCTCACAAGTGTATTAGGGTTTGTATGCTAGGTCGTGTGACTCAACCAATGTTCCAATGGCGTAATCCTAGCTCAATCATGCAAGTAGGGGTAGAGGACTAATTCCCTAATGCAACCTAAATGACAAATCTAACCAATGGTTACCATCAAGAATCACAAACCACGCACAAACAAGCTAATGACTTGCAAACAACTCCTAATATCCCTAGCCAATTGCTATCAATCCAAGCACAGAGACTTAGGTTCGAGGGTGGATTAAGCAATGTTATTCAAACGGCAATTGATACATAAGCAACCTAAAAATACTAACAAACCAAAACAACCAAAACCAACTTCACATGCATTGAAAAGTAAAGCCTAAATCTAACCAAAAACCAACGCAAAACATCCAATCATGCAAAAACACCTACAAACACCAACAAACACCAACAAACATGCGAAACAAACAATAAAAAAAATGCAATATAAGAAGAAAAAGAAAGGGAGAAGTCCCTTTACCCACCCCACACTTAGATTGCACTTACTTCCAATAGTGCAATGGAAGAAGAAGCAAACTAAATGGGAAAGGAAAAGGGTTACCTCACATATCTGGAGCTGGTGGTGGCGGTGGGTACGGCCACCCTTGGGCGGCACAGAAGCGGGAGGGGAACGCCTCGACGTGGGCGAGCTGAGCTGCTTGCCGATCAAGGCGCGCGTTCAGCCGCTGCTCAAGCAGAACTTGATGGACGGTTAAGCCTTCCAATTGCTCAATTACCCCCACCGATACATTCTCCGCGTCCTCCTCGCTGTCCTCTCCTTCCTCACTCTCTTCCTCCTCGTCTACTTCCATAGGGGCCTTTCCCCGACTTGAACCTCCTGCACTTGAAGGACCTGCAGCTGCCCCAACCTGGGAACAAGATAAGATTCCCTTCGAAAGCTTCTTGGGAAGAATGCTCTCGAGGTTCCTATAACAAGTATTACCATGAAAAAAACATGCAATACAAGTCACAATATGTCCTAACCCTAGTTCGGACTTAGCTCGGTTGTGGTGATTGTATAAAGCTTCCATGACAAAGAAGCCCAAATGCACCTTAATTTCACTATGCACATGCCACAGGATCAACAGTTCAAATGCATTAACCCGGTTGCTCTCAGTTTTTCCCAAAAAATTAAAACATACAAATTTATGAACTAATTGCAAAACAGGGTCATGGATTTGGGAAGTTTTGGCAAACCGAGGTTGGTATACCCCTTGCCTTATCAAGCGCCAAAATTTCTTGACATCCAAATTTTCGGGCCATTTATAACCATTCCCGTCAATCCCTATGCAAGCCCGAAGGCCATCAATATCCAAAGTCCGCTCAGTGCCAAAGAGGCGGAAGGTCATGCTTCTAAGGCCCGTATCCGGGTTGGTTTTAAAACTCAAGGTGGAGTAAAATTCTAGGTTTAGCTCCCTAAAGACTGGAGGGTTAGATTTCACAAATTTGTACCACCCTAGACTAGTCAATTTAGCTTTTACTCCCTCCGACCTATCCTGTACAAAGAGAAATTGCCAATCGAAAGTGCGAAATGGAGTGCTTTCTAAAGGAAATAAAGTTTTGTACTTCTTACCTTCATCGTCCGAAAGTAAGGGAAAGTGACATTTGTATTTCCTTGAGAGATTTGTCAGCGGGGCCATCAATTGGTCGGTGGGCAATTCGTCACGTGGCACCGGCTCCGGTGACGGTTCCATAGGCCGGCGAGACGAACCGTGTCTCCGATCGGCGACGGTTTTCTTCTTCATCCTACAATTGCATAACCATAAAAATAAAACAAAAATCAAAAACAAAGGAACACCAAGCCAAAGAACATCTATTGTTAAAGATACAAACCACAAAAAAAGAAAAAGAAAGTAAAATAAAACCCTATTAAGCAGTCAATCCATCAAAACCAAAATGAAGAAAAGAACAACAATAATAAGAATAATAAATAAAAGAAAGAATAAAGCAAGAATTCATACCTGGTTCAATGAAATTGAAGCAAAATAAAACCCTAGGGCAAAATAATGGAGGAAAAGGGATGAGATGGAGAAGAAGAAGAAAAAGAAAAGGAGAGTAAGAGGGGATAGGGAGAAGGAGAGAAAGGAAGGAAGAAGAAGAAGAATAGGGAAGGAGAAGGAGAGAATGGATTCTAGAGAGAGAGAGTGAAAAGGGGAGAGAGAAAGTGAGAGGGTGAGAGAAAGTGAGAGAGAGGAAGGAGAAGAAGAAGGAAAAAGTCGGTTATGAGAAGGGGGGAAGGTGGAAAGGGCATTAAATAGGCGGTGGAATAACCCTTGGAATTCAAAATTTAAACGCTCGGCACGCCGTGCCAAACACTCAGCACGGTGTGCTGAGCTGGTCAAAAACACGTACCTGGCAACAGAGTGATGGCACGCCGGCGTGCTGCTCTTTTTTCTCACAACTCACTTTTGGAACAGAGGGACGGCACGTTGGCGTGCCATATTGGCACGTCGTGCCGCCCTTCAGACCTGTGATTGGCACGGCGTGCTGAATGTGGCACGGCGTGCTATTTACCTATGCACAAACCTCTTGCGGAACAGAACAACGGCACGCGGGCGTGCTAAAATGACACGTCGTGCCGCCCTGCATACCATTACCTTGGCACGGCGTGCTGAATCTGGCACAGCGTGCTATCTACTTATACACAATTGTCTTCCGGAACAGCAGCCTGGCACGATTTCGTGCCACTTTGGCACGTCACGTGCTGCACCCAATTCCACTTTGGCACGGCGTGCTGCCTAGTGACACGGCGTGCCACCCTGAATTCTGCCAACTATTGCTTTTTTTCCACATTTTGATTACGATTTTCGATTAACTTTCTTAAGTACCTAATCCTACACACAAAAACACACAAAAATATATTAACGTGAAAACTAATGTACACGGGAGGTATACGTACCTCAGTGCTATGTTTATAGTCGGAATAGCTCGACTCCTACGTCCACGATTTAGCATTACACATCACGAAGGAGCAAGACTTGCTTCTCCTCCTTTATTCCTCCGCTAACGTAGGGCTTCAACCGGTGCCCGTTTACTTGTTGAATTCCCTCCGGGTTTACAATTTCCACCATCCCGGAGGGGTAAACCTTATGCACAGTAAACGGTCCCGTCCATCGACTTCTCAGTTTGCCCGGAAATAGTTTCAATCGGAAATCGGACAAGAGCTCCAACTCCCTTTGGTTGAAACTCTTTTCTATCACATAAGCATCAATAGGGCAAAAAGAGTCTACAAAATTACAACTTTCAACATCTAATGGATATTTCATTGAGTTATAGACGTTGAAACTTACCTCCTCATTGTGCAACCTAAGAATAATCTTACCTTCCTGGACATCTATCAGAGTCCTACCGGTTGCAAGAAATGGCCTTCCAAGCAAAAGGGGCACCGCGCTATCTTCCTCCATATCCATCACCACGAAGTCCGCGGGGAAAATAAATTTGCCCACTTTTACTAGCACATCCTCGACCACCCCCTTTGGTCTCGTGAGAGATCTATCCGCCAATTGGAGGGTCATATTGGTTGGCTTTGGGTCTCCCAGTCCGAGTCTCCTGAAAAACGACAGAGGCATCAGATTTATACTTGCACCCAAGTCGCATAGGGCATTGGCGATCTCCAAGTTCCCTATCCGGCATGGGATAGTAAAACTGCCCTTATCTTTGAGCTTGGGTGGAAGTTTGTTAGTGATAATTGCCGAACATTCCTCTGTTAAAACCACCACTTCGTCCTCACCTAGCTTTCGTTTCCCTGCAAGAAGTTCTTTAAAGAATTTAGCATAAGAAGGCATCTCTTGGAGAGCCTCAATCAATGGCAAATTAAATTCTAACTTCTTAAAAATTTCCAGGAATTTGGAATATTTCTATCCCAGTTTATCTTTCTTCTCCCTTTGAGGATAAGGAAGTTTAGGCACATAGGCTCTCACTGGGTCAGGAATTTTCCCTTTTTCACTTATGCTAGGTTTAGGCTCAGAAATCAAGTTGGGGTTGCTTACCTCTCCCGACTCTTCACTTACCTCGGTAGGTTGGGATGGCATATCAGCGTTTTGCAGCCGTTCCTCCACTTGCCTACCACTTCGTAGGGTTATAGCTTGAGCTGTCTCCGGTTGATTACCCTTAGGGTTTTGTTCAGTTCTACTCGGAAGTGCTCCTTGAGGTCTTTCCTGCCTCTCCCTACTCAATTGAGCCACCTGTTTACCCAAATCCCTACAGTACACTTCATTATCAGCAAGCCAAGACGAGATGTCTTTTAGTAACGACAAAACCGTCTCATCTTGCTTAGACTGTTGAGACTGCTGTGGAGATTGATCATTAGGAATAAATGGGGCCTTACCTAACCCCTGCTCACGGTGCTCATAATGGAATCCGGAAGGAGGTCTCAACACATTTTGGTTGTTACTATAGGACATGTTCGGGTGTTGATACCTTCTTCCGTAATTATTATTATTATTGAAGTTTTGTGAATAAGAGTTAGAGTTATTGTACCTTTGGTTTCCTCCCACAAAACTTACGTTTTCGGACGATTGGGCGAATGGGTCGCCCAATTCACAATCTTGCCCGGGATGCTCCGCTCTGCATGATACACACAATACCGGTTGGTATTGTGGCCCATTTAAGTTCAGGCGGGACATCAATAGGTCCAACTTCTTGTTTACATGGTCCATAGCTGCATCTTGGCGCCCCAAATCTGCAGCTCGAACCTCATTCCTTGTTGGCGTGTCCGACTGCCACAAGGTACTCTTTCTAGCCAGCTCCGCAATCAACTCCTCGGCTTGTGTAGTAGTCTTCTTAAAAATGTCCCCACCTGCAGAAGAATCAATAATGGCACGGTTAGCTGGTGTCAAACCATGATAAAACGTGCTTACCTGAGTGAAACGCAGCATGTCATGGTGGGGGCAGTTCCGCAATAACTGTTGGAATCTCTGCCATGCTTCATTAAGAGTCTCCGTCCCAAATTGTCGAAATCCCATGATCTCGTTCCTTAGCTGAACCGTCTTTGATGGTGGGAAGTAGTATGCTAAGAATTGCTCTTCCAATTGGTCCCATGATGTCACTGATCCGGGCCTCAAGGATTTGTACCATTCCATTGCTCCCCCGCATAGTGAAAAGGGGAACAGCTTCAACCGCACAGCATCTTGGGGCACCCCACCGATTCGGACTGTATCGGCCACCATGAGGAACCGGTCTAAGTGATCATTGGGGTTGTCACTTATTCCGCCACTTAATAGACCGTTCCCTTGGATCAAATGGATCATACTGGACTTCAGCTCGAGTTGATTGGCAGTGATGGCTGGGATAACCACTCCGGATCTGTTCCGGGGCCGATGTGGAGCCATTAGGTCAGTCATGACCATGTTATCTCTATCACCACCCCTTCTTCTGTCAAACTCCTCCCGCTCTCGCCGGAGTTGCTCTTGCTCAACTCTTTCCCGGAGTTGTCTCTCCTCGTCATCATGCTGCTGATGCTCCATTTGAACAAACTGCTCTTGGCGTACTCTACGGTTCCTGCTACACAAACGTTCAATTTCAGGGTTATAAGGTAAAAGCTCAGGATGCTGAGAGCGAGTTCGAATAAGTTAGAAAACACACACACAGAGAAATTAAAGAAAACTAAATTGTAATAAATATTCACATAAAAGAAAAATTATTTAACTATATGCAAAGAAATGTTGCCTAGATCATCAAATAGACCTTTTGCTAAATGATGCAGAAATATAAATCTCCCCGGCAACGGCGCCAAAAACTTGATGGGTCCTAGGCGTAGTAGTAAAACTAAACCTAGAAACGCACAACTAAGGCAGTGTACCTATCGTTGACAAGTAATAATTCTGGTTGGTCCAGGTATCGATCCCACAGAGAAAAGAATATTCTGCAAACACTAAACTACTCGGGTTCCTTGCGTGTCCTAGGCGGAACGTAGTTTGGGTTGATTATGTTAACAACTAAACTATCCTACTCCTAGTTGATCTATTCCAGCTTACTTTGCACTTGAGTTTTGTGTTATCAATTGGCGGTTTACCGACCTATGAATGCTAATGCGGATGGCTTTATCAATTAATTACAAAAGATGAATTTAACTCAACAATTAACCCTTAATTATGCTATTTCGATAAAACAACCTAGCGTGTCTAGATCTTTTAGGTCCTTAGCCGGTTTCCCTTGTTTAGAGGCTGTCTAATTCTAAAGCTCAGAAAATAGGGGCACGTAAGTTCCACAGTGTCGTCAATACTAATGGTTTCCTAGGTGTCAATCTAGGTAATGCCACAAATATGAACTTTAATAAATTAAGATCTTATGAGACTAGACATTCATTAAAGAAATTACATAAGGAAAAGGAATAAAAATTGAAATTAACTTGCAACAATTGTATTAATTAAGAAAGATGAATGAATTCAGTGTTTACAACCAAACATAATCGATTTACGGAATCAAAACTAACTTAATCAAATTACAAAAGAGAAGAAGAAAAACTTATGCCCTTTTGGTCCGATTAACTGGATTCCGACGGTGTGAAGATGCTTGGGGTGTACCTCTATAGACGAACTCAAGCCGGAACTAGGAACGTCGCAAAAGGGGAAGATTCTATGTAAAACTACAACCAATCGATGGTTCAAACTCAAAGAAAGCAAATGGTTCAAGCTCAAAACCTCACTACAAGTTTCTGCTCTCACTCAAAAAGACTGGAAAAGATCCTTTCAAACATAGAAAATAACATATTTATATGGCTAGGTTAAAACCAGGAAAAAGAAGAGATGAAAGTAGGGCAACAGCAGGTTTCGGGGCTCGGCACGCCGTGCTGGTGGAGTTGGCACGCCGTGCTGTGCAGAACTGGAGGCGGCACGCCGTGCTGCTGGAGGTGGCACGCCGTGCCGTGCGATTTTTGGGGTTGGCACGCCGGGTTGATCTGAGTGGCACGAAAACGTGCCACTCCACTGGACTACTCCTCTTGGCACGCCGGGTTGGCACGCCGTGCCACCCTGATTTTCAGCACTTCGAACTCTTCCTCGCCGCCGATGCTCCAACTTCCGGTCCGGGTCATAATACCTGTCCAAAACAAGCACAAAGAAACATAACGGCACCAACACCACGGACCATAAAAACAACAAATTAACAAAATTACAAAAACAACCCTAGAAAACACGAAAAATACTAAAAGTTATAAAAATCTATCCAAAACATAAAAATCACAAAATATTCAAAAACCACACAAACATTCACACAAAAGACTCTAAAAATTACCGTTCAAACCACGAAATTGCCTAAAAGATAAGGTCAAAAACCAACCTTATCAAAGTCCCTCTACCCGGTCCCAGTAGAACTAGGGCCAGGAGGATGACTCCTCGCATCAAGGACATGGTCGCTGAGACCCATGAGGAGCACATCTGGCTATGTAAGCAGTTTTACCCCTGGTTGCGCAAGTGCGAGGTTATGCTTCCGTCGTCAAACCAGCGGGTCCATAAGCCTCCACCAGGCTATTTTTCTATCTACATGGATCAGATCAGCTCCAGCTTCTCCTATCCGCTTCCACCCGGCATTAGTGACGTCCTGCAAGCCTGGGGTTTCTGTCCTGCCCAGATCCATCCTAACGCTTAGGGGGATATCTGCGCTACCTTTTGGTTGTGCGAAAATCTAGGATTTGAACTGACTGCCGCCTTCTTTCGAAAGTTGGCCACCCCTAAGCTGAATTCTGGGGAGGACCACTACCAGCTATCCAAGAAGGCGGATTTCTACATTTTCCAGAAGCGGATATCTTCCTTGAAGCGCTTCAAACATTTTTTCTTCTTTATCAAGACGAAAGAGGGCCACGATTCATTTACTGTGAAGTGGTCTTTTGATGGGGCAGGAAAGGCCCGGCAGCACCTAACGCCGGGTGAGAAGATATTTTTAGAGGAGTTCAGGACTCTGGCTCCTGGTACTTGGCAAGTCGCGGTGGACGCCTATCTGGAGAATATTAGGCTTGTAGAGCGCGAGGGATTCGGCTTTACATATTATCCGGGTCCTGTGACTGTAAGAAAAGGTACCTTTTTATCTTTGGCTTAGCTACCTTATTCATGTTTTCAGGCATGAATGCAGCTGATGTCCTTGACCGTATTGTAGCGGCCAAGAAGAAGAATGTGCTGAAGGAGCCGCGTTCTGACCCCACCGAGATTCTACCTGAAGCTGGAGGGGAGACTAAGGGGCCCAGCGCTCCCAAGGCAGCGAAAAGGAAAAGGGCTACTGCAGCCGGTCCCGAACCGACTCCTCACCCTGTAAGTTTCTGGCTTTGACCTTTTCTTTTTCTTTTTTTTTTATCATCGTGTTTGTCTGGTCAGGGTCTTGAAGCTGCCACCGCTTCCTCCCGATCGTCTTCTCCTTTTTTGCCTTGGATGCGGAGGAGAGGCAGTCGAAGTGCCAGGATAATAGATACATCCGCCCAGGATGAGTTCAGAGCCGGTTTCGTGCTACCTGGTGACCAGGAGGAGTACGCTAAGATAGGCGACCAGACGGCTGTCTCTTTATGTTTGTTGGACCTGACTTCCGTAAGTACTTTGGTGGATTTTCTAAGTATCTTCTTCCTTCTTCTTTTACTTATTCAATTTGTCATTCTGCAGGGGATTTCCAGGGCAGTGGATTTGGCTGCCTGCATGTCCAAGGCAAGTCAGCTGGAGAAAAAGCTGAAGGAGGTTCAGGCGGCCTTGGACGGGGAAAAGAGCAAGTCCTGGTCCCAGGGCCAGGAAGCCAACCGCTTGAAGAAGAAGCTGGAGGAGGAGCAGGCGGCACAGGAAGCCCTGAAGAAACAGATGGAGGCGCAGGAGGCGCTCAAGAAGCAACTCGAAGATGAGAAGGCGGGGCGCAAACAGGACCTTGACAAATGCGAGGCCGTCTTGTTTGACGCAACCAATAAACTGGTGCTTCTTGGACAGCTGTTTAGTCAGCGTGTTTTAGCCGCCTGCTAAGCTGTCCACCCGGATCTGGCCATCGATCTGGACTCCATTGACTTTCCGTGCTACGATGAGCTTCCCGCCGAGGAGCATGGGGGGAAGGAGGCTAACGCTGAGTCACCGCCCAATGTTGAGGCGCAGACAGGGGGCAGCGTACCTGGGGCGGATGAATGCCCTTGATTGATTTGTAGATTCTTTTTGTAGTGTTGTTTTTCCGTTTGTAATTTCTGGAGACCTTTGTTGGGCCTCTGCTGGTGTAATATTTACTTAAGGAAATGAAACTTACCTTTTATTCAGCCGGTGTTCTATCTCTTGTATATTATTATTATTATTATTATTTTCTGCTTCGACTGATTCTACTTTGTGAAAAATATCTTCATTTTGTCTGCCTCCATCCAGTTATGACTGGCTTCTTTAGCATAAGTTTTTAATGAATCATGTTCGGTTGTGGACGGTTTCTTTATTGGAATTTCATCCGGTTATGACCGGCTTCTCCCATGAGAGTTTTATATCCGGTTATGTCCGGCTCTTTTTTTTTTGAAGAAGTTTTAGAACTAACTTCCATCCGGTTATGACCGGCTCCTCTCGCGGGCGGGAGTTTTATAATAAACATACATCCGGTTATGACCGGCTCTTCTAGTGGGAGTTTTGTTGAAAGATATTCTTATTGATCTTTTTGCAATATATCTTATAGATATAGATACTGCCTCGTTAAAAACCCAACTATGGAAAAACCCAGTGGGAAAAATCCATTAGCGGGAAAAGAGTGCAGCCTATTGTTCTTCTTAGTTGCTTTCGGGCGAGAAGTATTGCCTTAGATTGGCAATATTCCATGTCCGTGGGATTTCTTTCCCATCTAAGCTTTGAAGCTTGTACGTTGCTGGTCTGAGTGCTGCCGCAATTCTGTATGGCCCTTCCCATTTTACGCCAAGCTTTTCTTTTCCTTCCCTCGCTTGTGACGCCGTAGAGTCTTTTAGGACTAAATCTCCTTCTTTGAGTGTTATCATCTTTAAGCCGCCATTAGAATGTAGGCTCTTTCTCTTCTTTCCTCCAAGGAGTCCAGGTGGTACTTCATGTTGATGTGATTCTGGGCTTCTGTATAGTAGAACACTCGGTCGCTGGGGGCACCGATTTCAACTGGAACTACTGCCTCAACGCCGTAAACCATGGCAAACGGCGTTTCTCCAGTCGGTCTTCTTGGGGTGGTTCTGTAGGCCCATAAGACGTTATTCAGTTCATCAACCCAAGCGCCATTGTGGCTTTCCAGCCTTTTTTTGATGCCGTCTCCTATAGTCCGATTGGTGACTTCTGTCTGCCCATTGCTCTGAGGGTGCGCTACCGAAGAAAAGCTCTGTGTGATCTTGAGCCCTTTGCAAAATTGTCCAAATTTATTTGAAGTGAATTGGGTGCCATTGTCAGATATGATCTTGTGAGGTATCCCAAATCTAGTGATGATGTGATCCCAGACGAAGGAGATGACCCTTTCTGGTGTGATTGTCTGGGTGGCCTCTGCCTCGACCCATTTGCTGAAATGGTCTATTGCGACTATGATGAAATTCCTTTGCCGACTGGCCTCAGGCATGGGTCCCACGATATCAATGCCCCATCTAGAGAAAGGCCATCCGGTCAATATTGACTTTTGCTCGGCTGCAGGCAGGTGGGATTTCTTTGAGTGAATCTGGCATTGGTGGCACCTCTTAACATAATCCATTGCATCGGCTTCCATGGTTTCCCAGAAGTAGCCCTGCAATCTCGCCTTCCTTACTAGCGTCTGTCCAGCTTGGTGTGCGCCGCAAACTCCCTCGTGAAGTTCCCTGAGGACATAATCTCCTTCTTCAGCAGTGATGCATTTCAGCCATGCGTCTGTGAAGGATTTTTTGTAGAGCTCGCCATCAATTACCGCATATCGCTGGGATTTTCGGGAGACCTTTACGGCCTCTCCCTTATCCTCAGGTAGATATCCTTCAACCAGGTATTTCATTATGGGTTCCATCCACCCCTTTTCCTTTTTTTCTATGGTCAAGACTTCTCCTGCCTCAATGACAGGCTTGGTTTGGACTTCATACGGGCAATTCATGAATTGCCAATCCCTAGTGCTTGCTGCAGCTTTGGCCAGTCTGTCTGCTTCAACATTTTCTTTTCTGGATATGTTTTCCACCCTCCATGTGGTGCCTTTCCCTTCGATGGCTTCTAGCAAGCACCGTACCTTCTGTAGGTATCTGGACATGCAAGGTTCTTTAATTTCAAAATTTTTATTGATTTGGTTGGAGACTAACCTTGAGTCGCTCAGCAGCTTCACCCAGTCTGGGGCGATTTCCCTGATGAGTTTAAGTCCTTTGATTATGGCTTCATATTTCACGGCATTGTTGGTTGCGGGAAAGGCTAGCTTTGTGGCGTAAGATATTCTTATTCTTTCGGGTCCCTCAACATGCACCCCGATTCCTGCTCCTTCCTGAGACGAGGCCCCGTCCACGTATACTTTCCACTCTTCTGCTTTCAACACCTGATTTGGCTCTAGCCCTGCGAATTCTACCACAAAATCTGCCAGGACTTGAGCTTTTAGTGCTGGCCTAGGTTCGAATTGAACGTCAAATTCGCTGAGCCCGATGGCCCACTCAGCCAGGCGGCCTGAAGTATCTGGTCTTTGGAGCACTTTCTTCAAAGGGAAGTTGGTTCTCATAATCATCGTGTGGGCTTGGAAATAGGGCCTTGACCTGATGGAAGCTGAAATTACTGCTAAGGCCAGCTTCTCTATCTTTGGATACCTGAGCTCTGCTCCCCTTAGTACTTTGCTGGTGTAGTATACAGGGTACTGTTGGCCTTCCTCCTCTCTGATCATCACTGAGCCTACTGCTTCATCTGTCGCTGCCAGGTACAAATACAATGTCTCGCCTGGAACTGGCCGACTCAATAATGGCGGAGTCCCCAAAAAGCTCTTTATCCGGTCGAAGGCCTCTTGGCATTCGTTGTCCCAATCAAACTTCTGACCCTTCTTGATTGCCTTATAGAAAGGCAGGCATTTTTTGGCTGAGAAGGAAATGAATCTCCCAAGTGCATTGATGCGACCGTTGAGGCGTTGGACTTCATTCACTGTTCTTGGGGGCACCATATCCAAAATTTCCTTGATCTTCTCTGGATTCACCTCTACCCCTCTCTGCGAGATCATGAAGCCCAGAAATTTCCCTCCTCGTACTCCGAATACACACTTTTCTGGGTTGAGTTTGAGGCGGTACTTCTGTAGTATCTTAAAGGCCTCCTGAATGTCATAGGCGTGGCTTTCCTCATTCTTACTCTTCATGATCATATCATCAACGTACACCTCGATTGTCCGTCCGATCTGATCTTTGAACATGTGGTTGACCAGTCGTTGGTACCTTGCCCCCGCATTTTTCAAGCCGAAGGGCATTACCTTGTAGCAGTAGGTGCCTTCATGTGTGATGAAAGTAGTCTTTTCCTCGTCTTTTGGGTCCATTAGAATCTGGTGGTACCCTGACTTGGCATCCAAGAATGAGTATATGGCATGCCTGGCTGTGGCGTCGACTAGCTGATCAATGCTGGGCAAAGGATAGCTGTCCTTTGGGCAGGCATTGTTTAAGTCGGTGAAGTCTACACACATCCTCCACGTCCTATTCGGCTTCCTTACTAGTACCACATTGGCCAACCACTCAGAGTATAGCACCTTTATGATGTGCCCTGCTTCCAGCAACTTGCTTATCTCCGCCTCGATCGCCTTTTGCCGGTCCGGGGCATGTTTTCTCCTCTTCTGCGCCACTGGTTTTGTAGCAGGATCTTTATTTAGGCTGTGCTTTGCCACTTCCGGCGAGACCCCAATAATGTCGCTTGTGCTCCAGGCGAAGGTCTCCTGCTCTTCTTGGAGCACTGTTGCGATTGCCTGCTTTAGTTCAGGTTTCAATTCTTTGGCTACTTGGATCGATCGTTCTGGTCCCACCACCAAGGTTTCAAGTTTATCCACCGGCTCAGCCCTTTCCTGCCTCTCTGATTTCTCCGACTCCCAACCGGCCTCTTCTGTTCTTAGAGAAGCTAAGTAGGTTTTTTGGGCCGCCTGTTGGCTCCCCCTAGCCAGTGCTACCCCCTTCGTAGTTGGTATTTGGAGGGCCAAGTATCGGATGGAAAGAACTGCTTCTGATTCCACTAGGAAGGGTCTTCCCAAGATCATGTTATATGCAAACGGGCTTTCGATGATCACAAATTCCTCCTCAGATCTCCAGGTTTGTTCCGTGTCGCCCACTTCTAAGGCGAGAGTTACCTGCCTTATTACAGTGACCGAGTGGCCACTCAGGCCGACTAGCGGCGAATGTACCGGCTGGACTCTGCTCTGGTGGATGTTCAACTGGAGGGCCGCTTCTCTGGTGATGATGTTGACTGAGCTGCCAGTGTCTACAAGGATCCTCTTTACCGTATACCCTTCTACCAAGACCTCAATGACTAAGGCGTCGACGTGATGTGCCTGTACGTCGCTATGGAGGGAGAAAGAATGATTCAAGCTGTCAAGTCTTCCTGTATTGGCCGGCTGATGCGCCGAGGATCTGGCCCTTTTATTGGGCGACTCAAACTCCGGTCCTCCCGCGATAACCATGACCACCCCTTTTGATCTCTTGGCCGGTCCCTCCTCATCATTGCGCCCATCTCTCTGCTCTTTATCCTTATTTGTGCTCCGCGTGATGCCTTCTACGAATCTGCTAAATTTTCCCGCCTTTATCAGCAGGTCTACTTCTGCCGCAAGGACTCGGCAATTATCCGTGTGGTGGCCCTTTGCTCTGTGAAATTTACAGTAGGCCTCTTTGTCACTGCCCATCGTTTGACCCGGCTTCGTATGAGGATACCGAATGCTCTTCGCATCGGGGCTTCTTTAGATGGCAACTAGCATTTCACTGAGTGGGGCGTTCAGCGGTGCGAACCGTGAGCGGTCATTGGGGCGGTCTTGGCGGGAGCGATCTCTGTGATCCCGTCTCTGTGACCTTTCCTCAAACGGGACACCCTTATCTTTTTCACAGGGCCTTCTGTTCTTTGCTGGCATGTCGATTTTATCAATCTCCACCATGCTCTTCTCGAGGGCTATCATTTGGGTTAACTCCCTATGCTTTCTTGTGATGATCTCTCCCCTAAGCCTCTCGTTTGTAGTGTTTTTGATCATCGCCTCCTTGGCCGTACTGAAGTCTAGATTTCTGACCTCCAGGCAGGCGAGGTTGAACCGGTCGATGAATGATCTCAAGGATTCTCCTGGCTTTTGGATTACCTCGTGGAGAGTGCGACTGGCTGCTCCTGTCGGTATCGAACCCATAAAGTTCTTGCATAACTTCTGCCTCAATCGATCCCAGCCGTCGATCGTTCCCGGCTCTAAGGACTCAAACCAATAAGCAGCCGCCCCTATTAGTGTAGTAGGGAATAGGCGGCACACCAGTCCTTCTGTGGCGCCCGCGATGTCCATTCGGTTTTTAAAATTCCTGGCATGGACCCTGGGGTCTGTGTCCCCCCTGTAGCTGTCGAAGGTCGGCTGCTTGAATCGATGGTCGATTAGTTGGTTGAGGATTCTTGTTGAGAAGGGAGACTCCCCATTTTCCATCAGGGGCTCTTGGTAAGGTATTGCAAAGGTGCCCAGTGCCTTCTTAAACATGGCCATGAATCTGGGGTCATCTGTGGGCTCTGCACTCAAGGAGGATGGTGTCGGAGGGGGTGGAGTGTTGCTTGGAATACTCGGAACAGGTGTGTTACATGGGATGGCCGTGCTGTTACCAGCGCCGTATGGGGTGAGAAAATTAGGTGTTTGTGGTGGAGCCGGCATCTGGTATGACTGGGCGGCATTCGGCCAATAAGGGTGTGGTACTCCATACCAGGAGTTGGGAAATAACGCCTGGGAACCCATGCTCCCCGAGGCAGCCACACTGGGGGTTACCTGCGTAGTAGCCTGCTGGTCCCCCACTGGCGCGGGCATCCAGCCAAAAGCAAGGAAATATCCTCCTGCGTGAGATCCTCCAATCACTCCACAACTTCCCCCGGTGGATTGAGCCGCCCCTAGTCCTGATCCCTCCGGTCTTATGCCAGGAATCCCGTGCTCAGAAAGGGGGAAAAGGGCTCGAACAGCATTTGAGTGCGGGACTGGTTCCGGCAACGTGCTCACTACAGGAGGGGGAGTGTTGTTGCTCAGCAAGGGTCCTACTACACTCTGTTCCTGCATCTGAAGGATAGCTCGCGGGAAGTCGTTCTGGTCGGCCAGCGTCATTCCGTAGTTCTTGGCAATCCGATCTAGAACTGCACTCGCAGAGTTGCCGCTATCACCTGAGATGGTGGCGAAGGTGTGGGACGAACTTGGAGTCACGATCGTAGCAGGTGAGGGTATCATGACCTCTGAGAGTGTTGGTATTCCTCCTCCCTGAGAAGGAAGAACTGTAGAAATTGTGTCCGAAGCTGTTGATCCTGATGACATCGTCTTGTCCAGCGGGTCCACGCTCACCGCACCAAATTGATAGCTCCAGGAGAGAGTTCAACTCCACTCGGTCTTTGCGGGCTGAGAAGCCGCCTGCTCTCGTCTGAAGGCCGGGTGCCTGGAAAATAAAAAGGTTGAGGACCGGGTGACCTCTGGGTCCACTCCGATGCCTAAGTCAAAAATTCTGAGAATAGGAAGTGGGAGAATAAAGAAAGTATGTTGAGAAAAAAGATACCTGGGGAGTCCCTTATCTTCCCTTTTTATAGTGGGTGGATCCGCGTGGCCTTGTCAGGCCGTTATGTACGGTCTATTCTCGTTGGCTGGATGTGGTCCCTCCTTCTGGCACAGTTGCGCAGCGGACTCACCCTGCTCTTGTCTCCATGGCACTCACACTGTATCTGACCTCTGTGGCATCCACCCTGCTCTTGTTCCCGCGGCACATATTTCTGGTACAACATCGTGCCCTTACACCTGTACAGTTGGGATCAACTCACCTGTCTCTTGGGATCGAAGGCTTAACGGGGCACAAGTTGTTTGATCCGGTGTTTCTTAGGATCCAATATGTTGAGGAACCGGTCTTATCTTGGTGACCGAGTATCGAGTGAACTAATGGGAAATTGACGAATGCGTTGACGCGGTGACAAGCCGTGTGGTACACGCGGTCAGTTTTAGGGCTCCATGCTATCACTTTGGAATGATACACAGTTATATATGCATTCGAAACTAATGGGCTTTAAAAGCATAGCGCTCATGTGCACAAATTTCTCCTCGCTGGACTAGATTATTCATAGAAAAATGTATAATCAAGCTAAACAAAGTTATGATGGTACTGCATAAAATCAATTAGCTCCTGAGAACTTGGTATAGGAGAACAACATTTTCCAGTTGACAATACGGACTCACCAGGAGCTTAGCCATGTGTGGACCTAAATAGGCCCATGAACCCAGTTACAGGTAGGTCTAAGTCCTTCTTTAACCTAAACAAGATCTACCTTCCTTTCTTTCAGGTAAGAAGGGATCGAGGGACCGCTAGTAAAGTCAGAAATGCCTTCCTTAAAGGGTGAGGGGTAACAAAAGGTTGAAAGCGAAGGAAAAAGGGGATGAATTATTCTCGTAGCTAAATACCCAAGTCGGGCAGGAATAGGGTATCAAGAGACTGTACTTGTCCTTCATCCCTCTTACTTTCATTGCCTTAACCTCCATCTGTCATTAGTAATCTCAATCTGCTCCTAGACCAGCTGTGATCTTTCCTCCTATTGGTCAGGTAATAGTCAACTAAAAAGGACCGGTTGAATCAATTCTTGTGAGAAGAATCCCATGCTTTTTGAGTGACCCCATCAGGTAAGGCGACTCGCCTAGCTGCAAGGGTTACGGAGACTACTGATTCCGCTACTGGTCTAATATCCGAGGGATTTCTTTGGAAAACCCGAAACTCTTAAAGAAATCCTGCAAGCATCAGTCCTCCAGACGAGGCAATCAATGGATGGGGTTTTATCAAGTTAAAATAAAGATATTATGGTACTGCAA
Organism: Euphorbia tirucalli; assembly: GCA_039660915.1. Taxonomy (NCBI): domain Eukaryota; kingdom Viridiplantae; phylum Streptophyta; class Magnoliopsida; order Malpighiales; family Euphorbiaceae; genus Euphorbia; species Euphorbia tirucalli. The sequence goes on from CM077639.1 coordinate 14,901,316, forward strand.
GCGATCTATTAACTCCAGAGCAAATAAAGCTGCGTACCAAACGAGACTTACAAAGGAAGCAGACATGAATTTAAAAGTTAGTGCAACATATATGGCTCTTCTACCTTGAGACGTGAAAAGTTTGGGAATAGAATATCAGCATTTTTACCACCTCATCACATACAGCAGGAAAAGGTAAGAAAGCAAAAAGGAAAACAACGCACCATCAATTTCAGATTGTGTTGAGGGGTCATGCAAGGAAGGTTTGGTGGTCAAAAAATTCCTTCACCACATATAGAGATTAGTGCACTGATGCAAGATTCTAAATATGCTTCCCCAGAGAAGATTTACATACCACAAAACTCTCTATATATTAATGATTTGAATAGTAAGTATCCAGAACCATAATAACACCTTCAAGCTTACATTCTTAGGGTAAACCAATAATGCACTCAAAAAGAACAATGAACAGCAGTTCAATTTTCAAAGTGAACCTAGGTGCATTGATCCAAAACATAAAAAGATTGACTTAATTCAAAAAGCAAAATTCTAATGAGATTACCTTCCACAACAACTCTGGCATGTCCAAAGCAGGTTGATCTATCGCAAGCTCAAAAATTGACCGTGCTCTTTCCATTTCTGACAGCGATCACTCTAGTTCTGAATATTTGCTCCATGCATAACAGTTTTCAGGCGACCACTCTAAATATTTCTTGTAAAGCTTTCTGCAGCGATCAATATTTCCAAGCTGCAGCTCTATTTCAATATATTTTTTGAAATTCTGTTTGCCAGCAAGAAAAATGGTGAGATTAGAAGAATAACATAATGTTATTTGATCCATCAGCCTTGTGGCAGCACATTGATTTTACCTTATCTTTTGGTGCTTTGCCAATGGCATTGCCGAAAATTTGCCGAGCACCCTGGAGGTTCAACTGTCGTATTTCAAATCAGGCAGCTAGAAGCCATATCTTTGCATACCAAAACTTTCTTGTGAGGAATCAGGTTCATGCATTCCCTGAAAATATCAATAGGAATCAGAAACCCTCAAATGTTTAGGGGATCCATCTATCTCTTAGTTACATAAATGCTTAACCATGAGTATACCCATGGTTGAACATTTCATGCACGAAGAGGGAGATGAAGAATTCAAAATCACTTCAAGATTCAAATTACAGCCCAAAGAAAATTAAAGTATACAGAATCCTGAAACAAGAGAAGTTCATCAGTCACAAGCAAGAGAATGATACAACAATCATCACTGCTGCTACATGAATCTTTTTTAAGGCAACGACACTACTTGAAAGGTCCATATTCAACCACACATCATAAAATATGAAAAATGAAATCTCATCATTACGTGTATCGACTCCTGTAGTATTCCACTTGATTAAAACCGTACAAAAACTAACAAGCTAAAAACCTTAAACCAGATTAAGCATTAGATAAAGGATATTTCTGAGCTACTAAATGCAAGAAGCACACAAACCAAGGGCATCCTCTAAATACTTACTATAAAAGCTCGCTTATTAGGGCCCCTACATAAAACCATAATAGACAGTTCACAAGGATTCAAAAATAAACTGCATACATGCATATGTGTGCCATTGAGCTTCCGAAAATTTATTATTTTTTCATATCTGGAAAGGGAAGTTGGACTAACAGCAATGCGTGGTAGTAAAAGTTGGTTTAACTTAGCATCTATAACACAGTGAGAATCTGGCTTGCTGGAAATGGCAGACAAGATTCGCTGATTAATGGAACATTCAAATTCAGTAAATTTGGAAAACAAATTATTGGAATATAGCTGTGATTACGACACTAAATCATTCGGTCCAATTCAAAAAAGAAAAATTCTGGTTGTGAAATCACTTAAACTGCTACTAATAAATTCAATAATAATAGAAACATTTCTTTTTAGAGTAAGAAGTGAGCTTAAAGCAAAATGTCAATACTGCAGCCACAGAACCAGAACGAATATAGCTAATATATTCAAATCAAGAAACACACCTGTAAATATCTCGTGTTCTCTGGACATCTCCAGCATTAAGCTCTTCGTACGAAGCATAATTTATCCTGCATTGCAAAGATAAGCATACAAATTTAAGAAAATAAACATTTCAGGAGCTATACAGAACAGCAGAAACATCTTAGGATTGAAATTTCAACTCAGAACTCACCACAAGTATATGTGTCTTTGCCAGTATCTCTTCTCCTCCCTGATTCTCTGCTTATTACCAACACTTTCCTCCTGCCTAATATAATCAAACCATGCGTCGTGGTTTAAGGGATTCTTCTCAACTTCATCCTCATACTGAAACCTCCCCTTCCCAACCATTGCATCTTCAATTCCCTCCTTATCCCCATACTGCTTCTCAAATGCCACATACTTCCTGTACAAGTCCTCAGCCCTTCTTTTTGAAATATGGTCCAATGCAAACTTATAGATGCACCAGGCACGCTCTGTCTCCTTACAGCGCTCCTCAAACTCTGCAAATGCCATAAACAAATGCACCGCCTCCTCATCATCAGCCAACTTCTCAACTGCCCTTTCATACGCATTCCTTCACCTTGCAACTTCTCCATTCTTCATCTCAAATTTGGCATAGTGAATCCAAGCACTGACTTTGGGATGGCACTGAACAAAACGTTCGAAAATTCCTCTTGCACGTTCGACTTCATTATATCTAAGCTCAAATTTGATATAAGAAAGCCAACCTTGCTGGTCAGGCATCCAGTCCATCCATCATTCAAAAATTCCCTCGCACGGGCTACGTTACAAAGCATCTCCTCCATGTGAATATATTTGTACCAGAGCTGATCCACTCGCGGCAATAGAGTGACTGCACGGTCCCAAACATTTCTGGCATGATTGATGAACTTGTTCTCCATTTCCACCTTTGCATACTTGAGCCATAGAGTATGGTTCCTGTACTCTACCCCTAGCGCCCGTTCCCAAACTGAGCGAGCTCGATTGAAGTCCTTCTGCGACTCCTCCCACTGTGCATACTTGATCCAAGTATTCATATTCCATCGAACCCATGCAATCAGTTCTTCAAACTGCTTTCTCTTAAGCAGACGATAGTGATTGAGCTCAATTGAGTCTGTGATTTTCTGCTTAGGGGGGCGGATTTCAGATTCCTGCCTCCCCCTCGCCTCACGGAGAATCTGTTCTGCAGTGACTTGAACAGGAGCTGGTGTTTTATTTTTTACACGGGTTGGCCGAGGAAGGGATGGATCCGCAGACATTTCTGATTGAAAGAAAATTTAAATTGTTATGGTTATTCAAATCATATATAATTCCACAAAGCCTTAAAAACATTAATGTCGCTGGATTAAAGGGATAATCACGTAAAAAAAAATCCTTATGCATATTTGTTTGTAAAACAGTTTTAGAGGTTTTATTTTTGCAAATAAGTTTTTGTGATTTTGGACCGTTAATAAAAAATAAATTTTGGTCAAACACTAAAAAAAATTGAACACGTGGCAACTTTTGCTTCTGTCATGTCATTAAAATTTCTCAGCCATGCCATCAATTTTTGACAATATTAGGTTAAAATTCTTTTTTTGTTAATGATCGGAAACCATAAGAATTTTTTTACAAAAACCAACACCTCTATAAATTTTTTGCAAACAAGTATAACCATAAAGATTTTTTCCATAATTATCCCTAGATTAAATGATTAAAATACTGACATCAATATAGCAAAGAAATAACCTAGGAAATTAAATGATTAAAATCTCTGATTGTCCAACAGTAGGGGGATAAAATTGATGGTGGAGAAAGGTCTGAAGTGATATACTTCAATAATTCCTGAATTCATTACCATAAATCACAGTTTTAATGAGATTAAGCATAAGATTTCAAGGAACTAGAATATTCAATAATGATATATACGTAATTAATAAAGCAATAAATAGATAACAAATTAGATAGCGTAAAAGCAACAAATGAGAGATTTCAAAAAACCAATTCAATGAATTAAAAAAAAAAAAAAAAAACAACGTGAGCCCTATTTGTTTAGCTTCATCAAATTAACAATAGAAAATTACGATTCGTTAATTTGTTCATTCCTCTAATTAATAAAATACATATAACATGTGTCGATCAAGGAGGATTTGCAAAGATAAGATAACCAGAACTGGAAAGAACTCAATTAAACATGCAATGAGATCAGCAGAGAGACAAACCTGGAACTCGATGCCGGTGCGCAGAGAATGACAAATCGAAGAGAAAAACATTGGATTCTAGTTGAAGAAAAATGGATGTGGACGAAACTAAACGGGACACTTTGAAAAATGAAGGTTTAAAGCCAATTGAGAAACGAAAGAACAGTGGCCCAGGACGAGACTAAGCGGGAAAATTGAAGCTAAAAAATATGAAAGAAGGAAGGACTTAAAGCCGGTAGAAAAACATGGGTTTAAGTAACGCTATAAATATAAGAAAATTTCTAATATAATTTAAATAGTTAAACAGTAGCTTGTCCTTATAGGATTGGGCAATCCAATTACTTATTATTAGATCTTTGAAATTTTGAAAATTGTAAATTATTTTAATATTTCAACATGGCCAAATTCTATGTGTACAACCAATTTTTAAAAGTCAAAAGTATTATGGCACTTAAGTTTAAAATAATAAAAAAGTAAATTATAGAAAAAGATTGACATGATATTAACAGGTTAAACGAAATTATAAAATTATATAAGATAATATATAATTTATATTCATCCATACATTTTATGAAAATTCATTCTTGTTTATGTAAAAATATCAAAGGTTTACAAATTTTTATAATATTATTAAATTTTTTTATAAATTAATTAATTTTCATTTAATTATTAATAAAACTAATTTGATCTAATTTAAAATGACTAACAAATATATATATATATATATATATATTAATTATATCTATTAAAGCAAAGCTATTAATGAAACTTTCAATATACCTACAGAAGGATCGCATATCGCATATAACCAGAACTGTTAAATTATAACTGCCTAGAGTAAATTTCAAAAGTTGAAATAATAGTTTTAATAATTTTCTTAATTAAATATATTTTTCTTGATAAATAAATACATTCATTTAGGTTATCGTTCCTTTGATGATAAATTATATGCTTAGGTTTATAAAATTCCAATAACAAAGTTAATTTTCCTAATAAAAGACTTAATTCATGATTATTACAAAGATCTAATCTTGAAATATTATTTATGAAATGATCAGAAACTTGATTATTTTGAAGTTTTGATGGAAACATGTTTATAAATTATTTTGAATAAATAAAATCAAAATCCTTAAAAGATGAATCTTCCTATTAAAATCAATACAATTGCAAAAACCTTCTTTATGAAATTCATTATGTTCATTAATTACATGATTTGTTTCTTGAGAAAATTCTGACGAAACTGGATATCCTTGAATACTAGACTGAGAGTCTTGAATACATAACTTAGGAGCATTTGAAATACAAAAACATGACTTTGAGAATACTAACTGAAGATCTAAAGATTTATTACAGAGAGAAGTTGATATAACTAAAGTTTCCTAGAGGTTTCTCTAATTTTTCAGACTTGGGTTTTGCGTGCTCCCTCATGAATGGTTCTTTGTTTCCTTAAATAATTGGAAGAGACTCATGCATTATTGAATTCTAAAAATAAGCTTTCTACGTGGATCGTTGCAAATCTTGAAAGCAGATTCTTGATAAAACAATTGAGATAGAATGTTGACTTGATACTTGGAGAAATAATTGGGATAAGATGCTGACTGGACAAAATTTGTCTAGGGATAAGATGCTAACTGGTAGAAAATTTGTATGGAGATAAGATGTTGTCTTGATAAGGGTTACTTTTGAATAATTGAAGTAAGACCTGATGAACTTATTCTGGAAGAATTTAAACTGTACATGATATTTTTACCTCTTTGGTTTTATTTTATTTTATTTTACCCTAATTTTTGCTTGGTCCTTTTTGGCCAGCGGGTTTTATTTAGCCTTAATTTTTGTCTGGGCTGCCTTTGTAGGTTTTCATATGGATCCTGGGAGTCTTGGAAAAGTTGGGTGACAAATTGCTGTCTTGAAGAAGAAGTTGATGGTTTTGATTCTGATGTTTCCTCTGAATCACTAACTTCTGAATTTCTAAAATTGATACAATTTTGGATTCTGTCTTGGCTGCTGAGATAAGATTGATTAGTTGTTTTTTTATCTTGATGGAGCTTTGATACTTGAGTAGGAGGACTTATCAATAATTTTTATGAATAATATGATTCTACTACTTATGGAGAGGTTCTTTTCAAAACATATGTATCCCAGAACTTAATTTTGTATTCGCAATAGAGGATTGGGAGGGAGAATTCCTTGTTCTCGTGATAGTATGTCCATGACATGATCTAAGGAATTGAAAAAAGTGAAGGAAATCTAATAACTTTGTCTGGTTCGGAATTATCATCAAATTTTAAAAATCTGTCATAAACTTGATTAACAACTGAAGGAAAAATATTCAGAATAGGACCGAAATATTTTGACCACTTTACAAACCAGTTAGGAAAAATTCCGTTAAAATTATGGTGGAAATAGAAACACGCGAAATGATTGAAAAATCTCATAAGGAAGATTCTGTACCAAGCTTCTTAATAATCATAGTAATTGTATGACTTGAGTAAAGGGTAACCTGATAACATTTTTTAGGGCAAATGGTCTCTGTCCCCATTCATTAAGAGAAATTATCTTCATAATCTTAACTTTACTATAAGAAATTTTATCATTATCCTGAACATGTTGTATTTCTATAGATCCAGAATGCACAAGAATAGCTTTATAATACTCTTTTGTTTGATATATATCTGACTCTATATAATGGAATTCTTGAGGAAAAATGCAATTAATGACACCAGAAAAACTTTGATTTTCTAACATAAGGACTTCTTCTGGTTCTAAAACCTTGATAAATTGTCTAAGAGGATTAGGGGTGTATTGATTAACACTTTTCTTGGCTAAAGTTGAGGGAGAGGAGAAGAAGGAGAGTGTGCAAGAACCAAAGAATATGTTGCTAACTTAACTACTGAAGAAAAAGAGACCTGAGGACGAAGACTAAGAGAAGAAAAATGAGGACGGGTAGGAACTAATGGAGAAAACCTATTTGAAGTGACTAATTGACTGGATTTATTATCTTGACTTTTTAAAGAGGCTTTAGTTAAAATCTTCCTATTCGGATTCATTTCCCCTATAAAAATTCATGAGATAAGAAGTTTGGTAAGCTATTATTTTCTCCTTTTATAAGTTCAATTTCAAAATCAAAATTACTTAAAAGGATTTGCCATCTAGCAAAAATCTGTTTTGAAGTTAGGTTTTAATATCCTTTTCTAAAATAAATATTGCAGATAAATAATCAATTCTAAATAAAAACTTCTTCATTTAAAGATCATCTTCAAATTTTAAAATGCATAAAACAATGCTTAAAACCTCTTTTTTAATTGTAGAATAATTTCTTTGAGTTTGATTCCAAGTTTCTGAATAAAATCTTACTAAATCTTCTTTATCTTTATTGGATTCCTTTTGTTTGAGTATCCCTCCAAAACCAATATTGATTGCATCTGTTTCAACAATAAGATAAGCATCTAGATGAAGGATATTCAAACAAGGAAGGCTTTTAATTTTTTTCTTTAATTTGCCTAATAATTTTAATATGTTCTTCAGTCTAAGGTTCTGGATTTTTCTTAAGTCTATTGTATAATAGCTTATATAATTTTCCAATATCTCCAAAGAAATCGTGAACATAATTTAAGCATCCAAAAAATCTTTGAAGTGGTTTTTTTTATCTTTAATCTCATCTAGAAATTTAGAAGTAAATTCTAAACTCCTATTAATGGGCTTAATAGTTCCTTGATCAATGTCATAACCTAAAAATCTTACTTTAGTTTGAAAAAGTTTCATTTTGGGTGTTGAAACAGCCAATCCGTTATTATGAATAACATTGTAAAATTTCTTTAGATGACTTATATGCTAATCAATAAATTAAAACACCATCAATAGTCACTAATCGGTCTATGGATATCAGTCATAATATTCTAAAATTCAGATGGTGTATTTTTTAAACCAAATAGCATTACATTCCATTCATATTGTCAATACGGCACATTAAATCCTATCTTATATCTATCCTTTTCTTTGATTTGAATTTGCCAAAATCCTGATTTCATATCAAATTTTGAATATATTTTTACGTTATAAAGTTGCTTTAACAAATCTCTCTTATTTGGTATCGGTATCTTATCCATTGCAAAACTTCATTTAACGGTTTATAATTTATTACTATCCTTGGTGTTCCTCTTTCAATTTCGACTACATTCATAACATAAAAGGCTAAGCATAACCATGGTGATTTTGAATTCCTACTTAATCCCTTATCTTTCAATTCCTGTATTTCTTTCATACAAGTTCTTTCTAATTCTTCTCACATATGTATTGACTTAGACTTAGTAGAAATGTTTCTTTCATCAAAGTCTTTAATATAAGGTAGGGTTACCATGTGTTGTTTCTATCACAAAAAGCATTAGAAACTGGAGCACATATATTTTTTGAAAACATTTCTTCAATTTCTTTAATTTTTTGTTTAACATTATTATCTTCTAATTGTATCTCTATCCTTTTTTCTACTATCTATGAGATTAAAAATTCTATCTGCTTATGTTTATTCTGGATCAAATTAATACTAATTTTTAATTGACTAATTCTTTTAGATAGCATAGGAAAAGCAAATTCAAAGAAAATTTCTTTATTGAGAACTCTTGATTAAGCAATATATTACAGAAAAATAGTGTTCCATCCTCAAGTAAAGAAAATAACGAATTAAAATTTCTGAAAGATATACAAGATCTAGTGAAGAATATATTAATATTATTAATAGAGTAAATTATAAAAAATGGTATTTCAAGCTAGATATAGTTATTCAAGATGGATATCATTTTCAAACTCTAGCCCTAATAGATACATGAGCTGATTAAAATTGTATTCAAGAAGGATTAATTCCAACAACCTATTATGAAAAAACTTTAGAAAGATTAAGTGCAGCAAATGGATCAAAATTAACAATCCATTATAAATTGTTGAAAGTAAAAATTTGCAATAAAGATTATTATTATAAAACTTATTTGGTTGTTGAGAATCTAGATTTAGGAGTAATTTTAGGAACTCCCTTTATTACTATGCTTTCCCTTTTTCAAGTTTGTGATTCCTAAAGGTCATGAATATAACTTTCTTTGGATGCATTAAATCAATTATATATTCCTTTGAGATTGTATGGTTCAAAATTTTTACTTTCTTTAGTTCCTATAATATTTTTTAACTTCTGTAGGTATTCTTTTTTTATCTTCAGGGTTTTCAATCTTTTCTATCATATCTAAAAAGAATTATTGTTTATTTCTTAACATATTAATTTTACTACACTTACAAGGTCTTGTGCACTCGCATGATCTTGATTCAGTTTCTGATTCATAATCACTAATCCTATTTAAATCATTTTCTGAAAAATCTGAAATTTATGTACTAGATTTCGAGGATTCATTGATCATTATTTTCATAATTCCATTCTTCAATTCTTTAGATATATCTAAATTATTATCTTATCTTATTTTTTACTTTACAATCTCTTGAACAATGTCATTGCTTTCCACATTTATAACAAACTGCTATATCTTTATTCTTTTTATAATTCTTATGTTTTCCTTTCTTATAACTATTTTTAACTAGTTCTTAAGGTTTTTTTGAAATTTCATTTTCCCTTTTCTAGGTTTGTAATTATAATAATTTTTCTTATAACTATATCTCTTCTTTTTAGTTTTAATTCCATTTTTAGACGAAGGTGCTTTTATTTGTTCATACCCATACTATTGACAAAATGATCCCAATTCTTTTCTTCCTACCTAATTATCCTTTTTTAATTTTGCTTTAAACTTCATATCTGAACAAATTGCTAGTCCTACATTATTTATATAATTGATTAATTGACCATAAGTTAATTCTTGATAGGGAATCATATTACTGAATTCTGATTTTAATTTATTTCTAACTCTTTGAGCAAATAATTTAGGCAATCATGTAATGAATCTTTCTTTCCAATAAGAATTATTACAATCATCTCTATTCATAACTTTAGTTAAGAACAAATCTTTATACCATATAAAGTCTTGTAACGCGGACAAGTTAAATTTTGAAGTATTTTTGACCTCCTATCTTGATAAACTCTAGCGTCTCCTACAAAGTTCTTTAGAATTGTAAAAAGTAAAGTTGGCACCATATCTTCCTTTTCTGTTTGTAATTGTTGATTATTTTCTTTTTTAATTACTACTTTCTTAGCTGTAATTATTTTTTATTTGTCTGCAAGGGTTATGTAATAATCATACCATCCTTTTAATTGTCCTGTAAATACTGAAACTAGGGCTTGCATTACTTGTAATTCATTATTATTTTTAGATCTATAAGCAGTAGCTGCCATTAACATTTCTTAAAGAAAATTTATAATTTGATATTCTGCTAAACCATCTATATTCCATTCATATAAAGATTCTCCATCATATCTAGCTTGAATAGTATTTCCTCTTTCTTTATATTGAGTATCTAGATGTGTAGGTCTAGGATAATAATTTTTAGTTTCTAGCTTAGGGGCATAATTATTAAATTTTATTTTCTGAATAAATTGTTCTTCGAAATCTTTAATATCATCTTATTTTGAAGCTGTCTCTTTATTTATAATCATTATTTATTTTTCTTTCATATTAATACTTAACTGAGCAAGTCTGCCTCTATCTTATCTGTAGATACCCGTTTTGTCCTACATAATTTTATTTTTTTTATATCCATAAACTAATAAACACATTTAATTTATAATATTTAGTTATTATTATTCTCACTATTATTTCATTAATCTTTTTGTCATAAGTATTATTATTATCACCATTATATTACTACTATTATCATAATTATTATCATTACTATTATAATATCATTATTGTGAAAAAATAAAATCCAAATATAAAAAATAGAATTTATAAGAAAAATGAAAAAAAAAAAAAAACAGTCCCTAAAATTACACATAGGGCAAAACCCAAAATTGCTAAAATTACAGATTTAACCTTAAAAGCTCTCTAATTTTACAAGTTTGGGGACTGCCCCTCCTTTGCCTATAAAAGGGCAGTCCCACAAAGACAGAACGGGGGACATGAAAAAGAAGGGCAGAAACAAAGGAAACACAAAAAATTTTATTCTTCAGCTTCTTCGTTAGTTTAGAGGGGTTGATTTTCATAGATTTATTTTTGGGAGGAGGTCCTGTTTTTCATCTCTTCTATTCCTCCAGGAGTTTTCATGATCTCCTTCAAAAGAGAGGAATGGGGAGTTGAAAGATGAGTTGCCCTTCCCATATCACTCACTCAGTTTGTTAGCTCCTGCACAAAGAAATACCCAGCAAAAGTGTAAGTTTGAGAAGCCTGAAAGCAGTCCATTAACAAAGCCAGAAGCAATACAGGAAGTAACATGTATACATCTCTCCTATTTTTCTTTGTAAAGCAATATACATAATGTCTTGTATGATTCAGATTTATCAACAATGAGTAGAGACATGCTATGTCTATACTAATTCATTCATTTACTTATCTATCTATTCATTTTACAAATGTTGATTATTCTTCTTTGTTCTCTCTTATTTATATGTTCCCTAACACTAACCTAAAACCAGTATTTGGCCAAGGGAAACATGCACATAATTTCAGTCCATTTACAGCATCAATTTAATTCCAATACACGTATAAACATCCTGTTAAAAACCAACCAAATATGTGTATAAATATCCTTCTAATCCAACCATATACATACAAGTACTTCACAATGCAGATTTCATTTTTCACATACAAGCACTTCATAACATAGATTTCATTTTTTTTACACACATGCATTTGCATTATTTGCATCGTTATAAGTAGAGAGTCACATTCTTAGCTGGGACAGCGTCATCACTTGAGAAACCCAGCTGAAATTGAATAAAACCATTTGTCTCTGAACCTGCAAAGGAGAAAAACCAAAAATCAGAATAGAGACTCAAAAAATAAAAGCAAAGCCGAGAGGTAGAAAGCGAAGTACCCGAGTATTTCTGAAGTCGCCGTTGCTAGTGGACTCCGGCGGGTCTTGGGTGTACGGACCCTTAGGTCCGTATGTATCTGCCTAACAAATAAAAACAGAATCAGTCAAAAAGAAGAGGAATAAAATCTAAGAAATAAAAACCAAGAAAGAAGGAGAAGAAAGTACCTTAGATCGGCGGTAGCCAAGGCAAGATCGAAACGGAGGAATGCCAGAAATATCTCGGACCATTCAAGTATTGAGCTACCGTTGATCTTTCAGGGCTGGAAGCCGCGACCCCAATGGATTTCGGTTACAGGTTCTGGAGAAGAGAAAGCGACGGCCGGAACGAGGTGAGCGGAAAATAGAACCGACCGCCGGTGAGAGAGAAACCCAGAAGGATAGATAGAAACTGAGAAAGATGGCGAGTGCGACCGAGAGAGAGAGAGAGAGAGAGGAGAGCGGCCGGTGAAGAACGAAACTGAGAGAGAGAAAACCCCGGCGACTGAAAGAGAGGGAAGAGGCGGCCGATTTGAAGGGGTTAGGGTTAGGTTTTGATTTTGAAGAAGAGGGAGGCAGCTGATAGTAAGGGGTTTCTAGGGTTGGAAGGAAGAATGAGATAGTTTATATATGATGGGCAACATCCATTGGGTATTGGTTTTGGTTTGAGTCCGGGTCAGGGCTTAGTTTTTGGGCTTCAAACATTTGGATTAAGAACAAATTAAGGCCGGCCCAACGGATTATTAAGCCTTTTATCTTAATTCCCTTTTCATTTTCATAATAATATATATATATAAACTTGTTAGGAATAAATTAAAAATTAGGTTTTACAAAATTAAAAATTTCAAAATTAAATAGATGACTCAAAATAAAATTTTAATATGCATAATTTTAGAGATTTAATTTCACGACCATGCTATGGTTGTGTAATTTAAGTTTAATTTATATTAATGCGATTAACTTCATATTATGACCAAGTTTGTAATGTCATCATTCATATTACCAATAAGCTTTAAATTTCATTTTAATAAAAAGTGATATAAAATCCGCTATTGCGTTTATTGTAAGCATGAATGTATGATCTACATAATTATATAGATATTTCACATATTTGTTGTATTTATGTTACATGTTATAAGTGTGTATTTTGCATTCATGTTATGGATGTAAAATACATTGTTTATTAAAATACTAATTCAATATTTGTATAATTTTTTTATTTTATTTTATGTCCATGTCATGGATGTGAATAAATAAAAGTTAATCAAAATACAATATTATTATGAATATACATTCAGCTAATATATAGTTTTTTTTTCTATATTCGTGTACGGATAAAAAATGAAATGAAAGAAATACATCCCACGAGAATAATTTACGACTTTTAGTACCAATTATGGGCAGGGTAGGGTGATTATTATCTTCCCTACATGTAATTAGCAAACGAACCCGTATAAATCTCTGGTTACTTAAGGTGTCCAATCGGACCAAAACTCGATCGGTGGCGACTCTATAAAATTTTGTTATCAAACAGATATCATAATAAATTATTACGCAAATAATCATAAAAAAACTGAATTAAATAAAATTAAATCAATATTAAGATTTTCCACCCGTCGGTACGGTCCGACATTATCTAAAATTGTATCTTCTTTCTTAAGCCTAATTTTATTCCAGAAGAAAATTGAAAAGGTTTAAATAAAGGGGTTTCACTACCTGTAGGTACAAAAGTGGAAGTCTGATTCTTGGGACTTGAATTTGAACTTGAACTGAGATTTGTACTTGGAGCTGGACTATAGATTCAACTCTGTTCAATTGATCTGACATAGTATGTAAAATATTATTAGAATAATTTTTTTGTAATATAACTTGTTGTATTTCCTTAGACGAAGTGTTTTCTGTTGTATCTATTTTCCTAAAAGGAGTTCCTATAAATAATTCATCATTATTTTTAATTATTATACTTTCTAAAGGAGGATGTATAAAAACTATAGATTCTTCATTAATTGTTTTCCAAAATTTAGCAATTTTAGTGTTAACATTTATATGTCCTTCAAAAGGGAAATTGATATTATTTTGATTATAGTAATTTTCAAACCGTAGAAACAATGGAATATTTACCTCTTATCTTTCCATATCTTCATACCAAAAAGTTCTAAAATGTTTTAATTCAAAATTTGAAAAATTACTAAAATACCATTGTCTTTTTTCTTTATTATAATCTGCCTTTAAGTATTGTCTTAAAATCTCTTTATTACTCTGAAATCTATTCATACTTGATTCTTCAAAACAGAAAATGCTTCCATCTATGATCTTGTTGGACTAATTGAGGCATCATCTTTCTCTTCTACATAAATGGTCTTGGAATATTTTCACTAAAATCTACTCCAGATAAATTTAAATTTCTTACTGAATTTGATCTAGACATAGTACTTATACTAGTTGTTGGCCTATTATTTGAATAAACAGGCATTCTAGTTGGTTGACTTATACTTGAAGAAAAATATATTCTTATCGATCCATCATTATGTTCTATTATTCTTGACATTTGATTATTTATTTCTAAAGGCTTAGGTTCACAAATTTCTTTCAAGTCCCATGTTCCTGAACTAGTAATTTCATTCCATTTTAATTTTCTTTGGAATCTGAATTTTAGAATGAGTTTTATTAGCTTCAAACAAAATAGTTTCATCTCTCTTAAATGTTCTTTTAGACCTAGGATTTAATGTTGTTGTCATAACTTTACAATATATCCTATAGATTATAGCTACAGATCTTACATTATCCTTAAATTCCAAATTCTTTGTTTTAATTGTTAAAGTTAAAGTGTCTAATATGTTTGGATCATATAAGCTAATGGAAAATCCTGGATAATAATTAAAATATATTGGTTCATTTGCTAAATTAGTTTCTGCTATAGCTAGCAAAGAATTTAAGAAATTTATATGTCTAGGATCTCTTAAACACATCAAAACTGGAATATCTAACCCTAGCCTAAACAATGCTTTAATTGCTATATGAACCGATCCAATATGTAAAAATTTGTATTTCTTTTGTTTATGCTCATTAATCGTCTTTTCTAAAAGTAATTGAATACTTTCATGTTCTTGATTTATAGCTATAGTTTGCTTTGCAGTTTTAATTGAATAATCTGTTAAAAATTCAAATGTTCCTATCGAATATATAGTACTAATATCTTGCTTAGGGGTAGTCCAATGAAACAAATCATTTTCTATTTTAGCAATATTTGTTTCCATAGGATTCATATCTAAACTATTAATATATTCTTTTCTAGAACTAGAACCTAGTTCTCTATTGGAGAAAATTCTAAATGTCATGAACAGTTTAAATTCTTCCAGAATAGGTTCATCAAGTCTTACTTCAATTATTCAAAAGTAACCCTTATCAAGATAGCATCTTATCTCCAAACAAATTTCGACCAGTCAACATCTTATCCCTAGATAAATTTCGTCCAGTCAGCATCTTATCTCTAGACAAAGTTCGCCCAGTCAGCATCTTATCTCTAGACAAATTTCATCCAGTCAGCATCTTATCTCAATTATTTCTCCAAATGTTTATCAAGTCGGCATCTCAATTGTTTTATCAAGAATCTGCTTTCAAGATCTGAAGCGATCCATGTAGAAAGCTTATCTTCAGAATGCAATCATGGGTTTAAAAACTTACAATTTAGCATTCTCAAATTTATGACTATTGAGTTTAAGCAGAAGTTTAACAATAGAGGTAAAGCTTTCTTGTTGTTGAAATGTTGGTCATTCCTGAAGATCTAGCGTTGGTCAGCCAGGAGAAAGGCCAGGTAGTACCAAGGTGGTCCCGATGGAATAGGTAGTCCCATGATCAACAACATGTTTAATCTTAATTGTTAACTATTTCTTATTTAAACCCAATAATTATAAATTTGGAATGGATAGATTGTCAAGAATTTTCTCCAATAGAGAACTAGGTTTTAGTTCTAGAATAGAAGATATTAATAGTTTAGATATGAATCCTATGGAAATAAATATTGCTAAAATAGAAAATGCTTTGTTTGATTGGACTATTTCTAAGGAAGATATTAGTACTATACATTCAATAGGAACATTTGAATTTTTAACAGATTATTCAATTAAAACTACTAGCTATAAATCAAGAACATGAAAGTATTCAATTATTTTGAGAAAAAGTGATTAATGAGCATAAGCAAAGAAATACAAATTTTAACATATTGGATTAGTTCAAATAACAATTAAACCATATATGGTATATATATATATATGCTGAGAAAGAGTCCTACCGATTAGATTAAAGGTAATAAAAGGTACATTGTGTATTTACATTGATATGATAAGTTAATGCAATTAATAACTAAATCTAAATCTACTAATCAGCATATCATATGAAATTACACGTGGAATTTTACAATGTTTTTATAAAATACACTCCTTAAACATGAATTGATGAAGTCTATATTGCTTTTAAATATAAAAAAAAAAAAAAAAATTAAATTAAAGGACCACATGTTTGGAAAGTATTATGAAATTTGTCGCAATTTGACCAATTTGAACTGAGAGATGAGCATATGATATGGGAACTTCTTAAATTCTTAATCCATTGAAATTCTCTATATAGGTGTGCAATTTAATATGTGAAAATCTATAATGTTATAGAAAACTATTCAATTACAATTGTTTAATTTTTTTATTCCATATATATCGGTAATAATTATACATTAGAAATTGATATGAGAAAACTAGGTACTGTTACAATTAAAATGTTTGCCCAATATATAGAAAAGGGAATGCATAAGTAAAAGAGAAAAGAGCAACAAAGACATAATGAACTTAGGGCTTCAAGATCTTTTTATCTCGTGAGCTATTAATGGTTTGTACTTTTCCCCATGTTCTACTTATGTTTCATTTTTACTCTTGTGCTATTCAAAATAACTTCAAGCCAAAAATTAACGGAAATAAACATATTTCGTGGGTAATTTTTCTACATCACATGTTACTTTTATCTAATTTTGAGCTATTTTTGAATGTTCTTAAATATAATAGAGTTAGAAGTGTAATAGTACAGTGGATAAAAGGACATTCAAGCCCTTAATAAAGTAAAACGAAAAATGCTAATTGGATAATTAATTGACAAGTTGTTGGATATTCTTGACAAATTTATCAATATAACTACTCAAAAATCCTTCATCAACCAATATTTCTCTCCATTTAGTATGATTCTTGTTCAATGTTGAAGCTAATTCACTGTCTTTATCCATCACAGATTTAATTGCTTTGCTCAAATCCTCCTTACAAAACCGTCCATTTTCATCTCTTTCAACCTCCACACCAATCTTCAACTCATCAACTAACAATCTAGTGTTCAAAATTTGGTCACCCAATTGAGGAATCAATACTATTTGGCAATCACTCATCAAAGATTCCCACATCGACCCAAACCCACCATGGCTAACAAAACACCCAATTGAAGGGTGATCTAGTAATTTCACCTGTTCAACCCATCCCCCAAAAACCACTCCTCTCCCTTTAACCCTTTCTTCAAACCCATCCGGCAATGCTTCTTCGATTCTCGCTACACCCACTGGCGGTTTTAGTGCAAGCAAAAATGGCAATCCCGTGGACTCAAAACCCAATACCAATTCTTCAAATTGATTCTTTTCAAGAATAAATTGGCTGCCAAACGCACAAAAAACCACTGATTTCTTCTCAAACCCGTTCAGCCATTTCTCCCAGCGATCTTCTAATGGCGTTTTTGGCGGATCAGGCAAGATTGGCCCTGTTAAAAAGACTGGCTTTTTAAACTGATTTCCAATAAAATCGCAAAATTTGCCTTCCGTTTCGTAGCAAGTTCTCATTGCTATAGCATCCGATTTTTCGAATCCTGTAGTGATTCTGTCGTAGAATGTAATTCCGTCGCCAAATGGTAGCGAAAGGAATTCCAACGAGCGAATCTCAGATTCTCGAAATAATACAGTTGATGAAGGATAGCCGGAGGGTGGAACTGATAATTCATTCAAATTAACTGCAGGGACTAGTCCGATTGCGATCGATGCTGCACAAACAACGACGAAGTTTACAGCTTTAATCCCCAAATCTCTTGTTATTTCTGGTACCCAATGCGCAAAATCATAGAAAACGAATATGGGTTTAGTTTCTTGTATAACTTTGTGCACTTGATCGCGGGTTCGATCGAAGGCTATTGATAGGAAATGGACGGATTGAATTGGGATGTCGGAGGCCGTCTCGGTTCCCGCCGGGAGGCCGTCGACGGGAGGAATTAGGAGAGGGTGAAAAGTGATTTGGTCGGGATAAAGATTCAAGTGTTGTAATTGATGAATGGCTTTGTTGGGTAAGAGGAAAGTGATGGTGTAGCCTTTTTGGGCGAGTTTGTTTGAAAGTTGAACAAATGGAGTCATATGCCCAACTGCTATCCATGGGAACATTACTATGTGAAAATTGGCGTCCGCCATGTTCTCTGGTTTGTTAATTGCAGAATTTGATTATGTGATGAGAAGATGAAGATGAAGCTGAAGTTGAAGAAGATAATATGTGGAGATGTGTTGGGTTTCTCGTTGCTTGCAATATGAGAGCATTTGGGAGTAGAAATGAACTGTATTTTACTATTTTTAAGTATAACGATCTAAGAAATTTCGGAGCCTGACTTTTTAACCAATTAAAAATTAATAAGATGTAATTAATTTATTAATTATTTATTAAATAAAATTATAAACTTTAAAATATAAATTTTAAAGACTAGTTTATAATATTTAGATCTTAAAATATATTATGAGTAGGTATAATTTTACTGTTCGGACACACGGATAATTTATTGTGCTAATCTTATTACATGTAGCATTTTTTTAGAAAATTCCTATTTCTATCGTCATTATCCAATCCCGCTTAAATACTGTCTGATATGTTAATGCCTCATTTAATTATATTTCTCTGAAAACTTTTCTTTTTCATTTCTCAGTTTTTTTTTTCTTTAAATTTTTTTCTTTACATGAATTCTTTCTTATTTATAATTTATTGGGTTTCGTTTTATAATTTAGGGTTTAAAGTTTTATATCTTAGAGTTTAAAATTTATAAATTAGTTTTTAAGGTTTAGTTTTTACGGTTTTATTTTAGGATCTAGGATTTATAAATTAACATCAAGTGTTTTTATTTTAGTTTTATAATTTTAGGGTCTATGACTTATAAATTAACCTCTAAAATTTATATTTTAGGCTTTAGTATTTAGGTACAGAATTTAAGGTTTAGGTTTTATAAATTGGTTTCGAAGGATTATATTTTAGGGTGTAGGAATTTTTTTTAGAGTTTTGAATTTATAAATATTTTATTTTAGAGTTTATAGTTTGTCTAATAATTAAATTTATTTTGTTTAAATTTCTTATATAGTATATAAATATAATAAATATGGATTAAACTAATCAATATAAAAATTAATAATAATAATAGTGAAAATGAAAAATTTATTAGTTATGAGAATAAAATAATACAAAACCAATAAAACACTATGGTTAATTAATGTAAAATACAGGAAATCACCTTTTCTTTATTATTAGCATATCAGCAGAGTTCACTGCCTATATATATATATATATATATATATATATATATATATATATATATATATATATATATATATATATATTATAGTACATAATAGAAAAAGTTTCCTATTTGGTACATCATTTACTCGCAATTGAATTGCATTCCTATATTATGTAGTGCATGAAGGGGTAGTTGGTACTTGCCAAATTTTGTGAAAAGAATTACAGTATTCTGTTCTGAATTTATATATTAATTAATGTAAATGTAAAATCAGTAAAATAATACCAATAAACATTATTAGTGATCCGCCCCTCTTTGGTGGATGTAAGTAACCTGAAAATTTCTTCCACCACTGCCTCATTGAGGGCCTGTTTGGTTCAGCTGTTAACTAATAGCTGTTGTTGTTGCTGTTAGCTATTTGCTGTTGCAGTAAGCTGTTAGCTGTTTGCTGTTGCAGTAAGCTGTTAGCTATTAGCTAATTAATTGATAGCGTTTGGTAAATTTAGTATCAGCTGTTGTTGTTGAAATGTAAAAAGACTAATATAGATATATATTTTATACTATTATACAACAATTATACAAAAATAATAATGTTACATAAATATTAGTAAAAATGATTAGATAATTAAAAAATTTAAAAATAATTTTTATTACACTTCAAAAATTATAATTTTCATTAAATAGCAACTTCATAAGCGTACAAAAATAATTTAAATTATAGTTTCATCTATGTAAAATGCATCAAAATAATATGTTTTTAATTGTTGACTAAATTAATATAAATAAATTTTAAAAAAATGAAACTAGCATAAATAAATTAATTTGAGGAATTGATCTCGCTTAATTTTCAACATTTATAGAGATAAAAAAATTTCATAAAAAACATACATATTTATATAAAAGTATAATTTATTATTTTGAGAATGTTAAATTTGTAAAAGCCAAATAATTATAAAAAACTTTTCGTGAAAAGCTCTAAAAATGAGCTTTTCGTGAAAAGCATTTTTTTTCTGTAGAACAGCTAAAAGCGGCTATTTAAAAGTTCTAACCAAACGCTAATTTTTCTGCTTTTCGGATTAAAAAGCTAAAAGCTGCTGTGAAAAGCAGAAACAAACACCCCCTGAATTGTCTAATTCTTATTTCAACCACTCCTCATTTCTTCTCTACTTTTTCTAGAATGATTTTTTTTTTTTTTTTTTTAAATATAGGCGTATTAAATTACCAGATTGTGGTTACAATTCACATGGATTTGAGTCATGCATTTCATTCCACTAATATTTGTTTTATTTCTATACAATTTTCATTTCCTGTATAATATATCAATATTGGACAAGAAGATTAAAGTGGGTCTTCTATTTGAAGAGAGAAAGTAAAGGTCACGAGTTTCATTTATTAATTAAAGTAGAAAATGAAAGGATGGACGTGTCAATAAGGTATTGAGTTCAAAATTCAAAATTTTGATTTTTTTTAACAAACCTTTTACTGATAATAATTCATCACATGAATTAAAACTTTCGTAGAATCATCTATTCTAAATTATAATAATCTGATAAAATTTCTGGAATTGAAATTAATAACTTATAGACTATATACAGAATATACATAGTGCACCAATGTTGCACCTCTAACGCATCCACACGAGAAGTTATCCTCAAACTTGGGGTATGATAATTCTTGCTCTTAAGTGAAGTAATTAACTTAATATTTTATGTATATGTTTGCTTTTGTTGGACACATAACACTTATGCATACATTTTATATCTCTTTCGCGTATATATATATATATATATATATATATATATATATATATATAATGTACTAAAACTGGCACAATATGGATAAGAATTTAATGCAAATGGTATATTATAATAAGACAAATTGTCTTACCAATCCACCACCTCTTCATACAAATAGGGCACTGCCTTACTTGTCTCTCTTTGGAAAAAAAAAAATAATATATATATATATATATATATATATATATATATATATATATATATATTATAATTTAATATAATAACTATTATTAATATATAATGTTAATTAATTAATAATTTAATTAATTACAAGTATATCCTACAACGCGTCTTTCATTCCCAATCGTCAATGCTTGATTTGTAAAATAGATAAACATATTAACTTAACTTGAGCAAGAACAATTTGGTTGAATTTCAAGACATGCTAGACTATTTGTTCATAACAAATTTAATCACATAATTTATTATTCAATCGAATTCACAATTTAATTAATTAATATATGATTTATAATTTAGAGCATTAGATATTTTATGTGTGTGACGTTCTAGGTTCATATCTAATTGACAATAAGAAATAAAAACTGTTTTCAAAAATAATATTCTATATATCATATCTTATATTACTTTTAGTTCCTTAAAGATTAGGGTTAATGCTTAGCATATCATGCTTTGACACTTAATTGGAAATGAATAAACTCAATCTCTCTTAAATGAACCATGATCATAATTATTATACACTTGAGTCCTATTCATTACAAGATCATGATCTTGACTAAGTTCATGGTTTGTCAAAACCGTAATTATCAAGATACTATGATTTCATCTCCAATAATAATTCTCTGATAAATCTTATACACCTGGTCAGAAATTTATTGAAAGAATACTTAATAAAAGTCATAGGACTTTTTCCTTATTCTTGTACGGTAATGAAACCCTATCTTAGCTGGCATTTTGCCACACTACATAATAGAATAAGGTCACAACATGTCGTATCACCAAATATGGTTAACATGATGAAAAACAATAATAAATCTTAATTTGTCATGTAAGAACAATCGGGTCACTTCAAGTCAAAGGACTACATATTTATCATTATGACCTAAATGATAAATGATTCACAAGTGAAGAAACTATTAGAAGCATATATATAAAACAATAGTAAATCTTAATTTGTCATGTAAGGACAATGGGGTCACTTCAAGTCAAAGGACTACATATGTATCATTATGACCTAAATGATAAATGATTCACAAGTGAAGAAACTATTAGAAGCATATATATATATATATGACATAATTATATTGATAATATAATAAACTCAAATTACAGAAACAATGAATAAAACTTAAACAGAAGAAAAACAAAGAATGGTATGCTGAGGCCTGAATATGATCAGTCTCCTTAAAACAGATTAGTTCACGTTGAACTTCTGCCTCCCAGGATACAACAGCAACAGAATCAAACTCAACCGTGTGTTAGAAATATCACCAGACTAGAACCTAGAGAAAAAGCTTTCTGGAATTCTATAATCTGATTCTCAAAACAGAACAAAAGTAGGCAAGCCAGAAATGGCCAATTTCGGTCCAGCATTCGAGTCATGCGGGTGTGCATTGGGCCTTTGGAGTTCCAGGCATAGATTTGCACCCCCCTGCGCTCGCACGAGAGAGTCTTTTGGCTAGAAATTCTTACAAATCTAAGGAAGTGTAATTCCTTATAAACTACTCACCTTTACCATAAACAAAGGATGTGGGATTTGAGAATTTCACAATTTTTCCTCTACAAAATCCTTTCTTTTAAGCTCACTTTGTGCATCAATCTCATTCGTCCTTAATCCATTTTAGGCATATTATATACTGTTGAAAAGATCTCTTTGGGTAGAATACGATGACATAATTCATGTTATTTGAATCGCAAACTAACCATAATATAATTAAGCCTAAAGTTGACAAAAAATCACCTGTCAAAAGCCAATTTTTAAAAAAAAAATCAAAAAAAAAAATTTACAGTGGTACGACTGTAATAAAAAAAATACAGTCGTACGACTGTATGATCGGGGCAGGTAAGCCAACACATACCTCAAAAGCTGAAAAAAGCAGAAGAAAAAGGGGGGAGAGACCAGACAGAAAAAAAAAAAGAAAGAAGAAGAAAAAGAGAGAAAAAGAGAAGAGAAGAGAAAAAAAAATCAAAAAGAAAAGGAGGAACTCCTCATCAGAATCCCTCAGCATTTGAAATCTTTGGACCCAAAACTCTCAAACTCTAAATCAAGGAGAAAAGTCCGGATTTTAGTGGATTGGAGTGACGCCAGGGGGTCAATCCTACGGTGGACGCACGCCAAAGAGGTAAACACTCCTTTTCCCCTCACTTTTACAAGCTTTCTGGGTGATTGGTGTGCTTTTTCTGCATTTCTATCCTTTTTTTCTGCGTTTCTGTTCTGGAAATCAAGAACAGTCGTGCGACTGTTCTTGAGTTCGATGAACAGTCATACGACTGCAGTTACAGTCGTACGAGTGTTTTTGATTTCCAGGTGATTTTCTTTCCAGCTTGTTTTAAATAAGATTTTGGCGAAATCCTGAGTCTGGAGTGTTTACAGTCGTACGACTGTAATTGTAGATACCCGATTTTATCAGGGTTAATTCTATTTTTATACGCATAATTTATTGATTAACAATATATTTTAATTTTTTTGAAATTTTAAAAACTGAATTACTAATAAAATGCACACAAAAAATTAAATGATTTTTTATAGTTTTTTTAAGAGTAATGATAAAAAAATAATAATAATAACAGAATTTAGCAATAAAAAATGATAATAATATTAAATAGAGTCCAATTTAGGCAACAAAAGAAACAAGGTATGGCACAAAGTATGGCCAACCTAATAATAAAATCAGTCCCTAAAATTACACAATGGGCAAAACCCAAAATCACTAAAATTACAGCTTTGGCCTTAAAAACTCTCTAATTTTACAAGTTTGGGGACTGCCCCTCCTTTGCCTATAAAAGGGCAGTCCCACAAACACAGAAAATACACATGAAGAGGCAGAGAATAGAGACTCAAAAAAAAATAAATAAATAGAAACCAGAGAGGGAGAAGTACCACTGGTTCGCAAGGAGAAGTGCGCCCCTAAGTCCATTGTCGACAGCGATCAGGCATGGCGGATTCCAACGAGGCTCCGGTGACCGAATTGGGTCAAGGTCCTCTGCATCCAAAAAAAAAAAAAAAAAAACAGAATCAGTCAAAAAAAAGTGAAAATCTAAGAAATAAAAGCTGAAAAGGGAGAAGAAATTTTCCTTAGATCAGCGGTAGCCAAAGCGAGGCCGGTGAAGAGTCAAGCTCCGACGAGAGAAAGAGAGAAAGAACGGGAGAACGAGAGAAAGAGAGAAAGAACGAGATAAAGAGAGAAGAAGGCGACGGCCAAAGGGAGAAGAAATAGGCGCCTGGTGTGGAACGCCGGCGAGGATGAGGCCGAGAGAGAGAGAGAGAAGCGGCCGGAGGAGAGGGTGGATTTTAGGGTCTGCAAAGAGAAGAAAAAGGCGCCTGGTGTGGAACGCCGGCGAGGATGAGGGCGAGAAAGAGAAAGAACGAGAGAGAGAGAGAGGGCGAAGAGAGCGGCCGGCGAGATGGCCGGAGAAGATGGATGAGGCGGCTGAAAGTTTGATCTTAGGGTTTGGGTAGAGAGAAAAGTTGGTGGAGGCTGGTGATGAAGAGAGAGTTAGGGTTGGAAGGAGAAAAAGATGGTTTTATATGATGGGTCATAACCCTTGGGTAGGAATTCCGGGTTGGGTTCGGTCAGGGCTTAGTTTTTGGGCTTCAAACATTTGGATTAAGAACAAATTGGGGCCGGCCCAATGAATTATTAAGCCATTTATCTTATTTCCCTTTTCATTTTCATAATAATATATAAATAAACTTGTTAGGAATAATTTGAAAATTAGGTTTTACGAAATTAAAAATTTCAAAATTAAATAGACGACTCAAAAAAATAAAATTTTTATATGCATAATTTTAGAGATTTAATTTCACGACCATGCTATGGTTGTGTAATTTAAGTTAATTTATATTAATACGATAACTTCACATTATGACCAAGTTTGTAATGTCATCAATCATATTGCCAATAAGCTTTACATTTCATTTTAATAAAAGTGATATAAAATCCGTTATTGTTTTTATTGTAAGCATGAATGTATGATCTACATAATTTTATAGATATTTCACATATTTGTTGTATTTTTGTTACATGTTATACGTTGTATTTTGCATCCATGTCATGGATGTAAAATACATTGTTTATTAAAAATACTAACTCAATATTTGTATATTTCTTTTTATTTTATGTCCATGTCATGGATATGAATAAATAAAAGTTAATCAAAATGCAATATTATTATATACATTCAGCTAATGTATAGTTTTTTTTTAAATTTATTCGCATGCGGATAAAAAATGAAAATGAAAGAAATACATCCCACGAGAATAATACACAACTTTTAGTACCAATTATGGGCGGGGTAGGGTGATTATTATCTTCCCTACACGTAATTAGCAAACGAACCCATATAAATCTCTGGTTATTTAAGGTGTCCAATCGGACCAAAAATCGATTGGTGGCGACTCTATAAAATTTTGTTATTAACCAAAGATCACAATAAAGTTATTACACGAATAACCATAACAACTAAATTAAATAGAATTATACCGAAATTAAGATTTTTCCGCCCGTCGGTCCGGTTCCGACAGTTGGCGACTCTGCTGGGGACTTGCTAGGCTAATTATATGTTGCAAATTACCTTGTGGATGTATTATTTTTGTATTTAAATGATAAGTTTATTATGTTATGCATTCATCACGCATATACTTAACACATCGCGCATACACTAAAAGATCATGTTATGATCTTACCCCGCTTTAGGATTGTAGGAGAGAATAAAGTACGGATGCCGCCGTGAGAAATCTGGTTAAGCTCCCGAAACGTTCTCAACTTATGTTACTGCTTTACTAGCCATGCAATGGCGGCAGTAAAAAGGTGACTTAAGGATCTTAAAGCATATTCTCGTATCCACCTGATAGAACTAGTAACCACCTAACACCAGCAATTAAAAAACTCTAGGCATATGTATACCACTGCATATAATACATGTGCAATTCTTGTTTTATATCTATATGTGATAATCATAATGTTCCAATGAGCTAGAATAAGAGAATGACCTGGTCATATTTCATTTTTTTTTTTTCTTCGTCATTATTAGAAATAGTAAGAATTATTTTGACAATCAATAATAGCTTTTGTTTATCAATTTTAAAAAGTTCCCATATATTTTCACGTGTATATATCTCATTTTGTTGGGCGCCCCAATTAATTTACGCCTAAAAATCATTTCCTTTTTATTTTGAAGTGATTAAACATGTTGTTACCATCATATATGTTCAATTTTTTTTAAAAAAAAAAAAATTTAATAAACAATATTACATTCTGTTTATAAAAGAAAGAAAAATATACAAGCTTAAAGATAATTTCTTTTCTCTTGAGGTATGTCTGTACAATGTAAATTGATACTGAAAGGATCTCGATATGTGATATTACTCTTTCACTCAATTTTTTTTTTAAAAAAAGAAAAATTAGATTTTATTTATTTATTTATTTATTTATTTATTTTATTTTTTCTAATAATTCTTTATACATAAAGTAGTATTTCATAAAGTTGAAGTTTTGCATAATAAGAGTGAATTCTTGAGGAATCTTTAAGAAAATGTTTGGCATGATGCATTCATTTTTATTTATACCTGAAATTAGGAATACACATCTATAAGGGTACATTTATGTACAAATTTTGTGATGTTTAAAACATGATATTTTTATTCATTCTATTCCAACGTTTGACTTTTATGTTTTTTTTTAAAAAAAAAAGAAAAAAAATAAAATAAAATAAAATATAAAGTTTGATTTAGTTTTTTTTTATTTGTTCATTCATATATAGAACCCAAGCAAGCTCAAAGATGATGGATGCACAGAAACTAAAGGAAGTACAGAGAGAGATTGAAGAGATAAATGAGCAGATCGCTAGCTTCTCAGAATTGAAGAGTCGGATGGCTAATTTTTTAGAATTCATTAAGGGAGAGGAGTTACAGAAGAGCATATACACTCCTTATGAGCAAGAACAAAATGAACCAAGGGGCTCATCATCATCGACATCATTGATTGCACGTCAAGAATGTAATTATGATGATTCATCAGGTGTGTCAAAGGACCAGGGAACCTCCAAATTAGGTTCCACAAGTCCATCCATTAGAAATTGCCAAGGAGAACAATCACTCCGTAAAAGGAGAATGGCGAGTGATCGATATGACCCCATCCCCATGTCATATGAAGAACTGTATTTAATCCTCCTCGAAAAGAATTTAGTCAGTCCATCACCTTTAGAACCATTAAGACCTCCATATCCAAATTGGTATGATCATGATGCTAACTGTATGTATCATGCTGGAGCTCGAGGGCATACCGTTGAAAATTGCCTTGGTTTTAAGAAGAAGGTCCAATTATTTATTAAGTCAGGATGGTTGAAATTTGAAAAGAATACTCCACTCGACAAGGAAAATGATACAATTACTTTTGAAGGTCAAGAATATCAGTTCAAGACAAAAGTTGAAGAAATATGCATGCCTATGCATATGCTTTTTCAACTACTTTATAATGCTGATTTGGTCCAAGTACAAAAATCTTCATCAGGTGTGAGCAAAAGAGTTATATGTGAGTACCATAAGGGAGCTGGGGATCATACGATTATGGAGTGTTGGCCTTTCAGAAATAAGGTTCAGGAGCTGATGGACAAGAAGGTCATAATCGTTGGAATCCCAGAGAAGAAGTCAATGGTTAAAGAGGAAAAGGCAGCTTTGGAAAAGTTGATAATCCCACATCTTAAAATGATACTGTGAAATGTGTAATCTTGTCAACTCTTGTGTAAAAGTAGGATCTTCTTAAATTCTGCCTAGGATTTAAGGAATCAAATTGTCACTCAAAGCTTTTGTTTCTAATGTTCTCAGGATAATAATAGTGATTTAGTGGAATGCATTTTATCGTTTTGTGCGATTCTCTTGACTTAACTTTCCGCTCTTGTTTCTTGGTTCTTTTTTTTTGTTTTTTTTTCTTCTTTCCATCATTTGGTTATATACCTAATTTTTGTTATTAGATAATAAATAATTTGAAAAATGAAATGAATATATGAATCAAGGTAAATTTTTTATTGCTCAAAGTGGATTATTCATTTGTTGATCATTTTATTATGGACTGCAAAGCAAAGAGTTAGGAACGAAGAAACACCTTATTGGTTCAAGGTGAATGCTCGTGAAAGTAGTTAGTGGGATGGCCCATCTCACTCATCTGCAGAGAAGTTACTTCATAACTGATTCATGCATTTCTAAATTTTTCTCGATAAATGAATAAGGTTAATTTCAAAACTCTAGAACTTATTTGATTATTCCTTGAGATGAAATGCTAGACTACTTGTGACTAAAGAAAGGACTCAGGCATTCTTTGGATTACACATTTAAGCCCTTTACCTACCTTTTCATTATATCCCTTTGTATACCCCTTTGAGATATAGCCCTTTCTTTGTATTCACCTTATCCATTCTACTAAAAATCAAGAAAACCATTTGATTGAGAGGGTGAGGAATAGGAACTTGACGGCAAGAACAAGCAGTGAAGAAATGACTACTGTTAGTAGATAGATACATTATCAGATTGTTAAAGTGCACGGGTATGTTTTCTCTCATTTTTGTCAAGGTCTATTGGACTAAAAGGTGTAGATGTGGATATTGAGACAGGATATAATATGATATGGCAACGTTATGAGAAGAAGCTTCTAATATATATAGGGGGAATCAAGTTCTTATGAAGCATTCAAGTTTGGAGTCTCAAAATCATATACTCAAAGGAAAGTATTAGTATAAGAAGAATGCCTCTCATAAAATTCAAAACCTTTTAATGGTGATAGCACCGCTAAGAGAATTTTTAAAGAAGTTCCCCTAGGTATCAATGATCGCATCAGAGCCTAGTATAGTGGAAGCAATAAGGATAATCATCCTGGCAAGAACACATGGTCTTTTAAGGAATATTGTGTTTTTAAAAAGCTATCTAAATGAGTTCTTTATGAGAATGATAAATGATAGTTGTGAGCTATTAACCTTGGTTAGGATGACGGCTTCCGTAGTGAGAATGTGATTACATCGGATACTCCTCTAGAAAGTTCTTAACTCATTAAAATAGATAGACAATAAGAAGAAAGTCTCAGAAGAAGTGAAAAGTTACCAAAAGATGATAAATGATCCAAAAATTGGAAATATTTTGGAAAAAACATCTTTTACGAGAATTGTTGTCCGGGATCTAGGGTTTGTCACTCGATGGTGTACATTTTTCAAAAAGGTCAAATCAAAGAAGTTGGATAATTTCATGGAGAATGCCAAGATTATCAAATTTTTTGGGACCTTAATCATAGGAAAAGTGGTGACTTTGAGTCTCGGAATCCAAGTTGGCAGAATATTTTAGATCCAATGAACTTTAGACGACTACTTATGTCAATATGTTGTCTAAGCGACCAAGTGAATTATCAAGTGAGGAATTCAAAAAAAAAAGCAAAAAAAAAAAAAACCTTCAAATCGGATTTCCAAGCCCTGATGCCTTAATAAGATCAAGAAATAAAGCTATTAGGGAACCTTTATCTCATCTGGTTTTCTTGAATCACTTAACATCCCTCTTACTCCTTTTACCCATCTCATTTGTAAACCTAATAAACCGAAAAAAGTCCTTATGATCTCTAGTTACGATGTTAGTCTTCATTAATGACGAGGAACATGAAAATGAGCACATAGTAGTTTAAAAAATTAGCTCGATTCATTAATCTTGTTAACATTTAGAAATGCATGATATGAAAATCAAGAATATCAAGGCAAACAAGGATGAATGTAGTATCGCCAGATAACCAGCATATTTCTTCTTAATACCTCAAGGCGATAGAAAGGAGAAATGTTTCATTCTACGATGCAACGATACAGATTAAGCGAGATATCCTAATTCATAAGGAACAAAATAAGCACATTGAGTCGGACGAATTCAAGTGGGTGCATTGCATCCATCCAAAAAAAAAAGAAGAAAAAGAAGAGAAAAGAAAAAAGAAAAGAAATCACTTCAGGATCCTTTACAAGGAATATGTCAATATTAGATGAGATTCGAGGGGGCATTATGAAATTGATAGTAGGAGCAACTAAGAAGATACCCATGATGAAACTTAGGATTAGCACAGATGGATAGGATCAAAGACTTCATCAACAACAAGTCTAGGGGCAATTGTGGAAAAGGCCTCTAATAAAAGTCAAAATTATCACAAGCCGATAAAAGTAAGAGCTTCATATGCAATAAACTCGGGAGGCAACCATGAAAATGTCTCCGATAAAAGTCAAAATCAGTACAAGCTGATCAGAGTAAGGATTTCATTGGAAACCAATTTGGGGGTAACTGCAAGGATGCCACCAATAAAATAGTGCAAGAACAAGGACATCATTGATAAAAGGATAAAGTCACTATGAAATATCATTCCCTGAAGTAAAAAATTACTTAGGTTAGCAGGAGTAGTATCATCAATAAAGCAAGTGAAGACTGGGGGGCAATTAATGTCCTCGCCAATAAGGATCAGAATAATACGCTCCAATAGACAAGAAAACTATGACAGAACATTTTGAGCAATGAAATATATCTTGTTTTGTAATCATTTGGATTTTTCATATGACTTTATTATCTAAAAATCTTCCCATTTTCTTCTCGAACATATCTCATTACGAAATACCCAAGTCACGAGGCATTTTCTTTCCCTTATCAAACTCACCATTTACCAATCTTTAATAATCCAACACAAATTAAATGCATTTAAATTATTTTAAGCATTCATTAAATAATTATGATCTTGTGAACAAGAGAAATGAACATTTCCAGTGCCTATTTTGCTTTGAACAATGAGTTGACAAATTATGCCCTGACATGTGCGGTTCAACATTGATGCATGTCATGGTTACTCAAGGACCACAAGATGGATAATTCTCTAGAAATTCATGTGTATTGCACTAAGAGATCCCTAAGGACAACAAGCAATTTAGGTCTTTTGACCAAAATGCATAATTTTTGGATCAACAACTTACTCATAAGAATGGGGGGCAAAGTTCATAGATGAACGCCGATGTCTCGCTCAAACAAGCTGCAAGTGGAATAGGTTACTGCAAGTAATTTGTTCAAAATAAAACATAAAACGAAGATTAAACCATCACTTTTATTCTTCCAAGAGCTGCTCAATTTAAAAAAAAGGATTCTCAGGGCATGGACTATGTGTACAGCTCTTAAGCGCTGGCATCAATCTCTTCGAAAGGAAAATTTACATGAGAAAAACTGTGCCAATTCGTTTGAAGAAATAATCACTATAAAACAGGGGCATTCAAAGTAGAAAAAATACTCTAAGGACTTGTTGGAAACACAAGATGATACATATTCAAAAATCTAAGGAAGATAATTGATGCCATCAAAGTATCTTCTTAAAAAGGCAACATTGGTTTGTCCTGGGTTATATATATGAATGAATCAAAGAAGTTGTCTGAATTAAATTATTCATTTACTTCTTAAACCAATTTTGAGTTTTCAGTATTTGATAAAACATTTTAGAAAAATCATATTATACATTTTTATGAAGGTTCCTCTAAGAATATTTTCATAAAAGATAGATTAATTTATTTAGTTTATCTTGTACAAGAATTATATTTGCTTGTCATTTTAAAGGGAAGTTGTAATGCAATCCAATTACTTTTAGCATTTTGTGTTCAAAAGCATGCCCACTGTAGACTTTATGTCAAAATGTTTGAAAAAATTGAATGACAATCATATCCTTGTTTAACTTTGTTAAAATCAAACCCTTGGTGGAAACACAGGGATAAAGCATCAAACATATCTTTCAATTGATGTCAGTCAAAGTTTACTTTTGTCTCTGGGGTTTTGATAAAAAAAGTTGATTTTCCTTTTAACTAAACTTGGATGTCAGTCAAAATTAAATCTCTGTCTTGTGAGTTTGATTAATATAAAAATCAATTTCATCTCTTCTCGAAATTCGACTGGGTCGCGTTAATTCCCACCTTTTTGAAATTTGACTAGGGCATGCTAAGTTCAATATTCCATCAAAAGTCGACTGATACAAGTCAGCTTTACCCTTTAAAACATCAATTGGAGTCCTTGGGGTCAAACCTTTTCATTTTTCGAAGACTAAACCTCTTGTGATTCGAGCCCAAGAGATTGAAGCAAGAACCTTTCAAAGTTGAACCCTTAACGATGAGTAAGGCAATTTGTCAAGAGTCGAACCTTTAACGATAGAGTTCATAGGGTCAATTTTTTTTTAATTATAACTTGTTGTGATCACATCTATTGTGTCAAGATAGAATTGAACCCTTAGTAACAGAGTCTATAGAGTCGAACTCTATCTTTTTTAAAATCAAATCACTTGTGATTGTAGTTCTTAGGATTTGAAATGGTGCGCATTTTTATTCTTGAGAGTAGCTCCCTTTAGCAGTTTGATCGTTTTACTACGATTAGCTCCCTTTAATAGGTGTAGCTTCGTAATTTTAAAAATTAACTCAATAATGATTTCTAGACATATTTAATGATCATGTGATGACCATTAAAATCACCAAAAATTAGTAAAAATTTTCTTTCTTATTTGATTAAACTATCAATTTAATTTGAATCCACCAAGCGACTGCTACATAGTCGATTTTACAAAGAACTTCTAATAATTTTACGGTTATGTCATAGCCGTAAGATGAAGATTTGAAAGATATAAATTAATTCCTTTGACAAGGATTGATTTAAAATCCTTGCTGGTGGGATCTAATCGTGAAACGATTAGTCTCATGCGGATTTCAATTATTAGAAAATTGATTCCAAATTTCCTGCTCATGAGATTCGATCGTCACTTGATCGATCTCATTCAGATTTCAATTATTAGAAAATTGATTCCAAATTCCCTGCTTCTGAGATTTGATCGTCATGTGATCGATCTCATTCGGATTTCAATTATTGGAAAATTGATTCCAAATTTTCTATTTATGAGATTCGATCGTCATGTGATCGATCTCATTCGGATTTCAATTATTAGAAAATTGATTCCAAATTTCCTGCTTGTGAGATTCGATCGTCACTTGATCGATCTCATTCGGATTTCAATTATTAGAAAATTGATTCCAAATTTCCTGCTTGTGAGATTCGATCGTCACTTGATCGATCTCATTCGGATTTCAATTATTAGAAAATTGATTCCAAATTTCCTGCTTGTGAGATTCGATTGTCACTTGATCGATCTCATTCGGATTTCAATTATTAGAAAATTGATTCCAAATTTCCTGCTTCTGAGATTCGATTGTCACTTGATCGATCTCATTCGGATTTCAATTATTAGAAAATTGATTCCAAATTTCCTGCTTCTGAGATTTGATCGTCATGTGATCGATCTCATTCGGATTTCAATTATTGGAAAATTGATTCCAAATTTTCTATTTGTGAGATTTGATCGTCATGTGATCGATCTCATTCGGATTTCAATTATTAGAAAATTGATTCCAAATTTCCTGCTTGTGAGATTTGATCGTCACTTGATCGATCTCATTTAGATTTCAATTATTAGAAAATTGTTTCCAAATTTCCTGCTTGTGAGATTCGATCGTCACTTGATCGATCTCATTCGGATTTCAATTATTAGAAAATTGATTCCAAATTTCCTGCTTGTGAGATTCGATCGTCACTTGATCGATCTCATTCGGATTTCAATTATTAGAAAATTGATTCCAAATTTCCTGCTTGTGAGATTCGATCGTCACTTGATCGATCTCATTCGGATTTCAATTATTAGAAAATTGATTCCAAATTTCCTGCTTGTGAGATTCGATTGTCACTTGATCGATCTCATTCGGATTTCAATTATTAGAAAATTGATTCCAAATTTCCTGCTTCTGAGATTCGATTGTCACTTGATCGATCTCATTCGGATTTCAATTATTAGAAAATTGATTCCAAATTCCCTGCTTCTGAGATTTGATAGTCATGTGATCGATCTCATTCGGATTTCAATTATTGGAAAATTGATTCCAAATTTTCTATTTGTGAGATTCGATCGTCATGTGATCGATCTCATTTGGATTTCAATTATTAGAAAATTGATTCCAAATTTCCTGCTTGTGAGATTCGATCATCACTTGATCGATCTCATTCGGATTTCAATTATTAGAAAATTGATTCCAAATTTCCTGCTTGTGAGATTCGATCATCACTTGATCGATCTCATTCGGATTTCAATTATTAGAAAATTGATTCCAAATTTCCTGCTTGTGAGATTCGATCGTCACTTGATCGATCTCATTCGGATTTCAATTATTAGAAAATTGATTCCAAATTTCCTGCTTGTGAGATTCGATCGTCACTTGATCGATCTCATTCGGATTTCAATTATTAGAAAATTGATTCCAAATTTCCTGCTTGTGAGATTCGATTGTCACTTGATCGATCTCATTCGGATTTCAATTATTAGAAAATTGATTCCAAATTTCCTGCTTCTGAGATTCGATTGTCACTTGATCGATCTCATTCGGATTTCAATTATTAGAAAATTGATTCCAAATTCCCTGCTTCTGAGATTTGATAGTCATGTGATCGATCTCATTCGGATTTCAATTATTGGAAAATTGATTCCAAATTTTCTATTTGTGAGATTCGATCGTCATGTGATCGATCTCATTTGGATTTCAATTATTAGAAAATTGATTCCAAATTTCTTGCTTGTGAGATTCGATCGTCACTTGATCGATCTCATTAGGATTTCAATTATTAGAAAATTGATTCCAAATTTCCTGCTTGTGAGATTCGATCGTCACTTGATCGATCTCATTCGGATTTCAATTATTAGAAAATTGATTCCAAATTTCCTGCTTGTGAGATTCGATCGTCACTTGATCGATCTCATTCGGATTTCAATTATTAGAAAATTGATTCCAAATTTCCTGCTTGTGAGATTCGATCGTCACTTGATCGATCTCATTCGGATTTCAATTATTAGAAAATTGATTCCAAATTTCCTGCTTGTGAGATTCGATTGTCACTTGATCGATCTCATTCGGATTTCAATTATTAGAAAATTGATTCCAAACTTCCTGCTTCTGAGATTCGATTGTCACTTGATCGATCTCATTCGGATTTCAATTATTAGAAAATTGATTCCAAATTTCCTGCTTCTGAGATTTGATCGTCATGTGATCGATCTCATTCGGATTTCAATTATTGGAAAATTGATTCCAAATTTTCTATTTGTGAGATTTGATCGTCATGTGATCGATCTCATTCGCATTTCAATTATTAGAAAATTGATTCCAAATTTCCTGCTTGTGAGATTTGATCGTCACTTGATCGATCTCATTTAGATTTCAATTATTAGAAAATTGTTTCCAAATTTCCTGCTTGTGAGATTCGATCGTCACTTGATCGATCTCATTCGGATTTCAATTATTAGAAAATTGATTCCAAATTTCCTGCTTGTGAGATTCGATCGTCACTTGATCGATCTCATTCGGATTTCAATTATTAGAAAATTGATTCCAAATTTTCCTGCTTTTGAGATTCGATCGTCACTTGATCGATCTCATTCAGATTTCAATTATTAGAAAATTGATTCAAAATTTCCCTGCTTCTGAGATTCGATCGTCATGTGATCGATCTCATTCGGATTTCAATTATTGGAAAATTGATTCCAAATTTTCTATTTGTGAGATTTGATCGTCATGTGATCGATCTCATTCGGATTTCAATTATTAGAAAATTGATTCCAAATTTTCTATTTGTGAGATTTGATCGTCATGTGATCGATCTCATTCAGATTTCAATTATTAGAAAATTGATTCCAAATTTCCCTGCTTCTGAGATTTGATCGTCACGTGATCAATCTCATTCGGATTTCAATTATTAGAAAATTGATTCCAAATTTCCTGCTTGTGAGATTTGATCATCACGTGATCGATCTCGTTCGGATTTCAATTATTAGAAAATTAATTCCAAATTTCCTGTTTGTGAGATTTGATCGTCACGTGATCAATCTCATTCGGATTTCAATTATTAGAAAATTGATTCCAAATTTCCTGCTTGTGAGAGTTGATCGTCGTGTGATCGATCTCATTCGAATTTCAATTATTAGAAAATTGATTCCAAATTTCCTGCTTGTGAGTTTCGATCGTCACGTGATCGATCTCATTTTTCAATTATTAGAAAATTGATTCCAAATTTCCTGCTTGTGAGATTTGATCGTCACGTGATCGATCTCATTCGCATTTCAATTATTGGAAAATTGATTCCAAATTTCCTGCTTGTGAGTTTCGATCGTCACATGATCGATCTCATTTTTCAATTATTAGAAAATTGATTCCAAATTTCCTGCTGGTGAGATTTGATCGTCACGTGATCGATCTCATTCGGATTTCAATTATTGGAAAATTGATTCCAAATTTCCTGCTTGTGAGTTTCGATCGTCACATGATCGATCTCATTTTTCAATTATTAGAAAATTTATTCCAAATTTCCTGCTTGTGAGATTTGATCGTCACGGGATCGAACTCATTCGGATTTCAATTATTGGAAAATTGATTCCAAATTTTCTGTTTGTGAGATTTGATCATCATGTGATTGATCTCATTTGGTTTTCAATTCCCAAATTACTGATCCCAATTTTTCTACTTGAGAAATCGATCACGAAGTGGTCAAATTTCGGTAAAAATTGATACGGATCTGATTACGTGAAAATCAATCATGTTTTCAAAATTCGATTGTGAAACAATCAATTTCGATGAAATTTGGTACGGATCTGGTTATGTATGTTTCAGTTTAAGGTCTGATCACAACAAGATCAACAAAAAGTAACGTTTCGCTGGCTTAACTAGATTAACAGCCTCGGATATAATTCCCTAGTTTGTTATTAGAGCATAAGCTGATATCGTTATACATGTTTTGGGATTAAAAGTCATATCCTTGGTTTTGTAAAAAACAGGTTTTTAATGGCTATGCTATAGTCGTGACAAAATTAACAAAATCGGTATCTAATATTACTTTGTATAACTCTAAATTCTTAAAGCTATACAAAGGGGGGCAACTGTAGATACCCGATTTTATCAGGGTTAATTTTATTTTTATACGCATAATTTATTGATTAACAATATATTTTAATTTTTTTGAAATTTTAAAAACTGAATTACTAATAAAATGCACACAAAAAATTAAATGATTTTTTATAGTTTTTTTAAGAGTAATGATAAAAAAATAATAATAATAACAGAATTTAGCAATAAAAAATGATAATAATATTAAATAGAGTCCAATTTAGGCAGCAAAAGAAACAAGGTATGGCACAAAGTATGGCCAACCTAATAATAAAATCAGTCCCTAAAATTACACAATGGGCAAAACCCAAAATCACTAAAATTACAGCTTTGGCCTTAAAAACTCTCTAATTTTACAAGTTTGGGGACTGCCCCTCCTTTGCCTATAAAAGGGCAGTCCCACAAACACAGAAAATACACATGAAGAGGCAGAGAATAGAGACTCAAAAAAAAATAAATAAATAGAAACCAGAGAGGGAGAAGTACCACTGGTTCGCAAGGAGAAGTGCGCCCCTAAGTCCATTGTCGACAGCGATCAGGCATGGCGGATTCCAACGAGGCTCCGGTGACCGAATTGGGTCAAGGTCCTCTGCATCCAAAAAAAAAAAAAAAACAGAATCAGTCAAAAAAAAGTGAAAATCTAAGAAATAAAAGCTGAAAAGGGAGAAGAAATTTCCTTAGATCAGCGGTAGCCAAAGCGAGGCCGGTGAAGAGTCAAGCTCCGACGAGAGAAAGAGAGAAAGAACGGGAGAACGAGAGAAAGAGAGAAAGAACGAGACAAAGAGAGAAGAAGGCGACGGCCAAAGGGAGAAGAAATAGGCGCCTGGTGTGGAACGCCGGCGAGGATGAGGCCGAGAGAGAGAGAGAGAAGCGGCCGGAGGAGAGGGTGGATTTTAGGGTCTGCAAAGAGAAGAAAAAGGCGCCTGGTGTGGAACGCTGGCGAGGATGAGGGCGAGAAAGAGAAAGAACGAGAGAGAGAGAGAGGGCGAAGAGAGCGGCCGGCGAGATGGCCGGAGAAGATGGATGAGGCGGCTGAAAGTTTGATCTTAGGGTTTGGGTAGAGAGAAAAGTTGGTGGAGGCTGGTGATGAAGAGAGAGTTAGGGTTGGAAGGAGAAAAAGATGGTTTTATATGATGGGTCATAACCCTTGGGTAGGAATTCCGGGTTGGGTTCGGTCAGGGCTTAGTTTTTGGGCTTCAAACATTTGGATTAAGAACAAATTGGGGCCGACCCAACGAATTATTAAGCCATTTATCTTATTTCCCTTTTCATTTTCATAATAATATATAAATAAACTTGTTAGGAATAATTTGAAAATTAGGTTTTACGAAATTAAAAATTTCAAAATTAAATAGACGACTCAAAAAAATAAAATTTTTATATGCATAATTTTAGAGATTTAATTTCACGACCATGCTATGGTTGTGTAATTTAAGTTAATTTATATTAATACGATAACTTCACATTATGACCAAGTTTGTAATGTCATCAATCATATTGCCAATAAGCTTTACATTTCATTTTAATAAAAGTGATATAAAATCCGTTATTGTTTTTATTGTAAGCATGAATGTATGATCTACATAATTTTATAGATATTTCACATATTTGTTGTATTTTTGTTACATGTTATACGTTGTATTTTGCATCCATGTCATGGATGTAAAATACATTGTTTATTAAAAGTACTAACTCAATATTTGTATATTTCTTTTTATTTTATGTCCATGTCATGGATATGAATAAATAAAAGTTAATCAAAATACAATATTATTATATACATTCAGCTAATGTATAGTTTTTTTTTAAATTTATTCGCATACGGATAAAAAATGAAAATGAAAGAAATACATCCCACGAGAATAATACACAACTTTTAGTACCAATTATGGGCGGGGTAGGGTGATTATTATCTTCCCTACACGTAATTAGCAAACGAACCCATATAAATCTCTGGTTATTTAAGGTGTCCAATCGGACCAAAAATCGATTGGTGGCGACTCTATAAAATTTTGTTATTAACCAAAGATCACAATAAAGTTATTACACGAATAACCATAACAACTAAATTAAATAGAATTATACCGAAATTAAGATTTTTCCGCCCGTCGATCCGGTTCCGACAGTAATTACAGTCGTACGACTGTAAACACTCCAGACTCAGGATTTCGCCAAAATTGTAGTTGCATTTGCACGACTTTAATTTATAGTCGTACCACTGTCGTTTCCAGAACCAGAATTTCACCTTTTAGCCCCAAAAATTTCTTAAAATCCATAAAAAATCATAAAAAGTCCCCAAAAATTCCCAAAAAATCCCAAAAATTAGAAAACCCCAAAAATCATCAAAATGAATTTTGTTGTGTGCATCACGACCATAGATTCAATTTTCAGTAAAATTGCATTTAGAACAATTCAACGACGGAGACCCGGTTCTCCCGAAAACCGACCCACTTTAAATGTAAAAAAAAAAAAAAAAAATGCATGTAAACAGGTAAAATTGTTTTCAAAAATGATTTTCCCACAAAACCAAAAATACAGGGACGTTTCAAAATATTTTCCAGGTCTAACCGGGCTGGCTAGCCGAGCCAACCCGGTTATCCCCTAAGTGCATGCCCCCAGCTCTGGATTTCCCAATTCTGTCTATTTGAGTCCAACGTGTGGCGGGCCATATATTGTGCTAACCCTCTGTTTTGCAGGTTTTAATTTCTTTTATTTTTAATTTTGATGTATTTTAATAGATTAAATCGTGTATTTAGGCGGTTGTAATTATTTTTAGATTTTCGTGTATTCTAGGCAATTGTATCAGTGAGGTGAGTGTTTTTATTTTTCTATTCGATTTGGTTGTAAGCCAATTAATATTTATTTTTCTTCATTTTTTTATTATATATTTGCATGCGCGCTGTATGCCTTTTATATTCAATAAAATTGATTTTAGATTTTGAAATACCATTTGAGAACATTGGCAATATTTATTTTAAATTAGACACGAAATCAGGGACTTGTCCAGACCCGAATCTCTGGTTAATGTAGCGACCGTTCGTCCAGTTCAGTTGCATAAGAATTTCTCGGTTGAGCTGAGCCGGGTGGCGACTCTACAATATCAATCGAGACTTAGGTCTCGGTTCTTTTATGTATTGATTCCATTTATTTTCCAAAACCCGTCTTCTATTCATAAAAACCCCAGGCGAGGGAGGGGCCCCTCCGAGATCGTGGCGCCCCTTCCAAAAGAGAGTCTCGCGTCCTGTCGAAAACGCGTTGTCCGCTCACAGTGGCGACTCTGCTAGGGAATTCTTTAAAAAGTTTTCAAAAACTTAAAAGAATTTGACAAGCCCTAAAAAGTGTCTAATTAAAATAAGGTGGATGATTGTCGATTGATATTTCATTTTGCATCTTTAGCTAGACATGCTTGCATTAGGTTTAGTATCCATTTATAGGCCGGTGGATTGTTAAAGTGTCGCCTTTGTTCCTCATGGTCTTAGGGGCACGGATACGAAACACCACTCATAGCCTCGTACTAACCCCTTCGTTCGGACCCTTGAGTGGGGAGAACTGAGGAGTATATTTTGCTATGGGAACCTTGATTTTTTAACCTGACTTGGACCGAACTCATATAGGCAGCCCTAGTTGGATTCCCTTAAGATACCGAAATAATTGTGTGAATAAATTAAAAATAAAATCGTGCCTTCATCACCCCCGGTTGGTGATTGAAGTGAACCCCGCCTAGGACTCGGTTAGAAATTTTTGAGACCGAGCACGTTGGAGGAATAAGGTTGGAAGAATTCGTTTTGCTTGCCATGTGTTCTTCACCATCTCGTGACACATCGCCATTGCTATCTACGCGTGCATAACATACCATAATCACCATTTTCCATACACCTGACATACCATACACAAACATTTCTGTGTGATACTAACCCACATTTTTATGCAGCCATTTGCATTTTATTTCGTGTGTAAAACATTAATTCATTTGTTTGCCAGTCATACTAACCCTTTCTTTTTCAGCCATAACATTATATTTGTGTGATTGACATTTTTCACATAGCATACATAACATCATTATGAATGTCATGCATCCTAACCATGTTTTTGTGCAGCCATTTGCATTTTGTGTGTCATAAGCACTCACTACATATCACTTAAATTAAATTAGGGGCATTCCAAGGACGCCCACCACGATCATATCATTCCATCATACATCGGGTATCCCAAAATACCCGTGTTTTGCCAATGCACCGGATTGCATTCGGCCATTCCACCAAATCATTTCATTCAATAGAAACCACAATGGTCCTAGGTATATTTCCGTGTGACAATCCACACGACACATTTCATGACATCATACCCATTCGTCATAAACATCATACAACACTGTGACCCACATCGGGTTACTTCATGACCTTACTACATTATTCAAGGTGCTCCTGAGTGCCGGATTAGTATGCATTTAGGGGTATTTTATAACATCCCAAATCATGAAAGGTGCCCCGAAAGCACCGAACTTTTATCCGTGTGGCGGTCCACATGTGACATTTTTGCATAACACTGGGTGCACTTGGAATGTCCAAAATAAAAAGAAGAAATGAATAAAAAGGGGTATATTCATTATCATCCACATTCACGAAACCTCATCCAAGCATTATCATTCATACCATCCAACTATACACTTTTTAGCCCTAACAGTCTTTATGTACGTTAAAGCAGAATAAGCCGGGGCGCTCTAGAACCAGAGCCCAGGCTGCAAGTGCACGTGAGAGCGAAAGATCAGTCGAATCAAGCAGCGCAACAGAGCCTGGAGAAGAAGTAGCAATGGCTGATCAAATGCCAAACATTGCTAGTGTTCTGAAGGATTTCTTTCCATCCCAAGACTTTCGGGATATGCTAAAGGAAGAACTGAGGGCTGTTGTTAGGGAAAGCGGTGAAGCTGGTAATGGTGGAACCGGGAAAGAAAAAGAAGGGGAGACTTCTCAACAAGGGGCTGATGCTTCGGCCAGCATGGAAAAGCTGCAGGAAATCGAGGCAGCTATGGAACAGAAAATGAAGGCCAAGTACTCGGAGCTGGATGAGATGCTAGCTGAGCTTAAAAGGGGAGCCAACATCAGTTTGGGTTCCAGGCAGGGGGTCAATGTCGATGCCATGACAAATAAAGGCATCGAGACATTCCCTGTAGGGTTCCAAGTCCCCAAAATTCCTTCTTACAGAGGGCTTGGATCACCAGAAGCTCACATCAACCTCTACGCCCGTATAATGCTGACAGCGGGTGCTACCAAACAGCAGTTGGTCAACTTCTTCCCAACAACATTAGAAGAAGGAGCTCTGAACTGGTACAACTCTCTAACAGAGGAGGTACAATCTGATTGGGAAACACTGTCAGCGGCCTTTATCAAATACTATAGCTTCAACACGAAGATCCAAGTGAAGCTATATGACTTGGAAAGGGTTAAGCAGAAGCTCAATGAACCCTTTGACGAGTATTATCAAAGGTGGATGAACAAGATGATCCTGTTGAAGAATCGCCCTGATGAAGACGAGCTGATTCAGAAACTAATTGAAGGTAGCAAAGATGTCTACAAAGACAACATGAAATTCCATGCTTTCAATGAACTCAGCGAGGTCTACAGCATGGCCATAAAGGTTGAGAGGGATGAAGAAAAGAGAGCGACCAGTCAAAAGGGTGGCAGAAGCTTCAAGCACGGTCTGGGGTATCGATCGACAACTGCCGCTGGATCAAGCAGTGGATCCGATTTCAGCTTTACAAACAAGAGTGACCAACCCCCAGAGGATAAGCCATCTAAAGTTACTGTGGTGTCTCACCAGCAAGGAGATCAAGCTAGAGATCCGCAAAATCGAGGCCTATCCCCGTGGACCCTTTCTTTG
The DNA here is from genome assembly GCA_039660915.1 of Euphorbia tirucalli. NCBI lineage: Eukaryota > Viridiplantae > Streptophyta > Magnoliopsida > Malpighiales > Euphorbiaceae > Euphorbia > Euphorbia tirucalli. The sequence goes on from CM077639.1 coordinate 14,944,809, forward strand.
GCTAAGATTTTTACGAAATGCAGGAATGGTGGCTCTTGAGTTCTCTGAAGCCATTCGAGAAGCCGGTCAAGATAGACAAAGGCAAATTCTGCTCCTATCATATGACGGTGGGACACCACACGAATGACTGCAAGCAACTGCTCAGGGCTATTCGTCAACTAATCACTGATGGGAAAATTACGGCACCACCCTTGAAGCCCAGTGTGCAAACCAATCCTTTGCCCAGCTTTGACTAGTCCAATTGAAGTGGGCAATACAGCAGCAAAAGAAGACCCTCCGCATGTGGAGGATGTTAGTTATTTTGTATCTATTTTGTCCTTTATCTTGTTTTGTGAACAACGCAGCCTACGAGGCATTTGATGTTATGTAATTTGATTTCAATTATCTATGTGATATTTTCATGGATGGAACACTGTGCATGCATACAAACATTCATTTAATGTCTTTAGCATACATGACACATTATCACGTGAAATGAACCTAAGGACAGATGAACATCTAAAATGATATCCGTCTTGAAAGACCTCACAACTGATGAGAGAAAGAAAAGAAAGATTACAAAACACCTAACAGCATGGAAGACCTTCACCTAGTCCTAAGGCAACGCGCATCGACGAAGGATCGCAAGATGCAAAATTACAAAGAAGCCGAAGGACAAGTCTAGCTAAGCGGAAGTTCCGTAAAAGTATAAAAAAAAAAAACAACACAGACAAAATAAGCATGTTTTCAAGTTCCAAAATAAGAATACATCTATATCATATGATGTTTCGCACCATAACATCCCCGATAATAGAACGCAAGTTCTCGGGCAACAATACAATCATTCCAAAATAAAGGAGAGAGGCACCATACATCGCCTCCATACCACCCATAAGCCAGCAAGATAGTACAAACAGCTAATAAACATGTCAAAAAGTGCAGCCATTAACCTGCAGGATCAAAGCAGTCCTACAGAGAAAGACAGAAACCAAGTCGTTAACCAATTTCAATCGGGACAGGCTCAGGTCTCCACAGAAAAAAAAAAGAAAGAAGAAGAGGTCCGATGGATTGAAAATCACGAAAGCAATCCATGCAAAAGTTAGGACAGTAAGGTGAGCACCACCGGCAGGAAAATCCGCAGGGACCAGTTGGTGGCAGTTGTGGGTTCGGCCGAGACGGATACCATACTCATCTTGTCCTCAATTTCATTTCATACATCATGTGAGCTATCCTAAAAAATTATCAATGAATGGATGAATGAATTCCTTGCTCTGTTCATTTAAATATCCTGAGTTCGCTTGAAATTGAATTCACATCATGCATCATATATGGCTACACGCCTGTGAGCTTCAGCAACAGCGATGGAACAACCAGATTCTACAAGACCTCCCACAATCTTTTCATCATCAGAGAGTGCGTTGAATTGGAAGTCTTCTTCTAATTCCACAACATCTCTTAAAAAAAAAAAGAAAAAGAAAGAGCTCGCTGAGGTGAAAACCGAAAAAGCGCCTCAGGCAAAAGTTAGAGCAGCTCGCTAATCTGAAAACCCATATTAGGCAGTTTAGGTAAAAGTTAGGGCATACGAAAAGCTCGCTAAGGTGAAAACCGAAAAGGAGCCTTAGGCAAAAGTTAGAGCAGCTTGCTGAGTTGAAAATCCACTTTGGGCGGCTCAGCCAAAATTTAGAGCACTCCCAAATTCATAAAGCCTAGAGGCAGAAAAGGCAAAAACTCTCTATCATCTTCCCAGCAGGAGCATTGTATCAATCTCCAACGAGATCTTCTGTTCATTTCTCAACGACATCGTTACCAAGAACATCATCACTTTCTTTAACAGTCATCATATTTCAGTATTAGCCATCATATATCCCTGTCAGGATTGCAAGAATTACATGCACCCAAAATGTTGCTTCTCCAACTATGGACGATCAATTGCACAACATAGCTTGCCCAGTAAGAACCTGGGGTGTCAAGATCGAGCAAAATGGCGTGAAATGCATTTTCTAAAAGTTCATTTGCATATGCACACATTGAAATATATACATGCATCCAAATCATACATGCATACATGTACATACATATCACAACCAATCCAAGTGCAGGTACCCACTGCTATCACCAGGTCTTTCCGGACCAGGTTCGCTCTCAAAGCAGAGACGGCACAATGTCGGGGCAGAACAATCAAGTCTCCAAGGGGTAGAGCAATCAAGCCGTATTTATCCTTGATCGAAGGGGAAAAAATTTTTGTTTCCAAAATTATCGATCAAGGGATAAATACTCATTCCCCAGCCAACATCAAAATTATCATTCCTAAAGCTATCCCTCTTAAATCAAGCCAGATTTCAAACCCTTGAACTCCATTTCGTTCAAGCATGGTTGTAGATCCTTGAACCCCTTTTCTTTATTCAAGCCAGATTTCAAACCCTTGAACTCCATTGCGTTCAAGCATGGTTGTAGATCCTTGAATACCCTTTCTTTATTCAAGCCAGAATTCAAACCCTTGAACTCCATTCCGTTCAAGCATGGTTGCAAATCCTTGAACACCCTTTCTTTATTCAAGCCAGATTTCAAACCCTTGAACTCCATTCCGTTCAAGCATGGTTACAAATCCTTGAACACCTTTTCTTCATTCAAGCTAGATGTCAAACCCTTGAACTCCATTACATTCAAGCATGGTTGTAGATCCTTGAACCCCTTTTCTTTATTCAAGCCAGATTTCAAACCCTTGAACTCCATTGCGTTCAAGCATGGTTGTAGATCCTTGAACCCCTTTTCTTCAATCAAGCCAGATTTCAAACCCTTAAACTCCATTTCGTTCAAGCATGGTTACAAATCCTTGAACACCTTTTCTTCATTCAAGCTAGATGTCAAACCCTTGAACTCCATTGCGTTCAAGCATGGTTGTAGATCCTTGAACCCCTTTTCTTCATTCAAGCCAGATTTTAAACCCTTGAACTCCATTACGTTCAAGCATGGTTACAAATCCTTGAACCACCTTCTTCATGGTTACAAATCATTGAACTCCTTATTTCATTATTCCGCGTCCATCTAATCCCAACAAGATTTCAAATCCTCAAATTTTCAGCAGATTTGCCTCGGGTAACCTAGACCCGATATCGGCTTAATTCTATATCAAACCCATTATTTCATCCAAGCTAGATTTCGAATCCTTGAACTTCTTCAAGCAAGATTCCCAATCCTTGTAAACCTCCTCAAGCGTGATTTTGAATCCTTGAAACCTTTTCAAGCTTGATTCTTAATCCTTGAAAATTGCCCAAGTCAGATTTCGGATTCTTGAAGACCAATTCAAGCAAGATCCTAGCTCATGGAAGCCAATGCAAATCTCCAGTATTGCCTTGGGTGCGTAGACCTGATATCGGCATATTCCATCCGATCAACTTAACATATCACCACAGCAGTGAAGCTTCAGCAGCTCAGTTGCATGTTTTATTTCCTGTGTCTGCGGCGCTTTGAATCGCGTTTCTCAAATTCACATCAACTGCCTAGACTAAGATTAAGTGGTGAATTTGATCACGCGAGGGGCAGCTGTAAGCGCCGGAATTTTCTATACTTAAAAAAAAATAAAAAAAATTACAGTGGTACAACTGTAATAAAAAAAAATTACAGTCGTACGACTGTATGATCAGGGCAGGTAAGCTAACCCATACCTCAAAAGCTGAAAAAGGCAGAAGAAAAAGGGGGGAGAGACCAGACAAAAAAAAAAAAAAAGAAAGAAGAAGAAAAAGAGAGAAAAAGAGAAGAGAAGAGAAAAAAAAAATCAAAAAGAAAAGGAGGAACTCCTCATCAGAATCCCTCAGCATTTGAAATCTTTCGACCCAAAACTCTCAAACCCTAAATCAAGGAGAAAAATCCGGATTTTAGTGGATTGGAGCGACGCCAAGGCTCAATCCTAAAGCGGACGCACGCCAAAGAGGTAAACACTCCTCTTCCCCTCTCTTTTACAAGCTTTCTGGGTGATTGGTGTGCTTTTTCTGCATTTCTATCCTTTTTTTCTGCCTTTCTGTTCTGGAAATCAAGACCAGACGTGCGACTTGTTGGAGATTGTGCCCTAAGGCCAATATTGGATTATGTAATTTGACTTCTAAGATTAATCTAATGTAGATTAATATTGTCATTTATGTTTGTATGTTAGCATTTATGATAATTATCCATGAATAAATCGTGTTATTCTAAATATCCCTAGTCGATTGTTATTATGGGAATAATAACAAACTAAGACTAGTGTGAGTGATAATGGATATTCATAAGATGAATATAGTGTATACAGATACAGATTATACTCACGGGTAATATGTTAGAGAACATGTTGCTGGAGACCCACTATAAGATCAAGTTCATGGTCACGTGTCACAACTGATCTTGATTATAGTAGTGTCATCAGCTGATTCCTTTGACCTGAGGTCACCATGGATTCCGGGATGAATTCATGTTGTGCTTTGACGCAGTCAAACGCTGCTTGTAACAGAGTAGTTATAAAGGCTGTGGTTGGGTACAATATGACTCATGCTTAGGGATGTGAGTGACAGATATGGGATTTTGTCCCTCTCTAACAAGAGAGCGATATCACTGGGCCCCTCGATAAGTAAGACTGTTAAATGCATGGCCGTGCTCAAATAATTGATAAGAGTATCAATTGATTTGTCTGAACAGTTTACTTTGAGATCGAGAAAGCATATGATTAATTATATAAGATTGACAAGTGAACCATGTCTTATGATTAATCATGATATCAAAGAGACAAAAGGGAATATGACATTCTATAAATAGGTATTGGATCATTCCAATCATATTAATTGGGTAGTCGTAATGGCTTGCTAGAGTCCGCTTATGACCTATAAGGACATTATGGTAATTTCCTTATTGCCAATTAATATGAACCTATGGGGTCACACACAAGAGCAAAATGAAGTTCATCTTATCGGGTATAAATTATTATTGGATAATAATTTATGAATGAGAAAGAGAATAAATATATATAGTGATATATATTTATATATATATGTATATGTGAATATTAATTTGATTAATATTGCATAAAGTATGCCACATATTATAATTAAATTATATAGAGATATAATTAATTATAATATTGTATATACATAAGTGTATTATGGAGAATTGATTTGATTTAATATTAATTGAGAATTAATATTAAGTTGTGTGGGTTAATTTATAATTATGACTAATAAGTGTATTAGGTCATAATTATAATTAATTTTTAGGTTTTATATATAAGGATATAAAAACCTAAAAGAGATAAGATTTTTCATATATGAAAAAAATGGTTTTCGGCAGAGAAAAAGAAAAAGGGGTGTGGCAGCCGAATTTCACCATTGACACCCAAAGAAAAATATGATTTTTCGGTCTCTCTCTCTCTCGTTCGAAGAATCGTTCTTCAATCCCGGCGCTAGCACGCGGTGAATCAATTGCTCCGTGTTGATCAACCGTAGAGGGAAGCTAATTTGGTTCCTTTGATTCAAAACCTACAAAGAATTAAGGTAATTCTTTAACCCTTCCTTCCAATTCAATGCAATATACATGGATCCTTGGCGGGGATTAATCCGTTTTCTTTCCGCTGCGTATTTGTCTTGTGTGATTAATCCCCAACACGACTATTCTGTAATTACAGTCGTACGACTGTAGTTGCATTTACACGACTGTAATTTACAGTCGTACCACTGTCGTTTCCAGAACCAGAATTTCACCTTTAAGCCCCAAAAATTTCTTAAAATCCATAAAAAATCATAAAAAATCCCCAAAAAATCCCAAAAATCATCAAAATGAATTTTGTTGTATGCATCACGACCATAGATTCAATTTTCAGTAAAATTGGATTTAGAATAATTCAACGACGGAGACCCGGTTCTCCCGAAAACCGACCCACTTTAAATGTAAAAAAAAAATGCATGTAAACAGGTAAAATTGTTTTAAAAAATGATTTTCCCACAAAACCAAAAATACAGGGACGTTTCAAAATGTTTTCCAGGTCTAACCAGGCCGGCTAGCCGAGCCAACCCGGTTATCCCCTAAGTGCATGCCTCCAGCTCTTGATTTCTCAATTCTGTCTATTTGAGTCCAACGTGTGGCGTGCCATATATTGTGCTAACCCTCTGTTTTGCAGGTTTTAATTTCTTTTGTTTTTATTTTTGATGCATTTTAATAGATTAAATCGTGTATTTAGGCGGTTGTAATTATTTTTAGATTTTCGTGTATTCTAGGCGATTGTATCAGTGAGGTGAGTGTTTTTATTTTTCTATTTGATTTGGTTGTAAGCCAATTAATATTTATTTTTCTTCATTTTTGTATTATATATTTGCATGCGCGCTGTATGCCTTTTATATTCAATAAAATTGATTTTAGATTTTGAAATACCATTTGAGAACATTAGCAATATTTATTTTAAATTAGACACGAAATAAAGGACTTGTCCCGACCCGAATCTCTGGTTAATGTAGCGACCGTTCGTCCGGTTCAGCTGCATAAGAATTTCCCGGTTGAGCTGAGCCGGGTGGCGACTCTACAATATCCATCGAGACTTAGGTCTCGGTTCTTTTATGTATTGATTCCATTTATTTTCCAAAACCTGTCTTCTATTCATAAAAACCCCACGCGAGGGAGGGGCCCGCCCGAGATCGTGGCGCCCCTTCCGAAAGGGAGTCTCGCATCCCGTCGAAAACGCATCGTCCGCTCACAATTATCATTTAATGTCACAGTCCAATCAACTCATCTTTATGAATACCTACATATTTCATCCTGATATCTCATATCAAGTAGTATGAGATTCACCACTTCTTTAAGAAAATGAATAGAGGTAATGATATATAAATTAATAATGTCCACTTAATAATTCTAACAACCATTAACATTTAAAGTATATTATTACCAAGAAAAAATCCATCTCATATTCCCAACTTCTTAAGAATAGGTTTTTCTTTTAATAAAAACTTTAGGACAACTATTAACTAATATATTAGTAATAACTATGACAATATGAAAGCAAACATTTTATTTATTGCCAACAAATATTTATAATATATATACAATATATGCACTAGAGCATATATCACTAACAGAAAAATATAAAGGATTAAACCACTTCCAACCTTTTTTTTCTTCTTTCACCCTTGATATTTTTCTTTCATTTCTAATTTTTTGTTATTACACTTTTATATCCCTTCAGTTTTATTTAGGGTAAACAATTATGACATCTTTCAGATTTATCAAAATACATGAGTATCTCTCCCTCTATTTTGCCAATTCAATGACTACCTTTTTATGTTTGGCCTCCGTTATATTAATATATCCTTTCGTCTATTTTGAAACATTTTCCATTCAAACTATTGATATGGCATATTATAATTTACTAAAATATCCTTTGTTATCTTTTTATCTTAATTTTTTTATAAGTCAAAATTTTATTAAATAAAAATAATATTACTAAAAGCTGACAATAGAAGAATTTTTTTTTTTAATCAAACAATAAGATATCAGTATCCATACTCTAAAGCACATACCACGCAAATTATGGGCAAAAGAATCTTAAAGTAGCAATCAATTTTTGTGTATATAAGGGCTTGCATTAAATAATTAATTAGATTAATGAAAAAAAAATTCTTTCCTACAAGCAAATATGCTAGGATAGGCACTTAATATCAGGTGCAAATTACATAAATTTCACTTTGAATTTTTCCAATTAATTATGATATTTTAATCCTCGACTAAATTTACATAAATTGATGTTTAATGATTTTATCGATTTTTCCAATTTTTGACAATTAATCAGGATATTCTATAATTTATGTAATTTGCACATAATGCTGAGTGAATATCCTAGCACATTTACTTGTAGGGAAGGAAATTTTTTTGTATTATTCTAATTAATTAATTAATTAATGTAGCCATTGAGTGCATAAAAATGTATTGCTCAATTGACTTTTTTTTTTTTTAAAGATAGAAAAAAATCTATCCCTATTTAAACTTTACTAGACATAACTTCTTAATTTAAAATCCCTTTATCCATAATATGTGGGTATGTATCTTTGCCAATGGATAGTGATATCCTTGGTTACAAGTAAAAAATTTATATTTAATTTTCAAATTTAATTAAAGTATTTTTAATGGCATATAGATATTCACTATATATATATATAGGAAAACTTTAAAAACCACCATCTGACAAATCAAGAATTGTATTTTTTGTTTTATCAAAAAGAGGACTTGTGGTTTCAAAAGTTAGCAAAAAAAAAAAAAAAAAAGGATAACTAAAATTTTTCATTTAAAAATAATGACGTGGCATATGCCATTTTTGTCCATTTGGGTATTCCAATAGTTTACCCATAATATTCAAGAATTTTACATCAAGATTTCAATATTTTTCATAAATTTTTCATTTTTTTGTATTTTTTTAAATTTTTAATCAATATTTAAATAAAAAATATTTGCACTTCTAAAAAATTTTCAAAATTTATTGCTAAGGTATATTTTATTTTTATTAACCAACTTAAAAATTTTCAGATCAAAATTGATAAAAAATGCCCTCTTATATGTCATGATTTAGTGTGTGTGTGTATATATATATATATATATATATGTTATAAAAATTAAAAAAAACCCCCTAGTAGTATTTTTTATTCTCTTTAGTATATATTGTCCTTTTTATTAGTTTAATATAATACCTATAACCTAATAATAAATATTAATATATATGAATCTTGATACTTTTTTAAAAATGACATCTTTTATTTGATAATATTATCTATAAGTTATATTGGAGATGAAAAGTTCAAATTTATAATTTTATATAAATTCTACTCCTAATTTTATATTTTTTGAAATATTTTTTTTGTGTAGTTATTTTAATTAAACAAGTTTTATGACAATGGAATTTAGTTCCTATAATTATATAAAATTTAATAAATTAATTAATCAATATTAGTACAATTAGGATTATGTGAGAAAAAAATACAAAACAGAAAAAATAATATGTTTTATAATTATAAAATAGAATAGAAAGTAATTTTGGAATTATTAGTGTAATTTGACCATCGACTCTATTAAAAGGATTAAATAATTGACAATGACAAAATTCAAGGGACTATATAATTATCGCAAGGATTGTCTGGTATAATATGTAAGAATATAAGGACTAATAAATTATTTACCCAAATAATTTAATGAAAAATACAATTAATTATTAATAAAAATTTAATAATTAATAATTTTATTTACATAATTAACAACAACTAATATATTGCACGTTGAGTTATGTTCTCGTGGTTAATATCTCCACAAATGAAAGATCCAATATTTGAGTTTTCTCTTGAAAATCAGAAATTATACATAAGAATAAGAATTATAAAACAAAATAACTAATAAATTTTCATTAAATATCTAATAATATAGATTGGCAAAACACACATGACACAATGGATCCATAAGTTTTAAAAGAGAAATTTTATTGTATATTTGGCGCACTACATTATATCTGTGCCAAACCAGTAAAACAAAATTAATTTTTATTCACTTTTCATCAATCAAAAAATAATAAGGTATAATTAATTTATTAATTATTTAATTTTTATTTATTTAAATAAAATTCTACACCCGCTAATAAAAATTCTAAAAACTAATTTATAAATTCTAGAATACAAAATGTATCAAATGATATGATTTTATTAATTTATTAGACGAATAATAATGTATGTCCAGCGTAAAATAAATTTTATTGTTTTTCTTAAAAGGAAAAATAAAATCCATGCGCAAAATGTCAACACGTGACATTTGTCTTAGCACGTGCCTCTCAAATTAGGGTTTTGCTCAACCATCGTATAAATGATTCAGAAAAGGCATACGATCGGATCCTCTGTTTCAGCTTCTTTGGAGAAAGAGGGAGAAGACGAAGCAGAGCCATGGGTGAGTTATCTACAACGCTGTTGCCATTGATTTTCTTCAATACAGTTTTCTTACTTCTAATCTATCTCTGATTTTCTTTTTTTCATTTTACTTTTTGGTAAAAAAAAAAGCAAGAATCAAAGTTCATGAGTTGAGAAATAAATCAAAGACAGAGCTACTAAGCCAGCTCAAGGATCTGAAATCTGAGCTAGCTCTCCTCCGCGTTGCTAAGGTCACCGGCGGCGCCCCTAATAAGCTCTCTAAAATGTATTATTTCGAATTAATTTTGTTGTATTTTATCAGCCTTTTGATTTATGATACATATTGATACGAGTTTGTTTTTTTTATTGAGGATACAGTAAAGTCGTGAGACTATCGATAGCGCAGGTTTTGACCGTAATATCGCAGAAGCAAAAGGCTGCTCTTAGGGAAGCCTACAAGAACAAGAAGTTTTTGCCTCTGGATTTGCGTCCAAAGAAGACTCGAGCTATTCGAAGACGCCTAACCAAGCACCAGGTATTTTACTTCTCCCATTATTGATGACATATTCAATGGATTTACTGATATTCTTTTATGTGCTAGTGAGTTATGATTCGCTGATTAATTGTAATTCAGAATGATTGTATGCCAGACTTCTTAAACGAGTAATGTATGTTTGTTCGATTACTGTTGCTAAGTAGAAGTAATTTGGCTGTCTCTGTCGATATATGCCTTAGTGAATGCATTGTGCAATATATGCAAAGCAATTGTAATTTATGTTTTTTTCTTATCTAAAGCAATGGGTTTGTTTGTGTGCGTTTGTGAACAAATAAGTTGGATTGTTTACCAATTACTATGCAGTAACCCTTGTTAAATGTGCTAGAATTTTTGAAATCCTTCTTAGAATTAATCTTGGATTTCCTCTAATTCAACAAGAAAACATGCAGTTATTCATTCTCAAACTCAGGCGACTGTTTGATTTCTTGTATGCTGCTATAAATAAAAAAGTCCCACTTGAATTTCTATCACCAAATCGTTTTTGGGAAGGAATAAATTCTTGTTTTCTTGTTGGATTAGCAGCAACCCAAGATTAATTAAGAAAGGGATTTCGAAATTCTAAGACATTCAACTAAGATAACTGGATAGTAATTTGTAAAACTTTTAAATTATTTCTTCACAAATGCAATTCAATAAACCATTTCTTTAGATAACCAATAGATAGAAAGGACGAGTGCTCTATTGCTATGAACCCTAGGACTTGTGGCTGTCTGCAGCCGTTGGGTAAAGTCATTAATTGTTTTGATCATTAAAGAGTTGTACAATATGAAATTATATGTACTAGTCCTTACAATAAGGGTTGTACCCTTTAACAAAGTTAGCCTAGTATACTGATTGCTTCAGTTTGCGGACCGGAATTTGGAAGTTTCTACCTTAAAAACATTGTGCAACAAAAGTACTCTTTTGATTACTTAGATGGAATTGCATAATGGAATGGGAAGTTTTCTTTTTGCACCATTGGTTAAGACAGTGCCATGTTAGAAGTTTTGAGTGTTACAATCAATCTTTTTTTTTTTTTTAATTCGTCATTGATCTGTACTTTGGATGTGTGTTCCACTATTGTAGTTTGCTAGAGTTGATTATATTTTAATCTTAGCTTGTATTACAGAAAATGGCCCATTTTTTCCTTAGCATGATATGTCCATTAGCTACATTACTTCTGTTTTTTTGAATTGGAAGCATATTAAATTGTAAATTTTACTTAATTGTATGCCTGGGCATTTCTTCCCTTTTTTTTTCTCCTTTTATCTGCTATATAGGAATTATCTACTAATTTCAATATCTTTTCTCATAAGTGATAAATTTCAAATTCAGAGAACTTTGCATTTAAAATTGGGCACTCCTGAGTCTATTATTGTTCCGACATTTTTTGCACTCAATTTCAAATCTTACATTGGTTAAATATGAACTCTTTCTTTTTTTTTAACAGTGACTGTTGTATCTGTATGACATATTGCTAAAGATAATATTTTTCATTCATAACTCATGCATCAGATAAATTATTGTTACTACAATATTGGACGATATGGAAATGGTTACTCAATGTTCGGCATGGTTCATTGCTTGAATACAGCTGACTTTTATGGTAAAAGTACCTGCATGTTTATTTCACGCTGACTGCATTGTAATTGATGTCTATCCTGCCTTGTGTTTTATAGGCATCGTTGAAGACAGAGCGAGAGAAGAAGAGGGAGATGTATTATCCACTGAGGAAGTATGCCATTAAGGTGTAGAGTTTGGTCCATCAAGAAGTTGGTTTCTGTGCTGCCCTCAGGAATGAAGACCTAAGCAAATGATTTACATTTTTGGATCTTTTACTTCAATGTATTGTTTTTGGAATTTCACCGTATTTAGAGTTCAATTATGCGTGAATTTACTTGAACGAGATTGGTATCCTGAGTAGTTCTAGCTTTCTTGGATTTCATACAATTTCCTTGCTTATCACCTTTTTAATTAGAGCGGCACATCAGCCCTTCGACAAATTTTTGTTCAACACAAATAACAGAGTGCTAACTTAAAAGAATGTGGAATGCGGTTTATAAAAACTGTCATGCTCTCTATCCGTCTCACACTGATTTTTAACATTCCTATGAAGAGCCCAAGCTCTTGTTTTGGAGGTCTCTCATGCATGCTTTACCAGCGAATGAAAATGCATCTTGCCGGGGTGCTGACTGACCTCAAACTTGTCTTTGTCATTATGGAAATCGAGTGAGCTCTTCAACATCTGGTAACCTGTGCCTATCCGAGGCATTTATGGACAAAAGCTTCTTTTTCTCCAACATTGGCAGCACTGCTTCATCTATTCGCGATTGGTGGCAGATCATTGGAAATCTTTTATGTCGAAGGAGCAGCAAGGACGTTGCATTGCAGCAGCTTGGACAATTTAGACCGCGAGGAACTCATTGATTTGGGTTAGAATACAGAGCCCTGACATTGTCTTATGAGGGAATACCTCTTCGTTCATCAATTCATGGAAAATAGCTCACTCTCCAAGCAATAGTAGAGCCTTGATACTAATGTCTCATTTTTAGGCTGTCACTATGGCCAGGTCTATTATTCAAATGGTCCTACCTTGGTTGAACCCTAATCCTTTGTTTGGTTTAGAGGTTAATAAAGTACTACAAGGTGTGATAGCTGGGGTATGGTATGGTATGACCTATGATCTACTATGTTGTGTCTGGATTCATGATAGAGTAAACTCATGGGTTAATAATATAAAGTATTATGAAAATTACAATCATAACTCTCACATATATAATTAAAGGTTTTCAACTTTCTCAGGTTTAGAAAGAACAAAAGCAATACATTGCCATGAAATAATATAAAAGTTGAGAGACAATTTTGTAATAACTATACAAATTACCATTAAACCATTTCAATTTGGGATGTTAAGAAAGTAACTCCTTTCAACTTATGGATTTACTATGAGTTACCATACTCATCATTTAACCATCAAAATAAGCATAGACATATTTCTAAACCTAACTTACCTTACCATGAGAACTCCCAAACCATACAAAGAGTAAGTTGTCGAGAAGTGTTGACAAATCAACATGGAGGAAGATGCATAAATTACCGCCCTCCATCTCCAAAAAGTGTGCAAGCAAGAGCCATGAATCTCATCTCACTTTAGTTAATTTTAACTTTGGATGGTTATGTTGAGCTTATTGCCCCATTTAGGTTTGGTTAGAGAGTTCCTTTGTCAAAAGAGAATGCAAAAGCAACTCACTTTTTAGCTTGTATAACTACAGATAGTTCATATAAAAAGTCTCAATGTCACAAAGGGACTTACGATGTGACTAACATATCGATTCACTTATATAGAATCTAATAATAACAATGAAATTCAAACTCAAGTGGAAGTATCAGAAGTTTTTTTTTTTTTTTACAACTAAAACCATTCTCAGAGGCATAATTTGCTAATTCTATTTAGTATACAATATAAATATTTTACATTTAATCTGAATTATCAATTTAATAGTTGAATTATTTTATATATCCTATTTTACATCAACAATCATTTATATTCTCAGCCATGTATTACAAATATAGAGCTAATATGTCAATAATAAAGACAACATGTGTATTTTATAAAAACAATAAATAAGTTGGTTCTATAATTTGAATTAAATAATTATTTTCCCTAACTTATCCACTTCTGGGCATTCATCTCCTAATATATAAACATTACACGTTTCGTCCTCACCTATTGAAATATGATTTGATGTCATCCAATTTAGACAAAGCACAGTGACATCAACTAAACTAGGTGACATTGGATCACATTTCAATGGATCATAGTCAAATGTGCAAAATTGATAGATTAGAGGGTAAATGGACAATAATTGATAAAGATCTTCAATATAGATTATAAATTGGTAAGTATAAAAATCTTGCTTCGACCATTGCAATTATAAAGATGAAAATTTTTCTTATGTTACAACCTTTCTCGGGCTTAACTAGCAAAATTTTTCTTATGAAAATATAGATCAGGAGTTAAATGTACAAAATTAGTAAAATTAAAAAGTGAATAGATTAAAAACTAAAAATGTTTTTGATTCTTTGTAATATTAGCATATTGTGGATTAATGTTACAAAATGTTTTTCAAGAAATAAACATTTATTTATTCAAAGTTTTTTTAAGTTGTATATAAATATATTTATAGAATTTATATTCCAAGTATATTCAGTATGCATTTTTCTTATATATTGAACCTTATGAGTTAATATTGTTCTAATAAATTATTTTTCTTTTTGTTTGATTAAGGAATGGAGGCTGAAATAAAGATACTGAGCTAGCGAAATTAATTTTTACAGATTTTTGTAGTAATATTAAACGTTTCTTAGTTGTAGATAATTTCAAATTAAAAAAAAATGAGATATTTTAGGATAATATTCATTTATTTAAATTCTATTTTTCAGTATATTAATAAAGTTGACATTATTAGAAGAAGAAATAGGAAAAATGATGAACATGAGGAACAAACATCACAATGGGCCCATGCCTATACAGAGTGGATCCAAGGCCGTGTTGTGGCTGTGCAAAAGTGAAGTGATAATAATAAGGGAAATTATCAGATTTACGTTGGATTGGGCTTTTGTTTTTTGGGCCTACCTTTTATTATTTACTGAAATACGTGTTTTTGTTTTTTCTTTCTCCTCTTTACCTTTTTCTTCTCCTTTCTCCCATCTTTACGATTTTCTTCTCCTTTCTCCCATCTTTACGATTTTCTTCTTCTTCTTTCTCTGTTCTCTACTTTTTTTCTTCTTCAAACATTCACTCAATATAAACAGCTGCTGAAGTTGTTTAAGAGGAATCTGATGGACGGCGGTGAAGATAGTGGCGACGGTGATAATCTATTGCCGGAGACGCCTAGCCGGAGCGATTGGCAAGGGAATGCGACGGAGGCTGCTGATTTTGGGAATGGAAATGAGGGTGTTATTGGCGATAACGTTGCTGGTTCTACAGTCCCTGAACCAATGTTGCAGGAAGAAACAACATTGTATAAACCCTTGGTTTCACAAATGGATCTGAAATCGAGTGGTTTGTTGCTGAGAATATAATGTGGGAGAGTAATGTCACTACTCCCTCAACTCAGGTAATTTCACTCCTTTCACTATTACAGAATTTACTTTCAAGTTTTGTTGCTTTCTTGACAGGGAAAGGTTATACCTTATTTAAACCTAAATTATACCTTAGTTATACTGAGTTATACCTTAGTTATACCCTAAGATACACTGTTATACCTGATTTATACCTTTGTTATACATTCTGATACACTATAGTAACTGATTATACCTTAGTTATACCGCAATTATACCTTAGTTATACTGAGTTATACATTAGTTATACCCTAAGATAGATTGTTATACCTGATTTATACCTTTGTTATACATTCAGATACACTTTTTTCACTGATTATACATTTGTTATACATTCAGATACACTTTTTCACTGATTATACCTTAGTTATACCGCAATTATACCTTAGTTATACTGAGTTATACATTAATTATACCTTAAGATACACTGTTATACATGATTTATACCTTTGTTATACGTTAGGATACACTGTTATTATGATTATACCTTAGTTATACATTCTGATACATGAAGTATACCTTAGTTATACATTGATTATACAATTTTTTCACTGATTATACCTAGTTATACCTGAATTATACCTTAGTTATACTGAGTTATATTGAATTATACCTTAGTTATACCTGAATTATACCTTAGTTATACTGAGTTATACCGTTAGTTATACCCTAAGTTACACTGTTATTGTGATTATACCTTAGTTATACATACTGATACACATTTTTCACTGTTTATACCTTAGTTATACATGAATTATACCTTAGTTATACTGAGTTATACCCTAAGATACATTGTTATTGTAATTATACATTTGTTAAACATTCAGATACACTTTTTTCACTGTTTATACCTTAGTTATACCTGAATTATACCTTAGTTATACTGAGTTATACTTTAGTTATACCCTAAGTTACACTGTTATTGTGATTATACATTTGTTATACATTCAGATACACTATTTTCACTGACTATACCTTAGTTATACTGAGTTATACTTTAGTTATACATTCTGATACACTTTTTTCACTGTTTATACCTTAGTTATTCTGAGTTATACCTTAGTTATACCCTAAGTTACACTGTTATTGTGATTATACCTTAGTTATACATTCTGATACACTTTTTTCACTGTTTATACCTTAGTTATACCTGAATTATACCTTAGTTATACTGAGTTATACCTTAGTTATACCCTAAGATACATTGTTATTGTGATTATACCTTTGTTATACATTCAGATATACTTTTTTCACTGTTTATACCTCAGTTATACATGAATTATACCTTAGTTATACTGAGTTATACCTTAGTTATACCTAAGACACATTGTTATTGTAATTATACCTTTGTTATACATTCAGATACACTCTTTTCACTGATTATACCTTAGTTATACCTGAATTATACCTTAGTTATACTTAGTTATACCCTAAGTTACACTGTTATTGTGATTATACCTTTGTTATAAATTCTGATACACTCTTTTCACTGTTTATACCTTAGTTATACCTGAATTATACCTTATTTATACTGAGTTATACTGAGTTGTAATTGATGAATCTGTAATCTTCAGTCCAAGTTCCATTATCATGGAGCAGAATTGTGATTTCTTGTATATCTCTGTGATCGATTGAATTGCTATATCTGTTTTGCAGTGATCGATTGAATTGCAGTGATCGATTGAATGTGTAGGAGAGAGATCGATCGATATAGATGTGCGATTTCTAGATGGCGAAACTGATCTGTGATTATCGATCCAGGTATGCGATTCCAGGTGAAGAAACTGATCTGTGATTCTTGGCGAAATTGATCTGCGATTTCTTGGCGTTTGGGAGGTTTTTGAGCCGGAGGGAATCACGTATTTTGGAGATTTATGTTTTTCTGTTTTGTGTTTTTTTCTGCAGATTTACGTAAAACAGGAATTTCCTGTTTTATGTATTTTTGTAATTTTGGAAAGTTTTTAAAGTATTTAAGTAAAGTTTTCCCTTGTAGGTAAAAAAGTTAGGTGGTGTAAAAAGGTAAGTATTTATGTAAAAAGCCCTAATAATAATATTGAAGTTGGAAAAATTAAAAAGACTCATGCAAAAAACGCGACCACAGTGGGAGTCGAACCCACGACCTTTTGATCCGAAGTCAAACGCGCTAATCCACTGCGCTATGCGGTCTGTCTGCTGTTTTGTGGAATTATTTGCTACTTATTCCTAGCCAAAATTAATCCTTAAATCTCCGATAACTTGTTACAAATTGCCGGACATAAGACGGCCCGATTTTGGCTCAAATTGACCTGGTAATGTTATCCAACGACCAATTTAATCTGCAATCTTTTGAAATTTTTTTAATAATTTGTCACTTCTAGCAACTATTGTTAATCCATTTTGTTGAAAATTTATTTAATAACATGTTTAAATATGATTCAGATAATTATTAAACAAAATTTGTTTTTTTAAACTATTTTTTCCCACTGAAAATGTGATATATCCCCTAACTTAGGCAAATGATACAGCTATGGCTCTTAATATATCGAGAATATGCAACAGACAAGCAGTAAAAACTGAGAAAAAGTCTGATCATGTGTAGGAAAATTTTTGCTACGTATAATGGTCTAAATTCTCTAATTCTTAGTGAGTTGTTATTGCAATAGGACGAAAATTATTGAAAATTTAAAAAGTCAGAAGCAAAATTGACTATTACAAAAGGTTAAATCAACTTTTTGAGAATAATTTAGAACCAATTTGAATCCAAAGTCCAATTTATTCATAGGTTTTGTTATTAAAAATTGTAAGTATATGGACCAATTAAGGTTAAATCAAAGTCTGAGTGTTTATTGTAAAAATTTTAAATAAATACATAGAATCACAATATGATTCTACAATAAATATTAGATTTGATAGTTTTAAAAAATATAAAAAATTACGGTCATAACTTTTATTGCAAAATGATGATTCATTCTTATGAATTTTTATTGTTATTCATATACATTTAACATTAATTTTAGGATATTGAAGGTGCTGTTATATTAGCCTTGTCACAAAAATATCTTTACGGCCAAAACTAAAGTTTGTTGTGGTGTGGTGTGGGTTATGAGAATATACGAGTTTTGGGTGAATATATATTAGTGGGAAAGGGTTATGTGAAAATGAAGAAGTTGAGCGATATATAATACAAAATAGGTAGTGCATTTCTCACCACTCTAAGAAAGCGAAATCGAGCGCGTTAAGAATTAATAACATTGACATATATATATGGACAAAGGAGTACATGTATTCCAGTGTGGCTGTTGCCGTGGCTGACGTACAGTCCTTTTCTAGCATACATTCCTCAATTTTCTCACGCTTTACTTTCCGTTTTGAAATTTTTCTCCTTCCATTCACATTTTTATCACTTTCATATTTACTTTTCAACCCTTTTTATTTGATATTTCAAAAAGCACTTCTTATGTTTATATATACATTCTGCTTCTTATGTATTATTGAACTTAAAATATTTTTAAAAAAAAAAAGTGAAAGAGTTTTCGAATTTGACTCTCTATGTGTACACTTTATTGAAAAAATATAAGCATATTCATATATCAATAAATAAAAATTTAGGTGTCATAATAATATGTGGTATTTTGGTGGCTGGATATGTAGAATATGTATATTATTTATTGAACATTCTTCTTGATCATATCTTCCACTCAATAGAATAAATAATTAGCAATTCAATTAAGATTTTAATTGTTTCAAATAAAAATAATTAAATTAGCATAACTGTATATATAATTCCCCACTTGTTGTCGAGTCATGTTTTCTTCATTTAACAGTATTGCTTACAATGCAAAGTTCACCATTTTGTCACATGTTGTTTGTCCAGTCATGATTAGATATTCATATCTGCCGTCACAGGTCAAAAGTTACAATTGATTGTCTATCTTCGGATTCATGTTTTAATTGGTGTTACTTCAATAAACTGGTCAATTTTGAATAATTTAATTTTTCTCAGAACCCCTTTTTAATTTTCATAAATTTTCTCTACGCTTTCAGGCTCTGCTTTAGCACAAGAAGAATAATTTTGTTAGTATTGCTTACTTTGTAGCAGCAACATGTAACAACTACTTTTATTGCTGTCAAAAAGCGTATTTAGCAGCAATATTCAAGAGTTGTTCCCAAAAAGCAGATTTAACAGCAATAAAAATAGTTACTGCTATAAAATTATGGCCCTAGATATTTGCAACAAAAAAAATTGATATAATTTTGCTGCGAAATGTGTTTTTTTGTAGCAACTATTGAATTTTTGCTGCTAAATGTGTTTTTTGACAGCAACATTAATTTTGCTGCTAATTTTTTTACTGATAAATCTAGTATTTGTTTTAGCGTCGATAAGTTTTCTGAAATACAAAAAAAATATTTCTAAACATCACTAATAGTTCATCAGTGACTCAATTAATTCAAAAAAATAAATAATAAAATAATTCCAAAAAGTTAATGAATTGAGGTGCATTTTGCCTAAAAGAAAGCAAGAAACTTCCGGATGACTGTTCTAAACAATATTATTAGTGACATAATTGCTTAGCATATATGTTTACCTGTTTGCTAAGCAATTGCGTCACAATTAACTGTGTAATTGACTTATTACATAGGGGTGTAATTAATTTAAGATACATTCGGTTGATTAATTATATTAGATATTGACGATTGGATTGGACCTGTCATTATAGATTTATTATTTATATGCCAAGAAAAAAGGAATTCCTTTTGAGAAAGAGAAAAAAGGAATTCTTGATTATATGAGCAATGAGTTCAAATCAGAAACAAATAAAATCTAAAAGAAAGCCAACTTATTTGGATAGTTACGTAACACTTTTTTTTTTTCTTCTATATTTAACGAAACTTGCATTAAAGAGCTAAAAAGCCTAAATCAGACTGAATATAAGGTGGAACACAGAAGGAAACATTCTTCAAAAGCACAATAGGAGAAGAGTAAGAAGAATCCCACCTAGCAAGACAATGCTTTGAAACTAAAATTTGATAGTGATGTATATTGATCCTTTTTTAAAATGTCTCCAAATTGTTCTACCAAAAAAAAAAGTCTCGAAATTGAGGGGTATAATATATATACTTTTGTTCAATTTTTTATGTAATTTTTTAGAACTGTTCAAAATAATAATTATAAATTTGAAATGTTTATGATATACATAACAACAGTATACTTTTAGTTAAATTCTGAATTGGAATAATTCAGTAGTCAATTTTTAAATTAAAAAAAATAATTTGAATTTTTTTAAAATTAAAACAACATATAGAATATAGAAATAAAAATTTATGAAATCTGATATTACTATTTGTTTGGCTCTTTTCCATGAAAGCGAAAATTAGGAAGGGGAAACCAGGAAAACGTCCATAAACCAAGATTGTATACATTAGGAAAGGGGTGCTGGATCAAAGAGTGTCCAAGGAGGTTAATGTGATGAATTCAACAAATGCTGGTCATGGTGAATTCAATATCCTTAAGGTTTTGATGATAACAAAAGCAAGACCAAAACATGAGTATGCTAGATTAAAGATTGATGACAGTGCAAGAAGATGGTTACGATCACAAGTCACATGTGCATCCATGAATCAAGTCAAGGCTAGTGACCATCATCCGTGAAGAAAGAAGTCAAAGTTATAAGGAAGAAGTTTATCTACGTAATGTGAAGATTAATCGACTAAAATGGATTTGATCGGAGATCAATTTCTAACTTAATCAGATATAAGAAGTTAGCTGACTAAAATATATCCTCACGGACCAAATCGTTTCTACCTATTTGAGGATGAAAGGAATAGCCGATTAAAAGTAACAACCGAAGATAAACAGATTATAGAGTGAAGCTGCAACAACTTTTAGTCAATTAAAAGATTAGTACGAGAAGCAATAAAGAGCTAAAAGCAGAAGTTACTGTATAACGGATAGTTTGTTAACCAATTAATGCTTAAACACTAAGTAACAACTAGTTTTCAACAAAGCATGCCCAACAGCTCTTTTTTGAAATTTTCTTATAAAAGGAGCACTCGTTTGAAGATTGAAGATAATAATACTCATTCCCAAATGGTCTCAGTTGATTTTATCCAAGAATCTATCACAAAGCTTCTCTATGCATAGAATTGTAGTTATGCTCCTTCATTATAAATCACCTTTTGTAAGAATGATATTTTCTCAATTTAGCTTGAAAATTAAGGGGAAAGGTTTCTCAATCAGCCTGTAAAATTAAGTGTAATAAGTTTCTTAGTTAAGCCCGTAAAACAAAGAAGTTTCTTAGCTCAACTTGTAAAAGCTAAGAGGTTGCTTAGTTAGCTTGTAAAACTAAAAGCTTTCTTAGTTCAACATGTAAAATCTAAGAGCTTGCTTGAGTAAGCCTATAAAAACTGAGAGTTTCCTTAGTGTTATCCTGTAAAAACTAAGAGATAATGAAACTCTCAAGTGGGAAGCTTGGGAAAAGAGTAGGTCGTGGATTTACCGAACCTCTATAATTCGCTTTCATTGAATCTCTCTAACTCTATCTCTATCTCTTTACTTTCAAACATTTATTTACTTTGATTATATGTTTGTTTGATGACTGGTTGTGCTTCAGTGTTGATATATCTTTCATACCATTTGAGTAGAGTTTAGTTTTGCGCATATGCTTGTTATATTCATTGATCTCCATGAATAACCAAAGTAAGAGTTTTTATTGTTAGAAGTTTGTATGTGGCATATTGTTTATATTTCTTACAAACTCATAGCTTGAATTGACTTATATTGTATGATATCTTCATTGTTCTTATAATTTTGCATTCTATGCGAACAGTGGTGGTGCTAGGAACTGTCGGATGGGGGGCGAAAATTTCCTTAAAAATTTTCCTGCCAGTGATAAAAAATTTCCAACTGGCCATCAAACCTGAAATTAATTCAATTTAATTGAATAACAACACAATGTGATTTTGCATGTCCTTTTTTCTTTCTTTTTTTTTTTTTTTTTTTTTTTTTGAATCCCAGGAAAAACGAAGTTGTTTTGCCTGGAATTCAAAAAATAAAAAGAAAAAAGAAAAAAGAAAAAGAAGGACAAGAGCCTTCTTCTTCCTCTGGTTTTGGGGGGGCAAATCAACCCCCCAAAACCAAAGGAGAGGCGGCCAGGGGGGCAACGGCTTACCCATACCCCCTGGCACCGTCACTATGTGTGAAGATCTTTATTTTAAGAAAAAAGATTTTAAAAAGCCTATTGTTTCATTTCACCTCCTCTTGAATCTGCAGTCACTTGGGATCAGCAAGGGGAACTAGGAATGAGGGGCGTATATATATATATATATATATATATATATATATATATATATATATATATATATATATATATATATATATATATATATATATATATATATATATCATAACATAATTGAAATAACAATTTTATTGAATTGTAAAGGAAATTACAAATTACAATAAAAGGAAATTAAACCTTAATCAATAGAGAAGAAAAGTTGAGGCATGTATGAACAGTTTCCTTAAGAAATGACCGTCTTCTAGGATACAACAATAACGTCGGCGAACTCGATCGCGTGTAGAATAGAATCACTAGAACCTAGAACTAACAGCCTATTTTGAAAACAGAGAGGAAAATATTTCTGGAAGTATTTTTCAAGTGTTTGTATCTAACAGAATCTATCTAATCAAAATGGAAAACTCAGTTTTATATATATAGGCTGACGGGAGATGTTAGAATATTGGCACATTAATGGCTCATTAATCTACCCTTAAACAACTTGTAACCAATAAATTAATGTCATTAAGATTGCTCACTAGGGATAAACTTTATAGGTTATTAAACATGTGTGAGCGCCGGAATTTTACTTAATCAAAAAAAAAAAAGAGAATAGTCGTACGACTGGAATCAAACTACAGTCGTACGACTATAGATTCGTGGCAGGTGAGCCAGCCCATCCCCTAAAAGCAGAAAAAAGGGGAAAAGAGGCAGGAGGCCGGATAGAAAAGGGACAGAAAAAGAAGGAAGAAGAAAAAAAGAGAGAGGGAAGAAAAACATCAGAAAAATTAGAGAGAGAGAAAGAAGAAGACAAACAAAGAAGAGAAAGGGAAGAACTCATCATCAGAAACCCTTGCATTTGGAGATCTTTGGACCCAAAGTTCCTAACCCTAACTCAAGGAGAAAAGTGTGGATTTTAGTGGATTGGAGTGGCACCAGGGGTCAATCCTACGGTGGACGCACGCCAAAAAGGTAGATACTCCTTTTCCCTTCTCTTTTCCACGCTTTCTGGGTGATTGGTGTGCTTTTTCTGCAGTTAAAGTTTTGGCGAGATTCTGACTTTGGGTTGCTTACAGTCGCACGACTGTAACATTATTTCCAGAATCAGAATTTCCGTTTTAATCCCCAAAAATTTCCAAAAACCCATAAAAATTTAGAAAATCAGAAAATCATCAAAAATGAATTTTGTTGTGTGCATTCAAGACCCGAGATTCAATTTTCAACAAAATTGCATTTAGAACAATGCCACGACGGAGACCCAATTCTCCCGAAAGCCGACCCACCTCACTTGTAAAAAATGCATGTGAACCGGAAAAATTGTTTTCAAAATGATTTTCCCACAAAACCAAAAATACAATGACGTTTCGAAATATTTTCCAGGTCTAACCGGACCGGCTAGCCGAGCCAACCCGGTTATCCCCTAAATACATGCCTCCAATTCTAATTTTCCGATTCTGTCCTATTTGAGTCTTATTTGTGGCATGCTATATATTATGCTAACCTTCTGTTTTACAGCTTTTTACTTTTATTTTTATATGTATTTAATAGAATTAATCGTGTATCCTAGGCGATTGTATTTTTCTAGACAAATCGTGTATTCTAGGCGCTTGTACAAGTGAGGCTGAGAATTTTTATCTTTTATTCGATCGGGTTGTAATAATTTATTCATTTACTATTTTACTTAACCTGTATGCGCGCTGTCTGTCTATTTATTTTAATAAAATTGACTTTAGAGTTTGAAATACCATTTAAGAACATTGACCAGTATTTATTTTAATTAGACACAAAATAAGGGACTTGTCCGGACCCAAATCTCTGGATAGTGTAGCGGCTGTTCATCCGGTTCAGCTGCATTAAAATTTCCCAGTTGAGCTGAGCCGGGTGGCGACTCTACAATATTTATCGAGACTTAGGTCTCGGTTCTTTTAAGCATGAATTTCATTTATTTTTCAAACCGATTTTCCATTCTTAAAAACCCCACGCGAGGGAGGGCCCGTCCGAGATCGAGGCGCTCCTTCCGAAAGGAAGTCTTGCGTTCCGTCGAAAACGTCTTCTGCTCACAACATGTCATTTAAACCTGTCAATAGTATTATTAATACTAAAGTCGTTTTCAGAATTAACGTTATTAATTCTTACTATGAGCATCAATTTCTCATTCATTATTTATTCGTTTTGAGCGTATTAAGTTATGAGGAAATTTTGCATTATTAATTAAAGTTTATAGTAATTATGTTCTATTTCTGATAATTGAAGAACTATAAATATAATTATCTTTGTTATTTTTTAATGTAGGGGGATTAAACTGTTGACTATGTATTTTATAATGTATTTTAGAAAATATAAGAATTGACTAGTATTTTAAATAAAAAGTTTGGAACTAATAGATTATTTATCCTTAATTAAATGGATAATCAATGGGTTGAGTTATATTACTAATAACATATTTTTTAAACAAAAAAAAAATAATAATAACTAAATTAGTTATATAAACATAGTGTAAGACATAGAGAATTCAACTTTTATAAATTTGATAATATATATATATATATAAAATAAAAAATATGAAAACTGACACGTATAATTAATATACAAAATTCCAAGGACTAATCAATATAGTATTTTCTCTTTTTAAAACTATAAGAAATGAGAATGAGTAGTGCAATAAGTAAATACCCAAAAACTGAGACTAATTCATTTATCAGAAAACATAAGAAAAAAAAATTAAGAGAAGATGAGGATTCTAGACTCACATTGTAACAGTAAAACAAGTGGTATGATAGGAAATGAAACCAATTGGCCCATATGTAGCTGTGTTGAGGAACAGATGGAGAAGATTCATAAGTATTGGGTAAAAAGTCAAACAAATAGGGCAATGCATGAGTTGGATTTGGGGTGTAAAATTAATTAGTTACTTGTTGTTAATAATAAAATCTCTATCACCTTCTTTATAATACGACGGACTCGTAGTTGGTTACGTTGATTTAATCAAATAACTACAACACACAAAACGACTGCCAGAAAACTTTCAATTTATTGACTTTAACACTTTTTATATTTCACCATCTCAAATCATTAGTTGACATTTTTTTTTTTGACTTTTAGCCTATTTGGTTCGACTGTTGTGGTCAAATTTTTTTTTTTTTCTTTTAATAATAATTGCAGTCATCCTTATTAGTTAATTAATTAATTATGGGTTAAGCTCAATGGTCTCAGACCGTTGAATGGTTATCATCACTTTTTTACGATTGGATCGTTAATGAATTAGTTAAAACATGCTCTTAACATGTATACAGGTCAGGTCACACCTGGGGTACATCCATGCGGGAAAGTATTAGGAAAAATGATAAGAAATTATTTCTCTAGAACGAAGAAAACAAATTCAAACCACGCCATTAAATACTATATTAGTGAAAAAAACATAATACTGTAAATGGGATAATTTTTAACAAAACACATCCTAAATCTTTTCAATTTTTATAAATTTCGCAATTAGATTTCTGATCTTTTTTTTCAATACATATTGAATACATGATCTTTTTATTTTGATGATATTAGTTCAAATTTGACCTTTTTTCATGTTGGCTGTAGTATTTACTAACTGACACGTGTCACAATATTTACGAACACATAGGACAGAATCGAAGGTAGTATTCACATCCGTAACTATTACATGACTGTATATAGGAATTATGATTCACATTTTCTAGTGAACTCTAAAGTTCTATACCTTTTTCTAAGATTATGCCACATGATAGTTAAAAAATTATATAACCTACACGAGACAAAAATATCAAATTTGGGGCTAATATTATCAAAATTGAAACACTAGTTCGACCAATTCAACTGCGAACTGTCCATAGATCTAGCGATCAGTTTGATAAAAACTTCTAGGTTTTGTAAAAACTAACAAAAAAGGGTTCGACCAACGATGGAACCGTAAAACTAGATAGTTGAATAACCGGTTAAACAACAATTTAATAATATTTGTTATTAGATAGTTTGTTTAAATGAACATCCGATTGAATCACCAATTGAACAAGTTCGAACTTATCGAACCACGAACCGATAGTTTCACCTATTCGTTATCCATTCCGGTTTTGATAAGATTGATCAAAGTAGAAAGATAATGTATCTAGTATGTTGAAAAAATTGATCAGGGAATGTGAAATTCATAAAAGTTCAGGAGCTTTGGATGCTTTTGTCTAATTTTTCACATAAATAAAGAAAATTACATATTATTGTTTTAAAATTGTCGCCGCATATATTCAGTGTTTTACAATAAAATTTGTTATAATTTTACCATCATTAATATACATATATGACAATAACTTTTTAAAGTTTTATTGATAAATCAAATTTTTGGCAACTAAAAAAATGTTTTTGTATATAAAATCTAACTTTGCTTATGGGCGAAGTCATTGTATATTTGTTGAATAGAAATTCAAACTTTTCACTTCTTAGCCATCACAATAAAAATAATGAAAGAAATTGTTGGAGAAATTTCGTTGTAAAATTATATAGGAACATATTTTAATTGTAATATGAATGTATATAGTATAATTGATAATGAAAAACTTCTTTCACTCACGGGTGCACCTA
This sequence comes from Euphorbia tirucalli, assembly GCA_039660915.1. Taxonomy (NCBI): domain Eukaryota; kingdom Viridiplantae; phylum Streptophyta; class Magnoliopsida; order Malpighiales; family Euphorbiaceae; genus Euphorbia; species Euphorbia tirucalli. Next base: position 14,972,192 of record CM077639.1, read on the forward strand.
AGACTAGGCTAGGAACATATTTTAATTATTTTCATACTGTAATGTTCCAAATTTATAATTTTGTGTGATTCTTTAATATTTTTGCTTTTTTTTTTTTAACTATTTATCTTCTACACTATTTATCATTATTTATCTAAAAATAAAGTGTATATATGTGTGTGTGTGTGATGAATTAATCCTCAATAATTAGCAGAATTAATCAAGAGAAACTGATTGAAAATAGAACAAGTCTTTCAGAGAATTAAATTTGTGGATATGGAAAAGGTCTTCTATACACGAGTCACTTTTTATAGTTAAACTAATTGAAATAATCTGTTGCCTTGTTATGTTTGGATTATATGATTTTATCATTTCAGGTTGCGTTTATGACATTATATTATTCTAAACTAAGAAATAATTAATTATGTGATAAGGATAGCTTGGAAGTTTCAAATTTTATATTTGATTATCAGCAAACCAAAGAAATATTTATTTGCATTTTATATTTTGATAATATTAATTAATTTATGATACAAAATACTATATCATTCCAACATGATCTAGTTTTTTTGTTCAATAATAAAAAGTAATTAAAATAGACTCATATGACAAGGTCATAATTCATTTTTAATTACAGAATATTCCATCTAATTGATAATCTATCGTTAGAGTTCTGAACAACTTTTTGTTCAAAAAATCGGTAATTAGTATGTTAATGCTGGGATACAATAATCCAGAACCCAAAAAAAAAAACTAGCTATATGGAAATTTTTTGGGCATAAGTAATTGATAAATTGAAACTGAGAAAAATAACTAGTTGGCTACAGTTATAGGATATTGAAAATGTATACTAATTAAAACTTGACCTGAATATAATAAAGTAATCCAATGTTGTGGTAAAATTAGGAAGAAAAAGCTCTTTGGGGCTTGGCGTATCTCCAATCTACCTATTTAGTATCTGAACTATTGATATGGTCCTTTTGGTATCTAACATTACGAAATCAAAAATATTTAGTATTTGATATATTAAAATCTAGAATATTTTATTCCTTAGACAATTATCAATATTACAATAATAACTTACATAATCATAGCTATTGTAATATATAGATGATTTTTACTTTTAACGGTCACTCTTTACACCACCAATATCATCAATTTCATTAAATTTTATTGTTTAGGTACTAAATATTTTTTTATTTCTATAAGTCAGTTACTAAAATAACCAAATCAATATATCAGATACTAACTGGTATATGATGGATAGATCAGTCCTTATAGAGATATATTTATCCCCATAAAATAATCAAAATATTTTATGATTTGCTAACCTGAACAAACATTGATGACATATTTAATCGTTTGTAATCCCTATAAAATGAAGTTGATTTCAATTCTATTTCTGCATTTTTTACTCCTAAATGTAAAAAAATAAATACCTAGTAAAATGTGAATTTCACTTTGTTTTATACTGATAAGTAGTATATCATAAATCGGTTAAATATATGGTCAAGATATCAAATGTATATATTTTTAAAATTAGACTATTTTGTGCTCCTTGAATATTTTCCCATTTCAATTAAAAAAAAAAAAAAGAAGTTAAAAATGATGAATTATGAATTGAAAGATACTGCTATAATTTATCCGAAAACGAATAAAAGAAAAGGTTGTCAGCATAACAGAGGAAAATTTAACAATAAAATTTCCAGTTTTTTTAATTTAAAACACAAATGTGTTGGGCAATAAAGACAAGTATAAAATAGGTGTCCAATTAATTTATTTTCACATAAGAATGCGACAGGTAATATATTATTATTGCTAAACAAGTTAAACCAGACACAACCTATTAACATACTGATATAGGGGTGTTTGTTTCTGCTTTTGCAGCAGGTTTTAGCTTTTCAATCCGAAAAGCTGAAAAACTAGCGTTTGGTTAGAAATTTTAAATAGCTGCTTTTAGCTGTTCTGCAAAAAAAAAAAAAAAAAAAAAAAAAAAAGAACTTTTCACGAAAAGCTCCTTTTCAAAGTTTTTGACGAAAATTTTTTTATAATTATTTGGCTTTTACAAATTTAATCTTTCCAAAATAATAAATTATACTTTTATATAAATATGTAGATTTTTTATGAAATTTTTTTTATCTTTATAAATGTTGAAAATTAAGCGAAATCAATTCATCAAATTAATTTATTTAGGCTAGTTTTACTCTCTTTTTTTTAAAATTTATTTATATTAATTTAGTCAACAATTAAAAACATGTTATTTTGATGCATTTTACATAAATAAAACTATAGTTTAAATCATTTTTGTACACTTATGAAATTACTATTTAATGAAAGTTATAATTTTTTAAGTGTAATAAAATGATTTTTAAATTTTTTAATTATCTAATTATTTTTACTAATATTTATATAATATTATTATTTTTGTATAATTATTGTATAATGGTATAAAATATATATCCATATTAGTCTGTTTACATTTAAACAGCAACAGCTGATACTAAATTTATCAAACGTTATCAATTAATTAGCAAACAGCTTACTGCAACAGCAAACAGTTAACATGACCAACTAACAGCAACAGCAACAGCAACAACTATTAGCTAACAGCTGAACCAAACAGGCCCGCAATCAACAAAATCACCTTCCTCAAAATTCCCTAATTTATTCTAAATATAAACAAACAACAAAAACTGATACGTGATTAAAGAAACAGAAAAAAAATAAAAATAAATTAAAATTTTTGTCACTAGTTGGTGATTAACCCAAAAAAAAGCTTAAGCATGCAGGCGTAATAAAAGCTTAATTAGGTTATAATTACAAAAAAATGAAAAGCGGGATTTGAATCTCTACTCTCTAGGCCGAAAATAAATAGCAAAGCCGTCCACAAACGAAACATCATCACACAACGCGTGAGAGTAGACTCTACAGAAACAGTCAAACAAATTGCATCCTTTCTCTCTCTATAAATACCCCCTCAACCTCTCTCTTCTCCTCCGTTAATAACAAACACTTTACCCCACAAGCCTTTAATCATTCCCTCTCTCAAATCTTTATCATCTTCCTTTTCCTACTCTGCAAACTTTGAATTCTCTTGGCTCCGTGTATCACATTCACTGGATATGCCCCGGAAAGGTATGAGAACAATTTTCTTCAACGCATCGCCGCCTTCTTCTTCTTCTACAATGCCATCGCCGCGCCGCCAAACTTTCTCCGATACTTTGATGGATGAGAATATTGATAATGCACATCTACTTATTTCTAAATGGGCCTTTGATTCCTCTAATTCCGCCGTCGATTACCGTGGTATCACTCCTCTTTTCTCTGGTGATCGCCACGAAGCTAATCAGTATCTCAATACCATCAAAGGACTCCAGACTGCCATGCAATATTATATCACTCAAAATCCTGCTTCTGAATTGCTTGTCAAAGCTCAGCATCTCATGCAAACGGCTATGAAACGCCTCGAGAGGGAGTTTTATCAGATTCTTAAGTCTAATAGAGATTATCTTGATGCTGAATCGGTTTCCAGCCACGCCTCTTCTTCTAGGGCCTCCCGATCCAGTGTTTCCGATTTTGAAGATGAATCCGAGGATGAATCATCGAGATTTGGGGAGTCGATTTCTGAAATGGAGCGAGCTTCAATGGTGGCCATGGCGGATTTGAAAGCAATTGCGGATTGTATGATTTCTTCTGGTTATGGAAAAGAGTGTGTGAAAATTTATAAAATTGTTCGAAAATCGATAGTGGATGAGGCATTGTACCATCTCGGAGTTGATAGATTGAATTTTTCTCGGATTCAAAAGATGGATTGGGAGGTTTTGGAAGTGAAAATCAAGAGCTGGTTATATGCAGTAAAGGTAGCGGTTAAGACGATGTTTCATGGTGAAAGAATTCTCTGCGATTATGTCTTCGCTTCTTCCGATTCCATAAGAGAGTCTTGCTTTACAGAGATTGCCAGAGACGGTGCCTTGGACTTGTTTGGATTCCCGGAAAGTGTAGCCAAGTGCAAGAAAACTCCCGAGAAAATGTTCCGCACTCTCGACCTCTACGAAGCAATAGCTGATCTCTGGAATGAAATCGAGTTTATCTTCAGCTTCGAATCTACCTCAGCCGTCCGATCACAGGCCGTCACCTCCCTAATCAAGCTCGGCGAAGCAGTCCGTACAATGTTAACGGACTTCGAGTCGGCAATTTCTAAAGATAATTCAAAAACGCCTGTACCTGGCGGCGGAGTTCACCCGCTCACCCGTTACGTAATGAATTACGTGGCTTTCCTAGCCGATTACAGCGGCGTCCTGACCGATATAGTAGCTGATTGGCCATTAACGGCGCCGTCTCCTTTGCCAGAATCTTACTTCGGCAGCCCTGTGCCAAACGATGGAATAGGTACCTCCCCAATCTCTTTACGGATGGCTTGGCTTATCCTCGTTTTGCTTTGCAAACTCGACGGCAAGGCGGAGCTTTTCAAGGACGTATCTCTCTCTTATTTATTTCTGGCTAATAATCTCCAATATGTGGTTAACAAAGTCCGTAAATCGAGCTTGAAATTACTCATCGGCGACGACTGGATCGCTAATCACGAAGCCAAGGTAAAACAGTACTCGTCAAATTACGAACGCGTGGGTTGGAGTAAGGTTTTTGATTCATTGCCGGAGAATTTCGCAGCGGTGATGACGGCGAATGAGGTGGCTGATCGATTTAAGAGATTTAACTCTTCCTTTGAAGAAGCATACAAGAAACAGAGTTCATGGGTTGTGCCGGACTCCAAGTTGAGAGACGAGATAAAACTTTCGGTGGCGAAAAAGATTGTGCCGGCATATCGGGAATTCTACGAAAAGTTTCGGGTGGTGGCGAGGAGCGAGTTTGGGAACAGTGCCAAAATTGTCAGATTTACCCCGGACGATTTGGGGAATTACTTGTCGGATTTGTTCTTTGGAGAGACCGGTGGACCAGGGAGTGTTTCGTCAGTTTCTTCTAGAGGAAAGAATTAATGGTAGTTGAGCGCCTGCCCTTTTTTAATTATTAGTTTTCCTTTTTTTTTTTTTAATGTGGATATAAAAATAATAAACAGGGATATACATTTTGGGCTGTGCATACGTTAGCGAGACGAGGGTTGATACATATATATATATATTTGTAAATGAATAATACAAATTCTTTCATTTATGATATTAATAAGACACATTTTTTATTGGGGAAATTAAACCATGATAGGTGAATGGATTGGTGATCATAATAGAACAGTATATATTGTAATATTGATACGTACAAATGTATGGTTTAACAAGTTTACTGGAAAGCAGGAAAATACCCAATAAATAAATCTAATTCAGTTAACTTCTTTGAATTAACTATGCAAATATATGCCCCCCGTTATCGTTTCTTACTTGATAACCCTATAAAAATATAACATATTATATTTAGAAGGAAAACAAAAGTTGAACAAGAGGTTGAGAAAAACTAAGAAATTGGTATTGGGAGTGATTATGACATACAAGGCAGGAATATGTTTGATAGACACCAAGAATATATCTATAACTAGCAACATATCCATCAATACAAGTTAATTGAAAAACTATGATTTGCATAAAATATGCCCAGGTAAAATTTTTTAAGATAGAATTTGTCTAAAACATTCCATAAGAATAATTATGAAGATGGAGTGGTTGTGAAAGTAAAAGTAAAAAACCTTTAACAAAAAAGTTGAAAACCTTACTTGCTTTCCCTTCTCAAAATGGTTGGCCGATCAATCCATCTTTTTCTTTTTTTACCTGGAAAAGCATAATTCATTAAGAAGAGGAATGGGTAGTTCCATCATACAAAGAAAATACTACATCATATTAGATACACTAGTTATCCCAATTATGTTTATAACATATCATTATTCCAAATAAAGCAAGAAAACAACATTTGAAATTCCAGGGGAAAAAAGTCATCGTAATTTTAATTTTAATTTTATTTATTGTTCTTTGTTGCGCAACGTTATTGAAATTGGACCAGATAACAAAACAACCAAACTACTGATTTATGGTTTGATCAGGTTAACCAGATTTAACTAATGGTTTAATCAATTCCTTAATTTTTTTATACATATTATTTAATTAATTTTATTTAAAAACATTGTGATAATTTAATTGATGGTTCAACTAGTTCGATTCATCGGTATAATCACCAGCCGAATCAATTTTGATCAATTTTCTCAAAAACAAAACTACAATAATTACTACACCATTGATCGTGAAATATCGATTGTTTGTTGAACCCTGTGAATTGCGTGAAAGTAAGATACTCTAAATTCGGAAGTCCAAGAGTTTTATAAAACGTTCTTGATGGAAAAAATGTAAATAAAAAATCCCACTGATTTGAATTGGGTCCATGAATCTAAAAAATAGTGAGAATTTTTTATCTCTCAATTCAAAAACTTAGGATTTGAATTGATGTGTTTTCATTGATTCCTCCTAAATTGCATTGACTTATCCTAAAGATTTCATTTCAATTGGAATTTGGTTATTCACCATATGGGAGGATCCTCGCTAAGCATGTATGGCTAAATGGTTAAAACGCCCAACTCAGAATTGGCGAATTCATAATTGGTGACAGTTGTTGAGATTCATCCTTCATCTACTTTATCTAAGAAGATAACGCTTAATATTATATAACAAAGACCTGAAACCCAAAACGATACTGCTTCACTGTTGAATAGTGTCCTTTCTCATGTTTAATACTAGTAAATAGCAAATCTTATCATGTTACTATGTTTATTCTTGAGTTGTAGAGTTTTCTTGTGGTGTTAAATATTGTTTATAATCAAAGAAACAACTGATGCGGGTATAAGTGATGTTATGGTCCAAAATCCGACTCAATGGGTGTTGGTGATGCCATTTGGAGCTTTGACTTATTTGGCCACAAGATGTCCTCTTGTATGATCTGACTTCAATTCACTACTCCCTTTTACCTTTCCATTCTGCTAGTTAGGTGTTTGAGCTATCTATGATAGTTTTGGATTTCTGCATGAAGTGGTTTATCTTTGTAAAATAAGGCAAACTGATGACTACTTCTCATTTTCCTCAACCTGTGGTGGTGGGCTCTATAACAGTCAATAATGTGACAAACATGTGTTCTTGGAACCAAAGCAATAAATCAATACTATCCCATTACCTTTTTACACGTCTGATTTCTTTTGTTAGCTCTTGCAACTTCAATAAAATTTTTATATTCAAGTTTTGATTCTGAATTTTTTGGTGGGACTCAGTGAGCTGCTTTCTTCTCTTCTTTATTTTAGTCAAGGACAATATAGATTTTTTTTATGTCAATTATTGTTCAATTTTACTAAGGTGATGAACACAATTTCTAAGGATTTGTTATATTGGTCTTAAGAACATATAAACTAATGAAAATAATAGTCTGCTCATCAAATTGCAAAGGCAGATGAATATTTACAAACAAGTGAAGGGAAGATAAATTTATGGGAAAATACAAACTTACATGTACAAACTGTGTTCTTTTCTTTCCAAGTTTAATATCTTTAATGTTAGACAAATGCTATTAAATTTTTGAAGGTTTTGTATTTTGCATTTTATGCATTGATCTACGTCTATTTTTCTTAGAAAGTGTATATAACAGGTGTTTACGTTTTCTTGGGTATTTTTTCTTAGGGCCATGGTAGATTATTTAATAAAAGTGCAACTTTACCTCGAGTTGTTAGTGCAGATTCTCAAAGTAGTACACTAACCTCTTTCAAAAGTGACCATATTGTTCATCAAGAGCCTGTCTTTGATTTTGTCACGAGTGAAGAAAGGGTGGCGAATAATAGTTCTTAAAATGATTTAGCAAAGTCTATTTCTTCGAAAGGCAGAGTTATGCTCATAGATATCAGTCATCTACAGAGCTTATTTCAAGCTTTCAAGTATCCATTGCTTGCTCAACTCTTAGATGTTTGTTCAATGATTCTGCTTATGTTTACTTTATTTCACGTATTGTTGTTGTTGTTCATCTGACTATAATATTGTACTCCCTCTGTTCAAGAAGATAGTCAAGGTTAACTCGTCACATCGTTTAATAAAAATATAGTTCAGATAGTTTACGGATAATTTTTTACACATAAGTTTCCTTATGTATCCATCCTTAAACTTCATTCTATTGGTCAATTTATAGTTCTAAGAAAAAATTAATACATTTCTTATGTATAACATGAATACAAATGTGCATTAAATAGGGGTATATTGAGAAACTAAAATTTAGCTATAGTCCAATAAAGGAAACTGGACTATAATTTGGAGGCACCAAAGTAGAAATATGGACTATCTTTTTGGGACGGAGGGAGTAGTTACGTTCATTGGGCTGTCTATTGTCTATTCATCTAAAGTTTCCAAGTTCAAGAATTTGAAGGGATGGCTTTCTTCAATTGTTAGTTTTGGTGCCTTAGATAATAGCTAACCTTAGAAATTTGAAAATGTACATCCCATATCATATAATGGCATTATATAATATATTATATATCTTTGAATACTTAGCTGATTAAAGAAATTGCATAATTCTGTTAAAAAATATTTATAACTACTAGTGTTTTATGGGTTTTTGAAATACCATAGGACATCAAGAACTTGTTACAAGATGATTAGGTCAGTGTTTATGGTTTTCATTCAAATTACACCAACTTTATTGATAATTTAGTAATTAATATGCTTTTGCTTGTCCTGTTTTCTTTCTTGTTGAGAGCAGCAAAGTTGCATTATGGTCATCTGTTACATGCATATAGTAATGGAGATTGGGTTTTAACTATATTTTCTGCGCTTTGACATGCAAGTGATATTCATTTTAGATCGTTGATCTTCTTATTCTTTATCTATGCTGTTGTACTTCTGGTAATTTCCTTAAAGCACTCTATTCACATGGTTAGATTGTTTTAGGCTCTATTTTTTTTTTTCACAATAACTTCCTTTCAACAATACTTTTTGAGGAAAATATTGACCTGTTACTTAATTGTGTTTTTTGGTCAAAATTACAAAAATTATAAATCACGTTCTAATAGTTGGAGTGGTTAAAATTATAAATCACCTTTAAAGATTACAAAAAAGATCAATTTTGTTTCAATTGAAAAGACTACTGAAGTGCTTGAACCTGATAAAACTTCATAGTTAACCGTTGGAAAAGTTATACCAATGTGATTAGTTGATGGTAACCACTGCCGGTATTTGCTGGCTGCCATTGGCTGGAGGTGCCCAGTGGTTCTGCATAATGGCAGCACTTGGCACATTAAGTAGTATGTGCAAAAGCTAATTAAGATCTTAATTGTTATTGCAGGATAATATCCATGGCAAGTTGTTCAATATGGACCAGTTATAAACATCAAATGAACAAATTATGTTCTGTTTTGAGAAATTCATTATTTTCTATGCTTAAAGCATTATTATTATTATATGTTTTACAGAAGATTGATGTCCTTAAATTTATCCCATCGCTTGTGGTGGTATGATCTTTTTCCTTATGCGTGTGTACATGTTTTTTTATGTGCATTAGCTCTTTGTCATTTTCATCAGTTTTATTTTGAGTTGACTTGTGCAATCAGGAACCAAAGTCTGAGTTAGATTAATTAGCTCGTAATTAGAGCACAAGAAAGAAAGTTACTAATATCAATATATTAGCAATGTCCTAAGATTATATTAATTAGCTAGATTTCATTTCTTAGAGAGTTCAGACTTCTGTCTTTAGATTTGTATTAGCTGATCTCCATTTGATTTGTGCTTACACTCTATAGAAAGGGAGAAGATGAATAATATGAACAGGCAAAAAACAATCTCAAATTTTTATTTTTATTTTTATTTTTTGTGTTCATGAGATTGTGGCTTCTCTTTTTAGGATTCATCATCGGAAAAATAACGTGGCGTAGCGGAATTACATCGTTTAAAATTTCCTAGAATCCGCCTAATCGTGTTCAGTTACCATTGATTGGAATAAAATAAATTTGAATCAACAGAGAGATTCACTCACCGGATTCGTCTCTTCTAGAGACTGTTGCAGAATCAATTCTTTAAGCGATCTCCAAAATCCGGCGCACAATTCACTGTCGAGCAGGAACCGGTGCTAGTCGAAGACGCGGAGGAATGGAAAAATAAGTGCTGAAATTTTGGCTGTTGGGGCTGCTCTGGCTGGCCGAAATTTCCAGCAATTAAAATAGGCTTAGGGCTGAATTTTATTCTTAAGTGTGCCTTTAAATAGACTCCTTGTCCAATTGGGCTTTAACTAGATTAATTAAACTCAATCCCATTAGGATTACAATTATATAAATGAACTTTAATTAAAAATTTCATACTATATAATTTAATCCCATTAGGATGAATTTAATTACCCATAAATTAAAATTAAATCACACTTAAGAAAATACAATGCATGTATAGAAAAATTATTTAATTAATTATTTACTTTATGTAATTCAATTGATTAATAAATTAATTGATTACATTATGTAAACTTATTAATTAAATTAAATCAACCCAATGTTAATTAATTACCTTGATACTGAATGTCAACTAATTAATTGATACATTCCTTCCAATGTACATTACATGTACAATTTCTATAAGTTCCGGCTCAGTTGATCTATGTGCATGATCTTATGGGTCTATCTCTATGTTGGCAGTGGGCCCAAGACCCATAGACTGTACGTGGGTTCTAGCAAACCATTACAGCTCCCAATTAAGACAGAAATGCAACAGTCTTTAGAAGACACTCACCAGGTAGTAATCTCATAGTGTTCTTTGCCAAACGACATCGATATGAATAAACAAGAGGCACGGTGTCCGTCATCCTCTTCTACTGTTTATTATATTTCTTACTCTTGAGTTGACTGATTAAGCAAATAAGCGACCAACTTATTTGGGTGTGGCCATGAACTTATCAGTCCCAACTATTCATACACTTATTTTGGTATGAATATCATCTCGGTGTTATCCGAGTGGCAATTCCATCACTTCATTATCAGTATCAACATGTTCACCTGTCTATCCAATCATATCCATATTTAGCATCCTTTTATAGGCATGTTAGGCGTATGTCAAAGTGAACCGGATTCTATATTTATACTGTAATGAAATCTGATCTGAGGACAAAAGAGACCTACTCAAGAAAAACCTATGACGTGACAACCATATGGCTTTCTTATGCAGATAAATCCAGTCCCATGTCAATGACATATACCTATATTCATGACTGACTATATAAGTACTATGACTAGTTAAGAACTACCATACAGTCATCGAATATACAATTCTGTGATTCTATTCGTTCCCACGATTAGAATAGACTTTAGATACGTTTTATGATTATCAATCAATTGATACTCTATTCATGTTATAGCACAAGATATAAATGGAATAGATTAAATGCCTTTATTAATGTGACGCAAATGATGTATTTATATAAAGAGTCTGAATGAATAATACAAAATACAAGAAATTAATGTTCTAAGAACTAGGACACACCAACATCTCTATTAGCTAGCCTTCAAGATAGGTAACGGTAGAAAAACTTCTAAGGTTAACTCTTAGAAGATTTTAAGGCTTGAGGCCCTATAACTTCATTCGTATCTCATTCTGCTAACATGACCTCATGTATAGATTTGGTCAACCTTTGCCCAAGACTTTTTCTTTTTATTAGTGTTCTCCATATGTTTCATTATCATTCTCCTTTTTAAATACAATGAAAGAATTTTGCATCAAACTCCGCTTTCAAAGAAATTTCATCTTAGGAAAAATGCATTGGAATATATCAACTTAACTCGACTAAGCATTTATCCCAAACAAGTTGGGGTTTGGTATAGGATCCACTTTCTCCATTACACCTACTTTCTAGTTAACTCATCAGTGACGATTGAGGCTGTTAAATTTTGTGTTACTACTGCTTGCTATCTATTTTGGTTTATCATGCTTTTGAATCTTCTATCACTTCAATTTGTTCAATTTTCTTTTCTAGAGCCTTTTTCTGTGTCCTCCTCCATTCAACTCTTCCTCACCAAATGTTACATCTTGTTTCTTATTGAGAAAAGGTGAGAAAGTGAATGTTGTTCTCTGTAGCCCCACCCTTTATATATATTCAATAATTATTATCTACAAGGTACAACACATTTACAAGGTAATTACGATAATTATTAACATTACAAATTCAGGAATACCCATGTGTAACACTTATAATGTACTTATTAATTGTCCCATTCATCTTTGACCTTTGCCACATCCATCTTGATAATGTTGTGCACATTGTAATCCAGACACCTAGAGTTTGGATAAGACTTTTGTTTATCAGAACTCGGAGAGGTTATAGATATAACTGTGGATTAGTTGAGAGGACTGCTTTCCACATTTGTTCATCCTTTTGTTGCTAGTTTTTCTAAATTATGAGCAATATGGGACTGTGGCTTTATGCTTCAGTATCTAATTATCAATATGCACCATTGAGTTCATTCTTACACAACCTGGATAAATACTAATATTCATGTACATTAGATTATGTCCATATCCTATGTGCTCTTTTAGAGTATAGTCTAAGTTTTTATAAAAGGAATAATTTGGATCTCTCATGGAAGTTAAAAGCAATTTTGTTCCCTTTTTGTATGACTTGTGCTATCTCTTTATCGTCTCTCTCTTTCTCTCCCTATCATTTTTCATAGTTCTTAGTTGGATAGTCTCACTTATTATCATTTAGTTATTGATATTCTTTGCAGGTGGTGTTTGATCATGATGGTGAGATATAATTTTGGTTGATATTTCTAAATAGAATCTGGTTATCATTTTATAAGGGGAAAATATCTTGATATTTTACCATGTAATTAAAGCTTAAAAGAATTAATTTGTTAATTTAATTATTAAAACAGCTTAAAATAGGGATAATTATGGGTTATTATGTGATTAAACCTTATTTGCAGCCAATTATCGATATCTAAGCTAAAAGCCATGCTTTGGAGCCGTCTAGATGTCAAATCTATCAGTGTCAGCAGCAAAAAGGGCTTAAAAGGAGGAAAAGTAACTGAAACAACATACTTTTGTGAAGATTTCTTGCAAAAGTGTATAAAGCTTAACTCTAATTGGTTCGAGCTAGAGATTTTGTTGTAAAAGTAACTTTAGTTAGTACTTTTTAGGTCTTTAACTGCTGGATATCACTGACTTTGAAAGACACCCTTTGTGTAAACCGGTTTCGGGGCTTTACCTATACTTTGTTTTGAACTCCTTTAAATTATGCTCCTTATCAGTTTTAAGAACGTCTTTGGAAGTTCATCTTCATCATTTTACCTTTACTTAGTTCCTATTATAGTAGTAGTTTAGTTTGTTTCTCTTGTATGCCTTCTATAGCAGAAATCGTTCTGCCCATAGAGGAGTAATCTGCTTGGTGTAATTCAACAGTGGCTAGGATTGTGTAATTACTTTCTATGTTAATTTAAGTGTGTTTGAGTTTTAAGCATGTATGTCTACCTTGTGGTTGTCATATTAGATGAGTTTGATCAACTCATGCACAATGTGTTAAGTATAATGCTTATTTACTTACATGTGAAAAATACAAGGTGAGATGCATATGTTGACTTAGTAATGAATCTACTGTATATGATTGATGTTCATGTTGGAAATACCCACATTGATGCTTCCTGTTCTTAATACATGTTTTTAAGTGTTAATTGCAGAGAATGCGCTGGTTAATTATTTGAAAATATAGATTTATAAGAAATAATTGTGGAGAATGCTTCGGTTAAACTGATTATATAACCTTAGTGAAAGAAAGTCCTTTGCATGCTAAACCGAAATTACTTAGATTGCATAACTGCACAAGTTGTTCCATGCCTTGTTGTTGCTTACTTTGCCTATTATCATTGTTAATCCAGATCTGTACCCAAGTTGACTTCTTTATATGATATTTGTCAAATCCAGTTAAGTTTAGTAGATTTTAGATTTAAAATTCAAACTTGACAAAATTACCATCTTTCTATCACAAGTTGTTTCATAAAGAATCACTGTTGTTTTACTTGTACTAAGACCCAGATTCCTGAGGGAATGATATTCGAACTTAGATCCATTTACTAATTGTTGACCCTAGTACACTTGCTAGGATATTTTACATGTTAGTCCAACCATCAACATCACAATTCTTTTCTTTTCTTTGTCCTTTACTCGACATATTCTTTGATTGTGTATTTTATGTTGTTTTTCCTGGTATTAGGTACATTGATTCTAACATGCACATATTCCTTTCACATTAAGTACTAGTGCTTGTTTCAAGTTAAGATACCTATGTAGAAAAGCAAACAATTATTTTCCATTGATGATCTCATTTTCTTTTATCTGTCTCTCAACAGCCTCATCAGTCAAAATTGTAGCTCATGTTAACATGGTTCAAAATAAATGGTCTCCCTCTTGTTTTCTTCCCTTCATCCTATATATATATATCCACTCATTTTACTTTTATATAACCTTAGTTGTGATAATTGACTGATTACGTTAGGCTATCCTATGAAAACAGAACATGATCAACACACTAATAGTTGTTTCTATGGATATTTATTTCATTCAAGGGGATGGTAATGGAATCATAATGATTGTTGAATTATGAGTGGTTTTTGTCCTTTTGTCTCTTTTTCTTTTTCTTTTTTTTTTTTTTTGTGTTTGAGTAGTTAGTAAATCATTAACAAAAATTGGATACCACCTTTTCGAATCTATCTTTTCAAAAGTCATCTGTTTCCCATCGAACAAGATACAACACTCAAGTTTATTTGTGTGGTTAAGGTAAATTGATGTGATCACTAAACAAATTATACAAGTTAGTCCTAGCTAGTCTTTTGTATATCAATGGAGAAGTAAGGATTGATTTCATTTGTTCATTACAGGGATAACCGTAAATGCTTTTCATCAGTTTCTGCTGTACTTTTAGGTCCTTTCCGATATTTCTCCTTCATGGTAGTGATTTTTTCTTTTCCTCTTACTTTGTTAAATTTACTTGAAATAGGCATGCAAGATATTGAGGTCTCTTCTTCTCAGTTTAAGGAATTCTCAGTAATAGCTTCAAAAGCCAATAAGGATGGAGAACTCAAAGTATGAACTAACTGTTACACTCCTTAATATAGGTCTTTTTAGACAATAGTTTAGCCAAATAGTTTGTTGTTCATCTGTTATTCATTTTTTTAATATATTGATTGCATTCATAACTTTCTTGAACATATCAGAGTAGAGGTATCTGGTGCTGAAACTATAGCAGTTTTAACAATGTTTTTGACAAAATGTTGGCTGCTGCACAGCTAATTCCAGGCTTCTGAAGAGCAAAGGAGGTAAAATATTTGAATTCTGTGTCTTCTGTTGTAGAACTGCTACATTTTACAATCTTCAGTTTAGTAAACATACATAAAAATTGCTATGGTCCATTAAACATTAAATCTGGTGATAGTGTTTACTTACCATGACTAGTTTGGAGGGCTTGCCATTTATCCTTGGATAGATTATAGTTCTTAATGCAAAAATTATATGTGACCATTATGGGCACCATCAATGCCATAAATTATCTTCTTGAGTTTTCGTTGTAGAGTTATAGGAGGAATATTTTGTTTCAAGATAAAAATTGATATGTCTACTTTTTCTTGATTCTTTGGAGCTGGGATTTTCCCAAGGAGGATAGATTTTGTATATATTTCCTGGGAAAAGGAATAATGATGTAAGTATTCGTCATATTTATTTTACAAATGTTGTTTGTTAAGTTGAAATGTTAATCTAAATGCTAGGTAGTATTTTTTTTTTTTTTAAAGAGATTACTCTGAAGTCATCCTTGATATTTACTTATGTTGGGCAATTTTTTCTGTTGGATCATTCTTTTGTTTTTCTTCATTTTCAACGAGTTCTCTTACATTTTTTGTGACTACATTCTTTGGTTGCTCTTCTTTTGTTGATGGTTGTGGGACTAAGAGAAAAGACACCTGATGTATGTTTCTTTATACTCATCTTGATGAAACTCTGATTAGGAATACTACCACCATTATTTCCGATCCATGCATATATATATATATATATATATATATATATATATATATATATATATATATGTATATATGTATATATATATATATATATATATATATATATATATATGTCAATTATAGTATAAATACTATTCTTAAACTTTTAACCTAAACAAGCACACATTCAAATGGAGAAAAACTGAAATGTATGTATATCGCTGTATTTTTGTATATATATTTTTTAATTTTTTGAAGATACCTTGAGACATTTTGTTAGAAGTTGTTGGACCTGTAATGGTTTATGTTGGTGCTCTAATGTAGCATGCAAAATATTCTAGCAAGTGTACTAGGGTTAACAAGTAATATAGATGATAAGTTTAGATATCCTATTACACAGGGATCTGGGTTTTTAGTAGATGTAAAACAGAAATGGTATTTAATTGGAATAATTTGTGGTAGAAATACGGTTAATATTTGAAGATGGTATTTTATAACTAAAACTACTTAAAATGAACAAATCTACGATTGAAACAAATAAATGACAAGACTTTAAAGATAAAATAGTGAAAACATGTTATAAAAGTGGAGTAAGCAACAACAGGACATGGAACAGCTTGTACAGTCATACAATCTAAGCAATTTCAGTGAGCATGGAAAAGAGTCTCTCCCTCTACAATTGTTATAATCAGTTTAGTCGGAGCATTCTTCGCAATGAATTCTTTTAAACCCTATGCCTTCAAATAATTAACCAGAGCATTCTCCGCAGTTAATATTCAAAAACATGCATTAAGAAAAGGAAGTATCAACATGGCCATTCCCAACATGAACCTCAATCATATGAAGCAAAGACATTGCTAAGTCAACATAAGTGCCTAACCTTGTATTTTCCACATGAAAAGCAAATATACATTTCACTAAACATTTTATGCATGAGGTGATCAAACTCATTTAACAATAAACCCATAAGATAGAAATACATGCACATACTAAAATGTAACTTAGATTAGCATAAAAAGGAGCATAAAAAGGTACTTACATACTCCAGCTATTGCTAGCTTACACCAATAAACTACTCATCCATGGTCAGAACAGCTTCTCCCATGGGAGACATTATATAGAAAATTAACTAAACTAAGCTACACTAGAAGAAAACTACGAAATAAGGATGGTGATATGAGTCGCACTCTATTACAGTTGCTTAACAAGAGTATTTATAGTGCTTTTAGTAAATTAAGGCAACACACTCTCAGAACAGCTTTGACCATACACGTGTCCATGATAAAGAGTGCAATCTAACGGTTATAAATTAAAGAAAACCTAGTAATGATGCTCTAGAAATACCTTCCAGCTCCTGCCAATAAAAAAGGAGTTGCTTTGCTTCCATAGAAATAGTTTCCAGAATTGGTAAGCTGTTTCATTCCATTTCTGGTAAATGTTGCAAGTTGTTTCAGTGATGGGACAGCTTCACTGCTCAAAGCTCCTATTTCAGTCCAAAAGAAGTAAATTATCCTAAGAATTGCCATAAGTGTCTACAAAAGGGTAAAAACAAGCAATAAGTAATTACTACACCCATTTAAAGCAATTTGGAGCCAAAACAATTAAGATTTAATTCAAATTAATTCTTTTTACTAATTAAAATATCAAGATATTTTCACTCATCAGTTTACGAGGAAGTGATCAAGAAAGTAATAAACTCTGTTGTGGCTGAGTATGTTGAAAAGGAATGCAATACTAATAAACATTTATATCTTAAGTGAAAAGGCTATGTAAAATAGGCATGGTTTAATTGACTTGAGAAAGCCATGCTGCTGTCCTATTCATTGATTGAATTTTTTGTTTTGTCGGTTATCGACATTATATGGATTAATTAGAATTTAGAGTTTTTTGGATGATTTCTTTAAGGACAATTGCATTAAATTCTGGTTTATTCTTACATTCTGCAAGAAGGATTAAAAGTGAGTAAAGACTTGAGAGTTTACCAGAGCTTTGAAGATCTTGAAGAAAAGTTTGAACCTGATGAGAAGAAATTTAGTTTTGATGCTTTCATTAGGCTTCAAGATGAACAACATTCCATAGTTTCAAATTATCCCATTTTTGTGTTGTTTTCGTTAAGCCTTTGCAGCAAGTTGGTTATTGACTACTGCTTGGTTTATGGAAAAGATATCATCAATATGTAGTAAAAAAAAGTTATTTTCAAGAAAATAGTAAAAACTAAAGTGGTATTTGATAAAACTGAAAATTAAATGCTAAAAAATTAATGCTGAATTTTAAGTGTTGAATATTACAAATATTGAAACTATTAAATGATAGAGTTGTTTGATAAAAACGAAAATAAAGTACTGAATTAAAAAAAAAATGATAACTTTCAACTTAAAATTTTAAGTCAAATATTTTGACTTACTAGATTAAGTAATTTTTTAATTTAAGTGAAACTGTTAAATAGTGTTATCAATCAATGTTAAGTGATTAAGTTGGTTATCCAATAACTCCAATTAAGGTGGTGTTTAGACATAACAAGCATAAAGTACATTTTCAATTTGGAATTTGGATTTTAAGAAAAAGTTTCAAGTTCACTGTTCTCTTTCTTTTACATTAAAGAACTTGACATTCAAAACATATATAGCCTAAAGAAATTTATTCTTTAATCAATGGCAAGTTAGCTTAATCAATGTAATCTTATGCATTTGGTACTGTTGTTCATTTATTTAAGGTTGTAGAATTTTAAATTAACTTTATTTTTTACCAGAGTTTAAAGTTTAACAAAAACTAAACAAGAAGATGTGCTCATACAAAAAAAATTGTAAAAAAATGTAATTTCAAAAAGAAATGAAATGTGTAAAGCTATGATAAATGATATTGATGATATTTTAAAAGATCATGCGCATTAAATGTTAATTTCTTATCACTTTTTTCTTTTTTTTTTTTTTTTCTTTTGGGTTGCAAAACACATTAAGGATGGAACTATTTCACATTTTGAACAGAGAGTAATTTCTGGTGTAACGATTGGGCCCATAATCACTTGGTTTGTGCTGTGTTTTTCGGGCCTCAACCTCACTCAGCCTTGCCAATCCATTCAGTTCACAACGTAGTTTTCAAAACGGTACCGTAGCTCTCACTCCTATGCCCTTCTTCGTTACCCGCTAAACACAATTCTGAAATCGAATTCACAACGAAACCCTAGAACCAGAAATTCAAATTACAGGAAATGGCAATTGCCCGAACCGGAGTCTATGTCGATGATTACCTTGAGTGTTCGTTACTAAAATTTATTGTTCATCTTTTAATGAAGTTTATTTTTTTGCCACAACTAAATTCTATTTCCCCTTTTTTTCTGAATTTGAATAGATGCAAGTACATTACCAGCTGAGCTTCAAAGACTTCTCAATACTATCAGAGAACTTGACGAAAGATCCCATTGTAAGATTGTATTCCTATACATTTGTCTATTTTCTTTGTAGACCAATGAAATTTGTGAATTTTGGTGATAGGTTTCGGCTGTTCTTTCCTTTACAGCGTTCACCCTTAAACATTAAGTGTATCTACACGTAGTTTTGGCATTTCAATTTTTTTATTTTTGAGGTTTAGAGGTTGAATTACGTTGCATTTACACGTATGTATGTACGTCTGTATATAATTTGTCAAAGTAGGATTTTTTTTTTAATCTATTTTTCATTTTTATGTTTTGTTTGGTTCTAGTGTTTGTATCAGCAGAACTATCTTAATGCACATGCATGCATGTGTGTGCATTTCTTATGCTTATGTATTGCTAAAAGCTTTGATCTTGTTCTAGATTTGGTGATTTTAGTGCTGACTTTTGAGCTGTATATATATATATATATATTCAACCAATTTAACACCAACTTTCATACATCTAAATATCAAGTGAATTCCGCAATGATATGGTTATGTTGTTTTACGATTTTCTCTACTCATTAACTATGTATAATCTTACTTGCTGATGTGCTTTTCTTGTCTTGGTGGAAGCGATGATAAACCAAACTAGGCAGCAAACAACGTATTGTTTGAAATTGGCAGCACAAAGCTCAAAGAGAGGGAACGGTACTAATTATAATAACAATAATACAAAAGAGGACGATGATGCTGAGAGAATGAGAAAGGATATTGAGAAAAGTCAGGAAAGTGCATTGAGTTTGTGTACCGAAAAGGTTTTGTTGGCACGTCAAGCACATGACATTGTAAGTTTCTTCTATACTAACTTAGTCCTGCCTGTAATTGATTGAAATTCTCTCTCTCTCTCTCTAATTGTTATTGGGATGCCTAAATTGCTTCAATCTATTAGAGTTTCTTGTGGTACGGGATAATAGGTTCACTTATAGTTGGAAATTTTTGCTTATTCTTATACTGCATGTTTAACTGATTAGTGGAAGTTGATTATTCAAAGATGACATGGTTTCAAACAGAAAACTGTAGGAATAATAATTTGGAGGCCTTAAAAAAAGGATTTAAGCTAAATCTGGTTTCTTCCAATGTATCATTGGGTTTGTTATGTTCCATGTGTTATATTTTTAAACTGGAAAATATGCCATGAATTGCTAATAGATATCTTATTTTAGGAAATCATGACAAGAGATGAATGGTGAAAATATTGAGTCGAAACATATGCAATGCTATCCGAAATTCTAGTACAGAATTTATATAAAATTCTATCAATGGAATGAAAACAATGAATGGCTAGTGAAAGGAGCGACAAGAATGCGGAATTGTAGATAACATTTTGTTGATTTTGTTGATTGTGCTCCGTGGACAGCTTTTAAAATTTTTAATACCCATTTTTCATGGTTACAGGTAATGGACATTAAGAAAATATTGATTATATTCCCTATTTGGTGTCTTTGCATTCTCCTTATTCAGTATCAAAGGAGCTGTGTGTCTTGACAGATTCCAATTTTGTCATGTCTGCTAGCTTCAGCAAACAAAATGAAGCAAAACAAACAACAGGGATAAAGTGTCATGCCGTAAACCATAAAGTAGACATGTCATGCTGTAAACCGTAAAGTAGAGGGGGAGTTTTGCAGTTTTTGCCTGAAAACTATGTTTACAACTATAGAGAGATTAATTTCTTATTTCGAGTTTTACTTTAGTTTAATAATGCGTGTTATTTTCACCTTTTTACTTGTTATGATGCATATAAGTCATTCCTACCTGAAATGGTCATCCTTAGCTTCATGTCATTTTGAATCTAGTTTCGGTTTGACATTTTTATTGTGCTTTGATATTGTTTATGGTGTTTTTGTTAAATTGGGAACTTCAAAACTGTAGGACCAATTAAATGTCAAAACATCATATGAAAAACTAAATATTGGTTCACTCCAATTTATGACTTCTCTTCCTGCAGTTGTTAATAGATCTACTGCAACTAACACCTTGTTTGTCATTTTTTTGCCCAATTTGCAGATAGACAGCCACATAAAAAGACTTGACGAGGATCTGAACTACTTTGCAGATGATTTGAAGCACGGTATGATAAATGCAACAAGACCATGCTAATCCTCTTACTACATTGTCACCTATACATTAATCATGGAAGTGGCTCCAACCTAATTAGCTCAAATTGATGCTCAGCCTGAAAAAATAAATATCAATCTGATTAAAATATATCATATTCTGAAAAATAATGGATTTTGAACTCATTTTGAACTATTGTATTAAGCAATGCATTGCCAATATCATTTTCATCTAGTTTTTCAAGACTTGGTAAAGTGTTTGCTTATTGTAAAACTCAGTGCTTGAGGTGGCGTATTGAATTGCTCACGTGGTTTATCTTTCTATGGCTTTTCTCTCTCTCTAAAATTGTCAGAGGGGAAAATATCACCAGACGAGCCAGCCATTCTTCCCCCGCAACCTATATTAGTCCCAAAAGTTGAAAAACGGAAGGGATTTTATGTAACACCTCAGTCAAAAAGGATGGATTTCAGGGACCGTGAATTCGACAGAGAGCGTGATAGGGATTTTGAACTCATGCCCCCTCCAGGAATTAAGAAGGATTTCTCTATCCCTGTTGATGTTGATCAACCCATTGATCCTAATGAACCTACATATTGTGTCTGCCATCAGGTTTGATTTCTCATCTAGTATTATTCAGTTTGAAAGTCAAAATCGCATAAAGCTGTAATAGGTCTACTAAATTTTCTGTAACGATTTTTTTATCATCTTAGGTATCCTTTGGAGATATGATTGCTTGTGATAATGAAAATGTGAGTGCTTTTTCCTCTTGCCTTAGATCATAACAATTACACAACAACAACAAAAAAAAAAAAAAAAAAAGAAAAAAAGAAAAAAAAATCATATGCATTTTGGTTTACATGTATATATTTATGTTTACAGTGCCAAGGAGGGGAATGGTTCCATTACACATGTGTTGGTTTGACACCAGAGACAAGATTCAGAGGAAAATGGTATTGTCCAACCTGCAAAATGCTACCTCAACCACAATCCTAATCTCTACTTCTCGTTCATTTATTATTTGTTTTGTTTTGGCAACAAAACTCTTATGATCATACAATCAAATTCCTGAAATTTTGTTGTAAAGTTGCAACTCTCACATTTCTCCTCTCTTTACTTTCTTAACCAAAATTTAATGGGTTGATTTGCAATTTTTGCAAATCAAGACATTTAGCTTTATATTGTTTTTGTAAATCCGTAATGTAGATAACTTTTGTCCTTTATTTTGTATTTGGTAAAATGTTGAACAATTAGTAAATTCATATCATGAGGTTGTTACATTTTGTTTATATATTTATATATAGGAAGAGGATGTTACAAATTTATTACTTGTGATGTGCGAAATATTTCTTACCTCTATACATAAACAATAAATAAGGATATTTCCATATCATAAGCTAATGTTATCGTGTATTTCTCATGTGGCTCATATTCTAGCTACAAAGGGTTTGAATTCTATTCAATACGTACGTAGTTTCTCCTTTGCAATTGTTACAATTCGTAACAATTTAATGCAATGATCCATTTTCCAATTAAAGAAAAGTTTGATTGGATATAAATGATGTACAAAAATGCAATTTCCTAATTTGGAATTTGTCTAATTTGACAGATACTTGTCACTTTTAAAATTAATATATATATGTTTTGTTAGATCATGATCCTTTAAGTGTAATCTCAAGTGGAAACTGAAATGGTGACTGTTTATAATTGCTGTTGGTGCATGGATCTCCTATACTTGGCATTTCATTTCTTTGATTTCGTATGTGCTCCAGATTAATCCTCCAACACATCCGCAGCAATTATTACCTAATAGTTGATTGAAATTGCAACAAACTCGTTCTATTCCATCCATATGTTTCCGTAATTTATTATAATTAGTGGGGTGAATTATATTTATAGTACACAGACTTTAGCGCTTTCCAAAATTTGGTACAACAACTTTATTTTGCTGCAGAAAAATACAAAAACTTACTTGTAACATGACGCTAAAGTATATATAATCTGCTATCAAAAGCTAAACTAAAAAAATAAATGCTGACATGGTTTGCTTTATATATACATGATTTATTATGGGACTCAATGGTATTGTGCAAAGATTTTAATAGTTTTTCTGCATATTTGACATAATTATGTCTATTTTGTTAAAAGATTTTTGTTGGTTTGGTAGGGTAATAAATCCGTCACTACCACATCGGCACAGCCTGTGCAACAAATGAAGAAATCAACCAAATTCTTCCTAAATTACCCTTCGCCACCAATAAAAACTCACTCATAAACTCTCCCATTCCCCTTTTTGCCTTTAACATGTATTTGTCTTCTATCGCCTTGTGTATGCTTGCAAGTTTTTGGGCCCAGTATTCTTGGGCTTTCTATATCCATTGCCAAGCCCAATAAGTCTTCCATCATTTTCCATTTTGTTAATTTACTATTTATACATATATAAAGGTGAAGCAAGACTTTCAATTTTCAAATTTAATCCCTAAATGTACCAAATTGTCCTCCTAAATCCATCCTCTCAACGCATAGACCAAGGATACCCCGGTCATTTGTCACTTCCTACAATCCTCATTCAAAACAGCGTCGTATAATTAAGGAGTAAAATGTACCAAGATCATTGTATCCCTCTCCGCTTCTCTAATGTCACTGTAACCCTAGCATCCTTAGTCATGGGCGTCACCGTATTTGTCACGAATCTTGAAATCAACAACTCATCTTATCGATATATTCATCCATGGTGGTAAACTTGCATTATCTTTCTTGCATGGTCAATTGATAGATATTTTTACTAAAACCCTTGGGAGTTAGTCAATTTCTTCTTCTTTGATACAAGTTTCATGTCACCTTGAAGGGATGCTAAGGGATTATCTTTTCTTGCCTCACAAGGTATACTTCCACATATATTGTGTTGTATTCTTTCACTTTAGTGTGTGTGTGTGTGTGTGTATATATATGTATATATATATATATATATATATATATATATATATATATATATATATATCCTTTTATGAGAAATAGCATCATTTACATATATATTTTGGTATTTTAAATATGAAAATAAAATGATAATGATTATTGGATGATTTTTACATCATGTCATCAAGTTAAAGGAAAGTTTGCTAACAGCTTGGAACGAAAATAATGCGCTACCCAATAAGCAAATTCAAGAAAGACACTTTGTTTTTCCTATTATATTTTTAATATATATATATATATATATATATATATATATATATATATATATATATATATTAAAAACATAATGGATATTTCTAAATTGGAAAAGCCAATCATGACTTTAATTATCTTAGTGATGTGTCTTAATTACACAAAATTTTATTAGGATTCGAATCCTCGACCTATAAGTATAAGAGGTTCTATGTTACGTAAATGTTTAATCCGAAAGTTTAAACTAATAAATAAGATTGAATTATAGCTTTTATATTATATGTGTTAAGTAAATAAACTAGTTTTTTTGGTAACCAAATATATCAATATATTGTATTTTGTAGTTTATCTTTTATGAAATGTTGACTCCTTATATTAACTGATATGGTTGAACATGGACATGCATTTTAAGAATACAAAGTCATGAATATGTTGAGTCAATTTTTGTTTCAATTTTAAATATATTATCCACATATTTGGATTATCCAGAATTAAAATGAAGGGAAGAGAAGGAGTGGTGTGGAAGAATTAGTTGGGAAGTTGCAATAACAATTAAGAAACAAAAAGCAACCAACAAATAGACTAAAAATAAAAATATGAAATATGAATGAATGCAAGTTGTGAAGGAAACTCCAGTTTTTCGATAGTTGGCATTATGAAACAAGTCAATCACCATTAACCAACTTTCATATCCACTGCCGAAAGGGATATCAGATTTTATGGTCTGTCTTCCATTCAGATTTTTGATTAATTCCAAATTACTGGTTTCAGTCCTTATCTATCACCATATTTGTATTTATTTCTTTAAGTTAGTACATGCATGATTTGATATCGTCACATGCATCATCTGCCTCCACCCTAAGCTCAAGCATGCTTACCATACACTTTCGACCCAAACTTTTTTCCATTAATGACTTTTCTTTTCTAATTAATATTCAGATATTTTCGACTTTTAACTTAATTTTTTTTACATTAATTCAATGTGAGATTAAGGATATTAAAATGATCTTTCAGGAAAAAAAAAATTAAGATATAAGACTTTCATTTAATTAAATTAAACCTCATTTTTATTTTTGCATTGTTTATATTTGGGCATCATATGTATTTAATTAAAACCCATTGTATTTATGTTTAATTATTACAATTTTATATCCTTGCTGTAGTATTTTTTCTACTGCATTATAATGTAAACTAAAATCCATTTTTAATTTTATTATCTTGTTAATTTAATTAATACATAACTCATTCAATCAATTTTGGGTAAACAATTTCAACTTCCCCTGTGTTTGGATAAATACGTCAGTATTTTTCTATGTCTGATACACATATCTTATTTATATTTCTTTGTATTTTCATCACATTATAGTTATCTCCGGCTATTTGCTATTTGTACATATTTATCGACAAAATATTTCTTCCCTCATCTCTTAAAATATTTTAGATTTAAAGTTCTTTTTGAACAAACAACCATTTAATATACTTTTTTTAATGCAACCACAACTTAAAAGATATGGAAGAAGCCTCATAAGAAGTAAAAATACCAATTTAGTACATAGGACCTTATAAAATGAACAACAGAGGTGAAAGATAAAGCTAATTTCGTCAACAAATATATAAAACGTTAATAACAAATAGAAGGAGGGCATAATGTGAAGGGGGTAAAATACTTGGAGGTATAAAGTGAAAAAAATGAGAGAAAAAAAAAATTAAAGTAGACAAAAAATGGAAAAGAAAAGAAATTAATTAAGAAGAAAAGGCGATTTCCTTTCTTCATCTTCAAACATTAATATTTTGTTCTAAAAAAATATCTCAAGTTGTATTTGAGAGCGAAAAAGTTTGGTCTGTTGATAGTTTGCATTAATTGTTTCAAGATCTAAATTTGTAGATATTTAGCACTATACCACTTCATTTTTTATAATTTATATATATGAAATATGTAATGTTGGTTAGCTTTACAAATAATGAGTCAATTTAAAACTCCAGTTTCTAATCTGTCACTTACTAATTACAATGTTCAACACCTATGAAATTTTCAAATATTTCTTTTTAGTTTTTTACTCCAAAATACCATAATGCATGGTTATAAAATTCGGACCAATCTTGCCAGTTCAACTGGACCCGGGAGGCTAGCCGGTCTGGAATAACACAAATCCGTGGTCATGAAGACCCATGAAAAACCCAGCCACTTGATTGTCTAAGTCAATCGGTGACCTAAGAATTAAAACCAATTTCATGGGTTAATTGGGTAAAAAAAAAAAAAATTTGATAAAAATAATTACAACCATTTACAAGGAAATACTTAAGAAATTTTATGCTCTCTCCTTGACATCCTTTTCCCATATATTAGATAACAAAAGAATGTTAAGAGGAGTAAAATCCAATATGAGATTTACTTTCTCTCATATAACATGCTCAATGATATTAAGAAAAGTGATTTTTCAATGTGGGATTTTTCCTCCTTATTTGAGATGTTCAAGGATCGGTGTTAATATATATAAATCCTACATTGGAAAATCATTCTCTAAACATTTTTTTACCATTCTATATAAAATGGAAGCAAATCTCAAATTGAAAAATCACTCCTCCTAACATCCTTAGCATAATATATGAGTCATTATGTGAAAATTAATGTTAGAAATTATAAGAATATCATTTTTTTTATCTTTTTTATTTTTTATTTTATTTTATTTTTTAATTTTGTAAAACAATTCATCCAGTTCAACATATTTTTTTGGTTGAACCTTCAACCCTCAATTCTCTCTCTCTCTCTCTCTCTCTCTCTCTCTCTCTTTTTGGATTCTTTGATTGTCCGGGGTCTAAAAAACATACCAGAATGTGATGTTAGTGCATTTTTTAGATGAGAAATGATTTAGTGAAACACGTATTATGATAACCTATTTTTTCAATAAGCCTCTCTGAAGGTCTTTGATATATGACACATGTTTGGTGCCTATAACACGTCTTCGGTACATGTATGTTACAATTGTGAAATTTTTGTTTTGCTTCATCTTTAATTATTTGAATTATGATTTTGTTTTCACGTTGTTTTAATCATATTTAGTATTGTTTTTATATGTCTATTTTTATATTATATTGTTTTTACAAGAATTTTATTGTTTTGTTTGTCTCTTTCCTTTAAATTGCATAATCAAATGTTTTATATTCTTTTTACACGTATCTCATTATTTTATTAAAGATTACTCTTTCTTGCACAAATCATCATTTTTATTTGTTCCAAAAAAGAAACAAAAAGATATAAATAACAACCAAGGCACATTCATAACTTTAAAAAAATGAACAAAACATCATCTAAAGGAAATAAAAAATCATCCACAAACATAAAACATAATAAGTCAAACATAACATACAATTAATACAAAGCTTTTTTAAAAGATTTCATAAACCTATCATACATGTATCACAAATATATCATATATCATACACGTATCACAAAAGAAAAAACACAGAAAAAAAAAAACATATACACACACAAAGAATACACACGAAAATGCAAAAAAATATATAAAACACCAAAATAAATGAAGAAATTGATAAAAGAAGAAATAAAACAAAGATAAAAGAATAAAAAAAGGCAAGAAAAACAAAAGAAACACATAATAAACAAAAAAACTATTATAATCTAAACAATGAAAAAAAATTCAGTAATGGAATGGAAAACAAACAAAATTGAATAAAAATGCATAAAAACGGGAAAAAAAAAAAGAAGAAACAATGGATTGAATAAAGGCCAAATACATCCGTGGCCCCTCAAACTTTTATTTTTGAGCCGCTTGGCCCCTTCAACTATTTTAGCGACCTATCTAACCCCTTATCTATTTTAAAGTGGTATTTTTAAACCATTAAATGAACCTAACCACACACAACTGAGTACGTACATTACACGCGTCTGACACTAAAGACATGTAGGACACACGCTAGAATTTCACTAATTTAACCCTGGGGCCAAATACATTCGTGGCCCTTCAAACTTTTATTTTTGAGCCGCTTGGCCCCCTCAACTATTTTAGCGACCTATCTAACTCCTGATCTATTTTAAAGTGGTATTGATTGAGTTGATTTCTTGATTATGAATTTGATTTTGGAATTGAAAATTTTTTTGTTCGGAAAACTTGTTATTTGTGTTCTATATTCTGAATTCGATTTTGAGATTGAAAATTTTTTTGTTGGGAAAACTTGTTAATTGAGTTGATTTCTAGATTTTGAATTTGATTTTGAGAATTCAGAATCTAGAAATTAACTCAAATAACAAGTTTTCCCAAAAAAAAAAATTTCAATCCCAAAATCAAATTCATATCGAGAAATCAACTCAATCAATAGCACTTTAAAATAGATCAGAGATTAGATAGGTCGCTAAAATAGTTGAGTGTGCCAAGCAGCTCAAAAATAAAAGTTGGAGGGACCACGGATATATTTAGCTACAAAATATTACCCTTGTAACGCGCTAAGATTTCTCTCACCTCCAGGTCAGACGACACATCAGCATTCAAGTGTCTAAAAGTACCACTTTAAATTAGATGAGGGATTAGATAGGTCGTTAAAATAGTTAAGGGGGCCAAACGGCTCAAAAATAAAAGTTGGAGAGGCCGCAGATGTATTTAGCCTTGAATAAACAAAAAAGATTATAATAGAGAAAAAGAAGAACAATGGAGAAAATCGATGAAGAATATAGAAAAACAAACAAAATCGAAGAAAATACATAAAAACTAAGAAAGATACAAGATACGATGACTACGGTGATGAGAAACACAGAAGAAAGTAGTTACGGTGGAAAAGAAGATAAAAGAAATTAGAGGAAAAGTGGTATTTTAAAGAAGAAAATATGAAAAAAAAAAGTATTTACAAAAGAAGACCAATATTTTAGGAATAATAGTAAAGTGTGTCGGTAAATTAGGAATGTTGCAATGATACTCTTTAGATGGAAAGATTTCCAAAATCAAGGAAATTTCATTAGGTGTTTTTTTTTTAAAAGTATTCTTTGTGGGCTTTGAAAGTGTAGGCTTGATTGTTTGAATGAGAACTTATGTGAGGTTGAGCCCAAATGTAATACAAAACCAATTAAACTAGGTTTGATAAGTCCCAATTTATATCATTTATATGTCACTTTTTAAATTTATTTATTTCCAATATAAGATCACTCACTACGAGAAATGTAAGATTTAATAACAAAAAATATTTGCAACAAAATAAATTTTACTATAAAAAGCTCATTTAGTAGCAACATCCAAAAGTTGCTACCAAAATGCATTTTTCGCGGTAACTTTATATTGAAGCCCTAATAATGATGGTTTTAAAGATGACAAAACACTTAGAAAAATAAAATAAAATAAACAGATTGGAATATAAAATCAAAGATAAATTTGTGTGATGTTTTTGCATTAAGAGAAAAACATTTGTTACCATCATGACTTGTATTATAGATACAATTAAGTTTAAATAGTGCAAAAAGTAGTTTTTGCTATTATTGGAAAAAGGATATCAGTTTCAAGGCTTAAAAAGTCTCCAAGTTTTGAAAAAAAACAAAAGAGTCGTCGCGCACTCACTAAGAAAACTGTCAGTGCTGAAATGAAAGAACTTTACCGTTTTTGGTGTGTTATTAGTATTTCGCTTAACGGATGAAAAAGTTCTTTCTTAGAAAAAGGAAACTATCAACGTCCTGCTATATAGTGTGTGTTATCAACACCAAGCAAATCAAAAGACTTCTGTCAGTAGCCAAAATTGTCTCAATGGCCACTACTTAAAATGAAATTTTGAAGAATGAATTTAACGGCCATATTTCATCTCTAACGACAAGATCTCATCTGTGAACGGCTAGATGATATCTCCAAAGTTCATATTCTTCATTTTACCTATAAATTGAAAATTGGTGCTTATTGAAGATCTAATAGAACAATTGAGAAGAAAGTATCTTAAGAGAAAAGAGAGTTTAATATTTTTGTAATCTTTCTTCAAAATATAAAAAATCTCTCATTCAAAACTCAGTGCGTTGTGAGTTACTTAGAGAAAAGTAGTGAAGCTTAGTGTGTATTTAAACTTGTAAGGAGGTTACTTAGCAAGTTGGGATGATGGCAGGGTTGGGATTGCCCGTTTCCCACGGGGACCGGGAATCCCCGTCCCGCAATTACACATGGGTGGGGATGAGGAGAAATTTTTCCCCATCATTCTTAATGGGGACGGTAGTGGTATAAGGGTCTCCGCCCTGGCCCTGTTTAATTGTATATAAAATTTAATTTTGAATACAACTTATAATAAAAACATAAAAGCCCAATAGACAATTAGTCCATAAAAATTACAAAACCCAAAACGTGCTTAAAATAATAATATTTTGTGTCGGAAAACAAACTTTCAATAGAAATATTTATATATATATAAAAAAAAAACAGTATAATTATCCTTCTTTTTTTTGTAAAACTAGTTTTTAAAGTTTTCCAAACGAGAAATGGGGATTCCCACGGGAACGAGGATGGTAGAGTTTTTTCCTCCGCCACCTTCGTGGGGATGGGATGGGGATTCCCCGCTTGGCAGGCAAAGGGATGGTATGACATTCCCTGACCACAAACATCCCTATAGTAAGTGAGAGATAGCATTAAGTTGTAAAGAGTATTGAATTTTACTCATTTAAAGAATTCATAGTGGATTGAAATTTCTCAAGGGAGGATACCTTGTGGAGAGGAATAAGCAGGAGGGCAAATTTCTATAAATCTGCTGTGTTTGATTTTCTAAATTCTACTTTTTGCTTACTGCTTTCAATACTTGAATACTGCTTTTGAAAATTGTTCATATATTGTTGTGCTTGATTGTGTAAGCAAAGTCAGTGTTGGAAGATTGACTGGAAAGAGTATTAGTTAATACTTTTAGTCAGAAATCCAACATTGAATTATTTCATCCATTGATTTGCTGATAACTCTTAAAATTGAAAATTGTACTATTGGCAATATTACTATCATGTTGTTGATACTATTGTGGTTCTGATATTTCAATATCTAGTTTTGTAAATCTCTCTATTGATAATTGTGACTTGTTGAAATTATATTTAGAAACAGAATTTAACTAGTGAAACAGAATTTAACTGATAATATTGTGTTATTGTTGTATATTGGTTGTTGTGTGCTTTGAATTGTAACATATCTATTGTCAACAACTAAAAAGTTTCAGTGATAAAAAAATTTTAAAAGATTCAATTTATCCCTCTCTTGAGGTACAACATATGGAACCAACACTTTATAAAAGCAATAAAATAATTACAGTGCTCAAGAGATAAATGTACAGTTGGTACCAGTTTTACAAAATATAGAAAATAATGAGAGAACTAGTCGACCATATTTGGTGAAACTTAATCATCAGCCCTCAAACTTTCATATGAACCAAAAAGGGGGAAATTATACAATAGATCCGGTCCATGTGGACCTTTCCAATGAAAAATTTGATACATAAGTGTTTTTTTATTTTCCAAATAGTCGTATTGCTTAAGTGTCAGTTTTTCAGTGGAACGGTCCACATGGACCCGGTCCACTATAAAATTTCTCCCAAAAAAGTGAAAAAAAAAATTACTAAAATTAATGCACATTTAATTAATCAGCCGATATATAAGTTGGAGGGTGTTTTCAAATTAGTAATTACAACTGAAATTAGCAGACATGCGAAGTAGATCGGGTTTAATTCGTCCTTAAATGTTTAGTTCCCGTAAAGTCATAATAGTTAATGCGAATAGAATGGGCTCAAGGTCTATACCAAAGATTAGGGCTTAATTTTCTAGTATAGAGATTTCTTAATCCATAGTGTATACTAAGTCAACCTATGCCCATCATTTAATTTGTAGGTTAAATCCATTAAAGTGTTTATGATTAATACAACTTTATTCCCTTTAACAATAATCGATCCTTAATTAATACTTAATAGCTTTAAATGGTTTCTTAAATTCTGTTTGTGATAGAAGATTTTGAAAATTCTGAAGTAAATAGTTTAATTTGAATAATTAAGTTTTTTCATAAACCATGTTTATTCTTATTTATTGTGGTAATCATGTTATGAACGAGAGTGAAGAAATTGTTTCAAAACGAATAATTCTCTCTTATTTATAGAAGAAGCTATTTATAGTATAAATATAACAAACTTATGTGAATGAACTTGTAATTGAAAATTGACGCCAAAACCTTGAGTCTATCGTAATTAGAAGTGAATTTGCACCCTAAGTTATTTTTTAAAAGTCATTTGAGTTTCTCAACTCTTAACATTACTAATTTAGTTTCTCATCTATTCAATTTCGAGTTAATTGCTTCTTTTAATGGATGACATTATATGTCAATATGAGTGCATAATGGTAATTAACGGGAAACTAAAAAACTAATTTTCTCAATAAAAAGTTATAATTAATCTTTTGTTTTTGATGGAAAAATGGACATTATATGGCGCTAAGTTTGTTAGAGAGGAATATCTGTGATTAGTAATTCGGAATTTTAAAAAATGATTAATTACTTAATCCAGTTCCAGTAAAATGAACAATATTTTGGTGCAAAAGTTGAAGTTGTATTAATTATTGGCGCAAATTGCATGGAGTAGACTAGTAGATCTTGACATAAACATAAAGTATGAAAGCAAAAGAAAAATTAACACCAATGATGCTTAATTAATGGAATGGAAGAAAGAAAGAGCTTTACCTAACAATTGCACCTTATTAATTGATCTTATCAAGTCAATTAATTGCACGAGTTGTCACTTCAACTTTTTATAAGAAATTATGAAGCCCAATCTTTCAAGTTTGAAGAATAAGTCTGTTTCTAAATGTTTATTTATTTTATTTTCAACTACGGTGAAGAGCTGCAGTCTGAAAGTCAAACAAAATTATAGTATTTTGAAAAATAGGAAAAGAAAACGATGAGAACATATTTGCAGTCTGTGATAATTAAAAACTATCGCTGAGTTCCAGACTCCTTGTGGCTTATACCCTATCGTTGAACCTTCCTAATTAATTAACTACCATTTTCAAGAATGTCTTTGACTTCGATTGTAACCTTAACATTTCTCATTTATTAAAATTTTGGATCATGCATGCACTTATTTACTTCCACTCACAAGTCTTTTGCATACCAAAATTTATTAGAAATCCTTGGAAAATGGTTCTCATAACTATACTCAGATAGTCAAATAGTAATCTCAATACTTAAAGAGTCTTTTCATAGTATCATAACATAAGAATATCTGACAACTGAAAAGATTTTAGACCCTTTTAAGATCTTAAGGGATTTGAGTTAGTTGAAAAATTAAATTCGTTGATGACATTGGATCTTAAAAAAAAAAAAAGGTCATGAAATATTTGATAAGTGACAACTATTGCAGGTCCAATTACATTTGAGAAATGTTTAACCAAAAAATAAAATATAAATGCTGTAGATCGGATCTTAAAACCAATTGGTTTTGTGTTGCATAGATCCAACCTCACATATATGTTCATCATATAATTTAAATCCAACACTTTCAAGTCTAACAAACTGTGAAACGGCCAACTATCATTTTTTAAATTTTTATCCATCAACTAGCCTAATTATAAATTTTGGATTGACCGATTCTTCAAACAATAAGGGCAACGTATCCCTTGATTATTAATAACAACTACAAGAAGTTTTGAGATCACAATTTTTGTATATTTAACTACACGTACAACATGTACATATACAAACTTAGAGTAGAAAATATAAAAGATTTTATTAATTCACCAAGTAAGTCTTATATCCATGTTAAGGGAAATGCGTAGTACATATGCAGCTTCAGTTGAAGAATGAATGAGACCATTTTTTACTTCTCTGAACACCAAAAAAAAAAAATTAAATTAGCATATGTAGGGGAAGTTTATTTTGTTTTATGTTTATATAATTGAAACAAAATTTATTTTCAGCCTCCTGAACTTTTGTATTTTTTATGTATAATGTCCAAACAAATTATTTTATTATATTGAGCTCATAATTATTCATTTTCCACAGCTATTGGAATCACAAACAAATTTGTGGAGATTGTGGTAGCTCCACATCCCCATTAAAAGCGTGTGAATGAATATTTTCGGTTACGCATTTTAATTATTTCTGACATGATGAAGTACAAAAATAACTAGTTCTATTATTTTATGGATTGATTTTCCATATCAACTCACCTCTTACTAATAATTGTGTCCTGATTACATTCAATATTTGATAATAAAAAGTTACCAACTTAAAATACAAGATGTGCATTTGATGTAGTATAGATCACAAGCGTGATAAACTATTACACTACAACAAAAGGGGTCTATAAAAACAGATTTTTTACGACGCAAATAAAATATGTCACCATATTCCAGAATTTACCAACTCATTTTTATTTGTGTCGATTGTCATTATCGCTTAAGGACATTTTTATTATTTTGTCGTTAATTTTAAACATTTAGCTATGCTTTTAAAAAAATTGTCGGTATTTTTTTTAAGTTAAAGACATTTTGAATTTGCATCAATAAAAATGTTCCAATATTTTTCACATTAAGAGACTTTTTATTTTTGTCGTTATATGTATAAATTTAGCGACACTTTTCTATTTGTGTCGATTCTTATTATCATTTAACAACGCTTTTAACTTTATGTTGTATTTAGAAAAATAATTTGATGACAATCTTTAAAAAAGCATCGGTATTTTCTGATGTTAATTACTGTTTAACTTTTGTGTTATTTTTTTTTTTTGTATTTTTTGATTTAGAGATATTTTTATTTTTGTGAGAATTTGTATTAGTTTGGTGAGAAAAAAAAAAGAGTAACGGATATGTATTCAAATAAGGACACTTTGATATTATGTTGCGATATAGGATTAGAATATAAAATTATATTGGATCTATTCTAAATTAGAGTATGTAATTGCGACATTATTAAATTTGTAGCTATTTATTAATCATATATATGATTTGCATATATATCATGATTTTCTTTTAATATATACATAAAGTGAGATAAAAGTTATTAATAAAATGTAAAATAAAATAAAATTTAAAGTTTTTCAGATCAATATATATAAGACAAAAGACAATGGAATAACAACTATTGATATAATAATAAAAGAGGAAATTGTAGATAATTTTAATTAAATTAGTAGAAATTATGATAATAATGATAATGATAAATTATAGCTAAGAAGATAATGGTTCATATATTTATATTTTAATTTATAAATAACTTGATATTTATCTTTTTTTATATAATGGTGTTTTTTTAATCAATAATTTAACAAAATTTTGGAATTCCGTCCAAAATTACTAATTACCTGTAACTTTTCCCTCGTTAATTACTAGTTACCTATAACTTTTCCCTCCTTTTTTGTCTTATCTATGCCATTAACTCCATAAATTGGACAAGATTCTTTATGGACTCCACCCCACCAATTCCACTATCTCAAAAGGTATTTCTATGTTTTCATTTTTTTTTTTCGTTGCCGTACGTTTCCAGTAAAAAAACCCTTTTTTAATTACATATTACTATTTAACTTTAATTTTTTGGATTATGATTGTTAAAACTAATTTCAACAGATAAACATGGCAAAAAGAGATTGAAAGGTATTTGTATTAGTACTCAATAAGAAGCGAGCGAGTCGAATTTAGTGGAAACAAATATTCCGAATGTAGACAGTGATGAAACTCAAGCACCTAGCGATTATGAATTAAGTGACTCTCAAACAATTTTACCTAATGTAGAAAGTAAGATCCAATCCCCTGGCAATCATCAATCAAATGACAATCACGGGCAAGAAGATGATCCACGGGGCACTCAAGCTTATGATGATGTAGAAATTAGAGGTAAGATTTTATCATTTTACTATTAATTATTTTATATTTTTATTGTTTATCTATAGTGGATATGAAACTGTGATTCAGATTATTTATGGTCATAATGCCTATGTTATATATATATATATATATATATATATATATATATATATATATATATATATATATATATATATATATATATATATATATATATATATATATTCATTGTTAATAGATGATCAAGGAATGATTCGAAAGAAATGCGGATCTACTAAAGCTATGGATGTTTGGACCCTACCCGAAGGACAAAAAATTATTGTTAATTGCAATAATCTAGGGCAACCAATTAAAAAAGGGGACGGTATTTTGGGGTGATGGCTAGGCACTGTTGCTAGAAAGAAGGAATTTTGCTCTGTTGAATATTCGGATTAGAGGTATATGCCTCCTCATTGCAAAGAGGATTTAGTCGCTTTGACAAAGGTATTAAACATGTTAAACCATTAATATTATTTTGTCTAATCAAATAAATTATAATATCTATGATTTGCCTATTTATATATTTATATATATGATTGCAGAAATATTTTGAACTTCCTAATAATGAGAATTTGGAAAGATGGATATTAGCATCCATAGCATCTAAGTGGAGAAATTATAAGCATGGATTAAAATCCAAACATTTTCAACCCAACAAAACTCAAGAAGAACTAGAAAACTCAGTTCCAGATGGAGTATTTCCGAATCAATGAAAGAAACTTGTGGAATATTGGTTTACTGAAAAACCACAGGTGACATATATAACTTACGCATATCTGTATATTTGAAGAATCAATTTACTAGTTTTGAATTTTTTTTTTTTCATACAGATGCTCTCAGAAAAAAGCAAAAAAACAAGATCTAATAATACAACATTGCATACCTCAGGTTCAATGAGTTTTCCAAGAAAAAAAGATGAATATGTAAGCTTTATTTAATTTTGTGGTCCCTAATTTTTAGTTTATGTGAAGTGTGATGTTTAGGTGGGTTTAAAAAAGGGTTTAGTTGGCCAAATTCCATTGCTTGGCTCTCCAATGTCTGATGTTAATGTGTAATTGTAATTAATTATCCTTCTTTTTGTTAATTTTGATATAATTATATCATCTCCTCACTCAATTCTTACCCAGGAAAAAACATGGTCATCAATTAATTAGTTGTTTGTGTTTTCCATTTTTGACTTATGTAATTGGTGGACACGTGGATTTCTATGCATGCCACTTATGCACCATCTGTCTTTAATTATCCTAAAGTTAATTAGACTTATATGCATGTATGGCAAATTGTGAATTTCTGAATTAGTTTATATATGCAAGTGAATATTTCTGAATTAGTTTATTAGTTTATGTGACTGCTACTTAATTAACCCTTATAACAGGGGGTTGAGCATGGAAAAAAGTTGGGACAAATTGAGTTTTTTGGAATTACTCATAAAAGGAAAAATGGAAGTTTTGTCAATGCTCAGACACAAGAGCTTGTGGTAAATATTTATTCACATTCAAATGTTGATAGTGCTAATTTATAAATGTAATAATATCTATTGACTACTTTATAAAAATAAAATAGGAGAAAGCTACCAACATTGTTGCCGAACGGGCTTCAATTGTTGAAGATCCTAACCTCAATATTATTGAGGATGAAGTATACAATGAAATGATTGGAAAAGATCAATATGGTCGAATTAGAGGTTATGGACTTGGAGTCAATAGTGCATAATTGTTTGGACCTGATTCTCAGCCTAGGAAAAAGTGTCATCATGATGTTATGGAACTTCAAAAGCATCTTGATGAAATCCAGGAAAATTATGAGGAAAAGATTATCCGCTTGAAAGAAGAATACGAAGACAAGATGACAGGAATGAAGAATCACTATGAAACCGAGATGGCAAAATGAAGATTGATCAAGAATTTAAAATGGCAGAATTAAAAAGAAATTTGAACACGGTCAACTCTAAATTGTGTCACCATGACACCTTTCTTTCTAGGGTTAGTAATTTTATAATTGATTAAGTATTCTTGTGATATATATTAACATAATGTGACCATGATTTTAACAAAAATTTGAATTTTACATATTTTTTTTAGGCCCAAATTCGTCATACAAATTCACAAGCTTTTCATGTGGTGTCATCAAGGAAATGAAGTTTACCAAGAAATCAAGCGTAGCATTAAATTTTTTTCATAGTAATTTTATTCTGATGTTTTCTTTTATCAATGACTTTGGTTGCTTTAAGTAGTTATGGTTTATTGTATAAATTTAGTTAATTGTCAAGTTTTTTTTTGTCAAATTTAAGTAGTTATGGGTTTTTGCTTCAAGTTCATGTGTCTATTCTATGCCTTTGTCCAAGTTTACAATCTTTCTAGCATTAATGATTTGAAATTGGCTTTTCAACCATTCAATTTAGATTCTATTTTTCATTTCTTCAATTTAGATCCCTCTGTCCAATTTTGCAATTCCGTTGTTTTTCCTCTGTTTTTGTTTTGTGGTTCAAGTTTTATGTATTGTTGATTCTCTCATATGGTACAAGATATATTTGATTATCACATAAATTAAAGAACGTGAATGTAGCATCCAAAGGTCTTGAGCTAGTACTAGCGGGAAGGGGCACTTGAATCAATAGCAATAGTAGACAGGCTACGATAGAAGGAATTTATTTCACCACTTCGTCTTCCTTTTGGCACAATTCATACCCGCACTTCACATATTACTTGGCACCTGCCTTCAAAGACATCTCTGCAAATAGCGGAAGTAATGCTCAATCAGACCTTCTTATAGGTGGTCTGCTCCCTATAGCTGATAGTGGGACCTCCTCGCTTTCTTGACCCTGAAGAAGTTAGTCTGAAGGCAGTACTCTAGGCTTCTAGTAGTCTAACCTCCACCAAGAGAAAGCCTAGGAGAAGACCATGCTACCATAGAGAAGGGAAAGCCCAGCCATTTGACCATGAGTTCACTGCTTAGGCTCAGCAGGAAAGATCAATGTAAGATAGATGAATATCTAGACTAGATTGGCTTGATGTGGAGATGTATTTGCTCTGGATCTACTGACCTGGACACTTGAATCTATTCCACTGCAAACAACCGAATATACTACTGCAGGCAATTACTATTTCTTCTGTTGTGATTGCTCTCACCTGTCACTATGCCTTCTCAATAGCCGGGACTGGAACTGCTTCCGCATCTGGTACTCCCTAACCTTTTCTATCTATCCTTAGAAGTAGGATAAAAAAGTGTATACATGGAATTAAACATCTGGTACTCCCTACCGCATCTCCTATCCCTGCTGCTACTGCAGGTACCTGGAATTCATGGAATCTCTGTATATAACACAAAAAGTTCTGTGTCATTCCTCACTACTTTTCTCAAAATCCTAAGTTATTTGAATAAATGTAAGACCAAACCTCAACTACACAGTTTGACCCTAAAGTTTGCAAGGCAACTAGCACAACAGTCATGTAAAAGTAAGAATTTACATTTGAAGAGAAGAAAATAGTTAGTGACAAGAATAAAAAATTACAAAGTTAGCTTATTGCCAAAAGCTAACTTTGATCTACAAGCCTTGTAACTAAAATTTCAAGAAATTTGATATTAAAATAGTTGTATCAGGTCAGAAGAAATTAAAACAGAAAAGTAGGAAATGGGAAGTAACAAATACAAATAAACAGATCAAACAATGGAGACTATACAGAGACTCTAAAACAAGCTTTTACTATTGACCACCACATATGCCTTAATGCATTGATAAAAAAATTTACAATTTCACATTATGTGATACATCTATATATATAAACATATAAAGCCATAATACTTAAAGACACTTGGAAAGGATCCTAAAACATTTCTCTGCAGCATTAAACATTTGACCAGCTTTTAGCATAGTGCTAACATGAATACACAATGAAGACCTCATATTTACAGCATTATACTCCGTATAACTTATACGAAAGCCTATTTAGAACAATCCAGTAATGGACTTGCAGTAAATATTCCAGGAAAAAAGACAACTTACCCAATGTGTTAAGACTTAGGTAGGCTCCTCTCACCACAAATCCAAATGTCAAATTGCGTATCACCAACGGATTTCCTTTTATCCCCAACCTCGTATCCAAATATTCATACATCGAACTAACAAAAATCTGTAGTAACCAACAGTGAATTAGCACCAAAAGGAGTTGGATAGAAATACCGTTGCCCCCCCCCCCCCCCCCCCCCCCCCGCCAAGCCGCAGGAAAACACCCCTAGTAGGGGTGTTTCCGATGGCAACAAATTTCAAATCTCTGCCCCCCCCCCATCCCCACAAGAAAGCCACATGGTTATCGCGTCATAGGTCTTTCTTGAGTAGGTCTCTTTTGTCTTTAGACCAGATTTCATCATAGTATCAATATGGAATCCAGTTCACTTTGACATACACCTAACAGGTCTATAAAAGGATGCTAAATATAGGTATGATTGGGTGGATAGGTGAACATATTGATATTGATGATGAAGTGATGGAATTGCCACTCGGGTAACACCAAGATGATATCACTGGCCACTTGATGAGTGGGACTGATAAGTGTATGGCCATACCCAAATAAGTTGGTTGCTTATTTGATTAATCAGTCAACTCAAGATCATGAAATATAATAAACAACAGAAAAGGATGACAGACACCATGCCTCTTATTTATTCATATCGATATCGTTAGGTAAAGGACACTATGAGATTCCTACCGGGTGAGTGTCTTCGAAAGACCGCTGCATCTCTATCTTAATTGGGGGCTGTCATGGTTTGTAGAACCTACTTACACTCTGTGGGCCTTGGGCCGACTGCCAACATAAAGACAAATCCATAGGATCGTGCACATAGATCAACTGAGCTAGAACTTATAGAAATTGTACATGTAATGTACATTGGAAGGAATACGTTAATTAATTAGTTGACATTCAGTGTCAAGGTAATTAATTAAAATTGGGTTGAATTTAATTTAATTAATAAGTTTACATAATGTAATTAATTAATTTATCAATTAATTGAATTACATAAAGTAAACAATTAATTAAATAATTTTCCTAAGTAGGAAAATTAAATACATGTATTGTATTTACTTAAGTGTGATTTAATTTTATTTAGGGGTAATTAAATTTAGCCAAATGGAATTAAATTACATAGTATATACTTTTTAATTAAAGTTTATTTATGTAATTATAATCCTAGTAGGTTTAGGTTTAATTAACCTAATTAAAACCCAATTAGACAAGGTGTCTATATAAGGGCACACTTAAGGAATAAAACCCTAACTCAACCCTAATTAATTGCTGGAAATTTCAGCCACCAAGAGTAGCCCCAAAACAGCTGAAAATCCCAGTATTAAACCTCCATTCCTTCGCGTCTTCGGCTAGCACCGGTTCCCGCTCAATAGTTGGTCGTGCACCGGACTTTGGAGATTGCAGTTTGAAGAAACGATTCTGCAGCAGTCTCTAGAAGAGACGAATCCGGTGAGTTAATCTCTCTTGATTCAAATTGATTTTATTCTAATCAATGGTAATTAGACACGATAGGTGGATTCTAAGAAATTTTAAACGGTATATTTTCTGCTGCACCATGTTATTTTTCCACTGACGAATCCCAACATCAACAAATTTACAATGGTTAAGTAATGGAGGAAAATTTTGTTATATGGGTCACCGAAGGTGGTTGAGGTATGATCATCCTTTTAGATACAAAAAGGATCAATTTGATGGCACTGTTGAGTTACAATCAGCTCCACTGCCATCTTCTGGAACCAAAGTACTAAGGCAATTGCGTGGTGTTAATTTTGTTTATGGAAAAATAACAAAATCCAATAAAAAAGGAACAGAGAACAAAATCCAAATGGCCAACAATCTAGTGCTGAAAATGAAACAACAGTTTTTGAAGATGCCGATACCTTTTTCAATGAAAATGATGATGAACAAGAGGTTGTAACACATTGTTTATGGAAGAAAAGAAGTATATTTTTTGATCTTCCATATTGGAAGTTTAATCTTCTATGTCATAATTTGGATGTCATGCATATTGAGAAAAATATTTGCGATAATTTGATTGGCATTTTACTGAACATTGATGGTAAAAGCAAAGACAACTATAAAGCAAGGCTTGATTTTTTCAACATGGGAATTAGACATG
This sequence comes from Euphorbia tirucalli, assembly GCA_039660915.1. NCBI lineage: Eukaryota > Viridiplantae > Streptophyta > Magnoliopsida > Malpighiales > Euphorbiaceae > Euphorbia > Euphorbia tirucalli. Next base: position 15,014,764 of record CM077639.1, read on the forward strand.
AACTTCATCCCATTAAACACAATAATGTCATTCATTTGCCACAAGCATGTTACACAATGTCTTCAATTGAAAAATAATTATTCTAAACTGTGTTGAAAAATATGAAGGTTCCTGATGGTTACGCTTCAAATATTTCAAGATGTGTAAACTTGAAAGAGCGTAAACTTATGAATCTCAAAAGTCATGATGGCCATGTTTTGGTGCAAGATATTCTTCCTATTACTTTAAGATCATGTTTACCTCATCAAGTAGTTGCTGTTGTCTCTGAGTTATGCTCATTTTTTAAGGCATTATGTTGCAAAACCCTTGATTTGGATGAGCTTGATCAGTTAGAATTAAGGGTGGCTGAAACCCTTTGTAAACTGGAAAAAACTTTTCTTCCAAGGTTTTTTACCATTATGGTTCACTTAACCATACATTTAGTTGCTGAAGCTAGGCTTGGTGGTCCCGTGCATTATAGATGGATGTTTCCAATTGAGAGGTTCGATATTTGATTTTTGTTTTTAAAATGTTGTCTAATTCCACTTTCCATATTGCTGAAATTCTTTTTTATTTATGAACTATAATCTTGAAGGGGTTTGGTTCGATTTAAATCAAATGTTCGAAATAAAGCTCATCCAGAAGGTTCGATTGCAGAAGGTTATATTACAGATGAATGTTTGATTTTTTGTTCCCGATATCTTGGAGGAGTTGAAACTACTTTCAATTGCCCACAAAGGAATTTTGATCGTGTAGATAGCACTGAAAAATATATTTTTTCAACTGGAGGACGAATTTTAAGTAAAATAGATAGTGCAGTTCTTGATGGCATGTCACTAAAGCAATTCCATCGTTATGTTTTGCTTCATTATGACCAAATTTCTCCATTTAAGAGGTTAGTTATTTATGCTTTATTTAGTTATTATTAGCAAAATGCGAGTTAGTAATATATATGTCTTCAAACAGTGAATTTTTGGTTGATCAACAAAGAGCATATCGTTTAAATCGCCCTAACCAACGTGAAGAGCAAAAATGGCTTTTAGAAAAATTTCCAGAGTGGCTCTTAAATCAGGTCAGTTAGGCATGGATATTCTAATAATTTTTATGCTTTGTCAACGCATATTCTATTAAAAAACTTAAATAATTTGTGCATGTGTTTTTTTATGATATGTTAGGTAACAAAGATGAAAGGGAATAATGTTTCAGAAGAAACAATATCTATTGCTAAAGGACCAAACAATATCATTAGAAGATTTAATGGGTTCATAATTAATGGCTTTAGATTTCACACAAAAAAAAGAGATAGATATAGGAATACTCAAAATAGTGGAGTAATTGTGGAGGTGGATGGGATTCCTTTTTATGGAGTTCTTAATGACATAATCGAGTTAGATTATTTTAGAAAATTCAAAATTGTGATGTTTAGATGCGATTGGTTTGATGTTAGTTCGAGGGCTGTGAAAAAAGATGAAAATGGTTGCACTTTGGTTAACTTCACTAGGCTAATTCATAGGGGTGAGCAATTGCAAGATGATCCTTTTGTTTTCTTGTCGCAATCAAAACAAGTATTTTATATACAAAATCCAAAGCACAAAGAATGGTTTAAAGTGATTCACACTAAGCCAAGAGATTTATATGATATGGGGACTTGCACACATCTCAAGGATGGAGATACATACACTTAATGCATGCCTCATAATGTTGAAGCAGTTGATATCAATGAGCCCATCAATTGGGTGAGGGAGGATATGACTACATAAATTTCTTAGAAATGCTGTAAGTTATTTGATTAATTTCTTTTGAAAGTTCTTTCTTAATTTCTTAAACCTTGAACTTTGTAGATAAAAGTGTTGATGTTCCTGTAATACTATATTTTAGATTATTTTGTTAATTGTCACATGTAAACTATTAGGTATGTGATTGATTCTAATTGTGTGAAATGTTTTTATAGGGACAGTGGATAAACTCGAAGTTGCTTTACTTCTGAGTTAGATTGGTATTTTCAAGTGAGTACACCTTTCAAAATTTCACTTTTTTTTCCTTGCTTCTGTTTTGATATCTTCTTCCCTTTCAAAATCGAACTCGGAATCTGTTCCTAACTGATGCAACATAATTTGATGATTAAACCAATACTTGTATGCTCTGTCCCTTGTTAGTGAATCAGATCCAATGGCTTTGCGTCGAGGAGGAAAGAAGCTTGCAATGGAAGATGTGTCCTATTGTCAATGGCCCCTCCCTGACAAGGTTTTAGATTTATGATTATCTTTATTAACTAAAATTAAGTGTTTTCCTGGACACACATGAAAATAGAGTTGTAATGTGTTTCCAAAATGCGAACAACCTAATTGCTTATCTTGCAGTTTGGAGTGTTTGGTATATGTGATGGACATGGTGAAGTAGCAGCTGCTTATTCTACAACCAAGTTAGTATCTTATTTCAGTTTGTATTTGTTAGATTCCTCTAGATTTAATTTCACTTTTTTATTTTTAATAATGGAGCTACATCTTAAAGCACTTTTGGCTGTTGTTTAAAATGGTAATTTATTAAGTATTTCATTTCATTTTGACTGGTTTAAGTTATTATAGAAACTATATCCATGTGTATGATACCCTGCAGTTTTCTTTTTTGTTGTTTCTCTTCTCATGAAAGTTGCATGCTTTTCTAATTTCTTCTATGCTTATCCATATATAGTTAGTTACTATCCATTGCTAGGTTATGCAATAGCCTTATTCATCTTGCATTTTGAATGAAGATCTAATTTCTCTAATATATTTTTTCCCTTCATATACAATTCTGTTATTCATTGGCTGCTTATGCTAAAATGGGCAATATATAATTATTTTCTAGTCATTTTCTTTACTTCAGGATACTTCCTGAGAAGGTTGCTCATATTTTATCTGATTCACTAACAAGGGAGAGGGTTTTATCACAATGCAATGCTTCAGAGGTTCTTAGAATTGCATTTTCTTAAACAAAAGCCTCCATGAACAATTATTTCGAGGTTTTCGTTTCCCATTGTTTTCTCATTGTTGTCATCTATTTTTGAGCAATTGTGATGTTTCTTAGATAAAAATTTCACATGATGCATCTAAAATTGAAGCAAGCGCATAAAATGAAAGATTAGAGTTGAAGGCCCTAAATTGTTTGTTACCTTTTGTTGTGTTTGACATATGTCTAGATGCATTTTGTTATTAAAATATCTCTTTTTTTTCCATAGGTTATTTAAGATTGAATGATGTTTATGTGTATAAATGATATTAATATGACTTTCAATTGATGAATTGTTCCCTATGTTTTGAGGAATAGATGGCCAAATAGCTGAAGCTAGTGGGATGAGCTTTCTTTTGTAAAACGAAGAGTGTTTAATAATTTGCTAACATTCATTGTCTACGCATTCAGGCACATGAACTCTTGAAGCAAATTGCATTGAGATGCAAGGTTGGAGGCACTGAGGAGAAGTTTAAACATGTTTTTGTAGTAAGAATTGTCAAAACATTATGATTTTAAAATTTCACTGTCAAGGGTCATATACATACTGCAATTGTACTGTATAATAGCTTTCTTATATTCTATTGATACAATTTGTGCTTTATGTTCTAGAATTTTATATTTGTTGTTTTATTCATGATAACGAAAGGATGTAATGCACATTTAACCATTTTCAATTAAAATGTTGCCACAGTAATTGTAGAATTATATTTATGCGTCACAAATTCAGAGACGTTTTTGAAAAGAAATGTTACTACTTTTGTGACAGTTAATTTAAGTATAGCTAAATAGGGACTGTGAGCAGACGACCTGAGATTTTAGCATAAACGCGGCAAAGCGAACCGAGAGTTTTCGAAAACTGGGTTCTCGTGATGTTTTTGGGAAAATGGGTTTTGTTTATCTTGCTTTAGGGAAAATCATTCGTTTGTTTTAGAAATTCCTTTTGTAGAAAACGTTTTCCCGATTTATTACTTAAAGACCTCGAAACCTAAATTTCGAGATCAGTGACAGAGTCACCACCCGAATCAGCTCATCCGGGAAATTCTGGTACAGCTCCCTACCGAGCGCAGACTACTATACCTAATCCAGAGATTGAGGGTTCGGGCAAATTACCTACTAAACCTCTAGCTTGTATTCAGTTTATGATTTATAGTACCATATTTATTCAATTTATTATCTTTCCTAACCCCAATTTGGTTTAATTCATTAGCCCGTGCTCAAGCAAAATGCAGAAAATAAATTACGGAAAAATAAAGCATACATCCGAAATATACAAGAAAATAGTAGAGGCCGATTATACAACCCAATCGAATAAAAGATAAAAACCCTCGTCCTCACATTACAAGGGCCTAAGATACACGAAGATCTAAAAATTACAATCGCCTAATTTACATGGGAATCTATTAAATACAGCCAAAATAATAAAAATAAATGATGCAAAACAGAATGGTTAGCACAATTTATATTATGAACACAGATAGGACTAAAATAGGATAGAATTGGGAATTTAGGAAATGGGGGCATGCATTTAGGGGGTAACCGGATAGACCCGTCTGGTCGAATCGGTTAGACCTGAAAAACGGTTTTGAAACGCCTTGTAAATTTTTGTGCTGGAAAACAAACCATTTGGCTTGGTTTCATGCAAATTTCCATTTTTATGGGTCTGTTATCCTGGAATCCAGGGTTCCGTTCGTACGGGTTTCTAAATTCAACCATCTAAGGTCCAAAATGCAATAAACTCCCCCAAAAACATTTGTGAAAAATATAGTTTTATTCGTTTTTAATATTTTCCAAGGATTTTGTAGGATTCGGAGGTCCGCTAATGCTGGACTATAGATCCGATTTGGATAAAATAACCCCGAAACTCAGAAAATAAACCTCGAAAAAAATGAAAACCCTAATATCAATACGTACAGAAATCCGAAAACCAAAATTTTATAACATACGGATGGATTTGGACTGAAAATGATCACAACAGAATGCTTAAAATGGAAAACGAACTGTTTTCGGCCGATCTGGACAAACCGGGAGTCTGTCCTCTCAGAACAGAGCCGCCCGGCTCTGTTCCTTATGAACACAGCCGCCCGGCTGTGTTCATATTGAATTTTGGACCCTACTTGGTTGAATTTAGAAACCCGCACGAACGGAACACTAGATTCCAGGATAACAGACCCATAAAAATGGAAATTTGCATGAAACCGAGCCAAATGGTTTTCAAAAATTGTTTTCCAGCACAAAAATTTACAGGGCATTTTAAAACCGTTTTCCAAGTCTAACTGGTTCGACCGGTCGGATCGACCCGGTTACCCCCTAAATGCATGCCTTTGTTTCCTAAATTTCCAATTCTATCATATTTGAGTCCTATCTGTGTTCATAATTTAAATTGTGCTAACCATTCTGTTTTGCAGCATTAATTTTTATTATTTTGGTTGTATTTAATAGATTCCCGTGTAAATTAGGCGGTTGTAATTTTTAGATCTTCGTGTATTTTAGGCGCTTGTAATGTGAAGACGAGGGTTTTTATCTTTTATTCGATTGGGTTGTATAATCGGCCTCTACTATTTTCTTGTATATTTCAGATGTATGCTTTATTTTTCCGTAATTTTTTTCTGCATTTTGCTTGAGCACGGGCTAATGAATTAAACCAAATTAGGGTTAGAAAAGATAATAAATTGAATAAATATGGTACTATAAATCATAAACTGAATACAAGCTAGAGGTTGAGTAGGTAAGTTGCCCGAACCCTGAATATCTAGATTAGGTACAGTAGTCTACGCTCGGTAGGGAGCTATACTGAAATTTCCCGAATGAGCTGATCTGGGTGGGGACTCTGTCACTGATCTCAAAAGTTAGGTTTCGAGGTCTTTAAGTAATAAATCGGGAGAACGTTTTCTATAAAAAGAATTTCTAAAACAAACGAATGATTTTCCCTAAAGCAAGATAAACAAGACCCGTTTTTCCCAAAAACATCACGAGAACCCAGTTTTCAAAACCCCCGGTTCGCTTCGCTGCATCCCGCACCAAAATCGCCTGGTTGTCCGCTCACAGGGACGCTTTATAAAATTTTATATCATAAATTCATTACACTTTTAAATAAAGTGTTGTGCTATTTGAGGTGGAATGCATAACTAATGTAGCTGAATAACTACATAATTAAAATTATGCGTCGCCAATTTTACGACACTTTAAGAAAATGTAGTGAATATATATAAATTCATAAATAAATAATTAAAAAATATTAAGAAGAAAAAAATGGAAGCATCGTCAATTTTGAGATGCATAAATTAAAAACGTCGTCCAATTATTCTTAGCAATATAATGTCAATGCGTCGTTAAATATCGCGACACGAGTTTTAACAATGCTAATGGCGACGCTTTTAAAAGTGTCAGGCAGCATTTAAGGACACAAAAAACATCGTTAAACAATGATTTCCAGCGTCGCTATAGGCCCATTTGTTGTAGTGTTAGTAATCAACGTCGGAAATCAATGATGACAAATTCAATATGCTAAACTAATTTATCAAAAGGCCTTATGCTTAAAACTTTGAAATTTCAAAACCCTAACCATGAGTTTGTCCTATAATTAATTTAGTTGACTTTTATCTTTTTGAAAATATGTTATTAATATTGTGCATAATATAAATATAGTTATCCAATAAATTATCATAGATGTCTATTTGAAATATTACAGGATATATTATAAATAATATTTCATAATAAAAGACTATAGAGGTTATATAAACAAAATTTATTTGCAAAATACAAAGAGTGACTAAATAAATTATTTACCTTTCAGTTCTTACATCTTGAAAAGCGAAATTTCACTTAATGGTGTGGACTGCTTACATTAAGGGGACCCATCATCCATTGCCACTTTTCTTATTTTTTTATTTTTAACAATAATGGTATATATGAATTTATATACTATTAACTCTATTTTTCTTTTATTAATTGTTCGGATGTATTGCACGACCGAATAATTTTACAACTTACATTATGTTGTCGTTGATATGAGGATTTTCCACATATTTGATTTTGGAGAAATTATACAATGAACTTAATCTATATGGACTTTTCTAATGAAAAATCGACACATAAGTGTTTTTCATTTTTCTAATGCTCATGTTGTTTACGTATCAGTTTTTCACATGTACCGGTCCACTATAAAATTTCTTTTGATTTTTCCGGGCATTTAACAACATCGACAAATACTTTTCATTCTGTTTTTGTTACAATATTTTTTGTGATATTTTAAAGAAAATAACTAAAACATATATATGCATGCTTGAAAAATAGAAGTCATTTCCCCAAAAATATAGCTTTATTTCCTCTCCAGATGACGTGGAAAATAAAAAATTCCATCCTTCAAACTAAAATTGGAAGAATAATTGTTCTCCCTAGCTTGTATAATTGCAAGTTAGCTACCTAGCTAATTGGAGATTTAGGTTCGCAATTGAAAGCACCGTATTTGCTTTATGTATACACATATATAGTAACCATCTTATTACAAATTAATGAATATGTTACTAATTAATAAATTTATAGTAATAACTGTAGCCAAAAAATAAATTAATAATAACAACAACAATTTATTATTATAAATATGAATCCTTTCCTTTCTATCTACCCCCTTACCTGTCTTAAATGTGGGGTTATATTCGTTGGGTAAGCTCCTAACTGTGAACTATTATGGCTTTGCCATTTCAATATGTAAGCAAATTTGAATACGAGAAAGTTGAAGATCCAGCTGACGCTTATTTGATTTCTTTTAATGAAACTATAGGGTGCCCATTGTGCACTTTAACTATGGGTAGATTAAAAAAAAAAAAACCAAGTATAATAGTAAATGGAAAGAAGCTTGTCACATTGAGCTCCGTATTAATTAAGGAAGTCATTCTTGTGGTATCCTCGTCTGATTTCGATTTTTGTTGATGTTGTTAATTAAAACCTCCTTAATTGGAGTCGTATATAAACTCTACAGTTTTTTTTTTTTTTACTTTTAAACTTTACCTATCCTACATTGGAGATATCTTTTTTGCCCCTGAAAAGATTTTCTTTTTTTGAAAAAAACTAAATAATGAAAATAAGAAATAGACATAAGAGTTTTGGTTTAGGATCAATGAACATCTCACATGCCTAAAGTGTGACTAAAGTTGAAAATTTGTAATAATTAAAGACTGATACGAAAGTAATCAGTTGGTGGGGGTTGAGCTATGCAAAAATATTTTTCTTAAGCACATTCACATGTCCATCTCTCACTCTTCCTTTCCATTCTCTTTATAATAACTCTTTCGTTGCTTCCTTGATTTCCCATCCTAACATAAATTTTACTCCTACACTTAATCACAAACCAAACACTTCCCCCTTTTCTTCTCTCCCCCCTCTCTCTCTCTCTCTCTCTCCCTCTCTCTTCATTACCCTCTCTCTCCTTTCTTTCTTTCTTTTGTTTTCTTTTAATGGATTTGTTCATGTCCATGTATGCATTCTTGATCTTGTATCTCCTCTTCTTGATTTGGCGATGGGTTGATGGCAAAAGAGATCAAGAATGCTACATTCTTGATTATGAATGTTACAAGCCAAGCGACGATAGGAAGCTTGATACCGAGTTCTGCGGCGAAGTTATCAAGAGGAACAGGAATCTCGGGTTAAACGAGTACAAGTTCTTGTTAAAAGCAATAGTTAGCTCTGGCATTGGAGAGCAAACTTATGCCCCGAGGATGGTCTTCGAGGGGCGCGAAGAGACTCCTACATTTGAAGATGGAATCGGAGAGATGGACGAGTTCTTTGAAGATAGCATTGATAAACTCTTAAAAAGGTCAGGCGTTTCCCCTCAAGAAATTGATGTTCTTATTGTCAATATATCAATGTTATCTGTAGTTCCTTCTCTATGCTCTAGAATCATAAATCGGTACAAATTGAGACAAGATGTGAAGAGTTACAATCTAACGGGTATGGGTTGTAGTGCTAGTCTTATATCTGTCAGCATTGCTCAAAACATTTTCAAGACTAAGAAGAATGTGTATGCACTTGTTGTTACTTCCGAATCTTTGAGCCCGAATTGGTACGCGGGCAACGATAGATCCATGATCCTTGCGAATTGTTTGTTCCGTTCAGGCGGGTGCGCGATGCTCTTAACTAACAAAAGAGCATTGAAGCACCGAGCCATGTTCAAACTGAAGTGTTTAGTAAGAACCCATCACGGAGGCCGTGATGAGTCCTACAACTGTTGTATCCAAAGGGAGGACGAACAAGGCCGCCTAGGGTTTCATCTGGGGAAAACCCTCCCAAAGGCCGCAACAAGAGCCTTTGTGGACAACCTACGGGAAATCTCCCCAAAAATCTTGCCTATAAGGGAACTCGCGAGGTTCCTCCTCGTGTCATTCATAAGAAAATGCAGTCGTCAAGGGTCAGCAAAAGGCGGGTCAACAAGTACTACCCGTCCGGTGATCAACTTCAAAACGGGAGTTGATCACTTCTGCATCCATACAGGGGGGAAAGCGGTGATAGATGGGATTGGGATGAACTTAGAATTGAGTGAATATGATTTAGAACCAGCAAGAATGACACTGCATAGATTTGGGAACACATCAGCAAGTAGTTTGTGGTATGTATTAGGGTATATGGAAGCAAAGAGAAGATTGAAGAAAGGAGATAGAGTATTGATGATAAGTTTTGGTGCAGGATTTAAATGCAACAGCTGTTTGTGGGAAGTAGTAAGAGATTTAGAGGATTCAAACAATGCGTGGAGAGAATGCATTGATAGCTATCCACCAAATTCTTTGGCCAATCCATTCATGGAGAAGTTTGGGTGGATTAATAATGAAGATGAGAGTACCTTCGTTCTTCCTCCTTAAAAAATATTTTTATTTTTTATTTTTTACTTTTTTATTTTTATCATAAAAGGTTATTATTTATTTTTCATTATTTAATTTTCTTTTTCTTGAATACTATCTTTCCATATTTTTAAATTTGAATTTGTACACTATTTGATTACCTTGTTGTTGTTATTATTATTTGGATTTCATAACCCAATAAGATGTTACTTCCAATATCCTGAGGAGTTTACTTAATTAATTGTCCTATTACATTTAGTTGGCTGTATTCTTCTTTTTCCTATATTTGTAATATTTTTCTTTTATTTTGTATTTCCATATTAATAGTGTGACCATATATAAATAGAAATTTTTGTTGGTAGTTTTCAAGTGTATTGGACCATATTAATCAAATCTCTAATATGGTATCACTTGTCCTCTTTTATTTCTTAACACTAATTATTTCGCATAAAAAATTTTATTTCTTGACGACCATTATTTCACATGTAACTTTTTTTTTTGGGTTAAATTATTGCATCCTGTCTATATTGTTATTGTTGTTGTTGTTATTGTTATTGTTAAATGGATGAAAATTTTGAATGGTGAGGATTGCAATGCCATGTCTATCTATTTTCCAAGTTTACTTGGATTTTGCATATTTATGCTTAACCTAATAAAGGAGAAAGACATGACTTTGACAACTGGACCATGAACACATGCTATTGCCCAGGAGTACTTGCTGTGGTTAATGTTTGAGAAGTATCATTAATTGCGGGCATCACTCTTATTGAATTTGAAGAACTTGCATATGTAAAAGTCAAATTTATCTGATTTGTTTTCATATTTTTTGGAAGTTCTGAATCAAAATATTGGAAAAATCTGTTTACAAAATAGAGAAATTATACATATAATTATAAATCACAATCTTAGGAAAAAAAAAGAAAAACAATAAGATTATTATTTTTTTTTTTTTAGAAAAATAAAAATAAAAAAAGTGAAGAATTTTAGCAGATTCGGTCCCATCTTGTGTAAATTTGTACTTTGATGGCAAGAATTGTGTGAATGTCTTAAGTTTTTGCACTTCTGATTAATTATCGGACAAATGATTGGTAGGTTTCATGCACTTGCACTGTTGTGTGATTTTGACCAATGTTTTTTGTAAAAAGATTAATTAGACTTCAAAATTTTGCTTGATGGGTAAATGAAATAAGTTTAATTTCAATATCTAGTTGATATAAGTAATTTAATTGAATGAAAAAATTAGCCGAAAAAGCCAGTTATATTATGCATGAAATTTCATATACATGTATGTTGAAGTTTGTCCTAAAAATATTTATGACAGCATTTAAATACAGACTTTTCAGAAATCAGAGTGTGGTCCATCACAACTTTTGCCAATAAATATATACATATTATAATGGCTTTGCTCCCTTTCATAGTTAAGAGAAATATCATGCTCATTTTGTGGCTCATTCTTTTCTGTAGTAAATGATCTAATATTGTACATCACTACACAAAACAAAAGTCTCTTTTAAGGTTTGTAGTTATACTAGTAACATATACCATTTTTTTTTCCTTGGCTTTAATCCCTAAATAACAAAGAATTACATAACCGTTTACATCTTTATATACCTTAAAGCTAAATTTTAGATTCAATTTCTTGTGTATGTAAAAAATTTTAATTTGGAAAGAAATCACATAACAGGAATATAATCCAATCAAGAAAATTCGATGTTATTATTACTTAATAGCAAAAGAATTAAATTATATAGCGTTTAGATGGAAACATAACAAATTCCTAGTTATAATGCGTTTGGTTGGATGGCTAAAGAGAAAAGAAATAACTATATCCATTTTGTATTTTGCATCTAATCTTTGTTTTATGGCGAAATAGAAATTTTTCCTCTTTTTATTATCCTACTAAATATGTGTATAGTTTAAAACTCAACAACTTCTCAAAATGTTTACCGACAAATTATAAATTATATCTGGTACACCATGTTATTATGAGCCAAACAAATACAATTGTGACATCTCACAACTCAACCAATAGAAAAATAACAACTTATAATTAATTAAATATCTATTTGATAGTTGATTATTTAAATAAATTTCTAGATCCTAAAATATATTACGTGTCTTAATTTTTTTATTTTGGCACACGGATAACGTGATACACCAAGCATATTGTATTATTTCTCATATTTTTGGGTAAGCGTTTGGTAACATGCCAAAGTTATTTAAAAAAAAAAATCATTTTCCACTATGGACTTTTAATTAGCCCTTAAATAACCATTGATTCTAGTATGAGAATTTTGTTTAATTTGTACATTCAAATGTTACTTATGCTAATTAGGGTATTCCTTCCTAAATGAAAAGTATAGGGTTTAAATTTCATTCAGACTAAATTCTACATCTTAAAGAAAATAGAATAATAGTATAAATAACTATTTATAATTTTCAATGGAAAAAGATTTGTTTAATTTATATTCAATTATCCATTAAATAGAAATTGAAATATAGTTATTGTGTTAGAAGATGAATACCCAAAACTAATCCACTAATTATGATTAAACTAGGGTTGTTATGTGGAAAAATGCTTTCACTAATAAGGAAATTTTATTTTATTTTATTAAAACCCCAAAATTCCAAGTAGCAAGCCTTTTCCGGATATATTTTTAACGAGTATCATGCTACAGAGTATTCTGAAAAATTTCAAGTAGAAAAAAGAGAAAGATAAAGGACAATAAATTTAATTTTTTCTCTTCAAAAGTTAAAAAGCAATAATTTTTAATAAGAATGTGATGAAATGTATGAATAAGGTGTGTATAATTTCTTAAGAAGCTGTCTGTAAATTCAAAACTCCAAATTAACTACCAAATACATGGAAGAGGACAATTCCACGAGTATATGAAATAGTAAAATTTACAATCTAATTTAATCATAAGACATACATTATATGGAAACAAAAATTCATAAAATTATCTCTTACTGTAATAAAGTTAAAAAGGTAAAATATGTCGATTGTTTATATATATAATATGAGTAGATGGAGATAGTTATGTGAAATTAACATTAACCACTTTCCAGAAACTTGCAAATGGACAGTTAATAAGCTTGTAGCAAAATATGTTGATTAAAATAGCTTCGTATATTTGTATTAAATTAAATAATAGAAAAAAGAAGGCCAGCTAAACAAAAATAGACACAAGATGTGACAAAAAGATGAGTTGGTGAGAATGTGAGAACATCATTCCAATTTGTAATGTATAGAAAATTGGTAGCCGAAAAAGCAATAAATATTCATTAACCAAACCATGTTGCCCAACTTATTGCACATATCTTTTAATCCTTCATGCTCCGCCTACCTTTGTCTTTGTCCCTTGCTTGCTTCTTCTTTTCCACCACTACTACTACTACTACTACTACTAATAATAATAATAATTCATCTCTCAAATTCATAAATTATATCAAATACACTAGCCAAGTTTTAGAAAAAATAAAAATAACTTCAAGTGGTTTCATGTATTTATAAGTAACTGTATGTAATTTTTTATTGCAAAAAAGCCCTTGTAGTTTATACTATTATTAAAATAAGAATTTTAGCCATCACTGTTAGTCTTTATTGATGTAGAAAGTCTATTTTATTTATGTAGCATGTTGATTTTATTAATTTAATAGGTTGAATTGTTAATTTTTAACCATATATATGACATGTTAATTTGAGAATAAAATTAAATGGTGTAATTTTTTTTTTTTTTTTTCCAAAGATTGGAAGCATGACATTTTGTTACATTGAGAGGTTGTATGTTGATACTTGCAAATGTTCAAAATGATTAAAAAAATCTTCAAATATTATCATTTTTCCAAATATTGGTAGAAGGGTCGCTTGAAGACCCATCGTGATCGAATATTGACAATTATGCGCTTCATTCACAAATAATATTGACAATTTTATACCTGATTACTTTTGTTTTTAAATTTTCTAGCAATTTATAACAAATTTTGATTAGTATAGAACTAGATTATATTTTGTCACTGTTTGTTTGGTCGTGAAGCGAGCCTGACAGGAATTTCAATTTCTCTCGGGTCGCGGGAAGGAAGAGCAGAAGCACTCCCCAGCACCAGCGCCGCCTTGTTGCCATTGCTAAGTAGACCTACATATCACCCGAGGGAGAAACCTTCCGTTTCATCTCGTTAGGCATTAGGTGAAATTCTGATGTCAACATAAGATTGCTGCTATCGAGCCTTTTCACCGAACAGTTGGCCTGCGTCTCCTACTTCAATGGGGAAAGCTGATTACAAGCTCCTTCTCTCCTGTCCCTCTGCTCTCTCACCTTCCCAGGTTCACCTCTTACCTCCTTCTGTCACATACTCATTCTAATACACACTGAATACCGTTGATTTATTCTGATTTGCGTTCTCTATTGTGAAATTAAGGTGACCGTGGTTTTTGATCGATCTTATGATAGAATTCCCCATCCTGATATTGAATTAGAAAACACTATTTCCACGGTGAGTGAATTGTCTCTGCTGGAAACTATGTCGCTATTGAATTAGTACTGTTTTAATATATATTTTCTAATTTCAGCGTGAATTAGCTCAATTTGATATTGATTGAATTTCAATGGGTTCAACCTCAAGTGAACTGAGTATTAGAATAATGTGTTTTAAGTCTGTAATTAACAATGAATGACTTTTGGTGAAAATTTTAAGTAGATTTGGGAACAAAGAGCTCAGAAGAATACATCATTGTACAATGGAAAAAAGTTCCGGGTATGTTGATCTCAGCCACTTTCAATTTCTTTTCATATGTTTGTTTTCGCATTACATATTGGTCCACCTTCGATCATAAAACTCAAGTTAAGAGATTTTTTTGTTTTTTGGTAATTTACTTTTCAACTACTTCATTTGGCCAGCTATATAGCATTAAATGTGCAGTTGATTTTATTTTCCTAGAGCAAAGAAACATCAAATGCCAATGACTAGTTTTCATTTTTCTTTTACCAATTTGCCAACTGAAATGAGGTTTATGTGGTTTAATCATCATTATATAAGTCCAACAGCTTTTTGAAAGGTCTGCACTGTCCTTAATGATTAAGATCATAGATGGATTACAACATTGATGAGATTGAGCATTTATTCAGTAGTGTGATTTTACACAACAAAAGTAAATCAACCTCTTCAGTTGAGACATTTGATGAAAAGAGACGTAAGTGCATAAATGCAACAAGCAAAAAATGGTGGACCTTACGTTTATTTTATATTTAATCTTTTAATGTGGAAAAGCTTATCCTCAAATTAGTTATGCACATTACTTAAGAACTGAAATTGCTTATGAGTTGTCTTGTCCAATAATTTGACAGTATGGAGGGTATAATTTTCATAGTGGAGGTGGAGCAAACCAAGATTGTCACGTATGCCTCCACCTTGGTTTGACGGATTATAGGTCTCTCCCTTTCTCCCATTGATGCATGTTCTTTTGTGTCATCTAATGAATTCATAATTACTGGCATTTTCAAAAAAAATTAATTAAATACTTAGATATAACGAGATTAGCACTAGTTGAACGTTATCAATATCTTTTAGCTTTGCCTCTCGCAAGTTAGCTTCTTTTAATTGTTGCTGGATATTCTGATCTGCCTTGCATTTTTGCAATTCAAGATAAATCTGTATGCCTGTGGAGGTCACTACTTGTTATGCTTCACTGTTATATAATTAGAGGATGCTAAATGCAAGATTCTTAATAATCCCTTCAACTCACCATAAATTTAGCTGGGTGTTTGCATCATTTTATCAATTTTAATAGGAAGTAGATTTTCATATATTAATGTCTACACTGGATGCCATTATCTAAATCGTTGATAACCAATACTCTGCTCACTCTGTTTAGTTTGAAGCTTTTTCACTGTTCTCATCTAAATTAATCTTGTGTTCCTCTAAAATAAAAAACTAAAGATATTCTCTGTTACCCAGGACTTTTGTGGGGACGAACCTAAATCCGATGTGGGAAAAGTTTATTGCTCCATCAGAAGGTATTTTTGCCATATTCGACATGTTCATGTCAGAAGAGAATTTTTATATAAGTGCTTTTCTATCTATTATCCCATTCTTCATCTTTACTTTAATAACCATGCTAAAGAAAAATAATGTGTCTTGCATGTTCAGAATCTTCGGTTTGTTAGAAATGACCAGAATTTGTGAAGGAATTTTTCTGAGATATTTTTTTTATGGTGGAATCACAGAGGATCATGCCAAAAATTTATGGGATGAACAAAATCATGATGACTATCTATTTAAATGCCAAATGTCATGGGACCAACATATAGAATTATGTGGTTACCTTGGCATGTTCAAGCAAGCTAACCAAGGATGGGCACACTGAGATTACAATCCAAACAAGTCATCAGTTAATCAGTTAATGCAAGGCTGCAGGGGCTGTAGACACTTAGCAGGTCAACAGTTGTACAATTGTACAACAACAATTTTCTAGCCTTATTTCCAACTAACTGGGTCTGGAACATGGATTTTTCTTTTACATTCGTTCTTGTTTATTCAAGATCTTCTATAAGATCTAATAATCTAATCGAAGATCATTTTCAACGACCTGTTAATCGTGCTCTACCCTTCTTAGCTAAATCGAATTTTGTTTTCTTACATTTACAATATGAGATGATAGTATTCGTAGAGCAGCATTGAACATATCCACAACATTAGAGAATTTGTAGGCCGGCTTTGAACATGTCCAAGTCACCTCAAATGTCTTCCCGTATTATATACATAATGACTACGACACTGAATTTTTCTCAAATACACTCATTCTTCATCTTGTGTACTCGCTCATCCATCTCAACATCCTCATCCCTGCTATGCTCATAGTGTTAGTATTTGTCTTCTTACTGACAACACTCATTTCCATAAAGCATTGCTAGTTGAATAGTTGTTCCATAAAATTTTCCTTTCAGTTATATAGGCATAATTTTGTTGCATATTATATTGCACCTCTCCATTTCAACCAAATTACTTTAATATTTTTAGCAGAACTAGTTACGTGTAGCTATCGCTACCCCCTAAGAAAGGGGTACTTGAGAATCTATATTAAGCTACTAACCTTAGTGTTTCATATCTTAAAATATATATGCTTAATATCTATTGTATTCAACTCGAACCTTTGTCTTCAAGGATACTTTGCCATACTTCCAGTTTCCTGTTCAGTTCCTCCTTAATCTTATCTATAAAAATTATATCTTTTGTGAATAGCACGCACCAAAGTACCTTGTCTTGTATGTGTTGGTGAAAACTCATTTGTTAGATTACAACTTTCTTTGCCTCCTTGTGTGCCTTATAATAATATTCATACTCCTCTGTAGGTAAGCTCTTATACCACCATTTCTCCTCTGCCTCTTATACCACTCCCATTTGTTGTGCTTGTGGAGCTTAAGCAGTGATGCAATTTGTAATCTCTACATTAAAAATCAATTTTATCATTATAATTCTATCTCCAAGTCTCTTAACTGCTACTACATATACTTCAAATTCTTATCTACGATGATTCCTATTCTTTTCTCAACGTGTATATTATAAGGATAAGCAATTAGCACAATCCGTATAAAATTAGGATACAAATATTTTCATCTCAACATGTCTCTTTATTGACTAAGAGACTTCTATTTATTCTTTGTTCTTTGCACCTTTGTGATGATGCTATGCATTCAATAATTGTTTTCCCAACCTCTCAATTAACTACCATTGATTGGTTGGTGGCCTAGTCCTTACTGACATTATCTACACTTTGATGGTATGGTTTAAGTTGCTAATTTGAAAGGTAGAGTGGACTTGCACCCAATTTGGTTGTTGATCTTGTATGTTACTTATAGGTTCCATCTTGGCAACAATCAGAACATGTCTTCATACTTACAAATCAAGTGCTTATCTCTATTGTGAAGGTTTCACATTTATTGTGTTTCCCACTTGGAACTCTTGGGGTCTCTGATTTCTATCAACACCATTTTTTTCATTTGATTAGAAGTCTTTCCAAATGTTCTTGTACAATATATTTGTATTTCTTTTGCTCCTTACCAAAAAAAATACACGTTGTGAATTCCTGCTCTTGTTTCATCTACCTATGGTGTGAGGCAGTTGTGATTTGTAATAATCTCAAAAAGGCTTTTATCAGTACTAGAACTTTTTTTATCTATTAAAACAAAATTGAGGGGCATCAATAAAAATGGCTCAGTTTCACTGGTTGGAAGATATGTGATGGCCAAGGTAGTTCTGTGAAAGACAGTTAAATCTTATATCTGCCCTTTGGTTTGAGGATGACAACAATTAATGGACAAGTATAACTTTAGATCCCAAAAAAAAAAAAAAAAAAAAATGACGTCAATGAAAGTATCGCTGAAACCAGTCATCGTTTTAGTTAACAATACTCCTAGGGACACCTCAGTTCTGGAACACATGTTTGAAGAATGTTTAACCGTCAAGTGCTGAGCTTCCCCCATTTTTGGCAAGTTTGTGATGAAGTCCAAAAACATTTTAATGATCGCCAAATGGTAGTAGCAAACCTGCGAATTTTTAATCACCACTTTACCTTTTTGACAAACAAAGCAAGTTTTTTGTGCCCTATTGTATCAATTGATTTGGACTTGGTATTTCTTCTGTTGCAATAGAGCTAAGCTATGATGCATCCATGAATGACCAGCTCGTAAGGTATCATACATTCATACATTGTAGCTTGTACAGGGTCTCAGCTTTTGTCACATTTAATTGCTTTTTTTTTTGTAATCACGAGATCATCCACCAGAGTTATATGGCCATCAAGTTTATGATTGCCATTGTATGTATCTAATTTTTTTTGCCATGTTACTAACTCATAAAATAATAACAGTGAACCCTAATGTTCATACTTGTGTTTCAGTCATATATTGCAGCCAAATCCACCTGAATGGAAGTTAGAATATTAAGCACTAAATTAGGAATGAGATGAAGTGTCCCTACTCCAATCATCTCTCTTTTCTAACTGTCTATTGAGTGCATTTATACTTTTCTTTTTGCAGATGATCTTATACAATGTCAACATATGTCAAATCCACTGGGTAATGGCGCTATTATAGAGACATCTGACAAGAAAATAGTTGTGCTGCAAAGAAGTTATAATGTTGGGGAATTTCCTGGACACTTTGTTTTCCCTGGAGGCCACCCAGAGGTAAAGAATATGCAATATGATCATTTGTTGAGGTTATTAACTCTGTGATAATGTTTTTCCTTTCAGAGATTATGGTTTTAGGGAGCATGTCATTATTGCACTGAATATTCTTTTATATTATCTGGATAACCGAGTAAAGACTAATAACTAATCTATTTTATGCGATCTCGTCCTGATTTTGTGCTTCTATTTTTCTTTTCCTGACAATTAATGAACTTGGTTTATTTTGTCTTAATGGTACAATTGAACTGCTCTAATACAGCCTGAAGAAGTTGGAATAACATCTCATCAAAGCACTGAACACAGCATTGACTCTGACATTAACAAGAAGGTTTCGCAAGAGATGTTTGACAGTATTATTCGTGAAGTAGTTGAAGAAATTGGAGTACCTGCGACATCTGTTGTAAGCTATATCATTTTTATAAAGTAAAAATGTCTACTTTTTTGTCTTCAGCATTGCTTCTTCTAGCATATGGTATCTAGTAGTGTTGCAGATTTTATGTTTTTTCTGTTTCCATTTTTAATGTTTATATTCATGTTCTATAAGTGGCTTCTGTCTCCTGACAGCTATATTGCATTGGCTGTATTGGGATCGTGAAATATCTCGTGATGAGTGAATGTGCAAAACCTTCTTTGGTTTGGGCCAAAACCTTTAGAATATTTTTAGTTTTCTCAAGGGCGGCTTGTTTTAGCTATGGTATTTTTCACTATCTGATGAATCACTTAACGGAAGTAGATGATCTTTCCCTGTGTTGCAAAAACCAAACTTTAACCTTTGATTCATTTGGCTATCACACGCAATCATTTGAATTACTTCTGAAGAATTTTTCAGTATTCTGACTGCAATGTGCTTATCCTTTCTTCTCTATTCATAAGTCATATTCAAGCTACTCAATTACAGTTTAATGAGTGCTAGCTGAATTGTTCATGAAGTGGTCAGAGATGGAAAAATAAATAGCACTAAAATGGTAGCGAAAAAGGAAAAAAAGGAAATAGTGAAAAGCACTAAACCACAAGATTGGCCGTTGAAATTCTAATAATTTGAATCATTATTTTGCCAAAAGGGAGTGGACAATTAAGCAGAAAGACTACCCAATGATAAGATAAAATATAGTTTATGCGTGAAGCTTTTGCAAACAGAGATTTTTCTTTCTTCTTTTGTTGCCTTGAAAGTCAATAATACAGTCATTTTTATCATAACGGATGGGTTTCTACCGCCTTCAATTCAACAACTTCTGCTAGCTAGATAATGTTCACTTGATATTTTTGCAGAGCAATCCTCTCTTTATAGGTATATCCCGTAGAGTGTTGAATGTTCGACCTGCTGCCTTTTTCTTCATCAAATGCTGCCTTCAGTCAGAAGAAATTCAACAATTGTATTGTAATGCTCAAGATGGCTATGAATCAACCCAAGTTTATACGGTTCCAATGGTCAGTCCATATTTTATATCTTCCTAGTTCTGTCCAATTTTCATTTATCTTGGACAATTGTTCTCTCTTTCTTTAGTAGTCAACCAATCCAGTTAAGTTATGGTGTGAAAAATGAAAGTATAAAAAGTAAATGGGACGTTAATGGCAACGAGTTAGTGAGATGCAGCAATGGTGTGTAGGAAACTGAAGCAAGTAGCATTCATTTGCATCCATTTACGTACATACTTGCTGGATTGAGGTTGGCAGGGGAACTTAGCCAGGTAGTATTGATGAATTCTCCGATGATGCATTTTGGAAAAAATTCAGACCTGACAGTTAAACTGTTTATTGTTTGAATGACCTTAAAACATATATAGTAGTTAGATCTAGATTTGACATGCTATAAGCGAAGATTTGGCGTTAATTGTCCAGGTAATTAGTTTGATGATATTTAATTTATATGCTGATTAAATGTATATGAATCAGGTGGAAGTAGAAAACATGTTATCCAAAATGCCCGGATGCCATCAAGGTGGATTTGCTCTCTACAAGCTGATGCTTGAAGCTTTAAACAATTAACTGAATATTTTTCATTGCTGAAAAAAATTGAATTTAGTAGCCACTGATATGGTTTTGACTACCAAAAATATAGTGGTTATCGTGTAATTAGCATATAAGCAAGAGGACTTCAAAAATAATTATGCAATCATATCAATAGTTGCCAGCTAAAGATGCTAAAACTCTCTGTTTGCTTGCATCACTTGCATTGGGTAATTTTCATTAAACAAATATATTACTGTTGTTTTTGGATTTTTTTTTTTTTTTCTTTTAATTCAAATCGGTGATTTGGATTTTATCCTTGTTTTTATTAGATAGCTCGGTTTGCATGTGGATGCCGATTCCCCCCTTGTGTTTGTCTCCCCTATATTCATTGATGCAAAAACATTTTAACAATTTGATTAGGCTTATATTCTTTTTAGCACAACACTATAATTTTAATCTTCTTTCTTGGGCGGAGAATCCTCAACCCTGTAATAGTGAGGGATTTATTATTATTATTATTATTAATCCATGACTTCAACTTATAGAAAGTAGTATTACTAGACTAAAGCTTAGTGGATTATCGATTTAGCTTATTCGCATACTTTTTGTTAAGTAGTATCTTTCAGGCAAAAATTTTTTTAAAAAAAAACGTTAAAACTCAAATTCAAAATCTAACTTGAAGTGATTAGAGACTTTTACAACTCAAATCAACTTTAATTGTTTTATAAATTATTGATGTTTAAATATGAAATAGAGTATTTTTCTTACTAAATTAAATGCATTAATTTTTAAAATATTTATATTTATAATATTTAAAGTTATTAAATTTAGAAGTAATTATAAAAATATTTATTAAATCATTCGGTTGATCAAAGAATAAGTTTGATTTAAAATATTACTATCCATGTGTAATTATTTAAAAGTAAATGATATTCTTTTTCGTCAAACTATAATAATATTGGTCGGACTAAATGAGATGGCTAGAGAAAGTTGTTTATTTCTTATAATTAAATATGGGGTAAACAATTATTACCTCTCTCGTATTTACCAAAATATACGAGTATTTCATTCTATTTTGTCAATTCAATGGTTATCTTTCTAATTTTACTTTCGTTATATTAATAAATTTCTCCGTCTATTTTAAAATATTTTCTATCTAATCTAATGATGTGACATATTATTAATTTATTAAAAGTATTCTTTGTTACCTTTTTATCTTAATTTTTTGGGATAATTACACAAAAAACCTATGTATTTATACTTATTTACAAAAAAAGTCCTAGAGTTTCAGTTTTTGTAAAAAAATATCACTGTAGTTTTTGACCATTAACAAAAAAGAGATTTTGGCCTAACAAGGTCAAAAAAATGATGATATGGCAGGAAAATTTTGATGACATGGTAGAGGCAAAAATTTCCGCGTGTTCAATTTTTAACGGTGTTAGACTAAAATCTATTTTTTGTTAACGGTCAAAAACCACATGGATTTTTTTGTAAAAAACAAAACTTCTAGAACTTTTTTGCAAATGAGTGTAACCACAGGGTTCAAAATTTTATTAGATAAAAGTAATATTACTACAAGCTGAAAATAGAAGAATTTTTTTTCCATTAAACAATAAGATATTAGCATCCAGACTCTAAAGTACATACCACATAACTTATGAGCAATAGGATCTTAAATTAGTAATCCATTTTTGTGCACACAAGGGTTTACATTAATTAATTAGATTAGTTTAAAAAAAAAAAAAATCTTCGCTACAAGCAAATTTACTAGTATAGTCATTCAATATCAAATGCAAATTACATAAATTTCACTTTAAATTTTTCCAATTAATTATGATATTTTAATCCTCGGCTAAATTTACATAAATTGCCTTTTAAGGATTTTGTCAATTTTTCCAATTTTTTACAATTAATTGGGATATTCTAAGGTGAAATTTATATAATTTGCACATGATATTGAGTGAATATTATTACATATTTTCTTGTATGAAAGAAATTTTTTTTTGGATTATTCTATTTAATTAATTTATATAGCCCTTGAGTGCACAAAAATGAATTGCCCAATTGAATTATTTTTTTTAAGATACACAAAAATCTGTCTATATTTAAGATTTATTAGATATAACTTCCTAATTTTAAATCCTTTATCTATAATAAGTGGGTATGTTTCTTTTGCAAATGGATGTCGACATGTCGATATTTTACTATTTGATGGAAAAAATAATTTTATTATCATCAGTTTTTAGTAATATTAATTTCTTTTAATAAAATTTTAGCTTATAAAAGAATTGAAATAAAAGAACATTAAAGGGTATTTTAATAAATGAATAACATGTCACATCATTAGTTTGGAAGAAAAAAATTAAAAATAAATGGAAATCGATATTAATATAACGACGGTAAGAGAGTTAATCATTGAACTGTCAAAATACAGGAAGATAATTATGTATTTTAGTAAACCATAATAAGATTATAATTGTTTACCAAATATTTGCAATAACACTTAGAGTATGATATATGGCATGCGATGGTTAATGTTATTGTGTTCTATTGTTTGTAACAATGACAAGAAGCCAAAACTTTTATCCTTACATCGCCTACAAATAGAATTGGTAATTTTTCTTTTTCTTTTTCTTTTTTTTTTTTCTTTTTTTTTTTTTTTTTTTTTTAATAATTTCTTTTCCGATATCTAGAAGGTTTGAACTCTTATCATTTTCATGACATGAAGGGCCATTTGGTTTTAAGAGGGGGCCATTTGGGATTTCATAATCCTATATGTAGGTTTTGACATCTCTTTTTCTTTTTCTTTTTTTTTTATGTTATTATTGTAAACTTATCTTTTTCAATTAGGTACAAGACCTGTTAATTGGACGGGCGGCCCGCTCAGCCCGCCCAAGCCCGCACTAATTTTAGAGGGCTTGGACATACATTTATCATGTTTGGCCCGGCCCGGCCCAAGCCCGTAAAAGCCCAGATTTTAAAGGGTTGGGCTTGATTAAACAATATAAAGCCCTGGTAGCCTGGCCCGCCCGTTATATATATGTATTGGTTATTAAAATATTAAATACAAATTATAATTTATTAATCAAATATAAATCTTAATACTATTGATTAAGTAATTAACTCTACTGCCGCCTCTCACCAGGCTTTTCATATTCCACAAATTTAAATCCTATCGTCTTTATATTTTACTTTTTAAGTAATTAACTCTAATTATAACACTCATTTATACAGACTTTATTTAGTATTTGAGAATATTAGAACAAGTTTGTGCTATTTTTTTTCAAGGATATTGTTGTGTTTGAAATTTAGATTATTTTGGATTTAACTTTTTTATGGCATTGGTTTAACTTACATTTTATTTTAAAACTATTAAATTTTTTTAGATAAATAAAAAAATAAATTTTGCGGGTTCAATTGGGCGGGCATGGGAAGAGAGGTTTCAAGTCCGGCCCAGCCCGGCCCGAGCCCGTCATTTCCACAGGAAGGGCTGGGCAAGGCTTGGACAATATAATTTTAATGAAAAGCCCGTTAAGCCCGGCCCTAGCCCGGCCTAGCCCGCCCAATTAACAGGTCTAGGTACAATAATGGTACCTCCTACATATTATTCTAATTAATTACCTTTTAATTGTATAATATATTGCACTTTTTTATCAAATAAAAATCTTGCAACATATATTTTATTATTAATTACAATTAAAAATGATGAAACGTCCTCTTCAAAAAAAAAAAAAGAAAAAAAATGATGATGAAACGAAAAGAGTATATTCAGTTACATTTCTTTTTCAAAGGCACATGCATGAATCGAATGAAAAAGTTGTCCGAAATGAATTAGGAAATTATTTGCAATTTGGCTGAGACTAATAATTAGAAAATAATTCAGGAGCTTAATCAACAGACATGTAAAGTTCAAGGATTTAATAATAATGATAATATTGTGAAATTGAATATCTCAATGATTTATAAGACATACTTCAAAAAAAAAAAAATCCTGTGATTTAGCTCGCTTTCAAAATAAGGATTTTTTTCTTTTGGTAAAAAAAAATATGTGGTTTGATTCGTTTTCAAAAAAAATGATTATTGACAAAATAGTCAAAATTGATGACATGGTGAGGAGCATTTTTGTTAAAAATGAATTAACTTTTTATTTATACAATTTAAATTTCAAAAATATATATAACCTTGTTATTTTAAGCTCTTAATCTTGTTCTTTTTCATTAATTACTTTATCCCCTCCACTAACCCTAACTTCTCCTCCTTTGCTTCTCCAGCCGCTACCCTCACCATTCACCATCTTCAACCTTAGGATTATTGTTTATCCTAGTATTTGTGGATACGATGACTCTGAAAGAGTGGACAGTGGTCGACAATGCTGATTGAATGGGAGAAGTGCCGAATGACATGGTGCTAGTCGGATCCGATGACAACAAATGCTGTGCTTGTTGTTGGAAACGACCAGGGAAGGAGAGGTGAGAAAGAGCGAAGAACAAGGAGATTCATTGCCGAAAAACACAAGAAGAGAGGGAAGGATTTGAAGAATTCATATGAAATTAGCTGCAATTTGTATATGACTGGATTAGAATTTGGAAAGTTCATGAAAACATAAGTAATCTACTGCTAGATAAATTAAATAGTTGATTTGTGCAATTTTAATTCGGGCTTTAAGGTTTGATAGTTTTTGGCTTGATTTATTGAGTTCACATGGATTCCAATGGGGTTGATATTGATATTTAGGGTTTTTGCAGATAGGGTGGATTCAAATAGGGTTTTCTTTAATTTTTAGAGTTTGGAAGGATTTGTCGAGAAACAGTTTTCGGATTTTCAAGGGGGTGACGAAAACTAGGGTTGCGGCATTGGAGTTGGTGGTGATGGTGGTCAAAGCGGCAGAGATGTGGTGGTTGGAGCAGTGATGGTAAAGGTGAAAAGGGAGAAGAGTAGAGATGAAAGAGAAAAATGTTAATATTAACATATATTATATATTTAATTACATAGAAAAATTTAAATTAAAATTGGATAGAAATATCCCTTGACACATCAATATTTTTTACCAATTTGTTAATTATCCTTTTTTTTTTTATCAAATCAAATAACATATCTTTTTTTTGTAATATATATATATCGTCTTCGTTTTGAAAACAAATTAAATAACAGGGTTTATTTTTTAAATTTATACTTTATAATGATATGTTGCTGGTTTAAATATCACTCTTTGTCACTATTGAAAGAGTCCCAATTACTAAATTGTTTCCCTTTTGATGAAACTTGATTATATTAAATTTTAGATATAAATACATATTTGGGCTCAATTGAATAATTCAAATGAAGAAAATAGAAAGCTGGTGGATGATAAACCCTCTAATTAAACACCATTAGTCTACACAAATTTCAATTTTTAAAGCAAATGCTCGATTGAATTGTAAAAATGCTCAATTAAGTATATCACACTGTACAAGAGAGAATGACAGAAAATCCTATACTTTTACATGGCCAAGAAACCAACCATGTCTGAGCGTCACGTGCCTTGTCCACGTGCAACGAGTCTCATTTTTTTTATGCTGCAGCCTCCTGCCAATGCCGTGTTTTACTTATTACTACTAAATAAATTAATTAATTTAATGGTTAAAATTAATGATTGTTAATTAATGTAACATAATTTCTTCTGGTTTCTATTTCTATTCTCTAGGAAAAAGAAAAATGATTTTGAGCATGTGAAAAAGAGATCAGGGGGGTCGTTGATTTTGGCATTTTGTGTCACATGTGCATGCTACGAGTTTGAATAATTAATTAGAAATAGATATAATCAATTAATTATCATAAATGTCGTCTTAATTAAGGTAGTGGGATGATCGAAGATTTTGGGGCGCAAATGGTGCTTTTTCTAAAAGTAGAATTAAAGACTGAAAAGTTAATTTCAACAATATTAATTTACCAGCAACAATTAATGCATTATTCCATCAGCTTCCTTCAATGTTAAGTATTTGTTTCCATTTTAATTTTTGTCCTAAATTCGCCTTCGATAACCATCCCTAAGTGATAAATCAAATTTCTTTAAATTCAGATATTAAACTTTTAAAATGAATGAAAATTATAAATAAAATAATTAAAACATGATATTAAAAAACAAAAAGAATGATAGAAGGAATTAATTGCACAAACAAATCATTCCTCGGCAAGAGACTCTAGAATGATAATTATTCTAATCTAATCTCAGACCAATTTCGGGAAGATTGGATAAGTGACATAGCAGCATAATTGCTAACATATCGCTCATTGGATGGATTAACCTAGGTTAATCTTATTTGAGACCATGTTAGATTTTCTCCTCTAATGTAGGGGTGAGCAAAACGCGGTTCGGTTCAAAAACCGAACCGAACCAAACCGAACCAAAAACCAAAGTAGAAGAAAAATAAAAACCAAAGCCAAACCAAAGTTTATATGGTTCGGGTTAAACCGAACCGAAATAGTTCGGTTCGGTTACGGTTTGGTTCGGTTCAAACCGAATCAACAAATATTTTAATTTTTTAATTTTTATTATCATTTTTTTTTATAAATTACATGTAAAATATTGCTTAAAAATAATTTATATTACATGTATATTACTAAAGTCTCGTAAATACAAACTATATAATAATATAAATATATAATATGCCAAATAAAATTTATTTATATACATATATATATTTAAAAAAAATATATTTTTTCCTATTACGGTTCGGTTCGGTTCAGTTTTGGTTTTTTAAACAAAAACCAAAAACCGAACCAAAAACCAAACTATTATATTTTATAAAACCTAAACCAAACCAAAGAGAGTTTGGTTCGGTTCGGTTTGGTTTTTCAGTCTCGGTTCGGTTTGGTTTTTGGTTCTCGGTTCGGTTTTGCTCACCCCTACTCTAATGACAAAAGAGAATTTTTTGAATGAGTTTTTTTTTTGAATTCGAAAAAATCTTAACGGTTTGTTAAACAATTTTTAAATAGTATATAATTTATTTGAAAAGTCAAAAAAGTTCAATTGTAGGTTTTGATGCCCAATTTCAAGCATAAATTAATAAATGTAATCAATGGTATGTGAATTTCAATTTAAATTAAATAGAAATATTTTAAGAAACTAAAAATTTAATTGTAATTTAAGAAAAAAAAAAGATTTTGATTTGTTACACACCATTACAAATTTCAGATGAGAGTACAATTATATGTCAATGAAAATAACTCACAAAAAAAAAAAAAAAAGTGTTTTCAAAGCTATTAGTATCCTTTCACATTTTATTTGACTTAAGGGGTGGCAATTAAATGTATTTCATGTTTTTTTTTTTTTTTTTAAAAATTTGGGATGGTTGGTGTGACCTCACCATCTCAAATTAAATAACAAAAAAAGTCAAGTTGTCATTTTCACCCCCCTCATTTAGAGCAGACAATAGTACTTAATTCAGTTAATTGTGTTAATCGTTGAATTTAAAAATTTAAAAAAAATAAAATGTTTTTCCTATGATTGAAGACAAACTAAGCCTCCTTAATAGACTATCATCGTAATTTATATTTTAATTTATATTCCAAATCATTGATTCATGCATTTAATTAACTAATATATGGAAGTAGACTTACCAATTCAATATTTGTATTTCATATTGGTTGCATTGATTTAAACTGAAATCTTTCACATCAATTAAGTTAAAACTTTCTTTCTAATAATAATCATTAGAACATCCCCATTTTAAAATTTCCAAATTCACATTATCAAAAAAAAAATGAATGAGATAACGATATGTATTAGTCAATGGGTAAGAGCAAACAATCCCATCAAAATTAATCGAAATACAAATAATTCCTTTATACAATTAATCAGATTGGAATATGGGAAGAATTAATATATAATAGGATGCAGCAAATTAAATTAAGGCCAAAATTGATAATTATATCATATTTGTGGCATAATTGGATAAACTGCATATGGGTATAATTTCAGAGAATCAGCATTTGTCGGGTGGTCAACTGTTCATGGTTTTTGGGATGTGGGGCGCGTGCCTTTACTAAGTGCGCGTGGTAGTTTTATTTTGTATGAAATAAGTGTGTCTAACGTGGGTGGGTGTAGTGTCTTCGTGTCAGTCCAAAAGTAGTAGCGGCCTTTCCGCGTATGACCCCACGCTAGGCTGATCAGGGTCCGGGACCTTACTCAGCTGTGCATCACTGATATGTTTTTGCTTCTTCCAAACCCATTTCCCTCGTATCCCATACCGGATGCTTGGTAAAAGGTTTCAGTCCGTTTCTTTAATTTTGAAAGCTTCACGCTTAGAGTGATTCTTGGACTTCATATGCTTGCTTATGTTCCAGTGCAGGTTGAAAAGTCAAAATACTAATTTACATTTTACATATATTGTTCAAAAGTAAAACCGATAAATTTCTAGTTAATTTTGTTTTTTCTCTCTTCTTTTTTTTTTTTTTTTTTTTTTATAAAATAATATCATTATACATTTTATTTTTGTACTTCAATTTAATACCCATCTAATTTTATTTGCTCTTCTTTTTCAAGAGTATCTTGCAACAAACTCTTTATGTATATATATAACTTTTGGATATGTTAGTAGTAAAAAAAAAATTATAATTTAGAATTCACAAATTCAGGTATTATATATTGAAGGTATATTTTGCTATTGATCCATCATTATATCTATAGAGAGATGATTTTTGCATTAAAAATTAAATTTTTATATCAAAATTGTTTTATTTTTCATAGTTGAAGGACCATGAATATAATTTGTCTTTATTGGTTTCTTATAATAGGGACTAAACTGTTTAATTAAACAACAGATAGAAACCATAAAATGTACTTTAGATAATACAAAAATTAACTAGTATGTAAAGTAAAACGTTAAGCAGTAATAAATTATATATCCTATTAAAATTGAATTAAAAATCTATTCAAATATATAAATATACAATTAAAATCCAAAAGCAAAGTCCATATTTTAATTTTGTTGTTATTCACAAAAAGTATAAAACTTGAAACTATAAATTGAAATAATCACACGCATTAAATTTATAAATAATAAAACAATCGATTGTGCACATTACTCCCTTAAAAATGTGTAATTTATAAATATGCATCAAATCTTTCATTCTGATACATTAACTAATTTCATTTGACCAAACAAACAAAAACCTGTGGTTTTATATGCAGATTGCAGACATTGTAATTATATGCGACCCCTAAGCGCGTGAAAGATAATTTCCGTTCTCTCAGTTTTGCCGCCTACTTGCCCGAAATTATCCATAAACTTCCATAATTGCCCTATTTTTCTTCAATTATTTAAGTCATGGCTTTATGATGTATAAAGCCGCACTATAAAAAAAAAAAAAAAAAAAAGGACATCCTTTTCCCATTATTTATAGTGGCAAATATTAAATTTTATATTTATATAAAACATATATTCTGCAATGTAATTCAATGATATATTTCACCAATTATTTGAGTATCTATTTTCAATCAACAAAGTATTTATTTGGGGGAAGCCACACCATAGTAGCACAATAAGCTAAAGAGTGGAAAACTCTATCTCCCACGAAATAAAAGATAAATAACAAAAACTAAACTGATATCTAAATTATATAATATACTTATGCATGAATTGGAGGCCGATAATGGAGATTTTCCAGACATAAATATATCGATCATAAATCTTTGAATCGGAGTCAATACATATAGAGGAGAAATTGCAATCTCAAACTAGTTGAAGGCTATAAATAACAGTCTGAAGTTTGGCGTCGAGCTGTTACATAATTATTTTAGAGGTATGCATATCTCACTTTTTCAAAATAAATATTAAATTAAATAATTAAATAATAGTATTAGGTGATGAAAATTATCTGCTTGTGGTTTTTTTAAAAGGAATTTTTCATTTTCTGCTTTATTTTAATTACACAATTTTCTCCTTTTTACTTCGGGTAGAAAAATATCTAAAAGAGTCAACCAGCAAACTGTAAACTCAAAAAAGGACATCACACTCGCTCCCGTAGCAAATATTTACGCGCGTGGTTCTGTTATTACCGTTGGGTTTCATTACCCAATTCCATCCCCACTGTTATTCTTTCTTTTTTTCTCACATTTTTTT
Source organism: Euphorbia tirucalli (assembly GCA_039660915.1). Classification (NCBI taxonomy): domain Eukaryota; kingdom Viridiplantae; phylum Streptophyta; class Magnoliopsida; order Malpighiales; family Euphorbiaceae; genus Euphorbia; species Euphorbia tirucalli. The sequence continues at coordinate 15,045,804 of CM077639.1, forward strand.
TTTGTATTTCCTCCTTTCCAATTTAAAAAGGGAAAAAGAAAAAGAAAACAATTAACGTTGTAATCATAACAACCTTTACAAAAGTCTCTCTATTTTGCCTGAGCTAGATTGGTTCCTATCATTCTACATCCTGTCTGTGCCGATTTTATTTTCTTTTTCTTTTTCCTTTTTTCTCAATCAACAAATGGTTGTTCTTGTTGGGGTTGCCTACATGTGCCCTTCTTTGTTTCTTTTGGCCTAATGCCTTATTGTTTTCTGCTGCAATATAAATTTATACACCAGTCAACAATTTTTTGTGTTCCCAAATTAAAATGCATTACAGGTGTTGGCTTTTTTGTTTCTGAAAGGAAATGGTTCTGAATTATGTGGATTCTTCTTCAGTTTTGATTAATGGAGGAGAGAATATAAAGCTTCTTCCTTCTCCACCAGGTAACCCCTTTTTTCCCTTTTTTGTCAATTTATTTATGCTTATTCAATCCTTTTCATTGCATGATAAACTCCATTAAACCTCATGATTTTGTTCTTCAAGAAATTGGGTTTGTTTTAAATAGTATAAGAGGAGTGGGTTCATTGGGATTACCTTTTATTGTTGATTTTACCGTAAATTCAATTGCAGTTTGTTGCTGTTGCTGTTGCTGTTGATCATGTTTCTAATTAAGGCTTCTAATTTAGGATGCACGAGATGCAGCGAAATCCAGAAGAAATTCAGTATCTTTCATTCAATAATGACTTCTGACACTACAAGATGCAAAATTTGATCTGGGTTTTCGCTAGAAAGAAGAAAAAGGGTTGATTAATAATTTTAGAAAAGATCCAATGGAGCAACAATCTCCAATTTGTAGTCCTGTTCCAAGGAAAAAGATGACTAAACAGTTGACGGGGAAGAAAAACGACGCGCCATTGCATTCCGCAGCCAGAGCAGGAAATCTAGTAGCAGCAATGGAAATCTTTTCAAGTACTGAGGAGAATGAGCTGAAGGAATTATTAGCAAAACAAAATCAATCAGGAGAGACTGCTCTTTATGTTGCAGCTGAATATGGTTATGTTGATTTAGTTAGGGTGATGATCAAGTACTATGATCTAGCTGATGCTGGAATTAAAGCAAGGAATGGGTTTGATGCATTCCACATTGCTGCCAAGCAAGGGGATTTAGGTTGGTCTTAATCATTTCTGTTTCGGTTTTCAATTTTTTAATATTACAATTTATGATGATTGCATAAGATGAGTTGGAGATATAAAATATGTTAATTGTTGCAGATGTATTAGCAGTTCTAATGGAGGCCCATCCAGAACTGGTTATGACTGTTGATTTATCAAATACAACAGCTCTGCATACGGCTGCGATGCAGGGGCATATAGAGGTGGTGAGATTTATGTTGTCTGCAGGGAGTAGTCTGGCAACCATTGCTAGAAGCAATGGGAAAACTGCATTGCACTCTGCGGCCAGAAACGGGCATTTGGAGGTTGTTAGGGCACTGGTGGCAGTTGAGCGGGGCTTGATTACTAGGACGGATAAAAAGGGGCAGACGCCACTTCACATGGCGGTCAAGGGGCAGAATGTGGAGGTTGTGGAAGCGCTGATTAATGCAGAACCTTCATCAGTGAACATGATTGATACTAAAGGCAACACAGCATTACATATTGCGACTCGTAAAGGAAGATCTCAGGTGAATTTTTCTTTTCCCCAAAATCAATTAACAGAGTCTAATTTTTTATTTTAACTAGTTATTAAGACGTTAACTGCTTATTCAACTAGATTGCGTTGACCTCCTGCTTATCTGAGAGGTTGCATCAGCTTCATTAATGCTTTTGGTCAAATCACTTTAGAAGTCAATTTGAGTTTGCCATATTAAGATTGAAATTTTTAAGCCTATGAGGATAAGTTCACTGTGAATTGTTTTTTTATATATAAAGCATAACTCTTGCTGCTTTTGTTGTTTAATAATGTTTATTAATTATAATCTGTGTGTTGCTTCAAATGCTGGTTTTGTGAAATTGATTAGCAGTTGACTTCTGAACAAAACCTTAATTATCTTTCATTTTCGCTGACCAAGTGGAAATTATAACAAGTTTCAAAATTAGCTAGTTGAGTTTTATATTTCTAGTCTTAAGGATCATCAATTGGCTTACATTATACATTAAAATCCAATAGCTGCAAAGTAAAGATTAGGAGAAACTTTAATATATCCAAATGTACAAAAATGAGAGCATTGAACTGACACAATCTGGTTCTGATCATACAGATTGTTCAGTTGATACTCCAGAACAAAGAGACAGACTTAATAGCTGTCAATAAAAGCTGTGAAACAGCCCTTGATACCGCCGAGAAAACTGGGCACCCGCAGATTGCAGCCATTTTGCAGGAGCATGGAGTTCAGAGTGCCAAATCCTTTAAGCCACAGGCAACGAATCCAGCTCGCGAGTTGAAACAAACAGTGAGTGACATAAAACACGAAGTGCATTACCAATTAGAACACACTCGCCAAACTCGAAAACGAGTGCAAGGCATCGCGAAACGTATCAACAAAATGCACGCAGAAGGACTTAACAATGCCATAAACTCAACGACCGTGGTAGCTGTCCTAATTGCCACGGTCGCATTTGCAGCCATCTTTACGGTCCCTGGCCAATATGTAGACAATCCAACAGACATCCCCGCAGGAGATTCGCTCGGGGAAGCAAACATATCTCACAAAGCCCCATTCATAATTTTCTTCATATTCGATTCGATTGCCCTCTTCATTTCGCTTGCTGTTGTTGTAGTGCAAACGTCAGTTGTTGTGATAGAAAGCAAGGCGAAAAAGCAGATGATGGCAGTAATTAACAAGTTAATGTGGATAGCTTGTGCACTAATATCAGTGGCATTTTTAGCTCTGTCATTCATTGTGGTAGGAACAGAAGACAAATGGTTGGCAATTAGTGTTACAATTATAGGAACAAGCATAATGGCTACAACTCTGGGTACTATGTGTTATTGGGTGATTAAGCATCGGATTGAGGCCTCGAATTTGAGGAGCATACGAAGATCATCCCTTGGTAGCAGATCGCGATCGTTTTCGATGTCTGTATTATCAGATAGTGAGCTTTTAAACAACGAAAAGAAAATGTATGCAATCTAATATGAATCCCATACAAGATCTTTTTCTTTTTTGTTAATCCTCACATTTCTTGACTTCTAAATTAATGTACATGTTTTACTGAGCAAATCATAGTCTTTTTCCTCTAGAATATTGATAATTCTAGTCTGTTAATGTTTCTTTGGATTATAATTAACAAGGTAAAAGCAGAACTTAATAATTCATCCAATTGCATGCGAATATCAGTCATTAATTATACATACATGAAAACGAGAAATTATAGAATATGTTCCTTAGAATTATATTTGAATATAAATTTAAAGGGCAAAACTTGGAGTTGATAATACTTTGCCTGACCTTTTATGGGGAATTTGTGTATTAAGCTAAGTGCGTGATGTCCTATGCGTAACCAATTAAGCACTGGCATTGACAAATTAGTGCCAAAGCTGTGATGAATTTGGGGCACTTGTTGATTCAAATGGGTCATAATGGGTGACTTATCAGATGACTAGGATTCTCACCTTTTGAGAAACATCTAAAGTAGGATTATACAGTAAATTAGATTCTGTCTTGGACAATTAGACTTTCATAAATGATGTGGGACTCTTGCAAGAATTTTCAAATTACTTCATTTTATTTCTTTTTTTTTTTTTTTCCTTTTTATATGTAGCAGAATTATGGGTTTGATTTGGCACTATCATGTTAGAAGAACAGGTAATTCTACCCAAAATTAGTGTTTGTTGATTACATTTTTTATTTTTGGAATCAGAAGGTAGAATATAATTTTATGATAAAAAAAAAAAAAAAAAAGCAAAGCATAAAAAAAGAAAGAAAAAACAAAAGAACCGTAAAAAGCATTTAGAGAACATATTCATATCTCAAACATTACATGGGATATGATGTCTCTCCATTTTTTCCCCTTTCTTCTTCCTCTTTTCTTCCTTTTTTATTTGATATTCCTTTGGTCATTTTAATTTTCTCACCTTTTCAAAATAGTTATGCACACAAAAGGCTTTTTTTTTTTTTTTTAAACACCAACATTATTAGTTCTCATTTGTGCATAAAATGATATAAGATTTCTATTATTGTGATATTAATTATTTAGTTGAAGTATTTGCTTGCTTCAATTCTCAGGAAAACAAAATTAGCCGAGTGTATGATACAACTCAAAATGTATACCATTTATGTTAAATGCGTTTCTATCATGTAACCACTTAACTCAAAAGTTTTTATAGATATATAAGATCAATCATTTTTTTTTTTTTTATTATCTGACAATTTTAAATTTAAATTTATAACAGCTGTTTGTCTAATTTTTTACGTCTTGTTTGCTTATTTGTAGTTTATTCAACACATATCTGACAAGAAATGCAATTTTTTTATAACGAATTGCTAAAACATTACTATTGTATTTGTATATTAACGTTTTATTTCACGTATAACCAGAAGATATTAACAATTATTATTAGTACAAATAACGTAGTGTCATTCAAGCATAACACTTTAAATTATTACTTCCAAATTATAGTACTATATGTCTTTCATATTTATGTTGCAACATATATTAGGTACGTATTAAATCTGTGAGTGTAACAAACGTGTCAATTAGTTATTAGTTATATTTTGAATTCCTAGCAAAAGGGGATATCTCCTAAGATTTTAGGATATTAATAGATAGAACTGAAATACATGTAATAGTTATTATTATTTTTTTTATAATATTAAATAATATCTTCTCTGTCCTATAAATATATATATAAAAATATTTTCTTGATGTGTCATAAAATAGACACATAACAAATTTTATCTTGTAAATTTACCTATGTACCTTTAATTATAATGACTTAAATTTAAATACTAATTATGTAGATTAATTAAAATTTTTATTTTGATAATAATATATTTGTAATCCAAATACTTTAGAAATGAAATACCAAGAGAAAAAATAAAGTAAAATATATAATTTCCAATAAAATTTACTAACTTTTAGGGGAAAGAATACGCTATGAGGCCATGGATTGAGTAAAAGGCTCCACATTTGAGAATGAGAAGCCCATCATTATCCTTGAGCCGAAACTGGTTTCAAGATCCAAAAGCCAAAATTTTCATAGAAAACTGAAAAAGAAAAACGACGCAGAAAACATTTTGCTCTGTTTGATCGAAGGAAGGATCGGAAACGGAAAGTATGGACGCCGAGTTGCTTGAATTGCAGAAACAATTCGAGTTCGCTCAGCAAGCTAAATCTAGTATTCGATTGTCCGAAAGAAACGTCGTCGAATTGGTCCAGAAACTCCATGAGCTTCAAATCATCGATTTCGACCTTCTCCACACCGTCACTGGAAAAGAATACATTACTCCTGTACCTCCTCTCTCTCTCTCTTGCTCTATCTCTTCTACCACAGTGTCACGCTTTTTTTTTTGGATACCGAGAAAATTAATGAAATTAAAGAGTCAACTGAGCTAATTACTATAGGTTACAACTAAATGAGAGGCAATTTGTCAATTTAATTAGTTTTTGCGCATTTTTTGGGTAACTAAACAGTGTTACAGTTTACTTGTGCTTTGTTGTTTTTCTTTTCTTAACAGAAATGTGCATTTTAATCATCTATGTCATACTAATTGCTATTTTGATTTTGGTTTCCGTAATGGATGTGATCATGTACGGTTCTGTAGGAACAACTGAAGCATGAAATGGTGGCAGAGGTAGACAAATTGGGGCGTATTTCGTTGATAGATCTTGCGGACGTTACTGGAGTTGATTTATATCATATTGAGAAGCAAGCTCAACATGTGGTTTCTGATCATCCGGAATTCATGTTAATTCAAGGAGAAATTGTATCCCAGGCTTATTGGGATAATGTTGCAGAAGAAATCAACGAGAGGCTTCAAGAATGCAGTCAAATTGCTCTGGCAGAAATTGCAGCGCAGTTAAATGTTGGTTCTGAATTGGTGGCCTCCATGTTAGAGGCTCGTCTTGGAAGTTTGGTAAGTTGTGTTCTTTTCTGCAATGTGGCCCCCAACTTCTTCTTCTTCTCTCTCTATCTCTCTTTTATTTTGTTGTTAAAGAAGGAGGGAGAGAGGTCGGTGAACATGGGTGTTAATGGAAGATAACTTGTCATATGAGTTTCGTTGGCACATAGGTGAAAGGTAGGCTTGAAGGTGGGCAATTGTACACACCAGCTTATGTTGCTCGTGTTAATGCCATGGTTCGTGGAGCTGCAAGGGCTATCACAGTTCCTACAAATTTGTCAGTCCTCTGGGGAACTATACAGCAATTGTTGCAGGATATGGATGGAGCAAGTGGAGTAGCTATGGAAAGTTCATTTTTCCAGTCTCTTTTTAATGGGCTTGTGAAGGAAGGCGAGGTTCTGGGATCACTTCGTGCAGGAGTTCATTGGACTCCAAATGTATGTTATCTAATTTTTAACACCATTCCATACTGTATGCTACACTTTATCTTGTCAGAATGAGAAGTTCCTATTGTCTTCCATGTAAATTATGGAGTACGTCTTACATAAGAATCCTGCAATATGTGCGAGAGCTTCTTACATTGTGTATACTATTCTTTTCCCCCTTTTATATATATATATATATATATATATATATATATATATATATATATATATATTGATCACTAAGCTTTGAAAAGATATGAAAAAGTGGGGATAGTGTATGCAAGGTGTGGAACATTTTGGACCTTCTTTTTCATGTGCTCAAGATTCTTGACAGACAAGATATGTCATTATTAGCTACAGTTTGTTCTTATACCAAGTTGAATTGTGCAACAGGTCTTTGCCACTGCTCAGAAGGAATGTGCAGATTCTTTCTTTTCACAGGTTTGAAAGCCTCATGCTCCCACATATCTGTGAGTTTGTGGTATCTAGTTTGCTTATGTCAGTGCATTGTTTGTCTCATGCAATGTACTTTCTTAGAATTTAAGAATCATATAGTTTAGCTATCATAAGAATAGAATGACATAATATAACTATGTTATCTCATTAATTGGAATCTCCAAATTTAGCCGTACAGTTTTGCGTTTATATAATTTAGCTATCATAAGAATAGAATGACATAATACGAAGGCTAGTTGTGTCATCTTATTAGATACATGGTTAGGTGCTCAATACTTCAATCATCTGTTTATCCTTTTTAGGCCTGAAAAATGCTATACCAACAAAACTTGATTGTTGTCACTGCAGAATTCTTTTATCAGCTACGACACCCTGAACAAACTTGGAATCTCCCAACCTGTTCAGTTTTTGCAGGTATTTATTAATTGGCTGTTTCTAAAAATTTGGAGTATGTATATACAGTTTCCTAAGGTTATAAGATTCAATTAAATTTACTGTCTTTTTCTTGTGCTGTCTAATCAAACTTGTGGTCCTGCTCTCCAATTTAGTCCAGGTATCCGGAAGGCATACCTTTAGCTACTGCTTTTGCTCACCCTTCCTTGATTGAAATGTTGGATGCTGCTGTTGAGGATGCTATTGAGCGTAGTACCTGGTAAGGGCAATAATAAATGCCTGGTTATTTTCTGTCACTTCTTTTCTCAAGAATTACTGCCTTGATCTTAATTTCTTTATACAGTGCAGTTTTCATTTGATGGTTTTATTTGATGGTGCTAAATGATTTTTTTTTTTTTTTTTTTTAAGTTATTGTCTAAACAATAGTTTGTAGCTAAACAAAGAATAGTTACTAGCTCTAAAAATGGTTGCCAACTTTGTATCAATAGCCTTTGGTTAGATGGAGATCTTATCACGCTGGGTTGTATGAATGCTACTTCTAATTTGGCTGAATTTTGAGGTTGAAACTTAGAGATAAATAGCTGCATCTATATATGTAGCTCATAAAATAGCAGGCGGCTTTGTACAATAGCATTGGATAGGAGGGGTGGTCTCCTTATTACATTGAGTTTTATGAACATCGCTCCTGATTTGGCCGAATTTGGGGTTTGAAACTTGGGAAAAGATATAAGTCATTTCCTGTATTTTTCAATTGCATTTAACCATTTTTCTTGTTGGAAACAGCTTTTAGTCATTTTCTTATACTTGCTTTAGTTAGGTATTTTATTTAGAATATTCAGTCTAGGTGTTATTTACTGCTCTTTATTACTCAACGTTTCCTCCATGTATTGGATAGAAAGTACATTTTAATGCCTATTTTTGTTTTTCCTATGCTTGTAGTTGATTGTGGAAACCACCTTTGACTCAACTTTAAACATGGTCATCATTTGATTTCACTTAATTCTTCAATACCTTCTGTTTCTTGGTCCCTATGTTTAATGACCCCATCTTTTCAATGGAAAATAATATCCTAGAAAAGCATGCCAGTTATAGACAGTCATTTTTCATTGCATGTTATACAGAAATAGAAAAGAGAAGGAGAAAAAGAGTCAGAATAATGTTACACTATTAGAAATGGTAACTTAAGGAGGGAAATTATAGTCGCCAAAATTGTGACCCTTGTGCATTTTAAACACTTAATTTGAATTTATTAGTGTAGATATAAATTTGAGGGGGAGGGGGCGGGGGGGTGCGGGGGTGGGCTGTGATACAACCTTAGAACTATATAGTTAATTATTATATAGATTACTTATAGGGAAGGGGATATAACCTTACAGCCATTTACGTATATGGTTTATGACTGCAGGATTGATTCTCTCTCTGTATTACCCACATCATTTGGACCTCAAGATGCATCTAAAATTTTATCACTTTGTCCTTCTGTTAAGTCGGCTCTCAAGGTATGCTTTCTGCATCAGTGATAGTTCATACATTAATTCATGTGAATTATTGATTGAGTTGGTATGTTTTTCTTCAGGTTAATAAAGGACTTGTCCTGGGGGAGTCATACGTTTTCAGTTACAATTTTATCAAGGTAGTTATATTGATCCTAATATTAGAGTGAAATTTTTGTGAGCTGTTCAATATCTTGAGATATCGAATATATAGTATTCACCTATATTTAGATATTAAGCACATGGGTTCTCATAAACAATTGTTACCAATTGGTATCTGTTAGTCTTATTGTCTTAAGAGCATATTGGATGAGATGCTGCATTTTTATTAACTTTCTGTTCTGAACTTTGAGACTGAGGTCCAAAATATTGAGAAAGTGATATAAATGGTGCTCATTGTCATCGTCCTTCTTGGTTCTATTGTTTACACTTGTAGTTCGGAAATTCAGCTTCTTTATTTCCTTGAAAAATTTCTGCAATGTTGCCGCTTCTCTCTTCCTTTCCATATGCCAAACCTTTCATAGAAACATGCAACAAATAGAAAAGTTGAACAGAAGTCCTTTTTAATTGACTGAAATCTCGAGTTACTGAAACAAGCAAGTCACACTAACTTGTCTCTTTAGTTTCTTATGTTGATTCCCATGCTGAAACCTTCTGTCTGAATGGCCAGTCTGTTTATGATCGTATGGAAAAAGAGATGGATGCCTTTAGTCTCCTGGGATCTTCCGGTGCTGTGCTGAGTGATGAATCAAACATGGTTAAAGAAGTTAAATTTAAAAATGATTCCAACAAGTCTATTGACTTCAGTGACACTGGCAGTGAAAAAAGAAAGAAGGGGGGAAAATCTGCTGCAACAAAAACAGTTGAAAGCATTCCTGATGATGAGGTCTATGTTCCTACAAAATCTAAGAAAAACCAAAGGAAAGGCAAGGGTGCTTCTTCTCTTCAAGCCTCTGATACAAAAGCAGTAGCTAAGAAGGATTCAGCTAGAATGCAAGAGGACAATCTTAATGTACCTTCAGAAGAGTGGGTGATGCAAAAGATCCTTACTCTGGTACCTGATTTTGAAGAACAAGGTAAGCCTGTATTCATTATCTTACACAAAATAGCTATTCATCCAATATGGTATTATTGTTTGCCTGGTACGTTGTTATATTGGTCTCATCTGGCAGGTATAGAAGATCTGCAGATAATCCTTAGACCTTTGGCTAACCATATGAGACCTCTGCTTATTAATTATTTGAAGGAGAAAAGGAAAGCAATATTTACTGAAAATACTGAGAAAATGAAGAGCTTGCTTGATAATATGCAAAAGAAACTGGATGAGGTTAGCACATATGTTACTGATAATTGCCAGAACAAGTAATTTGGCTTGCCTGCACTCTAATATTTTCTGAGATGTGGATTGTTCATATTGTAAGTCTGGCTCCTCCGATCTGCTAAGGTTTGTATGCGGGTTTTGTTTTCCCTTCTTGCAGTCTTTCTTAAATATGCAGCTGTATGAAAAAGCACTTGGTTTGTTTGAAGACGACCAATCAACTTCAGTAAGTTATTGATAAACCAATATCCAACAACCGTTTCTGTGATAAACAATTACGCCTTTGTTATCTGATGATAAAATGTGATAAATTCAATCTTTTTGTTCGATTTCCAGGTTATTTTGCACAGACATCTACTTAGAACTATAGGTGCTTCTATTGCAGATACACTCTTTCATAACTTGGTAACCTTCTATGTGATTTCATCTGGCTTAGTGTTGATTGTATTTTGAACAATTAAGATGTCTGCTTATAAGGATGGTCTGATGTGTTGAGTTGATACGCATATGCAGGACAAGCAAAACAAATTGAAAACTGGAACTGATTCTTCAGAATCCCAAAGTTCAGAATCCAGTATGCTTAATTCAGCAGAAAGAATTGCTATTGTATGAGATATTTGCCACCCCACTTTGTCAAATAAGATAGATCAGAAGTAAAAGATGATTCAGAACTGATCCATTTCTTATATATGCGCATTTCATGTGTAGGCAAAAAGTTTCCCAGGATCCCTTTCAAAGAAAGCCCTTGCAGTAGTAGAAGCTTTGGAAGGAAAGGTATGTGATTGAACATGTGGAATGGTTATTTCATTGGAATAGTTGTCCATTGATGCTGCTCTCTCTCTCTCTCTCTTTCCTTCCCTCTTCTTTTATGCGTGAAGGACAATGGGGGAGAGACAGATTTAATGGTGTTGCTTTCATATAGAATGGAGAAATGAGAAACTGACGTATGTTTAACAATTCCCATAATTTCCTTTCGAACTTTCATCTTTCTTTTCTCAACACTAGCTTAGGTTGCAGTTTAAATCTGTATGTGTTTAATTATTTATTTCACTTGTAAATCCTTGAATTTTGAAATTATTTTAGTGAACTTTGATCTCACTTTGTGGTCATTTTGCACATTCCACCTAATTATTTGTCTTGAAGTATCTAGAGAAATTTCCCTAAGGTACAATTTGGTTGATATGATTTTTACGAATGCCTTTTGCATAAATTCTAAATTGTCATTCACTAGACTACAAATTGTTGGTAGACCTCTTCCCTATGCCAATTCCTATCAAAAATTTGATCTTGGGTGCTTGGGACTTTATCAACTTAAACGCAGCATCTAAATCTTGTGCTTTCACTTATTCAGCCAGTTAAAGATTTTTGGAACTACATGTCCATTGTTTGGAATTTCCTGCGGTATTTAAATTTGACTATTTTATGTGGCAGCAAGTAGAAGCATTCATGACTTCACTGAGAGACATGGCAGAGGAAAGGTAATTTATAAATGTTTTTTTTATTGCTTTGGTGCCTTTTCATGGTTTCATGAAGATGTTTTGTTTTTGGTGTCTGACAGCGTTCTGCATGTCTATTTAATGTAAACTTACGGATTTTTTTTTCCAGTGGACTGCTTGTAAAAATGCTCGACAAAAAGTTGGAAAGAACTCTTCTGCATTCATATCGCAAGGTTTGCCTGGGTTTAATATCGGAATAGCTCAAACTTAATCATGTTCACAAGTATATTTAGTCAGAAGGTCACTGTATAGATATGATCTTTACGCCCATGTATGTCAAGGTGGCTGTTTGAATGACACGAAGCCAAGGTTGTTTTAAGCCTGACAACCACATTGATTTTAATGAGTGTGAATGATGGCATAGTGTTGGGTTCATTGTTTTCCAGCTGATTACATCTGAATAAATATATAAATAAACCAGTGTCATTAATAAATTTATAAATAAACCAATGTCATTATACTTTTGTTTTAGCGGTTTTTCTTCTTCCAAGTTCCTGCTTTACAACCAGAGATGAAATATTTAAATGAAATTTCTCTGTTTGATTTCTGTTTGTCATTATCAGGATTTGACAGCACAAGTTTCTACAGAAACTGATCCTGTTGCTCTTCTGCCGAAAGTTGTTTCCCTATTATATATTCAGGTTCTGTGCCTTATGTTTATGCGCATACTAACTTTCGTTTTACACCTCTGCATATTGATTTTAATTATATGTGCAATGTTTAAACTTGGTCGTTCTTGCTTGTAGGTCCACAGTAAAGCCCTTCAAGCTCCAGGAAGGGCCATTTCTATTGCCATCTCTCAACTGAAGGTAATGTGTTCTTATATGACAGAAGTTACGAAATTATTTTATCTCGAATTTTTGTTCAACGACCTTGGTCAGTAATGCTGTTGTGTCACCAGAAACTTATGATCGTGTTCAAATTGTATTAGGAAAGGTGTTTATATGCATTTTCTAAAAATATTGAGAAATTTTGTTTGAGTTTCTTTGGAATGTTTGTAAGCAATATAGTTGTCAAGATTGATTCTCACTAGCAGCCCAGCCATAATGCACCATTGACCCCCTGAGCCTCTTTGTGGAGGCATCTTCCCATTCCCTTTTTTTCTCTCTTTCCTGGAGATCGTGTCATATCATTCAGGAATGCTAAGAAAATCTCAGGGCAGTAGATATTCTCTAAAAGTTGTCTTAGATTCGAACATATTTGATGATACAACTTAAATAGATACTAAAAATCCTCACGAAGTATATGCCCTATAACAAAATGAAGTGATTGTTTCCTTCAACTAAGATGACACAATTTTGAAGAGAATTTGATAACATATTTGAAGAAATGATAACGACAGTGATCACATTATTGATTTAAATAATTACCAGAATTTTAATACGGGATCTTATAGAACTCCCCTACAAATTCATAAGTAGGATCCTGGAGATATTTTAAGGTAACTTTGTATTTGTGCTGAGAGTTCGCACTTTGACTCTATGCATTGTTTGCTTTGACTCTACATTTATGGTACTTATCGTACAATTATACGAGAGAGAATTGTTTTGTGATAAATAGAACATGAACCTCCATTTATGAGCAGAGGTGAATTCTTCATAGCCAGATGTTTTTTCATATCAAATGAAATCTAAATTAAAATTCAATTTATAAGGAGAGGCGATTTCTTGTTAACTAGATGATTCCATGTGGATGCCATACTTTCAGGAAAAACTAGATGATTCAGCATATAAGGTACTGACAGATTATCAAACTGCAACAGTAACTCTCTTATCACTTGTTTCCGCTGCAACTGGTGATGTAAGTAACAAATGCTCTTGATCTCTTTTATGCAAATTATTGATAATTATGTTTGATTTGATCCTTCAGACCATTCGATATCGGCATTTTTTCATGATGGCTTATGTAAATTTAAAACGGAACACCTTTTAGTTTGGTTAAAAAGGTTGTCATGCATATGATGAATTTTGTTTTGGTTACTGTTAATATTTTTTCTTTTTTTCTGAAATTGTATCTGATGCTGATAACTACTGGTTTTCCGTACTTGAATATTTGTTCAGGAGGAAGATTGTACATCTGACAGAATTTTAAGTAAAAAGGAGTTCCTAGAAAATCTGATGCCATCATTGAAAGGTCTTGTTTTGAATAACACCAAAACTTGATATTGAAGGTACCAAGGAATCCTAGGCAATTAATTGGCTGGAAGAATTTTGCGCCAAAAATGCAATTCTTCTTGTCCAGTTAAAGCATGAGTCTAGTCTGGTCAGATAGCCTAGTTGTGTTGTTTTGTATTAGAGAAGTTGTGAGGGATATTATCCTACAAAAACACCAAAGCAAATTAATTATGTGTTGCTTTACTTGATGTAGAATAGTATAGCTCTTTTTCATTGGTTGATAGGTCCACACTTCACAATTAAGAGACTGTGGAGATAGATACTACAGTTAACATGTTGTTTAAAAGGCAACGGAGCTAAAGAAAAGAATCACTGAAGGGGGTTTTATGGCATGGCATTATTTTGAGGTATCTCCACACAAATTGAATAAGAAATTTTGCGCAGAAACACTTGAATGTCTTTTGACAAACTCTGGCTTCCTGCTGATGTATATTTAAAGGCATAGATGATGATTGGAAAACGCAAAAAGAAAAACGAAATGCCCCCTCATGCTTCAAATTTGTCATTCACCACATAATACATTCTTCATATAACATTTTTTTAAAATTTGCCCGTTCAGATTTTCGGACAGAAAAACTAAACAATCTAGACTTGTAAGTGTTAATTTAGCTAAATATTAGACCACCTTTCAATTTCAGAGTTTGCAAGGATGGGTGGTGATCGTGTGAAGGCGCTTGTTAATTCTTATTTTAGGAAAAACGTACTCATCTTTTTTAAAACCATAAGTCCCCCCCTAATCACTTTTCTTTTCTAGTATACTAGGTACCCAATCTTTTTATTTTAATATTATTTGTTCCAAACTCAAGTTTATTTTATGCGTATACAACATATTCTGCTAAGTGGCTTGACCAATAATATTTCAGCACATGACATGAATTTAGAAAATTATCTGCATAAGAAAACAGATTAGCTGGAAATATTTGTTTGAATTACAATCGATAAAACCATATAATTCTTAAATTATTTGGAAGTATTTATTTCATAATTCCACCACCAAACGAGGTGTATTACACAAGCGCAAAATATAAGTCCTATTTAAAGCTAATAATATTAAAATGAAAATGTCAGTCCCCCTCAGTGTGTTCAAAAATTTGATCAAAAAGTGAATTATAATCTTAGTAAAAAAATAGGACTCCGGATGCTTTTTGCCCTTGTTTTAGAATAATGAACGTTTATCTAACGGTAAGCATATGTATATACACACACGAGCCCTCGATAATGTTGCATTTGACTTGGCTAAATTGAGAAGCTCAATTACTTATCCTTTCCAATAGCTGAAAAGTGGGTTTGTTATGAATTTTCAGCTTCAAATTTAAGTTGAACACATATTTGAATATGCAAGACATCTAGAGATACTTATCTTTTTCATCATCCGTATGATACAAATCATGTCAATATTGAATATTTGTGTTTCGAGTTCATTGCAAAAAGAGAAATATTTAAAGAGGAAGTAAACTTGCTCAACAGTGTTAGCGGGTATTACTCAGAAATGGAGCCTTTTAGCATGTGGTTAAACTCGACAAACCACAAATTTTGGATAATGTGCCAAGCTTCAGTTTCATAATTTTCAATTAACTAAGTGATATATTCTGCTAAACGTGGCTGATTGCTGCATCAAGATTGACAAGAAAATTGCTAAAAATTGAAAATTTAAAGTAATATTAATGCTGCAAACTGACTTACGTTCTAATGAATGAGTACATAACTGAAACTTTACATTGCAAATGGAAAAACTTGTTAATGTTGAGGTAGAGCCGGTCTCTTTTCCAACATCTCATAATGAACAACAAAATTATCCTGCATCCGCATCCAATGTACTACAAATTTCAGAAACCAGTGAAATTTGAAATGAAAACTGAAAACTGAAAACACAACAAAATAAAAGTCCAAACCTTTCGGATTATTTCGAATGAGTTTGGATCAAAACAGTGGTATGATCCTCTCTCGTATGTATTTGTCTTGACAAGTGGCTCTACGTTGGGGACTCTTATGAACCATAATCGATGATCTTTGTGATAAAACCAGCCCCTATTGTAACTGCCAATAAGATGTGTAATCGCCCTTAGTAAAGTGCCCCCAGATCCATGTATCAACAAAAGCAAAATAGAGAATACTCCTAAACATCTATGGCTATAACCAAAAATAAACACTTCTTCAAAATAATCAAGACAAACAGGTAAGATAGGAAAAGGGACTAGGTATGCAATATGAAAACAGTTCACAGCACACAGCTTACAGTTCATTTGCAGCATATAATTGAGCTTCGTCTTTCGGCATGCTGGAAATGTAAATGCATAAGAAGATATGAGTGTTACTATCAAAACACAAAAAGGAATCAAAGCAGCATTTTCAAAAGAGAAATTTACCTGTAAAATATATAAAACAACGTTTCCACTGTAAACTTTGAAAAGTAGCCTTGCTGCAGCCACCCATGCAAAGAATCAGAAAGAGTGTCAGGAAGAATTGTACTGTAAGTATGGATACGCCAAAAAAAAAGAAGAGCATGAAAAATAATCGAACTAAAAACAGTTTGGACTTCACCACAAATTCAAGGAAACAACGTACATGTAGAGCAGGAGGTTGTTTCGCATAATAGCATTGTGGCACACTAAAATCTGGGTCACCCTTAGCTGGCTCATCAGACCAAGGGGAGCCAAACGTCTTATGAAGATTCTCTGTTGAGTTCAAATTCAAACCAAGAGTTGTCAAATCAATTCCAAGGGCCAAGGAGGTCAGATCAGGGTCACTCATCCTTATAACACTTAGCAAACCAAGTAACCCAAATGGATCAGGAGCAGATTGTGGAGCCTGCATGGATTTCATGCCCTGATCCCTGAAAGACTGATTAACAGCTGACATTTGTTGTAGTCGAAATTGAGACTGATTCTGATGTTGCTGAAAATGCTGGATAAGCTGATCGTATGATCCAATGCCCGAAACTGTATTTGGTGAGTTCAGAGGTCTCATTCCAATCCCAGGCGGTCCATTGGTCTGAACCAAAGATGCAACTCATATTAAAAGAAACAATATCTAGAATGGGACACAGATAAGATAAATTCAAAAAAAAAAAAAATTTAAGGAAGGAAGAAGAATGAAGACCACAGGTACAATGTCCTTCGACGACAAAACAAAAACCTAAGTCTAATTTATCAAATTTAATGTTCTCTCTGTTTGAACTAAGTAAGTTAGAAATAATCACTCTCAAAAAGGTTTAAAGTCATAATATATAATCATTGGCCTTAGGAAAGTAAAATATACACTTGCCATACTATTACAGCAACAAACATTTACACCTGCGAGTGATAGCTTGAATGTGAAGATGGGAATATATCAGAAGTATGAAGAAGGTCTTGATTGTTCACAGAAGAAAAGGAGACGCCACTGCTACTGACTGCTGGAGCATGTTGCTGTTGCTGCTGCGGACGATAGGATGCAAAAGTTCCTCCTAAGTTGAATCCAGAAGACCTGCCCATCTGCAACAAGTGGAAGAAAATTGTGTGAGGAGCACATAACAAGTAACCATCAGATATTGCTCTTTTTAGGTTGAGGCTCACAGGGAAGTGCTGAGATGGCATCATCGACATGGTATTCTCATGCAGTTGCTCTTTTTGATGCAAATCCATACTATAATCAGCATTACCTGAGGCAAATCTGATGCAATGTTCAATACAACATATTTAAATAAGCAAATGCCACAAGCAAAAAGAATATCTATGAACCTTTAAATCCAGGCAAAGCTGGAAAATCTTCATTTTGGATGCTGAACTCCGTATTCTGCTGGACAATGGGGCTAACCCCGAGACCTTTGTTTCGCATGGAACCTGAAAGGTTATGTCTGTTTATTTTTATCCCAGGATAAATAATTATAGGTAAGAACAATCATCAAAAGCCAACAAAAGCTAAATTCCGAACATAGTTCAACTTACCCAGTTGTCCTTGAGGCCCCCCAGCAGAAGGAGGCCGACTGGTCAGCGAAGGGAAATCATTATTGATGTCAAATGGAGAACTGTCATTGGAGTTTACATCATTCAGCATTCCCATGGAGTTAAGATTATTCACTGCTTGAACATGGCCTTGTGAAAGAGGTCCACCAGCAGAAGGATAAGTGGTTCCCAGCATAGACATAACCGGAGATCCTGAATCCAGAAAAATGTCATTTGCATGACCAAAAAGAACTAAATCTTAAATTAGCATTGAAAACTATCATCGATGAATTGAAAATGATTGAGTCACTAGGGAGGGAAAGAAGTGCAAGGGTCAACCGTTTAAGCAAGTTTACTTCTACAGCAAAGATCTACTCAGAAAGTCAACTCTTCTGAAAAAAAGGAATTAAATAGAACATCTAAAGAAACACCAATACTGACCCAACGAGCTGTTAACTAATATTCCAATCATGAATCAATAAAACAGATAAAAGAAATTACATAATCTCTTCCATCATGCAGTAATTGCTACACAAAACACATCTACCTATCATCCAGGAATATCAAAACCAAGAGTGTAGAACATTATTGATTAAACATTAGCAATGTATTGGAACCGAGTAGTAGTTCAGTAGATCTAACACATGCACAAGCACAAAGAATGTTACCAAGTTAACCCGTGCTGGTTTCTAAGTTGTATTGTCACAAGTAATCTTACATTAGATAAGCATTCAATCTCTAAACCAGATCAAATTCTATAAAGCACAAACAATTAAAAAGAGCATTAACACAATTTCCAAGGCAGAATAATTAGTAATTTTTTCTCAGTCAGCCCCTTATGTTACAGCGGCCAGTTAAAGCACTAATTAGTTTATCTAGGTATGCTTATACCTGGTGGAAGCACACCACTCATCAACCGATTTTGTCCTTGCACAGTTAAACTTCCAGACCCACCATTTCCAGTTAGATTTAACCGAGATGCAAGACCAGGCACAGATAACCCTCCACCTGAGCTTATGCTCCTCGAAATGTTTCCCCCACCAACCATGTTTCCCATAGAACTTGTAATCCTAGGACCTGCAGTTCCCAAAATTTGGGAAACTCCTAGTCCTTGAACAGCATTCCTGTTACCAATACCACCAGAGGTTGGAAGAATCCCAGGAATAGAACCACCAGCTCCGTTCGTGTTACTACTGAATCCAGGGTTTCCTACAACACTCATACCTCCCCTATTTGTGACCCCTGAATGCCCATGAGAACTTCCATGAGATAACTGTCAGGAAGGAAAAATAAAGCAATGAGAAAACAGAAAGAACATTTGTGCCGACTTCAATCTAAGCTGAGCAAGCCATAATAACACATTTACTACTTTACAAGCATATAAATACCTGAGAGAAAGCAACAGGTAGATTATTGGATGTGAAGCGTCCACTTGACAGGCTTCCTGTAGGTTGCTGAACCCCACCAGAAGGGACACTGTTTATCGTAGAGTTTCTAGATGTAAGGGTACCTTGCATGTTGGGAACATTGAAGCTCCCGTGAATATTATGCAGCCCTTGAATGGTACCTGGAATAAGATCACAATTGCAACAAAAAAAAAAAAGCACATCAAACACATTTCTACAGAAAACTCAACCTGAAGCTCCAGAAAATTGCCTACCAGTATGATGAAAAACAGGAGATGCTGCACCAGATTGGCCAGAGAAGGATGTAGCAAACGAACGTCCAGTACTGTCTGGGAGATTTGAAGTTGAACCATTAAGCGAAGACTGCAAGCAAAGAGCATCAAAATTCATAACAACCAAATAAAACATGAACCTCAAGAAAGCAAACACTAGAATTTACAATCAACGATTAAAACAATTTGAACAGACACTATGAAAAATCAATAATCTAAAAGAAAAGGCAACTGACATTTCTCGGGTACAAAGAATCCAGCATGAAAGTAAATGCTACAAACAGTGGTAGAAAGACCACTTAATATTTTAATCTCCGATGCTAGTTAAAAATATTCCAAGATTCTGTACATCGAGAAATGCAAAACTTCAGACTGTTTTCAGAAAATCATCCCACATAACCATTTTCAAATTAACTCAAACCATTTTCAAATTAACTCAAAACAACACATGTGAGATTCGCATCATCATAAGGAACGGTATTAAACAAGCAATGTGCCAAACAACATGCTTAATCGACATAGAGACAGAAAAATAAAACTGCCGGACCAGATACATAATTATGCATCAGTAGATTATACTTGATATAAGAGTGAATTGATTACTCCATATCCAAAATGTTTGAACTTTTGTTTAAATGATAAGTGCACCAGGTAATACCTGGTTTCCAGTTAGATATAAGTAAGATCTCAATAAATAGTCCAACCGAAGATACGATAATGGTACATAATTCATCAACTACAACTAAGACACACAGAAAAGAGTAATACATTAAGCAACCCCGACATTGAATAGATGTCAAAAGCTCATGCAAAAAATCATTCCTTGCCAGGAAGCAGCTTCCTTTCTTCAGTAAAGATGTCGAACACTGATCAAAAAAGCTTTCTCAAGGAAATGTGATCGACGGCCTGAAAAGAACCACAAGACTGTTAGAAAAGCACCACAAATACCCAGGAGAAAGATGGTACATACATACATAGAGAGAGAGAGAGAGAGAGAGAAAGAGGGAGAGAAGAGATAAATATTTATTTGGGATGGAAGAGAAAGGTGGTAAAAAAAAGGTTGCAGAAACAAGTAATATTTGATGCAACATGAAACACAGATCTACTTAAGTAAAAATCAAAAGTTGATAATAGTTGTAATTCAAACATCAATAAGAAGCTGCTAAATCACATTTTGCAAAACCATAAACACATTTGAAAAGAGAAACTAGGTTATGTATGATTATGAACAGCTACAAGAACAACTTGAAGATGTATTATTCCACGGTATCTATAAAAGAAAGTAATTCAACAGAAAATCACAATAGCTCCTGAATGATCTGCAGGAAGTACAAGAACTAAAGTATTTAAAAAAAAAAAAAAAACAGTTGATCAAAGCTACTGGTACAAGCTCTATCGCCCTGCCAAAATCAACATCCCTGAACAAAAGTACTCCCTCTAAAGCATTCAGCTTACAATGCAGCAAACATAATTCATATAATATTCCAAAATAACTGATCCATAGCCACCAAATAAAGAAATATTCTGGTTTGCTACAGCATGAAAACCAAAGAGGAAGCCAAAAATTACTCAGAATCTAAACTAATCTTCATCATTACTTCAAGAAAAGAGTAAGGAGATTGAGGGGAAAAACCTCAATTCCACTACTTATACTTAGAGCGCTTTCAATTTGCATTTGAGAAATGCCAAGGACATTATTCTCTTCAGTAAATGTGAAACAATATTACACATAATAATCCAAACATCTATACTAAAATTCATTCAATAAAACAATCCAACAGAAAAAACATACAAATATGTTTGGTGGCTTCCAAAAACCCTAGAAAACGCCCGGAAATTACAAGAAACAGTGAGCTAAATGGGCAATAGATAGAAAGAAAGAAAGAAAGATCATAATAGAAACTAATGAAGTTAGCGAGAAGATCGAACTCGCAGTCCGTTACAGAGACAAGAACAGTACCTGAGAGGCAGATCAGGATGAATATATCAGATCGTTTTTGTAGAGTCAAAAAGGAGCGAGTTCAGTTTTTTGCCCTAAATTGATGAAAGAAGCGAATAACGAAAGAGAGAGAGAGGAGTCACAGAGAAATGTTGGGCTCGTTTAAGAGAGAGAATAGATTTGATGAGGAGGAACTATTACGTGCGGTCACATCTATCCGACATTGTGCAATTCCTCTTTTGGCCCGCTCTCTATTTGTTAGAAATTCCTTGAGAAAAAAAAAATAGTGGTGTTTGTTTGGATTACAATTTATTGATTATCCACAGCACAAATTGAGGTTGTTTACTTTAAGTAATGTCTTTAATCTAATTTCTAGTTTAAGTAAAAAGTTTTCATTGAGATATGAATTTCTAATACAAATCTATTAATATAGTCTACTTCAAAAGAAAAAAAAAACAACTGTACATGAACACAAAACAAATCTAATACGAAATTATAGTGAGTTTGAACTTTTTTATATGTCAAACTATAAATTTGGTAAAGGTAATTTTGGAAAAAAAGAGAATTGATGATGATACTTTTAGGTGTTACGTATTTCGATTTTAAGTTACTATGAATTTGTAGTTGGTTGTAAAAAATTTTAATCTTGCAAATTGTGCTTATAATTTGTAAGTTTAATCGATTGAGTACCTAAATATTTTTCTGAAGTACGTTAACATTTTTATTATTAAGTATCTAAAATTCTTTAGTCCACTTTATGAACCCATAAATCTAAAGATAGTACAATTTCTGATAGATTTATTCCTTTTTTTTTAATATTTTAATGATATTGGTCCAGTCTTGCATTAACTGAACCCTCGAAGAGTAATGGGCCAAACCTTTTTATATAGAGGAAGGTGATAAGTTCCTTGTCTATATTAAGGTCTTAGCAATATGCTGCACAAAAGATTTTGTCATTCAAGCATTGCTTCCTATATAGGCTGGAGATATGTTCTTGCATAAATAGGAAATCACATCACTTAACTAATCAAAAACTTGTTTAAAGAGGAAACTAATTTTTATGTGTGTTTTATGCAAGAGGGTTGCATTCTAAGTGGAAATCTAACTCCAAAACAAACAAAGACGCCCCTTTGTTCTTGTGGGACTATGAGTTCTTCATGACTATATAAAAAGGTGAGCCCTCCGATTTGGTTCATATTTTTACTCAAGTATTCCTTTTTACTCTTTCTCAAGAATCATTACTAGCTTAGAAATCAAAGTGTCCCTAACTAGGATAATTAGCACCTCTTATTTATTTTGGCATTCAAGCATGAAGATCTAGCATTCTAAACATAGAACATTCGACAACCAAAAGGAATTTTCCTTAGAAACACCATTGGTGTGATGAGCATGGACATGTCGACTTCGGACACTGAAGGAAGGACGATGACCTCCTTCATCTCTTCTTCCATCTTGAAAAATAATTTTTAGATGATTCGACAATTTAGAATCTACTCAACCAACTACAAGCAGCTGCAACAACTCCCAACGACAGAATTACCATGACTACGGGGTCTATGATGAGCAATATCACACCCCTTTAGGCAACCGTACATGGGGAAACTATTGGAGGCAGACAATGGCAAAGCAAGTTTGAAATAAATGGGGTCAATTGACCCCACCGAACTATATATATCAAAATCTCACTAATAATAAGCAAATAATAAAAAAATAGAAAGAGTAAATATCAAAAATAAAATTTATAAAACTTCAAACATTTGCACCCATTCACCCAAAATGTTGGCTCCGCCACTGCAACCAAGTGGGGTGAGTGCTTTTTCCACATACACAACCAGAGTTTTGAGCTCATGTCAAACGAAGGACATTGAGTGACAATGCAACCACCAATAGCAACCATGCCCTTGATGCATTGGATGACCCAATTTGCATCGCTATCCCCTCACAACCGATGTTCTCTTCTTTGTATTCTTTACAAAACTACCATTAGTAGGGAACAACAACACCATGTATCGCAAGCGTGCGAGAGGCATGAACACTCGAAGGAAACTTAGTTAGGCAAGGATCGACGACGATAACCCCGAAACAAGCACAAACCTATAGTACAAACTTTCAACAATAATTTTGGTGGAGGAATGATGATGTCATTTGCTAACCAATTTACTAGAAGTTTTTCAGAGCAAACCCATCACAAAATCAACAAGGTAGTGTCTTTTATATTGATCTCATTTTTGTCAACTTGTTTAAATACTGGTTGTCCAATTTCGGGGTGACCATCCAAGAACCTATCCTAGAAAATTTTAATCTCTCTTTGTGTTGAATATTTTACAGCAACCCATAAAGCTGAAAACTAAAACCTTGCATCTAAAAAAGTACAAAAGGGATACCAATCCCTCAATGCACACAAATAACTATCTCATGGAGATCGTATAAGTTAGTGGAGCTATGATGTGCATGTTATTTTTCTCAACCTTATAAGGCACCACTTCGTATTGGTTTGAAATGTTGGCACCAGGTCCATATTTACTTGGAAATAATTCCGTCATACATTTTGTATAAAGTTAATATATAGCATCCATCCCCACTTCAGCGGCTAACCAAACTTTATATCCAGTTGTCCAAAACTGGGTAAATCTTTAAGAGATTTTGTTTGCAATTTCAATATGGCATGTATGTGGTAAAGATGATTTTAAACATGTTAAAGCATGTGCCGACCTATTACAGTCTTGTCTAACAAAGGGGAAAGTAACGGAGGGTAAAAATCTAATTGATTAAGTGGAAAGGAAAAAAAGAAATAATGAAGAAGATATATGAGGCGGTTAGTAAGTGGGAAGAGGAAGTTTTTTTTTTATTTTTTATAAACCACATGTATCCTCATTAAGATAATCATGCTCGGGATTTAGTCACAGTTAAGGCTCATCTCTCCTCTCTGTAGACGTATT
The DNA here is from genome assembly GCA_039660915.1 of Euphorbia tirucalli. Taxonomy (NCBI): domain Eukaryota; kingdom Viridiplantae; phylum Streptophyta; class Magnoliopsida; order Malpighiales; family Euphorbiaceae; genus Euphorbia; species Euphorbia tirucalli. The sequence continues at coordinate 15,070,085 of CM077639.1, forward strand.
TAGTAGAATTCAAATTTGGGTTTCCTTCCACAAATTTAACCTGCCTTGCCAACCGAGTAGTTTGGGTTACAATCCATAGGTAAGCTTAGTTCATATATCAGGCATTTCATAGTTTCCTATAATTAATGGACTGGGTTCTGGAGGAGTAATAAGCCCAATTTTCTCTTCATTTCTCTATGGAATAAGCCCTTTTTTAATAAGCCCAACTGCCCTAAGTTATTTATTAAAATATAAAGTTTATGTATTCTTTCTTATTGTTTCGTTTTAAACATTCAATATAAATTTGATTGATTAGAATATAATTAGCTACCAAAAAAAAAAAACATTATATATCGTAGATTTTGAGTTTAAAATATTAAAAAAATGTATTAATCATACCTTAAGAAAAGTAATATAAAACAATCTTTTACCTATGTTATAGATGATAAAGTCTAACAAAAATAAAAAAATAATATTTTTTTAGAGAAATTTTATAGTGGATTAGGTCCATGTGGACCGTTCCACTGAAAAACTGACACGTACGTAACATAAGTATTGGAAAAGTAAAAAACACTTATATGTTAATTTTTTGTTGGAAAAGTCTACATAGATCGGATCTATTGTATAATTTCTCTATTTTTTTATGTAAAATAACTAATTAAAATTGCTTAAATTAAATTTATATGAAAAAATATAATAAGTCCCTCCTCTTTGTATTTAATTTGAATAAAAGAAAAAAAGTGGATTCAACTTCAGTAAAACTTGGAACTCGGGGTCTGTGCTTTTTTTTTTTATGGATAGTTGATAAATGGTTTTTATTTTATTTTATATGTTTTTAATTGTAGTATTTATCAAAATACAAAAATATAATTGGATCTGGTTGAACCGGTTAAATAATCAACCCTCATTCAGTTCGACTTTAACAACGGACATTGATTGAAGGACCAAATTATCAGAAAGTAGCGATACGGATGCCACCTTTCTTTTTACAAGGTTGTTGCAGGCTATTCGCTTATGGTAACTTGGTAAGGGTGCTATACCTGATAGTTGATTTTAGTAAGAGTTGGCTAAAACCACTGATAATTTGACACTTAACGTATGTAACGTAACAAATAACTTTGGATTTTTGTATTTGTTGTACGTATTATTGGCTTGGGGATTATCTTCTTAGCTTGAATGGTTGGGGAAAGGGTAGATGATATGGGCAAATTTTGTTGGTTGGTTGCTTAAGAGTATATATATTTTCGGAGAAATTTATTCATTAGTTCTTCTTTTCTATATTTAACGACTCATTTGGATGTTGTGGAGGTTCATGGTAGATTAATTAACTGGCCTATATGTATATACTTCCCAAAAAAAAAAACCAATTTAATTAATTACAAGTACAGTGACCGATTTTTGGATTTTGTATGGTTACAGCCACTAGACTTTAATATGTGTTATTAAAATTATGAAAATTTTATTTTAGAGTCAATAAATTTTTATTTTAGAATCAATAAAGTTACTCTCACCTTAATCTATCGAAATATGTTGCCAAAATGATGATGTGACTGTTGGTTTTATCATTAAATACTAACAATAAATAAAGTGGCTAACATATTATTGATTAATTATATTGTCTATTTATATGTTTAATAAAATAAAATGATCGTTAAAGTTAAGGTCTAAATAAAATCCTAAAGGGTATAAACTAAATGAGTGGAAACCAGTTGGACAGTCTAATAAGAGATTAATGCGGTTTCTGATTGGATGTCAATACAAACACGTGAAAAAGCACGTTGGTTCATCGTGAAAAGACACATTGGTTAGTCGTGAAAAAGATACGTTGGTTGGTCCCCTATATATTAAAGTCTAATTCAGGTTTTAGGAGTTAACAAAAAGGAATCCAGAGAAAAACCATAATGATACTTTAATTAAGGAAGACATAACTGACAATCTTCTATCCGATTCCGTTTGATTCAATGGATTTAGATACGCCTCTTTCGATAATTTGATACGATTTCCTGGGTTCTAACAAGTGGCATCAGAACCACAATCACATTGAATTATTGGAGTTCTCGTGGAGTTTTCATTAATTTTTTTTTTATGAAATTTTCGTGATATAATTTTGTTATGCATCTGTCAATTTATTATCTGTGGGTGCAAATCCAAGTATTAGGTTCGGTTGATATATGGATACTAAGGGTTTAAATTATCATTAAGGATTCAAAGTATTAATCAATTAAGTTTTTTATTTGTTAATAGTCGGTATAATTTCAAAACTTAATTGAGGGGTCAATTTCACATTATATTGATCCTGGTGAATTATATAATGGTTTTTCATCTTATGGCTTTAGACAAATGATAATCAGCCCACTTAGTATTTGAATTATAATTTAAATTCATAAAGATTATTAAATGAATTGCAATCATTGCAATCATGGCTTATTAAATGAATTGCTATTGTGTTTCTCAAATTCTGTCCGAAATGATTTAAAAAAAAATTGCAGTTTTTTTTTTATCAATGGGTTTTCAGTCGGATGGTTTCAATTTTTGCTACTGGTTTCGGCAAAAATTGTAGAGATAATAAAGTGCATTTTAAGAGTAATTGATTCAAGATTTTATTAAATGATGATTAATTTACTAATTAAAAAATTTTGCTCTTAATTATGGTTATCGTTTAACAATTATAATTGTTAAGTCATAAACATCAATTTGTTAATGACAATGAAGGCTCTCACAGGCATACAATTTTTCAGTTTGATTTAATAAGTTTAGTTAAATAATTGAGTTTTTATTGTTTAATAATTCAATTTTAAGATTAATTTGAATTGTTCCCCATCACATAATCAAGTGTTATTATGTGTTTTAATTATTTAAGTAAAATAAAATAAAGTCTCAATTTATTTTATTTAAATAATTATTTTGCACTTGATTGACTTGTATTTTTAAATAACTTAATTGACATAATATTGTTGCTAAAGTAACCCATGTTATGAATTTTAATTTATGTTATATATATATATATATATATGTGTGTGTGTGTGTGTGTATTTTTTATTCATACGCTTAATAATCGGCCCAAAAGATAATTGTTATTTGGCCGAATAATTGGTATGCACATGTTAATAAATATGTGACGATATAAAGTTTCCATGTAAATAATGCGAAGAGTACTAATTATAGTTAATATTTTTAGTCCAAAGACTAAATATTAATGTTGTGCTAGGTATCTTATTAAATGGGTCCACCTTGTTTCGAAATGATTATGTCATACATGTAGTTATTATTGTTAATAATTTATTCATATTGTATGATATTGAGCATGTGTTTTTAATTTTTGTTCAATTCGGTTTATGCTGCTGCTACTAATATATCTACACAAATTAATATGATTCCTATATTGAATGGGACGAACTATGCCATATGGAAGGATAACATGGAAATCGTGGTTGGTTGTATGGATCTGGACCTTGCGCTTCGGATGGAGCGACCCCCTGAGGGTGATCCAAATGTGGACAAAATTGATAAGTGGGACCGTTCTAATTGCATGAGTCTTATGATCATGAAACGCTCTATTCCAAGAGCCTTTCAGGCCTCTATCACTGAGAGCACAAGTGGCAACAGTGACAAGTTAGTATAAATTTTGAAATGTCAGTGCAGTATTATATCAACTCCAACCAATTGTGAATTTCAAATTTTTCATTTTTTCCGAATAATGTTGCATAACCGGGTGCTGCATGTGTGTACGTGTCATTTTTTTGTTGGCTAGAGTTTATGCGATATTGTGCTAATAGGTTTGATTTGGTGTTAACTTGCTTCACAGTTATCTCGATGCTAAATTTTGACGAATTATGGCAATAATGATTTTATTGACACCAAAGTGAAAGTTTAGTGACTTTATTGATATAAATTAAAATTTAATAACCATGAATGCACAAATTCTAAACTTCGGTGGTCGTCGGTGCCGAAGGTTGGACTACGGTTGGGGATTGTGATTACCCATAGATAACAGGATAAGTGAAAGGGATTTCAAGCATTCAACGACCTGTTTTAAAATGTATTTCTTTTCTAACTATACACATTAACGTTAAATTAAAATGTTCCAACTCTTCTTGAAATTAATATTATAATAACTACCATTGCTCGTTAAAGCTCCACAATTTCCACGGGTTAGTAAAATACCACAAATTTAGTGTTATATATATATATATATATATATATATATATTGCAACTTTATTTTTATATAATTCCTCTAGTGTAGCAATTTCATATGGGCAACAGGTCAATAACTACAAGTTATATGAGTAACTAGAAATTTTCAGTAAATAAAAAAAAAAAGAAAAGTTGGTTGAAATGTTGAATAAAATTCTAAAGCTTAAACCACTAAAATATATTATTACATTTAAAGTTAAGGGTTTATAATTTTAAATTTTAAACAATTTAGTTACATGTATTTTTATATGAGTATATTGATCGTATTTACAAATGATGTGGTGCATCAGACTATATTTGAAATTTTTTTTTTTGGATGTGGATATGTCCATACACTTAGGTACTCGCTTAGCTTGCTTAGCCCTAAGCACGTGATCAAACCCTGCCTTTTTTTATAGATTTAATAAGTTTATAATAATAATAATAATAATTAATTCTTGTTTATTTGTATAAAAAATTAAATGGGTTAGTCTGGCAATCTGAGCTCAAGCATGTTTAACCGTCTAAGCCTGCATAAAACTACTGAATTCGGATAAACATTTTTATATATAATTTTGGTCTGACCAAATTCATCCAAGCCTAACCTAAAAACAAGTCTAAGTACAAGCTGATGATGTCTACAATTAGCCAAGTAAAAACTATTAGCAGAAATGGTTGGTGCTTGCATATCTGTGGTTGAACGTGGAAGTTTTTTTTTTTTTTTCCTTATTAAACTACATATGGTTAATATTTACATGTATGATATTTTACACCAATTTAAAAGTGTGAATAAATATAGCATATATAAATAATTGAATGTGGAAGTCTTGTTCAATATATATATATCCTCAATCACAGCCTTTTTCTATATAAAAATAATATCCCTTTTTATTTTTATAAAATAAGTGTTCACATTAGGAAAGGTTGCAAATAAAAGTGGTCCATTTGCCTTCAATAGGGGGTAATTCATGCAATGATCATAAGGGTGGATAAGAGATTTACCTCATTTAAGCTACAGATTTCAAGGTTGAATCCTATCTATTATACTCAACAAACTTTCAACAGGGAGACGAGTTATCTAAATATTTCTAATTGGTTTCAAACTAATTAATCAATTAAATTAATTAAAAGATCTTGATGACCACAATAGCATAAAAAAAGAAAATAATTATCTGTGTGTTATACCTCAGTTGGTAACTTTATCGGAGGAGACTCGAGTTCGAACTCTACTAAATATATTCGCAGAGAGCGGTGAGAAGACTTAATTTTGATTAAGCTATGAACTGGATTATCTTAATGAAAATATTTGGTTTATACGAAAATATATATATATATATATATATATATATATATATATATATATATATAACGAAAATAATTAAAAAAAAAAGTAAAAATATTTTCCCAAATTTGGGGACACTCAGGGTTTTATGTAGTTTCTCTCTCATATTTCTAATTCTTCCATTCTTATTTATCTATTTTTTTTAAAGATTTTTTTTATATTTTTTATGATAATTGAACCATATAATTCATAACCAATAAAAACTGAAATTTAATGAAAAAATTTATGTCTCGCCGTTACAAAATTAATTATCATTCATGAAAAATAAATAAGGAAATAAATAAAGTATGTAATAATTCTAATAATTTAATGGATTGTAATGGTCATAAAATTATATTAATTCAATATTTCATATAATCCTTGCATCATAGTGATTCTTTCCCACCTTCAACAACCATATTAGATGGATTTATTTTTTTAAACATACTACTCTCGCTCTCTCCTAGTCTCTCTTTCAAATCTTAACTTTGTATTTTTATGTTTTTGTTGTCATTTTACAGGTAAATTTTTTTGGAGATTGAAAATGTTAATGCGCAATGGGAAATAAAGAGAAATATAAATAATTTGTAAAGCTTTTACTTTTTTATATTTTTGTTGTCATTTTTTTTTATAGAGATTGAAGATGTTGGCAAAGATTAACAGGATATGAAAAAAAAATAAAGAGAAATATAAATAATTTGTAAGGCTTCCACAAAAGTTTTTTTTTTTTTTGTTTTCTTTTCATCTCTCTGTTTTTGTTTTCTTTTGCTTTTCTTTTAACCAGTCGTATAAAGATATTGAAAAAATTTGTACAGTTTTATTTGCAAATTATAACTTTTCTTTTTTTTTTTTCTTTTTTTTTTTTTTATTGGAGATTGAAAATGATGACGCTGAGGAAGTTGATTTGAAAAAAAAGTAAAGAGAAATGTAAATTATTTTTAAGGATTTCATTGAGATTAAAGATGATTTATCTTCTTTTCGTCTCTCTTTATTGATTCTTTTTCCTTTATTCTCTTTAACCATTCATGTACGAAAATTATAATTTGTTTTGTACATTTATAATTGCAAATAATAATCATTGTATTTTTATATTTCAATTGTTGTTTACATATGTTCAATTTTCTTTATGTTGCAATTTTTTTTTTGAAAATTTATATATTTATAACTCTAAATTAAATAAGTGATATATAATTGTTTTTATTATTAATTTGTAACTCCTCATAACATTAAAAGAGAAATTATTGTCAATTTTTAAATTTTTTTGACTCATTGTTTAAAGTTATTATGGTGCATTAGTTTTTGTAACTGTTATTTAAATTAATAATATATACAAATTAAGTTCAGTATATATATATATATATATATATATATATATATATATATATATATATATATATATATATATATATATATAATGATCAATTATTTATATATATACCGCAATATTAAAAACTGTATATAAGAAACACATAAAAAAATACAATAAAATTATGAAGAAATATTTATATTTTTTTATTATTATTTAAGCAAAATGCATCCTAAACTCCTTGATCTTTTACCAAAATCACAATTTGTCCATTAATCAATTTTTTGAACACATTGGTTACTTGATATTTTCATTTTAATATTATTACCCCCAAAATCTACCTTATTTTGCGTCTATGTAACATGCTCTGTTAAGTGGTATGATTAATAATATTTCAGCACATAACACGATTTCAGAAAATTGTCTGTATAAGAAAACATGTTTATTGTAAGTGTTCGTTTCACAGTTTCAAGCGATAAAACCACGTAATTCTTAAATTATTTGGAAGTGTTTATTTCACAGTTCCTCCACCAAATGAAGCGTATTATACACACACAAGAGATAAATCGAGTTTGGGGCTAATAATATTAAAATGAAAAAATCAGATATCCAATATGTTAAAAAAATTGATTAGGAGATCAATTATAATTTTGGTAAAAAATTAGAGAGTTAAAGATGTGTTTTGCCTATTATCTGTATTTTTAAACATTTAGTATATATATAAATTTTGTATTATATATATTTTTTTGATATTGAAATAAGGTACAAAAGATAAAAAAAATTATCATTTTCTAAAAAAAAAAAACAATAATGGAATTTCATAATTTTTAAATTTAAGAGTAATAATAAATTTTTTAATTTTAAGTCGTTATGCTGAATATATTTTTATTTAAAAATTAAAACAAAATTAATTACAAGTAAATATTTTTATTAAAATCACATCGTATCAAGATTTTGATATAAGAACACAATTTTGTTATAAAAAAATAAGTATATTCACATTGATTAATTTTTTTTACATTTTAGCTAATGGTGAAAAACAACAAATTATTTGATGTTAACATTATAAAAAAAAAAACTTTTTTTGGGATGATATATCTACAATCTGCCCATTTGACACATGTTATATTCATCTGGTGTTTTTGATACCTAACTTGTATTAATTAAGAACATTAGTTTTTAGATAATAAAAACATTGGTATTCAATAAAATGGGTGATGTTAGTAATTTAGAATAATAGTGAAGAGTCACAATGATTTATTTATTATAATAACAACAATTATGACCAAATCAACACATTAGGTATCAAATGAATAAATTGAATAGGTCAAGTCCTCCCTAACATTATCATTTATTGTAGTTTAGAAATTACAAGACTGAGTGGGAAAAAAAAAATAGTGTAAGTATATTTGTTGTTCAATCATGGTATCCTATATCTAATTTTTGTTTTGTACAAAAGGAATTACTTGATTTTTAATTTAATTTTAAAAATATTAGAAGTTTTTAGATATGAAATAAATTTACTATTTATACGTGTGCATTGAAAATAATAGTTTATTTAATCGTGTAACGCACGGGTTAAAGCTAACTTTATTCCTATTTAAGTCGATGTTTTAGACTAAAGGGTTAATTTATAAGTTCAAATTAAGACTTGTTTGGTTCTGTTGTTGCTGTTTCTTATTGCTGATAACTTTTACTGCTTGCTGTTGGTGAATAACTGCTTTTTCCCTCCAAAACAGTTAATAACAACTGTTTGTAGTCCTAACCAAACATTTCAAATCTGCTGTTTAAAGCAGAAAAATAAAAAAATAATTGTTCAGAGGAAACCAAACACTCACTTAATTTATGGAGTCAATTTGCTAAAAAAAACTTGAAGTATTAGCTTTTTAATTATGTATTTTTAATCAAATCATTATAGGAGAACAACCATTGGTTAAATACTAATACATATTACTTTTAAACTAAATTGACATAATCTATTAAAAATTTGTACATGAATTAAATTATATGAGGGAAATTGATTATAGAGGCCGAGTTGAGAGACTAAAATATGAGTATTAATTTATTTGAATTTTGTAAATAATAATGTCTTTGTGTTTTGCAAGGTTAGGATTAGGATAGTGTTAAAGGCGACAAAAGAAGGAAGGTGAAGGTGTAAGCATAAGCATGTGCTAATAAAAAATAAAAGGCTTAAACCGAATTATAAAAATTTGTTGCCGGCGTCGTCAGGCATAATTAAGCCTAACAGTGGCATGTGGAAACCCACTAGCTTCCCCTTTAATTCATTTCATCAATTTTAATATAATAGCTTACCTAATCAACAACTGAAACCGCTCAACAATATTTTTGAAATCTGAGCCTCATTTTAATATATTTTTAGTTTTAGTTGTTTTTCTTTTATTGAATTAATTAATTGGGTGTGGGTTTGAACTTTGGATTGACAATGACACTTTTTCTCCGACTCAGATTTATACAAATTTTTTTTTTAGGAAATTTGAAAAACTATTCATGTGGTGGACTTCGTGACAAATCAATTTTTTTTTTCAAATAAAATATATAGTTTCAAAAATTAACAAAAAAAAAATATTTTTCATTAAAAATGATAATATAACATAGGATATTTTGATCTGTTTAGCATTTCAGTAGTTTACTCATATTATTTAAAAATTTATGTCAAAATTTAAATATTTTTGATAAATTTTTTATTTTATTGTATTTTTTTAAAATTTATAATTATTATTAAATAAGAAAAATATTTACACTTCTCCAAAAATTTCAAACTTTATTGTGTTTTTACTAATCAATTTAAAAAATTTCAGTTTAAAATGAACTAAACTACTTTATGTTATGTCATGATTTAATGTTAGTTATTCTTTTTTTTGTTAACTTTTGAAACTATATGTCATCTTTTTGACAAAAAAAAAAGATTCTCGATTTGTTAGTAAACAGAACCCAGAAAAATAATTTTTGGAATTTTTTCCTATTTTTGACGACTTTATACTTCTTAAATACATCTTTATTGCTCATATATTACTTTTCTTCTGCTTTTATTGTTTTAATTAGATTTGTGTTTGTGTATTTATTGATCAAATATTCAATGCATTATTGTATTGAATCCCTTCTTCAGTTCCAATCAGACATATATTTATTTGAATGGTTACTATGACTGATAAAAACTCCTTAATTAATAATCTAACTCTTAAGATGTAAATTATAATTAATAGGGAAAATCAGCTTGTTTTGCGCTTAATTAGACTTGGTTACGTGGAAACTAATTATATTTATTTTATTATATGGATAAACAAAGAGCACAACAATCAACATCTTGAACGTGAGCACCATCAGGAACTCTACCACTAGTAGTGAACAAAAAAAAAAACCCATCAAATTTTATTACATCATCAGTCGCCATTCCCTCTTGAAAAGTCATGCAATGCACGTCTCAGAACTTATTTTATATTTCCAAAGAACACAGAAATTTTAATAATATTTATCAAAATTATATATATATATATATATATATTTTTTGTCAGTATTTCTCAATTCAACTTGACTTTTTTGTTTTTTTTTTTTTTTTTAATTTAATTGACTTGAGACTCTTTAAAACTCAGTCAATTTTGCATTTGAGCTTTGATTTTTAAAATTTTGGATTGAATTTGTAAATTTTTTTACTCTCTATGTAAGTGTAGTATTTAATTTCACAGAAAATCAAATTCTGTATTATCTATTTGAAAAAAAAAAGATGCAGTTACCATAAGAATGTATACTCCAATTAATAAATTCAATTAATGCTTTTAATTCTTTTCTAATTTCTACATCAAGTTTCTGTCGTTGGAAATAAATTAAAAAAAAAAAAAACTAAAAAATGGAAGTAAGGAAAAGGAAATAAAATAAAATAAACACCTGTCAGTTTTGCTCTTGCTAAAAGCAGAGCAGCAAGAAAGAAGAAATTAACCAGGTAGCTTTTGGCCTCTTTTTATCTTCTTCCTCCATTTGTTCACCTCCAAATTCCCATATGGTAAAACTCAAATAAAACCAGTCTCAGCCCTCTCGCATGTTAGCTGGTTTTCGTACCTCTGACTCTGTATTCCCTCTATTTTTTGGTTTTTGTATACATTCTTTTGTCCTATTGGTTTTTCGTTCTTATTAAATCAGTGGCCCTTCATTAAAGTAATCTTAGGTATCTGTCAATATCTGGGTCCGTCACTCCAGGTTTGTACCAGCTTATGCTTTGCTAGATTTCTCTTCTATTTCAGTTTTTAGCTTTCCCAAAAGTTAGACCAGATTTGCCTTCTGCTCTGTGAGTTTGCATCTGAGTTTTTTTTCCGACCTATTGATCTAAAAGGTGCTATCTTTTCCTTTTCGTTTTGTTTCAGTTTCTTCATGGATTCCTTAGTTGAGTTGGATTTGAGGTTAATTGCTCGAAGTTGTTTGTTTTACTTTCGAAAAGTTTAGATTTTTATTCCTCTCAATTGCATCTGATTGATATATAATTTGGAAGTAGGATTTTAGTGCCTTCATTTGTTCTCTTTTTAGTATTTTTGTAGATTTTTATTTTATATATTAAACCATAGGGTCCTGTTCAGCTTGATTCATATCTTTTGGTCACGTTTCCCTGATTTTTATAATCATGAATGGTAAAAGACTAGAACTTTTCATTTGGGTTTTAACAATCTTGAGTTTGGTATGTCTGTCTGCTGGATTTACTCCAGTAGACAATTACCTTATAGACTGTGGATCAACCAAAGATACTAGAGTAAACAACCGTGTTTTCTTGGCTGATAACTCTACCACCAACTCCCTTTCAACCCCGAAATCCATTTTCGCTTCGACTTCAGAATCAGTCAAACCATCTGAGGATTTGCCTTTATATCAAACAGCAAGAATCCTTAATGGAACCTCCAAATACACATTCCCAATTCGCCAAACCGGGAGACACTGGATTCGCCTTTATTTCTATCCATTTGTTCATGATGGATATGATATGACAAAGGCGAATTTTGATGTTTCGACCCAAGATCATGTTCTTCTCACAAACTTCACTGTGAGTAGTGATGATTTTAAAGAGTTTTCTGTTAATGTAACCTCAAAGTCCCTTGAAATCACCTTCACCCCTTCCAGCAATTCCTTTGCGTTCTTGAATGCCTTGGAAGTCGTTTCAGCCCCTGATGCACTCATTGTAGCTGATGCAAAAACATTTAATCCGGCTGGGACATTCCAGGGCTCGCTTTGGCAATGGCAGGCCATGGAGACTGTTTACAGGGTGAACATGGGTGGATCATTGGTTACCCCTAAGAATGATACCCTTGGGCGAACTTGGGTTCCAGACCAACCTTTTCTTACCAACAAGAATCTCGCCACAACCATACAGAAGACGAGTGCTGTCCAGTATGTAACGGGGGGTGCAACAGAAGATATTGCTCCTAATGCTGTGTATGGTACTGCAACAATGATGAATTCATCAAGTGATCCAAACAGCAATTTCAATGTAACTTGGAAGTTCAAAGTTGAACCAGGATACCAGTACCTTGTTCGGTGTCACTTCTGTGATATATATAGTAATGGTCTTAACAAAGTCTACTTTGATGTTTATATTGACTCTTGGCTTGTTGAAAAGGATCTCGATCCTAGTGCTGTCTTGTTCAGCACTTTAGCTGGTGCATTTTATAGGGATTATGTCACAGCACCAACTGTCAGCAATGAACTTCGTGTTAGTATTGGTCCGAGCAACTTAGCTTATTACCCCAATGCAATGTTAAATGGGTTAGAGATCATGAAAATGAACAATTCCGATGGAAGCCTTGGCGGTGCTGCTGCTTTGCTTTCTGATTCAAGTTCGAAGAAGAATGTAGGCATGCTAGTAGGCTTGCTAGTTGGGGCCGCTGTTGTACTTGTATTGGCTGTGATTTTGTTTATGTTCTGCAGGAAAAGAAGAAGGTTGGAACGCCAAAAAAATTCAAAGACATGGATTCCTTTGTCGATTGATGGGGGACATTCCCACACTGTGGGCAGCAAATATTCAAATGGAACAACTGCTAGCCTGGATTCTAATTTGGGATACCGCATTCCTTTTGTGGCAATTCAAGAGGCTACAAATAACTTCGATGAGAGTTGGGTTATTGGTATTGGTGGTTTTGGAAAGGTGTACAAGGGAGTGTTAAATGACAGTACAAAAGTGGCTGTGAAAAGAGGAAATCCGCGCTCCCAACAGGGGCTTGCAGAGTTCCAGACTGAAATTGAGATGTTATCCCAGTTCCGACATCGCCATCTAGTTTCATTAATCGGGTACTGTGATGAAAGAAACGAGATGATCCTAGTTTATGAATACATGGAGAATGGGACTCTCAAGGGTCACCTCTATGGTTCAGGTAATCCCAGCTTGGGTTGGAAAGAAAGGCTTGAGATTTGCATTGGAGCTGCTAGAGGGCTTCACTACCTTCATACCGGATATGCCAAAGCAGTCATTCATCGAGACGTGAAATCTGCAAATATTTTGCTTGATGAGAATTTCATGGCCAAAGTTGCTGATTTCGGGCTTTCAAAGACTGGACCTGAGATCGATCAGACCCATGTGAGTACAGCAGTGAAGGGAAGTTTCGGCTACCTGGATCCCGAATACTTCAGAAGGCAACAGCTAACAGAGAAATCCGATGTGTATTCATTTGGGGTGGTTTTATTTGAGGTTCTTTGTGCAAGACCTGTTATAGACCCAACACTTCCAAGGGAAATGGTGAATTTAGCAGAATGGGCAATGAAATGGCAGAAGAAAGGGCAATTGGAGCAAATAATCGATGCTGCGCTTGTAGGCAAAATAAGACCGGATTCACTCAGGAAGTTCGGAGAGACAGCTGAGAAATGCTTAGCTGATTTCGGGGTTGACAGACCTTCAATGGGAGATGTTTTATGGAATCTGGAGTATGCTCTTCAACTTCAAGAGGCAGTGCTTCCTGGTGATCTTGAAGACAACAGCACTAATATGATCGGCGAGCTATCCCCACAACTCAATGATTTCAGCCATGTCGATAATAGCATTTCTGGTGCACAATTTGAAGCATCAAGTGTGGATGATCTCTCTGGGGTTTCAATGAGTAAGGTATTCTCACAGCTGGTGAAGTCCGAGGGAAGATGACTCGTCCAATTTCGGCGATATCAGATTGTTAGTTTGTCCTCTCACCAAGTAGATAACAGAATGGTTTCTCTCTTTTATCATATTGACAGATCAAACACGTTTCATGTGATAGCATTGGTGTGTGGACAAAACGTAGCAGTTTGTTTCGTGTTATACAGCTAGACATTCTTCAGACGTGTTTGTTCAAGTGTTTCTTGAGTTGAGCGTGCCGCTTTTGTACAGCAGAGATGGTTATTTCAGAACTAGCGAGTTTCAGGCAATTGATAAGAATCTTGTTTTTTTTTTATATGTAATAGCTTGTTTGTCTATTGAATCTATATTTGGTAGTTAGAAGAATCAGGTGTGTTTGACTTTATTTTATATCTCTATTTGCAAAAGTTTGTCTGATTTTTTAGTCTGCCATTACAATCCTTTTTATTCCTGACTCTTATCATTATGATATGTTCAATCATGGTAGCAAAGTCTATGAATCCTCGATGAAAATGAAAATCAGGTGGATGTCATTATTACTATACTTGATTAGATGAAAATCAATGGGATAAAACTAAATAATATCATTATCAATATAGATTACTTAATATGTTGGATATTAATATCATTAAGAATGGAAACAATTAGTTTCCAAAACTGTTCACAGAAAAAACGGTTAATTCTTTAATGAACTCTGATTAATAATTATTATGGTAATATATTTTAAACATAATCTAAAAAAATTATAATTTAATAATAATTTTGTAGTTTTAAAAAGGTAGTAATCTATATTAATTAAAAAAGATTCTTTCTTTTCTTAAAACTTTATTTGTGTTATATTGAATAACAAATAACAATATTAACTATACAAAAACAAGTGTCATGTGTGACACACATGCAAACAAGACTTAGAAGAACAAACATACAAGGTAAATCCTGTGTATACATTTATATAGTATAAATATATTGTATATATTATAAATACGCCAAAAAGCATATAAGATTCTAAATATAAAAACCATATAAACGATGTTTATATTTAACTCATGTGTATACATTCATATAATATAAATACATTGTATAAATACTAAAATACATTATACAAATTAGAAGTATTCTATATATAAATCAAGTGCACTCTGTAACATACATGCAAACAACACCTACAACAAAGTAAATCATGTGTATACATTCATAAAACGTATATACATTGTATACATTATAAATGCGTTAAATAAACTAGAAGTATTCTAAATATAAATCACATATAATGTATCCCATGTGCATACAGTATATAATATAAACTAATACTATTGACAGGAATCCCCTAAAATCATGAATGAAAAACACATAATAGAACAAATAAAAACCAATACTGAAGAGTTAAAAGGAATGGATGAACTCGTGTGTTATTTGAACAGGAAAAGCACTTATGGGGATTAGAATGTATTACTTGAAATTACTGTTTATATACTTGATAAGAACATAAAAATTGTTCGTGATTATTGCAAAAAATATAATCTGGGCAGGATTTTTTGGGATCATAATTCTTAATTCTTAAGCGAAGAAGCGCGATTTACTAATAAGGATGTTGAGAAGATAAAGTTAGAAAAAGAAGGTTTTAAGTTGGAGAACAGTTAGGAACAGATAAGTCCAAATTTGGGAAAAAAAATATTTATTAGGATTTGGACCAAAATTAAATTCAATTTAACCAACTCATTTGTATATCCGTAATTGTTTGTTGACAAAATAGGATAGAAATAATTTTGGTAATAAATACGTAGGTTGTTTATTAAATAGGAAAATAGAAATTGAGCAATTTATCGTAATTACCAATTTTGATATATTAATTATTAAGTGGACTATATTTGATTAATATAAAATTAAGTACGAAATTTGACAAATTCACTAACTAAGGATTGATAAACACAATGAATAAGTATTGGCTTAACATTATCGATGGTACGTGAACTTTTATCTTACTAACATAATGGTACATGAATTTTAAAACCAAATATAAAAGTACATCAACTTAGCAACCCGCTAACATAAAAGTCAAAATTACCGTTGACCATGCCAAAACCTGGTGAAAACTGATACGTAATCGTTTTGAAAACTACCACGTCATCATTTTTGACCGGTTTCTAGCGTGGTCAACGGTATTTTTGATAGTCAACGGTAATTTTGATTTCTATATTAGTAGATTGCTGAGTTGATGTACTTTTATATCTAGTTTTAAAGTTTATGTATCATTATATTAGTAAGATGAAAATTTATGTACTATTGATAATTTTTATGCAACAAATATTATTAACTTATTTGCTAATTACTACTAAATCTGCACTAACAAATATTTAGGCCCTATGGCTCAGTGAAGTACAGCCACAGCTAATGAAGTCCATCTCTATACTAGGACTGGGAGTAGCTTGTTGACGTTCTCCCTAGGCCCTCAGGTGGATTTTGTTCATATATGTGCCTTTTGGAGCAAGATAAGGTAGCCTTAAGGAAGCAAAGTCAGTAAACAGAAAAAATATCAAGGATATGTACGAAATTAGCTTTAAAATAATATACACCGCAGAATCCGCAGAATCCGGTACAAAAAAAAAAAAAAAAAAAAAAAACCGGCAGAAAATAATTTAAAACAATGAATTTTTTAGTACTTTAAAATTATGTAAAGTTTTACCAAAAAATATTTATTTTTATTAATACATTTTTTAAAAGAAAGTATATAAGTTGATTATCTGTAAAAGATTGGCACACTTAACTTTAGTGATATAAATTCAGATCAAATGATTGGTTGCCGTAAAAACATAACCCCTTACACAATTGATGGGGAATTTGAATGATAACAAACTCCACATATTAATAAAAATTTAACGCATGTTTATGCAATCTAAACGGTATTATATATATATATATATATATATATATATATATATACCCCCTTAACTTACAAAAGTTGAATCAGTTTATCCCTTTCGTCGGACTAAATGAGATGAAGTGCGGGACGTGACATACATGAACGTCCACGCGGACAAAAAGTCAGAAAACTTAAGCCATGTCATTACCACGTAATATAAAAACTAAATATTTTACTGAGATTTTATTTTTGATTGAAAATATTTTACTGAGATTAAAGGAAAATAAAATAAACTCCCCTTCAACTTCAACGACAAACCAAAAACTACTCATACTCTTCTGATTGAATTTCTCTGACGATACAATGGTGCGATTGCAAAGGTAAACTCGAAATAGCTAATTGAAGTTGCTACTATTCTTAGCAAAGAAAAATCACGACATTTGTTTACAACAAATTGGTGGTGTTAATTGAGAAGAATCACGATTGAAGAGCGTTTTGTTCATTTTGAAAGTCTGAGATCCATTGATAAACTGGTACAAAGCTTTTCTCTCCTCTTATTTTAATCAATTTGTCTTATTTGAAAGTTAGGTTTACTTTTAGGGTATTTTTGTGAAATTGGAGAAAAATGGGGCGTAAATTTTTGAATATGGTTTATGTTGAAATTCAGTTAGATTCTCTTGAGATTCTGCATGTAGTTGTTGTAAATTAATATGTTTGTTGTATTTCTTTGTTCTGTTTGTCTTTATCAAAATAAATATGGCATAAATGTTAGCGTCGATATGTTTTCATCATGGAGGGATTGTAGTGAGAAGAAATGGTGTTTTAGATTATAAAAGGGGGATTGTGGAAAAAGACAAGTGGTTTGACTTTGATGAAATAAGCCGGATAAAACTGTTGTGGTCTGTTTGGGAGTTAGGATATGATTTATGTGGCCCTTTGTACTTCAAATCACCTGTGAGTGGGGAGTTTGAAGTTATATTGAATGACTCTGTGTTGACTAAGTATTTGGATTGTTTAACTGATGATGAGGATGCAATTGTGTATGTGGACTCCCCTACTAATGACATATCAGCATGGAAACGGATGTCAAAGGATAAAGAAGAAAGTGGGGACCACAATTCTAGGGCAATAATTGAGGTTATTGCCCAAATCAATATAAATAGAACCTCTTTAGATGAGGATTTGAACTCAAACGCAATGCTACCAACCACACAAGAAACTTCAAATGTTGAGGAACCTACTCCTCCATGTGAGCCTGAAGCTAAAGCATCTGATGTTGAAGAATCTGATACAGAAAGTGATTTAGAGGCAGAAACTGATGATGAAGTTTATGAAGCTGAGTTAGAAGATAAAGAGGGCACTGATGTTGATGCAAATGCAAACTTTATTGAAGCTAAGGAGAGTAAGAAAAAACACAGGAGGGATAATGCAAGAAAGAAGGCTATACCAGATGTTAGCTATATTAATCTTAGGCCAGTAGGTGTAGACAAAGGTTTGGAGAGTTTGGTAAATGAGGGTAACAGTTTTGCTGGACTTGTAGCTGGTGAAGAAGACTACATTGGTAGTTCTGATGTTGATAGTTTCGCATTTGGAGATGAAGCAGATAGTGAAGGTGAAGATTTACTTAGGAGGAGGAAGAGGAGGATAAGGGTGTATTATGATCCCAATAGCAATGAGCCACTTTAGGAGTTGGGAATGGTGTTTAAAAGCGTTGACCAATTTCATGAAGCAGTGACATATTATTCTATAAAGAGAGGGGTTGTTGCATATTATGAGACTAATGATAAAGATAAAGTGAGAGTCAAATATGAATATGTGAATGAAAAAAGCGGTGAAGCCTGCCCTTGGCTTCTGTATACAAGCGTTGATAAAAAGAGCAAAGATTTCATGATCAAAACATACCAATCTGTACATAATTGTATGAAAAGAAACAAGAATAGAAATTACAATGCAAGGTTCATAGCAAAATATCTGAGGGATTTAATTGTTGAAAATCCAAACATCAGGATATGGAGGATGCAAGAAATCCCCAAGGAAAAGCTCAAAGTTTATGTTGGTAGGACAGTTTGTAGAAAGGCAAGATCCAATGTGGTTGATTCAGTCAAGGGAGATTACAAAGAAGAGTTTATAAGGCTATTTAACTACGAGATCATATTTATAGTCAAACCCTAGAAGTACATGTGTAGTGTGTGTAGACATAGTTGGTGACCCCAGAACGCATATTTTTAAAGGGATGTATGTGTGCTTTGCTACATTGAAGGAAGGATTCAAATATGGATGCATGAAAATCATTGGATTTGATGGTTGCTTCCTTAAAGGAGTTTGTAAAGGTCAGCTTTTGTTTGCCATAGCAAAAAATGGCAGTAATCAAATATTCCCAATTGCCTGGGCCATTGTTGACAGGGAAACCGTTGCTACATGGAGCTGGTTCATTGAGTTGGTGAGAAATGATTTGAATCTCATATTGGAGGAGCAATGTGCAGTCATTAGTGATATGCAAAAGGTATGTAGTCATCTGAATTGCTATAATATTTATGCATTTGTTTTTTTATCTAACTTGCTTTCATCTGAACTTTGAGTTGGTGACAAATACATTATGTAGTAATCTGAATTTCTATAATTGCTATAATCTGAATTGCTAGTGACATGTACTAAGGTTTCAATATTCTATAGTAATCTGAATTGCTTTGTATCTAAACTTTGAGATATTTTAAACTAAGTGATGGCAAATATATTATGTTATTCTAAACTTTGAGATATATTATAAATATTCTTTACTTTGCAAGTGATATAATAATACGAACTTTTTTCATTATATATAGTATTTTTTTATTGTGTCTTAATAGGGGATAGAAAAAGCAATGCTGGATTTCTTGCTTAGGGTTAAGCACATAATGTGTGCTGGACATATTCTTACAAATTGGGCTAAGAAATGGAATGGTGTGGAGAGGCGGCAAGCTTTTTGGAGATGTGTTAAATATACGTTTGATGCAGAATTGAAAGACAATTTAGAGGAATTGGCCAAACTATGGGAAAAGGCCATTGTTGAAGATTTGTTTAGATTTAATATAAACAAGAGGTGTATATTGTATATGGATTTGAAGGATGAGTTTAAATGTGACACAATTGATAGTAACTTTTCTGAAATATTTAACTCTTGGATCTTAGGTGCTAGGCATAATTTAATCATAAGTATGCAGGAAGAGATAATGGTTCAACTCATGAATAGACACAAACAAATGATAGACTTTATGAAAAAACCCTGGATTACTAACATTTCTCCAATGTCACTTAAGGTCTTACAAAAAAACACATCTAGCGCAATGAAATGCACTATCACCTGGAATGGTGATTCTGGATTTGAAGTGACCGAGGGAAAATATAGACATGTGGTAGACTTAAAGTTGAAGAAATATTCTTGTAGGGCTTGAGGGTTAAAAGGTGTGAGCGGACGACGTTTTTAGTGAAGTCGGAAAATGCGCCACGAGGCTGGCCACTTTTCGGGGGTTTTAGTTTTTAATGGAAATACGGTTTTGGGAAATTCATCATTTATTTGATAAAAGAATCGAGACCTAAGTCTCGATAGAAAACGTAAGAGTCACCACCTGGCTCAGCTCAACCAGGAAATTACAGCGTAGCTGTGAGCAGACGACGTTTTCGACGAAATGCGGACTCTCTCTGAAGGGAGCCTTGATATCAGGCAACCATCCCTCTCGTGGGGTTTTTAGAATGGAAATTCATTTTTAGAATATTAAATTATTTCATAAAAGAACCGAGACCTAAGTCTCGATAAATAATGTAGGAATCGCCACCCGGTTCAGTTCAACCGGGAAATTTTAGTGTAGCTGAACTGGACGAAAGGCCGCTACACTATCCAGAGATCTAGGTCCGGACAAGTCCCCTATTTCATGTCTAATCAAAATACAAATTTGGCCAATATTCATAGATGGTATTTCATAATTCTAAAGTCAATTTTATTGAATAAAGGCATGCAGCGTACACACAGATCAAAGTAAAATAAAAAGCAATAAAATAATTAAGTTATTACAACCCGATCGAATGAAAATAAAAACTCTCATCCTCACCTTACAAACGCCTAAAATACACGAGAATCTAAAAATTTTACAATCGTTTAAAATACACGAATTAATCTAGTAAATACACCAAAATGAAAAATAAAAGAAATTAAAAGCTGCAAAACATATGGTTAGCACAATTTATAGCACGCCACAAATAGGACTCAAGTAGGACATAATGAGATTTTAAGGAGTACGGGGGAATGCAATTGGGGGATAACCGGGTCGGCTAGCCGGCCCGGTTAGACCTGGAAAACAATTTTGAAACGTCCATGTATTTTTGTTTTGTGAGAAAATCATTTTGAAAACATTTTCTTTTACCGGTTTAGATTAATTTAGCATGTGAAGTGGGTCGGTTTTCGGGAGAATTAGGTCTCCGTCGTTGCGTTGTTCTAAATACAATTATATTGAAAATTAAATCTAAGATCGTGAATGTACACAATAAAATTCATTTTGATGATTTTCTAATTTTTCTGAATTTTCAGGATTTTTTTGGGATTTTTTGAGAATTAAACTGAAATTCTGCCTCTAGACGGAAGTTACAGTCGTACGACTGTAATTCCTCCATACAGAAAATCGCCAAAATTTATTCAAATAAAACAAAAGGCCGTGGGAATTCAAGAACACTCGTACGACTATTCTTCAACACAAGAACAGTCATATGGCTGTTCTTGAATACCAGAAACAGCAAGCCCAAAAATTGGGTTTTAATGCACAAAACACACCAAATCGCCCAGAAAAGCAATAAAAAAGAAGGTTTGAGGTGTATTTACGTTTGTGGCGTTGATCCACCGTAGGAATGACAGTAGGAAACGCTCCAATCACCTCCAAATCTCTTCTTTTCCTTTGAGTTGAGGTTCCCAAAGCCAAGTCCAAAAATCTCCAAAATGTAAAGGATTCTGATTGGTTTAAGGTCTGAAATTGATTGAGTTTTAAGTGTCAAGTTATTAACCGATGATTTCTAACAAGTTTTAACTTTAACACTTAAGAATTAAAAGAAAAAGAGGAGGAAAAATTGAGCTTTGTGTTGGATTTTCTTTTTTTTTTCTCTCATTTTTCCTTCTTTTCTCCCTTAATTTCTCTCCCTAAACTTGTTAAGTTCCAGAGAAAAAGCCCTGATTTCCTTCCTTCTTTTCCTCTTTTATTTTCTACCTTACTTGCTGCTAAAACTGGAGCATTCATTGCTCTTACATCATCTCCCATTTTTATGTCACAAGGTATAGGTTGCTGTACCTGCTCCGGTATTACAGTCATATGACTGTAATACAACACCACGACTGTAATTACAGTCGTGGCACAACAATAATTTTTTTTTCTTTCTTTTTTTGTAAGTCTGGAAAATTCCGGCGCTTACAACTTCCCCTCATGTTATCAAATTTGACACCCGACTCCAGGTCTAAGATACCTGAGGTGATGAATTTGAGAGCGCCGATCAAAGCGCCGCAAACACAGGAAAAAAAACACAGCTGATCTGGGCCGATACTGGATCTACACATATCCGAGTCGGATCTGCTGAAATAATGAATCTGACATAAGCCGACACCGGGTTTAGGTTACCCGAGGCGAAGTTGAAGATGAAATAAGCCGATACCGGGTTTAGGTTACCCGAGGTAAGGATAGAGGTGAAATAAGCCGATACAGGGTTTAGGTTATCCGAGGCAAGGATGGAGGTGAAATAAGCCGATACCGGGTTTAGGTTACCCAAGGCGGATCTGGGCCGATACCGGGTGTATGTTACCTGAGGTGGATCTGCTGGGAAAGTTGAATGAAGCCGATCTGGGCCAATACCAGGTCTATGTTACCCGAGGGGGATCTGCTGAGGATGTTGAATGAAGCCGATTTGGGCCGATACCGGGTCTATGTTACCCGAGGCAGATCTATTAGGGAAGTGGAGTGAAGCCGATCTAGGCCGATACCGAGTCTATGTTACCCGAGACGGATCTGCTGAGGATTAATCTTTGTCTGAGACAGCGATGATGAATTCCTGCATTTGAAGTAGCGAGTCTTCATTCCTTGATCGAGAGATTTTGAACAAAAATTTTTACCCCTTCGATCAAGAATGAAGAAGAGCTAGGGATGAATGCTCTGTGTATGTCGTGTATGTATGCAAGATGATGCATATGCACATGGATCCTAAAGGATGTATTTCTCGTTGTTTGTTTAATATTGATGCTTCTCCTTTCTGCTGGGGAAGATATGTTTTGCCCCTGGCTGGTGGAAGACGCTTTTCGCATAAGGCTTTTCTTTGTTGAAGATATATGTGGGCTGTTAAGGAAATGAGATAATTACTGGGGATGCGTGACAATGCTAGGGAAAAGGATCATAGTGTCCTTTGTAAATGTTCGGCCTGGCCCTTATATAGCTCTTCCCCTACCTTTATGAATGGTTTCATCATAAGCTTGCCGTTCTTGTCCCTTTTCTGATTCTTCTGCATACCACAGCCCAAACTGTTTCGGCTTTCCCGAGTCAATGTTAAACTCAGGCACCCCTTGTAGGTTGATTCCAAGTCCCATGCCCGGGACAAAATTCTGCTTGTGCAAATATCTGGACAATCGCTCCGGCATATAATTTTCATAAATGACCATTGGAGCATCTGTGGCTTCCTCTTCCCCGATCATGGCGATTTGGAACCCACCAAATGGTATAGCCTTTTCACTAATAACAGCAATCACAGACTGAGAATCTGCCTCGACTGTCACGACCTCACCGCCCACTGAAAACTTGATCTTCTAGTGCAAAGTGGAAGGGACACCCCCCAACGAATGAAACCATGGTCTTTCTAAAAGCAACGAGAAGGTGACTAGAATGTCAATCACAGTAAAGTTAACCGTCGACCTGACCGGTCCTACTTCCACTTCAGCTTCAAAGGTCCCAATCACAGTCCTCTTGGAATCATCATAGGCCCTGATCACAGTAGAGGACTTTTTCAAACCACCTTCGCTCAGACCCAGAAATGGTAGCATCTTCAATGGACATATATTCAGAGCCGATCCATCGTCTACCATTACACATGGCATTATCTTGTCCATAACGTGGGCTCTGATGTATAAGGACTTATTGTGAGCCTTCCCCTTGCTGGGCAGATCTTTTTTAGAGAAGATAATGTCAAGAGACCCAGAATGGATCTTATCTAACAAACAACACATGGCCTCCAGTGATGCAATGGGAGAGACCTCAATTTCTGATAGCTTTTTCACTAAAGCCGCCCTGTGCTCTTTGGAGGTCAAAAGCATATGCCATAAACTAGCTTATGCAGGGGTCTTCTTCAACTGAGAGATAACCAGATCTTCTTCCTCAACTCTCTCCTGTGTTGATGTACTGCCCGATCTAGTCATCAGAGCCTTGTCTTTCACTTGGGCCGCCGGTTGATAAACCCTGCCACTTCGGGTCACATTTTGAACCTCCTGAATTCTTAGCCTTCCAATAACCGGTGGCTTAACTGTCTCCTCCCCACCAAACTTCATATTCATCTTCCAAGTCTAGGTCATTCAAGCTTATTGGCTTAATTTCTTTTTGTTCTGCCTTTGCCTCATATTCTGCCTCTACCTCAGTCTCGCTAATTACTACGGATTGAATAGCGGGGTTTGCTTGAAGAACTTAAGCAAAAATAAAATTGGCCGGCAACGCTGAATGTACCATGTTAACCCGTTTCTCAAATGCCGGCAACGGGTTGGTCTTCGTGCTGGGCTTAGGAGGCTTCTACAATTTCCCTTCATCAATTAACTTCTGAATAGCATCCCTCAACTCGTAGCAATTATTGGTCCTGTGGCCTGTCACAACATGATATGTACAGAAACTATCTTTATCTGCATCAGCGGGCTTTTCGAATGGCCTTAGGGACAGTAACAATCCTCCATTTCTACACTTAGCAAAGATTTTAACTAATGGGAGAGTCCAAAGGGATATACCCTGTCCTCCTGGATTCTTGCTCTGATTGCTCGACTGTTGGGTTACCGCTGCAACCTCGACCCGCTTCACCTCTGAAGATTGCCCCCCTTTATGCCCAGAACCTGAGCTAGAGCCACTACTAGACCCGGTCGTAGCTATTGATCTGTACCCAGAACCATATCCTGAGCTTCTGCCACCTTTATGGCTTACTGCTTTCTCTTCCTCATCTCGCTCAATTTTCATGGCCATGCTGTATACTTCACTAAGCTCACTAAATGGATGGAATTTCATATTGTTCTTGAAGATGTTCCTACTGCCGTCAATCAGCTTCTGTATCAATTCACCTTCATTAGGACGATTTTTTAGCAAGATCATCTTATTCATCCATCATTGATCATACTCATCAAAAGGCTCATTGGGCTTTTGCTTGATTCGTTCCAGGTCATATAGCTTCACCTGAATTTTGGAATTTAAACTGTAATATTTGATAAAGGCCGCAGATAGAGCTTCCCAATCTGACTGCTCTTCCTCTGATAAGGAATTATACCAGCCCAATGCTTCTTCCCCAAGTGTAGTCGGGAAGAGGTTGATAAGTTGTTGCTTAGTAACGCCTGCTGTCAGCATGACCTGGGCATAGAGATTCACATGGGCCTCTGGTGAACCCATTCCTTCGTAAGAAGGAACCTTTGGCACTTGAAAGCTAATGGGAAAAGTCTCGATGCCTTTACTAATCATGGCATCCACATTAAGGGCCTTCTTGGATTCCAAACTTACACTGGCCCCTTTCTTCAGCTGAGCCACAACCTCATCTAGCTCAGAATACTTTGCCTTTATTTTCCTTTCCTTAGCTGCCTCAATTTCTTGTAGCTTTTCTAGGCTAGCTGAGGTATCACCACCCTGCTGGGATGATTCTGCCTCTTTCTCCTTTCCGGTTCCATTACCACCAGTTTCCCCGACTTCTCTCACTACAGCCCGTATTTCCTTCTTGACCATATCATGGATATCCTGTGAACTTAGGAAATCCTTTAAAGAATCAGCGAGACTTGATGTTGGATTAGCCATCTCTACTTCTTCCCCATAATCAAAATCACTTTCTGTTTCAACCATTCTTCATTCCCCAACAGCCCTTGAAGCCTAAGATCTTATCCAAGGTCACTCCAGCTTATTTTGTTTGACATCATACGGGAAATGTTTTAAGGTCAATGGATGGGTGGAATGATGGCATGAATGGTGAGACATTGAAAGTGCTTATAATGAATGAATGGAATGATGTTGTGCATGAAATGATGATAAAAATGATTCCTACTTATTATTCTTTTTTTTTCGGACATTCCAAGAACACCCAATGCTATACAAAAAAGATCACATGTGGACCATCACACAGACAAGGGTTTGGTGCCTTTGAGACACCTAGTGAATCTTGTGAAATGGTCACGTGTGTGCCGACACACGGATAGGGTTTCGATGCTTTGCAGGTCTATGAAATGAAATGAAATGGTCACGTGAGGGCAGAGTTCTGATGCTTTTGGGGCATATGATATGAAATGATGTTATAAGAAAGTCACGTGAACGGGAATACGGACAGAGGTTCGGCGTTCGGGAAACACCTTTCATGATTTGGTGATGTCATGAAATGGACTTATATGTGCACTAATTAAGCACTCGGGGAGTACCTTGAATGATATAATAATGTCATGAAATGATCCGATGTGGACCATAGTATCACATGATATTTATGATAAGTGAGCATGGTATCATGAAATGCCTAGTGTGGATTGTCATGCTGAAGTAGACCTAGGACCATTGTGGTCTCTACTGAATGAGATGATTTTGTGAAATGGCCGAGTGCAATCCGGTGCACTGGCAGAATACGGGTAATTTTGGGATATCTGATATGTTATGGAATGAAATGATCGTGATGGGCACACTTGGAATGTCCTTAACTTAAATGAAATGACATGTCATGAATGCTTATGTCACACAAAATGTAAATGGCTGCACAAAAATGTTGTTAGAATGCATGACACACATAATGATGTCATGTATGAAAATGTTAACACACAGATATAATGTTATGGCTGCAAAAATAATGGTTAGTATGAATGTCACACGGATGATTAATGTGTTTACACATGAAAATAAAATGAAAATGGCTGCATAAAAATGTGGGTTAGTTATCACACAAATGCTTTGCATGTATGGCGTGTCATGTGTATGAAAAATGTTGGTTATGGTATGTCACGGGATGGCAAGAAACACATAGCACACGAAGCGTATTCTTCCAACCTTATTCCTCCAAGCGTGGTCGGTCTTGAAAATTCTAACCGAGTCCTAGGTGGGGTTCTCTTCGATCATCAACCGGGGACGATGAAGGTGCGATTTATAGCATTCACACGATTTATTTTGGTGTCCTAGGGGAATCCAACTAAGGTTGCCTATATGAGTTCAGTCCAAGTCGGGTTAAAATCAAGGCTCCCATACCAAGATATACTCCTCACTTAGGGGTGGTGTTTCGTATCCGTGCCCCTAAGACTATGAGGAACAAAGGCGACACTTCAACAATTCACCGGGCTAAAAAGGAATACTTAACCTGATGTAAAAATGTCTAACTAAAGAATGCAAAACAAAATACCATACAAGAATCATCCACCTTATTTTGATTAGACACTTTTCAAGACTTGTCAAATTCTTTTAAGTTTTTAGAAAACTTGTTTAAAGAAATCCCCAGCGGAGTCGCCACTGTAAGCGGACGATGATTTCGACGAAGCGCGGACTCTCTCGGAAGGGAGCCTCGATATCAGGAAACCCTCCCTCGTGTGGGGTTTTTAGAATGGAAATTCATTTTTAGAAAATTAAATTGTTTCATAAAAGAACCGAGACCTAAGTCTCCATAAATAGTATAGGAGTCGCCACCCGGCTCAGCTCAACCGGGAAATTTCAGTGTAGCTAAACTGGACGAAGGGCCGCTACACTATCCAGAGATCTAGGTCCGGACAAGCCCCTTATTTTGTGTCTAATCAAAATAAAAATTTAGCCAATGTTCATAGATGGTATTTCATAATTCTAAAGTCAATTTTATTAAACAAAGGCATGCAACGTACACACAAATAAAAGTAAAATAAAAAGCAGTAAAATAATTAAGTTATTACAACCAGATCGAATGAAATAAAAACTCTTATCCTCACCTTACAAACGCCTAAAATACACAAGAATCTAAAAATTTTACAATCACCTAAAATACACGTATTAATCTATTAAATACACCAAAATGAAAAATAAAAGAAATTAAAAGTTGCAAAATAGATGATTAGCATAATTTATAGCATGCCACATATAGGACTCAAGTAGGACAAAATGAGATTTCAAGGAGTTCAGGGGCATGCAATTGGGGGATAACTGGGTCGGCTCGGCTAGCCGGTCCGGTTAGACCTGGAAAACAATTTTAAAACGTCCCTGTATTTTGGTTTTGCGAGAAAATCATTTTTAAAACATTTTCTTTTTCCGGTTTACATTAATTTAGCATGTGAAGTGGGTCGGTTTTTGGGAGAATCGGGTATCCGTCGTTGCGTTGTTCTAAATGCAATTATATTGAAAATTAAATCTAAGATCGTGAATGCACACAACAAAATTCATTTTGATGATTTTCCAATTTTTCTGAATTTTTAGGATTTTTTTGGGAATTTTTAAGGATTAAACTGGAAATTCTGCCTCTGGACGGAAGTTACAATCGTGCGACTGTAACTACAATAGTACAACTGTAACTACCGTTGTACAACTATAATTACAGTTGTACGACTGTAATTCCTCAAATTACAGAAAATCATCATAATTTATTCGAATAAAACAAAAGGCTGTGGGAATTCAAGAACACTCGTATGATTGTAATTACAGTCGTACGACTGTTCTTCAACACAAGAACAATCGTACGGCTGTTCTTGAATTCCAGAAACAACAAGCCTAAAAATTGGATTTTAATGCACAAAACACACCAAA
Source organism: Euphorbia tirucalli (assembly GCA_039660915.1). Taxonomy (NCBI): domain Eukaryota; kingdom Viridiplantae; phylum Streptophyta; class Magnoliopsida; order Malpighiales; family Euphorbiaceae; genus Euphorbia; species Euphorbia tirucalli. The sequence continues at coordinate 15,098,781 of CM077639.1, forward strand.
TAGCCTAGAAAAGCAACAAAAATGAAGGTTTGAGGTGTATTTACCTTTGTGGCGCTGATCCACCGTAGGAATGACCGCTGAAAACGCCCTAATCACCTCCAAATCTCTTCTTTTTCTTTGAGTTGAGGTTCCCAAAGCCAAGTCCAAAAATCTCCAAAATGTAAAGGATTCTGATTGGTTTAAGGTCTAAAATTGATTGAGTTTTAAGTGTCAAGTTATTAACCTATGATTTCTAACAAGTTTTAACTTTAACACTTAAGAATCAAAAGAAAAAGAGGAGGAAAAATTAAGCTTTGTGTTGGATTTTTTTTTTTTCTCTCCTTTTTCTTTCTTTTCTCCCTCAATTTCTCTCCCTAAACTTGTTAAGTTCCAGAGAAAAAGCCCCGATTTCCTTCCTTCTTTTCCTCTTTTATTTTCTGCCTTACTTGCTTCCAAAACCGGAACATTAATTGCTCTCAAATCATCTCCCATTTTTTATGTTACAAGGTATGGGCTGCTGTACCTGCTCCGGTATTAGTCGTACGACTGTATTACAGTCATACGACTGTAATACAACACCACAACTGTAATTACAGTCGTGGCGCGACAACAATTTTTTTTTAAGTCCGGAAAATTCCGGCGCTTACAGTAGTTGAACCGGACGAGGGTTGCTACATTTTCCAGAGATCTAGGTCTGGACAAGTCCCTTATTTCATGTCTAATCAAAATGAATTTGGCCAATTTTCATTGATAGCATTTTATATTTCTAAGGCTGATTTCCATTGATTTAATCATGATGCGTACATACGGATAAAAACGATAAATAAATAAATTATTTATTTATAACCCAATCGAATCACAACAAAACTGTCTTAGGGGATACATTTTTATAATTTGGCGATCGAGGTACAATCGCCTATTTTACACGGGTACCTAATACGTTAAAATTGAAATAAATACATAAAAATAAATTAAATTAAATTCCTGCAAAACAAAAGTTAGCACAAATATATGCAACAAGTTGAACTCAAATAGATAGAACGGGGAGATTAGAGATTAGGGACATGCATTTAGGGGGTAGTCGGGTAAACTCGGCTAGTTCGCCCGACTAGGCCTGGAAAACGATTTTGAAACGTTCATGTGTTTTTGTTTCATGAGAAAATATACTTTTGAAAATATTTTCTTTTATCGGTTTACTTCCATTTAGCATGTAAACGTGGGTCGGTTTTCGGGAGATTTGAATCTCCGTCGTTGTTCTGTTCTAATTCCAACAACTTCAAAAATTAAATCTAAGGCCGTGAATGCATGAGATGAATTTATTTTGGTTTTTTTTATGATTTTCTGATTTTTATAATTTTTCTGATTTTTTGGGATTTTTTTAAGAATTTTTATGGATTTTTCTTATTTCCTGTTGCTTACCAGAAACGAAAGTCGTATGTCTGTAATTACAGTCATACGACTTTAATTACAGTCGTACAACTGTAATTTATTTTTGGTCAAAAAATTGCTGAAATTATTTAGATGGACAAGATTTAGAGCCGTGGTTACCAAGAATAGTCGTACGTCTATAATTACAGTCGTACGACTGTAATTACAAACGTACGGCCGTTCAACCTGCCTAGAAATAACAAATTTTTATTTTGGGTTTTAAGTGATTTTATGCATAGAAACGAACCAAAACACCCAGAAAATGAAGCAAAACACTAGTTTTAGGTTTATTTATCCTTGAAGCACAGATCCACCGTCGATTTGACCAGAAAAACACCTTGAATTAGCTCCGGATTGCCTCCTTCCCTTTCTGTGTCAAGGTACAAAATATATGTCCAAAAATCCCCACGAGTTATGGATTTAAGTGTGTTTAAGTCTCTGGAACGATTTGTGTGTGTTTGCCAAGTTTTAACCTATGATTTCTACAAGTTTTAACCTCACAAACACAAGAATCAAAAGAAAAAGAGTAGAAGAAGATGGTATTTTTGATGTGTTTTCTTCTCTTCTTTTTCCTTTTCTTCTCCTAATCTCTAGAGCTCTCTTTAATCCAAATTTTCCTGTTTCTGGTTGTCCCCCCACTCTCCTACTATCATTTCTGCTTAAATATGGTGCAAGAAGACAAGAAAACACCCCTAAAATCCGTCCATTCCTCTCCCAAATGGGTTTAGCTGGAATGTGAAAAAATAGATCTACAGACGTATAACTGTAATTTGTCGGCATCTACAGTCGTACGATTGTAGTTTTTTTTATATTTTTTATTAATTTTTTATATTTTATTATTATTATATTTTATTATTTTTATATTTTATTTTTTTTTTATTTTTTTTATCCCGAAAAATTCCGTGTTTACACCTTGGTTTTCATTATTAAGGTTGGAAAGATCCGGCGCTCACAAAAGGAATACCATGTGCGTAAGCTATTGCTTCAATGCATAAGAAAAATTTGGACCCAATGTAGTATGTAGAACAATGGTATCATAAGGATACCTATATCAAAGCATACTCATACTTCATCTAGTCTATGTTGAACTAAAAAATTATTCCTGAATCTTCAAATCCTGCAATTGAGCCCTCCCAATGAAATCAATGCTTGGTAGACCTAAGAAAAATAGGAGGAAAGATAGAGATGAAGTGAAAAAGATTGGGAAACTAACAAGAAGGGGAACAGAAATGACTTGTTCTTACTACAAGGGGGGAGGCATAACAAGAAAGGATGCCAAGAGAGGAAAGCATATCTTGCTGCTCAGCTATGGTTCTAAATCTCTCATATTATATGTTATTTCTTTTTTGAAATAACTCTGTTTACAAGCATGTATTCATTTTGTTTAAAATAATATTTTTGCTAGGGAAATAAGGGAAATGTAGTTGGAAATTTTCCTGACTCTTTTAATGCATCTGCATCTACAATAAATATGCCTAATTATGCAAGTCCATTTGCATGTAGAAAAGGAAAAGCGTCACATGTTGCTGCAACTCAGGTATGAATAATGTTAAGTTTTTTGAGGTAAAAACTTTAAATTATTGCACAAAAATAATATTAAAGTGTATAAAAACTATGTAATCCTAAGAGGAAGAACACTCCTGCGAGTGGAGGGAATAAAAAGGCAAGGTTAGGACATGGAGTTTACATATCGGGGAGGTCTGGTTGGACATGTGAACAGGTCCGTTTTAGTATTATTTATGGATTTCTGAGTTGTATCTGTTTGTGGATTTGTGAGTTGCATCTGTTTGTGGATTTATGAGTTGCATCTATTTGTGGATTTATGAGCTCTATTTAGTTGTGGATTTGTGAGTTGTATTTGTTTGTATATGAGTTGTTAATTTGTTGAGTTTGCAGAATGGTAGACCAGAGGGAAATAGGGTTATCTTAACTAGTCATTCCATTATCAAAAGCTCTGCAATGGTAACTGGTGACCTTGGTTTCACACCAATAACTCTAAAGTGGCTAGGTAAAGTAGTAGTCACAACAACATAGTTGGTGCAAATGAGAAGAACAAAAGATGCAGCTAGGAGGTTGCCATCAAGTCAACAAGCTACTTCTACGGTGCCGATTCAGTCTAACATTGCTTCTTCCGAGGCAGTAGCTAACAAAGCTGTTGGAGAGAGAATTTTGGCCACCAAGCAAGCTGCAAATTCAGTTACCTCAATTGCTCAGGCTTCCAAGGCATTAACAAAGCTTTCTACAACAAGGATAGCAAGAAGTGAAAGCAAAGATGTGGCTCCTACTGCTAAGTTAACAAGCTCACAACCTAACTAATCGAAGAGATGGAAATACTGAAGATGTTGCTAACAAAGGAGTCAAACTATATTAAGTCTATGTAACTTATGTCTAGAGTTTTGTTAGTCCAACACAGAACTTATATCTTGTTTATTTTTTTGATAGTATATTATGGTACAAAATTGTGATATTAGCTAGTTGGTGGTTGATTTTGTTGTGTATATCTAGTGTTAGCATTTCCAATTGAACATCTGTTTTGGCAATTTGTCAATGAATGAAACAAAATGCCTTATTTCTTGTGTAAACTTGCATAATTGGAATTAGAATGTTATCTAGTTATAAGTCAAATAGAGGCAATTTGCAAGAAACATAACTTTGAATTTCGTAATTTCAATTGATACATGGAATGATTACATCCCTACCAAGTCTAACTTTCGATTTGTACACCAAAAACCTTTTCCTACATCAAAACTAAACAAATTAAACTAAAATCTCCAATTACATGAAAGCTAAATTGCCACAATCAATAATCCAACTACAGTTGCAGTTTGAATTATAACTTCCACTACCAAGTCATCTCCTTCCTTGATTTTCTTCATGAAATCTCCAATTACTTGTATCCTCCTACAAATGCAAAATCCTATGGAACCATGCTACAGTTCAGTCATCTCTTTCCCTGTTGCAAATTCAAATCAAAACTCCATAAAAGCAACAAACTAGAAAAACAAAAATGTGCCTATTGAACCATAATCATAATTTGAAAACAAAAACTTCACCCCATACTTCAGTGAAATACATCCTACTAGGGCTAGCTTCACTCTATGTAGCTTTCAATTTTATATTTTCTTTACAATAACACACATGTAACTCATCTGTCAAATTTGCTTCCATCAGAAACGCAGATAAAACTCACCATAATGGACGATAAAAAACTCACAACAACGGATGAAAATATCGCTAAATGGAGGACGAGTAAAAAATTGAAGAATCGAAATCGGCGTCAAAGGAGGAAGACAAACCAGAGTTTATTGATGAAGGGAAAGGAGGAGTATCGTGATTTAGGGATTTCTAATTTGAGGGATTTGGAATTTCTGATTTTTACAATTTCAATTTATTCATTTTTATTTTCCGAAAAAACCGTAGTCATCATATCTTTGTATTATTACATTTCTTCAGCCGTTGGATTGTTTCATCAAGTAAAAATAAGTTTCACGCGCCTTCAAATGTGTGGATTACATGCACTGATCCACGTCAAATGAAAAAGGTAAATTGATTCACTTTTTGTAAGTTAAGGGGGGGGGGGGGTAATAGGACACTTTCAAAGTTCAGGGGGACAGTAGGCGTTTTTGAACAAATTCCGATGTATATATATATATATAGGAAATCAGATTAAACCATTATTGATTATTCCAACTATATTTGCATTGTGAGTACCATTAGCCAATACAAAAGACAAAATAGTTAATGTATATTAATAGGATAGGTGTATTTGGACCATAGCCTTTTGATGTTTTCCTTTTGGATTAGAAATTCCATTCTCACTGGTGGTGGTGTTAACTGTGTGTGCCAACATGTCCCATTCATTACAAAGAAGTCAAAAAGAAATTATGGAGATGTGAATGCAAAAATAAATATATATATTGAGAATTAATTCCACCAAATGACCATATTATATATACATATATATATATATATATATATATATATATATATATATATATATATATATCAAATTGAGAATTATGGACATATATATCTTAGCGTATGGCTACATAATTCTTTTCCGGGTTAAAGTATTAATGGGTATTTAATTTATCATTGAAAAAATTTGAGCTATCCTTTTTCATTCTTATGCCCTCACTATTTACTAGTAACTTTTCATAATTATTCTTTTAATCTATAATTATCTAAATAAAATATCTATAACTTTATTCTCAAAAGTTTTTATTTTAACAATTTGTTAGGCGTCTCATCTGCTAATTTAAATTTTCTACATATATTAAAAATCAAATTTAACCAAATTAAAAATATTTTCATTCAAGTTAGCCTTAATTAACCATTTAACAATTGTTAACATTTCCTTGATAGTATATGCACATATTCTAGTGAAATAAGAAAATAACTAATTTTTATTCCTTCACATTTTGAAGTATGGCATGCTTTGATTGTCCCATTAGAATTGACTTAGCCCCTTAAAACTTACAATTATATAACGTACAAACAAATATAGATGACACTTGGGCTTATAAATCCAAACTCAACCCTTTAAGTTTGATACTCATATTTGCAAAATCAATACGCATCAGCGACGGAGCCACACTACGGTTAGTGGCCTCTCTTAACAAGATATGTCTTCCTTTGAATTTCTTTTTTTTTTTTTCTTTTTTTTTTTTTTTTTATATTTATAAGGAATGAGTTGAATATTTTACTGATGGCCTCTACAGAAATTTGTGTTTCACTTGTAAATTAATTTAAAGCTTATTACTACTGCTACTATTATTATTATTTGTGAGAATTTCCAAAATGTACCACAAAAATCAATCAGGTTCCATAGATGCTAATATTCAGTGTGAAAACTGAATGTTCATCGGTTTATTTATTTTGAAGTCAATTTGTCTTATGAATAATTATTTTACAATATTATTATTAAAATTGGATCTGATTGAAAAATTCGATCGATTTAACCAGAAATTGATAGCTGGTTTGATTGCTTTAATATAAACAAAATAATAATTTTTGGATAAACCTGTTGAACCAAGAAAATTAAAGAACCGAATCTGCCAAAACTAGGTTTTGTCCAAAACCGTAAACTTTTCTGAAAAAACAAAGAAATTTTAAATATATATATATATATTTTACGAAAATCTTATGAAAAATTACTTCGGATGGATAAAAATATTTAAAAAATAATTTATAAAGCTCACTCCAGTATAATCGAGCCGCGATGCACTCACGATGTATTTTACAAAATTACCCTACTGCCAATATAATGTAAGAGCTTAGTTGTAAGCCTTGATAGGGTTTAGAAAAAAAAACAACAAAAAAAACCTTCTTATTGATTTGCAAATGTGGAATAGAGGAAGCAAAAATACTCAAATTTTTTAACAAGCCATTTGCGTTTTACAAGCCATTATTTCCAATATATTTAAGATATTTTATATGCTGTTATTAGAATATATATTACTTATATTTACTTTTTTCTATGGATGCTTGATAAATAGTTTTTGTATAGTGATTAACACAAAATTAATATATATATATATATATATATTAGTATTTTTTTAAAAAAATCCGATTAAACATATTCAACCATGAACTCAGCTTTAGTGATTCCTTATCGATGTAGTCCAACCACTTAAGGATGGAAATAAGTACAGGTTTCGCGGGTATCCGGTGCTACTCGACCCTAATGGATCTACTCGAATCCGGTATAAAAGGGTACAAGACAAAAATGAGATTTGATTCCCTACCCGTCACGAGTTCGAGACAAGAATGGAATTATCCCCATGATATCCGTTACCCTAACCCGTCTCGTTAACATACAAAATATTGTATAAATGTTTCTAGCAATGCAAGAAAATTTAAAAATACTAACGGATGAGTGAGGATTTTTCTTTGGGTATGGTAGAAGTTTCCTTAGTAATCTGCTTCTTACTAATTAGCAAATAATATATTACCAACGAAACTTTTTATTCATACATTTAGTCTTTAAAATCAATTGAAGTGAAAAATTTTTAATCACCAACCAAAATTTTCGCTCCTACAGTTTTCAATTTATGCTTTTGTTGCTAATTCGTTGGTAATTTTGTATTTTCTTGTAGTGTAGGTTGGTGGTGGGATTCGAATCCATCATTTGGTTGAAGTATCGAACTCTTAACCAGTGAAACAACTTTGTTTTCTTGATAATGTATGCCCCTGATTATATTTATCTACTATATTCGAAGATTATTAAATTATTATTAATAAAAAAATTATTAAATTTCGTAGGACGAGTAATTAATGGATAACCGCTACCCATGGTGGGATGGGAATTGGATTTATATAGTCAATCCGCGGGTGATGGGACGGGACGGGTTGTTGTATTTATAAGCGGGAATGAGACGGATAGTCCCATTAGCCATGAGTACTCTATCCGTTGTCATCCCTAAATCCACCCAGTTTTAATAACATTGATATTTTATGCATTAAAAGATATGATAAAGCACGCTCCGCAGCCATCTCAGCTCCAAATTAACCCAGTTCGCACAACCTTTAAAAATAGCAATATAGCTTAATCCTTTTGAAGATATAAACTCCAGAATTCCGAGAGTCACGCTATACTACAAAGCTAGCCAGCCTAGTAATTTGTCTCTTCGACTGGTAATCTAGACCCAATTTGGGAAATTAATTAGCATATTAGCATATATGTATACATATATAGTCACATGCAGTTACAATAGTTAGAGTTAAAACAAAGAGCAAATTGCAGAGAAAGATACAGAGAGATGGAAAAAGTCACTTTAATTATCCAATTTCTTTCATAAAAAAATGAAGCATTATTAATTTATGAGAGATAAAAGGAAAATAGTTCAGTGAAGAAGAAATGAAAACTGAATTAAATGAGCGATGGTTAATTAATTCCATCAAGAGCAGCATCAACCTTTGGTGGTAAAAAGCAATCTTGTAAATATGGATAAAAAAGCTTCACATGATACCTTTTTAGGCCAATCTTTGTTGGAATTACCCTTTGATGATGATCTTGTACTAATCCTCTTGATTCTTTGTGTTACCTTGCTTACATATTTCTTTGTTTTTTCAGTCATACTTTGTTTTCTTGAGAAAGTGTAGCTTCTCAAGTACATTTGTCTGCATGATCTTGTATCCACTACCCCAGCCTGCCCATACTTCACGGCCCCCACCTTTCTGTCAGATTCCGGCAACCTTGGGAGGTTCACATCGGCTGGCCAGACTGAGATGTGAGAATCCATGTTGTACTTAGCCATTAATTAGTATACTTGTGTGGTTATCTGGGGCTTTATATACACATAGTGCTTAGAATCATCGAAAGAAAACCTGTGGCGGGGTTAATTTTATAACCCCGGATTTAGTTTTAGTATATTAAAGGCAAAACACATCCTAAGCCTCATGATTTTATACCAAAATTAAAATTGGATCTCTAATCAATTTTTTTAATATATTGAGTACATGATTTTTTTATTTCAGTATTATTCCTCTCAAAACTTATAGAGTCTTTTCATGGTATCAAAAATAGAATAAAACTTAATAGTTGAATGACCCTGGGGTTATATTTAAAGACATGATGAAATTTGGACTTGAAAAGAAAAACTAGACCAATTGATGATCTTGAACCTCAAAATAATGAGATAAGCTAAGAAATGGGTTGTATTGGATGGAGAATGATAGAGATTTCACGTTATAAATAAATGAGACTAAATAATTACACGTAAATGGTATAGATTGGACTTTAAAAATAAATTAACTTCATTTGTAACTCATCCACATCTACATCTCCGCGAGATCCGATACCGACAAAAATGTGAAAACAACGGTAGATCATTGGACAATATGCTCTTGCTGTTTCCCCTCTCCGGTGCGATTCCAGAACTGGCACTGTCGAAATCAATTTCAGGCGAGATCGAAACTCGCAATCTTTCCACTTTCAGAACGTCGATGCAGTGTCACCTACTCCAATGACAGTAACAGTCCTGCCAAACCCACCACCGTCTGATTACAAGATCATTCCTTCTTCGACAAAAAAATGAAGAGATTTGAACAGTTGAAAATCAATTTGATTTCCTCTCGTTTGTTGGATTTTTGTAAGTTTTTGACTGGTTTTATCATAGTTTTTTGGATTTCTTTTTCCTGTTATTTGCATTTGGGTCGCTCTTGTTGATGAGGGGATCTGATTTTCTCTTTAGTTGCATTTGGTTTTTTGAGTTTTTGTTAGGGTATTTGTGAAGTGAAGATTTGCAGTGATTCGCCATGTACTTTGAGCTTTCTCTGTTTTTCACTGAATAAAGCACAGATTGAAAGTCAAATGATTTGGTATAGAAAAGCTAGTTTTTGTTTTGTGCCCTCAATCCCTTTGTTGGATTTTTACTTCTTATTTTTTTTATTTTGCATTTATTCACGCAGCAAATGATGAATTTGATTTCCTATGGCATCGACGAAAGTCTCTCTCCAGTTTGCTAATCCACCTTAAAAAGTCCAAAATTAACTGATTATGAGAAGGGAGGCAAAGATTTATAGCAATTTCTACATGATGAAACGTTTATTTATATTGAAATTTGGATTTGGGTTTGGTGGGTAGGAGACGGTCAAGTTTTGGAGGCTTATGCGGATTTGTTGTCCTACATGGTTATATATTATGGAGCCACGGGCGATTTGAGGCAATGCAAGTTTGCGTACTTTGCTTCTTCATGAAATAGCAGATGGCGTTTGAAGCCAGTTTAAAAGGGTAAATGAAGTGTCAGGCTTAAATTAATTAGTGTCAATCAATATCCATCCGTGTTTAGTAGATTAAACACCCTTAAGTGGAGTAAATTGTTTTATTAATTATAAATTAGAATAAAGCCTATTAATTGATTTGTTAGTTCAAAAGATATGTATTGTAATGAATAATAAAAAGATGGACAAAAGGTAAAAGACAAGTGGATAGATGTTAGGATATAGAAATATAATGAGAAGATTAATATTGTGATAATCGATGGATTCATTGAGTTAAGATAGTGATGTGTTGTAAATTGTTAAAAAGGCAAATAGAAGGGGATGGATTCGATGATGTGTTCGCTTTGAAGGCAGTGCTTTAAGCAGATTCATCCCTCCAGTGCTAAGAAATACTTGCTCCTTAATTTATTTGCATTCTACCAAATATTCAATATATGATATCTTTCTCTAATTAAATGCATTTTATCTTTGCATTTATGTTATTTGCATGCCCCCAATACTATCCTTTTCTGCCCAAGGTTCTCGTGGAGTCAACTTCTACCTCCTAGATATTCTTATTTCACAATTAAATAATGGATTATAATTATAAATAATAAACATATAATATTGTTAATCAATAACTTAACTATACACATATAATGAGCCTATTTTTTTCTTCTTTATCTTTTATATGTTACAAGAAAAAATTTATATATATTAAAAATAAATTATATCTTAATCATAAATTAAAATAAAAACAACATTAGCTAATAGCGTTTTACCGAAAATTTTCTAGGGTTTTGAAAACACTAGACTTAATTACATAGGTGATCACAAATACGAGTTTATTGGATTCATGTAATACAAACTAATTTAATTATGTGAAAGCCCAATATAAACCATTTATTGTCATTACATTTTTGTAATGAGGTCCTCAATGAAGAACTCTTTGAATAAAAAAAGAGTTTCACTATGGTTTCCTATTTGTGGACCTTCTCTCCCACTTGGCTGCTGAGGTTTCTTTATATGAAAACAAGGTGTGAACACGGAATTTTCCAGGTCTCAAAAAAAAAAAAAAAAAGAGCAGCCTTGATTACCACGACTGTAATTACAGTCGTGGGTTTTTTGCTATAGTCGTACGACTGTCATTTCGGGGACAGGTTGCAGAACCCATAGCTCCAAAATAAAATATTATGGAAAATCTTGAGCAATTAATGCTCAAGATTTTCCAGGATGAGGGGACAAAAATAAGGTGCCAGAAATCAGGTAGGGAAAGGACTTTTGGGGGGGAGAGAGAATAGAGAGAAAAAAAGAAAAGGGAGAAAGAAAGAAGAGCGAAGGGAAAAAAAGGAAAAAAAAAACTCACTTTCTTCAACTCAGTTCTTCTCAAATTCAGAGAGTTAATGCTTAAAATTTGTTAGAAACCCCTAGTTTAATAACTTGACTTCACAAACACATCAAGATCTTGGACTTAAACCATCAGAATCCGTGACATTTGGAATTATTTTGGACTAGTTCTTCAAACCTCAAACTCAAGGAAAATGAGCAAATTTCAGTGGATTGGAGCGACGCCAGGGGTCAATTCGACGTTGGATTAGCTTCTAAGAGGTAGGCACTCCTTTTTCCTTCTCTTTTTCCTGCTTTCTGGGTGTTTTGGTTGATTTTGTGCATTTTTTATTCAACTTTTTGCACTTCTATTTCTGGAAAATTAAGAACAGTCGTACGACTGTTCTTGTCACAAAGAACAGGGGCACGACTGTAATTACAGTCATGCCATTTGATCTATAGTCGTACCACTGTCGTTGATTTTTCAAGTTTTAGTCCTTCATTTTAAGCTTTTTGGCGATTTCTGCTTCAGGCAGGATTACAGTCGCACGACTGTAGTTCTCGGCCAGAAGCAGAAAATCCCTAAAAATCCAAAAAATTCATAAAATTTCAAAAATTTCATAAAAATCAGAAAATTCAAAAAAATCAAAAAATCATGAAAAATAAAAAATCATCAAAAATGAATTTTGGAGTGTGCATTCACGACCCTAGATTTATTTTTCGGTGTTTTTGCATTTAGGACAAAACCACGACGGAGACCCGGTTCTTCCGAAAACCGACCCACCTCGTATGCTAAATTAAAATAAACCGGAAAATATTTTCAAAAAAATTTTCTCACAAAACTAAAAATACAGGGACGTTTCAAAATGGTTTTCCAGGTCTAATCGGGCTGGCAAGCCGGCCCGACTCGGTTACCCCCAAATGCATGCCCTCGGACTCTAAAATTCCTAATTCAGTCCAACTTGAGTCCTACGTGTGGTGTGTTATATATCTGTGCTAACCATTTGTTTTGTAGCTTTAATTTCTTTATTTTTATTTTTTTATGTATTTAACAGATCAATTCGTGTATTTTAGGCGATTGTAATTTTTCCTAGATTCTCGTGTATTTTAGGCGCTTGTATTGTGAGGCCGAGAGTTTTATTTTTCATTCGATCGGGTTGTAACTCTTTTAAATATTTATTTCTTTACTTTTATTTTGTATTTTTATGTATGCGCGCCGCATGTATTTATTCAATAAAATCAATTTTAGCAATTTAAAGTGTCATTATAGAACATTGGCCATTTTATTTTGATTAGACATGAAATAAGGGACTTGTCCGAACCTAGATCTCTGAAAAGTGTGGCAGTTCCCGCATTGGTTCAGGTACACTGTAATTTCCCGGTTGAGCTAAGATGGGTGGCGACTCCTATACTTTTTATCGAGATTTAGGTCTCGATTCTTTTACGGAACGATATGCTATTCCAAAAACGAATTTCCAATCTAAAAAACCCCACGCGAGGGAGGGCCCTGCCCGAAATCGAGGCACCCCTTCCGAAAGGGAGTCTCGCGTTCCGTCGAAAACGCGTCGTCCGCTCACAGTGGCGACTCCACTGGGGATTTCTTACAAAAGTTTTTCAAAAACTTAAAAGAATTTGACAAGCCCTGAAAAATGTCTAATCAAAATAAGGCGGATGATTCTTGTATGGCATTTTATGTATTTTTGTAGTTAGACATTCTTGCATTAGGTTAAGTATCCATTATTTAGCCCGGTGAATTGTTGAAGTGTCGCCTAAGTTCCTCTTGGTCTTAGGGGCACGAATACGAAACACCACCCATAGCCTCGTACGAACCCCTTCGTTCGGACCCTTGAGTGGGGAGAAGTGAGGAGTATATTTTGCTGCGGTAGCCTTGATGTTATCCCGACTTTGGACCGAACTCATTTAAGCAATCCTAGTTGGATTCCCTTAGGATACCGAAATAAATCGTGTGAATAAAATAAATTGCGCCTTCATCATCCCCGGTTGGTGATCGAAGAGAACCCCTCCTAGGACTCGGTTAGAATTTTATCGACTTGGCCACGATTGGAGGAATAAGGTTGGAGGAATTCGATTCGTGTGCTAATTGCAATGTGTTTCCCGTTCCTTCGAAACATACCATCATCCACATTTTTCACGAACATAACATACTACATGTAAAGCATTTGTGTGATACTAACTCACATCTTCTGTACAGCCACTTGCATTGTTTCATGTGTAAATACATTAATCACCCGTGTGACATTTACACTAACCATATTTTGCAACCATGCATTTCTTTATTGTGTGAAAAACATTAATTCACATACATCATTTGAGTGTCATGAGCATTAACCGACTTATTTTGTAGCCATATGGAACGCATGTCATGCATAAAACATTCACATGGGCCTTGGGGAATTCCATAAAGGTTACACACATTACACCGCCTACCAAGTAGGAAATCATTTAGGTGCTCCACGAGTGCCGAAAAAATTCATTTCATTTCATTTAATCACTTAGGTGCTCCACGAGAGCCGAAAAATTCATTTCATTCCATTAAATCATTTAGGTGCTCCATGAGCGCCGAAAAATTCATTTCATTCATTAAATCATTTAGGTGCTCTACAAGGGCCGAAAAATTTCATCGCATACATTAAGTCATTTAGGCACTCCACGAGCGCCGAAAAATTACATTTCATGCATTACGCCATTTAGGTGCTCCACGAGCGGCAAAAAATTACATTTCATACATCAAATCATTTGGGTGCTCCACGAGCGCCCGAAAAAAAAATTCCATTTCATACATTAAGTCACATAGGTGCTCCACGAGCGCTGAAAAATTTCATCGCATCCACTAAATCATTTAGGTACTCCACGAGCACTGAAAAATTTCATTTCACACATTAAATCATTTAGGTGCTCCACGAGCGCCTAAAAAAATTACATTTCATGCATCAAATCATTTAGGTGCTCCCCGAGCATCGAAATCCAGACCATGTGCCACGTGCATGTTCATCTCACTTCACATCACAAAAACCCAAGGTGCTCCTCGAGCGCCGAAACTTTGCCTATATGTCATTCTAACCACGTTTTCGTGCAGCCATTTTCAAGACATAAACATAAGCATGGCATTTATTCTAACCACATTTTCATGCAGCCACGACATTTTATTTGTGTGCCATGCACCTATGTCCTGTATATTGTTATCTTCACAAAGCATACACGACATTATCATGTATGTCATGCATCCTAACCACGTTTTTGTGCAGCCACTTGCATCTTTGTATGACACAAGCATTCACGTCATTTCATATCATTTAAATTAAGGACATTCTGAGGATATCCTTCACGGTCATTTCATTTCATAACATATCGGGAGTCGTAAAACTACCAGTGTACCGGAATACACTCGGCCATTTCACTAGACCATTTCATTCAATAGGAGACCATAATGGTCTTAGGTCTATTTTCATGTAGTAGGTCACACGACATCATTGCATGGCTTCACATCATTCATCATTGGCATCATGGGGATGCCGAAGTTCTGTTGGTGTGTTACGATCCATTTCGGATTGTTACATGACATTGACATTATTGTATCATTTGAGGTGCTCCATGAGTACCGGATTATTACGCATATAGGGGCATTTCAACAACATTATCGAATCATGAAAGGCGTTCTATGAACGCCGAACTTTTGTCCGTGACCTTGCCTACACGAGACTTGTCTGTAAACATCATCTCATATCATATGCCTCAAAAGCATCAGAACTCTGTCCATGGGCAGGCCCCTATGTGACCATTTCACTTCATCTCATAGACATACAAGGTGTCGAAACTCTATCCGTGTGTTGGCACACACGCGATCATTTCATGATATTCACTAGGTGCTTCAAAAGCACCGAACCCTTGTGTGTGTGGCGGTCCACACGTGTTTTTTTTCGCATTATCTCTTGCATGGCATCGGGTGTTCTTGGAATGTCCCAAAAAAAAAAGAAAAAAAAATAACATCCTCATCATCATCTCTCCTTCGTGACATCATATATGCAACTCATCATTCATGCATATACATATCCCATCATGCATTCATGCCTATATCATCTGTGATTTGGTATTCTTCATGTGTATGCGCCCGTCAATGCTAATAAGTGTTCTTATCAGAAGGGAAAGGGAAAAGATTCCGAGAATGGCCAACCCAATGAACTTCAACTCCATAATGGATATCGTGGAGGATCACATCGCCTCATCACGGTTTCGAAAGGCGGTCAGGAAGGAAGCAACAGCAATGTTGAGAGAAGTGCTGGGAGATGTTCTGGACAGAGTAGAAAGGCTGATAGCAAAGTGCACTGAATTGGAAGCACAAGTGGCAGAACTCGAAGGGAAAATGAAAAATGCGGTATTCTCATACTCCTATACTGATTTTAGCGAGAAATAAAATGCCCAGTTTGCTAACATTCACCTTCGACACCTTGGAAGGCCCTCTCTCTAAGATTCGGGTCTGCCAAGGCTGACTGATGAGGTAGAACCGAAGAAGCCCCTTAAGACGGATGTTGGCACCGACTCCGTTCCACGGCATACTAAAAACTCACTTACCGTGAGTAGCAGAAAAGGCATTTCTCCATGGGCTGACTCATTAGGCAAGCTATTACTCAGATGTAGAGAGGAGGGCCTCCTACAGAGTATCAGGCCATTTGTAGAGCCGGTAAAAGCACAAAAGAACAATTTTTGCAGCTATCATATGGTGCTGGGCCACCGGACCAATGATTGTTTTGCTTTAAGAAAAGAGATCCAGAAGCTAGTCAACGATGGGAAATTGGAAATCTCGACCTTCTCTGATAAACAACCAAGGGCAATCAGGGAGCCTGCCAAGGAAAGTTCTCAAGTCTCTCAAGGAGAGGAATATGATGAAGAACTTCAGAGTCTACTTTGATAAGAGTGGGTCGAGGATGCTGAAGCTGAAATGGTGACCAATCAGAGAATAATCGGATTCTATGAGATCAATGCCTTTTGGAGATTCCTTTTTTACAAGGGACTCATTTTGTTTGTGGGATGTATTGAATTCATCATGAATGCAATGAAATTTATTTTCGTCTTACTTATGTGATGATTACTTGTCCATGGCATTATGCATGCATTTGACCATCTGAAATGACATGTCCAACACACATAATATCAAAATGCATGACATCATTCTGAGTATTGTGGGGAACATAAAAGTGAACCTAGTCCTGAACAAACTCTCTCTTGAAAGGTGAGTTTGTCAAATAAATAAAATGATATGATGGTACCACTTCCGCCGATGCATCTGCTGATTCAACTCAATAATCTTTGAAAGACACTGCCGATCCTGCCCCAGAGCTTCAACTTAAAAGGCACACACGATACCCAAACCAAAATCAAACCAGAAAGCCCTCCTTGAGGCACCCAAACCAAAGAAAGCCCTCCTTGAGGCAAAATCAAACCAGAAAGCCCTCCTTGAGGCAAAATCAAACCAGAAAGCCCTCCTTGAGGCAAAATCAAACCAGAAAGCCCTCCTTAAGGTAAAATAAAACCAGAAAGCCCTCCTTGAGGCAAAATCAAATCAGAAAGCCCTCTTTGAGGTAAAATAAAACTAGAAAGCCCTCCTTGAAGCAAAATCAAACCAGAAAGCGCCCCTAGAGGCAAAATCAAACCAGAAAGCCGTTCTTTGAGGCACCCGAACCAAGAAAGCCCTCCTAGAGGAGAAACCGAATCAAAAGCCCTCCTTGAGGCAATCACAAAAAAAAAAAGAAACTTGGCCTCATACCCCAGAAAGTACCCTATACCAAAACCCCGAAAATAAAAACCCAAACTTATCCAAAGCACCAACCGTTAAGAAATTCAAATTGCCTTCACCATCCATCTTATTGTAAAAATCTGAATCATTCCTTGGTTGTAGTGCATGTATAATTTCGTTTGCATGACATTCCTATGCACATGATATTACGCATGCATTGTTCATCCAAAAAGGCATATTAAGCATACATGACATGCACGAATTTGAATGCAGCAGGAAAACCAAGAGGTGGCTGTGGCTTGGATTCAGTTCCTTCGAAAAAAAAAGGGATCAGTGCAAACAGAAGAGTTTCTCTCACATCCTTCGCCCCCTTTCTGTGAAAAATTTGGACTTTCTCATTTTCAAAAAAAAAAAAAACCTGTGAAAGATTTGGACTCCCACATCTTCAAACCCAAAACGTTCCCCGTCTCAATCTTCATCCATACCTTCAACACCCTCCACTCTCCGTTCATGCCCAAAGAACAGTCTGCTTATGATTCCCTCTATTTGCCTATGGACTCCTGGACTGGAGGAAATATTGGTTATGCACTCATGAACTTCACCAACAGTATCGGGGCAACCAGGTTTTACAAACCCTTCAACAATTGTGAATGGGAGGACTTGCAAAGTAAGTTGCATTTACCAACCATTTCAAGAACTCAGTCTTCGGCCATAACGGAAGTGACTACTTATATGTGGTTATTTCATTCTGGGGCCGTATTTTGAAGGATTAAAAGCTGTGTTCATCTTTGAGAACTATGCTCGAGTTGTTATCTGAGGTGAAATGGAAACATGCATATGGGGTTAAACTCTTGGAGGATCCAGTGGGTAATCAATTGATGTAGTTCAATGCTCAGTTGTACACTCTGTCACATGTTAAAAAAAAATCTCTCCAATGTGGAAAACTGAAAGGACATATTGGTAATTTGAACGAGCATCAATCAAAACCAGAGCCACACTTTGAATTTTCCTAATGCATCCACATTCATTATGTCGTAGATGTTTTACATGCAATTTTAATGTTCAATATGCATTCGTCATGTCATTGCATGTCAATGTCCACATACGGGTGATAGTACGCAGCGAACCATGTCTGACTCGGTGTCTTATACCCCAAACACAAACCTCTAATACTAGGGGCAGGTAAAGGCCAAACCACTGGATGTCATCAGCATCAACGTTCTCACGACTTCTGATGAGCATTGTTAAGGTGTGCTTTCTAATCTCAAAACAGATCAATACAAAGAGATCAATTCGGTTGGAACGCTCACGTAGAACTCTTGGACCATTCAAAAAAAATCACAAAGAGAAAATTTCTGACGCGGAAAACCGAGAGGACGTGTTAGTAACAAGAAGAGGGTGATGTCTAAAGTCAGAATCACTGTTAATTTCTCTATCATACTCATTATGATTTCATCGTAATGATATTATGCATGTTTGATATTCTGCTTAGACGTTCATATCGCATACATTGTGTCATTACACATAAACATCCATCAGTAGGTTGTTGCATCCAAATCCCATAATAATAAAGGTGAAGTTCATGTTGTGTACAGCAATCCAATACAAAAAAAAAATGTGAAACAGAGCACTCTATCTAGCTCTCATCCTATCCCTCTCCCTCCTCCTCCTCCTCGGACTCACTCTGATGTGTGGCCCTATAGGAGTCAAAGTCCTCCCGCACTCGATTCAGCTCAGCCTGTAGCCTGGCTATGTCAGTTCTCATCCGGTCTGCCTCCTGGGCCGAAGCCATGGCTCGAGCCTCAAAAGCGGCAGCCTGTCTGGCCTGGTCCTGGAATATCTGCACTCGAGACTGCAAAATAATAACATAAATTAACATGCATACATACATACATACACATTCATGCATTGCATAAATCATCAGATAATACAGAAACTGCAGAATGCTTACCACCCACATGGCGTTCTCCTGGACCATGAAGGCCTCCAAGCCTATGTACTGATAGGCTATGTCCTGCACCTGAGCCCGGGGAACCTAGAACATACCAGAAAGTCAAAAAAAAAAAAAAGAAAACTTACATGAGTGGTGTCCGCTGGAGCAAATGTAAGTGGCTGCTTATGGTGAACCGGCCATGACCTATAGGAATAGCTGCCATCCAGTCCCATCATGCTGAAGCTGGTCCTAAGCTCGGTCATTAGGTGACCCTCCACTATACCAGCAACCTGAAAAGCAGATACTGCGGCGCTACCAACATACACGGGATGACTCCTATCCTGCACCAGGGCACACCCACCAGCAGTGGCAGTCTCAGCACCCTCATATGCCGGACCAGTCCGCTGAGCAGAACTGGACTCGCTGCGTCTCTTGACCTACAAATGGAGGAATATTAAAATAAAAATAAAAATAAAAATAAAAAAAATAAAAAAAATGAATGAATGAATACCTGACTAGTGGAAGGGGCCGCCGGTGCATCACCCGCAACTGGCAACAGCCACTGCTGGATAAAAATAAGATAATCCCCATCGACAGGGTCAACACTGTAACCCTCTCCGAAGATGTCACGGTCTATGGCGGGATCAGCCAAGTGAGGCCAGAACAGAGCAAGCGGAAGCTGTGGAGGCACAAGCCGACCAGCTAGGCCATCTACGTGGTCAAAAAACTGAGGCGCTCACCCAGGTACCACTCCTAGGACATCGGGCACTCTAGGATAAACCAGCAGCCATCAAACCGAGCAGATGTCTGCACAAGAAGAGAAATGGCGCCCTGACCACGCCACGGGTGGTGCTGGATCTACAAAAATACAATAAAAGAAATTCAACACAGGTAAATAAAAGTTAAATTAAATTTTCTCTTACTAACGAGCTTTGTTTGCTTACCCTCTGCCAGGAATTGTCAAGCAAACCCTGTCTAACCTCCCGTAAGTCGCGGCTAATGCCCTGCCACCCCTAAGTCCAGCAATGTAGAACGGTCGGCTGGGCGTCTTCCTGGACGTCTCGCAGCTCCTATAGTTCCAGAATACGGTGCTCGAACACCCAAATCTGTCATTAATAAAATAGTAAAAAAAAAAGCGGAGGAAAAGATAATACCAAGAGGTCGAACCAAAAGCCAAGGATCTCCTGCTGTCTCCACCGGGCACATAAATCCAGGCCATAAAATAGCTGCCCCAATGCAGCTCGGGCCCAATCCAGAGTAGGAAAGGAAGCCAAGTCCGCTAGAGTGGGGAGCAGAGTCAGATTACAAGTACTCTGTCCGGTGGGAAACAAGGTGCACGACAGTAGGACGAGCACGTAGGCCTGAGCGCACCTCTCCACATCCTCTCCCGAT
The DNA here is from genome assembly GCA_039660915.1 of Euphorbia tirucalli. Taxonomy (NCBI): domain Eukaryota; kingdom Viridiplantae; phylum Streptophyta; class Magnoliopsida; order Malpighiales; family Euphorbiaceae; genus Euphorbia; species Euphorbia tirucalli. The sequence goes on from CM077639.1 coordinate 15,119,294, forward strand.
AGGTCTAGGCAAGCAGACCAGAAAGCCTCCACCCGTGAACACAGAATCTTCCCCTTCTCAGTGGTGCAGCCAATCAATTTCCCAATATAGTCGTCCACCAGCTGCTGACGAGTCAGATAGCAGTTGAACATAATCGAAGTCCCGCCGAACCCGAATTCAGTAATAGCGGAGAAGTCTGAGGAAGTGACGGTGAACTCCCCGATGGGTAGATGGAACGTGTAGGTAGTGCAAACCCACCTCTCACACAAGGCCATCAATACGGCATGCGTAGTGTGCGGCGTGCTCATAGGCAATGACAAGATGAAGGTCTCAAGACCCAGAATCCTAACCCGAGCCCTCAAGGACTTAGGGAGGCGGTCCCACCAGACCCAGGGCAAAGAAAGATTTCCGCTGCCGGAAATTGTCCGATCCTGCATATTCGGGAAGTATAATGCATACATATCCAATTTTTGCATAATAGCAACATGATCAACATTAATCAAAAGGGAACATGCATAAATTATTCATTCTTCATTTAAGAAAAAAAAGTCTTTCGCACGAGCGTGACTACAGTCGCACAACTGTAACCCTACAGTCGTACGACTGTTCATCAATTGCATGAACAATCGCATGACTGTTCATATGCCTGCAGACAGAATTCGATTTTTATGTAATTTTCGCAATTTCTAACTTGTTTTTCCTAGTTTCTTATTCCTATTAACTACAGGGGACTCCTAGCATGCATTCTACTCAATCAATCAACCCAGAAAGTAGTAAAATATGCCAAATCAGATTCAAATATTCAAAGGGAAAAAATATTCAAAAACTCAAAATTAAAGATTGAATTCGGGTACCAAACTGGATCGTAGACAGATGGGAACCCATCTCCAGCAAAATCGGGATCTCCATCCCGAGTCTAATCCCGAAATGCTCCATGTACCAAAGATGACCGTATCGATTTGAAACACTCACAAAAGGGATCTCATCTGCATTGTTGGGTCTCTGAATCAGATTATTTGAGAGTTTTTTCATTTTCTTTCCTAGTTTCTTCAACATTTTCACAAGTTTTTGGGGTTAGTAATCAGTTTTCTGAGAGAGAGAAAACTGAAACTTTCGGAAATAGAGGAATGGGGGAGAAAGGGGCGGAAACCGCCCCTTTTATTTCATTCTGCCCATGAAGTACAGTCGTATGACTATACTTCGTTTACAGTCGTACGACTGTAGTCAAATTTGAATATAGTCGTACGACTGTAGTGGAAAAAAGGTGGAATTCTTAATTAATTTTCTTTATTTATTTCCTAAACCCTACTTTATCACCAAATGCTTAATTATTCCCCACGGGAAGATATTTCAGTAATTTTGCAGGGCCAACACGTCAACGACTAATTTTTTCTAGTGACGGTCCGTCTCATCCAAGGGGCACGAAACCCGAGAAAAATCGTAAAAAAATTCACTCTAAGTACAATTTCACCAAATTGCATTTTCGACAGATCCTGTATGCCAAGTCATACCCGATTGCCTCACATTCTCAACTAATCTCAGTCCGCCACGACTATAAAATGGAACCAAAAATTCCGTGTTAGCCCGTTGAGTGTGCCAAGTCGTACACGGCTGTCACACCCTTCAACAAATCTCAGTCCACCACGACTATAAAATGGAACCTAAATTTCCATGCTAGTTCGTTGAGCGCGCCAAGTCGCACACGGTTGTCACACCCTTCAACCAATCTCAGTCCGCCATGACTTTAAAACGGAACCAGAAATTCCGTGTCAATCCGTTGAGTGTGCCAAGTCACACACGGCTATCACACACTTCACAAATTTCAGTCCTACATGACTATAAAAGGTAACCAGAGATGCATCTACCTGTATTTATTCTTGATCAAAGGGGCAAAAATTTTTATTTCAAAATTATCTATCAAGGAATAGATACGCCCACCAATTGCACACTACAAACACCATGGCTCTGTATGGTAGGTCGTACGCGGCTATTTGGTCTCAAAATTCGTGTTTTTGCTGGCGTCCTCCTTATGTGAAAAATGATCATAGGGAATCGCTTGGCTCCAAGAATCGTATTTCCCTGGCGTCTTTCTTATGTGAAAAGGGATCATAAGAAACCGCCTATCTACCAAAAGTCTCATGAAATCAACCCACAAGCCACACACATGCACACTACCTTCGATCATGTGTTCTTTATCGTGTACCTAAATCCGTGCAAAGAATCGGACTTTAGCTACACGAGGGGCAGCCTGTGAACCCGGAATTTTCCGGGTCTCAAAAAAAAAAAGAGCAGCCTTGATTACCACGACTGTAATTGCAGTCGTGGGTTTTTTGTTACAGTCGTACGACAGTTATTTCGGGAGTAGGTTGCAGAACCCATACCCCCAAAATAAAATATTGTGGAAAATCTTGAGCAATTAATGCTCAAGATTTTCCGAGATGAGGGGACAAAAATAAGGAGCTAGAAATCAGGTAGGGAAAGGACTTTTGGGGGAAGAGAGAATAGAGAGAAAAAAAGAAAAGGGAGAAAGAAAGAAGAGAGAAGGGAAAAAAAGGAAAAAAAAAACTCACTTTCATCAACTCAGTTCTTCTCAAATTCAGAGAGTTAATGCTTAAAATTGGTTAGAAACTCCTAGGTTAATAACTTGACTTCACAAACACATCAAGATCTTGGACTTAAACTATCTGAATCCGTGCCATTTGGGATTATTTTAGACAAGTTCTTCAAACCTCAAACTCAAGGAAAAGGAGCAAATTTCAGTGGATTGGAGCAACGCCAGGGGTCAATTCGACGTTGGATTAGCTTCTAAGAGGTAGGCACTCCTTTTTCCTTCTCTTTTTCCTGCTTTCTGGGTGTTTTGGTTGATTTTGTACATTTTTTATTCAACTTTTTGCACTTCTGTTTCTGGAAAATTAAGAACAGTCGTACGACTGTTCTTGTCACAAAAAACAGGGGCACGACTGTCATTACAGTCGTGCCATTTGATCTATAGTCGTACCACTGTCGTTGATTTTTCCAGTTTTAGTCCTTCATTTTAAGCTTTTTGGCGATTTCTGCTTCAGGCAGAATTACAGTCGCACGACTGTAGTTCTCGACCAGAAGCAGAAAATTCCTAAAAATCCAAAAAATTCATAAAATTCCAAAAATTTCATAAAAATCAGAAAAATCAGAAAAATCAAAAAATCTTGAAAAATAAAAAATCATCAAAAATGAATTTTGGAGTGTGCATTCACGACCCTAGATTTATTTTTCGGTGTTTTTGCATTTAGGACAAAACCACGACGAAGACCCGATTCTCCCGAAAACCGACCCACCTCGTATGCTAAATTAAAATAAACCGGAAAATATTTTCAAAACAATTTTCTCACAAAACCAAAAATACAGTGACGTTTCAAAATAGTTTTCCAGGTCTAATCGGGCCGGCCAGCCGGGCCGACCCGGTTATCCCCAAATACATGCCCCCGGACTCTAAAATTCCCAATTCTGAACAACTTGAGTCCTACGTGTGGTGTGTTATATATCTGTGCTAACCATTTGTTTTGCAGCTTTAATTTCTTTATTTTTAATTTTTTATGTATTTAATAGATCAATTCGTGTATTTTAGGCGATTGTAATTTTTCCTAGATTTTCGTGTATTTTAGGCGCTTGTATTGTGAGGCCGAGAGTTTTATTTTTCATTCAATCGGGTTGTAACTCTTTTAAATATTTATTTCTTTGCTTTTATTTTGTATTATTATGTATGCGCGTCGCATGTATTTATTCAATAAAATCAATTTTAGCAATTTAAAGTGTCATTATAGAACATTGGCCATTTTATTTTGATTAGACATGAAATAAGGGACTTGTCCAAACCTAGATCTCTGAAAAGTGTGGCAGTTCCCGCTTCGGTTCAATTACACTGTAATTTCCCGGTTGAGCTGAGCCGGGTGGCGACTCCTATACTTTTTATCGAGATTTAGGTCTCGATTCTTTTACGGAATAATCTGCTTTTCTAAAAACGAATTTCCAATCTAAAAAACCCCACGCGAGGGAGGGTCCCGTCTGAAATCGAGACGCCCCTTCCGAAAAGGAGTCTCGCGTTCCGTCGAAAACGCGTCGTCTGCTCACACAAGGTTTGTGTGTGTGTGTGTTTTTTTTTTTTTTCTCTTTTTTTCTCTAAGGATTATGCGTTCAATTTTGAATGATTAAGATGTGTGATAATGAGTTTTTACCTACATACTTTTGATATGAGTATAATTGACCGATTCAATAGATCATGTCTTAGATCTGAAAGACGACATAAGGATGTCCAAAAAGCAATAAACAATAATAATATCTCATTAGGAGGATATTATCTCCCAATACCTTTAAATCTATGAGCAATTTAGCGGCTTCCAATGGTGGTTTGTCGATGAAAGGAAATATGAGATATATTGGATTTCATCGGGGTATCCTTAGCCTCATTATCTTCACAAGTTGATCGTTGTGAGTTCCACAAGCCATATCCTCCAGCGATTGATATGGATACCATTATCCAAGGAAGTATTTAATAGACCTGTTCATGGGTCCGGGGACCCGTCTAGTCCGCCCAAGCCCAAGCTTCAAGGGTTGGGCTTGGACAGCCAAAATGTGATATAGCCCGTCCTAGCCTGTAAAAGCCCGTAGAAAATAGGGCTGGGTTTGAGTAGTTTATTAATATGGCGGACCGGCCCGTATATTAATAAAAAAATGAAAAGTATAAATATATATATATATATATAAAATATATAATAATATTATAAAAATTAAAGATGAAACCCTAAAAAACTCTTCCTCTCAATGAAACTTCAAAACCTTTTGGTATGATTGCTTTTCCATTTGAACCTTTATGTACAACTGTAATACTAATTGTGAAGAGCTTATACAATTATGGAAATAATTTGTGTTTTTTGATTTCGTAAGGTTCGGTGGCAATTTATAAGTATGCTTTGCGCGTTATCTAATTTGATAGTTCAAAAAAAAAAAACCCTGCATTTCCTCCTAGATTTGAAGATGGGTTGTTTTATTCTGCACCATTCATTAACTTTTTGAAGTTATTTGATAAAATAATGAAAATACAACTTTTTTGAGGTTAGCTTAAATTAATTTTTCTAGGTGAATCCGCATACCCACCATGTTAAATTGTGTGATTTTGGCAGTGCAAAGGTCTTGGTATGTTAATTTATTCTCTGCATTTTCTTAGTTTGTATCTATGTACGATCTATTTTCTTAATTATATGAAATTATGTTTTTTTATGGAATTATGGAATTATGTTGTTTTGGATGCTATGTTTAATTTTTAATATTGTGTAAGCCCGAACCCAACCCGAGTCCAGCCCAACCCGAGCCCGAAAAAATTTTAAACGGGCTGGGCCGGGCTTGGGCCGAATATTTTTAAGTAAAAACCCGCAAGGCCCGCCCGAACCCAGCCCGGCCCATGAACAGGTCTAGTATTGAATCTTAGACTTTATGTTATGCTAAAGAGAAAATGGATTGTTAACATTTGAATACGTAGCAAGGTTCACAATCCAGTGTAGGGACCTCGCCAATTACCCCAACTTCAACAATGCCAAGGTGATACACTTTCCAACAAGTGGTTGTAGAATGTCTGAAATTTCTTAGTCCATACCGGAGATCATGCTTTTTTAAAAAAGGTGAACATTTTACTCAAAAAAACGGAACCGTTATTTTTTAGGTGGGGAATTGATGGTGGAAAACTATTGAAGTTACCAAGATTAAACTCATCACTCCAATCACAAAACTACTCTACCAAATCCAAACTTCATCAAAATCTTAGAATGTTAATTTTCTCTGTATCTTCTTATTATTTTACAGTTAAATGTTTTTTCATTTTAAAACGCCATCGTTTATTTCGCTTTCAGTTGTAATTTAGTCTTTCCAATTCAACTGTTTCATTTCTTTCCAAGTTCACAGTCCAATTTACTTTCATTTGTTCTTCAATCACTTTTTTATTATATCATTTTAATTACAAAACCTCATGAAATTTAAACTCACGTAATGAGAATATTATACATTTTCTGGCACACTCACTTTTTCATAAAAAGAGAAGATAGTTAATTTCCTTAAATTTAAAGAAAACAAATTAATTATTCTTTAAAAACAACATGAATTATGTGTACGTGAAGTATTGAAATTTCCCAGTATTAAATTAGGCATTAAAAGCCTCAGTAGGCCCTGTCCAAACAACACAGGCCATGAAAATGTGAGCTATAATCAGTTTGATGGGTATTCAGTTGAAGCTTGAATTAAGATTGAGAAGATAAATTTGATTCTTATCTGAAAAACAAAATAAAGTAACAAGAGAATATATATATATATATGAGTGAAGATGTGATGAATTTCATTAAAGAGCCAAATCGGCAACAAAAGCAGAGACAATTGTAGAGGGGACATTGTTCGAAACAATCGGGGAAGTGGAGTGCAAACCAAGCTGAGCAAGCTAATGCGCTACTTGGTTAGCCTCTCTTTGAACAAAAGCAAAAGAAACAGACGTCAAAGAGCTAGTAAGCACTCTACAATCCTCAACAAGTAAACCAAAAGAAGAGAAGTCTTCAGTACTCGAATTCTTCAGAACTAAAATCAAACTTTGTGCATCACCTTGTACTTCGACAATCTCAATCTTGCGTTCTTTTTTCAGCTTAAAGCCTGTCGACAAAATATTGCCTCCGCTACAGATGGGGCTAAAGATCCCAAAACTGATGAATGCCGAGAAACAATAAAGGAACAGTTGGAATCCTTAAGAATGCAACCCAAATCAATCTTCTCACCTTGGATGTCAACAATAGCATCAAAATTGCATTTCATTCCCATCACGAGTGGCTGCCAACGTTGAACCACCAAAGAACCAGTTGATGATTATGACGGCAATTGCTACTAGTGCTGTACAGCTCGCAAACGTTGCAGGAAATCACCAGCAGATCGAGCTAAAGTCGTCGGTGGAATGGTCTTTTGATTCCAGACCGCTTGATTCCTACTGAACCAAATAAACCACGCCACCACTGCTCCTAAACTAGCATCCTCCTTGCTGCAATTAGTAACCAATTCTTGCCACCACTCCCAAATATTCATTGCATTCCAAACAATAGCAACGAATGAAGTTGAATTCCATACCTGTGCAGCAATTCGGCACCGTAGCAAGATATGTAATTCGATCTCCGCCTCTTCAAGACACAAGGACAAATAAGCTTAATATCTACCTAACGAGTTTGAAGGTTTACTCTAGTTGGTAAGACATCCCAAGCTATTTGCCATAGGAAATATTTAATTTTAGTGGGACAATTCAACTGCCATAGCCTACTCTAAGATGCCAACTGTATCAGCATAGACGGATTCAGATAAGACTCTATTAACTTATAGTAAGATGATTTAACATGTGAACTCCTCTTTTACCCTACCTCCAACATAGTCGATCTTCAGTATCACGCATTGATAAGGGAATAGTCAAAATCAATTGACCATCCTCCGGTGAAAACAAGCTAAATAAAATATCATAATATCAATGACCTGTGTTGGTACGTAATGAAGCTATAAGACTTCCTTCCAAACTAAAAATACAGGACTCCATATTTGGATACCCCACTTCTGAGGGTAGCCAATGATCACCCAAAATCCTAGTATTTTGACCATTGCCAATACGATGGAACAGACCCTGTCGGACCAACTCCCGTGCCACTCTGATACTAGACCAAATGAAGCTCAGGTGCTGACCTTTCGGAGCCATACAAAAATTAGGATCAGGAAATACCGGGCTTTAAACAATCTTGAAACTAAAGAATGCGGGTCTATCAGAAAACACCAAGCTTGCTTCCCTAAAATGGCAATGTTAAACTCTCAAAACCATCTAAAGTTCATACCACCCCAAGCCCCAACGTACACATAAAGACTCCCACGCCTTGCATTTAACTCCCCTACCCCTAACTTTAACCATTTAAAAGGACCTCCATCTATTGACAAATGTGTAGGGGCAGAAGAAAGACTAAGAAAATATATGAAGGCATGGCCTGAGCAACTGCCTTAATTAAAACCTTCTTCCCGCTCTGAGACATCCGTTTAGCATTCCAACCTCTAATTTTTTTTATTTAAGCGATTCACAACATACTAAAAAGTTTCAATTTTGTTCCTTCCTACTGATGCTGGCAGCCCTAGATAGTGATCCTGTACATCCACCACCTCCACGCCTAAAGATTGTTGAATTTCAGCAATACAATTGGCCCCGATGTTGGGACTAAACATGATTTTTGACTTCACATAATTTATTTGCTTCCTAGAAGCCCGCTCATAATTCTGAAAAATCTCCTTCACTACTGTGAGCGGACGACGTTTTTGATGGAACGCGAGACTCTCACTCGGAAGGGCGCCTCGATCTCGGGCAAGCCCCTCCCTCGCGTGGGGTTTTTATAAATGGAAAATCGATTTTGGAAAATAAATGGAATTAATTCTTAAAAGAACCGAGACCTAAGTCTCAATGAATATTGTAGAGTCGCCACCTGGCTCAGCTCAACCGGGAAATTTATAATGTAGCTGAACCGGACGAACGGCCGCTACACTATCCAGAGATTTGGGTCCAGACAAGTCCCTTATTTCGTGTCTAATTAAAATAAAATTGATCAATGTTCATAGACGGTATTTCAAATTCTAAAAGTCAATTTTATTGAAATAAATAGACATACAGCGCGCATACAGGTTAAATAAAATAGCAAATGATTAAATTATTACAACTCGATCGAATAAAAGATAAAAACTCTCAGCCTCACTTTTACAAGCGCCTGGAGTACACGATTTATCTAGAAAAATACAATCGCCTAGAATACACGATTTAATCTATTAAATTACATCCAAAATAAAAATAAAAGAAATTAAAACCTGCAAAACAGAGGGTTAGCACAATTTAAGGTACGCCACAAGTTGGACTCAAATAGACAGAATTGGGAAAATTAGGAATTGGGGGTATGTATTTAGGGGATAACCAGGTTGGCTCAGCTAGCTGGCCCGGTTAGACTTGGAAAATATTTTGAAACGTCCCTGTATTTTAGTTTTTGTGGGAAAATCATTTTGAAAACAATTTTTCCAGTTTACATACAGTTTTTACCTATGAAGTGGGTCGGTTTTCAGGAGAACTGGGTCTCCATCGTGGCATTGTTTTAAATGCAATTTTACTAAAAATTGAATCTATGGTCGTGAATGCACACAACAAAACTCATTTTGATGATTTTTTGGATTTTCTGAATTTTTATGGATTTTTGGAAATTTTTTGGGATTAAAACGGAAATTCTGATTCTGGAAACAAGTTACAGTCGTGCGACTGTAACTACAGTCGTACGACTGTAACATGTTTCCAGAATCAGAATTTTCGTTACTGTAAATTACAATCGTGCGACTGTAAGCAGTCCAATGTCAGGATTTCGCCAAAATTTTATTTGAAATTAATTGAAGGAAAACACTGGAAATCAAGAACACTCGTACGACTGTAAATACAGTCGTACGACTGTTCATCAAACTCAAGAACAATCGCACGACTGTTCTTGATTTTCAGAAACAGAAATACGAAAACTTGAACAAAAACGCATAAAAATCACGCCAATCACCCAGAAAACATAAAAAAGAGAAGGGAAAAGGAGTGTCTACCTTTTGGGCGCTTATCCAACGTCGAATTGACCCCTGGCGTTCACTCCAATCCACATAAATTTGCTCTTTTCTCCTTGAGTTGAGTTTGAGAGCTTTTGGTCCAAAGATCTCCAAATGCAATGGTTTCTGATGATTTTAGCCAGAGATTTTGATTTTTTTGTGAAGTCGAGTTATTAACCTAGGGATTTCTAACAATTTTTGATCTTTACTTTGAGAATTAAAAGAAAAAGAAAGGAACGAAAATTTGAGTTTTTGTTTTCTCTTTTCTCTCTTCCTTCTCTTTTCTTCTTTCTCCCTCTAATCTTCACCAGAATCCCCCCCTTTATCTTCTCTTTCTCCTTCTTTTTATGTCTGATTTTTCGCCTCCCTTCAGAGCATTAATTGCTCACCTTTTCTCTCTCCATTTTTCAGCTTTCAGGGTATGGGTTGGCTCACCTGCCACGATCCTACAGTCGTACGACTGTAGTTTGATTACAGTCGCACGACTGTAGTTAAAGTCGTACGAATGGTTTTTTTTTTAAGGAGTAAAATTCCAGCGCTTACAACTACTAAATTCTCCCTTATATTATCCTGGAAGAAGAAATAACTACCGTCAAGAAAAAAATTTATATGAAATAGAAGGTGCTCTAGGATAAATTTGACAACCATACAAAATCCTCGATTCCTCTGCTTGCCGAAACAACTCTAAAAGCCCCTTCGCACACAGAATAAACAAGTAAGGAGAGAGAGGATCTCCTTATCTCAAACCACGGGTTGGCTTAAACGGATGAAAATTAGCATTCCTGATTGAAATATGATATTCTACTGAGCACACACAATGCAAAATCAAATTAATATAGCAAACAGGAAAACCCATTTGATACATCATAGATTTAAGAAATTCCTATTCAATCCAATCATAAGCTTTCGACATGTCAACTTTTAGAGCTACAAACCCCACCTTGCATGTCTTTCTCAAGCGCATAAAATGCCCAACTTTAAAAGCTATCATAATATTATCAGTAATGAACCATTTAGGCAAAAAAGCACTCTACATCTCAGACACAATGAAATTAAGCACCAACTTCAACCAATTTACAATAGCTTTTGTCATAATTTTAAAGATGACATTACACAGAGCAATAGGATGCAAATCAATAACAGTAACAAGTACAGGCTTTTTAGGAATAAGCACAATGTTAGTTTTATTTAAATCATCAGGAATGCAACCATCGTTTAGGCATTGAATACAAAAATTTACTACCTCAGTGCCAATGAGAGACCAATGTTGTTGATAACATCCCAGATTCAAGCCATCAGGACCAGGGGCTTTGTCTAGGTGCATAGAAAAAACCACATCCTTAATCTCATCCACTGAATAATCTGTTATCAAACTCAACACCTGCTCCTCAATAAGTCATGAACTGACAAGCTGAATAAAATCTAAACACGTATAACCTTGAGACAGGAATAAATTTTGAAAATTTTGAAGGAGCGTTCCGAACCATGGTTCTAAAAAAAATGATTACCCTGACCGTCCTGTAAGCCATTAAAATCATTCTTCTTACGCCTTGTTGAAGCCGTCATATGAAAGAACTTAGAATTCTGATCTCCATCTCGTAGCCATTTATGCTTCGATCGCTACTTCCAATATTGTTCTTGAGTCAGTCTAATCGTATTTAATTCTGAACAAAGTCGTTGAAATTCCTTGGAATTAGCTTGATCTCATCTGGTCTTAATCGGCCTCCGCAACTATGATGTCTTCCCCCTAAACTAATTTCTATAGTTATTACCCAATTTTACAATGCAGATGTACAAACTTGTAATTTTTGCTCAAATGAAATTAGTCCCTCTCACTGTCATACCTCAAACATTAGGTCTTTGCAGCTTTGCTCTTCAAACCAAACATTTTCATATAGGAAGGGGATAATTCTACTTGGATGCCAAGAGAACAATTCAAGAACCATTACACTATAATCTGATTGAGTAGCAAATACATTAGAGACTGCTGCCTTTGGAAATCAGTCGGACCACTTCCTTATGGCAAGTATACGGTCAAGCTTTTCCTGTAACTCTACTCGGCCATGTCATTTCCTATACCATGTAAAAGGATAACCGTGCATGGGAACTTCAATCAAGCCACAAACATCCAAAGTTTCCCAAAAACCATGGAGGTATATAATCGGTTGGGCTTATCCACCCCTTTTTTTTAGTCACCAAGGATACACTAGGGCAATCTAGATATCTGATAAAAATCCTTTATACTTTGCCAAGATTTGTCTCCTAGCCCGTTCTGGGAAACCATAGAAACCCGTTAGGCGCCATGGGTCTTCGTTGGTGGGAGTGACAACAACATCAATAAAGTGCCTATTATACTTTAAAAGCTGAACATCTACATTCCTTTCCCACATAAAAGCAATACCACCCCCTCTATTCACACTATCCATTGAAAAACAACACTGCAAACCTAGTTGACATTTAACATCTTTCACAGCATCTTGCTTAATCATAGTTTCCATCAAAAAAATGATGGAACGATTTCGGGTAGATTTGAGCTCTCGAAGCTTATGAACTGTCTCGAGGCTACCCAGGCCTTGGCAGTTCCAGCTTAAGCAAATTACGGCATCCGGCAGGCCTATTGATCAGGTCCCACCAATATTTTAATAATATTTTTAGAAGTTTCCATTGCCGTTGTATCCTCTGCACCCTCATTTCCTACCCGTTTACGTTTTGCATCAATAACCACAGTCACATCATCCTCAACTGCAACTTTTTGTGCCAACTACTCTTAAGACAACAGGAGATTTACAAAACCTCCCTGTGGGGGTGCCACGACACTAGGGGCGGATGAAGCTAAAACAAAAGCAGTCAACCACGGATACGAGATACGTTGTACACATCGAGGGGCCGTACGTAAAAATGCCGCATATTGTTTAGGTAAGTTAGGATTATTCAAAGCCATGAAAGTAGCACAATCCATCTCACTATGACCAATCAGACCATAGTAAAAGCAAAAGTGAGGTAAGCGTTCGTATTTGTAATTCACCCAGAACCAATCAGTCTCGGATTATCCCATTTTCATTCTTCGCTTCAAAGCTACATGAACATCAATAGAAACTTGAACCCTAAGATAGCCCTGGAAAGGTTTATTATAATCTTTAGCATTGATTCGAACAAGAGTCCCCATATTGAGCGAACATAATCGCGCAACATGTTCAGTTCTAAAACCAATAGGTAAATACAATTGCACCCAAAAATCAATAGTATTCAGTTCGACTGTATTCAATCCATCCATAGAAGAAACACGGTGTAAAACTTGTAACTTATTCTCAAATTACCATAGGCCACCACTAAGCACAGCATTGACATCAAATAAGTGGTTAAACTGAAACAAAAATCGCTTCTGCTCTAATTCAACAACAGCCATGTTGCCTATTAGAGCCCACACTTTTAAAAGGGTTACCTTCATCCCCTTTATATTAATTTCTTTCTCTGTAATGAATCATCCCACACAGCTCCACTAGAGATCATAAATCGGTGACACGTCCTCCTGTGGCACCTAGGACTAGGGCATCATCTTCAGACGTAATGGATAGATGCTAATATGCATTAGTAAAGTTGTCTGTATTAGGAGCAGCCATGGGTACAAGAAGAAAGGTCAAGGAAAAGTTTTCCTAGCAAAACCGTAATTTGGGGTAAAACACAAAAACCCTAAGTCACAGGGTAGGGGCATGTTCATTAAATGCTTGGTAAGGTTCGCTAATGAAGTTAAATCGGGATACTAAAGTTGTAATTTGATTTAGAGGTTTATTTAAGTTCTAATAATATTTTGAATCCCATCTCTTTTACTCTTATATCATATCATATGGTTTTACTTTTGTGTTTGATATTGTCAAATAAACTTGTTAAAATGTACTTATGGGATGTTTAATAATAATGGTTAGGATATGGATAAAGATAAAAGATTAAGATAGGGATAAAGATTAAAATTGAATATGGATAATATAAGATATGTTTGGTATGTTGGATAGGTATAGAGATAAACAAATAAATTCTACTATATTACCCATAACCTTATTAAAAATAATAAAAAGAGATAAGAAAAGTGGGGACTTATGGTCTTTAAAATAATTAGGTGGGATAAATGTGTAAATTCCATAAATAAAAGTTATTCCATCTCTTATACATGGGGGGCTTAAGATTGAAATGGTGGGATAAGGATAGGAATTAAAGCTTGTCTTATCCCTCATCAATAACCAATAAACATAGGATTAAGAGGGGTAGTGGGATAAGAAATTCCTATCCCCCTCTTAGCCTATTAAACAAACAACCCACTAATAGAATATGATATATGCACCACAAGTGATAAGTGCTTATGACATTTCACAACCAAGCATATTTCTCATTTTTGTAAACTAACAGGCGTTTTATATGTGAACCCTATCCCCCTAACAAACAAGAGATAAGGGATAGATGGGATAATTTATTCCTATCCTACTCCCTTATCCCACATGCCAAACATCTTTTAATATCTTTTGTACATAAACTTTTAAACGATACCATATTTTTGAGGGATGGGATCGGAAATTACTGCAACATTCGCAAAGAATTTAATTTTATACCTAATGTATAAAATGATTCAATTAAAGGCAGTGGCAGAGCCAGGAATTTGGTTGAGTGGGGTCTATATTATAAATCTTTTTAACATTAAGGTTGAATTATAAATTAGTGAGTCAATATAAAAAAAATTAAGGGAAATTGTCAAAAATACATCTAATTTAGTTTTGTTTTTGGATTCCACCTTTTCAAAATTACTTTTCTATCTTTTTTTGCTTTCATAATTCTTGAATTGCCTTTTTTCTTAATTCATATCTTTTATACATTTTCTCTTGCAAAAATTCATTTCAAACTTTTCAAATTTACTCAAATATGTGATTCTATTTTATTCACAATTCCCTCTCATCTTTTTATAATTTTAATCAAATTTTGCATTTATCTCTCAATCCGTTTATTTTTTTGTCATGCAACTTTAGAAAGTTTTTTTTCTCTTCGAAACAAGATGCAAATGTATATATTTTTTCCAACATTTTTTTACTAAGGTATAACTCATTATACCTTTGTATCTTAAGGTGTAACTAAGGTATAATCATTGTAATAATGTATCTTAAGGTATAACTAAGGTATAATCACTGTAATAATGTATAACTAAGGTATAATCACTGTAATAGTGTATCTTAAGGTATAACTAAGATGTAGCTAAGGTATAATCATTGTAATAGTGTATCTTAAGATATAATTAAGGTATAATTAAAGTATAATCACTGTAAAAGTGTATCTTTAGATATTAAAGTATAATCATTGTAATACTGTATCTTAAGATATAACTAAGGTATAATTAAAGTATAATAACTGTAATAGTGTATCCTAAGGTATAACTATGGTATAATCACTGCAATAGTGTTATTATACTTTAGTTATACCTTTGATATTTTTTTTATACCATATACCTTTGTACAACTATTATATCTTAGTTATACTTTAGTTATACCTTTGATACTCTTATTATACCTTAGTTATACTTACTGAAATACGCTAATACACTGATTATACCTTAGTTATACCTTTTGATACATTAATTATACCTTTTGACACATTGATTATACCTTATTTATATATTGTTTATACCTTATTTATTCATTGTTTGTACCTTATTTATTCATTATTTAAGCATTGTAGTGTATAAGCAATGTATAAACAGTGTATAACAGTGTATTAGAAATTATAACTAAGGTCTAATCAGTGTATCAGAAGGTATACATAAGGTATAATTAGTGTATCAGTAAGTCTAACTAAGGTATAATCAGTGTATCAAAAGGTATAACTAAGGAATAATCAATGCATCAAAAGATATAACTAAAGTATAATCAATGTATTAGTGTATCAATAAGTATAACTAATGTATAATAAGAGTATCAAAGGTATAACTAAAGTATAACTAAGGGATAACAGTTGTACAACGGTATAAGTAAGGTATAATAAGAGTGTCAAAAGTATAACTGAAGTATAATACCTTAGTTATAACTTAAGATACATTATTACAGTGATTATACTTTAGTGATACCTTAGTTATATTTTAAAATACACTATTACAATGATTATACCGTAGTTATACCTTAGCTATACACTATTACATTGATTATACCTTAGTCATACCTTAAGATACATTATTACAATGATTATACCTTATCTATATCTTAAGTTACATTATTACAATGATTATACCATAGTTATCCCTTAAGATACAAAGGTATAATTAGTTATACCTTAGTAAAAAAAAGTCAGAAAAAATATGTACATAAGCATCTTGTTTCGAAGAGGGAAAAAAACCTTTCTAAAGTCGCATGACAAAAAAAGAATAGTTTAAGAGATAAATGCGAAATTAGATTAAAATTACGAAAAGAGGAGAGAAAAATGTGAATAAAGTAGAATCAAATATTTTAGTTATTTTGAAAAGCTTGAAAGGAATTTTGGCAAAAATTCCATTTTCACGTAAAAAAAAAGAGGGTGCCAAAACGTAAGTGCTTTTGTAAATCTCTAAAGACTAACGGAGTCAATATAGACCTTATTCATTGAGCTTGGTACCCGTCCAAGGCCAATTACTAAAAGCAGGAGCTTTGACATATATTTTACATGTTAGGCTCGTCCAAGCCCGAACCTGATGAAGCCCAAGTTTAGTGGGTTGGACTTGGGATTTTTGTAAATATCCAAGCTCGGCCTGGGCCCACCCGACGAATATATACATATATATTTTATTCTATTTTTAATTTTGAACTATACTTTATATAAAGTTTCTAAATATAATATAAATTTTTGTAACTACATTTGTTTAGATAATATTAATTTTATTGTGTTATATCATGTAATTTTTTTTTTTTTTTGTTATATATCTTTGTTTTAATTAGATTATGAAAAAAGAATTAAAAAATAGAAAAAGTAACAAATTATAGTGGGTGGATTTGGAATTAATGTTCTAAGCCTAGCCCGAGCCTGAATTAATTTTTATGTACGATGGGCTGGGCTTGGACAAGCTTTTTTATTATCAAACCCGACAGGCTGACCCAACCCCGTCAAAGCCTACCCGATGAATAGGTCTAGGTCAATATAAGAAATTAGTATGATTAATATCATAAATTTATAAAAAGAATATATATATATTCAAAGTTTCAGTGGGACGAATTGACCTCACTCAGCTACATGTGGCTCCACCATTGATTAAGGGCCTAACTATTACCAAGCAGTACCAATTATGTCATTCACTAACGATTGCATACTAAAAAAAAATGAGATAATTATCAATTAAGTTTCACTTTCAATAAATAACTACATAAGAGTAATCTATTATTACATGTTAGAGCATTTATATTTTTAAAACTTATATTATTGGGTTTATTATAGTAAATATTTTTTACAAATTACATTTATGACATTTCCGTCCAATGTCTCATCTCTTCCTCTCTTTAAAAGCTTTCTCTCCCTCATCTATAATTTTTCTCTCCATTTTATGATTTTTTTTTTCATTTATCCATGTATTCATTTATTTTTTGTTCATTTGGTTTTTAAAAGTTCTTTTTTCTTTTTTTTTTTCTCTTTTAAATGAGATCCATATCTCTCTATATTTTTTTTTTTAATCTTTGTTTTTTGCACTAATATTAGACATAATATGCAAATACTGCTTGTATATCGCTTTTCTTTTCTTTTTTTTTTTTTACACATATATCGTTTTTATACTGATTTTATGCTGCGATTATGTAAATCTCATTTTCATAGTATAAATTAGTATGATATCGCTACAAAATTAATATAATAGCGATATTTTTGTGAAAAATAAAAAAATAAAAGTTGAATAGTAAAAAAAAAGCTATAAAATCAATATAAAATGTATCTACGTAGTATTTGCAGACTATGTGCAATATTAGTACCAAAAACAAAGATTAAGAAAGAAAATATATATGTGGATCTCATTTTTGTAGTACACAATCAACATAATCACAGTATGAAATCAATATAAAAGCTATAAATGTACAAAATAAAGATAAAAGCGGTATAATATCAATATATAAGCGGTATAGATGCAATATTTACTGATTATGTGCCATAAATGAAGATGGAAAAAAAATATAGATTTGTATCTGATTTTGAAAAGAAAATGTTAATATTAATCTTAATATTAATATTAAATGGAAAGTTAAGCCCAAACGCCTTTCTTAACTTAAAACATCCGAGTAACCTGTCGTTCGTATTAATTGCGTTTTGATATGTAATTGTGAATTTGTGATATATGTATAGCTTCCTTTCCAAGAAAGAATTATTAATTACAATGAGGAACAATTTTTATTAAATCCAGAACTTCTATGAATTATTGAATATTATGATACATGTGAATTCTGATTAAGCAAAAAGAAAATAATGAATATAGTACGAGTCCATAATCGTCTAATATCTATGCCCAAAGAGGAAAAAAAAAAAAAAAAAGGAGGAGGATAAGGGGGAGAAAAAAATAAAAAAAAAAGGTTAGGTACTGAAATTATTGACAATTTCATGTATATCCAACTACGCTAGTCAATCAAGTAATAAAAGTTTATCAAAATAAGTAAATAAATAATTCATGTATTTGTCGGGGCGGATCGGGGTCGCTAGAGTACACAATGCTCATTTTCGGAAAACAATATATATGTTTACATAGACCTCTCTCGAAATTTCAGTTCTGTAACTATAAATTTATAGGCTAAACAATTTATTAGTCTCTACATTTTTACGTATTACACTAGTTAGTTTATTGATAAATTTTTAGGTCCTTAAAATTTTGTTTCAATGAACTTTTTAGTATTTCTTGTATTTTTGCTTATGAAAGGACGAAAGTAACATTGGTTATAGGTAAAATTTAATTTATATTTTAGTTTTTAAATTTATGTAAAAATTTTTTAGTAAAATTTTTGATGGTATATACATATGCACCAATATTTTTATACTTTTATATATTAGTCATAAAAATAAAATTATTTGTATTATTTATTATCTTTAATATATATTATTATTTTTTATTAGTTTAATATAAAATCTATAAACTAATAATCAATGTTATTATAAATCTTGTTAATTATTTTAAAATAATATCTTTTGGTTTGTTAGTGTTTTCAATAAGGTATATTAAAGATGAAAAGTTCGAATTTATAATCTTATATAGTTCTACTCCTAATTTTATATTTTCTATTTATTTATCTTAATAAAACAAGCTTTATGACAATCATTTAGTTATATAATTATATAAAATTTAATAAATTAATTAATCAATATTAGTAATATTATTAATATTAGGATTATGTGAGAAAAAATATAAAATATAAAAATAATATATTTTATTATTATAAAATAAAATAAATGGTAATTTTGATATTACTAGTACAGTTCGACTTAAAATGACTAAATAGTTGATAATAATAAATTTAAAAATTATATAATTATTATGTGAACAGAATAATAAAATATGTAAAAATATTGTTTATGTAAATTTATATTAAACCTATCAATTTATGCTACACAAGCTAAAGGTGATTTTATAGGCATTAGCTAGTTATAACTTTTTATTGGAAAAGTAAATAGTTGTGATTTCTTGTATGAGGTTTTTTCAATTATATAGGTTTTTTTTTTCTTTTTTTTTTTTACCTATCCATTTTATACTTCACTCTATTTCTCTTCCGTCACATATAATCCGCCTTCAACTATTATGTCTTTCTTATTGTTTACATAACTTATGTTCATAGATAAAATTAGTTGTCCTATTGCTTTCGGCACATTAAAATATTTTTCTTTTGTAAAGTTATTCTTTCATTTATTATGAAACATAATGTTAGTTTTTGCATCAAAATATATTTTGCTGCTAAAAAATGTATTTAATATCAATATTCAAAGGTTGTTGTTGTACTTATAAGGTAAGTTGCTTCCATATTAGATTGTGCTTTGGTGGTCACTAATTTTCACTTAAATGTTAATTATGACCAAAATTTATAATATACGACGTAGAATCATCATGTGGCAAGTCAACCTAGAGTCAAACTTACCACATCATCACCACGTCGGATAATAAAATAGATTTGCTCTTTTGCTATTTGACGGACCGACGTGGCGATTATGTGATAAGTTAAATTTCGGATTGACTCACCATGTCAACATTCTCATGTACTTTTTTCCTAAATTCTATCCGGAAGGATTTTATTGACATATCTAAGTCAAACATTAGTGATTTTATTAACACAAAAATAAGTTCAATGACTACCAACACACAAACTTAAAGGTTCAGTCACTGTCGTTGCGATTTACCCCATATGTATATAAATGCAACAATATTTTATTAAATTTGATTATTAAATACATATGATCACAACTTTATAGTAATAACATGTATCAACTTGTTTGTTAATGCCTAACACTGTGGTAACAACTTTTATACTTTTGGTAACCAAAATTTTTGCTATCAAAAGTGTTATTTTGTAGTGTCTACCCTTTTGGTAAAATTATATAACAAAGGGGTTTTAAATAACGAAAAAAACTTAAATCTACGTCATGCCAATAAATGAGACATGAAACAAAGGAAATGATGTATTTGATTAAAGGATAAAATTACTTATTTTCAATTCGCACATAATGTATTCTTACCAAAATGAGGATTGTAATTTCAAAATTAGTAAAAATAGGATAACTAATATTTTTACGCTAAAAATGATGACATGATAGGATATTTTTATCCATTTAATATTTTAATAGTTTATCCATTTTATTTAAAAATTTTAAATTAAGATTTGAAAGGTTATCCATTTTGCTGTGACTTTTTAAAATTTATTATAATTATTTAATTAAAAAAATATTTATGGTTTTCAAAAATTTGCAAAATTTATTACTAAAAGCTATTGTATTTTCATTAACAAACTTGAAAAATTTCAGTTAAAAATGGATAAAATTACCCTTTATTATATCATAATTTAATGTTAGTTATTTTTTTTTACTAACTTTTGAAACTGTAGTCCTGATTTTGAAAAGAATTAAAATTGATGTGTGTTGAAACTGAAAATCAGTAAAAACATGGGTATTTATTTTGAAGTTTAGGCTTCATTAACTTAGGAAAGGTGTTAATTTATTGATGAAAAGACACGAGGTCTTGTTGGAGAAAAGTAATAATCGAGTTGTAGCATGCATTTGACTAGTACACATCTTTTTTGGACCTCTACTAATTATTACTATGAAAATCTGACCTCCACCTTTGTGTCTACATGTCAATTTCAGAATCTCTGAAATTACAAATAATGGATAGTGATGTGATATGAAATTCATGATTTTAATTTTTCATTTAGGGATAATTAATTAATTATTCGAGAAGAAACAAAGGGTACGTACATTGCCATCAAAATATTTACAGAGTATTTATAAAAAAAAAAAAAATTGCAGAGTATTTCCACTTTACACGTTATCTTAAACCTACAGAATTTTTTAAAAAATTACTGTAACAAAAAAAAAAAAAAAAAAGCCCTAATGAGATAATTAATAAAACGAAAAAATTATTTTATCAGAACAGAACTTTATTTCTTTCTTTTTTTCTTTTTTAGGATTTGGAAATCTAAAATCTTGCGGGGCAAGTCTGCTTTCTTGCTTATTTTTTCTTTCTTGTGGTCCTATCATACTATAGCCTATATCAAATAATTCTTTCAATTTTGTCAAAAACTATTACCACTCGGTTTTATATTTGTTTTTTTCTTACTATCTTTTATATTTCATTTTGTTTTAAGTTTTATATTTACATTACCATTTAGATATTTACGCTGTTACACCACCCCAAATCTATCTTTATTATTGAGGAGGGTATGGGAGAATATTAAAATAATCCCAACAAAACTTTTGGAGGAATAATAAAATTTTAACTGTAATTTTAAAAAAAAATAATAATTTTGAGTTTTAAATATTTTTCTGATAATATATGTCTTTTCAGTTGTATTCTAGTGTTCAAAGTATTTCTTTCTAATTAAAAAATTGTTCTTTCGAGCCTCCTCTACACTAAATACTATAACTTTATAACATAATGAGTATTATTTTTTTTTTAATGATAATACAAGTTTTAAATAGGTAAAATACATCTAGAACCTACTAATCTTTTATCAAAATTGTAATTGGTCTAATGATCAATTTTTTTAGCATATTGTGTACATAATCTTTTCATTTTAATATTATTAGCCCAAAACTCGATTTTATTTTTATGTCTATGTAATAAGCACTATTAAATGACATGATTAATAATATTTTAGTACGTAACACAATTCAGAAAATTACATAGATAAGAAAACAAATTTGTTGGAAGTGTCCAATTTATAGTTTCAAACGGTAAAATCATGTAATTTTTAAATTATTTGGAAATATTTGTTTCACAGTTCAATCAATAAACGAAGTGTATTACACATACGTAAAAGATAGGTCAAGTTTGGGGCTAATTATATTGAAATGAAAAGATCAAGTACTTAATATGCTCAAAAAATTGATCAATTAGCCAATTACAGTTTTAGTACAAGATTAAGAAGCTCAAAATATGTTTTGTCTTTTAAATATTGTTTTTATTTAGGAGTTCTATGAAATAAAGGTAATATATATCAACATGCCATGCTAAAAGTAACGAATGGAAGATAAAGATTGATAATTAAAAAAATATATATGGGGTTGAGATTATCCAATAAATAGAGAAAATAAAAGAATCAAGATTTACAGTAGTTTTTAATTTTAATTAGCTCTAATTTGAATTATTGTTTTTGTCATGGCCAACTTCAAGCTTAATGTGTGTGTGCTTCCAAAATATAACAATTCAAAATTGAAAAAAAAAAAAAAAAAAAAAGATGAGTCGCATTATCAATCCAGACTAAGATTTTTTTCTTGTTAAAACTAAAAACTAAACACTAAATTTTAGGTGTTTAACATTATTAACCTTGAAACTTTCAATGGTGAATTATTTGATAAATTTGAAAAATTCAATGATAATTTTAACTTTAAATTTTAAATCAAATATTTTGGAATACTGGATGAAGTGATTTTTTAAATGATTGAATTAATTAAATAATGTTATTAAGCAAAATTAAAATTAATAAGTATTTAAAATACTAATTTTAAGTTATAAATTATGTTATCCAACACTTTCTAATTTATAATTTAATTTTAGGGAAAACTTCAAAAATACCTATGTGGTTCCATCTTCTGACAAATCAAAGATTGCATTTTATTTTTGTCAAAAAGAGGACTTGTGGTTTCAAAAATTAACAATAAAAATGATAACTAGCATTAAATCATGACATATAAGAGGAGATTTTTATCCATTTTCAACTAAATTTCAAGTTGGTTAATAAATATACAATAGACATTTACGATAAATTTTGAAATTTTTTGAGAAGTGCAAATATTTTTTAATTAAGTGCAGTTTGGGAATGCTTTAAGAAAGAAAAAGCCACAAAAACATGTCAAACAACTATTTGATAAAGTTTAAATGGGAAAGCAATTTGCATAGAAAGCCAATTTTACCTGCTTTCCTCAAAAGTTCCAAATCATAGCTAAATAGTAATTATAAATTTGAAAAAAAAAATACAAAAAAAAAAGAAAGAAAATTTATGAAAAATATTCAAACCTTGATGTAAAATTCTTAAATAATATGGGTAAACTATTAGAATATTTAATGGAAAAATGATATATGACATATCCTCATTTTTTAATGAAAAATGTTAGTTATCCTTTGTTTTGTAATTTTTAAAACCACAAGTTTTTTTTTTTGACAAAAATAAAATATAATCCTTGATTTGTTAAAAAATAGAACTAAATGGATGGTTTTTGAAGTTTTTCCTTTACTTAATGCATGAAGATTCAAACTCCCATTTTGAGTCTCGAAAAGATAAGAAATTAAATTATTCAAAAAGTCTTTTTTTCAGTGTTGGTTTTTCTTTAAGTTTTATCATCATGTCTGTTTCATAATACATAAGTCATAGAGTCGTACCTTTTTTTTCTTTTTTTATTTTTTTTTGTCTATCTTCATCAAGTTACCAATTTGTCTCTCGCACTTATTTTTTCTTTTACCATAAATATAATTTTCGTTTTCTTTTTTTTAATTTATTTTTAATCTCTCATTCTGTTTTTTCTTTCCTTCCTTTACTCTTTTATTTTTTATATTTATCATTTTATTTTAAAAATCGGAGAGAAAACAAAGACCAAAGTTGTTCCAATTTTTTTCCATCCGCTATGAAATGGTTTATATATTTAGTTGGTTGTTCTTCATATATATTATTGTTAATTGTTTTCAATTTTTTATTTGTTCGAACTCAAAATTATATTATTATAGTTAGATTTGATTTTATATGGAGTTTTTGTTATTTTTTTCCAATAAGATTAGGAGTAGAAGGAGTATCTATAATTTTAGTATTTTTTTTTTTTATCGTAAACAATCTTCATTAGACAGATGGGGATATAGATCACCACACATCTCAATCAAACTCAAAATAAGATACCATAACTAAAGTATGAGCAACATTATTGGCTGGTCAACAAACACAATAAAAACTACTTATTTTTTTTCTCATTTTGTTTTAAAATTTTAGATTAGTGATTGGTGAATTAGAACGAATTTACATTAAATGGAGTGGAAATTTAAATTTTAACCTTCAATCTCTGCTTTACCTCCATAATCCCTCCCCTCATTTACATCAAACTTTGATTTATGTAACACACTTATTAATTAAGTTTAAAAGATAATCATAATGAACAAGAAAAATTCAGAAAAAAAAAGTAATAGTTGACTCTTGGTTAAATTAAATGTCAATGATTATTTTATTAAAAAAAAAAGAATGCCAATGGTTTTCTTTTAGTACTCGGGCATAGAAATTGAAAGGTACTTATTAACACATTCACAATTTTTCTCCCAATAAAATTAAATTTAATTCAAAGAAAATTAGAACGGATAAGTATGTTCGATCACTCGGTTTGAGATTGATTAGGCACTCTTTAGATGATCCCTTTTCCAATTAAATTTTTTTGCATAAATTAGGACTCAAACTCTAAATTATTAGTTTAAGCGATTGATGTCCTTACTGCTCAAACCAACCTTATTAACACATATACCTCATCAAAATCTTAATTGAGAACTCTTATGTCAAACATAAAGAAATTAATTAATTTTTTTTTTTCTAATTTTTGGAAGATCATTTTCGCATAATATTGTTATTATAACATGAAACTTGGCGAAGAAGATAAATATTGTGGACAACAACTTTTGGGAGTATCGCTAAGATTTGCTTGTATGGTAATATTGACAGAAAACTTGTTCCATTTATACACCATCCATGTGTTATTATTTTAACCAAAAACCAAACCCCTTGTATTTTATTATTCAATTATATGCACCGTATAAAGGCAAGTACTAGTAACCACTACTCCACTTCGGAATGCAAAACGGAATATGCCTCTATTGCTACCACACGAAAATGATCTCATTATTATATTACTTATTACTATTATCTCTCTATTTTTTTATATTAAAGGAAATACGGTGGAAATTTCAAACATAATTAAGATAATAACTAAGCAGACTTAGCACCCCTAATTTTATTTTTTAATTTACAATACCGTGAGATCCAGTGTGGCTGCCATCACATAAAGGTTCCTTATAATGGGATGGCACTCTGCTCAAAGATGGCGTGCCGTTATACGTGGCATTATTCTATTGGTTTTACTTATGTGGATGGATCTCTCAAAAGGTAGAAAAATCAAAAACAAAATTCAAAAGAGGGAGAGAGAATGAAATTTACAGTTGCAGGTTGCAATTGAATCGCTCTTTCTCCCTCTTTTTTTTTTTTTATTAGATAGATCTGAATTGCTTTTAATCTAATCAAAACCCTAAGTATTCATAATCCTCTTTTTTACTATTCACATTATTACTAATAGTAATAGTAATAATTTCTCCTGTATAATTAGGAAGAGAGGAACAGATCACGGATAGTAGTGGGTGATACTGAGAGTGGAGGAATACGAAGAGTCTCGCTCTCTCTACAACACACACTCCGACATTCTGGTAAGCCAAAATTCCTAATTTTGATTGAATTTTTTTTTTCTTTCTTTGTAATTTTCTTCTATTGAAGCAGTTCCCATGGAATGAAGATGATTTGGACTTTTTTTGAAAACTTGGATTTTATGGTTTGTTGAGTTTTTCGTTTTTTATGATAATGGATTTGAGTCGCCAGATCGTGATGTTTTTGTATTTTTGTGAATGATTTGTTACAGGCTTTCTCTGATTAACGAAGGATTAGTGGTGTGATTGAGGTTGGCTTCGATGGGGAAGGGAGGGGAGGATTATGGTAAAAGAGAAAAGGTTGGTGTAGAATCGCGGGACGATGATACTTTCCCTGCTTGGTCGAAGGAGGTTAAGGAATGCGAAGAGCACTACCAAGTGAGTCGTGAGCGTGGATTATCGACTGCTGAAGTTGAGAAACGTAGGCAGATCTATGGATATAATGAATTGGAGAAGCATGAGGGTCAGTCGATTTTTAAGCTAATATTGGAGCAATTTAACGACACTTTAGTTAGAATTTTATTAGCTGCTGCGATTATATCTTTTGTGCTGGCTCTATATGATGGTGAAGAAGGAGGGGAAAAGGAGATCACAGCATTTGTGGAACCTTTGGTGATTTTCCTGATTTTGATTGTGAATGCGATTGTGGGGATTTGGCAAGAAAGTCATGCGGAGAAAGCATTGGAAGCTTTGAAGGAAATCCAGTCAGAGCAGGCAACAGTGATAAGAGATGGCTTTAAGGTAACAAGTTTGCCGGCGAAAGAGCTTGTTCCAGGAGATATTGTGGAATTAAGGGTGGGTGATAAGGTGCCGGCAGATATGAGAGTTTTGAGTTTGATTAGCTCCACAGTCAGGGTTGAACAAGGTTCTTTGACGGGAGAGAGTGAAGCTGTGAGCAAGACTGTTAAGCCTGTTGCTGAATACACAGATATACAAGGGAAGAAATCCATGGTGTTTGCAGGAACTACTGTGGTGAATGGTCATTGTATATGCTTGGTTACACAAACAGGCATGAGTACTGAGATTGGAAAGGTGCATTCACAGATTCAGGAAGCCTCACAAAGTGAAGATGATACCCCATTGAAGAAGAAACTGAATGAGTTTGGAGAGCTTCTGACAATTATAATTGGAATTGTTTGTGCATTAGTCTGGCTGATTAACTTAAAATACTTTCTTAGTTGGGAATATGTTGATGGGTGGCCGAGAAACTTTAAGTTCTCGTTTGAGAAATGCACATATTACTTTGAGATTGCTGTTGCGTTGGCAGTAGCTGCTATACCAGAAGGGCTGCCTGCAGTAATTACTACATGCTTGGCTCTTGGAACTCGAAAGATGGCTCAAAAGAATGCATTAGTTAGAAAGTTGCCCAGTGTTGAGACTCTTGGCTGTACAACTGTGATTTGTTCTGATAAAACAGGTACTTTGACAACCAATCAAATGGCCGTGGCAAAGCTTGTTGCTATGGGATCTAGGATTGGCACTCTTCGATCTTTCAATGTGGAAGGTACAACCTACAACCCTTTTGATGGGAAGATTGAGGACTGGCCTGTGGGTCGGATGGACTCTAATCTTCAGACAATCGCAAAGATAGCTGCAATCTGTAATGATGCAGGAGTGGAGCTATCTGGCCAGCACTATGTTGCAACCGGTGCACCTACTGAGGCTGCATTAAAGGTTAGATGCCTAAAAATAGTCATGAATTAGCCTGGTGCGAGAAGTTAACTAGACTAGTGCCAAAACATTAACTTACTGAAATTGTTATACCTTTCTTTTTTTTTTTTTTTTTTTTTGGATCTGTTGACTATTTTGCATGTGAATTCGCATCTATATTCTATGAGCAGTAAGCAAAAAATTTCTTCTTCTTCTGCAGAACAGATTTTTTGTTTTTAAATAATGGCAATTGCTATTATTTGTCAATGAAATATTGCTCCAGAACTTTATATGGTGTCAACTCCTCATTGCATTACCACTGTTTTCTTTGCCAGGTTCTTGTTGAAAAAATGGGGTTTCCTGGTGGACATAAGGAATCATCTTCAAGTCATAAGGATACGCTATGTATGTCACACAATCTCAATTTTCTGTTTACTTGCTTTCAATATTCTTTAAATGTGCTCCAAAATGATCTCCTCTGTATTGTTTTGGTACTTAAAGATTCCTGTCAACTATGGAGCAAAATGGAACCGCGTATTGCGACTCTTGAGTTTGACCGAGATCGGAAATCTATGGGAGTTATTGTCAATACCAACTCAGGCAAAAAATCACTGCTAGTGAAGGTTCATCTCTCTCTCTCTCTGTGACAGTCTTGCAGGCTCATTTTGCTTTATTTGTTCTCATTTTGCCAGTGAATGTCATGCTTCTTTAAATGTTTGATCATTGATTGTTAAACTGGCATCTGCTTATTTTGGAAGTGCAATTTTGATACAAAATACCTTTGAGGTGCTTCAAATTAGATTTCCTGTATGCTTTTCCTTTGCAATGAAGGTTGAAGGCATATCGCATGGCCTTGCATATCGTAAAATTAAAGGTTGCTCTTGTCTTTTTATCTCTTTCCGGAGCAGAAATCTTTTCTAACAGGAGCTGATATAAGACTTTTATATTTCACTTTAGTCTCCTTTTCCAAATATAGATGGATGTTCTAATGATGCTAGAACTATGATCCTTCCCTGTAATTGCGAGGATACTTTCTATCCTTGTTTATTGTTTATTTCTATATTTTGGATTTTTATATGATCTATTTATATGTGGCAGGGTGCTGTAGAGAACTTGTTGGAGAGAAGCTCATATGTTCAGTTGCTTGATGGCTCAGTTGTGGAATTGGATCAGTATTCAAGGGAACTTATTTTACAAAGCCTCCATGACATGTCAACAAGTGCATTACGTTGTCTAGGTTTTGCTTATAAAGCAGAACTTCCGGATTTTGAAACATATGATGGTAATGAGGACCACCCAGCTCATCAGCTTTTACTAAACCCATCTAACTACTCCTCGATTGAGAGTGAATTAATTTTTGTCGGCCTAGTTGGGTTAAGGGTAAGTTGGTTCTTCAATTTTCTTTCCTTTCGATTATGTGATTGTTTTGGTTCTTTTGGTGATTTGTCATCTACATTGCCATTGCATTTATGCTTCCTTTTTTAATCTTGAAAGGATCCTCCTCGGAAAGAGGTTCGCCAAGCAATTGAGGACTGCAAAGCAGCTGGAATTCGTGTTATGGTGATTACTGGTGACAACAAGAATACAGCAGAAGCTATTTGTCGCGAAATTGGTGTATTTGGACCTCATGATGATATTAGTTTTAGAAGCTTGACTGGAAAAGATTTCATGGACCACCCTGATCAAAGGAATCATTTAAGACAAGATGGAGGACTGTTGTTCTCTAGGGCTGAGCCAAGGCATAAGCAAGAAATAGTGAGGTTGCTTAAAGAAGATGGAGAAGTTGTTGCTATGACTGGAGATGGAGTGAATGATGCACCTGCCTTGAAGTTGGCTGATATTGGCATAGCAATGGGTATTACTGGGACAGAGGTATGTTTAGTTAGGTGGATTATATTTTGAAGGACTTCGTATTATCAGTTAACATGCCCGTGCTTTCATGTGAATATGGTTTGGCTTATTTTTGTTAAGTGTTCTGTACTTATTAATGTATGCACATTGAGCATACGTTGAAGTAGATTTTTTTCATCCCAAGGCATTGTAGTTGTAGAATTCTAACTTTGCGTATGCATGCATCGCTGCGTGATGGCATGCGCGTTATGCTTCAAGTTTGACATTGTTCTGATGAAAAGTACCTCTTTAGGTGATGCATAAAAACACTTTTCAGCTCTTTTTGGATCTTTTACTGCTAAATCATTTCAAGTTCGGCTTTAAAAAATTTAATATTTTAGTGTTTGACATACCCGGATATTACTTATTCCAATAGCAACCACAACAACTATGTCGAATAGATGCCTCATCATTTTAGCTGTCTTTTCTGCTCTGCTTCACTTAATTCATTATTGTTCTGAATACTAAATTTTTTGAAAATCAATTATCCTTCCAGGTCGCAAAAGAAGCCTCTGACATGGTGTTAGCAGATGATAACTTCAGCACAATAGTTGCTGCTGTTGGTGAAGGCAGGTCCATCTATAACAACATGAAGGCTTTTATAAGGTCCAATACTTTTTTCACTTTGGCTAATTTATCTTTAATTTAGTGTTTTAATTTGCATTTTTTTGGGTCAGGGCACAATAGTGACAATTTTTTATGTGATGCATTATTCTTCTTCTCATTGAAATTGCCCTTCCGATGTTAGATCTTTTAGAGGATCTTACGAGGGACATGAATCAAGGGCAAAGAAGAATCCGATATGGTTGATGGCTGCTAGTTGGGACTTAGTCTTGATTGTTCCATTGATGTATTATTCTTATTATTTTTGGAAGATCTTATGATGGACTTAGCTGTTGCCCATGACAAATCATATCACTTAATAATAGTTAGAAAAGTTATTGTTTTGTTGGTTGTTAGAAAAGTAGAACCAAAAAGGAGTAGAAATCTAGAATTAGGAAACTGCCAGTTGCACATAAGTGGTTCATGCATGGGAAAAGGAAAAGAGGGCTGGCGGTGCAGAATTCTACTTAATTTAGGATTGCTGCTTGTTTTGTGTTTTGCGAAGCTAGTGATCTATTTCCTCTAGAAAGTTTGTTTCCTGGTAGAGATAGGAAATCCTAGTTCTGTCTTCCTTTGTACTCCATTGAAAGGGGCCTAATATCATTAATAAAACAAGTGCTATTTTGATTAATATTTCCTATGAGATCCTGAGTTCTCTCCAGTGAGCTCTAACGTAACCTATCAACATAGGTAGGCAAGGACTAAAGAAATGAATTGAAGTTTTACTTCCAAACTTATCAGTATGAGGACCTGTACTTAAATGCGAAGCTCGTATTCATTCAAATTTCAAAAGAGGCTGATTATCGTTGGTAAGACTGGTGTTAGTTTCATTGGAAATTACTGTGAGATCCAAACTTCTCTCTTATGAGCTCTATCCTAGCTATCAACATAGGTAGGCAAGCACAAGAGGAACAAAATGGAGCTTCACTGCCAGATTTTTTGGAACCAGGACCTGTAACTCTATCCAAAGCTTGGGAACTTAAGATCTAGTGGAGCTTGGGATCCAATATGCTGATACATGTAATAGAGCTCTATTCTACATAGACAATTATGAGTGCTCTCAATGCTAGATCATTGCCGTTATCTAGTTCCAAAACTAACAGGACATGTAGGTGAGGATCATTGAAGCTCACTTTAAAATCAGCCTCATAAGAATTGATCTTGGTCGATCTGCAAGACGATTAATGTTTACTAGTTCCTTTCATATATGTTCGACGTACATATCATACATAGCAATGCAGTACAATTAGTTGTAGAGTGCTATAGTATTCTTGAAAGAATATGTGATATATGCAACTTGTTCTATCCAATTAAAACATGTGCCTGCTTTCCTTTGAACTGGTCAGATAAAATTATGATCAGGCATTTGTTCATAGCTAGTGGTGTGCAAAGTTTCTCATTAATCCAGTATAAAGCCAGACAGAACTAGGAAATGAATTTCTCTAATCACAGTCCAGTATTTTGAAGTTTATTATGTTTTTGCTTGGGTGCAGTTATCGATTTCTATACATAGAACTGTCCTGTTTTTAAAGTAATTTATGTAATAACATTTAACTTTATTTCAAATTGGTTTTATGTTGTGATTCCCCAACCTTTTAGAACACAGAATATGCCACAATTGATTCTATCAAATGCAATCTTTCGGGGATGAAATTTCTGATTATTAGTTAAAGAAATAATCAGTTTCTCCTACCAATTCGCATGATATGATGTAGTTTTGGCAGAGTGTTGTCTGCTGTGCTAATTATTTTACTTGTAGGGATGCCACCCGAAGTCTTTTTACTTTTTTTTGTGCGTCCACTGATGATTGCTTAATTATTGAACTCCCCTGATGCTAGACAAACTAGAGTATGAGTTTTTTTATGATCTAATCATGCATTCTCTGAGTTCCATGTTGCTTCAGGTGAAATGATTCTAGTCTGACCATTTAGCAACTGACATTTATCATTTAACCTCGAAATTGCTGCAAAATTTTCAGTCAATCTTGCATGTCTGCTGCTGTAAAATTGCTAGTGCCGGGAAGCGCTTTTTTTAAAGCTTTTTGGAAAATGCTTATGTTTTTCCTTTTCCTCAAGTCTCAGATGTGTATTTGTTTTGATCGTTATTATAGGTACATGATCTCCTCTAACATTGGCGAGGTTGCCTCCATTTTTTTGACGTCTGCCTTGGGTATTCCGGAAGGGATGATTCCTGTTCAGCTTCTGTGGGTAAATCTTGTTACTGATGGACCCCCAGCAACAGCATTGGGATTCAATCCCCCAGACAATGATGTGATGAAGAAGCCTCCGAGAAAGAGTGATGACTCATTGATAACTCCATGGATTTTGATACGCTACCTGGTACGTCAACCAATTTTCTTTCTTCTATGAAATAAAACCAAACTTTGTCCTTGTTCAAGAACGAAGATTTGCTGAGTAGTTGAAATCTTTGGTAACCTTGATCTTTACTGGAGCAGGTGATTGGACTTTATGTTGGAGTAGCTACAGTGGGTGTGTTCATCATATGGTACACCCACAGCTCTTTCATGTACATTGACCTGAGTGGAGATGGGCACAGTCTTGTCACGTACTCTCAACTTGCCCACTGGGATCAGTGTTCTACTTGGGAAGGTTTTAAAGTGTCACCGTTCAGAGCTGGGTCTCAAGTATTCAAGTTTGATGAGAATCCATGTGAATATTTCCACTCCGGAAAAATTAAGGCTTCAACTCTGTCCCTCTCTGTTTTGGTTGCCATTGAGATGTTCAATTCCCTCAATGCTCTCTCCGAGGATGGTAGTCTCCTGACAATGCCACCATGGGTCAATCCGTATCTCCTTGTGGCAATGTTTGTCTCATTTGGTTTGCACTTTTTGATCCTGTACGTACCAGTCTTAGCTCAGATTTTCGGCATTGTTCCACTTAGCCTGAATGAATGGCTTCTGGTGTTGGCGGTTGCTTTCCCTGTTATTCTAATTGACGAAGTTCTCAAATTTGTGGGGAGATGTACGAGTGGAATTAGGCATTCTCAACTAAGCAGGTCTTCAAAACACAAGGCAGAGTGAGCAGTAAGTGCTAGAGTCGCGATGATTGGAAGATAAATTTTCTGCAAACGGAAATCAATCTTTAAGTCGGACCATAAATTTCGGTGTCCGACTTCATAGCTAAAACCCTCTTTGACTTATAAAAGAATGGGCAAGTTGGTTTGGATATTAAAGATTTGATTAGATTTGTTAGATGAGACTATTAATTTCACACACAAGTAGATGATCAAGTTTTATGGTTTTCCTTATTACAATTAATTAATCTTAGGTGTCTCTACTTCAATGCAAAAAGAATGTCAAAAAACTTCAATTATTTGTTCCTGAATCTGTTTGTTCAAGGCATCTATTCAACTCCCTCCGGCCTCAATAGATAGATGTTTAAGGTTTATGCATATATTAAGGAAATGATTAATATATCTACAAAGTAATCTCATTTTATTAAATTGGTTTTATTAAATTTCATTTTGGAATTTGGTCTATCATGATATTTGAGTTTTACATAGTTCATAATAAGTGGAATAAAAAAAATTTAATCCTTTTATTTATTTATTTATTTATTTATTTTGTACTAAATAATTATTGTACAAATGTAAGGGTGAAATAGGAAAAAAAAATATATAAACTTGTATTAGTTTTCTAAAATGACAATCATTTTGGGAAAATAGAATTGGTTAAATTGACACCTGTCGTGAATCAGAGAAAATATTGAGCTTCTGTTGTATAATTGTTTGCATTATTCATTAAGTTGCATTGAATTGAGCATATATGATCAAGTAGCTGCAGCCAAATTTACCATGGGTGTAGGTCTCAAGAGTTACTCCTGATATATTATGATGTTTGAGGAATTTTAATAACTTTTTTTTTTTTAATGATATTTTAGAATATCTATTCATTTTTGGCAATATTTTTTTAAATTTGTCCTTGTATAAAGGATGGAAAACTTCAATATTTAATGCAAGTAATTTTACATTACGACTTGATGATTAAGAAGAGAAATTTGACCTAAAAAATTAAGTTTTAGAAGAGAGCTATTAAGGATAAACTAATTATTTTAATAATTTAATTAATATTTTATTAGTTTTGTTTGAAAGACAATCTTTTTCTTTGTCAGCATATAAAGAAAAGAAAAACAAAAGATCAATGACATCTAATTTAGTTCTGAAGTAGTTCATGTCAAGTCCTATACTTTTTCACATCTATTCAATAACGAAAGAGTTGAATAGTTAGTGTCATAAATTATATATTCTAAGTGACTGAAATGTATGAAAAATTATGTCATTTGGAATATCTCTAAAAATCATGGAGGCCTAGGTGTAATCAATGCTCTTAAGGCAGAGGAAACTGTGATTCGTGTGACCGCGGTCAAAGTGAGGCTGTGCGGCAAATTCTGGGCATCAGTGACAATGGTAATTTATCAAGTGCCAGCTTCATTTTCTTTGAAATTGTGAATGAAGCTTTTTTTTTTTTTTTTTTGCTCTATTCTTTTCTTGTGGAAATGATGAATGCAAGCTAAAAAAACAATTGCATTTGGATTAAGATCAATGCAAGCTAAGTAAATGGACTATTTTTGTGTGGAAGTTGAATACTTAGGTCTCTTTCTCGACCAAAAATCAAGTAAATCTAATCCTATACTCGGCTATTTTAATATAAGTAACATAGCAATATTAGTTTTTGTTTAGCACTGGAGAAAACTGTATAATTAATTTCAAATTAGGAACCAAGCAAACAAGCCCATACAAATATGTCCAAATGCAACACAATTGCAGTAATTATTTAGTCAATACACAAACCACATAAACAACGAAAGCTCAGAATTCATCTCAAGGGGAGAAAACAATAGAAATTTAATCTCAAATTTTGATTAAAAGCGCAAATTACAGCAACTATCTATTACTCCTACCGAAATACCCAACTATTAACAAAAGCTACCCTAACCCTAACACGCCGCCACAAAAAACCCACAATTTTCTTGACAGCAAGACTTGTCCCCGTCCACCGATTCTGCCCCCTTTTAACCTCCGAAACCGTACAGAGTCCTTCCTTGCCTCTTCAAAGCATAAACCACATCCATGGCAGTCACCGTCTTCCTCCTGGCGTGCTCAGTGTAGGTCACAGCATCACGAATTACATTCTCCAAAAAGATCTTAAGAACTCCACGAGTTTCCTCGTAGATCAGACCGCTGATTCTCTTCACACCGCCTCTACGAGCAAGACGCCTAATTGCAGGCTTCGTAATACCCTGGATGTTATCCCTGAGAACCTTCCTGTGCCTCTTAGCTCCTCCCTTGCCCAGACCCTTTCCGCCCTTTCCACGGCCTGACATCTTCAAATTGATCGAAATTCAAAACCTAATTTGAAAAATTAGAGAGTAGATATGAGAGAATCAGTTATGAGTGTGGATTTGGGGATTTTGGGTGTGGGGTTATTTATAGAGTGGTAAAGGGAAATGTGTTTGTTTCATTGATGAGGATGACGATCTTTGTCATACGGAAATCAGCTATCTCTATCGTCCATATTTTCACGTGGACGGTGTAAGATTTAAGACGCTTCTGTGATGTGGATCGATGACGCGGTACGGGGTTTGTGTTTTTCTATCTTTGGACTTGGAAACCCACGCGGGTTTAATCTAATTTTCACCTAAATTCGTAATTTAGAATGCCGCTCTTTTTTTTTTCTTCAGAAGTATTTATTTATGTTAATGACTTCAGTTTCATTCAAAGCGCCACGTCCCTGAAATTGTTTCAGTAGTTTGCTTTATTAAAATATGTAATAAAATTTATTAATATAATGACATTATTGAGTTTGGTATGTACAAATTATACTAAAATACTTAATTAACTATATTTATAGATGCTGTTAATTTATATTATTAAAAACTTCTTTAAGAACTACATTTTAAGTATAACCTTATGTTTTGTTTTCACTATTACAGATAATAATTTTCATTTCATATCTAGATTTAACTCTAGAAATAACTACATTTATCTAACTATAACTAAAAACAGGGCGAGAAATAAATACACCAACATAAGAAAGCGATTGTCCTTAACTCTTATTAATCGTCATAGCAAAACTAACAACTAGAGATTATTGTCTTCTTTGAAATTTGAATAACAATCTTATGTCTGATGGAGTTAATGCAAGTCGAGAAATGTGTTGGAATCCCACATTGTTTGGCTGTGAGAGTATCTTATAATGAGATTTATGTATCATACATTCATGTCAATGAATAAAAGCATTAATCTATTTATTATATACATCTTGTGTAATATTATAAATAGAGTATCCAATGGACATATCCATATCCATGTTAACAAGTGTCATACACTTGGCAGTAAGACCATGAATAGGGAAAACGATATGACTATAAAGTCATCCGTAGTCTGTTCTAATCATGGGAATGAATGGAACCAAAGACTATCATAAACTTGGTTGTATGGCGGTGTCTTACCGGCTATAGAACATGGAATATCAACCAAGTTCATGGGTATATGCAATGGGATATGGTACTGGATAAATCCACTAAATGAGAAATCCATATGGTATAGTATCACAAGTGATTCTTGTATAGTACTTATATGAATCCTTTGACCTGACCATATTATGGTCTTACATATGAAGTGACACACTTTGGTGTATGCCTAAAGGGTCTATAACAGGGTGTCAAGTATGGGTACGGTCGGGTGTGCTAGTGAGCATGGCAAGACTATGAACATGCAGAAAGGAATGTCACTCAGTAAACCACTGAGAAGATATCACCAGTCTCTTGACGAATGAAATCGATAAGAGTGTGGCCACACCTAAACAAATTGGAACTTGTTTGTGAGCATCGATTCATTCGTGATCAAGTTAATGTCCGGATACAAAAGAGGGTGATGACGCCATGCTTCCGTGTTGGACATCGATATCAATGGCATGAGATATATAAGTTTAACTACACGGTTAAGACTTCCGATGGACTGCTGTCTCTATCTTAATTGGAGGCTATAATGGCTTGCTAGAGCCGACCTACAGTCTGTGGGCCTTGGGCACCCTGCCAACATAAAGACGAGCCCACAAGATCATACACATAGAATACCTGAGTTTGAACTTGTCGGATTGCTTGTATACTTGAAGTATACAGATTGTTGACATAAATATTAATTAATTAAATTGTAGATCAATTGGATTGATCAATATAATTTAATTGATATATATTTTATTGGGTTGCATGAAGTTGATTTAAATAAATTAACTTGTGAATAAATTTCCTGGTGGAATTTTATACATATATAGGTTTATATGTATTTGTTTCTAATCAAATATTAAATTAATTTATTGGGTTAATTCAAATAGACAAATCTATTTAATTTAAATGATATGTATATCATATAATATGATATTATGTAAATACATGCATAGAATTAAATTAGAATTGATTAGGAATTAACCCATACTAATTAATTGGGATTTATGGAATTATGGGTACAAATTCCATTTATAGAAACATACTTATTCACCCCTAAAATTATGGCTATAATTGAGAAAAGGGAGTTGATTTCTCCTTGATGGAATTTCAGCCATAATAGTGGTTTTATGGGCTGAAATTTTTGGCCAACCAAACACTCTCTTCCTCACCTCCTTTGATCTAGGGGTGAGCATGGACCGGTTCGGTTCAAAAACCGAACCGAACAAAAAACGGATCCAAAAAACACTATATTTTATAAACCAACCCGATCCAAACTAAATTTTGGTTTGGTTCTGTCCAAACCGAACCAATTCGGTTCGGTTCGGTTTAGACTAGGTTGAACCAAAAACATCAACTTCTTAAAAAAAATAAAAATAAAAATTTTATATAAGTAGTTTGTTTGAAAAAAAAGAAAGAAATACAAAAAAATAAACTTAAAAAATCAGTAATATTCAATAATACTATTACATCACAATAAAATACTAAAATTCTCTACTCTTTTTTTTTCAACTCTCAAGTTTTAACAACTATAAATTAGCATCCAAAAATCACAATATAAAAATGTAAAAGAATATAATGTCTAAAATTTTCTACAATTAGTATATATTAATTTTATAATTAATTTTAATATTTTACCAATTATTCGGTTTTTTGGTTTTTTTGGTTTTGAACCGAACCGAACCGAAGTCCAAACTTCTTAATAATTTAAAACCCAACCGAACCAAACTATAAAATGGATCAGTTTGGTTCGGTTTGGATTTTCGGTTTTGGGATATTGGTTCGGTTTTGCTCACCCCTACTTTGATCTGCCGCTAGCACGGGTTCCTCTCGATAGACATTCGTGTACGTGAGAGTGGAGAAAATCGGTTTCGGTTTCTGCAGCTGTCTCTAAAAGAAACATAGAAATGTGGAAATCTAATTCTTGATCTTTGATTTTGTGTTTTTTATTTCCATTTCAATTGCTCCTGGGTCACGGATTTGAGAAAATCGATCCAAACTTCCACTTTTATCAGTTGATTTTCAATGAAAAATTCCTACACTAGTATCAGAGCAGGCTTTTAATCTGTGGAAATCTTAAATGGTTTGAATCCCATGGTTTTGAAATTAGAAATTTTGTATAGGGATTCATGGATTTGGGGTTTTAATATTTTTCCCTAATTTGATTTTCAAAGGAAATTATTTTTTGCATATTAGGTTATATGCAATTGTTTCTATTTTATTATTGTTTTGATTTTGTTTTGGTTGTTTTGATTTTCATTTTCTATTTATAAAATCAAATTTAAAAAAAAATATGGGTCGAAGGAGAAGGGAACCGCATAATTGTGATTCCCTTCACCTTCGCAGCATATTGCTGCTGCAACGGGCTGCTCGGCAGGCCGCGTTTTGGATTTTACGGGTTATTTTGCTACTAGGCCCTTTTTGTTTTTTAATGGATTTATAAAAAAATTGCATGTTTAGATTTGGTATTTAAATGTGCATGGTTTCTTGAATGATTTATTTTGTTCATGATATATATTAATTTGGAATTAATATGGTGTAATAAAATTTGTTCGGTTTTCTTAGCATGATTACCTGGGCAGCGTGATTTGGATTCACGGTTTCCCAATTCCAGTGGGATTAGTGTTCTACCTTGGGTTGGAAGCCCAAAGCCCGTCAAGGATTAGAACCGTGATGGGCCAAATTGGCGATTTCTATGTAATGGCTAAGTACATTATTAATTGAGTTTAATTTCATGCATTTTGACATGTTTATAAATTGATGCATTGGATTATATGTCTATGTGATTAAATGTTTGAATGGATGCTATTGGACCTTAATTCAAGATGGGTTGTATTTTTTTTTTTTTTGTAAATACGGCCTGCTTGCCTTTTTTCTTTTAATGTAATTTTATTTTAATTTTATTATTATTATGAAATTTATGTAAAAGAAGCTCATTGACGAGGCGAGCCCAGAAGGAAGGAATGAGGCCCACTTGGTATAGGTTTACTAGAATTATATTAGGATGTAAAATAGGCCTATAGCATTCCATTATTTATTTAGTTATGCACTTATTTATTTACAAGCCTTAATGTATGATCCAATTCCACTTTCACCCCCTTATGCATCTAAATCGTTATTAAAATTGAATCTAAACCAAATGGTAATTACTAAGTCACTTAAAAGTACTTCCCTCATTCAAAACCAACTCGAAGTAGGGATAGGCCAGTTGTAGACCATGCAATCGCAGGATATATTAGAGTGTCGTCATTATGTATTGGA
This sequence comes from Euphorbia tirucalli, assembly GCA_039660915.1. Taxonomy (NCBI): domain Eukaryota; kingdom Viridiplantae; phylum Streptophyta; class Magnoliopsida; order Malpighiales; family Euphorbiaceae; genus Euphorbia; species Euphorbia tirucalli. Next base: position 15,158,897 of record CM077639.1, read on the forward strand.
TTGGAGTATTGGTTACTCTAACACTTGGATGGAGCTTTGGACTTAGCATGGGTAGTAGGATTCTCCTGGCCCTAAGCACAGATGGGTAAGTGCTAATAAGCCTATCAAATCAAAAGTCTCTAGGTTGGGATTGGACGGTGTTCCTACCTAAATAATTAGGGTATAGTTTTTCCCGGCCCTCGTCTGGCTATATCTTGATGAAATATGGATCTCGGCCCATTAGCTCAACAACTTGACTTAATTAATAACTTGGATTCAATTAATTAATTATGGGAAAAACAACTAAGACCTTTATTAATACTCATTAATTTTTCTGTGTATTAATCAAATGGCAAATAACAATTCTTTATCACTACGTTCGCTCCTCGAGAAGGATAAACTTCCGGGCTTAATTTTTTGGATTGGTCTAGGAACTTGAGGACAGTTCTTAGACATGAATCTAAGTAATATGTGTTGGAGAGAGCTGTACCACCTGCACTTACTGGGCGTAATCCACCGGATGCATTGCTGGAGGAATATAAGGTGCATGTCAAGGACAACCGGGATGTGACATGCCTAATGCTAGCGTGCATGGTCTCTGAGCTATAAAAATAGTTCATGGACCAGTAAGCCTTTGCTATGATAATAACACTTAATGAGATATTTCAGGAGCAAGCCTGTCAAGAGAGATACTTGACCAATAAGGCATTCAACTCCTACAAGATTGGAGCTGGGACATCTGTGAGCGCTTAAGTGCTCAAGATGAAGGGCTATCTGGATTCTTTAGCCTGTCTCAGTTCGCGTGTCTCGTAAAAGTTGGCGATTGACACGATCCTAGTGTCCTTGTCTGATTCTTATGATCAGTTAATCCTGAACTACAATATGCAAGGGATGAACAGTACTGTTAGTGAGCTGCATGGAATGCTCAAGCTCGTAGAAAAGTCGATTAAGAAGACTCCGTCGGTGCTACTGGTCAACAAGGGGAACCCTCCTCTTGCAAAGGGCAAGACAAAGGTGAAAGCCAAGGCCAAAGCTAAGAAAGCTAAGGCTAAGAAGGCTAAGGCCAAGCCTAAGGCCAATCCTGAGAATTCCTGCTTCTAATGCAAGCAGGTAGGACACTGGAAGTGATCTTGTCCTCAGCTGTTGGGAGAGCAAGAGAAGAGCCAGGGTGCTTCTTCATCAGGTATATATGTCATAGACATAAACCTCACTGTTTCTACATCTTAGGTAATGGATACTGGAAGTGGTTCTCACATTTGTTGTAATGTGCAGGGACTTAAGAATAAGAGATCACTGGGATCTAGAGAGGTGGACTTGCGGGTCAGAAATGGAGCAAGGGTAGCTGCCATAGAGATCGACGAGTACCATCTAATGATGCCTAGTGGATTAGGTTTGATTCTGGAACAATGTTATTTTGTACCTACGATGTGTAGGAATATTATTTCTATTTCAGTTTTGGATATTTCTAGATTTAATTTTAATTTCACTATTGGTAATGGTAGAATTACTTTATCTAGAGAGGGATTATTTTATGGACATGCTCTATTAAATAATAACCTATATGTCCTGGAATTTAATGAAACTAATCATGTCTACAACATAAATACTAAAAGGGTTAAGCCTAACGAACTTAATCCTGTCTACCTTTGACATTGTCATTTAGGCCACATAAACAAAAAACGCATAGCTAGGCTTCACAAAGCTGGAATCCTAGGATCATTTGACGTGGAGTCACTTGATATATGTGAATCATGTTTACGCGGTAAAATAACCAAAGCGCCTTTTGGTAAGAAAGCTGAAAGGGCCACTGGCTTATTGGACCTAATACATTCAGATGATGTGGGCCCATGAGCGCAGCTACTAGAGGTGGACATCTGTACTTTGCCACTTTCACGGATGATTTCAGCAGATATGACTATGTCTATTTGATAAAACACAAATCAGAGACCCTTGATAGGTTCAAGAAATTTAAGAATGAGGTACAGAACCAACTAGTTAGGAATATTAAAGCCCTTCACTAAGACCGAGGAGGCGAATATATGAGCCTAGAGTTTGACTCATACTTGAGAAAGCATGAAATCATTCCATAGCTTACTCCTCTAGGAACACCATAATGGAATGGGGTGTCCAAAAGGAGGAATAGGACCTTGTTAGACATGGTCCGCTCAATGATGAGTCACGTCTCTCTCCCAATAACATTCTAGGGATACGCTATTAAGACAACAACTCTCATTGTGAACAATACTCCGACTAAGCTTATGGAAAAGACCTAATATGAAATATGGATAGGCAAGGCCCCTAATGTGCCTTTCTTATGGATTTGGGGCTGTGATGCACATGTCAAGAGATTAACTGGGATCAAACTAGAATCCAAGACTGAAAAATGCCTGTTTATGGGCTACCCTAGGGAAACCAAAGGGACTTCTACAACCCCGCTGAGAACAAGGTGTTCATGGCACGAAAATATGTCTTTCTTGAAAAGAATTTTATTTCCAAGAAAGACAGTGGTAACAATGTTGAAATTAAGGAAGTTCAAAGCACATAAGCTCTTGAAGAGAATAACTCGAAGACCAGGGACGAGCTTCCACAGGTGGAAGCACCAACCCAGGTCACATAAGGACCTAGAAGGTCTGGTTTGGATCGTCGGGAACCCGAGAGATATGGTTTTCTCATAACTGACAATGAGGAAGAGCTCAAAACCTACCAGGAGGCCATCGATAACCCATAATCTGCTAATTGGCATAAAACCATAGAAGCGGAGATGCAATCTATAAACGATAATCAGGTTTGGAACCTGGTTAATCTACCTTCGAGTGCATACTATGTACTCCATACTATGTACGAGACTTGATGTCGCCTTTGCACTAAGTATGACGAGCTGATACCTGCAGGATCCCGGCAAAGACCACTGAAAGGCTGTCAAAGCATCCTAAAGTACCTTAACCGGACTAAAGACAGCTTCTTAGTGTATGATGGTCAGGAAGAGCTATCGGTGACTGGGTACATTGATGCAAGCTTCCAGACCGACCAGGATGAGTACCAATCACAGTTTGGGTACGTGTTTTTGCTAAATGGTGGTGCTATCAGCTGGAAGAACTAAAAGCAACCAACCATCACCGATCTACTACAGAAGCTGAGTACATTGCGACATGTGATGCAGCTAAGGAAGTTATATGGATAAACAAGTTTATCGCTGAATTGGGAGTAGTACCAATTACCCTGGATCTAGTTGATATCTTCTGTGACAACCACGGGGCTGTTGCACAAGCTATGGAGCCTCGGTCACACAAAAACATGAACACGTACTCAGAAAGGTTCACCTCATACGAGAAATCGCCAAGAGGGGTGACATTTCATTACACAGAGTAGACACTAAGGATAATGTCGCAGATCCTTTAACCAAGGCGCTAGCTCAGCCTAAGCACGAGGGTCATACTAGATAGTTGGAATTTTTGAAGCTAAGTACAGTAAACAAAAAGAATTTTTGATATAAAATGTAAACTTTAATTAGTAGATTAAATCAAGAAAGCTCATACCTTGTATTCTTGGATAACAAATTGAAAAAAAAAATAAATAAATGCAGTGAATCATAAAAAGGGAAGAGATTGGCATTAGATAATTTGTGAAATTATTATATTTATAGGTGTTTGATTGAGATATAATAGCTCTAGTTGCACGTGATCCTATTAGTTAATATTTATGTTGTAGATAATTTACAATTTATCCAAATTAAGATGAATCCCTTTTGTTTTACACCCGTGCAAACGTGCTTTGCACGGTAAATATAAACATTTTTTTTTATTTAAATTGACAATCTCATTTTTTGTGAATTTCTAATTAACCACTAACCATAAGGTTAATGTGTATAAGTAAAGAATTGGAACACACACTATGTAAAAAATAAATAAAGCGATACAAAATTTTGAAAAAAAAATATATCTACTCTAATGTAAAGTGAATAAATTTTTTTGAAATATAATATCTAAATCTATATATACATTTTTCTGTGGAAAAATATAAGGATTCAATTTTTATACATCTCAAAATTCAAGAGTATGTGCGGCCCATTCTTTTTCCTCTCTTTGTTTTGATTCTTAACGCCTTCATTCCTTAGGCTCATGTTTTTTGTGAACACAATTGATATACTTTTTTTTTTTTTTTTAATTGAAAGCTTCATTAGCTAAAACAAAATAGCAGTAGTGATGCAGCAGAAATTTCAAATGAAACACTAAAATCCGTTGATCCTGCACGATGCCGAAAATTAACTTTCTACTAATTGAATTTCGCAAAATTTACAAAACAGGGAATTGGATTAAATCTGAAATTATTATTGATAAAAAAAAACTGTCTCCCCAAAAGACATAATACAACTTAAATAGAAAAACCCCAATTAGAATCTAAAACAAAAAAGGAAAACAAAAACAGAAAAATTACAAAAAGGTTCAGAAAAACAGTAAATCGCAATTTTGAGGCCCTAAACGACGTTTTTTGGCCAAAAAACGACGGATTTCACGGCGAAGCGTTGGCCCGTTTCCAATAAAATTAGGGCCAGAAATTGCGAAAAACAGACAACCCAAACTTGAAACTATTTACAGTTTTGCCACTTATCCAAAAACAACAAAACTTTTTCTTCAATTGCATCATTCTCCACTCGCTGAAAAGAATTCATCCTCGAATTGTCATCATCAAAAGAATCTCCAGTGGAAGGAATCAGATGTTTGACATTAAAGACATCAGCAGTGCGGATATGGCTGGGCAACTTCAGGCGATAAGCATTTTGATTGATTTTCTCAATGATTTCTACAGGTCCAGTCTTCTTAGCCGATAACTTATTATATTCCCCAATACAGATGCGTTCCTTAGTGAGGACAGCCCACACATAGTCTCCAACTTCAAACTCGATACGGTGGCGCTTCTTATCAGCAGCTTATTTATACTTGGAAGCAGCACGCTCTGGGTTAGCATGGACAGTTTGATGAATTGATTGCAACTCAGCTATAAAAACCTCTGCTTTCCCGTGCACTCGAGTCTTGTCAAGAAAGGGTAAAAGAACAAGAGGACCCCGAGGAACGACAAAATACACAACTGCAAAAAGGTTCAATCCAGTAGTCCGGTTGATGGTCCGGTTATGTGCAAACTCAGCCTGACACAACTTTTGATCCCAGCTCTTCAATGCCCGCCAACTAAACATCTCAACAAATTTCCCAAAGAACAATGACCACTTCAGTTTGCCCATCTGTCTAGAGGCTGGGTATTTACTAGTCTCCCCAAACTTTGCCAAAAATAACTGAGAAATCTGGTATCTCTATCAGAAACAATCGACCGAAGCAAACCATGGAGCTTGTACACTTCTCGAAAGAAGAGCTGAGCAACATTTACAACATCAGTTGTCTTTTTATAAGGAATGAAATGCATCATCTTTGAGAATCTGTCAACTACAACAAAAATAGAGTCGTTACCCCGCTGAGTTCGTGGCAACCCCAACACAAAGTCCATACTGATCTCCTCCCATGGTTGTGATGGAATTGGCAAGAGCATATACAATCCCGCATTAGTGGCGGCCTCTTTGGAATCCTGGAAATCCTACATCAGCGTACAAACTTATCAACCTCTTTCTACATTATGGGCCAAAAGTAGTTGGACTATATCAACTGTAAGGTTCTGTCAGGCCCTACATGTCCCTCGCAATATGAATCTTGAAAAATTTTTAAACGAAGGCTACAATCCGGAATACACAGCTGGTTCCCTTTAAATAGAAACCCATCTTGCCAATGAAAATTTATTGGCTCACCTGCTTGAACTTTTTGCACAACAACAGCAAAATAGGGGTCGGTCTCATATAAATCGGAGAAAGAGCCAAATCCAGGTACCTCTACTGAAAGGCGGACTAACAAACCCTTGCGCCTACTTAAAGCATCCGCTACACGATTAGAAGCTCCAGATTTATGCTTGACCATAAAAGTAAACTGCTGAAGATAAGCAACCCATCGACCATGTCTAGTAGAAACTTTATCTTAACGGTGTAGGTGTTGCAGCGCCTTATAATCAGTAAACAAAACGAACTCCCTCTGAAACAGATAGTGGTGCCAACGCTTAACAGCTTGAACCACTGCATAAAATTCCACATTGCTGTTGTGGCTTAATACAACCCCCATACCCAGCTTCGACACATCAGAATGTAATTCAAAAGGTTGCTGAAAGTCTGGTAAGATCAAAATTGGATTTGAAAGTGATGATAAAATAAACAAAAATAAATAAAAAATAATAAAATGTTGAGAAAATAGCAGATGCTAACACATCAGCAGAACATGGAGGTATATTAATAGATTACTCCATCTAAAACATAATTCAATTTTAGAAATTTCATAATTTAAAAAAAAAATATAGTGTATCCAAAGGTTCTTATATTAATCCAATTCATCACGTAAAATATTAATTTTAAAGTTTGATAACATTATTTAAAAAGTTTTATTAAATTAAAAAAATATTTAATGTAATTAGTTAAAATATTTTATTTGAAATTTTAAGTACATTATTATTAATAGTTTTTCAATTTCATCTATATTAAACAATTTTATCGTTTAATGATTTCAAAATTTATAATAGGGAAAAGTACAAAAAAAAACCTCGTCGTTTGGCCGGTTTATAGATAAAGGGCTGTGTTTCAAAATGTTACAAAAGCATGAGATGTGGTTTGGCGATTTTGCAGATCAATGGTTTATCATCCAATATATTCCCCTAAAACTCTCTTACCCTTTAAATTTCACCTGAAATTTTTCAAGTTTGTTGATTAAAATACAATAAATCCTGGTGTGGAAGCTTGAAATTTTTCGAATAGTAGGTATATTTTTATTTACTCATAATGCAAAAAAATATAAAAAATAATAGAAAATATAAAAATTACAAAAAAATATCCAAAATTTAGAAGTTTGTTAATTAAAATACAATAAACTTTGGTGTGGAAATTTAAAATTTTTTTCAGAATTTGAATATATATTTTTAATTAATAAAGAAAAAAAATTAAAAAATAATAAAAAAATAGAAAAACTGTTGACAAATATTCGAAAAATATATATTGCATGATAACTTTGCAATAAGTTTTAAAATTTGGATATTGTTCGGTAATTTTTCTTTTTTTTTTTAATGATTTTTTTCACTTTTTTGCATTATTAATTAATAAAAATATACACTTCCTAAAAAATTCCAAACTTTCACACTAAAGTCTATTGTACTTTAATTAACAAATTTGAAAAATTTTAGATGAAATTTTGAAGGATAAGAGAGTTTTAGGGCATCTCTAATCCAACGCCAATTTGGGTTGGAGATGCCATTTTTGGGGGTGGGTTTTCTCCAACACACCGCCAAAAATTGCTCCAAATAATCGGCGAGGAACAGTGCCTCTCCCAACTTGGTGGGGACAGTTCCCCTCCATTTCTTTTTTTTTTTCAATTTTTTATTTTTTTAGTTTTAAAAATGTGTATTTATTTTATGGTATTTAGGTTATGTGTTTATATTAATTTGTCTGTTTAATTTAATTTATATGTGTATTTGTGGTCTTGAATTTTTTCAATAATTTTGCTCAAATTCTTAAAATTTGATTAATTGATAATTATAAAAATTAAAATGGTGAAAATTAAAAAAAAATTAATATGTATACAACTTGAAAAAATCATAAAATTAATACCAAATAAATATTAAATGAGCAAATAGAAATTGACATTGCACTACAAGTTTCTGGACGCTACAGTGACAACACAATACCACAACTTTCAAGGTATGTACCAATTATCAACACAAGCTAAAACATATGTCTCTGCATGCTACAGTTGTTCCCACTACCACCACAATGTAATAATGTATCAGAATTTGAAAAAGAAAAAGACAAGTCTCTCCACGCTACAGTGACAACACAATACCACAACTTTCAAGGTATGTAACAATTAACAACGCAAGCTAAAACACATATCTCTGAACGCTACAGTTGTTCCCACTACCACCATAATGCAATAATGTATCAGAATTTGAAAAAGAAAAAGATAAGTCTCTGCATGCTACAGTGATAATCACTAATGATATACACTATACACCAGTGACAACCACTACAACAACAGTAACATACACTATTTCAAATAAAATATCTCTGCAAACGGCACAATAATTGAGAATATTTCAAATGGTCCAATAATTCATACCACTTCTCTTTAATTATCAAGCATAGATCTTTCTTTAATTCACACCATACATCTTTCTTTAATTCGCACCATATATTCTCTTCATTAGCTGATACAATATTTCTCTTACTTCTTTCCTTTGAAAATGAATAACAATTTTGAGCTAGTTGATGAAGATCCTACTCAATACCTTTTATTAGATGAGAAATCTTATATGCAAACTGAAATGTTATTTTCTACTTTCCAAGAAAATGAAAAGTTTATCATGGAATGTGAAATGGGCCGTCAAAGCAGTAGTTTGTCTTATGTTGGCTACGTGAAAGGTCATCAAGTCATCTATCGTAACAGAGAAGAAGTAGACTTCAATATGTATGAAGACTATTTCAGTGATAATCCACGATTCAAAGATGATAAGTTTCGAAGAAGGTACCGAATGCAATGCATCCTATTCCACAGAATTCTTAGTCTATGGACTCATCAAAAAGTTACCACTGCAATGCGAATATTGGCATATGGTGTTCTTACAGATGCCCTTGATGAATACACCAAAGTTGCTGAATCAACTACAATTGAATCCTTCAAGAGATTCTGTCGAGCTATTGTTGAAATTTTCTCAGAAGAATATCTGTGATCACCAAATGCTACCGATATCACTAGATTTCTTCATATTGGAAAGAATCAAGGTTTTCCAGGAATGTTGGGAAGTTTGGATTGCATGCATTGGGAATGGAAGAATTGTCCGACAGCTTGGCATGGACAATTCAGCGGTCGTTCAGGAAAACCAAGTATTATTGTAGAAGCAATTGATGATTATGATCTATGGATATGGCATGCATATTTTGGTATGTTGGCACCAACAATGACATTAATGTGTTGGATTCATCTCTTCTATTCTCTGATCTTGCTAATGGCATTGCTCCTCCAGTCTATTACGAAATTGGAGGGAAGGAATTCAATATGGGCTATTATTTAGCTGATGGAATATATCCAAAATGGCCAACTATTGTTCAGACAATAAAAGACCCTCAAGGGAGAAAGAAAAAACATTTTGCAATGATGCAAGAAGCATGTAGGAAAGATGTTGAGCGTGCGTTTGGAGTTTTGAAAGCTCGATTCTCAATTATTGCTAACCCAGCACATTTTTGGAGAAAATGTCAGCTACATGATATAATAAAGACTTGCATTATTCTCCACAATAAGATAATTGAGGATGAACGTGAGTTGGATGCACCAATACCTCGTCCGATCATAACTAGAGGAAGAACTGCAAATCGAGCCCAAAATCCTAATGATCAATTTGATGAATACATCCATCGGCATCGCGAAATTAGAGATCGAACAACACATTTTGAACTCTGAAATGCATGAATTGAGCACTTGTGGAAGAAATATTCTAATTGAAGCATTTAGTAATTTGTTATGTACTATTTTTTAAGTGTTATTATTGTATTTCAATTATGTGTGTTGTGTTATTTTAGCTGTATTGCTTGTACTACTTGTATTGTGTTTTTTTTATTATTAATTTTTATCATGTTAGTAGTGTAAACGTATTTGTGATTTGGAATAATGTCTATTTAGTATTGTAATACTATCGTATTTATATTGTACCTCGGTTTAATTAAATTATTATATTTAAATGGATTTTTATGGTGTGGTTGTATTCCGGTTTAATTAATTTATATTATCTATTATATATTAACGTGTTAATTTTTACTTTCATCCAAAATGATTTTATTTATTTATTAAAAAGTTATTACGTAGTTAAATATATTTAATTTCAAATTATTAAAATTAAAATTTTTTTGATGATTTGATAGAAAGATATGAATAATATAAATATATGTAAAAACAAAAATTATAAAAATAAAAATGTTAGGTGAAATGGAATAAAGTAATAATATTTTAATTTGGAGTGGAAATTTGTAGTGGAGGGTTGGAGGAAATAAAACTATAGCGCCCTCTAAATTATAGAGGAAATTGAATTAAGGTCATCTCCAATCCTACACTCCAAATTTTCACTCTAAATCCAATTTCCTCTATAATTTAGAGGGAGTTACAGTTTTTTCTCTCCAACTATCCACTTTAAATTTTCACTCCAAATTAAAATATTATTACTTTATTCCTTTTCACCTAATATTTTTATTATTATTTATAATATTCCTTTTTACATATATTTATATTATTCATATCTTTTTATCAAATCCTAAAAAAATTTTAATATTAATAATGTTGGTTTTTGGTCCGCCCATGACATTTTGGAATGGCAGGGACTAAACTGTAATTATGTGTAAATTACAGGGACCAAATATGTAATTTGGTCCGACCCTATAAATAGATGGAAGTTGGGATTTCCACTATAAATAGAGAATTCGTTTCTCAGATTCATTCTGCGAGAAAAACGCAAAAACACTCCCAGAGAGAAATCACGAAATACGTTCTCTAGAATTCATCGGAAGAATTCACGGATTACGCCCGTACTCTGTGTAATCATACATACGTAGGAAAGGTATCTAGAAATGATCCGGTTTTTCCTGTGTGGAACAGAATCATCTCTTAATCAAATATCCGCTGTATATAAACCGTAAGTCTGTTTATCTATTCTGATTACGTATTCAATATATTTGTTATATGATTTATACGTGTTTCGATCTTCATTGGTATCAGAGCCGAAAGGTTGATAGATTGATTTGTTCAAATCTAGTTTTTCTGGAATTCCGTGAATTAGAATTCGTCATATCCGTTTGAAAGCATGTTTATTTGTTTAAATACAATCATTTATTTTGATACGGATTTATACTGAAATCCGCATCACAATAATTCCGTAAACATTGAAATCCGATATTTCATGAAAAGAATATGTTTCTGTTAGTCATGAATTCGTTTTGGTTCGTTTTGTTGTGAATTTCCATCGTAATCCGTGTCAAAACGATACCGTATTTGATCCAACAGTATAAAGTGTCAAAATTTTTTGTCGGAATTTTGAAAATCTAACCACTCCACTGAAATCAGCACAAAAAATTGAGTCGGAATCTCAAATTTCATGGCCAACGGAGCAGCGGAAGGCGGGGCGTGGCTCTCACGCGCCACCACTGCGGCTGGCGTTGGTTGCGGAACGGTTGATAAGGTTTCTGTTTGATCGACATGTGGTGCAGCGCGATTGGCTGATCCGGAGAGGGTTGAAAAGTAAACGGTCCAACATCCAATCACATTACGACACGTGTCCGATTAAAACCGACGAAGAACTGTTCACTGAACAGGTGGCGACACGCGATTGGAGGGGATCGACGGTTGAAAAGTCAACCGCCAATCATGTGATGCCACGTGTCATCAGTAACCATTTGAGAAACCGTCAAAGTGCCACGTGTTGCCACGTGTCAATAACATGGACCAATGGTGAAATGACACGTGGCAAACCTGTTTTGTGTGTGCCACGTCATCTAATGAGCCATTCAGGTGATGACACGTGTCAATTGTTGCCACGTCAGACAGAATCACATGGCACCACGTGTCACCCGGACAGCCGGTCTTAGCGGCGCGTGACGGCGCGTGATCGCGCGTGGCAGGCTTTTCTTCAGCGCGTGTGGGCGCGTGAGGTGGTTTCCGGTTTCCAAAATTTGTCAAATTTTTTCCAGAATTAAAATTTACATTTTTCTTGAATTTTTGATGTATTTTGATAAATTTTTGGAATTCATTTGATATTTTAAGCTAAATTTACTTGTATTTATTGTGTATAAATGCTTAATTTATTTTTAATAAATTCAAGAAAATTCAGTATATTTATTGTGTATTTATGTACTGAGTTTTGATTGATCATTAACAAGTTTTTGTTATTTCTATATGTGTTATAGAAATGGCAACAATCGTTAAAACGGCGAAAATAATCGAGTCTCAGGAGGAGGCACGAGCCATACAAAAACTTGAAGATAAGCTGTTCTCTAAACGGTATCCTTCGTTGGCTGAAGGGGATATTGTTGGAGTAATGGAACGATTTAACACGTTAAATCGGGAAATCCAAGAGCTTGTCTGGAAAGGTGGATTTTCCTCAGGGACTGATCAACTGAAAATGTTAAAATTTGCGAAAAAGGCTTTTCGGGAAAAGCATTTTAAAAAATTCTGGTTTGGTGAAAATCCTATATTTGACATGGCAGTGGTCTCCATTGAAGGATTGGTTCCTGAGAAGGAATACAAGTACCAATGCAAAGTGTTTGTTTTACAATTGGCTGAAACCGGAGCTAGGCTGTCTCATAATCCTAGAACAATGTTACTCAGAAGTAACAAATTGGTTCGTCGACCCTGTCTGGACACTGTTTTTGAGGGTGTTGAGAACATGCCTCATGATCTCTACTATCAGTTCGTAGAGACTATACCGGTCACCTCTAAAGAAATTGAAATTGTTGACCTAGAGGAAGAGGATGAGATCGACACTAGTGTCGAGGATGATCCAATGACTCCAGAAGGTTACTATAATGTTGACAGTGGGGCTGGCAATGATGATTGAGTTCTTCTGTTCTTTTTTTTAATTTTTTGCTGATTTCATAATGTTCAATTGTGTATTGAATTAGCTACGTGCTAATTTTGTTTGTGTTGTGTGGTTGTATCTTTGTTGTTGGACAAGTTATGAAATAAAGTGTTTATTTGTTAAACATTTCTATTTTGGTTAATTGTTTCATTTCTTCAAAGTTATTTATCTTGATTTTATAACTAAGTGTTATACAATCATTTGCATTATAAATAATAAATTTTGTTGTTGTAACTAGTAGTCTGAAACATAACCAATAGAGATGAATGGTGACTCTGTGCATTTAAAACTAACCTAGTGTTTGTATTAGCCCGAATAAATGGTGACTCTGTGCATTGCGCATAGTATTCGATTTTATGTGAACCAAGCACTATTTTTAGCTTTAAATAATCTTATAATAAATATGGTGTATTGCTTACTTGTGTTGTGCTACTTCGTCTTTATAGTTTTCAATGGCTGCTTCCAAGTCAATTGTGGCTGAATTGAATAAGGACCTACGCTTAAACGGTGACAATTATGAGGTTGGGCGATGAAAGTCCAATACATAATTGAAGAGCAGGAGGCTCTGGACACTCTGGAGCGAATAATGGTTCCTCCTAAAGAGGGTACCACCGCACAAGCTAGAAGGGACCTTGATGCTTATCAAATCTGGAAAAGGAAAAACTCTACTGCCCGCATCATCATGCTTAGTGTTATGGATGATGATATCGCGAAAAGGTTTCGCGTCTACCCCACAGCTAAAGAACTGTGGGATGCTCTCAAGGAAAATTTTGGAGGTGTCTCCTTAACTAAGCTTCGTTCTTTAAGTATCAAATTTGATACTTATAAGAAGAGAGCAGACCACACGATGAAGAGGCATTTAAGAGAAATGTCCAACATGATCACGGAGATTCATCATGCTGGTCATAAGTTGACTGAAGAGCAAAAAGTTCAAGCTGTGATATGTTCTCTGCCGACCGGATGGGAGCATATGAAGTTGCACCTAACCCATTCTAATGACATTAAGACCTTTGACGATGCAGTTCGTCATCTTGAACTAAAGGAGGACCGTTTGGCTTCTCTCCGTGTGAGATCTGAAGTTCACATGACAGGTTCAAGTTCTGGTCCGAAGTTAAAGAAAAGGAACAAGAGGTTCTTTCAGAAGAAGGCTAAGGGAACGGCGGGCAGTGTTCCAGTTCAGAAGAAGGGCAAGAAAAAGGTGAACATTTCTAAAGTGAGATGTTATAACTGCAGACAGAAGGGACATTTTGCAAAAGACTGCAAAGCTCCTAAGGTAAATGTTACCGAATTGTATAAGTGTTATACATACGTTTCAAGTTCTGTTTTCCTAACTGAATCTCATCCTTTGTGGATTGTAGACTCAGGAGCCACAGACCATGTAACAAAAGGATCGTGATTCCTTTGTAGAGTTCCGAAGTGTTCCAAGGGGAACAAAATGGATATACGTGGGAAATAATTCAAGGGAGGAAGTCTTAGGGATTGGCTGTTGTCAGCTAGTCTTGAATGGTGGCCGTCCACTATTCCTTGAAGATGTCCTCTACGCTCCTGGAATACGAAGGAACTTGATATCTGTTTCTGCCCTAATGAATTTAGGATTCATTTTGTCTTTTGAGTTAAACAGTTTTAGTCTCTATTTGAACAATATTTACTTTGGTGGTGGATATTTAATGAATGGTTTTATTGTGTTGGATATAGATCCAAATTATTTGTGTAATAATAGCTTTTCTTTTAATGTTAACTCATTTGTGGATAATGTTAGCATTTCAAAAATGTGGCATGCGAGACTTAGTCACATTGGTCAACATCGTTTAGTACGATTGGCTAAAGCAGGTTTGTTGGCTGATTTATCCAAAGTAGATCTTCCAACTTGTGAAAGCTGCTTAAAAGGAAAGATGACAAGGAAACCGTTTGGTAAAGCTACGCGAGCTGACCACCCATTGCAATTAATCCATTCTGACATCTGTGGCCCAATGAATGTTAGGGCAAGGCATGGTGCGTACTATTTCATTACATTCATAGACGACTATACAAGGTATGGTCATGTCTATTTGATTGCACATAAATCTAAAGCATTAGCATGTTTCAAACGATTTATGACTCTAGTTGAAAATCAATTAGAGAAGAAAATCAAAGCTTTAAGAACCGATCGGGGAAGAGAGTACCTCTCCGAGGAATTTAAAGTTTTATGTGATGAAAAGGGTATAAAACATCAGTTGACTATACCTAGGACTCCGCAACAAAATGAAGTCGCGGAAAGAAGAAACCAAACCCTCTTAGAGATGGTAAGGTCTATGATGGCTGAAGCCAATTTGCCTATCTCCTTTTGGGGAGACGCACTATTGACTGCCACCTATGTACTCAATAGAGTACCTTCCAAGTCCGTAGAAACCACGCCCTATGAATTGTGGACGAGCCGTAAGCCCAATTTGAACCATTTACGACTATGGGGATGTGCTACCTATGTTCATGATACATCTAGCAAGCATGGCAAGCTAGGCCCTAGAGGCAAGAAAGGTATCTTTATAAGATATCCTGATCTCTCCAAAGGATATGTTCTAGTGGGAGAGAAAGAGAATGGTCACATAACAGAATTTGAGTCACAAGATGTCACATTCTTAGAGAATGAATTTCCTAAGCTGGGAGAAGTGGATAAGGAATTCACTTTCTTTGAAACTCAAGAGTCTGAAACTTCAGGATCGCTCAATCCGAGTGGGAGGAATGAAGTTGAAGACGTAAGGGAAAGGGAAGATGATGTTCTTCAACCTTCACAAGCGGATTTGAGTAATCCTGACCCTGACTTGAGTAGTCTTGATTTGAGTGGGAGTCTTGTTCCAAGTTCAAGTGTGAATATGGATATAGATCCCAGTGGGAGTGGTCCCAGTGGGAGTTCTGCCCAACACCTTGATGAATATATGCGATTTGTTTATCAAGAAGCAGAACCTCTGAGGCGATCGAAGAGGGGAAACATTCCGCGACACCGTCATTTAGTTGATAGTGAAGTTCTCTCGGTCATAGCTCAAATTGAAGACATTCCAACTAGCATGAGAGATATAATGGAATCTCCAGCAAAGGAAGAATGGATAAAAGAAATGGAAAGCGAGATGGAGTCAATGAGAATCAACAAAGTTTGGGAACTAGTTGATCTACCCAAAGGGCACAAAGCCATTAGGAATAAATGGATACATACTATTAAGCGATCAGCGGATGGGAAACCTATCCAGACTAAGAGTCGGCTGGTTGCGAAGGGGTTTACACAACAGGAAGGAATTGACTATCAGGAGACTTTTTCACCTGTTGTCCGTTTCGCGTCTATAAGAATTGTACTTGCTTTTGTAGCATGTATGGACCTTGAATTACATCAAATGGATGTAAAGACTGTGTTCTTGAATGGTGAATTGAACGAAAAAATCTATACGGTTCAACCAGAAGGTTTCGTTGTTCAGGGTCAAGAACATAAGGTTTGTAAGTTGAAGAGATCAATTTATGGCCTTAAGAAATCTTCAAGACAATGGTATTTTCGGTTCCATGAAGCGATTATATCAATGCAATTTAAGGTGATCAATGCAGACTCATGTGTCTACATTAAGCGCGAAAACGGAGGGAAGTTTGTCATTCTAACGTTATACGTTGACGATATCTTATTAGCAGGGAATGACACTTTCTTACTCAAGAAAGTAAAGACTTGGTTGTCTTCTAACTTTGAGATGAAGGATCTAGGAGAAGCAAATTACATCCTTGGGGTTAAGATCTCAAGAGATCGATCTAAGAGATTATTGGCTCTTTCACAAGAGACGTATATCAATAAGATCTTAGAACGGTTTAGTATGGCTCACTGTGATCCCGATCCAACCCCTATTGCAAAAGGTACAGAACTGAATGCAAGTATGTGTCCCACGACTCCAGAAGAGACTAAAAGGATGGAGAGAATTCCTTATAGGTGTGCAATTGGTAGCTTGATGTACGCTATGATTTGTACACGACCTGATATAGGTTTTGTGGTGGGTCTCGCAAGTCGATATCAGGGGAATCCAGGTTTGAAGCATTGGGCAGCAGTGAAAAGGATATTGAGATATTTGAAGGGGACTTCAAATTGCTCCCTTTGTTACCAAGGAAAGGATCTGCAGTTAAAGGGATATACAGATGCTGATCATGGAACTGATAAAGACGGGAGAAAGTCCACGTCTGGGTATATTTTCACTCTAGGAAATGGTGCAATTTCCTGGTGTAGCAAGAAACAAACTTGCGTGGCATTATCGACTATGGAGTCGGAATATGTAGCTGCAGCAGCTGCAGTACAAGAAGCGTTTGGTTAAACCGCTTCATAGATCTTTTAGATCTATTGCCTAAAGGGAAATGTACGACTATCTATTCCGACAGCACTGCATCGATAGCTTATTCCAAGAATCCTTGTTATCATGGAAAAAGCAAGCATATCGATATAAAATATCATTTTGTTAAAGACAAAGTAGCACAAGGGGAAATAAGTTTAGTGCATGTTCCAACTGGAGATATGATTGCAGATTCGTTAACGAAACCAATAGCTCCAAAGGTTTTTAGTAAACACGTTTTGGAATTTGGTCTTCGTAGATTATAGGAACATGTTGTTGTCTTTGAACTATTGTAATAACTTTTGAAAATTCTATTGAAATGGAATGTCAGTTATTTGTTGTGTTCAAATTCATTTTACTATTTAAAGCGATACACATAGAACTATTGAGTGTAGTTTAGTATGTTGGCGAAAATGTCATCTACTCACATAGATGAATCTTTTGCTATCAGTTGTGTGTTCACGGGTAAAAGTGGAAGTGTGAGTTACTCTATATGTGATATTTTGCATAATATCATTATTTCGTTGATACCGGAAGCTGTCCTGTGAAAGGCTTAAAAGTGGACTAGAGGTACTGATGCATGAGTTGTATTTAGAGACTGAATGCTTTCGCATAGTGTTTATAGAACATACGTCCTAAGTGGATCAACACTGTGGCATATTTGTGTAGTATGTGTAAAAGCCGACCAAGGGATGGAAAGAAGAAAATTGATCTCAACTTTCCTAATGTGAGACCCAAATGAAACTATGAGTTTCAAGCTCACCCTTAAAAACTCTTGTAAATAACAAGAAGGGTATGTCTGATGATTAACTTGATTGGAACCCTAAACTAGGCTTCGTTAGCTATGAACGGGCATATAAGGACCAGTCAGATAAGCATTAGACATATGGTGGAAGGTTATTTATAGAGAGGAAGTACATTTTCAGTAACATGTCACTTAGTAAACATATAACACTCGAGCTCAATACTTTTTCGTGGAAAAGGTATGTAGTGTATATGAATGTTTTCGTGAGATCAAAAGTGAGTCGCAAACTAGTGATCATGGAAAATGGACTAGGGGGAAGTCACGTTAAGCTAAAGGTGGAACGATGAAGGAGAGCTTCAAGATTTAACCGTTACGTTGACTGGTCGCGTGAATTCGCCGAAAAAGAATTGAAAGAGGTATGTGTGTTCAATCGCCATGAAAGTATGCCTTGTCATGTGCGAGTGGGAGATGTTGGTTTTTGGTCCGCTCATGACATTTTGGAATGACAGGGACTAAACTGTAATTATGTGTAAATTACAGGGACCAAATATGTAATTTGGACCGACCCTATAAATAGATGGAAGTTGGGATTTCCACTATAAATAGAGAATTCGTTTCTCAGATTCATTACGCGAGAAAAACGCAAAAACGCTCCTAGAGAGAAATCACGAAATACGTTCTCTAGAATTCATCGGAAGAATTCACGGATTACGCCCGTACTCTATGTAATCATACATACGTAGGAAAGGCATCCAGAAACGATCCGGTTTTTCCTGTGTGGAACAGAATCATCTCTTAATCAAACATCCACTGCATATAAACCGTAAGTCTGTTTATCTATTCTGATTACGTATTCAATATATTTGTTATATGATTTATACGTGTTTCGATCTTCAAATAATTTATAAATAAATATATTTAATTACATAAGAATTTTTTAATAAATAAATAATTTAATTAAATAAAATCGTATTGGATGAAAGTAAAAATTAACACATTAATACATAATAGATAATATATATTAACTAAACCGGAATACAACCACACTATTAAAATCCATTCAAATTAAATAATTTAATTAAAGTTATGGTAATTGGTAATTGTCATAGACCTCTAAAGTTGTGGTATTGTGTTTTCACTATAGCGTGCAGAGACTTATCTTTTTCTTTTTCAAATTTTGATACATTATTGCATTGTTGTGGTAGTGGGAACAATTGTAGCATGTAGAGACTTGTCTTTTAGCTTGTGTTGGTAATTGTTACTAGGGTTGTCAACGGGGACACGGGGGCCCGTCCGAACAGGGACGGAGATTCTCGGTTTAGAATCCCCGTAGGGCGGAGACGGGAACAATTTTGTCCCCGTTTACTAAACGGGGACGGGGATGGGATTTACCTCCCCCGCCCCATGGACCCGTCCCTATCCCCGTTTAGTCCCCAACGGGAATTTCCGTTAAATCCCCATTTATTTATTTATTTTATTATTTATTTATATATATACATAAATAATTAAATTTTCTAATAATAAAACTAAAACTAGGGATTGCTTTATATCCCTCTTTCACTTTTAAAGTTTTTAACAATCAATCATGTGTGTTTAATTGTTACTACTGATACTAAATATATGCAATTGTGTGCTTATTTGCAAAACTTCTGCCTAGGTACAAAACTTAAAATTTAGCCTTTGCACTTGATAGAATTTATCAATTTAAAAACCTCTGATTTAATTTTTGTATATTGGACTCCTGTACTCTATTTTGAAATAATGATATTAGTAGTTGTCATATTTTAATTAAATATCACTTTCTTATAAGAAAAATTAAGTGATTTATTTAATGGTGTCAAAACTGTAATATGTTTTTTAAATTATTTTTGCACCAAATTTTATTAAAATTTCAAAAAAAAAAAATCTTAACGGGGACGGGGATCCCAGCGGGGAATCCGTTTCCCGACGGGGCCGGGGATGGGGATAAAAATCGTCCCCGTTTAATAAATGGGGATGGGGATCCCCTCCTAGCCGGGGAACAGGGATGGGATTGCCAATCCCCGCTCCGCCCCATTTACACCCCTAATTGTTACAGACCTTGAAAGTTGTGGTATTGTGTTGTCACTGTAGCGTGCAAAAACTTATCTTTTTCTTTTTCAAATTCTGATACATTATTGCATTGTGGTGGTGGTGGGAACAACTGTAGCATACAGAGACTTGTCTTTTAACTTGTGTTGGTAATTGTTACATACCTTGAAAGTTGTGGTATTGTGTTGTCACTGTAGCGTGCAGAGACTTG
Organism: Euphorbia tirucalli; assembly: GCA_039660915.1. Classification (NCBI taxonomy): domain Eukaryota; kingdom Viridiplantae; phylum Streptophyta; class Magnoliopsida; order Malpighiales; family Euphorbiaceae; genus Euphorbia; species Euphorbia tirucalli. Next base: position 15,178,920 of record CM077639.1, read on the forward strand.
TCTTTTTCAAATTCAAATTCTAATACATTATTGGACCTTAACTTCACTATAAATACAAACGTTTGGAATAAAAACCAATCACACACTTCATACTTCTGTTCTAAGATTTCAAACACTAGTGAATTCTTCATTTCATCAAAATGTTTCGTGGGCATGGTTTCAAAGCTGCTGAAGATGTGTTGTTATGCTCAGCTTATTTGGAAATCGTTCAAGATCCAGTAATAGGGAAAAACCAAACCAAGGAACATCTAAGGAAATGAATATCAGAGTTATACAATGAAAGGAAAGAACCAACGTGGGAGGAGAGGAACAACAAATCATGTGAGTGTCGAATCCAAAAAATAAAGAAGCATGTGAAAAAGCTAATGGCTTGCATTAGACAGATTGAAAATAATAACCCTAGTGGTGCATCAGATGCAGATATTGTAAGTAAAATTTATTTAAAATAAATAATTAAGTTTTCATATTACATTTGGATGGATGATTGTTAATATTAATTCATGATTTGTAGATGGTTCATGCGAAAATGTTAATGCAGACAGACAATAGGTACAAAGGTGGCTTTAAGTATGACCATGTTTGGGAAGTTAGAAAAGATTTTGTCAAATTTGAAGATAACGTCCAAACTGCAAGAAGGAAGGCTAGGGCTCATATGGCTTCGTATGTATCTTCGTCTTCGGAGAATCATACTTATGATAACCCGATTGACGAAGTTCCGAGTCAACAATCGCCAGGTTTGTCTGATTTCTCTATCGACTTGAATCAAAGCTCTGTTGGTGTAGGTTCATCTGAAAGAGCAAACGGAATTAAGAAAGCAAAAAAAAAAGGCAATGGATGCTGAAACCATGTTAGCTGTGCGTAAAAGGGAAGAGCAGAATGAAAGAATGTGTGTGTTGATTGAAAAGTCAAATGAGATTTGAAGTAAAAATTTATAGTGGAAAGAACAAGAATTGGAGGTTAGACACCGAGAAGCAGAGGCCAAGAACCGAAAAGCTTAGGCCACTGACCGAGCATTGAAGCTACAAGAAGATGCCATATTAATGACAAATATGTCAAAAATTCTCGATCCACTTCTTCGTAATTGCATGATGCAAAGACAGACTTAAATTATACAAAGCAAAATGATGTCACCAACTTAGGCACCAACCCCCTCTTCAACACCAAATCTTAACACTGATGAGGAGTATACATATATTAATAATTTCATTCACAATACTGACAACGTGGATTTCTCAGATTATTGAAACTTTGCGGCATATGTCTTGTTTTATATATTATTCGTAATATCTAAGTTTATTAAGTAATATTAGCCCAACTGTGTGTTTTAGTTAAAAATAAAATTTATGTGTGCGTATGTGTTTAAGTGTATTGTATTATATCGTTATATTTTGTAATGCAATGTCAATTTCCATTTGCTCATTTAATATTTGTTTGGTATTAATTTTATGATATTTCGAAGTTGTATACGTATTAATGTTTTTTTTATTTTTCCCGATTTTAATTTATTTTTGATATTTTATCATTATCAATTAATCAAATTTTTAGAATTTGAACAAAATTATTGAAAAAATTCAAGACCATAAATACACATATAAATTAAATCAAACACACAAATTAATATGAACACATAACCTAAATATCATAAAATAAATACATATTTTTAAAACCAAAAAAAGAATTGGAGGGGAACAGTCCCCGCCAAATTGGGCGAGGCACTATTTCCCTCCAATTATTTGAAGTGAAATTTGGTGGTGGGCTAGAGGTTACCCACTACCAAATTTTGGCTCTCCAACCCAATTTGGCGTTGGATTGGAGATACCTCTAGAAAAGCATATTGGATAATAAATCCTTGATATATAAAATCATCTAACCATATGTTATACTTTTGTACCATTTTAAAACACAACCATAGATTTACAAATCAGCACAACCCTCGATTTGCAAATCAGCCAAACAAAAGAATTTTTTTTTTTTTTACCTTTCCCTTTATAATATCCAACACTTTAAATTGGACAGTAAATTTTCTAAATTTTCTTGACATCACCTTTATTAATTTTTCGGTTGGAAATTTTTGCGCACAAGTTCCCTCGTTAGCCAATTTATAGTTCAAATATTAATTAATATATTTATTACATTCTATCAATAGTAATGTATAATTAATATTTTCTTCTTTTATTTTAGTTTTCATCCTTCCTCTCAAATTTGACGATCTTTTAAAATGTAATGACAATTCAAAAATTAAATATTATTTCAAACAAAATTTAATTGCTTTTTAATCTTGTTAATAAACCAACATTATCCAAAGAAAAGAAAAACTCGGATTGGATCAATAACTGATTCCTAATACTCCATCCTCCACAAATTCTACATTCCCTACCAAACAAGTAACAAGTTTAATTAATTATTAGAACAGATAGTTTAATCTCAAAATTGAACCAAAATTCATTCATTTAACATTCAATTAAACGAGTAAATTACAAGCTTTAGGCAATCCTACCAGTTGAACGAACACCTATCTAATTACACACATACCGTCAACAAAAACCACCCTAACCCTGACACGCCACCAAAAAAGCCCTAATTTTCTTGACAGCAAGACTTCTCCGTCCACCGAGTTTTTCCTCTTTTAACCTCCGAAACCGTACAGAGTCCTTCCCTGCCTCTTCAGCGCATAAACCACATCCATGGCAGTCACCGTCTTCCTCCTAGCGTGCTCGGTGTAGGTCACAGCATCACGAATCACATTCTCCAAAAAGATCTTCAAAACTCCACGAGTTTCCTCGTAGATCAGACCGCTGATTCTCTTCACACCGCCTCTGCGAGCAAGACGCCTAATTGCAGGTTTCGTAATGCCCTGGATGTTATCCCGGAGAACCTTCCTGTGCCTCTTCGCTCCTCCCTTGCCCAGCCCCTTTCCTCCCTTTCCACGGCCAGACATCTTCTAATTTATTGAATTGAAAATAAAATCTGAGAAATTTTGATTAGGAAATGAAGATTGCTTGTGAGTCTGAAATTTGGGATTTAGGTTTGGGTTATTTATATATGGAAATTGGAAATGGGTCTGTTTCCTTGATGAGCGTGTCGATCTTTGTCATACGGAAATGAGCTGTTCAGTATCGTCGATTTATTTTCAATGGACGTTTTAGATTGAGTGAGGAGGATCGATGACGTGGACAAAGCGAACGGTTTGTGTTTTTTGAGATTTGGAATTGAAAACACGCGCGAGTTACTCAAAATTACGAATTCTACCTGCCGCTTCTTCTTTTACTAGTTTTTATAATTTCAATTTATAAAAGCTCGTTTACTTGATTAAGAAAAATGAATTTCAAAAGATGCGTACTAAATATTTACTTAAATTAAACATCTACACCTTTTTCTTTTTTTTTTTTTTTTTAAGCTAATAAAGATGCTTTCAATTTTAAATCAACAACCAAACTAATTATTTGTGATCACAATATGGAAGATCAATCAATTCTATTAAAGAGCTATTTTCGGGTCTGACTATCAGTTTGGTCCGCTCAGTACTATTAGACTTGGCCCAACATAAAGTCTGCTTATATTTTAGCTGAACTTGGAATGAATAAAAGTAGCACGAATCGATGACTCGAATATATATTAAATGCTATAAACATATTGTTAGGAGTTTCATAGTTGACCACTTTCTATTGGTTGTTAGAGTAATTTTAGTGAATCTGTTAGTATTGGCTATTAGCTTTTCAATTATTTGATGAGCTTATTTTTTGGGATCTGTTTTTGTAATGGCTTTATAAAAGCCCAGCCTTTCCTTTCGATAAAGTGTCAATGAAATTCCATTTGTCTTGTATTTTTCTGCAGTATTTCTTAAATACTCAACATTTGGTATCAGAGCCCACACCGGGCTTGTATAGAAGAAGCAGCAGTCTTCGAGTGTTTTTGAACACTGAAGAATGAGTGACGACATGATTCTTATGAAGATCCCTCATTTCGATGGTCAATATTGTGAACAAGGAATTTTCCGGGTTAAAAAAAAAAAGAGAGACAATGGTCGGGTGCAATGACATACAGTCGCACGACTGTAATTACAGTCGTACGGCTGTAATTCCATTACCAAGGCTGTAATGTCCAAGTCAAATAAACAACCAAATTTTATAGTCGTCCACCTCTCATTACAGTCGTACGACTGTAATTACCAAACATTACAGTCGTACGACTGTAAATCTATTTTCTGACATTGTGGTCATACCCAAAGGGGGCGAGGAATGGGCGTATTGCAGAGGCATTAATGTCTCTGAATGCCCTTTTTAGGCTTATAAATGGCAGAAGAAAAGGAGGGGAATGGGGTTTTTTTACAGAATTTAGATTAAAGAGAGCTCAAAGGGGCATTGAGAGAAGGGAAAAGAAGAGAAGAAATATTCAAATATTTTCTCCTACTCTTTTCTTTTTGATCTTTGTATTGTAAGGTTTAAAACCGGTAGAAATCATAGGTTAATAAATCTGTCACTCAAATATAACTAATCCTAGAACCTAAAATCATATTCCTTAGCTTGTGGAGAATCTTGGACTTTATTTTTGAACCTTAGCATTCAAAGGAAAAGAGGTGATCCGAAGCTAATCCAAGGTGTTTTTCCGGCCAAAACAACGGTGGAACTGCGCTACAATGGTAACTACACCTAAAACTAGTGTTTTGCTTCGTTTTCTGGGTGCTTTGGTTTGTTTTCATGCAAAAAAGAAAATGTTTAAGTCTGCTGTTTCTGAATATGATGAACAGCCGTACGGCTGTAATTATAGTCGTATGACTGTAATTACAGTCGTACGACCGTAGTTGGCTCTCCACTGCTGTAAGTCGTCCCACAACTCAGCATAAAACTCAAAAATAAGTCTTCTAGTTCTTAGACAGATGAACAGTCGTACCACTGTTCTTGCTATTTTGGCTCTAATTCCTACCCATCGAAATAATTTCACTCTTTTGGATCAGAAATGTATTATAGTCGCATGATTGTAATTACAGCCGCACGGCTGTAGTTTATGGTCAACAACAGAAAATCACAAAAAAATTCAAAAAATTCAGAAAAATCCCAAAAAATAAGAAAAATTATAAAAATGCATAAAAATCAAAAAATCATCAAAAATAAATTTATTTCATGCATCCATGACCTTAGATTTAATTTTTGAAGTTATCGTATTAAAAACAAAACAACGACGGAGATCCAAATCTCCCGAAAACCGATCCACCTTACATACGAAATGGAAGTAAACCGGAAAAAGAAAATATTTTCAAAAATGTATTTTCTCATGGAACAAAAACACAGGAACGTTTCAAAACCGTTTTCCAGGTCTAGTCGGGCGAACTAGCCGAGTTTACCCGACTACCCCCTTAAATGCATGCCCCCAAATCTCTCATTTTCCCGTTCTGTCTATTTGAGTCCAACTTGTTGCATACATTTATACTAACCTTTGTTTTGCAGGAGATTAATTTTATTTATTTTTATTTTTAATTCGTTAGATACTCGTGTAAAATAGGCGGTTGTACCCCGATCCCCAAATTATACAAATGTATCCCCTATGATAGTTTTCTGTGATTCGATTGGGTTGTAATAATTAATTTACTTACTGCTTTTTATCCGCATGTACGCCGCATGATTAAATCAATAAAAATCAACCTTAGAAAGATAAAATGCTATCAATGAACATTGGAAAAATTCATTTTGATTAGACATGAAATAAGAGACTTATCTGGACCTAGATCTCTGAAAAGTATAGCGGCGCTCATCCGGTTCGGCTATGCTGTAATTTCCCGATTGAGCTGAACCGAGTGGCGACTCTTACACTTTCTATCAAGACTTAGGTCTCGATTCTTTTACGAAATAATGAATTTTCCAAAACCAAATTTTCATTACAAAAACCCACGCGAGGGAGGGTTGCTCGACATCGAGGCTCCCTTTTGAGAGGAAAAAGTCATCGACTCACAACTATGATCACTGGAGTGAACTAATGAAGAACTTGTTAAGGGCGAAAAGTCTGTGGAGTTTGGTGGAGAATGGCTTTACGAAGCCAAGAGTAGGGACAACACTTACTGATGCCCAAAAGATGCAATTGGAAGACACTAGAATCAAGGATTATCAGGTCAAGCATTATCTCTTTCAGGCCATTGATCCATACCATTTTTGAAAAAATTTTGAATCAAAGAACATCAAAGAATTTGTAGGATTCAATGAAGCGAAAGTTTGGAGGTAATGATAGAGTGAAGAGGTATCTTCTTAACTCATTGAGAAGGGATTTCGAGGTTTTAGAGATGAAGAATGATGAAAGCATTACTAAGTATTTTACAAGAGTAATGACGGTGTCCAATAAGATGCAGGGCAATGGAGAAGAGACGCCTGACTTAAAGATTATTGAGAAAATCCTTGTTGTGGTGTCCATTGAAGAATCAAAGGATATTGATAGTATGTCCATTGATGAATTGCAAAGTTCTTTGGTGGTACATGAATAGAAATTTCGAAGGGGAAGTAGTGAGGATTAGGAGTAGCAGATCTTGAAGGTTGAATCGGGGTCTAGAATAAGAGGTAGAGGAAGATTGTCTCCAAGAGATAGGGGATGAGAAAGAGGAAGAACAACATTCAACAAGGCAACTGTTGAATGTTATAAATGTCACAATTTAGGACATTTTCAATATGAATGTCCAAATTGGAATAAGGAAACAAATTATGTAGAGGTGGAAGAGGAAGATGAAGATGAGTTTCTCTTAGTGGCATATGAAGAGCTACATGAAGACAAGATTTGTGATGCATGGTTTATAGTTGCTCAAACCACATGTGTGGAAATCAAGGTAGTTTTTTCAAGTTTGGATACAAATTTCTCTTATATTGTCAAACTTGGAAACAATGCTAAAATAAAGGTGATTGGAAAAGGAGTTGTGAAGCTGGTTTTGAATGGTACTAGTTATGTTGTAAGTATAAGTGACATGTACTGTGTGCCAGAACTAAAAAATAATCTTTTGAGTGTCGGTCAGCTACAAGAAAAGGGGTGGGAAGTACTGTCCAAAGATGGGGTATGTAGCATCTATCAACCAACAAAGAGAAGAGTGGTAGAATCCATCATGAGTGCAAATAAGATGTTTAAAGTAATTGCTGACTTCCTCGTCAAAATTAAGGAAGAAAAATGTTTGCAGTTCAGCACCACGGATCGATCCAAGCTTTGGCATCATTGTTATGGTCATCTAAGATACAAAGGGCTGCATACTTTACAAGGCAAAGAAATGGTGATTGGTTTACCGAACATTGTAGATTCAAATATCACCTGTGAAGCATGTATGAAAGGTAAACAATAGCGAATTCCTATTCCCAAAAGGAGCAACCGCAGAGCAACAAAAAAATTACAGTTAGTATATATGGATCTCTGCGGTCCAATTACACTAGCCTCTAGCAGCCACAAGAGGTACTTACTGAGTTTCATTGATGATTTTTCTCGGAAGACTTGTATTTATTTCCTTTTAGAAAAGTCAAAGACCTTTTATTACTTTAAATGTTTCAAGACTCTTGTAGAAACAGAAATTGGAATGTTTATAAGCATGAGTTTTCCTGATCTCTATGATGAAAATCCTATATTACTTGTTAGACAAATGAACGTGAGTTGGATTTGAGAATGAGTGAAATGATGCATGGAACTTCATAAACGCTCCGAAAACCAAACACTCCTCGATTTGAAACCCCGAGAAAGGTCTTTTTGAGTGATTAGAAAGCTTAGACGTGAGTGTAGGATTTAGGAAAATACATGACAGCTCTGGTTAGAGCAGCACAGCTGTACTTTCATAACTACAGCTACGCAGCTGTAACACCAGAGCTGCATAGCTATAATATTACAGCCGCACGGCTCTAACGAGTGATCAGGTTACTTCCTAAATAACCATCATTAGTCTTTGACAGGGGATATAATTTCAAAATTAAAAGGAATGAAACAGAGAATTCTCTAGGGTCTTTTAATAGCAGAAACATGACAGAACACAGAACACAAAGCAGATCAAAGAGAGAAAAACCATTCAAAGAGAGAAAAAGAGTGAAAGAGTGAAAAGCTAAGAAAACTAAGGGAAAGAGACAGAAAAAGAGAGAAAATACTTGGGAAAGATAGAGGATAAGTTTCTGGTCATTTCATCATTCGTTTGAATCGTTCTCGGGTTTGTTCGGATCAATTCAGGACGTGTATTCGAGGATTTTGAGACGTTCTTAAGGTTCTAAGCGGATTCTGGCATCCAAATCCAATTATGGTATCAAACACACTGGAACATCAAAAAGGTAAACTCTGAGAGGCCTTAAACTCATCATTGTTTGCTTTGTTTTATGTTTTGTAAAAATTCAGAAACTGTCTATTTGATTACAACCATGCTTCTCTAACTAGAGCCGAGTGGCTGTAATCCCTTAGAACAAAGCTGCGTGGCTGTACCTCTACAGCCACACGCCTGTGTTCCTATGGGCAGAAACCCCGAAATGCCCTAAATCGACCGAAGATAGTCAATTTCCCATTTTAATCATTTTGTTATGAACTATTTTAGTCAAATCACATCCGTCACATTTAAAACTATGGTTTTCAGATTTCCAATAATGTTGATGTGAGGTTTGAGTTTCATTGATTTTGATTTTTGGAATTTAGGGTTGTTCGATCCAAATCGGATCTACTGTCCAGCTTTAGTGTACCCCTAGATTCCATAAAATCCTTAGAAATCATCGAAACGAGTTAAAAGAGTGATTTACAAAAGCAAAGAAAATCAATTTCAGGTTTTGGAAACTACAGCTGCACGGCTGTAGTGGCTATAATCGAGCGACTTTAACTAGAGTCGCACGACTATAGTTCCCAGATGAAGGCAGAATCTCGGCACGACTCCTACGGACGTCATCGCATGATACTATCTTAAGAATCAACTGTTTTTAATGTGCGGCCTAAGATGGATACTATCTTAAGAAATTAGGAACACCCATGAACGGAACCCCAAGTTCTAGGATAGCCGACCTACTAAAAGAAAGTAATTTGCATGTAATCGAGCCAAATGGTTTTTCAAAAATGTTTTCAAGTACAAAATCCTACAGGGCATTTCTAAATGATTTTCCAGGTCTAATCGAGTAAGTCATCCAGACTTTTTGGTTATTCCCGAAATGCATGCCCCCGTTTCCTGAGATTCCCCATTCTGTCCTGTTGTGAGTCCTATGTGTGCCTATGATATAATTATGCTAACCATTCTGTTTTGTAGCTTTTATTTCTTTTTCATTTTATTTTGGATGTGTTTAATAGATCAAATCTTGTATCCTGGGCGATTGTAATTTTTCATAGATTTTCATGTATCTCGGCGGTTGTAAGGTGAGGATGAGAGTTTTTATCTTTTTGGGTTGTAATAAGCGGCCTCTATTATTTTTGTTTGGTTTGGATGTATGATTTATTTTTCTGCACTTTATTTATTTTTGTCATCTGAATGAGCATGGATTAGTCAATAACAAAAGATAAAATGGGTAGAGAATAAAAGTGAGTATAATAATGTAATATGAACTTATAAATGAAAGCAAGCTTGAGGTTGAATATGTAAGTTGCCCGAACTCTAAATCTCTGGATTAGGTACCATAGTCTATACTCGATAGGGAGCTATACCAGAATTTCTCAGATGAGCTGATCTGGGTGGCGACTCTGTCACTGATCCCAAAATTTAGGTTTCGAGATCTTTAAGTAATAGGACGAAATTTTTTCTAAAATGCAAAACCAGTTTTCCCAAAACTCACATTCAAAGAAAATGTTTTCTACAAAGGGATTTCAAAACAAATCAATGGTTTTCCTAAGCAAGAAAATACAAACCCATTTTCAACTTCAAACCAAGCTCTCTTTTTCCCCGGTTCGTTTCGCCGCGTTCCGCTCTAAAAGGTTGTCCGCTCACAATGTCTATTAAATGTTTAACAACAAATAGAGGAGGAGAATTCAATTCTGCACAATTCAATGATCTTTATAAACAACAAGGTATGAAGGGACAATTGATAACAACCTATACTCCATAGCAAAATGGAGTGGCTGAGCGCAAAAATCGCACTGTGATGAACTTGGTAAGAGCCATGTTGTCAAAGAAGAAAGTACCTAAAACCTTTTAGGTTGAAGATGCGAGGTGGGCAATTTATGTCTTAAATGATCTCATACTCTAACCGTGAAGAATATGACACTAGAGGAAGTATGGAGTGGACAAAAACCTTTAGTGGAGCACTTCTAAGTATTTAGTTGTGTGGGGCATGTCCACATACCAGATGCAAAGAGAACAAAGCTTGATGATAAAAGTGTAAGTTGTGTTCTAATTGGAGTGAGTGAGGAATCTAAAGGGTACAGAATGCATGATCCAGTTGAAAGGAGAATTATTATAAGTCGTGATGTGGTTTTTGAGGAAGATTGTATGTGGAATTGGAGTGCAGATTATGAAAAAAAGCAGCGAATGGATTTAAAATGGAAAGGACTATTCTGAAATGATTACAGGTGAAGGAGAGGCAGTAGAAGATGAGAATGAAGCAGTAAATGAAGAACTAATTACTAAAGAGAATTTAACAATAAAAGAGGGCAGAATTCGACATCCACTAATATGGATGACGGATTACACTTCTAGTGAAGAACTATCAGAAGATGATGAAGTAAACATGACAAGCATAGCACTAATGGTGTCATCTGATCCTATAAGCTTTAAAGATGCAGTTAAAAGTTTAAAATGGAGGCTGGCTATGGATGAAGAAATAAAATCCATTGAGAAAAATCAAACCTTTTTTTTCTTAAGCTACCAAGTGGAGCTAAAAAGATAGGAGTGAAGTGGGTTTACAAAACTAAGCTGAATGAGCTTGGTAAAGTTGAAAAATACAAAGCGAGATTAGTGGTAAAAGGTTACTCCTAGCAGTATAGAATAGATTATACGGAAGTATATGCACCTGTAGCCAGGATGGACACTGTGAGAATGATCATTGCTCTTGCTGCATAAAGGGGATGGAATCTATACCAGTTAGATGTTAAATCTGCAGTTTTTGAAAGGGGAATTAAAGGAAGATGTGTTTGTTAAACAACCAAGAGGATATAAGAAGAAAGGAAGTGAATAAATGGTTTATAAACTACAAAAGGCTTTTTAGGGATTAAAACAAGCACTTAGAGCTTGGTTTAGTCGGATTGAGTCTTACTTCAACAAGGAAGGATTTCAAAGGAGTCCTAGTGAGCACACACTTTTCTTTAAAAGGAAAAGAGGTAAAATTTTAATTGTCAGTGTTTATGTAGATGATTTATTATATACTAGTGATGATGAAGTGTTGTTGTGTGAGTTTAAAGATTCCATGAAGAAGCAGTTTGACATGACAGATTTAGGGAAAATGAGGTTCTTTCTTGGAATTGAAGTGTTGCAAAGGGCCAGTGGTGTCTTTATATGCCAAAGAAAATATGCAGCTGATGTTCTCAGTCGTTTTGGCATGGAAGAATGAATGCAATTTTGTTCGTAATCCGATTGTTCCGGGCCAAAAGATTGCAACAGATGAAGGGGGAGTCAAAGTGGATACAACTCAGTACAAGCAAATTATGGGAAGTTTGATGTATCTTACAGCTACTCGACCTGATCTCTTGTTTATTATAAGTTTTATTAGTCGTTTCATGGCAAAACCGACAGAATTACATTTTGTAGCAGCAAAAATGTTTTTGAAAGGCTTCGTAAAAGGCTTGGTATGTGTACTGCTGCAAATTTGAACTAATTAAGTAGGTAATGAGTTCAAGGGAGGGATTGTTAGGAGTTTCATAGTTCTATTGGTTGTTAGAGTAATTTTAGCTAATCTGTTAGTATTGGCTGTTAGCTTTTCATATATTTGATGAGTTGATTTTTTGGCTTTTTGTTTTTGTAATGGCTTTATAAAAGCCAAGCCTTTCCTTTCAATAAAGTGTCAACGAAATTCCATTTGTTTTTTTTTTTTTTTGCAGTATTTCTTAAATACTCAACACATATTATAATTTATAATTTATAAATATAAAATATATAAATTTATTGTTACAATATGATTTTATATTTATTTTGAATTATAAATTTTAGTATTTATTTTTATTATTCAAAAAAATATAATTTTTAATGGAGATTTATTCGAGTTCAATTTGTGATTTGATTTCTAAGCAAGACTGCCTTAAATAATATGGGGTTGGATCGGGTTGAGATTAACATTTTAAGGGAGTGTTTGGTTGTCTAGAAAATTTGCAGGAAATGAGATTGGGTTATTCTATTTCTCGTTGTTTGTTTAACAAAATCACCTAGGTTAATGAGAATCTCATTCTACAGTTCGTAGGAATCATCATTTCCCCATCACCCCTCGTTAATCAAATTGATCTCCCTCCATCCATTTAGCCAAAATATTTTATAATAACTATTAATCTTATAGTTTTTGTTAAAAAAACCTTACACTATGAATTTTTTTCTTCAATGAAAACAATTTGAGATTGAGCAAAAAATCTAAAAAAAAGAACTTATCATTGCGAAAATAATTGTTTCTATAATTTTGCCATTTTTTTTTTCTAAATGGTTCTATAACTTGTAATTTTTTTTATTTAAGTTTTAATATAGTATAGAAAATAATACATTGTGTAAAATGTTAAATGGTGATTTTGATTTCAAACTAAACCAAATAGAATTACCATATGGTAATTTCGGTTCTGATTCCATATCATTATGTTTTTTATTTCTATTATGATTCCAAAATTTAAGTCAAAGGCCTCCTTGGATGTAGCCCATTAAGTCTATCCCCACCTAATCCATGAACATATCTATCCATGTATAAATGAAGAAGACAAAATAGAAAGATCAAGGAGAGAGAGAGGCAGGGAGACATATGAGAGAGGAAAAGGTTTGAGAGAAAAAAAAAAATCATTGAAAGAATGAAATAAATAAAATATTAAAAATACCTTTGATGTTTTTTCAATATTTTTGCGTGCCATTTCAGCCAAAATGAATAGAATTTGACGGAATTCTGTTTTTGTTAATGGTGTAAACCACGTAATATCTGTTTGCAATGTTTTAAACAACAAGAGAGGGTTTTGTTTTTATACTATTCAAAATAAAAATTTATTTACAAATAAATGTAAGGGTATGCTTTGTTGGAGGGATTGGTTTCGGGGAGAATAGCTGAAATTAAGTAGAAGAGGATAAGAGTAAGAACAATGGGGAACTAAATTTCATTTGAATTATTTGGTTTGAAGGAGGGTCGGAGAATAAAATTTCCTCTTTTTATTGATATGACAAATAAAAATTGTATGAATGTATTATATACATTTTGGAACAAATCGACTTGTTTTTCCTTATGTCACTTATATATGATCAGTTTATGTTGTGTTATTTTTTTTCTTAAAAATTTAATTTGCATTAATTAAACTAAATAGTTTACTTAGTTTAGCAAAGGACTTGAGACATTTGTTATTGACTTCATAAATACCCATTTGATGGACTCCGATCCTAAGTTTTCTGTATATATTCATTTTGTTGCAAGAAAACACGTAAAGGAGTTTATTTTGGATGAAATAGAAAATATATGGACTTGGGGTACGATTCCCCTTGGGTGCTTTTCAACGGTTTTTCACTAATTACATTAAGTACAACTGCTTCTTTCTTAAATTGAATTGGAAAATACATTGGAAATCTCCCAAAGTGATTGATGATTGTGTTTTGACTGGTCAAGAGAATATTTTATTTGTTAATATGTTTGAACACTTAGAATTAAACTATTGTCGTTTTAAAGAGGGCTTGTTATTGCTTCTAAGCACTTTTGAATTCGAAACAATTTATTCTAGATGGAGTTGTCAGTGACAATAATATATGGCTAATGTGATTTACATATCTCAAAGTAATGAATGTTTCATCTTCAGTTATATTACTCTAGATTTTTACCTGGTAGAAACCAAATGATTGAGCCATGGTTAATGTATTAGTTTAGGAGAGGAGACTTAACCAACAATTTGGCATGTCGAGAGCTAGAGATAGGGGATTGGCTTCTTGAGAATTTTTCTTTTTCATCTTAAAATTTTCTAGTAGTAAAAATCTTCATAAATTTCTTTATAAAATAATCTAGAGCGAATATTACAAATAATTATATCTCATAGAAAGTGGTTTTGAATTTCACTTTTATGTATTTGTTTTGACGTTTGAATTCAATTTTAACTGATTTTGATAAACATCATAAGTGCATTGGTTGAAAGCTAGTTTTATCGTAATATTAAAAGATTAGATGTTAAGTTACCAAAAAAAAAAAAAAAAAACAAAAAAAAGTTTTCTGAAATTCATATCTTTGAGGAAAATTTTTATAGTGGACCGGGTTCATGTGGATCGTTTCAATAAAAAACTGACACGTAAGCAACATGAGTATTAAGAAAATGAAAAACATTTAGCCATGTTTGATGAAATTTTGACCGGTTCAGTTCGGGTTTAAAATGGGCCTTCCGCATACATTGTAGGTACAAGGTGGTTAAATTAAAATATTCAGGACGAACGACACCGTAGAAAGAGATCCATATTACTGGCCTTCAGATTTATGATTCAGTTCAGAAAAACCTCTTAAACCCTAAAAATGCAACAGTTCAAAAAGTGAACAAAATCCCTGTCCATCTCTGTAAATTATGGGGTTCTTCGACCTCAACATTCCCTACGAAACCTTACAATCCTCCAAAACGACGCGATTAAAGCTGGTAATCAAGGCAATGGAGCTAGGCTACACCGGCATAGCTTATAACCACACCATCAAAGGCGTAATGTCCGATCGCGACCGCTGTTCTATAGCTCCATTCTCGCTTTCTTCCCTCCTTAATTTTGCTCCTTCTCTTCTCTCCTCCGTCAATTTCCACCGCGATCTCCTCGGTATCCCACGCTCCTCTCCCTTCCGCCAGTACACGCGCTTGACTGTCTGTGTCGATAATCCCGCTAAGAGTCAGGCACTTAATAGTGGAAATTCTATTTTGAAGACTTATGATTTGGTTGCTGTTAGGCCTCTCAATCAAATCGCCTTTGATCATGCCTGCGAGAAAGCTGAGGTTCGAATTTGTTTTAAGGTTCAAAGAGCTTTATTGTTTAATGAAGGCTATTTTTTTCTTCTTCTTATTATTTTTTTTATGAATTATATTAGGTGGATATAATTGCTGTTGATTTCTCAGAGAAGGTTCCGTTCAGGTTGAAGCAGCCTATGGTTAAAGCTGCTATCCAGGTTTGTTATGATATGGACTTTTTTTGGCTTTCGTTCTTAATGATGGACGAGATTTCTTATTCCTTATGGTGGCTTTGTTGTTAATCTTTACTGTTTTTTATATGCAGCGTGGTGTTTGCTTTGAAATTACGTACTCTGATCTCATTGTTGATGTTCAAGTAAGGAGGCAAATGGTATCAAATGCCAAGGTTAGTTTTACATAATTCAATGTTAGATTGATTGAGCCTTAAAGAATTAGGATGCCCGATGCTGTGATACGACCCTTATATTCTGACAGTGATAGCATGATGAAGCTGAATTGAAAATTGTTTGGGTTAATTTTGTTGGCTGCGTTATTCTTGAAGCAGTTTTATGTCTTACCCCGCTCGCCCTTTGTTTTATTTCCACTATTGGAAGTAGTTATCCTTAATTTTAGCTTTTGTGGGAGAGACAATGGGTAGAGGCTTCAGTTGTACTTTGAATGAGTTTTGTTGCAAATCAAATTTTATCAATGAAACTAATCTCTAAAATTTTATGAATAAATTAGTAAAAGTCTGGAAAAAATGTTCCATGAAGGCCTGCATTGCCACTATTTGAGATTAACCCTATTTTATTTTGTGTATCCCTTCCCTTTCTTTCTCTCTCTATCTTTTTTTTTTTTCTAATTTTTCTTTCATTAGGTTTTTTTTTTTAATTTTGAGAGTGTGGGTTGGTGGGTCTCATTTGTCATTTTTGATTTATATGGAAAGCATGGAGCTTGAACAGTTATGTCAGAGGCTAAGCCATAAAATTAATATCATTGTTCTGCTTATATGCAAATGAAATGCTTATGCATGTCTACAATATTTCCTTGAATATGATACTATGCATTTTTTTTGGTTGAGATAAAGTTGCGGAACAGCTTCATCATTGTAATATGCAATGTAAGGCTACACAGTAGTTGGTCCCTTTTGTAATCTGAAATGTTTAGTCCAAAAGTGGAAGATAGACATTGTAGAACTCGATTGTCAATGGCCATTTTGAAACAGTGCTTGCTTGGGTCTTTAATTGTTCCCTCGTTAATTTCTTTAGCTATAGATTCCTGAAATTTAGATGTGATTTCAGGGAGAATGACAGTTTCTTTGATTTGTTGTATCTGATCCATGTATGCCAATACCAAGTTGATGCACTGTATTCTTTTTATTTGGAGAAGTTGCTTCTTAACTTGGAGATGTTAGATCGCTGAAGTTATTTGTAGTTGAAGAAGAAATGGATTGTGGTTAATTTTAATTCACCACCTACCAATTGGTACCTTATATAGGCATATGTACTTTAGACACTTCCACGTGGTTATTGAGTTGATTCTCTAAGCAGGGCGTTGTTCCTGACAGTAGTTAATTTTGGACCTCCAAGTCGTTGTCTATTTTTAATTGTTCTATTATGGTTTAATTTCATGTTCAAGTAGCTTGTCTGTCATTTATCTAATTTTTGAGGAAAACTGCTTCTAATTTTTGGTCTTATCCGAACATCAAAATTGCTACTTGTCAATGGGTTTTGACATTTGATTTAAATTAAACTTGTGTTTGGAATGAATATCAAAAGCTTGGGATAGGATGACTTCTTTGCAAATTGGTTGGATTATGTTTCGTCCCAAGCTTTGGATCGAGTTATGGATCCTTGAACCTTAAAGTCGAAACTGATTTGGAGCTTGTTAAAGAGAACTCTGGATCTCTGGAGCTCATTCAAGAGAACTCCAAATCTCTAGAGTTTGTTAAAGAGAACTCTGAATCTTTTAGAATTTTCTGGTCAAATAATACTTGAGATTCGTATTCCTTTAAACGATCCTTTTAAAAACATAAGAACAGAAATTGCAGAATACCAATTCAACCTACAGTCCAACATAGAGCCCTATCTAATGCAAATTCTAACCAAATATATACTAGCCAACATATGCAGTAATGAAAGGAAGGGATATTGTACAATGGACCTGGTTCATATGGACCTTTCCAGTGAAAAACTAATATATAAGTGTTTTTTATTTTCCCAACAAGCTTTTTTACTTTCCCAATAATCATGTTGCTTATGTGTTAGTGTTTCACTGAAAGAGTCCATATGTACCGGCTCCATTGTATAATTTCCCGTGAACAGAAATAACAACAATATTAAGAGTTCAAGTTGGAACCAATTTCCTCTTTTTCTCATGAGTGAAACGCTGATAAATTATAGGAGCTGCTGTACTCAGTTTCCTAACAGATTGTTTGGTGCTGTTAATAATACTACTTATTTTGAAGTTTTTGCATGAAGTTGTAATTACAAAAAAGCTCAGAATCTTGAATCTTGTGTTATTGTAGGAGTAAATTGTACTGAACCATGACAGAGTAACTGGATCTTCTAGATATCATTCACATGTGTGGCTGTGGCCAATTTCAAGTTCTGATGCTCCAGTTGTCTCTACTGTTTGCACTTTTATTGTTGGATCTCTCCCTGTTGTTGGGAGCAAAAGATTTCTTAATTTAGTTCTCCAGTTATAGGTTCTCCAAGATTCATCATTCATCAATTAGATGCTCACAGCTTCATTTGCATGATTGGCTTGAACTGGTCAATATCTATAATTTTATTAAATTTCTTTACTGAAGTTCAACGGCCAGTATGAAGGTTGTTACCCTGCTTATCAGTGTCATCAGATCGTAAGGGCGATATTCTTTTTGAATTGTTCCATGCCTGCTTCTTGAGGAAAATTATGAGCCCTGGAGTCTTTTAACTAAATCAATTTTTTTCTTTCCATCTGAGAGATGAGGAATACAAATCATCTGCATATTTTTCACACAGTCTATAGTGCAGATTCAAAATGAATTCCTTCACTTATGTATTTTCTTTTCCATCTGAATTGTCAATGCATATTCTTACTTATTAATTGTAGTCAATCTTTCTGATTCGTAGTTGCTGGTGGATTGGACTCGAGGTAGGAATATCATTTTATCAAGTGGTGCTCCTTCTGTGAGTGAACTTAGGGGACCATGTGATGTTGCAAATTTATCATCTTTGCTTGGACTCTCTACTGAACGAGCCAAAGCAGCTATTTCCAAGAATTGTAGGTATAGATACTTGCAAAAAGCAAAAAATTTTGTTGTTTTGCCTGTTTATTTTGCTAGTGTTATGTGTCCTCTCTTCCAATGTGTAACAGGAACCTCATAGCTCCTGCTTTAAGGAGAAAACACTTTTACAAGGAGGCTATTAGAGTTGAAGTAATGCCATTGGATGGAAAATCTGACCCAAAGGCACCCTTGTCTTTGGACTGGCTTAAATGGGATCCCATATCTAGTGGTGAAGGGGATTTGCAACTGGAGGACATGGCAAAGTCTTTTTCTGCCACTGCTGGAGTTTCCAGTTCTGTTAAAGCCATTGATTTTACTTCAGTTATGGACAGCATTTCACCACATGGTGGAAGCTTGTTGAGTTCTTTGAAGACAGTTGATGTACCAGTTGCAAAATCTGAGATGTCTGAAAAACTCGGTGGGCATGATCTTCCTGAAACAGATGGGAGTTCTTTGTGCAATTCTTCATCAAAGAATCAGATATTGGATCGTAGAAGTTTCCAAGTTGCATATTTGTCAGACAATGCTGCAAAATCTTGTAACTTTGGGGATTTTAGGGCTTCTGCTAACATGACCCAGGAAGAGCCAAAGAATACAAATATCCCATATTTATTATTTCCTCTCCTTGGAACTCAAAAAGATGATTTGAAGTCACAAAACGATTTTCCTTCTTGTGAAATAGATGCTACATTACCAAATGAAGACATAATATGTCAGGGATCTGCCATGGACATCGAGTTAACTGCTGCTTTTGTTTCTGATAATAAAGTGGAAAATTTGTCTAAGGACTTGACATTTCATGCTCATCAGATTGAGAAGATTATACATTCACAAGATTTGGATGCAGTTCCAGGTTCAGAACATGTTGTGATGGACGGGTGCATTGCAACAATGGGTCTAGATGATCAAGATACACTGGTAACTGAAAATGTGTCTGGTGGAGAAATCAGGAAATCAGTAGAAGATGTGATAACTCCTGTGGATCGTTTACCATTTTCATTAGCTTCTGGTGATATGAAAACTATGGATGTCTCTTCAGTTATAAATCAGGAGTCTCTGGAGGAGGCTGGAATGGAAGAGCAAAAACCTGGAGATGCAAATTTAGAGTCGCCTTATGAGGATGCTATGACAGAGAATGAATTTAGAGTTGTCAATCATGAGACCCAAGAGGAGGTGACCATGGAAAAGCAAGAACATGCAGATCTGAATAAGCAAACCCTAGAAGAGTTGGTAACAGATGACCATGAAGATGTGGATACTGCAATTGTTCTTGGTGTGGACAATAATTTGAAAGTTAAAGATGGCTCTTTGAGTGAAAGCTTTATTACTTCGGTGGAGGTGGAATTGAAGAAACAAAAGGTTGAAGAAGATGATACTCAAAGTAACCTTCCAGCATTGCTCCCATCTTTACCAGGTATTAATTCAGTTGATGTTTTGAAATTTTGTGAATTGAACTTTTTCTCGCCAACTTTGTTGAACCTGTATCACGCAGAAAAAATATTTCAAATTGGATACTGCCGCTTGTTATCAGATTCGGAGTTCGTTTTCATACTGATGTTCATTTGGTTTTAGAGTTTTGGCCGATGTCTTTCGCAAGTATTCTTTGGAATTCTTTCTTATGACTACCATGTTCCGAAATTTCCAATTATAATGTGCTCTTTGTTAAATGCAGAGAAATCTAAGGCAAAGGGGAGGACATTTTTCCAACCTCTTAAATTTCCTTTGAGGCGTTTGCTAAATCCGACACCTTTCAAAAGGAAGTCCAGAAAATCCAAATGCAAGAGGGTTTAGATAAGTTTCCTCCCTCTTTCCTCAATTTTTTGTCTGTATGGGCATTATCTTATGTAGAGTTTAGAAATGCTAATTTTATTTTTCGTTTTTAAGCCGTCTGCTGTATCATAATTGAGTATCATTTATAGTGACTACAAAATTTTGCCAACAGATCTTGCTGACACTCTTGCATGGATTTTGGATTTGTTAATTCTTTTATACAGAGGAGGAAAATTAAATTGATAAATTTTCTACTGTTCCTTAAGAGTGACCAAATATCTTTGTTCGAAAATTGAATTTTGGTCGACATATTTTAAATTTTCCTCAGTTGATGGAAGTAACTGATATGCTGCTGCCATATTAGCTAAAAATAGCCTAAATTAGGTTTTTGCTAGTTAACTAGCTGATCTAACACAACTATGATCTTGCTTTTTCCATGTTGGCTTGTCTCCTTATCTTATTAATATAGAGGAAGTTTACTTGACTTTTAAAGGATGAAATTTTTTTTGTGGTTTATATCCTTGTCATTGATTTTGATGTGAATTGAGATTAATTGTAATATGATTTTTTTTTTTTTGGTATTTGATATGCCTGTGACCTGTTTGGTAAATTGTTTAAAAGATTCTAAAGGTGTAAAAATAAATAAAAGGATTGCATAATAGACCATTAACAATGATACGAGTAAACTGAAAATAATTGAATTGACAGTAAATGTGGGGTATAAAGCAACACTGAAATTAGGATTGACACAACTTAGTTGGTGGCAATTTTTTTGACTTGGCTGAAGACCAATCTCTGGGCAAAAAACAAATTTAACTACGGAGAATTGGGTGCTGATATGCCGTATAGACTGCTGCTACGCTGCATTTTATGGAAGTGCAGATATCAGATGATATTTTATGATAAAGCCTGTGAGAGTTAAATTGTGTGCAACATTTTGACTTTTGCAGCCTCGGTTTGCAGTGCTTATAAGAGCAGCGCTCTGCTGCTAGCTCGAAGCGTGAATATATTTGTCGTAATAAGCCTAGTTTTGGGTGGACGAAATTGAACTGGGATAGCTCAATTCAAGGCTTGGATTAGGTAGCCTCTGCCATGGGGCCGATCTGTGATCATGATGGAGTCTGGAAAGGGGGGGTTATGCTGTAAATATTGGTGTCAGTTGCATCTCCAAGGCTGAGCTTTAGGAAATTCTTGTTAGTTTGAAGTTGGCTTGGAGTAAAGAGTTGGTAGAGGGTAATTATGGAGATGGATACGAAATTTGTCCTTGATGCCCTCAAGGATTTTAATTAGCTGGCTAACGACTTTTTTAATTTTTTTTAATCATCCTTTGATTAGCGTTATCAAGGATTTGTTAGTAGAGATTGAGACGTAAGGTTTGAGCGGACTTTTTGGGCAATTTGCTGCTTCGTAAAAAATATTAGAAACAAAACTGAAACTAATATATTGACCAAAAAAAAAAAAAAAAAAAAAAAAAGAATAAGAACAAGAAAAGTATACAAATAATGTAATCGATCAAATAATAAGGAACGATATAAATGTAATTAAAAAATTTTGTGAATCTAAGACTGGAAAAATATAAAAATATTTTAATACGGTATAACTGAAAACAAAAGTTAATAAAAAAAATTGTCTATAGAATTTTATAAATATGATACAAATAAAACTAAAAATAGTATAAAATGATTTATAGAGAAAAAAAAATTTTATAAAAACAAATCAAAATGATGTAATATTTACTATTAAAGTAATAAGAAACTCAATAATACAATGCATTAGCTTGCTTTGATTGATGAATGTATCGTATTACTAATTAGCAAGTGTTAATATTCCCTATATGTATAGGCCGCATTCATCTCTATGTATAGAAGGCCTAACCTCACCTGTATTAACAATCCCGATGCAATAAAGATAGGCCTTACCTACAACTCACTGCATTTCATGTGCTACTGCTAATTCATTTTTGTTTTTCATAATTATATTATTAATTACTAAGGTTTTTTTAAGGTAAAATCTATAATTTAATATTTATGCTTAAGTATCAGCACCTCCATCATAATTAAAAATGCGTTTCCAATTCAGCATATCTAGTCAAATGATTCTATATTATTCTATTGATATTTAATTTCTTGGTGGAAAGAGATAATTTAAGTTTTTTTGATAAATTATTTTATCATGCTCCTCATGCAACCCATTTCCAGTCTAACTTGAAATCATTAAACAACAGCGCCAACTCAACAGAGTTTTAAATTACATATTGTTTGCTTTCATAAGAGTTCTTTCCTTGAACTTCTTATATATTTGGATTCTTACTTATTCCCGAAAATTCAATTTCATGTAATAGCAAATGCACAAATCAAATTCCACCGACTAATAGACCTTATAAATTAATTTTCATAAAATGTTGAACTTAGCTTTTTTTCTTAAATGTAAAAATAATCTTACTTCGAGAATTTAAATTAAACAAATTATTAATTCATTAGAAGCAAAGGTTTGTGAAATGGAATTCCACCTTTTATCTTTAAGTGTGCCATTCACGATAACCTATGAATATCTTCAATGTAGAAGTCCAAATATATATTTTTAATATTTGTTTGAATGAATATTTATCTTTATTAATTGATTTCGCCTTAACTTAATTTTGCAATTTGAATTTTATCGACAATATTGTTGAAGCTTCCCAATAAAAACAAAATTTGTTAATAATTTTTATTGGATTTCAATCGAAAAAGCACAAAATTAACTTGGAACATATCGGTAATGGTTGATGGATTTTTCCATGTAAAAACTCAAGATAAAGAGAATTAGATCACTACTTGCAGCGCAGATTCTATCTAAGTGATCGCAACGGAAAGATCACGAACCAATATCACGTATCACCGGTTGTGCATAAATTTTACTCCGATGTGTTCGGGAGAAAGAACGGCTAATTCACGAACTAAAGCCAGAAAGATGATTTTGGAGAGGAGAAAAAAGAGCTTGGCTTAATTAGGCTTTTTGCTTAATTTTTTTTTCTTCCGCTTCTTATTCCTTGTAACGCTCCATAAGCATTAAGAGTCTCAACAATTGAGATCATAATTCTCTTTTAGCTCTTTGCATAATTACTTTTTAGTTCTTTAAGTTTTATGTTTATTAAGATTAGATCTGTATTGATACGGACAGACCTGACGTTAAATCCAATAATAGTAAAATTGCAATATCAAAATAATTTAATTAGGATGTTTAATATTTGATATCATATGTAATCATTGCTTAATACAAGTATTGATGATTAATATAGATATTAAACACTAAAAAAAAGAAGTTAAATTAATTAAATGAGTGTTGGAGCGATAGGTGGGGGCCATGGATGAAGGCATAGTGGGTAACCCACCGCCGGCCGACAAAAATCTAACAGCGCCGTCCTGCCCGCCTTTATGGGGTTCCCTCTTGGGATATGTAGCCTTTATATAAAGAACAACCCCTACTTTCTAATTTTGGTTTAAATTAATTAATTTTCTCCTAATCATGCACTACCCTACGAGCTACCTGGCATAAACAACCAAATTAATGATAAATTAATTAAGTAATATTATCTTGTACTTGCTTAAAATACTACGTAAAAAGGCCAAACTAACACTTTAAATATCAGCATTGAGATGGCATTGATAAGACTAGGAGGCCTGCTGCTTTTGATACTACTTTTGATTTCGATGCTACCAGAAATTATTGGACTATTTCTTAGAATAATGCAAAAAATACATACACTTTCCACTAATGAATAAATTTTACTAAACAATTTATTAGTCTTTATATTTTTATATATTACACTAATTGGTTTATATATAAATTCTAAAGCCCTTAAATTTTATTTTAATGAACTCTTCAGTCTTTTTTTTTTTTATTTTTTGCTTATAAAAAGACAAAAATACTTTTAATTATTGGTAAAAATTTTAATTTTTAAATTAATTAAAATATTTCTAATAAATTTTTTTGTAGTATATACACATGCACTAAAATTTCTATACTTTTATATATTAGTTATAAAAATAAAATTATTTCTATTATTTATTCTTTTTAATATAAATTATTATTTTGTATTAATTTAATATAATATCTATAAATCGATAATAAATGTTATTATGAATCTTATTAATTATTTTAAAATAGTATCTTTTTACTTATTAATGTTATCTAGAAAGTATATTAGGAGATGAAAAGTTTGAATCTATAATATTATATAGTTCTACACATTTCGAATTCATAATTTTATATAGTTCTACTCCTAATTTTATATTTTTTAAAATATTTTTTATTAATTATTTTAATAAAACATGCTCTATGCCAAGAGTTTAGTTATATAATTATATAAAATTTAATAAATTAACTAATCAATATTAGTAACATTATTAATATAGAAGTATGTGAGTAAAAAATATAACATGGAAAAGATGATATGTTTTATTATTATGAAATAGAAAAAAGGGTAACATTGGCGTTATTAGTCTAATTTGACTTAAAATGACTAAACAATTGACAATAATAAAACTAGAGACTGTATATAATTATCATGGGGACTGACTAATATAATATGTAAAAACATAAGGACTAATAAATTGTTTACCAATAACTTTTGGATTTTGTTATTTTATTGGTTTGAATGATGTTATTATTATTTTTTTTTTTACCATTAAACAAAAGCAATTATATTATGTGAATGAAAGTATGAAAGAATACCCATTTTCGTATGTGTACGTTTAGTATATATATATATATATGTGAGCACCACAAAATGATATAAGATCACAAAAGATTCAAATTTGACTAATGTGAAAATAATTTTAAAGTTTTACCTGTTGTTCTCTACTGTTATAGTTAGGCAGGCAAATATCTCCAAAAAGATGGTTGAGATATTGCACTACTCTCTACATCCTTTAGTTTGTCAAAAAGGCTACTTTATGGAAGGCTACCATTGCAGTAATTACTTCGGAGTTTTCCCCCTTTTATTTAAGACATATATGCACATGAATTAAAATCTTGTTTAATTACTACCTAATTCTTGTCATGGAAGAATTTATCACATTCTAATTTGGTGAGATAAGAATCCTTTTCCACATAAGGAAAAATTTTGTAATTGAAAGACTAAAATGTTCAGTCTAAATCGGTTTTGAATGTGAAAGGTGCTGTTGATCCCATAAAATAAACTAGACTGAAAATATATGTCATGTTATCCGTTAGACTGACAAATATCTCAAAAAAAAAAAAAAAGATAGTTAATATAAATTTTTAGTTGTCAAATATACTAACTAATAGAAGTCTATCATTAGAGTAGTTAATCAGGAGTTTTTAGATTTATTTGAATTTTATGAGTTACTAAAACAGTAAGATGAGGATCAATGCTGTTAAATCCGTACCAAACCAGTCAGACCGTTTTAATTGTAATTGAACAATTAGCTGGTCCGACCAAGGATAAATATCTGTGTGTGTTAAGAATCGATGTCTAGCAAGTGACTCGGAAGATTTTACCGGTAATCGGTAGAACCGATCTCGTATTCGGAAGATTTTACCGGTAATCGGTAGAACTGATCTCGGTTAATAGCTTTTCAATTCAACATTTTTCTTTATTTTACTTTGAAAATTTTAATTTTTTGGGAGGACCTCCTTCCCTTAGACTACTTTCATAACCACTCGGCCAATATATTTTTGTGTCACAATTTTAACTTTAATATATATATATATATATATATAATAATAATAATAATAATAATAATAATAATAATAATAAATATATGCCATTTTTTTCACTTGTATTTCATATTTTAACAACTTATATATTTATTAATAAATTATTGTAAGACATATACATTTTTAAGAAACAAATGGATTAAAATTTTATATATTAAATCAAATTTTAAATTATGAATATTTTAATTTTAAATGTTTAAAAAAATATTTATTTTAAATTAATTTATGATATTAATGAACCATATAATGTCGATTCATTAATAGAAACTTCTAGTCGGTTAAATTTTAATAATATTTTAATTTTAATTATATGTCAATATTTATTAAAATAACACAAAATACATTACATTGTTATGATTTATTTTTTATTATATTAGAAATATTATATTAAGAAATATTTTTGAAATTATATTCTGAATATTATTAACCTAAATAATTAAAAGTATTATACATATGATGTTAAATATAATATCTTTATAATTTTTTAAAAATCCGATTTATCCGTCTTTCGATCCCCGATTGAACTTTTAACCTTTAACTCTTGACTCTGTATCTTTTATGGGTCAATGCCTAGAACGGATTTAACAAAGCATGATGAGGAGAGATGATATATTGGTTTTGTATTTGGGTGAGTATCTTATTAATTAAATTCAACATTTTCATTGTCTACTGTGTAATGCAATGAAATCAAATTTGGGTATTGCATATATACCAATGAATTAGTAACATTAACATATACATAATATGCAATGACCAGCAAGGTAACTGCATAGCATACCACTTGGCGTAGTTGACGCAATTAGGCTTAGTAGTTATCCTGAAGCAAATGAACAAGGAAATGCTAATTATGTCCTTAATATTATTGTCATATCATATCTAAATATCTAAACTTTTAGCCTTGATGCTCGCTCTCACCTTCCCCATTCAATCTCCCTTTCTCTTTTTCATTCTACACTACTAGTTTCCTTTTCAACACAATATAGTCCATAATTGGGACTACCAATTAAAATTGTGGTAAGAGTCTCAGTTATTTAAAGTTGACTTAAATGGTAAAATACATGAACGAGTATATATCTAATTCCATCGCTGTGCGAAGACGATGCTACATCTAGTAGGTTCAACTTTGAAGTAAAAGGCTTAATTGACAAATTTTGTCATGTACAAGTGTTAAGTTGGCGTAAATTAATGAAAATTTTAAAATTCTTTTTAGAATATGATACTTTTTGATGTAGTAGAGGTAGAAGGCCTTAATGTTTACAGAGAAGTGGTAATTCGGTAATTAACTTCAAAATCAGGTGATCGGATTTTCGCGATTTTGGACCTTAATTTTATTGGAAACGGGTCAACGATTAAAAGTCACAAGCTCCCTTCTTGGCAGCATGACGAATTAGGTTTTCAGCTCTGATACAAATTGATACAGCGGAAATATTGAACGAATTATTTCATTCAGTTGATCGCGCCCGATACTGAAAAGTAATCTTCTAAACACAAGAATTCGAAATTCAAGTATGTAGGAAAATTAAGGATAATTTTATTCAACCATAATCCCCTTACAACTAAAACAAAACAACCTATTTATAAGCATTCCCTAATAAGAATCTTAATTGGAAAAGAAAAAAAAAAACCTTAAAATGAAAAAGGAAAACATAAAAGAAACTTCCTGAAAAGGTCTAAAAATAGTAAATCGCAATTTCAAGGCCCTAAACGACGTTTTTTGGCCAAAAAGTGATGGAGTCCACAAGCAAAGCTGGTGACTTTTGATCGTTGACCCATTTCCGATAAAATTAGGATCCGAAATCTCGAAAATCCGACAACCTGATTTTGAAGTTAATTACCGAATTGCCACTTCTCCATAAACATTAAGGCCTTCTCCTTTACTACATCATTCTCCCTTGGCGGAAAAGAATTCACCCTCGAATTATCGTCATTAGAAGAATCACTAGTGTAAGGAATCAGATGTTTGACATTAACGACATCAGCAGTGCGGATATGACTAGGCAGCTTCAGGCGATAGACATTCGGATTGATTTTCTCAATGGTTTCTACCGAACCAATCTTCTTAGCAGATAGCTTATTGTAGTCACCAACAGAAAATCGGTCCTTAGTGAGAACAACCCACACACAGTCATCAACATCAAATTCCACATGACGACGCTTCTTATTAGCAGCCTGTTTATATTTGGAAGCAGCCCGTTCCAGATTATCATGGATAGTTTTATGAACTGATTGTAACTCAGCCACAAAATTCTCCTCTTTTCCATGAACTCGAGTCTTGTTTAGTAATGGCAAAAGATCAAGAGGACCCCTAGGAATAACAGAATACACAACTGCAAAAGGGTTGAATCCGATACTTCGATTGACAGCACAGTTATATGCAAACTTAGCCTGACACAACTTTTGATACCAGCTCTTCACATGTTCTCCTACTAAACACCATAACATTTTCCTAAAGAACGATTAGCTACTGAAATTCAGTTGGGTATTCACTAACTTTCACAAATTGCGCCAGAAATGACTGATAAACCTCATATCTCTATCAGATGCAATAGACTAAGGCAGACCATGAAGCTTCTATACTTCCCGAAAGAAAAAGCTGAGCAACATTTACAACATCGGTTGTCTTCTTGCAAGGAATGAAATGCACCATCTTTGAAAATCAATTAACCACCACAAAAATGGAATCATTACCTCGCTGAGTACGCAGAAACCCCAATACAAAATCCATACTGATCTCTTCCCATGGTTGAGACGGAATTGGTAATGGAATATACAATCCCGCATTAGTAGTTGTACCCTTAAAAACATGACAAATCCTGCACCGCTGTATAAATTTATCAACTTCTCTACGCATTGTTGGCCAAGTAATTAGCTTGGATCAACTGTAAAGTTCTGTCCCATCCTATATGTCCCTCGCCATGTATTTCTTGAACAATTTTCAAATGTAGGCTGCAATCAGGAATACAAAGCTGGTTCCCTTTAAATAGAAACCCGTATTACACAACACCAGAAAAGTAGGGGTCAGTCTCATATAATTCAGAAAAAGAGTTAAAACCTGGTACCTCAACTGAAAGGCGCATAAGCAACCCCTTTCGCCTATTCAAAGCATCAGCCACACGACTAGAAATTCCAGATTTGTGTTTAACCACAAAAGTGAATTGCTGGAGGTAAGTAACCCACCGAGCATGTCTAACAAATACTTTATCTTGGCTGTGTAAATGTCAGAGTGTGGCATGATTAGTGAATAGAATAAATTCCCTTTGAAACAGATATTGGCGCCAGTGTTTAACTACTTGGACCACAATATAAACTTCAAGATCATAAGTACTGTAATGAAGCTTGGCCATAGACAACTTTTCACTGAAATACGCCACTGGCCTACTATTCTGACTCAATACAGCCCCAATACCTAACTTCGAAGCGTCTAAATGCAACTCAAAAGGCTGCTAGAAATCTGGTAATACAAGGATTGGAGCTGAAACCAGACGTTCTTTAATTGATTGAAAGGCCAATTCTACTTGTCTAGACCACTCAAATTTCCCATTCTGCTTCATATAATCTGTAATTAGAGCCATAATACTATTCAAATGGGGAACAAAGCACATATAAAACGAGGACAGCCCATGAAAACTCCTCACTTAGTAATTGTATTAGGTCTAGGCCACGTTTTAATTGTCTCTATTTTAGACTCATCTACCCGCAACCCTGTTGGAACCTATCTCAACTTGCAAACAAAACAAAATTGTGGAATTAATGTCATCAAGCTAAGGTTTATGCCCAAAACCCTAAAGCTAGGTTATAGATCCAAAAGGAAAAAAGAGAAAATTGATTTCTCACTCAAGCCGTCCTCGCACAAGAGATTGATTTGACTAAGGAGTCCATTTATCGCCCCTCTACGCTCACACACGCAGAGTCTTATAGACCGGACTCGAGTGCCAGCTCTCCGGACTAAAGGTTCCACTTTGAACCAAAACCTTTTTGCTAAAGTGGAAAAGGTGGTGAGAATTAGAGGCTTTGTTTTTCCTTACTAACTTAGGGTTTTATCCTTTCCCTTTTATATCAAACATAAAAAGGGAAAAAACCCATTATGCCCTCCCTAATAAATATCTAGATATTTTACCATTTTTATAAAGATAATGACTTAGCCAAAATTTACCATGCGGTAAATGTGCATAGTCATTACAACCAATTTTCAAAAGGGATTACTATATTTTATTTTGGGATTTAATAATTAATCCTATAAAATAAACTAATCCATTAGAAATAATTAATATGTATCCAATACATATAAAATGGTCCATTGTAAAATCCGCCCAAACTCCTTAGCGTGTGATTCTGTAGGTCCATCTGTATGTTGGCTATGGGCCGAAATGACATTCGGCCAACAAGTTGTAAGTGGGCTTTAGCAAGCCATTACAACCCCCAATTGGGATGAAGATGTCAAAATCAAATTAACATACACCTGAAGTATCCTTATACAATTTTTTGCATATATGATATCGCTGTCCCACATAAGGCATGACACTGTCATCCTTCTAAGTGTATTTACTTGATATCCAAGTAGACTGATAATATCAAATAAATGATTATCTAATAATCATTTTATTTGGGTCCTGCCGTACACTACTCAGTCTCACTCGTTCAGAGATCGGTGATATCATCTTTTAGGTAAAGAGATAGACAATTCCTTCACATTACTCCTAGTCCTAGCATGGTTCCCGATATACCTAACGTACCCATACTTGGCACCTAGTTTGGGCCAGTTAGATGCACATCAAAGTATACAAGGTCACATCTAGGAGTGTAGTAACATCGGGTATAAAGATCCAATATAAGCAATACATGAGAAACACTTATAACTCTAGACCATGAAGTATTCTCACAAGCGGATCGATCCAGTACATTATTCACTAACATTTACCTATATCCTTGATAGACTTTTCAAGTCCTATGGTTGGGAAGACACCACCCATCCCACAAGGAACATACTAGTTTTTAGTTATATTCATTCCCATAATTATAACAGACTAGGGATAGCTTTAAAACTGTGTTCCTCAAGCTCATGGTCTTACTTGTTTAGTACATACTACTAACAAACATGAGCGAATACCAGTTTATGGATTTTTAATATTTATTAATTGCACAAGTAATTCAATAAATATGATTATATATTTTATTAATATTTGAATTTGTATATACAAATATACAAAATACCAAGTTTAACATCCAGTGACTAGGGCATACACCAACAAGCCTCTCAGCAGAGATAACATAACCAAAAATAGAACACTCTTCGACATAAAAACACACTTCTTCCTAGCTGTAAACATTCTCTCCTTACGCAACACTAAGAGCACCTCCCTTAAATGACGTACATGCTCATCTTAGTTTGCACTATAAATCAAAATGTTATCAAAGTACATGACAACAAATTTGCCAATGAAAGGCTTCAACAACTAATTCATTACATACATAAAAGTACTAGGGGCGTTAGACAACCTGAAAGGCATGACCATCCACTCATACAACCCTTCTCTAGTTTAAAAGGTAGTTTTCCACTCATCACCAGGCCTAATTCGAATATGATAATACCTACTCTTTAAATCTAACTTAGTAAAAATAGTAGCACTACTAAGTTGATATAATAAATCATCCAGCCTAGGGATAGGAAACCGATACCTGATAGTAATTTTGTTGATGGCTCTGCTATCGACACACATCCTCCAAGTACCATCTCTCTTTGGAATTAGAAGGGCCGAGACTGCATAAGGACTCAAACTCTCCCGAATATACCTTTTTACCAACAGCTCCTCAACCTGTTTCCTCAACTCTTCATGCTCTGCTGGACTCATTCTGTAATGGGGATGATTTGGAAGGATTGCTCCAGGTTCAAGGTCAATATGATGTTGAATATCACGGAGTGGGAGCAACCTTGCAAGTAGCTCTTCTGGAAACAAATCATTAAATTCACTGAGAAAAGGTTTGATCTGCACAGGAACCTCAACTTCCTTCTCTATTGCCTTACCAACTAAGCATACACCACTTCATTCTCCTACACTGCTTCTTCAAATTTAGCCAAAGTTAGCAATACAACACTATCAGCAGCAGTACTGTTCTTAACTTCCTTTTTCTTAGACCAGGACAATCTTCACCCCTTCAAACACAAAGGTATGAGTGTTTGATTTTCCCTGGTGAGTCACATCCCTATCAATCTGCCACGGCTGCCCCAACAACAGATGGCAAGCATTTATGTCTACTACATCACACAACACCTCATCCTTGTACCGTGACCCAACTAAAAAGGATACCACTGCTCGCTTGGACATGGTCACCTCGTCCCTTTGTTTCAGCCATGCCAACTTATATGGTTTTGGATGCTTTTTGTTGCCAAACCCAATTTTAGAATTGCTTCAATAGACACAATATTCTCACAGAGCCCTCCATCCATCACAAATTTGCACACCTTTCCTTTAATGGTACAGGTGGACTGAAAAATATTGCTTCTCAGCCACTCATCCTCAACAGCAGCCCACGGTGTCAAACAAGAACATCGCATTACTAAAGCAGTGCCCACATCTCCTACTACCAATTCTTCTATTTCATCCTCACTATCATATCCTGGATTACCGAAAACCCCATAATATGCATCCGTATCCTCTTCAGTCTCAGCAAATATGGCTCACTTCCCATCCTTCTTACAATTAGCCTGTCTGTGCCCTACTTCACCACAAGTAAAACATTTGATGCTACTACCCTATATAGTTCTCCTAGGTGCACTTGCAACTACTGTCGGGGGTTCTGTTGTTTTCATGGATGCCACCTCAATTGTCCGTCTACCTCCACTACCTCTAGAAAACCTAAAACCAGATTATTGTTGCCACTTCTTAAGCCTCAAAGACTGTTGCTGCGCATCATATACATTCAAGGGATCAAAATCACTAACTGCCTCACGAATCTGTTCCCGCAGTACTCCAATATATCTAGATATAAGATGTTTATCAATTTCTAGGATGTCACTCCTAGCGATCAACTGGTAAAATTCAATCATATAATCATGAACCAAACGACTGCCCTGCTTTAGATTGTGCAACCTCTGATACATCAATGTCTGAAAATTCAAGGGCAAAAAAGTAGCCCTTATCCGCTTCTTCATCTTTTCCTAGGTCACGATTTTTGCCTTACCCATCCACAGCCTAGTCTGCTTACCTATATCCACCACGCCATTGCTCTGTCTTGTAGTCTAGTAGCCACCAGCGGCACCCTTTTATCCTTCGGAACACCTTTGAATTCTAATACTTTTTTCACAGTCGCTAACCAATCAAGGAAACTCTTCTGGTTTGAGAGTACCTCGAAACTCAGAATCTCCGTCCTCAACCTTGTCTCCCAATGCCTATCCTCCATCATGGCAGGACATCTACGCGGGTAGGGTTCTCCTTTATAGTGCTCATCAGAATTGTCTTCTTCTTCCTCTGCCAACTCAGCAAACGGATTCCGATGATTCTCAAAATTAGGGTTCCTCCTTTGTCAATGATTCTCCCTATTATGAGCTGCGAACAGCCCATCTATTCGGTCCGCCAAACGACCCATAATAGTCTCCATCCTTTGGTCTATTAGGGTATCGGCACATTGTTCAAGTCTCTGCTCCATCTGATTCACATCTTCTTGCCCCGCAACTTCATCAACTCTTCTCTCTCTTCTTGGCGGTATGATGATGACTAGGGTTTAGGCTCTGATACCAATTGATGCAGTGGAAATATTGAACGAATTATTACAGTTCGTTGATCGCGCACGATACCAGAAAATAATCTTCTAAACAAAAGAATTCGAAATTTAAGTATATAGGAAAATTAAGGATAATTTTATTCAACCATAATCAACTGGAACAAAACAGCCTATTTATAGGAATTCTCTAATCAAAATCCTAATTGGAAAAAAAAAAAACTCAAAATGAGAAAGGAAAACATAAAAGAAATTTTTCCGAAAATGCCTAAAAATAGTAAATCATAATTTTGAGTCCTAAACGATATTTTTTGGCCAAAAAGCGACAGAGTCCACAAGCAAAGCTGGTGACTTTTGATCATTGACCCGTTTCCAATAAAATTACAGTCTGAACTCGCGAAAAATCTGATAACTCGATTTTGAAATTAACTACCGAATTACCACTTTCTTTATAAACATTTAGGTCTTCTCTACTGCATCACTTCTTGAAATAAAAAAGATTATTACTCGGTCTTTTATGATATAATAAAAAATATTAATATATTTTTACCAACTAAGAGAGTATATGCTTAAAGACTACCGTAAAATATCTTGTAAATTCAAGTATCAATTTGATAAATTCAACCAAGTGGAGAGGCGATATATTGCTTTTCTGCGTTTTCGTCAAAAGGATCGAGTTTTTTTCTTCTTCTCGTGACTAATTAAAATATACGAGAACAGATGGAATCTTGGATATGTCAACATAATCGTAATCATAATTACAATCAAACTATATTTACAATATTATCCTATCTGCCTCTATTCAAGGTAATTAGCAACGCTTTGATTTTGCATTAATAAACTTAATAATAATAATTAGAAATAAGCAACCTACACACAACAATAACAAACTAAAGGGATCAACAGATTCCATTTTTTTTTTAAAATAATATTTAATTAAGGTATACAATTTGCAGAAAAGGCATTCAACAAATCGAGCCAATTATCGTTATCTTCCTCATCTTCTTCTCCGCTTGCATTACTCCATTGAGCTTCTACATTTTTTTCTATTTCATCATTCCTCGCGAATCTCCCTCTGACACGTGGCCTGCTATCTGCTAATGTTTTCCTACATGCATACTGAAACTAAAGTCAAAATTCCTTTTCATAATAAACTTTTTAATCTAAATATTATTACTCAAAATTAGTAATAAATCCGATTAATTGGTTCTCAAGCCTTGTTAAATACGGTTTAGATGAATCTTCTTGCAATTAGAGCTTACTGTATATCTAAAAATTCGAATTCAAAACCTCCCGTTTAAGTATTTTAAAGTATTTAATTCCTTAATCTAATATTTTCTTCCTTTTTTATTATACGATGTTTAAGGTTGTTCACTAAGACCAATGAAATATTAATTAGGTTATTAAAATGACTAGTTTACTCTCAATATTTCTCTCCTAAAACTCTATTTTGCATGCAAAAATTCTTTCTTCTTAATTAGCAAAACTTAATGTAGTACTTTTTGTATTAAATAATGAACCTGTCTCATACTTTAGATAAGAGCAAGTATGAGAAAACGGAATAAAAAATACATTAGTAATATAAAATGTCTGATATAAAAAACAAAACAAAAACTCTAAAATATTATATAATAAAAAACGGGTGGAGAATTAATTATTTGAGAGTTTATTATTGAGATAGAAATGAAACTTAATTAGCCATTCATAAAAAAACTAAAAAGAAAAAAGAAAAAGAAAAAAAAAAAAAAACTAATTAGCCACTTATTTAAGGAGTTGCAGGAACAACTGTAATGGAGTTGCCATCAATTGGTAAGTGTGGAAAATTGAGAAGAAAGTTGGATTTGACATAAAGCATTTAAATATGGCGTGTGAGCCGCAAACTCATGTCTAACTAACTAGTGCTCTGCATGAAATAAGTGTTCATTGTTAGGCTAAAAACACATATAAAATTAAATTCAGCATTTAAAATGCAAAATTAAATTGGATGGTGAAAAAATGAACTCCAAGAATTGACTTATTGTACATATCCATTGTGAGTTGGAAACTAATAGTGGATGAATTGGCTGAAAATTTGCAAATGAACAATTAACTGGGCCACATGAGCGCTATTGTTAATAATAATATTATAAGAATTAATTGTTAGGAAATTATAATAATTGTTGATATTTGAAACAAATGTTGGACTTAAGAATATTAAATTGTAGGAAGATAATATGAAGGCCTTATAAATAATGGAAATGAATAAAAGAAACGAACCTTAATCTTCTTGTTGAAAT
The DNA here is from genome assembly GCA_039660915.1 of Euphorbia tirucalli. Classification (NCBI taxonomy): domain Eukaryota; kingdom Viridiplantae; phylum Streptophyta; class Magnoliopsida; order Malpighiales; family Euphorbiaceae; genus Euphorbia; species Euphorbia tirucalli. The sequence continues at coordinate 15,214,644 of CM077639.1, forward strand.
TCCTTTGGGTCCTCTTGGTTCTATACCTCTCAATTCTCTCTTTCTTTTCCTCTGGACTGTATTTGCACGCTCTGTTCATACTTTCTATGATGGCACTGCTTTCACTTGATATTGGGCTCTCTGCCTTTTGCCCATGCTGCTGCACCCGCCATTTTCAGTTTCAACAATATAAATGAAAGACAATTTTAACGAAATCAAAGAAATTGTGTATCTAATGTTAATAAACAGTAGAATATTAGACCGGACATGGTACGATTTTAGGATTCACTCGTTTGACAATGTTAGGTCTAGCATTTGGAACATCATGATATAATTATGATTATGAAACTAAAACTATATATTTGATATTACTCATCCGAGCAAAAACAAAGTCTAACCAGCAAATCACCGGTGCTGAAAACCCTTCGAACAGGGCTGGAGTCGAAGTCAAGAAAATCCTGGTGGAAATGACAATGATACCCATTTCTTTGAATTAGGGAATGGCTGCTGATACTCCTCTGGATCAAACTTGGTTGCTGACTCGCTAGCGAGCTCGGGGAACTGTAGCTACTGCACCCAGTACTTGCAGTACTGCTTCCCACCTCCAAGCCAACCAAGTGGTCCGGGATGATTAAGTGTCCAGCTGGCACCAGCAACTGAGTACCCGAATTGAAAGCTGCTCCGTCGGGAGACGGAGGGTAGTCGGCGCGTGGGATTATACCATTATTGTGACCGTACATGGCGCGTGAAAAAGGAGATTTAGAACGAAACTGACTGGAGTTCTATGAGTTAAGACTTCAGAGCTCATGCACTTATGTCTTATATACTTGTATTCACTCACTGTGAAAGACGAAAACAAAGCTGAAGAAGCTGCTGCTGACGTGGACAATGACGCATCATTTACAATGCGTTGACTATTTTATTATTTATTTTTCCGTTTTATTTTTTTTGAGAAAGGATTTTTTTTTACACAGGTTTATTAAGTACTGTATATACACACACTGACACGCACATGGCATATTTTCAGAATCTCTCTCTTCTTTTTTTTTTTCCAAATTGTAATGATGGTAAGTGAATAAAAGGTGTATAGAGTTTAATTAAGATTTCTCTATAATGGAACTTGTTGAGAGGAATTTCATTTAGTGAAGCAACATAATAATAATAATAATAATAATAATAATAATAATAAGAATAAAAGGAATAATTACTTTTGTCTCAGATTGAGACAATTCAAGAGGACCTTTATAAGTTTTTAAACATATTTAATATAGGCACCAATATACTGTAATACCCATGGACCGTGCAGAGAGGGGTCATGGGAGGTAGTTAGTCCCTGAGCTGTTGAAAAAACTCCCGAGTAAAGAATTTTTTGGTGGCCCCTTTTCAGCAGCTGTTCTCCTAAAGAGGAGGGCAACGCTTCTGCTTTTTAGCGCTGATACAGGGATCTTTTATTTTATACCCTGTATCAACCTTATTATTATTATTATTATTATTATTATTTTAAATTGTTGGGTAAAATGGCGTTGTTTTAACTTGTAATTAAAAAAAAAAATAATAATAAAAAAAAGACTAGAGCATTTGCCCTTGCATACGGGTAAAAAAAATAACGCAGGGAGAAGAACAGTCTTTTCCTCCCTCAGCTCAGCTCTCCTCCTCTCCTATTTGTTCTCCCGTCCGTCTGTCGGAAATTTTTTTAAACAAATTCTGCCCCGCCAACAGAACAATCCTAGCACCGCCACTGATAATATCCTCTTGACCGCCACTGATAATATCCTCTTGACGAAATTCAAAATAATTAATTAACCTTTCAATTAGAATTTAAATATCCCAAAATGCATTAATGCATTATTTGTTTTTATATTATCTATGTTTTAACATTTTCTCATTGTGGAACCTATTTCCCAAATAGTAGTATTTTCCAAGTCTATATATCCGACATTTTTACATAATTATTTATATTATAAAATCCAAGTTAAGGCAATAAAATATGAATTTCGTTTGGTTGAGACATTCAAAATATATAAATCTGGGAAAAAATCAACCGAAACTTCAATAATTTATATGAAAATTTTAATTAAAAATAATAATTAATTAGATAAGAGTTAACTATGTAAAACATTTGAAATAAATTCTATATCATGATAAATCAAATTTTGCTTCTAGTAGTTAGTTTATACAAACTACTAGATAAAAAGTTGAAGTTTCAGGTAATAATTTTATTTTAATACATTCCACTAAATAATGTCATATTGATATATAATTGAAAGTAATCGAAAGAAATGTTACCTAAGGATACTTGAAGAACCTGAAACCAATAATTTGAATCCATTTATAAATAAATGTAATGTTTGGATTAATAATTCTAAAATAAATTATAACGAAAAGTTAATTTCAATTGAATAGCAGTTATAGGCATCTTTTCACAATTTCCAAATAAACTAGTTTATAGGTCTTATCAGGCCATGTTTTAATTAGTAGCCTAATTTCAAAAGTTTTTCCCCATGAAAAACCATCTGGTATAAGTTATAACATATCAAGCTTCCATTAAGTAGGACCAAAAAACTAAATCCTAAAATATATTGTAGATCGCATATTAAATTATTTTTACATAGAATTCTATAATATTAGATGTTGATAAAATTATAAATTAAATATGCCTTATAAAATTAATTAAATTTTTTATTTAAATGAAACTTTTAATCAAACAAAAGTAAATAGATAATTAACTTTCATAAATTATTATTAAAAGTTTAATATCACAATATTATTAATAAAAACCTACCGGTATTTTTAAAATTTACCCTACATCATGAATCTTAAATTCTAAATCCTAATCTTTAGATTGTAATCCTAATCTTTAAATTGTAATACTAGACAATAAACTCAAAATATCTAATCTTAAACCCTTAATCTTATGCCAAAACGCTAGACCCAAACTCTAAACCCTAAACTTTAAATATTAAGCCTTAAACACTAAATAATAACGCTAACCCTAAATGTATAACATGTCAAATTCTAAATTCTAAATTTGTTAATAACCCTGAGTTCTAAATGATGAATCCTAAATCTTAAATATTAATTTTAAATAGGTCGAATACATTATTTCCTTTTATACTTGGCACTAAACGCCTATTAACCCTCCAAACTTATATGAAGTCCAATTAGCCCCTTAATTTGGGAAAACCGAAAAATTTAATTCTTAAATTGGGAAAATCAACCCATATAACCCCCTCAAATTGATCCATTTTATGACATTTTTTTTTCTCATCTGAAACACACCTTCTATGCCACGTAGGACTTAGAGGGTAAATTAGATCGTTTTTACCAAGCTGATGGGGTGAACTTGATTTCATATAAGTTCGGGGGCCAGTAGACGTTTAGTGTCAAGTACAGGAGAAATTGATGTATTCGGCCTTTTGAATACTATTGATAAAAAATATTAATTTTAAATACTAATTGAATACAAAATTAGTTATCTAACCTCTAGATATTTAAAGCTATATTCTAAGTCCTAAAACGAAACGACAAAAATTTAAATTAGAAATCCCAGATTTAAATTCATGTTCTATTTTTGCTAACACTAATAATATTGAACTAACATAGTAGATGTTTTTCTGTGACGTGATACATAATTTTCATAATTTATACATATGTTATCTCAAATTTCCAATTGAAAGAATAATGTGATGCTTAATTTCTTTGCCACATATTAGTGTATGCTTGTGCATCTAAAGATTCAAATTAAAAGAGATAATACTCTTTTACTAAGACTCAATTTTATGTGTATACAAGCTATAAATTTTTTGGTACATGATTTATTAGTCCCTCAATTTTTGTATATGACATTAGTCAGTCTCTTTGTTTTGAAAAATATACTATTTAGTCCCTAAGTTTTGATAAAATAACTACTTAGTCATACACAATAATCTTGGTCAAAACTTGACCTTTATACAATATGACAAATCTACCATTATTATTGTTTAATTTACATATACATTAAATTATGTATATGCTTTTTGATTAAATATTGTACATTTTTATAAGTATATTAATACAAGTATAAAAACAATTTTAATAATAAAATTATATTATTAGTTAGTTTATTAATAATCGATTAAATAAAATACACGTTAACTAATTATTAATATTTTTAACCTAATTATTTAAATTTACATTCATAAAATAATTAGTCAATTGATTTTGATACATACCATTTAAAAAAAAAAACTAATTACATGCATGTTATATTGTTGATTCTTAAATATGACATATAATTAGTTAAATATAAATAATATTTTAGTTATTGAACATTATAATACACTGAAATAACTTGTGATTTTGACAAATAGTAGTAGTAGAAATCATTTTTAATCACCAAAATGTGTCTTTCGTATATATATATATATATATATATATATATATATATTTATTTATTTATTTATTTATATAAAATCAAAATTGATGGATGACTTGATATTTATTAACAATATTATTACATATTAAAAAGAAATCCTCTATTTAATAACTAAATGATAAACTTGTCGTCTTGTATAATAGTCAACCATTGACTTATATAACTGTGGATGTTGAGATTAATTAGTTGATTTTGTCAAAATTTAGGGACTAAATAGTATATTTTTAAGAATAGAAGAACTAATTAATATAATATGTAAAAATTCAATGACTAATACACCCTAATTTTTTTTTTTTTTTACCATACATATTAGATGTAGATACATACAAACCTTAAAAATTGGGTAAACTATTTATATGCTTGGAACATTATCTTTTTCGGGCTTTTTTATTGCATTAATTATTATCATTAATTTATTTTAGGGAAATTGTCACATATACGTTGGGTTTGGGCTTTTGTTTTTGGGCCTATGTTTTCTTCTTTTCTGAATTACATTTATTTATTATTATTATTTTTTACTTTTCGGGGTCACGCTTTTCTTTTATAGGTTTCTCATTTGGTTTGTTTGCCTTTTTGTATTCTATCGTTTCTGCTTCTTGGTTTGTTAGTGGTAATCGTGTTTTTCGGTGTTCTTCTTCCTGCTTTCTTCGATTTTTCTACTGTGTGGTTGTTCATCATTTTCTTCTTGGTTCGTGGTTTTGTTCATCATTTGTCTGCGGTTCATCATTTTTTATAGGTATTTTTTTGCGTTCGTTTAGGGTTTTTTTTTTTTTTTTTTGCATGCGTTTGTTTGTTTTGTGATTTTTGTAGTTTTTTTTGTAGTGTTTTTATCGTCTAAAATGGTGAAGGGTACTAAAAACACTGATTCTCATAAGGGTAAGAATGTTAAGAAGCCTCTTGCTGTTTTAGGGGAAAATCCAGGAACGATGTGGTTTCTGAAAAGCTTGTGGTAAGTTTTTGTATCATTTATTCTGTATTTTTATAGTTTGTTATTTTTCTGTTTTTCTGGGTATGTTTAAGTTACTGATTTTTTGATATTTGTACACTGATTATACTTTATCTTAGGTTTTGTTTTAGTTAGGATTGTCAACGGGGACACAGGGACCCGTCTCCACCGGGGGCCCACCCGAACGGGGACGGGGATTCCCCGTTTAGAATCCCCGCGGGGCGGGGACAGGGACAATTTTGTCCCCGTTTACAAAATGGGGACGGGGATGGGATTTACCTCCCCCGCCCCGCGGACCCATCCCCATCCCTGTTTAGTCCCCGGCGGAGATTTCCGTTAAATCCCCGTTTATTTATTTAATTATTTATTTATATATATATACATAAATAATTAAATTTCATAATAATAAAACTAAAACTAGGGATTGATTTACATCACTCTTTCACTTTTAAAGTTTCTAATAATCAATCATGTGTTATCAATTTAGAAATCTCTAATTTAATTTCTGTATATTGAACTCCTGTATTTTGAAATAATAATATTAGTAGTTGTAATATTTTAATTAAATATCACTTTCTTATAAGAAATATTAAGCGAATTATTTAATGGTCTCCAAACTGGAATATGTTTTTTAACTTATTTTTGTGCCAAATTGAATTTTTTTATTTTTCTACCAAATTGAATTTTATTTAAAATTAAAAAAAAATCTTAACTGGGACGGGTATCCCCGCGGGGAAGCCGTTCCCCGACGGGGCCGGGGATGGGGATGAAGATCGCCCCCGTTTACTAAACGGCGACGGGGATCCCCGCCTAGCCGGGGAACGGGATTGTCATACACTGATTGCCAATCCTCGCCCCGCCCCGTTTACATCCCTAGTTTTAGTTACTGATTTTTTGATATTTATAGATTGTTATTTTCTGTTTTTCTGGGTGTGTTTAATGATCGATTGATTAAACATAGTTTATATTTGTTGTCATACACTGATTATACATTAATTATACCTTGTGAACCTATTATACATTAGTTATACCTTAGTTATACTTTAATTATACCTTAGTTATACATTAAGTTATATTATACAGTGATTATACCTTAGTTATACCTTGATTATACGTTAATTATACCTTAAGATAAATTATTATGTTTATTATACATTGGTTATTCCTTAAGATACACTACTATAATGATTATACACTTATTATAGACTTATTATACCTTATTTATATATTATTATAGTGATTATACCTTAATTATATATTAGTATGCACTATTACATTCATTATACATTAGTTATACCTTAGTTATACATTTAGATACAATATTATATTGATTATACATTAGTTGTACATTTTTTTATACCTCACTTATACCTTAAGATACACTATTACAGTGATTATACCTTAGTTATACCTCAATTATACCTTAGTTATACTTTAAGATATACTATTATAGTGATTATACCTTACTTATACATTAATTATACCTTATTTATACATTAATATGCACTATTACATTCATTATATATTAGTTATACCGTATTATTTGAGTAGTTATACATTATTTATACTTTAGTTATACATTGTTTATACATCACTTGTACCTTAGTTTGTTGTTTTGTTACTGACAGATTGGTCACACACTGATTATACCCTACTTATACATTATTATAGTGATTATACGTTAGTTACAACTTAATTATACCTTAAGATTCACTTTTACAATAATTATACCTTAGTTATACCTCAAGATACACTATTACAATGATTATATTTTGATTTTAACTTTGTTATGCTTTTGTTATACCTTAGCAGACACTATTATATTGTTTATACCTTAGTTATACCTTAATTATACTTTTAGATGCAGTTTTTCAGTAATTATACCTTGGTTATACCTTAATTATACCTTTAGATACACTATTACTTTGATTATACCTTTGTTATACTTTATTTTATACCTAAAGTTGCACTTTTTCTGTAATTATACCTTAAGATGAACTTTTTCAGTAATTATACCTTAGTTATTTTTTATTTACTAAGGTATAATCAGTGTATAACCAAGTTATACAATGATTATACCTTAGTTATACCTTAATTATACGTTTAGATACACTATTACTTTGAATATACCTTTGTTATACCTTATTTTATACCTTAAGTTTGACTTTTTCAGTAATTATACCTTAGTTATACCTTAATTATACCTTAAGATGCACTTTTTCAGTAATTATACTTTAGTTATTTTTTAATTACTAAGGTATAACCAGTGTATAACCAAGTTATACAATGATTATACCTTAATTATACCTTTAGATGTACTATTACTTTGATTATACCTTTGTTATACCTTATTTTATACCTTAAGTTGCACTTTTTCAGTAATTATACCTTAATTATACCTTAAGATGCACTTTTTCAGTAATTATACCTTAGTTATTTTTTAATTACTAAGGTATATGTTTTACTCTTATTGTTTATATTTTTATGATACATTTTTTGATATATTTTTATTACATTTTTCAGAGTGGTACATATTGATAAGAAACGCGAGTATTGGGGGTGCCGTGTTTTTGTTTTTTCTGATTATGATCTGCTCACATTCTTGAAATTAAATCCGCCTGATCAAGTGATTAAGATGTTTAAGGAAACAATATTTGGTTATTTCTTGGATTTGCCTATTCTGAGGGTTACAAAGCAGCTGATACATTCTTTACTGCTACGGGAGATTTATCAGGAGGAAGAAAATGACTCCATTATTGTTGAGGTAGCTGGTACTGAGTTAAGGTTTGGTGTCGAAGAGTTTTTGTTGATTTTTGGCTTGAAATCATTTGCTGATGATGATTTTGTATTGTGTTCTACTGGTATGGGTTCTCAATTACTGTTCCGTTACTTTGCTAATAAGACTGAAGTGAAGAAGAAAGATGTTGAAGAAGTCCTGAAGAAGGATGCTAATGTTCTTAATGATGATTCTGGTGAAGATTGCCTTAAGATTGCACTGATATATTTCATTAGTTTCTACCTAATGGGGATAGATTTTTTGAAATCTATTCCAAGTTCATATTTTGATATGGTGGAGTTCGGTGACTACGTGAAGGCTGCATGGGGTTGCGAGTCTTTCGATGCAACCATTTTTTCTTTAAAAAAGACTGGAATTTCTAGATCGAAGCCCAAGTCTTATCGGGTTGAGGGTTGTCCCATTTTTTTCCAGTTATGGTTTTATGAGGTTTGTCCTGCATGTAGCAGACTAATTTGCGACAGAGTTATTAATCAGAAGGCTGCAAATTTTCTTCCTAGGATTTTCAATTGGCGGACTTATGTTGAGGATTTTCGTAGAAAAAAACTGGATAGACTTTTATTCAACAAGTCGGCCAAAAGTGTATGTTATTCCTCATTTATTCATTAATTATTCCTTTGTTATACATTTTTTATACTTTAACAGACACTATTACATTGATTACACCTTAGTTATACCTTACGATACACTATTACAGTGATTATACCTTAGTTATACCTCAATTATACCTTAGTTATGCCTTAAGATACATTATTATAATGATTATACCTTAGTTATACCTTAATTATACCATAAGTTAAACTTTTACAGTGGTTATATTTTAATTATACCTTCATTATACATTAAGATACACTATTACATTGATTATATGTTAGTTATACCTTTGTTATATCTTTGTTATACTTTTTCTATTTATCAAAAGACACTATTACAGTGATTATACCTTAGTTATACCTTAATTATACCTTAGTTATACTTTAAATATACCTTAATTATACCTTAGTTATACCTTAAGATACACTATGACAATCATTATACCTTAGTTATACCTTAATTATACTATAAGATTCACTTTTTCAATAATTATACCTTTGTTATACCTTAATTATACCTTAAAATACACTATTACTTTGATTATATCTTAATTATACCTTTGTTATACTTTAGTTATTGTTTGTGATACACTAATTATACCTTAGTTATATCTTTTTTCTTATTTGTTTTTTTTAGTTGGGATTAAAAAATATATATGCTATTGATGAGGAGATTGAGGAGCTTTCTCTGAAGAATTTTTATGCGAAAAGGGACTTTTCTTTACAAAATTTGGTTAAAATAGACGAGGCTGAAGGTGAGTCTGATGATAAGCAAGTTGAGCCTAATATGGAAGAAGATGATGGTTACCACGTAGAGGATAATGATGATAAGCATGATGTGGATGTTGATGTTGAAGACTTGAAAGGTTCTTTTTCTCAATCTCAGGCTTCTAGTCAAGGAGCTGTTCTATCTGAGATTGCATTGTTGAGGAAATACGTTAAGCAACAATTTGGTTTAGTTATCCATAAGTTGGATGATATCAGCAGTCGTGTTGATAAGCTGGTATTTCTATGTTTACTTATGATTTTGTTCTTATATATATATATATATATATATATATATATATATATATATTCTATTTTTTAACTTTTTGTTTTTTAAAGGAAACTTCAAGGGACTTTTTGAATAAGGTTTGTTTTTGTTCTTATTTTTTGTTTATAACTTTTTTATACAGTTATGATATATTTTATTTTATTCTTTGTTTATATTTGTTTCTATTATATCTTTTGTTTTTTTATTAACTTTTGTTTTTTCCAGTCTGTTTTTAATAAGGATGTAAAGGTTTCGACTGATGGGAGTGATGAGGGTGATGATGATGAGGATGATACTATGGATGATAAGGTTAGTAAATTGATCATCACTTTTTTTACTATATGTATCGTATTATACATGAGTTATGTTTTTGTGATAAACTGATTATATCTTGGTTATACATTCTGATACGTTAATTATACTTTAAGTATACTTAGTTATACCTTAATTATACCTTAAGATACACTGTTACAGTGATTATACCTTAGTTATACCTTAATTATACCTTAAGATACACTATGATACCTTAGTTATACAGTGATTATACCTTAGTTATGCCTTAAGATACACAATTACATTGATTATATTTTAGTTATACATTAATTATACTTATTTATACCTTAATTATACCTTAAGATATACTATTATACCTTAGTTATACATTGATTATACCTTAGTTGTACCTTAAGATATACTGTTACATTGATTATACTTTAGTTATACATTAGTTATACGTTAAGATAGTGTATTAGAGTAATTATACCTTAGTAATACAATAATTATACTTTAATTATACAAATGTTTATACATTTAAATTCTTTGTTTATACATTTATTTATACATTTGTTTTGTTTTGCAGTATGTTGATAGTCAAGTACAGGAGGATAAGGCTAAGAATATGGAGGATAAGGAGGATAAGGATGATAATGTTTATATGGATGATAATGATGTTGTTATGGAAAGGGAGTTGAAGACTGATGGAATGGATTCTGAAGATAAGGAGGATATTATTGAAGAAAGTTTCAGTTATGACAATGTAGTGCCAGAGAGGGCAATAGTTGTGTATAAACCTCCTGTTGTTCCACCAATAACAATAAATGATCCGGAGTTTGATTATACTAGGTATTTCAACTTTGATGCTATAACTGTGATTGCTGATGAAGTTGTATTGTCTTTGGGTGATCGTTTAGAGATCCCTTATGTTGTTAATAAGGAGAATGTTGGTGAGAGGAGTGAGCAAGAAGGTGTTGGTGTTAATAACGAGGATTCTGTTGTTGCTGAAAATAATGAGGTAGCTGCTGTTGGAAATTTGGATTCTGTGGAAGATGAAAAGGATGACACAGTAGCTGCTGGAAGTAATAAGAGAGAGCATGAAGCTGTTGTTGCTCTTGAAAAGCTTAAAGAGGCTGTATGTTTTTCATTTTTATGATTTTTTTTTGTTCTTTTTTATTTTTATTTTTTTATTTTTATTTTGTGTGTGTGTGTTTTGTAATATTTATTTTTTGTATTTTTTATTTTATTTTATACTTTGATTATATGTTGTATTATAATCTGATACATTAGTTATACACTTATTATGCATTGTTATACACTCTTTATACACTGCTTATATATTATTTTTACACTGTTTATACATTATTATACACTTCTTATACATTGTTATACATTTATATATTGTTATGAATTGTTTATACACTGTTTTACACTTCTTATACACTGTTTATACATTGTTTATCTAAACCATCTTGTAATTTGAATATAATGATTATATTTCTGACTTTACTCATTACATGTTATAGGGTATTGGTTCTATGTGTTTCTTAGACTTTATTGATCCTGATATTTTGGATCAACTTGAAGTTGAGAGTTATGAGAGAGTATATTCTATCAAAGATGTGCGCATGTGTTTTTATTTTTTATTTTTGTTGTTTTGTTTATGTCAGGTTTATCTTTCTTATTGTTTTCTTGCTTTTTTAGGATGATGATATTATGGTTATTGCCGATGAAATTGTGAAGAAGGGGATTTATAAGAGAAGAAAGAGAGTTGGTGGTCGTGCGGTTTCTTCACCGTACACTAATAAATTTGGATCTGATGAGAAGGTTGTGTTGAAGCCTGTTCTTGGATCATTTGTGTTGGATGATTTGTGTGAGTTAGGGGAGTATCCTAGTGATGATCAACTCACTCGTGATTTCATCCGCTTTATTAACAAGAATAAATATGCAGCTAAGAAGTAATTTTTTTTTATTTTTTTGTTTCTTTTAAGTTTTTTTTTTATTTTTTTGTATTTTTTGATTTATGTTGTGTCCTTTTTTTTTTCTTTTCCAGTACAAGGAACAACTGGTATGCTCCCAAGAATAATCTGATAAGTCATTTCCGTTATGGTGTTGGTACAATCGATGCAAAGACTTTCTTCCTTGAACTGTATACTCCTAGCGAGTATTTAAGTAGCACGGTAAGTATTTTGTTTCTTATACATTGATTATTTTTTAGTTTTACTATTGTTATAACTTAGTTATACATTGATTATATTTTAGTTTTACTATTGTTATAACTTAGTTATAGTTCAGTTATACCTTACTTATACTTTAAGATATATTACTAGAGTGATTATACTTTAGTTATACATTAATTATACCTAAAGATATACTATTATAGTGGTTATACCTTATTTATACATTAATTATACTTTTAGTTATACATTACTTATACATTATAAGGGATTATTACATTGGTTATAAATTATTTATACTTTAGTTATACATTAAGATGCACTATTATTTTGATTATACAAGAATTATACATTTTTTATACATTACTTATACAATTTTTGTATATTTGTCAATGATACACTAATTATACAATTATTATACTTTAGTTATACACTGATTATACCTTAGTTATACCTTTTGGTATAGTGATTATATCTTAGTTATATCTTTAGTTTGTTATTTTTGTCATGTATACACTAATTATACACAGTTTATACCTTAATTATACATTGTATAATCACTGGTTATACTTATAAATGATATTTTTTTTTTTGTTAGCATATGGATATAATCATGTATTATCTAAGGAAGAAGGGCAAATATTGTGATCGGATAACATATAACTTCACAACTACTGATCAGTTTGATGCAAGAGTGAAGTATATGTTTGGACTTGTGGATAGTATTCTTGGGACTGGTGGGGTATTTGAACAGATAAAATTTGATGATGTCATCACTAGTTTCATGATGGGTGTTGATGTTTGGACCGGGAAGGCATGGTCTGATGTAGATGAAGTGTTGATGCCAATTCATGTTGGACAAAATCATTGGGTGTTGGGAAGGTTTTGCTTGAGATTGAGGAAGCTCTTCGTATACGATTCTTATTTGGGTAGACGTAATGCTGATTCAACTCCTGAAGGGGCTAATCAATATGCTGTTATCCTTTCATACTTTCTGCATTAGTGGTCAATTCTCGGTAGCAGGGTTGATCTTATGGAATCTGATGTATATAGGGTTGGGAATCCTTTACATCCTCTCGAAGTGGAAATTGTCGAAGGTGTACCTCAGCAATCTGACAGGTGTTTTTTATTTATTTTTGTTATATTTTCATTATATGTTATCTGTTCTTTGTAATACAAGGATCAGACATAAGTTATACTTTCTGATAAACTGATTATACCTTGGTTATACTTTCTGATTCGTTAGCTATACATTGGTTATACTTTAGTTATACTTTAGTTATGCATTGTGATACACTGTTTACACGTTATTTATACCTTAATTATACCTTAGTTATACCTTAAGACACTATTACAATGATTATATCTTAGTTATACCTGAATTATACCTTAGTTATACCTTAGTTATACCTGAATTATACCTTAGTTATACCTTAAGATACACTATTACAATGATTATACATTATTTATATCTCAATTATACCTTAGTTATAGCTTAAGTTACACTATTAGTGTGATTATACCTTAGTTATATGTCAATTATACCTTAGTTATACCTTAAGTTACATTATCATAGTGATTATACCTTAGTTATACCTCAATTATATCTTAGTTATACCTTAAGATACACTATTACAGTGATTATACATTATTTATATCTCAATTATACCTTAGTTATACCTTAAGATACACTATTATAGTGATTATACCTTATTTATACCTCAATTATTCCTTAGTTATACCTTAAGATACACTATTACTGTGATTATATCTTATTTATATCTCAATTATACCTTAGTTATACCTTAAGATACACTATTACAGTGATTATGCCTTAGTTATACATTAATTATACCTTAAGATACACTATTACATTGATTATACATTACTTATACCTTAATAATACCTCTATTACAGTGTTTATACCTTAGTTATACCTTAAGTTACACTATTACAGTGATTATATATTATTTATACCTCAATTATACCTTAGTTATAGCTTAAGTTACACTATTAGTGTGATTATACCTTAGTTATACGTCAATTATACCTTAGTTATACCTTAAGTTACACTATTACAGTAATTATACCTTAGTTATACCTCAATTATATCTTAGTTTTATCTTAAGATACATTATTACAGTGATTATACCTTATTTATACCTCAATTATACCTTAGTTATATCTTAAGATACACTATTACAGTGATTATACATTATTTATACACTATTATAACGATTATACCTTAGTTATACATAAGTTATTCCTTAGTCATACATTGTGTTACAAATGATTATACATTGCTTATACCTTTTGTAAAAGTCTTTGACATCAGTTATAACTTAGTTACGCATTATTTAAGCATTTGATATATTGATTATACCTTATGATATTGTGTTTACTGATTATACATTTTATATGGTTACTGATACCTTGTTTATACCTTTTTTTTTCAGTGATTATGGAGTTTTTATGTTGAGCTTTGCTAAGTATCTCATAGAACAAAAGCCTTTCCCGTATCCATTTGATGTTAAAGCTCATAGGACAAGGTTGGCAGTTTCGCTGTATAACCATGGATTATTAAGGAATGAGAAGGAAGAAGAAAGTGATAATGAATATGTACATCCAATGGATGTGTAAGCATCCTCAACTAATGAATATGTTTTTATGATTTTTTTCACTTTTTATGCAGTTTTTACATTTCAAATATAGCATTTTTATTGAATGAAAAAGTGCAAGTAGAATGTTTTTTTTATTCAATACAACAATTAGTTAATCATTGTTTTACTCCTCCACATGTTCTCTTGTTATGGCCTGGATTGCCACAAGTTCCACATTTTACTTTCATTTTTGTTTTTCTCTCCTAAGCTACTCTGAATCGCTGTTTTTTTGGTCTTCGTGCTTTATGTTTTGCTTCTGGTGGATTGAGTTTCTGATCCTTTATATCTTGAGGTATGTCCCACACATCTTTTAATGGCATTGGATATATTGTTCCTTCATAAGTTGTTAACATTTTTTGTTTTGTGTAATAATGGAAGCAGTAATTATATGTGTTGAGGTGGAATTTCCTTATATATGCAAGGGCATGTGGACATGGAAGCTCATCCATTTGGAATCTGTTGCAGGTACATGTTTTTTCTTTCATGTCAACTATGTAATCTATCCCATTTCTTGTGACTGTTACCAGATTACCGGTGGATGGTTTTACCTGCATTTTTGTAATCAATATATGTGTATGTAGTGTATATTGAATGTATAATAGAAGGGATCAGTTGTGAATTTGAACCTGCATCTTCAATGCTGGTATGTGGTTTGCTTGCAGTACTTGTTCTTGCCTTTGTGTGAGTATTGTCATTGTTGCTTGTGCAATGCTTCTGTTTTTGTAAGAGAGATCCTGTAGCATGCTCCGTAAGTACTCCACTAGAGTCATTATTGGTGGGTTTTTTGCTGCTTTGTTGACAGAGTTTATTGATTCTGTAATGTTTGATGTCAATATGTTGTATTTATTGTTTGTTGAGTGTACTCTGCTCCATTTGACATACCTAATGTCTTGAAGGTACGCTGGGATTTTTTTGTTGATATTTTCCAGTTCAGTCATGTACTTATTAAACTCCTCTATTGTGTATGCTCTTGTTGCTTTGTTGAAGTACTTCTTCATGTCTTTTGTGTTGTTTTTGTATTTGAGTTTGAGGTTTTGCAGCAAATGGAATGCACAGACACAATGTGGAACATCTGGTAGCACTGTTTTTGAAGCTTTTTCTATGCTCTTATGTCTGTCTGAAACTATAACCATTTCTTGTCTTTGTCCATATGCGTTTTTAAATTGTTTGAAAAACCATACCCATGATTCATCATTTTCTCCGTCAACTACTGCAAATGCCAGCGGGAAGATCATCTCTGCATTTGTCAGTTTGTTGTATATTAGTATAATATGTTGTTTATTATTTTATACCATAATTATGCTGTAGTTGAACACTGTAACAGTGTTTATACCTTAGTTATCAGTTACTTATACCCTTCTTATATCTTACTTATACTACATATTACAGTTGTTATAGTTTAGTTATACCTTAGATATAACTTAGGTGTAACTTAGACAGACTATTACAATAGACACACTATTACAATGTTAATACTTTAGTTATATCTTAATTATACCTTAGTTATACCTTAAGATACATTATGACATTGATTATATATTAGTTATACCTTAGTTGTGCCTTAGTTATATCTTAGTTATACCTTTGTTATATATTAGTTATACCTGTTTTATACCTTAATAATCATTGTATTAGTGTATAACTAAGGTATAATTAATGTATAACTAAGGTATAATCATTGTAATAGTGTATCAAGGTATAATAACTATTATTTTAGTCATTATACCTTAATTATACATTAGTTATACACTAATACAATGATTATGAAGGTATAATTAAGGTATAACTAAGGTATAATGACTGTAACAATCTATCTTAAGGTATAACTAATGTATAATCACTGTAACAGTGTATCTTAAGGTATAACCAATGTATAATTTCTGTAAAAGTGAATCTTAAGGTATAAATAAGGTATAACAAAGTTATAATTTTTGTAAAAGTAAATATTAAGGTATAAATAAGGTATAACTACGGTATAACTAAAGTATAATTTATGTAAAAGTGAATATTAGGTTATAACTAAGGTATAATTTATGTAAAAGTGAATACACGATTTAATTCTATTAAATACAAATAAAAAGAAAATTAAAATAAGATGAAAGCTGCAAAACAGAGGTTAGCACAATTTATACGGCACGCCACAAGTAGGACTCAAGTAGACAGAAATAGGGAATTAGGATTCGGGGTCATGCAAGTGGGGGTAACCGGATCGGCCCGGTCGGCCGGCCCGGTTAGACCTGGAAAACCATTTTGAAACGTCCCTGTATTTTTGGTTTTGTGAGAAAAATCATTTTTGAAAACAATTTTTCCGGTTTATTATAATTAAGCATGCGAAGTGGGTCGGTTTTCGGGAGAACCGGGTCTCCGTCGTTGAATTGTTCTAAATGCAATTTTACTGAAAAATAAATCTAAGGTCGTGATGCGCACAACAAAATTCATTTTGATGATTTTTGAGGGTTTTCCAAATTTTTCTGATTTTCTGAAATTTTTTTTTTTTTATTTTTATGAAATTTTTCGAATTTTTAGAATTTTATTTGGATTTTAGGGATTTTTTTTTAGGGATTTCTGTCCTTGGCCGCGAGCTACAGTCGTACGACTGTAGTTACAGTCGTGCGACTGTAGCCCTGGTTTGGGCAGAAATCGCTAAAAAAACCCTAAAACAAAACCCTAATACTAAAGAAGCAAAGACAGTCGTACGACTGTAGTGTGTTTGGCACGACTGTATTTACAGTCGTGCCCCTGTTCTTGTCTCAAGAACAGTCGTACGACTGTTCTTACTTTTCCAGAAATGAAAATGCAAAACTTGAAGAAAAATGCACCAAACACAATCAAATCACCCAGAAAGCTGGAAAATGAGATAAGTTAAAGGTTGTTTACCTCCTTGGTGGTGATCCACAGCTGGAATGACCCCTGGCTACGCACCAATCCACGTGAATTTGCACTTTTTTCCCAACAAGTCAAGGTTTCAAGAATGTCCAAATAACTCCAGAAAAGTCACGGATTTGTGTTTGTTTTTGGTCCGAAATGATTTAATTTGTTAGTGTGATTGTTAACCTAAGATGTCTAATTCGTTTCAGAGATTAAAAACAAGAAATCAAGGAGAAAATGTGAGAAGAAAATAAGCTCTTTCACTTCTCTCTCTTCTTTCTTTTTCTCCCTCTTTCTCTCTCTAAAATTCTGATTTCTTGCTCCAAAAAAAGCCAAAAGTCCTAAAAGTCTGCTTTTTCTTTTCTTTTATACCCTATTAGCTCGGAAATCTTGAGCATTAAATGCTCAAGATTTCCCTTCTTTTTTAAGTCAAAGAAGTATGGGCTGGAACCTGCCCCCCGAAAGTACAGTCGTACTACTGTACTTACACTACAGTCGTACGACTGTAGTGAATTCCCACGACTGTATTATACAGTCGTGGGTCAACGGTCAACGGCCCCCTTTTTTTTTTTTAATTAAAATTTCGTGTTCACAAAGATACACTATTTTCATTGATTATACATTAGTGATACCTGAATTATACATTAGTTATACCTTAAGATACACTGTTATAGTGATTATACCTTAATTATACTTTCTGATACATTAATTATACCTTAGTTATACATTAAGATACAATATTTTCATTGATTATACCTTTAGTTATACTGAATTATACATTAGTTATACCTTAAGATACACTATTAATTAAACTTTCTGAGATATTGTGATGATTTTACCTTGTTCATTTTCTATTCCTCTCTGAATTGTTGTTATGCATAGTGGATACTCCATTAGGATGTTGCTTGCACTCTTTAGCTGTAAATAGAATCTAATGGACATGTCGTTCATTATATCCATTGGTGGATATCCTTCTGTTATGGAATTGGATCTTTAAATCTTCTTTTTGTTGATCGATCTTGATGTTTCCTTTGATAGTTCGGTTGAAGTCATTGAATGCTGATGTTGTTGGAATTAGGATGCCACTTACTTTGTAGTTGATGAATCTGTAATCTTCAGTCCAAGTTCCATTGTGATTGAGTAGAATTGCGATCTCTTGCATATGCCTGTGATCTATTGAATTGCTATGTTTGTTTGCAGTGATCGATTGATTTGCTGTGATTATTTGCAGTGATCGATCCAGTTGTGCGATTCTGATTGTTGCGTCTCTGATCGATGTTGATGTGTTGCGATTCTGGTCAAATTTGATGTTCTGTGATTTTGAGTTTGTTGTGTTTGGGAGGTTTCTGAAAAGGTGTGATTTCTGGTCGAATTTGATTTTTGCGTTTGCGTATTTGAGAGTTTTTGGTTTTTTGCTATGTGATTTATTGCAAAAGAATCTCGTAAAACAGGAATTTCCTGTTTTACGTATTTTTGAAATTTTGAAAAGTTTTTAATGTATTTATGTAAACTTTTTCTTTATAGGTAAAAAAGTTACATAGTGCTAAAAGGTAAGTATTTATGTAAAAAAACCCTTTATTTTATTCCATGGCCACCATTTTGTTTTCCAAGAATCCCTTTTGGTGCCCCAAGGTTAAGAGAGTTAATTAGTACTTATTATTCCCCTTTTTTTAATTTTTTTTCCCTGGCCACTAATGTAATTTGCATTTTTCCCAATTCCACATAATTTAAGAATACCCTCCATGAGATGTCTCAAGTTGAGACAATTAGCATCACTCTAATAATAATAATAATAAATGTTTAGAAAATACACCCTGTAGAAGAAGAATATTAATGGATTTTGAAACTTTTTTGAGAATCTGTGATTCACATTTTACAATAAAACAATGTGTGGATTTCATGCATGATGGTTCCATCTATCAGAATACATATTTTAATAAAATTTAAATATTTAGAGTTTAATTTCACCAAATAAAAGGTCAAGGGGTCAAAACACAAGATTTCAACAAGTTGAGGAACCAAAAGCATGATTTTGCCAGAGTTCGAAAGGTAGAAGTATTAATATAGTGAAAATGGAATTTTCAAACTAAGTAATCAAACGTCTTAGTTATCATTTGCTTTCTAAAAAACAACACACACATGTTAAAGTGAAAATTGTCAAATAATCACTTAAAATTTAAAATTAATGGTTACGACTTTAAGTATTAGTTTTTGATAAGATATATTAAGAATGTATTCTCTAGTTAGATTCGAAGTGCCATTTATGTATATTAGGTAATTTTCATCCTTAAAAGTGCCATTGGTGTAAATCAACGGGTTGCTTGGCTTCGTTCAAATGTAATTATGTTCGTTAAGAGGATTTTTCTTCATTTATTGGCCCTTGTCCTCTACCAAAATGAACACCACATTGATGTATCTCAGTACCCTTTCTGGCTTTGAGACAAATAAAGGATGATTCAATTTCATGTTCAATTATTTTAATGATTAATACCATATATGCATTTTCCTTTTAGAGGTTTTATCATCCCAACAATCCGCACACGAAAAGTGAACAAATAATTCTTAGAATAATCTCAACTTTGGAGACAAACCTTACTTTGTGAAAATATTTTTGTTAATATGTCGTTTGCAATCATTTTGATAACCAAATGGGAACTTCACTACCCAATTCGGTCAATCGTTCAAATTTTTATACACACTTTTCAACGTGTCCAAATTATACATTCTCCTTTTCTATTTTTTCTTAAAATTAAAAACTCTAATCTGATATCGTAATATTATTATTCTTATATCCCAAGTGCTAAAAATAAAAAATAAAAAATCAGAAATAAAAAAAATTCATTCCCAACTTGCATTATAAATGTAATTGTTATATATATATATATATATATATATATATATATATATATATATATATATATAAAACATGTAATTATAAAGAAAAGACCCTACCACTTGTGTCAAGTTCATAAAGGATAATTATTTTACGGTTTCCCCATGTGAAGAGCATTTTCGTTCCAATCATAGACAATAGGTTAGGAATGATTAATTATTTAAAATTATGATATAGATTTTCTAAACAAACATCATTATAGTTTAATAATTGTGATAATCAATTAGAGAGAAATAATATATACCTCTCTATTCACGGAAGCGTAAAATAATTATCACCTTAATCTTAAAAAAAGGATAGTACATAGTTATTAGTGATTTCACAAGTGTTTTGATTTTATTTAACAAAATGAAATAGTAGTTTTTACCGTTACAAAATTGGGTAAAATTGATAAAAGGATGTGAAAGACTAGATCTTGTATAACAGCAAAGAGAAAGAAAATATTAAAGTTGGTTTTTGAAAACACCAGGACTTATGTTGTCTAAAAAAAATGGACACTAGTAAGAATACTAGGTCGTTTAGTAATGAGAGACAAGACGAAGTATCGTTTTCTTAGGAACTAAGGGTAAATAACCTTAAATTTCTTTGTAAAAAGGTAGATATGATTTCCTTTAATATTTTAATGAATGAATTAATATAAAATTTACTAAATCTGAAAACAACAAATAATGATGCATTCGGAAAACAGGATTATTTAAGATCAGACTAAAAGAGATAACAATAATAAGATGCACAGGCTTGTCCAATTAGGTTATACAGGTTCAATAGCTATCTCTTCCTCATATTATAAGCATTTTAAGAAAGTAGATTCAAGGTTTCTTGCCCCTTAACTCACCAAACTTAGATCTCTCCCTCACTTGGATTCTTTGAAACTATTCCTACTTAGATTTCTCTCTCATAGGATTCATTTCATGCAAGTATTATCATATTATGGTTCAATTACCAGTTCTTTAGCTAGTTCTTTGGTTTAACTACCAATCAAACTATTTTGATCTATTTTTATAAAACCAGTTTTTATCAAAGTCAATAGATCTATGGTCGATTTGCAATTGAACCAACCAATTTGATCAGATTTTAATAATATTGTTTTAGGTTTATACCAAATATATAAAAGAAATAAGTATATACCAAACTATAAAAGAAATAAGCCACCATAGTTAGGAGTCTATTACGAGAATATACTAGATTAATGTCCTTTATCAAAAACTCATAAATTAAGATAAATTAATGTACTTATCATTTATCCCTAAGGAAATGAAGCAATTTACAACATGTATTGATGCTTAGACTCAAATAACGATACTTCTTTCGTTGATTTCATAATTAGTTTCCTAATCAATTTTTTCAATATATTGGATATATGATCTTTTTGTTTTGATGGTATATGTCTAAAACTTAACATTTATACTTCGCATTGATTTTATTTTTCATTAATTAACACATGACACGAATCTTAAGAAAAGTAAAAGATTCTAAAATTCATTGGTTAGATCTGAACCATACTTACAATACATAAATGCTATAATTACGTATCTAAACTATACTTTTGATTCAATCGCTTGTGTCCTAAATAATCGTGAGACAAAGACAATTTATGTCAGTTAATAGAGAAGACAACTTACGTGAGACAAAGACACAAGTTTGGAACAAATAGTATTAAAAGGGAAAAACCATATACGTATTTTCATAAAAAAGAAAATTAATCAAAGTGCCGAGAAATTTAGGCACTAAAAGATGTGTTTTTGAGCCATGATTATGACGTTAACAAATGTACCTATGTTTTTGTGAAAGGTTTTATGGCAATGGGTGGATGGGACCCAAAAAGCAACTCTTGAAAGTGTAGGTCCATCAGAATCATCTATATCACTTCAAAAAGGGTATCTAAAATTTGAATTATATCTCTTCATGTCTTCTCTTCTGATTAGAAATCTCATTCCTATCGAACTATGCTTTTGTATTGGTTTCACATTCAAATAGATAACCCACATCCTCACTCACACTCACATCTATACAGCGTACCCTTCCATTTATCTTCCCCGGTCAACTGTTCTTAATATCTTTCTTTTTGGTACTATTTAATCTTTTAATTAACTTTTTTCATGTATAATTCAATTCAAAATGTCACACATTTCAATATCAATTTGACATGTGTCCAGAATTTTCTTAGCTTGTTGATCCAAATCCCATTCTTTACCTTTTCAATTTTTCATGGCCATTTCAAACCTTGCTTTGTATTGGTTTCCTCCACTGAAAGAGACACAACATTTAATAATAAAAGCTTTTACTACCAAATTTATAGAATTGATACCCTCCTTTTAAGCAGCAACAAAAAAAAAATTATTGTAATAAATTTGTAGCGCTGTATAATTTGACAACAAAACTTAATATAATATTTTTGTTATCGATATACATATTGGCAATAACTTATGAATATTGCTGCTAAATAAACTTTTTGATTTTGTGGTTATTTTTTTTATTGTTGAAACTAATATTTATTGTAGTACCAATACATGTGATTTGTGAAAATAAAAATGTAGTTTTTTAGGATGTAATTATATAAATACAACCATTTTGTAAAACTGAAAATTAAGCCAATCGGAAAAGGATATGAGAAAAATGATACAGTGGCATAATATACTCTAGCAACTATTGGACGAGCCATTGTCTCATTGACACTTGTTCTTATTTTTATTTTTTTTCTTATCTTGTTATGATTACTTTTTCGTATAATGCATCAAATTATAGATATCCTCTTCTATCAAATCTCCTCTCCTGCTTTCAATTGTCATGTTGAACACAACATTTCTGCAAATTATTTTCATCCACTCAAATTCCAACTCATAATTTCCTTATCATTTAATACATATACGTATCTATGTATTTTATAATCATATTTATTAATTATTTAGTTATACGACTGATTTGATTGTAATAGTAAAGTTTTAATTGAATGTGGGTTCAATGACAAAACCGAATCTTGCACTAATTAGTTTAATTAATTGGTTGATCTTAGGATATATACACATCTGCTCACATTCAATAAATCCACATCATTTGCAATTATATGTGCACGAATTAAAACCCATTGAATTTTTAGTTTATTTTATTTTTAATACAATTATGCATCAATTCTTTTGTGCAATTATAATTAGACATGTTCAAGTACCAAAGTAGGTTGAATATGGGTCGGGCCCGTACAGGCTGACCTTTGAGAAAAAGCTTAGTTCAGGCCTTGCTTAATTAGTCCACCTAAAATTTGTTGTGGTCTAGGAATGAGGATTTTTAGTAAAAGTACACCAAAACAAGGATTAATTTGTAAAAAGTTAACGAAAACCAATTACATCCCATAAAAGCTAAAACAAGAAGATCTTCTCCAAAAATATAATTTTTTAATCTTTCAACCTCAATATATATAAGAATATGATACTAGCTCATTTCTTTTATATGAGAAATGACTATATACTACACGACTTACAGTAACTCACTTTTTTTTTTTTTTATGTGAAACATTTATGTATGATATATTTTTGAAACATCTATAATATGTTTGTGCAATATATATCATTAAAACTATTTTTTTTTTATCTTGTCTTTTAACTATTTGAAATTGTCATTATACTTTTATTTTTGTGTTGTTTTCACACGTATCTTGTTATTTTGTATTATTGCTCGTTATTTTATACATTTTTTATATATATTTTCCATTATTTTGTCTTTCTCTGATCCAATAGATCAACATTTTTATTTACTCTAAAGAGCAAATGAAAAATTGATGACAAATAACAACAATAAACATTATGGTGAAGTTCAATTCGTATGCTATACCATCCAGAAAGTGTCATGGAACCAATCCATCTAAGAGGTTAAACTGATAGGTGAAGTGCAATTATAGCTTTTATTAATATTTATATGGAAAATGAACTTACAATTAATGAGTTGAAGAGTAATTGGAATCCATTTAGACTTAAAAAAAAAAAGTTCAATTTTGGTGTAGTTTCCATATATACGATGACTGGTAGCAGCTGATAGATATGAATTAATCAAAAGGGTTGACTTAAATTTTAGGTAAGAAACTATATACCAATATATAGATATGAAGATTCCTACACAGTTCAAAAGAAAATAATGTTGCAATCCGGTTTGGTTCCTTACAAGTTCAATTCAATCGATCGTTGAAATTCAATTTTTCAATAAATGGATAAATAATTTTACAATTAAAAATTAATTTGATCTCAATCATTATCTAAGTATTGAATGGTTGAGATTACAACTTGATTTACTCAACTATGGATTCTAAGAATCTAGAGAGAGAGAGAGAGAGAGATAGAGAAGTGTTAGCTAGAATCACCATCAAGAAAAAATAAAGTGGAGATTTAGAGATTGAGATTTGAAAGAGCAAAGGAAGACAATAACTAGCAACCTCAAAAGTCTTGCTTTTGTTTCCCTTCAAAATTACAAACTTCTAAAAGACGAATGAAGATGAAGAATATACTTTTTATTAACAAAATTAGAGAATATCCATACCTATTGAGAATCTAAAAACAATATTACAGAATTGTGTATAGCGCGTTTTACATAATCCAAACGCAATATTTTGTGATAAAATATATAAAAATTATTTTTGTACCTTATCTGACAGTTTATTTATTTATTTTTTTTAAAGTAGTTATATTATATGATATGAGAGTTATTGTGAGAATTACAGAGTAATTACTTTGCTGAGCTGGCATCTTGGAGGGAAAATAAGTCATCTTAGCGGGAAAGACGGATTCTGTTATGTGATATCTTTCCTTCTATCAGCTTCTATTAGTTTCTATTAGTTTTACATCCTTTCTTGCTATATATAAACAAATTGTAATTGTTCATTGTGGGTTAATGAGAGTTAATTAGTTTCTTTCTCATTTCATTTAGTTTTAGCTCATAGTCATTAATAAGCTAATGTTAAGCCACCAACAAATATCCACTTTGACAAACTTCACACTTTAAATGTTGCACAACAATAGAGGCTAAGAGCCATGTTTTTGTTCAAGTTACATATAAGTGGAGCTAGGCTAAGTTTTTCAATATGATATTAGAGTCATCTAGTCTAATTTTGACTCATCCATTGTTGGATCACATTCAAATACTCAACAATTTGTAAACCTTATACTTCAAATGTCTAGTTATGCCGAAAATGGACTTTTTGACTCTACCTAAAATTCAAGATTGCAAGAGAGCGACGACTCATGAATGTCTCTTACGCTGAATTGTTCATTTATATATATATATATATATATATATATATATATATATATATATATATATATATATATATATAATTGTCAGTCTTTTAAAGATGCAATATTTAGTTTCAAGCAGACTCGAAGTCCGGACCTCCCATTTAGAAATGCACTTATCACAAAGACGTAGTTAGATGTGAGACACTTAATTGTTCTTAGTAGTGGAGAATTTATAGAAAGAAACACATATCCTTTTGGTTGTGATATGAGAAATATTAAATCATACCACAAAAGGTATCATAATCATTAAATATATGAAAATTATCTATTATCTTTAATTTAGTAGTGTTATTTTCCAGTAGGGAAGGTAAAATGTCATGAATTCAATTTGCAAGACTTGGTAAGAAAAACATATATGCTTAGCCTGTAATTAATTGTTTAAATTGGTTAGGTTTAAATAGGATGCCATAATTCTGAGTGGTAACGAATCTAAAGAAAAGAAAGGCATCTTGAACTGGGTAGTAGGCTACAAAGAAAAAGGGATGCCCTATATATACATTATATCCAATCCTATACATGTAGGCAATGGTGGAGTCTTTCTAGCAATAAGATGAAAAAGAAATATAAAGAAATATAGGGTGGGGTTAGTTTGAGCTAGTTGGAAAGGTAAGATAATGAAAATGGGTGTGACCCATTAATACATCTTATTAATTATGGAATGGAGATGGAGATTGTGGGAAAATTTAAGTGAAATAAATAAATGGGGTCAACAGCCTTAAAATGAACAGTTTTCTCCACTATTGTATTTTTATGAGTGATCCTGTGACCATTTGTTCATTCTCTGCCTGCACCTATTCCATCATTCACTGTACGATTCATTTCTACTATCATTTTCTTCTTTTTTTTTTTTTTTTTTTTTTCCTTTTTACGTACCAACATTAATCGGTTTAAATATTCAACTTCAAAACTTGCATCTAAGTACTGTAATATTATCTCAATTTTAATTACAAATATAACAACTTTTAGTTTTTCATTTTTATGCATTCAACTTTTAATTTTTTATTTATTTATTTATCATGTGAATGACCAATCAATGATAATGACACACATTAAATTCTTAACTAATGAACAAATTAACTAGTTTTGAAGATAAAAACAATTAAAATGTCCAAAGCTACTAACGAAAAATATTACAAGCGCTTAATTATTATTTTTTTTTTATAATGCATGAAACTTAAAAACTACATAACAAAAAGAAAAGGCAACAACACAAAATCAACCAGCGTCAAGTTGGATGAAGCGACTCCTCGCAGTGTCCTTGCAGTTTTCAAGCAAACAGTGTTGCAAATTCAAAGGAGAAGCAGAAAGGATCGAAAGCTCATCCCATGAGGAGCAGCCTAAGGAGGCAAGCTTATTAGTACAACCATTGGCTTCTCTAAAAACATGCTTCAAAATAATACTATCCACTTTAAGTATAGACAATTTGATAGAGAGAATTAAGTTTCGATGAGGATAAGTACTGTCCACTTTAACGAAACATTTAATTATTAACTTAAACTTTTAGATCAATTGATTTATTGACATAATATTAGAGCCTTTCAGATCAAGTAGAGGGCTTGATTAATAAGGTAATAAAAGAAAAGGGAGACATATAAATAGGGTGCACTATTTACAAAAGCACCAACGATTGGGAAATGCCAAACGGCTTTCCTAGTTTTGCAATGTGAATTTGGATCTTAAAACCCCAAATATTCCCCTTTTTTTGGTTAGTCAACTTATCCAATTCTTTATGTTATGGTTTTATTTCCAATAGCTAATTAGTTTTGCTATATATACGTAAAACAAAACAAGAAGCAAGTGCTTACATTAATTTGTCAATTGTCAAGTTTTTGTTTTGTTCAACTCTTTTAATTGGTTAGATTACGATTTAATGCAATATTTTAAGCATATATTATTACAAAGGATTGTTTATGCAAAGAGTCGATTAGTGTAACAATGTTTAATTAAGGATTTCTGTTGTTACAAGTTAGCGTCTTTCTTTGCTAAAAAATTCGGTCCAGCCCATGCTCTTGTTAAACTGCAAAGCGTGGTCCATGATGAACTGGGCCAATTGGGTTTAAGTATGTTGGCTACAAAATGGGCTTGGTGAGCGGGAGAATCTCTTGATCCAAAATGCCTTTGGACACATCCCATATCTATCTCTCATTAATCTCTTGATTCAAAATGCTTTTGGTGTTTTTTTTTTTTTTTTTTTTTAAGTTTCGAAATGAGATTCATATATTATATATTTTCATCTTCATGTATATACCACTTTTCTACTGATGTTATATCTCTTTTCTCTTTATTTTGTATATATATCATTTTTATATTGATCTCATATTGGTTTTATACTGTGATTATATTGATTATATACTATAAAAATTATATATATAAATATAAATATATATCTTTATCTTCGTTTTTGACACTAATATTGCACACAATTTACAAATGCTGCGTATATACCGTTTCATAGTATTTTTTACTATTCAACTTTTTTTTTTTTGTAATTATATCACTTTTATATTAATTTTATACTGATATCATATTGATTTTATACTGTGATTATAAAACCAGTATACAATCGCAATATAAAATCAGTATAAAAGCGATAAATTTACAAAAAAAAAAAGGAAAAAGAAAAGTGGTATATATAGTTTATGTAGATTGTGTCTAATATTAGTGCAAAAAAAAAAAAAAAGATATATATATATATATATATCATTTGAAGAGAAAAAAAAGAGCAAAAATAACTTTTAAAATTTAATGACAGAAAAAAAAAACAAATTAAAGGAAAAAAAAACTTTTAGTTATATAAGAGGAGAGAAAAAAGTAGAGATAAAGGAGAGAGAAGTTTTTAGAGAAAGCTGGAGAGAAACATTAAAGACAAAAATGCTATAAATGTAATATGTGAAAGATATTAACTCTAACAAACCCAATAACATACTTTTTAAAAATATAAATGCTTGATTGGTAAATTTGCATTCTAGATTGCTTGATTGGTAGTTCAGTTCACCAAATTCTGTTAGTCACATGGATCATTCTTTACCGTCGGGCTTGGGCTCAGATACAATTTGGACTATCTTTTGACTAGTTGTTCCACCTTTGAAGTGCTCACAAATCAATGCAGGAATTAGTGATTGTGATTGAAGGTGAATACCCTTGTTCGTGAAAAAAAATACAAAACAATTTGGACTGCTAGTTATTTTTTCAATAGATCCATGCATCTTCAAAAAAAAAAAAAACTTAACACGTTCAACTCAACATTCGAATTGATACTACTTTAGTTTGACTTTGCATATATATATATATATTTTTCAACGAAAGTTGACATGCATATTGCAGTCAAAAAGATCATGATGAATAATTATGGGCCTATATACATATATGTAAGGGAAGAATAGATGGATGGAGGATGGACATAACAAGTGGAGCTACGCACAAATTATAATTTTGAGAATGCTTTAAATCTGAATGAAAACAGCAGATTAGATAAGATTTTATTGAGTTTGAAATTTTACACTCTTAATGGATTGCCAATTGTTTTGAAGATAAATTAATTGATATGCATAAACTGAAAAGCATTACGTGTATATATATATTTCGTGGTCTATTTCATGTTTCAATCAGAAGTCATCTATCTCACCTCTCAAACAAATAAGAATCGTTAGTGATAGAAGTAAATTCTCAAAAAAGGTCAACTTGGATTTAATTAATTAAGTACTTAAAGCCTTTAAAGTTTTTACACTGCGACTACACAAATATTGGACGTACATATTAACGGATAACATTATATAATAGAAATGCTATATATGTTTTTAGTAATTTACAAAACAGTAAATTTTAAATTTTTTTTAATGATGTTTTTGTCATTTGGTAATTATTTAATGATGAAAAAGCATATTTCCTATCATGGAGGACCAATTTTATGATGAATATATGACCGAAAGGTGAAAGAATAATATAGGATAGGTAGATATGGACCACCCAATAATACATATATAGGATTGCAGCGACTCGTACGTAGTAGCACAAAAACAGTGGTGGAAAACTACCCAATTTGCCTCTCTCTGAGAAAGGGACATAAGAAATTAAATTCACAACAGGTTCGATTTCTAATTCATGTTTGATTTTGATTTTAATGTAGAAACTAACTGTTACATAAATGATTTATACTACTTAGGTGATTTTTTAGCTCTTGTTGTTGTGACAGAAAATTAAGTCTCAAAGTGACATCCGAATTTGTGTATAAATATATAAATTTTTGTCACCAGCAGGGCACACAGTAATTGTTTCCTACTTTTGTTGATAGGATGTTGAAATTTGAATATCATCGGGAATCTATGTTTTTTCCTTTTCTGGTCCACGAGAAAATGAATTGGAAATTTGAATATAAAACCCTTAAAAATATATATATGCAATTAATTAAGTACATAGTAGCATTTCTTTATATATATATATATATATATATATATATATATATATATATATAGCCTCAATCAAGCATATACGCTATATATATGTATCATCGACACAATACATAACTGTATATATGTTTGATGAACACTAACTTTGAAAATACCAAAGCAAGTAAATGACAACCAAATAGACTTAGGGCCAGTTTGGAACAGCTTTCAGCTAAAGCATGGGGAACCTTACTTTGGCTGAAAGCTGCTTTTGGGGCTGCAGAAAGCAGTCTTAAATGCACAATTGATGAAAGTCAGATTGTATTCAGTAAAATACTAGAAAAACACTTAAAATTACTTTTAAAGAAAACAATGAAACCTAATTTTCTCTGACAGTACTTTTACTAACAGCAATTCCAAACTGGCCCTTAGGTAATTTGGCTGATTTGTTTACATTCACATTCGGACATTAAGGAGCACATAAATTCACTAAGAACCCAAAAACTGCTACAAGATAAATTACGTACATCATATTCTTTATTCAAATTAATTTCCCTCTCGCATACCCAAAAACCCCATTCCTTGTTAGAATTAATTGTAACCAATGAAATATAAAACTAAATAAGCAATTACAAGAATAAAGGATGTTACATGATTCTACTTATTGTGTCTACATCCATGAAAGAAAAGAAAATAATTATTTATGAGACATTAAACTCAAAAATTATAGATTAAAATTTGTTTAAAAAACACTTTCAAACTAGTCACTCCAAGATACAAAACTCATGACGATCATAGTATTCTAACTGTTACGAGAGTTTTTATATAGGCTTAATTAATATCTAAATAAATAATCATTATATGGTCTTTTTAAATTAATATCCTTACAAGAAACTCGATCAGGTAGAATCCAACTTGGTCAAGTTGCACTTGACAAGCCACTAGCTGGCTAGGTCGAGTTACTCTTTCACTCGGCCCAATTGCACACATCAATCCCCTTCCATATAGCCTGAGAATAAGCTATTTAAAATGAGTTATTTAGTCTCTTTTGTTAACAAGTTTAAAGTCATTTTTAACATAACAGAACTCATCCATATCGTATCCTAAAGAACTAGTTAATTAAGCTTCAATACTGTCAACAAAAATAAATTGTAGTAATTTACATAAAAAGTTGTAATTAAATAAAAAATCAATTTTCTACATATTAGAAAAAGAAAAAAATAATAATATTGGGGCAATAAATGTAGAACTTGGACCCTTTTTAATAGGAAAACAAATAAAATCAACAACATGAAGGAGACCAAAACAAGAATCATATTGAGAAGAGGCTCAATTATACATAGTTTGAATCTTCTGTGGCTCAGCCTTTTGTGATATAAGTTTTATTTTACAATTAACATAGGGCCCTAATTAAACACAATCAATTATCCAAATAGGCCTGAGATTCAATTTCTGCTTTGAACCCATGTTTTTGTGAATCATCAGCACTCCACATGAAAATTCCACCCAATTTATCTTCATTCATTAGTTTTTTGCATGCTTTAAAAAACCCATCTTCAGGCTTCAATCCTCCATTACTTTTATCATCAGAAATGAAGCTAGCCAATATTTGACCACCTCCGTAATTATCAGCTTGTTTTTTAAAAAGCTTAATAAATTCAGATTTACTAATCTTGTCATAAGCATAAAATTGGAAGTTCACATAGTCAATTAAATGCCCATATTTCCCCCATAATGCCAAATAATTGTCTTGGACTTCTCCATCATCATCATAGGATGCAATTGAAGCAAATGATATGGTCCCACTTTCCTTTAGATTTGATATCAGCCGTCCAATGCATTCAGAGAATGTAGCTGGGTCTGATTTGAAGTGCTCATAGTCAATATCGATTCCATCTAAGTTGTATTGTTTAATCAAATGGGTTAGTGAAGAAATGGCATTTTTGAGCCAAGAATTTGTAGATTTTGGTTGAAAGTATGCTTTTTTACCCCTAATACCATCTCCACCCAAGCTAAGGGCAATTTTGACATTAGGGTTTTTATGTTTTAATTGGGCAATTTTTTCAGGGGTGATATGATTTGATGCCCAAAGGGGACTGAATTTTCCATTAGTGGGTGTAGGTTTTTCAAGATTTGTGTAGTCAATTGCAAATGCAAGGATGAAGCGAAATTCAACATTGGGATTTATAGGCAATTGGGATAGCTTGATGGAGTCAGATTCTGCACCAATGTAATCCCTGAAGAGCTTGGAGTTTGCAGCTACAATCAATTACCAATTCAACTAGTTAATCAGTGAGAGCACTACACATGAAAAATTGTTAAGGTGTATAGGATATGAAAAATCATAGCATTTGGACATGAAATTTGTAATATTATGGGATAAGGGTTACTTTAGCCCCTTCAGATTATTGGAGAAGATATATTCTTATAGATTATGTTAAAAAAAAAAATCTGCTGACATATTGTCATTTATGCGAAGGGTCTGAGTGGGGATTAATAGGCCTGAACGAGTGGGCTCGCAACTCACAATCGAAGCCCGTCTCCTAGACTAAATGACAGGGACATTTAGTTAGGAATTTTTTTGTTTCATTGAAAATTCATTGATATCTACAGTTGAAAAAGGGTTAAAATTGAGCTAGAATTTGTACTATATATATATATACAAACACAGAGACAAAAATAAAACATATCTTCCTCAATAACCTTAATCCGCCTATTACACAGACCTTTGCATGTTACAAAGAAAAGAATGAAGAAGATTGCCAAGAGAGTAGTAGCCTTGCTGAGCTCCATATGTATAGTTTCTTATAGCTCAAAGATGAACTAAAACTGAATATTGATCATTGATTAATTAATTAGTGATATATGCAAGTAGTATATATACATAAAGATTATATCTGAAGAATGAAAATGCGTTATCTAGTCATCATCGCCATGTTCCTCTTTGACCATAATTAAGCAGCTCTCGATGCTATGATAGTCCGTCTGCTAGTAATTAGAATACAGATTCCTTACAGCTCAAAACAAATTATTTGTTGGGAAATTAAGATTCGTAATTTTTATAACATATAGAAGATAAAATGGAATCTTGTGTATATTGATAGCTCTGGGAAAAAGTTTAACTTCATTCAGTCTTAGAGGGCTGAGAAGCCGTCTCGTCCTGTCAAAAGGCCGGATACCTGGAAAAGAGAAAAGATGAGGACCGGGTGACCTCTGGGTCCACTCCGATGCTTAAGTCAGAAATCTGGAGAATAGAAGATAGAAGAATAGAGAATGTGATGAGAGATTGAAAGATACCTGGGGAGTTTCTCATCTTCCCCTTTTTATACTAGGTTGATCCGCGTGGCCTTTTTAGGCCGTTATGTATGGTTTATTCTTATTAGCTGGGTGTGGTCCACTTTTTGGTTCCCCTTCTGGCATGTTTGTGCGGCGGACTCACCCTGCTCTTGTCCCAGTGGCACTCACACTGTACCTGACTTCTGTGGCATCCACCCTGCTTTTGTCCCCGCGGCACCTATTTCTGGTACAACATCACGTCCTTACACGTGTACAGTAGAGATCAACTCACCTGTCTTTTGAGATAGAAGACTTAATGAGGGCACAAGTTGTTTGAGCCTACGTTTTTTGGGATACTTTCTGTGGAGGAGCCGGTCTTATCTTCCTTGGCGGCCGAGTGAATTAATGGGGAACTATTGGACAAGTGATGGATGTGTTGACGCGGTAGCAAGCCGTGTGGTGCACGCGGTAAGTTTTAGGACTCCATGCTATCATATATTAATCCTAATTCATGGATGATATTACTGAAGGTCTTTTGACCTATACGATTTAATTCTGACTTTTCCTTCTTAATTGGTGATCAATTAAGTGTCACTTAGCTGTTACGTTTTGGCTTCACAGAAAACTTCAAAAAAAAAAAAAAATTGAATTCCCATTGCTGACATATCGAAGAACCATCGGATTCTTATAAAGTTTTTCTATGTTCATTTGGCGTAATATAATTGTATACTAATTGCAGAATGCGATTGGGGTTTGATATGAAATTTAAAAACAGTATACTTATTCCTTGATTAATGGAATAAGCATTATATAAGATAAAAGCTTTTAACCATAAACATGGGACAGATAGTGTTTATCCCTATTTCTCTGTTTGTTGCTTGGAGGGTGGTCTAATCTATAGAGCTGTACAAATACTTCTAACAGTACTATAAATTTAAAAATAAATCTTTTCAGCTGTCATCAGCTATAGTATCACAGCCATTAGCGTTATTGTTCCTGTTGATTTTATATGATTTATATGATTAATCCAAAATTAATCATATCCCAACATCATCAAACATGTATAATCACATTAATCAAATTGACGAACTATGAGATTCAAGACACATATAGTATAAATACCTCTTGTAAGAAACAAAAAGATTAATTTAGAGAGACAAATTGAAAGGATAATTCATTGGTTAATTATTTTAATCTTCTTCCTTTTATTGAATAACCGATCAACTATAATTGTGCATATTGAATTCTTAACTAATGAGCAAACTAATTGTGGAGATAAAATCAATTGAAATGTTAGAGATAGTGACGAAAGATATTTTAAACGCTTAATTATTAACTTAAATTTTGAGATCAATTGTTTTTTTTTATATAATACCAGAGCTCTTCTTGGACCAAGTGGAGGGTTAAAATCCTAATATTGCCATTTACTATTTAATTTCAACAAATTATAAAGTTTGTCCATGTTAACATCATATATGTATCAAGCTCAATAGATATTTACGTATAAAAGTATGTCAGAGATAATAATTAGAGCTATTTTTTTGGACTTTACATCTATTGACTTAAATTTTTAACTCAATTGATTCCTTAGTAAAATATACATTGTCAATTTTATTTATGTATGAAATTGTAAACTTCAGAAACATGTTTTTATAATTTTTTTTTTTTTTTTTTTTTTTTTTTTGACCACATAAAATATAGTATAACTAATCGAACTTTAAAACATGTCATTTCAAACAGAACTGAAATAAAGCATATATTTTTAATCTAGTTTAATTCACAACTATATATTATTTCATTTAGAAACTCGGCGTATGCAATTTCAATCAAGAATTCAATGTAAAAAAATTTTGAATCTGAATGCACAATCTAATAAAAGGAACCCTCTGGAATTATTTCCTAATAGATTTGATTAACACGAGTATGTTAACAACTAGAATTAATTAATAATATTATAAAAAAAGAAAAAGAAAAAGAAAAGTGATGTTAATTGAAATTGATAAATATATAAGGTAATAAAGGAAAAGTGAGACATAGAAATGTGGTGCACTATTTACCAAAGCACCAACGATAGGGAAATGCCAAACAACTTTCGTTATTGCAATATGAAATTGGATACCAAAAGCCCAAATATTCCCCCTTTTTTGGATAGTCAACTCATCCAATTTTTATTTTTTATTCAATAATTAAATTAGTTTTGCTATAGATATGTAAAAGCAAAAGAAACAGCAAGTGCTTATATTAATTTGTCAATTCTCATGTTTTTGTTTTGTTCAATTCTGTTAATTGGTTAGATTACCATTTAATGCAATATTTTAAGCATCTATTATTACAAATGGCAAATTCTATATGTTGAATTGAGATTACAGGAACTAATTAAAGAAGTATTGAACTAAGAGCCATTTAGTGTAACAGTTTTTAATTAAGGATTAACGTTTTTATATTTTAGGGGTGTTTGGTTCAAACTTTGGAATCGGAATGCAATGGAATCAGAATCAGAATGATTATTTATTTCTATTGTTTGGTTTAGGGGGTGATTGTTTCTGCTTTTCGTAGCAGCTTTTAGTTTTTCAATTTGAAAAGCAGAAAAACTAGCGTTTGATTAGAAATTTTAAATAGCTGCTTTTAACTGTTCTGCAAGAAAAAAGAGCTTTTCACGAAAAGCTTATTTTTATAGCTTTTCACGAAAAGCTCTTTTTTAGAGTTTTTCACGAAAAACTTTTTATAATTATTTGGTTTTTATAAATTTAACCTTTTCAAAATGATAAATTATACTTTTATATAAATATGTAGATTTTTTATGAAATTTTTTTAACTCTATAAATATTGAAAATTAAGCGAGATCAATTCCTCAAATTAATTTATTTAAGCTAATTTCACTTTTTTTTTAATTTATTTATATTAGTTTAGTCAACAATTAAAAACATATTATTTTAATGCATTTTACATAGATGAAACTATAATTTAAATTATTTTTGTACACTTATGAAATTACTATTTAATGAAAATTATAATTTTTGAAGTGTAATAAAAATTATTTTTAAATTTTTTTGTATAATTATTATATAATGATATAAAATATATATCTATATTAGTCTTTTTACATTCAACAACAACAGCTAATACTAAATTTAACAAACGCTATCAATTAATTATCTAACAGCTAATAACTTACTGTAACAGCAAACAACAAACATGAATAGCAAGCAGCTAACAGCAACGGCAATAGCTATTAGCTAACAACTGAACCAAACAGGCCCCTAATCTAGAATCAGAATGTTTTCCTTTTGATATTGTTTAGTTATCATAATTGAAATCGAAATCGAGATTATTATTAAATTATAATTAAATCAACTATATAAAATAAATTATGAAAAATCCATATTCTACTGAATCTGTGGGTTTTTTTCCATATCAATTCCAAAACTTATGAAATTTAAGTTGATTTTTCATACTAAATTTTGAACCATAAAAACGATGAACAACCAGATCGAAAAAACAAAATAAATAATTGAGGTCCAAATCATAGATGAACCCAATAACTTTCAAGTACTTCTAATTTTTCTTTAACTGCAGCAAGGTGAAGCTTTAAGGATCGGCACCATTTAGTCTCTAATTTCTCTATTAATAATCCACAAAAGCGGAAAAAAGGTTTGATTTCATTTATAGCCAAGATGAAAATACCAAAAAAAAAAAAAAAAAAGATTACAGCTGCTATTTTATTATGATTAGATTAATATAAAAATTGATAGCGTAATCAAGAAAAAAATTAAAGAAGAAAACTAGAGTTTTGGGTGTAAATGACAAAGGATTTTTTTTCCTACAAGTAATGTGATTATGTGGAGTAGTTTTGAGAAATAGAGCAATTTTGGTTTGATTTCAATTGGAATCGAAGTTGATTGAAGTGGTATGGGAAGGGAACGAGTGATTCCATGATTTATGGGAATGTGATTTCCATTCCACAGCTACATCTATTAATAACAATAAGAAAAGAAAATTTTCATTCCGACTACCATTCTTGGGGCACTTTTATCCAACTAAATACCCCCTTGGTGTCTTTCTTTACTCGAAAAGTGGGTCCTGCCTTTGCTCTTGTTAAACTGATCTGCCTGGGCCATAAGGAATTGGGCCAATTGGGCCAATTGGGGCTTAGTTTTTCCTCGTTTAGTAGATCGTGGTCGATTTCATTGGGCCAATTGCGTGGATTGATCCGTTTGTTCCTTATTATGGGCAATTCCAGGAATGCTTTGTGTCTGTTGGCTACATAATGGGCTTGTTGTACCATTTAGCCATTAATATTTGGGGTTTTTACATAAATACTTACATTTTGATACTATATAACTTTTTTACATACAAATCAAAAGTTTACATAAATACATAAAAAAACTTTCCAAAATTTCAAAAATACTTAAAAAACTTATTCATGTTTTACGTGAATTTTGCCCAAAAAACAACAAAAGTAAAAAATCATAATCTCCAAAATATATCCTCCAATTTGTCCACGTTTCTCTCTCCTTTTTTATAATTTTCAATCTAATTTTATATTTATCTCTCAATCCGTTTATTTTTTTGTCATCCGACTTTAGAAATTTTTTTTTATTTTTTTTATCTTCGAAACAAAGTCCATATGTATATACTTTTTCCGACATATTTTTTTCACTAAAGTATAACTAATTATGCCTTTGTATATTAAGGTATAACTAAGGTATAATTAAAGTATAATCACTGTAATTGTGTATCTTAATGTATAACTAAGGTATAATTAAAGTATAACTAAGGTATAAACACTGTAATAGTGTATCTTAATGTATAATTAAGGTATAACTAATGTATAATCAATGTAATAGTGTATCTTAAGGTATAACTAATGTATAATTAAAGTATAACTAATGTATAATTACTGTAATAGTATATCTTAAGGTATAATTACGGTATAACTAAGGTATAATTACTGTAATAGTGTATCTTAAGGTATAATTAAGGTATAAAAAAGGTATAATCACTGTAATAGCGTATCTAAAGGTATAATTAATGTATAAGTAACGTATAATCAATATAATAATGTATCTTAGGGTATAAATAGGGTATAAATAAGGAATAACTAAGGTATAATCACTAGAATAGTGTATCTTAAGGTATAATCAATGTAATAGTGTATCTTAATATATAAATAGTATATAATAATGTATAAGCAGTGTATAAAGAAAGTATAACAATGTATACTAAGTGTATAAACAGTGTATAACAATGTATAATAATATATAAGAAGGTATAACAATGTATAACAATGTATAAATAGTGTATAAACAGTGTATAAACAATGTATAAAGAGTGTATAAACAGTGTATAAACAATGTATAATAATAAATAAGAAGTGTATAATAATGTATAACAATGTATAAGAAGTGTATAAACAGTGTATAACAATATATAACAGATTATAAATAATGTATAAACAATGTATAAACAGTATATAATGTATAAACAATGTATAAATAATGTATAAATAATGTATAAAGCTGTATAAATAATGTATAAACAATGTATAAACAGTGTATAAAAAGTGTATAATAATGTATAATAAGTGTATAAACATATAACATTGTATAAGAAGTGTATAATGTATAACAATGTATAAGTAGTGTATAAACAATGTATAAACAATGTATAACAGTGTATAAGAAGTGTATAAACAATGTATAACAATATATAACAGTGTATAAATAATGTATAAACAAAGTATAAACAGTGTATAATGTATAAACAATGTATAATAGTGTATAAATAATGTATAAACATTGTATAAACATTGTATAAACAGTGTATAACAATGTATAATAAATGTATAAATAATGTATAAACAGTGAATAATGTATAAACAATGTATAAACAATGTATAAAAAATCTATAACAGTGTATAAACAGTGTATAAACAATGTATAAATAATGTATAAACAATGTATAAACAGTGTATAAAGAGTGTATAACAATGTATAAGTAATGTATAAATAATGTATAAACAACGTATAGCAGTGTATAAATAATATATAAACAATATATAAACAATGTATAAACAGTGTATAAAGAGTATATAGATAATGTATAATAAGTGTATAAACATATAACATTGTATAAGAAGTGTATAATGTATAACAATATATAAGTAGTGTATAAACAATGTATAAGCAGTGTATAACAATGTATAAGAAGTATATAAGTAGTGTATAAGAAGTGTATAAACAGTGTATAATAATGTATAAGCAGTGTATAACAATGTATAATAAGTGTATAAACATATAACAGTGT
Source organism: Euphorbia tirucalli (assembly GCA_039660915.1). NCBI lineage: Eukaryota > Viridiplantae > Streptophyta > Magnoliopsida > Malpighiales > Euphorbiaceae > Euphorbia > Euphorbia tirucalli. Next base: position 15,254,520 of record CM077639.1, read on the forward strand.
AAAAGTAGTGTATAAACAATGTATAAGCAGTGTATAAAAAATGTATAAGCAGTGTATAATAACTGTATAAATGGTGTATAAGCAGTGTATAAGAAGTGTATACAGTGTATAACAATGTATAAGCAGTGTATAAGAAGTGTATAACAGTGTATAACAATGTATAAGAAGTGTATAAGTAGTGTATAAGAAGTGTATAAACAGTGTATAATAATGAATAAGCAGTGTATAACAATGTATAATAAGTGTATAAACATATAACATTGTATAAGAAGTGTATAATAATGTATAATAGTATATAAGAAGTGTATAAATACATTAGGAACAAAAGGACCTAATCTAAATTACAAGACAATACTAATGTTGCAAAATTACAGCTCAAGCCAAAATCATCAGACTTTGATGACTACAAGAGAAAAGAAAATGAAGCTAATACCACTTGAACAACAAACATACAACAATTGACATGCATCTGTAAGTACATAGAACTGTGTACATAGAAAAACACAACATCTACTGCAACTCAACTAATTAATTCCATAATTCCACGTGGTGATGGCTTCCCCTTGTCAAGTGAATGCCGCTTGTGTGGAGGAATGTAAGCCATTGCACCAACGGTAATCCCTCCTTGCCTAATGACTCTGTTGCACAAGGAGCCAAGTGTGAGAAACTAAATAAAAAATGACTCAGAAATCAAACCTTTAACCATCCACTGAGCCGTTTAACAGCATCAAATTTGGTTTATTGATCCAAAAACTGTATACATCTTTATTATTCTTTGCTTTTGATTCTGTCCAAACCACAAAGAATTACCAATTCATCTACAATGTTCTTATCTAAGTTTTTGGCTGCATATTCAGCAGCTTTAGAACCTCCATGTCCATCAAAAATACCAAAGATAGCCTGCAATATGTGAACGAATCTCAGATTTACAATCCAATAAAAACTACAAATCAACAGCTTTCGGTGAAGCACTTGATTTCCCCTAATTTCATTTATCCTCCATGATTAAGCATGAATTATTATTAACCGGTAAAATACAAGTAGTGTATCCTAAAATCGGTTTGACTAAACAAAAATTTTGGTGAAACAAGATCATCGTGTGATCTTGCAACAAATTACAAATCGCACGCAAAATCCAAAAATCCAAATTCGCAATATTATCAGGCGAAGAAGTTCAATTCAATAATGAACAGAAAGATAAGAGGCAAACTATACCTGAAAGGAATCTCCGCGAAGATCAACAACAGAAGAGAAGCGATCCTCCATAACCCCTCTCCTTCCTTTTTTGCAATACACGGAATATCCAGAGCCCTCTCTCTCCATCTCCAAATTTTCAGACGCAGGCGTGAACTGGCCTCCGAAACCAACGGTGACATCTGGAATATGAAGCCTGGCGGGCCTTTTCCTCTTGGAAACCGTTGTTACTCAAGTTTTCAAGTAGACAACAACATCTTAGCAAACATCAGCTGAGAAATAAATTTGAGTTGCCTAAGCATATAATTGTCAGAGCAAGAGCATAAGGAAAAGCACAAACCCAAATCGGATTTTGGCTGAAATGAGTTGAACGAGGAAAACGCCTAATCGGTGTGTTCATATAAATAGAAAAACACAAACCCAGAAAAATAAAGCTCAAAGAATGATGTTACCTGAGAATTGAAAGAAAATCAGCAGTGGTCGGTGGTCGGTGGTGGCGGTGGGAGAAAATGACTTTGTGCAAGTAGTGGTTGAATTGGGCCACAAAATGCACCAAAATCAGAAATGGAGGAATCAGGACTATTATTCTTACCTTCAGTACCAGTTGGGTTAGGCAGAAAAGGGATACAAGAATTGTGCAATTCTTGCAATCTGTTGTTATTCTTAGGCTGCACAAGATCGGAAAAACCAAATGGGTCATCCTCTTCATTATCGAAAGTTAAAGCAGCTAAATAATCAAAAGCAGAGGGACACCTACAAAAGTAAGAGAGTTGGGAAAGGAAATTCTAAGCACAGAAAGAGAAGACGAAAGTTTGAAGAAGAAAAAAACAGTGAAGAAAGAAAGAAGAAGAAAGGTAAAGATGGGAGAAAGAAGAAGAAAGACGTAAAAATGGGAGAAAGAAAACAAAAAGTGGTAATTATGAAAAGGAAATAACGTACACTAAAAAAAATCTTTTAAAACAGGGTAATTATAACAATTTCCCTTAATATTTGGATATTTTATATAAATACATATTTTTTTGTACCATCTAATATTTTTACCTTAAAAGGAAAAGTCTGCACAAATACAATAAAAACTTTCCAAAATTTCAAAAATACCTAAAAAAAGTATTGTTGTATTCCGTGACTCATTCACAATACATTCTCTACTTTATCTACATTTCTCTCTCCTCTTTTTATAATTTTTAATCTAATTTCGCATTTATCTCTCAATCCATTTATTTTTTTATCATGCGACTTTAGAAAGTTTTTTTTTGTTTTTTTTTTTATCTACGAAACAAGACCATATGCATATACTTTTTCCAATATTTTTTTTTGCACTAAGATATAACTAATTATACCTTTGTATCTTAAGGTATAACTAAGGTATAATTAAAGTATAATTAAGGTATAGTCAATGTAATAGTATATCTTAAGGTATAACTAAAGTATAGTTAAGGTATAGTCAATGTAATAGTATATCTTAAGGTATAACTAAAGTATAATTAAGGTATAAACACTGTAATAATGTATCTTAAGGTATAATTAAGGTATAACTAATGTATAATTAATGTATAACTAATGTATAATCCAATAATTTAAAAGACAATAATAATTGGTATTTTTATGCACTATTATGGTAATTATAACTTAATATACATTATTACAGTGATTATACCTTAAGATACACTATTACAATGATTATATCTTAGTTTTACCTTAAGATACACTATTACAATGATTATACCTTAATTATACGTTATTACATTGATTATACTTTAGTTATACCTTAATTATATCTTATTACATTGATTATACCTTAGATATACCTTAAGATACAAAGGGTATAATGAGTTATATCTCAGTGGAAAAAAATGTCGGAAAAAATATATACATATGGATCTTGTTTCGAAAAGAAAAAAAAAACAAAAAAAACTTTCTAAAATCACGTGACAAAAAAATAAACAGATTGAGAGATAAATACGAAATTAGAATAAAATTATGAAAAGAGGAGAGAGAAATGTGGACAAATAAGACCTACGTATTTGAGTAAATTTGAAAAGTTTGAAAGGGATAATAGTTATAAATTAAGAAAAGAGGCAATTTAGGAATTATGAATAAAAAAAAGGTAGAAAAGTAATTTTAGAAAGGTAGAGTCCCAAAACAAAACATAAAAACGTAGGTATTTTTTATAAATTCCCTTAATATTTGTTCTATATTTACCTCCGTTTTAGGTTTTTTTTTTTACTTTACCTTTTCAAAATTATTTTTATACCCTTTTTTTCTTTTATAATTATTAAATTGCTTTTTTTTTTTTTCTTAATTCATATCTTTTATATATTTTCCCTTACAAAAATCTCTTTCAAACTTTTCATATTTACTCAAATACATAAGTCTACTTTGTCCACATTTCTCTCTCATCTTTTCATAATTTTAATCTAATTTCGCATTTATCTCTTAAACCGTTTATTTTTTTTATCATGCGACTTTAGAAAGTTTTTTTTTTCTCTTCGAAACAAGATCCATATTTATATATTTTTTTCGATATTTTTTATTTCACTAAGGTATAACTCGTTATACCTTTGTATCTTAATATATAACTGAGGTATAATCACTGTAATAGTGTATCTTAAGGTAAAACTAAGATATAATTACTATAATAATATATAACTAAGGTATAACTAAGGTATAATCAATATAATAGTATATCTTAAGATATAACTAATGTATAATAAAAGTATAATTACTGTAATAATGTATCTTAAGGTATAATCACTGTAATAGTATTATTATACTTTAGTTATACCTTTGATACTCTTATTATACTTTACTTATACCTTTGTACAGCTATTATACCTTAGTTATACTATAGTTATACATTTGATACTCTTATTGTACCTTAGTTATACTAATCAATAAACTAATATACTGATTATGCCTTAGTTATATATTCTGATACACTAATTATACATTCTAATACACTGATTATACCATATTTATACATTATTTGTACCTTATTTTGTTTAAGCATTGTAGGGTATAAGCAATGTATAATAATGTATAAGCACTGTATAACAGTGTATCAGAAGATATAACTAAGGTATAATCAGTGTATCAATAAATATAAATACAAAAAAGTATAAATGGTGAGCATCACCCAATGAATCAGTTGTGTATTACTGAGTCAGTAGTGTTTATTCATAGTATTCATTGTACACTCTTATTTACGCCTGAATGTAGAAATAAGGTATAACTACAATGTATGAATGTATACGAGTGTGTTAATCTTCAGCCTTAATTCATCAGTTTATATGTTAATGGCAATGTTGTGAAAACCGAACCGGACCGGCCGGTTCGACCAGTTTTACAGCGAACCGGCCATAGGTCCGATCGGTTTGATTAAAATGAACGGTTTGATAAAAAACCAGAGATGACCGGTTCGACCAGTTAAAACCAATAAACCGGTGAACCGGTCAAAAACCGGTTTTGACCATTTTCTATCTTTGGTTTTGATTCGATTCGGTTCGGTTCGACGGTTTGGTTCCGTTCGAACCGAACCGAATCAAAAAATAAACATATAAAGTTATAAAAACCAAAATCAAACCAATATACATTCGGTTTGACTTGAACCAAACTGAACTAGTTTTGTTTGGTTCTGGTTTGGTTTGGTTTCAAACCAAAATTTTTCAAATTTTAAAATTTAAATCAATTATCATTAAAATTTAAAATTGATGAAGTTTTAAACCGAACCAAAAAATAAACATATAAAATTATAAAAACCAAAATCAAACAAATATACATTCGGTTTGACTTCAACCAAACTGAATTAGTTTTGTTTGGTTCTGGTTCGGTTTGGTTTCAAATCAAAATTTTTCAAATTTTAAAATTTAAATCAATTATCATTAAAATTTAAAATTGATGAAGTTTTAGGATATTTCATGAAATTATTTTGAGTATTAAATATTTGAAACTTGTGTTTGATGAATTTATAAGCTTATTTATTTTTTAAATAATATTTTTTTAAAAAAAATAATAATCCGATATAACCACCGGTATTACCCGGTTAAACCGGTTGTACCACGTACCAGTAGCTTCACCGGTTTGATGTCCGGTACAGTTATGATAACATTGGTTCATGGGATGATATTACCGAAGCTCTTTTGACCTATACGATTCAATTCTGACTTTTCCTTCTTAATTGGTGATCAATTAAGGGTATCTTAGCTGTTAAGTTTTGGATAAAAAATGTAAAATATAATTAATTAGTTCGCATTGCTGACATATCGAAGAATCATCGGATTCTTATCAAGGTTTTCTATGTTCATTTGTCGGTCTGAAAATGACACCTGAATCTGCTGGTTAGGCTTAATGATACTCCCTTCAAATAGTATTTAATTGCATGTGTTAATTTTGATGCAATCCCTTTAAATTAAGAATATTTTACCATGCATCAATAAAACGATAATTGTGCAGAAATTACCCCCTCATTGCAGAATGCGACAGGGTTTAAAATGCAATTTAAAAACATTATCTATTGATTCCTTAACTCATATCCAAGATATACTGGTTTTATATTATAGTCCATTTAATTTTTGCGAAATTTAATTGATAAGGAATAAGCATTGTATAAGATAAAAGCCTATAACCTATAATTTCAACATTTCATTTTGGTTTCGAAAGACGGAAACTCTAAGAAACCAATACGAAACGTTTCCAAGCTCGTCTATATAAATAATAGAAGTTGAAAACTTGTTTCCTATGATTTAGGAAACTGTATCCATCAAAGTAACTTCCAATTCGGATTACAATTCATTCAAATTAAAACTTTCACTTTAAAACTCTTAATTCATAATTTAAACTTGTTATTGACTTTAAACTTCTTATTTAATCATATTATTTTATTCTAACTAACTATTCCTATTCAGACTGTTGTAATCGTTTATAAATTTAAAATATCACAATACAATAGTAAATCGGTTTTATAATTAAAAATAAATAATAAATTTATTTATTTAAGAACATGTCATTTTCCTATTTTTAATAAAACAATATAATTATTTAAATACATCTTTATAGGTTTACAATTATAAATATATCCTACATTTTTTTTTATTTACACGTTCATCTATAGTTTTTGTTTTCTTTTTTAGAAGTGACTTTTTCCGTATCTATTTTGTTTTCCGTGCTACATAGCCTAGGACCATAGTTCATCCCTATTTTTCTGATTGTTGTTCAAAGGGTGGTCTAATATCTAGAGCTGTATAAATAGTTGTAACAGTAATAAAAAAATATATATTTTCAGCTGTCATTAATTAGTTATAAATATAGTATCAAAGCCATTAGGGTAATTGTTCTGTTATAGTATATAAATTAATACAAAGAATAAGAGGGCTAGAAAAAACAATAAATTGAAGGGCTACTTAGGCTATTAGCATGTCTACAACATGGAACAAGGTACTAATGCAACAAGGCGCAAAAGTGGACGCAGAATTAGATCCTTTAGGAGCAATAAGATGAAGAACCCACCAAGGGAAACTTCTTAAAAGCATTGTTGTTCATACATGATCATTTTAAGGCTAAATCTTAGTTTCTAAGATATCAAATTAATTACATGTATTACTCCCTTCGGTTTTGAAAGGATGTACAGGGACGGTGCTGCATTGTAGCCTAAAGGGGCCACGGCCCCCCTGTTCTTTTTTTTTTTTTTTTTTTTTTTTTTCTTTTTATAAATTCTCTAATCCTTCAATGTATATAGTTTTATATATAATTTTATGAGGTCATTTAAAAAATTCTCCTGTTGGCCCCTATTACATGTTTCACTTTTACCACAAAATGTTGAGTTTGATGTTACAAATCTAATAATATATGCATATATAATTCTAGTCCTATATTATACTCCCTCCGTTTTTTATTATATGATGTTTAAGGTTGTTCACTAAAACTAATAAAGTATTAATTAGATTACTAAAATGACTAATTTACCCTTAATACTTCTCTCCTAAAACTATATTTTCCATGCAAAAATTTTATTTATTCTTAATTATCAAAGTTTAATGTAATATTTTTTGAGAAGAAATTTGGAGAATGAAACGTTAATCCATTTTATTAACTTGAAGAAAAACAATTACAGAGATTGGTATTTATTGAACATAATTGGAAGGAATAAAAGTTTGTTAGATTTGTCGCCCAAATTCTGTTTCAAATGCACGGTCTTGATTTGATCTTCTGGTGCTTGATGAACGGCTGAGATTTGGTTATCTTGAAGCCCATTGTTGTTGCAGAGTAAAAAGCCCATCTTCATCTCCATCATTTAATTTCACACCCCCTCCTTAAGATGGATTTGGGGCAGCAGCAACCAAACCCATTTTGTGAAGTGCCGGCTGCAAATTGTCTGAGCTGAGACCTTTGGTAAAAAGATCAGCAAGCTGTTGTGTAGTGGAAATGTAAGGAGTGTGAAGGAAACCGGTTGAAATATGATCTCGTACAAGATGACAATCAATGGAAATATGTTTGGTACGATCATGAGAAACTGGATTTTGAGCAAGTGTAATGGCAGATTTGCTATCACAATGCATTGTAATAGGAAGCTATACCTGGATGCCAAAATCTTGAAGAATATATTGTATCCATTTAAGCTCACAGCTGGTTGATGCCATACTTCTATACTCTGCTTCTGCACTGGAGCGGTTGATAGTAGCTTACTTCTTTGTCTTCCAGGATACCAAAGACTGACCCAAAAAAATGCAATATCCTGTAAGAGATCTTCGACTCAATTTGCACTTTCCCCAATCAGCATCACAATATGCAGTGACAGTCTGGACATTTGAATTACTTGGAAAAAATAATCCATAGTGAGAAGTCCCTTTTAAGTAACGCAGAACATACATAGCTGCTTGCAGGTGATGAGTACAGGGGCGTTGCATAAACTGACTCAATTATTGTGTAATGAAAGACAAATCAGGCCTTGTGAACTGTAAGTATAACAATCTGCCAACCAATCTCCTGTAAACAGATGGATCTTGAAGTTCATCCCCTTCAGATGTAAGGTTAACACCATGGGTCATGGGATTTTGAACTTCATTGGCTTCACTCAACTTTGCATCCTTGAGAATATCAGTCACATACTTTGTCTGTGATAAAAATAAACCAGAGGAAGATCTTGCTATTTCAATACCAAGAAAATATTTGGTTGGACCTAAATCCTTGATAGTGAATAGCTGATGTAAGTAAGTTTTGACATTCAAGATTTGATCCTCATTTTTGCCTATGATAAGTATATCATCAACATAAATGAGCAATCCAACAAAACCTGTAGTCTGATGGAGAGTAAAAAAATAGTGGTCATGATAAGATCGAGTAAAACCATAACTCAATAGTTTTGCAGAAATCTCCCTGTGCCACTGTCTTCCTGCCTATTTAAGACCATAAAGGGATTTTGCCAATTTGCAAACCTGGCCTTCCTCCACCTTGTGATAACCCAAAGGTGGTTGAAGATAAATCTCCTCATCCAAAACTCCCTATAAATAGGCATTATTCACATCAATTTGATGAATATGCCATCCAAAAGCAGCTCCAATAGCAAAAAAAATCTTAACAGTAACAGTTTTAGCAACTGGACTAAAACTATCATGATAATCAATCCCAAATTCTTGATGATACCCTTTAGCTACTAACCTGGCCTTATATCAGTCAATTTCACCAGTAGACTTGTATTTGATCCGGTACACCTATTTGGTTACTAAGGCTTTCTTTCCTGGGGGCAAAGGAACAAGAGTCCAAGTGTGATTGGCTTCCAGAGCAGAGAGCTCTTGATTCATTGCTTCAATCCAGCAAGGCTCATTACAAGCTTCAAAATAGGACTTAGGCTCCTGAGTCTGTAATAAATTGGCCATGAAAACTTTATGAGTAGAAGAAAATTGTAAACAAGAAGGAGCAGTGACATTACTGCTATTGACAGAAGCCACAAAGTCATTTAACCAACCAGGCTTGTTTTGAACTTTATTGGACCTGCACAAAACATTCTCATTAATTAAAGGAGAAGCATCAGTTGGACAAACAGGAGTCAAAACATCAGTTATAAGAGGAGAAGAATCAAAGGAATGCTGCATCAAACCAGAACTTTTAGCAAAAGGAAAAATATGTTCCTGAAAAATGACATCCCTGCTCACTATCAGTTTTTGATTTTGCAAATCCCAAATCTTGTATCCCTTCTGTCTAGTGGAAAAACCCAAAAAGATACCCTGAGTAGCTTGAGGAGAGAACTTATCTTTAAAAGGGTGTGTATCTGTAAAAAAACACTAACATCCAAAAATAGAGAATTTGTGATAATCAGGATCAACCCCATAAAAAAATTGATATGGAGAACTCCAATTTAAAACTCGAGAAGGTAATACATTGATGATGGCAACAGCCATCTGAATAGCCTCTCCCCAAAAACGCACTGGAAGAGATGCTTGAAAAAGAATGGCCCTGGCTACCTTTAATAAATGCTTGTGCCTTCTTTCAACAATTCCATTCTGCAGGGGAGTATAAATGCAGGTCTTTTGATGTAAAATACCCCTTTCAGCCAACAATTATTGACAAGAGTGACTGAGAAACTCAGAACTATTTTCTGTTCTTAACACTTTTACTCTGGCAGAAAATTGTGTTTCAACCAAAAGGAAAAAATTCTTTAAAGCATGACATGTTTGTGACTTGTGTTGCAACAGAATCAGCCACGTAATGCGAGTAAAATCATCCATAAGAGTTAAAAAATACCTTGCTCCTTTGATAGAAGGAGTTTTATATGGCCCCCATAAGTCAGCATGTATCAAATCAAATTTTGCCTTTGTTGCAATTCTACTAAGGCTAAAGGATAATCTATGCTGTTTAGCAAGATGACACACATTACAATCTTCATTCAAACAAGCAAAAGTAACTTCATTAGCTGTAATGTGACTCAAAACATCAATAGAGGCATGACCAAGTCTTAAATACTAAAGATTTGGTACTGAAACTACAGAAGCTGCAATATCATTTTTATTGTCAACACAATTTTGTATTCTCTGCAACACAGAAAATGAAAAAGACTTTGTATCCAACAAATACAAACCATCAACTTTCCATGCTACTGCCACAAGCTTCTTAGAGCGCAGGTCCTATATGTAACAGCAATTTTTAGAAAAAACAACTTCTAACTGTGTTTGCATCATTAACTGACTAACAGACAACAAGTTATATCTGAATTGAGGTATGAACAAGACATCCTTCATCTTCAACTGTGGAGACAACACTATATCACCTTCCATTAGGCAATGTGACTGTTTGCATTAATAAATTCAACTGCTCAAAAACCTCTTTGACAGGACACATGTGAGATGTTGCACCACTATCAATAATCCAAACATCAACACTATCTAAGGAAGTAGGAGTAACAGAAGACTGACCTGAAAACCCAGCGAAGGTAGAAAAATCAGTGGAATGCATAGGTGATTCAGAGATAGTCTTTCCCTTCATCATCTTGTAAACCTCTTTAATCATAGTTGTCATAAATGGCTCTTCATGGTGAGATTCAGAATCACTATCAATGTTCTTGACTGAAGTGTTACTACCACAAACTGCATTGGCTCGAGATTTTCCTCCTGATCCAAACCTTGTTCCTGTATTTTTCTCTTTTCTATTCTCCTTGTTTTTGTTCCACCAATCAGGATAACCAATCAGTTCAAAAGAAGTGGCTCTAACATGCCCAACTGAATCACAGTTGTTACAATAAAGATCCTCTTTGGACTCAAAATTCTTTTTCTCTTTCCCTTTCACAAAACCAGTTGTTTTCTTCTGTTTATCATTTCGTGCAAAACTAGCAATATCAACTGACTGTTCTACAGACATCTCATTCTTTTTTTCCACTTGTAACAACATAGAATATGCTTTATTAAGATTGGGCAGAGGATCCATTAAGGAGATTTGATTGCATAAATTATCATAATGATCATGTAAGCCCATAAAAAATTGAATTAATTTGTCTTCTTCATTCATATCGGAAACTCTCTGAAAAGCATTGCAGACACAATTCCTTACTGCTCCACATTTACAGGAAGGAATTGGTCGCAAAAAGGCTAATTCATCCCAACATTTCTTAAGTTTGTAAAATACATCATAATAGAAAGATTACCTTGACGTAATAGGCTAATTTCTCTTTTAATCTGAAAAATCTGTGGTCCATTGCTTTCACCAAAACGATGAGCCAAATCCTTCCATAACTCCCTCGTTGTGGAGACATATTGAAATCCATCAGTAATCTCCTTCGAAATGGAATTCAAAACCCAAGATGTGACCAAACAATCTGTTTTGAGCCATTTTCGATAAGCTCTCGATCCTTCTGCAGGAATTTCCAGATCTTCAAGTACATACTCAGAGACCTCTTTCACCTTCAATGCTCGCACCATAGCTCTGCTCCAGGCCATGTAATTGTTTCCAGAAAGCTGAACTGACGTAAGAATCAATCCAGGATTTTCACTTACTTGATTCATTGCGGAAGCCGTAATCGCATTTCGTTTTCCAATTTCATTTACTGATTCATCTTCCTCAAAACCATCTGGTGGAAGATTTTGAAACCGATTCGAGTTATTTCTTCGAGGCGCCATTTCTAGGGGTCGTATTCTCCAATAGCTCTGATACCATGAGAAGAAATTTGGAGAATGAAATGTTAATCCATTTTATTAACTTGAAGAAAAACAATTGCAGAGATTGGTATTTATTGATCATAATTGGAAGGAATAAAAGTTTGTTAGATTTGCCGCCCAAATTCTGTTTCAAATGCACGTTCTTGATTTGATCTTCTGGTGCTTGATGAACAGCTGAGATTTGGTTATCTTAAAGCCCATTGTTGTTGCAGAGTAAGAAGCCCATCTTCATCTCCATCATTTAATTTCACATTTTTTGCATTAAATAATGAACTTCTCTCATGAGAAATTTTATAGTGGACCGATCCAATAAAAAACTGACAGGTAAGCAATATGAGCATTGGGAAAATAAAAAACACTTATGTGTCAGTTTTTTATTGAAAAAGTCCACATGGACCGGGTCCATTGTATAATTTCCCCTCTCTCATACTTTAAATAAGGGCAAATATGAGAAAACATGGTAAAAAATTAACTGGTAATGTAAAATGTCAAATAAAAAAGAACAAAGTGAAAAACCTAAAACATCATATAATAAAAAACGGAGGGAGTATATCAGAATTGATTTTCTTAGCAATATATAACTTCGATATTATTGTAAAGTATTATACATGTTTTCCTTACAAATTGTTATTTTTTAATTGTTAATTAACCTTTTATTACTTTGACTTCTTTGGTCCCCTTAGCAAAATTGGTCTAGCACTGCCCTTGAGGATTTGGTGTAAGAAAAAATTTTATATTTTTAAATTATTGTCATTTTAAGAAATCGAGAGAGCATTTAATGATTTTTTCAAATATACCGTTGATTACAATAAAATTAATAAAGTGATTTATATTTCTAAGAGTAAATGTAGAGATATTTTAGTAAATTGGAAATACAATTAAGAGATACTAATTATTTTTTTAACGGGGTGGTACCAATTTCTTACATAACATTCTTTCAAAACCCCAGAAGGAGTACTAATCACCATGGTTTTCAGACCCGGACCGGTCATCGAACCGGTGAAGGGATAGATTCATGGATTTTGGATTAAACCGGAATAAACCGGTATCGAACCGGATTTAATAAATATATTAAAATATTAAAATATTTTTATTTTTATATTTATAATTTGTGAAAATTTGAATATTTTTATTATAATTTTTTAAGTTTAAGCATTTCAAACACAATATACTAATTAAAAAAACTCAATTTATGAAATATAGTTTTTATAGTTACAATTAAATGTCAATTTAATTTAAAATAATTTAAAAATATAAACTATATTTTATTTTAATTAAAAACATTTCAAAATAATAACTTAAATTTTATATTTAAATAATTTTTTTTTAAAAAAAATCTGGTTGAACCGGAAAACCGGTCCAGTTTACGGTTTTTCGGTTTGACCAGCCGTTGACCGGTTGTTGACCAAAGTGAAAACCGGATAGAAACAGACCGGCCTAACCTCCGGTTCCGGTCGAACCCGATCCGACAGGCCGGTTCGGTCCGGTTTTCACAACTATGCTAATCACACAATTACTTGAACTTAAATTTTCGAATTCTTTAAAAATAAAAATACATCTTGCTTTTATAAAATTGACATTTATAAGATGTTGGGTAAAAGAAAAACGAAATAAATAGATAAATAGGTGAAAAGAATAAAGAAATAAGGGTATATTGGTAAATAGGATTGAGTTTTCATGGGCTCACACAAGGGAAAGGGAGAAGATAGAAAAAAAAGGTGAATATATTATTAAACACTTTAACTTGTCACGTATTTTCATTTTACACCCTCAACTTTGGGTTGGATGTATCACACACCTAATTATAAGTGATGTTGAGAGATTAGATAGTTTGGTTGTTGATGATCTCTTATTACTTATCAGAGAAGAAAAACAGGAAACATGGCGTGGCTGTCTTTAATTGAAAGAGGAATCAATTGTGTGGCAACGCCAAAAGCAAGAGAGAGGTTGGCATTTAAAGGCACTGCAAGGATATGTCGAAACGTGTAAAAGAGACAAAAAAAGGTATCTAATGCTGTTTTTCAAACTATTAGAATCGTGGAATTTTTTTTTTTAAGTCGAATTGAAAATAACGACCAGAAAAATATTATATAATTATAACCACAAACTACAATATTAACGTTCAAGGGAATACTAATATTCTCATATATGCAAACCCGATTCATTAAATACAAAATTTATCGAAGTGGAGTTAGTGTCGTAAAATGATTGATACATTTATGATACGAAATGAACATGTTGTATCACGAATCAATCTGTGAACCCATATAATATGTTTAACAAATTAGTAATTTTGATGAATATAAAAAGTTAAAGCTGTCATTTATTCTAAGTAGAATAAATTCATTCTTTTATCCACTATGAGTGCAATGAGTGGTGTGTATATATATATTTGAGGTTCTACCAAAATACAGTAATAAAAATTCATAACAAGTTGTGTGAAAGTTTAAAAATTACGGGTAATTTTGGTTTCACAATTTCAACATTATTAATTAGTGAATAAGTTCAAATATTTTTTGAAACATATCTTTATTAGTAGTATTTATTTACAAGTCTTCAAATTCTTATATTATGCCCGTCATTTCTGTAAAACTTAAATTAGTTTTTATTGTCTAGATGCATGTTCTTTATTGATGAGCATTGTCATTATTTAATGAGGAATTATTCAAATATTCAATTGAGTTGATCATTTACAAATTTTAAACATATATTGGTTTAGTTTTAAAAAGTCATTGTTATAGATAATATTGATTCATAAAATAACATATTTTTAAGTAAACGGATTAATTATGTCAACCCATTACAATACCGTATCATATCATGTCAACTCATTCAATATATAGGTAGTGTCAGTGTTAATCTTATATGGGTCACCAAACTATGTCAACACGACACTAAAACGACACAATAAATCATTTTGACAACCCTATATACAACACTGCAAGATTATAATTATCCTGGCAATATTATAATTAACCATTTTATATATTAAATATTTATCTTTTTGTTATTAATTGTATGAAATTCTAAGTTTGTTAATTTATTCATTTTTATATAATATTTAATATTTATTAATGTATTTTTGGTTTTTTTTTTTTTTTTTGTAAATTTAAACTTATTTTAATTAGGAGAGAATTTAATATTAGTGGAGACAATACTATAATTTAATAAACCATGATAAGTAACTAAAAATAAAGAGGATTGACATGATAAATTTAACTTTTTCGTATAGCTGTGCCAGACTGAAAATTAAAAAGCGCGTAGTGGCACAAAAGAAAGTGAGTAAACAAAAAAGTGTACAATATAATTATACAAATACTTTATATATATATATATATATATATATAGAGAGAGAGAGAGAGAGAGAGAGAGAGAGAGAGAGAGAGAGAGTAAGCAATTAATAATCAAATTAGACTACTTAATAATTTATTTGTCTAATTTTAATAGGTAAAATTTTTATTTTAGGGTATTTAATAATATAAATATTTTTTAATATCTAATTATTAATAAAGTAATAAATTGTCAAAAATACTATTGTTACATATACCTAGGTAATTAAAATGATAATATTTACTTCACTTAATTATTTGGTATGTTGAGAGCTTTTTTAGTAAAAATATAGTTTGTTAATTAATTTTCTTAATTATTGTGTATTCAAAATAGTATCTATAAAAGTTGAACGGGAAAATTATATATATATATATGATTATCGTAGAAAATGAATAAAGGCAGTAAAAGAAAAAAATATGGAAGTAGAGAGAATAAAGGAGTAGAAATTCAAAGTTATGATAATTAGTTTAGAATTAGAGACTTTTTTTTGAGACTTTTTATTTGTTTTATAATGTTATAGTCGGTCAAATTTGTAAGCAGGCGCATGATTTGAGCATTAATTGGTCATTTGCTTTGGAGATGGCGAACCCCCAACCGTAGTTAGTACGTCATTTTAAATCTTCCCATTTTTGTAATTGCAAGCAAGTCCTTTTGTTTCTCTCTTTAAGATGAAATCTGTGGTAGCAATTTGGTGGCTTTCGATTATGCTGATTATGAATCAAATGAGCACTACTTTCCCAATGCGAGAACAAAAGGCCAGAGAGTTTGAAGCCCAGATGCAGAGCATCCCACCAAAACAGGTTAGGTTTCTTTTAATTGAATAAAATTAAATTAGAAAGAGTGAATTTTTTTTTTTTAATTAATGAGATGAAATGGTGTTGAAGGAAGGGAGAGTGATATACCCAATTGGGTATGGAGCAGACCCAAGTGGGAATGGAGAAAGCAGCGATGCCATATTGAGAGCATTGGAAGATGGAATCAGAATGGGGAATGGGAGTGAAGATTTGCTGCCAGGTGTTAAAGATTTGGGTGGTGTTGTTGTTGATTTACAAGGCGGAGTTTTTAAATTAAGCAAGCCTATCAGGTTTCCTGCTTCTTCCGTCGGCAATCTTCTGGTTTGTTCTTCTTCTTTATGTTTTCAGACTTTCACTTTCGCACCCACATGTCACATTTCTCTATCTCTCATACACATGTCTAATTCTCAATTAATGGGTCTAAGCTACTAGTATTAATTAGGGTCTCGTACACCAACGAAGCAGTGGTCCATCTTTTCTTTTACCCTTCTAGTTTATACTCGCTTTTAATTATATAGTAATTAAGAAACTTTGTTAACAAACTATATTTTTAGTAAAAGATTCTCGGTATATCAAATGATTTAGTGAAATAAATGTTATCATTTTAATTGTCTAGATACATATAACAAGAATTTTTTTTTACAATCTATTACTTAATTAATAATTAGACATAAAATATCTATGTTATTAGACACCCAAAATAAATTTTATCTATCAAATTTGGACGTAGGAAGGGGTGAGCAAAATACTGTTTGGTTCAAGAACAGAACCGAATCGAACCGAAAACTAAAATACAAGAAAAATAGAAACCAAAGCCAAACCAAAATTCATATGGTTCGAATAAAATCAAACCGAACAAATTCGGTTTGGTTTGGTTATGATTTGATTCGGTTAAAACTGAATCAACAACAATTTTAATTTTTAAATTTTTATTATCATTATGTTTTTGTAAATTACATGTAAAGTATTGCTTAAAAAGGATTTATATTACATGTATATTACTAAAGTCTTATAAATATAAACTATATAATAATATAAATATATATAATATGCCAAATAAAATATATATATATATATATATATTCATACTACGGTTCGGTTCGGCTCGGTTATGATTTGGTTCGGTTAAAACTGAATCAACAAAAATTTTAATTTTTAAATTTTTATTATCATTATTTTTTTGTGAATTACATGTAAAGTATTGCTTAAAAATGATTTATATTACATGTATATTACTAAAGTCTTATAAATATAAACTATATAATAATATAAATATATAATATGCCAAATAAAATTCATATATATATATTTTTCATACTACGGTTCGGTTCGGTTCGGTTCAGTTTTGGTTTTTTCAATAAAAACCAAAAACCGAACCAAAAACTAAATTATTATATTTTATAAAATCAAAACCAAACCAAATAGAGTTTAGTTTGATTCGATTCAATTTTTCAGCCTCGATTCAGTTCGGTTTTCAGTTTGCAGTTTGGTTTTGCTCACCCTAGTAGGAGGTATTTATTTGGACTTATTAAGTAACTTCAACTTCTGCAAATCCAACTAATCCAAAAAGTTTACGTGTAAATGGGCTTGTCAATTACTAAAACAAACCCATTTGTAAGTAACATACCCAAGGGTCAATTAGCTATATAGCCCATAGGATAGAGTTTATATCCAAAATAACCCAAATATGATTATAGATAGCAAAATAACCCAATAATAAAACATATATTCAAAATGGATTGTGTATATCTAAATATATATAATATTTAATACCTATTATATAGGCTAGATATTAATAAAAAAAAAATTTAAAAAGATAACTACAATACAATTATAACCCAATAAATGGAATCATATTATATCTAAAATATAAATAGAATCACGTAGTTATTGTAATATACAAAAGAATATGTTATTACTACCAATATGCTATATTATAATATAAGTATAAAGCAATATATTACAAATGTTATACAGATATAACATGAATATAAAATATTAAAATAAAAATATGTTATTACTGTCAATATACTCTAAACATTGTACAAATATAATTTCAATATAACATGAATATACCACAAATATAATATTGAATATAAGCAATATATACCATATGTTATACAAATATAATATGAATTTACAACAAAATGTAAAATAAAAAAAATTATACTGTAAAAAGGATATACAAAATACTAACTGCCAATATACTGCATATATAATATGAATATAAGCAATATACACCAAATGTTATACAATATAATATGAATATACAACAAATGTTAAAAAATAATATAAGAAATATAAGTAATATATAGCAAATGTTATACATGTATAACATAAATACACAAAACTAAAATAAGAATATGTTATTATTACCAATATACTATATGTATAATGTAAATATAAGCAATATTTACTAAACATTATACAAATATAATATCAATATAACATATATATACAATAAATATAATATCAATATATACTAAATTAAAATAAGAATATGTTATTACTTCTAGCCAATATATTACAAGTATAATATTAATATAAGCAATATATTCCAAACATTATACAAATATAATATCAATATAACATGAATATACCACAAATATAATATAAACATAAGCAATATACACCATATACTATACAAATATAATATGAATATGAGATGAATATAAGCAATATACACCATATGTTATGTAAATATAATATGACTGTGCAACAAAATGTAAAAAAAATTAAATTATACTGTAAAATGATATAAAAAATAATAACCGCCAATATACTGCATATATAATATGAATATAAGCAATATACACCAAATGTTATATAATATAATATGAATAGGCAACAAATGGTAAAAAAGAATATAAAAAATATAAGCAATATATAGCAAATATTATACAGATATAACATGAATATACAAGACTAAAATAAGTTGTTATTATTGCCAATATACTACAAATATAATATGAATATAAGCAATATACACCAAACGATAATAAAAAAAAATAAACATGATAAATTTCAGAAATATGGATAAATCAATGTTTCAATATAAATAAGTCTAATAAAAGATATAAGGTTGAAATATAGATAATTGTATAAAAAAAAAAGATAAAATGGATTAATATTAGAGCAAAATTAATAAAGTAAATTGAATCTAATAAAAAAAATGCAAACTAAATTTGGGTTAAAAGGGAAAGAAATCGTGTTTGTAGTTTAAATAGAAAAATGGGAGGATGCTAAAAGAAATAATAAATAAGAGATTGAGTTCTATAGGCTAATTTCCCCTACCTGAATAACCTTGGTCCGTCCACCTGAATCTACATTCAAGTAAAGATGAACATTTTTACACCTGATTAACTGTTTTTCCATTCACAAGTTTGGAATCTGAGTCCTTATTTAAGGGGAAGAAGTTCCTTGCTACTCTAATTAACAATTGCTTTTAAAACATAACAATCATTCACTAAAAATAGAAATATAATTTTTCGCTAAATATTAAAAAAAAAAGTACCATTTTTATAATTTTTTAATTTTTCTCTTTAAGGACTAAATTAATAAAATACAAAAAATTTAGACACTTAATAATATATTTTCCTCCAAACAATATTACAAGAACCAACAAATTACAAGCAAAGTTTGCACATTAGCACTAGAAACCTAAGGACTTTATAACTAGCAGAAGTAAATACATGTGATAAATTATACATAAAAAAAAAAAAAAAAAACTTAAAAGTGGTGTATATAATTATATTAATGGCATGGTAAAATTGGATATATAGGTAAAAGGAGGAACTCTACGAGCATCAGATACATTTCCCGGTGATAGGCACCTCATTGAATTATGGTCACCAAATTCTCAGCCTCTCAAAGAAACACACTATCTCTTCAACAATATTAAACAACAATTCGACAACGTTGGTAATATCTACTACGAAGACATCACTTTCCGTGACATCCTTTTCGATTCGAGTTTCCGAGGAGGGGGAATTTTCATCATTGAATCAGCAAGAATCCGAATCCATAATTGCTTCTTTCTCCATTTCACAACGCAAGGAATCCTAGTCGAAAAGGGGCATGAGACATACATATCCAGTTGTTTCTTAGGGCAACGTTCCACAATTGGCGGCGACAAAGATGAGAAGTACTATTCAGGAACCGGAATCGATATTAGAGGCAACGATAATGGAATTACCGATGTTGTAATATTTTCAGCAGCCATTGGAATTCAATTGAGTGGCCAGGCTAATTTGGTCACAGGGGTACATTGTTACAACAAGGCAACATCTTTTGGTGGAATTGGAATTTTAGTAAAGTTGGGTGCTTCATTAAACAGGATTGACAATTGTTACTTAGATTTTACATCTATAACCATAGAAGATCCATTTCAAGTTCATGTTACTAATGGATTATTTTTTGGAGATGCCAATGTTGTACTAAAATCAATTAACGGTAAAATTTCTGGGATAAATATTGTTGATAATATGTTTAAAGGGGATTCAAGTAAAATGATTCCAATAGTGAAATTAGAAGGAAGTTTTGGTGACATTGATCAAGTGGTGATAGACCGGAACAATGTTCATGGGATGAGCATAAAATCAACTGTGGGGAAGTTGAAGGTGGCCGGAAATGGAACAAAATGGGTGGCTGATTTTTCACGGGTGTTGGTATTTCCGGACCGGATAAATCATTTTCAGTATTCATTTTATGTAAAAGAAGCAGTGGGTGGTGGTGGATTAGTGATGCATGCAGTGACCAATGTATCAAATAATGTAGTAACTGTGGAAAGCAATAGAGATGTGAATGGAATTGTTTCTGTTGTAGTTGATCAGTATAATATGATTGGAGAGAGTAATTAAGTTTTTTTACTCTCTAATTTATGAATCTATTAGTTATTAATTCCATTATATTTTAGTAAATGAAGTACTAGTTAGGCCTCTGCATTATGTAAGTCTATTGAGTGTAAGTTCACTGCAAATAAAGTTTATGGGTTTTGTTTATTTAACATTCAAGTTTTTGGAACACATTATTCACAAAATATAGTATATAAATGAGGTGTTTGATTTATGAATTCATTAAATACGAGCTGCTATTATTTTTATTATTTTTCAGTAAATTCAAGAAAAAAATTTGGGTTCTTGGATATTTTGTAATTATTGATTAATCTGAAAAAGCTACTTTTAATCAATAAAAAGAACACTTACCTGCTTTTAAATTATTCTCTACTTGCCAGATTCAATTTATGTCATAATTTAAATTAAAGTTTGCCAGTTTTATAAAATAACACTTTCTCAAATATTTATATATAACAAAAACTTTTTGAATTATATTTTTCACGTCATCAAATTATTTATGGTTCATCAACATAACAAATAATAATCGAAAGGAAATGACATGAATGAATAATTGTGCGAAGACAGCTATAATTAGAGGGAAAAAGAAAGTAATTTTATTTGAAACACTAATTAATCATTCGATTTTGAAATAAGAATATATGAAAAATCTAGAGGTTTATATTTAGACCTTATTATCTATATAAATAGAGTAATTTTTCACTTTGGTAAAAACATAAATAAAGGAACAGAGTTTCAGAATATACAGTAAGAACTTATTCAACTGCATTCATATTTCATATAGCATAACATAGCTTAGTATACAGATCCCATACAATATATAGAAGTATGTAAAATCATACAAGGGAATAAGATACCTTACTCGCGGATTGCTAACAAAGCCTGCGATTGCTTTTCATAGCGAAAACCATTAGCCTTAGAATCATCAGCACACCAAACAAATATACCATGAAGCTGCTTCATACTCTTCAATCTACTGCACGCTGTAAAGAATCCATTATCCGGCGCTAATCCTCTACTTCCATCACTAAGAAAGCTCACTAACACCTTACCCCCTTTATAATTTGAGCTCTGGGTATCAAAATACTTCATAAACTGATCCACTGTTGTTCCTTGATCATACCCATAGAATTGAAAATTAACATAGTCAATTAAATTCCCATACTTGTTCCACAGAGCCTGATAATGCGATTGAACCTCATCATCATCAAAAGGAGCTATGGAGGCGAAAGAGATCACACCATTCCTCTTCAGGGTGCTTACAAGCTGCCCAATACACTCTGCAAAAGTGTCGGGATCGGCCTGGAAATGCTCGTAATCGATGTCGATTCCATCCAAGTTAAACTGTTTGATAAATGGCGTGAGAGAAGAAACAGCATTTGAAACCCAGGAATTGATGGAGGAAGGTTTGAAGTAAGCAGGGCTGCCTTGTACGCTGTCTCCTCCGAGGCTGAGGGCTACTTTGACATTGGGATATTGGGTCTTAATTGAAGAGACCTGTGATGAGCTGAGGCTTTGAGAATCCCAAAAGATGTAGAATTTTCCATCGGTGGGAGAAGGGGAGCCGCTTGATGTGTCGTAATCAATGGCGAAGGAGAGGATGAAATGGAAATCCACATCTGGGTTGATTGGAACATCTGTGAATTTGACGTTTTTGAATTCAGCCCCGATGTATTCTCGGAAGAGATTGGAATTGTTTGGGGATGCTTTGATTAAGGTGTGGAAGGGAATAATGGCTTGAAGAATTAGGAAGGAAATTAAAAGCTTGGAGATTTCCATGGTAGACCAATTCATTTCAGGATTTGTGCTTGTCTAATCTTAATCTGTGTGGAACATAGTCACTGATTATATAATGCTCATAGGAGAAAGTTAAGTAATATTATTAGGCTCTTGGTTTGGATGATTATGTGGAAAATATACAATAAGGGTCAAGTTGACTTCTGTTTTGTTTCCACTTAGCAACTCACAGAACATATTCTAAGCTCCATTAACTTTTATAGATTTTATAATTGCTCCCTGATCAATATTTTCAATACATTGAGTACACAATCTTTTCGTTTTGATATTATTTACCCTAAAGTTGATGCATTTGTGATGTGTTGGCTGGATTATTCATTGACCGGTGCTCGACATAATTTTTGCAGATACTTGAAATTAAATCGAATGTATAATTTACATCTGTGGTTATGGCATACTTGCATAGAAAATATGATTCAGTTCCTTCTAGCAAACTCTAGAGTTTCATACTTTTCACAATATTAATGGCACGTGATAGATAACAGTACCGCAAGCAATGCAAAACAAATACGCCAAGTTTGGGATTATTACTATTAAAATAGAAATATTATTTGATTAATATGTTGAAAAATTCATCCGAGTAACAATTAAATTATTAAAATTTAAACGTTATTCTCATTGGATGTGGTAGTTATCGTTGCATTTATAATTAATTATATACCATGCTAAAAATCTGGTCGTGTTCTTAATCTTTTGGATTAAAAAATGATAGTTAGTGGATGGTGATGGATTTGGAGCTGACTCTTCTGCCAAGGCACAGGAATGTATATAATACATAATTACTACATGGAAATTCATTGTTAAGCATTTTGATTCGCCGACTGTGGTTTGTCGTTTTGTTTCCATTTGATATTTCACAAGTTATTTTATAATCAACAAATCCTTTATCTCGTATTAGTTTTGAATTATTCACACTCTGGATAAAATATTCAATCCGTTTCATAAAAGACCGCGTGAAGAATCTAGGTACTTAAAAATTAGGTTAGATCTCACCATCTAGGTTAGCTGGAAATAAACAATTAGATGGACTAAATTGACCAAGCAGTCTTGGTATCAAAAGGCCGGATGACGAATACATCTGGATATTAATTAAGTACAAAGGTCTGAAACTTGGACCGTACGAGAGAGACACGCATTGAACAAAGGCATTACCTTGAAAGGGTTACACCATCAGCATTCATGTGTAGGGCAAGAACTTCGCACATTGTACAGCAAGTTGAAGAAAGGAAAGAGTAATCCAAGCCTTACACGTGTAGGATGGATATGTGAGCTCATCATTACCTCACCATGCATATTCAGTTGTATTTGAATCATACGTAACGCCTTGAGAATGACAGCGCTCCCAAGAGGTATAAAAGGAGAGCATTGCTAATATATATTATATTTTGTCTCTCTTTTCCTCCTAAATAAGATTTCTAACTTAAGCATCATAGTATATCTCTGATTACTCGATGTTTTACCTTGTTTTCTTGCAGTAACACGGATTCTCTGGCAGGTCTATCCGATCATTTAGAGTCATTCGATTCGTTTCGTCGATCCAAGTTTTACTTGTTGGAATATCACTATATAAAACCAATTATTGTTGGTTCGAATGATAAAGTTTCATTGATACTTTAAGTTAGATTTTCAAATTGAATTGTTAGTATACTTAAAAAAATTTTAATTGAAAAGAGAAGCAATTTAAAAAAAAAAATTGGTTGAGAAAAATTCAAACTATTTAATTAATCAAATTAAAATGTTTAAAAAAATTGAATGAAACAATATATTTTCCAAATAGTAAACATAAAATTACAGAAATTTATTAAACGAATATAACAGGGCAATGCCAAAGTTGGCCCATTCAAGGCCAATTTTAGATCCATTTTCTTGATCTATGAATTAAAGCCCAAATATAACTGCAGTTTCTGGCCACAGAATTTGAATGTAAATTACATAATTGGGTAACACAAGGGTTGACTAAATCAAGTAAACTTGGACGACGAAGAAACTTTATTTGATTAAGTTGATAATAGAAACTAAGATATGGGCATGGCATGCAAATTGTCACTTTTAGCCAAACAAACAATAGAGAAAAAGTAAATCCAATTAAGCTATTCTATACCCATATCACAATAAATTAAATTATATATAAGAAGATTTTGCAGTGTGGTTTTCAACAAGCAAAATTAGGTAACATGTCAGTTTCAAATATTCTTACACAAGTTTGACAGTGCATTTCCTATATAGACAACAATGTTGTTAGTTTTATTATGTTTATTTAAAAAAAAAAAAAAAATTCTGATATAGAATATGATTGGTTTGGCTGTTTTTCTATGTAACTTGAAATTTGGAGTTTTGGGTATTTAATTTTTCCTCCATATTATTTGTAAATTGTGGTGCAAAGTTTGAAGCTCAAATCAAGGTGGTACCATTTCACACCGTTTGATTTGAAGCAAATCCAAAATCAGAAAATGATAAATCAATTTCTGATTGTGATTTTATATTAGGATTATTTAGAAGCCCAATTCTATCTTGAAGTGAAGTACAAGCAACACCAAAATTTTCCTTTTTATTGTTTCTGGATTGAATTGGATGAGCTAATTAATTTGCTATCTTTTCAGAATTTTGACTTGATAGAAAAAGATTTTGTAGTCGTAACAATATTGGAAAAACACGTTTTGAGCTCCCTCATCTTTTATTATAACTGTAATTCACTTTTTGATCATTTTTTTTAACATATATTGAGCAGCTGATATTTTTATTTTAATATTATTAGTCGCAAACTCGATTTTATTTTATATCTACGTAACAAGTACTATTAAATGAAATAACCGATAATACTTTACTACGTAACATAATTTCAAAAAATTACCTAAATAAAAAAATAGATTTGCCGGAAATGTCTACTTTATAGTTTTAATTGATCGTAACTTTTAAATTATTTGAAAATATTTGTTTCATAGTTCCGTCATTAAACGAAACGTATTACATATACATAAAAGATAGATTGAGTTTGGTATTAATAGTAGTGAAATAAAAAGATTAGATAATTAATATGTTCAGGCCAATTATAATTTTGGTAAAAGATCTCGGGATGTGTTTTGTTAATAATATTTGAAAGTCTAATTGGCATATTATTCATCCTTTTAACATATAGACAAGAAAAGTGATATTATTCCAATTCCAAACAATGTAAGAGAGTAACATGGGGGGGGTGCTCTTTTATGATTTGCTGCTTTGCTGTCAAAACTGCTTTAATTTTGTTAGATAATTTCTTAATTTATTGGGACCATTTTACTCCCTTTTCTATTTCAAAATTTTCAACCACTTACAGACTGCAACTTGTTTTAACACTGCGTCTCCTTCTCCTTCTCCTTCCCCTTTCTCCACTATTAAATATTAGTTATTGCACATGTGTTTTTTTCATATATTTTTGTTCATATGATTGTAATTTGCATACAAAATAGGTAAATATTTCAAAATCATAGAATATGGAGCAGAAGTAAGTATTTTGTGTAAGATAGGGGGTATATGTTTCAAAATCATAAAACAAACGAGTAAAAGTAGACATTTGTATTAAAAACAACACAAATAGACCTTTAAATCCCTCGAATTAGTAGATAGTCACATGTAACAAATGCAACATTAAGTGCTCAAGTCAACTTAGTATTTACAAGAAAACTGAGCCAGAAAAAGAAAATAAAACAGTACAGAATCAATTAGGTAAAACATGAGAAGTTTAAGTGTTTAAAATACATTTAAAAAAAAAATAAAAATGTTAATTCTTAAAAGGATCATTGATTACAAATATATGTATAGAAATTAGTATATATCCAAAAGTAAGGTTACATATTCTGAATAAAAACTCAATCTCATCATCCATCAATTATAAAAGAAAAATAACTATTTAAATTAATTTTCTTTCTATATGTGCTGAGGATATAAAGTTTTAAACTTTAAAGTAAGATTCAATTCAACTGGAATTGAATAAGAGTTTTTTATTTTATTTTTTATTTTATATATTATTAAACAAGCTTTGGTAAAGGGGCATTCTGAGAATTAAAAAGGACTATAACATATAAATATATGAAAGAATCAGATCCCCTTTTCATGTGATTGTCACTGAAAAGGCTCACTTTTCAGTGAAGTAAAACATACGCACCATTTTCATTGTGTATGTTTTAAGAAACATTTTCTCCTCTATTCAATAGTCTCTCTCTCTATATTTTTTATTTTATTCTTTTTCTATTTTACTTCAATTTAACTAATTCACTTCAAATTCATTCCATCAAAAGAATTAAGTTCAAATTCACCTATTGTCAGATATAGAATAGAATAAATGTTAAATTTAAAATAAATGTTAAACTTAAAATTTAGTAGCAATATTAAAAAATTGTTGCAAAAAGCATATTTAATAGAAAAATTATATCAAATTTTTGTTATGAATAATTATGGCCACAACTTTATAGTAGCAACATGCAATAACTATTTTGTTGTTATCATAAGTCTTTTTGAAGTGAGACAAATTCTTCAATAGTTAATTTATCTTATTCACTCCTTTGGGAATAATTTTAGCCATACTCCATATCAACAAAAATGTAGCATAATTCACTTAAAAATGTCGAATTCCACATTTGTTGATGAAAAAACTATATAACTCATTGAAAATCTCGAGTTCGAGTCTTAACGTACACAAAAAACTTTAATTAGGAGAAGGCCACTTATAGTGTACCTGATCAACCTCAAACCGAGTAATCCGATATATATATTATACGTTCCGAGAAAAAGAGTTAAACATTTGTTAAAAAAAAAAAAAAAAGAAAAGTATCTTAAAACAGGAGATTGTCTTGTATAAAGGGATCATATAAGTTTACAATTGAGTAATTAATGTAGGGTATTTAAGATTAATAGATTTTTCCTTTTTTCTCTTTTTGTCAAATTGCTTCTTTTACCCATGTGGGATATGGGTACTCTAGTGTGGGCTCAAAAAAATTAATCTTATTGACATTTTTTTTTTTTAAAAGATTTTTTTACTCCCTGTACTATAAATTAATTGTTTTTTTGGTTTTTATTATTTCAAAATTGCTTTTTTAGTTACTGTTTTATTCAAAACTATATTCAAGTGAACCATAATTGACTATTTTACTTTTCATCTTTCACTTATTTTGAGAATAAAATGGTTAATTATGGTTCAAATGTATATGATTTTATACAGTACGGGGATTAAGAGCAAAACAACATGGACTAAAGAGCAATTGAATTATACAGAGGAGGCAAAAAAGGTGATTAGGCATTTTCTTTATAAATCAGTTTTTTTAAAAAAATCTTTTCTTTGTTAGTGTCAGTGTCACGTGCACAGAAGAAGCTCCCAGCTAAAAGGATTAGTCAAACTTACTCTATCAAAGTTAGATTAACTTAAGCATGCCAATTATTAAAGTTTTTTTTTTTTATTATTTCTTTTTCCTTTTTCTAAAGGTAAGAAAGCAATTTTTAGTTTCTGTGTTGGTTATTCAGCACCAAGAATCAATGAATTGTAATCTTTTACTTTGTCTAATTAATTATTTATCTTAGTTATAACATTTTAATCTTGATTTTCTCCTTTTTGCTTTAAAAATTCGAATATGAAACACTTCTTGAAGGGCAATTAGAGAGACCAATTTACCGAACATCTAATAAACAGCTTTTTTTTTTCCTAACAATGTTTGATTTATTCAATAACACTTAGAAACGCACAAGAAGAAATTAAAGTGTTTACAATAATAATTATTAACATGTGACGTTAATAAGTTGTCACATAAAAATTTATGTGACAAGAAGTGTTTTTTTTTTCCATTGGTCATACTAGTCCGATAAAGAAAATTGCATTACATCATCCCAAAATTGCAACTTGTTATGTTTCGTTTTCTTAGTCAATTAATTCTTATATTACGGAGAAGTGAAAAAATGAGTTTTATTTTATTTTTTTATATGAAAATATTACTATTAATAATCAAGAATGACAAATTTTAAATTAAAATGTGAAGGAATAAAATTCAACTCTCTATGTATATATATATAGAGAACAAGAAGCAGGTCTAAAATATGTGTAACATGATTCGTTAAACAAAAAGAAAGATATAAAAATAAATATATAACTAAATTTTACAGTTCAATAATTAAATTGAAATAAGAATGCGAGTTAAGTTGAAAATACAGAGGTAGGTGCTGAATGGTAAAATCATCATAGCAATAAAGCTTTTATCTTTAATTCAGGATAACAATTTCTTCCAATTCTCAAATAAAATATATATAAATATGCATTGTCTCTTCTTCAACTGAATTGGTCTTAGTATATAAATAAATGAGTTGAAGAATCTCGAAACAAAAACGTAAAGGCTTGAGATAAGGGAATCCAAAGGCGCAGAACAACAATAACCTGAGCCTTTAATAAAATGAATTAAATTGCCCTCATATGTATAAGCCTGGGAGGCCACATCTCTGAGCACATGTATTGGAATTTGGACACTTACAAAAGTAAATGTCCACATTCAAGTAAATTCTTGCAAACGAGAAGACGACTAATGTAGAGCATCCCTTCCATTCTAATTTATTTCCTCGAAAGGGAAGTTTGAGCTTTACTTTTCAGTTTAACAAACTTTACTTCTGATGTCCCATTTTTCTGTTAGTTTATTGACTACCTTGACATATCTATCAAACGTAGTCAGTTCATTCTCTCATCATCACTTTCACCAATAAAATTTACCTTTTCACTCACTATCTAAAACGTGAAACAAATA
The DNA here is from genome assembly GCA_039660915.1 of Euphorbia tirucalli. Classification (NCBI taxonomy): domain Eukaryota; kingdom Viridiplantae; phylum Streptophyta; class Magnoliopsida; order Malpighiales; family Euphorbiaceae; genus Euphorbia; species Euphorbia tirucalli. The sequence goes on from CM077639.1 coordinate 15,283,883, forward strand.
TTTAGGAGTAGCCCAATACCACTTGATGAACGGACTAATATTCCCCGCCTTTGTTTACAAATGACTACTTCTATATCATACGGATCCTTATAATATGCATCCATACACCGTAGTTTTTCTTCAATCTTAGCTTCTATTTCCTTCTTGTGGTTGTTATAAATATATATATCATCTCTTCCCTTGTATTACTCACTTGATTCATTAATAAGATTTATGTGTTTTCAGTTAATTAAGACCTAGTTTGAGACTAACAACACTCATTTAAGATTTCATCTGCCAGTTTAAAAATTAGTTGTCCAGAGTAGTTTTGTAATTTTAGATTATTTCTTTTTCCCTTTAGGATTACAAACCACAAATGTTTTCTATGTAATAAGACAAAATCCAATTTTAATAAGAGATACAAACTTTATTTTTTCGGAAATTTGAGATTTTCTATCTAAAAATCATTCGTTAATTTATTTATGTTTATTCATGCAAATTTACTGCGACCAAGAAGATTCAATATGAACTTGCCCTCTTGTTTAGACAGGAAAATGGTACAAAATATTAATAGAATAATCATTATATGAAATCGAATAAAAGACAAATGAAATGATTAAAACGATACTGTTAGACATCTCACATTGTTTAGTGAGAGGGCTATGTAGCACTTTGTACGTATGAGATAATCTTACCCTTTTGAAGTGAGTTTCAACTTTATTTATATGATATACCCGTGAATGTTTGTTTTACACTCTAAATAGTTCTGAATGTAAAAGGGTGTGTTAAATAGCTCACATTGCTTAGTCAGAGAGCTTATAGTGAAAAAGTCCACTGTGATCCAATTGAATATGGTTTTATATAAGATAAAAATTAAAAGAGTAACTTTGAAAAGATATAGAGGAAAGAAGGAATTGAGTGATGTGAAAACTGAAAACGGTCTTGTGGATAAGAATCCGTATAAGAAAAAAAAAAAAAAAAAAAACAAAAATCGTAGAAGAAGAAGAAGTAGAAGGGAAGGATTGTGAAATGAAAAGGCAGCAAAGGCATGTGCATTCTCGCATCACTCTTTATCACGTGGGGCGATCAAATGCCACTACATCTACTTGCATACCCCCCTTAGCTTCTTTTTCTTCTACAATTTTTCCTCCTTTTTGCCCCAATCTTTTTTAATTTCTTCTTTATCCTAAAATTAAATTACCCACTTCACCATATTAAATAAATAACCTAAGGAGAAAATTATTTATTACATTCTAATTTTGTGCATACTGTACTATTTTTAAGAAAAATATTATGAAATTTCTGGATTTTGTTAAAATTATCTACCTAATTTATTCATCCATAATTTTATTAGCCACATATTAATTTTATAAAAAATGGCGAGTTTGGTCTTTTCATCCCTAAATAGAAAAAAAAAAAATATCTCGAAATATTATTAATAAGTGTAACATGTAGCTAATTATATTTATTTTACTAATTGTATGTATTAAAATTAATTAATTACTTTTTTCATCAATTTTGTATTAAATAATTATGTTACCTAACTTGCATTTCATTTAATCGATCACTAATGCATAAAATAAAAATTTAATATTAGTATAAGTTATGAGTATTACACAAAATAAATACTATATGAAAAATATTTACTATTATTAAATTAAAAATTTTAAATTTAATCACTTATATTTAGTAAGAGATACACTAAGTAATAATATAATTTTACTTATTTCATACCTACAACTTAACACTAATCTAGAAAAAAATTCTATAATACTTAATTAAACAACATAAATATGAAATAATATATATACATATAAAAATTATAATAGAAGGTTATTCATCATTTAGTATATACAATTTAATATTTGACTAGCAAAAATGTTGATGGAGAGATTAACCAATTGAATTTAGCAAAATTTAAGGACTCTATATTGTTTTTTAAATAAATGTATTGACTAATGTAATATGCATAAATTTATTGACTAATACATTTATTATTCAGCCATGATTTATGAACATCAAATCCAATTATAAATAGTTATTTATTTTATTTTTGTTTGACATATTGTAATTGTAACATAATATACTCTCCACTTATAGAGAAAAAGCCATGTCGATCCAGACATATATATATAAAAACATAATTTCAAACGATAAAAAAATATTATGTCAAATATAAATAAAATAAATTACGCACTTTTAACAGAATTTATTATTTTACTGCTAGTAAATTGATTAATCATGATGTCTTTCAAATTGAAAATTAACATACTTAGAAAAACTGAAAAAGGTTAGAGGCGATTTTTTTTTTTTTTTTCTAAAATTTATATTTTTGTAGGTGAGTTTTAAAACTCAAAATCTGTCACTTCCATTTGCCACATATGCATTAAATTACAGTAAAACTAGCCACGGTCACTAGTATACTCTACTGTCAAATTACTAATTAAGATTTTGAATTCAACCCTAATTGAAATCTTGTAAATTATTACTTAATGGAGGGGTGAGGAAAATACGATTCGATTAAGATTTTGACTTGAATTCTAATTGAAATCTTGTAAATTATTACCTAAAGAGGGTGGTTATGGTTTTGTGCATTTAAATTTCGAAATTTATTCTAGATTGTCCAAAAGGTAAAGTTGTACTTGTCCATAATGAAAAGAGATAATTTATTTTACTCCTGTAACATTGAGTAATCCAATGCCAGATCAATAAAATCATGTTACATAATATATTTTAGGGTTTAGAGTTTATAAATTAATCTCTAAAATTTATATTTTACGGTGTATAATTTTTATTTTAGGGTCTAAAATTTTATTTAAATAAAACTATTAATAATTAATAAATGGTTGAATACATCATTTGCTCCCCTTGTACTAGACACTAAACGTATACTGACCTCTCAAACTTTCATAAAGTTTGGTTTGTCCTCTCAACTTGGTAAAACCGACCAAAAGTCCTCGCTAAATTTGATGTGATACTAAAATTGAATTTCAAACATTACCAAACGAGTGGAAGAAATTTCAATACCACATCAAATCTAAAAGAAACTTTAGATCGATTTTACTAAATTAAGGGGCCAAACTAAACTTCATCGAAGTTGGAATTTCAATAAACTATGTAAGGTGATGTTGAAAGAAGGATAGAATATAAGATTTTAAATTCAAAATTGATTTCATCATCCGCCGCCCAACAAGAAAAATGGAAGGGTGCTATTTAAAATAATTCCATTTTTTTTTTTTTTTAATTAAGGGAAACCAAGTTTCAAAATTAATTAATCAAAGTGCTGTTACGTATTAAAAATAATAATAATACCGTTATCCAAACTAGAACATAATACAATTAGTTTTTCAATTAGACTTGGCATGATTATTATTAATATCATAACTTTTAATTTGGATTAATTAGTCGAGGCTCTTCATAATTTAATGAACTTTTTCCCATTTTCAATTCCAAACATACAATTTCTAAGAAAGAATTTATTTGGACCTAATTAAATTCTAGTTTTATGTTAATTTTAATGTAAGAAATAATTCTAAGTTGATTATAGGAAAGAATCTCAAGCAGTAGTTTAGAAGATTAAATTGGGTTAGAAAAATGAAGTAGCCAATCTTCATCTGTAAGTTTTTTTCGTATCAGAAATATGTCTACTGGTTGTTTAACCCCAATAGCAAATTAGTTTGTTTTAATTTTTGTTCATAATTACAAGCTCATTGCCATCTCCTGATGTTCTTCTAAACAATTTAAATTCAAATGTTTTCCAGTTAATTAATAAAGCTACAGAAGTTTTCATATAAAACTAGAAAAAACCCCCTCGCTACGCTTCGGGAATGCACCTGTGACAATATTTTTTAAAATCAATTACATTTATGGAAAATTTATAAAATTTAATTAAGATTAAAACACTTATATTTTTGTTTTAGTAAAATGCATGTAATCGTTTATTAAAAATGTACTTTGAATAAGTTTTTATGTGATGCTAAAACAAAAGTCAATAAAAATTGATAAAATCAGATAGCATTGTATTTTTGTCATATATTATGGATTAATAACAGTTGTTATAATGTTTTAAAATTAAAATATGTAATGATCCAATAGTATAATATGCATAACTTGGAATGTTTTTATCTATCTTGGTATGTTTATATTTCTAGTGTTAATGATCAGATCTTATAACATGATTTTCTGGAAAAAGCAGCGGCCTGAAGTACAGTACTGGTTCACATCAACTAAACATTTAAATTCACCTATTTAAAACAATATATAGTAAAAAAACAATAATGAAGCAGACAGTTAAATAAGAAAAATCCAACTGAATTTACTTGCAAAACTTCTTAAATATTAATATTGTTTTTCTTATTTTCCCAATAGCTTATAGTAGAAAACGACATTGCATATAGGAGGAATTACAATTTATTTAGGATTGAACAAAAACAATGAAGCGAAAATAATAGAGAGATGACAAAATTAATTAGAGTTTTTGTGTAGATTAAAAGGGAGAAAGGATGAGAAATATTGAAAAGAGAGAAGAGAGAAAGAAGCGGAAGAAATGAAACCGCATTGGGAAAAAAAAAACATTTAATTGTTTAACAGGACATGATAGGAAATTTAAAAAAAAGTATAATATAGCATGATATAAATCTAGAAAATGTTCTGATAATATAGTTTAAGAGAGAGGAATAAAAATATGCAATTGTCCTAAATATAATAATAAGTAGATAATTAAATTGTTTTTGATTGATTTGTTAGACATATTGTTAGATGGATTTCTTCTCCCCGGATGTTGTAGCTGATGACCTGGGAGAAAAATTTTGTTAATTTTCTATGAGAAGTTGAATTTTATAAAGAAAGAGTTTAACTAAATTTTCAAAACAGAAAAAACCAAAACCCATAAAAAAGGCAAATGGATATCAAGTTCTATAACAAAAATCACCTACACATATACTACCATCGGGGCAGCAAGGATATTGTGGAAAAAAAATCAAACAAACAACAATAATAATAATTCAAACATAAAAATTACAATACTACCTTATAGTTCAACTAAACCATATAACATTTTCATCTAAACCATATGTCATCCCAAACGTTCCAGTTGAGATAAAAGCTATTTAATATAATATGAAATTAGATTTTATTTTCTCTAATATCATAAATGTGCTAAGATGCATAATAAATCCTGATGTTCTTAAATGTACTAAAATGCATAATAAACATGATGAAAGAAATGAACCCAAAAAGTCAATTATCAACTAATAATACAGTAATAGAAGGAATTGATATTTTTTTTAATTACCAACCATATAATTCTGATTGTATAATAAATATCATTTCATTTAATCTCACACAAATACAAATTTAATGTGGTATGAAGTTTGGATTTCATTTTCACATAAATTTTGACCCAAATGGACATAACAAAAATTTAAAATTCTAATCTAAAAATTTTCCGTATATCATGGTAATATTATTATTTAATAACTACAAATTTATCCAAAACATTAATGTAATATAGAATATTTTTATTCTTTATTTTTTATGATTTCATTTAATTGTTTAAATGTTGGACTAAGTACATGATTAAATTGCTGGAACATTTGGAGAAGTTTAATATAATTAGAAAAATAAAATTACATTCAGTATTTTTTTAATTTAAACAATTACAAACTTTTCACATATAATAATCTGAATTATTGCTAACAATCTATGCATATGTTATACCCATAAGTAAATCTTCAATACGTGTGAAATAAAATATAAACTTGAGATAAATAAAAAGTTGACCAAATTTGAATTACACAACTGCTAATATAAAGGACTATTTTACTTTCACATTTAAATATAACAAAAACTAACTATTTAACTTTTATTTAACATTATGACTTTCTTCATTTATAAATCATTGACATCAATAAATAAAATTCAATATTACAAAAAATATAAATATTTAATAATATACCATCCACTAAAGTAATCTAATCTAAGCAAACTAAATAAGAGAATTAAAATTTATTAATAAATTAAAAAAATAGCCTAGAATCATGTGAGACTAATATTTTGTAAGCCTCCATTTCAATAAAAATAATTGTTAGCTTATCAAAGATACCGTAATTAGAACACAATTAAAAAAAAGAACAGGAAAATAAGATAAAACAACCAGCAAAAAAATGGAAGAAAGTAAAGAGGAAACCAAGGATAAAAAAATTGATTAGCTCATTAATATAAACAAACCCAATAACAGATCGATGAACAGGGGGCTGGAGATGATTGAGGTGAAGAAATTAAATTCTAAAAACTGTTTTTCCTTTTATTTTCTAGGCTATGCTCCTGAAAAGGACAGAAAATCACAACAGCATTTGGCCAATTTGAAAAAAGAAAAACAAAAAAATTAAAATCTTACCTACAAATAAAAAAATTCAGAATCAATGCATAGACTTTCAACAAAGACTGTCCATATTCACAAAAACAAAAGAGTCAAGATGATAACATAGCTGGAAAAAACATAAATGTCCTCTTCATACTTTACATTGCTCTATTTAAGCAAAAAATAGAACGAAACTGTTTTAAGGCGATTATATTGGTTAGGATCAGTTCTCTATTAGATTCTAGTCTCTTTCAACAGTTATAGGTTTTTTAAGTTTGGGGTTGTGGACTATATTACACCAAAATTAAAATTTTATGGATTATCTGTACTGTGGTCCCGGACTGACTCGTTGAGATCACCCCATGTAATATCTCTGGTTTGACTTTTCCTCGATCAACCTACGCTGATCTCTTACAGTATGAGTACGGAAAGTTATTAATAGATTAGATATTCGATTCATTTAAAACTCCCATTAAGCATCCTTTGGTAATAAGGATGCAAGAAATCAACAGAGGGATTCATATTACCAAATAATGCATGTTAAGTTGATGCCATAACAACAAAAGGTACCTTCAATACACTTAGATCAGATGCCAGGATACTGAGAACCCCACCAAAAAAGGCATCACCTACACCAGTTGTGTCAACGGGTTTTACTTTAAGGCCAGCTACTCTACCCTTGAATTCCTATAGTAAGATATTAATGCCAATGTAATTTGAAATTGATAAGATCATGATCCAAGGGAAACATCAAATCAACAGAAATCGCTCCCACAAACTTTCTAACATCAATCTAAAACACTTTCAAACACGTTTTGGCTAAAAAAAGCGTATTAATACGCCTTATCAGCTTCAATGCAAAATAAACGGGCAACATTAAATAGGTGCTGCGATATTCATCAACTTTACAACCCAACTCATGCTTAAGTTCACTTCTTTAACTATAATTTGAAATTCTCTTCAACACCCAAAGCAATCCATTTATATATATGCAACTCAAATCAAATCAAAACTTGCTCCTAAGTCATAATGTCCTTTTCATATATATATATATACATCAGCACAAATTCAAAATTAAACTATATATAAATACCTACATATAAACACATAAGCCAATTATCTACTACAAATTCGATTTCAGCACTTTGAAGGACACCAAATTTACAAATCCTACATTGAAAGCAGAAGTTAAAATCAATCCTTTGATTTGTAACTACCAACAATACCAACAGGCCAAAACACAACACAAATGACTAATCCAAACCTAAGCCATGCCAGCAATGAATCGAAAGCCTAAACATCCGTCACAAATACTCCATAAAACCAATTCACAGAAATGTCAAATAAAAAGGACTGCAAAAGAAAATAACATTTCAAAAAACAACAACCAAGACATTGGAAGCCGGGAAAAAGTAAATCAAACCCAAACAAAACCTTTAAAAAAAAACAAAGTTACACATCTGACAACAACTTTAAGTAATCCGCAAGTTTGATCTCTACAGAAAACCGAAACAAAAAACATGCAACAAATCAGCAAGAAAATGAAGAACTCTAATGCAAATCCCATAAACAAACAAATGTAACAGTAAAAACCATCACTCTAAACAAAACAGAATACAAATCAGCACAAATTAGGTAGATCAAAGGCAAATCCCACAGAACATAACATCACAATATATAAAATTAGCAATGGTCCTTACCTGTTTAGGTTCCGGCAAGTATACCATTTTCAAATAGAAAGAAAAAGATATCAACGAATTAACAAAAACAAAAAAAAACAAACTAAAGAAATAGAAATAAAAATTCGGATAGTTATTACAAATTTTTTCCTTTCGAATAAACTTTAGAGATAAAATGCATGACTAAAAAGTTTTATTGGGAATATAATTCTTGCTAATTAGCAAGAAGTTGATTATCGAGGAAATTTCTATCATATTCAAGGTAAAGTGATTCTAACCCGTTGGTATTTTTTTAAATATTTTTTATACTTTTATAATAAGTTAATAAAAGAAGTAGATCATAATACCAAAAAAAAAAAAAAAAAAAAAACACAATTTAAAGTACATTTATTTTTAAAAAAAAATATTGTTTTGAATTCAATATTCAGTTTACTACCTCCAAAATATGACTATTTAGTAATTAAGGACATGAAAAAAGGAGATTCGGTTAAGTAAAAAAAAAAAAAGAAGCTACGTAATTACCTCAATGGAAGCCGAGTAATCATAGGACAAACTATTAGCATCAATCCCTACAAAAAAATAAAAAATAAATAAATTTAACTGGATCCAGAGCTATTTCTCACATCAAAGATATCCCAATGGAAGAGTAAAAAAAATAAAAACATTATTAATCCAGCAAAATTAAGATAAAAAAAGAAATAGAAACCTATTAAAAGAAAAATTGTACACCATAATCCCAGCAGAACCATATTGACTGAATTTCTCTCCATTCTTCACTATTTTCACACCCAAAAACACAATTGATCAGTGATTTACCAATTCAACCGAACACAATGTTCTTTTATTTCAATCATTCTATATATTAAAGAGAACGAAAATGAGAGAAATTCAATATTCAGTTTACTATTAATCAATCGAATAAATGATTCAATGAATTAAAACAGAAATCAACAAAAGTAAAATAATATAAACGAAAAACTCACTGCAACTGCCCTAGTCTTTGACATCAACAATTGCAAATGAAGAAAAGTTAGTGTGCAAACCAAAAACGAAAAGTGTCTGTTTCAAATGAAACAGAAATCAACAAAAGTAAATAATAAAAACAGAAAACTCACTGCAACTGTCCTTGCAAAATGGGTATTGTTTCAACTGGCTCCGATTCTCACTCTTAGCCTACCGGCGTTTATCGAGGAGCCGTTAATCCACACATTCCGTCTACCGTTGTTTTTAATTAAAAAAGACTACAAAAAAACTCTATGATTTTTTCTTTTCCTCCACCGGATCTTTGCTCGATGAAGCTGAAAAGATGGGGCTATCGAGAGATGAACCCTGTCATAACATCCTCTTCGCCGTTTGCTTCAACACCTTCGGCTCAAGGAATTACATTAAAAAAACAAAATAGCAATTAAAGATATTTTGCCTTCAGGTATATCGACAGCAAAGACAGCTAACTCAGCCAGTAACCATAAGCAAATTTTGACAAATGGAGGGTATTCAGCTTTGCACAACTCTGATAGATGCTTTCCTGTTCAAATTATAATAAGCTTTCATTCATATGGTTACTGTAGTGAAAATAGGGAAATAAGGATTATTTTGAAAAGATTTATTAATAAATTAATACCAGTGCTCACACCAAGATTTGCAGCTAGTGATTGGATTATCAGAGCAAAGATAAGTCCAATAAGTATAACCCATAACAGCTGAAATTTTCAAAATAAAAAAAAAAAAATTGTATCAACAATTATTGAAAAATGTTGATTGTTAATTAACTTTATCCTTCATGAATCTGATTATTAAAAAAATCCATCACTATGCATCTTATATTAATTGATTTTTTTTACCTCATTCATATCCATGGTCAGCTCCTGCTTGTAAATCATTTTTCACTGCATTACGGAAAACTCACCGCAACTGCCCTGGTCTTTGACATCAACAACTGCAAATGAAGAAAAGTTACTGTGCAAACCAAAAACGAAAAGTGACAGTTTCAATGAATTGAAACAGATATGAACAAAAGTAAAATAATAAAAACAGGAAACTCACTGCAACTTTCCTGGTCTTTGACCTCAACAACTGCAAAGGAAGAAAAGTTAGTGTGCAAGCAAAAAAGGAAAAGTGACAGTCCCACCAAAAAAAACAAAAACCATTATCCCCGCTTAAGAAGCCACCATCAAACACAACGACGATGATCATGTAATCTTATGTTTTGTTCATAATGTCCACTCCTGCTTTACAGGTGCATCTTAAAGCCTCTATATAAAAGCCTCAATGGAGATAAAAAGAACGATATGAACAAAACAAAGCTCACAGCAAATCAACAATCTGTATCATCTAAAGCATTCATGATACAGAAAAAAAAATAAAGCATACATGATCCCAATTGAACAACAAAATTTTAAAAGGCGCAATCTCATAAATGATTTCCGAAGACAACCCTTGTTCAAGTCAATTGATCGAAGCAGTGTGAACTGCTATATAAAAATAGATTAACACTTCACGCAAAATAGAAGAGGACGGTAACTAAAACTGTTCAGGCAACAAAGATCTAAAAGTAACTATAAATACGATCTACAAAAGCAAAAGCAAAAAACACAACACCCACCTGAAGATCGCCGGTGAAAGGAGCACGGCGACAAAAGAAATCGCAGATCCAAGTCAGATCCGACAATCTGAAGCACATAAAGAAAATCACTGCAAATCAAAGAACAACCAGCTAAGAAAGAGAAAGACAAAGAAGAGGAATAGACTAAAAAGAAAAAAATTACTCACCGAAAATCACAGCAAATTACAGATCTAAGAAAAAAAGCAAATGAAACTCACCGGTAGAGCAGACCAAAGGCGTGCAGTGGGGAAGAAGCCAGGCACAGTGAAATCATCGCCTCCATAGTTAGTTTTTTTTGCTGGAATTTGAAGAGAGGAAAGAAAAAAATGAAATAAAAAGAGAGAAAGGAAAAAAATGAAATAAAAAGAGAGAAAGGAAAAAAATGAAATAAAAAGCAAAACCATTACCGATCTAAGAAAGGAAGCAAATGAAACTCACCGGTAGAGAAGATTGAAGGCATGCAGCACAGAAGAAGCCAGGCACAGCGAAATCACCGCCTCCATAGTTAGTTTTTTTGCTGGAATTTGAAGGGAGGGGAGAAAATAAGAAGAAGAGAGAGAAAGGAGCTATACAATGAAGTTTCAAGAGAAGAGAGAGAAAAATAGAGACATTGAGAAGGTAGAGAAGAAATCAAAACTCACCAACACTAAATAAGGCAGGCAACAGTGAAATAAACGCCTCCATAGCTACATTTTCTGATGGAATTTGAAGAGATGAGAGAAACAAAGAAAAGAGAAAGAAATAGAGAAAGTGAAGGAGGAGAGAGAAAGAAAATATACAAATGAGAAGTGTTTGGAAAAGAAATACCCTTTAAACCACTGCCAAATAATTGGGAGGAGTAGATTGACAATAAGATAGAAGGCTAAGGACAAAATTGGGAGACCATAATTGAGGGGTAACATTGTCCGAAATTGGACAAAATATCTCAATTGAATCAAATTGAGGCAGGAGTTTTAATATATAGAATAATAAATAAATGCAATCAAGCTATTGAAGTCAAAATATAGTTGTTGGCCAAATCCAACTATTAAAAAGTTTATTTGTAATTTTGGGTCCGTTAAAATAAAATAAAATATATGTTAGCATTCCATGAAATAATATTTCGTTTTTATTCATAAAATTCCATGACATTTAAATTTGATATATTGAGTTTCCGATCAATTACGATCACATTTTACTGAACTCAAAAATGACAAGGTAATTAGACATCATTTTGTTTAGGTATAATGTTGTATCTTTATAGTTAAAAAAAGAATTTTTATAATTTTTCTATAACAAAACATTGACCTAGTTTGCGTGCGATTATGATTAATCCGCTTTTTAATACGTTAAACTGAAAAATTATGAGTTGAATTAATAAAAACAAAAAGGATAATATGTTTAATTTTCAAACAAATTAAACAAGTTGTTATGTCAACCATAGAAACGTTATAAAATTTGTAAAAGCGCAAGACTTGATTGTGCCGCACAATGTGAGAGGACAATTTTGTAATAACAGGGAAATGAAAGGTCAATTTGCCCCAACAAAAAAAGTTGGAATTCAAAAATTTTCAAAAGATAAATGGAGTAAAAAAGAAAAATCGATTTTATGATTACAGTAACGGTCGGATACGGGATCTCGTAAACGGCGTTGAGTTTCATCAGCAGTAGGATTTAGGAAAGCCGTCCTACCTTCTTCAACCGTAACGCCCAAAACCTTTCAATTTCTATTTTTAGCTTTCATCTCTCTTCAAACTCACAGTTCCACACTCCCCTCTCTCTCTCTCTCTCTCAACATTTTTTTTTTTATCTTCACGTTTAAATCTATTATTTAAAAAAAAAAAAAATTTCTTGATTTCCTCATTCTACGTCTCAAATTTGTCGCCATTTTGCAGAGAATCTATTGCTCGTATTGACTGACTTGAGTTTTTATTTTCCTTCATCAAGGTCGGCTTTTGATTTTTAAATAATCTTTACTGTACAGTAAGTTTTTCTTCTATAATTTTTTTAGTACATTTATCTGTTTACGATTTGGCTTCAGATTTTAGTGATGATTTAGTTCAATTCTTGTGGATCCATCTTTGATTCAATAATGTGTTGTGTATATTCTTATGTTTTTCTACGTATATTTGATGGTTTGGTAGCTGTATGTGAAGTAGTTGAGGTTCGCATTGTACTTCAATCACTGTTTTTATGTTTTCTGTTTGGCGTTCTTGATGTTGTTGTTTGAGCTGAGATTGAAATTGGAGGCACTCAGCATTCTTTGACAATGTAACTTCACAATTAATTTTTTTTTTTTATTATTCTTTCTATTTTAATGCTCAAGATTCAATCTAGAATTGGTATTTTTTTCTTTTTGTCTGACCGGCTCTCAATAATTATTTGCGATTTCCAACTGATGCTGAATTGAGCTGATTCAATTTAACCTTTTGCTTTTCCCTTTGTAATTTGTGTGTGATAAATTAGTAGTGCAGTTGACTCTGTGAGTTGTATGATCAGGATAAAGATTTTAAGGTTGGTATATTATTGCAGAGCTACAGCTAGATGGATTCTTCACAGTCTCAGAGAAGGGGGGGCTTGGTTTCGCTATCACCATCGCAGACTCCACGATCAAGTGATAAAGCAGCTCGAGATCTGCGATCAGCTGAGTCGAATTCGAGCAGCAAACATGATAAAGAAAAAGGTGTCAATGTACAAGTCATCGTGCGTTGCAGGTAAGTTAAGAAAAAGGTTAAAAGTTGGTGAATTCATTAAATTCAGGTTAATTTGTCCTTAGTTGTTTCGGGAACTCACGTTTGGATGCTAGCCTATGTTCTGCATGAACTTCTTGTGAGATTCGAAAAAGAAAAAAAAAAAGTTTAACATTTTGTGCTAACATTTGCATGTTCGCATTGCATTAATGGGTAAGTTAATTCTCAGAATGCCGAATGATTGGAGTTTGCCCTTGGCAGGCCCTTGAGTGAGGATGAGTTAAGAGTACATACACCAGTTGTAGTTTCTTGCAATGAGGGTAGAAGAGAAGTTTCAGCTATTCAGAATATTGCTAACAAGCAGATTGATCGGACCTTTCTATTTGACAAGGTTTGGCGCTCCGCCCTTTCTTTTCCGTGTCTTTGGATACACTTTTAATTGTTTAAAAGAATTGGGAAGGAGAAGGCAGCGAATTCTTGGGTTTGTTGTTTAGTTATTTAACTGTAGATGCTACCTACAAGGATGGTTCTAAGCTCAAATTATTTCTTTAGGTTTTTGGTCCAATGTCCCAGCAGAGAGACTTGTATGACTTGTCCGTATCTCCAATTGTTTACGAAGTTCTTGAAGGTTATAACTGCACTATCTTTGCCTATGGGCAAACCGGGACAGGAAAGACATACACAATGGAAGGAGGAGCAAGGAAAAAGGTTTGACTTTGCTAGACATGTTGTAGTCATATGTAATGCATCTCTTTGATGTTCTACTTAATTGTTTCCAATTGTATTTGTTCACTACTGTAGAATGGGGAATTTCCCAGTGATGCTGGTGTAATCCCAAGAGCTGTTAAACAAATTTTTGACATATTAGAAGCTCAGAATGCTGAGTACAGCATGAAGGTTACATTCTTAGAGCTGTACAATGAGGAAATAACAGATCTTTTGGCCTTAGAAGAGACCCCAAAATTTGTGGATGACAAATCTAAGAAACCTATTGCTCTTATGGAAGATGGAAAAGGGGGTGTATTTGTAAGAGGATTGGAAGAAGAGATAGTATGCACTGCAAATGAAATTTATAAAATCTTGGAGAAGGGTTCCGCAAAAAGGCGTACAGCAGAGACTTTACTTAACAAGCAAAGTAGTCGTTCGCACTCAATATTTTCAATCACCATCCACATCAAAGAATGCACTCCTGAGGGAGAAGAGATGATCAAGTGTGGAAAGCTCAACCTTGTTGACCTTGCTGGTTCAGAGAATATTTCACGCTCTGGTGCACGAGAGGTAATACTGTCACCCAGTCTCTGTCCACATTGATGTAACCTGATAAGGCTTAACCCGATACATACTGCAAGTGTTTGTTTTTTTTTTTTTTGGTCATAGTCGAGCTAAATTTCTAACTTTTTAATAGGAAAATTAAGCAAGTTTTTACACCTTGAGTTTTTCATCCAAAGAAATGCCTCTCGCAGGGCAGAGCAAGGGAGGCTGGAGAGATCAATAAGAGCTTGCTTACACTTGGTCGCGTGATCAATGCCCTTGTTGAGCATTCAGGTCATGTTCCATACAGGTATTACATATAAGAAGTATGATAATCTCTTCATAGTTTAATTTATTTTTAAATGATGCAATGGAAATGATTGCACTAATTTCCAGGGATAGCAAGCTAACAAGGCTATTAAGGGATTCACTAGGAGGGAAAACAAAGACATGCATAATAGCCACAATATCACCTTCTATTCATTGTTTGGAAGAAACACTTAGCACTCTAGATTATGCTCATCGTGCCAAGAATATCAAGAACAAACCCGAGGTTAAATTCCTTTTATATCAAAAGGCGGTGTTTGTGTCGACTTCTTTGTGCTTTTTTCATTTATATTCTTTTGAAACATGCTCATATAATTTATATTGGTTATTGTTTCAGATCAATCAGAAGATGATGAAATCTGCAATGATCAAGGACTTGTACTCTGAAATTGACCGGCTGAAGCAAGGTAAGTGTCCCCTTCACAGATGAGGCCTATATAATTCAGACAACTGGACTCCGTAATAAGAAGTAACGTGTTTTATTTCTTGATACATATTCTGTCTTCTACTAGAGGTATATGCTGCAAGAGAGAAAAATGGAATCTATATACCACGTGATCGGTATCTTCAAGAGGAGGCTGAAAAGAAGGTTTACTTTCTTTAGTATAGTTGGCTGCTGAAGTCCATTTGGTGCGAAACTGAAATATCATTAATATTTATTTTCAATATATTTTCCCAGGCAATGGCTGAAAAAATAGAGCACATGGAACTCAACTCAGAATCTAAGGACAAGGTATGCACCATTTGGGTTTTATTTCCTTGTGCCTTTACTGTGGTCGCCTGTGCAAAATAAGCCTAATTACTTACCACTTCCACAGCAATTAATGGAGCTTCAAGAACTCTACAATTCTCAGTTACTTTTGACAGCAGAATTAAGTGAAAAACTTGAAAAAACTGAGGTAACTATATAATGTTATAACCTTTCTTCTCTCTTCTGTGAACAAGACTTGACTTTATTACTTGCAAATCCAGAAAAAGCTGGAGGAAACTGAAAATTCACTATTTGATCTCGAAGAAAAACACAGACAAGCAAATGCAACAATAAAAGAGAAGGAGTTTTTAATATCTAATCTCCTGAAATCTGGTGAGCCATGCCATCTTGGAAATTATCATGCTTTACTTTGTTCACTTTTTCAGGATATATGTCTTCTTCTAGAAGAGTAGAGAAAATAGGCCTTTGAAACTCGTTGATTGAACAGAGATTTCAATTTGTGTTGGTTTATTCATCATATTGATCCTTATCTATCTTTCAGAGAAAGCTCTTATCGAACGCGCATTTGAGCTTCGAGCAGAACTAGAAAATGCAGCATCAGATATATCCAATTTATTTGCAAAAATAGGTCTGTATTTGTCTGAAACTTGAATTTGTTTTGAGGTAATATCTTCTGGAGAATTATTGGTCACTAACAGGTGATGATTATTGGATTTCAGAGCGGAAAGACAAAATTGAAGATGAAAACAGAATACTTATCCAGAAATTTCAATCTCAGTTGACCCAGCAGCTTGATATATTGCATAAGACTGTTGCAACTTCTGTGACTCAACAGGAGCAGCAACTGAAAGAAATGGAGGAAGATATGCAGTGTTTTGTGTCTACAAAGGCTGAGGTAAAATCTGGACAAGATTGCAACTTGTGTCTTCATAGTTATTATCAAGCCTCACAAATTTTTTTTTTTTTGGCATGCACAAAGGCTGCTGAAGAACTCCGTGGAAGAGTTGGAAAGCTGAAAGTCATGTATGGCTCTGGTATGCTCTCTTTGGATGAAATGGCTAAGGAACTTGAGGGAAATTCTCGATCAACTTTTGGCAATCTGAATTCAGAAGTTTCGACACACTCACATGCTCTTGAGGGCGTAAGTTCCCTGGCTTTTCTAAGCAAACTTCTGTTTTTTTTTTTTTTTTTTTTAAAACTTGACGTAAACTATAACATATAATTACTTTTAAACCCTCTGATATGAGCTGTATTTGATTCAGCTTTTGCAAGGAATTGCGTCTGAGGCTGATGCATTGTTAACTGATCTCCAAAATAGTCTCCATACACAAGAGGAGAAGCTAACTGCATTTGCAAAACAGCAGCGTGAGGTTTGTAGATGTTGAGTTTTTAATACTCTTTCATTAGCGGATCTTGGGTTTTTATAACTTACGGCAGTTAACTGTCTTCTGTTTAATCAATATTGAATATAGGCTCATTCCAGAGCTGTTGATACTGCACGCTCAGTTTCTAAAATAACAGTTAACTTCTTCAAGAGTCTAGACATGCACGCATCAAATCTGACCCAAATTGTCGAAGAAGCACAGACCGTCAATGATCAGAAGTTGTCTGAACTAGAAAAGAAGTTTGAGGTAGTTACAGTCATCTTCTAGTCAACATTTGACCACATTCCTGGTCCTTTATTTTGCTCAGTGAACATGGATTTGCTTCTTTTGTAGGAATGTGCTGCCAATGAAGAACGGCAGATGTTGGCAAAAGTTGCAGAACTGCTTGCAACTTCAAATGCAAGAAAGAAAAAACTGGTATGAGTTAAATTTTCACATTACACATCCCACAGCTTCGAGATTTTACAAGTATGCTTGAAGTGGTAGCTTAATGCTTGTTATTTAGGTCCAAAATGCAGTGCATGATCTCCGGCAGAGTGCAAACAGCCGGACTAGCAAATTACAGGAAGAAATGTCGACAATGCAGGATTCCACATCGTCTATTATGGCTGAATGGACAATCCACATGGAAAAGACGGAAACCAACTATCTCGAGGACACCAATGCGGTGGATAATAGAAAGAAAGAACTGGAGGATGTTCTTGATAACTGGTACTTATTGTTATCTGGTTTGAATTCCTTTTTCTAATTGGCATTGCATGTTATAAAGTTATTCTAATGAAATTATTTATCTAGTTTGAAGAAGGCGAGAATGGGTGCACAACAGTGGGTGAATGCTCAAGAATCCTTGCTCAACCTAGAGAAATGCAATGTTGCTTCTGTAAATTCCATTGTTAAGTATGTGACTAGTCCCCTATGAGTTTATTTTTGGTTTCTTACTCGATGTCACTGACTTGATTCCTTGAATAGTGGAGGGATAGAAGCCAATCAAGCCCTACGTGCTCGTTTTTCATCTGCTGTATCAGCTGGACTTGAGAATGTGGATGTTGCAAACAATAATTTGCTCTCTTCAATTGATAGTCAGTATATAAACCTTTTGGTATCCGTGAAGTCATTTTTATTATATGATATTTTATGTCTCAGACAAAGAAATTCTTGCAGATTCATTACAACTTGACCATGATGCTTGTGGAAATTTGAATTCCATGATTGTCCCTTGCTGTGGAGATCTAAGGGAATTAAAGGGTGGTCACTACCACAAGATTGTAGAAATTACAGATAATGCTGGGAAGTGTCTTCAAGATGAATACACGGTAAGATTTGAACTATTAGAACATTGAGCAAATTTGATTCTTCTGGGATGTGTTTAGTTTCAGCTATATGCGTGAATTGAATGGTGTGATGACTGAACAGGTGGACGAACCATCTTGTTCAACACCGAGGAGGAGATCATTCAATCTTCCAAGTCTCGAATCAATTGAAGAACTCAGGACTCCTGAGTTTGAGGAATTACTAAAATCGTTCTGGGAAAACAAGTCTAGACAAGCAAATGGAGATATAAAACATATTACAGCAGCAACACACGAAGCTGCCCAGTCCTTGAGAGACCCCAGAGTTCCTCTCACTGCTATTAACTGAAGGTGAGATGGAACAAAACACTACAGATAGTAAAGATATATAGCTGGCAGAAGAGTTTGTGTACAGAATATTATATAAATGGTTCCTACTTATTCATTGATTGTTTGCTTAAAAAAGTTCGTTGTGGGCATAGAAATACCTGGCAGATTCTTTGGTATATATTTTTGTTGGTTCACTTAAACGGCAATTTCATTAGAGGGTTCGTTATTATAGTGTGCATTGTATGAAACAATTACACCAAGTTTTGAATGTAGCGTATGCTTTGGAAGCCTCATCCTATGTGTGTAAATTCTAACGCAAACAGAGAACACCTTGCCGTTTTTGTTACTGAAAATATATATAATAATCTCAACCGATTACAAAGCATTGATTGAATCGACTCCAAGTTGAAACTCGATCAAATTGTAAAATTGAGAATTCTATTCAATTTATATAAATGCCACCCTGTTCAAAGAACCAAAGGAAAGGATTACATATCCTAAGCATGTACAGTGAGGAAGGATTACGGTTTTTATCATCCCAAAATCAGCGAACTCAACTCAATTTCGAAGGTAACAATGAACTATATTTCAAAATAATCTAAATGAAAACAAGGGCAAAAAAAAACGTATGGAATACAGAGAACCCTTGTGTAGAGAAACAAATTTTGGAGGCTCAAGAAAGGATCTCTTGCAAATTCTACGTTGTTCACTAGAACCAATATACATTTCTTTCACCTTTCATGTATGTCACTGGCGCACACACCTTGTAAAGGATGCCTTCTGACCTTATGCCTGCAAAATATGTCCATGCCCCAGTAAGTAACTCTACATAATTCTTTGCTTAAGCTAATAGTAAGAAGATTCTCACATTTCGTTTGCATTAACTCCACTTATTCATACACCATAATGTTAGTAAAATCAATATAGAGTTCTTGGATATTTAGGAAATATATGATGCAGTACGGGAATTAATGGCATGAGAAAATGTGATAACCAAACTGTATACTATAATATAATATAAATCATATAAACGAAACTGAAAGCTACCTCACAATAAACTAGCACTCAACAGTCCAACTGGCCTCTCCCTCCCAAATGTTTCATCATCAAAATCTTCATTTGTCGAATTTTCTTGACATAACAATTTATTCTCTCGCATTGGATTTAAACTAAGGGTGTCCCAAACCATTGGATGACCCTGATTCACATCGCCTGGTTCTAAGACATGATTAGTCTCCGTATTGTCATCCACAATTTGTTTCGCATCATTATACACAAAATCTCTTCTTTTATCCTCATCAGTCCCTGGTGGCTCAACATTAAGGTCAGAACCCAAATCAAACCCAGACTGGTCCACGTTCCCGTGAAAAGCCACAGTGACAGCAGCTTGTTCTGGCTGTTCTGGTGGGTCAGCTGGATCCTTTTTTTGTCTCTTCCATTTCTTTGTCGATGAAGTACCATCATCTTCAAAATCTTCTTCTTCTCTCTCTCTATGCAAGTATACCCACAATTTCCTATCTCCATCAAACTGTACACAAGGATCGCGTTCATAATGTAAGCGGTCCAAGGCTCCACTAACAACTTGATTCACTTGAGCATCAGATACATCTTCAACAATGTACTGAGAGTCTCTTATCAGAGTACAAACATCTGCTCTAGTGCCAATGCTTCCGGGTAATCTGGAAGCTGCATCTCTAACCAGACAAAGAATTGTAACATGAGGAGGCCGATCACGCTTCAGCATAAAATGATCTCGAGCTTTTGAAGTTGGTTTACCACCACACCTTCTCAAGGGAGCAACAATCGATTTCTTACCATCAGCAGCTGTGTAAGAGAAGGCTCTATCAGGAATGGAATACCTGAGAACTTCTTCCTTGCGAAAATAATCCCTCACTTCCTCAGAACTTGGGTTAATAGTGTGGAGACTCTTCTGAGCTCTCAAGTCCCTGAACCTTTCTTTCTCGTCCAGGTTAGCCTGCATTAATGACACAGGTGGCGCAGGAAGAATACCAATTTGTTGAAGAGTCTCTTGACCACTTTTCAGCCAATTAGCAAATGAATCAACCAACTTCACAAGCATTTTATGAGGAAGGCCCCAATATTCCGGTGAAGTTACCTCATCTATGGTATCATGATCTGTTGAAGACTGTGACATAGGACCTATCCAGGACCAGCTTTTAGTAGATTTTTCATACACCACTAGCGCCTTCCAACCCTTTGCTCCCAATGGTGCTGTTTTTGATGCAAATATCTTAAGAACTCCTCGGACAAGATCTTGAAGTGGCTCTTGCGTCTCGAGAATACATGGGTCCCCAGGATTTGACCTCACACGGTTCACAATCTCTTGAACAGTAAGAGATGGAACATTCACTTGCACAATATTGTCTGATTTACCAGCATCCGCATTCTCAAGAGACACAACCCCATTTGCGTTAACTTCATGTTTTCCATTCTGCTGCTCATCAGATTTTCCAACCTCTAGAGAGTCTTCTGCAAGAGGACTGATCATTGCCATGCGAACCGCTGAAAGAAGATGTATAATGGAAAATGAGAAGCCAGTATGAACTGTAGGTGTAATTGGAGTATATGGCTTTTTCTGTGGTTTAGTTTCAATATCCATGTCCACAGCTCCAATTTCTGTAACAAGTGGCTCATTTATTTCCATGTCTGGAGTGCCAGTGTCAACCTCCAATTTCCTTTTTCCCTTTTTCTTCAATGAAACAGATTCATCCATTTGCTGCTGACCATTACATGGCAAGATAACATCTTCATCTCTCCCATCAATGTCAGTAAATTCTTCCTTTGACTTCCGTTTTTTTGCCACTGAATTAAACCCAAGCAGAGCATCGGATCTGTCTCGCCTATCACGAATATTCGCTTCACTGCCCTGTCCTTTCTTTCCCAATCTCCCTATTGCATTTTCATCTGCTAACAGACGTGTTTCAAGTGACTCATCCTCCTCATCAAAATTGTAATCACGGCTGCCTTCACCTTTTTGCTTTCGGTCAAAAGGGTAAGCCTTTAATGAGGACATGTGCAACCTTTCACCAGATTCTCGTAACTGCCCATTCTTCCCTAATTTGTGACTTCTTTTCATGTTATCATCTTTAACCTTACCCAGACCAAAGAGAGAGCTGTTCTCCAAAACTTTAGTGCCAGAGCTAAGCAATGGACTACCGTCACGCATCTTACCCTTCTGTTTTGATTTTGATGGATGAACTGGTGACTGACCAAGTTCAATATAACTGCCAACCTTTTTCGAGATCTCTGTCATTCCATCAAAAGCCAGTGGGCTATCCTGCACAGCTTTCTTAACAAACTTGCCCTTTTTACGAACTAGGCTAGACTTCAATAACATTGATGGAGGCTTAACAGTGGGGTATACAAATTTGTTTCTCATCAAAAGATTGTTATCCTCCTCCTCCTCATCATCAAACTGCTCAGAGGAGTCTGATTCTGTTTCTTCATTTCTTGCATACATCCTGTTCATTTTCTTTGTTCTTTTATCTGGTCCTCCATTCTGTACAAAACTTCCTCTGATCTTCTCCTGAGATGATTTTGATCTCAATTCAGAAAGCAGAATTCTGTCATTTATTGGGGGAGAGGATGACCCATAAGTTTTAAGATTGAGGTCTGGGGACTCTAACCCTGCCTTCCACTTCTTCCTTTTCGTACCCCAATCATCTGATTTCCTGGAGGAGTCCACAGAAAAAGCACGTCCTTGATTGTTGCTATGCCAAATTGGTTCACCATTTTCTGACAAGTCTGCTCGATTAGCCTTCATCTGTTGTGCCCAGCCTTTTGGCAGCTTCATCTGATCTCCACCGACAAATTGCTGGACATTTTCAGGATACTTGGTCTTTTTGCCAAATTCTTGGGAACTTCGACGGTTAGATACTTTACCAGTGGCTGCTTTGAACTCTGACAGCTGATTTGCATTTCTGGTCCTCCCATAGGCATGCACGTCGTTCTTCAATGAGAATGGGAAGGCTGAGAAGCTTTCAGTGGCTAATTCATCACTTCTCAAGATGTCATGCTTCTTACCTACTTTTAGAACCCCCGATTTGTCCATCAGGACACTATGTATATTTCGATCTTGCTGGATGCCCACCCCATATATTGCATCTTCAATATCATCGCCGTCATCACCATCATCATCAATTCTCATTTGACTTAGTCTGAGTGCCGATCCTGATTCATACCCGATCACTTTCTGACTAGAAGTTGGAAGTGGTAAACCATATGGCCTAGAATTTACATCGACACCTTGATAAACAGAAGGAAAGCGGCCCGCCATCTCCTTTGATGAAAGGGTTTTTGTCCCAGCCAACTTAAGTATACCCTTTGGATTCTGCTTCCCATACTTCGTAACTTCCAAACCCATAGATGGTGGCACTCGTGAAGGAAATTCTAAACTGGAACCAACCCCATGTGCAGAGTGACGACCCAATTTGGCTGCGCTCTTCTTGTCCTTGGCCTTCTTAGCCCATTGCCCATCACCTAATTCCTCCTTCCCTGAAGAGTCACTAGCCAAACCTTCCTCCATATTCTCATACATCAAATTCTTTTCACTCTTCATTATATTCAAAACTCTAAGCTTCTCTTCAATACTATAACCTCTACAATTTAACCAAGCATCCCTCATCTGACATAAATTACTGACCATAGTATTCTGATGCTTCCTCAAGAGGTGATAATGCTGCCGCTTCTGAAAAAAATTCAAACCCTCCCTATAAAGAGCAACCCTCGGTTCGCATAATCCTCCTTTCAACATCTCAAAAAGCTTCTTAACAGGACTGCCAAAATGGAAATTCTGACCTTCAAGAAGCTCTTTGACAGTTCTCATATAAGTATCCTGATCCAAATCAGGTAGATACTTAGTAAGGCTAAATCTCTCCTCCTCAGTTAAAACCTCATTCCACACACCAACAGACAATATATCCTCCAAACCAAAAAGATCATACAATTCAAAAGGAACGCTACAAGTTGAATTCCCAATTTGGCAAAACTCAGCCCCAGTTTCCCCTAATTCTAATAAATCAAAGTCATCGGATCCTGCACCAGAATCCGCATCATCAAATTCATCATCGTCATCATCAGATTCATCGGCCGAAACTCGACGCTGAACCTCCTCCTCATCACTGGAGGTAGTCTCCTTACTATTGGGAGAAACCTCATGATCGAACCTAGACCCCTTAAAGCTGTTCTTTTCAATCGCCATCACTCATAACAATCACTCCTTCCAACGAAGAGAAAACAATTATCCGTCCAATTATTCACCCCAATTTCAGACCTTTTCAAGGGATACCAATCAAAACCCTAACAAATAGTAACCGAAAACAAATTAAAAAAAAAAAAAAAGAGAGAGGCATAAGAAATTGGAACTACCAAGATGAGAAGTCGCAATAATTGACAGAATTAACATAAAAATAAGAAAAAATACTAAATTTCTCTACCAAAACAATTCAATAAAATTACCTCGTTCAAGAAGGATTGAACTTGGATGCCGAAATGGGAAAGGGACGAAAAAACTGAGAGACATAAAGAGACAGAGAGGCGATTGTGATTTGAGGTGAAGCAGGGAAACCCTAGGAGAGAAAGGCGGTTATTGAAGGTTGCATAATAAAAAAAAAAAAAAAAAAAAAGAAAGAAAGATAATAGAAACAAAGAAAAGGGAAAGGAGAAGGAAGATGACAGGAGGAGGGATGGTGAAGAAGACGATGGTGACGTGGAGAGGAGTGGGCCGTCTGATCTGGAGAAGAAGATGAAAGGGAAAAGACGAAAAAGGGCAGAAAGGGAAAGAAAGAGAAAAAAGAGAGAATTCACAGAGGTATGAGAAAAGAGAGGGAGAGAGTGGAAAAGGGTTTGGTGTGTGTGAGAGACAGAGAGACAGAGAAACGAGTTGACTCAGTGACTCACTGAGTTTCAAGAGAGTGAGATCTTTGGGACTCATCCTGCATCCAATTTTTGGCGATTTCCGGCCGTTGGATGCAATTCAATGATTTTTTTATTTTTTTCTTCGCTTCTCTTCAGCAGCGTTCGGCGTCGTTTAGCATTTCATTTCGTTTAGCCTTAGCCACTTACCACCAACAGTACCATTCAACAAAACAAATGTCTGCAAACGACATCACGATCATCAAACGACACAAACCGTCTTCACAGGGTCATAAAACCAATTACACAGTAAATAACAAAAAAAAAAAAAAAAAAGTTATATCACCCAAGTAATATTTTTGTGAAAAGCTTTAATAAATTTTTACTTTAATGTTTTGATGTAATGAAATATAATCCCATTATTTCTCTGTGTTACTTTTTTTTTTAATACAATGCCCACTTTTTTTTTTTTTTTTTTTGAACTGAGAAGAAGATTGGATTAAGAAGTGAGTTGGTTACCTCAACAACTAAAAAGGAGCAAAAAGATCACTATATAAATTAACATTCATAAGGGTTTTTTTAATAACTACATGTGCTACCTTATTACTTTCTCTCTTAATATGACAAAAAGAAATTTTTTCAAAACGAAGAACAAGGTTAAGAATGTCAATGATGACACTTCCATTGATAGGGGGACACTCAATGGCATTACAGTTAATTGAATTGATCACTCGGGAGGAATCTTCTTCCAAGATAGCTTATTGAAAACTGCATTGAATACCAAGGAGAAGCCCCTCACGCATGACCAAAGCTTCAACAATTAGGGGCAACAAACTCCCATAAAACGCCGAGCTCTTCAAGCTAAAACCATATCTCTGTGATCCTGAGTGACAATACCAGCGCTGCTAAGAGAGTTCTGAAATGAGATTCCACCATCAACATTAATTTTGATCCAACTATGCTCCGGCTTTGACCAAAGTCAAAGTTGTTGCAATGGGGAATTGGGGTTCATGTCTCTAATCGTTCTCTAACCCAGCATTGTGTAGGGAATCGCCACGGAAAAAATTAAACGCAAGACGGACTACCGATTAAAATTTTCTCAATTCCATTAGCCCAGGGTCTATGTAGATTAATAGAACGAAACCAAAAACGGAAAGAAAATTGAATTTTCTCACCTTAAACATCTCCTCTAAAGACTGCTGTAGAAACCCAAATGCGTTTCCTCCATAATCCGGTACGAACGGCTCTCGAACGCGACTCGTGCTAATGAACGGAAGAACGAAAAACCAAGAGCACTCAACCAAAGAGGACAGCTCACTTTCTCTAGTGTAGGCCGAAAATATAGAGGCTAGGGTTAGGGAGAAAATAGATTTAAGGCTCCACTCCCTTTTATATTCCTTGTATAATAGGGTTTTAATTAAACTATAGGTTAAGTTTATTTGACTTAATTTATTTAATTTGCACCATTAGAATTAAATAAACCATATCATGAAATTCTAATTGATACAATTAAATACAATTTTATCAAATTAACATAACCCTAAGTTAAATTAAAATCAACCTTAAAAAGTATAACCTATTTATTTAAATTTTCACCAAGGAAATATTATTTAATTAATTATTTACTACATGTAATCAATTAATTAAATAGATTCAATTTCTCCCTTAATATAATTGAATTAAATATCACATAATGTAATATCAATAACTCAATTAATTTGGTTTCCATTGCAATTTTGATTTATCAACATTTAGTGAATCTATGTGTACGATCCTGTGAGTCCGTCTTTATGTTGACGATAAGGCCAAGGCCTACAGACTGTAAGTGGGTTCTAGCAAACTGTTACAGCCCCCAATTAAGATGTAGAGTTACAGTCTAATGTTAAATATAACTCGGTAGTGTTATATCCCTTGCCAACTGACATCGATGTATAAGCAAGAGGTATGGTTCCAGTCAACCTCTTTTATGCATATTCATTCCTTGATTCCGAGTAGACTGATGATCATGAATAAGTATCCCAACTTATTCAGATATAGCCATACACTTATTAGTCTCACTCATCAAATGGCTAGTGATGTCATCTCAGGGAACGCCAAGTGGTAATTCCGTCAACTCACTATCAACATCAACATGTTCAATGGCCATCCAACATACCTATACTTGGCACCCTGTTACAGCCCTATTAGGCGTATATCAAAGTGTATGAGATGCCATGTCATGTTATAGTGAAATCAAGTTTAAGGAAAATATCAAGCACTACTTTAGAAACACTTATGACGATCGAACCATGCGGAGGCAGATCGATCCATTACCATGTAACCTAATAGGCCAAATACATATGAGACCCCTTCAACTTTTATTTTTGAGCCGCTTGGCCCCCTCAACTATTTTAGCGATCTATCTAACTCCTCATCTAAAGGTCAAATACATACGTAGCCCCTTCAATTTTTATTTTTGAGCTGCTTGGCCCCCTCAACTATTTTAGCGATCTATCTAACCGCTCATCTATTTTAAAGTGGTATTTTTAAACCTTTGAGTGAACATAACCAGACACAACAGAGTACCATGCATTACACGCGTCCTACACTAAAGACATGTAGGACACACGCTTGAAACTATCTCCAAACCATCTTTTATTTAATTAATATTACAAATTATTACAAAGTGAATATTTCCCAGAAATTAATAAAACTCAAGATGAGGAAGAAATATGATTGCAGAAGAGACAACAAAGAAGAACGAAGAGAGTTTAACCAAAGTGCGGAGAGAGGGAGAAAAAAAATGTAGATAATTTTTTTATATAATATTTACAAAATATTACCCTTGTAAAATCATAAACTTCATCCCAAACATGCTGAGATTTCTCTTATCTCCAGGTCATACGACACATCAGTATTCAAATGTCTAAAAATACCACTTTAAAATAGATGAGGGGTTAGATAGGTCGCTAAAATAGTTGAGGGGGCCAAACTGCTCAAAAATAAAAGTTGAAGGGGCCAAGCGACTCAAAAATAAAAGTTGAAGGGGCCGCGTATGTATTTGGCCTAACCTAATATGTATCCATACACTTGACTGACATCCTATATTCAATGGTTAGTGAGACACTATCATCCAGTCAAGGATATGCTGGTCTTTAACTCCATTGATTCCCATGATTAAAACAGACCTGGGATAACTTTATGATTATAGCTTTAAAACTACTCAAGGTCTCATCAGCTAATGATGTACATTAGTTAACATGAGTATGGCTATAATCAATGGATACTCTATTTATTAAATTGCAAAAGAAACAAATAAATAGATTAAATGCCTTTATATTAAACATAATGTACAATACAAAATATTTGCATACAATGTATAATACAATCAAGAACTAACGCCTCTAGACTAGGGCACACCAATAATCTCCTACTTGCACTAGTGCCAAATAGGCATTGTCCTAATCCTTATAGATCTAGAATGACTCCCATGTTGTGTCTCTACAACGCCTTGGTCAACGGATCAATGATATTGTTCTCGGTGTCAACTTTCTGTAATGAAATGTTACCTTTGTCCATGATTTCTCGAATGAGGTGAAACTTCCTGAGCACATGTTTGAATCTCTTGTGTGACTGGGGCTTCTTAGCTTGTGAAATGGCCCCGTTGTTGTCACATAATACATCCACTGGGTCTAGGATAGATGGAACTACACATAACTCAGTGATGAACTTCCTCATCCAGACAGCTTCCTTTGCAGCTTCACATGCAACAATGTACTCAGCTTCTATTGTAGAATCGACGATGGTTGGCTACTTGGAACTCTTACAGCTAATGGCACGGTCATTCAGCAAGAAGACATAATGAGACTGCAACTGGTTTTCATCCTCGTCGGTCTTAAAGCTTGCATCAATGTACCCTATCACTGATAACTCTTCTTGACCTTTATACACTAAGAAGCTATCCTTAGTTCGGTTAAGGTACTTAAGGATTGCCTTGACAACTGTCCAGTGATCCTCTCTGGGATCTGACTGATATCGACTCGTCATACTAGTGTAAATACGACATCAGGTCTTGTACATAACATGGAATACATAATTGATCCTATAGCCGAATAACATGAAGTACATAATTGATCCTATAGTCGAAGCATATGGGATCAACTGCATCTTCTTCCGGTCCTTCTTTATCTTAGGACCAATTTTCTTACTCAGTTTTAGGCCATGGCGCATAGGCAAAAAACCTTTCTTAGCCTTATCCATGCCAAACCTATTTAGAACTTTGTCTACGTACGAGGCCTAACTTAGGCCCAGAAGCCGATTGGATCTTTCCCTGTAGATCCTGATCCCTAGGATCATCTTAGTTTCACCTAAATCCTTCATTGCAAAGCACTTACTCAACCATTGCTTTACCCCTTGCAGTATCGATATGTCACTTCTAATAAGAAGGATGTCATCCACTTGTAGGACAAGGAAAGTAACAACACTCCCACTAACCATCTTGTACATACAAGGCTTATCTTGATTCTCTATGAAGCCATATTCCTTTATAGCTTCATTGAATTTAAGATTCCAACTCCAGGATGCTTGCTTCAATCCATAAATGGATCTTTGAAGCTTGCATACCCGGTCAGGATACCTTGGATAGATGAAACCCTTAGGTTGTGTCATATACACATCATCGAGTAGCTTTCCATTCAGGAAAGTAGTCTTAACATCCATCTGCCATATCTTATAGTCATGCCATGCAACCATGGCTAGTAGTATCCTAATGAATTTAAGCATTGCAACCGGTGAGAAAGTTTCATTATATTCTATTCCATGGACTTTTCTGAAACCCTTCACCTCCAATCTCCCCTTAAAGGTATTATCGGCTTTTAACTTGAAACACCACTTGCAATCGATTACCTTAGCACTAGGAGATGGATCAACCAAGCTCCAAACTTAGTTATCATACATCGATTGTATCTCATCTTCCATGGCTTTGCGCCATTCAGTTGATTGTGGGCTTTCAATAGCCTTCTAGTAGGTTTTAGGTCTTCCTGGTCAAAGACTAGAAGATTCCCATCATTGGTCACGAGAAATCCGTATCTCTCGGGTTGATGACATGTCCTATTAAACCTTCTAAGGTCCTATGTGATCGGTTCAGAATCCTTAATTACTTGAGGTTCTGGTTCTATCCCCAAGTTATCCATTATAGGTACTTGTGGATCTTGAACTTTCTTTATTTCAATGCTACTCCCACTATCTTTCTTGGTAAGAAAATCCTTTTCAAGAAAGACACCATTTCGTGCTATAAACACCTTGTTTTCAGTAGGGTTGTAGAGGTAGTAATCCCTAGTTTCCTTGGGGTAACCCACAAACAGGCACTTTTCAGTTTTGGAGTATAGTTTCCCACTTATCCATTTCTTGACATATGCATCACAACCCCAAATCCTTATGAAAGAGACATTGGGCTCCCTGCCCATCCATATTTCATATGGTGTCTTTTCCACGGCCTTACTCGGTGTATGATTAAGTGTGAAAGCAGTCGTCTCTAAGGCATATCCCCAAAAGGATGTTAGGAGAGTAGCTTGACTCATCATAGAGCAGACCATATCCAACAGGGTTATATTCCTCCTTTCTGATACTCCATTCTATTGGGGTGTTCTAGGAGGAGTGAGCTGTGAGATGATCCCACACTCTTTCAAGAATGATTCAAACTTTAGGCTCATATATTCGCCACCTCGGTCAGACTGAAGTGCTTTTATAGTCTTGCCCAGTTGGTTCTCCACTTTGTTCTTATACTCCTTGAACCTATTAAGGGTTTTAGACTTCTTCTTCATTAGATAGACATAGCCAAATCTTCTGAAGTTGTCTGTGAAAGTAACAAAGTAGTGAAAACCATTCTAAAACTTACACTCATGGGCCCACACACATCCGAGTGTATCAAGTCCAATAAGCCTGTGGCCCTTTTAGCTTGCTTGTTGAAAGGTGCCTTTGTCATTTTGCCCCTTAAACAGGATTCACATGTATCATATGACTCCAAGTCAAATGACCCTAGCACTCCAGCCTTGTGGATCCTAGCTATGCGCTTCTCGTTTATGTGGCCTAAATGACAGTGCTAGATACAAGCAAGATTAAGCTCATTGGGTTTAATCCTCTTAGTGTTAATGTTATAGACTTGGTTGGATTGATTTAAGTCAAGGATATACAAACCATCATTTAATAAAGCATTTCCATACAAAACATCATCTTTGAAAATTTCAATTTTACCAAATCCAATGTTGAAATTAAAACCATCAATATCCAAAACATACACTGAAATAATATTCCTGCATATGGTAAGTACAAAATAACAGTTCTTTAAAATCAAAATCAATCTAGTGGGCATCTCCAGGTAGAAATCCCCAATCTCGATGGCAGTAACCTTAGCCCCATTCTCGACTCAAAGATCTACCTTTTCGGATCCCAGCAACCTCCTATTTCTTAGTCCCTGCACATTGCAACAAATTTGAGAACCACATCCAGTGTCTAAAACCCAAGATATAGAAATAGTGAGGTTAATATATAAAACATAGATACTTGAAGAACTGGTCCCGTTCTTCACATGCTTTCCCATGAGCCTTGGGCACGTTTGCTTCTAGTGTCCCTTCTGTTTGCACTCGAAGTAGACATCCTCAGGATTGGCCTTGGGCTTGGGCCCTTACTTAGCCTTCTTAGCCTTGGCTTTGGCCTTAGCCTTGCCCTTGTCTTTAGCAAGAGGAGCATTCCCCTTGTTAACCAGCAACACAGTAGGAGTCTTCTTGATAGACTATTCGACCAACTTGAGTATGCCATACAACTCAGCCACAGTCTTGTCCATGCCCTGTATATGATAGTTCATAATGAACTAATCGTAAGACTCGGGGAGGGATCCCAAGATGATGTCAATCACTAACTCATATGGGATTGGCGTGCTGAGACAGGCCAATCCATCAATATAGCCCTTCATCTTAAGCACGTGGGTGCTCATAGATGTCCCTGCAGCCATCCTACAAGTGTTGAGTGCCTTAGTCATCAAGAACCTCTCTTAACATGCTTGATCTTGGTACATCTTTTTCAAGGTGTCCATGATCTCGAAAGCCTGCTGGTCCATGAACTGCTTTTACAGCTAGGGCACCATTGTGGCTAAAATAAGGCATGTGACATCTCTATTATCCCTTTAGTATAGGTCGTATTGCTCAACCTAAGCAGCATTAGTGCCATGACCCGCGGGAGGTACGGCCAGTAAGGCCCTATCTTAGACATACTCCTTAGACTCTTGTCTCAAAACTATTTGTAAGTTCTGAGCCCAGTCCAGGAAGTTAGGCCTAGACAGCTTCTCCTTGTCAAGGAGTGAACAAACTGAAAATAGATTAGCAGCCATTTAAGTTATCCACACAGAAAAATTACAGATAGTATTAATAAAAGTCTTTAATAATTTAACCATATTAATAACAATCCAATTTTAATTAACTTGTTGATGATTTATGGTTAAGGTTGACCAAGATCCATATTTCATTAATAATTAACCAAGTGGAGGCTTGTCAACTAACCCTTAACTATTTAGGTAGGAACTCCCTCTAATCCCAACCTAGGGACTCTTGGTTTGATGGATTTATTGGCACTTACCCATCTGTGCTTAGGGCCAGGAGCTGATCCTACTACCCATATTGAGTCAAACCACCATTCGAGTGTTAAGTGTACCTAGTACCTTAACCCAATACAGTAAATGAATACCACCATGTACCCGACGGAGGCTCGGCCCATATTACACTATTCAAGAACTGACATGGTTCAAACATGGAAAGCACTTATAAGCGACTCAATATTTTATTTAGGATTGATTGATGACATCTTAACATGGATAATCATGGGTGATCAAAATGGCTTGTCATACAAATGATAAAAGGATAATATGTATAAATAAAAAGAGACACTATGGGCCCTATTTTACAACCTAATGAATAACTAGTAGCCTATACTAGTGATCCACTGAGCAGGCTTGCAAACTCCTCTTGGGTTGGACATCAATGGGCTTTCTCTCCAATGGCTTGATGCAACTACATTTAAGTTTACAAAACATAAATTAAATAAAATAACACCAAAATAAAACGACACTCAGGCCGTATTTCCCAAAATCAAAATTCACAAAGCAACTCGATCTAAGGCCCAAAAATGCTCAAAGCCACACAACCAAGCATAGAAACAAATATACACATAGCAAATATCAACATATATACATGTAATTAAAATGCATGAGCATGATAATTCCAATTTAGTTAATTATGTCAAACCATTTGTGAAATCACCAATTCTGGCATCCACAACCAATGCTCGGTCACAGACCAGAATTACCTGTCCAATTCTCAACCCGTGTCAAGGGCCAATTGGACTAATTTCATTTACCAATTTACTTTTACCAAAAAATTATATCACACGAATGAAATTTGTTGAATCGTATTTCAATGATAACAACAAAATGAAAAGTTGACATAGATGGAAAATCATTTTTACTTGAATATTATTACTAATTATTTTGCAATTAATTATTAAGTAAAATATGATCAATAAGAAGATGAAGCTACTACTAGAATGAACAAGTCTTCCAACCAAAAGTTTGAGCTTCAGGAGATCAAATGATCATGACATATCAAGTTGATCAAAAGTAATCATTAAAGCTTGAGATATGTCTTTTAAAATCATCAACGACCATACTATGCTTCATAAGGTGAAAAGAGAAGAGTTTCAAGAGATACAATCTTTATGAGAAGTATACAAATGGTTATATGAATTTTGTGAGGTGATTACAACGGCCATATTTCTCTTATAAGCTAGAAAGCATCTGGCTCATTCTCCTTCAAGAGCTTCAACGGCAAGTGTACATTACAATTGTCATATTCATCCTATAAGCTTAGAAACAATGGCTATTATTTCTCTCAGGATCTACAACGGTCATAATTTCTTTATGAGGTGCAATGGCTAATACTTCTTCAGGACCTGAAAGCAACGGCCATCTTCACCTCCTGATGGGTTTCTTCAAAGCCTATATAAAAAGGAAGAATTGAAATTGTTAAAATGGAAGACTTACCAACATTCACACATTCTAAGTTATTAATTCTTAAAGTCTTCCATAATTCCTACAATTGCAAAAAGAGAGAAGAGCTTCATCTTGTTCACACATTCTTTCAAATATCCATTTTAAGGGAATTGTATTTTCACACAAGGGATTTGTGTGAGCGGGTTTACTTTGTTGATAGTGTGATCATAAAGATTGTATAAGTTTGGTATTTGAGCTTTAAAAATACCGGGATAAGTTTGGTGCTTAAGCTTTGAAAAAGCATCGGTAGAAGTTTGGTATTTAAGCTTTAAAAAATACCGGGATAAGTTTGGTGTTGAGCTTTAAAAAGCACCAGAAGAGTTTGTTGCTTAAGCTCGGAAAATTAACGGTCGCGGTTTGATACTGAGCCTGTAAAAGTATTGAGTTTGTTACTAGAACCCGTAAAAAGTAACATAGGCTTGTTTCCTATCCGTAAAAGAAACTTTAGTGGAAAATCTCAAGCGGTTAGCTTGGGGACTGGACGTAAACCGGTTGGGTTGAACCAGGATAAATTTCGGTGCTTTATTTCTCTATTTTCTCTCTCCGTACTCTCTTTATATTTACTGCTATTTAAATTCTTGCAATTTAAATTAATAGCTTTATTATTTGAAGACATTTTTATTTTTAGTTAAACAAATTTATATTTGCAAGTTTTACTATTTTATTAATTCCACATTTTTGTAAAACTTGTGTTTATCTGGTGAAAATTATTTTTCTTCAAAAAGATTTTTTAAAAGAGTTTATGAAAATTCTTATTCAGTATACAGTAATTTTCACCCCCCTCTAGTACTGAAGCTAGCCTATTTGGGACCATCAAAATTAATCACTCAAGAAACCATACGAAACCAATCGCGAAAATTAAATCATGCGAATTTTAAAACCAATTTAAAAATTTACATTACAATACCCGCAAAAATCCAAATCAGACTTGAGTCTTGCACGTCGACGCTGTTGTCTCGACAGGGCAGTAGTGTCGCTGCGCAAAAACAGGCTACAGCAACAACCTGCTGCAAGGCAGCAGAAGGAATGAATTGCAATTTGCAATCGCAAATTGTGATTCATTCCAACCCATAATATTGTTATTTTAAAAAATAAAATAAAAACAGAAAATTTAAAAAATCAATTTGGGGAAAATAATCAAAAACCCCAAATCACCAAATTAGGATTCCATAGAAAATCAAATTGAAAACCAATTTCAATAAAATAAATCAAAACACCAAGAACCCTAATACCAATCATTCTATTAATTGAAACATGAACATATGCTCTGATACCACTGTAGGGAATCGTCACGGAAAAAATTAAATGCAAGGCGGAATATTGATTAAAATTTCCTCGATTCCATTTCCCAGGGTCCATATACATTAATAAAACGAAACCAAGAATGGAAAGAAAATTGAATTTTCTCACCTTAAACATCTCCTCTAGAGACTGCTGCAGAAACCCAAATGCATTTCCTCTATAATCTGGTACATGAACGGCTCTTGAACGCGACTCGTTCTAATGAACAGAAGAATGGAAACCAAGAGCACTCAACCAAAGGGGACAACTCACTTTCTCTAGTGTAGGCCAAAAATATGGAGGCTAGGGTTAGGGAGAAAATAGATTTAAGGCTCCCTTTTATACTCATTGTATAATAGGGTTTTAATTAAACTATAGGTTAAGTTTATTTGATTTAATTTATTTAATTTGTATCATTAGAACCATATCATAAAATACTAATTGATATAATTAAATACAATTTTATCAAATTAACATAACCCTAAGTTAAATTAAAATCAACCATAAAAAGTACAACCAGTGTATTTAAATTTCCATCAAGAAAATATTATTTAATTAATTATTTACTATATGTAATTAATTAATTAAATAGATTAAATTTTTCCTTAATATAATTGAATTAAATATGACATAACCTAATGTCAATAACTCAATTAATTTGGTTTCTGTTCCAATTCTGATTTGTCAACGTCCAGTCGTTTTATATTTATGATCCTGCGGGTCCGTCTTTATGTTGGTAGTAGGTCCAAGGCCCACAGACTGTAAGTGGGTTCTAACAAAATTATTACAACCCCTAATTAAGATAGAGACTTGTAGTCTAAACCCGGTAGTATTATATCCCTTGCCAGCTGATATCGATGTTTAAGCAAGAGACATGGTCTTCTATGCTTATTCATTCCTTGATTCCGAGTAGACTGATGATTGTGAATAAGTATCCCAACTTATTCGGGTATGGCCATACATTTATCAATCCCACTCATCAAGTAGCCAGTGATATCATCTCAGGGGATGCCGAGTGGCAATTCCATTAACTCACTATTAACATCAACATGTTCACTGACCCACCCAACATACTTATACTTGGCACCCTGTTACGGACCTGTTAGGCGTATATAAAAGTGTATGAGATTCGATATCATGTTATAGTGAAATCAGGTCTAAGGACAATATCAAGAACTACCTGAGAAACACCTATGACGATCGAACCATGTGGTGTTCTCGAGGTGGATCAATCCAGTACCATGTAACCTAACATGTACCAATATACTTGACTGACATCCTATGTTCAATGGTCAGTGAGACACTGTCATCCAGTTAAGGATATGCTGGTTATTAGCTCTATTCATTCCCATGTTTAGAATAGACCCGGAACAACCTTATGATCATAGCTTTAATACTACTTGAGGTCTCATTAGCTAATGACTTATATTAGTTAGCATGAGTATGGCTATAATTAATGGATACTCTATTTATTAAATTGTATAAGAAACAAATAAATAGATTAAATGCCTTTATATATAAAACAATGTACAATACAAAATACAAAATACAATGTCTAATACAATCAAGAACCAATGCCTTTGGACTAGGATACACCAACACATTAAAGAAGAAGGAAATAAGACTTCAACCCATTCTGTGGCTTGGTTTCGAGCTCTAGTAGTAATTTCATCGGTGGTCGAAGCCTTTCAGGAGAAAACTAAGTCATTCCAAGCCTTCCAAATCTACCATAAAAGGAAAGCAACTATATTGGGGACATCACTTTCCACCTCGATTTGACTAGAATTAAGAATGATTTGGCACCAAAAAGTAGCAAAATGAGAACCCACAAAATGATTAGAATAGAGTACTAGAGGGGATGAGAACCATATCGCTCGGACAATGTGACAATAAAGGAACAAATGGACCAAATCCTCCATTGACAGCAACCATCCGTAGCAACCCCATGTTTCACCAAATTACATCCCTTGGGTAAACGTTTAGACAACAACCTCCACAGAAAGATTTTAATTTTTATAGGAACATTCAGCCCATAAGTGTATCCACATTAGTTGGTGCCCTTGATTTTGTATTTGATTTTTAACCTCCAAAGCAATCTTGTAGCCGGATTTAACCAAGTAATTACCATTGCTCGAAAAATGCCAAATAAGAGCATTATAAGCATTAGTAATACTGATAGGAACAACCAAAACTTTGCTAACATCATCTTTATGGTATATCTCCTTCATTAGATTTGTGTTCCAAGAACCTAATGAAGAGTTAATGAGTTGCTTAACTTTGAGCCATAGATATGTGCCCTTTACCTTAGGCTGAACAAAGAGGGGGAACGAAGTTGGAAGCCAAGGATCTTGGAACACACCAAACTAAATTCCCACTACAATTTGCCACCTTAAACCTTTGTTTAGAATTTGTCGACCAAAACATATGCTTTTCCAGCCCTAAGAGCCTTTTTTGTTGATTGGAGCCTACATGACGGAAAAGAAACGAAAATATTTTCCTTTCAGAAGTCATGCAAGCAAGGAATCTGGATATTGCGATAACCTCCAGCTTTGTTTGGCCAAAAAGGTAAAATTGAAAGCTTTGAGATCTCTGAAATCCAAACCACCATCAAATTTCCCTTTACATATATTCTTCCAGGAGATCCAATGAATGCATCTTTTTGTATCATCATTGCCCCACCAAAATTTAGCAATTAACCTATTTATCTTAGAATAAATTTTGTTTGGAAGCCAAAAACAAGCCATCGAATAGACAGGAATAGTCGTGCCAACAGTTTTAATGAGGACTTCTTTACTAGCTAAAGTAATAATGTTCCCTTTCCAACCAATAAGAGTGGAGGTGATTCGATCCTTTAAGCACCGAAAAATCTACAATTTGGAACGAGTAAACACTGCTGGAAGACCAAGGTATTTGTCTTCCCCCCTAACATTAGGAATACCTAAAATTTCAGCTCGAAAATGTCTGCGAGTTGTCGAGGTATTCTTATTGAAGAAAATGGAGCATTTATCCAAGTTTATTTATTGCCCACTACTTGTACAAAAAGCAATAAGAGCAAACTTAAAATTAGTAAAATTGCTCTTTTCGGCTTGGCAGAAGATGAGAGCATCATCGTCAAAGAGCATGTGTGATATTGAAGAGCAATGTCTAGAGACGGTAACTTTATTGAACTTTCCATTTTGTTCGGTATTGTTGAGGATGTGGGTGAGACATTTAGAGTAGAGAATGAAGAGAAAGGGGGATAAATGGTCCCCTTGTTTAAGGCTACGTTAAAAAGTAAGTAACCCTTGAACTTCACCATAAATGCAAAAAGAATAGGTCACAGAAGTAACACATTCCATAACCCAATTGATCAACGGCTCACAGAAACCTATTCGACTAAGGATGTGCTTAAAGAAACCCCACTCCAAACAATCATATGCCTTGCTCATGTCAAGCTTGATGGCCGCTTCCATTTTGCCACTATTTCGGGTCTTAAGATAGTGCTTAACTTCATGAGCCACTAGAATATTATCCCCAATGCAATGGTTAAGGCACTTTGACTTTCTAATGATACTGGATATGATTTTCTGTAACCTGGTTGTCAAAATTTTTGAAATGATCTTGTAAAAAACTGAGCCAAGACTAATAAGCTTGAAGCAATTTCCCAGTCCTGAAGAGACTTTTCACTTCACAAAAAATGTCATCTTCAATCACTAACCAATGATCTTAGAAGAAACAAGTTGAGAACCCATCAAAACCATGAGCTTTTGTTGGATGGATGGAAAAAACTGTATGTTTAATTTCTTCCCCTATCAGTTTTAAAGTGAGATACATGTTCATCTCTGCTGTTTCTTTTGGCACCTAGTTAGAAGTCATTAGAGTTCCAATCTATATTAATATCAGAAGAAAAAATTTCCTAGAAATAGTTAAGGATAATTCCAGAAATTTCCTCTTTAGACGTGCACCAGTTCCCAACCCCATCTTCAAGCCCTATAATAGTATTCCGTTGTCTTCTCTGGTTAACCATTGCATGGAAAAAAGTTGTATTCTTATCCTCAGAGTTGAACCATTGAACCCTTGTTTTTTTTAGCCTAGAAAATCTATTCATTCCTTAATTATTTCTTAAGTTCAAACTCCACCGTTTGCACTTAGCAGACGAGCATTGATAAGTAAGAGAATTCATAAACTTTAGCTCTTTTTTTAGATGATCAATATTGAGCTTAGAGTTATGAGCCTGAGATTTATTCCAAAAAGCCAATTCAATTCTATAATTTCTGATGTTGCTGAAAACTCTATACATATCAGAACCCCTATTAAAAGTACTCCATACATTGTTGATAATAGTAGTTGCTTCCTTGTTACCTGCCCAACATCGATCATAGTGAAATCTACCTCTTATTGTCCTCCCCTCCTGGTGTGTAGACAATATAATGGGTCTATGTTCGGAGCCGATATCAGAGAGATGTTGAACAAAAGAGTGGGAGAACTGATTGAACCAATATAGTGAAGCAATGAATCTATCCAACCTCTCATTGACATTATTAGTTGCATGCCTTTTGTTATTCCATATGAATGGTGGGCTTATATAGCCTAAATCAATAGAACCTAGAACGGCCTGAGATCACACCCTAATCTACTATTGCCAAAAGAACCTCATACTTTCTCTAAGGAATCTAAGATCAAATTAAAGTCCCCACCCAAGACAAAGAGGGATCGCAAATGAGGTTTATAGCCAATCAAGAAGTTAATTTGAGCTTGACGGTAATGCTCTTAGCATTGAGATAAAGTCTAACAAAATCCTAGTCAACATTACCATTCTCCCTCTTAATCAAAATGTGAATGAAAAATGATTCCACCTTCTTGATAAAAATATTAGTATTGGCCGCAAAAGCCACCGTAAGACCACCACTACTACCCTCTGGTTCAAAAGCACCACCCCACTACAAACCACATCGCCTGAAAATTCCACACATTCTTGCTTCTCTATTTTTAGTTTCAGAAAGGAACACCACATCTAGGGAATGAGATTTTCCCTTTAAGTTGGTGGAACATCAAAGGGTTCCCTGCACTCAAAAGATGATTTAAAAAATAGGATGAATAATTTATTAGTCTCTAAATTTTTAATTGATACTAATAAATTCTCGTATTATCCAAAATGTATTATGAAGTTCTTATCTTTTATTATGTTGAATAGTTTTGTCCCTACATAAATAACTAACAAAGTTAGTTGCATCTGCAATCCTCCAACTATAAGAAATGTAACATAATTGCTATAAATTTTTATTCATTCATGTTTCAAGTGTAAAAAAAAAAAAAATAATAATAATTATCAAGTATTCAAGTGATATTTTTTACGAATTGATTTGGTGAATTGCGGTAAAAAAAAAAAAAAAACAACCAAAGTCAACTTATGAAGAGTTTGCATTATAAATTATAGCTTTATAATAATTTCTAATAGTTAGAGGACCATGGATGTATTTTTTTTTTTTTTTTTTTTTTTTTTTTTTGACAAAAGGGACTAAACTGTTTAACAAAATAAAAGATAAAAACTGTATAATGTATTTTAAATAATACATGGACTAACTAGTATGCTAAGTACGGTGGATCGATAAGAATTTTTTTTGACACATGGCTTTTAGATGGTGATAGGAAGGTGCATTCGACAGCTATGGAGGGGTTCAAAGAGATGCTAGTTAAAGATCTATTATTGCCAAATGGGAGATGTTGGAATGTGGCTTTAATCTTTGATTTGTTTGATGCTGTGGATGTTCAACGAATAATGCAGGTTTGACTCTCTTCTAGACTCTTGCGTGACTCAATTTTCTGGCATCATGAATCAAAAGGTTTTTATTCGGTTCGCTCAGCTTATCGTTTTCTCATGGAAGGGCCCAATGAACAAGCTCGACTCTCTTCTTCCTTTAATTTTGAAGTAATATGGCAGCTTTTTATTCCTCCGAAGATCATATTTTTTCTATGGAGGATCGGTACTAACACTTTTCCCGTTCTTGCTAGACTTCAAGAAAAAAGAATGGAGGTTAATGTTTCTTGCCCGTTGTGTCATTCAGGCGAAGAAACTATAGATCATTGCTTTATCCACTGCCTTTTCACGCATCAGACTTGGACCTTTATGGGATTTACTTGTTGGGCTTCTATGAATGCTTAGTTTTCTTCTCTCTGGAATATCGAGGCTTCTGCTGCAGATTTGGAGACTTTGAGCAAGTTTGCAGTGATTTATTGGGGTTTGTGGAATGCTAGAAATGATTTAATTTGGAGAAATAAGGTTGGTTCTCAGCAGGGGGTCATTTGCTCTTCTTTAACCATGTTGGTAGCATGGAAAGAGGTGCAAAAGGGGAGACCATCTACTGGTCTTGTTGCTGCTGTAAATTCCAGTGACCAACGGTGGAATTGTCCCTCAATTGGCACTGTCAAAGTGCAATATTGATGCAGCATTGTTCGCTTCTTCCGGTTCGATCGGCATGGGTTGGGTTATAAGAGATGACAAAGCTATGTTTTTTGCAGCAAGCAATCGGAAATTTCAAGTGCATCAAGATCCTTTCCTTGCCAAGAGCCTCTCCTACAAAGAAGCCCTCTCCTGGCTAAAAGACAATGG
This sequence comes from Euphorbia tirucalli, assembly GCA_039660915.1. NCBI lineage: Eukaryota > Viridiplantae > Streptophyta > Magnoliopsida > Malpighiales > Euphorbiaceae > Euphorbia > Euphorbia tirucalli. Next base: position 15,325,287 of record CM077639.1, read on the forward strand.
TTACAGGAACATTATTATCGAATCTGATTCTCAACTTTTGGTGACAGCTTTTAATTGTCCAGAAATTTCTTTATCACGTGTTGGGATGATTATTGAGGATTGTAAGTCATTGTCTCTGCTTTTTAATTCTTGTTCTTTTGGTTTTGTTCGTCGTTTAACGAATCAGATTGCTCATTGCCATGCAAAAGCAGTTGATTCTCAGTCTGAACCTGGGTATTGGAGGAATGTTACATCCCTTTTTGTTCAAGATACTTAGCATCTTGATATTCAACAGATTGTTTCCCATGAAAAAAAAAAAAAATTATTTATCCTAAAAAATATGATGAACTGAATTTTAGTAATGGTTATAGTCCTCTAGAACATGTAATCCCATCCTACTTAAGACTTGTTCAACACCACTTTAGAAACTTTAACAATATTTGAAAAAAAAAAAAAAGCATTGGTGTCCATTGTTTGCAATTTACAAAATTCATACTCAGAAAGTGCATTAAATTAATATTTATAAAATTATATATCTCCTCGCCCAAATAAATAAATATATATATATATATATATATATATATATAATTACATATATACAAAATTGTGAAACCACGAGACTAAATGGCAAAACGGATAATAAATTGAAATTTATGCAAAATAAATTAATTAAAAGGTCAATGTTATCAATTAATCGCATTATCAAAATCAATAATGAGTTTTTCAGAAAATAAAATCGTAACAATCAAATTTGTAACAAATTGTGATAGAGTTTAAAGATTAAAAGTGACAAAAATTATTAGTATTCTTCGTGAATGGAAATTAATCTGACTCTGTGTTAAACATTTCAAATCTCCTCATCAACACGTTGACTCTTAACTCTTTCACTTTGTTTCTAGAATATACATATGTATATATAGTCTCCAATTCGTTCAAAACTCCTTGGTAGACTTACTACATATGGAGAAAATGTTAAATTCTATAGCATCTAAAGTACAATGAAGAATGTTAATACTCGTTTGCATATTTTTCATGATATCATTGTACTCTTTTTCCCTTTATAAAAAATTTCACCATATATAACTTTTATTGCATCATATGGACCATCATGTGTTGATTATAACAAGTTTGTTATGCAGAGTAGGACACTAGACATGCAGTGAGATTTACCTAGTTTGACTAATTTTCCCGTATCCATATGCAAGAAGGAGTACATAATTTATTAGTAATTTACAAGTTGGTACAACAATAAAAAAGCTACATCCTTTACTTTCAAATATCATGACACCTGATTACAACCATAGCTCTCAATCATGCATATTCCCAGAGCATAAGCTCTAAAACTCTCAGTGGAAACAATAAGGATGTGAATTATTATTTTCACACCATCCAAAAAAAAAAAAAAAAGCAAGTTAACTGGCTTGTTTATTTAATTGACATCTTTTTGCTATTTTGATCTCTCCATCGTTACACTAATTCTCTTGAATTGGAAATTAATAAGGTTCCCTTAATCAATAATACAAGCCATATATATGCAAACCATAATTTTCACTAATTAAGCAATTATTAGCAAGAGAAGACAATGATTAAGATTTGCTAGTTTAATTTCCAATATATTATAAATCATATATGTAGATGGAGATATAAGGTTCACAGACATAAATAGCTTTTAGCTAAAGAAAAAACATCTTTACCGGAATTTCCATTTATAATTTGATGATTCTAATTAACATAAAATGAATAATTGTCTATTCTTAGAGTATAACTAAATAACCCAAATCAATTTCACCCTCAGTTTCAATATCAATTTTGTTTTTTGGCTATCCCTCACAAAATAACACCAACATCTCCCTCCCTCTTTTCTCTTCATCAAGAATTTTATCCTGAACTGAAGAAAAATTTCATTGCCTGCCGGCCATTAATGAAACACAAAGGAGGTTCAGAAAGTTGGATTCTTGAAAGTGTAGAAATTGAACGTCCAATGATGGATTCTACCAATGAAAACGGTTTGCCACCAAAGTATTCAGGCAACCTTGGAAAACATGCAGGAAACCTCGGAAAACATTCAGGAAACCTTGGAAAGCCTCCGGGAAACAACCTTGGAAAGAAACCAGGAAACGTTGGAGAATCCTTCATCAAGAGAACTACTAGTAATTTTGGAGAATCCATCATGAGAACAACAAGCACAGCTTTGAGGAAGACCGGTGTTCTTCCTCCTGCTCCTCGTCGTCGCCCTCAAAAGATCGAACGGACGGCTTCCTCCGCGGCCAAAGGACTTCAAAGCCTCAGGTTTCTTGATAGAACAAGAACAGGGAAAGAAAGGGATGCTTGGCTATCGATTGAAAAACGGTTTGATCAGTTTGCGGTTGATGGAAGACTTCCTAAGGATAAATTCGGAATCTGCATTGGTAACCTGTAAAATATAGATTGGTGAAAATTTTGAAAGTGTTGATCTGTATTATCAAAGTTTGAAATTTTTTGCATATATGTATGTAGGATTGGGAGATTCAAAGGAATTTGCGGATGAAATATTCCATGCAATTTCAAGGCGAAAGAATATAAATACCTCTAATGGAATAACAAAAGATGAATGCAAGATTTTCTGGGAAGATATGACCAGACAAGATCTTGATTCTCGCCTACAAATATTCTTTGACATGTAAGAAAAACTTAATTATTATTATTATTATTATTATTTTTAACATGTAAAAAGGATAAAGAAAGTAATAATAATATGTATAATTTATCTTTCAGGTGTGACAAGAATGGAGATGGAATACTATCTGAAGACGAGGTGAAAGAAGTGAGTACAATTACGTGTATATGTAAAATTTGATCATTCCAATTAATTAATGTACAATCCAATAATATTATTATGTGTTAATGTAAAAAAGGTTATAATATTGAGTGCTTCCGCAAATAAGTTGACGAATCTGAAACAACAAGCATCAGCATATGCAGCTTTAATCATGGAAGAACTCGACCCCGATCATCTTGGATATATAGAGGTAATTAATTTCATGGGCTTCTAATAATTTGGCTCTTCGTACACAGTTGTTTTTGCAGTATTAGACGCCATTTGTGATCAAACTAATGTTTTCTTTCCAATTGTGTAACGACACCTTTTGTTCATGAAATTTGAGCTTTTTGTGAGATCATTTTATACAATAATACAGAACTAATCTTCTCAAATAAGCAAATTTCAAACCTTATCTATTTATATTCTTTTATTGGATAAAGGGTCAATTTGACTCCTAAAGTTAGCCTGTGGAATTAATTTTGTTATTTGACCTCTTAGCTTGGTATTTGAGATCAAATTAATTCATAATGACACTTGTCAATGACACATATTAATAAATGTCGTTTTGGATTAATTTAACCCCAATGGATAAATTAAGGGACTAAATTAATAACCAAATTACACCTTCTTTTCTATCTAATTATTATTCCCTTAAGTTTAAGTAATAATTTGATTGATTTGAGCAATTGAGACTAATAAATAAACATATATATGTATGTATCATGAACAGATGTGGCAGCTGGAACTGCTACTAAGAGGAATGGTGAACGAAGAAGGTGGGAGAAAGATGAACAGAAAAACACACAGTCTAACAAGAGCAATGATTCCTAGAAAATATAGAACTCCAGTTAGCAAATTTGTCTCTTTAACTGTGGAATTCATCTACGAGAATTGGATGAGAATTTGGGCCCTGTGTTTATGGCTAACTATCAATCTCCTACTTTTCTTCTGGAAATTCGACGAATTCACTCGCTCTCCCACCTTCCAAATCACCGGTTACTGTGTGTGTACGGCCAAAGCCTCCGGCGAACTTCTAAAATTCAACATGGCCCTCATCCTGCTTCCGGTTTGCCGGCGAACACTCACTGTTCTCCGGTCAACATATCTGAGTACATTCATCCCATTCGACGACAACATAAATTTCCACAAAGCAATAGCAGTTTTAATTGCAATTGCAACAGCAGTTCATACATTGGTACATTTAGGTTGTAATTATCCGCTGTTGAGTTCGACAAATACATTCAAGTTCTTGTTGTATTTGGGACCTCTTTTGGGAAGTCAACCGAGTTATGGGGATTTGATGTCAACTACAGTGAGCATAACAGGGATATTCATGATTGTGATAATGGGATTCTCGTTTATGCTGGCTACCCATTATTTTAGAAGGAATGTAGTTAAGTTACCAGGTGTTTTTCACCGTTTGGCTGGTTTTAATTCCTTTTGGTATGCTCATCATTTGCTTATCTTGGCTTATGTTCTTCTTGTTCTTCATGGCTACTTCCTCATTTTTCCAAAACCTTGGTACCAAAAGACGGTACGTATTCAAGTATTCCACATTAGCTAATTATTGAATTTTATGTGAAGAGTTGCTTTAGTGCACATTGTGAGTCTGTGCTCCACGTCAATAGAAGTCGGATACATTGATGTGTCTAGCTCTTATTGGTCGGGACATACTACTAAAGTTTTCAATATATAAGGCAATCCATCTATCCGACAAAGTCTATGGTCTCTGATTGTTCGATGAGTGGCACATTAGTAGTTGTGCTGACGTATCGCCCATGTAATGGTTCTAAACAGGTCCGATCCATGTCATAGTTGAAATTTTTTATCTTTTGATGTGACTTTTGGGATAGCATGAGAGCCATTTATTGCTAGTAGATATTTACTTCATGTGAGTCTGTTAAGCCAGGTCTCAAATTTCAATGTTTAGTTACTTGTAAGTGATTCTATTATAAGCCACAATGGGTTAATTATTAAGTTATAAGACCATTTGTACTTGTGACTCAACATTTTCTTTTGATAACTCTCGGTGCGTTAAGTATACCAAATTGGCTAATTAACGAACCATAAGTTTGGACTACCTTCAAATTCTGCATTTCATGCTACTTTTTCATGCATATTATAATTATTTATAATTACGTGCAGACATGGATGTATATTGCATTTCCAGTATGTCTTTATGCGGCAGAAAGGATATTTTTGAAATATGATGAGCATAATCATCAAGTGGATGTCATCAAGGTTTGCCATTTAAATCAACTGTCAAATCTAAATTTCTGCCTATGTCTAGGATATTATAGCATTAATATTAATGTTTGCAGGCAGTAATATATTCAGGGAATGTTTTAGCTCTATACATAACCAAGCCTATAGGATTCAAGTACATGAGTGGAATGTACCTATTTGTCAAGTGCCCTGACATTTCTAACTTTGAATGGTAATATTTATACTTAATAAAATTAGTAGCTAATTTGAAGTGAAATTTGGGAATCATAAGTTGATACACATAATAATTTGTTACAGGCATCCATTCTCAATCACTTCTGCACCAGGAGATGAATACTTAAGTGTCCATATTAGGACACTGGGAGATTGGACTACAGAGCTTAAGGATAGATTTGCCAAGGTAATTAATCAAAATTGTATCAAATCAAGATCAAGGTTGAACCATATTCTCATGTTTTCAACGTACCATTGAATGCAGGAGTGTGAGGCACCAACGAAACCACCAGCAGGAGGAAAATTAATGAGAATGGAAACAAAAGCATTGTCAAAGTCGAACAAGGAAGCAATACAAGCAAAATTTCCAAAGATTCAAATAAAAGGACCATTTGGAGCCCCAGCTCAAAGTTACACTAAATATGACATTCTCTTGCTTATAGGTCTTGGAATTGGAGCTACTCCTTTTATTAGCATTTCTAAGGATCTCCTTTATCAATTGAAGCAAAACGAGGCAATGCTGGTAATTTAACCTAACTAAGAGAAATTCTACTCAACTCCATTTACATTTCATTTTATCTATGGAATTGGAATTATGATTTGCAGGGGCCAATTGATTCCAGCAAAAAGGTACCTGAAAGAGCCTATTTTTATTGGGTAACAAGAGAGCAAAGCTCCTTTGAATGGTTTAAGGGTGTGATGGATGATATTGCAGATTTTGATCGTCATGTGAGTTTATGAAATTATTTCTATTTTAAATAATTAAACTATACTTATATTCTATATCTAATTAATCTTGCGGCTACAGCAAATAATAGAAATGCATAACTACTTGACAAGTGTATATGAACAAGGAGATGCAAGGTCTGCCCTTATTGGCATGGTACAACAACTGCAACATGCTAAGAATGGAATTGATGTTGTCTCTCAAAGTCGGGTATATATCAAAATTCCAGTTCAGTTTTTTTCATTTTATGAATTAATTACATTTTAGCGGAATTGATTGTTTGAAGCTAACTCTCCATGACAGATAAAAACACATTTTGCAAGACCAAATTGGAGAAAGGTATTTACTCAACTGGAAACTTCACATCCAGCCTCCAGAATAGGTAAAATTACCCACAAACTCTATTATTCTATCCCTGGTAATTTATCATATAAATATATATCCCACCAATTAATTAACTTTTCTTTTTTGCTATATATAGGTGTGTTCTATTGTGGGAGTTCAACACTTGCCAAACCATTAAAGAAGCTCTGCCAAGAGTTCAGTCTAAATTCAACAACTCGTTTTGAATTCCACAAGGAAAATTTCTAAATACCAATTTCAAGTGCAGAAAAATTATATATTAATTTACAAGGAAGTTGTTAGATTATTCCAAAAGGAATATTTAAATGACAATTAAAAGGAAAAGTACGTAGAATATTTTTTTTGTCTTGTTTTATCTGAATAGGGGTCAATGTTCATCATAGTGACAAGCTTAGGGGTTCTAATTCAAATGGGTCAATTAACAGTTTAGTGTAAGTAATAAAAAAGGTGACTTCACCAAATAAATAAATAAAAAGGTGAGACTAAAGCTTCGATGAATTCAAATTATTTGGTTAAAATTAAAGGAGCAGCAGTGAGGAGATTAGATATATTCATATGAGCTTTTCTTTTGATTGATTAAAGTTAATTTGTAATTTATTAGAATGGCTAAGAATTTGTTCTTTTTTTTTTTGGAAAATTATTGCATCCTACAATTGAATTGAAATGGAAAGGGCAGTGAGCTAATATTTTAATATAAGAAAATGGAAATGGCAACCTACAAAGATCCTCGCATAACTAATATTAAAAAAATATAAGAAAACTTTATTTTATAGTATTTATTTAGCACTTGTAAATTGTGGTACAATTATATATATATATATATATATATATATATATATATATATGATATGGGTGATTATATAAATAGTTTTGAAATAATTTGGCACATGATGCAGAGTGCTGAAAAATGTTCAGAAATTGCATTGACTTGTCTGAAAGCTGGTCCAAGACCATGGAAAAAAGCTGATAGCCCTAATGTTGGATTCTGGTCTGTCCCACACTTTCAGCAGCTTTAGATCCACTTAAAGACAATTTAGAAAATTTTGAAATCAATACAAATACAACACATTCTTTTTGATACCCCCATTCCTCATTTTCTTTTTCAAACTAACTCTCGCTTGCTGCAGTACGAAAACTTAATTAATACCCGTATTAGAAGGACTATTAATTTTAATAATATTCATCACACAATTCAGATTTTTCTCCATCTAATATGCTCATCATAATACCGCACACTGAAACACTTAACTACAAATAACAAATTCATTTAACAGTTAAGTCTAATCTGTAACTAATTTCAAATTTTTTCTTTTACGTATATTTTTATACATATGGGAAATACATCGATGAAATGTTTCAGTTTTTCTATTGGTTGGATTTACATCGTATCATGTTGGATATCAGACTTGGTGTTGACTTGTCACATCATTATTTTACCATTAGTATTAACTTTATTGGCACCATATTGAAAATTAATTGATTTTATTGGTACAAATCAAATTTTATCGGTTGTGGATTGACAAACTATAATGATATCAGAAATGGGTCAAAGATATAATGTATAAAAATAAGAAAAGGTACGAGCAGCTGGGGATTTTTTTTTTTTTTTTGCCAATAAAAACTAAGCAAATACATATATATTCCATTAAACACGCATATAGATGTCATACACAGACTTAAAACACATAATGATAGCTCAGCAGTAAGTAAACCTAGAGAGACGAAAATAGAGAGTAACTAATTAGGTTACAGAGATAATTAATTAACTAATGATGATGATGATGATTTTGTTTTTTCATTCTTCTTTTAGATTCGTTGATGTGATTGGGAAAAGTTGAAGTGTTTCAAGAGGTCTTGAGGTGCATGGTGAATTAGAAGGACCCACTTCCATCATCGTCATCATCCAATCATAGCCGTAAACTTTCATCATGGAATTCTCAATTTGCATATTTTCTGGAATCTCCACCTTCCATTCCTCATTCACCATTTCTGTCGCTGCCCCTTCAAATGTTCTCTATCCAAAACCAAAACATGCATTTTTTATTAATGATAATCAAACATACAAACAGAAAAAATAAAAGAAATATTAGTATCTTTTTTGTTCCTGAAAATTTTTATTATGTATATATATTAAGCTACTGTACTAATATACTTGAGTTATATATATATTGTTTTTTGTGGGGAAATGGGAATTAAACACAATTTATTAGGGACAAGTGCAGCGAAGATAATTCATGAAATATACTGTTTGATGTTATAGATAACAACAAATTTACCTGCTCCATAGAAAAAAGCAATCGTACATTCAGGATTTTTAGAGTACTATATTGACATTTTATAAATTTATGCTTATTTTGTTAGGAAATTTTCATTACAAAAAAATTTGTCAGTAAAAGTTTTTGTCATCTATAGTTATAAAAGAGAAAATGCTCCGTAAATTATTAAAAAACTATATAAAATAAAAATACCAGATTTTTTTTCATAAAAGAAAGGATAATTGAGGGGTGGAACAGGAGAAATATTATCACCTAAAACACGTTTAATTTTGGAGTTACGATGTAACCCGACATATTAGTTAGTACTAGTATGATTGTATTTTGCACCTGCATAAATAAAATGCAGAAGATTCCACATCCGAAGAAAATAAATTTAAAGAGTATAGTGATGTAGATTAAGTCTTAATATAAGCCAATTATATGGGTCTAACTCCACGTATATATTCACTCATACAATCCACTTCAGCACGAGTTTCTTCAATAAATACTAGATTAAAATTAATTTAAAAAAAAGAATGGAGAAGTTGAAGTACCTGGTGATGAGGAAGAAAAGCGCAAGAGTGAGGGTGAAAAAGGGAAGAAGAAGTAGGAGAGGTAAAAGGGTGGTAAAGGTGTTGGTGTTGGAGTTGCTTAATGATTTTTCTTCTAAGTTTTTGTCTATCTCTAGCCTTGTGATTTTGGAACCAATAGAACACATTTTTGCCTTCAATCTTGCCATACAAAGACAGATGGGCAGTGATTCTTTGAATTTGAGAGGCATTTGGAGTTCTAATCCCAGTCCTGTATAATTCTTCCAGCATCATCAATTGCTCCGGCGTTGGACACCACCGTGAAGAAGCTGCGGGAGACATAATTATGTTAAATTATTTTGTGACAAGAGAATGAGTGGGAAATGTATGTATAAATGGAGGGACAAAGAGGTATTAGATATATATAGAGAGAAGAGAAGAGGAATTGAAAAAGGAGAGAGGAGATGTGATGGTGATGTTTCCCAGTGAGAGGCATTGAAGAGAAGAATTCAGAGAAAATCTAAAGAATGAAAAAAAAGAGGGTGAATGAGTTGAAAACTGATCACTCTTAACTATTTTCATTGCTATACACTACTACTACTAGACTACTTTAATTATTATGTCATCATCACCTTCTTATATATTTGAAATTTAAAAAAAATGAAATGAAATAGGTTTAAGAGAAATATATATATATATATATATATATATATATATAACAAAATATAGAGAAAGTCTAGTTTAAGTTGGGAATACATTATTCACAGCGAATGACTGCACGATATGTCAAAATGGGTGCTGATAAGATGTGTCACGCTTCCATTTTCCTGAATATATAGGGTAAGATTTCTTTGATGCTTTTCAAATTATTGAATAACTAAATTACAATCAAATAAAAAGAAAAGGCATATTATTTAAAAGTAAAGTTGGGTTCTTAAATTAACTAAAAATTGCATAGTGTTTTACTGAAACGGTAATTACAAACAAAAATGAGAAGACAGAAACAGTAGAATAGAAAATGTACAGTGATATCCAGCTAGTAGTAGTCCTTTATATATATGTAGGTTGTAAAATTGCAATAAATACAATGGGAAATTTTATGAACCAAAAAAAGACCATGCAATGCATGTGCAAACAAACTGCCATTTACGGCTACCAAAACTGTATATCACATCATTTTGCATTTGCCTTTGCATTATCACTTCCTTTTTGGTACAAAAAGGAGAAACTAAACTAACCTAAGCATTCAGTCCAAAAAAAACTAACCAAAGGATCAACACTGATTTTGCAGTCACATTTTTACCCCCTCTCTCAAACTATTGTTCACACCTCCTCTATATATATGGCTCATCTTTTCAATTCTTACATACTAAGCGTGGAAATTTTAATTTAACACAGGGAATTGATAAATTATAATTACATACATTAAGCATTTGATTAACAAACAAGATAACTATAAACATTAAACTTAATCAAAAGCACATACAAATGTGATTCATTTCATCTGTGTATCTGATATTATGTTTTTGACAAATCATCCTTTCAGGTTATCTAGAGAAAGTAAAAATCACATTACACATATAAAATTCTCATCCCGAACTATATATAAAAACAACATACAACATGTTTTTAGCTTAATTTAATGTTCACAGTCAATTCTTTTTTTAACCAAAAGTTAAATATGAATGTGTAATTATAATTGATGAATCAATATTCAAATATCTGATCAAATTGAAATTTCAACACGCTATTCATAAAATTATGAACAATTAATATTCACATCGTAGGTAGGGGTCTCTGTTATTAATATCAATTGGAAATTTATTATTTCTGATGGAGGCAATTTCACTCTGCACTATATATGTATTTTACGTAGTACATTTGAATTTATCTTTGATTAATTAAAAAATATCTGATAATTAAACAATATATTAAGTAAAAATTCAGGATATTTTTAGTTAATTGAATTTTATAATTATAAATCTGAGCGGAAAATAATTTGAGAGTAGTTAAATTTGTAGAATTTGAAAAGTTAGAGAAAGAGTACGTCATTTGCAATGGAAAACGTAATGACAGAACCAATAAATATACGCAGCAGAGGCATTGCCCTGTCTCACACTCAGTCCCTACAATTGCAACGCCCTTTTCTGCACTCTCAACATTCTCTCCTTTATTACCTTTAATTAATCTCAACCGTCCATTTAATCCTCTTTGTCCCGGATTCCATATTTATTTGTTCTCCGTTAATTTAGTTATCCACTTTTATTAGGTCTTAATTACTTAAAAATCTACTTTTCTATAGATATATATATATATATCATGTGCGAATTTGCAAGTACATAAATTTATACCAAGTAATAAAGTGTAAGTGAAAATCATTCCTACGGAAATTGTTTATTAATTACCAACTTTTTTATTCAAACTATTATCTAAGCAAGCAACGAATAATTAGATTTGAGTTTATTAACCTAATTTAATTAAAAATAATAAAAACAATTAAAGTAAAGGTAATTGAAGAAAATTCAATATTAGAAACCTCTAGGATATTGATTTCATACAACTCTTAGCCTAATCAATATATTGTATATTCAAACAATTTAATTACTTATGCAGTGGAGAATGATTTGAAGTCAAAAATATTCTTTTTCAACATATATTATCAATGCTAAGTATATGTCTTTAACCCTATCTTTCAATAGTGATTAGTAACCTATAGTTTACTCACTAAACACGAATCATTCAAAAACTCTACACAAGTTTAAATTATATTACTCTCATTCAAATCTAAACTTATGATTTTATTATCTTAGTTTCAATTTTGATGGTCCCTCTTGGTACTCTATACTATTTCAATCTAAACTCATGCAATTGGTAGTCAAACAAAAACAAGCATTAATCAAGATAATAAAATTTGCATGAATAAAGTAAGAAAACTACAATAATTTCATAAATTAATAAAGTTATACTATATCAATATCCTAGACAAAGAGAGTTTAGCTATTCATAGTATCTTAAACACAAATAAATAAGAAATAAAGACATGAGAAAGAGATAAAACTCTAAGGTTGGTGTAGATGTCTTCGCCGAATCTCTTCGCCTTGTTGCCTCCACTAAAGCATTGAAATTCCTTTTAAAAACGCAGAATTAAATCTAGTTATCAGATCCCTAAACTGAAAAGTAACCTAAACAAAAAAAGAGTAAAACTAATTAGGAAGATCTAATTAGAAAAAGAATTTCTAAATTAATTAACCTAATTAAAAACTCTTCCTAACTATAAATTACTGTTGGAAAAAGTATTTAGAAATCTTCTTCTTGTTTAGAACTTTAATCCAATAGAAAAACTTGAGTTTAAAGAAGAAAAGGTCAATCGAAACTTTAACCTGTAGGTTTATGACCAGCTGCACTAAATCCAAGATATATTCTTCATTTCAACCTCTATTGGCGTGATTCAAGATGTGTTAGATCTAACGGATAGATGCACAACTTGGTAGAAAAATTTTGGAGTTGAATCAGTCTCTAACTATTTCGAAAATCCAGTTAGAATTCTACATACAGCAATCCGTCTCCACTTAGAATTCCTATTTGGCTAAAATTCTCCTATTTTATACCTAAAATAAAGAAATAAAACTAAATAAGAGCAAATAAATAAAATATAACAATTAACTAATAAACCATTAAAACTAATACTAAAAATGCATAAATCACTGAAAACATAAACTAAAATATTTCTAAAAATGTCTATATGAAAACAAGTTATCAAATTGTACCATTCCTTCATGATCAATTCACTTTTACCACTCTATTTGATTAGTAATTTTGAATTAAGTCCACATAGAGCGAAACATATTTATTTGAACTTACTGAAAACGGCAATTTAATTCCCGTAACACAGGGCTGAAGGGTCATATGTATGCATATATAGACAAAGAACGTGATGATGGCTTGAAAAACCATAACCTGTTATATATAATATATGTCAACAAAATCAGTATTAATTAAAAAAAAACAAAAAAAGTGAAATTGTATAGTCACATTACAGTACCATATATCAGAGAGAAATAAAAATCAAATTTGTTAAAACTAAAAAGCAAGTGTTTGTTTAATCAAAGTGGATATTAATTAAATTAAATTAAATTAAAATAAATTGTGATGCATGCATGAATCAGTATAGTAAGATACCTGAAATTTGATTAGACACATCCTTCAGTACGTCCTCCATCCAACCAGCTTCCTTATTCTGTGTATCTCACATGCTACGCCATTTCCTTCTCCTCTTTTATATTAAACAAACCTATAACCTATAATATGACAAACTATCTTATAAAACCTATTAATTTTGACATATTTAGCCTTTGTGTTTCAATTTTTTTGTTTTTTTTAGATGAGGTGTTAAAGTTGGAGGAGGAAGTCCCGGTGTTTAAAATCTTTTTAAGATTTATTAGTATTGTATTATATGTCAATTAAAGTTGTTTTGAATGATAATAACTTCAAACGGCTCAAATTATAAATTTTACAATGTAATTATAGAAACAAAGCATTCTATGTGTGATAATATTATATTTTAATTGTGCAATAACGCATGTAATATCTGAAATATTTGTTTTCTATGAACAAATTTTAGAAAAAAATTAAAATATAAATGCTATATGCTAAAATTGAACTAAAGAAACAAATCATACCAAAATAAATAATCAATGTTTATTTTTCCGTAAATATCCTTTTGGGAAAAAGAGAGAGAGGGAGAGGAGTCAACGTATACAGGTGGGAAAAGGAGATTGGTGCACGCAAATTACTGTAAGTGGAACTGACTTGACTATGGAAGAGAAGAGAAGAGAAGTGTCGTTGTAAATCTAATTTTAAAATGCCGAAAAGGAAGAATTGAGTATGGAAGCAAGGGTAATATTGTCCGTACGATTGCTCGTTTCAGTTTTAGCATTATTTTACCTGGTTTATGCTACTACCTCTACCTACCTACATTTGTCCCTTAACACACTTCTCTTTCCAATATTTTTATTATTTTATTCATATGGAATCTATCGTATCATAACAATGTTGTATTGTAACACAAGATAATTGTTTATTTAATTTATTCATAAATGTACTTTTTCTTTCTGTCTCTCACACATGTTTATAAGCCTCTTAATCACTCCGTTCAAGGTGATAAGTTTGCTCTTCTAAAAGATCAAATCATTGTTTCTTCATCTTAGCAATTTTTGTATCTATTCCGAATTTAATCTAAAGGTAGGATTTTGGTAACTCGATATTCATCCAACAGACATATATAAAACAACATTTTGTATTCCTACTACTTAATACCAGTAAAAGGTCATACAATTTGGTCTCAAAACAGTCCCTTCTCTGTTCCAAAAATCTATGATGAGAATTTTACAGCCTATACTGCATAGTGCTCTTATCTATATTGATAACATCCTGTTGTTCTCCCCAAATAATCAGGCCCATAATGATCTTTTGGTCCAGTTTTATTCTATAGTGCAACAGTATGGAGTTATGCTATCCGAAAAAAAGAGTACTATTGGAGTCAATTCTATTAACTTTCTTGGCATGTATTTTAAAAATAGTCACTACGTTCCAGGTCCACATATTGCATAGGATCTATTTAAATTTGTTGATGAAAATTTATCTGTTAAGCAAATCCAACAATTTATTGGCATAGTAAATTTTCTCAGTGATTTTATCCCTTATGTATCTGTTCATATTAGCCAGCTGTCCAGACTAACAAGGAAGAAACCTCCTCCATGGGGTTCAGCACAGACAAAAACTGTCCGTTATCTCAAACAGATAGCTCAGTCTGCCACCTTTAAAGATTCGCGGAGAAGGACAAAGGATTCTGCAGATAGATGCTAGTGATGAGTATTGGGGCGCAGTATTGATTAAAAGCATTAATGGTACAGAACATTACTGTGGGCATGCTAGTGGACAGTTCAAAGAATCTGAAAAGCATTACCATTCTACGATTAAAGAGGTATAAGTATGAGATTAAAAAGTTTGAATTTCATCTTATTAGTTATCATTTTATTATTAGAATGGACAACTCATCTTTCCCTAAGATTCTTAACTTCCAGAATAAATTGTTGCCTAGTGCTCAATTACTTAGACTAAAGGATTGGTTTGCAAAGTATGATTATTCTGTAGAGCATATAAAAGGAGATAAAAACCTAATTCTAGATACCTCTACAGAAACCAATCTCTCTCATTACCTTTAGCCATCCCTTTGATTTTCAGGGCTTCCATAATATTTTAGAAAACGAAATTTATGAAATTTTCTCCCACGTTGTATATTGATGAATTAATATAACATACATATATAAATTATGTGCATCTACTTTTAAATTATTTGCATTACTTAGAGATTTTAAAAGAATTTTGAATTAATATATTATATAAATATAAGTACGTGTTTATTTACAGTATATATTTATTATATTTAATTGAGCTGAATTTAACTTTCCCAAATAATTGTTTAATATTAGAAAAATGAAATTTTAGGTTTGTATAAGTACCCACGATTAAGTTTTGCAAAAATGAAGATAAAGAAAAACAACACAGTACTTCTAATACATAAATAAAAAATAAAATTTGGACTAAAATATTTATTGTCACGTTATTAATTTTGACTTTTTTTTTTTAGCGATAATCCTTTTTTTTCTATTACAAAGTAAATTATAAGACAGTTTTTTGGTAAAAAAATATCTGATAGAAATATATTATAAGTACCCACAGTGTATTTATGTATATAGTATAGGGAGCCATGTATATATTCTACACATGTATCATCAGAGTATAAATACCTATTATTCATGAATGAAATTCAAGAGTTTCACAATTCATTACATGGTATCAGAGCACAAAGGCTAAACAGCAAATCTTTTGAAAAACCTAAACCCTAGCCGCCGACCTCCATCATGACTACAACGCTGAACACTTCTGCCGCCGTGACTGATGTCGTTGCTGTCGCAGCGCTGACAGCACCGCCCCTTCCCGCGTTGTCCACGCAGATGTCAACCAAGCTTACAAGCTCCAACTTTCTTCTCTAGAAGACACAAATCTTACTGATGATCAAGGGTAGCGGTCTTGATGGACACTTGGATGGCTCAGAACCAGCTTCGGCCGAGCTGTTGGCGGACGGAACCGGAATCCAGCCTTTACGATTTGGAATCGCGGGGACCAGCAAGTATTATGTTGGATTTTAAATTCTATTATCGAGTCTCTTTTGCCTCAATTAATAGGAGTTACATCCGCTAGGGCTGCTTAGAATAAATTGAATGTGTCATATGCTTCGGGGTCTAAATCCCAAATAAGAGAATTGCGTAGCCGATTGCATAGTTTAAAGCAAGGGAATGATGATATTGTTGTCTATTTACAGCAAGCTAAATTAATTTTTGATTCTTTATTAGCATTGGGTTATAACATTAGGGAAGATGATTTGATTGAGGCTATCATTGAGGGATTGGATGAGAATTTTGATGCTTTTGTTCGCACAATTGAGGTGCAAATGGATAATATTAGATTTGATGATTTGTATGGTTTGTTATTGATGGAAGAGAGGAAGATTAATAGATGTGTAAGTAGGGAAAGTTCAGTCCCATCTGCTAATGTGATGGTGAGGCAGCATTCTAATGTACCAGGGAGTTATTCCGGTCAGAATTCCGGTTTTTATGTTGCTGGTAGAGGCCGCGGGAATGGCCGAGGAGGCTGTGGAAGAGGAATGCAACAGCAGCCTTTCGGTTTTGTTAATGCAGGGAGAGGAAATCAGTTTCAGTAAGGGAACTTTACAGCATCAGCAGAGTATGATGTCACTTCAGTAGTTTGTCATAATTGCAAAGGGAACGGGCACTATGTAAGGCAGTTTCCCTCACCTCGCCTAAAACCCTACCAAACCCTTCAACCCCAAGCTAACCATACAACTACCGCCTCTCACCCAACAGTTCCTCAACCATGGATCATGGATACAGGGGCTACTCATCATCTAACTTCTGATATGGGGAATCTGGCTTTTCAATCTGATTACACTAGACCAGAAGAAGTGATTTTAGGTAATGGTTCTAAACTCCCAATATCTCATATGGGTCATTTTGTCTTTCCTGTGTCTGGTAAATCTCTAAAATTATCTAATGTGCTTTTGGTTCCTCAACCTAATTCCAATTTAATATATGTTTCTGCTCTCACTAACAACAATGATGTTTTTGTTGAATTTTTTAATTACTGTTTTCTTGTGAAGGACCTGAAATCCAAGAAGGTCATCTACCGAGGTCCAAATATCAGGGGTCTATATACAGTGCCGAATTTGCCCACTCCTCCAGCCAGGATTCATATTACTTCTCTTTCCACTTGGCATGAACGGTTAGATCATGCGGCTCCGCCAGTAGTCAGAAAAATTCTTAGTCAAAATAATTTATTAGTTTCAAATAAATCTGAGTCATTTTGTTGTATGAGTTATGCTATTAACAAAAGTCACAAACTCCCGTTTCCTGAGTCAAATTTTCAGGCCACTCGGCCTTTAGAACTTGTTTGTTTAGACCTTTGGGGTCATGCTCTTGTGAAATCATATGACAATTTTTCATATTATGTGCTATTTAATGATCATTATAGTAAATTTGCTTGGGTTTTATTTTCTGAAATACAAATCTGATGCTCTATCTGCCTTCATCAAGTTCCATTCCCTAGTTGAAAAACAATTTGATTGTGCAATTAAATCCTTCCAATCTGACTGGTGCGGGAAATACCAATCCATTTCCTCCTATTTATCTCAGCACGGTATTCAACATCGGGTTTCCTATTCGTACACCTCTGAACAAAACGGGTGTGTGGAGAGGAAACACTGTCACATCGTCGAAACTGGATTGGCATTACTCGCCCATGTGAAACTTGATAAATCCTTTTGGACCCATGCTTTTGCCTACCCCGTTGCTTAATTTTACTTCTCCGTATGAGAAATTATTGCATGAGTTACCCGATTACAATTCTCTTCGTGCTTTTGGTTGTTTATGTTATCTATGGCTCCGCCCCTACTCTGCTTCTAAATTAGATTTTCATTCTCGTCCGTGTATTTTTGTTGGGTATAGTCATTTGCATAAGGGTTACAGTTGCTTGGATCTTTCTTTTAGCAAAGTTTTTATCTCATGCCATGTTTTGTTTGATGAGCAGGTTTTCCTATATCAAGAGCTATCCTAGCTTCGTGATCTGACAGCTTCAGCCCCAACCTCGACTCTAATGATTTAATTTCCCGTGTCCCCTATCACCCTCACCCTGTCACCAGCCCCAACTACTTCAGCGGTCCCACCCCTACCCAGTAGCCATCTCGTCAACCCGCCCAGCCCCCCACCACCCAGTAGCCATCCCGTCAACCCGCCCAGCCCCCCACCGCCTAGTAGCCAACCCGTCTACCTGCCCAGACCTGCACTGCCCAGTCCGGACCACCTGCTCAGCCCCCTCTTGCTGCCTAGTTTGCCCCCTTTGTTGGGATTTTTCACCGGAAATCACCCGATAAAAGCGGAAGAACGCAGTGATTTCCTCAAATCCAGTCCCAGGAGCAATTGAAGTGGAAATTGAAAAACTTAAAATTAAATAGAAAGGGATTAAATTTCTTACCAGAAAAATCTCTTTCTAGAGATGGATGATGACTGCAGAATTCAATTGAGAATTCCTCCACTCTCACGTACACGAACGCTTGGCGAATGCAACCTGTGCTAGCGTCGGAAAAACAAAGCAATGGAGAGAGAGGAGTAGGAAATTTCGGCTAGGAGTGTTTTCACAAGGGTGGCCGAATTTTTCTAACCCTAGGTATTTATACCTAAGGTTGGCCGAATTCCTCAAGTGGATTCAGGCCCGTCTTGGCTCCTTTTTATTTTGTGCGGGCTTCCATGTTTTAATTTAGGCCCAGTCTAATTTTAATTATTCTGGTTTAAATTAATTTCAAGCCCAATTTTAATATACCCATGTATTTAATATATTACTCCAAGTAATATATTATTTACATCTAAATTAAAATTAGTTTGACATTTAATTTAATCCATCAAATTAAAATTAACTCTACACAAAATAAAATCATATGTAAACCCATACATATGAATATTTCCACCTAGGAAATAATTTCATAATTAATCCAATCAATTATGAAGAGCCAATAGAATATATTAATTTTATTATTATGACCAATCCAATTGATCCTTATAATATAATTAATATATACACACTTCCCCCTCCATTGTGTATACTCCAAGTATATATGTGATTCCTTAAGTCTGCATTCTATCGTTCTATGTGTACGATCCTGTGGGCCCATCTTTATGTTGGCAGCGGGCCTTTGGCCTGCAGACTGCAGTTGGGCTCTAGCAAGCCACTGCAGCCCCCAATTAAGATGGAGATGGCAGTCTAACTGATATCATAACCCTGTAGTTTAAACTTGTACATCCCATGTCATTGATATCGGTATCCAACACAGAGGCATGGATTGATCACCCTCTTTTGTGTTCGGACATTAACTTGATCCCCGAATGTACTGATTCTCACAAACAAGTTCTAACTTGTTTGGGTGTGGCCACACTCTTATCAGTCACATTCATCAAGTGGCCGGTGATATCTTCTCAGTTGATTACTGAGTGACAAATCCCTTCTGCATATCCATAGTATTACCATGTTCAGTGACATACCCGAAAGCACCCATACTTGGCACCCTATTACAGGCCCTTTAGGCGTACCCCTAAGTATGCGACTTCACATGTAACACCATCATATGGTCAGGTCAAAGGATCCATACAAGTACTACACGAGAATCCATTGTGATACCATACCATGTGGATTACTCGTTTAGTGGATCTATCCAGTACCATACTCCCAGGCATGTACCCATTAACTTGGTTGACATTCCATGTCCAATGACCGGTAAGACACCGCCATACAACCAGGCTAATGATAGTCTATTGTTCCATTCATTCCCATGACTGGAACAGACTACGGATCTATTTATGGTCATATCGTTAACCCTATCCATGGTCTCACTGCTAAGTGCATGACACTAGTCGTCATGGATATAGATATGTCCATTGGATACTTCATTTACTATACTGCACAAGATAAATATAATAAACGAATTGATGCCTTTATTAATGACACAAATGAGTACAACACATAAATCCAATAAATGTATAGTACAAATACAAGGACCAATGCCTCGGGACTAGGGCATTTCCAACACCCTTCATCACCCACCCAACCTGATATAGTAGCATTACGTCACATCGACCCGTCTTCTCCCGGACTGTCCCTCATTATGGATCTCACCAAATTTCCCCCATCAACTACCACTTAACCAACCCAACAACCTGCCCCTCCTACCCGCCATATGGTGACTCATTCCCAAACAGGCTCCTCTTGCCCCAAGGCCCTTCTTACTCAAATTGCAGAAGTTGATCCTGTCTCCTACTCTGAGGCTGCCAAATCTGAAAAATGGCATGCTGTTATGGCTGAAGAATTTAATGCTTTAATTGTGAATGGTACATGGGAATTGGTCCCTCGTCTACGGGATGCTAATGTGATTAGATGCAAATGGGTGTTTAAAACAAGGAAAAAGGCTGATGGAACAGTTGATAGGTATAAAGCTCGCCTTGTTGCCAAAGGCTATCATCAACATCCAAGGATGGACTTTACTGACACCTGCAGCCCGGTGGTTAAACCCACTACTATTCGGGTTCTTCTTGCACTTACTGTCTCTTTCTCATGGCAAATTCTTCATTTGGATGTATCTAATGCTTTTCTCCATGGTGATCTTAAGGAGAAGGTTTTTATACAGCAACCGACAGGGTTTGTTGATCCTACCTGCCCATCTCATGTGTGTGCACTCCGGAAATCTTTGTATGGCCTTAAGCAATCTCTACGCATATGGCATAAGCTATTTACTTCTGCTTTGGTTGGTTTTGGGTTTCAATGTTCTAAGGCTGATATTTCCCTCTACATGTTCCATTCTGGGGTCATGATTATTTTTTGTCTGATTTATCTTGATGATCTTATGTTGCTTGGTAATGATTCTTCCAGGATTCAGTCTCTTATTACTTATCTCCAAAGCCAGTTTGCAATCAAGAATCTGGGTCGGGTTCAGTATTTTTTTGGTCTAGAGATGCAGTGGACTGGTAACGCCTTATATGTCAATCAGCATAAATATGTTAAAGATCTGCTGGAAAGGTCTGATATGTCAGGCTATAAGCCGTTGAGTACCCCAGCCTGTGTCTCTGCTAAACTCTCGGCTTCAGGGGGTGAACTATTGCCCAATGGTTCTCAGTATAGGAGCATTGTTGGGGGCCTTCAGTATTTGACGATCACTCACCCTGATATAGCATTTGCTATGCACAGAATAGCTCAGTTTATGCATGTACCCACTGATATGCACTGGCAGGCCGTGAAACGCATTCTCTACTACCTGTAAGCATCCTCCTCTAATGGTTTAGTGTTTCAGCCCAGCCCACATCTCTCTCTCCACGGCTACTCCGACTTGGACTGGGGTGGTGACTCAGCCGACCTACGCTCCACCACTGGCTTTGCTATTTTTCTTAGAGCAAACATGATTTCTTGGGTCTCCTGCAAGCAACGCATAGTTTCATTGTCTTCTACTGAGGTCGAATATAGAGCCTTAGCTACGACTACTTCTGAGTTATCCTGGATCACTATGCTTCTTCTTGACATCGGGTTTCCTTTAAAACAGGATCCAACTCTCTGGTGTGACAATTTGAGTGCAACATATCTGACGACAAACCCGATATTTCATTCCTGTACAAAGCATCTCGAAATTGATTTCCACTTTGTCCGGGAACGGGTGGCGGCGAAGTCTCTTTTTGTGCGGTATCTTCCTACGGAATGCCAACTAGTCGATATTCTCACCAAGGCTCTTTCGAAGACACGGTTTCTATTCCTGTGAGACAAGTTGAGCATTTGTTCCCCCCCTGCTCAACTTGAGGGGGTGTGATAGGAATATATTATAAGTACCCACAGTGTATTTATGTATATAGTATAGGGAGCCATGTATATATTCTACACATGTATCATCAGGGTATAAATACCCATCATTCATTAATGAAATTCAAGGGTTTTACAATTCATTACAATATCGGCTTTATTTTGTTAATAGACGGACATGATATGTTTTTCAACTTTCCCCTAATTAATATTAGTCTTCATGTTCACACTCAATTTCATGGTACCTTTCTTTAATGATGTACCAAAATTAACATGTTTTTATTTTTCTTTTTTATGATATACGAAACAAGCTGTGTTTTAGGGTTAATAATAAGGTTGTAAATGAGGCAGGGCAAAAATCGTAACTCCCATCCCCGTTTCTCGACTAGTCAGAAATCTCCGTACTGGTCCCGTTTTTTTGCGGCAATTCCCGTCCCTGCTAAGACAATTTTTTTTTTTTAAAATCAAATTTTTATTACACTAAAATTCAGTTTTCACTTTTCAACCTATTTGAAATCAAGATGTAATTTATCCAAATATGCATACTAATAATAAAATTTTGAAATCTAACTAACAATCATCATCGATGGCTTTTTGAAGCCTTCAAAATAATTATCTAAACACCCCAAGAATCAAATCGACAAATATCCATAATCTAAATAAACATCAAAATGGATAAACATCGAAATGGATATATATATGAATGGTTCTTCATTTATTACTTAAATCTTTTGATTACTTTTTCGATTATGCTTATCCGGATGAAATAATACATAAATATATCTGAATTATTACAAATTTTAAAGCTAAGAAAAGTTTTTGCATGCTTATGGTTTTGAATTAAAATTAGGAATATTGAAAAAATTTTAAGAGAAATTAATGTTTAAAATCTAATATATATATATATATATATATATATATATATATATAGATAAAATTATAATTATAATTAAAATCTTTAAAAAAAAAAAAGAAATCACATAAAAAGTATGGAACTTACTTAGCAGCAGGAGCTTAGCTAAATCAACGATGTTAACAAAGAGAGAGAGAGAGAGTGGCGAAGGTTGAGAGCGACAAACAGAGAGAGGTTGAGTAGCAAAGGGACTAACCGTTGACAGAGATAGAGGTTGAGCGGTGAAGGGAGCATTGATAGAGAAAGGGGTCGGTTGAGTAGCAGAGCGAATTCAAAGAAGTGTGAGGTGAGATAGTGAGAGAGTGTTCTAGAATTAGAGTGAAAGATAGAAAAAAAATACTAGGTTTTAATTTTTAGTATAATTAATTCATAAATATAATGTATAAAAAAAATTAAACAACTAGAAAAATAATTGAAAAACGGGGAATTGACTGGGGAATTTCCTAAGATCTCTACGGCAGATAAACGGAGATGGGGATGGGGTCTTGCGGGTGGAAAGATGTATTTTCATATCCATCTCTAATAAGAATTTGGGGACAAATCTATCCCCATCTCCGCAGCGTTGGGATCCTTATCGTGAATTTCCATCTAGATAGGTCCCCAACAAAGACGGGTCCATGTTCCTATTGACAAACCTAATTAATGGCTAATAACATTATCTATGAGAATCTGATTCTCATTCCACCACTAATTTTTTATAAGTTTTGGGGTCAAATTGCCCCGTAAATTATGCTACAAAATTCAATTTAATTCTTAACCTTTTGGAATATTCAATATCACTCTTCACCTTTTAAATTTTTAACAATTTGCCACATGTTGCAACAACTCACCAAGAAATATGAAATTTTGACCACTGTACATATCAGAAATTTTTCTAGTTACATCATTGGAATTTGTCTTAGTTTATGTTGCTTGTCTACTGCCTCTTCTTGATATATTAGGGGTGATAATTGTATCATTTGTTTTAATGCTAAAAGTTAGTAAAGATAACATAATTTCAATAAGAATAGATAGCTCGGAAAAATAACTTTCATTTAATAATTATTTGAATAATATTTAGTGATAACTCATATTTACATAGGCATATTTAGGTGCATTTTAACTCATTTTCTTAGTTATTTTAGCATTTTAGTATTAGTTTTATTATCTTCTTAATTAGTTTGTTTGTTTTGTTTTATATATCCTTATTTAGTGTTATTTACCTCTTTTAGGTGCTTGGAAGTGGATTTTGGCTTTTTAGGAAGACTGCTAGAAGAGGTTTTGTTAGAGCTTGAACTTCAACTGGATTTTCAACAGTGTTCGAGGCTGTCTTAGCTCAAGGTTTGTTCTGCAAGATTGTGCGTCTATCCGTTAGCTTTCCATAGCACCTTGAATCGCGCCAATCGGAGCTGTTTCGAGGAAGTTAGCTGAGGTTTTATGCAGCCTGTTCGGGTCCTGCGGGTCAACCCTTGTTGACCTTCTCTTCTTAATTGGGCCAAAATTCTCTTTAAGGAGCCCACGGTTTGCACTTTAATTCCCAGCAGGCCTCTTTAATTAAGTAGGTTAATGAGGCTCCTAATTAGGTTAGGAGTAGGAGAGCTATAAAAGGGAAAAAGAGGAGAAGGTTTAGGAGTCAGTTTTTTGACTACTTGAAAAACGTTTTGGTGGAGGCTTGGAGAGGAAAGGAGGCTGCAAGTTTTTCTTGAAGATTTTCTGCAGATTTTTGTTTAATTATGAGTAGCTAAAATCTCTTCTAGTTGAGGTACTTTTAAAGTTAAATTCCATTCATGAGACTTTTGTTTTAATTGTGTTCTTTCATCTAAATATCTATTCAATTCCTGCGTTTATAATTTATTGCTTTTGATTTAATCTAATTGATTTGGCCAATTAATTGATTGATTATATTGCATATCGCCGAATAGAGTAATATATCCGTGATTGTTATTCTATCATAGTGGCAAGTTAGCTTCGCGTGTTGACGGAATTGAGTGGTTTAGTATTTATGATTTACGGCGTCTCCGATTTCATTTAACTAAGATAAAGGTCTTTTTCGTGTTTAATGCTACCATAGGTTAAATCTTACTAAGAGGTCTCTTAGTGGTTATCTATTGGCTAGAGAAGTAGTTTGTCAGGGCGTTTCCCGGAACTATCGACCAACTAAGAAAAGATTGGTTATTGAGTGCGTTTCACCTTTAACTATAACTTTGTCTATTTGGATAATTGAAATTTACCTTTGGCGTCTATGATTGAATTACGGAATTAAATTAAAAAGTACCTCGGCTAGTCATTCATCCCATTGATTTATTTTATTTAATTTACATTTTGCAAATTGATTCATTTATCATAAACCAATCTCAAACCAACTTATTTTATTTTAGCAAATAAATATTCCTGCACTAATCCCTGTGGTTCGACCCCGTTCTTGCTATACTACCCAGTATAAGGAACCGGAGATATAAATTTAACTTTGACGGGTTAACGACACCCTGTCAAATTTTGGCGCCGTTGCCGGGGATTTTTGTAAAAGGTTTATTTATTTACTGTTTCTAATTCCTTTTCTGAGTGTGTATGCAGCGTTCTTCCTCTGTAGGTGGACTTCTGTTCGACCCAGAAATCGAGAAAACTGCAAAGTGGCTTAGAAAGGAGGCAAAGTTGCGCAAGAGACAAGTGCTTGAGGCTGCAGAAGACAACTCTGATAGTGCTGAAACTCATCCCATCATTGAAACAGATTCGGATTCTGAAGCCGAAATGGCCAATCCACCACTAGCAACTTTGCGAGATATGCTCGCCCCTCCTGTCAACCAACAACCGTTGTGCATACAATATCAAAATGTGGAGGATGGCTTTGAGCTGAAACCAGGATTGATTCAGCTTCTACCAAAATTTCATGGCTTACAAGCGGAAGACCCAAATCGGCACTTAAAAGAATTTCATGTGGCTTGTTCTGGATTTAAACCACGTGGAGTTACTGAAGAGCAAATCAAGTTACGTGCATTTCCATTCTCTTTGGAAGCCACCGCAAAAGAATGGTTGTACTACCTTCCTTCCGGAACTGTCAACACTTGGACCGAAATGGCAAGGCTGTTCTTGGAACGATTCTTCCCTGCATCTAGAGCTGCTAATTTGAGAAGGGAGATTTGTAGCATCCGACAAAGGGACTCCGAGTCCTTGTACGAATATTGGGAAAGATTCAAGAGGCTGTGCGCTAGTTGCCCTCAACACGGTATAACGGATCAGCTGTTGATACAATATTTTTATGAGGGGCTGCTAGCACTTGAACGAAGAGTCATTGACGCTGCAAGCGGAGGTGCTTTGGTCAGCAAGACACCTCAAGCTGCCCGAGACCTGATTTCTGCCATGGCTGCAAATTCACAACAGTTCACTAGTCGTTCTGACATTGCTACACGAGGCATTCATGAGGTAAGGTCTTCTGATCTTGAATCTAAATTGGATAGACTTAATCAATTGCTGGAAAAGAGTATTATTGGGGGTACAGGTGCTTCTAACCAAGGGCAACAAGCCCAAGTTTGTGGTATATGTTGTTTTCAGGGACACTCTACGGATGCATGCCCAACGCTTCAAGACGATTCCAGCAGCGAGATGGTAAATGCCATGGGAGACTTTAATCCCCAACAACGAAGGAAATATGATCCCTTCTCCAATACATACAATCCAGGTTGGAGGGATCATCCGAATTTTAGATATGGCAATAACCAACCACAGCAGCCACAACCCCCAAGAATGAACTATGGGGAAGAAATTAACTCCTTGAAGGGCATGATGGCGCAACTGGTGGAATCTCAGCAAAAGAGTGTGGATAAAATGAGTAAAATGGAGGACCAAATCAACCAATTAATCTTTTCTTTCAATAAGCTCGAAAACAAAGGAAAATTGCCCTCCCAACCTGATGTGAATCCAAGGCACAACGTCAGTGCAATTACCTTGAGGAGTGGCAAAGAACTTGAAACATCAACACAAAAGGCATCAGCCCCATGTGACCAAGCAACACCAGCGGAGAAAGAGAAAGAGACAACAGTCCCCATCGAGGAGCTAGTCCAATCCAATCCCGAAAAACCACCATTTCCACACCGACTAGCGAGAAAAAAGAAAACTACCGACGATGCAGAAGTATTCGACACTTTGAAGAAGGTAGAAATCAACATTCCACTCCTAACAGCCATCAAACATGTACCCCGATATTGCAAATTTTTGAAAGAGCTCTGTACCGGGATGAATAGAGTTCGGGCCAATGAGAGGGTTCCTATGGGCGAAACCGTTTCAGCAGTGCTTCAAGGTAAATTACCCATCAAAGAAAAAGACCCAGGTATGTTCACGATTCCTTGCAAAATAGGCAATGTAGGCATAGAGCAAGCTATGTGTGATTTAGGTGCTTCTATTAATCTGATGCCTCTGTCTATATATTCTGCATTGAATTTGGGTCCTTTAAAACAAAATGGTGTAGTTTTAACATTGGCTGACAGATCTAGTGTTTTTCCTGAAGGAGTGTTAGAAGATGTACTTGTGCAAGTAAACGACTTAGTTTTCCCCGCGGATTTTTATGTTTTGAATATGGAAGGGGGAACGTCTTCTAACCCGGGAATGATTTTGTTAGGACGCCCATTCTTAAAAACAGCCCGTACGAAAATTGATGTGCATGAGGGAACTTTAACAATGGAATTTGATGGTGCTATGATTAAATTCGACATAAACAGAGCAATTAAGCACCCAGTTGATTATGCCTCTATTTTTGCAATCAATTTTTCTCACACTGATAAGTTTTTGGAGTTGTGTAGTGGTGACCCTTTACAGGTTTCTTTGACCAACAACCTCACAAATCCAAAATTGGCTGAATGGGAAGCGGAATGGGTAATGCCTAAGGAGCTGATATACACCGTCCAAGACCTCGAAGCACTCATACCTATAAACCAGAGTTTAATGCAAGTGCATCTTGACCATGCTGCAATTGGGAGGAACAGAATTCTCCCTTCGATTGAGAGACCACCAGAATTGGAGCTTAAACCACTACCTTCTCATCTCAAATATTTTTTTTTGGGACCTAACGAAACACTTCCTGTGATTATTTCCAGCGAGTTAACAAAAGCAGAGGAGGATAGCTTGGTTAGAGTGCTGCAGGAGAATAAAAAGGCCATGGGGTGGACAATTGCAGACATCAAGGGAATCAGTCCAACGATATGCATGCACCGAATCCTCTTGGCAGATGATTGTAAGCCTAGTAGGCAGCCGCAGCGAAGGTTGAACCCCCCCATGATGGAAGTTGTCAAAAAGGAGATTCTGAAACTCCTAGATGCTGATGTAATCTATGCTATCTCGGACAGTAGATGGGTGAGCCCAACTCAAGTAGTTCCCAAAAAGACCGGAATCACAGTAGTAGAAAATGAGAAAGGGGAGCTGGTTCCAGCAAGAGTTCAGAATGGATGGCGCGTATGCATAGACTATCGGAAGTTGAACGCAGCCACAAGTAAGGATCATTTTCCCTTGCCTTTCATTGACCAAATGTTGGAACGTCTTGCAGGACGAACCCATTATTGCTGTTTGGATGGGTATTCCGGCTTCCACCAGATTCCAGTTGCCCCTGAAGATCAGGAGAAGACCACATTTACATGTCCGTTTGGCACATTTGCGTACAAACGTATGCCATTCGGACTATGTAACGCGCCAGCTACGTTTCAGAGATGTATGGTAAGCATTTTCTCTGATTATGTAGAAAATATCATTGAGGTCTTCATGGACGATTTTACTGTATATGGGGACTCTTTTGATGCATGCCTTAACAACTTAAGAAAAGTCCTGAAAAGATGCATTGAAACTAATCTTGTTCTAAACTATGAAAAATGCCATTTTATGGTTAACCAAGGGCTGATTTTAGGACATATAGTTTCATCTAGAGGCATTGAGGTGGATAAATCCAAAATTGATGTTATTAGTTCATTGCCTTACCCCGCAAGTGTGCGGGAAGTTCGCTCTTTTCTTGGCCATGCAGGATTCTATCGCAGGTTCATCAAAGATTTCGCCAAAATTGCACATCCGATGAGTAATCTGCTGCACAAAGAGGCTGTATTTGAATTTGGAGAAGCATGTCAACGTTCTTTTGAGTTGCTGAAAGAAAAACTAGTGTCCGCACCAATAATTAAAGCTCCAGACTGGAACCTACCATTCGAGATTATGTGCGACGCTAGTAACTTCGCCGTTGGTGCTGTTTTGGGACAGAAAGTAGGCAAGGACCCTCATGTCATCTACTATGCATCTAAAACTTTGGATGATGCGCAGAAACACTATACAACCACTGAAAAAGAGCTCTTTGCTGTAGTCTTCGCACTAGAAAAGTTCAGATCATATTTGCTTGGCACCAAGGTGATCATATACACTGACCATGCCGCCTTGAGACACTTGATGAACAAGCAGGACGCAAAGCCAAGACTAATTCGGTGGGTATTGTTGCTTCAAGAATTCCAGCTGGAAATTCGAGACAAGAAAGGTGCTGAGAACCTTGTTGCTGATCATCTCAGTCGAATTATAAACACATCAACGACTGAGAAAGCCGTTAATGCAGAATTCCCGGATGAGCAACTGTTCCAGGTGGATACAAAATGGCCATGTCGTGACCCATGGTACGCAGATTTGGTAAACTTCTTAGCACAACATGGGTACCCTGAAAGTTATACTCCAGCACAACGCCATAAGCTCAAAAGTGATGCCAAATATTACATTTGGGATGATCCATATCTATGGAAGATGTGTTCGGATCAGATCATACGACGATGTGTGCCAGAAAACGAGATCGAATCCATTCTGCAATCCAGCCACTCATCGGCTTGTGGTGGCCACTTTGGGCCAAAAAGGACAGCGAGAAAGGTACTCGAATCAGGTTTCTATTGGCCAGACCTGTTCCGGGATGCCTATGCCTTTTGCAAAGCTTGTGACAGATGCCAAATGACAGGTAACATAGGCCCCCGTAATGAAATGCCCCAAATGCCCATAATGGTTTGTGAAATTTTCGATGTTTGGGGCATCGATTTTATGGGACCTTTCCCTTCCTCCTTTGGGTTTGAATATATTCTTGTTGCAGTTGATTACGTATCTAAATGGATTGAGGCAAAAGCCACGCGTACTAACGATGCTAAAGTTGTTGTCGATTTTATGAGAACTAACATATTTGTCAGGTTCGGCACTCCTAAAGCTATTATTAGTGATCGTGGGACTCATTTTTGCAATCGGGTGGTAGAGGCCCTGTTCAAAAAATATGGGGTTACACATCGTACATCCACGGCCTACCACCCGCAGACGAATGGACAAGCAGAGCTATCCAACAGAGAAATCAAGAGCATCTTGGAAAAAACCGTCAACCCAACACGCAAGGATTGGAGTCTACGCCTGGACGATGCACTTTGGGCATACCGAACGGCTTACAAAACACCGTTGGACATGTCCCCTTACAGACTTGTCTATGGGAAGGCCTGTCATTTACCATTCGAAATTGAACACAAGGCATTTTGGGCCATCAAAACTTGCAATACCAATTTTGATGATGCCGGGCAGCAGCGACGTCTTCAACTCCAGGAGCTTGAAGAAATCCGTAATAATGCTTATCAAAATGCTGCAATTTACAAAGCCCGCACCAAAGCTTTCCATGATAATCGGCTCGCCGAAAAGAAGTTCAAATTCGGTCAGAAAGTCCTTCTTTTTGATTCCACCTTGAAAATTTTTGGAGGAAAGTTAAAATCCAAATGGATAGGCCCCTTTGTAGTCGCTCACGTCTACGGAAATGGAGCTGTTGATATTCAGAGCAACACCACGGGTAAAATTTTCAAAGTAAACGGCCACCGCCTTAAACCGTTTTATGAGGGGTTTGCGCCATGCGTAGTTGAAGCACATTACCTCAGCACACCCTTCTACCATTAAGTGTGGACACCGTCGAGCCAACGACGTTAAACAAAAGCGCTTTTTGGGAGGCAACCCAAGTCAAAAAAAAAAAAAAAAAAAAAAAAAAAAAAAAAAAAAAACTGCTAATTTTATATGTTTTTATGAGTTTTTGTGCAGGATCCGGTAAAGGAGCAAGAAAGTGCAATCGAAAATTCGAAAAACAAAGGATTGGCAAAAATTCATAGCGGCACGGCGTGCCAAAATGGCACGCGGGCGTGCTGCCTCTCTGCTTCTCGGGCGCGTTCCTGCCAAAGGCGCGGCACGGCGTGCCAAAATGACACGCGGGCGTGCTGCCCTTCTGCTTCTCCAACGCCACACGCGGCATGCCGCACCAACCGCAGCGCCCAGATCTGACCATGTTTCGTAATTCAGCCATAACTTTTGCGTCCGACCTCCGATTGCAGTGATTCAAAATGCGTTGGAAAGCTAAGAGAAAGATCTACAACATTG
This sequence comes from Euphorbia tirucalli, assembly GCA_039660915.1. Taxonomy (NCBI): domain Eukaryota; kingdom Viridiplantae; phylum Streptophyta; class Magnoliopsida; order Malpighiales; family Euphorbiaceae; genus Euphorbia; species Euphorbia tirucalli. The sequence continues at coordinate 15,356,629 of CM077639.1, forward strand.
TAGTTTTTCATCTCTCCGAATTCAGAATCTATCCGTGTCAAAATTGGCTTTGAACTTGCTGCCTCTGCATACATTGTTCTTCCGATTCTCCACCGTTCTTTCCTACACTCTAAGGGAGTACTTCTTTCCTTCTCTTTTTGTGCTTAATTTAGATGCATTTTCAGGAGTAAATGCATGTTAAGTGTGGGGGAAGGGGTTAGGAAAATCGGGAAACAATTTTTCAATTTTTAGGATAGTTTAATGCTTGTGCTATTTAGGATTGCATGAAGTTTTTGCATAATTCCCTCCATAAATCGGATTCTCAGTTGTTTGTCCAAGAGTAAATTAAGCTCCAATTTGAAAATTTTTTGGTATTTTCTTGGTTTAGCCCTTGGAAAATCCTGATTTTTGTCATCATTGAATATAATAAACCAATTGGAAGTAGGAAGAATTAGAAACAAAGCATGTTAGTGGGTTTGTCGTAAGGATTGGGGGTTGAGCTTGGTTTGCATATGACTCTACGTTTAATTTTGACAGAATGTGATGAGGTTTAATTGATCAATTGCTTTCAAAAAGTTTGTTGGCTAATGTGAAGCAAGTGAGTTATTACCAACTTATGGAGGATGAGATAACTAGAGTCTAGCTTATAATTGATGATGTTGGTTGAATTATACTGAGAATGTAAATTTTATAATTTAATCGTCTCGATTACCCTTGAGCCTTGAATTGGGAGATGGGACCAATTCACCTTAAGCAAGGTATGACAAAAATCATTCCTTGTGTATGGAGAGTGGCTTAAGAGGGAGAGCAAACTTCTCATAAGAGACCCTTTTCATTGCTCGAAAAAGCGAGACCTTTCGCATTCCAACACCCATGGGTTTTGAGTTGGGGGATAGGCCCACCTCACCTTAAGCAAAGTTAAAAACAATGACTTTGTGTATGGAGCATGACCTATGGGGAGAGTTACCCCTCATTAGAGGCCTTTTCTATACTTGCAAAATTGGGATGTTGACCCTATGCTTAATTTGGTAACTATCTCGGTTTGAAGTGCTTTAAATGTGAATAAAAGCTTAAAATCTCTAGATGTCCTTCTAGGTTGGACAATTCACCTGCCTAAAGTTAATTCAATAATTTGTGGTGGTTTTTCAATTGACTAAGTCTTGTGAAGTTGGGTTAAATGTTTTGTTTATGTCGACTTGTTTGATTTTCTAGTTCTTATGATTAAGCTTATTGGCTTGTAGAGTTTTGAAACTTCCTATGAAATCTTGGTGGTTTAACTTCCTTGAATGAACGGTTAAGGATTTACTAGGGTTCAACCATAGTCAATTTCGGGAGAAATTTTCCTTTAGTCCTAGTTTGCTTGAGGACAAGCAAAGATCTAAGTGTGGGGGAATTTGATAACTCATATTTACATAGGCATATTTAGGTGCATTTTAACTCATTTTCTTAGTTATTTTAGCATTTTAGTATTAGTTTTATTATCTTCTTAATTAGTTTGTTTGTTTTGTTTTATATATCCTTATTTAGTGTTATTTACCTCTTTTAGGTGCTTGGAAGTGGATTTTGGCTTTTTAGGAAGACTGCTAGAAGAGGTTTTGTTGGAGCTTGAACTTCAACTGGATTTTCAACAGTGTTCGAGGCTGTCTTAGCTCAAGGTTTGTTCTGCAAGATTGTGCGTCTATCCGTTAGCTTTCCATAGCACCTTGAATCGCGCCAATCGGAGCTGTTTCGAGGAAGTTAGCTGAGGTTTTATGCAGCCTGTTCGGGTCCTGCGGGTCAACCCTTGTTGACCTTCTCTTCTTAATTGGGCCAAAATTCTCTTTAAGGAGCCCACGGTTTGCACTTTAATTCCCAGCAGGCCTCTTTAATTAAGTAGGTTAATGAGGCTCCTAATTAGGTTAGGAGTAGGAGAGCTATAAAAGGGAAAAAGAGGAGAAGGTTGGGGGGTCAGTTTTTGACTACTTGAAAAACGTTTTGGTGGAGGCTTGGAGAGGAAAGGAGGCTGCAAGTTTTTCTTGAAGATTTTCTGCAGATTTTTGTTTAATTATGAGTAGCTAAAATCTCTTCTAGTTGAGGTACTTTTAAAGTTAAATTCCATTCATGAGACTTTTGTTTTAATTGTGTTCTTTCATCTAAATATCTATTCAATTCCTGCGTTTATAATTTATTGCTTTTGATTTAATCTAATTGATTTGGCCAATTAATTGATTGATTATATTGCATATCGCCGAATAGAGTAATATATCCGTGATTGTTATTCTATCATAGTGGCAAGTTAGCTTCGCGTGTTGACGGAATTGAGTGGTTTAGTATTTATGATTTACGGCGTCTCCGATTTCATTTAACTAAGATAAAGGTCTTTTTCGTGTTTAATGCTACCATAGGTTAAATCTTACTAAGAGGTCTCTTAGTGGTTATCTATTGGCTAGAGAAGTAGTTTGTCAGGGCGTTTCCCGGAACTATCGACCAACTAAGAAAAGATTGGTTATTGAGTGCGTTTCACCTTTAACTATAACTTTGTCTATTTGGATAATTGAAATTTACCTTTGGCGTCTATGATTGAATTACGGAATTAAATTAAAAAGTACCTCGGCTAGTCATTCATCCCATTGATTTATTTTATTTAATTTACATTTTGCAAATTGATTCATTTATCATAAACCAATCTCAAACCAACTTATTTTATTTTAGCAAATAAATATTCCTGCACTAATCCCTGTGGTTCGACCCCGTTCTTGCTATACTACCCAGTATAAGGAACCGGAGATATAAATTTAACTTTGACGGGTTAACGACACCCTGTCAAATTTTGGCGCCGTTGCCGGGGATTTTTGTAAAAGGTTTATTTATTTACTGTTTCTAATTCCTTTTCTGAGTGTGTATGCAGCGTTCTTCCTCTGTAGGTGGACTTCTGTTCGACCCAGAAATCGAGAAAACTGCAAAGTGGCTTAGAAAGGAGGCAAAGTTGCGCAAGAGACAAGTGCTTGAGGCTGCAGAAGACAACTCTGATAGTGCTGAAACTCATCCCATCATTGAAACAGATTCGGATTCTGAAGCCGAAATGGCCAATCCACCACTAGCAACTTTGCGAGATATGCTCGCCCCTCCTGTCAACCAACAACCGTTGTGCATACAATATCAAAATGTGGAGGATGGCTTTGAGCTGAAACCAGGATTGATTCAGCTTCTACCAAAATTTCATGGCTTACAAGCGGAAGACCCAAATCGGCACTTAAAAGAATTTCATGTGGCTTGTTCTGGATTTAAACCACGTGGAGTTACTGAAGAGCAAATCAAGTTACGTGCATTTCCATTCTCTTTGGAAGCCACCGCAAAAGAATGGTTGTACTACCTTCCTTCCGGAACTGTCAACACTTGGACCGAAATGGCAAGGCTGTTCTTGGAACGATTCTTCCCTGCATCTAGAGCTGCTAATTTGAGAAGGGAGATTTGTAGCATCCGACAAAGGGACTCCGAGTCCTTGTACGAATATTGGGAAAGATTCAAGAGGCTGTGCGCTAGTTGCCCTCAACACGGTATAACGGATCAGCTGTTGATACAATATTTTTATGAGGGGCTGCTAGCACTTGAACGAAGAGTCATTGACGCTGCAAGCGGAGGTGCTTTGGTCAGCAAGACACCTCAAGCTGCCCGAGACCTGATTTCTGCCATGGCTGCAAATTCACAACAGTTCACTAGTCGTTCTGACATTGCTACACGAGGCATTCATGAGGTAAGGTCTTCTGATCTTGAATCTAAATTGGATAGACTTAATCAATTGCTGGAAAAGAGTATTATTGGGGGTACAGGTGCTTCTAACCAAGGGCAACAAGCCCAAGTTTGTGGTATATGTTGTTTTCAGGGACACTCTACGGATGCATGCCCAACGCTTCAAGACGATTCCAGCAGCGAGATGGTAAATGCCATGGGAGACTTTAATCCCCAACAACGAAGGAAATATGATCCCTTCTCCAATACATACAATCCAGGTTGGAGGGATCATCCGAATTTTAGATATGGCAATAACCAACCACAGCAGCCACAACCCCCAAGAATGAACTATGGGGAAGAAATTAACTCCTTGAAGGGCATGATGGCGCAACTGGTGGAATCTCAGCAAAAGAGTGTGGATAAAATGAGTAAAATGGAGGACCAAATCAACCAATTAATCTTTTCTTTCAATAAGCTCGAAAACAAAGGAAAATTGCCCTCCCAACCTGATGTGAATCCAAGGCACAACGTCAGTGCAATTACCTTGAGGAGTGGCAAAGAACTTGAAACATCAACACAAAAGGCATCAGCCCCATGTGACCAAGCAACACCAGCGGAGAAAGAGAAAGAGACAACAGTCCCCATCGAGGAGCTAGTCCAATCCAATCCCGAAAAACCACCATTTCCACACCGACTAGCGAGAAAAAAGAAAACTACCGACGATGCAGAAGTATTCGACACTTTGAAGAAGGTAGAAATCAACATTCCACTCCTAACAGCCATCAAACATGTACCCCGATATTGCAAATTTTTGAAAGAGCTCTGTACCGGGATGAATAGAGTTCGGGCCAATGAGAGGGTTCCTATGGGCGAAACCGTTTCAGCAGTGCTTCAAGGTAAATTACCCATCAAAGAAAAAGACCCAGGTATGTTCACGATTCCTTGCAAAATAGGCAATGTAGGCATAGAGCAAGCTATGTGTGATTTAGGTGCTTCTATTAATCTGATGCCTCTGTCTATATATTCTGCATTGAATTTGGGTCCTTTAAAACAAAATGGTGTAGTTTTAACATTGGCTGACAGATCTAGTGTTTTTCCTGAAGGAGTGTTAGAAGATGTACTTGTGCAAGTAAACGACTTAGTTTTCCCCGCGGATTTTAATGTTTTGAATATGGAAGGGGGAACGTCTTCTAACCCGGGAATGATTTTGTTAGGACGCCCATTCTTAAAAACAGCCCGTACGAAAATTGATGTGCATGAGGGAACTTTAACAATGGAATTTGATGGTGCTATGATTAAATTCGACATAAACAGAGCAATTAAGCACCCAGTTGATTATGCCTCTATTTTTGCAATCAATTTTTCTCACACTGATAAGTTTTTGGAGTTGTGTAGTGGTGACCCTTTACAGGTTTCTTTGACCAACAACCTCACAAATCCAAAATTGGCTGAATGGGAAGCGGAATGGGTAATGCCTAAGGAGCTGATATACACCGTCCAAGACCTCGAAGCACTCATACCTATAAACCAGAGTTTAATGCAAGTGCATCTTGACCATGCTGCAATTGGGAGGAACAGAATTCTCCCTTCGATTGAGAGACCACCAGAATTGGAGCTTAAACCACTACCTTCTCATCTCAAATATTTTTTTTTGGGACCTAACGAAACACTTCCTGTGATTATTTCCAGCGAGTTAACAAAAGCAGAGGAGGATAGCTTGGTTAGAGTGCTGCAGGAGAATAAAAAGGCCATGGGGTGGACAATTGCAGACATCAAGGGAATCAGTCCAACGATATGCATGCACCGAATCCTCTTGGCAGATGATTGTAAGCCTAGTAGGCAGCCGCAGCGAAGGTTGAACCCCCCCATGATGGAAGTTGTCAAAAAGGAGATTCTGAAACTCCTAGATGCTGATGTAATCTATGCTATCTCGGACAGTAGATGGGTGAGCCCAACTCAAGTAGTTCCCAAAAAGACCGGAATCACAGTAGTAGAAAATGAGAAAGGGGAGCTGGTTCCAGCAAGAGTTCAGAATGGATGGCGCGTATGCATAGACTATCGGAAGTTGAACGCAGCCACAAGTAAGGATCATTTTCCCTTGCCTTTCATTGACCAAATGTTGGAACGTCTTGCAGGACGAACCCATTATTGCTGTTTGGATGGGTATTCCGGCTTCCACCAGATTCCAGTTGCCCCTGAAGATCAGGAGAAGACCACATTTACATGTCCGTTTGGCACATTTGCGTACAAACGTATGCCATTCGGACTATGTAACGCGCCAGCTACGTTTCAGAGATGTATGGTAAGCATTTTCTCTGATTATGTAGAAAATATCATTGAGGTCTTCATGGACGATTTTACTGTATATGGGGACTCTTTTGATGCATGCCTTAACAACTTAAGAAAAGTCCTGAAAAGATGCATTGAAACTAATCTTGTTCTAAACTATGAAAAATGCCATTTTATGGTTAACCAAGGGCTGATTTTAGGACATATAGTTTCATCTAGAGGCATTGAGGTGGATAAATCCAAAATTGATGTTATTAGTTCATTGCCTTACCCCGCAAGTGTGCGGGAAGTTCGCTCTTTTCTTGGCCATGCAGGATTCTATCGCAGGTTCATCAAAGATTTCGCCAAAATTGCACATCCGATGAGTAATCTGCTGCACAAAGAGGCTGTATTTGAATTTGGAGAAGCATGTCAACGTTCTTTTGAGTTGCTGAAAGAAAAACTAGTGTCCGCACCAATAATTAAAGCTCCAGACTGGAACCTACCATTCGAGATTATGTGCGACGCTAGTAACTTCGCCGTTGGTGCTGTTTTGGGACAGAAAGTAGGCAAGGACCCTCATGTCATCTACTATGCATCTAAAACTTTGGATGATGCGCAGAAACACTATACAACCACTGAAAAAGAGCTCTTTGCTGTAGTCTTCGCACTAGAAAAGTTCAGATCATATTTGCTTGGCACCAAGGTGATCATATACACTGACCATGCCGCCTTGAGACACTTGATGAACAAGCAGGACGCAAAGCCAAGACTAATTCGGTGGGTATTGTTGCTTCAAGAATTCCAGCTGGAAATTCGAGACAAGAAAGGTGCTGAGAACCTTGTTGCTGATCATCTCAGTCGAATTATAAACACATCAACGACTGAGAAAGCCGTTAATGCAGAATTCCCGGATGAGCAACTGTTCCAGGTGGATACAAAATGGCCATGTCGTGACCCATGGTACGCAGATTTGGTAAACTTCTTAGCACAACATGGGTACCCTGAAAGTTATACTCCAGCACAACGCCATAAGCTCAAAAGTGATGCCAAATATTACATTTGGGATGATCCATATCTATGGAAGATGTGTTCGGATCAGATCATACGACGATGTGTGCCAGAAAACGAGATCGAATCCATTCTGCAATCCAGCCACTCATCGGCTTGTGGTGGCCACTTTGGGCCAAAAAGGACAGCGAGAAAGGTACTCGAATCAGGTTTCTATTGGCCAGACCTGTTCCGGGATGCCTATGCCTTTTGCAAAGCTTGTGACAGATGCCAAATGACAGGTAACATAGGCCCCCGTAATGAAATGCCCCAAATGCCCATAATGGTTTGTGAAATTTTCGATGTTTGGGGCATCGATTTTATGGGACCTTTCCCTTCCTCCTTTGGGTTTGAATATATTCTTGTTGCAGTTGATTACGTATCTAAATGGATTGAGGCAAAAGCCACGCGTACTAACGATGCTAAAGTTGTTGTCGATTTTATGAGAACTAACATATTTGTCAGGTTCGGCACTCCTAAAGCTATTATTAGTGATCGTGGGACTCATTTTTGCAATCGGGTGGTAGAGGCCCTGTTCAAAAAATATGGGGTTACACATCGTACATCCACGGCCTACCACCCGCAGACGAATGGACAAGCAGAGCTATCCAACAGAGAAATCAAGAGCATCTTGGAAAAAACCGTCAACCCAACACGCAAGGATTGGAGTCTACGCCTGGACGATGCACTTTGGGCATACCGAACGGCTTACAAAACACCGTTGGACATGTCCCCTTACAGACTTGTCTATGGGAAGGCCTGTCATTTACCATTCGAAATTGAACACAAGGCATTTTGGGCCATCAAAACTTGCAATACCAATTTTGATGATGCCGGGCAGCAGCGACGTCTTCAACTCCAGGAGCTTGAAGAAATCCGTAATAATGCTTATCAAAATGCTGCAATTTACAAAGCCCGCACCAAAGCTTTCCATGATAATCGGCTCGCCGAAAAGAAGTTCAAATTCGGTCAGAAAGTCCTTCTTTTTGATTCCACCTTGAAAATTTTTGGAGGAAAGTTAAAATCCAAATGGATAGGCCCCTTTGTAGTCGCTCACGTCTACGGAAATGGAGCTGTTGATATTCAGAGCAACACCACGGGTAAAATTTTCAAAGTAAACGGCCACCGCCTTAAACCGTTTTATGAGGGGTTTGCGCCATGCGTAGTTGAAGCACATTACCTCAGCACACCCTTCTACCATTAAGTGTGGACACCGTCGAGCCAACGACGTTAAACAAAAGCGCTTTTTGGGAGGCAACCCAAGTCAAAAAAAAAAAAAAAAAAAAAAAAAAAAAAAAAAAAAACTGCTAATTTTATATGTTTTTATGAGTTTTTGTGCAGGATCCGGTAAAGGAGCAAGAAAGTGCAATCGAAAATTCGAAAAACAAAGGATTGGCAAAAATTCATAGCGGCACGGCGTGCCAAAATGGCACGCGGGCGTGCTGCCTCTCTGCTTCTCGGGCGCGTTCCTGCCAAAGGCGCGGCACGGCGTGCCAAAATGACACGCGGGCGTGCTGCCCTTCTGCTTCTCCAACGCCACACGCGGCATGCCGCACCAACCGCAGCGCCCAGATCTGACCATGTTTCGTAATTCAGCCATAACTTTTGTGTCCGACCTCCGATTGCAGTGATTCAAAATGCGTTGGAAAGCTAAGAGAAAGATCTACAACATTGTAGTTTTTCATCTCTCCGAATTCAGAATCTATCCGTGTCAAAATTGGCTTTGAACTTGCTGCCTCTGCATACATTGTTCTTCCGATTCTCCACCGTTCTTTCCTACACTCTAAGGGAGTACTTCTTTCCTTCTCTTTTTGTGCTTAATTTAGATGCATTTTCAGGAGTAAATGCATGTTAAGTGTGGGGGAAGGGGTTAGGAAAATCGGGAAACAATTTTTCAATTTTTAGGATAGTTTAATGCTTGTGCTATTTAGGATTGCATGAAGTTTTTGCATAATTCCCTCCATAAATCGGATTCTCAGTTGTTTGTCCAAGAGTAAATTAAGCTCCAATTTGAAAATTTTTTGGTATTTTCTTGGTTTAGCCCTTGGAAAATCCTGATTTTTGTCATCATTGAATATAATAAACCAATTGGAAGTAGGAAGAATTAGAAACAAAGCATGTTAGTGGGTTTGTCGTAAGGATTGGGGGTTGAGCTTGGTTTGCATATGACTCTACGTTTAATTTTGACAGAATGTGATGAGGTTTAATTGATCAATTGCTTTCAAAAAGTTTGTTGGCTAATGTGAAGCAAGTGAGTTATTACCAACTTATGGAGGATGAGATAACTAGAGTCTAGCTTATAATTGATGATGTTGGTTGAATTATACTGAGAATGTAAATTTTATAATTTAATCGTCTCGATTACCCTTGAGCCTTGAATTGGGAGATGGGACCAATTCACCTTAAGCAAGGTATGACAAAAATCATTCCTTGTGTATGGAGAGTGGCTTAAGAGGGAGAGCAAACTTCTCATAAGAGACCCTTTTCATTGCTCGAAAAAGCGAGACCTTTCGCATTCCAACACCCATGGGTTTTGAGTTGGGGGATAGGCCCACCTCACCTTAAGCAAAGTTAAAAACAATGACTTTGTGTATGGAGCATGACCTATGGGGAGAGTTACCCCTCATTAGAGGCCTTTTCTATACTCGCAAAATTGGGATGTTGACCCTATGCTTAATTTGGTAACTATCTCGGTTTGAAGTGCTTTAAATGTGAATAAAAGCTTAAAATCTCTAGATGTCCTTCTAGGTTGGACAATTCACCTGCCTAAAGTTAATTCAATAATTTGTGGTGGTTTTTCAATTGACTAAGTCTTGTGAAGTTGGGTTAAATGTTTTGTTTATGTCGACTTGTTTGATTTTCTAGTTCTTATGATTAAGCTTATTGGCTTGTAGAGTTTTGAAACTTCCTATGAAATCTTGGTGGTTTAACTTCCTTGAATGAACGGTTAAGGATTTACTAGGGTTCAACCATAGTCAATTTCGGGAGAAATTTTCCTTTAGTCCTAGTTTGCTTGAGGACAAGCAAAGATCTAAGTGTGGGGGAATTTGATAACTCATATTTACATAGGCATATTTAGGTGCATTTTAACTCATTTTCTTAGTTATTTTAGCATTTTAGTATTAGTTTTATTATCTTCTTAATTAGTTTGTTTGTTTTGTTTTATATATCCTTATTTAGTGTTATTTACCTCTTTTAGGTGCTTGGAAGTGGATTTTGGCTTTTTAGGAAGACTGCTAGAAGAGGTTTTGTTGGAGCTTGAACTTCAACTGGATTTTCAACAGTGTTCGAGGCTGTCTTAGCTCAAGGTTTGTTCTGCAAGATTGTGCGTCTATCCGTTAGCTTTCCATAGCACCTTGAATCGCGCCAATCGGAGCTGTTTCGAGGAAGTTAGCTGAGGTTTTATGCAGCCTGTTCGGGTCCTGCGGGTCAACCCTTGTTGACCTTCTCTTCTTAATTGGGCCAAAATTCTCTTTAAGGAGCCCACGGTTTGCACTTTAATTCCCAGCAGGCCTCTTTAATTAAGTAGGTTAATGAGGCTCCTAATTAGGTTAGGAGTAGGAGAGCTATAAAAGGGAAAAAGAGGAGAAGGTTGGGGGGTCAGTTTTTGACTACTTGAAAAACGTTTTGGTGGAGGCTTGGAGAGGAAAGGAGGCTGCAAGTTTTTCTTGAAGATTTTCTGCAGATTTTTGTTTAATTATGAGTAGCTAAAATCTCTTCTAGTTGAGGTACTTTTAAAGTTAAATTCCATTCATGAGACTTTTGTTTTAATTGTGTTCTTTCATCTAAATATCTATTCAATTCCTGCGTTTATAATTTATTGCTTTTGATTTAATCTAATTGATTTGGCCAATTAATTGATTGATTATATTGCATATCGCCGAATAGAGTAATATATCCGTGATTGTTATTCTATCATAGTGGCAAGTTAGCTTCGCGTGTTGACGGAATTGAGTGGTTTAGTATTTATGATTTACGGCGTCTCCGATTTCATTTAACTAAGATAAAGGTCTTTTTCGTGTTTAATGCTACCATAGGTTAAATCTTACTAAGAGGTCTCTTAGTGGTTATCTATTGGCTAGAGAAGTAGTTTGTCAGGGCGTTTCCCGGAACTATCGACCAACTAAGAAAAGATTGGTTATTGAGTGCGTTTCACCTTTAACTATAACTTTGTCTATTTGGATAATTGAAATTTACCTTTGGCGTCTATGATTGAATTACGGAATTAAATTAAAAAGTACCTCGGCTAGTCATTCATCCCATTGATTTATTTTATTTAATTTACATTTTGCAAATTGATTCATTTATCATAAACCAATCTCAAACCAACTTATTTTATTTTAGCAAATAAATATTCCTGCACTAATCCCTGTGGTTCGACCCCGTTCTTGCTATACTACCCAGTATAAGGAACCGGAGATATAAATTTAACTTTGACGGGTTAACGACACCCTGTCATTTAGGTATGTTATTGAATATAAATTTTCACAAAAAGCACTAATAACCGTTGCACAAGAAGATAAATTGTTGAAAATTTAAAAAGTGAGGATGAACACCAACGATTTCAAAAGGTTATAAATAAAATCAAATTTCGCAAAATAATACAGAGGTAATTTGATCCAAAAGTCTTTTATATAACCAAACAATATGTTCGAAAATACTCTATTTCCATTCAGATTTCATGGTATATTTTCATGGAACTAACAGCCCTAAGATAAATATAGTAATTAATTTTAATGACTCTAAATTTGATAATTTCATCAAATTGTAAGAAAGGAATATTAAAAAACCAATAATCTACTTTATGGGACATCTAAACAAGAAAAGCATGATGATTATCAAAGATAAAAATCTTACTCGAGCATTAATTTATTAACACTTGGCATCAAACATGTGGACCAGTAAAGATAAATATAAAAATTAATACTGCTGCATATAATAAAGAATCTTTATGGAATTGAATTTTGATGGAACAAATCGAACTTATGGTGATTTACTTTGTTAAAATAATTGGAGAAGACTTCCTTCGAGTTGAGTACAAAAATGAATAAAAAATCACACGAATTTTTCTTTTTCTTTTTTATCAGCCACTCAATACTATATGCCTTTCTGTCTCCCAAAGTAACACTATCTTCTGAACCATTAACAATGTTAGTTATAATTCTATTTACTTCTACACTGTTATGTGTACATCTCTGATTCTTTTTGTACCTTTTTTAACTATTACTTTTTACTATATTTTTCATATTTGTCGGTTTGTTACAACAGACAACATGAATAGGAAATAGTTTACTTAATTACTTTTGTCTTTTTTTTTTTGTTTTTTAGAATTCATATCTACTGTTTATTAACCCATATCTTATCATAAATGTTTCTGCCAAGCTATTGATGGTAATTTTACTTTTGTTTTATCTATAATCTTTTTCGTTTATGACATGCACGTTAACAACATGGAAAACTATTTTCTCAAATTTCACTATGTTAGTTAAACTAAAACAAAAACAAAAACTATACAGTGAGGATTATGATATTTATTTTACTTTACATCGATTTAACTTAAAATTTAGGTATTTCTTAATGCCTTGAAAAAATCTTCCTCTTAAAATTGATCCCAAAAGGAGTGATTTCTTTATCACAAACATCGTTACCATACCATACATGTCTAGGTAAAAACCGACGAAAATAAAAATACTCAGAGCTGAGGTGAGCTCTTTCAAATACTTGAACTTGTGCAAAACCGGGTCTCCAATCATCTTTGCCACCCAATTTCAGATACAAATAGCAAATTGGAGACTCAACACATTTGGCTGTAACTTGAAATTGATCAACCATGCAAGCCTGGAAAGGTTTTCTTGGCAAATCAACATCAAGCACTTGAGGTTGTAATGGATCTAATTGTCTTACATGTTTGGAGTTTAGGTGTTTAACTAGTATGTCATTTGATTTTGTGTCCCCAAATCTTAGACTAATATGGTTTGATGTTTCTGCCCCTTTTGTGCATGTTGTTTCTATTGTAATTGCGTAGCTGCAATTTCCCTGCATCAATTAATTACAAATTAAAACATACATATTGTTGCAAACTGATTTCAAATTATCATTTTAATTTTCTATGAAGAAAGGCTTAACAACAAAACAAAACAAAACATATAATTAATTACCTTGTTTTGTGGGAGCATACTACTTTGTCCTCCACCAAGTAGAGCAAGCAAAAACCAGCAACATATGAACATCAAACCTCTGCAACTCTCCATTCTTAATTATTCTTCTATCTTAATCAAGCTTAATTAAAACACAAATTAAGATGCATGTGTTGTGTTTTCCTTCTCAATTTAGGCAATATTTTTTTATAGCGTGTGCAAGTCATTCTTTCCTTTGCCACACTGAAAAGTATCGGTTCTGATTTTCGACATTTGATTCTGATATTTGGTAATGTTCTTAACTTTTACTCATACTAATAGCTTTCTTGAGGATAATTTTCTCATTATTAGAGTAAAGCATCTTTCTTCAATCTAGCTAATTACTTTCTTTTAGAGATAATAAATCAATTTCTCTGTTTTTAAAAAAATAAAAATAAATCAATAACTCTTAGTCCCTTCCCTTGTATACAGGTTCAAAGTTCAAATCCTAATTACCAATGCATATTTATAATTAAAGTTCCCAAAAAAACAATGAGATTATGATAATTAAAGCTATTATTATTTAAACTTGAAAGTTAAGTGTTTCTCAAATACTTGAATTAATTATCACAATTAGAGTTAGATTCTAGTAACTAACATTTATTAGTTTGAGAGGGAAGTAGCTCAATTCTCTCAATCAAGGTCCTATATTCGAGTTTTATGACCAAAGAAAACAGTTGTTGCGAGATCTTCAACCCTATAAAAGAGTCCATCATATATCAAATCCATATTTAACTGAACGGTTAAAAAAAAAGATTTAGAATCCAATCTTTTGCAATGACAAATTTTCTTTAACAAAATCTGATTGATATCTGCGAAAAAGAAAAAGAAAAGAAATCTGCCGAAAATAATTTTATTTTGAGTCTCATGATCAGTACGTGATATTAAATTTATAATTATGTTGATGGTTGTAGCTTGAATCAATTAAGTTGTTATTTGAATGACACCCAAACAGCTATGCTAACTATTACAAAACGAATTTAGTGATATTTAATTTTTTATTTTTTTTACATTCCGAAGTGTGAACATCATTTCAATTTGGCCTACTACATTTGTTACCCTTTAAAGTTGGTACTAATCGTATACTATCACTACCAACATAAGAAACATGCAGTTTACCCCTCATATTGGCTAAACCAACATAATTTGTCTCAACAAGGTTCAGGTTCATTAAATTACACTTGTTTAACAGATAGCATTAAGGGGTTATTTGGGTCGGTTTAGCCAATATAAAGAGAGTAAATTGGATGCTAGCTAAGTCCAGGGTGATATTAGATGAATGGGGCCAACTTCATAAGGCAATTGATGTATTAGGCCATTCAATTTAAATAACTTTGAGGGAACATTATTTCAATTTAACCCGTATTGTTGTTGGGTGGAGTAAGTTGGGCCAATCATGGGCCGGATGTTACTATTACACTATATTAGATGATCCTTTAACTTAAAACAATATATTAGGTGTTTGATTGTAAAAGAAATAATTTAGAGCATATAATAAATAAAAAAGAGTAAAATATTTGTGACAGAAATTAGCTATACATGTATAAATTTGAAAGGAGACCAACTAATTGTTGTAACGTAGCTATTAGTGACAAGTATTTATGACATCCTCTGCTTTACCAAATCTAGTAATATTACTTCCAAATTAGTAACCTAAAAAATATTTACATACCCACTTCTACATAATTATTAATTTATTTGATAACAAACAGTGAATTAGTATCCTAATATTTGAGTGCATGCATGCTTCTTCTTCTTATTATTTTTATTATTTTTGTTTATCAGGAATAAAATGAACCGTAGAACATAAATGATCCCTAATCATCCTTTGAAAATAAATTCAATTTACCCTTTTTCAATATGATTATTATATTTTTGTGTCTGATTTTATTAAAACTTAGACTAAATTTGGCCAAAAGGAAATTTTGTTTACATATAGATATATCGATAAATAAATAATGAAAGTGCATTGATGATGATTTCAACTTCCAAATCTCCTGATTTCTATACACATTTAAAAAAAAAAAAGAAAAAAAAATGATATATACAAGAAACCTTTTTAAATTACTTTAATTTGGAAATCTCATATTTAAAATAAATGAGAGTAAAAAGTGACATATGAGTGATGTAAATTGGGTTTTAATATAAGACAATAAAAAATGTTATATAAGTTCGACCCTATATATATACTTAATCATGCAGTCAAGCTCAATACTTTCAAAATCATTAGCCTGTTCATTATATCATAATAACAAAAGACTTAATAACCTAAAGATTCTAAGACCATATGGGTAATATATAAATGATGTTGATTGAGCTTTAAAACAAACCAAATAGTTTTGTATTAGATGGTCCGACACCATATATATATATATATATATATATATATATACAAACACTTTCAAAACCTGCACAGTCTCTTTAATTAACACTATAAAATTAGTCTTAGATGAGAAGAAATTGAATTGCATTAATTTCTAGATATAGATCGATTATGCTAGATAATTTATACTCTACAGTGACACATAAATAGCACATGAAATTGATTGAAAATGCTTGTATTTCTACATTGAAAATGAAACTTATAAGAATTAGAATTCAAAGTCTTTAATTAGCAAATATACATAAAAAAATGTGCAACTGAAAATTGCATGAGATTGCCTAAAATATATAAGCAAATTGACAAGAGAAAAAGACCAACTGTAGTGGGTGCAACTACAATTTCGAAAACCCATGTTATCTCATTTTCTATTTAACTACATTCGAATCTATATATTTTTATATATTCCTTTATAAATAAGTCTTATATATTATAAGTAATTTATAATTAAAATTTTGTTTGCTTGAGAAAAAATTGCGGCAATGGAGGTTCCCCTACTACTATTCTTTCAATTGACTTGTTTTTCATGAATATCAAACCAGCTAACTGTGAAATGACTTCTTGATGGAGCCATTCGTATTTATTTATATATAAAAACGCAATATTTTTTTAGCTTTATCATTAAGAATTTTATTTATATAATTAATTAAAACAATGTCACATTATTTTTACTTATGTTTTCTTTTTCTTAGTTAATAATTCATGTCGTACATGCAAATATATATGAGGTAAAGTGATTCAGTTCAAATGTAGATATAATTTCCATGTAAATATCTATTGAATGGGAATCTTATAGGTTCATTATGAAGATTTTGTTTTGGGTTACTTTAACATCCTTCCACATTGAAAAAGCACAAAAAATATATTTGATCGCTAAACTTTGAATTTTATGACGTTAATTAACCTCTAAAGTTTCAACTATGATTTTAATTAAAATGTACACTTTATTGGATTGTATGGTCATCTTTTAACATCACCTGACTCGGCTTGAATTTTGCTCGAATCTTTTTTTTTTTAACTTATATTTCACAATGGATCATATTTAAGCGTGATACTACCATCTCTTAAAGAGTACATTTTAACTAAAATAATTTCTACTAAGAAAAAAAAAAAAAAAAAAAACTAAAATAAAACTTCATGGTCCGAAAATCTAACCAAATAAAGAAGGCAAATTTAGAATTTAGTTAAGTTTATGGACCAAAAATATTACACTTTCTTGTACCTACACATTGCACTATTTGCTTTAAAAAAAAAATGCATGGAAGCAACAAATTATTGCCTTTTTTATTAGGAAAGAAAATAATTAATGTAGTATAATATGGAAAGGAAGTTAAATGTTTGACTTAGAAAGAAAGAAGGTCAATAGGAATTGTCTTTGACTGCACTCTTAAGTAGTTCCAACAACTGAGATAATTAAAAAAAAAAAACTCAAATTCCATTCTCCTTATTCTGATCATTTTCCTCTAAAATAATTAATTTATCAAATTTAACTCTTTTTTGTTTTTTTTTTTTCAATAGAATCGACCAAACTCCCCTTGTTGAGTAGTTCCTATATATAGATGGCATTAGAAGCCTACATCGCAACTCATATTTTCTAGTACTATACTTTCTAAAAAGAAGCCTCTTATTCTAAAAGGAAAAAGAAAGCAGAAGAACAAAGAGATGGGTTCTTCTTCTTTTCTTCAAAATTCATCCTTTCTTGGAGTTTTTCTCTTCACAATATTTATCACTTCGTTTCAGCCTGCTCTTTGCATATCCAGGCACTACAACTTTGAAGTATGTCATTCATGGCATCGTCACCTACATATATGTATATATATAACTCTGTCATTGATAATGTTTTTTATTTTGTAGATCAAAATGCAAAATGTGAGTCGGTTGTGCCACAGCAAGAGCGTAGTTACTGTAAATGGAAAGTTTCCTGGGCCTGGCATTATAGCTAGAGAGGGTGACAATCTTCTTATCAAAGTTGTTAACCATGTTCAACACAACATCTCTATTCATTGGTAACCATTACTTTTTTTTTTTTTTTTTTTTGATTACCTAGAACAACAGATTTTTTTTTTTTTAATTGAAAAATATATTTTTACAATTTACAACTAATGGCAGTATGATTTTGAAGCTAAAAAGAAACTCTTTTTACAAGATCTATGCTATTATTAGGCTAAATTTACAAGTTATATTTTGAATGAAACAGGCATGGAATTAGACAACTTAGAAGTGGATGGGCCGATGGGCCTGCATATATAACTCAATGCCCAATTCAAAGCGGGCAAAGCTATGTTTACAACTACACCGTTATTGGCCAAAGAGGAACTCTTTGGTGGCATGCTCATATATCGTGGCTAAGATCTACTCTTTATGGCCCTATTATCATTCTCCCTAAGCTTGGAGTTCCTTACCCATTCCCTAAGCCTTACAAGCAAGTCCCCATCATCTTTGGTAATTATATTATTAACCTAAATCTCAATTTTCGCTAAATCCATAATTATTTGTTTAACTAACTACTTTCTTTTCCAGGAGAATGGTTCAATGCCGATACTGAGGCAATCATTAATCAGGCCCTACAAACTGGTGGAGGCCCAAATGTCTCTGATGCATACACAATCAATGGGCTTCCAGGCCCATTGTACAACTGCTCTGCCAAAGGTATCAATTTCGGATACAATAATACCATTTACAGAGAATATTGACTCGACATATTTCAGACGATCATAACTTTTATTATATTTATATCATATATAATCAATCATATAGAATATATAGATAATATAACACGATTATGAAGTGATAATATGAATTCACACCTTTAAATAAGATCTATAACTAAAATTTACAGTGTATTTTCCCACTGCAGATACATTCAAGCTGAAGGTGAAGCCTGGAAAGACCTATATGCTTCGCATAATCAACGCTGCACTCAACGATGAACTCTTTTTCAGCATAGCAAATCACACACTTACCACAGTTGATGTGGATGCAGTTTATGTCAAACCATTTGAGTCAAACATTTTGCTGATTGCTCCCGGCCAAACCACAAATGTCCTGCTTAAAACCAAACCCAATGCTCCTAATGCCAAATTTTTCATGGCTGCTAGACCATATGTGACAGGACTAGGCACTTTTGACAATTCAACAGTGGCAGGAATTTTAGAATATGAATCACCAACTAATAAAAATCTTCCAATCTTTAAACCTGCTTTGCCTGCTCTTAATGACGCTGCATTTGCCACCAATTTCACAAACAAACTTCGTAGCTTGGCAAGTGCAAAATTCCCTGCCAATGTGCCGCAGAAAGTAGACAGGCAATTTTTCTTTACAGTAGGCCTAGGAACTAACCCTTGCCCACAAAACCAAACGTGTCAGGGACCAACAAATGCAACAAAGTTTGCAGCTTCAATTAATAATGTATCATTTATAATGCCAACTACAGCTCTTCTCCAGGCTCACTTTTCTGGTCAATCGAAGGGTGTTTATAATCCTTATTTTCCAATTACTCCATTAATACCTTTCAATTATACTGGTAACCCACCAAATAATACCATGGTTACCAATGGGACCGAGCTTGTAGTCCTTCCTTTCAACACTAGCGTGGAGCTAATTATGCAGGATACTAGCATTCTTGGTGCTGAAAGTCACCCTCTGCACTTGCACGGGTTCAATTTCTTTGTTGTTGGGCAAGGTTTCGGTAACTTCAATCCGAACAAAGACCCTGCAAACTTCAATCTAGTTGACCCTGTTGAACGGAACACCGTAGGAGTACCCGTAGGCGGGTGGGTTGCCATACGGTTTCTTGCTGATAATCCAGGTTAGTATATACATAATAGTTAAAAGTATCTGTCCAAATTTGTGCTTGTAGTTTAGGATTGTATATATAAACAGAAAGTAAATGAATACTAAAATCATGCTTTAATTTAAACAGGGGTATGGTTTATGCATTGCCATCTGGAAGTACATACAAGCTGGGGTTTGAAGATGGCATGGCTCGTTTTGAATGGAAATCTCCCAAATCAGAAGTTGCTTCCTCCACCAGCTGATCTTCCGAAGTGTTAACATTTCAGTTATCAATGAACACATTCTAACTGAAAACGACTTACCCTTTTGGTTTTGTAACCTCCGGTTGTGTTGATTCTTTTGGGCCTTTTGGTATATTATTCTTTCTTTAATCAAGTTATTTTTCAATAATAATGTAAAACGAGTTCAGGAAAGGAAAACAGTGCATAATTATTTTTGTAACTCTATTGTAATTTCACATTTCTCAATAACATATGAGACTTCTCTTCAAATTTTTGCTTGCTTGACAATAAGTTTGGAATTTACATAATCTAAAAGAATTCTTCCCAAAAAAAAAAGAGTTAAAAACTACAATTTAATTGCTGGTAGGTTGAGTTGTGGAATGAAATAGGGCAAAGCCTAGGGAATAAAACTAATCCTACTAAGCAACAAAATAGAAATTTGGTTTCATCCGGCATGTGTTTTTGGCCCTGGACTCTCACAATGCAAACTTTTCTTGTAAGAAGCTACGCTGGCTGACGCCTGACTGTTCTATTCAGATAGTATGATATGTTGTTCAAACTTGAAAACAAAAAATTATTTCCAGACATAACTGAAATGGGATTTTATGTACCTTTGAGATTCCTCCGGCCTGAATGTCTTTTACCCTTGGCAATATTCATAGGCCATAGAATCTTGGTCAGACAATATTTGTCCTTGTCGTCTGGTTGCACAAATACAGCTCTATCAATATGATGTCATAAGCTCATTCCAACATTCAATATAATTACAATCAATAAAAAACAGAACAAGGAAACCCCTAAGTTTAAAAAGGATAGCATTGTTTTTGATAATCTGCATAGACAAAGCTTCAAAGGTGATTCTGCTATGAGCCAATAAATCCTGTCACCATTAATTTATCTGAAAGTTCAAAATTCAAATGCATCCTTTCAAATAAGAACAACTTAGTCTTCAAAAAAATGTCATGGACTACAATCACAAATGAGACAATTATAAGAAACAAAGTACTTTGTAAACACATGGAAAAGAAATCATCATCTACTCTTA
Organism: Euphorbia tirucalli; assembly: GCA_039660915.1. Classification (NCBI taxonomy): domain Eukaryota; kingdom Viridiplantae; phylum Streptophyta; class Magnoliopsida; order Malpighiales; family Euphorbiaceae; genus Euphorbia; species Euphorbia tirucalli. The sequence continues at coordinate 15,377,254 of CM077639.1, forward strand.
TATATAGATCTTCCAAAAGAGGTCCCTTCTGCTCAATCTCTACAACCATGCATACATTTGCTATCATACTTCTAGCACTCTTTAACACATTTTCATCAACACAAGCAGGCCCAGTGAACTCTAAGCTCTTTAGAGAGTATATTGGAGCTGAGTTCAATAATGTCAAATTTTCTGACGTACCAGTTAATCCCAATGTTGAAGTTCACTTCATTCTCTCCTTTGCCATTGACTACACATCATCTTCTCATCCTTCGCCAACCAATGGATACTTCAGTGCATATTGGGACACAGACAACCTTAATCCTTCAGCTGTTTCCTCCATCAGAACCCGCCATCCGAATGTCAAGGTAGCCGTGAGTCTTGGGGGTGACACCACAGGCAACAATCAGCATGTATACTTTCAACCTAAATCAATCAATTCTTGGGTCAACAACGCTATCCATTCAATATCTGAGATAGCAAGAAAGTACGACTTGGATGGAATTGATATCGACTATGAACATTTCCACGCAAGTACAGATACATTCGCTGAATGCATAGGACGGCTTCTCTTTTATCTTAAACAACAAAAAATTGTATCATTTGCTTCAATAGCACCATATGATGATGATTCTGTCCAACCATATTACTTGGCCTTGTGGAAGAAATACGGACACCTTATAGACTATGTCAACTTTCAGTTCTATGCCTATCCTAAGGGCACAACAGTTTCTGAGTTTTTGAAATACTTTGAGACTCAGTACTCTAACTATAGAGGAGGTAAGGTCTTGGTGAGTTTTGGAACAGATAATAGCGGGGGTTTGTCTCCTCAGAATGGGTTCTTTAAGGCTTGCAATAAACTTAGACAAATGAACAAGCTTCATGGCATCTTTATATGGTCAGCAGATGACTCAAAAGCGGCTGGGTTTCCTTACGAGAAGCAGTCACAGAACTTCTTGGCCGGGTCAAAATGAATTCTCTTTTTCTTTCTCATGTTGTACTTAGAGCTCTTTTTTAGGGTTCATAAACAAGCAAACAATTAGAAACTGAAAACTAAGTAGTCAGGGAGTTACACAAATATTCTCTACGATGAAACAATTATGTAACAATATAACAAAATCTAGAGATTAATTAGCAAAAAACTCATATAATTATTCTAATAGACTGTTCAGTGTTCGCAAAAGTTTATACTCTTTAGGGTTCAACCTGGAGTCCTAGTTTACAGAAGATCTGGACATCCAGGTTGAACCACGGTCACAGTAACACCGGAATTATACATGAAATCAGGCATGTAGTACATGAATGGACTACAACATGACAATACTTACGAAACGACGGGTGACGGTGAATTAGGGTTCAATTCCGGAGAGGGAGCCTGAGAAACGGCTACCACATCCAAGGAAGGCAGCAGGCGCCCAAATTACCCAATCCTGACACATGACAATACTTACGAAACGAAAGATGACAATATCACTATCTTAAGCATGCTTGATACATATAGAAACTTCCAATTTCAGGGCTGTAATCAGGTTTCCAAACACAATTTTCTGTCCAAGAAAGCAAATGCCAACACCAGAAAAAGTTGAAAACAATAATGTAACAGAACTTGCCCAAACAAGTAGATATGTCAAAAATAGAATTAAGCACTAACCATATATCTAAATACAATAGCATAGGCAGATACGTCAGTATTAAAAAGCTAATAGAATGGAATCAAATCCCCATTCCATCATCATGTGGGGATGTATGACAAAGAAATAATTAAGTAATGTAACGCTCATTACATTATTATGTTTTTTTAATCAAATAATGATTCATAAAATATAAGGAAATAATTTAAAAAAAAATTATTAAAAAACTTGTTAATTCTCAACCCAGTTTAATTCTCCAAACTTTTTCACCATATAATTGCTACTTCCACCAAACAACAGACAGTCAACTTCACTCAAATTTATTAAACTACAAAAGCACCACCAATGATACTTCCAAAAATCTCAGGAAATACCTGAGCACATTATACGGCTCCAAATACATCTGCAAATTGAGTTCAAACTTTTTATTTTCAGTGCCTACATGTATAAACTGGTACTAGATAGAGCTAAAAAGTGATTTAGGCTAGGAGAAAGGGGAAAAAAGTACTACCAGTTGAACCTTTATTCAAGCTTTCTTTGCAACTGGATTTATCACTTGGTCATGATCAGCAAGTGAGAACTTCTTCACCTTCTATGGACAAAATGTCCAAAATAAACATGAAGTCCATGTTAATACCCATGTCCTATACATTCAGTTCCACTCTCCTTCCATAAATATATCTAGTTCTGTGGATAACTGAATTCTAAAATTTACAAGCTTTGTATAGCAGGATTTTTCAAATTCCTAATGCTACACTACACATTCAACTACAAGGTCAAAGTAGCAACACCCAGTTATCCATTTGAAAAAGAGAGAGAAAAACAAATTAAACACATAATCAGCAATCAAGTAAATGGTTGTCATAAGAGGATGTATATTAAATAAATTGTTACCGGTGGAATTCCAGAATAAAATTATGCAAGTTAGGTTAGTGCAGTGGAACTCCATATTATAACAAGGTGAAGTTTAGTATGATCTTCTAGCTAGTGCTATTCCAATCCCATTATTGATGTTGACCTTGTTAATTGCACATATTGGTAATCATCAACTGCCATAGGATTAACTACACATTTTCACCAACTTCAAAATGGGACTGAATGCACATGAGGGCCAACAACATGGTCCATGTACATTTATATTGAGAATCTTACAACCCCTATGACATGAACCTAAAACACATGCCTGTCATAATAAATTATTAGCCATATTGCTACTGATGGCAAACCACCAAAATCAGGTACAGAGAGATTGAGTTGGGTCACCATAGGCCTCTCTTTCTCAACATTGCATGACACAGATCCAGCAAATTCCACTTGTGGAGGCCATGTATTCTTTTTCAAATATGCCACAGCATGGTCACATTTTTTTTTCATATATATTCTTCTTCAAATCTACCTTGTTCTCTAGTCTCAATTTCGTCAGATATGATTGGTTTCCAGCTTTAACTATTATGATAACAGAAATCACTAAAAAAAGAAAAAAAAAAATACAGAACCAGAACCAATCCATTGTGAAAGAACACTCTAAACCCCAATCGTGGGCAGATCGAAGAAAATTGAGAGTTAAAAAATCTCTGGAGATGTGAATCAATTTATTAACCAAATTAAAACAGAATGGAACATCAAAATCGCAAAACAAATTGAGAACCTCAAAGATACAAAAACAATCAGATGTCAAGAAATCAGGCATTTGAAAAACATGCCTAACATCTTCTACCATGTCTTCAGTGCTGATCAATTTTAGAGCATGAAGCCAGTATATGCTTTAAGTACAATGGAAGTTTTTTTATGCTTGATCAGCTATTGAAACATTCAGAACATTGTGATTTACAGCCAAAGGATGCTTGTGCTAAACCAGCTCCAAGAACCATACACAAGATGCAAATTAGAATCAAAATTGAAGTAATATTAAGTATCAATAGAATTCCATTTCAATTGGTTACTCACACAGCAATGGCACAAAAATGTGAAAGTACTACCCTACAAAATTACCCTATGAAATGAACGCATTGCTTGCCTTAAAGTAATACAAGCTTCAATATGGAAGAGCCACAACAACAAATGCCAAAATTACCGACCTTCTTCAGTCAATTATCATCTTCTCCACCTCTTCTCCTCTTCTTCTTCTTGTTACTCCGCTGCTCGTCTGCTTCGTCCCTACTTTCCTCTTCAACCTCTCTATTCTTCCTCTTTTTCCTATCCTCTTTCTTTAGCTCCCCGATTTCCATTTTCAACCCATTCTCCTCATGCTCACGAAAGCTACCAACTGTCTTCTCTTCTTCCTTGTTTTCCCTTTTCTTCTCAACTTCTCTGTTTCCAATTTCAACACCAATTACCTCGGAATCACCAAGACTATCCCCGTTTCTCCTCTTATTCTTGTGCTTCTTTCTCCCAATTTCCTCTTCCACTCCACCCTCATCAAAGTCGCCTCTTTTATCCTTCTTATTTTTCTTCATATCCTCCCCCACATTATCTTCCCCTCGACTCTTCTCTTCCTTGACCTCGTTCCCCGGTCGCCCTTCGTCATCCGCTACATTTCCGAAGTCAAGCTTTCTCCTTCCATTTTCGAATCCAATGGTTGGTCCCTGACTCAGCTCAACGCTTCGGGTAGGTATACCTCCAGTAGCAGTAACAGCCGATGAATCTGATTTGTGTTTCTTATGTTTCTTACGATCGGATTTCGAGTGAAGACGAACCAACTCATCCAAAGCAGCGGTGGCACGGCGAAGGTAGGCGTTGACGGCCTGAGAAGCCCCAGTCTCGGCGGAAACGAACTTGGAGAGGACAGAGGCAGCTTTACAGATGGTGACAGGCGTAGAAGAATGGATTTCGGCAGCCACCGTCTTCATGATTTAATTGGGATTTGTATTTTGCTCTCCAGGGTTTAAGAATTGCGATTCACACCATGAGGAGGGTACGTTTAGGGTTTATGATTGGGTTTTTTTTTAAGACTTGCTGACAGAACATAATACCAACACGATACAAATTTTAGGTTTGGGTTTAATTAAACAGGTAATGGGTTGTTTTGGATTGATATGGGCTGCGGAAAGCAGCTTCAAATGCACAATTGGTAAAAGTCAGATTGTATTTAGGAAAGTACTGGAAAAACACTTAAAACTACTTTTAAAAAAAGCAATGAAACTTAGCTTTTCCTGACAACACTTTCACTAAAAGTAATCCCAAACTGACCCAAAATATATAACTCATAAACACAAAATGACTTTTTAAATAGTTTTGCATGTCATTCTTAATAGATGAAGTAAAATGACACATAAATGCAAACAAAACATAATCCAAAATAAAAAATAGTATGGTAAGATTTGTAAAATAGGTTTTGGATCAATATTTTAGGTCGATAAGGGTTAAATTGATAATTTAGATATGACATAAATATTTGAAATTTTTAATATTTCACACGACACGAAACCGACACGAACACGATTATGTTAACTTGATTATAACACGAAAATTTTTGGATCGGGTTTGGGTTTTACTCACTGAAAAACGAACCTAAATTTGACACGACATGAACACGACCCACCTACACGAATTGCCACCCATAGTGTTTTTTTACAGTGGAAGCCGTTTAATTTAACATACATAACAAAATAACTTAATTCATAACAAAATGGTAACCACTTTTATTAAATCTACAACCATAACTAATATGTGATTTTCTCAAATTAATTTTTATATTAATTTTTTCTTTTCTCTTTCTAACAATTTTTCCACATCTAATATTCCTAAAATCTCTACAAGAATCTATATATTTATAAATGAATAACTCTTTTTTAAATTAACTTTAATTTCTTTCATATTTTATCTTGTTTGATTAATATTAGCCGGTTTGTTTTATGGTTATTTAGCGTGTAAGTAGAACAACTTCTTATGCAGTCATTTATTTACTTCCTTTAATATATTATTTTTCCTTTTTCTCTAATCTAGAGATTGCTTTATTTCTCTTTTGTTTTTTTTCTTCAAATTTTTGCTGCCTACTTTTTGTATTCGTTTTGGTATGCTACTTTTTTTTTATACTATTTTTGGAATTAGTGTGATTTGATTATAAATCGATCAGAAAACTGAGAACGTGTTATTTCTTTCGATTTTCTCCATTACATAATAATGGTTGATATTTGCTTTTCCCAATTGACTAACATTTTATATCTATATATCTGTTTTTTCGATCGACTAGTCGGATACATATTTAGATTCTTTTTTTGTTAGACCTATTTTGGGGTTGCTACTATGATTATTATGATCTTTAATTAGTATCTTTTCAACATCAAGATCTAGAGAGTTGCATCTTAATTTCTCATTTTTTTTCTTTATTTGAATTATTATCCCTACAAGTGATTAATGTAAACGGCCAATTTTTTTTACTTTTTATACACCTGTTTTTGAAAGCAAATATTTGTATTCATTTTATGATATCAAATAACTAAGCCAATTTTAATAGTACTCGAACTCGATGTATATCAAGATTAATTTGACACTGTTTTCAAAATTTCCTAAATTTTTTCAATGTTTACATTCTTAGTTAAGGGTGTAGTATCTGGTCTATAGTTAGGGAGGTCCAACATTCCTAGATTGCTTTCAACACTATTTTATATGTGATTTATGGTTATTTTTTTTACTAAAACAATACAATATATATATATATTAAAATTTTTTATATATATACATTTACAATGTATCGAATTAAATCTACACATTGCGCTGGGTTGAAACCTAGTTTAGAGTAATATTGGGTAAAATCTCTTTATCGAGTCATGTCTTATTGGCAGATGGATGACTAGCATGAAAATAAACTTTGTTGTTAAGGGACATTTACAAAGGTAGTTATACGTTTATCTCTGTTAGCAAAAAGTTTCAAATGATTAATCCTATTAGAAAACAAGATCTTTCTATTCGGTTATATATAAAAAAAAAAAACTAAATTGTAGTTGGATTCCTAGCATAGCTGGCTCTCAATTCCTGCTCAGATTGTTCCCAAATTTTGTTAAGATTGAGCCATTGACGGGTAAAAAGGGGGTTTCATCAATAAATTTGGGGTTATGTTTTTCCATTTCTGTTCGAAGAACATTGAGGTGTGTAAAGGATCTAACAAAAAGTTTGGGACGTCAAAGAATAAATAATGTCAAAGTTAGTAGTGAATTTATATAAATAATAAGGGTCCAGTATGAGAACCGAATGTACTAGATTGAACCGAATATCCAAGGAAAAAGATCCAGAAATTGGACCGAACTGTTGACTCTTTTTTTTTTCAAAGAATTGAATTGAACTGTAGTGTTGTTTGACTCTTTTTTTTTTTTTTTTTTTTTTTTGAAAAAGAATTGGACTAAACCGTACCAGAATTTATCCATAATCAGACTAAATACTGAACTGAATTGGACTAAACTGAAAACCAAACCGTAAGAACCAAGAATTTAGTAGTATTAAATCTATATTACATATATACAAAAATTATTTAATTCTAGTAATTTTATAATATATATGAAAAAAAAATTATTATGATATGAAATAATTTATAATATTTCTCACAACAAAACCAAATATATTTATAATATTTTGCTAAATATTATTTGAATTTATATTTTTTAGTCGAGGTCTTATAGAAAAATATTTTTGTTTTCTTTTTTATTTTTACGATTTTTTCTTATTTATTTGAGTTCGACCAGACTGCACCCGAACACCAAAAATGGAATCAAATCCCCGAATATCTAGATTGGATTAGATCAAAATTTGTAGGGCAATCAAATTCTAGAGAATTATTCCTCCAATCAAAATCACCAAATTAGACCAGCCCGTGCCAACTTATAAATAATGCCAAAGTTAGTAGAGAATTTACGTATCTGGCCTATTTTTTCATACATGTAACATGCATGAGTGTCACCTGAAAGATTTTACCTAAAGAGACAGTAGGCCTTCGGGGTAAACCTAAAAGGTTTGCATATGTATTAGGCCTATTTAAAATTAATTATTTTTAAAAGGTTGGAAGCTTTAGAGATGGTGACAGACAGGAGTAGCATAAATTTAATAGAACTACTGACTGAAAGATCAATTAATGTACATTTACTTTCAAAACTTAAAACTGGATAATTTGTTTTTACAATTTCAGTAAAATTTCTCCCCGCTGAACAATATCAATCCAACTCCTGAAATATATGAAAGGACTGTCAAATTACAAATTTTAGTTATTCTCAGTCTTTCCTTCTCGGTTTATAGCTTTCTTTTTGCCTCTCTCATCAAATAGCATCTCATCTCATGTAAAGAGCTACAATTGTCAAAGACTACAACACGTATCTGTGGGATGTTTTCATATTATTTGAAAAGATGAAAAAAAAAAAAAAAAGAAAAATAATACTAAATATAGACATGTTGTTGTTTGGACTTTATGTACCTTTTAGTTTGGATAATCACAAATTGTGATTTGCAATTCAGAAGAATTCACTTCAGCCGTATATTGTCTCACAAAAGCTCTTCTCCACCAAACCTCAAATGCTCTCTGAATGTTGGGGCAGTCATCCCCTTTATTTAGGAATCGATCGAACCAATTTAGTAAAATAGCTTGCTGTTGTAGCAATGGCAGTGTAAGAATCATCCGCCCTAATCCCTCCTCCACTTGTTTCTTATCAACTGATTTGCAAGCCCTCCTGATCCATCCAAAGTCTTCATAAAGTGCTTCCAACCAGGTTGACAGCAACGAAAATCGTGTTTCTTTCGGCGCCAGGATTTGTCCTCTTCCAATGGCAATGCACAGTTGTGCAGTAACTTTACTGATTTCATGGCGATAGATTATCGGAATTTTTGAATGGAGGACTGCAAGCTCCCTCTGGTCTGCCCATACTTTCACAAACTCTTCTGCTGATTTTTTGTCTATTAGAATATCAACTATCCACTGCAAATTCTCAGCTTCTCGAGCTATTTCACTCATTACACCTCCTCGAGCATCATCCATGCTTGTAGCTTCAGATAAGCATAGAACAAGAGAACTAAGACATCGGTGGCAGAGAGAGTAAAGGGTATCTTTAGAAACACCAAGTTTATCATCATGATAAGATGAATCTTCTTTAAGTAATCGAGAAATTAGAGTCTTCATCTCTCGACGAGCTTTATCATCTTTAGCTTGTAGAACACCATTAAGCAGTTTAAGGAAGATGTCATCGGCAGTTGTAGAAGTAGATACCTGAGATGTTACTCTTTGGAGAACTTCAGTTGCTGAACCTTGAAGCTCAAGTTCACTCAGATGAGAGATGATCTTTTCCTCTTCGTCTTCTGACCATGGCACAGCTTCCAAGTATTCCAAGCATGACATAATCCCTGTATCAAACATGATGTCTGCAGATACCTACAGAAAGATACTAACAAATGACGATTTGCAAGAACAGAAAGCAGAAGGGAAAAACGCAACCGAGAAAAATCCATCATTTCATATCTTGAACATATATTACTAATGAGATGCATGTAACTTAAATGAGCAGTCTTCAGTACGTTCAATATTATAGAACAATCTGAAGAAACAAGGTAATTACATAGGAAACAGAATTCTATCATCAATGTTTGATAACATTTCTCTCATTTTTGGAAATGACCAAAAATGAACAAAAAGGGAAATCATCAACCAACAATCTGAACCTCTTGTTGCTTGAGGTGCCAATGATGAAAATCTGATGCTGCTAAAGAAAATGGTGTAGTGTGTTCAATTTAGTAGGAGATTTTCCATTTCTGAAACCAAAAGGTTTGAGATTCTGCCCACTTTTCCACATTATTTTAGCAACTGATTAATCCCATGCATTTCCTCATGAAAATAAAATCAAAATGTCTTGCATCACTGGTTATAGCCTTCAAATTCTATGTTCGTCCACCGTGTCCAACTCAAAGAGCCTTACTCCCAATTCTCATCTCACTCGCTCAATACTTTCAGTTTTCACTCTCATGTGAGAATGGTCAGTTCCTCCTTTTTATGTGCAAATCACATTAGCAAAGAGATTAAAAACCAACAGCAATTTCCCCCCTTATTCTACAACATTTTCAACAAGTAACACAGTTAGGGGGATCAAACAGTATAATCACACATTTGCAACACTAAAACCTAAATTATTCAATATATTTGTGAAAACAACAATCTATTAAAAAATAACTCCTAAAACATAATCTTCCAACTTCATTTCCCACAGCAACAAAACTAAAGCAAAGCAAGTAACAATAGCCAACACCACCAATAAAAAGAACAATTCAAGTAGATAATAAAAAGATCAAATCGCAAGTAAAAAACAAGCATCACCCAAATGTAAACACAAATATAAAGAATTATGTTAGTACCTTGAGAAATTCCAAAACCTTAGTGACCTCTTCACACATCAATCTCTTCTTCAGATCATCGGAATACATTAAAACAAGAGTCTCCATATAAACCTCTACATCATCGCACTCACTAATCTCCACGGAATGCGTAGTAATCCCCTTTTCTTTCTCTCTCAATTTCTCCCTAAAAAATGCACTCTTCTCCATCAAAACCCTTTTATGCACATCACAGGAAACCTTATACCCATCTTTGCCAATCACAGTTATGCTCACATCACCCATACCAAACCCACAATTATTCAAGTACTGAATTTCTTTTTGAATATTCAAGATTTTCGATTGCGATTTTTGGCGATTCTGTTCAAGGGTTTGTTCCTCGGACATCATTTGGAAGAGGGTCGGATGGTGGCCGTGGCGATTGGGTGGGTGATTCGATTCGTTGGAGGTAAAATTGGGCAGAGGAGGAGGAGGAGGAGAATAGAGGGTTTTAGAATTAGGAGAGCTTAAAACCCTAGAGTGTAGAGTTGTAGAAGGAGTTCTCGAAGGAGAAAAGGAAAGAGTCGGGTCTGAGATAAACCCTTGTTTTATCATTGTTGAAACTTCTCTAGAGGCTGCCATTTCAATTCAATTCAATTCAATTCAATTCAAGAACCTTTGTAGTTTTGGGATTCTTTTTTCCCGGGAAAAAAAATGGATTCCGGGATAGTAGAAGTGGAAGAGAAAGAAGAAGAATCCAAGAAAGAAAATGGAAAAGGTGGGGGCTTTGGATCTGTAGTGTGACTTGAGGTGCACAAAGTGATGGCAACAATTAATTGTGGCCACGGATGGGCTTTGTTTTTAAACTTTTATTTATAAACCGGAAAAAAACGGTTCTTTTTGTTTTCTACAATGGAAAGTAGGGTTGTCAAACGGGTAACAGGGGCCCGTTCCCGTTGGGGGCCCGCCCGGATGGGGACGGGAAATCCCCGATTAAAATTCCCGCGGGGCGGGGACGGGGACGAATTTGTCCCCGTTTATTAATCGGGGACGGGGATGGTATTACCTCTACCCGCCCCGCGGGCCTCCGTCCCCTTCCCCGTTTAAAGCCCGCGGGGATCCCCGATAAAATACCCGAATCCCCGTATTAATTTATTTAATTAATATTAGATTATATATTATAAAGTAATTAATAAAATTATGAAATTTCTAATCTGGATAGGAATACTAACAATTCGGCCCACGCCCAAACCCAATTGATAAATTAAAAAATGTTAATTGCCCAAACCCATAACCAATTGATAAATTAAAAAATGTTAATTGCCCAAACCCACTTCTTCCTTCCCCTGCAATGTTAATTGCCCAAACCCACAACCAATCATCTAATTTCTTTTATTTGGTTATCATTTTGCATTTTAAGAGCTTTAAATATATGGTATACTAATTATTAATTATATTTTTAGATTCTCGAATGTGTGAAAAAATTCTTGCTCAATATTGTGATCTTCTCGATGATGAAGATGGAGATGACGCGGTAATGTTTCATTGTCATTGGTTAATTGTTCCCATTTAATTTTTTACAAAATTTGAAACTTATGAATTTTATATTGCTAATTTGCTAGGTTTAAATTGGAAATTTGGCGTGAAAACGAAGATCGGAATTGGAGAAAGGGTCGAAGTTGATGATGTTATTTTATGTTTAATTATTAATTATATATTAATGTATTTGACAATTGAGTTTTAAGAATTTTATGTTTGTATTTTAATGCATATTTGGATAAATTTGTGGGTAAAAATTGAAATTTTACAGGTTTTTTTTATAAAATATTAAATTAGCTAAACGGGGACGGGGATCCCCGCGGGGACCCGATTCCCCGCTGGGGACGGGGATGGGATAGGTTTTTATCCCCGATTAATAAACGGGGCGGGGACGGGGATCCCCGATTAATTTGGGGACGGGGATGGGGAATGCAATCCCCGCCCCGCCCCGCCCCATTTACAACCCTAATGGAAAGAGGAGAATACATCATTTGCTTGCACGTGCGATCACGTGACTTCTTGCCTCCGAATCATGACAACTAGGAGAAGCAAATAAATCCTTGATTCCAAGGCAATTGTTATTCACTTACATTTGGCATTACCTTCCAAATTTTATTTACTTAATATATTATTACATCTATAGTAGCCTTCCAAATTCTTTTTCTATAATTTCTATTTTTTTTAAGTTTAGTATTTAATATCAGTATTACTCAAATCCTCAACTTTTTATTACTGTTAATATATATATATATATACACACACACACATTATATTTATAATGAATTTAGTAATTTTAAACATTTTCACATGTTATTTAAAATATATGTATCTTTATTGAAATAATTGTTCAGGAGTTGATCATAGTTAAGATTTTTCATCCCTTTTTTTGTTTGAGGCTTAAACATAATTAAGGTTTATCTCTCCTTACTGCGAATATATTTAATGGAATTCGAATCTAAGTCTTTTTCTACAAGTTCAATTTGTATTGGTATCTTAAGGGCCAGTTTGGGATTGCTGTTAGAGAAAATGCTTTTCCCCACAGCTAGGTTTCATTGCTTTCTTTAAAAGTAGTTTTAAGTGTTTTTCCAGTACTTTCCTGAATACAATCTCACTTTTACCAATTGTGTATTTGAGGTTGCTTTCTGCAGTCCCAAAAAGCAGCTTTCAGCCAAAATAAGATTCTCCTTACTTTTGGCTGAAAACTGCTTTCCGCAGCCTCAAAGCCTAAGCGTAAATTATTTGTTAAAGTTGAAATGCATTTGATGTGGTAATTTAAAGTTCATAATTGTTATACCAAACACCAACTATATTCAAGTCCATAATAATTGATTGTGGGATCCTCATTTGTCTAGTGATTTAGGTTGATAGGACCAGAATGAATATACCATCCAACAAATCTTATCCGTTTTATCAATTTTATTCTCCCTATGTGAAGAAGAAAAATGTTTGTTTAGCTTGTATACATGAACTTGGCTTATGCTTTGGGCTGTGATGGGCTGCCCATGGGCATCCATCCTTTCTAGGCCACTGTTGGGCTCTCGGGCCTTTTGGGCCTCCACAAGGCCCTTTCCCCTACCCTCCACATCATTTTTTACATATTTATCTCAATTTTAAGACTATTAAAATGGGCTTCTTACACATTTAAGTTACGTTTCTTAGTAACAACTTTCCTCCGGCTATAAAAATTTCAAATCGCTACTTTTTCAATTTTTAATATTACTTAGTTAAAAGAGATACTTTTAAATATTACAACTTATACCCCCTTATAAAAAGGCCAAAAAATCACGATTTATTGTCTCTGTCTCTAAGTAAAATCACGATTTCGTACTTTTTCTTCGATAGACTTCTACATCTTCTTCTCCGAGAGTCTCCGATATAGTCTCCAATGTCTTTTTTTCCGACAGAATCTCCTACGTCTTCTTCTCAGGTTTAGTCTACTCCTACGACTGTATTTCAATCTTTAGCTTTCTATTCTTTTCTAACAACAATTTTGAGTCCAAAAAGAGAATGTGGTGATATGTTTACTTTTTACAACTGAATGAATTATTAGGGAGAATTTTGTTGTAATGGTCCTCTTTTTAGTTTTTAGGGTACAAAATTGTAATTAAAAAAAAGTTATAAATGAAAGAAGAAAAATGGTGAGGTTTTTTCCTTTTTCTAATATGAGATGTTAATTTGATAGTATATATATTAATTATCACATTAGGGCGCAAATGAAATGAATATATTATGCTCCAAATTTATAAACGCAACTAAATAAGAAACATAAAGAAAAATGTTTAATTAATTAAATGACAAACAAAGAATCAAAACCTGAACAAACATGTATTAGAGAGCATTACAAGGAACAAGAAATCATACAATTGAATAACACAATATCACCATTACAACCACAACCAAACAAAAGCATCATTTTTGGGGAAACAAAATGAATTAAATAAAATAAACATGTAGCGTCCTCAAAAACAAAAATCTGCACCACAATTCACACATTTGAAAATTAATATAATCCTTATAAATATAATATAATTAAGAATGAAAGTAAACAAATTACCTGTTTCATTAGAAAACATTTGTTTGTAGATCCAGAAGCTGAGGATCAACAATTGTATCTGCTTCTTTGTCTGATTCCTCATCGAAGACAGAAACATCAAGCACAGGAGGATTCTGAACATATCACAAAATTAAAATACAATATAATTGCTAATGAAATGGCATTAATATCCAAATCAAACCACTAATTAATTAAGATTATGTTTACGTACCATGCAGCGAACCAAAGGCCAATTGACACCCTTGAAGAATGGATGGCGTTTGATTTCATTTGCTCCCTCATGAGAACCCAATCTGGTTTTTGGATCTCTGTGTAATAATCTGTACATTAACTGCTTTGCTTGCATACTAACCTGCTTCCATCATCCATATCAAATATTTCATTAATTTCAATGTCTTAATTAATTAATCTTAGTTAAAAACTAAAAAGAATAATATATATATTGGACCTGTCTGCTTCCAGGAAATTTTAGATCTTTATGGAGAATATTGGCAAACGTCTTCTGTCTTGTCTTTCCTCTAAATGGTGTATATCCATATAGCATTTCATACATAAGAATTCCTGTTCCAATCAAATTTTGCACCATTTCACTAAAAAAGTTTAAGCTAATACATATTTTTTTTAAAGAATAATTCAAATACTTACCAACAGCCCACCAGTCAACTGCACTAGTATGTCCTGCCCCACTAATAATTTCCTGATAAAGAACGCAATCAAAGTTACGCATAAAGATTAAGGAAACTAATTAAATTAAAAAGAAAAAAGGAAACTAAAAAATTGGATCATAATGGGGTTAAATTGGTGTTCCCCAAACAAATAGATGAATGCTGATGTAAAAGAAAAAAAGGGAGTTGAAAGGAAGGCGAACCGGAGCTATATACTCTTCAGTGCCAACAAAAGAATTTGAAGCTCTCATGGGTTCAGCAACAAAGATTGGATCCTGCCTTTGTCTTTGTTTACGCATTTGGTTTTTCTTATCATTTGGAGTTGGAATCAAAAGCTTCATCGCCAAACACTTCAATCACTCATCTATATCTACCATTAATCCCAACCACAACACATTCATGTTATTGAGAATAGATACCTGTGGTTTACTTGATGTCAAACATGACAGATCGAAATCTGTCAAAGACACATGTCCATTGCTCTGAAGTAAAATGTTTTCTGGCTTCAAATCTCTGTAAATTATGCCTGCAACCAAACATTAAAAAATAAACTGTCAACATTTTGTTCATCAATGTGAAAACAAAAACTATTACATTTAGCTGAATTTCAACCTTGACAGTGAAGGTATTCCAATGCTACAACTACTTCTGCAGCATAAAATCTGTCATCACAAAACATTTTTCCAATGATTAGTTTGTCCATAAAAAGGATCAAAATCTCCAAATTCTTTACCTGACAGCATCTTCCTTGAGTACTTTCGTCGGCTGTCTGTCCAAAAGCATAAAGAGCTCTCCACCAGGGCAGTAATCCGTTATCAGACAAATATGTGTTTTGGTCTGAAAAGTTACATACACATTAATCTGATCATCTTTCGTGTCGCTAAAACTAGGTGTTTGTTCGTTCTCGATTAAAGTATAAATAGCCTAACCTGAAAGGAAGCATATAGTGCAGGAAGGAAAGGATGATCTAACATGTCAAGAATTTCTCTCTCTGCACAAGCTCTATGCACCTGCATCAGACAACAACAATCCGTGTAGGCAGATACACAACTTTTGATAAGGCGAGATATGAATTACCGGATGAATTCTAATACCTTGTTTCGGTTGAGCATAACGTTCTTATCCATAGCTTTCATGGCAAACTGGAAATCAGTTCCACACAATTCTACCAAATGCACACTGCAATTCCAATCTTAGCAGGTCAGGATTCCAGAAAGAAACACCACAATGCATATTCATTGACTTTGATATGAAAAGACAAAACCAAAAACACAAACCTGCCAGTGTCACCGGATCCTAGGGGTTTTAAAGGCCTGAAATGTTTGAGTCCTATTTGCTCTCCGTCACCTATGATCTGCTCGAATTATGAAAATGTTAGCGAAACAATGACAATGAAATAGGGAATCGGATTATTCAGATGATTATGCTTATGATTGGAGCTAATGGGTGTATAGTACCTTCTGAATTGCTTTCCAAGACGGTGTCTCTCTTCTATGAGGCTTTGCATGAACGGTCTTTGAATGATTAGCCCACAAATCTTCTGGTTTCTGCAGAGTAAGTATGTACATTTTTCCACTTTGTCAGGAAATTGAAAACATTTTAGAGAAAGCACAAGCATTCAAAAACTTACCGAATTGGCATCAGGAAGTTCTCTCACAGCTACATCGACGTTTTCTGCAGTTTGTTTAATCTGATAATGCACAATCAACAGTTCAAGGAAAAACTTCATAAAGTGTAAAGTCATCTTTAAAGGAAGAAGTAAACCAAAGGAGGAAATCTAGACCAGTTTTTCACTCTCATGTTTAGTTTCCTCTGGGATAGAATTGGTACGTGGCTCAACATGTTCGCTTCCATCTAGTTGTACTCCAATGAAATACTGCACTTCTCCCTGTTGAAACAGAAAGCTCTTCATTCATACAAAGTTCGAACATTAACACATCATATTATAAAATGAAATTCAACATATAACACCTTCTGATCACGCATAGGCTGCAGATGGAACAGGTTCCAGAACTTCTTACCTGGATTATAACTCCATTAAGCTTATTAAGTATTTACAAGTTGAAAAGGTTTTAGACTAATAAAGTAGGCATACCGGTCTTGGTATAGTTAATCAGCTGTACTGTAACATCTGTCTGGTTATCAATTGCCTCTCTTATCTTCTTCACAGTTGCTGGATCAGTTTCAGGACCTTGCAAAAATCTACAATATCCATGTATTCAACACATTAACTGACAATACTTAAATCCTGACACAGAAAACACTAATTATGATGCTTGCCTGCAGTTTCTGCCCAAAATTTCTTCGCGACTGTATTCTGTCAGCTCTAAGAAGCTATCAGAGGCAAAAATCTGAAATCCGAAAACAATCAGAGATGTTACATTTTTACTCCCTTGACATAACAGAATCAGGATGACAGCAAGTGTATAGTTTACATTGACTAAACAGGATTCTTACAATGGGATTATCCGGTAGCCTTGGATCAGTAATGACAAAGTTTTTCTCGATACGTTCGAGCGTTGTAGCAAGATCAATACCCTTTCTCATTTCCTTCTTCCTCACTTTATCGTCTACGCTATCAGGCCTAGCATCATCATCACTTTCTTCATCGCCGTCGTCGTCATCATCATTATCATCTGGAATAAACGTGTCGTCGATGCTCTCAGCATTCCGTTCGTGAGTACTTTTCCTAATTAGCCTCAAAAGTAAAAAATGCAACATACAGAAGTTGTTGTTAAAGTAACAGTTAAGAATGTGACAAAGCAATTCGAAAGAGAAGCTATAAGTGCGTATATATGTTACTTCATGAAAGAAAGGCGGGCGGTTTTTCTTGGTTTCTTTTCTGGCAACTCATTGATAGACTGCATTGAGTTTCTTCCACCAATTGAAGTTCTAACAGAAGGTACAGTCTCGGAGTTTCGCCTTCCTACACCTCCTTTTCTATCCCATTGTCCATCAGTTTCTGATGATTTTCGATTGTTGTTGGATTCGCTAAGTGCACGAGGTCTCTTCACTGCTTGAACAAGTTCTGTTACTGCAGTTTTTGCTATCTCTTTCTGACGTGCTGCAGGAAACATATTTAGATTACTGATTAATTCATTTTGTTGCTTATTTGAGGTATTGACAATTTTAAGCTATAAAACTACTAATTTGTATTTACATTGTCATCCATCCAAGAAATCTCTTTCATCTTTTCATCTCAGTTTTCTGTTTCTAGTCGGATTTCATTGAGATTACAGATTCAGCAAAGGACATAAATTGAAAAGTGTTTTTAGTATTGAATTACAATGTTGATCGATGTGCATAATTACACATAATGGCACATAATTGAATTCAACCCAATTGACAGGTTTTTACTCAATATTATAGTTGCTACATTTTGTTGAACCATGTCAATGATGCTTGTGATTTTTCCCCACATTTCAGGTCTCAAATATAACTAATTTCTTCCTCTTTTTTTTTTTTTTTTTTTTTGGTATTTGAAGTAAGACTATTTGTATTCTATAATCATGCATCATGCATCGAATTCAAAACTAAATTAGTGAACTTATTACAACCCATAGTCAGATGAGTTTCATGACTAAGATCTTCAACAATAGTTTTTGTTAAAAAAATAATTTGATGTGCATAGAGTTATCGCTATATATATTAACAACAAAATTTGATAAATTTTTAATGTTATTGATATACATATGGTATCAGGTTTTAAATATCTAATGTTATATAAGTTTTTAACACTAAAATTTATTTTGTTGTTAAGTAAAAAATTTTTTTATTAATGATATATATATATATATATATATATATATATATTGAATTACAGTAAATACCATCATATCTGATCAAAGATTCGGGCAATCCATTAGGACGCAAAGTTTTCTCCTTGGACCCCTCGGTAAACTTGCTAACTTCCACCAGCATTCTGCATAACATAACAGCAGACAGATAGAAAAACAACATTAGAAAAAAAAAAAAAGATTTTTGTTTAAATAATTAATAGAAAAAAGAGCATATATATATATATATATATTGGTGTATAATCAAGAGAGGTGTACGATATGTTAGGGGTCCAGTTATTTTGATGATAATGAAGCTTTGAACAAGCGACAGAAACGACAAAAGTGGACAAGACAGCCACAGCCTATAATTGACACAAATTAAAAAGAAAATAAAAGTTGGAATCATTATCAATTATGGGACTTGAGACATATACGTGAAGCTAGGCCTCCTTTGCCAGTTCACACTTCATGTGGTGTGTTTTACGACAATTTCTCATTAACTGTCACTCATCATGTCTTATGTGGCACTACGAATACCACATCCTTTTATAATTATGCAATTCATGAAAATTGTAACTCCCAAATTTCCAGTTTCCAACGTCATATATGATAATAGGAATGTCATTATTTCTGCCTTTGACACCCTATTTAATCCAAAATTTTACAATAATATGTTTGTATATATTATTCACTCACCCAATGTACTGAACTATAATCTTAAAAAAAAAAAAGCATATGATCACTCTATGAGAAATAATTAATAGTAATGTAGAAGAGTGACTTTTACTACAAAGCCTATCAAATTCATTAGTAAAATTTTACTGCCATAAACTGATATGGTAACAATTTCTAAATGTTGTTCTTATGTGTATATTAATAAATTTCTACTGTAAATATATATAGGCAATTTATAGCAGCAATATGTAACAATATTTTTTTTTTTATTACTATCTAAAGTTATGTAAAAATTTTTTATATTTTTTGAGAGCCAAATTTCATATTTATTATTATAGTGTTTGTTAATGATAGAATTAGAGTCCAATAGACCTCTATAAATGTTTCCTCAGCATAGAATAAAACTAAATTGAATCCAACACAACATGAATTTGTTTAAAATAGTAAAAATCTTTACAAATGAACAATATCTGCATAATATGTAATATTGATTATTTTACAATGCAGTAATGTTTTATGTTTATGAATTATTCCTTTTAGTCATTTTTATGACTTTTGAGGATTATAATTTTGGTGATTTTTATATTATGTTTTGAATATTACTTATAATAAGCCAATATCATTAAGAATAATAAAAGAAAGATTTAGAATTCACCCATACAATTCATTTCATAAGACAAAATCATTAAGAATAATAATAATAAAAAAAAAAAGCAAGGGTAATCAATCATTGTAATAGTCTATAAGTGTAAACTTCATATAAAAATGACGAGTGAAGTAACAAGGAAAACTAACCCAATATACTTGAGAACCCTGCCGGATTCATCCTTGATAGGAGAGATGGTCAGAAGGTTCCAAAATGGTGTCCCATCTTTTTTATAATTCAACAATCTTCCACAGTAGCTTTTCCCTTCTTGTAAGGCCTCTCTGATTTTACCCACATCTTCCGGGTCAGTTCCTGCTCCCTGTAAGAACCGACTGCACCCACCAATTTCATTCATTACCCTCCTTATTTTTGACCCCTCAAAACACAGTCAATAAATACTAATAATAAGAATAATAATAATAATAATTACCAATTCCTGCCAATGACTTCCTTCGAGGAATAACCAGTCATTTTAAAGAAGCCAGCACTTGCATACATAATCGGGAAGTCAGGTTTTGTTGCATCTGCTACTACAAACGTTTGTTGAAATGACGATAATGCATCTTTTATGTCCTCCGAAACTTTTGGAATGTTGCCTTTTCCTTCATCTTCCGACAACTCCCCGGAGCTCCGAACCGAATTGTTTGAGTTCCTTCTTGAGGTTCCCGGTTTCGGATCATCCCCGCCCGATGTTCTTACCGCCACTTGTCGTTTTCCTGTTTCTGTGTCGGTTTTCAGCACTAAACCCCACTCTGCTGCCCTTTTCGCTTGGACGCCTGCTTCGCCGGTCAGCTTCTTGCTCACCGGTTCTGATTGCGACGGTGATGGTGATGACACTAATGATACTGGTGGAGGTGGTGGGGTCGGATCCTTGATCGCCATCCATGTTGTGGCTTCTTCCGCCCGACCCGGTTTTGAATATAGGTTGGATGGATCGGGTTTTGGAATTGTTTCAGAATTTTGTTCTTCGGCCCGATTTTGCCAAGCGGGATTGGGGCGGAATGACGGATTGGCGGGTCGGGTAGAATAGGCGGATGCTGGATTGAATACTTCAAGCGATCCTCGATGGTCTCTGGGTAAAGTAGATGATTGTTTATTGGCGGATGACTTGCTCGTTGGTTCCATCTCTCTGGATCATAATCACAGTTAACAAAATTATATAATTT
Source organism: Euphorbia tirucalli (assembly GCA_039660915.1). Lineage (NCBI taxonomy): Eukaryota > Viridiplantae > Streptophyta > Magnoliopsida > Malpighiales > Euphorbiaceae > Euphorbia > Euphorbia tirucalli. Next base: position 15,398,168 of record CM077639.1, read on the forward strand.
TTTATCAGTTCATCAAGATAATAATTAATACACCAATTTGCAGAAGTTAATAACAATCTATTAAACTATAGATTAATTGGGTTATAAATTGAAAATGAACAGAGAAACAGAAGTATAACAATTAACAAAAAGTTTTTCTTTTCTTTTTTTTTTTTTTTTTTTTTTTTTTTTGGGTAAAAAAAATTAGATTCAGGAGAAACAGAATATTAGCTAATGATGAGGATATGATTCTTAGTGAATTATAAATATGGTTAAGATAATATAATAATTGTAATTAATATAAGGGTAGTTGGTTAGTTAACATACTGTCCTCACACTGCTGTATAGTCTTTTAGTTGCTCATGTGATATTATATCAGAAAACAACATAACAGAAACAAAAAGTTTCAGTTGCTTACTTTGCAAAATAGAGGAGATTGAATAATTCGAGCCACAAAAAAAAAAATAAAAAAAAAATAAATCAAACATTAAATTAAGAAAGATGTTTAAAAAAGACAATAAATTAAGATTGCAGAAGGTGAATCTGATGATGAGTTAAAAAAGTAAGTAATGAAGTACCAGAGTGGAATATAATTAAGGAAGAGATGACGAGAAGAAGCAAGAAATAAGGAGAAAGAGAGAGTATATAAAGAGAAGAAATTAACCTGGAAGAATGGAGGAGGTATGGGAGAAGAGACGATAAGTTAAGGAATCGAGACAACCCTTTTTTTGTTGATTGCAAAAAACAAATTTAATCAAGTGATATGAAGGGAAAAGTTAAAAAGTATTTCCCATATCCCATCACTCTACACACCTGAATTCACATGCCCAATGATGTCACTGAAAATGGGTTGGCAACATTCTAAGAAGATGATGATGATGAAGAAGAACAAGCAAGTTACTTGCACGTTGGGAGGTGGTGGAAGTGAAGACCATTCTCTTCCCTCGCAATGCTTCTTCTGTCTCTATGTCTCGCTACTGCCTGTCTGCCTATCTTTTTCTGTCTTCACTATATATTCATATTCAGACTCAACTTGAACTATCTTTTTTATTGCTTACTGCTTTGATATATCTTTTACTTTTAAAGCTCACCTTTTGCATGTTTTCCATTTCTCTTAGACTATGACTTCATTTTTTTAATTTCACACCCTCAACACTCAAATCATTTATTATTGTACCTACATATATATATATATGCATATTAGCGGTGTGAATATCAAACCCCATTAATGATAAGGAAATTACTCATTTTCTGCATTTAAAATTAATAATTTATGAAAAACAGTTTTATGGTTACTGGTATGTTTAATAATTAAGGATGATTTTGACTTTTATGTTAGTTAAACATGAAATTTATGTATTTTTATGCCTAATTTTGAAATCCATGTATTATTATATTAGCATCGCTTGTTTTTATATACAAGCTTTGGGATCAAATTGACCTTGAACTATTTTCTAACGATTTAGTCTCCAACTTTTTGAAATTATCAATGTCCCTTTCGCATTTTGAATTTTTAACAACTTGCTCACTCTTGCAACTGCTCTTAATGTTGATAACTCATTTTCATATAGGTATTTTTAAGATTATTTTACCATTTGTTTTCATTATTTTATGCATTTTTAGTATTAGTTTTAGTGCTTTATTAGTTAATTATTATATTTCATTTATTTGCTCTTAATTAGTTTTATTTCTCTCTTTTAAATGTAAAATAGGAAAATTTTGGTTAAATAGGAATTCTAAGTGGAGAAGGGTTGTTGTAGGTAGAATTTCGATTGGATTTTTGAGATAGTTAGAGGCTGACTCAATTCCAAAGTTGTTCTAAAAAGTTGTGCGCCTATTCATCAGCTTTCCAACGCATATAGAATCACACCAATTGGACTTGAGATTAGAGCTATCAAAATGGGCTTACGTGTCGTGTTCGTGTCATGTTGACATAGTTTGGTGACACTTATAAGGTCAACACTGACACTACCCATATATTAAATGGGTTGACCGGACACGACACTATATTATAACGGGTTGACACTATTAACATGTTCAACCCATTTATTTAAAAATAGATTATTTATAGTAATTAAAAAATAGATTATTTATAGATCAATTCAATATTGAATCACATTATCTATAAAAATAACAATTACACTTCTAAAAATAAATCAACATAAATTCATCAACTCAATTAAACATGCAACTTTGTAAATAGGCAACAGAAAGTAAAAATTAGTTTAAATTTCCGCATTTTTACTAATTAAACAATATCTGGTGAAACTTTTACATCTCATTCAGGCAGTCTCTCTGAAGCTGCAATTTCTATATCAAAAGTCATAATAGCTACTAGTCTAGTATAGCCCAAAAAATAACTATTAAATCACAATGAATAAGGGTTTGAAAGTATTGAAGAAAAAATAAATTTATACTATCAGCTCTCAAGTACAAATGATAGTTTTAACTTTCATATTAGTCAAAATTACTAATTCGTTAAACAGGTTATACGGGTTCATGGGTTGACCGTGACCCAACCTGTTTATCTCGTGTCATAAAAGTGTCGACCCTTTTCCGACACTAACCCTCATAAATCCAACCCTAATTCGTTAAACTCCGTGTTAAACGAATTGTGTTATCGTATCACCACCCATTTTGACAGCCCTACTTGAGATGAAGAAGATAACTTGGGTTTTCTACAACTGGTCCTCAGTCCTGCGGGTCAATCTTTCGGTTGACCTTTTTTTCTCCAAACTCAAGTTTTCCTATTGGAATTAAAGTCGTAAACAAGAAGAAGATTCCTAAATACTTTTTCCAACAGCAATTTATAATTAGGAAGATTTTTAATTAGGTTAATTAATTTGGGGACTCATTTTCTATTTAGATCTTTCTAGTTAGTTTTACTTTTTTTTTTTTTTTAGGAGAGTGTTTCTCCTATATAAGGAGCTTTTGTTTTCAGTTTAGAGATCTCATAACTTAATTTTAATTCTGCATTTTTTAGAGGAATTCCAGCGGTCTAGTGGAGACGACAAGGCGAAGAAATTCGACAAAAACATCTACAGCAACCCTAAAGTTTTCATCTCTTCTTTATATTTTTATTTCTTATATCTTATTTGTGTGTTTTAGATACCATGTGTAGCTACACTCTTTTATCTAGGATATTGATGTAGTACAATTTTATTGGTTTATGAAATTATTGTACTTTCCTGACTTTATTCGTGCAAATTCTATTATCTCGCTTAATATTTGCTTTTGCTTGATCACCAGTTACATGTTTATAGATTGAGATAGTATAGAGTACCGAGAGGGAATACTATTGAAATTGGACTTAAGATAATAAAATCATAAGTTTAAATTTGAACATGGGTAATATAAATTGAACTTATGTGGAGTTTTTTTGGATGATTCGTGCTTAGTGAATTAATTTTATATTATTAATCACTATTGGGAGATAGGGTTAGTGACATATTTTTAGCATGTATAGTATATCTTGGGAGAGAGGATTATTGACATTATATCATTCTCCATTGCATGAGTAATTAAATTGTTTGAAAATACAATATGTTGATTAGGCTAAGAGTTGTATGAAATCAATATCCTGGATGTTTTCTCTTATTGAATTTTCTCTACTTATTTTTATTGCTTTTATTGTCTTTCAATTGAATTCTCAGCTTAATATAAATAAAATCATTATTCGTTATTTGCTTAGTTAATAGTTTTTGTGAATTAGTTGGTGATTAGTAAACAATTCTTGTGGGAACGATCTTTACTTACTCTTTGTTACTTGATATGATTTTGTGCACTTGTAAATTTTCACTTCAAGTGCATTTTGTTGAAAACTTATATAACATTAAAACAATTATTATATAAAAGTTATTTTTTTCAAGTCATTTCTTCCTATTGAAAATGTGATATTTCTACCAACTTTAAACACTAAGGCAATAATCCCTCTGATATATTCGGAACATGCAACAGCAAATAGCAGAAACTGAGGGTAAATATGACAATGTAACTAGGAAATTCTAGTTAAGTACATATATTAGTCCAAATCTCCTAATTCCTGATGAGGGGACAAATTGATAAAATTTCAAATATTACCATATTATGATTCGGAACATGAAAGTGGGAAAATACATTGATTTGTACAATTTGTCACGTTACATATATTGCCTTTTTTTGCTATTTCTGAAAAAAAAAAAAAAAACCAAAATAAGAATGCAATTATACTTTGTGCAAAACTCTTATATATATATATATATATATATATATATATATATTTTACAATATATGAAATAAGTATGTTGCGAGTTGTGATTGTCTTTTGATACTCAACAAATGTTTTTTTTTTTTTTTAATCTTTTTGCAAAATTTCGGCTTGTAGTTAGGAATGTTTAAATTTTAGAAATGAATTTCAAGATAAATATTATTATTGGATAATATAATAAGTCATTTTAAGAAATTAAATAAATTCCATACTTATGTTTTTTTTTTTTTTGGGTATTGTGATCATGTTTGCGTTGAATAAATTTATATAAGATGTTTTTCTTTAACTTCAATTATAAACTTTCCTCCATTATAGATCTGTTGCCGCACAAAACGTTTTTGATAGTTTGTAATAACTCGTTTTCATATAGACATTTTTAGGATTATTTTAGTTTATGTTTTCAGTGATTTATGCATTTTTAGTATTAGTTTTGATATTTTATTAGTTAATTGTTATATTTTATATATTTTCTCTTATTTAGTTTTATTTTTCTCTTTTAGCTGTTAAATAGGAAAATTTTAGCTAATTATGAATTCTAATTAAAGAAGGATTGCTATAGATAGAACTTTGACTGGATTTTCGAGATAGTTAGAGGTTGTTTTAACTTCAGAGTTATTCATGCAAAGTTATGCGCCCGTTCGTTAGCTTTCCAGCGCATCTTGAATAACGCCAATCGGAGTTATTTCAAAAAAGTTAGCTTGAGTTTTCTGCAGCTGGTCCTGATCCTGCTGGTCAAACCTGTTTTGTTGACTTTTTTTCCTACAATTTGTGTCTTCTTAATCCATTTAGGAGACTTGGGCTAGAGATATTTTGAAGAATTCTTCTTTCGTGGAATTTGATAAATTAGGAGTTTTAATTGGGGATGGTTAGAGTTTCTTGAGAGTTGGAGTTTCTAGGTTAGGTTTTTTTTATTGGGTTAGAAGATTATCTCCCCCATTAAAAATAAGTTTTTATTTTCATTTTTGGGGGCAATATTATGATTATTTTTGTCCGTTTCTTGAGAGAATTTCCTGCGGTTTAGTGAAGACGACAAGGCAAAGAGATTCGATGAAGACGTCTACACCAACTTTGGAGTTTTTCTCTCCTTCATGTCTTTATTCTTTGTTTCTTACTTGTGGGTTTTAGATACTATGAGTAGCTAAACTCTCTTTATCTAAGATGTTGATATGGTACAACTTTATGGTTTAATAAAATTATTGTAGTCTTCTTATTTTAATTGTGCAAATTTTATTATCATGCTTACTGTTTGATCACCAATTACATGTTTATAGATTGATATAGTATAGAGTACTAAGAGGGAATATTATTGAAATCAGATTTAAGATAATAAAATCATAAGTTTAGATTTCAACGAGAGTAATATAATTTGAACTTATGTGGAGTTTTCATATGATTTGTGCTTAGTAAGTTAACTATAGGTTATTAATCATTATTGAAAAATAGGGTTAGTGGCTTATACTTAGCGTTGATAATATATCTCGAAAGAGAATATTATTGTCTTCAAATCATTCTTCATTACGTGGGTAATTAAATTGTTTGATTATACAATATTTTGATTAGGTTTTGTATGAAATCAATATCTTGGATGTTTTATCTTATTAAATTTTCTCTAATTATTTTTTATTGCTTTTATTGTCTTTAAATTTAATTATTATTTTAATATCAACCAAATCAATATTTGCTATTTACTTAGTTGATAATTTTTGTGAATTAGTTGACAATTAGTAAACAGTTCTCGTGGGAACGATATCTATTTAACACTTTATTACTTGGTACGATTTTGTACACTTGCAAATTCTTATATCAGTTTGTTTTTCCGATGGATTAGTCGTCATCTATCCTTAGTCAAAGATTTATAAAAAATCTTAGTGTTTTGCAGTAAGTTAAAATTTTTATGACTGTGAATCTCCGATAACTCATAGTAGAGCTTAGTAAAATATATATTGCAGTGTATTTTATTTTTTGTATATTTTAAGGTTTTGTTATCTAATTCAATTTGTCTTATTTTGATTATTATTTGAAAGAAAAAATAATAATAATAAAAGAGAGACAACAAGATTAAGGAGCAAGTCATAATTAAGGAATTGAGAGGTGATTAAGAAGATGAGGAATAGGAGGGAGGGGGTGGGTTCGGGAGGCACGTGAAGTACTTTTTAGTGGGACATCATTTATTCATCTTATCTCTTCACCAAACTAAACTCTCTATTGTGGTCCCCGCACTTGTCAAGAACCCTATCTCCGGTCCCGCTTCTTTCTTCATAAAAATCGAAAACTGAACCAAAATTGATATCAGTTCAATCACCAACCATGATAACTGATAAAATTTATAAAAACTAAAAAAAATTATATAAATTAAATTTTATACATTAAAATAATAGTTTATTGATATTAAATATAGTTAATGAGTAAGTAAAATTATAACAATAAAAATAAATGTTATATAAACCCATATAAACAAATATTTTAATATATTATTTTAATTTTAGTGTAACTGAATTTTTCAATAGAAAAAGTGAACAAAAAAATTTCTAAAATTACAACTCAATCGAACTAAAAAATATTTATCTGAATCAATTTTTTTTAGTTTGATATTGATTCGGTTACCAGTTACTAGTAACACCGAAGTTTGGTCCCCCTAATATTTAGAGGTATTTTAAAATATTATTCCTCTTAGGAATTACGAACAAATGCACTCAGATTTGATCCATTTTTTTAATTCATACGGTATTTAAATTTAGGGATAATTACGTAAAAATTTTCTGTGGTTATACTTGTTTGTAAAAAAGTTTTAGAGGTTTTGTTTTTTTGTAAAAAAATCCATGTGGTTTCTGACTGTTAACAAAAAAATAGATTTTAACCCAACACTATCAAAAATTGATGATATGTGCCTTTGCCACGTCATCAAAGTTGTTATGACACATCACCATTTTTGATAGAGTTAGACCAAAATCTTTTTTTTGTTAATGGTCAGAAATTAAATGTATTTTTTTTTTCGCAAAAAACAAAATCTCTACAACTTTTTTGCAAACAAGTATGGTTTTTTTTTTTTTTTATTGCCTAATTATCCTTATATTCATGGCGTATTTAAACTAAGTTCTTCTTTTGATCAGATTTCGAAATTAATTTCTTTATGTGTCATGGTAAAGTCATAATAAATTGATTTCAAATCAAATGTCTTATTTGTTCGCTACATATCATTTTCTTTTAACATTTGTTTATTTTGTAACGATAGCATTTTGAATTTATATAATATAAAATATACGTACGTTACTTTTTTAAAAAATATTTTTTCCAACTTATGAAATAAATCGAAAGATTATAATTTCTTAGAAATTTTCTTATAAACATGAGGATACCTATAATTGCCAGATAAGAGGGTTGGAAGAGTCCATATCCAAAATCTATACGAGTCCGGATTTCACCGGATTACTAGAAGATGACCAAATGTGAATTACGAGTAAGAAATGGCCAGATCAAGCCAATAGTAACCGAGTCAAAAAAGGAAGATGAGTGGAAGACGCGGAATGTATGAATACCGATAGAAAAAACTGCAAGTAACAGTTACACGTTTCATTTCAGGGAAATAGGTTAGTAGATTACATGTGTCACTTAAGGATGATAGTTGAATAGTTAGGTGGATATGTATCATAATCAGATAGTTAGAGTAGGTAGAACAGTAAAGTAATAAGATTAACATTATTAAAAGGGGGGAATAATTTAACATGAATGTTCTTGCTGCTTCTTCTCTCTAAAAATTTCTGGAAACTTTAATAGCTAAATATAATTTGTAGAAGTTGAGGATCAAGGGGAGGATAGAGGGAAAAGAGTTCAAGAATGATCTTCAAATTGAGGTTAGTACACTTGTATGACAATATCTTAATCAATTTTGATAAGTTTGGTAGGATGAACTTGTAGGAAGATTTGCATTTATTTTCTGGAATTTCTTATAATAATTGTGAAGTTATTTTGAATAAGTTCTTGGAAGTTTTGATACTTGTGGAAGTTTTAGTGGAGTGTTTTTTATAAACTTCATATGATGTTTTTTGGAAAGTTTGAGTTTGAGGATCAAGTTTATGATTAAATTTATAATTGAATTTTTGGAATATTTTTCTTTAAAAATTGTTGTTTGTAGATAATCTTCATGAATAATACCATTAACTTTATTTTAAATCTGAAGAGTAAGTGATGATTGAAGGAATGATGCTGATAGCTTGTAATATTTGGGTTGATTTGATAGACTATTTTGATATATGTGTATTTATGCTGGAGAAAAACGGATTTCACTTGAGATGTAGCTATTTTACTTCATATTGATTTGTAATTCGGTTATTCGCCTTGTAGATGTGTCAGATGGGTCAGTAGTGGTAGATTGGATCCAACAAAGGAGAGTGTGGTAGTCCCATTCAACCAACTGTGATAAACTCACAGGTGGCTGAGCCACATTTGGCCAATGGCCGGATTAGATTGATAAATATTGATTTGATATTGCAATTGAGATCCCGATGTTGTGTTGAAACGCTAAGAGGCTCAATATAATAATTCTCTCATACCCGGTCTATGGCCACCAATCAATTTGAGTTCCTCTAGGGCAAGTATTTAAAGATACGGATTGTTTGCTGGGCTTGGAAAGTAAATTTTGATTGAATTCACAATATTTTTATCTTATTTATTTAAACTTAATTTATTTTTTATCCGAGTATTTTTCTTGTACAGTTATTTCTTTAGTAACTTGATTTATTGTTTTAAGGTTGATAACCATATGTTTTATTTTATGCGGTATCTGCCAAACAAGTGTACCCCTAAGTACTCTGTTACTCATCGTGAAATGTATTCTATTGCAGGATTTAGGTGGAGATATAGTAATCCGGTAAAGTGTTGTTGAGAGCGTGGAAGAAGAATTTTGCTCTAATTAAGGTTAATAATTAGTTTTGAGATTTTGTTGTATATATTTATATATGGTTGTATTTGAGCTTAGAGGCATGTACATTTAAATGGTTTGTAATTAACTTTATCTATCTATATTAATGGAGTCAATTGTTATTATTATAATTATTTCTGCATAATTGATTTATTATTATGTAAAATTTCGTTTATCGTTGGCCAAGTAAACTAGTAATTAGTTTATTAGTCCTTGTTCCGGCCAAACCGAGTTAGGGAATTACACATATAAATTATAGTAAAATGAAAAACTTGTTTAGAACAATACTTAATTACTTATAAATAACTTTTACACTAAAATTAGGTACGTACATATCATTAGGGTTGGATTCAGTCCGGTCCAATCTAGAGATTTAGAAATCTCAAAAATTGGATTAGAATTTGAAAATTTGCAAAATTAAATATCTAGAATTGGATTGGAGGAATAAATCTTTAGAATTTGGATTGTAAGTCCAGTCCAATTTTGGTATTTGGGGATTCAGTTCTGGTCCTATCCGGTTTTGGAGTTGGGAAATTCAGTCTGGTTCAATCTAAATGCATAAAATAAATCGTAAAAATAAAAAAACACATATTTTCTTATACAATTTCAATTAAAAAAAATACAAATTCAACAAATACTTAAAAATATATTTTAAATTAAGTTCGCTCAGTGGTTAGAAATATTATAAATTACCGGGTAATAATAATTTTTCTCACATATATTGTTAAATTTTCTAAAATTAAATAAACTTTTCATATATGAAATATGAATTTAATATGAATAAATTCTTAGTTCTTTCAGTTCGGTTCTCGGTCCAGTCCAATTTAATCCAGTCTTCGGTCCGGTTTTAGATAGATTTCAATTCAATCAAGTTTTTCTTTTATAAAAGCAACAATTCAATCCAATTTTGGATCTTTTTTCTTAAATATTCAATCCATTCAAATATAATTAAGCATATTTAGTTCTCATATCCAGCGCTACATATCAATGCACACACATGCTATGCACATAGATATTAAAAGTTTAAATATTTTATAAGAAAGCCGGTGCTACTCGGTGAAACGGCCGGTTGAATGGTAGTTACAATAAAATTAATTAAATAATATTTTTTGAAAATTAAAAGTTTAGTTGAACCTCCGGTTAAACCCACCTAAACCAATCCCATTGTGAAGAGACAATATGGTGACAGGAGCCAGGACCCACATATCCACAAAGGCATGTAACAATGCCCACAGACGAGCACACCAATCTTGTCGAACAGAAATTTAGAAGGAAAGTAAGAGAAAAATATGTTAAAAAGGCATGTATGTATGGATACCTCAAAATAGGTAATTATGTACACGACAGGCTGATACGACACAAATCCAATACGAATTTAGTGAGTTTGGGTTTGATTAAACAGGTAATGGATCATTTTTGGGTTGACACGAAAGTGACACGATAATTTTTGGATTGGGTTAAGGTTGACCTGCTAACCCGAAAATGACACGAATATTTAAAATTTATTATTATGTTTTCCTATATTTTTACATGTCACCATTAAGAAATGTAATATAATATATATAACTCACAAATGCAAAACAACTTTTCAATAATTTTACACGTCATTCTTAATAGATGTAGTAAAATGACACATAAATACGAACAAGACATAATCCAAAATAAAAAATAGAGCATTAAGATTTGTAAAATAGGTTTTGGAACAATATTTTAGGTCGCCAAGGGTTAAATTGTTAATTTAGATACGTCAAAAATATTTAAAATTTTTAATATTTCCTTTATAATATTTTTGCATGCAACCCGAAAACATGACACGAAACCGACACGAACACGATTGGGTTAACTCGCTTATGATACGAAAATTTTTGGGTCGGGTTTGGGTTTTGGTCACTGAAATACAAACCCGAATTTGACACGACACGAACACGACCCATCTACAAGAATTGACACCCCTGCCCCAAAATATGCTTAATTATTTTATGCAAAACACTGTCTGGGTGAGTCCCGCATTTTTTATTCTTCATGCATAATGTTTCTCAATAATTATATTATCATATGTAGTATGTGATTTTTTTTTTTTTTTTAATCCTTTAATGAATTTGTTTATCACATTCATATTCTGAACTTTTTCCATTTTATATATAAGGTTGCTATTTTCAAAATCTAAAAGGTGAGATTGAGTGATCGAGGCTCATCCATCCTTAATCAATGTTAAAGATTTAATTCTCGCTTTCCACATGAAGCAATCTTAAATCCTTATACCAGGTGACCCACCCTTTGAGGTGCCTACAAGACATCATTAGATTCGTTACTGTGACCGACAGTGGATACCTCTGAGTACGCAACCAAAAAAAGGTTATTATTTTTAACATTACTTAGATGTTCATGAATAGTTTTATTACATTTATGTTTTACATTTCGTAAAAGGGGCGTGAGCAAATTTTAACTTACTAACTTGATAATTCACCATAAAAACTTAACTAACTACATATGATTATGCCCAAATACATACGCGGTCCCTTCAACTTTAATTTTGGAGCCGCTTAGCCTCCTCAACTATTTTAACGATCTATCTAACCCCTCATTTAAAGGTAAAATACATACGTAGCCCCTTCAATTTTTATTTTTGAGCCGTTTGGCCCCCTCAACTATTTTAGCAACCTATCTAACCCCTCACTATTTTAAAGTGATATTTTTAAACCTTTGAGTGAATATAACCAGACACAACAGAATATCATGCATTACACGGATCCGATACTAAAAACATATAGGACACACGCTGGAAACTATCTTCTATCTATTTAATATTACAAACTATTATAAAAGTGAAGATTTCCCAGCAATTAATTAAACTCAAGAGGAGGAAGAAATACGACACATCAGTATTCAAATGTCTAAAAATACCACTTTAAAATAGATGAGGGGTTATATAGGTAGCTAAAATAGTTGAGGGGGCTAAGCGGCTCAAAAATAAAAGTTGAAGGGGTTACATATGTATTTGGCTTTTAGATAAGGGATTAGATAGATCGTTAAAATAGTTGAGGGGATCAAGCGGCTCTAAAATTAAAATTAAAGGGACCGCATATGTGCTTGGTCTATGATTATTTTTAATGAAATATGGTGCATAATTATGATGAAATTGTCATTGAGAAACCATTTATATCGGACATCAATCGTAAATAAATTATCAATTGTGTTTGTGTTTTAATACGTCAAAAATAATCAGTTACTGCTTGTCAATCCAAAACATCATACACGCGTTTTTGACAAAATATGAAGTATAATTGTGATGTGACTATTAGTGAGCGAATAGATAGCGGATATAATTGATCAATAAATTCATTTATAAAACAGTGAAAATTTATAAAAATCAAGAAAGACAATTACATTTATAGTCTTACAACTATTAGAAATTGGATCATTCGTATTGTAAGTGTAAAATAATTTGCTTATAAAAGAAATGTAAAATAATTAATTATATACCATTCAAGTGATATTATCGACAAATTGACCTGGTAAATTTTGTGCAAAAAAAGACAACAAATATCAAACTATGAGGAATTTTACATTATAAATTAAAATTTTATAGCATTTTTCTTTTGTTTATGGTAGTTGGATGATCATGAATATAATTATCTTTGTTGATTTTTTACGATAATGACTAAACTGTTCAATTAAACAAAAAAGATAGAGAACTTATAATGTATTTTGGATTATGCATAAACTAACAAATGTGTTAGATAAAAAGTAAAAGACTAATAAATTATTTACCCTAATTTTTTTTATTAGTTTGTTCGACAATCTCCAAATTTACGAGTTCATAAATGTTAAATAACAAAATAGATTTGAAGTTAAACCCAAGCAAATATCTTGATTCAAAAACTAAATAGTAGTACTAATTAATTCTATGAGATTTGTAATAAAGAATCTAAAGCAGTATTATCAAAATCGGACTGAATTAGTTGGTTCGACCAGTTCAACTGTGTATAACTATAGATCCAATATATTTGATCAAAAATCCTAGTTTTTGGAAATATCAGCAAAAAAAACAGTTTAATTGGTTGTTAAACCATAATTTATTATAACATGTTATTAAATATTTTAAAAAAAATCCAATTAAACCACCGGATCAACCGGTCAAACCACAAACTGGTAGCTTTACCGGTTCACTCTCCGATCCAATTTTAATAACATTTATCAAAGTGAATTTTTATTTACACCAAACATATATATTCCAATATTTGTGAATAATTAAGTTAGTCGATCACAATACTTTGTGGAATTAAAATGAAAATGAAAATTAAGAATAATATATATGCATTTGGCTGGTATAGTACAAAAAGGAGAAATAGGACGAAAAAAATTGACAATAAAGTGAGAAGAATCTAAAATTGTTTGCATTTATGCTTCCTTCATGTTTGTACATAAAGAGTAAGAAATCAAAAAGGAGATTAATTGAAAAGAATTAATATGTTGCTTTCTTCCTTTATTTATTTATTTATTATTTTATTTTTTCCTCATAATCGGAATAAAGTTTTATTACATTAACTCACCGCTTACTAATTGATTCAACTTAAAATGTTATATTTCAGTAATAATATTACAAGTAATTTTTACATATAAATTAAGAAATAATATCATACCCCTTTTATCGACAGTTTAAAAATAAAAATTATGACCCAAAGACTTTAGTATTAATGTCATAAAAATTGAAAATTCATCTACAGTAGGATTATCCATTGAATTTAAGAAGAAAATAAATATGCGTAAACATTTTTGTTGAATATGAAAGCCATAAATGATAATTTCAATAGATAGACAATTAAGCTGTCAATTAAAATATATATATAATTGAAAAGTATTGTTTGAAAATAATGTATGAATTTTTATTTATTTTTTATTTTTTTAAGGAAAATAATGTATGAATTAAATGATGGGGACAGAGCATAAGAAATAGGCATTGGTGAAGATAAGATACTCTTTAATCCACAAATTAGTCGAAGAAATACCCAAAAGAAAATATGCTATGCTCCTACTCTTGATTTGGACTCAACATACACTTGCAACTTGCAAACTTATCTCTAATATTCCATTTTCTTCTTATTATATCTAATTCCCCATCATCATAGTAAAAACCTCTACTTTTACACTATAAGAATATTCTTAAAAATCGATAGGTATAAGAAAAATATATATGTAAATAAGTTTAAATTTATTGGTTATATTTGGTTCACATAATGAAATAATATGGGAATAGAATAGTTATTTCATGGAATGGAATTGATGAGTAATGAAATAGCTATTTATTTTATTACCCTATTCCAGGGTTTTGTTCAATACTAGAATAATTTATCGTATATGTCATATTAAAATAGAAAAAAAAACTAGATAAAAACTGGTAAAAAAAAAAAAAGAATCAAACAAAGAAAATAATGGAAAACAATGATGAAAAATGGATAAACTGAGTAAAACGAAGAGAAAAGCAGACAAAATAAATAAATAAAAATATGGGAGAAAAAAAAAAGAAAATAGAATATGAAGAAAAAACGGAGAAATTGGAAAAAAATGATTACAAATAAAAATTAATATTAAAAAATCACAATTTATAGTGAAGTATGGAATAGTTATTATTTCTTACTTTGAATAATGACTATTACATTGCCAGCTATTGAACCAAACTTTGGAATAATTATTCTATTTTTTTTTCGTATTCTATGAACCAAACATAACATTCAACCTATCAAATTAAATAGCTAAAAAAATCAAAACCTAAATCAAAAATATTAGAAGCAGAGAGCATTCAACTGTAGAAGATTCGTAAGTAAAGACAATAAGGATTGTTTTAAGCGATAGGGAGTTTGTAACTTCTATTTGACAGTTTTGGGGTTCAGTTCTACACTCTGTTAAAATTTTGTAATTTTTTGTAGGTGATATATATATTCTACTGTAAACTTCATCGTGGCTTGTGATTTTCCTTGACATTGGGGATGGATATCCCCATCCTTAACTAAATTTTTTTTGTATATATATATATACTCATAGCTCAAATTCCTGACTTAAGAGGTTGGATGGTTTTGTTGGTGCTCAATATTTTAGATGTGCTCATCGAAGCATCTCAACTCCGATAACAATTACAACTTTCCATGATGACTTCACATTTCTACAAGCAAGACAACTTCCATAGAGCAAGCTTACAATAAAACCCATAAGGGACATCCGGACATGTTTCCCTCATGCCAGTTTCATTTATTTATCTATTTTATCAAAATACAATATGGTCCCAAAAATCCAATTTTGACCTTTCAACTCTTTCATTTAACTATGTGTCCGTTTGATAAAATTGAAAATTAAGTGTTAAAATTTAAATTATTATGTAATGTTTGGGATTTTAGAGTTGAATATAATCAACTATGTTTGATAACTTGTTAAATTTATAAAATAATATATAAGTCAATTTCATTCATTTTTATATTAATTGAATTTTTTAATTAATGAAAAATTAATGAATTTAATCATAACATAAAAAAAATGTAGAATATTTTTATTAATGTAATATCTCAAATTATATCAAAGCAGGAAAAAAAAAAAGTTGATGCATTGTATTTGAAGATATCCATCAATTGATGTACATGCAAGGAAATGTAGATATTCGATAAAAAGTACAAATTATTGAAGTATGAAAAACAAGGAAATTAATTTGATTGGGCAAAGTTTAAAGTAATATTTGGGCCTTCAAACAAGAAGTTGGGGTTGGATACCAATTTCCTCCCATCCCATCCCATAGCAAGTAGCGCCAGCCTCTTAAATGCCAATTTCACATTATATTATGTACAATAAAATAAAATAAAAAATAAAAATAAAATCATGGCTTATTGTATATTTGTAATTTAATTATTTCAATTTTTTTTTACACGGTACTTCCAATAACTTTAATTGGAAGAAAAATTGCTTAAAGGTTATATATGATCACACTTGAACCTATTAATCACGTTTACTTATAAAAAAAATTTATAAAGCATATTAAAATAATTTTAATTTTGTATATTTCACTTAAACAGAAACAATTAGCTAATAAAATTTATATTGCTCATATAACTCAAAGGGTTGAGTTGAAAATCTAAATTTTAATTTTATTTTATGAAGATGTTGTTTGTAATTGAATTGATGAATTCACCCTGTTAATGAATAAAATATGCTCATATTAAAAAAATAATAATAATTGTGGATTTTTTTGTAAGAGGTTGGAGTTAACCCAAGTAGTTAATACATTACATTTATCATTAATGAAGGACAAAAGTTTAATTCTATTGCAAATTTATTTATATAATGAATTTGAAGTAAATAATTAGAGTTGGTTATTTTCAAACCATAAAAAAAACGTATAAAAAAATCTTTTATTAATTATATATACGTGAAAAAAGAAAAAGAAATTAACATCTACATTTTCTTTCTTCAGATCCGAAGAATCCTCAACAAAAGCAAGAATAGTACAAACTAAAACCAATAACATAAGAATTGGCAAGAAAGAAGAGCAGAGTTAGTGTTTTCAAAGAAAAAATTTTAAAAAAAAAAAAATGTCATCAACTCTGCAAAACTCAACACAAATGGGAGTTCAAAAGATAATCTTTTGGTTGTTTTTCATTCTTGCAATGCTTTACATTGTGTATTCTTCTCATCTATTGATAGAAAAAGAGAGAAAATGCATATCAGATGAAGAAAATCTCAAACATTTAACAAATATCACCACTTCAATTCATCAACAACAGTCCTCTCCTGGTATCCTACTCCCTCAAAGATCACAGTCTTACAACACTGAACTCAAACACATTGTTTTTGGTATAGCTGCTTCTGCTAATCTGTGGGAGAGGCGAAAAGAGTATGTCAAACAGTGGTTTAGGCCAAAGGATACTCGAGGTATTGTTTGGATTGATCGAAAGGTCAAAACCCGAAAAAACGAAGGCTTGCCTGAGATTAGAATCTCTGAAGATACATCAAGGTTTCAGTATTCTAATAGGCAAGGACATAGATCAGCAATAAGGATATCAAGGGTGGTTTCTGAGACCTTGAAACTCGGGTTAAAAGACGTCCGCTGGTTCGTTATGGGTGATGATGACACTGTTTTTATTGTTGAAAATGTGGTCAGAATACTTTCTAAGTATGATCACAGGCAATTTTATTATGTTGGTAGCTCTTCAGAAAGTCACATTCAGAATATATTTTTTTCTTATAATATGGCCTTTGGAGGAGGAGGTTTCGCCATTAGCTATCCGTTGGCTCAAGAGTTAGCTAAGATGCAAGATAAGTGCATTCAGAAATATCCCGGTTTATATGGCAGTGATGACAGGATGCAGGCTTGTATGGCTGAGCTTGGCGTCCCACTTACCAAGGAACCTGGCTTTCATCAGGTACATCTCTAATCACCTCTTCTCTTTATGTATCATTTAGTCAGCAATAGTAAATGGAATCGATAATTTTCGGTTTTTGTTTATGCAGTATGATGTTTATGGAGACCTTTTAGGACTCTTAGCATCACACCCTGTGACTCCATTGGTATCACTGCATCACCTTGATGTAGTGGAGCCAGTATTCCCGCGAATGACGCGAGTTAAAGCCCTCGAACACTTATTCACATCGGTCAAGCTTGACTCGGGTAGCATAATGCAGCAATCCATATGCTATGACAAGAGAAGGTTCTGGTCTATCTCAGTGTCATGGGGGTTTGTTGTTCAAATCTACAGGGGAGTAATCTCTCCGAGAGAGCTTGAGATGCCGTCGAGAACGTTCCTCAATTGGTACCGAAGAGCTGATTACACTCAATATGCATTCAACACAAGACCTGTTACGAAGCACCCATGTCTAAAGCCCTTCACTTTCTATATGAACACTTCGAAATATGATCGAGTTAGGAAGCAAACAGTCGGTATCTATGCTCGCTATAGAGCTCCGAATCCTGTTTGCCGGTGGAAAATGGCATCCCCAGAAAGAATCAACTCTATTGTGATATTGAAGAGGCCGGATAGTCTTCGGTGGCAGAAGGTAAGACTGAAAACAAATTTACATATATGCATTAACAATAGTTAGTGTTGAAGCTAATGCTAACCGAATTGAAATCTGTTTTTTCAGTCACCGAGAAGGGATTGTTGTAGACTGATGCCAACAAGCAGACCTTCAGTTATGAATATATGGGTGGGGAGCTGTAGAAGTGGTGAGTTTAGTGAATTGTAGATGGAGCTAGCACTCAGGAACTGTAATTTGACATTCTGTGACTGTATCTTGTGATTTCCCATTGCGTACAAGAATTAAATAAAAATCAAAATCAAGGGAGTCAGATGGAAATAGAGCTCAAAATATCAGCTTTTTTATGAAGCATTTTCCATACAAGAACAGACTAAGGTCACAGAAGCAGCAGACAAAAAAGGTTCAGGTTTTAGTGACACCAAGTTCCTTGATCTATGAATGAATTATGTAAATGTGACTGATACAAGTTCTTCAGGAATCATAGTTTTCTCTATAAAAGTATAGTTAGAAACTGAAAAGTCCTACCTTTTTTTTTTTCTACTGCTATTAAAATGTCGGTTTTGATCCTTTCATCTTCTATCTTCTAATTCTAAAATGAGAAACAAGTATTTAGTCTTGTTATATAGACATGGATCAGTGTTCGGTTTTGTTTAGTGAATGAGCTGCTTCTTCAGTTCCATGATTGGTGGTGTTAAAATTCTGAGGAAGCGGCGCAACTGGGGATATAGCGGATGCCAAGATAGCAAGTTCAACATGATTATCCACTGGCTGTCGAATCTTAAGATGATGTATTGCAACGATATTCCCATCTTTCATCACCAAATTCACTGCATTCAGAATCAGAAACATACCAACATTTTTAGACATATGAATATGAACTTGATGATGAATTAAGTACTTAATCTCATTATTAAAAAAAAAGTGCTTAATCTCATCCACTCAACATCATAAAGAAATGCAATGGCACATTCCTTCAGTATTAATGTCACACCAAAAAAGAAAAAAAATAGAAATTAATCTGTGATTGAATATAACAATGCTTCTTTGTACTGCTAGCAAGATCCATAAGTACTGTTCTTTAAGAGAAAAACTACTTGATCAAGTCCAAGTAACAATTGAAGAATTTCCAATAGAAAACGTAGCAAACCCTCAAATTGACAGTGAAAACGGATAAATTTGATAGCAGGAAAATGGAAAAAGGAGAAGCAAAAACTCTATATGGTTAGTGAAATTAAAGAGGAATTAATACCTGGGTAAGAGAACCACCAAAGAGTGAGGAGGCAGAGAAAAACAAGAAAGGGAATAAGATGGATCAATTTCTCAGAAGCCGATCTCCTGAAAATGGAAGAAGACTGAAAGTAAATTGGAAGCACTTGTGCTGTTTCATCCATCCCTATGCGTCTTGGTGAAGAAGAAGAAGAAGAAGAAGAAGAAGAAGAAGAAGATGAAGAATATTTAGCTTTGATCTGAGAATTCTCCTCTGCCGCTCGAGATAAGCAGCTCGTTGGTCTCTGTTGCATTTTCTCACACACAGACACACAGACACACAGAAAGAGAATGAAATTAGGGTTTTTGATGGAGAGAGAAGAAGAAGAAGAAGGAGGAGGAGGAGGAGGAGAAAAAGGGTGTTTCTTTTTGCAGGACTGTTTTCTGTTAGTTATTCGGTTTTCTGCTCCCATAACGGCTTGGCTTTTTAGGCGCCAAATCTTTTTCCACTTGCAACTCACGTGACTACCACTTGAACGAAAAAGTTTGCAATTCACCTTCAACTTTTAGAAAATTAATTTCAATTCTAATAAAAAAAAAATCATTTAATTTTGTAAATATATCACTGCCTCTTAATTACTGTTTGAGATAGTTGCATATTAGAAGGCAAAAGCAATATTTTTCTCTTTATTTGCCTAAAATTTTCACATAATTTCATATAATTTGATTTGGTTTATCTAATAGATATTATCTCCCATTGTTCATCAACTGAGGCATCATCATCCACATGGGATGCAATATCTAATATTGATTTCTAAAAATTCTACCTTTTTGAAATTTGCGAGAAACATACAAGGAAAAAATGACTGTTATTAAGGCTAAGGCTATTCAATCTATCATATGATATGAGAATTGAGAAAGAAATTCCTTTCCTACACAGTGAGTGGCATTTACACCAGAACAGAAAACTACACAAGTTCCTGCCTGCTATCTCCCATCATTCATACAAAAATTGATACCAGATACCCTCCTCTCTTTAACCCACTAAACTGTTTTTATTTACTCCTCCAGATTCTATGCATTCTGTTCTCTATCATTATCTTGTTTCAATCCGGAGCCTGAATGACTTCTGCGAGAACCATGGACTCCATCGTTCTGGGGGTCGTACTTTTGAGACGCAAGATAATTCAGAGCCAAAACTACGTCTGAAATGGCTGGTCGCATATTAGGCTGCTCCTGAACACACATTGCAGCAATGGCAAGAGCTTGGTACAATCCTCTCACAGGATATTCACCTTTCAGCAATGGATCCACCATGTGCGAGAAGTTTCTCCGGTCTCTGAACAAAGGCCGTGCCTGCAAAACATTCATTCAACACATTTCGTAACTCCATCATCGATGATCTAAGCTAAGCGTCTCAGCAACTGAAGCTAATGGACAAATACTATGGGTTGACAACCAAAATTACAGAAACAAAAGAAATGTGCAGGATTAATTTCAGTTACTTATGAGCAGGTGATAGCAGTAATAATGACAGCACAGCTCGATAATTCATTGAAAGTCACAACTTAGCAAAGGAGTAAATTCACTCACAAAATGTTGGATTCATCGGCATCCAACAGAAGAAATATTGCTTACACAGCCAAAGTTCTATTTCCCATCTGTTTGAACAGTATTAATTTGTGGCATCCAAAACAAACAAAAGTCACTTATTCAACTAATGCTGTGCAACTTGTGCAGCTATTCATTACTAGCGCCTAAAGTCAACTGACAAAAGTTGTTTACTCAGCTAAATTTCTATTCAAAATTCATTCACCTAAAAGAAAACAAGTGTCAATGAAATAGAAGTGACATTTATGATTTCCTTTTTGCAGTTAAAACGTTGTCACAAGACTACTATTTCACCCACATGGCTTAGGCCTAATTTGAACAACTTTCTGTGCATTGCATACTCTTAAAACAAAGACTCCATTGGATGATCACATTCACTCATAAATAACTGATTCTTAAATATGATTAATTTCTAAAGTGCAAGCCAAATTCATAGACAAAAATTTAGTCTGCTAGATTCCGTGCATTTGTTAACATGATCTGAAAGGACCCATTCATAAACTAGTGAATTCAAAACAATTCCCATTGGATCCAGAACCCATATTGATCTAATATTAATCACAGAAAAATTAATTTCACTAAGTAAATTAGAGATCCTAGACTAATTTAAGATCCTAGACTAATTTAAGATCATAAGGTTATATAGGCCAGAAATTAACTCACCCAAGCCACAAGATTCTGCTCATTGCGGTCCTTTGTTTGATCAATTGCTTTCCTTCCTGTAATGACCTCCAAAAGAACCACCCCAAAGCTATATATGTCGGATTTGAATGTCAGCTGACCTGTCATTGCATAGTCTGGGGCACAATATCCATATGTGCCCATAACCCTTGTAGAAACATGGGTCTTATCCCCACTAGGACCCTCTTTGGCCAAGCCAAAATCAGATAACTTTGGATGATATCCCTCCCCGAGCAAAATATTCGAGCACTTAAGATCACGATATATAATAGGGGGGCGCATTTCTTCATGTAAGTACTGTAAACCCTTTGCTGCCCCTGCAGCTATTTGCATTCTTGTGTTCCAATCTAGCGATTGCCTATTCGGTGGAAGATCTGTTTCGGGAGATATTCGAACAAATAAACAACAACTACTAAGTCAAGAAGATAAACAAGCAAAACAAGGTTCAGAAGGTAAATTCACTCACACACCGTGCAAATGGTTTTCTAGAGATCCTAATGGCATGTATTCATACACCAATAGCCTCTGCGTACCCTCTGCGCAATATCCAAGCAATTTAACAAGATTGGGATGATTTGCTTGAATTAACGTGCATACTTCATTTACAAATTCTCTAGTCCCTTGTACACCGTTTCGATCAAGTTGCTTAATAGCGACAACCTGTATCAAATACAACCACAAAATGCAAGGCCTCAACATCATATCATATCTACATTGTTCAATCGAATATGAGTTAAGGCATATTTGAATACCATTTTTGGGATCAATGAACTTAATTGCACTAACCTGATTAATTTTCTCTAAATGGCCCTTGTAGACTTTGCCAAAACCTCCTTCACCTAAGAAACAATCCTCCCTAAAATTTCCTGTAGCGGCTGCGAGTTCATCAAAGGTAAATACTGCAGCTCTGCTGTAATTGTTTCTTCCATCCTTAGAAAACTCATTCACCAAATTTAAATTATTTACATCAGAAGATAATTGATCATTCTTAGCATCATTCTCTTTTATTGCATTTGCATATGGCTTTACTCTCAATGACCCTATAAAAAGAAACAAACAAGCAATCAAACAAACAAACATAATGTTAAAATTAATTGAAAAAAATAAGTAACAAACAGACACAAGTTGAGGCACATGGACAGTAGAATCCCAAAAATATTATTTTTATATAGAGTAGCCGTACCGTAAAGAAGCCACAGCCATCAAATTTGAAAGCAAACGAAGAATACACTAAAGACAAAAACAAAACAAAAAAAGGAAAAAAAAAAAAAAAACAAATTGAAGGATCAAAGAAGGGTTTTCGATTATGGGTTCGATTTTACCCAAACTAGAAAAAATACAAAAGGGTCATTATGTAACAATCTAAATCCAAAGCTCCGTGAGAGAGAGAGAGAGAGAGAGAGAGAGAGAGAGAGAGACGGAGTATGAAATTTGATCTTTCAGTTTTGAGCTTCTGATCATTCACGCCCATTTTAGCAGAAGAAGAAAAGAAATTAAGTTTCGAAATTATTGAACTATAATCATCAACAAAACACATGAAATTGAAAAGAAATTCTTTCAAAAATTCGACATTGATCGAATTTCATAGATTGAAAAACAGGGGTGGTCCCACACTGAAGGAGAAAGAAGAAACGAGAATTCACAGAATAAAAATTCCTAAGGCGAAACATTTTCAAAAATTTCAGAAAAGGGGACTTTTAATCATGGAAATGAAAATACCTGAAGTGGATCGTGTTTGATCGTTGCGTTTATCGCTACTATTCTCTGATTGCTTGTTTTCTTTTCGTCCATTGCAGAAGAAACATCCCATATTATTATTTATCAAATTTGTTCTTTCTTCTTAAATCCAAAACAAATTAAAAAAAAAACCACTTTCTTTCTTTTCTCTCTACAGAGAACGAACTGATGAATAACCCAAAAGAAAACAAGAAAATCAGAGCTCAAACTGTAACAAAAGAGGAACAGGGAATGTATTAAGAGAGAGAAACAGTGAGCTTCTTGTTACAATTTTAGGGCATTTATATGTGCTTTAATATAATTTCCTAATTATATTCTATGTTCCAGTGGAAA
This sequence comes from Euphorbia tirucalli, assembly GCA_039660915.1. Lineage (NCBI taxonomy): Eukaryota > Viridiplantae > Streptophyta > Magnoliopsida > Malpighiales > Euphorbiaceae > Euphorbia > Euphorbia tirucalli. Next base: position 15,421,897 of record CM077639.1, read on the forward strand.
CTCAACCAAAGAGCCTATTACAAACAGCCAATCAAAATTATCCACGTGGGGAATATATAAAAAAATTGGACACGTGGACAAATTGGACACCACCGAGTCCGTCGAGTTAATAAGAAAAGAAGAAGTTACGTCGCAGTTCCTAGCCGCGGTGCTGACATGTCACATGTCAGTTAGTTGCACAGTGATTTGGTGTACCAACAAATCTTTGTCATTTTTTTTTTCTAGAAGAAAAATATATATAAAAAATTTTATTTTTAATTTGAAATGTATTTTACCTGCCCGTGACGTACGAATCGTAAAAGCGGCCATTAATCGCCGTCGGATATCGGAAACAAATAAGTCAAAATGTTTTTTTTTACTTTTAAAATATTTATATTTTTTGGAAATAGGGACCCACCTCGATCTGCTCACCTCACCGCCGAGTGGGATCCACTGACGAGAATAAAAACGCGGTTTCCTAATTTGAAACGCTCGTTTTTATTTTAACGGTGATGATGCACGCGTTCTTTCGTCCCGCCCGCCACATCGAACAAGAACCAATCTGTTTGACGATTTTTTTTCACATTTCATGAACTGCGAAGCACTTGATCGTATGTGACTAAAATCGGGGAATTTACTCTTTGGACCTCACACGGTAGGCTTCATCGGACCAGCTGGATATGATTTGATGGTAACTAAAATAAGAGGAAAATTTCGGTTGGTCTATTGAGATGGTAAATTACCAAAAATGATTACCTTTTAATCACTTATGTTCGATTCAAGTGATTAAAACGCATACTAATTCCATTTATTTCTAGTGGTATTTTATACTTATTTACCAAAACAATTATCTGTCTCGTCTTCATTTTAAATTTTATTTTCATTCTATGTATTTTTTTGGACACCCACTAATTATGTATATTTGTGATTGTAACCCGTTTAATTAACAATACATATATAATTTTATTTCACATTTGTGTTTATTAATTTATACAGTTAAATCTATTACTCTTAAGAACTATATAATCTTTTCATAGTTTTAAAGAAAAGAAAACAAAATCTCTTCACAATACCAAAGCAGAAAAAAGCTTAACATTCAAAAGTTTCTGAGTTTGGGTAAAAAAATATTAAATTCACTCGTGACCTTAAGTTTTAAAGAAGATCGGCTAAAGAATATTTTACAAGTGACAATATTAGTCTAAACCTAGTTGCATTTGAAGTGAGTGTTGGACAATAAATAATAGTCTCATATTGAAAATAAATTAGACTAACGAGTAATATAAAATTGTAGATTAAATTTTAACGCAAACCAATTGATTTTGAGTTACAAGGTTCAACATCACATATGTATTCGCTTATGTATTAATAACCAATATGCTTCTCATCATATTTGGCACAAAATCTTTATACATCTCTAAGTTAGAAATAGCTATACTTAGACTTTTTACATGTGACACAATAACTTTGAATAAGGATATGTAATCTTATAGGATCTCCTCAATAGATCGATAAGCACATTGGCTTGTCTTGGAATGAAAGTTGATGTCACAAAATGAATTATAAACACCTTGGTTGCTAGTTGAAGCTATCCAAAGACTCTAATGTTTCATATTAGAAACAAATGAGAATAAAAAGTATCATGTAAATAAAGTAGATTGACCCTTAACAAAAATGAATTGGTTTTGTGTTACATTGACTAAATCCTGCTTATGTACTCACTCATCTACTAGACTTAATACTGTCAAGACCTATATAGTCTCTTCATTTAACACTATATTTGTTATGGTAGATGGAAGAGGATGATGAATGGCACATCCTTCCATGACAAAAGCATCTTAAATCTAGCCCTCGAACCACTTTAATTCCACTCTCATAAGAGTTATTGGGAAGATCTGACACATGATATAATTGGATACATTGTGGATTTACATTGTCATTTTAAAATTTAGCATATGAATAATTGGATCAGTTGGAACATTGTACTAGTAATATCATGTTATTTGAAATCATTTGATAATAGTTCTACGAAAACATGTGATAATGATGGTGACTTAAGATCAAAATGCATTTAGATTTTTCGACAAAACCCAATTTTTTTCATAAGACTTAAGAAACATTTTTTTCATGTAAAATATGTTGCGAGGTTTCCATGTAGGGAGAGTAATGTTGCAACGAAGATGAAAAGAATTTAATTAAACTATTACAAATGCAAACTTGACTTAATAATGTATCTTCCATTTAAAAAAAGAAAATTATAATGTGTCTTGACAATTTTTTTTAACCTAATAATTATTCATCTATTTTAGGACCTGCACATCGAATATTTACACGACTTGTTTGATAGATTTTTTTTTTTTTTTTGACTAAATTTATGAAGCTTGAAAAGATGAGGATGACAACTTCAATCTTTCATTTTTGTTATATTTTTTAAAAGGGTAGAATGAAAACTTCATATATATTGGAGTATTGTTGCGATCTCGTCGTCCAAATTGTGGCACGTAATCAAACAGAATTTGTAACACGTAGATCAATAGGTAGATTAGAAAATAATAAAATCATCACACTAATCAATTAGACAGATTAGTAAAAATAAAAAATTTGTTTTAGATAAGTTTATGCGAGCATTGGAAGACTTTTAAATCATATACTAGTCACATACCACAACATAGGGTTTTGAGAGAGATAGTTGATCAAGTTGAGGTAAATTTCTCATCCACGTATAGCAAAGCTGACCATTTGAAAAACTCTAATTAATTATTACTGACACTTAATATAAACAAATTAGGGATAAGTATTAAAAAAAAAAAAAAAAAAACCTATGGTTTCGGCTATTTACAAAATGATATCTGTAGTTTAAAATTTTACAAAACGATACCTGTGGTTTTACAATACTAACAAAAATAGTCTATCATTCAATATAAGCCTTAAAAACTCATTTATCCTTTGAAATTTCACCTGAAATTTCACATGTTGATTGATTAAAATATAATAAACTTTGGTAACAAAGTTCATAAATTTTTGGAAAGTGCATATATATTTTTTAATTAATAATCAGAAAAAGTGAAAAAAATTACAAAAAATAGAAAAAAATCCCAAAAAGTTTTAAAACTTTGTAACATATTGTTAAATATGTACAAAATATTGAGATAATAAAAAGCAAAAAAAATTAAATTTTACATATAAATCGGGTTAATAATGTAAATTTTAGGTTCTTAACCTAATCTCCGTGCAAAACTTAATATTTTCTACTATTTAGCATTCCATCAAGTTTTGAAGATATGAAAATTTTCTGGCCATTTTTTAATTTTTTATGATTTTTTTTGCATTATTAATTATTAAAAATATAAGCACTTCACGAAAAATTCCAAGTTTTAATAATATGGTCTATTGTATTTTAATTAACCAACGTACAAAATTTCAGATTAAAATTCGAAGGATAAGTGAGTTTTTAAGGAGTGTATTGGACAATAGATTACTTTTGTTAGTATTGTGAAACCTCTCGTTTTGTAAAATTTTAAACCACAGGTACCATTTTGCAAATGACTGAAACCACAGGGTTTGTTGTTATACTTATCCCAACAAATTAATCTAGAATACAAGTGGTGGAATTTGTTTAATAATCAAATGTTTTGGGAAATATAAATTTTTTTTTTACCAAATTTGGATTAGAGGTCTCAAAATGGGTTCTTATGTCACATTCATGTTGTGTAAGGGTTAACACTAATAAGTATAAGGTCAACATTAACATTACTCATCATTTATTAGACAAACATTAATCCATATAATTTCAACCCTAATTCGCTAAATTTGCGTATTATACGAATTATGTTATCGTGTCATGACCTATTTGATACCGATGTATATAAATTACATATATATTTAGTATAAGAATGAGTTAACTGTGTCATAAACAGATCGCGAGTCAACATTAATTCATTTATTATATAGGTTAAACGTGTCAATCTATTCCAACATTAATTTATATAACCTCAACCCTAACTTGCTAAATTTGCTTGTTATACAAATTGTGTTGTCATGACCTAATTAATACCTATGTATATAAATTACATATATATTTAGCTTACGAATGAGTTAACCGTGTAAAAACAGATAGCGAGTCAACAATACAATCCATTTATTACATAAATTAAACGTGTTAATTTATTTTCAACACTAATCCATATAACATCAACCTTAATTTACTAAATAGCATGTTACACAAATCGTGTTACCGTATCATGACCCATTCTAAGACTCCTAGTTTGGATTATTGTTAAGTCATCTTTGAAGGCATGGTAATTAATTATATATGCAGATGTGCGTTTCATGTGGGATCTTTTTATACCAAAAGAAATAGTACATATTATTATGAGGCATTTAAATATTAATAGGGATATCATCTTCTTGGCTTTATTAGGAAAAATAAATTTGTATAGCTAAGTAAGAGTCTACATTTGACATTCATAAACATAAATTATTTTAAAATAACTTCTTAATATATATATATATAGAACATCTGTCAACTTCCCCTCTATTATTATGAAATATTTATAATATTTTGTAATATGCTAGTTGCGTGTATATAGTTCATTTTATTGAGGTCAAATCACAAAATAGATATATGATTTGAAATATGTGATAAAGATAATTTTGTTTTTATTTAAGCAGTGAATTGTGTTGGCATGATCATTTGAGTTTGATTTAATGAATCATGTGTTAAGTCATTGGGCCTTATAATTTCATTAGCATTACTCTAAATTGAGTATCAAAATTGCTATGTGAAGAAATCACTTCATATATATGGCATAGAATTTAAAATATGAACAACCCTATACTTTTAATCCATAATATAAAAAACAGTTTTAACTTTTTGAACCAAATGATTATATGAGATTAAACCTAAAACTCATCATTCCAACCTTAATACACAAATACTAATTGTCTTGTGTCTATAAAACCTGAATGCGCTTCCTAGACATGCAGTTAATTACAACTTATCAGTTAATAAATATGCTCCCAGATTGCTTTGTCAAACAAATTATCTATTCACATGAGGCCACTGTTCTACCAGTCCTTTTTGTGAGTTGATAAGTTGATTTAATGATTTCATTTCATATTCAGACTATATTATTGATTTCTGGAATCAATAGTGATCTCAATCTGACTACATGGACCATGGTGATCCCAATTTGCACTTAACTTTAAGTCCCTTTTTTTTTAATGATTTGGGCCATTTTCTACTTAAAATAGTTTAGGCCAAGTAGGTGGCTTTAAATGCGTTGTAACGTGATTCAGCCATCGTTTCTAATTGTTCTATTGAATTTGTGTCATCAGTCTAAGTAGTGTTTGATTCAAACTTTGGAATTAGAACCAAAATTAGAAATTAAATGATACGAAATTAGAATTAGAATTGGAATCACTATGTATCAATTTTGTTTGGTTTACTCCGAAATCAAAATGTAATAATTAATATATATTTTATGTCAGTTAAGATTAATAATAAATTTTTAATATAAATACTAATATATATATACCAGCTCGTAAAATGGGTTATATTTAAAGTGGATTTTTGATTAAATCATAATCTAGGTGTAAGCAGTTTTTTTTTTTTTATTGAAACTCATCACGTAGTGTTAAAAAAAACTGTTCGTTAAATAATTATTTAAAAAAATCAAGTTGATTAATGTTGAGGCACGGGGGAATGATTGATTCCTTTATATGGTGGAATTCCATTACCATTGCAAGATTAAATTACATCAACAAACACTAAGAAATGGAATCAAGCATTCTCATTCTCATTCCATAGTATAATATTGTTCTACTAAACACCCCTTAACTGCTATTTTGACTGCGCTTTTTCTGTCTGTCTGTATTACTCAGCGATTCAGGGGCAATATTGGTTTTAAGGGTAAATTTTAGAATATTTATTGGGTATGATACTCATTGAAAATATATAAGATAAGATGATGTTACATGATTTTTAGGATATAATAAAAAAATAAAAATTTCTATTTATAGCCAAAGAAATATGAATTCTAGGAGTACTAAAAAATTTCTCCCCTGGACGATGCTCTTAGTTGAATATTTCTTGTTATCAATTACGGTTTCTTTAATTAATTTAATTTTCATACAAATAAATTATTTAATAACATAAATAATAATTAAGCTAATTATATATATACTTGCTAAAAATATTCGTATACTTTATATCGAATATTACATAATTTGTGAAATTTTGTTTTATATTATATAATACGTTAAAACATATATTATGAAATAAAATATATATTTAAAAATAAAACAATAACCAAAAAAACTAAAATTTTATGAAGCAATTTAGGAACAACGCATCCTAAATCCCCGAAAAACATTATCTCAATAAAGAGACATTCTTCCGAATTACGTCAGAAAGGAAATAAAGCATCTTAAATCTCTAATTTTTCAATTCAATATCTGTGCAATGAGTTCCCATATTACAATTAATTAAAAAAATTTAATATTATAAAAATTTGAAGATCAGAAGTTCAAAAGGTCAGGTGGTATTTGTTTTTATTCCAAGAATTTATCAGCTACCAGGTCGAAGCAAAATCAAACAGATACTAAATGGCGTCCATGATGATGAAGTCAACCGCAATGAAAGCTCTCAGTGGTCGATCATCATCCTATCTCTTCAATTTCAGTCGGAATCGCTTTTCTATCGTGAGGGCATTTTCAGCCCTCATGTCGCCGCCGTCCAAGGCTATAGTCTACGACCAACAAGGTCCCCCTGATTCGGTTACCAGGTATAAGTGCTGGTGGATCAATACATGATGCTCTTATATCGTCTTTTTTTCTTAAGTTGTTTTGTTTTGTTTGTTCTTTTTAAAGAGTGGTAGAGATACCGCCGGTTGAAGTGAAAGAGAACGATGTGTGCGTTAAGATGCTAGCTTCTCCCATTAATCCCTCGGATATCAATCGAATTGAAGGTTAGGTTTTTATATCATAATTCATTCTTAATTTTTGTCATTAATAATGGGTTTTAGTAATTTTATATTCCATTGGTTTGAACTCAAATGGGTTAGTGTTTGTTTGTTGTTTGGGCTATAGGAGTGTATCCTGTGAGGCCCCAAGTGCCAGCAGTTGGAGGATATGAAGGTGTTGGAGAGGTGCATTATGTAGGCTCTGCAGTTAAGGATTTTTCGCCTGGGGATTGGGTCATTCCATCTCCACCTTCTTTTGGTACATGCTCTTTTGCTTATCAAAATATGCAGTGATGGTTATTGTGTATGGAGGTTTTCCTTGTAAGTTTCCTATATTATTTCTCTTACATGGGTTGCTGCTTAAGCTTAAGCCTTGGAATGTAAAATAACGTTAAGGAAATTATAGATCTTTTTTAGCATTTGTATAAGATGGTGTTTCTTCTCTACTGATAAATGGTTACTGTTTACAAATTGTTCCAATTAGATTAGTAAAAATTACCTTTCTGCTTAGTATGAGTGATTTCAGAGTTTTTATGTAGAAGTATACGTGATCTGTGTAGAGGTTAGTTTTACATATTAATGTCATTTCTAGGTAGGAAATTCTGAAATTATAGTTGATAGCCTCTGGTACATACGGTCAATGTGCAAGTCAGCCTTATCATCTGAAGGCACCCGAAAGAGGATATCGAGGTCATCCATAAGAGCAATAAGAAAATAGATACTGCTCTGCTATGGGTGAGCCGTCCTGGGCTAAACTCACATATCATCACCACATGGAGAGATCCAAGCAATCTCTTTTTATTACTCAAACTACAAATTTTGAAAGATTATTTCATCTAGGAATGGGATGTCGATGAAAAGGACAAGTGATAATGCAATACGAGTCACCAAATAGCCTTGATTACGAGAGAATTAGATAATTTTCCCTCATATTGAAGGTTAGTTGGTGTCCTGTGTTGTGTTGCCAAGTACGTTTTCCATTGAGGTTTCCACTCCTAATTGAGATCACTTCTTGGATGTGTGTAGTTTTTTTATTTCTAATATCTCTAGACTCTACTTTCTGGTGGTGATATGAGAGTTAAGCTGAGAATATCTTGTGCATCTAGAAAAACATATGTTTTGATTGCTCCAGAGGACCAGCGGAGGAGATATATATTCTCTTTGGGGTGTCTTGGGGTCAGAAGCCTTTTGTACCCATGGGTGACCTGCCCCTTGTCCTTAACATGCAAGGCTGTCAAGAGTCTAGACTCTTCTAGTATACTCTTTGTGAAATACTTTAATTTTTAAATTGGAGATATGTTTTTGCCCTGCAGGGACATGGCAGACATACATTGTTCAAGATCAGAGTGTTTGGCACAAAATCAATAAAGAGTCACCCATGGAATATGCTGCAACAATCACTGTTAATCCTTTGACTGCTTTAAGAATGCTGGAAGACTTCACTACTCTAAATTCAGGTGCTATTAAATTGATATTTTGACACTTAATTGTTTATTCTGTTTTATGCTATTATCTGAGAATTAGTGTGTGCAAGCAGGAGATTCTGTTATCCAAAATGGAGCTACAATTATTGTAGGGCAGTGCATTGTCCAGATTGCAAAATATCGTGGCATCCATAGTATTAATATATTAAGAGACAGGTATAGTATTAATATTCAATATAAATAGTATAACCAGTCATGCATCTAACTTTGAAGTGAATGCTGGTGTTCACACAGATTCAGATTGCCAATCCCACTTTATTTTGCTCTTCTATTCTTAAGGTCCTCCTAAAACTCTCTAGTTGAATGGATGAGCTGCAAAAATGGATTCTTAATCACTTAAAGTTAATAGTGGGATTTCAGACTCATTTGGCCAAGTTAAACTTTAAGTTTTCCTTAGTATAGCCAAAGTCTAAAGTTCCCTCAAGTCAAGGAAAGTTCTAAACACACTGAAAGCTAGCATTTGCTTTCAATCATTCTTTTGACATATTACTTTTGTAGTAATCGAGTCTTTGTGAAACTCTCTTTTTCATGCTTTTGGTTGGTAATTGAATCCAGGATTGGAGTAACCTTGTTAGACTTTGGAGTCAATTGAGTTTATATCCATAAATTTTTCCTTTGGTTGTCTCTAAAATGCTATTCTTGATTGAAGATAAAAGCTGCTTGTATCTTGGTGCACTTCCTACCCTGACTGGCAGTTGGTTAGAAAGAAACTTATAGATGAAAAAATAATTCTTTTGATTGGCCAAAATGTAAGGCCACATAATAGTGTGCATCTATCAATACGAAGTGAATTGCAAGCTGTTTTTTGTGATGGTGCATGCAAACTCTGCCTTCAGTTTTTCATTCAAATTCATACCTACCAGCTGACTTTCATTCTATCTTCCACTTAATTTAGGCCTGGATCAGATGAAGCAAAGGAAAGCTTAAGGAAACTGGGTGCTGATGAAGTGTTCACTGAGAGCCAATTAGAAGTGAAGAATGTGAAGGGTCTCCTGGTATCATCAGCTATGGACTCCTTATGTTTGATAATTGATATAATCTGAGCTAGGAGGTGTTTATTCTTTCTCATATGTGCTTGATGTGATGCATTCTTATGTTTGTGGAATCTATACTAAAGTATGCCACTTGTCATCTTCTTGGCATGGCAGAATAATTTACCTGAACCAGCTTTGGGATTCAACTGTGTAGGTGGCAATTCTGCTACTTTGGTCATGAAATTCCTAAGGTGTGACCCTAAATATTTGAGGAATTTTAACACTTAAATTACCTAAACGTGTATTTAGTTTGAATATTTACAAGCTCTTGATTTCAGACAGAGAGGGACGATGGTAACTTATGGTGGAATGTCTAAGAAACCTGTGACAGTATCAACATCATCCTTCATTTTTAAGGTAAATATTTTTTTCGTTTCTTGTTGCAGTGCAACGTTGCAGTGGTTCTTGATAACTAATTGACGTCAAAAGTTCCTGCATCATTAATGTAAGATTCTTAATACTAGTTCAGATGGTGGTCAAAGTTTTAAAATTAAACTAAATTGTGGATTTAAAACAAGTTGTTTATAAGTTATCTTGCTGTAACAAAAGTAGTGCTTGAATTTCCATTTTCAGTTTGCAATCATTTTGGGACTACAATTTCTACGCATATGAGCAGATGGAACAAAAATTATAGTAGAAACTACAATTTATTGAGTTGCTTTAGTTTTGGGAAGTGTGTTCGTTGAACGTTGGAGGTCTTATATGAATGTTTTATTGAATATAAATTCACAAGCAGGAGCTTGTTTAATGATTTCTGATCTGTATCCTTTGCGCCTATGTTTGTTTGCAGGATCTATCGTTGAAGGGTTTCTGGTTGCAAAAATGGCTGACTTCGGATAAAGCAAAAGAGTGTAGAAAAATGATAGATTATCTCTTGTGTTTAGCACGCGAAGGGAAGTTGAGATACTCGTATGTTTTCCATTGCATGCAAATACAGCTTTCCCTTTCTTTTTGTTTTAAGTCTCTTAAATGTTTTAATAAGTTGAGATTATATACTTTGCAGAATGGAGCTGGTTCCTTTCGACAATTTTCATGCAGCTTTGGACAAGGCACTTGGGAAACTAGGAAGCCAACCTAAACAAGTCTTAAAGTTCTGAGTACTCAAATAGTGGGTTCTGTTTCAAAAAAGGGGAATATCTTGTATACATCGACAAGGTTTTTCATTACTGTTAAAGGAGAGATCTGAGTGGTACTTTAAACACCAATAATGCTGTAAGGTTATTGCATTAATACTTTGGTAAATTGCATTTGAAGTGGGCAGATGTTCTTTTTTTTTTTTTTTTGGGTGGGGAGACGTTCTTTGTTTCCTGAAAAAGAGAGATGTTTGAAATGCTAAGTAAATGAAAATGTATTATTCCAATTATTTTACTTGTAACATATAGTACTTACAGAATAAGCACAAACCACATAGCCCTTAGGCTTGTATTCTGAGAAAAATTGATTAGCAATAGTGTAAACTAACGTTTATCATCAAATCACCTCAGCTTTTATCACTATCAATATAATTTTGCATTCCTATACTGATTAACCCATTCCTCATCGTTATACTAAGAGCTTCATCACCTTCTGATTATTATAAATTTTTTATGGTCAAGAGCATATCTATGCCTTGATCGTATTCATGGCATGAAAAAATAGATGACCCGTTCAAGATTGTTAACTCCATCTCTCAACATCTAATGTCTGATAATCAATGCTCAAGTTCCATCACGTATGATGAAGATTAAAGCCCTCGTACACTTAAGCGCACTCCTTTTTCAAAATATAGTCCACAGCATCTTCCACCGTGTTGACAACCTGCATACGCAGAGCATAATGTATAAAGCTCGTTACAATTATCAAAATGTCAATCATAATTTCTCTTTTAGCGTTTCATTCATTGCAGAGATGACTGAAATTCAAAACTCCTCGAGCAGAATTTTTTGGTACTCGATAAAATATCAAAATGAGATCCTTATCCATTAATTGCTAATCAAATCAGGGTTAAGCAACATCATGCCAAAATTTCAAATCTGTAACCGCTTCGAAACAATTCTCTTCGCCAGCATATGATTTGAAAATGGACTAGTTCACCTTTGATAGATTCTAAATCACTGTCCACTAAGCCCCAATATTGCAAAGACTTAGGATTCAAATAATTAGTTAAATATATAATAGGATGCAAACAGCAAGGTTTCCAAGCTGTGCTTAGGTTAAAATTAAGAAATAATAAATTAAAGGACTCGGCTTAGACGTCCTATATCACATACCAGATCTGCTGCAAACTCCGGGTGATTTTCTGTTCCTTTGAAAACCCCTGTAGTTGTCAAGATAGAAAACCACGGATGTCCAGCCTGCAATGAAGTAAAAATTTTACAATCCATGTAGATCAATATCAAAATTCTAAACTATGGACACAAGTTCATTATCTGATAAAATAAAACCTCTCTTGCACCCCTGATGTCAACTGCAGGATTATCTCCTATCATATACAGTGTATTAAAATGATGATCTCCTTCATTCTCATGATCCTCAGGATTGATACCATGACGAAGAGATGAAGCAAGTTTCTTTAGGACTGTTTCAGCATTCTTGAACACTAATGGATTTGGCTTCCCAAAAGATGTGTACTTGAGAGGAGTATGGTGAATTCTGCGTACATCAGCAAAGTTTATGATGTTGCAACAGATTTTTATGCGTGGTAAAGCATGTAAATCGGAACTTCTGTTAATTCATCCTTGTATGCAAACGGCTAATCAGTCAGATGAAAGTGCAGCCATAATCATGTGTAAAGGTTGGACAGTCATGTAAGCACCAAAAACACAGGACTTACAGACCGTAATGATAACTGTACTTTTATGAAACCCATCAACATATAACAGAGAGGGCAACCATGGTAATTGCATACACATTATTTATTTATTTTGTTTCTTTTACTTTTTTCTTCCTTTTGAACTGAAAAGGCTCAGTATCAGACTCTTCAAATTCTGAAATGGATTCAAGGCCTTACCTATTGAAGACTGCTTCTAAAGCAATTCTGAAAGCTCCCATGCCAAGGCGTTCTGAAGGAAAAGTAGCCTACTTTTAGTGGCACCATCAGTACATAGCTAGTATAAGAACTACTCAAGTACAAAAAAGAAGGATATGATTTAAAATGAAGTAACCTGGTATGCAAGGTCATCATTCGCAAAATAAAGGTGTGGTTGGTGTCCAAGCTCCCCTCCAGGCAGACCACCAGTTCTTAAAATGTCACAAAGAACCTAGCGACAAAATTGCACATTGAATCAATTCCGGGTAATGTAAGTTTTAAGTATTCTACTATAAGACCATTAGCTTCAAGAAATTCTAACACGGAAATCAATCAAGTATACAAATGGCATAATTCTAACATTAACTTAAGAAACTGAGTTGAAAATAGTGCATATGGCAAACAACTGTACTTTCAACAAGTTAATCATGCAGAAACATGTTTTTGATCCAAAAACAAAACAAAACAAAACACAATTTTTTAATCTTACCACTGGAACCAGAATTGGATGTTTTCTCTGAGGAACTATGCTGTGCATAATAAAAGATGTTGGTCCATTCCAGCCATTGTTAAATGGAGAAGCATGTATAGTCAATGGTGTCATAATATAATTTGTAGTGGTTGTAGGTCAGATAGTCGTGAATTTTTATACAACCCACCAGAATGTTTCAATTAGAAGCATGCGGCCAGAGCAGATATCTGGTGTGTATTACCTGTTGCTGCAATATATTTAGCCAATGGGGCCATTACCATTTGAAATGCCAGGCTCAAAAACAATACCCATACCGGAAACAAATGTGTCAACTCATATTGAAACACGATTTTGACCCCATAGGTAAAACTTAGCTTTTCTATAGAAACTTGTACAACATCTAAGTGTTTCCTACGACTAAGGCACCATATCATTGTGAAGGTTCAGTTTTACCGATTCACACCAAGCGTGAGCAAAAATGTCACTGGACTTTCTATGTGCGAATCAGCTATCAATACAAAATAAGATGTTAATAAAAGCATAGGATCTTTCCTGAATGCACTTGAAAGAAATTCATTAATGACTAGTGCTTCAAATTAAACCTGAATGTCTCTGCTCCAGTCAACAGAATCGCTAACAATAAATGCAGCCTGAACTCTTTGTGAGCCCACAGTATCTCTTGTATTCATCTGCACTGAAGTACTACTTTGTTTCACAGTCTGCTTAGTTGTCCATGACTTATATTGCGCAAGTGGATCAATGCCATCAAAATAAGATGCATATTCATCTATTGAGACAACATTTCTGCATATAAGATCAACATCCATAAGACCTATTCAAGAAAACATCAGGACATACAAAAGCTTCAGCTGTAATGAATTTCAAGATACAGAGAGCAGTCAACCCAAAAAGCTTACTTGAATCCATAGCCAGACATCACTGCAGCAGGTTCTCCTTTTCCCACAGCAACGACAAGATCATTCTCAAATCTGTACAATGCAACATTGTTTGAAATACTGAACATGATAAACACCCTACTTTGAGATTGGTATTTCATATTAACTGAAAATTTTGGTGTTTTATGGATTCTTTCCTCACTCAAATAGTCAAATCCATTAGAACATTTTTTTTGACATGTAAAACTTTCAACATTTCTCTAACTTTTTATCTTCAAATAAGCCATTCATATTACTCCCTCAACACTTACTCTCCAAATGACAACATCTATAATTACTTGGTTAAAATACGTACCTATTCACCAGCTGTTTAAAAGGTGTGTGACCCTGTACAACCTACAATATAATTATAAGGAGAAGTTTTGCATCACCTACAAAGTCTAAGGCAGCCAGAATAATGCTCCAGAAGAAATCAATGTTTTCCACAAAAGTACCTGGAGAGGTGAAATATCCACATCCAGAAGTTTGCTTAGCTCCAAGGCTCTTTTAGATTCAGGAAAACCACCTCCTGTACAAATTACAAATCAGAACCAATATCAGTCATACATACCGACAAGAAAACGATACTAATTCACAAACGTAATATCTTTTTAGATCCAAAATTTGCTACAACTTCTAAGTACATACATAGATTCGCATATATAATCTCTCCATTCCCTTATTTTCACACAAACACAAACAAAAGCTAGACTAGACACTAATTATAATGTAATTCAACTTACGACACTCAGAGACTATAAAAATACACTCACCATTCGTTAAGAAAATGTAAGGAATCTTTAAAGCTCCTGTCCATACAATTAAAAAATCATGAGAAATATTACAGTGCAGGGCATTAACACAACAGTCAGAAAGTAATGAAATACATTTTCTTTTCTTTTTGGCAAAGCCTCCGTATGGACAGCTTAGCTTAGTGAAATTGTTTTCTAGGCTAACTTCAAGAAGCCATCCATACGACAAACAGAGGTTAATCTTAGCGGAATCCACCAGAGACAAAAGTTACAGAACGTAGTAATATAGAGACAGGCGTAGAATGAAAAGAAAGTGCATAATCGCGTAGTAAATACATACCGGAGGAGTCGTATAGGCGCTTCAGAGCTTGAGGAGAGCCGCCAATAGGAGATTCGCCACGAACAATGACGCCATCGATATCAAACGCAATGCCAAAAGATGGCCTGGCACATTGAAAAATTGTTAAAAGAGAATAAGGTAAAGAAGTCAAACAAAAAGGAACATTTCAATTACAGATATAGAAGAAGAAGAAGAGAGGAATGAAAGAACGAACCGGTCCGATTGTGAGTGAATTTGAGAGAAGGATCGTGAAAACGTGGTTAAGAGCAGCGAAGATGAGAATTGCTTTCCATTTGGCTTCTGAGACCTCAGAGCCTTTGCTAACACAGCTAAATGTCTCATTTTCTTCCCTGATCTATCCGCCACTGCTCTGAAATTCCGCAAACTGAAATTTTATTTGAGGAGGATGATTTTTTCTTTTCCGACGATAACAGTAAGCTTTTCTTCCTTCATCGTCTAAAAATATGAATAATTTTAGATTGGAGTAAATACCTTTTTAGTTGATGTAAAAATTTATAAAAAAATATAACCCAATTTTCTTCATTAGTTCTTTTCATATGCTTTTGTATAGATACTGTAAATGTGTATTGTTATTAGGGATGTCAAATGGGTGACTGGGGCCCATTCCCATTGGAGGTCAGCTCGGACGGGGACGGGGACGGGGAATCCCTGATTAAAATCCCCGCCGGGAATAAATTTGTTCCCGTTTATTAATCGGGGACGGGGATGGTAATACCCCTATCCGCCTTGCGGGCCCCTGTTCCCATCCCCATTTAAAGCCCGCGGGGATCCACGATAAAATATCCGAATCCCCGTTTACATTTATTTAATTAATATTATATTATATTATTATTATTTATTATTTTATTAAAGAAAGTAAATAAAACTTATTTCACAGACTAATAATAATTGCCCCCAACCCAATTTTTCTTCGTCCACTTAATTTAGTGAATTTTGGGGATATACATCTATTTGGGAAATTAGGGATTTTCATGCATTTGATTAGCTATTATTGTTGGGATTTGAATTTTTTTATTCTGATATGCTAATTGGAATGGTGTGTATGCATAAAAAGAATATACAGGAGCAGGGGAGAGAGGTAGATGTGCCTTATCATTGATTTCTACGCAACATTGGGTGGCTCTTGTATTTTGATTGCTTTATAACTCGAAATAGCATGTCTCAGCTATTCTTTCAAAGAATTTGTTATATATAATCTTGAACTGGATAACTGCTACTTGTAAGGTTGATTAGATTATACACATTTATATTAGTACAGAGATTCTTTTGATGTTTTATGATGAATTGCTTAGTGATGCCAGTTAATTTTCTATACTATATCTTTCAAAATGAAGAGTGAGAGGACATTAATTTCAATTAGTAGTTGTTGATGTTATTTTATGTATAATTATTAATTATATATTAATGTATTTGAGAATTGAGTTTTAAGAATTTTATGTTTGTATTTTAATACATATTTGGATAAATTTGAGGGTGAAAATTGAAATTTTACAAGAATTTTTTTTATAAAATATAAAATTAGCTAAATGGGGACGGGGATCCCCGCGGGGACCCGATTTCCCGCTGGGGACTGGGATGGGATAGATTTTTATCCCCGATTAATAAACGGGGCGTAGACGGGGATCGCCGATTATTCTGGGGACGGGGACGGGGAATGCAATCCCCGCCCCATTTACAACCCCAATTGTTATCCATAAATAAAATAGTATAAATAACAATTACATTTCATTTTTTTGCTCCCTATATGAATTTGAAGGGGAGCTGAATGTTACGTCCCACCACATTCGCACACATAAGTAAAGTTTTTGCCGCACATGAATGCCCAAAATCCAGCCATGAGGGCTAAGTGGGCTAAGAAGAAAACTGACGGGCCAAATAAAACTCAAGGTGGCGGAATTCAAGCTTGCCCAAACCTCAGTTTGGGCCAAATCAGGCCCAAGACGCGCACAAGGCTGCACAGGCCCGGGGCGCACTGTTTAGCTACGGAATTCTCTAGATGCCTACGGATTTTCCGTCGCTAATCAGAAACTTCTAGAATCCGTCGCAGAATGGTAGAGAAACTGCTGGAAATGCCTCTAGGAGCTTCTCCACCGCCTTTATGAATATTCTAGGCCCATTATGAGATAAATATCATGTGTAAATAATGTAGAATATTCTAGATACTAATTTGTAACCACATGTTGTAAGAATCAATTGTAACCACATATTAAGGAGGTGGCATTGCCTATAAATAGGGCATCACCCCCCCATTTGTAATCAAATCAAGTTTGAGTAATACAAAGCATTCATTCTTAAACTCTCAAGTGCTCTCTTGCTCTCCAAAAACCTCTCTACATCATAAGTGCTTATCGCATCCCTTTCCACACGCAACCAAAAGGTTTACTTAGCGAATAAACGTCTAAATGCCGAGCGGACAAAGAGCGAGTCTATTACAAGTGGTATCAGAGCAACGGTTTCTAAGCCTAGGTACATGTGTTGGTGAAGGACCTACGCATGATGGCCAATGAGGTGGAGAATGTTGCTGCCACAGATGTGCAAACCAAGCAAGCCCATGGGCCAAGAGATGATGTGAGTCACAGACAACCCAAGCGCACCCTCCACAAATCCAAGGGCCCAAATGCTGGTGACCCATTAGAGCAGTGTGTTGCTGCATTGGAAGAGACTGTTGCAGATATCAAAGCCTCTATGGGCGAGATATCTGACCAGTGCGACACCCTCATTAGTGCCGATGAGGCGGTGTCAACAGCAGCAAGAGAGATGTTCGACAGTCTCAAGATGCTGCTTATGGACAAAATGTCCATGATAGAAGCTGAAGTAAGGGAGATTCGTGCCGATGTCAACGATCTCCAATAGAAATGGCGGACACATCGTTGTTCCACCAGCCCCAATGGTGCTAGCACCTCAGCGACGGTGTTAAACCCCATGCAAACTTTTCAAAAGCCAGCAAATTACGGTGGAGCTCGAAGTGCTACTGCTATAGAGAATTTTCTCTTGAGTATGGACCAATACTTGAAAAGGTTGGCGTTGACTAACGAAGGAGCAAAGATTAATACTGCATAATCTTTTCTCCGCGATTCGGCCCAAATATTGTACCAATGATGCTGTCTCAATACAGAAGAGGGCGACACTGGCATCAAGACTTGGGATCAATTCAAAAGAGAAATGCGGGAAAGATTCTGCCCTTCCAACGCATGTGAAAATGTGAAGAAGAAGTTGTGGGACCTGAGGAAAACAAGTGTAAGCGCCGGAATTTTCTATACTTAAAAAAAAAAAATTTAAAAAAATCGAAAAAAACAAAATTTACAGTGGTACGACTGTAATAAAAAAAATTACAGTCGTACGACTGTATGATCTGGGCAGGTGAGCCAACCCATACCTCAAAAGCTGAAAGAACAGAAGAAAAGGGGGAGGGACAGAAAACGAAAAAGAGGACAGACAGAAAAGAAAAAAAGAAAGGAAAAGAAGAAGAGGAAAAAAGAGAAAGAAGAGAAACAAAGAAAGAAAGAACTGAACTTCAAGAATCCCTCCGCATTTGGAAATTTTTGGACCCAAAATCCCTAACCCTAACTTAAGGAGGAAAGTACGGATTTCAGTGGATTGGAGCGACGCCAGGGGTCAATCCTACGGTGGATGCACGCCAAAGAGATAAACACTTCTTTTCCCCTATCTTTTTCAAGCTTTCTGGGTGTTTGGTGTGCTTTTTCTGTATTTCTATCCTTTTTTCTGCGTTTCTGTTCTGGAAATCAAGAACAGTCGTGCGACTGTTCTTAAGTTCGATGAACAGTTGTACAACTGTAGTTGCAGTCGTACGAGTGTTCTTGATTTCCAGGTGATTTTCTTTCCAGTTTGTTTTAAATAAGATTTTGGCAAAATCCTGAGTCTGGAGTGTTTATAGTCGCACGACTGTAATTTACAGTCGTACGACTGTCATTTCCAGAACCAGAATTTCACCTTTAAGCCCAAAAATTTCATAAAAAATCCATAAAAATCATATAAAAAATTAGAAAATCCCAAAAATGAATTTTGTTGTGTGCATTTACGACCCTAGATTCAATTTTCAGTAAAATTGTATTTAGAATAATGCCACGACGGAGACCCAGTTCTCCCGAAAACCGACCCACTTAATATGTAAAAATGCATGTAAACCGGAAAAATTGTTTTCAAAATGATTTTCCCACAAAAACCAAAAATACAAGGACGTTTCAAAATGTTTTCCAGGTCTAACCGGGCCGGCTAGCCGAGCCAAACCGGTTATCCCCTAAATGCATACCCCAATTCTTGATTTCCCAATTCTGTCTATTTGAGTCCTAGTTGTGGCGTGCCGTATAAATTGTGCTAACGTTTGTTTTGCAGCTTTTATTTATATTTATTTTTGATTTTATTTGTATTTTAATAGAATTAATCGTGTATTTAGGTGGTTGTAAATATTTTTTTAGATTCTCGTGTATCCTAGGCGATTGTACAAGTGAGGCGAGAGTTTTTATTTTTCCATTCGATTTGGTTGTAAGCCAATTAATATTTATTTCTTTTCCTTACTTTTGTATTAAATATTTGTATGCGCGCTGTATGCCCTTTTATATTCAATAAAATTGACTTTAGATTTTTGAAATACCATTTGAGAACATTGGCAATATTTATCTTAATTAGACACGAAATAAGGGACTTGTCCGGACCCTAATCTCTGGATAGTGTAGCGACCGTTCGTCCGGTTCAGCTACCTAAAGAATTTCCCGGTTGAGCTGAGCCGGGTGGTGACTCTACAATATTCATCGAGACTTAGGTCTCGGTTCTTTTATGCATTAATTCCATTTATTTTCTAAAACCAATTTTCCATTCATTAAAAACCCCACGCGAGGGAGGGGCCCGTCCAAGATCGTGGCGCCCCTTCCGAAAGGGAGTTCCGCGTCCTGTCGAAAACGCGTCGTCCGCTCACAACAGGCAATGTAGCTTACTACATTAAAGAGTTTAACGCTCTTATGTTTGAAGTCGGCAGGGTATCGAGGGAAGATGCCCCTGCGTGCTTCAAAAGCAGCTTGAAGGATTTCTTTAAGACTGCCGTTATCTAATCGCATGTAATGAACATCGATGGCGCCATCCGATTGGTCGAAGAATTGACGAACACTCACTCCCACGATAGGAAACCCAATTGGGCTAAAGGTAGGGGAGATAAATCCAAGAAAGGGAGTGACAAAAAGGATAATCAAAAGAGTAAAGGTGGAAGCTCGAAGGGGGAAAAACCATCCCAAGGTAAGAAAGATTTTAAACCCCCAAAGCCATGTTTTATCTGTGGCGGTCCTCATTGGACGCACGATTGCCCTAAACGAAAGGCAATAAGAACCATAGTCGTGGAGTACAAAGAAAAGGCTGTTGAGGAACCATAAGCCGAACTAGGTTCATATATACAACGCCTTAGCACGATCACTAAAGTCTTGGCCCCAACAAAGGTGAAGACAAAGGGCTGTTCTATGTTGATTTATCGCTAAACGGGAAGACGGCTGCTGAAATGCTCGATATGGGAGCGACACACAATTTCATTGATGTCCAAGAAGCCAAGCACTTAGGCATGACATACAAGGCAGAAAATGGCACCATTAAAGCAGTAAACTCAGAAGCCAAGAAGATCTTCGGCGTGGTCGAAGTAATAAAGGCAAAAGTTGGCGGGTGGCAAGGTGAGCTCAACTTCACTGTCGTACCTATGGATGATTTTAAAGTTGTTCTCAGATTAGATTTCTTTTGCATGGCACATGCATTGCCAATTACCGATTCAAGCTTGCTTGTTTTCATCAATAAATGAGTCCAAGTAGTACCGTTGAGTCGTAGGTCGAAAGCTAACCCAATGCTTTCGGCCCTACAATTTAAACGGGGCCTCAAGGACTCGGATTGCTACATTGCAAGCATGCAAGAATTGCGGGATGAAGAGGACCAAATTAAACCACAAGATACGCTTCTGCAATGCGTGTAAGTGGTCCTTGATGAATATAAGGATGTGATGCTTGCTGAATTACCAAAGAAGCTTCTGCCAAGGCGTGAAGTGGACCATGAGATAGAATTGGAACCGGGTGCCAAACCCCTTATTATGACTCCCTATCGAATGGTGCCCCCTAAATTGGAGGATTAAGGAAGCAATTAAAAGACCTCCTCGATTCGGGATACATTCAGCCCTCAAAAGCCCCGTACAGTGCTCCTGTACTTTTTCAGAAGAAGAAAGATGGTGCCTTATGGATGTGCATAGACTATCGAGCCTTGAATAAAATCACTGTCAAGAACAAATACCCGATACCACTGATCGCAGATTTTTTTGATCAACTTGGCAAGGCAAGGTACTTTGCTAAACTTGATCTTCGTTCGGGTTATTACCAAGTACGCATAAAGAAAGGCGATGAGCCTAAAACCATATGTGTGACACATTATGGTGCATTTGAATTCCTTGTAATGCCATTTGGCCTCACCAATGCACCAGCAATGTTTTGCACACTAACGAACAAGATCTTCCACCAATTTCTCGACAAATTTGTGGTGGTATACTTGGATGACATAGTAGTTTATAGCAGTAGTTTATAGCACAATGCTCGAAGAGCATGTGCAACATCTCAAACAAGTCTTCCAAGTACTACGTGAAAACGAGCTATATGTTAAGATAGAAAAATGCTTATTCACTCAACAAGAGGTGGAATTTCTTGGGCATAGAATCAAAGATGGAAAGTTATTGATGGATTTGGCAAAAGTGCATGCCATCCAAGAATGGCAGCCGCTGACCAAAATACCTAAACTGAGATCATTTCTAGGCCTTGTGAACTACTTTCATAGGTTTATCGAGGGCTATTCAACCATTGCCACCTCTCTTACGGAACTGTTGAAGAAGAACAAAGCATGGCAGTGGTTCGATGAATGCCAAGCTGCCTTTGAAAAATTGAAAGATGTTGTGTCAAAGGAGCCTGTAATGATATTGCTTGATTATGCAAAACCGTTCGAAGTGCAAACTGACGCTTCGGACTTTTCTATAGGTGGTGTGCTGATGCAAGATAACCAGCCCATCGCTTACCAAAGTCGCAAACTAAATGATACTGAGAGGAGGTATACTATTCAAGAGAAGGAGATGACAGCCATTATTCATTGCTTAAGAACATTGCGTCACTATCTACTTGGAAGTAGCTTCGTAATAAAAACGGACAACGTGGCAACTAGCTACTTCCAGACTCAAAAGAAACTCAACCCGAAATAAGCTAGATGGCAAGATTTCCTTGCAGAATTTGATTACCGGCTAGAATATAAACCAGGCAAGGCAAATGTTGTGGCTGATGCATTAAGCTGGAAGGCAGAACTCGCTTCCATCATTGCAAGTGATCCCCGAACCAATTTCCTTGACCATATCAAGCAAGGAATGAAGGAAGACCCTATAGCCAATAACCTGGTAAAGTTGGCAAGTGAAGGGAAGACTCGATGATTTTGGGAAATTGATGGAGCACTTTACACGATTGGCAACCGTGTCTATGTGCCAAAATAGGAGAGCTTGAGGTGAGAAATCCTCAAGGAATGCCATGATTCACTATAAGTTGGACATCCGGGAATGGCACGTACCCTTGCGCTTATTCAAAATACTTACTATTGGACTCAGATGTAAGATGACATAGAGGTGTACTTGCGGACATGTCTGGTGTACCAACAAGACAAGGTGGAGCAGAAACCCCTTGGTGGATTGCTGGAACCGCTGCCCATTGCTGAGAGACCTTGGGAGAGTGTCTCTATGGACTTTATAGTAGCACTACCAAAGTCGGAAGGGTACGGAAGTATAATGGTAATAGTCGATCGTTTCAACAAGTACGCCACATTCATCCCTACTACGTCAGAATGTAAAGTAGATGAAGTAACTAGTCTATTCTTAAAAAATGTGGTAAAACATTGGAGGATACTGTTGGATATGCCCTAGTCCCAAGGCCTTGGACCTTGTATTTGTATTATACATTTATTGGATTCATGTATTATACATTTTTTGCATCATTAATAAAGGCATTAATTCATTTATTATATATCTTGTGCTGTATTCTAAATGAAGTATCCAATGGACATATCCATATCCATGTTAACAAGTGTCATGCACTTGGCAGTAAGACCATGGATAGGGAAAACGATATGACCATAAAGAGATCCGTAGTCTGTTCCAGTCATGGGAATGAATGAAACTAGAAACTATTATTAACCTGGTTGTATGGCGGTGTCTTACCAGCCATTGGACATGGGATGTCAACCAAGTTAATGGGTACATGCAAAAAAGGCATGGTACTGGATAGATCCACTTAGCGAGAAATCCACATGGTTAGGTATCACAGGTGATTCTCATGTAGTAGTTGTATGGATCCTTTGACCTGACCATATGATGGTGCTGGATGCAAAGTCGCATACTTTGGTGTACGCCTAAAGGGCCTGTAAAAGGGTGCCAAGTATGGGTACGTTTGGGTATGTCTCTGAGCATCGTAGTACTATAGATATACAGAAGGGATATGTCACTTAGTAGTCCACTGAGAAGATATCACCAGTCTCTTGATGAATGTGACTGATAAGAGTGTGGCCACACCCAAACAAGTTGGAACTTGTTTATGAGCATCAGTGCATTCGGGATTAAGTAAATGTCCAAACACAAAAGAGGGTGATCAATCCATGCCTCTGTAAGTGTCGGAATTTTCCACCAAAAAAAAAAAAAACGCAGGTGTCACACGACTGTAATTTACAGTCGTGCGACTATAATTAAAACATTACAGTCGTACAACTGTAACGTCAGAGCAGGTGCAGAAGCCCATACCTCTACGGCAGAAAGAAGAAAAAGAAGAAGAGAGCATTAAATGCTCAGGCATTGGTAGCAAGAAAGTAGCAATAAGAAGGGGAAAAAGAGAGAAGAGGGGGTTGGCTTGGGATCTCAAAAATTTAGAGAAAGAATAGAGAGAAAGGAGGAGAAAAATAAACCCAAAAATCCAAAAAGTTTTTCTTCCTCTTCTTCTTGAATGTTAATGTCTAAAACCGGTTAGAAATCATAGGTTAACGACTTAACATTGAAACTCAATCAATCTCAAACCTTAAAATCGTCAGAATCCCTAACATTTGGAGATTTTTGGACCCAAAGCTCTCAAACTCAACTCAAGGAGAAAAGAGCAAATTTGTGTGGATTGGAGCGACGCCAGGGGTCAATCCTACGGTGGAAAAGCGCCTAAGAGGTAAACACTCATTTTCCCCTTTATTTTTCATGCTTTTCTGGGTTATTGGTTGTGTTTTTGTGCTTTTTTATTCAAGTTTTGCGTTTTCTGTTTCTGGAAATCAAGAACAGTCGTGCGACTGTTCTTGAGTTTGATGAACAGTTAATTTTGGTGAAATATTGGGTTTGAATGGTTTACAGTCGCACGATTTTAATTACAGTCGTACGACCGTAGTTACGGTCGCACTACTGTAATGCCCGTTCAGAATCAGAATTTCCATTTTAATCCATAAAAATTTCCAAAAATCCATAAAAATTCAAAAAATCAGAAAATCACCAAAAATGAATTTTGTTGTGTGCATCCACGACTCTAGATTCAATTTTCAGTAAAATTGCATTTAGAACAATACAACAACGGAGACCCGATTCTCCCGAAAACCGACCCAGCTCACATGTAAAAAAATGCATGTAAACCAGTAAAATTGTTTTCAAAATTATTTTCTCACAAAACCAAAAATACAGGGACGTTTCAAAATGTTTTTCAGGTCTAATCGGGCCGGCTAGCCGAGCCAACCCGATTATCCCCCTAAATGTATGCCCTCGAATTCTAATTTTCCCAATTCTATCATTTTTGAGTCCTATTTATGGTGTGCCGTATATTGTGTTAACCCTCTGTTTTGCAGCTTTTTATTTTTTATTTTTGATATATTTAATAGAATTACTCGTGTATCCTAGGCGATTGTAATTTTTAGATAAATCGTGTATGTTAGGCGGTTGTAAAGTGAGGTGAGAGTTTTTATCTTCTATTCAATCGGGTTGTAATATTTTAATCATTTACTATTTTACTTTATCTGTATGCGCGTTGTATGTTTAACTTAATGCAATAAAATTGACTTTAGAATTTGAAATACCGTCTATGAACATTGGCCAATATTTATTTTAATTAGACACGAAATAAGGGACTTGTCCGGACCTAGATCTCTGGATAGTGTAGCGGCCGTTCGTCCGGTTCAGTTACAATATAAATTTCCCGGTTGAGCTGAGCCGGGTGGCGACTCCTACAATATTCATTGAGACTTAGATCTCGGTTCTTTTATGAAATAATTCTATGTTTTCCAAAACGCGAATTTCCCATAATAAAAACCCCACGCGAGGGAGGGGTCCGCCCCAAATCGAGGGGCCCTTTCCGAAAGGGAGTCTGCGTTCCATCGAAAACGTCATCCGCTCACAGTGGCGACTCTGCTAGGGATTTCTTAAAAAAGTTTTTCTTAAAAACTTAAAAGAATTTGACAAGCCCTGAAAAGTGTCTAATTAAAATAAGGTGGATGATTCTTGATTGGTATTTCATTTTGCATTTTTAGCTAGACATGCTTGCATTAGGTTGAGTATCCCTCTTTAGCCCGGTGAATTGTTGAAATGTCGCCTTTGTTTCTCCTGGTCTTAGGGGCACGGATACGAAACACCACCCATAGCCTCGTACGAACCCCTTCGTTCGGACCCTTGAGTGGGGAGAAGTGAGGAGTATATTTTGCCATGGGAACTTTGATTTTAACCCGACTTGGACCGAACTCATATAGGCAGCCTTAGTTGGATTCCCTTAGGATACCAAAATAATTGTGCCAATAAAATAAAATCGCGCCTTCATCATCTCCGGTTGATGATCGAAGAGAACCCCACCTAGGACTCGGTTAGAATTTTTGAGACCGACCACGTTTGGAGGAATAAGGTTGGAAGAATTCGTTTTGTGTGCTATGTGTTTCTCGCCATCCCGTGACGCATCACCATCGCTATCTACGTGTGCATAACATACCACAATCACCATTTTCCATACACATGACATACCATTCATAAAACATTTTTATGCTAATTAACCCACATTTTTATGCAGCCATGTGCATTTTATTTTTGTGTGAAAACATTAAATCATCCGTTTGCCATTCATACTAACCATTTTTTTTCAGCCATAACATTAAATTTGTGTGATTAGCATTTTTTCACATAGCATATATAACATCATTATGTGTGTCATGCATCCTAACCACGTTTTTGTGCAGCCATTTGCATTTTGTGTGTCATAAGCACTCATGACATATCACCTAAATTAAATTAGGGGCATTCTAAGGACGCCCACCACGATCATCTCATTTCATAACATATAGGGTATCCCAAAATGCCCCGTATTCTACCAATGCACCGGATTGCATTCGGCCATTCCACCAAATTATCTCATTTAAAAGAGACCACAATGGTCTTAGGTATATTTCCGTGTGACAATCCACACGATGCATTTCATGACATCATACCCATTCATCATAAACATCATATAACACTGTGATCCACATCGGGTTACTTCATGACATTACTACATTATTCAAGGCGCTCCCTGAGTGCCGGATTAGTACGCATGTAGGGGCATTTAATAACATCTCAAATCATGAAAGGTGTTCCCCAAACGCCGAACTTCTGTCCGTGTTCCTGTTACACGTGACTCCCTCATAACATCATTTCATATCGTATGCTCAAAAGCATCAGAACTCAGTCCAAGGGGCGGTCCCATGTGACCATTTTATATCATCTCATAGACCTACAAAGCGTCGAACTCAGTCCGTGTGTCGGTACACACGTGCGACCATATCACAAAATTCATTAGGTGCTCAAAAAGCGCCGAATCTCTGTCCGTGTGATGGTCCACACGTAGCATTTTTACATAGCATTGGGTGCACTTGGAATGTCCGAAATAAAAAAATGAATAAAAAATGTGACATTCATTATGATCCACATTCATGAAGCATCATCCAAGCATTATCATCCATACTATCCAACCATGCACTTTTTAACCCTAACATTCTTTATGTGCATTAAAGCAGAATAAGCTGGAGCGTCCTAGAATAAGAGCCCAGACTGCAAGAGCACGTGAGAGCAAAGGATTAGTCGAATCAAGCAGCACAACAGAGTCCGGGGAAGAAGTAGCGATGGCTGATCAAACGCCAAACATTGCTAGCGTTCTGAAGGATTTCTTCCGATCCCAAGACTTTCGGGATATACTGAAGGAAGAACTGAGGGCTGTTGTTAGGGAAAGTGGTGAAGCTGGTAATGGTGGAACTGGGAAAGAAAAAGAAGGGGAGACCTCTAAACATGGGGTTAATGCTTCGGCCAATATAGAAAAGCTGCAGGAAATCCAGGCAGCTATGGAACAGAAAATGAAGGCCAAATACTTTGAGCTAGACGAGATGCTAGCTAAGCTGAAAAAGGGAGCCAACATCAGTTTGGGTTCCAAGCAGGGCGTCAATGTGGATGCCATGATAAACAAGGGTATCAAGACATTCCCTGTGGGGTTCCAAGTCCCTAAAATTCCTTCTTACAAAGGGCTCGGATCACCAGAAACTCACATAAACCTCAATGCCCATATAATGCTAACTGCGGGCGTTACCAAATAGCAGTTGGTCAACTTCTTCCTAACAACGCTAGAAGAAGGAGCTTTGAAGTGGTACAACTCCCTAACGGAAGAGGTACAGTCGGATTGGGGGACATTGTCAGCGGCCTTCATCAAATACTATAGCTTCAACATAAAGATCCAGGTGAAGCTATATAACTTGGAAAGGATTAAGCAGAAGCTCAATGAACCCTTTGATGAGTATTATCAAAGGTGGATGAACAAGATGATCCTGTTGAAGAATCGCCCCGATGAAGACGAGCTGATTCAAAAACTGATTGAGGGCAGTAGGGATGTCTGCAGAGACAACATGAAGTTCCATGCTTTCAATAAACTAAGCGAGGTCTACAGTATGGCCATGAAAGTTGAGAGGGACGAGGAAGAAAAAGCGGCCAGTCAAAAGGCTAGCAGAAGCTTCAAGCACGGTCTGGGGTATCGATCAACAACTACCATCGGTTCAAGCAGTGGATCCGGTTTCGGCTTTACAAACAAAAGTGACCAATCTCCAGAGGATAAACCAACTGAAGTTGCTGTAGTGTCTCAACAACAAGACGATCATGACAGAAATTCACAGAATCGAGGCCTATCCCCGTGGACCCTTTCTTTGGCCAAGATTTTTACGAAATGTAGGAACGGCTGTCTCTTGAGTTCTCTGAAGCCATTCGAGAAGCCGGCTGAGACAGACAAAGGCAAATTCTGTTCCTATCACTTGATAGTGGGGCACCACACAAATGACTACAAGCGACTACTGAGGGCTATTCGACAATTGATCGCTGACGGGAAAATCGTGGAGCCACCCTTGAAGCCCAATGTCTAGAGCAATCCTTTGCCCAACTTTGACTAGTCCAATCGAAGTGGACGATGCAGCAGCAAAAGAAGACCCTCCGTATGTGGAGGACGTTAATTATTTTGATGTATCTGTTTTGTTCTCTATCTTGTTTTGTGAACAATGCAGCCCACAAGCTTTTGAATATAATGTAATTTGATTTCAATTATTTGTGTGATATTTTCATGGATGGAACACTGTGCATGCATACAAACATTCATTTAATGTCTTTAGCATACATGGCACATCATTACGTGAAATGAACCTAAGGACGGATGAGCATCTAAAATGGTCTTCGTCCTGAAAGACCTCACGACTGATAAGAGAAAGAAAAATTGCAAAATACCTAAAAGCATGGTAGACCTTCGCCTAATCCTATGACGGCACGCATTGATGAAAGATTACAGGAAACAGAATTACAAGGAATTCGAAAGACAAGTCCAGCCAAGCGGAAGTTCCGTAGACATAAAAAAAAAAGATTTCAAGTTCCGAAATAAGAAGGCATCTGTATCATCTGATGTTTCGCACCATATCATCCCCGATAATAGAACGCGAGTTCTGGGGCAACAGTACAATCATTCCAGAATAAAGGAGAGAGGCATCATGCATCGCCTCCGTACCACCAGTAAGCCAGCAGGATAGTTCAAGCAGCTAACAAGCACATCAAAAAGTGCAGCCATCAACCTGCAAGATCGAAGCGGTCCTACCGAGAAAGACAGAGACCAAGTCGTCAACCCCTTCAATCGGGACAGGCTCAAGTTTCCATAAAAAAAAGTCCGATGGATTGAAAATCATGAAAGCAATCCATGCAAAAGTTAGGACAGTGGGGTGAGCACCACCGGCAGAAAAATCCGCAAGGACCAGTTGGTGGCAGTTGTGGGTTCGGTCGAGACGGATACCATAATCATCTTGTCCTTAATTTCATTTCATATATAATGTGCATTATGCTAAAACATTATCAATGAATGGATGAATGAATGCCTTGCTTTGTTCATTTAAATATCCCAAGTTTTGCTTGAAATTAAATTCATATCATGCATCATATATGGCTATACGCTTATGAGCTTCAGCAACAGCGATGGAGCAACCAAGTCCTACGAGACTTCCCACAATCACCTCATCATCAGAGGGACAACTGAGCAAGTGGACATGGCGCCGCTTCGATTAATCCCCGGTTATTGTCGACCTGTGCTGAATTGGAAGTCCTCTTCTAATTCCATGATATCTTTAAAAAAAAAAAGAGCTCACTGAGGTGAAAACCGAAAAGGCACTTCAGGAAAAAGTTAGAGCAGCTCGCTAAGCTAAAAACCCATATTGGGCAGTTTAGGCCAAAATTAGGGCATATGAAAAGCTCGTTAAGGTGAAAACCGAAAAGGCACCTTAGGTAAAAGTTAGAGCAGCTCGCTGAGTTGAAAACCCACCTTGGGCGGCTCAGGCAAAATTTAGAGCACTTCCAAATTCATGAAGCCTAGGGGCAGGGAAGGCAAAGGCAAAACCTCTCCGTCGTTCCCCCAGCAGGGACATTTCATTAATCCCCAACCAGATCCTCTGCATTATTTCTCAATGACATCGTTACCAAGAACATCATCACTTTCTCTCCAACAGTCATCGTACTTCCTTATTAGCCATCATATATCCCTGGCAGAACGCAAGTATTACATTGCACCCAAAATTTTTTTTCTCTAACTATGGACGATCAATCGCATAACATATCTTCCCCAGTAAGAACCTGGAATGTCAAGATTGAGAAAATGGCATGAAATGCATTTTCTAAAGTTCATTTACACATGCACATATTGAAACATATACATGCATTCAAACATACATGCATACATGCATATATGTATCACAACCAACCCAAGCACAGGTATCCACCATTATCATCGGACTATTCTGAACCAGGATCGCTCTCAAAGCAGAGATGGCACAATGCCGGGGCATCTATTGGGCCTTAAAATATGAGAAGGATCCGTGCAAACCCAAATCTCAACATATCAAGTCTCCAAGGGGCAGAACAATCAAGCCGTATTTATCCTTGATCGAAGGGGCAAAAATTTTTGTTTCCAAAATTATCGATCAAGGGATAAATACTCATCCTCGAGCCAACATCAAAATTATCCTTCCTAAAGCTACCTCCTTATTTCATTCAAGCCAGATTTTGAACCCTTGAACTCCATTACGTTCAAGCATGGTTGCAAATCCTTGAACCATTTTCTTCATTCAAGCCAGATTTCGAACCCTTGAACTTCATTACGTTCAAGCATGGTTGCAAATCCTTGAACCCCTTTCTTCATTCAAGCCAGATTTTGAGCCCTTGAATTCCATTACATTCAAGTATGGTTTCAAATCCTTGAATCTCTTATTTCATTATTTCGAGTCCATCCAATTCCAGCAAGATTTCAAATCCTCAAAATTTCAGTAGATTTGTCTCGGGTAACCTAGACCCAGTATCGGCTTAGTTCTACATCAAACCCCTTATTTCATCCAAGCTAGATTTCAAATCCTTGAACACCTTCAAGCTAGATTCTTAATCCTTGCAAATCTCTCAAGCGTGATTTTGGATCCTTGAAACTCCTTCAAGCCTGATTCATGATCCTTGACCAAACCCTCATCAAGCGTGATTTTGAGTCCTTGAAACTCTTTCAAGCCTGATTCATGATCCTTGACCATACCTCCTCAAGCGTGATTTTGGATCCTTGAACTCCTTCAAGCTTGATTCATGATCCTTGACAAACCTCCTCAAGCGTGATTTTGGATCCTTGAACTCCTTCAAGCCTGATTCATGATCCTTTACTAAACCTCCTCAAGCATGATTTTGGATCCTTGAAACTTCTTCAAGCCTGATTCTTAATCCTTGAAACTTCTTCAAGCCAGATTTCGGATTCTTGAAGATCAATTCAAGCAAGATCCTAAATCTTTGAAGCCAATTCAAATCCCGCACTCCATTTTCCTTGCTTCGCGTAATCTAGACCCGGTATCGGCTTATTTCATCATCAATTCTGCCTCAGGTAACATAGACCCGGTATCGGCTTATTTCATCATCAATTCTGCCTCGGGTAACATAGACTCAGTATCGGCTTATTCCATCCAATCAACTCAACGCGTCACCACGGCAGTGAAGCTTCAGTAACTCAGTTGCATGTTTTATTTCCTGTGTCTGTGACACTTTGATTCACGCTCTCAAATTCATCACCTCAACTATTTCAGACCAAGATCGGGTGTTGAATTTTATCACGCGAGGGGTAGGTGTAAGCACCGGAATTTTTCGCCCCAAAAAAAAATATAGGTGTCACATGACTGTAATTTACAGTCGTGTGACTGTAATTAAAATATTACAGTCGTACAACTGTAACATCAGAGCAGGTGCAGAAGTCCATACCTCTACAGTAGAAAGACAAAGAAGAAGAAGAGAGCATTAAATGCTCGGGCATTGGCAGCAAGAAAGCAGCAATAAGAAAGGGAAAAAGAGAGAAGAGGGGGCTGGCTTGGGATCTCAAAAATTTAGAGAGAGAATAAAGAGAAAGGAAGAGAAAAATAAACCCAAAAATCCAAAAACTTTTTCTTCCTCTTCTTCTTGAATGTTAATGTCTAAAACCGGTTAGAAATCATAGGTTAACGACTTAACATTGAAACCCAATCAATCTCAGACCTTAAAATCGTCAGAATCCCTAACATTTGGAGATTTTTGGACCCAAAGCTCTCAAACTCAACTCAAGGAGAAAAGAGCAAATTTGTGTGGATTGGAGCGATACCAGGGGTCAATCCTATGGTGGAAAAGTGCCTAAGAGGTAAACACTCCTTTTTCCCTCTATTTTTCATGCTTTCTGGGTGATTGGTTGTGTTTTTGCGCTTTTTTATTCAAGTTTTGTGTTTTCTGTTTCTGGAAATCAAGAACAGTCGTACGACTGTTCTTGAGTTTGATGAACAGTCGTATGACTGTAAATACAGTCGTACGAGTGTTCTTGGTTTCTAGCTATTTTTTTCGGTTTTATTTCAAGTAATTTTGGCAAAATATTGAGTTTGAATGGTTTACAGTCGCACGACTTTAATTACAGTCGTACGACCATAGTTACAGTCGCACGACTGTAATACCCATTCAGAATCAGAATTTCCATTTGAATCCATAAAAATTTCCAAAAATCCATAAAAATTCAGAAAATCAGAAAATCACCAAAAACAAATTTTGTTGTGCGCATCCACGACCCTAGATTCAATTTTCAGTAAAATTGATACAATAATGGAGACCCGATTCTCCCGAAAACCGACCCAGCTCACATGTAAAAAAATGCATGTAAACCGACAAAATTGTTTTCAAAATGATTTTCTCACAAAACCAAAAATACAGGGACGTTTTAAAATGTTTTCCAAGTCTAATCGGGATGGCTAGCCGAGCCAACCTGGTTATCCCCCTAAATGTATGCCCCCGAATTCTAATTTTCCCAATTTTGTCCTATTTGAGTCCTATTTATGGTGTACCGTATATTGTGCTAACCCCCTGTTTTACAGCTTTTTATTTTTTATTTTTGATGTATTTAATAGAATTACTCGTGTATCCTAGGCGATTATAATTTTTATATAAATCGTGTATGTTAGGCGGCTGTAAAGTGAGGTGAGAGTTTTTATCTTTTATTCGATCGGGTTGTAATAATTTAATCATTTACTATTTTACTTTATCTGTATGCGCGCTGTATGTTTAACTTAATGTAATAAAATTGACTTTAGAATTTGAAATACCGTCCATGAACATTGGCCAATATTTATTTTAATTAGACACGAAATAAGGGACTTGTCCGGACCTAGATCTCTTTCGTTCGGTTCAGCTACAATATAAATTTCCCGGTTGAGCTGAGCCGGGTGGCGACTCCTACAATATTCATCGAGACTTAGATCTCGGTTTTTTTATGAAATAATTCTATGTTTTCCAAAACGCGAATTTCCCATAATAAAAACCTCACGCGAGGGAGGGGTCCGCCCGAAATCGAGGCGCCCCTTCCGAAAGGGAGTCCACATTCCATCGAAAACATCGTCCGCTTACAGCATCTGTGTTGGACACCGACATTGATGACATGGGATATACAAGTTTAAACTACAGGGTTATGATTTCAGTTGGACTGCTATCTCCATTTTAATTGGGGCCTACAGTTGCTTGCTAGAGCCCGTCTGCGGTCTGTGGGCTATAGGCCCATTGCCAACATAAAGATGGACCCGTAGGATCGTACACATTGAAGATCTAAACAAGGATTTAAGGGATCACCTGTATACTTGGAGTATACACACCGATGAGAGAGGATTATATTAATTATATTATAAAGATCAATTGGATTGATCATAATAATAAAATTAATATTTGCATTGGCCTTCTCATAATTAATTAAATTAATCTATGAGATTATTTCCTAGGTGGAAATATTTCACATGTATAGGTTTACATGTATCTTAATTTTACGTTTGTCAAATTTAATTCCATGGTAAAATTAATTGATCAAATTAATTTTAATTTAAATGTATAAAACATATTATATGGTATAATATGTTAGAATAAATGTTAAATAAAATTAAGTTTGATAATCAATTGGACCAAAAGAATTAAAATTGAACTGGGCTTGAAAAGGAGAAAAGCCCGCGTAGAATTTAGACGGATTGGGCCGAAATTTTTCATGAAAAATTTCAGCCATCTCGGTCAAATGGTGACCTAGAGAATTCGGCCAATACATGAAAATTTGATAACCAAAAATTGCAGCCCCCTTCCTCTCTCAAAACTCTTGATTCCATCGCTAGCACGGGTCGTGTTCAATAGCCGTTCTTGTACGTGAACGCGGAGGGAATCTAGTTTGATTTCTGCAGCCATCTCTAAAAGAGATATTCGGGGTAAGAATTGATTCTCTTCTATTTTAATTTTAAAGATTTACAATTTTCATTTCAATTGCTCCTGGGCACGGATTTGAGCAAATCACCACATTGTTCCACTTTTATCGGGTGATTTCCGGTGAAAATCCCAACAGATACCACAAAGCATCATAAGTGATCGAGATTTGTTGATTCACTGGAAAATTCTGGTGAGAACTATTCAAGATAATGGGGACTGACTTGAACTTTTCCACCATCTTTCACCCCCAAAGTGACGGACAAACAGAAGCACTCATCAATGGGATTGGGCAAAGTTACTAGATGTGGCCCAATTCTCTTATAACCAGTAAAAGAGCGAGTCAACGCGTAAAAGCCCATTCGAAATCATGATGGGGCAATAACCCTTGACCCCACATGTATTAGTAACACCTTATGTAGGTGACAACCATGCTGCCTACAAGTTCGCTAAAGAATAAAAGGAGGAGGTGGACATTGCAATGGCATATCTTGAAAACGCATCCCGAAAAATGAAGAAATGGGCTGACAAGAAGCAAAGGCCTGTAGAATTTATGGAAGGTGACTTGGTGATGCTTAAGCTGTTTCCCAACCAGTTCAAATCACTTCGCAAAATGCATAAAGGTTTGGTACGACGCTACAAAGGTCCCTTCCTGATCGTACGAAGAGTTGGCAAAGCTGCCTACCTAGTCCAACTTCCTCCCTAGCTCAAAATACATCATGCCGTACACGTAAGCTTGTTAAAGAAGTATCATGGCAACGAAGAAGTTTCCTCGAGGAATGTTAGCACACGAATGCCTATGGCGGTCGTGACAGAATTTGACAAGCAGGCCGACGTTATTTTGGCCGATAGGACCATGCAGAAATGAGGAGTCCCTCCATGCAATGAGTATTTAGTGAAATGGAAGGGCCTACCTAAGGAAGAAGCAAGCTGGGAGAAGGAAGACAAACTTTGGCAGTTCACAGATTTAATTGAGAAATACAAGGATGAAGGCGTGCCGAGGACGTCACGCGATTAGGTGGGGGAGGATGTTACGTCTCGCCACATTCGCACGCATAAGTAAAGTTTTTACCGTGCATGACTTCCCAAAATCCAGCCATGAGGGCTAAGTGGGCTAAGAAGAAAACTGAAGGGCCAAATAAATCTCAAGGTGATGGAATTCAAGCCTGCCCAAACTTCAGTTTGGCCCAAATCAGGCCCAAGATATGCACATGGCTGCACAGGCCCAAGGCGCACTGTGTAGCTACGGAATTCTTTGGATGCCTACGGATTTTCCGTCCCTAATCAGAAACTTCTAGAATCCGTCACGGAATGGTAGGGAAACTGCTAGAAATACCTCTAGGAGCTTCTCCACCGCCTCTATGAATATTCTAGGCCCATTTTGAGATAAATATTATGTGTAAATAATGTAGAATATTCTAGATACTAATTTGTAGCCACATGTTGTAAGAATCAATTATAACCACACACTAAGGAGGTGCCATTGCCTATAAATAGGTAGAGGTGGCCACGGTTCATGAACCTCCGATTCAGGTTCAAGAAATCCTTAAACCTGAATCTTAACCTTCAAAAGGGATAAATCATCAGTTCGGTCCGATCCGGTTCAAGTTCAAGGTTTGACCAGGTTCAGGTTTGGTTCGGTTCAGGTTCAACCCTTTTCAATAAACATTTAGAATTCAATTTGCATGTGGTTTTGATGTAGACATTTCTCGATAAATTATTAATATACTTAACAAAATAATATAATTTCTCAAATATGAAAAACAACTTACATTTTTTATTTAACAATTAATAATTTTTATAATATAAAAATTATTAGGAGTGCCAATCAACCGAGCCACCAGGTTTGAGAATAAAGTGGGATCCCTGGGTGTAGTGGCTGGTGAATCAATGATCAAAAAGCAGATTTTGGAGAGATTCTTCATCGATCTAGTGGCCGGTGAATCAATGATCAAAGAGCGAGCAACACTAATCCGTTGT
Source organism: Euphorbia tirucalli (assembly GCA_039660915.1). Lineage (NCBI taxonomy): Eukaryota > Viridiplantae > Streptophyta > Magnoliopsida > Malpighiales > Euphorbiaceae > Euphorbia > Euphorbia tirucalli. The sequence continues at coordinate 15,458,166 of CM077639.1, forward strand.
TACTGATTCATTCAAGGCATAGACTCCCCACTTCTTTGTCTTATTAGCGCAGGTCTTCGTCAACGATGAAAGCCGCTGAACTTAAGACTCTTTTTGAGAAAGAGGGCTAGGCCCAGGGGAGGAGGGCTCTCAGGGACTGGGGAAGACGGGTGGATTATAGAGCTAAGGGCGGATCGAAGGTTTTTCCATTGGGATTGGACATGGACGAGCCTCGACTGGGCCAGCATTGATGAAAAAATGAAAATAAAATAATAAAAAAAAACTTCTCCCATCGCGTCATTAACCGGTGTAGGATTAAAGATCAGGTCTAGGATTCGAGTCAAATCGACCTTCCCTCTCATCTCGCAAGGAATTCAATCAAATGTTTGTTGTTCAATATCTCGGCTGCTCAAGAAGTTGGACTAGCTAGCTGCTCCTCCGACCCGGAGTGGATTCTAGGGGAAGGGCAGAGCCTAACCTTGCAGTAGGAAGGTGTTCGTTGCTGGGACGGGTTCAAACTGGTGAAGGGAGGAGGAATTCAATACTCCGATCTTACTGGGGATTTATCACTGGCTAGGGCTTTCGAATCAAAACATGGACATCCGCAACTAAGAGGGAGCAGTAGATCGTCGATTGACGAGCCGGGTCAGTTTTCTTCTATTGGGACTTCTATTGATTATTGATTTGACTTTTTCTTCTATTGGGACTTCTATTGATTATTGATTTGACTAGAGGGGCTCCTAGCAGCAAACTTGTATGAAGGGCCCCCATGGAGATGCAGGAGCTGCCAGCCGGATCGACCCATAAATGATAGGCCAGAGGGATGGGCTCATTCGACTAATCAGAGATCCCTGGCCCTACCTAAGACAGAGATACCCCTGAAATAGGGGATTGGTTGATCGGAAAGCTCAGGCAGGAGTAGGACATATTCCATAAAAATCTTTCTGATCCGCTAGCTGGTGGTCCTCTAAAATCCCATTTTTTCATCGACAGGTAGGGTGAATTCTAAGGTTGTTCCTTATTCCGGTTGTAAAGCGGAAGAAGCCATTCTACCTGCCCCACCAGCAGTCCGCGTTTTTGATCTGAAAGGAATTGAAAATGAAAGAAAAATCTTCACTATCTATGGAGTGGAGTGACTATCTATCCTTAATCTCCTTTTCCCTATCTCCCCCTTTTTTCCTTTCTCGCCGGCAGGAGAATCCATTTCTTTTCTTGTATTGTTTATTATGATTGATCTGTAGAAAAAAGCACTCTTCCTAATCCGAGTTTGAGATGGAAGAAGACCCAGACGTAGAGTCCCGTCGGCCGGGAAGGGATTTTTTCTATTTCTTTTTGGATGCACGTTATTTTGTTCACAAAATTTTAACCAATTTCTTGTTACATTAGGATGTACCCAAATATATTTAATAACATATCTTATTGGTTTAATAAATTAACCATTACACGTAAACCATATTGCATACATAAGTTTAAAACATGGCATACACATCTTGCATGAAAAAATTTTCCTCCAAAATTTGGTTCACAAATAGATTTCAATTCATTTATTGAAGCATTATTAGCGGATGCATTATCAAAAGAAATCAAAAAAACTCTATAAACTAATCTATATTCTTATAGAATGGTATGAATTATTTTACATATATTATGTGCGGTATGCGAATCATCAAATTCTCTAAAAGCTAAAAGTCTTTTGTTCAATTCAAAATTTTCATCAATGAAATGACATGTATGACCCATGTAAGAATGAATTAAATTATGATCACTCCAAATATCGCCACAAATAGAAACATGTAAATCATTATTACTAAAATAATTTACTAAATCATATTTTCTTTTGTTATAAGCTTTAATCAAATTTCTCTTAAGTGATGTTCTAGGTATTTTTTTTAAATGTGGGTTGAACAACTCAACTAATCCAATCATTAATACCAACTCTTTCACAAAACTAACAGATAATGAATCTACCGAAATAGTTTCGGCTAAACCATAAGTACTAGTAGCATGATCATAACGAAATAAATTAGGACGTTGAGAAGAAGATGATGCAAACCCGGATAATTGCGTTTCGCGTCAAAGTCCCGTAGCCTCCTCCTACTTGCCAATCATACTTAGTACCACAATAATTACAAATTGCATCTAATTTATTATTAGATTTTATAGGACCCTTCTTAAAATGTTTTGTAAAAATTTGGGAAGTAAGAACTCTTCCTCCCGCTCCCCCCTCTTGGGTAGAAATAGGTTGAGTTTCACTCTGTTGCGTTTCCAAATTTTCAACATCAATATTTTCATAATTTGCCATATTGTTAGTAAAATTTAAAATAAATACTTGTAAAAATAATGTAATATTATAACCTATAAAATAAATTAAAAAAACCTTTTAAATAATATAATGTAGAATAATAAAATGATTTGTAATAAAATGTAAACGAGCAAATTAACTAGTAAATAATATAATGTAGAATATTAAAATAACTTGTAAAATGTAAATGAAAGTGTGAAAAAATTGGATATAATAGAGAAAGAGAGGGTAAAGAATTGTGTGAATAAATTAAAAGAGGGATAAGGTATTTACTGAGAGGAAAAGTTAATAAAAAAAAAGAAAAAGAGAAATCCAACCGTTGGCAACGGTTGGATTGAATTTAAAATGAGAAAAAGAGACGTTTCCCTTTTCTCAAGAAAAGTGCAGAACTCTGCCCTATTCTCAAATGAGTCAAACCACCGGTTAACTGGCGGTTCAAATGTTTACGGAATGAATAACCCTGAACTTTAACCTTTTTTTCTTCTGAACCGCCGGTCTGGTTTAGGATTTGACCGTTTTGACCCGGTTCGACCGGTTTAGGTCCAATTTGGCCACCTCTATAAATAGAGCATCAGCCTCTCATTTGTAATCAACTCAAGTTTGAGTAATACAAAGTATTCATTCCTAAACTCTCAAGTGCTCTCTTGCTCTCCAAAAACCTCTCTACATCCTAAGTGCTTATTGCGTCCCTTTCCACACGTAACCAAAAGGCTTACTTAGCGAGTAAACGTCTAAGTGCCGAGCGGACAAAGAGCAAGTCTGTTACATGAAGCTAACTTAGACATCATAGAGATGTGGACATGAAAAACTTTTGATGCTCATTACATAAATTTTTCCTTTAATGCTATAAATGTTAGACTAGCTTTTTTCAATCATAATTTTAAACCTTACACAAATATGAATACAACTTATAGTATTAGGCTTGCGGTGTTGATCTCATGCAATATTATACTTTGGGGTTATATGAAACAATCTTCTTTTATCTTATCAACCATCATTTTGGGTCCAAGAAATAATGTTGATACTATTTTGTAACCTCTAATAGAAAAATTAAATCAATTATAAGAAGGGATATATACTCATGATGGCTCTGGTAAATAATTTTTTGAAATATTTGTTGTGCTAATGTAGACCATAAATGACTTTTCTAATTATACTTATTTATCTATCTATCTAGTTAGAGCACTAAAAGTAAGTGTACATATCCTTGTTGTGTTGAATCGACCTAATTAGAATTATTATATAATAGTGGGAAACATTGTTATATGGGTCATCATCGATGGTTATCTAATGGTCATCAATTTTGATATTGAAAACAAATATTTTGATGGCAAAGAAGAACAATGATGGTTCTGGTAAGAGCTAGTGGCACTAATGTGGTAAGACAATTAGAGGACATTGAATTTATATCAGTATATTAGAGGAAAAAGGCCAAGAGGAAGAAAACATGGAGAGATCTAAATGATTATATAGACGGAAAGGGTTCTAAAAACATAAAAAGCAATTATTGGTGGAAAAAGAAAAACAGTTTTTCAATTGTCATATGGAAACTTAATTTTTTTGCATCATAATGTTAATGTGATGCATATAGGAAAAAAAAAATTTGATAATTTTGTTGGAACATTATTGAATTTTGAAGACAAGTGTAAGGACAATTTCAAAGCTACGCTTGACGTGGTAAAAATGAATGTTAGATCCAATCTTCAACTTCAAGTAAATAAGAATGGGAAAAATAAATTGCATACTAACACATTTTTTTTATCAAGTTATGTTGGAGAATAGATATCTTTCTTTCACAAAATACTAATCTAACGTTAAGCTATGATAATCTAATTGAATGTTCATTTTTTAATGTACTAAGAACAATTATATGAAAATAAGGTAACTGGAGTTCAAGTATGTTTTTTTTCCAAAAATTGATGGGTAATAATCATAATCCAATATTATACCAGGAATTGAAATAATTAATCATTAAAATTGAGCAGTTATTCTTTTCTATTATACTCTTATCGTTTTCTCTTTCCTTTTTTTTTTTTTCCTTTCCTTCTTCTTTCTTCTTTGGAATCCTCAGTATTTCCTTCCTTTTTTTCTCTTCATTGGTTTTTTTTTGGGACAATTTTCAAACGTTTTTTAAAGCACAAACATGAATAGTTTGTATAAAAGTTTTTTTCCAAATGAAACGATGCCCACAATCTTGCCTTCAACATTAATGACAGGTCCACCTAAACTATCAATACCATCATACAATTGTATAATAGGAAGTGAGGGATCCCATTAACTCTCAAGTTTATAATCTTCTAATGACTTGCTACAAAACCACTCTTTATTGTAAAAATCATCAACCACTTTATGCAAACGCGAAACATTCCTGATAATTAAATATATGAGTTCGGCAACTTCTTGTATCAGGAATAGGTACGTTATAGGGACATCCATAAGCCATCCTACCAGCTGAAAAAGGAAAGTCAAATTGACTAGACTTTCATGCAAAAACATCCCTCAACTTATACAACATCATTATCTATAAATTTACCATATACAACCAACATCATTAAGGCCTTCACTACTTAACATCATTTTTTATGCAATACATTGTTTGTATACGGTTATGATTGATCATGCCTTTAAGCTTGACAACACCCCCTCCATTATGAAGCATAACATGTGTTACTATTATCACCAAGCCTTTTTCATTGATAGAAAAACCAGTTCATGATGTTGGTCTTCTTATACTAACCTAATATTTCACAAGATTCCCATGAGGGATTGATTAAGCTTATAAACCAAGTTATGTTTGGATTGATTCATAATATAATCTTTATAAGGATACATGAGATAGGTACTTCATGGAGAAGAATTTAGAACTTCATCATCTTTTACCTTTTCAGATTTCACATATCATTCCAATGATGAATATTTCTAATCATTGTGATATTCGAAGAACTCTCCAAATTTCAAATAATATGGTAATGTTGTTACGTGATGTTTTAGATTTTGTAAATCAATTGAATGAATGCGGATTAGATGTGATTGATTTAAGTGAAAAAGTAAACAAGTTGACATTGCAATTGAGGGAAATGAAAAAACATGCTGGGAGAACTTCAAAAATGAAAAAAAAGAAATGAATTCCATACATTATTGAAAGATGAAAAACTCTATCTAGGTAGGAACTTGCATATTATCTAATCTAACTTTCATATTGCATTTAAATATTATCTAAAATGTTTGAATGAGTGAACAAATAAATTGTTTATTATGTTGTAGAATTATTGTTAATGCAAGTCTTATTATAAATTTAAGAAAATAAATAATGTATTAGGGTTTATGAAAAATTAATTTTTAAACTAATCATTTAATATTATTATGGGTAGTATAGAAAATGAAGAATCATGTCATATTTGTGGATCTTCATAGTGATAAGTAAATAAAAAAAAGAAAAATATAATTAGTGTTTGTGATGTGGAAAATCGTTTTGAATAAATAAAAAAATTGACAAATATATTGCAATTTAATACTCGGGTTGCAAAGATTAGCTTTCTCAACAAATACATCTATTAATATGGAGTGGCATGTAAATTTCCCCAAAAATGATGGATTACATAGACATTATACTGATGAAGAAACATGTGAAGTTTTTTAACGCTTATTATCTAGATTTTGCCTCGAATGCTATGAATGTTAAACTTGCTTTTTCCAATCACGGTTTTAACTCTTACAAAACCATTGACACTACTTATAATATTTGGCATGTGGTAGTGATCTCATATAACATATCATTTTGGAGTTATATGAAACAATGTTATTTTATCTTACCAATGATCATTCTAGGTAAAAAAGGTCTAGGAAATAATGTTGATACTTATTTGTAATCTCCAATAGAAGAATATTAAATCAAATGTGTAAAAGGGTACATGTTTATGATTGTTCTAGTAAACAAATTTTCAAAATGTGGGGTGTATTAATGTTGACCAGAATGACTTCCCTACTTGTGCTTATTTGTCTAGTTGGAGTATTAAAGGTAAGTTTGCCTGTCCTTGTTGTGGTGAATAAACTATTTTCAAATGGTTACTTAATAATAGGAACATTATTATGTGAGCCTTTGTCGATGGTAACCTATTGGTCATCATTAGTTTCGATTTCATTGGAACATAATTGAATTTTAAACGTAAGTGTCAAGATAATTTGAAAGCTTGGCTTGACTAGGTAGGAACGAACATTAGACTTTATCTTCAACCTCAAGTAAATAAGAATGGAAAAACAATAAATTACTCCTAGCTTGTTTTACTATGACCTCAAATGAGAGTTTTTTTTACAAGTTCATGAGAATGTGAAATTTTCATATAGGTATATATTAAATGTTTCAAGGTGTGCTAATCTAATAGTGTGGAAAGTAAGTGAAGTAAAAAGTCATGATTATTGTATTTTTATCGAAGATCTTTTCCGATGGCTTTGCTGCCTATATTCCACCTAAATGAATGATTACTTATATAGTGAATAAAACAACATTTTTCAAAGTGCATTGCTCAAAGGTGTTTGATGTTAAAGAGCTTGATAAAAATTAAGAGCACATTGTATCAATATTATGCATTATGGAATTAAACATTTATGCCATCATTTCTTCCTATGATGCCTCATTTGATGGTTTACTAAGCTGAACATGTGAAATTAGTTAGTCAACTGCAATACAGATGAATGTTTATATCTAAGAGGTATGTATTTTTCCTTTCATTTCCTTTTTTAAAATCACTATATGATTTAACTGCTGAATCTTAATTTCTTTTTTAAAGGCTATCATTGATAATATTTCAGTTGCTCAAAATAAAGCACATCCAGAAGAATCAATTTCTGAATGGTATAATATTATAAGAGTGTTTGGTATTTTGTTCAAGATATTTGAAAAGAGCAGATAATAGGTTTAATTGCCCTTTACAAATCGTGAACCCCTTCGAGTGAAAATGTTAGGTATTTATTTTAAAGTATAGATCAAACTATTGGAAAAGAAGAAGATTTCTTATATAGTTATTTTACTTCAAGCGTACCATTTTGTACTATATTATTGTGATGAGATTGCATCTTTTCGCAAGTCAGGAACGCTCTTCCTAATTTTTTTCAAGACAAGAAGGTTACCTAGAAATAAGTAATAACGTGTTTTTTTTTTATATTATATAGAGAATTCACAGATTTGGAAAAACAAAAACGTTGACAACTTCATGGTAGCCAAATAAAGAAATCAATTAACAAAACATTTCATGAATAGTTTCAAAATAAGGTAAGTTCTGCATAAATTTCTTTTGGTTGGTGACTTCACTGATAATTTAGAGATAATTGCATTGGACCTCCTAAAATGATAGATTTTTTTAGCATAAATGACTATGCAACAATTTCAAAAGATGTCCAGGTACTTGAAAGGGATCTAAAAACAGCTACCCAGAGATTTTCTAGTTTCATTAGAAGAGAAATTAGATTTCATACATCATCTCATGAAGAATAAAGAGTGACTCAAAATAGTGGTGTGGTCATCACATATGAAGTAGGAGGTATCTTATATTATGATAAGAGAAAATTATTGAACTAAATTATTATGCAGTTTCAATATTGTTTAGATGTGATTGGTTTGATGTTTATTATATGATAGTTTAGTTTTACTTTTATAGGTTTCTTTCCTGTATTTCATACTAGTCAAAAGTTGGAGGATGACCCATATACGTTTTCCTCGCAAATAGAGCAAGTATTACTTCAGATGCCAAAAACTGTGATTGGCATATAGTAAAGTGGGTGACTTGCAAGAGATGTTTTTGATATGGATAGTGACAAAGAGAGTTAATTGTATTCAGATTTTTGGTGTTATTGCTCATTGTTGTACTAGAAAATTAAAATTATCTTTGAAATGATTCATATTGTTTGCCATATCTTCCAATATTATTTGACATATATAACAACGTTCTCGCATATATTATTTGATATCTTATTAAAAAAGAAAATTTCAAACATTATTTAGTATGTTATTTGTTATTTCTTTGATGAAGGACTTGTTTAATTGTTCCAACATTATGTATACTAACAATTTTTTAGCTCAAAAGATATCGAAAAAGTCAAAATCTTTAAGGGGTTTACAAATTGCCACGTGATGGTCAAATTGAGCCACAAGTGACAAAGGTTAATTCTTCCGCACATTGGTTGGTGAGAAATCTGTAGGAATCAGTCAATGGAAGTGGGTAACTATAGGTTCCAAAATGGTTGGTCGAGTTGTTATCATCCTTACCAAACCTTTACACTGTTACGGTTCTAGTCATTATAGCACAAGTTAGAGAGTTTCATCGTGTTCTTTGCTTAATGGGAGTGATATGTCTACGAACTATACGCCCTAATTGTATAGGAATTAATGTTTGCGTAGGAAATGATCACGTTATCATATCCTATTTAGTTTATAGATATAGTATTTAATGAAAATAAAACAAATTTTCCTACAAAAAAAAGTAATTATAAGTCATCAAGATTATAATAACAGGTTACAAAATATCCCAAATATTCATAAATTAAAAATTTAAATTTTATTTGTTTAATTAAAAGGATCCAGAACTTTAATCTAGTTTTTAACCGAAAATGGTTTGATAGAACCGAACCGATTATACCACCTACCCATTCCCATTTGAGGTGGTCTTAGTTTGCTGACATTAGATGCTTCATATAAAATTTACAATATCCTTTATGTGAATGAAAGAGTACAAAATTGTTAACACTTCTAAATATTGTTTTTTAATGTTCTTATGATCAAACTGTTTAAAAATTATGGATTTTATTTATTTTTTATTTAATATGATTGAAGAATATAATAACATGTACATTAATTTATCCGTTTTTGTGATTTTATTTATTTGTCATCATTATATACTCTTTTTTCTTTAAACAAAAGATCAAATACAAAAATAACATATGGCAATTGAACAAATATATATATATATATATATATATATATAAAACGTTGGGCAATAGTAAAAAGTCATGTCACCCTAACGTTGGGCAAGATTTGTTACTTGTTTTACTGTTTCTTGATTTCTTATAAGATCTCAAACAACTGACGAGTAAAGATGCTTTAACAGCCGCCTTCAATGATCATCCTCATTTATATGCTTCTTTGACTTCTTCCTCTCCCCTCCTGCATATATGTGTTCTTGCATTTCAATTTCTCCATCAGGCTGGGACCTTTTCTTCTTACTCCGACGAGATTGATGAAAATAATGTCATCAGCTTAAATTTTTCCAAATACATATATACAACTTTGTTTAAGCTTTCCAGAAGCAGATTCAGTAGCGAAACCTGTCAGTCGTGGCATTATCCAACCAACACACACTTCCAGTGTAAGCAGGAATCAGTGATCCAGAAATGTGAACAACTTCCTCATCCAAACTGCAAAGATTAACATATCAAAATATGATCAAACTACTATCTCATCTTCATTCGAACCACACTGATGATATAAACGAAAACCAAGCAAGACTGTAATTGGATTTTAAAGCTACAAGTCAAATTTCTGTAACCTTAAGTTTCTCCTTGTGAACAAAAGAGGAAAAAAAAAAAAAAAATCTTACCACAATTTGATGTTATGAGTCAAATCAAATGAAATAAAATACTGATGCACCCAGAAAGAATATTAGTTTGATGAATTAGTTCAGTTCCAATGATATACTGAAACTAAATTTTCATAACTCAGAAAACACATCCTGATATTTGTTGACATCTGCAAAAACAGATGCTGCAGAGAGAAGCTTCACATTTTACCAATTGCACCTGGCACACCATTATCTAGAAATTTCATCACAAACCTCTCAAAACTGTACAAGATAACATTAATATGCATTTAGGTAGTATATGTTAATTTGATAATGGAGCTCTTTACCTATCTCTTGCAACTCTAGCAAACGAAAAGCATTTTGTTTCTCATGTTAGCATTTGACAGCAAATCTTGAACAGTTCGATCAGGTGGAAATTGAACATCCAATATGGAACACTACGCACATTATCCATCATCATTTTGATTTCTAAACTGAAATCTATATATAGGTAATTAACATAGTTATCTCTTTTAAACTTCAAAAGAAATTCATACTTTTTAGTTTTTACCAATAATGTTATCATTAGTTCCTATTGAGGTACCAAGAGTATAACACAAATATCAAGGCCTACCAATTTAGTCTTTGATAATATGGCATCTCAAACCACTGCTATCTGATTTGAGACAATTTTTCCACTCATTATGCAAACTGAGTGCATGAGGACGCATGCATGAGAGATACATTTAATAATCATTTCTCGGAATATGTACGATCCAATAATTCGTAGAAACTAAACCATTATAAGGAAGTGCACACTACAAACAAACACAATAATAAGTCACCTCTTGACTACAAAGCGTATCATAGTCCCAACCTTCATCACATGATGCTTGTCTAATCGGCTAACATATAAACCCTCACCATGTTTCTGTTGAATAGAAACAATTCAAGTGATCAAGCTGCATTCCAGAAAGAAGGAATATGGGGGAAAAAAGTCTAAACAATATATAGAATAAGACTACGTACATGTTTATATCCAAAATCATCACGAATCTCTTTGTCAATAATAGTAGCTGTTGAAAAACCAAGAACAATAACGTGAATGGATTCTCTTGTAACTTTCACCACCTTCCCCTCTAAAAGCCACAAAAATCAATTGTTATTGAAGCAAAACAACTAAAATACCTCTTCTATGACTCATTTCTATAAAGAAAAGCAAAGAAATTAAGTTTTTGCTGTTTATATATTTCTTGAGTGTGATTTACTAGCTATAAAGCATAACCACAGAGGAAGGAGATCAATTGATCATTGAACTGAAATCTACTAATAGATAAGTAATGACAAGTGGATAACATACCTAATAGCATATCTGGTTTTGGAGAGAAAAGCAGAAGTTGGGCTTTCAGTCTCACACCAAAATATGAGTGAACACCAGGGAGAATTCTGGCTACTTTTTCCGGAACATTGACAGAATAAGCCAATAAAACACCATTCAAAGTTTCATTGAACCTGAAAGAAAATCCCGCATTAAGGATAACAAAGCAACAATCACTTGAATTATCATAATACAAACAACAGATCAAGAAGAGATCAAGGTTATTGAAAATAACATCTAAAATTTCAATTTTCAGCTTGCATTATCAGCTTTGATCATTATGATTTTCAAATATAATTGCAATGCCAACAAACAAAATAAATAAATAGCATTAACAAAAACTAAAGAAAATTAGACAAAAAGGAATAAGTGATCAAGAAGAAGCAAAAATCGTCAAAAGAAAGAAGGAACAAGGATAAAAGAGACAAACTTGAATAGCAAGGAGCTGAGCTCATGGAGTATAGCTTGAGAGGCATTCTTGCTCTGCGATGGGTGTACATGCACTACCAAATCAGATTTTGATGCACTCAATCCCTCCATTATAGCCCAATAAGCAGCAACCTGAGCTGAATTGCGTTGTCAATAGCCAAAAACAAGAGGAATTTGTGGGATGTGGGGCCTAAAGTCCACTACAATGACTCAAAAACTTAAGGTAAATTAGCCTAGATGAAGAAAGAGAAAGAAGATTAAGTTATTGAATTAAAGAAGATTTAATTCTTATCATCCATGCTACTTGTAACAATAAAGATAGCAATACATGCTCTTCTTTGTAATCAGTGTCATCATTTAGGCTTCTCAGCTACTTGACAAAATTAAACTCCCTCTGGTTCTTTTTATATATTGTTAAAGGTTGTTCACCAAGACCAATGATGTATAAATTAGAGTATTAAAATGACTCATTTTCCATGCCAAATTTATCTTTGTTCTTAGTCATTTGGCTTGATTATAGAATTGTTTGCATGAATTACTAAACCTCTCGCTTAGTTTAAACAATGGCAATTTTGAGAAACAATTCCCAAAAGTGCAATGATAATACAAAACATCATGTAAAATGGAATAGCCCCAGATATTTAAAAAAAAAAAAAAAAATTAATATGAACTGGAGTAGTAAATAATCTAACTCTATAAGTTAACAGCTTAGAGCGACTACAATAAAGCTAGTAGTTAATCAAAGTTTCAACCATTAACCTGGAACTCAAAAAATAAATAAATAAATAAATAATATATAATATTTTAAACAGAGTTTAGGTATTGACCTTTCTCAGTCTGGTTTGTCTTAAGGATTCCAACTCTTGTTACCCTGGGAGCACTTACAGCAAGTTAGCACCAGTAGAGAGAACTTTACATCCCACTTGATGCCCCTTCAGGATTACCAAAAACTTGGTAAGTTAAGAATAGTATATAATTTTCACAAAGAAAGTAATCACATTTTTAGATGTCTGAGAAACGAATTACCAAAAAGGTTGACAAAATAGAACTGAAAATAATTTCACAGGACTTGCCACTTTCTTATCCTTACTATTATCAACTATGATTTCCTCCTCCCTAGAACCATTTTCCTAAGCAAGCAGTCTAAACGTTTTATTCTTCACATGCAGTCTCAACTTCCTTGATTTAAAAAAAAAAAGAAAAAAAGAAGCTGTTTAAAGCTATCAAACAGGCTTTATATCTGAACCACTGAATCCATTTATTAGGAAAAGAACTAACTGGACCTCTGATTGTGAGAAAGGATATCAAATTTTTGAGTAGTTTGAAGGCATCCTACCGAAGAATCTGTTGAGGAGAGGAACAGTAATGCGATTATAACCTAGCATTGACATTGCAACACCTGTCATTCTTAATTCATAGGTTAAAAAGCATTATGCAGTCAAACAGAAATTTTTAGCAACAATCATTAAAGGAAAGAGGCGAAACCAGTGTACCAGAATTTCATACAATGCTTAATCAAATCCACATATACATATTTTGCCTTTCAAGTTTAATTTCAACAAAAGAAATTTCGTTGAGGGGTGAAACAAGAAAGTGGATATAAGAAGTTGAACATTAGTTTTCGACAGTGTGTAAATAAAAGCAAGATCCTTTGAAGCTAAAAAAGCCCACAAAAGCAACAAAAGAAAAGCCAACAAGCGAAAAAACAGTAGAGTATTTGAGAAACCATCTTCTAAAAGGAGAAGTTACCGGCGTGAAGTGGTGAAGGCGAGCAGCTAAAAGGAGTCGCCGTGGGCAGCCGCTGGCTGTTGGTCGTTAGAATTTGGATTTTGGGATGGGCTAACCCTGTCAACTGGAGGGAAATTGATGTCTTGGTCGGGTTATGTCAAGTGGGGATGGCAACGGGTACGGGTTCCCGTGAAACCTGGGACTACCCAATCCTAATGGGACTATTCGAATCCGGGGATAAAAAGGTATGAGACGGGTACGGATTCAAAAAAATTACCCGTCACGGGTATAAGACGGGTACGGGTTTACCCCTCAGGGTACCCGCTATCCGTACAAGTTTATATATATAGTTTATAAAAAAAATTAAAATTTTTTAGGTATAGTAGCTGGTAGGAGTCAAACCCAGCTCCTCTCATTCTTATTGAAGGGAAGAATGTTACGGAAGTTCGGAACACTGCTTCTCATGTAATTTTTTTAATTAAGGATTTATGATTTTTTTAATTTCTTTAGAACTTTCAAATTTGGATATGAATTATTGGTTAAAATTATGTTTGTTATTTTTGAATTGCAATGTATTAAAGTATGTTTGTGAATATTTTTTTATAATTTTGTGATTGATTAGTATAGAATCCTAGATATATTTTTATGATTTTTTTAATTTTAAACGAGTAATTTTCGCGGGTACAGGTAATTAACGGGTACCCAGAAATTTCGTAGGACTGGAATGGGATTTAAAATTTAATACCCGCGGGTAATGGGACGGGTACGGGTAATTACTTTTCTAAACGGGAATGAGACGGGTATCGCCATTACCCGCGGATACTCTACCCGTTGCCATCCCTAATGTCAAGAAGCTGACTCCATGAGTTGGGAAAATTACATCCACGGTCACCCAAGTGTGTGATATTTATCTCAAATTCCTGAATTTTCATTTGGTGGTCAATAGAAACAATCTCACTCTAATTTATCATAATCTGGCCAAAACAAAAAAACAAAATCTGGAGATGCTCTAATGCACAACGACTTTAACTCCAATCAATTTTTTATTTTATTTATATTGTGTTGTACACACGTTGATTTTTAATTGGCAAGAGTTCATCGAAAGTAGCTTTTCATTTTTAGAACTTTATTTTTGGTAGCGTAAGTTGTATATTTTAATTTATTATTAAGTTAAATAATTTTTTTAATTTTGACATAAATTTTAATTGCTTGTTAATAATAACAAATACTCCCAAATCTTATAGTTCTTTTTCAATTGGTTGATAGTGATCAATTATTAATCAAAGATTCTTTTAAGTATTTGCATTCTAGGCAGTCAAATTATTCTTTTTATGTAAAGTCTAAAAGTTTTATCCAAACTTGTTTATCTATTTGGTGATATGCATGTGAGATGTGACAATTCTAATCGCTATCTATCCTTACAAGTATATTTGAATTTGATAAAAAAAATTGTGTTATTATGGTTTTTTTTTTTTTTTTTTTTTTTTTTTTTGTTCATGGGACATGTTTCTCTCCTCGTTATGGTATATTTTATGTTTGTTGTTCTAGTTATTTCATTATTTGTACGAGATTTTGCAGGATTTATCTAGTTTTTTTTTTACCGATAGATCATTTTAGTGTATTGTACTACAACCAGATAAATCATAATTGCTTAGGCTTCGTGTTAATGATTGTAAACATTTGGCTTTGAAATTCTAAGAGTGTCAAACTCAGTTATATTAGTCTACCAGCGAATCATATTGCTCGTTAACTAATTAGGGCATCCAGTTCTTCGAGGTTTCAAGGTCAGCAACAACCTTGTTTGGTTGGACGGTTCTTGTAAAATTTTTATCAATTTCTTTTAAATTTTAACCCACCAAATTAAAAAAATTAGAAAGGTTGAAAGTCATTCCTTGCTGCTTCTACCAAAACTCCTCCTTTTCCTTCCTATAACGACTCTTTATTCACCTCAACTTAACTAACAAAAAAGAAAAAATTAAAAAGTCGAGTCATTCTTACTCCTTGCAAACAAAAAGAAATTATGTTGGTTTTCCACTGAATGTGCTAAAAAAAAATTTATATACAAGTGATTACCAAAAAAAGGCAAGCAGTTGGGGAAGCTGCTTCATACATATCTTACAGTTGAATAATTGCAACACATGAATTATAACACAAAACAAACTCATTTGAGCTATTTTTCATTTTAGTTTATAAACCACGAAAAGCACAGTAGACAAGCCTGCATATATACATTGTGGAATCAAGAAACTTAATCAAAACAAAATTACATAGTTAAAAGATTAATCCTCAGTTCGCATTGCTCCATAACAAGAAAATATCAAAGCAGCGGAGAATATCAAGTAGCTCCAGATCCTATTTTTATTTTCATTTTCCTTTCACATTCGATTGAATTCAGTATGTATAGTATAACATCATATACAAAACACATTCAAAAACACATGAAGGCTTCAAAATATAGCCTTCAACGTATGCATACCAAACTTATTGAGTGCTGGATAGAATTAATCCAGCAACTCACAAAATCAATCCAAGAGCAAACTACGTTTCCAGTTTCCTTTCTGCCCTCACGATATGGTAAAGGGAGAACCTATCTCCCCTAATTCTCTTCTCACAGAGAATTTGATCACCATATATATTATCGCACAAATATTCTTCTGATCAGAAATCAGCCTTTTCAGATCAGGTACCAACCGACCAAGGAACCTATATATAGCTAGATCTTAGTGAGATTACTCAAGCATGGAGTCGGGGTTGAAGTTCAAGGACTCTTCCAAAATGAGCTCCTTGATATCTTCTTCAGTTAAGGAAATCTGCTCAAAATCAAAAACGAAAGGAGATGGACAGGTAGGCTCTTCATTGATCTCATGAAGACTTGACAAGTATGGATGATTCAGTGCCTCCTCGACTTTGCATACATAAATCAATATGTCATCTTTCATATCAGAAAATATATTAGGGAAATGAAACTGTAAATTCTTGAGTAAGACAATAGCAGGCATACCAGTTATGCGTTTGGACGGATCAAAAAATAGCATTCTCTCTGCAAGATCAAGAGCCAGTGGTGAAACATCAGGGAACTTATGTGCAAACGGGTGCTTAGGGAATTGTGGAAGCTGTTTGATGTACCTACGAGCATTGTCACTTCTCAAAAATCCAAGATCTGAATCATCCGGTGAACCCAGTAGCTATATTGGAAATAGTCAAGAAAATTCATTTATCAGCACTACGTGAATCGTGGACTCCCAATTGAACTTTGCTGCTTGTCAAATAGGTTGACTACAACAATGCCTAATGTTTTACATTAAGGGAATAAAAAGTACCTCAGTTATAAATGCCAACTGTTGAACATAATCTTTACCAGGGAAAAGAGGCTCCCTTCGAAGAATTTCCATTAAAATGCAACCAACTGACCATATATCAATTGCAGCAGTATACTCTGAACAATTGAGAAGCAATTCTGGGGCGCGATACCAGCGTGTTACTACATATTCAGTCATAAAATCTGTCTCTGAGGTGGTTCTTGCCAGTCCAAAGTCACAAATTTTAAGATCACAATTTGCGTTTAGAAGCAGGTTGCTTGGCTTCAAATCTCGGTGTAAAACATGTGCAGAATGGATGTATTTGAGTCCCCGCAGCAATTGATACAGAAAATACTGCAACATCCACAAACTGTTACTAACTTGCAGCTTAGTTTCAACTAATATTGGGGTCTACATTTAATTTCACATCATTAACATCAGCTCTGTTTGCTTTCACACATAATTTCACGCTTGGTGTGCAATATGGTCCCATTTAGAATTCATATGTGCTGAAACCTTTTGCTTCCTATCTTCATTCAAAACAGAATTTGACAGCTCTAAGAACACGCCACACAGTTAAATGATGAAGTGCAACATTGGTTTATTGGTTCTTTTTGGGTACTTAACAATAAAATCATGGCTTTTTAAGCTTCCAAATCTTACCAGGCAGCATACAATTCCAGCTTTCAGGTATACAAGTGTAATCATAGAGCTCAACTAGCTAGAGTAATTCAAGAACTTTGCATAAGGAAAAAGGCATGAATTGTCTTACTTGACAGTGATCGTCAGTGAGTCCCTGGCTAGAACGTATTATTTGATTCAGATCAGTATCCATCAGTTCATAGACAATATAGACATCATTAAACGCTCCCCTTTCTGGTGGTGGTATTATGTCCTTAATTTTGACAACCTGCAAAATGCCAGTCTCATAAATCATCCACACATTCAAGATTCAAGCGTGTCAGCTTGAGCAGAAACTGCATATATCCTTAAAATTGTGCAGTTTATACAATTACTGGAATAACAATGACAACAACACCATAATGTCAACATAGAAGTAGCTAAAATAACAGACAGAATAAGTTTCATCACTGAAAGAAATCAAAGTGTTAGAAAGTACATTCTCATGGTCCATGTGGCAAAGGAGTTTGATCTCTCGAAGTGTTCTCTTAGCATCAATTCTGTTGTCAAATGCATTCCCAATCTTCTTGATAGCAACCTCTTCTTTCGTCTCAGCATTTCTGGCACAACTGCATCACACAAATTTAGATAGTTCATAAAAACCAGTATTTATCATAATAATCATCACAGGTGAAATCCCCAAATGTATATGGGTAATGCTGCCATCCCATCAGTAAACACTGGGGAAAATAATAAAAAGGAAAAGTAAATGCCCCATCAACTACTCAAAATTTTAACTTAGCATTCATATATGCTATCAGTGTATATATATAGTATTAACTTTAAGGAATTCACTCAGTGACTTCATAGCAGCAACCGAGCAACTGAAGAGTCGATTACATCCCATAAATTAATCAATCCAGATAAAAAAAAAAAAAAATAAGGATATTTCACAAAAATAAATAAATAAATAAATAAATAAATTCAAATATCCCAATATTAGCATTGTTTCTCTAAGAAAGCTGCAAGTAAGACCAATACTCCATGACAGCCACATTGAAGTTATTTTTTCTCAATCAGAAAACCAAAAAAAAAAAAAAAAAGGGTAAATTTGACCAAAAAATTAAAAAAGAAAAAAGAATTCAGACAAAAAAATTAGCAAGCAAGAATAAATAGAAAGCGGAAGACCTGATTCCAAAAAAATGAGAGAAGTTAGATTGGGATTTAAAGGAGAAAATAATTACCAAACAATACCATAAGCGCCGCGACCCACAGCTTGAAGAGGAGGAACATACTTGGAAGTGACCTCAAATTCGTTACCAAGTATCTTATACTTGACATATCTGCCATTGAAAGTCGAGATTCCTCCATCTTGTATCACCATTGATTCATTTTCCATGTTTCTAATTCTGGGTTTGCTGTGAGGAAGCAGAAAAAGTAGAGCTTTGGATATTGTGTGGGAATATTCAGGTTGTTAGAGGATAAAAAGCAGAAGCAAATAGCGTGTTGGATTTGATTGAAAAGAATAAAGGGGCCAATTTAGGATGGGTTCTTTTGAGATTGAAGTGAAGGAGTTGTTTGCCCCCTTTTTCAACTTTCAAATTTGAAAGCTACAATGCCAACCAAGGCTTGGAGGGATCATTGACTAATTACTTATTGGTCTTCTGATTTTTGCTGAAAAATACTATTTAATTCCAAATTAAAGGAGATAATTTGGATCCGTTTTATTTTCACTTCACACTATTAATTGAATAATTGAATTCACAAAACTATAATGAAATTTAAAAAAAAAAATTAAAAAATAAATACTTTTTTTAATTTGTTTAATCCGATGTTTCGAAGATAATTTTTTAGACAAACTCTCTCTAATGTTTGTTATTTGTTAATAGAATGCAATTCTATTTCGGTTGGGATTTAGGCTTTCCTTTGAAACCAAAAAAGGGTGTAATTATATTACCACATTTCTCATGAAACTAGGTTTTATATTTTCCCCATTATATATTTGAAAATATAAGAAAAATTATACTTAAAAGAAAACAAAAAAATAGAACTGGAATCTAGTATTTTTTCATAGATAAATTCTGAAATGAAACTAGAAATAGGTTTTCAATTTACCAAATTCTCCTTATTTTATCAACACCTGAAATTTTTTGCCGTGCAATAGTCTGTTCATGTTAAAAAAAAAAATTTAGAATAATCAGAATATGGTACTCTTAAATATATATAGATAAAAAAAAAATTTTTTTTTTTAGCATAGTAACATTTTTTTAAAAAAGTATGATGTACCAAATTGCCCCCAAGGTTTTTAGACGGTTATAAATTTACTACTAAGGTTAAAAATGATCCAATTAAACCCTTAAGATCTTATTTTAATGCAATTTTAGATCTCCTTATCGAGATTGAATTCCATATCAATTGTTATTTGTCCACGATCATCCGACGTGAATAATTATCCATTGATCCGACAACATTTATCATCCAATTGGCAATGTGGCTCCCACCAACTAATCCAATAAATCTAACATAAACCTGACCAATCTCTCACTTTAACCTAACACATTGTCACATTGTTAACTGCAGGACACGTGTCGTCGGATCAGTTAATTAGTTATCCACCTCGGATGATGACATGGACAAATCACAGTTGACATGGAAAGTTTAACGGAGCTGCATCCAATCCCATTAAGGAGGTCCAAAATTACACCAAAAGGAGACCTTAAGGGTTTAACTAGACCATTTTTAACCTTAGCGGTAAATCTATAACCACTCACAGAAACTTTGGGAGCAATTTGATAGCATATCCCAATAATATATTAGGAATTTTTGCTCACATAACGATATATCAATAAAGAAAAAAAAAAAATATATATATATATATATAGATATCATTTTACAGTATTAATGTGTTTCTGTTTACATAGCTTTTTATACTATGTATTTATTTTTGACAATTTTCATCATAAAATTTGTTGGTTTTTGGTCCGCCCATGATATTTTGGAATGGCAGGGACTAAAATGTAATTATGTGTAAATTACAGGGACTAAATGTGTAATTTGGTCTGACCCTATATATAGATGGAAGTTGGGATTTTCACTATAAATAGAGAAGAAGTTTCTCTATTTTCTAACGATGATGGAATCGTAGAGATTCTCATTCTATTCCCAGGGAAAACGTCCCTACCGATAAAACACGGATTACTTCTTCGTTCGTCAGAAGAATTCAAGGATATAGCCCGTGCTCAGTGTATTCATACACTCGTAGGAAAGGCAACCAGAACGATCCAGTTTCTCGCGTAGATCAGATCCATACCATAAACGAGTTTCCGCTGCACATAAACCGTAAGTCTGTTTATTTATTCTGTTTATGGTAACTATACATTTGTTGTATGTTGATTATGGAATTTTGACTCCATTGGTATCAGAGCCGAAAGGTTTATAGATTGATATGTTCGAATCTAGTTTTCTGGTATTCCATGAATAATTGATGTGTTCATATCTTGGTTTATGGAAATCCGTGAATAAGAATACGTTTCTTCATTCGTTTGAATGCGTATTTATTCGTTTAAATACATATTTGTTCGTTTTGATACGGATTTATATTAAAATCCGTGTCAAAATGATTCCGTAAATATTGAAATCTGATATTCCATGAAAAGAATATGTTTCTGTTCATTTTGAATTCAGTTTTTTTGCATTGTT
Source organism: Euphorbia tirucalli (assembly GCA_039660915.1). NCBI lineage: Eukaryota > Viridiplantae > Streptophyta > Magnoliopsida > Malpighiales > Euphorbiaceae > Euphorbia > Euphorbia tirucalli. The sequence goes on from CM077639.1 coordinate 15,479,151, forward strand.
ATCCGAGTCAAAACGATACCGTATTAGATCCAACAGTACAAAGTGTCAAAATTTTTTGTCGGAATTTCGTAAATCTGACCGTACCAATGAAATCAGCATGAAAAATCGAGTCGGAATGTCAAATTTCATGGCCAACGGAGGCCCAGAAGGCGGCGCGTGGCCCTCACTCTCCACCACCGCGAGTGGAGTTTGTTTCCAAAGCTGTTGGGGAAGTTTTGTTGCTGGACACATGGCGCGATGGGATTGGTTACTTTTTCTGACCGTTGAAAAGTCTAACCAATAATGTATTGCCACGTGTCACACGTCAACTGCTTCTGAACGGTCAACAGCCACGTGTCAGAAACGTGGACTAATAGCATAAAGCCACGTGTCAAAATGCATGTGATTTTGCCACATCATCACTGTGGACGAATAGGATGATGACACATGTCAAGGCAGTGCCACTTCAGCATGACACGTCATCCTCCACGTCATCAGTTGACCCAATCAGGTGATGACACGTGGCGTTTATGCCATGTCAGCACGAATCACAAGCTGCCACGTGTCATATGCGTCAGCAACCCTATGTAGCACGTGGAACAGGATCTGGAGGCGCGTGTTGACGCGTACGGTGTCTTCCGGCATCCAAATTTCGTTAATTTTTTTTTCAGAATTAAATTTTACATTATTCTTGAATTTTTGATATATTTTGATGAATTTTTGGAATTCATTTGATTTTTTAAACTAAATTTACTAGTATTTATTGTGTATAAATGCTTAATTTTTGTTTAATAAATTCAAGAAAATTCAGTATATTTATTGTGTATTTATATACGGATTTTTGGTTGATCATTATCAAGTTTTTGTTATTTCTATATGTGTTATAGAAATGGTAATTTTCGCAAAAAGGACGAAAATAATCCAGTCTCAGGAGGAGGCAAGAATTCTATAAAAACTTGTAAATAAGCTTTTCTCTAAACGGTATTCTCCGTTAGAAAAAGAGGATATTGTTGGAGTTATGGAGCGGTTTAATGCGTTAAACCGGGAAATCCAAGAGCTTGTCTGGAAAGGAGGATTTTCCTCTGGAACTGATCAATTAAAAATGTTAAAATTTGCAAAAAAGGCTTTTCGTGAAAAGCAATTTAAGAAATTCTATTTTGGAGAAAATTTTGATTTTGACGAACTAGTGGACTCCATTGATGGATTAGTTCCTGAATAGGATTATGGATCCCAATGCAAAGTATTTGTGTTGAACTTGGCTGAAACGGGAGCTAAGTTATCTTATAATCCTGGAACCATGTTACTTAGAAGTAACAAGTTAGTTCGTCGCCCATGTCTGGATGCTGTTATTAAGGGTGTTGTGAACATGCTTTTGGATCTCTACTATAAGTTCATAGAGATGATCCCAGTCGCCTCAAGAGAAATTGAGACAGTTCCACTCGATGAAAATGAAGATTGAGCTCTTCATTTTTCACTCTTTCTCTTGCTGATTTTGTTTTTTAATTTTTTATTGAAGGGCTTTGTGCTTAAGTTTTTATTGTGGTGGTAATTTTGACTAAATGTTGGATATTTTTATGGTATTATAAAATGTTTATTTGTTAAACATTGCTATTTTAGTTATTTGTTTTAGTAAATTTTAATTTATTTATTTTGAGATTATAACTAAGTGTTACATTACTCATTAGTTTTATACTTAAGAGAAGTATAAATTTAAATAAATTAAAATATAATTTAAAACAAAACTAAATATATATTTATTATTGGAAATTTAAACCTAATATGGTGTTTGTATTAGCCTATGTAAATGGTGACTCGATGCATTGCGCATGGATGTTCAATTTTACGTGAACCAAACACTATTTTTAGTTTTAAATGATCTTATAATAAATATGGTGTATCGCTTACTTATTAGTGCTACTTTTGTCTTTAACGATTTTTCAATAACTTCTTCAAAAGCAATAGTTGCTTACCTAAATAAGGGACCTTCGTTTGAACGGTGACAATTATAAAGTTTGGGCTATGAAAGTCCAATACATAATTGAAGAACAAGAGGTTCTTGACACTCTGGAGAGAATAATGGTTCCTCCTGCAGAGGGTAACACCGCCCAAATAAAGAAGGACCTTGAGCCTTATCAAGCCTAGAAGAGGGGAACTCATCTGCCTACATCACCATGCTTAGTGCGATGAATGATGATATCGTGAAAAAGTTTCACATATAAAACACATGCTTAGTACGATTTATGCTCTCGAGGAGCAGAAAGTTCAAGCTGTGATACGTTCTCTGCTGAATGAGTGGGAGCATATGACGTTGCACCTAACCCATGCCAATGACATTAAGACCCTTGATGATGTAGTTCGTCATCTTGAATTGGAAGAGGACCGTCTGGCCTCATTAGTGTGAAATCTGAGGTTTACATGACTAGTTCAAGTCCTGGTCTAAAGTCCAAGAAGAGGAACAAGAGGTTCTTAATGAAGAAGGCAAAGAGATCGGTGGGCAGTGTTCCAGTTCAAAAGAAGGGCAAGAAAGATTTTAACATTACTAAGGTAAATGTTACCGAAGTGTATAAGTGTTATACATTTGTTTCAAGTTCTGTTTTCCAAACTGAATCTCATCCTTTGTGGATCGTAGACTCAGGAGCAACAGACCACGAACAAAGGATCGAGATTCTTTTGTTGATTTCCGCAGTGTTCCACGGGGAACAAGGTGGATATATGTGGGAAACAACTCTAAAGAGGAAGTCTTAAGGATTAGCTGTTGTCAGCTGGTCTTGAATGGTGGTCGACCACTATTTTTTAAAGATGTCCTCTATGCTCCTAGGAATTCAAAGGAACTTGATATCTATGAGTTTGGGATTCATGTTATCTTTTGAATTGAACAATTTTAGTCTCTTTATGAACAATATCTGCTTTGGTGGTGGACATTTGTTGGATGGTTTTATTGTTTTGGATTTGGATCCAAAATTATGTGTGTCATAATAGTTTTTTCCTTTACTGTTAACTCATCTTGTGGATAATGTTAGCATTTCAAAAAATGTGGCATGCGAGACTTAGTCACATTGGTCAACATCGTTTAGTACGATTGGCTAAAGCAGGTTTATTGGCTGATTTATAAAAAATAGATCTCCCAACTTGTGATAGCTGCTGAAAAGGAAAGATGACAAGAAAACCATTTGGTAAAGCAGCGCGAGCTGACCAACCATTGCAACTAATCCATTCTGACATCTGTGGCCCAATGACTGTTCAGGCAAGGCATGGTGCATACTATTTCATTACATTCATGGATGACTATATAAGGTATGGTCATGTCTATTTGATTGCACATAAATCTGAAGCATTAGCATGTTTCAAACGATTTATGACTCTAGTTGAAAATCAATTAGAGAAAAGAATCAAAGCTTTAAGGACCGATCGAGGAAGAGAGTACCTCTCCGAGGAATTTAAAGTTTTATGTGATGAAACAGGTATTGAACATAAGTTGACAATACCTAGGACTCCACAACAAAATGGAGTAACGGAAAGAAAAAATCGAACCCTCTTAGAGATGGTGAGGTCTATGATGGCTGAAGCCAATTTGCCAATCTCCTTTTGGGGAGATGCACTATTGACTGTGACATATGTACTCAATAGAGTACCTTCTAAGTCCGTTGAAACCACGTCTTGTGAATTTTGGCCGGGCCGCAAGCCCATTTTGAACCATTTGCGACCATAGGGATGTGCTATCTATGTTCATGATATATATAGTAAGCATGGCAAGCTAGGCCTAAGAGGCAACAAAGGTATCTTTATAAGATATCTTGATCTCTCTAAAGGATATGTTCTAGTGGGAGAGAATAAAAATGGTCAAATAACAAAATTTGAGTCACGAGATGTCACATTCTTAGAGAATGATTTTCCTAAGCTAGGAGTAGTGGATAAGGAATTCACTTGAGTCTGAAACTTCAGGATCACTCAATCCGAGTGGGAGGAATGAAGTTGAAGACGTAAGGGAAAGGGAAGAGAATGATGTTTTTCAACCTTCACAAGCGGATTTGAGTAATCCTAACCCTGACTTGAGTGGTCTTGATTTGAGTGGGAGTCTTGTTCCAAATTCAAGTGTGAATATGGGTATAGATCCCAGTGGGAGTGGTCCTAGTGGGAGTTCTGCCCCAAACCTTGATGAATATATGAGATTTGTTTATCAAGAAGCAGAACCTCTAAGACGATCACAGAGGAGAAATATCTCGCTACGCCGTCATTTAGTTGAAGATATTCCAACTAACATGAGAAAGTTATTGGAATCCCCAGCGAAAGAAGAATGGATTAAAGCAATGGAAAGTGAAATGGAGTCAATGTGGATTAACAAAGTTTGGGAACTAGTTGATCTACCCAAAGGGCGTAGAGCCATTGGGATTAAATGGGTACATACGATAAAGCGATCAGCGGATAGGAAACCTATCCAGACTAAGAGTCGGCTGGTTGCGAAGGGGTTTACACAACAAGAAGGAATTGACTATCAGGAGACTTTTTCTTTCACCTGTTGTCCGTTTCACGTCTATAAGAAAAGTACTTGCTTTTGTAGCATGTATGGACCTTGAATTACATCAAATGGATGTAAAGACTGTGTTCTTAAATGGTGAACTGAACGAAGAAATCTATATGGTTTCATTGTCCAGGGACCAGAACATAAGGTTTGTAAGTTGAAAAGATCAATTTATGGCCTTAAGCAGTCTTCAAGACAATGGTATTTTCGTTTCCATGAAGCAATTATATCAATGCAATTTAAGGTGATTAATGCAGACTTGTGTGTCTACATTAAGTGTGAAAATGGAGGGAAGTTTGTCATTCTAACGTTATACATTGACGATATTTTTTTAGTAGGAAATGACACTTCCTTACTCAAGAAAGTAAAGACTTATTTGTCTTCTAACTTTGAGATGAAGGATCTAGGAGAAGTTAATTATATTCTTGAGGTTAAGATCTCAAGAGATCGATCTAAGAGATTATTAGCTCTTTCACAAGAGATGTATATCAATAAGATCTTAGAACGGTTTGGTATGGCTCACTGTGATCCCGATCCAACCCCTAGTACATAAGGTACGGAACTGAATGCAAGTATGTGTCCCACGACTCCAGAAGAGACTAAAAGGATGAAGAGAATTCCTTTTAGGTATGCAATTGGTAGCTTGATATATGCTATGATTTGTACACGACCTGATATAGGTTTTTGCGGTGGGTTTCGCAAGTCGTTATTGGGATAATCTAGGTTTGATGCATTAAGCAGCAGTGAAAAAGATATTGAGATATTTGAAGGGGACTTCAAATTATTCCCTTTATTACCAAGGAAAGGATATGTAGTTAAAGGGATACACAGATGCTGATCACGGAACTGATAAAGACGGGAGGTAGTCCACGTCTAGGTATATTTTCACTCTAGGAAATGGTGCAATTTCCTAGTGTAGCAAGAAACAAACTTGCATGGCATTATCGACTATGGAGTCGGTATATGTAGCTGCAGTACTAGAAGCATTTTGGTTTGCTTCATAGATCTTTTGGATATATTGCCTAAAAGGAAATATACGACTATCTATTCCGACAGCACTGCATCGATAGCTTATTCCAAGAATATTTGTTATCATGGAAAAAGCAAGCATATCGATATAAAATATCATTTTGTTAAAGACAAAGTAGCACAGGGAGAAATAAGTTTAGTGCATGTTCCAACTGGTGATATGATTGCAGATTCGTTAACGAAGCCAATAGTTCCAAATGTTTTTAGTCAACACATTTTGGAATTTGGTCTTCGTAGTTTATAGAAACATGTTGTTGTTTTTGAACTATTGTTATAACTTTGGGAAATTCTATTGGAATAGAATGTGAGTTATTTGTTGTGTTCAAATTCATTCACTAATTAAAGCGATACACATAGAGCTATTGAGTATAGTTCAGTATGTTGGCGAAATGTCATATACTCACATAGATGAATCTTTTACTATGATTGTGTGTTCATAGGTAAAAGTGGGAGTGTGAGTTACTCCATATGTGATATTTTGTGTAATACAATCATTTCGTTGATACCAAAAGTTGTCCTGTGAAAGGCTTAAAAGTGGACTAGAGGTCTTGATACATGAGTCGTATTTAGAGACTGAATGCTTTCGCATAGTGTTTATAAAACATACGTCCTAAGTGGATTAACACCATGGCATATTTTAGTAATATGTGTAAAAGCTGACCAAGGGATGGAAAGAAGAAAATTGATCTCAACTTTCCTAATGTGAGACCCAAATGAAACTATGAGTTTCAAGTTCACCCTTAAAGACTCTTGTAAATAACAAGAAGGGTATGTATGATGATTAACTTGATTGGATCCCTAAACCAGGCTTCGTTAGCTATGAACGGGCATATAAGGACCAGTCAGATAAGCATTAGACATATGGTGGAAGGTTATTTATAGAGAGAAAGTACATTTTCAGTAACATGTCACTTAGTAAACATATAACACTCGAGCTCAATACTTTTTCGTGGAAAAGGTATGTAGTGTATATGAATGTTTTCGTGAGATCAAAAGTGAGTCGAAAACTAGTGATCATGGAAAATGGACTAGAGGGAAGTCACGTTAAGCTAAAGGTGGAATGATGAAGGAGAGCTTCAAGGTTTAACCGTTACGTTGACTGGTTGCGTGAATTCGCCGAATAAGAATTGAAAGAAGTGTGTGTGTTCAATCGCAATGAAAGTGTGTCTTGTCATGTGCGAATGGGAGATGTTGGTTTTTGGTCCGCCCATGACATTTTGGAGTGGCAGGGACTAAACTGTAATTATGTGTAAATTACAGGGACTAAATGTGTAATTTGGTCCGACCCTATATATAGATGGAAGTTGGCATTTTCACTATAAATAGAGAAGAAGTTTCTCTATTTCCTAACGATGATGGAATCGTAGAGATTCCCATTCTATTCCCGGGGAAAACGTCCCTACCGAAAAAACACGGATTACTTCTTCGTTCGTCGGAAGAATTAATCGATATAGCCCGTACTCAGTGTATTCATACACTCGTAGGAAAGGCAACCAGAACGATCCGGTTTCTCGCGTAGATCAGATTCATTCCATAAACGAGTTTCCGCTGCACATAAACCGTAAGTCTGTTTATTTATTCTGTTTATGATAACTATATATTCGTTGTATGTTGATTATGGAATTCTGACTTCAAAATTTGTCCTTAATATTAATATTTTATTATATATAAAAAGAAATGGAGACCCAAAAATTGAAAGGGGTATCTAAAATAATAAAATCACGAATCCCCTGAAATGTATAGCAAATTTTCCGATTAGCCTAAAGTTGTCCACTCCCCTTCAAACTTCAATTGGGTATCTTAACCAATAAGTGTTGCTCAAAACATGGGTCCCATTATTGACCATTCACTCCCGTTCCCATTCCCATTCCCATTTTTTCACATCTCTTTGTTTCTGCTCTGCTCTTAAATGCAATCATATTACTGATTACCACCTGAATTCCTTTACCCATTTAAGATTCTAACAATAACAATACATGTACTCTATTTAGCTCTGTTTTTATTTTCTACATTTGCAGCTCCAGTTATTTTCGATTTGACTCCAGTCAAACAAAGTCACTTCCAAATTTACTTTACCCTCCTAAAAAAAATGGACTCCTCTTTTCTCACTCCTCTAAACCCAACTCTCTCTGTCTCCTGTAATCCTGGTCACTTTCTCTCTCTAATAAATTGCAGAATCATCAAACAAACAGAACAAAATAATAGTTATGTCATTATGGATTAGAAATTCGATGGAATTATGACGAACCCTAATTTAAATTAGCTAGATCCAGTTTCGGATTGTTTGCTAGCTTGCTTGTTTGTTCAATTATAGTGAGAAAACAACTCCATTCCAACAAAAACTCAACTACACACACACCCCATTTTTAGCAAAGCACAAAAAACAAAACCCAACTTTTTACTCTTATTTTTCCGCCAAACAAACAGAAACCAAAGTATTATTTCTGTATATACAACACCGATAAAAGTACATATCTCTGAAATCTAGAGAGAATTGAAAAAGAAAACTCGATCAATCCACCTAAATCTGCTGCTACACTAGGTAGGTGCGTGGCTCCGATTTCCTGGAACGGTGGCGGCGGCGCACCCATTTCGCTCCGCCACAGCCGCCGGTTTTGACGAGACTCACCGCTGCCGGAGCCGGCGTGTTCACTCCAACTATGCCGGATCTTAATCTTACAGTGCAAAGAAAAAAAGATAAGAAAAGACCATACTTGTCTAATTAGTGTTATTATTTCTAATCTATTTTTTAATTCATGTTTTATAACTAAACCAATTTACCCCCAAAGCAACGCGGCGGTTACTTCTTGAGCAATTGACATGAATATGCAGATATTTAAACCCTCCTAATTTCTTCAAGATTCCGAAACCATATGTGTGAAGTGAAATGAAATGAAATTAATTAAGCTACATAATAAAACAAATATCAACAACTATCACTAATTAAGTAATCAATTTCGATATAATTGGATAACTAGACATATTTATTATGGGTTAACATATATTTAACCCCTAAAAAACATATACATAATCCCGGGGAAAGAAATAAAAGAACTATTTAACAATCCACATAGATTTGGACCCAAAAATTTCACAGAGCAGCAATAACTAAATTGCCAATTACACTACGTACGTTTGACTAATTACAACAAGAAAACACCCCATTAAGTGGACAGAATAAGAGGGATCAAGATTTGATCGGAATACCCAGTAGAGATCGCCGGTTTCGGAGTTGAAGAATTGGAGGTGGTATAATCGCCTCCGTTGTGTCTAGCCCTTCTCATGAAGAAGGCTACGAGTAACTTGAATATGTTGGCCTTGACTCGGCCTCTCCTCGGTGGGAGAGTTTGCTGCCGGTTGCCGGAATTAGAGGGTGCAAGGCAATCCATTCAGTGAAAATGAGAATCGGAGATTAAAGAAAGGAAAGAAGAAGTGAAATTGAGCGGAGAAAAAGGAGTGAGATTTTTGCAGATATATAAGCGAAAAGGATGCTTGAATACCAAGATTCGAACACTGTTACACAAATACGTGTTTTTTGAGAGATAAAATGGTTCAAAAATGAAAATGACAATTTAATCTGTAAAATACTAGTTGTATCTTTATGCCATCGAGCCATTTAAGGAATGACACGTCTAATTATGTTAGACTTAACAACATAACCATTTTATGAGTACCCAAATAGTTAAAGATCAACACCCATCTATTTCTCTTTATTTTTCTGAATTTAGTGATAATAAAGTATTAATAATGCTAAAAGGAAGACAGAATTGATAAAAAAAAAAATAAATAAACAAATAATTATATTTAACCTTAAATGGCAACATTACTTTTTGAAATAAAAGTAGGGATATATACTAGTCATTGGTCATGTATCTTTGACAAAAACTTCCTATGTATATGTTTGTTTTTCTTTTGGGAACTTCCATTAAAATATTAACCAAACAAATGAACCCTTTTTTTTCAGGACTCTATCCTTAAAAGTTATGTAATTGGATATATTATTCATTAACTACAAATCGTAATACATGGACCTGGCCCAGCCAAACCTATCGATGAGCTGGGCTCATCCAGGCCCACCCCATTATCTACCTAATAAGTTTGGGCTCAGGCCAGAGGAGACTTTAATCTCAGACTGGCTCATATTTATATTTTTTTTTTTCAATAAGAAAAAAATAATTTCAATTTCAAAATTAAACCATAAATTTCAACACTGCAAAAAAAGATCTCAGATGACCAATTCAACAAATTTTTATTGGTTTTTTTAAATGTAATTTATTATATACTATAGTACTAAATTGTTGTATTCTCATATTTCTCTCTTTATTTATTGTTTTCTTTATTGTTTAGGTGAATTTTTTTTATTTTTAGGTGCCTTGGAGATTTAAAAAAGCAAAATGGAGGCTAAATTGCTTGTTTTGTGAGCTAAATCACGCATTTGGAAGGAGTGTTGAAGTCCTAAGACATGAGCGTGCATTAGGGAGAGTTGAAATTGAAGAATTTTGAGCGTAGAAGCGAACCAATCATATCCCATGCCCGTGGCCAACAAAAATCTAAATTTTGAGATTCAATTGGAGTTAGGAGATTTAAGTTTCAACTTTATATCTTTTTCAATTCCACTTGGGAAAATGATAAAACAATTATTACTTAGCATTCTGTTTTACTTTCTCTAGTTAGGACTTATCTTAAATTCCTATTAGAGAATTTTTATTAGTTATGACTTTTTAGTTGGAACATTTTTCTCTCTCTCATTACAAAAAAAAAAAAGGTACTTAGATGAAAAAAAGCGGGAATATTCTATTATTCTACTATTCATCATCAAGAATCTGGTTTTTTGCAATAGTTGAAGGCGAAAGCTAGGATTTGAAGGTCTCACCATCCATCATTCGTTAACGAGTCTCCATAAGATCATTGGCCGATATAACTCTCTAGTTTTACTCTTAATTCTCTTTTATCATGTTTCTTGTGTTATTTTTATTTGTTTTTAGTTTAATTATGAATTAAATCTACCATAAGCAACTTCCATGTAGTTTTTTTTAGTTTAATACAATTGATTAGTATCATCTTTTCATAAATTGCGTTATGAGTGCTTAATGTTTTGACTGTGTGACCATCTATTTCGAAGTTTATAGTTAATTTATAATTCACCAAAAGAATAAATTATCAGAAATTCATAATATGACGATTACATGACTATTATTTTTGTAGCTCACTACTATGTGCTAGGTTTATGTGAACTTAATATCTTCCTCTGTAATTACTTAAGACCAGACAAGTTTAATTGCTTATGTTGGAAAATAGAATTGATAGCGCTAACCGATACTAATTGCTTATGGGATTCGCCATTTTTGCAATTTAATAAAGTTAATTGCAGGACTTGAAAAATTGCTAAAAAGAGAAAGAATGTTAGGTGAAACCCTTTCCTTTAGTTAATTTCATCATTGAATCTATCCTATGGATGTTAATTATTAGATTTTCATTGCTTTATTTGTTTGTTTTCTAGTATTAATTTTAAGTTTAGCAAACAAGATCAAAGATATAATATATCACGCGTATCTAATAACCAATCAAATTGCATTTAGTTAATGCATGTTTGTTCTTTATGGGTACGAATATTCTACTTCCTTTTATCATTTGGTTGACAAATTACACGTACTCTGTTATCTGTATTTAATACGCATCATATTCATAGTTTAAAATGCGTGGGGATGAAGACATTTGAGAATGGGAGTATTTATTGGAGGAAATGACAACAATTGAGGCAAAAACATTAAACATTAAGTGCGGACGTAAGTTTTGGGAAGCAGTTATTTATAAATGCAAATATATCCAAGATAACTTAATTGGGTAATTATTAAATATCCCTCCATTTTTTATTATATGATATTTAACGCTGTTTATTAAGACCAATAAAATACTAATTAGATTACTGAAATGACTAATTTACCCTTAATACTTTTCTCTTCAAACTCTATTTTCCACGCAAATATTCTCTTTCTTTTTAATTATCAAAGCTTAATTTAGTATTTTTTGCATTAAATAATGAACATCTCTCATACTTTAAATAAGGATAAATATAAGAAAACATGGTAAAAAAATGTATTGGTAATGCAAAGTGTCAAATAAACAAGAACAAAGTGAAAAATCTAAAACATCATATAATAAAAAAACGGATGAAATACTATATATCTATATTATATATTATTATTTATGAATTTAATTATCAATGAAACTTAATTAATTTTGTATTTCATAAACCATGAATTTTTGAAAGATGAAAAAGAGAATATGAACAAAAATGTGTATTTTGTTCCGGTGATTAGATTGGATTGGATAATGCATGCTTTAATTGAAGGACAAATAAAGAAACATGCTCTTCACTTGAGGTGGAGAATTAATATCAGTAACGTGAAAGAAAGAATTAAAGATAGCGAAAGGTGTAAATTAAGAGTGACCGGAGCATATCAAAAGGTGTTGGTTTTAACGGAAAGGGTTATGATCATTTAAGTAGAAAGTTTCGGTTTCGAATCTTTGTGCATGCAACAACCTTTTAGGAGCCCCTAAAAATGGGCCTAAAACGTTTCAAATGGAAATTAATTCGATTGTAAATTTGGGCGTAAAGATGTACGTCGCGGTGGTGCGATCCAACTAGAATTATATGGTGGGACTTTAAAAAGAAAAAAAGAGGGACGGACCATATTCATTGTATAATGCTCACTCGAATTTGAAGTTGACAGCTTAACAACTAATTCAAATAACTCTTCCATTTGGTCTTTCAAGTGGAGTTCATTTTGGCTAAATACACATAACTAATATATAAGCGTATCATTGCCTACTAGCTTACTTTCCAACCACTTATTCAATTTACATATCTGTTCTGTCATGTCAAATTTAAAATCTTGAGACAATCTTCATTAAAAAAAAAAAAAAGAAAAAATCTTAAGACAATGTCATAAATTTTTCCATGCAAATTACCATATTAAAAAACATTATTCACATCTAACTATGATAAATTCCGATTCTTTGTTACTGCAGTTTCCAATAATATACTGATCATGTATTTGTTTTTACCACCGATGAAAATGCTTCGAAGTATTCTGGACCTTCGGTGTATATTTAAGAATTATTTTCAAAAGTGAATTTTGAGTTTAGTGAAATGTATTTTTTTGTAAAAAAAATTAAGGGTCTAAATTGTTAAAAACGTCCAAATTTGGAGGGTCACAAATGTAAATTATTCAAACATTTGTATTAGAAAAATAAAATAAAGTGATGAAGTAAATATAATATATAAACACTACAATAAATATTAGATTTGACAACAAAAGAAATTTTGCTGTCAATAAGTTCAATTAGAAATAGTATTCAAAAGTTGTTGTCATATGTATATTAATAGCAGCAAAATTTTATTAAATTTGGTTGCCAAATATACATGGTCACAACTTTATAACAACAACCTGCAATAATTTTTTTTTTATTACCGTATAAAACTACAACAATAATTTTTAGTATTATCAAATCGTTTAATTTTATCGTGAAAGATTTATTTAATAAGGAGAACTTTAGTATATATATCCGGAGTAGCCGCTCCCCGCTAATAAAACTACACCACGACAACACGTCATACGCTTGAAAGTTTTCTAAATGAATCAAAATCCAAGTGGACTTTGAGAATGGTCCTAGGAATGAGCTATTCCAATCATATAATGGTATTATTGAGATTTGAAAATTGACACTTTCTATATAAATATTTGTGAGAATGGAAAGAGTTTATACGGCTGCAAAAATCAATCATTAGTAGCCATTCTAGGAATGGTAAATAGGCCTGTTGATGGGTCGGATTGGGCCGGATTCGGATCGGACTATATCGGGTTTGATATAAAAATCTCTTGTCTAAGCCCAATCCAGCCCGCACTAATTTTACATCGGGCTCGGACTGGGCAATTGAACCTCATTCCCAAGCCCAATCCAACCAACCCATCAAATAAATGTTTATATTTTTCTAATATAACTTATTTTAAATAAATTTAATTTACAAATGGTATTCATAGACAAATTGAATTTACAGATAGTATCTGTAGAGAAATTATAATGGTCAAGATCTTTTATAAGTTTTTCAATGGTTCAGATTAAATATTTAGTATATAATTCTATAAATAAAAATATAAAAGTATATATTATAAAATTATCCAGGCCGGATCAGTCATGGGTCTTATAGTTATTCCCAAGCCCAAGCCATCATTAACTTGGGCTTCTACGGGTTTGGACTGGGCCGGTTTTAAAGTAAAATATGTTTATCCAAGCCCAACCCAGAACGGGCGGGTTTGACGGATTTTACGGACCGCGGATTGTTTGCACAGGTCTAATGGCAAATAGAAAACTATGAACTCAGGGTTTAATGCTCCCTTCAACTTTTAAAGCATCCAATTACCTCCTTTAATTTCTTAAAATCAACCCACTTTTTCCTTACGTCTAACGTGTAATCCATGAATTTAAAGTCGAGTGAAGTTTTTTTTTTTTTTTTTTACTTTAGTAAACGATCCAACCGCTCAAATAATTTAATAATACAAAGTTCTGATGGCTGAGGTAACAGCAAAATTAAAAATTGAAAATTCAAAAAGCCGTCATAGTTGTCTTGCTCTCTCATTGCCTTCCATTGTTCTCCTTCCATTGTCTTCAGCGCCGTCCCTCTCCGCCATCGGTGCCACCGTTTTCAGCTCCATCCCTCTCTGCCTTCGGTGCTCCCGTCAGCCGCCATGTGCAAGCTGCCGCTGCTCAGAGTGGCCTGCTGCCTTTCTTTTTCTTTAATTTGAATTGTTTTTCCACTGTTCACCTTTGCCCTCTTCTGCAAATAAGCTTTTCAATATTCATTTTTCATTTTTTTTCTTTAATAAAATTATTCAATTTGAGATAAACACTGCTGCTTATTTTTTCCTTAAATGCTATGTTTCCTATTTCAAATTGAACCCTCATTCATCCTTCATTTTTTTTTAATTGTTACTATTTTAGGTTGTATTATTCAAAAAGGGAAGATCAATTAAATTCGAGCATAATGACTGTAATCAGAATTATAATTTCTAAACCAGTTATTTGGACTTTGTGAAGAAAATAGGTAAAAAAATTTGTTGAAATCAAGCCATAGATATGCAAAAATTTGTTTGTTACCTAAGCAAGCGATTGATACTCTTATAGATTTAGTTGATAATTCATTATGTCATGCTATTACAGGTTTTAGTTTAGGATTGGAAAAACTTAAAATTTGTTGTTGAAGTTTTAGGAAAATGTATTATTGAAAGAAGAAAAAGTAAAGAGGGAGTTTACGGAAATTGTATAGAGATTTTAATGAAATTTTTGTAACAAGTACCACTTGTCAATTTATTATTGGTTGTTTCATGTATTGACTTTTCAAACTTCACATATGGCGACGAGTGTAGCACAAATTCCTTACATTGTTTCGTAAAGTTATATTGAGAGAGCAAGACACTTTGAAAGTTCAAGGGGGAATTAGGTACTTTTGACCAAGTTTAAGGGGCACATATGTATTTGGCCTTTTAGGAATAGCCTAAATATTAATCCCTAACATATCCTAGATGTTAGTATTTATCCAATTATCTATTGATTGGTAATATTTACATCATTATTTATCTGATTTGATAAAATCTACTATTATTTGAACAGAAAGAAACACCTTTTTGGGACTTGAGCTATCCCTAATCTGTCCGCTTAGTATCTTGTGTATTGATATAATCTTTTTTGTACCTAATCTATCAAAATAAAAAATATTTGGCTCATATGAATTGATAATACTTTGGTCATTAGACAATTATTATTATCACTATAATAACATCCACATTCATTATTATTGTAATAGACAAATCATTCTTTCTTATTGCTGCCACTTTCTAATACATTTGGAGTCCCCCTGTACTTGACCCAAATAGCCAAATGGCCCCCTCAACTTAACAAGTGGCCACCTAACCCCCTAAACTTGTTTAAATTATTTTAGCACACCCTTAAGTTTCTCTAAAGTGTTATCAATGAGCACCTCAAATGACAAACTAAAATTGCAGTGCACGCGCATGATGTGGCACAAAAGCTATAAAATGTGATTTTCAGTGGACACATGGACCACTTATATGCTTGAAGAAAAGTCAAACCATTTATCTTCCACTCTCTTATTCTAATATTTTTTATTTTTATTTTAATTCTTCTTATCTTCATCTGTTGGGTAACATTTCTTTTCTCACTTTGGTCAAAATCCCCAACTTCATCTTCCTTCCATCATCTTGTTCTTCTTTCTTTTTTCCATCTTAAATCCCTCAAAACGCAATTAATAACCCAAAGTTCCTGTTTAAAATTTCCATTAATTTTAACAATCAAAATTTGGGATTTTCCAGGAATCGATGAGATGGGTTAGGTCGGTGAGATATTGCTGATGTCAATATCAATGGGGTTGGGTTATTTTCAACCCGAGTTGAATCTGTTGATGCTCGTTTTCAACCGTCCGGTAGAAGAATCCTATGAAGTGGGAGAGCACGATGTTGAATTCGACATCATCGGATGTGACAACAACGGTGATAAACAAGGCGTGGATACGATAGAGATGACGGTGACGGTGACGGTGACGGCGAAGGCGAAGGCTCGGGTAAAGGGGAAAATGAAGGTGACCTTGTAATAGATAATGGCAATGAAGAGAAATCACAACTGTTGATACTATTGTTGAATGTTTGGTGGTTTTTTAGTTTAAAATCTTTGGTAGTCCTACTTGTTTCTTAATATTATTATTGAGAGAGAAGGTGTTTATCAATTTTTTTTTTTATTATTTAAGTTTAATATTTTTGGTTTTTTTTTAATCTTCACGCGTTTGTTTGGGTTTAATATATAATCTCTATGCCACATCAGATAGAGAGGTTAAAATGGGCCAGTTTAAACAAGTTCAGGGAGTTAAGTAGACACTTGTTAAGTTGAAGGGGACACATATTCTGTTAAGGCCAAGTACAGGGGGTCCAGATGTATTAGGCCATTAAATTTCAATATTCAGGTACTAAATGTTCTCGATTTCTAGGTCAGGTATCAAAAGAACCAAATTAATAGGTGAGATATCAAGTGGACAGATTTCAGATAAGTCAGATTGGAAAAATGCATTTCTTTCCTTATTTGAACATAACAACATTTGGCATGTTGTATTATTAACATTTTAATTTATATGTTTAAGCTTTTTATGTTATAGTTGGATGAATTTGGGTTAGATGTTGTATTATGTATTAAATTTATGTTTTATGCAAAATAAAATGTGAAATTATGTCCAAATTGAATTTTATCAAATTGGATAGGTAAAAGAGCAAATTTTAATTACCGAATAATACTTCAAGAGTCAAATACCAATATTTAAGATAAATCAGAAGATAATAGGTCTTAAGCCTTGTATTGTATATTTGGTGTTTGTACTAAACAAAATTTTTGAAGTATGGTTCATGTGAGATTATTATTCAAGAAATTTAACACACCAATTGACTTTGTTTGAAGTATGGTTTTTTTTTTTTTTTTAATTATTGATTAAAGGTGTAGTATTTGATCTCAAGAAAATTCGAACTTTGGTCTTTCAAATTGAGAAAAAATGATTTTATTAGAAAACTAAATTGTTAGTTACACTACATATATTTACCTAATTGAACATTCATGAGCGTTTCAGATTGAATTGTTATTTAATTAAATATTAGTTTCTAATTTAACTTTGATTTAGAATTGCTCATATTATAGAACAACTTGTTTCCTAGTCTCACTTTTAAGTACGACCTGGATTTACATTTACGAAATAATTTTTACTATCATTGGACTTGCTATTAAAAAAAATTAATTATAATACTATTTTCTAATTTCAAGTTTAAGCCATAATATATATAACAAATTTTAATTAAAAGGAAATTTACACTAAAAAAAAAATTTAATCATTTTTAAACTAAATGATCCGGTAAATAATAAAAAAAGGCTAAAATACATAGATATCTCCTGAACTTGTCTAAAAATACCTATTATCCCCCTGAATTTTTAAAATATCCTAATGCCCCTTGAATTGTGAAAAAATGATCCAGTTTACCCATTTACTGCCACATGTCACTCAATTATTGGTTGTCTCATGTTTGACTTTTCAAAACAAACTTTGGTTTTTATGGGACTTATGAGGTAAACTAGGCCAATTTTAAGAAATTTAAAGGGATATTAGAATATTTTTAAGAAGTTCGGGAGGATATTGGATATTTTTAAAGTTTAAGGGGATATGAGACATTTTTGACCAAATTTGAGAAAATATCTATGTATTCAGTGAAAAAAAAAAGATATCGAAATGTGGAAATATATGGGATCACAGATTCCTTTTTCACACAATGATTTAGCTTTTTGCTAACTTATTATGCACCTCTAGAACCCCCCGAATTAAATATAGGGCATAAGAAATGGACCTGCTAATTGTTAAAAAAAAAAAAAAAAAGAAAAAGAAATAGAAAGAATATTATGAAGAGTAAGTACCTAAAACTTTGGAACATATAACCGTAGATTGGGTAAAATGTCTTCTGTTCTACGCATAGTGGTAGAGGATAATGACCACAAAGGCAAGTTGCATCAGGAAAAGCACACAAAATTGCCAGTTTCCACGACTTCTAGTCCTAATCACCCAACGACATATGGGACCCTTTTATTTGAATAAACTAACATTATTGTTCTACTACTTAAGACTATGGCAACGATGTACGATTAACGTTCCAATATTCCAAATTCAACCAAGCTGTTCACAGCTGAAAAGGTTCTGCAAAATCTCAACCAACTTATATTAAAAAGTTGTCAATCTATATATATGCAATTTAATAATATACAAAATTTTAATAGAAAAACATAAGAATTACAAAAATTGTTAGTAAGTAATTATTTTATAAACACTACAAAAAAATATTAAATTTATTATCAAAAATTTATCTAAAAAGCACATTTAACAGCAATATCTAAAAGTTGTTGCAAAAAAATAGATTCAACAACAAAATTATATTAAGTTTTTGCTGCTAATACATACTGCTATAAATTTATAGTAACACATATTTTTTTATTGCCATAAGTACAAAAAAAAAAAAAAAATACTAAAAATATATGCATTTTAAGATTTTAAACCAAGTTTAGAGTTTGTCCTAAGTAACAATATGGTACCATTGTTTTTTTTTTTTTTTTTAAGGGAATAAGGACAATCATTGATCAATGCATTTTATGCATTTAATTTGCTTTGATTTATACGTTATATTTTATTGTCTTCCCTCTATTTTAGACGGATTTTGCTCCCTTTGCTTTGTTCTTCTTGATAGGGTCTGAAATATGAAAAAGGAGCGAAAAGTGCTTGGATAATGAGCGATTTTGTATCAAAACAATCTAGGAGATGTCTTGAGGCATGACCTGCCTAATGGGATAGTAATTTTGGAGTTATAAAATTGAAATTGGCTACTAGGTTCGCTTTATTGATAGGCCCATTAGAAATTATGAATTTGGCATGAAAGGGAGAGGTTAAAACCTTTTCAAAGGGATTACTTTATTGTTTTTATGTTATTCCTATTCCAAATAGGACTACTTTCTTTTATTCCTTTTCAGAGTTGGATTTATTTTAGGTCTTACTATTTTTCTTAAGAAAAGGACTATTTTTCTCCTTAGTAGTTTTAAGTCTGAGTTTTTAGTTTTAGTCTTGGAATGTGCTCTTTGGAGAGAAAGTGAGGCATTCAACATGAAAAGCCAGGGTTTGAGGACTCAACGGATTATTCATTCAGACTCGACAGAGTTCGCATTAATTCTTCAACGAGTTTTTCTTCTCTTTTCTTTTAATCTTTTGACATGGACTTTAGTTCTTTTGATTTTATGTTTAACTTGGTCATGAGTAGCTAAATCCCCAAACTAGGGTTAGGCATGTAGCCTAGTTTGGGGCAATCAATTATATGTTACCATGTTGGATTTTGATTTTAAATCTATTTAATAATTTCATTTTACATTCATCTTATTTGAATTTATTTATGAATTATGTATATGGCCAATGCATGATTCAGTGTTAGGATTTGTATGATAAACTGACAAGTGAAGTATGAATCCGGAACTAGGAAGATAGACACAATTGAACCTAGACTAGACATACTGACGATTAATTGTGATGATATATTTGTTGCTTAATGGGTTTAATTAATGTTAGTGAGAAATCGACGGATAATCACAGTTATTTAGGCACAACTTAATAGCTCGACGGAGTATTAAGATATCTTAGGAACATTGGTCATTGTAATTGCTTTTTGAAGACTTGGTGATAATATAGTTGATTGCCTGGACCAGGTGAACCCCGAATCCCTTATGTCTCTTTGCATTGGTTTATTTCATATTTTTATTGCTTTAGAAGTCATAATACAAATAAAAATCTCAATTTTTGCCTTTAGACTAGAATTAATTAAAATAGTGGTTAATTTCCTCCCTTGGGTTCGTCTTTGGAATACTCTAGATTATTACTGTGATTGACTGCGTACGCTTGCGTAAGATTTAGCCGATCAATCTTTTGGGATTCATCATCGGAAAATAACATGGCGTAGTGGAAATTCACCGTTAAAATTTTCCTAGAATCCATTGATTACCATTGATTAGAATAAACACATTTGAATCAAGAGAGATTAACTCACTGGATTCGTCTTTTTTAGAGACTGCTGCAGAATCGTTTCTTGAAACTGTGATCTCCAAAGTCCGGTGCACGACCAACTGTCGAGCGGGAACCGGTGCTAGTTGAAGAAGCAAAGGAATGGAGGATTAATGCTGGGATTTTCGGCTGTTTTGGGGCTACTGTTGGTGGCTGAAATTTCCAGCAATAAAATTAGGATTGGTTTAGGTTTTCTTCCTTAAGTATGCCCTTATATAGACTCCTTGTCTAATTGGGTTTTAATTAGGTTAATTAAACTCAAACCCATTAGGATTTGGATTACATAAATAAACTTTAGTTAAAAAGTATATACTATGTAATTTAATTCCATTTGGCTAAATTTAATTACCCCTAAATAAAATTAAATTACACTTAAGTAAATACAATACATGTGTTTAATTTTTCAGGAAAATTATTTAATTAATTGTTTACTTTATATAATTAATTGATAAATTAATTAATTACCTTATGTAGACTTATTAATTAAATTAAATCAACCCAATGTTAATTTATTACCTTGACACCGAATGTCAACTAATTAATTAACGCATTCCTTCCAATGCACATTACATGTACAATTTCTATAAGTTTCGGCTCAGTTGATCTAGGTGCACGATCCTATGGGTCTGTTTTTATGCTGGCAGTAGGCCCAAGGCCCATAGACTGTAAGTGGGTTCTAGCAAACCGTTACAGTCCCTAATTAAGACAGAGATGCAGCAGTCTGTTGAAAACACTGACCCAGTAGTAATCTCATAGTGTCCTTTGCTAAACGATATCGATATGAATAAACAAGAGGTATGGTCTCTATCATTTTCTTCTGCTGTTTATTATATTTCTTGATCTTGAGTTGACTGATTAATCAAATAAGCAACCGACTTATTTGGGTATAGCCATACACTTATCAGTCCCACTCATCAAGTGGCCAGTGATATCATCTCGGTGTTACCCGAGTGGCGATTCCATTACTTCATCATCAATATCAATATGTTCATCGGTCCACCCAATCATACCCGCATTTAGCATCCTTTTACAGACCTGTTAGGCGTATGTCAAAGTGAACTGGATTCCAAATTGATACTATAAGGAAATTTGGTCTGAGGACAAAAGAAACCTACTCAAGAAAGACCTATGATGAGACAACCATGTGGCTTTCTTATGTAGATCGATCCAATCCCGTGTTAATGACATGTACCTTATTCATGACTGACTATACAAGTACTATGGCTAGTTAAGAACTATCGTACAGTCATCGAATATACAAGTCTGTGGTTCTTTTCGTTCCCACGATTAAAACAGCCCTGGGATAGGTTTTATGATTATTAATCAATGGATACTCTACTCATATTATAGCACAAGATATAAATGAAATAGATTAGTTGCCTTTATTAATGTAACATAAATAATGTATTCATACAATGAGTCTTAATGTATAATACAAAATACAAGAATCCAATGCCCTAAGAGCTAGGGCACACCAACAATCTCCCACTTGCACTAGTTCCAAGTGGGCATTGCCCTAATTCTATAGATCTGGTATGACCATCATGTTATGTCTGCGGTAGCGCCTTGGTCAACGGATTAGCAACATTATTATTGGTGTCAACCCTCTGCAATGATATGCCACCTCTATTCACGATCTCCTGAATGAGGTGAAACTTTATGAGCACGTGTTTGGATCTCTTGTGTGACCGGGGCTTCTTAGCTTATGCGATGGCCCCGTTGTTGTCACAGAAAACATCAATTGGGTCTAGGATAGTGGGTACTACCCCCAACTCAGTTATGAACTTCTTGATCCAAACGGCTTCCTTTGCAGCTTTACATGCAGCTATGTACTCAGCTTCCATTGTAGAGTTAGCAATGGTGGCCTGCTTTGAAGACCTCCAACTAATGGCACCACCATTCAAGAGAAAAACATAACCAGACTATGACTGGTTTTCATCCTCATCAGCCTCAAAGCTTGCATCAGTGTAACCTAACACTACTAGCTCATCTTGACCTCCATACACTAAGAAAGCATCCTTAGTCCGGTTAAGGTACTTCAGGATTGCCTTGACTGCCTTCCAGTGTCCGGGATCCGACTGGTACTGACTAGTCATACTTAGTACAAATGTGACATCAGGCCTCGTACACAACATGGAGTACATGATAAATCCTATAGCAGATGCATAAGGGATCTTCCCCATGCTCTCCCTGTCCTTCTTTGTTTTAGGACCATCTTTCTTACTCAGCTTCAACCCATGGTGCATAGGCAAGAATCCTTTCTTTACCTTATCGATGCTGAATCTTTTCAGAACCTTGTCTATGTATGTGGCCTGATTTAGGCCTAAAAGCCAATTGGATCTATCTCTGTAGATCCTGATCCCTAAGATCATCTCAACTTCGCCTAAGTCTTTCATTGTGAAGCACTTACTCAACCACTGCCTAACCCCTTGTAGTGTTGATATGTCACCTCAAATGATAAGGATGTCATCAACATACAACACTAGTAAGGTGGAAATGCTCCCACTAACCCTCTTATACACATAGTGCTCATCAGGATTCTGTATGAAACCATATTTTGTGATGGCCTCATTGAATATCTGATTCCATGACCTTGATGCTTGCTTCAATCCATAAATGGATCTTTGAAGCTTGCATACCCGGTTAGGATACTTCGAATCAATAAAACCCTCAGGTTGTTCCATGTACACATCCTCGAGTGGCTTTCCATTAAGGAAAGTGGTCTTAACGTCTATTTTCTATATTTCATAATCATGCCATGCAGCTATGGCTAGTAGTATCCTAATGGATTTGAGCATAGCAACTGGTGAAAAGGTTTCATCATAATCAATTCCTTGAACTTACGTGGATCCTTTTGCCACCAATTGCCCCTTAAAGGTGTTGTCGGGTTTTAACTTGAAACACCATTTGCAACCTATCACCTTAGCACCCAGAGTTGGATCCACCAAGTTCCATACTTGGTTATCGTGCATAAATTACATCTCAGCCTCCATGGCTTTACGCCATTGACCTGAGTGAGGGCTTTCAATAGCCTCTTGATAAGTCTTAGGCTCCTCTTGGTCAATGACCATAAGGTCCCCATCATCAGTCACGAGAAAGCCGTATCTCTCTGGCTGATAATAGGTCCTGTGTAACCGGCTCTGCTTCCTTAATTTCTTGAGTAGCTAGATCGATTCTCAAAGCATCCTCAGCATTAGCTGCAGAAGTTTATGGTTGAACTTCAGAAAGTTCAATATTGCTCCCACTGTCTCTCTTGGAAAGGAATTCCTTCTCCAGGAAGATTGCATTCCTGGCTATGAAAACTTTGTTTTCTGCTGGATTGTAGAAGCAAAACCCTTAGTTTCCTTAGGCACTTGTCAATTTCTTAACATGTGCATCATAGCCCCAAGTCTTTAAGAAGGAAACATTAGGCTTTCGGCCCTTCCATAGTTCATATGGCGTTCTCTCAACTGCCTTGCTTGGTGTATTATTAAGAATGTAAGCAGCTGTCTTTAAAGAATATCCCCAAAAGGAGACAGGGAGTGTAGCATAACTCATCATCGAGTGGACAATGTCAAGCAAAGTCCTATTCTTCCTTTCTGACACTCTATTCCACTAGGGTGTACCAAGAGGAGTGAGTAGGGATGTAATCCCACACTCTCTCAAAAACAAGTTAAACTCTTGGCTCAATTATTCACCCCCTTGGTCAGACCGAAGTGCTTTTATTTTCTTGCCAAGCTGGTTTTCTACTTCGTTCTTAAAGTCCTTGAACCTCTGGAGAGTCTCAGACTTATGCTTCATCAGATACACATAACCATAGCTGCTGAAGTCATCCGTGAAGGTAGCAAAGAATAAAAAACCTAATCTAGCACTAGTGCTCACTGGGCCGCATACATCGGAATGTATTAGTTCTAATAGCTCTAAGGCCCTCTCAGCAGTCTTGCTAAAAGGTACCTTTATCATCTTGCCTCTTAAACAAGATTCACATGTGTCATAAGAATGGATGTCAAATGACCCTAGCACTCCATTAAAGTGAAGCCTAGCTATGCGCTTCTCGTTTATATAGCCAAGTCGACAATGCCAGATGTAAGTAGGATTAATTTCATTTTGTTTAATCCTTTTAGTATTTATGTTGTAGATTGAACTTTCACGTTTTAGATCAAGGATATATAAGCCATTTTCAAGAAATGCTGTTCCATAAATAATATTGCCACATTGCATAGAAATTCTACCATGTCCAATTTTAAATATAAAACCAGAAATATCCAATAAAGAAATAGAAATAATATTCCTGCACATCGCAGGTGCAAAATAACAGTTTCTTAGTTCTAAAACAAGTCCACTAGGCATCTCTAAGAAATAATCTCTAATCTCTATGGACTGAACCCGAGCACCATTTCTGACTCGAAGATCTACTTCTCCAGATTCCAGTAATCTCCTAATGGGCAGACCCTACACATTTGAACAAATTTGAGATCCACATCTAGTGTCTAGGACCTAAGATGTAGAAATAGCCAGATTAATCTTAACAACATAAATACCTGAAGCAGTAGCCTGTTGGGATTTTTCACGGGAAATCACCCGATTAAAGCAGAAGAACGCAATGATTTCCTCAAATCCGTGCCCAGGAGCAACTGATATGAAAATTGTAAAATCAAAAATTAAACTAGAAGAGAATCAATTCTTACCAGGAATATCTCTTCTAGAGATGGCTGCAGAAATCAAAATAAATTCCCTCTGCGTTCACATACACGAACGGCTATGGAACACGACCCGTGCTAGCATCGGAATCGAAGAACTTTTGAGAGAAAGGGGCTGTAATTTTTCAGCTGTGTTCTTGGCACTATTTGGCTGAATTGTAACCTAGGTATTTTACCTAGGGTTGGCCGAAATTCTCCTCTCCATTTCGGTCCAATTCGTTCTCTTATTTTATATGGGCATTACTCCATTTAAAAACCCGATCTAATGTTAATTCCTTCGGTCCAATTAATCATCAAACTCAATTTTATTTAACTTGTATTCTTAACATATTATTCCAAATAATATATTTGATATAATTAAATTAAAATTAATTTGATCAATTAATTATACCATGGAATTAATTTTGACATCCATAAAATAAAGATACATGTAAATCTATACATGTGAAATATTTCCACCTAAGAAATAATCTCATAAATTAATTTATTTAATTATGAGAAGGCCAATGCAAATATTAATTTTATTATTATGATCAATCCAATTGATCTTTATAATATAATTAATATAATCCTCTCTCTCCGGTGTGTATACTCCAAGTATACAGGTGATTCATTAAGTCCGTGTTCAGATATTCAATGTGTACGATCCCATGGGCCCATCTTTATGTTGGCATTGGGCCTATGGTCCACAGACTGCAGGCGGGCTCTAGTAAGCCACTGTAGCCCCCAATTAAGATGGAGATGACAGTCCAACTGAAATCATAATCCTGTAGTTTGAACTTGTATATCCCATGTCATTGATATCGGTGTCCAACACAGAGGCATGGATTGATCACCCTCTTTTGTGTCCGGACATTTACTTGATCCTGAATGTACTGATGCTCACGAACAAATTCCAACTTGTTTGGGTGTGGCCACACTCTTATCAGTTGCATTCATCAAGAGGCCGGTGATATCTTCTCAGTGGACTACTGAGTGACAAATCCCTTCTGCATATCCATAGCACTACCATGCTTAGTGACATACTCGAAAGTACCCATACTTGGCACTCTATTACAGGCCCTTTAGGCGTACCCTTAAATATGCGACCTCGCATGCAGCACCATCATATGGTCAGGTCAAAGGATCCATACAAGTACTACACGAGAATCACTTGTGATACTTTACCATGTGGATTTCTCATTTAGTGGATCTATCCAGTACCATGCCCTTTTTGCATGTACCTATTAACTTGGTTGATATCCCATGTCCAATGACCGATAAGACACCGTATGAGCAGACGATGTTTTCGATGGAATGCGGACCCTCTCAGAAGGGAGCCTCGATATCGGGCAACCCTCCTTCACATGGGGTTTTTAGAATGGAAATTTGGTTTTTGGAAAATTAAATGGTTTCATAAAAGAACCGAGACCTAAGTCTCGATGAAGAGTGTAGGAGTCACCACCCGGATCAGCTCAACCAAGAAATTACAGTGTAGCTGAACCGGACAATAGGCCGCTACACTATCCAGAAATCTAGGTCCGGACAGGTCCCCTATTTCGTTTCTCATCAAAATGAAAATTGGCCAATGTTCATAGATGGTATTTTATAATTCTAAAGTTAATTTTATTAAATTAAAACATACAGTAAAGCAGTCAATAATTAACTTATTACAACCCAATTGAAGAAAAAATAAAAAAAACACTCAACCTCACCTTACAAGCGCCTAAAATACATGAGAATCTAAAAAAAAAAATACAATCGCCTAAAATACATGGATTAATCTATTAATTACATCAAAAATAAAAATAAAAGAAATTAAAAGCTGCAAAACAGATGGTTAGCACAATTTACGGCACACCACAAATAGGACTTAAACAAGACAGAATAGGATTTTGGAGATTGGGGACATGCAATTGGGGGATAACCGGGTCGACTCGACTAGCCGGCCCGATTAGACCTGAAAAACATTTTGAAACATCCTTATATTTTGGTTTTGCGAGAAAATCATTTTGAAACATTTTATTTTCCGGTTTACTTTAATTTAGCATGTGACGTGGGTCAGTTTTCGAGAGATTCGGGTCTCCGTCGTTGTATTGTTCTAAATGCAATAATATTGAAAATTAAATCTAAGGTCGTGAATGCACACAACAAAATTCATTTTTGATAATTTTCTGATTTTTTTGAATTTTTAGGATTTTTGGGAATTTTTAGGGATTATTGTGGAAATTCTGCCCTTGGACGGAAGTTACAGTCGTAACTATAGTCGTATGACTGTAATTACAGTCGTGCGACTGTAATCCTTCCAATTATAGAAAATCGCCAAAATTTTATTCAAATAAAACAAAAGGCCGCGGGAATTCAAGAACACACGTACGACTGTAATTAAAGTCATACGACTATTCTTCAACACAAGAACAGTCGTACGGCTGTTCTTGAATTCCAGAAACTGCAAGCCCGAAAATTGGATTTTTATGCATAAAAACACACCAAATCACCCAGAAAAAGCAAACGAATGAAGGTTTGAAGTACATTTACCTTTGTGGCGCTGATCCACTGTAGGAATGACCGCTGGAAACGCCCCAATCACCTCCAAATCGCTTCTTTTCCTTTGAGTTAAGGTTTTGAAAGTCAAGTCCAAAATCTCCAAGATGTCACGTATTCTATTAGGTTTAAGGTCTGAATTTGATTGAGTTTTAAGTGTCAAGTTATTAACCTATGATTTCTAACAAGTTTTAACTTTAACACTTAAGAATCAAAAGAAAAAGAGGAGAAAAAGATTGAGTTGTCTTGGTTTTCCTTTTTCTCTCTTTTCTCTATCAATTTTCTCTCTCTAAGGTCTCAAAATCTCGAGCCAAAAGCCCCCTCTCTCATCTCTCTTTTTCCTTCTTATTTGCTGGTGTTTCTTGCTTCAGAACCGGGCATTAATTACCTCTCCCATCAATCCAAATTTTTATGTTACAAGGTATGGGCTGTTGTACCTGCTCTGGTATTATAGTCATACGACTGTAATACACCCACAGCCGTGGCACGACAACAAATTTTTTTTTTAAGTCCGAAAAATTCCGGCGCTTACACACTGCCATGAAACTAGGTTAATGATAGTCTCTAGTTCCATTCATTCCCATGACTGGAACAGACTACAAATCTCTTTATGGTCACATCTTTTTCCCTATCCATGGTCTTACTGCCAAGTGCATGACACTTGTCAACATGGATATGGATATGTCCATTAGATACTTCATTTAAAATACTGCACAAGATATATATAATAAATGAATTAATGTCTTTATTAATGACACAAAATATGTATAATACATGAATCCAATAAATGTACAATACAGATACAAGGTCTAATGCCTCGGGACTAGGGCATATCCAATATAGCCTTGCTCTTCAGTTGCTCCCTTAGCTTTGGACATGAGGTCTTCTAGTGCCCCTTCTCATGACACTCATGGCAGACATCTTCAGGAAAAGCAACCTTTACTTTAGGTTGGGCCACCACCTTCTTTCCTTTAGCCTTGGCCTTTTGGGCCTTAGCCTTAGATTTGGCCTTTCCTTTAGCAATGGGTGTATTACCCTTGTTCACCAGTAGTACTTCGGGAGTCTTCTTAAGAGATTGCTCAGCAATCTTGATCATGCCATACAACTCAACAACCGATTTATCCAACCCTTACATATGGTAGTTCATGATAAATTGGTTGTAAGACTCAGGAAGTGACCCAAGAATAATGTCTTCTATTAACTCCTGCGAAACTGGCGAGCCGAGGCGGGTGATAATTGCTAAAAAGGCACTTATATATGATACAATTTATATGGAATTTGCATTGTTTCTACTTATTATATATTAATTAAACATTGGTATTGCTTGTTTTTGATGATTTACAGTTTTAAAGACCAAGTATGAAAATATGTGGAATTTAGCTATAAAAGGAAGCAAAAACAAAGAGAAATTAAAGGAAAGAGACAGGTCACGAGTGCGACACCTATCACGATTGCGACCTAGTCTATGGATAGACATTGATTTCAGAGTTTTGTAAAGAAACCCGTGTGAATCACGAACGCGACACTCTGTCACGATCGTGACATACATTCAGCAGCAGTTATTTGATCCTATCCATTTGGAACTTCAACCACCACTATGGAAAGACACAAAACTTCATGAAAAGACTCAACCCTTCATGAAAAGACATAACCCTTCATGAAAAGACACAACCCTTCATGAAAAGACACAACTCTTCATGAAAAGACACAACCCTTCATTGAACAGACACAACTAATCATGAAAGGACACAACTTTCTAAGAAGAACCAATAGTATTCAAGAGACGTAACTATTCAATGAACCAACACAACTTTACAAAGATACACAACTATTCAATGAACCAATACAACTTTGCAAAGAGATACGACCATTCATTAAATCAACACAATCTTTCACAAAGAGACACAATGCTTCAATGCTTATAAATAGAGAAGGAATTCCAGATTACAGTGTGTGGCCCCAATGGGAAGCCAAAGTGAGAGAGAGAATCGGCAGAAGTTAGAGAAATCAAGTGTCTAGAGAGTTTGAGTGTTGTTGTAATATTTAATATATGTAAAAGGGAGCCTAACGCTAAGGTCCTTGAATCAAGTATTGTCGCTGTATAGAGAAAAGATACCCCCAAGATTGCAATATACCTAGAAGCATGAGGGAGTGTTTCCCGTGTGATAGACGGGAATACTATCACTTTCTTAAGTCTATTCTTATGCTTTTCCTTTATGAGAGTGTCACACTTGTATTTGTATTGAATATTTATGAGATCAATATCAATAAGTTTTCTTATATCTTACTCTTCATTGCATGACTAACGCCAAGTATGTATTGTGATTCATAATAAGATATAGAGAAGTTCGCATTTTACTTTGTCTTGGTTAGTTACTAAGATGAACAAATTATTATGTATGATTGTTTTGCTTCACATTGTTAAATTAATTGAAGATCATCTTAATATAGCTTAACTATTTTGTATTAAGACCTTTAGTTATTTTAGCAATGGTATTTGATAATTTATCTATGAGTTATTGAATAAAATCTATTTCTAGACATGCCCGTTGAAATAGAACTTATCCGATATACTCTTATCATAGGGATTGAATAGATAATTAATGCATGTGCAACGAATATCTACGATAAAATGCTTGTATATTTATGTGACTAGATATTAAACAACAACTCAACTCATACTAGTACTTTAATTGATTTAACTTACCATTTACCCATTTTCCCATATCACTTTATAATTCGATACTCTATAGACGCAAAGAAAAACAAACTAAAGTGTACGTACTTATTCCTCGTGGGATCAATATCTTTATTGCTACGTTGCGATTCGTATACTTGCGAGCACTAATCTCTGAATGAAATTATTATTAAAATTATTATCAAAAGCTAAATTAGAGATTTAGTAAAAAAGCAACAGCGGGCTAGTGTATCAATATACCCCTTCAACTTTAGCACATGAATGCTAACAGAAGTCCCAACTGCCATTGCAGTCGTGCAAAGTGCCTTGGTTGTCAGGTAACGTTCTTGACGAGCCTGATCTTAGAACATCTTTTTAAGTTGATCCATCATCTCATAAGCATGCTTGTCCATAAACTGCTTCTGAAGATCAGAAACCATGGTACCCAGTATGAGGCACGAGACATCTCGGTCATCCCTCACGTGCCGATCGCACTGCTCCTCTATCGCCGTGGTGACACCTCAACCTGCAGGAGGGCTAGCTGGTAAAGGAGCATTCAATACATACTTGTTGGACTATTGTCTAAGAACTATTTGTAAGTTCCTATCCCAATCCAGGAAGTTAGTCCTCGAAAGCTTCTCCTTCTCCAGGAGTGACCTAAGTGAGAGTGAGTTGTTGTTTGTTGTAGCCATTTAAATTGCTTATGTGAAAATGGGAATAATCTACATGGAAGAAATCATATCTTGAGTTAGAAATAAAGGACTTAAGCCAATTAAAATTAATAATCCGATTTTAATTTGTTCGTTGGTGATGTTAATTAGCTGACTTGACCAAGATCCACAACTCAATGATTGGCAAAACTAGGGCTCGCTAACCAACCATTGATTTGTTTGGTAGGACAACCTATCCAATCCTTCCACGAAGGACTCTTAGTTTGATTGGTTTTATTGACACTTTACCCATCTGTGCTTAGGGCCCGCTCTAAGATAATGCTACCTATGTTGAGTCAAACCACCATTTAGATGTTAACCATACCAAGAATCCTAACCTTCGATGGCCCACTGAATACTACAACATACCCAGCTAGGGCATGGCGCACATTGCAGCATCAATGAGAGGAAGAAGTGTGAATGTGGGAAGGACTTTTAAACGACTTAATATTTTAATTTTTGGATTAAAATTAAGTGATACAGCTTAGCATGCATAATCACAGGTTATAATCTGGTGATCCATACATCCATATTATATGTCAAATGCAATAACATACTTTATTTAAAGTAAATGAGATTCTATGGACCTTTAATTACAACCTAATGAAAAACTAGATATCCTATCTAATTCTTCACGGGCCAGACTACAATCCTTCTTAGGCTCCCACAATGGGCTTGCTCCATCTGGGCCTTCCTCCTTACTTGATGCAATTACAACAATTTTATTTAAAATAAAATCTATTCTAAAATTACATCAAAGTAAAAAAATGGCATGCAAGCCATATTTTCTAAAATCAAATTACAACCGATAATAATATAGGGCCCATCGAACTTAACATCACATTTCAAACAAAGTACCTGTCGTGCACATACATACCAATATGATGCATGATCATGGAATTCCAAATTATAGATATAAATGTTAAGCCGAGTTACTTAAGGTGAAATCACCAATTTCAACAAATGTGACTATGGCCTATAAAGGCCAAATGGATGACATCCATTAATGCAAAATCAACAATTTTGCTCCCATTAGAATTTGTGTTGTGATAAATTTGAAATTTAGCTCTCCCAATTTTAACCAGTGTCACGATTTATTGAGCCAATTTCACAAAGTTCATATTCAATTTAATATGCAAAACAATTAAATTAAATATGTATGTCAACAAAATAAACAATTTAAATACAAATTAATTTAAAACAAAACATTTTAATTTACTTTGCATTACGGGTCCGGGATAAAAAAAATACCCGCAAAATCTAAAACTGGACCCGAACTCTGTGCACGGCGTTGCTGTCCCGGCGAGGCAGCAGTGCCGTTGCGCGGCAGCTTACCGTGGCAGAAACAGCAAGCTGTCACAGCAGCCAGCTGCAGCCACAGATGGAATCGCAAATTGCGATTCCATCAAACACCCAATATAATATTTTTTTTTTAAATCATAAAAAAAATTCCAGCCAAGAAAATATATACAGCAGCAAAAAAAAAAAAGCAGCAGAAAATAAATCACAGCAGGGAAAAAAACGATAAAACCAATTGGGAAAAATTACCAAAAACCTAAAAAACCATTCTTGAAACCTATTCTTTCTTCAAGAACACAATCAAGAAAGAATTCCAATCAATGTAATGGACAAAACCTAAGTTCTGATACCACTGTTGGGATTCGTCATTGGCAAATAACATGGCGCAGCGAAAATTACACTATTAAAATTTTCTTAGAATCTAGCTATCGTGTCCGATTATCATTGATTAGAATAAACACATTTGAATCAGTAGAGATTAACTCACCAGATTCGTCTCTTCCAGAGACTGCTGCAGAATCGTTTTTTGAAACTGCGATCTCCAAAGTCCAGTGCACGACCAACTGTCGAACGGGAACCAATGCTAGTCGAAGAAGCAAAGGAATGGAGGATTAATGCTGGGATTTTCGGCTGTTTTGGGCTACCGTTGGTGGCTGAAATTTCCAGCAATAAAATTAGGGTTGGGTTAAGTTTTCTTTCTTAAGTGTGCCCTTATATGGACTCCTTGTCTAATTGGGTTTTAATTAGGTTAATTAAACCCAAACCCATTAGGATTTAGATTACATAAATAAACTTTAATTAAAAAGTATATACTATGTAATTTAATTCCATTTGGCTAAATTTAATTACCTCTAAATAAAATTAAATCATACTTAAGTAAATACAATACATGTATTTAATTTTCCTACGTAGGGAAATTATTTAATTAATTATTTACTTTATGTAATTCAATTAATTGATAAATTAATTAATTACATTATGTAAACTTATTAATTAAATTAAATCAACCTAATGTTGATTAATTACCTTGACATCGAATGTGAACTAAATAATTAACGCATTCCTTCCAATATACATTACATGTATAATTTCTATAAGTTTCAGCTCAGTTGATCTATGTGCACGATTCTATGGGTCTGTCTTTATGTTGGCGGTAGGCCCAAGGCCCATAGACCATAAGTGGGTTCTAGCAAACCGTTATAGCCCCCAATTAAGATAGAGATGCAGCAGTCTATTGAAGACATTGACCCAGTAGTAATCTCAGAGTGTCATTTGCCAAACGATATCGATATGAATAAACAAGAGGCATGGTCTCCATCATCTTCTCCTGCGGTTTATTATATTTCTTGATCTTGAGTTGACTGATTAATCAAATAAGCAACCGACTTATTTGGGTATGGCCATACACTTATCAGTCCCACTCATCAAGTGGCCAGTGATATCATCTCAGTGTTACCCGAGTGGCAATTCCATCACTTCATCATCAATATCAATATGTTCACCGATCCACCCAATCATACCTGTATTTAGCATCCTTTTACAGACTTGTTAGGCATATGTCAAAGTGAACTGGATTCCATATTGATACTATAATAAAATCTGGTCTGAGGACAAAAGAGGCCTACTCAAGAAAGACCTATGACACAACAAACAAACTTTGGAATTTAACTCATTTGATTGCATTAACAAACTAGAGAGGCTAATTCAACTCAACAGTTGTACAAGCGGGATTATTTAAAGAAGATTATTTAAATTCACAGCATAATATCAGAATCTTGTCCAAAATTAATTATATTGTTTGCTAATAGCATTAGACAGTTCAATCAATTACGGATTTGAATATCTAAATTAACATATCGATTGAATTACATATAAAAAATAAATAATACTTGAAAGAGATGAAACAGAGTAAGATGAAAATAATCTCACAATTGAGGTTCCAAGACTGAAAATTCCTTAGCTAGAAGAGAAAATTATCTCAGCCATAAAATAACTTCAAAATTCGTATCTCACCTCAGCCATGCTCTTGGATTATGCAAAATTAGTTTTTTAGTCAACTTTTCAGCATCAGCAGCACACCTATAAGCACGGGTTTTCCCGACCTCTGTGATGAAAATCCTATGTTACTTGTTAAGACAGAAGAATGTGAGTCGAACTTGAGAATGAGCAGGATGTTGCCTTGAATGTCTCAAACGCTCCAAAAAATGAACAGTCCTCGATCCGAAACCCCAAGAAAGATCCTTCAAGTGATTAGAGAGCTTAGAGGTGAGTGTGGGATTTAGAAGAATCCATCACGGCTTTGATTGGGGATGCACGGCTGTAGTCTCACAACTACAGTCATGCAGCTGTAATACCAAAGTCGCACGGCTGTAACCTTACAGCCGCACGACTCTAACGGGCAGCCAGATTACTTCCTAAATAGCCAACGTCAGTTTTTGAGATAGGGTGAATTCCGAAATTAGGGGAGGGAACCGAGATTCTCTAGGTCTTAAAGAAGAGAGGCAGAAACCAAAAAAGGGATAGAATTGAAAGGAGGAAAAAAAAAGGAAAAAAAAAATCATTCTAAGGAGAGAAAGGGAGAAAAGAGAGAAAACTAAGAAAAACCAAACCAAAAAGACAAAAACAGAGTCAAAACACTTGGGAAACACATTGAGCGTGAGTCTCTGGATGTTTCTCACTCGTTTAGGTTGTTCTCGGGTTTTGTTCGGATTGATTCGAGGCTCGTGTTCTAGGATTTCGAGACGCTTACGAGGTTCTAAGCAAATTCCGGCATCGAAATCCAATTTCGGTTGTCAAACACACTGGAACATCAAAAGGGTAAGCTCTAAGAGGTCTTAAACTCGTATTTGATTGATTTTGTTGTGTGTTTTTCTATGTTTTATAAAATTTTTGGAAACTATCTGTTTGATTACAGCCGTGCGGCTCTGACTAGAGCCGAGCGGTTGTAATCCTTTAGAACAGAGCCACACGGCTATACCACTATAGCCGCACGGCTATGTTCTTCTGGGCAGAAACCCGAACTGCCTTAAATCGATCAAAAGCAGTTAGTTTCCTATTTTAATCATTATGTTATGAACTATTTTGGTCCAATCACATCCGTTACATTCAGAATTGTGGTTTTTGAATTTCCTAGAACATTGATGTGAGATTTTTGGTTTCTTTAGTTTTGATTTTTGAAATCCAGGGTTATTTGATCCAAATCGGATCCACCGTCAAGCTTTAGCAGACCCCCAGGTTCCTCAAAGTCCTTGGAAATCATTGAAAATTATTAAAACAGTGATTTACAAAATAAAGAAAACCAATTTTAGGTTTTGGACATTACAACCATGCGGCTGTAGTCGCCAGAAGGATGCAGAATCACAGAACGACTCCCACGGATGTTGTCGCATGATGCTGTCTTCGGAATCAAACTGTTTTTTTATGTATTTACTGTTTTGGACCTTAGATGGATGTTTGAGATAAGAAACCCATACGAATGGAACCCCGAGTTCCAGGATACCCGACTCACTAAAAAGAAGTAATTTTGCATGTAATTGGGCCAAATTGTTTTCAAAAATGTTTTCAAGCACAAAGACCTATAAGGCATTTCTAAAATAGTTTTTCAGTTTCTAAAATGCATACCCCCGTTTCCTGAGATTCCCTATTTTGTCTTGTTGTGAGTCCTATGTGTGTTTGTGCTATAATTGTGCTAACCATCTGTTTTACAGCTTTTTATTTTTCTTTTTATTATTTTGGATGTATTTAATAGATTACCTTGTGTATCCTAAGCGATTGTACTTTTTTTTAGATATTCGTGTATCTATGCGGTTGTATTGGTGAGGATGAGAGTTTTTTTTTATCTTTTTGGGTTGTAATAAGTGGCCTCTATCTTTCTTTTTGGTTTGGTTTGGATGTATTGTTTATCTTCCCGCACTTTATTTATTTATGTCATCTGAATGAGCATGGGCTAAACATTAAAAGATAAAATGGGTAGAGAATAAGTGTATATAATATGGTACTATAAACTTATGAATGAAAGCAAGCTTGAGGTTGAATAAGTAAGTTGCTTGAACCCTAAATCTTTGGATTAGGTATGGCAGTCTACGCTCGGTAGGGAGCTGTATCGGAATTTCCCGGATGAGCTGATCCGGGTGGTGACTCTGTTACTGATCTTGAAATTTAGGTTTCGAGATCTTTAAGTAATAAAATGGGATTTTCTAAAATATAAAACCAGTTTTCCCAAAACTCATATTCATAGAAAGGGTTTTCTACAAAAGGATTTTCAAACAAATCAATGATTTTCCTAAGTAAGATACAAACTCGTTTTCAATCCAAAACATCAAACGTTCAGTTCTTTTTCCCCGGGTCACTTCGCTGCATTCTAACTTCAGGGTCATCTACTCACAGTGGCAACTCTGCATAGGATGAATGTTTTTTAAAATGTTTTTTTTTTTATAAAAACTTAAGGAACTTAGGCAACTACTGAAATATAACCTCGCTTGCAGTCATTCACTAGTTCATAGTACCATATTTTACTTACAACTGCATAACATGACATTTTCTTCTTCTCAGCCCCTCAAACTCACTGATCAGGCCAATTTATTCTAGAAGGTGACCTTCCTCTTCTGCCAGGATTGGAGGCACCTGCAGGGTTAAGCCACTCATAGCATCGAATGAACCTCTCATGTTCTATATGGAAGAGTGTATATTTGCTATAGGGACCTGTATAACCCTTGGTTTGACTTAAGCTTACATGTAATGACCTAGTAACTTCCCCTTAGGATCACCAAAACATAAAACGTGAAATTAGACATTGAGAGAATGCCTTTGGTATCCCCGGTTGATACCAAAGAGACCCAACACCTAGGAAGAATGCGTGCCAATCAAAAGGTGGAAAAAGGTTGGAAGGGTGAGCATATTGTTGCATGTGCTAATGTTTGCTCTGTGATGGTTTTATTTGACCTTCTCATGAAACATCAAACACGCATAATCATTCGTGTGCCATTCTAACCACGTTTTCATGCAGCCATTTGCAAGACATGAACATATGAGTGACATTGATACTAACCACATCTTCATGCAGCTATGACGTTTTAGTTGTATGCCATATATATATACATCTCATGTGTGACATTTCCATGAAACATACACGACATCATCCTGTATGTCATGCATCCTAACCCCGTCTTTGTGCAGCCACTTGTATTTCGTGTGGTATGGACATTCATATCATCTCATTCCATTTAATGAAAGATGTTCTGAGAATGCATATCACGATCATTTCATTTCATGTCATATCGGGAGTCCCAAAACTACCCATGCTCTGCCCATGCACTGGATTGCACTTGGCCATTCCACTACACCATGTCATTCACCAGAGGACCACAACAGTCTTAGGTCTATATTTGTGTGGTAGGTCACACGACAACATTACATGACTTCATGCCCATTCATCATTGGTGTCACGGTGATGCCGCAATCTTGCTTGTGTGTCGCGATCCACATCTGATCGTTTCATGATTCTGTTGAATCATTTGAGGTACTCCACGAGTATCCGATTGCTACATGCATAGGGGCATTTCATGACATTACTAAATCATATAAGGTGTTCCACGAACACCGAACCTTTGTCCGCGACTCTATTCACACATGACTTGTTTGAAACATCATTTCATGTTGGATGCCTTAAAAGCATCGAAACTCTATCCGAGGGACGGCCCCTATATGACCATTTCATATCTTCTCATTGACCTACAAAGTGTTGAAGCTCTATCGGTGTGTCGGTACACACGTGACCATTTCATGACATTCACTCTGTGCCCCAAAAGCATCGAAACTCTGTCCGTGTGACGGCTCACATGTGACCTTCTTGCATTGCCTTTCGCACTACTTTGGGTATTCTTAGAACGTCCAAAATAGAAGAAATGAAAACAAAGAAAGTCATCCTTATTGCCATTTTCATCCATGAGACATCATTCAACCATGGTCATCTCATGATCATACCATACACGTCACTTAGTGCATCGTGTCTAGAGTCATGACATCCATCCATGATGCTAACCTTATGCTGAATGTGCAATTTGGAGTCAAACTTTAAAATGGTTAATGCATATTGAAATAGAGTCCAATCAGTCAATTCACTTAGTTCAACCAGAATCAGTCACCATGGAAGAGATCATGGACAGTTCAGGGTCAGAATCAGAGTAAGAATTCAGGGGACAGTTACCTTCCTTACCATTTACCAGTTAGTTTATGTTGGAAGAAGTAAACAAAACAAATATGTCTGAAGATGGAACTAGTGGAGGAATGCCTTTCGACATGAATGCATTTGTGGATGCCCTACTAAACTTGGATTGGTTTAAGGCTACTCTCAGAGAACAAATACAAGCTGCAATAGCCACCAATGTGAGTCAGACTGTTCATCCAATCTCAACTTTGGTTGGAAATGGAGGGAACATTGTCCAAGAGACCAATGGAGTGGGGGGAAATGTTCCTAGCAATAGTAGAGTGGTCATTTCTCATCGAGAAATCGATCGCCCGTCTGAAGAAGACGAAGCCCTTGTGGGGGTGAGGGAAGCCTCAATAGAGACGGCTGCTAAAAAGCATCTCAACTAGAAATTCTTTGACCTTGAAGCTCTACTACCAAGGTTGAAAGAGGAGATCCCATGGGTACTAAATGAAAAAAAGGAATATAAAACTCATTGTTACCAATTGTCATTTTACCCCTTTTGAGCTTCTTTTATAAGGTATGTTGAGAGTTCAGACCATTAATTGCAATTTGATAACCAATATCCTCCATTTCCTCTGGTGGGATGGCGCTAATTTCTGCTACACAAGTTGTTGCTCCAGTAGCCAAAATTGCTTGGAGAGTAAAGGGTTGCAGACCCTCAATATGCAAAGTGATTTGCATATTATAAAGTTTGTTCACAATTTTGGTTTTGGTTTCATCAGGGGACATTTTCAGGGCTAAAATGTCTGTAGTGTCTTAGAAATCCAGAGCTTCATCAACCATATACGCTGCTTCACGAATAACAGGGCCACCACCACTGCTTCCTTGATAGATACCTGCTTTGATAAGATGCCGTTGTCCAGTAGCTTCGTCCTCAATTTCTATAGTATCATCATCATCTGGATCCTGTGCATCTTGAAATTCTGGTAGTTTCCCATGATGTTGTTGACGATATTGATACAGCATCTTTTCTTCATCAAAGGCAGTTTGCTCCTCAAGACTTGTAGATAAATCTTGGTGTAATGCCTGAGCTAATTGCTGTTTTAATCTTGCATTTTCAGCTTCCAAGTATTGAATATACTCCATTAGCTCGTTAATTAGATTCTTCTTCTTCCCATAAGGGACAGAATGCAGAGAGGGTTTAGTCACCACTTTCCTTTCAAAATACACAAAAGCACAATTACCATATGTTGTCAGCTGACACAGCTGGCAATAGGAACGTAAGGACTGAGAAGTATGGAATTTGCATAGAGAACATTTGGTGGCACCAGGAGGAAC
Organism: Euphorbia tirucalli; assembly: GCA_039660915.1. Classification (NCBI taxonomy): domain Eukaryota; kingdom Viridiplantae; phylum Streptophyta; class Magnoliopsida; order Malpighiales; family Euphorbiaceae; genus Euphorbia; species Euphorbia tirucalli. The sequence continues at coordinate 15,518,747 of CM077639.1, forward strand.
CTCAGAATTATCCTCCCAGTTATGTTGACATGCAACCTGCTGTGTGGTAACATGAATATGAGGGTGCCAGGGAGTTTTTGAATGTATCATAAAAATAGCTTCCTCAGCATTATAAGGAAACTCCAGTGCTTCCTTTTTAATACTCATATCCTCTTTTCGGAAGGTGGTGGGGAAGACCCTGATCTTTTTGCTCCTCTTGGACCACCAATTTAGGATATGGACCCGTTGGAATTTTAACATATTGAGTATTGGGATCCTCTACCAGACTGTGGCTATACAGCAGATACAGAAGCTGAAGTCCCACCGAAAAATCCAAAAAGAAAACCAGTTGAAGAACATGTGTTTCTTGAAGAAGATCCAGGTCCTATTGACCTTGTATATCCTCGTTTACACACAATCCTGCCAGAATTGCTAGATATCAAAGGTGTTACTACAGAATCCAACAGACCAGGAGCCGCTATGAACAGCGAAGACTACATAAAGAAGCGGAAGCAATTCCAAGAAACCTCACCACCAGGATTCAAGATGAAGTACAAGCACTCCAACAACTGCTCCTAGCACGCACGCATATCATGGAACATGAAGACTTTACACTCACAGATAATGACTATTGCCTCCTGAATCAACATCTTCCTGATCAAACGGAAAGACTCAACAGTATCCAAGTACAGCTGAATACTCTGCTCCAGGAAATCCAAACTCACCAGCCTAGCACAGGTCAGCCATGACATCAGCAAAAGCAAACGTAAGCACTTGCGTCAGCAAAGATTCTCCAGCTGTTACACCTGCCAGCTGTCCCCCTTGATCCAAAAGATGTCTGTCATCTACACCGAAAGTAGTTTTTCATGTTGTAATAATGCACCGAAAGTAATTTTGTCATTTTATAATAATGAAGGAATCCTATCTGTACAGAAATCTGATAGAAATGATCAATGGGGCCCATATGTGTACCCAGTTTCTATCCGGTTTCCCGTTTCTGATTCCTTTCTGCTTTATAAATAGGTGTGTTTAGAGTTTAAGAGTAAGTCAGGAGTAGTCCATAACTAATCTTCTGATACTCTCTCTCTATCTTATTCGCTGTAAAAATTCTCGTTATGCAATAAAACTGTTTGATATTTCTTCATAATTCTTGTGTCACAGTTGTGTTTAGCGATCACAGATATATCTGGGAATACTTTTGGTATCAGAGCTTGCTAAAGAATTATGCAAGCTTAAATCTATTAGGTGAGATCATTGGGGAAGGTCAGATGTTCTATCCAGATGGGAAACAATCACTGTGAATCTACTCAATGAACGACAGTGGATTGATAATAAGGCCAAAGTTCTCTTTGTGGAAAACCAGTTAGGAGAGATTGAGAAAAAGACGTTCATTCAGTGGCGAATGCAATATGAAGATGAGTATCAACGTCTTATTGAACAAGCAGGTGACCCGCAGAATATAATCTCTCAAATTAGGCGTATCTTTCTTATGGAAGACGCTTATCAAGGCTCAACAGAAGAGCAGGATCGAGCATATCAAGACTTAGAGAGATTACAGTGCAATGAAATGAAGGATCTCATTAATTACATGAATGAGTATAAAGTTCTTGCTGCAAAAACAGGCAGGTTATTCCTATCCACAGAGCTTTTTGAGAAGTTCTTTCGCAAAATGCCTCCTCTAATAGGCAAGGAAATGGAAAAAGAATTTCTGGCTAAGTATCCTGGAGTGATTATTGGTGTTTTTCCACGTATCTATTTTGCATATCAGTACTTGGCAGAAATTTGCAAGAAAGCAGCAATTCAACGAGGTGTGCAAGATCTGTCATTCTACTCAAACATACCAATTCCTGGTGTTTATGGTGGAGAAAGGAAAAGGTATGGATTGCGTAAATCACGGACCTATAAAGGAAAGCCACATAGCAGTCATGTGCGTGTTGTCAAGACAAAGGATGTGAAACGTATGACCAGAAAATGCAGATGCTTCATTTGCGGAGATGAAGGACATTTTGCACGAGATTGCCGCAAGCAGAATGGTAACATAGCCAGAGCAGCCATCATTAACAATTTAGAACTACCTGATCAATGGGAAGTTCTCTCGGTTGGGTTAGATGAATCTGATAGTGATGGTATTTGCTCCTTATCTGAAGGGGAAGCAGGAACTTGCTATTTAGCCAAAAAGGATGATATAGCTCTTGGGTGGAGCTATCTTAAGATCTGGTAACTGCTAGATTTGGGCTTTCAACGGCTGTACCAAGGCCCAATCAGATGGTTTAAACCTCATATCTCCATGTGGGCTAGTTTTATTATACAGTGGCCCAAGTAAGGTTCCCAAGTTAGCCATGTAAGGCCGGGCATAGTTCAAGAGGCCAAGCCAACTACGTAAGCATTATAAAGAAGCCTTGCAAGCAGTTGATGATATTCAAAGTCCAGCCTTTGATTTTGTAAGACCCTCTGAGTATAAGTCTCAAGCAGCTTTAAAAGCCTACCTAAAGCAACATAATACTATTTTACAAGTCTTATTCTCTATTCAGCAACAGTTACGTGATCAACAGACTCAGCTACACGCTATCAAGGCTGAGTTACAGAAGCAAGGACGAGCAAAGGAAGAAGCTGCACAGTTAGAAGATTCTATTCAGTAGCTACAAGGAAAACTATCTAGTTTATCCTTAGGCAAATCAAGTAATCCTAAGAAGGTAATTCCCAAGTCAAAAGGGAATTTTTTGTTTTTAAAAGCCCATTGCAGATTCGTGACGAAGTTATAGCCCGTGAGAAACTAAAATGAGTCAAACACAGACGCAAGTGTTACCCCCAGTAACACAGCAAACATCATCCTCCACGCCAACCATAGAGGATCAGATCCGCCAATATCGCCGTAATGCACGACGGCAGTATGAACTAAAAAGAAAGGCGCGGAGATTCTTTTGGCGGCGAAGACCACATCAAGTGTGCAGACCCAGCTACACTAATGGCAGAAAGGGGAGAACCATTACCAGTAGGCTTTCAGATGCCATATTTACCCCCATACACTAGAGAAGGTCCACCAGAGGCTCACTTGGACACTTATGTGAGGATTATCTCCAGCCTAGGAATTGGGAAAATCCACTTACTAAATTTGTTCCTGACTACCTTGAGAGATGCTGCTGCTAAGTGGTATTTGAAGATGCCAATTCATACCCGCTTCATATGGGAAGATTTGTCTGAGGCATTTGTGATGCATTATGCTTATAACACTCAGGTGGAAACTACTCTGGAGGATTTAGAAAGGATTCGCTAGAAACCTGATGAATCTTTCTCGGCTTATTATAAGAGATGGATGGATTTCCAAGTACTGGTAGACGGGGCTCCGAAGTTGGAATCCCTGGTTGTGAAGCTGGTTGATGGTAGCTTACCATTTTATAAGAAGAAAATGAAGCTGAAGAGGTTCCACTCTTTCAATATTGTTGTTGAGTTTGCCAAACATATCAAGAGATACGAGGTGGAAGATCAAAGGAGCAAACAGAGCTCGGGTACGTAACAAAGTGGCCAGGGATATTCGTAAGGTTATAAGAGCGGTAGTTCCACAACCACACTGGTTGGGTCTAGTTCGAGAATGACACAAGTGCAAGAAGTAGATATGGCTACGGTGGCCCAAGGCAGACAATCAATAACTCCTCAAAGGCTCACTAACCCGTGGGCAGAGCCTTTGCCTCGTATCTTTGCCAAGTGTAGGAAAACTGGTTTACTTCAATGTTTGAAGCCATATGTCCCTTCGTCCGAGTCAGAAAAAGACAACTTCTATGCTACCATGTAACAGCAGGTCATCGCACTAATAATTGCACTAGTTTGATAAGAGCCATTCAATGGCTAATTATTGATGGGAGAATTGTAGAGCCTCCTTTGAAGCCTAGTGTTCAGAAGAATCCTTTACCTACATTTGGAGGTTAGGTCAACATGGTACAGTCAGGAATACCATCCAATTATGTGTTCACTCAGATTATCAAGGTTAATATGAGTGTGCAAGTGGTTATAGCTGATGAAGATGAGGAATTGGAAGAGGCCGAAGGGCAGACAGCTATAGTGAAGAATGGGCAGGGTCTAATTGATCTGGCTGATATTGATTTGGATGATGATTCTGAAGATTTTGAGTTTGAAGAATCAAAGCGAGTTTACTCGGTCGAGACAAGAAAAGGAACGATGATCACGAAGGACGATCCTGTTATGCATATTACCAGAAGTGGTAGGGTTTATCATCCCATTAATATAGCACCTCAAGCGCCACCTAAAAGAAGTAACCTAGTTGTAGGGCAGACACCACCATTCATATGCCAGAGATGAGGAAGAAGATGTCGTAGTTGAACAATTGAAAAGGACACCGGCTCGTGCTAGTATTTGGCACCTCCTTATGGAGTCTAAGAAGCACCGCGAGGCAGTAGTAAAATAGCTGATGGAAATGGATTCTACTCCTACAATCTCTCTTGATGATGTATGTGCCATGATAAGGGGGATTGACCTGAAAGCTAACAAGGCCTCAGAAAATCAACTTTGGAGTGTCTAACTTGCCGTTGGAGGGCATGAACCATAATCAGGCTCTGTACTTAAAGGTTGAAATCATGGACAGGGTGATGCCTTGTGTGATGGTCGATCATGGCTCGGCCCTGAACATCTGTCCTTCTAAAATTCTACCATATCTAGGGATTAGCATAAAAGCACTCTACCGGTCTAGCATAGTGATTAGAGCATATGATGACAGTAAGAAGTCTGTAATCGACACATTCGAAGCTAAAGTGAGTGTCGGGGAGATCAAGTCCAAAGTGTTATTCACAGTTATTGACATTCCTGTCATATTTTCTTTACTCCTCGAGAGGCCGTGGTTTCATACCCTGGGAGGGGTGCCATCAACTCTGCATCAGAAGGTGATATTCCTGATAGGAGGGAAAGTCATGACCGTTGAAGTTGATGAACCATCTATTGTAGCCACCTTGAATGCCGTGGAGTAGCCAATGACCGGATTTCAAATAGCAGTGGTTTCAGATGAGAGCAAGAATGAGCCAAGGTTCCTAAAATGGATCCACAAGAATTTTGCTAAGTAGAAATTTGAACCTGGTAAAGGATTAGGGGCAAAGCAGCAAGGCATCCCCAAGTTCAATATTGAGGCTGGTAAGTACCATCAACATAGGCTCGGTTATCATGAAGAAAGGGATAAACCAAGCAAAAAGCATGTGAACCTGCTGGACACTTTTGTCTATGCAACTGAAGAAATGTACAGTGGAGCTCCTGAGCCAATGATAGTTGAGGGAGGACAGCTCCCAGGATTTAAGATCTTTTCTGATGTTGTTGACTTCAGTAAGTATGGAGTTGAGCCTATCATGAACATGATGTGCGCTGGGACTGAGGATAAAGGGAAGAGGGTTCTGAGAGGTAAAAAAGATACAATCGGCCAAGTCAGGGTAGAATTCGGGAATAAAGGTGAATCAACTGAGAAAGTCGAACCAGAAAATGGAGAAGTTGAGGCAGCTGTTGAAGCCCTCACTAAGGCACTGAGTATTCTGATGAAGGCAACTATAGGTTCTGGGAAGAAGCAGGCACCCTTGGTGAAGACTCAAGAGGAACTGGTGAATGAAGTTGTGAAAGAATTGGCCAAGATGATGATGGTAGGAAAGGCAAAAGCAATCGAAGAAGAGCTATCCTCTGACCAGAAAGAAGCCCTTGAGGGTGACCTGGGAGACTTGTTCAAAGAGATTGATAATGCTGTAGCAGGAGAAGACCCTCCGCATATGAAGGATGACAATCATTTTTATGTATCTGTCTCTTCTGTTTATGATGTAAACAATTCATCCTATAAGGCATTCAATGTAATGAATTCTAATTTTGCTTACTTATGTGATGCTTTTCCGGATGGAATTGTGCATACATGCAAACATTCATTTAGTGTCTTTAGCATACATGATGCATCATTGCATGAAATGAATTTAGGGATAGATGATGATCTGAAAATGGTATCTGTCTCGAAAGATCTCATGCCTGATAAAAGAAAAGAAATCATAAAAGTACTGCAAAAGCACATAACAGCACGTAAAAGCCTTCGCCTGGTCCTATGACGACATGCCTAGGGTTGATAAAGAGATTAAAGAGCACAAACTTCTGATGGATCCGAAAATGAAACCTGTCAAGTAGAAGCTCAGGAGACTCAAACCAGAATGGGCAGAGAAAGTCAAGGAAGAGGTAGCCAAATAGATAAAGGCTAAATTCTTGGAAGTAGTAGGATACCCAGAATGATTAGCCAACATTGTATTGGTTGCGAAGAAAGACGCCCGAGTCAGGGTTTATGTAGATTACAGGGATCTGAACAAGGCATCAACCAAGGATGACTTCCCACTACCGCATATTGATGTTTTGATTGACAATGCCACCACGGTAGTAATGTATTCATTCATGGATGGATTCTCAGGGTATAATCAGATTCTGATGAGCATCATCGACAAAGTGAAGACGGCCTTCATCACAGAATGGGGAGTCTATTACTATAAGGTCATGTTGTTTAGGTTAAAGAACGTAGGGGCAACTTATCAATGAGCAGTCACTGCACTTCTACATAATATGATCCATAAAGAGGTCGAAGTTTATGTAAACGACATGCTAGTTAAATCGATGACCCGGGAAGAGCATCCCGCTATCCTAGATAGATTCCTAAATAGGATCGAAAAGTATAATCTCCACCTGAATCCCAAGAAATGTGTGTTTAGAGTAACTTTAGGGAAGCTTCTCAGTCATGTGGTAAGCTAGAGAGGAATTGAAATGGATCCAGACAAAATCAAAGCCATTAGAGATATACCTGCACCAAAGACAGAAAAGGAAGTAAGGTCATTTTTAGGGGTCATTGCAGTATGTCAATCTGTTCATCATAAGATTGACAACAGTTTGCGAGCCCATCTTTAAACTCTTGAAGAAGAATCGGCCAGTGAAATGGAATGATCAACACCAACTAGCCTTTGATAGGATCAAGGCTTATTTGATGAATCCACCAGTTCTAAAACCTCTAATGCCGAATAAGCCTTTGGTCCTGTACTTGGCTATCAAAGACGCTTCAGTAGGGGCAATGTTGGTACAAGAACAAGAGGACAGACATGAAGACTCAATCTACTGCTTGAGTAAGAAACTGCATGATTACGAGACCAGATATACCGTGGTGGAAAAGACTTGCACTGCTATGGTGTGGTTGACTAAGAAGTTAAGGCATTACTTCTAGTCGTATAAGTTTTGGGCAGTGGCTAAGGTTGACCCGACGAAGTACTTGTGCCAAAACCCCATATTAGCTGGAAAACTATCAAGATGGTTACTCTTGTTATCAGAATTTGATATTGAGTATGTAACCAGGAAGAGCTGTCGCAGACTTCCTGGCCAACTAGCCTCTAGAATCGGACTATGTCAAGAATTTGGAATTTTCAGATGAACAATTGGCAGTGGTGGAGATAGAACCAAGTAGATAGGTGATGTATTTCGATGGTGCTGTGAACAAACACGGTGCAGGTTTAGGAGTAATCATCAGTACACCTAATGGAGAAATCATCCCTCTAGAAAAACGCCTCGAATTTCTAACAACTAATAATACAGTAGAATATGAACCTTACCTCTTTGGGATTGATGCCTTAATCACACTAGGGGCATATGAAGTGTTAGTAATGGGGGACTCAGCTTTGGTAATTCGACAGATTATCGGGGATTAGGAGATAAAGAAAGAATCACTTCGGCCGTACCTCAAATTGGTTTGGGAAAAGGTGAAAGTGTTTGGTCGGTATGAATTTAGACACGTCCGGAGGGAAGAGAATCAGATGGCCGAATCCTTAGTTACACTCTCATCAATATGGGAAGGACCCCAAAAGCATCTGATACAGCTAATGGTCCTAGAAACTGCACAGAACCCTTATTACCTGACAATCAATGTTGTAGCAGCAGTGAAAAAACATCCTTGGTATTATGATATCTTGCGGTTCATTAAGAATGGGAAATACCCTGAAGATGCCAGCAAAGCAGATAAAATCTCTCTTTGAAAATTAGCGGCACAGTTTAGGATCTTCGAGAATCAGCTCTTCAAGAGAATTGCCAACGGTCTACTCCTGAAATGTTTATTAGAAGAAGAAGCGAAGAAGGTCATAAGACAGATCCATGCAGGAACTTGCAGGCCATACATGAACGAGTTAGCCTTGGCTAAGAAAGTATTGAGGCAAGGCTACTTTTGGCTTACCCTGCAAGCCAATTGTATCGAAAAAGTAAAAAGATGCCATGAATGCCAAGTATACAGGGATCTCAATCATCTCCCTCCACTTGAACTTCAGATATCATTGTCCCCATGGCTATTTGCTGCCTGGGGGATAGACATCATCGGAGATATAAGGCCACCTGTGTCAAATGGGCACTGATTCATAGTTGTGGCTGTTGACTATTTCTTAAAATGGGTAGAAGCAGAATCATTTATGGATGTTACAGCTAAGAAAATGACTGAGTTCATCAAGAAGAATATCTTTACACGGTATGGGATCCTGTATCATGTCATGACTGATAATGGAGAACAATTTTAGGTGGCAACAACATAATTGTTCTAAGAAAAAGGAGTTGAACATCATAGATCATCTCTGTATCACCCACAAGCCAATTGAGTGGTAGAAGCGGTCAATAAGACTATCAATAGGATTTTGTCAAAAATGGTAGTCACCTACAGAGATTGGGCTGATATGTTGCCATTTGCCTTATGGGGATATAGAACAAGTGTCAGAACTCCTACCGAAGAGACACCATACTCATTGGTTTATGGGATGAAAGCTGTCTTACCAGTCAAAACCAATATTAGGTTATTGAGGGTAGTCATGGAAGCACAATTTCTAGAATCTGAATGGGTTCAGTTAAGATATGAGCAGTTGACATTGATCAAAGAGAAGCATCTTCGAGCTTTAGATCATTAGCAGATGTACCAGCAGTGAATGGCCAAGGCTTATAACAGTAAAGTCCGTCATCAGAAACACCCATTCAAAGCTGGGATTTTGGTACTTAAGTAGATGAAGTAGACCAATACGGATGTGCGGGGGAAGTTCAAGCCTAACTGGGAAGGTCCATATGTGGTCAAGAAGGTACTTTCGAAGATCATGGATATGGAAGGAAATGAATTCGTCAATCCCATCAATCAGGACAGGCTTAGGCGATACTACATGTTAAAATAAAAAAAGAAGTCCGATGGATCAAAAACCAAAAAGGCGGTCCAAGCAAAAGTTAGGACAGTGAGGTGAGCACCATCAGTGGAAAAACCTACAAAGACCTGTTGGTGGTAGTCGTGGATTCGATTAAGACGGATACCATTCCTGATTCTGTTCTTAGCTTCATTTCATCTTTGATGTGCATTGTACTAAAATATTATTAATGAATGAATGCTTTGTTCTATTCGTTTAAATGTCCCAAGTCTGTATGAAATTGAGTTCGAATTATACATATATGGCTATACACATTTTCTGTTTGCGCGTATCTCAAAAAAAAAAATCCGATAGACTGAAAATCAAAAAGCGGTCTATGCAAAAGTTAGGATACAAATAAAAGTCTGTTGAGTCAAAAACCCAAAAGGGCTATTCAGGTAAAAGTTAAGACAGTCCGATAGGCCGAATCCCTAAAGGACGGTCTATGCAAAAGTTAGGACACAAAACAAAACACAAGTCACACAAAAGCAGGTTCAGGCAATCCTAACTCCCAGCAACCAGAGGCATCTTAAGGTTAGTGCCTCGCGCTCACGGCCAATGTACCAAAACAAAATGTGAAAAAATAGGCCCATGCATAAGCAATATAAGCAAAGTAGCAGAATGAGCCCACATACAAGTTAGATTGTCAAAAGAAGGAAAAAAGAAGTTCTAGGACTGTGCCCCGTCATCCTAACCATCCACTTGGTTCTAATCCCCGGTGTTCTCATAATGAGCAAGCCACTCCACCAGTTGGTCCATGTGCATCGGGAAAGCCTGGTTCATGACCTCGGTCCATAATTTGGCCAACTCTTGATGCTGAACACCAAATACGGACTACGCCAAGACCAACAGCAGAAACATCATGTCACACACATGCATACACTCGAAACATACACACACACATGTATACATGCATCAACACTAATCCAAGTACAGACACTTACTGTCATCATCGGGTTGTCCCGAATCATAAACTCCTTGAAAGCGGAAATAGCCCGATACTGGGGCATCTCCTAGGCTATAAAGCACGAATTAGAGTCGCACGGCTCTAAATCTCAGGTATCTAGGGGCAAAACATTCAAGCCGTATTTATTCTTGATCGAAGGGGCAAAAATTTTTATTTCCAAAATTATCGATCAAGGAATAAATATGCACTGTTGATACAACTTAGAATTATAGCTCCGTTGAGAAGCCAACTACAGAATTATAGCTCCGTTGAGAAGCTAACTACAGTATGATAGCTCCGCTGAGAAGCCAACTACAAAATTATAGCTCCACTAAGAAGCTAACTACAGAATTATAGCTCCGCTGGGAAGCTAACTACAAAATTATAGCTCTGCTTAGAAGCTAATTTTCAGAATTATAGCTCCACTGAGAAGCCAACTACAGAATTATAGCTCCACTGATAAGCTAACTATAGAATTATAGCTCCACTGAGAAGCCAATTACAGAATTATAGCCCCGCTGAGAAGCCAACTACAGAATTATAGCTTCGCTGAGAAGCCAACTACAGAATTATGGCTCCACTAAGAAGCCAACTACAGAATTATAGCTCCACCGAGAAGCGTGCTACAGAATTATAGCTCCACTGAGAAGCCAACTTCAGAATTATAGCTCCACTGAGAAGCCAACTTCAGCATTATAGCTCCTAAAGCCAACTTCAAAAGCATAGCTCCACCAAGAGAGCCAAAGCTCCTAGAGCCAACTTCAAAGGTATAGCTCCACCAAGAGAGCTAACTTCAAACCAAAGCTTCTAGAGCCAACTTCAAAGGCATAGCTCCACCAATAGAGCCAACTTTAAACCAAAGCTCCAAGAGCCAACTTCAAAGATATGGCTCCACCAAAAGAGCTAACTTCAGGCCAAAGCTCCTAGAGCCAATGTCCCTAGCTAGCTGTTGCACCTATTCCTCGACAAACCAAGACGTCAGGTACGTTTTCTTTCCTTTTCTCACCGTGCTCCCAATCGTGAGACCAAACTCGATCCGTGTTCAATAGCCCGACTATGTTGACTTTGATGCTGCGAGGGGTAACCTGTGAGCATGGATTTTCCCGACCTCTGTGATGAAAATCCTATGTTACCTGTTAAGACAGATGAATGTGAGTCTGACTTGAGAATGAGTGCGATGTTGCCTGGAATGTATTAAATGCTCCGAAAACCAAACAGTCCTCGATCTGAAACCCCAAGAAAGATCCTTCGAGTGATTAGAGAGCTTAGAGGTGAGTGTGGGATTTAGGAGAATCCATCACAGCTCTTATTAGGGACACACGGCTGTAGTTTCACAACTACAGTCTCACAGCTATAATACCAAAGTCACACGGTTGTAACCTTACAGCCGCACGGCTCTAACAGGTGGCCAGATTACTTCCTAAATAGCCAATGTCAGTCTTTGGGATAGGGTGAATTCCGAAATTAGGGGAGGGAACTGAGATTCTTTAGGTCTTAAAGAAGAGAGGCAGGGACAAAATTGAAAGGAGGAAAAAAATGGAAAAAAAATCATTCTAAAGAGAGAAAGGGAGAAAAGAGAGAAAACTAAGAAAAACCAAAACAACAAGACAGAAACAGAGTCAAAATACTTGGGAAACATATTGAGCATAGTGTCTAGACATTTCTCACTCATTTGGGTTGTTCTCAGGTTTTGTTTGGATTCATTCGAGGCTTGTGTTCGAGGATTTCAGGACGCTAGTGAGGTTCTAAGCGAATTCCAGCATCCAAATCCAATTCTGGTTGTCGAACACGCTGGAGCATAAAAAAGGTAAGCTCTGAGAGGCCTTAAACTCGTATTTGATTGATTTTGCTGTGTGTTTTTCTGTGATTTATAAAATTTATGGCAACTGTCTATTTGATTACAGTCGTGCGGCTCTGACTAGAGCCGAGCGGTTGTAATCCCTTAGAATAGAGCAGCACGGCTATACCACTATAGCCGCACGACTGTGTTCTTCTGGGCAGAAACCCGAACTGCCCTAAATCGATCAAAAGCAGTTAGTTTCCCATTTTAATCGTTATGTTTTCAACTATTTCGGTCCAATTACATCCGTTACATTTAGAATTGTCGTTTTCGGATTTCCTACAACATTGATATGAGATTTTTTGTTTCTTTGATTTCGATTTTTGAAATCCGAGGTTATTCGATACAAATCAGATCCACCGTTCAGCTTTAACGGACCCCTAAAGTCCTTGGAAATCATCGAAAACGATTAAAACAGTGATTTACAAAACAAAGAAAACCAATTTCGGGTTCTTTGATTTCGGGTTCGAGGCAAAATCACGGGACGACTCCTAAGGATGTCGTCGCGTGATGCTATCTTCGGAATCAAACTGTTTTTTTTATGTATTTACTGTTTTGGGCCTTAGATGGATGTTTGAGATAAGAAACCCATACGAATGGAACCCTGAGTTCCAGGATATCCGACTCACTAAAAAGAAGTAATTTTGCATGTAATTGGGCCAAACTATTTTCAAAAATATTTTCAAGCACAAAGACTTACAGAGCATTTCTAAAATAGTTTTCCAGGTCTAATTGAGTAAATAGTCTAGACTTCACGGTTATCCTTTAAATGCATACCCCCATTTCCTGAGATTTCCCATTCTGTCTTGTTGTGAGTCCTATGTGTGTTTGTGCTATAATTGTGCTAACCATCTCTTTTACATCTCTTTATTTTTCTTTTTATTATTTTGGATGTATTTAATAGATTATCTAATGTATCCTAGGCGATTGTACTTTTTTTAGATATTCGTGTATCTAGGCGGTTGTTTTGGTGAGATGAGACTTTTTTTTTTATCTTTTTGGGTTGTAATAAGTGGCCTCTATCTTTCTTTTTGGTTTGGTTAGGATGTATAGTTTATTTTCCCGTACTTTATTTATTTATGTCATCTGAATGAGCATGCGCTAAACATTAAAAGATAAAATGGGTAGAGAATAAGTGTATATAATATGGTACTATAAACTTATGAATGAAAGCAAGCTTGAGGTTGAATAGGTAAGTTGCCCGAACCCTAAATCTCTAGATTAGGTACGACAATCTACGCTCGGTAGGGAGCTGTACCGAAATTTCCCTGATGAGCTGATCTGGGTGGCGACTCTGTCACTGATCTTGAAATTTAGGTTTCGAGATCTTTAAGTAATAAAACGGGGTTTTCTAAAATATAAAACCAGTTTTCCCAAAACTCACATTTAAAGAAAGGGTTTTCTACAAAAGGATTTTCAAACAAATCAATGATTTTCCTAAGTAAGATACAAACCTGTTTTCAATTCAAAAAATCAAACATTCAGTTCTTTTTCCTCGATTCGCTTCGCCGCGTTCCGACTTTAAGGTCGTCCGCTCACAACACCACAAGCCTTGTTCATGGGTTATGACTCGACAACCCTCTCTCTTTTGCACTTCAAACTTTAAAATCAACATTTTAAGCTCAATTTTATCTTTAAGGTCTCTAGCAAGAATAATAATACAAAATGAAATAAATTCGTCTAAGTTAACAAAAAATACATTGATTAAAACTTATAAACAAAGGCAAATCAAACGCATAAAATGTACTTACCAGTTACTCCCTCTTACACCCATATCATACATATGAAAATATCATTTTCAATTAATATATATATATATATATATATATATATATATATATGATGTACACTTAGCTAAATGAAGTCTTACTTAAATATTTAATATAAACTATTTAGTATGTTAAATACTAAACATTTGTGATATATAAGAGTGGAAATAGATGTTCAAGTAAAAAAAAAGGAGCATGTGGAGGTGGCTTTCGAAGAAAGAATAGTAAAATGAGAAGATGATGAAAATTCGAGGAAGAAGGGTATAATAAAGGGGAGCAAAGTTGGTGACAACTAATAAAACCCAAAAGAGTTGCAGTTTTAATGCTAAAGTACTAGTCCAAATCCAACCCATTATTACTTTCTTTCTTTCTTTCTTTCCACTTTTAACCTTTTTCCGGCATATTAGCCAACCATAAGTACACCTCTAAACTCCAAATTATCAATTTCACATATATATAACTTTCCGGATGAAGATAATACAAATTTTAGGTGTTAAGATATCAAATTACACCAACATCTTTTTAATATCACTCTCACTGGTTAATTTCTTTTTGCTCTGACTTAATTTTCTTAAATTCTGAAGTTTTTTTTAGCAAAGGTTGAAATCAGTTTCTCCATTAATCCAAGTTTTAGGATTTTTTTTTTTTTTTTTTTTTTTGTGTAAGCAATAAAATTCGGTACCGTGATAAGTGAGAACTTGTAGTTGGGGTCCTAACACATGATTCAACCCATTGTGGTTCTGCCTCAAAATTGGACCTAATACATCCATTACCCCCTGAACTTGGCTCTAAACGTCAAATGGCATTCCGAATTTTAAGAACGTCCAATTTACCTCCTCAACTTGATTAAATCGGATCATTTTACCCTCTAAATCTAACTAAACCAAACAACTGAGGGAGAGTATATTACACTCGCTCGCATGTGTCTATTTTGAAAAATCAACCAATGAAAAGCCAATTATAACTTAACATGTAAATAAAATTGGTTCTTCTTCCCCCCTTTTGCATTAAAAAAAAATCGAAAATCTAGCAAGATGAAGCTTAAATGCTTCTTGAGTTGGATTCTCTACCCAATAAGCCATCATCTGCAAAACCTCAACAAATTTATATATCCATGATCAAATTAACTCAAGATTTATATAGTAATTAATTTTATATAATTAATTAATTGATTAATTAATTAAGAAACAAAAAAATGCTAGTAATATTTAATTGGCCTTTTCCAAGCAAGCATGCGTGAGAAATCTAGAACAAAGATCCTCAAAACAAAGATCATTCATTAATTTATGTAAACCTTTCTCTATGAGCTTGAAAATGGTTGCTTTTCTTTCTTTTTTTCTCAACTGATTGATTGGAACAATGAAAATGAAAACAACTATAACTCCGTAGTTGATGGCAACAAGGAGTAAATTCTCTGGCAGTAGCAAAAATCCGGCAGCTATAGGACTCCGGCAACAGCAGATCGAAGGTCAACGATGGCGAGACAACGGATTTGAATAGATTAGAAGAAGAAATTAGTTTGCAACACCTGAAATTTGAAGAATTTAGAAGAAAAAAATAGTTTGCAAGCAAAGCAATGGTTTAAGAAATTAGAAATAGAGAAGGAAAATCAAATTGTAGAAATTAAGACAATCAAATTTGAAGGAAGAGGAAGAAGGCGGAACGTTCTGGGCCATGAATTTTTGATTTCGAAGGGTTGCCCATTTTAATTTCAGTGTTGCAATTTTGTTTTTCTCTTTTTCTTTTAAATTAATTCTCAACCGGCTGATCTTATTATCAATAACAAATTCTAGCCGTTTGATTAAAAGATCAATAACAAATTCTAGCCGTTTGATTACTTTTAATGAAGTTCATACTCAGATCACGCGCTTAACTTTGAATCTATTACACTCTCCATCCACGTCAAATTAGAGGGGCAAAATGGATCGTTTTTGCCAAATTAAGGAGGCAATTTGGACGTTGTTGAAGGTGAAAGTGACATTTGACATTTGAGACCAAGTTCAGAGGGCAACAGATATATCAGGCCCCAAAATTCCTATATTTTCATGCTGTTGGATACGATGGATGCATCATTAGATTCACCTTAATATCATGCCACCAACCGAGTTTAAATTTGTTGGTCTCTAAGGTTATCAATTAGGACCCTTCAATTTTATTTTTATTTTTTTTAAATAAAATTAGTCCAAAATTATATGAGTCAATGTGCTTAACAGTTTATTGATAAGTGTTAACTTTTAATATTTATAAACATTTACTTTTTCCGATCAACAAAAAATATTTTTAAGTTTCTGGACTCAAATCAAGAAAATGATTAATATATCTATAAAATAATATCTTTTTTAGTAAATTAACTTTATTAATTGGCATCTTAATATGGTAGTCATACATTACATGGTTGATAATTGGTGGAATGAAAAGATTTGTTCTCTTTATATTATATGGAATTAATAGATACAGTGATACAATAGAAAAAAAAATTTGTCTTTTTTCTTTTAAATGACAATTATTTTAGTACAAATAATTTTCACTAGAAAAATATCTTTTGTGAACGGAGGAGAGTGTATTTTTGACTAATTTAATCTCAAATAACAAGTTGATATGACATTTTAATTGCCTAAACTTAAAATTAAACTTAATTTTGAATGAAATTACAAACTAAATTCAAAAAACAAGCACACTGTCCGCGTAATAGTTTTTGTGTAAGTTAATATGCTTTATCTACAAAACAATACTCTCTTGAAATGTCAACATTGCCAATAATAATAATAATAATAATAATAAGAATGGTCCCGGACCAAGACTGGTCTTAGGTTAGTGTAGTCAGGGATAAAGCTAAAACCTCGCCAACATCGCAATCAACCTACAAATACCTATAGAAATGGCAATCAGATTGAACACAGTAAGAATAGTTAATAGAAGATGGACCTGTATTTCTACTTTGAACATACAAAGAAACAGAAGATAAATTTAGAGGTTGGACAGTAGCATATGATATCCTGTATTAATCACATCAGGATCATAAGATGAGATGAGATGAATGAACATCGAAATTGGCTAAAATACATTGGAATTGAACAAAAAATCAGAATAAGCAAACATTAGACATCACATTTTCTTACAAAAAATAAAACACAATCCACTTATATTACAAACAAACAACCCTTTTCTGTCTTCAAAAACTCCTAAAAAAGGGTCTCTTATTTTGATCTTCTTTTACAACTAAAATAACTATTAATGGGCAAACCAAACATATTAATTAAGTAGCCTTATCACTACTTCTGCTATAACTTGATCAAATAAACAAGTTATGCAGAAATTGTCCATTCTAGTCGAGCATGAATTTTGTCAAATATCATCAATTCATGCCTTGGGAATTTCCTCATCTCCAGCGTGATCTCCTCCTCTGTTTGGAAGAAGAGCTTCCCCTGCTTTTGATAAGGCAGAGGCAACTGATTTACCCAAGCTTTCAAATATCTGAGCTTTGATCTGTCCTCTCTGAGGTGGAATTGTTTTTTTCTTCTCATTTGATTTCGAATTATTTGTCGACATAGCCTCAGTTGGGATGATTTTACCCCTAAAACAAAGAAAAGAGGATCACAAAAGAAACAGAAGACAACAAGGATGATGAACTATGCCAACAAAGAAAGTGGTTGAAAAAGAAGTAAGAGAAATTGGACCCAGAGGAGGCTGAGTAGCGATGGCTTTGGAGTATAGACCTCTACAGTTATTTATAGCGGATAAAATAGCCTGATTTCAATGGGTTTTATTTATTTATTTATTTTTATTTTTATATTTTTTACTCCTACTTGATAAGAGCCCATATCATGACATAACCTGATTTTTCTAAATTAGTCATTAAGAAAAAAGAAAAACACATGGAATCTCTTTACCCTTTTTTATTTATTTATTTTTTTTTTTACATATTGAGCGTATGATTTGTGAATTTAATCAAATAACACATGTGAACTCTTTGATTAACCATATCAATAGTTGTAAATGTCAAACTCAATCGTCGCCTGCATTTTATATGATATTTTTCTTCAGTTTGAAAATAAATTTTATATTTATAAATTTTATTATACTTTTTGAATATTATGCTCCCTAAAAATATTTTAATAGAAAGTGTTGTTGCTTAAACTTTTAGGATATAATAAAAAATATAAATCCTTTTTTATATTGTTTAATAAAATTTTTACAATGAAAAATGTAACCGAGGGAATGTAGAGTAAATGATGTTGAGTTGCTCTTAATTTGTTGATTAGTTGTCATTAATTTACTAATCAATAATTTGTGCTTATCTTAGGAAAAAAGGAAAACAAGAAACTTAGGTTAATAAGGTTGAATTGGAATGGTTAATAAGGTTGTCTTAATTACTTTGGGTGGAAGCTTTCGGTCACCGCTCAGTAGCCAAAAATAGTCTTAACTCTCGAGTGCTCCAATAATTTTCACTTCGAAAATGCTTTAATTTTAGTGAAATAAAATACGCTATATACCCACAGCTAAATTATTAAAATTGTGTAGGTGGGAACTTTTACTCTATTCAAGAAGAACTCCACTTTCTTTATTTCTCTTTTTTTTTTTATAAATAATGATAGATTCAGTAAAATCCTATGGGTGATCCGGGTCTGGGTTGCTGCTCTGACCGGATCCAATATGGTTTCTGCAAGACAAAACGATGAGACACCGGTAACCTCTGGGGTATACTCCGATGCCTAAGTTAGTATGCTCCTGAGTGTTGAAAAGTACTTTTAGAAGAGTTAAGAAAAGAATTCAATAGCCCTTACCTTAGGCAGGGTATCCTCCTTTTATAAGAGGGAATAGTAGAGTTGGATTGATAAAAGGCTTCCTCGTGGGTGGTGTTCCTGCCCTAGTAAAACACGGAGGTGGATTCCTAATCGGGCGCCACTTCTTACCCTAGGATCTCTCCGCGGATCTAGGGAACTTATCTGCTCAGGAGTTGGATGGGATCCGGATACGGTAGGCGGTTTCTTAGGCCGGATGATGTGATGCGGATATGGATCACCGGACTGGGCCGGGTGCACTGGACCGAACCGTAAGAACGGACCGGATGTCATCAGAAGTCCCCCCTAAGTCTGGAGTAAACCCTTTAGGGTTTAGCGCCTAAAACCCTGCCTAGGAACTGCGCCCACCCACTGTCTGCCACGTGCTGTTCAGCCGCAGGGACGCGACCTTCGATGTGACTTAAATGCTGCAACTCTTCGATTTCCCGCCAGCAGGCTATTTAAGTCGCTTGATTTCTGCTCCTGTGCGTCACTCTGAGTTACAGGCGTTTTCATTTCTGAAAAAATCCAGTAAGTGCTTTCCTTGTGCTTTGTTTTTTTTATTTCCGCAACTTTCCTGCGTTTCTTTAGTTCTTAGTTCTAGGATTACTGTTTATTATGGGTTCTTCGAGCTATTCGTGGACCAGTAGCACTTCTCCTCGTCCTGTGTCCCTTTCTGTGGAGGTGGACTCTGACGCCGCGAGGCTCTCCACCTCTGAGTCCTCTGAAAGAACTCGCTCCGCCGGAGAGACCAGCGCACCTGTCAACCTCCTTGAGTCCTCTCGGTTGGTCAGAAGAACTTCGGGGAGAACCCTTACCCCCAGGATATCACAGATGGCCTCCTCTATTGCTTTCCGCGATATTAATCAATTGGTCTCCGATTACCCCTGGTTAGGGGCCTGCGAGTGTCTTATCCCTGCTTCCGACCAGAGGGTTCATCGACCGCCGTCCGGCTATTTCTCCATCTATCTTCACCACATAGTGGGCGTATTCACTTATCCGCTCCCGGAGGGGATATGCTCTATCTTGAACCGATATGGGGTGTGTCCAGCCCAGCTGCATCCGAATGTGATGGAGGACGTGTGCGCCATGTATTGGTTGTGTAGTAACCTCAGCATCCAGCTGACCGGTTCTCTCTTCCGGCATATCGCTACCCCGGTTCTCCGGAACACCAACAGTGATCATCTGACAATGGCTAAGGGGCCTCTCTTCCGGTTTTTCTCTGGCCGCACCTCTTCGGTGAAGGGGTTCAAGGGACTCTTTTTCTTCATCAAATTGAAGAAAGATGTGCCAACATTCCCCACCGCCTGGTCTTTCCGGTCCGCGAGCGAAATGAGGGGGGGAAAGGATAAGCTCTCGCCCGAGGAACAAGCCCACCTTGAGCTGTTGACGGCGGTCCCGACTCAGTACTGGAAGCTGCAGTACGCCACGAAAGCCTACCATCAAGGGTTGCCTCTGGCAGCGCTTGATGACCGGACCGGTCTTCCTGTGTTCTTTTGTGATCCCTTAGAGGGCCGAGGTATTTATTTACTTATTTTTGTATTTTCCCTCTGTGGCAGGGATGTCACTTGCTGATACTGTTGCAGCATTGCGTGCCCGAAAGAGCGGATCGAAGGCGTCTACTGCCGCGCCAGCTCCAGTTCCTACAATCAATGAGGCCGTTCCGGGTCCTGTTGCTCCTGTGGTGAACGCGGAGCCTGCAGGGAAGAAGAGGGCTGGAGCTTTCGTATCCGGATCGGACAAGGGGAAGAAAGCCCGAGTGGTACCTTCTTTACCTTTCTTTTTTTTTAAAAAAAAAACTGTTACTCCGGATTGTGCTTATTTTTGTTATGCAGGAGGTACTACCTGACTTCTCGGGTCCGGTGAATACTAACAGCTCGATACGGGATATTCTAATATCCAAGTTCGGCCAAGATGCGAGCCTTGCTGATCCTTTGGTACAGCTTGAGCTGAGCAATGGCATGTATCTCCCTGCTGACTCCTCCCGGGTGAGGACAATGTCCAACCGGAGCATAGGGACTAGGGTCCTGAGCAAGCTGTACACGGTAAGTCCTAGACTCTTCCCTTTACCTTCTGGCTGTGTCTGACTGCTTCTCTGCAGGCCATTCCCTTCCTCTACGAGGAGTTGAAGAGGATCGAAGAGGCTGATCGAATCCTCGATCAGAGCATTGCCGGTGCTCTGGAGAGGAAGAAGCTGGATGAGAGCCTGGCGAAAGTAAAGGCCGAGGCAGAACAACAAAAGAAGGCGCTTGAGGATTTGACTACCGAGAATGTGGCTCTCAAGCGTTCTCTAGAACTGGCCGAAGCGGCCCTGGAGCAGGAGAGGAAGTCCCGCGAGAGTGACCGGCTGGCTGCAGAGGAGAAGTTGGAGGAGAGGACCCTTACCTACGGGCGTCTTGCCCTACTATATGGGGATCGTATCCTTCAGAGGTGCTCTGAGGTCTACCCGGATGTATCTTTCGGGGACATAAAAGTGGATTTCCCTGATGAAGCCGATCTCCCGGATGAGGAAGATGATGTCCCTCCGACCGCCTCCGCGCCTCAGGAAGGATCAGCTGAGGGGTCCGGCCAATAGAATTGACATTTTGTACATGTACATTTTCCCCTTTGGGGGCAATTAATGAAATAAGTATATATGTCATTTTTCAATGTGGTTCAAGAAATTTTTCTGTTTGAATGCAAACTTAGCGTATCTGTTTAAGGCTGCCCTGTTTAAGCCGAGTCTAGATTCGGGATCTAATGTTAACCCAGGACTTAAATTTTAACGAATGCGAATGGGCGAGTTGTTCATGCACTTATTCGAAAGCGAATTAAATTGGCCAAGTATCTCAAAGAAATATTCGAAAGCGAACAATAAAATGATGTATTCGAAAGCGAATCTCCATTCAGTATAAAATTGCAGCGTTAAAGTTACAGCACTACAGCTATAGTTGCCTCATTAAAAACCTCAGCAGGGAAAACCCTGTGGGAAAAAACCGCTACCGAGGGAAAAAGAGTGCAACGTGCTCTATTGGTAATATCTTCTAAGTGCCCTGGAGTTCCATGTTCGTGGAACGTCTCTTCCGTCCGTGTGGCATAGTTTGTATGTAGCCGGTCCAATGACCTTCGAGATCCGGTACGGTCCTTCCCATTTTACTGCTAGCTTTCCTCTTCCTTCTCTAGCCTGTGAGGCTTCCGCGTCTCGCAATACTAGATCTCCCGGCTGGAAGACTATTGCCTTCACTTTCTTGTCATGATACTGAGCGACTTTGCTTTTGTATGCTGCCATGAGGACGAAGGCCCTATCCCTCCTTTCCTCCAGCAAGTCCAAGTGAAAGCACAAGTTGATGTCGTTCTGGGCTTCGTTGTAGTACGTAACTCTGTCACTTGGGGAGCCAATTTCTACCGGGATAACTGCTTCGGTACCGTACGTTAGGGCGAAGGGGGTTTCCCCAGTGGCCCGCCTTGGGGTGGTCCTGTACGCCCATAGTACGCTGTTCAGCTCATCCGCCCATGCTCTTTTGTGCCCCTCCAGTCTCTTTTTGATGCCGTCGCATATGGTGCGGTTGGTTACCTCCGTCATGCCGTTACTCTGTGGGTGGGCAACCGAGCTGCATCTATGTATTATGTGGAAGCTCTCGCAGAATTCTTTGAACTTTCTGGAAGTGAACTGGGTACCATTGTCCGTGATGATGGTGTTCGGTATGCCGAACCTTCCCAGGATGTATTCCTTGACAAAGGAAATCACTCTCTCGGGGGTGATCGTAGAGAGGGCTTCTGCTTCCACCCATTTGGTGAAGTGGTAAACCGCTACGATGATCCACTTCCTCTGTCTGCTTGCTTCCGGCAACGGACCCACGAGATCGATCCCCCATGTTGAAAAGGGCCAAGCCGTTAGGATTGGCTGTTGCTCCGCCGGTGGTTGACTGGTTTTCTTTGCGTGTACCTGGCACTGGTGGCAAGCATAGATGTAGGCCTCTGCGTCTTCTCTCATTGTTTCCCAATAGTATCCCATGAGCATTGCTTTACGGAGTATGGTTAGGGCGGCCTGATGCGACCCACAGATCCCCTCGTGGAGCTCTCTCAAAACATAATTGCCTTCTTCTAGCGGGATGCATTTCATCCAGGGGCGACTAAAGGACTTGCGGTAAAGTTGCCCGTCTATGATTGCGTATCTGGAAGATTTCCTCGAGATCCGGTGAGCTGTTGGTTCGTCATCCGGTAGTTTCCCCTCCTTCAGGAAGTCTATGATGGGTGTAATCCAGCAGGTTTCATGGTGACCTACCGTCAAGACTTCGTTTTTCTCAATGCTGGGGTGAGATTGTACCTCGTATGGACAGTGTAGATATTGCCACTCTGCTTTGCTGGAGGCAGCTTTAGCGAGTTCATCCGCAAGGCTGTTGGCTTCCCGGGGGATGTTTTCAATCTTCCATACTGTACCCCGCGCCTCAATCTGTCTCAGCAAGCCCCGGACGGTGTCTAAATATCCCTTCATGGTCGGGTCTCAGACTTCAAAGTGTTTGTTTATCTGCTTGGATACCAATCTGGAATCGCTGAGTATCCAGACTCTGTCTGGCCCTATTTCTTTGACTAGCTCCAGGCCTTTGATCATGGCTTCGTATTCTGCCGCATTGTTCGTTGTTGGGAAGTCCAACTTCACTGCATAGGAGAGTTGGATCCTGTTCGGTCCTTTGATGTATACACCTGCTCCGGACCCTTCTTTTGACGACGCTCCGTCCACAAAGACGTCCCATTCTTCAGATGGAGGAGTTGAGTTGTGCTCCAGATTTTGGAACTCTGTTACGAAGTCTGCTAGGATTTGGGCTTTTAAAGCTTGCCTAGGCTCGAATCTGATATCGAATTCCCCCAGGCGTATCGCCCATTCCGCCAATCTCCCGGATGTTTCCGGCCGTTGCAGCACCTTTCTGAGTGGGAACCCGGTTCTCACGATGATCGTGTGTGCTTGGAAGTAGGGCCTCAATCTATTGGCTGCCGAGAGCAGGGCCAGTGCCATTTTCTCAATGTTGGGGTATCTTGTCTCCGCCCCTCGCAGTACCTTGCTGGTGTAATACACCGGGTACTGTTGCCCATCCTCTTCTCTTACGAGAACCGATCCGACAGCCTCCTCTACCGCTGCCAAGTATACATACAATTTTTCTCCCGGTATTGGTCTGCTCAGCAGCGGGGGTGATGTGAGGAATTTCTTCAATCGGTCGAACGCCTCATGGCATTCCCTGTCCCACTTGAAGGTCTGCCCTTTTTTGAGTGCTTTGTAGAATGGCATGCATCTTTTCGCCGAGAATGAGATGAATCTTCCCAGGGCTGTGACCCTTCCATTTAGCTTTTGGATGTCATTGAGGGTCTTGGGTGGAGCCATTTCTAGTACTGCCTTTATCTTCTCCGGGTTTGCTTCAATTCCTCTTTGTGAGATCATGAATCCCAAGAATTTGCCGCCTCGTACTCCGAATATGCATTTTTCCGGATTCAGCTTAAGTTTGTACTTCTGGAGGATGCCGAATGCCTCCCTCAGATCCCTCGGGTGGTCCTTCATTGTCTGGCTCTTGACAATCATGTCATCCACGTACACCTCAACAGTTTTCCCAATCAAATCTTTGAACATACAATTCACCAACCTTTGGTAAGTAGCTCCGGCGTTCTTCAATCCGAAGGGCATGACCTGGTAACAGTATGTCCCTCTGTGCGTAATGAAGGAGGTCTTCTCTTGGTCCACTGGGTCCATAGGTATCTGGTGATATCCGGATGCTGCGTCCAGGCATGAATATATGGCGTAGCCGGCCGTCGAATCCACCAGCTGGTCAATGTTAGGCAGTGGGTAACTGTCTTTCGGACATGCCTTGTTGAGGTCGGTGAAATCGACGCACATGCGCCACTTTCCATTCGCCTTCTTCACCATCACTACGTTCGCCAGCCATTTGGGATATTGAACTTCCCGGATGTGTCCTGCGTCAAGTAATCTCTGGATTTCTTCATCGATTGCCCTCTGCCTTTCCGGCGCATACTTTCGCCTCTTCTGCACTACTGGGGTTGCTTTCGAATCTACATTGAGTGAGTGTTTTATTATTTCTGGTGGCACCCCTTCTATGTCACTAATTTTCCAGGCGAAAGTGTTCTGCTCCTCTTTTATTGCTTGTATAATCTGCTCTTTAATGCCACTATCCAGCTCTTGGGATATCTGCACGTTTCTGTCCGATGCGACTGTTAGCGTTTCAAGTTTGTCCACCGGCTCTGCCTTCCTTTCTTCTTCCTCCTGGCTCCTTTCTGGCTGTAAGGAAGCGAGGTATGTTCTTTGAGCGGTCTGCTGGCTCCCTCTGGCTATCGCCCATCCGGAGGCGGTAGGTATTTGCAGTGTCAGGTACCGGATCGACAAGACGGCCTCTGATTCCGAGAGAAGCGGTCTACCCAGTATGGCGTTGTATGCCAAAGGGGAGTCTATTATGGTGAAGTCGGCTTTTGTTCTCCATACATGCTTCTCGTCTCCTATCTCCATATCCAGCGCTACCTGACCTGTTACCGGTACAATGTGTCCACTGAGACCTACTAGTGGGGCATGAACCGGATGGATTCTGCTAGGCGCAATTCTCAGCTTTTCTATTGCATGTCTTGTGATGATGTTTGTTGAGCTTCCCGTATCCACCAATATACGTTTGACCAAATAACCTTCGATTTCTGCTTCCATGACCAGGGCATCGGCGTGACCCGGTGCTATTCTGTTTTTCGAGAGGGGAGGATTAGGCTTAGCATCTCCTTCGGCATTCCTTTTGATCTTTTTAACCGGCGGATCTCCCCCAGCTATTACCATGACCACTCCCTTCATTTTTTTAATTGGAGGGACATCTTCATCAGCAGGTCTTTTCGATTCCTCCTTGCCTTTTCTTTCTATGAACTTTCGGAGTTTGCCTCTCTTGATCAGTTCCTCGATGTCCTCAGCCAGCCGTTTACAGTCATTCGTGTCGTGGCCATTCACCCGGTGATATCTACAGAATGCCTTCTCGTCTTCTCCCATGATCTGTCCTCTCCTAGCTTCTGGGTAGGAGAGGCTCTTCTTGTCCCTGCTTTTTTCTACCGCTACCAGTACCTCGCCTAACGGCCGGTTGAGGGGTGTGAACTCTCTCGGTCTTCTGTGGTCCCTTCTCTCTCTTCTGTCCCTCCTAGGTCGCCTGTCCTCTGATCCCCTCTCACCATCTCTATGGTGTCGGGTTGGCGCACCCACTTCGTCTAGTTCTATGAATGTTTTTGCCATCGAGATCATCTGTGTTACGTTTTGGGGCTTCCTCAACACAAGGTCTGCCCTTAGCCTTTCGTTGGTTGTGTTGGCGATCAGTGCCTCTAAAGCAGTGTTGAAATCCAGTTTGCGAATCTCCACTGTTGCCAAATTGAATCTGTCCACGAACTCTCGGAGGGACTCTCCTTGCCTCTGTTTGACGTCGTGTAGGGTTCTACTAGCCGTTCCGGTGGGGACCGAACCATAAAACTTCGTGCAGAATTGCTCCCGGAGCTGTTCCCAACTATTAATCGATGCTGGCTCCAACGTCTCGAACCAATAGGAAGCCGGACCCACCAGCGTTGATGAGAATAGTCTGCACATCAGACCCTCGTTGGCCCCAGCTATCTCCATCCTGTTTTTGTAATTTCTGGAGTGGACATAGGGGTCTGTTTTCCCATTGTAGTTTTCGAAGTTTAGCTGTTTGAATTTGGGATCACACGGCATGCTCAGGATCCGGTTGGTGAAGCAGGATCCCCCGCTCTCTAGTAGTGGCTCTTGTATGGGCACCGAGAATCGGGAAAAGTAGTGTTTGAACAACGCCATCATCTTTGGGTCGTCTGCGCCTTCCGGCATGGGAGTTGCCGCTTGTGTTGGGGGTGGGCCCAGCATGTACCCGTGGGTCGGGTGATAACTTGGCGGAGGTGTCTGGACCAGGGTTTGAAAGCTAGGAAGCCTGGCCTGTGATGTCATTGGAGCCAGTGGAGCCCCGACCATCGCATGCTGAGCTGTGGGATCCCCAAACCCTGGGATTGTGTTGGGAAGATTCATCTGCCTGGTGTCTCCTGGAAAAACAGGAGTTGTGTTTTCGGTCGAAGGGACCCTGGTGTATTCTGGTAACGGGAAAAGGTTCCGAGCTATCCCCAGTCCAAAGCCGTCAATACCTGCGATGAGAGGGGGTGTGCTGCTGCTAATGGTTGGTCCAACCATGCCCTGATTCTGGATCTGAAGAAACGCCTGTCTCAGATCTCTGGCATCAGCGGGGCTCAAGTTGCTGGCTATTCGATTGACTACCGCTGCCTGGGGACATATGGCAGAGTTCAACGTCGCTTGTGGAATTGTGGTTGTGAGAGAATCTCCCAAAATGTCTGAAGTCATGTTAGCGGAACTGGAATTCATGATTATCCGTCCACGCTCACCGCACCAAATGATAGATTCAGTAAAATCCTATGGGTGATCCGGGTCTGGGTTGCTGCTCTGACCGGATCCAATATGGTTTCTGCAAGACAAAACGATGAGACACCGGTAACCTCTGGGGTATACTCCGATGCCTAAGTTAGTATGCTCCTGAGTGTTGAAAAGTACTTTTAGGAGAGTTAAGAAAAGAATTCAATAGCCCTTACCTTAGGCAGGGTATCCTCCTTTTATAAGAGGGAATAGTAGAGTTGGATTGATAAAAGGCTTCCTCGTGGGTGGTGTTCCTGCCCTAGTAAAACACGGAGGTGGATTCCTAATCGGGCGCCACTTCTTACCCTAGGATCTCTCCGCGGATCTAGGGAACTTATCTGCTCAGGAGTTGGATGGGATCCGGATACGGTAGGCGGTTTCTTAGGCCGGATGATGTGACGCGGATATGGATCACCGGACTGGGCCGGGTGCACTGGACCGAACCGTAAGAACGGACCGGATGTCATCAAAATTATTAGTGAAATAAAATACGCTATATACCCACAGCTAAATTATTAAAATTGTGTAGGTGGGAACTTTTACTCTATTCAAGAAGAACTCCACTTTCTTTATTTCTCTTTTTTTTTTTTTAAATAATAATAATAATAATAAAGCTATAATTCATATATTCTTATGTTGTCAAATACATCAACATAACATATTCATAATAAAATTAGATAAATTTTATAATATTTTCCATAAATATTGAAGTCATCATTAACAAAAAAAAATACAAAATATACTTAATTGGTGAGAAAAAAATATACGATAAGGGAAAAGGAAGATACTTAACACAAACCAAATAAAAAATCATAAACTATTAAAAAAAAATAAAGAAAGAATTCATTAATGGAAGAAAATGAATCACTGATGGTACTGAGGAAGAAGAAGTAACAATATTAACAATCCCTGGAGACATCTCCAATGGAAGTTTTCTTGTCAGCCAACCCCATCAAAAAACTCTTCTTTTACCATGGGAGGAGTTGCTTGCAATTGATGAACGTTATCCACTTAATTTCTTCTATTTTTTGTTTATACTTTTAAATATTAAAAAAAAAAATGTCTTATCGCTTTTTTTTTTCTTATTTCTTTAATAATGTGGGACTATTTAAGAAAACTTTAGAAGGTTCTTTCTGTTGAAGAAGATATATGGATTCTTTAAACTTGATGAAATGGAAAAGAAAAAAAGTTGAAAGCTCTCTCCATTGAAACTACTTTAACTAACCCACAAGCTACATTTTATTGAATTCAACCATATTTTATCAAGGATTCATAGACATAAAAAATTTAACATTTCTTAAATTAACACACTGATTAGTAGATATGGATAAAATTTCTAGATTTTGCATAATTGATTGTCAAATCTGTATCAATACCCCCTGTGTCGACCGAATTTCATACATGATGGAAGAAACTCATTCATCACATTGCTTAATTAAGTTTCAATTGATAATCGAATAAATGTTTCCCCCATTATCTACTCTTAATTGATTTATTTTTTTTTTCTTCTCAGCTTGAAAACTGAACAGCAAGAATAAAATTGAAATCCTAGGTGGGATTTCAAACTCATGAATATAAAATAAATACAAATGATGAAGAGTTAAATTAGTCAAATATTCTGATTAATAATTAATGCCACTAATCATTCGATAAAATCAAAGCCCAATATATTGAGTGATAACTGAAATTTGTACAAAGTACTTAAAATTTGATTCATAGTTGCCAATTTAACAATTAGAACTTTTGGAAGGCAATTACGATATTTTTTTGGTTGACTAGTTATATTATAAAACTATTAGGCAGTCTGGAAGAATCCATATTGAGTGATCAACAGCTTGATTTCACATTTGAGCTTTACTTTCATTGGATATTAACCTTTTCTAGTCATGCTTTCTAGTCTAATAAATGAAGCTGATGTGAAATTGGACTAATATCTTAAAATATTCAGTCACAATAACATGCTCCAATTAATGTGTAATCCTTCGTGATTGAATAACTCTTGAATTTCAATTATGAATAGTGACACGTATATATACACTAGAGGCTGAAACTCTGATTAGATTATAGGGCAATTACAACGCAATTAGGAATAATTACACAATACGCAATTCGAATTTAAGTCCATTTTGGACGTGTATAGATATCAAGTAACTAAGATTACTTCCCTTAATTTACAGTTATTTAGTGCAATAGTTTTCCACACTAAAAGGTAATAGAATTGGAAAATCACAAGGTTTATCTGCTTTGTAATTAAATTTTCAAATTAAATATCATTACAGAGCTCCTTTTTGACCACCAGTACTCTTGCATTGAAAAGGAAATTATTATTATTTTATTCAACATTTTTCGACAGTTGTGTAGGCTATATTCATTCAAGTCATTCATCTTTCGAACAAAAAATTAGAAAAAGTCCATGTATGATGGGGGACCCAAACACAAAGTTTATATTAGATGAATGTTTTCTATTATTTCATTTTTATTGTATGATATAATGCTTCATTATTTTATTCAGAAGTAACTATAATAGATTGAATTTTTTATGAATTGAAGATACGCTTTTGCTAAAAAGTAATTAAAAACCAAAGATTCTGCCTTTCTACATTGACCAAGTAAGCGTTTAAAAGATATACGAAATTCCGTTCATAATATATATATGTCAATTTTATTTTATTTTCATCTCAAAAAACTTAAAAGAAAAGAAAAAAATATTAATATACAATGCAATACCTTCGTCATCATCGAAGTTCAGCATGACTCATTTGAGTATCATTACAGAAGAATAAGTATCATTAATTGTTTTTCTTTCCAAATCAAATACAATATTCCAGGAAAACAAGTGGGCTGTCCATAATCCATTCAAGAATAATGGATTTAAATTTATTGATGCATATATGCCTATCTGAACCAGTCAAGACACAGAATATTGTCTTATGGAAGAATTAAATAACAATTACAAAAACACAATATAGTCGTTTAATTATGGCATACTCATTGACCAAGAAAGAGCACATCATTTATCGGAATAGTCAGCCAAAAGCAAATTACTCTCTTTACCCGAGTTTCTAACTCCTTCACATATCCGATAAAGTGATATGTGCTGAGCACACCAAAATTAAATACTTACTTTTGGAAACTAAATTTTTGTAGTATTATGAAGTAGGATCGAATCCACAGAGATTGGTTGAGTTATTTCTTTTAAGGCTTAGACAATAAAAAGTAAAAAGGGGGTGTTTATCAATTGCACTTAAAATTTAAAAATAACAGAATCGAAATAATTTGATGAAAATTTATATAAGGTGAATTCCAGCTAGAAGGCAAGTTCGGGTCTTGAGTCAAATCAACTGATTATTTATCAATAACAAAAGATAATTTCAATACATTCAAGTTAATTAGTTATGACTATCACAAAACATGAACCACCTATCTCTTCTTACGGAATAGATAACTAAGAGAAACTCATTAATTATCATTTAATCAAACAGTTCCAAACAATCTTCGGAATTTAATTGAAAGAGATACTAATTCTACTCAATAATCACACAAGCGGAATTATTTAAAGCACATCAATTTCATTCATAACATCAATTAAAAACTTATCCATAATCAACCATATAATTCGCTACTTAGGTTAAGTGAATTAAACAATTATATATTTAATCTCTTAACTAGCAAATCAATCACAACTATATAATTAAATCAAGAATTCAATTAAATCATGCAAGAAAAATAAGAATAGAATAAAATTAATTACTTGAATTAAAGAAGAAAGTAAAAACGATTGATCTCACAGTTAACTTTACAAGACTAAATCCCCCCTACCTAGAAATTAGGGTTTAATTCTTTATAGTAGAAAAGAAAACGCTAAAAGATAAGAAGAAAGCTTACACAGTTCACGTTCCAAAAAAAAAAAAAAATGGAGAAGAAGACTGAATTTTCTCAACCCAACTTTTTTAATCCTAGACAACTTAGGAAAGAGTTCTAAAAAAGAAATAACTCTAATTAAGATTTTTGTAGGAAAATCTAATTAGAGTTAACATAGGAATAATAATAATAATAATAATAATAATAATAATAATACCCTAAAATCCTATTACAAAAAGGTTGAAACAAATAAAATAAAACTAATTAGGAAATTTTGTAATATTATAAAAACTCTACATTTGTTGTAGCTCCTTTTAAGCCATGATCTTAGTTTATGCAAAACAGCTTTTTATGTCAATTTTCAGTATCAGCAGCACACCACAAACCGTGCTCATGGGTTACGACTTCACAGCTCCATCTTCTATGCATTCCAATCTCTCAAAATCGACACCTTAAGTTCAATTTCAACTTTAAGGCCTCTAACACGAATAATTACACAAAGTGAAGTAAATCTATCTAAGTTAACTAAAAATATAGCAATTAAAGCTTATAAACCAAACAAATTACGTGCATAAAATGCACTCATAATGCATATTGAAAGAAGCACACACCAACACTTTCATCATAACTTTGATCTTGATTTGGCCTCTCTGTGGAGGAATAGTGGTGAATTTAGATACTCTCATATTGTATTCCATTTCACTAATTTTCGGGACAGAAAAGGAAAACACAAAATTAAATTAACAAGAGCTAGAAGAGAGAAACAGAGGAATTAAATCAACAAATTAATTGAGGAAAGATTTAAAATAGAGAGAGTTATGACAGTGACAAAAGAAAAAAGATAATTAATTTTACTTACAAAAGCAAATTGGGTTTATATGGGTGAAGTGGGGAACCATATTCCATTGAAAAGTCAAAGCTTTCTTTCTATTTCTGTAAGAGTAATTAAATTGAATTTCTGATACGGCATACTTATATTTTTAAATAAAATAAATTATGTGTTATTCCAGACATCAAAGTGAACCAAACAGACCATGTAAATTGTACATATTAAAAATGGTCCTACCCGTATACTTCAAATAAAAATATCAGTAAAAGAAGACTAGACCGCTATAATCTCATTCGGTAGCTATACGTAACTCAGATTCCTTGTTGCTCTGTTATTTGATTCCATAATTTAATATCATACATACAACATACATAATTACCTCACAATTTTTATTAACAAAAATAATGCTATACATAAAGTTTAGCTATTAATTAATATGCATTTACTATTTATTTTTACCAATATTTCATCATACTTCGGCTAGTAATATATGTTGAGCTTGCAAGAGAAGATTTAAGTTTTATTGTAGTTAAATGTACAGTGAAATTATGATATTTACGCTCATTTAAAATTTTTTTTCTTTATTCTTTTCTCCATATTAAATTCCTTTACCTTTTCTCTCTCATCTTTTATAATTTAAACTTAATTTCATCATTTATTTTTTAATCCGTTCATTTTCTCGTCATACGAATTTATAAAGTTTTTTTTTTCTTCGAAATGAGATCTATTTATATATATTATCCTCTATTTTTTGTTTCATTTTCGGTTTTGGTATAAATAAAATATCAAAATGGTATAAGAAGGTATAACAAAAAATAAATAAATCATATATAACAACATAAAACATATGCAAAAGTTTCAAAACGGTATCAAAATCATAATTGTGACCTTTGTATTGTATTTTTCACCATTAAACATCATTTTAAGTGTCAGTATCGTTAATATTGATCCTGTCAACTATGCTCCCACATATCCTACCATCTGTGCCTTCCCATAATTAACTACACATTCATACTAGATGTTCTTAACTTAATTCATAATTATGCTTAATTTCGATAATAGCACAATTCGAATTTGACTAATTAACCTGACGCCATGGAAAGTTGTAGGAGACAACAAAAGTAATAGTGACAACATGATTGAAATGGCCATTAAAGACATATCCCAAAAATATATATCATCACCATTACAACAAGTCTCATGTCGATGCCTCTCCTGCAAATGGATTTTTTTTCCCAATTGTCATACTTCCACACCCTATCAATAATATTATATATGTCTCCATTGATAGGACTATGTATATTGTATTAGTATATATTGTACAGGGAGTGTTGTGTATATTTTACACGTGCACTATTAGGATATAAATACCTATTGGAAATCAATAATATTCAGGGGTTCACGTTAATTTTTCATGGTATTAGAGCACTTAAGGGCCTAACAACCGAATTCACCCTTGGAACCCTAACCCTAGCCGATCTCGTCTACCATGTCCACCATAGAAGCAATCACCGGCGCCAGAACTGATGTTGTCACAGCTTCCACCAAAGCTTCCTTGACAGTTCTGGCTTCCCCTCCTCTTCCTACTATAACCACTCAAATGCCGGCCAAATTATCAGTTTCAATTTCTAACTATGGAAGACGCAACTGCTCCCTATGATTAAAGGCAGTGGACTCGACGGGCATCTGGACAACACAGAACCAGCTCTGGCAAAATTTCTTGACAACAGCGTAAAGAATCCAGCCTACACGATCTGGAACAGACGTGAGCAATAGGTACTTTGCTGGATTTTAAACTCAATTTCAGATTCCCTTTTGCCTCAATTTGTAGGTGTCACATCTGTTAGGGATACTTGGGATAAACCCAATACATCTTATACGTCGGGATCTTGATCCCAAATCCGTGAGTCATTTGCATAACTTGAAACAAGGGAACGATGAGATAACTATTTATTTACAACGTGCAAAATCAATTTATGATTCATTGTTAGCTTTGGGTCATAACATCAGAGAAGATGATTTGATGGAAGCTGTAAGTAAGGGATTGCATGAAAATTTTGATGCGTTTGCGAGGACTTTTGAAGTTCATATGGAGACTGTTATGTTTGATGATTTGTATGGAATGTTGTTAACTGAAAAGAGAAAGATAATCAACGTGTTAGTCGGGAAAACTCAGTCTCGTCCGCTCATGTGACAGTGAGGCAGCAAGTCAATGCGCCGGGGAATTATTACGAATAAAACTCCGAACTGTTTACTGCCAGCAGAGGGCGCGGTAATGGCCTTGGCAGCCGAGGCCGTGGACGACAGCAACTTCATGGATTTGGTGGTAGCCGCAGTAATAACTATCACCATAGAAATCAGTATTCGAAAGGAATGTTACTACTTCTGCAGGGTATGATATTGCTACAGTTGTCTGTCACAACTGCAAGGGGAATGGCCACTATGCTCGCCAGTGTCCCTCACCAAGATTTAACCCCCCA
Source organism: Euphorbia tirucalli (assembly GCA_039660915.1). NCBI lineage: Eukaryota > Viridiplantae > Streptophyta > Magnoliopsida > Malpighiales > Euphorbiaceae > Euphorbia > Euphorbia tirucalli. The sequence continues at coordinate 15,552,857 of CM077639.1, forward strand.
TAAAACTGAACCTCCCAAGCCAACCACACTACCATAGCCCCTCACCCATCTCCTCGTCAACCGTGGATCATGGATATGGGCGCTACTCACCATCTCACATCTGATATGGGGAACCTGGTACTCCACTCTGATTATACAGGGCTAGAGGAAGTAATTTTGAGTAATGGCTCTAACTCCAAATTTCTCATAATGGTCAATCTTTATTTCATACGTCTAACAAGTCTTTTAAATTGTCCAATGTTCTTCATGTTCCACAGTCTAACTCTAATCTCATATATGTTTCTGCACTTACTAATCATAATGATGTTTCTGTGGAATTCTTTAATAATTGTTTTGTCTGCCAAGGGCCGAATAGAGGGGACATTTATACGGTGCCAAAACTTTCAGCTCCTCCTGCTCGGATCCATGTTACATCCCTCCCGACGTGGCATGAAAGATTGAGACATGCAGTGTTACCAGTAGTCAGAAAAATTCTTAGTTAGAATAAACTTCCAATATCCAGTAAAATAGAGTCATTTTGTTTTTCAAGTTGTGCTGTTAGTAAGAATCACAACCTTCCATTTGTTGAGTCCAATTTTCAGGCCAAACGGCCTTTGGAACTTATTTGTTCAGACCTTTGGGTCCATCTCCAGTGAAATCTTATGATAATTTTTCTTATTATTTGTTGTTTTATGATCATTATACCAAATTTTCTTGGATCTACTTCTTGAAATATAAATCCGATGCTCTTTTTACCTTTATTAAGTTTCATTCTTTAGTGGAAAAACAATTTGAATGCACCATTCAATCCTTTCAATTTGAATAGGGTGGAAATTTCAATATATTTCCTCATATTTATCACAGCATGGCATACAGCACCAAGTTTCTTGTCCGTACACCCGTGAACAAAATGGATGTGCGGAACGAAAAAACTATCATATTATGGAAACAGGGTTATCATTAATGGCACATGCTAAGCTTAACAAATCTTTCTGGACTCGTGCCTTTGATACTGCTGTCTATTTAATTAACAGGATGCCTACTAATTGCTTGATTTTCAATCCCCATTTGAAAAACTGCTGAATGCTTCCCCTGATTATAATTTTCTCCATGTATTTGGTTGTTTGTGTTATCCTTGGCTTCATCCCTACTCTGCTTTTAAACTTGATTATCGCTCTCGTCCTTGCATTTTTGTTGGATACAACCACTTACACAAAGGTTATCATTGTTTAGATCTGTCTTCTAGCAAAGTTTTTGTCTCACGCCATGTTGTTTTTTATGAATAGGTTTTCCCATATCAGGAGACGACTCGGATCCGTGATTCCACCGTGCAATCTCCCAATACCAACCCTGTACTGCAATTCCCTGTTATCCATAATCAACCAGCCCCTGCACGTCACTGTGTACCCTTTTCACAGCCCTCGCCTAGCCTACCCAGTCCTTGCCCAGCCTTGCCATACGCATCACCTAGCCAGCCCCCCAGTCCCCCACCGCACTATAGGGATTTTTCATAGAAAATCAACTGATTAAAGGGAAAGCTCGCATTGATTTTCTCAAATCCGTGCCCACAAGCAAGTGAAGTGGAAATCATAAACAATAAAATTCAATAGAGAATAATAGTTTCTCACCAGAAATATCTCCTCTAGAGATGGCTGTAGAAATCGATATCGATCTCCTCCATGATCCCGTACACGAATGGTTATCGAACTCGAACCCGTGGTAGCTATTTGATCGACGGAAGAGAGGAATTTTGTGGCTTGAATTTTCTACCTCAAGAATGGATCCCTTAGCCAAATTCCCTTAGGGTTTTTAGCCTTGTATGGCTGAATTCCCTGAGGGAATTTTAGGCCAATTGGCTTTTAATTCTATGCGGGCTTTACGCTCATTTAAGCCCAGGTCCAATATTAATTCTTTGGGTTTGTTTTAACTGCAAATCTAATTTCAATGTAACATGTATGTGAATGTATTATACCATATAATATATTACATTCCATTTAAATTGAAATTAATTTGACCAATTAATTTAACTGATGAATTAAATTGGACTCTCCATAAAATTAAACACATATAAACCTATACATGTGAAATATTTCTACCTAGGAAATAATCTCATAAATTGATTCATTGAATTAATTATTATAAAGCCAATACAAATATTAATTATATTATTTTGATCAATCCAATCGATCTATATAATATAATTAATAAAATCCTCTATCTTCAGTATATATACTCCAAGTATACGGTTGATCTTTTAAGTTCAAGCTCAGACGTTCAATGTGTATGATCGTGTGGGTCCGTCTTTATGTTGTCAGTGGGCCTATGGTCCACAGACTGCAAGCGGGCTCTAGCAAGCCACTGCAACCCCTAATTAAGACGGAGATAGTAGTCCAATTGAAATCGAAACCCTGTAGTTTAAACTCGTATGTCCCATGTCATTGATATCGGTGTCCAACACAAAGGTATGGTTTGATCACCCTCTTTTGTGTCCGGATTTACTTGATCCCGAATGAACTGATGCTCACAAATAAGTTCCAACTTGTTTAGGTGTAGCTGCACTAGTATTAGTTGCATTCATCAAGTGGCCAGTGATATCTTCTCAATGGACTACTGAGTGACATTCCCTTCTGCAATATCCATTGTCTAGCCATGTCTACTGATATACCCGAACGTACCCATACTTGACACCCTGTTATAGGCCCTTTAGGCGTACACCAAAGTATGTCACTTCACATGCAGCACCATGATATGGTCAGGTCAAAGGATCTATACAAGTATTACACGAGAATCACTTGTAATACTATACCATGTGGATTTCTTTTTTTAGTGGATCTATCTAGAACCATACCCCTTTGCATGTACCCATTAACTGGGTAAAAATTCAATGTCCAATGGCCAGTAAGACACCATCATTCAACCAAGCTCATAATAGTATTTGGTTCCATTCATTCCTATGACTGGAACAGACTACTGATGACTTTATGGTCATATCATTTACCCTATCCATAGTCTCACTACCAAGTACATGACACTTGTCAACATGGATAGGGATATGTCCATTGGATACTCTATTTATAACATAGCACAAGACATATAATAAATATATTAACGCCTTTATTTAATGACATAAATTGTATAATACATAAATCTCATAACAGAGTACAAATGTATGATACAAATACAAAGACAAATGCCTCGGGACTGGGGCATATCCAACACGCACTACTCCCCCCTCCACTCCACAATGCACCACCCACCCATGTTCTTACCCATCTCCACCGAACCCATCCCTAACAATTTTTCCCCCTCTCCCATCGCACCACCCACTTCCCCCACTAGTAAAGACACCTCACTTGGCCTCTCCCTTGTTGTGGACTCCATGGAATTTCCTCAGGCAACTGAATTTAGTGCTCGGTAATAACCTGGCCCGGCTCCACGTCTCATGGTGACCCGTTCCCAAACTGGGTCCTCTCAACAACGAGCATTTCATACCACAATTACAGAAATGGATCCAGTCACGTATACCGAGGCTACTAAGTCCAATCATTGGTGGGTTGCCATGGCTGATGAATTTAACACCTTAATTATTAATGGCACGTGAGAATTGGTGCCTCCCTCACTGAACGCCAACATTATTGGATGTAAATGGATTTTTAAAACCAAACACAAGGCTGCTGGATCGGTTGATCATTACAAAGCGAGGCTAGTTGCCAAGGGCTATTACCAACACCTCGGGATGGATTTTACAGACACCTTCAGCCCAGTTATGAAGCCTACCACTATTCGGCTTCTACTTACCTTAGTAGTGTCGTTATCATAGTAAGTCCTACATCTGGATGTATCTAATGCCTTTCTCCATGGTGATCTTGAGGAGAAAGTGTTCATAAAGTAACCTACAGGTTTTGTTGACCTTACTCGCCCCTCCCATGTGTGTGCACTTCGGAAATCTCTATATGGTCTCAAGCAATCCCCTCATATGTGGCATAAGCACCGTACAGCTGCATTAATTGGTTTTCTAAAGCTGATATCTAGTTATATATGTTCCGTTCTGGTGCTGCTGTCATCTTCTGTCTTATATATGTTGATGACCTTCTGTTACTTGGCAATAATTCGCATCAACTACAATATCTGGTTGCTCATATATAGAGTCAGTTTGCAATTAATAACTTAGGCTGTGTTTAGTATTTTTTAGGCCTTCAAATGCAGTGGTCCGATAATGCCTTGTATGTCAATTAGCAAAAGTACATCAGGGACTTGCTTGCAAAGTCTGAAACGTCTAGCTGTAAGCTGTTAAGTACTTCAGCCTGTGTCTCCACCAAAATTTCGGCTTCTAGGGGTGAGTTATTAGCAGATGAGTCATTATATCGCAGCATTTTTGGGGGCCTTCATTATTTAACTATCACCAGACTAAACAATGCTTATGTTGTCTATAAGATTGCCCAGTTTACGCATGCTCAGACAGATTTGCATTGGCAAGCAGTGAAGCATATATTACGCTACCTTCAGGCTTCTTCCTCACATGGTCTGGTGTTTCAGCCAAGTCCTATCTCTCAACTACAGGGGTTCTCTTACTCCGATTGGGATGGTGACTTTGATGATCGATGATCCACTACTGGTTTTGCTATCTTTTTGGGTGAAAATTTAATTGCTTGGATTTCTCGGAAGCAGTGCACCGTTTCCTGATCCTCAACTAAGGCGGATTACCGTGCCTTAGCCACCACCACTTCTGAGTTATCTTGGCTTACTCTAGCCACCACCACTTCTGAGTTATCTTGGCTTACTCTGCTTCTCACAGACATTGGTTTTCCCTTGCCTCACTCTCCTGTACTTTGGTGTGACAACTTAAGTGCCACCTATCTGACGGCGAATCCTATCTTTCATTCCCAGACAAAACATCTTGAGATAGATTTTCATTTTGTCCGGGAACGGGTGGCAGCCAAGTCGCTTTATGTTCGTTATCTACCCACGGAATGTCAACTTATCGATCTGCTCACCAAGGCACTTCCAAAAGCGAGATTTCTGCTGTTACGAGACAAGTTGAACGTCCCGCTCAACTTGCAAGGGTGTGATAGGACTATGTATATTGTATTAGTATATATTGTACGGGGAGTGTTATGTGTATTTTACACGTACTATTAGGGCATAAATACCCATTGGAAATCAATAACATTCAGGAGTTCATGTTAATCTTTCATCCCCTAGCTTCACAATTACCTACCAAATTAACATTTTCACTAAAATTTCATATAACTATCTTCAATTGCAACAATAATTAAGCTGCTAATAAGAGAAAAGTAAAATAAAAGCATGCATTGGATGCATTGATACCATTTGATACCATTTTGATACCATTATGATACCATTTTCATACATCTAGGAAAAATACATATGTAACAAAAAAAATATATATATAATATTATTTATACCTTTTTGATACTTTTATAACGTTATATACCATTATCATATCTTTTTATACTTTGTATATACTTCCATGATACTTTTATGACCACATATACCATTTTGATACTATTATAATACCATTAAAATACCATTACGATATCACTATGATACCTCTATGAAAAAAACATATGTTGTAAATCTGCTCTTTTTTTTTTTTTACTGTTCACAACTCCATATCAGAAGAGTTATCAAGCTTAAGGGAAAAGACTAGTCTCTCAAAAGGAGATCCTATAAGAAAGCTTATAGAACAAGCACTACATTTCAAATATAACTAACAATTGTCTAAAATAAACTCATTCTTAATCTTCTCTCCTGTTCTTTTAATTTTCTCGCATTTTTTTTGTTCTACCTTTTATACCGTTTTGACACCTTTGCCAAACATACATATATTTATATGTTGTTATATATATGTTTTTTTGTTGTTATATCTTCTTATACCGTTTTGATAATTTGTTTATATCAAAACCGAAGATGAAAAAAACAAAGAAAAAATATATATACATATGGATCTCATTTCGAAGAAAAAAAAAAGAATTTTTTTTTTCTAAAGTGACATATTGAAAAATGAACAGATTAAGACATAAATGATAAAATTAAGTTAAAATTATAAAAGATGAGAGAGAATTTAAGGAATATGATGGGGAAGTAGTAGCATATTTTGAAAAGTAGTTGAAGTATTTTGGAGAGGATCACCTTTGTAGAGTAAAACAAAACATATAGCTAAGGCTCTGCTTAGAATAAATGAATTCCTTAAAATTTTGAGAATTCATTTTTAATTTCAATTTTTTGTGTTTGGAATGGAAAAAAAGTGAGGAATTCAATTCCTAAAACTGAATTCTGTGAAATTCAACATGCCTTTATCGAATTTCATCAAAATAGGTGGAATTTGCAAATGAATTTCGCGTTTTATGTAGAGAAATATTTTGGAGCAATTCTACCATCACTACACTCTTATTATACTTTTATTTTTCTCACATAAATTTTTTGTTGATTAATATTTTTCAATATCGATTCTAAAAAATAATCCATTATTATTTTACTTTTATTTTTTAATTGATTATATTTATTTTTTTTAAATACTGTGAAGGATAAGAAAAAATAAAAAAAAAAATTAAATTTTCCTTTTGAAATTTACATAAAAACGAACTAAGATTGTTTGAACGGTAACAATCTTTAATTGCTTTTATTGAGTTTCAAACTTTATTTCTAATGTACATAAAATTAATTTGGAGAAAAGTCGTCTAATAGAAAATATAATATGATAAAACAATATTTATATCTAAATCTAATTATAAATTTTTAAAATAAAAAATTCTTGTTAATTAATTTATATTTTATACATAATTAATTATCTAATTGGTTACTTATCATAAAAATTTATTAATACGGACAATTCAGGAAATAAGCAGAAATGAAATACTTTTGTTCATTTATTCTAAGTATAAATTTATAGAATTCATTTCAATTCTGTTATTTAAGTTATTTCGCTCCAAGCATGTAAACTCATTTACAATTGAATTCTACATGGAATTTATTTACAAATGAATTCTATATATGTAGTTCATTGATTCTAAGCGGAGCTTAAAATTAGAATATTTTGTTAAAAATCTAAAAAAGCTACAGGTGATATCGATATAAGACTAATATTAAACTAAATTTATTTTGTTTTATTTGATATTGTGAATAGGGTTATTTATATATGAAAAAGTAGTTAGATATTTTTATTTTATGTGTGATCTCAGCAGAAGTATTTTCTAGGTATATATGTATTTTTTTTTTTTTTTGTCTCATTTACTGACTAATTACCTGAAATGTTACATTTAGAAAGTTGTCAATGCAGTGGAAATTTTATGTGATATGGAATAATGTACTACAATTTCTAGAAATAGATTGACTAACGAGGTCATGATAATGACAAGAAGAAAATTCCATGATGTTAGGCAAAATAATATATGGGACCCAAAATGAAAAATCTTTATCACCAAAAGCAACAGCAGCCTTGCAGCAATATGTGGATTCCGGGAAAATATTAGCAGTGTGAACATATATGAAAAAAAAAAAAAAAAAAAAAAGCTAAAAAGCAAATTAATTAACAGGTGTCAAGAATAACAACCAATATTTCCAAAAATAATAATAATCTATTAATCTGAAGATAATTCTGACCTTGAACTTAAGGAGGGACCAATCAATCAGATCTTGGAAAACAGAGTGGTACATAGAACCTAGATCATAATGTCACCTCTGCACTTTTGTGCAAAATTGAAAGACAATTAACAAACTAATCAGAAATTATTTGTACACCACTGAACAAAAAAAACTTAAACGTCAATCAATTCGAAGGCGGAGCCTGCCCATGTTTTTAATTTGTCAAATATTTTATTATTTTTCACATTAAAATTTTTTTAGAATGACAAATTAGATCACGACTCTGGTCACTAATGGCTACCTCTCCAACTGTCACTAAATCGACTAATTGTCTTATTTAAAACAAAATATAAGAAAGTATTAAGTAATGCGAATATGCAAGACTAATTTTCATTTATATTGACCTACGTAGAGTTACACTTTATTTATGTATCGGAAAGTTTACAACTATTATAAAACAAAAAAATCTAAACAAGAATTGGCTAACCAAAGTTAATTAATAACTCTTGATTAATCTAGAATTACTATGAATCCCTTCCTCAAGTTGGATTAATAAGGTTCTACATATTATCTTGTATGGTTTTTGGTAAATAGATTGCTAATTGCATAGTTGCTAGAATGTAAGATGCGCTGAAATTGTTTTTTACATTTCAAATGAAATTTTTACAATTTTAACTTTCTATCAACATCAGACATTTAAAAAATGCGTTTAAACTGTTAAAAATACAAATTTTAAATAAAAATGAAATGAATAATACTAAGTTAGTTAACCGAACTTTGTATTGATAACAGATTTTTCTAGTAATTGTCCATCGTTGAAATCAATCACGGACATATTCTGTCAAATTGAAATATGAAGAGTTTATTCAACAAAAATCGAAGCCGAGGAAGCTTATGATGCATTTTTCCAATTATTAACCAAGTAATCATCCTAATGATGATAATTGAGGGTGAAAAGTGATCTTTTTAAACCATGACTAGGCCATTTTCAACTCTACACTCCAAATTTTCACTCCAAATCCAATTTCCTCCATAATTTGGAGGGAGCTACAGTTTTTTTTCTCCAACCCCCCACTCCAAATTTCCACTCCAAGTTAAAATATTATTACTTTATTCCTTTTCACCTAACATTTTTATTATTATTATATTATTTTTTACATATATTTATATTATTCATATATTTTTATCAAATCCTCAAAAAAATTTTAATATTAATAATTTATAAATAAATATATTTAATTACATGATAATTTTTTAATAAATAAATAATTTAATTAAATAAAATCGTATCGCATGAAAGTAAAATTTAACACATGAATACATAATAAATAATATATATTAATTAGACCGGAATACAACCACACTTTTAAAATCTATTCAAATACAATAATTGAATTAAAGTTGTGGTAATTGGTAATTGTTACATACCTTGAAAGTTGGTAATTGTGTTGTCACTGCAGCGTGCAGAGACTCATCTTTTTCATTTTCAACTTCTGATACATTATTGCATTGTGGTGGTAGTGGAAACAACTGTAGCATGTAGAGACATGTGTTTTAGCTTTTGTTTGTAATTCTTACAGACCTTGAAAGTTATGATATTGTATTGTCACTGTAGCATGCAGAGACTTGTCTTTTTCAAATTCAAATTCTGATACATTATTGGACCTTAACTTTACTATAAGTACAAATGTTTGGAGTAAAAACCAATCACACACTTCATACTTCTATTCTAAGATTTCAAACACTAGTAAATTCTTCATTTCATCAAAATGTCTCGTGGGCACGGTTTCAAAGCTGCTGAAGATGTGTTGTTATGCTTAGCTTATTTGGAAATCGTTCAAGATCCAATAATAGGGAAAAACCAAACCAAGGAACATCTGTGGAAACGAATATCAGAGTTATACAATGAGAGGAAAGAACTAACGTGGGAGGAGAGGAACAACAGATCATGTGAGTGTCGAATCCAGAAAATAGAGAAGCATGTGAAAAAGCTGATGGCTTGCATTAGACAGATTGAAAATAATAACCCCAGTGGTGCATTAGATGCAAATATTGTAAGTAACATTTATTTAAAATAAATAATTAACTTTTAATATTACATTTGGGTGGATGATTGTTAATATTAATTCCTGATTTGTAGATGGTTCATGCGAAAATGTTAATGTAGACAGACAATGGGTACAAAGGTGGCTTCAAGTATGACCATGTTTGGGAAGTTATGAAAGATTTTGTCAAATTTGAAGATAACATCCAAACTACAAGAAGGAAGGCTAGGGCTCATATGGCATCATATGTATCTTCGTCTTCGGAGAATCATACTTCTGATAACCAGATTGATGAAGTTCCGAGTCAACAATCACCAGGTTTGTCTGATTTCTCTATTGACTTGAATCAAAGCTCTATTGGTGTAGGTGTGCGCGGACGACCTAAAAAGCGGAACGCAACGAAGCGAACCGGGGAGAATAAATTAGGTATATTTGGATTATTTTGTTATGAAAACTGGTTTTGTGTCTTGCTTAAGAAAACCATTGATTTGTTCGGAAATTCCCTTTTATAGGAAACCTTTTATTTAAATATGAATTTTGGGAAAAATGGTTTTGCGTTTTAGAAAAAATCTCGCTTTATTACTTAAAGACCTCGAAACCTAAATTTCAAGATCAATGATAGAGTCGCCACTCGGATCAGCTCATCCGGAAAATTCTAGTACAGCTTCCTACCGAGCGTAGACTACCGTACCTAATCTAGAGATTTAGGGTTTGGGTAACTTACGTATTCAACCTCGAGCTTGCATTCACTTTATAGTTTATGTTACCATATTTACATTCACTTATTATCTTTTTCTACCCATTTTATATTTAATTATCAGCCCATGCTCATACAGATGACAGAAATAAATTGCAGAATAATAAAGTGCAGAAAAGTAAACATGCATCGAAACAATCGAAAGAGAATAGAGGCCAACTTATACAACCAAATCGAACAAAAAGGAAAACTCTCGTCCTCACATTACAAGCGCCTAGATACACGAAGATCTAAAAATTACAAACGCCTAAAATACACTAGCTAAATTATTTAAATACATTCAAAATAATAAAAGAAGAAAAACTAAAAATTGCAAAACAGATGGTTAGTACAGTCATACTATAAACGCGAACAGGACTCATAATAGGACAGAATTGGGATTTTAGGAGTAGGGGCATGCATTTAGGGGATAGTTGGGTCAACTTAGCCAATTGGCCCGACTAGACCTGGAAAACGGTTTTGAAACACCCTGTAGGTTTTCTGCTGAAAAATAGTTTTGGAAAATGATTTGGCTCTGTTTCATGCAAATTTCTCCCTTTTAGCGGGGTCGGTTATCCCAGAACTCAGGATTCCATTCATATGGGTTTCCTAATTCCAACATACATCTAAGGTCTAAAAATGATAAAAATTCCAAAAACAGTTTGATTCTAAAGACAGCATCATGCGACGACATCTGTGCGGGTCGTCCTGCAATTCTGCCTCCTTTTGGAGACTACAGCCGTAGGGCTCTAACCACCACAACCTTGTGGTTGTAGCACCCAGAACCCAAAATTGGTTTTCTTACTTTGAAAATCACTATTTTGCTCGTGTCGGTGTTTCCTAAGGATTTTCATGAAGTCCGGGGGTCCGCTAATGCTAGACAACAGATTCGATTTGGATCGAACAACCCTGAATTCCAGAAAAATGAAATTTGGGAAATCAAAAATCTCACATCCGCACAGTTAAAAATCCGAAAACCAGAATTTTGTCGTGCACAGATGTGTTTGGACCGAAATAGATTATAAAAGAATGAACAAAATGGAAAACTGACTGCTTTTAGTCGTTTCGGAGCTTTTTTGGGTTTCTGCCGGAAAGAACACAGCCGTACGGCTATAGCATTACAGCTGTGCGGTTCTGTTCTAAGGAACTATAGTTGTGCGGCTGTATTCAAAGAGAACACAGTCGTACGGCTCTTGCTGGGCAGTCAGTGATGGGTCCTAGGCGAAGTAGTGAAACCAAACCTAGAAACTCACAACTAAGGCAGTGTACCTATCGTTGACAAGTAATAATTCTGGTTGGTCCAGGTATCGATCCCACAGAGAAAAAAAATATTCTGCAAACACTAAACTACTCGGGTTCCTTGCGTGCTCCTAGTTGATCTATCCCAGGTTACTTTGCACTTGAATTTGGGTTATCAATTGGCGGTTTACCGACCTATGAATGCTAATGGAGATGGCTTAATCAATTAATTACAATAGATGAATTTAACTCAATAATTAATCCTTAATTATGTTCTTTCGATAATTCAACCTAGCGTGTCTAGATCTTTTAGGTCCTTAGTCGGTTTCCCTTGTTTAGAGGTGGTTTAATTCTAAAGCTCAGAAAATAGGGGCACGTAAGTTCCACAGTGTCGTCAATACTAATGGTTTCCTAGGCGTCAATCTAGGTAATGCCACAAATATGAACTTAATAAATTAAGATCTTATGAGACTAGATTATCATTAAAGGAATTGCATAAAGAAGAGGAATAAAAATTGAAATTAAATTGCAATCAATTGTATTAATCAAGAAAGGTGATACGAATTCAGTGTTTACAACCAAACACAATCAATTACGGAACCAAAAACTAACTTAATCGAATTACAAAAGAGAAGAAGAAAAACTTATGCCCTTTTGGTTCGATTAACCGGATTCCGACGGTGTGAAGATACTTGGGGTGTACCTCTATATATGAACTCAATCTGGAACTAAGAACATCGCAAAAGGGGAAGGTTTTATGTAAAACTTCTACCAATTGATGGTTCAAAACTCAAAGAACAAATAGTTCAAGCCAAAAACCCAGCTACAAGTTTATTCTTTACACTCTAAAAGTCTAGAAAAAGATCCTTAAAATTTAGAAAATAACCAATTTATACGGCTAGGTTAAAACCACGAAAAAGAAAAGATGAAAGTAGGCCAACAGTAGAATTCTGGAGTTCGGCACGCCGTGCTTTGGAGTTGGCACGCCGTGCTGTGCAGAATTATGGGTGGCACGCCGTGCTGGTAGAGGTGGCACGCCGTGCTGTGTAGATTTGGGGTTGGCATGCCGCGCTGGTAGGGGTGGCACGATTTCGTGCCGATCCGCTGGATCCCATCCCTTGGCACGCTAAAATGGCACGCCGTGCCCTCATTGAGGCACGCCGTGCTACCTTACTTTTCAGCACTTCAAACTTTTCTTCACCGCCGCTGCTCCAACTTTCGGTCCGGGTCACAATGCCTGTCCAAAACAAACGTAAAGAAATATAACCGCACCAAAGCCACAGACTATAAAAACGACATATTATCCAAAATTACAAAAACACCCCTAGAAAACACGAAAATACTAAAAGTTATGAAAATCTATCCAAAACATAAAAATCACAAAATACTCAAAAACCAAACAAACATTCACACAAAGGACTCTAAAAATTACCGTTCAAACCACGAAATTACCTAAAAGATAAGGTCAAAAACCGACCTTATCAGTCAGCTTTCCGGAAATTGATGAAAGAAAGAAGGAAATGCACGAAAAAGCAATGAATACAAGTTTAAGGTCTCTCAGAGTTTACCTTGTTGTTCCAGTGTATTGGACAATCGGAAGTGGATTGAGAAATCGAAATGCCCTTTGAATCCCGAAAACGACCCAAAACATCGAAATTAAGTCCCGAATCGATCCGAAACAATCCCAAGATAGACCCAGATGAATGAGAAATTGTCCAGAACCTTAGCACTCTCCCTTCTAATATGTTTTTTTGGTGTTTAACTTCGAGTATTTTCTCTTTTCTTTTCTGTTTTCTCTCTTTTCTCTCTCTTCCTCTAATTTTTTTCTCTGTTTCTCTCAATTCTGATTTTCTGATCTTGCTTCCATCTTCTTTTGATTTCTCCTTTTTATATCTCTGCCACCCCTTGTCGATTCCATTAAGCGGCCTTTAAGGATTTTGGCTAAAAAGAAATCTTGAGCCACCCCCTGCAGCCAACTTGCTTTGTTTTCCGCAGGTAAGTTGACCGCCTGTTAGAGCTGCACGGTTGTAATGTTATAGCCGTGTAGCTGTAGTCTTAAAACTACAGCCGTACGACTCTAACCAGAGCCGGGGCAGATTCCCCTAAATCCTACACTCACCTCTAAGCCCTCTAATCCCCCGAAGGACCTTTCTCAGGGTCCCGTATCGAGGACAGTTTGGCTGTCAGAGTGTTTGAGGCATTCTGGTCGACATCCCACTCATTCTTGAGTCTAATTCATGTCCGTTAGCTTAACAGGTAATAAATGGCTCTCATCACAGAGGTCGAGAAAACCCGTTCTCACAGTAGGTTCATATAAAAGACCAATCAAAATTAAGAAAGCAAAAAAGAAAAAGGCAATGGATGCTAAAACCATGTTAGATGTGCGTAAAAGGGAGGAGCAGAATGAAAGAATGTGTGTGTTAATAGTAAAGTCAAATGAGATCCGAAACAAAAATTTACAGTGGAAAGAACGAGAATTAGAGGTTAGGAACCAAGAAGCAGCGGCCAAGAACCGAGAATCTCAAGCCACCGGCCGAGCATTGAAGCTACGAGAAGATGCCATATTAATGACAGATACGTCAAAAATTCTCGATCCACTTCTTCGTAATTGCATGATACAAAGACAAACTGAAATTATACAAAGCAGAATGATGTCACCAACTCAGGCACCAACCCCCTCTTCAATACCAAATCTTAACACTGATGAGGAGTATACATATATTAATAATTTCGTTCACAATGCTGACAACGTGGATTTCTCAAATTATTAAAACTTTGTGGCATATGTAGTGTTTTATATATTTTTCGTAATATCTAAGTTTATTAAGTTATGTTAGTCTAACTGTGTGTTTTAGTTAAAAATAAAATTTATGTGTGTGTATGTATTTAAGTGTATTGTATTGTATCGTCATATTTTGTAATGCAATGTCAATTTCTATTTGCTCATTTAATATTTATTTGGTATTAATTTTATGATATTTCCAAGTTGTATACATATTAATATTTTTTTAATTTTCACCATTTTAATTTATTTTTTATATTTTATTATTACCAATTAATCAAATTTTAAGAATTTGAGCAAAATTATTAAAAAAATTGAAGACCACAAATACATAGATAAATTAAATTAAACTCACAAATTTATAAAAACACATAACCCAAATACCATAAAATAAATATATATTTTTAAAACTAAAAAAATAAAAAAAATTGAAAAAAAATAAAAAAGAAATTAAAAAAAAAAGATTTAGAGGGGAACAGTCCCCGCCAAGTTGGGCGGGGCACTGTTCCCTGCCAAATAAATGAAGCAATTTTTAGTGGTGTGTTAGAGCAAACCCACTGCCAAAAATGGCATCTCCAATCCAAATTGGCGTTGGGTTGGAGATGCCCTTAGTGATCATCGCCAAAAAACCTAGATATGACTAAAGCCAATTGTTTCTCCAAGGAAAGTTTAATTAGAAAGTTTGTTGATCATCATCATCAAGCAAAGGACCACGTCACTATATAAAAAAAAAAGGAAAGAAAAGTCCTTTTTCAAAACACCGTCGTTTATTTTATAGAAAAAAAAGAGAAGGAAAGTAAAGTCAATGCTTTCATTCAATTAGTTAAGGCCAGTTTGTCATTGCTGTTAGTGAAAGTACTGTCAGGGAAAGGGCTGTCAAGGAAATAGCTGTTAAGGAAAATACTGTTTGGCAAAACTGATAAGTGTTTGGTAATATTTTTGTAGAAATAGCTTTATTAAACAGTTTGTGAGGTGTTTGGTAAAACTGTTTATAAAAGTGCTGTTGATATATAAAATGACATAAAAGGACATATATGATCTAAATTAATTTTTACTTAATTTAATTAATTAAATAATATTAGAAATTAATAATTTCTTTCACACACATTGAATAAAAAAATATTTTCTTTTATTTATTTGTTTGGAGCAGAATGTGATTTACGGAATATGGGGTTGGGTGAAGATTGAAAGGAGAGAAGAAGAGCAGATTGTGAATTCACTAAAGATTTTAGGATAAATGGCATTCCGTGTTTCTAGCTTTTAGAGAAAGCATGGATTTGAGGTTTTGCTTGAAAGGAGATTTACCTGCTTTCCTTGTTTCTAGTTTTCCCATTTTTTGTTTTACCAAATACTCATCTGATGGCTTTCTTGGCTTTCCTTCCTTAAAAGGAGCTTTCCCAGGTTAGGAAAGCAATACCAAACTGGGCCTTACGCTTCCACTCCTTGAACCAAATCAGCTGAATAAAACTTTGGGAAATTGTCAGGAATATCCTCATTTTGGGTTTTTGTTTTTAGGCCTATGTTTTCATATTTACTGAAATGCGTTTTTCATTACACTAAGTATTTTAACTTTGATGCTAATTCCTGATGAAGTTGTGTTATCTTTGAGTGATAATTTAGAGATTCCTTGTGTTCTTCATAAGGAGGATGATCAGGTTGGTAATAAGGAATTTTCTATTGGTGAGTAAAGGAAGCAAGAAGGTACTGGTGTTAGTTTAGACATTCCTATGGTTGTTAATAAGGGTGGTGTTATTGTTGATAAGGAGGGTGCTGAGTTTGGTAATAAGGAGGTTTCTATTGTTGTTGAGAGTAAGGAAGTGGCTGCTGTTGAAAAATTGGATTTTGTGGAAGATGATAAGACTGACAGAGTAGCTGCTGGAAGTAATAAGAGAGAGCATGAAGCTATTGCTTCTCTTGAAAAGCTGAAACAAGTCGTATGTTTTTCGTTTTTATGATTTTTTGTTGTTTTTTTGTATGTTTTGTACTCTTTATTTTTGTATTTATTGCTTTTATACTTTGATTATATCTTATATTATACACTGATAAATTAGTTATACATTGTCTATACCATCTTATATTTTGAATATACTGATTATATTTCTGACTTTACTCATTACATATTATCGGGCATTGGTTCTATGTGTTTCTTAGACTTTATTGATCATGATATTTTAGATCAACTTGAAGTTGAGAGTTATGAGAGAGTATATTCTGTCAAAGATGTGCGTATGTTTTTTTTGTTGTTGTTGTTCTTAATGTGGGGTTTATCTTTCTTATTTTATGCTTGCTTTTTTAGAAGGATGATATTATGTTGATTGATGATGAAAATGTGAAGAAGGGCATTTATAAAAGAAGGAAGAGGGTTAGTGGTCATGTGGTTTCTTCATTGCATACTACTAAATTTGGGTTTGCTGAGAAGGTTGCTTTGAATTCCTTTCGTGGATCAACTGTTTTAGATGATTTGGCTGAGTTAGGGGAGTATCCTAGTGATTATGACCTTACTAGTGATTTCATTCGTTTTATCAACAAGAATAAATACACAGCTAAGAAGTAATTTTCTTTTTTTTTTTCTTTTTGGCTTTTAAGTTGTTTCTTTTTTCTTTTATTTTTGTTTATGTTGTTTCCTTTGAATTTTTTTTTCAGTTCAAGGAACAATTGGTATGCTCCTAAGCATAATTTGATAAATCCACCTTTCCGTTACAGTGTTGGTTCAGTTAATACAAATACTTTCTTTCTTGAATTGTATACTCCTGGGGAGTATTTAAGTAGCACTGTAAGTATTTGTTTCTTATACCTTGTTTATATTTGTAATACATTGATTATTTTTTAGTTATACTTACTGATACATTTATTATACATTACTTATACCTTTTTGATACTTTAATTATACATTAGTTAAACCTTCTGATACACAGATTATACATTAGTTATACATTCTGATTCATTGATTATACCTTTGTAAAACTGCCACACTTTACTTATATTTAGTTAAACACTGATTATACCTTCTAATACACTGAGTATACCTTTTTGATATAATGATTCTATGTGTTGTATAACTGTTAGAGCTTAGTTATACTTGCCTAAATAATCATTATACCTTAGTTATACTTTTGTGATACGCTGATTATACCTTTGTAACCCTATTATACCTTTAGTTATATTTTACTTATGCACTGATTATATCTTTTATAAATCTGATTATACCTTCTGATAACTTGATTGTACTTTTTTTATACCTTATGATACGTTGATTACACCTATGTAAAACTGTTAGACCTTAGTTATTCTTAGTGATACACTTATTATACCTTAGTTATACCTTCTAATAACGTGATTATACCTTATTTATACCTTATGATACGCTGATTATACTAATGTAAAACTGTTAGACCTTAGTTATACTTACTAATGCACTTATTATACCTTATTTATACATTCTGATAAACTGATTATACTTTATTTATACCTTATAATACACTTATTATACTTTATTTAGTTATAATTATTTAAAGACTGATTGTAACTTTTGATACACTAAGTATACATACTATTACATTTGTATTACAATGATATTTTTTGTAAAACAGTGTTTATAACTTTCCTGATACTGTTATAATTTTTTTTAGCACATAGATATAATTATGTATTATTTAAGGAAGAAAGGGAAATACTATAATCGGATAACATAAAACTTCACAACTATTGATATAAGGTTTGATGCTAGAGTGAAGTATATATATGGACTTGTGGAGAATATTCTTAGGACTGATGAGGTCCTCAACACATGATATTTAATGATGTCATCACTAGTTTGATGATGGGTGTTGATATTTGGATGGGGAAGGCATGGTCTGATGTAGATAAAGTTTTGTTACCAGTTCATGTCAATAAAAACCATTGGGTGTTGGGAAGGTTTTACTTGAAGTTGAGAAAACTCTTTATCTATGATTCTTATTTGGGTAGACGTAGTGTTGATTCCACTGGTGAAGGAGTTATACTTCCATACTTTTTGTATCAATGGTCAATTCTCGGTAGCAGGGTTGATCTTATGAAATCTGATGTGTATAAAGTAGGGAATCCTCTACGTTCTCTCGAAGTGGAAATTGTTGAAGGCATACCTCAGCAAATTGACTGGTGTGTGTGTGTGTGTGTGTTTTTGGTTATATTTTCATTATACCTTAGTTATACCTTGTGATACAATGATTATACATAATTTATCCTTTGTGATAACTGATTATACCTTGATTATACTTTCTAATACGTTAGTTATACCTTAGGTATATATTATGATACAATGATTATACCTTAGTTATACCTTTTGTAAAAGTGTTAGACCTTAGTTATAACTTAGTTATATCTTAGTTATACCTTGTGATACACTTTTAGAAATGTTAGAGCTTACTTATACCTATACACTTATAATACATTAGTTAAGCATTTTTATACATTGGTTATATCTTCTGATATTGTGTTTACTGATTATACAATTTATATGGTTACTGATACACGGATTATACCTTTTTTCCATTGATTATGGAGTTTTTGTTTTGAGCTTTGCTCAGTATCTGATAGAGCAAAAGCCTTTTCCAAATCCATTTAATGTTAAAGCTCATAGGACAAGGTTGTCATTTTCTCTATATAACCATGGATTATGGAGGAACCAAGAATGAATAGAGTGAGAATGAATATTTGCATCCACTGGATGAGTGAAGTTTTTTACTTATACTGTTTTTCTTTTATATATATATATATATATATATTTCATATACAATGTTTATACATTTTTAGATATAGTTTTCATTTTTTATACAGTTGTTAGATATCAAATATAGTATTTATTGAATGAAAAAGTGCAAGTATAATGTATTTGTTATTCAATACAATATTCAGTTAATCATTGTTTTGCTCCTCCACATGTTCTCCTATTATGGCCTAGATTTCCATAAGTTCCACATTTTACTTTCATTTTTGTTTTTCTTTCCCAAGCTACTATGAATCTCTGTTTCCTTGTTTCCTACTTTTTGTTTTGCTTCTAGTGGATTGAGTTTCTGATCCCTGATTTCTTGAGGTATGTCCCACATATCTTTTAATAGCATTGGGTATAAGGTTCCCTCATAAGTTGCTAACATTTTTTGTTTTGTGTAGTAATGTGAACAGTAATTATATGTGTTAAGGTGGAATTTCCTTATGTATGTAAGGGCATGTGGACATAGAAGCTCATCCATTTAGAATCTATTGCAGGTACATATCTTTTCTATCATGTCAACTATGAAATCTATTTCATTTCTTGTGGTTGTTACCGGATTACTTGTGGATGGTTTTACCTGTATTTTTGTAACTATGTTTTTTTTTGTTAATTTTTTTTGCTGTTTCAAATGTGTATACAGTGTATATTGAATGTATAACAGAAATGATCAGTTGTGAATTTAAACTTGCATTTTCAAGGCTGGTATGCAGTTTGCTTGCAGTACTTGTTCTTGCCTTTGTGTGAAAATTGTCATTGTTACCTGTGCAACACTGCTGTTTTTGTAGAAGAGATCTTGTAGCATGCTCCTTAAGTATTTCATAAGAGTCATTATCGGTAGGTATTTTGCTGTTTTGTTCATAAAGTTTATTGATTCTGCAATGTTTGATGTCAAGAAGTTGTATCTGTTGTTTGTTGAGTGTACTCTGCTCCATTTATCATACCCAACATCTTGAAGGTACGTTGGGATTTTTTTGTTAATATTCTCCAGTTCAATCATGTACTTGTTGAACTCTTCTATTGTGTATGCTCTTGTTGCTTTGTTGGAGTACTTATTGTTGCTTTGTTGGAGCACTTCTTCATGTCTTTTGTGTTACTTTTGTATTTGATTTTCAGGTTTTGCAACAGATGGAATGCACAAACACAATGTGGAACATCTTGTAGCACCATTTTTTAAGCTTTTTCTATGCTCTTATGTCTATTTGAAACTATAACCATTTCTTGTCTTTGTCCATACACATTTTTGAATTGTTTGAAAAACAATTCCCATGATTCATCATTTTCTTCGTCAACTACTACAAATGCCAGCTGGAAGATCATCTTTGCATTTGTCATTTTGTTATTTATTAGTATGATATTTTGGTAGTTTGATATTTTGTTTTTACCTTAGTTATACCTTAGTTACACTATTTTATACCTTAATTATACCTTAGTTCTTTTTACAATGATTATACTTAGTTATACCTTACTTATACCTTACTTATACTACAATATTACTACAATATTACAATCATTATCTTTTTTACTTATACCTTACTTATACTTTAAGACACAATATTATAGTCGTTATGTTGGAGATTGTGCCCTAAGGCCAATATTGGATTATGTAATTTGACTTCTAAGATTAATCTAGTGTAGATTAATATTATCATTTATGTTTGTATGTTAGCATTTATGATAAGTATCCATGAATAAATCGTGTTATTCTAAATATCCCTAGTCGATTGTTATTATGGGAATAATAACAAACTAAGACTAGTGTGAGTGATAATGGATATTCATAAGATGAATATAGTGTATACAGATACAGATTATACTCACGGGTAATATGTTAGAGAACATGTTACTGGAGACCCACTATGAGATCAAGTTCATGGTCATGTGTCACAACTGATCTTGATTATAGTAGTGTCATTAGCTGATTCCTTTGACCTGAGGTCACCATTGATTCCGAGATGAACTCATGTTGTGCTTTGACGCAGTCAAACGCTGCTTGTAACAGAGTAGTTATAAAGGCTATGATTGGGTACAATATGACTCATGCTTTGGGATGTGAGTGACAGATATGGGATTTTGTCCCTCTCTATCAAGAGAGCGATATCACTGGGCCCCTCGATAAGTAAGACTGTTAAATGCATGGCCGTGCTCAAATAATTGATAGAGTATCAATTGATTTGTCTAAACAGTTTACTTTGAGATCGAGAAAGCATATGATTAATTATATAAGATTGACAAGTATACCACGTCTTATGATTAATCATGATATCAAAGAGACAAAAGGGAATATGACATTCTATAAATAGGTATTGGATCATTCCAATCATATTAATTGGGTAGTCATAAAGGCTTGCTAGAGTCCGCTTATGACTTATAAGGATATTATGGTAATTTCCTTATTGCCAATTGATATGAACCTATGGGGTCACACACAAAGAGCAAAATGAAGTTCATCTTTTCGGGTATAAATTATTATTGGATAATAATTTATGAATGAGAAAGAGAATGAATATATATATAATGATATATATATTTATATATGTGTATAAATATTAATATGATTAATATTGCATAAAGTATGCTACATATTATAATTCAATTATATAGAGATATAATTAATTATAATATCAAATATACATATGTGAATGATGGAAAATGGAATTGATTTAATATTAATTGAGAATTAATATTAAATTGTGTGGGTTAATTTATAATTATAACTAATAAGGGTATTAAGTTATAATTATAATTAAGTTTAAAGGATATATAAAAGGAAGTTTTATAACCTAAAAACCCTAACCCTAGTCATTTTAACATAAGATGCAGATTTTCTGCAGCCTCCAAGGGGCCAGCCGAAATCTCCCCTTCTCCATCTCCCAAGGTTTTCGAAACTTTGGCCTTCTCTCGTTCGAAGAATCGTTCTTCAATCCCGGCGCTAGCACGCGGTGAATGAATTGCTCCGTGTGAATCAACCGTAGAGGGAAGCTATTTTGGTTCCTAATTGATTCAAAACCTACAAAGAATTAAGGTAATTCTTTAACCCTCCTTCCAATTCAATGCAATGTACATGGGTCCTTGGTGGGGATTAATCCTTTTATTTCCGCTGCGTTTTGTTTTGTGTGATTAATTACCAACAGTGGTATCAGAGCCACTTGTGCATTGGTTGAATTGGATTTGTTATTTTGATTAGATCAAAATTGCAAGTTAGGGTTGTATGATCTTGATTTAGGGTTCTATGTTATTGTGAATAACATTTTTGATTTGATTTGGAAGTTAATCATTATGAATGATTTGTTTTACACTTGATTTGGATCATTTGGGGGCTGAAAATTCTGGGTTCAGCTTGTTGGCACGCCGGCGTGCTGGAATGGCACGGCGTGCCAACTGGAAATTGTTTCCAGAAAATGAACCAGAATGGTGGCACGCCGGCGTGCCAACCTTGGCACGGCGTGCCACCTGGGAATTTTCAGAATGGCTTGTTTTTCGCGCGACGTGCTGTTTGTTTGACAAATGCAACTGAGAAGCAGCTTGGGGGCACGACGGCGTGCTGGATCGGCACGCCGTGCCAACCTGATTGGCACGCCGTGCCAACATGAATGGCACACCGTGCTGGATCGCTGGAGTTTGGGTTTGGTGTTCTTCGTTTAAGTGTGGAAATTGTTTCTGCATATTTACGATTTTCCAATCAATTATTTATAAATGCAATGAGATTGTGTTTTAGCGTTTTGAACCCTAAATCTTGAAGATTTTATGCATGGTGTTTTGGTATGGTTTTTGGACCCCATGGATGGTTTTGTTTCTTTTGGTTTTATGGATGTAAGGTTTTATAAATATGGCCTGCGAGTCGTTTGTATTTATGTAACCTTATTTTTCTAGATAAATTGTATAGGATGCAATTTATTGTTTGTAAATTTTATTTTACTAGAAAATTGTATAGGATGCAATTTTGTAATATATGTAAATCCATGAGATGGTGCCAAGGAACAAAGACGTGAAGACGGATCCAAGGGGTGCGGCTTTGCTGTGACCATGCGATGGTTACAACCACCTAGGAAATGACCTGTTGATTTTCATATTGGCCTATGAAAATCAATATAGATAAAACCATACCATAACACGGTTTTGAGTCTTATGCATGTTATATTTATTTTATGCCATAAGATGCCATGTTAATAAATATTGATGCATGTTAAAATGTTTATATATATGTGCAAATGCATGCCTTGTATCATTTAGATGCCATGTGATGCCATGCTAGATTGCATGCTTAACATATGTATGACATAGGATGCCATGCTAATTAGTATTAACAAATGTATGTTTAATATTAATGCCATGAATTGTATGAGATACAATTTAATCACAGGATTTTATAAACCCTAAATAAACTTAAGAAGTTTATATTTGCCACCCAATTACGTATAACACTAGTCAAGTACTATGTTCGCATCATGGTAGCCACGCCAAAGCGGGTACGCATGTTGTGACCTTAGCGAAGCGATAATATGAGAAATGGTGATTCTCATTGTGTTGTAATTGGTTTAACAAAGGGTTAATCAAAACGGTGTTTGAGCCCGAGGCAAAGATGAGATGAGTAACATACAATTAAATATGATATATGATATCATGCATCTCATAAATTAGAAGAGTTGCATAATGATGCAATTGGCAAAGAAGTGCACATCCAAAATATGTTTAAATGGTTTAAAGCATGATTTTGAGTCTTTGCCTACCGAAATTATATTTAATCATAGGGACATGCCAAAGCAGTGCTATGGTTAAGTATGGATTTTGGATCTTCACCCAATTAAATATTTTAAAGGGTTTTATAATTTAAGTGGGAGCATTTAAATAAAAATCTTTACACGCTTTATTATAGTTATGATTGCTATTACCATGATCTCGATTGTTATTGAACTTTGAGAATTGTTCTCAAATCAAAAGGAATCATATGTTCTCAATAATCCTTTTGCCCAATGAACCACTAGCAATTGTAACACGAGTATAAAAGATGCTTACTTGAAGCATCGAAGGGACTCTGTTTAAAATTTATTATCTTACACTTGCCACCAATTCTTCCGCACGTGGAAGTTTTACTTGAGGTATATGATACATCACAAATGGAAATGTTCCATCAGTTAGTGAGCAAGAAAAGATAAGTGTTTGAGGCAACAATTTCTCATTGGCCTCCAAAAGGCATTGAGATGTGATCTTGAATTCATTATTTGATAGTCATTGGTGATGAACTATCATTTGAATGACATGGGGAAAATTGTGAATTAGTTGCATAGGATGCAAAAGAATGTTAAGTTATCCATAAAGGATAAGCCCGCCTCGAATTGTGTGCTTATGGTTCAAAAGGAAAGGATAAAAGGAAGGTCGAAAAGCATAAAGACCGAAAGGTTCGGGTGAAACATGTTTTAAAGACCAAAGCTGTTGGCATAGAGAGATCTCCAAAAGAAGGGTGTTGCCATTTCTAGAATGAATCGTTCATTAGAATAGAAATAGCAAACCTTGTTTGGAGAACTATAAGAAGATGAAAGGCAGTAAGACTGCTACCTTAAGTATTTATTAACTATTCTACTCTTGTTTCTATATCAAAAGGTATTAGATACCGTTGTGAATCTCATATTAGTAGAATATGATGAATCGCAATTTGAATAGAAACCTTATGAAGGTGAAAGGTAGAATGCGAATATGCAAGAGAAACAAAGGTTGTTACTCAAAGGTTATGAACTTTTACATGTGAGTTACGAACTCTTGTTGCCTATTGAGCTTGTTGGCTTGAGTAAACAAATGTTGTTTATTTTATAATTGTGAATTATAAACTTTATAAAGACGTGATTATGAAATGTAGATTTACATAATTGTCTTTATATGTGGAGCCCATCTGTAACATAAATACTGTAAGGATCGAATCAAATAGTTGATTCAACCTATTTTGGCAGTGTCCTCTTGGAGACATAAGCAAAGTCGCATTACGAAACTCCATGAGAATGGACTTTTGGATTCATGAGATTATGAATCATCTTGAATCATGCGAATGTTGTTTATTGTAAAAGATGATAAAGTTGTTCTTTGCTAAAAGTAGTTAAAGAATAATCGATTTATTAAGCATTATACATATGGATGTATATGAATTATAAATCAACTGCTAAAGGAGGTTTTAATACTTCATTACCTTTATGGAACTTTTCTCTAGATAAGAGTATCTAATTAAACACGAGTTTGGAACTTTTGAAGTGTTCAAAAGCTTGTAAAAGGAGTATGAAGTATCTTGACAAAATAGTAAAGTCATTTAGATATGATCCGAGTGGTGAATATTTGAGTCAAGATTTTGACAATCATCTTAGAAATTGTGGGACTGTCTCACAATTGACTCCTCCAAGTACGCCACAAAGGATGTTGTGTCGAAAAGGGAGTAATCGAACTCTATAAAGATATAGTTCAATCTATGATGAAGTCAAGTTGATCATCGTTTTCTCAAAAATATGCCATTAAAGCAGCTGTGTATATTGTTCCGTCTAAAACAATTCATGAATCAACATATGAGATATGGTTGGGTAAGAGACCCAAATTGTTTCATTGAATAAGTTTAGGGCTGTAAAGCTTATTTCGAATAAGTTGGCACCTAAATTTAAATATCGTATTGTGGATTACTCAAAAGGAAAGTAGGAGTTGTTACTCCTGTGTTTCTTTGGGATACAAAGTAGTTGTAGCTAGAAATGGTTTCCCCTTGAAGAGGGAGTTAATTTCTAGTAGAGTTAGTGGGAGTAAGGTACACCTACAAAACTCGTAATTCACAAAAGTGACATTTAACGTTGAAGAGGAACGTGGAAATGGTTTCATGATCATTGTTGAAATTACACATGTCCAATGAAAGTCTAGTGGAATACGACATGATTAGGAGAGATATGGATTTCTCAAAATCATGATGTAATTTTACTAGATGAAGTAAGTCTTCTTTTATGAAGAAGCAATGTTAGATTTTGAATCTAATATGTGACTTGATGCTACAAAGGTTGAAGATAAGTCCATGTCTGACAATCAAAGTATAGACTTTGATAAGTCTTTTAGAAGATGCATATGCAATGGTTGCAAGTGAGTTTTCAAATTGAAAACCGATATGGATGGTGATCTTCAAACTTATAAAGCACGACTAGTGACTATAAAGATACGAACAAATTCATAGTAGGACTATGATGAAATCCTCTTTAGTCATTAATCATGATCAAGTCATATTGAGTTCTTGTTGCCATATCCCCATAATATGATTATAAAATATGGCAAATGGATATCAAAATCTATTTTTTACGTGAAAACATGATTGAGGATGTGTACGTGACACAACCCAAAGTTTTGAGCATCCAAAGAATTCAAATAGCGTATGCAAGTTTTCAAAGATTCTCATAAGGATCGAAACATGCATCAAATAGTTGGAATCATAGTTTTGATAAAGAAATCAAATGGTTTGATTTTATCAAAAGGATGATGAATCTTGTGTTTCAAAAGGATCAGTGGGAGCATATCGGTATTCCTAATGCTATATGTGGATGACATATGGCTTGTTGGAAATAACATTCTTACCTTGCAAGAAGTAAAATCTTGGCTAAGAAAGTAATTTCAGTTAATGTTATAAGCATGACTGCCTGTATTCTTGAAATTGGAATCTATACAGATAGATCTAAAAGAATGTTTTGGCTTAAGTCAAAGCATTGAAAGCGTTCAATATAAAAGACTTAATAGAAGCTTGCTTATGTTAACTGTGTAAATAGTTGCACATATACAACTGATTGCAATTAGTTGCAATATATCAGTCGAGATCTAGTATTCTCTTAAAAAGAGAAGTTATGATTTTGAAAGGTTCAAAATAAAACATTATAGCTAAATATCTATAATAGCAGCCAAAGTATACAGTTACATGTGATGTAAAGAAATTTTGGATGAAGAAGTTCATCAAAATTTTATGTTTTTGTTCTAAGCATTGCTTATCCTGTGAGACTATTGTAGGGACAATAGTTCAATGCGTAAGAACCTTGTATGACACAAGCATATACTTAGGCGTTTTTCACTAATTTAGAGAGGCTGTCTCTAAAGAGAGAGTGAATATGTGTAAAGTAGCAACGGAAGCGAAAATTAATAATTCATTGACAAAGACTCCTGCACGAGTGAATACATGAAAGTCATGTAGGTCAATGGGTATAAGATACATGTATGATTGGCCATAGTGCAAGTGGGAGATTGTTGGAGATTGTGCCCTAAGGCCAATATTGGATTATGTAATTTGACTTCTAAGATTAATCTAGTGTAGATTAATATTATCATTTATGTTTGTATGTTAGCATTTATGATAAGTATCCATGAATAAATCGTGTTATTCTAAATATCCCTAGTCGATTGTTATTATGGGAATAATAACAAACTAAGACTAGTGTGAGTGATAATGGATATTCATAAGATGAATATAGTGTATACAGATACAGATTATACTCACGGGTAATATGTTAGAGAACATGTTACTGGAGACCCACTATGAGATCAAGTTCATGGTCATGTGTCACAACTGATCTTGATTATAGTAGTGTCATTAGCTGATTCCTTTGACCTGAGGTCACCATTGATTCCGAGATGAACTCATGTTGTGCTTTGACGCAGTCAAACGCTGCTTGTAACAGAGTAGTTATAAAGGCTGTGATTGGGTACAATATGACTCATGCTTTGGGATGTGAGTGACAGATATGGGATTTTGTCCCTCTCTATCAAGAGAGCGATATCACTGGGCCCCTCGATAAGTAAGACTGTTAAATGCATGGCCGTGCTCAAATAATTGATAGAGTATCAATTGATTTGTCTAAACAGTTTACTTTGAGATCGAGAAAGCATATGATTAATTATATAAGATTGACAAGTATACCATGTCTTATGATTAATCATGATATCAAAGAGACAAAAGGGAATATGACATTCTATAAATAGGTATTGGATCATTCCAATCATATTAATTGGGTAGTCATAAAGGCTTGCTAGAGTCCGCTTATGACTTATAAGGATATTATGGTAATTTCCTTATTGCCAATTGATATGAACCTATGGGGTCACACACAAAGAGCAAAATGAAGTTCATCTTTTCGGGTATAAATTATTATTGGATAATAATTTATGAATGAGAAAGAGAATGAATATATATATAATGATATATATATTTATATATGTGTATAAATATTAATATGATTAATATTGCATAAAGTATGCTACATATTATAATTCAATTATATAGAGATATAATTAATTATAATATCAAATATACATATGTGAATGATGGAAAATGGAATTGATTTAATATTAATTGAGAATTAATATTAAATTGTGTGGGTTAATTTATAATTATAACTAATAAGGGTATTAAGTTATAATTATAATTAAGTTTAAAGGATATATAAAAGGAAGTTTTATAACCTAAAAACCCTAACCCTAGTCATTTTAACATAAGATGCAGATTTTCTGTAGCCTCCAAGGGGCCAGCCGAAATCTCCCCTTCTCCATCTCCCAAGGTTTTCGAAACTTTGGCCTTCTCTCGTTCGAAGAATCGTTCTTCAATCCCGGCGCTAGCACGCGGTGAATGAATTGCTCCGTGTGGATCAACCGTAGAGGGAAGCTATTTTGGTTCCTAATTGATTCAAAACCTACAAAGAATTAAGGTAATTCTTTAACCCTCCTTCCAATTCAATGCAATGTACATGGGTCCTTGGTGGGGATTAATCCTTTTATTTCCGCTGCGTTTTGTTTTGTGTGATTATTTCCCAACACGTTATAGTTTAGTTATACCTTAGTTCTACCTTTGTTATAACTTAACATACAATATTAGAGTGATTATACCTTAGTTATACTTTACTTATACCTTAGTTATATCTTAATTACATCCTAGTTATAACATAATATACAATATTACAGTCATTATATCTTAGTTATGCCTGACTTCTATTTTGCTTATACGTTAGTTATAGTTTAGTTGCAATATTTTATACCTTAGTTATACTTTAGTTATACATTTAAGATATATTATTATAGTCGCTATACTTTAGTTATACATTACATATACCTTAACATACACTCACAGCGGTTATACCTTGGTCATATCTTACTTATACCTTAATTATACCTTTGTTATACATTTGCTATACCTTAATATACACTATTACAGTTATTATATCTTAGTTATTCCTTACTTATAACTTACTTATTCTACAATTTTACAATCATTATACTTCAATTATACCTTAAGACACAATATTACAGTCGTTATACCTTAGTTATACCTTTTGTTATAACTTAATATACACTATTACAGTCATTATACATTAGTTATACCTTATTTATATTTTGTTTATACCTTAGTTATACTTTAGTTACACTATTAATTATATTTTATTTATAAATAAGTGTTATACCTTAATTATACCTTAGTTATAAGTTACTTATTCCCTTAATGATACATTGGTTATACGTTAATTATACCTTGATACAATTACTTATTGAAAGAATTCATTCAAACCATCACCAAAGAGAATGTAATCCTTTTCTTTTCTTAATTGGACTTTTCAAACATGACCATTAGCTATCGTTATCTTATCTACATTAAAGAGTTCATCTCCTTATTCATATAATCTTTATATGAATGCTCTGTTGTTTTTGGTTATGGATTTCTTTTATCTTTTTCAGTAGAGACTTTCTTTGAAATTCTCTATTGATTTTACTTATGAATTTCTTGTAACATTTTAGGCGGAGTGTTGCACTGAAGTTTGTGACTAAATATAGAGCTGAACTGTCCAATGTAGTTAAGCTAAGGGTACTTAATGGCCTTGTTTGAAAAGTGCAATTGAGAAAAGTAAATGATCACATTTTTCTTTGGTGGTGGTTTGAATGAATTTTTTCAATAAGTAATTGTATAAAGGTATAATTAGGGTATAACCAGTCTATAGTCATTTAATGAATAAGTACAATTAATGTCTTAAGGTATAAGTAAGGTTAATCATTGTAATAGTGCATCTTAAGGTATAACTAAGGTATAATCACTGCAATAGTGTTATTATACCTTAGTTATATCTTCTGATACACTAATTATACATTTGTGATACCTTTTGATACAGTAATTGTTGGGAATTAATCGCACAAAACAAAATATGCGCAGCGGAAATAAAAGATTAATCCCCACCAAGGACCCATGTACATTGCATTGAATCGGAAGGAGGGTTAAAGAATTACCTTAATTCTTTGAAGATTGAATCAAAGGAACCAAGATAGCTTCCCTCTACGGTTGATCCACACGGAGCAATTCATTCACCGCGTGCTAGCGCCGGGATTGAAGAACGATTCTTCGAACGAGACAGAGAAAGCGAAAAATCAGATTTTTCCTTGGAGTTTTTTTGAGAATTTCGGCTGCCACTATTCACCTTTGGTGTGGCTGCCGAAATCAGTGTTTTTGTTGTATTAGAATTAGGTTATATATTTCCTTATATATATAACCTAATAAGTTAATTATAATTATACCCTAATACACTTATTAGTTATAATTATAAATTAATCCACACAACTTAATATTAATTCTCAATTAATATTAAGTCAAATCAATTCTCCATAATACACATATGTATATACAATATTATAATTAATTATATCTCTATATAATTTAATTATAATATGTGGCATACCTTATGCAATATTAACCATATTAATATTCACATATACATATATATATAAATATATATCACTATATATATATTCTCTTTCTCATTCATAAATTATTATCCAATAATAATTTATACCCGTTAAGATGAACTTCATTTTGCTCTTGTGTGTGACCCCATAGGTTCATATTAATTGGCAATAAGGAAATTACCATAATGTCCTTATAGGTCACAAGCGGACTCTAGCAAGCCATTACGACTACCCAATTAATATGATTGGAATGATCCAATACCTATTTATAGAATGTCATATTCCCTTTTGTCTCTTTGATATCATGATTAATCATAAGACATGGTATACTTGTCAATCTTATATAATTAATCATATGCTTTCTCGATCTCAAAGTAAACTGTTTAGACAAATCAATTGATACTCTATCAATTATTTGAGCACGGCCATGCATTTAACAGTCTTACTTATCGAGGGGCCCAGTGATATCGCTCTCTTGATAGAGAGGGACAAAATCCCATATCTGTCACTCACATCCCAAAGCATGAGTCATATGGTACCCAATCACAGCCTTTATAACTACTCTGTTACAAGCAGCGTTTGACTGCGTCAAAGCACAACATGAGTTCATCGCGGAATCAATGGTGACCTCAGGTCAAAGGAATCAGCTAATGACACTACTATAATCAAGATCAGTTGTGACACATGACCATGAACTTGATCTCATAGTGGGTCTCCAGTAACATGTTCTCTAACATATTACCCGTGAGTATAATCTGTATCTGTATACACTATATTCATCTTATGAATATCCATTATCACTCACACTAGTCTTAGTTTGTTATTATTCCCATAATAACAATCGACTAGGGATATTTAGAATAACACGATTTATTCATGGATACTTATCATAAATGCTAACATACAAACATAAATGATAATATTAATCTACACTAGATTAATCTTAGAAGTCAAATTACATAATCCAATATTGGCCTTAGGGCACAATCTCCAACAATCTCCCACTTGCACTATGGCCAATCATACATGTATCTTATACCCATTGACCTACATGACTTTCATGTATTCACTCGTGCAGGAGTCTTTGTCAATGAATTATTAATTTTCGCTTCCGTTGCTACTTTACACATATTCACTCTCTCTTTAGAGACAGCCTCTCTAAATTAGTGAAAAACGCCTAAGTATATGCTTGTGTCATACAAGGTTCTTACGCATTGAACTATTGTCCCTACAATAGTCTCACAGGATAAGCAATGCTTAGAACAAAAACATAAAATTTTGATGAACTTCTTCATCCAAAATTTCTTTACATCACATGTAACTGTATACTTTGGCTGCTATTATAGATATTTAGCTATAACGTTTTATTTTGAACCTTTCAAAATCATAACTTCTCTTTTTAAGAGAATACTAGATCTCGACTGATATATTGCAACTAATTGCAATCAGTTGTATATGTGCAACTATTTACACAGTTAACATAAGCAAGCTTCTATTAAGTCTTTTATATTGAACGCTTTCAATGCTTTGACTTAAGCCAAAACATTCTTTTAGATCTATCTATATAGATTCCAATTTCAAGAATACAGGCAGTCATGCTTATAACATTAACTGAAATTACTTTCTTAGCCAAGATTTTACTTCTTGCAAGGTAAGAATGTTATTTCCAACAAGCCATATGTCATCCACATATAGCATTAGGAATACCGATATGCTCCCACTGATCCTTTTGAAACACAAGATTCATCATCCTTTTGATAAAATCAAACCATTTGATTTCTTTATCAAAACTATGATTCCAACTATTTGATGCATGTTTCGATCCTTATGAGAATCTTTGAAAACTTGCATACGCTATTTGAATTCTTTGGATGCTCAAAACTTTGGGTTGTGTCACGTACACATCCTCAATCATGTTTTCACGTAAAAAATAGATTTTGATATCCATTTGCCATATTTTATAATCATATTATGGGGATATGGCAACAAGAACTCAATATGACTTGATCATGATTAATGACTAAAGAGGATTTCATCATAGTCCTACTATGAATTTGTTCGTATCCTTATAGTCACTAGTCGTGCTTTATAAGTTTGAAGATCACCATCCATATCGGTTTTCAATTTGAAAACTCACTTGCAACCATTGCATATGCATCTTCTAAAAGACTTATCAAAGTCTATACTTTGATTGTCAGACATGGACTTATCTTCAACCTTTGTAGCATCAAGTCACATATTAGATTCAAAATCTAACATTGCTTCTTCATAAAAGAAGACTTACTTCATCTAGTAAAATTACATCATGATTTTGAGAAATCCATATCTCTCCTAATCATGTCGTATTCCACTAGACTTTCATTGGACTTGTGTAATTTCAACAATGATCATGAAACCATTTCCACGTTCCTCTTCAACGTTAAATGTCACTTTTGTGAATTACGAGTTTTGTAGGTGTACCTTACTCCCACTAACTCTACTAGAAATTAACTCCCTCTTCATGGGGAAACCATTTCTAGCTATAACTACTTTGTATCCCAAAGAGAACATAAGAGTAATAACTCCTACTTTCCTTTTGAGTAATTCACAATTCGACATTTAAAATTTAGGTGCCAACTTATTCGAAATAAGTTTTACAGCTCTAAACCTATTCAATGAAACAACTTGGGTCTCTTACCCAACCATATCTCATATGTTGATTCATGAATTGTTTTAGAGGGAACAATATACACAGCTGCTTTAATGGCATATTTTCGAGAAAACGATGATCAACTTGACTTCATCATAGATTGAACTATATCTGTATAGAGTTCGACTACTCCCTTTTCGACACAACATACTTTGTGGCGTACTTGGAGAAGTCAATTGTGAGACAGTCCCACAATCTCTAAGATGATTGTCAAAATCTTGACTCAAATATTCACCACTCGGATCATATCTAAGTGACTTTACTATCTTGTCAAGATACTTCATACTCCTTTTACAAGCTTTTGAACACTTCAAAAGTTCCAAACTCGTGTTTCATTAGATACTCTTATCTAATGAAAAGTTCCATAAAAGTAATGAAGTATTAAAACTTCCTTTAGCAGTTGATTTATAATTCATATACATCCACATGTATAATGCTTAATAAATCGATTGTTCTTTGACTACTTTCAGCAAAGAAAACCCTTTGTCATCTTTTACAATAAACAACATTCGCATGATTCAAGATGATTCATAATCTCATGAATCCAAAAGTCCATTCTCATGGAGTTTCGTAATGCGACCTTGCTTATGCCTCCAAGATGATACTGCCAAAATAGGTTGAATCAAACTATTTGATTCGATCCTTACAGTATTTATGTTACGGATGGGCTCCACATATAAAGACAATTATGTAAATCTGTATTTCATAATCATGTCTTTATAAAGTTTATAATTCACAATTATAAAATAAACAACATTTGTTCACTCAAAACAACGAGCCCAATAGGCAAGAAGAGTTCATAACTTACATGTAAAAGTTCATAACCTTTAACCAAAGTTCATAACTTTTATGTAAAAGTTCACAACTTTTACCTAGAAGTTCATAACTTTCATGTAAAAGTTCATAACTTTTAACCAGAAGTTCATAACTTCCAAGTAACAACCTTTGCTACTCTTGCCTATTCGTATTCTACCTTTCACCTTCATAAGGTTTCTACTTAAGTTAAGATTCTTCATATTCTACTAATATGAAATCCACCACGGTATCTAATACCTTTGATATAGAAACAAAAGTAGAATAATTAATAAATACTTAAGGTAGCAGTCTTACTGCCTTTCATCTTCTTATAGTTCTCCAAACAAAGTTTGCTATTTTCATTCTAATGAACGATTCATTCTAGAAATGGCAACATCCTTCTTTTGGAGATCTCTCTATGCCAACAGCTTTGGTCTTTAAAACATGTTTCACCCGAACCTTTCGGTCTTTATGCTTAACGACCTTCCTTTTATCCTTTTCCTTTTGAACCTTAAGCACACAATTCGAGGCGGGCTTATCCTTTATGGATAACTTAACATTCTTTTGCATCCTATGCAACTAATTCACAATTTTCTCCATGTCATTCAAATGATAGTTCATCACCAATGACTATCAATTAATGAATTCAAGATCACATCTTAATGCCCTTTTGGAGGCCAATGAGAAAATGTTGCCTCAAACACTTATCTTTTCTTGCTCACTAACTGATGGAACATTTCCATTTGTGATGTATCATATATCTCAAGTAAAACTTCCACGTACGGAAGAATTGGTGGCAAGTGTAAGATAACAAAATTTAACAGAGTCCCTTCGATGCTTCAAGTAAGCATCTTTTATACTCGTGTTACAATTGCTAGTGGTTCATTGGGCAAAAGGATTATTGAGAACATATGATTCCTTTTGATTTGAGAACAATTCTCAATGTTCAATAACAATCGAGATCAAGGTAATAGCAATTATAACTATAATAAAGCGTGTAAAGATTTTAGTTAAATGCTCCCACTTAAATTATAAAACCCTTTAAAATATTTAAGTGGGTGAAGATCCAAAATCCATACTTAACCATAGCACTGCTTTGGCATGTCCCTATGATTAAATATAATTTCGGTAGGCAAAGACTCAAAATCATGCTTTAAACCATTTAAACATATTTTGGATGTGCACTTCTTTGCCAATTGCATCATTATGCAACTCTTCTAATTTATGAGATGCATGATATCATATATCATATTTAATTGTATGTTACTCATTTCATCTTTGCCTCGGGCTCAAACACCGTTTTGATTAACCCTTTGTTAAACCAATTACAACACAATGAGAATCACCATTTCTCATATTATCGCTTCGCTAAGGTCACAACATGCGTACCCGCTTTGGCGTGGCTACCATGATGCGAACATAGTACTTGACTAGTGTTATACGTAATTGGGTGGCAAAAATATAAACTTCATAAGTTTATTTAGGGTTTATTAATTCCTGTGATTAAAATGTATCTCATACAATACATGGCATTAACATTAATCTTTCTAAGTTAATATTAACTCTAGCATGGCATCCAATGTCATACATTCATCTAGCATGCATATATCATACTTAGCATGGCATCACAAGGCATCAAAATATAAAACATGCAATAGACTCGAAAGACCGTGTTATGGTATGGTTTTATCTACATTGATTTTCATAGGCCAATATGAAAATCAACAAGTCATATCCTAAGTGGTTGTAACCATCGTATGGTCACAGCACAGCCGCACCCCTTGGATCCGTCTTCACGTCTTTGTTCTTTGGCACCATCTCATGGATTTACATATTTTACAAAATTGCAACCTATACAATTTTTTTTAGTAAAATAAAATTTACATATTATAAATTGCATCCTATACAATTTATCTAGTAAAATTAAAATTAAAATTTACATAAATACAAACGACTCGCAGGTCGTATTTATATAAAACCATAATAAATAAAATAAAGCATCCACGGGGTCCAAAACCATACCATAACACCATGCATAAAATTATCAACAATAATTTTATATCTAAAAATATTTAGGGTTCAAAGTGGTAAAATACAATCACATTGTATTTAGAATTAATTAATTTGGAAAAATTCGCAAATTTGCAGAAATAATTTTCCACACTTAAAACGAAAAAGGGGTAAAACTGTCGGACAGCATGCTAGTCGGGCCTCGCACTGCAGTATCCAATACTGCGCGCAGCCCGACGGGCTGCGCAACTCGTAGCTGCGCAGCATGTGCAATTGCAATTGCAGTTGGGCGCAATTGCAATTGCAATTGCATTGCACCCAAAAATATTCTGGGCATTATGCCCAGAATAACGAAAACAGCAAATATTTTTTTTTTTTTTTTTTAATTTCATTTAATTAATTGAAACAATTTCAATTAAAATCCCATGAATCAAATTCATGATACCAACCCCTTAAACATTTCAAATTATTAAAACAAATCATTCACAATGATTCACATTAAAATCAAATTTTAAACATGTTATTCATAATAACATTGAACCCTAAATAAAAGCATACAAACCCCTAACAACAATTTTGATCCAATCAAAATCATACAAACCCTAACATGCAATTTTGATCTAATCAAAACATAAATCCAATTCAATCAAAATACAAGTGACTCTGATACCACTGTTGGGAATTAATCGCACAAAACAAAATATGCGCAGCGGAAATAAAAGATTAATCCCCACCAAGGACCCATGTACATTGCATTGAATCGGAAGGAGGGTTAAAGAATTACCTTAATTCTTTGAAGATTGAATCAAAGGAACCAAGATAGCTTCCCTCTACGGTTGATCCACACGGAGCAATTCATTCACCGCGTGCTAGCGCCGGGATTGAAGAACGATTCTTCGAACGAGACAGAGAAAGCGAAAAATCAGATTTTTCCTTGGAGTTTTTTTGAGAATTTCGGCTGCCACTATTCACCTTTGGTGTGGCTGCCGAAATCAGTGTTTTTGTTGTATTAGAATTAGGTTATATATTTCCTTATATATATAACCTAATAAGTTAATTATAATTATACCCTAATACACTTATTAGTTATAATTATAAATTAATCCACACAACTTAATATTAATTCTCAATTAATATTAAGTCAAATCAATTCTCCATAATACACATATGTATATACAATATTATAATTAATTATATCTCTATATAATTTAATTATAATATGTGGCATACCTTATGCAATATTAACCATATTAATATTCACATATACATATATATATAAATATATATCACTATATATATATTCTCTTTCTCATTCATAAATTATTATCCAATAATAATTTATACCCGTTAAGATGAACTTCATTTTGCTCTTGTGTGTGACCCCATAGGTTCATATTAATTGGCAATAAGGAAATTACCATAATGTCCTTATAGGTCACAAGCGGACTCTAGCAAGCCATTACGACTACCCAATTAATATGATTGGAATGATCCAATACCTATTTATAGAATGTCATATTCCCTTTTGTCTCTTTGATATCATGATTAATCATAAGACATGGTATACTTGTCAATCTTATATAATTAATCATATGCTTTCTCGATCTCAAAGTAAACTGTTCAGACAAATCAATTGATACTCTATCAATTATTTCAGCACGGCCATGCATTTAACAGTCTTACTTATCGAGGGGCCCAGTGATATCGCTCTCTTGTTAGAGAGGGACAAAATCCCATATCTGTCACTCACATCCCAAGGCATGAGTCATATCGTACCCAATCACAGTCTTTATAACTACTCTGTTACGAGCAGCGTTTGACTACGTCAAAGCACAACAGGAGTTCATCCCGGAATCAATGGTGACCTCAGGTCAAAGGAATCAGCTGATGACACTACTATAATCAAAATCAGTTGTGACACATGACCATGAACTTGATCTTATAGTGGGTCTCCAGTAACATGTTCTCTAACATATTACCCGTGAGTATAATCTGTATCTGTATACACTATATTCATCTTATGAATATCCATTATCACTCACACTAGTCTTAGTTTGTTATTATTCCCATAATAACAATCGACTAGGGATATTTAGAATAACACGATTTATTCATGGATACTTATCATAAATGCTAACATACAAACATAAATGATAATATTAATCTACACTAGATTAATCTTAGAAGTCAAATTACATAATCCAATATTGGCCTTAGGGCACAATCTCCAACAGTAATACATTAATTGTACCTTAGTTATACCTTCTGATACACTTATTATAACTTATTTATACCTTTTAATACACTGTTATACACTACTTGTACAGTGTTATACATTGCTTATACACTATTATACATTTCTTATACACTACAATACTTAAACAATTAATAAATAAGGTATAAACAATGTATATATAAGGTATAATCAGTGTGTCAGAAGATATAATTAAGGTATAATTAGTGTATTACTGTATCAAAGGTAACACTATTATAGTTTTCTTTTTTTACCTAAAGCATCTTGAGTGCAGGCTGATTTGAGTATTCCATTGTAACATATTCTGAGGAATGTGGCATCAACAATAACAACTAGTTTGCAGTGTTGCCATCCTTGTATTGAAGCCTGCATCGCTACAAAGAGGTATAAGAATCTGTTTCCTTTTATTTCCAGGCTGATTATTGTTCCTGGGTTTGTTTTTTGGAGCTTGTAAAGGTAGCTTGGTAGTATGTTGTATGATTCAAATGGTGAACCTTTAATTATTTTAAGTGCTTCTTCTTTTGAACGCCAGGCTTTTTGGTAATTGATTCCTGCCTCTATTTGTTCTTTCATGTCATATACTATATCTTTTGCTGTGTATATTCTTTTCAATCTAATATATTTGTTCTTGATCATCCTTACTATAAATGCCTTTGTTAGCTATCTTTTCTCACCATTTTTGTCATCAATGTTGCATGTGTGCTTTTCAATATATATTCTTATTATGAATCTTTCTGTATTTTTTTCCTTGATGCACTGAATCTCCATATACACTATTCATCGATGCACTGCAGGAAGTACTGTTTTGGACAGGATTTTTGAACCTTGAATTGGAAATTTTTTTCTTATTGCATAGAGACTA
This sequence comes from Euphorbia tirucalli, assembly GCA_039660915.1. Lineage (NCBI taxonomy): Eukaryota > Viridiplantae > Streptophyta > Magnoliopsida > Malpighiales > Euphorbiaceae > Euphorbia > Euphorbia tirucalli. The sequence goes on from CM077639.1 coordinate 15,592,312, forward strand.
ATTACTTCTTTGAGTGTCTTTTTGTTTGTGTAGATTTGTCCAGCTTGTATATAGTTAACATTGGCATCTGATATGTCATTATCTTCTTCTCCTTCTGTAATTATGTTTGCTTGTTTTGTTCTGTATATTTCCTCTATTGTTCTTTCTGTTATGTTTTTTATGTAACCTATATGGTCATCTTCTTCATCTTCTTCTTCTGTGTTGTACTGACTATACTCTATTTGGTACATAGATTTTTCCATGTTACTGTTTTGCTTCTTTTCTTCACTTCCTATTTTATATATATATATATATATATATAACAATGTTATATGTCAAATGCATTCATTATATAATGTTACATTTGATATATTGATACTCTGCTTATACATTAGTTAAAACTTCTGATACACTGATTATACATTAGTTATACATTATGATACACTAATTATACCTTTTGTAAAAATGTAAGACCTTAATTTATAACTTAGTTGTACCTTATCATACACTGATTATACTTTTTGTAAAACTGTTAGACCTTAGTTATACATTAGTTAGAACTCAGTTACACCTTAGTTATACTTTGTGATACCTTAGTTATACCTTAGTTATACCTTTTGTAAAACTGATACACTTATTATATCTTTAGTTATACCTTGTGATACAAAGATTATACACTTATTATACCCTTATACCTTTTAATATAATGATTATACCTTAGTTATATATTTTTTGTAAAACTAATATACTTATTATCCCCTTACTTATACCTTATTATACAATTATTATACCTTATGTATACCTTGTGATACACTGATTTAATACATTTTCTAAACGGTTAGACCTTAGTTATATTTTAGTTATACCTTATGATACAATGATTATACTTTAGTTATAGTTTATGATACGCTAATTATACATTTTGATATGCAATATACCTTAGTTATACTTTCTGATACATTGATTATACCTTAGTTATATATTTTGAAACACTAATTATATCTTAGTTATAATTTGTAATACAATAACTATACCTTAGTTATACCTTTTGATACACATTATACCTTAATTATACTTTCTAATATACTGATTATACGTTTGTAAAACTGTTAATATACGTTTTTGAGATAGTGTGTGTGAGCGGACGACGCATTTTCGACGGGACGCGGGACTCCCTTTCGGAAGGGGCGCCTCGATTTCGGGCGGGGCCCTCCCTCGCATGGGGTTTTTGGATTAGAAATTCGTTTTTTGGAAGATTAATTATTTCGTAAAAGAATCGAGACCTAAATCTCGATTAAAAGTGTAAGAGTCGCCACCCGGCTCAGCTCAACCGGGAAATTACAGTGTAGCTGAACCAAAGCGGGAACTGCCACACTTTTCAGAGATCTAGGTTCGGACAAGTCCCTTATTTCATGTCTAATCAAAATAAGATGGCCAATGTTCTAATTATGACACTTTAAATTGCTAAAAATTGATTTTTATTGAATAATACATGCGGCGCGCATACATAATAATACAAAAATAAAAGTAAGGAAATAAATATTTAAAAGGTTTACAACCCAATTGAATAAAAAAAATAAAACTTTCGGCCTCACGATACAAGCGCCTAAAATACACGAGAATCTAGAAAAAATTACAATCGCCTAAAATATACAAATTGATCTATTAAATACATAAAAAATAAAAAACAAAGAAATTAAAGCTGCAAAACAGATTGTTAGCACAGATATATAGCACACCACACGTAGGACTCATGTTGGACAGAATTGGAAATTTTAGAGTTTGGGGTCATGCGTTTGGGGGTAACCTGGTCGGCGCGGCTGGCCGGCCCGATTAGACCTGGAAAACAGTTTTGAAACGTCCCTGTATTTTTGGTTTTGTGAGAATATCGTTTTTGAAAACATTTTTCCGATTTATTTTAATTTAGCATACGAGGTGGGTCGGTTTTCGGGAGAACCGGGTCTCCGTCGTGGTTTTGTTATAAATGCAAAAACACCAAAAAATAAATCTAGGGTCGTGAATGCACACTCCAAAATTCATTTTTGATGATTTTTTATTTTTCAAGATTTTTCTAATTTTTCTAAATTTTCTGATTTTTATGAAATTTTTGGGGTTTTATGAATTTTTTTTGGATTTTTAGGGATTTCTGCTTCTGGATGAGAATTACGGTTATGCGATTGTGGTTACAGTTGTACGACTGTAAACTACAGTCGTGCGACTGTAGTCCAACCCTGGCAGAAATCGCCAAAAAGCTTAAAATGAAGGACTAAAACTGGGAAAATAAAAAACAGTGGTATGACTGTAGATCAAATGGCACGACTGCAATTACAGTCGTGCCCCTGTTCTTTGTGACAAGAACAGTCATATGACTGTTCTTAATTTTCCAGAAACAGAAGTGAACAAAGTTGAATAAAAACGCACAAAATCAACCGAAACACCCAGAAAGCATGAAAATAAGATGGGATGAAGTGTATTTACCTCTTTGGTGCTGATCCACCGTTGGTATGACCCCTCGCAACGCACTAATCCACGTGAAATTGCTCCTTTTCCTTGTGTGTTAAGGTTGTAAATGAAGTCCAAAAATCCTCCAAAAAGTTACGGATTATAGCTCGTTTATGTCTGGAATTGATTTAGATTTCGTGTGTTGATATTAACCTACGATTTTTGATTCATTTTACACCTTAAAGCACTGGATTTGTGGAGAAAAAGATTGAAGAAAAGGATGGGTTTTTGGTTTTTGTTTGCTCCCCCTTCTCTCCTCCTTCTCTCTCTAAATTTTCTTCCCTCAATTATATCTGCCAAAAGTCCCTCTCCTACCTGATTTCTGGCTCTTTATTTTTATCCCCTCATCCCGAAAAACCTTGAGCATTAATTGCTCAAGATTTTCTACAATATTTTATTTTGGGGGTATGGGTTCTGCAACCTGCCCCCGAAATGACAGTCGTACGACTGTACTTAAGTTACAGTTGTACGACTGTAACCAAAAACCCACGACTGTAATTACAGTCATGGTAATCAAGGCTGTTTTTTTTTAAGACCAGGAAAATTCAGTGTTCACAGGCTGCCCCTCATGTAGCTAAAGTCCAATTCTTTGCACGGATTTAGATACACGATAAAGAACACGGGATCAAAGCTAGTGTGCACGTGTGTGGCTTGTGGGTTAATTTCATGAGACTTTTGGTAGACATGCGGTTTCTTATGATCCTTTTTCACATAAGGAGGATGCCAGGAAAAACATGACTTTTGAGACCAGATAGCCGCGTATGACCTGCCATACAGAGCCATGGTATTTGTAGTGTGCAATTGGTGAGCGTATTTATTCCTTTGATCGATAATTTTAAAACAAAAATTTTTACCCCTTCGATCAAGAATAAATATGAGAAGATGCATTTCTGGTTACCTTTTATAGTCATGTAAGACTGAGATTGTGGAGTGTGTGATAGCTGTGTGCGACTTGGCGCACTCAACGGACCGACATGGAATTTCGGGTTCCGTTTTATAGTCGTGGTGGACTGAGATTTGGTGAAGGGTGTGACAGCTGTGAGCGGACGACGCGTTTTTGATGGAACACGAGACTCCCTTTCGGAAGGGGTGCCACGATCTCGGACGGGCCATTCCCTCGCGTGGGGTTTTTTGAAATGGAAAATCGATTTTGGAAAATAAATGGAATTAATGCATAAAAGAACCGAGACCTAAGTCTCGATGAATATTGTAGAGTTGCCACCCGGCTCAGCTCAACCGGGAAATTTATAATGTAGCTGAACCGGACGAACGATCGCTACACTATCCAGAGATTCGGGTCCGAACAAGTCCCTTATTTCGTGTCTAATTTAAATAAATATTGGTCTATGTTCGTAGATGGCATTTCAAATTCTAAAAGTCAATTTTATTGCAATAAAAGACATACAGCGCGCATACAGGTTAAAGTAAAATAGTGAATAATTGAATTATTACAACCCGATCGAATAAAAAAGTAAAAACTCTCAGCCTAACTTTTACAAGGGCCTCGAATACACGAGAATCTAAAAATAATTACAACCGCCTAAATACACGATTAATTCTATTAAAATACAAATAAAAATAAAAGTGTAAATAAATAAAAGCTGCAAAACAAAGGTTAGCACAATTTGTACGGCACACCACAAGTTGGACTCAAATAGACAGAATTGGGAAATCAAGAATTGGGGGTATGCATTTAGGGGATAACCGGATTGGCTCGACTAGCCGGCCCGGTTAGACCGGGAAAACATTTTAAAACGTTCCTGTATTTTGGTTTTTGTGGAAAATCATTTTGAAGACAATTTTTCCGGTTTACATGCATTTTTTACATGTGAGGTGGGTCGGTTTTCGGGAGAACTGTGTTTCCGTCGTGGCATTGTTCTAAATGTAATTTTACTAGAAATTGAATCTATGGCCGTGAATGCACACAACAAAATTCATTTTGATGATTTTTGGGATTTTCTGAATTTTTTTGGGATTTTCGGAAATTTTTAGGGGATTAAAAATAGAAATTATGATTCTGGAAACCACGTTATAGTCGTGCGACTTTAAATTACAGTCGTACGACTGTAACTGACCCAGACTCAGGATTTTGTCAAAATCTTATTTGAAGAAAACTAGGAAGGAAACGCCTGGAAATCAAGAACACTCGTACGACTGTTCATCAAATTCAAGAACAGTGGCACGACTGTTCTTGCTTTCCAGAATAGAAACGCAGAAAAATAGATAGAAATACAGAAAAAACACACCAATCACCCAGAAAGCTTGTAAAAAAGAGGGGAAAAGGAGTGTTTACCTCTTTGGCGTGCGTCCACCGTAGGATTGACCCCTAGGGTCGCTCTAATCCACCAAAATCCGCACTTTTCTCCTTGAGTTAGGGTTAGTGATTTTAGGTCCAGAGATTTCAAAAAGCAAAGGTTTTTTTTTTATGATGAGTTGTTTCTTCTTCTTCTTCTCTGATTTCCTCTCTTCTTCTTTTTTTCTTTTTTTTTCTCTTTTCTCCCTTTCGTTTTCTGTCTGTCTGCGCCTCTTTTTTTTTCCCCCTTTTTCTTTATCTTTTCATTTCAGCTTTTAAGGTATGGGTTACGATCTACAGTCGTACGACTGTAGTAAGGTTGTATGACTATACTTTTTTTTTAGTGAGTAAAATTCCGGCGCTTACAACAACCGTGTGCGACTTGGTGCACTCAACGGACTGACACGAAATTTCAGGTTCCGTTTTATAGTCGTGGTGGACTGAGATTGGTTGAAGGGTGTGACAGACGTGTGCGACTTGGCGCTCTCAATGAACTGACATGGAATTTCGGGTTTCGTTTTATAGTCGTGGTGGACTGAGATTGGTTGAAGGGTGTGACAGCCGTGTGCGACTGGGCGCACTCAACGGACTGACACAGAAATTTCGGTTCCATTTTATAGTCATGGGGGACTGAGATTAGTTGAGAATGTGAGGCAATCGGCTATGACTTGGTATACAGGATGTGTCAAAAATGTAATTTGGTGAAATTGTACTTACAGTGAATTGTTCATGATTTTTCTCGGGTTTCGTGCCCCTTGGATGAGGCGGACCATCACAAGAAAACTAATCGCTGATGGATTGGTACTGCAAGATTACTAAAATATCTTCCCGTAGGGAATAATTAAGCATTCGGTGATAAAAATAAGGTTTTGAAAATAAAGAAAATTAAAGGAAAAACATCCCTCCTTCTTTTTCACTATAATCGTACGACTGTAGATGAAGTACAGTCGTACGACTATACTTCACCTGCAGAAGGAAATAAAGGGGCGGTTTCTGCCCCTTCCTTTCCCACTCTTCTATTTTCCGAAAATATCAGTTCTCTCTCTCTCACAAAACCGATTTTTAACCCCAAAAACTCGTGAAAATGTTGAAGAAATTGGGAAAGAAAGTGAGGAAGCTTTCAAATAACCTGATTAGAGGCCCAACAACATAGATGATATCCCTTTCGTGAGTGTCTCGAATGGATACGGTCATCCTCGATATATGGAGCATTTCGGGATTAGACTCGGGATGAAGATCCCGATTTTGCTGGAGATGGGCTCCCATCTGTCTACCACTCAGGTTGGTACCCGAATTTAGTCTTTAATTTTGAGTTTTTGAATATTTTTTCCTTTGATTATTTGAATCTGATGGCATGTTTTACTGCTTTCTGGGTTGATTGATTGAGTAGAATGCATGCTAGGAGTCCCCTGTAGTTAATAGGAACAAGAAACTAGGAAAAACAAGTTAGAAATTGCGAAAATTGTATGAATTTTGAAATCTGTTTACAGGTATATGAACAGTCGTGCGACTATAGTCTTGCTCGTGCCAAGCGTGCTACAGTCGTACAACTGTAGCTAAAAACTAGACTTCTTTTTTTTTTTTTTAAGGAATGATGAATGATGAATGACTTATGCATTTCCTTTTTGAACGATATTAATTATGTTGATATTATGCAACAATTGAATATGTGTGCGTTATACTTCCCAAATATGTAGAAGTATAGGTTTTCGGGTAGCGGAAATCTTTCCTTGCCACGGGTTTGGTGGGACCGCCTTCCTGAGTCTGTGGGGGCTCGGGTTAGGATTCTGGGCCTAGAGACCTTCATTATGTTGTTGCCGACGAGTACGCCGCATACTACTCATGCCGTGCTGACGGCTTTATGTGAGAGGTGGGTCTGCACTACCCACACGTTTCATCTGCCTATTGGGGAGTTCACCATCACTCCCTCCAACTTCCTGGCTATCACCGGGTTTGGATTCGGCGGGACCCCGATTGCATTCAATTGCTATCTGACCCCGTCAGCAGCTAGTGGAGGACTATATTGAAAGGCTGATTGGCTGCACCCCTTAGAAGGGGAAGATCTTATGCTCCAGGGTGGAGGCTTATTGGGCTGCTCGGACTTATGTGCTTGTCCTGTTGTCCTGCACGTTGTTTCCCACTGGGCAGAGTACTTGTAATATGACTCTGCTGCCCACTCTAGCGGACTTAGCTGCCTTTCCTACTCTGGATTGAGCTCGAGCTGCGCTGGGACAGCTATACTATGAACTTAACCTGTGTGCCAAGGGAGGCAGCAAGAGATCCTTGGTTTCTGGTTTGGCCTTCTGGTATCATCTTTCCCCTTTTCTCTCTCTCTTTTTTTTTGACTCTTTTGTTAATTACAGATTTGGGCCTTTGAGCACCACATCCTAGAGCCGCCGGAGCTGAGGGACGTCCAGGACGATGCCCAGCTGACCGTTCTGCGTTGCTGGACGTAGGGGTGGCAGGGCATTGGCCGTGACTTAAAGGAGGTTGGGTAGAGCTTGCTCGATGCTTCCTGGCAGAGGGTAAGTAAACAAAACTTATTAGTAGAAAAATTTAATTAACTTTTACTTACTTGTGTTGAATTTCTTTTGTTGTATTTTTGCAAATCTAGCACCATCCATGGAGTGGTCAGGGTGCCATTTCTTTACTTGTAAGGACATCCGCGTGGTTTGACGACCGTCGGTTCATCTTGGAGTGTCCCATGTCCCAGGAGTTGTACCTGGGCGAGCGCCTCTGTCTATCTGACCACGTGGACGGCCCTGCTGGTCGGCTCGTTCCTTCACCGCTCCCGCTTGCACTGTTTTGGCCCTATTTCGCCATTCCTGCTGTGGATCCCGATATTTTCGGGGATAGGTACTGTGCTGATACTATTGACGGCGATTATCTGGTATTCATCTGCCAGTGTCTGCTGCCCGTCAAGGGTGATGCGCCGATGGCTCCTCCTAGCCGTCAGGTATTTACTTCTTCTTTTTTTTTTAAATATTCTTCTGTTTGTAGATCAAGAGACGCAGGGGGTCTAGTTCTGCTCAGGCGAGCGGCCCGGCAGGCGAGGGTGCTGAGACTGCCACTACTGGTGGGCACGCTCCGGTTCAGGATAGGAGCCACCCTGTCTATGCTGGCAGCGCCGCAGCCTTAGCTTCACAGGCTGCTGGTGTAGTGGAAGGTCACTTGATAACCGAGCTTAGGACCGGCTTCAGCATGATAGGTCTAGACGGTAGCCAGTCCTATAGGTCGTGGCCGGTTCATCGTGAGCAGCCACTTACATTTGCTCCAGTGGACACCACCCATGTACGTTTCTTCTTTTTTTTTTTGACTTTCTGGTATGATCTGGTATGTTCTAGGTTCCTCAGGCTCAGGTGGAGGATATGACATATCGGCACTTGGGCTTGGAGACCTTTCTCGTTCAGGAGAACGCCATCTGGGCGGTAAGCATTCTGCATTTTCTGCATTATCTGATGATTTATGTAATGAATGACTGTGTATGTATGTATGTATGTATGCATGTTAATTTATATTGTCATTTTGCAGACTCGAGTGCAAATGTTCCAGGACCAGGCTAGACAGGCTGCTGTTTTTTAGGGTCGAGCCTTGGCTTCAACCCAGGAGGCGGATCGGATGAGAGCTGATGTAGTTAGGTTGTAGGCTGAGCTGACCCGAATGCGGGAGGACTTTGACTCCTATAGGGCTACACATAAGAGTGAGTCCGAGGAGGAGGAGGATGGAGAGGGACAGGATGAGAGCTAGATAGAGTGCTCTGTATTACTTCTTTTTTTTATATTGGATTACTGTACACAACATGAACTTCACTTTTATTATTATGGGATTTGGATGCAACAACTTACTGATAAATGTTTAAGTGTAATGGCACAATGTATGCGATATGAACGTCTAAGCAGAATATCAAACATGCATAATTTCATTACCACGACATCATAATGAGTACAATAGGGAAATTAACAATGACTCCGAATTTAGACATCACCCTCTTCTCGTTACCAACACGTCCTCTCGGTTTTCCGTGTCAGACATTTTCTCTTTGTGATTTTTTTTGCATGGCCCAAGAGTTCTGTGCAAGCGTTCCAACAGAATTGATCTCTTTGTATTAATCCGTTTTGAGATTAGAAAGCACACCTTGACAATGCTCGTCAGAAGTCGTGAGAACGTTGCCACTGATGACATCCAGTGGTTTGGCTTTTACCTGCCCTTAGTATTAAAGGTTTGTATTTGGGGTATAAAACACTGAATCAGACATGGCTCGCTGCGTGCTATCACCCGTATGTGGACACTGACATGCAACGACATGATGAATGCATATTGAACATCAAAATTGAATATAAAACATCTACGACATAATGAATGTGGATGCATTAGGAAAATCCAAAGTGTGGCTCTGGTTTTGATTGATGCCCCTTCAAATTACCAATATGTCATTTCGGTTTTCCATATTGGAGGTTTTTTTTTGTGCTAACATATGTCAGAGTGTACACTGAGCACCAAACTGCATCAATTGATCACCCACTGGATCTTCCAAGAGTTTAACCTTATATGCATGTTTCCAATCCACCTCAGATTCCAACTCGTGCAGAGTTCTTAAAGATGAACATGGCTTTTAATCCTTCAAAGTATGTTCCCAGAAGATGAAAGAACCACCGGTTAGTAGTCACTTCCGTTGTGTCCAAAGACTGAGTTCTTGAAATGGCTGGTAAATGCAACTTTCTTTCAGATGTTGTTGCAGCAGGCCTTGCAAGTCCTCCTGTTCACGATTGTTAAAGGGTTTGTAAAACCTGGTTGCCCCAACACTATTGGTGAAATTCATGAATACATAACCAACATTTCCTCCAATCCGGGAGTCCATGGGCAAATAAAGGGAATCATAAGCAAACTGTTCTTTAGGCTTGAATGGAGGGTAACGAGTGTTGAAGGTATGGATGAAGATCGAGATGGGGAGTGTTTTGGGCTTGAAAATATAGGAGCCCAAATCTTTCACAAGTTGTTTGAAAATGAGACAGTCTAAATTTTTCACAGCAAGGGTGCGAAGGATCCAGTGGCGATGGAGATTGAGATGGTGAGTCATTCTCGTGTTAATTGTAGTTGCCCTGTGAGAGAGATTCTTCCGTCTGCATTGATTCCTTCTTTTTTTTTTAAAGGAACTAAATCAAAGCCACAGCCACCTTTTGGTTTTCCTGCTGCATTCAAATTCGTGCATGTCATGTGTGTTTAATATGCCTTTTTGAATGAACAATGCATGTGTAATGTCATATGCACAAGAATGTCATGCAAACAAGATTATACATGCACTATAACCAAGGAGTGATTCAGAGTTTTACAGTAAAATAGATGGTGAAGGTCATTTGAATTTCTTGGTGCTTGGTGCTTTGGATAAATTTGGGTTTTCATTTTCGGAATTTTGGTATAGGGTACTTACTGGGGTATGAGGCCAAGTTTTTGCCTCCGGGAGGACTTCTTTTCTCTCTTTTTTTTTTTTTGGTGTGTTGTCCCAAGGAGGGCTTTTGATTCGATTTTGCCTCTAGGAGGGCTTTCTTGGTTCGGGTGCCTCAAGGAGGGTTTTCTGGTTTAATTTTGCCTCTAGGAGGGCTTTCTGGTTTGATTTTGCCTCTAGGAGGGTTTTCTGGTTTGCTTTTGGTATAGGTATCGTGTGTGCCTTTTAAGTTGAAGCTCTAGGGTAGGATTGGTAATGTTTTTCAAAGATTGTTGAGTTGAATCAGCAGATGCCTCGGTGGAAGTGGTGCCATTGTATCATTTTATTTATCTCACATGCTCACCTTTCAAGAGAGAGCTCGTTCAGGGCCAGGTTTACTTTTAGGTTCCCCACAATACTCAGAATAATGTCATGCATTTTGATATTATGTGTGTTGGATATGTTATTTCAGATGGTCAAATGCATGCATAATGCCATGGACAAGTAATCATCACATAAGTAAGACGAAAATAAATTTCATTGCATTCATGATGAATTCAATACATCCCACAAACAAAATGAGTCCCTTGTAAAAAGGGAATCTCCTAGAGGCATTGATCTCATAGAATCCGATTATTCTCCGATTGGTCACCATTTTAGCTTCAGCATCCTCGACCCACTCTTATCAAAGCAGACTCTGAAGTTCTTCATCATATTCTTCTTCTCGGGAGACTTGAGAAATTTCCTTGGCGAGCTCCTTGATTACCCCTGGTTGTTTATCATAGAAGGCCGAGGGTTCCAATTTCCCATCGTCGATTAGCTTCTGGATCTCCTTTCTTAAAGCAAAACAATAATTGGTCCGATGGCCCAACACCACATGATAGCTGTAGAAATTATTCTTTTATGTTTTTGCCGACTCTACAAATGGCCTGACACTCTACAGGAGACCCTTCTCTCTACATCTGAGGAATAGCTTGCCCAGTGAGTCAGCCCATGGAGAAATGCGCTTTCTGCTACTCACGGTAAGTTAGTTTTTGGTATGCCATGGGATGGAGTCGGTGCCAATATTCGTCTTAAGGGGCCTTTTCAGTTCAATCTCATCAGTCAGCCTTGGCAGACCCGAATCTTGGGGAGATAGCCTTCCAAGGTGTCGAGGGCGAATGTCAGCAAACCGAGCATTTTGTTTCTCGCTGGCATCAGTGTTGGAGTCTGAGAATACCGTGTTTTTCATTTTCCCTTTGAGTTCTACCACTCGTGCTTCCAATTCAGTGCACCTTGCTGTCAGCCTCTCTACTCTGTCATCTCTCAGCATTGCTGCTGCTTCCTTCTTGACCGCCTTTCGGAACCGTGATGAGGCGATATGATCCTCCACGATATCCGTTATGGAGTTGAAGTTCATTGGGTTTGCCATTCTCGAAATCTTTTCCCTTTTCCCTTTGATAAGAACACTTATTAGCATTGACAGCGCATACTCATGAAAAATACCAAATCACAGCTGATATAGGCATGAATTCATAATGGGATATGTATGTGCATGAATGATATATGATGTCATAAGGGAGATGATGATGAGGATGATTTGATTTTTTTTTTTACGGACATTCCGAGAACACCCGATGCCATGCAAGAGATAATGTGAAAAGACCACGTGTGGATCGCCACACAAATAGGGATTCGGCACTTTTGGAACACCTAGTGGATATTGTGAAATGATCACGTGTGTGCCAACACACGGACAGAGTTTCGACACCTTGTAGGTCTATGAGATAAAGTGAAATGGTCACGCAGGGGCCGGCCCACGGACAGAGTTCTAATGCTTTTGAGGCATATGATATGAGATGATGTTTACAGACAAGTAACGTGTAGGTAAGGACACGGACGGAAGTTCGGCGTTCATGGAACGCCTTTCATGATTCAGTAATGTTATGAAATGCCCCTAGATGCGTAATAATCCAGCACTCGTGGAGCACCTCAAATAATACAATAATGTCAATGTCATGTAACAATCCGAAATGGATCGCGACACACTAACAGAACTTCGACATCCCTACGATGCCAATGATGAATGACGTGAAGCCATGCAATGATATCGTGTGACCTACTACACGAAGATATACCTAAGACCATTGTGGTCTCCTATTGAATGAAATGGTCTAGTGAAATGGTCGAGTGTATTCCGGTACACGGGCAGAACACGGGTAGTTGCAGGACTCTCGATATATTATGAAATGAAATGACCGTGAAGGGTATCCTTAGAATGTCCTTAATTTAAATGATATGAAATGACGTGAATGCTTATGTCACACTAAAATGCAAGTGGCTGCACAAAAACGTGGTTAGGATGCATGACATACATGATGATGTCGTGTATGCTTTGCGAAGATAACAATATACGGGACGTAAATGTGCATGGCACACAAATAAAATGTCGTGGCTGCATAAAATGTGGTTAGAATAAATGCCATGCTTATGTTTACGTCTTGAAAATGGCTGCACGAAAACGTGGTTAGAATGATATATAGGCCAAGTTTCGGCGCTCGGGGAGCACCTTGGGTTTTCGTGATGTGAAATGAGATGAACATGTGCGTGGCACATAGTGGGGATTTTCAGCGCTCGGGGAGCACCTAAATGATTTGATGCATGAAATGTAATTTTTCGGTGCTCGCAGAGCACCTAACTGATTTAATGCTTGAAATGAGATTTTTCGGCGCTCGTGGAGCATCTAAATGATGTAATGGATGCGATGAAATTTTTCGGTGCTCGTGGAGCGCCTAAATGATTTAATGGAATGAAATGAATTTTTTTTTTCGGTGCTCGAGGAGTACCTAAATGATTTAATGGATGCGAGGAAATTTTTCGGCGCTCGTGGAGCACCTACATGATTTAATGGAATGAAATGAATTTTTTGGCGCTCGTGGAATACCTAAATGATTTAATGGAATGAAATGAATTTTTCGGCTCTCGTGGAGCGCCTAAATGATTTAATGGAATGAAATGCATGTATATGAATGCTTATGACACTCGAATGATGTATGTGAATTAATGCTTTTTCACACAATGAAAAGATGCATGGCTGCAAAAAATGTGGTTAGTGTAAATGTCACGCGGGTGATTAATGTATTTACACACAAAAAATAATGGATATGGCTATACAAAATATGTGAGTTAGTGTCACAAAAATGCTTTACATGTGGTATGTTATGTTCCTGAAAAATGCGGATGACGGTAGGTTATGAAGGGATGAGAAACACGTAACAATTAGCACACGAATCGAATTCCTCCAACCTTATTCCTCTAAACGTGGTCAAGTCGATAAAATTCTAAACGAGTCCTAGGAGGGGTTCTCTTCAATCACCAACCGGGGATGATGAAGGCACATTTTATTTTATTCACACGATTTATTTTGGTATCCTAAGGGAATCCAGCGAGGGTTGCTTAAATGAGTTAGGTCCAAAGTCGGGATAACATCAAGGCTCCCATAGCAAAAATATACTACTCACTTCTCCCCACTCAAGGGTCCGAACGAAGGGGCTCGTACGAGGCTATGGGTGGTGTTTCGTATCCGTGCTCCCAAGACCAAGAGGAACTTAGGCGACACTTCAAGGATTCACCGGGCTAAATAATGGATACTTATCCTAATGCAAAAATGTCTAACTACAAAAATGCATAAAATGCCATATAAGAATCATCCGCCTTATTTTGATTAGACATTTTTCAGGGCTTGTCAGATTCTTTTAAGTTTTTGATAAACTTTTGAGAAATCCCCAGCGGAGTCGCCACTGTGAGCGGACGACGCGTTTTTGACGGGACACGAGACTCCCTTTCGGAAGGGGCACCTCGATTTCGGGCGGGGCCCTCCTTCGCGTGGGGTTTTTGGATTAGAAATTCGTTTTTTGGAAGATTAATTATTTCGTAAAAGAATCGAGACCTAAATCTCAATAAAAAGTGTAGGAGTCGCCACCCGGCTTAGCTCAACCGGGAAATTACAGTGTAACTGAACCAAAGCGGGAACTACCGCACTTTTCAGAGATCTAGGTTCAGACAAGTCCCTTATTTCATGTCTAATCAAAATAAAATGGCCAATGTTCTAATTATGACACTTTAAATTGCTAAAAATTGATTTTTGTTGAATAATACATGCGGCACGCATACATAATAATACAAAAATAAAAGTAAGGAAATAAATATTTAAAAGGTTTACAACCTAATTGAATAAAAAAAATAAAAATCTCGGCCTCACGATACAAGCGCCTAAAATACACGAGAATCTAGAAAAAATTACAATCGCCTAAAATACACAAATTGATCTATTAAATACATAAAAAATAAAAACAAAGAAATTAAAGCTGCAAAACAGATTGTTAGCACAGATATATAGCACACCACACGTAGGACTCATGTTGGACAGAATTGGGAATTTTAGAGTTTGGGGTCATGCATTTGGGGGTAACCGGGTCGGCCCGGCTGGCTGGCCTGATTAGACCTAGAAAACAGTTTTGAAACGTCCCTGTATTTTTGGTTTTGTGAGAAAATCGTTTTTAAAAACATTTTTCCGATTTATTTTAATTTAGCATACGAGGTGGGTCGGTTTTCGGGAGAACCGGGTCTCCGTCGTGGTTTTGTTATAAATGCAAAAACACCGAAAAATAAATCTAGGGTCGTGAATGCACACTCCAAAATTTATTTTTGATGATTTTTTATTTTTGATTTTTCAAGATTTTTCTAATTTTTCTAAATTTTCTGATTTTTATGAAATTTTTGGGGTTTTATGAATTTTTTTTTTATTTTTAGGGATTTCATGCGACTGTAGTCCAACCCTAGCAGAAATCGCCAAAAAGCTTAAAATGAAGGACTAAAGCTGGGAAAATCAAAAACAGTGGTACGACTATAGATCAAATGGCATGACTGTAATTACAGTCGTGCCCCTGTTCTTTGTGACAAGAACAGTCGTACGACTGTTCTTAATTTTTCAGAAACAGAAGTGAACAAAGTTGAATAAAAACGCACAAAATCAACCGAAACACCCAGAAAGCACAAAAATGAGATGGGATGAAGTGTATTTACCTCTTTGGTGCTGATACACCGTTGGTTTGACCCCTGGCAACGCACCAATCTACGTGAAATTACTCCTTTTTCTTGTGTGTTAAGGTTGTAAATGAAGTCCAAAAATCCTCCAAAAAGTTGCAGATTATAGCTCGTTTATGTCTGGAATTGATTTAGATTTCGTGTGTTGATATTATCCTATGATTTCTGATTCATTTTACACCTTAAAGCACTGGATTTGTGGAGAAAAAGATTGAAGAAAAGGATGGGTTTTTGGTTTTTGTTTGCTCTCCCTTCTCTCCTCCTTCTCTCTCTAAATTTTCTACCCTCAATTATATCTGCCAAAAGTCCCTCTCCTACCTGATTTCTGGCTCTTTATTTTTGTCCCCTCATCCCGGAAAATCTTGAGCATTGATTGCTCAAGATTTTCCATAATATTTTATTTTGGGGGTATGGGTTCTGCAACTTGTTCCCAAAATGACAGTCGTACGACTGTAACAAAAAACCCACGACTGTAATTACAGTCGTGGTAATCAAGGCTGTTTTTTTTAAAACCCGGAAAATTCCGTGTTCACAGTGTGATGATTTTACCTTGTTCATCTTTTATTTCTCTCTGAATTGTTGTTATGCATGGTGGAAATTGCATTAGGATGTTGCTTGCAGTCTTTAGCTATAAATAGAATCCAATGGACATGTCGTTCATTATTTCCATTGGAGGATATCCTTCCGTTACCTGGAATTAGATCTATAAATCTTCTTTTTGGTGATCAATTTTTATGTTTCCTTTGATAGTTCGGTTGAAGTCATTGAAAGTTGATGTTATTGGTACCAGGACTCCACTTACTTTGTAATTGATGAATTTGTAATCTTCAGTCCAAGTTTGATTATGATGGAGTAGAATTTTGATTTCTTACATATCTCTATGATCGATTGAATGATTTTGTTGCACTGCTGTGTTTGTTTGCAGTGAGGCGGTGATGGAGTGAGTTTTGCGATTCTGAGATTGTCGCGATTGGAGATATTTGAGAATGTACGTATTCTAGAGATTATGATTTTTTGCTTTGTTATTTATTGCGGAAGAATTACGTAAAATGTTTTGTTTTAGGTATTTTTGAAATTTTGAAAAGTTGTTACTATATTTATGTAAACTTTTCGTTTTCATGTAAAAATGTTCTATGGTGCTAAAAAGTAAGTATTTTTATAAAATGCTCTAAAACTTTAGTGATCTCAAATGTGTAATAATAGAATCATATTTTTACTTAATTGCTTCAAAAATAATAACTCTTTATTGTTATCTTTGTGTCAAGAAATTTTCCAAATCGCATATATATGCGACAAAGGCTCAAATCATAAGAAAGAAAATCAGAGATTACTTCTTAGCAATTTACTCGCATTTTAATTTTTTGTAACAAAAAAAAAGGCCAATTTTAGTTTTCAATTTCAAAATCTTAACGTGACTTTGTCCATTTGCAACATATACAACGCTGAACCGATTTTTACTTTTTTCTTTTCTTCGTCCCCCCAAAATAGTCAACACATCAATTACCTACCAATAGTATAACCAAAGCTAAAAGGATTCATACAAAAGGGGAAACTCTTTATCATATTAGCCTAATTAATTTTTAATTCTTTTGTTTCATCCAACCAAATATGGGAGGATCTTACAATATATGACAAAATCTAGACCAATCGGGCTACCTTTTTTATCATTTATTAATTAATTGATAATTAATCTTAATTGAAAATCACTTGAGTGCAAATATTCTCCAGTACCTTAATTTACCTTCATTCAACTCAATAGTAAATGAAACAAAATTTTAATTTTAATTGAGAAATGGATCACTTTAAACCTATTGTTGAAATCATGATAAAAGAAATCAACTGACGAATTAGTCTATGAGTATAAATCTGACTCAATGGTAAATGTAAGAATTTTATTACTACAACTGAGGTTCTCATAGACGGAGCAATCTACCAATCTTTTTTTTTTTTTTTTTGAACTTGATATTTTCTCCGATCTAGAACTCTTATACCTCTAAATTTTTATAAGAATTAATCAAAATCAGAAAAGCTACTGAAATTAAAATGAACTATTAATTTGGAAGAAAAACTATCAATAAAAATTATAATTTGAATCCTCCAATCATGGCCAACAAAATCAAGCGTCATACATTAATTAAAACACCAAAATACAAGAGAGTTACATGACCCAATACTGATACAGAATTGAAATCCAGAAACAGAATTAACTTATTATCATATCTTTTCTTATGTAAAACTTTCAGAAAAGACAAAAACGACAACTACAACGACAAAACCATAAAACCTGACATACAAATCAACACACAGGAAGTAACCAACCATCTCCTTCTAATCAGAATTAGGAGGAGTATTAGAAGGGGAAGTAGAAGTGCTGCTTTCGCCTCCGCCGCCTTTTCCGATCAGATTTCCTCTGGCGGCAGAGACGACGGTGTTGGCCAAGCTCTCAAAAATCTGAGCTTTGACCCGTCCTCTTTTCGGAATCGGAGGAAATGTTGTGTTCTTGCTCTTCAAGGGAGCACAAGGATCAGCAGAATTCAACGCCATCAAATCAACACTCTGTAACAAACTATAACAGAGTAGAAACTCAAACCACCCCAAAAAAAAAACCGACAACTTTGACTCAAAAAACTTCAACAAAGTTGCAATTTTGATAATAAAAAGAAGATTGAAACTAAGAAATAGAATAACGGAGCTGAGGGAGAAGATTTGGAGCAAGGTTTTGCAGAGAGCAGAGGCCGGTTTTGCAGAGAGCAGAGGCCCCCAGGCGGGGCCGGTGAGGGATTACTTTTGACTAGAGAATGAAAAGAGATGTTGAATTTGTGTTAGAAGAGAGCCTTATTTATAAATTTTATAGGCCCAAATGTGACCTTGCGGGTACTCCCGATAAGTCAATTTTATTCAATTTGCTCTTTTCACTTTATTTACGTCCGAATTGTAATAAACTAATATAAATTATTAGAATCTATTTATCAATAAATAATAGTAAGTATACGAAATTCAGTAATATTATTAATAATTTATGCTTTTAAAATTAAATTAATAAAAATTTAAAATTTTGTTTGTTTTTGTCAAATAATTCTTTAATATTTTTACTTCACATAATTTTTTTTTTGGACTTTAATAAGTTCTTATGATTTGTAGATTTATATAAATAAATTTTTAGCTTGTGATGATATAGATGGGTAAGAGCATTCTTCCTGTCACCGGAGTTGTATTGGGGTAGTTCTTGGAGGGACTCCAACAATAAAATTAGTAAGATCATATATGTAGAAAAATCAAGTTAAACTGAGAGTGAGATAAATAGTAAAATGAATCTTAACAAGTCATCATAGTTGCTGACATGTAGAGAGGTTAAGTTCAATATTAGGTTATCCGTGAATTTGATTTACGTTGTTTATTGTTCTGGTTGTATTAAATATTTTGCATTACTTAATTAGTCACGAGTTATTTAACTTTGTATATATATAAGATAATCATTCCTTGTTTTCGAAGTAATTTTTTGAGTTAAATATATATGCTTTTATATTTTATATTTTATTGATGACAATATGTGATAAATCAATGTAATATAGGAAAATTCAAAATTAAGGATACACATAAAAACAAAAACAGACTATAATTTAGAACAAATACAACTGAAAAAATATATGAATTAGTTTTATAACAGAACATAAGAATGGGGTAATGGATTCAATAAATAAAATTCTTAATGATTGACTTTATTTTATTGTGATTTTAAATTGTTGGTAGGCAAAAAAAAAAGGTTGCTTAAATGGTTGATACTTGATAAGTCAGATGACTGAGATAACAACAAACACAGCTTCCTTGGAAGCTCAAGCGTAATTAGGTCACGTGCTTCCCTTTAAATAAATCTCCAATTAACGTATGGAAAATAATTAATGACTAGCCAAATACGTCCGACTATAGTTTCCAATAGTTATCTTTTAATACATTGAGAATCTAACTTTTTTATTTTAATATTATTCACTTCAAACTTGGTCTATCTTTTACGTATATATAATATATTTCGTTCAATGATAAAACTATAAAATAAATATTTATAAATAATTTAAAAATTATATGATTTTATCGCTTGAAACTATAAAATAGACATTCAGTAAGTCTATTTTCTTATCCAGATAACTTTCTAAAATTATGTCGCGCATTAAAATATTATTGATCATGTCACTAAATAGTGCTTGTTACATAAAAATCAAATCAAATTTAGGACTAATAATATTAAAATAAAAATAATAAACTATTCAATGTGTTTAAAAAATTAATTAGAAAACCAATTTCAAGAAACTTGGAATGTGTTTTGCGGATTTTGAATAATGAAATTAAACCAACATATATATGACATAGATTCCTCCTTTCCATCATAAACTTGTCTTAATAGTCACAAAGTCATATTGTTTTTATATACAAACTCCAATTTACGTTTCGACTGTTTAATAAGTAAAATCTTTTTAATATAAGATCTTTTTTATAATAATATAAATATAAGATGGAACAATGCAACTTGTAAAGAAGTATTAATATTAAATGACCCCTAAAAATATGAAACTGTCTCTGCCAAAAGAAAATTCGATTTAACCCGTAAGTTCAAACAATGAATAAAAATATAAAGTATAAATAGACTAATATGCATAAAAAAAAAAAAAAAAAAGCTATAAATTTAGGTTATATCTTAAAAATTTATTATTAATATTTAATTATTTTACTTAATAACTATGAATAAGAAATAAAAATACTTTATCAAGTAATTGACAATGGTACTCTACAAAAATAAATTTTATAGCGATATTATAAAAGAGCAACAGTGATATACAGTTAAATGTTAGAGAGAAATTTCTAAATCCTTCCCACCGCCCACCACTTGAATGTCGCTTGGACGGCAACATGGTAGTAAATATTTAGACGACACTTCTTTAATAAATAAATAAATACATAAGGATTTCAAGTAAAATCAATAAATAAGGATAGTACATTGAAATTAATGAGATAGCTACTCCCGTCTTTTTTATTATACGATGTTTAAGGTTATTCACTAAAACTAATAAAGTATTAATTAAGTTACTAAAATGACTACCCTCACCACTTTTTTCCTAAAACTCTATTTTCTATGCAAAAATTATCTTTCTTCTTAATTATCAAAGCTTAATGTAATAATTTTTTACATTAAATAATGAACCTCTCTCATACTTTAAATAAGGGCAAATATGAGAAAACATGGTAAAAAATGCATTGGTAATGTAAAGTGTAAAATAAAAAAAATAAAGTGAAAAACCTAAAACATCATATAATAAAAAATGGAGGGAGTACTTTTTACTTTCGTCGCTGTTGGAGATTGCTCCGAACTTGGGATCATCCCTGATAAAATTTTCGATGGAATAAGAATGGAAATGATTTTATCCCTGAAAAACTAACGGGTACAGAATGAGAATATCACCCCCATCCTGCAAAATGGCCATCCTCAAAATTCTCTCTCTGTATGTTTATATATATATATATAGTTTAAATATTGATTTAATTAATTTGATATAAGTATAGTACAAATTTAATTTTTAATTAATATTTTAATAAAATGAAAAACAAAAGGAAATTTTATAGGGATCGCTGCGACGGAGAGATGGACAAAATATTTTCTCAACGACTTGTGTACTGAAAGCAAGATGAAAATTTGTATGGGATGGGGACGAGGAGACAGTGGACGGTGCCATTCTCACCATGTTGACATCCCTACTACTTTTAGTTTGTACCAGAATAACGTATTAGATGAAATATTTTTGGCTTATGTTATTCCTGTTTCCTACAATGCATTCAATTATGTTAGATAGTTTAATATGGTATGTAGGGCCTAATTTCACTCTTGCCGTATGAAATGATCTCTCTCTCTTGCAAATGCAAGTTTGCAATGGAATAATCGGTGGCCCTCCTAAGAAGTTGGGTGGGCTTGGCTTCAGTTTAACTTAGCCCTTCTTGGTCGCCAAGCCTGGCGGTTGCTGTCTTGTGACAATTTCCTTATGGGTCAGGTTTTTAAACCTAAATACTACACCCGAACTCTTATTTTCTTCGAGCAAAGCTTGGCCTGTGTTAGAGGTGTTATAATAGTTTATTGTGCTGTGTTAAAATACTTTGGTGATACATATAAGGTCAACACCAACACTACTCATTTATTAGATGGGTTAAACGTGTCAATCCATTTTCGACACTAACCCGTATAACCTCAATCTTAATTCGTTAAATTTACGTGTTATCATATCACGACCTACTTTTACATCTTTATATATAAATTAATTATATTTTATGTTTAATCTTTGAATGAGTTAAACCGGTCATAAACACATTGGTAAGTCAATAATAATAAGATCCATTTATTTCATAGGTTAAACATATCAAACCATTTTCAATACTACCCCACATGATTATCCCTAATTCACAAAATTTGTGTTTATAAAAAGGTGCAATGTTTGCTAAAATTAATAGGATCGCTTTGTATCATTAGGTATTCTAATGGTGCTTTTCTTGCAGCTATGAATTTGTTCCTAATGCTCCCTCCAATCCGACTATTTGCTGAAGCTTTGGGTTTCAAAGAGGCATTGTCTTGGTGCAAATCTTTTGGTTATGACTAAGTTGTTAGATGCGTCTATTATTTTTAATGATGTTTCTAAATAATATTCCGTATATTGTCAAAAATTTCAAATTTTACTTGCACAATATTATTTTGTCTGGCTAGTCTTTTTCAGAGGCCCAACACTAGACAACCTATCTAAAGTTTTTTGAGCCAATAGCCCGGGCCGGTAGTCAAATTTACCAAGCCAACTCCAAATTTTTCATGCAGTCTGGCCTGGCTCAGGGCGTCCTGAGCCCAACTTTCATTGACAGAAGCATGCAACTTTACATCAGTCACTGGATTCATGAATCTTAACACATACTTCTAATTGAATTATTTTGCCAGTACGGTCGGTAAGAGCTGTTTATTTTGCCTCTACAAGCAGTTAACACTGATAAAGAGACTTTTCACAATGGCCTCAAAGTCATCGGCCTTGGACATGCCAAAAAAATGTTGTAATGTTGTAGCTGTTTGCGCTGGGTTGAGGTATGGTCAAACGCAGGTGTGGGCTTCTTTAAGGCGCTTTAAGCAGCCTCAATAATTAATAGAAGCGGTTTTTAGGCGCCCTTATGCTCAGACAATGATTCAAAGTCTTTTGTTCACCCGCACTTTAGGGTCGGTTTTGACCGCCTTTACCTTTACTGTTTTACTTTTTTTTTTTTTCTTTAAAATGCATTCAATAGCACCTGTTTAATTTTATAAATATTATTTGAAACATGCAGTAGAATAAAAATATTGATTACAAAATCCAATACTTTGTAGAAATATTAATAGAAAAGAACTTCATCCACAAAGTCCACCAAAATTAATTGGATTTTCTGCTCCACTATTGCATCCATAGGCATTTTTATTTTTTTTAACGTTAATCAATTGTACTATTGCTGGAATTCGTAGAATGAATTCCCACCTTTTGTATACTTCCAATATCAACAACCTGTAAGAGCAAACGAAAATATACACTTCATAATAAACCAACATGTACCAAAGTTTGAGATTAAGTAATAAATAAATAGATAGTGAAAGAGAACATCTTCTATGAAACACAACAATAGCATACTTCATAATCAAGCACAACCTAGATATATAACTTGTCCGTTCCAACAAAATTAAAATCTTATTACTATGTATCACTGTAACAGATTTCCATTATTATTCCTCTAAACAGCGTCTCATTTTCATTCCTTTATTTACTGCTATTATTCCTCTAACCCATTCTCTACCATCCAGCAAAATAGAAATTATAAAGTATTTATCTCAGAACGTCAGTTGGTAATCCTACTCTCTAAAATAGCTGTTAATTATATAGTAGATGCTCGTAGGTTTGCTCAAACTTCTATGGTCTAATCTCCAAGAAACAGAATAAGTGAACAACCATAAACAAAGGAAATAGAAAATATAAGACATCAAACAAACTATATATGCATAATATATAAATTTAGGAAAGAATGAACTCGCACCTTTTGTATACTATTGTTGGAATTTTTTTCACATTAAGCAATTGTACTATTGCTGGAATTTGTAGAATGGATTCCCACCTTTTGTATATTTCCAATATGAACAACCTGTAAAAGCAAACAAAAATATACACTTCATAAGAAAAGGAAAACTGACTCTTCTTTAAATATATAATATAAAGTTCTTCATAAGTAATTGTGGTCACCATATAAGGATGGATGTATGAAAAGTATAGTTAGTTGGCTTTGGTCGTAAGCTCTGGACCTCTTTTTCCTTGGTTCTGGAGTTTATTTGAGGAACAGGTCAAGTATATAAACTAAAGATGATTGGAACATTATTTAGATGAGCAAAAGCTGAAAAATATGTAGAATGAACCAATGGGCATGGTTTATTGATGGATGCTTGATGGATGCAAGAGGTCTTTGAGGAGCAAACAAGTTTCACTACGTTGCATAAAGATGCATTACCAATCACAGAGCAAACAAGTTTAATTGGTTCAAATCACTATTTCTCATAGATGCATTTGAACTTTTCTTTATACATTTACATTAATTTAATTGAATCAAAGATACATAAAATTTTGATCCTGTGAAGGCATGAAATCTATACTTTAATTACAGTGTAAAATTCTAAGAGGACGAATCAAGTTCAGGACTCAGACATGGCACACAACTAACACCAGTCCACCATCAGCAAACTAACGCATGCAATTATTCATGACAATTTTAGTATCCTAGCTTGAGATAACAGAGTACAATATGTCATGTCTATGCTTTGTGTATACTCTTGTGGATCTGAACTATAAGAAGAAAGGCTACTTAATTAACTAAAAATGCATCTCGAAACAAGATTACAACTTAAACTAACCAATATAGGAAAATTGAAGAACCAGACTACTCCGAATGAAAGACTCAAGACCGCAGAGGATGGGACTAGAAGTGTTGCAGAAGTTATAAAACACTTAGGAGAAGAAACAAGTGATTCCTGGTATTTTAAGTGACAGTGTGAATGAATATTTTCAGAACTAACCAAACTAATTGCAGCTAATCAAATCAAATTACTGACATCAAGAACTAAAAAACTTAAAGGAATAACAACATTAAGCTTTTAAGATAACCCAGAGTAGGAGTGAGCTCGACAAACCAGTGAGTAGCAGAGAACCTAGAGGGGAAACGGCCAATTAGTAGATACACAAAGCAGAAATTATCGAGTTGATTTTGGTTCTTCCTCAGATTTAGATTCCAAAAAAGAACTAAAGAAAGAGATAGAACCTAGAATAGCAGTAGATACAAGAACAGAGACAACACTAGTCAATAGAACAGATAAACATGAAATCAAAGCTGAAAGCCATAGCTTAATAAATACCTTAGGTAAAATTGCAGATGTGCAAGGAAATATTAGAGAAATCCATGGCGATAATTGCGATGCGATTGACTCTAGGTTTACCGAACAAATTGCTGTAGAGATTGACAAACAAATTGATTTTGAAGAGAGTCGGGAATTCGATTGTAGAAGGAATTTTGAGATCGGAGATGGAGGAGAAGTTGAATTTCGAAAATCAATTTGGGCAACTAAATATTATAACTATCATCCCTGCTATCCAAAACCAACAAAAACAATTACCCACATCATGCTCCAACTTTTAAGAAAAAAAAAAAAAAATTTACATTATTTAACTTTATTATTATTATTATTTTGGGCAGAATCACCAAATACTTTTCTCAAAAATTTCATATAGATTTTAAAATCTTTTTATTGTAGTGATTTTAGGAATTTCTTTCAGAAAATAAAATTAAAAATTATCATTTATTATATAAACGTAAAAACTTACTTTAATACTAATGATGATCTTCTGTTATAAGTTAAAGCAAATATTTAATCTTTAAATTGAAATTGATATTAATATTTCATGAAAAATAATTGATATTACTTATTTTTCTTACAATATTTCTTTTTCTTTAATATGTAATGCATTTATTTCAAAATTCAATATTGGTGGAAATGTTATTGTAAATCATTTTTTTATTCATTTGCAATATTTAGAAATTTTACAAAAATATGATGCTGAACTAAAGTTGTAGAATTAAACTGAACAGTGAAAATGAAAAGACAATTGAATTTGCTATATATAAAACTTGGACTTGTGAAGTCTAATTTGTGTGTTCGGTCATCGGTCCCTTAATTGCTGAATATGTGTGAGTGTGATGTCTGCATCTCCTACAGTTTCTACAACTCTTCCCACACTTCCATCTCTAACCTGTAAATAAATACAAATGTTTGATATCATTATTAGTTTTCAGCTTCTTCAATAACACTATTTAAAATTTTTTTAGTTAATCTAAGAAGTCAAAATATTTGACTTCAAATTTTAAGTTAAACACTACTCATAATTTTTTTTTTTAATTTCATATTTTATTTTTCATGTTTATCAAACAACTTATTATTAGTTTCAGTTTAATTTTCAGTTTTGCGAAACAATTTCAAAAGTAATCCATTCACTTTTTTAAGTAGCCGTAATTGGTTAAAAAAAAAATGCCCCATAACTTCCACCACTACTTTCCACCCTCGAGTTAGCTTTTCCTGTAATTATCTAATTAATAAAATTAAAATATAATAAAAAGAAACCCCGAATTAAATCAATTGGATTAATTTAAGTATCTAAATAAAAATCATAATTCTAAACCAAATTTTTATTGATAGAAACAAGTAATAACATCATAAATGACTGTATGAATTAAAAATCTCAAATTAGCATCACAGCCGAACTTGGAACACGAAATTTCTCACATAATAAAGAAAACATACATATTTATACAAGAAAACGTAAAAGGAAAAATTGTGCAACCTTGCACTAAGAATGACAAAATATTAAAGGGTGTTTGATCAATCTCAAACCGAGTAATAGGACATACTTAAAAATAAAAAAAATAAAAAGAAGAAGAAGAAGAGAGGGAAAATATTTGCAGGCCCAGTGAGGGGCAAAAATATCAATATATTAGATGAAAAAGATAGGGAAGGAGAGTGGGAAAGTGCTCACATCCTACATTGCCTAATGAAACATTATGGAAATCCGTAATTTTAAACTGGGAAATGTATAAATAATCAAAGACAGATCATATCTCAGAAAGGAAGTTCGAAAACATGTGGGAGGTTTTGCTTTAAGTTGTTTAATTAATTTAAGTTGTTGGAAAAGCAATGCACACTACGTTATCCGTATCCAAAGCCAATAACATTATGACAAGCGATACTCCAACCAATAACAAATGATATGGTGTAATTAATTAATTATTTATTTAATAGTTAATTATTTAAACAAAATTCTAAACCCTATATGCTAATTTGTCAACTCTAGATTCTAAAATATATTAGGTGACGTAATTTTATTTTCTTGGTATTCGAATAACGTGCTTTGTTAAGGTATTCCATAATTTCTTTATATCATAGTAGTTTAATTGGTAATACAGTCTGGGTTTATATGAGAATATTCAGGTTTGATTCCTACTAAATATTTTTCGTTGGCAAATTGAAAAAAATCTTAATTATAATTAAGCTTCGAACATGATTAATATGCATAGGATTGAATTACAAGTATGATTAATTTGAATGAGAATAGATGTGATTTGAAAAACATAAATAAAAAAAAGTGAAGTGTACTTTGTTTTTTTCAAACATGAGATTGTGAAATGTCTGTCCATATATGTGTTGTAGGAGGTTAAATTAATGAAAGTTTAGTAGTATTATTAAAATAGTATAAGTAAAGTATTAAATGGGTTCTGACTAATGTATCACGCCTAAATCTTAACTTAGATTTGATCTGGTAAGAGAAGAAAATCCATACCGAAATTGGTGCACATGCTTCACTGAAATTCTAGTGTCATATCTACACTGGATATTTAAACAAATATTTGTTTATTTTAATAATAATACAATTACTAGTATTAGTGTAGAGAAATAGCAAATCCACCTGAAAATAAGAGGGTAGAATACGTTGAAAAGCAGAGAGTGTCATTCAAAGATGTGAAATCCTATGCCTGCCAACAACTTCAACTTACCCTTTTCTTTTGTTATTTCTTTTTCAGAGAATTCAGACTGCAACCAAACTAAACCATGAAATATCACTTTCACTCTTTTTCTCCATATTCCATTTATTATTATTTAATTTCTTCATCAACTCCTCCTAATCATTCCTTTACCTGGTTACCAAACAAATTTCAAATACCATTATTACCATAAACTAACTACTGACCAAACAAAACATTATAATAAACAAAGATTCAAAAACTCACCAAAAACATAATATATTTATATAAAAATGACTATTATAATAACAAGAATATCGTAAATTCCACTGTAAACTCTAATCGGTATTTGCATTTTGCTTTGACATTGAAAATTGATAGATATATCCTAACGTAATTAAACTTTATTGTAATAAATTGTATAGAAAAAATGAAATTTATGTTAAACTTTGATATAAAAAGAGGATAACTATGACTTACGTAAAGAAAAATTAATTTTTTTTTTACTAACTTTTAAAACTACATTTCTTTTTTTTTATATAAAAAAAATACAATCCTCGGACTTTTTTAAGTTTCAAAAAAAAAAAAAAAAAAGAAAAAAAGAAAAAGCTTTGATGTAATACAGAAAATAACAAAATAAATCTTTTAGACCATTTAACTGCGTCTTAATGGTGAACTGTGTTTTTTTTTTTTTTTTTTTTTTATGAGATTAAGAGTTGGAGTCCTGTAAGGAAAAATTAACCAACCATATAAAAAATGCAAGTAAAAGGAAAAAAAAAAAAAAAAAAAAAAAGAATCATTCATAAACCTCTCTCAAAATTAACAGAAAAACTCCAGTGCCTACAAAGCTAATTAAGATTTTAGTCTGATTAACGAACGCAAGAAAGTTCTATCTTTAGTTTTCTGGGATTAATTTGAAAGAGTTTCATTAATTAATACAATAAAAGATACAAAAACACTAATTAAATAAGTAGAGAGAAATCTACATCAAAGGAGTATTAAGAACACCATGCCAAGAAGAAGAAGCAATTCCATGAATATTACTGTTCCAGCTGCTAATTTCTCTTCCAGAATCAAGATCACCAATTCCACCATTAATTTGCCACGGAAATCCAAATAAGATTTTACTCTGATCATCACCTTCTCTACCAAAATTACACAATTCTTGCTTCATAGTTGTCACAGTAGTACTAGTGCTTAAATTATCTTGCTCATAAGAAGGCAGCATCATCATTTGATCTCCACAATTCTCCACTTCTCCCCCATAAAACCCAGTTTGGAATAGAAATGATTGGTTCCCAGTGTGATTAATGTTAGGGTTTCCAAGAATGTCAAATTGGGGATTTCCCAAAATAGAATCATGATGATCAAACCCTAATTGGGCATTGGATTGCTTTTGAAGCCTAGCAAAGGCAAGAGTAAGATCATTGCAATTGGAATCATAGGAAAGAGGAGGGAATGGGTTGGAGGAGTTGTGATTCTCAAACTGGGTCTTTTTTGAGGATGAGGATGAGGATGATGATGATCTTTTGTTCTTTCTGCAACCGCCGCCGACCGGAACGTTTCTCAAAGTGCCGCCTTTTGTCCAGTAGCGTCTGCAGGATTTGCAGAAGTATCTTGGTTGGGAGAGGCTGTAATTGTTGTAGTAACAAAATTTGGTGTTAATTGAATCACATCTTGGGCATTTTAGTGCCGCTTCTTGTTGTGGTCTTGCTAATTTCCTTTCTTGTTGATTTTGTTTTTGGCATACTAGCATGCTTTCCATTGAATTTCCACTGCCCATTCCCTTCATTCATTCACATTATCAAACAAAAACAAATTTAGATCATAATTTCACTAATATTTTTTAACAAAAACTCAGTCAATTTCTATTCAATCTTCACCAGCCTAGCGAACTGCAACAAAAACAATCACTCCTTTCTAACATTCATTTCTTACTCCAATTACTAATAATGCGAAACCAACTAACATTGTTACTTCCATATATATCTATTTGATTGGCTCGTACAAATAACTACAAATGAATAATTTTACTTGGTTTCTCCCCAATTTTCTTGACCGTATGAAAAAATTTGCATATGAAAATTTGAATCAAGGGGCTTAGCTATATAAAATATTCAAATTAAGGAATGAAATTGTTGTCTATTTAATTAACTGGTTTAGATCAGACACAGAAACCTCAGCTCAAGCATAGGAAAACAAAAAGAAAGTTTGAAGAAAAAGAATCAAACTTCTTGTGATTAATTACACCAGTAAAGGTGATGGAAGGAATGGAAGAGGAACTCCATCCATCATGAGTACTGGAGAACCCCAAAAAAAGGAAAAAAGAAGTGAATTTTATACTTAATTAAAGAGATAGAAGAGGAATTAGATTGATGGAGATATAAATAGAAGAGATGAGGAAGAATTAATTGAAGAGCATTAATTAATTGGGAGAAATAAACATAAACTACCTGGTGTTGTCCAGCTGAAGAATCCATATCCCATGCAATTGAAGAAGCTTTTCTAATTAATTAATTTTGATTGAAGTAATTGAGAAAGAAAGAAATGAATGGATAGATATATGATGAAAAGAGAAAGAGAATGCAGATTCAACTTATAAGAACCCACACACACAACCACACTTATATATCTATAAACCCCCACCCCCCCACCTATACCTAAGAGAGAGAAATTACAGAAATATATAAATTAAATTATTAATATAGGGTTTTTGCTTTGGAGACTATCAAATACGTTTGTTGCATATAGTATAAGCTTGCACGCAGAGAAAGCATAAATAATAAATTCAGTAGTTTTAATTTAATAAATAATAATATTCTCGTTCAGGGAAAATTCCAGTACTTTCCTTTCTTGTAAAAATCTGCTTCTCTGCAACGGATATTATTAAAGAAAATTAAATTTTAAAAAAATTGTAGTATGAAAGAATAGAAGGGGAGGCAGGCAGGCCCCACCTCTTAACCCTAAGGTCCTTTGGGGTAGGGACCCACTTTGGCGTGGATTCAACATAGTTGGACCCCACTATCTCTTTCGTATCGAGTGGTCCCCATCCTCCACTATGCCACCTCCCGTCGTCCTTCTATGGTCCCACTTTTGTGTTCTCATCGCGAAAACCTCCGCGATTTATTTTTCCATTTTTTTATTACAAACATATAAACAGAGTTATAAACCTCGTGTTCCAAAAACCAGACATACTAATTAATTAATCAATAATTACTTAACTAGCCGGTATTTTTGGGTTCCAATATTATAGTCATTTATTACCACAATATATATATATATATATATATATTCTTTATCCAACTAGACCTAAAGACCACAAATTTAAATCCTACATTCTTAAAACGAAACAGATATATCAAAAAAGAAAAATATATTTTTTTCATTGACAAAAAATATTATATACACCATGGCAAATCTTTGGAATGGTTAAATTAATATGCTTCTTTAGTTATCACGACAGAATATGAAATTTCAAGAAATTTACAACAGTTACAATTTCAAGAAAGACAGTTTATATAACTTTAAACTTCTACTCAAAAAAACTGCATTAAATTATTTTAAAACTCCAATTTTTTTGTAAACTTTAAACATCCGTAATTTTCCTTTTCTGCTTTTGATGTAATAATGAGTCTTTCAAAGCTCTTCCATCTCCTACAGTGGTTTGTTTTTTCATATTTTTTTCAAGGTTGTTTTAATACAATTCTCGATTATAGAAAAGAATCTCGTTAATAAAAATTTAGATGAAAAAGGGCATTTATTTATACATTGTCCTTCTCATTTAGGAAGAAATTTCTGTACGTATGGTAAAAAGTTGAAAAAAGCTTTGTAACATAATGATATTTCTGAGAATTTAAGAGACTCATAAAACAGTAATTATATGATGGTAATGTAAGAGATATAAATTTTGTTTATCAATGGGACCCAATTATAAACAATATTTATATGAAATTGATTGAGATTTGAATAGTTGTTGGGGGATTGTTTGCTGATTATTCGTTATGATGTAGACCTATTCATGATGATGGTTTGGGATGAGATCATATATATTACTTTAATTTTGATTTATTATTATATCATATTTAATTGTGTACCAAATTCATTGGAAATAATTGCATAGAATAGCCCACCGAGGAATTTGCTTTGGTTTGATGTGGTCCTTGTCAGAAATTGAACAAATTAATATTAATCATTTCGTGAGACTTGGCTAGTCAAGCTCATTAGTCCTCCTCCTAATTAAAGTGCATGCATATGTTGGGTTCAAATCCAGACTTAAACCATTTTATTTTATGCATATCTTTCACTAGTATCTCCACGTTATTTTGCAATGGGATTGCATGTTTCACGCTTTGTTCATCCATTACTATTTCGATTTTAACTTACTAGTAAAGTTTGCGGAAATTTTTTTTTTTTTTTTAAATGACAAATCACATTCTAAGGCCCCTGATCTTTTATAGAATTTGTAATTGGTCTTCTGATCAATTTTTTAAATACATTGAGTATATAATCTTTCTGTTGTAATAATATTAGCCTCAAACTCAACATTTTTTTTCCTCATGTGGACTATAGTATTTGTTCACAACACGTGCATAATTTTTGAGGAAAATAGAAGACTCTAGAGTTGATTGAAGGAATAAGAATCATACTTCCTATGTAGTTCTATGATAACTATAAACGTAAACTATACATATAATTTAATCTCACGTGTCTGTGAAAATTGTGTCAAGTATACGTAATGTGTTGAAAAAATTGATCAGGGGACCAATTATAAATTCCATAAAAGTTCATGGGCCTCAGGATGGGTTTTGCCAAAAAAA
Source organism: Euphorbia tirucalli (assembly GCA_039660915.1). Lineage (NCBI taxonomy): Eukaryota > Viridiplantae > Streptophyta > Magnoliopsida > Malpighiales > Euphorbiaceae > Euphorbia > Euphorbia tirucalli. The sequence continues at coordinate 15,624,500 of CM077639.1, forward strand.
AAAAGTTTTGATTTGTTACATATGTGAATGCATATATGTATTTTGAAAGTTAACAAATTTAGGACTGTAATTGTATAGTTTGATAAATAGAGTCCTTCATCTACACATCCTCTAAAAACATTCCCGTCATTTGAAGTTTGAGCTGAAATTTTACATGTTAACTGATATGAATACAATGGACCCAGTAATGAGCTTGAAACTTTTGAGAAAGCGTAGGTATATTTTTCATTAAAAAATGCAAAGAAATTAAAAAATACAAAAAAATAAAATTATTGCCATAAAATATTTAAATTTTGATAGAAAATTTTTAAATAATACGGACAAATTCTTAGGAGGATAAATGGAAGAAAAGGTTGATGTTTGTAGAAAATATCACGTTAAAAGTACATGTGTTTATATTGTTAATTCAATTTTCGTGTTAAACTCAATAATTTTTTTACCATTTAGTATCTAAATAGTTTACCTACATTATTTAAAAAAATTTCATTAAGATTTTAACATTTTTTCCCATTTTTCTAATTTATTATATACTTTTTTTACTTTTTTTATTATTTAATTAAAAAATAATTGTTTTCCCAAAAATTTCAAAGCTTCATTGCTAATATTCATTGTATTCGTATTAATCAACATGCAGAATTTTAGCTAGACATTCAAAAAAATTGGACAATTTTTAGGGTGTGTGTTGGATAGAGGAATTTGTTTGCGAACCACGGGGCATTTGTTTGCTAATAAAGAAAATTTCATACTTCTCTTTATTGACTTTTAAAACACAGACCTGAATTCGTAAAACCGATAAACCACATGTATTTTTTTGTGCTTTTCCCAAAAGTTTTTTTTTATCCCGCATTGGAAATAATTAAGAATAAAGTGTGACATATAAATGATATAGATTGAGTCTTAACATAAACAAGGTGGAGCATCATAGCAACATTCAAAGAAGTGGAGTATTCTAGAGATTTATTAGCAGGAGGTTATTCACGTTGCAGACAGTTATGGAGATTCTCCTATAAATACAAGTTTGGAAAACATAACAAAGTCCAATGAATCAAATAACCAAACCAAACATCAGACTCAAGTCCAATTCTACGGCAAACAATCCTCTTTTAGTTCCAAATTTTTGTTAATTTATTTCCTGTAATTGTTAATTTCATAGTTATATTTAGAGAATCCTTAGCAGTTTCAATTCCAAAATTCTATAAGGTTTTCAATTTAGTTTATTGTTGGCTTCTAATAGAATCATTATTTAAGATCACTCTTGACTTAAGGTATTAATCCAATACCAATCCCTCATATATATTATGGTAACTCAATATTTATACCCCATGTGAGATTTATGTTGATAATTATAGAATAAATATATGATATGTCTATAATATTAACTAATTATAGTAATTAAGATTTTAATTAAGAGATAAATCATCTAAAATGAGCAATTACAAATCAATTAATGGAATGCAGTTAAAAAAAGGGTAAATTATGGTCGTAGATGAGATTCTAAACTTGAAAGAATTGTGGATATCATTGGGTAATGTGTGTAATGTATAAAAGGAAATGATTAGAATTGCTTTGGATATTGCATCATGTTTTTAGACCCTAATTCATGATGAATACTATAGCTACTAATATACGTATAAGTGGCTTATTTGTTGCCGCTTTCTCATTGGATCATCACTTCCACTCAACCCAACACTATGTAAAGTTTAACCAATCATTATTATTTATTACCACCTCTACCTTATCTACTAGTATTATTATAAGAAGCAATCTCCGTTTTCTATGATCAAAATCAAATTTATTTCTCTAATATGCGTTATTGGAAGTAATTGAATCAATTAGACATGACAATGTTGAAGTTAATTCAATTAACAAAAATATCATATTGTATATTTTATGAAGATGTATAAATTAAGAGTATTCTTTTCAGTTTTCTCAAATACATATATTATTTTTAAACTTTATTAATAAAATACTTCGTTAATCTAAAATGGGATTTTGCTAAGAATAAAAGTTCAAGTATTTATTGGTCAAAATTGGTCCAGAGATTTGAATTATGGTAACATGTAAATGAAACACACCTAGTGATCAAAATGGTTGGCTTGTCGGCCTGTAAGATCATTTCTTTATCATGCATCTTCTATTTGCTGGATTAAACATAGTATTAAATTTCAATTAATTAATTAATTAATTTTCCATTTATGGATTGAAGAATCTTTGGATTGGCGAGAAATTCCATGTAACAAAACCAAAATTCTAAGCTATCATCTCTGTCTGAAGGAGTGGAAAATCATAAACAAACAATCATTGATTCCACACTTGGGTTTTAGATATTCTTTGGATCCTTCCTCTATATCAAATTCATTTATTCATATAACATTAAAAACAAATCATTTATTAAAATTTGATCATCATCACAAAGGGGCCCCATGAGAATGCAAGTGGGGCCAAAAGAACATCATAGGGATCAGTTGACTGGTCAAAATTAAACAGTCAAAAAAGAAAACAATAAATAATAATTTAAATTAGGAAAAGGAAAAGTAGAAATGGGAAAGTGTGCCTGAGATATATGGTAACATTTTTGTGCTAAGAAAAGAATCTGGAATCCTCTCTCCCCACTATCTTCATTGGAATTGGACTGGTGCTATATATCACATCTTATGATATACTATACTATATGGTATGTTATGCATTTTCACATGTGTTGTGTTGTAAGGATTTTATGATTTTTTATGAAAATTTCCATGTCCCGATAAAGCACAACTATAAGGCTATACTATTCCTTCTACTATGAGTAATTTATTTAATTAATTAGTGTATTGTAGTTTGGTTGTGTTGTGCATAATATTATTAAAATCGAATCCATCGGTTCAAGTGAGAACCATCTATTAATTCGATCGATTAAATATAATATATCAATTTTTGAGAAAATCAACTAACTGAAATGATTCAATCAGACTAACCAATAAATCATATTACTTTGGTTGAGAAATAACCAATTAAATTATCAGATCGAACCAATTGAACCTAGTTAGATGATATTTTTAATAAAATTAATTTAATAATATTTTGCTTTATTAAATAAAAACTTGATTAAAACATCGATTGAACATATCAAACAATATACTAGTAGTTTTACCAATTAGTTATCCGGTCCGGTGTTTATATTCTTGCAATCATAACTTAATTCATCACCTACAAAGTCCATGCATCTTCTTCAAAGTAGTTTTATAAAAATAATTTCATACATGTATATCGATGAAAGGGCCAATTAGGTTTCATATTTACAATTTTAAGAGTTCAAACCCACAATTTTTATGTCTTGTTTCGAATTTGTACTTCTTATTTCAAGTCAATTAGAAACCTGATATTAACTTTGTTAATTGTAAAAGATCTTATGTTAAACTCAGTTACCATAAAGTTACCAAATGAGACTATTCTCATACGGATTGTCATAAACTAAAACAATTATGAACTTAAAATCTTTGATTTTTCTCATTGGACCATAGTAAACAATGAAAAAAAAGTAAAAGTTTAGATTCTTTCTAAAATATTTTTTGCTAAATTTGAAGATCCCAGTGGTGGGCTTGACTACATGAGTGAGCACATAAGTGGGGTTGAGCTCATGTAATACAAAACTAATTGGCTTATGGTAAGGACCAATTTTCACCACTTATATACTACAGTTTGATCTAATTTAAAATTAAGTTGATAATTATTTTGATAACACCAAATGAAAACCACATGCCGATTGGACATCGAGGAATCGGAACCGTAGATCAAGTGGACCACAACTGGATAACCCAAAAGGGAAAGTACTGTGGTGACCTCAATTTGGTATCTTAAGACGGCTCGAGCCATCGATGGACCGGGTATACGTCCGGGAGGATTATTGTAGGGTGACGTACAAACAGCCTCTTGAATCATAGCCCACGTGTAAGAAGGTCAATAAGACCAATAGCCAAATACAATCTCAGCCCTACACGTGGAAAAGAGGGCAATATTGCGCTGACAGTAGCCAATTAGAAAAGAGTTGTACAAAACGGCCTGATAGTTACATATACACACACACACACACACTGTTCCATTGATTTTCTAAGAGGATTGACTTAAGCATCAGAGTATATCTTCTGCAATACCCGAAGCTTTACCTCTATTCTGTGACAAGAGAAGGTGCATTTCGCCAAGGTTAAGGTGTTGGAGCTCTCAAGATATCATATTTTATCTCATGTTAAGAGTGCCGCATGCGATAATGAGTTAGCTAAATTTGATTAATGGAGTTCTTAAATGATCTAAGAAAAAAAAAAGAATTTGAAATGATGAAAAAAATTTTAACCTTTGATATCATAGAATTTTATGCTTGTCACGTGAAAATCAACATTTTAGTTTATTTTAGTTCTCATCAAAAGACTCTCGCCTCATCAGGGAAAATATGTTATATTCACTGAAGATTTTTTTTTTTTTTCTATTGTCTTTGTGACCATGCACACATTAATTTTATAGAAATATTCATTTGCCAGTTTCATTTAATTTGATGAAAATTTGTACACAATTTGGTGGGATTGAAATATTTTAAATGGAGAAATTTGTTCATTCTAATTAAGTAAAGTCATACGAGACAGTGGTATGTTGACATTAATGATGACTTCAAAATGTGATTTGCACTCAATAAGTTAATATATCATTTTAAGTTTTTAACCATCTAAAATATATACGAATTAAATCTTTAAGTAATTTTTTTTTTTTTTAATTTTTGTATTATATAAATTAATATTAAGAAGAGATATTTGATTGTCCCATATAGGTTAAGAATACATTAAAGGGGTGAATAGTGTATTCCACGGAATAAAAATTCTTTTGAAAGTTTTCAGCAAAACCAATTTTATCCAATAAAATAAGTTTTACTAAAAATAAGGAATTAGATATGTTCATAAAAATTGTAAATATAATTGTTTGATAAGATTAAACAATGTCTTCAAACTGTACTAATATAATTATTTAAATGCTCAATAAGTAAATAACATTAAGTAAAAAAAGTAGGGATAGAAATATTGAAAACACAATAATTTACATAGGCTTGGCCCTACTAACCTACTCATGTCCCCAAGTCCACCGGTTAAGAATTTTCACTATGATTTTTTTAACGGCAAAAATTAACATAGTTGTTACTTTTTATTAGTTCTAGTAACAAACTCAATATCTTTATCAGAGCAGTATAAAATCCAACTTTTATAGGCTAAGTATGAACCTATACTTTTGCGGGAGCAGTACCAAATCCAACTTTTATGAGATAAGTAGGAACTCAATAGTTTTTACAAGAGAATTATTAAAAATCTTACTTTTTCAGGAGAAATATGAATCCAAATACTTTTTCTGGAAAAGCATCTAAACATCTACCGACACTTTTTAAGAGCTCAAGTTTCAAATTTTTAGTTGTTGCTTAGTTCAACAACAATATTCTGATTTTTTTACAAGCTCAAACACAAAACTTTTACAAATGTGTTTTCAAGATCAACAATCAAACTATCATCACATTGTTACGCTCAAGTGTGAATATTTACAAACTTTGTTGAAATCACCTACAACATAGCACTCTCACTCACAGTTCCCTTTCTAGATATAGAATTTGTAGCTTGAAAATTGTTAATGAAGACTTCTTCTTTTCTTTGAATTCCTCTTTTAAGATGTGTTGGAATTTGAATGGGTGATTTTTATGTAGTCTCCCCACTTACGAATGATGCATTGGCATCCTTTTTATAGGTAAAATGAAGAACTAGCCGTTAGACACGTAGTAGATCTGGATGTTGGAGTTGTCTTCTTAATCCACCTCAAGTTATTCATTCTACTGATGAAGTTTAATGATATATCTTCAGTTTAATGGAGCTAGCCATTATACAGTGCATAGTTAACTAAATCAGGTTGTTGATATATCGTCACTCTATTAGAACAAAACGTTATAGAGTCTTTAATCTACTAAAGCCTTCTAGGTAAAATCTTATACATTCGTTTAATATTCTGATACTGACTATTATACAGTGTTCAATCTACTAAATCTTCTTGACAAATTCTCTAAATATCTTTAGTATCTTAAAGTGCAATGTAGCTCTTTGCTTGGATATTTTATCTTATTCTGTAGAGTCTTTCATTGTCTTCAACTTGTAATATGTATTCATCTCAATAAATATATACTTTGTTATTAAATTATTTAAGTTAAAGATTAATTAATCTTAATCTAATTTAATTATTTCTGCTTTTATTTGCTTAAATTTTTAGTTTACTGATTGTCATCATCGAAACTTTATTCAACAATATTAACAACATAATCTCATGAATTGTGATATCTACAACCAGAAAGATTGTCATATTTTGAAAAGTAAAATAAAGAAGATTTGATTTATGAGAAACTCAAATTTTAGAAAATTTTTGTTGTATGTAAGCAGCCAAATTACAGCAGTATGTTGACCATTAATTATGACTTCAGAATTATGTTTTCCGTTAAATTGGCTTTCCTTTCTTGTATAAGAAATTCTCAATTAAGTTTCTACCAACAAAATTCCCAATTAAGTTGTCATGGAATGTAATATTCATTGCTCAGAGGGGAAGCAATAAACCAAAAAAAAAAACAAGGTGGGCGAGGGCAAGACGAGGAGAAATTGAAGGGAAAACAACTGAACTGAAAGAGAGACATGAGGACAGAAGTATAATGATTTTAAGAGGGGATTGGTCGGCGGGAAGTGGGACCCACAACGCGGGATGCCAAAATTGTCTGACCGAACACGTGGCATTGGAGAATGCGGCTACGAGACGAATATTTCGTTTTACGATGTTAAACAATCACAATTATCGGCTTACTGTCGATATCTGCGCTATAGGTGGGTCCTCTATCTCTCTCCTGTCTGTCTGTCTAAGTGGGTTTTGTGTTTCATTGGGTCCCACTTCTCCCACCTCCCTGATTCTTCTCCCCTCTCAAGCAAGGTATAATCTCGTTTACTTTTTCATTTTTCTAATTATTTCTCTTTAAACAAACCAAAATGCAGTGACTATTTACCGTTTATTTTAACTACACTATTTAAGTGTTTAAATTACCTGTATATTTTATTCTAACGTCTAGTTTAATTGTAAGCTAAATTGTTGTTTGTTCAATTTCTTGTTATCTTATATTAGAAGTTGCATTTTATTTTTATATTATACATTTTATTTATTAATTGTACAAATTTCTAAATTATTTCCTTTTTATTTTTATTTTACATGTTTTAGTGAATTAAAAAAATATTAAGATGAGTACAAATTTATTGACAGGTTATGAAAAATTGAGGGTTAAAAATAAAAATATATAACTACAATAAATCAACATAATTCATCAATTTTTAAAATTTATTGGCAGCAATCATTTTATAAATTTTGTATCGCAAGTTGAGATTATGATATAACAGCATGATACCTATGTATCATAGGGTTATCTTATTAATTTTCTTGAATGTTACTGAAAACTGTGGTGATGCTTTTGTATCATAAGATGACTTCCTTTAGATCAAACAAATTACTTAGTATTCTCTTATATATATATATATATATATATATATATATAATTTTAATAACAGTATATGTATTTTCCAAAGATTGTCTGTAAAAGAAAAGCAAACCCACACAAGTATTTGTCCTCTGAAAATTAATAGAGGAGGAAGAAGAATGAATTGTTATCCACTGAAAAACAAACTAAAAATATATCAAACTAAGAATTATAGCAGTAAACGCACTAAGAAATAACAGAAGAAGATAAAGGAAAATTTGATAAGAGAAAGACAATTAAGAGATTGAAAAAAGAGAGAGAGAATTATAACCCACCACGAATGCCGAAATCCAAAAACAAACAAACAATAGTTCCAAATATAGTTTAGAACTTGAGAAAAAAAAAACATAGAGAGATCGGTAAACGAAGGCTCACCCCACAAAAAAAAAAAAAAATGAAGGCCGATAATATATATATATATATATATATATATATATATATATATATATATATATATATATATATATATATATACCTAAAGGATTGTACATAAAACGCAATGTGAAGAGAAAAACACGCGAGGAAAAGAGAGAAAGGAGAAAGAGTTTCTATTATATAATGAGATATTCGTTGTCTTCCTGAATTTTAAAATCTGCCATATGATATTTATGTGGTGAAATAAATTCTAAATAGATCACAAACCGAGTAATTTCCCCAAATCAGAAAAAATTACAGATGTTAGCTAGTATATTTTGGTACAAGTGACCTCGTAAATAATTATATATTTATCAGAAAATTAAACAAATTTTGTTTAAATTATATCATCCCGTTCCTTCATTCTTTTTTTTTTTTTCTTTTTTCTAAATAATATTACCAAAATTTCACATTTTACTTAACATCAATAACCACAGGTACACTTTATATAATCGCTAAAATTTTAAAATTTTGTAAGTGATGTGATAAAATAAACCCAACTTATGGAGTTGCTCAAATTTTATAATTTTAGTTAATTTTATTTCGGTAGCATCCAATTATTCCAACCATAAATGCTACCATGAGTGATAAAAGTTTCAACCGGCACAACTGTGTTAAATTAAATCTACTGTTATCGAAATTAGACCAATTAATTTAACCATAAACCAATTGTTAATATAGTCGGTTTGATATACAATTCTATTTTTTTAAAAAATCGGATATGAACTAATTCAATTGATGGTTAAACCTTTTAAATTTGACCGATTAAACTGCTAACTCAACTGTAAATTGATACGGATTGAGAGAGATGAGAGAAAGAAATTTGGGTGGTTTTAACCCTAAACCACCAAAGAAATTGAAACAAAGATCAAAGATCTTCAAAGGAGAGAAAAGCTCTCAAATGGGGTTGAAACCCTTGATTTTAATTGCATAGATGTTCAAAAAAGTGGCTGCTAATACAAGATAATGATGTATTTATAGCTAGGGTACCACATGAAAATGAAAAGACTAAAATAACCTTACTAATGGCAAAACAGTAAATAGCTAGAAATCAAAGAAGCACAATTCTGGGTGCTGACAAGACTTAAGGCACGCCCGTGCCTCGTGCAGAAGAGTTGGCTGCCCCTTTTTCTTTTGCTGCAGCATAAGGCATGCCCGTGCCTTAGGGAGAAGAGTTGGCTGCCCCTTTTTCTCTTGCTGCAGCATAAGGCATGCCCGTGCCTTAGGGAGAGTTATTTGCTATATTTGTGATGTCCTCATCATTCACCCCTTCTTTTGAAGAACTTGACCCCAAGTGATTAGCCGGATACGGAAGAGCTTCATCGGGCTTGTACGGACTCAAATCCCTCACATTAAATGAAGAGGACATTTTTCCCAACCAATTCGGAAGAGCTAGTTGATAAGCATTGGGACCCAACTTCTTCAAAACCTTGAAAGGACCGTACTTCCGAGGCCGAAGCTTACTACTAGGAGCATTTGCTAGCCTCTCCTTGCTCAAATAGACAAGAACTTCATCACCAACCCCAAATTGCATCTCCCTTCTATGCTCATCAACCTTGGTCTTGACTTTAGCATTGTTCTTCTCGATCCTAGCCTTCACCCCTTCATGCACTTCTTGGATCTCTTGAGCTAATTTTTCGGCGGACACATTATGCTTCTCACCCCGAGGAATGCTCACAAGGTCAAGTGTGTGGTTGGGTGTCTTAGTGTACACAAGCTCAAATGGTGATCTTCCCGTAACCGAATGAATAGCCCCATTATAGGCAAACTCCGCTTGTGCAACCGCAAAGTCCCACGTCTTAGGCTTATCTTTGCATATGCTCCTCAAAAGATTACCCAATGTTCGGTTGACAACCTCCGTTTGACCGTCGGTTTGAGGATGGGCGGTGGTGCTAAACTTCAAGGATGAATCAAACAATGCCCAAAGAGTACGCCAAAAGTGACTAAGGAACTTCGTGTCACGATCGGACACAATGCTCTTTGGGACCCCATGCAATCTCACAATCTCCCGAAAGAACAACTTAGCAATAGTAGAAGCATCATTTGTTTTCTTACACGGAAGAAAGTGTGCCATTTTGGAAAATCTATCAACAACCACGAAGATAGAGTCCATACCTCTTTGAGTTCTAGGAAGTCCCAACACAAAATCCATGGACAAGTCCTCCCAAATGGAATTTGGAACCGGCAATGGCATATGTAGACCTGTGTTTTGAGCATGACCCTTAGCGGTTTGGCAAACATAGCACCTTTCCACTAAATACTTCACATCACGTCTCATCCTTGGCCAAAAATACCGAGAACTCACCGCTTCAAATGTCTTATCTCTTCCAAAGTGCCCGGATAAGCTTCCTCCATGTAAATCTCGAATCACCCTCTCCCGGATGGAGGTACTCGGCAAGCACAATTGATTTCCTTTCATCAAATACCCATCAAGCAAATAATATTCCCCATCACTACCCTTGGATAAACAATTCTCCAAAATACTCCCAAACTCCGGGTCTCCCTTGTAGTCACTCCTCATATGTTCAAAAGTATCAATCTCAAGGGCTAGAGTCTTAAGCAAATTCACTCTTCTACTCAAAGCATCCGCCACTTTGTTTTGTGTTCCGGATTTGTGGATAAGCTTATATGGGAACTTATCAACAAAAGCGGACCACCTAGCATGCATAGAACTCCTCAATTGCCTTTGACTCCCCAAATACTTCAAAGCTTGATGATCCGTATACAAAATAAATTCTTTTCCAATGAGGTAGTGCTCCCATGTCTTCAATGCCCTCACAATAGCGTAGAACTCTTTGTCATAAGTAGCCCATTTTTGCCTTGGCTCACAAAGTTTCTCACTAAAGTAGGCGATTGGCCTCTTCTCTTGCATCAAAACTCCACCGACTCCAACTCCACTAGCATCACATTCTACTTCAAAAAGTTTGTCAAAATCGGGAAATGCAAGAACCGGAGCCGTGCTCAACTTCTCTTTGATAAGTGCAAAGCTATTCTTTTGCTCATCTCCCCACTTGAACCCTCTACCCTTCTTCAAGCATTCGGTAAGAGGAGCCACAATTGTGCTAAAATTCCGGATGAACCGCCTATAGAAGGTAGCCAACCCATGAAAACTCCGTATATCCCCAACATTACTAGGTGTCGGCCACTCTCGAATAGCTCTAACCTTCTCCTCATCAACCCGGATACCATCTCCACTCACCACATAACCCAAGAAAACCAAACTACTCATCGCAAAATCACATTTCTTTGTATTAGCATATAGTTGGTTCTCCCTCAACAAATCAAAGACAATTTTCGAATGCTTCACATGTTCCTCTAAAGTTTTGCTATGCACAAGTATATCATCAAAGTACACAACAACAAACTTACCAATCACCGGACGAAGCACTTGATTCATTAACCGCATAAAAGTGCTAGGAGCATTTGTCAACCCGAATGGCATCACAAGCCACTCATACAATCCATCTCGGGTCTTGAAAGCCGTCTTCCACTCATCCCCCGCTCGAATGCGGATTTGATGGTAGCCACTCCGCAAGTCAATCTTGGAGAACACCTTTGAACCACTCAATTGGTCCAACATATCATCAAGGCGAGGAATTGGGAACTTGTACCGGATTGTGATCTTGTTAATTGCTCTACTATCAACACACATCCTCCATGACCCATCCTTCTTTGGAGTAAGCAAAGCCGGAACCGCACATGGACTCATGCTTTCCCGGATGTGCCCCTTTTCAAGAAGTTCTTCCACCTTCTCCCTCATAATCTCGTTCTCCTTTGGGCTCATCCTATAATGAGGAAGACTAGGCAAACTAGCCCCGGGTACCAAGTCAATATGATGTTGGATGTCCCTCAATGGAGGTAATCCATAAGGAAGTTCTTCAGGAAATACATCTTGATACTCTTCCAACAAAGACTCAATCTCACTTGGAATTAGCTTCTCCTCTTCACCCTTGTCAACTTTAGGCTTCACCATCAATAAGAATACTTGTTGACTCTCCGTGCACTCCTTTAGAAAGGACTTTCGACTTGAGCACACAATTAAAGAATCCTTCCTCTTCTTACTTGAGCCATCATCCATTGGAGTCAATATGTACTTGACCCCATCTTTGATAAACTTGTAAGTGTTGCTCCTTCCCGAATGTAAAGCATTAAGATCAAATTGCCATGGTCTCCCGAGTAGCACGTGACAAGCATCCATGTCTACAATATCACAATAAACTTCATCCACATATCCACCAATAGCAATAGGCACCTTACATCGTTGAGTAACTCGAAGCTCTCCTACACTCTTGATCCACCCAATGCTATACGGGTCCGGGTGAGCTTCCGGATTCAAGCCAAACTTTTTCATGGCGGCTTGACTAATGATGTTCTCTTGACTCCCACTATCAATAATCACATTGCACTTCCCACCTTGCACCAAACATCGAGTCCGGAATAATTGATGCCGTTGCCCTTGATCAACCTTGTTCGAAACTAACAATCGTCTCACAACATGAACCGCTTGATCATCTTCAAATTGGCGATCTTCATCTTCAAGAGGTTCGCAATAAACCTCCTCCACATCTTCATCTTCATCATCTTCATCATACCTTTCAACCATATTAGCACTTCTCCTTTTGGGACATTCATTGGACCTATGGCCCGGTTCATTACATCGATAGCACTTGAATAGAGCCGGCTTAGCATAAGGATTGTTGTTTCTAGGAGGTGGAGGAACCTCCTTGAGTTGCTTCCCATTGTCCCTAGGAGCCTTTCCACCATAAATAGGCTTTGTTCCACTTCCACTAGCCACATTCTTCCCCTTCTCAAGTTGCCTTGGAGGATCCTTAGCAAAAGGAATATTGTCTACCCCCATCCGCCTATAACTTTCCCTTGATCTCAAACTCAACTCCATCTCTGCTTTAAGGGCCAGATTCCTTGCATCTTGGACACTCAATATCATTTGAACACCAATTTTCTCCCGGATGTTTGCACGTAACCCATCCAAGTAGTGAGATGCTCGTTGAACTTCCGTCTCCGCTAAGTGTGCTCTAGCGGACAATCTCAAGAATTCCGCGGTGTACTCATGAACATTCCTACTCCCTTGAAAACACCTCTTGTAGGAAGTATAAATGTATTGCTCATAATCTGGTGGTAAGAATCTCTCCCTCAACATAGCTCTCATCCGCGGCCAAGATCGAATTGGTTCCCTTCCCCCTCTTCTCCTTGCCTCAACACATTGATCCCACCAAACCGAAGCTCCTCCTTTCAACCTATAAGCAACAAGCTTCACTTTCCGATGATCCGGAACATCCGCATACTCAAAGAACCTCTCAACCTCTGACAACCAATCTAAAAACCCTTCAATGTCTAAATCCCCACCATATGAAGGCAAATCAAGTTTGATTTTATAGGCTTCATCCCTATCATACAATTGCCTATATGGGTTTCTTTCAAATCCGCCACCTCTATAAACATCTCTACCACCATACCTTCCTTCCTCCCTACCATAGCCAAGATCATTTCCACCAAGATATCTATCACCATCCCTAACATAACCCAAATCATCTCCTCCAACATTCCTACCAATTTCCCTAGCATTCACAATATTATGTCTACCAACATACATATCATCACCATCACTATCATCATCATCAACAAAATAGGGGTTTGCTCTTCTTACCTCTTGGACCCTTTGATTTCTAGGGTTCCCAATTGGAGCTCTAAGTCGAAGTGGTGGTGGTGGTGGTGGTGGCCTTGGAGGAATAACCTCTTCTCTTCCTAGCGGCTCTTGTTGTGGTGGGAGAATGACACCTCCTCCCCCTTCATCTTCATTTCTAGGTTGAGGCCTCACTTGTTGAATAGCTTCAAGAAGCTCCCTCCTCAAATCATTGATGCTATTTCTTAAGGCTTGAGACTCATTTCTAGTCTCTTGCCTCAAATCCTCCATTTTCTTCTCCAAAGCATCAACTTGTTCTTGAATTGCTCTAGGTTGCATCATGGCTTCAAAGAGGTTTCGGGTTAGGAAACAATGAAGCTCTGATACCACTTGATACGGATTGAGAGAGATGAGAGAAAGAAATTTGGGTGGTTTTAACCCTAAACCACCAAAGAAATTGAAACAAAGATCAAAGATCTTCAAAGGAGAGAAAAGCTCTCAAATGGGGTTGAAACCCTTGATTTTAATTGCATAGATGTTCAAAAAAGTGGCTGCTAATACAAGATAATGATGTATTTATAGCTAGGGTACCACATGAAAATGAAAAGACTAAAATAACCTTACTAATGGCAAAACAGTAAATAGCTAGAAATCAAAGAAGCACAATTCTGGGTGCTGACAAGACTTAAGGCACGCCCGTGCCTCGTGCAGAAGAGTTGGCTGCCCCTTTTTCTTTTGCTGCAGCATAAGGCATGCCCGTGCCTTAGGGAGAAGAGTTGGCTGCCCCTTTTTCTCTTGCTGCAGCATAAGGCATGCCCGTGCCTTAGGGAGAGTTATTTGCTATATTTGTGATGTCCTCATCATAAATTGAATAATATTTTTGATAAAATTAATTAGATAAATATCCGATTTAATCATGAGTTAAACTTAATTGAACAAATCTAACCAATTTATTGAACCGTTGATTGGTAATAGGAACTATTGGTTAAATCACGTGATTGTCGAGAGTTGATTTCAAACTTGGATTGAAAGCGTTACAGCGTTGGGAAGGGAGTGGAAGGGTCAGTTATTTGGCACGTGGAGGTGGGGCAAGGCACATGACATCGGCGTCATGGTAGGTGATGGGATGGGGTTTGGTAACGGATTTAGATTTGTCCAGTTCGAGAATAAGGACAGAGTAGACATAGATGGAGAAAAAGACAAGCTGAATCGTCAAACAAGAACCGTTATCGAAATTGATAACAATCAATTCTTCAATTATGTAACGTATGTGAGATTCCAAACATGACGGATGCATGTTTTCTTAACTGCTACGACAATGATTATAAGCAAGCCTCTAAATAATTTTTTTTTTTTAAAATACGACTGAAATTATTCAATTTAGATATATTAAACCCAAAATTGATTAAAACTATGCAATATCCCTAGATCATTGTTCCAATTTTTGTTTCTACAATAATTAGCTCATGAGGGCTGTTAAAAAAAAAAAAAAAAACTCATGAGAATTGATTTACTCGAAATTAATTTTTTATTCGCAATTAATATTATTATTTTGACACAGAAGTAAATAAATAAAATGACACCGCTGTTTCAAATTCCTTTGAAATTATTTTCGAGTAATTTTATCTAAGCAGATCCTAAACTAAATTGTAATGTTTAATATGTTTTTCAACTAATATAATAACATCATAAAAGAATATCACTTCTATAATGACATTGTTTAAGATAGACAAAAATCATTTTATAAAAATAGGCAAAACATGAAAACATATGATAATTTTTTTCGATTTTGTTTGACTACGTTTTTAATCTTTTAATATGATAAATTGTGCCTAAATAAATTGTAATCGCATACCTTAAGCCACTGTTTAAAAAAAAAAAAAAAAGAATGTCAAGTATAGAACCAAATAAAAAAATATAATTTATTATGTCGATATTTATTTTTTTCTAAATCAAAAATAATTTTTAATTTAAATGTTGGCTAGAGGATTGATACACTCATCTCAAAACAAATGTAATTTCATGCACAAATAAATTGATACCATCACATATAGCGTTTTTGGTGATCAAATGTTTAATGTACATAATGATAATTAATTAATTGATGACTCACGTGTTAAATTGAAAGATTAATTGCGGATTAGTAAACAAAAAATGAAAGATAAATAATCACTTTATCAAGGTATTACATATACAAGGGTACCGTTTATAGTATTCATTTTTTCAGTAAAAAGAAAAAACAGTTTATACTATAAAAAATTAAAACTACACTAAAAATCTCCCTTTGCATAATAGTGTTCTAAGTTATGTATGTAATTAATTGTATATATGTGCTATATGTGGAATACCTATAATTAGGGTTAGGTCATCCCTATGTATAAATACTTGCAATCTCAATGATATCAGTTACTGCCTCCATTCTTTATGGCATCAGAGTTTTACTCTAAATTTCAATATTATTGAACCAACACCCACCAACGGCGTCCAAGTCTCCCAGCCGCTCCCTCCACCGGCTGTTAGTCTCGCCGGACCTGACAAATCCCTCCCTATCTCACATCCACTGTCACAACCCGCAACATCTGCTCCGTGGATTTTTTCGACCCCATTTATCACGCCAAACACTGATGCCATCATCACCATGGTAGCGGCTAATCCGTCATCTGTTCTTGGAGTGCAGCCGACCGTTCATAGTGGAGGAGGACCGCATTTACCACAACAGTTCCGGTTATGCAACCGACCACCTTTTCTAATCTCACTGGATTAATTTCAAACAAATTGGATTCTGAAAATTTTGTTTTATGGAAGGGGCAGATGATGACTCTGCTATGTGGATGCCGCCTTGCGCATGATATTGATGATAAATATCCGGTGCCCGAGAGAATCTTAGGAAACGGAGTTTCTAATCCCTTATTTGACGTTTGGGAACAACAAAACCAGCAGGTGTTGAGCTGGATTTTGGGTTTGGTTTCAACCTCATTACTTTCGCAAATAATCAATTCTGAAATAGCTGCAATTGCTTGGAATCGATTGATCCAAACTTATTCCTCGGGGTCTAGAGCGCAAATTCGGAATTTGCGTCAACAGTTGACAACAATTGAGAGAGGTAATTCTGACATTACAACCTATCTGTTTCGTGCAAAGTCTATTTATAATCAACTTGCATCCTTGAATTATCATATGAAGGAAGAGGACTTGGTAGATGCTATTATAATGGGTCTTGGAGATGAGTACGGTTTATTTGCTAGAACCTTGGATACCAAACAGGAAGAAATAACATTTGATGATTTGTTGGGCATGCTTTTAACTGAGGAACACTGATTGGCGAGGGAAAAATCCAAAAACTCTATTGCCATTCCACCGACTGCCATGTTTTCTGCATATACTCAACATTCTGGCCGAAGCACCGGCCGCGATGGCAGACATTCCCAGCAGCATGGTGGTGGGGGCAGATTTGATGGACGGCAACAGCGCGGCGATGGTGGCAGCCACAGTGCAAACTCAGGGCGGAATAATTATGGAGGGCAGAATAACTATGGAGGACAGAATGCTTATGGCAATTCTCATGGACGACAGCATGTAACGTGTCACAATTGCCATGGCTTGGGACATGTAGCCCGAGATTGCTCCTCACCAAAACTCAACCTACAAAACTTTATTCGACCCACATCCCATGTTGTAACCAGCCAAACACCTCTACCAAATCAATGGGTTGTTGACTCCGGTGCTACACATCATTTAACTTCGGACATGGGAAACCTGGACATTCATTCCTAGTATCAGGGAACCGATTCAGTCACAGTTGGTAATGGTTCTAAACTCCCTATTATTCGTGTTGGTAAGTCAATTGTTTCCATTAATAATTGTTTGTTGAATTTGGATAATATGCTTTTTGTTCCTCATTCCTTGAATAATTTATTATCTGTTTATGCTCTAACGAACTCTAATCCCGTCTCTGTTGAATTTTTCTCTAATTCTTTTCTTATCAAGGATTTAGCAAAGAGGAGGATTTGATACAGAAGCCAGAGTAACAACAGACTGTATTCGCTTTGTTTAGATGCAGTGAATAAAAAATGTGTTAATTTACTTCTTTGAGTACTTGGCATGACTGTTTAGGACATGCTTCTATGTCTGCTGTTGAACATTTGATTCATTCTAGTAAAATTCCTATTTCTGATTCACATAAATCCGTGTGTACTTTATGTTATGTCAATAAAAGTCATAAATTGCCTTTGCCTTTGTCTAATTCTATTTCGCGGGAACCTCTTGAATTGATTTATGCTGATGTTTGGGGACCTGCTCCTGTGGTTTCTAGTGATGGCTATCAGTATTATGTTGGGTTTGTAGATCACTTCAGTAGATATTCTTGGATCTATTTTATACGTAAAAAATCCGACGTGCATGATATATTTGTTCAATTTTGGGCACTTGTTGAAAATTATTTCAGAAATCCATTCAGTCCTTTCAATCTAATGGTGGGGGAGAATTTATAGCCCTACAGCCCCTTTTCCGACACATGGCATCTCTCATCTAATGTCGTGTCCTCACATCCCTGAACAAAATGGAACCGCCGAACATAAACACTGCCACATTGTTGACACGGCCTTGCCCTCCTCCATCGCTCTCACATGCCCTCTCAATACTGGACCTATGCCTTTGACACCTCGGTTTACCTTATAAATCACACACCAATGGCCCAACTACGTAACCAAAACCATTATCAAATTCTTTTCAATGACCCACCAAATTATCATGCACTTCGGATTTTTGGATACTGTTGCTATTCGTGGCTCAAATCGTATGCCTAAAATAAATTTGATTATAAGTCTCATCTGTATGTCTTCATGGGTTACAATTGCCTTCATAAAGGGTATAAATGTTTTGATCCAGTCTCTTCCAAATTTTTTGTCTCACGCCATGTCTTGTTTGATGAACAGGTATTCCCCCTTTCGAAGATAAATGATGTGTTGCCCTTGGAGATGAGACCCATTGAGAATTCCCCATTGCAAGTCCATTTTTCGACACCTATCATCCCTAATTCACCCCCCAGACAACCATTGCAATCTCCAAAAACTGCACCTTTTCCACCTACTCCGACACCTGCACCATCGCTAATGCCAACTTTGCCTGCTCCCTCCACTGACCTCGCCTCTCCCATACCCCAATCACCGTCTGTCTCCCCTCTGCCGTCCAGTAGCCATGCATCGTCCCCTCGTGACATCCATTTATGTGTTGACTTGTCCACCTTTGGACATCTTACTCCCGCTTCCTCCTCTACTTCAACATCACTGCTGCCTAGTTCTGCCGTCATTACGGCACCAACTCCACCTGCTCCTCAGTGAATGATTACCCGTCAAATGACTGCTAAGCTAAAGCTGCAGTCTCTGTTACATGTTAAAGAGCCTTCAAACTTTCTTCAAGCCTCTAAAATCCCTGAATGGAGGGATGCAATGACTGCTGAATATAATGCCTTGGTTGCCAATGGTACGTGGTCTTTCGTGCCTTCCAGTACTGATCAAAATGTTGTTGGGTGTCGGTGGGTATTTAAATTGAAGCAAAAGGCAGATGGTAGTATCGATCGGTATAAATCTCGGCTAGTAGCCAAGGGGTTTCATTAGAGATCGGTAATTGATTACTTTAAGATGTACAGCCCTATAATTAAGCCTGCTACCATTCGTATTCTATTGGCTATTGCTGTTTCGTTGAATTGGACAATCGCTCAACTGGATGTGAGCAATGCCTTCTTGCATGGGCATTTGGATGAGACTGTGTTTATGGAACAACCTTCTGGCTTTGTGAATCCAGAATTTCCAACATATGTGTGTCGGCTTCATAAGTCACTGTATGGGTTGAAACATGCACCGCGAATGTGGCACCGCCGATTGACAGATGTATTGTGTTCTCTCGGCTTTACTGGTTCAAAGTCAGACACCTCTCTTCATTTCTATCACAAAGGTTCTGTTCTGATTTTCTGCCTTATCTACGTTGATGACTTACTGGTCTTGGGTAGTCATTTGTCTATTTTAGATGATTTAATTCGGAAGCTTCAATGCCAATTTGCTATTCGTACTCTTGGTAATTTATCTTATTTTTTAGGAGTTGAAGCCACCTGGTGCAAGAATGGTCTTTTTCTGTGTTAAACCAAGTGTATCCAGGACCTCATTCGATGAACTCAAATGGAGGGCTGCTCTGGAGTTGCGACTCCTATGGGTTCTAAAGATAAGTTCATGTTGGAATTGGGTGATCCTTTCTCAGACCCAACTGCATACCGTGGTGCTCTTGGGTGTTTGCAGTACCTATCTTTAACTAGACCGGACATTTCTTTTGCGGTGAATAAATTATCTTAATTCATGCTCCTACAACTTTACACTGGCAGGGTGTCAAATGCTTACTCTGTTACTTGCAGAAAACTAGTAATTTTGGGTTATTTATTCATCGTGATTCGCGCTTCACACTTTAGGGATATACTGATGCCGACTGGGTAGGGAGCTTAGATGATCAAAAGTCTACCTCTAGCTATGCCATTTATCTTGGTCGTAACATAGTCTCGTAGAGCTCTAAGAAACAGTAGTTCATCGCTTGGTCTTCCACTGAAGCCGAATACAGGGCATTGGGCACTGGTGCTTCTGAGATTGGTTGGCTACAAATTCTGTTACAGGAAGTGGGTTTTAAACTTCCTCAGGTTCCGCGGTGTGACAACCTCTCGGCCACCTATCTCATTCTCAATCCTGTATATCATCAATGGAGTAAACACTTGGAGGTTGAATTATTTTTTGTTCGCAACAGAGTCTCCAAAGGTCTCTTGCGCGTTCATTATGTGCCCGCTCGAGATCAAGTGGCAGATATTCTCACCAAAGCCTTACCAAAGGATCGATTTGTCCCGTTTCAACGTAAGTTGAGCATCTGCCCAGCCCCTGCTCAACTCGAGGGAGCGTAATAGTGTTATATGTTATATACGTAATTAATTGTATATGTGTGCTATATGTGGAATACCTGTAATTAGGGTTAGGTCATCCCTATGTATAAATACTTGCAATCTCAATGATTTCAGTTACTGCCTCCATTCTTTATTTCAAACCTTATATATCTATCTCATCCTAAAATTTAAAATTAATGAGAAAATAATTTTGATTAAAAAATTATCAGATCCATAATATCCTATTATTTTTATATCACCTAATAAAATTATCTTTAATGTTTATTTTTAATTACTTATTTTTGAATAAATTAAATTCAATTTATCCGATTTATTAATTTAATATTTATTTTTAATTAATTATCTTTGAATAAATTAAAATAAAAAAAAAACATCGAAGCTATATTCAAGTTATATCCGAAACATTATTCCAATTATGTATAATCTATATTCAAGTTTGCTCAATCTATATCTAAGTTATATTCAATCTATATTCAAGTTATATCAGAAGCATTATTCCAATTATATATAATCTATATTCAAGTTTACTCAATCTATGTCTAAGTTATATTCAAGTTATATTCGATATATATTCAAAATTGATGCACAAAATACAACAACTTTAGTTCGTACTTGAAATTGGTTATTCAATAATGTCAATATATTGTTGATCACTTTGTATATTTAGATTAGATTATGTATACTGAAGCTATGTTGAAGTTATATCTAAACTATATTTAATACATAAACCTTATCCAACAATTTAAAATATAAGTTTAATAAACTCAACAGATTATATTCGAGTTATATTTTAAGTTATATTCAATATACAAAACAATTCAACTCTCCCAAAAAACGATTCGCAATAGAAAAAAAACTAGTTGAATGTGTATCGTAGAAAGCTGTTTATAAGATAATTAGTTGAACATGTATTAGCCAAATCTTTCATAGGACATTTATTCGTAAAGATAAAATATATATAGGCTAGGAGTATCTACATATATCGTAAATGGATGTATAGTAGGAGATGAATATTGATGGATTCCAATATATATTATTTTAAAAAATTTAAATTATTATATTTTTGTTTTTCTTTTATAGTGGTGATATATATTTTATACGTTTACGTAGTATTGTTATAAATAAAAAAAAAAAAAATTATAAATATCACATATATATATAAATTTTATAAACCAGGTTGACCTTTATACAGAAACCCTATAAATACCACAAAACATGGAGTTAAATAGTTAAATTGAAAATTGAAAGTGCATAAAGAACCCATATAAAAATTAATTTTGAGAAAGGATAAATCCACGTGCATACTCAATTAAGATATATAATTAAGTAATTGCAATCAACATGAATCATGTGGACGTCCTAGTTTAGGAGAAGAGATGAATTAATTCCATGTGGGTGATGGTCCACATGCATGACTATTACAGTAATTGATTAGATGCAAATTTAGGGGGAAATAAATATAATTTCCGTAATTATGAAAGATTCATAATATTAATTAGTGGATGTAGGTGTAGTTAGGTTGGTGTTAAATTAGGTGGGCTTAATTGGACCACAGTTGAATTAAGTAAAATAGGGTTTAGTCTTTTAGACATGGTTGGATTTTGCAGCCACTTGACGGCTGTGTGCCTCCTTCATCCTTATCTATGCAATGCAATGGCCTGCCTTTAACCCATTTTAGCTATCGATCACTGCCTTATTTTTATTATTATTGTTTTTCATTTGCTGGGCTTTTTCTTTCTTTATCTCTCCTTTTTTTTTTTTCCCACAATTTTCATTTTTTATAAGAGTATATCTAGTACGATACTCCAACCCTAAATCTCATAATTGGTAATAAATACCTTCATCAACATAACAAAGCGAAATTTGTAAATTTCTTATTTATAACCGAATAAGTGAATCCGTCCACTTACTTCATTTCCAATTTTCCACAAATTGAGAAACATATCACCCAATTTAATTTTAAATGAAAAATTTTCAATCTCAATTTTATAGATATATTGATAAATTTTACCACCTTAATTTTGTAGTTCAATTGAGAAACTCTTAGCGTTTGTAAGAATATAATTGGTTGTTTACTCTTCCAGCTACAACAATAACAAATCTCCGATCAAACTGTGTTGTAGAAAAGGTTAGGAAGAACAAAGATTAAAGCTTAAAACATTTAATTTATAGAGAGATGCTCTTAAGTTTAGAGAGTTAATGCTTCAAATGTGGAAATGAGTCTCTTGTATTCTCCAAGATAATTTTGAGTTCCTTTTATAGGCATATGGACAATACTAGTTGTCAATTATTTTGTCTTCTAGTAATGTCAATAGTCTGTTTTGCTTTTACTCAGTTAAAAACTAAAACTCTGTGAAGTCATCGCATCTTGCTTGTTTTTGCACGCCTCTTTTATTTGATTACAAGGTCGTTCGGATTTGTAGAAACATTTTGTATCTACTTGAGGTCAACTTTAGTCAGCTAAAAATTATTTTCTCGTTTGATAATCATATGTCTTTGCACTAGATCTTCTTTAGTCGACTAAAAGTTGAACTTTGTGAAGTACTTTCTTTGACTAATGAAATGAGGATTTTGTATTAAGTCTCACTTGAATTCGCAACATCAAAGTACACAAAATTATATATCTCATTATTCAAGTACTTTCGACTTACCTTGTAATAAATCTTGTTTTTGTAGACTTATTCTTATAAATAAAGGCCTAATCACCCCCAAAAGGTAGATCAAAGGAGTGGAATTCTAATACATGTATAAAATGAGTCACATGGCTCCATCATTAAGCAATGTGAGATATCTAACGCATTCCCCTTGTGCCCAAAATCATTTGGAGTGCAAAGTAAATATCCATGAGTGACACAAAATAACATACAATGCTCGAATATCATGCAAACAAAGGGCTAAATCACATCTAAAAGTTAAGGAGAAGGATTGTCTCACATATATAAGAATTCACATAGCTCACTCATTAAGTAATGCAAGATTTCTAATAATGCCTTTCGTCTCTTAACGTTGACTCTTTAAAGATGCTTTTCCAATCACGGAGTTCTTAAAAATACATAATAGACAAATTAGTCTTCTCTATTATTTATGTTGTTGATTCTGTAAGGTAACCTATCACAAAATTGCTTTTTTCACTTATTGTACCTATTATGTTGCAGTTTCATTAGAAAATTAGGCATTAGAAGAGTCTATTCTAAAAGAATTTGAATATAAAAGATTTTAAAAGATAATGTAAGTCCATAAATACATGTCAGGTTAGAAATTTTGATAGAAAATGTATTAGAATATTAGTGTTAGTAGGTTTTAATTAATACGTAAATTAGGTGTAAACACATTTCACGTGTTTATCACCTATATATAGGTGTAAACATGTTAAGTTTAATTACTTCTTGTCTTTCTAATTCAATTCCTTCTTCTTCTTCTTCTTCTTCTTATCTCGTCTTGTTCTTCCTTTTCTTCTATTCTTGATTTCCAATTGATATGGTATTAGAGCACTAAAATTTCTTCCATAATTATACTCTAAAGTTTTGTTTTTGTTTCAATTTTAAGTTTTTGATTTTACTTTGTTTGTTTTCATGGATGCATCTGAAGATACTTCGATGAATCTGTCGAGCATTTATTATATTCATCCTAGTGAAAACACCAGTTTGGCATTCATTTCCCCCGTGTTAAATGGAGGGAAAGATTATCATTCTTCGGCATGTGTTTTCCGCCAGGCACTTATAACAAAGAATAAATTAAGTTTTATTGATGGGTCTGTAACTAGGGCTAATGTTGTGGAAGAGAATTGCTTGGCATGGAATATGTGTAATCAATTAGTGCTTTCTTGATTCAATCATTCTGTTTCTCCATCAATCGCACAAAGTGTCATATGGTTTGAGATGGCTTCACTGTTAGGAATGCCCTAGTCCCAAGCCATTAGTCCTTGTATTGTATTGTACATTTTGTATCTTTTAACAAATTAATGTATTATACATTTGTGTTATTAAATAAAGGCTTTAATCTATTTATTTTATATCTTGTGCAATATTATAAATAGAGTATCTGATGGTCATATATATATCTATGTTGACAAGTGTTATGCACTTAGCAATGACTATGGATAGGGAAACGATATAACCATAAAGCCATCCATAGTCTATTCCAGTCATGGGAATCAATGGGACCAAAGACTATCATAACCATGATTGTATGGTGGTGTCTTACCGGCTATAGAACATGGATTGTCCATCAAGCTTATGGGTACATTCAATGGGGCATAGTACTGGATAGATCTACTAAACGAGAAATCCACATGGTATAGTATCGTAAGTGATTCTCATGTAGTACTTATATCAGATCCTTAGACCTGGCCATATTATGGTCTTACATATGAACACACACACTTTGGTGTACGCCTAAAGGGCCTATAACAGGGTGCCTAGTATGGGTACGTTTGGGTGTGCCTTTGAACATGGCAAGGTCATGAATATGCAAAAGGGAATGTCACTCAGTAATATATTAAGAAGATATCACCAGCCACTTGATGAGTGCAACTGATAAGAGTGTGGCCACACCCAAACAAGTTGGAACTTGTTTATGAACATCAGTTCATTCCGGATCAAGTTATTGTCCGGACACAAAAGAGGGTGATGACACCATGCCTTTGTGTTGGACACCGATATCAGTGACATGGGATATATAAGTTAAACTACAATGTTATGACTTCTGTTAGACTGCTGTCTTTATCTTAATTGGGGACTGTAATGGCTTGCTAGAGCCTAACTACAGTCTGTGGGCCATGGGCCCACTGCCAATATAAAGATGGGCCCTCAGGATCGTAAACATTGAACGACTGAGCTTGTACTTATCGGATCAACTGTATACTTAGAGTATACTAACTAGAGAGGAATTATTAATTGATTGAATTATAGATCAATTGGATTCATCAAAATAATATAATCAATTTATTGGGTTTCATTGAATTAATTTAAATAAATTAATTCATGAATTTATTTTCCGGCGGAAATATTTTACATATATTGGTTTATATGTATTTCATTTAAGTAAAGTTTAAATTAATTAATTGGGTAAATCTAATTAGGCAAATTAATTTTAATTCAAATGCTATGTGATATATTATATGGTTTAATATAATTATATGCATATGAAATTATAATTAAATTGAAATTAAATTTTACCCATAGTAATTAATTTAAACCTAGGATTTTTAAATGCCTTTTTAAACCCACTTAAATGGAAGAAAAACCGGAAGCCACCACTAGAAACAAAATTTTGACGAAACACCCTTTACTAGGTGAAAGAATTCTGGCCAACCTCTCTCACTCTCTTTGGTTCTCTGATCCTCCGCTAGCATGGGTTCTTGCTCGTTAGGCATTCGTGTACAAGAATTTGGAGGAAATCTTCTTTGGTTTCTGCAGCCGTCTCTAGAAGAGACATTCAAAGTGAGAATCGGTTCCTTCCCTTGTAATATTTTATTTTTTTTTTTTTATTTCTATTGCATAAGCTCTCGGGACCGGGTTTGAGAAAATCTAAATCGGCTTCCACTTCCAATGGTTGATTTTTAATAAAATACCCCGACATTCACAAGTTTAGAAGAATTTGAAGGATTGCTTTTCACAATCGTATCTTCCTTGCATTATGGAGTTACAAGATGAATTAGTAGGTTTGATGCAAGATGATTTAACCGTTATTAATTTATTTACAAGATTGCAAGTTATCTGGTGGAATTAATGAATTTTAAGCCTAAACTTAATTGTGCTTGTAATCTGCAAGCTACAAGTAATGAAAATTGTATTGTTATTAAAAGTATTTTTTTTACAATTGTTGATGATTTTAGTAGGCCTACGGATTATTTCATGAAAACTAAGCATCAAGCTTCTTGCGCTCTTAGAAAGTTTTATCATTATGTTTCTACACACTAGGGTGTTTCATTGAATGTTATTCATTCTAATAATGCTTTTATATTGCATTTGAATGATTTCTATCAAGAAAAAGGAATAGTACATCAAACTAGTTGCCCATATACACTACAACAACATAGTGTGGTTGAGAGAAAACATCAACACATTTTGAATGTAGCAAGGGTTTTCAGGCTAATTTGCCTTTACATTTTTTGTCTGATTGTTTGTTATATGTTGTGCATCTTATTAATGTTATTCCTAGTCCTTTGTTAGCCAATAAGTCTCCTTCTAAAATTTTGTCTCTAAAAAGCCTGACTACATTGCATTAAGGGTTTGGATGTCTTAGTTTTGCTTCTAATTCTCATTTTTTTTATCTTCTTCTCACTATACATATCCAATTAGTTCAGTTATTGGATATACTAACATTTCTACAACTCAAAAGAAACTTTTATTAAGTGTTTTAGTTGTTCTTGAGCCTAAAAATTATAAGCAAGCTGTTCAGAATCAATTTTGGAAAGATGCCATAGTAGTAGAAATACAAGCTCTTGAACAAAATAATACTTGGCAATTAACAGAATTGCCCTCAGGTAAGGTTCCCATTGGCTGTAAATGGGTTTATAAGGTAAAATACAAATCTGATGCTACTTTAAAACATTTTAAAGCAAGATTAGTTGCAAAAGGATATACTCAAATAGAGGGTATTAACTATATCGATACTTTTTCTCCTATAATGCAAATGACGACTGTTCGATTGGTTTTTGTTATTTCGTGTTGTTTTATCTTTATAAATATTTGTGATTGTTAGTTTTTATTAGGATTTCTTGTTCCATGTGATGCTTTTTATGTGTTTTTGTTCCATTAGGAGTAGCGAAAATCATTTAGGGAAAGATCAGATGAAAAGCGGATCAATCGCGTGAAAATTCAACAAAAGAGTGCTAAAAGCAACTATGTCGCCGGCGCGACTCCGCCTGCGTTCGTGTTTAGAAAATATTTTGGCCATGTTGCTGGCTTGACCAACCCAGTTTCGGCAGCCAAAAGACATGTCTCTTCACCCAAAAGTCATTTCTCTTCACTCAAAAGTCATTTCTCTTCACCAAAAAGTCATGCCTTTATGGAGAGACATCTTCACAAACCATTGTTTTGTTTCATCTACTATTTAAAGGGGTGAATTTGCAACAAAAACGGAGATGATATATGGAGATAAGAAGAGATAGATACAAGAGATTTGTAGAAATGAAGGGATCGGATTAGAGGAAGAAGAAGTACAAGAAAGATTAAGCGTAATCTAGGAGTAAAGGATTGAGAAATTCTTACTCTACCTTTTTTTTACCTTTCTTGTACTCTTTTATGCATATGACTTGGTTTTGTGAATAATAATTTCTTCTTTTCTATGCTAAGTTATTTCAATAAAAGTTCTTATGCCAAATTTTTCTTATATTTGGTTTTGATATGAGTTTAATATTGAGAAATATACTCTTATGTATGCCAAGTATGATTTCTATTTTGGTTATAACGTAAGTTTAGTATTGAGAAATATATTCTCATGAGAGTTTACAAGAATTTATAATATTAATAGTAGATGAAAGATCACGTATTATACAAATCAAGTTGCACTTCAACTTAAGCATATTAGTGTTAATAGAATTGGTTCACTAATGAGAATTAAGAGTCATGTTTAATAAGGATATGTTTAAGTAAATCTATGTATTGTTCGAGAGAAATTACATAGGAAATTAGTATAACTTGTAGAAATAACTTAAACATAGATTTGAGAATGAGTTTGCAAAACACTTATGGTTGTCTTCTTACTGTAATTCGACCCACATTAGGATTAGTTTAATTTAGAAGTAGAATTAGATTAAGAAAAACAATGAATTCTTGATTTAAGTGCAAACAAAATAGGAAATCGAAACCCAGTGTGTAATAACAATCATTCCTCATGGGAACGATATCTTTTGTGCTATAACAGTAACCGTATACTTGCGGAAAAATAATCAACAAGTTTTTGTCGCCGTTGTCGGGGAATGATTTGATTTATTGCCATTAACAATTTTGATTCGAGATTCTAGATTGCATGTTTAATTTGTTTATAAATTTTTTTAATTTTTTATGTTATGTGTTTTGTTTGTGTTACACATTTTTAAAATGCATGTATGCCATTATTAGTTTTTCTTTCAAGTTATTTTAATAAAAAAAAGAGGTTTGCAGCTGTGTCGTGTGAGCGACAAGTTTTCGCGGTAGTGACACAGCCTGGTAGTGACTAGTCACAAGTGCGGTACGTTCTTGCGCTGGCGACGCAAGTCAAGGCCAATAGCAAAAAGTTTCGGTTGCTAGGGTGACATAATGTTGCTCTCTCGACATTGCTTTTACTGAAAAAAATTTTTTTTTGGCAGACCCAACGGTCCCTAGGTGCTAATGTTGGTGTGAGCGGACGACGTTTTCGACGGAATGCGAGACTCCCTTTCGAAAGGGGCGCCTCGATTTCGGACCGGACCCTACCTCGTGTGAGGTTTTTTAGATTGGAAATTCATTTTTGAAAGATTAATTATTTCATAAAAGAATCGAGACCTAAATCTCGATAAAAAGTGTAGAAGTCGCCACCCGGCTCAGCTGAACCGGGAAATTACAGTGCAGCTGAACCAAAGCGGGAACTGCCAAATTTTCAGAGATCTAGGTTCGGACAAGTCCCTTATTTCATGTCTAATCAAAATAAAATGGCCAATGTTCTATAATGAATCTTTAAATTGCTAAAATTGATTTTATTGAATAAATACATGCGGCGTACACACAAATAAAGATAAAGCAGTAAATATGTATAAATTATTACAACCCAATCGAATGAAAATAAAAACTCTCGGCCTCACGATACAAGCGCCTAGATACACGAGAATCTAAAAATTACAATCGCCTGAAATACACGAATTGATCTATTAAATACATTAAAAATAAAAATAAAGAAACTAAAGCTGCAAAACAGATTGTTAGCACAGATATGTAGCACACCACACATAGGACTCAAGTTGGACAGAATTGAGAATTTTAGAGTTCGGGGGCATGCATTTGGGGGTAACCGGGTCGGCCTGGCTGGCCGGCCTGATTCGACCTGGAAAACAGTTTTGAAACGTCCCTGTATTTTTGGTTTTGTGAGAAAATCTTTTTGAAAATCTTTTCCGGTTTATTTTAATTTAGCATACGAGGTGGGTCGGTTTTCGGGAGGTTTTGAATGCACACTCCAAAATTCATTTTTGATGGTTTTCAATTTTTCTGGATTTTTCTGGTTTTTATGAAATTTTTGGGGATTAAAATGAAAATTCTGATTCTGGAAACATGTTACAGTCGTGCGACTGTAACTACAGTCGTACGATTGTACATTATAGTCGTGCGATTGTAAGCAGTCCAAGATCAGGATTTCGCCAAAATTTTAGTTGAAGTAAACTGAAGGAAAACTATTTGGAAACCAAGAACACTCGTATGACTGTAACTACAGTTGTACTACTGTTCATCAAACCCAAGAACAGTCCTAGAAACAGAAACGCGAAAACTTGAATAAAAAAGGCACAAAACCACACCAATCACCCAGCAAGCTTGAAAAAGAGAAGGGAAAAGGAGTATCTACCTTTTGGATGCTTATCCAACATCGAATTGACCCCTGGCGTCGCTCCACCACACGAATTTGCTCTTTTCTCCTTGAGTTGGGGTTAGGAGCTTTGGGTCCAAAATCTCCAAATGCTGAGGAATCCTAGGGTTTCTAGTCAGAAATTTAGTTTGTTTGAAGTGTTAGATTGTTAACCTAGGGGTTTCTAACAAAATTTTAAGCTTTACCCAGATCAAAAGAAATAGAAGAGGAAAAGAGATTTTCTCTTGAGTTGGGTATTTCTCCCCTTTTCCTTCTCTTTTTCTCTCTTTCCTCCCTCTAAATTTCTCTGCCAAAAAGTCCCCTCTTTTCTCTTCTTTCTACCTCTTTATCTTTCTTCTTTTCCAGAAAATCTTGAGCATTAAATGCTCAAGATTTTCCCCAATTTTTTATTTCAGGGGTATAGGTTCTGCAACCTGCCCGGGCTTGATAGTCGTACGACTGTAATTTAGTTACAGTAGTATGACTGTAATGAAAAACCCACAACTGTAATTACAGTCGTGGTAATCAAGGCTTTTTTTTTAGACCCGGAAAATTCCGTGTTCACAGGCTGCCCCTCGTGTAGCTAAAGTCCAATTCTTTGCACGGATTTAGGTACATGATAAAGAACACGGGATTAAAGGTAGTGTGCACATATGTGGCTTGTGGGTTAATGTCATGAGACTTTTGGTAGATATGCGGTTTCTTATGATCCCTTTTCACATAAGAAAGATGCTGGGGAAATACAGCTCTTAGAGCTGAGCGGTTCCTTATGATCCTTTTCACATAAGGAGAACGCCAGCAAAAACATGACTTGTGAGACTAGATAGCTGTGTATGACCTACCATACAGAGCCATGGTGCATGCAATGGCGATTGGTGAGTGTATTTATTCCTTGATCGATAATTTTGAAACAAAAATTTTTGCCCCTTTGATCAAGAATAAATACGGGTAGATGCATTTTTGGTTACCTTTTATAATCATGTAGGACTGAATTTGTGAAGTGTGTGACAGCCGTGTGAAACTTGGCGCACTCAACGGACTGAAACTGAATTTCTGGTTCTGTTTTAAAGTCGTGGTGGACTAAGATTTGTGAAGTGTGTGACAGCCGTGTGCGACTTCACGTACTCAACGGACTGACACGGAATTTCGGGTTCTGTTTTAAAGTCATGGTAGACTAAAATTTGTGAAGTGTGTGACAGCCGTGTGCGACTTCGTGCACACAACGGACTAACACGGAATTTCGGGTACCGTTTTAAAGTCGTGGTGGATTGAGATTTGTGAAGTTTGTGACAGCCGTGTTCGACTTCGTGCACTCAACGGACTGACATGGAATTTCGGGTTCCGTTTTAAAGTCCTGGTGGTCTAAGATTTGGTGAAGGGTGTGACAGCCGTGTGCGACTTGGCGCACTTAACGGACTGACATGGAATTTCGGGTTCCGTTTTAAAGTCGTGGTGGACTGAGATTTTATGAAGGGTGTGACAGCCGTGTGCGACTTGGCACACTCAACGAACTGACACTGAATTTTGGGTTCCGTTTTAAAGTCGTGGTGAACTGAGATTTGTGAAGTGTGTGACAGCCATGTGCGACTTTGTGCACTCAACAGACTGACACGGAATTTCGAGTTCCATTTTAAAGTCGTGGTGGACTGAGATTTTGTTGAAGTATGTGACAACCGTGTGCGACTTGGGACACTCAACGGACTGACACAGAATTTTGGGTTCCGTTTTAAATTCTTGGTGGACTAGGATTTGTTAGTGTGTGATGAACTAGTACGACTTGGCATATAGGATGTGTCGAAAATACAATTTGGTGAAATTGTACTTACAGTGAATTTTTCGTGATCTTCTCGGGTTTCGTGCCCCTGGACGAGGCGGACCATTATTAGAAAAATTAGCCGCTGTCGTGTTGGGCCTGCAAAATTATTGGAATATCTTCCCGTGGGGAACATTAAAGATTTGGTGCTAAAATGGGGTTTAGAAAATAAATAAAGAAGTAAGAGAAATTTTTCCCCCTTTTTTACCATTACAGCCGTACGACTGTATTTGAAATTCACCTACAGTCGTACGACCGTAGACAAAGTACAGTCGCACGACTGTACTTCGCAGGATAGAAAAATAAAATGGGTGGTTTCTGCCCCTTTCTCTCCCACTTCTCCTCTTTTCCATTTTCTCTCAAAAGATAGCCGATCCTAAACCTCAGAATCTGTGAAAATGTTGAAGAAGCTCGGAAAGAAGGTGAGGAAACTCTCCAATAACTTGATTAAGAGATCGGAGAATGCGTAGGACATCCCCTTCGTCAGTGTTTCCAATGGGTACGGTCACCCGCGATATATGGAGCATTTTGGAGTCCGTTTCGGGTCAGAGATCCCCATCTTACTGGAGATCGGTTCCCATTTATCTTTATTTCAGGTTGGTACCCAAATTCGAGTCTTAATTTGGAGTTTTTCAATATTTTTCTTTTGAATTTTTGGATTTGATTTGCATGATTTACTTCTTTCTGGGTGAATTGATTGAGTAGAATGCATGCTAGGAGCCCCTTGTAGTTCATAGGAACAAAAAAACTAGGAAAAACGAGTTAGAAATTTTGAAAATTGCATGAAATTGGAATTCTGCCCGCAGGTATATTAACAGTCGTGCGACTGTTCATCCAATTTATGAACAGTCGTGCGATTGTGGGATGAACAGTCGTACGAGCGTTGCTATGCTCATGCGACATGTGCTACAGTCGTACGACTGTAGCCTAAAAACCAAAGTTTTATATATATATATGCATGCCCCTTTTTAATTAATGTTGATTATGTCGATAATTAATTATGCAAAAATTAAACATGTATGCGTTATACTTCCTGAATATGTAGGATCGGGGGATTTCCGGCAGCAGAAATCTCTCTCTGCCCCGGGTCTGGTAGGGCCGCCTCCCCGAGTCTATGAGGGCTTGGTTTAGGATTCTGGGCCTAGAGACCTTTATTATGTCATTACCGACGTAAAATACGTAATTTATTTAAATACAAATATAACATGTGTATAAGTATTTAAATCCATGTTATGGGTTTAAATAAATACAATTGATTATAGTGAGGTACCTTTATGAACATATATTTAATACAAGGATGAAAGAAATACATCCCACAAGAATAATTTACGACTTTAGTACCAATTATGGGCGGGGTAGGGTGATTTTTATCTTCCCTACACGTAATTAGCAAACGAACCCATATAAATCTCTGGTTATTTAAGGTGTCCAATTGGACCAAAAAATCGATTGGTGGCGACTCTATAAAATTTTGTTATCGATCAGATATCGCAATAAAATATTACACGAATAATCATAAACAAACGAATTAAATAAAATTAAACCGAAATAAAGATTTTCCTCCCGTCGGTACGGTTCCGACAGTTTGTGACTCTGCTGGGGATGGTGAAATGAAAAGAAAGATTATATGCATATCTTGTTCACGTGATGTGTTGTTTTGTTTGGTTGGGTTTCCTGTTTGTGAAAGATTATGCTTTAAAGGGGCAGTGATAAAGAGGCCTTAAGAATGACATCCTTTAACCCTATGATTTTCTGTTTCTCTTAGTTTCTGAACATTAAAAAAATGAGTCTTGCATTCAGCCACCATCTTTGTGTTAGACTAATGTGGCTTCTTTCTTGAAATTTATTTTTTTGAGTTGAAGCCTATGGTTTTAATCTTGAGATTAGGAGGTAGAATGTGAGGCATTTTTATAGTGTTTTTGAGACAGAGCATACAAAAATCATATGAGTTCTTATGATTTAAAAAAAAAAAAGTAAACTTATGAGCCCTCTTTATTAGAGTCATTCTCCTTGAATCTACAAATTATGAGAACATGATTCTTCTATTATGGTCACTAATGTGAGCTGTGGCCATCACATGACCCCTAGCTCCATTAGTGACCTTAATATGGTAAATGTAGAATAAATGCTATTTATGAAATGACTCTAGAAAATACTTATTCAGAAATGAAGAGAAAGGTAATAAAATTTAATTGTTTGCTGGAAATAAATACTAAGTATTAATAGACTTACTTGATACTCTAATATGCTGAAGGCTGAATAAATATTCTTCTGATTACAGGTATAATTTTTGGAGGCTTTTGGAAGAGGGAAACTTAGTGTAGCAGAGATTGAAATGGATGAGAAAAGGCTGGGTTTTTTTTCTGTCTCTCCAAAAAAAAAATCCCTCTCTTCTCCCTTATTGAGCTGCCTTTTATAGGCCAGAAAATCACTGTAGAAACTGGACTGGTTGCAGTTTAATTTGTTTTTTTTTGTCCCATTTGGTTTGAAACCAAAGGAAAGAATTCTAGTCCCTTGAAATTGGCTGTGTCAGCCGTAAATCTTTCCCTCCTTTTTCTGTATTTTGCCTTTCTGTGTTTTGGTCATACTTTCACTGATGGATTCTGCCTTTTAATCTGTATTTTTATATTTATTTTTTTTAATTTAGTTATTTATTCTCATTTTGTATTATAAAAGGTCTATTTTAATAAAAGCCCATTTAATTTCTCTTGTGCCTTTTGTTAGTAATTTAAATTTTAAAATTGGCAAAATATCAACAAAAATAAAAGTATACCTGTTAATTGATAAATTACGCTTATTGACAAAATCGGGTATCTACACAATGCATGTGTAATGTCATGTGCACAGGAATGTCATGCAAACAAGAATATACATGGACTACAACTAAGGAATGATTCAAAGTTTTACAATAAGATGGATGGTGAAGGTCATTTGAATCTCTTGGTGGTTGGTGCTTTGGATAAGTTTGGGTTTTTGTTTTCGAGGTTTTGGTATAGGGTGCTTTCTCGGGTATGAGACCAAGTTTTGCCTCCGGGAGGACTTTTTTTTTTTTTTGCTTCAAGCAGGGCTTTTGATTCAGTTTTGCCTCTAGGAGGGCTTTCTTGGTTCGGGTGCCTCAAGTAGGGTTTTCTTCGGTTTGGGTGCCTCAAGGAGGGCTTTTGATTTGGTTTCGCCTCAAGGAGGGCTTTCTTCGGTTTGGGTGACTCAATGAGGGCTTTTGATTTGATTTTGCCTCAAGGAGGGCTTTATTGGTTCGGGTGCCTCAATGAGGGCTTTTGATTTGGTTTTGCATCAAGGAGGGCTTTTTAGGTTTTTTTTTGGGTAGGATTTGGAGTTTCAAAGATGGCTTTCGGTTTAGAATGGTTTGGGCATCGTGTGTGCCTTTTAAGTTGAAGCTCTGGGGCAGGATTGGTAGCATCTTGCAAGGATTGTTGAGTTGAATCAGCAGATGCCTCGGCGGAAGTGGTAGCATCATATCATTTTATTTATCTCACAAGCTCACCTTTCATGAGAGAGTTCGTTCAGGACCAGGTTCACTTTTTGGCTCCCCACAATACTCAGAATGATGTCATGCATTTTGATATTATGCGTGTTGGATATGTCGTTTCAGATGGTCAAATGCATGCATAATGCCATGTATAAGTAATCATAGCATAAGTAAGATGAAAATAAATCTTATTGCATTCGTGATGAATTCAATACATCCCACAAACAAAATGAGTCCCTTGTAAAAAGGGAATCTCTAAGAGGCATTGATCTCATAGAAACCGATTATCTTCCAATTGGTCACCATTTCAGCTTCAGCATCCTCGACCCACTCTTATCAAAGCAGACTCTGAAGTTCTTCATCATATTCCTCTCCTCGGGAGACTTGAGAAATTTCCTTGATGGTTTCCCTGATTACCCCTGGTCGTTTATCAGAGAGAGTCGAGGTTTCCAATTTCCCATCGTCGACAAGCTTCTGGATCTCTTTTCTTAAAGCAAAAAAAATCATTGGTTCGATGGCCCAGCATCATATGATAGCTGCAAAAATTGTTCCTTTGTGCTTTTCCCGGCTCTACAAATGGCCTGATACTCTGCAGGAGACCCTCCTCTCTACATCTGAGGAATAGCTTGCTTAATAAGTCAGCCCATGGAGAAATGCCTTTTTCGCTACCCTCGATAAGTGAGTTTTTGGTATGCCGTGGAATGGGGTCGGTACCAACATTCGTCTTAAGGGACCTCTTCGGTTTTATTTCCTCAGTCGGCCTTGGCAAACTTGAATCTTGGAGAGAAGGCCTTCCACGGTGTAGAGGGCGAACATTAGCAATCTGGGCTTTCTGTTTCTTGCTAGCATCAGTATTAGAGTCTAAGAATACCACATTTTTCATTTTCCCTTCGAGTTCTGCCACTCGTGCTTCCAATTTGGTGCACCTTGCTGTCAGTCTTTCTACTATGTCAAGATCACCTCCCAGCACTGCTCTTAGCATTGCTGCCGCTTCCTTCCTGACCGCCTTTCGAAACCGTGATGAGGCGATATGATCCTCCACGATATCCGTTATGGAGTTGAAGTTCATTGGGTTTGCCATCCTCGAAATCTTCCCCCTTTCGCTCTGATAAGAACACTTATTAGCATTGACGGGCGCATTAGCATGAGGAATACCAAGTCACAGATGATATAGGCATGAATGCATGATGGGATATGTATGTGCATGAATGATGAGTTGCATATATGATGTTACGAGGGAGATGATGATGAGGATGATGAGTTTTTTTTCGGACATTCCAAGAACACCCGATGCCTTGCAAGAGATAATGCGAAAAGACCACGTGTGGACAGCCTGTGAGCGGACAACGTTTTCCACAGAACGCGAGACTCCCTTTCGAAAGGAGCTCCAACAGCTCGGGCGGGCCCCTCCCTTGCGTGGGGTTTTTATAGATGGGAAATCGGTTTTGGAAAATAAATGGAATTGATTCTTAAAAGAACCGAGACCTAAGTCTCAATGAATATTGTAGAGTCGCCACTCGGTTCAGCTCAACCGGGAAATTTATAATGCAGCTGAACCGGATAAACGGCCGCTACACTATTCAGAGATTCGGGTCTGGACAAGTCCCTTATTTCGTGTCTAATTAAAATAAATATTGGCCAATGTTCATAGATGGTATTTCAAATTCTAAAGTCAATCTTATTGAAATAAATAGACGTACAACGCGCATACAAGTAAAGTATAGTAGTAAATAATTAAATTATTACAACCCGATCTAATAAAAGACAAAAAACTCTCAGCCTTACTTTTACAAGCGCCTAGAATACACGATTTATCTAGAAAAATACAATCGCTTAGGATACACGATTTAATGAATTAAATACATCAAAAATAAAAATAAAAATAAAAAGCTGCAAAACAAAAGGTTAGCACAATATATAACACGCCACAAATAGGACTCAAGCAAACAGAATTGGGAAATTAAGAATTAGGGGCATGCATTTAGGGGATAATCGGGTCGGCTCGGCTAGCCTGCTCGGTTAGACCTGGAAAACGTTTTGAAACGTCCCTGCATTTTAGTTTTTGTGGGAAGACCATTTTGAAAACAATTTTTCCGGTTTACATGCATTGCTTACATGTGAAGTGGGTCGGTTTTCGGGAGAACCGGGTCTCAATCGTGGCATTGTTCTAAATGCAATTATACTGGAAATTGAAACAGGGTCGTGGATGCACACAACAAAATTCATTTTGATGATTTTTGGGGTTTTCTGAATTTTTATGGATTTTTGGAAATTTTTTTGGGATAAAAAATAGGAATTCTAATTCTGGAAACCACGTTATAGTCGTGCGACTATAACTACAGTCGTACGACTTTAAATTACAGTCGTGCGACTGTAAAAATTTTGCCAAAAATTTATTTGAAGCGAACTGGAAAGAAAACACTTGGAAATCAAGAACACTCGTACGACTGTAACTACAGTCGTGCGATTGTTCATCAACTGTTCTTGATTTCCAGAAGCAGAAACACAGAAATAAGGTGAAAATGCACAAAAATCACATCCAGCACCCAGAAAGCAAGACAAAATGAAAGGAAAAGGGAGTGCCTACCTTTTAGAAGCTTATCCAAGTCGTTTTGACCCCTGCCATACGAAACCGCAATTTTCTCCTTAAGTTTGGGGTTAAAAACCTGGGTCCAAAAACTCCAAATGCTGAGGGATTCTGATGATGAGTTCTTTCTTTTCTTTCTGATTTTCTCTTCTCCTCTCCCTTTTCTCTCTTTTTCTTTTTTTTTTCTTCCTTTTTCTTCTGTCTCGCCCCTCTCTCTGTCTTGCTTCCTCCCCCCTTTTCTGTCTTTTCATTTCAGCTTTTGAGGTATGGGTTACGATCTACAGTCGTACGACTGTAGTTTAATTACAATAGTACGACTGTGGTTAAAGTCGTACGACTATACCCATTTTTTTTTTTGTAAAATTCTGGCACTTACAGCTGCCCCTCGCGTGATCAAATTCACCACCCGATCTTAGTCTGGGATAGATGAGGTGATGAATTTGAGAGCGCGAATCAAAGCGCCGCAGATACTGGAAATAAAACATGCAACTGAGCTGCTGAAGCTTCACTGCTGTGGTGACTTGTTGAGTTGATTGGATGGAATAAGCCAATATCGGGTCTATGTTACCCGAGGCAGAGTTGATGATGAAATAATCCGATACCGGGTCTAGGTTACCTGAGGCAATGTTGTAGATTTGAACTAGCTTCCATGATCTAGGATCTTGCTTGAATCGATCTTCAAGAATCTGAAATCTGAATTGGGAGATTTACAAGGATTAAGAATCAGGCTTGAAGAGGTTTCAAGGATTCAAGATCACGCTTGAGGAGATTTGCAAGGATTGGGAATTATGCTTGAAGAAGTTCAAGGATTCGAAATCTAGCTTGGAGCAGTTTTCAGGGATTGGGAATCTTGCTTGAAAAAGTTCAAGGATTCAAAATCTAGCTTAGAGAGGTGTTTATCAAGGATTGGGAATCTTGCTTGAAAAGGTTCAAGGATTCGAAATCTGGCTTGGAAAGGTGTTTATCAAGGATTGGGAATCTTGCTTGAAAAGGTTCAAGGATTCGAAATCTAGCTTAGAGAGGTGTTTATCAAGGATTGGGAATCTTGCTTGAAAAGGTTCAAGGATTTGAAATCTGGCTTAGAGAAGTGTTTACCAAGGATTGGGAATCATGCTTGAAGACGTTCAAGGATTCGAAATCTAGCTTGCGGAGGTGTTTATCAAGGATTGGGAATCTTGCTTGATGAAGTTTAAGGATTCGAAATCTAGCTTGGGGAAGTGTTTATCAAGGATTGGGAATCATGCTTGATGAAGTTCAAGGATTCGAAATCTAGCTTGGAGAGGTGTTTATCACGGATTGGGAATCTTGCTTGAAAAAGTTCAAGGATTCAAAATCTAGCTTGGAGAGGTTTTCAAGGATTGGGAATCTTGCTTGAAAAAGTTGAAGGATTCGAAATCTAGCTTGGAGCGGTTTTCAAGGATTGGGAATCTTGCTTCAAAAAGTTCAAGGATTTGAAATCTAGCTTGGAGAGGTGTTCAAGGATTGGGAATTATGCTTGAAGAAGTTCAAGGATTCGAAATCTAGCTTGGATGAAATGATGGGTTTGATATAGAACTAAGCCGATATCGAGTCTAGGTTACCCGAGGCAAATCTGCTGAAATTTTAAGGATTTGAAATCTCGCTGGAATTGGATGGGCTCAAAATGGTGAAATAAGAGGTTCAAGGATTTGTAACCATGCTTGAATGTAATGGGGTTCAAGGGCTTAAAATCTGGCTTGACTGAAGAAAAGAGGTTCAAGGATTTGTAACCATGCTTGAACGCAATGGAGTTCAAGGATTTGAAATTTAGCTTGAAAGAAATGGGTTCAAGGATCTGTAACCATGCTTGAACGCAATGGAGTTCAAGGGTTTGAAATCTGGCTTGAATTAAAAAAGGGGTTCAAGGATCTGTAACCATGCTTGAACACAATGGAGTTCAAGGGTTTGAAATCTGGTTTGAATGAAAAAAAAGGGGTTCAAGGATCTGTAACCATGCTTGAACGCAATGTAGTTCAAGGGTTTGAAATCTAGCTTGAATGAAAAAAAAGGGGTTCAAGGATCTGTAACCATGCTTGAACACAATGGAGTTCAAGGGTTTGAAATCTAGCTTGAATGAAGAAATGGGATAGCTTTAGGAATGATAATTTTGATGTTGGCTGGGGAATGAGTATTTATCCCTTGATCGATAATTTTAGAAATAAAAATTTTTGCCCCTTCGATCAAGGATAAATACGGCTTGATTGTTCTGCTACTTGGAGACCTGATGTGTTGAGATTTGGGTTGGCGCGGATCCTTCTCATATTTTAAGGCCCAATAGATGCCCCGGCATTGTGCCGTCTGTCGGAACCGTACCGACGGGAGAAAATCTTAATTTTAGTTTAAATTTATTTAATTCAGTTTTTTATGATTATTCGTGTAATAATTTATTGTGATGTTTGGTTGATAAGAAAATTTTATAGCGTCGCCACCAATCGAGTTTTGGTCCGATTGGACACCTTAAATAACCAGAGATTTATATGGGTTCGTTTGCTAATTACGTATAGGGAAGATAATAATCACCTTACCCCACCCATAATTGGTACTAAAAGTCGCAAATTATTCTCGTGGGATGTATTTCTTATTCTTTTGTATCCATATACGAATATAGAAAATTTACATGTTAATTAAATATATGTTCATAAAGATGCCTCACTCTAGTTAATTGTATTTATTTATACGCATAACATGGATATAAATACTTATAAAAATATTATATTTGTACTTAAATAAACTTTGTATTTCACCTCCATAACATGGACGTAAAATATACACATATAAAGTAGATCCGATAAATATGCAAATATCTCCCTATGATTATGCAGGGCATACATCTATGATTAATGCAAAAAGTAATAATGACTTTCTACTACTCGCTATTAAATCAACTTAAATTATTTTTTTACCATAAAATAAGGTTAACCTTATCAATTTAAATCAACTTAAATTATATTCCATAACCATAGCATAGTTATGAAATAAAACTTCTGAAATTATACATACACAAATTTTATTTTTTTGTCATTTATTTATTTTAGAAATTTTAAATTTCATTAACCCAAGTTTTTTTTTATTAATTCCTAACAAATCTACATGTATATCAATGTGAAAATAAAAAGGGAATTAAAATGAAAGGCTTAATAATCGGTTGGGCCGGCCTTAATTTGTTCTTAAACTGATTTCTGAGCCCAAAAAAAAAACCCTAACCCCGATCCAACCCGAGACCATGACCCATTGGTCATTACCCATCACATATAAACTCTCCTTCCTACTTTCAAACCCTAAGAACCACCCTTCCACTAGCTTCCATCATCTCCTTCTCTCTTCTCACCTAAAATTTGGCCTCTCCTCACCAGCCGCTTCTCTCACTCTCGGCTCACCCTAAAATCCGGCCTCTCCTCACCAGCCGCTTCTCTCTCTCGGCTCACCGGAGATCTAGGCTTTAACCAACCTCATCAGCGTCACTTCAGCGCCATAAAAAATCTAAGACCATTCGCCTCTTCCTCCTCTCTTGGTCTCGGTTTGGTTCTCCTTTCCTTCCTCGGTTTGTGATTTCTGGTTTTCCTTTTTTCTTTTTTGGAACTCACGGTTCTCTTCCATCTAACGACAGCCAATCATCGATGTTACTGTTTCCCTGGGGTTTTTGGAACCGGCAGTTCTCGTCACCACCGATCTGAGGTTCTTGCTTCTTTTCCTCTCTGTTTTTTTTTTGGTTTTTTACTATTTGATTTTTCTCTTTATTTCAAGGTTTTTAGTTTCTGATCTGAGCTCATTTTTCAGGGTTGGAGACTTCAAGAAAGCTATTTGGTTTCAATAAGAATCAGTCTAGCTAAGTTCCTAAACTCTTAGCTTCATATAATGTATAAAAATTAAATTAATATTGTGAAATGCCTATTTGTGTGTGTGTTGTTGGATTGGAATGGTGCTTCACCTGTTTGTTTGGCTAAAGTTTCTGATATCGAAAATAGAATGAAAGTTGGGTTCTAAAATCTTGGCTCAAAATTGGTTGAAAAATTTCTGATTTGTGTTAATGGTGATATGAGTGCTATTTAAGACTTGTGTGGATCTGGGAAAAATGGACTATTACTGATCCTTTGGGATACGACTAAGAATTCTAGAATAATCATATAAAATAAAGAGAGGAGAAGTAAGCAATAAAGTGGAAAAACAATAAAGGATTAAATGAAATAGAGCACAATAGATAGATATATTAACCAAATAGGCATCAATATTTGGTATAGACATAACATGTCTTTACATAATATTTGACGAATCTGTATTAAACAAGACGCGATCTTTGTATAAGAAGAATATATATACGAGTTGTTGCCCAGACCTGTAGCTTCGGGCTTTGTTAATGTGCTGTTTTTAGATCTCTCTAATTTATCTTCTGGTTGGGTACTTTGATGAGTTATGCTTTTATTTTCCTTTCCGATATTTGTCTTCAACAGGTGAAACTTAAAGAAACCTGGACAAAGAGAGGAAATGGAAAGAGGGAGTCTTCTTTCTCTCTAAGATTATTGGAACCAGAACCTGGTTCTCCTTACTAGAAAAGAAAAAAAAATTTGTATTATGTTTCTTCCTCTTGCTATGTGTTTTTTTTTTTTTGTGTCTTGTTCTTTTTTCTGATATTTGGTGTGTGTTTTCAATAGGTGAAGTTCAGAGAAAGATCTGGGCAGCAAGAGGAGATGAAGAAGCTGAAAATGATTTGTTTTGGCTAAAAGAACCAGAACCTGGTTCTTCTTAGAGTTGAAGAATGGGACTTTTGTCTCTGTTTTTTTTTCCTCTTTTTCCATGCTTTTTCTGTGTTGTGGGACTGCTCTTTTATAGGCAAAGGGTGGGCTGTCCCAAGCTTGTAAAATTAGGGAATCTTAAAGGTTAATGTTGTAATTTTACTAATTTTGGGTTTTGCCCTATGTGTAATTTTAGGGACTGATTTTCTTTTTAGGTTGGCCATACTTTGTGCCATACCTTGCTGCTTTTGCTGTCTAAATTGGACCTTTTTCAATATCATTATTATTTTATTGTTGCTGCTCAATTCTGGTTTTTACTTCCGTTTTTTTATTTTTTTGTGTCTTTACTTTCATATTATAAGAAATCTATAAAAGATCATTTAATTTTCCTTGCGTGCTTTTTATTAGTAATTCAATTTTTATGATTGATAAAATTTCAAAAATCAAAATATACTGTTAATCGATAAATTACACGAATAAAAATAATAAAATTAACCCGGACAAAATCGGG
Organism: Euphorbia tirucalli; assembly: GCA_039660915.1. NCBI lineage: Eukaryota > Viridiplantae > Streptophyta > Magnoliopsida > Malpighiales > Euphorbiaceae > Euphorbia > Euphorbia tirucalli. The sequence continues at coordinate 15,667,715 of CM077639.1, forward strand.
TATCTACACCATCTCTGCTTTGAGAGCAATCTTGGTTCGGAATAGCCCGATGAAAATGGTAGATAACTGTGCTTGGGTTGGTTGTGATACATATATGCATGTATGCATGTATGTTTTGAATGCATGTATATGTTTCAATGTGTGCATATGCAAATGAATTTTAGAAAATGCATTTCGTGCCATTTGCTCGATCTTGACATTCCAGGTTCTTTCCGGGGAAGATATGTTGTGCGATTGATCGTCCACAATTGGAGAAGCAAAATTTTGGGTGCAATGTAATTCTTGCGATCCCGCCAGGGATATATGATGGCTAATGAGGAAGTATGACGACTGTTGGAGAGAAAGTGATGCTGTTCTTGGTAACGATGTCGTTGAGAAACGATGGAGAGGATCTTATTGGGGATTAATGAAATATTCCTGCTGGAAGGATGACAGAGAGGTTTTGCCTTCTTTGCCCCTAGGCTTCATGAATTTGGGAGTGCGCTAAATTTTGCTTGAGCTGCCCAAAGTGGGTTTTCAACTCAGCGAGCTGCTCTAACTTTTGCCTAAGGCTCCTTTTTGGTTTTTACCTTAGCGAGCTTTTCATATGCCCTAACTTTTGCCTAAACTGCCCAATATGGGTTTTCAGCTTAGCGGGCTGCTCTAATTTTTGCCTGTGGTGCCTTTTCGGTTATCACCTCAGCAAGGTTTCTTTTTTTTTCTTTTTTTTTTTGAAGATGTCGTGGAATTAGAAGAAGACTTCTAACTCGATACACCCTCTGATGATGAGATGACTGTGGGAAGTCTTGTAGGACTTGGTTGTTCCATCGCTGTTGCTGAAGCTCACAGGCATATAGCCATATATGATGCATGATGTGAATTCAATTTCAAGCAAAATTGGGATATTTAAATGAACAAAGCAAAGCATTCATTCATTCATTCATTGATAATGTTTTAGCATAATGCACATTATATATGAAATGAAATTAAGGACAAGATGAGTATGGTATCCGTCTCGACCGAACCCACGACTACCACCAACTGGTCCTTGCAGATTTTCCTGCCGGTGGTGCTCACCTCACTGTCCTAACTTTTGCACGGATTGCTTTCGTGATTTTCAATCCATCGGACTTCCTTTTGTTTTTGTTTTTGTTTTTTTTTTTTATTTTATGGAAACCTGAGCCTGTCCCGATTGAAAGGGGTTGACGACTTGGTCTCTGTCTTTCTCTGTAGGACTGCTTTGATCCTGCAGGTTGATGGCTGTGCTTTTTGATGTGCTTATTAGCTGCTTGTACTATCTTGCTGGCTTATGGGTGGTATGGAGGCGATGCATGGTGCCTTTCTCCTTTGTGCTGGAATGATTGTACTGTTGCCCCAAAACTTGCTTTTTATTATTGGGGATGCTATGATGCGAAACATCATATAATACAGATGTGTATTCTTATTTTGGAACTCGAAACCATTCTTATTTTGCTTGTGTTGTTGTTGTTTTTTTTTTTTTTACGGAATTTCCGTTTGGCTGGACCTGTCTTTTGGATTCTTTGTAATTCCATATCTTGTGATCCTTTGTTGATGCATGCTGTCATAGGACTAGGCGAAGGTCTTCCATGCTTTTAGGTATTTTGCAATTTTTCTTTCTCTTATCAATCGTGAGGTCTTCCGGAACAGATATCATTTTGGATGCTCATCTATCCTTAGGTTCATTTCACGTAATGATGTGTCATGTATGCTAAAGACATTAAATGAATGTTTGTATGCATGCACAGTGTTCCATCCATGAAAATATCGCACAAATAATTGAAATTAAACTACATTACATTAAACGCCTTGTGGGCTGCATTGTTCACAAAACAAGATAAAGAACAAAATAGATACATCAAGATAATTAATGTCCTCCACATACGAAGGGTCTTCTTTTGCTGCTACATCGCCCACTTTGATTGGACTAGTCAAAGCTGGGCAAAGGATTGGTCTGCACACTGGGCTTCAAAGGTGGCTCCACGATTTTCCCATCCGCTATCAGTTGTCGAATATCCCTCAGTAGTTGCTTGCAGTCATTCGTGTGATGCCCCACTGTCACATGATAGGAGTAGAATTTGCCTTTATCTGTCTCAGCTGGCTTCTCAAATGGCTTTAGAGAACTCAGGAGGCCACCATTCCTTTATTTCGCAAAAATCTTGGCCAAAGAAAGGGTCCATGGGGATAGGCCTCGATTTTGCGAATCTCCAGCTTGATCTCCTTGTTGGTGAGACACCACAGCAACTTCAGCTGGTTTATCCTCTGGAGATTGGTCACCTTTGTTTGTAAAGCCGAAACCGGATCCACTGCTTAATCCAATGGCAGTTGTCGATCGATACCCCAGACCGTGCATGAAGCTTCTGCTGCCCTTTTGATTGGCCGCTTTTTCTTCTTCGTCCCTCTCAACCTTCATGGCCATGCTGTAGACCTCGCTGAGTTCATTGAAAGCATGGAATTTCATGTTGTCTTTATAGACATCCCTGCTGCCTTCAATCAGTTTCTGAATCAGCTCATCTTCATCGGGGCGATTCTTCAGCAGGATCATCTTGTTCATCCACCTTTGATAATACTCATCAAAGGGTTCATTGAGCTTCTGCTTAACCCTTTCCAAGTCATATAGCTTCACTTGGATCTTTATGTTGAAGCTATAATATTTGATAAAGGCCACTGACAATGTTTCCCAATTCGACTGTACTTCCTCCGTTAGGGAGTTGTACCAGTTCAAAGCTCCTTCTTCTAGTGTTGTTGGGAAAAAGTTGACCAACTGCTGTTTGGTAGCACCCGCGGTCAGCATTGTACGGGTATAAAAGTTGATGTGAGCTTCTGGTGATCCGAGCCCTCTGTAAGAAGGAATTTTGGGGGCTTGGAACCCCACAGGGAATGTCTCGATGCCTTTGTTTATCATGGCATCCACATTGACGCCCTGCTTGGAACCCAAACTGATGTTGGCTCCCCTTTTCAACTCAGCTAGCATCTCATCCAGCTCAGAGTATTTGGCCTTCATTTTCTGTTCCATAGCTGCCTCGATTTCCTGTAGCTTTTCTATACTGGCCGAAGCATCAACCCCATGTTGAGAGGTCTCCCCTTCTTTTTCTTTCGCGGTTCCACCATTATCAGCTTCACCACTTTCCCTAACAACATCCCCCAGTTCTTCCTTTAACATATCCAGGAAGTCTTGGGATCAGAAGAAATCCTTCAGAATGCTAGTAATGCTTGGCGTTTGATCAGCCATTGCTACTTCTTCCCCAGGCTCTGTTGCACTGCTGGATTCGACTGATCTTTCGCTCTCACATGCTTTTGCAGCCTGGGATCTTGTTCTAGGATGCCCTAGTTTATTCTGCTTTAAAGCACATAAAGACTGTTAGGATTAAAAAGTGCATGGTTGGATGGTATGAATGATAATGCTTGGATGATGCTTCGTGAACGTGGATGATAATGAATATGAATTTTTTATTTATCTCTTTTTTTTTAATTTTGGACATTCCAAGTGCACCCGATGTTATGCAAAAATGTCAGGTGTGGACCACCACACGGATAAAAGTTTAGCGCTTTTGGGGCACCTAATGAATTTCGTGAAATGGTCGCGTGTGTACCGACACACGGATGGAGTTTCGATACTTTGTAGGTCTATTGAGATGATATGAAATGGTCACATGGGACCGACCCAGGGACAGAGTTCTGATGCTTTTGAGCATATGATATGAAATGATGTCATGAGAGAGCCGCGTGTAACGGGGACACGGACAAAAGCTTGGCGTTCGGGGAACACCTTTCATGATTTGGGATGTTATGAAATGCCCCTAAATGCGTACTAATCCGGCACTCGGGGAGCGCCTTGAATGATATAGGAATGTCATGAAGTAATCCGATGTGGATCACAGTGCTATATAATATTTATGGTAAATGAGCAGGGTGTCATGAAATGCATCGTGTGGATTATCACACGGAAATATACCTAGGACCATTGTGGTCTCTATTGAATGAAATGATTTGGTGGAATGGCCGAATGCAATCAGGTGCATTGGCAAAACACGGGTATTTCGGGATACCCGATATATGATGGAATGATATGATCGTGGTGGGCATCCTTGGAATGTCCCTAATTTAATTTAGGTGATATGTCGTGAATGCTTATGACACACAAAATGCAAATGGCTGCAGAAAAACGTGGTTAGGATGCATGACATACATAATGATGTTATGTATGCTATGGGAAAAATGCTAATCACACAAATATAATGTTATGGCTGAAAGAGAAATTGTTAGTATGAATGGCAAGTGGGTGATTTAATGTTTTCACACGAAAATAAAATGCGAATAGCTGCATAAAATGTGGGTTAGTATCACACAAAATGTTTTATGAATGGAAAATGTTGATTGTGTATAGAAGATGATGATTATGGTATGTTATGAAATGTCGAGAAGCGTGTAACACGTAGCACACGAAGCGAATTCTTCCAACCTTATTTCTCCAAGCGTAGTCGGTCTCCAAAATTTCTAACCGAGTCCTAGGCGGGGTTCACTTCGATCACCAACCAGGGTTGATGAAGGCGCGATTTATATTTATCCACACAATTATTTTGGTATCCTAAGGGAATCCAACTAGGGCTGCCTATATGAGTTCGGTCCAAGTCGGGTTAAAAATCAAGGTTCCCATAGCAAGATATACTCCTCACTTCTCCCCACTCAAGGGTTCGAACGAAGGGGTTCGTACGAGGCTATGAGTGGTGTTTCGTATCCGTGCCCCTAAGACCATGAGGAACAAAGGCAACACTTCAACGATCCACCGGGCTATAAATGGATACTAAATCTAATGTAAGAATGTCTAGCTAATAATGCAAAATGAAATACCAATCGAGAATCATCCACCTTATTTTAATTAGACACTTTTTAGGGCTTGTCAAATTCTTTTAAGAAAACTTTTTTTAAGAAATCCCCAGCAGAGTCGCCACTGTGAGCGGACGATGTTTTCGTCGGAACGCGAACTCCCTTTCGGAAAGAGCGCCACGAGCTCAGGCGGGCCCTTCCCTCGCGTGGGGTTTTTATAAATGGGAAATCGGTTTTAGAAAATAAATGGAATTGGTTCTTAAAAGAACGGAGACCTAAGTCTTGATGAATATTGTAGAGTCGCCACCCGGCTCAGCTCAACCAGGAAATTTATAATGCAGCTAAATCGGATAAACGGCCGCTACACTATCCAGAGATTCGGGTCCGGACAAGTCCCTTATTTCGTGTCTAATTAAAATAAATATTGGCCAATGTTCATAGATGGTATTTCAAATTCTAAAGTCAATTTTATTGAAATAAATAGACATACAGCACGCATACAAGTAAAGTATAGTAGTAAATGATTAAATTATTACAACCCGATCGAATAAAAGATAAAAACTCTCAGCCTCACTTTTACAAGCGCCTAGAATACAAGATTTATCTAGAAAAATACAATCGCGTAGGACACACGATTTAATCTATTAAATACATCGAAAATAAAAATAAAAATAAGAAGCTGCAAAACAAAGGGTTGGCACAATATATAGCACGCCACAAATAGGACTCAAACAGACAGAATTGGGAAATTAAGAATTTGGGGCATGTATTTAGGGGATAACCGGGTCGGCTCGGCTAGCCGGCCCGGTTAGACCTGGAAAACGTTTTGAAATGTCCCTGCATTTTAGTTTTTGTGGGAAAATCATTTTGAAAACAATTTTTCCGGTTTACATGCATTTCTTACATGTGAAGTGAGTCGGTTTTTGGGAGAACCGGGTCTCCGTCATGGCATTGTTCTAAATGCAATTATACTGGAAATTGAATCTAGGATCGTGAATGCACACAACAAAATTCATTTTAATGATTTTTGGGGTTTTCTGAATTTTTTTGGATTTTTGGAAATTTTTTTTGGATTAAAAACGGGAATTCTAATTCTGGAAACCACGTTACAGTCGTGCAACTGTAAGTGGCTCGGAATCAAAATTTTGCCAAAACTTTATTTGAAGCGAACTGGAAAGAAAACACCTGAAAATCAAGAATACTCGTATGACTGTAACTACAGTCGTGCGACTATTCATCAATTCCAAGAACAGTCGTGCGACTGTTCTTGATTTCTAGAAGTAGAAACGCAGAAATAAGGTGAAAATGCATAAAAATCACATCTAGCACCTAGAAAGCGGGAAAAAATGAAAAGAAAAGGGAGTGCCTACCTTTTAGAAGCTTATCCAAGTCGTTTTGACCCCTAGCATCGCTCCAATCCACACGAATCCGCACTTCTCTCCTTAAGTTTGGGGTTGAAAACTTGGGTCCAAAAACTCCAAATGCTGAGGAATTCTGATGATGAGTTCTTTCTTTTCTTTCTGATTTTCTCTTCTCCTCTCCCTTTTCTCTCTTTTTCTTTTTTTTTTCTTCCTTTTTCTTCTGTCTCGCCCCTCTCTCTGTCTTACTTCCTCCCCCTTTTTTGTCTTTTCATTTCAGCTTTTAAGGTATGGGTTACGATCTACAGTCGTACGACTATGGTTAAAGTCGTACGACTATACCCTCTCTTTTTTTGTAAAATTCCGGTGCTTACACCGCCACACAAACAGGGGTTCGGCGCTTTTGGAGCACCTAGTGAATATCGTGAAATGATCGCGTGTGTGCCAACACACGGACAGAGTTTCGACACCTTGTAGGTTTATGAGATGAAGTGAAATGGTCATATAGGGGCCGACCCATGGACATAGTTCTGATGCTTTTGAGGCATATGATGTGAGATGATGTTTACAGATAAGTCACCTGTAGGCAAGGACACGGACGGAAGTTCGGCGTTCATGGAACGCCTTTCATGATTTGGTAATGCTATGAAATGCCCCTATATGTGTAATAATCCGGTACTCATGGAGCACCTCAAATGATACAATAATGTCATGTAACAATCCGAAATAGATCGCGACACACCAACAGAATTTCGGCTTCCCCACGACGCCAAGGACAAATGACATGAAGCCATGCAATGATGTCGTGTGACCTGCTACACGAAAATAGACGTAAGACCATTGTGGCCTCCTATTGAATGAAATGGTCTAGTGAAATGGCTGAGTGTATTCCGGTACATGTGCAGAACACGGGTAGTTTTAGGACTCCCGATATGTTATGAAATGAAATGACCGTGAAGGGTATCCTCAGAATGACCTTAATTTTAATGATATGAAATGACGTGAATGCTTATGTCACACAAAAATGCAAGTGGCTGCACAGAAACATAGTTAGGATGCATGACATACATGATGATGTCGTGTATGCTTTGTGAAGATAACAATATACAGGACGTGAATGTGCATGGCACACAAATAAAATGTCGTGGCTGCATGAAAATGTGATTAGAATAAATGCTATGCTTATGTTGATGTCTTAAAAATGGCTGCACAAAAACATGGTTAGAATGGCACATAGGCAAAGTTTCGGCGCTCGGGGAGCACCTTGGGTTTTTGTGATATGAAATGAGATGAACATGCGCGTGGCACATGGTCGGGATTTTCGGCGCTCGGGGAGCACCTTGGGTTTTAATGTCGTGATATGAAATGAACTCGTGCTTGTTGCACGAAAAGAAATTTCGATGCTCGGGGAGTATCTTAACTTCCAAATCGTGATATGAAATGAATACGTTCTTGGTGAACGGGCAAAGTTTCGGCACTCAATGGAGCATTTTAGGTTTTCGTGATGTGAAATAAGATGAACACGCGCGTGGCACATGGTCAGGATTTTCGGCGCTCGGGGAGCACCTAAATGATTTAATATATGAAATGAAATTATTCAGTGCTCGTGGAGCACCTAAATGATTTATGGATGCGATGAAATTTTTCGGCACTCGTGGAGTGCCTAAATGACTTAATGTATGAAATGGAATTTCTTTTCGGCACTCGTGGAGCACCTAAATGATTTAGTGCATGAAATGGAATGTTTTCGACGCTCGTGGAGCACCTAAATGCATGAAATGTATTTTTTTTTCGGGGCTCGTGGAGCACCTAAATGATTTAATGCATGAAATGGAATTTTTTTCGGCGCTCGTGGAGCACCTAAATGGCTTAATGGTTGAAATGGAATTTTTCGGCGCTCGTGGAGCACCTAAGATTTAGTGTATGAAATGGATTTTTTTTCGGCGCTCGTGGAGCACTTAAATGATTTAATGCTTGTGATAAACTTCTTCGGCGCTCGTGTAGCACCTAAATGCGTGACATGGTTCCATATGGCTACAAAATAAATTGGTTAATGCTTATGACATTCAAATGATCTATATGAATTAATTATTTTTTTTTCTCACAATGAGAAGACGCATGGCTGCAAAAAATGTGGTTAGTGTAAATGTCACACGGGTGATTAATGTATTTACACAAAAAAAAATAGAGATGGTTGTTCAAAAGATGTGAGTTAGTATCACACAAATGCTTTACGTGTAGTATGTTATGTTCGTGAAAAATATTGATGACGGTATGTTATGAAGGGACGAGAAACACGTAGCATATAGAACATGAAACGTATTCATCCAACCTTATTCCTCCAAACGTGGTCAATTTGAGAAAATTCTAACCGAGTCCTAGGAAGGGTTCTCTTCGATTACCAACCGGAGATGATGAAGGCATAATTTAGAAATATTCATACAATTTATTTTGGTATCCTAACGTAATCCAACTAGGGTTGCTTAAATAAGTTCGGTCCAAAGTCGGGATAACATCAAGGCTCCCATAGCAAAATATACTCCTCACTTCTCCCCACTCAAGGGTCTGAACGGAGGGGTTCGTACGAGGCTATGAGTGGTGTTTCATATCCGTGTCCCTAAGACCAAGAGGAACATAGGTGACACTTCAACAATTCACCGGGCTAAATGATGGATACTTAACCTACTGCAAGGATGTCTAACTACAAAAATGCATAAAATGCCATACAAGAATCATCCGCCTTATTTTGATTAGACATTTTTCAGGGCTTGTCAAATTCTTTTAAGTTTTTGAAAAACTTTTGAGAAATCCCCAGCGGAGTCGCCACTGTGAGCGGACGATGTTTTCGACGGAAGGGGAGCCTCGATTTCGGGCAGGACCCTCCCTCGCGTGGGGTTTTTTTGATTAGAAATTCATTTTTGGAAGATTAATTATTTCATAAAAGAATCGAGACCTAAATCTCGATAAAAAGTGTAGGATTCACCACCCGGCTCAGCTCAACCGGGAAATTACAGTGCAGCTGAACCAAAGCAGGAACTGCCACACTTTTCAGAGATCTAGGTTCGGACAAGTCTCTTATTTCATGTCTAATCAAAATAAAATGACCAATATTCTATAATGACACTTTAAATTGCTAAAATTGATTTTATTGAATAAATACATGCGGCGTACACACAAATAAAGATAAAGCAGTAAATATGTATAAATTATTACAACCCAATCGAATGAAAATAAAAACTCTCAGCTTCACGATACAAACGCCTAGATACACGAGAATTTAAAAATTACAATCGCCTGAAATACACGAATTGATCTATTAAATACATTAAAAAAAAATTAAAGCTGCAAAACAGATTGTTAGCACAGATATGTAGCACACCACACATAGGACTCAAGTTGGATAAAATTGAGAATTTTAGAGTTCGGGGGCATACATTTGGGGGTAACCGGGTTGGCCCGATTAGACCTGGAAAACAGTTTTGAAACGTCCCTGTATTTTTGGTTTTGTGAGAAAATTTTTTTGAAAATATTTTCCAGTTTATTTTAATTTAGCTTACGAGGTGGGTCGGTTTTCAGGAGAACAGGGTCTCCGTCGTGGTTTTGTTCAAATATGTCCCGAAATTCTCATTGGGTTTCTGATGAGTCCTTTCCAAATCTTCCAAGGTTGTCTCAACCTGAGTGTTATACGCATACTGCCTGACGAAAGCCTCAGCAAGATCCTCCCAAGAAGAGCGAGTGTGTGAAGGGATTCTCATGAACCATTTAGCCGCTGTACCTCTGAGGGTAGTCGGGAAAAGATTGAGCAAGTGATTCTTGTTTAGTCCCATACTCGTCAAGAGCCTTAGATAATTATCCAGATGGGTCTCTGGTGGGCCCTCCCCGGTGTATGGGGTAATATAGGGCATGTGGAACCTAACTGGGAGAGGATCATGTTCTACTATTAGCATATCCGGATCGGCGCATTGAGTCAGACCTGACTTCACCTTAGGCAATGAGGTATCAAGATTCAAGAACTTTTGATGTAGAAGCCTTTCTATGGTCGTCTCGATGGGCACTTCCTTGGCCATTTGGGTGGTTGGCTCTTTTTCAGCCTGCCTGTCTATATTCCTGGCTGCTTGTTCTATTTCGCTTCCTCCAGGCATATTTCCTTGAGATCCAACTGTAACCTGCACAGTCTCATCCCTACTTCCCATGAGTCCCAAGTTCGGCTGCCCCGAACTGCCTCCATTCAGAATATGAGTCCCATCCGGTCGGGCTGACTCTTTTTCTTCAGCCATCGCCACCTTCATTTGCTCTCTGATTGTTGTCTTGAACTGATCGGATGTCAGAAAAGCATTCACGATGGTAGCTACATCCTGAGCAGATATTCCTCCAACATTAGTTTCATCCGAGTTGGCCATTTCTGATTCTGCTGCTTCTTCTAATAGGAACTGACTGTCAGTGGATAAAGAAAGCAACTGATCCCTTAACTCTTCCTCAGATTCAGACCCCAATCCTTCTCTAGTCTCAGCCAAAATGCTCGATTCCAGTTGATTAATTCCCAACTCCACTCTCACTAACCGCTTCGAGGTTCTTTTCCACACTGCACATTTCAACACAGGGTCAGGCGTAAGAACATGGTATGAAACTATACTCGATTTCCTAAATGCCATACTTTGCATGGATATGGGATGATTGCGATGAGATGAAAATGAGTGCGTGAACAATGAACATGACATCTAATGAACTCTATTGTTTACTAGGCTTCTCGAGAATGTCCAACGCCATGAATAATGAGGGCGTGAGAGCCGTCACGCGGATAGAGTTTCCGCGCCTTTAGGGCACCTAATGAAAAATGAAATGATGTCACGTGTTTGACGCTTTAGGAGTGATACGGTGACATGAAATGGTCGCGTTGGAATCGATCCACGGACAAAGCTTTGACGCTTTTAGGGCATCACACATGTTATGGTGCATGGGACAAATCACGTGTATAACGACATACGGACAGAGATTCGGCGTTCATAGAACACCTTGCGTGATTTAGGAATGTCATGAAATACCCCTAGATGTGTAAGGATTCGGCATTCGTGGAACGCCTCAAATGATTGATAAGATGTCATGAAATAATCCGATGCGGATTACGACATGAGATGAGATTTTCGGAATCTCCTTTATTCTTAGATGAATGGTCGTGATGTCATGAAATGGAGTTGTGCATTCCATTTACACAATCTCGAGCCTAAACCCTTTTTGGGTGTCCTAATTGGCGTATTTTGGTAAAATGGTCGATGTAATCTAATACACCGACATCAAAAGGGAGTTTTGGGGCTCCCGGGATGAAATGTGATGACAGCGTTTGGCATTCTCGGGATGCCTTAATCTTAACCAAAATGAAATGGATGTATGCTTCAGTCACGCAAATGCAAATGGCTGCACAAAAACGTGGTTAAATATGGCATACGAAATGGTGCATGTATGATTATGGGTGTGTTGATGCATAAAAATATGCATGGCACACGAAGATAAGCATGGCTGCAAAAGATGTGGTTAGTGTAAATGTCACACGGGTGATTAATGTATTTACACACGGAAAAAATGAAATGGCTGTATGAAAGACGTGAATTAGTGTCACACAAATGTATTACGTGTGGCGTGCCATGTTCATAAAAAGAATTGATGATGGTATGTTATGATGGGAAAAAAATCACATAGCACGTAGCATGCGAAACATATTCCTCCAACCTTATCCCTCCAATCGTGGTTAACTTTTGAAGATTCTAACCGAGTCCTAAGAGGGGTTCACTTTAATCATCAACAGGGGATGACAAAGGCGTGTTTAATAATATTCATGCAATTGTTTTGGTACCCTAAGGGAATCCAACTAAGGTCGTCTATATGAGTTTGGTCCAAGTCGGGATAAAATCAAGGTCCCCATAGCAAAATATACTCCTCACTTCTCCCCACTCAAGGGTCCGAACGAAGGGGTTCATACGAGGCTAAGGGTGGTGTTTCGTATCCGTGCCCCTAAGACCATGAGGAACATAGGCGACACCTCAACAATTCACCGGGCTAAATATTGGATACTCAACCTAATGCAAGTATGTCTAACTAAAATGCAAAAATAAGATACCATGCAAGAATCATTCACCTCATTTTGATTAGACGTTTTTCAAGTCATGTCAAGTTCTTTTAAGTTTTAAGAAAACTTTTATAGAAAAATCCCCGGCAGAGTCGCCATTGTGAGCGGACGACGTTTTTCGAAAAGGCGGACGCGGGGGTCCGAAAGAAAGATATTTAATTTTTCTTTCATTTTTGCTTTGGTGTGATTTTTGGGAAAACGGGTTTTGTTTATTTTACTTCAGAAAATCCATTCATTTATTTCGAAATTCGTTTTGTGTAGAAAAAATTTTCCGATTTGATTACTTTTAAAAGATCTCGAAACCTAAATCCCGAGATCAGTGACAGAGTCGCCACCCGGATCAGCTCATCCGGGAAATTTCGGTACAGCTCCCTACCGAGTATAGACTGTTGTACCTAAACCAGAGATTCAGGGTTCGGACAAGTCCTTTATTTCACGTCCAATCAAAATAAAATTGGCCAATGTTCTTTTATGATATTTCAATTTCCTAAAATTGATATTTATTGCATGAAATTAAACATACTGCGCGCATACAAATAAAATAAAGCAGTGATTAATTAAATTATTACAACCCAATCGAATGAAAATAAAAATTCAACTTACAACCGCCTAAAATACACGAATAAATCTATTAAATACATCCAAAATAAAAATCAAAGCCTGCAAAACAGAGTGTTAGCACAATTTATATTACACCCATAAATAGGACTCAAATCAGGACAGAATTGGGAATTTAGGAAAAGGGACATGCATTTAAGGGATAACCGAGTCAACCCGATCGGTTGAACCGGTTAGACCTGGAAATCGGTTTTGAAACGCCCTGTTGATTTCTGGAAAACAATTTGGAAAATTACTTGGCTCAATTTCATGCAAATTTCCATTTTCGTGGGTCGGTTATCCCGGGACTCAGGGTTCCGTTCGTGCGGGTTTCCTAATTCTTACAAACATCTAAGGTTCAAAAAGCAGTTCACACATAAAAAATAACTTGAATTTTGAAAACAGCATCGCGCAACGATATCCGTACAAACCATTCTGCAATTCTGCCTTTTCCCAAAAGTCAAAGCCGTGTGGTTGAACCCAGAGCTGACCGGCTCTAGTCAGAGTCTGTCGGCTCTAATATAAAGCCGGTCGGCTCTGGTTAGAGCCGGGCGGCTTTGGTTCTGAACCGGGCGGCTTTGGTTCCTGGACCCGAAAACCGGTTTTTTCGTTTTTCCGAAAATCATGATTTTGTTCGTTTTCAATGTTTCCCTAAGATTCTATATGATTTGAGGGTTCGCGGATGCTGAACTACGGATCCGGATCGGATCAAACGACCCCGAAATTAAAGAATAAAATCTGGAAAATACCGAAAATTTAATGTTTGCACATACAAAAATCCAAAAACCGATGTTAAAATGACGTACGAATATTTATAAGCCGAAATATATCAAATCAGAATGCATATAAATGGAAAACAGGCTATCTTCGGCTTGTCGGGACAGATCGGGGAGCTGTCCCTGAAGAACAGAGCCGTACGGCTCTAGGTTTAAAGCCGGCTAGCTCTGTTCTAATTGAACCTTGGTATTGTTCCAGTGTATTAGATACGCAAGAACGGTTTGAAAATCAAGAACGTAACTCGAATCCTTGAATATCCCGAAAATCCGAAAGTTTATCTGAACGAATCCAAAATAGAACCGAGAATCATTGTGAACCGATGAGTAACCACCAGAGTGTGTAGTTGTATGCTTAGGACTTTAGTATCTTAACTTTTGAATTCTAAAATCCTAGATTCTCCTTCTCACTTTCTCCCTGTGTCTTTCTTTCTCTCTGTCTCTTTTTTTTTTTTTTTCCTTTTCCTCTTTTTTTTTTGTTTCTCCCCCACCTCTCCAATCTCTCTCTCACTGTATTATTATTGATCTATTTTTCAAATCTCTCGCTAGACAAAATAATTTCCAGAATTAAATGCGTCAATTAATTGTTTTTGTCATTTTTTACCAAATTTCACAGACTTTGGGACAAGTTGGGACAACTTGTCTAACCCATCAAAGTCGGACGGCTCTGGTTTGTGAACCCGAACCGGCCGGCTCTATTCCAGAGCCAGGCTGTTCTGGTTTAAAAACCAGAGCCGTCTGGTTTTAGCTAGAGCCGCGGCGACATTTCGACTATCCGACGCATACACTAAACCCTAAAAATCACTCGGAGGATCCGCTTTACGGTAGTTTCGGATTGCGGATAACTTCATTTTTGGAGAATTCGAGACGTTTCGGGTAACATTCTGCTCTTTTCTATATCCGAAGCTAATAAGGGGTTCTCATCACTGAGGTCGGTAAAACCCGTGCTTACACTATGGCCAAGGCTTTGAAGGTAATCAAGAAGAGCACGACTAGTTTGGGACAAAAGTTATTGTCTTTTTTCCACAAAATCAACATACGATTTACTCCTTCTCCACCCGACTCTCCGAGCGGTTCCATGTGAGTCTGCTTCTTGCTCCTCCCTTTTTGTTTTCTTTATGTTCATTTTTTTTTTTTTTTGGTGTTTTTCACAGTGAGGACACTATATCTTTCAAGTAGGGGAAGGATACATGCTTTCATTAATTTATTGCATGTTTGTTCTTATTTTTGCATGATTTTATAATCGTTTTTGGGTTTGTTTAGTTTATGTAGTATCCAACAAAAGTTTTTTTGACTTTGGTTAAGTGCTTCACATATAAATATCAAATTTTATGCTCAATTGGTATAATTATTAAGTTGCTTGTAGTTAGTCGTTAAGTTTACTCTACTATGTCTTTTGGATGGTTATCTTCAATATTTTTAGAATTTTTAGTCAAACTTCTTACTCTTCTTTAATTGGGGATGATATGATTCAAAATTGGTACCTTTAAACAAGTAAAGTTTTTGGGAAACTATAGTCATACTACACATTTTGCTTTTCAATAATGGATGAGGACACACAATTTAGTTTTATTTAATGCATTTATTTTGGTATCTTTTTGTTCTACTCCAATGTCTTTTATGAGATATGAGTATGAAAAGCACTTTGAAATAGTGAAGTGTTGAGTAAACAGAGGTACGTACCAAAAAGTGCGAGACAATCGCGTAGAAAGGCACTTGACTTAATCAAAGAATAAGTTATTTTAATAAAAAAAATCTATGGGATGTAGCATAAAATGCACCCATGAGAAAAAGAAAAAGAAAAAAAAGAAAAATAATTAAGTTAGGGTGTCTAAAAATGCCATGAGAATTGTAAAAATGTGCATGCTTAAAACTAGTCCTAAAGCTATGTTTTATCTTTAACCTACTGAGATTGGAAAATTTTTATCCTAAGTTTGAGGATTAGTTAGACTTTTATTGACTCTACATTCTTAAACTTTGATTATGATTATCTAAAGGCAAGTGTAGCGAATTCAGTGACTTGGCTATGCAACTTGGCTCAAACTTACCATTATTGAGCATTAAAATTAATTTGTTAAAAGAGCACTTGGTCATGGTATAGATGAACTTATGGATACTATAATATGTTTGGTAGTTAGGTTGTTGTCACTTGTATGTTTGCTTGAGGACAAGCAAAGGTTCAAGTATGGGTAATTGTTATGAGCATAAAATACTCATATTTCGTGTTGTTTTATCTTCACAAATATTTGTGATTGTTAGTTTTTATTAGGATTTCTTGTTCTATGTGATGCTTTTTATGTGTTTTTGTGACATTAGGAGTAGTAGAAATCGTTTAGGGAAAGATCAGACAAAAAGCAGATCAATCGTGCGAAAATTCAACAAAGGATTGCTGAAAGCAACTATGTCGCCGGCACAACTTAATGTTGTCGACACGACTCCGCCTGCATTCACCTTCAGAAAATATTTTGGCCATGTCGTCGGTGCGACCAACCCAGTTTCAGCAACCAAAAGACATGTCACTTCACCCAAAAGTCATTTCTCTTCCCCCAAAGGACATGCCTTTATGGAGAGACATCTTCACAAACCATTGTGTTGTTTCATCTACTATTTAAAGGGGAAATTTGTAGCAAAAAGGAGACGATATACGGAGATAAGAAGAGATAGATACATGAGATTTGTAGAAATGAAGGGATCGGATTAGAGGAAGAAGAAGTGCAACAAAGATTGAGCGTAATTTAGGAGTAAAGGATTGAGAAATTCTTACTCTACATTTTTCATCTTTCTTGTACTCTTTTATGTATACTACTTGGTTTTGTGAACAATGATTTCTTCTTTCCTATGCTAAGTTATTTTAATAAAAGTTCTCGTACCAAGTTTTTCTTATATTTGTTTTTTATACGAGTTTAATATTGAGAAATATACTCTTATGTATGTCAAGTATGATTTCTATTTTGGTTCTAACGTGAGTTTAATATTGAGAAATATATTCTCACGAAAGTTTGCAAGAATTTATAAGTATGATAGTAGATGAGAGATCACGTATTATACTAATCAAGTTGCACTTCAACTTAAGCATATTAGTGTTAATAGAATCGGTTCACTAATGAGAATTAGGAGTCATGTTTAATAAGAATATGTTTAAGTAAATATATGTATTGTTCGAGAGAAATTACATAGGAAATTAGTATAACTTGTAGAAATAACTTAAACATAGATTTAAGAATAAGTTTGCAAAACATTTATGGTTGTCTTCTTACTCTAATTCGACCCACATTTGGATTAGTTTAATTTAGAAGTAGAATTAGATTAAGAAAAACAAATGAATTCTTGATTTAAGTGCAAACAAAACCGGAAATCGAAACCCAGTGTGTAATAACAATCATTTCTCGTGGGAACGATATCTTTTGTATTATAACAGTAACCGTATACTTGCAGGAAAATATTCAACAGTCTTAGCTTTAGCTAGTATTAGAGGTTGGGGCTTGTACCAACTAAATGTAAATAATGTTTGTTTTGCATGGTGACCTTAAGGAAGAAGTACATATGTCCTTGCCTCTTGGTTTTAAAACTGATAAGTCTAGTATGGTTTGTAAACTAAGTAAGTCTTTGTATGGCTTAAAGCAAGCTAGTAGACAATGGTCTTTAAAGCATACTATATCTTTGTATTCTTGTAATTATACTATATGTCCATCTCTTAAAAAGACTGTAACTTCTATTACTTTGCTTTTGGTATATGTGGATGGTATTATCTTGACGGGTAATGATGTTAAAGAAATAGAATCTATCAAGGCCTTTTTAGATAATACTTTTCTAATTAAAGACTTAGGTGTGTTGAAGTTCTTTTTAGTGTTAGAAATTGCTGGAAATTCAAGTGGGGTATTTGTTTGTCAAAGGAATTATATATTGGACTTACTTGCAAATACATGTTACTTGAGCTGTAAACTTGCTGATACACCGCTGGAGTCTACTTTAAATCTAACCAAAGACAAAGGCAAGCCATTGGATGACAAACAACAGTATCGATGTTTAGTAGACAAGTTATTGTAGTTAACAACAACTCGACCTGATATATCCTTTGTTGTAAATTCTCTTAGTCAGTTTTATATCATTTGCAAGCAGTACACAGGATTCTTTATTATTTGAAGAAGGCACTAGCTCAAGGACTTTATTATCCAGCTTCTTCATTAATGCAATTAAAGGCTTTTAGTGATTTTGATTGGGCCAGTTGTGTTGACACAATACCTTATGTTTCTGCCTTTACTATTTTCTTAGGTGATTCACTTTTTACAAGGACAAGCAAGAAGCAATACACTGTAGCCTGTAGTTCAAGTGAAGCAGAGTACAGGGCTATAACACTCGTTGCTTGTGAGAATCAATGGTTGTTATACATGTTAAATTTCATTGGAATGCCTTATTCAAGTGTTGTTCCTGTTTATTGTGATAATTTATCCAGAATATACACTGCTAATAATCCTCCATTTCATGAAAGGACAAAGCATATTGAGTTGGACTGTCATTTTATTCGTGAGAAAGTCTAGGCAGGGGTTCTTCATCTGTTACCTGTTTCAACTAAAGCTCAACTTGCAGATTTCTTAACAAAGGCACTTGGTAGGCAGGCTTTTGAAGATTTCTTGCACAAGATGGTCATAACAACTATATATGCTCGAGCTTGAGGGGGATATTAGACTATTGGTGTTAGTGGTTTTTAATTAATATATAAAATAGGTGTAAATACATTATACGTGTTTATCACCTATATAAAGGTGTAAAATGGTTAGGTTTAATTACTCTTATCTTTTTAATTGAATTCCTGCTTCTTCTTTTTTCTCTCTCGTCTTGTTCTTCTTTTTCTTCTATTATTGATTACCAGTTGATAAAATGACATAATAACAAATAAAGGAAAGTCATAATGTGATAGACGAAAGTACATAGAGAATATGAGATGTTTATGGTTTGTGAAACAGATAAAAAGGGAAATATATGGTTTTTAAAACAAATAAAAGAAAAGAAAATTATGGTGGCGTGGCTTTGTGACCAGATTCAAGGTAGTAAATACAATGGCAAAATATTTTACAAAGCCTTGGAATTATAAGCTTGAATTACAATGGTAAAATTGCTAAAAAGTAGGATGTCTAATTACCATAGGAATCAAAACTAATTTACATAGAGCAAGGGAGAATGAGTAGTTCCATTATCTCATTTGTGTTCCACAGTTTGTCTTATAGCAAACAACAAGTATAGGAATATTTCATTCTCTTCACGATTCTAACATAATATTTTTTCTAAATTTTCAACAAGAGTCGCTGCGGAGTGATAGCCCATCAAATTGCTCAATGGTCCATAACAGGACACATGACAGTACAATGAGAATTTCCATGTCAATGCATGGCTCAAGATATTAATTGGTCCAATTTTTTTTTTTATTTTTTTTTAATTATTATTATTTTTTTTTATCAAACTGAATACCTCCCTGTACTATACTATTACCAAAACAATTACTATAATTTGTTACAGCCTCGTATTTATGTATTACACTTAAAAATAAATATAACTAACTATATTGTTTTCCAAATTTATTCTTACCTACAAAATTTCATAATATTTTTCAATTTGTATAACTTAAATATAATTTAAATATTTAAGGATTTCAAATGTAAAGTATTTAACTAATAATATTTTGATTTAATACATCAGGACCCTCTGAACTTGTCCTAGACATCATCAATACCCATTGAACTTTGCGTATGTCTAGTTAGCCCCCTAGACTTTGAAAAAGTGACCTAATTTGCTCCCCCCTCCCCCGCGCCACGTGGCAATCATTTATTGGTTGTCTCGTGTTTAACTTTTCAAAACACGTGTGTCACAATCACTGGTTGGAACCTAGGGGGCAAATTGGGTCAGATTTTCAAAATTCAGTGAGTAACTAGACACTTTGTAAGTTCGGGAGGGGGGACAGTTGACTCTTGGGGCCAAGTTCAGGAGGTCTAGATATATTCGGCCTAATATTTTTAATATTTTTCTACCAACTATTTAACACATCTTGAAATTTCAATAATATTTTAAATATATTTATTTATTAGTTATTTTAATACCAAATTGTTATACTTTCAAATTATATTTGAAGCTAGACATGTTAAATTTAATTAAGAATTTAATTATATTATTTTTAACACAATTACATAGTTTCAATTAATTATACTAATATTAGTAAGATTTTGTTATATACTGCAAAACAGGAGAGGATTATATCCTTGCTGCAAATAGTTCTAAGTTCTAATATTATTTTTATTAATGTCATCTAATTATACTTATATTAGTAAAAACAGTTGATTTGTTCATACTAAAAGGCTGATGTCTCCCTCAAGCCCACATTTTTCCATGAATTGGACCTGTATTGGGTTACTTGTAGAGAAAGGGCCTGCTGAATTTTTTTTCCTTTTTTGCCAATGTTCACACATATTTCATGGGGAAATTACCGGATTTACCAAAATTTAAATTTTCTTTTGTACGTACATTCGTACTTTTTTATTTTTGCACTCTTTTTTGAACAATTTTCTTACATACGTTCTGTTTTTTGTTAACCGCCTTTTGGAATCCGTGTTTTCGCTCCACGATCGTTTTTTGCTTGCGTTTCCTATACCATTTCAATTCATTTTTTTGGGCATTTTTCCACCATTCTACTTTTGATTTTGTGGGGTGACAATTTTCTACTTTTCTCTGCTTTATATTTGAGGTAATTTTTGCGTATTTCTCCACGATTGTTGTTTTTGTTTTTTCATCATGTATTTAGGTTTTTTTGTGTTTTGTTTTAGTTTAAAATGGCGAAGAGGAAGAGAAGTGACTCTCATGGTAATGATGATATTCTGTTTTGTAAATTGAAGTCTACCAAAGCCTCTAGTTCGTAGAGGGTTTCTAATGAACTTAAGAGTAAAAAAACTCAAAAATAAGAAGGTTTCTCGTAAGAGGGCTGTTAAGGAAGTCAAGAGAGAGCTGATTACTAGGAGATTAAAGGTATTCAGTTGATGCATGTCTTTTAAACTTTTGGTTTGTTTTGTTTTCTGATATATTTTGTATGTTCTGTTATTTCTGATATTTTTGTGGTTTTGATATAGTTTTGATTCTTTTGTGATACTTTTTTATTTATTTTTATATGTTTTGTTTTTTTCTGGTGATTTTTGTTGTTTTGATACAGTTTTGATACTTTTCTGATACTTTTTTTTTATGCATTTGCATGTTTTGTTATTTTTTATTATTTTTGTTGTTTTTATAAAGTTTTGATACTTTTGTGATACATTTTGTATGGTTTGTTATCTCTAATGATTTTTCTGGTTTTGATACAATTTTTCATTGTTTTCTGATACTTTGTTGGTACATTTTGTATTTTTTGTTATCTCTGATGATTTTGTGGTTTTGATATAGTTTTTTGTTCTTTTTTGATACTTTTTTGCTACTTTTTGTATGTTTTGTTGTTTTGAAATAGGTTTGATACTTTTCTGATACTTGTTTGAAACATTTGGATGTTGTGTTTTTTTTTTTTTTTACACATTTTTGATACTTTTCTGATACATTTTATATGTTGCTTTTTTATTCAGATACTTATTTTGTTCTTTGATTTTGTGACTTTGATATATTTTCAATACTTTTATGATACATTTTGTTTGTTATTTTGTTATTCTATTACTTTTTTATAATTTTTTTTGGACTTTGATACTTTTCTGAAATTTTTTTTTTAATATCTCTCAGGTTGGTGAACCTGTTTATAATGTCGATAAGTGTTGGCAAGCTAGGGTCTATGTGTTTTCTGATCCTGATATTATTCAATTTTTGAAGGTGCATTTACCAATGAAAGTTATTAGTATGTTTAAGAGTAGTATTTTTGGTTATTTTTTGGATATTCCTGATACTAGGGTGAGCAACCAGTTGGTTCATTCTCTTTTGCTTAGAGAGATATATGATGGAGACAATAATGATTCTTTGTTGATTAATGTGAATGGGAAAAGGGTTTGTTTTGGGGTTCAGGATTTTATGTTAATATCTGTAATGAAAATGTATGGTGATAAGGGTTTTGAGATTTTTATTATAGCAGTGTTGGTTCTAGGTTGGTGGATTTGTATTTTCCTGGAAATTTTAAGGTGTCTAGACATGATTTGGTTTCTGTTTTGAAGGATGAGAAGTTTAAGTCTGATGAGGACTTTTTTAAGATTGCTTTATTATATTTTATGTAGGCCTTTTTGTTGGGTTTAGAACAGGAGCATTCTGTGCCGATGGAGCATATTGATTTGGTTGAGTCTGGTGACTATGCAAAGCATAGTTGGGGTTCTATGATTTTTTATAAAGCCATTTATCAATTGAAGAAAACCGGTCTTTCAAGGACTCGTCCTAGCTGCTATCATTTGGAGGGTTGTCCTTTGTCTTTTGAGATTTGGTTTTACAAAGTGTGTGCTAGCTATAATGGTGTTATTTGTAGCAAGGTTAGGAAGACTGCTCCCATTCCTAGGATGTATAAACATAAGGGTTTTGATAAGTAGTTTTTGTTAGGATTGCCCTAGTCTCATGACATTGGTTCTTGTTTTGTATTGTACATTTTGGATCTTTTAAGAGATTGACGTTTTGTACATTTGTTATAATATAAAGGCATTAATCTATTTATTCTATATGTTGTGCAATATTATGAATAGAGTACCCGATGGTCATATCTATATCCATGTTGGCAAGGGTCATGTACTTGGCAATAAGACTATCGATAAGGTAACGATATAACCATCGATAGCCTGTTCTAGTCATGGCAATGAATAGAACCAAAAAATATCATAACCTTGATTGTATGGTTGTGTCTTACCGGCTATAAAATATGGATTATCAATCAAACTTATGGGTACATGTAGTGTGACATGGTACTGGATAGATCCACTAAACGAGAAATGCACATAGGATAGTATCACAAGTGATTCTTGTATAGCACTTATATTGGATCCTTTGACCTGACCATATTATGGTCTTACATGTGAACCCACACACTTTGGTGTACACCTAAAGGGCCTGTAACAGGGTGCCAAGTATAGGTAAGTTCGGGTGTGCTAGTGAACATGGCAAGGTCATAAATATACAGAAGGGAATGTCACTCAGTAATACACTGAGAAGATATCACCGGCCACTTGATGAGCGCAACTGGTAAGTGTGTGGCACACCCAAACAAGTTGGACTTTGTTTGCAAGCATCTGTTCATTCGGGATCATGTTAATGTCCGGACACAAAAGAGGATGATGACACCATGCCTCTGTGTTGGACACCGATATCAGTGACATGGGATATGTAAGTTAAACTATAGGGTTATAACTTCTGTTAGACTGTTGTCTCCTTCTTAATTGGAGGCTGCAATGGATTGCTAGAGCCCAACTACAGTCTGTGGGCTATGGGCCTACTGCCAACATAAAGACAGACAGGAACGTAGACATTAAACGTCTGAGCTTGAACTAAATGGAGAGGAGAAATTTATTGATTAAATTATAGATCAATTGGATTAAACAAAATAAAACAATTAATTAATTTGGTTTTCACAAAATTAATAATTCATGGATTTATTTCCTAGTGGAAATATTATACATATATAGGTTCATATGTATTTAATTTTAGTAAAGTCTAAATTAATTTATTGGGTCAATTTAATTAGGCAAATTAATTTTAATTCAAATGCTATGTGTTATATTATATAGTTTAATATAATAAATTAAAATCAAATTGGAATTAAATTTTAACCCATACTAATTAATTGAGACCTAGGGTTTTGAAGATATAAATACCCACTTA
Source organism: Euphorbia tirucalli (assembly GCA_039660915.1). Lineage (NCBI taxonomy): Eukaryota > Viridiplantae > Streptophyta > Magnoliopsida > Malpighiales > Euphorbiaceae > Euphorbia > Euphorbia tirucalli. The sequence continues at coordinate 15,691,195 of CM077639.1, forward strand.
TATAGTGAAAACCCTAACCCTATTTTCCTACTGAAAATTTCGAGTAGGAGGGATTTTTCCAGAAGAAAAATTTTGGCCTCCCTTGCTTTTTCTCCTTGATTCGGCCTCCACTAGCATAGGTTTTTGCTCTATAGCCGTTCTTGTACTGGATTGTGGAGGAAATCTATTTTGGTTTCTGCAGCCGTCTTTAGAAAAGACATACGAGGTGAGATTTATTTCTTCCCTTGTGTTTAATTTCATTATTTTATTTGTATTGCATAAGCTCCTAGGATCAGATTTGAGAAAATCTAAATGGGCTTCCGCTGCCAAACGTTTGATTTTCGATGACAAATCCCTACAGTTTTAGAGTGCTAAATTGGATTCTTTGATTTTTTCAAGATCTGCTAGAAATGTATGTTTCTATACGTCTCATTTTTCTTTCTTTACTTTTTTTTTGTGTTTGTTGTCATTATGTTTATTTTCTTTTTTTTTTAGTTGGGTTTGAAGGATTTATAAGCTTCTATAGAACAGATTGAGAGAAGCTGGAGTTGGGGGATATTCACTCTAAATGTAAAGGTAAGGATGGTGTTGCTGAGGTTGTTAGAGAGGGGAAACTTAAGAAGACTAATACTGGGAATAAGAATACTGATCCTGGGAAAGGGTCTTCTAGTGAGGCTGGTTTGCTAGTTGAGATTGCCTCGTTTTAGATATCTGTAATGTAGATTTCTATCACCCAATGTTTGGATAAATTGGTAATTTGCTTTTATTATTATTTTTTTTAGTTGTTTTTGTAATGTGTTGTAATTTTTTATTATCTTCTTTTTGTGTATTACTAGAAGCTGTGAGGTCTAATGAAAACCTTTGTTTTTTATGTTTATTATACATTTTCGATACTTTTCTGATACAAGTCTGATATATTTTAGGATGCTGGTCTAAAACATTTTATGATACATCTTCGATAATTTTCTGATAAAAGTCTAATACATTTTTTATACATTTTGATATAAGTCTAATACATTTTAGGATGTTAGTCTGATACATTTTATAATACATTTCTGATACATTTTCGATACAAGTCTAATACATGTTTGATACATTTTGATATAAGTCTATTACATTTTAGGATGCTAATCCAATACATTTTATAATACATCTCTGATAATTTTCTAATACAAGTTTGATACATTTTTTATGCATTTTGATATAAGTTTGATACATTTTATGATACTAGACTGATGAGAAGGATGAGGAGGATGGGGATGAGAAGGAGGATGAGAAAAAGGAAGAGGAGGAGGAAGAGAAGAAGGAGGAGGAGGAGGACGAGAAATATGGGAAGGATGAAGAGAAGGAAGATGATGTTGATATGTTTTATGCTGATGAGAAGGTAAATGAGGAGGAGAATGAAAAGGAAGATTAAGGGAAAAAGATGAGGAGGAGGAGAAGGGAGATGAGTATGACAAAGGAAATGAGAATGAGAAGGTTTGTGAAGAGCAGAACATGTTTACTGATAAGCAGGATGTTAAAGGAAGCTATTCTTGATATTAATCTGGTCTTCACTTTCAACCGTATAACTGATTTCAGTGATGTAGTTGGTGATGTGACTGGTGAAGCTGGTAGTTTGATTATTGAAGAAGTTGTTTCTCATGATACGGCTGCGCATGAAGCTGTGGCTGCACTTGGAAAGATTAAGGAAGCAGTATGGTTTCTTAAACTTTTGTTGTTTTTATGATTGTTTAGTGTTAACTTTTCTCTATACTTTATTGAAAATATTATTAAACTATTATTATACATTTTTGTTTTACATTTCTGATATAAGTCTGATACTTTTCTGATATGTTTCTGATACAACTCAAATACATTTGTGATACATGTTGGATACAAATTTGAAACATTTCTGATATTATTTATAAATGTTTAGGATTCTTCTAGTTGCTTTTTAGATTTTTTTGATCATGTTCTTTTGGATAAAATTAAAGTTGACAGTATTAAGAGATGGAAGTTGTCGCATTATGTGTGTATTTTTTTTTCTGTTTTCAATTTCAATTTTTTGGTTTTTGGAATCTGGGCTTGATTTTTTTTTTTTTTTTTTTGTTATAGGATGTGAGTACAGAGGAGGTGACTATTGTTAGTGCTGATGCGGCAATTGCTTTTTTGAAGCACAAGAAGAGAGTTGGTAATCAATTGAGGTCACCTTATACTCCTTTGTCTAGATCTGTGCAATAAGCTAGGGCAATTGTGGTTGGGATATGTCCTTTGGATACTTTTGCTAAGTTAAGGGAGTATCCAAGTGTTGAGGATGTGGCTTTATTCCACTAATTTATTAATAAGAATAAGTTAGCTATCAGGAGGTAACTAGTTTGAATCTTTTTTTATATTCTTTTTGTATTTTTTTGTGTTTTTTTCTTATGATGTTGTTTGTTTTTGGTTTAGTAAGAAATTGAACAAGATGTTTAGAGCGACAGTTAATACTCTTAAACCACTGTTGGATTTAGGAATATGTACAATTGATTGTAGGACTTTCTTCTATTAAGTTTATACACAAGGGGATCTACTATCTAGTGCTGTATGTATTTGTTTTTGTCTTTTTATTATATTTTTTATTTGTAGTTTTTGTGATAATTGTGTTTTTGTTTTTGATTTTGCTTTTTTTTTTTTTTTGTAGCACATGGATTTGGTGCTTTATTTTTTGAGGAAAAAGAGCAAGTATTCAAAAAGTATCACTCTCATATTCACAACCAAAGATTTGCGCTTTGACTAGAGGGTGAAATATCTGTTTACTGTTGTGAAATATATTTTACATACTGATGATGGTAATGAGAAGTTGCAGCTTACTGGTACAATTACCAATTTTATGTTTGGTTGTGGTGTTTGTTATGGGAAGCCATGGAGTGAGGTGGATGTAGTTTTTTTTCCCAATGCATGTGAATCAGAATCATTGGGTGTTGGGAAGGTTTGTGTTTTTGGATCGGAAGCTATATATCTATAATTCATTGTAGGTGAGGGTTGGTTTTCATACGACATATGACTCTGCTGATGAGTATGCAACCCTGCTTCCTTATTTCATAGAGAAGTTTGAGATTTTTACTTCAAGGCCTGGCATTCATTAGTCTGAAGAGTACTTTAGGAAAGATCGTTTTCGTCCACTTGATGTTGTTGTTGTTGATAATGTACCCCAACAGACTGATTGGTAGTTCTTTTTTTGTGATAAATTTATGATACATTTTTGTTAGATACTTGATACATTTATGATACATTTTTAATACAAGTCTAATACAATCTTGATACATTTGGGACACATTTTTTGGCAGGGTGCTGATGATTTTTTTTCAATGATTATGGAATCTTTTCTTTGTCTTTTGTTAAGTATCTGAAAGAGTAAAGGGAGATCCCTAATCCTCTTGATGTGAAAGCTCATAGGATCAGAGGCCATCAGTTTATATACTCATGGATTGACAAAGGTTGAAGAAGGGCTGGAGAGTGATACAGAGTATACTGAGATGTTAGATGGAAATTGATTTTTTTTCTAAAGAATTATTGTATATTGTAGAACATTTTTTTGTTGATAAAGGTCTTTTTTCTTTTTTATTCCAATATATACATTGGATGTATTATCTTTTATGCAATTCAGGTTAAAAGATTTTCAAAGGCTCAATTTTTTTGAATGTCTTTTTTTGTTTTATTGAATTAGTAATTTGTATTATATTTTCTACAGTATCTGTTATTATAAAGTGAAATTACATTAATTTTATGTTGCTCCTCCACATGTTCTCCTATTATGTCCTCTTTGTTTACATATTCCACATTTTAGTCTCTTTGTTGATTTTCTTTTCGAAGCAGGTCTCATTCTCCGTTTCCTTGGCCATCCTAATTTTCTGTTTTGCTTCTGGTGGTTGAAGTTGCTGATTTATTATTTCTTCAGGTATGTCCCATGTGTCTTTTGATGGTATTGGATATATTGTTCCTTTATATGTGTCCAACATCTTTTCTTTTTTGTAGTATACTGGGCAGTAATCATAGGTGCTGAGGTGGAATTTCCTTATGTATGCTAGGGCATGTGAAGGGATTTTTCATCGCAAAACATCCAAATAAAGTTGAAGCTCGGATCGTTTTCTGAAATCTGTGATCCAGGAGTAATTGATGTGGAAATCAAAACAACAAAATTAAAATGAGAAAATTAGATTCTCATCAGGAATATCTCTTTCACAGATGGCTGCAGAAACGAAAATTGATCTCCTTGACAATCCTGTACATGAACGGCTTTAAAGCGAGAACCTGTGCTAGCATCGGATCGTCGGAAAAGAGGAAAAATGGGGCTGAAATTTTCTGCCTTGGAAGTCCCTTTTGGCCGAAAATTACAGCAGTAAGTTAAACCCCCTTGGCCGAATTCCACCTTGTGGAATTTATGTTTTAGGGTTTTAATTTCATGTCGGCTTTTTGCTCACTAAAGCCGAGTCGGAAATTAATTGTTATAGGTTTAGTTTTAATTGCAAATTTAATTTTAATCTTTCATGTATGTGAATATATTATACCATATAATATATTACATGCCATTTTAAATTAAAATTAATTTGACCAATTAATTTAACCTAGAAATTAAAATTAGACTCTTTATAAAATTAAATACATGTAAACCTATACATGTGAAATATTTCCACCTAGGAAATAATATCTTGAATTAATTCATTTGAATTAATTATAAGAAACCCAATACAAACATTAATTATATTATTTTGATAAATCCAATTGATCCATATAATATAATCCATACAATACTCTCTTTCCAGTTGGTATACTCCAAGTATACGGTTGATCAGTTAAGTTTAAGCTCAGACGTCCAATGTGTACGATTCTTCTTTATGTTGGCAGTGGGCCTATGGTCCACAGACTGTAGACGGGCTCTAGCAAGCCACTACAGCTCCTAATTATGAAGTGAAATGAACTTTTTAGTGCTCGTGGAGCACCTAAATGATTTGGTGCATGAAATGTAAAATTTCGGCACTCGTGGAGTGCCTAAGTCACTTGATGTATGCGATGGAATTTTTCGGTACTCGTGGAGCACCTGAATACATGGAATGTAATTTTTCGACGCCCGTGGAGCACCTAAATGATTTGGTGGAATGAAATGAATTTTTCGGCACTCGTGGAGCACCTAAATGATGGAATGCATGAAATGAAATTTTCCGGTGCTTGTGGAGCACCTAAATGATTGAATGCATGAAATGGAATTTTTTCGGCGCTCGTGGAGCACCTATGATTTATTGGAATGAAATGGATTTTTCGGCACTCCCGGAGCACCTAAATGATTTAATGCATGAAATGAAATTTTTTCGGTGCTTGTGGAGCACCTAAATGATTGAATGCATGAAATGGAATTTTTCGGCGCTCGTGGAGCACCTAAGTGATTTGATGCATGAAATGAATCTTTTCGGCGCTCGTGGGGCACCTAAATGATTTAATGAATGAAATGAGATTTTCGGCGCTCGTGGAGCACCTAAGTGATTTAATGCATGAAATGGAATTTTTTCGGCGCTCGTGGAGCACCTATGATTTATTAGAATGAAACAGATTTTTCGGCACTCGTGGAGCACCTAAATGATTTAATGCATGAAATGGAATTTTTCGGCGCTCGTGGAGCACCTAAGATTTATTGGAATGAAATGGATTTTTCGGCGCTCGTGGAGTACCTAAATGATTTAATGTGTGAAATGAAAAGTTTTCGGCGCTCTTGGAGTACCTAAACGCTTTAATGGATGCGATCAAATTTTCGATGCTCATGGAGCACCTAAACGATTAAATGCGTGAAATGTAATTTTTCGGCGCTCGTGTAGCGCCTAAGTGACTTAATGTATGAATGAGACCTTTGGCGCTCGGGGAGTACCTCGGGTTTTGTGAAATGAGATGAATGTTCTTAGCGAACGGACAGAGTTTCGGCACCCGTGGAGTGCCTCGGATTTTTTTGGTGATGTGAGATCGACATGTGCATGGCACATGGTCGGGTTTCGGTGTCCGGGGGCCACCTCGAATTTTTGATGATATGAAGTGAACTCATGCTTGGTGTACGAGCGGAATATCAATACTCGGGGAGTATCTCGGTTTCTGCGTCGCAACTTGAAATGAATGCGTTCTTGGTGAACGGACAGAGTTCCGGCGCTCAGGGAGCACCTAAATGGTTTGATGTTTAAATGAATTTTTCGGCACTCGTGGAGCGCCTAAAATGATTTAATGAAGTGCGATGAATTTTGTCGGCACTCGTGGAGCGCCTAAAATGATTTCTTACTTAGTAGGTTGTGTGATGTGTGTGACCCTTACGGAGTTTTTCAAGATTCGCGAGAATGCTTTATGCATGACACGCGTTTCCCATGGCTGCAAAATAAGATGGTTAATGCTTATGACATTCAAGTGATGTATGTAAATTAATTAATTAATTTTTTCACACAATGAAAAGATGCATGGCTACAAAAAAAAAATGTGGTTAGTTTAATGTCACGAGGGTGATTAATATATTTGCACACGAAAAATGAAAATGGCTGTACAAAAGATGTGAGTTAGAATCACATAAATGCTTTAGATGCGGTATGTTATGTTCATGAAAAAAATTTGGATGATGACGTGTTATGGAGGGACAAAAAGACACGTAGCAATTAGCACACGGATCGTAATCTTCCACCCTTATTCCTCCAAAGGTGGTCAGGTCGATAAAATTCTAACCGAGTCCTAGGAGGGGTTCTCTTCGATCATCAACCGGGGATGATGAAGGCGGATTTTATTTTATTCACACAATTTATTTTGGTATCCTAAGGGAATACAACTAAGGTTGCCTAAATGAGTTCGGTCCAAAGTCGGGATAACATCAAGGCTCCCATAGCAAGATATACTCCTCACTTCTCCCCACTCAAGGGTCCGAACGAAGGGGTTCGTACGAGGCTATGGGTGGTGTTTCGTATTCGTGCCCCTAAGACCAAGAGGAATTTAGGCGACACTTCAACGATTCAACGGGCTAAATAATGGATACTTAACCTAATGCAAAAATGTCTAACTACAAAAATGCATAAAATGCCATATAAGAATCTTCCGCTTAATTTAAATTAGACACTTTTCAGGGCTTATCAAATTCTTTTAAGTTTTTGAAAAACTTTTGAGAAATCCTCAGCGGAGTCGCCACTGTGAGCGGACGACGCGTTTTCGACGGGACGCGGGACTCCCTTTCGGAAGGGGCGCCTCGATTTCAGGCGAGGCCCTCCCTCGCATGGGGTTTTGGTTTGGAAATTCGTTTTTGAAAAAGCGGATTATTTTGAAAAAGAATCGAGACCTAAATCTCGATAAAAAGTATAGAAGTCGCTACCCGGCTCAGCTCAACCGGGAAATTACAGTGTAGCTGAACCAAAGCGGGACTGCCACACTTTTCAGAGATTCGGGTCCGGACAAGTCCCTTATTTCGTGTCTAATTTAAATATTATCGCCAATGTTCTAGTTATGACACTTTAAATTGCTAAAAGTTGATTTTTATTAAATAATACATGCAGCGCGCATACGGAATAATAATACAACATAAAAAGTAAAAAGAATAAATATTTAAGAGCTTACAACCCAATCGAAAGAAAAATAAAACTCCCGCCTCACAGATACAACCGCCTAGAATACACGAGAATCTAAAAAATTACAACCGCCTAAATACACGATTTGATTCTATTAAATATAAATAAAATGGAAGATTAAAATAAAATAAGGCTGCAAAACAGAGGTTAGCATAATTTATACTGCATGCCATAAATAGGACTCAAATAGACAGAATTGGGGAATTAGAATTCGGGGTCATGCAACTGGGGGTAACCGGGTCGGCCCGGTCAGTCGGCCCGGTTAGACCTGGAAAACCATTTTTGAAACGTCCCTGTATTTTTGGTTTTGTGAGAAAATCGTTTTTGAAAACATTTTTCCGGTTTATTTTAACTTAGCATGCAAAGTGAGTCGGTTTTCGGGAGAACCGGGTCTCCGTCGTGTTTTGTTCTAAATGTAATTTTATTGAAAATTGAATCTAGGGTCTTGATGCACAAAAAAAAAATCATTTTGATGATTTTTGGGGTTTTCTAATTTTTTGGGATTTTTTTGGGAATTTTTGGGAATTTTTTATGATTTTTTATGGATTTTTTGAGAAATTTTTGGGTTTTAAAGGTGAAATTCTGATTCTGAGAACTACAGTGGTACGACTGTAAATTACAGTCGTGCAAAATAAACTACAGTCGCACGACTGTAAATGCTGAAAATTCAAGATTTCACCAAAATCTTATTTAAAACAAGCTGGAAAGAAAAACACCTGGAAATCAACTACAGTCGTACGACGGTTCTTGATCTCCAGAAACAAAAATGCAGAAAAACGGATAAAAATGAAGAAAAAGCAAACCAATCACCCAGAAAGCTTGTAAAAGAGAAGAGAAAAGGGGTATTTACCTCTGCGGCGTGCGTCCCACGTAGGATTGACCCCTGGCGTTGCTCCAATCCACTAAAATCCGGACTTTTCTCCTTGAGTTAAGGTTTGAGATTTGGGTCCAGAGATTTCCAAATGCTGAGAGATTTTGATGAGGAGTTCCTCCTTTTCTCTTTGGTTTTCTCCTCCTCCTCTCTTCTCTTTTTTCTCTTTTTTTTTTCTTCTCCCCTTTTTTCTCCTCTTTTCTTCTGCTCTTTCAGCTTTTGAGGTATGGGTTTGCTCACCTGCCTCGATAATACAGTCGTACCACTGGAATTTTTTTTTTTCCTTTACGATAAAATTTCGTGTTCACAGGCTGCCCCTCGTGTAGCTAAAGTCCGATTCGAAACGGATTTAGGTACACGACAAAGAATACGAAATTCGAGATGATATGCAAACGTGTGACTTGTGTGTGGAGAAAAATAAGACTTTTGGAGTCGGGCGGGTTCTTACGACGATTTTCGCGTAAGGATGATGCCAAGTTGATACAGAGAAGAATGTGACTTTTGGAGTCGGGCGGTTCCTTACGATAATTTTCGCGTAAGGATGACGCCAAGATAAAATAACTTTTGGAGTCAAAAGGTCGTGTATGGTTTGCCATACAGAGCCAAAAGAAAGCATGCAATGTGTGATTAGTGAATGTATTAATTCCTTGATCGATAATTTTGAAACAAAAATTTTTGCCCATTCGATCAAGAATAAATACGAGAAGATGCGTTTCGGGACACCTTTTATAGTCATGTGGGACTGAGATTTGTGAAATGTGTGAATGTGAATGTGTGACAGCCATATGCGACCTGGCGCACTCAACGGACTGACACGAAAAACCTAGTTCCGTTTTATAGTCGCGGGGGGACTGAGATTTGGTAAAGGGTACGTGTGTGTGTGTGTGTGTGTGTGTGTGACAGACTAGTATGACTTGGCATACAGCATATGTCGAAAATGAAATTTGGTGAGATTGTACTTACAGTGAGTTTTTCGAGGTTTCTTGGGTTTCGTGCCTCTTGGATGAGGCGGACCATTGTTAGAAAGATTAACCGCTGACTTGTTGGCTTTCCTCAATGTGTAGGACCGGGAGATTTTCGGCAGCATAAATCTCTCTCCTCCCAGGGGTCTGGCGGGGCCGCCTCCCCGAGTCTGTGAGAGATCGGGTTAGGATTCAGGGTCTAGAGACCCTTATTATGTCATTGTCGACGAGCACACCGCCTACTACCCATGCTAGGTTGACGGCTTTGTGTGAGAGGTGGGCTTGCATCACCCACACATTTCATTTGCCCATCGAGGAGTTCGCCGTTACTCCTTCAAATTTTGTTTCTATCACTGGGTTCTGGTTCGGCGGACCCCCGATCAGCTTCAACTGCTATCTTACTTGCCATCAGTCGGGGGATGATTATATAGGAAGGTTGATCGGCTGCACCCCTGAGAAGAGGAAAATCTTATGCTCCAGGGTGGAGGCTTATCGGGCTGCTCACCCAGACCTGTCCTAGGAGGACTTGGAGCGGTGTGCTCGGGCTTATGTATTTGTCTTGTTATCATGCACGCTTTTTCCCACCAAGCAGAGCACTTGTAATCTGACTTTACTGCCCACTCTAGCGGACTTGGATGCCTTTCCTTCTTTGGATTGGGCTCGAGCTGTGTTGGAGCTGTTTCCACGGACCTGACCTGTGCACCAGGGGGTGGCAGCAGGAGATCCTTGGTTTCTGTTTTGACCTTCTGTTATCGTCTTCCCCCCCCCCTTTTTTTTTTTGCTCTTCCATTTGCAGGTCAAGAGACGTAAGGGATCCAGTTCTGCTCAGCGGACTAGCCCAACATATGAAAGTGCTGAGAGTGCCACTACTGGTGGGCATGGCCCTGTTTAGGATAGGAGTCATCCCGTATGTTCTGCCAGTGTTGCAGCATCTACTTCTCAGGTCGCTTTGGGCTTGGAGGCTCATCTGGTCCAGGAGAACGCCAGCTGGGTGGTAAGCATTCTACAATCCCTGTATCATTACATGATTTATGCAATGCATGGATGAATATGCATGTATGTATGCATGTTAACTAATGTTGTTATTTTGCAGATTCGAGTGCAGATGCTCTAGGATCAAGCCAGACAGACAGCTGCTTCTGAGGCTCGGGTTTTGGCTGCGACCCACGAGTTGACCCGGGTGCGGGTTGACATGGCCCGGATGTAGGCTGATTTGACTCGGGTGTAGGAGGACTTTGACGCCTATAGGGCTTCGCATCAGAGTGAGTCCGAGGAGAAGGAGGTGGGTGAGTGACAGGATGAGAGCTGGATTGAGTGCTCCGTACTATACCTTTTCTTTTTTTTTTTTTTTTGGTACACAACATGGACTTCATTTTTATTATTATGGGAATTGGATGCAATGACCTATTAATGGATGTTTATGTGTAATGGCACGACGTATGCGATATGAACATCTAAGCAGAATGTCAAACGTGCATAATATCATTACGATGACATCATAATGAGTACAATAGGGAAATTAACAGTGACTTCGGCTTTAGACATCGCCCTCTTTTTGTTACCAACACGTCCTCTCGGTTTTCCATGTCAGAAATTTTCTCTTTGTGATTTTTGATTTTTTTTTTTTTTGAATGGTCCAAGAGTTTTGCACTAGCATCCCAGCCGAATTGATCTCTTTGTATTGATCCGTTTCGAGATTGGAAAGTACACCTTGACAATGCTTATCAGAAGTCGTGAGGACGTTGCTGCTGATGACACCCAGTGGTTTGGCTTTTACCTACCCCTAGCAATAAAGGTTTGTGTTTGGGGTGTAAAACACTGAATCGGACATGGTTCGCTGCATGCTGTCACCCGTATGTGGACATTGACATACAATGACATGAATGTGGATGCATTAGGAAAATCCAAAGTGCGGCTCTGGTTTTGATTGACGCCCCTTCAAACTACCAATATGACCTTTCGGTTTTCCACATTGGATTTTTTTTTTTTTTATGAATGCCCGGTCACTGGATAGAGTTGCCATTGTGGATAGACAACCTGAGATGAATTCAAGTAACCACTGGATTCTCCTGTGGTCTGATTCTGTATTCATGTTTCTAATTCACCCCAGATTTCGGTTTAAGCACGGCTCTCGAAGACTAAATTCTTGAAATGGTTGGCAAATGCAACTTTCCCTTTGAATATGAGTACAACAAACTTTGTGAGCTTTCCTGTTGATGGTATCGTCCCCTTCATGATTGTTGCAAGCTTTGTAAAGTCAAGTTGCCCCAACACAGTTGGTGAAGTTCACAAATGCATAACCAAAATTTCCTCCAGTCTTGAAATCCATAGGCAAATAGAGGAAATCATAAGCAGGCTTCCCTTTGGACTTATTCTTGTTTTCCTCCAGACAATGCTTTTCCAAAATTTGTAGCAGATTATGTCTTTGAAACTGATTTGGTAGGTTTCTGATCGTCAAGCTTGTTTTTCCCACCAAGATTAGCTTCAATCTTTTTTTTTTATTCAGCTTGGTCTCTTTAATAGTCAATTTCTTGGGTAACCATTGTTGAGCTCATTTGAAGTAAACTTGTATTCAAATTCTCTCTCTGCTTTGTCGCCCTTTTGGTGATGAGATGATGCAGAAAAATGCAATATGGAGCAGCATTAAGGTTCTTTTTTTTATTTTTTATTTTTTTTTTTGAAGGAACTAAACCAAAGCCACAGCCACCTTTTGGTTTTCCTGCTGCATTCAAATTCGTGCATGTCATGTGTGCTTAATATGCCTCTTTGGATGAACAATGCATGCGTAACGTCATGTGCATAGGAATGTCATGCAAACAAGATTATACATGCACTACAACCAAGGAAAGGCCCAGAGTTTCACAATAAGTTGGATAGTGAAGGTCATTTGAATTTCGTGGTGGTTTGTGCTTTGGGTAAGTTTGGATAAGCTTGATTTCGCCTCAAGGAGGGCTTTCTGGTTTGATTTTGCCTTAAGGAGGGCTTTCTGGTTTGATTTCACTTTAAGGAAGGCTTTCTGGTTTGATCTTCCCTTAATTGGAGTTTTTTGGTTTTATTTTGCCTTAAGAAAGGCTTTCTGGGTTTGGGTGCCTCAAGAAGGGCTTTTTGGTTTTGTTTTGCCTTAAGAAGAGCTTTTCGGTTTAGGTTGCCTCAAGGAGGGCTTTTTGGTTTTGTTTTGCCTTAAGAAGACTTTCTGAGTTTGGGTGCCTCAAGGAGGGCTTTTTGGTTTAGTTTTGCCTTAAGAAAGGCTTTCTGGGTTTGGGTGCCTCAAGGAGGGCTTTTTGGTTTTGTTTTGCCTTAAGAAAGGCTTTTCGGTTTAGAGTGCCTCAAGGAGGGCTTTTTTGTTGGAAATGCCCTAGTCCCGAGGCATTGGTCCTTGTATTTGTACTGTACATTTATTGGATTTATGTGTTGTACTCATTTGTGTCATTAATAAAGGCCTCAATTCATTTATTATATCTATCTTGTGCAATATATTAAATGAAGTATCCAATGGACATATCTATATCCATGACGACTAGTGTCATGCACTTAGCAGTAAGACCATGGATAGGGTAAACGATATGACCATAAATAGATCCGTAGTCTGTTCCAGTCATGGGAATGAATGGAACAACAGACTATCATTAACCTGGTTGTATGGCGGTGTCTTACCGGTCATTGGACATGGAATGTCAACGGAGTTAATGGGTACATGCCTGGGAGCATGGTACTGGATAGATCCACTAAACGAGTAATCCACATGGTATGGTATCACAATGGATTCTCGTGTAGTACTTGTATGGATCCTTTGACCTGACCATATGATGGTGTTACATGTGAAGTCGCACACTTAGGGGTACGCCTAAAGGGCCTGTAATAGGGTGCCAAGTATGGGTGCTTTCGGGTATGTCACTGAACATGGTAACACTATGGATATGCAGAAGGGATTTGTCACTCAGTAACCAACTGAGAAGATATCACCGACCTCTTGATGAATGTGACTGATAAGAGTGTGGCCACACCCAAACAAGTTGGAACTTGTTTGTGAGCATCAGTACATTCGGGATCAAGTTAATGTCCGGACACAAAAGAGGGTGATCATTCCATGCCTCTGTGTTGGACACCGATATCAATGACATGGGATGTACAAGTTTAAACTACAGGGTTATGATATCAGTTAGACTGCCATCTCTATCTTAATTGGGGGCTGCAGTGGCTTGCTAGAGCCCAACTGCAGTCTGTGGGCCAAAGGCCCGCTACCAACAAAAAGATGGGCCCACAGGATCGTACACATAGAACGATAGAATGCAGACTTAAGGAATAACATGTATACTTGGAGTATACACAATGGAGGGAGAAGCGTGTATATATTAATTATATTATAAAGATCAATTGGATTGATCACAATAATAAGATTAATATATTCCATTGGCTCTTCATAATTAATTGGATTAATTATGACATTATTTCCTAGGTGGAAATATTCATATGTATGGGTTTACATATGATTTTATTTTGTGTAGATTTAATTTTAATTTGATGGATTAAATTAATTGTCAAACTAATTTTAATTTGGATGTAAATAATATATTACTTGGAGTAATATATTAAATACATGGGTATATTAAAATTGGGCTTGAAATTAATTTAAACCAGAACAATTAAAATTAGACTGGGCCTAAATTAAAACATGGAAGCCCGCACAGAATAGAAAGGAGCCAAGATGGGCCTGAATTCCCCTAAGGGAATTCGGTCAACCCTAGGTATAAATACCTAGGGTTAGAAATTTCGGCCAAGACAAGTCTTTAGCCTCTAGCCGAAATTCTCTAGTGTTTTCCCTCTCCATTGTTTTGTTTTTCCGACGCTAGCACGGGTTGCATTCGTCAAGCGTTCGTGTACGTGAGAGTGGAAGGAATCTCTTTTGATTTCTGCAGTCATCATCCATCTTCTGGTAAGAAAATTAATCCCTTTCTATTTAATTTTAAGTTTTTCAATTTCCATTTCAATTGCTCCTGGGACTGGATTTGAGGAAATCACCGCGTTCTTCCGCTTTTATCGGGTGATTTCCGGTGACAAATCCCAACATTTTTGGTTTTGTTTTGCCTTAAGAAAGGCTTTTCGGTTTAGAGTGCCTCAAGGAGGGCTTTTTGGTTTTGTTTTGCCTTAAGAAGGGCTTTTCGGTTTAGGGTGCCTCAAGGAGGGCTTTTTGGTTTTGTTTTTCCTTAAGAAGGCTTTTCGGTTTAGAGTGCCTCAAGGAGGGCTTTTTGGTTTTGTTTTGCCTTAAGAAGGGCTTTTCGGTTTAGGGTGCCTCAAGGAGGGCTTTTTGGTTTTGTTTTGCCTTAAGAAGGCTTTCTGAGTTTGGGTGCCTCAAGGAGGGCTTTTTGGTTTTGTTTTGCCTTAAGAAAGGCTTTTCGGTTTAGAGTGCCTCAAGGAGGGCTTTTTGGTTTTGTTTTGCCTTAAGAAGGGCTTTTCGGTTTAGGGTGCCTCGAGGAGGGCTTTTTGGTTTTGTTTTGCCTTAAGAAGGCTTTCTGAGTTTGGGTGCCTCAAGGAGGGCTTTTTAGTTTTGTTTTGCCTTAAGAAGGCTTTCTGAGTTTGGGTGCCTCAAGGAGGGCTTTTTGGTTTTGTTTTGCCTTAAGAAAGGCTTTTCGGTTTAGAGTGCCTCAAGGAGGGCTTTTTGGTTTTGTTTTGCCTTAAGAAGGGCTTTTCGGTTTAGGGTGCCTCAAGGAGGGCTTTTTGGTTTTGTTTTGCCTTAAGAAGGCTTTCTGAGTTTGGGTGCCTCAAGGAGGGCTTTTTAGTTTTGTTTTGCCTTAAGAAGGGCTTTTCGGTTTAGGGTGCCTCAAGGAGGGCTTTTTGATTTTGTTTTGCCTTAAGAAGGGCTTTTCGGTTTAGGGTGCCTCAAGGAGGGCTTTTTGGTTTTGTTTTGCCTTAAGAAGGGCTTTTAGGTTTAGGGTGATTTGGGTATCGTACGTGCTTTTTAAATTGAAGCTTTGGGGCAGGATTGGTAGAGTCTTTCAAGAATTGTTGAATTGAATTAGCAGATGCCTCGGCAGGAGTGGTACCATTGTATTATTTTATTTATCTCACAAGCTCACCTTTCAAGAGAGAGTTCGTTCAGGGCCAGGTTCACTATTAGGTTCCCTATAATACTCAGAATGATGTCATGCATTTTGATATTATGTGTGTTGGACATGTCATTTCAGATTGTCAAATGCATGCATAATGCCATGTACAAGTAATCATCACAAAAGTAAGACGAAGATAGCTTTCATTGCATCCATAATGAATTCAATATGTCCCATAAACAAAATGAGTCCCTTGTAACAAGGAATCTCCAAGAGGTATTGATCTCACAGAATCCAGTTATTCTCCGATTGGTCACCATTTCAGCTTCAGCATCCTCGACCCACTCTTATCAGAGCAGACTCAGAATTTCTTCATCATATTCCTCTCCTCGGGAGGTTTGAGAAATTTCTTTGGTGGTTTCCCTGATTGCCCCTGGTTGGTTATCAGAGAAGGCCGAGATTTCCAATTTTCCATCATCGACCAGCTTCTGGATCTCCTTTCTTAAAGCATGACATTCATTAGTCTGATGGCCTGTGATCACGTGATAGCTACAGAAATTACTCCTTTGCTCTGGCGTTGGCAGTACATAAGGTCTGACACTCTGCAATAGACCCATATTTCTGCACCTGAGGAATAGCGCACCTAATGAGTCAGCCCATGGAGAAATGCCTTTCCCGCTACTCCCGATAAGTGAGTTTTTGGTATGCCGCGGAACGAAGGCAGCACCAACATTCGTCTTGAGGGGCCTCTTCAGTTCTACCTCATCAGTTAGCCTTGGCAAACCTGAATCCCAGAGAGAGGGTCTTCCAAGGTGTCGAGGGTGAGTGTTAGCAAACTGGGCATTCTGTCCCTCGCTAGCATCAGTATTGGAGCCTGAGAATGTTGCATTTTTCATTCTCCCCTCGAGTTCTGCCACTCGTGCTTCCAATTCAGTGCACTTCGCTGTCAGCCTTTCTACCTTGTCAAGGTCATCTCCCAGCACTTCTCTCAGCATTGCTGCCGCTTCCTTCCTGACTGCCTTCCGAAATCGTGATGAGGCGATATGATCCTCTACGATATCCGTTATGGAGTTGAAGTTCATGGGATTGGCCATCTCCGAGACCTTTTCTCTTCCTTCTGATAAGAAGACTTATTAGCATTGACGGGCGCATGCTCATGAAGAACACCAAATCACAGGTGATGCAGTCATGGATGCATGCTGGGATATGTATGTGTATGAATGATGAGTTGCATATATGATGTCATGAGGGAGATGATGATAATGATTGATTTTTTTTTTTGAACATTCCAAGAACACCCAATGTCCTGCAAGAGATAATGCAAAAAGATCACGTATGGACCGCCACACAAACAAGAGTTCGGTGCTTTTGTAGCACCTAGTGAATATCATGAAATGATCACGCGTGTGCCAACACACAGATATAGTTTCGACACCTTGTAGGTCTATGAGATGAAGTGAAATGGTCTCATAGGGGCCGGCCCATGGACAGAGTTCTGATGCTTTTGAGGCATATGATATGACATGATGTTTATAGACAAGTCATGTATAGGCAAGGACACGAACGAAAATTCGACGTTCATGGAACGCCTTTCATGATTCGGTAATGCTATGAAATGCCCCTATATGCGTAATAATCCGGTACTCGTGGAGCACCTCAAATGATACTATAATGTCAATGTCATGCAATAATCCGAAATGGATCACGATGCACCAACAGAACTTCGGCATCCCCATGATGCCCATGATAAATGACGTGAAGTCATGCAATGATATCGTGTGACCTACTACACGAAAATAGACCTAAGACCATTGTGGTCTCCTATTGAATGAAATGGTCTAGTGAAATGGCCGAGTGCATTCCGGTACCCGAGCAGAACACGGATAGTTTTAGGACTCCCGATATGTTATGAAATGAAATGACCGTGAAGGGTATCCTCAGAATGTCCTTAATTTAAATGATATGAGACAACGTGAATGCTTGTGTCTCACAAAATGCAAGTGGCTGCATAAAAACATGGTTAGGATGCATGACATACATGATGATGTCATGTATGCTTCGTGAAGATAATAATATGCAGGACATAAATATGCATAGCACACAAATAAAATGCCGTGGCTACATGAAAATGTGGTTAGGATGCATTACATACATGATGATGTCGTGTTTGCTTCGTGAAGATAATAATATGCAGGACATAAATATGCATAGCACACAAATAAAATGTCGTGGCTGCATGAAAATGTGGTTAGACTAAATGTCATGCTTATGTAGATGTCTTGAAAATGGCTGCACGAGGACATGATTAGAATGACACATAAGCAAAGTTTCGGCGCTCGAGGAGCACCTTGGGATTTCATGATATGATATGAGATGAACCTGCGCGTGGCACATGGTCGGAATTTTCGGCGCTCAGGGAGTACCTTGAGTTTTAATGTCGTGATATGAAATGAACTCGTGCT
This sequence comes from Euphorbia tirucalli, assembly GCA_039660915.1. Classification (NCBI taxonomy): domain Eukaryota; kingdom Viridiplantae; phylum Streptophyta; class Magnoliopsida; order Malpighiales; family Euphorbiaceae; genus Euphorbia; species Euphorbia tirucalli. The sequence goes on from CM077639.1 coordinate 15,709,108, forward strand.
TGGTGCACGAATGGAATTTCGATTTTCGGGAAGCATCTTAACTTCCAAGTCATGATATGAAATGAATAAGTTCTTAATGTACAGGTAGAGTTTCGGTGCCCCAGGGAGCATTTTGGGTTTTTGTGATATGAAATGAGATGAACACGTGCGTGGCATATGGTCGGGATTTTCGGTGCTCGGGGAGCACCTAAATGATTTAATGCATGCGATGTAATTTTCGGCACCCGCGGAGCGCCTACATGATTTAATGGATGAAATGTAATTTTTTTTTCCGGCGCTCATGGAGCACCTAAATGATTTAATGCATGCGATGGAATTTTCAGCACCCGCGGAGCGCCTACATGATTTAATGGATGAAATGTAATTTTTTCTCCGGTGCTCGTGGAGCACCTAAATGATTTAATGCATGCGATGGAATTTTCGGCACCTGCGGAGCGCCTACATGATTTAATGGATGAAATATAATTTTTTCCGGCGCTCGTGGAGCACCTAAATGATTCGATGAAGTGAAATGAACTTTTTGGTGCTCGTGGAGCTCCTAAATGATTTGGTGCATGAAATGTAAATTTTCAGCACTCGTGGTGTGCCTAAGTCACTTGATGTATGCGATGGACTTTTTCGGTACTCGTGGAGCACCTGAATACATGGAATGTAATTTTTCGACGCCCGTGGAGCACCTAAATGATTTGGTGGAATGAAATGAATTTTTCGGCGCTCGTGGAGCACCTAAATGATGGAATGCATGAAATGAAATTTTCCGGTGCTTGTGGAGCACCTAAATGATTGAATGCATAAAATGAAATTTTTTCGGCGCTCGTGGAGCACCTATGATTTATTGGAATGAAATGGATTTTTCGGCACTCGCGGAGCACCTAAATGATTTAATGCATGAAATGAAATTTTTTCGGTGCTTGTGGAGCACCTAAATGATTGAATGCATGAAATGGAATTTTTCGGCGCTCATGGAGCACCTAAGTGATTTGATGCATGAAATGAATCTTTTCGGCGCTCGTGGGGCACCTAAATGATTTAATGAATGAAATGAGATTTTTCGGCGCTTGTGGAGCACCTAAGTGATTTAATGCATGAAATGGAATTTTTTCGGCGCTCGTGGAGCACCTATGATTTATTGGAATGAAACAGATTTTTCAGCACTCGTGGAGCACCTAAATGATTTAATGGATGAAATGTAATTTTTTCCAGCGCTCGTGGAGCACCTAAATGATTCGATGAAGTGAAATGAACTTTTTGGTGCTCGTGGAGCACCTAAATGATTTGGTGCATGAAATGTAAATTTTCGGCACTCGTGGAGTGCCTAAGTCACTTGATGTATGCGATGGAATTTTTCGGTACTCGTGGAGCACCTGAATACATGGAATGTAATTTTTCGACGCCCGTGGAGCACCTAAATGATTTGGTGGAATGAAATGAATTTTTTGGCGCTCGTGGAGCACCTAAATGATGGAATGCATGAAATGAAATTTTCCGGTGCTTGTGGAGCACTTAAATGATTGAATGCATGAAATGGAATCTTTTCGGCGCTCGTGGAGCACCTATGATTTATTGGAATGAAATGGATTTTTCGGCACTCGCGGAGCACCTAAATGATTTAATGCATGAAATGAAATTTTTTCGGTGCTTGTGGAGCACCTAAATGATTGAATGGATGAAATGGAATTTTTCGGCGCTCGTGGAGTACCTAAGTGATTTGATGCATGAAATGAATCTTTTCGGCGCTCGTGGGGCACCTAAATGATTTAATGAATGAAATGAGATTTTTCGGCGCTCGTGGAGCACCTAAGTGATTTAATGCATGAAATGGAATTTTTTCGGCGCTCGTGGAGCACCTATGATTTATTGGAATGAAACAGATTTTTCGACACTCGTGGAGCACCTAAATGATTGAATGCATGAAATGGAATTTTTCGGCGCTCGTGGAGCACCTAAGATTTATTGGAATGAAGTGGATTTTTCGACGCTCGTGGAGCACCTAAATGATTTAATGTGTGAAATGAAAAGTTTTCGGCGCTCTTGGAGCACCTAAACGCTTTAATGGATGCGATCAAATTTTCGACGCTCGTGGAGCACCTAAACAATTGAATGCGTGAAATGTAATTTTTCGGCGCTCGTGTAGTGCCTAAGTGACTTGATGTATGAATGAGACCTTTGGCGCTCGGGGAGTACCTCGGGTTTTGTGAAATGAGATGAATGTTCTTAGCGAACGGACAGAGTTTCGGCACCCATGGAGTGCCTCGGATTTTTTTGTGATGTGAGATCGACATGTGCATGGCACATGGTCGGGGTTTCGCTGTCCGGGGGCCACCTCGAATTTTTGATGATACGAAGTGAACTCGTGCTTGGTGTACAAGCGGAATATCAATAATCGGGGAGTATCTCGGTTTCCGTGCCGCAACGTGAAATGAATGCGTTCTTGGTGAACGGACAGAGTTCCGGCGCTCAGGGAGCACCTAAATGGTTTGATGTGTAAAATGAATTTTTCGGCACTCGTGGAGCGCCTAAAATGATTTCTTACTTAGTAGGTTGTGTGATGTGTGTGACCCATACAGAGTTATTCAAGATTCGCGATAATGCTTTATGCATGACACGCGTTTCCCATGGCTGCAAAATAAGATGGTTAATGCTTATGACATTCAAGTGATGTATGTAAATTAATTAATTAATTTTTTCACACAATGAAAAGATGCATGGCTACAAAAAATATGTGGTTAGTTTAATGTCACGAGGGTGATTAATGTATTTGCACACGAAAAATGAAAATGGCTGTACAAAAGATGTGAGTTAGAATCACACAAATGCTTTAGATGCGGTATGTTATGGTCATGAAAAAAATGTGGATGATGACGTGTTATGGAGGGACAAAAAGACACGTAGCAATTAGCACACGGATCGTAATCTTCCACCCTTATTCCTCCAAACGTGGTCAGGTCGATAAAATTCTAACCGAGTCCTAGGAGGGGTTCTCTTCGATCATCAACCGGGGATGATGAAGGCGGATTTTATTTTATTCACACAATTTATTTTGGTATCCTAAGGGAATACAACTAAGGTTGCCTAAATGAGTTCGGTCCAAAGTCGGGATAACATCAAGGCTCCCATAGCAAGATATACTCCTCACTTCTCCCCACTCAAGGGTCCGAACGAAGGGGTTCATACGAGGTTATGGGTGGTGTTTCGTATTCGTGCCCCTAAGACCAAGAGGAACTTAGGCGACACTTCAACGATTCACCGGGCTAAATAATAGATACTTAACCTAATGCAAAAATGTCTAACTACAAAAATGCATAAAGTGCCATATAAGAATCATCCTCTTAATTTAAATTAGACACTTTTCAGGGCTTGTCAAATTCTTTTAAGTTTTTGAAAAACTTTTGAGAAATCCCCAGCGGAGTCGCCACTGTGAGCGGACGACGCATTTTCGACGGGACGCGGGACTCTCTTTCGGAAGGGGCGCCTCGATTTCGGGTGGGGCCCTCCCTCACATTGGGGTTTTGGTTTGGAAATTCGTTTTTGAAAAAGCGGGTTATTTTGAAAAAGAATCGAGACCTAAATCTCGATAAAAAGTATAGGAGTCGCCACCCGGCTCAGCTCAACCGGGAAATTACAGTGTAGCTGAACCAAAGCGGGACTGCCACACTTTTCAAAGATTCGGGTCCGGACAAGTCCCTTATTTCGTGTCTAATTTAAATATTATCGCCAATGTTCTAGTTATGACACTTTAAATTGCTAAAAGTTGATTTTTATTAAATAATACACGCAGCGCACATACGGAATAATAATACAACATAAAAAGTAAAAAGAATAAATATTTAAGAGCTTACAACCCAATCGAAAGAAAAATAAAACTCTCGCCTCACCGATACAACCGCCTAGAATACACGAGAATCTAAAAAATTACAACCGCCTAAATACACGATTTGATTCTATTAAATACAAATAAAATGGAAGATTAAAATAAAATAAGGCTGCAAAACAGAGGTTAGCACAATTTATACGGCACGCCATAAATAGGACTCAAATAGACAGAATTGGGGAATTAGAATTCGGGGTCATGCAATTGGGGGTAACCGGGTCGGCCCGGTTAGACCTGGAAAACCATTTTTGAAACGTCCCTGTATTTTTGGTTTTGTGAGAAAATCGTTTTTGAAAACATTTTTCCGGTTTATTTTAACTTAGCATGCAAAGTGAGTCGGTTTTCGGGAGAACCGGGTCTCCGTCGTGGTTTTGTTCTAAATGTAATTTTACTGAAAATTGAATCTAGGGTCGTGATGCACACAACAAAATTCATTTTGATATTTTTGAGGTTTTCTAATTTTTTGGGATTTTTTTGGGAATTTTTGCGAATTTTTTATGATTTTTTATGGATTTTTTGAGAAATTTTTGGGTTTTAAAGGTGAAATTCTGATTATGAGAACTACAGTGGTACGACTGTAAATTACAGTCGTGCAAAATCAACTAAATGCTGAAAATTCAAGATTTCACCAAAATCTTATTTAAAACAAACTGGAAAGAAAAACACCTGGAAATCAACTACAGTCGTACGACTGTAACTACAGTCGTACGACTGGTCATCAACTCAAGAACAGTCGTACAACTGTTCTTGATCTCCAGAAACAAAAATGCCGAAAAACGGATAAAAATAAAGAAAAAGCACACCAATCACCCAGAAAGCTTGTAAAAGTGAAGGGAAAAGGGGTATTTACCTTTGTGGCGTGCGTCCACCGTAGGATTGACCCCTGGCGTCGCTCCAATCCACTAAAATCCGTACTTTTCTCCTTGAGTTAGGGTTTGAGATTTGGGTCCAGAGATTTCCAAATGCTGAGAGATTTTGATGAGGAGTTCCTCCTTTTCTCTTTGATTTTCTCCTCCTCCTCTCTTCTCTTTTTTCTCTTTTTTTTTTTCTTCTCCCCTTTTTCCCCCCTTTTCTTCTGCTCTTTCAGCTTTTGAGGCATGGGTTGGCTCACCTGTCCCGATAATACAGTCGTACCACTGGAATTTTTTTTTTCCTTTACGATAAAATTTCGTGTTCACAACTGGTACAGACTACGGATGTTTTCATGGTCATATCGTTTACCCTATCCATGGTCTTACTGCCAAGTGCTCATGTCAACATAGATATGGATATGTCCATTGGATACTCTATTTATAACATTGCACAAGGTATATAATAAATAGATTAATGCCTTTATTGATTGACACAAATTGTATAATCCATAAATCTCATAACAAAGTACAAAATGTATGATACAAAACGAGGACCAATGCCTCCGACTATGGCATAGCCAACAGCATATGCACATAGGATCTCATCTATTTAGAATATGTTGCAAGTACATGTCTTTTCTTTCATGTCAACTGTGTAGTCTATGCCATCTTTTGAAATTGTGACTAGGTGATTTGTTGACGGTTTTACCTATTTTTTTCAACTTTTGTTTCTGTTAGTCATAAAATTGTGTCATAAATGTATCATGCATGTACTATATAAGAAATGTATGAGTTATGTTTTGATACCTTTATGATAAGTTCTTGATACATTTATGATACAATCAGGAATGTATCAGGAATGTAATAGAAATGTATCAGAAATGTATTAGAAGCAAAATATAATATAATTATGTTGTTTTTTATGTTTACGTACATTTGCAATAGTGGAATGTAGTTAGTTCTTGTTGTTTGTTCCTGCTTCTGTGTTAGTTCTGTCATTGTTGCTAGAGCGATATTTCTGTTTCTGTAGAAGGCATCTTGGATCATGCTACGTAGGTACTCTACGAGTGTTGTGATTGGTAGTCCTTTTGCTACTTTGTTGATTGAGTCTATTGATTCTACTATATTTTGTTGTGAGACTGTTATATCTTTTGTTGGGTAAATGTACTCTGCTCCATTTTTCGTATCCAGCATCTTGGAGACATTTCAGGATTTTTTATTTTATTTTCTGTAATTCAGACATGTACTTATCAAACTTTTTCACTGTGTATGCTCTTTATGCTAGTTTGTAGTACTTTGTCATTTCTGGTATGTTGCTTTTGTATCTGGTCTTGAGGTTTTGGAGGAGGTGGAATGTACACACACAGTGTGGAATTTCTAGGTACATTGTTTTGGAAGCTTTTTCTATGCCTTTGTGTCTGTCTGAAACTATGGTCATTCCCGTTCTTCGGTTATACATTTGTTTAAATTGGTTGAAAAACCACCACCAGGATTTGTCATTTTCCATATCCACTACTACATATGCGAGTGGGAATATCTGCTCTGCATATACATAGCACATTTTTATGTTACTTAGGTGATACATTTTTTTATATATAAATGATACAATGTATCAAGAATGTATCGAGTATGTATCATGAATGTATTAGGAATGTATCATGATCAAAATAGATCATAACTGTTTTATTTATTGAACAATTTCCTTTACCTGAGGCATCCTGTGTGTATGCCGATATTAATGTTTCGTTGTAGCATGTTTGTAGGAATGCGGCATCAACAACTACAACTGGTCTGCAGTGCTGCTAACCTCGTACCGATGCTTCCATAGAATTAAAGAGCTATAGGAATCTGTTTTCTCTTGTTTTGAGGTTGATTATTTTTTTTGGATTTATCTTTTTAAGCATGTAGAGGTAGCTTGGTAGGTTTTTGTATGATATTGATGGTGTTCCTCTTATGATTCAAATGCCTATTTTTTTATTTCCAGGCTTTCTGGTAAAAGTGATTTCTGCTCCAATTTGGTCGCTCATATCATGAACTATATCTGAAGCTGTGTATATTCTTTTCAGTCTCAAGTATTTGTTCTTGATTATATTTGCAATGAATCTGCTTTTGCTTGTCTTTTTTCACTGTTTCTCTAATCAATGTTGCATGCGTGTTGTTCATTGTATTTCCTTATTACGAATCTTTCTGTTTTACCCTTTTTGGAAGCTTTGAATATCCATGTGCATTTGTCATCGATGCAGTTGAGGTAGTATTGTCTTGGTCGTGATTTATTCACCTTATACTGGAAATTTTGTTGAATTGCATAATGAGCAATGGCTTCTTTTAGTGTGTCCTTGTTTTTTAGTTTGTATAATCCCTATATCAGGATTTGTAATGTTGCTATCTTCTTATTCCTTATCTTACTCTGCTGTTTTTTGTTTGTATATTTCCTGAATTGTGTTAGCTATAATGTTGCTTATGTAAAATTGGTGATCAGCTTCTTCTTCCTGGTTGTACACTATTGTGTACTGAGATTCTTGTATTTCTTCTTCTAGTGGTTCTTGTTCTGATGTGTTTGGCATTATAGCTGTTGGTACCAGAACTTCACTTACTTTGTAGTTTATGTAATTATTTTCTTCATTCCATTCGCTATTGTAGTGTATTAGAATTGCGATTTCTGTCATTGTGATTGCTGAGATGATGTTGCAGTAGGAATGGATTTTTGAGTTTTGTCTTTTTGTTGCCGTTTTTTAACCTAATTAGAGAGAGGGAGAGAGATCGGGATGTGAGAGAGATCGCAATTGTACAGAGCTTTCGATATGAGACATATTACATTGTGAGAGAGATCGTTGTTTGGAGAATTGAGGTAATTTGGAATACATGAAACTTTGATCTGTAGTATTTCTTTTATAATTGGTGTATTTGAGCAATTTTTGGATGAGCGTTATTGAGGAATGTTCCATACCTTGCGGTGTAATTTTGGAAGTTTTAGTGCCTAACGTATTTTTATTGTAATAGTGTATAATAGGTGTATTTCCGTAAATTACCCTATTTTATACAATTTTGATACATTTTGTGATACTTGTTTTGGTGTTTGATTTTTATTGAGTATATTATGTTGATACATTTGTGATACATTTGAGATAATTACAAGGAACATAATTTTTTTTAGTGTGAAGTGTTGTGTGTGTTTTCTGTATATAAGTTATGAATTGTCTAAATGCACAACTTCTAGTGTCTGTAACTCAGTTGCTTGAAATGCTCATTGTTACCAATATGCTCAAGAGACTAATTCTAAATTTGTTGTCCTTTGTGCAATTAGGTTAATAGATTTGCATGTAATAAAAGGGACCATATGTATCAATGAAAGAGAGGCAGAAGAAAAAAATGGTGAGGAATGTAAATTTAAGTGTTGATTTGCTTTATATAGTTAGGAGTTTTATTGAATTTTTGCACAAGACTTGCCTGGAAATTGTGAAACTATCAGTGATTTGGACATTGGAAGTTTCAGCATAAGGCTTCTCTTTTGATTATTCTCATGAAGTATCTTCTAACAGTTGCGATTTTAACACCTTTGTTGCACTACATGGTGTGGTAATTAATTGCAGTTGTAACTCCATTACTTTGTAAATAATATTACGCATCTAAGGTGAAAACATTTTAGAAAGTGGATGAGATGAGTTTTATAATGACAATTAAAGTATCTTCTCTTGATCCTAATATTTCTGATCTTCGAAACTAATTTTTCTCCTGTGATGGTTGGCTTATGGGACTTGTAAACTCTTTCATATTGGTTTTTTTTTTTAGCTTTCATGAACTAAGTATCGTAATTTTGCTTGCTTTTGTTGATTGATCATAAATTATTTCTTCATTTTGTAGGTAGAGATGGATTTTGCAAGGAAAGAGTCTGAATTTTTGAGCGAAATTGGAAAAATACATTGGTTATCAAAATATAAGTATTCTAGATATTTTGGGGCTCATTTCTCTTGTTGAATTTTTTGTAGTGTTGGTATTGAGGAATAGAAAAAATATTTTAAAAATATTGAAACTATTTTATAGAGGTAAAAAATGTTGTAGGTGCAAAAATAATGGTATTTTGCTAAAAACTCCTTGAAATTTCCCATAAGTTTTAACATGACGAATCATGATTTTAGAAGTTGTCTGTTATTAATAATAGTAGTGAGAAAAAAAAAACAAACAAAGCTTCGAACACTTGTAATGACAAAGTAACAAAGTAAATATATGACCTAATCAAACGGATATTCACATCTACTTTCCAAGGAAAATTATGGCACTAAAAGCAAATGAGTGAAGAACTTAAGATAGTAAAATTGATTCAACCTTTTTTTGTTGATTTGCATGAGAGTCAACTTTAGAGTAAAATTTTACAATCAACCTAGTTCAATGCTCCAACCAATAAATATATATATGTATACAAAACACTCGATATTGGGAAATTGAAAATGAATGTATGTGTGCTCTCTATTTTGTGAATTTCATGATAATAAAATTTCTTCGACTTATTAAGACTCCAAAAATTGCAGAAATCTCTATAAAAATCAGTTTCTTATCCGTGTAAAATTCTCACACAGTTTATTTAGATTTGAGTTATATCTGTAAGGATAAACAATTTATTAGTCCTTCTATTTTTACGTATTACATTTGTTAATCCATAGATAAATTTTAAGGTCCTTAAGTTTTGTCTCAATGAACTCTTTAGTTCATTCCTTTATTTTTTTGCTTATGAAAGTACAAAATTATCATTGGTTATAGATTAAAATTTATCTTTTAGTTTTTAAATTTTAATTAAAGTAATTTTAATAAAATTTTTTGTACTATATACACATGCACTAACATTTCTATACTTATATATATTAGTTATAAAAATAAAAAAATATATATCATTTATTACTTTAATATGATATTTATAAGCAAACAATAAATGTTATTATAAATCTTGTTAATTATTTTAAAATGGTATCTTTTTGTTTATTAATGTTATCTATAATGTATATTAGAGATTAAAAGTTTGTATTTATAATTTTATATAGTTCTATTCCTAATTTTATATTTTTTTGAATTTATAATTTTATACTACTCCTAATTTTATATTTTTTAAAATACTTTTTTATTTAGTTATTTTAATAAAACAATCTATAGGTCAAGAGTTTAGTTCTATTATTATATAAAATTTAATAAATTAATTAATCAATATTAGTAATATTATTATTATTAAGATTATGTGAGAAGAGATATAAAATAGAAAAGATAATACTTCATCCGTCCAAATTTCATAGATAATATTTTGATTGTACGGTAATTAAGAAAATTAATTAAAAAGTTATATATTTACTAAAAGACCCTCAATGTACCAAATGATTAAGTGAAGTAAATGTTGTTACTTTAATTGTCTAGTTACATATAACAAGTGTATTTTTGATAATTTATTACTTAATTAATAATTAGGCATTAAAAAATGTCTATATTGTTGGACACGTAAAATAAAAATTTTACCTATTAAAGTTGGACGGAGGAAGTATATTTTATCATTATAAAATATAATAAATAGTAATTTTGATATTATTAGTCTAATTTGATTAAACATAGCTAAACAGTTGATAATGATAAAACTTACAGAGTATATAATTATCATGGAAACTGACTAATGTAATATGTAAAAATATAGAGATTAATAAATTATTTATCCTACTTGATGCATAATTTTCAAAGAATATTTACTAGTAGAGTCTTTTGACAATGTAACTCTTCACAACACAGTAAATCCATATTTCATACTGAACCGAGTCAAATAAACCCAATATATTCAATACAATACACAAGTATAATTAGTGTTGAGAAAATAAAATAAAAATTATATATATTTTTTTAAACTGGATTTCATTGAAATTATCCATATATACTGTGACGATTATAAAATTCCTTATATAGTATATGAAAACTCAAACAATAGCATAAATCTCCGTAAAAATCAATTTTTACCCGTGAAAACCCTCTCAGTCCCTCACAGAGTTATTTTATGGATAAAGGCTCAGAATAAGGCTAAAGGGGAGAAAAAAAAACCTATAAGAGTATATGGTTAATAAAAAAAAACCCATAGTAACGTTGTTTTAACCAGGGTGTTCCAAAAATAGAGAATTTATTTATTTATTTATTTTAATTTCTGATGGGCTGCTATCGAAAGGGGACACACGGCTGTTTTCGGAAAACAACCATATGTGAATAAAAATAAAAATTTTATTTCAGACGTATGAACGTTATCCTCGTTCATTTCAAAATATAACATTTGTGAGGTTATAAGTTTTAATTGGTAATATGATATAAATCGAAAAAATAAATAAAATCAATTATGAGCAAAAAAAAAAAAAAGTCAAAATATAATTTCTTAAATTAGAGTTTGTTCGGTATCTTAATGATCTGTTCATATAACAGTGAGGTAGAGTATAAATATTTTGACATATTATATATTTAGTTTTTTTTTATTACATTTGAAGAAAATTTCTGGTCTGTGATGTATTTTATATGGAAAAATGTGTAATTTAATTATCCCTCGTATTTAGTTCAATTTATTCAATGGGTCTATGTACTTTGATTTTGATTGTTTTAAATGTTGTGTATTCCTATTTTACAGCCTATCCCGTCCCTTACTAATTACCATTTCTATATTAATCGTAATTTGGAAATTGGATATAATCACATTCGACGTATATAAATGCATGGAGGACGATAATTATACAATAACAATTTCCTACATGCTTTAATTCGCAATTTTTGTTGTTTAACTATTTTATTTTTTATTATTATATATATATATATATATATTTCCAATTTTGACCGATATATCTACTAAAACAAAAATGACATATTCACACGTACAAAAATAAAATTGAAAGTTTATAAATTTTTACAAACTAAAAGAAGAACGATATGCACATTGAGTTGTTAGTATGACAGTAATCCTATTATCTTCAAATTTTATACTTCAATAATATTTTCACTATTTTACATGCAAGTGTCAACTACTAAACACCATAACAAATAAATTTACAAAATTAATAAATTAATTATTAAATTCACTTATTTATAATATGATTAAAATTACATATCAAAATTAAAATTACATATCAAAATAATAAACTTGTAAATTACATATTTTTAATTGAAGATTAATAAATCACTGAAAAGATTAAGGAAACAAAAAAAATAAAAAATAAAACAATGAAAATTTATTTACTAATAAGAAAAATAAAAAAAATTAACAACTAATAAAAAGATAACAATTAATTGAAACTAAAATTATATATTCATACATTATTACAACCTTTTTTTTTTGTTTTTGTGAAAATAGAGAAACAATGAAGTGATTTAGAGTTGTAGAAGAATTATTTTTTAAGTAAAAAAAAAAAAAAGAGAAGAGAAGAGAGGAATATGGTGAGTAGAGGAAGAGCATAGAATGATCTTATACAGAGTTAATGTATGACGCATACAGTGGGGATTTCCCGCTTTTATTTAATTTTTATTTATTTTTTAAATATATAGTTGTTTTCGGAAGGGTGCCTTTCGAAAATAGCCATATGTCAGGTGTGAACTGTCCAACAAAAAAAATAATAATAATAAGTAAAAATATTAAAAAGATTTCGTAACCATTGGTACCGAAAACACCCTTATTAAAACTGCATCACTTTAGGTTTTTTTTTGTACCAACCAAGCTCTCATATGAGTAGTTTTTTTTTTTTTTTTTGGGCTAGAATTAGCATTATTCTAAGCTTTTATCCTTGGTATATTTGGATTAGTTACTGTAATTACAAAAATATCTGTTGAAATTTGTATTGTACCCGCCGCCACAAAACGAGGAGGAGGGAATAATGTGAAAGCTTACAAACGTAATAAATTACTTGCCCCTTCCCACGCACCAACTCTTTTACTTCTTTTACTAATTTCCCCCATTCCATTTTATCCCTTTCAAATCTCTCCCATCATCCTCCGCCCACTAATTTCATGGCTTCTTCTTTGTCAAGATCCCCACTACATTTCCGTCCGGCGAATAACGCTGTTCAATCTTTGCCGACGCATCAGAATCGAATAGATATTACATCGCCGTTGATTCCGCTTAAACGTCGTCGTAATACCTTCGTCTTAGCCGTTATCAGCGGAGAAAACGATGGAGCTGTGGAGAAGAACAACAATATTAACAACAGCGCTCGAGCAGCTCTGCAGGAACTGGATAATCCATACGAGGTGTTTTCAAAGGACGCGCTTCCGAGTATCCACTGAATTTACTCTTCATATCTCTCTTCTATTAATTTCTAAAAAAAAAAAAAAACATTTGAATTTGATGAATACTTTTTTTTGCTCGATTTAATGGGTAGGGCCTCTATCCTCTTCTCATTTCTCGACTTCCGTATCTGATGGCTCTCGTCTTCGCGTTGCTTATCAGGTGATTAAAACAGTCTACTTCTTATGTTTGCATTGGAGATTTACGAATACTGATAGATTCTTTTTATTCGTATAGGGAGTTCGTGGCGCCTACAGCGAGTCAGCCGCGGAGAAGGCGTATCCGAACTGTGAAGCTGTGCCATGCGAGCAATTTGAAACCGCTTTTGAAGTGAATTCTTCCATCTCTTTCTTTTTCTCTTCATACTTTCTTTATCTTTACTATTATGCTTTCCGTCTAAATTTAAATTTGATGTCATTTTCTTTTAGTAGTGTTATTCTCCGTTTGTTGCTTGAATTTTAATTAACATACTGGGCGTTGGTTGTGCTTTTCCTCAACTAATTTCTGGTAGTTGTCTAGTCCATTGTCTTGTATGTGCCCTGTCAAAATGAATAGAGTCATTGTCATAATAGCATTGTAATCATGTAATTGTATAGAATACAAGGATTAGAAAAGGTTTAGTCATTGTGTACTGGTGGTTTGCCCGTTGGAAATTGGGGGCTTCATTGTTATTGGCAGGGAATTAGAGTTTTAATCACGGTTTCATTGCTTTATGAGCTATTGCTATTTAAGGTTCCCTATAATGAAAAGTTCTTTTATAGGTTTATTGTTTAAGAGAAAAATCAGATTCATGTGAAATTTATTTATGTCACTAACATATCAATTCCTTTCCTGATATACTTTGTCTAGTTACAATTCTTAATAACTTAGGATCACTTCAGTTACTTCAGAACATTAACGTATTCTGGACACATTATCATCATTGTTATTATTATGTCCAACATTGTTTGGTTGCCTACTTGAGCTTTGCCTTTACATTGTGTTGGCCAGGCCATGTGCCTTCAATATCAGTTTTAGTCCATTTATAGAAAAATATCTAACTTTATCATGGGATAAAAACAAGGCTGTACTGCATAAAGGTACTTCTTTTGAGTTCCATGTATTTCGGAGTGAAGTTGAGGTTGATAGATGATAAAGTTACCCAAAAAATGTATAGTTATCCAGAAGTGGGTTTTGGTTGTCATCAAGAGATATGTTACTTTTACCATCATATTCCCTCTATCATCAAGAGATATGTTACTTTTACGATCATTTTCTTCTTGGTTGTCATCAAGAGATATGTTACTTTTCACATTAGACCTGAATTTGCTGCCTTCATTATTAAAATCAATATAATGTAGTAGTAACGCTTCCAGTCCACCTTTTGTCACCCCTTTTGCTGTTTGAACTTCAAAAAGGCCCTCAACTTCTTCTTAGTCTGAAGATCTTGAATCTGAAGTTGAATTTTATATTTTTCATGGTAATTATGGATTCATCAAGTTTCCAACACTGCAAGGTTTTTACAACTCTAGTGAAGTCCTAATTATTCTTCGCATCTTAGCAACCCTATTTATTGAGGCGAATTGGCTCTACATCAAATCTACCTCTATCATTGTTCTTATATCACTTGACATAGCTAAGAATTTAAGGCAATTAGATTTCAAAAGACAACAATTCTGGCTAGAATAGTGGGGTTGCAGTTGGAATAGTGAAAAATTTAATCATGTTTATGAAAAACTTCATATCTTGAAATTCTGAATGAAGAGAAAAAAAAGAAGGAATTTCTTTATTTTTGTTCCATTTATACTAATTTGATTTGAATCTTAATTATGGTCTAAAACCTATCCTAATAATTACTTATGTGCATAGCAATTTGATATGATGAGAATAACTGCAAATAATCTATAAAGAAACAACTTCTAGTTTGATTTTGATGCTTCTACGCCAAAAAACCTGCAAAGTGGGAAGAAAACCCACTGGGATAGAGAAAAAGCAGATACTACAAGTTTTCTAGTAGCATCTAACAATTAGCGTCATCTCCTTGTTTTTTCCCATTGGGGGAGTTTTTTAAATCATAAGGCAAATTTAGGATAAATAAGAAAAGGATATCAATGTTATCCATCACTTTGGGTGCCTAAATTTCAAGCATGCTGTCCTATTCCTTTCCCTCATTGTTCATTGTATAATTTCTTATAATTGTCGCTAAGTATCACTTTTTTCTAACTTATTTGGAATGACTGCCTGGACGCAAACTATGATCCTCTTCTTTATAAATGTTGATTTGTGCTTTTTTTTTTAATCAACTTCGTTTAGGCTGTAGAGCGGTGGCTTGTGGATAGAGCAGTTCTACCTATCGAGAATTCTTTAGGTGGGAGCATCCACAGAAATTATGACCTGTTACTTCGCCACACGCTACATATAGTAGGGGAAGTTAAATATGCTGTTCGCCATTGCTTACTAGCCAACCATGGTGTTAAAGTAGAAGACTTAAAGAGGGTCCTAAGTCATCCACAGGTATCATAGAATGCTACTCACCCTTACACCTACCTAGTTTTTTGGTGTGTGGTGTCATGATGTTGCCTTTTCACATATCAGGCCCTTGCTCAATGTGAGCACACTTTAACAAGTTTGGGATTGGTCAGAGAAGCGGTTGATGATACTGCTGGTGCTGCAAAGGTAGGTTTACATGTGACCTTCTTTAGCAGATTTTTCTTCTTTTGGCAGTTTTAGATTGTAAAATGCTCAGTTTCATACTTGAGTTCTGAAATGGTGGGGGTACTTTTCCATCTCGCTTTGCCTGGTGGATAGTATATGATGTATAAACCTGTTTTGTTGGAAGTGCGGACTACAAGAAATATCAACCTTGTTTTATCAACTATGTTTTGAACTCTTCTGTAGTTAATTAAAATGAGGACTCTTGGTTTTTGTTAATTAATTTGTTGGAAGTATTCACTGCTTAAGTTACTTTTCTCTGTAGCATGTTGCACTTCACCAATTGAAAGATACGGGAGCTGTTGCTAGTTCTGCTGCTGCATCTATTTATGGCTTGGATATATTAGCTGAAGATATTCAGGTTTGCTTCTAAGTATTGTTGTGTAACGAAATAATTAGACTGACATTAGATATGCAGCATCACTCATTGGTTTCTCTATGACAGGACGATTGTGATAATGTTACTCGGTTCCTGATGCTGGCAAGGGAACCGATAATTCCTGGCACAGACAGGCCATTCAAGGTTTGTCCTTTTGTTGTAAAATAATTCTGGACATGTAATTTTGCCTGTCATTGTTGTTATTGCAAGCTTTCATTTAACTTTTGGTGTAAACTCAGACAAGCATTGTATTTTCACTGGAGGAGGGTCCTGGAGTGCTTTTCAAAGCACTTGCTGTTTTTGCTTTGCGACAAATAAACCTTACTAAGGTGTGTTTCAATTTTGTCTTGTGGTATGTAACTGTAGTTGCTGAATTATATTTGTGGATTTTTGCTCTAGCTTCAGATTTTTTTTTTGGTCTGAATTCTTTATTTGTTTTTCCTTTTAATTAGATCGAGAGTCGTCCTTTGCGGCAGCAGCCTTTGAGAGGATATGGTGGCAATAACGGGTCTCCAAAGTAAATAAAAAATAGAAGATATTGACGTTTTATTCCCAGAGCACCTTCGCATAATAGCTTCAGTTAGAATTGCCCACAGGTTTAGAAAATTTATGTCTGATTCATTAATATGCTATTTTGCAGATATTTTGACTATCTTTTCTATGTGGATTTTGAGGCATCAATGGCAGAGCAGAACGCACAGAATGCCCTAAAGCACCTGAAGGTCTGTGTTCTTCTAGACTGTACTAGAGTGGCATAAAGTATTACTGACATGGGATATTTTCTGTGACAGGAGTTTGCTACCTTCTTGCGAGTTTTAGGGAGTTACCCTGTTGACACTAGCATGATATGAAAGGATATTTAAAAATGGTAACTATCTGACGTCCAAGGCATTTCTTTGATAAAAGGAGCATTTTTTTGAAAATTATGAAGATTGTTACTTAAATTCTCCCAAGTTCAACTGTTCAGCAATCATCATTTCATATGCTAGTGTTTTAAGACTTAATTTGGGATATTGTCAGTACCCTGTTTCTCCAGGTAGTCCTGGTTATTTAATGTTGGCTAAAAGAGTTGCTAATGTTGGACTATCCATGTTCAAGTATTTGCATGATATAAATTGTTGGTGGCAACTCCAGGCTGTTCAAATTCCCTGTTCCCCCTCTTCTCTCTTCTCTGGTGTATTATGTGAAAAATTTAGTTCTGTTTTAAGATCTGATTCAAACTGCATAGGTCTGTTCTTGTTTGTTCATGTTGGGGTTTTCTTTTTGAAATATTTTTCAATTGTTAGTACTCAACCAGTGGGGGATGTTTCCCTGATGGTTTCTGTTTCTGTTCAGTTTTGCGAGTTTCCATGCTGATCATAGTGCAGTAGTGCCAATATAGGGCTCAGGAGAGATCATTGCCATGAAAAGCTTACCTCATCCTGAAGAAATGGAAGAGATGATCGATCTCTACAGCGTGTTCTCATCATATGTAATTATTAGGAGCTAATAGAGCCATGTTGCTTGGCACCTTTTTCAGTTGATTCACATTGTTACAGATGTTGCCCATGATGTGCAACAATGCAACAGACCAGCGGGTATAAATATATTTTTTTTAATTATCGTTATAATTATTTTAATAGTATTTCCTTTTTTGGCTTAGTTTGGGATACTGTAAAACCGAAAAATTAAATTGATTTAATACCTTTATATCTGAAAAAGTGGAAAATGAATTTGATTAAAAGCTTCATTTTGTGTCCCTTCTAAAGCTAGGTTAAATGTGTTGGCAAAGTTTGTAGCACACTACATAAGATAATGGATGTACCAATAATCTACTAGGATGAGCGTGTTTAGTTAGGAAGGAATTGAGATTGTAAGAATGTAAAGTGTGAATTTCAAAATGTGTATATAGAAATATAATTTGATTTGCCTGCATATCCTGGCCACCATTGCTACCCTTATCTGAGGATAAGTGGAAAGGCCATATCAAGACCCAGTTTTTAGTACAAGAAGATAATAAGGCAACTGATTCCTCAAGAAAAGCAATTTTAATGAACTACACGTGGTTTAAGACTTGTAACATTGTCTGAAAAGCTACGGATTTAAATTGCTCTTAATTTCTATTTCCGCCTGCTTGGCATGCCCAGAAAAGATACTTATAGCAGTTATTTGGTGGGCCTGGCAAGCTTCCGAGCAAGGGGTCAGCACTCACCAGATTTTCAATTCCATCTGAAATTGCAGAATCAGTTAGCTGGCAAATATTCGTGCTCTCATGGTTAAATGCCAGAGTACACATACGAATTCACGGATATATTCAACACCCTTTAAGGATGAATTAAACATGATTAAACTGGCATAGATAATAGGCTTACAAATAAACCCGAAACACTTTTGACTATACAAGCAGCCAATAACTAACAAACCAGGTGTTCAAAGCAAAGCATGAACCACATTCCAAACCAGATTCATGCCAGCCTCCACCACCTATTACTTCGTTATGTATATCCATTCCAAGTCTCAGAATTTGGGATGTGTTACTGATCGTAGCCAGAATGGAACTCTGCTAAAAAAAAAGGAGTAAACTTTTGTACTGTAAATACATCTCAGCCAAGAAAAAGTTGTATTCTAAACAGTCAACCGTTTTCGTACAATCTCTCATATCCACATCCAATAATCATCCACCAATCCGAGTGTAGTCGGACTCAACTCACTTTTCCTGTCCACTTTGCAGGACCACCATTCAAGAGACTGACATCCCAAGTTCCTAATACCAATCACAATTTATGCAGACATCATGTACTTGTTTTCTGTGATGAACAAGCCTCGTTTTTAGTAATTAGACTTCCAATCAGCGAGAGAATTTCATTCCGCATTGCAGTTACTGCTGCTGGAGTAACCTGCTCCTTCACAACAGAAAACCACAGACCGTCTCTATTTTTCTTGTCACAACTTTCATTCCAGCTGCATATGGCTCTTGCAATGGCTACAACATATAAGCCACAATCATATCCATTTACCTGCTGAGGCGAATCCGTAAGATCCACGTACTGGGCATGAGCTCCTGCATCAGTGGAACCTATAAATTTCACAACAGCATTATAAAGTTGCAAAGCGTGCCTTTTGTTCATTGCCGCATTGCTATCATGATGAACGAAGACATTAGCGTCTCTCTCGTACGCAAGTAAGCTCCAATGAGACCCTCCTTCAGCAAGGTTAACATCATCGTTGTTATTGACAGGAAAGATGACCAATTTCTTGTCTGGTAGTCCAAGAGGTTCAATGAAATCCTTGAGACTCTCTGTATCAAAGCAGTTTGACAGCCAGAAAGCAATTGAAGGGGGAACAAGTAGGATGTCTTCTGAAGGATGAGTTGAAGAAAGATAGCTGAAGTAGAACTCGATTACTCGATCATTAAGGAAAAATGGACCGCTGAGGATATCCAGATCTGATTGCCTGAGAACCGCATCATTGTAGCTGAGTATCAGTTTATCAGCTCCAGATCTTCCCATCCTGCGCTTGTCTATGCATGTTCTCCTGGTTAATCATAAAGGGCCGATTAAGATACAGCTCACATTTCAGATTACCAAAAGCAGCCACAGAACTAACAATTTGTTAAGAGCTCCGAAAACAATAGCTACAGGGAAGAATTATGTCACACTAAGTAACAGGGGCGGAGGGAGGGGGCGGGTGGTGCCACTCCAGCCGCCGGGAAAAACCCTACACCAGAGGTGTTTAGCCGGCAGCCTTCGCCCCCTTGAATTAGGGATTTGGGGGAGCATTTTGCCCCCCCCCCCCCAAAACAAATCAGAGAGATGAAGCCCTTATGCAGAAAACGAACCTGCTGGCTGCCGGCAATCCATAAAAATGGGCCTTCGCTTGGCCCTTTGGCTCCTGCTATTGAACGGCGGAGTGGCAGCGTTGTTGTGCAGATGTAGGTTTTGGTGAAGAAGACCCTTCTTTTTCTTTTCTTGTAAAATAATAAAAGATTAAAAAATTTAGGAAGCCGCCACGTGCCCTTATATTTCTTAAAAAGGCAAGTAATTCTTTTTCTCTAATTTATTTATCAAATATCAATTTTATTTTTTTATAAAGCATTAAATAATCATAATTTACAAATTGTTTTGAATCAATTTTCTCAATTTTACTTAGTTAAACATTTATTCAATTATCATTCATGAATTTAATAAATTAGGATTTGTAATTTACGTTTAGTTATTTATTTATTTTGTACTAGAATTGCTAAATTACTAAATTTGATAAATTGATACTTGAATTAAGCTAGTTCATAAGCAATATATATAATTTGGTTTAATTTATGTATTTTGGATTGAAATTGAATTAATTGTTAATTAGAATAGGGGTGAGCAAAACCGAACCAATGTCCAAAAACCAAAAATCTAAACCGAACCAAACCAAACCAAACCGATCCATTTTATAGTTTGGTTTTAAGTTGTTAAGAAGTTTATACTTCGGTTCGGTTCAAAACCCAAAAAACCGAAAAACCGAATAATTGGTAAAATATTAAAATTAATTATAAAATTAATATATACTAGTTGTAGAGAATTTTAGGCATTATATTCTTTTATATTTTTATATTGTGATTTTTGGATGTTAATTTATGGTTGTTAAAACTTGAGAGTTAAAAAAAAAAAAAAAAAAAGTAGAGAATTTTAGTATTTTATTGTGATGTAATAGTATTATTTAGTATTACTGATTTTTTAAGTTAATTTTTTTTGTATTTCTTTTTTTTTTTTAAAACAAACTACTTATATATATATTTTTTTATTTTTGTTTTTAAGAAGTTGATGTTTTTGGTTCGACCTAGTACAAACCGAACCGAACCAAATTGGATTGGTTTATAAAATACAGTGTTTTTTGGATCGTTTTTTTCGGTTCGGTTCGGTTTTTGAACCGAACTGGTCCATGCTCACCCCTAAATTAGAAAGTTAATTATTGAATTAATTAATTTGTGTTATAACTTGGATTGAAATTGGTAGATTGTGAATTTAAATTTATGTTTAATATTTTATTTTTGTTTTTGTTTTCATTTTAGGAATTAGAGATATAAACAAGTTTGATACTAGAACTATGATAATTATGAAAATAATCCTAGTAATGGTGCTTGATGGTCTTGAAAATACCTTTCAGTCGGCGGTAAGCAGCCGATGTCCTTTTTTTGTCCTCTTAAAGAGTCAGGTCTTAACTTTTCCACTGAATAGAGGTGCATAAGAATGTATTAAAAAAAGCATAAAGATAGAATTTTACGGGTGAGATGAATTTTGTGGAAAAAAAATTAGAAAGTATGAGATAAATTGAGAGTGGGAGGGTTTTGATATGGTTTAAGGAAATACGGAGAATGATGATTAATTGATGAACAATGGAAAAATTTTGAAAAATTCTTCAAATACTTAATCATAATTAAAATCTCTGGATTGGATTAAGTGTGCAAAAGAGGAGAAGTTTGCATGGTTCTAAATCTGATTTATGTAGTCTTCATCCTCAATGAAAAAACTAGGAGGGAGAGGAATGTCATGAACTATGGAGTATCTCTTTACCCAAAATGATGTGCTAGTCTTTTTTACATACATGGCAAAAAATATTTTTCCACAAAATAATTTTCTTGTTTTCTATATTTTTCATTAAAAGAAAATTAAATCAAACTATAAATATAAGAGAAGATACTAGATATACTGTTGAATCGAGTTTTGATGATACCAACTATTTGAAAAGTTGACATATAAGAAAAAGAGAAAATCATATTTACTTTAATTTTATTACAATTATTTTGTAATTAATGGAGAAGTAAAATGTAATAAAGTATGATGGAGCTTTACTATTACAACAAGGAGGATATTATCAAGTCTTATAATATAACAAAAGATTAAAAGCTTATACAAGAAGATAGCCGGCTTATGAACTAATGATCCCTTGTTCATAATCTTCATCTCTTCCAACGGCTATACTAGCTTCAGAGGATGGATATGTTGGATATGCCCTAATCCCGAAGCATTGGTCCTCGTTTTTGTATCATACATCTGTACTTTATTATGAGCTTTATGTATTATACAATTTGTGTCAATAAATAAAGGCGTTAATCTATTTATCATATACCTTGTGCATTATTGTAAATAGAGTATCTAATGGACATATCTATATCCATGTTAACAAGTATCATGCACTTGGCAGTGAGACCATGAATAGGGAAACGATATGACCATAAAGTCATCTGTAGTTTGTTCCAGTCATGGGAATGAATGGAACCAAAGACTATCATAAGCTTGGTTGTATGGCGGTGTCTTATCGACCATTGGACATACAATGTCAACCAAGTTAATGGGTACGTGCAAAGGGGTATGGTACTGGATAGATCCACTAAACGAGAAATCCACATGGTATAGTATCATAAGTGATTCTCGTGAAGTACTTGTGCAGATTCTTTGACCTGACAATATCATGGTGCTGCATGTGAAGTGACATATTTTGGTGTACGTCTAAAGAGCCTGTAACAGGGTGCCAACTATGGGTATATTCGAGTATGTCAGCAAACATGGCAGGACTATGGATATGTAGAAGGGAATGTCACTTAGTAGTCCACTAAGAAGATATCACCAGTCACTTAATGAATGTAACTGATAAGAGTGTGGCCACATCCAAACAAGTTGGAACTTGTTCATGAGCATCAGTTCATTCGGGATCAAGTAAATGTCTGGACACAAAAGAGAGTGATCAATCCATGCTTCCATGTTGGACACCGATATCAATGATATGGGATATACAGGTTTAAACTATAGGATTAAGATTTCAGTTGGACTGCTATCTCCGTCTTAATTGGGTGCTGTTGTGGCTTGCTAGAGCCCGCCTACAGTTTGTGGACCACAGGCCCACTACCAACATAAAGATGGGCCCACAGGTAGGGGTGGCAACGGTGCGGGGGCGGGGGTGCATTCCCCACTCCGCTCCTAATGATTGCGGGAGCGGTTTCGAGGATTCCCCATATAATATTTCGGAAATTTTTTCACCCCCATCCCCGCCCCGTGCGGGTGCCTACGGGTATCGTTGAATCCCCACCCATATCCAACAAATAAAAAAAATTAGTATTTTGTTATTTTAATAACTATTTTAACATTCAATATTCAAAATACAAATTCTACCACATCACAAATGTGATTTAAAATTAAATATCCAAATTACAAAATATATCCAATATCACAAACATTCAATATTATTTTCCCTATCCATAATTTACCTACAAAAAATAATTAAAAATCAGTTAGTAACAAACCGGTAACATTTAGTTAGTGAGAAAAACATTTCTAATTAATTAGTAAAACGTTTGACAATGCCACACTAATAATTAGGTGGATACAGTACATTAGATTGAAGATGAATAAATAAATAAATAAATACATAAGCTTAAGATGCATATAAAAAATAAATAAACGAATAAAAAAAGGACAACCATAAAAGAAACTAGCTTAATTAAATGCTTAAGATGCATTTAAATGTTTACTTTTCTATCATCATACCCCTAATTGATTTTATCCGTACAGGGATTTATATGGGAGCGGGGCGGGGATAGTATTATCCGCCTCCACGCCCATTTAAGAATCGGGGATAAAATAACCCCCACCCTATCCCCGTGGGAGATAATATCGGTTATTCCGCGTACCTATCGGTTCGGATCCCCACGGTTTTCGGGTAATCATCGCCCCATTGCCACCCCTACCCACAGGATCGTATACATAGAATGTCTGAATTTGAACTTGTCGGATCGCCCGTATACTTGGAGTATACAGACTAGAGAGATAAAGATTAATTAATTAAATTATAGATCAATTGGATTAATCAATATAATTTAATTGATAAATATTGATTGAGAATTTATTTCGAAGTGGAAATAAAATGCATATATAAGTTTATATGTATTTTGATTTAAGTTAAATCTCAATTAATTTATTGGGTCAATTAATTGGTAAATCAATTTTAATTTAAAGACATGTACATTATATAATATGATTTTATATAAATACATGCATGAAAAATTAAAATAGAATTGCATTTAATTTTATCCATGGCGATTATTTTGGATTTAGGGATTAATAATATTAAATCCTAACTCAAATCAAATTAAACCCAAGCCAAAATTAAGGCTCTACATTTGGTCAAAATGAGAATTAATTATAAATGAAAATCACAGCCAAAAAGGAATTATATGCTGCTGATTTTTTGGGTAATTAATTGCATGATTTTTGGCCATTAAGTAGGGATTTTTGGCACATGAATTTCGGCGATAAGGGTGAATTTTTGCTGCTGAAATTTTTCAACTTTTGGCAGAAAATTCAGCCCACATTTTCTCTCTAATTTTGATTGATCCGTCGTTAGCACGGGTTCACAATCTATACCCGTTTGTGTACGGGATTGTGGAAGGGATCGAATTCGATTTCTGTAACCATCTCTGAAAGAGATATTTCTTGTGAGAGTCCGAATCTTTCTAATTTGGTTTGTTGTTTTGATTTCTACTACAATTGCTCCTGGGTCACGGATTTAAGAAAACGTTCCGTAGTTCCGCTTTTATCGGACGTTTTGCTATGAAAAATCCCTACAGGATATTGCTTCAAAAGCTACAAGATTCATTAACTTCATGAAATCAAATTCTCCAACGGCCATTTTTTTGCTCAAGAGCTAGAAGCAACAACTATAATGTGTTCAAGACCTTGATGCTGTTGGGATTCGTCACGGGAAACCGACCGATAAAAGTGGAAATACGCGTCGATTTCCTAGAATCCGGCCCAGGAGCTTAAGATGTGGAAATAAAAAACACAAAGCATATAAAAGAGGGTTTCAAAATTCACCTTAAAGTCTCTCAAAGAGACAGATGATGACTGCAGAAACCAAACTAGATTTCCTCCTTCGTCTCGTACACGAACGGCTCTCGGACTGAAACCCGTACTAGCGGTTTGGAAAATCAATAAGAGAGAGTTAAGGGAGATACAATTTTCTGCCAAGAAGAACTTTTTTTTTTTAAAACCAAAAGATGGCTGGCTTTTTCAT
This sequence comes from Euphorbia tirucalli, assembly GCA_039660915.1. Classification (NCBI taxonomy): domain Eukaryota; kingdom Viridiplantae; phylum Streptophyta; class Magnoliopsida; order Malpighiales; family Euphorbiaceae; genus Euphorbia; species Euphorbia tirucalli. The sequence continues at coordinate 15,734,205 of CM077639.1, forward strand.
TATATGCTTACTTTTGACAAAAAAATAATCAAAGAAGAAACAAAAAATAATTAATGAAGAAACAAAAATAATTAATGAAGAAACCCACCTTAATTAAAGCCATCAATTACTTAATTTTGTCCACCTTATGAGTCACCATATGAGTCACTAATCTTATTCATTATGACTCATCATATATGGCAAAAAATATCCCAATTATTTCGGCCATTACAACCAAACGTGGGCATCCAAATTTCTATGCCCAAGTCCAAATGTAAGAATTTAGTTTATTTGACTTCAAATGTAATTTTATTTTCATATGTATGTAACAATATTATACCATCTAATATGTTACCTACACTTAAATTAAAATACATTTGACATATCAAATGGACCAAAAAAATTACATTAGACATACATAAGATGATATACATGTAAACCTATACATGTATACATATTTCCACCTAGGAAATAAATACACACAATTAATTCATTGAATTAATTACGTGATGGCCAAAATAAATATTAATCATATTATATTATGATCAATATAATATAATTAATAGACCTCTCTCTTTTTGATGTGTATACACCAAGTACACACTTAATCCGACTAGTTAAAATCCAGACGTTCAATGTGTACGATCCGATGGGCCCGTCTTTATGTTGGCAGTGAGCTAAGGCCCACAGACTCTAGTTGGGCTCTAGCAAGCCACTAAAGCCCCCAATTAAGACGGAGTAAGCAGTCAAACTGTCACTGTAACCCTGTAGTTTAAACTTGTAAATCCCATGTCGCTGATATCGGTGTCCAACACAGAGGTATAGAAGTATCACCCTCTTTGTGTCTGGACCTTTACTTGATACCGAATGAACTGATGACCACAAACAAGATCCAATCTTGTTTGGGTGCGGCCGCACACTTATCAGTAACATTCTTCAAGAGGCCAATGATATCGTCTCAGTGAATCACTGAGTGACATTCCCTTCTGCATATCCATGGTGCTGCCATGCTCACTGACACACCCGAACGTACCCGTACTTGGCACCCTTTTACAGGCCCGTTGGGCGTACATCAAAGTGTGCCACTTCATATGCAACACCATCATATGGTCCGGTCGAAGGACTTATACAAGTACTACGCGAGAATCTGATGTGATGTGATACCATGTGGATTCCCGTTAAGTGGATTGATCCAGTACCATGCCCTTTTTGCATGTACCCATTATCCTGGTTGACATTCCATGTTCTATGACCGGTAAGACACCGCCATACAACCAAGGTTAATAATAGTCTTTAGTTCCATTCATTCCCATGATTGGAACAGACTACGGATGACTTTATGGCCATATCGTTTTCCCTATCCACAGTCTTACTGCCAAGTGCCTCACACTTGACAACATGGATATGGATATGTCCATTGGATACTCTATTTAAAATATTGCACAAGACATATAGTAAATAGATTGATGCCTTTATTGCTTAACACAAATTGTATCATACATATCTTACACAAAAGGTACAATGTAGAATACAAACACAAGGACCAATGCCTTGGGACTAGGGCATTTCCAACAGATGCAACGACCATATCCTCTTATGACCTACAACCAACAACTAAATCCTACTTATAAGCTAGAAGCAACTGCCATAATATGCTTAAAAGCTACAACCAACGGCCAGCTCATCTTATGAAAGGTTGATTGGCACCTATAAATACAAATCAAATTGAATTTGCAAAGACAAGGGAGACTTAGCAATATTTCACATATTGAAAGCAAATTTATCAAGTCTTCGAACAAAATCCTTCAAGCAATCAAAGAGAGCAAGCTTCATCTTTGTTCAATCTAAATTCTATATTCGGGTTTTGAATTTTACACAAGGGATTTGTGTGAGGGGGTTTACTTTGTTAATTGTATGAATTAACAAAGTTTGTAAAAGTTTGGTGCTTGACCTTTGAAAAAACATCGGTAGAAGTTTGGTATTTGAGCTTGTAGAAAATACTATATAAGTTTAGTGCTTCACCTTTGAAAAAACATTAGAAGAGTTTTGTTACTTAAGCTTGGAAAAAGTAATGGTAAAGGTTTGATTTGTAGCTTGTAAAAGAATTAAGTTTGTTACTTGAACTCGTAAAAAGTAACTTAGGCTTGTTTCTTGCCCGTAAAAGAAATACTAGTGGAAAATCTTAAGTGGTTGGCTTGAGGACTGGACGTAGACTAGTTGGGTCGAATTAATACAAATCTCGGTGGCTTCAATTTTCTTACTCTATATTCTTTATATTTATTGCTATTTATATTTCCGCAATTTAAATTTATAACATTATTATTTGAAGATTTTTCTATATTACTCAAGCAAATTTATATTCACAAGTTTTACTATTTTGTATATTTCGCATTTTTGTAAAATTTGTGTTCATGGAAAGAAAATTGTTTTCCATAAAAAAAATTTTTTTAAAAGAGTTTGTAAAAAATTTTTATTCGGTATATAATATCATTTCTAATACTATAGCTAGCTTATTTGGGACCATCAGATAGTTACACTCAAATTCAACTGGACTGATTAAAGGTGAGAAAATTTTTGAAATAACAAAAAACTAAATCGAAATTGAATTGAAAAAAATTTTGGATCAATTATTTATCTATTGTAGTTCATTTTTTTTTCTTTTTTTTATGAATTTTTTAATTGATTGGTGGTTCACGTTTCCCGAAAATAACCGATTATATATATATATATATATAATATTTATCTTAGTTTTACAACGTTACTTAAATATTATATTTAATATTAATATTAATATTTTTAAGAATTTGCCTTATTTATATTTATTTTTTTATATATATTATGCATATTTTAATATTTTGTACTTTTTTAATCCGAGCGAAGTAACTAAACCAGTCAGATTTTAGCATTCTTTACAACTAAACCAAATAAAATAATTGAAACCAAACCAAATCAGTCAGATTTTAGCATTCAATTGTAGTATTTACTACGCATCCTCAAAGTTGAAAATTTCAATCTATGGATTGACGAAAACACGAAGCAAAATTAAGAAAAGACTGAAAGAAAATAAAAGAGATGGAGATGTTATCGATGCCACTTACGGAGATGATGGATGTAGTCGTAGCAATTCAGCTTTGTCATTTTGTTGAACGTTGCACTAGGAAACAAGGAAACACAATCGCAAAAAGCTATAAAATCAAAATGTATTTTGACTGTACCTGTAATTGAGCTCTAGTTTTTTTTTTTTTTTTTTGGGCTAAATTTTTTTAATTACTCTAAATTTGAGCTCTTTTGACCTATTTCTATTTTTCATCTAATTTACCTCTTAACTCATAAAATCTTAGGGTAAACAATTTATTAATATATATGTTTTTATATATTACACTAGTTAGTCCATATGAATGCTCTAAGATCTTTAAATTTTGTTTCAATCAATTCTTTAGTTTTTCCATCTATTTTTGCACATGAAAAAACAAAACTACCCTTAATTATAACTAAAAAATAAATCTTTTAAGTTTTAAATCAAATTAGAATACTTGTAATAAAGTTTTGTTGTATATATATGCATACCAATATTTTTATACTTGTATACATTAGTTATAATTATATAATTTTGATAACTTTTCAAAATGATATTTTTACATGAAATGTCCGTGTTTCCAATTTTATATAATTATACTTCTATTTTATATTTTTAAAATATTTATTTACTTATTTATTTTAATGAAATAAATTCCACAACAATAGATTAGTTTATATAATTATATAAAATTTAACAAATTAATTAATATTAGTAATATTAGAACTATGTGTGAAAAATTAAAATAGGAATAAATATATATTTTACAATTATAAATTAGGATAAAGGGCAATTTTGGTAGCTTTGGTCTAATTTGATCAATGATTCTATTGAAAGGACTAAACAATTAACAGTGACAAAATTTAAGAACCTTAAAATATATGTATGAACTAACTAGTGTAATATTTAACAACATAGGAACTAATAAGTTGTTTACCCTTTATTTTAATTTATAAATACTCAATTTAAGTTTCATAAGTTTAAGTATATCTTCGTTCATTAACAAAATATCTTCCATTTCAAAAAAGTATTTATTCAATTATATCCACACTTTGTTCATTTTCTTTTATCATGCGACTTCAAAAAGTTTTTTTTTTAATCTTTATCTTCAAAATTAGTTTAAATATCTAATTTTTTTTTTCTTATTGTTTTCACCCTCTTTATTTTTTTGCACTATTTCCACATAAATACTTCTCAAATAGTGCATAAATACTAGATTTATTTCTTTTTCTATACATTTTTCAAGATTATATTTCTCTCTTTTATAAAAATGTACGTGTTACAATATATATATATATATATATTTTTATAAAACCTAGAGCTATAATATAATTTTTATAATGCTTATTTTGTTATTTTGTAAATTTTTCATGCTGTTTATGTAAAAATCCACATTTTATTTTGAACGCTATTAATATTTTTTTTAAATTTAGTACTTTATTTTTGTTTTTGTCAGCCAACTTTATTTTTTAATAATTTCACCATTTATAATATTGATTACGTAAAATTTAATATTTAACTTTTTAATATTTACTTTTCAAATTTATCAAACACCACATAAGTTTCTATTTGTGTGAAGTGCATATATTAACATTGTTATTATCAATGTTATCAAAACCGGATTGGACAACGAACCAGCGAGGTTGGTAGTACACAGTTTGAATCTGTAATTTAAGCGGGTATTTATTTCTTTAAAAAATATTAGTTATTACAAATATTCTTAAATTATGGATTGCCATTTGAACCATTTTAGCCAATTTTTATAAAAAGTGGAATTTGTTTCATCAACCCAATTAGATCCATAGGCGGTTTGCGGTTGAACCGGCTGGTTCGATTCGATTTTGATAACATTGGTTATTACTTATTAATTATAGTCTCTTACTTAGATAATGGTTGTATTGTAAAGTTCCAATTAAGCAGTATTTGGTTAGTGTGGTACGAAGATTCAAGATTTGGGTTCGATTCAGTTTGTGTTTAGATGTTTTATGAATTAGATGTTTCACTTGTTAGTTCGGATTGCAGAGCCTACAACAACGTCTCGTGATTGTTCTTCTTCCATTCGAACTGTAATTGATTATGATGAGAATTAATGGATTTCTTTTCCACTGAAAAAACAAAGTTGGAAAATGAAAGAAAGCTTCAATGTGATAAAACAAATCACCATTTCTTAAGATTGAAGGATCTATCGGCCGAAGGTCCCACAGACCACCCCCAAGGTGGACTCTGACCGTAATGCCACTCATCCAACAAAAACTCAAAAAATGAATAATTAATTAACTAATTAAAATTTTAATGTAAACAACTAAACCATTTTTTTTAATACTACAATAAGTTTACTATTTATTTATTTATTTATTTTGTTTAAATAATAAAAAAAAAAAAAAGGAAAGCGAAATTGCCGATTCTGATGGCAGTTGGCGTGGCGAAACGGAATCAAAACCCAAAAACGCACTCTCCATTCACTTCTTCCACACTATAGACATATAATAACAATTCAGAGGAAAACTGAATTTTTATTAGTTTCAGATCTGAGTCTTAAAGTCAAAATTTTTATTCTTACTTAATTACTTTAAGATCCATCCGCCAACAACAAAGAACTCTTCTTCTTCTTCTATCTATTTTCTCTTCTTCGGGAGGGACAATTTTTGGACTCTTTTCCGTATGGTTCTCCACAGAATGGAACAGTTCATCGAGGATCTTCCTCCGATGGATCTGATGCGCTCTGAAAAGATGTCTTTTGTCCAGCTCATCATTCCTGTTGAGTCCGCTCACCGTGCCGTCTCTTATCTCGGTGAACTCGGCCTTCTCCAATTCCGTGATGTATGTTTCTTTCTGCTCAGATCCCACTCTCCCTTACCTTTAATTCTTTTACCGTTGGAATTCGGTTTTCTTCTGCTTCATTTCAATATTCTTTGGATTCGTTGAGTTTACGCATTTCTTCTGTTTTGATTTGTTGAAGGTGGAATCTATTTATGCTCTCATTACTTCCTTTTTCTTTAAATGATTAGTGTTAATATAGTTGGTGTTGAATTTGCTAGGAATACGAGATTCTCTCTAGTGTAGTAGTATCGGATTGCCTTGTCCAGCGTATCTGGATTTGGATTATTCAGCTTTTGCAATTTGATCATTCTTTGGAGATTATTTCACATTGGTTTAAGTGATGCATGATTATCAGTCGAGATGTGAAGATAAATAGCAAAAGCTGCATTTATATTAAATCACTCTTACTGCTCAAGTTTTCCCATTTTATGTTTTCTTTAGGTTTTAAGAGTATTGCAGTAGGTTTAACGATCAGATTCTGTAGCGCAAGTACTTGTTATTAAGCATATGGGTGTTAGGCATAGTGTATGGTTTTGGGTATTCATCATTTGTCTGAGTTGGTCAGTAAAACGCATCGTTCGTTATCTTCTGTCTATTTGAGAGATAGAAAATGGATAAAATTTATTTAGACGAAATGATAATGACTAGATATAAAATAGGAAGGAGATGAATCTGTACATGGTGTTTGTCCAAATACCATTTTTCTCACCTTTCCGTCCTCCCTTCTGAAACACCTTATTATACCATTTTTCTCACCTCTCCGTCCTCCCTTCTGAAACACCTTATTATAGCATATTTTATTTCGTTGTGATGAGTGGAGTGCCAGTGGCTGACTTTAATATTGTCAACCATCAGAGGCTGTAATGTTTTATGGATTGTCTTAAATCAGACAGGCTTCATTTGGGTTGCATTCTATGATGCACGGAAACTTTGATTGGGAACTCATGGAAATCGTTTCGGACTTTCGAGTAATGCTATAAGTTTAAAAAAAAAAATGGAAACTTGTTTCTTAAAATCAAATAGGTTTCCAGAAGCAAATCTAAGCATTAACAAATATCATAGGCGGTTCATCATACGTTGATCACTTTGCATCAAATCCCTAACCTTTTCTAGATCAACTTCCTCTAGCTCTCAAAATGAGAAAAAAAAACTTTTTTTGATGCCTGTTTCTGTGTTGGTTGCCACGCATTGTGGGTTGCATGGTATTTTGTGCAATAGGCCATTTACAGTCACATCACATGCTTAGGCTTGGTTGAGAGATTTGTGAATTTGTCTTAGTTTTGCATAAACTGCTTTTCCTGTTCTTGCAATATTTCTTGGCTTTAAACAGCCTGGCAATACACTTTCCAATTTCCGGCTAGTACAGTCACTTCTTTGACAGAGGGAAATGTGAGAAGGGCTTTATCTGTGTTTTTTGCTATTACATCTCTTTGCACATAAATGCTTTATAATTTTTAAGGTTTTTGTGCCATTTTGATTGAGCTGGCACCTGAGACACACACTGATTCATACTGTATACAAGTGTTGTCGAGTCAAAATTTGTATAGCTTCTGCTCTTTGTAAAATATTGGTATAACATGTCGTCCTACAGTACATATATTTTTTGGAAGATATTACATACGTATTAACTGTTGATGTTGGTCTAGATGATAATCAGATGCACATGCACTAATGTCATTTTTTTTTCCTGACAGTTGAATGCTGATAAAAGTCCTTTCCAGAGGACATTTGTTAATCAGGTGAGTTATTTACTCTTACAGGATTTTATGTTACAACATAATCTTTTGGACTGGGATAAATAGAAACTATGAATTCATCTACACTAGATTCAAATATAACATTTTATTTTCTTTTTTGATAAATGCTAATGGCTGTTTATGTAGACTTGTGATTCGGTATTTTTAAATACTAAGCAAGAATAATGAATGTACTTTTGGTGCCACTATTAATTTATAGTTAGTGCAGATAAAAACTTGAGCCATCCATAAAACATAGTTTTTAGTCTTGTTTTGCTGTGCAATATAAGCCAGATATACCTTGCGTTTCTATCCTGTTCTTGTTCATGCCCTGCGTGAAGAAAAGTCATCCGGACAAACAAGGTCCAAGAATCACCAATCCATTACAAAACATAGAGGTGTTGGCTCTAGGTAGGTTTCTGTACCAAAAAAAGTTTGGATTAAGCAGAAGCCTACTGTTACTAGTCCAAAGTATTCATTAATGTTTGGTGAAATATGCTTTCTGCCTAAACAAGGGGCAGGACCATGTCATTTGATTGGCTGAAGTATTGTTAAGGTCGATATGGAGAAATTAGGTCCTTGTTGCTTTTGAAAATTCATCATCATTTTTTGTTACTGCATGATTCCTGAGTGCCATTCATCTGGACCGTTTACATGTTTGAGAGTTTTTTTTAATAATTTATAGGTAAAACGATGTGGGGAGATGTCAAGAAAGCTGCGATTTTTTAAAGATCAAATCAATAAAGCTGGTGTGCTATCTACTGCGCTTCCTGTTGTGGAACCAGATATTGAATTGGAGGAATTAGAGGTTCGTTTATATTTTATTGGTCTTCCATTATTAAGATTGATTAATGTTTTGCTGTATAGGGGGAATTGCAATTACGGTTACTAAACTTTGCTTATTGTTTTCCTACCCTCACTTAACTTCAATTTGTGTCATGAAAATAGCTGAACTTCAATTTTTGTCCTAGCAAAGCCATTGCTATGAATTTCTAACAAAGTCTATGTCGGAAACTAGTGTGGCATTATTTGACCATGGACTCAAGCCATGTCATAGCTTTTGAGACGCCCTGTCAGCTCCATTAATGCCATGGTAGTAACATAAATACCCGGAAACTTTAATTTGTTGTTGTTTATAGACTGCAATTGTGGTGTTTTTGTTGCTGAAATGGCATTACTGGAGTTGACATGGCGTCACTCTTAACGAGGCTAGATCAGTGGTCAAAACAATGCCTCATCATCTTTTCCGGCATAGATTTGGCCAAAAAATTGATAACAATGACTCATAGTGGGACATAAATCAATAGTCAGTTATTTTATGACACAATTTGAAGTTATCATGGTGAAACAATAGCCAAAGTTGAGTGACTTCTGTTTCATTTTACTTTAGTATGGTAGCAATAACTGTAACTAGTAGTCAATAGAGGCACTAGACAATACAAATGGTTCATGAACTATGATTCTCTGTTTCTGATAACTTTTTTTCTCTTTGTAATTGCTAGATACAACTTGCTGAACATGAAGATGAACTGATTGAAATGAACTCTAACAGTGAGAAACTTCAACAGTCATACAATGAGCTTCTAGAATTTAAATTGGTGTTGCAAAAGGTAAAATAATTGGTGCCCTTATCCAATTATATTGATGTGCTGAGTGAGGACATGCAACCTTGTGCTTATATTTCTTTTTTTTATTCCAGGCTGTTGGCTTTCTTGTATCAAGTAATAGTCATGCAATCTCAGACGAAACAGAATTAAATGAAAATGTGTACTCAAACAATGGTTATGGTGAAAGTACATCACTACTTGAGCAGGTTCTTGTTATTATATCTTGTACCTTTATCATTGTGCAGAACAAAGCAAATTTTTATCATCATGACAGATTTGGCTTTATACAGGAACTGAGGTCTGTACCATCAAACCAGTCAGGTTTGAGATTTATTAGTGGTATTATACCCAGATCAAAAGTTCCGAGATTTGAGAGGATGTTGTTTCGGGCTACAAGGGGTAATATGCTTTTCAATCAGGCATCAGCTGATGAAGAGATTATGGATCCTGTGTCAGCTGAAATGGTTTTCTTCCCTTAACTTTAGCCTTCCTCACATGCTTGATTTTGTTGCATTTATAAACTGAGTAATCGAATTTTATGCAGCACCTTATTCCTCAGAATTGATCTCTGCAGGTTGAGAAGACAGTATTTGTTGTTTTCTTTTCTGGGGAACAGGCAAGAACAAAAATTTTGAAAATCTGTGAAGCATTTGGAGCAAACTGCTATCCTGTCCCAGAAGATATTACTAAACAGAGGCAAATAACTAGAGAAGTGAGTCCTGTTGTATGAAAATAGCTATGCTGCTTTACTTTTATTATTATTATTATTATATTTTTGGGTCAGGAGGACCATGTGCAATAGATTTATTCATGACTTTTTTGGGGTTCGTCTTATTTCCATTGTTAACTATGTCTAGTCATGCCCTATTTGCTAGGTTTCTGCGAACTTTTGCTTTTTATTTTGTGATTTTGTCATTTGCTGAAACTTATCCTTCCTGATTTTAGGTTTTGTCACGTCTATCTGAACTTGAAGCCACTTTGGATTCTGGAATCCGCCATCGGAATAAAGCCCTTGCTTCTGTTGGGTTCCACCTCACAAAATGGGCGAAAATGGTCAGTCTTACTCTACTATATGCTTATTTTTATTTTTGTTGCTTGTTTAATGCGTGATATGTAAAATTTATGATGGCATGATACCTTTACCATTGACTTTGCTTTGCAGGTAAGGAGGGAGAAAGCAGTATATGATACATTAAATATGCTCAATTTTGATGTTACAAAAAAATGTCTTGTCGGAGAGGGTTGGTGTCCTATGTTTGCAAAAGCTGAGGTACCTTGCTGTGTGATTGGTGTCTCTCTCTCTCTCTCTCTCTCTCTCTCTATATATATATATATATATATATATAGACATCTGAGATCTTTGCAAACTTAAATCATATCAAGTGATGACATATTCTCTGATTTAACAGATTCAGGAGGCACTGCAACGTGCGACATTTGATAGCAGTTCACAAGTGGGCATAATATTTCATGTGATGGATGCTCTGGAATCACCTCCTACATATTTTAGAACAAATCGTTTTACAAATGCGTTTCAGGAAATTGTTGATGCATATGGGTTAGTTTTTTAATTTCATGCTTGCATCGCCAATGGGTCTACATGTTTATGGTTTTTTATTAGTTTTGAGAAAAGCGTTCCTGTAGAGGTGAACACTTGTAAAAGAAGTAATGGTGATTCTGGGTGATCAGATCTCATAAGAGTGAGTTTCACATCTTGTTAAGATGCATAATTGCACATATGATGTAGCAAGTGTGATATTATCTAGCTATATACAACACCAGGAATATCAATGGATTATTGGAATTGCACAAGCCTTGAGCAACAATTCTTTGGCTTCTAGGATATATTTCTTCATTCGAGATCACTCTTGCTGGTTGGAATGAACAAGCTAGTAGATCTATTCCACCCAAAGTGGGAATGGATTAGAGTTATGATAAAAATATTCTGCATTTATTATAGCTTTAATTTTTAATAATAGATATCAACAGAGGACGGCTCAATTTGTTACCTTTCTACTGGGTAACGTAAAAGTCTAGCAGATTATGTGTCTAGCAGTGGAAGTTGCTCGTGTGGCATGTCCCCAGAAGTGTAATTTATGGAAGTGTTTTGCTTAGTCTTGCTTTAATACTAATTATTATTATTATTGATACAAAAAACTTGCATTTACTGTTATTATTTAGCTGGCACTTTCTAGTCTGTTTTGTGTCCATCATCCGTTGATTTGTTTTAGGAACTAATGCACCAATTATTTGCAGTGTTGCGAGATATCAAGAAGCAAATCCTGCGGTTTATACTGTTATTACTTTTCCTTTTCTTTTTGCGGTGATGTTTGGGGATTGGGGCCATGGAATATGTTTGCTGCTTGGAGCATTAGTCCTTATAGCTCGGGAAAGTAAGCTTAGTTCTCAGGTATGATTGCTTTTAAATGTTTTTATCGATAATTTGAATTGAAGTATCTCGTTTGAAGAAATTTTTTTTTAGTAATGCTATTTTTTTTTTCTGGTGAATGATTTCTCTTGAAATATTTTTGACTTTGTGACAAGGCCTTTTTTTCAGCCAAAATGTTTACTAGAAATGAGTAGTTATTTTCATGATTCCCAGGGATTTTGTTTTGTCAGCTTGAAGTTATATTTGACAGAAGTACAATTTTCTTACTACATGGTGCAGAAAGGAGAATGATAGTTCGATAAATATTAGAATCAGTAAAAGATTGTTTTCTTATGATGTTGATTTCTTGATTTCTCTCTACTTGTATGAAATAATTTATTTATTTCTGGTTTTAATAATAATCCTTTTGTCCGTTCTGGTTCCTATATTTGGCATTTATTTGTAACTAATTAAATTGCATATACAATTCTTTGCAGAAACTTGGAAGCTTTATGGAGATGCTTTTTGGTGGCCGCTATGTACTTCTTTTAATGGCATTTTTCTCCATTTACTGCGGTCTGATATACAATGAGTTCTTTTCTGTCCCTTTCCACATATTTGGTGATTCTGCTTACAAATGCCGGGACAACACTTGCAGGTAAAATTTTGTTTATTTCTTTTTTAAACTCTTAATTTTTGTTGCCTACAACCAATTTTGATGTTTAAGTCATAATGTTGAGAAGGCTCAACTTGAGAAATAACAATTGATAACAAGAGATTGAAATAGGAACAGAGTAGAGCGATGGATGTATTAATACTAATGAAATGCTTTAGTGTGAACAATGGAGATAATCAAAGATGCAAGACAAACAGAAATAGAATTCCAGGGAAACTTTCCTCTCTCTCAAGCTAAAAGCTCAGAGCCTACAAATTAATGAAACCCTTCTCTACCTCCTATTTGCTACCTCACGCCCAAAAATAACCGACTTCCCATCACATTCTCCAATGCAAAACTAACTTTGCTAGCTCACTTTTCCTTCCGTGAATTACCCTTAGGCCTTCTTGAATAAACATTCCAAATTCTAGGCCCACGAGCCAATCGAGTTACCATAAGCCTATTCTGTAAAGCCTCTCTATCATTACCCTCGCCTTCTTTAAGAGTCTTCTCCTCAAGACGGATCTCCGGAAACTGACTCTGAATGGTAATAGCATCTTCCCATGTTGCTTCTTCCATTGGCTGGTCCTTCCATTGAATTAGCCACTATAAAATAGAGTCTCCCAATTGCGAGATAGTACGGTTAGCCAAAATTGCTAGTGGAATGAAATGATCAGAAATTTCCAGCTCCAATTCTTCAGGAAGGGAACTTTGTATTGCCTCTGTTAACACAGTCGTTCTGAGTAGCGAGACATGAAATACCGGATGGATCTTACAAGAGGGAGGCAGCTGCAATTTATAAGCTATAGCGCCAATCTTTTGCACAATCTGAAAAGGTCCTAAGTATTTGGCAGCCACCTTTTGATTGATACGTTTAGACACTGATAATTGGCGTAAGGCTTTAGCTTCAAATAGACCCATTCCTCCACCGCAAAATGTACTTCTCGACGCTTTTTATCAGCTTGTTCCTTCATCCTAACTTGAGCACGACGCAGATGGAGTTTGAGCTGTCATCCCTGTCAAGTAACTTTTGGCTAACTGCCTCGACACGAATTTCCTCCTGAACAAACTGCAACAATGTTGGAGGCTTGCGTCCATACACAATCTCGAGAGAGACCAGTAGAGCTATGGAATGTGGTATTATACCAAAATTCTGCCCAAGGAACCCACAATGACCAATTCTGAGGCTGATCAATGGCGAAACAGCGGAGGTATGTCTCTAAACAGCGATTTACCACCTTCGTTTGGCCATCAGATTCGGGGTGATAAGCGGAGCTTATGTGAAGCCTTGTTCCCTGTAAATGAAAAATTTCTTGCCAAAAATGACTCACAAACAATGGGTCACGATCACTCAAGATAGACTTAGGTAACCCATGATGCCGCACCACTTCTTTCACAAAGACATCAGCTACACTGCGGGCTGTATTAGGATGCTTTAGTAGAATGAAATGGCTATACTTGGACAGCCTATCCACCACCACCAAAAGAGCATCAAAACCAAGGATAAAATCCATGGAAACATGCTCCCAAATCACCTCCGATATTTCCAACGGTTGTAAAAGTCCCCCAGGAGCCAAAGAACTAGACTTACAACGTTGACAGATATCGCAAGCCTGCACATACTTTTAGACTGAAGTACTCTTACCTGACCAATAAAGATTAGTTGCTAGGCGAGGATAAGTTCGGTAATAACCCGAATGACCCCCAGTAGCAGATTTATGGTATTCCTCCAACAAGTGTGGAGTCCATTTAGAAGTCTTAGAAAGAACCAACTGATTTTTGTAATACAAAATGCCTTGGCGCAAGGAATAACCCGGATGAGCAGAAGTATTAAGCTGTAAATCACGAATGATTCGCTGTAATTGGGATCAGCCCGAACTTCTTCAAATAATTGAACACACTTTGGCCAAATCGGCGTCGACAATAAAGTAGATAAAACACCTTCCTCATCTCTTCGAGACAAAGCATCGGCAGCCCTATTCTCCTTTCCCGGTTTGTAAAAAATGGTGAAATTATAGCCTAAAAGCTTAGCTACCCAATTCTGTTGATCTAGTGTTGTGATCCTTTGATGAAGTAAGTGTTTGAGACTTTTTTGATTAGTGTAAACCACAAATTGGGTCCCTAGTAAATAGGACCTCCAATGTTGAACGGCTAAAACAAGAGCCATGATTTCCCTCTCGTACGTTGACTTAGCTAAATTTACAGCGGAGAGTGCCTTGTTAAAAAATGCAAGGGGGCAGTGATGTTGCATCAACACAGCTCCGATTCCACGCCCTGATGCATCACGTTAGACCCCAAAGGAAGAGGAAAAATTCGGTAAAGCCAGAACAGAAGTTGTTACCATGGCAGACTTTAACCTTTCAAAAGCCAACTGAGCCTCAGCAAAAAGCATTCTTCTTAGTCAGCTTGGTTAAGGGTTTGGCAATACTTCCATAGTGACGAATAAACTTTCGGTAATATCCTGTCAACCAGAGGAAACCCAGCACTCCCTTCACATGCTTTGGAACCGGCCAATTGATCACTGCTTGTATCTTCTTGGAATCCATTAACACTCCATGCCCATCGATAATGTGCCCCAACTATTCCACTGACATCTGTCCAAACACACTTTTTGCCATTCACCACAAAATTATTGCCATTCACCAAAAAATTATTGTCAAGCAAAACCCTCAAAGCAACAAACAGATCCTCCAAATGTTGAGACCAAGTAGGGTTGTAAATTAGAATGTCGTCAAAGAAAACAACGATAAATTGTCGAAGAAACAGCCTAAAAATGTCATTCATTACTGCTTGAAAGGTAGCTGGTGCATTAGTGAGCCCGAAGGGCATGACTAAGTACTCATAGTGACCATCATGTGTTCGAAAAGCTGTCCGCTCAACATTATCTGACAGCATTTGAACCTGATTTTATTCCGCTTTCAGATCCAATTTTGAGGAAAATTGAGCCCTTTTAATTCATCAATGAATTCATCAACTACTGGAATTGGATACTTTTCAGGGATGGTGACAGCATTCAAAGCTGTATAGTCGACTCACATTCGCCAGGACTGATCTTTCTTGCGTGCCAAAATGACTGGACTCGAAAATGCACTTTTACTAGGTCTGATCACTCCCATTTCCAACAACTCCTTCACCCGACGCTCAATCTTTGTTTTCTGAATGTGGGGATATCGGTAAGGCCGCACACAAACAGGCCCTTGTCCCGGAATTAGATTGATAGCATGATCATAAGGTCGAAGAGGAGGAAGACCTTGTGGTTCTTGAAAAATGGCTACAAACTGTTGTAATACCTGCTGCAAGTCACATTGCTATGGAGGAGAAAGATTTCAATTCCAACAGATACCTTTTGTTCTTCTTGTAACATCAACTGGAAAGCAGAAGTTTTCTGCCCCTGAAGTCTCAGCAGAAGTTTTCACCTTCTTAGCTGCAAAATAGAACTCATCGCCGAAACCAGTGGCATCCTGATGTGGAGGAGGGTTAGAATGAGAACCTGGTGGAGGACGGTGGTGACGTTGAGTACTCCGAAATCCAAAACCTGATGTATGAATCACGCCACCAGAACTGTCCCCACTCTCCAACTCTGGTATCTTCCCCTTCTGCTGCTTAACCTAGTCCTTCAGGTAATCTTTAAATTGAAGCATATCTGCTCTGAATTCAGCCTGTACTAGTTTTTCTTCTTTCATAGAACGTTGAACCTCCTTCATACTATGCTGGAGTTCCTGAATTTGCTGATCGTGAGCATCCAAACAAGTCTGAGTTCTAGTTTTCATGATCGGAGGATCTTGTTTTCCCATTCACAGATCTGGCAGGTAGGACCAATGTTGAGGAGGCTCAACTTGAGAAATAGAAATTGATAACAAGAGATTGAAATAGGAACAGAGTAGAGCGATGGATGTATTAATACTGATGAAATGCTTTAGTGTGAACAATGGAGATAATCAAAGGTGTAAGATTAACAGAAATAGAAATTCCAGGGAAACTTCCCCCTCTCTCAAGCTAAAAGCTCAGAGCCTACAAATTAATGAAATCCTGCTCTACCCCTTATCTGCTGCCTCACGCCCAAAAATAACCAACTTCCCATCACATTCTCCAATTCAAAACTAACTTTGCCAACTCACTTTTCCTTCCCTGAATTACCCTTGGGCCTTCTTGAATAAACATTCCAAATTCTAGGCCCATGAGCCAATTGGGTTACCACAGGCCTATTCTGTAAAGCCTCTCTATCACATAACATGATTCCTTTAATTGCTAGCATACTGTCTTAGGCATCATGATTATTGAAGTCATATAAATTCTTTTTATATCTGGTAACTAGCATATTATTCTGGAATTGGATTGTGTTTAATATTTGGCATTGGAATTTATTCTATCGATATACTATTTATAGATTATGGAAGTTATGTTTAGGTGCGTTTTTATTTTTTTGCCTGAAGAGTGGGAAAAGAAATTGAAATGAATGTGCATTCTGTGTCAATATATCATCCTCAACTCAAAGTCCACAATAAGTAGGAATCTGGATGAAGTAACTATTTTAATGTTGGTCATATTTCTTTTTGTTATGAATTTGAAGTCAATGGTCTCATGTACCTTATCACCTGAAGTTTTTATTGTGTGCCAAATTTATGATAATTTAGTTCTTTATGCAATCTAGATATGATCATTTTGGATTTTTGTTTCATTAAATGATTTCTGTTACTTAGCTTTGATGATATTTATCTCCAATTATTTGAACAGTGATGCACAGACAGCTGGTTTAATCAAAGTACAAGATCCATACCCATTTGGGGTTGATCCCAGTTGGCGTGGAAGTCGTTCAGAACTTCCCTTTTTGAACTCCCTCAAGATGAAGATGTCTATACTGTTGGGTGTTGCTCAGATGAATGTTGGAATCATATTAAGTTATTTTAACGCACGCTTTTTTGGCAGCTCGATAGATATTAGGTTTGCTTTTCATTCTTTCCTCTTATGTGTGGCCCTTGCATTCAGTTTTTGGTTATGTACATCTGAATGGATATATTAATTTTTCATATAAACTTATGGTGAGTCTTTGTGTTAGGTATCAGTTTGTGCCACAGATGATTTTCCTGAACTCTCTTTTTGGGTACCTTTCACTTCTCATTATCATCAAGTGGTGCTCTGGTTCTCAGGCAGACCTTTATCATGTGATGATTTACATGTTTTTGAGTCCCACTGAGGAACTTGGTGAGAATGAATTGTTTTGGGGCCAGAGACCATTGCAGGTGAGAGATTGGCATTTTATTTAATGTAAGCAACCATGTGTAATATTTTTGCATGTATGCTGTTAATTCTCATTAGGGTGAATTGATGTTTGACTTTTCAGATCCTGTTGTTGCTTTTGGCTCTAATTGCAGTTCCATGGATGCTGTTTCCTAAACCATTCATTTTGAAGAAGATTCACACAGAGGTAACAGAATAACAGTTGTATTTGAAAGAGCCATTGTACTATGAACTATGAAGTGATATGTCTTCCTCCTATGTTAAATACTCATTCATGAGTGAGCTGGCTAGCGACTGCCTTAGCCTAGAGTCTTATAGTTTTCCTTGAAAACTGTAAAACGAAACCAGATATCATGAGGGTTATTTGTATTGGAAAGACCTATGAGTTTCAACTTTGTATTTTGATTGGAAGTTTATGATCCTTAAGTAGTTCATTACTTTTCTTTGCCATGATGGACTTTAGCACATTGGAAAGATTTTCAATTCTATTCGTTTTCTGTGTGCCATGTAGAGATTTCAAGGTCGCAGCTACGGGCTGCTTGGCACATCGGAGGATCTTGATATGGAACCTGGATCTGCACGATCGCATCATGATGATTTTAATTTCAGTGAGGTATTCGTGCACCAAATGATACACTCCATTGAATTTGTTCTTGGTGCAGTCTCAAATACAGCATCATATCTTCGGCTTTGGGCTTTGAGGTGTTACCATGATTACTCTTTTTTTTTTTGGGTTTGTGTGTGCGCGTGTCAATAATTGTTTGTTCTGAACATTTTGCTGCTGCTGCTACAGTTTGGCACACTCAGAGTTGTCTACTGTTTTCTATGAAAAAGTCCTTCTCCTTGCTTGGGGGTAAGTATTTTTATATTTAAAATGTGCAAAATATATTGTATGGTACATTCTGCGTTCTAAATGCTTCCTTTCTCCTTTTCTTCCTCATTGTAATTGGATGTGCTTTATACTGGTTTGTCTGTCAACAAATGTGTCGAAGTTAAAGTAGACAGTTCTGCTCTAAATTTCTATGTTCTTGTGATAATTTTCAAATTATTGATTGATTTGTTGCTGCTTCTATGAACCAAATTCAGGCAGATCTTCCATATTATATTGAAGACGATGTTATGTCAGTATACATATACATACTTACACATACATGCCTCTTTTTAGTATGATCATATAGAACTTAATGGTGAGGTTGTTAGTGGTTCTTGTCCAATGGAGTAGTTTTCCCACTGTGATTTCAGATAAACTGATCTATTGGAGAATGTTAATATCAGAAAAATTATCTTGTCCATTGTAAGATCATAGATGTATTGCGTGTATACTTTTTGATGATAGAAATGGCTATATTATGATGACAGGTATGACAACATTGCCATCCGGTTAGTGGGGCTTGCGGTATTTGCATTTGCTACTGCCTTCATTCTACTAATGATGGAGACACTCAGTGCATTCCTACATGCCTTGCGTCTTCATTGGGTAGAATTCCAAAATAAGTTCTACAATGGCGATGGCTACAAATTTAGACCGTTCTCCTTCGCCTTGATAACCGAAGATGATGACTAGTCAAACCACACAGATGTTGCTGTTTATGGTTTACGGAGGAAAACATTCATAATACGGACAAAGACAGGTATTCTTTTTTCACAATCAAACCATTTAAAATGTAACTGATGATAGAAGCTATGAGTGGGGCAGAGGAGTAGCACAGTTTTGCTGTGACATTGATCTTTACGGGATTAACATAGATATCTGAAATGCTGACTTGTATTCTTTGGGGTTTGGTGGTAAATATAAGGGGTTGCTAAGCCAATAGATGTTGTATTCTTTCCTTCTCTTCTTACAAAGATGGACAAAGAGGGCACTTTTTTCTTTTCTTTTCATTTTCTTCAAGGGGTAAACCAGTGGTGGTGGAAATTGTAAAGAGGGAGGCAGAGCCATAATAGACCAAGTAGTTAGAGTTATAACACTGCACAAAGGTTAGTGTGAATTTTTGCAGGGAATGTGGCATTCTGATACATTTATATCCTTTTGATGTAATAAGAGATCACAAAACCGTACTTTTTTTCCAATTTTGTAAACCGTTATTTTTAATTTTTAGAATCTTAAAGAGTATCCTCTCTCTTCAGTCAAATTATTGTCTCTGTTTTTCTTTGCCGTAGTTAGATCAGAATTTGCCCTATAAAGTCACAATTTCGGAGAATCTTGTTAGTATTGGACACAAGTTAACAGTTTATTCTTTTGCTGTCTGTATCCATTTTTCTTTCATCCAAAGGGATTGAAGCATTTCAGATTTGCAGTTTGTCTGATTTTGCTCTCTGATTGAATCTTGTGATGGTAACAGAAAAAAAAAAAAAAAAAAAAAAAAAAAGAAGAAGAAGAAGAAGAAAAAAAAAAAAAAAAGAAATGCTGAATCTGATTAGGAATTGAGGTTGCCTTGAAAGAGCTCAATGCGCCATCAATTTCATACTTGTTATCTTTTAATTGGATCTTGTGAAATAACTGTAATTTGAATAAAAAATTTATGGAAAAAATGATAAACCTTCTATGCATTATACCAGAATTTTAAAATAATGAACCTTATTGCTGGTTATTAAAAAAAATTGCTGTCGATTGCGACATTTAATTTGCAAGACGTCTAATTTAATCTGAAATGATTTTATCATATCAGATTTATAACTACTGAATATAAAGAAGATGACTATAGAAATATTTTTTCCACCTCTCTTAAAACCTTCACTTATTTCTTCATCTTTTCTTCCTCCTCATATCTACATTTCTTCTTTTTCTCTACTTTTTTTTTTTTTTTGGTCCCTTGAAATAATTCACGTTCTAATTTTTTTTTTTTTTTTTAAAAAAATAGCTTTATCAATGGTAAATCGATTTCGGTACGATACAATTCTAACAGTTTTTCTCATATTGTTTGGTCATCAGACGCTTGAGGTACTCAAACATGTCATTATTCCAGATTTACCAAACAGCTTATATAGATCTATACTAAATCTAATTACTGAAGCAGAGAGAATGTGAGATGAGTTTTGGAGAGGCTTTTGGTGGGGTGGCATAAGGAAATTATTTGCACCTTTTAGTCTTTCTATCTCTTTTAGTTCTTCCTAATGTGTCCATTAATTGTTGTAACACGGTAACCCTTTGATTTCTTTTATCATCTGAATCTCTTATGCGTCTGTTCAATCCTCTCCAATTTAATTATTAGTTTTTCTTCTCCTCACCCTTTCTTTATTAATTGATCATCTCAAGTTACTGCTTTACGTTCTCTGCTTTTAAAAACCATCCGTCCAACCACTCAATATTAATATCCAGAAGCAATAAGACAGGTAGGCGAATCAAAGAGAGCAAAGGTGGAATAGGCAAAAGAAAGAGGAGAAGGTGATCAAATGGTCCATGGAATTAAAGTTTTTCTAAGACGATAGTCAATGTTTACAATGACATAAGCATATACACTTGAATCATAAGGTAAAATGCTAATGTGTGCTTCAGTTTTCTAAAAGATTAAAATTCTTAAATTTCTTCTTTTTTCTTGTTAATGCAAAATCAGGTTCTCTCTATATTGATTAAGTCAATATCTTTTGCCCTAATTTTTTGTAATTTGTAATAGCTATTAATTTTCTTATTAATTCAACAATCTCATGGTTTTGCACAGGAATGCTAATTTTATTCAAAACAATTGTTTCATCCAACAATCCGGTGAGCGCATTAAGATCATATATATATTTTGCAGATTTGTCATGTTTATTTTGATTTACTCAATTAGTTTATTTTCTCATATTGTTTTTGGTTCCCTGTTTACCTCTATGGCCTTTTTCAGACTCAACTTAGGGCCAGTTTGGGTTGCTTTCCGCAGCCGCGAAAGCAGCTTTCAGCCAAAGCATGAGGAACTTTACTTTGGTTGAAAACTGCTTTTAGGGCTGCGAAAAGCAACCTCAAATGCATAATTGGTTAAAATCAGATTGTATTTAGTAAAGCATTGGAAAAACACTTAAAATTATTTTGGCTGAAAGCTGTTTTAAGGCTGCGGAAAGCAGCCTCAAATACATAATTGGTAAAAGTCAGATTGTATTCAGTAAAACACTGAAAAAATACTTAAAACTACTTTTAAAAAAAGCAATGAAACTTATCTTTTCCTGATAAACTTTCAGTAACAGCAATCCCAAACTAGCCATTATATTGATTATGGATGCGATTTAAAAGAATGATAAAGTATTTTTTTTTTAAAAAAAAAAAAAATCAAATATAGAAATTGTATTAATTTTCTCTTGCAAACAAGTATCTAATTAATTAATTTGATAATTTACACCGAAGGTACATGATTGCTATCAGCAGAAAAGGAGTAGATTTCAATTTCCACATCTTCGTTCTACCGGATGTGTGCTTAATATAGTACTTTTGGATTAATAAATATTGACAATCAATGTATTCTCCGAATCTATGGAAAAATTCCAGGCATAATTAAAATCCTTGGAATTTTTTTTTTCTAGAATCTTCGAAATGGCTGCCGACCAATCCAACAAGTTTTCATAAAGATTGTTCAGAAGCATATTTAGGCAAAACTACTTAAATAATATATATTTTTAAATTGTTATATACTCTACATTAGAATTTTTACATATTTGATGTTATTTTAATAACTCACTGATTTTTTTTTTTATGCCAAATATCAACTTTAAGATTATATACAGAACTCGAAGAAAGTTGCAGATAGACAAGACAATCACCAAACTGCTAAACCATCTTAGCTCTCATTAGCAATATTTTTTTCTTGGTAGATTGCAGATTTTAATGTAAATACAACTTAATGTATTTCTTATATATTAGTTTGAGCTAGCAATTTTAATTTAACAAGAACATAATGAGCCAAGGAATATACGTGCTTGGATACACTTCTTCTATTTGCAAAGTATGTCCATAATGTTAAACAGATGCTTTTGTCCTAAAAAAAATTTATTCTTTTTTATAGTACATAAAGTTAACATAAAGGTTGCAAATGCATAACATCCTTTAATTCGTGAAAAGTTGTCAATGTTTGTTGTCTTTGTACATGTAATATTTGGTGCGGTATTGGATTAGAGTTTTATGATCTTTTTTCTTTTTCAAATTAATTTATCACTCACATGCAAGCAATTGATCTAATAACAATCTTTAAATCCAATGTCTAAAAATAATTAATACATAAAACCAATATAATAGTTGAGCATACCCCTGCAACGCTCGGGTACCAACTGGTATTATATGTTATAATAGTTGTGGATTTTCGATAATTCTAATTCTTTCGAGCAAATCATGATTTAGCTTTGGAAGAAAAGAAAATTTGATTTCAAACAAGAAATCTGTTTTTCTATATTTGGAATGAATAGATGATTAATGGTTTATGAAATTCATTTTTAATTAAAGTACTTTTTCGATTTTTCAGTAAAAAAAAAAAGAAAGTATTTTCCATTTCATATTGTTAAATTTAACAAGTTTATAGCTGGAATCGATATAAGAAATTCATTTAAAAAACAGTATCAAAGAGAAGCACCCTTTAGTCTTATGGTGTCGACGCACGCGTACATGATCTGAGAGGGGAACCTGCTAGATGGAATCTCCTCATGGTGTTTCAGATATTTCCAAAAGAGAGCTGGGTTTGTATCACCCCAACAAATTCACCCGCCGCTTCTCTGCCTCCGAGGTCTTTTTTAATTCCCCCATTTCTTCTTAGTTTCAGCTGTTACTCCATTATTTTCTAATATGATTGCTAATTTTGGGAATTTGAATGATGATACAGGCAGTTGTGAAGCAATTAGGGCTCTACGGGAAGCTAGATGGTCACAAGGGCTGTGTAAACACAGTCGAATTTAACTCTACTGGGGACCTTCTCGTGTCTGGCTCTGATGATAAACAAATCATGTTTTGGGATTGGGCAATTTCAACTAGATCCATCTCCTATCCTTCTGGCCACTCTGATAACGTTTTTCAGGCCCGGATTGTGCCATTTACTGATGATCGTAAGATAGTTACTTCCTCAGCTGATGGTCAGGTCAATTTTTATTCCCCCAATTTCTCTTGCTTGTTATGCTCTTTTTCTCTTCTTACTTTGCATTAGTCATCCATAAAATGAATGCAAGTTGCTCAGAAAATTATACCATATGCACCTTTTCCTGTGCTTAGAGCTTCAATTGTTGGGTTTCTCTCTCTGGTCAGGTTAAGCATTCAGGTTTCATCAAACTGCACCATGGTTGATAGTTTATAGTTCAATAGTTCGTTCATTTTGTTATGCATCCAAAATTGGCTAGTAATTAGGACAATATGTCATTTATGAGTGATGAGTTATGAGTATGAGGCAATTTCCTTTCAAGGTTCCATCTTGGGTGGACTTCGGCTAACTTTTATTTCTCATTTATTTCTCCTGATGCAGGTTAGGCTTGGCCAGATCTTGGGGAATGGTCAAGTCGATACTACAGAATTGGGGAAACACTCTGGGTGTGTATACAAACTAGCACTGGAGCCAGGAACTCCCCACGTTTTTTATAGCTGTGGCGAAGATGGTTTTGTGCAACATGTTGGTTAAATTTGTGAGATGCTGCTGTAAGGGAATTCTTTCTATTACTTGATTTCATCTGACTGTTCGTGTTTTGTTTCCATCTTTTGTAGTTTGATCTGCGTGTTAGGTCTCCGAGGAAGCTTTTCCGTTGCTCCTCATTCAGAGAAAATAGTAGACGGCCTATCAGGTTGAATGTTATTGCAATTGACCAAAGAAATCCAAATTACTTTGCTGTTGGAGGTTCTGATGAATATGCACGAGTCTATGACATGAGGAGGTGCAAACTGGATGCCTCAAGCAATTTGGATAAACCTGTTAACACCTTCTGCCCTCGCCACCTAATCGACATTAAAAGTGTGCATATTACAGGGTTGGCTTATTCTAACACGAGCGAATTACTGCTTTCTTACAGTGATGAACTTGTTTATCTATGTCAGCAGAATATGGGAATGGGCCCTTGCCCATTGTCTGTATCAACAGCAGATCCACAGGAATTTGAGGAGCCGGAAGTTTACTTTGGTCATAGAAATTCAAAGACAGTTAAAGGAGTTAGTTTCTTTGGTCCTAATGATGAATATGTAATGAGCGGATCAGATTGTGGTCATATATTTATATGGAAAAAGCGAGGTGGTAAGCTTGTGCGTTTAATGTTTGGCGATCGATATGTAGTAAACCAACTTGAGCCCCACCCATATATGCCTATGCTTGCTACTTGTGGAGTAGAAAAGAATGTCAAAATTTGGGTTCCAATGGCAAGTGAGACTCCTGCCCTCCCCGACAATGTAGAAAAGGTACTTATGTCCTGAATTTATAGGAATATTGTTTTTTTTTTAATCTGTTACTTTTACGATTGCTGCAGAATTTCATTATGCTTGCACTGTTCCCCTTGCAGATTATGGAATTAAACAGGCAGCAGAGAGAGGATTGTTCGCGGGTAACTCTAACCCCAGATGTTATTATGCATGTGCTGCGCTTGCAAAGGCGGCAAACATCAGCATATGTAGAAAGGAGATACAGTAGAGATGATATTGAGAGTGATGAAGATGAAGAGCCATATGTTTTAGGATCATCTCTTGGTGATGCCTCTTATGGTTCAGCAGAAAATTTGAGAGACTGTAATATCAGTTAGTTCGTATTTAGGTTATACCCAACAAGTTTAGGTGATTGTACATGCCAAAATAATCAAACAATTATAGCCCATAGTATGTTGGCGAGGTAGTGTGACTCGATTAACAGTAGCAGTTCTGGTAGGTTTTGTTTAAATGTTAGTACCTTTATTTCAAGTTGAGAATGTTAGTTTGGCACATAATTACATGCTCCTGAACTTTACCAATTTTCATTATTGCAGAAATTAGTATATAGGGTAATTCTTTATTGTTACCATAGGAATTTCACAGTGAATGCAGAGTTTGGTTTCGTCACAGCGTGATTTTCCATTTCTTCTCTTGTAGTTTCTGCAGAGTTTGATTTTGAATTTCTGTGAATCATTGTTCACAGTAATCTAACAAAGTTGAAAGTTCTTTGTCCGTCTTTAAAATAGTTTGCTTTGATGCTCTTGTTGAGTCTGCTTGAATAACTTTTTTGTGTTGTTTTGATTGATGGCATTAGCTCGAATTCGATATTTTGAGTTGAAAAATATATATAACAGAATTCTGGTGTAGAATTGTAAAACTTCATAAATAACAATCCTGACCTCCTAGTTGGGGTAGCTGGATAGGCTCAATTTACAACTTTTAATATATTAACGTATAATTTTTCATAAAATCATCAACTTCTAATAATTTCAAATTGTAATAAGTTAAAACATAGGAAACTAATCTAATTGTTTTATTTCGAAATATGTAATATTAAAGTTAGAACCACTCAAATTTTTTTTTTTTTTTTTTTTTCTGAAGAAAAAGTTCAGTTTTTCTTTTTATATTGGCCAAACACATACGCGGCCCCTTCAACTTTAATTTTGGAGCCGCTTGGTCCCCTCAACTATTTTAACGACCTATCTAACCCTTTATCTAAAAGCCAAATACATAAGTAGTCCCTTCAACTTTTATTTTGGAGCCGTTTAGCCCCCTCAACTATTTTAGCGACCTATATAACCCCTCATCCATTTTAAAGTGGTATTTTTAGACATTTGAATACTGGTGTGTCGTATTTCTTCCTCCTTTAATTAATTGCTGGGAAATCTTCACTTTTATAATAGTTTGTAATATTAATTAGATAGAAGATAGTTTCCAGCGTGTGTCCTATATGTTTTTAGTGTCGGACGCGTGTAATGCATGGTACTCTGTTGTGTCTGGTTATGTTCACTCAAAGGTTTAAAAATACCACTTTAAAATAGCGATGGGTTAGATAGGTTGCTAAAATAGTTGAGGGGGCCAAACGGCTCAAATATAAAAATTGAAGGGGCTACGTATGTATTTTGCTTTTAAATGAGGGGTTAGATAGATCGCTAAAATAGTCGAGGGGGCCAAGCGACTCAAAAATTAAAGTTGAAGGGGCAGCGTATGTATTTGGCTGAAAAATATTCAATTGTTATTTTTTATAATAATATTATTAAAAGTTGAAGGAATATCTGCAAGTGGCCATGTGATTTATGAAAATGTTAAATGTAGAAAAAATGGTTATAACCAATTACGAATTGATAAAAAAGCTTTTCTTCAGTAAGTTTTTTAATTCTGTTCAACTCAATTTTAATTTTTATAGAAAATGTAGTTAAGTTTTCATTTTAGTTTTGGAGAATTAAAAATTTGGTAAATTAAATCAATTAATTTTGATAAATATTTTGTTGTATTCAGGCCTTAATTTTTTTATTTATATATACATTATGTAAACAGCATATTTTATTGGTTAATTGTAATTTATTTATTTATTTTTAATGTAAATAATGTGACAATAAAAAATAAAAAAATAATTTATTTCATTTTTTTTTTTGATTCGGTTTAGTTAGTGAACTGAATGGACCAATACTCTACCCTAGTTAAATTGGTCGTTTTGATTTGAAGAGAAGAAAAAAAGAAAATATAGGGTTGTTTCTGTAATTTAGGGCCTTTAACAATCACGTGATCCGATCGATCCTGAAAATAAACAAACCCATTCCCGCTTGTCGATATGAATTCAAATGCTATTCTCCCTTGAACACAATTCCTCCTCCTCCTCCTCCTCCTTCTTCTTCTACTTCTTCTAACGCTATTGTACCAGCCGGTTTTTGTCATAAAACTGACGGATTTGTCGCCGAGATACTGAAAATGGAGAAGGATCTCTCTCTCATTGAGATATCAGGGGAAGACGATTCACTGCTCTCACTGCAACATAGTCCAATTGTCTCCAACGATACCCCCTATTTCTCTTGCTCTCCTCTTCTCCAGATTCCTAGATCCACCCCTTCCTTTAATCCTACTCCTTCTTCTTCCTATTCAACCGGTTAGGGCTTTCCTTTTCCTTTTATCTCCAATTGATATTTAAAATTCCATCCTTTTTTTTTTCTCCTCAATTTCGTACTTGTTTGTCTGGGGATTACTTGCATAATGTGGTTTTTTTTATTCATGATATTTGATTTGCATGCTCTATTGTAAATGTTCCACCAAGACATACGTTTTAATGTTATAATGTATGTTTTGAGCATTTTATTTAGTTGTGTTGTGGAGGAAGGATTTAATTTTTTCAATCGATACAAGGCTTAGTTAGTACAAAAGGCGTTCTAATTTATATGGCGCAGCGTTGAATTTTGATGTTGGTAGAAAAAGACAGTAATTTCCCTAATTTGTTGCAGAGATTATTAAGGATGAGAAGGATACAAGTAAACCTACCTCTTCATCAAGTGAAGATATTAACAAGGAAAATGTTAATGCAAACAAACCAGAAGCGCCTAAACTCAATGTTGAGCCACAACAAATGAAGAGGAAGAAGAAGGGTGGAGGATTCAATCTGCGGAAAAGCTTAGCATGGGATAGGGCTTTTTTCACTGAAGAAGGTGATTTTTTGTGATCTTTTTACCTTTTTTTTTCCTCTTTAATTTTATTACTACACTTTTTCTGGTTGTTAATTGAGTGCTGTCCTAAAGTTGAACAAGCGGCATTCTCTGGCTAGGTGTTCTGGATCCCTTAGAGTTGTCAATGCTTAGTGGGAACACATTGTCAGTTATCCATGAAGGCAGAGAGTCATTAGCAAGTGAATTGGATGGTCCCAGTGTCTCACCTGGTCTTAAAGCACTTGAACATAATTTATTCAAGGAGTTGCCTTCAAGTGCTCGAAATCAAGGAAGCAAGGTAGCTGGTAAAACATCACCTAAGCTCGTCCATTCAGCTAAAGAGAAAATGCACCCAGCTTCTCCGGTAAGCCTTTCTCAATTAATTAATTAAACACATGTTGTCTTCTTTATCCTTACAGTTTACTTGATGCCTTACTTGTAATTTTTTTATCTGTCTTATTTAACACTTTTAGCAAAATATGAAAGGAATGAAATTTACAACGATGACCAAAACATCCCCTCGGGCCAAGCGAAAAGTGCTTTCAGCCCAGGATATTAATAGAAGTGCCTCTAAACGCAATGGCTGTCCTCTGCCAGTGGCTTCATCTTCATATCCTTTTAGATCCATCTTAACATAATTTTCTTGGGGCTGCTTTGTCTTTCTTTGTCTATTCCTTCCAATGGGCAAGTTGGCCTTAACTTCTAGATACACTGAAAAGAGCTTCAAACACAAATGCGACAAATGTGACAACTAAAGAACCAAGAATTTCTAAACAGTTGGCTACAAAGAATGAGTCTCCAGGTGTTTCCACAATTTCAAGAAGTTCTTTAACAAGTTCTAGCCACAGAAAGCGCAACTTTACTTCCCAACCGGGTGATTATTGTTGAAATACCTTCAAAAGTCTATTTAACTCTCCTTCAGATTTTAAATAATAGTTCCATTTAGCTCATTCAGCACACGCTTCTTTTATGCTAGCCAGTTATTTACTTTTGCATCAAACTAAAGTAAATCTAAATTTCATGCATTTTCCAGCTACTGGTCAGAAAAATATTGGAATCAAGGGAATGTCAAGCAGTGCAAGTCGTAGCCGAAATGAAACAAAATCTGGTGCTGCTGGAAAACTGATTAAAAAGTCAACTGCTCAGCCGGGAAGAAGTATGGTGAGAATTTGAAACTCTAGAAGTTACTGGCAGTGTACTTCAACCCATCAGGCTGAAAAACTTTATAATACATTAGTGTTCATTTGTTATCTAATACGCTTGTTTTTCCTTTCTCTATTTCTCTTGAAGCAAAAGGTTGTCACAGAGCTTGAAATACATTCTTCGTCTGATTTACAACTTCCCCAGGTTAGCCTGGCGAATAATAGCTCAGGAGGACTTTCAGATGCAGTAGTTCCAGCAGCTGCACATCCACTAAATGGTCACGATAGCACGAGCAGAAAAAATGTTGTTTCTTTGCCTCAAACTACTTGCTGTTATGGTGGAAACATGCAACAAGCACAAACTCAAATTGCTAAACCATCAGGCTTGCGAATGCCTTCACCATCACTGGGATTTTTTGGTCAGGTGTGCTGATACATACTAGATCTGATCATTTATATAGTTAATAAAAAACATAATGTACATAATTTATACTCCCTCCATCTTGAAAAGATAGTCCAATTCAGCCTTCATGCGGTTTATAAAATATAGTTAATGTAGGATAAGGGCAAATGCTTACACGTAAGTTTCCTTATATATCCTTCGTTAAAGTTGATACTTTGGGCCATTTATGGTTCCCAGTAGAAATTAATCTACTTGTACATTTTAATCACAAAGTACATTAAATAGGGGCATATTTGAGAAACTAAAAATTTAACTATGCTCTAAAAAAGAAAACTAGACTATAGTTTGGGACGCACCGACATGGACTATCTCTTAGGGACAAAGGGAGTATCATTCGTTCTACATGAAATATTTTTTAGAGTTTCAAAATGTTTGTTTGCATGTTATTTGCCCTCTCATTTGTAGAAATTGCTGTGCAGTCAAAATCTTCTAATTCACAGAGCGAACTACAGAGAGGTCCTCAACCCTGCGACCCCACTCAGGCTTCTATACCTAATGTTAGCAAAGCTGGTGTCCTAAATTCAATTCAGAGGAGGCCCCCACGACCATCCAGGACGATACCTACATGCTCAGGTACAGTGCAATCTGTTGCATCCCCAGCAACGAATGCTGCTTCATATGGAATAATAAAATCTGAATCAGAATTAAGTGATATCAAGAAGGTGGCGTTGCTACTTCAAGTTAACTCTGAGAGTTGTGCTACAGCAAACAGTGGGCAGCAGCTGCATGATGTTGATCTAAAACCTCCAGATGATGGAGAACCATTTGAAAAAGTTAAGAAAATCTCTTGCATTGAGAATATAGGGCTGCAGATCAATGATATTAAGTTGCCCCAACAAAATGGTCCATGTGAACAATTGGAGAAGGGTGATGGCAAGAATGCTGTTGATTTTTGTCCCAGAAGTAGAGACTCAACTGGTACTGGATTAGACTTGCTCCATTGTGTGTCCCCTCTTCGACTCTTAGTGGAAGTTGAAGCTCGGACAAGTATGAACAATAGTTTGAACAAGAATGGTTCAGAAGTGCATGGAGAGCAGTTAAATGGACTGGATGAGTTCGAGCGGAGTCCCCAACAATCAGAGCTGAAGAAGCACGGCACCTGGAGAGTTGACCCTGTTTCTGAGATGCAGAGCCAGAGACTTAATGAGACCTTGATGGAGGACTGCAGATCTTCTAAAAAGGGTGACAAGGACTATATTTTAAAAGCTGCAGATAATGTTCTAGAAGTCCAAGATTGCGGTGCCGTTTCTTGTTCTCCAGCTCACCGAACAGAGACGGAGCACACCAAAATTGAAACTAATGGAACTGATTGCTTGAATGGGGGATCACATGTAGCAGAAATGGTGTCTGTAGAGTCCACTCTGTTGGTTGGAAGTTGCACGAGTGTAACTAAGACTTCAGCAGATTCAGACTGGATGATTTTCAACAGCCCAAGTGCAAAATCAGCAGAACAAACAGAGACTCTGAAATCTTGTGTTATAACAGAACAACTTTCTCAGAATAATTGTGAACAACCTTCTAAGGGTGGCTTAGAGCATGGAAAATTCTCTGAAGGATGTCCTAAGACAAAGGATACATTGACCGAGCAACCAGTGGAAGACAGGAAACGTAAACCAGCTCCGAAGAGTTATAGTGTCAGTCCAGAGTCTCCTACAACAAATAAGAACAATAACTTGTACGAGAATAGTTCAGAAGTGCATGAAGAGCAGTTAAGTGGACTGGATGAGTTCGAGCTGAGTCCCCAACAAACAAAGCTGAAGAAGCCTAACACCTGCAGAGTTGACCCAATTTCTGATATGAAGAGGCAGAGACTTAATGGAACTTTGATGGGGGACTGTAGATCTCCCGAAAAGGGTGACAAGGACTATATTTCAAATGCTGCTGATTACATTCTGGAAGTCCAAGATTGTAGTGCAGTTTCTTATTGTCCAACTCACAGTGCAGAGGCAGAGCCCACAGAAGATGAAACTAGTGAAACTGAATGCTTGAATGGGGGGTTGCATGTAGAAGAGGTGAATATGCTATCTTCAGAGGCCACTCTCTTGGTTGGATGTTGCAAGAGTTTAACTGACAATCCAGCAGAAGATTCAAACTGGATGGGTTTGGGCAGTCCAAGTGCAAAATCTGCAGAACAAACAGAGATTCTAAGTTCTTGTTTTTTAATAGAACAAGTTCCTCAAAATGACTGTGAACCACCTTCTAAAGGTCACTTACAGCACGGAAAATGCTCTGAAGAGTCTCAGGAGGAAAACGCTTTTACAGCTTGTGTAGATAATGAGCCAGTGGTCAGAAATGTCAGGCACAATGTTGAAGATGATGCCTTGGCATTTGAAACAGTTTACAAAAGTGATATAATAGGTGAAATCACCACTAACAATATTGTGGCAGAAAAGTATTGTCGGAATATTGGAGGTGGCATTGGGAGTAAACTTGAAAATTCAAATGTCGTTTCCCAAATTATCCCTAGGCAAGTTGATGCTGCTTCTGGGATGAACAATATGAACTTGCGTGGTGTAATCGACAAACAATCTGATCCTTCTAAGAAAAATTTCATCTTCTCTGACTTACTGCCAGAAGCTTCATATTCTCCTGAAAAGGAAACTGTTGTACTTCATAGTGATTGCCCTACTGACATGCACGACATGAGAGAACATGATGCAGAGCAAGCAAAGTTGATTAGTCCTTGTTCTAATAAAATTGAACTGGTGTATGATGACACCTTAGGTGAGGAAAATGGATCAATTGAGGATGTCAGTTGTATTGGTGGATGTGGATCTGAAATTTCTCACATTCCAAGGAAAATTGATGAAGTTGCTGGCATTGATAATTCGACCAGGGAAAGATTTAATGAAGATGCATTAGTGCATTTCATAGCTGAGAGTTCATTAGCTGATAGCAGTAACTGTAACATTAAGTACTCATTGGAAAATAAGAGATCTCTTTTGGGGATTGATGATAAAAGCAGAGAGCTAAAACAAGATCGTGTGCTTCAAAATCTTGACCTTGTGATTGAACAAGTTCCCCAGGAAAATGACGGACCTTGTCTAGGTGATAACTTGTTGCTTATAAATGATTCTGTTGAGTCTCAAGGGAAAGAGACTGTTGAGGATGTTCCACTTGAATCAGACAGTTTTTCTGCAGATGCTAATGTGGACAGAAAGGTTGAGTACCAGTCCACGAAGCCATCGTCTGACAATATTGAATGTTTTCAGGATTGTGATGACAGCAGTGACAATCAATCTTGTCCTTTGAATTTGGGTTCACCCTCAAACTCAGAAGGCTATCAGATATTGTCGGTTGCAAATGATGAGTCCAAGTCTTGTTCTTCGAATGAAAAAACTAACGGCACATCAAATGGAAGTATCAAGCAAAATGTACACGAACCAAATAATACTATTTTGCCTTTGGAAGGTGAAATTAACATTCACCAAAGCAATGGCAGTTTTGAAAGTGAACTGCAAGATGGATTACACAGTGATGTGCATCCTGAAGAAGTTAAAGATGCAATAGTCTCTTTGTAAGTATCTTAATTGCAAGACTTACATGAACATGCATGCAGTTCAAGTTTTCTCATTATCTCTTTAACCATCTCTGTAGGCTATAGTATATATATTTTCTTAGAATTGATAGTATATATCTGAAAATTGGATTTACCTTGTGCAATACCAGCAATAAATCTGTCGAGGACAAGAAGGAAGGTGCACCTAAAATAGAACTGCCTCCAAATGCTGTTCCTTTTTCTGATGAATGGTTAGCTGCTCTTGAAGCTGCTGGAGAGGTATTTTGAGATACTATAGTAGCATAATATTAGAGGAGATGTATACGTTGATGTAATGCAGTGTTATCTGCAGGAAATTCTAGCCAGGAAAGGTGGTGCAGTACAAAACTCACCCACAGACAAGTCTTTACCTGAACCTAGTCCTTGGTCCCCGGTGAGGTTTTATATACTAGATGGTCGTTTTAATAACCATGGGCTTGCTAGTTCTTAGTTTTAGTATTTCTGCATTGTTTTACGAAACCTGAAATATCAATATGAATGTAATCGTTGTCTTTTGTGCTCCATTTTTCAGTCTGTCATGTCTTTGATTATAATTCCTGATGCACCTTTCATGCAAGTGCCTCAAGAATGTTAAGCCATTCGTTTTATTTTCCTTTTTCACTTCCACATTTTCTTCTCATACACCATATTTAGGTTAAAGAAGGTTCCTTTGGATGAGAAAATTGACCCCAATATCATTGTTTACCTACCAATTCCCAGCGTTAGAAGTTATAGCATAAGCTGTTAATTTTTTTTTTTTTTTCCTCGATACATAGTATTAGTCTTGACTCTTGAGTCCCAATCTAATTTTGCCTTTGTAAATTTACATATCACTATTTATACATCATCCTCTCTGAATTACATTTTATTAATTCTGTAGTCACTCATGCAGTTCGCGAGATAAACACCTCCTGTATGGATGATCACATTTTGTTTGCTTCATTGTGACTGCTCAGAACTTGGAAAATTCTGTGCTTGATTTTATGTATGCTTTTCTTGTTGTAAATTGTACAATTTCACATCATTTTTTGATGTTGTTGTTATTGTTATCATTATTCATTCAAATTTCATAGTATCTCTGGCTCCACTAGCTCATAAACTTGTTCCACAAAATAATGCCCTTTATTACTATTAATTGCACTGCATTGATGGGATTTATTCATATTTTAAATTATATGAATAAATAAAACTATATTTTCAGTGAGTTATTAGTAAGTAAGCCTTATCTTGTTTTATCTATTCAATGATACTTTCAAAGCAATATTTGCCGGTGCTGATTGCCTACAGCTTTGGTTGAAATCGTGTGCAATTTACTTCGATAATTTGGTAGTCATTAGTTGCATTTACGTAGAGACCAGTACCTGGCCTGACATTTTCAGTTCATTCGGTTTTCAGGTAAAACGGAAGAACAACCAAGGGCTAGGGCCATTTGACTGTACAAAATTCACCAACCCCGCTGACCCATCTTCCACTTCCAACTGAGCATTCCAGATTTCAGCAAAACAGTCTACGGATCTCGTCATTGGAAATGTAGAAGATTACTGACACAAAATCTCCACGTCTTTTCCAGTTATAGAAGATATTTCAGTTCAGCTAATCATTCTTTTGTAACTGACGACTCTGTCACGAACTCAAAAACTTTTTTGTAGCATATAATAAATTTGAGGAATACAAGACTAATTTTCTACTGTTACTGTGTAGGCACACAAAGTTATATTTTATTCACATTTTGTGATGATGCTAGTAGAGACGAACTAAACCAATAGTTCATCTTTTCTTATTTGTTTTCAAGTTGTGATATCTACTATGGTATCTTTGGTGTCTTAGAGAAATTGATATGTAAGTTGTGTAGGTGCAATAAAAGTATGGCTGATGGATTTGAATGCTGCAATTCTACTGCTGAAAAATATTCATAGGGCTATTGTTTTGAGTATAAAATAAGGCTTAAACTTGGCCATATGAATGTCTGATGCTGTTGGTCATTGGTTGGGTTATCATATGAATTGATTAACTTCGCTACAATATTTCAATTTCCAACATTATAGTTCCCCTCTATGAGAGTGAAACAGTGACATGAATCAAGTATTTTATTTTATTTTTTTTCTATTTTAGGATCAGATTTCTGGATTCAGAGTTGGAAAAGTTTCCGACAATTAGAAATTTTATAGAGGATAAATCTCTCTCAGTAACTCTTTTGATGTACATTAATAAATCTATCAAAACAGAATATTTTTCAGTTTTGATTCTTAAATAATAGACAATTTTGTTTTCGTAAGTCCGAGTTTAATTTTCAAAGTACACACTTACAATATAAGTAATCAACAAAGTATATTAAATTAACTAGACATTATAATATGATAAAATTTAAGTGCAATAAGTTATATTCTAATTATACTCAGTGCATTATTTGACAAGTTAATATGAGCATAGGGTGAGAAAATTTTTTACAGGCGAGTATGTACTGAATATGAACTCTGTACAAGTACAATTTAGATATTTTTTTTTTTTTTTTTTAAATTGTGTTTTTATAATCAAGGGAGTACATGTTATAGAATTATTGAAAAATTTTTGGTTAAAATATTGTAGAGTTTAGAGAGATAAGAGTCCTTACCCACTTTTGGTTGGCCCCTTTCCATTTTTTTTAGCACTTCCTACTTGTTTATCTCTCATTTGTCGTGCACGTTACTATGGGCTTATTAGTGGGCTTGGGTTTCTAATGTAGCTGGGCTTTGTACCTAAAGCATGACTGGTGGTGTAAATTTCTCTTATGCTTTAAGTTGTGAGGACCTAAGCTTATTTTTTTTTTTCTAGTATTCTCATTATTAAAGAATGTAGTAGTTGGTTTTCTAGGTGAGAAAAAATGCCTTTTATCACCACATTGTAGCTGGATAGGTGATATAAGCTTAAATTTAATTGGTAAAATGATACAAATAAGTTTAAGAATAATTATTTTAAAGTTTTTATTACAGTAATATAAAAGGAATAGTTATTGTATTGAACCAAACAACGGTACAAACTAGTAAGCATTCGTACGGCTAATGATTTATCCAAAACAGGGTAAAAAGTACTTATCAGGAATCACCTTGTTTCAGCATTGTTTTTA
Source organism: Euphorbia tirucalli (assembly GCA_039660915.1). NCBI lineage: Eukaryota > Viridiplantae > Streptophyta > Magnoliopsida > Malpighiales > Euphorbiaceae > Euphorbia > Euphorbia tirucalli. Next base: position 15,770,430 of record CM077639.1, read on the forward strand.
ATTCTCAAAAAAAGAAAAAAAATTCCCTTAAGAGTTTGCATCTTTGTCTCCCTTTTTCTTGTTCTATCCAATTAACAAAGCAAACCAAAATAAAGCCTCGCTTTTTCTATTCCTTAATCTTCCTGCTCTGTTTCCCGCCCTTTTTCAAGGCCAAGAAACCTATTTCTTTAACCAAAAACCCTTCTAAAACCCTAAACCCTATAATCGAAATTCCCCTCTTTTACACCCTCCCTCCTTCCATGGCTTGCACTATTACTCTGCAGGAACTTCATGATTTTCACTCTATTGATCGTCAACTTTATGTCCGATTGGTGCTTGGTTTACGCTTAGATTTTAATCTATCGCTGCAAGTTGTTGCCTTTTGGTATTGGCTTGAAACAAAAGGCTATAAATACTTCATTAAGATTGTGCTACAACTGCCTAATCAATGGCTCTACGGTTTGGCCATGGAGGCTAAAATATGCTTATATTCTTTGGCTGTCGGACAGTCTCTTGAATATTTTTTTGATCTTGATCTAAATTTCCCGTTCATGCGTTGCCTTGTTGATCGTGATTTCTCTATCGTTGAATTATGTAAAGATAGAGAAAAAACCCTAAACTTGATTGAAGGGTATTTAAAGAATTTGTTTGGAAGGGTATTTAATGATTTAATCCCAATAAATCTATTGCCTAATGGGTTTCAAGGCCAACCTGTGCTGGTTAATGGGTTTCCAGTTCAATCTTCTGTGGCTAGTAATGTTCATGTTCCAATTGTGTTGGCTAACGGGGTTGAAGTTCCGGCTATGATGGCTAGTGCGGTTCAACCACAGCCTATGGCTCCTGTTCAAGCCTTTGTGGCTAATGGGGTTCAAGTTTTACCTGTGGCAGCTAATGGGGTACAAGTTCAAGATACAGTTACCAATGGGGCTCAAGTTCCGCCATTGGTGGCTAATGGGGCAAATGTTCAAACTTTGGCAGCTAATGAGGCTAAAGTTCCATGCTTGGTGGCTAATGGGGGTCAAGTTCCACCTGTTATGGCTAATGGGGGTCAACTTCCACCTGTTTTGGCTAATGGGATTCAAGTTCCAACTACGGTGGCTAATGGCGTTCCAGTTTGCCATAATGCAAGAAATTTACAGATGGTAACTGGGAAAGATGAGAATGGGACACATGTTGGTCCTAATGGGAGTCAAAATTTGCTTAGTGTTTCTGAACATGACAGAACTTTGTTCATTACCTTCTCCAAGGGGCATTCATCCATCTCGAAACCGGAGCTTAATGACCTAATAACAAGGTAACGATTGGCTATGTTTGAAAAAGTAGTTAATATTACATTCATTGCTATCTTCTGTTTAGTTTCTGTTTTTCGTTTCTTGGATACAGGAATTTTGGAAATTGTGTAGAGTCTATCCATATGAGAGTTGAACCTCCCCCATTGTTTGCTCTTGTTGTTGTTAAATCTGCCTCTGCATTGACAAAAATTTTAGGGGAGAAGGATTTAGTAAAACTCAGCACTAATGGGAAAGATGTTTGGCTTAGACGCTTCTTGCCGAAACAGGATGACAACCACCTCTAGCTGCTTCAACAGCAGGTAATCAGTAGCAGCAGTGGCCTAATGGAGGTGAATTTAGATAAGCTTCATATATTTTTTGTATAGTCTTACAAGCAACTATCACTATTTTCTTTTGATCATAATTGTAGATATATTCTAAGTAGTAGCTGATATATTATGAAAGTACAAGAGACGAAAGGTGAAAAACTAACTTGATCTTTGAAAAAAGCTCCACAATTTGGTTATTCTGTTTGTTTTTTTTCAACAGAACATATGACAGAATACAGTCATAGTGATTATAGAATTTAAAGTAGTGGTCTGGTGGAAGGCCAATAACTGCATATCCATTCAGAAAGCTGCTTGAGCCACACTCAGTGGAGTTGTATTGTATTTGCCTTCCTGAAACTTAAAACAGATAAGTAGCCGAAACTAAGTGCCTCTAACGAGTGTGGTATTATTGTCCGGTAAACAATTAAGGCATTCTAGCCTGCCCTTGTTGATATTATTGCCTGGTAACCATGTTATAGTCTTTTGATTTAGATCAGTTGTTGCTGTGCTTAGACAAATATGCAATTCAAATCACAGCAGTTGTGTGTTCTCTAGTGATTTTCGACATTCTTGATAGTATTATGTCACTTGTCCTGGATAACGGAGTGCTTCTCCAAATCAAACCATAGCCAACTTGGGGCACAAACCATTAGATCGAGACTGGAACAATATAATGAGTCTGGTCTACTATAGGTTAGAGGGGTTGTGCTACTTTTGACCCTTTTTGACTTGAACGATCGTTGCAACAACCATTCCCACCACATGAAGGGGATTTTGTGATCTATGGGTCAGTATCAGCAAATTGATTGAAGAAAGCGAGAGATATTACAGTGGAGGTTTACACACATTACCTATTTGCTTGCCACTTATGCTACTTTTATCAGTTATAAAAAAATTTCCACTTCTCCTTGTGGGTGTTCATATAAAAAAATATATGGTGGAAATGCATAGAAATGTCATTGTCTTCTCAAAATTTCACCTATTTTGGTGTTGGTACGTAATCAATATTGGCGGATTACATAATTTACAGGAGGAGGAATTTTGAGTCAATTACTGCCAGTGTGAGCCGATCAGTATCCCTGTTTTTAATATATAAAATAATTAAAGCGCATGATTCTTCTTAACGCATGACTTGATAGTTGAACTTAATTACATGTGTGATCAAATTAGTTGAACTTAAGTTGTCCACAACATCTACATTAATCCAAACTTTCCACTTATGGTATTTGTGTAAACGATATACTTGCACTTATTTTTGGTAAATAATGGCTGGTTCCACTCTTATTATTGTCAAATAATCCATCAATATTGACCATAATGAAAATATTAGTGGATTATATTGAGGAATTTGATTCTGTTCATTAACATAATTGATTGGACATCAAATGTTTAAACAACGTGACTTGAGGTAAATTTATATATATTTTTTTAAGTTATTAGAACTTACAGATTAGAGATAAACATTATTGGTTCAGAGTTTGTATTAATCCAAGAGGGGGTGAATTGGGACTTAAAAAGCTTTACTTTTGAAGACTCTTACGGTGTTGACAATAGAGATATTATAGGTCAATAAAAATAGTGTTATACTCCAATATTAACTATAATGTAACTGATTAATTAGTTTACTAAGCCACAAAAAATTTGGTAAGTCACGGTTACCAACAAAAATATTTCTAAACAAAACAGAAGATCTCAAATTGATAGCAAACAAGCAATATTTTCAACAACGATATAATTTGATATTTTCAAAAGACTAAAAATAAATAGTTATTCATTGTTGGATGTCTAACTAGAAGTATTACCAAATACTTTGCTTAGTTAGATTCCCAACAATGATGTTGCTTTCGATATTAGTTTCAATCACAATATCAATATTAACAAGGCATAAAAGCAAATTTTAAATATTGACAACAGTAAAGTAAGGAGCTAAGGATAGAAAATTAAACACAATAGATTTTATAGAGGTTCGGTCTTCTTGCTTACTCCTCTTCCCAATGTACCTTCTCTTAAAAGTTTTCAATCTACTATGAATCTTTTCCACTGATAGAATTCAAAACTCTTTACAACTTAATGCTATCTTTCACAAATAAATACTTTCCTTACAAGTTTAAATTACACTAAGGCTACTGCTACTTCTTTCTAAGTAGCTTAAGCACTCAGATTTAACGTAAGAGATGATTTTATAATGAAGAAAGATTACCATAATATTTCAGCACTTGGGATTTTTTTCTTAAGCTTCTTTATTCTCTATTGCTTCAACGTTCTTTCAATGAGCATCAAGCTTCAATTTAAAGGCTGGATTTTTGAATCTAACCATTAGAGATGGATACTAGCCGTTTGAGAGGAATCATACCCGTACGAGACAGATTTCCAGTGTCCATTTTAGGTAATGGACGTTTGAGACAATTCTGACTTTAGGTGAAAATCCAGTGGAGTAATGAGTGTTTATAACGTGTTGTTAACCTGGTTTCCAATTCCTGATAAAAAATTTTTTTCTCCTTTAGACAAAACCTTGTCAATATAAGGAAAATTTGTTTCCTTTTCTCCTGGTAGATTACTTTCAATGCTTCCAAGACTTGGAGCTTTGTGACTCCTTGGTATTAATGAACCCTTTATATTGTGGCAATATCCTTTTTGTGCTTTAAGGATTCAGACATCATTTATAGTTCAAGCTAATGTCTTAATTAAAATGAATTACATATGATGCACACATTAAAGATAAATCATTACATATAATTTTTTGTCGTCTTCAAAACTTTACATACCATTGTGACTTCAACAAACATATATCTATCAACAAGTTGTTGATTGATTGAGTTGTTTAAGCAACGTCTCGGGTTCAAATCTCGTGTATGGTAAGAACAGTTGTAGTTGTTGGAAGAGTTTTTCCATCCTTCCCAACTTAATGTGAAAATTAGACGGTAAACTAGCCAAAAAAAAAAAAAAAATGATGTTTACAGTTGAAATTTTATTTATTTTGTCAACTCCATTATTATTATTATCTATTTTGTGTATTGTGTTCAATTTGGCTATCGATTGACAACCACAAACTATAACGCATAGTACATCGTTTGGTATACATATCCATCAAAAAAAAAAAAATGATGCTAACTTGTCTAGTACTAGTAGACTGCAGTAGATCCTTTGTGGGGTATGAAGTATAAACAAAAGATTGTTATATTGTCTTATTAATCATAAAAGTTGATTTGATTTCTCCAGCAATGTGTGGGAGAATTATTCTCAAAGCTATTTGGCACGCACTCCCACACAATTATTGAACATTTTTCAACGTATGTACTTTGTTCATTACTCAAATTATTCCTTGAAGAAATATGATAAACAGAAACACTAAACTATTATACATCATATTTAGTTACCAGAGCCTGAAGAAGTTTCACCCACATGCTTATCAACATTCTGATTGTACTTGAAAAACTTAGCACAACAAAGAAAATAACAAAAGTTGATTGCTCCTATAATTACTAGGACCCAAAACACATTGTCCACCCGACCTTCATCAATATTATTTGGTAACCAATCTGAATTCGCTCTAACAATATCCACCAAAGATGTGCTCAGATAGTAAGCAATCCCAATAATCAAAGAACTCATAGAAGTTGCTGTGCTACGCAATGAGGCTGGGAATTCTTGGTAATAAAAAGCTACTTGTCCTGGAAGATAAAATGCAATCTTACCTAATATATTTGATTGATGCCAATTAACAGATTATTACTATACCATATATATACCAAAATCATTGAAACTGCAATAATATATGATCCTACAATTAATTTGATCATGCAATTCTACGCTGCTCTCTATCATATGGCAACAATTACTATATTATCCGACAAATAAGTTCAAGCTAAGCATCCAAAATTTTCCATAGGGTAGCATCAGGTAGTATAAAAGCTTAACAAGCAACCAAACAAGAACAGAGCCTACAACTGTAAAGTCCCATCAAACCAGAGGTGCCATTCATTTATTTAAAGTCAGATCCTGAAGTAGTGTATAAATTACCAGCAAAGTTAACACATCTGAGTCAGCAAAGTTAACACAAAACTACTGCTCTCTCTCTCTCTCTCTCTCTCTCTCTCTCTCTCTCATATTACACCTCAGCTTGTTTCTCTCTTTTTGGGTAATTATATGCTGTCTTTGCAACTTTTGCTCCCATCTTGTGGATCCCACCCACCACCCAACACTTATGCATCCCTTTTCTTCATTTCACTACTCCTGTAATTCTAATCAATTCAACTTCCTATATCACTAACACACTCTAAAAGTTAGGATTTTATCTGAACATCCATTCGCCTCTGCTGCGAATCTCGTCTAAATATATGCAGGATTGAACAGGAAACATATATAGCTTGGGAATTGCAAGTAAATTCCAAACATAGGACTGATACGAAGCATATTTCCCAGTAAAATATACATGCAAATTACAGAAAACATCAAGATGTGGTTCAGTGCTGGCTGATATATAAATACAATTTCAAAAGTAAGTACCTAATCTTTAATTCTTCTATTCTGTATGTTTAACTGATAGAATTTCATGAAATACATCCATTCATTTGAGAGAGAATATCCGCAGCAGACAACCAACGTCACGACCAGCTACCGTTGTCCAGCCATAATGCAAATCTCAACTACTGAAACAAAGATCCTTTAAATATGGTGAATAGTTTAGGTGACAGCATTAACTTGAACTGCCTGTAACTGAGTTACAACAAACAATCCAGCAACATCACCATTGAAGTTGATAAGTAGAACAACCTTCCACATTGAAGAGAATCACGAGCACATTGCTCTCTCCAATACTCTTGTATGCCTCTGCACCCAATCAAAGATTAACATCTCAAGCATCAAATAAGTACACATGTAAAGACACTCATCTATTCAGATTGAATAGCTATAACATGCCAATGTAAAACTTTCAGTGTAAACTAAAAGTAATTAATGGATGTGATGAACACCAGATCCGGTCAAATGATTGAACTCCCTAAAAATACTGTGTTTCAGCTTCAATTGTTCACAAAACCAAAGGAAAAATTCATATCAAAATCCGATCTTTTCAACTCCGTCAAACTGAAACCCATCAAAAATTAGATCCCTAACTCCAAAATCTAGCACCTATCCTCACTAAAATCACAGAGAAAAAGGTGTACATCAAACAATGAACTTCGACTTATATCGGAAACACACCGATTAGCCGATCAATCTAAATTTCATATTCTGAAATGATATCCACAATGAAAAAACGAAAAGAACGTCTAGAAATAACAAAATATATGAGGAATTTGGCGCATATAGAATTCGAAATCAATTAAAATCAGCAAATCGATTTGACACACGCTGCAATCTCTCCATTTTTGCACAAAATAACAAGAAAGAGCGCAAAGATACAAAAGACAAAATAGCTCAGTCTGAAATGCGAGCTCCGACAAAGAGGGTGCGGTGGTAGAGGCCGGAAGAAGTTTCAGAATACAACAAAGAGAAAGAGCAGAAAAATCGATTGTTGAAGGTTGAAGTTGGAGAAGAATCGAGGGAAGGAGGCTGAAGGGCAGAAATCGAATGAATTAATTCGATTTATTTGAGTGAATTATCCAAACTGGGTTATAGGTTTTTATTTTCAATTCAGCCCAACCCAACCAAAAAAAAAAATCACAAGTTTTATTGTGTAGAGGGCTGGATCGAATTGGGTTGAGTTGGGCCAATGGGCCGATTAATATTTGTACAGCCCTAGCCATAATGCTAACATTTCCTCCTTATCATTGTTCATTCCAAGCCTTCTTTTTTCCACGGTTAAGCGTGGGCTTCATGATTTTCATCATAAAATCCCCTATTCATTGGTATAATTTTCGTAAGTGCATAATATAATTGGATTTTTCTATGTATGTTAAGATTTATTAACTCCATTTTCAATTATGCAATTCATTATTTTTTCAATAATTTTAATTGCATTGTATTCTTAAAGTTTCCAATTATAGCCCATATTCATTACAACTTGCATGTAAAAGTTGAATCTGATATAGCCCTGATCTAAGGGTAGGGAAAAATCCTAATATAGGACTTTTGTCAATTTTAACGTTACCTTAAATCATTGGAGGTACAGTTAACAAATAAATCAAATTGTCAGCCCACTCCTTGGCAGTTGCCAAGAACGTGGGACATGATTCTTGTAGAGATAACCTCCTTTATAATAACTATAAATAGCCATTCTAAAGAGAGAAAAAGGGGGAAAAAAATCTGCTCTATCATTATAATCACTAACTTCAACATCGGAGTGTCTGAGGGAAGAAACCTCTTCCCTCGCTGTAACAGGTACTGCCCTGAGGAGTTCAGACATTTCAACCATCTTCATAGGCAACCGGATTTTTTATGATCGATCTCCCCCTCAATAAATACACTGTTAGATCAAGGCTACAACAATTGGCGCCGTTTGTGGGAAATTGATCAAAAAGCCATTTATCATTCTTTTTATCATAAAAAATGCCTCCGAAGAGATCTCAAGTTATGCATTCTCACGTTTCCCTCAATCCAGAAGATACTCATACACATCAGGACGAACATGATAACCCACAAAAACAAATCAGAACTCAACCAAGAGGATCAGGAATTGTTCCACCAACCGTACCCTTGTCAGACTATGAAACTCTAAAGAAGAGGTTTGAAGTAAACAACCGCATGCTTCGGAATTTATTGTCTTTTTTCCAACAAACACACCCTCATGATAAACTTCCATCAGAGCTACAGGCTAAGGAAAAAGAACATGAAGAGGATCATCAGAGGGATGATGAAATCTCTCATCCCTCTCCTCACCAAGAACGACGAGAGACTCGGAAAAGAGGTGGAGCACCTAATGAGGTCGTAAAAAGCACCTACAAAGGAGAATCAGTGTTTAGTGTAGTAGAGCCTGAAAACCTGAAAAAAATGATCGAAGAGATCCTAGAACAGAAGAAGCTAGTTCCTACTAGTGAAGAACAGCAGGGAAGAAAAGTTCCTTTCACTGAAGAGATCATGAACAAACCTCTACCGAAGAAATTCAAAATGCCCCAGTTGTCCACTTAATTTGGAAAAGGTGATCCTCACGATCATATGCAGAATTATGAAGCTGTAATGTTACTGCATGGATGGGAGGATGGAATAATGTGCCGGGCGTTCTCGCTTACATTGACAGAACACGCGCGCACATGGTTTATTAGCTTGAAGGAAGGATCCATCTCTAGCTTTGAACAACTCTGCAAGGAATTTATAAATGCTTTTATCATCAACACTAGGAGAAAAAAGGATGCAACATACCTTCTCACCATAAAACAGGAGGAAAAAGAAAGCCTAAGCGAGTACGTTGAAAGGTTTCGGGCTGCAACATTAGAAGTTCATGATCTTCAAGTAGGAATGGCAGTTGCAGGAATCCTTCAGGGAACAAGATCACGAGATTTTCAGAAATCCCTGTCTTACGATCAGCCTTCTACCCTCGGTGATCTATTTAGTCGCGCCAATAAATTCATCCTTTCCGAAGATGTCATGAGAAATGTAGTGGGAGGGGGAAGTTGGGATAGAAAAAGCAAATAAAGGGATGAAGTGAATGACGGGGGTAAGAAGAATGGAAAAGGGAAAGAAGCAAGCCATGCTCCCAAGTTGAGATTTGAAAGTTTCACACCTCTACTCCAACCTCGCTCTAACATCCTGGCAGCTATAGAAGGATCTAGACTTCTTACTTTCCCTCAAAAAGCCAATTGGACAATGGGAAAGTTCACTGATGCTTATTACCAATTGCATAAAACCTTTGGTCATTCTACAGATAGATGCAGAGAATTGATGAATGAGATAGAAGCCTTAGTACATCAGGGCAAACTTGGTAGGTTCGTGTATGCAGAAAATTGGAAAAAGGAAAGACCTTCATACCAAAGAGAGACAGATACCCAGATGATAGGCAATAAGGCGATTGAGGATACACGAAACCAAGAGAAAGGAGGAAGGATGAGATCCCTGCTAGAGATAATAAACCAAGCCATCCAGCTATAAACGTCATCTCAGGTGGAGAAACCCTGGCAGGAGTGTCATCTTCATCAAGGAAAGCTTACGCAAGATAGGCCTATAAAGTAAATAATGTATGAAAGCCCGAGAAGAAGAATCCATAGTCTTCACATCGGCAGATCAAGGAAATGTAATAATGCCCCACGATGATGCAATGGTCATCTCAGTCGTCATCATGAAGTTCCCAATTGAGAGGATTCAAATAGATAATGGAAGTTCCGTCAACCTTCTCTACTGGAACTATTTTGAAAAGATGAATATATCCCTTGATAGACTCAAAGAAGCACGAGCCCCTTTGTTCAGCTTTTCGAGTGAAGCTGTTCCGATAGCGGGGTGATCCAGTTACCCCTCACCCTGGGTAAAGATCCCTACAGTGTCACGAGGATGGCAAACTTCATGGTAATCAGATCAACATCTCCAGCATCTAATGCAATATTTGGGAGGCCATTATTGAACAATATGGGAGCAGTGATCTCCTCAAGCTACTTGTTGATGAAGTTCAGTACCCCAAAGGGAATAGGCCAGGTGTGAGGTTATCAGAAGAAAGCTCGAAACTGTTACGTATCCTCCACAAAAGGGAAAGGGAAAGAGATTGCAAAAGGAGAAACGTTAACCATCTCAGAGGAGTCAGAGAACAAGCCAAAACCAATTGAAGAAGTTGAAGCTGTGGGATTGAAAGAAGATGAGACGGACAAAATAACATATATTAGGACTCGAATGCAAAGGGAAGCCAGATCACAAGTGATAAAATGCTTAAGACAGAATGCAGATGTTTTTGCATGGGCACCTGCGGATATGCCAGGCATTAGCCTAGAGGTAGCCTCTCACCATTTGAAAGTGGACCCAAGGCTGAAACCGGTTAAGCAGAAGAAGAGGAACATAGCATCAGAAAGATAACAAGTCTTAGAAGAAGAAATAGACAAGTTACTCTAAGCCAACTTCATTCGAGAAGTTCATTATCCGGATTGGCTTGCAAATGTCGTAATGGTCAAAAAGCCAAACGGGAAATGGAGGATTTGCATAGACTTCACTGATTTAAACAAGGCTTGTCCAAAAGATTCCTACCCTCTTCCACAGATTGACAAAATGGTAGATCAAACCTCTGGTTATGAATTGTTGAGCTTCATGGATGCTTTCATGGGGTACCACCAGATAATGATGAATCCTTTAGATGAAGAAAAGATAGCATTCATCACAGAAAAAGGAACATACTGCTATAGAGTAATGCCTTTCGGGCTTAAAAACGCTAGTGCAACATATCAGAGGATGGTCAACAAAGTATTTAAATCCCTGTTGGGAGATACCATGGAGGCATATGTGGATGATATGATCATCAAAAGCAAGAAAGGAGAATCCCATGCTGAAAAACTCAGCAAAGTGTTTAGTGTTTTGAGAAGCTACAACATCAAACTCAATCCAAACAAGTGCACCTTTGGGGTAGAATCAGGAAAGTTTCTAGGTTATATGATAACCGAAAGAGGCATAGAAGCAAACCCAGAAAAAGTGCAAGCTATACTAGACATGAAATCTCCAATCTCAGTTAAAGAAGTACAGCGATTAATGGGGAGGATAGCATCTTTGAATAGATTCCTATCCAAATTAGCCGAGAAAAGCCTTCCTTTCTTTAAGTCTTTGAGGGCCGTAAAAAACTTTGAATGGACGCCCGAATGCGAAAAAGCTTTCAAAGAGCTGAAGGACTACTTAAAAGAGATACCTCTTCTAATTAGACCAGAACCAGGGGAACCACTGTTCATATATTTGGGTGTTAGTAGTGTAGCATTGAGTGCAGTTTTGCTAGGGCAAGATGGAAAGGTTGACCAACCCATTTACTATGTTAGCAAGGTACTTCAGGGCGCAGAACCTCGGTACCCATTCACAGAAAAGGTTGCACTTACACTGGTGATGGCCTCTCAAAAGTTAAGACCATACTTCCAAGTTCACCCCACAACAGTCTTAACCGATCAACCTCTACGCCAAGTCTTGCAAAAACCAGAATGCTTAGGATGCCTTACTAAATGGGCAATTAAGTTGAGCGAATACGAAATCAACTTTGAACCACGGCACGCCATCAAGGGGTAGGCATTAGCCGACTTCATTGTCGAATGTACTGGGCAGAAGAAATTATCTGAGGAAGGTACAAGCACGTGGAAATTGTTTGTGGATGGAGCACCCAGTTCATCAGGCAGTGGAGCGGGGATAGTGCTAATGTCTCCTGAAGGGGACCCCATCGAATACTCCCTGCGTTTCGCTTTTCCAAGCTCAAATAACATTGCTGAATATAAGGCCCTCATTACTGGAATGAAGCTCGCTAACCAATTACAGATTAAAAAGATAGTAGCACATAGTGATTCTTAGTTGGTGGTTCAATAATTTCATAGGGAATATGAAGCAAAGGAGCCCATCATTATTCAATACCTGTGCAAAGTCACATCATTAGCTAAGGTATTTGAAGAATTTCAGTTAGTACAGATCAACAGAAGTTGCAATGCTCATGCAGATGCATTATCCAAGCTAGCCTCATCATTGGATACGAAAGGAAGGATCATGCATCTTGAGGAACTGAAAAGGCCAAGCATAGAGGAAAAGACAGTAGCATGTGTTGATGAAGGGCAAGATTGGAGGACCCTATTTATAGAGTTTTTAAAGATAGGGGAATTGCCAATTGAGTCTATGGAAGCCAAAAAACTTAAAACGAGAGCACCTCGTTTCACTTTGATTGAAGAAACCCTATACAAGAAAGGGTACTCTATGCCACTTCTAAAATGTCTTGGCCCAGAAAAAGCAAAATATGTATTAGCTGAGATACATGAGGGAATATGTGGACAACATCTAGGAGCAAGAGTGTTAGCAACCAAAGTATTAAGGGCGGGATTCTTCTGGCCCTCATTGAGAGATGATGCTCTAAAAAAGGTTAAAGAATGTGATAAATGTCAGAGATTTGCCCCCATATAGCATGCTCCAGTTTCAGCCTTTAGAAGTTCCATTGAGCCAACTCCATTTGCTAAATGGGGATTAGATTTATTGGGACCATTCCCACAGGCAACTGGAGGAAGAAAATTTCTTATGGTAGCCACTGACTATTTCACCAAATGGATAGAAGCTGAGCCCTTAGCTACCATCACAGTGAAGAAAATAAAAGGCATTATATGGAAAGACATTATCTGTTGATTTGGGTTACCAAGGGTCCTGATGGTGGATAGAGGAAAGCAATTTGATTGTGACTCACTCAAGAAGTTTTGTGACAACCTTCATATTCGACTTAGTTTTGCCTCAGTAGCCTACCCTCAAGCTAACGGCCAAGTAGAGAGAGCCAATCGAACCATCAAGGAAGGTTTGCAAATTCATTTAGATAAAGCAAAAGGAGCATGGGTTGATGAGCTTCCGTCAATCCTTTGGGCATACAGAACTACAAGTGTAATTTCAACAGGAGAGACCCCTTTCAGCTTAGTCTGTGGAACGGAAGCATTGATCCCTGTTGAGATAGGAGCAACCTCTCCCAGAATGATTGAGTTTGATGAAGAAGCTAATTCTGGAGCAATCAAAACCAACTTGGATTTATTAGATAAGCATAGGGATCAAGCATGCATACGATTAGTTGCATATCAACAGAGAGTTTCTCGGTATTATAATTCAAGGGTAAAAGAAAAATCACTGGCTGAAGGAGATCTTGTAATGCTCATACAGAGGAAGGAAAGCTTTGACCAAATTGGGAAGGACCTACAGAATCAAAAAAATGGTTGGTCCAGCAACTTGCAAATTGGAAATTCTAGAAGGAAAAAAGATCACCGAAACTTGGAATGCAAACCATTTGAAGCTTTATTTTCAGAACAATTGTATTTTGTAACTACCATTATGAATCAATGAAGTTAATGGAGCCGTGATTGCGGTCCCATGGTTTTTCTCCTCATCGGGGTTTTCCACGTAAAAATATTGGGTGTGATGCCTTTACTTTTGTTTTTTATTACTCGTTGATCCACCAATAAAGATTATAAAATTTATCCCTTGAAATTGTTAAGACATATGGTAGGTCAAAAAGCTTATCTTCTATGAGGGAAGAAAGTTTACTGCCATGATGCACGCAATGATATTTTTCAAGGCTGTTAAGACATATGGTAGGCCAAAAAGCTTATCTTCTATGAGGGAAGAAAGTTTACTACCATTATGCACGCAGTGATATTTTTCAAGGCTGTTAAGACATATGGTAGGCCAAAAAGTTTATCTTCTATGAGGGAAGAAAGCTTGCTGCCATGATGCACACAGTAAAAATTCTTCAAGGCTGTTAAGACATATGGTAGGCCAAAAAGCTTATTTTCTATAAGGGAAGAAAGCTTGCTGCCATGATGCAAGTAGTTTATAAAAAATCAAACATACGTCGTGAAAAATTTCCAAGTATAAGTTTTTGAAAAATCACACCCAATTCAATAAAATTACTTGTGATTGGGGAGTGATTAACATTAAACATAAAGGAAAAGTAGATAAAAAAAATCATAAAATAAATAAAAAATTCCAAGTTAAAATTCCAAGTCAATGAATTCTCATGGAAAAAAATATGAGGAATAAAAATAACGAATAAAAATCTAAGATGCAGGATCGACATCGGCAGAAGGTTCATCATCAGCACCATGATCCTCATCTAAATCTTGCAAAGCTGATATCTCATCATCCGGAACTATATCTGAAGATTCCGTGACTCCATTCTTCCCATAGAATTCCCAAGGTCCACCAAGATTCTTCAGATCATCAAACAAGCTTTTATTTACACAGGTAGCACTATCCTCCTCATTCAGATCAAAAGTATTCCAATTAGTGTGGTGGGAAAGAGATTTAGTTTTTGAAAAGACTAACTCAGGATGAGAACGACCATCCTCCTGCTCAAGAATTTGGCGAGCAAGATAAAAACCTATATTGGAGAAGCTGACCCTGGCTACACATTTTCTCTCGTAACAGTCTTTGGACTCCCTGTACTCGCGACCTGTGGTAGAACGAATGGAAGCATGGTCACTCTTGAGCTTCTATACCATGCTAGTCTCATCAGCCAGCTTCAGTTCAAGCTTCTTGATATCATTTTTGAGGAATGAGTTCTGCTTATCTAACTTCTCATAATCATTATTCAGAATAGCATACTTGGATTCCATGGCTTTTGAGTTTACTTGATCAGCTTCTAAGGATTTAACACGGTCCTGAAGCTTCACATTCAAACTCTGACTTTGTTGAAGCTTCCCTTCAACCTCTTGAAGTTTCCCTTCAAGGTTTTCAACCGTCTGCTTTCGTGCCAATCCAAAAGCCACTGAAGCACATTGAGCCCCCTACCATCAAAACAAAGAAAATGAGTTATCCTCAAATAAAACACGTATGTTAAAGTGCACATTTATATGATGATTGAATAGAGATACACACTTCAACAATTCTGCGCTCAGCCATATCAAGGTTGTCACATAAATCCTTGCAGTGGCTCTCCTCATCACGAGGGAGAATAGAGGAAATCATCAGCCTAGAAGCTACCCCCAGCAGGTCAACAGAATTGGTATTTAGCAAACCAGGGTAAAACCTGAAATCCTCCCCTTCAAGAGTAGTTTTCAAAGGAGTATTTTTATAGAT
Source organism: Euphorbia tirucalli (assembly GCA_039660915.1). Lineage (NCBI taxonomy): Eukaryota > Viridiplantae > Streptophyta > Magnoliopsida > Malpighiales > Euphorbiaceae > Euphorbia > Euphorbia tirucalli. The sequence continues at coordinate 15,785,644 of CM077639.1, forward strand.
GTTGTAAGATGCAACATACATACCCATCCTTGGAAAAACAAGATCCATTCTAGGTAAAGATTCTGAGCGAAGTTTCTTCCTCTCACGATGAAGTGGAATATTGGAATGAATCCTCTAATCTCTTGTGTTCAGCATCGATTGAGAGCCACCTCTCTTATCCCGAGTAGAGGAAGAACGATTTTCGGGGATGAGATTGACACACCCTTCTTAGCCTTACTAGAAGGATCGACCTCAGAAGACTTAAACTTTGGTTGCACAAGAGGGATTGAAGAGTTCAAACTTACGATGACCTTTGGAATTGCGGCCTATGATGAAGCATTTGATGGAGCTGAAGGATGAGCTTTCTTCAGAGCCGAAGCATCACCCTCTGAAATGATTTGACTGGTAGGAGAAATCTTTGCTCTAGTACGTTTTTGTCCGGCTGCAAAAGCGGCAAAAGTGGAGTTCCCAATGGCAAAAGCAGCAAAAGTAGAGTTTTCTGATGGAGTCATGCCTACAAAAGGAAATTGTCAGTAAACATCCATGATTTGAAAAGATGAGAATCATATATGATATCGTATATACATATTGTTTTAATTAGTCACCATTGTCAGATAAGGAAGTTGTATGACTAGAAGGGATATCAGCATCATAGGGTAAGGTGTTTTCTAAAGGGAAGATCTCGTGTTCAGACGAAGAATCTTTGATGGTGCCATCAGACAAAGAAACCCTGGATGAATCAGATGAAGAATCAGATGAAGAGTTTGAGGAACTTCGGTTGTTAGAAGTTCCACGATCCGAATGATCAGAGGAAGAAGAGTTAGTTTCATTGATGAGAGGAAGACATAAGGGAACTCCCCAGCCCATGGCAGATAGATTGGATGGCGTCAGAATTTTATTTAAATAACATTTTGTTTTACACAAAATGTCAATCTCAACTGAATACTTTACTAAGAGAGAAGCACGAACCGGCCAAGTGATACCCTTTCTAACCGACACCCAGCTCCAAGGATGAGCAACTTTCCACATGTCAATAGGAGGGTAAATAAGCAACCATCTGTCTTCATAATTACCAATAGGAGAAAAATCATCGATAAGGGTGAGTGTTTCCTCACCAAAGTCAGTCTTTTGGAGGAGAAAACGACTCGATTTATCTTTGCACACCTTTGTGATGTAAAAAATATGAAAGAGGTTGACAGTCGGAATGACCTCTGCTTTATGACATAGAAGATAAAAACCGATGAGAAATCTCCTCCCACGGGGTACAGTTGTGGTGGCGATAATTTGTTAGCTTTTAAAAAGGCCATAATGAAAGGAGGCAAAGGAAAAGTGACACCCATGTCCAGAAGAACCTCATGTAAAGCAAAAGAATCATAAGGAGCAAGGGCAAAAGAAACATCTGAATTTGGAGGAATATCAACTCTCCAGCCGGGTGGAAGGGATAATTTAGTTCTAAAAGATTTGATGTCATTTTCCTTGAGTCGAGTGGGAACACATCTAGTGATTACTTCATTGGAACGAGGACCAAGAACCTCAGACCTGAGTCTCATTGTCTATTTAGTTTGAACCATCTTTGGATGCGCGAAATCAACAGTAAAGGAAGGACATAAGAGAAACAATCAAACCATGAGTTATACCAAGAAAATAAAAAGAAAACAATAACAATATTCACCTTTTGTCCATTGCATGCATCGTAAAAAAAAAGGCAACAGAAGGGTATTAGGATTTAAGAACCCCTTGTTGGGTTTGAAAAAGTGAAGATAAAGTGTTTGTTGAAATGCCTATTTGAAAACTGATATTGGCTAAATTCAACAATTAAAATTGAAAGTAATAAACGTATTGGAATTCTTTGGTACCCAAAAATCATATTCAATTACAAATAATAAAGATCCAATTTTTACAAGTTTCAACACAACTCAATTTTGCCCAAACAAACATAACCCAAAAAGCTCATCATTTGCAGCATGCATTTTAACCCAAAAAGCTAGCTCAGTTTTTATTGGCTCATGATAGAATACAACTAATTAACAAATGCAACAACCTTCTTATTCTTTCATTTAGAAGCTGCCCCTAGATGCAAATCATAAATGAAACTAAGCACTTGAAAAATCAGGCCACTAAATCAATAATTAAATTGGCAACTTGATCATGAAATTTAAAATTGACAAAAGCAGTACCTGGTTTAAAATCAGCTAAAAAATTGAACTCAGTGGCAGATTGGAATAAAAAAGGTTATGATCGGATTGGCAGTGGAAATAGGAGAGGCCGGCGTCTGATCGGCAGTCGTGAATCCCGTAGGAAGAAGTTGGCACGGTGGACGGCGTTGAGGTCTAAGCTACGCCGGATGGTTGCTGCAAAGGGGTAGGCGCCACAATCTGAGCGGCACGGAGAGGGCTGTGATTGACGTCGGTGACACAAGGTGGTGGTGGAGATGAAGCGAAGCGAGGCAACGGTGGACGACGTTGAGGCGCTGATGAGGGTCGGCAACAGGCTGCTCCAAAAAAGTTATCGGCAGAACAAGAAAAGGGGATGGAAGGAGAAGGATTTTTCATCTTGGGGCAGGTATTTTAAGCCCAAAAATTTAAGAGACCTAAACCTACAAGAGCTCTATCACTATTATAATAATAATAATAATAATAATAATAATAATAATAATAATAATAATAATTATTATTATTATTATTATTATTATTATTTTCTTTAAAAGAGAAATGGAAGAATTTTTATGGCTTATAATTAATATAATCTTAAATTAGTATTATTCTTTAAAATTAATATTTAATATAAGGCTTAAAATTAATGTTAATCTTAAATTAATGTTAGGCTTTTTTAATATAGCATTTCCAATGATAATTTTCACACTTTATCTGTTGGAAATTAATAGTCAATTTCACTTAGTTCTATTTTCCGGGTAAACCCAAAAATAGAAGTGGGGAGCAATTGATATAGCCCTGATCTAAGGGTAGGGAAAAATCTTAATATAGGATTTTTGTCAATTTTAACGTTACCTTAAATCATTGGAGGTACAGTTAATAAATAAATCAAACTGTCAGCCCACTCCTTGGCAGTTGCCAAGAACGTAAGACATGATTCTTTTGGAGATAACCTCCTTTATAATAACTATAAATAACCATTCTAAAGAGAGAAAAAGGGTGGAGAATCGGTTCTATCATTATAATCACTGACTTCAGCATCGGAGTGTCTCAGGGAATAAACCCCTTCCCTCGCTGTAACAGGTACTGCCCTGAGGAGTTCAGCCATTTCAACCATCTTCATAGGCAACCAGATTTTTGATGATCGATCTCCTCCTCAATAAATACACTGTTAGATCAAGGCTACAACAGAATCAAATATACCTTAAAGTGTTTGTTAATTGAGGAAGCGATTCTTGTTGATCTGAGGTTGCATCACTCTGATAATATAAGTGTTGAACCTTGTTTGGCATCTTCATCTTCCGAACGGATGCAACAATCACACGAATTAGCCCAGTGTATGGACTTCCTTGTGGCTTATCATGTCGATAAAATTTGTTTCCGAACAGATCCCATACCCAACTCCCCAGCTCATATTATCTTGTATATACACAATTCCTGTGAAACTTACCATAAAAAAAAGTACACAGTAAAGAAAAACCAATTGAAAAAACGACCTTGATCTTTTTGTTCATCAAATTGGTTAGCTCCCATTGTTGATAATGTAAATCTTGATACTCCAAACCCGATACAACACATTATTAAATCCACATACAACACTGCATACTGAAATTTTGATGGACTTTGGCAGATACTTGACCCGGTTTGGCATGGTTTTGGCCTTAATGAATCAATTACTGATGTTAAGGTTAAAACCAGCATCCCCTGCATCCAAAAAATTTAACTGTTACAGAAACAATATGACTGATGACACGATTATCATTTTTGTGACATATACAATTGTATCTAATTTTGTTATTATAGGGAAGAATTAGAAAAAGAGGAAGAAGAATGAGGGTGGAAAAATTAACCAGAAAAGAGAAACAGCAAGAAATAGCAGCAATAGAGAAAGAGCCCAAGTAAGAATCAGTAAGAATTGCTCCAATTAGAGGAAAAAAAACTCATGCCAGCATTAACCATATTGTAGATTTGAGCAGCATCAATGCTTTTGACATTGAATTCTTCAATTAGATACACAATCAGATTAGCTAGCCAGCCTCCACAGGCTAGAGTCAAGCAGGCAAATGTTCCTTCACAAAATTACACCAACTAATTAAATCAGCAGTAGAAAGTAAGAAGAAAGAAAAGTAATATTCAGACGAAGAGAGAGAGAGAGAGAGTAGATACCAATGATGAAAGGGGAAAGTGATCCATTTTCCTCTTTTGTTTGTATTGTTTGAGCTTGACATTTCTGCTTCTGGATCCATATTATCTCTGCTATAGCTTCCTCTGCTTATTCTTTTTTTTGTCCATCGAAGTAGTTCTCATATAGCACAAAACAGGTCAAAATGCTGTCAAAAACAATTCCCACTAACCCAATACCACAAAATAAAAAAATATTAATTATTAAATCCATGTAAAAATAATTTAAACAAATTGATTTCTAAAATATTATTACATGATGGATTCAATAAATCCACTGGATGATCCGGGCCCGGGTTGCTACTCTAACCGGTCCAATACTGCTCCTGCAAGATAGAAACAATGAGACACCGGTATCCTCTGGGGTATACTCTGATGCCTAAGTTAGTACGCCTGAGTGTGTTTAAGAGTACTTTTTAGAGAATTGAGAATAGAATTGAATCATCTTTACCTCGTACAGAACATCCTCCTTTTATAGGAGGGATGGTAGAGTTGGATTGATATTGGAAGAGCTCCACGTGGGTGGTGTTCCTATCCTAGTAAAACACAGAAGTGGATTCCTAATTGGATATCACCTTTTCTCCTAGGATCTCTCCGCAGATCAAGGAAGCTTAATCCGAATCTGTTCAGGGGAGGTCAGGATCCGGATGTGGAATCCGGCTGCTTTAACCGGGTGACGGGATCCGGGTATGTACTACCGGACTGAACTGGATGTCATCAGAAGTCCCCCCCTAGTCTGAAGTAAACCCTTTAGGGTTTAACACCTAAAACCCTGCCTAGGAGCGCATGCTCACCCACTGTCTGCCACGTACTGTGTACCTGCAGAGACGCGACCTTTGATTTGACTTAATTTTCAAATGCTGCAACCGTTCGATTTCCTACCAGCAGGGTATTTAATTCGCTGATTTCAGCTCTGGGCGTCATTCTGAGTTCCTAGCTGACGTGTGTCGAATCCGTCAAAAATAAAATAATTCTCAACCTATTCCTTGCAAAAATTAATTTGTAGATAGAGTAAGTGGAGGTCGAATCCAAGGGAATTAACTACTCAATTTAATTAAAGATTATGACCTGATAGAAATAAATAAAAAGGGATTTGAGATTATGAAATTAAAATAAAACAATTGTAAGAAAATAGAACTAGCAATTAAATTAAATTGGTGATTGATTGAGAGAAAACTTCAGCTAAGGGAATTTCAAACGGCAATTCATACCATATTGATCATTGACAGAAATTATGACCTCCAATTAATTATACCAGATTAGTTTGGGATATTCTTCCTTAATAATGAATTAATCAAGTAAGACTATAACTAATTCCTAATTGACGGATAACCTCGCCTTCGCGGTAGAGATTCAATCAATCAAAAGCATGAAGATTTAGAAGAACCCAATCTTGGCCAACCGATTCAAGCGAATTCGATTCAGAAACCAAATTATTTATTCATTCAATATTATAAATCTCCTAATCCTTATATTAATGTCACGGTGGAATTAACCCGATTTTGTCAGAAACTGATTAATTTTCCAACATAAAGAAAATTTGAAATATAATTATTGATTACTACCTCCAATTGGTTCAATTAAGATTACGATTACTTTCCCCAAATAGCAAATTGTTAAATAATTCTAAGAACAAGCCATTATCATTCAAAGATTAAATAACAAAATTAAACCTCCATGAATAAATAAACGATAAATCAAGAGGAGAAATTAAAGTGAAACGATCTCACAATATGGATGAATAAACCTTGTTGATTAATCCCTTAGCCGAAATTAAAAGTTTAGCTACACATAGCTAAAAGAAAATAATACATGGAGAGAAAAATAAATGTTGAAGAATGATAGAACTAGGAAGAAAGAAGAAGAGAAGGACGTTGGAGAGGAGATCCCCAAATAGACTCCTAAAAATCTCTTAAATACTAACCTCTTGAAAACCTACTTTGAATCCAACTCTAATTAGGAGAAATAACAATACTCCTAAATAAGAAATATAACTAATTTAGAAAATAATCAATTATCCTAAATTGATGCTGTCAAAACTTCCTAAATAATTGCTGGAAATTAGCTTCCATGATAAGCCTTTTTCCCTGAATTTCAGCTCTTTCCTCTTTTGCAAAACAGCCCCTGCCGCAGCTCCCTTAGCCTTGAGCAAGGCTAATTATGGTTCAGTTCCAAAAGACCCCAAATTCTCCACATTTTGTCTCCTTTTCTTCAAAACATTCCTGAAAACACACAATTCACTGAAAGCAAGTAAAAGGGCCCAAAATTGTGGATTTAAAAATCAAAATGAAACATATTTCATAGCAAAATACCACTATAAAAACGAGTTATCAAATTCCCCCACACTAACTCCATACTTGTCCTCAAGTATGATTCAAAACAAAACCACAACCCTTTCTAATGTCATTCACCCAAGATCGAGCTTCTCAACTTCACTAATTTAGAGAAAACTGAAAAAAACATAACTTCTTTAGGCAACCTCCACACTCATGTCACTTTCATAAAATTCAAGCAAAAAAAATGGCTTTCACAATATTTTCATTCAAACCAAAGCGATTGAGTCCAATTAATTATTTATAGCACACATAATTAAGTTACCACTTCGAGATTTTAATCTTGTACTTATGGAATTCTCAACCAAGACTAAACAAAATACCTCATCAAATCACACAACCACTTGATTAAAGAGGACAGAAAATAATTTGGACAATTAATCTTTGAAATCGTTTTGTCTCATTTTTTCATCATTTTTTTTCTTTTCTTTTGGGGATGCAAATATCCATTCCTATTAGAGCATTCCCGGTTGCTAGCCGAGTACCCCTAATCATAGTAAATATTGCAGTCCTTAACCTTACTTTGGGACGCGAATATCCGTTCCTATTAGAGCATTCCCGGTTGCCAGCCGAGTACCCCTAATCATAGTAAATATTGTAGTCCCTAGCGGCTACTAGCACGGCCCATAACCACTTTTGTGGACAGCGGGACCTATGAGACAATTAATATGAGACTTATTATAACCAAAAGAAAAAATTATCCATCTCTTTAACCAAACAATTCATGGATTTAACAAGGCAGTAAGCTAGCTCAATTAGAATTCTCATAATACAAGAAAGATTAAGAGCATGCAATAACTTTTAGTTTTATCCAAATTTGAACTTAAATCGCATAATCATTTGAATTATCTTCTTGCTCAGCCCATTTACTCAACTAAATTCAGTGATAGAGATGGGGTATCCCTTGTAAGTCATGCTGATCAATTTATTCTTAAAAAAAATTTAGAAATCTTCTTGGACAAATACAATCTCCTAGGGCTGTAAATTCAACAATGATTCAGAGGACAAGTTTGTGAATTAGTTTCAAATGCAATCAGCCCAAATTTATTCAGAGAAAAAAAATCAGCAGCTTCTAAAATTAAAAAAAATTCACCTATCAAGTGTAATCCCAATTCACCAATTCACAGCAAATACCAATCAATTAGCAGCTCATCAAAAATCAAAAATCAATTTATAGATTATTTCATCAATTCTCAGCAAATATACCACTCCCCCACACTAAAAAAAACTTGTCCACAAGTTTGAAATAGAAGAAAATCAACACATACAAGACAAGAAAAAGGAAAGAAATTACCCAGAGTTGACGCTTATACTTTGGTTACTGCTGGTTCTAGCGATGGCCGGAAGAGGTGCTGCTCGTGGTAGATGGGCTGCTGCTGTGCGTTTAGACTCTGCCAAGTGATGAGATCGAGGCAGACGTGAGAGGAGCAGTAGATCGTTTCAGGGCGTCGTTCGCTGCTGCGGTTCCGGCGTGGCTGGCATCGTTTGTTGTGGCGGTTCCGGCATGGCTGCTGGATGCACCGGCGGCGCGATGAAGGGGTATTGGGGAGAAGGAAATGTGGGGTGCGGCTGTGACTTGAAATTAGGTGAGGTAGGTGAATTGAAATTAGGTGAGGTAGGTGAAAATGTGGGCCCATAATAAAAGCAGAGTATTTAAAACAAGTGGTTCTCCTTTAAAGCCCATGTACCCATGCTGCAGTATAAAGAGCTGAAGCCCATCTTGATTCCATGAAAACCCAGACCTTCATTTAAAAGCTGAAATCCAGAAGCCATTAAAGCCTCCCTCCATGAATAAGCCCAAACCTGCAAATTATAACATAAACAGTAAAAATTCAAGGAAGAAGATGACAGGTAAATCAGACATTACAAAAATAAATAAATAAAAATGAAACAAGAACGTTGATAGCCTTGCCCAAGGCTGACCACGGGTTGCCTCCCGTCCAGCGCCTCTATTTATTGTCTATGGCCAGACATAGTATCTTTGCGAAGTTCATGCCAAGATCAGATCAATGCTCTCAGTGCTTCCCACTTCTGCATTTTCGAAATATGGTTTGAGCCGGTGGCCATTGACAAGTTGTGTTTTCCCACTTTCCAAACTCTGAATCTCAATTGCTCTATGGGAGAGTATTTTAGTGACTAAAAACGGACCAATCCACCGTGAGCGGAGTTTACCAGGAAATAATTTCAGTCTAGAATGGTAGAGCAACACCTTCTGACCAATCTGAAAATTCTTCTGGTATATTATGTCATCATGGAACTTCTTCATTTTGAGCTTGTAAATTCTAGAGCTTTCGTATGCATTGTATCTCAATTCTTCCAGCTCTTGAATTTGCAATTTCCTCTGTTCTCCTGCCTCATCAAAATTCATGTTGCACCTTTTTATTGCCCAAAAGGCCTTGTGTTCCAATTCAACTGGCAAGTGACAAGCTTTTCCGTATACCAAGCGATATGGAGTCTTGCCAATTGGGGATTTGTAAGCCGTACGGTACGCCCACAGCGCATCGTCCAGTTTTACGCTCCAATCCTTTCGAGTGAAATTCACCGTCTTTTCCAGTATGGATTTTATCTCCCGGTTGGAAACTTCTGCCTGGCCGTTTGTCTGTGGGTGATAAGCTGTAGACATCCGGTGTTGTACGTCGTATTTCTTCAGAAGATTCATCATCAATTTATTGCAAAATGTGTACCTCTATCACTGATGAGAACTCTAGGCATGCCAAACCTACAAAAAATATTAGCCTACACAAACTTTGTTACTGTTTTAGCATCATCAGCGCGTGTGGCTTTAGCTTCAACCCATTTCGATACATAATCAACAGCTAACAGGATGTATAAATTTCCGAAAGAATTTGGGAATGGACCCATAAAATCTATACCCCATACATCGAATATTTCGCAAGCGACGATCGATGTAAGTGGCATTTGATTTCTTTTACCTATAGTTCCTGTTTTTTGACAATTCACATAACTCTTACAAAACATATATGCGTCACGGAATAAACTAGGCCAGAACAAACCACTCTCAAGAACCTTACGAGCTGTTCTTTCTGGACCAAAGTGTCCTCCACATGCTCCTGAATGACAAAATTCCAGCACTGAATTTATTTCATGATTGGGAATGCATCGGCGGATGATTTGATCGGAGCAATGTTTCCATAAATATGGTTCATCCCACAAGAAATATTTTGATTCGGCTCTTAATTTGTCCTTCTCATGTCTGCTATACTCTGCTGGTATGGTACCTGTCACCAAAAAATTCACCAAATCAGCGTACCAAGGTGTAACAGTTTCTAATCTAAACAAACCTTCATCGGGAAAGTCATCTTTGACAGGTAATGCTTCTTGACTATTCGGTAGGCGACTGAGATGGTCGGCTACCAAATTTTCTGAACCCTTTTTATCCCGAATTTCTATATCAAACTCTTGCATCAACATTATCCATCGTATCAGTCTCAGCTTAGATTCCTTCTTCGTCCTTAAGTACCGGAGGGCTGCATGATCGGAGTGTACCACCACCTTAGTTCCTAGTAAGTATGATCTGAATTTTTCTAAGGCGAAGACTACGGCTAGCAATTCTTTCTCCGTGGTGGAATAATTCTTTTGAGCACGATCCAAGGTCCTTAAGGCGTAGTAGATCACGTGATGATTCTTGCCAATTTTCTGACCTAACACAGCTCCCACGGCATGATTGCTGGCGTCACATATAATTTCGAATGGAAAGTTCCAATCGGGGGGCTGAATTATAGGTGCTGTCACCAACTTTTCCTTCAATGTATCAAATGCAATCTTACATTCTTGGTTGAAATCAAATAGCACATCGTTTTGCAACAGCCGACATAAAGGTTGAGTGATGTATGAAAAATCTTTAATAAATCGTCTGTAAAAACCTGCATGACCAAGAAAAGAGCGAACTTCCCGTATATTGATGGGGTAAGAAAAAGTTTGAATTACATCAATCTTTGCCTTATCTACCTCAATCCCTTTAGATGATACAATATGTCCTAGAACAAACCTTGTTCGACCATAAAATGGCATTTTTCATAATTTAAAACAAGGTTAGATTCTAAGCAACGATTTAGAATTTTTGTGAGATTAGATAAGCAATGGTGAAAGGAATCTCCATACACGGTAAAATCATCCATAAAAACCTCAATTATGTGCTCCACATATTCAGAAAAGATACTTACCATACACCTTTGAAATGTGGCTGGGGCGTTGCATAGCCCGAATGGCATCCTTCGGTAAGCGAAAGTTCCGAATGGGCAGGTAAAGGTGGTCTTTTCCTGATCATCCAGAGCGACTGGGATTTGGTAAAACCCTGTATAACCATCGAGACAACAATAGTAACTCTTACCTGCCAATCTTTCCAACATTTGGTCTATAAATGGAAGGGGAAAGTGATCTTTTCTTGTTGCAGCATTGAGCTTCCAATAATCGATGCAAACGCGCCACCCATTTTGCACTCGTGTTGGAACTGATTCCCCATTCTCGTTCTCAATTACTGTAATGCCCGTTTTCTTGGGTACCACTTAGACAGGGCTTACCCATTCACTATCCGATATGGGGAATATAACACCAGCATCTAGCATCTTTTGAATTTCTTTTTTCACCACTTCCATCATTGGTGGATTTAATCTTCTTTAAGCTTCACGCCTTGGTTTAGCACCTTCCTCCATGTGAATTCGGTGCATACACACGGCTGGACTGATGCCTTTAATATCTGCTATGGTCCACCCGATAGCCTCCTTGTGAGCCTTCAATTCTTCAATCAGCTTCTCTTCTTCTTGCGGCTTTAATTTGTTTGAGATAGTTACTGGAAGTGTTTCGTTGCTGCCTAAGAACACATACTTCAAATGGTTGGGCAGCTCCTTCAATTCCAATTTTGGTGCCTGCACAATAGAAGGTAAAAGTCGGTGGTCAGTTTGAGATATAGATTTTACAGAATTTTCATGCTTTTGTCTCAAGGCTGCTAGCTCATGTATAACATCAATTATTCCTTCTTCTAGCTGAAAATCAGCCTCATTTTCCAGAAATTCCAACGTAATATTATTATGCATCACCACTTGCAATTTATCTTCTTTCGACAGCTCAAATACTCGTTCTACTAGTGGATCAATAACATCAATGCTACATACGGAAGACACATCGTTAGGAAATTTCATCGCATCATATACATTAAATTGAACCGTTTTACCGTCGAACTCCATGGTTAATGTTCCTTTATGAGCATCAATTTTTGTTCGAGCGGTAGTTAGAAAGGGCCTTCCTAACAAAATTTCCGATGATTCTTTAGAGCTTTCACCGTGTTCCATATCAATGATGTAAAAATCTGCTGGAAAGATTAATTCACCCACCTGCACTAAAACATCTTCTAACAATCCTTCAGGGTAAACAATAGATCTGTTAGCAAGTTGAATTACTACTCCTGTTTCTTCTAAGGGACCAGCATTTAAAGATAAATAAATAGATTTAGGCATAACATTAATAGATGCACCTAAATCACACATTGCCTTATTAATGCTAGTTTTTCCGATTTGACAAGGAATAGCAAACATACCTCTATCTTTACATTTTTTTGGCATACTACCTTGAAGGACAGCAGAAACGTTAGCGCCCATAGTTATCTTTTCATATCCAATTGTCTTGACTTTGTTAGCACATAACTCTTTCAAGAACTTAGCATAACGAGGAATTTGACGAATAGCATCAATTAAAGGAATATTTACCTCGATTTTTCGAAAAACCTCAAAAATATCCTTATCCTCTTTCTCTTTTTTAGATTTATCAAATCGAGAAGGAAAAGGAGGGGGCATAGTGATATTCTTGGATGAGGACTTACCTGTAACTGGAAGAGGCAGCAGCTGTTCGCCCTCTTTTTCAATGCTTTCTTCGTGTTGACCTTGCTGATCCTCCTTTTCCGGTTGCTCAACCGTCTTGCCACTCCTTAATGTAATGGCACTGGCATTCTGCTTTGGATTTACCTCCGGTTGGGAGGGTAATTTCCCTTGTGATTGGATCGAGCTTAAAGCATTAGCCAACTGCCCAATATGCTTCTTGATCTCTACGATTTCAGCATCTTTCTTTTCTGAATTTGCCAACAATGTTTGAAGCATCTCTTCCATTTGTTTGTTTGGATTTACACCAGCATAATTTGGTCTAGGCTGGAAGTTCGGTTGCCTTGGTGTATAGCTGAAATTTGGATGTTGACGCCACCCCGGGTTATATGTATTTGAATAGGGATCATTCAATTTAGGAGCTTGTCCTTGAAATCCACCGAGAGCGTTCAACTGTTCCGAACTATCTTCTTGCAACATTGGGCAAGCCTCCGTGTGATGAATCGTTGCGGCACAAATTCCACACTTCTTAACTGGAGCCATTTGTCCCATAGCTAAAGTCTGCACAAGATCAGTTAGTTTATTCAATTTATCTTCAATATTAGATTCTCGTACCTCATAAGCTTTTCGCGGGATCTCTTGTTGCCTTCCAAATTGTTGAGAAGTTTCAGCCATAGCTCGAATCAATTCTTTTGCAGCTGTACGTGTTTTGTCCAGAAAACTTCCGCCGCTTGCAGCATTCACCATCTTTTTTTCCATGGTCAACATTCCTTCGTAGAAATATTGAATCAAAGAATTTTCAGCAATTCCATGTTGTGGACAGCTTCCACACAACTTTTTGAAGCGTTCCCAATAATCGTGAAGGTTCTCTACATCTCTCTGCTTGATTCCGCTGATCTCTCTTCGAATATCCACAGCTCGGGAAGCTGGAAAATATTTTTCCAAGAATAATTGCACCATGTCGGGCCATGTTGTAACTGTTTCGGATGGTAAATTGAGTAACCATTCCTTTGCCGAATCCTCCAATGAGAATGGAAAAGCTCTCAATTTGACTTGCTCTTCGGTTATTCCATGAGGACACATACCCGAACATACTACGTGAAATTCTTTGAGATGCTTATGTGGGTTTTCGTTTTCCAACCCGTGGAACTTAGGAAGTAGATGAATCAATCCTGATTTGAGCTCAAACGCAGCATTCAGGTTCGGATAAAGAATGCACAGGGGCTGGTTGTTTGTTTCCGGTGTATTCAACTGTCTCAACGTTCGTTCAGCCATTGTCGCTTGTGCTGGAACCCTTTTTTCTGGTTCGTTGCTGCTGTTCCCTTCTTCCTCGCTATCACTTTGGGAAAATTCTTCAATTAATTCCTCTTCGTTGGGGACTAAAGATGAGGCAGCTTGTGCCTTTCGCAATTTTTCCTCTTTCCGGAGCTTCTTTGCGGTCTTCTCAATTTCTGAATCAAAAAGAATAGGCTCCGAAATATTGCTCCTGGTCATAAAAAAAATTAAATCAAGTTAGAATAATTCCCCGGCAACGGCGCCAAAATTTGACGTGTGTCGAATCCGTCAAAAATAAAATAATTCTCAACCTATTCCTTGCAAAAATTAATTTGTAGATAGAGTAAGTGGAGGTCGAATCCAAGGGAATTAACTACTCAATTTAATTAAAGATTATGACCTGATAGAAATAAATAAAAAGGGATTTGAGATTATGAAATTAAAATAAAACAATTATAAGAAAATAGAACTAGCAATTAAATTAAATTGGTGATTGATTGAGAGAAAACTTCAGCTAAGGGAATTTCAAACGGCAATTCATACCATATTGATCATTGACAGAAATTATGACCTCCAATTAATTATACCAGATTAGTTTGGGATATTCTTCCTTAATAATGAATTAATCAAGTAAGACTATAACTAATTCCTAATTGACGGATAACCTCGCCTTCGCGGTAGAGATTCAATCAATCAAAAGCATGAAGATTTAGAAGAACCCAATCTTGGCCAACCGATTCAAGCGAATTCGATTCAGAAACCAAATTATTTATTCATTCAATATTATAAATCTCCTAATCCTTATATTAATGTCACGGTGGAATTAACCCGATTTTGTCAGAAACTGATTAATTTTCCAACATAAAGAAAATTTGAAATATAATTATTGATTACTACCTCCAATTGGTTCAATTAAGATTACGATTAATTTCCCCAAATAGCAAATTGTTAAGTAATTCTAAGAACAAGCCATTATCATTCAAAGATTAAATAACAAAATTAAACCTCTATGAATAAATAAACGATAAATCAAGAGGAGAAATTAAAGTGAAACGATCTCACAATATGGATGAATAAACCTTGTTGATTAATCCCTTAGCCGAAATTAAAAGTTTAGCTACACATAGCTAAAAGAAAATAATACATGGAGAGAAAAATAAATGTTGAAGAATGATAGAACTAGGAAGAAAGAAGAAGAGAAGGACGCTGGAGAGGAGATCCCCAAATAGACTCCTAAAAATCTCTTAAATACTAACCTCTTGAAAACCTACTTTGAATCCAACTCTAATTAGGAGAAATAACAATACTCCTAAATAAGAAATATAACTAATTTAGAAAATAATCAATTATCCTAAATTGATGCTGTCAAAACTTCCTAAGTAATTGCTGGAAATTAGCTTCCATGATAAGCCTTTTTCCCTGAATTTCAGTTCTTTCCTCTTTTGCAAAACAGCCCCTGCCGCAGCTCCCTTAGCCTTGAGCAAGGCTAATTATGGTTCAGTTCCAAAAGACCCCAAATTCTCCACATTTTGTCTCATTTTCTTCAAAACATTCCTGAAAACACACAATTCACTGAAAGCAAGTAAAAGGGCCCAAAATTGTGGATTTAAAAATCAAAATGAAACATATTTCATAGCAAAATACCACTATAAAAACGAGTTATCACTAGCATTCTCATTTCTTAAAACCAGTAAGTGCTCTCTTTCTTTTTCTACTACTTTTCTGTTTTTCTTTTGTTCGTAGTTCTAGGGTGAACTGCCTGTTTGTTATGGGTTCTTCGAGTTATTCGTGGACTTCTAGCACTGCTCCCCGCCCTGTATCCCCTTCTGTGGAGGTGGATTCTGACGCCGCCAGGCTTTCTTCGTCGAAGACCTCTGAAAGAACTCGTTCTGCCGGAGAGACCAGTGCACCAGTCTACCTCCCTGAGTCATCTCAGGTGGCCAGGAGTGTCTTAGGGAGAACCCTTACCCCTAGGATATCAGAAATGGTCTCCTCCATCGCTTTCCGTGAGATAAATCAGTTGGCTTCTGACTATCCCTGGTTAGAAGCCTGTGAGTGCCTCATCCCTGCTTCCAGCCAAAGGGTTCATCTTCCCCCGCCTAGCTATTTCTCTATCTATCTTCACCATGTAGTGGGCGGGTTCACCTACCCGCTCCCGGAGGGGATCTGTTCCATCTTGAATCGGTACAGGGTATGTCCGGCCCAGCTGCACCCGAACGTGATGGAAGATGTGTGCGCCACTTATTGGTTATGCTGTAACCTCAGCATCCAACTGACTGGTGCCCTCTTCCGGCACATTGCCACTCCGGTTCTGCGAAACACCAACAGAGACCATCTTACCATGGCTAAGGGGCCTCTCTTTTGTTTTTTTCTGGTCGTACCTCCTCAGTTAAGGGGTTTAAGGGTTTATTTTTCTTCATAAAGTTGAAGAAAAATGTTCCAACTTTCCCCACTGCCTGGTCTTTCTGGTCTGCAAGCGAGATGCGGGGGGAGAAAGATAAGCTCTCGCCCTAGGAACAGGGCCACCTGGATCTGCTCACTGCGGTTCCGACTCAGTACTGGAAGCTTCAGTATGCCACAAGGGCTTACCGCCAAGGGTTGCTACTAGTAGCGCTTGATGACCGGACCGGTCTCCCTGTGTTCTTTAATGATCCCTTAGAGGGCCGAGGTATTTATTTACTTATTTTTGTATTTTCCCTCTGTGGTAGGGATGTCATTTGCTGATACTGTTGTAGCCTTGCGTGCCCGAAGGAGCGGATCGAAAGCGTCAATTGTCGCACCCGCGCCCATTCCAGCCATCGCTTCTGCTGGTCCGGATCCTGCCATCATTCCCAGCGCGAGTGTAGAACCTGCTCTGGGAAATAAGAAGAGGCTCGGTGTTCCCGCCTCTAGATCAGATAAAGCGAAGAAGACCCGAGTGGTATGTTCTCTTTTTTTTTTAGGTGACATTGGGTTGTGCTCACTTCTTGTTTCACAGGAGGTAGCGCCCGACTTTCTGGTCCGGTGGACACCGACAGCCCAATAGGGGGATATCTTAATCTCAAAGTTTGGCAAGGATGCTAGTCTGGCTGACCCCCTGGTACAGCTGGAACTGAGCAACGGGATGTACCTCCCTGCTGACTCCTCCCGGATGAGGAATTTGATAAACCGGACCATCGGGACTCGAGTCCTGAGCAAGTTATACACGGTAAGTCCTGAACTTTTTCCCTTCATCTTCTGGCTGTGTCTAATTGTTCCTCTGTTTGCAGGCCATCCCCTTCCTCTACGAGAAATTGAAAAGAGTTGAAGAGGCGGATCGTATCTACGATCAGAGCATCGCCGGTGCTTTAGAGAGAAAGAAGCTGGAAGAGGGTCTGGCTAAGGTGAAAACGGAGGTTGAGCAACAAAAGAAAACTCTGGATGCTGTCACTGCTGAGAACGTGGCCCTTAAGCGCTCTCTTGAGCTAGCTGAAGCAGCCCTTGAGTAGGAGAGGAAGTCCCGCGAGAGTAACCGGTTGGCGGCGGAGGAGAAACTGAAGGGAAGGACCCTTACCTACCGGCGTCTTGCCCTGTTGTATGGGGACCGCATCCTTCAGAGGTGCTCTGAAGTCTACCCTGATGTTGCTTTCGGGGACATAGAAGTGGACTTTCCTGATGAGGTCGATCTTCCTGATGAGGAAGAGGATGTCCTTCCTGCTGCCTCAGTGCCTGAAGAGGGATCAGCTGAGTGATCCGGTGATCAGACTAGGGCGTGATTCTTGTAAATGTAAACATTTCTCGTTACGGGCATTTTAATGAAAAGATCAAAAAAAATTTTGTGATGCGGCTTTGTTTTTCTAGTTTTCTTTGTGTTTGAATGCAAACTTAATGTAAACGAATCTGCTTATGGTTGCCATTCAAAGCCGGTTTAAATTGTCATTCGGAATCGAATGTTTAGCCGGGACTTTAATTTTATCGAAAGCGACTAAAAAGGCCAAGCATATAAATATTCGAAAGCGAATAAAAATGGACAAGCACAACAGAGATGTATTCGAAAGCGAATCTCCATTAAGTATAAAGTTACAACACTAGCTATGGTTGCCTCGTTAAAAACCTCAGCAGGGAAAACCCTGCGGGAAAAAACCACTGCCAAGGGAAAAAGACTACAATGTGCTCTACTGGTTGTATTTCCTGAGTGCTCTTGAGTTCCATGTGCGTGGAATGTCTCTTCCGTCCATATGACATAGTTTGTACGTGGCCGGTCCTAGGGCTTTGTTGATTCGGTACTGTCCCTCCCATTTGACAGCCAGTTTTCCTTTACCTTCTCTAGCTTGTGAGGCCTCCGTGTCTCGCAGTATAAGGTCTCCCTCCTAGAAGGCTACCGCCTTTACTTTCTTGTCATGGTACCGAGCAACTTTATTTTTGTATACCGCCATGAGGACAAAGGCCCTCTCCCTTCTTTCCTCCAATGAGTCCAAGTGAAAGCACAGGTTAATGTCATTCTGAGCTTCACTGTAGTAAGTCACACGGTCACTAGGGGAGCCTATTTTCATCGGGATCACTGCTTCGGTACCGTACATTAGGGCGAGGGGGGTTTCCCCAGTGGCCCGTCTTAGGGTGGTTCTGTATGCCCATAGTACGCTGTTAAGTTCATCAGCCCATGCTCGCTTGTGCCCCTCCAACCTTTTCTTGATGCCGTCACATATGGTGCGGTTGGTAACCTCTGTCATGCCATTGCTCTGTGGATGGGCGACCGAGCTACACCTATGTGTGATGTGGAAGCTTTCGCAGAATTCTTTGAATTTTCTGGAGGTGAATTGAGTCCCATTATCCATGATGATGGTATTCGGTATGCCGAATCTTCCTAGGATGTACTCCTTCACAAAAGTCATCACTTTCTAAGGGGTGATGGTAGAGAGGGCTTCTGCTTCCACCCATTTGGTGAAGTGATCAACCGCGACAATTATCCACTTCCTCTATCTGCTTGCTTCCGGCATCTGGCCCACAAGGTCAATCCCCCATGTCGAAAAAGGCCAAGCCGTTAGGATTGGCTGCTGTTCTGCTGGAGGTAGGCTGGTTCTTTTGGCATGTACCTGGCACTGGTGACAAGCATAGATGTAGGCCTCTGCGTCTTCTTTCATTGTTTCCCTGAAGTATCCCATGAGCATTGCTCTGTGGACTATAGTCAGGGTGGCCTGATGTGACCTACAAATCCCCTCGTGGAGCTCCCTCAAAACGTAGTTCCCTTCTTCCGGCGAGACGCACTTCAACCAAGGGCGACTGAAAGACTTACGGTAGAGCTGTCCGTCTATGATAGCATACCTAGCAGATTTCCTAGAGATTCGACAAGCCGTTGATTCATCTTCCGGCAATTTTTCCTCCTTTAGGAAGTCCATGATGGGCGTTATCCAGCATGTGCTGCTGTGGTCTATTTGTTGGAAATGCCCTAGTCCCGAGGCATTGGTCCTTGTGTTTGTATAATACATTTGTACATCAACGTGAACTTTATGTACTATACAATTTGTGTTAAGGAAATAAAGGCATTAATCTATTTATTATATGTCTTGTGCTATATTTTAAATAGAGTATCCTATGGACATATCCATATCCATGTTGTCAAGTGTGAGGCACTTGGCAGTAAGACTATGGATAGGGAGAACGATATGGCCATGAAGTTTTCCGTAGTCTGTTCCAATCATGGGAATGAATGGAACTAAAGACTATCATTAGTCTGGTTGTATGGCGGTGTCTTACCGGTCATAGTACATGGAATGTCAACTAGGTTAATGGGTACATGCAAAAAGGGCATGGTACTGGATTGATCCACTTAACGGGAATCTACATGGTATAGTATCACAAATGATTCTCGTGTAGTACTTGTATAAGTCCTTAGACCGGACCATATGATGGTGCTGCATGTGAAGCGGCACACTTTGGTGTATGCCTAACGGGCCTGTAAAAGGGTGCCAAGTATGGGTACGTTCGGGTGTGTCAATGAGCATGGCAGTACTATGGATATGCAGAAGGGAATGTCACTCAGTGATTCACTGAGACGATATCAATGGCCTCTTGAAGAATGTTACTGATAAGTGTGCGGCCGCACCCAAACAAGATTGGATCTTGTTTGTGAGCATCAGTTCATTCAGTATCAAGTAAATGTCCAGACACAAGGAGGGTGATACTTCCATGCCTCTGTGTTGGACACCGATATCAGCGACATGGGATTTACAAGTTCAAACTACTGGGTTACGTTTTCAGTTTGACTGCTTACTCCGTCTTAATTGGGGGCTGCAGTGGCTTGCTAGAGCCCGCCTGCAGTCTGCGGGCCTTGGCCCACTGCCAACATAAAGACGGGCCCATTGGATCGTACACATTGAACGTCTGGACTTTAACTAGTCGGATTAAGTGTGTACTTGGAGTATACACATTTGAAGAGAGAGAGATTCATTAATTATATTATATGAATCAATTGGATTGATCATAGTTATATAATTAATATGTATTTTGGCCTCCATAATTAATTCAATGAATTAATTTATGGAAATATTTCCTAGGTGGAAATATTATTATACATGTATAGGTTTACATGTATCTCATTTTATGTATGCCTAATTTAATCCCTTGATTAAATTAATAGGTCAAATGAATTTTAATTTAAATGTATGTAATATATTATATGGTATAATATATAAGCATACATATTAAAGTAAAGTTGCACTTGAAATTAATTAAATCAAAGGAGTTAATATTGGGCTTAAGACATAAAATGATTTTTGCCCACATTGTGTGGGATGTGTTGGCCGAAATTCATAGCATCTTTGGGCAAGAATGGTGAGTCATTGTTGATGAGAATGGTGACTCATTGTTGGACAAAAGAGGATGAAGAGACATGATGAGTCATGGATGACTTTAGGTGACAAAGTTGGACTTTGCATCATGAGATATTTTTGGTCATTATTGTTATGTACAGGAATATTATTTCTGTTTCGGTTTTGGATATTTCTGGATGTACATTTACTATTGATAATAGTAAAAAGGGTTTATCTAGAAAAGAATTATTTTATGGAGTAGCTCTATTAAATAATGTCTTTTATATCCTGGATCTAAATGAAACTAATCATGTCTATACTATACACACTTAAAGGGTTAAGCCTAACGAACTTAATCGGGTTTACCTTTGGCATTGTCATTTAGGCCACATAAACAAGAAGCGCAGGATCATTTGACATGGAGTCACTTGATATATGCGAGTCTGGTTTATAAGGTAAAATGACTAAAAGGCTTATGTGTGTGTGTCTAATTTAATCCATTGATTAAATTAATAGGTCAAATGAATTTTAATTTAAATGTATGTAATATGTTACATGGTATCATATATAAACATACATGTTAAATCAAAGTTGCATTTGAATTTAAATAAATCAAAGGAATTAAATTGGGCTTAAAACACTTAAAATAAATATTCCCACTTGGCTTGGAATGGTTTGGCCGAAATTCATGGGTGGAGAATTGATGAGATTGATGACTCATTCTTGGACAAAAAATAAGATGGTGAGTCATGTTTTTCATTTAATGAAGAAATGATGAGTCTTTATGTTTGTCCAATGGTGATGGAGTGAGTCATGGATGAGATATTTTTGGTCATAAATATGGTATGATGATGAGAAAAATATCCATCCCTTTTTCTTTCCTCTCTTGGCCGAATTGTAATGGTGAGTCATTAGGTGAGTCACCATGGTGAGTCATTGGTTTGACTCCTTAGTAGCAAAGTTGGACTTTGCTCCTTCACACATCTTCTTTGTCCTTCACTCCATGTTTTGGCCGTAGGTTTTCTTCTTCTTTTAAGAGAAAGGCTTTGCCCATTTTTGAATAATTCTTTGGGAGAATTAGTTTTGCCCACTTGAGGAATTGATTTCTTAAGGTAAAGAAAGTGGTGCCTATGTTAAGGATAGATTTCTTTTGGAAAGAAGTCTAGAGCCCTAACTTAGGGTTATTGTATTTTTCTTTCGGAAAGAAAATTACAGCCATACATTCCTATTGTGAGCAGCCTCTCTCTCCCTCTCTTTGAATCATCCGAGCCGCTAGCACGGGTTTCGGTCCGAGAGCCGTTCGTGTACGCATCGGTGGAGGAAACCTGCACTTGGTTTCTGCAGTCTGCATCCGTCTCTTAGAGAGACTTTGAGGTTAGTTTTTGAAACCCTCTTTTCTGGCTTTATGTTTTTGATTTCCACATCTTAAGCTCCTGGGCCGGATTCGAGGAAATCGACGCGTCTTTCCGCTTTTATCGGTCGGTTTCCCGTGACGAATCCCAACACTATTGTCAGGGCTTCGTTTTGCTCCCTAGTGGGATGGGATTGTACCTCGTACAGACAGTGCAGATACTGCCACTCTTCTATGCTTGAGGCAGCTTTAGCGAGGTCATCCGCCAAGCTGTTGGCTTTCCGGGCTATGTTTTCAATCTTCCATACTATTCCCTGCGCCTCAATCTATTTCAGCAATCTTCGGACAGTGACCAAGTATCCTTTCATGGCTGGGTCTCGTACTTCAAAATGCTTGTTTATCTGGTTTGACACCAACCTTGAGTCACTGAGTATCCGGACCCTGTCTGGCCCCATCTCTTTGATCAGCTCCAATCCTTTGATCATTGCCTCGTATTCTGCTGCGTTATTTGTCGTCGGGAAGTCCAACTTCACTGCATAGTGGAGTCGGATCCGGTTTGGTCCTTTGATGTATATGCCAGCTCCGGCCCCTTCTTTCGATGACGCTCCGTCCACAAAAACGTCCCATTCTTCAGAGGGAGGTGTCGAGTCGTGTTCAAGATCTTTGAACTCTGTTACGAAGTCTGCTAGGATTTGAGCTTTCAATGCTTGCCTGGGTTCGAATCTGATGTCAAATTCCCCTAGACGTATCGTCCATTCCGCCAATCTTCCAGATGTTTCAGGCCGTTGCAGCACCTTCTTGAGTGGGAACCCGTTTCTAACGATGATGGTGTGTGCCTGGAAGTAAGGCCTTAGCCTATTGGATGCGAAGAGCAAGGCCAGTGCCATTTTCTCGATATTGGGGTATCACGTCTCCGCCCCTCGCAGTACCTTGCTGGTGTAATACACCGGATATTGTTGTCCATTCTCTTCTCTTACTAGAACCGATCCGACGGCTTCTTCGACAGCTGCTAAGTATACATATAATTTTTCTCCCGGTACCAATCTGCTCAGCAGTTGGGGTGATGTGAGGAACTTCTTTGATTAGTCAAACGCCTCATGGCATTCCTTGTCCCACTTGAAGGCCTGCCCTTTCTTAAGTGCTTTGTAAAATGGCATGCATCTTTTTAGGGAGAACGAGATGAACCTTCCTTAACACGGTGACTCTTCCATTTAGTTTCTGGATGTCGTTGAGGGTCTTGGGTGGAGCCATCTCCAATACGGCCTTTATCTTCTTCGGGGTTCACTTCAATCCCTGTTTGTGAGATCATGAACCTTAGGAATTTACCGCCCCGTACTCCGAATATGCATTTTTCCGGATTGAGCTTAAGTCTGTACCTCTGGAGGATGGAGAATGCCTCCCTCAGATTCTGGGGTGGTCATCCAGGGTCCGGCTCTTGACAATCATGTCATCTATGTACACTTCGACCGTTCTCCCAATCAAATCTTTAAACATACGATTCACCAACCTCCTGCATTTTTTAATCCGAAGGGCATGACCTGGTAACAATATGTCCCTTTGTGTGTAATGAAAGAGGTTTTCTCCTGATCTGCCGGGTCCATGGGTATCTGGTGATATCCGGATGCCGCATCCAGGCATGAATATATGGCATAACCGGCAGTTGAGTCAACCAGTTGGTTGATGTTGGGCAGGGGGTAGCTGTCTTTGGGGCATGCTTTGTTGAGGTCGGTGAAGTCGACGCACATGCACCATTTTCCATTCGCCTTCTTTACCATCACTACATTCGCCAGCCATTTGGGGTATTGAACTTCCCGGATGTGTCCTGCATCCAGTAACCTCTGGATCTCTTCCTCGATTGCCCTCTGTCTTTCTGGTGCGTATTTTCGCCTCTTCTGGACCACTGGAGTTGCTTCCGTGTTTACATTGAGTGAGTGTTTTATTTCTGATGGTACTCCTTCTATGTCGCTAATTTTCCAGGCGAAAGTGTTCTGCTCTTCTTTTATTACTTGTATAATCTGCTCTTTGATGCCACCGCCTAGCTCTTGGGATATCCATACGTTTCTGTCTGATGCGACTGTTAGTGTTTCTAATTTGTCCACCGGCTCTGTCTTTCTCTCTTCTTCCTCCGGGTCTCTCTCCAGTTGTAATGAAGTGAGGTATGTTCTCTGGGCTACCTGCTGGCTTCCTCTGGCTATCGCCCATCCGGAAGCGGTTGGTATTTGCAGAGTCAGATATCAGATTGATAAGACAGCCTCTGATTCGGAGAGAAGTGGTCTCCTTAGTATGGCGTTATATGCCAGTGGAGAGTCTATTATGGTGAAATCGGCCTTCGTCCTCCACACGTGCTTCTCGTCCCCTATCTCCATATCTAATGTTACCTGACCTGTCACCGATACTGTGTGTCCACTGAGGCCGACCAGTGGGGCGTGGAACGGATGGATTCTACTGGGCGCTACCCTTAGCTTCTCTATTGCATGTTTGGTGATGATATTTGTCGAGCTTCCCGTGTCCACCAGTATACGCTTGACCAGGTAACCTTCGATCTCAGCTTCCATGACCAGGGTGTCTGTGTGACCCGGTGCTACTCTGTTCTCCGAGAGGAGGGGTTAGGCTTGGTGTCTTTTCCAGTTTCCTTTACTCTTTTGATCTTTTTGGCCGGCGGATCTCCCCCTGCTATTACCATGACTACTCCTTTCGTTCTTTTGGTTGGTTGGCACTCTTCATCTGCCGGTCGTTTTGATTCCTCCTTGCCTTTTCTTTCCACAAACTTTCGTAGCTTGCCCCTCTTGATCAATTCCTCGATGTCCTACGCCAGCCACTTACAGTCGTCCGTATCATGGCCGTTCACGCGGTGATATTTACAGAATGCTTTCTCATCCTCTCCCATGATCTATCCTCTTCTAGCTTCCGGGTAGGATAGGCTCTTTTTGTCTCTGCTCTTCTTGACCGCTACTAGCACCTCGCTTAGCGGCCGGTTAAGGGGTGTGAATTCTCTTAGTTGTCTGTTGTCCCTTCTATCCCTCCTGTCTCTCCTGTGCGTCTGTCCTCTGATCTCCTCTCTCCATCTTTATGATGCCGAGCTGGTGCACCCACTTCATCTAGTTCTATGAATGTTTTTGCCATAGAGATCATCTGCGTTACATTTTGGGGCTTCCTCAAGACAAGGTCGGCTCTTAGCCTCTCATTAGTTGTGTTGGCGATCAGTGCCTCCAATGCCGTATGGAAATCCAATCTCCAAATCTCTACTGTTGCTAGGTTGAATCTGTTGATGAATTCCCGGAGGGACTCTCCTTGCCTCTGTTTTACATCGTGTAGGGTCCTACTAGCTGTTTCGGTGGGGACTGAACCGTAGAACATGGTGCGGAATTGCTCCCGGAGCTGTTCCCAACTGTTAATTGAGGCCGGCTCTAGTGTCTCAAACCAGTAAGAAGCCGGACCCACCAGCGTTGATGAAAATAACCTGCACATTAGCCCCTCATTGGCCCCAGCTATCTCCATTCTGTTTTTGTAGTTCCTGGAGTGGACGTAGGGATCTATTTTCCCATTATAGTTCTCAAAGTTCAATTGTTTGAATTTGGGGTCGCATGGTATGTTCAGGATCCGATTGGTGAAGCAGGATCCTCCGCTTTCTAGTAGAGGCTCTTGTATAGGCACTGAGAATCGGGAGAAGTAGTGTTTGAATAACGCCATCATCTTTGGGTCGTCTGCTCCTTCCGGCGTAGGTGTTGCTGCTTGTGCTGGAGGTGGGCCCAACATATACCCGTGGGTAGGATGATATCTAGGCGGAGGCGTCTGGACCAGGGTCTGGAAGTTAGGTAGCCTGGCCTGTGATATTGTTGGAGCTAGCGGCACCCCAAACGTTGTATGCTGGGCTGTGGGATCCCCAAGTCTAGGGAAGATCATGTTAGGCTGATTCATCTGCCTAGCGTCTCCCGAGAAAGCGTGTGCTGGGTTTGTGGTTGGTGGGGCCATGGTGTACTCCGGTAATGGGAAAAGGTTCCTAGCCACTCCCATTCCCAGGCTGTCAACTCCTGTGATCAAAGGGGATGTACTACTGCTGATGGTTGGCCCAACCATGCCATAATTTTGGATTTGAAGAAACGCCTGCCTCAGGTCCCTGGCATCGGCTGGGCTCAGGTTTCTGGCTATGCGATTGATTACTGCTGCCTGGGGAGATATGGATGAGTTCAACGTCGCCGGTGGAGTTGTGGTCGCGAGAGAATCTCCCAAAGTGTCTGAAGTCATGTTAGCGGAACTTGAATTCATGATTATTCGTCCACGCTCACCGCACCAAATGATGGATTCAATAAATCCACTGGATGATCCGGGCTCGGGTTGCTAGTTGGACCGGATCCAATACTGCTCCTGCAAGATAGAAACAGTGAGACACCGGTAACCTCTGGGGTATACTCTGATGCCTAAGTTAGTATGCCTGAGTGTGTTTAAGAGTACTTTTTAGAGAATTGAGAATAGAATTGAATCATATTTACCTCGTACAGAACATCCTCCTTTTATAGGAGGGATGGTAGAGTTGGATTGATATTGGAAGAGCTCCACGTGGGCGGTGTTCCTATCCTAGTAAAAAACGGAAGTGGATTCCTAATTGGATACCACCTTTTCTCCTAGGATCTCTCCGCGGATCAAGGAAGCTTAATCCGAATCTGGTCAGGGGAGGTCAGGATCCGGATTTGGAATCCGGCTGCTTTAACCGGGTGACGGGATCCGGGTATGGACTACCGGACTGAACCGGATGGTACCGGACCGGATGTCGTCATTACATTATTTCAATTATGTATTATTAAACTTACATATTAAAAGATAATTTATTATACATTTGAATTGAATAAATTAATATCATAAACTTACAACAAATAATAGGGAAAATTAAAAGTGATCCTAAAAGTTGGGGTTTATTTCGTAATTTTCTCATATTTTGTCAACCGATTAATAAATTAAGGCATGACAGACCTGAGTTGTATTAATTAATTGATTCACTGTGGATATATGTAAACTTTTGGGTTTAACTTCTGCTAAGAAATAATTTTCTTTTTTTTTTTTGTTGAAATTCAATTTGCTTATTATATTTTTGATTCAAGTGGTGTTTAGTAAAACTGAAAATCAAGTATTGAAAAATTAAAAATTGAATTTTAAATAATGAATGTTATAAATGCTGAAATTATTAAATGATAGAATTGTTTGACAAACACGAAAATTAAAGACTGAATTTAAAAAAACTAGTGAAAATGTTCAACTTCAAATTTAAATCAAATATTTTGACTTATTAGATTAAGTGGCTTTTTTTTTTAAAAAAAAAAATTTAACTGAGGCTTTTAAGTAATATCATCAAACAATCTTAAAGGCAATAAGCAGTTAAAATATTAATTTTAAGTGCTTAATAGGTTATCAAACAAGTACAACTTGTGAAATGATTTATTTAATTTATTATTGATAAGATATTATACAATTTAAGAATATGATAATTGATAACTGTTAAATAATAGAACTAGATTAGGTTTAGTTACAATGATGGTTTTTCAATTATTTAGAAAGAATCAACTTATCATAAGGAAAACCTTATTACGGTTTGATTTTTATTTCTTTTATTATCATTTTAGTTTGAATCCACCAAATTCATCCAATAAAATATCAATCGAGTCCCAAATAACCAATTTTCTATTCATAAATTAGTGTGGAAGTAAGTGAATTTTATTTGTCTTTTTATTTATTCATGTGGAACATGTTAACAAATCTGTGATTTGGTACTCATTTGATATTTCTGACGAATGAGTTTGATGTATTCAAGCAAAAAGATCAATAAATTACCAAAAGCAAAGGACGACATGGTTTTTTACAAACAATTGAAGTTTGATAGTAGTTATGTTCTATTCATGATAATTAGTGCACCATATATATAAGGGTTAATTATCATTTTAGCCTCTAAATTTGTGTGTATTTGTTAATTTAGCCCTTAATGATACAAAAGTTTTAAAAATCTCCCGAATGTCTTAGAAAGTCATCAAAATGCCCCTTTTTTTAATTGGCAAATCTCTCTTATATCGCCACATGCCCCTTTTTTATTTTTATTGTAAATTAAAAAAAAAATTGAAATGGAATTGAAAATCAGTATTGGAATTGTTGGGTTTCCAACATGAGGAAGCCTTTTTCGAGGTAAGAAAGTCTTTCACATGTGAATCCATATGTGGGGTGAAGAATGTGAAGACTTTGTGAGGTGAGAGAAACTAATATTTGTGAGGTTGATTTCCTTCAAGCCATAAGTGGGAAGTAAAGTGAAAAAAGGCTTTTTAAGTCATATGTGAAAGTGGACAAAGAGAGAGAAGCAGAAAAAGAAAAACCGAAAGAAAGAGAGAAAGAGAGGTTGAAAGAAAACCATTTCCTCCACTATATCATTAGCTACACGTTTTTGGCGATTGCCAAAGTTCCGACCGTTGGATCACCGTGAAATTTGAGCACCGTCTTCCTGACGTCAGTGTCTTCAATTTGAACGGTGAAGATCGTCGTTAGAGGTTTGGAGGACATTTTCGTCCAAAGGCAGATTGTGTGTGTGTATGGTTTATTCTTGGTCTTTTTCTCCACTTTATTTGATTCCATGGTTCTTGATGTTTCATTCTAAGAATATAATGTTGATGATGTGTACCTCTAGTTCATCTAGAGAAGACTTCTTGTAATTATCCATTATTGGTTGATACTGGAAGATTAAGCGACCTAAGGGTCCCGTGGTTTTTACTTCTCGGTTGAGAGGGTTTTCCACGTAAAAACTTGCGTGTTTGGATTGTTGTGTATTGCTTCATTTTTGTTGCTTAGTGTTGCTCTAATTTTTAGTTTCCTCAAAGATTCATACGAGTCGGGAAAAATAATCACAATGAAAATTTATTCGGTATTTATTGTTACCGTTGTGGTCGGTATGTTTTTTTCCCACCAGGAATCACAAGAAGTTAGAAGTTAGACAGTGCTGCAATTTCTGCATTTTCACTCGTCACCGTAGTTCCCAACTTAAAATTGAAGTAAATCATAATCCACGACTGTATCATAATCAAATTCAGCTAGAAACTCGTATTGAAAACAAAAATAGAAAAATATTACATTTTGCAGCTGTTGAACCTTAACACATTCAAATTTTACACCAAGCATGTTAACCTGACTTCTTAACCGAAATGTTAAGAATGGATGTCAGACACCAGGTTGAGCATACCCCAACTTAGTGGAACAAATTGCAAATGCAAAAAAATTTCTCTTGGAAGGAGATGAGCAGTGACATCCCTCCCACCACCAAGCCGTCTACTTCTATAAGCTTTATTCCATTTCAAATTTCTTTTTATTTTAATTCATAATGAAAATTAAAAAATGGCACGTGGCAATAATACATGATAGATTTGCCAATTAAAAAATTACACGAGTTAAAAAAAAAAAATAGTTAATGAATTAACAGTGAACTTAAATTCACCGTCAAGAAAGAGTTATTTTGAAGTCTTTCTAATACATTTGAGAGATTATTAGGACTTTAATTTCACTAAGAGTTAAATTGAAAATCACACGTAAGTTTAGAATTAAAATAATGATTAACCCTATATATAATTAATCAACTAGATTAGCTAGTTGGTAGAATTAAAAAATATAAGGACCTAGCTATTTGGAGAGAAAATATTTCGTTACAACCGCTAGAATGTCCTTTTTGTTGAACAACCTAATCCATTAAACAGTGACCTAAACAACTCGAACCCATCCTAAATCCCTTAAAAATCGATAACAATCATCTAAAACCGAACCAATAGACGCTTTTACAACACCATCATTAATTATGATTAATGTGTTTTTTTTAATGAATTATGATTATGGTTGATGTCTTTAGTTTTATGTGATGACCTTTTTCCCAATCATTTCCGAAAGTTGAAAAAGAGAAAAGTAATCTTTTGTATTGTCCATCAATTTTTTTATAGAGATAATTAAACAAAAAAACCATGTGCTAACACTTGTTTATAAAAAAGTCTTAGAGGTTTCGTTTTTTGCAAATAAATTTTTGTGGTTTCTGACTGTTAATAAAAAAGGGATTTTGACCTAACGCCGTCAAAAAATGAACACGTGACAATTTTTACCTCTACCACATTATCAAAATTTCTCTGTCGCATCATCATTTTTTGACGGTGTTAGGTTAAAATCCCTTTTCTGTTAACAGTTAGAAACCACAGGGATTTTTTTGTAAAAAATGAAACCTCTATTTTTTGCAAATAAATATAACCATAGAGTTTTTTTTTTTTTTTTTTTTTTGTGTAATTATCCCTTTTGTATATTAGCATATGTAAATATAACAAACTGCATCATATTTCTTTCTTTCTTTTTTCCTTTTTCATTTGCAATTTTTTTCCCCATTTCTCTGCCTTGCATTCTTAAATACTAATTTTATAATTGAGTAACTGTAAAATCAAACTTGATGTAGATAGAGTTTTCCTAAAAATATAGACTGCAAAAATATATTAAAAACACCATTTTGAAAGTTTTTAGTCAGCTGGCGACTGATTAATTTTTTCATATGTGGACTACATTATTTTTTATAATATATTTTTTACACTAATTAATCATGTTTTAGATCACTATGTATGTTTTAACAATATTATATATATACACTTAAAAACTTTATATATTAGTATTAATTTTGATATGTTACTTAGATCTAGGAAAAAAAAATCCTTACAAGCAAAATTTTACTTAGTAATAAATTTCATTATTGATGAATATTGAACTTTGTAGAAATTTACATTGCCAATATTTTTATAAGTTATGCACTGTATTATAACACATGAATTATATCCTTAATTATAATTTAGCATAAAACTACAATCACCAACAAATTTTTAGGCACACCTAATTCTCCAGACAATTAGTTACTAGTTGCCAATTATTAGAAGCAATTTCAGCAACTTCTGCCAGCAAAACCAAATTGATTATAAATGCAATCTCACTATTGAACTCAAATGAGCATAAAGCTGCTAATAGCATGTAATATTAATAAATATAAAAGGTCTTAATTCAAAATAATTTTGGATATAAAAAACATAATTATTATTTTTTTTTTTTTGGCAGCAAGAAAGAAAGATTTATTGAGAGATATCATTTGCCAAAGCGGCAATAATGCAATTTGGTGGCACAGAGTCCCAACCATGGTGATCCGAAAAAGAATCAGCTGCTCTAGCTAAGCAATGAGTCGCATAATTCGCAGACCGCCGAATAAAGTCAACTCGAACATTAATCAGAGAAGATTAGAGAAATATACAATCTGAAAGCACTAAACCACTAGACGAATTACTCTCCTGATGCTGCACAATTGCTTGCACTGCTGCCTGGCAATCCGATTCAATGATGACACAGATAATGTTGTTGATCTTCACCCATGATAATGCCTCCCGAATAGCCATTAACTCCAGTGTGAGAGGATCCGTAACATTGCGATTACGCTTAATCCAAGCTCTTCTAAAGGTCCCATTGGACTCTCTTTGCACAGTACTAAATACTCCCCCAGAGTTCAGAACTGCAGCATCAACATTTATTTTTGTCCATTTATTAGGAGGTTTCCTCCAATGTACAGTCTCTGCATCATTCTCAGGCGGTTTGTAATCACTTAGGGCCATGTTCCACCTATTGAGGATATGTATGCCTGCATAAAAGGAGTGGCGTGGATTTTGTCTGATGTTAGACCATACTACTGCATTACGGTGCTTCCAAAGTGACCAACAAATCGCAGCAATTTCTCCATAGCGAGCTGCATTAATCTTGGAAATTAGTAAAACCAGCCATTCCTTAAATGTTGAGTAGCTTCCGGAGACCCATCCAATCCCTGATGCTGTCCAAACTTCTTTAGAATAATCGCAGGAGACTAAGGCATGAAGGATGAATTCAGTGTCTCTACCACAGACAGGACATAAAGTATCTGAAAGAACCCTCTTGTGGAATAAATTCTCTCTTATCGGTAAGCAACCAGCTGCACTTCGCCATAGCAGATTGATCATTTTTGGGGGTGCTTTTATTCTCCAAATATTCTGCCAGATACTACCTCGTGGCTCCGGTGTTGCACTTAAGTCCGCTTGCCGAAGAAGATTGTATCCAGACTTAACTGTATAGAACCCATGTTTTTCCGGTAGCCAGCTCCATCTATCTTCCACGTGTTGGGTAGATAACGGGATTGATAAAATCTGTTGCCGATCCTGATCATTGAAAAGCTGGCGGATTTTACTCTCATCCCAAACTCTGCAATGTGCATAAAACAAATCTGTAACCGTTAGATTTAACAAGTCAGGTTGTGGACGGGTGCTTAAAATCCATTATCCATCGATGGTAGCCATGCTTGTTGCAAAACACTAACATTGTAGCCGTTGCCAATTCTCATTCTTGCTCCCTTAGCAATAATATGCCTTGCCTGGTAAATGCTTGTCCAAATAGCACTCGGGCTACTGCAAATTTCAGCATCCAGAAAGGAACAATTATTGAAATATTTCGACTTCAAGATGCGAGCCATTAGACAATCAGGATTAGAAAGAATCCTCCATCCCTGCTTAGCCAGTAGGGCCATGTTAAAGTCCTTCAGGTCTTTGAAGCTAATCCCGCCCTCCTCTTTGAGGGTGCAAAGTCTATCCCAGCGCATCCATCTAATTCCTTGGCTCCGAGCTCCATTCCACCAAAACCCATTCATCATTCTATGTAGCTTGTCACAAAGCCCGTTGGGTAGGAGATAAAGACTCATGATGTATGTAGGAAGTGCTTGAGCAACTGTCTTTAAGAGTATCTCTTTACCCGCCCGTGAGAGTTTCCTGTCTTTCCAAGTTAATAATCTCTGCTGCAATTTTGTTTTAACTAATTCAAAGGCCTGTGTTTTCTTCTTTCCAACTAGGAGTGGCATATCCAAATATTTACAGTTTTCTCCTATTAGCTCAACTCCTAAAATTGAGCAAAAAAGTGGCTCGGTCTTCTTCCAAGACATTAGCACTAAACATGATATTAGATTTAGAGAAGTTCACTTCTTGTCCAGAAGCTGATTGGTAAGTCATAAGTAGATCCCTAACAGTTTCACATTCATCAGTGTTGGCTGTGAAAAACAGGAATGCATCATCCGCAAAAAAGAGTTGAGTGATACTCTGGGCCTCCCTAGTTATATTGCATCCATGATAGGCTCCAACTTCTACCTCTCGAATTAATTAGTGCAGACAGTCCTTCAGCTCCTATAATAAAGAGATAGGGGGAGATTGGGCCTCCTTGGCGAAGACCCCGTTGAGGAATTATAGGGCCAATTTTATCCTCCCCTAACAGCACCTGAAATTCAACTGTTCGTACACACCTCATAACCATCTCTATCCACTGTCTACAGAAACCCATTGCCTCCATTACTCGTTCGAGGTACCTCCATTCAAGCTTATCATAGGCTTTAGCTATATCTATCTTTAATGCAGCAGTTTTTACCTTGCCTTTTCGTTTGCCTTTCAGATAGTGTGTTACCTCATTTGCAATGATGATATTGTCAGTTATTAGCCTTCCTTTCACAAAACCACTCTGTGATTCAGATATGAGTGCAGAGAGGATAGGTTTTAGTCTGTTAGCTAAGACTTTAGACCACCTTATATATAACATTGCACAATGCAATATGGCGAAGCTCCTTCATATTAACTGGCCTATTCTTCTTTGGTATCAGCATAATATTTGTGCGATTGATTTCTGCTGGGAAGTTACCTACATTCAGCCACTGCAAGCATGCTTTTGTTACCTCAGAACCCACTATATGCCAATATCTTTGATAAAAGCCAGAATTGAAGCCATCCTCTCCTGGAGCTTTGTCTCTGTCCATCGAAAAGACTGTTACTTTCACTTCTTCCTCAACAAAAGGGCTAATTAAGCTACCATTGTGATCATTCGTAACTTTCCGCTTAATATGTCTAAAAACATGTTCAACATTCACCTGACCACTAGAGAAAAGAGTAAGGGTGAGCAAAACCGAACAGCGAACCAAAAACCGAACCAAACCGAGACAGAAAAACTGAACCGGACCGAACCAAACTCTGTTTGGTTTGGTTTTGTTTTTATAAAATACAACCATTTGGTTTTTGGTTCGGTTTTTGGTTTTTGTCGAAAAAACCAAAACTGAACCGAACCGAACCGTAAAAATATGTATATGTATATAAATGAATTTTATTTGGCATATTATATATTTATATTATTATATAGTTTGTATTTATGAGACTTTAGTAATATACATGTAATATAAATCCTTTTTAAGCAATATTTTACTTGTAATTTATAAAAAATAATAATAATAAAAATTAAAAAATTGAAATTTTTGTTGATTCGGTTTGAACCGAACCAAACTGTAATCCGAACCAAACTGGTTCGGTTCGGTTTGACCCGAACCGTATCAACTTTGGTTTGGCTTTGGTTTCTATTTTTATTCTACTTTAGTTTTCAGTTCGGTTTGGTTCGGTTCGGTTTTGAACCGAACCGTGTTTTGCTCACCCCTAGAAAAGAGTAGTGAAGTAATTGCATACCAGCTCATTAAGGCCGTTCCCCTTCTCTCGCCACTGTCCATTTTCTTTTTGGAGCATAGAGATCTGGTTCTTTTTCCTTCTTCCATTTGCTGCAGCATGAAAGGCTCTAGTGTTAAGGTCATTATCTTTCAACCAAAAAACTTTAGAGCATTGTTTCCAGAAGTCTTCTTCGCATTTGAGCAATCAGTGTAGTTCCTTTTCAGCTTCTAATAACTGGTGAATAGAATTTTTGTCCCTTTTACCCCTGTGAAGCTTAATTAATCTCTTTTGCTCCTTTATCCTCACTCGAATTTGGAAAGCTAGCCCATGACCCCACTCATCTAGCCTCTTACCACAGTGCCAGAGTTTTTCATGAATGCTTGCCCCTGCGGTGTGGTACCAACTGCTCTTGACAACCTCTTCACACCCTTGCTCCCGCACCCAGCAATTTTTAAAGCAAAACTGCCTATTATGGGTAATAGGTGCAAACTTCCGAAGCTCCAGCAATATAGGAATATGGTCAGATGACGTCGCCACCAGGTGGTGAACTCATGACTGGTTAAAATGTCTCTGCCATCCATCCGTGGCTACCGCTCTGTCCAATCTTTCTTCGATCCAAGCAGCAGAGCCTCGTGATTTCTCCCAGCTGAAAGGGTAACCCACAAACCCCAGGTCCCACAGTTAGCAGTCTTCAAGCGCCTGCCGGAATCCCTTGATCAAATGTGGTGGGTGGGGGTTGTGCCCTCTTTTCTCTGTTTGGAAAAGCAACTCATTAAAATCACCAATTACCACCCAATCCATGCTTGACTGTTGGGCCAAATCCCTTAGTAAGGCCCATGACCGTCCCCTGTGGCTTCTAGCTGCATACCCATAGAATCCAGTTAATCTATAAGGCTCCTCCCCATTAATTTGAACTTCTACATCTATGTGATGGCTAGATTGACTTAAAAGTTTTAAAGTGTCCTCCGTTTTCCATAATAAAACTAATCTTGCACTATGTCCAATTCTATCAACAGAAGTGGCACCATGGTAACCCAATTAAACTCTGATATTATTAATTTCAGCATTGGTACAAATTGTTTCAATTAAAAAATAAAATCTGGCCTACATGTTTGGACAGTGTCCGTCAATACTCGAATTGCACGTGGATTGGCCACCCCACGGCAATTCCAGCTTAAGCAACTCATTGGTGGCGGCGGGCCTGCTCTGCAGCACCCGCCAAAGTCATGTTTTTGGGATCATAGCCATTTTTGCCAGAAGAGCCCAAGCCCATAGTGATGTCATCTTTGCCAGAAGAGCCCAAGCCCATGTCTTTATGTCCCATCCTTTTCCTCTTTGGGTCATTGCATATTATTTCCTTAAAGTCTTTTTGTATTGGGCCCATTTAAAATTCCTCCTGCAACTATTAAGCCCACATTTAATGATTTTTCCATGTAAGTGGCGTGATGTCCTCTATCTCCTTTAAGATGAACCGCCTTCTTAATTCCTTCCTTGCCACCACTTTCTATGGGATTTTTTCCTCTATTCTCGACTTGTACAGTGCCACTTTCCTTATCATTCGGTTTTCCATCCTTACCCATTTGACTTGCCAACAACGGCGTTTGGATCAGCCACTGAGATCCCGCCGCCATCTTACTGTCCGGCAAGGAGTTGCCTGTAGCTCCGGTCCATACTGCCATTCAACGACCCCATCTTCAGTTTCATAGGCGCTTTTGCAGAATCGTTCACCATGGCCAATGTGGCCACAGATAAAACAAAATGTAGGGAGTCGTTCATATCGGAGTTGTACTTCTTTCCATTCTCCCCCAATCTGCTTAATCTTGAGGGTTTTTCTCAAAGCCTTTCGAATATCCAGCCGCACTCTTAATCGCATGTTCGATCTCCATAAGCTAGAAAAGTTGTTGGGGTCACATTCCACAAATTGTCCCAAGCGTTGTCCGATATTAGCAGCCACACTTTCCGACATGAATCCGAGCAGCAAGCTATGAACTTGGATCCAAAGAGCAAGATGGTTCAATTCTATTTTCTCTAGGTCAGCCCCTAGTTGGACTCATTCATACACCAGCACATTGTTGTCATATGCCCAAGGCCCGCCATCCATTATACGACGTATATCTGCCTCATGCCCGAACTGAAATAGGAATCTTTGGTACACTATCTCTTGGATTGAGACTCCCTTCCCTGGTCGCCAGTTGCTAGCCATTATTTGGCTCATTTCGTTCAAATGTATAAATCGGTCAGTAGCAAAACGCCCTACCAATGCCCATCGGAGATCCAAGATAGGCTTTTCAACAAATTCATTGGGCACTATAATTCCTTCATCTTCATCACCATCAGCGAGTTCAATGCCGGCCACCTGAGACACCACCTCATCCAGTTCCATATTGTTCTGGGCCATGTCAATGGGGAAGAGTAACCAGTAAAGAGGGGGAGTGCTGTAGGTGAAGGTATGTGGAGAAAGGAACGAGATATCACTTTTTGGGGTTTAATCAGATTAGGAATGAAAAGTAGGGAAAGAGAGGGAAGGAGACGCACTCAACATGGAGGCAAGGAGACGCTTTGTAAAAAAAATAATTATTTATACTTCGCACTTTAATAAAACTTAATTTTTTTTTATTATGCATTTATAATAATATGAATTTCCATAAAAAGAAGGTTTTACCTGAACCATAAATACTCAAGTATGTTCCAATTTTAGTACTAAAATTAATCAAAAATCAAATTAGAGAATTGATATTTTCTCACCGCATATTTCAAATTTGTATTAAATTTATTTAAAAACTGATTTATTTTGTAGTGGATTTTCTTTTATTTCAATGTTTAAATTATTAAGATTAATTATACAAAAATAACATACTCTATATAATTTTAATTGAGAAATTAATGCAATAGCATAGTAGTGGCACTGAATGTGAAATGTTTGAAGAAGTTAAGGTGAGGTTTTGGAAACAGAGTCATCAATTTGAGATTTTGGGAAGCCAAAATGCAATTAATTTTATATTCAACCATTTGAAAAAAAAAAAAAAAAGGGGCTCAATAAGATACTTTCTCCATTTTTTTTTTATTATAGGATGTTTTAGGGTTCTTACTTTATTCTTTTTTATTTGATACTTTACATTACCAATGTGTTTTTTACTATATTTTCTCATATTTGTCCTTATTTAAAGTATGAGAGAGGTTCATTATTTAATGCAAAAAGTACTATATTAAACTTTGATAATTGAAAAGAAATAAAATTTTTGCATAGAAAATAGAGTTATAAGAGAGAAGTATTGATGGTTATCTAGTCATTTTAATAATCTAATTAATACTTCATTGGTCTTAGTGAACAACCTTAAATATCATATAATAAAAAACTGAGGGAGTAATATTGAAAGAGTATTCCGTTCGTATCTAAAAGAAGGTCACTTTAAGTTTTAGCATAAGAATTAAAAATATCATTAAAATGTTTTAGGTATAGTATTTTTTTAGTAAAATATCACTATAAAATATTTTTGAAAAACGAGTCACCTTGTTAGTTGGATTGTAATCAACATTAAATATAGGGATGTATTAATAAAAAATGTCATAAATATTCAATTAATTTCTTAAAAAGATAAATATTTTGAAATAAATATGTTTTATTAAAATAACATTACTTTGGGGACAGAGAGAATATTTAAAGAACTTAGATTGGTTTATGTTTTTAAATTCTATCGAGATAGAATTTATCTATATAGCTTTTCCCAAAAAATAAAACAAAATACTAAAAACAAGAAATCAGTTTTTTTTTTTTTTTTGAGAGTCAACCAGCCGTGCGAGGGACCTACCCATTGATTACTCAATGCATTTCGTGCAGCACGAGAAATTAACGAGTATTAAATTCCCATTAATTGTTTATATATTTTGCTTAATTTACACAACTCCGTTTCCTTTTTTCACTTTTTCGAAAAAAAAAAAAAATGGAATTTCTACCAGTGGTTAACGTCCTATATGAACTGAACATGTGGAATGTGTGGATCGCAAGTACTGTGATATACTATTTCTTCCCTTTTTTATTATATGATGTTAAGATTGTTTCTTAAAACCAATAAAGTATTAATTAGATAGGGGTGTCAATTTTTGACACGACACGATAATACGACACGACACGACCCGTATTTTTGCGGGTTTGGGTTGGGGGTTAAACGGGTTCGGGTCATAAACGGGTCAACACGTTTATGACACGAAATAAACGTGTTGTAAACGGATCAACCTGCATAATCCGTTTCTGACCCGCGTAACCCGTTTATTTTATTAGGCATATATAAATAAGTTAATAATTACATATAGTAAGTATATATTATATCAATTAAATATAAATTATTAATATTTATTTATATAATTAATTATATTGGTGGATGATGTTAGATTTTAATTAATGGTATTAACTAATATTTATAGTCGGGTTGTTAAACGGGTCGTGTTGCTGAACGGGTCGTGTTATATATGGGTATCGTATAATTGATTTTTTTTATTAATTGTGTTAAACGGGTCGTGTCGTGTTACCCGTTTATTAAATGGGTCGTGTTCGTGTTTCAATTAATCATGTCAAACTTAAACGGGTCGTGTTCGTGTCGTACTTAAACGTGTCAACAGAATATCCAAACACGACACGAACACGACCCGTAAACACGAATTGACACCCCTATAATTAGGTTATTAAAATGATTAGGGTATCCGTAATACTTTTCTCATAAAACTCTATTTTTCATGTAAAAATTCTCTTTCTTCTTAATTATCAAAGTTTAATGTAGTCTTTTTTCATTAAATAATGAACTTCTCTCGTACTTTAAAATTAGGGTAAATATAAGAAAACATAGTAAAAAATATATTGATAATGCAAAATGTTAAATAAAAAAATAAAAGAACTAAAACGTTATATAATAAAAAACGGAAAAGATATTATTTTAGTTGTAACTTGGGGTAATTTTTTCCCACTTCATTTAACTCGTTTTTATAAGTCCAACATATACGATAGGCAGAGGACCTTACTCTTTTTGTCATAAAAGTGAGATTTTCTTTTGACACATATACTGTTCACACACAACTACCCAAAAAACAAAAGAAAAACAATTATGATCGAAGATCTCTAATTTATTTTGTTACAAAAAGATTTAATTAATCATTGGCATACATATCCATTTTCAAAGCCATAAGAAATTAGATATTTCGATTTTGGGATGTAAATGAAACTTATAGATGACTTACTAAAAAAAATTAAATTTTCATAGAGTGAAAAACTAAACCAATTTGTAAAACTAGAAAACCGACTAAGGCTGAAGTCTACCCTAGGTCCAGTAGCTGGATGACACCCATGGGGGTCCCTTAGTCCTCTAGCTCAGCCCCCGCGGCAACCAATTGCTGCTACAAAAAGGAAATATAAAAATTAGAACTCGAAGGTTGAAGGCAACTTGATACCTTTTGTTTTTTGTTCTTAGTGAGACTGTCAAAGGAAATTAAAATCCATCTCCACCACCTAGTCCTCTCTAATTTTGCTCTGCCTTTTCTTCTTAACTCAATCATTATCGTCTTTATCTATAACAAATTAAAGGAATAATTCATTACAACATCTCCCTCAAAAAACC
This sequence comes from Euphorbia tirucalli, assembly GCA_039660915.1. Taxonomy (NCBI): domain Eukaryota; kingdom Viridiplantae; phylum Streptophyta; class Magnoliopsida; order Malpighiales; family Euphorbiaceae; genus Euphorbia; species Euphorbia tirucalli. Next base: position 15,825,638 of record CM077639.1, read on the forward strand.
CCACCTAACGTAAGGCAAGCTTTAATTACAAAACCCCACCTAATATAATTTTTTCTGCAATTATTTTTCTTTCACAACCTAGTTATGTTTTTTATTCTTCTTTGATCTTTATGATTCTTTTAATATATTGCAAGTGGGAGTATGATTTAATACTTAATTAGTATAATGAATAAACATAATTGTAAGCGGATGATCCTAAAAGGGGAAAAATTGTGACCGGACCGAGAAGATTTTTAATTGGATTTTTATGAAAACAAGATTTGATAGTGAGAAAACCAAACTCGGATGCTTTCACTAAAGTGACAGAGTCACCATCCGGCTCAACTCATCAGGAAAAATTATGATATAGCTGAGACGAGCTACGAATCGCTATACCTTTATTTAGAGACTCGGGTTCGAACAACTCACCTATTTCTCCTTAATTTAAAACATAGTTAACAGTTTATATCAATGCTTTTTATATTTTCTACAGTTAATTTTACCTTTATTATTTAGCTGATGCTCACACACTATATATAAATAAAATACAGAAAGCAATAAATAATTTTGAAAGCAGTAAATTCAGGAAATATAAAATATACAGACCGATCAAATAACTAACCTAAGGGTACAATTGTAAAAAGGGATTCAGGGTATGAATTATGCCTATATACAAATATCTAAAAATAGAAAGCTAGACATTCATCTAACCTAACATATATCTACCTGCAAAACAAAGTCAGTACAGATAAATATATGCACGTTGGACTCAAACAGTCTCAGAATTGGAATTCAAGATAGCTTAGGGCGTGAAGCAGGGAAAATCGGGAAATTTGACTTGGAAAATATTTTTAAACGCTGTTTGATGGGAGTGGAAATTCATTTGAAAACCAATTTGTCAGGTTTATTATTTCTTCATACAAAAATGGACCGTTTTCAAGAAACTGATATCGTTGCACTGGTTTACAAGAAATTAATACAGAAATTAAATAAATACAAAATGTAAATCTAGGTCAAAATGATATGAAAGAATAGAAAAATTCAAGAAAATTAATTCTGGAATTAAAACTACAGCCGTGCGGGTGTAGCAGCAACAACCGTGCGATTATTGAAACAGTTGTACAGCTCTGGTTTTAAACACAACAGACAAATCACTGAAAATCTAGAAATCCCTAAATTCTAAAACAAAGCACATCCGTGCAGCTATAGTGCAATAGCTGTACAGATCTGGTTCGCCGGAAAACTAAAAAACATAGCATAATTTAAAATGATGAAATGCACCACAATTTAACGCAGAAAGCTGTAAATAAGTTAAGGCCTTAGAATTATCTTTTAGGTATCTCTCCAGGGTTCAATTTCAAAGAAAGTCGGTTATAAAAGCTTGAATTTGGATTTGAGATAAACTTGAATTTTGAAACCCAAAAACTTTGAATTCTCCAATTCATCTCTAATTCTCCAATTCTCACGGCCAAACAAGTATCTGAATGCTCAGGTGAGGTTTGGATGATGAGTTTAGTGTCTGAAATTAAGGATTATGTGGTTTTGATTGTTGAATTTGAGTTTTTTGAAGTTTCGAGAAACTTTGTTCTTGCTCTCTTTAATTCTCCCTGAATCTTATGTATTATCCTTGTTAATTTTCTGTTGTGAGATTCCTTCAATCCAAATCCCCGGTAATGAGAAGGAACTAGTGAAGAATTAAGTGTAATGTCCATTTTGCAACAACTATCCGTTTCATGCAAAGCTGCTGGTGATTCATCAACAACCGTGCAGATGTCGTGTAACAGTCGTACGAATAATGACACAATAGTCGAACGGATCTTCTAATGGCCGTGTGGCTGTTGTCTTCAGTCAACCCTAATTCTTCAAATTCTTCTTGGTTTCAAGCTTTAAATTCAATCAAATCCGAATCTTTGCTTATTGAATGGATTCTCGTAATGAACAATATGAATGGATAACACTTAGGTATACTATCATCACTGTGGTTGGAAAACCAGGCACTCACAATAATGAAAAAGCCAAAAAAAAAAAAAAAGGACAAAAGAGAGCGAGCAAGGAAGAAGAAGATGAAAAAGCTTTTATTTCTTTAATTCCATTAAAAAAATTCTTAGCCATCTGATTGTAATATTGATGACAAATTCCATCCCTTTGATTGCTTTTAATGAAGTCCTTTATGCGCCCAAACACACGCTCCTACCAAATTAGATTTGGAAAGGCAAATTGGGTCGGTTTAGCCAAAATCGGGGGGTAAACTGCATGTTCCTTAAGTTGGGGGTGACACTAGATGATTGATGCCAACTTTAGGGGGATGTATTAGGCCTTTTCTTAATAATCCACTTTATGTGATGGGCTATTCTAGATGTGGTAATACTAATCAACCATTCTTAAACTTTTAGCCTTGCCATAACCAAAGAAATGCATAGTTTTTTTTAAATGTTATTAATTTGGGATTTCTACACAAAAGATAACCATATTTTCAAAAAGTACAAAATTGACATCTTAAAAAAAGGCCTAATACATTTGTTACCTCTTAAAGTTGGCACCAGTTGTTTACTGTCACCCGTAACTTAAGAAACGTCCAATTTTCCCTCTCATCTTGGCTAAACCGACCCATTTTACCCCCCAAAGTTGACGTGGTAGGGAAAGTGTGAAACTAAAAAACAATGGCGCGTGATGGGTATTATTATGAGCAAAAAATTAAAAAAATTAAAAAATAAATTATAAATATAAGTAAAAAACAGATCAACAAAAAACCATCCTTTTCTTCTTCAACAACCATTAACAAAAATCCTTCTTCTTAAAAAATCCCTCGAAATCCGCCATTAGCGCCTCCAACAAAAACTCATCTTCTTCTTCTCCCTCCTCCAAATATATCAATGATGATGATGATGATGATGATGATGAAGATGGATGATAAGTAATTTTTTTTTTAAGATTTGAGCTGATATAATTAATATATTTGCTACTCTTGATTGGGATTGTATTTAAAGATTTAGGCTGATATAATTTTCTGTTTCTATTTGAATTGCGGTCCATATTTATATATTATAATTATTTTTTCTTCAAAATGAGATCCATATCCATATAATTTTTTTTCTTTTTCTTTCCATCTTTGTTTTTTGTACTAATATTGTACACAATCTTCATATACTGCATATGTAATGCAACCAGTAGAAAACCATCATAATCGCAATATGACTATAGTACAAAAACCAATATGTATGGCTGCAATATAAAACCAGTATAAACACAATATAATCACAGTATGACTACATCATAAAACCAATGTGATATTTGTATAAGTTGCAAAATACAATATTAGTATAACTACAACATACATGCAATATATACACTGTTGGATATGCCCCTGTCCCGAGGCATTGGAACTTGTATTTGTATTGTACATTTATTGGATTTATGTATTATACATATTTTGTGTCATTAATAAAGGAATTAATTCATTTATTATATATATCTTGTGTAATATTTTAAATGAAGTATCCAATGGACATATCCATATCCATGATGACAATTGTCATGCACTTGGCAGTAAGACCATGGCTAGGGAAAACGATGTGACCATAAAGAGATCCGTAGTCTGTTCCAGTCATGGGAATGAATGGAACTAGAGACTATCATTAACCTGGTTGTATGGCGGTGTCTTACCGGTCATTGGACATGGGATGTCAACCAAGTTAATAGGTACATGCAAAAGGTGTATGGTACTGGATAGATCCACTAAACGAGAAATCCACATGGTATAGTATCACAAGTGATTCTCGTGTAGTACTTGTATGGATCCTTTGACTTGACCATGTGATGGTATTGCATGTGAGGTCACATACTTAGGGGTACACCTAAAGGGCCTGTAATAGGGTGCCAAGTATGGGTACTTTGGGTATGTCACTTAGCATGGCAATGCTATGGATATGCAGAAGGGATTTGTCACTTAGTAGTCCACTGAAAAGATATCACCGGCCTCTTGATGAATGTGACTGATAAGAGTGTAGCCACACGCAAACAAGTTGGAACTTGTTTGTGAGCATTAGTACATTTGGGATCAAGTTAATTTCCGGACATAAAAGAGGGTGATCAATCCATGCCTCTGTGTTGGACACCGATATCAATGACATGGGATGTACAAATTCAAACTACAGGGTTATGATTACAGTTGGACTGCCATCTCCATCTGATTGGAGGCTGCAGTGGCTTGCTAGAGCCCGCCTGCAGTCTGTGAGCCATAGGCCCACTGCCAACATAAAGATGGGCCCATGGGATCGTACACATTAAACGTCTGAACACGGACTTAAGGAATCACGTGTATACTTCGAGTATACACACCAGAGAGAGAGGATCATATTAATTATATTATAAAGATTAATTGTATTGATCGTAATAATAAAATTAATATTTAATTGTCCTTCTCATAATTAATTAGATTAATTTATGAGATTATTTTCTAGGTGGAAATATTGCACATGTATAGGTTTACATGTATCCTAATTTTACGTTTGTTAAATTTAATTCCATGGTAAAATTATTTGATCAAATTAATTTTAATTTAAATGTATATAACATATTATATGGTATAATATGTTAGGATACATGTTAAATAAAATTAAGTTTGATAATCAATTGGACCAAAAGAAATAAAGTTGAATTAGGCTTGAAAAAAGGAGAAAAGAGCCTGCGTAGAATGGGGAAGCTTGGGCCGAAATTTTTACTCAAAAATTTCAGCCCACTAGGTCATGTTATGACCTAGGAATTTTGGCCAAGACAGAGTGACAAGCCATAGCCGAAATTTTGAGCCATCTCTCTCCCAAAAGTTCTTCGATTCCAACATTAGCACGGGTCGTGTTCCACAGGCATTCGTGTACGTGAACGAGGAGGGAATCTACGTTGATTTCTGCAGCCATCTCTAGAAGAGATACTCCTGGTAAGAGTTTAATCTCTTCTTGATAAAATTTTGATTTTGCAATTTTCATCTCAATTGCTCTTGGGCATGGATCTGAGGAAATTATCGCGATCTTCCACATCTATGCGAATGATTTCCGGTGAAAATCCCTACATATACAGTATAAGCAGAGTATAATATAGTAAAAACTATAGTACTAAACATAAATTAACCAAGAAATGAATAATAAAATCGTAAAATTCAAATATTCATCCATTATAACAATTATATTGAAAGAACAATGATTTTTCAATGATCCATGTAGGAATTATATTGGGTTTAGAGTTGTATTTCACCCGTAACTTTGATGGGTGGATAAATACGATTCAAATCGAAATATAATTATCTAAGGTAATTAGAATTAGTCTTACGACTAGAGTTTGATTCTGATTGGGATTGTTCAATTCACCTACTATAAAAGATAGAAATGAATCAAAATATGATGACCAACTAAGATGCAAATCAGTGTCTGAAAGTTTTCTCCCCAGCTCTCTCTGACTGAAATTTATCTGTGAGATTTCCCCCTTGTTCTTCACGTATCTAGTTCGTGGATTTATCATTTACTCTCACACAAGCAACTGACATAGAGTAATCGTGACTAGTAATACAAGTCTGTGGTTCAAGATCTTTTTTTACTACAAATCAATCTTGGGTAATTTGCACTACAAGAGGTAACCCGATTTCTCTATTCAGATATTTAGGTGAATATATCCATCATTGGTATCAGAGCCATAGGAGTGTATTCTATCTTAAAACTTCTTAATAACATGATTAGAAGTTCCTATATGCATGATTAGTTGATTATATATGGTTATAATTAATTGTTATGCATGATTTGGTGTTTATAGGGTTTGATTTGTGTTGTTTATGGACTGAAAATCACATATAAATTCATATTATGCCTAAAAAACCTAGAAAGTTAATTCTATTTTTACTTTTTAGTTTTATACTTTATGTTTTCAATCTCAGCAAAGGGTATGTGTACCTCAAACTCGAATTTACGTTTGTCAAATGGACAAACGGATCTCACCATCATGATTAGAGACCCCAAAAGTCTTAGGAAGAAAAAATTTTTGAGATCAACCGGTGCCTAGAAGGCAGCGCGTACGCGCCAGCGCCTGGCCACATGGTGTGCAGCGATTTGTTCACTGCCTACTGCATGGCCCACTAGTCCCTACGGACCAGTGCTTGCATCAAGTGCGTAGGACACATATGCCAGGGTATTTTAGCCCCTTACAGACAATGTTTTTACAATTTTTCCGATTTTTTGGTATTTTTTATGAAATTTTTCGGAGAACAGAAAATAAAATGTCATATTAATTTATTATATTAAACACTATATATATACAGATTTATTATTGAATAAAGAGTATTTTATCATGTGTTTATTTATTGATTTGATAATTAAATGTTAATTTTTAATATTATACATGCTTTTTTTGGTAATATGTCCTTGAAATAACATAATTGCTTGTGATATGGTATGAGTATCTTCCATATCCTATTTAAGTTCTCTATGCATGTATGAATAACTAGTAAAATTAAACATTAGAAAAGAGAGGGTAATTGGGACCATAGTTATTCTTTTCGAATTAAATCTAGTGAATAGTTCTATTGGTTAGACATTGGTTACATAGAGAACTAGTGAGTATTGTAATTAAAAACCTTTATTAAACCATGTAACTATGTTACTTTATAGATAAGTGTCTTAGAAATGGCATTAGCTTTTAAGTCAATCGTTGCTAAATTGAACAAAGACCTTAAGTTGAATTGGGACAATTATGAGGCCGGGAGTATGAAAATCCAGTATGTGCTAGGGGAACAAGATGTTCTTGATACATTGGTTACAGTTAGGGTTGAACCAGAAGAAGGGACTACAACCTAGCATAGGTGGGACAACTAGCTCTAAAATGCATGGAAGAAAAGGAATTCCACTGCATGCATCATCTTGCTCAGTGCAATGGATGATGACATCACCAAGTAGTTTCAAAGTTATAAGACCCCAAAACAACTGTAGGATGCTTTAAAGGAAAAGTTTAAAGGTGTTGATTGTTAAGTTTGACACCTATAAAAAAACATGCTGATCATACAATGAGGAAACATTTAAGGGAAATTTCCAATATGATCAGTGAGATGAGTGATGCTGGTCACCAAATGACCGATGAGAAAAAAGTCCAAACTATTATTTGTTCCTTGCCTAATAGTTGGGAGCATATGAAGATGCACCTGACTCACACCGTGGGTAGAAAGACCTTCGATGATGCAGCTCGCCACCTTAAACTTTAAGATGATCGCCCATCATCAATTAAGATTAATGTTGAAGTGAACTCTGCTGCTCCACAACCAATTAGAAAGCAAGGTCAAGGTCAGAAACATAAGCGTTCCAATGGCAACCGCAATGCTAAGGCTAAAGGATTTGAAGAGCCAAAATATAAGAAAAACAAGAGGTTAAAGAGCAGGAAAAAGGCAAACTTCTCATGTTTGAAATGTTTTAGATGTTAGCTCAAAGGGCATTATGCAAAAGATTACACAGCTGAGGCTAAGGTACAATTAATCAACTATATTGTGAGTGAATAAATGTATCGTCCAGTATTTTGCTGACCAAATTTGATCCTATATGGATTACTGATTCAGGTGCCACCAACCATGTATAAAGGAACGTGAATCCTTCAGTGAATTCTGTGAAATTCCATGAGCATCCAAGTGGATTTATGTAGGGAATAACTCAAGAGTTGAATTACGAGGAGTTGGTACCTGTAGATTAAGACTACAAGGTGGCCAAGTTCTTGTCCTACATGAAGTACTTTATGCTCATGGAATTCGAAGGAATTTAATTTTTGTTATTGCTTTGTTGAAATTGGGATTTAATTTCTTTTTAAGGATAATAGTTTAAGTTTATGTTATGGAAATACATTTTATGGTACTGGCTTTATTTCGAATGGTTTGATTGTTTTAAATGTTTATTCAAATAATTCAGATATTTTTCCTTTGCATTCTGCATTTTCTTCTTCTGTAATGGACTAATACAGAATGTGAAGTTAGCCTATGGCATTCTTACTTAAACCATATTAGCCTATGGCATTCTTACTTAAACCATATAGGCCAAGACCGTATGAACAGTTTAGCCAAAGAAGGTTTATTATGTAATTTGACTGAAATTGAACTACCACCATGCGAATCATGCCTTAAAGGAAAGATGTTTAGAAAACCATTTGGAAAAAGAATTATAGCTGAATATCATTGCAATTACTACACTCTGACGTATGTGGTCTAATGAATATGAGGACTAGGTATGGAGCCTACTATTTCATTACATTTGTTGATGACTATAATAAGCATGGTCATGTCTACTTGATTTCTCACAAGTTAGAAGCTTTAGGTTGCTTTATCTCCTACTTAAACCTTATTGAGAATCAATTAGATAGAAAGATAAAAGCTTTGAGAACTGACCGTGGTCGGGAATATCTTTCAGATGAGTTCAAAGCTTTATGTGATGAAAAAGGAATTGAACATCAGTTGTCAATCCCACATACCCCATAACAAAATGCAGTAGTAGAAAGGAGAAATAGAACTCTTCTCGACATGGTTAGATCAATGATGCCTGAAGCTAATTTACCCATCTCCTATTGAGGAGATGCATTACTTACGGCTACCTATGTTCTTAACCGTGTGCCTTCCAATTATGTATCTATACACCGTATGAACTATGGACAACTTATAAATCAGATTTGAATCACCTTAAACTATGGGGTTGCACATTTTTCTCTCACAATACCTTAAGTAGGTATGGGAAATTAGGCCTAAGAGGTAGAAAGAGTATCTTTATAAGATACTTAAACATGTCAAAGAGATATGTCTTGATGGGCAAAAACAATGACAAGAAGATTACAAAATTTGAATCATGCGATGTTGTCATTTTAGAGAATTAATTTTCTAAATTTGGCGAGGTAAACCATGACTCACCCCTGTATGAGGTACTAGAAACCGCAGGATCTCTTCCTTCGAGTGGGAGAAATTTTAAGGATGAAGAAGATCATGATATGGCTTATAATCTTCAAATCCAGAATAATTCAAATATTCAAGATCCTAGTTTTAGTGGGAGTCTTAATGATCCTAACTATAGTGGGAGTATGGAACATGGTCCTAATGGGAGCATTCTAAATCTTGAAGAATATATGCAACATGTTTATCAAAATACAGAACTGTATAGAACTAAAAGGCAAAAAGTCGAACGTCGTCAATATGAGATTGAAGGCACGACTCTTTTAGTATATCCATAAGATGATGAGAAGCCCAAGAACATTCAAGAGGCTTTTTCATACCCTGCCCAAGATAAATGGACTAAAGCAATGGAACTTGAAATGTCTCCCATGAGATCCAACAAAGTTTAGGAACTATTTGATCTCCCAAAGGGACGCAAGGCTATTGGGAGCAAGTGGGTTCTCAAGATCAAAAGAAAAGCTAATGGAAGTATCGAAAGATACAAATCACGATTAGTAGTGAATGTATATACACAAATGGAAGGGATAGTTTATGTGGAAACTTTCTCTCAAGCCTAGATCTAGAACTACATCAAATGGATGTGAATACTGCCTTCCTCAATGGACAATTAGAGGAAGAATCTAAATAGTTCAACCTGTAGGATTCGTTGAAAAAGGCAATGAACATAAGATGAAGCAGTCTTCTAGACAATGTTATATTTGATTTCATAATCAAATGATGTCGAATGGCTTTAATTCAATTAAAGAAGACCATTGTGTCTATACGAAAGGTTCTAGAAGTAAGTTTGTCATTTTGTCATTATATGTTGATGACATTTTAATAGCCGAAAATGACATTGAATATGTGAACCAGATCAAAGCTTGGCTTGCATCAAGTTTTGAAATGAATGATATGGGTGAAGCAGTGTACATTCTTGGAATTAAGATTTCAAGGAATCGCTTAAAGAAATTATTGGTGTTATCTCAATAGACATACATCAATAAGATTCTAAAACGATTCAATATGCACAATTGCTAACCTATAGATGCTCCTATGAACAAATCTGTGCTCCTAAGCAAGAACATGGGTCCTAAAACACAACAAGAGCAAGAACATATGAAAAGGATTCCTTACGCTAATGCTATTGGTAGTCTGATGTATGCAATGATGTATATTAGACCTGATATCTGTCACGCCATTGGGATGGTGAGTAGATATTAAATCAACCTTGGAAAAGAGCATTGGACAGCAGTAAAGACGATATTAAGGTATCTCAAGGCTATTACAGACTACTCTCTATGTTATCAAGGAAAGAACTTGAAACTAAGAGGATACACAGACGCAGACTGGGCAGGAGATCAGGATGAAAGAAAATCCACTTCTAGTTATGTCTTCTTACTAGAAAATGGTGTGATATCCTGGAGTAGCAATAAACAGACATGTGTTGCCCTATCCAAAATGGAAGTTGAGTATGTCTCATACTCATTAGCAGTCCAAGACACAATATGGTTGAACCGATTCTTGAATCGTTTAAATGTTACTAGCTCTCATACTCCAATTATCATAAATAGCGATAGTCAATCTGTAATCGGCTTTGCTAAAGATCAGAAATTCTATAGCAAATCCAAGCACATAGAGATCAAGTATCACATTATGAGAGAACTAGTTACATGTTAAGAAGTTAATATGCAATACATATCTACATATGACATGGTAGCAGACTCGCTAAACGATTTTGTAAAGCATATTAGATCACAAGGACTTTTTAGGATATGAGTTTCTTGTCTTCTTTTATCATGTAAAGAACATGATTTGTTTTTGGTTTAGTAAAGTCTTATGGATGTTTACAATACACAAGTGAAAATATTTCAAATAATTACTGTTATTAAACATGTGGGATGGATATGACACCTACTTATACATGTGTTTACCCTTATTACTTCATGGATAATGCTAATAAGGATGAGATTGTTTTTGGTAACAAATGAGAGCTTATTCTAATAAACATAAGTCGTCTTGCTAGAAACTATGAAATACTATTTCATAAAAGTAGCAAGATTAAAAGACGCATACATATGTCTTAATGGGTTAAGTGTAATCCATAAGGCAAGGTTTAAACGGTTACCTTGACTTAATTCTGTCTTCATAGCCGAAAGGTGTCCTAATGGTTTATACTAGAGCTAAATGTTTAGGTACATTGTAACTTATACTTTCATATGGTGTCAAATTGATAGGTATGTCAAATTAAATGACATTTGCTTCTTTCAAAAGAAGAAAACACCATAGGATGTTTTAAAGCATACATGTGCTTTCACGACCACCGAGATGGAAAAGATGTGATCTTAGCTTTTCCTAGCATGAGACTTCATGAAATAAATTTTTCTTGATATTAATCTATCCTTATGACCTTTAATTATTTCTAAAAACATAATTTGATGTGGTTACCTTGGAAGGATACCATTAAGGGCTATGTAAAAATTCAGTTTGGCTGGTCTAACCAGATAAACGAGTTAAATTGTGCAGTAAGAATTTAGTAGGAAGGGAAGATGTTCTTGGATTCGCATTTAATGTTTCTATCTTTTACCATCATGGTAATTATATATTGGTACATATTTGTGATAATAGAAAATAGATTAAAGAAAGTAGAGTAAATGTGAAAAAAAAAATCTAGGATAAGGCATACAATGATGGTATTTACTCGAGGAGAATATATATCACTAACAGGTGTATAAAATCCTCTATTTTAATGAGAGACTATATATCCCCAACATATGTATAGGTTCTGCTCTCAATGAGAGGCTATATATCCCTAACAAGTGTATATCAAGTAGCTCTCAACTGTATGCTGGTTGCACGAATTATTTACAACAAGAAGAACAAAGATAATAGAATGTGTTCTGTTACGTGCGAGTGGGATATGTTGGAATTATATTGGGTTTAGAGTTGTATTCCGCCCGTAACTGTGATAGGTGGATAAATATAATTCAAATAGAGATATACTTATCTAAGGTAATTAGGATTTGTCCTACTACTAGAGTTTGATTCTGATTGAGATTGTCCCATTCACCTACTATAAAAGATAACAATTAATCAAAATACAATGACCAACTAAGACACAAATCAGTGTCTGCAAGTTTTCTCTCTAGCTCTCTCTGATTGAAATTTCTCTGTGAGATTTCCCCTTGTTCTTCGCGTATCTAGTTCATCGATTTATAGCTTACTCTCTCACAAGCAACTGATGTGGAGTAATTTTGACCGATAATACAAGTCCGTGGTTCAAGATCTTTTCTGTTGTAAATCAATCTTAGGTAATCTGCACTATAAGAGGTAACCCGATCACTCTATTTGGATATTTAGGTGACTGTTGAACCTTGTTTTGATGAAAACAATTTTACATTTGAAGAAGATAAAATTAAATAAATACTTTGAAAATTAATTAAAAATAAATGAGATTTTATTTTTAACTAATTAAACAAAGAATAAAGATGAAGACATTTAACAAGGACATTGGAAGAATAATAAAAAGTGGATAAAAAGTTTTGAGTAATAAGATAAATATTGCTTTGGGGGCTGAAGACTTAAGAAATTAAGTTGCACATCTTTAAAGGCCTAAACACTATATAACAGCCATATTCAGAGACCTGAAGAAGTCAACCACAAATATTCAGAGTTCTGAACACTGTATAACGACCATATTCAGAGACCTAAAGGAGTCAACTATAAATATTCAGAGTCCTTAACACTGTAAAACTGCCACCTTTAGAGACCTGAAGAAGTCAACTAACAAATATTTAGAGTCCTGAACACTGTATAACGGCTACATTCAGAGACCTAAAGATGTCAATTATAAATATTCAAAGTCTTGAACACTGTATAACGCCACATTCAGAGACATGAAGAAGTTTAATTCAAATCTTTAGAGACCTCAACACTGTATAACGGATACATTTAGGGATATGAAGAAAGTTCATTACAAACCTTCAGAGAGATAAATATTGTGCAACGGCTAGTTTCAGATACCCGAAGGAAATAAGAATTAAAGCTTCAGAGGGCAGAATGCACTACAGCAGGATAGTTTCAGAAACCTGAACAGAATTTGAATTTCTTCTCCAAATCACTTCTCCAATGCCTATAGATAGAAGACAATTGCAACCATTTTAACTTGGGAAGATAATTTACAAAGCATTCAATACATTCAAAGAAATCAAATCATTCTTGAGTAATCTTTCCAACAAACTTCAAAGAGAACAATTGAAAGAAATCAAGTCTTCATCAAAGCAATTCATACTCTTTCAAATCAAATATTTTGAGTGAATTGTACTTTCACACTAAGGGATATTAGTGTGAGGGGGAGCTTTGTTGATTAGAATTCTATCAACAAGGTTTTGTAAAAGTTTTGTTGTTGATATTTGAAAAATAAGAAGTTATAAAATTTTGGTGTTTTAGCTTGCAAAAAGCACCGGTTGCCTCGATCCTAGACAAAAGGAGGATCACCGTCTGAATCCTAGATAGAAGTATGATTGATTGTTCCGATCTTGGATAGAAGAAATATCACTTGGTTTGATTCCTACCATTAAAAGAATTGTAATGGAAAATCTCAAGTGGTTCAATTGGGGACAAGAGTAGGACAGTTGGGTCCGAACCTGTATAAAACTAGGTGTCACAAATATCTTTATCCCTACTCTCTTCAATCACTGTCATTTATATTTTTGCATTTCTATTTAGCAGTAATAGTCTTTTAAGAGCTTTTATTTATTTTCTTCAAAAGCAAATATATCAACAAGTTTTACAAATTATTTTATTCCGCATTTTTGAGTAAAATTTGTTTATTGGGAAAATTGTATTTGATTTTGAAGGTTTCTACCAAAGAACTTTTATTCAAGTTTTTACACTATTCACCCCCTTTTAATGTACCTCAAAGCCTATTTGGGACTAACAGTGAATATATCCATCATTTTTACTATAAATGTTGTAGATACTATCCAAAACGAAGAAAAAAAAAAGAGAAAAAAATATAGATATAAAATTCATTTTGGAGAGAAAAAGAAAATAAAAAAAAACTTTCTAAAACTGAATGATGAGAAAATGAAGAGATATATAAATACATAAATAAAAAAATTTAAATGTGAATGTAATTTAACATTTACTTTAAAAAATCCAATAGCTTAATTTGTGTAAATATAAATTTCATATAATGTAAAAAGGAAGGAAATCTTTTATATTTATTTATCACAATAAAGTTGATTAACCATAGCTTTGCAATTATTATTATTATTATTGATGCAAATTGAGAATATTATTATCCCCACATTTAATGTTTCATATTCATAAAGTACTTAAATTTATTATACTCATTTGGCATTGTACAATTCTGTTCATATTTAGTAATTATTTAAGTGTCAAATTATCAATAATTATTATTATAATCATTTCTACTGTTACATATATACAGGGGGTGGGGCTGGGGTCACGGAAGGGCAGTTGCCTCCCCAGCCGCCGGAAAACACCCCAAATAGGGGTCTTCTCGCAGCTGCCGCCCCTCCCCCAGAAATTGGGGGACGCTGTAATTGCCCCCCAATTTCTAGGGATAGGGCTAGACTGTTTTATTTATATATTTATTTATATTATTTTTTAAATGGAAAATTTGTATATAATATTTGATTTAAAGTATACTAAACATGTATTAGTGTATATTATACATAATGAAATGCCATTTTTTTCTTTGTTTCTCAAACTTTTTTTTTCTTTTTTTCTTTGAGATGAAATTGGATATATTCAAACTTTCACATTCTAATTGAGTTTTCTTTAGTTATGATCATATGTATTTTTATTATTTTGATTTATATATTTAATCAATTATTATATATTATTATTGTTTTTTTCTAATTCAAATTTATAATATATATTTTCTAAAAATTCGAATTCCATTGTTTGTGTTTATGATTATGTTTCATACCAATTAAAATATTATTTACACAATTGGTATTTAAAATTATATGAGTAAATGTGTGTTATTGTTGGTTTTTCTCCACCGCTATCTCCCGGTCCACCACCGTGACCTGTCGGTCGCCGTCTATTTTTGCCCCCTGGTATTGGAGTCCTGTCGCCGCCATTGCATACATACAATAGAAACTCTCGTTAACATTTCAATTTTCTATAATTATCACCATATACATAATATATATCGTGTAAATTCTTTATTTTTAAATATCTGACAACACTAACTATAATAAAAAAAACAAATTTAATTCTGCCAAAAAAAAAAAAATTATAATAGGATGAAGTTGGTGTTGGTAATTATTAACTTCAAATTAATAAGTGAATTAGGGTGGGCTCAACAGAGAGGAAGCGACTCTTGTAGCACTTCAACTTGGGTTTAAATCCTGCTGCTACTGATGGAATCTTTATTGGTAGAGCAATATGTAAATCATCTCGTAAGCCCACATGTTGAAACATTCTGTGATCTTGGACTAACAAAAAAAAGAAAAACTTCAAATATTAATAAGATTTTATTTATTGTCACGAAACTTATATGCTTTTCGAAAAGAATCTTAAACCAATAATTATATTGGAATATAAATGTTTATGTCATTTATACATTTCTTCTTAAACATTGTTTCATAAATTTAATCATATGATGGATTTTCCAGTATTCGTTTTGGAGTTAATTGATATTATTTGAAGAAATATTAAATATCATATTGCCCCTACTTGATTCACCACTATGATCTTGTATTTATTCCAGTACAGAAATTTTAACGTCAACATGCATGTCGAATAGTTTTTGTGTCCCCCCGTATCTGAAAATTGAAGAGTAAAGATTCTGTGATATTGATTAGCAATTCGATTCAATAGAAATGTTCACTTAATTAATTGAGTGTTCTTATCTCGAGCAATTAATTAACGTCAATTTCAAATGTGCTGTTTTGCATTAATTCTTCCATTTTGGGTGGATGGAATGGAAGGGGGATATTTTCCTTTTCCGAATGACTGCAATACCAACATTAATTGATAACAACAAGACATAAGCTAAACCCGACTAACAACTTACTGCACCAAAATTTCAGAATATGTTTGTCACATCTCATCATTTATAAATGGATCAATATATAAATTGATGCTAGACTGGTCTTCCTTTTAACATCTAGGATTTATAATTAATGGTTACAATTTATATTTTAATATCTAAAATTTAATTTAATTTTATTAATTATACAACGTAATTGTTTTATCTAAAAAGCGACGGAGCTCCAAACAAGAAAAAAAAAAAAAAAAGAAAAACCAAAAAGACATTAACCTACTACTAGGGGTAGTGCCACAAGAATCTTTGGATGTAGCATGTTGAGGCCTGCACGAAACACCTCATACATCATACTCATGATGATCTAAAGAGAGGAGAAATTCTCTTGTGCACCGGGAGTAACTACTCCCGGCCAATCACAGGTTGCCATATCAGCACATTTGTTGAAATGGCAAGCACTGAATGGATCGGGAGTAGTATACTCCTGGTGCATTCAAGAAATTTTCCTAAAGAGAATTTCTATAAAATTTGCCATCCAATCCTTTGAGCGCTCAATTACCTTTACGAAATGTATGCTGAAAAGAAATATCCAAATCCCAATTCTTGTATTGCAAGCAATTGTTAATCAACTAAGAAATTAAAGGGATGCTGAGGAGGAGAGATTCACCCGCCAGTTCGGATCCAAAGTAGAATTTTCAGGTGAGTAGATCGAAGACTCTTACAGAGGTACGAAACTTTCATAGTCTAGCCTTTATTTTATTTTTTGTATCGGAGGTTTATTTCCCTTGGGATTATGAAAAGGTGATTCATGATAAATTACTATTCAACAAGAATTTGCTATTTGTACTGAACTATTAAGCAAAATTATCATAACTTAGTAAGCAAAGTTGTTTTAAATCTAACCAGCCAACTTTTCTCTCAGAGGTGGCCACGATTCATGAACCGTCGGTTCAGGTTCAAGAAATCCTTGAACCTGAACCTTAACCCTCAAAAGGGAGGAACCACCAATTCGGTCCGGTCTGGCTCAGGTTCAGGGTTGGATAAGGTTTTGACCAGGGTTTGATAAGGTTCAGATTCAGTCCGGTTCAGGTTCAACCCTTTTCAATAAATATTTGGAATTTAATTTGCGTGTGGTTTCGATGCAGACATTTCTCGATAAATTATTAATATACGTAACAAAATATTATAATTTCTCACATATGAAAAACAACGTATATTTTTTATTTTACAATCAATAATTTACATAATATAAAAATTATTACAAAAATATAACTTGTAGAAAGAAACCATTTATTTCTATTACACATTTAATATGATTTGTAAAAAAATGTAAATCAACGAATTAACTAGTAAATAATATAATGTAGTGAAGTCATAATTCCATAGATAACCATAAACAGAATAAATAAACAGACTTACGGTTTATGTGCAGCGGAAACTCGTTTATGGGATGGATCTGATCTACGAGAGAAACCGGATCGTTTTGGTTGCCTTTCCTACGAGTGTATGAATACACTGAGTACGGGCTATATCCGTGAATTCTTCCGACGAACGAAGAAGTAATCCGTGTTTTATCGGTAGGGACGTTTTTCTCGGGAATAGAATGGAAATCTCTACGATTCTCCATTCATCCTGAAATAGAGAAACTTCTTCTCTATTTATAGTGGAAATCCCAACTTCCATCTATATATAGGGTCGGACCAAATTACACATTTGGTCCCTGTAATTTACACATAATAACAGTTTAGTCCCTGCCATTCCAAAATGTCATGGGCGGACCAAAAACCAACATCTCCCACTCGCACATGACAAGACATACTTTCATGGCGATTGAACACACATACCTCTTTCAATTCTTTTTCGGCGAATTCACGCGATCAGTCAACGTAACGGTTAAACCTTGAAGCTCTCCTTCATCGTTCCACCTTTAGCTTAACGTGACTTCCCCTTAGTCCATTTTCCATGATCACTAGTTTTGGACTCACTTTTGATCTCACGAAAACATTCATATACACTACATACCTTTTCCACGAAAAAGTATTGAGCTCGAGTGTTATATGTTTACTAAGTGACATGTTACTGAAAATGTACTTCCTCTCTATAAATAACCTTCCACCATATGTCTAATGCTTATCTGACTGGTCCTTATATGCCCGTTCATAGCTAACGAAGCCTAGTTTAGGGTTCCAATCAAGTTAATCATCAGACATACCCTTCTTGTTATTTACAAGAGTCCTTAAGGGTGAACTTGAAACTCATAGTTTCATTTGGGTCTCACATTAGGAAAGTTGAGATCAATTTTCTTCTTTCCATCCCTTGGTCGGCTTTTACACATATTACTAAAATATGCCATAGTGTTAATCCACTTAGGACGTATGTTTTATAAACACTATGCGAAAGCATTCAGTCTCTGAATACGACTCATGTATCAAGACCTCTAGTCCACTTTTAAGCCCTTCACAGGACAACTTTCGGTATTAACGAAATGATGATATTACACAAAATATCACATATGGAGTAACTCATACTCCCACTTTTACCTATGAACACACAATTCATAGTAAAAGATTCATCCATGTGAGTAGATGACATTTCGCCAACATACTGAACTATACTCAATAGCTCTATGTGTATTGCTTTAATTAGTGAATGAATTTGAACACAACAAATAACTCATATTCTATTCCAATAGAATTTGCCAAAGTTATTACAATAGTTCAAAAACAACAACATTTTCCTATAACCTACGAAGACCAAATTCCAAAATGTGTTTACTAAAAACATTTGGAACTATTGGCTTCGTAAACGAATCTGCAATCATATCACCAGTTGGAACATGCACTAAACTTATTTCTCTCTGTGCTATTTTGTCTTTAACAAAATGATATTTTATATCGATATGCTTGCTTTTTCCATGATAACAAATATTCTTGGAATAAGCTATCGATGCAGTGCTGTCGGAATAGATAGTCGTATATTTCCTTTTAGGCAATAGATCCAAAAGATCTATGAAGCGAACCAAAATGCTTCTTGTACTGCAGCTACATAAACCGACTCCATAGTTGATAATGCCACGCAAGTTTGTTTCTTGCTACACTAGGAAATTGCACCATTTCCTAGAATGAAAATATACCCAGACGTGGACTACCTCCCGTCTTTATCAGTTCCGTGATCAGCATCTGTGTATCCCTTTAACTGCAGATCCTTTCCTTGGTAATAAAGGGAATAATTTGAAGTCCCCTTCAAATATCTCAATATCCTTTTCACTGCTGCCTAATGCTTCAAACCTGGATTATCCTGATAACGGCTTGCGAGACCCACCGCAAAAACCTATATCAGGTCGTGTGCAAATCATAGCATACATTAAGCTACCAATTGCACACCTTAGAGGAATTCTCTCCATCCTTTTAGTCTCTTTTGGAGCCGTGGGACACATACTTGCATTCAGTTCTGTACTTTATGCAATAGGGGTTGGATCGGGATCACAGTGAGCCATACCAAACTGTTTTAAGATCTTATTGATATACGTCTCTTGTGAAAGAGCCAATAATCTCTTAGATCGATCTCTTGAGATCTTAACCTCAAGAATGTAACTAGCTTCTACTAGATCCTTCATCTCAAAGTTATAAGACAACTAAGTCTTTACTTTCTTGAGTAAGGAAGTGTCATTTCCTGCTAACAAAATATCGTCAACGTATAACGTTAGAATGACAAACTTCCCTTCGTTTTCACGCTTAATGTAGACACATAAGTCTGCATTAATCACCTTAAATTGCATTGATATAATCGCTTCATGGAAATGAAAATACCATTGTCTTGAAGACTGCTTAAGGCCATAAATTGATCTTTTCAACTTACAAACCTTATGTTCTGGTCCCTGGACAATGAAACCATATGGATTTCTTTGTTCAGTTCGCCATTTAAGAACACAATCTTTACATCCATTTGATGTAATTCAAGGTCCATACATGCTACAAAAGCAAGTACTATTCTTATAGACGTGAAACGAACAACAGGTGAAAAAAAAAACTCCTGATAGTCAATTCCTTCCTGTTGTGCAAACCCCTTCGCAATCAGCCGACTCTTAGTCTGGATACGTTTCCTATCCGCTGATCGCTTTATCGTATGTACCCATTTATTCCCAATGGCTCTACACCCTTTGGACAGGTCAACTAGTTCCCAAACTTTGTTGACCCTTATTGACTCCATTTCACTTTCCATTGCTTTAATCCATTTTTCTTTTGCTGGAGATTCCAATAACTCTATCATGTTAGTTGGAATATCTTCAATTTGAGCTACGATCGAGAGAGCTTCGCTATCAACTAAATGACGGCGTAACGAGATATTTCCCCTCTGTGATTGTCGTTGGGCAGAACTCCCACTGGGACCACTCCCACTGGGATCTATATCCATATTCACACTTGAATTTGGAACAAGACTCCCACTCAAATCAAGACCACTCAAGTCAGGGTCAGGATTACTCAAATCTGCTTGTGAAGGTTGAAAAACATCATTCTCTTCCCTTTCCTTTACGTCTTCAACTTCATTCCTCCCACTCAGATTGAGTAATCCTGAAGTTTCAGACACCTGAGTTTCAAAGAAAGTGAATTCCTTATCCACTTCTCCTAACGTAGGAAATTCATTCAAATTCTGTTATTTGCCCATTCTCGTTCTCTCCCATTAGAACATATCCTTTGGAGAGATCAAGATATCTTATAAAGATATCTTTCTTTCCTCTTGGGCCTAGCTTGCCCTACTTGCTAGATGTATCACGAACATAGGTAGCACATCCCTATGGTCGCAAATGGTTCAAATTGTGCTTGTGGCTCGTCCACAATTCACAAGGCATGGTTTCAACGGACTTAGAAGGTACTCTATTGAGTACATATGTGGCAGTCAATAGTGCGTCTCCCTAAAAAGGAGATAGGCAAATTGGCTCAGCCATCATAGACCTTACTATCTCTAAGAGGGTTCGGTTTCTTCTTTCCGTTACTCCATTTTGTTGTGGAGTCCTAGGTATTGTCAACTGATGTCCAATACCTTTTTCATTACATAAAACTTTAAATTCCTCGGAGAGGTACTCTCTTCCCCAATCGGTCCTTAAAGCTTTGATTCTCTACTCTAATTGATTTTCAACTAGAGCCATAAATCGTTTGAAACATGCTAATGCTTCAGATTTATGTGAAATCAAATAGACATGATCATACCTTGTATAGTCATCTATGAATGTCATGAAATAGTACACACCATGCCTTGCCCAAACATTCATTGGGCCACAGATGTCAGAATGGATTAATTGCAATGGTTGGTCAGCTCGCATAGCTTTACCAAATGGTTTTCTTGTCATCTTTCCTTTTAAACAGCTATCACAAGTTGGGAGATCTATTTTTGATAAATCAGCCAACAAACCTGCTTTAGCCAATCGTACTAAACAATGTTGACCAATGTGACTAAGTCTCGCATGCCACATTTTTTGAAATGCTAACATTATCCATAGATGAGTTAACAGTAAAGGAAAAACTATTATGACACACATAATTTTGGATCTAAATCCAAAACAATAAAACCATCCAACAAATGTCCACCACCAAAGCAGATATTGTTTATAAAGAGACTAAAATTGTTCAATTCAAAAGATAACATGAATTCCAAATTCATGAGGGTAGAAACAGATATCAAGTTCCTTTGAATTCCTAGGAGCATAGAGGACATATTTAAGAAATAGTGGTTGACCACCATTCAAGACCAGCTGACAACAGCCAATCCCTAAGACTTCCTCTTTAGAATGGTTTCCCACGTATATCCACTTAGTTCCCGGTGGAACACCGCGGAACTCAACAAAAGAATTTCGATCCTTTGTTATGTGGTCTGTTGCTCCTGAGTCTACGATCCACAAAGGACGAGATTCAGTTAGGAAAAACAGAACTTGAAACAAATGTATAACACTTATACGCTATTTACCTTAGGAGCTGTGCAATCTTTTGCAAAAAGCCCCTTCGTCTGTGATTATAACATTTCACCGAAAAAATGTTAAAATCTTGCTTGCCCTTCTTTTGAATTGGAACACTGCCCACTGTTCTCTTTGCCTTCTTCTTGAAGAACCTCTTGTTCTTCTCCTTGGACTTCAGACCAGGACTTGAACTAGCCATGCAAACCTCAGATTTCACACTAAGAGAGGCCAGACGGTCCTCTTCCAGTTCAAGATGACGAACTGCATCGTCAAAGGTCTTAATGTTGTTGGTATGGGTTAGGTGCAACTTCATATGCTCCCACCCAATCGGCAGAGAATGTATCATAGCTTGAACTTTCTGCTCCTCAAGAGCATAATTCGTACTAAGCATGTGTTTTATACGTGAGACTTTTTCACGATATCATCATTCATCGCACTAAGCATGGTGATGTGGGCAGATGAGTTCTTCCTATTCCAGGCTTGATAAGCCTTAAGGTCCCTCTTTGTTTGGTCGGTGTTACCCTCTGCAGGAGGAAACATTATTCTCTTTAGAGTGTTAAGAACCTCTTGTTCTTCAATTATGTATTGGACTTTCATAGCCCAAACTTTATAATTGTCACCGTTCAAACGAAGGTCCCTTATTTAGGTAAGCAACTATTGCTTTTGAAGCAGTTATTGAAAAACCGTTAAAGACAAAAGTAGCACTAATAAGTAAGCGATACACCATATTTATTATAAGATCATTTAAAACAAAAAATAGTGTTTGGTTCACGTAAAATCGAACATCCATGCGCAATGCATCGAGTCACCATTTACATAGGCTAATACAAACACCATATTAGGTTTAAATTTCCAATAATAAATATATATATTTAGGTTTGTTTTAGATTATATTTTGATTTATTTAACATTTATACTTCTCTTAAGTATAAAACAAATGAGTAATATAACACTTAGTTATAATCTCAAAATAAAAAAATTAAAAAAATACTAAAACATATAACTAAAATAGCAATGTTTAACAAATAAACATTTTATAATTCCATAAAAATAGCCAACATTTAGTCAAAATTACCACCACAATAAAAACTTTAGCACAAAGCCCTTCAATACAAAATTGAAAAACGAAATCAGCAAGAGAAATAGTGAAAAATGAAGAGCTCAATCTTCGTTTACATCGAGTGGAACTGTCTCAATTTCTTTTAAGACGACTGGGATCATCTCTACGAACTTATAGTAGAGATCCAAAAGCATGTTCACAACATCCTTAATAACAGCATCCAGACAGTGCGATGAACCAACTTGTTACTTCTAAGTAACATGGTTCTAGGATTATAGGATAACTTAGCTCCCGTTTTAGCCAAGGTCAACACAAACACTTTGCAATGGGATCCATAATCCTATTCAGGAACTAATCCATCAATGGAGTCCACTTTCGTCAAAATCAGAATTTTCTCCAAAATAGAATTTCTTAAAGTGTTTTTCACGAAAAGTATTTTTCGCAAATTTAACATTTTTAATTGATCAATTCTAGAGGAAAATCCTCATTTCCAGACAAGCTCTTGGATTTCCCGGTTTTAACGCATTAAACCGCTCCAAAACTCTAACAATATTCCCTTCCTCCAACGGGGAATACCATTTAGAGAAAAGCTCATCTTCAAGTTTTTGGATAGTCCTCGTCTCCTCATGAGACTGTATTATTTTTACCGTTTTTACGAACATTTTCATTTCTATAACATATATAGAAATAACCAAAACTTGTTAATGATCAACCAAAAATCAGTATATAAATACACAATAGATATACTGAATTTTCTTGAATTTATGAAACATAAATTAAGCATTTATACACAATAAATACTAGTAAATTTAGTTTAAAATATCAAATGAATTCCAAAAATTCATCAAAATATGCCAAAAATTCAAGAAAAATGTAAAAATTCATTCTGAAAAAAATTTGATGAAATTTGGACACCAGACGACATCGCACGCGCCTACACGCGCCGTCTGGATCTACACCACGCGTCGACACGCGCAGGCACGTGCCCTCACACGCTCCATAGGTATTGCTGACTCATGTGACATGTGGCACCTTGTGATTCGTGATGACGTGGAGCATATGACACGTGTCATCACCTGATTGGGTCACTGATGACGTGGTGTGATGATGTGGCACAATTATGACACATGGCATAATCCTACTGGTCCACAGTGATGACGTGGCAGGTGACACGTCACGATGACGTGGCAAAATCACAACTTTTTGTGACACGTGTCGTCATTCTATTGGGACACGTTTCTAACACGTGGTCATTGACCGTTACAGAGGCGGTTGACTTGGACATGTGTCTGTACCTGATTGGTGGGACTTTTCAACCGTTAAAAAAGCAGCCAATCCCATAACGCCACGTGTCCAGCAACAAAACTTCCCTAACCGCTGTGGAAACAAACTCCACTCGCGGTGGTGGAGAGTGAGGGCCACGTGCCACCTTCTGGGCCTCCGTTGGCAGTGAAATTTGACATTCCGACTCGATTTTTCATGCTGATTTCAGTGGTGTGGTCAGATTTTCGAAATTCCGACAAAAAATTTTGACACTTTGTACTGTTGGATTAAATACAGTATCGTTTTGACTCGGATAACAATGTAAATCGGTATCAAAATGAACAAAAACGAATTCAAAATGAATAGAAACATATTCTTGTCATGGAATATCAGATTTTAATGTCTACGGAATCATTTTGATGCGGATTTCAATATAAATCCGTATCAAAACGAACAAATATGTATTTAAACGAATAAATACGTATTCAAACAAATAAAGAAACGTATTCTTATTCACGGATTTCCATAAACCAAGATATGAACACATCAATATTCATGGAATACCAGAAAACTAGATTCGAACGTATCAATCTATAAACCTTTCGGCTCTGATACCAATGAAGTCATAATTCCATAGATAACCATAAACAGAATAAATAAACAGACTTACGGTTTATGTGCAGCGGAAACTCGTTTATGGGATGGATCTAATCTACGAGAGAAACCGGATCGTTCTGGTTGCCTTTCCTACGAGTGTATGAATACACTGAGTACGGGCTATATCCGTGAATTCTTCCGACGAACAAAGAAGTAATCCGTGTTTTATCGGTAGGGACGTTTTTCTCGAGAATAGAATGGGAATCTCTACGATTCTCCATTCATCCTGAAATAGAGAAACTTCTTCTCTATTTATAGTGGAAATCCCAACTTCCATCTATATATAGGGTCGGACCAAATTACACATTTGGTCCCTGTAATTTACATATAATTACAGTTTAGTCCCTGCCATTCCAAAATGTCATGGGTGGACCAAAAACCAACATGTAGAATATTAAAATAACTTGTAAAATGTAAATGAAAGTGGGAAAAAATTGGATATAATAGAGAGAGTATAAAGAATTGTGTGAAAAAAATTAAAAAAGGGATAAGGTATTTATAGAGTGGAAAAGTTAAAAAAAAAGAAAAAAAAAAGAAAAAGAAAACCAAATGAGCGCAAACCACTGACGGCGGTTCAAAGGTTCACAGAATGAATAACCCTGAACCTTAATCTATTTTTCTCATGAACCGCCGGTCTAGTTCTGGTTCAATCCGGTTCATGGTTTGACCGGTTTTGACTCAGTCCGGTCTGGTTCAACCGATTCAGGTCCAATTTGGCCACCTCTATTTTCTCTTGATAATGGTTTGGCAGTCAACATCAGCTTAACAAAAGCATCTATTGTTGCCATCAACAAAGCTGATAAAAGCACAAAGATAATTGAGCAAAATCAATAATTCCTTGATAATTATACCAATTAATTTAGGATAATTATATTTTTTTTAGTGTTAAATAATAAATTTTATAATAAAATATCTTATTAAGCCTATTTATTTATAGGCTGTTTGGAAATAATAGTGGACTGTTCACTTTTGCTCATTGAAGCCCAAAATCACTTGAACGGGTTGGCTAGAGGAGAAACAAGGAGAAATAGGCCTTGATACTACAAGATTGCTTATTGTTTTGGCTAAGAATTGTGTGAACTGAAATTATATCTACTCTCATATTTTTAGCTAAGATTTGTATGACCTAAGTTTAGGTCTGATTGTTCCATGTCAGAAATTTTAGGGTGAGGAATCTATTCCACTCCTTCTGTTATTTTTACACCTTTGGAGATTATATAATCTCTCTTTTGGGGTTGCAAGACATCATCTTCTATCAATAACTCAATTTACTGCATTCCTTTAAAAATAATAAATTTTCACTTTTTCTTTTCTTTCTTCTTTAAATTTTTTGCACGTTGTTCTATATGCTAAAAAGTTGCTCTCTACACGAAGATGAGTGAGTAGTCCACTTTGAGGTCAAGACAAGCCATGGGCTGCTAGTTGTAAGTCTATTCTTCCTAATTATGAATGTATGATATATTTGATGGTTGTTAATAATATGCTTAAGTTTTATGAGCTTAGCTAATTCATATATAGTCAAATAAATGCAACGAGACTTGGATTAGGAGATTGAAACACCATTAGCACATGATTGCTAGAATTGGAGACATGAACAACCTATATTAAGGGTTTTTACATAATAAATGTTAATATGTTTTCTTAATTTTAATGCTTAGATACTTGTTAATACAAAGAGACTTGGTTAATGAACATTTCAAAAGTTTTTAATGCAAGGAGACTTGGTCTTAATGAATTTTATGAAAGATATCCTAAACCTATGTTGTTAACATCATTCATGTGAAAAGGAGAAAGACTGTTTATAACTATATGTTCTCGGTGTGTTATTGGCCTGTTCCATTTGTTATTGAGTAACATTTATACTTTTACATATGTCATTTATCTAATTTTTTTGTTTGGAGTTGTAAATCTAAAATCAATACTTTTGAAAGAGGTTACTTTATGTTTAAACTACTGTTTTATACTACTAAGTTGATGAGAAAGGAATGCGGAATAAACTTTCCCCCGCTTAAAGAATCTGTGAGGAGCGTAATCAGCAGAACATACACATAAAAGGAAACACCAACATTTTTACGTGAAAACTCCTCCAACGTGAAGGATAAAAATCACTAGGCCTCTCTTGGCCCAAGATAAAGTATCCACTATAATAGGAGAGTTTTACAGCAGATACAAAACCGAGCTAGTGAACAACAACAAGTTTCACGGCTCCAACACATAATAACAACAACAAAATGGATACACCAATGTTACAAAGCAAGAGCAGAAAATTTCTAGAACTCCAAACAAGTTCTCCACCATACAAAATGAAGATAAATGAGTCTAGAACAAGCTCACCAAATTTCTGCCTAATCTGAGAGGAATAGACTGTTCAAAGGACTGAAAGGGTTAAAGCAGCTCAATGCTAAAAACCAGTAGAAGAGACACTACAAATAGCCAAACAGAGATGGACAAACAAGAACCTTACTCACCTCCAGTGACTGATCCCACCGTCCAGAATACAGAAAAATGTGTCCTCAAATTTTAGTTAAAATTTCAGCCAAATCCAATGGCTAGAATGAAACTACAAGCAGAAAACTAAAGCTGGTCGCAGAAAAGCTCCTAGAAAAGAGTAGCTGTTGTAAACCCAAAAATCCAAATTTATGAACCTCCAAATTCTGATCTAACCGTTCAGAATTAAGAAACAACAGTCTCCAATATGTACGCCAAAAATCAGCACAATCGGACTTTGTATGAGCTAGAAATCACTGAAACAAGATGAATAACAAAGTTGAAGAACAAGATTAATCAAAGGATTTTCTCTCTACTCCCTTGTATCCAAAAACCTCTCAAATGTTGTTATATCCTCTCATCACCACACATCTGCCTCATATGCTCCTTTTATAAGCTCCTCATCTCACAAAGAATTTCGTCTCACCTCACATTCTCACCTCAAATATGACCAAAGTCTTAAAGTCGTATATCCCATCTAATGAGACATCCTATTATTGGTTTTAAACTCATAAGGTGTAGCTCACAAAGAGCTTCAAGGGCTTGAAGGATTTACATGATGTTTCTTTTTCCACATAGGAAGATCAAAGACTTGAAAGATGCACATGTGGTTTCTTCCTCCACATAGGAAGGAAAACAAAGCCTAACATAAGTGAATAGATTTTGCTTGTTCAATCCTTGTGGACACTATATTTACATACTTTATTACTTAAAGGCCTAATGCACTTGGTAGTGCATGTTTTTAAGACAACATTATTCGTCTGATGAAATGTTGTCATTAAAAAAAAAACCATTAGAAAATTATTTCGTAAGTTGTAACTATAGCTCTTCAAAACTCCACTCTTTTTTGCGGATTACATAATTTACAAGGGTTGAGTTAATTATTGGAAAATGGCTGACGAGGTTGAGGCCAATCATTATTCGGGCCTGTTTCTAACGCTTAAAACAAACAACATGATTCTTCTTAAAACATGACTTCAGTTCTAGGTTAGGAAATTAATACAGAAATTAAATAAATACAAAATGTAAATCTAGGTCAAAATGATATGAAAGAATAGAAAAATTCACGAAAATTAATTCTGGAATTAAAACTACAGCCGTATGGGTGTAGCAGCAACAACCGTGCGATTATTGAAACAGTTGTACAGCTCTGGTTTTAAACACAACAGACAAATCACTGAAAATCTAGAAATCCCTAAATTCTAAAACAAAGCACATCCGTGCAGCTATAGTGCAATAGCTGTACAGATCTGGTTCGCCGGAAAACTAAAAAACATAGCATAATTTAAAATGATGAAATGCACCACAATTTAACGCAGAAAGCTGTAAATAAGCTAAGGCCTCTTAGAATTATCTTTTAGGTATCTCTCCAGGGTTCAATTTCAAAGAAAGTCGGTTATAAAAGCTTGAATTTGGATTTGAGATAAACTTGAATTTTGAAACCCAAAAACTTTGAACTCTCCAATTCATCTCTAATTCTCCAATTCTCACGGCCAAACAAGTATCTGAATGCTCAAGTGAGGTTTGGATGATGAGTTTAGTGTCTGAAATTAAGGATTATATGGTTTTGATTGTTGAATTTGAGTTTTTTGAAGTTTCGAGAAACTTTGTTCTTGCTCTCTTTAATTCTCCTTGAATCTTATGTATTATCCTTGTTAATTTTCTGTTGTGAGATTCCTTCAATCCAAATCCCCGGTAATGAGAAGGAACTAGTGAAGAATTAAGTGTAATGTCCATTTTGCAACAACTATCCGTTTCATGCAAAGCTGCTGGTGATTCATCAACAACCGTGCGGATGTCGTGTAACAGTCGTACGAATAATGACACAATAGTCGAACGGATCTTCTAATGTATTGCAGCCATACATATTGGTTTTTATACTATAGTCATATTGCGATTATGATGGTTTTATACTGGTTGCATTAGATATGCAGTATATGAAGATTGTGTACAATATTAGTACCAAAAACAAAGATGGAAAGAAAAAGAAAAAAAATTATATAGATATGGATCTCATTTTGAAGAAAAAAAAATAATAATAATATATAAATATGGACCGCAATTCAAATAGAAACAGAAAATTATATCAGCCCAAATCTTTAAATATAAAACCAATGTGATATTTGTATAAGTTACAAAATACAATATTAGTATAACTATAACATACATGCAATATATACACTGTTGGATATGCCCCTGTCCCGAGGCATTGGAACTTGTATTTGTATTGTACATTTATTGGATTTATGTATTATACATATTTTGTGTCATTAATAAAGGAATTAATTCATTTATTATATATATCTTGTGTAATATTTTAAATGAAGTATCCAATGGACATATCCATATCCATGATGACAATTGTCATGCACTTGGCAGTAAGACCATGGCTAGGGAAAACGATGTGACCATAAAGAGATCCGTAGTCTGTTCCAGTCATGGGAATGAATGGAACTAGAGACTATCATTAACCTGGTTGTATGGCGGTGTCTTACCGGTCATTGAACATGGGATGTCAACCAAGTTAATAGGTACATGCAAAAGGTGTATGGTACTGGATAGATCCACTAAACGAGAAATCCACATGGTATAGTATCACAAGTGATTCTCGTGTAGTACTTGTATGGATCCTTTGACTTGACCATGTGATGGTATTGCATGTGAGGTCACATACTTAGGGGTACACCTAAAGGGCCTGTAATAGGGTGCCAAGTATGGGTACTTTGGGTATGTCACTTAGCATGGCAATGCTATGGATATGCAGAAGGGATTTGTCACTTAGTAGTCCACTGAGAAGATATCACCGGCCTCTTGATGAATGTGACTGATAAGAGTGTGGCCACACCCAAACAAGTTGGAACTTGTTTGTGAGCATTAGTACATTTGGGATCAAGTTAATGTCCGGACATAAAAGAGGGTGATCAATCCATGCCTCTGCGTTGGACACCGATATCAATGACATGGGATGTACAAGTTCAAACTGAACCGGACCGAACCAAACTCTGTTTGGTTTGGTTTTGTTTTTATAAAATATAACCATTTGGTTTTTGGTTCGGTTTTTGGTTTTTGTTGAAAAAACCGAAACTGAACCGAACCAAACCGTAAAAATATGTATATGTATATAAATGAATTTTATTTGGCATATTATATATTTATATTATTATATAGTTTGTATTTATGAGACTTTAGTAATATACATGTAATATAAATCCTTTTTAAGCGATATTTTACATGTAATTTATAAAAAATAATAATAATAAAAATTAAAAAATTGAAATTTTTGTTGATTCGGTTTGAACCGAACCAAACTGTAATCCGAACCAAACTGGTTTGGTTCGGTTTGATTCGAACCATATCAACTTTGGTTTGGCTTTGGTTTCTATTTTTATTCTACTTTAGTTTTCGGTTCGGTTTGGTTCGGTTCGGTTTTGAACCGAACCGTGTTTTGCTTACCCCTAGAAAAGAGTAGTGAAGTAATTGCATACCAGCTCATTGAGGCCGTTCCCCTTCTCTCGCCACTATCCATTTTCTTCTTGGAGCATAGAGATCTGGTTCTTTTTCCTTCTTCCATTTGCTGCAGCATGAAAGGCTCTAGTGTTAAGGTCATTATCTTTCAACCAAAAAACTTTAGAGCGTTGTTTCCAGAAGTCTTCTTCGCATTTGAGCAATCAGTGTAGTTCCTTTTCAGCTTCTAATAACTGGTGAATAGAATTTTTGTCCCTTTTACCCCTGTGAAGCTTAATTAATCTCTTTTGCTCCTTTATCATCACTCGAATTTGGAAAGCTAGCCCATGACCCCACTCATCTAGCCTCTTACCACAGTGCCAGAGTTTTTCATGAATGCTTGCCCCTGCGGTGTGGTACCAACTGCTCTTGACAACCTCTTCACACCCTTGCTCCCGCACCCATCAATTTTCAAAGCGAAACTGCCTATTATGGGTAATAGGTGCAAACTTCCGAAGCTCCAGCAATATAGGAATATGGTCAGATGACGTCGCCACCAGGTGGTGAACTCATGACTGGTTAAAATGTCTCTGCCATCCATCCGTGGCTACCGCTCTGTCCAATCTTTCTTCGATCCAAGCAGCAGAGCCTCGTGATTTCTCCCAGCTGAAAGGGTAACCCACAAACCCCAGGTCCCACAGTTGGCAGTCTTCAAGCGCCTGCCGGAATCCCTTGATCAAACGTGGTGGGTGGGGGTTGTGCCCTCTTTTCTCTGTTTGGAAAAGCAACTCATTAAAATCACCAATTACCACCCAATCCATGCTTGACTGTTGGGCCAAATCCCTTAGTAAGGCCCATGACCGTCCCCTGTGGCTTCTAGCTGCATACCCATAGAATCCAGTTAATCTATAAGGCTCCTCCCCATTAATTTGAACTTCTACATCTATGTGATGGCTAGATTGACTTAAAAGTTTTAAAGTGTCCTCCGTTTTCCATAATAAAACTAATCCTGCACTATGTCTAATTCTATCAACAGAAGTGGCACCATGGTAACCCAATTGAACTCTGATATTATTAATTTCAGCATTGGTACAAATTGTTTCAATTAAAAAATAAAATCTGGCCTACATGTTCGGACAGTGTCCATCGATACTCGAATTACACGTGGATTGGCCACCCTACGGCAATTCCAGCTTAAGCAACTCATTGGTGGCGGCGGGCCTGCTCTGCAGCACCCGCCAAAGTCATGTTTTTGGGGTCATAGCCATTTTTGCCAGAAGAGCCCAAGCCCATAGTGATGTCATCTTTGCCAGAAGAGCCCAAGCCCATGTCTTTATGTCCCATCCTTTTCCTCTTTGGGTCATTGCATATTATTTCCTCAAAGTCTTTTTGTATTGGGCCCATTTAAAATTCCTCCTGCAGCTATCAAGCCCACATTTAATGATGTTTCCATGTAAGTGGCGTGATGTCTTCCATCTCCTTTAAGATGAACCGCCTTATTAATTCCTTCCTTGCCACCACTTTCTATGGGATTTTTTCCTCTATTCTCGACTTGTACAGTGCCACTTTCCTTATCATTCGGTTTTCCATCCTTACCCGTTTGACTTGCCAACCACGGCGTTTGGATCAGCCACTGAGATCCCGCCGCCATCTTACTGTCCGGCAAGGAGTTGCCCGTAGCTCTGGTCCATACTGCCATTCAACGACCCCATCTTCAGTTTCATAGGCGCTTTTGCAGAATCGTTCACCATGGCCAATGTGGCCACAGATAAAACAAAATGTAGGGAGTCGTTCATATCGGAGTTGTACTTCTTTCCATTCTCCCCCAATCTGCTTAATCTTGAGGGTTTTTCTCAAAGCCTTTTGAATATCTAGCCGCACTCTTAATCGCATGTTCGATCTCCATAAGCTAGAAAAGTTGTTGGGATCACATTCCACAAATTGTCCCAAGCGTTGTCCGATATTAGCAGCCACACTTTCCGACATGAATCCGGGCGGCAAGCTATGAACTTGGATCCAAAGAGCAAGATGGTTCAATTCTATTTTCTCTAGGTCAGCCCCTAGTTGGACTCATTCATACACCAGCACATTGTTGTCATATGCCCAAGGCCCGCCATCCATTATACGACGTATATCTGCCTCATGCCCGAACTGAAATAGGAATCTTTGGTACACTATCTCTTGGATTGAGACTCCCTTCCTTGGTCGCCAGTTGCTAGCCATTATTTGGCTCATTTCGTTCAAATGTATCAATCGGTCAGTAGCAAAACGCCCTACCAATGCCCATCGGAGATCCAAGATAGGCTTTTCAACAAATTCATTGGGCACTATAATTCCTTCATCTTCATCACCATCAGCGAGTTCAATGCCGGCCACCTGAGACACCACCTCATCCAGTTCCATATTGTTCTGGGCCATGTCAATGGGGAAGAGTAACCAGTAAAGAGGGGGAGTGCTGTAGGTGAAGGTATGTGGAGAAAGGAACGGGATATCACTTTTTAGGGTTTAATCAGATTAGGAATGAAAGTAGGGAAAGAGAGGGAAGGAGACGCACTCAACATGGAGGCAAGGAGACGCTTTGTAAAAAAACATAATTATTTATACTTCGCACTTTAATAAAACTTAATTTTTTTTATTATGCATTTATAATAATATGAATTTCCATAAAAAGAAGGTTTTACCTGAACCATAAATACTCAAGTATGTTCCAATTTTAGTACTAAAATTAATCAAAAATCAAATTAGAGAATTGATATTTTCTCACCGCATATTTCAAATTTGTATTAAATTTATTTAAAAACTGATTTATTTTGTAGTGGATTTTCTTTTATTTCAATGTTTGAATTATTAAGATTAATTATACAAAAATAACATACTCTATATAATTTTAATTGAGAAATTAATGCAATAGCATAGTAGTGGCACTGAATGTGAAATGTTTGAAGAAGTTAAGGTGAGGTTTTGGAAACAGAGTCATCAATTTGAGATTTTGGGAAGCCAAAATGCAATTAATTTTATATTCAACCATTTGAAAAAAAAAAAAGGGGCTCAATAAGATACTTTCTCCATTTTTTTTTTTATTATAGGATGTTTTAGGGTTCTTACTTTATTCTTTTTTATTTGATACTTTACATTACCAATGTGTTTTTTACTATATTTTCTTATATTTGTCCTTATTTAAAGTATGAGAGAGGTTCATTATTTAATGCAAAAAGTACTATGTTAAACTTTGATAATTGAAAAGAAATAAAATTTTTGCATAGAAAATAGAGTTTTAAGAGAGAAGTATTGATGGTTATCTAGTCATTTTAATAATCTAATTAATACTTCATTGGTCTTAGTGAACAACTTTAAATATCATATAATAAAAAACTGAGGGAGTAATATTGAAAGAGTATTCCGTTCGTATCTAAAAGAAGGTCACTTTAAGTTTTAGCATAAGAATTAAAAATATCATTAAAATGTTTTAGGTATAGTATTTTTTTAGTAAAATATCACTATAAAATATTTTTAAAAAATGAATCACCTTGTTAGTTGGATTGTAATCAACATTAAATATAGGAATGTATTAATAAAAAATGTCATAAATATTCAATTAATTTCTTAAAAAGATAAATATTTTGAAATAAATATGTTTTATTAAAATAACATTAGTTTGGGGACAGAGAGAATATTTAAAGAACTTAGATTGGTTTATGTTTTTAAATTCTATAGAGATAGAATTTATCTATATAGCTTTTCCCAAAAAAATAAAACAAAATACTAAAAACAAGAAATCAGTTTTTTTTTTTTTTTTTTTTTGAGAGTCAACCAGCCGTGCGAGGGACCTACCCATTGATTACTCAATGCATTTCGTGCAGCACGAGAAATTAACGAGTATTAAATTCCCATTAATTGTTTATATATTTTGCTTAATTTACACAACTCCTTTTCCTTTTTTCACTTTTTCGAAAAAAAAAAAAAATGGAATTTCTACCAGTGGTTAACGTCCTATATGAACTGAACATGTGGAACGTGTGGATCGCAAGTACTGTGATATACTATTTCTCCCCTTTTTTATTATATGATGTTAAGATTGTTTTTTAAAACCAATAAAGTATTAATTAGGTAGGGGTGTCAATTTTTGACACGACACGATAATACGACACGACACGACCCGTATTTTTGCGGGTTTGGGTCATAAACGGGTCAACACGTTTATGACACGAAATAAACGTTTTGTAAATGGATCAACCCGCATAACCCGTTTCTGACCCGCGTAACCCGTTTATTTTATTAGGCATATATAAATAAATTAATAATTACATATAGTAAGTATATGATATAACCTATGATATAAATCAAGGGTTAACCTAAATATAAGCTAAAGGTTAATATATTTATAACCTGAGAATAAGCTTAAGGTTAAACCTAATATAAGCTAAGGTTTATTATTTATATCTCTCAACATTTATTACGTGTATCAATTAAGAGTTCCTACCACCTGGCAACCCACTTCACAAGCAGTTAGAATGAACGTGGAACGTGTTGTTTCACATCAGGTAACTTCCACCCCTGAAGCTATAAATAGCTTCTCCTTCAATGATACAGGGGTTGGTTCTTTGATAATCAGAGCTTATACTATTTTTACAGCAATATAATCAGTATCACCAGATAACTTTGGCATCGGAGTGTTTGTGGGAAGAACACCCTTCCCACACTGTAACAGGTACCTTGCTGAAGGAGAGTCATAATTTAACCACTACCGGCATTCACTCTCGGAGGCACCCTCGTCCGGTCAACCCTCAATCTTCCAGTAACACCCCTTGACGATCGATCTTCCCTTAACAAATTTACTGCTGTATCGTGGCTACAACAGTTGGCGTCGTCTGTGGGAAATCGATCAAAAAGCCATCTCTAGTTTCTTTGCATCTTCAGTTTCTTTTGCGGGAGTAAGATGCCTCCAAAGAGATCTCAAGTTGCACCTTCTCAGGCCAATCATACAGAACATACTCACAGTGAACCACGAGAGGTACCTGATCGAGAAGATGATAGTGAACATGGACGCCATCTAGAAGGCACAATTCACCCTGCTCGACGCCATCCAGAAGGCACCATTCGTCCCGGAGGGTCGGGAGTTGTCCCACCAACTGTACCCTTGGAAGAATATGAATTTCTCAAGAGGAAATTTGAGGATAATAACCGCCGGCTTGAAAGTTTACTCACGTTTATTCAGCAAACTCATCCTCAGGATAAGCTTCCCCCACATTTACAGCCTAGGGGAAAAGATCATATAGAGCCTCATCATCCTGAAGACGATGAAGTGTCACACCCTTCACACGACAGGGTAGAACAGCATAACAATCGCAAGAAAAATGATGCGTACTATGAAGTGGTGGAGAGTACTTTCAGAGAAGGAGGCCTCCATACTACAGGAAGAAGGAATAATGAGGAATCCACATTCAGCGTAGTAGAAACCAGAGACTTGAAAAAGATGATTGAGGAAGTATTAGAACAGAAAAAGCTAGTTCCTGCAGGTGAAGAGCAGCCAGGAAGAAAAGTCCCCTTCACTGATGAGATAATGAAGAAACCCCTCCCAAAGAAATTCAAAATGCCTCAACTAGCTACATACTCTGGCAAAGGCGATCCCCATGACCATATGCAAAGTTATGAAGCTGTTATGCTACTCCATGGATGGGAAGATGCAATCATGTGTCGGGCCTTCTCCCTCACCTTAACGGAACATGCTCGTACATGGTTCAACAGCATGAAAGAAGGATCCGTCTCTAGCTTTGATCAACTCAGGGAGGAGTTCATAAATGCTTTCATCATCAATACAAGGAAAAAGAAGGATGCTACATACCTTCTTACCATCAAGCAGGAAGAACGAGAAAGTTTAAGGGATTACATTGAGAGATTCCGTGCTGCAACTTTGGAGATTCATGATCTTCAAGTAGGAATGGCGGTGGCTGGAGTACTTCAAGGAACAAGGTCGAGAGATTTCCAAAAATCCCTTTCTTATGATCAGCCTTCTACTCTTGGGGAGTTGTTCAGTCGAGCTAGCAAATTCATCCTTTCTGAAGATGTCATGAAGAACGTAACTGGAGGCTACCAGGATAGGAAAAGAAAGGAAAGGGATGAGCATCATGAGGAAGCAAAGAAAAATGGAAAAGGGAAAGAGGGGAGTCGTGCCCCCAAGTTAAAATTTGAGAGCTTCACACCCTTACTTGAACCTCGCTCCAATATCCTTGCAGCAATAGAAGGGTCAGGGCTACTCACATTTCCTCCAAAAACTGACAGGACAATGGGAAAGTTTGCTGATGCTTACTGTCGATTTCATAAAACGCATGGTCACTCTACAAACAGGTGTAGAGAATTAATGAACGAAATTGAAACCTTGGTACGTCAAGGGAAGCTTGGAAGATTTGTGTATGCCGAAAGATGGAGGGAAGAGAGACCCTCATACTCAGAAAGGGAAAGATATCAAAACAACAGAGGGAAGGATGACCACAGTTATGCTAAGCCAAAGGAAGATAGGAAGGAGAAAGCGTCTGCGTTAGATAATAAGCCAGCTCATCCAACAATAAATGTCATCTCAGGTGGGGAGACCTTGGCAGGAGAATCTTCAGCTTCAAGAAAAGCCTATGCGAGACAAGCTTATGAAGTGAACAATGTCATGAAGATCCGCGATGAGGAAGTTATAACCTTTACCTCTGCAGATCAAGGAAATGTGGTAACTCCCCATGATGATGCAGTGGTCATTTCGGCCATCATAATGAAGTTCCCAGTGGAGAGAATCCTTGTTGATATTGGAAGTTCCGTCAATCTCCTTTACTGGAATTGTTTTGAGAAGATGAACATATCCCTCGATAGGCTGAAAAAAGTGCAAGCCCCTCTGTTTAGTTTTTCGAATGAAGCTGTCCCAATAGCAGGGTCGATCCAGCTACCAATCACACTAGGAGAAGATCCTTGTAGTACCACAAGGATGGCAAACTTTATGGTGGTTAGGTCGACATCTCCGGCCTATAATGTAATCCTTGGAAGACCGTTACTAAATGACATGGGAGCCATAATCAGCTCAAATTATCTACTTGTGAAATTCCCTACACCCAATGGAATAGGTCAAGTCCGAGGCGATCAGAAAAAAGCTCGCATTTGTCACATATCCTCCATCAAGGGAAAGCAGACTGCAAGAGGGGAAACACTGGCAATCTCGGGAAAGGGAGAATCAGAGAATAAGCCTAAGCCAGTTGAAGAAGTTGAGCCCATAAGGCTGAAAGAAGACGATCCAGACAAAATCACTTACATTGGGACACGAATGCAAAAAGAAGTGAGGGATGAAGTGATAGATTGCCTAAGAAAGAATGTTGATGTCTTTGCTTGGACACCCGCTGACATGCCAGGAATTGATTTAGAGGTAGCTTCTCACCATCTGAATGTTGATCCAGAACTAAAACCAGTCAAGCAAAAAAAGAGGAATGTAGCATCGGAGAGGCAACGAATCATAGAAGAAGAAATAGACAAGCTACTCCAAGCTAACTTCATCAGGGAAGTTCAATATCCTGAATGGATCGCTAACATTGTGATGGTAAAAAAGCCAAATGGGAAGTGGAGGATTTGCATAGACTTCACTGATCTGAACAAAGCTTGCCCAAAGGATTCATACCCGCTCCCTCAAATCGACAAGATGGTGGACCAGACTTCAGGATATGAATTGTTGAGTTTTTTAGATGCTTTCATGGGGTACCATCAAATAAAGATGAACCCTTCGGATGAGGAGAAGACTACATTCATCACCGATAAGGGGACGTACTGTTACAGAGTGATGCCCTTCGGACTTAAAAATGCTGGGGCAACCTATCAAAGAATGGTGAATAGGGTGTTTAAACCTTTATTGGGTAACACCATGGAAGCGTACGTGGACGACATGATCGTTAAAAGCAAGAAGGAAGAATCACATATTGAGAAGCTCACTAAAGTATTTAACATTCTGAGAAGCTTCAACATTAAACTCAACCCAAATAAATGTACGTTCGGAGTGGAGTCAGGAAAATTCCTAGGCTACATGATCACAGAGAGAGGCATTGAAGCAAACCCCGAGAAAGTTCAAGCTATACTGGACATGAAGCCTCCAGCTTCAATCAAGGAAGTGCAACGCCTAACAGGGAGGATAGCATCTTTAAATAGATTTCTATCCAAGTCAGCAGAGAAAAGTCTTCCATTCTTCAAAACGTTGAGAGCTGCAAAAAACTTTCGGTGGACCCCAGAATGTGAGAAAGCATTTGAAGAATTGAAGGAATATTTGAAAGAGATACCCCTTCTAACTAGACCTGAGCCAGGAGAATCATTGTTTGTGTACTTAGGGGTCAGCAATGTGGCATTGAGCGCAGTATTATTGAAGAAAGAAGGAAAGATTGACAAGCCTATTTACTACGTCAGTAAAGTCCTCCAGGGCACTGAACCTCGATACCCATTTGCTGAGAAAGTTGCACTTGCATTAGTGATGGCGTCTCGAAAGCTAAGGCCTTACTTCCAAGCTCACCGTATGATAATATTGACAGATCAACCCCTACGTCAAGTCCTACAAAAGTCAGAATGTTCAGGGCGCCTGACTAAATGGGCAATAGAGTTAAGCGAATATGACATCACCTTCGAACCAAGGCAAGCAATCAAAGGGCAGGCTTTAGCTGACTTCATTGTAGAATGTACAGGGGAGAAAAAGTCAGTCGAAGGAGTTGCAAGCATGTGGAAATTGTTTGTCGATGGAGCATCTAGTTCATCTGGTAGTGGAGCAGGGATAGTGATCATATCCCCCGAAGGAGATCCTTTGGAGTATGCCTTGCGTTTCAACTTTCCAAGCTCGAACAATATTGCCGAGTATGAAGCTCTTATTGCTGGAATGAAGCTAGCCCAACAGCTACAGGTGAAGAGGATAACAGCTCATAGTGATTCACAATTGGTGGTTCAACAGTTCCATGGAGAATATGAAGCAAAAGAACCTGTTATCATCCAATACCTTCGCAAGGTCAAATCCTTGTCCCAAGAATTTGAAGAATTCCAGTTGACGCAGATTAATAGAAGTTCTAATGCCCACGCAGATGCATTATCCAAACTTGCCTCGTCTTTAGACACCAAGGGAAGAATCGTGCACCTCGAAGAACTCAAAAGACCAAGTATAGAAGAGAAAGTGGTTGCATGTATTATGGAGCAACAAGACTGGAGAACCCCATTTATAAAATTCTTGAAAACAGGAGAGCTTCCCACTGATTCCACCGAAGCTAAAAAGATAAAAATGAGAGCAGCTCGATTCACCTTGATTGGAGATATTCTATATAAGAAAGGTTTCTCCCTGCCACTTCTCAGGTGTCTTGGTTTAGACAAAGCAAAGGAGGTGCTAGCGGAAATACACGAAGGAATATGTGGACAGCACTTGGGAGCTAGAGCACTAGCCTCTAAGGTTTTGCGAACTGGATTCTTCTGGCCTTCACTAAGAGATGACGCGCTGAAAAAGGTTAGAGAATGCGATAAATGTCAGAGATTTGGTCCCATCTAGCATGCTCCTGCTTCGATTTTCAGAAGCTCTATTGAACCAACACCTTTCGCCAAATGGGGATTGGACCTACTAGGACCTTTCCCACAAGCAACAGGAGGAAGAAAATTTTTAATGGTAGCAACTGATTACTTCACCAAATGGGTGGAAGCTGAACCTTTAGCCAGTGTCACTGCAAAGAAGATAGAGGGAATCGTTTGGAAAGACATCATATGCCGATTCGGGATTCCAAGAGCTTTGGTTGTAGATAGAGGAAAACAGTTCGACTGTGATGCGTTAAAACAACTCTGTGCAAACCTTCACATCCAACTAAGCTATGCTTCAGTAGCCTACCCGCAAGCCAACGGTCAAGTCGAAAAAGTTAATCGAACCATCAAGGAAGGCTTGCAAATGCGTCTGGACAAAGCAAAAGGAGCATGGGTAGACGAACTTCCATCCATCCTTTGGGCATACAGGACTACAAGTAGAGTCTCAACAAAAGAAACCCCGTTTAGCCTGGTGTATGGAACGGAAGCTTTGATCCCAGTCGAGATAGGAGCATCTTCACCAAGGATGGTCAAGTTTGATGAAAAGGCCAATTCTGAGGGACTTTGTACCAATTTAGACCTTTTAGAGGAACACAGAGAACGAGCATGCATACACTTGGCGGCTTATCAACAAAGGATATCTCGCTATTACAATTCTAAGGTGAAAGAAAGACCATTGGCAGAAGGAGATCTTGTCTTGAGAAAGACGGCCATAACCAATGCTCACCTTGAAGATGGGAAGCTCCGTCCAAATTGGGAGGGGCCATATCGAATAAGAAGAATGGTTGGGCCAGGCACTTGCAAACTTGAAACCTTAGAAGGAAAGAAGATTGGAAAAACTTGGAATGCAAATCATCTGAAGCTCTATTTTCAGAGGACTTGTATTCTGTAACTGTTATTATGAATCAATAAATTCGATGGTGCCGTGATTGCGGGCCCGTGGTTTTTCCCCTCATTGGGGTTTTCCACGTAAAAATATCGCGTGTCATACCTTTAATTTTTCTTCAATTTTGCTATATTTAATTATCGTTGACGATAATCTTATGCATTTGCTAAAGATAAACCGTTTGTAATCAAGCTAAAATACGCTCTTCTATGAGGGAGGATACGATTCTCGTAATATCTCTTCCATGAGAAAAGATATAACGTTCTTCTATGAGGGAAGACGTAAACTTTGCAACATTTCTTCTATGAGGGAAGACACATATACTTATATTCTTTTCGAAGGCTGTTAAGACATATGGTAGGCCAAAAAACTTATCTTCTATGAGGGAAGAAAGTTTGCTGCCATGATGCACGCAGTAAAAATTCTTCAAGGCTGTTACGACATATGGTAGGCTAACAAGCTTATCTTCTAAG
Organism: Euphorbia tirucalli; assembly: GCA_039660915.1. NCBI lineage: Eukaryota > Viridiplantae > Streptophyta > Magnoliopsida > Malpighiales > Euphorbiaceae > Euphorbia > Euphorbia tirucalli. Next base: position 15,867,345 of record CM077639.1, read on the forward strand.
AGGGAAGAAAGCTTGCTACCGTAATGCGAGCAGTTTATAAAAGATCAAACGTACAGTGTGAAAAAATTTCCAGGTATAAGTTTATGAAAAATCACACTCAATTCAATAAAAATTGTTTGTGATTGGGGAGCGATTAGCGTTAACTATGAAAGAAGGTTAACATTAAACAGGAAGGAAGGTAAATAATAAAATAAATAAAAAATTCCAAGTCAATAAATTCTCAAAATATATAAAGAACAAAAAAATAGCGAATAGAAATCTAAGATGCAGGATCGACATCGGCAGAAGGTTCATCATCAGCACCATGATCCTCATCTAAATCTTGCAAAGCCGATATCTCATCATCTGGGACTATATCTGAAGGTCCCATGACTCCATTCCTCCCATAGAATTCCCAAGGTCTACCAAGGTTCTTCAGATCATCAAACAAGCCTTTATTTACACAGGTAGCACTATCCTCCTCATTCGGATCAAAATTCTTCCAATTGGTATGGTGGGAAAGAGATTCCGTTTTTGAAAAAACTAATTCAGGATGAGAATGACCATCCTCCTGCTCAAGAATCTGCCGGGCGAGATAAAAACCTATCTTGGAGAAGCTGACCCCGGCTACACATTTTCTCTCGTAACAATCTTTGGATTCCCTATACTCACGAACTGCGGTAGAACGAATGGAAGCATGGTCACTCTTCAGTTTCTGCACCATGCTAGTCTCATCAGCTAACTTCAGTTCAAGCTTCTTGATATCATTCTTAAGGAGGGAATTCTGCTTATCTAGCTTCTCATAATCATTGCTCAGAATTGCATATTTGGATTCCACGGCTTTCAGATTCACGTGATCAGCTTCCAATGATTTAATACGGTCTTGAAGCTTCACATTTAAACTCCGACTTTCTTGAAGCTTCCCTTCAACCTCTTGAAGTTTCCCTTCAAGGTTTTCAACCGTCTGTTTTAGCTTTCGGGCAAACCCGAAAGCCACTGAAGCACGTTGAGAACCCTACCATCAAAATAAAGAAAATGAGTTATATTCAAATAAAACGCATATGATAAAGTACATATTTATATAGATACATACTTCAACGATCTTGCGCTCAGCCATATCAAGGTTGTCACATAAATCCTTGCAGTAACTCTCTTCATCACGAGGGAGAATAGAGGAAATCATCAACCTAGAAGCTACCCCCGGCATGTCAACAGAATCAGTATTTAGCAAACCAGGGTAAAATCTGAAATCCTCCCCTTGAAGAGTGCTTTTCAAAGGAGTATTTTTGTAGATGTTGTAAGATGCAACAGGCATGCCTATCCTTGGAAAGACAAGATCCATTCCAGGTAAAGATTCTGAGCGAAGTTTCTTCCTCTCACGACGAAGTGGAATATTAGGATGGATCCTCTCATCTCTGGTGTTTCGCATTGACTGGGAACCACTTCTCTCATCCCGAGCAGAGGAAGAGCGATTCGGGGATGAATTTAACACACCTTTCTTAGCCTTATTGGAAGGATCGACCTCAGAAGACTTAGACTTTGGCTGCACAGGAGGGATTGAATTCACACCAGCAGTGATCTTTGGAATAGCGGTTTCTGACGAAGCATTTGATGGAGCTGAAGGATGAGCCTTCTTCAGAGCCGAAGCATCACCTTCTAAAGTAATTTGACAAGTAGGAGAAATTTCTGCCCTAGTACGCTTCTGTCCGGCTGCAAAAGCGGCGAAAGCGGAGTTCCCAGCCGCAAAATTAGCGAAAGTAGAGTTTTCTGATGGAGTCATGCCTACAAAAGAAAATTGTCAGTAAACATCTATATTCTGAAAAGGCGAGAATCATATATAATATCACATATAAAAATTATTTTAATTAGTCACCGTTGTCGGATAAAGAAGTCGTATGACTAGAAGGGATATCAACATTATGTGGTAAAATATTTTCTAAAGGAAGGATCTCACGTTCAGACGAAGAATCTTCGATGTTGCCCTTAGATGAGGAACCCCTGGATGAATCGGATGAAGAATCCGACGAAGAATCGGAAGAACTTTGATTATTATGAGTTTCACGATCTGAATGTGTAGAGGAAGAAGAGTTAGCTTCGTTAATGAAAGGAAGACATGAAGAGACTCCCCAACCCGTGGCAGATGGATTGGATGGTGTCAAAATTTTACTTAAATAACATTTCGTTTTACGCAACATATCAATCTCGACTGAATACTTCACTAAGAGAGAAGCACGAACCGGCCAAGTAATACCCTTTCTAACCCACACCCAGCTCCAAGGATGAGCAACTTTCCATATGTCAGCAGGAGGGTAAATAAGCAACCATTTATCTTCATAATTACCAATGGGAGGAAGATCATCGATTAAGGTGAGTGTTTCCTCACCAAAGTCGGTCTTTTGGAGGAGAAAACGACCTGATTTATCTTTGCATGCCTTTGTGAGGTATAAAAGATGAAAGAGGTTGACAGTCGGAATGACCTTCACTTTATGACAGAGAAGATTAAAAACGATGAGAAATCTCCATCCCATGGGGTGCAGTTGTGGTGGAGATAATTTGTTAGCCTTTAAAAAGGCCATAATGAAAGGAGGCAATGAAAAAGTGATACCCATGTCTAGAAGAACCTCATGAAAAGCGAAAGATTCATAAGGAGCCAGGGCAAAAGAAACATCTGAACTTGAAGGAAGTGCAACCCTCCAGCCGGGTGAAAGGGATAATTTAGCTTCAAAAGATTTGACATCATTTTCCTTGAGTCGAGTGGGAACACATCTGGCAATTACTTCATTTGAGCGAGGACCAAGAACCTCAGACCTGAGTCTCACTGTCTGTTTAGTTCGAACCATCTTCGGTGCGAAAAATGAACATTAAAGGAATGAAAAAAAAAAAAAAAAAAAATTGATGAGTTTGTGAAGACAAGGTCACAGCCGATTTTTGCATTACAACTAGTGAACTTTATGGTTTTTTAATTAAATCCAAAAATTAATCTGAGCTTTTTTGTCTGCCTCTTACCCATAAACATCACAAGGGTGGACCGCCTCATGCTGTCAGCGGAACTAAGGGTGAGCGCCTTACCCTAGGGCGACTAAGGAGTAAAATTCCCCGAGTTTGGGTTGTCAAGTCAGATGTTCAACAAATTATATGCCGGACCTGGTAACAGGGGCCTGTGATTTCTTTATTGCAAATTCAAGTGGGGGCATTGAAGTGATGGGCTTTTTTAGCTCCTTGTGGCCGAGCCAAATATGTTGTTTGAATAAGGCTATAAAATGATGGTTCAATTTGCTAGGCCCACCATCAGACTTTACGGGCCTGCCCCACAGCCCAACTCTCAGCTTGGAACACGGCTGTAGCCCAAAAAACTGGGCTTGTTGTTATCTGATACTTGGCCCGCCCATTCCAAGGTGAGAGATGAACCGTGAGATCTTAGGAGCTGCATTCTAGGGACTACACGATCTAAGGATTACCATTCCAATTTTTAGCTTTTCTTTTATGGTTTCCTTCCAGTTAATTAAGTTCAATAAATGGGGATATAATCCCAAAATCCATATTTCAGATGAAAACACCAAAGGGAAAAGAGACTCATTAGGCATGTTAAAACTTTGAACAGAGATGTTTTTTATCTACAAACCCATGAATTAGATCATAATAGAGGCTATTCCAATTACTTAAGAAATTTGGCCTGTGAAATTCGGAAGAAAGAAAATGAGGGTATCAAGCACAATAGCAACAGAAGGGAAAACAGCAGCATTAACAAAGGCAGCAGCTTAATCACAATTACAAAAATCAATAACCACCAGTGCTTAAAATCTAATTGACAAATTCAAACTAGTATTCAGGAGAGTTACATCAATTAATCTCAGCAACTAAGTTTACATCCAATCCATTAAGTTTACAATAAAAATATAATGGACAATTTCAAACTCAAAAATTAATGAAAGGCTAGAAAATACCTAAGCTTAGAGGCTGCCGAAAAACTGAGTTCAATGGACTGAGCGGAATGACCGACGGAAGCAGCAGGTGATGAGATCTGATCGGAGTGGCGAAGTGAATAGAAGAGACCGGCGTCTGATCGGCAGTCGCGGGATGGCGTCGGCACGGTAGAAATCGGGTTACGCAGGGGCGTTAGGTAATGCCAAAGTACGCCGGATGATCGCTGTACAGAGCTGGGCACCGCGATCTGAACGACGTGAAGATGGCTCTGGTTGACGCCTGCGAAGTAAGGTGGCGGTGGAGATGAAGCAGAGCGAGGCAACGGTGGACGACGTTGAGGCGCTGAGGCGCTGATGAGACGTGAGGTGGTGGTAGAGATGAAGCAGAGCAAGGCAACGGTGGCCGGCGAAGATCAGCAGGTATGGACGGCAGAACAATGAGAAAAAGAGAGGCTGAAGGCAAGAAAAGAAGAGCAGAATAAAGAAAAAGAGGTGGGGAAGGGCAATTCTAGGCCAAAGGTTAAAACCCCAAAATTAAAAGAAGTCAAAACCTAGGCTACTTCTACTAGCAGTTGGCGGAAAAGAAGCCTAAAAAACCAAGTTTTCAAATCCTACAACAATTCTATCACTATTATTATTATTATTATTATTATTATTATTATTATTATTATTATTATTATCATTATCAACTATTATAACTATTATTAAGATTCAAAAAGTGATATTAATCTTAGATTAATATTATGTTTTTTAAAGTATATAGCATTTTTTAATGAGTAATTTTCACATTTTAAGTTATTAAAAACTAATAGTCGGTTTTGCTTACTTATATTTTCTGGATAGACCCAAAAAATAGAAGTGGGGAGCAACTGATATAACCTATGATATAAATCAAGGGTTAACCTAAATATAAGCTAAAGGTTAATATATTTATAACCTGAGAATAAGCTTAAGGTTAAACCTAATATAAGCTAAGGTTTATTATTTATATCTCTCAACATTTATTACGTGTATCAATTAAGAGTTCCTACCACCTGGCAACCCACTTCACAAGCAGTTAGAATGAACGTGGAACGTGTTGTTTCACATCAGGTAACTTCCACCCCTGAAGCTATAAATAGCTTCTCCTTCAATGATACAGGGGTTGGTTCTTTGATAATCAGAGCTTATACTATTTTTACAGCAATATAATCAGTATCACCAGATAACTTTGGCATCGGAGTGTTTGTGGGAAGAACACCCTTCCCACACTGTAACAGGTACCTTGCTGAAGGAGAGTCATAATTTAACCACTACCGGCATTCACTCTCGGAGGCACCCTCGTCCGGTCAACCCTCAATCTTCCAGTAACATCCCTTGACGATCGATCTTCCCTTAACAAATTTACTGCTGTATCGTGGCTACAACAGTATATATTATATCAATTAAATATAAATTATTAATATTTATTTATATAATTAATTATATTGGTGGATGATGTTAGATTTTAATTAATGGTATTAACTAATATTTATAGTCGGGTTGTTAAACGGGTCGTGTTGCTGAACGGGTCGTGTTATATATGGGTATCGTATAATTGATTTTTTTTATTAATCGTGTTAAACGGGTCGTGTCGTGTTACCCGTTTATTAAATGGGTCGTGTTCGTGTTTCAATTAATCATGTCAAACTTAAACGGGTCGTGTTCGTGTCGTACTTAAACGTGTCAACAGAATATCCAAACACGACACGAACACGACCCGTAAACACGAATTGACACCCCTATAATTAGGTTATTAAAATGATTAGGGTATCCGTAATACTTTTCTCATAAAACTCTATTTTTCATGTAAAAATTCTCTTTCTTCTTAATTATCAAAGTTTAATGTAGTCTTTTTTCATTAAATAATGAACTTCTCTCGTACTTTAAAATTAGGGTAAATATAAGAAAACATAGTAAAAAATATATTGATAATGCAAAATGTTAAATAAAAAAATAAAAGAACTAAAACGTTATATAATAAAAAAGGAAAAGATATTATTTTAGTTGTAACTTGGGGTAATTTTTTCCCACTTCATTTAACTAGTTTTTATAAGTCCAACATATACGATAGGCAGAGGACCTTACTCTTTTTGTCATAAAAGTGAGATTTTCTTTTGACACATATACTGTTCACACACAACTACCCAAAAAACAAAAGAAAAACAATTATGATCGAAGATCTCTAATTTATTTTGTTACAAAAAGATTTAATTAATCGTTGGCATACATATCCATTTTCAAAGCCATAAGAAATTAGATATTTCGATTTTGGGATGTAAGTGAAACTCATAGATGACTTACTAAAAAAAATTAAATTTTCATAGAGTGAAAAACTAAACCAATTTGTAAAACTAGAAAACCGACTAAGGCTGAAGTCTACCCTAGGTCCAGTAGCTGGATGACACCCATGGGGGTCCCTTAGTCCTCTAGCTCAGCCCCCGCGGCAACCAATTGCTGCTACAAAAAGGAAATATAAAAATTAGAACTTGAAGGTCGAAGGCAACTTGATACCTTTTGTTTTTTGTTCTTAGTGAGACTGTCAAAGGAAATTAAAATCCATCTCCACCACCTAATCCTCTCTAATTTTGCTCTGCCTTTTCTTCTTAACTCAATCATTATCATCTTTATCTATAACAAATTAAAGGAATAATTCATTACAACATCTCCCTCAAAAAACCCCACCTAACGTAAGGCAAGCTTTAATTACAAAACCCCACCTAATATAATTTTTTCTGCAATTATTTTTCTTTCACAACCTAGTTATGTTTTTTATTCTTCTTTGATCTTTATGATTCTTTTAATATATTGCAAGTGGGAGTATGATTTAATACTTAATTAGTATAATGAATAAACATAATTGTAAGCGGATGATCCTAAAAGGGGAAAAATTGTGACCGGACCGAGAAGATTTTTAATTGGATTTTTATGAAAACAAGATTTGATAGTGAGAAAACCAAACTCGGATGCTTTCACTAAAGTGACAGAGTCACCATCCGGCTCAACTCATCAGGAAAAATTATGATACAGCCGAGACGAGCTACGAATCGCTATACCTTTATTTAGAGACTCGGGTTCGAACAACTCACCTATTTCTCTTTAATTTAAAACATAGTTAACAGTTTATATCAATGCTTTTTATATTTTCTACAGTTAATTTTACCTTTATTATTTAGCCAATGCTCACACACTATATATAAATAAAATGCAGAAGCAATAAATAATTTTGAAAGCAGTAAATAAATTCAGGAAATATAAAATATACAGACCGATCAAATGACTAACCTAAGGGTACAATTGTAAAAAGGGATTCGGGGTATGAATTATGCCTATATACAAATATCTAAAAATAGAAAGCTAGACATTCATCTAACCTAACATATATCTACCTGCAAAACAAAGTCAGTACAGATAAATATATGCACGTTGGACTCAAACAGTCTCAGAATTGGAATTCAAGATAGCTTAGGGCGTGAAGCAGGGAAAATCGGGAAATTTGACTTGGAAAATATTTTTAAACGCTGTTTGATGGGAGTGGAAATTCATTTGAAAACCAATTTGTCTGGTTTATTATTTCTTCATACAAAAATGGACCGTTTTCAAGAAACTGATGTTTTTTATCGTTGCACTGGTTTACAGGAAATTAATACAGAAATTAAATAAATACAAAATGTAAATCTAGGTCAAAATGATATGAAAGAATAGAAAAATTCACGAAAATTAATTCTGGAATTAAAACTACAGCCGTGCGGGTGTAGCAGCAACAACCGTGCGATTATTGAAACAGTTGTACAGCTCTGGTTTTAAACACAACAGACAAATCACTGAAAATCTAGAAATCCCTAAATTCTAAAACAAAGCACATCCGTGCAGCTATAGTGCAATAGCTGTACAGATCTGGTTCGCCGGAAAACTAAAAAACATAGCATAATTTAAAATGATGAAATGCACCACAATTTAACGCAGAAAGCTGTAAATAAGTTAAGGCCTCTTAGAATTATCTTTTAGGTATCTCTCCAGGGTTCAATTTCAAAGAAAGTCGGTTATAAAAGCTTGAATTTGGATTTGAGATAAACTTGAATTTTGAAACCCAAAAACTTTGAATTCTCCAATTCATCTCTAATTCTCCAATTCTCACGGCCAAACAAGTATCTGAATGCTCAGGTGAGGTTTGGATATTGAGTTTAGTGTCTGAAATTAAGGATTATGTGGTTTTGATTGTTGAATTTGAGTTTTTTGAAGTTTCGAGAAACTTTGTTCTTGCTCTCTTTAATTCTCCCTGAATCTTATGTATTATCCTTGTTAATTTTCTGTTGTGAGATTCCTTCAATCCAAATCCCCGGTAATGAGAAGGAACTAGTGAAGAATTAAGTGTAATGTCCATTTTGCAACAACTATCCGTTTCATGCAAAGCTGCTGGTGATTCATCAACAACCGTGCGGATGTCGTGTAACAGTCGTACGAATAATGACACAATAGTCGAACGGATCTTCTAATGGCCGTGTGGCTGTTGTCTTCAGTCAACCCTAATTCTTCAAATTCTTCTCGGTTTCAAGCTTTAAATTCAATCAAATCCGAATCTTTGCTTATTGAATGGATTCTCGTAATGAACAATATGAATGGATAACACTTAGGTATACTATCATCAGTGTGGTTGGAAAACCAGGCGCTCACAATAATGAAAAAGCCAAAAAAAAAAAAAAAGACAAAAGAGAGCGAGCAAGAAAGGAAGAAGAAGATGAAAAAGCTTTTATTTCTTTAATTCCATTAAAAAAATTCTTAGCCATCTGATTGTAATATTGATGACAAATTCCATCCCTTTGATTGCTTTTAATGAAGTCCTTTATGCGCCCAAACACACGCTCCTACCACATTAGATTTGGAAAGGCAAATTGGGTCGGTTTAGCCAAAATCGGGGGGTAAACTGCATGTTCCTTAAGTTGGGGGTGACACTAGATGATTGATGCCAACTTTAGGGGGATGTATTAGGCCTTTTCTTAATAATCCACTTTATGTGATGGGCTATTCTAGATGTGGTAATACTAATCAACCATTCTTAAACTTTTAGCCTTGCCATAACCAAAGAAATGCATAGTTTTTTTTAAATGTTATTAATTTGGGATTTCTACACAAAAGATAACAATATTTTCAAAAAGTACAAAATTGACATCTTAAAAAAAGGCCTAATACATCTGTTACCTCTTAAAGTTGGCACCAGTTGTTTACTGTCACCCGTAACTTAAGAAACGTCCAATTTGCCCTCTCATCTTGGCTAAACCGACCCATTTTACCCCCCAAAGTTGATGTGGTAGGGAAAGTGTGAAACTAAAAAACAATGGCGCGTGATGGGTATTATTATGAGCAAAAAATTAAAAAAATTAAAAAATAAATTATAAATATAAGTAAAAAACAGATCAACAAAAAACCATCCTCTTCTTCTTCAACAACCATTAACAAAAATTCTTCTTCTTAAAAAATCCCTCGAAATCCGCCATTAGCGCCTCCAACAAAAACTCATCTGCTTCTTCTCCCTCCTCCAAATATATCAATGATGATGATGATGATGATGATGATGATGATGATGAAGATGGATGATAAGTAATTTTTTTTTTTAAGATTTGAGCTGATATAATTAATATATTTGCTACTCTTGATTGGGATTGTATTTAAAGATTTGGGCTGATATAATTTTCTGTTTCTATTTGAATTGCGGTCCATATTTATATATTATAATTATTTTTTCTTCAAAATGAGATCCATATCCATATAATTTTTTTTTCTTTTTCTTTCCATCTTTGTTTTTTGTACTAATATTGTACACAATCTTCATATACTGCATATGTAATGCAACCAGTATAAAACCATCATAATCGCAATATGACTATAGTATAAAAACCAATATGTATGGCTGCAATATAAAACCAGTATAAACACAATATAATCACAGTATGACTACAGTATAAAACCAATGTGATATTTGTATAAGTTGCAAAATAGAATATTAGTATAACTACAACATACATGCAATATATACACTGTTGGATATGCCCCTGTCCCGAGGCATTGGAACTTGTATTTGTATTGTACATTTATTGGATTTATGTATTATACATATTTTGTGTCATTAATAAAGGAATTAATTCATTTATTATATATATCTTGTGTAATATTTTAAATAAAGTATCCAATGGACATATCCATATCCATGATGACAATTGTCATGCACTTGGCAGTAAGACCATGGCTAGGGAAAAGGATGTGACCATAAAGAGATCCGTAGTCTGTTCCAGTCATGGGAATGAATGGAACTAGAGACTATCATTAACCTGGTTGTATGGCGGTGTCTTACCGGTCATTGGACATGGGATGTCAACCAAGTTAATAGGTACATGCAAAAGGTGTATGGTACTGGATAGATCCACTAAACGAGAAATCCACATGGTATAGTATCACAAGTGATTCTCGTATAGTACTTGTATGGATCCTTTGACTTGACCATGTGATGGTATTGCATGTGAGGTCACATACTTAGGGGTACACCTAAAGGGCCTGTAATAGGGTGCCAAGTATGGGTACTTTGGGTATGTCACTTAGCATGGCAATGCTATGGATATGCAGAAGGGATTTGTCACTTAGTAGTCCACTAAGAAGATATCACCGGCCTCTTGATGAATATGACTGATAAGAGTGTGGCCACACCCAAACAAGTTGGAACTTGTTTGTGAGCATTAGTACATTTGGGATCAAGTTAATGTCCGGACATAAAAGAGGGTGATCAATCCATGCCTCTGTGTTGGACACCGATATCAATGACATGGGATTTACAAGTTCAAACTACAGGGTTATGATTACAGTTGGACTGCCATCTCCATCTGATTGGAGGCTGCAGTGGCTTGCTAGAGCCCGCCTGCAGTCTGTGAGCCATAGGCCCACTGCCAATATAAAGATGGGCCCATGGGATCGTACACATTAAACGTCTGAACACGGACTTAAGGAATCACGTGTATACTTCGAGTGTACACACCAGAGAGAGAGGATCATATTAATTATATTATAAAGATCAATTGTATTGATCGTAATAATAAAATTAATATTTAATTGTCCTTCTCATAATTAATTAGATTAATTTATGAGATTATTTTCTAGGTGGAAAAATTGCACATGTATAGGTTTACATGTATCCTAATTTTACGTTTGTTAAATTTAATTCCATGGTAAAATTATTTGATCAAATTAATTTTAATTTAAATGTATATAACATATTATATGGTATAATATAATATGTTAGGATACATGTTAAATAAAATTAAGTTTGATAATCAATTGGACCAAAAGAAATAAAGTTGAATTAGGCTTGAAAAAAGGAGAAAAGAGCCCGCGTAGAATGGGGAAGCTTGGGCCAAAATTTTTACTCAAAAATTTCAGCCCACTAGGTCATGTTATGACCTAGGAATTTTGGCCAAGACAAGAGTGACAAGCCATAGCCGAAATTTTGAGCCATCTCTCTCCCAAAAGTTCTTCGATTCCAACGTTAGCACAGGTCGTGTTCCACAGGCATTCGTGTACGTGAAAGAGGAGGGAATCTACGTTGATTTCTGCAGCCATCTCTAGAAGAGATACTCCTGGTAAGAGTTTAATCTCTTCTTGATAAAATTTTGATTTTGCAATTTTCATCTCAATTGCTCTTGGGCATGGATCTGAGGAAATTGTCGCGATCTTCCACATCTATGCGAATGATCTCCGGTGAAAATCCCTACATATACAGTATAAGCAGAGTATAATATAGTAAAAACTATAGTACTAAACATAAATTAACCAAGAAATGAATAATAAAATCGTAAAATTCAAATATTCATCCATTATAACAATTATATTGAAAGAACAATGATTTTTCAATGATCCATGTAGGAATTATATTGGGTTTAGAGTTGTATTTCACCCGTAACTTTGATGGGTGGATAAATACGATTCAAATCGAGATATAATTATCTAAGGTAATTAGAATTAGTCTTACGACTAGAGTTTGATTCTGATTGGGATTGTTCAATTCACCTACTATAGAAGATAGAAATGAATCAAAATATGATGACCAACTAAGATACAAATCAGTGTCTGAAAGTTTTCTCCCCAGCTCTCTCTGACTGAAATTTATCTGTGAGATTTCCCCCTTGTTCTTCACGTATCTAGTTCATGGATTTATCATTTACTCTCACACAAGCAACTGACATAGAGTAATCGTGACTAGTAATACAAGTCCGTGGTTCAAGATCTTTTTTTACTACAAATCAATCTTGGGTAATTTGCATTACAAGAGGTAACCCGATTTCTCTATTCAGATATTTAGGTGAATATATCCATCATTGGTATCAGAGCCATAGGAGTGTATTCTATCTTAAAACTTCTTAATAACATGATTAGAAGTTCCTATATGCATGATTAGTTGATTATATATGGTTATAATTAATTTTTATGCATGATTTGGTGTTTATAGGGTTTGATTTATGTTGTTTATGGACTGAAAATCACATATAAATTCATATTATGCCTAAAAAACCTAGAAAGTTAATTCTGTTTTTACTTTTTAGTTTTATACTTTATGTTTTCAATCTCTGCAAAGGGTATGTGTACCTCAAACTCTAATTTACGTTTGTCAAATGGACAAACGGATCTCACCATCATGATTAGAGACCCCAAAAGTCTTCGGAAGAAAAAATTTTTGAGATCAACTGGTGCCTAGAAGGCGGCGCGTACGCGCCAGCGCCTGGCCACATGGTGTGCAGCGATTTGTTCACTGCCTACTGCATGGCCCACTAGTCCCTACGGACCAGTGCTTGCATCAAGTGCGTACGACACACATGCCAGGGTATTTTAGCCCCTTACAGACTATGTTTTTACAATTTTTCCGATTTTTTGGTATTTTTTATGAAATTTTTCGGAGAACAGAAAATAAAATGTCATATTAATTTATTATATTAAACACTATATATATACAGATTTATTATTGGATAAAGAGTATTTTATCATGAGTTTATTTATTGATTTGATAATTAAATGTTAATTTTTAATATTATACATGCTTTTTTTGGTAATATGTCCTTGAAATAACATAATTGCTTGTGATATGGTATGAGTATCTTCCATATCCTATTTAAGTTCTCTATGCATGTATGAATAACTAGTAAAATTAAACATTAGAAAAGAGAGGGTAATTGGGACCATAGGTATTCTTTTCGAATTAAATCTAGTGAATAGTTCTATTGGTTAGACATTGGTTACATAGAGAACTAGTGAGTATTGTAATTAAAAACCTTTATTAAACCATGTAACTATGTTACTTTATAGATAAGTGTCTTAGAAATGGCATTAGCTTTTAAGTCAATCGTTGCTAAATTGAACAAAGACCTTAAGATGAATTGGGACAATTATGAGGCCAGGAGTATGAAAATCCAGTATGTGCTAGAGGAACAAGATGTTCTTGATACATTGGTTACAGTTAAGGTTGAACCAGAAGAAGGGACTACAACCTAGCATAGGTGGGACAACTAGCTCTACAATGCATGGAAGAAAAGGAATTCCACTGCATGCATCATCTTGCTCAGTGCAATGGATGATGACATCACTAAGTAGTTTCAAAGTTATAAGACCCCAAAACAACTGTGGGATGCTTTAAAGGAAAAGTTTAAAGGTGTTGACTATTAAGTTTGACACCTATAAAAAAACATGCTGATCATACAATGAGGAAACATTTAAGGGAAATTTCCAATATGATCAGTGAGATGAGTGATGCTGGTCACCAAATGACCGATGAGAAAAAAGTCCAAACTATTATTTGTTCCTTGCCTAATAGTTGGCAGCATGTGAAGATGCACCTGACTCACACCGTGGGTAGAAAGACCTTTGATGATGCAGCTCGCCACCTTAAACTTTAAGATGATCGCCCATCATCAATTAAGATTAATATTGAAGTGAACTCTGCTGCTCCACAACCAATTAGAAAGCAAGGTCAAGGTCAGAAACATAAGCGTTCCAATGGCAACCGCAATGCTAAGGCTAAAGGATTTGAAGAGCCAAAATATAAGAAAAACAAGAGGTTAAAGAGCAGGAAAAAGGCAAACTTCTCATGTTTGAAATGTTTTAGATGTTAGCTCAAAGGGCATTATGCAAAAGATTACACAGCTGAGGCTAAGGTACAATTAATCAACTATATTGTGAGTGAATAAATGTATCGTCCAGTATTTTGCTGACCAAATTTGATCCTATATGGATTACTGATTCAGGTGCCACCAACCATGTATAAAGGAACGTGAATCCTTCAGTGAATTCTGTGAAATTCCATGAGCATCCAAGTGGATTTATATAGGGAATAACTCAAGAGTTGAATTACGAGGAGTTGGTATCTGTAGATTAAGACTACAAGGTGGCCAAGTTCTTGTCCTATATGAAGTACTTTATGCTCATAGAATTAGAAGGAATTTAATTTTTGTTATTGCTTTGTTGAAATTGGGATTTAATTTCTTTTTAAGGATAATAGTTTAAGTTTATGTTATGGAAATACATTTTATGGTACTGGCTTTATTTCGAATGGTTTGATTGTTTTAAATGTTTATTCAAATAATTCAGATATTTTTCCTTTGCATTCTGCATTTTCTTCTTCTGTAATGGACTAATACAGAATGTGAAGTTAGCCTATGGCATTCTTACTTAAACCATATTAGCCTATGGCATTCTTACTTAAACCATATTAGCCTATGGCATTCTTACTTAAACCATATAGGCCAAGACCGTATGAAAAGTTTAGCCAAAGAAGGTTTATTATGTAATTTGACTGAAATTGAACTACCACCATGCGAATCATGCCTTAAAGGAAAGATGTTTAGAAAACCATTTGGAAAAAGAATTATAGCTGAATATCATTGCAATTACTACACTCTGACTTATGTGGTCTAATGAATATGAGGACTAGGTATGGAGCCTACTATTTCATTTCATTTGTTGATGAATAATAAGCATGGTCATGTCTACTTGATTTCTCACAAGTTAGAAGCTTTAGGTTGCTTTATCTCCTACTTAAACCTTATTGAGAATCAATTAGATAGAAAGATAAAAGCTTTGAGAACTGACCGTGGTCGGGAATATCTTTCAGATGAGTTCAAAGCTTTATGTGATGAAAAAGGAATTGAACATCAGTTGTCAATCCCACATACCCCATAACAAAATGGAGTAGTAGAAAGGAGAAATAGA
The DNA here is from genome assembly GCA_039660915.1 of Euphorbia tirucalli. Classification (NCBI taxonomy): domain Eukaryota; kingdom Viridiplantae; phylum Streptophyta; class Magnoliopsida; order Malpighiales; family Euphorbiaceae; genus Euphorbia; species Euphorbia tirucalli. The sequence goes on from CM077639.1 coordinate 15,882,506, forward strand.
ACTCTTCTCGACATGGTTAGATCAATGATGCCTGAAGCTAATTTACCCATCTCCTATTGAGGAGATGCATTACTTACGGCTAACTATGTTCTTAACCGTGTGCCTTCCAATTATGTATCTTATACACCGTATGAACTATGGACAACTTATAAATCATATTTGAATCACCTTAAACTATGGGGTTGCACATTTTTCTCTCACAATACCTTAAGTAGGTATGGGAAATTAGGCCTAAGAGGTAGAAAGAGTATCTTTATAAGATACTTAAACATGTCAAAGAGATATGTCTTGGTGGGCAAAAACAATGATAAGAAGATTACAAAATTTGAATCATGCGATGTTGTCATTTTAGAGAATTAATTTTCTAAATTTGGCGAGGTAAACCATGACTCACCCCTATATGAGGTACTAGAAACCGCAGGATCTCTTCCTTCGAGTGGGAGAAATTTTAAGGATGAAGAAGATCATGATATGGCTTATAATCTTCAAATCCAGAATAATTCAAATATTCAAGATCCTAGTTTTAGTGGGAGTCTTAATGATCCTAACTCTAGTGGGAGTATGGAACATGGTCCTAATGGGAGCATTCTAAATCTTGAAGAATATATGCAACATGTTTATCAAAATACAGAACTGTATAGAACTAAAAGGCAAAAAGTCGAACGTCGTCAATATGAGATTGAAGGCACGACTCTTTTAGTATATCCACAAGATGATGAGAAGCCCAAGAACATTCAAGAGGCTTTTTCATACCCTGCCCAATATAAATGGACTAAAGCAATGGAACTTGAAATGTCTCCCATGAGATCCAACAAAGTTTGGGAACTATTTGATTTCCCAAAGGGACGCAAGGCTATTGGGAGCAAGTGGGTTCTCAAGATCAAAAGAAAAGCTAATGGAAGTATCGAAAGATACAAATCACGATTAGTAGTGAATGTATATACACAAATGGAAGGGATAGTTTATGTGGAAACTTTCTCTCAAGCCTAGATCTAGAACTACATCAAATGGATGTGAATACTGCCTTCCTCAATGGACAATTAGAGGAAGAATCCAAATAGTTCAACCTGTAGGATTCGTTGAAAAAGGCAATGAACATAAGATGAAGCAGTCTTCTAGACAATGTTATATTCGATTTCATAATCAAATGATGTCGAATGGCTTTAATTCAATTAAAGAAGACCATTGTGTCTATACGAAAGGTTCTAGAAGTAAGTTTGTCATTTTGTCATTATATGTTGATGACATTTTAATAGCCGAAAATGACATTGAATATGTGAACCAGATCAAAGCTTGGCTTGCATCAAGTTTTGAAATGAATGATATGGGTGAAGCAGTGTACATTCTTGGAATTAAGATTTCAAGGAATCGCTTAAAGAAATTATTGGTGTTATCTCAATAGACATACATCAATAAGATTCTAAAACGATTCAATATGCACAATTGCTAACCTATAGATGCTCCTATGAACAAATCTGTGCTCCTAAGCAAGAACATGTGTTTACTAGAAAATGGTGTGATATCCTGGAGTAGCAATAAACAGACATGTGTTGCCCTATCCAAAATGGAAGTTGAGTATGTCTTATACTCATTAGCAGTCCAAGACACAATATGGTTGAACCGATTCTTGAATCGTTTAAATGTTACTAGCTCTCATACTCCAATTGTCATAAATAGCGATAGTCAATCTGTAATCGGCTTTGCTAAAGATCAGAAATTCTATAGCAAATCCAAGCACATAGAGATCAAGTATCACATTATGAGAGAACTAGTTACATGTTAAGAAGTTAATATGCAATACATATCTACATATGACATGGTAGCAGACTCGCTAAACGATTTTGTAAAGCATATTAGATCACAAGGACTTTTTAGGATATGAGTTTCTTGTCTTCTTTTATCATGTAAAGAACATGATTTGTTTTTGGTTTAATAAAGTCTTATGGATGTTTACAATACACAAGTGAAAATATTTCAAATAATTACTGTTATTAAACATGTGGGATGGATATGACACCTACTTATACATGTGTTTACCCTTATTACTTCATGGATAATGCTGATAAGGATGAGATTGTTTTTGGTAACAAATGAGAGCTTATTCTAATAAACATAAGTCGTCTTGCTAGAAACTATGAAATACTATTTCATAAAAGTAGCAAGATTAAAAGACGCATACATATGTCTTAATGGGTTAAGTGTAATCCATAAGGCAAGGTTTAAACGGTTACCTTGACTTAATTCTGTCTTCATAGCCGAAAGGTGTACTAATGGTTTAGACTAGAGCTAAATGTTTAGGTACATTGTAACTTATACTTTCATATGGTGTCAAATTGATAGGTATGTCAAATTAAATGACATGTGCTTCTTTCAAAAGAAGAAAACACCATAGGATGTTTTAAAGCATACATGTGCTTTCACGACCACCGAGATGGAAAAGATGTGATCTTAGCTTTTCCTAGCATGAGACTTCATGAAATAAATTTTTCTTAATATTAATCTATCCTTATGACCTTTAATTATTTCTAAAAACATAATTTGATGTGGTTACCTTGGAAGGATACCATTAAGGGCTATGTAAAAATTCAGTTTGGCTGGTCTAACCAGATAAACAAGTTAAATTGTGCAGTAAGAATTTAGTAGGAAGGGAAGATGTTCTTGGATTCGCATTTAATGTTTCTATCTTTCACCATCATGGTAATTATATATTGGTACATATTAGTGATAATAGAAAATAGATCAAAGAAAGTAGAGTAAATGTGAAAAAAAAAATCTAGGATAAGGCATACAATGATGGTATTTACTCGAGGAGAATATATATCCCTAACAGGTGTATAAAATCCTCTATTTTAATGAGAGACTATATATCCCCAACATATGTATAGGTTCTGCTCTCAATGAGAGGCTATATATCCCTAACAAGTGTATATCAAGTAGCTCTCAACTGTATGCTGGTTGCACGAATTATTTACAACAAGAAGAACAAAGATAATGGAATGTGTTCTGTTACGTGCGAGTGGGATATGTTGGAATTATATTGGGTTTAGAGTTGTATTCCGCCCGTAACTGTGATAGGTGGATAAATATAATTCAAAAAGAGATATACTTATCTAAGGTAATTAGGATTTGTCCTACTACCAGAGTTTGATTCTGATTGAGATTGTCCCATTCACCTACTATAAAAGATAACAATTAATCAAAATACAATGACCAACTAAGACACAAATCAGTGTCTGCAAGTTTTCTCTCTAGCTCTCTCTGATTGAAATTTCTCTATGAGATTTCCCCTTGTTCTTCGTGTATCTAGTTCATCGATTTATAGCTTAATCTCTCACAAGCAACTGCTGTGGAGTAATTTTGACCGATAATACAAGTCCGTGGTTCAAGATCTTTTCTGTTGTAAATCAATCTTAGGTAATCTGCACTATAAGAGGTAACCCGATCACTCTATTTGGATATTTAGGTGACTGTTGAACCTTGTTTTGATGAAAACAACTTTACATTTGAAGAAGATAAAATTAAATAAATACTTTGAAAATTAATTAAAAATAAATGAGATTTTATTTTTAACTAATTAAACAAAGAATAAAGATGAAGACATTTAACAAGGACATTGGAAGAATAATAAAAAGTGGATAAAAAGTTTTGAGTAATAAGATAAATATTGCTTTAGGGGCTGAAGACTTAAGAAATTAAGTTGTGCATCTTTAAAGGCCTAAACACTATATAACAGCCATATTCAGAGACCTGAAGAAGTCAACCACAAATATTCAGAGTTCTGAACACTGTATAACGACCATATTCAGAGACCTAAAGGAGTCAACTATAAATATTCAGAGTCCTTAACACTATAAAACTGCCACCTTTAGAGACCTGAAGAAGTCAACTAACAAATATTTAGAGTCCTGAACACTGTATAACGGCTACATTCAGAGACCTAAAGATGTCAATTATAAATATTCAAAGTCTTGAACACTGTATAACGCCACATTCAGAGACATGAAGAAGTTTAATTCAAATCTTTAGAGACCTCAACACTGTATAACGGATACATTTAGGGATATGAAGAAAGTTCATTACAAACCTTCAGAGAGCTAAATACTGTGCAACGGCTAGTTTCAGATACCCGAAGGAAATAAGAATTAAAGCTTCAGAGGGCAGAATGCACTACAGCAGGGTAGTTTCAGAAACCTGAACAGAATTTGAATTTCTTCTCCAAATCACTTCTCCAATGCCTATAGATAGAAGACAATTGCAACCATTTTAACTTGGGAAGATAATTTACAAAGCATTCAATACATTCAAAGAAATCAAATCATTCTTGAGTAATCTTTCCAACAAACTTCAAAGAGAACAATTGAAAGAAATCAAGTCTTCATCAAAGCAATTCATACTCTTTCAAATCAAATATTTTGAGTGAATTGTACTTTCACACTAAGGGATATTAGTGTGGGGGGAGCTTTGTTGATTAGAATTCTATCAACAAGGTTTTGTAAAAGTTTTGTTGTTGATATTTGAAAAATAAGAAGTTATAAAATTTTGGTGTTTTAGCTTGCAAAAAGCACCGGTTGCCTCGATCCTAGACAAAAGGAGGATCACCGTCTGAATCCTAGATAGAAGTATGATTGATTGTTCCGATCTTGGATAGAAGAAATATCACTTCGTTTGATTCCTACCATTAAAAGAATTGTAATGAAAAATCTCAAGTGGTTCAATTGGGGACAAGAGTAGGACAGTTGGGTCCGAACCTGTATAAAACTAGGTGTCACAAATATCTTTATCCCTACTCTCTTCAATCACTGTCATTTATATTTTTGCATTTCTATTTAGCAGTAATAGTCTTTTAAGAGCTTTTATTTATTTTCTTCAAAAGCAAATATATCAACAAGTTTTACAAATTATTTTATTCCGCATTTTTGAGTAAAATTTGTTTATTGGGAAAATTGTATTTGATTTTGAAGGTTTCTACCAAAGAACTTTTATTCAAGTTTTTACACTATTCACCCCCTTTTAATGTACCTCAAAGCCTATTTGGGACTAACAGTGAATATATCCATGATTTTTACTATAAATGTTGTAGATACTATCCAAAACGAAGAAAAAAAAAAGAGAAAAAAATATAGATATAAAATTCATTTTGAAGAGAAAAAGAAAATAAAAAAAAACTTTCTAAAACTGAATGATGAGAAAATGAAGAGATATATAAATACATAAATAAAAAAATTTAAATGTGAATGTAATTTAACATTTACTTTAAAAAATCCAATAGCATAATTTGTGTAAATATAAATTTCATATAATGTAAAAAGGAAGGAAATCTTTTATATTTATTTATCACAATAAAGTTAATTAACCATAGCTTTGCAATTATTATTATTATTATTGATGCAAATAGAGAATATTATTATCCCCACATTTAATGTTTCATATTCATAAAGTACTTAATTTTATTATACTCATTTGGCATTGTACAATTCTGTTCATATTTAGTAATTATTTAAGTGTCAAATTATCAATAATTATTATTATAATCATTTCTACTGTTACATATATACAGGGGGTGGGGCTGGGGTCACGGAAGGGCAGTTGCCTCCCCAGCCGCCGGAAAACACCCCAAATAGGGGTGTTCTCGCAGCTCCCCAATTTCTAGGGATAGGGCTAGACTGTTTTATTTATATATTTATTTATATTATTTTTTAAATGGAAAATTTGTATATAATATTTGATTTAAAGTATACTAAACATGTATTAGTGTATATTATACATAATGAAATGCCATTTTTTTCTTTGTTTCTCAAACTTTTTTTTTTCTTTTTTTCTTTGAGATGAAATTGGATATATTCAAACTTTCACATTCTAATTGAGTTTTCTTTAGTTATGATCATATGTATTTTTATTATTTTGATTTATATATTTAATCAATTATTATATATTATTATTGTTTTTTTCTAATTCAAATTTATAATATATATTTTCTAAAAATTCGAATTCCATTGTTTGTATTTATGATTATGTTTCATACCAATTAAAATATTAATTACACAATTGGTATTTAAAATTATATGAGTAAATGTGTGTTATTGTTGGTTTTTCTCCACCGCTATCTCCCGGTCCACCTCCGTGACCTGTCGGTCGCCGTCTATTTTTGCCCCCTGGTATTGGAGTCCTGTCGCCGCCACTACATACATACAATAGAAACTCTCGTTAACATTTCAATTTTCTATAATTATCACCATATACATAATATATATCGTGTAAATTCTTTATTTTAAAATATTTGACAACACTAACTATAATAAAAAAACAAACTTAATTCTGCCAAAAAAAAAAAAAAATTATAATAGGATGAAGTTGGTGTTGGTAATTATTAACTTCAAATTAATAAGTGAATTAGGTGGGCTCAACAGAGGAAGCGACTCTTGTAGTACTTCAACTTGGGTTTAAATCCTGCTGCTACTGATGGAATCTTTATTGGTGGAGCAATATGTAAATCATCTCGTAAGCCCACATGTTGAAACATTCTGTGATCTTGGACTAACAAAAAAAAGAAAATTTCAAATATTAATAAGATTTTATTTATCGTCACGAAACTTATATGCTTTTCGAAAAGAATCTTAAACCAATAATTATATTGGAATATAAATGTTTATGTCATTTATACATTTCTTCTTAAACATTGTTTCATAAATTTAATCATATGATGGATTTTCCAGTATTCGTTTTGGAGTTAATTGATATTATTTGAAGAAATATTAAATATCATTTATTCCACTACAGAAATTTTAACGTCAACATGCATGTCGAATAGTTTTTGTGTCCCCCCGTATCTGAAAATTGAAGAGTAAAGATTCTGTGATATTGATTAGCAATTCGATTCAATAGAAATGTTCACTTAATTAATTGAGTGTTCTTATCTCGAGCAATTAATTAACCTCAATTTCAAATGTGCTGTTTTGCATTAATTCTTCCATTTTGGGTGGATGGAATGGAAGGGGGATATTTTCCTTTTCCGAATGACTGCAATACCAACATTAATTGATAACAACAAGACATAAGCTAAACCCGACTAACAACTTACTGCACCAAAATTTCAGAATATGTTTGTCACATCTCATCATTTATACATGGATCAATATATAAATTGATGCTAGATTGGTCTTCCTTTTAACATCTAGGATTTATAATTAATGGTTACAATTTATATTTTAATATCTAAAATTTAATTTAATTTTATTAATTATACGACGTAATTGTTTTATCTAAAAAGAGACTGAGCTCCAAACAAGAAAAAAAAAAAAAGAAAAACCAAAAAGACATTAACCTACTACTAGGGGTAGTGCCACAAGAATCTTTGGATGTAGCATGTTGAGGCCTGCACGAAACACCTCATACATCATACTCATGATGATCTAAAGAGAGGAGAAATTCTCTTGTGCACCAGGAGTAACTACTCCCGGCCAATCACAGGTTGCCATATCAGCACATTTGTTGAAATGGCAAGCACTGAATGGATCGGGAGTAGTATACTTCTGGTGCATTCAAGAAATTTTCCTAAAGAGAATTCCTATAAAATTTGCCATCCAATCCTTTGAGCGCTCAATTACCTTTACGAAATGTATGCTGAAAAGAAATATCCAAATCCCAATTCTTGTATTGCAAGCAATTGTTAATCAACTAAGAAATTAAAGGGATGCTGAGGAGGAGAGATTCACCCGCCAGTTCGGATCCAAAGTAGAATTTTCAGGTGAGTAGATCGAAGACTCTTACAGAAGTACGAAACTTTCATGGTCTAGCCTTTATTTTATTTTTTGTATCGGAGGTTTATTTCCCTTGGGATTATGAAAAGGTGATTCATGATAAATTACTATTCAACAAGAATTTGCTATTTGTACTGAACTATTAAGCTAAATTATCATAACTTAGTAAGCAAAGTTGTTTTAAATCTAACCAGCCAACTTTTCTCTCAGAGGTGGCCACGATTCATGAACCGCCGGTTCAGGTTCAAGAAATCCTTGAACCTGAACCTTAACCTTCAAAAGGGAGGAACCACCAATTCGGTCCGGTCTGGTTCAGGTTCAGGGTTGGATAAGGTTTTGACCAGGGTTTGATAAGGTTCAGATTCAGTCCGGTTCAGGTTCAACCCTTTTCAATAAATATTTGGAATTTAATTTGCGAGTGGTTTCGATGTAGACATTTCTCGATAAATTATTAATATACGTAACAAAATATTATAATTTCTCAAATATAAAAAACAACGTATATTTTTTATTTTACAATCAATAATTTACATAATATAAAAATTATTACAAAAATATAACTTGTAGAAAGAAACCATTTATTTCTCTTACACATTTAATATGATTTGTAAAAAAATGTAAATCAACAAATTAACTAGTAAATAATATAATGTAGTGAAGTCATAATTCCATAGATAACCATAAACAGAATAAATAAACAGACTTACGGTTTATGTGCAGCGGAAACTCGTTTATGGGATGGATCTGATCTACGAGAGAAACTGGATCGTTCTGGTTGCCTTTCCTACGAGTGTATGAATACACTGAGTACGGGCTATATCCGTGAATTCTTCCGACGAACGAATAAGTAATCCGTGTTTTATCGATAGGGACGTTTTTCTCGGGAATAGAATGGAAATCTCTACGATTCTCCATTCATCCTGAAATAGAGAAACGTCTTCTCTATTTATAGTGGAAATCCCAACTTCCATCTATATATAGGGTCGGACCAAATAACACATTTGGTCCCTGTAATTTACACATAATAACAGTTTAGTCCCTGCCATTCCAAAATGTCATGGGCGGACCAAAAACCAACATCTCCCACTCGCACATGACAAGACATACTTTCATGGCGATTGAACACACATACCTCTTTCAATTCTTTTTCGGCGAATTCACGCGATCAGTCAACGTAACGGTTAAACCTTGAAGCTCTCCTTCATCGTTCCACCTTTAGCTTAACGTGACTTCCCCCTAGTCCATTTTCCATGATCACTAGTTTTCGACACACTTTTGATCTCACGAAAACATTTATATACACTACATACCTTTTCCACGAAAAAGTATTGAGCTCGAGTGTTATATGTTTACTAAGTGACATGTTACTGAAAATGTACTTCCTCTCTATAAATAACCTTCCACCATATGTCTAATGCTTATCTGACTGGTCCTTATATGCCCGTTCATAGCTAACGAAGCCTAGTTTAGGGTTCCAATCAAGTTAATCATCAGACATACCCTTCTTGTTATTTACAAGAGTCCTTAAGGGTGAACTTGAAACTCATAGTTTCATTTGGGTCTCACATTAGGAAAGTTGAGATCAATTTTCTTCTTTCCATCCCTTGGTCGGCTTTTACACATATTACTAAAATATGCCACATTGTTAATCCACTTAGGACGTATGTTTTATAAACACTATGCGAAAGCATTCAGTCTCTGAATACGACTCATGTATCAAGACCTCTAGTCCACTTTTAAGCCCTTCACAGGACAACTTTCGGTATTAACGAAATGATGATATTACACAAAATATCACATATGGAGTAACTCATACTCCCACTTTTACCTATGAACACACAATTCATAGTAAAAGATTCATCCATGTGAGTAGATGACATTTCGCCAACATACTGAACTATACTCAATAGCTCTATGTGTATCGCTTTAATTAGTGAATGAATTTGAACACAACAAATAACTCATATTCTATTCCAATAGAATTTGCCAAAGTTATTACAATAGTTCAAAAACAACAACATGTTCCTATAACCTACGAAGACCAAATTCCAAAATGTGTTTACTAAAAACATTTGGAACTATTGGCTTCGTTAACGAATCTGTAATCATATCACCAGTTGGAACATGCACTAAACTTATTTCTCTCTGTGCTATTTTGTCTTTAACAAAATGATATTTTATATCGATATGCTTGCTTTTTCCATGATAACAAATATTCTTGGAATAAGCTATCGATGCAGTGCTGTCGGAATAGATAGTCGTATATTTCCTTTTAGGCAATAGATCCAAAAGATCTATGAAGCGAACCAAAATGCTTCTTGTACTGCAGCTACTGCAGCTACATATACCGACTCCATAGTCGATAATGCCACGCAAGTTTGTTTCTTGCTACACTAGGAAATTGCACCATTTCCTAGAATGAAAATATACCCAGACGTGAACTACCTCCCATCTTTATCAGTTCCGTGATCAGCATCTGTGTATCCCTTTAACTACAGATCCTTTCCTTGGTAATAAAGGGAATAATTTGAAGTCCCCTTCAAATATCTCAATATCCTTTTCACTGCTGCCTAATGCTTCAAACCTGGATTATCCTGATAACGGCTTGCGAGACCCACCGCAAAAACCTATATCAGGTCGTGTACAAATCATAGTGTACATCAAGCTACCAATTGCACACCTTAGAGGAATTCTCTCCATCCTTTTAGTCTCTTTTGGAGCCGTGGGACACATACTTGCATTCAGTTCCGTACTTTATGTAATAGGGGTTGGATCGGGATCACAGTGAGCCATACCAAACTGTTCTAAGATCTTATTGATATACGACTCTTGTGAAAGAGCCAATAATCTCTTAGATCGATCTCTTGAGATCTTAACCTCAAGAATGTAACTAGGTTCTACTAGATCCTTCATCTCAAAGTTAGAAGACAACTAAGTCTTTACTTTCTTGAGTAAGGAACTGTCATTTCCTGCTAACAAAATATCGTCAACGTATAACGTTAGAATGACAAACTTCCCTCCGTTTTCACGCTTAATGTAGACACATAAGTCTGCATTAATCACCTTAAATTGCATTGATATAATCGCTTCATGGAAACGAAAATACCATTGTCTTGAAGACTGCTTAAGGCCATAAATTGATCTTTTCAACTTACAAACCTTATGTTCTGGTCCCTGGACAATGAAACCATATAGATTTCTTTGTTCAGTTCGCCATTTAAGAACACAATCTTTACATCCATTTGATGTAATTCAAGGTCCATACATGCTACAAAAGCAAGTACTATTCTTATAGACGTGAAACGAACAACAGGTGAAAAAAAAAACTCCTGATAGTCAATTCCTTCCTGTTGTGCAAACCCCTTCGCAATCAGCCGACTCTTAGTCTGGATACGTTTCCTATCCGCTGATCGCTTTATCGTATGTACCCATTTATTCCCAATGGCTCTACACCCTTTGGACAGGTCAACTAGTTCCCAAACTTTGTTGACCCTTATTGACTCCATTTCACTTTCCATTGCTTTAATCCATTTTTCTTTCGCTGGGGATTCCAATAACTCTATCATGTTAGTTGGAATATCTTCAATTTGAGCTACGATCGAGAGAGCTTCGCTATCAACTAAATGACAGCGTAGCGGGATATTTCCCCTCTGTGATTGTCATTGGGCAGAACTCCCACTGGGACCACTCCCACTGGGATCTATATCCATATTCACACTTGAATTTGGAACAAGACTCCCACTCAAATCAAGACCACTCAAGTTAGGGTCAGGATTACTCAAATCTGCTTGTGAAGGTTGAAAAACATCATTCTCTTCCCTTTCCCTTACGTCCTCAACTTCATTCTTCCCACTCGGATTGAGTGATCCTGAAGTTTCAGACTCCTGAGTTTCAAAGAAAGTGAATTCCTTATCCGCTTCTCCTAACGTAGGAAATTCATTCAAATTCTGTTATTTGCCCATTCTCATTCTCTCCCATTAGAACATATCCTTTGGAGAGATCAAGATATCTTATAAAGATATCTTTCTTGCCTCTTGGGCTTAGCTTGCTAGATGTATCACGAACATAGGTAGCACATCCCTATGGTCGCAACTGGTTCAAATTGTGCTTGTGGCTCGTCCACAATTCACAAGGCATGGTTTCAACGGACTTAGAAGGTACTCTATTGAGTACATATGTGGCAGTCAATAGTGCGTCTCCCTAAAAAGGAGATAGGCAAATTGGCTCAGCCATCATAGACCTTACCATCTCTAAGAGGGTTCGGTTTCTTCTTTCCATTACTCCATTTTGTTGTGGAGTCCTAGGTATTGTCAACTGATGTCCAATACCTTTTTCATTACATAAAACTTTAAATTCCTCGGAGAGGTACTCTCTTCCCCGATCGGTCCTTAAAGCTTTGATTCTCTACTCTAATTGATTTTCAACTAGAGCCATAAATCGTTTGAAACATGTTAATGCTTCAGATTTATGTGAAATCAAATAGACATGACCATACGTTGTATAGTCACCTATGAATGTAATGAAATAGTACACACCATGCCTTGCCCGAACATTCATTGGGCCACAGATGTCAGAATGGATTAATTGCAATGGTTGGTCAGCTCGCATAGCTTTACCAAATGGTTTTCTTGTCATCTTTCCTTTTAAACAGCTATCACAAGTTGGGAGATCTATTTTTGATAAATCAGCCAACAAACCTGCTTTAGCCAATCGTACTAAACGATGTTGACCAATGTGACTAAGTCTCGCATGCCACATTTTTTGAAATGCTAAAATTATCCATAGATGAGTTAACAGTAAAGGAAAAACTATTATGACACACATAATTTTGGATCTAAATCCAAAACAATAAAACCATCCAACAAATGTCCACCACCAAAGTAGATATTGTTTATAAAGAGACTAAAATTGTTCAATTCAAAAGATAACATGAATTCCAAATTCATGAGGGTAGAAACAGATATCAAGTTCCTTTGAATTCCTAGGAGCATAGAGGACATCTTTAAGAAATAGTGGTTGACCACCATTCAAGACCAGCTGACAACAGCCAATCCCTAAGACTTCCTCTTTAGAATGGTTCCCACGTATATCCACTTAGTTCCCGGTGGAACACTACGGAACTCAACAAAAGAATTTCGATCCTTTGTTATGTGGTCTGTTGCTCCTGAGTCTACGATCCACAAAGGACGAGATTCAGTTAGGAAAAACAGAACTTGAAACAAATGTATAACACTTATACGCTTCGGTAACATTTACCTTAGGAGCTGTGCAATCTTTTGCAAAAAGCCCCTTCGTCTGTGATTATAACATTTCACTGAAAAAATGTTAAAATCTTGCTTGCCCTTCTTTTGAACTGGAACACTGCCCACTGTTCTCTTTGCCTTCTTCTTGAAGAACCTCTTGTTCTTCTCCTTGGACTTCAGACCAGGACTTGAACTAGCCATGCAAACCTCAGATTTCACACTAAGAGAGGCCAGACGGTCCTCTTCCAGTTCAAGATGACGAACTGCATCGTCAAAGGTCTTAATGTTGTTGGTATGGGTTAGGTGCAACTTCATATGCTCCCACCCAATCGGCAGAGAATGTATCATAGCTTGAACTTTCTGCTCCTCAAGAGCATAATTCGTACTAAGCATGTGTTTTATACGTGAGACTTTTTCACGATATCATCATTCATCGCACTAAGCATGGTGATGTGGGCAGATGAGTTCTTCCTATTCCAGGCTTGATAAGCCTTAAGGTCCCTCTTTGTTTGGGCGGTGTTACCCTCTGCAGGAGGAAACATTATTCTCTCCAGAGTGTTAAGAACCTCTTGTTCTTCAATTATGTATTGGACTTTCATAGCCCAAACTTTATAATTGTCACCGTTCAAACGAAGGTCCCTTATTTAGGTAAGCAACTATTGCTTTTGAAGCAGTTATTGAAAAACCGTTAAAGACAAAAGTAGCACTAATAAGTAAGCGATACACCATATTTATTATAAGATCATTTAAAACAAAAAATAGTGTTTGGTTCACGTAAAATCGAACATCCATGCGCAATGCATCGAGTCACCATTTACATAGGCTAATACAAACACCATATTAGGTTTAAATTTCCAATAATAAATATATATATTTAGGTTTGTTTTAGATTATATTTTAATTTATTTAACATTTATACTTCTCTTAAGTATAAAACTAATGAGTAATATAACACTTAGTTATAATCTCAAAATAAATAAATTAAAAAAAATACTAAAACATATAACTAAAATAGCAATTTTTAACAAATAAACATTTTATAATTCCATAAAAATATCCAACATTTAGTCAAAATTACCACCACAATAAAAACTTTAGCACAAAGCCCTTCAATACAAAATTGAAAAACGAAATCAGCAAGAGAAATAGTGAAAAATGAAGAGCTCAATCTTCGTTTACATCGAGTGGAACTATCTCAATTTCTTTTAAGACGACTGGGATCATCTCTACGAACTTATAGTAGAGATCGAAAAGCATGTTCACAACATCCTTAATAACAGCATCCAGACAGTGCGACGAACCAACTTGTTACTTCTAAGTAACATGGTTCTAGGATTATAGGATAACTTAGCTCCCGTTTTAGCCAAGGTCAACACAAACACTTTGCATTGGGATCCATAATCCTATTCAGGAACTAATCCATCAATGGAGTCCACTTTCGTCAAAATCAGAATTTTCTCCAAAATAGAATTTCTTAAAGTGTTTTTCACGAAAAGTATTTTTCGCAAATTTAACATTTTTAATTGATCAATTCCAGAGGAAAATCCTCATTTCCAGACAAGCTCTTGGATTTCCCGGTTTTAACGCATTAAACCGCTCCAAAACTCTAACAATATTCCCTTCCTCCAACGGGGAATACCATTTAGAGAAAAGCTCATCTTCAAGTTTTTGGATAGTCCTCGTCTCCTCGTGAGACTGTATTATTTTTACCGTTTTTACGAACGTTTTCATTTCTATAACATATATAGAAATAACCAAAACTTGTTAATGATCAACCAAAAATCAGTATATAAATACACAATAGATATACTGAATTTTCTTGAATTTATGAAACATAAATTAAGCATTTATACACAATAAATACTAGTAAATTTAGTTTAAAATATCAAATGAATTCCAAAAATTCATCAAAATATGCCAAAAATTCAAGAAAAATGTAAAAATTCATTCTGAAAAAAATTTGACGAAATTTGGACACCAGACGACACCGTACGCGCCTACACGCGCCGTCTGGATCTACACCACGCGCCGACACGCGCAGGCACGCGCCCTCACACACTCCATAGGTATTGCTGACTCATGTGACACGTGGCACCTTGTGATTCGTGATGGCGTGGAGCATATGACACGTGTCATCACCTGATTGGGTCACTGATGACGTGGTGTGATGATGTGGCACAATTATGACACGTGGCATAATCCTACTGGTCCACAGTGATGATGTGGCAGGTGACACGTCATGATGACGTGGCAAAATCACAACTTTTTGTGACACGTGTCGTCATGCTATTGGGACACGTTTCTGACACGTGGTCATTGACCGTTGTAGAGGCGGTTGACTTGGACATGTGTCTGTACCTGATTGGTGGGACTTTTCAACCGTTAAAAAAGCAGCCAATCCCATAGCGCCATGTGTCCAGCAACAAAACTTCCCCAATCGCTGTGGAAACAAACTCCACTCGCGGTGGTGGAGAGTGAGGGCCACGTGCCCCCTTCTGGGCCTCCGTTAGCAGTGAAATTTGACATTCCGACTCGATTTTTCATGCTGATTTCAGTGGTGTGGTCAGATTTTTAAAATTCCGACAAAAAATTTTGACACTTTGTACTGTTGGATTAAATACAGTATCGTTTTGACTCGGATAACAATGTAAATCAGTATCAAAACGAACAAAAACGAATTCAAAATGAACAGAAACATATTCTTGTCATGGAATATCAGATTTTAATGTCTACGAAATCATTTTGACGTGGATTTCAATATAAATCCGTATCAAAACGAACAAATATGTATTTAAACGAATAAATACGTATTCAAACAAATAAAGAAACGTATTCTTATTCACGGATTTCCATAAACCAAGATATGAACACATCAATATTCATGGAATACCAGAAAACTAGATTCGAGCATATCAATCTATAAACCTTTCGGCTCTGATACCAATGAAGTCATAATTCCATAGATAACCATAAACAGAATAAATAAACAGACTTACGGTTTATGTGCAGCGGAAACTCGTTTATGGGATGGATCTGATCTACGAGAGAAACCGGATCATTCTAGTTGCCTTTCCTACGAGTGTATGAATACACTGAGTACGGGCTATATCCGTGAATTCTTCCGACGAACGAAGAAGTAATCCGTGTTTTATCGGTAGGGACGTTTTTCTCGAGAATAGAATGGGAATCTCTATGATTCTCCATTCATCCTGAAATAGAGAAACTTCTTCTCTATTTATAGTGGAAATCCCAACTTCCATCTATATATAGGGTCGGACCAAATTACACATTTGGTCCCTGTAATTTACACATAATTACAATTTAGTCCCTGTCATTCCAAAATGTCATGGGTGGACCAAAAACCAACATGTAGAATATTAAAATAACTTGTAAAATGTAAATGAAAGTGTGAAAAAATTGGATATAATAGAGAGAGTATAAAGAATTGTGTGAAAAAATTAAAAAAGGGATAAGGTATTTATAGAGTGGAAAAGTTAAAAAAAAAAAAGAAAAAAAAAAAGAAAAAGAAAACCAAATGAGCGCAAACCACTGATTAACCGGCGGTTCAAAGGTTCACAGAATGAATAACCCTGAACCTTAACCTATTTTTCTCATGAACCGCCGGTCTAGTTCTGGTTCAATCCGGTTCAGGGTTTGACCGGTTTTGACTCGGTCCAGTCTGGTTCAACCGATTCAGGTCCAATTTGGCCACCTCTATTTTCTCTTGATAATGGTTTGGCAGTCAACATCAGCTTAACAAAAGCATCTATTGTTGCCATCAACAAAGCTGATAAAAGCACAAAGATAATTGAGCAAAATCAATAATTCCTTGATAATTATACCAATTAATTTAGGATAATTATATATTTTTTAGTGTTAAATAATAAATTTTATAATAAAATATCTTATTAAGCCTATTTATTTATAGGCTGTTCAGAAATAATAGTGGACTGTTCACTTTTGCTCATTGAAGCCCAAAATCACTTGAACGGGTTGGCTAGAGGAGAAACAAGGAGAAATAGGCCTTGATACTATAAGATTGCTTATTGTTTTGGCTAAGAATTGTGTGAACTGAAATTATATCTACTCTCATATTTTTAGCTAAGATTTGTATGACCTAAGTTTAGGTCTGATTGTTCCATGTCAGAAATTTTAGGGTGAGGAATCTATTCCACTCGTTCTGTTATTTTTACACCTTTGGAGATTATATAATCTCTCTTTTGGGGTTGCAAGACATCATCTTCTATCAATAACTCAATTTACTGCATTCCTTTAAAAATAAGAACTTTTCACTTTTTCTTTTCTTTCTTCTTTAAATTTTTTGCACGTTGTTCTATATGCTAAAAAGTTGCTCTCTACACGAAGATGAGTGAGTAGTCCACTTTGAGGTCAAGACAAGCCATGGGCTGCTAGTTGTAAGTCTATTCTTCCTAATTATGAATGTATGATATATTTGATGGTTGTTAATAATATGCTTAAGTTTTATGAGCTTAGCTAATTCATATATAGTCAAATAAATGCAACGAGACTTGGATTAGGAGATTGAAACACCATTAGACACATGATTGCTAGAATTGGAGACATGAACAACCATATATTAAGGGTTTTTACATAATAAATGTTAATATGTTTTCTTAATTTTAATGCTTAGATACTTGTTAATACAAAGAGACTTGGTTAATGAACATTTCAAAAGTTTTTAATGCAAGGAGACTTGGTCTTAATGAATTTTATGAAAGATATCCTAAACCTATGTTGTTAACATCATTCATGTGAAAAGGAGAAAGACTGTTTATAACTATATGTTCTCGGTGTGTTCCATTTATTATTGAGTAACATTTATACTTTTACATATGTCATTTATCTAATTTTTTTGTTTGGAGTTGTAAATCTAAAATCAAAACTTTTGAAAGCGGTTACTTTATGTTTAAACTACTATTTTATACTACTAAGTTGATGGGAAAGGAATGCAGAATAAACTTTCCCCCGCTTAAAGAATCTGTGAGGAGCGTAATCAGCAGAACATACACATAAAAGGAAACACCAAAATTTTTACGTGAAAACTCCTCCAACGTGAAGGATAAAAATCACTAGGCCTCTCTTGGCCCAAGATAAAGTATCCACTATAATAGGAGAGTTTTACAGCAGATACAAAACCGAGCTAGTGAACAACAACAAGTTTCACGGCTCCAACACATAATAACAACAACAAAATGGATACACCAATGTTACAAAGCAAGAGCAGAAAATTTCTAGAACTCCAAACAAGTTCTCCACCGTACAAAATGAAGATAAATGAGTCTAGAACAAGCTCACCAAATTTCAGCCCAATCTGAGAGGAATAGACTGTTCAAAGGACTGAAAGGGTTAAAGCAGCTCAATGCTAAAAACCAGTAGAAGAGACACTACAAATAGCCAAACAGAGATGGACAAACAAGAACCTTACTCACCTCCAGTGACTGATCCCACCGTCCAGAATACAGAAAAATGTGTCCTCAAATTTTAGTTAAAATTTCAGCCAAATCCAATGGCTAGAATGAAACTACAAGCAGAAAACTAAAGCTGGTCGCAGAAAAGCTCCTAGAAAAGAGTAGCTGTTGTAAACCCAAAAATCCAAATTTATGAACCTCCAAATTCTGATCTAACCGTTCAGAATTAAGAAACAACAGTCTCCAATATGTACGCCAAAAATCAGCACAATCGGACTTTGTATGAGCTAGAAATCACTGAAACAAGATGAATAACAAAGTTGAAGAACAAGATTCATAACCTCAAAGGATTTTCTCTCTACCCCCTTGTATCCAAAAACCTCTCAAATGTTGTTATATCCTCTCATCACCACACATCTGCCTCATATGCTCCTTTTATAAGCTCCTCATCTCACAAAGAATTTCTTCTCACCTCACATTCTCACCTCAAATATGACCAAAGTCTTAAAGTCGCATATCCCATCTAATGAGACATCCTATTATTGGTTTTAAACTCATAAGGTGTAGCTCACAAAGAGCTTCAAGGGCTTGAAGGATTTACATGACGTTTCTTTTTCCACATAGGAAGATCAAAGACTTGAAAGATGCACATGTGGTTTCTTCCTCCACATAAGAAGGAAAACAAAGCCTAACATAAGTGAATAGATTTTGCTTGTTCAATCCTTGTGGACACTATATTTACATACTTTATTACTTAAAGGCCTAATGCACTTGGTAGTGTATGTTTTTAAGACAACATTATTCGTCTGATGAAATGTTGTCATTAAAAAAAAAAAAAAAAACCATTAGAAAATTATTTCGTAAGTTGTAACTATAGCTCTTCAAAACTCCACTCTTTTTTGCGGATTACATAATTTACAAGGGTTGAGTTAATTATTGGAAAATGGCTGACGAGGTTGAGGCCAATCATTATTCGGGCCTGTTTCTAACGCTTAAAACAAACAACATGATTCTTCTTAAAACATGACTTCAGTTCTGTGAGCAAAGTACAATCCTTGTCTTCCGCAGTTCACACTGCTTGATGTTGCATCAATTGATTGATAGAGGCAGAGCATTATATATCTCTATTACAGTTCAAATTTTGGGATTCAGTTGCTGCTTAGATCATAAACATATACCACACCTAAAAACAAGTTTTTGATTGAGTCAAAATAATTGTCGGGAGAGTTTGCCGTTGCTCATGGCTTAATCCGAAAATCACAAAGTAATCTAGCAAAAAATTGAAAAAGAAATGATGCTTTTAGTTGAAATATTTTTCTTTTTGTAAACTCTGTTATTATCTATATAGTTTTTCTGTTCTGTTCTTAATTCCTAATTCCGAACAATTCTCTGTATTATGCATGGGATAGAGGTTTGGCTACCGATTGACTGACATCCACTAACTTTAGTCATTGTTACATTCACACATAGTTTGCTACATACTAACTTCCATCGCGAATTTATACTGCTTATTAACTCATAAAAGTTGATTTAGTTTCTCCAGAATCATCTTAATTCCCATTTCTTTTTCTGTAATCACAAAAACATTAAATGGGCCACCACTTAATTAAGCTTTCTTCACAGATATTTTTAAATTAAAATTTAGATTCACAATTACAGGATTAACTGTTTTTAACACCGTATTTATTCACAGAAGAAATATGATAAACAGAAACACTATAAAATACATTTATATACCGTCAAATTCAGTTACCTCAAGTTTTACTTAAAACACTTAGCACAGCAGAGAAAGTAACCAAAGTTGATTGCTCCTAAAATTGCTAGTACCCAAAACACATTGTCCAGCCTACCTTCATCAATATTATTTGGTAACCAATCGGAATTCGCTCGAACAATATCCACCAAAGATGTGCTCAAATAGTAAGCAATCCCCATAATCAAAGAACTCATAGAAGTTTCTGTGCTACGCAATGAGGCTGGGGGATTCTTGGTAATAAAAAGCAACTTGCCTTGGAAAATAAAATGCTTCTCCAATTCCGACCAATATTAGCTGTGGAAAGATTCCTGGAAACATGGTAAAAGCGGATATTACCCGTTACCTATAGAAACAACTCAACTAAAACGGTAACTCTGGCATCTCTTAAAATTATAAATTTAATACTTTTCCTAAAAATTAATCATCAATCTCTAGCATTATTACAAATAAAATTACATTTGAAGCAACTGAAATATCCCAAAATTTGACTATAATAGAGATAATGGACAAGAAATATTATGCACTGATGTAACTCGAAGCAATTATAACACAAAGAAAATAGTTTGATTACACAGACCTCTTAAGGCAATTTGTCAATTATGCGCTATCATGTTAAATTCGAATCAAATGATCTAATTAATTTGAGACATGTTAAAAGGATATGGGCTTAATCAATAATTATGAATAGTATACCTGCTTTCAATTGGAAAATCTTAACCTTAACCTTTGGTAATTTAAAATCTGTGTTGGTTGGAGCAATTAATGGCTAAATTGTGAAGAGTTATCGAATAAATGAAAATGGCAACTGATGAAGTACCCCATGCTATCTAAAGATATGCAGCAAAACTTGAACTGAACTCAACTTTTGAAAGATTTTCACAGATCCCTTTCTCTTATATTCATAGCTAACAACCATAACCATATTCTTGGTTATTACCCCCCGCCCCCCAAAAAAAAAGGTATAATTGATGAAGAAACTTAAGTTACAGATAGACAAGTTTCTTGGTTGAAGATCTAAAACTTTTTTGCTTTATAAGTTCACCACAAATTAACCAAAATGTCAACATAGGCAAATCAGGACAGAACTTTGTCTTTGCGCAGTGCCCACAATATCTATTTGCTTACCATTTATGCTATTTTTATCAATAATATACACTTCCACTTCTCCTTGTGTGTGTTCATTAAAAAAAAAAAAAAAAGAAAATGTATGGTGGAGGTGCATAGAAATGTCACTGTCTCTTTGGTGTTGGTACATGGTGGATTACACAATTGACAAAAGGAGGAATTTTGAGGTAATTATTGAAAATGGCTGCCAGTGGGAAGCCAATAATGATCAGTATTCTTGTTTTTAATGTATAAAACAATTAAAGAACATGATTCTTCTCAAAACATGACTTAGAGAGTTGAACTTAAGTTGTGTGATCAAAGTACAATTTTTTTATTTATTGGTGCAAACTACTTGTTGCATCAATTGATAGAGGCAGAGCATTATCTCTTAACAGTTCAAATTTTGCCATTCAGTTACTTCACAATTATTAATCTCTCTCTCTCTATATATATATACACACCAATAAGCTTTTGATTCTGTTGTTAAAAAGCTCATTCCTCTTAACTAATATTTCAGGTTCGAGTCTTATGTAAGTGAAACAATTGTTGTAAGAGTTTTTTCTTCCTGTATTAATCCGAAAACGAGAATGTAAACTAGCAGAAAGATCCAAAAAAAAAAAAAAAAGAAGATTTTTTATAGTTGAAAAGTTTATTTATTTTGTAAACTCTGTTTTTATCTTTGTTGGTTATTTTAGAAAGAATGCTCTAAGGATGATTTAAGAATTCTCTAATAATGAACAAAGGAGCAAGAACAAATGGAGTGAACATAAATTAAAATACTGCAAAACTTACATTAATTTCACTCAAATAAAACAGAATTATGCTAAAACTTAAATAGGTTAAAAAATAATTAAATAACCATAAAAGTAGCATACATGTTGCCATTAATACACATCATTAACACACTAATAAAGCCACTAACACTACTTACTAATTGCTACTAACACCACTAAATAACCACAACCATTTGCAATTAGTGAACCTTAAAATTAGGAGTACTTCTAAAAAGCTAAGTTTCAACATTTTAGGTATTTTCAACAGTCCTCCTTGCCTAAGATGTTGCAAACAAAAAATTAATTGAGAATCAAAGGAGTACTTCTCTCTAACTTGTTGATGCACTTCTCACCAAATCAACTTGTTGATGCACATCTCACCAACCTTCAACTATTTGAGCACTTTTCTCCATAAAGCTTTTCATGGTGTACTTCTCACTATCATATCTGAAAAAACGATCTTTTTTTCACACTTTTATTTTTCTCTATTTCTAATTTTGCGATTTATTGTAGACTCCCATATCTCTTAAATTTGAAACATTGAGACTTTTCCTTGTGCAACAATCATTCTCACACAAAGATATGTTTAATCTCTCAAGTATTTATTTTGATAGCCCATCCTCACATGCCCTTAAGATTCTTAACGCTCTGATACAAATTTGTTGGTTATTTTAGAAAGAATGCTCTAAGGATGGTTTAAGAATTCTCTAATAATGGACAAATGAGCAAGAACAAATGGAGTGAACATAAATTGAAATACTGTAAAATTTACATTAATTTCACTCAAATAAAACAGAACTATACTAAAACTTAAATAGAC
This sequence comes from Euphorbia tirucalli, assembly GCA_039660915.1. Lineage (NCBI taxonomy): Eukaryota > Viridiplantae > Streptophyta > Magnoliopsida > Malpighiales > Euphorbiaceae > Euphorbia > Euphorbia tirucalli. Next base: position 15,905,391 of record CM077639.1, read on the forward strand.
TACGAAATAACTAAATAACTATAAAAGTAGCACACATGTTGCCACTAACACATATCATTAACACACTAGCAAAGCCACTAACACTACTTACTAATGCCACTAACACCACTAAATAACCACTAACCATTTGCAATTAGTGAACCTTAAAATTAGGAGCACTTCTAAAAAACTAATTTGCAATATTTTAGGCATTTTCAACAATCTTTTTTTGTGTATACAATTCTTCTCAACAAGCAGATCCTTATGTTGCCCTATAAACTCAGAAAAGTTTATTTAAATTTTCTAGCAATGGGAGGGAGAATTATCTACTGATTTCTGTTATGATTATCTCAAAAAGATTAAAAAGGCCATCACATAATTAAGCTTCTTCTCTTTATTTTTATTAATTATAATTTAGATTCAAACTACAGATTTTTTTAACAGGATCAACTGTTTCAAACAGGAACACGATGAAACATAACTATATATGTACCATCAGATTCAGTTAGCAGAACCCGAAGAAGTTTCAACCACAGACTTTTCAACATTCTGATGGTAATTAAAAAACTTAGCACAACAGAGAAAGTAACCAAAGTTGATTGCTCCTAAAATTGCTAGTACCCAAAACACATTGTCCACTCTACCATCATCAATGTTATTTGGTAACCAATCCGAATGTGCTCGAACAATATCCACCAAAGCTGTGCTTAGGTAGTAAGAGATCCCAATAATCAAAGAACTCATAGCCGTTGCTGTGCTACGCAATGAGGCTGGAAATTCTTGGTAATAAAAAGCAACTTGTCCTGGAAAATAAAATGCTTCCCCAATTCCAACCAATATTAGCTGCGGAAATAGCCATACTGCCAACATTTCCTCCTTATCGTTGTTCATTCCAAGCCTTCTTTTTTCCACCATAGCTGATATAGCCATGCTCAATGCTATTAACACATGTCCAATTCCAATCCTTTGAATAGGTGTTGGCGATTTTCGTAACACTTTTTGCCACAAGAAAGAGAAATACCGGTCGATGAAGATGAGAGAAACGAATGTGCTTATGAATGATAGAACTGATATTGAACCCGCAGGAATTTTGAAATGGCCTAAGTGTCGGTCCATGACTAAAGCTTGCAGGACTGTTAAACTGCCTTGGTTGGCTATGGGGGTAGACACTAGTATACCGGTTGACCATATTGGCAAGATTCTGATAAGTTTCTTAAAATCTTCAACTTGTTGTACTGTGCATAGTCTCCACGGTTTTGCAATTGATCCATCGGGATTTGTGTCTCCTTCTATTTCAATTGTTGCTTTGTTGATAAACCTGTTTTGTTGGAGGTTAAATGAAATCGTTAAGGAGTTTATGATATGCAAACAATATTACATTATTATAAGTCTAATGATTCTCATCATATATTGTTGTCTATTTGTCATCCTCCAATTCAGTAGTTGTCGATGTGAAAAGGATAAATATATATATATATATATATATATATATATCAGAATGGGAATTTCCAATGCTAATATGTTCCTGCCACTTTTTAATTTTTTATTTTTAAAAAGCACAAAGAAAAGGAAAAACATTAGGAAAAGGGGGAAGTGACGTGGAATCTGTACCGTCCAATAATTATTTATTTATCATTAGCACTGCTTGTAGACATTGCTGAATGAAAATGGGTAATATTTGTATGATTAAAGTGGAATGACTAAATCCAGTATCATGTTTTGAGTGTAATGAATACTACTTTAATTACTGCAAAGAATTCATGTCTAACCCTCAACAATTGTGACTACATTACTATTATTTGAGTGGGACAGAGAAAGGGTTTAACTATAACTTTTTGTGGTTGATGATTAACTCTTTAATCATCAAATATTGACTGTTTGTCACCAATAAAGGGCAATGATAATACAAGTCCTGTATATAATCATCTGGATTGAAAATTTTTTGCACTTTTAGTCTATAATAAGAAAAAAATATTAGTCTTTTTTTTTTATGACTAAGAGAGTATAAAATCAAGATGTATAATCAAGTTTGTTAATTTTTAACTAATATCCATTAAAATAACTGCAATAAAAGTAAAAATATCTTAACATACTTAGAACAATTTGATCCTTGACTTTTTTTATCTTATAATGAAAATTTCTACCATAGTTCGTACTATTGGATGATTGATACATCATCAGTTATTTTGACATGTCAATCATCCAACAGTGAGAACCATTTGGTTCTTGGTAGAAGCTCTCATAATTTAATCACTTTTTTATTTTCTAATTCAAATTTTCCGCTTTTTTAAGGAATTCCATGGGTAATGCTGTTAAAATTTACCAATATCTTTGAATTCATGACTTAATTTTCATCTATGTTTAATTACTTGAAAAGCTAGAAAACCAATGAGAGTAACGTCGCACTCTCAAAACTACTAAGGGCATTTGGAGGTGTTTAATCATGTGAACAAAAAAATTGCAGCAGCATCAAACCAGTGGAATTTAGGGGAAACTCCATGGTGGATTCTTGGAGAATAAATCTCACATCGGAAATAAATGAGAATAAAGAGTGGTATATAAGTGGAGTAGATTAAGGTTCAACATTAGTTTTGTGTCACATGTATCCAACTCCACTTATATGCTCACTCACATAGTTAAGCCTAGTGTCCTCAAGCCCCACAGAGTCTCTTCGCTCAAGTGGCCAGAGTGCATCGTACCCCTGAACTACCCCGAGACCCGCATCAGGTTAAGGGCACAAGTGTACCTTACCAAGTACACATAAGCATGTGAAAATTGACTCAACGTACCTGAAAGTATTAGTTAATTGGGGAGGCGAATTCTGCTGATCAGGAGTAGCATCACTCTGATAATATAAGTGTTGAATCCTATTTGGCGTCTTTATCTTCCGAATGGATGCCACTACTACTTGAGCTAAGCCGGTGAAAGGGCTTTCTTTTGGCTTATCATGGTGATAGAATTTGTTCCCCACAAGAAAAACTAATAGAGCAATGAAACTAGCTCCCAAACATATCGCATACCCAACTCCCCAGCTTACATTATCTTGTACATACACAACTCCTGTGAAACTTACCATAAAGAATAAGTACATTGTAAAGAAAAACCAGTTGAAAAAACGACCTTGATCTTTTGGTTCATCAAATTGGTTAGCTCCCATTGTCGATAATGTAAATCTTGATACTCCAAACCCGATACAACACATGATTAAAGCTACATACAGTATTGCATACTGAAATTTTGATGGACTTTGGCAAATACTTGATCCGGTTTGGCATGGTTTTGGCCTCAATGAATCAATTACTGATGTTAAAGTTATAACCAGTGTTCCCTGCATCAAAAAAATTAACAGTGTTAAATTCTTACAATGATAATATTATTTTACAGAGACAATCCTACTGGCACGACTATCATTTTTGTTACATATAGAATCGTATCTAATTTGCTAATTTTCGAGAAGAAATGAAGAAAGAGGTGGGTGGAGAATTTACCAGAAAAGAGAAACAACAAGAAAAGGCCACAACAGAGAAAGAGCCAAAGAAAGAATCAGCAAGAATTGCTCCAATTAGAGGGGAAAAACTCATGCCAGCATTAACCAAATTGTAAATTTGAGCAGCATCAATACTTTTGACATTGAATTCTTCAATTAGATACACAATCAGATTAGCTAGCCATCCTCCACAAGCTAGAGTCAAGCAGGCAAATGTTCCTTCACAAAATTACAGCAATTAATTAAATCAGTACTAGAATGTAATCTGAGACATAATTAAGAAGTAATTTGAGGAAGAGACTGAGAGTTGATACCAACGACGAAAGGGAAAGTGATCCAATTTCCTCTTTTATTTGTATTGTTAGAGCTTGACATTTCTGCTTCTGGATCCATTATATCCCTCGCTCTATATACCTATTCTAACTTTGTTCATCAATGTTATTCTTAAATAGCACAAGGCTGCTTAATTGGCTGTCAAAAATAATTCTTAATAACCCAATATGACCTCAACTAATTTAGATTTTTTTGTGAATAGAAAAGCAGTATTATATATATATATATATAGTATTTTAAATAATATTAAAATATATTAATTAAAAAAAAAAAATTTCAGTGAAGGAATCATTAATACTTATTATTTTGGTTGTTATGTTTGTAAGCAATTTACCTACATATGCCCGATGTTTCATTTTTGGCTACTTCACATGACTGGAATTTTTAAGTCCACTATTTAATGGGTTACGACAGATAAAGGACATTTGTATTATAAATAAATATCATTTAAATATATATCTTTTATAAAAGAAAAAGTGAACTTTTTTTTCACTTATTGTTTTCATGGAACTGTTAATATTCTTGTGAGAAAAAGTAAAATTAATTATGATTACAAACCTCCAATTTGTAGTAAGGTATGGTTTTGGATAAGTATTACTTATATTCTGGTACACAAATTGCATTCCCCCCTGTTTGAGGAATATTGAAAAAGTGTAATGATTTGGTGAAATTAAGTGTCCTTGTAGCTCAAGCTTTTGGTGACATCAATGAATTAATTGATTTCAAAAATTAAACTAATGGATTAGTAAATATATGGATTTTTAAAGTTTTTACAATACCATTGAAATTCTATCGATAAATGAAATAGTCTACTTGGTCTAAAAAGCTATAATATTATATAGGGCATTTTACATAAATACATAACTTTTGGCACCATATAACATTTTTACTTTAAAAGAAAATGTTTACTTAAATACCTTAAAAACTTTTCAAAATTTTAAAAATACCTAAAACAAAAATTATCCTATTTACGTGATTCTTTCATAAAATAAACAACAAAACACAAATAAAAATCTCCAAAATACCTTCTCTACTTTGTCCACGTTTCTCTCTCCTCTTTTTATAATTTTTAATTTAATTTCGCATTTATCTCTCAATCCGTTTATTTTTTTGTCATGCGACTTTAGAAAGTTTTTTTTATTTTTTATTTATCTTCGAAACAAAGTCCATATGTATATACTTTTTTCGACATATTTTTTTCACTAAAGTATAACTAATTATGCCTTTGTATATTAAGGTATAACTAAAGTATAATTAAGGTATAACTAAAGTATAATCACTGTAATAGTGTATCTTAATGTATAACTAAGGTATAATTAAGGTATAAATAAGGTATAATCAATGTAATAGTGTATTTTAAGGTATAACTAAGGTATAACTGATGTATAATCACTGTAATAGTGTATCTTAAGGTATAATTAAGGTATAGCTAAGGTATAACTAATGTATAATTACTGTAATAGTATATCTTAAGGTATAATTACGGTATAACTAAGGTATAATTACTGTAATAGTGTATCTTAAGGTATAATTAAGGTATAAAAAAGGTATAATCACTATAATAGCGTATCTTAAGGTATAATTAATGTATAAGTAACGTATAATCAATATAATAATGTATCTTAGGGTATAAATAGGGTATAAATAAGGAATAACTAAGGTATAATCACTAGAATAGTGTATCTTAAGGTATAATTAAGGTCTAACTAAGGTATAAAGAGTGTATAAACAGTGTATAAACAATGTATAAAGTGTATAAACAGTGTATAAATAATGTGTAATAATATATAAGAAGTGTATAATAATGTGTAATAATATATAAGAAGTGGATAATAATGTATGACAATGTATAAGAAGTGTATAAACAGTGTATAACAATGTATAACAGTGTATAAATAATGTATAAACCGTGTATAATATATAAACAATGTATAAAAAATGTATAACAGTGTATAAATAATGTATAAACAATGTATAAAGAGTGTATAATAATGTATAATAAATGTATAAACATATAACATTGTATAAAAAATGTATAATGTATAACAATGTATAAACAATGTATAAGCAATGTATAACAGTGTATAAGAAGTGTATAAACAGTGTATAACAATGTATAACAGTGTATGAACAATGTAAAAACAGTGTATAATGTATAAACAATGTATAAATAATGTATAAACAATGTATAACAGTATATAAACAATGTATAAACAGTGTATAAAGAGTGTAAAACAATGTATAATAAGTATATAAACATATAACATTGTATAAGAAGTGTATAATGTATAACAATGTATAAGTAGTGTATAAACAATGTATAACAGTGTATAAGAAGTGTATAAACAGTGTATAAATAATGTATAAACAATGTATAAACAGTGTATAATGTATAAACAATATTATAAAGAATGTATAACAATGTATAAACAATGTATAAACATTGTATAAAGAGTGCATAACAATGTATAATAAGTGTATAAACATATAACATTGTATAAGAAGTGTATAATGTATAACAATGTATAAGTAGTGTATAAACAATGTATAACAGTGTATAAGAAGTGTATAAACAGTGTATAACAATGTATAACAGTGTATAAATAATGTATAAACAATGTATAAAAAGTGTATAATGTATAAACAATGTATAACAATGTATAAACAATGTATAACAATGTATAAACAATGTATAAACAGTGTATAACAATATATAAGAAGTGTATAGCAATGTATAAGAAGTGTATAAACAGTGTATAAGAAGTGTATAAACAGTGTATAAGAAGTGTATAACAGTGTACAAACAGTGTATAAAAGTGTATAAACAATGTATAAGCAATGTATAACAATGTATAAGAATTGTATAAACAGTGTATAAATAATGTATAAACAATGTATAATGTATAAACAATATATAAACAATGTATAAATAATGTATAACAAATGTATAACAGTGTATAAACAATGTATAACAATATAAAAGAAGTGTATAACAATGTATAAGAAGTGTATAAACAGTGTATAAACAATGTATAAGAAGTGTATAAACAGTGTATAAACAATGTATAAGAAGTGTATAAACAGTGTATAAGAAGTATATAAACAATGTATAAACAGTGTATAACAGTGTACAAACAATGTATAAATAGTGTATAACAATATATAAGAAGTGTATGACAATGTATATAACAATGCATAAGAAGTGTATAAACATTGTATAATAAATGTATAAACAGTGTATAATAGTATACAACAGTGTATAAGAAGTGTATAAACAATGTATAAACAGTGTATAAACAATGTATAATAATATGTTCATTATTGAAGTAGGAGCTTGATTTGGAAAATTTGATTCAAGAATGTCAGGAAGCGGTGAGGCATTTCCATCTCCAGCAGTTCCAATGGAATGATTAAATCCAGGATTTTGTGCATTCAGGTTCCTTAAATGTTGGAAGTTGGCCATCGTTGCCAAATATTGTTGATGAGTAAGGAAACCTCCCATAGCAACAAAATTTATCGGCTGCATCTGATAAGCTGGATTTAACATGTAGCCAGGAGGTATATTGAATGGCATAGTACCTGAAGGAAACATTGATAAATTAATGTTACAAAAATGAGATTAAGTACCAGAGAAAGTGTAAAGCTTGTTCTTAAGCAAGTAAAGATTCTGTGGAACACTTCCATATGGATTAGTTCTGCTATGAGCTACAATGAATTTATTGCCGTTTAAATCTCTGTGCAATGCCATAATTATATGGAAGCAAATGATTGCAAGTAAGAAAGCTTTGCTCTTTCCAAATGAGTGACCATATCAGTGAATATAATTTTCCTCTTAAATTCACAATAACTGTAGAAGCAATATATATATATATATATATATATATATATATATATATATATATATATATATATATATATATATATATATATATATATATATATATATAATTAATTAATTAGAGTCACTTGGTAGTAGATTTCTTTCTTTCTTTTTTTTGTTGCTTGGTGCACCAGTCCCTATTAACTTTCCAATCAAAGAGTTTTATGGAAAAATAGAAATACTTATTGAATGGATTATTGAAGTAGATGCACGCAATAACTTACAAGCTTGATGACCAAAAGAAAAAAAAAAAAAAAAAGAAGACAACAAAACAATTGTACAGGACTTGGATAATTTTCCAACTGATGCATTAATTTTTGGAGAATTAATACATTATATTTCTCATCTTCACACCTCTTTTCTTTTTTTTCTCCCATACCCTTACAACTAAGACCCCACTAATCCAAATGCAGAGAAGAAAAGAGAAAATATATTGATTAGATTGATCCTAATTTTGACCCCACTAATTACTCATTACCAGATCCTAATGCAGAGAAAATATTGTGATCCTAATTTTCTTCCCAAATAAACATAAAGGTCAAACTGTAGCATAAATTATCTGTAAATTATGAAATTCACATGTGAGCAAGGAACTGAAACTTCAACAACCAGATCGGCAATCCTGGATCTGATATGGAAAACTACAAATCCTAATTCTTTTTTTTTTTTTATATCCATAGAACCTTAATTAACACAACAATTTCAATTTGCACAAATCAATCAAACCTGAAATTAAAGTCAAGCACAAGCGCCGGGATTATCCACCGCTATTACCTCTCCATCTTCGCTTCTAAACAATAGATATCCAACTGACAAACCAAAAACAATGTATTTCATGTATTACAAGCCTGAGTCTCATAATTCAACGAATCAGCATGCACATTGGGCACTCCGTACAACACTCTTTGTCCCACAAACAACACTGCAGCCTTTACCATGGCCAAGGTAACAATTTCATTTTCCTTAGCTTTCTCCTCCTGCAACTTCTAATGTATCTCCACCACTAATTTAGAGAGCGCCAACTGGCTCTCCTCCAGCAACAATCGCACCTTTCCATTTAGGGTATTAAACTGATTCCCGCCTGAAACTGACCCAAAACCGAACCCCAGTTTCTGATCTATAAGTTCTCTGTAATACCCAAAAAGCCCCTCGAGTTCTTTCTTCAAAGCTTCAATCTGGGTTGCCTTTTGTTCATTTGTCAAGTTTTGGAGCACCACAGATGATACTGAAGACTTTTGCTTTCGCTTTAGAGTTTTCTTCGGCTAAGATTGGGTGTTCTTTCCAGAATCAAAATCGACATCGATTACCTCCATCGGCGTGTCTGCCATTTGCTTCGTCTTCGTAAAATCTCAAAACCTTAATCGAAAAAGTGGACAAGGAGAAAGCAAAAGAACTCCAACCCAAGAAAAGAAAAATCAAAAAAAGAAAGCACTAAATAGTGACAGAATGGGAAATTGAACCAATAGAACTCATTTGAGGATTTGAAGTAATAGAACGTAATTAACTTTTTAAAAAAGAAAAAAACGTATTAAAAAAATAGAATTTGGGAAAAACGTATTTAAGAGAATAGGGAAAAGTATGGGTAAAAAGGAAACTCAAAAACAGGGTATATATGATAATTTCCCTATTATATATATAAACAAAGGGAAGGGCTTTTGATCCATCTTCTCGACAAAAAGTATATATACATATTACTATAGGGCAAATTTACCCAAAAGTTACCTTAATTAGGAAAAGAGAAGAATTTCCATTGGTTGCTCCATCGATCCGACAGATTCTAAATTGCCAATGGTGTAAGGTTCTCTTACATAATTTTCTGATGGTTCATTTCTTGACACCGCTCAAATAATTTATTATTTTGCACAATTATCTTTGTGCTTTTATTATTCTTTGCGAGACCTTTCTTTATGACAACTAGACGAAAATTTCTGGATGCTCTAGTTAGGGGGAATTTATATTATAAGCCCGGAGTACCACGTGGGACTACTCCTTTCCAATTATTCTATGACACCTGTTTAAAAAATAAACATCAGATTTCCTCGGTTTTTGTCTTTTACTCTTTCCTTTCATTTCTTCACTTTCCCTCTCATAGACCCAATTTCAAACCCAATTTCTTTTCCTACCTCCTAAAATCTAAAACCCATCTGCTACATGGAGTTTCTTTAAAATTTCTAGAATTAGCTGCTGCCTTGATTACGTCTGCGTTAACTAGAAGATGGCGAAAAAGGTTCTAGGTTTTGATGCCATTCTTTTATACTGCATCCAATTTCTTGAATTCCCCTTTCACCCCAATTTCCCATTCAATTAGTTTTGAGAAATCGATTAGATATACACCATGTTCTTGAATTTCTAGCAATTGATATTTCTTCTTTTCTTGCTGTGAAAACTTCAAACTGAATTGTTGCGATGTTCGTTTCACCCAATTGTTGTCGTCTTCAAATTCAGCGACAAGTCCGATCAAAGGCCGAAGGTATTATTATTATTATTTTTTTTTGCTGAATCCTAATCGTATTCATATTTGATTGGCTTTGAGAAATCTAATTTCATGTCGAGCTATTCTCTAATGAAATACACATCAAGCAATTGGTTTCACTCAACCAATTGGTTTTGCTACATGTGGGCCTCTCTAATTCTCTTTTCTTTTTCAATTTCATGAGTTTATTTTGAAGGGACTTATTATTTTCTATCTGATACTTCCATTTTCATTTCATGAATAGTTGGCAAATTGAATATCTAGGTGAAGTTTTTCTTTTAATTTCTCTTAATTCAATGGAATTGAACTAGCATATAAGTTGTGATTGATTTGTGAATTTCTTGGATAATTTTGGATATCTTGGTTCATGGACTTGGTTTTCTTTATCTGATATATTATCTTATTTATTATGGGATTCATATGTTCTTATGTTCATGGACTTGGTTCTTAACAATTATATACAATATGCTTTGGCCTAGGTACAGGTCAAGAACAATTGACATCAATTGAATTGAGATTTTGATGGGAAAATGCTCTCTTTCGGTGGAATGGAATCTGACAGAGCTTATGAGGCTTTTTCCTAACAAAGTTTTGATGTATCAATTTCATCCTTAATAAGCTGCTATTAGAAGAATCTTGTTTTGCAATGCTACAAGGTAGCAGTGTTGTCTTTATTCATTCCTAATTCTGAGCTAGTAGAAGTGTTGATTGGTGCAGAGGTATATCACAATGCTGAATAATTGTCTTCGAGTTCATTTTGGAGGATTTCAGGGGAGTTGTTGCTACTCTGATCGATGATTAGAATGGATAACAACTTAAAATCTGTTTTTATTTTCATTTTAGTTCCTTTTCCTTACCAAAAGGAAACATGTAATTATCAATTTCTCATAGCTTTAATTTCAAAATAGAGGCTGGTTAGCCTAGTTAGCAAGAGTGTATTTGAAAATTGAGATAAATATTTGTTATATTTCTATCAATGGATACTAATATCTGTGTTATTAGCATTCAATCAATCTTCTAGTACTTCTTTGTTTATGGGGAATGCTATTGCTAGTGTAATTGAAACTTACAGCTCAACTGCTGAAAGAGTTGATTCAATTAAAACAACCAAGTCCTATTAAGATTAAACTACACCTTCTTGTATGACTATTTACATCACAAATTTAAAACAAGTTCTATGGAGAACTCTATTTTTTCAAGCTTCTGTAACTGAAAAAACACCAAATTTCTTAGAAGCAACATAGGATTGAAGTATTTACAGTACTAACTATTTACAACAACAATTGTCATATAGCTTGCCAATACTTTATCAGTACTAACAAATAAAATATGAGGAAGACTAACAGTAGCCGTATTGTTTTCCATCATATAACCATAGAATCAGCTCTATTACACAAGAATTATGAAACCACTAAACTTCATCAGAAGTACGTCAAAATTGGATGGATCTTCAAGGCTAAGTGCTCAAATTTGAGGAGGAATACTTGGAAAAGGGGAAGACTTTTGAACCTGATAATATTTATATATATAGACATAAAAAGAATAGTTTAAAAAAGGAAATATTTTAAAAATTACCAGAAAATCTTACCTGAGATGGATTCACTTCAAAGTCAATATTTTGTAGCATAGATGTAAAGGATATTGACAGACCATTATCATTTTCATTTGGAACCTAATGACAACATGCTAATTTTAATGAAAGTTGAGAAAATGAAAGTAAAAGAGATAAAAAGAAATAAAAATCTTGTTTACCTGATTCGAAATTAGCAATGGCAATGGAAATGGAGTTGTATTTTGAATTTGCATATTGGTTGACATCAATAGTGGATAGTGAGAATTTGGGAAACCATGTGAAATCATTTGCGGTGGAGTGATAGACTAAAATAAAACATAATTGATTAATTGCATTTACATTTTTGTCATAATGAATAATCTGTAACACATTTAAAATTTAATACCTCACAATTTCTTCTAGGATCCACTTGAGCAAATGCTGGATTTCCACAATCTAATGTCAAATTCACTCCTTTTTTTTGTCGTTTGACATTTCCTGTTTTCATTAGTATAATATAAGTACACTCATATATACATTAACATCGATCCTAAAAAATAAAAAAATTCATAATTAGAAACATACCACATTTTGCTGCATTCTTGGCTTTTACCTTACGAGTTTCAAAGTGTCCTTTAAGTCTAGCATTTGAAACTCCTTTGGGTTTGACACGTTGAGGATTTAAAATAGGTTCAACGTTACTGTCAACATCTGTTATCTTTTTCTTCTCATTAAAGTGAGCGATCTTATCTTCACCAGTGTCAGGCACCTCAGGATCCAGTGTAGATAACCAACTTTCTATTTCAATATTAAGATTCCTTAAACCATCTCTACAAAGTTTCCTACAAATTTTATCGCCTTGACTTTTCATAACTATATCATAAACACATCTCATCATCTCATTCCGGAACATGGAATCACTCTCAACCATAGTCATACTAGCTACCTCTCCTTGCCCTTGTTCACAAAGCCTTTTTCTTGCATCTTTGGTCCAACGATGCAATATACAACTTTCAGGAATTTTTGTCACATTATTAAAACTCAAAACACGCAAAATATGACAACATACATACCCCTTGGATTCAAATTTTTTACAAGTGCAATTAACTTTCATAGTAGAGGCATTAAAATGAACTATCCATGTTCTAGAATCCATCTCATCTTGGAGCTCATAAGTGTGAATATTGTCACTACAAGTAACTTCAGTTGATATAGTTCCCATGGCATCCAAAAACTGCTTCTCAAATTGTTTATAAATCTCACATGTATATATTTTTGCAGCATGGTTCAACAATCCACTACTTTTAACAACACATGAAAGCTTACCTTGTTTGCAACGAAAATCTTCTTGGGCTTCAGAGGAACGCCAACCTACTACCATAGCTTCAAATTGATGAACAAAACTTGTAAGTGTAGTTGTCTTATTTGCAAAATTATTTAGAACTCTGTTAGTAGCTTCACTCCTTTGAGATGATAAAATTCCAGCGGAAAATGCATCCTTATTCAAACCTTTACACCACTTCTGACGAATTCTATATAATTTGTTCAACCACTTATGAGTTTTAACTTCTTCAAAAGATTCACAAATTTTATTCCATGTTTGATCAAATTCATCTTCAGATTCACATCTTTGTAACATCTTGCAAAATAGATTTCGGAAGTTTGAATCTGATTTCAGAGCTCCCAAGTGAGATTGAGCATTTTGTGAGATGTGCCATATGCATAAGCGATGCCGAGAGTTGGGAAAAACTACAGCTATAACATTCACCATTGCCTAGTCTTGATCAGTGATAATAGTTTGAGGTGCCTTGCCCCCCATTGATTCAAGAAATGATTCGAATAACCAAATAAAGGATGTTGTTGTCTCGTTTGATAAGAAAGCACAACCGAACATAACATTTTGCCGATGATGATTAACACCCACAAATGGAGCACAAATCAAATCGTACTTATTTGTACGATATGTGGTGTCAAACACAATAACATCACCAAAAGAATTATAATCGATTCTTGACCTACCATCCCTCTAAAAAAAATTGGTCATCCTATTCTCATCATCAACTTGTACAGTGTAGAAAAACATGCCATCTTCTGCTTGAAGTTTCTTAAAATGATTTATAAGACTTTGCGAATCTCCAGCTTCAATTAATAAATTCTTTTTCTGAGTAATATAATTATAGCAATCCTTTTTCGTGAAGCCCAAGTGCTTATCTCCTCCAACTTCTTTTGCCATATAAGAATATGTATTAATGACACTTACACCTGTGTTTATAGTATGAACAAAAATTAGTTGTAGATCTTTATGTAACAAAGAGAATAACAACAATATCAATAAAAATATACAAATATATTGTTTTTATACCTGCATCCACCATCGAATCAATAACATTAGTTTTTGAAGAGGTAAGCTTTCTATTGGAGCGCAACATGTGAACTTCTGAAGGTAAAGCCACCTCATGGTTATGATTAGGAACAAAATGTGCCACTGTCCATTTGCCATCATTAATCAAAAAACGAATCATAGCTTCACATCCATTTCTCGTTTCAAGAACCCGACGTTGCATGGTTAAAGGGTGCTTATCATCCACCTTATATCCTGCTTTAGAGCAACAGAATTCTCTTTGTCGAATGTTTTGATTTTTTTCAAGTCTCCTTTTAGATTTTCTAACACTAAATCCAGTTCGAATTGCATAATTATTATACAAATTATAGGCTTCCTCCTCCCCATCCACAACTAATCCCATGAGATTATCAACAATTTGGTTATCTTCATTTATGTATGAACTTTGGAAATTCATTTCACCTTCTACATCCATGCCCTCACTTGATTCAATAATACTTTTAATTGATGTTTCTATACCTGGTGTCATCAAATTAATATATAATAGCTTAAAATTTATCAAATATTAAAATAAAAAAAAACTCATTGATAAAATAAATGATTTTTGAACATTGAAAGCAAGTGAATTGGGGTGAAAGGGCAATTGAAGAAACTGGATGCAATATAAATATACAGTTTCCAACCTGGAAAAATAATGGAATCAAAACCTGGAACTTTTTTTGTCATCTTCCAGTTTTTGGTAATAGTAAAAAACGCAAATGGAATCCAAGACGCAGCCAATTCTGAAAATTTTGAAGAAACTCCATGAACAGAGGGTTTTAGATTTTAGGAGGCGGGAAAAGAAATTGGCTTTGTGAGAGGGGACATTGGAAAAAGAATGGAATCAAAACCTGGAAGTTTTCTTGCCATCTTCCAGTCTTTCATAATGGTAGAAAACACAAATGGAATGAAGGGAGCAGCCAATTCTGAAAATTTTGAAGAAACTCCATGAACAGAGGGCTCTGGATTTTAACAGGCGGGAATTGAAAGTGGGTCTGTGAGAGGGAAAGTGAATAAATGGAAGGTAAGAGTAAAAGACAAAAACAAGGAAATCTGATGTTTATTTTTTAAACAGGTGTCATAAAATAATTGGTAAGGAGTAGTCCCACGTGGTACTCCAGGCTTATAATAGAAATTCTCCTAGTTAGGCTAATAGTGACTGCCAAATCAATGTCAGGAACATCCTTTTGCCCCTGACCTATACACTAGATGCACTTTTGCTTTCTCATTTTGGGATTGTCACTTTCCCTCTTAACATATAGACCCAAACTAAAGAAAATTGAATTTATTTTGATAATTTTATAGCGAAATTATGACCATTTGAGTATCATGTATTTAGAGAAAAAAATGT
Organism: Euphorbia tirucalli; assembly: GCA_039660915.1. NCBI lineage: Eukaryota > Viridiplantae > Streptophyta > Magnoliopsida > Malpighiales > Euphorbiaceae > Euphorbia > Euphorbia tirucalli. The sequence continues at coordinate 15,920,826 of CM077639.1, forward strand.
ATATTTCATAATTTTGCTGTGAAATTATCAAAATAAATTCATTTTTTTTTATTGAAGTGAGATTTACTTTCTTTTGCATAGATCAAAGGATAAAAAGACTAATCTCAAAGGACAAGAGGCAAAAATATATTTGGTTGATGATGAAGGCCAAAAAGGTTATTAAGCTCCAAATCAATGTCCAACAGAAAATGATTGGAGAGCTCAGGAAATTGCCAGGGTCTTTGTTTGGGGTGGGTGGAGTACTATTCCTTCTCCATTATCCTTGGTTCTGTTTCTTTGGATCTTTAAGCAATGAAGTTTTTTTTTTAAAAAAAAGCTAAAAACTATACAAAAGCTTTATCTACTATGAGAGTCAGTTATTAAGAGAAATTTCAGTTAAGAGTCTGTTGAACATTAATTGTAGTACTAAAAAAACCAAGCAGAACATAGAAAACTGTTGGTGTGCCCTAGTTCTTAGAGCATTGGATTTTTGTATTTTGTATTATACATTAAGACTCATTGTATGAATACATTATTTGTGTCACATTAATAAAGGCAATTAATCTATGTCATTTATATCTTGTGCTATAATATGAGTAGAGTATCCATTGATTGATAATCATAAAACCTATCACAGGTCTGTTCTAATCGTGGGAACGAATAGAACCACGTACTTATATATTCGATGACTGTATGGCAGTTCTTAACTGGCCATAGTACTTGTGTAGTCAGTCATGAATATAGGTACATGTCGTTGACATAGGACTGGATTAATCCGCACAAGAAAGCCACATGGTTGTTGCATCATAGGTCTTTCTTGAGTAGGTCTCTTTTGTCCTCAGACCAGATTTTATTATAATATCAATATGAAATCCGGTTCACTTTGACATACACCTAATAGGTCTGTAAAATGATACTAAATACGGGTATGATTGGGTGGACCGGTGAACATGTTGATATTGATGATGAAGTGATGGAACTGCCACTCGGGGTAACACCGAGATGATATCATTGGCCATTTGATGAATGAGACTGATAAGTGTATGGCCATACCCAAATAAGTTGATTGCTTATTTGATTAATTAGTCAACTCAAGATCAAGAAATATAATAAACAACAGAAGAGAATGACGGACACCATGCCTCTTGTTTATTCATATCGATATCGTTAGGCAAAGGACACTATGAGATTACTACAGGGTGATTGTCTTCTAAGGACTGCTGCATCTTTGTCTTAATTGGGGGCTGTAATGGTTTGCTAGAATCCACTTATAGTCTGTGGGCCTTGGGCCTGCTGCCAACATAAAGACAGACCCATAGGATCGTGCACATAGATCAACTGAGCCGGAACTTATAGAAATTGTACATTTAATGTACATTGGAAGGAATGCATTAATTAATTAGTTGACATTCGGTGTTAAGGTAATTAATTAACATTCGGTTGAATTTAATTTAATTAATAAGTTTACAGAATGTAATTAATTAATTTATTAATTAATTGAATTACATAAAGTAAACAACTAATTTAATAATTTTCCTAAGTAGGAAAATTAAATACATGTATTGTATTTACTTAAGTGTGATTTAATTTTATTTAGGTGCAGTTAAATTTAGTCAAATGGAATTAAATTACATAGTATATACTTTTTAATTAAAGTTTATTTATGTAATTATAATTCTAGTGGGCTTGGGTTTAATTAACCTAATTAAAACCCAATTAGACAAGGTATCGATATAAGGGCACACTTAAGGAACAAAACCCTAATTCAATCCTAATTAATTGCTGGAAATTTCAGCCACCAAGAGCAGCCCCAAAACAGTCGAAAATCCCAGCATTAATCATCCATTCCTTCGCGTATTCGGCTAGCACCGGTTCTCGCTCAACGGTTGGTCGTGCACCGGACTTTGGAGATCGTAGTTTCAAGAAACGATTCTGCAGCAGTCTCTAGAAGAGACGAATCTGGTGAGTTAATCTCTCTTGATTCAAATTATTTTTATTCTAATAAATGGTAATTGGACACGATAGGTGGATTCTAGGAAATTTTCAATGGTGTATTTTCGGCTGCGCCACGTTATTTTTCCGATGACGAATCCCAACAAAAACAGTACTAGAAACCGACGCCCCTTTTAGCTAGTTTTCCACCATTGTTCAATGTAGAGAAAATCCCAATATTAAAGAAATCTATAGGCACTGAATCTGGAAATTCATGGTAATACAAAGCAACTTAATTCTGAATGACAACCTGCATAATCAACCATTTAATGCCAACATAGACTAAGCAAAAACTGAATCGTCTTTTTCCACATCATTTACATTTCACATTGCCCACTATTTGCTTACCACTCATTCTATTTGTATGATGATTTATATAATAGATTGGTGAAAACCTTTGCATTCCATTGCTGTACAACGTGTTACATATAGTTACAAAGAGTAGGGAGATAATTACATAAGGCCCCAATAGTGTATGTATAATAGATTAAGTAGTCCCTAGAGTATATACTTTTAACATGTTAATTATTAAGCAGGTCTGGCAACAATGCTCAACTTGTCTGGAAGGAAACGAAAACGTGTCTTGGGTAGAGCTTTAGCAAGAGAATCAGCTACCTGTTCTTCCGTGGGGAGATATTGGACAAAAAAGGTGCGATTGGCCACCCATTCCCGCACAAAGTGAAAATCAATCTCCAGGTGCTTTGTGCGGGAATGAAAAATAGGATTGGCAGTAAGATACGTAGCACTAAGATTATCACACCAGAGAATAGGAGTAGTGGACAATGGAAGCCTAATGTCACGAAGGAGCATAACTAACCAAGAGAGTTCAGAAGTTGTTGTAGCAAGGGCACGGTACTCCGCCTCAGTGGAAGAGCAAGAAACAGTTCTTTGCTTCCGAGAAATCCATGAAACAAGATTGTCACCCAAGAAAATTGCAAAACCAGTAGTGAACCTTCTATTATCAGGGTCGCCCCCCTAATCAGAATCCGAAAAACCTTGGAGTACTAGGTTGGAGGATGGCTTTTAGGGTAAACCATGACTTGAAGTAGCTTGAAGATACCTGAGAATACGCTTAATGGCCTGCCAATGTGAATCAGTAGGAGCATGCATGAATTGGGCAACCTTATGAACCGCATAGGCAATGTCGAGACGGGTGATAGTCAGGTATTGGAGACCTCCTACTATACTCTTGTACAATGATCCATCTGGAAGAGCTTCATCCCCTGTAGCAGACAATGACAAGGAGGTGGAAGCTGGAGTAGTCAAAGGTTTACAATTATCCATCTGAGCCTGCTTTAATAAATCCTGAATATACTTGTGCTGGGTAACATGTAAAGAGCCATAGTGCCACTGAGTTTCTAAGCTAAGAAAATACTGGACCCGTCCCAAATTTTTTATGGCAAATTGAGTTTGAAGATATTTGACCAGCTGTGAAAGATGCACAAAATAATTACCCAAGAGCAGCAAATCATCAACATAAATGAGGCAAAAAATCAGAACCTTGTCTAAACGGAACATGTATAGAGATACATCAACCTTTGAACTCTGAAAACCAAATCCAATTAAGGCTGTAGTTAGTCATTTATGCCACATACGCGGGGACTGCTTTAACCCATACAACGACTTCTTCAGAGAACACAAATGAGTTGGGTGAGACAGATCAATAAGTCCGAGTAGTTGGGACATGAATACCCCGTTCTTCCAAGTCTCCGTGCAAGAAAGCATTGGACACATCAAGATAAAGAACTTGCCAGGAGAATGAAACAGCCAGGGATAACAAAACTTGAATTGTTGTCGGTTTAACTACAGGGCTGAAAGTATCAGTGAAGTCCATCCCAAGACGCTGGTGGTACCCTTTAGCAATAAGTCTTGCCTTAAATTTATCAAGTGACCCATCTGCCTTTCTTTTGGTCTTGAAGACCCACTTACAGCCAATGATATTCGCCTTAGAGGGGGCAGGAACCAATTCCCAAGTACCATTTGCAATTAATGCATTATATTCTTCTGCCATGGCCTGACGCCAATGAGCATGCTTTACAGCCTCAGTGTAAAATAGTTGGATCAGGAGCATGCACTTCCGTGTGTAAAATCTGGGGTCTAAAGGACCCAGTCAAGGAACGAGTAACCATACGCCGAGGAGGTGAAACAGGTGCAGGAGCTGGTTCAGGTTCGCTGGGGCGAACCGAGACAAATCAACAATGAGAGGTAGGCCTGGAGACAAATTGAGTGTAGACGTTAAAGGGTGGTCGGTTGGGGAAGTGAGGGAAGGTGTTGGTGATGCAGGAGAGGACAGTGAGGAAGTCCGGGGGCTGGGAATGTGTGCAGGTGCAGAGGAGGACAGTGGATTAGTGGCTGTTGGCGGGGCAGCGAGTGAGGATGGGGCTGCTGATGGGGCTGGTGTGGGTACTGCAGGTGAGGACAATAGGGCAGGGGGGAGGGATGCCGGTTGCTGTAAGTGAGAGTGGGGTAAGGTATATGTGAGGACCGGGTTGCTGTTTGGAGAAAAAAGGTGCGAGCACCTGGATACGAGTGAGCTCCGGCTAAGGGAACACCTGTTCATCAAAAAGCACATGACATGAGATGAAAATTTTGTCAGAGGAAGGGTTAAGACAACGGTACCCTTTATGAAGATGACTATAACCAAGAAAGACACATGACGAGACCGAAAATCAAGTTTATTTGAATTGTAAGGGTGGAGCCACGGGTAACAAAGACAACCAAAGGTGCACAAAAAATTAGAATCTGGGGCAGCATGCATTAAACATTCAAATGGAGAAGCAAAATTCAGCAGGGGAGTGGGCATACAATTAATGAGAAAAACAGCCGTGTCAAATGCATTTGTCAAATATTTCTTGTCCAATCTTAGAGTGAGCAAGTAAGGCTAAACCAATTTCAACAATGTGTCGATGTTTTCTCTCCACACACCCATTTTGTTGCGTGGTGTGGGGACAGGAAACCCAATGAATGATGCCCTATGAGCACAAATAGCGAGAGATGGGCTGATATTTGCCACCCTAATCAGATTGGAAAGATTTAATGGAGCAGTTAAATTGTTTTTCTGCAAGTGTACGAAATTTAATAAATGCAGATAAGGCTTCAGATTTGTGTTTCAAAAAATAAATCCAACAGAATTGGCTAAAGTGATCATAGAACAGAATGTAATAAGAAAAATTGTTATGCGATTGAACCGGGGAAGGGCCCCATAAATCAGAACAAACAAGTTCAAGCAGTCCCTTAGCCTGAAAATTTGACTCAACAAACGATAGTCTGTGACTCTTATTAATAGCACAATTAGAACAACAAAAGTTTTGTAATTTATTCAAAATAGAAAGACTATGCTGACTAATTATTTTCTTGATAACCGGAAGCGCCGCATGACCCAACCGTGCATGCCATGTAGATAAGGTCGTGGCATGAACCCGCGCTGGAGGAACTGCAGATTGCGACATTATGTAGAGCCGCTGTCTATTCGGCCCTCTGAAGATTATTTTCTTGGATTTCAAGTCCTTCACCACAAAGAAATTGTTAAAGAACTCAACAGAAACATATTCTGATTAGTTAAGGCAGACACAGAAATAAGATTAATATTAGAACTGGGAACATGATTAGACAATTTCAAGGAATGATCAGAAGCTGAAAGAAAAGATTGACAAGTATGAAGAATAGGGAGTTTAGCACCATTACCTAAAACCACTCCCTCAAGACCAGTATAATCAAAATGAAGAGCAAAGTTCCCCATATCCGATGTCTGGTGGTGAGTTTCACCAGTATCCATTATCCATGGTTGGTAAGAGTGATGGCTAAGGGTGGTGTTGTTGGCTTGGGGAAAACGGTTTGCTGGTTGGTTTTGTCTTAGAAACGGGCACTGCCTGGCATAATGATCATTGCCCTTACAATTGTGACACGCGATTGTAGAACATCCATTGTAGCCTGAGTACTTTGATTCTGATGCCACGCCTGAGTATTTTGCCAATTCTGTCCCCCACGGAACTGCTGCTGAAATTGACCCGAATGATAACCATACGGCTAAAATTGATGAAACTGATTCTGGTGGTGGGGCTACCTACCATGGCCTCTGCCTTGGCCTCCACCATGCCCTCTACCAGGGCTCTGAAATGGACCAAAATAGTGTCCGGGTTACTGTTGTTTCACAGTTAAATTAGCAGCAGGTAAGGAAGTTTCTCGCTTCACACGGCGATTCAATTTCTCTCCTCAGTAAGCAATAATCCATACAAATCATCATATCCAATCTCATCCATACCAATTTCAAGAAAATGACAAAAATCATTAAAAACATCATCCAATCCATCCAAAATAAATTCCATAAAATCATCTTCCCTCACTTCATATCCTAGAGAAAGTAATTGGTCCCAAATCGAATTTGCCTTTTTCATATACTCATCAATAGAATCATTCCCCTATTTTAAGCTATGTAATCTATGTCTCAACTCTCGTATTTGTGCGTGGGATCCCGATGCATAAACTACATTCATCTATTCCAAGCTACTCTAGCTGTAGTAACACCAATAACTTGATGTACTAATGATTCAGAAAGTGAATTAACAATCCACGATAATACCAGTTGATTCCTTCTCTCCCACGTGATAAAGGCTAGATTTTTAGAGCCGTCTGATAAGGTCGGTTTTGACCTTATCTTTTAGGCAATTTCGTGGTTTAAACGGCAATTTTTAGAGTCTTTTGTGTGAATGTTTGTGTGGTTTTTGAATATTTTGTGATTTTTATGTTTTGGATAGATTTTTATAACTTTTAGTATTTTTCGTGTTTTCTAGGGTTGTTTTTGTTAATTTGTCGTTTTTATGGTCCGTGGCGTTGGTGCGATTATGTTTCTTTGTGCTTGTTTTGGACAGGTATTATGACTCGGACCGGAAGTTGGAGCATCGGCGGCGAAGAAGAGTTCGAAGTGCCGAAAATTAAGGTGGCACGGCATGCCACAATTAGGGCACGGTGTGCCAACCCGGCGGGCCAGGTGACGCAGTCCAGTGGAGTGGCACGAAAACGTGCCACTCAGATCAGCGTGGCGTGCCAACCCCAAAATCATACGGCACGGCATGCCACCTCCAGCAGCACCGCGTGCCGCCTTCAGTTCTGCACAGCACGGCGTGCCAATTCCACCAGCACGGCGTGCCGAGCCCCGAAACCTGCTGTTGCCCTACTTTCATCTCTTCTTTTTCCTGGTTTTAACCTAGCCGTATAAATAGGTTATTTTCTATGTTTGAAAGGATCTTTTTCCAGTCTTTTTGAGTGAGAGCAGAAACTTGCAGTGAGGTTTTAAGCTTGAACTATTTGATTTCTTTGAGTTTGAACCATCAATTGGTTGTAGTTTTGCATAGAATCTTCCCCTTTTGCGACGTTCTTGGTTCCGACTTGAGTTCGTCTATAGAGGTACACCCCAAGCATCTTCACACCGTCGGAATCCGGTTAATCGGACCAAAAGGGCATAAGTTTTTCTTCTTCTCTTTTGTAATTTGATTAAGTTAGGTTTGATTCTGCAAATCGATTATGTTTGGTTGTAAACACTGAATTCGTTCATCTTTCTTGATTAATACAATTGTTTGCAAGTTAATTTCAATTTTTATTCCTTTTCTTTATGTAATTTCTTTAATGAATGTCTAGTCTCATAAGATCTTAATTTATTAAGTTCATATTTGTGGCATTACCTAGATTGACACCTAGGAAACCATTAGTATTGACGACACTGTGGAACTTACGTGCCCCTATTTTCTGAGCTTTAGAATTAGACCGCCTCTAAACAAGGGAAACCGGCTAAGGACCTAAAAGATCTAGATACGCTAGGTTGTATTATCGAAAGAGCATAATTAAGGGTTAATTGTTGAGTTAAATTCATCTTTTGTACTTAATTGATAAAGCCATCCCCATTAACATTCATAGGTCGGTAAACCGCCAATTGATAACACAAAACTCAAGTGCAAAGTAAGCTGGGATAGATCAACTAGGAGTAGAATAGTTTAGTTGTTAATATAATCCCCCAAAACTGTGTTCCGCCTAGGACACGCAAGGAACCCGAGTAGTTTAGTGTTTGCAGAATATTCTTTTCTCTGTGGGATCGATACCTGGACCAACCAGAATTATTACTTGTCAACGATAGGTACACTGCCTTAGTTGTGCGTTTCTAGGTTTAGTACCTAGGACCCATCAAGTTTTTGGCGCCATTGCCGGGGAAATTTACTTTTCTGCATCATTGAGCCAAAGGTCTATTTGTTAATCTAGGCATCATTTCTGTGCATATAGTTAAATAATTTTTCTTTTCTGTGAATATTTTTTTGCAATTTAGTTTTCTCTAGTTTCTGTGTGTGTGTGCTTTCTAGCTTATGCGAACTCGCTCTCAGCATCCTGAACTTTTACCTTATAACCCTGAAATTGAACGTTTGTGTAGCAGGAACCGCAGAGTACGCCAAGAGCAGATTGTTCAGATGGAGCATCAGCAACATGAGGATGAGGAGAGACAACTCCGGGAAAGAGTTGAGCAAGAGCAACTCCGGCGAGAGCGGGAGGATTTTGATAGAAGAAGGGGTGGTGATAGAGACAACATGGTCATGACTGACCTAATGGCTCCACATCGGCCCCGGAACAGATCCGGAGTGGTTATCCCAGCCATCACTGCCAATCAATTCGAGTTGAAGTCCAGTATGATCCATTTGATCCAAGGGAACGGACTATTCAGTGGCGAAATAAGTGACAACCCCAATGATCACTTAGATCGGTTCCTCATGGTGGCCGATACAGTCCGAATCGGTGGGGTGCCTCAAGATGCTGTGCGGTTGAAGCTGTTCCCTTTTTCACTATGCGGGGGAGCAATGGAATGGTACAAGTCCTTGAGGCCCGGATTAGTGACTTCATGGGACCAACTGGAAGAACAGTTCTTAGCGTACTACTTCCCACCATCAAAGACGGTTCAGCTAAGGAATGAGATCATGGGATTCCGGCAATTTGGGATGGAGACTCTGAATGAAGCATGGCAGAGATTTCAACGGTTATTGCGGAACTGCCCCCACCATGACATGCCGCGTTTCACTCAGGTAAGCACGTTTTATCATGGTTTGACACCAGCTAACCGTGCCATTATTGATTTTTCTGCAGGTGGGGACATTTTTAAGAAGACTGCTACACAAGCCGAGGAGTTGATTGCGGAGTTGGCTAGAAAGAGTACCTTGTGGAAGTCGGACACGCCAACAAGGAATGAGGTTCGAGCTACAGATTTGGGACGCCAAGATGCAGCTATGGACCATGTAAACAAGAAGTTGGACCTGTTGATGTCCCGCCTGAATTTAAATGGGCCACAATACCAGCCGGTGTTGTGTGTATCATGTGGAGCGGAGCATCCCGGGCAAGATTGTGAATTGGGCGACCCATTCGCCCAATCGTCCGAAAACGTAAGTTTTGTGGGAGGAAACCAAAGGTACAATAATTCTAACTCTTATCCACAAAACTTCAATAATAATAATAATAATTACGGAAGAAGGTATCAACACCCGAACATGTCCTATAATAACAACCAAAATGTGTTGAGACCTCCTTTCGGATTCCATTATGAGCACCGTGAGCAGGGGTTAGGTAAGGCCCTATTTATTCCTAATGATCAATCTCCACAGCAGCCTCAACAGTCTAAGCAAGATGAGACGGTTTTGTCGTTACTAAAAGACATCTCATCTCGGCTTGCTGATAATGAAGCATACTGTAGGGATTTGGGTAAGCAGGTGGCTCAATTGAGTAGGGAGAGGCAGGAAAGACCTCAAGGAGCACTTCCGAGTAGAACTGAACAAAACCCTAAGGGTAATCAACGGGAGACAGCTCAGGTTATAACCCTACGAAGCGGTAGGCAAGTAGAGGATCGGGTGCAAAACGCTGATATCCCATCCCAACCTACCGAGGTAAGTGAAGAGTCGGGAGAGGTAAGCAACCCCAACTCGATTTTTGAACCCGAACCTAGTATAAATGAAAAAGGGAAAATTCCTGACCCAGTGAGAGCCTATATGCCTAAACTTCCTTATCCTCAAAGGGAGAAGAAAGATAAACTGGAGCAGAAATATTCCAAATTCCTGGAGATTCTTAAGAAGTTAGAGTTTAACATGCCATTGATTGAGGCTCTCCAAGAGATGCCCTCTTATGCTAAATTTTTTAAAGAACTTCTTACAGGGAAAAGAAAGCTAGGCGAGGATGAAGTGGTGGCTTTGAGAGAGGAATGTTCAGCAATTATCACTAACAAACTCCCACCTAAGCTCAAAGATAGGGGCAGTTTCACTATTCCATGCCGGATAGGAAACTTGGAGATTGCCAATGCCCTGTGTGACTTAGGTGCGAGTATAAATTTGATGCCTCTGTCGTTTTTTAGGAGACTCGGATTGGGAAACCCAAAGCCAACCAACATGACCCTCCAATTAACGGATAGATCCCTCACGAGACCAAAGGGGGTGGTCAAAGATGTGTTTGTAAAGGTGGACAAGTTTATCTTCCCTGCGGACTTTGTGGTAATGGATATGGAGGAAGATAGCTCGGTGCCCCTTCTACTTGGAAGACCTTTTCTCGCAACCTGTAGGACTTTGATAGATGTCCAGGAAGGTAAGATCATTCTTAGGTTGCATAACGAGGAGGTAAGTTTCAATGTCTATAATTCAATGAAATATCCGTTAGATGTTGAAAATTGTAACTTTATGGACTCCTTTTGTCCTATTGATGCTTGTGTGGTTGAGAATCTGTGCAGTGAACTAGATTGCATCATAGGAGAAGGTCTAGGTGAAAGTGAGGTAAATGAAGTGATTAGTGAGGAATGCTCATGGGTGAAGGGCCGGTTTGATAAGCTGGAGCGTGAAGTCAAACCAGCACCTAAATCCTCATTGGAGGAACCTCCATCATTGGAGCTCAAAACCCTTCCCCCTAACCTTAAATATGTTTTTCTGCATCCTTCAAAGGACTTACCCGTTGTAATCTCTTCTTTGTTAACAGGAGAGGAGGAGGACAAGCTGCTAGAGGTGCTAAGGAAGCACAAAGGAGCATTCGGGTGGACAATCCACGACATCAAGGGAATAAGTCCGACGTTTTGCACACATAGAATTTTTCTGAAAGATGAGGTAAAACCTTGTGCACAACCTCAGCGTCGGTTGAACCCCAACATGAAGGAAGTGGTAAGAACCGAGGTGATAAAACTGCTCGATGCAGGTATCATCTTCCCTATTTCTGATAGTCAGTGGGTGAGTCCGGTCCAATGTGTGCCTAAGAAAGGAGGCACGACGGTAGTGAAAAATGATAAAGGGGAACTAATCCCTACTAGAGCTGTCACGGGTTGGCGTATGTGTATTGATTATAGGAAGTTGAATGACGCCACCCGGAAAGATCATTTTCCATTACCGTTTATAGATCAAATGTTAGAAAGGATGGCCGGGCATGAATATTTTTGTACAGTAGATGGGCTACCCGGTTATATGCAAATTCTAGTGGACCCTCACGATCAAGAGAAAACCACGTTTACGTGTCCATACGGGACATTTGCATATAGGCGGATGCCTTTTGGATTGTGAATGCCCCGGCTACCTTTCAAAGATGCATGCTAGCCATTTTGCTGATATGATTGAGGATTTTATGGAAGTCTTTATGGATGATTTTTCTGTTGTTGGTCATACGTTTGAGTCATGTTTGGGAAATTTGGACCAGGTGCTTCAGAGATGTGAAGACACCAATTTGGCACTTAGTTGGGAGAAGTGTCAATTCATGGTCCGGGATTGCATTGTCTTAGGGCATAAGGTGTCGGGAAAGGGAATCGAGGTCGACCCGGCCAAGATTGAGGTGATTGAGAAACTGCCTCCCCCAAGTTCGGTTAAGTTAGTTAGGAGTTTCTTGGGACATGCTGGCTTTTATAGGCGTTTTGTGAAAAATTTTTCTAAGATTGCTAAGTCGTTGACTGAGTTACTCTTAAAGGATGCCCCATTCAATTTCAATGATGAATGTATGAATGCTTTTAATTTGCTTAAACGGAAATTGATTGAGGCACCGGTCATGGTGAGTCCGAATTGGGAAATCCCTTTTGAACTTATGTGCGATGCAAGTGACAATGCTGTTGGGGCATGTTTAAGTCAGAGGGCGAACAAAATTTTTCACCCAATTTATTATGCTAGTAAGACATTAAACGGTGCTCAATTGAATTATACTGTGACTGAGAAAGAATTACTGGCTGTTGTGTTTGCTTTTGATAAGTTCAGGTCTTACTTGGTCTTATCAAAAGTCATTGTGTATACTGACCATGCTGCTCTTAAGTATTTGTTGGCTAAACAGGATGCAAAGCCCAGATTGATTCGATGGATTCTACTCCTCCAGGAGTTTGATGTGGAGATTAAGGATAAGAAGGGAGTAGAGAACGTAGTGGCCGACCATTTGTCAAGACTACCAAGTGAAAGATCCGTACCTTCTCCGGAAGCGAACATTCATGACACATTCCCCGATGAACAGTTGTGTGGGGTAACTTCTATACCATGGTTTGCGGACATCACAAACTTCAAAGTCGGTAACATTCTTCCACCTAACCTCGCACATGCACAGAGGCGTAAATTCTTTCATGATGCTAAGGATTATTTTTGGGATGACCCTTATCTTTTTAGATTATGTGCTGATAATGTGATTAGGCGGTGTGTTGCTTATGAGGAGGTTCCCTCCATTATTGAAATGTGTCATGATAGAGAAGCAGGTGGCCATTTTGGACCCGATAGCACTGTAGGAAAAATCTTATCTAGTGGGTTTTATTGGCCAACCATGAAACAGGATGTCATTAGTTATATTCGAGCCTGTGATCCATGTCAAAGGACGGGAAATATCTCCCAAAAGAATGAAATGCTCCAACAGGGTATCTTGGTGTGTGAACTTTTTGATGTTTGGGGCATAGATTTCATGGGACCCTTCCCAATATCTCATAACAACCAATACATTCTTGTGGCGGTTGAATATGTGTCTAAATGGGTAGAGGCTGTCGCTTTACCAACCAACGATGCAAAGGTAGTTGTCAAGTTTCTAAAGAAAAACATTCTTACTAGGTTCGGAACCCCAAGAGCTATCATCAGTGACGGGGGTTCCCATTTTTGTAATAGGCAATTTAACAATCTTTTGCACAAGTATGGGGTTAAGCATAAGGTAGCGACTCCTTACCATCCTCAGACGAGTGGGCAAGTTGAGGTTTCGAATAGGGAACTAAAACGCATCTTAGAAAAAACGGTAAGTGCATCTAGGAAAGATTGGAGTTTAAGGTTAGACGATGAATTATGGGCATATAGGACTGCTTTTAAGACACCTATAGGGATGTCCCCTTACCGTTTGGTCTTCGATAAATCCTGTCATCTACCTGTAGAACTAGAGCACAAGGCATATTGGGCTTTAAAATTTCTTAACTTTGATATGCAAGCTGCAGGTGAGCTTCGATTAAGGCAACTCATGGAGCTAGATGAGCTTCGGTTGAGCTCGTATGAGAATTCCAAGATTTACAAGGAGAGGACCAAGAAATGGCATGACCAGCATGTAAGAAAGAAAGGTTTCAACCAAGGAGAGTTGGTGCTCTTATATAACTCCCGGTTGAAATTCTTTCCGGGCAAACTGAGAAGTCGATGGACGGGACCGTTTACCGTGCATAAGGTTTACCCCTCCGGGATGGTGGAAATTAAAACCCCAGAGGGAATTCAACAAGTAAACGGGCATCGGTTGAAGCCCTACGTCAGCGGAGGAATGAAGGAGGAGAAGCAAGTCTTACTCCTTCGTGATGTGTAATGCTAAAACATAGACGTAGAAGTCGAGCTATTCTGACTATAAACATAGCACTGAGGTACGTATGCCTCCCATGTACATTAGTTTTCATGTTAATATGTTTTTGTGTGTTTTTGTGTGTAGGATTAGGTACTTAAGCAAGTTAATCGAAAATCGTGTTCAAAATGTGGAAAAAGGCAACAGTTGGCAGAATTCAGGGTAGCACGCTGTGTCACTATATAGCACGCCGTGCCAAGGTGAAATTGGGAGTAGCACGGGGCGTGCCAAAGTGGCATGAAATCGTGCCAGGCTGCTGTTCCGGAAGAAAATTGTGCATAAGTAGACAGCACGCCGTGCCAAGGTGATGGTATGCAGGGCGGCACGACGTGTCACTTTAGCATGCCCACGTACCGTCGTTCTGTTCCCAAGAGAGTTGCGCATAGACAAAGAGCACGCCGTGCCACATTCAACACGTCGTGCCAATCACAGGTTTGCAAAACAGCACGCCGTGCCAATACGGCACGCCAACGTGCCGTCTCGCTGTTCCTAAAGTGAGTTGTGGAAGAGAGGCCAGCACGCTGTGTCAAAACTTCAGCACGCCGTGCCACATATTCAAATTTCAAGGCAGCACGCCATGCCAAGACAGCATGCTGGCGTGCCATCACGCTGTTTCCAGGGTTTTATTTTGCTTCGATTTCCTTGAAACCAGGATGAAGAAGAAAACCGTCGCCGATCAGAGACACGGTTCGTCTCGCCGGCCCATGGAACCGTCACTGGAACCGGTGCCACGTGACGAATTGCCAACCGAACAATTGATGGCCCCGTTGACAAATCTCTCAAGGAAGTACAAATGTCCCTTCCCTTTACTTTCGGACGATAAAGGTAAGAAGTACAAAACCTTATTTCCTTTAGAGAGCACCCCCTTTCGCACTTTCGATTGGGAATTTCTATTTGTACAAGATAGGTCGGAGGGAGTGAAAGCTAAGTTGACTAGTCTAGGGTGGTACGAGTTTGTGAAATCTAATCCTCCAGTCTTTAGGGAGTTGAACCTAGAATTCTACTCCACCTTGAGTTTTAAAACCAACCCGGATACGGGCCTTAGAAGCATGACCTTCCGCCTCTTTGGCACTGAGCAGACTTTGGATATTGATGGCCTTAGGGCTTGCATAGGGATTGACGGGAATGGTTACAAATGGCCCGAAAATTTGGATGCCAAGAAATTTTGGCGCTTGATAGGGCAAGGGGTATACCAACCTCAGTTTGCCAAAACTTCCCAAATCCATGACCCTGTTTTGCAGTTAGTTCACAAATTTGTATGTTTTAATTTTTCGGGAAAAACTGAGAGCAACCGGGTTAATGCATTTGAAATATTGATCCTGTGGCATGTGCATAGTGAGATTAAGGTGCATTTGGGCTTCTTTGTCATGGAAGCTTTATACAATCACCACAACCGCACTAAGTCCGAGCTAGGGTTAGGACATATTGTGACTTGTATTGCATGTTTTTTTTCATAGTAATACTTGTTATAGGAACCTCGATAGCATTCTTCCCAAGAAGCTTTCGAGGGGAATCTTGTCTTGTTCCCATGTTGAGGCAGCTGCAGGTCCTTCAAGTGCAGGAGGTTCAAGTAGGGGAAAGGCCCCTATGGAAGTAGACGAGGAGGAAGAGAGTGAGGAGGCTGAGGACAGCGAGGAGGACGCGGAGAATGTATCGATGGGAGTAGATTTTATGGGGCGGATTGAAGGACGGTTGGATGGCATAATTGAGCAATTGGAAGGCTTAACCGTCCACCAGGTTCTGCTTGAGCAACGGCTGAACGCGTGCCTTGATCAGCAAGCAGCTCAACTCGCCAACGTCGAGGCGTTCGCCTCCCGCTTTTGTGCCACCCAAGGGTGGCCGTACCCGCTGCCACCACCACCAGCCCCCGATATGTGAGGTAACCCTTTTCCTTTCCCATTTAGTTTGCTTCTTCTTCCATTGCACTTTTGGAAGTAAGTGCAATCTAGGTGTGGGGTGGGTAAAGGGACTTCTCCCTTTCTTTTTCTTCTTCTTATATTGCATTTTTTTTTATTGTTTGTTTCGCATGTTTGTTGGTGTTTGTTGGTATTTTTGCATGATTGGATGTTTTGCGTTGGTTTTTGGTTAGATTTAGGCTTTACTTTTCAATGCATGTGTAGTTGGTTTTGGTTGTTTTTGGTTTGATTGTGTTTTTAGGTTGTTTATGTGTCAATTGACGTTTGAATAACATTGCTTAATCCACCCTTGAACCTAAGTCTCTGTGCTTGGATTGATAGCAATTGGCTAGGGATATTAGGAATTGTTTGCAAGTCGTTAGCTTGTTTATGCGTGGTTTGTGATTCTTGATGGTAACCATTGGTTAGATTTGTCATTTAGGTTGCATTAGGGAATTAATCCTCTACCCCTACTTGCATGATTGAGCTAGGATTACGCTTGGAACATTGGTTGAGTCACACGACCTAGCATACAACCCCTAATACACGTGTGAGAATTTGAGCCTTTAGAACCATTTCACATCGGTTCTATTTCTTTGTGAGGGTAAAAACAATCGTGGCACACTAGATCGTAGAACCCGGTGTTGTTTTGCACTTGGCATCGAGAGCTTAATATGTGGAGACCCTTAGGATTAACCCCTTGACTTAAATAGCCCTAACCCTAACTACTAATTCATCCCTTAGATCACCCATAGCCACTAAATTAACCTTTTTTACTTAAAAAACCTTCACCAAGCCAACTCTATAATCCTAACTTTTTACCATTCACTTTGATTTTTCCCTTCTCACCCTCCTCTCCTAAATCAAGTAATTGGCTAAGTTGTTCATTCATTTTGGGGTCAATCACCATTTGCATTTCAACTCTTTCATATCTAGTCCTATGGAAAAATTGTGTTAAAAAAAAACAAAAACAAAAACAAAAACAAAAATCCAAATAGAGTCAATGTGTTTGTTCGGTTTCTTTTTGTAAAATGCGGAGTTTGTGAACGCCTGTCTTGTTTGTCCGGTTTGTATCTTTAAGCCGGTATTTGTGTTCCATGTCTTGTAATTTTTCATTTGTTGAATAAAGGATTAGGGCGATCATCTAATTTCCTTGATCCATGTCTTGTAATTTTTGTTCTCTTTTTCCCATTAAGTTGTGTTTTGGCCATTGGGTGTGGATAAGGCCTTCTTTTTGTCAAGTTAATTCCAAAGAAAAAAAAAATATATATATATATATATATATATATATATATATATATATATTTAGCAAAGGAAACACTCTTAGGACTAGTTTTGAGTTGAAAGTTCCATGACCCGTCTTTAGTACTTAGTCAATTTGTATATTTTACTTGATTCATAGGAGTTGTATACCTAAAATCTCCCCTTATCAAACCTACCCTAAGCCGTAATATTACAAGACCTAGGTTCTCTGATTTTGCTCGTTGACCAATGACTTCACTGGGATTGCCATTAGTTCGCTATGTGATGTGTGCCATTGTTTGTTTTTGTGTGCTCATCCGCCTTGCCTTGAACTTGAGCATTGGAGTGACATCTTGTGAGGTGCTTTGTGGTCGCATAAACTCTGTTTGTTCCTCGCCCTTTGACTAGCTAAATTGTGTTGGGTTTGGGTATTGAGTGGTTTTAAACCTGGTGCACCTAATGTCATTTCGAAGGTGATGCTTTACTTTCTTGAGTTTATGAATCTCGTACGGTTAAACCCTTAGTTGGATTTGCAAGTGAAAGCGAGCAACTTTACTCCTTCGTCTTTTGTCGATTTGCTTGAGGACAAGCAAGACTTTAAGTGTGGGGTGGTTGATAAGGCCGATTTTGACCTTATCTTTTAGGCAATTTCGTGGTTTGAACAGCAATTTTTAGAGTCTTTTGTGTGAATGTTTGTGTGGTTTTTGAATATTTTGTGATTTTTATGTTTTGGATAGATTTTTATAACTTTTAGTATTTTTCGTGTTTTCTAGGGTTGTTTTTGTTAATTTGTCGTTTTTATGGTCCGTGGCGTTGGTGCGGTTATGTTTCTTTGTGCTTGTTTTGGACAGGTATTATGACCCGGATAGGAAGTTGGAGCATCGGCGGCGAAGAAGAGTTCAAAGTGCTGAAAATTAAGGTGGCACGGCGTGCCACAATTAGGGCACGGCGTGCCAACCCGGCGGGCCAGGTGACGCAGTCCAGTGGAGTGGCACGAAAACGTGCCACTTAGATCAGCGTGGCGTGCCAACCCCAAAATCATATGGCACGGCGTGCCACCTCCAGCAGCACCGCGTGCCGCCTTCAGTTCTGCACAGCACGGCGTGCCAATTCCACCAGCACGGCGTGCCGAGCCCCGAAACCTGCTGTTGCCCTACTTTCATCTCTTCTTTTTCCTGGTTTTAACCTAGCCGTATAAATAGGTTATTTTCTATGTTTGAAAGGATCTTTTTCCAGTCTTTTTGAGTGAGAGCAGAAACTTGTAGTGAGGTTTTGAGCTTGAACTATTTGATTTCTTTGAGTTTGAACCATCAATTGGTTGTAGTTTTGCATAGAATCTTCCCCTTTTGCGACGTTCTTGGTTCCGACTTGAGTTCGTCTATAGAGGTACACCCCAAGCATCTTCACACCGTCGGAATCCGGTTAATCGGACCAAAAGGGCATAAGTTTTTCTTCTTCTCTTTTGTAATTTGATTAAGTTAGGTTTGATTCCGCAAATCGATTATGTTTGGTTGTAAACACTGAATTCGTTCATCTTTCTTGATTAACACAATTGTTTGCAAGTTAATTTCAATTTTTATTCCTTTTCTTTATGTAATTTCTTTAATGAATGTCTAGTCTCATAAGATCTTAATTTATTAAGTTCATATTTGTGGCATTACCTAGATTGACACCTAGGAAACCATTAGTATTGACGACACTGTGGAACTTACGTGCCCCTATTTTCTGAGCTTTAGAATTAGACCGCCTCTAAACAAGGGAAACCGGCTAAGGACCTAAAAGATCTAGATACGCTAGGTTGTATTATCGAAAGAGCATAATTAAGGGTTAATTGTTGAGTTAAATTCATCTTTTGTACTTAATTGATAAAGCCATCCCCATTAGCATTCATAGGTCGGTAAACCGTCAATTGATAACACAAAACTCAAGTGTAAAGTAAGCTGGGATAGATCAACTAGGAGTAGGATAGTTTAGCTGTTAATATAATCCCCCAAAACTGTGTTCCGCCTAGGACACGCAAGGAACCCGAGTAGTTTAGTGTTTGCAGAATATTCTTTTCTCTGTGGGATCGATACCTGGACCAACCAGAATTATTACTTGTCAGCGATAGGTACACTACCTTAGTTATGCGTTTCTAGGTTTAGTTTTACTACTACACCTAGGAACCATCACTGTCCGCTAACGTCACTGGAGGTATTGGTTCTGACTTGTCCAAATGCCCTTCAAGACCATAGTCGCGAATCATAGGTAGTAGTTGCATTTTCCACAAAAGAAAATTGGTTGATGTGAGTTTGTTTGGCATCTGTGTCAAAAGATTGGGTAACAGAGTAGGTAGCGGCTGGGTTAGGGTACTGTCAACGGTGGGGATTACACCGAGGATAGTGCCGGTTACGTCGGACTATGACTTTTCACCGGTGGACATGTCTGGTTCTGGTCAGTGGGTTTTGGTGCGGCTGCTCTCCTTTTTCTTAATTAAGGGTTTTTCGTGATAGCTCTGATACCATAATAGATTGGTGAACACCCTTGCATTCCATTGCTATACAACGTGTTACATATAGTTATAGAGAGTGGGGAGATAATTACATAAGGCCCCAATAGTGTATGTATAATATATTAAGTAGTCCTTAGAGTATATACTTCTAACATTATAAACTTCCATTTCTTGTTGGCAAATAAGAGTTGGTTATGTATATGATGGAAATGCATGGAGTGCCACAACCAACTACGTTAAGTCTCAAAGCTATAGAAGGATTATAAAAGGACTTGTATTTCATTCCACCAAATGGGGACTTCAACAGGGGTGGTGGAATTCAAACCTAAGTGGGGATGTCAAAAGAGTCGCTTCCTTATCATTAAACCCACCCTCATTAGCACGTTGTGTACTTGTTGCATTGTTTTTTTTTTGGTGAAAGGAAGAAAATCAACAAACAAAATTACAAAAAACGAGGGACAAGAATCCTAATCTTGTCTTCTTGGATGAGTTGAAGAAGTCTTTCATCCAAAGTTTGCCGAATATAAGCACCAATCAAAATAGTATGAGCTTTTCGTGCCGGCGGATCGGTAATAGAAAGTAACTTGTCAAATGACAACCCATAATAAATGCATAATGAACCTTAATTGCCAATGCCTGATAAGGATATACTAGATCTTTTCTTTTCTAGTTGTATTTGTAATTCTCTATATCTTTTCCATTGTACACTATAAATACTTGAAGTGTCAACTTTTATTCATTAATGAGAAATACAATTATTCTCTAATTATTCACATGGTATCAGAGCTCCACTATAGCTCTACATGTTAGGCTCTTCTTCCTCTCAAAACTCAACTTCTTAAAACCCTAATTCTCAAACTACACCAACGCTAACCCCTATCCCATCACCACCATCGTCCCCTAGCTCCTCCTCTTCATCTCTTCCTCTTCCCAAATCTCCAAACCTAATCCTACCATGGCCACCAATGCACCTATATCCAAACCCTCACTAATTTCATCCTTCATTGTCACCAAGTCATGGGAGATGTTGATGGTACCACCCAAACACCACTTAAAACCATTTCCTTTCCTACTGACCCAAATACACAGATTGTAAACCCTGAATATACTACTTGGTTTCACAAGGATCAAACCCCTTTTTTATGGCTTTTTTCATCTTTATCACCAGAAGTTTTCCCTACCGTGGTTGGCATTACAATTGCCTTTAAAGCATGGCAAGCTCTCTCTCGAGCTTATGGCATAGTCCTCCAATAATAGACAATTGCAATTGAATGTTTAATTACAAGATTTAAAAACTGATGTTGGTATTGCTGATTACCTTGTGCGCGTCAAGGCTTATGCGGATGAACTTGCAGCAGCTGGGGCTTCTCTTACTCTACCATAATTTAATGCGAACATCTTTTGCAATATTGGCATAGAGTATCATGCAATTATTTCTAATCTTTCGATGTAGGATCCACCTCCCTTATACTATGAACTTCATGGAACACTTACATCTTATGAGATACTGAGCAAAAACTTGACAACGTAGCCTAGCCCGATGGCGCTTATTGCATAACATCCAACCTCTGCTGCTACTCCAATAGTTCAACAAAACTGTAACCCTAGCTCAAGCGTCGTTGCGGTCCTTGTTAAGTCTGTGGCCTATCTAATCATTCCACGGATTGGTGTCACAAGAACCCACAAAGTTGAAATTACCAGCCCAATTATCAATTTAGGTCTTTTCACACCAATGCTCCATATAATTCGCAAACAAATCTCACATGTGGCTATGACATGCAACACCATCAACACATGGCACCTGGCTGGAATTATCTTGCACCACCACTGCTAGCCCTGTACCTACCCATGTGTGTCCATGGTACCCTAACACGGGTTCAACACATCACATGACTGCTGATTACACTCACATGCAATCTATGTCATCGTACTATGGTCCGGATACAATAAGAGTAGGTAACGATCATGGAATGCCAATTACACATCTTGGTATTGCATCTATTCCGACTTTCAATTGAATGATGTTCTTATTGTTCTAAAAATTACAAAATCATTATTATCTATTCAAAAATTCACCAAAGATGATCGGGTATTCTTTGAATTTTAGCCTTCTTATTTTCTAATTAAGGACCAGGTAACGAAGAACATACTGGTGCAAGGATCGAGTGATCATGGAATGTACATACTCCTACCTGACCTGAAGTAGGCGTTGATAGGGAAGGTAGACTTGTTCAATACTTGGCACACCAGACTTGGCCATTCGAATAAGAAAATTACCTCACGTGTTTTAAGTTCAAACAATATTTCTTTTAGTAATTCCAATAATTTTTGTTCTTATCAATTAGGAAAGCTTTCGAAAACTACCTTGCCTCCTATTATTAGACATACTTCTCTGTTTGAAATAATACATTCCGATATTTTGGGTCCTACGCCTGTTACTTCAATTTTAAATCAAAAATATTTTGTTCTATTTATTGATGAGTTCACCTGTTTTACTTGGGTTTATTGTCTAAAGTACAAGAGTGATGTATATAATATGTTTCTTGAGTTCCAAGTAATGATTGAAAGACAATTTAGTGTTGAAATTAAACAATTCCATTCAAATTTCGAAGGCAAATTCCAAAAATTGTCTCCATTTTTTCGAAAATGGGCATTATTCATTATCTTGCATGCTGATGCGGCGGAAATTTCAAACAAAATACTAAAATCCGTTGATCACGCATGATGCTAGAAATTAGCCTTCTATAGCCTGAATTTCGTAAAATTCATAGGAAATAGGAGTTGGAATAAAATCCAAATTGTTATTAAATGTCAAAAACTGCTTAAAACTGAAATAGAATAGCCTATTTATAGGTAAACCCTAGATAGAATCCTAATCGGAAAAGGAAAGCAACAAACAATAGGAAAAAAGAAAAAGAAAACAAAACTTCACAAAAAAGCCTAAAAACAGTTAAACTTGATTTTAAGGCCCTAAATGACGTTTTTTGGCCAAAAAGCGATGGACCACGAAGCAAAGCTATGACTTTTGATCGTTGGCCCGATTCCAATAGAATTAGGGTCCAAAATCACGAAAATCCGACAACCCATACTTGAAGTTAATTACGAATTTGCCATTTTTCCATAAACAACAAGGCTTTCTTTTCTACTACATCATTCTCCCCTGGCTGAAAAGAATTTGCCCTCGAATTGTCATCATCAGAAAAATCACCAGTGTAAGAAATCAGATGTTTGACATTTAAGACATCAGCGGTGCGGTGGGCAGCTTCAGACGATAGGCATTCAGATTAATTTTCTCAACAATCTCCACAAGACCAATCTTCTTAGTAGATAGTTTATTATAGTCACTAACAGAAAATCGCTCCTAGTGAGAACAACCCGCACATAGTCACCGACATCAAATTCCACATGCCGACGCTTCCTATCAGCAGCTTGTTTATACTTGGAAGCAGCCCATTCCAGGTTGGTATGGACAGTTTTATGAACTATTTGCCCTCAGCTACAAAATTCTTTGCTTTCTCGTGCACTCGAGTCTTGTCAGGTAAGGGAAAAAGATCAAGAGGACCCTGAAGAGCAACATAATACATAACTACGAAAGGACTGAATCTAGTACTCCAGTTAACAGCATGATTATGTGCAAACTCAGCTTGACATAACTTTTGATCCCAGCTTTTCACATGCTCTCCAACTAAACACCTTAACAAATTTCCCAAAGAACGATTGACCACTTCTGTTTGGCCAGCAGTCTATGGGTGATAGGCACTACTAAAATTCAGCTAGGTATTCACTAGCTTCCATAAACTGTGCCAGAAATGACTAAGAAATTTGGTATCTCTGTCAAAAACAATTGACTGACGTAAACCATGGAGCTTGTATACTTCTCAAAAGAAAAGCTGAGCAACATTTACAGCATCGGTTGTCTTTTTGCAAGGAATGAAATGAACCATCTTTGAAAATCTGTCAACTACTACAAAAATGGAGTTGTTACCCAGCTCAGTACGTGGCAACCCCAACACAAAATCCATACTAATCTCCTCCCATGGTTGTGATGGAATTGGTAAGGGCATATACAATCCTGCATTAGTGGTGGTTCGTTTTGAAACCTAACAAATCCTGCATCATTGTCCAAACTTATCAATCTCTCTCCATATTGTGGGCCAAAAGTAGTTGGCCTGGATCAACTAAAAAGTTTTGCCGTGCCCTACATGTATGTATCTCTTCAACAATTTTTAAACATAGGCTGCAATCAGGAATACAAAACTGGTTCCCTTTAAATAGAAACCTATCTTGCCAATGAAAATCCATTGGCTCAACTGCTTGAACCTTTTGCACAACAGCAGCAAAGTAGGGATTAGTCTAATATAAATCAGAGAAAGAGGCAAAACTAGGTTCCTCAACTAAAAGGCGCAAAAGCAAACCCTTGCGCCTACTCAGAGCATCTGCTACATGATTGGAGACTTCAGATTTATGCTTGACCATAAAAGTGAATTGTTGGAGATAAGCAACCCATCGAGCATGTCTAGTAGAAACTTTATCTTGACTATGTAGTTGTCGCAGTGCCTCATGGTTAGTAAACAAAATGAACTCCCTTTGAAATAGATAGTGGCGCCAATGTTTAACTGCTTGAACCACTGCATAAAATTCCACGTCATCAGTACTATAATACAGCTTGGCTCTAGACAAAGTGTCACTGAAATACACCACCGGTATGCTATTCTGGCTCAATATAGCCCTTGTACCTAACTTCGAAGCATCTGAATGCATCTCAAAGGATTGCTGAAAATCTAGTAAGATCAAGATTGGAGGTGAAACTAAACGTTCTTTAATTGACTAGAACACTTCTTCTGCCTGCTTAAACCACTCAAACTTCCCACTCTGCTTTATACAATCTGTAATTGGGGCTATGATGTTGCTAAAGTGGGGAATAAAATGTCTATAAAATGATGCCAGCCTATGAAAACTCCTCACTTCAGTAATTGTGACAGGCCGAGGCCATGTTTTAACTGCCTCTACTTTAGACTCATTTACCCGCAGTCCTTCTGTAGACACTACATAATCCAAAAATAGGACACTTTGTGACATAAAAACAGACTTCTTAATGGTTGCAAACATTCTCTCCCTACACAACACTAAGAGCACCTACCTTAAATGACGTACGTATTCATCTTGATTTGTGCTATAAATTAGAATGTCATCAAAATACCTAACAACAAATTTGCAAATGAAAGGCCTCAACAACTGATTCATAACATGCATGAAAGTGCTAGGGGCATTAGACAAACTGAAAGGCATGACCATCCATTCATATAACCCTTCTCTAGTTTTAAACGCAGTTTTCCACTCATCACTAGGCCTAATCCGGATATGGTAATATCCACTCTTCAAATCTAACTTAGTAAAAATAGTAGCACCACTAAGTTGATCCAACATTTCATCCAGCCTAGGGATAGGAAATTGATACCTGACAGTAATTTTGTTGATGGCTCTGCTATCGACACACATCCTCCACATACCATCTTTCTTTGGGAGAAGAAGGGCCAAGACTGTACATGGGCTCAAACTTCCCTGAATATACCCTTTCACCAACAGCTTCTCAACTAGTTTCCTCAACTCCTCATGCTCAGCTAGACTCTTGCTGTAATATTGGCGATTTGGGAGGACTGCCCTGGGTTCAAGGTCAATCTAAATTTGAATATCACGGAGTGGGGGCAACCCTGTAGGTAAATCATATGGAAATAGATCCTTATATTCACTAATGAGAGGTTTGATCTGCACAGGAACTTTAACTGCTTTCTCTACTGCCTTCCCAACTAATGCATACACCACTTCATTATCTTGTACTTCTTCTTCAAATTGGGACAAGGTCAGTAAAACAACACTGTCAGCAGTCGTACTGCTCTTTGCCTCTTCCTTCTTTGGAACTAGAACAATCTTCATTCCTTCAAATACAAAGGTATGAGTGTTTGATTTACCCTGGTGAGTCACATCCCTGTCAAATTGCCACGAACATCCCAATAACAGATGGTAAGCATCCATGTCTACTATATCGCACAATACTTCATCCTTGTACGTGCCCTAACTGAAAAGGATACTATTGCTTGTTTGGACATAGTCACTTCTCCCCCTTGTTTTAGTCACACCAACTTGTATGGCTTCAGATGCTTTTTTGTTGCCAATCCCAATTTTTTAACCGCTTCAGTGGACATAATATTCTCACAGCACCCTCCATCTATCACAAGTTTGCACACCTTTCCTTTAATGGTGCAGGTGGATTGGAAAATATTGCTTCGTAGCCACTTATCCTCAACAGCAGCACGCGGTGTCAAACAAAAATGCCACACTACTAAGGCAGTGCCTATATCTCTAACTACCAATCCTCATTGATTTCTTCCTCTCCATCATATGTCAAGTTACTGTAAACCCCATAATTCACATCTTCTTCAGCCTCAGGAAACATGGCACGCTTTCTAGCCTTCTTACAATTAGCCTACCTGTGCGCTACTTCACCACAAGCAAAGCACCTGATGCCACTACCCTATCCGGTTCTTCTTGAGGCATTTGCCACTATTGCTGGGGGTTTGGCCGTTTTTGTGGTTACTGTCTCAATGGTTCATCTACTACCACTCCCTCTAGAGAACCCGAAACTAGGTCTTTGTCGCCTCTTCTCGAGCCTTAAAGCCCGTTGGTGTGCATCAGGTATATCTAAAGGATCAAAATCATTAACTACCTCACGCAACTGTTCTCGAAATCCTCTGATACATCTTGACACAAGCTGTTCATCGGTTTCTAGGATGTCACTCCTAGGGATCAATTGGTAAAACTCAATCATGTAATCATCAACCGATCGACTGCACTGCTTTAGATTTTGCAATCTCTGACACATCAACCTCTGAAAATTCAAGGGCAAAAAGGTAGCCCCTATCTGCTTCTTCATCTTCTCCCAGGTTACAATTCTTACCTTACCCATCCTCAGCCTAGTCTGCTTAACCTGCATCCACCATGCCATTGCCCTGTCTCATAGCCTAGTAGCTACCAGTGATGTTTGAATTTGCAAGTGCACAAAATCGTATCAAGCAATAAAGAGTAAGTAAAGATCGTTTCCACTATGATTGCATACTAATTTCAAATTAAACCATAAAATCTATAAACTTAAGCAAATAGCGAATATTGATTTGATTTGTATTAAACTACCAATTAAATGAAAAGACAAATAAAACAAATAGAGAAAATTCAATAGGAGAAAATGTCTAGGATATCGACTTCATACAACGCTTAGCTAATCAACGTATTGTGCAATCAAACAATTTAATTACTCATGCAACGGAAAATGATTTTTTGTTAAAAGCACTCTCTCCCGAGATATGTCATCAATGTTAATCTTACATTACTAACCCTATTTCCCAAAGCAATTAATAACATAAAATTAACTCATTAAGTTCGAATCACCTAAGAAACTCCGCACAAGTTCAGATTATATTACTCTCGTTCAAATCATAACTTATGTGCCTATTATCTTAGTTCCGATTTCAATAATATTCCCTCCTGGTATTCTATACTATTTCAATCTATCAACATGCAATTAATGGCCAAACAAAAGCAAGCAATAAGTAAGATAATAGAAATTACCTGAATAAAGTAAGAAAACTACAATACTTTCATTAACTAAACGAATTGTACTACATCAAAATCCTAGATAAGAAAGTTTAGCTATACATGGTATCTAAAACACAAAAAGAAAATATGAAAAGAGACATGAAAGAGAGAAGAAAAACTCTAAGTCTGTGTAGACGTCTTCATCGAATTCCTTCGTCTCGTTGTCTTCACAAAAACTGCAGAAAAAGTCTCTCTCACATGCTCTACCAGTCTGCTAGAAAAATGATTTTTTTTCTTTTGTTGGAATAAATACTCCTTAATTAAGAAAAACTAGGTCTCCTAACCCAATCAAGAAAAACTACTAAAAGACCCCTCAAATCTCCCAAACTAAAAATCCTTGACTAAAATAGTCCTTCTAGAATAAGAATTTCCAAAAATAAACCACACTAACCCCCAGTCTTCTAAGTGAATTAGTGTGAACAAGGAATTTTCCGGGTCTTAAAAAAAAAGGGCCTTGATTACCATGACTGCAATTACAGTCATGGTATTTTTGTTACAGTCGTACGACTTTAACTTAATTACAGTCGTACGACTGTCAAGTCGGGGCAGGTTGCATAACCCATACCCCTAAAATAAAAAATTGCTCAAAATCAGGGGAGCATTTAATGCTCAGGATCTTCGGAAGAAAGAGGAGAGATAAAATGCAGAAAGAAGGAAAAAGAGGGGACTTTTAGCAAAAAAAATTGGAAAAAGAAAGATTAGAGAGAGAAAAGAGAAAAGAGAGAAAAAGATAAAAACAAAACCCATCTTTCTTGAATCCTTTTCTTAAAAATCTCAGAGTGTTAATGTGTAAAACGGATTAGAAATCGTAGGTTAATCTGGACACACGAAATCTAAATCATTTCCAGACATAAACAAGCTTAAATCCGTAACTTTTTTGGGTTTTTAGACCCATTTGCAACCTTAACACACCAAGCAAAAGAAGCAATTTCACATGGATTGGGGCGTTGCCAGGGGTCAATCCTATAGTGGATCAACGCCAAAGAGGTAAATATACTTCAATCCCTCTTATTTTCGTGCTTTCTGAGTGTTTTGGTTGATTTTGTGCATTTTTTTATCGAACTTTTTGCGTTTCCATTTCTGGAAAATTAAGAACAGTAGTACGACTGTTCTTGTCACAAAGAACAGGGGCACGACTGTAATTACAGTCGTGCCATTTCATCTATAGTCGTACCACTGTTGTTGAATTTCCTCAGTTTTAGCTTTTCCATTTAATATTTTGGCGATTTCTGCTTAAGGTAGGGTTACAGTCGCACGACTGTAGTCCTCGGCCAGTAGCAGAAATTCCCTAAAAATAAAAAAAAAAAATCATAAAATCTCAAAAATTTCATAAAAATCAAAAAAATCAAAAAAATCATGAAAAATAAAAAATCATCAAAAATGAATTTTGAAGTGTGCATTCACGACCTTAGATTTATTTTTCGGTGTATTTGCATTTAGAACAAAACCACGACGGAGACCTGATTCTCCCGAAAACCGACCCACCTCGTATGCTAAATCAAAATAAACCAGAAAATATTCACAAAAAGATTTTCTCACAAAACCAAAAATACAGGGACGTTTCAAAACTGTTTTCCACGTCTAATCGGACCGGCCAGCCGGGCCGACCTGGTTACCCCCAAATGCATGCCCCCGAACTCTAAAATTCCCGATTCTGTCTAACTTGAGTCCTATGTGTAGTGTGTTATATATCTGTGCTAACCATCTGTTTTGGAGCTTTAATTTCTTTATTTTTATTTTTAATGTATTTAATAGATTAATCCGTGTATTTTAGGCGATTGTAATTTTTTCTTAGATTCTCGTGTATTTTAGGCGTTTGTAGGCTGAGAGTTTTTATTTTCATTCGATTGGGTTGTAATAATTTATACATATTTACTGCTTTATCTTTATTATGTATGCACGCCGCATGTATTTATTTAATAAAATCAATTTTAGCAATTTAAAGTGTCATTATAGAACATTAGCCATTTTATTTTGATTAGACATGAAATAAGGGACTCGTCCGAACCTAGATCTCTCGAAAGTGTGGCAGTTCCCACTTTGGTTAAGCTACAATGTAATTTTCCGGTTGAGCTGAGCCGAGTGGCGACTCCTACACTTTTTATCGAGATTTAGGTCTCGATTCTTTTACGAAACAATCCGATTTTCTAAAAATGAATTTCTAATCCAAAAACCCCACGCGGGGGAGGGTCCCGCCCGAAATCATGGCGCCCCTTCTGAAAGGGAGTCTTGCGTTCCGTCGAAAACGTCGTCTGCTCACAGTGGCGACTCTGCTGGGGATTTCTTACAAAAGTTTTTCAAAAACTTAAAAGAATTTGACAAGCCCTGAAAAAATGTCTAATCGAAATAAGGCGGATGATTCTTGTATGGCATTTTATGCATTTTTGTAGTTAGACATTCTTTCATTAGGTTAAGTATCCATTATTTAGCCTAGTGAACTGTTGAAGTATCGCCAAAGTTCCTCTTGGTCTTGGGGGCATGGATACGAAACACCACTCATAACCTCGTAAGAACCCCTTCATTCGGACCCTTGAGTGGGGAGAAGTGAGGAGTATATGTTGCTATGGGAGCCTTGATGTTATCCCCATTTTGGACCGAACTCATTTAAGCAACCCTAGTTGGATTCCTTTAGGATACCAAAATAAATTGTATGAATATTTCTAAATTACGCCTTTATCATCCCCGGTTGGTGATCGAAGAGAACCCCTCCTAGGACTCGGTTAGAATTTTCTCAAATTCACCACGTTTGGAGGAATAAGGTTGGAGGAATACGTTACGTGTGCTATCTGCTACGTGTTTCTCGTCCCTTCATAACATACCATCATCCACATTTTTCACGAACATAACATACCACATATAAAACATTTGTGTGATATTAACTCACATCTTCTGTACAGCCACTTACATTTTTTTTTTGTGAAAATACATTAAGCACCCGTGTGACATTTACACTAACCATATTTTTACAGCCATGTCTTTCCTCATTGTGTGAAAAACATTAATTCATATACATCATTTGAGTGTCATAAGCACTAACCAATTTGCTCTGTAGCCATATGGAACGTATGTCATGCATAAAACATTCATGTGAGCCTTGAACAACCCCATAAGGGTCATACACATCTCACCGCCTACTAAGTAGGAAATCATTTGGGTGCTCCACGTGCGCCGAAAAATTACATTTCATGCATTAAGCCATTAGGTGCTCCACGAGCGCCGAAAAATTCCATTTCATGCACTAGATCATTTAGGTTCACCACGAGCACTGAAAATTTCCATCGCATGCATTAAGTCATTTAGGCTCTCCAAGAGCGCCGAAAAATTTCTTCGGATCCATTAAGCCATTTAGGTGCTCTATGAGCGCTGAAAAAAAACTACATTTCCTGCATTACACCATTTAGGTGCTCCACGAGGGCCGAAAAATTCCATTGCATCCATTAAATCATTTAGGTGCTCCACGAGCACTGAAAAATTTCATTTCACATATTAAATCATTTAGGTGCTCCCCGAGCGCCGAAAATCCCGACCATGTGCCACTCGTATGTTCATCTCATTTCACATCACAAAAACCCAAAATGCTCCCTTGAGCACCGAAACCCTGCTCGTTCACTAAGAACGTATTCATTTCATACCACGATTTGGAAGTTAAGATGCTCCTCGAGCATCGAAATTCCATTCATACACCAAGCGCGAGTTCATTTCATATCACGACATTAAAACCCAGGGTGCTCCCCGAGCGTCGAAACTTTACCTATGTGCCATTCTAACCGCTTTTTCGTGCAGCCATTTTCAAGACATCAACATAAGCATGGCATTTATTCTAACCACATTTTCATGTAGCCACGGCATTTTATTTGTATGCCATGCACATTTACGTCATGTATATTGTTATCTTCGCAAAGCATACACGACATCATCATGTATGTCATGCATCCTAACCACGTTTTTGTGCAGTCACTTGCATTTTTGTGTGACACAAGCATCCACGTCATTTCATATCATTTAAATTAAGGACATTCTGAGGATACCCTTCATGATCATTTCCTTTCATAACATATCAGGGGTCCTAAAACTACCCGTGATCTGCCCGTGTACTGAAATACACTCGGCCATTTCACTAGACCATTTCATTCAATAGGAGACCACAATGGTCTAAGGTCTTTTTTTCATATAGCAGGTCACACGACATCATTGCATGGCTTCACATCATTTATCATTGGCGTCGTGGGGATGCCGAAGTTCTGTTGGTGTGTCGCGATCCATTTCAGATTGTTACATGACATTGACATTATTATATCATTTGAGGTGCTCCATGAGTACCGGATTATTATGCATATAGGGGCATTTCATAGCATTACCGAATCATGAAAGGCGTTCTATGAACGCCGAACTTCCGTCCGTGTCCTTACCTACACATGACTTGTCTGTAAACATCATCTCATATCATATGCCTCAAAAGCATCAGAACTCTGTCCGTGGGCCGGCCCCTGCGTGACCATTTTACTTCATCTCATAGACCTACAAGGTGTCAAAGCTCTGTCCGTGTGTTGGCACACAGACGATCATTTCATGATATTCACTAGGTGCTCCAAAAGCGCCGAACCTCTGTTTGTGTGGCGGTCCACACGTGGTCTTTTCGCATTATCTCTTGCATGGCATCGGGTGTTCTTGGAATGTCAAAAAAAAATCATCCTCATCATCATCTCCCTCGTGACATCATATATACAACTCATCATTCATGCACTTACATATCCCATCATGTATTCATGCCTATATCATCTGTGATTTAGTATTCTTCATGCATATGCGCCCGTCAATGCTAATAAGTGTTCTTATCAGAGGAAAAGGGAAAAGATTGTGAGAATGGCCAACCCAATAAACTTCAACTCTATAACGGATATCGTGAAGGATCATATCGCCTCATCACGGTTTCAAAAGGCAGTCAGGAAGGAAGCGGCAGTAATGTTGAGAGAAGTGCTGGGAGGTGATCTTGACAGAGTAGAAAGACTGACAGCAAGGTGCACCGAATTGGAAGCACGAGTGGCAGAACTCGAAGGGAAAATGAAAAATGCGGTATTCTCAGACTCCAATACTAATGCTAGTGAGAAACAGAATGCCTAGATTGCTAACGTTCGCCCTCGACACCGTGGAAGGCCCTCTCTCCAAGATTCGGTTTTGCCAAGGCCGACTGATGAAATAGAACTGAAGAGGCCCCTTAAGATGAATGCTGGTACCGACTCCATTCCACGGCATACCAAAAACTTACTTACCGGGAGTAGCGGAAAAGGCATTTCTCCATGGGCTGACTCATTAAGCAAACTATTCCTCAGATGTAGAAAGGAGGATCTCCTGCAGAGTATCAGGCCATTTGTAGAGCCGGGAAAAGCACAAAGGAACAATTTATGCAGCTATCATGTGATGCTAGGCCATCAGACCAATGATTGTTTTGCTTTAAGAAAGGAGATCCAGAAGCTAGTCGACGATGGGAAATTGGAAACCTCGACCCTCTTTGATAAACAACCAGGGGCAATCAGGGAGACCACCAAGGAAATTTCTCAAGTCTCTCGAGGAGAGGAATATGATGAAGAACTTCAGAGTCTGGTTTGATAAGAGTGGGTCGAGGATGCTGAAGCTGAAATGGTGACCAATCGGAAAAAAATCGGATTCTATGAGAACAATGCCTCTTGGAGATTCCCTTCTTACAAGGGACTCATTTTGTTTGTGGGATGTATTGAATTCATCATGAATGCAATGAGATTTATTTTCGTCTTACTTATGTGATGATTACTTGTCCATGGCATTATGCATGCATTTGACCATCTGAAACGACATATCCAACACACATAATATCAAAATGCATGACATCATTCTGAGTATTGTGGGGAACCTAAAAGTGAACCTGGTCCTGAATGAACTCTCTCTTGAAAGGTGAGCTTATGAGATAAATAAAATGATGTGACGGTACCACTTCCGCCGAGGCATCTGCTGATTCAACTCAACAATCCTTGAAAGACACTACCAATCATGCCCCAGAGCTTCAACTTAAAAGGCACACACGATGCCTAAACCTTTCTAAATCGAAAGCCATCTTTGAAACTTCAAATCCTACTAAAAAAAAACCCAAAAAGCCCTCCTTGAGGCAAAATCAAACCGAAAAGCCCTCCTTGAGGCACCCGAACCAAGAAAGCCCTCCTAGAGGCAAAATCAAACCGAAAAGCCCTCCTTGAGGCACCCAAACAGAAGAAAGCACTCCTTGAGGCAAAATCAAACCGAAAAGCCCTCCCTGAGGCACCCAAACCAAAGAAAGCCCTTCTTGAGGCAAAATCAAACCGGAAAGCCCTCCTTAAGGCACCTGAACCAAGAAAGCCCTCCTAGAGGCAAAATCGAATCAAAAGCCCTCCTTGAGGCAATCACATAAAAAAAAAAAAGTCCTCCCGGAGGCAAAACTTGGTCTCATACCCTAAAAAGTACCTTATACCAAAACCCCGAAAATAAAAACCCAAACTTATCCAAAGCACTAACCACCAAGAAATTCAAATGACCTTCACCATCCATCTTATTGTAAAACTTTGAATCATTCCTTGGTTGTAGTACATGTATAATCTCGTTTGTGTGACATTCATATGTACATGACATTATGCATGCATTGTTCATCCAAAAAGGCATATTAAACACACATGACATACACGAATTTGAATGCAGCAGGAAAACCAAGAGGTGGCTATGGCTTGGATTTAGTTCCTTAAAAAAAAAAAAAGATCAGTGCAGATGGAAGAATTTCTCTCTGATATGGTAGCTATAATTAACACGAGAATGGCTCACCATCTCAGTTTTCATCGCCACCGGATCTTTCGCACCCTTTCTGTGAAAAATTTGGACTTTCTTGTTTTCAAAAAACCTGTGAGAGATTTGGGCTCCTATATTTTCAAACCCAAAACACTCCCCATCTCGATCTTCATCCATACCTTCAACGCCCTTTACCCTATGTTCAAGTCCAAAGAACAGTTTGCTTATGATTCCCTCTATTTGCCTATGGACTCCAGGATTGGAGGAAATATTGGTTATGCACTCATGAACTTCACCAACAGTGTTGGGGCAACCAGGTTTTACAAACCCTTCAACAATTGTGAATGGGAGGACTTGCAAAGCCTGCTGTGCTGATATCCAAAAGAAAGTTGCATTTACCAACCATTTCAAGAACTCAGTCTTCGGCCACAACGGAAGTGACTACTTATCGGTGGTTCTTTCATCTTCTGGGGCCGTACTTTGAAGGATTAAAAGCTGTGTTCATCTTTGAGAACTGTGCTCGAGTTGGAATCTGAGGTGAATTGGAAACATGCATATGGGGTTAAACTCTTGAAGGATCTAGTGGGTAATCAATTGATGTAGTTCAGTGCTCAGCTGTACACTCTGACATATGTTAGCAAAAAAAAAAATCTATCCAATGTGGAAAACCGAAAGGACATATTGGTAATTTGAAGGGGCATCAATCAAAACTAGAGCCATACTTTGGATTTTCCTAACGCATCCACATTCATTATGTCATAGATGTTTTATATTCAATTTTGATGTTCAATATGCATTCGTCATGTCATTGCATGTCAATGTCCACATACGGGTGACAGCACGCAGCGAACCATGTCTGATTCAGTGTTTTATACCCCAAATAAAAGCCTCTAATACTAGGGGCAGGTAAAGGCCAAACCACTGGATGTCATCAGCAGCAATGTTCTCACAACTTCTGATGAACATTGTCAAGGTGTGCTTTCCAATCTCCAAACGGATTAATACGGAGATCAATTCGACTGGAATGCTCACGCAAGACTTTTGGACCATTCAAAAAAAAATCACAAAGAGAAAATGTCTGACACGGAAAACTGAGAGGACGTGTTGGTAACAAAATGAGGGTGATGTCTAAAGTCGGAGTCACTGTTAATTTCTCTATTGTACTCATTATGATGTCATCATAATGATATTATGCATGTTTGATATTCTGCTTAGACGTTCATATCGCATACATCGTGCCATTACATATAAACATCCATTAGTAGGTTGTTGCATCTAAGTCCCATAATAATAAAAATGAAGTTCATGTTATGTACAACAATCCAATACAAAAAAAGGACAAAAAAAAGTGTGAAACAGAGCACTCAATCTAGCCCTCATCCTCTCCCTCCTCATCCTCCTCAGACTCACTCTGATGCGTAGCCCTATAGGCATCAAAGTCCTCCTGCACCCGAGTCAAATCAGCCTGCATCCGGGCCATGTCAGCCCGCACCCGGGTTAACTCGTAGGTCACAGCCAAGGCCCGAGCCTTAGAAGTAGCTGCCTGTCTGGCCTGATCCTGGAGCATCTGCACTCGAGTCTGCAAAATAACAATACAAGTTTACATATATACATACATACATATTCATTCATACATTGCATAAATCATGCGATAACGCAGAAACTGTAGAATGCTTACTGCCCAGCTGGTGTTCTCCTGGACTAGATAAGTGTCCAAGCCTAAATGCTGATAAGCTATATCCTCCACCTGAGCTCGAGGGACCTAAAGCATACAGGAGTGTCAAAAGAAAAAAAAAAGAAGAAGACTTACATGAGTGATGTCCGCTGGGCCGAACGCAAGCTGCCGCTCACGGTGAATCGACAGCTCCCTAAAAGCATGGTTGCCATCTAGCCCTATCAGGCTAAAGCCGGTCCTGAGATCTGTCATCAACTGGCCCTCCACCACACCAGCAGTCTGAGAAGCGGATGCTGCAGCGCTGCCGACATACGCACGATGCCTCCTGTCCTGTATGGGGGCATGCCCACCAGTAGTGGCAGTCTCAGCACCCTCATATGCTGGACCAGTCCGCTGAGCAGAACTGGACCCCCTGCATCTCTTAACCTACAAATGGAAGAATCTTAAAAAAAAAAGAAGAAAAAAGAAAAACCAAATAAATGAATACCTGACGACTGGGAGGAGCCACCGGCGCATCACCCTCGACGGGCAGCAGACACTGGCAGATGAATACCAGATAATCACCATCAACGGTATCAGCACGGTACTCACCCCCGAAAATATCAGGATCCACAATAGGATCAGCAAAATGGGGCCAGAATAGTGCAAGCGAGAGCGGCGGAGGAACGAGCCGACCAGCAGGCCATCCACGTGGTTAGATAGACGGAGGCGCTCACCCAGGTACCACTCCTGGGACATGGGGCACTCTAAAATAAACCCATGGTTGTCATACCGCACGGATGTCTGCACGAGGAGAGAAATGGCGCCCTGACCATGCCACGGGTGGTTCTAAATCTGCAAAAATACAATCAAAGAAATTCGACACAGGTAAGTAAAAGTTAAATTAAATTTTTCTTACTAATGAGATTTGTTTGCTTACCCTCTACCAGGAAGCATCTAGTGAACCCTGCCTGACCTCCCGCAAGTCACGGCCAATACCCTGCCACCCCTGCGTCCAGGAGCACAGAACGATCGGTTGGTCATCATCCTGAACGTCCCTCAGCTCCTGTGGCTCTAATATACGGTGCTCGAATGCCCAAATCTGTAATTGATAAAAGAGTCAAAAAAAAAAGAGGAAAGAAGGAAAGGATAATACCAGAAGCCCGAGCCAGAAGCCGAGGATCTCCTGCTGCCTCCGCCTGGCACACAAGTCCAATCCATAGTATAGCTGCCCCAGTGCAGCTCAAGCCCAATCCAAAGTAGGAAAGGTAACCAAATCCACCAGAGTCGACAGCAGTGTCATATTACAAGTGCTCTGCCCGATGGGAAACAGCGTGCAGGACAACAGGACGAGCGCGTAAGCCTGAGCACACCGCTCCACGTCCTCCTCAGATAGGTCTGGGCGAGCAGCCCAATAAGCCTCCACTCTCGAGCAAAGAATCTTCCCCTTCTCGGGGGTGCAGCCGACCAGTCCGCCGATGTAGTCATCCACTAGCTGATGGCGAGTCAAATAGTAGTTGAACCTAATCGGGGTCCCACCAAACCCGAAACCAGTGATCGCGGTGAAGTCCAAGGGAGTGACAGTAAACTCCCCAATAGGCAAGTGAAATGTGTGGGTAGTGCAGACCCACCTCTCGCACAATGCCATCAACACGGCATGGGTAGTGTGCGGCGTGCTCGTCGGCAATGACATAATAAAGGTCTGTAGGCACAAAATCCTAACCCGAGCCCTCACAGACTCGGGGAGGCGGCCCCACCAGACCCGGGGCAGAGAGAGATTTTCGCTGCCGGAAATCCCCCGATCCTACACATTTAGGAAGTATAATGCATACATGTTTAATTTTTTCATAATTAATTATCAACATAATTAAAAAGGGGCATGTAAAAAAAATTCTGGTTTTTAAGCTACAGTTGTACGACTGTAGAATGCGTCGCACGAGCGTGGCAACAGTCGCACGACTGTTCATCCCACAGTCGTACAACTGTTCATAAACAAGATGAACAGTCGCACGACTGTTCATGTTCCTGCGGATAGAATTTCAATTTCATACAAATTTTACAATTTCTAACTCGTTTTTCCTAGTTCTTGTTCCTATTAACTACAAGGGGCTCTTAGCATGCATTCTATTCAATCAATTCACCCAGAAAGCAGTAAATAATGCCAAATCAAACCAAAAATTCAAAAGGAAAAATATTGAAAAACTCCAAATTAAGGCTCGGATTCGGGTACCAACCTGAAATGAAGACAAATGGGAACCCATCTCTAGCAAGATAGGGATCTCTGACCCGAAACGGACTCCAAAATGCTCCACATATCACGGGTGGCTGTACCCGTCGGAAACGCTAACAAATGGAATCTCATGTGTGTTCTTGGGTCTCTGAATCAAGTTGGTGGAGAGTTTCCTCACTTTCTTCCCGAGTTTCTTCAACATCTTTGTTAATTTTGAGGTTTGGAATCGGTTATTTTTCTGTGAGAAAACTGAAAAGAGGAGAAGTGGGAGAGAAAGGGGCGGAAACTACCCATTTTATTTTTCTGTCCCGTGAAGTACAGTCGTGCGACTGTACTTCGTCTACGGTCGTACGACTGTAGGTGAATTTCAAATACAGTCGTACGACTGTAATGGTAAAAAAGGTGAAAAATTCTCTTATTTCCTTATTTATTTTCTAAACCCCATTCTAGCACCGAATCTTTAATGTTCCCTACGGGAAGATATTTCAGTGATTTTACAGGGCCAACATGTTAGCGGCTAATTTTTCTAATAATGGTCCGCCTCGTCCAGGGGCACGAAACCCGAGGAAATCGTGAAAAATTCACTGTAAGTGCAATTCCACCAAATTGCGTTTTCGACACATCCAATATACCAAGTCATACCAGTTCGTCACACACTTCACAAATCTCAGTCCACCACGACTTTAAAATGGAAACCAAAATTCCGTGTCAGTCCGTTGAGTGCGCCAAGTCGCACACGACTGTCACACACTTCACAAATCCTAGTCCACCACGAATTTAAAACGGAACCCGAAATTCCGTGTTAGTCCGTTGAGTGTGCCAAGTTGCACACAGCTGTCACACACTCTAACAAATCTCAGTCCACCACAACTTTAAACGGAACCCGAAATTCCGTGTCAGTCCGTTGAGTGCGCCAAGTTGCACACGACTGTCACACACTAACAAATCTTAGTCCACCATGACTTTAAAACGGAAACCGAGATTCCGTGTCAGTCCGTTGAGTGCGCCAAGTCACACATGGCTGTCACACACTAACAAATCTTAGTCCACCATGGCTTTAAAATGGAACCCGAAATTCTGTGTCAGTCCGTTGAGTGTGCAAAGTTGCACACGACTGTCACACACACTAACAAATCTTAGTCCAGCACGACTTTAAAATGGAACCCGAAATTCCGTGTCAGTCCATTGAGTGTGCAAAGTTGCACACGACTGTCACACACACTAACAAATCTTAGTCCACCACGACTTTAAAACGGAACCCGAAATTCCGTGTCAGTCTAACCCAAAATTCAGTCTCAGTCCGTTGAGTGCACCAAGTCGCACACGGCTGTCACACACTTCACATCTTCAGTCCTACATGACTATAAAAGGTAATAAAAAATGCATCTACTCGTATTTATTCTTGATTGAAGGGGCAAAAATTTTTTTTTCAAAATTATCGATCAAGGAATATATACGTTCACCAATTGCACACTACAAACACCATGGCTCTGTATGGTAGGTCATACGCGGCTATCTGGTCTCAAAAGTCATGTTTTTGCTAGCGTCCTCCTTATGTGAAAAGGATCATAGGGAACCGCTCGGCTCCAAGAGCCGTATTTCCCCAGCGTCTTTCTTATGTGAAAAAGGATCATAAGAAACTGTTTATCTACCAAAAGTCTCATGAAATTAACCCACAAGCCATACACGTGCACACTACCTTTGATCCCATATTCTTTATCGTGTACCTAAATCCGTGCAAAGAATCGGACTTTAGCTACACGAAGGGCAGCCTGTGAACACGGAATTTTTCGGGTCTAAAAAAAAAGGGCCTTGATTACCACGACTGTAATTACAGTCGTGGTATTTTTGTTACAGTCGTACGACTTTAACTTAATTACAGTCGTACGACTTTAACTTAATTACAGTCGTACGACTATCAAGTCGGGGCAGGTTGCAGAACCCATACCCCTAAAATAAAAAATTACTCAAAATCAGGGGAGCGTTTAATGCTCATGATCTGCGGACGAAAGAGAAGAGATAAAAGGCAGAAAGAAGGAAAAAGAGGGGACTTTTAGCAAAAAAAATTGGGAAAAGAAAGATTAGAGAGAGAAAAGAGAAAAGAGAGAAAAAGAGAAAAACAAAAGCCATCTTTCTTGAATCCTTTTCTTAAAAATCTCAGAGTGTTAATGTGTAAAACGGATTAGAAATTGTAGATTAATCTGGACACACAAAATCTAAATCATTTCCAGACGTAAACAAGCTTAAATCCGTAACTTTTTTAGGAGTTTTTGGACCCATTTGCAACCTTAACACAACAAGAAAAAGAAGCAATTTCACGTGGATTGGGGCGTTGCCACGGGTCAATTCTACAGTGGATCAGCGCCAAAAAGGTAAACACACTTCAATCCCTCTTATTTTCGTGCTTTCTGGGTGTTTTGGTTAATTTTGTGCATTTTTTTAATCCAACTTTTTGCGTTTCTGTTTCTGGAAAATTAAGAACAGTAGTATGACTGTTCTTGTCACAAAGAACAGGGGTACGACTGTAATTACAGTCGTGCCATTTCATCTATAGTCGTACCACTGTTGTTGAATTTCCTCAGTTTTAGCTTTTTCATTTAATATTTTGGTGATTTCTGCTTAAGGTGGGGTTACAGTCGCACGACTGTAGTCCTCGGCCAGAAGCAGAAATTCCCTAAAAATAAAAAAAAAATTATAAAATCCCAAAAATTTCATAAAAATCAAAAAAATCATGAAAAATAAAAAATCATCAAAAATGAATTTTGGAGTGTGCATTCACGACCTTAGATTTATTTTTCGGTGTATTTGCATTTAGAACAAAACCACGATGGAGACCCGGATCTCCCGAAAACCGACCCACCTCGTATGCTAAATCAAAATAAATCGGAAAATATTCTCAAAAAGATTTTCTCACAAAACCAAAAATACAGGGACGTTTCAAAACTGTTTTTCAGGTCTAATCGGGCCGACCCGGTTACCCCCAAATACATGCCTCCGAACTCTAAAATTCCCGATTCTGTCCAACTTGAGTCCTATGTGTGGTGTGCGATATATTTGTGCTAACCATCTATTTTGCATATTTAATTTCTTTATTTTTATTTTTAATATATTTAATAGATTAATCCGTGTATTTTAGGCGATTGTAATTTTTTCTTAGATTCTAGTGTATTTTAGGCGTTTATATTGTAAGGCCGAGAGTTTTTATTTTCATTCGATTAGGTTGTAATAATTTATACATATTTACTGCTTTATCTTTATTATGTATGCGCGCCACATGTATTTATTCAATAAAATCAATTTTAGCAATTTAAAGTGTCATTATAGAACATTGGCCATTTTATTTTGATTAGACATGAAATAAGGGATTCGTCCGAACCTAGATCTCTAGAAAGTGCGGCAGTTCCCGCTTTGGTTCAGCTACACTGTAATTTCCCGGTTGAGTTGGGCCGGGTGGTGACTCCTACACTTTTTATCGAGATTTAGGTATCGATTCTTTTACGAAATAATCTGATTTTCTAAAAATGAATTTCTAATCCAAAAGCCCCACGCGAGGGAGGGTCCCGCCCGAAACCGTGGCGCCCCTTCCGAAAGGGAGTCTCGCGTTCCGTCGCAAATGTCGTCCGCTCACAATTAGGAAGATCCAAATTAAAGGAGAAAAAGTAATCAAAATAGGTTGACCCGCAGGACCAAAACCAGCTGCAGAAAATCTAAGCTAACTTTTCCGAAACAACTTCGATTGGCGCGATTCAAGATGCACTAGAACGATAACGGATAGGCGCACAACTTTACAGAACAACTTCAAAGCTCCAACAGCCTCCAATTGTCTCGAAAATGTAACCGAATTTTAGCCTCCAATAATCCTTCTTCCAACAAAATTCCTAACTAGTCAAAAATTTACTGCATAACACCTAAAAGAGAAAAATAATACTAATAAGACCAAATAAATAAAATATACAAACTAAGTAAATAATAAAATTAACACTAAAAATGCAATAAATAAATAAAAATAGAATTCACAATAAACCTAAAAATGCCTATATGAAAATGAGTTATCAATCAGCGACACCCTTTTATCCTCTGGAACACCCTTGAATTCAAGTACTTCTTCCATAGTTGCCAACCAATCAAGGAACTCCTCTGGTTGGAGAGTACCTCGAAACTCATGGATCTCCATTCTCAACCCTGTCTCCCAATGCCTATCGTCCAACATGGCAGGAAGTCTACGTGGGTGGGGTTCTCCTTCATCAGAATCATCCTCATCTTTCGCGGCCAACTCAGCAAACGGATTTTGATTCTAAAGATTCTCCAAATTAGGGTTCTTCCTTTGTTGAGGATTCTCCCTAATACAAACTACGAACAGCCCATCTATTCGGTCTGCCAAATGATCCATGATAGTCTCCATTCTTTGGTCGATTAAGGTATCGAGGCGTTGTTCTAGTCTCTGCTCTATCCGGTTCATATCTTCCTGCACTGTAACTTCATCAACTCTTCGCTCTCTCCTCGGCGATATGATGATGGCTAGGGTTTAGGTTCTGATATCAACTGATGTAGTGGAAATTTCGAGCAAAATATTAAAATCCGTTGATTGTGCATGATGCCGGAAATTAGCCTTCTATATCCCTGAATTTCGCAAAATTCGTAGGAACTAGGAAGTTGGAATTAAAATCTGAAATTGTTATTAAATGTCAAAAACTGCTTACAACTGAAATAGAATAGCCTATTTATAGGCAAACCCTAAACAGAATCCTAATCAGAAAAGGAAAGAAACAAAAAATAGGAAAAAAGAGAAAAAGAAAACAAAACTTCCCGAAAGAGCCTAAAAACAGTAAAACGCTATTTTGAGGCCCTAAACGACGTTTTTTTGCCAAAAAGTGACAGACCTCACAGCATAGCTATAATTTTTGACTATTGGTCCGATTCCAATAAAATTAGGATCCGAAATTGTGAAAATCCGACAACCCAGACTTGAAGTTAATTACAGATTTACCATTTTTCCATAAACAACAAGGCTTTCTCTTCTACTGTATCACATGCCCTTACAAACATAAACAAATGGAATCTCCGAACGAAAAATTCATCATGTTGTTGAGACAATTCTCACTATACTTGCACATGTCAATGTCCCATTTTGATTTTGGAATCATGCTATGAATCACTGTACTATCTTATTAATTTGCTTCCATCTTCTACCTTTCAAAATCGAAGTCCATATTTTCATTTGTATCATAAATTGTCTGATAAATCCAATCTTAAAACTTTTGGTTGTAAAATTTTTCCTCTTTTGCAACCTTATAATCAGCATAAATTTGATTTTCAAACACATTCTTGTATTTATTTAGGCAAATCCAAATATCATTCGGGGTATGTTTGTTATTCACGTAAAAGAGATAGAATTTTTATTGAAAAACATGTCAAATTTAATAAGGTAAATTTCCCATTTCGAATATAGGTATCTCAGCCTACATCCTCCCCTAACACGCATGCCTTGCTGTCGGTGATACTACTGATTCCGTCCTTTGCTTGGTCGTGTCCTTTGGGTAATTCTTCTTTTCTTAATCCTATTCTTACATCTCAACCTTTATCTCCTCATTTTAATTCTACTTTAGCTTCACCATTATGCACTTCACCTAACTCACACTTCTACACCTATCCACCCTCTTTTGTCGACCACCCATCCATCACTTTCTCTTCAATCTCATCCAATTGCCTCTTACACAAATTCTATTCCTTATCTATCACCTTTGGCTAATAACTCTTCTAGAATAAAGCTTTCAACTGACCTATCTACTTCCCAACCAAATCATCATGAATCCGCTCATCAAACCGAACCATCAGGTTCTAAGCTACAACCCGAATCGACCAAGTCTCACCCAATGCAACTTCAACCAGCCTATACCAACCACCCACCATCGAAACTCGCCATTCTTCATTCCTTTCCTTCACCTGATTGTACTGTTACTGAACCACCAAATGACATTAGTGCTCGTAAGTATCAAGTATGGCATGATGCCATGTCTCAAGAAATTAAGACTTTCCTTGACACAAAGACCTATTTATTATGCCTCGACCATCGGGTACAAATGTTGTAGGATGTAAATGGTTGTTTCGTATCAAACGTAACTCTAATGGTAATGTTGACATGTATTAAAGCTTACCTAGTAAGAAAGGGATATTCACAAAAATCGGGTGTTGACTACAAAGAAACATTTAGTCTGGTGATTAAAGTGAATACTATTTGCACCATTCTAGCTCTTGCCTCTCCACACAAGTGGCCCCTTCATCAATTTGATGTATCAAATGCAATTTTGCATGGTAACTTGACTGAGACTGTATATACGGATTAGCCCCCATGATTCAAAAGCATCACTTTGTTTTGTTATGCAACTCTTTTTATAGACTAAAACATGCACCACATGAAATGGTTCACTCGTATTTGCACCCTTCTGACAATTTACTATTTGTTCGGTGTTCTAACAATTCAATTTACATATGTTTTGTGCTATGTGGTTGACATTTTGGTTACAGGGTCCTCTTTGGCTGCTGTACAGTTCACCATTTGTTTGATGGAATCTGAATTCACTATCTGTAATTTATGTCGTGCATGATTTTTCTTAGGTATTGAAATTGAGCTCTACCAATCCAAGTATATACTAGATCTTTTAGGTTGCACCAATTTGGAGGACTCCAAGTCATGTGCTACTTCTATGGCTTCATCGCCAAATTTGTCAAAATCCGATGGAGTGCCTCTTACGTGTGGTGAAGAATATAGACAGATTGTTGGTGCTTTGCAATATGTCACAATGACACGAATTGAGCTTGCATTTTCAATAAATAA
The DNA here is from genome assembly GCA_039660915.1 of Euphorbia tirucalli. Lineage (NCBI taxonomy): Eukaryota > Viridiplantae > Streptophyta > Magnoliopsida > Malpighiales > Euphorbiaceae > Euphorbia > Euphorbia tirucalli. The sequence goes on from CM077639.1 coordinate 15,965,394, forward strand.
GGTGTGTCAATTTATGCATTACTCAATGACAACTCATTGGCAAGCTGTTAAGAGAGTCCTTTGTTACTTCATGGGCTGCTTCTTTCAAATTCAACATCTCTACATCTTAATAGCTATACGGATGCTGATTGGGCTGGATGTCCAAAAGATCGATGGTCTATTGGAGGTTATTGTATTTTTCTTGGTAATAGTTTAGTCTCATGGCAAGCTAAGAAGCAACCTACCATCGCGCGTTCCAGTACGGAGACTTAATACAAGGCATTGGCTAATGTGGCAGCTAAAATTTTATGGTTAAATTCTCTACTCACAGAAATCAATTTTCCTCTAACTAGAAAGATTACCTTGTGGTGTGATGACATTGGGCAATTTATCTCAGCAAAAATATTTTTTTATGCACGTACCAAGCACATTGCCTTGGATTATCGTTTTGTTCATGAATTAGTTGCTAATGACACTTTGTACATTTGGTTTCTTCCTTCGTCTAATCAATTGGCTGAAATCTTTACTACGGCGTTGGGATCCACCAAATTTTTTATGCTCTGTGATCAATTACATGTCACTGATACTGTGAGTACAGGATTTCAATCCCCAGTTTCAATGATAAAAATAAAGTTTTATTTGACTTGTTTCTATAGCCACATGAGTCAAAGTCAACTCAAAGTCGAAGTTCCAGATTGTTGAATCGATCGAATTAGGGTTTCTAGTTAACAAATCACAACTATAAGGATGTAATCTAATATCTGCATAGATGAAGTTTAACAACATATGGTCATAGGCTATATCCGTACGGGTATTCAATAATCCACCCCCACTTGTATCTAGATTGGATCTAAATCTCTAGTTTGAAAAGAGTATAAAAAGAAAGTGATAAGGAAAGAGAAGGGGACAGTCATTTGTGAGGTTAGAATATAGATTAGGCTTTTTTGAGTGAGCTAGAGAGAAAAGAAAAAGAGAAGAGAAAGGGAAAGTTTAAGGGTTTTTCTTCATTTTCTTACTTGATTCTCTGATATTAGGCTTTAAAATATGTTAGAAATCGTAGGTGAATACCTCACTAAGATGAATAATAGGTATAGAAACTAAAACGAATCACACATCCGTAACTCTTGAAGATTTTTGGTGACTTTTGGAGTTGTGGAGCCTTAATTGAATTTCAAAAATCCGAAGCTCCTTTGAAGTGTTTTTGAACCCGCAAAGCAGTGGATTCACACGTCAAGGGTATATTTCTGAGAAATCAATGGTTTTCTTGCATGTTTCCATCATTTGAGAATCATTTCATACACTTTTCAACTTCCTCCTTACCATTGTTCATTTCAAGCCTTCTTTTCTCCACCAAAGCAGATACAACCATGCTCAATGCTACCAACACATGCCTAATCCCAAATCATTGGAGAGGTGTATGTAGTTTTCGCGTCTCTTTTTTTCACAAGAAAAACATCGATGAAGGTGAGAGAAACAAATGTACTTACGAATGATAGAACTGATACAGAACCTACCGGGATTTTGTGATGGCCTACTTGACGATCCATTGCTAAAGCTTGTAGGATGGTTAAGCTGCCTTGGTTGGCTATGGGAGAAGACATAAGTATACTGCTTGACCATATTGGTAAGATTTTGATAATTGTCTTGAAATCTTCTACTTGTTGTACTGTGTGCATAGTCTCCATGGTTTTGCAATTGATCCATCCCGATTTGTACCTCCTTGTATGTTAATTGCTGCTTTGTTGAGGAGCCCATATTATTTTTCCAAAGTTCAAATCAAATCATTAAGGAGCATGTATATATATTGTTGTGAATTAGTCTTTCTCCAATTCAAGAGTTAATGATGTTAAAAGGGTAATTATGTTAATATTAGAATGACGATATCCAGTACGTACTAACAATCCAGCACTGACCAGGTGAGAAAGAAGATAGAATGAGCTGTCAAGCCTAGGTCACCTGCAGCGATCCAAGGGGATATTTGGCTTGGAAATTTTGAGAAGTGACGTTGAATGTGTACACTTCCTTATTGGGACCTTTTCTTTCTAATAACAAACAACGGTTGGTTAAAATTTGGACAGAAATGTGTTGATACATAGTTAATCATCAAAATGAAAATATATTCAGCTTTATTTATTTATCATTGTTAAATTTACTTGTAAAAATTATTGAATGCAAGATGATGAGTTATTCCATATGTCACAAAATGAGTAATATATGTGATGAATTGGAATTATTAAATTTAGGGTAATTTAGAGAAATACTACCTTTTTTCAATTATTATATTAAAAATACACTCTCCTCTAAATCTCTAAAAAATACTCTCAAAACTATAGTCAATTCTTGTTATACGTTCAAAACATTCTTCAATTACTTCATCTTATTCTCTCTCTCATTTTTTATTATTTAAATGTTATTTTTCCATTTATCTCTTAAACGTTCTTTTTTTTAGGCAAATAACATCCTGAGACCCCTGAACTTTTATGGAATTTACAATTGCCCCCCTGATCAATTTTTTGAACACATTGGGTACATTATTTTTTTGTTTTAATAGTATTAGCACCAAACTCGATATTTTTTTCTCTTGTGGGCTACAGTATCTATTCACTAACACGTGACACAATTTTTGATAAAAATAGAAGACTCTAGAGTTGATTGGAGAAATCAGAATCATACTTCCTATGCAGTTTTATGATAGCTACGAATATAAATTATATTTTCGATTTAATCTCACGTGTCTGCGAAAATTGTCTCACATACCAGTGAATGGATATTATAGCCCACGGGAGAAAAAAGTGTCAAGTTTGGGGGTAATACTATTAAAACAAAAAGATCATGTACCCAATGTGTTCAAAAAATTGAACAGGGGGCTAATTGTAAATTCCATAAAAGTTCAGGGGTCTCAGAATGTGTTTTGCCTTCTTTTTACGTTCCACTTTAGCAAATTCTTTTCGTTACTTTTTTATCTTCGAATTAATATCCATATGTGTGTATATATATATATATATTTTCCAATCGTCAGTGTTGTATCAGAAATGTATTAAAGATACATTTTTTATACTTCTCTAATACATTTTTTTATACTTGTCTGATACATTTTTGATACATTTCCAAATCCATTTTTGATATTTTATGTACTGTGTTATGCTTTAATTCCATAACATAAAAGAAATCAGTTTAGGTGATTCATCACTGCAGATAAAACATGTGGAATTAATACATAAAACACAATATATAAAGTATCAAAAATCTATCAGAAAATATCGACAAACAGACATTGATAAAATATACTTTATTCTATATTTTTTTATTCTATTGTTAACTTTTATTTAGCTCTCATAACCCAAAAAAAAAAAAAAACAAGTTTAGTTCCTCACTACAAATAAATCATTTTTGATACAATTCTGATATATTTATGATACAAATCTGATAAATTTCTGGAAATCTTAAAAAAAGAACTAAAATGTATTAGAAATGTATTAAAATTGTATCAAAGATACATTTTTAATACTTCTCTAATACATTTTTAATACATTTATGATACTTTATGTACTGTGTTATGCATTAATTCCATAACAATAAAAGAAATCAGTTTAGGTGATTCCTCATTACAGATAAACATGTGGAATTAATACATAAAATACAATACGTAAAGTATAAAAAATGTATAAGAAAATATCGACAAACAGACATTGATGCAATATATTTTATTCTATATTTTTTCTATGGTTAGCTTTTATTTAGTCCTCATAACAAAAAAAAAAAAAAAAAAAAATTAGTTCCTCACTACAGATAAATCATTTTTGATACAATTTGATAAACTTCTGGAAATCTGGAAAAAAAAACCTGAAATGTATCAGAAATGTATTAGAATTGTATCAAAGATACATTGTTAATACTTCTTTGATACATTTCTGATATATTTTTGATACATTTTTTATACATTATGTACTGTATTATGCATTAATTTCATAACAATTAAAGAAATCAGTTTAGGTGATTCCTCACTACAGATAAAATATGTGGAATTAATACATAAAACACAAAACGCAAAGTATCACAAAAGTATCAGAATTATATCAAAAAATATTGACAAACAAACATTGATACAATATATTTTTCATATTTTTTTTATACTTCACTTTTATTTAGTCTTTATAACAATAAAAAAAAAAAACCAGTTTAGTTTCTTAATGCAGATAAAATCATTTTTGATATAATTCTAGCATTTATGATACATTTCTGGAAATCCGAAAAAATATATACATATGAATCTTGTTTTGAAGAGAAAAGATGATAAAACATTCTAAAGTAGCGTGGAAAAAAAAATTAAAGGATTAAGAGATAAATGATAAAATTAAGATTAAAAATATAAAAATAGGAAAGAGAATCACATGGTGGGAAAGAAGGTGGGTAAAAACAAATTTTACAATTAAATATGTATATTTCAAAAAATGGCAAAAAACATATGCATGAAAGGAAAGTCAAAATTGAGATATTTTTATAATTTCCCTTAAATCTAATATGACTTGGGCCTTAATATCCATTAGTCAAAAAATATTAAACGGGGAGATTTAGCTTATTAACGTGTTTGGTAGAAAAAATCTCTCTAATAACCCATTCATAGTTATAATATTTAGAATATCCAAATATGTGAATATTATGCTTCCTAATATTATGGCACAATAATAGCATTTTCAATATTTTCAAAATATAAAATAAATATAATCATTAGATAATTACAATATAACAAGATAGAATTCTAATAAAATACAACTGCCGAAAAAAAATATACAATAATAATTAAGTAATAATAGCCAAATTATGTTCTCTAGCATACTAAATAAAAAGCAATTAAAATGATGTATTAAAACATCATGTTGTGACATTTATAAGTCTATTTAGCATATTACACATACATTTTTACAGTATATTCGTGATATACTTGTAATATGTTATGAATCTATAATGATAATAATAGTATTATAAAATCATCGAACATATATGTTTGCAATATATTTATCATACATCGGTAATATATCTACAATATACTCAAAATACACTTCTAATATATTTTAAATAGTGATAAATATATGATAAATATATATAATTACTCATAGTATGCATACAATAAATATACAGCTAATATACATACCATAGAGGTTGTAAGTAAAAAAAAAAAAAAAAATGTGAGTTGAGGTTGTGAAAGGAGATGAATTGAGGTTCTGTTCCCATATCTATACTGAAAGCAAGTGATCAATGAAATCATAAAGTGATGAATATGAAAAGCGGAATTATTAACCTTCAAATTAAATGATAGTTTGATGAAATCGGAAACCTAATCAAGAGAATAAGCAGAAGGATGAAATAGAATTTGATAGAAAAAGCAACAATTAACCTCTTTTCTTCATTAGTGTAGAACTCTCGAACAAAACTGAATTTCTTGGAATAGAATTAGATAAAAAAAAAAGGCAAGAATGAACCTGAGACGCCATTGGATTGCTTGAAATGAAAAGAAAAGCTTCAATGCCAAAAATGGAGGAAGACAGAATTATTGAACTCAATAGCTTCTTTATATGAATTCAATGGCTATTTTATAATAGAAAATTATACCTACTAAAACAAGATAGGAACAAAATCGTAAGGATTAGATAAATCCTCTTAAAGATAATGAAGTTTTTAATTACACAAAAAATGAATAAATATAAAAAATAATAATAATATTTAAAAAATTGTGATAGGTCTACTATTGGGCTAAATAAAAAATAAATTTACTTATAATCAAAAATCAAAAATCATGGGATACTAGAATAAAAAATATTACAAATCTATAGACAAATGGGGTAATTTCCCCTATTAAAAAGTGATAACAGTTCAAATCCAGCTACAACTGAGGGAGATAGATCAATTTTATAACATAAGCCAATTGGTTTCGTATAACATATATATTCAACCCATGTACGATCGTTTTAGTTTTCAATATACTAAATGCTTTTTATTATTAAGATTCACGCACTCCATTAAAATTTTTTAATATACTTATTCAATAAATAATTAATTAGTTTTAGAAGTTCAAAAATTAAATTTTAATTATGTTTTTTACGGGAAAACATTAAATTACCTATTTTTTTATGGACAAAAAAAAAAAAAAAACAAACAAAAAACGAGCCAGATATAATCCTAGGAAAGGCGACCCGGATCCGATAATCCTGGAGGATTTGCAACATCTCAGCAGACGGGTTATTAAGGATAGTAATCACTAAACTAACTATTAATTTTATATTAACAGATCAGATTTATCTAATAAAATCTATCAAGTTCACTCTCGACTTAATAATTTTATATTAACAGATCAGATTTATCTAATAAAATATCTCAAGTTCACTCTCGACTTTTTTTTTTTTTAATTAACCACAGGTATGCTGATTGAAATAAATCTATTCGGGGGTTAGTTACAGTAAAGACTTCTCACCTATTTCACATACTCAGCGTACATTGTCAACTGAGTTATAATCTGTAAGTCACTCGCGACTTAATTAAGAAAACTGAAAAAGAAGATCCAATTTAATTTTTTTTGAAAACTACAGAATATAGTTTTGGGAAATCAAATTGTTTAACTTGAAAATTTTTTTTTTATTACTAGACATAATTACTTTTTGGAGTTATAATATGTATTATTGAAATGCTTGTGCCTCATAATTAATATAATTTAAAAGAAATGATTATTTAAAAAAAAAAAAAATGTGTCCCACGCCTAATAATTTTATAAAAAAATCATAAAGTCAAGCCATTGAAGAATATATTATCAGACGACCAACCAAAGAGATTTCTAGCCTAGTAAGTGGTCGATCGAATGTACTTTATCTTATTCTTTTTATTCTTTTTAATTGTTTTTTATTCTCAAGATTCTTTGTTCGTTTCATTTGTTTTGGTTTTATTCATACCTTTTTCTTTTTAATTTTTAATTTTTCTATTTTAGTTCCTTTTTCACTTTGACTCAAAAATTATAATTTTATTAACAAATATTCGAGTTAGTTTTTAAATTTTTTTATTTTTTATTTTTTAATTTAAATGTTAGAGAATAATTATTTTTGTTTGAATAAAATAAATATTATAAATAAAAAAGATTTAATATAATTAACATATAGAATAATTTTCAACATCGAAAATGAATGTTTTTTAAGGATTCACTCTCTTGGAGATATTGAACGCAAGATGATGAGTTATTGTGCAAACTGTGCACCTCCCATCATCTATTGAAGAATTAAATGACATAAAAATGTCACCATATCAGGTACGTTCATTCTTAAAGAAAGAAAAAAAGAAGACATGAAAAATGAGAAACAAATATCGCAATTTTCATCATCGTCACTTTATACATGTCTAGTTTAAATGAGGTGTGCGCAATGGATGAGTTTAACAATGTCAGATCGTTCATTTCAATTGAGGTGGTATTGATGTGTCATTTGATTTTTTTAGCAAACACCAAGAGTTGCTTAATTTGGAAGGATATCGTTAGTGAAGTTTAAAATTGTTCTACTTTGAAACATTGGGGTAAGTTTGTACCTTTTTTACCATAAGTGTAAATCTATTAGTAAAAAAAAAATATGAAGGACACATAATTGTCCCTTAGCTGAATGAATAATTAATTATCAAAATAAAAAAATAAATTTGAACCACATTGACGTACCTTAAAGTGTTTGTTAATTGGGGAGGCAATTTACGTTGATGATCATTTTGATGATACAAGTGTTGAACATTGTTTGATATATTCATTTTTCCAAGCCAGTGAAAGGACTTCCTTGTGGCTTATCATGCCGATAAAATTTGTTCCCCACAACAAAAAGTAATAGGCCAATAGAGCTAGCACCCAAACATATCCCATGCCCAGCTCCCCAACTCACATGATCTTTTATGTGAACAACTGCAGCACAAAACCAAAGTACGTAGTGAAGAAAAACCAGTTGAAAAAATGACCTTGATCTTTTTGTTTATCAAATTGGCTGGCTCCCATTGTCGATAAAGTAAATATTGATACTCCAAACCCAATACAACACATGATTAAATCCACATACACTACTGTATACTGAAATTTTGATGGACTTTGGCAAATACTTGACCCAGTGGGGCATGGTTTTGGCCTCAATGAATCAATTACTGAAGTTAAGGTTGTAACTAGTAACCCCTGCATCAAAATTAACCGTGTCAGATTTTTGAAAATGATAACAATTTAAAGAGAAAAAAACTAAAACCATTATCATTTTTTGTTACATTTATAATCATATGGACAATATACGTAAGGTTAAATTTAGCAGCGGAACAAATTCTATTGTCAAAAGGTTTATTTAGCAATAATATTTAAAAGTTGTTATCACATCTATATCAATAGTATGAATGTTTTACCAAATTTGGTAATCAAATACATACAATCACAATTTTATTACTCCAACATGCAATAACTTTTTCTGCTGGTGTCTAAAGTTATGGGAATAACTTTTATATTTTTAGTAGCAAAAACTAAATCTCTTATGTTTTTGTATTGATGAGAATATACGGATTTTATCAACAGTTTTCTTTCTTATAATTTGTTATTATAGAGAAGACATGAAGAAGAGGAAGAAGAAAGAGATGGAAATTGTACCAGAAATCTGAGCAGCATCAATGCTTTTTTACATTGAATTCTTCAATTAGATATACAATCAAGTTAGTTAGCCATCCTCCACCGGCTAGAGTCAAGCAGCCCATCGTTCCTGCAGAAAATTACAGCAACTATAACTCATCAGAGAAAAGAAAATAATTATAATAATAATCTTTTGTTAGAGAAAGAAGTTGGTACCATTGATGAAAGGGAAAGTGATCCATTTGGCTGTTTTAAAGCTTGAGATTTCTGATTCTGGATCCATTAATTAATTCTCACTTGTTCATCTTTCTTCATCATAGTTGTCATCAAATAGCACAAGCCTGGTCAAATACAATCCGTACTAGCCCAAATTAAAATTAATAATATAATTGACAGCCCCCAAATTAATTTTGGGGGCAGCTGCTAATAATTTTGGGGCCGCAATAGCCCCAAAAATGTAATTGAGGCAATTAATTTATATTTAAAAATCGTTGATAAGATGAAAAAATTATTAATTGTAATTAGATTGATACTTCATTATGTATTAATAAAGTTACATGAATAAATAAAGTTACATGAATAAGGCAAGTGCTAATAGATTGAAAAGGGTCTTATGCAAAGTGCTTTTGTTCTGAAGCGCTCAACAGATAATGTCATGATTGCGTAAGAATTGGGACATGCCTTGCGTTTGGGTAGATGGGGTGAGGTTGGTTATGCAACTCTGGTAGTGGATATGTGGAAAGCCTATGATATGATTGAATGGCCTTTTCTTAAGGCGGTTATGGTGCAAATGGTTTTCCTCGTTACATTTATCAAATTAGTTCTACATTGTGTAACAACGGTGGGATACCAAATTTCTAATAGAAATGCTTCTTTCGATCCTTTCAAACCTATTAGGGGGCTAAAACAGGGTGACTCTCTTGCACCCTACAAGTTTATTCTGTGTGTGGAAGGGTTGACAGCTATGCTTAGACAAGCAGAAAGGGCAGGATTCATGGGTGTCAAATTTGTAGAGATGCACCAAAGGCGTCACATCTGTTGTTCGCAGACGACAACTATTTTTTGTTCCATGTAGATTTAAATGAATGTGAGGAGGTGAAGCGTATTTTTAGTCAATATGAAAAAGCATCGGGGTAGAAAATTAATTATCTGAAGTCAAAAGTGATGCTTAGCTCCTGTGTCAGGAGGACCAAATTGAGGAAATTAAAGCTTGTTTAGGGGTTTCCTTTGTCGATCAACGGGATCTTTATCTTGGGTTACCATCGGTGGTGGGTCAAAACAGAACGGCAGCGTTTTGGTACATTGTTTATCGGCTGAAAAAGAAGATTCGAGGTTGGAGAGCAAGACGTTTATCTCAAAGTGGTAAAGAAGTTTTGATTAAGGCTGTAGCTCTTTCCCCCATCCTCTTATATCATGCAAGTTTTTGCTCTTCCTAAGCACATTTGTATGGAAATGGAGACACTCTTGAATGGTTATTGGTGGGGTAGGGAATTAAATTAAGTGGAAATCTTGGAAGGATTTGTGCATTCTTAGGGAGTGGGGGGCTGAACTTCAGGCATTTCCATGAAGTTCTGACCTGGAAATTCGTAATGCAGTCAAATACATTGGTGTCTCGATTATCAAAGCTCACTATTCGCTAATTGTGATTTCTGGGCAGCATCGAAGGGAAGTAATCCCAGCGTTATTTGGTCAGGTATTCATTCAACATGAGCTTTTGTCCGTAATGGTTTGTTCCATCGAATTGGTAATGGGTGCAATACAAAAGTTTGGGGTAATCATTGGCTAAATAATGTGTTGGTTATTTTAGAAAGAATGCTCTTAGGATAATTTAAGATTTCTCTAATAATGAACAAAGAAGCAAGAACAAATGGAGTAAACATAAATTGAAATACCGCAAAACTTACATTAATTTCACTCAAATAAAACAGAACTATGCTAAAACTTAAATAGGCTAGGAAATAACTAAAAAACCATAAAAGTAGCACACATGTTGCCACTAACACACACCATTAACACAGTAACAAAGCCACTAACACTACTTACTAATTGCCACTAACACCACTAAATAACCACTAACCATTTGCAATTAGTGAACCTTAAAATTAGAAGCACTTCTAAAAAAACTAATTTGCAACATTTTAGGCATTTTCAACATAATGAGCCTGGAACTCCTAGTAAGGATGCAATTTTATCAAGATTGGAAAATATGACAATAGAGGAGCTTCTAACAATTTCAGGTGAATGGGATCATTATGTTCTTTCCGTTTATTTTCACTGGAGGATTGCTAATTAATTTTGGTGGTTCCTTTATCTATGTGTGATGTTGAGGATCGGGTTCGTTGTTAGTGGTATAAACGCGGTAAGTATAGTGTGAAATCAACTTATTATAAATTGATGGAGTCGTCTATGATTCCGTCAAAGGAGATTCGTCAAGCTCCTTGGAATAAGCTATGTTCGTCAAGCTCCTTGGAATAAGCTATGGCATATTAGTTGTCCACTGAAAGTAAAATATTTTCTATGGTGAGCGGCATGGAGTGGCAAGGAATATATTACCAACCACTCAGAATCTTTGAATTCGTCGAGTTGATGTTATGAATCGTTGCCTGTTATGTTAGGAGGACGAGGAGTCACAATTGCATGTTCTGATCGGGTATCAGGAAGCACAACAGGTGTGGAATGCATCGGTGTTAGCTGGAATAGGGCGGAACATACAAGCTAAAGATTTTAATTTATGGTGGCAGGCCATGGTGAATAATTTTCCTGGTGCTGAGGCTGGAAATGGGGCGGCAATTATGTGGTACATTTGGTTTTGGAGGAATAATTTGGTTTGGAAGGGGAAATTGTTGCAACCTCATCTACTAGCTCTGAAAGGTTAGTTTCAGCATAAGGCGGTAAGATTGGTTTCAGTTGCATTTTACACTACGGAAACCAAGGGTTATTACTTCTACGATCTGGCGGAAAACAAAGTTTTCATAGCCAGAAATGCAGTCTTCTTGGAGAAGGAATTGCTTTCCAAGAGAGACAGTGGGAGTAATATTGAACTTTCAGAAGTTCAAGACTTACAAACTCCTACAGCTACTACTGAGGATGCTTTAGGAACCGATCTGAGTACTCAAGAAATTAAGGAACCAAAACCGGTTGTACAGGACCTTAGAAGGTCTGGTAGGACACGTCATCAGCTGGAGAGGTACGTGTAAGCACTGGAATTTTTCATCTTAAAAAAAACGCTGGTGTCACACGACTGTATTTATAGTCGTGCGACTGTCTTTATAGTCGTGCGACTGTCTTTATAGTCGTACGACTGTCGTTTCAGTCGTAAGCCTGTACTATCGGAGCAGGTGCAGAATACCATGCCCATGACATAAGAAAGAAGGAGGAGGAGATTTGGGCATTAATTGGCCCGGATTTGGTGAAGAAAATCTCAGAAAATCAGACATAAAAGGGAGAAAAAGTGAGAAAAAAGGGATTGGCTTTGGATTTTCAGAAATTTAGAGAGAGAGAAAGAAAGAAAAAGACAAGGAAAAGAGAAAGAAAACACAACTTGAAAATTTCTTTTCCTCTTCTATTTTTTTTTATTCTCAAGTTTAAGGCATAAAAACTTGTTAGAACTCCTAAGTTAACAATCTGACACTTCAAACAAACTAAATTCCGGACTAAAAACCCTAGAATTCCCAAGCATTTGGAGATTTTTGGACCTAAAGTTCTAACTTCAATTCAAGGAGAAAAGTGCGAATTTTAGTGAATTGGAGCGACGCCAAGGGTCAATCCTACGGTGGACGTGCGCCAAAAAGGTTACCACTCTTTATCCCTTCTGTTGTTTTGAAGCTTTCTGGGTGATTGGTGTGATTTTGTGCATTTTTGTTCAACTTTTCGCTTTTCTGTTTCTGGAAATCAAGAACAGTCGTGCGACTGTTCTTGAGTTTGATGAACAGTCGTACGATTGTATTAGTGTTCTTGATTTCCAGATGGTTTTCTTTCAGTTTTATTTCAAATAAATTTTAGCGAAATTCTGAAGTTGGAATGATTTATAGTCGCACGACTGTAGTGCTCGTCTAAGAGCAGAATTTCCAGAATAATTCCTAAAAATTTATAAAAATCCCTAAAAAAAAAATTCGGAAAATCCAAAAATCACAAAAAATGAATTTTGTTGTGTGCATTCACGACCCTAGATTCAATTTTCAGTAAAATTGTATTTAGAACAATACAACAACAGAGACCTAATTCTCCCGAAAACCGACCCACCTCACATGTAAAAAATGCATGTAAACAAGCAAAATTGTTTTCAAAATGATTTTCACCCAAAAATACAGGGACGTTTCAAAATGTTTTCCAGGTCTAATCGGACCGGCTAGCCGAGCCGACCCGGTTATCCCTCTAAATGCATACCCCCGAATTCTAAATTTCACATTCTATCATGTTTGAGTCCTATTTGGGGCGTGCCATAAACTGTGCTAACCCTCTGTTTTGCAACTTTTTATTTTTATTTTATATGTATTTAATAGAATTACTCGTGTATTTTAGGCGATTGTAATTTTTAGCTAAATCGTGTATCTTAGGCAGTTGTAAAAGTGAGGTCGAGAGTTTTTATTTTGATTCGATCGGGTTGTAATAATTTAATCGTTTACTATTTTACTTTACCTGTATGCGCGCTGTATGTTTAATTTAATGCAATAAAATTGACTTTAGAATTTGAAATACCGTCTATGAATATTGGCCAATATTTATTTTAATTAGACACGAAATAAGGGACTTGTCCAGACCAAGATCTCTGGATAGTGTAGCGGCCATTCGTCCGGTTCAGCTACATTATAAATTTCCCGGTTGAGCTGAGCCGGGTGGCGACTCCTACAATATTCATCGAGAATTAGGTCTCGGTTCTTTTATGAAATAATTCTATGTTTTCCAATAACGGGACTTTCCATTATAGAAACCCCACGCGAGGGAGGGGTCTGCCCGAAATCGAGGGGCCCCTCTCGAAAGGGAGTCCGCGTTCCATCGAAAACGTCATCCGCTCACAGTGGCGACTACGCTGAGGATAAGTTTTCTTAAAAACTTAAAAGAATTTAACAAGCCCTGAAAAGTGTCTAATTAAAATAAGGTAGATGATTCTTGATTGGTATTTCATTTTGCATTTTTAGTTAGACATGCTTGCATTAGGTTAAGTATCCCATTTTATCCCGGTGGATTGTTGAAGTGTCGCCTTTGTTCCTCCTGGTCTTAGGGGCACGGATACGAAACACCACCCATAGCCTCATACGAACCCCTTCATTTGGACCCTTGAGTGGGGAGAAGTGAGGAGTATATTTTGCTATAGGAACCTTGATTTTAACCCGACTTGGATCGGACTCATATAGGCAGCCTTAGTTAGATTCCCTTAGGATACCAAAATAATTGTGTGAATAAATCAAATCGCGCCTTCATCATCCCCGGTTGGTGATCGAAGAGAACCCCGCCTAGGACTCGGTTATAATTTTTGAGACCAACCACGTTTGGAGGAATAAGGTTGGAAGAATTCGTTTCGTGTATTATGTGTTTTTCGCCATCCCATGACACATCACTATCGCTATCTACGTGTGCATAACATACCATAATCACTATTTTCCATACACATGACATACCATTCATAAAGCGCGTTTGTGTGATACTAACCCACATTTTTATGCGGCCATTTGCATTTTATCGTCGTGTGAAAACATTAAATCATTCGTTTTCCATTCATACTAATGATTTCTTTTTCAGCCATAACATTATATTTGTGTGATTAGCATTTTTTTTCATATGGCATACATAACATCATTATGTATGTCATGCATCCTAACCACATTTTTGTGCAGCCATTTGCATTTTATGTGTCATAAGCATTCATGACATATCACCTAAATTAAATTAGAGGCATTCCAAGGATGCCCACCATGATCATCTCATTTCATAACATATCGGGTATCACAAAATACCCGTGTTTTGTCAATGCACCGGATTGCATTCGGCCATCCCACCAAATTATCTCATTTAAATGAGACCACAATGGTCTTAGGTATATTTCCGTATGACAATCCACACGATACATTTCATGACATCATACCCATTCATCATAAACATCATATAACACTGTGATCCACATCGGGTTACTTCATGACATTACTACATTATTCAAGGCGCTCCCCGAGTGCCGGATTAGTACGTATGTAGGGGCATTTCATAACATCTCAAATCATGAAAGGTGTTCCCCGAACACCGAGATTCTGTCCGTGTCTCCTGTGGCACGTGACTTTCTTACAACATCATTTCATTTCATATGCTCAAAAGCATCAGAACTCTGTCCAAGGGGCGGACCCATGTGACCATTTCATATCATCTTATAGACCTACAAAGTGTCAAAACTCTGTCCGTGTGTTGGTACACATGTGACCATTTCACAAAATTCATCAGGTGCTCCAAAAGCACTGAACCCCTGTCCGTGTGGTGGTCCACACGTGACGTTTTTTGCATAGCATTGGGTGTTCTTGGAATGTCCAAAGTCAAAAGAACAAAACAAGGGAGTCATCCTCATTATCTCATGATGTACATTTCACTCATCCGTCAAACTTTCAAGCACTCCACAAGCACCAAGGACTTTACCACATGCACTGGGTAGGTGTTCCAAAAATGCTAGAAATTTCATCAAACCCCTTAGGTCTTCCATAATCATTAGAAACCCTATCCTTGTGTACCGCTCTAAACACTAAACCTCCTCCCGTGTAAGATCCGCTCTACACGTACTGCTCTAAACACTAAACATCCTCCCGTGTAAGATCCGCTCTACATGTACCGCTCTAAATATCAAACCTCCTCCCGTGTAAGATCCGCTCCACACGTACCGCTCTAAACATTAAACCTCTTCCGGTGTAAGATCCGCTCTACATGTACCACTTTAAATATTAAACCTCCTCCTGTGTAAGATCCGCTCTACACGTGCCGCTCTAAACACTGAACCTCCTCCAGTGTAAGATCCACTCTACACGTACCGCTCTAAATATCAAACCTCCACCCGTGTAAGATCCGCTTTACACGTACCGCTCTAAACATTAAACCTCTTCCCGTATAAGATCCGCTCCACATGTACCACTTTAAATATTAAACCTTTTCCCGTGTAAGATCTACTCTACATGTACCGTCTAAACACTAAACCTCTTCCAGTGTAAGATCCGCTCACGTACCGCTCTAAATATCAAACCTCCTCCAGTGTAAGCTCCGCTCTACATGTACCACTCTAAACATTAAATCTCTTCCCATGTAAGATCCGCTCTACAGGTACCGCTTTAAATATTAAACCTTTTCCCGTGTAAGATCCGCTCTACACGTACCGCTCTAAACATTAAACCTCCTCCCTTGTAAGATCCACTCTACACGTACCGCTCTAAACATTAAATCCCTTCCCGTGTAAGATCCGCTCTACACGTACTGCTATAAACATTAAACCTCTTCCCGTGTAAGATCCGCTCTACATGTACCTCTCTAAATATTGAACTTCTTCCCATGTAAGATTTGCTCTACACGTACCGCTCTACATGTAGATCTAACCCCTGTATAGGATCCGCCCTATATGTATAAGCGCCTCGCAAGTATCACCTTGCTTCGATCCGTGGACACCCTGCGTGTCATTTTATACATGTGGTGTATATTTATACGGCACACTCTACTTCAGCATAGAGCTTCATCAACAACATTCATTGCATTTTGCACGTTTCCATTCTTGGTTTTGTGTGCACTTGACTAGCTTAGAATTGCATAACATGACACGGCATCACATGAAATCACTGTCTGTAAATGCATGCATCACATCACGCACTCATGCCTACATCATCCCTTGACTTGGCATTCTCCGTGTGCATGCCCCAGTCAATGCTAACAAATGTTTTTAGCAGGGGAGAAAGGGAAGGAGTCTCAAGAATGGCTGGCCCAATGAACTTCAACACCATAACAGATGTCGTAGATGATTATGTTACTTCATCATGATTTCGAAAGACAGTTAGGGAAGAGGCAGCGGCAATGTTGAAGGAGATGCTAGGAGGTGATCTTGACAAGATAGAAAAGCTGACGACAAGGTACTCTGAATTGGAGGCACATGTGATTGAGCTTGAGGGAGTAATAAGAGGGCTGATTGGTGAAGTAGAATCGAAGGTGCCCCTTAAAACCAATACTGACCTTGTTCCGCGATAAACTGGGAGTCGACTCCCCAAAGGTGACGGAAAGGGCATATCCCCATTCCCTATTTCGTTGAGCCAATTATTTGCCAAATGTAGGAACGACAGTCTCTTGAGTTCTCTGAAGCCGTTCGAGAAGCCGGCTGAGACAGACAAAGGCAAGTTCTGTTCCTATCACATGACAGTGGGGCACCACACAAATGACTGTAAGCAACTACTGAGGGCTATTCGATAATTGATCGCTGACGGGAAAACCATAGAGCCACCTTTGAAGCCCAGTGTTCAGAACAATCCTTTGCCCAGCTTTGACTAGTTTATGTGTGTGAAGCTATCGAAGTTGATGATGCAGCAGTAAAAGAAGACCCTCTGTATGTGGAGGACGTTAATTATTTGGATGTATCTGTTTTTATCTTCTATCTTGTTTTGTGAACAATGCAACCTACAAGGTGTTTAATGTTATGTAATTTGATTTCAATTATTTGTGTGATATTTTCATGGACGGAACATTGTGCATGCATACAAACATTCATTTAATGTCTTTAGCATACATGACACATCATTACGTGAAATGAACCTAAGGACAGATGAGCGTCCAAAATGATATCCGTCCTGAAAGACCTTACGACTGATAAGAGAAAGAAAAGAAAAATTGCAAAATACCTAAAAGCATCTGAAGACCTTCACCTAGTCCTATGATGGCACACCTAAAGATTGACAAGGGATTGCAAGATACATAATTACAATGAATCTGAAAGACAAGTCCAGCCAAGCGGAAGTTCCGTAGAAAAAAAAAGCACGGTTTCAAGTTCTGAAATAAGAATACATCTGCATCATATGATGTTTTGCACTATATCATCCCCAATAATAGAATGCAAGTTCTGGGGCAACAAAACAATCATTTTAGAATAAAGGAGAGAGGCATCATGCATCGCCTCAGTACCACCCATAAGCCAGCAGGATAGTTCAGGCAGCTAACAAGCACGTCAAAAAGGTGTTGTCAAATATGGCATCTATCTACAAAGACTAAGTTAGCATGTTACCATCTGTTTTGCAAACACACTGAAATAATGCAAGAGTAACATTAGGGAAACAGCGCAGCCATCAACCTGCAGGATCGAAGTGGTCCTACTGTAAGCGCCGGATTTAAAAAAAAAAAAGCAGCAGATTTCACACGACTGTAATATACAGTCGTGTCAATGTGTTACAGTCGTACGACTGTAACATCCACTTGTGTCTGCCAGCAGCAGGGATTGCGGGCTGCAAAAGGAAGGGCAATTAATGCCCGCCCCTCTTGCAGCGAAATCAGGCGGCGAGATGGGATATAAAGGGAAAGGGAAGAGATTTGTAAGGGAGATGACGATCTGGTGAGTGGTTTTTAGAGAGAGATTTGAAAAAAAAAGGGAAAGAAAGAAATAAAAGAAAGAGAGAAAAAAGCAAAGCAAACACATCTGTTTCTTTAAAAATCAAAAAGCTAACACAAGAGGCTTATTAAAGTGATAAAGGAACGACCTAACCTTGCTAACAAACTCAAGTTTCGGACCAAAACCGCAAGGAACCTTGACAATTGAGGATTTTGAGACACAAAGTTTTCAACCCAAAATTCAAGGAAAAATTGCAAGTTCTTGTGGATCGGAGCGACGCCAGGGGTCTAATCGACTTGGATAAGCTTCTAAAGAAGGTAGGCATTCCTTTCCTTTCACTTTTTATTGCTTTCTAGATTGAAGTGTATTTCATACTTTTTTTGCTCTGTTTTCGTGTCTCTGTTTCTGGAAATCAAGAACAGTCGTACGACTGTTCTTGGATTTGATGAACAGTCGTACGACTATAATTATAGTCGTACGACTGTTCTTGATTTCCAACCCCTTTTTTCTAGTTTATTTCGAATAAATTTCAGTGGGATTCTGACCCTGGAATGTTTACAGTCGCACGACTGTAGGTTACAGTCGTACGACTGTAACTATAGTCGCACAACTGTAACTTATTTTCCAGAATCAGAATTTCCGTTTTCATCCCTAAAAAATTTTTAAAAATCCATAAAAATCAGAAAACCCCAAAAATCATCAAAATGAATTTTGTTATGTGCATTCAAGACCATAGATTCAATTTTCAGTAAAATTGTATTTAGAACAATTCAACGACGGAGATCCGATTCTCCCGAAAACCGACCCACTTAATATATAAAAAAATGCATGTAAACCGGAAGAATTGTTTTCAAAAATGATTTTCCCACAAAAACCAAAAATACAGGGATGTTTCAAAACGTTTTCCAGGTCTAACCGGGCCGGCTAGCCGAGCCAACCCGGTTATCCCCAATATGCATGCCCCCAATTCCTGATTCCCCATTCTGTCTATTTGAGTTCTATTTGTGGCGTGCTATACAAATTGTGCTAACCTCTGTTTTGCAGCTTTTACTTATATTTATTTTTGATTTTATTTGTATTTTAATAGAATTAATCGTGTATTTAGGCGATTGTAATTATTTTTAGATTCTCGTGTATTCTAGGCGGTTGTATCAGTGAGGTGAGTGTTTTTATTTTTCTATTCGATTTGGTTGTAAGCCAATTAATATTTATTTTTCTTTGTTTTTGTATTATATTTTGTATGCGCGCTGCATGTCTATTTACATCAATAAAATTGACTTTAGATTTTTGAAATACCATTTGAGAACATTGACCAATTTTATTTTAATTAGACACGAAATAAGGAATTTGTCCGGACCCAAATCTCTGGATAGTGTAGCGACCATTCATCCGGTTCAGCTACATAAGAATTTCCCGGTTGAGCTGAGCTGGGTGGCGACTCTACAATATTCATCGAGATTTAGGTCTCGGTTCTTTTATGCATTAATTCCATTTATTTTCTAAAATCGATTTTCCATTTATTAAAAACCCCACGCGAAGGAGGGGCCCGCTCGAGATCGTGGTGCCCTATTCCGAAAGGGAGTCCCGCGTCCCGTCGAAAACGCGTCGTCCACTCACAGTGGCGACTCTACTGGGGATTTCTAAAAAAAAGTTTTTCTCAAAAAACTTAAAAGAATTTGACAAGCCCTGAAAAGTGTCTAATTAAAATAAGGTGGATGATGCTCTTTTGGTATTTTATTTACATTTTAGTTAGCCATTTCTTGCATTAGTTTAGGTATCCTTTTATAGCCCGGTGGATTGTTGAAGTGTCGCCTAAGTTCCTCTTGGTCTTAGGGGCACGACTATGAAACACCACTCATAGTCTCGTACGAACCCCTTCGCTAGGACCCTTGAGTGGGGAGAAGTGAGGAGTATATCTTGCTATGAGAGCCTTGATGTTATCCCGACTTTGACTGAACCCATATAGGCAGCTCTAGTTGGATTCCCTTAGGATACCAAAATAATTGTGTGAATAATAATAATAAAATCGCACCTTCATCACCCCCGGTTGGTGATCGAAGTGAGCCCCACCTAGGACTCGGTTAGAAATTTTTGGGACTGACCACGTTGGAGGAATAAGGTTGGAAGAATCCGTTTTGCTTGCTATGTGTTCTTCACCATCTCGTGACACATCGCCATTGCTACCTACGCGTTCATAAAATATCATAATCACCATTTTCCATGCATGTGACATTTCATACATAAACATTTTTGTGTGATACTAACCCATATTTTTATGCAGCCATTTGCATTTTATTTTGTGTGTAAAACATTAATTCATTCGCTTGTCATCCATACTAACGATTTCTTTTTCAGCCATAACATTAAACTTGTGTGATTAGCATCTTATTTTTGACATAGCATACATAACATCATTATGTATGTCATGCATCCTAACCCACATTTTTGTGCAGCCATTTGCATATTGTGTGACATGTTCATTCACTACATTTCACTTAAATTACATTAAGGGGCATTTCAAGGACGCCTATCATGACCATCCCATTCCATTTCATAACATATCGGGTACCCAAAATTACTCATGTTTTGCCAATGCACCGGATTACATTCGGCCATCTCACCAATATCATTTCATTTAATAAAAGCCACAACGGCCTTAGGCCCATTTTCGTGTAATAATTTACACGAAGCATTTCATGACATCACACCCATCTATCATAAACATCATATAACACTGTGGTCCACATCCGACCACTTTATGACATTAATTCACCATTCAAGGTACTCCCCGAGTGCCCGATTAGTATACATATAGGCCCATAACATCACCAAATCATGAAAGGCGTTCCTCAAATGCCGAATCCTTGTCCATGTCCCTGTTACACGTGACTTTCTCATAACACCATATCATGTGCTCAAAAGCATCAAAACCTTATCCGCGGGCCCAGCCTATGTGACCATTTCATATCATCTCATGGACCTACAAAGCGTCAAAACTCTGTCCGTGTGCCGGTACACACGCGACCATTTCACAAATTCATTAGGTGCCCCAAAGGCGCCGAAGTTCTGTCCGTGTGACGGCCCACATGTGACGTGTTTGCATAAACATTGGGTGTTCTTGGAATGCCTCGAAAGAAGAAAGATAATAAAAAGAAAACATTCATATCATCATTCCATACATGATCCCATTCCATTCATTTCAAGCATTCTCAATGCCTTAATTTTCGTGTCATATCACGTCATTCATTCACAACCCTAATACCTCCGGTCTACTCCAAGCAGAATACACTGGAGCGACCTTGGACAAGATCCCAAGCTTCGAGGGCAGCTAGGAGACAGAGGGTAGTTGAGAGTGACAGTGATTCTGAGCTGGGAGAAGGAGTGAATATGGCAGAACAGACACCAAGCATGGCTGATGTTATAAGAGACTTCTTCAGATCCCAAGACTTCCGCGACATGTTGAAGGAAGAGATGCGGGCAGTCGTAAGGGAAGCTGGTGAGGCTGGTGGTAGTAGAACCGAGCAAGAGAAAGAGGCTGAGTCCTCAGAACATGGTGGAGATGCTTCGGCCAGTCTTGAGAAGCTGCAAGAAATAGAAGCAGCTATGGAACAAAGAACGAAGGCAAAATGTTCTGAGCTGGATGAAGTAGTGGCCCAGCTAAAGAAGGGGGTCGGTGTTAGCATAGAATCAAGGAAAGGAGTGAACATTGATGCTATGATCAGTAAAGGCATCGAGACATTTCCCATCGGCTTCCAGGTGCCGAAAATCCCTACCTACAAAGGAATGGGCTCGCCGGAGGCCCATGTGAATCTGTATGCCCGAGTTATGTTAACAGCGGGCGCCACCAAGCAGCAGTTGATTAATCTATTCCCTACCACACTAGAGGGAGGAGCACTAGGATGGTACAATTCACTGATGGAGGAGGAACAATCTGATAAGGAGATCTTATCGGCGGCTTTCATCAAATACTACAGCTTTAACACTAAAATCTAGGTGAAGCTGTATAATTTGGAAAGGATAAAGCAGAAGTTCAACGAGCCCTTCGACGAGTACTACCAACACTGGATGAACAAAATGATTCTCCTGAAGAATCATCCAGATAAAGACGAGCTTATACAGAAGTTGATAGATGGCAGCAAAGACGTCTTTAAGAACAACATGAAATTCCATTCCTTCAAGGAGCTCAGTGAGGTTTATAGTATGGCAATGAAAATAGAACGGGATGAAGAGGAAAAGGAAACCGGACACAAGAGTGGTAGGGGCTCAGGATACGGTTCTGGTTATAGGTCAACTGCAGCAGCTAGGTCTGGCAGTGGCTCTGGTTCGAGTTCCGGTGGAAAAGGGGGGCAGACCTCAGAAGTAAAGCAGGTGGAAGTTGCTACAGTGACTCAGCAATAGGGAAATCAGAGTAAGAATCTGGGGGTACTAGGCATATCCCCTTGGGCCTTTCCTTTAGTGAAGATATTTGCCAAGTGTAGAAATGGCGGATTGCTGTAATCCTTGAGGCCCTTCGAAAAGCCTTCCGATGCCGACAGGGGAAATTTCTGCTCTTATCATGTGGTTGTCGGTCATAAGACTAATAATTGCTATAAGCTAAGGGATGCCATCCAAAAACTTATTGACGAAGGGAAGTTACAGGAGCCACCTAAGCCCAGCACTAAAACCAACCCGCTGCCTGCATTCGAAAAACGGGTTAATATGGTTCAGTCAGGGCTGCCCACCAATTTCATCTTCGCACAAGTTCTTCAAGCAAACCCTACCATTCAGGCCGTGACAGTAGGGGAAACTAGAGTGGAAATGGAATGTGAAGAATAGGGGAAGTGGAAGGAGATCAAACTAATAAGCTTAAATGATCTCGATTCTAACGATGAGTATGAGGGGTCTGATGGAGAGGAAACAGTTAAGCTTCCAACTGTTGAAAAATTGAAGGTCCAGGAAGTGCAGCATGTGACCCGAAGTGGTAGGGTATATCAGCCGGTAGATCAGATGAAAGACAAAGCCCTGATGACTGGGTCGGGTAGTTCATTGGCACCAGAGGGAGTTGAGAGAGAGGACCTGGTTATCTCCCAACTAAAGAAGACACCCGCTCAAGCTAGCTTGTGGCATTTACTCCTGACTTCCAAGGAGCATATGGCTGCCTTAGTAAAGAAACTATCAAAGATCGAAGTCTCCCCTATAGCTTCACCAGAGGCCATATGTTGTTTGTTAGACAGAGTCCATGTTGGAAGTCTTGATATTGTCTTCTCCGAGAAAGACTTTCCTGCTGAAGGGAAGGCCCACAACAAGGCTCTTTATGTCAGGGCCCACATGATGGATAAGATAATGCCTTGCATCCTGGTTGATGACGGATCGGTGTTGAATATCTGCCCACTAAAGATGCTGCCATTTCTGGGGCTGAATGAAGAAGTGTTAAAGAGATCCTCAACAGTCATCCGAGCATATGATGACTCCAAAAGGACGGTGATAGGGACGTTTGAGGCAGAAGTAGAGGTTGGGCCAGTTAGGTCCACAGTTGCTTTTACAGTGATTGACATCCTAGTCACTTTTTCCTTGTTGCTTGGAAGGCCCTGGTTTCATCCTTTGGGAGGTGTCCCTTCCACATTGCATCAAAAGATCAAGTTCCCTATGAATGGCAGAATTGTGACTATTGAGGCGGATGCCCAATCAATGGTAGCTGCAGTGAATGAAGGGGTGGTTCCTTTTGGTGGATTTCAAGTTTCTATAATCAAGGAGGGAGAAACCACGGATGCTCCTATGGTTCTTTATGAGAATTACATGCCGGAGTGGCTATCCCGGTATTTATGTAAGTATGACTTCGTCCCGGGAATGGGGCTCGGAATCAATCTGCAAGGGGTTCCAGAATTTAAGATCGACTCAGGGAAGTAGAAACAGTGTGGCCTTGGTTATATAGAAGGGGCATCTGAGCAGAAGAATCTGAGGAAGGGCAAGAACGGGAAGATTATGATGAAGCCGTTTCTGAAGGCAGGGGAAGGCCTTTACAAGGGCCAAACTGAACCTGTGATGGTTGGAAGTGTTGAATACCCTGGCTTCGAGATCTTTGCTGACGTTGTGGATTTTGAGGAAAGTCAAGAAGGGCCAGTGGCCCCCATGGGGGCGGGAGAAGCAGCTGCTGAATCTGAGATTTTACAAGGAGAACCATCTGAGGTGATAGCAGAAGCCATGGAGGTGGCCAAGAAGGAAGATGGAAAGAAGACCTGTGCTGAAGCTACAGAGGTGATTTCAGGTGCTTTGATTGCTGCTTTAAGTAAGGCATTTGGAAAATCCAAGGAAGGCTTTGATGAGGAATTAATGGCTAAATTGAACTTAGATTCTGTGATTGCTGAGATAGCCAGAGTCATGGAGCAAGCTAAGATGCAGGTGACCAAAAAAGAAATAGAGAAAACTGTAACCTCTGATGATGTTCTGGAAGGGAAGATGGAAGCTGAGGAAGAACAAGGCCCTCCGCCTGTGGAGGATGAAAATGATTTTGTTGTATCTATTTCTTCCATTTTCAATGTAACTGATGTACTTTATGATAAGTTCAATGCAATGAAATCCCAGTTTGCTTACTTGTGTGATGTTTATCCTGATAATTCTATGCATGCATTTGAATCACCATCAAGCATATTTAGCATACATGACACCGCATTGCATGAAATCAACATAAGTACAGATGAAAACCCTAAAATGGTACTCATTTCACACGAGCTAAAATCCGAAGAAGAGAAAGAATTAATAAGAATACTCCAAAAACATGTTAAAGCTTTCGCCTAGTCATATGAAGACATGCCGGGTGTGGACACAGAGATAGCAGTACACAAAATCCTGACGGACCCCAAGTTCAGACCAGTAAAACAGAAGTTGAGAAGACTGAGGCCAGAATGGGCTACGCTGGTAAAGGAAGAAGTGGCTAAACAGATAGATGCCAAGTTCCTCGAAGTAGTGGAGTACACAGAATGGCTGGCCAATATTGTCCCTGTGCCTAAAAGGATGGAAGGGTCAGAGTATGCGTTGACTACGGGGACCTGAATAAAGCATGCCCAAAAGATAACTTTCCGTTGCCCCATATTGATGTCCTAGTTGATAGTGCAGCAAAAGCAACAGTGTATTCCTTTATGGATGGTTTTTCAGGGTACAGCCAAATCTTGATGGATGTGATTGACAAGGTGAAAACATCGTTCATCACAGAATGGGGTACCTTCTGCTACAGAGTGATGCCTTTTGGATTGAAGAATGCTGGTGCCACTTATCAAAGGGCTGTCACAACTCTGTTGCACGATATGATACATAAAGAAGTCGAAGTGTATGTCGATGATATGTTTGTTAAATCAGCAACCCAGGAGGAACACCATGTATGTTATCCTGGATAGATTTCTAACACGCATTGGAGAATACAACTTGCGGCTTAACCCCAAGAAGTGCATATTCGGGGTTACATCAGGGAAGCTTTTGGGTCATGTAGTCAGCCAAAGGGGGATAGAAATGGACCCAGATAAAATCAAAGCCATCCAAAATATGCCTGCCCCAAAGACAGAAAAGGAAGTCAGATCATTCCTGGGTTCCTTACAGTATGTCAGCCGCTTTATAGCACGGTTGACCTCCACTTGTGAGCCAATTTTTAAGCTATTAAGGAAAGATCAGCCGGTTGTGTGGGATGACAGGTGTCAGCTGGCATTTGAGAAGATCAAGGCTTATCTGGTAAAGCCACCAGTATTGAGTCCACCAGTTCCAGGGAAACCTTTGATTTTGTATTTGGCAGTTGAAGAATCCTCTATAGGGGCAATGCTTGCACAAGAACAAGACAACAAGAAGGAATACCCTATCTACTACCTTAGCAAGAAATTACTGGAGTACGAAGCCAAATACACACTGGTGGAGAAGACATGTGTGGCAATGATTTGGCTAACCAAGAAGCTGCGCCATTATTTCCAATCCTACAAGATACGAGCCGTGGCTAAGGTGGATCCAATGAAGTATCTCTATGAAGCACCAGTGTTGGTCGGGAAACTATCCAGGTGGCTGTTACTCTTATCTGAGTTCGACATCGAGTACGTCACGAAGAAAACCATTAAAGGGCGAGTCGTGGTAGAGTTTCTAGCAAATCAACCGCTGGAATCAGATTACACAGAAAATTTAGAGTTCCCAGATGAACAATTGGCCAGAGTGGAAGTGAAAAGATGGGTTATGTGCTTCGATGGGGCAGTAAATAGAAAGGGCGCCAGAATCAGGGTACTTATAGCCACGCCGGATGGTGAGATTATTCCTTTATCCAAGAGGCTGATCTTTCCCGTGACCAATAACGGGGCAGAATACGAAGCATACTTATTTGGAATGGAAGTTTTGTTAACCTTAGGGGCAAATGATGTTTTAATTATTGGTGATTCACTTCTGGTGATCAGGCAAGCTCAGGGTGAGTGGGAGTTGAAAGAAGAAGTATTGCAGCCTTACTTAGAGCTACTACACTTTAGGAAGGATTTGTTTGGCTAGTGCGAATTCAGACATGTCCCCAGGGATAAAAACAGAATGGCCGATGCATTAGCGACCCTGTCTTCCATGTGGGAGAATCCAAAGGAAACGCAAGTTCAACCATTGGTTATAGCCACTTCCAGACATCCTTGCTGTGAAGTGCATGAGGTGGTGGAGCTGACAGCTGAAGAGAAACCATGGTTCTTTGACATCTACCAGTATGTTAAGGAGGGTAGGTATCCTGAAAGGGATAGTGCTGCTGATAAGTTGACACTAAGAAAACTAGCTAGTCAATTCTGAATCTTTGAGGATAAGCTGTACAAAAGAGCAGCACACGGAGTCCTTTTAAGGTGTCTAATAGAGCAAGAAGCAAAAGAAGTGATGCAGCAGGTACATGCAGGATCCTGTGGGCCACATATGAATGGACTTGCCATGGCTAGAAAGGTCATAAGACAAGGCTACTTCTGGATGACAATGCAAGCAGATTGTATAAGAAAGGTGCGGAGATTTCATGAATGTCAGATCTATGCAGACATTAGTCATCTTCCTCCACTCGAACTTCAAAATCTAGCATCTCCTTGGCCATTTTCAGCATGAGGGATAGATATGATTGGTGAAATTCATCCAGCTGCATCTAATGGGCATATATTCATAGTTGTAGCAGTTGATTACTTCTCCAAATGGGTCGAAGCAGAATCCTTCACTAATGTGACAGCCAAACACATGGTCAAGTTCATCCAGAAGAATATCTTCACTCGGTATGGGGTTCCTTACCACATAGTAACAGACAATGGGGTTCAGTTTCAAGGGGCAACAGCTAAGCTACTTGCGGAACATGGTATTGAACATCATAAGTCTTCTCCATACAGGCCTCAGGCTAACGGTGCAGTGGAAGCAGCTAATAAGGCAATAAAGAAGATCTTATCAAAAATGGTAACCACTTACAGAGATTGGGCCGAGAAACTACCTAATGCTATTTGGGGTTACAGAACCAGCATCAGAACGCCCACGGGAGAAACTCCTTATGCCTTGGTATACGGTATGGAAGCAGTGTTACCAGTGGAAATAGAACTCAAATCACTCAGAGTTGCCTTGGAAGCTTAATTACCAGAAACTGAATGGGTTCAAGCTAGGTACGAGCAGTTGGCTACGCTAGATGAAAGGAGGCTAAAGGCATTGGATCACCTACAGATGTACCAGCGCAGAATGGCCAGGGCTTACAACCGTAATGTGAAATACTCCAAGAGGCAGTTGAAAACGGGTAACTTGGTTCTAAAGCAGTTAAGGACTCCGATGTCAATGCTAGAGGCAAATTCAGGCCTAATTGGGAAGGACCATATGTGGTGAAGAAGGTGCTATCAAAAGGCACTGTCAACATTATGGACATGGACAGAAATCAGTTCACCAACACGATCAATCAAGACCGACTGAAGCTTTATCATGTATAAAAAAATAAAAAAAAAAAAGAGAGTCTGCTAGACTGAAAACTCGAAAAGAGCGGTCTAGGCAAAAATTAAGACACGAGAGAAAATGACCGATCGGAAAATCTGAAAAGGACGACTGGTGACGGATTCTGGCTCGGTGTGGAATGTGTATCATCTAGGGGTCGATCATTTTAAATGTACTTATTTTGACGTTCATCAATAAAGTGAAATGCTTGTTTAAATATATTTGCATGGGTATGACAAATGCATAAGTAGAATTGTCTTGCATGAACACACATTTAAAGAAAGCACTTTGCATTTAACTTATCAATATCATCGCGTTATTTAACCAATGAAAATGCACTAAATGCATACGATTTGAAATCTTTTATCATCCTTCAAAATCCAGTTCATCTTCCTATACGAGCAACAAGAGGGCCACGGAGCCATCTTCATCATTCAAAAAAAAAAAAAAAAAGAGCTCGCTGAGGTGAAAACCGAAAAGGCACCTCAGGCAAAAATTAGAGCAGCTCACTGAGGTGAAAATCGAAAAGGCGTCTCAGGCAAAAATTAGAGTGACTCGCTGGGCTGAAAACCCACATCGGGCAACCCAGGCAAAAATTAGAGCACTCACAAATTCATAATCTCCCCAGGGGCAGGAAAAGCATGATCTCCCTGACGATGCCCCGCAGGGTTCTGCACGTACTCTGCAATAGAGTTTACCCACACTATTCCACAGCAGGACATCCATAGAGAATAGTACAATCAATTCCCTAGCAGTATCATACGTCCCCAGCAGTCACCTCACTTCCTTGACAATCATTGAACAATGTCCTTAAAGAGAGCAGAATCAACCAGGGGCACAGTATATCATCCCCAGTAGAAAGAGGGAATGTCCAATAATAGAGTGTGCATACATGTACATATATATCATCATGCATGCACACATTGCATACATCAATCATTCATCCCCAGCTAGTCTTCATTCTTGATCGAAGGGGCAAAAATTTTTGCTCAAAAATCTCTCGATCAAGGAAGGAAAACTTGCCATTTTAAGTGTAGGACTTCATCATCTAGTTCCCGGCAGATCCGCCTCGAGTAATGTAAGTTCGGTATCATTCCCGATCAGCCCACCTCTTCCCCAGCAGATCCGTCTCGAGTATTATGAACTCGGTATCAACCCAGATCAGCTTTGTCTCAAGTTCCACAGAAAATCTACCTCGGGTAACGTAAACCCGGCATCGGCCCAGATCTATTCCATTTCAAATCCCAATAAACTTTGCCTCGGGTAACATAGACCTAATATCAGCTTATTTCTTCATCAACTTTGCCTCGGGTAACATAGACCCGATATCGGCTTATTTCTTCATCAACTTTGCCTCGGGTAACATAGACCCGATATCGGCTTATTTCTTCATCAACTTTGCCTCGGGTAACATAGACCTGATATCGGCTTATTTCTTCATCAACTTTGCCTCGGGTAACACAGACCCGATATCGGCTTATTTCTTCATCAGCTTTGCCTCGGGTAACATAGACCCGATATCGACTTATCTCGTCCTTAACTTTGCCTCGGGTAACCTAAACCCGATATCGGCTTATTCCATCTGATCAATTCAACATATCACCATAGCAGTGAAGCTTCGGCAGCTCGGTTGCGTGCTTCATTTCCTGTGTCTGCGGCGCTTTGAGTCGCGCTCTCAAATTCACATCAACTATTCCAGACTAAAGTCGGGTAGTGAATTTGATCAAACGAGGGGCAGCTGTGAGCGCTGGATTTAAAAAAAAACCAGTAGATTTCACACGACTGTAATATACAGTCGTGTCAATGTGTTACAGTCGTGCGACTATACTTAAAAATGTTATAGTCATACGACTGTAACATCCACTTGCGTCTACCAGCAGCATGGATTGCGGGCTGCAAAAGGAAGGGCAATTAATGCCCACCCCTCTTGCAGCGAAATCAGGCGGTGAGATGGGATATAAAGGGAAAGGGAAGAGATTTGTAAGGGAGATGACGATCTGGTGAGTGGTTTTTGGAGAGAGATTTGAAAAAAAAAAGGGAAAGAAAGAAAGAAAAGAAAGAGAGAAAAAAAGCAAAGCAAACACATCTGTTTCTTTAAAAATCGAAAAGCTAACACAAGAGGCTTATTAAAGTGATAAAGGAATGACCTAACCTTGCTAACAAACTCAAGTTTCAGACCAAAACCGCAAGGAACCTTGACAATTGAGGATTTTGAGACAGAAAGTTTTCAACCCAAAATTCAAGGAAAAATTGCAAGTTCTTATGGATCGGAGCGACGCCAGGGGTCTAATCAACTTGGATAAGCTTCTAAAGAAGGTCGGCATTCCTTTCCTTTCACTTTTTATTGCTTTCTGGGTGATTGAAGTGTATTTTGTGCTCTGTTTTCATGTCTCTGTTTCTGGAAATCAAGAACAGTCGTACGACTGTTCTTGGATTTGATGAACAGTCGTACGACTGTAATTATAGTCGTACGACTGTTCTTGATTTCCAGCCCCTTTTCCATTTTATTTCGAATAAATTTCAGCGGGATTCTGACCCTGGAATGTTTACAGTCGCACGACTGTAGGTTACAGTCGTACGACTGTAACTTATTTTCCAAAATCAGAATTTCCGTTTTCATCCCTAAAATTTTTTAAAAATCCATAAAAATCAGAAAACCCCAAAAATCATCAAAATGAATTTTGTTATGTGCATTCAAGACCATAGATTCAATTTTCAGTAAAATTGCATTTAGAACAATTCAACGACGGAGACCCGATTCTCCCAAAAACTGACCCACTTAATATATAAAAAAATGCATGTAAACCGGAAGAATTGTTTTCAAAAATGATTTTCCCACAAAAACCAAAAATACAGGGACGTTTCAAAACGTTTTCCAGGTCTAACCGGGCCGGCTAGCCGAGCCAACCCGGTTATCCCCAATATGCATGCCCCCAATTCCTGATTCCCCATTCTGTCTATTTGAGTTCTATTTGTGGCGTGCTGTACAAATTGTGCTAACCTCTGTTTTGCTGTTTACTTATATTTATTTTTGATTTTATTTGTATTTTAATAGAATTAATCGTGTATTTAGGCGATTGTAATTATTTTTAGATTCTCGTATATTCTAGGCGGTTGTATCAGTGAGGCGAGTGTTTTTATTTTTCTATTTGATTTGGTTGTAAGCCAATTAATATTTATTTTTCTTTGTTTTTGTATTATATTTTGTATGCGCGCTGCATGTCTATTTACATCAATAAAATTGACTTTAGATTTTTGAAATACCATTTGAGAACATTGACCAATTTTATTTTAATTAGACATGAAATAAGGAATTTGTCCAGACCCCGAATCTTTGGATAGTGTAGCGACCATTCATCCGGTTCAGCTACATAAGAATTTCCCGGTTGAGCTGAGCCGGGTGGCGACTCTACAATATTCATCGAGATTTAGGTCTCGGTTCTTTTATGCATTAATTCCATTTATTTTCTAAAATCGATTTTCCATTTATTAAAAAACCCCACGCGAGATTGTGGTGCCCTATTCCGAAAGGGAATCCTGCGTCCCGTCGAAAACGCGTCGTCCGCTCACACCTACCAAGAAAGATAGAGACCAAGTCGTCAACCCCTTCAATCGGGACTGGCTCAGGTTTCCACAAAAAAAAAGTTCGATGGATTGAAAATCACGAAAGCAATCCATGCAAAATTTAGGACGGTGAGGTGAGCACCACCGGCAAGAAAATCCGCAAAGACCAGTTGGTGGCAGTCGTGGGTTCGGTCGAGATGGATACCATACTCATCTTGTCCTCAATTTCATTTCATATATGATGTGCATTATGCTAAACATTATCAATGAATGAATGAATGAATGCCTTGCTCTGTTTATTTAAATATCCCAAGTTTGCTTGAAATTGAATTCACATCGTGCATCATATATGGCTACACGCTTATGAGCTTCAGCAACAGTGATGGAGCAACCAAGTCCTATAAGACTTTTCACAATCATCTCATCATCAGAGGGACAGCGGAGCAAGTGGACATGGCACCGCTTCAATCAGTCTTCGGTTATCGTCGACCTGTACTGAATTGGAAGTCTTCTTCTAATTCCACGACATCTTTAGAAAAAAAAGAGCTCGCTGAGGTGAAAACCGAAAAGGCGCCTCAGGCAAAAATTAGAGTAGCCCGCTAAGCTAAAAACCCATATTGGGCAGTTTAGGCAAAAGTTAGGGCATATGAAAAGCTCACTAAGGTGAAAATCGAAAAAGTGCCTTAGGCAAAAGTTAGAGCAACTCGCTGAGTTGAAAACCCACTTTGGGTGGCTCAGGCAAAATTTAGAGCACTTCCAAATTTATGAAGCCTAGGGGCAGAGAAGGCAAAACCTCTCCGTCGTTCCCCCAACAGGAACATTTCATTAATCCCCAACAAGATCCTCTGCATTGTTTCTCAATGACATCGTTACCAAGGACATCATCACTTTCTCTCCAACAGTCATCGTACTTCCTCATTAGCCGTCATATATCCCTGGCAGGAACGCCAGAATTACATTGTTCCTAAAATTTTGAAACTCCAACTATGGACGATCAATCGCACAACATATCTTCCCCAGTAAGAACCTGGAATATCAAGATTGAGCAAATGGTGTCAAATACATTTTCTAAAGTTCATTTGCACATGCACATATTGAAACATATACATGCATTCAAAACATACATGCATACATGCATATATGTATCACAACCAACCTAAGCACGGGTATCCACTATTATCATCGGGCTATTCCGAACCAGGTTCGCTCTCAAAGCAGAGATGGCACAACGCCGGGGCATCTATTGGGCCTTAAAATATGAGAAGCGTCAGCGCAAACCCAAATCTCAACATATCAAGTCTCCAAGGGGCAGAACAATCAAACCGTATTTATCCTTAATCGAAGGGGCAAAAATTTTTGTTTCTAAAATCATCGATGAAGGAATAAATACGTGTTGCCTATACAAATTCAAATCCTCAGAAGATCCGCTTCACTCCAGATCCCTAGCCTAACTTCCACCTTCATTTGCCTCGGGTAACCTACACCCGGTATCGGCTTATCTCCCTTCCACCTTCCTTTGCCTTGGGTAACCTAGACCCAGTATCAGCTTATTTCTTCCCCAGCTTTGCCTCGGGTAACCTAGACCCGATATCGGCTTATTTCAACAGTGGGTTCTTTCCTGTGTCTGTGGCGCTTTGAGTCGCGTTCTCAAATTCACATTAACTATCCTAGAATAAGGTCAGGTGTCGAATTTGATCACGCGAGGGGCAGCTGTAAGTGCTGGAATTTTCCGTCTTAAAAAAAAAACACAGATGTCACACGACTGTATTTACAGGCGTGGGATTGTCGCTATAGTCGTACGCCTGTACTATCGGAGCAAGTGCAGAATACCATGCCCATGACATAAGAAAGAAGGAGGAGATTTGGGCATTAATTGGACCGGATTTGGTGAAGAAAATCTCAAAAAATCAGACATAAAAGGGAGAAAAAGTGAGAAAAGAGGGATTGGCTTTGGATTTTCATAAATTTAGAGAGAGAGAAAGAAAGAAAAAGACAAGGAAAAGAAAAAGAAAACACAACTTGAAAATTTCTTTTCCTCTTCTATTTCTTTTGATTCTCAAGTTTAAGGCATAAAAACTTGTTAGAACTCCTAAGTTAACAATCTGACACTTCAAACAAACTAAATTCTGGACTAAAAACCCTAGGATTCCTAAGCATTTAGAGATTTTTGGACCCAAAGTTCTAAATTCAATTCAAGGAGAAAAGTGCGAATTTTAATGGATTGTAGCGACGCCAGGGGTCAATCCTACGGTGGACGTGTGCCAAAAAGGTTACCACTCTTTATCCCTTCTGATTTTTTGAAGCTTTCTGGGTGATTGGTGTGATTTTGTGCATTTTTGTTCAACTTTTTGCGTTTCTATTTCTGGAAATCAAGAACAGTCATGCGACTGTTCTTGAGTTTGATGAACAGTCATACGACTATATTTATAGTCGTACGAGTGTTCTTGATTTCCAGATGGTTTTCTTTTAGTTTTATTTCAAATAAATTTTAGTGAAATTCAGAAGTTGAAATGATTTACAGTCGCATGACTGTAGTTACAGTCGCACGACTGTAGTGCTCGTCCAAGAGCAGAATTTCCAGAATTATTCCCAAAAATTTATAAAAATCCCTAAAAAAAAATTCAAAAAATCCAAAAATCACCAAAAATGAATTTTGTTGTGTGCATTCACGACCTTAGATTCAATTTTCAGTAAAATTGTACTTAGAACAATACAATGACGGAGACCCGATTCTCCCAAAAACCGACCCACCTCACATGTAAAAAATGCATGTAAACCGGCAAAATTGTTTTCAAAGATTTTCTCACAAAACCCAAAAATACAGGGACGTTTCAAAATGTTTTCTAGGTCTAATCAGACCGGCTAGCCGAGCCGACCCGGTTATCCCCCTAAATGCATGCCCCCGAATTCTAAATTCCCCATTTCGTCATGTTTGAGTCCTATTTGTGGGTGCTATAAATTGTGCTAACCCTCTGTTTTGCAGCTTTTTATTTTTATTTTATATGTATTTAATAGAATTACTCGTGTATTTTAGGTGATTGTAATTTTTAGCTAAATCGTGTATCTTAGGCAATTGTAAAAGTGAGGTTGAGAGTTTTTATTTTGATTCGATCGGGTTGTAATAATTTAATCATTTACTATTTTACTTTACCTGTATGTACGCTGTATGTTTAATTTAATGCAATAAAATTGACTTTAGAATTTGAAATACCGTCTATGAACATTGGCCAATATTTGTTTTAATTAGACACGAAATAAGGGACTTGTCCGGACCAAGATCTCTGGATAGTGTAGCGGCCATTCGTCCAGTTCAGCTACATTATAAATTTCTTGATTGAGCTGAGCCGGGTGGCGACTCCTACAATATTCATCGAGACTTAGGTCTCGGTTCTTTTATGAAATAATTCTATGTTTTCCCAAAACGCGACTTTCCATTATAAAAATCCCACGCGAGGGAGGGGTCCGCCCAAAATCGAGGCGCCCCTCTCGAAAGGGAGTCCGCGTTCTGTCGAAAACGTCATCCGCTCATAGTACGGCTTTCTCGTGACTGATGATGGGGACCTTATGGTCGTTGACCAAGTGGAGCCCACGACCTATCAGGAGGCTGTTGAAAGCCCACACTCAGATCAATGGCACAAAGCCATGGAGGCTGAGATGCAATCTATGCATAATAACCAAGTATGGAACTTGGTGGATCCACCTCCGGGTGCTAAGGTGATAGGTTACAAGTGGTGTTTCAAGTTAAAATCCCACAACACCTTCAAGGGATGATTGGTGGCAAAAGGATTCAGGCAAGCTCAAGGAATAAACTATGATGAAACCTTTTCACCAGTTGCTATGCTCAAATCCATTAGGATACTACTAGCCATAGCTGCATGGTACGATTATACGATATGGCAAATGGATGTTAAGACCACTTTCCTTAATGGAAAGCTACTTGAGGATGTGTACATGACACAACCTGAGGGTTTTATCGATCCAAAGTATCCAAACCGGGTATGCAAGCTTTAAAAATCCATTTACGGATTGAAGCAAGCATCGAGGTCATGGAAATCAAAGATTTAATGAGGCCATTATAGAATATAGCTTCACACAGAATTCTGATGATCTCTATGTGTATAAGATGGTTAGTGGGAGAGTTTCCACCTTTCTAGTGTTGTATGTTGACAACTTCCTTATCATTGGAGGCGACATACCAACACTTCAAAGGGTTAAGTAGTGGTTGAATAGGTGCTTCGTAATGAAGGACTTAGGTAAAGCTGAGATGATCTTAGGGATCAGGATCTACAGAGATAGATCTAATCGACTTCTAGGCCTAAGTCAAGCCACGTACATTGACAAGGTTCTGAAAAGATTCAGCATGGACAAGGCAAAGAAAGGATTCTTGCCTATGCACCATGGGTTGAAGCTGAGTAAGAAAGATGGTCCTAAAACAAAGAAGGACCGGGAGAGCATGGAAAAGATCCCTTATGCATCTGCTGTAGGATCTATCATGTACTCCATGTTATGTACAATGCTTGATGTCGCGTTTGCATTAAGTATGACTAGCCGGTACCAGTCGGACCATGGGGAGGAACATTAGAAGGTGTCAAGGCAATCCTGAAGTACTTTAATCAGACTAAGGATGCTTTCTTAGTGTATAGAGGTCAAGATGAGCTGGTAGTGTCAGGTTACACTGATGCAAGCTTTGAGACCAATGAGGATGAGAACCAGTCATAGTCTGGTTATGTTTTTCTCCTAAATAGTGGTGCCATTAGTTGGAGGTCCTTAAAGCATGCCACCATTGCTGACTATACAACGGAAGCTGAGTATATAGCTGCGTGTAAAGCTGCAAAGGAAGCCGTTTGGATCAAGAAATTCATAACCGAGTTGGGAGTAATACCTAATATCTTAGACCCATTTGATGTTTTTTGTGACAACAATGGGGCCATCGCACAAGCTAAGCAGCCCCGATCACACAAGAGATCCAAACATGTGCTCAGAAAGTTTCACCTCATCCGGGAGATCGTAAACATAGGTGACATATCATTACAGAGGGTTGACACCAAGAATAATGTCACTGATCCATTGACCAAAGTGCTGCTGCAGACGGAGCACGATGGTCATATCAGATATATAGGAATTAGGGCAATGCCCACTTGGAACTAGTGCAAGTGGAAGATTGTTGGTATGCCCTAGTTTTTAGGGCATTGGATTCTTGTATTTTGTATTATACATTAAGACTCATTGTATAAATGCATTATTTGTGTCACATTAATAAAGGCAATTAATCTATTTCACTTATATCTTGTGCTATAATATGAGTAGAGTATCCATTGATTGATAATCATAAAACCTATCCCAGGTCTGTTCTAATCATGGGAACGAATAGAACCACAGACTTGTATATTTGATGATTGTATGACAGTTCTTAACTAGCCATAGTACTTGTATAGTCAGTCATGAATGTAGGTACATGTCGTTGACATGGGACTGGATCGATCCGTATAAGAAAGCCACATGGTTGTCGCGTCATAGGTCTTTCTTGAGTAGGTCTCTTTTGTCCTCAGACCAGATTTCATTATAGTATCAATATGGAATCCGGTTCACTTTGACATATGCATGGAATCCGGTTCACTTTGACATATGCCTAACAGGTCTGTAAAAGGATGCTAAATACGGGTATAATTGGGTTGTCTGGTGAACATATTGATATTGATGATGAAGTGATTTGCCACTTGGGTAACACTGAGATGATATCACTGGCCACTTGATGAGTGGGACTGATAAGTGTATGGCCATACCCAAGTAAGTCGGTTGCTTATTTAATTAATCAATCAACTCAAGGTCAAGAAATATAATAAACAACAGAAGAGGATGACAGACACCATGCCTCTTGTTTATTCATATCGATATCGTTTGGCAACGGACACTGTGAGATTACTACTGGGTCAATGTCTTCAACAGATTGCTGCATCTCTGTCTTAATTGGGAGCTATAACGGTTTGCTAGAATCCACTTACAGTCTATGAGCCTTAGGCCTACTGCCAACAAAAAGACAGACCCATAGGATCGTGCACATAGATCAACTGAGCTAGAACTTATAGAAATTGTGCATGTAATGCACATTGGAAGGAATGCATTAAGTAATTAGTTGACATCCGGTGTCAAGGTAATTAATTAACATTGGGTTGATTTAATTTTAATTAATAAGTTTACATAATGTAATTAATTAATTTATTAATTAATTGAATTACATAAAGTAAACAATTAATTAAATAATTTTCCTAAGTAGGAAAATTAAATACATGTATTATATTTAATTAACTGTGATTTAATTTTATTTAGGGGTAATTAAATTTAGTTAAATAGAATTAAATTATATAGTATATACCCTTTAATTAAAGTTTATTTATGTAATTATAATCCTAGTGGGCTTAGATTTAATTAACCTAATTAAAACCCAATTAGACAAGGTGTCTATATAAGGGCACACTTAAGAAAGAAACCCTAACCCTAACCTAAATTAACTGCTAGAAATTTCAGTCTCATTGCAGCCCCAAAAACAGCCGAAAATTACAGCAATTAATTCTCCATTCCTTCCACTTCTTCGACTAGCACCAGTTCTCGCTCGATAGTTGATCTTGCACCAGACTTTAGAGATTGCAGTTTCAAGAAACGATTCTGCAACAGTCTCTAGAAGAGACGAATCCAATGAGTTAATCTCTCTTGATTCAAATTGTTTTTATTCTAATCAATGGTAATTGGACACGATATGTGGATTCTAGGAAACTTTTAACGGTGTAATTTTCGCTGCGCCACATTATTTTTCTTATGACGAATCCCAACATATACCTCATCGAGATTTTCACTAACATCAATTTTTTCCCTATAGTGAACTCAGATGCTCTATGTGTGTAATCATGTGGATCCATCTTATATTGACAGTAGGCCCAATAGCTCATTAAGCTCACAAGTTATAAATGGATTCTAGCAAACCATTATAACTACTCAAATAAGATAAAAACATCAATGTCAATGGGAAAGGTACACATGTAGTAAACCTATATATCACATGCCACGCAATATTGGTGTCTTGCGATAGGCATGGTGAAGTCACCCTATGTGCTGCAAGGACATTTCTTACTACCAAGTAGGCTGGAGTTCACAAATAACTAATCACCCAGTGATTACCTTATTTTAAGTGTGGCCACACTCTTATTAGTCATACTCATCAATAAGCCCCTGATATCAATCCTCAATTAAGAGAGAAGCAAATCCCTTCACATTAGGCACATTCCCAGCATGATCATTTGCATACCTAATCGTACCCATACTTGGTACCCTGTTACAAGCCCATTAGGCACACGTCAAAGTATGTAAGCTAGCACCTAGGTCTGTAGCGCTATTAGGTCAAAGGACTAAACATAAGTACTACTTGACAACCACCTATGACATAGGAACCATGTGATGCTCTCAAAGCGGATCGATCCAGTACCATGTAACCTAACATGTACTCATACCTTTGATTGACAATACATGTCCAATTAGGGGTGCACAGGGTCATTTAACTGGTTCATATGGACTTTTACAAATGATTAACCGTTTGAATGGTTTTTTTAATTTATTAACTATACACTGTCCATTAAATTTGGTTAAACATTAATCGGTTAACCATTAATTTTGGTTGGTTAACCATTTCTTTACAGTTAACCATTTACAAAATATACATTATATTTTGTTAAATTTATAATATTTTAAACATCAAATAAATAGATCATAAATATTGATGTCAAATAAAAATATAAAATTATAAACCATAGTCTTAATTATTAATTAAAAATAACATTTTAACCATAAACTCCAATAATTAAAACATTAATAATAAAAAAAGAGTTCCCAAACATAGAAATTATTGTACAAGATCAAACATTAATTAATGAAATTGTTCTTCGTTGTTCGTTTTTCAGTGAGTGTGAAATTAAAAATTGAGAAGAGATAGTAAGGAAGTAAAATAAAATATTTTACTATATATATATATATATATATATATATATATATATATATATATATATATATATATATATATATATATAATTTTTTAAGAAAAATATTTGTAAACAGTCGATTAACTACGACTCCACATGGACTTTCGGTGTAAAAACCGAAACCTAAACTGTAACCATTAATTTCTAAAAATAAAAACTGTACACTAGTCCATCGGTTTCGGTTAATCATATTTTTAGCTTGGTTTTGGTTCGGTTTCATGGTTTTCGGGTTTTTGGGTTTTTTTTTACCCTTATGTCCGATGGTTGGTAAGACACCACCATACAATAAGGCTACATGCTGACCTTTAGTTATTATCATTTCCATGACATTCACAAACCAAGGATGACTTTATAACTATGTTCTTTCCCTACTCAATATCTTATTGCTTAAAGGACGTCATCAGAGCAAAACAATAGTTATTAGATTCTTATAATTTAATAAATGCACAAGAGAGATAATAAATATGATTGTGTCCTTTTATTTATAATAAAATCTGATTACATCATATAGGGACTAACGCATACACTAATAAAGGGGAGATTGACTAAAAAGTTCATGTGTTTGCGGATTGGACTGACAGATCTATCTAAAAATACCACAAGCTTGAAAATGTTTTGTCAAACGCCATGTATTTGTAAAATATTTGAAATAGTGCCACAAATTTATTGTCAATTCATTTGATGTTTGATGATTGATTTAATGAATTAAATGTCCCCGGAAAAAAAAGGATGGAAGAAAGAAGAAAAAAAATGAGGAAGATGAAGAGAGAGTTTGACAAACAACAAGAGAAAGAACGAAAGAAAAATGGTACGAAAAAGTTATATTTATTTTTTTTCATTTTAACTAAGGCAAAAACATCTTTTTAACCCATGTGTTACCATTCAATTGCCCTTTTAGCTTCTGTAGTTTTAAAGTTGACCTTTTAACTCCTGTCCTATTTAAAATCATACCAAAGTGAACCATAATTGATCAGTTTGCTCTTCATTTTTAAATTCTTTCTGAGGGTAAAAAGATCAATTATGGTTCAAATAGATATGATTTTGTATAACACAAAGGTTTAAAGGGCAACTTCAAATCGACGGAGGTTAAAAGGACAATTAAGTGATATAACAAAAACCAAAAAGACCATTAGACCTTTTAACTAATTAAATAAAGATTTTTTTGACAAAATTACCTTCTACCACGTTAATATTAGTCCTAAAGTTAGCCAAAACTTTTAAAATAAAAACGTTGCGAATTACAATTCCCGTTTTGTGAAAAAAAAAAAAAAAGCTATAACCCTTAAATTTTTATTGAGTGTAAGCACATATAATCCTTAATTTTTTATGTGAGTGTAAGCACCTTTTTTTTTTTTATTTGCCATAGGGCTAACAATAGAGGTGGCAAAGCGACACGTGAACCACCGACAAGACACGAACCCAACACAGTTTTTTTGGGTTTGGGTTTAGCTTAATAGCTCATAGGTCATTTTCGGGTTGACCCGAATATGACACGTTATATTTCAAGTCGTGTTTCAGGTCAACTTGATAACCCAAAAATGATCCAAAAAATTATTACAATTTTGCCCTTATGAGATTTTAGGGTTTGAGAGTTCACACATTAAAACTCTAAATTTGATCTCTGCCTATCTATCTAGCCGCTCTTTTCCTTGCCCCTCTTCTTCTCCTCCTCTGCTTGTTCATTCTTGCCACCCGTTTCTTTCCACACATCGATCTCGTCGGATCTCCTACCTTCTTCTCTCCTAATCATTCATCACGCCTCTCCTCTCTTGCCTCTCTCCCTTCTCCTCCCTTGCCTCTCTCTCTTCTCCTCCCCTGCTTCTTCTTTCCTGTCTCAATCTCCACCGATCTCCTAATCTTTCACGCCTCTCCTGCTTGTTCTTCTCGCTAATCTCCTACTTCTTCTTCTCTCCTTTGTCATCGAAAGATTCTACTTCAAAGAGGTAAGTTCTTATTCTTCCCCTTCCTTTTATTAGAAGTTCTTCCCTTTCCTTTTGTTCAAAGATTCTGTTTGTTTGATATGTGTGTTGTAACTTTCTGTTTACTGGAACATATGTATTGGATTTTCGGCTTCAATTTGCCTTCAATTTGATCTAGCAAATTATGATATGATGATTTCATTTCTCTAATTTTAAAAATTAAATACATTCTTTTCTATTTATGAACAGAAATGGATGAAAATGATGCTATTATGGTTGATAATATTGAAATTATTGAAGATGATGACGTGCTTGAGATGCAAGATGATGCAAATTCTCGAAAAGAATGGAAACAGAAAGGAAAACGCAAAAGGAAGTTGATTTCTCCAATTTGGAAAGAGTTTGACATGTTACTGGATTGTAAAACTTATTGTTTATATTTACTTTGAATTTGATGGATTGTAGTTTATAAAGCTTAGTCTTGAATCTGCTGTATCTTGAATCTGCTGCATGAAGATTTTTAGGTTTCAATTTGTGATTTATTATGTTTTTGGGTAACAGGTTGGGTCAGGTTAGCAGGTTGGGTCGTGTTTTAATTAACCTATTTAATGTTCTCGTGTCGTGTCGTGTTACCCGTGTTTTTTAGTAGGTCGTGTTTAGGTTTGTATTTTTGACCAAAAAATTTTCAGGTCGTGTTCGTGTTTGGGATTTTCGACACGAACCCGAAAGTTGACCCGACCCGAACACGACCTGATGACACTAATTGCCACCCCTAGCTAACAATAATTCGATGCAAGATTGAGGGGAAATGTTATTCTTGATTCATGTTGAAATTCGTAATTCCATCATAAAGTGTACAATTAACACTTCAACCGCATCACATCATCACCATTAAAGGGGTTGCTTTATTTTAATGTCTCGCGGGCTTAGGTGGATTTGGGTCAGACAATGCCATTGAAAATGTAAAGTTTGTCCAAACTCGGTGTGACCCGCACAAAATCTAATTTGAAAACTAAATTTCAAGCCCAATCCAAAGTCATTCAATTAATTAATCAATTTTTATTAATAGATCTACAAAAACAAAAACAAAGATAATATAACAAAAAATATATATAATTATATATTATAACACTATAAAACTAATATCATGTAAATAAATTTAGTTATAATT
Organism: Euphorbia tirucalli; assembly: GCA_039660915.1. Classification (NCBI taxonomy): domain Eukaryota; kingdom Viridiplantae; phylum Streptophyta; class Magnoliopsida; order Malpighiales; family Euphorbiaceae; genus Euphorbia; species Euphorbia tirucalli. Next base: position 16,008,130 of record CM077639.1, read on the forward strand.
AAATAAAGTCGGATACTATTCGTATGAAGTATAAGCTAAACTTAAAATAGAATAAAAAATATACGTATACATTAATCAGGTGGGGTTCAGGTTGGACTTGGATATTTACCATAGTTGTAAAAATCGAATCAGACCGACTGGACTAATCTGGTTTAATTAGAACTGAAGGTTAGTCCAATCGGTTTCACACGATTCTTCAGAATAGTAAAACCTAATTTTTGAATGATCAGACCAGTTGGGGTATAACCTAATTCTTCAGAATGGTCAAACCTAATTCAGATTCTATAAACCAGTGCATTTATCAGTTCAATGATTGGTGCAATTCTGAAAATCATAGTATTTACACAAATCTCAAATTTAATCCATTAAATTTTAATTCATATGGCTCAGGCTCAAATGCAAACAGATTTAACATATAAAATGCATGTCCAAATTGTGAGTTTTACTGATTGAGTGGGGTTAGGTGTCCATCCGGTCTAATTAGTATGCATCATCAGCCCAAACCAAAGCAACAGAAGGAATATTGTTAAAACACGTGCCAACTTACGAGTTACGCTTCCTAGTAAAATAGACCTCCCCACTACATTTTTGGGGAAAGAACTTACTCTGGATCACAAACCAGAGAATCAGTTTTATACTAATTCTTTTCTCACTCACATTACTAAGGACAATAATTAATATAAAAAAGAATCTGTTCTATTTTGATTAAAGTCAATCAAGCAACATAATATATATCTAAATGATATACATCTAATTTTAATATACACCAGCATTATACATATTTTTTTTAGTAGGAATTTTTGCGCAAACAACTTTAGAAATCTACTTTATTCATATGATGAATATACTACCAATACATATGATTTACCCGCAAAAAAAAAAAAAAAAAAAAAAAAAAAAAAAAACCCCTAATGCAGCACCAAATATCAGAAACCCAATATGTATATTGTGCATAATAAATTTATGTTAAATTTTGTTGTAAACACATACAGTGATTATAGAGTAAAAATCTCACACTAAACCAAACAGTGGCTCTTTGAGGAAGATAGAAAAAGCACACAAAATGCCTTAAAGGCCCAAGAAAAAGCACAAATTATATCTAAATATATTCTCGGTAGCTACCTCTATGTCTATCTTTTAATAATAAATACAAAAGAGTCCAATAAAACAATACAAAACATTAATTTATTATCACATATTAAAGCATTTATATTTTTAAAAATTATGTTATTGGGTTTATTAGAGTATATATCTTTGACAAATTACATTTATGGCATTTCCTATCACTCTCTCTCTCTTCAAAGGATTTTTCTCTCTCATCTTATATAATTAAAATTTATTTTTTCATTTACCTCTATACCCGTTCATTTTTTGTTCTCTTTGAAATGATATATATATTATAACACTAAAAAATTAATATCATGTAAATAAATTTAGTTATAATTAAATAAAGTCGGATGCTATTCGTATGAAATATAAGCTAAACTTAAAATAGAATAAAAAATATAAGTATATATTAATCTGGTGGGGTTCAGGTTGGGTTTGGATATTTACCATAGTTGTAAAAATTGAACCAGACCGACTGGACTAATCTGGTTTAATTAGAACTAAAGGTTAGTCCGATCGATTTCACACAATTCTTCAGAATAGTCAAACCTAATTGTTGAATGATCAGACTAGTTGGGGTATAACCTAATTCTTCAGAATGGTCAAACCTAATTCAGATTCTATAAACCAGTGCATTTATCGGTTCAGTGGCTGGTGTAGTTCTGAAAATCATAGTATTTACACAAATCTCAAATTTAATCCATTAAATTTTGATTTCATTTGGCTTAGGCTCAAACGCAAATAGATTTAACATATAAAATGCATGTCTGATAAGTGCATTTTATGCACGTAATCTGTCTTTATTTATAAGCTTTAATTGCTATATTTTTAGTTAACTTAGGCAGATTTACTTCATTTTGTGTAATTACTCGTGCTAGGAACTTTGAAGTTGAAAGTGAGCTTAAAAAGCCGATTTTGGGAGCTTGGAGTGCCATGAAGTTGGAGCTTGAAGTCATAACCCATAAGCACGGCTTATGAAGTGTAGTTGATACTGAAAATTAGCCTAGGAAGTTGTTTTGCATAAGCCAAGATCCTGACTTAAGGGGAGCTATGAATTTGAAGAATTTTTGTGGGATTAGAAGACTGACTATTTAGTTTTAATTTATTTGTTTCAGTCTTTTTGTAATAGACTTTTAGGATATTTTTTATTTTTTATTTTTTTATTATTTCTAGTTTAACTCTAATTAGATTTTCCTACAAAAATCTTAAGTTATTTCTTTTTTAGAACTCTTCCTAAATTATTTAGGTTTAAAAGAGTTAAGGGAGGAAATTGTTTTTTCTCTTGCCTTTTACTTTTGAAACGTGAATTCCAACAGCCCTCTTTCACTCTTCAACGCGTTCTTCTCACCCATGCAGAACTAAAACCCTAATATCTAGCAAGAGGGAATTTCAGTCTTGTAAAGGCAACTGTGAGATCAACTGTTTTTAATTTCTTCTTTGTTTCAAGTAATTAATTTCTTTCTGGTTTTCTTACTTTTGCATGATTTAATTGAATATTTGATTTAATTATTTATTTGTGATTGATGTGTTAGTTAGGTGATTAAATACATAATCGTTTAATTCACTTGACCTAGGTAGCGAATAACACAGTTAATTATGGATAAGTTTTTAATTTGTATTATGGATGAAATTGATATGCTTTAAATAATTCCGCTTGTGTGATTATTGAGTAGAATTAGTGTCTTTTTCGTGTGTTAATGCTTTTGATAGAATTAAATTCCGAAGCTTTTTTGGAACTATTCGATTAAATAGGGATAATTAATGAGCTTCACTGAGTTATCTATTCCGTAAGAAGAGATTAGGTGATTCATGCTTTGTGATAGCCATAGCTAATTTATTTGAATGTATTGAAATTATCTTTTGTTGTTGATCGATGATCAGTTGGTTTGACTCAAGACTTGAATCCGCCTTCTAGCTGAAATCTGTTTCATATAGATTTTTATCAAATTATTTCGTTTCTGTTATTTTTAAATGTTAATTACAATTGCTAAACACTCCCCTTTTACTTTTCTTATTCAAACTTTAGAAAAATTAAATCCGCCAATCCCTGTGGATTCAACCCGACTCTACGCTTGCTACAGAAATTTGATTTTTGAAGAGTAGATATTTAATTTTGATGTGCTCGGCATACATGAATGTCCAAATTCGAGTTTTACAGATTGAGCGAGGTTAGATGTCCATCTGATCTAATTAGTATGCATCGTCAGCCCAACGAAAGCAACAGAAGGAATATTGTTGAAAGGGTTCCGTAGGATGACGTAAACAACATTGTAAGCAAAGAAGCAAAGTAGAAAAACACTTGCCGACTTACGAGTTACGCCTCCTAATAAAATAGACCTCCCCACTACATTTTTGGGGAAAGAATTTATTTTGGATCACAAACCAAAGAATCAGTTTTATACTAATTCTTCTCTCACTCACATTACTAAGGACGATAATTAATATAAAAAAGAATCTGTTCTATTTTGATTAAATTCAATTCATCAACATAGTATATATCTAAATGATATACATCTAATTTTAATATACACCAGCATTATTATATCACAAAAATACATATTTTTTGTAGTCGGAATTTTTGCGCAAACAACTTTAGAAATCTACTTTATTCATATGATGAATATACTACAAATATATATATATATATATATATATATATATATATATATATATATGATTTATCCGCAATATATATATATATATATATATATATATATATATATATATATATAATAAAATAACTTTTAAAAAAAAACCCCCTAATGCAGCACCAAATATCAGAGACCCAATATGTATATTGTTCATAATAAATTTATGCTAAATTTTGTTGTAAATACATATAGTGATTATAGAGTAAAAATCTCACACTGAACCAAACAGTGTAGCTCTTTTGAGGAAGATAGAAAAAGCACACAAAATGCCTTAAAGGCCCAAGAAAAAGCACAAATTATATCTAAATATATTCTCAGTAGCTACCTCTATGTCTATCTTTTAATAATAAATACAAAAGAGTCCAATAAAAAATTACAAAAGAGTAATTTATTATCACATGTTAAAGCATTTATATTTTTAAAAATTATGGTATTGGGTTTTTTAGAGTAGATATCTTAAACAAATTACATTTATGGCATTTCCGATCACTCTCTCTTCAGAGAGATGCTCCTGTGCACCGGGAGCAACTACTCCCGGTCCACTCATTGATTGACACGTCAGCACTTGTGCTGACGTGTCAATCAATGAGTGGACCGGGAGTAGTTACTCCCGGTGCACTCCAGAAATTTTCCTCTCTTCAAAGAATTTTTCTCTCTCATCTTATATAATTAAAATTTATTGTTCTCTTTGAATTTATATATATATTCTTTTTTTTTCTATCTTTGTTTTTTGCACTAATATTACAAAAAATCTACAAATACTGTACATATATCACTTTTCTTTTCTTTCTTTTTTTTTGCACATGTATTACTTTTATATCACTTTTATATTGTTTTTCATTTTTTTAATCTTCGTTTTTTGCACTAATATTTCAAACAATGTACAAATATTGCGTGATACCACTTACATATTGATTTTATAGCTTTTTTTTTACTATTCAACTTTTTTTACTCTTTTGCACTTATATCACTTTTATATTGATTTTATACCGACTTCATGTTAGTTTTATGTTGCACTTATAATGATTGCCCACAATGAAAAATTTATGCCACTATTGTAATTTTTTGCCATAAAACACTATCATTATTTATTTTTTATGGTGCTAATTTTGCAGTTTTTAAAAAGAGCATTTTAGATACCCATATTTCAAAGGATCCTTCCAAAAATACATAAATAGGAGATTTTCTCTAAAAATGCTCTAAACTTTGCCTAATTCCTAAAGTAATCCATTTTTATCATTCTTGAAATACGACCATTTGGAGAAAATCCAAGAATCTCGTTTCGAAGAGGAAAAAAAAAAAAGACAATAAACATATTCTAAAGTGGCTCGAAAAAATTAACAGATGAATAAATAATTAACAAAATTAAGGTTAGAAGATAAAAGATGAGAGAGAAACTATGGCAATATGATTTGACAGAAGAAAAAAGGTAAAAAAAAAAACAAAAAGTGGGCAAAAACCAAAACTTAAAAGAAAATGAACATATTTCAAGAATAGGTGAGCATACTCACAAAATAAAACCCAAAAGTGGAATATTTTTAGTAATTTCCCTTTGAGAAATATTGTTATCTTTTATGTAGAAAGCCCTAATTCTCTAATAAATATTTAGTAAGGACTTAGATCCAATGGCCGCAGGTGGAAATTCAAGCCTATTAGCCACCAAAGATGTGGAATTGTAGCCTATAGGGATGGCAACGGATGGGATACCAACGGGTAATGAAACTACCAGCCTCATTTCCGTTTACAAATTTCGTTACCCGTCTCGTCCCATTATCCACGGGTATTGAATAAATCAATTTCATTCCCATCCCACGATGGATAACGAGTACCGCTAATTATCCGAATCCGTGAAGTTACCATTAAGAAAATAAAAAATGAATAATAATAATAATGTAATATATTAATAGTTTTTTATTAATAATAATTTAATAATATTCAAATGTAGTGGATAAACATAATTAGATGCATAGATTATCAAAAAACTAAAGTTGTCTTACTAGTTAACACCTTATCCCTTCAACCTAGAGTTGGTGGGTTTGAATCTCACCACTAACATACAAAATATATGCTATATTTTGTGTGTATATAAGCGGATTCGGGTATCGAGGGGTTAATCCCATTTCCGTCCCAAATCCGTGACGGGTAGGGAATTAAATCTCATTCCCGTTCTGAACATTTTTATATCGGATTCAGGTAGTCCCAATAGGATCGGGTAGCACCAGATACCAGCGAAATCGAACTCATTTCCATCCCTAGTAGCCCATCATCAAAATATTAATTATAGGGATAAAGTATTTTAACTATGGATAATTAGATATACATTTTTTTAATCCATTTTTTTTTTTCAAAAATGTTTGTTTGACATAAGCAAAATAATTGATCAGAAATTTATCAAAATAAAAAATAATTAGTCAGATAGCAATGAGTGCACCTGCAAGATACTATTATGTAGAATGATGGATTTAAATTCTAAAACCTCTCGAAATAGTAGAATCCAAATTAAATATTGACTTTACATTCTCGTTTATATAATTTAACTTTTTGTAGAGAGGAAATATTAAATTAAATTCTAAATTCCAAATCTCGTTACAAACAGGATGCTTTTTTTTTTTTTCTTTTTTTTCCATAAATTAAATTTATCAAAGAACCTAAAATATATTTGTTGGGTTTTGGTTTTGGTTCGATCCGCTGCGTTACAAGAGCTAACCCGTTTTCGCTAATCCAAATATATATGTGTATTAATTTCCTTCCGTATTTATCAATTAATATGCAAACTACTGCTCTTAAGATTTTAAATATGTGTGTCTTGTTTATATTTAATTTTCAATTACTGCTCCACTACTGTACTCTTTTTATTAGTCCGAAATTATACTCCTTTCTTTCTAATACTAGATAACCTTTAATTTCTTAATATGCATATATTATCTCCAAAGTACAAAAAGAATTAAATTCTTCTCTTTTTATTAGTCCGAAATTATACTCCTTTCTTTCTAATACTAGATAACCTTTAATTTCTTAATATGCATATATTATCTCCAAAGTACAAAAAGAATTAAATTCTTCTTGAAATTGCTTAACCACAAAATATAGGTATATATATACATTAATCATATTAACTAAATTATCTTAAATCATGAAAATGAACTTGAATTATGTGTTTACGAGACAAAGAATGTATATATATATATATATATATATATATATATATATATATATATATAAGCCAAGCAACACGTACCAGGCCAAGAGCTTTCTCTTTTGGGATTTTTGTTTCTTAAATCAAACAATGCCAAAGTACTAGGTGGATTGATTCTCTCACAAGTCTATTTAAATGAGTTTTAGGTAGATTAATGCTTTTAACTATATAAAATTTGAATTCTTTTAGTATATAACGAACCTACGTGACCCAAATAAATATGCGTTTTATAATTTTATGTCTCCTTTCTTCGAGAATATTTACATACCTTCAAGAATATAAGTAGAAAAATAAATTTTATGGTTTTGTCCATTTGCGATTAGCTACTTATAATTTAAAACTTTATAAATTAGGACATGTGATTTGTATTATTAGATAAACATAGTTTTTCATCCAATACATCTCCTTAAAAACTATCATGTCATTTGAATTTTGATTTGAAATTTTGCACGATGGTTAAAAAGAGCTAAAAAAAATTTGGATAAGCGTGGAGATTTTTTATTAAATAATATTGCAAAAATAAAAAAATAAAAAAATATAAAAAAATATCAGAAAATATTCATGAAAATTTTTAAACAATACACATATTTTCTTATTAAATTGAAATTATGTATCAAATGTATGTCATTTTATATTATTTTACATCCACTTCCAAATTTATGAATTAATAACCCAATCGAAAAGGTGTCACCCATTATGTTTAACATGACAAATTATTTAATCTCCATGTGTATTCAAATATGACACATTAACATGTTGAAGGTATTTCAATTATTTAATTTAGATTATATGAATAAAATTTAATTATGTAAGAAAAAGTTAATTAATATTCTTTGAAAAGAATTAATTGAATGAGTCTTCCAGTAAAAAAAATTAATTGAATGATTAACTTTTTTTTTTTGTTAATTTTATTGAACATGACTTACCATGTCCATTAATGAATTGATCATATAAATAATTCTCTAATAGTGTAATTATGTGTAATTTGTAATTATGTGTATATAAGTACTATACGTGCAATTCTTATATTAGGGTACAAGGAAACCCTATGTATAAATACCTTCACAGTCTAATAAAATTATTCACTGCCTCCAATCTTTATGGTATCAGAGCCACACCCAAAAATCCAACATGACTGAGCCACAACCCTTGTCCGGCGTTCAGGCCTCCCAGCCACTCCCTCCACCGGCGGGCAGCCTTGTCAGAACTCGTCCCCTATTATAGCAGCCCATCGTTTCCTTTACTTCTTGGCTCCTCTCAACCCCTTCCGTCACGTCCAACGTCGATGCTGTTGTTACCACTGTAGCGGCAAATCAGTCGGCCATACCTAGAGTGCAGCCTTATGAATAGTGGAGGAGGACAGCCGTTTCCTGCGGCTTTTCCAATTATGCAACCAACAAGCTTTTCTAATGTCACTGGATTGATTTCTAACAAATTAGATTTTGGAAATTTTGTATTGTGGAAAGGGCAGATGATGACCCTTTTGAGTGGATGTTGTCTTGCACATCACGTTGATGATAAGTACCTGGTGCCCGAGCGATTCTTGGAGAACGGAGTCTCCAATCCCTTGTTTGAAATTTGGGAAAACCAGAACCAGCAGGTGCTGAGTTGGATCTTGGATTCGGTGTCAACTTCATTGCTTCCCCAAATTATCAGCACCGAAACCGCTGCGAGTGCTTGGAATCGTTTGATTCGAACCTATTCTTCAGGTTCTCGGGCGCAAATTAGGAATTTGTGTCAACAATTTACTACTATTGAGAGAGGTAACTCTGAGTCTATTACAACTTATTTGTTTTGGGCAAAGTCAATTTATGATCAGCTTGCTTCATTGAATTACTGTATGAATGAAGAGGATTTAGTTGATGCGATTATTATGGGTCTTGGAGATGAATATGGCTTATTTGCTAGAACTTTGGATACTAAACAAGATGAAATTCTGTTTGATGATCTATTGGGAATGCTTTTGACTGAGGAACGCCATTTGGTGAGGGAGAAAACTAAAAATTCTGTAGCTATCCCACCAACCGCCATGTATTCTGCCCACTCCCCTCATTCTGGCCTAGGCAACGGTCATGGTGGACACCACTCTCAGCAACATGGTGGCAGGGGCAGGTTTGGCGAACGGCAGCAACGTGGCGGTGGTGGCAGACACAGCAATTTCTCGGCTGGGCAAAATTCTTTTGATGGGCATTACTCGGCTAAGCAGCACTCTTTCGGCGGGCAGCACTCCTTTGGACAGCCCTCTTCTACTTCTCATAGCAGGCCTCATGTCACTTGCCACAATTGTCATGGTTTGGGATATGTAGCTCGTGACTGCTCCTCGCCCAAACTCAACCTCCATAACACCATTCTGCCCATATCCAATATTGCCATTAGCCAAACACCACCACCAAACCAATGGGTTGTTGATTCTGGTGCTACACATCATTTGACCTAGGACATGGGAAACCTGGACATGCATTCTCAGTATCAAGGCACTGACTCCATCACAATTGGTAATGGTTCTAAACTTCCTATTATTCGTGTTGGCAATTCTACTATTTCTGTCAATAATTATTCCTTAAATTTGGATAATATGCTCTTTGTTCCTAATTCTTCGAATAATTTATTATCTGTTTATGCTCTAACGAATTCTAACCCTATGTCTGTTGAATTATTTTCTAATTCCTTTCTTATCAAGGATTTGGCAACGAGGAAGATACAATACAGAGGTCGGAGTAACAATGGACTGTACTCTCTATTCTTAGATGCTTTAAATAAGAAATGTGTTAATTTAGCTTCTTTGAGTACTTGGCATGACCGTTTAGGGAATGCTTCTATGTCTGCTGTTGAACATTTAATTCAATCTAATAACATTCCAGTTTCTCATTCGAATAAATCTATGTGTACTTCTTGTTATGTCAGTAAAAGTCATAAACTTCCGTTTCCTTTATTTGATTTTGTGTCACGGGAACCCCTTGTATTAATTTGTGCTGATGTTTAGGGCCCTGCTCCTCTGACTTCTTGTGATGGGTACCATTATTATGTTGTTTTTATGGATCATTTCAGTAAATATTCATGGGTCTATTTTATGCGCCAAGAATCTGATGTGTATGGTATTTTTATCAAATTTCGGACTCTTGTTGAGAGTTGCTTTAAGAAATCTATAAAAACCTTCCAGTCTGATGGTGGGGGAGAATTCATTGCCCTACAACCATTTTTTCGTACCCATGGCATCTCACATCAAATTTCATGCCCTCACACACCAGAAAAAAATGGAACCACAGAACGCAAACATCACCGCATAGTGGAACACGGCCTTGCCCTTCTTCATCGTGCGTACATGCCCTTTCAATATTGGACCTATGCCTTCGACACCTCAGTTTATCTAATAAATCGCACACTCATGGCCAAGCTTCACAATCGCACCCCTTATCACATTCTCTTCAATGATACCCCTAATTGTCATGCACTTTAGATTTTTGGATGTTGTTGCTATCCCTGGCTCAAACCCTATGCTCGAAACAAATTTGACTTTAAGTCTTGTCCTTGTGTCTTCATGGATGATAGTCGTATTCATAAAGGGTATAAATGCTTTGATCTAGTTTCTTCCAAATTCTTTGTCTCATGCCGTGTCTTGTTTGATGAACAGTTGTTCCCTTTTTTGAAGACAAGTGATGTGTCATCGCCAAAGCAGCCTCCCATTACCAGTTCTAAGCTACAAATTCCCTTTCTTACACCTCCACTATGCCCCTACCTCCTCCGGTACCTATAACTTCCGTACCTCTCTCCTCTCTGTTTCCTCACCGACTATCTCCCCTACAGCCCCTGGCAGCCCACCACGTCCTCTCCTGACATTAATTTGTGTGTCGATTTATCTAGCTTTGGCCAAATTCCTATCGCCACCTCCTCCTCTGCACCGTCCTTGCTGCCCAGCTCTGCTGCCTTTACGACTCCAGCCCCTGCTGCCCCTCGAAGGATGGTTACCCATCAAATGATAGGGAAAATCAAGCCCCGTTCTCTGCTGCATGTTATAGAACCTTCCACCATTCTTCAGGCTTAAATGGCGGGATGCTATGACTGCTGAGTATAATGCCCCTATTGCTAATGGTACATAGTCTCTAGTGCCTTCAGATTCATGTCAGAATGTAGTTGGTTATCGGTGGGTATTCAAGTTAAAACAGAAGGTGGACGGCAGCATTGATCGTTACAAGGCTCGCCTTATAGCAAAGGGGTTTCACCAACGACCGGGAATTGATTATTTTGAGACTTATAGTCCTGTGATTAAGCCTGCCATGATTCACACCCTATTGGCTGTAGCTATTTCTTTGAATTGGGCTGTTATCCAATTGGATGTTAGCAATGTATTCCTTCATAGGCACTTAGAGGAGACCATCTTTATGGAGCAACCTTCTCGGTTTGTGAATCCAGACCATCCTACCTATGTGTATCTACTGCATAAATCCTTGTATGGTTTGAAATAGGCACCCAGGATGTGGCACCACCGTTTGACTGATGCTTTGTGCTCCCTTGGTTTTCACGGCTCCAAATCGGACACCTCCCTCTATTTTTACCACAAGGGCTCGATTCACATTTTTTGTCTTATATATGTTGATGATTTTCTAGTATTGGGCAATCAAATTTCTGCTGTCAATGACTTGATTCGGAAGCTTTAGTCACAGTTTACTATTCGTAATTTGGGTGCCTTGTCTTATTTTTTAGGGGCTGAAGCTACCTGGTGCAAAAATGGCCTTTTTCTCTCTCAGGCAAAGTACATTCAGGATCTCATTCGGTAGACCCAAATGGAGGGTTGTTCTGGTGTTGCGACTCCGATGGGTTCCAAGGATAAACTCATGTTGGAATCGAGCGATCCTTTTTCTGATCCTACCACTTATCATGGTGCTCTTGGGTGCTTACAGTATTTATCCCTCACATGGCCGGACATCTCCTTTACAGTCAATAAATTGTCTCAATTCATGCATGCTCCTACTACTTCTCATTGGCAGAGGGTCAAACGCCTTTTCCGTTACTTGTAGAAAACTAGCACCTTTGGGTTGTTCATTCATCGTGATTCGGATCTGATGTTACAAGGATATACAGATGCCGATTGGGCCAGCAGCTTGGATGATCGTAAGTCCACCTCTGGTTATGCTATCTACTTTGGCCGTAATCTTGTCTCATGGAGTTCTAAGAAGCAACGTTCTGTGGCTCGGTCCTCCACGGAAGCCGAGTACCGAGCACTAGCCACGGGTGCTTCTGAGATCAGTTGGTTACATATTTTATTGCAGGAAGTCGGGTTCAAACTTCCTCAGGCTCCTCGATTATGGTGTGACAATCTATCGGCTACCTACCTTACTCTCAATCCTATCTACCATCAACGGAGTAAACATTTGGAGGTTGAATTATTTTTTGTTCGTGATTGGGTCTCCAAGGGGCTCCTCCGGGTTCATTATGTACCAACCCGTGATCAAGATGCTGATATTCTCACCAAGGCTTTACCGAAAGATCGGTTTGTTCTGTTTCGACGCAAGTTGAGCATTTGTCCGGCCTCTGCTCAACTTGAGGGAGGGTAATAGTGTAATGATGTGTAATTTGTAATTATGTGTATATAAGTGCTATACGTGCAATACTTGTATTAGGGTACAAGGAAACCCTATGTATAAATACCTTCACAGTCTAATAATGTTATTCACTGCCTCCAATCGTTATTATCAACCGCATAACTTTATTGATCATGCATATTAGTTGAAAAAGTGCCTTTCAATTCAACATAGGGTATAAACCATCCGCCGTGAAATGGGCAGATCTTTTTAATATTTTTTAAAAATTTCAATATAAAAATTTTAATTTCAAATTTCAGCCAGAATTATATATGAGATCTAAAGAAAAAGAATTACAATATATAATTTACTTTTTTTTGCAAAAATTTGAAAATACATTAGTGGATTACAAAAATTCAATATATTTTGCAAATTCATTATTCATTATCAAAGTATTATCCTGATACATTTTATAAGTAATATGTCTCCCCTTTGAAATATGTAGTGTTATCAATTGTCATAAGCAACTTGAACTACAATCCTCATATCAATTTCAACAACATATATTACATATACGCTACATACTTTAATTACTTTAGTTATGAATAAACAGAAATATACATGAGTAACGAACACTGTGATAACTAAAAAAATATCTCGTCAAAGAATGAAGAGAACCATTTATACATGCATATTTCATTTTCTATAATTAGATAAGTAATAGAAGCTATAACCATATAAAGAAATAGCTATAAATCTGTTCCACTCATAACTTAGTGCTTTTTACCTAATCTCTTTTTCTTCTATCAACTATTTAGTCGAGAAAGGAAACAAATAAATATGCAACTTTCTGGTTTCGCTGAACTTGCTACAGTTGTAATAGCCCAACCCAAACAAGATTATAGTTTGAGTCATTAGAAGTAGAGTTTGTCATAGTGAAAATCAGGTAACTCTATCTGAAACAAAAACCTTAGGTGTTAAAAAGAGATATAAACAAAGGCCTTACTGTTAGGATTTGTCACCGGAAATCATCTGATAAAAGCGGAAGAACGCGATGATTTCCTCAAATCCGTGCCCAGGAGCAATTGAGATGGAAATTGAAAAAACAAAAATTAAATCACAAGAGATAAATCTCTTACTCGGAATATCTCTTTAATAGATGGATGCAGACTCCAGGAATCAATATAGAGTCCCTCCTCGTTCACGTACACGAACGCCTAACAAACACCACCCGTGCTAGCGTCGGAATACATGAAACTTTGGAGAGGGAGGCTTGGGAATTTCGGCTAGTGTGTTTTGGTTGTTTCCTTGGCCGAAATTCCTAGGGTAATTAAACCCTAGGTGGCCAAAATTCTCAAGGAGAATTTCGGTCCAAACTAGCTCCTTCATCTGTGTGGGCTTCCATCTTTTATTTCAGGCCCAAACCTATTTTAATTAGTCTGGTTTAAATTAATTTCAAGCTCAACTTTAATTTACCCATGTATTTAATATATTACACCAAGTAACATATTATTTACATTTAAATTGAAATTGGTTTGACTAATTAATTTAATCCATCAAATTAAAATTAGATCTTCACAAAATAAATTCATTTGTAAACCTATACATATGAATATTTCCACCCAGGAAATAATCTCATAATTAATCCAATTAATTATAAGAGAGCCAATCAAATATTAATTTTATTATTATAATCAATCCAATTGATCTTTATAATATAATTAATATATTCTCTCTCTCCAGAGTGTATTCTCCAAGTATACAGGTGATTCCTTAAGTCAGTGTTCCGTCTCTCAATGTGTACGATTCCGTGGGCCCATCTTTATGTTAGCAGTGGGCCTATGGCCCACAGACTGCAGTTGGGCTCTAGCAAGCCACTGCAGCCCCCAATTAAGATGGAAATGGCAGTCTAACTATTATCATAAACCTGCAGTTTGAACTTGCATATCCCATGTCATCGATATCGGTGTCCAACACAAAGGTATGGATTGATCACCCTCTTTTGTGTACGGACATTAACTTGATCCCGAATGTACTGAAGCTCACAAACAAGTTCCAACTTGTTTGGGTGTGGCCACACTCTTATCAGTCACATTCATCAAGAGGCCGGTGATATCTTCTCAGTGGACTACTGAGTGACAAATCCCTTCTGCATATCCATAGCATTGCCGTGCTAATTGACATACCTGAAAGTACCCATACTTGGCACCCTATTACAGGCCCTTTAGGCGTACCCCTAAGTATGCAACCTCACATGCAATACCATCATATGGTCAGGTCAAAGGATCCATACAAGTACTACACGAGAATCACTTGTGATACTATACCATGTGGATTTCTCGTTTAGTGGATCTATCCAGTACCATGCCCTTTTTACATGTACCCATTAACTTGGTTGACATCCCATGTCCAATGACCGGTAAGACACCACCATACAACCAGGTTAATGATAGTCTCTTGTTCCACTCATTCCCATGACTGGAACAGACTACGGATCTATTTATGATCATATCGTTTACCCTATCTATGGTCTTACTGCCAAGTGCATGACACTTGTCATCATGGATATGGATATGTGTTGGAGATTGTGCCCTAAGGCCAATATTGGATTATGTAATTTGACTTCTAAGATTAATCTAGTGTAGATTAATATTATCATTTATGTTTGTATGTTAGCATTTATGATAAGTATCCATGAATAAATCGTGTTATTCTAAATATCCCTAGTCGATTGTTATTATGGGAATAATAACAAACTAAGACTAGTGTGAGTGATAATGGATATTCATAAGATGAATATAGTGTATACAGATACAGATTATACTCACGGGTAATATGTTAGAGAACATGTTACTGGAGACCCACTATGAGATCAAGTTCATGGTCATGTGTCACAACTGATCTTGATTATAGTAGTGTCATTAGCTGATTCCTTTGACCTGAGGTCACCATTGATTCCGAGATGAACTCATGTTGTGCTTTGACGCAGTCAAACGCTGCTTGTAACAGAGTAGTTATAAAGGCTGTGATTGGGTACAATATGACTCATGCTTTGGGATGTGAGTGACAGATATGGGATTTTGTCCCTCTCTATCAAGAGAGCGATATCACTGGGCCCCTCGATAAGTAAGACTGTTAAATGCATGGCCGTGCTTAAATAATTGATAGAGTATCAATTGATTTGTCTAAACAGTTTACTTTGAGATCGAGAAAACATATGATTAATTATATAAGATTGACAAGTATACCATGTCTTATGATTAATCATGATATCAAAGAGACAAAAGGGAATATGACATTCTATAAATAGGTATTGGATCATTCCAATCATATTAATTGGGTAGTCATAAAGGCTTGCTAGAGTCCGCTTATGACTTATAAGGATATTATGGTAATTTCCTTATTGCCAATTGATATGAACTTATGGGGTCACACACAAAGAGCAAAATGAAGTTCATCTTTTCGGGTATAAATTATTATTGGATAATAATTTATGAATGAGAAAGAGAATGAATATATATATAATGATATATATATTTATATATGTGTATGAATATTAATATGATTAATATTGCATAAAGTATGCTACATATTATAATTCAGTTATATAGAGATATAATTAATTATAATATCAAATATACATATGTGTATGATGGAAAATGGAATTGATTTAATATTAATTGAGAATTAATATTAAATTGTGTGGGTTAATTTATAATTATAACTAATAAGGGTATTAAGTTATAATTATAATTAAGTTTAAAGGATATATAAAAGGAAGTTTTATAACCTAAAAACCCTAACCCTAGTCATTTTTAACACAAGATGCAGATTTTCTGCAGCCTCCAAGGGGCCAGCCGAAATCTCCCCTTCTCCATCTCCCAAGGTTTTCGAAACTTTGGCCTTCTCTCGTTCGAAGAATCGTTCTTCAATCCCGGCGCTAGCACGCGGTGAATGAATTGCTCCGTGTGGATCAACCGTAGAGGGAAGCTACTTTGGTTCCTAATTGATTCAAAACCTACAAAGAATTAAGGTAATTCTTTAACCCTCCTTCCAATTCAATGCAATGTACATGGGTCCTTGGTGGGGATTAATCCTTTTATTTCCGCTGCGTTTTGTTTTGTGTGATTAATTCCCCAACAGTGGTATCAGAGCCACTTGTGCATTGGTTGAATTGGATTTGTTATTTTGATTAGATCAAAATTGCAAGTTAGGGTTGTATGATCTTGATTTAGGGTTCTATGTTATTGTGAATAACATTTTTTATTTGATTTGGAAGTTAATCATTATGAATGATTTGTTTTACACTTGATTTGGATCATTTGGGGGCTGAAAATTCTGGGTTCAGCTTGTTGGCACGCCGGCGTGCTGGAATGGCACGGCGTGCCAACTGGAAATTGTTTCCAGAAAATGAACCAGAATGGTGGCACGCCGGCGTGCCAACCTTAGCACGGCGTGCCACCTGGGAATTTTCAGAATGGCTTGTTTTTCGCGCGACGTGCTGTTTGTTTGACAAATGCAACTGAGAAGCAGCCTGGGGGCACGACGGCGTGCTGGATCGGCACGCCGTGCCAACCTGATTGGCACGCCGTGCCAACCTGATTGGCACGCCGTGCCAACATGAGTGGCACGCCGTGCTCCCTTGATGCTGCGCGCAGCATTGGATGCTGCAGTGCGCGAAAAATTTTTTGCCTGCGGCGCTTACTTCGCAACAGGGGCTACCGCCCCCGTACCCCGTCCAACTCAGCAGCGAGTTGGATCGCTGGAGTTTGGGTTTGGTGTTCTTCGTTTAAGTGTGGAAATTGTTTCTACATATTTACGATTTTCCAATCAATTATTTATAAATGCAATGAGATTGTGTTTTAGCGTTTTGAACCCTAAATCTTGAAGATTTTATGCATGGTGTTTTGGTATGGTTTTTGGACCCCATGGATGGTTTTGTTTCTTTTGGTTTTATGGATGTAAGGTTTTATAAATACGGCCTGCGAGTCGTTTGTATTTATGTAACCTTATTTTTCTAGATAAATTGTATAGGATGCAATTTATTGTTTGTAAATTTTATTTTACTAGAAAATTGTATAGGATGCAATTTTGTAATATATGTAAATCCATGAGATGGTGCCAAGGAACAAAGACGTGAAGACGGATCCAAGGGGTGCGGCTTTGCTGTGACCATGCGATGGTTACAACCACCTAGGAAATGACCTGTTGATTTTCATATTGGCCTATGAAAATCAATATAGATAAAACCATACCATAACACGGTTTTGAGTCTTATGCATGTTATATTTATTTTATGCCATAAGATGCCATGTTAATAAATATTGATGCATGTTAAAATGTTTATATATATGTGCAAATGCATGCCTTGTATCATTTAGATGCCATGTGATGCCATGCTAGATTGCATGCTTAACATATGTATGACATAGGATGCCATGCTAATTAGTATTAACAAATGTATGTTTAATATTAATTCCATGAATTGTATGAGATACAATTTAATCACAGGATTTTATAAACCCTAAATAAACTTATGAAGTTTATATTTTTGCCACCCAATTACGTATAACACTAGTCAAGTACTATGTTCGCATCATGGTAGCCACGCCAAAGCGGGTACGCATGTTGTGACCTTAGCGAAGCGATAATATGAGAAATGGTGATTCTCATTGTGTTGTAATTGGTTTAACAAAGGGTTAATCAAAACGGTGTTTGAGCCCGAGGCAAAGATGAGATGAGTAACATACAATTAAATATGATATATGATATCATGCATCTCATAAATTAGAAGAGTTGCATAATGATGCAATTGGCAAAGAAGTGCACATCCAAAATATGTTTAAATGGTTTAAAGCATGATTTTGAGTCTTTGCCTACCGAAATTATATTTAATCATAGGGACATGCCAAAGCAGTGCTATGGTTAAGTATGGATTTTGGATCTTCACCCACTTAAATATTTTAAAGGGTTTTATAATTTAAGTGGGAGCATTTAAATAAAAATCTTTACACGCTTTATTATAGTTATGATTGCTATTACCATGATCTCGATTGTTATTGAACTTTGAGAATTGTTCTCAAATCAAAAGGAATCATATGTTCTCAATAATCCTTTTGCCCAATGAACCACTAGCAATTGTAACATGAGTATAAAAGATGCTTACTTGAAGCATCGAAGGGACTCTGTTTAAAATTTATTATCTTACACTTGCCACCAATTCTTCCGCACGTGGAAGTTTTACTTGAGGTATATGATACATCACAAATGGAAATGTTCCATCAGTTAGTGAGCAAGAAAAGATAAGTGTTTGAGGCAACAATTTCTCATTGGCCTCCAAAAGGCATTGAGATGTGATCTTGAATTCATTATTTGATAGTCATTGGTGATGAACTATCATTTGAATGACATGGGGAAAATTGTGAATTAGTTGCATAGGATGCAAAAGAATGTTAAGTTATCCATAAAGGATAAGCCCGCCTCGAATTGTGTGCTTATGGTTCAAAAGGAAAGGATAAAAGGAAGGTCGAAAAGCATAAAGACCGAAAGGTTCGGGTGAAACATGTTTTAAAGACCAAAGCTGTTGGCATAGAGAGATCTCCAAAAGAAGGGTGTTGCCATTTCTAGAATGAATCATTCATTAGAATAGAAATAGCAAACCTTGTTTGGAGAACTATAAGAAGATGAAAGGCAGTAAGACTGCTACCTTAAGTATTTATTAACTATTCTACTCTTGTTTCTATATCAAAAGGTATTAGATACCGTTGTGAATCTCATATTAGTAGAATATGATGAATCGCAATTTGAATAGAAACCTTATGAAGGTGAAAGGTAGAATGCGAATATGCAAGAGAAGCAAAGGTTGTTACTCAAAGGTTATGAACTTTTACATGTGAGTTACGAACTCTTGTTGCCTATTGAGCTTGTTGGCTTGAGTAAACAAATGTTGTTTATTTTATAATTGTGAATTATAAACTTTATAAAGACATGATTATGAAATGTAGATTTACATAATTGTCTTTATATATGGAGCCCATCTGTAACATAAATACTGTAAGGATCGAATCAAATAGTTGATTCAACCTATTTTGGCAGTGTCCTCTTGGAGACATAAGCAAAGTCGCATTACGAAACTCCATGAGAATGGACTTTTGGATTCATGAGATTATGAATCATCTTGAATCATGCGAATGTTGTTTATTGTAAAAGATGATAAAGTTGTTCTTTGCTAAAACTAGTTAAAGAATAATCGATTTATTAAGCATTATACATATGGATGTATATGAATTATAAATCAACTGCTAAAGGAGGTTTTAATACTTCATTACCTTTATGGAACTTTTCTCTAGATAAGAGTATCTAATTAGACACGAGTTTGGAACTTTTGAAGTGTTCAAAAGCTTGTAAAAGGAGTATGAAGTATCTTGACAAGATAGTAAAGTCATTTAGATATGATCCGAGTGGTGAATATTTGAGTCAAGATTTTGACAATCATCTTAGAAATTGTGGGACTGTCTCACAATTGACTCCTCTAAGTACGCCACAAAGGATGTTGTGTCGAAAAGGGAGTAATCGAACTCTATAAAGATATAGTTCAATCTATGATGAAGTCAAGTTGATCATCGTTTTCTCAAAAATATGCCATTAAAGCAGCTGTGTATATTGTTCCGTCTAAAACAATTCATGAATCAACATATGAGATATGGTTGGGTAAGAGACCCAAATTGTTTCATTGAATAAGTTTAGGGCTGTAAAGCTTATTTCGAATAAGTTGGCACCTAAATTTAAATATCGTATTGTGGATTACTCAAAAGGAAAGTAGGAGTTGTTACTCCTGTGTTTCTTTGGGATACAAAGTAGTTGTAGCTAGAAATGGTTTCCCCTTGAAGAGGGAGTTAATTTCTAGTAGAGTTAGTGGGAGTAAGGTACACCTACAAAACTCGTAATTCACAAAAGTGACATTTAACGTTGAAGAGGAACGTGGAAATGGTTTCATGATCATTGTTGAAATTACACAAGTCCAATGAAAGTCTAGTGGAATACGACATGATTAGGAGAGATATGGATTTCTCAAAATCATGATGTAATTTTACTAGATGAAGTAATTATGAAGAAGCAATGTTAGATTTTGAATCTAATATGTGACTTGATGCTACAAAGGTTGAAGATAAGTCCATGTCTGACAATCAAAGTATAGACTTTGATAAGTCTTTTAGAAGATGCATATGCAATGGTTGCAAGTGAGTTTTCAAATTGAAAACCGATATGGATGGTGATCTTCAAACTTATAAAGCACGACTAGTGACTATAAGGATACGAACAAATTCATAGTAGGACTATGATGAAATCCTCTTTAGTCATTAATCATGATCAAGTCATATTGAGTTCTTGTTGCCATATCCCCATAATATGATTATAAAATATGGCAAATGGATATCAAAATCTATTTTTTACGTGAAAACATGATTGAGGATGTGTACGTGACACAACCCAAAGTTTTGAGCATCCAAAGAATTCAAATAGCGTATGCAAGTTTTCAAAGATTCTCATAAGGATCGAAACATGCATCAAATAGTTGGAATCATAGTTTTGATAAAGAAATCAAATGGTTTGATTTTATCAAAAGGATGATGAATCTTGTGTTTCAAAAGGATCAGTGGGAGCATATCGGTATTCCTAATGCTATATGTGGATGACATATGGCTTGTTGGAAATAACATTCTTACCTTGCAAGAAGTAAAATCTTGGCTAAGAAAGTAATTTCAGTTAATGTTATAAGCATGACTGCCTGTATTCTTGAAATTGGAATCTATACAGATAGATCTAAAAGAATGTTTTGGCTTAAGTCAAAGCATTGAAAGCGTTCAATATAAAAGACTTAATATAAGCTTGCTTATGTTAACTGTGTAAATAGTTGCACATATACAACTGATTGCAATTAGTTGCAATATATCAGTCGAGATCTAGTATTCTCTTAAAAAGAGAAGTTATGATTTTGAAAGGTTCAAAATAAAACGTTATAGCTAAATATCTATAATAGCAGCCAAAGTATACAGTTACATGTGATGTAAAGAAATTTTGGATGAAGAAGTTCATCAAAATTTTATGTTTTGTTATAAGCATTGCTTATCCTATGAGACTATTGTAGGGACAATAGTTCAATGCGTAAGAACCTTGTATGACACAAGCATATACTTAGGCGTTTTTCACTAATTTAGAGAGGCTGTCTCTAAAGAGAGAGTGAATATGTGTAAAGTAGCAACGGAAGCGAAAATTAATAATTCATTGACAAAGACTCCTGCACTAGTGAATACATGAAAGTCATGTAGGTCAATGGGTATAAGATACATGTATGATTGGCCATAGTGCAAGTGGGAGATTGTTGGAGATTGTGCCCTAAGGCCAATATTGGATTATGTAATTTGACTTCTAAGATTAATCTAGTGTAGATTAATATTATCATTTATGTTTGTATGTTAGCATTTATGATAAGTATCCATGAATAAATCGTGTTATTCTAAATATCCCTAGTCGATTGTTATTATGGGAATAATAACAAACTAAGACTAGTGTGAGTGATAATGGATATTCATAAGATGAATATAGTGTATACAGATACAGATTATACTCACGGGTAATATGTTAGAGAACATGTTACTGGAGACCCACTATGAGATCAAGTTCATGGTCATGTGTCACAACTGATCTTGATTATAGTAGTGTCATTAGCTGATTCCTTTGACCTGAGGTCACCATTGATTCCGAGATGAACTCATGTTGTGCTTTGACGCAGTCAAACGCTGCTTGTAACAGAGTAGTTATAAAGGCTGTGATTGGGTACAATATGACTCATGCTTTGGGATGTGAGTGACAGATATGGGATTTTGTCCCTCTCTATCAAGAGAGCGATATCACTGGGCCCCTCGATAAGTAAGACTGTTAAATGCATGGCCGTGCTTAAATAATTGATAGAGTATCAATTGATTTGTCTAAACAGTTTACTTTGAGATCGAGAAAACATATGATTAATTATATAAGATTGACAAGTATACCATGTCTTATGATTAATCATGATATCAAAGAGACAAAAGGGAATATGACATTCTATAAATAGGTATTGGATCATTCCAATCATATTAATTGGGTAGTCATAAAGGCTTGCTAGAGTCCGCTTATGACTTATAAGGATATTATGGTAATTTCCTTATTGCCAATTGATATGAACCTATGGGGTCACACACAAAGAGCAAAATGAAGTTCATCTTTTCGGGTATAAATTATTATTGGATAATAATTTATGAATGAGAAAGAGAATGAATATATATATAATGATATATATATTTATATATGTGTATGAATATTAATATGATTAATATTGCATAAAGTATGCTACATATTATAATTCAGTTATATAGAGATATAATTAATTATAATATCAAATATACATATGTGTATGATGGAAAATGGAATTGATTTAATATTAATTGAGAATTAATATTAAATTGTGTGGGTTAATTTATAATTATAACTAATAAGGGTATTAAGTTATAATTATAATTAAGTTTAAAGGATATATAAAAGGAAGTTTTATAACCTAAAAACCCTAACCCTAGTCATTTTTAACACAAGATGCAGATTTTCTGCAGCCTCCAAGGGGCCAGCCGAAATCTCCCCTTCTCCATCTCCCAAGGTTTTCGAAACTTTGGCCTTCTCTCGTTCGAAGAATCGTTCTTCAATCCCGGCGCTAGCACGCGGTGAATGAATTGCTCCGTGTGGATCAACCGTAGAGGGAAGCTACTTTGGTTCCTAATTGATTCAAAACCTACAAAGAATTAAGGTAATTCTTTAACCCTCCTTCCAATTCAATGCAATGTACATGGGTCCTTGGTGGGGATTAATCCTTTTATTTCCGCTGCGTTTTGTTTTGTGTGATTAATTCCCCAACAATATGTCCATTGGATAATTCATTTAATATAATGCACAAGATATATATAATAAATGAATTAATGCCTTTATTAATAACACAAATGAGTATAATACATAAATCCAATAAATGTGTAATACAAATACTAGGATCAATGCCTCGGGACTAGGGCATATCCAACACTTACTAATCCCAAAAGGTATCTCAAAGGATTAGGATTGCCTCACCAATATAAGGAGCTATATACTCCTATAATCAGGTGGGTCTGAGATTGCAACACACCCCCTCATACGCAGAGTTGTCTGGATCATGAAGCCCATGGTGTCCCCATCATCAGATTAGCCCAATGTTACTCACACGGCTCTGATACCATGTAAAGAAAGGTCTAACTAACCCTGAAAGGTTCCTGTAAAGGTTAAAATTGACTCAAAAGTATAAGGAGTAATATACTCTCATAATCATGTGGTGTGGGATTCCAACAAAGGATGCATAATAGCATTTAGTTTTGAACAATTCAACTTACTATAACCTTTCCATACAATTCAAATTTGGTAAAATAGAGTATCCCAAATCCTCATTCTAAAAACATTCCAATCATGAAAAGTATACATCATCTTAAAAGATTAAGTTCAAACAAATAAGTACAGTATAGAGTTAGTAACAATCCTAGAAATGATAGTAAATCACTATTAAAGCCAAGGCTTTTTATGAGGAATAAATCATGGCTATGCCAAGGCATGAAGGTTTTCCATGATTATGAAAACAGGGGAAAAACAAACAAAGTGTACAGAAAGCTCAAAGGTGAGCCAAAAGAAGACCCACCATGGACTTCCATTAAGCTTGTCGAATTCTAATGCATAAGCATGCTCTTCGACCAGTTGCTAAGAGTTTGATTGCTATATCAAACCTAATTAAAGGAGATAAAAAATCGATGGAGATACCAATCACAATTAATAAATATTTTAATCACAATTGCAGCATAAAAGCTCATATATTACGATGTTGACCATAGTAGGAGCAAAAAGTCTTATTTTGTTACATTGTTAAATGCTCATTGTATAATGTTTTTAACCAAAACAGCAACAAAAGGCTCATTGTATAACAATTTTAACCAAAGCAGCAATAAAAAGGTTCATTAATATAAATATATTAAAATTTATTAGTGAAATTATATTCCTAAAAAAATGTAAAGTTATAAATCATTCTACTCTATATAAAGAAAGTTATAATACAAATTATAAGGAATGAGATTATATAAACAATTTAATATATTATGGTAGAAGGTAAATTATTAGCTTTTGCACATTTCTTTTTTTTTTTTCTAAAATACATGTTTCGAAAAAAGCTCTTCTAATTATTTGATTTAGATTCGGTTTAAATAGGTTTTAATACTGATTCAACTAATTGAAAATTTACTATCATTAATTCTATTTTAGTTAACTAATTCTCATATAATATATTAACTCGATTTCCAAATTTGTGTAAGTATAATTTAGCCTTGATTAATTTCCTAAGTTAGAAAAACAACTAAGGATAGTTTTTAATTAATATGCTAAATTAATTCTAACATCCTTATTTGATTGCACATTTTAGGAAACTTGTTTCCAATTTGTTTTAACTATAATTTAGATTTGTCTATTTGACAAAATTTATTAACATAATTAAGGATACTGCAATTCAAAGATGAAAAACAAAAGAGAGGTATAAAATGAAGTCATACCTCTTACCTTGGAAGCTACTTTTACCAAAATTTTAAAGCGAATTGATTTTGGATTCATTGCAAGCTGTTAAAGATCTTCATGCTGCAAATCCAAAAATTTATAATATGATCAAACACTTATGTGAGTTTCCTTAAAATGAAAATGATTCTTTTAAAAGTCAATCAAAAAAAGAAGCACAAAAATGTATTACAAATTGAGGTGACGTAGCACTTCTCCTATGGATGTCATTAATTGATCAAATGTCATTAAATATGATTCTTGCATAGTCAAGACTAATCTTAAGAAAAAAAAAAAACAGGGATTAAATGATGTTTTCATGTGTAGAAGGAAAATGCAGAGAATCACTTGAGAATGGATTCCAAGTAGTGTATATAGAAGATTAATAAATAAAATACTAACCTAAACCACAACCACCATAGATTAACTGGATTTGAGAATGAACCCAATAGAAATATGACGTGAATAAAATTGTCAAATAAACTTAGATTTATATGAAAAAAATACAAAAAGAATGTTTACAGAAAAGAGAAGCTCCTGCAAGAAATCAACATAACAAAATAGAAGCCTTTTAGGAGTAATTATGTTTATAATTGAACCACGGAAAATGAGAACGGGCAAGTAAGGGAGGAATTACATTTTTGGAGAAAACAATTCTAGGAATATGATTTATGAATGTACGGTTAGTTTTTAGGAGTATACGGCTAAAATACAAAGTAAATTTTATCTTACAAAAAAATGAAAAAAAAAAAACTAAAAAGGAAAAAAATTATAAAAATTATAAAATTTGAGATTTTGCCTCAATCATCTCTAAATATTCAATTTTGGTAAAGATATAAATACATAAGAGAAATTTTAATAATATATAAATATTATTTTTAATTTAATAAATAAATTTTTTAGAAAATCTCAGGAAATAGTGCGACTCACAGTGTCTATTCATTTATATTATATATAGAGTAGATTTATCTTAATAATCTTTAAGTATTCACTTTTCGTAAAAATAATTAGAAATTGATGCTCAACAATCCAAGGGTCAAGATCTACGAGGACACCTTAGGGAGATTGGTCGAGTGGTCTATCCGCCTTAGCAAATTCAACATCCGGTATGAGGCGAGGCCTACATTAAATGCCAAGTGTTAGCAGACTTTGTAACAGAGTTCATAAGACTAGAAGAGCAGGAGATCTTGAAGGAAAAAGAGTGGAGCTGCGGGTATCCCGGTAGGGTATACTTCGATGCTCAAGTCAGTTTCTTGCTCAATGGAACAATGTAAGAGAAAAAGGGAAATGTTAGGCTTTAGTATCTGGATTAGTTACCTTAGTGGGTGGTGTAGTAATCTTTATATATCCTTTGCTTTGGTGTCACTATTAGGCCGTTGGGTACGGCTCCTTTTGATTGGCTGATATTAGTATCCTTTTTATTCTCCTTTCAAAGTGTAGGACGAGGATAATCATGATTAATTTACTCCATTGATTCACTTACATGTGGACTACTGTTCAGGGGTTGTTTGTATGACACCTTACAAGGTATCTCCCGGACATATTCCCGGCTCTTAGCAACCCAAGTCGTCCTGTATTGGCTTTAATGTCTCGGCTTGAGGCCATTATGTTGTCCTTTTGCTATTTTGGCCTATTTGAACGCCTTCTATCAGGCCCATTAATCCGGCACCTTGGCGCTTCATTCGATATGAAGTCATATTCGGTGTCATCATATGTCACCCCTTTAGTCTTTTGGAATCCTTTTAATGATATTTTCTGTCCATCCGAAGTGATTTTAAAAATTTCTAGATTAGCATGTTGCCATTATTTGTTCACCATGTGGCTTTGCATTTATTATGATGGTACGCGCCTCTTGGTTTTCCCCTATTTCTTATTTAAACTTCTCTTCACATTCCTCATACATAAGGCTTTCACCTTTTGTTTTCTGCCACTTAAAGTGTTCTCCTAGGAGTTTCTTCTCTAATTTCTTATCTTCTGAATCGCTTTTACCTTAGTCTTCCTTTTCAAGTAAGTGGATTTTCTACTTTAGTCTTTTATTTACTGCTTTTTGGGAATTTTGTTCCTGATTGCTGCTTTTGTACTTGCTTTTCTTCTCTTTCTTTTTTCTATGGTTTAGGTTTTTTGTTTCATGTTGAGTGTTTATGTCTTCTAGTGATAGTGATACTGATCGAGTCCTCGAAGAGTGTGATAGATTTATTAAATCCTTTCGTCCTCGTAGCAATTTCAAAGTTGCAGGTAGAAAACCTTTGATAAGTATCTTTTATATGCTTATTTTGTCTTGGTTTATGTGCTTTAATCGAGTTGTTTTTATTCCATTTTGTGGTGTACTTTACTTCCTTTGTGTTATTTTTTCATTAGGACCTTAAAGAGGAAAATGGAGCTAAAAGTTCATGAAAAAGAAGCGAAATTGGCTTGGAACAGCCCAGGAGAAGTCCTAAGGCTTGACCATGCCTTAAGGGGTGTTGATTTTGGAGTTTTGAAGCTGAAATAGTAATTTGGGCAAGCATTTTTGGTAGCCCTTAAAGAAGCTATGGGTTTGAGGAGTCAAAGCTTTTGTTTGGGATATTTCTCTTGTTTCATTTACTCCTATTCCTAGTGGGATTGTTTTTAACTAGTGTCCCCAAAAGAGGATTGTAATATATTATTTTTTTGTTCTTTCCTTTTTAGTTTTAGGTTTTTTGGGAGGAGAATTTGAACATTAGTTTAGAATCAGTTTTTTTAGTCTTCTCTATTCTCTTTTCTCTCTTGGCAAGAACGTTCTTGGAGAACGTGATTTGGAGACTAAGGTTTAAGGAGCACTTCATCCTATCCACCTCAACGATTGGTACACCTCTCCATCGACCATCTCAACTCTCTAGTTTTCTCTAAACTTTTTCTCTTTATTAAGTTTTCTTTAACTTTCTTGGTTGTAATTAGTTTAGTTATGAACTAATTCCACCATAGCTAAGGATATGGTGGATCTTAGCATAAACTCCACGTAATTATTTTATGGTTTAATGCAATTTAATGTGTATTATTTTCCAATGATTGTGTTGTGTATGCTTAATACGTGACCATTAATTTCATTGTTTCTAGTTAATTTATAATTGACCAAAGGACTAAATTAACGAAATCATATAACATAACAATTGTATGACCATTGCTCTTATGGCTCAGTAGTTAGTGTTAGGATTTCTTGGACTTAACGCTTTCTTTCTTGATTGCTTAGAACTGAGAGGTTTAAGTGTTCATGTTAAGAATTAGAGTTGATATCCCTAACAGGTGTTAATTACTATTGGAAATCGCCATCTTGGAATCTAATCGAATTAGTTGCATAACTTAAAGTATTACTAGGATTAGTGTTAAGTGAAATCGGACACCTTAGTTAATTTTCTCATCAAATTTCTCACATACAACTCTATTTCACTTGTAGTTTTAATTAAATTGTTTTTAGCAATAAATTTATTTCACAAACCAAAATCAAAGATATTATTCTCTCCGCCTAGATTAATAGAAATCCAATTGTGTTTAGGATTAGCTTATTTAGTCCTCGTGGGATCGACATCTTTCTTACTCTCTATTACTTGAGCTACAAAGTGCACTTACTTCAATAGTGTGTGTATTTATTACGCATCAAGTTTTTAGCTCCGTTGTCGGGGATTATTTTTATGCAATACTAGGTTAAAATGTTTTTATTGATCTAGGTTTTTCTTTTTCTTTCTATTTTATTGGTTGTGTATGCTGAGCAGAAGTAGTGGTATTATTCCTTTACCTATTGACCCTGAAATTGAGAAAACTTGTGTTAAGAACCCAATGCAGAGGCATGAGGGACGAAAGCAAGCTATAGAGACAGCAAAACAAAGATAAGCTTGGTGAACTGAGGAAAGGAGGCAACAAAATGATCATCTAATTGTAGAACTTTTGGCTCCACATAGACATCAAAATGCTTCTAGCATCGTTGCTCCATTGATAAATGCGATGAGTTTTGAAATTAAGACTGGGATGTTGCAATTGATCAAGCATTGTGGTCAATTTGAGGGAGAGCCTGATGAAAATCCAAATGATCATCTGGATAAATTTCTGATGCATGCCGACACTTTTCGACAGGAAGGTGTCTCAGCTGACTCTATTTGGATGAAGCTCTTCCCGTTTTCACTGAAGGGTAGAGCTTTGGATTGGTTGAAATCTTTGGAACTAGGATTACAACTTGGGATGAGCTCGAGAAGGAGTTTCTATCATATTACTTTCCGCCATCCAAGACCACTATATTAAGGAATGAGATCACTTCCTTCAAACAGTTCGACTCTGAAACCTTATTCACAGCTTGGGAAAGGTTTCGGAAACTACTAAAAAATTGCCCTCATCATGACCTTCCTAAGTGGCAATAAGTAAGCACTTTCTACAATGGTTTGAGCCCTACTAACTGTGCTACCATTGATTCTGCTGCAGGTGGTAACATCTTTAAGAAGACACAAGGGGAAGCTTATGAGCTAGTGAATGAGTTAGCTAAAAAGAGTGCTCAATGGCAAGTTGAAAAACCGAGTGGGAGGAGGCAAAATGCTTTTGCCACAGAAACACAGTCAAGTGATCTAGTGGTAGCTGAGCTAAGTCGCAAGATGGATTTGATGATGGCCCATTTGAGTTTAAAGCAACCTGAACAGGACCTAGTGTATGGGAATTATGGAGGGGATCATCAGAGCCATGAGTGCCAACTGGGTAATGCTTTTGAGGAAGGCACTTTTAATATAAGCTATATAGGAAGCAGTCAGAACAGATTTCAAAACAATCCATATAGCAACACGTATAAACCTAGATGGAGGAACCATCCAAACATCTCATATAGGAATCAGCATAACGTGCTAAAACCTCCACCTGGGTTTAATGGGAATGAGTAAAGAGGTCAACACCATCAACAAGTATAACAGGCTCCAAGACAGAACCCACAGCCTGTTGATCCATTTTTGTCCATTCTGAAGGACATTCAGACTCGCTTTACAACTAATGAGGCGTATTACAGAGACTTGGGTACTCAAGTGGCTCAGCTGAACAGAAGTAGAGTAGAAAGACTTATTTATGCTCTTCCTAGTAACACTGAAGTGAACCAAAAGGAGCAAGCTCAAGCTATTATTCTTAAGAGTGGAAAGTAAGTGGAAACTCAACCTCCTAAGCAACTATCTCCATCTCTGCAAGCAGGTAAGAAACTTAAAAAGGTACGTGATTATAACGATAAACCTATTAGTAAACCATATGTGCCTAAATTACCTTTTCCTCAAAGGTTAAAAAAAGAAAAGCAAGATCAACAGTATTCTAATTCCTAGAGATTTTCAAGAAATTTCATATTAACATACCTATCACAGAAGATTTAGAACATATGCCTGTTTATGCTAAGTTCTTGAAAAGTATTTTGTCTAAGAAAAGGAGGATAAAAGACAGTGGAACGGTCGCCATGACTAAAGAATGTTCAATCATTATCCTTAATAAGCTACCCCCTAAGCTTAAGGATCCATGGAGTTTTTCTATCCCTTGTACTATTGGCATCTATACTTTTAAGAAGGAATTATGCGATTTAGGTGCCAGTATTAACTTAATGCCCTTGTCTGTTTCCAGGAAATTGGAATTAGGAGACCCAAAGCTGACTAACATGAATCTTTAGTTAGCTGATATATCATTTGTTCGGCCAAATGGTATAGTGGAGGACGTCCAAGTCAAGGTGGATAAGTTTATCTTCCCGGTTGACTTTGTAGTCATTGACACGGCAAAAGATGACACAGTCCCTATTTTGTTGGGTAGGCCTTTTTTAGGAACCAATGGAACATTGATTGATGTTCAACAAGGGAAGCTGATCTTTACAAGATGAGGAAGTGGTTTTTAATTTGTATAATTCGCTTAAATACTCTTGCAATGATAATGAGAATGTTAATTTTCTTAATTCTACTGATGATTGTATAGAAGGTATTTTTCAGGCAATGCGATTCTCCGACCCACTGAGGAAGGCTATGATTACCCTATATCATGCAAGGTCAGATGACGAAGAGGGGCTGCTTGATCAGGAACCATAAGCAATCCTTGATTCTTTTAGTAATAACATGGAAGATTGCTTATAGCTGAAAGGCCATTACAAGGGTCTAGATTGTGAGGATAAACCAAGAGCAAAACCCTCACTTGAAGAAGTTCCTATTTGAGAACTAAAACCTTTACCTTCCTATCTTAAATATGTGTTTCTTAATCTTCCATTTTCTCTACCTAGAGTAATTTCTTCTTCTTTGACAGGTGCCATGGAGAGCAGATTGCTAAAAGTGTTAAGAAATCATAAAGGAGCATTCAGGTGGTCAATCACGGATATTAAGGGAATCAACCCTTCCTTGTGCACACACCGGATCTTCACGGAGGAGCAGGTGAAACCCACGGTGCAATTTCAACCCGAATATGAAAGAGGTGGTAAAAGCTGAGGTGATCAAGCTGCTGGATGCATGTATTATCTATCCCATCTCTGATGGTCCATGGGTGAGCACGATTTTAGTGGTACCTAAAAAGGGTGGAACCACTGTGATGGAAAATGACAAGCAGGAACTGATTCCTGTAAGGAAAGTCACTGGTTGGTGTATGTGTATAGACTATAGGAAATTAAATTAGGCCACCAGAAAAGACCATTTTCCATTACCATTTATTGACCAAATGTTAGAATGAATGGCAGGACATGAATTTTATTGTTGTCTAGATGGTTCGTTCGGCTATATGCAAATACCTGTGAACCCGTTGGATTAAGAGAAAACCACTTTCACTTGTCCATATGTCACTTTTGCATATAGACATATGTCGTTCGGGTTATGTATTGCACTTGCTATATTTCAAAGATGTATGACAACTATCTTTTCTGATATGATTGAGGATTTCATGGAAATTTTCATGGATGAATTCTCTGTCTTTGGGTCTTCATTTGATAGTTGTTTGCATAATCTTGATCTTGTACTGAAAAGATGTAAAGACACTAATTTGACACTTAGCTGGGAGAAGTGCCAATTCATAGTGATGGAATGCTTAGTCCTTAGACACAAGGTGTCCAAGAACGGCCAAGGTGGAGGTGATTGATAAATTACCACCACCTACCACTATCAAATTGGTGAGTAGCTTCTTTGGTCATGCAAGATTTTATAGGCATTTTATAAAAGATTTTTCTAAAATTGCTAAGCCTTTGTCCCAATTGCTATTGAAAGATGCTACTTTCAATTTCTCCAACGAATGTTTGCATGCTTTTAATGATTTGAAAGAGAGATTCATGAAATCACTGATTATGATAAGTCCAAATTGGACGTTACCTTTTGAGTTGATGTGTGATGCTAGCAATGTGGCTGTAGGAGCATGCCTAGGTCAAAGATGAGATAAAATTTTTCAGCCTATTTATTATGCTAATAGGACTTTAAATGAGGCACAACAACATTATACTGTGGCTAAAAAGGAATTACTTGCTGTTGTATTTGCATTTGATCACTTTCGCTCCTACTTGGTGTTATCTAAGGTTGTTGTTTACATTGACCATGCTGCTATTAAGTATTTGTTTGCAAAACAGGATGCAAGCCAATGTTAATTCAATGGATCTTCCTTCTTCAAGAGTTTGACATTGAAATATGGGATAAAAAGGGGAGCCAAAATGTCGTAGACGATCATCTTTCTCGGTTAGACTTTGAGGCTGGAGAGGCTTTGCCTAGTGATGAAATCAAGGAAGTCTTTCCTGATGGAAGGCTCTTGGTGGTTTCCTCATCTCCATGGTATGCGGATTTTGCTAACTTCCTAGCAAGTAACATCGTTCCCCCTGGTCTTTCTTACTAGCAAAAACTTAAGTTTTTCTCGGATGCGCGACATTACTTATTGGAGGACCCATATTTGTTTAAGATCTGTGGAGATAATATGATTCGCATAACCCCTATCTTAACTCTCTGTTAAACAAAAGAACCTGGTGGTCATGTAGGACCTACAAGGAC
This sequence comes from Euphorbia tirucalli, assembly GCA_039660915.1. Taxonomy (NCBI): domain Eukaryota; kingdom Viridiplantae; phylum Streptophyta; class Magnoliopsida; order Malpighiales; family Euphorbiaceae; genus Euphorbia; species Euphorbia tirucalli. The sequence continues at coordinate 16,041,203 of CM077639.1, forward strand.
CGCAGCTAAAGTCATGCAATGTGGCTTTTATTGGCTGACTTTGTTTGGGGATGCTTTTAATTTTGTTACGTCTTATGATGCATGTCAACGAACTGATAGTATTTCTCGTAGACATGAGATGCCTCAAAATGGAATTTTGATTTGTGAACTTTTTGATGTTTGGCATATTGACTTCATGGGACCGTTTCCTAAGTCCTATAACAATGATTATATACTTGTAGCTATAGACTATGTGTCTAAATGGGTAGAAGCTATAGCCTTGCCAACAAATGATGCTAGGGTAGTGATTAAATTCCTTAAGAAGAATATTTTCACTCGCTTTGGAACACCTAGGGCAATTATTAGTGATGGAGGAACCCATTTTTGCAACAAACAATTTGACCAATTATTGAGCAAATATGGAACTTAAATAGGATAAAAACAACTTGATTAATGCTCATAAACCAAGAAAAAAATAAGCATATAAAATATATTTATCAGAGGCCATCGAGTTCAATGGAGGCACGCTCACTGCATCAAATGATGCCTCAACAATCTAAGGGTCAAGATCTAGTTAGAGCGCTTCATTTCCCGCCACAAACTAAGGTGGAGCTCCGGGTATCCCAGTGGGGTATACTCCGATGCTCAAGTTAGTTTCTTATTCAATGGAACAGTGCAAGAGCAAAGGGGAAATGTTAGGGTTTGGTATCTGGATCAGTTATCTCAGTGGGTGGTGTAGTAATCTCTATATATCCTTTGCTTTGGTGTCACTATCAGGCCGTTGGGTACGGCTTCTTTTGATTGGCTGATATTAGTGTCCTTTTTATTCTCCTTTCCATGTGTAGGGCAAGGATAATCACTATTCATTTGCTCCATTGATTCACTTACACGTGAACTGCTGGACCTACGAGGCATGTATCCATATCTTTATATTAGATGCAGGTAGATTTAAAGGAGTTAATCATTCTGTAAAATGACTTCAATTTTAAAAGAATGTGGGGGTTTTTTTTAATTTTATTTTTGTGTAATTATAATTTCGGACTGCAATACAATCATTATAAACTCGGTTTTGTTAACGGTATTTTTCTTTTCTTTTCTTTTCTTTTTTTTTTTTTTTTATGTTTACAACATTATTAATCAACTAATTTTGTAATTACATGTCCCCAGAAACTCAAATAAATTTTTATCTTTTTATTTAATTTGGTGATTTGTTTTATTTGAGAATATGAACTAACTGCTGTCATCTTGAGTTTTCCAGTTCTATTTGATTGTTTAGAACAACTTTAATTGAAATTGTTTTGATGAAATTCAATATACAAGGTTATTTCTATGAGAGGTACATGCAGCATTTATTATGAATACAATTTTTTTTCAATTCATCATTTGATTTTTGAAAAAAAAAAAAAAGAAATACAAAAATAAAAAAGATGGGATTCTTTCTTTAATTTAGTTGCGATAAAGTTGATTGAGCAGAATTGAGTTATGCCAGCCAACAGATGGCAAAGCCTGAGTGGAATGATGGATATAATTAAAAACTCCACTTTTACACATAATCAATTAAACTTTCAAATTCCAATTATAAAAAAGTTACATTCTAAAACTCGATATACACGAATAAAAAAAAAAAAATCGTCACACGGAAGGACTCGAGGATATTTTTCTCCCTCTGTAATGTGATTACTATAAGTTTGACTTGAGATATTTTATTCTTTTTACTTTTAATACTGGGGATTAGAATCCTTTTTTTTTTTCTTTTTTTTTTTTTAATTTAAAGTTTTGATTCAGTAGTGAGAGGTACTACTAGCACTAGTTTGTGACATTTTAGCCACGGTCTATACTTCTTTTTGAAATGTTGTGGCTACTAATTTATATTACTTAATTTATAATACTTTATTTATTATTCATTTCATTAAATGACAGTTCGTATTGATTTTTTTTATTATTATAGATATCATAATTAGAAAAATCCTAATACAGTTAAAATTTCTCATTAATATATATAAAATTTAATAAAAATATAGCTTGTATAATTTACTGTTGAGAAAAAACTTTTCGTAGATATCATATTTTTGTAGATATAAATCCTAAGAACATTTTATTAGAGCAATTTACTTATCAATTTAATTATTTATTTCTGAATATATTAAAATATAAAATTAACATTTCTGATTAAAGATTTGTTATACATACTTATCAAAAAAAGATTTGTTATTCATTGATTAGTAATAATAATGTTTTAATTAAAAACGTAAGCTCATAATACACCATAGGAAATAGATTTTTTATCCAAAAAATTTAAAATAAAAAATCTCACTATATAGATATAAAAAATTTTTTTTTTTCCTACCTGTTGTTGTGTACCATTTTTACACAAGACTTTTAAATTTCAGTCATGATTAGGAAAGAAATCCAGGGATCAAGAAGGTGACTGTTGTACTAACAGATTGGTAAATATGACATCTTCTTTTCCGCTTGGTTTTCATGTGTTCGATGGTGCCCCATCAAAACTGCATTCTACGATGATTCAAGATGTTGCGGGAGTTTCATTTCTCCAATTTTATACTTATTAACCTCTAGTGACTTTCTCTCTTGTCATGATAAAAAAAAAAAAGATATTTATTAACAAACAACTAAATGTTTATTTTTTAACGGTGTCTATATATTTTATATTAAAAGATACACTTACAAAAGTTTAAAAATGAAATGATTATTTATATATATACTTCTAATTCACATGCATGTTCAGTTCAAATATAAAAAAGATTGATCAAGACGTTAATATATGTTGTATTTTATAAAACAGAAATTTTTTTACTTCACGAAATTATGCATCGAGTTATTAGTACCTTTTTCTTAAGCCGTTTCATTATTTATCATGCACTTACTTTATAATTTTTATAAATAATAATTTAAATGAATGATTGCAATTAATTAATTATTGATATTTTTTGTAATAAAATAATGATTTATATAAGTGAACTTCAAACATAAAAAAATAAATAAATAAAAAAGAAGATTGTTTCTTAGCAACAATAAATCCATAAATTAGTTACAATAATATATTGTTAGATCTGAAACATTATTTTACTTAAGAGATGATCCAAGGGAGAGACTGAAAAATTTTTGAGGAGAAAGATGTAGGTCCCAATATTTTTATAATGCTAAAATGGTCTTTTTTAATGTAGTTGTTTTTACTATTTTATGTTGAAAAATAGTTAAATGATGGTATGGTACGAGTAACAGGTAATATCAGGTCATATGTACCATAGTAGTAGGTCAACTACAAGTTAATATATGTTTATTTGCAAAATTGAAATCGGTGTATCAAACTATGAAAGAGGTATAGTTGCTATATCATGGATGAGATTACGTTTAATGGACGAATGTTTTAACATCAAACTTTTATAATACATAATAAAGTATTAATTGAACTATAATTATATAAAAAAAATAATATTTTTTAATCTTAATTACCACGTTTTTATTAGATGAATTCAAGTAATTTTTTGGGTTAATAGGAACTGTTTTGATAGCCTATATTCGACCAGCCTTGTGCTATTTAAGAACAAGCTTGAAGAACAAAAATTTTGTAAGAGAGCAAGTGAGAATGGATCCAGAAGCAGAAATCTCAAGCTCTAACAGTACATATAAAAGAGGAAAATGGATCACTTTCCCTTTCATCATTGGTATCGACTTTCTTCCTCAAATTACTTCTTATGTCTCTGATTATTTACTTTTTTTTTTTTTTTTTACTGATTTAGTTGCTGTAATTTTACGAAGGAACAATTGGGTGCTTGTCTCTGGCCAGTGGAGGATGGATAACCAACTTGATTGTGTATCTAATCGAAGAATTCAATGTAAAAAGCATTGATGCTGCTCAGATTTACAATTTGGTTAATGCTGGTATGAATTTTTTTCCTCTAGTTGGAGCAATTCTTGCTGATGCTTTCTTGGGCTCTTTCACTGCTGTGGCCATTTCTTGCTGTTTCTCTTTTTTGGTAAATGCTTCACCTTCAACTTGTTGTCGGCAGAAATGTAATTTTGGCTAGAGATTATGATTTGAGTATGTGGTTCTTACCATTAGATAATTGACATGTCAATCATATAACTGATTATGTGTCAATCATCCAACGATAAGTACCGCTGTGATTCCGAAAGACGCTAAAAATTTTCAATTTTAGCACATCTGTTTACCTAATTTCTTTAATAAACTCTTCTATATATTTTAATTAGGCCTTAGTTAGCCTGTAACTCTGTACTTGTAAATTTTAGATAATCTTTCGAGGCAACATATTTCACGCTTTTCGTTAATTGGCACATCATCATCCAAATCAGATTTATTTTTTTAGTTTTTGTCCATCCTACTAACGGAAAGTGTAGAAGTAGCTATATTATCTAAAAGTTATAACACTATAAAAAAATTAAAAAAATACCATCCGATTAGCAACTACTTTATTTATAATATGATAGAAATTTCCTTGTTAATTTGATCCTTACTAATTAGCAACGAGCATATTGCCAACGACGTTTTTTATCTACACATTAGGCCTCTAATGTCAATTCGCAAGGAAAAATTTATAATTACAAACCAAATTTTATTTCTATTTTTTTAATTTATGTTTTTTTTCTCACCAATTTGTTGGTATTTTTTTATTTTTTTGTAGTGCAATTACACAAACTAACTAACGACCAACTCAATAGATTGTGTCATCAACGAGATTTAGAGAAATATATAGAAACTAAAATATTACTTTTGCAATTTCTTGTTCTTGATCAGTTTTCTTTATATATATAATAACAAATTTGCAGGCGTTACTGGCTATAACCTCAAGTTCAGTAATTGATTCATTGAGGCCAAACCCATGCGAAAACGGGTCAAGTATTTGCCAAAGTCCATCAAAATTTCAGTATGCAGTATTGTATGTAGGTTTAATCTTGGGTTGCCTTGGATTCGGAGTATCAAGATTTACATTATCAACAATGGGAGCAAAACAATTTGATAAACAAAAAGATCAAGGTCATTTTTTCAACTGGTTTTTCTTCACTTTTTACGTAGCTAATGTGGTAAGTTCCACAGGAATTGTGTATGTACAAGATAATGTAAGCTGGGGAGTTGGGTATGGGATATGTTTGGGAGCTAGTTTTATTGCTCTATTAGTTTTTGTTTCGGGGAACAAATTTTACAGGCATGATAAGCCAAAAGGAAGCCCTTTTACTGGGTTAGCTCAAGTAGTTGTTGCTTCTATACGGAAGATAAAGACGCCAAATAGTATTCAACACTTAAATTATCAGAGTGATGCTACTTCTGATCAACCACAACTCCCATCCCCTTCCCAATTAACTAACACTTTCAGGTAACAATTAAATCTCCAGGTTCATATTCCATTGATGATTTTGAATCTCAATTTTTATAATCTTCTTACTGCTAAGGGGCGGGCATGTTAGTTAATTTTTCCACTTCAGCTTTTCGGTTGCATTTTTTCCACTAATATGACCATATTTACTTTATTGACATTTAACTAAACTTGAGACTATTGACGTTCTAATATTAAAAAAATTTCAGTTACCGTGGTTTCATTTAACAGTTAAAATTAATTTTTAAACTTTAAAAAATAATTATTTATTCAGTAAAGAATTACATTTCCATCATTTATCAATTATGATTTTAATAATTGAGATTAAATCGCATCTTTCAAGCATATTACTAAGCTGAGAGAACCTAATCCAAACAGAGTTTGATTTGGTATTCACAGTTGTTTTTTATTCCTCAAAATGACTGTAAAAAAATGAGCTCCTATAGTTCCACCTTTGCACCAATCACTATCCCACTCAAATACTACTAATCTACTTCTCTGCTATTATGGAAGGAGTATATTAATATTGGAATTCCCCATTATGAAATAAACATAATTAACATCAATAACAATTGAATTTGAATTGATAACAATCAATATATGATAGGGTACCATTTGTATTTTATCATATTTGTTCCCATATCATAAACTCCTTATTGATTTCATTTAACTAGCAAAAAAACAGGTTCCTGAACAAAGCAACAATAGCAATAGAAGGAGACACAAATCCAGATGGATCAGTCACAAACCCATGGAGACTATGCACGGTACAACAAGTAGAAGATTTCAAGACACTAATCAGAATCTTACCAATATTGTCCAGCAGTATACTTGTAGCGGTCCCAGTAGCCGTCCAAGGCAGCTTAACCGTCTTGCAAGCATTAGCCATGGACCGTCAAATAGGCCATCTCAATATCCCTGCTGGCTCTATATCAGTTGTAGCATTCATAAGTACATCCACTTCTCTCACCTTCATCGACCAATATTTCCCTTCTCTATGGCAAAAAGTGATGCGAAAATCGCCAACACCTCTCCAAAGAATTGGGATTGGACATGTGTTAATAGCATTAAGCATGGCTGTATCAGCTATGGTGGAGAAAAGAAGGCTTAGAATGAACAATGATAAGGAGGAAATGGTGGCAGTATGGCTATTTCCGCAGCTGATATTGGTGGGAATTGGAGAAGCATTTTATTTTCCAGGACAAGTTGGCTTTAGTTACCAAGAATTTCCAGCCTCTTTGAGTGCCACTGCAACTGCTATGAGTTCTTTGATTATTGGGATTGCTTACTATTTAAGCACAGCTTTCGTTGATATTGTTCGAGCACATTCGGATTGGTTACCAAATAGTATTGATCATGGAAGAGTGGATAATGTGTTTTGGGCACTAGTAATTTTAGGGGCAATTAACTTTGGTTACTTTCTTTCCTGTGCTAAGTATTTTAAGTACCAGCATAATGTTGAAAAGCCCATGGTTGAAACTTCATAATTCGCGTTCTGCTGACTCAATCTGATGGTATATAGTTATTTTTATCATATTTCCTTATGGGGATAATTTGGGTATCTGTTGAAAATATCTGTAATACCCATTTTAAGCTAAGATGTAATAATTCTGTATATGTAGTAAAATGTGTAATAATTAATGTCAATCAATAGCCAAGTAGAGACACAAATAATTGCATATGATGTCAATCATATTCACCTTAAATTAGTAGGTGATGAATTAATGGCTAAATTGTGTAGAAGACAACTTATCAAATTGATAAGTGAGAGATATACCAATTATTTTAAAATATAATGGAATTAATTTGACTTAATTTAGAATTAAAATGGAAAAATTATTGCTAAAAAGCTTGTTTTCATGTTGCTCAGTTGTCGATAAAGGTTGATGGAAAAAATCAGAGTAAATAAGCTGGCTTTAGTGCTAAAGATTGCTGAACAAAAAACCATTTGGATGGGCCGTGTAAAGAGCCCAATAGAGAGAGGAGATATTTCTAAGACTGGAAATTACAGCTTTAATCCTACCTTTTTAACATGTAGATAATATTGAATGAACATTTGTGGATATTATGTTTTTTAAATATATTATTGTTTGGTTGTTGACTTTTTGCTCTCTAGATCTTTCCAGAAGCTACAAATACTTTAGTTCTTATTTTGTTTGGTAGCAATTAATAGTTTTAGAAAGATAAGAGCAAATTCTCCACTAAACTCTTGTAATTTCTATTTTAGTATTAATTTAGTTAGTATTATTTTCTTCTATTTTCTGCCTGAGAAGACTCCTTGTTGTTATATATTATGAGGAGTGAGTAGTCTCCAAGCAGACTTAAGCTAGCTTTAGGCTGATGGGAGTAAGTAGTCTTCCCTCTCTTCTTTTTTTAAAAGTAAAATGCTATGATGATTATTTAGTGATGTTTTGTATTTCCTCATGAGTTTCGCCACCTCATGCCTAGTGTTTATAATGAGATCGAGAAGAGATTTATAAACACGGACATATCAATAAGCACATGTTTACTATAAAATCGAGAAGAGATTACTCACATGCTAAGGATTTTTATCTTATCTGATAAAATGTTTATCTAAACTTTAATGCGTGAAATGAATCCTATGAGGGAGAGATCTAAGTAGGAGTAGTTTCGTGGAATCTAAGTGAGGGAGAGATCTAAACTTGGTGAGTTGAGGGGCAAGATACCTTGAATCTACGTTATCAACTTGCTTATAATAGGAAGGAGAGAGAGTTACTGAACCTGCTTAATCCTGCTAGACAAGTTTGTGCATCTCTATCATTGTCATTTTCTTATTCTATTTTTAAACAATCATGTCTTTTGAATGCCTGATTACTTATTGTTCTTAGTTTCAATGGATTTTATATTAATTTACTTATCAAAATATTAAAGGAAATCATACCAACGCATTTGCTAAGAAATTTAAGATTGTTTACCTTTAGTCATTAAGGAAACGATACTTGATCTTATCTCGTACTACTAAACAATTTAGTACACTTGCTAGTATCCATTTTGTAAGAAACACAAATAATTGAGAAAAAGGTAAATATGGGATTGCTCTCAATTAGTTTGTGGTTATTATTATATGCTAATGAGTCACCATACTTATTTTTCGAACGATGGTGGGTGGAATTTCTTCAAATTATAGCTTACATTCGTGGTCTTTGTTTTTCTCTTCATAGATTTATTTTTTTCTTTTATAAGAGTATCTTTTCTTCCTTTATTATTGTTTAATTTTTTTAATTTTTGTAGAAAAATTAGGGCAATTATTTGACAAGTGTCACTAATTTTTATTTGCATAACTGAATTTCATTTTCGAATAAACAATATTTCTTAGCAAAATTATTAATCAGGTTTCTATCATGGCACCACTCTCTAGAATACATACTTTAAATTATAAGAACTTTATGTATGTAATTATGATTAATTTCAATATAATAAATCAAAAAATTAATAACTTAATTAATAACAATGGAAAGTAAATAAAAACAACCTCATGATCGATGTTTTTTCAATTGATTCTACCTTATATAGAGGTCATTTTTCAAACTAACATATAGGTCACATATAATGTGTCAAATTCGTCATGAAATTTGATAAAGTAATAAGTTTTAAATTGAGTCATATATTTTATAATAGGTGAGCTTTGAGAGTGCTACACTTAATTGCACATATAATAAATATGTGGAGCTGAACTCATATAATACAAAATCAATTAGTTTTATATTAGAACCAAATTTATACCATGATGTCACTCTTTAGTCTCATTTATTTCTAATATGAGACTATTATTTATTCTACAACACCCTCAACTAGGCCTCGATAAGTTGTCACTTACCAAACTTTCTTTAATTTATCTCTTTCGATGCCCAAGGTTATTAAGTGATCTAGTCTTTCTACTAGCCTAAACACCACTATGTCAAATATAAACTCATGATGCCTTGGTAGTTGACCTTGTTTTATTTGATACCATGAAAAGATTTTGTGAGACTAACTATTTAAGTAAAAGCATATATGTAGGGTTGAATACATATAATACAAAACCAATTGAATATATGTTAAGGCACAATCTACACAGTCATTTGTTTCCAATGTGCAACTATCATTTATCCTTCGACACTCTTTTTCAAATAAAGTTAGGTTTTGACCAGTGGTCACTCGTTAGACTTCTCATAGTTATCTCCTTTAGGAACCAAGTTGTGAAAACTTAGAGAATAGCTACTGTAACGTCTAGGATTTCTCCCTTAGATTCCATTGATTGTTTGTAACATATTTATACAAAGTCATAAGCCCAATACATACAATAACGGGCTGGGTATATATACAATATAAACAGGCTGGGCTATATACATAATACATAATACCCTATGTTCCCCCCCCCCCCCCCCCGGAAGTTGAGCGGGGCTAAGCATGGTCAACTTGTCACGGAGAACAAGAAACCATTGTTTGTAGAGACCTTTTGTTAGAATATCCGCTGGTTGGTGAAGTATGGGGATGTGCTGCACCCGTAACAATTTTTAGTTCACCTTGTTGCGAACAAAATGAAAGTCGAGTTTAAGGTGTTTGCTGTTGTTGTGGAAGATGGGGTTAGCAGTGAGGTAGGTAGCGCCCAAGTTGTCAGACCAGATGGTAGGCGGTGCTATGGATGAATAGCCAAGTTCACAAAGTAACATTGTAAGCCATAACACTTCCGAGGCAATAGTGGCAAGGGCCCGATATTCAGCTTCTGTTGATGAGTGGGAAACAGTATGTTGTTTCCGTGAACTCCATGATACTAAGTTCGGACCAAGAAAAATAGGAAAACCAGTAGTGGACTTTCTATCATCCAAACAACCCCCCCCCCCCCAATCATAGTCATAGAAACCATTAATGGCCATAGATGATGATTTCTGCAACATAAGCCCATGATCCGTTGTGCGTCGCAAGTACCTTAAAATTCTTTTGACGGCTTTCCAGTGCTCAGTTGTTGGGGAGTGCATGTACTGCGATACCTTATTCACTAAGAATGCAACATCTGGTCTTGTGATGGTGACATATTGTAAACCACCAACAATACTCCTGTATAACTGAGGATCATCAAATGGGTCACCACCATGAAGAGTGAGGCCAGTACTGCTGCAGAAGGGTGTGGAAATGGCTTTTGATTCATGCATTTTTGCCCGAACAAGAAGATCTGAAATGTATTTATGTTGGTGAAGAAGTAACCCGTTGGATTGCTAGGAAGCTTTAAGGCCGAGGAAATATTTCAGCCTTCCAAGATAGCAAATTTTTGTAGTAGAAAAACAATTACTCGTTCCACCATACCCAAGTCATTGCCAATGACCAAAATGTCATCAATACAGAGTAAGCAAAAAATCTGAACTGAGGCCGACTTATAGTAGTACAGAGATGTATCGGCCTTGGAGTAATAGAAGCCAAATTGGATTAACACATAAGTCAGGCATTTGTGCCACATACGGGGAGCTTGTTTTAGACCATAAAGAGACTTCTTTGGGAGAAAAACATGATCTAGTTTTTCTTTGTCAACAAATCCCGGTGGTTGTTGCATAAAAACTTGTTCCTCTAAGGTGCCATGTAGAAAGGCATTGGAGATGTCGAGATGATTAACCACCCAACCAAAAGAAATAGCCTGAGATAAGACGAGACGTATGGCGGTTGGTTTGATGATGGGCCTGTATGTTTGAGCATAGTCCAAGCCAGGACGTTGATGAAAACCTTTTACCACTAATCGAGCCTTATGTCTTTCAACCAAGCCATCTGGATGAAGTTTCATTTTAAACACCCATTTGTACCCAACCAAGTTATGTGCATGATGAGAAGGAACCAATTCCCAAGTCTGATTTTTCATTAGAGCACCATATTCCATCAACATTGCTTGGCGCCATTCCGGTAATTTCATGGCTTGTGTATAGGATATGGGTTCAGGTGGAACAGCACTTGTAACATTTAAGTTCATAGGAACTCTAAGTTTGAGTCTTACGGTCTAAGATCGGGTGACCATGGTGTGTGTCTTTTGAGGTCGAGGAGGTGAGGGAGTACAATGTCCAAGATCAACGACAAGAGGGAGACCAGGGGGGCTAGGTGGAGGGTTGGGAGTGCTGGTCGTTTCGGTGGAGGATGATGAACTGGGGTGTGGGTTGGTATTTGAGGGTGACGGGTTAAGACTAGGGAGGTGGGCTGTAGAGGGCTATGACAGTGAGGTAGGCGAGTTAGGTAGGGGCTGAGGTATGGCAGTGGAAGGTAGCTGTGTGGGTCGTGTTTTGGCGGCTGGTGGTAGGGCGGGTTAGTCTGGGCTGAAGGATGTTGGGAATGTGATGTAGAGTGGTAGTTCTTGTTTATTACGGGTAGGTGAAATCGAAGCACCATCACTTAATTGCTGATAGGGAAACACCTATTCATCGAAAAGCACATGACGTGAGATATAAATATTGTTAAGAGAAAGATGAAGACAGTGATAGCCCTTATGAATTTTGCTATATCCAAGAAAAACACAACGACGTGATCGGGGTGCAAGTTTGTGAGGTGAAGAATAATGCAACCAAGGATAACAAAGACAGCCAAAGACATGCAAATAATTATAATCAGGTCGGGATTTAAAGAGAAGTTCAAAAGGAGTAAAATTATTCAAAGTGGGGACATGCATGCGATTTATCAAATACACTGTTGTTTCAAATGCAAAGGTCCAATATTTGAGGGGAACAGAAGAATGTGTAAGTAATGAGAGTCCCGTTTCAATGATATGACGGTGTTTCCGTTCTGGACAACCATTTTGTTGTGGTGTGTACGGACAGAAAACCCTATGTGTAATACCATGAGTGCGCAAATAGGGGACTAACGCCTGAAATTCTCCCCCCCCCAGGCAGACTGAAAACTCTAAATTGATTTCCCAAAGTGATTTTCAACCATAGTACGAAATTGCATAAAGACATTCATCACATCAAATTTGTATTGTAGTGGATAAATCCATGAATACTTGCTATAGTGATCAAAGAATAAAACATAGTAATTGTAATTATCAAAAGATTTAACAGGAGTAGGACCCCATAAATCTGAACAAACAAGTTCTAATGGTTCAGAAACAACAGAAGTGGACACAGGAAAAGGTAAACGATGAATTTTACTAACTGAACAAGTATGACATATATGTTCATGATTTTTATTTGAAACAGAAATATCATTCAAAGCCAAAATTTTCTTCACTGCGGGATATGCAGCATGTCCAAGACGAGCATACCACTGAGAGGCAGACGCCAAGTTTGGTGATATGAGATCAGGCGGACTCTTTGGGAGGCTGAGAGAGTATAGACCATTCTTATTCGGCCCTGTGTGAAGTACCTGATTGGTCACCAAATCCTTAAGCACAAAGGAGTCAGCAAAAAATTCAATAGACACAGGATTAGATTCGGTTAGAGCTGAAATAGATAATAGATTATTGGAAGTAATAGGTACATGTAAAACATTATCAAATTGGACCGAATTACCATTAAGAGAAAATGAAGAAGAACCAACATGAGAGATGGGTATTTTAGAACCGTTACCTATGGTGACTTCTTCTGGGCCGGTATATTCACTATGGATGTTCAGGTTCTCCAAATTAGCCGTTAAGTGATGTGTAAAACCGGAATCAATTATCCAATCCTGTGTTGAGTATGTATTGGTGGCTGTAAAATAAGATGCAGGGGCCATTCGGGTTTGGTTAGTGCGGTTTCCCCTAGGTTGTCGTGGTGATGGACAATTTCGTGCTATGTGATTAATTCCCTGACAATTATGATAATAAAATACGGTGGTATCTAATGGTGCCATAGTTGTATAAGGTTGTATATGATTTCTAGTAATATTAGGTCAGCATAGGGCAAAAATTTATTTTGTCTATTAGCATTATTCGGTTGAGAATGGTTACCGGAATGGGCTGAAAATTGGAGATTGAAACCCCTCCCCATGGAACGATGCTGCTGGCTATAGGGCTGTCTTGGACCACCACGGAATTGATTTGATTGACCATGGATGCCATAAGGGGCTGTTAGCGCAGCACGTTCAGCACTTACCTCACACCTGAGGTTTCGTTCTTCATATAGCAACACACCGTGAAGGTCTTCAAAACTGGTCGGCTCCACTTTAATCTCTAGGGAGCGAGTGAGGGGCGATACGCCGGTAGGAGACCATCAACCACGCATCGACAAGGTCAGTCTCAGATATTGCCGATTGAAGGGCAGTCAGATGATCAGAAATTTTCTTTGCCCGATTAATATAGGAGGAAATCGTCTCAGTCTCCTCTTGCTTTAGATTGCGTAATTGCAATCTTTAATCTCTAATCTGCGATCTAGAACCAGCAGCATAGGCTGCAGTCAACCGATTCCATGCCTCTTGCGCAGTCTCAGCACCAACTATCTGGGTTACAATTCCAGGTGAAAGGGAATTGATTATCCAGCTCATCACTTGAGCATCCTTTTCTTCCCATCTTTCAAATTCCGCATTGATTTCAGTCGTTCCTGGCAAAAATCTCGGGGGTGGGACTATACTCCTATCAACATGTCCCATGAGTCTTGATCCTTTCAACAGCGGTACAAGCTGTGTTTTCCAAAGGAGATAGTTTGTAGTGTCGAGCTTGATCGGAAAGGTGGAGGTAGAGGGTATGACTACGGCTGGAAGTGAACCAGTGGCAGCAGAAGTGGTGGCCGGAGTTGTCATGATTCGGTGCTGGAGACTTTCTAGTTAAGGTGATTTTCGGTGGTGTTAGCCATCAAGCTCTTATACCATGTAATGTCTAGGGTTTCTCCCTTAGATTCCATTAATTGTTTGTAATATATTTATACAAAGTCATAAGCCCAATACATACTATAACGGGCTGGGTATATATATAATATAAACGGGCTGGGCTAATACATAATACTCTATCAGCTACTACAACAAATGCTAGATTTAGCAGCAAAAAAATTAGCAGCAAAACGAATTTCGCTGCAAAGAGCACATTTAGCAGCAAAAATCCAATAGTTGCTGCTAAAAAATACATTTAGCAGCAAAATTATATCTTTTTTTTTTTGAAATATCTACAGCCTAACAGCAACTACTTTATTGCTGCTTAATGTACTTTATTCCTGCTAAATGTGCTTTTTTAGCAGCAACTATTAGATTTTTATAGCTAAATGTGCTTTCTGGCTACAATTTTTGAATATTGGTGCTAAATGTGCTCTTTGACAAGAATAAAGTACTTACTAATTGACATAATTTTGCTACTAAATGTGTTTTTTGGCAGCAACTATCAAATATTTTTTTTTTTTTTTTTTTGCAACTAAATCTGGCACTTGTTGTAGTTAGATAGTAAAATTGTTTACTATAACTGTTCAAATTATTTCTTTTATAGACTCTTATTTTATATCTTATCTGTTCTGTTCTTCGCTTCTAAATTCCATTGTAAGCGCCGGAATTTTCCATCCTTAAAAAAAATGCAGCGGTGTCACACAACTGTAATATACAGTCGTGTAATTGTCATTACAGTCGTACGAATGTAACGTCGGAGCAGGTGCAGAAGCCCATACCTCTACAGCAGAAAAGAAGAAAAAAAAAAAAGGAAGGCATTAAATGCCGGAGAAGAGCAGCAAGGAACCAGGGAATAAGAGGAGAAAGAGAAGACGATTGAGATTTTTTGGCTCTTAGCTTAAGAAATCAGAGAGAAAGAAATTTGAGGGAGAATAGAGAAAAGAGGAGAAAATAAACCCACAAAACTCAAGCTTTTCTTCCTTTTCTTTTCCTCTAATTCTTGAGTATTAATGTCTAAAACCAGATAAAAATCATAGGTTAACGACTTAACACTTAAACTCAATCAATTTCGGACTCTAATTTCACTCAAATCCGTGACATTTGGGAGATTTTGGACCTAACTCTTCAAACCTCAACTCAAAGGGAAAAGAAGCAATTTGGTATGGATTGGTGCGCTGCCAGGAGTCAATCCTACGGTGGATCAGCGCCTAAGAGGTAAACATATTTCATTCCCTCTTTTTCTCATGCTTTTTGGGTGTTCTGGTTGATTTTCGTGCATAAAACTCATTTTTTTCTTGGCTTGCTGTTCTTGGAAATTAAGAACAGTCATACGACTATTCTTGTCACAAAGAAAAGAGGCACGATTGTAATTACAGTCATGCCATATTGACTATAGTCGTACGACTGTTATTAAATTTCCTCGGTTTTTACCTTTTCATTTAAATAAATTTGGCGATTTCTGCTTAAGGGTAAGCTACAATCGCACGACTGTAGTTACAGTCGCACGACTGTAATGCTTGCCCAGAAATAGAAAATCCGGAAAAACCCATAAAAATTCATAAAAATCTCAAAAATTCATAAAAATCCCTAAAAATTCAGAAAGACCAGAAAATCACCAAAAATAAATTTTGCTGTGCGCAATCACTACCTTAGATTTAATTTTCAATATTATTACATTTAGAACAATATAACAACGGAGACCCAATTCTCCAGAAAATCGACTCACCTCACATGCTAAAATTAAATTAAACCGGAAAATAAATTATTTTCAAAATGATTTCCTCACAAAACCAAAAATACAGGGACGTTTCAAAATGTTTTCCAGGTCTAATCGGGCCGGCTAGCCTAGCCAACCCGGTTATCCCCCTAAATGCATGCCCCCAATTTCTAAATCCCCCGTTCTGTTATGTTTTAAGTCCTATTTGTGGCGTGCCGTAAATTGTGCTAACCCCTTTGTTTTGCAGCTTTTTATTTTTTATTTTATATGTATTTAATAGAATTAATCGTGTTTTTTAGGCGATTGTAAATTTTTAGATCTCAGTGTATATTAGGCGGTTGTAAAAGTGAGGTTGAGAGTTCTTATTTTTATTCGATTGGGTTGTAAGCCATTTAATTATTTACTGCTTACTTTTATTTTGTATCATATGTGTATGCGCGTTGTATGCTTAATTTAATGCAATAAAATTGACTCTAGAGTTTTAAAATACCATACTCAAACATTGGCCAATTTTTATTTTGATTAGACACGAAATAGTGGACTTATCCGGACCTAGATCTCTGGATAGTGTGGCGGCCGTTCATCCTGTTCAGCTACACTGAAATTTCCCGGTTGAGCTGAGCCGGGTGGCGACTCCTGCAATATTCATTGAGACTTAGGTCTCAGTTCTTTGAAGATAATTAATTCTATTTTTTCCAAAACCGATTTTTCCCAAAACCGATTTTTCCATAATAAAAACCCCACGCGAGGGAGGAGTCCGCCCGAAATCGAGGTGCCCCTTCTGAAAGGGAGTCTGCGTTCCGTCGAAAACGTCGTCCGCTCACATCCATCAATTGTCACTATTTCTAAATGGAGGTTCCTTTGGCTAATTATTGACATCTACCATAGGTCATTGAATGTTACATAGTTTGCTACTCATTTACAATATTATAACTTGTCTACAACAATTCTTTGTGGTGTATTAACAGCAGCTGCTTATGTTTCTTATTAACTAATAATAATAGTAGATTTAGTTTCTTTCAGCACAGGCACACAACAATGGATGTGACAATAGGCTGCTTCTTTTTCATTACAATATAAACTAACAATTACAGATTTTTTCTCAGGAGGACAACTGTTTCCATTACCCAGATTATTATTCCCACAACAAATATGATGAACAGAAACACTATAAAAGACAATCAAATTCGGTTAGCCGAACCCGAAGATGTGTCAGTCACAGCTTTTTCATCATTCTGCTGGTACTTGAAATACTTAGCACAACAAAGAAAATAGCCAAAGTTGATCACCCCTATCACTATTAATACCCAATACACATTATCCAATCTACCATTATCAATATTGTCAGGTAACCAATCCGTATTGGCTTCAATGATATCGACGAAAGCTGTGCTTAAATAGTAAGCAATCCCAACAATCAAAGAACTCATAGCAGTTGCTGTCCCATGCAAAGAGGCTGGAAATTCTTGGTAATATAAAGCGACTTGTCCTGGAAAATAAAATGCTTCCCCAATTCCAATCAATATTAGCTGCGGAAATAGCCATAATGCCAACATTTCTTCATTATCGTTGTTCATTCTAAGCCTTCTCTTCTCCACAATAGCCGCTACAGCCATGCTCAATGCTATTATCAGATGTCCAATCCCAATTCTTTGGAGTGGTGTTGGCAATTTTCGCATCACTTTTCGCCACAACGAAGGGAAAAATCGGTCGATTAAGGTTAGAGAAGCTGATGAGCTGATTAGTGCTACAACTGTAATACTGCCTGCAGGGATTTTGAGATGACCTAAGTGACGGTCCATGACTAGAGCTTGTAGGACGGTTAAGCTGCCTTGGAGTAGTGCTACTTCGAGGGCTGCTAGCATACTGCTTGACCATATTGGTAAGATTTTCATAAGTGTCTTGAAATCTTCTACTTGTTGTACTGTGCATAGTCTCCATGGTTTTGCAATTGATCCATCTGGATTTCTGTCTCCTTCTGTTTCAATTGTTGCTTTGTTTAAGAACCTGTTTTGTAGGATGTTAAATGAAATCATTAAGGAGTTTATGATATGCAAACATTGTTACGTTTAATTTCAAATTATTTTGGTAAAAATCATTCTCCAAATTCTATTGTCGAAATAGGAAATCTCAATCCCGAGGTTAGAGAAAGTCTCAAAGTTATAGAGATACTTACAAAATGACTCAAATCTATAAACGTACTTATAAAATGAGTTGTACCACAAATGGAAACTCTAACTGTGCTAGTGAAATTCAAACCCAAATGGGGATGACAAAACCGTGTCGAATTAGATTTAAGTATACTATAATTTCAGCCACTATTGAGTATATGAAACAAATTTAGTTGCTAAACTTTGGGTGCGACAATATATTAGCTCACATGATTTGCCAACTATATATATATATAGTCATATATTAGTTATTAAAAATGTTAAGTTTTGGGGATTAGTTATGATGATAACCATTATCAACATGTTTTTTAATATAATGATTTAATTACCAAAACGAGAGAATCTTGATAATAAAAAAATACTTGTAATGGGTATTGACAATTGTTTTCGTTTTTTTTTTTTTTTTATTGCTCAAAGTGATTGTAAAAGTAACCTCCCACCCACTATGACTTTACTATATTCTGATTGAATGGTCAATATTGGATGACCAAAGAATTAATTGTCAATTAATTAACCACAAAAAGTTCTTTGTTGAACCCTTTGCACCAGTCATTAGATGATTCATTGACTCTCATCACCTCTAATTGTGATTTTTAAAATTTATTATCAAAACGAAAGAATCTTAATCCAGAAAAAAAAAATGTATTTTGTAACAATTATTGACATTTTTTTATTGCTCAAAATATTATAACCTTTATATTGTTGATGAACGGTCAATATTTGGTAACTTGACAACTAATTTATGGAAAGGAGTCAATACTGGTAAGATAGTATTATTATACTTAGTTGATGTTAATACTACATTGAAAAACTTACTAGAAATGCCACTGGATGGCAAGTTTTGATTGATTTAGAGTAGTCAATTTCCCGTACATTTTAGAATTTTTGAAAACTTAATTTTTATGTAAGAAAAATTTTACAATGAATCCTATGGACAAGGTCAATTGTAAAATCTCTCATATAATAAATATATTCGAAAAGATGTATAAGAAAATAATAATCAAGATGTATATGATAAAGGATTGTTAACTCTTTTAACTAGACTCTAGTATCAACAAATGGGATAAGGGCAAAATACCCCTAATATAATTTGGAGTTGCAATTACACCCACAACATTTTCAAAAATATAATTCTACCCTTGTTATTTTTTTTTTTTTTTTCTGGTGATTTTTTCAAGATTTCTTTACCAAATTTGTCAGTAATTACCGATCATTGTCAGTTTTGTATATACTTTTCATTG
The DNA here is from genome assembly GCA_039660915.1 of Euphorbia tirucalli. Taxonomy (NCBI): domain Eukaryota; kingdom Viridiplantae; phylum Streptophyta; class Magnoliopsida; order Malpighiales; family Euphorbiaceae; genus Euphorbia; species Euphorbia tirucalli. The sequence continues at coordinate 16,060,422 of CM077639.1, forward strand.
GTATTTATTAGAAAATGAACCAAAAAAAAAAAAAAAATGAGAATAGCACTACTCTTATCCAATCAATAAATTAAGGGAAAGATATGTTAACATACCTAAAAGTGCTGGTTAATTGAGGAGAGAATTGTTGTTGATCTGGAGTAGCATCACTTTGATAGTTCAAGTGTTGAATCCTATTTGGTATCTTCATCTTCCGAATAGAAGCAACTACTACTTGAGCTAAACTCGTGAAAGGGCTTCCTTGTGGCTTATCATGGATATAGAATTTGTTTCCAAGAAGGAAAACTAATAGACCAATAAAACTAGCACCCAAACATATCCCAAACCCAACTCCCCAACTCACATTGTCTTGTACATACACAATTCCTGTGAAAGCTATCACAGAAAAGAAGTACAAGGCAAAGAAAAACCAATTGAAAAAAGTACGTTGATCTTTTGGTTTATCAAATTGGTTTGCTCCCAGTGTTGATAAAGTAAATCTTGATACTCCAAACCCAATACAACCCATTATTAAATTCCCATATAGTACTGCATACTGAAATTTTGATGGACTTTCGCAAATACTTGATCCAGCTTGGCATGGTTTTGGCCTCAATGAATCCAATACTGAACTTAAAGTTATAATTAGTACTCCCTGCATCAAAATCAAGGGTGTTCAATCCTAACATTAAAATAACATTTTTACAGGCAAATCTACTCAGGCATCTCACATTTAAAAATAAATGATAGTAAGAAAATGGCATATTAATATAATAGATTCAACCTTAAAACAATCCAATTGGTTTTGAGTTACATAAAATGTCGTTATGATATTAGAATAAAAGGTCTAATAGCCAAAACATAATAGGCCCTTATTTAAAAGACCTAGTGTCGATTTCGTACAGAACACTAAACCCACTGTAGTCCTTGAGTATCAAACGAGATAAACCAAGTAATGTTTAACAAGTGATAACTGGTCCAGGCTAGTTGCACTTAAAGGAAAGTGTTAGAGATCACTCATGGGAAATAGATAATAATAAAAAGTGACATAGTAGTAGAGTATATTGAACCTTAACACAAGCCAATGACTCAACTCTACTTAAGCATGTCAACAAAGGCCTAACTCACCTCAAAAAGCACCTCATAAGGAGAGGATTGCCTCACATATATAAAGAGTCATATAATACTCTCACTAAGTAATGTGTGATATCTATCACCCTCTCCCATGCCCATAACCATCTGGAGTGTGAAACTAATATTCATAGAGTCCGGCCCAACATCGTAAGTAAGGATTTAATACCATGTAAACAAAGCCCTAATTCACCCGGAAAGGTACCTCTAAGTGATTGGAACAAATATTAAAATGAAGAGATGAGTGGGGCTTGATAGTGCTAAGGTTGAATGCATAAGTGGGCACATAAGCGGAGTTGAGCTCATGTAACACAAAACCAATTGGTTTATATTAAGGCTCAATTTACGCCATTTATATATATACCACTTTTTAGACTTATTTATTTCCGATGTGGGATCTCCAACAATGTATCATGCATCATGGAATCTCTTCAAACTCAACTGATAAAATATATTTAAAAAGATTATCATTTATGTTGCATGTATTTAGAAAAATAGAAAACATAATATGAAACAAGTAGAGTTTTTACCAGAAAAGAGACACAACAAGAAATGGCCACAACAGAGAAAGAGCCCAAGAAGGAATCAGCAATAATTGCTCCAATTAGGGGGATAAAATTGATTCCAGCATTAACCAAATTGAAAATCTGAGCAGCATCAATGGTTTTTACATTGAATTCCTCAATTAGGAATACAATCAAGTTAGCTAGCCATCCTCCACTAGCTAGAGTCAAGCAGGCCATTGTTCCTGATTCATAATATTAGCGCTACTGATTCAGTAATAGAATACAAAAGAAACAAAATTAATTAATCTGAGACAGAAAAACTAATTAATTTGAGAGAGAAATTAAGTACCAAATATGAAAGGGAAAGTGATCCAGTTGCCTTTTCTATGGGAGTTAGCGCTTGACATTTCTGCTTCTGGATCCATTATCCCTTATTGCTCTAATTTCTTTTCGAATTTAGTTCTTCAAACTTGTTCTTATATACATATATATATAGCCTGTCAAAAGCAATTCCTAATAATTACTCAAAGATTCCTTTAAGTAATCTGGATTTAGTTACTACTTAAATCGATGGTAAAAAAAATAAAATGATGTAAATATTTTTGTTGTATTTTAATATAGGTTCAGTACTGGCTTAGTTATAAATAATTGTCTAGTGTCAGCTAATAGTTTTCATCATTTTATTTTGTTTATACTCGTAGATCTGTGAATCAGATAACACATGTGTTAACTAGATCTGTTGATTCTTCAATAAAGGATTTAGTTTCATTGTCCATCTTTAATCGGTACTGCGAGTACTGTAATTATTTCAGATATTGATTAATGATAAGTTTCTTCTTTCAGTCAAAAGAAAAAAATTTCAAATAGATAATTTCTTTTGCATTAGGACACACGGATGGATCCTACAAAAGATAAGTTAATTACTGCAACCTTTTCAAATGATTTATTTAATATATTATTTGTAAGATATATTTAAATTTTTCTATGGAAAAAATCATTAGATTCCTCAAGCACTCAAAAAGTCCTGAATTATAGGGGTAATGACCTTAATAATTAGCTAGTTGGCTTAAAAATATAAAAATAAAATATAAAAAGAATTTTATAACAAGAAATCAGCTTTAAAAAAAAATAAATAAATAAATAAAAACAAATTAAAAATAGTCAACGACCCGACCGACGTAACGAACCACTAGGTTCATAATTCATGGTGCAGCAACAAGCAAGGCTTATCGAGTCTCCGTAGTTTTTCATAATTGTTTATATATTTTCATTTTTATATTCTACAACTTGTCACGTCATTATCACTTTTCTTTAGAATTTATATAATGAGGATATGTGAATCAGAAGCATTCTAATAATTATTCCATATTTAAATTTCTTGTGGGCATCATTGAATACAAATATACATATGTACACTTGAAATGAAATTAATATGTACTTTAGTTGTTAAGTCTATTATTAGCATCAATATATTAAAACTAGACCGGACCAACCAGTTTTATGGGTTTATAAATCAATTAATTATGGATCTGGTTAGTCTTTTTTTGCAAATTTTCAACTTTTGTAAAACTCGGTTGAAAATGATTTGTTCTGTACTCGAAACAGTGAAATAATCAGTTGAACTATAATTTAATAATATTTTAAAAAAAATAAATATCCATTTGTACTATCGGTTAGACCGTATCGAATCAATAATCTCGTTGGTTTACGGTTCAATTTGGTTTTAATGACAACATCTGGCATTTTCAAACATCCCTAGTCTTTTTCCTAATGCTGGTATTTAAAAGTCCAATACACATTAGTATACGACAGAAAGAGGACAGTTAGTCACTATATTTTAAATAAATAAGATATCATTTAAAAATTTAAGATTTTTATAAATAAAGGGGAGACATTTTTTTATATAGTGTTCACATGGCTGATATGTAATAATAATATTATAAATACACAATACATAATAATACGATATTATTATCTCTTACATGATAGCCTGATATTGTGGGTTAGATTATTACTCATCATGTCAATTTTTTATATTTAATATATGATATATGCATAAGAGATAGCATTAAGTTTTAAGAATGACGAAACTTGAATTAAGAAGTCAAAATAATATTCAGGTTGATGTCGTGATGATATCATCTACAACTTTTTTGTTTAGTATTTATCTAGTATTTACATAGTGTATATGTGTGTGGTGTAGGTACAATATAAGTGCAGGATTTATGCAGAAAAATAAATATTAGTATTCATATAGTAGCAATAAAAAAAATAGAGAAAAAAAATTAATAAATATGGATCTCATTTCGAATAGGAAAAAAAAACTTTAAAGTCAAATAACGAAAAAATACATTAATATGAAAATAAATAAAGAAATAATTTTTAATTATAAAAAGTGAAAGCAAATTAAGATAAAATTGAGAGAAAACAGAGAGAGTGAATAGAAAAAAATGAAATTTCTTGTAAGTAACAAAAACTTGTTTGATATAATTTGATAGAAAAAATAGACAAGTGGTATAAATTTCTGTGCATAGGCATGTGGATTGGGCTGATGCCATGGGGTGGGTTGGTCTTTTAAATATTTTTTAGAGTGTTTAGAATTCCATATGGAAAATGTTTAATTGACTACTATATATCAGTCTTCTCTTTTTGAATTTTATCATTTATTTAAAAGGGTAAATGCTGCATTAATTTTTATTGTTGTTTATATCTCAAGAATCTCGTTTTTCTCATCTAATCAACTGAGAATTATAATAATAAGAATCAATCTTTTGTTTTTGTAAATGAACACTCAATTTCATATAAATTGCGTCTGATAATCGTGACTTTCGGCTGAATTTGCTTTTCTCTTCTCATGATCATAATTAAAATGCCTTTTTTATTTTTTATTTCAAGTTGGAGCAAATCCATGCCCCCATTGCCACCTTAGACTACACATTGAAACGAAATGGAAAATTTGAGACCAAAAAAAAAAAATTGCTATAGAAAGGAAGAGCAGTGAATCATTATAATTTATCGAGGCATTATTAAATAGCATTTAAATAGAAATTTATTGCCGGTTTACGTTGTTTTTATTGTATTAAGATGGAAAGGTGGCGTCGATAGGATATTTATATATATTTATATTTTTTTTTCAGTAAAAACAAATAGGAAATAAGTATTAATTAATTGTTATAGTTTTCGTTTATTTGGGGATGTTACAAAAATAGAGTTTTTTTTTTTAAATACCTTCCAATTAAAATTTTACAAATATACTTTCAAAACTTTTTAAAATTATAAAAATATGTTCAAAACTTTTCAACAATTATTTCTCCACTTTGTCCACTTTTCTTTCTACTCTTTTATAATTTTTTCGTATTTATCTCACAATCCATTTATTTTTTTGTGATGCGACTTTAGAAAGTTTTTTTTCGCTTTTTTTCTCTTCGAAATGGGATCCATATGTATATATTTTTTCCGATGTTTTTTTTCAACTTCGGATTTTGTATAAACAGTATATAAACAATGTATAAAGACAGTTTATAGCAGAAAAAATTATATAAACAATGTATGTGACAATGAAAACATATATAACAATAATAAAAAAAACTGTTAGACCTAGTTTATGCATTGATTATACCATCTAATACTTTGATTATACTTTTTGATACACTGATTACACCTTAGTTATACTTTTTGATACACTGATTATACATTAGTTATACTTATTGATACATTGATGCACTAATTATACTTTAGTTATACCTTCTGATACACTGATTATACCTTGTTATGCCTTTTGATACACTCATTACATCTTATTTATACATCATTTGCGTCGTATTTATACATCATTTGTACTTTATTTATATATTGTTTAAGTATTATAATATATAAGCAATTTATAATAGTGTATAACTAAGGTATAATAATTATAATAGTGTATCTTAAGGTATAACTAAGGTATAATCAGTGTATCAGAAGGTATAACTAAAGTATAATTAGTACATCAATGTATCAATAAGTATAACTAATGTATAATCAGTGTCAAAAAATATAACTAAGGTGTAATCAGTGTATAAAAAAGTATAATCAAAGTATTAGATGTATCTTTAATACTCTTATTATACCTTAGTTTTACCTTAGTTATACCTTTGATATTCTTATTATACCCTAGTTATACCTTTGATATTCTTATTATACCTTAGTCATACCTTTGATTGATGCAGCGGATAAACAATCGAACTCCGTTGATCGCGCACGATACCGGAAACGATTCTTCTAACCCTAGAATTTGCGAAAATTCAAAGAAACAGGAAATAGGGAATAAAATTTGAATTCAACAAAAACTGCATAATTCTTGTCTTACACGCCTTTAAATAGTATCTAGCAGCTAGGGTTAAAATTTCAGAAACAACCGAATAAAGGAAAAACTTTTACAACTTTGCAATTAGGTCCCTAAAAATATAAAAACGCAAAATTGACAAACTAAATGGCATTTTTTCTCCAAATCAGGATGGGGCCCACAACAATGTTGTGGGTTCTAATCACCAGCCCGATTCCCAAGAAAATACACTAATTTTAGGACCAAATCGGGCACTTTCAAAATTTCAGATTTTCACCGCTTGTTATTTTTTTCCGTTTTCGACTTTCTCCAAATAGGTCAGCGCCAATTCCTCTACGCCATCATTCTCCCCGGGTTGGACAGAATTCGCCCTCGAATTTTCATCCTCAGAAGAATCACTGACATACGGCAGAAGGTGCTTCACATTGAAGACATCATGTGTACGAATCGAACTCGGCAACTTCAAGCGGTAAGCATTGGAATTAATTTTTGCAATGATCTCGACAGGCCCAATCTTCCGAGCGGAGAGCTTGTTGTAGTCGCCAACAGAAAAGCGATCCTTGGTCAGCACTGCCCAAACAAAGTCTCCCATTTCAAACTCCACATGTCGTCGTTTCTTGTCCGCAGTCTTCTTATACTGAGCAGCCGAGGCCTGCAAATTGTTGCGCACTGCTTCGTGGACCTCCTGCAAACTACCAACAAAATCCTCTGCCTTGCCATGAAGCTTAGTCTTAGAGGGCAAAGGCAACAAGTCCAGTGGCCCCTTAGGAATAACCGAGTAAACCACTGCAAATGGACTGAACCCCGTGCTCCGGTTCACTGCATGATTATGAGCAAACTCTGCTAGGCACAACTTCAAATCCCAACTCTTCACATGTTCACCCACCAAGCTGCGTAACAGATTGCCCAAGGAACGGTTCACCACTTCAGTTTGCCCATCCGTTTGAGGATGATACGCACTACTAAAGTTCAGCTGCGTGTTCACCATCTTCCACAAGCTCCGCCAAAAGTGACTCAGAAACCGCGTGTCCCGATCGGAAACAATGGACTCGGGCAGCCATGCAACTTATACACCTCACGAAAGAACAACTGCGCCACTTTGACTGCATCCGTCGTCTTTTTACACGGAATAAAATGTACCATCTTAGAGAACCTGTCCACCACCATAAAAATTGAGTCGTTACCACGCTGAGTACGCGGCAAGCCCAATACAAAATCCATACTGATATCCACCCATAGCTGTGATGGTACTGGCAATGGCATATATAATCCGACATTTGTGGCTGTGCCCTTGGAAATCTGACAAACCCGGCAACGCTGCACAAACTTCTCCACTTCTTTGAGCATGGAAGGCCAAAAATAGTTAGATTGCACCAACTGCAATATCCTGTCCCGACCAACATGACCTTCATTATGCAGTTCCTGTATAATCTATAGCCTCAAACTGCAATCAGGAATACACAACCAATTGCCCTTGAACAGAAACCCATCCTGTAGATGGAAATCCGTCCGTTCTCCTGCTTCAATTTTTTTCAAGGCAGCAGCAAAGTACGGGTCAGAATCAAACAACTCAGAAAAATTTTCAAATCCCGGTACCTGGACTGTCATGCGAGCCAGCAAAGTCTTTCTCCTGCTCAGCGCATCAGCCACCTTATTTGCCACCCCAGACTTGTGCTTGACTATAAATGTGAACTGCTGCAAATAGGCAACCCAACTAGCATGCCTTGCGGAAACCTTATCCTGGCTGTGCAGATGTTTTAGCACTTCATGATCAGTATACAAGACAAACTCCCTTTGGAACAGATAATGCCTCCAATGCTTAACAGCCTGCACAACTGCAAAAAACTCTACATCATAAGTGCTGTAATTCAGTTTTGCTCCAGACAGATTCTCACTGAAATATGCTATTGGTTTGCCGCTCTGACTTAGCACTACTCCAATCCCCAATTTCGAAGCATCAGAATGCAGCTCAAAAGGCTGCTGGAAATCCGGCAAATCCAGTATGGGGGCGGTAGTCAGTCGATGTTTAATCAATTCAAAGGCTTCCTCAGCTGCCTCTGACCATTCGAACTTCCCTTTCTGCTTCATACAGTCTGTGATAGGTGCCATGATAGTGCTAAAATAGGGAATGAAACACCTATAAAAAGATGCCAACCCATGAAAGCTATGAACTTCAGTGATTATACCGGGTCTAGGCCACTGCTGAACAGCCTGCACTTTCGCCTCATCAACCTGCAACCCCTTGTCCGACACCACATACCCCAGAAACAGAACACTACTAGTTAAGAAAATGCACTTCTTCGAGGCAGTAAATAAACGCTCTTTCCGCAGCACCTCAAGCACAGCCCTAAAATGGCCCAAATGTTCAGCCTCATTAGCACTATATATCAATATATCATCAAAGTAAACCACTACAAACTTACCAATAAAAGGCCTCAACACTTGGTTCATTACTCTCATAAAGGTGCTAGGGGCATTCGAAAGTCCGAAGGGCATGACTAGCCATTCATACAGCCCTTCTCGCGTCTTGAATGCTGTTTTCCATTCATCTCCCGGACGAATCCGTATGTGGTAATAACCACTCTTCAAATCCAGCTTGCTAAACACAGTGGCACCACTTAATTGATCAAGTAAATCATCCAGCCTAGGGATACGAAATCGGTACCTGACTGTGATTTTGTTGATGGCACGGCTGTCGACACACATCCGCCACGATCCATCCTTTTTTAGGATCAATAATGCAAGTACAGCACAGGGACTGAGACTCTCCCGGATATATCCCTTGGCCAATAACTCCTCAACCTGCCTCCGCAACTCCTCATGTTCAACCGAGCTCATTCGGTAGTGGGGTCGATTTGGAAGAACTGCTCTAGGCTCCAAATCAATCTGATGTTGTATATCTCGCAACGGTGGCAAACCATCCGGTAAATCTTTAGGAAACAGATACGTAAACTCCTGCAACAGAGGCTGTACTGCTTCAGGAACCTGATGTCCCTCCGCTACTATTTTTCCCACCAATGAAAAAACAATACCCGAATCCTGCAACTCTTCATCAAACTGGGCCAATGACAACAAACTTCCAGCCTCCTTACTGGTCTCTTTCCGAGAAACCAGCACGATCTTCACACCCTCAAACAAGAAACTGTAGGTGTTCTTCTTTCCATCATGGTGAACTTCTCTGTCAAACTGCCATGGACGCCCCAACAACAAGTGACACGCGTCCATCTCCACAACATCACACCAGACCTCATCCTTATATTTACTGCCCATTGAGAAAGGAACCAACACCCTTTGTGAAACTATCAACTCACCTCCTTGTTTCAGCCAAGACAGTTTATACGGCTTAGGGTGCTTTTCAGTCAGAAGCCCTAACTTCTTCACTGCTTCAGCAGCCATTATATTTTCACAACAACCAGAATCAATGATAAATTTACATATTTTACCTTTGATGGTGCAGGTAGACTGGAATATGTTCTGTCTCAGCCAATTCTCCTCGACTACTCGAGGGGCCAAACACGACCTCCTCACCACCAGTGCAGGGCCTACATCTCCCCCCACAATCTCTTCTTTGAACTCCTCTTCTTCAAAAATTGGCTCGCCCTCATCTTCATCCAACTGACCCTCTTCGTCAGCCACATCAGCAAACATGTCTCGTTTTCCTGCTTTCTTACACTCAGACTGACGATGACCAACCTCTCCACACGCAAAGCACTTCATACCACTACTCTGTCCTCCCCTTCTGTTATTATTACTGGCTGTTACAGGTGTGGGATTTGGTGTGATTGCTGTTGCTGATCCTGAAGGTCGGGGTACTGCCCCTGAGGTACGGGGTAACCCGCTACTGCCGAATCCCGTAGGACGCTGTCTCCTCTCCATCCGCACTGCCCTTTGATGTGCCTCTAAAACATTTAGGGGATCAAAATCGTTGACTGATTCCCGGAGCTGCTCCCTCAACCCTCCAATATAACGAGACACCAACTGCTCCTCTGTTTCTTGGATATCATTCCGGGCTATTAATTGGTAGAAGTCGGTTGTATAATCCTCGACCGATCGATTCCCATGTCTCAAGTTTTGCAACCGTTGATACATCAGTCGCTGATAGTTATAAGGTAGGAAATTCGACCGCATATGTTTTTTTAACTTCTCCCATGTCGAAACCTTAGACTTTCCCATTTGTTGCCTGGTCAGTTTCAACTACTACCACCAAGCCATCGCTCTCCCCCGTAATCCGGTCGCAACCAGCAGGACTCGCCTGTTCTCAGGTACGCCCTTGAACTCTAAAACTTCCTCAACAGTCGCAAGCCAATCTAGGAATTCCTCCGGTTGAAGGGTACCATGGAATTCTGGGATTTCAGTCCGCAATCCACTCTCCGAACGTCGATCTGCGCCTGCCACACGACGCCTAATAGGAGCCTCTTCGCCATCTGAATCCTCTTCCTCGTCCTTTTCGTCTCTACCGAACGGATTTACCAAATTTGCTTGTCTCCTATGGGGCTGATTAACCCTAACTTGGGCCGCAATCATCTCTCCCATCCTCTCAGTCAATAGATCGACAGCCGCTTGGATTTGCTGTCCGATCGCTTGATTGAGGCGTTGCTCAATCCGTCGTTCCAGGTCCTCTTCCCCTGCGATGTCACCGACTCGTCTCTCTCTTCCTCGAGCCATGATGACGCAAGGTTAGGCTCTGATACCAACTGATGCAACGGATAAACAATCGAACTCTGTTGATCGCGCACGATACCGTAAACGATTCTTCTAACCCTAGAATTTGCGAAAATTCAAAGAGATAGGAAATAAGGAATAAAATTCGAATTCAACAAAAACTGCATAATTCTTGTCTTACACGCCTTTAAATAGTATCTAGCAGCTAGGTTTAAAATTTCAGAAACAACCGAATAAAGGAAAAACTTTTACAACTTTGCAATTAGGTCCCTAAAAATATAAAAACGCAAAATTGAAGGACTAAATGGCATTTTTTTGCCAAATCAGGTGGGGCCCACAACAAAGTTGTGGGTTCTGATCACCAGCCCGATTCCCAATAAAATACACTAATTTCAGGACCAAATCAGGCACTTTCATCGGGCACTTTCAAAATTTCAGATTTTCACCGCTTCGTTGATTTTTTTCTGTTTTCGACTTTCTCCAAATAGGTCAGCGCCAATTCCTTAGTTTTACCTTAGTTATACCTTTGATATTCTACCTTTGATATTCTTATTATACCCTAGTTATACCTTTGATATTCTTATTATACCTTAGTCATACCTTTGATACTCTTTTTATACCTTAGTTATTACCTTTGTACAAATGTTATACCTTTGTTATACCTTAAAATACACTATTACAATGATTATACCTTAGTTATTCCTTTTAATACACTTATTATACCTTAGTTATACTTAATGATACACTGATTATACCTTATTATATCTTCTGATACATTGTTATACATAAGATATAATAAGAGTATCAAAGGTATAAATAAGGTATAACAGTTATACACTGATTATACCTTATTTATACATCTTGCTACACTAATTATATCTTATTTATACATTATGTTACACTAATTATACCTTATTTATATATTGTATGTACCTTACTTATTTATTGTATAAGCAGTATAAGCATTATAGTTCCTATATTTATATATGCAACCAAAGCACAACCACCCACATTGTATAAGCAGTATAAGCAAATCATCCATTTTTCTTATAATCATTGATATAATTACATACTCCTATGGTTCACGTTGTTATTAATTAACCATTAAAAACAACAATAATTGTCCTAAACCTATTGTATATACTCAACAACCAAAAAAGTTGTATTTTTTTCCCCATAATCAATACACAGTACTATAGTCTGAATTTTGATAATGGTTTTAGAATTTCAATTCCCCTCTTCAGAATTGGTAATAACTTTCATTAACTCAACTAATAACAACAAAAACAAGTAATCAATGAAGCAAGTTTGAGTTTCTTGCAACAGAACCAGAACATACATTTTTCCCTGAAAAAGAAAGGCACAAACCGAGAAAATAGAGAGCTGGACAAAAGGATGAAGGAGCTGCCGGCGATGATGGAGAAAATAGCTTGAGTTGGCGGTGGACGAAACGACGAAGAGCGCCGACGAGGAGACGGCAACCGTGGGTGAAACACTGCCGGATGGGTAGCAACGTTGCCGATACATCTCGCCGGAAAGAAAGAAGCAAAGATAGCCATGAATCAGTTATAGATTTTTAATCAAAGAGAGTGAGAGAGGAGGAGAGAGATAGTAGGGGCAAGGTTGGATAGGATTTATGAAAAAAAGCATAATAAAGAAATGAATTAGGAATTCAGAAAATTAGTTTTTTTTTTTTTTTAAGTAGTTTTAAAAAATAAGCAAACGTATGTGTAAAAATCAACCTAAAAATCTTAAAAGAGACAATTTCCCTATATTTTTCTTATAAAAGGAAAAAGCGCCACATAAGCTAAAGCCCCTCTAAAATTGTTCATATTTTTCTTCTCTTTTCTTTAGCTATTGCACATAGTATAGATCTTTAGTATAGATCTTTCGTCCACCAAAAAAAAAAATAATAATAATAATAAGTATAGATCAAATTTAATAATTTCAACTTTTTTGCTTTTGGGTATTCAATTGCATCCCGTGAACAATATATTCCTGCAAGTATATATATAATATTACCATTTTAATTAAGAGATACAAGGATTCGTTTGAATTTGTAATCAAATGATCAACAACAACAAAATCCTTGCATTCACATGAACTGTTGTTGTAATTGTCAGCTTCAACAAAAATTTGATTGATTTGATGCATTTAAGCATATGATCAATAATCTTGGAATTGTAAGATTTTTAATTCGCAGGTTTTCTTTCAGGGAAATTTTTTTTTTTTTTTTTTAAAAGACATACCGATTTACAGATCAATGGTTGTGTTTTAAAACGGTACAAAAGCATGACACATAGTTTGGCGATTTTACAGATCAAGGATTTATCATCTAATACACTCCCCTAAAACTCTCTTATCCTCCAAAATTTCCTCTAAAATTTTTTACGTTTATTGATTAAACAATAAATTTTGTGTAAAAGTTTAGAATTTTTGGAAAGTGTGTATATTTTTATTAATTAATAATGAAAAAATATAAAAAATCATTAAAAAAAAAATGGCCAAACAATATCCAAATTTTTAAAACTTGTTGTAAAGTTGTTACGTAATATGCATATATTTTTCGGATATTTGTAAACAATTTTTCTATTTTTATGATTTTGTTTTTATTTTTTTGCATTATTAATTGATAAAAATATACTTACATTCCGAAAAAATTTCAAGTTTTCACACCAAAGCCTATTGTTCTTTAATTTACAAACTTCCAAATTTTGGATATTTTGGTAATTTTTATATTTTCTATGATTTTTTTATTTTTTTTCATTATTAATTAATAAAATTATACCCATTATCCGAATTCAAACTTCCACACCCGAATTTATTGTATTTTAGTCAACAAACTTGAAAACTTGAAAAATTTCAGATGAAATTTTGAAGAATAAGAGAGTTTTAGGAAATTATATTAAATAATAAACCCTTGATCTGTAAAATTATCAAACCATGTATCATGCTTTTGTACTTTTCTACAAACCCGCCTAACCACAGGTTTTTTTTTTTTAGTACTTTTCTCTTTCTTTTATATAGTATTTTATTTGTCTATTCCAAATAATTTCTTCAGTTTTTAATTTAAAATCTTTAGATTTTTTTTTTCATACTGCATGAAAAATATTATATATTAACATTATTTTTCCTTCAATCTTTCATTAGGGAAAATTTTAATGTAATATTTTATACAATGGGTATATTGTATTTTTTTTTTCCGAATTGGGGTATATTGGAGCATGATTACTCTTTTTTTTTTTTTTTTAATGTACGGCGCAGGATTACTCTCAAATGAAGAACAATGCTATTAGTTTGATTTGTGGCCAAAATCATACGTAATGGATATATATATGCTGAACCAAAATGAATGTATTTATTTTTATTTTTATTTTTATTAGAATGCAGGGAATTCAAGTATACTTGGTGTGTTATTATATTTTTTATTGTGTTTATTTTATATATTTTTCCTTGCCTACTACTTCTTGAAAGATAAAATTCTGAATACCATAGATATGAGCATCAAAAGAATGAAGAGTCAAAGGCAAGGTCGCTACAAAGTTGGGGAGAAATTATACAATGGATCCTGTCCATGTGGACCTTCCCAATGAAAAACTAACATGTAAGTATTTTTTATTTTTTCAATGCTTATATTGGTTACGTGTCAGTTTTTCATTAGAACGGTCCACATGGACCCGGTCCACTCTAAAATTTCTCCAAAGTTGGGTATGAAATTTGCACTACAATCACCATCACTACAAACTTAATTGTTCAATTTCTAGTAAGAATTTCTCTAATTTCCATAATGAGCCCATAAAAATCATTAATCGGGTTGGATAACCTATTAAGAGCATTAAAAAAAAAAACAACTTACTGTACATTTCAACAATCACCTTTGTGAACCCTTTATCCAAAGCAAACTTGATTCCCCCCAATTAGCACTCCCCAAATTAAGCTCAAAAAATCATTTTCATTCTCAAATTCCTAAGATGTAAAACTCGTAAAAATATCTTTTATCTACATAATTATTACATTATTTTATAAATTTATTATAAAATAATATTATTATTCCGAGCAACTCGCGGGTGAATAAACGATAAAACACCAAAACGAAATAAATTGGAATTGAGAGGGGGAAATTATCCAGCTCTTGCTACTTAAATTAGTTAACTAATTTTAATCAAATTATTTTGATCGTTTAATTATAAATCAACTTATGTATAAATTATAAAAATTTATTAAGTATAGCAGCCAAAGGTGCGGACATATAACTAGTGATTAATAAGAATGAATTACATTGCGAAAAAGTACAAAATGAAAGAAGTCACATATTGATACATCTTACAAGAAGAAGGGAAAAGCCGAGTCATAGGAATTATGAAGGGTATAAACAATTCAGGAGAGTGGAACCTATATATATATAGAGATAGATTAGAGGTAGTGTACGTACAACTAACAATAGGCAACAATGCGTACAAAGTCAGCTTCCCCATCAAAAGGTCACAGATATGCAAGACAATCACGGGATGTGAGTTGTTCAATCCGTGTTACCGTATTTGCATTGTTGTTCAGCTTTGATTTCTGTCTTCTGATCCGTGTGACCCCCTACATCCATAAAAACAATAGACCAAGCGTTTCTCTAGTGAAACAATAAATGAAAGAAATCTATGAGCTGAAGCTTTTCTTTGGTGTCAATATTAGGCATACTCCGGATTCAGAGCTAAGGCCTCGCTGTAGATCATGTCCTTAATCTGCTCTTCTCCCAACGGCTGTTGCTCAAAATCAAAGCAAAATGGCTCTGGGCAGACTGGTTCATCAGCTACATCATGTAACCTTGCTAGATATGGGTGTTCTAACGCTTCTTCAACTGCCAAATAAAAAATTTTCAATTTATCAAGGACATTGACATTCTGTCAAATTTAGGTCATCAAATTAAAGCATATAGAAAAACATTCGTGTTCAAAATGAAGTAAACAATATGGCCATTCTATGTGAGCTTTTTTGTTTTTTGGTCATTCAATTTGGTAAGAAAGCAAATGTACATCAATTTATCAAAGCAGAAGTTGTTCCCAGCATGTATCTGTGCTTCAAAAGAAATCCTTTGCTAGTTGAAAGCACCATAAACCGAAGATGGGCTATTTATGTTTGGTCAAATACCAGCAAATGATCAATAGAATTAAAGATTCTGTAAGCATGAGAAAGAAGGTTACTAGCTTGAAATGCCCAAAATATGTTTTGTTGGTAGGTTTTGCCTGAAAGCATTTCATATTTCACATGCCTAAATTGGCTTGCCAATATGTAATCAGATTAAATATTGAAATGTCTTATGCTCAAAAGGCTTCGTACAGACTTACCAGTAATCCGTCTGGTGGGATCAAATGTCAACATTCTATCAATAAGATCAATGGCCAAAGGATTAACATGAGGGAAAACTTGGGCTAATGGCTGACGAGGACATGGACTAAGTTGGCTTATGTATCTTCTGGCATTCTCACTCTTGACAAACCCAAGATCTGGTTCAGTTGGTGTGCCAAGAAGCTAGAGGGAAAAATAAAAACGTTAGCATTGTTCAAACAAGTACATTGGGCAGTACAAAAACATGCTATTGACTTCAATTGCAACTTTTATTTGCTTAAATTCCTTTACCTCTGTCAATAGCCGCATCTGATGCACATGATCTTTTCCTGGAAATAAAGGCTTTCTGTTCATAAGCTCCATATAGATGCAACCCACAGACCACACATCTATTGCCGCAGTGTATTCTGAGGAGTTAAGCAGAAGCTCAGGCGCTCTATACCATCTCGTGACAACATATTCTGTCATAAACTCGTTTTCTGAAGTTGGACGAGCCAGACCAAAATCACAGACCTTCAAATCGCAGTTTGCATTTAACAACAAATTACTTGGTTTGAGATCTCTATGAATAACATTAGCAGAGTGTATGTACTTGAGTCCTCGCAGAATCTGATACAAAAAATACTGTGTCCCATACAAATGAAACAACCATCAGCAAATTAATTCAAATTATTAAAATGTTGCACAACGATCAAAAAAAAATTCTAATACCTGACAATGCTCCTCCGATAAACTTTGGTTGGACCGTATGATCTGATGAAGATCAGTGTCCATGAGCTCCGTAGCAATGTAAACATCCGTAAATTCTCTTCTTACAGGCGGAGGAATAACATCTCTGATAGCTATAACCTGTTTACACAGAAAACATTCTTACTTCCAACTAACTTTATCCACAACTCTACATGAGGCATATCTACTACAAAAGTCGTTGCATCAACATTAAGGAAAAATGGATGGCATATAAAAAGCAAATTAGGATCAGTTTATGTTTTCATGTATTGCAACATAAAACCAAAAAAAAAAAAAAAACTTGTGCAGTTTGAATTTTGTTAATATTGAAGATATTTAGAGCTTAGGGCGAAACTGAAACGCTTTACATATAATTTTTCTTTGATAGTTGAGAATCGAAGAGGTTGACTTTTGAATCAAGGCCTTGCACTTTCTTGTACTTTTAAGAGGGCGTTTGTTACGGTGGATAAGGAGGTGGGATAGATTTTTTATCCCTATCCCACCTCTATCCACCGTTTGGTAGTGTTCATATTGGGAATAGGGATAAGTTCCCTTATCCCTCTATTTTGACTCATTTCTCCTTGTCTTTCTATCCTCTTTCTCTGCTTACTTAATAAATTTAGGGGTAATATCGTCAATTATATTGATTTATCCCTATCCCTATCCAACATACCAAATATATCTTATATTATACCTATCCCGCTTTTAACTTTTACCCCTATCCCTATCCCTATCCCTATCCCTATCCCTATCCAATACCAAAACCAAACGTCCGGTAATTATATATCAATTGAGTGATTTGGTAAGTAATTATAACATTTTAGATCCAACATTAGCTAAATTCAAGTTAGAAGGTTTAACAGAGAAAACTCAGTTGAGAAATCTAATAAAATAAAATAGAAAACTTCGATGAGAAAAAAATTGTATTTTGCCAAATAATTAAGAATGAGAATTCTAATCATTGGTATCAGACGCAATTCAGATCTCTTATAATGGCCAAAAAGAAAAAAGGGAAAAATGAAATACAAATTTGGAAAGAAACCAAACATTCAAGATGAACCAAATTAAGTAATTAACCTTACGAACATATGAATTCGAAAATTAATTTATAACCTGTAAAAAAAAAAAAAAAAGAGAGAGAGAGACACTGACGTTTTCATGATCTAAATGGCGAAGCAGCTTAATCTCCCGAAGCGTACGTTTCGCATCCATGTGATTATCAAAAGCGTTAGCTATCTTCTTTATCGCTACCATCTCGTTCGTCTCCGAATTTAACACCGAGCTTCAAAAAAAAAAAAAAGGAATAAACACATCAGATTTTTTAAATCGTCGATCAAACACAGATTAAAAAACATAACAATTGTCTAATTCCTTACCAGACGATACCGTAAGCACCGCGACCGATAGGCAGAATCGGAGGGCGATATTTCGATGTAACTTCAAATTGATTCCCGAAAATGTTATATTGAATAAATTGACCGCCGTGAGATGGAATCGCCGGAAAGTTCCCGTACTGAGCGCCGGGGTCACCGTTAGCCATTTGGTCGATATATAAGAAAAATACAGAAGGATATCGTCGAGCAAGTAGAGTAATAACAAACTTGTAAAGAATTGAAGGAAGAAGAGATTTATATAAGTGAAGAAAAAGACTTTGGATTTTGACTTTGATCTAAATTTCCATCACCAATTCGTGATGAATATATAAAATAAAATGGAAGACAAAATGAGTCTGGAAGTGGAGATAGGTAAGCTTGATTTGAGTTCGGGAGCAAATGCGAGGAAGGAGAAAGGAAAACGCGCGAGGTACGAGACTGGAACGCGTTATGTCTGGACATGAACGGTTCAGATTTCAGCCGCCTCTGATCCACGGTCACTCTTTCTTTAATTTTTTCAACGGTTTTGTTCCTCACTTTTTTTTTTAACTGCTTTTCCGGGGTTTTTCTTTTTTCCTTTTTTTTTTTTTTTTTCTTTTCTTTTGTTTTGAGTGGATTTTAGATTTTTTTTTTTTTTTTTGTGTAATTTTGTTAAAGATATTTATATTGTGAATTAATTACGTTGGTTTGAGTGACACCTCATTTTTGACAATTATGTATTACTATAAAGTCTGAATCTAAATAATGATAATTGTTATTAACGGTTGACACTATTTATATACGTGTGTAACTGCGTACGTCAAAATATGAAGAAAATTAGGTGTCTAATTTTAATTGATTGTAGTAGTATATTTCCACATTTGTCAAAACTCCCTTATATATATAGGCAAAATATATTAACGCCCTTGACTTTTTAAAATGTTAAGAGTTAATATTAATTTATAGTATTATACTTCAATCAATTAAATGTATCTAGATTTTTCTTTCATTTGCAAGATCTGAATAATATATTTTGATTTGCTAAGTTGTGTAGTGTTGTCATACGAGAAGTATATATTTTTATATGGCTGTAGATTTTCGATGAAGGATGGTGAAACTTGATCAGACGTAGGTTATAGCTTTTTTATATTGTGTTATTTAGTTTGTTTTTGTGTTGTTTTTATTCTACTCTCTTTAGGTTAGATTAACCCTGTGTGAATATGTTTTTTCCTTATGTGGAATGGTTACTGGTATACTCTAGTTATCGTGGAATTTATTATCTTATGTTGTAATTTTAACCTTGAGTGAAACCATTATTGTCAAAAAAATAAATAAATAAAATTATACACATCGAATCTTTTATTAACGTAACAGTTAGCATGTGTAACTATTTACTAAATATGTATTTGGTTTAAGCTTAAATGTGATCAGGGGCGGAGGGAGGGAGGGCACGCATAGGCAACTGGCTCTCCTCCTCCCGCGGCGGCGTTGGAAAACATTCTTAATAGGAGTGTTTCCGACAACCACTAAAATCGATGATCTGATTTTCAAGGGATTGATTGTGGATATATCAGACCCCAAAAAGATATTCCTTCCAAAATTTTATCAATTGATTGTACATCATCATGATCTGGCTCAAATAATTGAATGGGTATATATATATATATATATATATATATATATACACACACACATATGGGTCATTTACAGTTAATGACAAGAAAATGCTTAAAAAAAAAAAAAAAAACAGACAGACAGTTGAAAGGTACAAGAATATCAATAAATTAATAATGGAAGATGCAAGCGGTAATCTATATTAAAGATCCATGTGTAATTTGGATAAACAATTTGATCCTACCGAACCTCAATTATTGGATAAGTTGTCTAAATTCCAAATTAACATACTACAATTTTTAGGGGAATATATATATATATAATTAATTTTTTGAATTTATATGTATTGCATTTAACTTGCAAATAAATGAAATCTACAAGGACTATGACAAGCAAAATATATATATTAACCCTCTGCTTCTTTTTTTTTTTTTCTTTCTTTTTACTAAGCCTTGATTTATACATAGACACATTTAAGCCCTTTTTTTTTCACGCACATTGAGAACCCCCAATCATACTATTAGTTAGAGTTCTCAATTTGTGCTAAAATTAAAAATCTGTGGCTTCATGTATCTATTTTGAAAGATCAAGAAGCATAATTACGAGAAATTGGACCATATTATAATAAAGTTTGATATGTAGCTCACAACAATAGGAGATTCATATGGTTCCCCCGTTATGTAACGTTTACGGGTAAATATGAGTATATAATTCAATGATAATTGATAAATTTG
Source organism: Euphorbia tirucalli (assembly GCA_039660915.1). Taxonomy (NCBI): domain Eukaryota; kingdom Viridiplantae; phylum Streptophyta; class Magnoliopsida; order Malpighiales; family Euphorbiaceae; genus Euphorbia; species Euphorbia tirucalli. The sequence continues at coordinate 16,080,790 of CM077639.1, forward strand.
TAATAACTGTAAGGAAATTTTTTTGGATACACTCTCGTATGCGAATGCATTTTGGGTTTGAAGCGTGTCCAATACATACGCACTTTACCATGTATGGTAATTTGATCAACAAATAGAGCTATCAGGATTTGAAGCCTCGACCGCTTAATCTAAGAGGCTCTAATACCATGTTATGAAACCATTTAACCCAAAAGTTTAAGCTAATAAGTAGGGTTCAATTATAGTTTTTATTATTATATCTAATAGAAATTACATCTCTTATCCAAGTCTTTAACTTCCGAATTTCATGAGACTCAATTACGCGTATAGTGCACACATAACACAATCTTCAAAACTTTTAATGCAATTAAATAAACAAACAACTTACTTATATCGATCTAAAAGCATAATTGTTTAAGAAGAGATTTCAAATTCCTATTTTAATCACAAAACTAATTAAACTAAGGAGGATTCTTTCAATTAAAAAATCTTAAACAGGATTCTAGAAATGTCCCGACATTAACAAAGTAAAAGGAAATTTTTTTTTTTCTTTTTTTTAAGCTTTAGAAAAAAAGAGAGATAGAGAATACATATTAGCTCTTGTATTTTAAGATATTTAGTGATATGCGTGGAAGAGGCACAATTTTCATACGAAATTTTTATCATTATTAATTCCAAAAATTCAATTTAGGTCTAACATTTTATACAATGTCGAATTGTATTTATATAATATTCTACTATTGAATAAGAGTTAAAATTAAATAATAAATTATTCACCCTTTGTAAAAAGGTCCATTCCCACTCAAATACATATTCAATTGGATGATTTAGACTAAAAAAATAATAAATAAAACTAATAGGAGGAAGGAAGCTAAAAAGAAAAGTAACATGAAAAAAATGAAAATTAAATTTTAAAAAAAGAAGGCAGAAAGTGTATTTTTTCCTCGAATAATAGTAATTGGATCTATGTTTGATTATAATGAGTTTGACCTGCATAACAAAAAATTAGACATACAATTATGATAACAAGAAATTTTTGTAGTTCTGCTAACTTTGCTTACATCCATAGATGAAGAAGAGCGTATAATTCATTAATAATTAGCAAGTCCGTACAACAATAAAGGAAAATTCTCGTCATTTATATACATTACTGACTTTTCAAATCTCATGAGTCTCGATTATATCCACAGTTCACACACATACATATTCTCATAGCAAAGCTCTAAAACTCTTAGCGCTAATAATAAACAAACAACTCTTACTTTTACAGGCCTCGAAAGTAATCCTTTTTTTAATATGAATTATTTTAATGTGAAAGTTCTCAATTCACTATCTAGTTAAGAATACCAACCTAAATAATATATATCTTGAAATAACTTGACATATGCACTACTGGAGTATCTATTATGTTGGAAATTAGACAAATATATTGGATTATATACTAGTGACTATTTGTCAACTTTGGGTCAAATTATATTATGGAAAGGAAGCGTATTACATCAAATGATTAGTGTCATTGTATAGTACGTAACGTGAGCTTTCCAACGGTATATAATTTATCCAAAACGGACAAGTAGTGAATGAGAAATGTTGCTCAAAGTTAGCCTAATGAAATGGAATATTTGGAGAAATTTTGGTCCAAGTTAACTTATCCCATATGGGAAAATAACAAAGAGAAAAAGATGTTTATATTGAAACACACTTTTGTAAGGTGTTAACTTGTATAAGCCAAAAGGCTCTCTCTTGCGTGCACAGGGGGGGTGCAAATCTTAGTCCCGAGCCTTCAAAGGCCCAATGCGCACCCGCACGACATGGGCTTCGCGAATACCAGACTGAATTGGGCCACTACGGGCCTGCCTAATTAAAAATTAACTACAGATTAAATTCTCTTAATAAGATAATTAATCCAATTAAATGCCATGATTCCAAAATTCCTTCTCCTCCTTCTCTGCAATCTGTTTCCTTCTAAATAGGCTGTTGTTTTCCTTTTTCCTAATCCGGTGATAGTCCGCTTCACACAGTTCGGTTCGCCTCTGAGAGTTGTTATATCATGGGAGACAAATCGCCAATACGGGGCAGATAATTGTCCTAAGGAAACTGTATTGACAGGCCTTAGCTCTACTGTTTCTTTTGTTTTAAGGTTGAAAAGTATTTCCATCTTGATTTCTGTTCTTCGATTATTCAATTTATTCTTTCCAGTGTTTCTGTAATCTGTAATTTATTTATATAAATTGTATTTCAATTTACTGCAACTAACAATCTTAAGACAATTACATCAGTAGTACTTGGTTAAGTTTTGCAGGATTACCTTGACATTCTGGATATTTAATACCCTAACATTCTGGATATTTTATACCTTGACATTTGGAGAAATTCTTTGGACCTATTACTGGATTCTGTTGGACTGTTCGAACATTTGTTGTTCTATATTAACAGTTCTTATTTCTGATTTATTTTTTGTATTTGATTTGTTGATTCTGGAATTTCACTAACTTTGTTTGTTTGAAATTTCAGATTGAAAAATGGCTGATATTGTCCCACCTATTGGAGGCAATGGTTCTGAAACTGGCCAAGGCCAGAATAACCAAAATAGACAAAATGGTCCTAATGGTTCTAGGCTTGTTATGCCTAACGGTCTTGTAGCTGGTTCGGGTTCATACCTAGTAATAGTGTCTGAAAGACCGAAAAAATTTAACGGAATGAATTTTAAGATGTGGCAGTAGAAAATGCTTTTCTACTTGAATAGTATGCAATATCATAAGTTGCTGAAAGAAGATCCTCCTGTTGTACCCGAGGGTGTGATGGATGCTTCTATTCAGTTAGCTGTTGATGGATTTCCTTTGCAGAAACCACATTCTGAATGGATTAGCTCCAGATTTGTAAAAGGTTTACACTGTTAAACGAACTGCAAAGGAATTGTGGGACTCCTTGGATAGGAAGTACAGAACTGAGGATGCTGATGCTAAGAAATACTTAGTAGGCCAATTCCTTAATTACAAAATAATTGATTCCAAATCTGTTGTGAGTCAAGTGCAAGAAATTCAGCTTTTGATCCATGGGATGCAAGCTGAAAGAATGGAGACTAGTGAAACCTTCCAAGTGGCTGCAATCATTGAGAAATTGCCACCTAGTTGGAGTGATTTCAAAAACTATCTCAATCATAAAGAGAAAGAGATGTCTGTTGAGGATCTAATTATCCGACTTCGTATTGAGGTAGACAATAGAATATCAGAGAGGAAATCTTCTGTTGCGGCTAATCAAGCTATAGCTAGAGCCAATGTTGTGGAGGTCAAGAAAGACCCCAAGAAGGGCAAACAGCCTACTGGATCTAAGTCCAAATTGGGACCTAAAAGGGGCATTTCCAAGAAACCAAAGTTTAATGAGAAATGCTTTAATTACAATAAAATGGGACACAAGTCCTCTGATTGTAGGCTGCCAAAAAGGGTCAACAAAAAGGAGGCAAATGCTGTGGAAGAAATTACTAAAGATGTGTCTGACATCGATCTGTGATTTTTGAAGTCAACCTGGTTAACTCAAACCCATAAGAATGGTGGCTTGATATTGGTGCTACACGCCACATTTTCTATGACAAAGGGTCTTTTGCTAAATTGACTCTTACAAAGAAATGAGAGAATCTCTACATGGGCAATTCTGCTACTTCAAAGATCAAGAGACATGGAACTGTCATTCTGAAAATGACTTCTGGGAAAGAAGTGAAGCTGCAAAATGTCTTGTATGTTCCTAAAATGAGGAATAATCTAGTTTCTGGGAGCCTCTTGAGCTCACATGGCTTCAAGATGGTTTTTGAGTCTTAGAAATTTATTTTGTCTAAAGGGGGTATGTATGTGGGCAAGGGATATGAATGTAATAGGATGTTCAAATTTAATTGTAGACTTGGACATGTTAATTTTAATACGTTGCGACATTTAATTAACTTGAATCATATCCCTATGTTTCAAATTGATAAAAGCCATAAATGTGAAATTTGTGTAGAGACAAAATTGACAAGATCCTCGTTTCATTCTGTTGAAAGAAATTCAGAACCACTTGATCTTATACACACAGATATTTGTGACTTGAAGTTTGTTCAATCAAGGAGAGGAAATAAATATTTTATTACCTTCATAGATGATAGCACAAAATAGTGTTATGTGTATTTGCTTAAAAGCAAAGATGAGGCTTTAGAGAAATTTGTTCTCTATAAGCAAGAAGTAGAAAACCAACATAATAAAAAGATTAAGGTGGTAAGAAGTAATTGTGGTGGTAAATATGTTGCACCATTTGGCGAGTTTGGCTCCCAACATGGTATTGTTCACAAAGTAACACCACCTTACTCTCTTCAATCTAACGGTGTAGCTGAACGCAAGAATTGTACCTTAAAAGAAATGATGAATGCGATGCTAACCAGTTCTGGGTTACCACAAAACATGTGGGGGGATGCTGTGTTGTCAGCAAATTACCTTTTAAACGAGGTACCCTGTAAGAAACAAGACAAAACCCCTTATGAATTATGGAAAGGTAGAAAACCTTCTTATAATTACTTGAAAGTGTGGGGTTGTCTTGCAAAGGTAATGGCCTTATTACCTAAAAGAATGAAAATAGGCCCAAAAACAGTGGATTGTATTTTCATTGGATATGCGGAACACAGTAACGCGTATCGGTTTCTTATGCATGAATCTAAAAACCCGGAAATACATAAGAATACATCCTTGGAGTCAAAGGATGCCTCGTTCTTTGAAAACTTGTTTCCATGCAAACAAAACGATGTGTGGTCAAGATCTAAACAGTCTTATGAGACTGTTGAAGTCGACAGTCAAGATGGTCAACATGACAAAGTCGAGAATAGTAAAGAACTTCGACAAGAGGTTGAAGAGAGTATTCAAGATCTTCAAGAAGAGGATGAGAAGGACATAGAGGTGGAACCTTGAAGAAGTAAAAGGGCAAGGGTGGAAAAATATTTTGGTCCAGATTTTCTAACCTACATGTTAGAGGCTGAACTACAAACTTACAAAGAAGCTGTAAGTTCAACGAAAAGTCCTTTATGGAAAGAAGCCACAAGATGTGAGATTGATTCCATTCTACAAAATCATACTTAGGAATTAGTGGATCTTCCTCCCAAAACTAAACCACTAAGTTCTAAATGGATTTTCAAACGAAAATTGAAAGCTGATGGAACAATTGATAAGTACAAGGCCCGTTTGGTTATAAAAGGTTATAGACAAAAGGAAGGCCTTGACTACTTTGATACTCATTCTCCAGTGTCGAGAATAACATTCATTAGGATGGTACTTGCTATTGCCGCTTTATGGAATCTTGAGGTACATTAAATGGATGTGAAGACAGCTTTTCTGAATGGAGATCTTGAAGAAGAAATCTACATGGAACAACCTGAAGGTTGTGTAGTTCCAGGTCAAGAAAGGAAATTCTATAAATTGGTGAAGTCTTTATATGGTTTAAAGCAAGCACCAAAACAATGACACAAAAAGTTTGATGATGCCATAATGGCTAGTGACTATCGTATCAACGAGTGTGACAAATGTATTTATGTGAAAACTACAACTGAAGGATATGTTATCCTATGCTTGTATGTTGATGACATACTCATTGTGGGAAGCAATGAGAAGATGGTAAAGAGTACCAAGAACATGTTAAATTCGATATTTGACATGAAAGATATGGGATTGGCAGATGTGATTTTAGGCATCCAAGTTAAACATTCACCTAACGGTCATTTTAACTCAGTCACGCTATGTGGACAAGATACTTGCTAAGTTTAACAAGGATGATTCTGGTATAGCCAAAACTCCGTTAGACATTAGTCAACATTTGTCCAAAAACAAAGGTGAAGGCATAGACCAAGTGGAATATGCTAGGGTTATAGGTAGTCTGATGTACCTTTCGAGTTGTACAAGACCTGATATTACTTACATTGTAAGTAGTTTAAGCAGATATATGAGTAATCCAGAAAAGATTTATTGGGTAGCTATTGTAAGAATACTAAGGTATTTGCGAAATACTCGTAATTATGGTTTACAATATACGAGAGAACCTGCGGTACTAGAAGCGTATTCTGATGCCAGTTGAATAGCTGAAATCAAGAATTTCTAAAGGTACAAGTGGGTACGTGTTCACTCTAGGAGGAGAAGCAGTGTCCTGGAAATCCTCAAGGCAAACGATTATAACTAGATCCACTATGGAAGCTGAGTTTGTAGCCTTGGATAAAACTGGAGAGGAAGCTGAATGGTTATGGAATTTCTTAGAAGATATTTCAGAATGGCCAAAGCCTGTGCCCGCAATTTGTATACATTACGATAATCAAGCAGTGATTAAAAGAGCACAGAACGTTATGTACAATGTTAAGTTGAGACACATACGTTGTCGTCATAATACCGTTAAACAACTGATCTCAATAGGAGTTATCTCTATTAACTTTGTAGGGTCAAAGGATAACACTGCGGATCCGCTAACCAAAGGGTTAAACCGAGATCAAGTTGAAAAGACATCAAGGGGAATGGGACTAAAGCCCATGAATATTTAAGGTGTTATATGAAGGAAAACCCAACCTTGTTGACTGAAGATCCCAAGATCTAGGTTCAATAGGACAACCTAATTGCATAGACCTTGTGAGGTCATTGTGGGGGTCAACCCCTTGTCCATTCCTACGATGTAAACAGTGATAAAACGTGGAAAGGTTAAGCTATGCTTTTAATGATTCTTTATGCTTCAAAAGTTTGAGCAAAAGAGATCACCTATGTGAGAGTGAAGTGGGGTCGCTTCAAAAGAAACTAATGGGGCTTAGTTATCTGAAACTCTTGCAGAACCAGGAGATGTCCATGACCATAACAGACATGAGAACTAAAAACTATGTTATGTTGGTATTTGTGTGAGGTATATCGTCATTTACACAAATGGCAGAATAGTTCAAGGACATCATGTCTACTAGTCAGCTAGTAAAGTAAATATACTAGCACAAGCGAATGTTCAAGGGTTGATGTCTACCTATCCTATGCAAATATCGACTGTAGTTTACTATCACTACTTCGATTTTGATCTTTCTTTTCGTCAATCAATTTCATTCATGTGGGGGGTTGTTGGAAATTTGACAAATATATTGGATTATATACTAGTGACTATTTGTCAACTTTGGTTTATATTATAGAAAGGAATCGTATTACATCAAATGATTAGTGTCATTGTATAGTACGTAACATGAGCTTCCCAACGGTATATAATTTACCCAAAACGGACAAGTAGTAAATGAGAAGTTGTTGCTCAAAGTTAGCCTAATGAAATAGAATATTTGGAGAAATTTTGGTCCAAGTTAACTTATCCCACATGAGAAAATAACAAAGGGGAAAAGGTGTTTATATTGAAACACACTTTTGTAAGGTGTTAACTTGTATAAGCCAAAAGGCTCTCTCTTGCGCGCACAAGGGGGTGCAAATCCTAGCCCCGAGCCTTCAAAGGCCCAATGCGCACCCGCACGACGTGGGCGTCGCGAATACCGGACCGAATTGGGCCACTACAGGCCTGTCTAATTTTTGCTCCGGTCTGACTAAATTTTCTCCAGATATTGTTGAGTCTCTTGAAATCTCTGTCAGTTTATTTTTTAAATTAAAAATTAATTGCAGATTAAATTCTCTTAATAAGAGAATTAATCCAATTAAATGTCATTATTCCAATTAATTCCCTTAGTCTATTTCTTCTTGCTCTATCAGTTGTAGAGATACATTGAAAAATCCAAAACTCCTTCTCCTCCTTCTCTGCAATTTGTTTCCTTCTAAATAGGCTGTTGTTTTCCTTTTTCCTTTTCCGGTGATAGTCCGCTTCATACAGTTCGGTTCGCCTTTGAGACTTGTTGTATCCTGGGAGACAAATCGCCAATACGGGGCAGATAATTGTCTTACGGAAACTGTATTTACATGCCTCAGCTCTATTGTTTCTTTTGTTTTAAGGTTGAAAAGTATTTTAATCTTGATTTCTGTTCTTCGGTTATTCAATTTATTCTTTTCAATGTTTCTGTAAACTGTAATATATTTATATAAATTGTATTTCAATTTGCTGCAACTAACATATTATCCCCTTTTTGGTCCTATATTTATATAAATTTTGGTTATCACCAATAAAAAATATTGCAAATTTAAAAAATCCTTTGATTTAGTAAAGAACGATATGATAATAAATGCACATTAAGAAATTGAACAACCCTTTTAGCACTTCAGATGATGAAAACCACACGTAGAAATGATCTCTACAAGTCAACAAGGTTGGGCAGCCGGACAGCCAGCAACCTTATACATTAATTTCTTTAATCTACAAATAATTATATAATATAATAGTATTAATTAGCTATCAATCTTTAATATAATATATGTTTAGCATTTACCCCTTTGTATATATTTAATTGGAAAAATATTATTATGATTAAGTAAAAATCTTCACATGGAAAACGTTAGAGTGATAGGGTGATGAAGGATGGTTCCATGGTCTTTCTGTAAGACTTAATAGTCAAAAACCAAACATAAAACAACATTTCAAACTTTGGGCAAATATGCAAATTATGTTACATTGACTGAAATTGCGTGAGATTTGGATACGGATAATTTTTTGGTCTAAAAAAAAAAAAAATACTAAGTGAAACTAAAAAGTTACGTAAAAGGTCAATTAATCATGCTAAAAGGAAAAATTAAAGTAAAAATAAGAAAATGGTAAATGGTCAAATTAATAATTTAATACACGTCCTGGAAACTTTATGCCTAATTTAGTCGTCACAGTCATCATAACAACCACTTCTTAGTTGTTGGGTTTATGTACAGTGATGCAGATGAATTTTAATATTTTATTACACAGTATGGCTTTAATTAATGTTTTATGAGATATTGAAAGTTGAGAATGTTTCGGTTTTACAAATGTGATAACCAGCTTTTTTTAAGTTTGGTTTTCACCTCATGCCGTACCGTACCATACCATACCAATACCTTTTATTACTTTCTTAAATAATACCACAACTACTTATACGCTTTCTTTTGTACTGTTTTCTTTTATTTATTTATTTTTTTCCTCTTAATCTTATCTTCTCTTTGAATTTTCCATTATTTCGTGCTATTTGGTTTTTTTTTTTTTCTTCCATTCTCATCGATTTTTTTCAAATTCTTTTTCTTTCTTTTTGATATGTAATTGTATCTATGTATTTAACACATTATTTCAATGTTTATGTTCGACTTTTTTCAATTTTGACCTATTTCTTTTCTTTTTCACCGATTTTCTTCATTATTCTTCTTATTTTATTTGATTATATTCGTTTTTTGTGTTATTTAGTGTATTTTTTATTTTCTACTCTTTTTTATTCATTTTATTCGTTTATTTTGTTTATTCTTTTGCATTTTATATATTTTTTTTCTTTCTTTATGTGTAGTTGTGTAATTTATGCTTTTTCTACATTTTTCAGTGTGTTTGGTTTCAGTGATACATATATGATATAATCGAGATACACGAGTACACTAATACACGTTTACTGCAGTTTAGATACATATATGATACACATATAAGTAATACAAATAACAAGATACATGTAAAAATAAAACAAAATAAAGGAAAAGATGTAAAAATAACATAAAATATAATTAAAATAACGAAAAAATACAATTTTAAATACGTTAAAAATCAATGCAAAAAATTAATGAAGATAGATTGTTGATACAGCTTTGATATACACGTGTTTTACATGTATGATACATTTATAAACAATATAAACTAACAAGATACATGTAAAAAAATGTTACAAACGTATCATACATGTATCATATAAATATCAAATTTGTATCAAATATATATTATAAATGTATCAAACACGTATCATTGACCTTAAAAAAAAAAAAAAAAGAGTTATTAAGGACCCTGTTGTACTGAAATATTTCTCATTTAAAAAAATGTTATATAATTTTGGTATATGACTTATTTTGAAACTCATTCTCCTGTTTTGTCTTTTATAGTGCTTGTAATTTAGAAATTAGAAAAAGTAGCATGTTAGAAATATTGAAACCATTTTCTAGGTTTTTTGAGAAGTTTTCCATTTATGCAAAAATATTAGTAGGTGAAAAAATAGTGGTATTTTACTAAAAATTCGTAAATATTTTGTTTGACAAAATTTCAAGCTATGCGTGATGTGATATTAAATGAGTTTAACTTCTAGCAGACAATTGTGTAACAGTTTAATGGACGAAAATATTTAAAACTCACAATTAATCTATGAAGATTAAAAATTTAATTAAATAAAATTGCCAAAACAAAATAAATTTTTGCAATTTGAGAAATTGGAATTGAATTGAAATGCTTAATTCGATCCTTACTTTTGTAATTAAACTAAAGTTTGAACGAAAGAAAAGCTAAAGTATAACAAATGAAGGTCTAAAAGCTAATTAAAAGATTCAATAGAGTTTAAATTTTTGTTTAATTAAGTTAAGTTGATGTAAAGATAAAAGAGTTTAAAAAGTTTATAAGGAGTAATGTAATTTTGTGTTTGATCTTGATGCAATGGTGGTCTTCTACTTTTTTTTACCAAACTGCGTTTTGATTATCGTCTGATTTCTATTATCGTACAGCTTATATCGAATAATGCAATTCGTTCTCCCTTACTTTTTTCTTCTAATGATTTTGGATATCAAACTGTTTGCTACTATCAATTTTTTCAGTACATTGATACTTTATCTTTTTGTTTTGATATTATTAGTTTGACCCTTTTTTTTCATGTGGACTACTATATCTGTTAATTAGTACGTGCCATAATATTTGTAAACACATAAGACTAAATCGAATATATGGTTCACATTCGTAGCCATCGCACGACTGCATAGGAAGTATGATTCAGATCCTTCTAGTGAACACTAAAGTATTCTACTTTTCTTAAAAATAATTTCATATGCTAGTTAACAGATATTGTATCCTATGCAATAAAAAAATTTTAAGTTCGGGGCTAATAATATAAAAGCAGATTGATCAGGTACCCAATTTGTTGAAAAAATTTATCAGGGAGCTAATTATTAATCCATAAAAGTTCCTGAACATTCTTTTTGTTCCACCCTTGCCGGAATATATGTTCTGAGATTCGTCAGTTACTTCACCACGGGCCAGTTATCAAGCTAACCCATTACTGGAGAGAAGCTAATAGTTGTGCGGATGCTTTGGCTAAGCCTGCTAATAGGTACCCCCCAGGCCTAAACATCCTGTCTTCGCCTCCTTGCGAAGTGGCTCTTTTCATGGAAGAGGACCTGAGGGCTATTCGGTGTCCAAGGATTACTCCTTTAGTTTAGTCTGTTTCTCTGTGTTTTTTAGCTTTCCTTTCTACCAAAAAAAAAACACCTTTTTAAGTAATGAGGCTATAAGACAAACGCTTCTAAATAATTTAAGAATTACATGTTTTATTACTTGATACTGTGAAACGGACACTTCCAATTGATCTATTTTCTTATTTTGACAATTTTCAAAAATCTTGTCAAGTATTGAAATATTATTGGTCACTCCACACTAATGGAATATGTTATACACATGCAAAATAACTGTTAAGTTTGGGCTAGTAATATAAAAATAAAAATAAGTACTCGATATGCTAAAAAAACTAATCAAGAGACCATTTATAATTTTGGTAAACAATTTATCACTCCTTATAATTTGGTTAAACAATTTAAAACTCTATATGTTCTTACGTATTGCATTAGTTAGTCCATACAGGTACTTTTAAGGTTCTTAAGTTTTGTTTCAATAAATTCTTTAGTCCTTTCATCTATTTTTGCATATGAAAGTACAAAACTACCATTAGTTATAAGTCAAAAATATTTTTTTAAAAAAATTTAATTAAAATATTTGTAGTAAAGTTTTTTTAGTGTATATATATATATATATGGACACCAATATTTCTATACTTGAATATATTAGTTATAAAAATAAAAATTTCACTGTTACTTATATTATTAAATTTTTTTATCGTTTTTTTTATTAGTTTAACATAATTTCTTTAATCTGACAATAAATATTACTATTAATCTTCATAATTTTTTGGGAAATTGTCATATTCACATGGAAAAAAGTTTTTGTTTTATGCCATACCATAATCTATTTACACAAATACGTGATTTTTGAAAATCTTTTTATTAAATAGGTTTTGAAGTTTTTTTCTCTTTTTTTACGTTCTCTCCTACCTTCCTTTACCCATTGCTGCAAACCATTGTTGTGCATAGGGGATTTGCAGAGATATTGAAGAAGAGGCTCAGATCCTCCTCTCGTGGAGTCTTTCTGATCTCTCCTCCTCGCTCTCTGGCCCCCCTTAATTATTTTTTTTCCTTTTCTTTTGGTTGAAAATTCTTGATTTGGTTCTTCTCCATAGGTTCTTATCTGCGATTATGGTTGTGTTTGTAGCAGGCGTTCATGGAAAATGAATCGATGCGGATATCAGCAAAAGAGCGCCGTTGAAGGCAGCGAGGAGAGGAGGATGCTCATGGTGGACTCTATGATTTTCCCTAAGCCCAAGCGTTTGGGTCTTTTAAATCCTTCGATAAACGATCAATTGAGAGTTAAGATTGTCCGTCAAGTATGGTGTTTTTTTTCCCCTAAGGTTCATTTCAATTTTCTGATGTTAATACAGATGGGACCAATTCTGATGCTATGATTCGCCGCATAATTCAAGCATATGAGGTTTTTTTTTTCCTTGTTTGTTTTCAAGTTCTGATTTTTATTAGAAAGAGAGAATAAACTCGAAAATGATTTGTGCCATCATTTTTCTTTTGTCCAGATATTGTCTAGTTACAGTAGATCAAAGATCATTGAAAGGTGAATTTGGGTTCCAAGAGGTGGTTCTTGTTGGTTGTTGATTCCTCTCTCTTTGGTCTAATTTTGCGATTTTTGATTTTTGTTCCAAATAGTTGCACGCAAACTGCTGAAATTATTTGATCTGAAATTATTTGTCAAAAACAGTTCAGTGATCAGCATTTGCTTTCCCAAACATGTAGAAATACTAGTTTATTTGTTGCACCTTCTATTTCTTAAAATTGTTGTACTTGCTACCTAAATAACTTGAAGCACATGTTGGTATTGAAAATTATTTGATTTGCTTCCTTGCAGTAAGCTCCTTGAATGTTATTATATCTCCAAGCTCAATGTCTTGGAAAATATGGCTCATTCTGTTGTTAATATTGTGATTTATTTCCAACATAAACAAGAGAGCTTCCTTATATAAAGTTTTCACTACCTAGATGTATTTTAGACTTTGAAGTGCAAAGTCTTCTTTTAGAGGCCTATGGTAACAGAATATATCACTCTTTGAACCATTCTATGGAAGCATCTTTAGTTTAGCTACGCATATCTCAAGATTGCCAAATTTTGTGGATCCTCTGTGCATATTAGACGACTGTACTTATGAGATGTCCTCCTAGAACAACGAATATACTATCTCTTAAGATTGCTATTTTATATATATATATTATAGATTTTTTTTTTTTTTTTGTATTGTCAGTTACCAATTATTTTTATATGATAATGCCAATGACATGCTAACTACTGAAGTGAATTAATTTGATTATTTGTACATTTGAAACACTGACATGTTGTAATTTTTGAAAAAGTAAAATTTTTAGAACTGCAATTTTGGGACTACATTTTAGGACTGTAATTTTGGGACTGCATTTTAGGACTGCAATTTTGGACTGCAATTTTGGGACTGCATCTGCAATTTAGGACTGCACTTTAGGACTGCAATTTTGGGACTGCATTTGCCTTTTATGACTGCACTTTAGGACTGTAATTTTGGGATTGCATCTGTACTTTAGGACTGCAAGTTTGGGACTGCATCTGCACTTTAGGACTGCAATTTTAGGACTGTGTCTGTACTTTAGGAGTGCATTTTATGACTGCACTGTTTATATAGTGTTTATACATTATTTATACACTTCTTATACACTGTTATACACTGTTTATACACTGTTATACACTTCTTATATATTATTATACATTGTTTATATACTTCTTATACACTGTTTATACATTGTTTATACACTTCTTATACACTATTATACATTGTTATACACTGTTTATACACTTCTTATACATTGTATATATTATTATACATTGTTTATACACTGTTATACACTGTTTATATATTGTTTATACACTTCTTATACACTGTTTATATACTTCTTATACATTGTTATACATTATCATACACTTCTTATATATTGTTATACATTGTTTATACATTGTTTATACATTGTTTATAGACTTCTTATAGACTTCTTATACACTGTTGTACATTGTTTATACACTACTTATACACTGCTATACATTGTTATACACTTCTCATATAATGTTATATGTTTATACACTTATTATACATTGTTATACAATCTTCAAATCTTAATAATACTTGTTATCAAATTGCTAATGTTAATTTTAAAAGGAGATTTCCATGTTTATAGATTTGAAGATTTGTTACTGATAAAGTTGAAATCCCCCTTTGAAATGTGAAAATACCTTCTTATATGCTATTATATATGTGTTTTTTTATTGCAGGAACTGAATAGAATCTCATCTTTGGTGGTACAATTGAAAACCAAGAAGAAGTTTTCTTTTTATTGAAGAAGAAGAAGATTGAAGGAACTGAATAGAATCTTAACATTTAGTAGTTTGAGTTTGTCATCTTTTTATATCTGTACCCAACATATTTGCTACAAGACATATTAGTATTATCTTGTAATTTAGATTAGGTCCTTTTGTTCCTAATGTATTTATACACTTCTTATATACTGTTATACATTGTTATACACTTCTTATACAATGTTACATGTTTATACATTTATTATACATTGTTAGACACTGCTTATACATTATTATACACTGTTTATACACTTTTTATACACTGCTTATACATTGTTATACACTGTTATACAATTCTTATACACTGCTTATACATTGTTATACACTTCTTATACACTGCTTATACACCATTTATATAATTCTTATACACTGTTATACACTTTTTATACATCGCTTATACATTGTTTATACGCTACTTATACACTGTTATATATTATTATACACTTCTTATATAATATTATATGTTTATACACTTATTATGCATTGTTATACACTTTATACACTGCTTATACATTATTATACATTGTTTATACATTGTTATACACTTCTTATGCATTGTTATACATTTATATATTGTTATGCATTGTTTATACACTGTTTATACATTGTTTATATACTGTTTTTACATTTCTTATACACTGTTATACACTGTTTATATATTGTTTATACACTTCTTATAAACTGTTATACATTGTTATACACTGCTTATACATTATTATACATTGTTTATACATTGTTATACACTTCTTATACATTGTTATACATTTGTATATTGTTATGCATTGTTTATATACTGTTTATACATTATTTATACACTACTTTTACACTTCTTATACACTGTTTATACACTTCTTATACACTGTTATACATTGTTGTACACTATTTATATACTTCTTATACATTGTTATACATTTCTTATACATTATTATACATTTTTTATACCCTATTTATATATTGTTTATACACTGTTTATACACTTCTTATACACTATTTATACACTGATTATATATTGTTTATACACTGTTTATATATTGTTTATGCACTTCTTATACATTGTTATACACTGTTTATACACTTCTTATATATTATTATACATTGTTATACACTGTTTATATACTTCTTATACCTTAAGAAACACTATTACATTGAATATATCTTAATTATACCTTAAGATACACTATTCTAGTGATTATACCATAGTTATTCCTTATTTATATCCTAAGATACATTATAGCTTACTTATACCTTAATTATACCTTAAGATACACTATTACAGTGATTATATCTTTGTTATACCTTAAGATACACTATTACATTGATTATACATTAGTTATACCCTAATTATACCGTAAGATATACTATTACAGTGTTTATACCTTAGTTATACCTTAATTATGCCTTAGTTATACCTTAAGATATATTATTACATTGATTATACCTTAGTTATACAATAATTATACATTAGTTATACCGTAAGATATACTATTACATTGATTATACATTGTTATACACTGTTTATACACTTCTTATATATTAAGATACACTATTACAGTGTTTATACCTTTGTTGTACCTTAATTATACTTTAGTTATACCTTAACATACACTATTACATTGATTATACATTAGTTATACCTTAATTATACCTTAGTTATACCTTAAGATACAAAGGTATAATTAGTTATACCTTAGTGGAAAAAATATGTCGGAAAAAGTATATACATATGGAGTTTGTTTCGAAAAAAAAAAACTTTCTAAAGTCGTATGACAAAAAAATAAACGGATTGAGAGATAAATGCAAAATTAGATTAAAAATTATAAAAAAAGGAGAGAGAAAAGTGGACAAATTAGAGGAGGTATTTTGGAGATTATGATTTTTTGCTTTTGTTATTTTTTTGGGCAAAAATCACGTAAAAGAGTAATAAGTTTTTTAGGTATTTTTGAAATTTCGGAAAGTTTTTTATGTATTTATATAAACTTTTGCTTTGTATGTAAAAAAGTTATATGGTGTCAAAAGGTAAGTATTTATATAAAAAAAACCCTAATTTTTTTGTTAATATTATTCATAAGGTTGAGATGAAACGTTTGTATCTCCAATTTTACATAGTTTTATATCTATTTTATACTTTTAAAAAAATTTATTTATTTATTCATTTATTTTAATAAAATAAATTCGATGATTAATCTATATAATTATATAGAATTTAATAAATTAATTAATATTAGTAATATTGGAACTATGTAAAAAAAAAAAATAGAAATGATAATATGTTTTACAATTATGAATCAGGATAAAAGATAATTTTACCATTTTTTATCTAATTTGACCATTGATTCTAATAAAAGAACCAAACAATTGACAATGACAAAATTTAAAAACTATAAAATTATGTCTAAAAATATGAGAAATAACTTATATAATATATAAAAACTTAAGGACTACCTTAAAATTTTTGTAAAAACACGATCGGCTAAGAATGCGTTTTGACTTTAAAAATTTGCATTGATGTTGACAGAGTGGCTTGTCTGTTAATCAGCGCAAGATGTGGTATTTTAAAACAAAAATTGATATTTTTTTGCTTTCTTTGTTTATTTTTCTATTTATTTAAGAACTTTGATTTTCAGTTATTTTTTGAGGGGTGCTTGTTTTGGAACAAGAAATTCTGTACTTAATATTTTAGGTAATTTTGAATTTTTTTTTTTTTTTTAACTTTTTTTTAGCTATATTTCCATCAAAAGAACCCGTCTAAATAAGGTCAGCATTCATCTATTTTAAAATGTCCGAAATCAAACTTCTTAAAATAGGAGATCATTATAAGAATATAAACTACTTAATAAGAAAAATGAAAATAATAACAATATAGAAATATCGGACTACTAAAAAAAAAAATTATACAATATGATAATTTTTAGAAAAATGTTAACAAAAGTAGTTTTAAATTTATAAATACAAGGCTTGCTGACAGGGGCGGAGGGAGGGGGGGGCACGGGTAGGCCGTTGCCCCCCCGGCCGCCGGAAAACACCCCTAGTAGGGGGTGTTACCGGCGGCCAACGAACAAGAACTCTGGTTTTGGGGGGGGCAGATTTGCCCCCCCAAAACCAGAGGTCCTCTTTTTTTTTTTTTCGCAGG
The DNA here is from genome assembly GCA_039660915.1 of Euphorbia tirucalli. NCBI lineage: Eukaryota > Viridiplantae > Streptophyta > Magnoliopsida > Malpighiales > Euphorbiaceae > Euphorbia > Euphorbia tirucalli. Next base: position 16,098,539 of record CM077639.1, read on the forward strand.
TAAAACGACGTCGTTTTGCCTGGGAGGCAAAACGACGTCGTTTTTGCCTGGAGTTTAAAAAAAAAATTCCAGGCAAAAACGACATCGTTTTGCCTAAACGACGTCGTTTTTCCTGGTGCTGGAACAAAAAAAAATAAAACAAATTGTGTTTTGACCCAGCAGCTCCCTCTTTTCTTCATTCTTTCTCTGTTTCAAATTTCCACCTCCACCACCACCCAACCAACCTCCTCCGCCACTATCTCCTCCGTCCAAGCCGCCGTCGCCTGGTCACGCTCCGCCTCTCCATCCGTCTGTGTCTGCCGGCTCTCTCTTCAATTAGGTAATTTTTATTTTTCAATTCCTAAATATTTTATATTTCAAACCCTAAATTGAATTGAGATTTCACAAACACAATTAGATTAATTGAGATTGTTATGATGTTAAATTAGGATTAGGAATTGTAAATAATATGTTAGCATTTTTTTATTTTACTATTATTTGAATCAAAAATTTTTTTTTTTCATTAATATGATAAATAGATGAATTAGGGGTTTAGTTATTTAGGGATTCTAATTTAGGGATTGTAATATATTGCTATTGAATGGAATTAATTGTGTCGTTATTGAATTAAATTGAATTAATTATGGGTTTGTTGGCCGGTCGGAAATTTTTAATCGCTGGCCGGAATTTTTTGATCGCCGGCCGGAAAATTTTTAGGGAAATTTTTGCCCCCCCGAAGTTGATGTCCTGGATTCGCCACTGCTTGCTGAAACATCAAAGTGCCACCTCCAGTGCTTGTAATTTATATCTTTATATTTCGTTATTTTTCTCAAAGTGTCGTACTTTTGTTCTTGTTAAAAACACTCCGTGAACAATTTGTTAAATGATGTATGTTGCATGGACAACAGTCTTGACTATTTCTGTTGTAAGCTTTTACTCATTTAGTCTAGTTTCTCATTTTCATTTTTTCCAACTTATCATTTATTAATAAACACAAAAATCATAGAATCAGTTTACCTGAAGTTTGTAAAAATTTTCTTGATAAGCTCCTTCTGTTTTCGTCTGTCCAATTTGGAACTGCAGGCTTGTGAGGAGGCCCTACATTTGTTAAGGAACAAGTTTTTGAGCAATTGCAGGCGCCGACTAATAGTAACTTGGAAGTGTAAATTTTTTATTCGCAATCAAAAACAGTTCTTTTGTTGTCTATTTATTTTAACAACTCTCTTTCATTTTAATAATATGCCAAGTGATTTGATTGTTACTATCGTTAAATCTTCAATACCGGCAAGTTAAATAATGATTAAACAATAGGAGATCTTTGTATAGATTGTAGAACAATGAAAAAGCAAATACAAAACAAATGTCCCTGCTGCCAAGGAAGTCCAACGTCATATCATCATCCCCTAGGACCAGGGAAACCAAAAATATAAACATAATTATGCATAAAATTTGGTAAGGATCATAATCTGGAATCACACTGCAATTCGACTGATTCACTAGTCACCAAATAAAAACAATGGCCTAGCCAAGATAACTGGGTGCATATTTCATGAACATTCAAGTTTCGTAAAATTCTATTATTTAATCATAAGGGAACACCGGAACAGCACCAAGCATTCTATCCAACCCCATTTTTCAGCTTATGCAACAAAACAAGCAAACAGTACAATTCCATCAACGGCCAAAATATTGCCTAAATGACTAGTCTCCTAAGTAATGCGAAGGGCATCAAATCCATGGAAGGCATTCAGGTCCTTGGCACCATCCTCAACACATTCTACCCCTTATGCGTCAGCAAATCTGAGAACAGCACACAAATGCCCAATAAGAGATAATCCTAATATTTAAAACATGGTTCAGAAAATCAAAGCAATAGAATTGAAATTTGAAGTTACCCTAGCTCAGAGAGCTTCAAATGGGCTTCAGCATAATCAGCAAAAAATGCATCTTCATCCTACATTATTGGCGAGTAAGACAATCAGTAGACATGATTTATCACCCTTCAACTTTTGAATATTATAACCAGTGGAAGAACTCAATTAGTTTAAAGGAGAATATATATACACACCGCAGCATATTTGTCAACAAATGGACGGAAGCCAGGGTCACACAGAAGAACTTTGTCAGTAGGCAACTGAAGAAGACCTTCCTTCTCTCCAGACAAGAGCTCACTAACAAAATTTGAGACTGAACAATGTCAGTTTATATTTAAATACATATAAAGCAGCTGCAGACGCTATATGCGTTTCAATGCACTATCATTTGCACGAGTAACCCATGACAAGTGAGAGCTTGAACTCACGTGAAGTAAGAGTTGTCAAAGATAAGGGGGTTGGTAGTCCAGGGGCCCTCAAAACCAGAGCGTTCCTTGTGGCACCTGCCCTGTAACAATCATCATTTCGAAACAGGCAAGAAGAAATCAACAAAAGGCCTTGGATATCTGCCCTCAATCAAATGTATCCATATTTCTGAAACGGAAACAGAGCAAATTCAAACTTAGACACCAACCAAAGTGTGGCCTCCAGAGAGAGCAACAATTTCCTTGTCACCAAGACCCATGTGGCCAAAGACATCCCTCAAGTGATCAGAACCTGCATATATTAACATTCAAAGCTAAGGATATCCCTCAACATAAGTAAATAGCAATTTCGCCCACTACATTTTAATTAATAAACTCAAATAGCAGCGGATTATTACTCACCCTTGGTAGCATCAGGCAGACGTCCTTCTGGGGGAGGCTCAGGCTTGTCCTGAGATAATTACAGTGTTCTAGTAAATATAAAATTTGAGCAAATACAAAAACGTAGATGTAGTATAGCTTGAATCAATAAGAACACCTAGACATTGAAATTCGCCAAATAAGGTGAAATTAACAAGGGAAACAGAAGCAAATTGGTGTTTCCGAAGAAAAATCCAACGAAATGGATAATGATACCATTCATAGACATTACCTATCGGGCATTATTTGATTCAGTGTTGACCATCTAGTAACCAGCAAACTTTAACCCACAATTATCAGCTCAACTATTCATGATTAACCCCACTAGACATACCCACCGTACCCTTAAGATATACTTAATTCTAAGTTTGACCACCAGGTAACCAAATAACAAAGGGAAAAACAAAAGCTGTTAGTGCCAGCTCTTACAATGCGTGGATATCATTAAATAGCAACCAAGCCAATCCAGTAATGGCCATATATACAAGTTAAAAAAATTAAATAAGAATCCACTTATCGGCTATCACTGCTACTATAAAATATATAGGCCTTATGAAAACATTACAAAATATATTAAACAGAACGAGAAACAAAGAGGAAAAATAATTAGGAATCTTCCTACCTCTCTTCCTGGATGGAATGGAATCTCAGGTCCACCAGTGACTTCAACAGCAACAACACCAGCAAGCTACAAATATGGTAAAAAAAAAAATCAGAAAGCAACATAGCAGTCGTTGACTAGTGAATCAAAATATATTTCTCACCGACTAGTAAAAAGCACACGCACGCACGAGTAAAAGAAATAATACCTGATAGAAATCCGCATAGCTGAGGATAGGGAACTGCTGTTTGATGGGCTCAAGAAGTCTAACAGCAATATCTAGCCCATTGTTAGCGCCGTGGGCCAGCTCAGCTGCGTGCCTCATGGTTCCAAAAGGCCCACCGGTCTTAGTCTTCACGTCGAATGTACCGGCGGAGTGCCATCTGCACCACCAAACCATTTGCATAACCAATCAAATGTCTATAACAGAACAAGACAAAATAAACAGAGAGAAAGGAAAATCACATACGCGAGACGGAGCATGAGTGGAGCACAGTTCTTCTCAGCGATCAAACCTCTGAGCTTCCTCTTGGCCTTGTCAACGGCCTTCTGGTAGTCTTCACTTACTTTTGGGTAGTTCTTCGTCATTTTTTTTCCTTCTGTAAAATTTCAAAGAATATTTCAGATCTGATCAAATCAATAGCCAGAAAAAGGAAAAAACTACAAGCAAGATGGATAAAAAAAATTCAAAAGACACGAAACATCATTTGCTTTTGAATAAACAGATCTAGCAACCGATTCTTCAAATGCCAAACACCATTCAACTGTGTAATCAAAAGAACACATTGGAACAGTGAGCTGAACAAGAACAGAGAGGTGAGAAATGGACCTTGAAATGTTCAGCGGAGAGAATTAGAACCCTAGAGCGAGGAGAACACGAGACAAGCACAAGCTTTGAAAGTTGAAAACAGATGAAGGGGGCAGATATAATGGTTAGTGTTGAAGCGAGAGAACGTTCTAGTAGTTTTACCCTAGGCCGTCGAATTCTGACTCATCATGTGGCTGAAAATAGATTTACGTATCAACGGCCGAGATTGAATGAAAATGTTATTGTGTGGCGTGTGGTAGGTGATGACATCGAAAATCATGGAAAGAAAAAAGGTGAAAAGAATTAGAGGAAGTAACAGAATCAAAATCAAATATAAATTAGTAATAATATTATCAAAAACAACAGGGACCCATTTAAAGGAATATGTCAAAAATATCCTTGTAAATCCCGATTAATTAAAAAACCAATTCAAAGTTGGTATTTTCTAATTGGATTTTCGGATTACCGTTGATCCGCCTGAGAATCATCCTTAATCAATGCTTGTGATGTCTGTTATTTTAAATTGTTTATGAATAGATTACGTGTTCGAAATTTAGAAAGTTTCCATTTAAAATGATAAAAAAAATCAAAATGATTTTTTTCCATTTCTAAAAAACATATGTATATATAAAAATAACAAATTCAATTTATTTAAATACATCAATTTTTTCTCTTCTAATTAAGTATAATGTAATAATTTGATAAGCTCAATAAGGTATACAATTAGTGTTACAAATAAGTGGTCAAATAAAATTTAATTAAGGTAAAAGTTTTTTAAAGGATATATGATCAATCCCAAATTGCTTAATCTAATTAATCAAAAACATAAATAATTACTATTGAATTTTCAAATAAATTTTTGGCGTATTAGATTTCAAAAGGTTTTATCTCGTACATAATAAAAAATTTAGCAATTTTCTAACATGCATCAAAATAGTTCATAAACTTATTAATGAGTTTTGTATGAATTTTACATTGTAAAATTAGGTATAAATCAACAATACTATAATGAAAATAGTGTAACAATCGAAATTAGGAAATAAAATATATTATATATATAATTTATTATTTAAATTTAAAACATTTCTTGTTTATAAAATGTGTTTTCAGGTGTAATACAGTGTATAGGCAGCCTGCATCTTGTGAGGCTAAAATATTTAATTAAAACAAATTTAATGAAATTAAATAAATAAATAAATAAGGAAAATCCAGAAAGGATAATAATAGATTCATAGAAGAGAGAAAAAAAAAAAGAAAAAAAAAAAAAAAAAACCTCAGGCCAGGGCAAATTGGTAATATCCAAGAAAGAAATTGTGGGTAACTTTTTGAACTTGTAAAATAATCAAATCCTTAGGTGTGAACACATTTAGGAAGAGAAGATTCCATTCTCAGCTGTGATAACGTCACCACTTATTGGACAGACTTTTCCCTACCTCTGACTAATATCATTGGTCCACGATGGCACATATAAGTGCACCACCCACTTGACCCCACTTTTTTCAAACTGAAAATTGCATTGATTTGTGCAGGCAAACAATAACCAATAGAAATCGACCACGTGGAATTGCATGATACTGGCTGCCTTGTATGTAGATGTGGCAACGCACTTATCGCCTGTTTTGTGCCCGCTTGCACGTTCAAACCTATATATTAAAAATTTACAAATATCAACTTGCGGAATGGAGAATTATAAGGTTGTTTATAACTTAATAATAATAATAATAATAATAAGGTTTATAATTATTATTAAAAATAATATGATAATAAATCTGTCGATAAATTGGAATAAACAAAATAACACATTTTCTATTGTATAGTTATTTTTATTTCTAAATGTCAGGAATCTTTTATCAATTTGTCATCCCCTATATTACACGTAAATGAAAATATAGTTCCAAAAACATTAAAAAAAAAAAAAGAAAGAGAAAGTCATGTTTCTCTCATCTCAAAATTTTTTTTCTCAAAACCTATAATAAAACCTTGATAAATGAATATTTGAAAAATCAATAATATCAATTATTTAATAACTTTTTGTCTCAAATGAAGCTAATAAGTGAATAATATACCAATTATTTTAGAGTATAATCAATTTAATTTGACTTAATTTGGAGTTAAAATGAAAGAGAAATGACTAAAAAACTTGTTTTTAAGTTACTAGATAGCTACTGAAGGTTGTAGTCCAAAATCATAGTATACAAACTTGAAAATGAGCTAAGATCACTGGGGTGAAAATCCACTTGAATGAGCCGTGCAAGGAGCCCAAATAGAGAGAGGAGAAGATATTTTTAAGATGGAATTTATAGCTCTATCCCTGCTTTTTACTTGTGGTTAAAATTAAAGATATAATTGTGGTTGTTATAATTTTGGAATATTTTAGTGAACAGTCTTTGACATTTTTGGACTGTCTAGATCTTTCTCTTAGGGGCTATAAATAGTTTTGCGCATTTTTAGTAGTGAGTAGTTAGTTTAGGAATTAAGTAGAATGAAGTAAGAATAAAATGGAGGAGTTAATTCTCCCACCAACTCTTTTTCATTTCTATATTATTATTAGTATTATTAATATTATTTTCTTTAATTATTTCTGGGAAGACTGCTTATTCATCAATTATCATGAGGAGTGAGTAGTTCTCCAACAGGCTTGAACCAGTTTAGATTGGCGGTAGTAAGTAATCTTTCTCTTTTCTTTTTGTTATGAGTAAAATACTTTGATGATTATTTGGTGAAGCTATGTATTTTGATCATAGAGAAACGGCCACTGGCATAAGCACAAATCTTTTCTGTTGATTTTGGGCTGTATTTCTTGGGCTTCCATTTGCAAATTCCACCCCATCCTTCCATAGAGCCATCAACTTCCAAGATTATGTAGCTCTTGGGTGGAGCTATGTCCAGATCAGGTAATTGCTGGATTTGGGCTTTTCAGCACTATAAAGCAGAACCATCACGTCGATCTACTAGTAGTGTGCCTCTCCCACAGGAGAATACTAATCCTTCAGACGATGAGGAGTTTATTGGTGTTTGTCTTAGTTTCCCTCCCTCTCAGTCTCAACCACTATATGGTACTTGGGATACTCTTGGTGAACCCAGTGGTAAATTTGATTACTATGTCCAGTATAGTAAACCACTGTATGAACGTCTTTTTCTCAATTTCTCCGAGCAGATTTTCCACAAAGAGAACTTTGGCCTTATTATCAATCCACTGTCGTTCATTGAGTAAATTGACAGTAATTGTTTACCATCTAGACAAAACATCTTATACTTAATATTTATAATGAGACCGAGAGAAGGTCTATAAACACGAATATATGACTAAACACATATGAATTATGAGACCGAGAGGAGATTAGGCACATGCTAAGGGTTTTTATCTTATTTGGTAAAATTCTTGCCTAAACCTAAATGCATGAAATGAATTCTATGAGGGAGAGATCTAAGCTTGATGACTTTAGGGGTAAGATACCTTAGTTCACGTTCTTAACTTGCCTGTAATAGAGATAGAGAGAAAGAGAGAGAGAGAGAGTTACTAAACTTGCTTGATCTTGCTGAACAAGTCTATGTGTTTTTATTGTTGTTGTCTTTTTATTCTGTTTGTTAGCAATATTGATTATTTAATGACTGTTTATTTTACTTTCATAGTTGTAGTTAATTTTATATTATTTCTTTTATCAAATTATTGAATGATATCATATCTACCTGTTTGCGAAGAAATTTAAGGTTGTTTTACCCTTAATCCCCGAAGAAACAATATTTGGTCTTACCTAAGTACTACCATACAGCCTAGTACACTTATTAGTATCCTTTTAGTAGGTAACAGGAGCTAAGGTATTAAGGTAATAGTTTTATTAAATGCATAAGACAATAATTTTTCAAAATTTTTTTAATGTGCATTGAAAATAAAATAATAATTCATCAAATATATAAACAAATTTACATAAAATTATTTTCTAAGGATTTTTATTTTTAAAATTGTTAATACGCATCTAAAGTGAAGTGCTTATTCTTTTCATATAAACTAATTTCATTTGGTATATTTTTTTCTCATAAGAAGGAAGTTTTGGTTTTGGACTATAAAAGTGACTTCATATACATATGCAATAAAAAACTATTATTATATGGATATTAATCTTCATCAACTAGCATACCTATCATATTTGTTATTCATTTAATTATTTTGCTATGTTTACTTATAATTTAAACAAAATGTTGCTACGGAAAAAAATATAAAATGTATTCTAAATTAATAAATACTAACTATGATAATAAAATACTCATTAGATAACAAAAAAAAAAAAAAAAAACTCATTATTGAAACATGAACAACTCTATAAAATAATATCTTTTTCATCCCAATAATATTATTTTATAAAGATTTATTATATCTAACTAGCTTCCAACCCGCGCACAGTAAGCAGATTCACTTATATATATATATTAAAATTTTAAGACGAAATTTATAGCAATTTTGAACTAATATATGGGTAATAAGTGATAAATATAACAATAATTTCATGTATTAATTGGAATTAAATTGAGCTTTATTGAATTAATTATGGCTAATTAGAGCTAATTTCGGGTTATAAAAAAAATTAGAGCGAAACTATGAAAAACCTCTACAAGCAGGCTGGAAGAAGCTGGAAAAGAGCTGTTGAAAAGAGAGCAAAAGATGATAGATTTTGGATCATGCCGTGGGCCCAAGGTGGAGAGAAGAGGAAGATATGACTTGTCTCAAAAAGTAGATATTTGACTTTTGGGAAATATTTTAATTGTAAATCTAAATTAACTTGAGTTGTTGTACTTTATATTATTTTAATTTGTGGTCATTTTTAAGCCACCATGATAAGTACTTTATTATTATTTTAATCTTTAGGGTATTTTAGTCTTTTGGGGAATGCTATAGATACTTCCTTTCTTTGTTAGCTTTTTGAGCTTTTAGCTTTTGTCTCTTGGCTCAATTTCTCTCTACTCTTGTAAAACTCTCTTCTTCTAATTAATTAATATTTTCTTTAAATTGTATTAAGGCTGTGTATGACTGAGTAGTCCGTCCAGTAGGCTCGAGCCAGCTTAGCTGTCATGAGTAAGTGACTTTTCTCCTTCTTTATTATGGGTATTATTTATGTGTTGATTGTTTCTTGGTGTGCTTCATCTTTCTTTGAGACTGATCACTTCATATGCTAGTGGTAGGATGAGACCGAAATAAAATTCTTAACCATGGAAATACCTTGAAACATATGCATATTTATTGTTGAAGAAATTCGAGTAAACTGCATGCTAGGGGTTTTTATCTTAAATAAAATGCTTGCAAGAGATTAATGCATGAGTAAGTAGTCTTCTGCTGAAGAGATTCGATCAGGCTACTTGTCATAAAATCCACATGTCCGGAGGTTCCTAGTGTGGTAATTTAAGAGTGGGATACCCTAGATCTATGTTCTGTAACCCTGCTCCTAATACTTAATGAGATAAATGTCACTGAAATTGTCTGATCTTGCTTGGTTTGAGTCTGCTGCCTTTTATTACTGTTATTGTTTGTATTCTGTTTTCAGCAATCTTAACTCTGCTTAAATCTGTTTAGCATGTTTATTTAGTTTTATTTTAGAATCTCTTTTAATTCAATGGAAGAAATCAGTCTGCTTGTTTGCTTGAAAAATTGAGATTGTTCATATCAATTCATGTGAAAAACGATACTTAAACTCACCACCGTGCTACAACCGACCTAGTGCACTTGCTAGTGTCGCATTTGGGGACAACAATGGGAAATTAGAGACAAATTGATGACAACACATAGAAAGAAAGAAAGAAAAGGAATTATTAGTTCTTTTAAGAAAACATTCAAAAAATTTTTTTTTTTTTGACTTAAAATGTTGATTGGGATACCACATGGAATACGATGATCAATCAATAATCGACACGTGTCAAAATGAGCCTTTTTATATTACTTTAGCCTTTTACCTGTTCTCGAACTAATATCTTATGATTGAAACCTTTAAGGTGGTGTTATAACTATTTAAACAAAAGAATTATTCTAAGATAGTCTTTAAAGTAATAAAGAATGGAGAAAGAATTACTATACAAATAAAAGTAAAAGAAAAAAATATATATATTATGAATTTTTCTTATTGCACAAATCCAAGACCTAAAGCACCTATCTATTTGTATCTAAATCATGTATATCAATAGTTGATTGACCAAAGAGGTGCATGCAACTTAGAGACAATTAATGTTTGTTTTTGTGCAATAAGTACCTATTTTATTAAAATAGAGAAAATTAATGGTTTTAAGTTAACCATTATAATATGGTTTTTTTTTTCCAGAAGGGTAATAAAGAGTTAACGATAGACAATCATGATATAGAGATCCCACCATAACAAAATTAAACTCAGGAATTCATCTCAGGGAAACTAATAGATAGAATAAATAACAAAATCTTAATCTGCTAATAATTTTTCAAATTCTTTAGTTATATACGCTCACATTAGCTATTGTTTATAGGAATTTTGTTTTGCATTACTGCATAAATTTTTGTAAAGCTTCTCAAGTGATAAATTTCATCCTTTCAATACATTGTTAATAAAAACATGCAGTTGCTTCAAATAGTATCTCGAAATATTACAGGAGCCAATAAAATCCAAATGACCAAAGTAATAAAAAACAATCCAAAGAGCTTATTTAGAAATGGAGAACCAATACTTGAGCTTGAAGCCACTAGCCAAAAAAAAAGTAAAGGTCATACAATAGCACACTAACATCAAATTGAAAATCGTAGAGCGCTAAAATGTTCTAATCTCTCCAATCCAAAAAAAGCGCTAATTCAAAGACTCCGAATAAGCATCAATAAAAATACATCTCGTATTGTGCTCGATAGAATTTGTTTAAGCAATTTCATGAAGTGCTTCAATTGAACAATTGTATTTGAATATATCATTTTGCTAACTTTTTAACCCTTGGAAAAACAATGCTAATTAGCTAACAGTAGCGGTGAATGTAATTTTAACTTATTACTATACAAAAGGGTGATACCAATATTAAGTTAGCAAAAGAAGGAAAAGTAAATTAATTTCATTGCATCGGAACCTATAATTGAAAAGAGGACGAAAGATCAATTACAATTACTTGTTAAGAATTCCCAAGAATAGATACAAATATTCAAAAAGAGATCTATAATGACTATTATTAAATATTCAAAAACTCCACTTACATAATTAATTGTTCGAACAATTATTGGTAAATAGATTCATGTAGATTAATTATTGCAATAAAAAATTTGTAAGCTACAACATACTATTAGCTTAGCAAAACAATAAGCTACATTTTTCTTAAAGACTTACTATATGGAAGCACTTGTTTCCGATAAGGTGGAAGATAATAGCGGAGAATCATCACTCTAGAAGTAGAGAAAAAAGAAGAAAAATCAAATTAATCAACATGGAAGAGAGAAGTTGTATCATCTTTTAACAGGTAATTGAGAATGAGGTACAACTACTAATGTAGAACACATGATACGGATCGGTTAAAGGAGATTTGCAACGAATCAAGTACCAAAAGCAATTCTACAAAATAAATGAAAATAAAAAGAGCAAACTTGTGACATCCAATGATGAACCTAAGCATATAAACCATTAAACAAATGCTCCACTTTTTCAAATAGCTGAGCAGCTTGATATCCCCATTTCGTCCAATATAAGTACCTAATCATTAAATAGAAAAGAGGCATTACATTCAATCAAAATCCTTAAGGAAAGAAAAAGATGTACAAATTGAAAGCTCAAAAGACATACCTACGACAAAAACTAGAGGTGAGAGAAGTAAAGTAAGAGCTGGCAAACAAACACAATGGCTTTTTACCTATAAAAAGGATTTACACGTGATGAGCAAGTTGCGTGGATTGACAAAAAGCACATTTGAAGTGTAAATGGGTTTGTGTATTAGGCACATTCCCAAAACTTATATATATTGTAAGCAGATATGAATGTCCAAATACAACTCGATATCTCATTTGATCTAGATTTTACAGCCAATCAACAAACTGCATTTCATATGATAACAATGTATCTTCAAAAAATCAAATAAACCTTGAGCTTCTGAACCAAGAATAAGATCAGTTAGTGAAATATAATACATGAACTTCCTCCACAAATTTATAAGTGCGTGTAACCTTTAGATCTCATTGGTAAGATTGTCCTTCATCAATTTAAAAGATTTCTCTATATTATGAATTCATGCAAGCAACCAGGTGCACCCTATATACAAAGTATCATAGAAGAAAACTAACCTTTGATTGACTGTTGATAAAATATGTTTGTAGGTGATTTGAAATGCCATGTTCTTCTCCAAAATGCCACATTTGACACTTGTTTAAGGTTATGAAGCACACTACATAAGTCAACAATGATTCTAGATCAAAGTGCATAAGAATCATCCACAAAATTTTCGATTAAAAAAAGCCCCAAAATGAAAAATCAAAGCAACAAAGAGCCTCTCTTTAGAAATATCATTGCTATTGTCATGAAATTCTTAAGCAATCCATAAACAGATAAACTAAAAGAATCATAAACTTGTTTATGGAAACCACACTTCACACACTTGTCAGTTGTCACTAAAACCGCATAGTTAACACTAAGAATTTTCACAAAATGAGGAGCCCTAGAAACAAATACCTTGGATGCAAAATCATAACAACATAAAATTCTATATCATTAAACTTTAGAATTAAACTAAATAAACTTAAAAATTAATAAAATCATACCATTAACAACTTGATAAGTGAATAATATACCAATTATTGTGGAGCATAATCGAATTAAAATGACTAAAAGGTCTGTTTTCAGGTTGTTGGATAGCTACTGAAGGTTGCAATCTAAAAATCAGAGCAAACAGGCTTGAAACGGAGCTAAAGATCGCTGGACAGAAATCCATTTAAATGGACCTTGAAAGAACCCCATATAGAGAGAGGAGGAGATATTTTTAAGATGAAATTTACAGCTCTACCCTTACTTTTTACATGTGGTTGAAATTAAAGATACATTTGTGGTTATAATTATTTTGGGATTATTTTAGTGAACAGTCTTTGATATTTTGGATACTCTGGATCTTTGTCTTAGGGGCTATAAATAGCTTTGCCCATTTTTGGTAGTTAGTAAATTTTAGTAGTAATTAGTTTTAGGAATTAAGTAGGAATAAAAAGGGGAAGTAAATTCTCCCGCCAACTCTTGTAATTTCTATTTTATTATTAATATTATTAGTATTATTTTTCTTCAATTCTGTTTGGAAAGACTACTTGTTCATTATTTATCATGAGGAGTGAATAGTTCTCCAGCGAGCTTGAGCCAGCTTAGGCTAGTGGTAGTAAGTAATCTTTCTCTTTTTACATTATAAGTAAAATGCTTTGATTATTGTTTGGTGATGCTATGTAATTTCTGATGAGTTTGGCCACTTAATACTTAGTGTTTATAATGAGACCGAGAGGAGATATATGAACATGGACATATCACTAAACACATGCGCACTATGAGACTGAGAGGAGATTAGGCACATGCTAAGGGTTTTTATCTTATTTGATAAAATGCTTGCTTAAACTTTAATGCGTGAAATGAATCCTATGAGGGAAAGATCTAAGTAGGAGTAGTTTCATAGAAACCAAGTGAGAGAGAGATCTAAGCTTGGTACCTTGAAGGGTAAGATACCTTAGATCTACATTCTTAACTTGCTTGTAATAGAGAGAGAGAGAGAGAGTTACTGAACCTGCTTAACCGTGCTGCACAAGTCTGTGTGTTTTTATTGTTATTATCTTTTTATTCCGTTTTTAAGCAATTTTGACTACTGAATGACTGTTTACTTTATATTCATAGTTTTAGTTGATTTTACATTATTTCTTTTATTAAATTATTGAAAAAAATATATCTACCCATTTGCTAAGAAATTTAAGCTTGTTTACCCTTAATCCCTGAGGAAACGACACTTGGTCTTGCCTAAATACTACACGCGACCTTGTACACTTGTTAGTGTCTAATTAGTAGGCAACACAAATAAAATCAACAAATGAAACATGATATAATTATTTTTTTAAACTAATTTTAACAAAAAAATTTGGAAAAGCTATGACTTGCAAAAGTACCAAGCGTATAAAACCGTGGAGTTGATACCGTCGGTGACCTCGAGAGCTAAAAACAAATGCAGTAGTTGATTTAAATACATCAGGTGAGCAGAAAAATCTGAATGTTGCAAGTTCTAACTTCATAAGAGGAAGCTTTATACTCCCACTAAAATGGAATAACTTATAGCACACAGGAAAAAACATGAGATGTATTATACCTGCTCTAGCTAATTGATTAATAATCTCTTATTATATCAGAATAGAGAACTTCCAACCAAGTTTGAAATAGGCAAAACAAAAATGCAACCAAATAACATGCAGACTGATCTAAAGATTTTAAAACAACGATTTGAGGAAAATCAATGAAAAAATTCACTTTAAATTTGTACCACTGGATCAATGAATAGAGAATCAGAAGTTTGGTTCTTTAATGTAGAGTAGAAGTGGGTTGCTCCTCCAAAGAACAAAAGTATTCTTTACCAGAGAGAGTGTTTTTATATTGAAGAAAAAGAATGGAGGAAGCAGAAACTTGAGGTTTTTAGAGGAACGAAAGGCAGAATTATGGTGTACAAGATTTCGTCTAATTTGAACTAATTCAAAATTCTCAATTAGCAATTAATTTAAAATTAACAATAAAATAAGTTAACGAGAAAGTGGAGACATGAGCTGCTGCCGAAAAGAGAAAGATCAAGCAATAGAGGAGTGAAGTACACAAAAAAGGAGCGACATAGAGAAAATCCCTAAAAGAAAGCGAAATGAGTGGCAATTGAGGGATAATCGCTAATTCAAAATTTGAGAGCTGATTATCAATTGATTATTTTTAATTAACAAATAACAATTACATAACAATATAAAAAGTAATTAAGAATTAATTGAAAAATAGGATAGCATAAGACGGGGAATTTAAGTATTCACTTTTAGTATATATAATTAATAATTATCTATCCCCTTGACTTTTCCTTCAGGATTGTTGACATATGAAGTCTTAATTGATAGAAAGCGTAAAAAAATGATATGATAAATTTAATATTTGCTTAAATAGATATTTGTAGTGTAATCTATACTAAATATTAATGTTTACCTTCTTGATGTGTATAGGTTCAAAACCGAATGGATAAAACAAATATCAAAATATTAAAATAATTGATACTGAAATCAAATTGAACAGCATATAACACCGAATTATAACCGTGCCGATTTATTCGATTCGATTTTAAACCCAAAACTCCAGATTTGGACGAAAACAAAAATACTAAACAAATATCATTATATTTCTCAATTAATTTGCCTCAATAATAAAAAAGACTCAAAATAAATTAAAAATATTCACATTTTGGATTATTATCTCAACAAAGAAAAAGTTAAACCTCTAAAATCTTAGTTAGGGTTAAATTGGGTGAAATTTTACCAAATTGGATAAGTGATGAAGTAAAAGTTAGCAATCATTAAGTCAATGGGCAAATATTAACACTTGAGATAAATCATGGGTAAATTACAAACAGCTCTTTAAACCTATAATCTCTCTCTCTTCTCTCTCTCTCTCTTCTCTCTCTCTCTCTCTAACGTTATGAAAATGATCTACTCCCCAATTTGACAACATTGAACATAAATGAGAGCTAAAATTTTAGACAAAATATATACTGACTGTAGATACCCATTTTATCCGGGTGTTTTTTTATTTTATTTATTCCTTTTTATTTTTTTATTTTTATGTTTCATTATTTAAGGAAAATCCAAAAAATTAGTTTTTTTATTTTTATTTAACTTTTCTATTTTTCATTTCTAAAGAGTAAGAAGAGCAAAAACAAATTAAATAGGGAGAGAATTTGTACGGTAAATATTTTGTTTTATTAATTTCATATTGTTTACAAGTCTTAAGTAAAGAAAAAAACAAATGAAAAGTTACCAAAGATACAAAAAATGCCTAAATAATCTAATTAGAAGAAGAGGCTGAAAATCAAAAGAAATAAAAAAAAAATTTTTAAAAAAAAAAGTTCTATCAGAACTAAAAGAGATAAACTAAGCAACAAGGGAGAAACTATAGTTACAAACAGGCTATGAAAATGGATTATAAAAGGGGTTCTCAGCAGTAAGAAAGGGGGTTAGCGTGAAAACACAGCACTACAGAAAAGAAAGAGTGTAAGAAATGAAGAGAGAGTGTATCAAAAGGAAGTGGGCAGCAGCAGGCTCCCATTTTTTTAGAGTGAAACCCTTCTTGTCCCTTTCCCCATTAACCCTTATTGTCCCCTTCTCCATTAACCTTCTTTGTCCTTTTCCTTATTAATCCTTTTGGTTCTTTCCCTCATTTCATTTTCATCATCTCCTTGCACAACTGTTGGTTGGTAGAGGCCATTTGAAGGAGCTGATCCTGAAACCATAAAGAGAGCCTAATCATTTTCATCCCTTTCTAAGATAGTCATTCATTCGAGTAGGTTCCATTTTTGGTATAAATTTCTTTTCATATCATCATTTATTGTGTGCCTGGATCTGCATGAGTCATTGTATGATTCAAAGAGATGTTCTTGCTCTACGTATATGGAAGAAAAACATTTCTTTGAGTAGTGTCCAGAACCACTAGTAAGAAATGGGGCATGTCATGCTGCTGTTTCCTACTAGTGGTCGGTGGTCTAGATCTAGAAGATTGAGAGGGAAATGGGTTGATAACCTCAATGTTGTATGCAAAAATGGGTTCAGACTTGATGTTTAGATCATTGGCCATGGGTGAGTGTGAGTGGACGACGTTTTCAACGGAACGCGGACTCTTTCGAAAGGGATCCTCGACATCGGGCAACCCTCCCTTGCGTGGGGTTTTTATAATAGAATTCATTTTCGGGAAATCAATTATTTCATAAAAGAATCGACACCTAAGTCTCGATAAATAGTGTAGGAGTCGCCACCCGGCTCAGCTCAACCGGGAAATTTCAGTGTAGCTGAACCGGACGAAAGGCCGCTACACTATCCAGAGATCTAGGTCCGGACAAGTCCCTTATTTCTTGTTTAATCAAAATAAATACGGCCAATGTTCATAGATGGTATTTTAAATTCTAAAGTTCGTTTTTATTAAATCAAATCACACAGCGTACACACAGATAAAATAAAGTAAAGCAGTAAATAATTAAATTATTACAACCCAATTGAATAAAAATAAAAACTCTCAACCTCACCTTACAAACGCCTAAAATACATGATTTATCTAAAAAAAAATACAACCGCCTAAAATACACGGATTAAGCTATTAATTACATCAAAATGAAAAAAAAAATAAACTAAAAGCTACAAAACAGACGGTTAGCACAGTTTATAGCACACCACAAATAGGACTCAAGTAGGACAGAATGGGATTTTAAGGAGTTCGGGGGCATGCAATTAGGGGATAACCGGGTCAGCTCGACTAACCAGTCCGATTAGACCTGGAAAACAATTTTGAAACGTCCCTGTAGTTTTGGTTTTGTGAGAAAATCATTTTGAAAACATTTTATTTTGCGGTTTACTTTAATTTAACATGTGAGGTGGGTCGGTTTTCGGGAGAATCGGGTCTCCGTTGTGGTATTGTTCTAAATGCAATTATACTGAAAATTAAATCTAGGGTCGTGAATGTACACAATAAAATTCATTTTTGATGATTTTCTGATTTTTCTGAATTTTTATGATTTTTAGGAATTTTTCTGGATTAAAATGGAAATTCTGCCTCTGGACGGAAGTTACAATCGTGCGACTGTCATTCTCCCAATTGCAAAAAATCGCCAAAATTTATTTAAATGAAAGGAAAATAGCGGGGGAATTCAAGAACACTCGTACGACTGTTCTTCACCACAAGAACAGTCGTACGGCTATTCTTGAATTCTAGAAACAGTAAGCCCGAAAATTGAGTTTTTATGCACCAAAACACACCAAATCACCCAGAAAAAGCAAGAAAATGAAGGTTTTAAGTATGTTTACCTTTGTGGCACTGATCCACCGTATGAATGACCGCTGGAAACGCCCCAATCACCTCCAAATTGCTTCTTTTCCTTGTGTTAAGGTTTTGAAAGTCAAGTCTAAAATCTCCAAAATGTCACAGATTTAGAGAGTTAAAGTCCGAAATTGATTAAGTTTAGAGTGTCCAGTTATTAACCTATTGATTTCTAACAAGTTTTAAACTTTAACACCTAAGAATTAAAAGAAAAAGATGGCTTGAGCTGGTTTTTGCTTTTTCTCTCCCTTTTCTCCAATTCTCTCTCAATTTCTCTCTCTAAACTTCTCCAATTTCAGAACCAAAAAGCCCCCCTTATTTTCCTGCTTTTTCTCTTTTATTTTCTGTTTCTTGCTGCCAAAAATGGAGCATTAATTGCTCTGAAAATCAGCCCCAATTTTTCTGTCAAAAGGTATGAGCTGTTGTACCTGCTCCGTAATTACAGTCGTACTACTGTAATTACAGTCGTGTGACAAGTGGCTTTTTTTTTAGGATGGAAAATTCCGGCGCTTACAGTGAGTAGTTTTCTTTCTTTAAAAAAAATGTTTTAAAGCAGAAGATCCCTTATAAGCCATCCAAGTTCCATTTTGAAAAGTTGTGTTTTCTTTTTTTAAAAGGGGTTTAGTACCAACAAAAACCAAATTTTCGAGCCCTAAACCTTTTAATCAGAAACCGATAACTGGTTGTGTGAGCGGATGAACTTTTCGTGAAACGGACGCGGTGAAGCGAACTGGGGAAAAAGAAAGAAAGAAATTGGTTTAGCGATGTTTTGGGAAAAGCGGGTTTTGTTTATCTTGTTTCAGGAAAATCATGGATTTATTTGTTTTGTAGACAATGTTTTTTACGTTTTATAACTTAAAGACCTCGAAACCTCAATCTCGAGATCAGTGATAGAGTCGCCACCCTAATCAGCTCATCTGGGAAATTGCGGTACAGCTCCCTACCGAGTGCAGACGGCTGTACCTAATCCAGAGATTCAGATTTCGGCAACTTACCTACTTAACCTCGAGTTTGTATTCGTTTATTATTTATAAAACCATATTTATTCAATTTATTATCTTTCTCTAACCCAATTTGTTTATTTTATTAATCCGATGTTAAGGCAAAAATGCATAAAATAAATTGCGGAAAATTAAACCATCTACACAAATATACGAAAGAATAATAGAGGCCGATTATACAACCAAATTGAATAAAATATAAAAACTCTCGTCCTCACTTTTACAAACGCCTAAGTACACGAGGATCTAATAATACAATCGCCTAAATATACAAATTAGTCTATTAAAATACAGCGAAAATAAAAATAAATGCTGCAAAACAAATTGGTTAGCACAAATCATATTATAAACACAGGTAGGACTCAAATCAGGACAGAATTGGGATTTTAGGATTGGGAGCATGCATTTAAGGGGTAACCGGTTTGACCCGACCGGTCGGATCGGTTAGACCTGGAAATCGGTTTTGAAACGCCCTGCAATTTTTGTACTGGAAAATCAATTTTGGAAAACCATTTGGCTCGGTTTCATGCAAATTTTCATTTTTGTGGGTCGGTTATCCCGGAACTTGGGGTTCCGTTCGTGTGGGTTTCTAAGTGCACAAACCATCTAGGGTTCAAAAATGCAATAAACACACCAAAAACATTTGTGAAAATATTATTTTACTCGTTTTCAATGTTTTCCGTGGATTTTATGGGATTCGGGGGTCCCACAAATGCTGGACTATGGATCCGATTTGAATAAAACTATCCCAAAACTCAGAAAATAAACCCCGAGAAATACTGAAACCCCAATATTCGAGTATGCAATAGTCAGAAAATCAAAAATACAAATACATACAGATGATTCTGGGCCAAAAATGATCCCAACAGAAAAAACAAAATGGAAAATGGGTTGTTTCGGTAGATTGGGACAGATCAGCGATCTATCCCCGAGGAACAAAGTCGGCCGACTCTGGGTTAGAGCCGGCCGGCTCTGTTCTTCAGAAGCATAGCCGGCCGGCTATGATGGGCAGCACCAGTTCTGGATTTTGACAAAAATGATAGAAACGCACAGAAAATCAATACGGACAAGTTTTAGGGCCTCTCAGAGTTTACCTGGATTATGGTTTGGATGTTTGGAGCGTCAAGAAACGGATTGAAAGCTTGGGAATATGCACTGGAACTCAATCAGCCGAATCCTTCAACAACCCAGAACGATCCAAAACCAAGCCAAAATGATCCCGGATCAAAGAGTAGAGGTTGTTGATGATGTTGTTAATACTTGAGGATTGGTTTAGGGTTAGATGAGAGTGTTTATGGGATTTGTTTTGATTATTTCTTTCGGTCTCTCTTCTTCTTCCTTTTATTTCTCTCTTCTACTTTCTTTTCTTCATTTTCTCTGTTTCTTGCTTGAGAACCCCCAAAAAGTCCTTCTCTTTCTCATTTTCTCTCTTTTATCTGCCTCTCCCTGTCTTCTCTCGTTACATCAATCAGCAGACTGAAAATCTGCCAAAACTCTCGCCTGTCAAGACAAGTTGCTCTGCTTTGCAGAGCAACTGTTCTTGACCACTAGAGTCGGCCGGCTCTAGTTTGTACTAGAGCCGTACGGCTCTAGTTATAGCCGACAGGCTCTAGTTCAAAAACCAGAGCCACCCGGTTCGTCCAACAGTTAAGGCGGAATTTCGAAAAGTCGGACATGCAGACCAAACCCTAGAAATGATTCGAGAGATCCTTTCAGGGCTTCAGATCGTAGATAGCCTGGTTTTCAGAACGTTTGAGATCCTCTAGGCAGCATTCCTGTTGCTTCCAAGTCCCGTTCAAGTCCGTCCGGTCCACAGGTAACCAAGGAATTCTCATCACTGAGGTCGGGAAAAAAAACCCGTGCTCACAGGTTGCTTAGGGAAAACTAACCCAAATTCATTTTTTCAAAAAACTTTAGAAGGAAACCATTGGAAAGATCATAAACCATAGCCTCTTTTGGCCTCTTCCTCATTACCCATTCTTTTTTTTTTTTTTGTAAAAAATGATGCATGAAATGCAAAGCAAAAGGATATTTTTTGCTCTATCAAACCAACATAGCATTTAGAGACCACAAGCATTTGCATAATTAAATATGGAGTTAACTTAGACCATGCTTTTTATAGGCAGCTCATCACAACAAATAGTAAAGCACAACCAACATTTGTATTCTCTTAAGAGGCCACCAGTAGTAATCAGTCGTATGTAATCACATTCATCAATTGACTGTAAATCAGGGCCTTAAAAATAGTCATGCATGCACCACCATATAAGAACATATTGAAAAAGAATTGTGCATGCTAATTTGATCAAATTAGGGTCCAATACACTAGCACAAACATCACTAAGATAAGTGAATTTACAGCATTTCACTTTTTTCCCACTAATAATTTGTCCAAATCAGCATGCATAGAGGCTCAAGTATCACATATCAGCATCAAGATTCCCAAGTGCATATACAGTAAACTAAAATCTCCAAATAAGGAATCTGTTTTCAATTTATCCAACATGCATGAAGGCATCATATCTAGTTCACAAACCAGCATGCACATAAACTAAATTCTTAAAAATCCAAGTCGATTTTCATAAATGAAAACAAAAATAGAAATATCAAGTACTTTTAGTCACAAATCATAGAGGCCATCATATACATTGCACACAAATGCACCCACGTTTAAGAGAGCATCATGAAAAATATGAATTTAGAGACTTATCCTTTGGAGCCTTATTAAGTCAGTAGTTCCTTTTATCTCTAATAAAGTTACAGTTATAGATAAACTCTAAAGCCTGTAAAATCACCAAGAACCATAAGTTCATGATTAAAAAATGCAACAACAACTAGAAATAGGAAACGAAAAAAAAAGAAAAAATGAAAAATAGACGCAAAAGGGGAAAAGAAACCTTTAGTTCATCGGTGTAGGTGGTAGGTTCCCTCCTCTCCATCGTTTCAAAGGGTCACCGACGAGTAAGCACCGCCGGGTTTCTTCGAATCTAACAGTATAAGGTAACAGATTAAGGAAATTTTTTTGAGAAGACAAACTTAAAAGTGCAAAAATTAGGTCAAACAGAAAAATAGGTTAGAGAGACAAAACCCCAGTGGAGATGAATACCTTTAATCTATGCATTGAGAATACAAGTCCTCCTCGTTCTAATGACCCTGGTGATCGGAGTTACGGGAGTTAAACTTTGAGGCTTAATGGTATTGATTACAGATAAAAGGAGGAGTATTGAACCGATATCAGTGAAATAAAATTGTCAGTTTTCTTCTCAAAAAGATATAGAAGAGGTGTGATTTCAGGCAGCGAGAGGTGGCCAATGGTGAGCAGCGGTGGGTTTGATCGATGAAGAAGAGAGTAAAGAGAGGCAGATGAGAGACGAGCAAGGAGATAGGGTTGAGAGGGTGAGAACATGTAGGTTTTATATACCGGTTATTAACTTTAGGGTTATGAGAGTAGGTCAAATCCGAGTTGGGCCTTTTATGCTTTTGTTTTGTTTATGTTATTTTAGATCATGGTTTTTTTAAGTGTTTGTCAAAAATAGAGTTTTTTTTTTTGGAAATTTCTTATATATATATATAAAGATTTGTGTATGCAATTAGTTTAGAATCATTTTAGAGTCATTGATTTTTAAAAATTAGGATTTTTATTTTAGGGTTTAGTTTAATCATCTTCTATATGGAGGCATTATATTTTAAATTTGGGTAGCTATAAAATAAAAAGAGAAAAATTTACATCATAATAAAAATGGTTTACAACATATAGTACAAGATATGGGCGGGGTAGGGTGACTTAGATCTTCCCTACACGTAATTGGTGAACAGATCAAAAATAGAATCTTTGGTTGTTGATAGTGACCAATTGCACTAAAAATCAATTGGAGACGACTCAAATCAAAACATGATAAAAATAAAAAATGATAAAAAGCAAAAAAGAAGGAATAAATTACATTTTTCTTTTGTTGTCCGTCGAGCCGGTTTCGACACTAACCACAAGGCTACAAACCAACCAAATAGCTAACTAGCAAAAACTACAAAATAAAAGGCACTTATGTGCGTGGAAGAGACTTATATTAATTTAACTATTAAAATATACTTATCATTATTTAATTTTTCCTAACATAGAAGTCTTAGAGATTGATTAAGTGCCTATTTGGTTCATTTGTTACAATTTGTTGTTTGTTTTGTTGTTTACTGTTATTAGTAACTGTTTCATAAAAACCAACAAAAAGAGATTTTAATGATCAACTGCATTTTCCATTTGGAACAACTAACAACATCTGTTTGATAATCCTAACAAAACACATAGGCCATGCTTATAATTAATGGACTAAAAATCTGAAATTCATTTCTAAATAAATTTCATGTAAACTTCATTTGTGAATGAACTCTTGTGCTTGAATGACAAAATTGAAAAGAATTTCTATAAATTTATACTTGAAATGAATGGACAAAAATATTTCATTTGTGATTGTTTCGTGAATTGCCTTTATTAATGAATATTTATCACAAGTAATCAACTACTTATTATTGTCCCCAAATGCGACACTAGCAAGTGCACTAGGTCAGTTGTACCATGGTGGTGAGTCCAAGTATCGCTTTCCACAGGGATTGATGTGAACAGTCTCAAATTTTCAAGCAAACTAGCATATTTGATTTCTTCCAATGAATTAAAGAGATTCTAAAATAAAACTAAGTAAACAAGCTAAACAGATTTAAGCAGAGTTAAGATTGCATGAAATCAGAATATAAACAACGATAATGACAAAAGGCAGCAGACTCAAACCAAGCAATATCATGCAATTTTAGTGACATTTCTCTCCTTAAACAT
Organism: Euphorbia tirucalli; assembly: GCA_039660915.1. NCBI lineage: Eukaryota > Viridiplantae > Streptophyta > Magnoliopsida > Malpighiales > Euphorbiaceae > Euphorbia > Euphorbia tirucalli. Next base: position 16,122,505 of record CM077639.1, read on the forward strand.
TATGAGCAGGATTACAGAACTTAGATCTAGGGTATCTCACTTTCAAATCACCACACTAGGAACCTCCAGACATGTGGATCCTATGATAAGCAACCTAATCGAATCTCTTTAGCAAAAGACTACTTAATCATGCATTAAGATATTGCAAGCATTTTATCAAAGATAAAAACCCATAGCATACAGTCTACTTGAATTTCTTTAGCAATAAACATGCATATGTTTCAAGGTATTTCCATGGTTAAGAAGCTCCTCTTGGTCTCATCCTAACCACTAGCATATGAGGTGATCAGTCTCAAAGAAAGACGAAGCACACCAAGAAACAATCATCACATATATAATACTATAATAAAGAAGGAGAAAAGTCACTTACTCATGTCAGCCAAGCTGGCTTAAGCCTGCTGGATGGACAACTCAGTCATACACAACCTTAATAAAATTAAAAGAAAATATTAATTAATTAGAAGAAAAGAGTTACAAGAGTAGAAAGAAATTGAGCCAAAAGCTAAAAGCTCTCAAACTAATAAAGGGAAAGAGTATTTATAGCACTCCCCAAAAGACTAAAATACCCTAAAGATTAAAATAATAATAATGTACTTAGCATGGTGGCTTAAAATTAACCACATAATAAAATAATAAAAAGTACAACCACTCAAGTTTAGCTAGATTTACAAGATATTCCCTAAAAGTCATATCTACTTTTTGAGACAAGTCAAATCTTTTCCTCCACTCCTCTAAGGGCCCATGGTATGGTCCAAATTCTGCTATCTTTTTCTCTCTCTTAAACAGCTCTTTTCTAGCTTCTTCAGCCTGCTTCTGAGCCTGCTCGCTGAGGTTTTCACAGATTTTCTCCAATTTTCTTTATAAACTAAAATTAGCTCTAATTAGCCACAATTAATTCAATAAAACTCAATTTAATTCCAATTAACACCTGAAATTATTGGTATACTTATCACTTATCAATTATGTTCCATAAATATAAAATTAACTAACAAGAGTTTTATTTTAACAATTTATAAATATATTGAGATATAAATATTTTTTTAGTATATTAATTGTTTTTTTTTTTTTTTTTTTTGCTAAATAATCGGTTCAAGACTGTTCGTGCATTTCTTCAATGACCATTTTCTAAATTAATTTTGTGTATGCTAAGAATCGAATTTGAGACTTAACTTAAAAAATTACCATTTAACCAATGTTATCATAACCGTACCGGACATCAAACCGGTGAAGCTATTGGTACGTGGTTTACCGGTTCAACCGGTGGTTATACCGGATTATTGATTTTTTGAAAAAAAATATTATTTAAATAATAAATAAGCTTATAAATTCATCAAATATAAGTTTTAAATGTTAAATATTCAAAATAACTTCACAAAATATTTTAAAACTTAATTAAATACAAGCCTTAAATAATAAAAATAAACTGGTAATAGCAAGGGCAATACTAAAGAAATCAAAGGTACTACTGCTAGATTAAGCAAGTAGTAAACTGGATTTTGAATGAGAAATTAACTTACAAAATGGTAGGATTCAATAAAACATAATGAACTAATATAGAATATGCAGTTTTATTGTACTATACAAAAATTCATAAATTCAAATTCAATTTTTGTACGTTTTTCAAGATTAAAGACGAAAAGTGTCATTTTGATTTTATTATTTTCTGATATAAGCAAATAATTTCATAAAAATGCTTTCTTTATGATACATTTTTATTTAATTGATATATTAAAAATTTAAGTAAAACCCATCAGTAAAGTCAGGATGGCCCAATGGTATAAGATGTCAAACTTAAGTGAGAGGACATGGGTTCAAATCCTACTTTCAGCATTTTCTTAATTTCAACTTAAAATTGGTCAAGAAACCGGTTTTTGACCGGTTCACTGGTTTACCGGTTTTTCGCGGTTCGAACCGGTCAAATCCGGTTTTTGACTAAACCGTTGAATTTAATTAAACCGACCGGACCAATGGCCGGTTCGAGGTAAAACCGGTCGAACCGGCCGGTCCGGTCCGGTTTTAATAACGTTGCATTTAACCAACCTTAATCGGTTATCATATGTAATTCAAAAAGAAAATTTATATTTATATTTTTTATTATCCTTCACAATATTTATAATAAAATATGATCAATTGAAAACTAAAAGTATAATGACTATTTGTTGTTATCTAGAATCTGTTAGCCTCGTTATTGCGCCGTGTACAAACAACAGTATAAGCAATATTATAATAAGCAGGAGATTACAATTGAAGTAAAGAACAATGAAATTGAAAATACTATTCAACCTTTTCACAAGAACAAAGATTTATTGCGGAGGCCTGAAACCAGTCTCCTTAAGACGTTTATTCGGCCGAGGTAGAATACGTCTCCCAGGATACAACCGCAATCAGAATCGAACTCTAACCGTGTAATAAACCACCACCAGAACCTAGAGGTCTAAGAATAGAATTCTATTTTTTTGCAAAGAGGAAGAAGAATTTTCGTGCAAGAACATCTTCAAACCAGAAATTAAAACCTTTTTTTAAGGCTGCCAAAGGGAGTTACGAAAATAATAGCACATTTAAGGGAGAAAAAATTATCGGGCCGAATTAAAAATGGGCCGTGCGCGGGCTGGCCGATTTCGGAGCAGCATTCGCGTCGCCCACGTCGTGGTGGTGCGCATTGGGCCTTTGGAACCCAAGCCCGGAACGTTGGATTTGCACCCCCCCTGCGCGCCCGAGAGAGAGCCTCTATGCTTATAATTCTTACAAGCCCATAAAGTGCCAAAGCTTATAAACACAACTCTCCCTTCCTTCATAACCCATGTGGGATATGGGATTTTTCATCCAATTTCTCCATTCCTTCACCATTCCATTGAGCTCACTTTGAACTTCAATTTCTCATTCACCTCTAATCCGTTTTGAGCGTATAATATATCGTTGGAAAGCTCGTGTTACGTAGAATACATTGACATATTCCATGTTATTCAAAACGTAACATTTCCGTTAAATATTTACACTCAAAGTTGACAAAAAAAAAAAATCAATTGTCCAATGCTATATTTCCAACAGAATCAATATTAAAGAATTACAGAAGTTACAAAAAGAAAAAAAAAATCACGTAGTTGGACCTTTTTACAAATAGATTGCAGTTTTTTTTGAAAAAAAAATGGGAACTGAGATATTTTAGCGGTAGTAGAAAAATAAATTTCATCCCACCCCGTCAAATATTGACGATGTAACAAACAAGAGTTTTTTTTTTTTTCCAAATATTTCTTTTATGTGTTTTTTTGTTATAAACGTCACCTTCCATCTTTTCTTCTCTGTGCTATTATTTATTATTATTATTATTACAACTCAGATTCACCCTCATCTTTTCTACATCCTAGACCTTCATCGCATGACTTTGATGGCCTAATAATCCCCCACTGCCAACACTTTTCGTCACTACCGTCAATGCTTTTCCATCACCACTGCACTCCTCCCTAACAGCGCCGCTGTTCCTATAATCTCTCTGCGAGCCGTTCCTTCTAGCCCATAAAATTTTTCCGGGCCCTTCGCCCGCTCGCCCGCCGCCAGTGGAAGCAAGCTAGCCCTCATCGTTGTCAACGACTTATGGCACAGAATCGGATGTGAGTCTCCATGTACTGGCTTGAAGGGGCTTAAGCAATATCGAGAATCTCTTGCAATATTAAGTAACGCCTTCTGAGAATTCTCTGCTAGTTTAAGTTCTTAGAGAGTAAATCGAAAATCTCAATAGCAATTGTGGAACAAAAGAAAGGGAAAGGTTGGAAGTCTTGAATTCGAATCCAATTCATTCCCTATTTATCCAAAAGTGATTTCAAATCCCATATCTCTTCTACTCTTTTAAGGAATCTCAATTAATTTTAGGTGATAATTATTTGAGTTTCGTTAAACTTATTGTTGATTATTACTAATTGGATTTTTGTTTACGATGAGAATTGAGAAGAATTTTGGTAATTTTCCCTAAATCAATACCAATCCGGCCTGCGAATTTTGAGCAAGTAAAGGAGAGAGTAGAATAAAAAGAGGTGAGAGGAAGAGCAAGAGACAACATAAAGGAAATAGAGAGATAATTTTACATGTCTATTGATCGGTATACGTAGTTAATCACAGGAATAATTTGGAGTATTCCAAAGTTGAATCCAAGAGAGGAAATTAACCATTACTTTAATTAATTCTAGTCTAAAAGTAAAGATTTTAATTATAACCGCTAAAGTAATAAAAATAAGAATTCAAACAATGGGAGGAAACACTAGGTATTCAGGGTTCACCTAATCCGAGCAATCAACTATATTATCACTATATCTTCAACAAATAGTTACAATGACAAATATTCCTAAGGTATATTATTTACTCCGTCGAGCTATTAAGTTGTACCTAATTAACTGTGATTATCCGTCGATTTCTCACTAACATTAATTTAATCCATTAAGCAACAAATATATCATCATAATTAATCCTAACTAAGTCTAGCCTAGGTTTAATTGCTTCTATCTTCCTAGTTTCGGATTCAAACTTTACCTGTCAGTTCATCATACAAATCCTAACACTGAATCATGCATTGACCACATACACAATTCATAAATAAATTCAAAGAAGATAAATGTAAAAATAAAATATTTCAATAGAATTAAAATCAAAATCCAAAATGGTGATGTATAATTGATTACCCTAAACTAGGCTACATCCCTAACCTTGGTTTGAGGATTTAGCTACTCATATCTAAATTAAACAACAAAACTAAAAAACTAAAATCCATGTTCAAGTTAAAAGTGAAGGGAAGAAAAACTTATTGAAAAATTAATGCGAACTCCGTTGAATCCGAATGAATAATCCGTTGAGTTCTAAAACCCTTACTCTTCACGTTGGTGACTTCATGTTTTCTCCCAACGAACATGTTCCAAAATCCAAAACTAAGTCTGGAAGAATTGTTGACTTTAACAATGCAAAGGAAGTAAAATCTGCCTAATATAAGGTAAAAAATCAATTATAGCTCATAAATCAAGGAAAATTTAAGTACATAAAATGCACTTATCATGTATTAAAATAATAAAAATAATATTTTTTTACAAAAATTTCCATGTCAAGTCATCCATATTTAACAATATGAGATGAAATTTTGTTTTCTACTAAAGGAAAAATACCTCAATCTTCGTTTTTTTAACAAAACAAACTTCTAGAACTTATTTGTGGAACGATTAAACTATAGAGTTCTTTTTGTAATTTTTCCAAAAAAATTATATGAAAAAATAAAAGCATAATAGAATTGTTCCAAAATCTTTTTTTCTATATAATTCGAAATTCATTTGCAAATTTCACCTATTTTGATAGAATTTGTTTGAGGCATATTAAATTCCACAAAATTCATCTTTTCATTTAAAACAAAGAGGACCCTTGCATTGCTTCGAGATCAAATTAGTATAATTTATCGTGAAATGATTAAAATATACAATAGTGAGCAATAATCTTGGAATTATTTAAATTTGTAACAACAACCCACTAAACAAAAGATACCATACTAAACTGTTTAGTCCATTTTCAAAATGTTAAATATAAAGAGAAGTACTTATTTAGAGTTTGACAACACAATAATGAAATGCAAATTTAAAGAGATTGTGAGGACTTTAATCGGTGATTGGAAAGCGTTTTTGGATTCCTTGATTTTACACTTTTGAATAGGTAGGTGCTCTGCAGTTGAAACATTGAGAAGTAAGAAATATGATTTATCATATAAGTCTTTAAAGAGCCTCAAAAAATTGAAAATGAAATCTACAAATTATCCATTGTAATTAAGAAATATTAAAAAATCATGAACCTAAAAATGACTGACCTCTCTACAAACTGTAGAGTCACAAATGAAAAGTCGCTCAAAATATTGGTAGCTCCGGGAGGAAATTCAACGTCACTCGATCTTAGAGGGCTGAGAAAGCCGCCTCGTCCTGTCAGAAGGTCGGCTACCTAGAAAAGAGAAAAGTTAAGGACCGGGTGACCTCTGGTTCCACTCCGATGCTTAAGTCAGAAAATTGGGAGAATAGAAGATAAAAGAATAGAGAAAATGTGTTGAGAGGAAAAGATACCTGGGGAGTTTCTCATCTTCCCCTTTTATAGTAGGTTGATCCACGTGGCCTTGTCAGGCCGTTATGTACGGTTTGCTCTTATTGGCTGGGTATGGTCCCCCCTTCTGGCATGGTTGCGCAGCGGACTCACCCTGCTCTTGTCTCCGTGGCACTCATACTGTCTCTGACCTCTGTGGCATCCACCCTGCTCTTGTCCCCACGACACCTATTTCTGGTACAATATCGTGCCCTTACACGTGTACAGTAGAGATCAATTCACCTGTCTTTTGAGATAGAAGACTTAATGAGGCATAAGTTGTTTGAGCCGGCGTCTCTTGGGATCCATTCTGCAGAGGAACCGATCTTATCTTCCTGGGTGGCCGAGTGAATTAATGGGGAGCTGATGGATGTGTTGACACGGTAGCAAGCCGTGTGGTGCACGCGGTAAGTTTTAGGGCTCCATGTTATCAGGAGTCCCCCCCTGGTGAGAGGAAAAACCCCTTTTAAGGGTTTATCATTATGATTTCTGGCGGTTGGTTTGTGAGGATCGAGGAGGCTCTTGGGATCCATTCCTTCCTGTGTTGGGATGACATGTGTCCCCCTACTGAAACGGGGTCAGGGGCGTCCTTTCACCTGCCCCTTCCCTGACTTCTTTAAAACGAGGGTTTGGGGCGGCCCTCTCTTCATTTCAAAATCTCTCTGTTCTGAGCATTTTCCAGCGTTCTTTGCGATCTCTGTGATTTCTTTTCCTGCATCCCTAGCTCACTTCCAACTCTTAGTTTCCAGTAAGTTCAATTCATTCCTTTACTGGTTAGTGTTCTTGTTTGATTTCTGTTTAGGGTTTTGTATTTCTGGGTTTGTTAGCATTTGTTTCGCCTGTTCTTTTCCCATTTTTCTCTGACTGTTCATCTTCCTGGGTGTGTTTTTTACTTACGTTTTCTTTGCTTTCTCGTTGCCATGAGTTCATCCATAACCCTTAGCGATTTAGGATCGTCTGATAGTGATAGGTCTGGGGAGCTGGTAAATTCCAGGAACCGCCCTAGCAGGGTAGATAAGGGTAAGCGGGGTTTCAATTTTAAAACAGCCGGTTCGCCGCCTCCTAGATCCTACTGACCCTGCTGACTATCTAATAATTAGCACTCCCAATCTGCCTAAGCCGCCTTCTTCTTCGGGGGACGAGTATCATCGTACCACTTCCTCGAATTCCAGCTCTCACCCTTCATCACCCCCTACCTTGGGTGAGGAGGCGGGCACCTCTGCTCAGCCTTTTATGCCTGCTGAACTGCCTGCTGAAGGGTCTCTTCAGGTGGACTCTTCTCCAGCTGAAGTTCCTCCACCCGGTCTTAGTAGAACTGGGGCCAGGAGGATGACTTCTCGTATTGAGGACATGGTTGCTGAGACCCATGAGGAACATTCGGCTATGTAGGGAGTTCTACCCCTGGCTGCGTAAGTGCGAGATTATGCTTTCGTCCTCAAACCAGCGGGTCCATAAGCCTCCACCATACTATTTCTCCATTTACATGGATCAGATCAGCTCTGGCTTCTCCTATCCTCTTCCACCCGGCATTAGTGGCATCCTGCAAGCCTGGGGTTTCTGTCCTGTCCAAATCCATCCTAACTCTTGGGCGGATATCTGCGTTACCTTTTGGTTGTGTGAAAATCTGGGATTTGAACTAAACACCGCCTTTTTTCGAAAGTTGGCCACTCCTAAGCTGAATTCCGGGGAAGACCACTACCAACTGTCCAAGAAGGCAGATTTTTATACCTTCCAGAAGTGGATCTCTTCCTTGAAGCGCTTCAAACATTTTTTCTTTTTCATCAAGACGAAAGAGGGCCACGATTCATTCCCTGTGAAGTGGTCTTTTGATGGGGCAGGAAAAGCCCGCAGCGCCTAACGCCGGGTGAGAGGATATTTCTAGAGGAGTTCAAGACTCTGGCTCCTAATAAGTGGACTTGGCAAGTCGCGGTGGACGCCTATCTGGAGAAGATTAAGCTTGTAGAGCGAGAGGGATTTGGCTTTACATATTATCTGGGTCCTATGCCTGTAAGAAAAGGTACCGTTTTATCTTTGCTTAGCTATCTTATTCGTGTTTTTAGGCATGAATGCAGCTGATGTTCTTGACCGTATTGTAGCACCAAGAAGAAGAATGTGCAGAAGGAGCCGCGTTCTGACCCCATCGAGATCCCGTCTAAAACTGGAAGGGAGGTTAAGGGACCCAGTGCTCCCAAGGCGGCGAAAAGGAAGAGGCCTGCTGTAGCCGGTCCTGAACCGACTCCTCGCCCTGTAAGTCTTTGGTCTCGATGTTTTCCACTTCTTTATTATTATTTTTTTTTTTTTTTTTTGCTGTGGCTGATCGTTGTGCTTGCCTGGTTAGGGTCCAGAAGCGGCCTCTGTCTCCTCTGGGCCGTCTTCTCCCCCTCTGCCTTGGTTGCCGGGGAGAGGCAAACGGAATGCCAGGATAATAGATTCCTCAGTACAGAACGAGTTTAGGGCTGGATTCGTGCTGCCTGGTGACCAAGAGGAGTATGCCAAAATAAGCGACCAGGCGGCAGCCTCCTTATGCTTGCTAGACCTGACTTCCGTAAATATTGTTGACGGATCTTTTGAGTGTCTTCTCCCTTCTTCTTGTACTTATTCAATTGGCCATTCTGCAGGGGATTTCCAGGGCGGTGGATTTGGCCGGCTGCCTGTCCAAGACAAGTCAGTTGGACAAGAAGCTCAAGGAGGCTCAGGCGGCCTTGGATGCAGAGAAGAGCAAGTCCTGGTCCCAAGGTCAGGAGATCAACTGCCTGAAGAAGCAGTTGGAGGAGGAGCAGGCGGCACAGGAAGCTCTGAAGAAACAGCTGGAGGCGCAGGATGCGCTCAAGAAGGAACTGGAGGCCGAGAAGGTGGGGCGCAAACAAGACCTTGACAAGTGTGAGGCCGTCCTGTTTGATTCGACCAATAAGCCGGTGCTTCTTGGACAGTTGTTTGGTCAACGCGTTTTAACCGCTTGCCAAGCTGTTCATCCGGACTTGGCCATTGACCTGGGCTCCATTGATTTTCCGCGCTATGACGAGCTTTTTGCTGATGATCAGGGGGAGGATGCTAACGTTGAGTCGCCGGCTGGTGCTAAAGGGCAGGCAGACGGTAGTGGCCTGGGGCGGATGAATGCCCCTAATGTGTATACCCTTTTTTGTATTTTTTGCCTTTTTGTTTAAAAATTTTTGGAGACCTGGTTAGGTCTCTGTTCGTGTAATCTTTTCTTCATCTATGATCGGCTCCTCGTGTGGGAGTTTTATAATAAGCTTTCATCCGGCTATGACTGGCTATTCGTGCGGGAGTTTTGCAATAAACTTGTCTGCTCATGACTTGAAAGATATTTTTATTGATCTTTTTGCAATATATCTTACAAATGCAGGTGCTGCCTCGTTAAAAACCCAGCTATGGAAAAACCCAATGGGAAAAAATCCATTAGCGGGAAAAAAGAGTGCAGCCCATTATTCTTCTTAATTGCTTTCAGGCAAGAAGTATTGCCTTAGATTGGCAATATTCCATGTCTGTGGGATTTCTTTCCCATCTAGGCTTTGAAGTTTGTATGTTACTGGTCCGAGTGCTGCTGTAATTCTGTATGGCCCTTCCCATTTCGCACCAAGCTTTCCTTTCCCTTCCCTCGCTTGTGACGCTGCAGAGTCCTTCAGGACTAAATCTCCTTCCTTGAGTACTATCGTCTTCACCTTTTTGTCATGATAACGGGCCACCTTATTCTTGTAGGCCCCTATTAGGATGTAGGCTCTTTCTCTTCTTTCCTCCAAGGAGTCCAGGTGGTACTTCATGTTGATATGGTTCTGAGCTTCTGTGTAGTAGAGTACTCGGTCGCTGGGAGCTCCAATTTCAACTGGGACTACTGGCTCGACGCCGTAAACCATGGCAAACGGTGTTTCTCCAGTCGGTCTTCTTGGAGTGGTTCTGTAAGCCCATAAGACATTGTTCAACTCATCAACCCAAGTGCCTTTGTGGCTCTCCAGCCTATTTTTGATTCCATCTCCTATAGTCCGATTGGTGACTTCTGTCTGCCCGTTGCTCTGAGGGTGCGCTACCGAAGAAAAACTCTGTGTGATCCCATACGAATTTATTTGAGCCCTTTGTGAGTCCTTTGCAGAATTCTTCAAATTTATTTGAAGTGAACTGGGTGCCATTATCATATATGATTTTGTGAGGTATCCCGAATCTGGTGATGATGTGATCCCATACGAAGGAGATGACCCTTTCTGGTGTGATTGTTTAGGTTGCCTCTGCTTCGATCCACTTGCTGAAATGGTCTATTGCGACTATGATGAACTTCTTTTACCGGCTAGCCTCAGGCATGGGTCCCACGATATCAATGCCCCATGTAGAGAAAGGCCATCCGGTCAGTATTGACTTTTGCTCGGCTGCAGGTAAGTGGGATTTCTTTGAGTGAATCTGGCATTGGTGGCACTTCTTGACATTATCCGCTGCGTCGGCCTCCATGGTTCCCAGAAGTAGCCTTACAATTTCGCCCTTCTCACTAGCGTTTGTCCCGCTTGGTATGCTTCGTAGACTCCCTTATGAAGTTCCCTGAGGACATAATCTCCTTCTTCGGTAGTGATGCATTTCAACCATGCGTCCTTGAATGATTTTTTGTAAAGCTCTCCATCAATTATTGCATATCGCTGGGATTTTCTAGAGATCTTCACGGCTTCCCCCTTGTCCTCCGGTAGATTTCCCTCAACCAGGTACTTCATTATGGGCTCCATCCATCCCGTTCCTTTCTTTTCCACTGTCAGGACTTCTTCTGCCTCAATGACAGGCTTCGTTTGGACGTCATACGGGCAATTCAAGAATTGCCAATCCCTGGTGCTTGCCGCGGCTTTGGCCAGCCTGTCTGCTTCAACATTTTCTTTTCTGGATATGTTTTCCACTCTCCATGTGGTGCCTTTCCCTTCAATGGCTTCAAGCAAGTATCGTACCTTTTGTAGGTATCTGGACATGCAAGGATCTTTAGTTTCGAAATTTTTATTGATTTGGTTGGAAACTAACCTTGAGTCGCTCAGCAGCTTCACCCGGTCTGGGGCGATCTCCTGGATGAGTTCTAGCCCTTTGATTATGGCTTCATATTCCGAAGCATTGTTGGTGGCGGGAAAGGCCAGCTTTGTGGCGTAAGATATTCTTATTTTCTCGGGTCCTTCAACATGTACCCCGGTTCCTGCTCCTTCCTGAGATGAAGCCCCGTCCACGTATACTTTCCACTCTTCTGCTTTCAGCACCTGATTTGGCTCTAGCCCTACAAATTCTACCACAAAATCTACCAGGACTTGAGCTTTTAGTGCTAGCCTGGGTTCAAATCGAACGTCAAATTCACTGAGCCTGATGGCCCACTCAGCCAGGCGGCCTGAAGTATCTGGTCTCTGGAGCACTTTCTTCAAGGGGAAGTTCGTTCTCACAATCATCGTGTGGGCTTGAAAATAAGGCCTTAACCTGATGGAAGCTGAAATTATTGCCAAGGCCAGCTTCTCTATCTTCGGATACCTGAGCTCCGCTCCCCTTAGTACTTTACTGGTGTAGTACACGGGCTACTGTTGGCCTTCTTCCTCTCTGATCATCACTGAACCCACTGCTTCATCCGTTGCTACCAGGTACAAATACAACATTTCGCCTGGAACTGGCCGACTCAGTAATGGCGGAGTTCCCAAGAAGCTCTTTATCCGGTCAAAGGCCTCTTGGCATTCGCTGTCCCAATCAAACTTCTGACCCTTCTTGATTGCCTTATAGAAAGGCAGACATTTTTTGGCTGAGAAGGAAATGAATCTCCCAAGTGCATTGATGCGGCCGTTGAGGCGTTGGACTTCATTCACTGTTCTTGGGGGCACCATGTCTAAAATTGCCTTGATCTTCTTCGAATTCACCTCTACCCCTCTCTGTGAAATCATGAAACCCAGAAACTTCCCTCCTCGTACTCCGAATACACACTTTTCTGGGTTGAGCTTGAGGCGGTACTTCTGCAGTATCTTGAAGGCCTCCTGAATGTCACAAGCGTGGCTCTCCTCATTCTTACTTTTGATAATCATATCATCAACGTACACCTCGATCGTCCATTCGATCTGATCTCTGAACATGTCATTGACCAGTCGTTGGTATGTTGCTCTTGCATTTTTCAAGCCAAAGGGCATTACCCGGTAGCAGTAGGTCCCTTCATGCGTGATGAATGTAGTCTTTTCTTCGTCCTTCGGGTCCATTGGAATCTGGTGGTACCCTGTCTTTGCATCCAAGAATGAGTATATTGCGTGCCAGGCTGTGGAGTTGACCAGTTGGTCAATGCTGGGTAGAGGGTAGCTGTCCTTTGGGTAGGCTTTATTTAGGTCAGTGAAGTCTACGCACATTCTCCATGTCCCATTCGGCTTCTTCACTAGCACCACATTTGCCAATCACTCGGAATACAGCACCTTTCTGATGTGTCCTGCTTCCAGCAACTTGTCTATCTCTGCCTCAATCGCCTTTTGTCGTTCCGGGGCGTGCTTTCTCCTTCTTTGGGCCACCGGTTTTCTAACAGGGTCTATGTTTAGGCTGTGCTTTGCCACCTCAGGCAAGACCCCAATAATATCGCTTGTGTTCCAGGCGAAGGTTTCCTGCTCCTCTTGGAGCACTGTTGCGATTACCTGCTTGAGTTCAGGTTTCAATTCTTTGGCCACCTGGATCGATCGTTCTGGCCCCACCACCAAAGCTTCAAGTTCATCCACCGGTTCAGCCCTTTCTTGCCTCCCTGACTTCTCTGACTCCCAACTGGCCTCTTCTGTTTTTAGGGAAGCTAAGTAGGTTTTTTGGGCCGTCTGCTGGCTTCCCCTAGCCACTGCTACCCTCTTCGTAGTCGGTATTTGAAGGGCTAAATACCGGATGGAAAGGACCACTTCCGACTCCACTAGGAACGGTCTTCCCAAGATCATGTTATAAGCACGGGGTGTCGATGATTACAAATTCCTCCTCGGATCTCCAGGTGTGTTCTGTGTCGCCCATTTCTAAGGCGAGGGTTACTTATCCCACGACAGTGACCGAATGGCCACTCAGGCCACCAATGGGGAATGTACTGGCTGTATTCTGCTTTTGTAGCTACTCAGCTGGGGAGCCGCTTCTTTGGTGATGATGTTTACTGAGCTGCCGGTGTCCACGAGGATTCGCTTTACCGTGTACCCTTCTACCAAGGCCTCAATCACCAAGGCTTCAGCGTGATGTGCCCGTACGTCACTATGGAGGGAGAATGAGCGATTCAAGCTGTTGAGTTTTCCTGTGTTTGCCGGTTGATGCGCCGAGGATCTAGCCCTTTTACTGGGTGGCTCAAACTCCGGTCCTCCTGCGATAACCATGACCACCCCTTTTGACTTCTTGGCCGGTCTCTCCTCATCATCTCGCCCATCTCTCTGTCCTTATTTGTGCTCCTCGTGATGCCTTCTATGAATCTGCTGAATTTTCCCGCCTTGATCAACAGATCCACTTCCGCAGCAAGGACTCGGCAATTGTCCTTGTGGTGGCCCTTTACTCTGTGAAATTTACAGTACGCCTCTTTGTCATTGCCCATCGTCTGGCCCGGCTTCGTGTGAGGATACCGAATGCTCTTTGCATCCGGGCTTCTTTGGATGGCAACCAGCACTTCACTGAGTGGGGCGTTCAGCGATGCAAACCGTGAGCGGTCGTTGGGGCGGTCTCGGCGGGAGCGATCCCTGTGATCCCGTCTCTGTGGCCTCTCATCAAACCGGATACCCTTATCTTTTTCACCGGGTCTTCTGTTCTTTGCTGGCATGTCGATTTCATCAATCTCCACCATGCTCTTTGCGAGGGCTATCATCTGGGTTAACTCTCTGGGCTTTCTCGTGATGATCTCTCCTCGAAGCCGCTCGTTTGTGGTGTTTTTGATCATTGCCTCCTTGGCTGTACTGAAGTCGAGGTTCCTGACCTCCAGGCAGGCGAGGTCAATGAATGATCTTAAGGATTCTCCTGGCTTTTGGATTACCTCGTGAAGGGTGCGACTGGCCGCTCCAGTCGGTATTGAACCCATAAAATTCTTGCAGAACTCCTGCCTCAATCGATCCCAACTGTCGATCGTCCCCGGCTCTAAGGATTCAAACCAATAGGCAGCCGCTCCTATCAACGTAGTCGGGAATAGGCGGCACACCAACCCTTCTGTGGCGCCTGCTATGTCCATCCGGTCCTTAAAATTCCTCGCATGGACCCTGGGGTCTGTGTCGCCCCTGTAGCTGTCAAAGGTCGGCTGCTTGAATCTATGGTCGATTGGTTGGTTGAGGATTCTTGCTGAGAAAGGAGACTCCCCATTTTCCATCAGCGGCTCTTAGTAAGGTATCGCGAATGTGCTCAGTGCCTTTTTAAACATGGCCATGAACCTGGGATCATCTGTAGGCTCTGCCCCTGAGAACGACAGTGTTGGTGGGGGAGGAGTATTGCTTGGAACGCTTGGAGCGGGTGTGTTATACGGGGTGGGCGCACTGTTGCCAATGCCGTATGGAGTGAGAAAATTAGGCATTTGTAGCGAAGCCGGCATCTGGTATGACTGAGCAACATGTGGTAAATAAAGGTGCGGTACTCCATACCAGGAGTTGGGAAATAACGTCTGGGGACCCATGCTCCCCGGGGCAGCCACACTGGGGGTCACCTGCATAGTAGCCTGCTGGTCCCCTGCTGGCATAGGCATCCAGCCAAAAACGGGTTGATATCCTCCTGTTTGGGATCCTCCAACCATTCCGCTGCTTCCCCCGGTGGAGTGAGCCACACCTAGCCCTGACCCCTCCGGTCTCGTACAAGAAATCCCAAGCTCAGAAATGGGGAAAAGGGCTCGTACAGTGTTTGAGTGAGGGGCTGGCTCTGTCAAAGTGTTCACTATGGGAAGGGGAGTACTGCTGCTCAGCAATGATCCTACCATACTTTGTTCCTGCATTTGCAAGACAGCTCGCCGGAAGTCATTCTGGTCGGCCGACGTCATTCCGGTAGGCCGACGTCATTCCGTAGTTTTTGGCAATTCGATCTAGAATCGCGCTGGCAGAATTGCCACCGTCACCTGAAATGGTAGCGAAGGTGTGGGATGAACTTGGAGTAACGACCGTTACAGATAAAGGCATCATAATCTCTGATAATGGCGACATCCCTCCTCCCTGAGAAGAAAGAACCGTAGAAACAGTGTTCGAAGCTGTTGATCCCGATGACATTGTTTTGTCCAGCGGGTCCACGCTCACCGCACCAAATTGGTAGCTCCGAGAGAAAATTCAACGTCACTCGGTCTTAGCGGGCTGAGAAAGCCGCCTCGTCCTGTCAGAAGGCCGGCTACCTGGAAAAGAGAAAAGTTGAGGACCGGGTGACCTCTGGGTCCACTCTGATGCTTAAATCAGAAAATTGGGAGAATAGAAGATAAAAGAATAGAGAAAATGTGTTGAGAGGAAAAGATACCTGGGGAGTTTCTCATCTTCCCCTTTTATAATAGGTTGATCCGCGTGGCCTTGTCAGGCCGTTATGTACGGTTTGCTCTTATTGGCTGGGTATGGTCCCCCCTTCTGGCATGGTTGCGCGGCAGACTCACCCTGCTCTTGTCTCCGTGGCACTCACACTGTCTCTGACCTCTGTGGCATCCACCCTGCTCTTGTCCCCGCGGTACCTATTTCTGGTACAACATCGTGCCCTTACACGTGTACAGTAGAGATCAATTCACCTGTCTTCTGAGATAGAAGACTTAATGAGGCATAAGTTGTTTGAGCCGGCGTCTCTTGGGATCCATTCTGTAGAGGAACTGGTCTTATCTTCCTGGGTGGCCGAGTGAATTAATGGGGAGCTGATGGATGTGTTGACGCGGTAGCAAGCCGTGTGGTGCACGCGGTAAGTTTTAGGGCTCCATGCTATCAAATATTATCTCCATATTTCATAAAGAAATAGGGAAGATGTCCAATCACTGTACCTTAAATCAACAACAGGTTGAACTGTGAATGGACGGTGGAGTGATAGATGCAGGTGAACAAAAATCGACTGGGAGGCTAAAAGAAATCGACGATGGACTGGGATCTGGAAAAATATTCTATTAGTTCTAACAACAATAGCTCAGGATTCACCACCTCACATTGAAGGAAATTTGAACATCAATATGAATAGCGATTACTCAGTACCATGAAAATAAACCAAATTAAAACTAAACAAATTCATATTACCTTGTAAAAAAATCATGTGATGAAGAAAAGAAAGGCAAAGGGACACTAAAACAGAGATCCAAAAGCCACAAAACAAAGGTCGAAGAGATGAAAAAAAAAAGAATCAACAAATCAAAAAAAGGATAAATGTTAACGATACAAATAAAAAAAAAAGAGAGAAAAAGAAAAGACAAATGGTGCTGTGTAGATCAGGCTAGGGTGAGTGTGTGGTATTGTGGGGCTAAAACTTCCTTTGAGAACGGTGTTGTTTCAACTGCGCGATAGTAGAAAAAAAATTACATTTAATTGAGGTGATGATTAGAAATGACATCCAATTTGGATGATATTACAAAATTGCCAATTCCTTTCATTCATTCCAAATGAAGTTTTAAAATATGTTTTTGAAGTAGAAAAAGCAAAAAATAGTTGTTAAAAGGAAAACCAAACAACTAAACGTGTAAGAAGTTCAATATATTGTAAACATATCGTATATATGTAATTGAATGTGGGGGCGGGATACAATAAAAAAATGACAACAGGTAATAGGTAACATATTTGTAAAAGAGAGACATAAATAATATCAATGCAACTCTGAAAGATAAGCTACAAATTAAAGAATGACAGAAATGAAAATCATTTTGCATAAAACCGACCTGAATTATAGGCTCTGGCAATAAAATGACTATGAGCCTGTTTGGTTCAGCTGTTAGCTAATAGCTGTTGCTGTTACTGTTAGCTGTTTGCTGTTCATGTTAGCTGTTTGCTGTTACAGTAAGCTGTTAGCTGTTAGCTAATTAATTGATATCGTTTGGTAAATTTAGTATCAACTGTTGTTGTTGCAATGTAATATAAATAAATTTGTTGACTAAATTAATATAAATAAATTTTAAAAAAATGAAACTAGCCTAAATAAATTAATTTGAATAATTAATCTCGCTTAATTTTCAACATTTATAGAGATAAAAAAATTTCATAAAAAATCTACATATTTATATAAAATTATAATTTATTATTTTGGAAAGGTTAAATTTGTAAAAGCCAAATAATTATAAAAAGTTTTTCGTGAAAAACTCTTTTTTCCTGCAGAACAGTTAAAAGCAGCTATTTAAAATTTCTAACCAAACACTATTTTTTCTGCTTTTCGGATTGAAAAGCTAAAAACTCCTGCGAAAAGTAGAAACAAACACCTCCTATAATTCTCTTAATGAGGGGGAAAATACAACTCTTACAAATTGGAGCTAACTCTTTACACTCATTAATAATATCACCAAAATAAGACATAGACGAGTACTTATTAATGACAAGTGCTTTGTACTTTGCATTGTATAAAATTGATTCGAACAATCTAATTCTAAGATAATCTTTGTGAAGCTAGCGCTTTTCATCCAATAAAGTGCGGTTTTGCATGAAAGACTTCGATTTAAATGGCATATACTAGATTAGGGACTAAACCATTAAAAAACAAAAACAAAACCTATATCATCTCTTAAAATAAATTGAAAGCTGCTCTATAACTGGAATGGGGGACAGTTGTGGATGATTCAAAAGAAAAATTGTATGTATACGTATTTTTAAATTGAAAATTAATAAAATTAATTCATTTTGGATAAAAATATTCTTCGCCACTTGATCAGTTTTAAAGCTGTGAGTTATATATATATATTTTTAAAATTTTACTAACTGCGTCCCAATCTTTTTTTTTTTTTTTTAAACAAAACAAACTTATTGCACCCTTTTAAAATCGCTCAACCACAAGAAATTATTTTCCTTTTTAATGAAAAGGAAGGTGTACCCACACTCATCTTGGTGTCAGCCCACCATTCACCAAAATGCTGCTACTGTAAGCAGTACTGCCCATGGGACCAACTTTCATGCTTTACTGCTCTGGTTCGCGCTGAAATAAATAGACCATAAATCTTAAATATCAAATAAAAATATAAAATTACAAACTATAGTTTTAATTATTAATTAAAATAACATTTTAACCACAAACTCAGATAATTAAAACATTAATAAAAAAAAGTTCCCAAATACAGAAATTGTTGTACAAGATCAAACAATTAAATAATGAAATGTTTTTCGCTGTTCGTTTTTCAGTGAGTGTGAAATTAAGAATTAACAGGAGATAGGATTGGAAAGGTGTGACCAAGACTACTTGTTGTTGTATAGTAAGGAAGTAAAATAGTATCAAAGGCCCAAATGTTTCGCTTATTATTCATATTACCTATATATATATAATTACATAATTTTTTAAGAAAAATATTTGTAAAAGCCGGTTAACCGCGAGTCCATATGGTCTTTCGGTGTAAAAACCTAAACCGTAACCGTAACCGTTAATTTCTAAAAATAAAAACCGTACACTAGTCCATCGGTTTCGGTTAACCATATTTTTAGCTCGGTTTCGGTTCGGTTTCACGGTTTTTTAGTTGTTCGGTTTTTTTTGTGCACCCCTAGGTGCAGGTTGCACCGCAATTTTTGAAACTCAAAATCACACTCGCCCCTCTCTCTCTCTCTCTCTCTCTCTCTCTCTCTATATATATATATATAACACTCTCAATTTTTATGGATTTTGTAACTCTCGAACAATTATAATATTTCAATTTTTATATATTAACACCAAACTTGACATTTTTGTGTTATATAGGATATAATATCTGTTCACTAGCACACCACATAATTATTGATAAAAGTATAACACTCTGGAAATTATTAGAGAATCTGAATCCTACTTCCTATACAGTTGTGTGATAGCTACAGGTATAAGCTATAGTTCCGATTTAGTCTTATGTATCTGAAAAAAATGTGTCACGTATCAGTTAATAGATATTATAACTCACGTGAGAAAAAAGTATCAAATTTGAGAATAATATTATCAAAATAGAAAAATTTATAACAATCATAAAAGTTGTGCTTGTTTTGGATGTATTCTGCCAGTAAAGAAAAAGAAGTAAAATATTAGATTATCTTAATTTAAAATTTTGGAATTGTTAAAATCAAAGTCAATTCTTTTTGGTAATTTCGTGTAACTATAATTTTATTGTTTAAACCTTGGGTAGAATAATAGTTCAAGTAGAGTTTTCTTTTCTTTTTTCTTTTGTATTATCCTTTACCATTGGATAAACTCCAAGTAGAGAGCTTTTTTTCAACTTAAATTGAAATATTATCAACAATTTTTTTCGTATAATTATTTATTTATTATCAACAAATTTTAATTAACAAAACAAGCCAAAAACCTTAAAAGGCAATCGGAATATCGGATAAGTTGGAAGTATATCTGACAAATATGATTTGATTAACGATTTTGTATGATTTATATCTTTGATCTGTTTTTTTTCGAAAGCTACAAATCTGTCAGCACTCCCACTCCCACTCGCACATCCCTTTTCTCCTCCTCTGCATCCGAGCAAGTTCATCTTCCGCTGTGGAACCTCGTCTGTGATCCCTCCTTGCTTATTCATAGCGGCTTCTCCTCCGCTACTCCTTCGATTCCGTTCCTTCGACGCGTCTCCTTCATTTATTCTGCTCTGATTTCAGGTCCGTTCTTAAATCTTCATCCTTCTTTGCACCATTATTGTTTGATTTTGTCCTGAGTCTACGGTTATTTTCATTTTATCGAGCTTTTTAATATATGTTTGCAGTGTTGTTACTTTCGTTTTTTTCCCCCCGATTGACATTAAAATTTTATTTCATTAAAATAAAATAGTTGTTAGTAGCTGCTCACATGAAAGTGATAGTAAATCTTCTAGTTCAGTGAAAGAAAATTGAGTTGCTAAACACATAAACTACGATCAAACTTTATTTCATTTATTCCCAAAACCCAGAAAAATCATACTTGGTTTGTTTATCAGCATGCACAAATTTGTGGGTTGCAGTGGAGTGAGAGCCATAGCTAACCAAAAGGGTATAAGTTGGCTCGCCTCATTTAATCATTCAAGGTATGTTCTTTTTTTTTTTTTTTGGGCTCCAAATTTTGCTGAACATTGTTGTTATTGGTATACTGCACTCAAAAAAATTTTCTTTTGATTGGTTGATTAAAATCTGTATATTGCGTGCTTATGGTGTATTGCTAGTTTTTTCAAAGCTCCAAAAAAACTTACCTGCCCTTGATATGGTCGTTTCATTTGAAAATTTAAATTAACAATATTTTCCCCTTAGCAGATTTGTTCATTCAGTTCCCTTTGCAACAGTAGAAGTTGAAGAGATATCAGGTTCTAAGCCCGCTGAAGTAAATAACTTGGGTAGGTTCTTGCGCAGTTGCCTAGTGATTCCTTCCTTACATGATTGTTACTATTTTCAGTTTCTATAATTATTCTGCAATGTCATTATAATATATTTATTTCATTATTATTCTCTCGTTCCCTGGTGTAAATTGCTGCAATATTTAGTTTGAAATGTTGCGTAAAACTGACGAAACCCCACAAGCTGTAAAACTTAACTGTACCCAGATCATAATTTTGCAATGAAAATTTGTTTGAATATAGATCTTTATTTTTAGTGCAGGGGAAATGGACAGGATCTTCAAGTTGGAACACAATTCTGGATCCTTTGAATGGAGAGCCATTCATTAAGATTGCTGAAGTAGATGAAACAGGAATTCAGGTATATCCATCCTCTCTAAATGTTGTGGCTAGAGAACAAAATTTATTTTGGTTTTTGCTCTTTGATATCTTTTAGTCATTTTATTTCAGTTTCCTTTGCATTAGTTTGTCCAAAAATTTTTTGTTTCAACTTCTTATACATCTGAACTAATTCCTCAAACTGTTGGACTAATCATGCAGCCATTTGTTGAGAGCTTGTCCAAGTGCCCCAAGCATGGACTGCACAATCCCTTTAAATCACCAGAGAGGTTTCATTTTTCCTATGATTTTTTTTTAAAAAACTTTTTACCTTTTGTGGTCTTAATATGTTCTTCATCCCTTCCTAAATTATTGAAATTTTAAAATGTTTTAGCATTATTATGATTGTCCATTTTTTTTATTTGTGATGTTATAACTATGAATATAGTGCTTTATTATGTTTTGCAGGTATCTTCTATATGGAGATATATCTGCAAAGGCAGCCCACATGCTTTCGTTGCCAAAGGTAACATGTCTTGGTCATGGTGTTTATTTTACCATCCTCCTGTCTTGTTTATAAATTGGAACATTCAGTCATCCTTGTTCCATACTCTATTAGAATTTTAGTACTACAATAATCTTTTTTGTCTTTCTCAAATTTCCAGGTTGCTAATTTCTTCACCAGGTTAATACAAAGGGTATCTCCCAAAAGTTATCAACAAGCTCTTGGTGAAGTTACAGTTACTCAGAAATTTCTAGAGAATTTTTGTGGTGATCAGGTAGCTCAATATGACTCCATTCATGTTCACGGATATTTAGTTATTTAAGTTATAGGTTTTAGTTTAGTTTCTATATGAATGAATGAATGCAGTAACCCGGATCAACTTTGATTTAGATATTTGGCTTGCCTTATATTGGAGAAACATGCCTTACACATAACCAATAGCCAAGTGGACTACTTCTGCTATGTTCATTATGATAGATTGCTGAAAGAAATTCTTCTGCAGATTTTTGTTAAATTCTACCTTTGATGGGCAGGTTCGCTTCTTGGCAAGGTCATTTGCGGTACCTGGAAACCATCTGGGACAGCAAAGTCATGGTTTTCGATGGCCTTATGGCCCTGTAAGTACTAAATTTTGGTTGTGTCATTTAGTAAGTAACTATTAAATAAGATTTCTTAAAAGGAAAACCGTAGTTGTAAATGATTGTACTTTATAACTTTATTTCTTTTACTTCATAGATTTAAGTTTCCTTTTTATTAAGAAATATGATGAAGTATTATAATTTAAAATTTTTTGTTATTTACCAAACGGAAATGCGTCGATCATTTTTGTTATTTGGAGCTTTTTTCTTATTTCTTTTAGGATGCCTTTTAGTTGTGTTCATGAAAAGAGCAAAGAGAAGAAAGTAGAAAGGATCATAGTGTCTTACTGAAACAAATAGTGCCTAACATTTTCTTCAAGATAATTGGTTAATAGGCTGAGTTAAGTTGGGCCGATAAATATTGGCCACCTATTACTCAGGTAACTTTGTGCATCATGTCGTGTAAAATTTTTTAGTGATCAATTGCAGCTCTTCTTCATAAAAACTGTATTAGGCTTGTACATGATTTCATTGTTTACATATCTGGACGGCCTTGTGTGCAGGTTGCAATCATTACACCTTTCAATTTCCCGCTAGAAATTCCAGTACTTCAGTTGATGGGTGCACTATACATGGGCAACAAACCCATTCTCAAGGTTGATAGCAAGGTAAGCTCCTGGTGCTCATAAAAAATATTTTGGTTCTGTAGTGGCATGAAGAGATAGTTTTTTGGTACTGCATGAGTTCCTACGCTAGTATTAAAGTACAAAGGACAATCATGCAGTTGCTTTCTCAAGAAACACAAAACATCTTTTAAGTTGGATGGAATTGAGAGAGATATATGATATAGAAAGGTGGCATTCAATCCAAGGTCTATTTGGATGGCTTTTAAATTATTAAACCACTTTTTTGCACTCACCTTCACATTATTTATATAGGCTTCCCTGTATTTCTCTGGTTTTCTTTCTGCCTATGATGCAACCTAATAATAAAAATGTCACATAGGTTTCCATTGTAATGGAGCAAATGATGCGACTTCTTCACAACTGTGGGTTGCCACTGGAGGATGTCGACTTCATAAATTCTGACGGGAAGACAATGAACAAACTATTGTTGGAGGTTGGTTTTGCACTAATTCTGCAACTTTGGCAAATAATTTACTATTTTGTGCCATTTCTTTTGTGATGTTGTTGGTTTGTTGCTTCAATGTTTGAGGTAGCTATTCAATTTTTTTAAGAAACTTGCCCCATTGTACTACAACTTCCCTTTGTTTTAGATGCATCTAGAACGTTTGTTATTAATGAAACTGCAAAAGGTTTCTGAAGAAGCATGAATTTTTCTGGTTTTAGTGTTATCTCTGTCCATGTAATCACTTTATGCTGGCAAAATTAACGTAACCAGGAATGAGTGCTGATGATTGGAAATATAAAAACTCAGTGATAACAATCAACAGTTGTAATGGCAACATGATTCTGAATCCTGACAGTAATGGATGTGGATTAAATTTATGAGCATAAATCATCTTCATTGTCTAGAAAAAAACATGTGAAAGACTAAAAATTCGTGTTTAAACTTTTATAGGCCAATCCACGGATGACACTCTTCACTGGTAGCTCTAGAATTGCAGAGAAATTGGCTGTTGATTTGAAGGGTCGTATTAAACTGGAAGATGCAGGATTTGACTGGAAAGTTCTAGGTCCTGACGTTAATGAGGTACTTATGTCTTCCTGCTGATTTTATTATCTGATGGAATATTATCATGGTTGTTGTTGAATCTCAATTGTGTTTTTGAATGACAGGTGGATTACGTTGCATGGGTTTGTGACCAAGATGCATATGCATGCAGTGGTCAAAAGTGCTCTGCACAATCAATGCTATTCATGCATGAGGTTAGTTGTTTTAGTTATAGGTTTCTTCTTCCTATCAATTGTGCTATGTTACCAACCTTTCTTACAAAACTCAAATGTTGAGATATTTTTTATATTTCTCCTCCTTGCTCGTTTGTTCTACTTTTTTAGCGACTTGGTCTATTGTTGTGGCCTTTTGATTAGTTTTTTTTCTTTGTTGTTAATGTACTATAATGTATTGCAGAATTGGTCTAAGACATCACTTCTATCCAAAATGAAGGATCTTTCAGAGAGAAGAAAGTTAGAAGATTTAACTATTGGCCCTGTTCTCACTGTAAGTATAGAAAGTTCTATTGAGATGTTTCTCTAAGTTGATACATGATTTTATGTTGCCTTTCTTACTTTACCTACACAAACTATTCAATGAGTGAGTGGGAGTTTATTGCTTGTAATTGAGGTGTGTTCTACTTTTAATCATAGTTTAAAAATATTGGGCTTTCGGTTCCCCTATTGTAGGTTACAACTGAAGCAATGGTAGAACACATGAATAAATTACTTCAAATACCGGGTGCAAGGCTACTTTTTGGTGGCAAGCCTTTGGAGAATCATTCCATTCCATCCATATATGGTGCTATAAAACCAACAGCCATTTTTGTTCCCATTGAAGAAATAGTAAAAGAGAGGAATTATGAGGTTGTAACAAAAGAGATATTTGGACCGTTCCAGGTAAAAGAGAAGAAAAACTTACTAGTTTACTTTTATATTCACCTTTCCTTCATATTGTTGTATCATTATGAATGCATCACATCTACGAGAATATATTTTTCTAGTTGTTATATGTTAATTGTCCTTCTTGTTTTCAGTAGTATGTAAATGAATAATAACATCAAGCATTGTTTTCTTATAGATTGTTATGTAAATGAATAATAACATAAGCATTGTTTTCTTATAGATTGTTACCGAGTACAAGAAAGACCAATTCCAACTGGTTCTGGATGCTCTAGAGAAGATGCATGCACATTTGACAGCTGCTGTGGTTTCAAATGATCCTATATTTCTACAGGCAAGACTAAAACCTTAACCTTGGGGAGGACTTGAAAACCAATTTACTTTCTGTAGCTAATATGAATATTAAATCTTTGTACTATGAATCATAACCAAAACACCTTTTCGAAGTGATAATTGTAGATTTATTTTCAAGTTCCATTTTGTGTGCGAATTGCAGGAAGTTATTGGGAAATCAGTAAACGGGACTACATATGCTGGACTAAGAGCACGAACTACCGGCGCTCCTCAAAATCATTGGTATGTGTCCGATCATAATACAGACACTAGTTTTGGGTGCTGAGAAAATATAAACAGTGGTTAATAATGCAAAACAAAACTTTTATATGACAGGTTTGGACCAGCAGGCGACCCAAGAGGTGCAGGAATAGGAACACCAGAAGCAATAAAATTAGTGTGGTCTTGCCATAGGGAGATAATATATGATTTCGGTCCCGTGCCCAAGAACTGGGAAATTCCACCCTGTACATAGTGTGTAGTAAGTTGAATCCTTTAGCCTGTTGCTGCTAGTTTCACTTCTAGTTTTGAAAAACACCAGGTAGGAAGTTTTGGTCGTGGATGCATTTTCTTCTATACTCGGAATCATTTAGCCAGTTGCTGCTAGTTTTATTCTTAGTTATCAAAATAAAAGGTATGAATTTTGTTGCGGATAAATCTTCCTTTAACCGAGTTATTTTCTTTTTTTTCTCATCATCTTGCTGATATTTTCTAATGTGTGAGCCATGGTAGCTGATCCAATGACATTTTTTCCCCATTTCTTAAAGTTCAAATAATTGGTCATATCTAAATTTCTAAAGTAATTTTACCATGCTAAAGTAAATTTAGCTTGTGCTAATTTGGTTGTTTTCCAATTAACGTTAATGTTATCCCACTTCATCCTTTTCTTTATTGGCTTACTAATCTGTATTACAATAAATACTCTTACGAACTTGAGATTTACGGGTGGCAACGGGGCGTGGATCATCAAATTTTTGATGATCACAGTGATCTGAAGTGACGAGAGAGGCAAATCACGAAAATGCTTACTCATGGGACAGGAATGGGGGACATGTTGTCCTTGAAGTCCAAATGGGGATGGGAATCCCTGTCTAGTATCCGTATAAATCTTTATAAGGATTCTTGAAAAATATCGTTTGGATCCATGATATTCTATACATTTTTAAAAATATATTCTATATACGTACATTATTTACATGTACGACTTTTATCTTGTCCTTTGATGATTATGTTAGATGTGAAATCACACTTTGTTCCTTGCTTGTGATCTTTATCATTTTTTTCATTAGATGGTTTTGATTGATTGAAAGACAACCACTCTAATTTTCTAAAATAGTGACATTTAAAATATTATTAGTTACGCTATTTAACGTAGCGTGTTACACACACAAAATAAGTTAGAGTTTGCGTTAACAATATTAAATTCTTAATTTATTAAAAAAATTGATTAAAAGGATAATTGTGATTTTTGTAAAAGATTAAAGGGTTAAAGATGTGTTTTGTCTGTTTATTTTTGTTTTATATAGAAGATTTGTTGAAATGATATATAGAATTGAAAAACAAGATATATAGCAAGATGTTTTTTTATTGGTGTGTAAGTGTAGGAGTTGTGTCTCTTAATTGTAGAATATTTCAAATTGAAATATGGGATATATGAGGATGGTATCTATAAAATATTTATTACTTTTTTAACAATTTAAAAGAAATGTTTTTTTTTTTTTTTACTATGCTAATTTCGTGACATTTTAACCCTTTGGACATTCCAGTTGGAGAGAGTTGCTTTTATTACCGGCCTGGATTAGAAATCTTCATTTTCTTTTAACTAATAAATAATAATAAAGTAACAAAATCTTCATCAATCAAACATCCAATCCAAGGCATAAAAAAAATTTCATAATTAATATTTGGTAGATTATTTAAGTCTAGGCACTTCTGTTCAACCTTAGCCTACACTTGTTTTTTACTGGGCTTGAATTCAAACGGGACAGAATCCAATCTTAAGTTGCAAACCCCAGGCCCAAATAATCTAATACTTTTTCCTAAAATATTAAATATTATATTGTAAGCGGTTCTTCGACATGTGTTAGGGAATGGTGGAATTCACCACCGCCATTTATCCGTGATATATTGTAAGCGGATTTAATTCTTTGAATAAATTATTTCATTCAAAGTATATATATATATTCACTATACATTAAAAAAAATGAATTAATAACCAATATTAATTGGATCAGAATCCACATAGAGAGTGCCTAAGAAGTCTCAAACCGATTAGTTAAATTAAGCACTAAGATGAAAAAAAAAAAAACAATGAATTATAAAATATATCATACAAATCAAGCTTGGGCTCTAAAGTACAATTCCAACTTGAACATACAAATAGTAAATTTTTTGCACTTAAATACCAAAAAAGTAACACTATCTTTCCAAAATACAAAGCACGCCAGATTCTTTAAGAACATGAATTCAGGTTTTCCAAAATTTTAAATTTCTCAATAACAAATGACACATAAAAAATTCATCACATAAATGCCAACTAATAAAAAAATCGTACATTTGACTTTGACCCATAAACACAAAATGGAAAAACTACAAACCTACAATAAATAAATTAACACAAAATCTATTTTAGAATTGCAGAAGAACAAATGCATTGAGACGATGTTCTGGTCCTAAATTTCTAGTCAACTGTTGCACTGACTGGAGTGACCTCGTAAACAGGAGTATAATGCCTCACTTGCACATACGGGGCGTTTGGCATTTGATGGGGATAGGGATAGGGATAAGGATTGGGATAGGGATAAGGATAAAAGATTGGGATAGGGATAGGTATAAAAGTTAAAAGTGGGATAGGGATAATTTTAGATATGTTTGGTATGTGGGATAGGGATAGGGATAAATCAATGTAAATGACAAAATTACCCCTAAACATATTTAAAATAATAAATGTTATATTACTTATGTAAAAAGATATAAAAATTGGCATTTAGACCGTTGGGTTGGGGTTTATGGCCGTTGGGTCACCCAACCCAACGGCTATTTTTTTTCAAAAATCCAGGTGTGTCGCGCTCGCGACCGTGGGGAACAAAGCCATTTGGCCTTGTTCCGCGAGCGCGACAAAATTTGTCGCTCTCGCGAAACGCCTCCGTAGGCAATTTCGCGAGCGCGACAAATTATGTCGCGCTCGCGACCGTGGCCAATTTGGCCACAAAGGCAAGCGTCGCCAGCGCGACGCGCTGGCGACGCTTAAATGCTCCTAGTCGCGAGCGCGACATAAATTGTCGCGCTCGCGACCGTACGCCACAAGGCCAAAATGGCCTACGTCGCCAGCGCGACATGAATTGTCGCGCTCGCGACCGTACGCCACAAGGCCATTTTGGCCTTGTTTCGCAAGCGCGACAAAATTTTCACACTTGCGACTCAATGGTTTTGAACCAAAAATAATGAAATTTCTCGTATAACGACCAAATTATGCCCATATTCATAATTTTTTGTATGTCACAACAACATGACTTATGCTTTGATATACTTTTGAAATTGGACGCACATAATTAGAAGTATAGAACAAATAATACTACTTTTTAAAATTAAAGTTATCCTTTTGATTTCATATAGCTCTTTTTCAATTTTAGAAAAGGTAAAAAGCAAAAAGTCAAAGTTGTGTCATTTTTTCTTTTGTTTGATTGTAAAGACAAACAGAACAATAAAAGACATCTTGGGAGTTAGGACTAAAATTAAACAAGAGAATCAGTTTAGGAATAAGAATAAGACTGCAACTTCGACAAGAAAACAAGATCAAGAAGTTGGACTCATTCCGGAGTAGAATAGGAATCAAGGAATTGGAGGCTATGAATCAGCATATCCACACATTCCATATATACATAGGACACCCCAAGGGCATCTATGCCCGCATTTGCCGCAATCAAACAGGCTAAAATTTGTATTAACACAAAATCCATGACAACACTTCCAAGTAAAAGGGCATTTCAATCCGCATATACCGCAGTTATTAGTATCAGATAAGACATCAATACATCTGTTTCTGCAACACTTCATCCGTGCTCTCGGCCGATGATGATGTCTTCCTGCTCTTCTACATATCCCCGGTGTTCTCCCGCATGGTGGTTGAGGATGCCAGTTGTTTCTTGTTACCTTTGCCAGCCATGGCGACAGTGATGATCCTGTAGTGAAATTTTGTACGTCTCCTGCTGCTGAATCTTCTCTTGCTAATATACAGAGTATCAAAGTAAGGAAGAGGGCATATATAGAATTGTGTAGCTGTATTATTTAGCTGCACAAGAACATGAACAGAAGACAAAACTAAGATTTATGGATCTCTGACAAATAAAAACGGAGCATCTAACAAAGACGGAGCGTCTAAATCAACTAACAAAACAATAATTACGCTAGCAGATATATAATTACCGAATAGAACGAGTTTAACATACAGGTAAATTTCAATCCATACAAATAGCTTAACTTAACAACAGATATAACTCCAACTTAGTAAGTAGGAAGAAGAAACAGAATAACTAAATAGATTTTTAACAGGTTTGTAATTCATAATGAACATAACTATCAAAAATGTTTCAGCTCTTGACGAAAGGAGGCACCAGTAATACAAATGTATTTCAGAACAAAACCTCCACCTACAAATTCTTTTCAAGAATTAATGAAATAAACATACATAAATTCGCTCTATCACAAATCCAGTGCTGCCACAAAAAAGATCTAAGCTTTCAATGCGATCAATGAACTAAATGCAATAAGAATTAATAATGTTAATGAGCAGTAGCATCACTAATCAAAATTGAATCTTTGTGAAAGTCACCAGTTGTCACATACAAGAAAATTTATTGCACTTGCAATTCTTGAGAAACTGAAGTAAATAAGAAAGCTTAAGTAACAGTACCAAGCTCCTCTCTGCCTCTTAAATAAATCATTTGGCAGTTTCTTCAGCATCTTCCTGTCCATAACGACGCTTAAACCTAGCAACCTGACCCAAGCTTTCAGCCATTTGCCGTCTTGCTCTGAAGTGGTACACTTTACCAACATGGCTCATTTTTGTCATCATAATGTGCATCAATCTGCCACTTTGGGACACATACGATATCCACTGCATCTGAGGGTGAATTCCTTTCTTCATTTTGTATCAAAATGCAACTGCAACAGCACTAAATTCAGTAGAGCCAAACACAAATGAGAAAATTCATTAATTTGGTTTGGATTGCGAGGTTTCATGCCAAGTTGTTTAGCGTTTATGAGCTTTAGTTTACCAAAGTAAATCTAAGATCAAGATTCACACGACAAGGCTATACAATTTATTGCTTTGTCCTTAGATATAGACATGACGAATCCACACACTTCGTCAAATGCCAGCACATGAAAGAAGCAATTGCACAAACAAGCAATTATAAATTCAGAAAGTCCAGCACAAACAAGCATAAATTCATAACTCATAATTCTTAGGATATCTTTGTTAGATTATAAGCTTTACAAGATAAACAAAAAAGAGTGTAAAGTGTAAACAAAATAGGAACATAGATATACCCCAATTTCTATCCCAACACATTAACTTGTGGGACTTGAACCAAAAACTACAATATAGGTTCGATAATTCAAAATGAGAAAAAAAAAACCAGGAAAATGCATTCAATTCTGTAGCTACAAATCAATGTATACTCAACTGAACCAAGGACGGAACAATAACATTGCGGAAGGCATATCTAATTTTGGAATGCAGTATGTGCAATTCTAGCTCAAGCATTTACCACAAAATGCAATTCAAATCAAAAGCACCACATGAGATCAATTAGAAAGAAAATCACTTAAAAACAACCAACAGACTAAAGTGGAAATATATATGAATAAACAGGCAGCATAAGCATTGACCAACGATTTCATCAACTTCCGTTTCGTAATCATAAATTCCCAATTTTATTAAAAAAAACCCTAAACTTTAACTAACCTCTCATCAATGGCTGAGGACTGGACTGGAACGCGAAGTAGAACTCTATTGGAGAGGGGTCGGCCGATGACCCTAGGGCTGGCTGACTTGATGGTTCAAACAAGGAGAACGTGTAGAGGAGAGGGTGGAGAGCTGCTGGAGAAGATGAAGAAAAGAGGACAAATAGGTAAAAATTTCCCTTCCCCCTTATCCCAGCTGAGTTATACCTGGGGGGGGGGGGGGAAGTATTAGCATCTGGGATAGGGATGGGATAAAATCCCTTATCCCTATCCCAGGTAATCCAAACCAAATGGGGGATAAGGGTGGGATAGGGATAAGAAATCCCTATCCCACCTTTTATCCCCCAAAACAAACACCCTGATAGTTTCTATCTTTCAATTACAAGTAAATTTATGTCTTGAAAGTAAGAAGGTAAGTGAGGAAGTTTGACTTATAGGGCTTAGAGTCCCTAAACAAGCTAAGAACCAATGTTATCATAACCGTACCGGACATCAAACCGGTGAAGCTACTGGTACGTGGTTTAACCGGTTCAACCGGTGGTTATACTAGATTATTGATTTTTTTGAAAAAAATATTATTTAAATAATAAATAAGCTTATAAATTTATCAAACATAAGTTTTAAATGTTAAATATTCAAAATAACTTCACAAAATATTTTAAAACTTAATTAAATACAAGCCTTAAATAATAAAAATAAACTAGTAATAGTAAGGGCAAAAACAGAGACTAGTAATAGCAAAGACAATACTAAAGAAATCAAAGGTACTACTACTAGATTAAGCAAGCAGTGCACTGGATTTGGAATGAGAAATTAACTTACAAAATGTTAGGATTCAATAAAACATAATGAACTAATATTGTACTATGCAAAATTCATAAATTCAAATTCAATTCATGTACGTTTTTCAAGATTAAGGACGAAAAGTGTCATTTTGACTTTATTATTTTCTGATATAAGCAAATAATTTCATAAAAATATTTTCTTTATGATACCTTTTTATTTAATTGATATATTAAAAATTTAAGTAAACCCATCAGTAAAGTCAGGATGGCCCAGTGGTATAAAATGTCAGACTGCAGTGAGAAAGCATGAGTTCAAATCCTACTTTCAGCATTTTCTTAATTTCAACTTAGAATTGGTCAAGAAACCGGTTTTTGACCGGTTCGAACCGGTCAACTCTGGTTTTTTGCTAAACCGTTGAATTTAATTAAACCGACCAGACCAATGGTTGGTTCACGGCAAAACCGGTCGAACTGGCCGGTCCGGTCCGGTTTTCATAACGTTGCTAAGAACAAAGCATGTTACTAGAATATATTCTTGAGACCGTTTTTCATTTTTGTTTACCCAGATTCATATTATCTCCACTCTGGGTAGGGTTGTAAATGGGGCAGGAAAGTTTTCCCTGTTTCCATCATTGTAGAGATTCCAATCCCCGCGAGGATTACCATTACCCATTAAGAGAAAATACACTATACATTTTCTTTTTTTAAATTAAAATATAAAAGAAGAAAATTTTTTATTCCAAGCAAGTTAACAATGAGCATCTACAAGGCAAGCTTTTGTTCGATTATAAGTATTTAGCTTCATCACTAATAATTAATTAGTAACACCAATATGCATATCTACCTGTGAACACAGAATTTTCCGGGTCTTAAAAAAAAGGCTTGATTACCACGACTGTAATTACAGTCGTGGGGATATTGTTACAGTCGTACGACTGTACGGTCGGGGTAGGTTGCAGAGCTCATATCTTTGAAATAAAAAATTAGAGAAATCAAGAGTAATTAATGCTCGTTGATTTTTAGAAGCAAAGGAAGGATAAGAAGCAGAAACCAGCAAGAAAAAGGGATCTTTTGGCAGAAAATAATTGAGAGAGAAATTGAAGGAAAAGAGAAAAAAAGAAAGAAACCAAAACTTCATCCTTTCTTCTACTCTTTTCTTTTTAATTTCCGTATGATAAGGCCTAAAATCAATTAGAAATCGTAGGTTAAACTTGTCAGACAAAATATAAATCAATTTCCAGACTTAAATCTACATAAATCCGTAACATTTTGGAGATTTTCAGACCCATTTCACAACCTTGACACACCAAGGAAAAGGACCAATTTGAAGTGGATTGGTGCGTTGCCACGGGTCATTCGTACGGTAGATCAGCGCCAAATAGGTAAACACACTTTAATTCCTTATTTTTCTGCGTTTTCCGGGTGTTTTGGTTGATTTTTGTGCATAAAACTCTTTTTTCTTGGCTTGCTGTTTCTGGAAATTAAGAACAGTCGTACGACTGTTCTTGTCACAAAGAATAGAGGCATGACTGTAATTACAGTCGTGCCATATTGACTATAATCGTACGACTGTTATTAAATTTCTTCGGTTTTTACCTTTTCATTTAAATAAATTTGGCGATTTCTGCTTATGGGTAATCTACAGTCACACGACTATAGTTACAGTCGTACGACTGTAATGCTTACTTAGAAGCAGAAAATCCAGAAACTGTTAGATGTGCCCTAGTCCCGAGGCATTGGTCCTTGTATTTGTATCATACATTTATTGGATTTATGTATTATACTCATTTGTGTTATTAATAAAAGCATTAATTCATTTATTATATTTATCTTGTGCAATATATTAAATGAAGTATCCAATGGACATATCCATATCCATAATGACAAGTGTCATACACTTGGCAGTAAGATCATGGATAGGGTCAACAATATGACCATAAATAGATCCATAGTCTGTTCCAGTCATGGGAATGAGTGGAACAAGAGACTATCATTAACCTGGTTGTATAGCGGTGTCTTACCGGTTATTAGACATGGGATGTCAACCAAGTTAATGGGTACACGTAAAAAGGGCATGGTACTGGGTAGATCCACTAAACGAGAAATCCACACGGTATAGTTTCACAAGTGATTCTCGTGTAGTACTTGTATGGATCCTTTGACCTGACCATATGATGGTGTTGCATGTAAGGTCGCATACTTAGGGGTACATCTAAAGGGCTTGTAATAGGGTGCCAAGTATGGGTACTTTCGGGTATGTCACTTAGCATGGCAATGCTATAGATATGCAGAAGGGATTTGTCACTTAGTAGTCCACTGAGAAGATATCACCGGCCTCTTGATGAATGTGACTGATAAGAATGTGGCCATACCCAAACGAGTTGGAACTTGTTTATGAGCTTCGGTGCATTCGGGATCAAGTTAATGTCCGGACACAAAAGAGGGTAATCAATCCATGCCTCTGTGTTGGACACCGATATCGATGACATGGGATGTACAAGTTTAAACTACAGGGTTATGATAACAGTTAGACTGCCATCTCCATCTTAATTGGGGGTTGCAGTGGCTTGGTAGAGCCCAACTGCAGTCTGTGGGCCACAGGCCCACTGCCAACATAAAGATGGGCCCACGGGATCATACACATTGAGCGACTGAACACTGACTTAAGGAATCACATGTATACTTGGAGTATACACTCTGGAGAGAGAGGTATATATTAATTATATTATAAAGATCAATTGGATTGATCATAATAATAAAATTAATATTTGATTGGCTCTTCATAATTAATTGGATTAATTATGAGATTATTTCCTAGGTGGAAATATTCATATGTATAGGTTTACATACGAATTTATTTTGTGATGATCTAATTTTAATTTGACGGATTAAATTAATTGGTCAAACCGATTTTAATTTAAATGTAAATAATATGTTACTTGGTGTAATATATTAAATACATGGGTAAATTAAAATTGGGCTTGAAATTAGTTTAAACTAGACTAATTAAAATATGTATGGCCCTGAATTAAAAGAAGGAAGCCCACACAGATGAAGGAGCCAGCTTAGGCCAAAATTCCCTTGGGAATTTCAGCCACCTAGGGTTTAATTACCCTAGGAATTTCGGCCAATAGAGAACCAACATAAGCCAGCCGAAATTCTCCCTAGCCCCCCTCTCCAAAGTTTGTGTTTTCCGACGCTAGCAGGGGTGGTGTTCGTTAGGCGTTCGTATACGTGAACGAGGAGGGATTCTAAGTTGATTCCTACGGTCTGCATCCATCTTTGAAAGAGATATTCCGGGTAAGAGATTTATCTCTTTCAATTAAATTTTTATTTTTCCAATTTCCATCTCAATTGCTCCTGGGCACGGATTTGAGGAAATCATCGCGTTCTTCCGCTTTAATCGGATGATTTCTGGTGACAAATCCCAACAGAAACACCTATAAAAATTCATAAAAATCACAAAAATTCTTAAAAATCCTAAAAATTCAGAAAAACAAGAAAATCACCAAAAATGAATTTTGTTGTGTGCAATCACTACCTTAGATTTAATTTCCAGTGAAATTGCATTTAGAACAATACCACGACGGAGACCTGATTCTTTCGAAAACCGACTCACCTTACATGTTAAATTAAATTAAACCGGAAAAATATTTTCAAAACGATTTTCTCATAAAACCAAAATACAGGGACGTTTCAAAATGTTTTCCAGGTCTAATCAGGCCGGCTAGCCGAGCCGACTCGGTTATCCCCCTAGATGCATGCCCCCAATCTCTAAAATCCCCAATTCTGTCCTATTTGAGTCCAATTTGTGGTGTGCTATAAACTATGTTAACCATTTGTTTTGCAGTTTTAATTTCTTTATTTTTACTTTTAATGTAATTTATAGCTTAATTCATGTATTCTGGGCGATTGTAATTTTTAGATTCTCGTGTATTTTAGGCGCTTGTAACGTGAGGCCGAGAGTTTTTATTTTCATTCGATTGGGTTGTAATAATTTATATATATTTACTGCTTTATCTTTATTTATGTGCACGCTGTATGTTTCAATTCAATAAAATCAATTCTTAGAAATTTAAAGTGTCATCATAGAACATTGGCTGTATTTATTTTGATTAGACATAAAATAAGGGACTTGTCCGAACCTAGATCTATGGAAAGTGTGGCAGTTCCCGCTTTGGTTCAGCTACACTGTAATTTCCCGGTTGAGCTGAGCCGAGTGGCGACTCCTACACTTTTTTATCGAGATTTAGGTCTCGATTCTTTTACGAAACAATCCGATTTTCTAAAAACGAATTTCTAATCCAAAAACCCCATGCGAGGGAGGGGTCCGTCCGAAATCGAGGCGCCCCTTCTGCAAAGGAGTCCGCGTTCTGTCGAAAACATCGTCTGCTCACACTACCCTCATAGGCGATAAACACATAATTAACTTTATTTAGAATGTCCAGCAAAAAAAAAAACTTTATTTAGAATGAAAAAACTAGTATTGATTCGAACAAAAAAGAATCAACATAAGAATTATATTCTCAATACCACACAAGTGCTGAATCTGTAACAATTAACTAAAGACAATTAATTAAATTTAGAACAATAAAACACTAAAAATAAAAAAAAAATATTGGAGATTTCTCGGGACGGGGGTGTTGTTTTCGTCCCCATCCCCATTAAGGATTCGGGATAGAAAAATCTCCGTTTCCGCCATATGAGGATTTTTACCAGGAATTCCCTGTGACGATTTTTATTAGGAATTCCCCGCGGGTCCCCAATAGGGATGGGGATTCCTCGCCTAGTTTACAACCCTAACTCCGAGACATAAGATGAATGGACTTTGAACTAAAATAAAAAAGAATAATGTTTAGAAGGTTTCAAGTTCATTCCTCTTATCCTACAAATTTCATGATGTCAAATCATCATTGAGATACAAAGACCGAAGGTAATCACATAAGCCTAAGAAAAAGTGAATTGACTTTTTTTTTCTTCCTTTTTGTTAAAAGGGAGAGGCTCTCAAGCAAAAATTCTGAAGTGTATCAGGAGTAGACTACCATCGGCCAATCAGAATCTGCCACGTTAGCATGTGTGATTGGCCGGGTGTAATCTACTCCCGTCACATAATAACATTTTTCGGTTCTTAACCCTTAAGCTAACAAGGAAAGGATTTTCCCAGGGTAAAATTCTCTGGATGGTTGGCAAGGACGGGGATTGAAAATCTCATTTGAGAAGGTAAGGACAAAAGTGCATCCAAATCTAACTAAAAGAATTCCTCATTGTGTTACGCCGTAATGATGTCTAAGACAATCGGGAGAGATTTTAGCTTCTTTCGATGTTCTAAATTGAAAATAATAATTTTAAAATTAAATAAATTGCAATAGTGAATATAATTGAAAACATACACATACAACTAGGGGTGTACAAAATCAACCAAACCCAATCCAACCCAACCCATATATTCTTTATCTTAGTGGTTAGTCATTGGGTTGGGTTGGGTTGGGTTGGATTGAATTGGATGAAATAGGAAAAGTAATTGGGTTAGGTTGGGTTAGATTCAAATTAACTGTCACATGTAAAATTCAATTTTCTCTATTTGAAAATCTTCACTTCTTTGTACTATTTTTCATCAATATTCAATTTTATCCCTTTAAAAATTTTCACTTTTTAATTTTATGTTCGTAAATTGAATCCATAATCTGTGAACAAATTATAACTCGTATGCTCTAAGACTTAACTCATTTTAATTATTAGTTAAATTCTTTTTTACATTATTTCTTTTACACTTGTAATCTATTATTTTTCTTAATTAAAAAAGATGCAAAATCTTCACTTCTTTTTTACATTATTGTATCAAATACTATTATACTCTATTAGTATTCTGATTTATGGTATGATGTGATGCATATATATATAAAAGTAATGTAGAAAAAATTGACTAGTTTTATTTTTGAAACTTTAAATTTCATGCTTAATTTTTTAGAACTTTAAAACCAAACCAATATGCATTTGGTTTGAATTGAACCGAACCAAACCAGCTTGATTTGGTTTTAGTTTGATTCGGTTCCAAACCAAAATTTCCAAATTTTAAAATTTAAATAAATTATCATTATTATTATCATTAAATTATTATTAATTATATATAAATAATTTTTAAATATTTATAATTAATTCGGTTCGGTTTGTTCGGTTCTGTCAAAAATCAAAACCAAACCGAACAAACTTTGATTCGGTTTGGTTCGGTTTTCTGCTCGGTTCGATTTGGTTTTCGAGTTTCGGTTTTCGGGTTACGGTTTAGATTTGCTCACCCTTATTTTCATCCAGTAAGCTATGTAATTATATGAATAATATTCAACTCAACCCAACCCAATCTTTTGTGAGTATTCATGGGTTAGATAGATTTTTAACAACCAACCCATGGATTGCTTTTATCATTGGGTTGGATTGGGTTATCACCCAAACGCTATTGGGTCATTCATTGAACAGCCCTACATACAACAAACTAAAAACATAGATCCCATTATTTAAGACAAAATTATACACATATATATATTCCATCACAAGTTCAAACAAACAGCACTGAAATTCAATTAGAAACCTTAAAAATGTAATATCACAAAAGTTTAGAATATTTTCGAACTTACAAATCACAAAAGACATTTAAAAATGTCATACAAAAATAAATTTATGCACCGTCAAACATTGTTGTTACTTTGCATGGAGGACTGCATCTTTATAGAAAGTTGGTGTATAGCTCAATTATAGTAATGCAAATTTTTTCTCGAATCAGCTATTTCTATGTAGATCAAACATAACAAGTTATATCACTATTATCCCTTTGATTAATTTCATGTATATCATAGAAACAATGGCAAATTAAGTTTAGTGTAAGAAAATAAAATAAAATTCTCAGTTGCAAAAAGGGTTTGACTGTTTGAGTATTATTATTTTGGAATCACAAGATTTTGATTCTTTTTCACTCGGAACTATTTTAAATCACATTATTTGTAGACAGAGATTTATGTGAAACACACATCATGGAAATGTTCATGTGAACCAAAATAAAATACATTATTCAAGGTTAATCTGGACCATCCGATTATAACGATGAAATGCATCCATGGGTTTTGGATCCCACCATAGACGTCATACTAGGGCCCACCCGCAAATTGGTCCGGGTTACACATCCGAAGGCCAAAAATAAACATCGCGAAACGGAATTTCAACCGCTAGATCTAAGAAAAAGTTGTAACTGGGGCTGCCACACGAGATTCCGAGGCCGGGAAGAATCCTAAAAACTGTATACAAGATTGGTAACTCGGTGTTGGAGGGGTATGTAGGGTAAATAAAGGGAAATCCATGGTCAAAGATAGTATAGAATAATATTTAAATGATATGACAGCGACGTAGAGATAAGAGAAAGCCAGCAGCCAAAAAATCCATCCAAACATACGACACAAGAGCTTTGCCCTTTCTTCCTCTCTCTCTCGCTCTCTCTCTTATGCTTCGTTTTTAAAACCTTACCTTGTGTTTTCCTCTCTCTTTCTCTCTCTCTCTCTAATTATCTCGCGTTTTTTATTTCTCTCTTTCAGCCTCATCGTCGTAGACTCTCTCTCGATCCAGAAACTGTGAGTCTTCAGCAACCCCTAATTTTCCAATCGTACTCTTCGATCTCTGTTTTCTTTATCAGGATCCCTAATTTTTGTGGCCCCAATTTTTATTTTTGTATGCCATTATTTGATTTGTGCTCTTGATTTGCTCTTTAGATTTGAGTTTTGATGTGTTTTGCATGTTGTTGATTTGTTGTTATTCCGTATTGTTCAGCTGCAATTTTTGTTTGATCTGCGATTTTTTTTTTCGATGTATTTGTTTGGGGTTGGAAATCGGTTTTTGGTTTTGCGAATAGAATTGAAATCATTCAGGTCGCTTTGGGACATGGTTCTCGATTCGCTTTAGGGCCCTTGAATTGATTTATTTGATCTTTTGGAAGGATTCAAAATCTTCCTTCTTAATTTCGTATCTGTTGTTTTTTTTTTCTTGAGTTGGTTGTGATGGACGATTTGCGAGTGCCCGACCGCAAGTCACACAAAGTGTCGATGTCTATGTGGCTGTGGTTCAATGTATGTCCAGAGGAATGTGGACAGTGGGATATGGTAAAAATGTTAATTCCTTCTTTGTTTGGTCCCTGATGGCTTTATAAACTAAAAGATTGAGTGGGTTTCAGTTGAGTGGTGTTTTTCTTGGGAATTTTGCAGATTTTAGGAGTATGTTTGCTAGTTTTGAACTAGAATTTCCAATACTTTTGATATTGTTTTCAGGGCAAACATGAGCGACGAAGGGGAAAGGACTTGCCCACTATGCGCAGAGGAGATGGACTTGACGGATCAGCAATTGAAGCCTTGCAAATGTGGCTATGAGGTTTTGTAACATTGTTAATTCTTTTCTATCTATTTACCTATTACGCCAATCAAGTAGAATAATACTCTGTGACCTTGTATGCCATATATTCACTGCCAATTTGCGGGTAGTAAGAAGAAAACCTGCTGCATATAGTCAATTTTTCTGATTCTCTTGCACTCAAAACCTTCCTCTGTTACTAGTTACCTTTGAATAGGTGTTACTTCACCTGCATTGAGAGCGTGGGTGATTGTAACAAGCTCTCTATAGTCTATAGCCCCGTTGCACATCTGTGTAATTTCTAAACTTTCAGCAATTTTTTTGTCCAATGGAATTGTGATTCCTTATTTAATTTACATATCTCTGTGGTTCTCATCTGCATCATGACAGATATGTGTTTGGTGTTGGCATCATATAATGGACATGGCAGAGAAGGATGATACGGAGGGCCGCTGCCCTGCATGCCGTAACCCTTATGACAAGGAGAAGATAGTAGGGATGGCTGCAAACTGTGAGAGGTTGTTTTGGCATTTGACCATTTATGACTTTATGTAGTTGTTTCAGTGTTTAGAAGATTATGTTGATATTTGTCATTTTATTATTGTCTAAAACTTCACCCCATAGATTGGTGGCTGAAATCCATATGGAGCGAAAGAAATCACAGAAGACGAAAACAAAACCATCTGAAGGAAGGAAGCAACTCAGCAGTGTGCGGGTGATTCAAAGGAACCTTGTCTACATAGTTGGGCTGCCCCTTAATCTGGCAGACGAAGATGTAATCTCTCACTTTTTCTGCTATCCACTTAATTAATGCTTTCATTTTTCTCTTGCCCTTTTCTAGGCAAGTATTTTGCTCATGAAGTTTTAAATTATCTGCGCAGCTTCTCCAGCGCAGAGAGTACTTTGGCCAGTATGGGAAAGTTCTAAAAGTGTCCATGTCTCGAACAGCGGCCGGTGTCATTCAACAGTTCCCAAACAATACTTGTAGTGTGTGAGTTTCAAATACATGTGCAGTTATTCTTGTTAATAATGTATGTGCAGCTGTGTACCTTTTGGTTAATGCTTGTTAGCATGATTGATGGAGCTTCTTGAAATTTGGACTTTGCAATTGGACTTCTTGACAGATATTGCTAATGCTGATGAATTTTGTGTGCATGGTATATTTTACATTATTTGACACAGCTTTGATGTTTCTTCATCTCTTTTTTTTTGTTCTTTCTTTCTGACAGATATATAACATATTCAAAGGAGGATGAAGCTATTCGTTGTATTCAGTCTGTACATGGGTTTGTCTTGGATGGTAGATCATTAAAGTGCGTGCTGCTTTAAATCTAAGATCCTTCTTTATGGTTGTTAGGCCACATAATTTTAATCCTGTTATTGGGTATTTCAGGGCATGCTTTGGTACAACGAAGTATTGTCATGCATGGCTCAGAAATGTGGTATGTTTTAGGGCTATATTTTCTAGCATTTGGATCCATGAAATGCATTCTTATTTGCAAGATGAAAATTAATGATGGTGATATTGGAGAATCTTTTCTCATGAAAATGACTTTTTGTTCCTTGCAGCCTTGCACCAATCCTGATTGTCTATATTTGCATGAGATTGGTTCTCAGGAAGACAGTTTTACAAAAGATGAGATAATATCAGCATACACAAGGTATATTTCAGTTTAGTTCATGGTGTGTTAGTCTTGTGAATTCCCATGCAGTTCCAAATTCTTTTCATTCAGTCTCTGGCAGATGCGTACTACTCTTTTTCGTTGTAGGTAGAAGTTGATCTCTGAAATGTTGATAATTTATTAAAGATCTCAAATTTGATGAACTTTAGTCATTAGTGCTGCTCATGAGCAGGAGCACGTAGGTTGTTGCCAAGTATATTCACAGGAGAAAGTTGACTTCATTAGTCTCTTTATGCCTTTGAGACAAACTAGTGACATGCCCGACGCATGTGTTGAAATCATCTCTTGCTCTCAGTAATAGTCGCTGAACTTCTTGATATTACCAAAATCAGGTGCTGATAAGCTGCATATGTTCTGTTTGGTTGCTTGATCCTTTCCATAGTAAGTGCCAGAATGTGGACTGAACTTGACTAATTAGAAGTGCATGGCAACCTGAAGGAGATGGGGCCTCAGAATTGCATACTTTTAAATAGCTTTAATTTACATGGAAACCAAATATTATTCTTAATACCAAAATATTATTTAAGTTGCATTTGATGTCTCTCGTTTCTATTGGTTTGTTTTTTTTCGTGGGGGTTTATTTTTAATCTTGCGTGTCTGGCTTCTATCAACTGCACACCAGGCGTTTGCTCTGGAAAAAGCTCCCTGCAACTTTATGTACTCTGCTGGTAACAAAATATTTAGTGTTGCTTGGTTCCTGGGATTTAGTTTATCATTCTCAATGTTAAGTTGCCTTTACAATATTATAGCTGGGAATTGTTGTCTCAGCAGAAGTTTTCTTTTCACCGATGATTAATTCATTATTATTTTAAAGGAGTAGGGTTCAACAAATTACTGGTACAACAAATAGTATGCTACGGCGCTCAGGGAGCATGCTACCTCCGCCTCTGGATGATTATAGCTGCAATGTTACTGCTTCTGCAGCAAAAGCCATTGTAAAAAGTAGTTCTAATGTAAGTACATTTCTTGGTACAATCAAAGAAGTTAATTTTTCATTATAATGTGGGTGATATAAATTAGGTACTAACTAAGATCTATTTTAAAAAGACACATGTATTCCTCTGTTACTGATGGTGGTTCTTGAATATGCCATTTTTATCCTGCAGAATTCAATGAGTACATCTAAAGGTTCACCTCCAAATGGAAGCTTGGGTAAATCAATTGCACTTCCTGCAGCAGCCTCATGGT
This sequence comes from Euphorbia tirucalli, assembly GCA_039660915.1. Lineage (NCBI taxonomy): Eukaryota > Viridiplantae > Streptophyta > Magnoliopsida > Malpighiales > Euphorbiaceae > Euphorbia > Euphorbia tirucalli. The sequence continues at coordinate 16,165,289 of CM077639.1, forward strand.
ATGCCAATTGCTGTAATGTTTTTTCTTTTTGTTCTTTGTTTCCCCTTAAAAAGCATTTCTCCTGATTAGATGTTGTACTAGGGGAACACGAGTTGCGAATCAGCCACAAACAGCTAACTCAACACAATCAAATGGACCTACTAAGCCAAAGCCAGATATGGTTAATGACACATTAGCATTCTCTTCAGCAATTGCAGCTTCAACTCAGGCGTCTTCATTGCATAGTGATGTAGGAAAAAGGGCAGTATGGAATGAAGATGGTCAAAGTTTCACTGGTAAAGGAAAACCAGATAATTTGAAACCTGTAAAGCAGAATAGTGGTTTAGATTTACGAGCTAGTATTCTGGAGAAACCAGGCATGAATGAGATTACTTCTACTTTAATCTTAAGTAATCAGTCTTCTAGCTCTCCAACATCTGAGCAAAATAACTGGGGCTCTGATATGGTTTCAGATAGTTCAAATTCCTTTATTCATACCGAGCCATCTTGCGAGTCTGAAAAAGGAGCAGCTGTTGTAACTGATGTGGCATCAATTAAGGTTGACAGTAATGTTAGTTGTGATATTACTGGTTTTACTAGGACTAATGGTGCAGATCATAGTATGATAAAATCACCAGGAAGGCAGGGTTTGCATCAGGAGTATGTGGACCAATATAGAGAACCTATTGCTGTAGCAGCAAATCAGATAAATTCTGGTTCTACTGATCAATCTGATTGGAGGACAGAACCTCATAATTCAGCAGCTACAAGTTCTGAAGTAGAGGAGGATATAATATCATTTGATAATCAAAGACTGAAGGACCCTGAAGTTGTTAGTCACACATCATACTTGCCAAATTCTGCTAATTCCCTCCATTACTCAAATCATTCTAGGTCTCATTCCTTGCAACACAATGATCTTTTTGGTGCTCTAAATTCCGACCCATTATATGTAGATACTAGAGTTGGTGATCGGTCACTTCTACATTCGTCTAGCAACAGTATGATAGCAAATGGATACCCAGAAAAATTGCTCAGCAGTTCTGGTTTGGATAGAAATGTAGAGCATAGCTTCTCTCTTGCAAATGAAGGGGAAGTGAAGCCCATCAGAAGATCACATGGAAATGCTACTGCGTTGGATGTGGGCGAGAGCAGCATAATTTCGAATATATTGTCATTAGATCTTGATTCTTGGGATGACTCGCTAACATCGCCTCAGAATTTGGCTAAATTGTTGGGTGAGGCTGATCAACAACCTAGCCTCAAAATGTCAAGTTCATGGAAAGGTCAAAGTAATAGTCAGTCCAGGTTCTCATTTGCAAGACACGAAGAATCAAGGAGTCAAATTGATGTTGATCCCCCATTTTGCATTTTTGGGCGGTTACAAAAGAACCATCCATATGGTCAGGATTTTTCTGAAAAAAGAAATTCATATATGGACAAGCATGGTATGGGGAATGGTTTTTCATCGAGCAATTTTGAGGAATCTGAAGCTTTTATAAGTGGCCCTTCAGTTTTTGCGTCTAATAAGTCTTCTGGTGAGTGTTTATTTTAAGTTGTCTTTTGTTATGAAAATGCTAGTATAATATAAATGAGAGTTTCCTTTCATTCTCTTTGGGACGTTGACAGGTGAACCAGTAATTAGGTGATAAGACCTAATAACTAAGATATATCCTATTAAATGATTTTTCATTTTTATGTAATCATTAGAATGATGCAGAGTATTCTTATGAATGTGTTGCCAAAAATTGACCTGGACCCTGTACCTTAATAGCTATTTGTTGCCAAAATTTGATCTTGACCTTCTACCTTAATAGTGATATGTCACAAGTTAGACTTCTATCTGAGGTTTACAAAGTTTATTGTGTCATATTTTAAGTGATTGTTGGAGTAGCACCAATTGACGATATGCTTCATGCATGAAACAATTGATTTTTAATATACACAGTAGGATAAAATAACGATGTTGGATTTACAGTTGGAGGCGTATGTAACTTGAACAATGAATATTGAAATGATGCTGACCTAGATGTGGATGGATTTGTAACTTGTCCACGATTATGGGTTTATCCCGTTGTGCATTATCAGAATTCTCCCTTTGTTTTCTATCTTCTAAAAGGGTTTACCTTTAGCTGTGAGTAGCAGTTCTAATGGTTCTGATTATGGATGCTACAATTTCTTTGGTTTTATGGGATAATTTGGCTTTTTTGAGGTTGATCAATTTATGCTTGATTTACTTAACAGTTCTTTTTTTGTTCTTTCTTTTGGTAGCAGTTTCTAGAGCTCAAATTTCTGCCCCTCCTGGATTCTCTGTGCCTAACAGAGCTCCACCCCCAGGCTTTTCTTCTCAGGAGAGGATGGATCAGATGCTTGATACTATATCTGGTAAGTTGTCAGGTTTGATTCTGTTAGCATAAGTTTTTTTCCTGGTTTCTGCTCATCTCCTCCTTTTCTCATTTAGGGAATCATTTGCTATACCCTTCCTCCTTGCTAAGAAATTCATATCAGGCACCCTCAACTGGAAATATTAGTAGCAGTGGTGGGGATATTGAATTTATGGATCCTGCAATTTTAGCAGTTGGCAAAGGGAGACTTCATGGTGGTCTTAACAATTCAGGCTTAGACGTGAGATCAAATTTCCCACAACAGTTGAGTGCCTCTGATAATGATGCAAGACTTCAGCTACTGATGCAAAGTTCTATCCCACAGCACCAGAACCTCAGATATGCCGAAATTGGGAATGGGTTTTCTTCACTTAATGATTCTTATGGCATATCTTCAAGGCTTGTGGACCAATCACAAATGACCAATATATCTCCATACATGCAAATGTCTCTTCAACATTCCAGGAATGGGCTCATGTCAAATGGTCACTGGGATGGATGGAACGAGGGCCAAGCTGGAAGTGTGGCCGAGCTTCTCCGAAATGAGAGACTGGGATTAAACAAGTTCTATAATGCTGGGTATGAAGATTCAAAGTTTCGGATGCCAAGTTCAGGAGATTTGTACAACAGAACATTTGAGATGTGAACCTGTTGAAATGGCAATTTTTCACGGCTAATGACTATCAACAGATAAAGCTTAAGTGATCTGTATGCAGTGATGTGGCATTGTACTGAATGAAGGGACGGACTCATGACTGATCTATTTTGGGCAGCCTAATGAAGGATAAGCTCCCGGAAATTGGGGTCTTGAAGGCAGCAGGTAAATGATAAATTTTTTTGTTTCTGCTATGAAGTTTCCAACTGTGATACAAAAAATTAACTGACAAGAAGTATAAATGCGTAGCACTGAAATTATCAATGGAGTTGAAGTTGGTATAATGTTTGTTCACTAACGCAATTGATGCCAGATTCTTGTAGAAAAATGCCCATAATGCCCTTAATGAATTGATGTTACAATGAAGCGAATTAATTGTTAACTTTCTGAATCTAAAATGTAGGAAATCTAGCTGTCTATAACCTGGGAAAGTATGCCTGATTCAATGTTAGTTTTGCCTGCAGGTGAAGGAAAGCTGCAAAACCTACAGTTGGATGTGAGAACATAGTATTGTGATATGGTGTATATTGTTAAACTGGCAGGTCGATCCTCCAGACGGATGAGTGTTTTTTGCTGGTGTTAGGAAAGAGTCAATTTTGGTTGCTATAATAGAAGTGTGAAACCTCCTTGCCCCTTATTCATTGTCTCCTTTTCGCCTTAGTGCTGAGTTTATATGCCGCGGATGGAAAATTTGACATGAAATTGTTTCAGTGTTTTATTATGATTCATAGTATTTCCAGAAAGCCGAAACATCTGGAGCAGCAAATGCTTACTTGAGTAAATTATGTTTTTTCTTTTTTGAGGTTTCAGTTTGTTGATTTGATGCTCTTAGTCTGTATAGCTTTCGGAGGAACGAAGTGGCATTAGTCATGAATAGAATTATTTTAGGTAGTTATAAAAATCAAGCGCAACTCAGTGGACTTTGCAACTTTCAACAGAATAGAAAAGAGAAGCAAACACAACATTCCATTTTAGTCTTGGAAAACTAATTTTTCTAATTTGTGTACTCTCGGCAGTATTGTGCATGCAGTTTTGTGACCTTGTCTCCATTAATTTCAGATCGGAGATCCTCTTTTGGTTTTCTAGTTGGTTTTTCCTTGAGTTACTGTACCATTGTTTTAATTTATGCAAAAACAAAATTCCAGTTCTTGGATCCTAACCGTGCTGGTTTTTCTACATAAAACAAGCTCGGGGTAAATGGTGAAAGGCAAAATGCATTCTAATTACCATGCCCTTCTCATTCTTGTTCGAGGAAAAGTTTCTGATTTTAAATATTGAACCTTGGCTTTAACCGGGCCTTCACCGTTTCTAGTCTTATACATGCAATTTCTCTTGGCTTTGAGCAATAATTTGTGTCTCTATTTTCCAGCTACATTTAAAAGGTCTTTGTACATATATTAGTTGTATGGGCTCTCTGGGATTGTAATGAAGCTTTTCATGATTTATTTGGCATTTGATCATTTGTGGGTCAACTTCCGAGGTTCAAGTTCAATGGGCATGTCTGCTATTTTTCATTTTTAGTGCATGCAATTACAAATTAATGAAAATGCAGGATAAGTTTTTGAGATGTGATTAACATCTGATAGCCAGAAAATTCATTGATAATTTTAACGAGAATTGTAACGATGACTATTTATGGTTTCACTTGGGCCCAACTTAATTATGTTCTGATTTTTCTATTTATATAATTGTAATCGATTAAACATAGAATGTATGAAGTTGACTCAAGTCAAGTCACAGAAATTATTCTTTTTTTCATGATCCGAGTGAACGGTTGAAATTTACACTGCAAAATCATTCAATCTTTCTAAGGCTGAATTAAGTGTTACTACTCTGTTGTTAGTCTCTTCAAGAAAGAACTTAACTGGAATCATAAGGTTTTATTTTGGCAAAGAAAAATAATCTCAAGTCTTAAGAAAATACAATAGTTCTTTATTGACTTTAGAAAATACGTTATACTTTCATTCATTGTCTCTATTTATAAAGATAGAGTCTAACTACGGCTCAGTTTTCATTCCTTAATTTTGGGTATATTGACAAGACATGATACAAAAACAGAAATAACAAATAAAATACAAAGTCATATGCAAATCAACAACTATTTAGCACGTTTCCAACATATAATAAGGTTTAAGTGAATCTGAAATTCTTAAGAGAGCTATATTTTTAAAGTGTACATGGCACCCTTTACAATATCATTATCGCATATGAATATTATAAAATTTGAGAAATTTATTGGCACCAAAAAATCTTAGTATAGTTTGGATTTTGTTATTTGAAACGAATAATTCTATCTGCAATTTAAAAAAAAAAATTGATATAAAACTTTTAGAAAGTTATCTAATTTTATGCAACATAATTGAATTCTAACAAATAATTTTGAACAGTTCTCTCATAAGTCTCTTTGTGACCTTAAGACTTTCCCTGACCCTGGGTTGGAGATACCTTCTTTTCCTAAACTTTTATAAAAAAAACAAATACTTTTCAACTTATTTAATTTAAATAATAATATGTATGGCATTCCATATTCATGTAATCGCATCATAGCATAACCAAAGGCACATTGTTTCACATGGAAAAAAAAAATGCTTAAATAAGGGCTAAATTGTAGCATTGCATCATAAGTAACTTGTTAACTTATAAAATATGCAATGTTACTCTCTATGTATAAAGTCTATCTCACTGTACACTTATTTCAATATACCTCATTTTCCAGGTAAATACCAATTAAAATTATTGACGAATTTATAAGCAATTATTAATAGATTATTGACCAAATTATTTAGAAAAAAAATTAACATAGTTATAAAGTTTTTTTTAGCATAAAAAACTCAACTGAAATTATTTTTTTAAGAAGTGAAACTAATGCCTTTTAGGAAATGAAATTCATGATTATTCATTCTTCAATCTCAACTAGTTATACAAGTGAATGGAAGAAGATAGAAGAATACAATCAATGGTCTCTGGTTGCCACATCAGCAGAGCCAGCTAATAGACTTAACAAACTAAAACTATTTTTCCCACCTAAATGCCACACTGCTTCGTTGACTAAGTCAACGTCTCTTCTTCACTTAACACCCCCTCCCTGAGATGATCTTAACTAACACTGGACGCATGGCAACTAAAGGCAATGGCTTTGTTAACAGGTCTGCAAGCTACTTTGCAGTAGAAACATAAGGTGTGATAAAAAAACAAGATTTAATGTGTTCTCTTACAAAATGATAATCGATGTCCAGGTGTTTTGTCTGCTCATGCAATACGAGATTAGCAGCAATGTGTATGGCTTCTTGGTTGTAAAATAGAGAGAAATAGGGAGTTGAACTAGATCTCAAAATTCCTTAAGAATGAAAGTCAACCACTTAAGCTCATAAGTAATAGTACCCATAGTTCTACATTCAGCCTCAGCTAAAGACCTGTTGACAATTGGTTCCTTTTTGGATTTCCATGAAGTCGCAGAATCACAAAGAAAAATGTAGTATCATGTCACTGGGCGCCTTGTTTGCTGATCTCTGGCCTAATCAGAGTCATAATGACTAGTAAGCTTGAACTCATATTGAGCTGGATGAAAAAGACTGAAGTTCAATGTACCCTTTAAATACTTGAGCACATGAAGAACTATTTGCACGTGCAATTGAGTAGGACAATTAAGAAATTGGCTCAACTGTTGTGTAATATAAGCTATGTTTGGGCATGTGAACCCCAAATACAACATTCTCCCAATCAATCTCCTATACTGATTTGGCCTGTCATGTAAGTATGATTCATCATGAATTGTTACTCCTGTAGGAAAAGGACTTGTGGCACTCCTTGTATCCTTCAAACCTGCATCTTGCAACATTTTAGTAATGTTCTTCTAACTCAAAAAAATACCTCATTGAAGATCTTGCTAATTCAATCCCCAAAACGAATTTAGCATGCCCCAAATCCTTAATGGTGAAAAGTTTATCCAAATGCTCCTTAACTTCAAAAATAACATCTTTACAATTACCTGTAATTAAGACATCATCTACAAAACTATCAACACTATGAATGTATCTCCTTTACTTGTGATAAATGGGCATTAATCATGTATTGATTTGATAAAACCAATATCCAATAAAGGATGAGTGAATGCCTTATTCCACTAGCAACCGTCTTACTTTAATCCATAAATGGACTTAATTAGCATGCAAACAAGACATTGTTTTGAACTTGATACCCTTCAGGTGGTTACATGTAGAGCTCCTCATCAATTGTGCCATGTAAGTAGGCATTATTGATGTCAGTTTGGTGTATTGGCCAGTTTCTTGATGCTGCAACTGCTAGAAATACTGTTGTAGTCACCGCTTTAGTAACTGGTGAAAACATTTCTATATAATCTTCATCAAACTGCTAGTTATAACCCCTGGCAACTAGCCTTCCCTTGTATCTCTCTGAAGATCTATTTGCATTATATTTCACATGGTAGACCTACTTGGAAGTAATTGCCTTCTTTCCTGTTGGAAGAGCTTCCAATCTCTGTACCATTATGCTTTAAAGTCTTCAACCCCTTCTTCATAGCAGAAATCCAATTTGGATCCTTGTTGGCTTAGTACAGGTATAAGGCTCTTTAATCTTGTTGGTTAGAGCCAACAAAATATGCATATTACTGACTATAAGTAAGCACTGCATCTGAAAAACTCATTTGGACAACAAAATCTTGCTTCCAGTGTGGTTATTGTCTAACCCTTGTGGATTGTTTGACAAGAACTAAATCAACTGCCTCGGGCATTTGAGATTCTACTACATGATCTGATGATGATTGAGGTGAAATACTTTCTACATCCACATCAAATGCTTCTGTAGAATTGGAATTAGTGTTTACTATAGTCTGAACATCTGAAACTGCATTTGATATTACATTAGGACTTTATTCATTCTCCAAATTAGGCATATCCTACATAAGAGTAAGAATGGAATCAGTTGTTGTAAAAGGTGTTAAAACACTGTCGTGACCATTCTTGATTGCTTCTGAAACAAGGAATGATGGAAAAAATTATCTCAGAAATTGATTGTAATCTTTTCTATGAGAGAGAAACACGTTCTCCAAAAACATCACATCTTTAGAAACCACAACTTTATATTGATGCAAATCATAAAGTTTACAACCCTTCGAACCTAGAGAACCACCTAAGTAAACTACAAGAAAAGATCTCTGATCAAACTTATCTTTATATGGCGATGTATTAGTACAATATGCTAAACAACTAAATACTCTATAGTGTGAGTAATATGTTTCTTTTTCATACAACAATTCATATGGACTACGCCAATTAAGAAACTTTGTAGGAAGATTATTAATTAAACTTGTAGCATGCAGCATTGCCTCCCCCCAGAAATGAATAGGCAAAGTTGCCTGAAACAACAAAGCTTTAGCTACATTAGCTAAGTGCCTATGCTTTCTCTATATTACCTAATTTTGTTAAAGGGTACAAATTTATGTATTTTGGTGAATTATACCGTTTTGAGAGAATTTATTGAGTCATTGCACTGAGAAATTCAGTTCCATTATCTGTTCTTATTTTCTTAAAATTAGTGTCAAATTGAAATTTTACTGATGCTAAGAAATCTTCAAACAAATGAGGCAACTCAGTTTTAGATTGAAATAAAACAGTCTAAGTTGTCTTAGTATAATCATCAACAATAGTGAGCATATATCTGCTACCATTAAAAGCTTTTTGTTTATAGAGCCCCAAACATCCAAAATGCACTAAATCAATTGCCTTTATTGAATGTATTTGACTGGTACAACAAGACAATCTAGTCTGCTTAGCTTTATGTCAAATTTCATAATCCTCTAAACTACCATTACATTCAAAATCAGAAAAGTGCAAATGAGAAAACCTCTCTGATAATAAATGGCCTAACCTTTTGTGTCACAACCTCTTATTATTTGTAGAAGGATTTTTATTTTGAACATGAAAAGCACAATATGAACTAAAAGAAAACTTCTTGATAATAGATGCTGCAAAACTTTTAGCATTGATCTTATATAAGCCTTCCTTCAACCTTACTAGACCCCTGGTCTTGCAGGATGCAATCATTAGCTAAGAAAATGACCAAAATATAGCAATCATGGATTAACTGGCTAACTAAAAGTAAATTGTACCGAAATCTCTCCACAAAAAGAACATTTTGCAATACTACTCGAGGATGTAAAATCATAACTCTAAAAATAGTAACATGTTCCCCAGATCCATCTGGCATATAAACATTTGTGCAGGAAAATATTTAACATGCTGAATAAGTTTCAAGTTATTGCTTATATGTGTTGTTGCTCTAGAATCAACAATCCACGCATATGTTAGTAATCACTCATACCAACTACTGCACAACTAGCAAAAGCAGTAAAAGCTGCATCTAAGTTAGAACCATGAACATTCTCTTCATCAAGAGGAGTATACTGCTGCTAAGTACATAAAGCCTTGGTTGAATTAGAAGATCTAGGTGTGGTAATCACTTTCTTCCCTTACCACCAATTTGGATAGCCAATCAACTGGAAACAACCTTCTTTAGTGTGCATAAGGCAATTACAGTGAGAATAAACCTTTTTTGACTTATCCTTGTCATTTTGCTTCTTTTTCCCTATAAACGCTCTAGATCTAGCACCACTAGATGCTGTTGTATTTGCAAAAGTAGAAGTTCGATCCATAGAATATCCTTATGCCTTTCAACTTTAACAAGCATAGAATATGCTTTGGTTAAAGAAGACAGAGGATCCATGAGTAGAATGTGACTATATATATGTTCATAATTATTGTTTAGACCTAGTAAGAACTGCATCAAGTGATCCTCCTCATTGATCTTATAAAGAATAGCTCTTGAACCTCCATCTTGACAGTTTGGAATATGCCTCAAAATTGATAGTTCAACCCATAAACCTTTCAATTTCGAGAAATAACTAATAGTAGTGTTAGATCCCTAAATTGTAGGATGAATCTCCTTCTTGTTCTGAAAAGTAAGAGGACCATTGCTTTCTCCAAAATGAGATTTTATCTTCTTCCATAGATCTCTTGCTGAATTCGCAAAAATGAAATTCTTAGCCAAATCCTTCGATATCGTATTGATTATCCATGAGAAAACCAGACTATCAACTTTTTCTTTTAACTTTTCATAATTTGGTGAACCAAAGTTGGTGGCAAGTCATCCTTTATAACATAATATGTCCTTTGTCTAGCATGTAAAGCCAAAATCGTCGATCTACTTCGGAAAACATATTTATTAAATTGACGGTAGTGGTGGTGGTAGAACTTCATGATCTTGCAATCTTGCACGATCTATGGTTTGCAGCGCCTACGCATGGCTTGCATAAGATGTCATTATTGATGAAAACTCACTCTTCTCTCAAGATACTAAGCCTGATCTGATACCACAATGCGTTTTAGGAAAGGAACTTCATGATTATTCATTGATCAATCTTAGTTATGATTATTGAGAAAGTTATAATTTGACACCAATCTTTAAAACAGTTCAACTAAGGGCCAGTCATATATTCAATATTACAATTTCGGAGCTAACTAACTAACTCCATAAATTTTCACATTCAATCCGCTATGTTTCCAGAGGTCAAGTCCCAACGGGAAAATTTGTGCAGCCCGGTAGTTTGTCCAAAAATTCCAATACTGAGTACACAATGGGCCCTCAATTGAGCTATTTTAGAGGGGTTAAATTACTTTCCTAATAGCTATAGAGGTATTCTGTTACATTATCCTTTTTATTTGTTTTATGTCGAGACTGACTCAAAATTTTAATTAAACTAGAACGTATTTGATGTCAAGGAATTATCTTGGATCAACCATTGTGTTAGAAAAATAAAAGAGTTTGAAAAAAGACATAAAAGAAGCTAGATTGAAGTTTTGAAAAATAAGTTTAGGTCAATTAAAAATAAATTGAATTGATTTGAACTAAAAATAAAGTTTTACATAAAAAAAAAACAATTATACACTTGTATAAACTTGGTTGCCGTGTTTTAATCGTGGCAGATTTGATTTCAAATAGAAAAAAAATTATCTCTTTTGATGTCTATTTAATTTATAATTCCTAATTAATTTGGATTTGGATATTATTATAGCCTATAAAAAAAGAATATGAACATTGGGCAAATTTTAGTTGTAATCTTGTTCAGCTTATTTGATTAATATCCAATTCGTTTCAACTCCTAACACTCATTATATGTTCGTGTATTACACCCAATTTACTATATATAAAAAGAAAAAGAATTCTGACTCAATGTAGAATGAGGTGGTAAAATGCAGTATTATATTAAATACCTGAAATGGTAGAATTACCAGTTTGGGACATATGTGTTGAGTGAGATGGTAAAGCTAATTATGCAACAATCTTAAAGCAGAATGTATATATAAATGAGAAATTAAATTAAATTAAAGAGAAAGGTGGGTTCCTATTTTTGTTACAGAAGAGAACAGTACTTAATTCTTTATCACAATTCACCACAAAACCATTAATTATACCTCTTTGGTATTTGTTGGCTTTTGGTCTCCTTAAAAGAGGTCACTGCCACCAACTCTCTTAACCCATACCCCTTTCTTAATAACTGTACATTAACTAATTATGAAAAGGAAGAAGGGCAATTGGGTTGGCTGAAATTGAAACTTTTTCTTTTTTTTTTTTTTTAAATAAAAAAATAAAAGAATGGGTTGGGGACCTCTCTTCATTATTATTACAAATAATTTATAATATCTACAAAACAAAGACAAAAGTTGGTTTCTTTAATATCAGAAACACCTAAAAACTTCCCTACCTATTGGGCTGTCTCATTTGCTGCCACATATTATTTTAATTTTTCAAATCTCTTCATCTCTCACACCAATATGAATGCTATGTAATATTATAATCATTTTTTTGACCTAAACAAACAAAATGCCCCCACCAAATGAAGATGGGTTTGGGCCCACCATGTGGTCCAAAATCCTAGTGAGATATGAGCCCAATCGATCATGACTGAGAAAGAGTAGATAGATTTAATTTAGGAGTACATTTCCATCTCTGTTCTTCTCAAAAAATAAATCAAATGTACATATCAATACGACAAAGGACTGTCATTAGGTCATATGTTTTTAAAACTTAAATTTAAGAAAAAAAAAAAAAAAAGTTACAATACAGACAAAAGAGAGAAAATAAAAATGGTCTGTTCAGAAATGCTTTTCTCTTTCAATGTCATTCTCTTTTGATGTGAATGGCATTTCTTCTTTTCGTTTAGTAAACAAAACCAAATTCTCTGTTTCTTCTTCTTATTATTATTATTTTAAATTTGAGATATTAATTGTCCATTGAAATCTGTGATTTGCTCTTCCCTGGTCATAGATAGGACTATGCCAATCTAAGTCTTTTTATAAAAAAATAATGAAGGTGGGAGTTCAATATATAGTGCGTTACATATCACGTGCTTAATAAACTTGAGGTCAAGGTTATTATGGTCCAATCTTTTTTACTAGTCTAATAAGTACCACCAAGTCTTTAAATACAATTCTAAGAATTTTTGGACTGTCAAGCCGTTCTATTGTTCTGATACCATGAAGAGACTCTGTGAGTTTTCAAAATGTTAAACCTGACTACATAAGTAAGCATATAAGTGAAAATAAAATCATGTAACACATGACTAATTGTCTTATATTAAGGTTTAATCTTAACCACTTGTATCCTACTGCTTTAATAACTTCTGTAAAATTTTAATTGAAAGAAAGTAACAAGACCCATCTTAACCAAAGAAGGTATCACAAATTACATTATGTTGACATTTGCTTCAATTCCATCCACAATTTAAAGGTATACGATATTTTCTTTGATATTTTAATTTTGAAAAATAGGAGTAAATATTCACCGACAACAACATAGGAATAAGTATTTAACGTTTTACTAAAAGAATAAAGAGTTTTACTAATTATAAACATAAGAAACAATTAATGTTTTTACAAAACAAAGGAAAATAAAGAGAAATACTAAATCAAACAACATAAAGAATAATGGGCCAACGATCAACTCACTCATTCACTAGACCTTTAATAAAGTCAATAATGTTTAAATTATCAAAATTACAAAAATATTTCGTCAATTATTTTCGATTTTCTTCTTATAAACTTCAATTCTTCTATTATGAAGTACTATTATCGTCTCCATTAAAACATGTATTATTGTTTGATACTATTAGTTTTGAATGTCAAATCCGAACAAAACAATATACCTTTCAACAAACTTTGAAGCAAAGTCAGAGGTTAACCAGTTTGGGATTACTGTTAGTGAAAATGTTGTCAAGGAAAGCTAGCTTTTATTGCTTTCTTTAAAAGTAGTTTTAAGTATTTTTCCAGTGCTTTCCTGAATACAATCTGATTTTTACCAATTGTGCATTTGAGGCTGCTTTCTGCAGCCCCAAAAGCAGCTATCCGCCAAAGTAAGGTTCCTCATGCTTTGGCTGAAAGCTGCTTTCGAGGCTGTTGAAAGCTGCCCCTAACTGGCCCTCAGAAATATCACCATAAAGTTTATATTTTTAATTTTGATTCATACTATTCAATACTATATTTACTGTATTTTTCATTCAAAAAATTAAAAATATTTACTGTGTTTTATTATACTATATATTCTTATTCATGTTAAGTAGTTTTAAAAGGTTTTTTATACTATAATTGTATTGTACCAATAATGCGTTACATATACTTTTATTATGTATTATGTTTATGCTATATTTTTCAAAAAAAATGTCTACGCCATTTTTATTCATAGAACTCTTGACAAAATCAGTATAGATTAGCATTTTCATTATATTTTATACATTTAGAAAATTAAAATCTAGAAACATTAGGAAAATTGAAAAAACAATTCGAATAAAAGTGAATAATAATATAAGCATAATACCAGACATGCTAAAACACATTGTAAAAGTACGTACCCAAGCAAATATTCATAAAATACCAAAAATAATAATAATAATAACCAAAACATTTTTTGTTTCTTTGGTTTTGTTGGATACCAAATCAAAATATGTAAAAGTTTCATTGAATTGAGAAAGCATTGTTCTTACTTAATGAAATGAGTATGCTTATAATCATTTACAATGCAAAAATTTTGAACGCTTAAGCGGTATGATCAATAATATTTCAACACGTAACTCTATTTCAAAAATTGTTCGAATAAAAGTGTCCATCTTATTGCCTCAAACGATAAAACCATACAATTCTTGAATCATTTGAAAATGTGTTGCGCTATGTAACGAAACGTGTTATGCACACGCAAAAGAAAAGTTGAGTTTTGGATGAGTAATATCAAAATGAAATAAAAATAATAATAATAATAATAGGTACTCCTTATTTCAAAATATTGATGAAAAGAGCTAAGTGGGATTTCCATATAGAAGATGAGGGGCTGCCATTATGAATGCTTATTTGTTGTATTATAGATTTCAGGTATTATAATGTGGTGATTGGCACATTGAAAGAGAATTCGAGTCAGATCCCATTTTCCCCTCAGTGGGGATTTTTCTTTTTTTTTTTCCCATCTCTAAGATTTATATTTCCTTGCCTTTTAAGGTTTTACAGTGACAGAATCTCAAGGATTAGTCCTTTAACTTTGGAAGAGGCAAATGCCAAATGCCTATCTTCTTCTCCTAAAGAATTTTATCACTCAACAAAATGGGAAACAACTTTTTCATTTTTGTTCCTCTCCCACTACTCTAAAGCAAACGATCAGTCCATCTCAAAATACTCTAACAATTAAAAATAGGAAGAAAACAAAGGCAAAAATCCATGATGAGTTCTCTAAACTTTTACGAATTTCACAATTGTCATCCTCATCAATTTTTTTTTAACACATTCGGTACATCATCTTTTTGTTTAGTATTATTTCAAACTTGACATTTTTTCTCGCATTGACTACAATATCTATTAACTAACATATGACAAAATTTTTGGAAAATGTATACGACTCTAAAAGTTCACTGAAGGAATATAAATCATACTTTCTATGAAGTACTGCGATAGCTACAGATGTGGTATCTCTGATTTAATCTCATATGTCTGCAAAAATTATATCATGTGCTTACAAACGCATACTACAATCCACGTAAGAAAAAAAGGAATCAAATTTAGAACTAATACTATCAAAACAAAAAGATCATTCCAATGCATTAAAAAAATTTATCCGGGACCAATCATAAAATCCATAAAAGATACGTTTTGCAAAAATAAATTACGAACTTCACACACTTTTGTTGGCAGTGTTGACTGTGGAGGTGAGTGGAGCATAATTTTGCTAATGTTACGAGGTATTGTACAACAACAACAATAATAATAATGATAAAATGTGGGACCTTGTAAGATTGCCGACTGCAAAATATCAACTTATTCTACCAAAAATGAGCAGAAAAGTTAAAGGCTGCTAAGCCAAAAGCATCCAACAAGTAAAAAGACACCATGTCAAAATGATTGATACTTGAAAAGAACAATAAATAGAAATAGAAAGGCCCATGTGACTCCTTGTTCGTGATTTTGGACTGGATGACCCTAAATTACCACTCCAACAACACAATAACATAATAAGAAAGATCTATGCTGAGTCAAACTGCTCAATACGCATTTGCAGATTGCATTAGGTACACCATTGATTGAGATATCCAACAAAGCATAGTAATGGTTCATCAAAGAGTGTAATAAAATCCACGAATTGGTGCATATCAAATTTTGATATTTTCATTTCCACAAACAAATTTGATTACCAATGCTGTTATTCTTTCTATATCTACTCCAGTGCTGATAAGAGGCAGTTGTTATGGTGGTGCCTTCACTGGGCAATAGAATTGAGACCCACCAGTGCCCATGGTAGCAGCCGGAGTAAAACAGAGACCGTGAGCTGCTAGGTTGAGAGGTTTCGATGGAAGAATGGCAGCACAGGGAGGGGTAGCCGAGAATGAGAATCCTGATGATGCTGCAGTAGAGAACATTGTTGTCGGGGAACCAGTGACCTGACTCTGCATTTGCCATGCCCAGTTGGGAGGGACTTGTGAAGAGCCTAAATCATTTCTTTTATCTGTTGCTCTCTCCTGCTACAAGAATTTATGCCGTGGTCAAAATGTGAAACCCAAGGGGAATTTCAAGACAAGCTCAATGTAAATAGGAGTACATATTCTACATGCATAATACACTTATTCATAGAGTTTACAATAAATTACTAGTCAACAAGAAGCCCTGGTCAAAATTAAATTCCTTTTTCCTTGGATTAAAAAGTGAATTTGCTTGAAATTTCAAACATTTGCTTAGCAGAAACGACATCAACTAGCATACCCGGTAAAGTATAGAGTCGTTGATCTCTACTTATTTGTGTACTTTACATGTGTTGTGTTAAATTTACAAATAGAAGAAAATTCAATTACTCTTTTGAGAGATCAATTCACTCTACAATTTATAGAGAGAGGATTCATGTGCAAACCAGCAGCCAATAATGGATAAATATGGCAAGTTCATATAAGTTTGGTCCATAAGCAAATGGATTAAAACAAGAAAAGGAATATACCTCATAAGCAAAGTAACTAGGATACATGCCGTTCCAAAACATTGGATGATCTGATGTCCTCCTTGGTCCTTTGCAAGGTGGATCCCCCAACATTACAACTGTAGAGTTCTCCTGCAGAAAAATATATAGAACAATAAACCTTTGATGGCTTTGAAGTCACAAGGCAGAGTATCTTTTCATCATTAACACAAAGCTGACAATATGCGAAGTTCATTCGAATTTTAAACTGTAGCATCTACCTAGATACATGGCTACAAATTTGAGCATGGGGGAAGAATTTGATAAAGGCATACAAACAAAGGGATCTTCTGAAAGTTCACTGATATCCAAATATTGTAGGTCAAATATTTACCCTTGAACTCTTGTCGACATCATGGGGGCCCAAGTGGAATTGTAAACTCTCCTCATCTTCCTTGGTAGGATTGCCAAAAGAAGCAGACATCCCCAGGTTCAGATCAAGATCGTGTTTGCTGCCTGCAGCAGAAATGCGTTTACAAACTTGAGTTAACTCAGCCTTGCACACAGTCAAAAATTTAAAAATAATAATAACGAGGAACATCCAATAACAAATTCAGTAATTTATACCTTCATTACCAGCCTCTGAAACCATCTCCCCTTCATATGTACTTGGCTCAAAGTTGGTCACAGCCTCTCTTCCATTACACTTGATAGCTGCCTTGTCATAAGCCCTGATTTCCAGAAAACCAAAAGGGAGACACATGTTGGATGGAACGGTATTGAGGTTGAGAATTCAGGTAATAAATTGAGTATCACAAGAGTGTAATTCATGATCATTAGGACCTTGCAGCTTCTACTTCACTGTCGAACAGCCCAAGATAAATATACCTGCATGCAAGCATCGTAATCTGAAAACACCATTGCCAATCATTTCTTCTTCGAAATAGGCATTTTCAATATTCTTTTTCCATACAAGGAAAAACAGAAAGCAACTAGTTCAAGAATTTATAAGAAAACAACTCTCAGTTTGCACACAGGTGTTTATGCGTGTCATATCTAAATATTTATAGCAACATGACCAAAAAAATCGGAATTCCTTTTAAAAAAAATGGTTTCTCACTTTTTTCCAAGGAATTGCCCCATTCTTGCTTCCCATCGCCCACATTTGTGCAGTGTAACCCCTCGATATTTTGAGCTCCCTCTTGAGAAACCAGTGCTCTGGCGGCGGAGTATGTGAACAAATTCTTCCTTGGTCAGATTCTTCATCTGCCAATTGATCCAAGAGATAACCCAATTAAATAAGAATCCAACTAAACCAAGACTAAGAAACTGAATTCACACATCAAAATCTGTATTATCCAACCTGTTTCAGATCATCCTCATAGTCACTGAGACTGAAGTTGATGTCCGCATCAACGCCCCTAAATTTGATAGCAGCTCGATCATATGCTCTGAGATACATAAAACTGTACGTTAGAAAAACATGGCCTGAATCTTGAGAGGACTTGAGACCAAGAGAAAGGAGAAAAGGGGTAGCTTGGGTGGGGATGGGGGAGGAGCGATCAGAAGACTATGATCCAAACTACAATCAAAAGAAGAACAACTATTACCTTGCTGCAGCATGAGCAGTGTCAAATCCACCTAAACAAAACAGCATCAAAATCAATGAAATTGAACCCAGAAATATCTTATGATTATTCCGTGTAATAAAACTCAACTATGATCAAATAAACAAACCACATCATATCCATACCCAAATAGACTTGCTTCCCACAATCCCTGCATAAAAAAGTAACCATCAGAAACAATTTTAACAAACAGGCTATATATGGAAATAACGCAAAAACGTATCGATCAAAGTTCCTCCAAAACACACCCTTATTCACTTTCTCAACTTTTACAATAGATAATAAGTTCCAATTAGATAAAACAGAAATTCCATAAAGACCCAAAAAATACCAAAAATTCAATGCATTCACAATCCAAACATAACCAAACAGAATTTGACCTCAAGTCACTCAGTCAAAACCCAACAAAATCAAACGAAACACAAATTGAATCAAGTAAACAATAAAAAATAAAAGCATAAACAACAACATTTAAATAGTCACCATATATGAGATTCCCATCTTCCAGTTCTCCTATAGAAGGTGACCCCTCTGTATTGCGAGCTCCTGGACCTGGGTCCTCTCCTACTTTTCTTAACCTGCTGTGCTGGGGTCTGCATCACCCGCACCTCTCCATGACCAGTCTCTTGCTTTCTCTCAAAGGAAAGATCGATCCAATTCCTCGAAGGTCCTTGTCCGGCTTGGGAAACAGAATTCCCATAATCTCCACCAACTCCTATCCCATTGCTCACAGGGAAAAACTCTTTCGTCACAGCGGTGTCATTTCCATTCTCATTTCCACCACCGCCCACTTTCAATATATCAAAATTGAAGGTGTATATATTACCGGTATTATTATTACTAGTATTACTAGCATCACCTGTGCAGGCGCGTGTGGAGCACGAATCATCGTTGCTTGATGCGTCTGCATTGACTATTGATGAATTGGACGTCCCCGATCCTTCCGGGTACTGATACTGTTGGTACTGATACTTCTCCATCAAAGCCACACCAGCTGAGTTCTGAGTCGAGTCGGCCGATTCTACATTGAGATTAAGATCCAACATAGTGACAGTTACTTACAAATTATCTTTGAAAAAAATGATAACAAAACCAATTCAGCTCTTCCTTTCTTCTACCCAAATTTAGTTATTCCAAGCTAAAATTCAGCTCAAACAGCTACAGTAATAAGCCAATTCATAGTCGAGTAAACAAAAGAATTTTTTCCTCTGAAAAAGTGAAAAATCCAACGCCGGAGCTGGATCGGATCAAGTAATATCAAGCAGTAAAAAAATCCTAAACATAGGAGGTAAGCGAATATAGAGTGGCCGGAAAGAAAGAAGAAAAGTATAAAACGAAAAAGCAAAGGCTTGTTCTGACAACAGAAGGGCCGGTGGCCGGAGACGATGAAGAATAGTGCTTAGAAAGCTGAAAGAAACGGCAGCGTTTGAAAAGAGGTGAGAGGGAATAGAGGCATTTGTAAAATCATAGGCGATGAGCAGATTCAATAGAAAGGAGAAGTGAAAGTCTGCTTAGATTAAGAAAGAGAGAGATGGGAGGTTGTGAAGGAACATTTCAGAGGCAGAGAGAGAAAGAAGAAGAAGAAGAAGAAGAAGGAGGAGGCAATGGAGGATATATATATTTATAATAATATATATATATATATATATATATATATGCATATTTGTCTTTGATATCCAGAAAGGTAACCGGTTGGGGCGGTCACTTGTTTTGGCATTGATATTTTTATTATTGCCTTTTTATATTTTGCCGTCCATTTAACTAAATCAACAAAACAATTAGTGAACAAAACAGAACATAACACAATGTAACAACCTTACAACAATCAATACAGCAGTGGACTTTTTTTTTTTGGTCAAGGAACCATTTATCCATCCTAATTATTTCTTCCAATTAATCATCACTTTTTTTTTCGATATTTTCAAGTAAAGTTTTTCATTTTACGTTTAATCATTAAATATTTTATTTAGTTCTTTTACATTTACTTTGTTTTATTGTTTTAGAAGGAAACTAGCCCAATAATACATCAATACATACAAATTAAAAAAAAAAAAAAACACAATTGACCATGCAAATACTATACTATAAAAAAAATTAATTTAATTTTATTACAAATACATTTCAAAATCATAATTTTTAGTTGTAAATTCTTTTTATTAAATTAAGAGATACTTAAGGAATGGATTTTTGATGTATTATTCAAAATTAGAAACGTATACATTATTTAGGAAAATAAGAGAAAATATATATAAAAAAAAAATATTTGAAAAGAAGCATGTGAAAGAAAGAGAGTTTGGAGGAAGAAGAGGTTGAGTGGTTGCTCTCAACAAAAAAAAAAAAAAAAAAAAGGGGTGTACCAAGTTTCTCTCCTACTTGGTGTGGACCAATGGGTCGCATAATTTAATTTAGGTCACACCCTCTATTACTTTGTCTATATATTTCTTTTTTATTTTTAATATTTAATGTTAGTTAATTTAGTCTTATGGGTAACTATTTTGTAGTTAGTATTTTAATTATTTAATTTTCATTTTTGGCAATTTCCCATGGATCCCTACTCTTTTCCCCTTTTTTCAGGGAGGCATTACATTTTTCCGTCCAAATGTATCACAATAATAAGCATATTATATATATATATATATTGGCAAAACGTCCTAAGCCCCAAAAATTGAATGGATTTGCGTTATAGTAAACTTTTCATCATATTGAATATATAATCTTTCTATTTTGATGGTATTAGTCTTAAACTTAATATATTTATCTCGTATAAGCTGTAGTATTTGTTAACTGGAGTATGATATATTTTTTGCGAACGTGTGAGATTAAATCAGAGTTACGTTTCATGTATATAGCTATGGTATGCTTGTATAAAAAAAAAAAAGTATGATTCATATCCCTCTAGTGAACTCTAAAGTCTTATACTTTTCACAAGAATTGTGTCACGTTATAGTTGCAGATATTGTAGTCCACCCGAGATAAATGCTTCAAGTTTTGAGCTAATACTCTCAAAATAGAAGTTTAAGGGGTTTAAGATATATTTTACCTTCATTTTTTATGTTTTATTATAAAAGGATTAGGTACTCGGGATATATTTTGCCTTCATTTATATATATATATATTTTTGATGGGTGAGAGATCTGGGGTTCGCATTCAGATCCCCGTAGTTTTCCTACTTCTCTCAATTTATTTCTAGTAAAGGTGAATTGTTTCGAAATTAAACGTGTTTGTGCAAATAAATTGGTATTCCAAAAAAGTTTTTGTGTTGCACCCTCCATTTTTAACCATGTCATTTTTTAAGTATATCATATTAAAGTCAATGAAATGAAATATCTTCCATGATTGTGCTTGTAGATTTCGAGCATCACTAATTATCATGATTTTATTTTACTTCTCAAGAAAATATGGTTAAAGTTTTTAAAATATATAATGATTTGGAGCATTTGTAAAGAAATGTAATTATGTAACAAAAACTAATAGAATAATAAATCCATAAAATCTTAAATTTAAAGCGTATTATAGTAAAGAGTTCTTTGATAATTTAATTTAGTACTTGAAATTAGTACGTTAAGATTCTTTGATAATACTTCTTAAAAAAAAAATTAATTAAGTTAAAAGAATTATTTAACTTAATAAGTCAAAATATTTAACTTCAAATTTTAAGCTGAACATTATCAATAATTTGCTTCATTCAATACTTTATGTTTTTTACTAAACAGCTTTACCACTCCATAGTTTTGCCATTTATAATATTCAGCACTTAAAATTCAAAATTTAAGTTGTTATAAAATTTTGAAATATCACATGATTGTTGTCTTCAATAATTCTAATTCATTAGTTGTTATAAAATGATATGTATTTATTTTGGATGATATATGTTTATGATTATTTGAATTAATAATTTTAAAATTTAATTCCTAAAATAATTATAAAATTTTAATTGAGAACTGGATAAGATAATACTTGTAGTAACTGATTTATGATCATCATAGAGCAATCTATTCACTAAAAAAGAAAATAGAAAAATAACAAAAGTATTTTAATTCAAGTAGTATAATAATATTTTATGTGATATTTCTTCGGTATTAATTAGTTATATATATGTCAGATACCAAATTAATATCACAAATACTGCTATGCCCTATACTTTTGTAATTTTTAATTTTTTGGTCCTATTTTTGTTATTTATTATAAATTTACTGATATTTTTGTTAAAAGCCGATTTATTTTTAAAAATTTTAAATGGGGACGAAAATGTGCACGATGTTAGCATAAAGAATTTCATGGACGATGAGTTTGCAACATCCATACAGTTTGTAACTAAAACATTTGATCTCAAGCATCTATTATTGGTTTCATAATTACTTAATTTTTTTTTTTTTTATAAAATGAATTATTTAAAAGTATTGCAATAATAATTTTAATTGCTCAAAGAGCATAAACACTTAGCATGCCTCCATTATATTCTAGTTTATAATCTATATTGACATATATAATTAAACTAAGACGGCAGAAAATTTACTGAAAAATAGAGAAAGTAATCTGAAAAATAGGTTAATTTAAATCGATGAATTCAAAAAAATTTATTTTAAAAAATTGCTGTTTCATTGAAATTAAAAAATTAATTTTGCCATGAAAATATTTGTACTTAATTAATACCAATATATGTATAACAATAATTATTTGTATATCCATATATATGTATATTATTTAATTTTTCTTTTACAGATATTTAATATCCTAGATTTATTTGTTGAAGTGGTTTTTCTAATCGAATTAGGATGATTAGATTTTTTATTTTTAATTTCTCTTTACATTTCAAAGTGAGTAATTAAAGAATATATTTCTTTTATGAATTATTATACATTAATCAGTAAAATAAAAAAGTTAAGCCATTTAGGATTGATTGATCAAGAAAGATTTGAAACGAGAATAAAAAGATAGATGATTAAAGTTTTAAAATATATATATATATATATAATTAATAGGATGTATATTACTAGGGTTGGATACAATTTGATTTAATTCAAAGATTTAGAAATTTCTAACATTGAATTATTCTAAAAATTTCAGTTCAATCTAGTCTGGGTATTCGGAGATTCGGTTTTAGTCATATCCGGTTATGGAGTTCAGATATTCAATCCGGTACAATTCAAATATATAAAATAAATCGTAAAAATAAAGAAATACAGATATTTTCTTATACAATTTCAATTAAAAAATATAAATTTTAATAATATTTATCAAAATATTATAAATTAAATTGGTTTAGTAGTTAAAAATATTAAAAATTATTTTTTTCACATATATTATAAAATTCTAAAATTAAATAATCTCATTATATATTAAATATGAATATAATACTAAAAAAATTTTGGGTTCTATCAGTCCGGTCCTTAATCTAATCCAATTTAGTTCAGTTATCGGTCTTGTTAAAAATAAATTACAGTCCAGTTCAGTCTAGCTTAAAAAAAAAAAATCAAGAATTCAATTAGATTCTAGATCATTTTTTTTTAGATACCAGTATGATCCAACGTATCCGACTTACATATACACCCTAATGATTACCGTAAAATTTCAGGATGATTTCGTTAGCATTTGTCCAATCCAACTCCAAACGTAAAAAGCATAATTATTTGTTGAAAATATTAATGTATAATTTAGCAATTGGGGTGGTGTATGATAATAATGGAAGAAAAAAAGAAAAAGAAAAAAGACATAAAAAGAAATAATGAATGAAAATATGTGGTGATATGACAGTGGTCAAGTCTCATACGTACATATAATCATATCTTCTCTCTCTCCGATATCCTAAGAAAATCCGTAGGACTAGACTGGGTCCACTTTTCCTTTTTAAATCACCTTCATTCATTTTCATATCCAACGGTCAGGGTTCACTCACAGTACACGTCTTCGATTGTCCTGTGACATTTTCTACGCCATTTCTCCATCCGCTGCATCCCACTCTTCTTTATATTTCTAAATCTCATTTCAGCTACCAATTGTATTCCAGGAAAAACCAATTAGCGCCTTCCCCCCTTTTTTCCTTTTTTCTTTTTTACGGAAAAAAAAAAGGTACAAACTTGAAAAAGATAAACTCCATAGCAATAAGTATTCAATATAAAATTAATACAAACAGAGTAGAATAAAATAAAATTACCATATAAGAACACAACAAATAAATCTATCAACACAAAAACAAAAAAAAACAAAAAACAAAAAAAAAAAGTTACAAACTACGTTTCATCAAGATCCATTATCCTTTTCGGAGATCTATACTTATAGAAATTGTTAAGAGATTAAAACCATCTTATGTAAATTAATTGAATAGTTTAAAAGATTAAAAATAAAACAATCAACACAAAGAATATACTTGTTTCGGTCAAATTGTGCCTACGTCCACACGAGAAAAGGAGTATTATTATTGAAACACCAAAAATAATTTACAAGAGAATTATGAAACTCATAAATCTAATAATTTTCCTATAAATTTTATGTCTAAGTGTTTCCTAAGCTTTCTATTATTTCTCTTGCACCCAATGATCTTAAAAACACTCTTACTTATATAGGCCTTAAACCAACACTAATTCGTGAGGAATCCAAAATAGTTCGTAATTAGGAAGTATAACCAAAGTAGGAATAAAATTCCTATTTCTCAAAAGATAACAACCGAATTACCGATGGAATCAGCGAGCGAATTTCATCACCAAACACTCGCCAAATGCTTCATACTCACTCGACGTTTGATTCCTTCTGACTTCCACTTAATTAATTCATGGAAAATCATCCTTTTTAGCTCAAATTAATTCCATAACTTTCTAATTAACTTCAACTTATTCCAAAACTCCAAATTAGCTTCAATAACTCCTAATTAGTTTTTTGAATAAGGAATTAAACTCAACAATATCCTCTTTAATTCTTTATTCCAAGCTTTGCTCCTCCTCTCCATTCGCCCTCAAGGTTGCAGTCATCATGCTCCAAGTCCTACCAAATCAATACACAATTCGAACTTGGCAAATGGTACGGCCTTAGTTAACATGTCAGCCGGATTCTTAGATGTGTGAATCGTCTTCACCGAAATTTACCCTTCACGAATGAAATGATATCGTATGTCAATGCGCTTTGTTCTTTCATGAAACATTGGATCTTTGGTCAAGTGTTTATCACTCTCGCTATCACAATTAACATACACAACCTCATGCTTCCTTATAAGTTCACCAAGCAAACTTTTCAGCCATATTGCTTCTTGGATGGCTTCAAACAATGCCATGTATTCTGCCTAAGTTGTTGATAGAGCAATTGTAGGCTGTAGGAAAGCCTTCCAGCTAATAGTAGTATTACCAAGGTAAAGACATAACTCGTCAATGATCTCCTCTTATCCAAATCCCCCGCATAGTCAGAATCACAATAGTCGCTCAAACTACTAGAAGATCTACCATATTCAAGGCAATAATGAGAAGTTTAATGCAGGTACCTCAATATCCACTTCATCACTTCCCAATGTGCTTTTCCAGGACATGACATATACCGACTAACAACTCTAACCGATTAGGGCAGATTGAGACGAGTACACACCATAGTATACAACATGTTACCAATTGCATTACAGTTGGGGACATGCACCATATATTTCTCATCTTCTTCAGTTTGTGATGACATTTTAGCAAAAAGCTTGAAATGAGTTGCCAATGGAGTAAACACCGGTTTTGCATTCTTCATGCCAAACCTTTGAAGGACTTTTTTAATATACCTTTCTTGGCTAAGGTATAATTTGCCAGTTGTTCTGTCCCTAACAATCTCCATTCCCAAGATTCTCTTGGCTTCACCCAAATCTTTCATCTCAAATTCACCACTCAATAAATTCTTCAGCTTACAAATTTCAAATTTGTCTTTGCAAGTAATGAGCATATCATCAAGGTACAACAACAAGTAGATGAAAGAATTCCCAAACTTCTTCAAATAGACACAACTATTATAGAAAGATCTAAAATAACCATTTGACAACATAAAAGAATGAAACCTTTTGTACCATTGCCTCGGTGATAGCTTTAGCCCATACAAAGATTTTTTCAACAAGCAAACATGGTCTTCTTTTCCTTCAATCTCAAATCTCCTAGGCTGTTGCATATAAATTTGTTCCTCTAGCTCTCCATGTAGGCAAGCTGTCTTGACATCCAGCTGCTCCAACTCCAAGTTGTTTATAGCAACAACAGCCAATAAAGCATGAATTGTTGTGTGCTTTACCACGAGTGGGAAAACGTCATGGAAATCAACTCCGACAACTTGACTGTACCCTTGTGCCACAAGTCTCACCTTGTAGTGTACCTCCTCCACACCAAGAATATCCTTTTTCTTCTTATACACCCATTTGCGACCGACTATCTTCTTGCCTTTAGGTTCTTGAACCATATGCCATTCTAGTGAAGGGATTCAATTTCTTCTTCCATTGTAACCAACTGTTTGTCAGAATCAACTGATTTGATACCTCATTATAGGAACTTGCATCACCATTTGACTCCACCTCACTCACAATAATAAGTGTGTATGAAATTGAATTTTCATACCTTACAGGTGGATGTATCTGTCTCCGTAGTCTGTTCTTTGCAATAGAACTAGAAGCTTATTGCATCGAAGACTCGAATCCTAACTGAATTATCTCATCAGTGACAAATTCCATATTTGCTGGTGTTTTAGGTGACATTTCAAGAGGTAAGTGAGATACCTTTATCTCAACTGATTCATCGGTTTTAGGAAAACCTGCATCATTAGAAATAGAACCCTCCCCTTACTGGTGTATCACAACTGACTCATCAAATTTAACATCCGTACTTAAAATAATCTTCTTTGAAATAGGACACCAAAGTCTATAACCCTTGCCCCTAGAACCATAACTAGTAAATATGCATTTCCTAGCTCTAGGTTCTAATTTGTTGCCATCATTGACATACATATATGATGGACAACAAAAAAATTTTAAATAGAATACTCATAAGGTTTTCTAGACCATACCTCATCGGGAGTTTCCATATCAATGGATGCATGTGGAGAACGATTCACAAGATAACAAGTTATGTCACCAAACCAACATTATACAATATACACCAAGCTCTCTTTTTGATTATCCTATTCATACATTCAGCAATGCCATTCTGCTGTAGTCAGTATGTACATGTGTGGTGCTTGACTATTCCTTCATCCTCACAGAATTTATTAAATTCACAAGAAACAAATTTAAGATCGTTGTCAGTTCTGAGACATTAAATTTGTCTCCCAGTTTATTTCTCAATCTTGGTTTTCCACTATTTAAATTTTTCAAACACATCACTTTTATTGATAAGAAAAAAAAATCTAGATTTTTCTTAAATAATCATCAATGAAGGTTAGCATGTACCTTGCACCACCAATGGACAGCCTCTTTAGATGGACCCCATAATTCAAAATGAATGTAGTCCAAAGGCCCCTTTAAACTATGGATCCCAGTGCCAAAACTAACCTGACTGTGTTTTTAAAAAAACACAATACTTACAGAATGCCAAGTCAATATTCTTTTGACTTCCCAAAAGACATCTATGGTACAGCTCCACCATGCCCTTCTCACTCATATGCCCTAGTCTCAAATTCCATAACTTTGAAGAATCTCGATAAGATAAACCAGAAGATACAGAAATGAAACCTATAACAGTACTTCCATCGAGCAAATATAATAAACACATCTTGGTAGCTTTCATTAGAATAAGTGTACCAAAGGTAACTTTCAATACTCCATCATAACCAATAAACTTGCACCTATTAGTATCAAGAGTGCTCAGAGAAATAAGATTCTTCCTCATATCAAGAACATATAGAACATTTATCAATGTTCTAACAATACCATCATGCATACACAATTTAATAGTCCCAATTTCCCCAATTTTACATACAATATCATTAATCATAAATACAAATCTATCATCAATAAAATTCAGTGAAGAAAACTTTTCCTTATTAGGACACATATGGTATGAACATGCAAAATAAAATACCCAATCAGATTCATAGTTCTCATTCTTACAGGTAACAGTAAAGTTGTCACCATCACTTTCTCCCTCAGCAACAATGGCTTGTGTAGTATTTTCGAAATGTTTATTTTTTTCATTATTTTGATTTTTCTTCTTACGGCAACCAACCCTTATATGCCCATTTGTATGAAAAAAATGGCAAATAAAATTCTTGCAAGACCTAGATTTGGATTTACCCTTTCCATTGTTACTTTCTGAACCCCTTTCAAAAGTTCTTTCACGAACTATAAGACCCTCACCCACATACTCATTATTTTTAGTTAACTGGCTATCTATTAGTTCATGTTGTAGCAAAGTAGTTTTAACCTCTTCAAAGGTGATCTCTTCCATACCATATAGTAAAGTCTCCTTAAAAGACTTCTAAGACTTTGGCAATGAACAAAACAAGATAATAGTCAAATCTTCATCATCAATTTCCATATCAATATTTTGCAGGTCTATAACAATAGCAGAAAATTTATCAATATGAGATTTTATGGATTTACCTTCTTGCAGATGAAGATCTTTCATGTATAATGATTCCAACTTTAGCCAAACTTTAACCATATTGTTCTCATTGGCAACTTCCTTCAAAATCTTATTTGAGAGATATAGGAATAACGTTGAGAGTGCCTTTTTATCCAATTGCTTCTACTGCTCCTCTTTCATAAAAGCAGGCTTCTTTCCAATCCCTTCCAACGCTTCCTCTCATCCATTTTGAATGAGTATAATGTACATCTTCAATTGCCACAGACCGAAGTTCATCCATCTATCAAACTTTGTACTCAAAACCATGATAACTAACAACTGGAGCTTTGATACCACTGTTAGGAGATTAAGACCGTCTTATGTGAATTGAATAATTCAAAAGAATAAAAATAAAAGAACATAAAAAAGTTACGTAGTTTGGCCAATTCGTGCCTGCATCTAGGGGAAAAGGGTTTTATTATTGAGGCACCAAGAACAATTTATAAGAGAATTATGAAACTCACTAACCTAAAGATTTTCCTAGAAATTATATGCCTAAATGTCTCCCAAGCTCTTTATTGTTGCTCTTGTATCCAATGACCTTAAAAACACTCTTACATGTGCTTATTAGGCTCTAAACCGACTTTAATTGGTGAGGAATCCAAAATAGTGCATAATTAGGAAGTATAAACAAAGTAGAAATAAAATTCCTCTTTACCGAAAGATGGCGATCGAATTACCGACAGAATCAACGATCGAATTGCGTTGCTAATTTACAGCTTTCACCAAACACTCGCCAAATGCTCCATACTCACTCATCGTTCGATTCCTTCTGACTTCCACTTAATTAATTCATGGAAAAACATCCTTTTTATCCCAAATTAATTCCACAATTTCTTAATTAACTCCAACTTATTCCAAAACTCCAAATTACTTTAATCACTCCTATTTAGATTCTTGAATAAGGAATTAAACTCAACAGGAATTCATACTCTGTTTATAATATCAAACAACTTAGCAGATCTCGATATATCTAGCGTAAAGAGGACAAACTTCAATACTGAAAACGTAAAGATCTCAGATGATCTTTGACGACTAATCTATAAGAGAAAATTCGTCAGATTTATGATGTATCAGAGTTGGTCTATCACTGAAGTAGCCGATTTAGAAGATAAAAGTTAAAATAAGATGCCAAATGCGGAACACAGCGAAGCAAACTGAGAAAATTTTTTTTATGTGTTTGTTTATATAATTATGATATGAAATTCATTTTGGGAAATAATATTCATAAAAGATTCGAGACCGAAATCCCAAAGAAGATACCACCCGCCTCAGCTCAACCGGAAAATTTAGGTACAGCCAAAACCAAGTAAAGGACGCTATACCTTCCAAAGATCTAGGTTCGGGTGAATCACTTACTTATTATCGAATTAAGACAGTTCCTTAAACAATCAAATCATAGCATTTTATAAAACTAAGTTGATTTTATTTACAGTACGTAGCGTTCATGGAAGGTACAAAAAGTAGTAAATAAATAAATGAATTATACAGACCGAATCAAGTAAACTACCCTAGGGGGATACATATGAATTCATTAGAGAATTGAGATACAATTGCCTAAAATACACGAGTTCATATAATATATGAATAAGCTTAAACATACATTTAATCCTGCAAAACAAATGTTAGTACATGAATAATCGTATTTAGGACTCAACCACGACAGAACGGGATAATAAATTAATTTGGATCATGCATTTAGGGGGATAGCAAGAAAACTCGACAAATCCACCAATTAGACCTGAAAATTTTTTTGAAATGTCCCTGCATTAATTTTTGAGAAATCGATTTTAAAAATGGTTCTATCGGTTAATTATCTAGCATGGCAAGTGAGTTTTTTTTCTTTTCAAGAAACTAGGTTTTCATCATTGTTCTGGTCTAATACATGCTTCTGGAATGTAAATCTAAGGTTTAAATGTCATGAAATGTTTGAAAAATAATTTTTTGTGGTGCTACCCCGAGGTGACACTTATGTGGGTGTACTGTCAACAGCCATGGGGTTATCATTACACTTGTACGGGTGTCACTTCTAAATCAGTAGCCAAAATCTAAATCTTTCAGTTTCGCGCTGCTGTTCTGCTATAGCCGTGCGGTTGTAATTACACTCGTGCGACTATTACGAAGGCCGTATAATTCTGGTTTCCACACCAAAATCCAAAAATAAAGCAGTTTCGAAATGTGCAAATGATGCTCAAAATACAGCACAAACAAGTCAAATGCTTTCGATTTCTCAGATATTTACCCTTGAAGCGTGGATCCACAGCTTTAGGAGGCGAAAATCCTTCAAGAGAGGCTCTGATTGAACGCCTAAACTTCAAGCTCTGAAAATGGTTTCAAGCTCCAAATGTTAGGGTTTTGGTGTCCAAATTAGTCTCTATAACCTATTAAAAGTCTTAGTGAAGTGTTTACTTAAGATTTCTAGCCGATTTTAAGCCTAAAACCAGATATTGAGGATAAAAATTGAAGAAAAAGCTTGAATCCTTTTTATTTTTCTCCTTTTTTCTTCCTCTTTCTCTCTAAGTCAAAGTTGTCAACCCTTAAACTAGAATCTAAAAGGGTTTATATAAGCAGACAAATGGTTTTTCCTTGTAGAATCTACCTCCTAAAGTCTAAAAAATCATTTCCAATGATGAAAGTCACGGTTCTATTAGAGAACAAGACCCGCGCAGGTCTCGAGTCGACATCCATGCGACTGTTAACACTACAGCCGTGCAGCTGTTGATCTAAGACGACCTTTCTCTTCGTCCAGGAAACGATCCGAAGCTTGAAGTTCGATTGACCGAAGCCTCAATCTTGAATTGACTTTCACCCTTGCAGCTATGAAAAGCTATGGAAGCAAACAAACGATTAAATCATCATTGAAATCAGGAGATGAAAATCTTGCGCACACATTGTACCCTTTGGAGATGCGGCAAGGGATTTTTCAATAATAATAATAATAATAATAAAAAGAAACTCTTATTGGTGAACCCTTTTTTGTGTTAGCCCAACAAAAAGTTTAGTCCCACTTTTAATTTTTTTAATTAAACAAAAATATAAATAAAATAAATTGTGGGACCTCTAAATGACTCTTTAAGAGGTTTTTTAATTAGAGATAAAAATTTTAAAGAATTTTTATAAGGTGTCAAGAAAAAGAAAAATGAAATACACCGCGAAGATTTTACAATTGTGCATGTTTTACAAAATTTTGTCCAAAGTTTCAAACCAAAGAAAAAATTATTATCACTAGGTATAATAACTACTCCAAAAAGTGTACATTTATTTAATAGCTACAAAATATAAATAAAAAATAATTAGCTGAATACATCTAGATGTCCCTGAACTTGGTCCAAAGAGCCAATTGCACCCCCAAACTTATAAAATATCTTGTTATCCCCTTGATCTTTGAAAAATTGACCCAATTTGCTCCCTGGATTGTACAAAATTAGTGTTTATGACATACGTGCTTTGAAAAGTTAAACGTGAGACAACCAATAAATGATTGACACGTCACAACAAGGGAGCAAACTTGATCACTTTTTTAAAGTTTAGGGGACTAACTGGACGAATACAAAATTCAGGGGACACTTGTGATGTTAAAAACAAGTTTATAGGGTTAAGATATATTAAGCCAAAATAATTTGTAGCAGTTGATCAGTATACTATAATTGTATGTAATCACCGTAGACTTTTGAGAAACATATAAAATAATTGATGATATGCTATTGTTATTGATTCTAAGAATATATCTCCATTCAATAGGCTCTATCGCTACTTCTATAAACTTCAACTAGAAAAGATAGGAAAGGAACCTCGTACACTTTTAATTTGTTCGATTTTTAAGTTATTATTATTATTATTTTTATAATATTGTTTGCAGTATTTAAAATTTTAAAAAAATAATAATAATAATAACAGATCCCTTTTTGGTTGTTGTTGGATGAACCCATCAACAATATTTCTTTATTTTTTCTATATATACACGTATATTTTAGTAATATTTATGTTTATATAGTTTTTAACTAATTAATTTTACTGCCTATAATATAGTCGCTGATGACTAACGGCTCTGTTCTTCTATTAGTAAGCTAATTAACTAATTCAAACTGATTTTTAATTAGTTGATAGTTTTGTAATTGATTTTGATATTTTAATACTTTTATCATAATATATTAAAATTTAGGTTATTCTATTATTTTTATAATTTATATATTAAGTTCATAAAAAAATTAAAATTAATATTAAAAAATCATTTTAAATGTAATATAATTTTTTTTTGAAACAAATCTAATATTAAATTCATTTACATAAATTAATTCTACTCCTTTGAATATATTTATGTTTTCCTTCTATTGTAATCATATAAAAATTTCTATGGTGTATGTTGTATTATAATATTAATATTATAAATTTGTAAGTATAAAAAATAAATCGAAACTTATAAACTTATAAAAAATGGAGTCTAAATTCAATAATGTATAACAATAAGCCATAAAACCACTAGAGACCAGTTTGGGATTGCTGTCAGTGAAAGTGTTGTCAAGAAAAGTTAGATTTCATTGTTTTTTTTAAAAGTAGTTTTAAGTTTTTTTTCTAGTATTTTCCTGAATACATTCTGACTTTTACCAATTGTGCATTTGAGGCTTTTTTTGCAGTCCCAAAAGCAGCTTTTAGCCAATGTAAGGCTCTTCATATTTTGGTTGAAAGCTGCTTTCGGAGCTGCTGAAAGCTACCCAAAACTGACCCTAGATAGTTAGTAGTTGATAAAATCACATTTGTAGAATTATTTTGATAGCCACATTCTAGTTGGGGAATCATCTTCATTAACCTACACAAATATAGAACAACAAAATAAATAAATAAATAAATAAAAGTTTAACACAATTAATTTCATATTCGATATTTATGGAACTAATTTTCAGTGACATTTTTTCACTTGATTTGACATTTTAATTCAATAAGAGAAACTTGT
Organism: Euphorbia tirucalli; assembly: GCA_039660915.1. Taxonomy (NCBI): domain Eukaryota; kingdom Viridiplantae; phylum Streptophyta; class Magnoliopsida; order Malpighiales; family Euphorbiaceae; genus Euphorbia; species Euphorbia tirucalli. Next base: position 16,198,939 of record CM077639.1, read on the forward strand.
GGTTTCTTTCTTCTGCTTTAAAAAAGGATGCACAATAACTTTGTAATATAATGCATTATCTTATATATTATTAGAAGGAAAAAAAAAAAAGAATAAAAAATGTCTTATGAAAAGGTCTAAAGTAGATAGTAGTGGTTTTTTTTTTTTTTCCCCAAAATGAATGAAAATATTGTTAATGATACGATAGGGACGCAAATAATTAATTTTGATTTAATTAGTTTAAAAAATGTTTTGATATTTCTTTATCTTGTTATGATTTGGTGTATTTTTTTTTTTTTTTAAATTTGAATACTATATTAGATTAGAATACTTTAACTTTGTCAATGCTAATGGTACAGAATTTTATTTTTTTGATTTCGAAAAATTTATAGAATTTTAAACGCTAACAATTAATATGAGACATTTCACAATTAAACAACTTAAAAATTGATTCACCTAATATTGATTTTATATAGGCTTATCTATGAGAAGTTAACTCCGTTGGTTACAATGGAAGAAGAAATTGCTTATGCGCCAAATTCCGAATGTTGAACTGTCCCATTCCTATAGAGAAGTCAACTCCTGTGCTGATGCGCTAGCTAAGTCTGCCAAAAGATACCCTCAAGGCCTCAACATCCTTGTTTCCCCTCCGAGGGAAATTGTGCACTGTCTGGCTGATGACCGTAGGGGAATCCCGCGGCCAAGAGATATCAGGTGCTTTTAGTTTCTGTTCTGTTTTCTTGTTCTTGTTCTTCGTTTTTTCTGTTTTCTTTTCTACCAAAAAAATCTATGAGAAGTTAACAGTTTTACGTGCAGAAGAGAAGTTACTTTTTTTTTCTTTTTTAAAGATAGAATTCATTCAAGAGAAAGGGAAAGGTCCCCTACAATACGTAGTATTGCTCAAAGAGCTATAAAATTTGAAAGATAAAGGCTTTCTTAGCTACTAAATAAACTAACCAATTCAGTAAAAAAAAACCACTTACAACTCTTATTAATATACATAAATTTCACCGGGTGAACTTTAGAAGAAAATTGTACATTAATGACTCAAATCATGTATTGGGAGGCTTTCTCGATGCTAAGAAGAATCTCATCTCTCACAGCAAAAACTTGAATTATAAAAAGACATGCACTGTTATGAAACAGTTTTATCTAAAAGTTTAAACTGATAGTTAAAACTCAATAACAGTTTTTATTATTATTTCTAACATTTATACTCCTGATATTTACTCGCTCTATAGGAAATAACATTGCCCTTATATATGATTCCTAATGATAATTATAGCACCCCACACAATTATCTTTTGAGCAAATTCGTACACAATTAATTGTCATCCAACCAATCTCTGGCCTCGACTAGGGAAGATATTGATGCTTAAATGGAACAGAGCTCGATCTGTGAATCGACTGATTCAACAAAGGAGAAGTCGAAGAAGAAACTTCAAACTATCCAGGAGCTTGTCGAAAAGCTTTACCGATAATTTTTAGTTGTTTTTGAGGTTTTCCAATTAAAAATGAAGCTGTTCGGGCTTTTCAAAATTTCTAAACAGTTACTTTCTTTATTTTATTATTTCATAACTTTTAGACTTTTTAATTTACTCTTTTCTATATGACGTTTTATATTATTATACACTTTTAACAATTTATTCTCTTGTAATATTTAAGCTATGAGAGAGGTTTAATGTTCATGCAAATAATCATATATTAAGCTATACCAACAATAAGAAAAGGGATCAATTTAGTATAAAAAATAGAGTTTAAGAAATATCAAGAATAAATTTATAATTTTAATAATCTAATTAATATTTCATTGATTTCGATAAAAACTTCAAATAATTTGTACTAATAAGAAAGAGAGTATGCATTTATACATACATACATCCATAGTTTTTTTTTTTAAGATTAAGAATTGAATTTGCGAGCTGATGGAGGTACAACTGTACAAAATTAACCGAAAATGAAAAACCGACTTCTGAAATGGAAATCAAACCAAGAGATAGGTTAATCAAAGCCGATGGATTAGATTATGGTTTTTCATTTTGAAAACAGTTGGTTAACCAAAACAAAAAAATTAATTAATTATGTATATATTTACATATAATTATAATATAAATATATGTTAAATTTTAGTTATTTAAATATAAATACATGTGTTTATATTTAATTTTTAAGGCAAAAATATTTAAAAACTTCAAGTTTATTTATATAAATATTTTTTTAGTTGTGTTTGAATTATAAAATTTATATTTAATAATTTAATAATTATTTTTAATAATTTAAAATTAATATTTTTATAAATTAACTGATGGAAATAATTGGTTAATCAATAGTATATAATTAAATGATCCTAAGAAAATGAGTAATGGAGTGTAAAATTTGGTATTAATGGACTGGTCAAACGATGAAGCGATGGAGGAGTGGAAGGGTATGGTTGGCAATGGAGAAGAATTATGAAACGTGGCATAAAGGGATTGGAAGTGAAATAAAAAGGGGGTGGGGAGATATTTAATAGAGTATGTGATTGGGGCAACCGGGAGTAGACGGTTCAAAAGTCAAAATGAAAAGAAGTGAGTACTGTTTGTTCTTAGTTTTACCAATTTTGGAAATTAAATTAGAAAACAAGTTTTAAGGTACTAAATATTACCCTAACTGGAAGGTACTACTAATACTAATAATTGTGATGACTAAACTTAATGAAAGTTATAAATAAATAAATAAAAATCCTATCTAATCTTTCTCTTAAACTATCTTTATTAATTTTTCTCTTACTGCCACGTGTATGTTTAAGGAATCAACAAAAGTAGTTAAGGGGCCCCAATTGCTTCATGCCATTCCTAATTTTAATTAATGTATTCCAACTCACACTTTTAAAAATTTTTAATCATGCGGTTATGATGCTAAACAATGTTTACCCAAACCATTAATTCAGAAATTTAATTTCTATCAATTCTGAAATAAATGCCTGTAACAAAATTTTGAAAAATATACTACTTCTAATTTTCACTAGATAATTTAAACCTAATTCAATTAAAACAGGTACTAAAATTTAGAAAGTTATTCCACCTAAATTAATGAGCAAGTTGATAGATAAAATTACCTTGCTTATTTTACTGTGTAATTGATGATTCTCTCATTTCTATATTTTATGTTTTCTCCCAATAAATTCTTTAGTCATTTCCTATATTTATATATATGAAAATACAAAATTAGCTTTGGTTATAGTAAAAAAAATTGTATCTTTTAGTTTTCAAATTCAATTGAAGTATTTCTAATAGTATATTATACATATTAGTTATAAAAATAAAAAATATCATTATTATTTATTCTCTTTAATATGTATTGTCATTTTTTATTTGTTTAATATAATATTTATAAATTAACAATAAATATTGCAATGAATGTTACTAATTTTTTTAAAATGATTTTTTTTTCTTTATTTATATTATCCATAAGATATATTACAAATGAAAAGTTTAAAATTTATAACTTTATATATTTCTACTCTTAATTTTATATTTTTTAAAATATATATTTTTTGTTTAGTTAGTTTAATTAAACAAGTTCTATGTCAATAGAGTTTAATCTATAATTATATATAAAAATAAATAAATAAATTAATCAATATCAGTAATATTAGGATTATGTGAGAAAAAAAATAAAAAATAAAAACGATTGATATGTTCTATCATTATAAAATAGAATAAAGGATAATTTTGGTATTGTTATTGTCTCATGTAAAAAATTTAAGGACTGTATAATTATTACATATATTGACTAATATAATATAATATGTAAACAAATATGGATTAATAAATTGTTTACCCTTTAATTTTTTTATTTATGTGTTTAATTTAATTTTAATTTTATCATGCAAATTAAGTTTTGTTATAAATCAAGAAAATAAAATGAAGGCCGGAGAAAAGAAGGCAAAGTTGATGGCACCCAACTAATTTAGATGAAACCTTTTAATTTAAAACTTTTCACTTTAATTTTTATTTTTCAGAAAAAAGAAAAATTAATTATTATTATTATGTTTCCTATGACTAAGAACGAAAGTAAACATGTTGATAGATTGTAGAGGAAAAATACAAAAACCCATATAGTCAAAATTTGCAACTACACATTTCTCAATTAAATGATTAAAAACATAAAATAATGAAAAAGATATAACGTGGTAACTTCTCATCCTAGGAAACCAATTAATACCTTAATTCATTTGTTTTTTAATATGATATTCATACCAATTTGGCTCGTGTTTAAACTATGTTTTTACTTGTGTGCTTTTCTTTGTCGGTAAACCCTCATTACTCATTACCTTCTTTTTTTTTTATTCATATTTGAAAAAAAACAAGAAGATTAATTAATTTTATACAATTGAGAGCTTAGAGTTCATATATTTACCATACTGCATAATATTATAGTCTTTTTTTACTATAATCCGTCATTCACAAATTGTAATATCGTTTTTATTAAAGAGTAGTGTATAAATAGTGTAGATTGAGTCTTAACATAAACCAATTGATTTTACGCTCTATGAGCTTAACTTTACGTCCAACATTCCAAGGTTCATAGAATGCATTCATAGTATCAGAACAATAAAAGACTTAAATGGCTTAGAAAGAAATGACGTGAATATTTCTTTTTATATCCTTCACGTGATCTCTATATTAGAATATTCATTTCTAATGTCGAAATGTAATTATAAAAATATAACAATATTAAAGCTTACAGCTTTAATAGCACAAATATAAAAGAAATTCAAAAGATTATAAATGTGTTTTTTTTTTTACTTATATAATTAAAAGAAACAAAGGAAGTCTATCATCAATTATGCCATTTATTACAAAATATATGTTTGGTAGACCTTTATAATAATAATTTTAGAAATATTGTTTTAATCCAACAACCTTCTGACATCAAGATGATAGGCGACATATCTATTATTCTTTTGTAGAAATAATGGACGTTTGATTTCTAAAATAAAAATCATTTTCATAAATATTATATTTAGATACTAAATATTATGCAAAATACATTTATTAAGGAAAATAGTAAAAGCAATGATAGAAAAAAATTTGTTATATTTCATCAGTCACTTTATTATGCGTCCTTTTTTACAAGATTTATTCTATATTCTCATAGAATTTTGATATAAGTATTTTGAAAGTACTCAATTATATATATATTTTTTATGGAAAGTATACAAGTATATATTTATTACAAAAATAAAACACTAAAGTAAGAGAAAAAAAAAGGAGTAACGTTACACAATGTAAAAAAATCATTCTAAAAAAAGGAATAATTATTCCACTGAATGTAACATATCCTAACCTAGAAGATAATATTCGTTGTGAATTAATATGAGAAATCCAAAGATTTATATGTATACAATTATTAAAGATCTTAAACCATACTATTGGCCTTTGTCAAAAGGTATTGTTAGAATAAAATAATTCTGAGAAATTAAAAAAAAATGAAGAATTGCTAGTAATAAATATATAATATTAGTGGTACATCAAATATAATTTGTGGTACTACTATATGTCCAAAGTCACAGTAAAAAATGAATTACGCGCAGTTAAAAAAAAAAGTGACAGTGTTGTGGGATCATAACAATAATTGTATGAGTGTATGATATTCATACAAAGAATTCTCTTAGTTTACTTCCTTTTTTCTCCATCTTCATTATTATATCACTTTTCTATTATTTGTTTACAGAAATCATTATTACATTCTTCAACTGTCTTTTTACTGAGTTGTTCAACTCTTGTTTTCAGAGTTCAAATTATCTTACAAATACTTGCTTCAATAATTTTGTTTGCTTGTAAAACTAAACAATTTATTATTTCCTATGTTTTGTTTTTATGTATTATACTAATTAGTTTTTATAATAATTATATATTCCTTAAGTTTTGTTATTGTTCTTTTTAATATAGTCAATGGTTAAATTAGACTAATAATGTTAAACTTACTTTTTGCTCTATTTTATAATGATAAAACATATTATATTTTCTATTTACTTTTTCTTATATAATCCCAATAATACTAATAGTAATTAATTTATTAATTTATTAAAGTTTTTATAATTATAGAACTAAACTCTATTGGTATAGAGATTGGTTAATTAATATAACTAACTAAAAAAAAATTTTCAAAAATTACAAAGTAATTTAGTAGAACTATATAAAACTATAAGTTCCAACTTTTTTATTTCTAATATACCTTACAGATAACATTAGTAAAACAAAAATATCATTTTAATAAAATTATCAAGATTCATAATAATATTTATTGTTAGTTTACAGATATTCTATTAAACTAATAAAATATATAAAAGAGAATTAATAATAGTGATATTTTCGTATATCTATAATTACTATATGAAAGTATAGAAATATTAGTGCATATGTATATATTACAAAAACTTTTATTAAAAATATTTTAATTAAATTTGAAAACTAAAAGATAAACTTTTTACTAATAACTAAGGGTAATTTTGTATTTTCATATGCATAAATCAAGTACATACTAAAAAGTTTATTGAAATAAAGCTTAAAGATATTAAAATATATTTATAGCCTGACTGGTGTAATTAGTAAAAATATAGAGATTAATAAATTATTTAGTATAATAAAAATATTTGTGAAAATATAAATCATGTATATATATTGTCATGCTATGTATATCTTGGCGTTTAAAATGAATTAATCATGAATGAGAAAAGTGATACACTTTCTGGAAGCATATGTTGCTCACAATAATAATTAATAAAACTCTTTAATTATTAAAAGCATATCTCTCTCTCTATCTCGTTTTTCATTTTTATGATTTTCCCAACGTTTTTTTTTTTCCAAAAATATATATACTATGATAAGCATCCGAAATTTTTATCAGATTATTGTTTTAACAAAATTATTCCACTCCTTAAAAAAAAAAAAATTATTCCACCAAAATTAGAGGATTTACAGGCTGGATTACATATACAAAATTTAGTACAGAAAGCACAAATTATATAATTATATTAGTAATAAAATTAATTATTACAAATAACAATATGCTAATTCTTTAAGAATTCATTTCTCGATAAATTTTATAGTACTTCCGGTGTACATACTCTCCTAGTTATAAAATAAAATTTATATTTTTTTATTATACTCTAAAAGCACATGCATCAACTCTTTTAGCTAATTTATTTTCAAGGAATATTATACTACATAAATATTCTAAAATTTTTCTTATTTTTTTAAATAATTTTGTAAATTCGGGTTTTGTATATTATGAAAATAATAGTGGAGATTTTTTTTTCGTATGAATTTTTTTTTTCAGCTGAAATCCGAATATACTAAAAAAAATATTGACTTTTTATATTATTAATAAAGAAATCATCTTAAGAAATACTATTAAAGATTTTACATGGAGATTATTGAGACGAGGATATAAAGGAGATATACTAATATATGGATAAGTAAGCACATCGAACTACCAGAAAAAAAAAAAAAAAAAAAAAAAAAAAAAAAAAAAGTAAATATAAATATTTGAAAAAAAAAAAAGACAGAAAAGGGAAGTATTAATGGTGGGTATCATGTCGGCAAGAGTGTACGAGGTTTACAACCTAGGGAGACGTGGTTGCTTCTTGTCCATTCATGGAAAGTCTTCTCCCTAATATTTTAATCTTGTCCTTTCCTCCCATATTTTTCTATTTTCACATTTTTATTAATTATTATTATTCAATTCAACAGCAGCAATTATTGATTAGTTTGAAATGATGGAAAGTGCTTCCTAATATAAACATTATTGAATAAAATATATATAATATCATAGTCATGTAGTAGTTTCTAGTTGAGTTACATAATTGCCCCTTTCAGTTTCATTTATTTTTTTTTTCCCCTTTCCATTTTTGTATTAATGTTCATAAGATAGGCAAAGGTGAGGTCAACATCAATCTATCAATTATGCATTTTTTGCATTTCTGGCATTTGTTTTGTTTAAGGAATTTTATATTATATTTTTCCACCCTATTTCGACTCTTTTTTTTTTTCTGTTATGGAATTTATTTTAAGGATAAGATTATCCGAGCTCACTCTACATATGATATATGGTCACTAGTTTTCCTTCTATTTTTTTTTTTTTAATTTCCTGTTAATATTAAATTACATACTCTGATATCACAAATTTTGCTTAAACGGTAATTCTTTTTTTTTTTTTTTGGTAATATATTTTCACCGTTCATCAATTATATATATATATATAATTGTTAGATTAGGGAGTTCAACCATGAATCTCTAAAGTTTTATCTTGTTTCAATTTAAGAAAATTAAAATGATAATCTTTAAAATAAAAAAATCACGAAGATACCTTTGTTGGGTAAGAATAAAAATAAAATTAATAAATTTAAAAATAAAATTCTTGAAATAAAAAATTAAACTAGAAAAACAACGAACATATGAACACCAGTGAAATGATATTATACCAATAGTTTTGGGTATCATTTTTCTCATGTAACGGACCCATATCAATCAATAAAAGTATTATTTAGAAAGACAGTGTAATCACTAATCAGTCTTATAAGCACCTGTTAATTACAGGTAATTACACCAAACAAGTTAACATCAACCCATAATTTAAAAAAAATAAAATAAAATAAAAAAGAAGGAAAAGTCCACAATGCCTACGTTTCCCCAAAGAAAAGCAATGCCATTGAACATATAGAGCAACAACAGCGACCGTCTCGAAAAGCAAAATCAATTTTTTTTTTTTTTTTATCAAAGAGAAAGGGAAGTGAAAGACAAGTTTTTATAATTCAAACTGTATCTGATTTTAATGCATCCTTGAAGATTTTCATCTTTCTTTCCCTTTGGGCTATGGCAGTATCTTTTTTGGTAACCAAATTACCAAATTAAATGACAACAAATCTACCTTGTTTTTCCTTTTCCAGTCGGTTATCCCTTCTATTTTTTTAGAATAAAAACTATAATAAAAAAAAGCCCATGTTTCCATGAATAATTTTGGATAATTATGTTTGTATTTAGTTCTATATGGTCTCCTCCTCATCATCATAGTATTGGGTTGTAAGGAAAGCAAGTTATAATTTCCTTTAACATGATTTGAAACTTGAAAATTTCTTTTGAATTAAAATATAAAAGAAAAGAAAAATGAATTTGGAACAGAAACAAAATGGGGTTGAAAATGCCTAATAGCATATACTGCGATGGAATTTGATTTTTTGTTCTCCAATGACAATCACGACAAGGCTCAATTAATCAACCAACAAAAAAACACTAAATATATTGCTAATGGTGGCCACTGGATTCCATCCCACTAATTAATATTATAATCACTAATGGGGTAAATATCTCGTATCATAATAGTACTATTTAATCATCAAAATTTCGAGGAGATTAAGATGCTAAAAAAAAAATAAAATTGATAAACAAAAAGACAACGATAATTCATCGGATTAGGATCACAACACAATCCATATTAATTAATTTTAATGTAACATGGTATAGATGTATCTGCACTTAAAAACTATACAAATTCACTGACACATCACCCAGCCATTGGTTTTCATTTTCAACATTCTTTGTTTTTTTTTTTAATAATCTTTTATAGTATTGCCAAAGTCAGGCTGGATGATTCACACATCAAACAACATATTAAAAATAGAAAGAGCTAATCATAACAGACAATTTTTATTGTTTTTTATAGACAAATTGGGATTAAAGTTGAGATCAAGGTGTCCAAAAGGAATCATTTATAGTTTTATACTATATATTATTCAAAACTTCAAGAAATAAAAGGAAAGAAACCTTAAAAACAAGCATATCTTTGGCTTCTTCTTCAAAGACTTTTTTTTTTCATTTTTTTTTTCCTTTTGTTTTTTAGGAACCAATGCTAGAAGGTTGTAGAGTGGTGAGGAAAAAGCAAAAACAGGTTTCGCCTTTATTTATCCAAAATTTCTATATGATGTTATTATAATTTATTAGTAGTTCCTCTCATTGGTTCTTACAAACATTAAACTAATACCAATTTGTTTGAATCTTGATGGAGTACATACTAAGAAAGATCATACTCGAGCTAGAGAAAAGACAACAATGCAAATGCACAAGGGAAAATGAAGGCAATTAAAAGGGCAAAAGCCATATTTTAATCTCTGTAATTAACTAATTTTCTTCTAATAAGCCTTCGTACCTTAATTTGGCCTTACTTAGCTCATGTATTCGTAACTTTTTTTTATAATCTCGCTCCTACCTAACAAATTTGTAAGGTATATATTCCACTGCGTGTAATTATGTAATCATTACTCTTAATTTATGTCGAGCCAATTAATCTAGAGTGAGAGCATATGTTCGATAAATTTATTAGTCCAACATTACAATTAAAGATGCTAAGACCAAATTGAAACAAAGAGGCTTATTGGAGAAATTTTGTGCCCATTTAAAAGCATTAAATATCAAGAGCCAACAGATGTGATATTGAAATCTTATGATGGTTTTTGTGGGGCTAAATTTGAAAAAAAGCCCAAAAACAAGGTATTGGTTTTCATAATGACCTATGCACACACCATGTTAAATGCCAAAAAAGAAATAGTCGAATTCTTACCTTCAAATCTTAGGAAGCCAATCCCATACGCTGTCTTATGTACCAATCACTACCTAGTAAAAAGAAACAAACAGTATCAAAATGAGTTGAGTACAACTGGATTTTATTAAAAAAAGGGGGCGGCAATGAACCAACGTATAAAGGTATCTACTTTTCTAGCATGCATACAAGGATATCAATCAACTAGTACTCAGAAAATAACCGGTGAAAAAATCACTAAAACGCACAACGAATATCTGGTCAATGAACAACATTTTACTCCAACCTTAACAAATTCTCATGGTTATATATTCCACTATGTTTGACTCCTATCTTCTTAATTGCAAAAAGTACAACGGGAGGATGGGTATATCCAATCCGAGTGACTTATAATAGCACTTAACAGCAAGATTTGAACTTAGTTGGGGTGCCACATAAGTTACTTCCTCGCCAGCTGAATTCACCCTCATAACACGAAATATAACTGCTACAAGCTTAACAGAAAAAAGGAGGGAAAAGAAAAGAAACAAGAATTTCTTTTTTTTTCCTTCCCCGGGACTAAGAAGAATCCTAGCTTTCTACATTTCACTAGCTTCTACTACCAATGAAGAACACAAAAAGTTCTCATGATAGCTTTTGCCTTTTGTAAGTGAATGACGATTGGCTGATCTTGTTGTCACCTGCCAGCATAAAAGAAAAATATCTTAGTTTCATAAGCAATTATTCCCCTTGTTACCATCATCATTGACAAAAAGGAACAGTGCACAATAGAAAAGAAAAGGATAAACATAGTTTCAGCACTTTTCTAATCAAAAGTAGCAGCATCCAATTGCTTCACTTTCCATGATGCTCCATCCTCCTTTTACAACAAACATGATAAGCATGCGTCCCCATATAATCAACACCAACAGATTTACCGACACTTCTTGTTTACATCTTTTGATAGGATTAGTATAGAAATAACACCTTTGCAATCAATATATTGCTCATTTTTCATTCAAGCAGGGGAATGAGAAAACACTGAGTGTCTAGTTTCTTCATATAATCTGATACAGCAAGACAGGCAAAATGTGACTTGATACAAGTGCACTGAAATTAAAAGGATCTCATTATGATTAAGGTAATTGCATGCTTCAACAAACTATCAGTATTAATACAGTTTAGAACAATGACATGATACTAAATATGGTGCACGTATTCTAATCTCACGTTTCTCTTGAAACACTATGCAAGGAACTTCCTTTCTGCATTTTCAGTAATGGGAATTTATATACAAATTTTTATAAGATATACAATGGCATAATATGCCATGACCTCACCGAGCAAAACAATGCCTAATTTGGGATCTAAAACCTCCTTGATCATGCATAACCCAGATATTCTGACCTCTCACTTCTAGAAACAGCACATTGAGTTAAACAAGTGCTGACCCTATCTTGCTCCTTCTCTACGCCCTTTTTGTACAACTTCAAGTGCATTTCAAACTTCTCACAGGCTAATGTTCTGTCATCAAAAGAAAAAGGATAAGCGACTAAATAAAAGGGAAAAAGGTCGCGAATAAGCTAAATTCCGTAAGATGTTTTTGTCTAAGTTCAAACTCAAATACCGCATCACAGTTTAAAATATGCTAATGATTAGAAAATTGTTGAAGAAAAAAGGCAACCCACCTCCTAAATAGAAGTTTGGAACAAGGGATGTGGAATAAATTTTGTAACCTTTAAAATTTACAATAAATAGCTATTCTTAAAACTTGAATCTTAGGAATTGGAAAACGGCCTCACCATTTCTTTTCCCTTTCTATTGTTGATAACTAGTATCAGATATTTGTGGACTATGACATTTAATATGATATTTATTTGTTTATATTTTGAGTAACAGCAGACGCAGCTTTTCAAGGCCAGACTGGCAAGAAGATTTGCTACCATCCTCTTTAAGGCTTCAACTATTGTAGATGGCATACCAAGAAACTAATTCATTTTTCTGTTGTGAACAAGACTAACGCATAAAAATATGGGGCCTCATTTCAACTGCTTAAGTATGTCTTATTCAGAAGTACTATCGCCTAAAAATTTCCAATGTATCAAAATTCAAACTCTTCAAGCTAGAAATTTTATATGATTAATTCCTGCTGAGATGAAATTGATGCTAACACAGAAGACAGAATGGGAATTCAATTTCCAGCCAGAAAACTCTGTTATAAATTATTAGTTTACTCATCAGTCCTTGAAATCATAAAGGTCATCAGGTAGAGCATGCCTTAAATTCAAATATCGTTATTCTCTCTTCAACAATTTATTTAAACAAGAAATTAACTTCTAGAAAATTCATCACCTCCATTCTGCCTGAAGCTACAACCTTCCCCCATCAAAATTAATAATGTCACTATGACCTGCATTTTAATCCTCAAGATGTCAAATGCTTACATCTATCTATATATAAAATAAAAACAAAGAAAGAAAGAAAGCAAATACTGCAACAGGAATATTAGCAAATAATGGACAACTACAAAGACCAAATGATAGACTCAAATGTGAAACGAAACTCCAACACAGTATATTAGACAAGTGAATACACCCCCCAGCTTGGAGAATTCCACCAAGAGCAGTCAATACAAAAAGAGAAAAAGATAGGTTTCCTAATCCAGGAGAATACAATCCCCTAGCTCAAGCTAATAGCTGTTAGTTTCACACATCATGAAATGAAAAGCATGCCCTCTACCCTGTTATTGTCCTGAAAATGTCAGAATAACTAATTGTCCCGCTCTCTTGCGTTTTTTCTGGAATATACTTTCCAGATTTTGGGCCCATGTTCCTTTCTTAATCATGGCCTTATCAAAAATCAGTGTCATTTTATAATGAAATGTGATCATAACGAGTGCAGACTAGACTGATATACACCATCACCTTGTTAAGTTAACAGAATTTTATCTAGTAATTGGTGATGTAAATCTTCTTCCCTTTCAGCTAAGTGGGGAACAGAGTTCGCATAATTGCTTTTTCTTATTATCTTCTTAATGCAGATTCACATATCCAAGTTCTAGAGACAAACCTTGATAATGAATGGTGCTTATCTCTTGCCCTCCAAGTTCCATTCCATCATCATCCAGCAGCACAATACCTGATGATGTTATAATGAAAGGGAAAGCCATAGGTGCTGACATTGGAGATTTTGCCACCTTAATATACCTTTGCCCTGAAATGAGTGATTTGTTAGATGTCCATATGCAATAATAACTGGGTAACTGACCTCATATTTCATGGGTATGTTATTCAGAGTTTTTCCATAATCAGTATGAAAAAGAATTGTCCAATCCTCAACCTCTCCCCTAACCATGCCCTCAATAGTAAGTAAATGAATAAAAAGCAAAAGATCCTCTCCTTTTGTCCAATTCTCTTCACATTAGAGTTCAGTTTGTGTTCTAAACATTAACAATTGCTTTCTTTAAAAAAGATCATAACCTCACATATGTAAACTTCTACATTTGTTTGCAGTTTTTTATGAGCTGTACTTATTTTTGTTCTCAAATAGGAGTCTTATGTACTGTGCCTACTTATATAGAATTGTCTAAATATGATGTACATATTATTTGAGATATGTAAAAATAATTATTTTTCAAGATCTTAATTATTCCAATATGGTATTAGAGCTAGATTGTTAGCCCTTGCCGTTCTTCGTATGAAGACTGTTAGTTACTCTAGCTTCCATTTGTTTCTTTAACCCTAAACGCTAACCTACCTCTTGTCTTCTTGATCTCAGCAGTAAGATTCTTATTTGCTACCTTAAACTGCCACGAGTAGAATATGGCTGAAGGAAAGAAACTAACTATTGAAATTAGGATTGACTCGGTAAGAATCCTTCTATGCAAGTCATTCCAATAAAGCTAGATGGAAAAAAAAAAAAAAAAAAAAAAGAAGTATCTAGTGTGGTCAAGTGCTTGTCTTTTGTTCGTCCAAACTAGAAACCTAAAAGGATATCATAATGGGAAGAAGCCAAAACTAGGAGCAAATGAACCTCCTGAAAAGCAGCAATTTGCACTGTAGAAATTCAAGCTTCAGAAAAATCTATCACATGTTTTATTAAACACAGACCTGATTTAGCTTCTAGCACAAGACGGATAGTTACAGCATGAGCCCAATTGATTCCCAAAGCGGCAACAAGATGAGTATCATATTTTTCGCTTCCATCACAAGTCTCAATATTTTTGTGTGCTGCACACAAGAACCATGTAAGATATTACAAAAGTAGGTGGAAGCTTTCACAAATAAGATATTTCCAAATACCTTGGAAAGAATATTGGCAAGCTTCATGGCTTTGAGATCTCACTTGGTTTGTCACCATTACAGGAATTCGTGAAAATTCAGCAAGCGACCTAGACTTGTTTCAAAGAAAACCATATGACATCTAGAGCTCTGAGTAATCTATGTAAGGTGAATCCTATGAATTGACAAACTTCTCACTTGATAAAAGAAATATGCCAGCCCAGTGAAAGCCGTCTGGAAGCTTGCTGATCCTGTTCCCTGAACAAAATTGGTAGCACTTGTTAGTAATAACATGAGCGTAACAAGTTATAGGTCAATTGAACACTATAAATTTATACAGAAAAACAAAAGCTCTTTTTTTGGTAAAACTTTAGTTGGAAGCTAGAAAAAATAGTCAAAATATCTGAACCCCCCTCCCTTCTTCTGAACAAAATGCCTAAATTCGTCAAGAATCTTTAAGAACCAAGTTGATCCATTAATCTCATTACCACAGTTAGCTTCTTTTATGTATCACTGCCCTCACAGGAAAACGAGTGTATCTACAGCTCAATATGATATCCGCCTTCCAAGTCTTTCTGATCATTATTTCAGGGAAAATGCATGTGAGCCGAGAGAATATCATTCTCATTTTTGGTGTTAAAGCCAAAAGGACATAACAACTCAGATAACTAAGGAGGTTGGTCATGTGTTTAACTAAATTTCGAAATGGCAAGTTATGACCAAGCAAAAAGGTAACTCTTGTCTGAACTTTTTTTGTCAACTTCCATAATCTGGTTATTGGTAGGATCTCATTTGACGGAAGTATCCACAGTTCTTCAAATGGGTACAGGTTATGCCCACGGATTATATCTTTCCAAAAGTTGGAATATAAGGCTTGGTTTTATTGTTGTATGCCAGCTTCCATAAACTGGGCTTTTATTCCATGACTAGAATCATAGCACTTGAATCACCAATCTTAATTAACATTGTACTTGCTACTTGCTAGTGTATACATGCCACTAATAGACAACCCTTGCCTATAAGAGATCGCAACTTGGTTTGAGTACATGTGGGGAGAAAGGTTGTCATCTTGATAGACTAAGATGACACTTACCCAGAAACTAGAGCAGCCATGCTATCAATAACCAGCAACTTCACTTGTTGTTGAAGGAGCAAAACTTTGATTTGTTGCAAACTGGTAATAGAAGGATTCTTATAATTCACTGAGAAAATTTGGAAGGCAACAAATATACCAAGAGAAAAATAAAAGACAAGAAATATAGATTAACAGCAAAGTCCTATTCCTAAAAGGATACATATAAAACAAAATGCGACATGCTTTCAACTCAGTGTACAACTGCTTAACAAAATACCAACCTGTGGGAGCAGGAAAGCAAAAGAAAGAAATGGATATGCATAATATGCAATAAATAGTTAAAATTACGGTAGTCGTGTGAGTTTTAGTATTAAGACTCACTTAGCAAATCAGAAGACCAAGTCAATTTGAAAGATTTGATGCGAGACAACTGCATCCATTCTAAAATAAATACTTAGCAACTAGAACCATGTCGTTCTTGCTCAATTAAGTTGAAACATAATTGGCATGGTTCATAATAGACCCACCATTAATGGCATTCCTTAAGAATTCCACATAAAAAACTTTTTGCATGTTGGAAGTGAGACAAAAGATAAATTGAGGGGATTCATTGACTTAACAGAAAAAGTAATGCCAGATAGAAGGGAACCTATTCCCAGTACATGTAAGATCAATGATGAAAAGAGTTGTAGAAACATGATTGATGGAAATATTTTTAAAATTTTTATCGCAAGATATCATTACCAGTAGCTACATACTTCTATATAATAAAAAAGCAACAAATCATGAAATGCATGATAAATATAGATACAGAAAACCATGATTTCACCATTTCCAGTCAGACGAATTACAAATTTGTAGCATGCACATGACATAATGTTCTTGAGCATTTAATGATCAAGTACTGCTTTCATTCTAATGTTCATGTTCATTAAGTAGATTGCACATAATCTCATCAATGTTTTTTTTTTATTTACTCGATATAATGAGGACAATCTGTCGTTGGTTTATTTCAATATATCTAATCTTGCCAACCCCCTGGCCTCAGTTGATTGGCTTTGTAAGACTCTGAGATCGTCAATATCCATCACTTAGCTTACAGTAACAACAGTGATATCAGCCGATCTAACAGTCCAACATTTTCAGCAATTCATTGGCAAAACATGAGAATTTTAATTATATTTGTGCTTATTTGACTATTTCCCTGCATTTATATATCTGAACATTCTATAATATATTTAGAACTGGGCCACTGTATTCATTGCTAATGACCATTATGAATTTTTGTCTTATCGCCTGTAGTCCTACATTATAATCATTAGTGTGTAAAGCTCATTTTCCCTTTTTGCAAGTGAAGTAAAGCTTTCTTTCATTCACACCTCTCTGTGAACTCAGAAAGCGATGTAGGCTGCAAAACAAGGATTCTACCAGCCATCTGCAACATAAATGTGGTAGTCCTTTTAAACTCAAGCAACCACTCTACAAATAGAAAAGGAGTGATTTTGAAAGAATTTTTCATACCTCCTGTGCCAATCCTTTTGTGTGAAATATTTCTGGGAAACTACTGGCACCAATATCAATTATCCTATCAAACGCAAATTTTACAATTCAAACAGTCTTCAATGCTCAGAAATATATATGAGGAAAATAATATCATAACCCACAGCTATTGCAATACAAATAGTGTAGGTAAGATTCAAGTACCTTCTTGAACTAAATTTGGATTCTACATCAATATATATTACATGGCCATCCAAACCTCCATAACTTGCAGGGAGTGAAGCCAACAAGGACATCTTCAGACAAAACTACAATTGCAAGAAAGCATCAATCTAAATTCATCCCACAACATTTTAGGTAACCATACAGGAAATTGATGCGCTAAGAATGTCAGCAATAACTTCCCCCTCTCCTCTTCAATATAGGGATAAATATTGATAGAAAATAAATACAACTGGGAAGCAAATATGCCGAACACAGTAATGCTACACTGAAAAGTTGAAACAAGCAGAGTAGAAAAAGAACTGCAATTTCTTGATCAGGATCGTTATCACTATCTCCAATTATGTAATGTTTTCCCAAAAATAAGGGACAAATTACAATGTGGTCAGATGGACTCTTGAATTGCCTGAAAATACAGCTGCATATGTCTTTAATTCAAGACCTGAATAGTCCTCTTCAAACTAGTTATCCCTAGATAGACAAAGTCAATACAGGCAGTGAGACTAAAATTGATTCAACTTACCATCATATGTCAAATATAAAGGATTTCAAATACTTCAAAAGTCCTGACTACCGAGCATTATAGATACACTCGTGGCAAACAGAATGCGAGTTGGAATAGAAAATTGTGATTAATAGTAAATAGAACATGTTCTAATTTGTAAATGTTACAATTGGATTACAATAAGAATATTTAGAAACTGATGAATCTTATAGATGAACAAGCAAATTGAATGAAGCTACAATATTTTATCATTATGGCATTAGCGTTAAAGCTTCACATATAATTTATCTACAATCAACCACCACGTAGACATACACAATGAAACCATAAACATTATAGCTGCAAAGTCCAAATTAAACTAAACAACACTGAAATCAGTCGAGAACCATACTTGAGTTTTGCCGATTCCAGCTGGACCAACTATTTCTGTCAAAACACCAAATGGTATTCCACCGATCAAAGCATTATCCAATCCTTTAAGACGAGTGGGGAGATGACCACCAAATTGCTCGTTTTGAAGCCGTTGCTCCATCAAAAACATAGCCTATACTAGCAAAACGAGAATTTTATAATGGCAGAGAATGTATAATGGAAAAAAAAAACACCTTAATTCATCAAAACTCTCACAGTTTGATATGGAGGTGAAACAATTGCGCTAATGTGAGACACGGCAGAAACGACATCTGCTAACCCCACATCTAGAAGCTCCATCAACTCGAATTCGGTTAAAGACAACGCATCCTGTAAAGGAACAATTCAATAAGAAAGAATCGACGAAGAAGAAAGTGAAAATGGAGAGGAATGAAAATACCTTTGCAGTTTTAATGTTACGAGCTGCAAATAGGTTGGCTACTGGTTTGGGCAGTCCCATTTCACTTATCAGCTTATTAGCCATTATGGTATCTCTTTCTCTGTTGGTTTGCTTGATCTTCCCGCCAATTGCAAGCCCTGAAAAAAGGTCCAAGCAAAGAGGAAAGTGGGAACTAGTGTGCCAGCTGCTTGGTCTGTACAGAAGACCTATAAAACGCAGCGTTTTGGGCAAACGACGTACTCTTCTTCTTGACTAGGGGTGACCATGGACCGGTTCGGTTAAAAAACCGAACCGAAAAAATCCGATCCAAAAAATACTATATTTTATAAACCAATCCGATCCAAACTAAATTTTGGTTCGATTCAGTCCAAACCGAACTAGTTCGGTTCGGTTCGGTTTGGACTAGCTTGAACCAAAAACATCAACTTTTTTTTAAAAAAATCAAAATAAAAATTTAATATAAGTAGTTTGTTTAAAAAAAAAGAAATACAAAAAAATTAACTTAAAAAAACAGTAATACTAAATAATACTATTACATCATAATAAAATACTAAAATTCTCTTCTTCTTTTTTTCAATTCTCAAGTTTTAACAACTATAAATTAGCATAAAAAAATCACAATATAAAACTATAAAACAATATAATGTCTAAAATTCTCTACAATTAGTATATATTAATTTTATAATTAATTTTAATATTTTACCAATTTTTCGGTTTTTCGGTTTTTTCGGTTTTGAACCGAACCAAACCGAACCGAACCAAAGTCCAAACTTTTTCATAACTTAAAACCAAACCGAACCAAACTATGAAATGGATCGATTTGGTTCGATTCGGTTTGGTTTGGATTTTCGGTTTTTAGACATTGGTTCGGTTTTGCTCACCCCTGTGCTTGACTTGTTGTTCCAATCCATTATCCAATCTGAGCCAAGTGCCTGTGGGCTGTGGGCCGTGGCTTTTCATTTCAATCTGAGCCCATTTGCTTTAGAAATAGAAGAAAGGGCATTGTAGGAAAATATCCCCATTTTAAAGAATCCTTTAAAAAATACAAAAAAACGAAATCTTTTCCAAAATATCTACAAAATTTTTACTAATTCTTAAAATACTATATCATTTATCATTATTGAAAATACCCTCATTTAATTAAAAAAAAAAGCTAACAAAAAAAAAAAATCAAAAATCTCAAAAATAGTCTCATTCCTCTACCCATGCAATACCCTTTTATTTTCTCTCGTCTTTTGTAATTTAAATGTTATTTTTTCATTTATCTCTCAAATTGTTTATTTTTTCAACATTATATTTTAGCAAGTTTTTTTCGTTTCCTTTTTATCTTTCAAATAAGATCTATATATATATATATTTTTTTTTTTTTCTAATTTTTTTTCAGTTATCAAATACGTACAAGAAATGTATCAAAAATGTATTTGATTTTTTCTTTTGATTGTCATTAAGTATGAGAAATATATAAAAAATGTATCTGATTTTTTTTTAATTGTCAGGTAAGTATCAGAAATGTATTAAAAATGCATCAGAAATATATAAAAAATGCATCAAAAATATATCAAAAATATATTGGAAATGTATCAAAACATGTAACACGATACATTTTTTATACCTTTTTGACAAAAATGTATCATGTAACATTTTTTTATATTTTTCTGATGATCTGAAAATAAAAATCTGAAAAAATTATGTACATATAGATCTTGTATCGAAAAGAAATTCATATAGCGTATAGAGAAAACAAAACCTATAAATAGAGTATTTTGGATAATTTCGCTACTAGAACTCACACCGACTATCGTCGGGCATCTTAGCAAAATGTCATTGCTTTGGCACTTACTAACCTAAATGCCAAATACAAAAAATATATTTTTGTCTTTTAAACTTTCATTTTAAACACACATTTTTATGTGAAACTCCATGATACATTTTTAATACATATATGATATATGTTTAATACGAATTTAATATATGTATAATGTTTTGTGAAATTATTTTTTAACCATTTGATTTTTTTTTAAATTGCATTTTTTAATTACATTTAGTGTTGTTTTTACATCTATATCGTTATTTTTTTGTTCTTACATACATTCTGTAATTTTGTATTTTTTTAAATGCATCAAACTTGTACAAGCATTGTATTTCAATACTTCCTCGCCTTGTCTTTTAATTTATTTGAAATTGTTTTTTTTTTTTTGCCTCATTTTAATTATATTTAGTGTCGAATTTACATCTATTTCGTTAATTTATGTTATTTTTACATCAAATTTAGGAGGTGCACGGGAATATATTAGTTATATATTTATTTATTTTTCAGTAACGAAGTATCTTAAAATCAACAAAATTTTAATTCTTCCACCGCAATATTATTTATTTACACAATATACAAATTTTGAAAAAAAAAAAAAAAAAAAAAACCAACCGAATGTGTTTATAAGAAATTCCAAAAGTTGGACAGGGTGAAGTAGGAAAGTGGTACCTCTCAAAAACTTTCCCAATAAAATGTAAGTATAGTTGTCAAAGTCTATCAATATGCAACTCAACTACCCATGACGACCGTATCCAAATTACTCTAACTATGCTAAATTGCTAAAATGACAATTGTCCTCTCTCTCTTCTCTTCCTCCTTACAGTACAGAATAGGTATACAAACAACAATAAAATAAAATAAAATAAAATAAAATAAAAAGATTTAATAAATGATCAAAATAAGCTAACATGTATTACCAAAGATTGGAATTAGCAGGGAGCAGGAATTGCAACTCTAATGGATGTATTTTAATCTATGTTTGAAAGGTCGTTTTATAAGGTGATTGGAAACTGTAATATAATTATTAATTATAAGCCTATAAAGACTTTCTTTTTTTTTTTTAATTTAAATAATAATAAAAAGGCTATATTTTTACACAGTATTTGAATACTCCAAATTAAAGTATTGACTTAGCTCTATGCTTTTCAAGATTACTTTGAAAAAATTAATTATTCTTAAAATTAAAAAATCCATAAAAATTATTAATTTTTATTAGATAAAGCATGCAAGAAATAATATAACCAAATTTAATACTTGAAATAATTCTCTATACTGTTAGTGAATTTATGTAATTTTAACATAATTTATTAATATTTTTATTCTTTAAGCACACTACTATACCTTCAATATGAAAGGTGCAATCGAGCTCTGTTATTCAAAGGAAAATTACAAAGAAACTGAATCAAGAAAACTACAAGGGCATTACAGTGTGACTGTGTGAGGGTACTTTGCAATTGTCAATGCTAAGAATAGCATAACTAGCAATTGCATGAATTTAAAAAAGTACAAAGAAAAAAGAAAAATCAACTAAAGTTATCGAATCCTTTTCCCAAAAAAAAAAAAAGTGTTATTAAATCTTGATTTTACATAATCATTCGTGCAAACACAATAAAGCATCATGCATTAGGATCTCAAATCAATATACTTAACTACACATTACATTAATTAATAATACGGGATAAAAAAAAAAAAAATAGTATTACCAACCATAATTACCCCCATAAAACACTTCAAGCATCCAATTCTAATTCAATTTTCGCGCAAATTCTCTCAAAGCAAACAGTCTTAAAATTCTGGAGAATTCGATTAAAAGATTCCAATATTCAAAGAAAAATAAAAATTAGAGAAAAAAATTTTTGCAGTGAATTAGTAAATCGTGATTTACATTACCAGTGGTTTTCAATTACCATTGATCATCATCTTATACCGCTTCTTTGAGAAGGGCTCCTCCAAAAACCAGTACTATAGAACCGGGCCCACATCTCATTCTCAAGATCGTCAACGCCGTCCACTTCTCGATCATGATCACCTTCATGATCAAGATCACCACCATTCTGTTTCTCCACAGCCGCTCTCACTTCTCTCTCCAACTTCTTTATGTCGCTTTCGTTCCCACCGTTTGGCCCCAACAATGCCAGCTTCTTCTTCTTCTTCATTATACGGTGTCGTTTATGCGCCTTCCTGCACAGACATACCGGCATCTTGAAAATCGTTAACACCAATAGGTGCACCACCGTACACGGACAGCAACAGCAAACCGCCGCGCACTCCGCCGCTGTACCTCCGACAACCTCGCCAAACCGGTGAGCGCTCTTGTGGTAAGTACTGCTCTCCCCTCTCCCTCCCTCCATCGACATCGTTTTCACCATTAGAGGAGAATTTGAAAGAATCAAATTCAAAACATTTGGATTATGTATTGGGATTATAGAATTTAATGATGGGTTATGATAGGGAGAGACATCGGAGAAACGGATGGAAGAGGGATTGAAATAAGAGAGATAGTTAAGAAGAAAATCCGAAAAATTAGCCGAAAAATTAGGGAAATAAAAAGGTTTTACAGTTATTCATTTGTAATTGGATTAGTTTGACAAATCATAGAAGAAGAAGAGAGGAGTTGTAAAGAAGTATTATTGGCTTTTTTGCGTTTTTATTTCATTAAAATGATCTGTGATTGCGATTTTTAAGAAAAAAAAAAAAAAAAAGATAGATTTTTACCTTTATATGAATTATATGAAAAAACTCGACTCTGCGTAAAATAAAGTGAAATTAAATATAAAAATCGAATTACATATATAGTTGGACACTTTAACTATTTATAGTATGAAAAATTAATTATATGCCTGTCTTTTAGTTATAAGTTACTTGTACTACTTTTTTACAATAAGATGCAACTTTTTTTTTTTCTGTGTAAAAAAGTGACAACTTTTTTTTAGAAGGTTAAATGTAATTTGGAAAGGATTACCAAAAAGGTGTTCAAGTAATTTCAATAATTGAATCTAATTAAAAAAATACTACCTTTGTCCAATTTGATGGGTGAAATTTCTATTTTGAGTGTTCAACGATATATGGATATTTCAATGTCTAATTTTTAATCAAATAATAAATTGTCAAAAATGTCTTTGTTATATGTATTTAGACAATTGAAGTGGTAACGTTTACTTCATTTAACCATTTGATATATTGAGGATCTTTTAGTAAAAAGATAGTCTATTAATCAAATTTTTAATTACCGTGCAATCAAAATATTACTTATCAAAGTTGGACAAAGGGAATATTTATAATCTTTTAACTTATACTCTTGAGAAGTTTTAATAGATATTACAAAATTTTTGAAACCTACGTTATCAAAATATGACAGATAAATAAATACTTAAATAATATTGATGATCAACTCTATAAAACATTTTAATCGGTATTCAAGTTATTTATAGAGTACAAGTTTCAGGCAGGATGTATTAATTTAAAGCAAAATCTCACCAAATAAATGAGAAAGGGCTAAAACTCAACATTTTAACAAGTTAAGAGCCAAAAATATCATTTTACCCTAAATAAATTTCAATGAGTCGGACATTTGCAGTACTAAAAAATTCAATTGTGTAATCCAATTTTTTTGAAGTAAAAGGACTGATAATCAAAGGAAGGATTTAGGATTTAGTTTGATATTATAAAAAAAGATTTGCGTATGCGGACTATACTTATTGAATTTTTTTTTTTTTTAATATACAGAGAAGAGGATAGTAGGGGTGAGTAAAACCAAACCGCAAACTACAAACCAAATCGAATAGAGACTGAAAAATCGAACCGAATCGAATCGAATTTTATTTAGTTTGGTTTTGGTTTTATAAAATATAATAATTTAGTTTTTGATTCAGTTTTTGGTTTTTGTTGAAAAACCAAAACTAAACTGAACCGAACAGTAATAGAAAAAAATATTTTTTAAAAATATGTATATGTATATAAATAAATTTTATTTGACATATTATATATTTATATTATTATATAGTTTGTATTTATATGATTTTAGTAATATACGTGTAATGAAAATCATTTTTAAGTAATATTTTACATGTAAATTATAAAAAATAATGATAATAAAAATTAAAAAATTAAAATTTTTGTTGATTCCGTTTTAACCGAATCAAATCACAACCGAACTAAACTGGTTTGATTCGAACAATATAAACTTTAGTTTGATATTAGTTTTTATTTTTTTCTATTTTACTTTTACTTTCGATTAGGTTCGATATAATTTTTAATGGAAACATGTTTTGCGTATCTCGGAGGGGAGAATGCTTAGCAAGCAAAGTTATTGATACATGAAGACGTGAAACGAAGAAACATAGAGAAATAGGACAAGAAAAGCTGAGGTGGCAATAGAGATAGTTGAGAAGTCAACGTCCCCTGATTTGGGATAATTTAAAGTAAATGTTTCGCCGGCGATTTGACTGATGATAAAGGGTTGAAAATTTGTTTGATAGTGCAACTCATGATTTTTTGATTTTGTTGGGAATGCAAAAACAACAACGCACATTGAATTGCCACATCTTGGTAGGAGCACATCGCACATAGAATTGGAGTTCATGTTTTCATCAGTAAAAATCTCATTTCTTCAAATATTATCTTATTATATTTACTCCAATTTGATTTCTAAAATCCTTGACTACCCTTAGAAATAGACGATGAGGAACAGATTGTAGCTTAGCTTCTCAATCACAATAAAAAATAAAAAGCAGGTAAACTTTATTGTTCTTCCTTCCTAATTATGGGAATTGAATAGTTTTATCTTCGTAAATTAATATGATTTATCGATTGGTGTTTATGTGAATTATCATATAATTAAATTCTTTGTATAAACTAGGATTAAAACTCGAGATGTGTAATTTAATTAACCAACATGAGGACTTTATGAGTTGGTGTCCATAATTGGAAAAAAGAAACATGGAGTTGGTATATGAGAAATACAAATAAATTTTAAGGTAGATTTGGTAGATTTCCAAATGAATTCCATTTTCATAGAATGTTCGGAATTCCTTGATTGCAAACAAAAGTCTTAAGGTAAATTTCTAATATGATCAAGATAAAACTTAGCCTTGAAGGATAATTTGATTTAAAGGAGGGGGAAGTTTATACCAAATAAATATATCACCTTTCTTTTTTCAACACTTCTTAGCTGATTGTCCTGCCATTATATTAATGCATGCAAAATTGCAAATACGCAATGAGCGTCGACTGTCGGGGGGAGGTCCCATATACACACGTGTTTGTGGGCTGAGCTCATATTAAAGGGGCTGTTAGACAACTAGGATAACAAAAATTGTTAATTACAGTATTCATCCACCAATCTGAAAATAACAATTATACATTTTTAACCTTTTAAAAAGACTTATTTATTAGAATAACTTTTTAAAATTACAAAATTACATTTTTTTTTATCTTAAATAATAATAATAAAAAAAAAACAAAACCACACTCATCTCTCCCCTCTATTTCATACGTGTAATCTATCTTCCATGTGTTATATTACTTTTCTTTCTCCTATTTTATAATTATAATTTAATTTCACATTTATCTTTCAATCCGTTCATTTTTTTGTCATATCATTTTACAAATTTTTTTTTCTCTTCGAAATAAGATCCAAGTGTATATATATTTTTTTTATTTTTTAATAATATAATAATAGAACATTGAAAGTATTAAAATGGTGTTAAGAAGGTATAAACAGCAAAAAAGAGTATCAAGAAGGCATAAAAATGATATAAATGTAAAAAAAAAATGATAATCTTGTGATACTGTTTTGTTATTTATACTATTGTTATAACTTCCTAATACCATTTTTATATCTTGATGAGACTATTTTTATTGTTTATATCATATTTATACCTTCCTGATACCATTGTTATATCTTGATAATATTGTTTTTATTGTTTATACCATGTTTATATCTTGACGATACCATTTTAATACATTGATGAAACTGTTTTTATATACTTAGATTGAAGGGATCTCTTGATTGCTAAAAACAACTTCAATAAATTACATATAGTATAAATATAATATAAAAAACATTACAAAATAATAAACATAATGAATCGATAAATAACTCATCTGTTAATTAAAACAATAATAATCAATTTCAATTAATTAATTTGAAACTTTCCTAAAATCAAAAACCATGTATGCAAATTACTGATGTAAAAATAAGGCCAAACACATACGTGGCCCCTTCAACTTTAATCTTTAAGCCGCTTGACCCGCTTAACTATTTTAACGACCTATCTAACCCCTAATCTAAAAGCCAAATAAATACTTAGCCCCTTCAACTTTTATTTTTGA
Organism: Euphorbia tirucalli; assembly: GCA_039660915.1. Taxonomy (NCBI): domain Eukaryota; kingdom Viridiplantae; phylum Streptophyta; class Magnoliopsida; order Malpighiales; family Euphorbiaceae; genus Euphorbia; species Euphorbia tirucalli. The sequence continues at coordinate 16,226,014 of CM077639.1, forward strand.
GCTGCTTGGCCCCCTCAACTATTTTAGCGACCTATCTAATCCCTCATCTATTTTAAAGTGATATTTTTAGACATTTAAATTGCTGATGTGTCGTATTTCTTCCTCCTCTTGAGTTTCATTAATTGCTGAGAAATCTTCACTTTATAATGGTTTGTAATATTAATTAGATAGAAGATAGTTTCCAGCGTGCGTCCTACATGTCTTTAGTGTCGAACGCGCGTAATGCATGGTACTCTGTTGTGTCTGGTTATGTTCACTCAAAGGTTTAAAAATACCACTTTAAAATAGATGAGGGGTTAGATAGGTTACTAAAATAGTTGAGGAGGCCAAACGGCTCAACAATAAAAATTGAAGGGGCTACATATGTATTTTACCTTTAAATGAGGGGTTAGATAGATCGCTAAAATAATTGAGGGGGCCAAGAGGCTCAAAAATTAAAGTTGAAGGGGTCGCATATGTATTTGGCCTAAAAATAATCTCTAATTTCCTTCATATCAACATTAACACACCTATTTCCACAAGCTGCATCAACACTTCAAATCACTGATAAAAGAAAAAATCAAATACAATACATTAAGCAATTATATACTTATTATATATCAATTATACACTTATATATGATATCCACTAGTTAGTTAGTTATAGTACATATTTAAATCAACTAGCTAGAATCACACATTTAAAAATTAATTGGTGTGAAAATATGGTGCCCATAATCCCAAAAGAAAGGATTATGCCATGTTTATACTTTCAATATATCATTTTTTATAAAATAAAGAGATTGTTTTTGTTGTATCTTAAGGTATAACTAAGGTAAAAGAGTGATTAAATCTTAAGATATAATATTACAGTAATTATACTTTAGTTATACTTAAAAATACACTTAAGATGTAGTCCCAATAATACAGTCCAAAAAACATGCAATCCCAAAGTGCAATCCAAAAAGATGCAATCCCAATAATAAAATACAGAAAAATTAATTGGTGCGAACAAATAGTGCCAATAATCCCAAAAGAAAGGATTATACCATGTTTATACTTTTATGAAACCATTTTTATATAATAAAGAGACTATTTTTGTTGTATCTTAAGGTATAACTAAGACACAACAGTGATTATACCTTAAGATATAATATTACAGAGATTATACCCTACTTATACCTTAAAATACATTTAAGATATGATATTCACTAGTTAGCTAGTTATAATATATATTCAAACCAACAAGCTACAATCACACATGTAAAAAAATTAATTGGTGTGAAAATATGGTGTTAATAATCCCAAAGGAAAGGATTATACCATGTGTTATACTTTCATGATACCATTTTTATACAATAAAGAGACTATTTTTGTTGTATGTTAAGGTATAACTAAGTTACAACAGTGATTATACCTTAATTATACCTTAAGATATAATATTACAGTGACTATATCTTAGTTATACCTTAAAATATACTTAAGATGCAGTTCCAAAGTGCAATACAAAAAGATGCAGTCCAATAATAAAATGCAAAAAAATCAATTGGTGTGAAAAGTACGGTGCCAATAATCCCAAAAGAAAAGATTATACTATGTTTATAATTTCATAATACTATTTTTATACAATAAAGAGACTTTTTTGTTGTGTCTTAAGATATAACTAAGGTACAACAACGATTAAACCTTAGTTATATCTTTATTATACCTTAAGAAATAATATTTCAGTGATTATACATTAGTTATACCTTAAAATACACCTAAAATGCAGTCCTAATATATTAATTATATACTTATTATATATGATATTCACTAGTTAGTTAGTTATAGTATATATTCAAATCAACTAGCTAGAATCACACCTATAAAAAAAAAAATTAATTCGTGTGAAAATATGATGCCAATAATCCCAAAAGAAAGGATTATACCATGTTTATACTTTTATGAAACCATTTTTATACAGTAAAAAGATTGTTTTTGTTGTATCTTAAGGTATAACTAAGGTACAACAATAATTATATTTTAGTTATGCCTTAAAATACAATTAAAATGCAATCCCAATAATACAGTGCCAAAGTGCAATCCAAAAAGATGCAGTCCCAATAATAAAATGCAACCCCAAAGTGCAGTCCCAACAATGCTGTCCAAAAAGATGCAGCCCCAATAACAAAATGCAGTTTCAAAGTACAGTCCTAAACCGCAGTTCCAAAGTGCAATCCAAATAATAAAATGCAGTCCCAATAATGCATTCTCAATAATAAAATACAGTCTTAAAACGTAGTTCCAAAGTACAATCCAAAAAGATGTAGTCCCAATAATAAAATACAATCTCAAAGTGCAGTCCCAATAATAAAATGCAGTCCCAAAATGCAATCCTAAAATATAGTCCCAAAAGGCAGTCCAAAAAATAAAATACAATCCCAAAGTGTAGTGTCAAAATTAATAAGGCATCAAGAATGTATAAAAATGACATATAAATAGCAAAAAAAAAAAAAATATCAATAAGTAAGAATATTATAAACAGCAAAAACTGCAAGAAATCCAAAAGAACTCAAACTACAGCATAAATAAGAACACAATATTTATGAACAAAGAGTAGCCAACTAGTTTAAAAAAAAAAAAAGAGTAGCCAACTAGATGAAAACCAATCTAATTGTTGTCACATGACAACAAAAGACTACAGTATACATTTGGATTCTTGCTTCAACGTTCACTTCCGCTTGTGCCAAGGTCTTTCACAAAAACTTTTAAGCTTTTCAACCGAAGCGAAAAAATAAAAATCCTTATCATATATCTCATAATCCTTATCACCATTAATAGTGTATACATACAAGTCCCTGAGTAGATACCTCTAGACCTTTTGATCCCAATTTTATTCTCTTCACTGTCAACTTAAAAAAATCAGAGAGAAAATGAAATAAAAGAATTGAAGAACCAAGTTTTCTATTGATTCACAATATATATTCAAGAAAAACCAAAGTCAGCCACGATATCAACTGCAATTCGCAAAACCCTTAGTCATATCTATAAACCCATTTCATCTCTTGAACCCAAATAGAAATTTTTGAAATAAAAATTAGGGAATTGATAAACACTGCAATTGCCATTTCAAGGAATTCTTTCATTCTCCTCTTGTAACCCAGAAAAAAAAAAAAAGAGAACAGAACAACAACAGCAGAGATGGATCTAAACAGATCAAATCCCTAGAAAGAAAAAAATCCCAAATTAATTATCTCCAAAAACACCCCAACGTAGAACAAGAAATCAGCAAAATTCCACAGAAATAGACAGACCTGTTCATGGATCCAAAGGCCCACCCAGCCCGCCCAAGCCTAGGCTCTAAGGGCCGGATTTGGACAGCAAAAATATGATATAGACCCGTCCAAGCCTGAGCCCGTAAAAACTCGTAAAAAATAGAACTGGATTTGCGTTTTTTATTAATAAGACGGCCCGACCCAAGCCCGGCCCGTATATTAATAAAAAAATAAAAAATATAATTATATATATATAAATTATATAATATAATTCATAAAATATATAATTAAAATAATAATATTAATAAAAAAAAGTTAAAGATGAAACCTAAAATATCATACTAATTCCTATCAACATTCAAGTTCCAGGTTTGGTATTCTTTTTAAGAGGGACGAATTCTTTTGGATTTCCAATATGAACCTTTACAATTTTTAGCATTCTTTTTAACTAAATCCTTGACTACCTATTAACTGTAACATGAACGAATAATTTCCAGTGTAACATCATAACTGTTCCTCTGCGGTTCAGCAGTGGTTTATTCACTGTTATTCTTGATTTAAATAACCTTTTGACAGTATGTAATTAAAAAGAAGGCGGAGGCAAGGAGCAGTTAAGGCTTCAGTCGGGACTATCTTCATGATTGGGTAGGATTTTAGTATATGGTTAGACTTTTTGTACAAGTAAATTATAGTGTATGAAAATGGAGATCAGCTATTATAATTATGGAAGACAAGTTCATGTGAAGAGGTTGAAACTCTAATTGGATGCTATATTTTATTTTTTTTATATTGTATAAGCCTGAGGCCAGCAGGAGCCCAACCCGAACCCATCCTGGCCCGAGCCCGAAAAAATTTTAAATGGGCTGGGCTGGGCTTGGGACAAGCATTTTTGGGTAAAAGCCCATAAGGCCCGACCCGAACACAACCCAGCTCGGCCCACGAAACAGGTCTAGAAATAGAAGAAAAACTTCTGCAAGTCGAAGAAGAAAAAGAAGAGTGAAAGAAAAATAAAAGATTCCCTTCTAACCTCAGTATTAAGTTGAAGAAGAGGACAGTGATGACGACTGAACCACAATTAATGCACGGCGAATGACTGATCGGAGAAGGCAGCGCAGGCGACGGACAATGTTGATGGAGACGAAGGAGATGTTGATTGGTGGACTCATCATCTACTCTAGATCTAAATCGCTGCCCATCTCCACCTGTCAGGTTCCAGTTCCAGCCTATGACGGCTGTTGCCGGTTTTTTTCCCGACGCCAGCGGTCGTGAATCACTAGGATGTTCTCCATTTTGATGCGATGGTGAAGAGCGAGAGAAGGAGGTACAGGGAGATGAAAGGGCGAGTGAGATAAAAAAGCGTTTAAAACATATAAAGTAATAAATAAAATTATTGGTATATAAAAGTGTAATATCTAAAAGTTATAAATAAAAACTAAAATACTAAGGCTCAGTTTGAGATTGCTGTTCGTGAAAATGCTATTAGAGAAAACTAGGTTTTATTGCTTTTTTTTAAAAGTATTTTAAGTGTTTTTCTAGCTTTTTCCCTATGATTTTTACTAATTGTGCATTTGAGACTGCTTTTCACAGCCCTAAAAATAACTTTCAGCCAAAATAAGATTCTCTAATATTTTGGCTAAAAGCATTTCGCAGTCCTAAATTAGCCCCGAGGGTGAAAAAAGGAAAATAAAAGTTTAAAGTTGTATATTTATTTTTTTGTGTATAATTTCCCATATGAAAGCCCTTAATCAGGCCCAACCCAAGCTCACATACAAATCTTTGGGCTCGGGCCAGGCCCACCAAATCAATATTTATGTAGTTATAAATATTTAAATATTACAACTTATACATAATATAATATGTATGCGTTTTCAGGTCAAACACATCCAGTCCCCAAAACTTGCTAGTCATTAGCATGAATATAGTACTCTACAAATGCAAGAAACTGATATTGTGACACACAAATCTTCAATTGGATCAAATATACAAATGACAAAGCATTGTATATCCAGAAAGAAAAATATCTCCCCCTCTTAAGGTCAAGGGACAAGCCCAATGAATGCTAATGCTCTCCCAATTCTACACTCAACGGTACACACTGTAGACCCTTTACAAAAATATGATTGTGCCTAAGCGTCTTTAAATATCTAGAAAACCAAAGTGCCAGTTTGTAAAATGCAAACAAAACAGAAATATTTTGGAATTATTGAACTTAAAACAAAACAAAGTACATTACAGGTACAATATTAATAATGCATATGAAACAGTAACAGAAAAAAGCTGTAAAAGTGAGCAATACAACAACTGACAACCATCACCGCCCTTCAATACGGAAGAATATACTGCCCCTTTACAAAGCTACAAGCCCATAATGCCTATTTTATAAAAGAGTAGATTTTTTACACAGTTTTACATGTATATTTGTTGGTTCAATATTACTGCAACATAGTAAAAATTCATGTGTAGGTATAAAAGATGATAAATGAAATAATGATGCAGCATCTAGTAAATTAAAGAACTACAATCTTTACAAGTTAAACTTGCAATTTTGGTGGCCTCACAAACCTATAGAAGTTTAACTCATTGCAGATATGCATAATAACAACGACACAATGCTATCGCTAACAGGCTAACACAAAAAATGTCCAAGCAATGACACAATTCTATTGATTCTTTAGTTCTTTGTTCTGGTGTCAATGGATATAATGTTGTGTTATTTACTATTTGTCTCAAGTGAAATCGAATACATGAATCTCTATTCACTCGCAATTTCCCGTCCTTATCATCCCTTGTTCTTTTAAACAAAATATGCAGCCTCTTGTACTTTTCTTAGGCAGTTTCCAACTTGAAAACATTTTTTGTTGATAAAAAAAAAAAATTGAAAACATTTTTATGCTGCTAAACAATGAAGTGATAGATTTTGTCGCACTTTCACAAAAATTACCATTTCCTTTCCTATGCAATTAGAAGCCACCAGAGGTACCTGAATTTATAAACATTGATTTGAAAAAAAAAAAACACTTGATGGCCATTGCCAAAAGAAATCAAAACATTGCAGAAACACATATGACAGTGAATAGAAACTATGCATTGATTTTGCTTCGAGGCGAAGATGTGTAAGTTCATAAGTGGGGTTGGCAACCTTTAAACACAAGCCCAAAAAAAGTAACTTAAATAGCTAATCTCATTCTCATCTATTACAGAATAGCTAATCTTCCAACAACTTACAAATCTCCTGTTATGTTGTTTATGCTTGCGGCAAGGTTAATATGCACACATATTTAGTCATCACCCTCATTCTTGCGAATAATATGCTTATCTAATGTAAAACTGATAAATGGTGAAATCAATCAATGAGTACATAAGAAGTTGCTTTATGCTGCAAAATATAGTTCATTTGAGAGTTTATTTTTTTCAGTTTTCCTTGATTGACAAATGAAAGTTCTATTTCAACATATGACTAATTCAACTGAGTCCTCTGTTATGAGTATATTTAGCTGTATTGTATGGGCAATCATGTTAGCAAGAAACTAATTTCTTCTAATTGAAACAACCAGCAACTCACCTCATCTCACCAGGCAGATACTCACGGGAACCAGTTTATTGAACAACAGCCAAAGAGAACTCATCCGTGCAGATGGAACCAATAAATACATAATGGCTTCATTATGCAAGAGATTAGTTTTTTCCATCAACTCCGCTCTGCTGACCAGGCATCAATCTACCTAGTCTGAACTAAATCTTTCTGTTAAGAAGATCGCTTTTCTAAACATCCCATCTCTGAAATTAAATTCCAATTCTTCGTTCATCCAATATCTGAATTCTGGAAATTTTCTAATGCCCCAATTTCACCTTCACTTCCACTTCAACACTTCATCCAGATTTCACTAGGACCCAAAAGCTGGCCCCAACTAGTTTGGATTTGACATTTGGTTGACTAGAGCACAAACTCAGCTCCAGGCCGCAAATCAATGGAGCAGGGTGGCAAATTCTTCATGAACAAGCATCTAAACAAGCTTAAAGCTAGAATGCAATCATTTCGAATGTCATTCTTCGCTGCATAGCACGAGTTTTGTGAAATTGTCATAATAGCTAAGAGAAGTCAATGAGTTCACTTAAATTTACCCATTTAAACCAGCCCAATTCTTAAAAGAAATAAGTGCTTCCATTTTCCGGAAGCTCTTCTTTCTAAATTTTGACACTTTGAGCTTCTTATGAGTCTCCATGAATGCTTGCTTGTACTTCCACTTATCTACAAAAATCTTCATCTCTTGAGATTTCTCAACAACCTGCATCACTGCATCGAAGAAACCGCCCTTAACAAGAGCATACAGGAATGCATCAACCAAATTTTGATCAAATTGCATTCCTTTCTCTTTATCATTGGAAAGCTTCCGCTTAACCTCATTCCAAAGCATCAAAACATTGAAATATTTTTCCGCAGTTACATAACCATTAATTAAGGATAAATAGGTTTGATCGTTCGGTTCAAACTGCAGGAAAACCATTCTTCTAAAAGTCCTCTTTGCATCTTCAAGCCGTCCAGCTTTACAAAAAGCATGAATAATTGAGTTCCAATCATGGGTTTTGACTTCAACTCGAGGGTCCTCAACAACTTCATCCAAGAATGCAGCCATTAACTCAGGTCGATGATTCTCCATCAAACCTGTCATTATGGTCAAATAGCTTCCCTTTAAGTCGTGATTTCTAGCCTCTCTCATGTCTCTGAACAAAGTAAAAGCAGACTGAAAATCTTGGCCTGTCATGGATGCTTCTATTAAAGCATCATAGCTTCCAGCATCTAACTGAAGCCCAGAGTTACTTATCTCCACGACTAGTTGAGTAGCTTCAGCAGTCCTATTCTCTTTGCAATATGCCTTTAGAATAGGAACATACACCCCAAGCCCAACAATTCCACCTTGAGCATCCATTTCAGCCAGAATGTTGTGTGCCTTATCAGATAATCCAAGACTAACACAAGCATTAATTATACCAAACCCAATTGATCTATCAATTCCAATGGTTGTTGTCTCAATCTTTTGAGCTTCAATGACCAAATGTGCTAAATCCTTAAGACATCCATCTTTGAGAAACCCTGTAACCAATTCACAATAAGTTTCCTCACTGAAATTTGAACTCTTCCCATGGTCTTCCCTCAAGCTACATAAAATACTTTCTGAAACAGATTCCAAATTCCCTGACCTTACATAGCCACTAATCAAATTCCTGTAGAACACCTTTTTATCTGAAAAACCAAACCCACCCATTAAACCCTTCAGCTCAACTATCTTATCTTTAAGCCCTTTCAATGCATACAAATAAGCAAGAAACCCAAAACTCCATTCATCAGGTCTAATACCCAAAACAGACATTGTCTCGATAATCTTCTCAGCATCAATAACTGACTCAAGTTCCCCACAAGATCCCTCCAAAGCAGCATTACAAGCAGCCAAGTCAGGTTTCAAAAATTCCAACTTCTCATCAATAGTTATCCGGCAAGTCTCTTCAAAAACCCGCAAAAATGGAGAAAAATTACCATTTTTTCTACTAATTTCAACAATCAAAGGACCCCAGAATCCAAAAGGCAAGAAATACCTGTTCTTAAACATACACCTCACCAAGGCAAAAGCAGGAGCAGCAGTATTGGCACAACTCATGGAACGGAGAACAGAATGGACCGTTTCAAAATCAAGCAATCCGGGGGTCGTCGCTAGAACATAAACAACAGAAGCATAGGCTCTTTTGAGATTAAGGGGATCAGCGAGAGAGGAAAGGTGAACAATGAGAGAATTCGTGAGCGATCGAGAGGGGAAAGAAGAATTGGAGGTTAAAGATTTGAAGGATTTCCAAGCGTTATCAGTGTTGTTAGAGAGGAGGGAATTGTGGAGAGTGGATTCGAGGTTTTGCTTTTGTTCAAGGGTTAATGAAGGAGGAGAAGCTGTGGAGGAATTGTTAGGTGGAGATGGAGTTTTTTGAAGGGAAAAAATGGAAGGGTGAAGAAAGGAGTACAAAACAGCAGTTTCAGCAGAAGAAAAGAGACGTCTCTGTTGATTCTGTCGAACTTGAAGGAAGGTGAAGATGGCTCTTTTCCACATTCTGTCATCCGATAAAGGATGATTTTGCTTTTTTTTTTTTAAAAAATCAAATCAAAGCTTTCTTCTTCTGTTTATTTGATGCAGGGAATATCATGCGTGCTTAAAGAGCTTCATATTAAGCCAATGGCAGTATACAGCAACCACAAGTATAGGAAGGGTCAAAGGTACAAGAAAGCAGTAATACCTGTCGTTCTGTATGGCTGAAATGATAGGATTATCGGATAAAGGAAGAAGCTTGGATACAACTGCCGCAAAGAGAAATCCCACAAATGAAACCGAGCTGATTAAGATAAAAAAACCATCCCCAGAAAGCTGTCTTCTTCCATAAATCCATTCAAGAAGAAACCATTCTCCGCAGTAGAGAAAACGAAGATTCACCGGACTGAACAGTCGGGAATGATGATTTGGTTCAGTTGTTAGGATGAAGGAATTGAATTGCAAGAATGGCCTCTGCTCTGATCTCAATTTAATTGAAAACAATAGTTGGACGGTTTTGTCCTCAGCCCTTTTCACCGAAACGTCATCGTTTCTCTTGGGTTTCTTAGGGTTTAAAACTTCAAATTATTCCTGCCTTGCCATTCTCTCATCTTGCGCCACGCCTCTGTTTCTGTTTCTCTCTTTCTCATCCTCTGTTCGCTTCCGTTTCATTAATGTAAAACTCACCGTTTCATTTAAAAAGGAAAAGGAAAAAGAACAAGTGGGATTCTAGGTCTTCTTCAACCTCTCTTTGTTGAAGCTTTTTCAGCAGGGGCCGAAATCAGGTAAGAGTGGTAACTTTTCTCCGACGCCGACAGGCAGCAGTGGCCCTAGACCTTGCTGCCCCCCTCCAATTTCGCCCCTGGTTTTTCTTTTATATGGTGGAGCAACCCCAGGTTTTGTAAAGAAGATTTTTCGAATTGAAAACAGGTTTTGCTTTTCAATAGCTCTCTGTTATATTTAATTTCAGAAAAATGGGTGATTGTGAAACCCAAAAACTTAGAAACATTTGCATATTAGCACACGTTGATCATGGCAAAACTACTCTTGCTGACCACTTGATTGCTGCCACTGGTGGTGGTCTTCTTCACCCTAAATTAGCTGGAAAGCTTAGGTTTATGGATTATCTCGATGAGGAACAGAGGCGTGCAATAACGATGAAGAGCTCATCTATAGCTCTTAAATATAATGAATATTCGATAAACCTCATAGATTCTCCTGGCCATATGGATTTCTGTAGTGAGGTTTCTACTGCTGCAAGATTGAGTGATGGAGCATTGGTTTTGGTTGATGCTGTTGAAGGGGTCCATATACAGACTCATGCTGTATTGCGTCAGGCTTGGATTGAGAAGCTCACTCCTTGTTTGGTTCTTAATAAGATTGATAGGTTGATTTGTGAGTTGAAGTTGAGTCCCATGGAAGCTTATACCCGGTTATTGAGGATTGTTCATGAGGTGAATAGTATCATGAGTACATATAAGTCTGAAAAGTATTTGTCTGATGTTGATTCGATACTTGCTGGGCCATCTGATGAATTGGGTGATGAAAATATTGAGTTTATAGAGGATGATGAAGAGGATACCTTTCAACCACAGAAGGGGAATGTAGCATTTGTTTGTGCATTAGATGGGTGGGGTTTTTCTATTTGCGAGTTTGCTGAATTTTATGCTTCAAAGCTTGGTGCAAGCTCAGCTGCATTGCAGAAAGCTCTATGGGGTCCTAGGTATTTCAATCCTAAGACAAAAATGATTGTAGGGAAGAAGGGAGTGGAAGGAGTAAGTAAGGCTCGACCAATGTTCGTTCAGTTTGTACTTGAGCCACTGTGGCAGGTTTACCAGTCAGCCATAGAGCCTGATGGGAATAAAGGCTTGCTTGAGAAAGTCATTAAGTCATTTAATTTGAATGTGCCACCTCGTGAACTTCAGAATAAGGACCCTAAGGTTGTGCTTCAGGCTGTTTTGAGCCGTTGGCTTCCTTTGTCGGATGCAATTTTGTCAATGGTTGTGAAGTGGATGCCAGATCCAGTTTCTGCGCAGTCTTTCCGAATTTCACGATTGCTTCCCAAGAGAGAGATTTTACATGATGTTGACTCGAGCATTATTGCGGAGGCCCAGCTTGTGAGAAAATCAGTTGAGATTTGTGATGCTAGCCCTGAAGCGCCTTTTGTTGCCTTTGTATCCAAGATGTTTGCTGTACCGACAAAAATGCTACCTTTGAGGGGTCCAAATGGGGATATTTTGAACAATCAGATTGATGAAAATGGTAGTGAATCAGATGAATGCTTTCTTGCATTTGCAAGAATTTTTAGTGGGGTTGTATTTTCAGGACAGCGAGTGTTTGTGCTTTCAGCATTATATGATCCATCAAAGGGAGAGTCAATGCAGAAGCATGTGCAGGAGGCTGAGTTGCATTCATTGTATCTCATGATGGGTCAAGGCTTGAAACCAGTAGCCTCTGTGAAGGCAGGGAATGTTGTGGCAATCAGAGGCCTTGGCCAACATATTTTAAAAAGTGCAACTCTTTCATCAACAAGAAACTGTTGGCCTTTCTCCGGCATGGCATTTCAGGTTTCCCCAACTCTAAGAGTTGCAGTTGAACCTTCTGATCCTGCAGACATGACTGTTTTGATGAGAGGTCTGAGGCTTTTGAACAGGGCAGATCCATTTGTAGAGGTGACTGTTTCTTCTAGAGGTGAAAATGTGCTTTCTGCTGCTGGAGAAGTTCATTTGGAGAGGTGCATAAAGGACTTGAAGGAAAGATTTGCAAAAGTGAGCCTGGAAGTCTCTCCTCCACTCGTGTCCTATAAGGAGACCATTGAAGGTCATGCATCCAATGCTTTAGATAATTTGAAATCATTGAGTAGGACCTCAGATTATGTTGAGAAGGTGACACCAAACGGAAGATGTGTTGTCCGGGTTCAAGTCATGAAACTTCCACCTGCACTAACCAAGGTGCTTGATGAAAGTGCTGATATACTCGGAGATATTATTAGTGGCAAACTGGCGCAATTTAATAGAGATGCCAAGACACAGAAAACAGGCATTGTACAAGAGGACAGTCCAGTGGAAGTGCTCAAAAAACGGATAATGGATGCTGTAGATAGTGAAATTTTATCTTGGAATGACAAGGACACGGATCAAGCTGAGAAATACAAAAAGAAATGGCAAAAATTTGTTAATAGTATATGGGCACTTGGTCCTAGACATGTAGGCCCTAATATCCTCTTTACTCCAGATTTGAAAAGAAAGAGGGACGACACCTCGGTTCTTATTGGGGGTTCTCCTCGCGTTTCTGAAATATTGGGCTTGGTGGATGACTCTAGTGACAGTGATATGCTTGGTGATACTGCCGTTGAAGGAACTCAAGCATTATATATGAAAGCAGAGACTCTTGAGAATAGTGTAGTAACTGGGTTCCAACTTGCAACAGAAGCTGGACCGCTATGTGAAGAACCAATGTGGGGAGTTGCTTTTGTTGTTGAGGCTTCCATTTCTCCATCAGCTGAACAATCTTGTGAGTCAGATTCTATTCAGCAGTTCGAGCGTGATGTTATCTTCACGGGACAGGTTATGGCAGCAGTCAAGGATGCGTGTAGAGCAGCTGTACTTCAGAATAAACCCAGGCTTGTTGAAGCAATGTATTTTTGTGAGTTGAACACCCCAACTGAATATCTGGGCTCTATGTATGCCGTGCTTAATCGGAAACGGGCAAGGGTTTTGAAGGAGGAAATGCAGGAAGGATCTCCACTTTTCACAGTCCACGCATATGTGCCAGTTTCTGAGAGCTTTGGTTTTGCTGATGAGCTTAGAAGATGGACTTCAGGAGCAGCAAGTGCTCTTCTTGTTCTTAGCCATTGGGAAGAACTTTCTGAGGATCCATTCTTTGTACCTAAAACAGAAGATGAAATTGAAGAGTTTGGAGATGGTTCCAGTGTTTTGCCAAATACGGCACGGAAACTCATCAATGCTGTTCGGAGGCAGAAGGGCCTCCCGGTGGAGGAGAAAGTAGTCCAGCATGCCACTAAACAGAGAACACTGGCTCGGAAAGTGTAACTATTATTAAACCATAAGTCTTGACTTTTATGGGGTATAGGAATTGTATGGTCATACAAATTAAGTCTTTTTGGTGTTATAGTTTAAAATCTTTTTTTCTAATCGGTGAAATTTTACTCTTCCTAGATTTGAATTCGGAGGTGTAGTTTGTGAACAGAGCTATTCAAGAATTACAATTTACTAGCAGAAATGTTCATGTTTCTTGCAGTTTTTGTAGGTAATCCGGGTGACTTTTTGATGTAGCAGAAGAATCGAGTTTTGCTAGCAATCTATTTTTTCCATTAATGCCAAAAGACTAGGGTTCTATAAACCGGTTGATTCTACAAATACTAACAATATAGGAAGAAAAAGAGAGAACTTTTTTTTATGCTTAAAATCCTATTTATAGCTAGGGCAACAAAAGAATTAACTCATGGCAAAACTGTAAATAAACTGAACTCCGAAAGACTAAAAAATGCAGGGATTAGGAAAAAAAAAAAAGGCAGATTAACATGTTTCTCAACTCGAGGCATGCCCATGTCTTAAGGCTGAACTTTGGCGCATGCAGCTTTTTTTAAGGTACGTATGTGCTTTAAGACTTCGCCTCCCACTTTTGCATAAATTCTTTCAACTATTTCATCCAATCTCGCTGCGTCACTTTTAGTTTACAAGCAAAATGTCATCTTTGTGCTTTCTTGACTTGTGAATTTCTTTCCCCCTGTTGTAGGTAGAACAGATTCTACAAGGATGCGTGATTGCTGATGGATTAGTGTTCTGTCTAACTTTTTAATTAGCTATGTAGCATGTGTATTTCGAATGTGATTCTAGACTCCTGTTTAGCATATTTAATAGCTTATGCCTTGCAAGAAAAATGGTAATTGCCAATTGTAAAACTAGTTTCGTAGGCAGGTTAGCTGCCACATGCTGATGTAATTTGTTTGCTCCCTTTCTCATGGTACAACTGCAGGAACATGATGGTATACTGTTGGCGAAAACCACCAACATGTTGGGATCTTATGCAATTTCTGACCTGCAAGGTGAGTTTTATATATCAAATTGGCTGCTCTAATTATGAGTTGTGATGTTATGGCTTTTGAACTTTCCCCTTGATGCTTCATCTGGAGAGCTTGAAGTTCCCTGGTGAAATTTCTCCACTTGAATTTTAGTTGTACCAATGGTCACTTGCACGGTTTCTAGAAAATTGTGAAGTCAGTTACTTGCTGATTTAGTGTAATGAGCTATTGAATCATCTACTTTGCTTCTTTACAGCGCCTGGGCAGTACATGTCTTAAATGGATAGCTCTCATAATTGTTAGAAGAATTCATTTGGCTTTTACACTGTACCTTATATTCTTATTTATCTGGCAGTGGTCATGAATGATACCTTCCATCATATGAAAACAAGATCAAGTGCATATTTTCTTTACTACTTGGAATCTTCCATTCGTATTTCTCTTATTCCCTGATTTTACTGAATTTAAAATCTAAAATTACCAGTTCTAAAAGATTACATGGGAAAAGTGATGTAGAAGAGAGGGCTTTGGCCTTTTTGTGCAAGTTTTATGGTGACAAGTGATAATGGGCTGATTTCAGTGATTCTTGAGCCTAAAGTTATCGGAAACGGGCCAACGATCAAAACACACGCTGTTGGCCGTGACGTCTGTCGCCTTTCGGCCAAAAAACGATGTTTAGGCCTTCAAATTAGCAATTTTCGGTTTTTCGGGAAAGTTTTCGGTTGTTTTTTTTTTTTTTTGGTTTTTCTTTCCTTGTCCGTTTTGGACTGTTTTGTTTTATTTTTTCGCCTAAACAAAGGCTTGGTTGTAATTGAATTGGCAGACTTGATTGGAATGAAAATTTCCCTTATTTCCTTTTTACTTTGAATTTTGTCAAATTCTAGTATTTAGAAGATCTTATTTCCGGCGTCATGCGCGATCAACGGGATTAAGATAATCTGTTCGTATCCGCTGCATCAAAAAGGTTTGTAACTGTTTCCTTCAATTTAATTACGTCCAGTTTTTCCTCCCCCGAGATGTTTGATACACCTATTTTATCTTTTTCTCTCTGATGTTTGGACAATTATTTCAAATTTTTCCTATTATATTTCAGGTTGACACTGCTTCACATCCCAAAAGAAGAGAGCTACGTATGAATCAAACTTGTCGACCGGAGTCTTCTTTCTCGACAGCGGTAAAGTAAAACCAAACTCACGAGCTTATTATCCTAGGTTGAAACAAGTTGATAGGATTCCCTCAGTTGTAACCATTTCGAATCACTCAGTAGGTTACCATTTAGTTTTTAGTGTTTTAGTAAATAAACATGAAACTTAAGTCTATAGGTCAAAGTGAATGCAAGTTGAAGTTGAACAATCTGCCTCCAGCTCCGCAACACGACTTGAATGGCTCTTGGAAATGGAATTTTTTTGTGGTTTGTGATGATCTCTTTGAATGCTCTCCATTTATCTGCATACACTATATTGCACGCTCTGTATTGTGCTCTGTACTCCTCGATTCTCTTCTGGGGAAGATCGTCATGCGCCTTAGTCATCGAGTTTATGATCGGTGAGCATTCCATTTCATCCCTTCCTTTTAGTGCATTCAAGAATAGTTGCAACGGGCAACATCCTGCTTTGCACTCCTTGGAACTTTGATCCTCTCTCCAAAAATGCCTGTTCAAAAACAAAACTATACATTTTTAGCCATATTTGAGTCAATGTGTACCCTGAATTTTGATGCGATACATAGATTAAGTATATGTGTATATTTTTATTGATTTCAGTTGATAGTTGATTGAACTGATGGATGGAAATCACTCCTTTGCTCCTTCAATTTTTGGTTTTTAAGATTATTTGTTTGGAAAAGTTTTTTGTGATGAACTTTTTGTTATAAAGTTTTCTTAAATTGAATAAAATTTTGGTTTGTTGAGTATTATGTTAGGGTAAGGTTGCATTTGATGTTTGTGTTGTTACAGAAACTAGAGCAATGGATGGAAAGTGACAACTGAAATATTTGAAGAATTAGCAAATTTGAATTCATAATTTGTACAACATCATGTTTAGCTTGAATAATTTATATGTTGAATTGTACTTCATTGTTTCTGATGTTTGAAAGTTTATATATTTGTGCTTAATGGCCTGGGAAAATTGAAATCCAGGAAGTGCATACAGAAGAGCCACAATAACATTTTATTATTGTTGTAGTAGCTCTTATGCTTGCATCTTCGGAAATATACTTGATATATATATATATATATATATGTATGTATTTTTAATCAGTTTTGATTAATTGGTTCAAAGCTATATTTCTTGGTAGTCTCTCTTCCAATTATATTTTTCGTGTACACTAGTAATCGAACACATAAATATAATAATTCTTGGAAAAACCACAATTTTATGTAATAAAAATGATTCTTGGTAGAACTTGTTGTATCTCATATGGATGCTCTAAATTTGGTTAAACAATTCTTCTTTCCTTGAATTCTACGTTAAATGGTTGTAACATTCATGGTGTGATTAAGTGTCGTCATTCCAAAAAAATTCTAGGATTTGAATTATCAAATAGAGTAAAAATAGATACAATAAAATTAATAGAAAAGTATAAATAATAAATTAAAAGTTTTATTATTACATGTACAATAAGTTAAAAGAATTTAATTTTGACTTGTATAAATTTAAAAAACATCAAAATGGCGCACCGCTACTATAGGAGCACATCTGACAGACAAAAAAAAAGGTTACATAAAAGTTATAACTTGTAAGAAAAAAAGACTAGACTCAACTTCCAACTACCGAGAAATTCCTGTTTCTAGTTTCCTTCGATCCTTGCATGTCCATGTCCTCGCACAACTTTCAAGTTATCTTTGCATTATCAACTTCTATGTTGCCTGGTTTTGGGTTTCTCAAATGTGAAAAATAAATCAGACAATTAGATAACACAAGAGTTTGTGTAGTAATCTTTCTTTCTATTTAGCCAATGTTCAATTATTATTATTATTATTATTATTATTATTATTATTATAGTGAATTAGAAAAAAAAAAAAAAAATCCAAACACATTTGGCCAAGTAGATTATTTATTTATCTACCAATTGGGTGTAGCAGACTTCTTCTCCATTGAAATATCATGTGTTTGCAGTGCAACACCCAAAACTCCAAAGGAAATCAAATGCAAGAGAAAATACAAATATGCTTAATTCATTTACGCAAAACAATGTCTTCAACAAAAGTATTCCATTTCCTGAGGTTAAAACTCTACATTCCCCAAGTAAACTAAAGAAGCAAAATGGTTACCACAATACATTGATCATAGAAATAAAAACAGCATGTACTAAGCTATAGATTTTCTGCAGAGCGGAACTTCTGCGTTTTTGCAAAATGATTAAAACATACAACTTACAACTAACAGAGATATCTGTCGATAGAAGCATTAGCAAAAGGCATCAACTGTGTAACATAATTTAAAAAAACTAAAACAGCAATACTCCCTCCTCTGGTATTCTAAATCTGTGTCTTCTTCCATAACACCCCAATCTTCTTCAACATATTCCCATTTCTTTTCCTTAACATTTCGTTCTCCATATCTTCATTATAAGGTGATCCCATCTTTCCAGTAACAGGGTTATAATTGCTTTCGATGAATTTTCCATTGTTTCCTGAAGTAATCATAGCTGCTGCAGCCTCAGCAGCCTTTCTCCACTGGTCAGACTGCACCTTTATCTTTCTTAAATCTGCCTCCATCTCAGAATTAGCAACTTGGGATGCCTCAAGCTGCTCAGTCAGTCTTGCAACCCTTTTACTGCTCCTATCCGCCTCCTCCATCATCAAGCCAAGCTTCACCGAAGCTTCTCGCTCTGCAGCCTTTGCTGCCTCTAGTTCTACAACTGCCTCATTGTTCACTTTATTCTTATCTGTTAACTTTTTTTGGAGTTGTGCCTTCAATATCTCATTTTCCTCCAATATATTCTGCAGTTCCGTCTCCTTATCCATTAAACTTGCCTTCATGTCAGCAACTTTTTCCTTCATCCTTGTTAATTCAGACTCCATTTCAGATTCTCCTTGGCATGATAAGCCTTTTCTCAGCTTCATATTCAGATCATCATTCTCCTCAGAAATTCCTTGTAGTTCAGTTTCCTTATCCATAAGGTCTGCTTTTAACTCTTCAACATCAGCTTTTGCTTGCTTCAGTTCAGCCTCTAATTCAGCCTCTCTGAGAAGAGAATCAGATTTCATCTGCTCCACCAGTTCATAAGCACTTCGTATCTGCAAAGCATTGTGAGTTTGTTCTTCATGGCATTTTCTCTGGGCAAATTCTAGAGCAGACCTCAACCTTTCAACTTCAGACTTCAATGAATAAACCTCTTCCTCAAGCTGGTTTGCTTCTTCTGACGTTCCATTTCTAGCAATAGGATACAAATCGTCGGCAGAATTACTATCACTATGCAGTTCTTTCTCAAGTTTGCTAACAAGCTCTTCCAGTAAACTCACGCGTGCCTTCGACTGTTCTAACTCTGAAGCAATTGAGTTATAGGCTTCAATAGATTTTGAGCCATCTGATCTGAGTGCCTCTACAGATTTCTTTGCGGTTTCTAGTTGATGTAAAGTTTCACGAGCAAGTTCTTGGGCCTCAGCCTCGGAAGTTTTGCTATCGATTAGCTGGTTTTTCATGTTCTCCACAAGAGAAAGAGTATCTCTCAAATTCGCTTTCAAGGTCTGGAGCTCCACGTCTGCTGATTCTGCATTCTTGTTTTGGGCAGTATCAGATTCAGCTACCATCTCAAGCTGAACCTTAAGCTGTTGAATTTCATCAAAGGCAGAGGCCAAGGAAGCTTCATCAACTAAATGCTGTTGTTGGATGGCCTCAAGCTTTGACTTCCATGCTTGATCCCTTTCAAGTGAGATTGTTTGAAGCTCGACAACAGGATCCGACTCAGAATTAGACAGCTCAAGAAGTTTCTTCTGTGACTCCTCGAGCTTTGAAGATATAGTCACAAGTTCTTTCTTGGAAACCTCGGCATCTTCTAGAGCTTCCTTTTTCCATGACTCTGATAAACTTAGCTGGTCCTTTGCCTTCTTCAGTTCTTCTGCAAGCTGAGATACCTGAGATTCCAATTCAGATATTCTGCTTGGACGCTTCTTCTGGAGCAAGAAAAAAATATGAAAGTTAACGACATTTAATGAAATGCAACAGCTGTAGCTTTTACCAGAGGATATTTTTGGTCCTGTTACATGTAGTTTTGCATGCAAAATACATATTGAATTTCTCACGAATTGCAAACAAGATGCTTAAGTTATGTGACCTAGATCAAAATTGAAAAGTACACCCATAAACACAAGGAAGAAAAGGTGAAACAAAACCCAAATGCTATCATTTAGAACCAGTAAAGTGTGGCAGGTAAAAAACTTACGCAGTTTTTAGCGATGATCCCAAGCAGTTACAACAACCTGCTTGGCTGGAAAAAATTTTCTATAACTGTTTAGCAACCAACCTCCTAATTATAGTAAATTCTATAGACTAGCTCAAAATATGAAGTTGTTAGATCATATATTTGTTATTCTCATCTCTTTTATGCATCTCTTCCCCTACCATTACTTTCCACAATTTTCCTCTACTTTCCTAGCAACCATGCAGGTCCAAGAATTCCCCATATCAGAACCATCATTGTACCAAATTTTACTGTTCTTAGTTCTTACATGATAAACATTGTTTCACCCAATCCAAGTCCCTGGAAAAAATCAACTGAAGTAGCAAGACATATTTTGCCACGTGGCGTTGAAGAAGAATAGAGAACAGTCCATCTTATCCTAATGCATTTCCCTACTTATGGAAATTAAAACAAAAACAAACAAACAATATAGAAAAGGACTCATCATAATAGCACTTAGTACCTCAGTCACTGGACTTCTAGGGGAGCGACGATCAACAATTTTTGGGCTTCTCTCTTTTGGTGTTCTTACTTGATTTGAGGAAGATGCTGAGTCAGAATCTAGTCCAGTTGTTTTGAGTTGGCGTACAGCTTGAGGACGGACCTTTTTTGGTGCTTCAGAGAAGCCGCTTCTGCATAAATATAGCAAATTAAGAAAGGTTAGGCAGTGACTAAGATTTATACCAAACTTGTGTCTTGACTAGCTACATAAACTATCATGGTCACAAATACAGAAGTTTCCATCAACATTACATTTGAAATGTAATGAAGATTTGAGAAAATGTATGAAAACTGGAAGCAAACAGAAGAAGTTTTATTATCAGACGGTCCACTAAGATTCTCAACTTAATGCAAAAGAAGCAAAACTTCTAAAATCTTTGTGTGACTATTGACATACTCAACAGCTAAAAGGTGGACACCAAGTCGTGTAGAGAAATTAGGCAAACCACAAACAAAAAATTCGAAAGCTTTAACAGAAGAAAGAGAGAATTTAAAATTTACCAGACACTGACAGCGCATTTCAATAATAACCCCATAAAATAGCAAGAAAGATATTAACTAACTTTACACAATTAGCATCTCAGCAAACCAACATACCATATTAAGAAAAAAAGAGATAAGAATGCACCAAATGAAAACTTAAAAAGATTCAAAACCTTTTCTTTGCACTTCTTAGACAACAAAGTAAGCACAAGAAAGAAAGAAAGACGCTTCTAGAGAAGAGAGAGTTACCTTCCTTTTTGAGTCTGCATAATTTTAACCACCCTTATGGGCACAAAGGTGAGAAATGGACGGTAAGTCTTTTTGAGCTTTCACTAATCCAGCGCTCTCTTTTGACCCCACAAACCAGTAACATACCAATAAAAGTTCACAAGTTGGGACAAAAGAATCCAATGAAAGAAATAAATAGTATCACGAAGGGTAACAGCACCTTCTTATCATCACAACCCTGCAGCAATAAAAGCATAATAAAAGCAAAAGATATTTGCTGGGTAAGGATGTACTATTCATTCAATTTTCATATCAAACTCGCAGTAAAAAAGCTATGAAGCATATTTCCAACCATCAATTTGTTTAACAAACAGGAATTCCTGAATAGGCTAATCTTCTCATGAAACATTATTATAAGTCAGAAAGGGTCCTACAGCTATAACATCATGAAAGGGTTAAAAATTACAAACATGCCCTTTTGAACTGCTAGACATTAGACACACAGCCCAAAAGGTCAATTATGAAAATTTCGTTTCCTCCATTTTTGCCGTGAAATTAGGAACCTTTTTTGGATGATAATTTGTGGGGTTTGTTAGACTTCTGAGTTTGAATACTTTTTAAGTATACAACAGAAAGATATTAGATACCATCAAAGATCAAAATTTAAACCCACTCAAACTTACTACTTTTGGTCTGGAGAGAAGCAGGAAAATGACGGTAATTACCAATCAAATTGTTCCCAGGGCTGATTTTTCCACGAGTATGTTTTCCTGGAAAACAAACAGAGAATATTGGAGCTAATACAGTCTTAATAGCAGAAAAGCAAAATAAAGGATAGAAACCTTAAAAAGGCAGAGAAATAAGAATACAAATTGTAGCAAATCGATGCCCAGAAACTTAAATAAAGAAGGAATGCAGGCATTTTATTTGATTCGATTTTACCTTTTTGACTTTTTTTTGGGTTCGTTTTGGGCCCTTTCAAAATGACAGAAGTAGAGTGTAAAAGCTACAGTTGCATGCTCAAAGCTTCAAATCTTTGGAGGCTCGAAAATCGAAGGCTATGGTATCATTTATCAAATAATAAAAAGGACTTTTCGCGGATAAAAGAACAAAAAAAAACCCTGAACTCTGATTGAAAGAGCTTCAAAAGGAGCATCATTACAGAAAGAGAAATAAAATCACAACACAGAGCAAATTTCAAAATGAAAATTATGATTCTAATTCCACAACGACAAAAAAATAATACAAAAGGCAAAAAAATCATGGCATTCCAACTTTGTTGCAGAGTAAAATATGCGAAAGTTGGAAAAGGTGAACACTGGAAAACTTGTTGAGGAAATGATACTTTTAACGCAGAGAGATATTCTTTCCTTCCAAACTTTGAAGCATTTTCTGGAGAACCAAACAGTAAATGCAGCAAAAGAGAAGTGACAGAGGAAAAATGAAGAGTGTACTGACCTTTGATATGAACGAAAGAAGGCGAAGAGCAGATAATGAGGTTAATGGAGGAACATTGGAAGAAGAAAAGACAAGAAAGTAGGCATGAAAAAGAAGGTGTTAAGGAAGGATTTCTAAAATAGAGGAAGAAGTAGGTTCGTTTGTGGATTTGGGTGGTTTAGTCGCATAGTTTTCGAGATATTAAGTAATGTTTGTTTGTATGTGAAAAAGAATGGTAGGAAATTGGTGGATCAAATGTGAAAAAACAAAATGGCCAAACAGTATAAAAGGTACACCTACGATTTTGTCGTTTCATCATCCCAACATGTTCTTATGTCCATCACCATGTACTCCATCCATTTTCATTATATCATCTTTGGGGTTTTTAATTTTTTTTTTTTTATTTCACACGTTATATTATCAATATATTTTTTATTATATTTGATTATATTTATTTTTATTTAAAATATAAAAAAGCTTCATTATTTAATATAAAAAATATTACATTAAACTTTGATAATTAATAAAAAAAAGAACTTTTATATAGGAAATAGAATTTTAGGAGAGAACTATTAAGAGTAAACTAGTCATTTTAATAACCTAATTAATACTTTATTGGTCTTAGTAAACAACCTTAAACATCAAATAATAAAAAAAGAAAATAAGTAATAATTATAATAACGTAAAACTCATTCTCAATCCCTTAACTTTGTTGTTTTTGCTATTGGTTTTATTTTACCAATTTTCTTAATATATAGATTTTTCTGTTTTGATAATGTAAGCTCCAAAATTGACATTTTTATCTCGTTTAAGTTGCAATATCAGTTAACTAACACATCACACAATTCTTATAAAAAAAGTAAAAGTCTTTATAATTCACCAGAGAGACACGAATCATACTTTTTTATATAGACATGCTATAACTAAATACGTAAACCACATATTCAAATTAGTCTATATGTACACAAAAATTATATCATGCGTCAGTTAACGGATACTATAGCCAACTTGAAATAAATATATCAAGCTTAAAGCTAATACTATCAAAACAAAAATATCATATTTTGAAAAGAGCTTAAAATGTGTTTTGGAAAAAGTAATAATAATAACAATAGGTCATCTATTCATCCCGAATTTTTATTTAGTTCTAATATATTAAAATACATTATTGACTTCCTAATTTTTTTTTTCCATTATCTCTTTCATTAAATTTTATAGGAATTTTTATATACATGTGATCATTAACTATGAAATATTTATATAATAAACTACAAAAACCTATTAAATATATGTCACCATAATAAAAAATACAGAAATATAGAAAATTGTATTTTTAAAATTAATATATAATAAAATCAATATTTATCTCCTAATAAATTTTCAAATATGTGGAAACTTCTTATCTATATATATTTTATTTTTACTAATAATTATTCATCTATCCATTCAAATATTCAATTAATACTCATTCAAACTAATTATTCTATAAACAACTTTTTTAATACATATTTAACTATTTTATTTTGCTTATTCTATGAATTATTTTCGGAAGTTAGTGAATTGCTTTGTGTATTGAATATAATTTTAATATAGCTTCAATATAATTTATTAAGTTTGTAAAGCTCATGTGTGAAATGGTCGGGTGTACTTTGTGTATTGAATATTCAATTAATACTCCTTTAAACTAACTATTCTATAAACAATTTTCTTTTATTCATGTTTAACTACTTTATTTTGCTTTTTCTATGAATTACTTTTCGAAATTGGTGAATTGCTTTGTGCATTGAATGCAGCTTAAATATAGCTTGAATATATACATAATCTAATTTAAATGCATATGAGCGGTTAGCATCAGATTCATATAATATCAATTTCATGTACAAACAAGATTTGTTGTATTTTGTATATTTATCATGGATATAGATTGGATATAGGTTCAATATAACTTTGATATGGATTTAATATAACTTGAATATAGCTATGTAATTTTGGAGTGTATTGAACTTATTTATTAAATTGGTGTTTAATATAGCTTCAATATTACTTTAATATAACTTGAATATAAATTAAACATAATTTGAATATACCTTCAATATTAAATGAACAGAAAAAAGACTCACGTAAAACTAGATGCATGACATGATAAAACTCTTAACAGTAAATAACATATCTAACTAATACAAGTTAGTCTGAAGAAAACGTACCTTTTAATTTAATAAAAATTTTCACAAATTTTCATGTTGATTGCATATGCGAAGAAAACACTCACTAACGGCAAATAAAGTAGAAAGGAAGAAAACGATTGTGAGAAAAAAAAAAAAAAAAAAGAAAAAGAAAAAAAGACTTAAATAAGACATTGAAGGGGCAACAACTCTTAATTAACAAATAGATAATTAGCTTTAATTTGTTGGATAATTGACTCTTTTTATTAGATAATTGGCTAAAAAATATTAAATAAATAAATTTAGTAAGTGACATAAATGTAATAGAATAATATAGATTTGACAATTTTATATTCAAAATTATCTTTTTGTTAATTTTATAATTGTAGGGTGTCATAAATACATAAGGCTTATTTTAAAAATGTGATTTTTGGTGTAATTTATATTAATATAAAATCTAAAACATTGCAGAGTTACTATCATTGTAAAAAAAATATATTTAAGTACTTTTTAGTCCCTGAGCTTATATTTATAGTATTCGGTTCTATTTTAAAATATTAAATAACGATTAACCTGTTAATACTACAATTTTTTTCTCAAATAAACAGAAACCATATAAGGGTTGTTTTTTTTTTTTTTCGGAAACATGTGCTTAGAAAGTATTTATAAATAGTCATCTATACTAATTTATTGATAAAAGTTTATATTATACATTTTTCATGTATAATACTAATGACATATTTCACAAAAAAAAAAAAAAAAAAAAAAAAAACTCAAACTAATTAAAGCTTTCTTTTTAAGGAAACATATGCTTATAAAATATTTATAAATAATTTATTGATAAAAATTTATATTATAAAGTTAATTATATTTGTCATGTATAATACTAATGATAATTTCACAGAAATAATAAAAATTAATCAAACTAATTATATAAGCATACTACAAACATTCTAATTATATAATTATAAAGTGTTTATTTCGAAACAAATTTCGTTGTGTATGTTATTTTAGCTGATTTGAATTATTTTCGCTCTATTTATTTTAAAAGTAGAAAAGATAATGTGCCACCGGAAGCCCAATTAAGCCCCTCCACTTTAATGTGTCTCCTTTTCTTTCCAAAAGATTTTTCTCTCCATTTTTTCTATTTTTCTTTTTCCTCTTTTATGATTATAAAATAATTTTTTCGTTTAGCTCTACATTCGTTCATTTTTCATCCTTCCATTTTAGAAAGTTTTTTTATTTCTTTCTTTTTAGAAATTAGATTCATATCTATATTTTTTTCATCTTCGTTTTTGACACTAATATTATACACAATCTACAAAATACTACGTATATACTGCTTCTATACCAATGTTATACCCCTTTTCTCTTTGTTTTACACATATATCGTTTTTACACTGATTTCGTACTTGTTTTATACTATGACCATACTGATTGTATACTACTGTGAGCGGACGACGTTTTCGACGGAACACGGACTTCCTCTAGGGATGAGCGCCTCGATTTCGGGCGGCCCCTCCCTCGTGTGGGGTTTTTATAATGGAAATTCGCGTTTTGAAAAATGAATTAATTCTTAAAAGAACCGAGACCTAAGTCTCGATAAATATTGTAGGAGTCGCCACCCGGCTCAGCTCAACCGGAAAATTTATAATGCAGCTGAACCGGACGAACGACCGCTACATTATCTAGAGATTTGAGTCCGGACAAGTCCCTTATTTCGTGTCTAATTAAAATAATATTGGCCAATGTTCTCAAATGGTATTTCAGACTCTAAAGTCAATTTTATTGCAATAAATAGACATACAGCGCGCATACAGGAAAAGTAAAATAGTAAATGATTAAATTATTACAACCCGATCGAATAAAAGATAAAAACTCTCAGTCTCACTTTTACAAGCGCCTAATATACATGATTTATCTAAAAATTACAATCGCCTAGGATACACGATTAATTATATTAAATACATATAAAATAAAAATAAAAATAAAAGCTGCAAAACAAAGGTTAGCACAATTTTTAAGGCACGCCATAAATAGGACTTAAATAGACAGAGTTGGGAATATAGGAATTGAGTTCATGCATTTAGGGGGATAACCGGGTTGGCTCGGCTAGCCGGCCCGGTTAGACTTGGAAAATATTTTGAAACGTCCCTGTATTTTTAGTTTTGTGGGAAAATCATTTTGAAAACAATTTTGCCGGTTTGATTTAATTTTAACATATGAGGTGGGTCGGTTTTCGGGAGAATTGGATCTCCATCGTGGCATTGTTCTAAATACAATTTTACTGAAAATTGAATCTAGGGTCGTGAATGCACACAAAAAAAATTCATTTTGATGGTTTTGGGGTTTTCTGAATTTTTATGGATTTTCGGAAATTGTTATAGCTCAAGAGGGAAATTCTGATTCTGGAAATAAGTTACAATCGTGCGACTGTAAGCAGTCCAGAGTCAAGATTTTGGCCAAATTTTATTTGAAATAAACCGAAAAAAAATCATCTGGAAACCAAGAACACTCGTACGACTGTAGATACAGTCGTACGACTGTTCATAAACTCCAAAACAGTCGCACGACTGTTCTTGATTTCCAGAAACAGAAATACGAAAACTTGGATAAAAATGCACAAAAATCACACCAATCACCCAGAAAGCTTCAAAAACAAAAGGGATAAAGAGTGGTTACCTTTTTGGCGCACGTCCACCATAGGATTGACCCCTGGCATCGCTCCAATCCACTAAAATTCGCACTTTTCTCCTTGAGTTAGGGTTAGGAACTTTGGGTCCAGAGAACTCCAAATGTCACGGTTTCTTAACCTTGAGAATCAAAAGAAATAGAAAAGGAAAAGAAGTTTTTGTTGAGTTGGGTTCTTTTCTTTTCCTTCTCTCTTTCTCCCTTTTCTCTCTAAGATTTCTGAGATCCAAAAGCTCTCTTCTCTTTATTCTCTCTTTTTCCTCTCATTTTTTATCTTCTGATCTTTTTCACTTTCTGCTGCAGCCCTCCCTTTTCTTTCCCCCTTTTTCAACTTTTAGGGTATGGGCTGGCTCACCTGCCACGAACCTATAGTCGTATGACTGTAGTTTGATTACAGTCGCACGACTGTAGTAAAGTCGTACGACTGTTCTTCTTCTTTTTTTTTTAAAGGAGTAAAATTCTGGAGCTTACAGCTGCCCCTTGCGTGATCAAATTCACCACTCGATCTTAGTTTGGGATAGTTGATGTGAATTTGAGAACGCGACTCAAAGCGCCACAGACACAGGAAAGAACCCACCATTGAAATAAGCCGATATCGGGTTTAGGTTACCCGAGGCAAAGCTGGGGAAGAAATAAGCTGATACTGGGTCTAGGTTACCTGAGGCAAAGCTGAGGAAGAAATAAGCCGATACCGGGTCTAGGTTACCCAAGGCAAAGGAAGATGGATTTTTGACGATTTGAAATCCTACTGGAATTGGATGGACTTGAAATAATAAGAGGTTCAAGGATCTGAAACCATGCTTGAGCGTAATGGAGTTCAAGGGTTTAAAATCTGGCTTGAATGAAGAAAAGGGTTCAAGGAGGGATAATTTTGATGTTGGCTCAAGGATGAGTATTTATCTCTTGATCGATAATTTTGGAAACAAAAATTTTTGCCCCTTCGATCAAGGATAAGTACGGCTTGATTATTCTACCCCTTGGAGACTTGATATGTTGAGATTTGAGTTTGTGCGGATCCTTTTCATATTTTAAGACCTAATAGATGCCCCGGCATTGTGCCATCTCTGCTTTGAGAGCAAACTTGGTTCGGAGAGACCTGGTGATGGCAGTAGGTGCTTGCACTTGGATCAGTTGTGATGCATATGCATATGGATTGTGCGTGTTTACTTTAAATGCATGCAAGTATGTATAGATGAATGTATGGTTCTAAATATATGTATGCATGCAACATGTGGCTTATGCTTTGTCCTCGGTATCCGTGTGAGCCCGGAGGCAGAATTTACGGCTTGTGATTAGCCACAATGGTAACCCAGGTGACTTATTCCAATCGTTCCGATGTCTTTCTGACCGACTGACCATTACGCTGATCTAGGTATTAGAGGAGTTGGCCGTCTTGAGTGACCTTCCACTTTACCCTCTGTATATTCTGGAGCGTTGTCAGGCTCAATGAATCCGGGTAATAGGACGCGCCGACAGATGGTCCGTTTTGTTGAGCAAGAAGACGAGAGTGAGACCTTGCATTTCTGTGCCGAATAATAGGAGTTCCTACGGTATTATCATGGGCTTGGATGCAATGTCCTACTGATAGATGTTTATATGTAATGGCACGGTGTATGCTAGATGAACACCTGATCGGAAATCCAAACATACACAATATTGCAATGGTGACATCAGAATGAGTATAATAAGGAATATGACAGTGACTCTAACTTTGTATATCACTCCTCTTCTGTCACCAACACGTCCTTTTGGTTTTCTGTGTCGGAAGATTTTTTTTTAAGAACGATTCTATGATGGGCATTTGTCTGCGTTGATCCCTTTCGCGACGGTTTGTCTTAGGACAGGAAAAAATATACCTTGATATGTTCATTACGACTCGTGAAGATACTACTGTCGATGATACCCAGTGGTTCGGTTTTTTACTTACCCCTGGTATTATAGGTTTGTGTTTAGGGAGTAAAGCACTTCTACAGACAAGGTTTGCTGCGCGATGTAGCCCGTAAGTGAACATTGACATGCAGTGACACAACAAATGCATATTGAACACCAAAATTGAATACAAAGCATTCATGGCATAATGAATATGGATGCATTAGAAAAATCTAAAATATGGCTCTGGTTTTAATTGATGCCCCTTCAAATTACCAATATGCCCTTTCGGTTTTGCACATTGGATAGAGATTTTTTTTAGCCGAACACTGAATAGAGTTGCCACTGTGGATGGACAACCTGAGATGAATTCAATTAACCACTGGATTCTCCTGCGGTCTGATGCCGTATTCATGTTTCCAATTCACCCCAGATTCCAGTTCAGGCACGGTTCCCGAAGACTGAATCCTTGAAATGATTGGTAAATGCAACTTTCCCTTTGAATATGAGCACAACAGACTTTGTAAGCTTTCCTGTTGATGGTATCGTCCCCTTCATGATTGTTGAAGGCTTTGTAAAACCAAGTTGCTCCAACACTGTCGGTGAAGTTCACAAATGCATAACCGACATTTCCTCTAGTCTTGAAATCCATAGGGGAGTAGGGAAAACCATAAGCAGACTTCCCTTTGGATCTACTCTTGACCAGAATTTGTGGCAGATTATGTCTTTGGAACTGGCCTGGCAGATTTCTGATCATCAGGCTTGTTTTCTCACCGAGACTGGCGTTGATCTCTCTCTTATTCGACTTGATCTCTTCAATAGTTAGGTTCTTGGGTAACCATTGTTGAGCTCATTTGAAGTAGACTCATATTCAAATCCTCTCTCTGCTCTGTCGCCCTTCTAGTGATGAGATGATGCAGAAAAATACGATATGGAGCAGCATTAGGGTTCAATTTCTTGTTGGAAGCCATTGATGGTAGAAAATAAGGTTTCACAGAGTCAGTTCAAGGGAGAAGATGAAAGTGTTGTGCCTTGACATTTAATGTCATGGGACTCTCCAGACTTAATTATGGCCGCTGTGTATGAGGTAGCTAAAGACACCAATCTTCTCTGCCACCACACGAAGTTAACTTTTCAGAACAGGTAAAAACGTACTTATCTCCATTGTCTCAACTCATTGACCCCGGCATTTTATGCAATAGATGGGCCACCCCCGGATTCATCAAGCACTCAACAGAGTTTGAATTTATGATTGAAGAGGGCACAACTTTAGGCCAGGAGTAGAAATTGTTGGTGTGCCCTAGTTCTTAGGGCATTGGATTCTTGTATTTTGTATTATACATTAAGAGTCATGTATGAATACATTATTTATGTCACATTAATAAAGGCAATTAATCTATTTCATTTATATCTTGTGCTATAATATGAGTAGAGTATCCATTGATTGATAATCATAAAACCTATCCCAGGTCTGTTCTAATCGTGGGAACGAATAGAACCACAGACTTGTATATTCGATGACTGTATGGTAGTTCTTAACTAGCCATAGTACTTGTATAGTCAGTCATGAATATAAGTACATGTCATTGACATAGGACTGGATCGATCCGCACAAGAAAGCCATATGGTTGTCATGTCATAGGTCTTTCTTGAGTAGGTCTCTTTTGTCCTCAGACCAGATTTCACTATAATATCAATATGGAATCCGGTTCACTTTGACATATGCCTAACAGGTCTGTAAAAGGATGCTAAATACGGGTATGATTGGGTGGACTGGTGAACATGTTGATATTGATGATGAAGTGATGGAATTGCCACTCGGGTGACACCGAGATGATATCATTAGCCACTTGATGAGTGGGGCTGATAAGTGTATGGCCATACCCAAATAAGTTGGTTGCTTATTTGATTAATCAGTCAACTCAAGATCAAGAAATATAATAAACAGCAGAAGAGGATGACAGACACCATGCCTCTTGTTTATCCATATTGATATCGTTACGCAAAGGACACTATGAGATTACTACCGGGTGAGTGTCTTCTAAAGACTGCTGCATCTCTGTCTTAATTGGGGCTGTAATGGTTTGCTAGAACCCACTTACAGTCTGTGGGCCTTGGGCCTACTGCCAACATAAAGACAGACCCATAGGATCGTGCACATAGATCAACTGAGCTGGAACTTATAGAAATTGTACATGTAATGTACATTGGAAGAAATGCATTAATTAATTAGTTGACATTCGGTGTCAAGGTAATTAATTGACATTGGGTTGAATTTAATTTAATTAATAAGTTTACATAATGTAATTAATTAATTTATCAATTAATTGAATTACATAAAGTAAACAATTAATTAAATAATTTTCCTAAGTAGGAAAATTAAATACATGTATTGTATTAACTTAAGTGTGATTTAATTTTATTTAGGGGTAATTAAATTTAGCCAAATGGAATTAAATTACATAGTATATACTTTTTAATTAAAGTTTATTTATATAATTATAATCCTAGTGGGCTTGGGTGTAATTAACCTAATTAAAACCCAACTAGATAAGGTGTCTATATAAGGGCACACTTAAGGAAGAAAAACCTAATTCAACTCTAATTAATTGCTGGAAATTTCAGCCACCAATAGCAGCCCCAAAACAGCCGAAAATCCCAGCATTAAACCTCCATTCCTTTCGCGTCTTCAGCTAGCACCGGTTCCTGCTCAATAGTTGGTCATGCACCGGACTTTGGAGATCGCAGTTTTAAGAAACGATTCTGCAGCAGTCTCTAGAGGAGACGAATCCGGTGAGTTAATCTCTCTTGATTCTTATTTGATTTTATTCTAATCAATGGTAATTG
This sequence comes from Euphorbia tirucalli, assembly GCA_039660915.1. Lineage (NCBI taxonomy): Eukaryota > Viridiplantae > Streptophyta > Magnoliopsida > Malpighiales > Euphorbiaceae > Euphorbia > Euphorbia tirucalli. The sequence continues at coordinate 16,257,979 of CM077639.1, forward strand.
GACACGATAGGTGGATTCTAGGAAATTTTAAACGGTGTATTTTCCGCTATGCCACGTTATTTTTCCAATGACGAATCCCAACAGAAATCTCACTGTAAGGAGAGCTGAGGTCTTCCATCGGTACTGGTTTTTTTTTTTTTTTTTTGAAAAAGCTAAATCCAAGCCACAGCCACCTGTTGATTTTCCTGCTGCATTCAAATCCATGTATGTCGTGCGTGTTTAATATGTCTTTTTGGATGAACAATGCATGTGTAATGTCATATGCACATGAATGCCACACAAACAAGACCATACATGCACTAAAACCAATGTCTGCTTCAGAGTTTTACAGCATGGTGGGTGGCGAAGGTCATTTGGATTTTTTAGGGCTTGGTGCTTTTGATGAGTTTGGGACTTTTGACTGCAAGGTTATAGTGTGGGATGCTTTCTCGAATGTGAATTAGGCTCAAAGCTTCATTTTGGTGATCGGCTCTGAAATTTAGCAATGGTCTCTGGTTTAGAATGATTTGGGTGTATTGTGGGCTGTTCAAGTTGAAACTTTAGGGTAAGACTAACAGTGTTTTGGATCGTGGTTTATAAGGATCACTGATCTAGGTCGGCAATTGATTCGATAGAAATGATGCCATCCCATTATTTGCTTGGCAGACTTTTCTCTTTTTTTTTTTTAAGGAAGGGATGTAACCGAAATCAGGTTCACTTTTAAATTCCCTGTAAGACTCAGATTGATGTCATGCATCTTAATATTATGCGTGATGGACATGTCGTTTCAGATGATCAAATGCATGCTTAAAGCCATATACATGTAATCACCACATAAGTAAGAAAATAACAAGATACATTGCATTCAAAATGAGTTCAATACACTTTACAAACAAAATAAGTTCCCTACGGGAAGGAGCCTCCAAAGGTATTGATCTCACAGTGTCCGACTATTGCTTATCTGGTCACTGCCCCAGCTTCAATGTCACTGCCCTGCTCTCATCAAACCAGGCTTTGGGGCTCTTCATCATATTCCTCTCCCCGGGAGGTTTGAGAAATTTCCTTGCCAGTCTCCCTGCCTACCCCCAGTCACTCATTAGTAACAGACGGCACCTTTAACCTTCCCTCATCAACTAAATTCTAGATCTCCTTCCTTAAAACATAGCAGACATTGGTTCGGTGACCTGTCACTACATGATAGTTGCAGAAGTTATTCTTTTGATCTGGTACCGGCTCCACATATGGCTTGATGCTCTGCAGTAGCCCCTTTTTTCTACATTTGGCAAATAATTGGCTCAACGAAATAGGCCACGGGGATATGCCCTTTCTGTCACCCTTAGGGAGTGGACTCCTGGTTTGTCGCGGAACAAGGTCAGTATTGGCTTTAAGGGGAACCTTCGATTTTGCTTCACTAGTCAGCCCTTTTATTACTCCCTCAAGCTCAATCACACGTGCCTCCAATTCAGAGCACCTTGTCGTCAGCTTTTCTATCTTGTCAAGATCACCTCCTAGCATTTCCTTCAATATTGCCGCTGCCTCTTCCCTAACCATCTTTCGAAATCGTGATGAAGCAACATAATCATCTACGACATCTGTTATGGTGTTGAAGTTCATTGGGCCAGCCATTCTCAAGACTACTTCTCTTTCTCCCCTGATAAAAACACCTGTTAGCATTGACTGGGACATAGGCACGGAGAATGCCAAGTCAAGAGATGATGTAGGTATGAGTGCGTGATGTGATACATGCATGTATGAACGATGATGTCATGTGATGCTGTGTCGTGTTATGCAATTCTAAGCTAGTCAAGTGTACACAAAGCCAAGAATGGAAACGTGCAAAATGCAATGAATGTTGTTGATGAAGCTATATGTTGAAGTAGAGCATGGCGTATAAATATACACCACATGGATAAAATGACACGCAAGGTGTCCACGGATCGAAACAAGGTGATACTTGCGAAGCGCTTATATGTATAGGGCGGATCCTATATAGGAGGAGAGTTAATATTTGAAGCGGTACGTGTAGAGCGGATCTTACACGGGAGGAGAGTTAATATTTGGAGTGAAACGTGTAGACGAATCTTACGTGGGAGGGGAGTTAATATTTGAAGCGGTACGTGTAGAGCAGATCTTACACGGGGAAGAAATTTAGTGTTTAAAGCGGTACGTGCAGAGTGTGTCTTACATAGGAAGAGATTTGGTATTTGGAGCAGTATGTGTAGAGCGTGTCTTACACGGGGAAGAGGTTTAGTGTTTAAAGCGGTACGTGCAGAGCGTGTCTTACACGGGAAGAGATTTGGTATTTGGGGCGGTACGTGTAGAGCGTGTCTTACACGGGAAGGAGGTTTAGTGTTTAAAGCGGTACGTGCAGAGTGTGTCTTACACGGGAAGAGATTTGGTATTTGGAGCCGTACGTGTAGAGTGTGTCTTACACGGGGAGGAGGTTTAGTGTTTAAAGCGGTACGTGCAGAGCGTGTCTTACATGGGAAGAGATTTGGTATTTGGAGCGGTACATGTAGAGCTTGTCTTACACGGGGAGGAGTTTTAGTGTTTAAAGCGGTACGTGCAGAGCGTGTCTTACACGGGAAGAGATTTGGTACATGGAGCGGTACGTGTAGAGCGTGTCTTACACTGGGAAGAGGTTTAATGTTTAAAGCAGTACATGCAGAGCGTGTCTTACACGGGAAAAAGGTTTAGTGTTTAGAGCGCAGGACACAAGGATAGGATTTCTAATGATTACGAAAGACCTAAAGGATTCGATGGGATTTCTCGTTTTTGGAACACCTAAATGACTCAGTGCATGCTGTAAAGTCCTTGGTGCTTGTGGAGTGCTTGAACGTTTGACGGATGAGTGAGATGTACATCGTGAGATAATAAGGATGACTCCCTTATTTTATTCTTTTGACTTTGGACATTCCAAGAACACCCAATGCTATGTAAAAAAATGTCACGTGTGGACCGCCACACGGGTAAAAGTTCGGCTCTTTTAGGGCACCTAATGAATTTTGTGAAATGGTTGCATGTGTCCGGACACACGGACGAAGTTCGACGCTTTGTAGGTCTGTGAGATGATATGAAATGGTCGCATGGGACCGGCCCACGGACAGAGTTCTGATGCTTTTGATCATATGATATGAAATGATGTTATGAGACAGTCACATGTGGCAGGGATGCGAACAGAGGCTCGGCGTTCGGGGAACACCTTTCATGATTTGGGATGTTATGACATGCCCCTACATGCGTACTAACTCAGCACTCGGGGAGCGCCTTGAATGATATAGTAATGTCATGAAGTAACCCGATGTGGATCACAATGTTATATGATATTTAAGATGAATGGGTATGATGTCATGAAATGCATCATGTGGATTGTCACGCGGAAATATACCTAGGACCATTGTGGTGTCTATTGAATGAAATGATTTGGTGGAATGGCCGAATGCAATCCGGTGCATTGGTAGAATACGGGCATTTTGGGATACCCGATACGTGATTGAATGAGATGATCATGGTGGGCGTCCTTGGAATGCCCCTAATTTAATTTAGGTGATATGTCATGAATGCTTATGACACACAAGATGCAAATGGCTGTACAAAAACATGGTTAGGATGCATGACATACATAATGATGTTATGTATGCTATGTGAAAAAATGCTAATCACATAAATATAATGTCATGGCTGAAAAAGAAATTGTTAATATGAATGGCAAACGAATGATTTAATGTTTTCACATGAAAATAAAATGCAAATGGCTGCATAAAAATATAGGTTAGTATCACACCAAAAATGTTTTGTGAACAGTATGTCATGTGTATGGAAAATGGTGATTATGATATGTTATGCACGGGTAGATAGCGATGGTAATGTGTCACGGGATGGTGAGAAACACATTGCACACAAAACGAATACTCCCAACCTTATTCCTCCAAACGTGGTCAGTATAAAAAATTCTAACAGAGTCCTAGGTGGGGTTCTCTTCGATCACCAACCGGGGGTGATAAAGGCGCGATTTATATTTTATTCACACGATTATTTTGGCATCCTAAGGGAATCCAACTAGGGCTGCCTATATGAGTTCGGTCCAAGTCGGGTTAAGATCAAGGTTCCCATAGCAAGACATACTCCTCACTTCTCCCCACTCAAGGGTCTGAACGAAGGGGTTCATACGAGGCTATGGGTGGTGTTTCATATCCGTGCCCCTAGGACCAGGAGGAACAAAGGCTACACTTCAATAATCCACGGGCTAAAATGGGATATTTAATCTAATGCAAGCATGTCTAACTAAAAATGTAAAATGAAATACTAATCAAGAATCATCCACCTTATTTTAATTAGACACTTTTCAGGGCTTGTCAAATTCTTTTAAGTTTTTAAGAAAACTTTTTGAAGAAATCCCCAACGGAGTCGCCACTATGAGCGGATGACGTTTTCGACGGAACACGGACTCCCTCTCGGGAGGGGCACCTTGATTTCGGGCGGGTCCCTCCCTCGCGTGGGGTTTTTATAATGAAAATTCGCGTTTTGAAAAATGAATTAATTCTTAAAAGAACTGAGACCTAAGTCTCGATGAATCTTGTATGAGTCGCCACCTGGCCCAGCTCAACCGAGAAATTTATAATGCAGCTGAACCGGACGAACGGCCGCTACATTATCCAGAGATTTGGGTCCGGACAAGTCCTTTATTTCGTGTCTAATTAAAATAATATTGGCCAATGTTCTCAAATGGTATTTCAAACTCTAAAGTCAATTTTATTGCAATAAATAGACATACAACGCGCATACAGGAAAAGTAAAATAGTAAATGATTAAATTATTACAACCCGATCGAATAAAAGATAAAAACTCTCAGCCTCACTTTTACAAGCGCCTAATATACACGATTTATCTAAAAATTACAATCGCCTAGGATACACGATTAATTCTGTTAAATACATATAAAATAAAAATAAAAATAAAAGCTGCAAAACAAAGGTTAGCACAATTTTTAAGGCACGCCATAAATAGGACTTAAATAGACAGAATTGGGAATATAGGAATTGCGGTCATGCATTTAGGGGGATAACCGGGTTGGCTCGGCTAGCCGGCCCGGTTAGACCTGGAAAACATTTTTGAAACGTCCCTATATTTTTAGTTTTGTGGGAAAATCATTTTGAAAACAATTTTGCCGGTTTGATTTAATTTTAACATGTGAGGTGGGTCGGTTTTCGGGGAGAATTGGGTCTCCGTCGTGGCATTGTTCTAAATGTAATTATACTGGAAATTGAATCTAGGGTCGTGAATGCACGCAACAAAAATTCATTTTGATGGTTTTGGGGTTTTCTGATTTTTTATGGATTTTCGGAAATTTTTATTGCTCAAAAGGAAAATTCTGATTCTGGAAATAAGTTACAGTCGTGCGACTGTAAATTACAGTCATGCAACTGACTGTAAATTACAGTCGTGCAACTGTAAGCAGTCTAGAGTCAAGATTTTGCCCAAATTTTATTTGAAATAAACCGAAAGAAAATCATCTGGAAACCAAGAACACTCGTACGACTGTAGATACAATCGTACAACTGTTCATAAACTCCAGAACAGTCCCACGACTGTTCTTGATTTCCAGAAACAGAAATACGAAAACTTAGATAGAAATGCACAAAAATCACACCAATCACCCAGAAAGCTTTAAAAACAAAAGGGATAAAGAGTGGTTACCTTTTTGGCGCACGTCCACCGTAGGATTGACCCCTGACGTCGTTCCAATCCACTAAAATTCGCACTTTTCTCCTTGAGTTAGGGTTAGGAACTTTGGGTCCAGGGAAATCCAAATGTCACGGTTTCTTAACCTTGAGTATCAAAAGAAATAGAAGAGGAAAAGAAGTTTTTGTTGAGTTGGGTTCTTTTCTTTTCCTTCTCTCTTTCTCCCTTTTCTCTCTAAGATTTCTGAGATCTAAAAGCTCTCTTCTCTTTCTTCTCTCTTATTCCTCTCTTTTTTTATCTTCTGATCTTTTTCTCTTTCTGCTGGAGCCCTCCCTTTTCTTTCCCCCTTTTTTAGCTTTTAGGGTATAGGCTGGCTCACCTGCCACGAACCTATAGTCGTACGACTGTAGTTTGATTACAGTCGCACGACCGTAGTAAAGTCGTACAACTGTTCTTCTTTTTTTCTTTTCTTCTTTTTTTTTTTGAGGGAGTAAAATTCCAGCTCTTACAACTACAAAAATGATATATTCTCTATTTTCGTTTTTGGTATCAATATTGTACACAATATGTAAATATTACGTATATACCGTTTTCATATTGATTTTATAGCTTTTTTACTATTTACCTCTTTTTGTTGGAAATTATCGCTTTTATACTAATTTTATACCAATATCATATTGTAACTATTCTTTGATTATAAGTTAGTATATAATCGCACAATAAAATCAGAATAAAATCGGTATAAAAGCGATATGTGTGAAAAAAAATAAAAAAGTAGTACATGTACAGTATTTGTATATGGTGTCCAATATTAATGTAAAAAACAAAGATGAAAAAGAAAAAAAAACATATATATATATATATATATATATAAATATATATATCATTTTCAAAAGAAAAAAAAAAGTTATTTAAAAACAAACGACGAAAAAATGAAAAGATATAAAAATAAAATGAAGAAATAATTTTTTAATTATAGAAGAATAGATAGAAAAGTAGAGATAAGAGTGAGATAATTTTTGGAGAAAATGAAAGAGAAACACGTCGGAGGCAAAAAATGCTATTGTAAAAATATTAATTCTATTAAATCTAATGCCGTAATTTTTAAGAATAAAAATATTTTAATATATAATAATTTATATTTATTTATTAAAAGAAAAATATAAGAGGAAATTATGTCAATTAATATGAGTTCAAGAAAGATAAAAAAAGAAGTCTAAAATTAATTGAATCCAAATTTCCATTGTATCACGAATTTCAAGAAACTAACTGTCAACTGCTCCATGAAGGCATGGACTAGTACCTATCCTAAGATCTGAATTATCATCACAAAGTTGTTAAGATTGATTTGAGTATCACAAGCCTTAAACCGTTTAACCTAAAACCATTAAATTTGAGTTTTAATATATGCAACAATATTTGTTTAAAAAATGAACCAATTAATTAACTCAATTGTCAAAATAAACAACCACCACTTTACATAATCTGTCACAAGACAAGACTTATAAGAGTAGTCACCAAGAATTCTTTAAGAGAAGTTTTAGAGTAAGTCTATGCACCATGTCAATTAATAAAATTATATTAGTATGTACTATGTTTTAAGATGTAGGGTTTATAAAGTAGATTCAGAATTTATATTTTGGGGTTTAATTTTTTTTAAAAATAATTAACCATTAAAAATTAATTAATTACATAGTTTTACTTTTTTACTGATTGAAATATAAGTTATTATGATTTTATTGGTCTGACACGCAAATTACAGAGAAATTTTATAGTGGACCCGGTCCATGTGGATCGTTCCAATGAAATATTACTTCCTCTGTTACGTTATATAAGACGTGTTAATCCAAAACACACAGATTAAGGTTAGTTAATTGAGACATGTAAATGGCTTATTTGCCTTTTTTTCAATTAAAACATCAGCATTAATTAGTTTATGATACTTCGGTTTCAGTACTCAAATCACTTGAGTTCCAGTACTCAAATTTTCTAGTCATTTAGTACTCCTTTCTTTCTCTTCAAATTCACTCTCTTCCCGTAAAATTTTTTTAAAAACCTTCATTTTTTATTTTTGCGCAATGATTTGGATTTTCTACTATTTAAACATAAAAAACATCAGCCATTTTTTCAGTTCAAATTTTTGGTGTAGGTTTTTGTTGTTTATAAATTGAGACATGCACAAGAAACACAAAATGATAAGACAAACAAATGAGAACAGAAAAACCATCTGAAAGTAATGAAATTGCAAATGCTAATATGTTTTTTGACCTTAATGCTAGTCCAAACTCTTCAATCATTGAGGTATCTTCGTCAAATGATTTATTGATAGACTTAAATTGTGAACTATGTGGAGAAGAAAATGGGGAACATCTATTTGATTTAAATGCAGAGCTAAATGATGCAAATCTACTAGATTTGAATTCTGATTCATCTAGAGAAGAAGATAATACTCATACAACTGCTTAATTGGAAGAAGAATTTATGAACCAACAGGGCTCAACCTCTAACAATGATAATTAGAAGCATTCTTTATGTTAGATTTTTCTTTTTTATTTATAATACATATTCAGAAGAAACTATTTATACTTGTAGTTAGTGAAGTAATTCTTTCATTTACATCTATTTAATAAATCCAGTGACAAATGATGCAAACCTACTGGATTCCAATTATGATTCATCTAGAGAAGAAAATAATACTCACACAACTGCTCAATTGGAAGAAAGATTGATGAACTAACATGGCACAACCTCTAACAATGTATTTACAAACATTCTTTATGTCAATTTTTTTTCATTAGCTTTAAGTAAATAATTAGAGTGTCATTTTTTTTCCTGGTGCTACTTTGTCTGGTTTATGCTGATGAGTTTTATGTAGTTTAGGTGCCTATCCTTTGCTGAAATTCTGCTGGCCAATTTCTTGAGTTCTTCCTGCTTTTCTTTTATTTTGGATGTATAATTAAGGGGCTGAAAATTTCCTCTATTTCAGATGTATTTGCTTTTTCCATAGGTTCTTAGCAACTGCATTTATATGTTGAGAATTTCCTTTGTTTTAGATGTACTTGCTTTTGTTTTGGGTTTCAAGCCGCTGCAGTTTTGGGTTTTAATCTTTTGACTTATATACTCCTAATTTTTCATATATTCTGCTCTAATTTGTGGTATGTATATGCAACAAAACCATCTACTCTAACTTTGGAAGCCACTGCAAAAAAAAAAAAAAAAAAGCTTTAAGTAAATAATAGAAAACAATTATATATTCCGCTCTAATTTTTTTTAAGGTTGTTGCCTTTGTATTTGTCAAATTTTGCTCTTTTTTTCCCTTTAATACGAAAGCATTTGACTTATAAAAAGAAATCTCACAAATATTATTTCATCATGAAATGAGTCTACTTTCTATATTATGTGATTTTCTTATGGACTACATTCTTTGGTACAGAGGATCGCATAATCAAGAAAAGATAAGTTCTGAACAATGTTGAATGGAAGATTATATACATTGTGCTTCTTCGAAAAAGTATTGAGGGGAGAACTAAAAAGGGGGGTGACAAAGGAGATTGCTACAGATTTTTTGATTTCTATGTGCACTATTCATCGAAATTGGGAGCGATAAAAAAATTTAACAACCGGTGATGTTTCAAATAGAAAATCAAACTGTGGTCGCAAAAGGATTCAGATTGACGATGCTTTGTTCTGTGACATTCTTTCCATAAACAGACAACTCTTGACTCTGTAGTTTGTTCCTTGAAAACTAGGAAGACTACAGTACACAGGTTGTTAAAGAGAGGGGATATAAGATGATATTCCAATGTTATTAAGCCTAGTTTGAAAGAAGAAAATAAAGTATTGTGACTATAATTTTGCATATCGATGCTTGAAGAAAACAGTTTACCGCATGACCCGGTATTTAAAGGGATGTATAACATTGTTTACATTGACGAGAAGTGGTTTTACATGACAAAGAAATATGAAAATTACTACTTATTGCCTGATGAAGATGAACCATTACGCACATGTAAGAGCAAAAATTTCATTGAAAAAGTTATGTTTCTAGTTGCTATAGCTCGTCCAAGATTCGATGCACAAGGAAATGTTCTATTTGGTGGGAAAGTTGGTGTGTTTCCTTTTGTTACATAAGAACCAGCTAAAAGGAGTAATCTTAATAGAGCCGCGGGTACGATGGACAGTAAACTGATGACTTCGGTGAAAAGAGAACATATAAGATCATACATAATTGAAAAAATAATACCTGCTATAAAGGAAAAATGGCCAAGAGATGATATAATGAAACCAATATTTATTCAGCAAGACAATGCAAGGACACATATTAATCGTGACGATATAGAGTTTTGTGAAGCAGCTAGGCAAGACGGATTTGATATCCGCTTAATGGGCCAACTCCCTAACTTTCCTGATTTGAATGTTTTACACCTTGATTTTTTTAGCGCTATTCAATCATTACAACATAAGGAATGCCCTACAACAGTTGATCAGTGTTAAAAATTCTAACCATATATTTTGACATTATAATTGTGTATGATTGAAATCTGCTGGGATTCGTCACAGGAAACCGACCGATAAAAGCGAGGAAATACGCATCGATTTTCTCGAATCCGGGTCCCGGGAGCTTAAGTAGTGAAAATCAAAAACAAAACACAAAGGAGGAATATAAAAGTCTTACCAAGGTATCTCTTAAGATATAGAAGAAGACTGCAGAAATCAAGTGTAGATTTCCTCCACCGATGCGTACAAGAACGGCTCTCGGACTGAAACCCGTGCTAGCGACTCGAAAATTTCAAGAAGAGAGGGAGAGAGCTATTTTTGGGCAACCAAGAGATCTTGTGTGTGTGAATAGGTAGGATTAATTTTTCCTTATAAAACTTACAAAAGGAAGTAGGAAAAATATCCAAGTTAGCAAAGTCACACTTTGCTTACCAAAAAGTCAACCATGACTCACCAATTCACTTATTACATTTTGTCTCAAAAGTGAGTCATCTTCCTTTCCAAATCTCATGAAGATTTCGGCCAAGAGGTGATCCAAATAGATGGGATCTTTTTCTCATTTATCTTACAATCATAATGACAAAAAATATACAACTTAGTAAAGTCCAACTTTGCTAAGCCTAAAGTCCACCATGACTCACCCATTTGATCATTACCTTTTGTCCAACAAGGACTCACTCTTCTCATCTTAATGACTCATCATTCTTGCTCTAAAATCCACCAAGAATTTCGGCCAAGACATGATGAAAGTGTGGGCTTACCATTTCAAGCCCAAGCCCACTTTAATTCTTTGGTTTTTATTTGATTTCAAATAACATTTTAATTCAACATGTATGTAAGTATATTATACCATATAATATGTTACATACATTTAAATTAAAATTAATTTGACACATCAAATTAATCAAGGAATTAAATTAGACACATATAAGATGAGATACATGTAAACCTATACATGTAAAAATATTTCCACCTAGGAAATAATCTCATAAATTAATTCTTTTAATTAATTAAGAGAATGCCAAAATAAATATTAATTATATTATTTTGATCAATCTAATTGATTTATAATATAATTAATAAATCTCTCTTCTTCAAACGTGTATACTCCAAGTACACACTTAATCGAACTAGTTAGAGTCCAGACGTTCAATGTGTACGATCCAATGGGTCCGTCTTTATGTTGGCAGTGGGCCAAGGCCCACAGACTACAGACGGGCTCTAGCAAGCCACTGCAGCCCCCAATTAAGACGGAGATAGCAGTCAAACTGTCACCGTAACCCTGTAGTTTGAACTTGTATGTCCCATGTCACTGATATCGGTGTCTAACACAGAGGCATGGTTATATGTGTCCGGACATTTACTTGATCCCGAATGAACTGATGCTCTTAAACAAGATCTAATCTTGTTTGGGTGTGGCTAGACTCTTATCAGTAACATTCATCAAGAGGCCGGTGATATCGTCTCAGTAAATTACTGAGTGACATTCCCTTCTGCATATCCATAGTACTGCCATGCTCACTGATACACCCGAACGTACCTATACTTGGCACCCTTTTACAGGCCCGTTAGGCGTACACCAAAGTGTGCCACTTCACATGCAGAACCATCATATGGTCCGGTCAAAGGATCATTTGTGATACTATACCATGTAGATTCCCTGTTAAGTGGATTGATCCAGTACCATGCCCTTTTTGTATGTACCCATTAACCTGGTTGACATTCCATGTTCTATGACCGGTAAAACACTGCCATATAACCAGGCTAATGATAGTCTTTAGTTTCATTCATTCCCATGATCGGAACAGACTACGGATGACTTTATGGCCATATTGTTTTCTCTATCCATAGTCTTACTGCCAAGTGCATGACACTTGACAACATGGATATGGATATGTCCATTGGATATTCTATTTAAAATATAGCACAAGGCATATAGTAAATAGATTAATGCCTTTATTTCCTGACACAAATTGTATAATACATATATTTCACATTAATGTACAAATGTATGATACAAAGATAAGGACTAATGCCTCGGGGACTAGGGCATATCCAACAAAATCATGGAAGCAGGAGGTGGCCACAAATACAAAATTCCACTTATTAATAAAGAAAGGCTGGAGAATGAGGGCATACTTCTCGTTCGACTGAGGTGTGATGCTGTATTGGGCCACGACGTTTTACAATTTTTAAGTTAAACAAGTTGCGTTAGTATAAAATATTTTATTTTTGTTTTAGAATTAAAACACATATTTAGAATTGTTTTAGAATGGAACATTAACACAGTATGACTTTTAAAATTGATCTAAGATATGATGTGCTTAAATTGAGTATTAAACAAAAAAATTTTATAATGGTTGGTTCTTATTGTAAGTATCTTCTTTCCTTTCATACTTTCTTCAAATTCGTTTTTGGGTCTTGAATATTCAAAATAAAAATTAGTGTTGTCATTTTATAATGGTTGGTTTTTGTATGCAAGAAGATATAGTTCCAAAGATGGACAATAGAGTAAATATTTATACTGTAAAATTACTGCAGATTACTTGTTCAGCTCTAGATTCATATATTATATCAAAGCCTTAAGATTCATTTTAGCCACTATCTAAAAGAGTAATTAAAAGAATCCAATCACAATGAAAACAAACCCTTCAGATTCATTTTCAACTAGCAATTCTACTGCATAATGAATTAATTTCACTAGGGCTTTTTTTTTATGCACTTGTGTACTGATGAGTACTTGTGCACGAAGTTATTAAGGCTTCACCTAATACAGACCAATGATGGGTAACACTTTTATAGATTTTCAAAGCTTTTGAATGCCATTGTACACTAAACCAATACTTCATAGAAAATAACATATAATTAATGAAAATAAGAGCCTGATTGTTGTATTTACTAAATACATCTGTTGCTGAAGATCCATTGAAGGTTTATATATAATAGGCTCCCAACCAATCGGAATCAATGACACACACATTCTAAGAGGACAAGGTACAAGTTAATGCAGAAATTCTGCAGAAAAATGACAACATATAGCATAATTGATGCATGAAAAAAATCCAAGGAAAGCACACATTTTAACTGCAAAATTACTATAGATTACACCAAAAATAGAAAATAGACTCAACTACAAGAGGCAACCAAAAGCAATTTCGACCTGCAGAATTATTGATAAAGAGTAGCTACATGTGCAAATATTACTATAGAAAACAGACTGTAAAGAATTATATAGATGACAGCAACAAACTCGCATAACTGAAACCAAGCTAAAACTGCAGCAATAACGGAATCAGAGCCAATCTCCTTTTTCCAACTAGGAACTGATTTCAAAATAAGAAAAAAAGATAACTATAGAAGAGAAGTTGATAAAACTTCTAATATCATAATTGATTCTGATTCATAAAATCTAAAAAGAAATTTCAATCGTGAGAATCAATTCACAAAAGCAAACAAAATCATTATTCTAATTTCATAGACAAGTTCTCTTTCAAGTTGTTACATCTGTGTAACGTAAAGAAACTAATCCTACAAAACTAAGAACTACACTAAAGATACTTTCTACTTTTAATATGAATGAGGTAAATAAATTTTCAACATCATCATGATTACTAGTTTAATTTTTTTTTTCCTTCAAATCATCTTCTTTATCTTCAATATCAGGAAACTTGTTTAAATCAAATCCAAGATCAGCTAGTAAATTCAAATCTATATCTAGTGCACGAACAACCTTCTTCTTCCTCTCCATGGAATCCTTCGCTCCTTCAATTTCAAACTCTTCTGTAATTTCATTCTTCATCCTTTTCTCTTTCTTTGCTAGATAAAATCTGAAAATCATATTAGCCCTTTTAAAAAGTGATCTTCATAAACGATTCATCTTCTGATTTGGAGATTCAATACTGTAAACGATCTTGGTTTGATGGAGAATTCTAGATGGCTTCAATTTACAAAGCTAAAAATAAATAGGGGCAATTTTGGAAAAAATAAGCAAAATATACATGGATAAAAACAAACGTCTTATATTGTGGAATTTTTTCTATTTGCTTAAATGTCTTATATATGGGAAGGGAGGGAGTAACACGTAAGCAATATGAGCATTAAAAAATTAAAAAACACTTATATGTTAGTTTTTCATTAGGAATCCACGTGGATTGGGTCTATTGTATAATTTCTCTAAATTACGTAGTATGACAAGAACTTCTTCCTATTTTGCCAAATATGCGGTTATATTTCCTTAATATCAACGAAATTTAAAAAAAAAAAAAAAATTCTAAAATACCAACAAAAGGTAGTCCAGTGCCTTGTTTAATTAAAAGTGATTTTGTGTCACGCTTCCTACAGCAAATAACTCTGCAAAATTTTTGTTTAGCAGTTCAATATTAGAACTAAATTATAGAAAACTAATTCGAAAATTGAATTACTTAAAAATTACAAATTGAATTGAATCAAATGTAATTTTGTTATTCCAAGCCGTGTTGCTTTTAATCAAAGCTGCAGTACAAGCGAAAACAAAGAGAAGAAAGCAACAACATGAAAAACTTAATTAAGGAAAAGGAAGATATTTTCAATTTAATAATTAAAAAGTATAAGTTGGTTTGCAAGACACACTGAGTCACTCAGCCAGCACATGCCAAGAAGTTTTCAATTGTATATTCAAGTCAAAGGAATTCATGAAAACAAATCACATGGCCATGCCCCATTCCTACATTACTTTCAAGTTTCAACTTCCTTTATTTACAATTTCCAATACATAATTAAGCATGTTAATTAGCTGTTTCTCAAATAAAAAAAAAAAAAAAATTAACTGGCTAATTAATCAATTAGCCGTACAAACTTTTGGCACACAAAATAAGTTTTGCGTATATTTTCAAATATTTTTGTTTAAAAATAAGAAATTTTGTTAATAATACTACGTGTTTAATTGTTTTATCATAATATTGTACGTCTTTACACTTTACACTTTACGCTAACAAGTCAGATTAAAAACAATTAAGTTTATAACATATTGTAATTCTAAATTATACTCTCTAACAAAAGAAAATCAAAACCTTATATTGGTTGTAATCTAACCCTAATAAAAAAAATGCTAAAAAACAAAAATTATAAAAATACCCTGAAACTTAAAACTGACCCATAAAAATCTAAATGGTGGTTTTTTGGACCTAAACATGATCTGTCACGGCACCCGTGACAACCCTTATAGAACTCGAAAATCACATTCTGAAAACATATTATAATAGTCAATCGGAATCCTATAGCAAAAGTTACGTTCATTTTAAGGTTTACCGAAAAATAAAACTATTTATTTCCTTTCTTGGGCCTACTATCTCTTTTCTTTTTTGACTCTCGGTCTAGAAACTTATCTGCTACCAGTTTTGCATCAATCTTATAGAAAATTAATTCAATCAATATTAACAAAATTTTCAGATTGATTTCTCTAATAAACGTTGGAATTTTTGGATAATAAGTTGTAATTGTGAACCATATTATCGTATTAAAGATATACTAATACGCTCAAAACGAATAAAAAACAAATGAAAAATTAATGCTAAAAGTTTTGTGCTAAAATGTTGTTGAAAAAAATTGGAATGAGAAATCTTTAATCTCATATTTGAAATAGTTTCTATAAGAAATTTTTTAAGAACGATAAGATGTAATAATC
Organism: Euphorbia tirucalli; assembly: GCA_039660915.1. Taxonomy (NCBI): domain Eukaryota; kingdom Viridiplantae; phylum Streptophyta; class Magnoliopsida; order Malpighiales; family Euphorbiaceae; genus Euphorbia; species Euphorbia tirucalli. The sequence continues at coordinate 16,273,799 of CM077639.1, forward strand.
TGAAAGCTGTAATTTGCGTATAGAGTAAATTAATACAATTCGGCTATAAATTGATTATTGGTATATATTGGATTTAATACAAAATTTCAACAGTAAGAAGTAGTTGGACTGACAAACTGAACCGTTAATTCATAATTTTTGTAAATAAAATTAATTAAATAGATTTTTCTGACAAATAAAAATCCCGCTGAAGTTTCGGTTAAACCACACAGAATTATGAAAGAGTAGTCTGGCCGGTTTCATGATCCGGTCACATTTTCCATAATATCAATAATAATAAATGAGAAATTATAGAATATGTCCGGCACACTAAGATATCCATATGTCAAATCAATAAAATTACACTATATCATATATTTTAACATCTAGGATTGATAAATTAATTTCTAGAATTTATATTTTAAGGTTTGGAATTTTTATTTTAAGATGATTTTATTTAAATATTCAACTATTAAATAAATAAATAATTAATTATAATATATTATTTTTCTAGTGGTTAGAAAACAAATTATCTTAATTTTATTATTTTAAAACACAGATAATCAAACGTACGGTGTAATTCCTTGTAATAAATGATGTTTCACTCTAACAAGAATCTTATATCACACAACTTAACAGTGGACCCACATTTTATTCAAAATCTGTAGCCATATAACAAGTCATCATTAAACAAAATTGCATACCTACCTGCATCATCTACTCTCTCTGTCGCTTTTGCTTTCTTTAATTAATTCTCCTCTGAAAAACTAAAAAAAAAAAAAAAATAAATAACTGAAGAAGAAGAAGAAGGAAGAAGAAGATGAGAAGCAGCAATCACTTAATAGGGCTACTAAACTTCTTAACATTCTTACTCTCAATCCCAATCCTCGGCGGCGGAATATGGCTAAGCAGCAGAGCAAACAACACCGACTGCTTAAAATTCCTCCAGTGGCCATTAATCATCATCGGAGTTTCCATTATGGTCATCTCTTTAGCCGGATTCGTCGGCGCCTGTTATAGAAACACTTTCTTGCTGTGGTTATATCTCTTCGTTATGTTCTTCATCATCGCCGCTCTGATTGGATTCATCATCTTTGCTTATGCCGTCACCGATAAAGGGGCTGGGCGGCCGGTGATGAACAGATCTTATTTGGATTACTATTTACAGGATTATTCGGGCTGGCTAGAGGAGCGCGTGGCGAGTGATAGTTACTGGAGTAAGATCAGTTCATGCATAAGAGATTCAAAGGTGTGTGCTAAAATGGGACTAACTGTTAATGGTGTGCCTGAATCTGCTGATATGTTTTATCGGAGGAAGCTCAGCCCTATTCAGGTACTTCATTTTTCCACTTTCTTTTTCTTTTTTTCAAATTTACTTTTCGAATTCAGAGTTCAAAATTACTAAATTGGAATCGTGCTATAACTTGCTGCTTGTTACAGATTTTGATTTCTATTTATGGTTTATTTTGGTAAGAATGAATTAGTGAAGGAATTAATAATCAGTGCCTATTAGGAATAAAATTGAACTAAAATCTCTAAATTGTGGCATGGTTTTTGTGATAATATATAGACTATAGTCATGTGTAGGCAAGTGACGAAGCCGTATATTGCGGTCGTTTAGGCGTGAAAACTGGTCCTGGATGAGAGATCTTGCTTTTCATTCTTTGCTATAATGACGAAAACCCACCATTTCATTTTCATGTCAAGGGAAAAAAAAAAAAAAAAATTCAATAAATACTTATATTATATTAGTACAAACCAATGCTATTATTACTGGAATATAATTAAAACCACATAAATGTATATATGTAGGCCCTGTAACACTTTACTTAATTTTGATTACTTGCAATAAATAATGTCAGCACATAATTTTTAATTAGTAACCTCAATTATTTCGCAAACTGGTCGGTTGCTTCATGTGGCCACTGCCAAAAAAAAACCCAAGAATCGATGCATTTTGTCATTTACCAAGGGTGGAGGAGTTAAATAATTATTTCAAATGTTAACAGTAATATAATTTTTGAAATGTAGTACACACACGTATATGATAAATTACTAACTATACTTTTATCCAAAGGAAAAGGGCATATGCATAGGTTAGAATATTTGGCTTAAAGGATAAAAAAGGTATCTTGATAGTCACTGAATTTTGATTTTTTGATTGAATAAAACTGTTTGAGTTGAGGTCAAAAAGAAAAACGTGTAATTAAATTTGTCACTTTCTTATTACTTTATTGAGAATGTTCCGTAAGGGGGTGGCGGTGCTTGGTTTGTCTTTTTAATCAGCTTTATCCTTTTGAGGATTTTGTTTAAAGCAGAATAACAGAACATGGATATCCCTTTTCTCTTTTGTTTCAAAATGAGTATATTATTGCTCTATTAATGAAATTAGAGTGGTCTCAAAAAGATACAAGAAATATGGAATCCCATCTTTTACTTAAAAAAAAAAGTTTTCTGCTTTTTATTCTATGCTTTTAAAATTCAAATAAATATATTATTAATAAATCAATATATAGATTTTTATATTTCATGCCTAGAAGATCTTCCATCCTTATTGCATACTGCTTGCAATTTTTAGGCATGCTAAAAAAATTCATAAATAAATTTGTTGTGTTCATTTAATTTTTGTGAGTGATACAATGTATTGAATTGTGAATCCTTAATGACTTGACAGCTTATAGATCAGGATATGGTATGGCCAGTTTTGATTGGTAGGCATGGGATATTTTCCCTTGAAATTATCTCAGCCAATTGTTAGGACCCACATCAATAATCTTAGTCAATACCAAATAAAGATCTTAATCATTGCACTTTTTAACTTAAGATTGTTAAGTATCAATTTAATTTTCTAACAATTAGCCCTCCGACCTTTTTTTTTTAATAACTAAAAAAAAAGAAAACCAAAGTGTGGACTAAATTGATAACTAAAATTTATACCGTGTCTTGTTTCGGGTTGTGGAGTTCTGTTCCCCTTTTTTATTCAAGAACTTTTGGGTCTTGATGCTTAATCCATGATTTTTTTCATTAAAAAAAAATTGATAACTGAAATTAAATTTAAACTAAATTAATATGGAAGCAAAGCAGAGTTTAGAGCCTAAATTAATCCATTATCCCAACAATTACTGCAACATTTTGGCCAGATATTGCTTTGATAAGAAATTATTTGATAAAGCAGTTGTCTACAAGAGAAAAATTTATCATTAATCAAGTAATTAAGATTTTAATTGTTACAAGGGTCATTAACTAAACTGTCCAACCAACTAATTATTATTATTATTATTATTATTATTTATAATCTTCCTATGTGTTTGTGCAGTCTGGATGCTGTAAGCCACCAACAGAATGTGGATTCACCTACGTTAATGAAACAGTATGGACAGCTGGAGGAGGATTTGTATCAAACAGAGACTGCAATTTGTGGAACAACGATCAACAGCAACTCTGCTATTCTTGCAACTCGTGCAAGGCAGGAGTTTTAGGGAGCCTGAGGAAGAGCTGGAGGAAGGTTTCAGTGATCAATATTGTGATTCTGATAATACTAGTTATTGTTTATGTGATTGGATGTGCTGCCTTCAGGAACAATCGCCGGATCGATAATGATGAACCTTATGGTGAAGCTAGGATGACTAAATCTCAACCTAGTCATTTCCATCTTTAGTAGAACTCGTGCTCATGATCATATTTATTTGATGATTTGTATCTTAGGAATTTATGTGTTTTATGTTTTCTTAATCTTAGGATTTGTTTTAAATTTCAGGACTTTGAGTTTGTTGCCTCTTTTTTTGTAAGGATGTATGCATGGATGTATATCAATATGTTGCTTTGTAGCTAGGATATTTTGTTAATTCTTCTTCCACCAATATTTATTTCTAATGCCAGATAAGAAATTAGAAAGTATCTACAGGATTTCTTCTATATATATTTGAATGTGGACATAATTGAATTTACATCACGTTTTCAAAATAATTACCCCAATTTTAACCTTGAGGACAAGGTAACTGTTGTCGATGGGTCAGGGAATTCCACCTAGGCCTTCAATCAACTGGGTCAAGTTGAAATCAGGCCCAAAGGCCCCAAACATTGATTTGACTGCTCAAAGGAATCACAATTGGACTTTTTTACATAAGAGGCAGTAATATTTTAAAAACTATGCTATTGACACCATAAAAAATTAATATAAAACTAATATATGAGCAAAAGTATGAAGAAAAGCTGAATAGTAAAAAAAAAAAAGAAAAAAGCAAGCTATAAAATTAATATAAAAGAGGTATATATGCAGTATTTGTATCTTGTTTGCAATATTAGCACCAAAACAAAGATGAGAAAAAAATATTGATATGGATCTCGTTTTCGTAGTATATAATTAATATAATCCTAGTATAAAGTCAGTATGAAATTGCTATAAAACGATATATGTGCACAAAAAAAAAAAAAAAAAAAAAAAAGAGAGAAAAACGATATAAAATCAGTATAAAAGCGGTGTATGCGATATTTGTAGACTGTGTGTAATATTAATGCAAAACATGAAGATATATATATATATATATATATGGATCTCATTTCGAAGAAAAAAAAGATTTTCAAAAATAGAATGACAAAAATCATGAGTAGATATAGAGATAAATGAAAAAATAATTTTTAACTACAAAAGAGGAGAGAGAAAATAGATATGAGGAGAGAGAAATCTTTTGAAAGAAGGAAGAGACAACACGGGGAAGAAAAATTTTATAAATATAATTTAAGAAAGATATTTACTCTAATAAACACAATAATATAATTTTTAAAAATATAAATGCTTTAACATGTAATAATAAATATGGATATAACGGGGTATAGTTGGGATTCTCGTCCCCGTTTAGCAACCGGGAACAATTGTAACCCTCATCCCTAGTTTGTCGGGGAATAGGTTTCACGCGGGGATCCCCATCCCTATTAATACAATTTTTTTTTTTTTTAAAAAAAAAAAAAAAAGAAAAGTAAAATTTAGTTTTGAAGCCATGGTTTTTTGAAGTTCAACATAATATTGACAAACATCCATGATCTAAACAAATACCTAATTAAATCTATAAGTGCATTAAACAATCAACATAAGACCATTTTAAGTGACATCTCAATTCTCAAATAGAAAGAAAAAAGAATAACAATTCAACATATATATAAGATAATATATTTATCTTATATAATTCACAATTATCTATATAAGATAAATATATAACTATATATATAATGATATAAATAATTAGAAGTTGGGATATTATCAGGGATTAGATGGGGTCGGAGACGAGGACGGGGGCCTGCAGATCCCCATCCCCGTCCCTATTTAGTATTCAAGGACAAATATGTCTCCGTTCCTGCCCGTGAAAATCCTAAATGGAGAATCCTCATCCCTTTTCAGTGGGACCCCTGCATCCCTATTGACAACCCTAATAATAAATTACTATTTTGTATTCATTTATTTATTAATAGAGAGATAAAGGGGTAAACTCACCACAATTTGGTGGAAAAGATTTTTATCAACAATTATGTTGGGACACCTGTCAATGTCATCACTCTCAATATTCTCCCTCACAACCTGTCTAGGTATTATTAATAAATTCAGTACTATAAATACGATATATTACAAAATTCCTTACTTATTAATTTATCATTTTATATATTGCAACCTACCAAAATGTCACTTTTCGTTATATTAGTTAACACTTTTACTAGACAGTCACAATTAAACTCCTAAACACAGAGTCATCCTAAAGACTTCACTGTTGTATTTGGTTTAGACTGGATAAAATTCCATTATTAAGCTTCCCACGTATTCAAATAACAATATTGGGAATCAAAACCATGTAGTTCTTAATTTTATTAAAATTACTTACATTTCATTTAACATCTATAAGGCTATGTTCCTGATGTTGTATACTCATATCTTTTATGGCTATACTAGGTCAGTAAGTAATGAAGTAGAAAAGTCAAGATATCATCCTCGGGGACTGTAGTTTAGCATATATTAAACAAATGTAGTTCCAAAATGAAAACAACTTATGGTAGATAATATCAATTTTGTGAAAGAGTAATTTTGTTATTAAAAACTATCAAAACTAACAATATAAAGAAATAAAATAAAAATTAAAAGACTTAAGGAGGATTTGGCGGAACAAGTTATAAAAGCAGAGTAAGGCTTGAAAAAGGCTTGAAAACAACTTGTATTTCTTCTTAATATTGTATTTTCAATATTACATACAATATAATATCAATACTTTGATTAGTCAACTTACCAACACTAGTATTAATTTCAACAAATTGAAAAATCAATAGCAAGACACATAATCAATCAATATCAAAATAAGCAGTAGTAAAGTAAAGATTAAGGGTTAAGAGAAATCAAACACAATAGATTTATAGAGGTCTAACATTCCTTGCCTACTCTCCCTAAGATACTTTCCCTTGAGAGTTTCCAATTCGCTATGAATTTTTTCACCAAGGTAGAGTTCAAATCTATTTACAACTTAATGCTATCTTACTAAAGTAAGTATCCTCCTTATAAGGTTTGATACAATAAGTCATTAATTCTCTCAAGTAGCACAACAACAAATTTTAGAGATATAAAGGTGATGAAGAAGGATTACAACATAATTTCAGCGCTTGAATTTTTCTCTTAAAGTTTCTTTCTTCTTGATAGCTTCGATAAATCTTCAATGGAGTTCAAAACTTCAATTTATAGGCCTCTTGCCTTATTTAGCTGTCGTTGACTGTTAGGCACGTGTTACTAGTTGTTTAGAGAGATGAGATGGTGATGCCAAATAAGGTAATAGTCGTTCGAACAATTTTGGCAAGTTTTAATTCAGATTGTAATTTTTCACTACTCGAAGAGCTTTGCTAGTAGAAAGCTTTGTTGACTGATTTCCAAATGAGCCGCACGTTAATCCATTTTTGCTGGACGATGATTTTGAGTTTTCATGTAAATGGATATGCGTCAGTCTCTTTTTTTGACTTTTTGTTAGCACGCTGATAGGTGAAAGTAATTAGGGTTCTCCCTTAACTATAATTGAGTATCATGTGAGTATTTATACAAGAGTGTAAGGACATGGGCCTTGTACACACGGGCCAATACATACACAGTATAACCATATATACAATATAACATTAATCTATCACCCCCCAACGAGAGTTGAGCGGGGTTAGTCACGGTCAACTTGTCAAGAAGAGCAAGAAACTGAAGTTTGGAGAGACCCTTTGTCAAGATGTCAGCTGGTTGCTCAATGGTAGAGATATACTGTACTTGCAACTGATGTTGAGCAACCTTGTCACGAATAAAATGAACATCAAGTTGTGCTTGATGTTATTATGAAAAATGGGATTAACACTCAAGTAAGTAGCTCCCAAGTTGTCGGACCAGACTGTTGAAGCCATAGGAGAAGCAAAAATGAGTTTCCAAAGCAACATGGTGAGCCATAAGACCTTGGAACTGATAGTGGTGAGGGCTCGATATTCAGCTTCTGTATATGATAGAGATACAATATGTTGCTTCCTAAAGTTCTAAGAGACCAAGTTTCGGCCAACAAAAATTGCAAATCTAGTGTTGGATTTTCGGTCATCCAAACATCCTCCCCAATCTGCATCACAAAATCCATGAATGGCTAAAGAAGGAGATTTGCGCAATAGCAAGCCATGAGAAGTGGTGTCCCGTAAGTAACAGAGAATCCGTTTGACGACCTTGCAATGTTCGGTTGTTGGACTGTGCATATACTGAGAAACTCTGTTCATTGAAAAGGCCACATCAGGTCTAGTATAAAGTTAAAATTTTCTTCACTGCTGGAAAAGCAGCGTGTCCAAGATGGGCATGCCACTGTGAAATCGACGCCTAGTTAGCTTGTATTCGATTAGGAGGACTTTTTGGTAGACTGAGTGAATAGATACCAATCTTATTCTGTCTTGTATGAATTACCTGCTTGGTCACCAAACCCTTAAGAACAAAGAAGTCAGCAAAAAATCCAATTGATATAGGATTAGATTTAGTTAACGCCGAAACAAACAATAGATTATTTGAAGCGGAAGGAACATGTAAAATGTCATCAAAACAAATAGAACGACCATTAACTAAATGTAAAGCAGAACCAACATGAGAAATTGGCAGTTTTGTTCCATTACCTATCATGACTTCTTCAGGGCCATAATATTCAGTATGAACATTGAGGTTTTCAAAATCAGTAGTCAAATGATGAGTTGCCCCTGAATCAACTACCCAATCTTGAGTCGAATGCATGTTTGTGGTGGTGAAAAAGATGCAGGTCGGTTAATATTGGTTCGATTCCCCCTAGGTTGTTTTGGTGAAGGACAATTCCATGCAAGGTGATTGATTCATGACAATTATGACAATAAAAGGTAGATGTGTCTAATGTGCCATAGTTGTAACATTCTGAAAATTATTTTGGCGAGTAAAAGAAATGAGGGTTACCAGAGGATTGATTGGAATGAGGGATTTGCCCCCTTCCCATTGGACACTGCTGTTGTCCTTGGTGCTGCCCGTAATTCTGTCGTGGTCCACCTGACAAGAAATGCCCGAGCCCCATACAGTGTTGTCAGAGCAGCCTATTTAGCTGTAACCTTTCGTTTCAAGCTTCGTTCTTCAAAAAGTAATAAACCATGGAGATCTTCAAAGTTGGTCGGTTCGACCTTGATCTCCAAAGATATGTAAAAGGAACGGTAAGCCGGCAATAGTCCATCAACAACAACATCGATGAGATCAATCTTAGAAATTGCCGATTGAAGGGCAGCAAGGTGATCAGAAATTCCTTTTACACGTCTGATATAAGAGGGAATTGTTTCTGTTTCTTCCTGTTTCAGATTGCGTAATTGCGATTGGTAGTCTCTGATTTGCGAATATGTGCAAGCAGCATAGGCTGTAATTAAATGATTCCAAGCTTCTCATGTAGTCTCAGCGCCAACAATCTATGTGACAATTCCGATAGAAAGGGAATTGATGATCCAACTCATTACTTGAGCATCTCTCTCGTCCCAACGTTCATAGTCAGGGTTCACTTCAGCCGATCTAGGCAGAGTTTTTGAAGGAGGAATAATCCTTCCATCGACATGTCCCATTAATCGAGACCCTTTCAGCAGCGGTACAAGCTGTGTTTTTCAGGGCAGAAAATTTGTGGTATAAAGTTTGATAAGGAAAGGTTGTAATTGATGGTATAACGAGAGTTGGTGCTGATGTTGTCTGAGTTGAAGCAACTGCCAATGATGTTGAGCTGCTGGCAGTAGCAACGGTGGAAGCAGGAGTTGTCATGTTTCATGATGGAATGTTGTGGTGTTAGCCGATGTAGAGCTCTGATACCATGAAAGTAATTAGGGTTCTTCCTTATCTGTAATTGAGTATAATGTGAGTATTTATACAAGAGTGTATGGACATGGGCCTTGTACACACAGGCCAATACATATACATTATAAACATATATACAATATAACATTACTCTATCAATAGATACATCATTTCTCTTGGAGATCATTTTTCACATGTCTCTTTATTTATTCAAGGCCCATGATTTATTTCTTGGAAACCTATTTATATCCAAAAATAGCATACCTCTTTTTGTTTCCTTTTTACACTTAACTAAAAAGCGATTCTACACCATTAATTGAAATCTCCTCAAAACAATAAATTATCTTTAATTAACTTGGACATTCTCTTTAACATTTCTTATTTTTCTTAAAAGCTTACTTAAATGTTTTTGTCATCTTCAAATGTGACTTCCATCTTCAACAATATGCCAATTCTTCCCCCATCCGATTCCTTATTTTTCTTTCTCTTCTTTTATAATTTAAACTTAATTTCGTCATTTATTTCTTAATCCATTCATTTTTTCGACATTTCGCTTTAGAAAGTTTTTTTTTCTTCGAAATGAGATTTATATGTATATATATTTTCCTTTTTTTTATCTTCTGTTTTTATATCATAAAGGTATCTGAAAGTATCAACATAATATCACCACATGATACCTTTATAATACTGCTTATTAACAAAGTATCAACACAGAATAATGAAGGTATCAACAAAGTATCGTGAAAGTATGATTATAAGCAGTATCATAAAGGTTTCAATACAATATCATCAACACAATATCATAATAAACAATATGATGAAAGTATCAATGAATCATGAAGGTAATTTTTCATATAATTTGTACTAAAATTAATTAAAATTAAGTGAGACAGAATATTCTTAGCCAAATACATTAGTCAACCACTGCAATTTCTTTGAATTTTTTAAAATATATCAGTTAAAGCTTTTTTTTGCATAAAAAAAACTTATTCATATTGAAAGCTTGAAAACAAAATTAAAGGGTTTTTTTTTTTCATTTAACAGTAAAATAAATTCAAAATAGACATAGGAAAACTAATATAATTAACTGCACGTCACAATTTGCTTTTAATTGAATACATAGACAAAATAGTTTATATCACTATAACTCAATATTAATTATATATACTTGCAATTAGCTGACAAAGAAAAAATAAAACATTAATATTTTAATAGTCCTGCAGCCAATATTTTAATAGTATGTTCAAGAGTGTTGGAGACCTATTTGCTTTGTGTGCAGCAGGCCAAAAGATCAATCAGATAATACCTCAGGGGCAAAACACATTAATATTTTTGAAGCTGAAGAGTAATTTCGTCTTAATTTAAATTTATCGCAATACTTTGTTGATACTTTTATGATATAAAACTCAAGATAAAAAAAATGAATATATATATATATATATATATATATATATATATATTCTCAAGAAAAAAAAAAGAAAAAAAAGTTAGCATGACAAGAAGATGAATAAATTAAAAGATAAATAACGAAATTAAATTTAAATTATAAAAGAGCAGGGGAAAGAGGAAAAAAGTAAAGAAATTTGATTGAAGAAGAGCACAAGAGTATTGATGCAGCGGAATCTTCGAACGATAATACTAACATCCATTGATCGCGCACGATGCCGGAGTTTAGGCTTCTACTTGTTGAACTTCGTAAAATTCACAGAAGCAAGGTAAAAAGGAATTTAATTCCGAAATTTTATTTCAACCAAAAACCGCCATTACAAACTATATTATAGCCTGTTTATAGGCAAAGTATCCTAAATGTAATAAAACTCCTAAATAATTAAAACTCCTAAATAGTTTAAATTCCTAATTAGACTAAATAAGAAAAACTACTACATAAATTAAAATACAAACAAAATAGGAATCCTTATCAATTTAGGATCCTTTGAATAAAATCTATTCCTAATCCTAATTATAAAATAATTACAATTAAAATAAAGATACAATTTAAAATATATCTTTAATTTATTTATATGACAGGTAATTGTTTCCAAGTTGAATTGTTGATTCCTTTTACTATTCCCGCATCATACTCCTCCTCTTAGAAAAAAACTCGACCTCGAGTTTTCCCGTTAAGAAACCAAGCTTTGAGTTTGTTAAATGGATCCATATTCAAAATATAGTTGACTCCAATACAATCAGCATCCCCCTTCCAATAAGAATTCTCATATTTGTCTTCATATACATCATAGATTGGCTGTAAAGTTTTTTCAATACCAATAATCTTGTCACAAGAATCATAATCTACTACTTCAACACAAGCATAATCTTCATCATATGTTGGAGGTAAAGTGAAATCAAAGAATTTACCTTCTTCAAGTTTTGATTTTTGAGAGAAAATTAGTTCATTCTTTCTGTCATAGAATTCTTCCAATCCAACAAAAGGGTCGTCTCTACCGAACGAGTTGACCAGATTTGCTTGTCTCCTATGGGGCTGATTAACCCTAACTTGGGCAGCAATCATCTCTCCCATCCTCTCAGTCAATAGATCGACAGCCGCTTGGATTTGCTGTCCGATCGCTTGATTGAGGCGTTGCTCAATCCGTCGTTCCAGGTCCTCTTCCCTTGCGATGTCACCAACTCGTCTCTCTCTTCCTCGAGGCATGATGACGCAAGGTTAGGCTCTGATACCAACTGATGCAGCGGAATCTTCGAACGATAATACTAACATCCGTTGATCGCGCACGATGCCGGAGTTTAGTCTTCTACTTGTTGAATTTCGCAAAATTCACAGAAGCAGGGTAAAAAGGAATTTAATTCCGAAATTTAGTTCAACCAAAAACTGCCATTATAAACTATATTATAGCCTATTTATAGGCAAAGTATCCTAAATGTAATAAAACTCCTAAATAATCAAAACTCCTAAATAGTTTAAATTCCTAATTAGACTAAATAAGAAAAACTACTAAATAAATTAAAATACAAACAAAATAGGAATCCTTATCAATTTAGGATCCTTTGAATAAAATCTATTCCTAATCCTAATTATAAAATAATTACAATTAAAATAAAGATACAATTTAAAATATATCTTTAATTTATTTCTATGACAGGTAATTGTTCCCAAGTTGAATTGTTGATCCCTTTTACTATTTGTGGCCGGCATCATACTCCAACTGATGCAGCGGATAAACAATCGAACTCTGTTGATCGCGCACGATACCGGAAACGATTCTTCTAACCCTAGAATTTACGAAAATTCAAAGAGGTAGGGAAAAGAGAATAAAATTTGAATTCAACAAAAAAACTCCATAATTCTTGTCTTACACCCCTTTAAATAGTGTCTAGCAGCTAGGGTTAAAATTTCAGAAATAACAGAATAAAGGAAAAACTTTTACAACTTTGCAATTAGGTCCCTAAAAATATAAAAACACAAGATCGAAGGACTAAACGGCATTTTTTTGCCAAATCAGGGTGGGGCCCACAATTTGTGGGTTCTGTTCACTAGCCCAATTCCCAAGAAAATTAACTAATTTCAGGACCAAATCGGACACTTTCAAAATTTCAGATTTTCACCGCTTCGTTGATTTTTTTCCGTGTTCGACTTTCTCCAAATAGGTCAGCGCCAATTCCTCTACGCCATCATTCTCCCCGGGTTGGACAGAATTTGCCCTCGAATTTTCATCCTCAGAAGAATCACTGACATATGGCAGAAGGTGCTTCACATTGAAGACATCATGTGTACGAATCGAACTCGGCAACTTCAAGCGGTAAGCATTGGGATTAATTTTTGCAATGATCTCTACAGGCCTAATCTTCCGAGCGGAAAGCTTGTTGTAGTCGCCAACAGAAAAGCGATCCTTGGTTAGCACTGCCCAAACAAAGTCTCCCCCTTCAAACTCCACATGTCGCCGTTTCTTTTCCGCAGTCTTCTTATACTTGGTAGCCGAGGCCTGCAAATTGTTGCGCACTGCTTCGTGGACCTCCTGCAAACTACCAAAAAAATCCTCTGCCTTGCCATGAAGCTTAGTCTTAGGGGGCAAAGGCAACAAGTCCAGCGGCCCCTTAAGAATAACCGAGTAAACCACTGCAAATGGACTGAACCCCGTGCTCCGGTTCACTGCATGATTATGAGCAAACTCTGCTAGGCACAACTTCAAATCCCAACTCTTCACATGTTCACCCACCAAGCTGCGTAACATATTGCCCAAGGAACGGTTCACCACTTCAGTTTGCCCATCCGTTTGGGGATGATACGCACTGCTAAAGTTCAGCTGCGTGTTCACCATCTTCCACAAACTCCGCCAAAAGTGACTCATAAATCGCGTGTCCCGATCGGAAACAATGGACTTGGGTAGCCCATGCAACTTATACACCTCACGAAAGAACAACTGCGTCACTTTGACTGCATGCGTCATCTTTTTACACGGAATAAAATGCACCATCTTAGAGAACCTGTCCACCACCACAAAAATTGAGTCGTTACCACGCTGAGTACGCGGCAAGCCCAATACAAAATCCATACTGATATCCACCCATGGCTGTGACGGCACTGGCAATGGCATATATAAGCCGGCGTTTGTGGCTGTGCCCTTGGAAATCTGACAAACCCGGCAACGTTGCACAAACCTCTCCACTTCTTTGCCCATGGAAGGCCAAAAATAGTTAGATTGCACCAACTACAATGTTCTGTCCCGACCAACATGACCTTCATTATGCAGTTCCTGTATAATCTATAGCCTCAAACTGCAATCAGGAATACACAATCGATTGCCCTTGAACAGAAACCCATCCTGTAAATGGAAATCCGTCCGTTCTCCTGCTTCAATTTTTTTCAAGACAGCAGCAAAGTACGGGTCAGAATCAAACAACTCAGAAAAATTTCAAATCCCGGTACCTGGACTATCATGCGAGTCAGCAAAGTCTTTCTCTTACTCAGCGCATTAACCACCTTATTTGCCACCCCAGACTTGTGCTTGACTACAAATGTGAACTGCTGCAAATAGGCAACCCAACTAGCATGCCTTACGGAAACCTTATCCTGGCTGTGCAGATGTTTGAGCGCTTCATGGTCAGTGTACAAGACGAACTCCCTTTGGAACAGATAATGCCTCCAATGCTTAACAGCCTGCACAACTGCATAAAACTCTACATCATAAGTGCTGTAATTCAATTTTGCTCCGGACAGCTTCTCACTGAAATAGGCTATTGGTTTTCTGCTTTGACTTAGCACTGCTCCAATCCCCAATTTCGAAGCATCAGAATGCAGCTCAAAAGGCTGCTGGAAATCCGGTAAAACCAGTATGGGGGCTGTAGTCAATCGAAGTTTAATCAGTTTAAACGCTTCCTCAGCTGCCTCCGACCATTCGAACTTCCCTTTCTGCTTCATACAATCTGTGATAGGTGCCATTATAGTGCTAAAATGGGGAATGAAACGCTTACAAAAAGATGCCAACCCATGAAAGCTACGGACTTCAGTGATTGTACCGGGTCTAGGCCACTGCTGAACAGCCTGCACTTTCGCCTCATCAACCTGCAACCCCTTGTCCAACACCACATACCCCAGAAACAGAACACTACTAGTCAAGAAAATGCACTTCTTCGAGGCAGCAAATAAACGCTCTTTCCGCAGCACCTCAAGCACAGCCCTCAAATGGCCCAAATGTTCAGCCTCATTAGCACTATATATCAATATATCATCAAAGTAAACCACTACAAACTTACCAATAAAAGGCCTCAACACTTGGTTCATTACTCTCATAAAGGTGCTAGGGGCATTCGAAAGTCCGAAGGGCATGACTAGCCATTCATACAGCCCTTCTCGCGTCTTGAATGCTGTTTTCCGTTCATCTCTCGGACGAATCCGTATGTGGTAATAACCACTCTTCAAATCCAGCTTGCTAAACACAGTGGCACCACTTAATTGATCAAGTAAATCATCCAGCCTAGGGATAGGAAATCGATACCTGACTGTGATTTTGTTGATGGCACGACTGTCGACACACATCCGCCACGTTCCATCCTTTTTTGGGATCAATAATGCAGGTACAGCACAGGGACTGAGACTCTCCCTGATATATCCCTTGGCCAATAACTCCTCAACCTGCCTCCGCAACTCCTCATGTTCAACCGGGCTCATTCGGTAATGGGGTCGATTTGGAAGAGCTGCTCCAGGCTCCAAATCAATCTGATGTTGTATATCTCACAACGGTGGCAAACCATCCGGTAAATCTTCAGGAAACAGATCCGCAAACTCCTGCAACAGAGGCTGTACTGCTTCAGGAACCTGATGTTCTTCTGCTACTGTTTTTCCCACCAATGCAAAAACAATATCCGAATCCTGCAACTCTTCATCAAACTGAGCCAATGACAATAAACTCCCAGTCTCCTTACTGGTCTCTTTCCGAGGAACCAGCACGATCTTCACACCCTCAAACACGAAACTGTAGGTGTTCCTCTTCCCATCATGGTGAACATCTCTGTCATACTGCCATGGACTCCCCAACAACAAGTGACACACATCCATCTCCATAACATCACACCAGACCTCATCCTTATACTTACTGCCCATTGAGAAAGGAACCAACACCCTTTGTGAAACTGTCAACTCACCTCCTTGTTTCAGCCAAGACAGTTTATATGGTTTAGGGTGCTTTTCAGTTGGAAGCCCTAACTTCTTCACAGCTTCAGCAGCCATTATATTTTCACAACAACCAGAATCAATGATAAATTTACATATTTTACCTTTGATGGTGCAGGTAGACTGGAATATGTTCTGCCTCAGCCAATTCTCCTCGACTACTCGAGGGGCCAGACACGACCTCCTCACCACCAGTGCAGGGCCTACATCTCCCCTTACAATCTCTTCTTCGAACTCCTCTTCTTCAAAAATTGGCTCGCCTTCATCTTCATCATCCTGACCCTCTTCATCAGCCACATCAGCAAACATGGCTCGTTTTCCTGCTTTCTTACATTCAGACTGACGATGGCCGACCTCTCCATACGCAAAACACTTCATACCACTACTCTGTCCTCCCCTTCTGTTATTATTGCTGGCCGTTACGGGTGTGGGATTTGGTGTAATTGCTGTTGCTGACCTTAAAGGTCGGGGTACTGCCACTGAGGTACGGGGTAACCCACTACTGCCGAATCCCGTAGGACGCGGTCTCCTCTCCATCCGCACTGCCCTTTGATGAGCCTCTGAAACAGTCAGGGGATCAAAATCGTTGACTGATTCCCGGAGCTGCTCCCTTAACCCTCCAATATAACGAGACACCAACTGTTCCTCCGTTTCTTGGATATCATTCCGGGCTATTAATTGGTAGAAATCGGTGGTATATTCCTTGACCGATCGATTCCCTTGTCTCAGGTTTTGCAACCGTTGATACATCAATCGCTGATAGTTATAGGGTAGGAAATTCGACCGCATATGTTTCTTCAACTTCTCCCATGTCGAAACCTTAGACTTTCCCATTCGTTGCCTGGTCAGCTTCAACTGCTGCCACCAAGCCATCGCTCTCCCCCGTAATCTGGTCGCAACCAGCGGGACTCGCCTATTCTCAGGTACGCCCTTGAACTCTAAAACTTCCTCAACAGTCGCAAGCCAATCTAGGAATTCCTCCGGTTGAAGGGTACCATGGAATTCTGGGATTTCAGTCCGTAATCCACTCTTCCAACATTGATCTTCTCCTGCAACACGACGCCTAATAGGAGCCTCTTCGCCATCTGAATCCTCTTCCTCGTCCTTTTCGTCTCTACCGAACGAGTTTACCAGATTTGCTTGTCTCCTATGGGGCTGATTAACCCTAACTTGGGCCGCAATCATCTCTCCCATCCTCTCAGTCAATAGATCGACAGCCGCTTGGATTTGCTGTCCGATCACTTGATTGAGGCGTTGCTCAATCCGTCGTTCCAGGTCCCCTTCCCCTGCGATGTCACCGACTCATCTCTCTCTTCCTCGAGGCATGATGACGCAAGGTTAGGCTCTGATACCAACTGATGCAGCGGATAAACAATCGAACTCCGTTGATCGTGCACGATACCGGAAACGATTCTTCTAACCCTAGAATTTACGAAAATTTAAAGAGGTAGGGAAAAGAGAATAAAATTCTAATTCAACAAAAAAACTCCATAATTCTTGTCTTACACGCCTTTAAATAGTGTCTAGCAGCTAGGGTTAAAATTTCAGAAATAACAGAATAAAGGAAAAACTTTTATAACTTTGCAATTAGGTCCCTAAAAATATAAAAACACAAAATTGAAGGACTAAACAGAATTTTTTCTCCAAATCAGGGTGGGGCCCACAAATAACTGAAAAAAAATACTTTTGGTAATATCCCTAATCTGACTGCTAACACCCCAATTAAAATTAACCGAACCTTAGCTTAAGTCATTTTAAACTGGCAAAATGAATAAATGATACAGAAGTCTTTTTTTGGCGCTATTGTACCGAACAAGTAAATCAGTCCGGCGAACTTTGTTTTGATTTGATTTTATAAAAATTGGCCAATCCCTTTGACTAATTGAGTGGCAAATTTAGTAAATTCTTATTCTTTGGATTGTTAGCATCTTTCTGTTACTTGGCTTTACTTTAGCACTTTCCACTTTTCCTACAACCTGTTATCCAATCTGTTCTTCTTCCCCAAGAAAACACGTTTTGCGGCTTCCAGCCCCAACCATCCTTATCTTCCTTCATCTCTTTCAACTTATTCTCCTTGCTTTCTCTTTCTGGATTCCACATAACCATTGGATTCTCTTCCTATTCATCTTTGATGCTTTTGATCTGCTTGATTTTTTCCTTGTTTTCCTCATGCCCTGTTTGCTATTTGTAGATCTCGGCTTTTGGAAGAGGTACATTAATTTTTCCCATTTAGATTTGGGAATTAAATGTGATTACTTATTGTGCCTTTTCTTTGATTTTCCAGAGATGCATCTGAATATGCCATAAAAATCATCTATACAATAAGAAGAGGTTTATTTGGTTTTGAATTTTTGTTTCTGTTATTTTTCGAATCTCTTTTGTTATAGACTGACTGTTGGTATCTGGTCGTACCTGTCTTACATGTTGTGATTTTGGCTCTTGACAAGCCTTTTTCTTCGATTTAGACATGTAGAACAGCGGTTCCTGTTGGTGATTATTAGCATCACTTATTATCTATGTCCGAGCTGAGCTGGGCCTTTGTTTAATTTTTTTTCAATTTCTTCATTAGTTTTTACTTTTGACGCTAAAACAATCAATAGCCAAAATAATTTTTTTTCATCTTGCTTGCAGTTTATAACTGTTGTTTTATATCCCAGCAAATGACTTTCCGGATGAATAACTGAAACTATTAATTTGATTAGAAGTTATTGCCATAAGTTTTTTTCATTGTGTGTTTTACATATATTTAGCTCAATTAGTAGAAACTGTTAATTGGATTCATAAATTATTTGATTTTGTTTTTTGTAAATCTAATCATAGCGGATAAGACTGCATATATCTTTTTAAATCATTGAAAAATTCACACTAATGGTGAGGACTACGACTAACATATTAGCCCAATTCATAGACTCCTGAAATTTCACCTCTTTAAATGCTATGTTTTGTGCAAATGCAACCCTTTATTTTTAATTAAATCTTTTTAGCAAGTTTTTTCCTCTGTAAATTCTTACTCTTTCATCCTTTCAGATTGCAGGGTTGCATCCTTATCCAATAAATAGAAGATTGAAGAGTCAATTTCGCTTGTGTACATTTTAATTCTACCAGTGTAGCACAAGCCAAATTTTATGCACTTCTACTTGAAAGCAATCACTATTTCTACATATATTCGAACGCAAAGGTCAATTCGATTATGTATCGTACGTTTTATTATCACTATTATGTGTTAAAAATTTCCTTTTTTTAACAAATTTACTCAATTCCGAAGCAATGCGAGGATTTCTCTTGTGTTATTTATATAAACGTTTTGGGCCCATTCATAGATCGTTGCACGACTGTAAATGGGCATCTGTATGGGTAAGCTACTTGCAAAGCCAGATCCACCCACTGAGAATGCAACTGCAGCTGGTATGTCGAATGTTCAAAAATTCCAGCATAGACCGGGAGTAGATTATTCCCTACCAATAATATCATGCCACGTCATCTGGTTGCTAACGGGACACGATATCATTGGGAGGGAGTAGTGTATGCCCGGTGTATATTAGAATGTCTTGTTGAATGTAGTTTTATATTGTTGTATCAATCAAATGTATAACAAGTATAAATTGAATTTGGTTCAGATGAAAGGCATAGGCTTGATCCAATTAAAGAAACAGAGATTGAGAGTTTCACTGGTGCTGTGTGGCTAAGGGAATTCAGCTATGAGACACTGGCGATGGCAACTGGTCATTTCTCATATCAAAATCTAATAGGGGAGGGTGGTTTTGGTCAAGTTTACAAGGGAAAGATTCCTCCTACTAATCAAGTTTATGCAATCAAAAAGCTTAAATATCAGCCCGATGGACAGCAGGAGTCCAAATTCCAGGCAGAAATTAGGGTCATTAACAGTGTTCGCCATCGGTATCTTGTCAAATTGGTTGGGTTCTGCAGTGATGGGGCCAACAGATTACTTGTTTGTGAGTTTGTTCCCAACAACTCCTTGAAATCTCATTTACATGGTCAGTTCTTTTTTTTTTTTTTTTATGTTTTTTTTTAATGACTAACTTTTTTTGACTGTGCAATTTAACTTTTATTGTGTTTTTTCCCGTTCAATTTTGTAATTCCCAAGAATTGGGATTATATCTATCAGAAATTACAGATGAACCGTTTTTCACTTCCAAGAAAATCAAAAATATAATTCAATTTATCTAAGTCTAACACTGATCATGTTGCTCATTGTCTCACAAAAGCAAATGATTCTCAGTGTGATCTTGATTGTACCCTTTTTTTTTTGTTTGTTTGTTTTGAAGATGCTTTGCTTCTTGATGAATTACAAATTTTTTTTACCATAAAAAATACATTAACAGCATATCACTTTCTTTTGTTATTTTACTCGTATGATCAATATGGAAAGACATTAATACTTTAGTAATACATATGACATCAATTGTAGGAAAAGATAGGCCAACACTGGAATGGAGTAAAAGAATTAAAATAGCGATAAAATCGGCCAAAGGGCTCGCATATTTGCACGATGACTGTAAGTGCTTCCATATTCACGCTGCTTAATTACTTATTTAGTTATGTGGAGGAGTTAATTAAGAAAAGAAATATTTTTATTGAGACTAAATTGAACTTTTACACATTCTTCACTCGCACACTCTTGCAATTTACAAATATTTTTTAATATTTTGATACTAAAGGTTTTTTTTTAAATATATATATATATGTGAAGTTTCGAGTTTTGCTTTATTAATTTGCCATGTATATTCAGGTAAGCCTAAGATCATTCACCGAGATGTCAAAGCTGACAATATTCTTCTCGATGAGAAGTTTGAACCAAAGGTACTTTTAATACTTCTACACATTCTTCATATCGTTTTTGCCTTATTAATTTGCTCAAGAATTTAGCATAAATTGAAATTTTAACAAACTGATCAATATAAGAAGAATGATTTTTGCATTCCAGTAAAAAGATAAGAAATATTTTTTTGGTTAAATAGGCCTAAATGGCCACAACAACAACACAACTAATGAATGAACGACACATGATTACAATAATCAACAAAAAGAAGTAAACCCAAATTTGTAGGTGGGGAATTGAATTCTCAGAAACATTCCAGAGACCCCATCGTCCTTCAAGCCCGTTAGCAGGCGCATCCATTTCCATTACGCCCAATAAATTGGATCTCAACATCCCAATTAAAATTAACATTAAAGTCCCACTTGGCACAAAAAACGACTTCACCGTCTCTATATATTGCTATTGATAAGCTAATTGATGAAGTAATCTTTTTGTCATTTTACCTTCGATGAAGCGAATAATACAAACAATTTGGTCTCTTGTTTCTTGCTCTTTTAATAAGTTTATCTTCAAGACCAGCAATCAAAAGTCATTCTTCACAATTTCATGCCCCAAATCACAAACAACACTTCCACACTGCAAAATATAGCAACACACAAAACTTTTTACCTTCCCCTTTTAGCATTATACAGAAAAAGTATCAATTCAATTTTCATTAATTGATAACATTATTATTTCAATGGACATTCGTCGAAGGAAGAGGGAGATGTAGAGTTTGGCTGTGTAACTGTTTCCTTTTTTTAATTAATAATAATAGATGTAATTGTGTATTTTTTTAAATATATTTAAGTGTGTATTTCAAAAGAAGTCAGTTAGTTCTAGTATATAGACATGTCATTTTTTCTGCTTAGTTGGCATGTTTTTAGGGAGTTTAATGCTTGACAACTTATAGAACACACTGGTACACTACGTCATCTGTGTGACAAGCCAATAAAGACACGATACGTGATATAATTTAGGGTCTAGGGTTGATAAATTAGCATCTAGGGTTTATATTTTAGGATCTAGGGTTTTTATTTTAGGGTGTAGAATTTTATTTAAATAATCTATTAAATAAGTAAGAGAAATTATAGAATACGCCTGACACACCACGTTATGTGTACCAAGCCAATAAAACATGCCACGTAATATATTTTAGGGTCTAGGATTAATAAATTAACATCTAGGGTTTATATTAGGATCTAGAATTTTTATTTTAGGGTCTAGAATTTTATTTAAATAATCAACTATTAAATAAGTAATTAATTAATTATAACATGTCACTCGTTAGTTGGAGTGTGACTTGTAATAAAGCTATTGGCTTGACACACAGATGACGTGGTGTGCCAGACATATTCTACCAAACTTAACATTTCATGTGGTGGCATGAATTGAGTTAAATCATAAGTCAACAACACATTTATTTGCGGTGAATTGATTAATATATGTAATTTCTAGGACTCTATGGTCATGTTTGGTTCATGGAATGGAATAGGGTGGAGATAGAATAGTTATTCCATGGAATATAATAAAAGAGGAATGAAATAGTTATTTCTTTTCCCACTCTATTCTAATGTTTAGTTCAACGCTAGAATAATATATGGAATATAATTTAATGAAACTGAAAAAAAGAAAGAAGAAAACTAGGTAAAAATAGGTTAAACAAAGAAAAAAAAAATCAAAAAATGAGATAGAGTGAAGCAAAAGGATAAAATTGAGTAAAATAAAGCAAAACGGACAAAAAAAAAAAAAAAGAAACAGAAAAAAAGTAAGAAAATAGAAAAAAAAAGAAATAAACAATTAAAACCATAGTTGTGAAAACCGGACCGGACCGGCGGGTCGGATCGGATTCGATCGGAACCGGAGGTCAGACCGGTCGGTTTCCATCCGGTTTTCACATTGGTCAACAACCGGTCAAACTTAGGTCGGACCGGCCGGACGAACCGGAAAACCGTGAACCGGACCGGTTTTCCGGTTCGACCAGACTCAAAAAAAATTATTTGAATATAAAATTTAAGTTATTATTTTGAGGTGTTTTTAATTAAAATAAAATATAGTTTATATTTTTAAATTATTTTAAATTAAATTGACATTTTATTGTAACTAAAAAAATTATATTTCATAAATTGAGTTTTTTTAATTACTATATTGTGTTTGAAATGTTTAAACTTAAAGAATTATAATAAAAATATTCAAATTTTTATAAATTATAAATATAAAAATAAAAATATATTAATATTTTGATATATTTATTAAATCCGGTTCGATTCCGGTTTATTCTAGTTTAATCCAAAATTCATGAATCCATGCATTCATCGGTTCGATGACCGGTCCGGGTCTGAAAACCATGATTAAAACAGAATATTAAGGAGAAAAAAAGAAATTAGAGAAAAATGAGTAGCATAAAAATTAATATAAAAAATTATAACATGTGATAAAGTATTGAATAACTATTCTTTGGTTCTTTGAGGAATAACTATTCCTTACTTTGAGGAATGACTATTCCATGGTCACATATTGAACCAAATATTCGAATAGCAATAGCTATTCTATTCATTCTCTATTCCATGAATCAAACATGACCTATAATTCTTGGAATCCTAATTTAGGTTCACTACTCTTGATACATATATATAACATATGGTACTTTGTTCAGGTTGCAGATTTTGGACTTGCTAAGTTTTTCCCTGACAGAGGCTCACCGACTCATATATCTAGTGCTATGAAGGGAACTCCAGTGTAAGATGCCTTTTTATAATTTTTGCTACTCGAGGACAGTTACAATTATTATTTTGTTTATGGAATTTATTAATCGGTCTGAGATTAATTATATACTTTTGAAGTAACCCTTTTTCAACCTACACTAGAAATTGAACTATAGTTTTATAACTATCCTGTGCATACACGTAAGTTCTAATTAAAATGTTCCCGGGAGGAGAAATTCTCATATATAGAATGCAGCTGGATAATCCGTGAAGAATAAAATGGTCAACAATACATTCGACTAAAAAAAAAAAAAGGACAAGAATAAAACATAACAAGCACTTAATCAATTAACGTTGGATTACAAATTCCTTCTAAATTTTAAAGTTTAAATTTGTTAAATTTCCAATTGCAGTTATGCTGATCCGGAGTACTATCCTTCGCAAAGGGTGTCGGAAAAGTCAGATGTCTATTCCTTCGGTGTTGTGCTTCTAGAGCTCATATCTGGAAGAAAACCCATTGCCGGAAGTATTAACATAGTACAATGGGTATGTAACTTTTCCTCATCAGTACACTTATTATTATGATTGTTATGAAACTGAAAGACGAATTTTGAGCAAGATCTAGAATCCTCTCAAGTTGGGTTCCAATTAATTACAAAATTAATACTGATAAATTGATTATTCATTTGTTTAATAATTAAATCTGAATAATTGATTTTATCATTAATGGCTCAGATGCACTGGACGTATATAAGGTCTAAACACATTGATATACATGTAGCAACAACTTTTGAATATTACTAATAGATGAATGTTTTGGGAACAAAATTTATTTTACTGTCAAATCCAACATTTCTTATATTGAATATAACAAATAAAAAATGTGTTATACAACCGTACATATGTAGCGTGTTCTCATTGATTGGAGACACTAGTTGCTTTTCGTCAATTGCAAATGCAAAGCGTTGGAACATATTTTATAGTTTGAATTTATTAGGTGGGACAAAATAAAAAAAACCATGCATGTGGGAACATTAGATCATGCCTCCCCATCTAGTTTTTTTCTCCCCCGTTTGAGAATGGGCTCAGCGGTGAAAAAGTGACTCTTGTGGTATGTCCACTTAGGTTCGAATCATACCGTGCTGTTGGAGTCTCCATTGGTAGAGCGATATATAAGTCTTCTCGTGATTTGCTTTGTAGTTTTGAAGCATTCCTTGGTGCTGGGCTGGAGATATCCATCATACCCTTAAACTTTTATTTACCAAACAAAAAAAGAAAAATAGTTATTTTTCCCCCCATTTGGTATATTTATTGGATTGCTTCCGGATTTGCATTCAATTTAATTTATTTCAGTTTCATCACAAAAAATTTGAAATGGGTTGACAGATTATGTTATACTCAAAATGCAAAGATTAATTCAATTGACAGTAAATATTTTACTAAAAATACATATAAGTTACAATTTTATAGCAACATAACTCTAACAATAATTTTATTTAGCAATCTTTTCTTTTGCGCAAACTCTAGTATTGCTTGTAGTGTAATAAATATACAATATATCTATTTTTAAGTCAAAAAAGACATCATTCAAAAGTAAATTTCTCCATTACAAGTCAGTTTGAATTTTTTTTGAAGAGAATACCTTATATTCTAATTTTCTTTCTGATTTCTTATAAATACTCGGATATAACAGTATGATTTCTTTTTTACCCATTTGTTGATCAATAGAAGTAAAGAAGTGGATGGAATTAAAAGTCAGGTTTTTGTGTAGGCAAAATCATTTATCATGCAAGCTTTGGAAAATGGGGACTATACGGGTCTAGTTGACTCCAAATTGCAAAATATATATCAAGAAGATGAAATGCAGAGAATGATTCACTGTGCTTTTGCTTGTGTATTTAGACCTTCACAGGATCGGCCACTAATGAGACAGGTAACATTTCACATTATAATTATGCACGTTGACCCAATTTGTTATTCCTTGTGTGTACATATAAAATATGTAGGGATCGCAAAATTAAATGCAGATAGTTGCTGTTTTGGAAGGAAAAGTTCCTTTGGAGACTATAAGGAAAGCTAGTGGCAGAAGATTCCCCTTCGGTATATTACGTATTTTCTTATGTACTTTTTTTTTTTCCAGTTCAGTTAATATGCTACTTTCATTTCATTCAATATCAGCTTTTTCGTCACAAGTGCATATGAAGTTAATTTAACTCAGCGGTAAGAAGATAACTATCGAGAGTACCCCACTTGAGTCCGATTTAGCTGTCGTTGTTAGGGTTTTCACAGGTAGAGTGATATGTAAGTTTGATACATATAAAATATACTATGCAAAGGATAATTGTACTCCATCATGGTCTAGTATATAGAGGCTTCAATCTTTCCCAATAATTCTTAATTTGATTAGGATTTCAATCTTGATTAGAATAAACTTCTGCTTGTTTAGGAGTGGTAAAATACCTCTTTATCAGACTCTAACTAGGCTTAAAACACTCCTTTAATCTTCTTATGAAGTGTGGAAAAGTTTCTCAAAGAGTTAGAAATTGAATCCTTATGAAGCAAGGACAAGAAGGCTGATTTACTGAGTAGCTTGAGCAGCTAGTTGAGTTACAAAGCCTTGGAGGAATATGATCACTTGTCTCCCCTTTTTTGAGTACCAACTTGGGATTGGAGTTGTCAATTTAGCTCGTCGAGCTAATGGCCTGTGTACTCTTTAAGCTTATTTTCAAATAAGTACTAAAGACACTAATAGTAAAAAGAAAAAAGAAATCTGAACCAAAATAACATGTATTTGTTGGTCCAGAGGCTCTTTGTAATCCAAGAGAGGGGTGAAGTCGGTTCCTAAAGATTTCTTGTGAAGTTGAAATTTTTTTCAAAAACTTACAACTTAATATAAATCACTTATGAATCAATAGCAGCAGTAGAGCTAATCAATATTGACTGTTGTGTAATTGACAAGTTAATTTACTTAATATTGAAAAATTTTGTGAGTCAATAGTAGAAACAAAACTATTGAAACACAAATCAACTATCAAATCAATAACGTGAATATCAGTAGCTTAAACAGAAGCAAGATATACCAATAATGAATATTCAATAGCGACCATTAACAGTACCAAGAGATATCAATAGCGACAATTTTTGCTGGTTATCTGACTAGCAGTATTGAATGAATATTTCACTAGTCAAGGTACCAAAACCAATTTTGATTTTTCAGAAAGGATTTAAATAACATAATCAATACAAGCAGTTCACAAAAGGAAATATAAAGTATTGACAATAGTAAAGTAAAGAGTAAGGGATAAGAAAATCAAATACTACAAATTTATAGAGATTCGACCTTTCTTGCATATTCCTCTCCTCAAGGTACATTCACTTGAGAGTTTCCAATCTACCGTGTATTCTTTACAATAATAGAATTCAAGCCTTTTTACAACTCAATGCTATATCTCTCTAGTAAATAACCTCCTTACAAAATTAGATTTACTAAGCTTATAACTTCTACTTAAGTAGCACAATTACATAGGTTTTGAATTTAAGAGATGTTTATCAAATGAAGAAAGATTACAACAATTTTGAGCACTCAAACTTTTTTCTCAATCTTCTTTCTTCTTAATTGCTTAAGTAGTTTTTCAATGAGCATCAAGCTACAATTTATAAGCTAGATTACAAATTTGACCGTTTGAAATTAAATCTTAGCCGTTAAAGAGATGATTCAGAAAGGTTATTTAGTTATAGTGGTTTGAGACTGGTCTAGCATCTTTTGAAGAACAATGATTCGTTCAATACTAAATCGCAATAGCGACGTTGCTGGTGATCGAGTTTCCAGCTTTGGGTAATAATCCTTTTTCTTCTTTGGATGAGAAACGCTTGATATCATGAAATTAGAGAGCATCTTTTATTCTCTAATGTGAGTTAGGTAGAGATTTTCCTTGGAGACCGTGCATGACTGATGTAGAAGAGAAAGCTTTGGCCTTTTTGTGCAAGTTTTATGGTAAGAAGTGAAAATGGGTCGATTTTGGTGATTTTTGGGCCTAAACTTATCGAAAATGGGCCAATGAGAAAAACTCACAGCCTTTGGCTGTGAAGTCCATTGCTTTTCAGCCAAAAAATGACGTTTAGGCCTTCAAATTAGCATTTTTCTCTTTTTTCGGACTTTTCGGAAAATTTTAGGGTGTTTTGTGTTACTTTTCTTTCCTTGTCCGTTTTGGGATTTTTTTTTGTTTATTCTTTTGCCTATAAAAAGGCTTGGTTGCAATAGATTTCGAGAGCTTTGATTTGAATAAAATTTCCCCTTATTCCTTTATACTTTGAATTTGTCAAATTCTAGTATTTAGGAGGTCTTATTCCCGGAATCGTGCACGATCAACGGGTCTAAGATAATCTGTTCGTTATCCGCTGCATCAATGACCCACTTTTTCATCTTCCAATGTTTGATATGTGATTCCTTGAATGTCTTGAAACTTTCCTTATATAGAATTATCCTTTTCGCATTTTTGATATCAAATATTCTAAAAGTTACCAAAATATGTATTTAAGATATTTTCTCCAATATGACAAGTTAGATACAATTTAAAAATGTTAATCAAGAAATTTTTGTTATCTTCAAAACCCATATACATGTGATTTCAACAGTATTATATATCCCACATTGGTTAATGAGGGAACTATGTGGCTTCGCAATCCTCATCGTTTGAGCTACCTTTTGGTATGAGTTAAACTTTTGTTTATATGGTATCAGATTATATGTGAGGCAATTCTTCCCCTCGTGGTAACTTTAATTTAGTAAAAAAACAAACCGAAATTATGGATGAACTAAATGACTTTATCTAAGACCACTCATAAATCTCTCTTGATAAGCTTTTAAATCAATTGAAATATGCCCCGTTGTTTTCATGTACAGATAGCTATTACCGGCCTGTCGAGTATCTGGACCTCCAGCACCAGCACTATGGGCAGAGGGCTACTATTATACACACTCCAACTGGTGGAATTGAGATGTTTCCAAGTTATCAGCTGATGAGAGAATTCAGTTTCGAGGAAATGATGAAGGCAACTAATAGTTTTTCCAAGGCAAACTGTATTAAGAAGACTACTTATTATCAAGTTTATGAGGGGACACTTAGCAATAAAGAGAAGGTGGAAATTAAGAAGCTTAATTATACTGATGGACAAGAAGGCAAATTTAGGGAGGAGATTAGGACCATTATCAGTGTGCGTCACCGGAATCTTGTTAGGCTGGTTGGATATTGCATCGATGGGGACAATAGATTTCTTGTTTATGAGTTTATTCCCAACAACTCCTTGCAATACCATTTACATGGTAATTAGTTGAGATTCCGAAATGAAGTTGGTATTTCAATTCAACACATGGAGTACTCTCTATGGGATGAACATCAAACTCGGTTAAAAGTGTAACTCATTTTATCTAGATTCTGACAAATCGTCATTCTCGTTACAGAGAGTGGACATTGTTATATTTTTACATATAGCCCAGTTAGACATATAAATCTTCTTACCAACTGTAAAAAATGTAACGTTACACGCAAATAAAATGAGTTACACACTGCTAACCAAGTTTGATGCTCACCTGTAACCATCCTACAAACGGAAGACTTAATATGTTCGATTATCATTGGTTAAGAGCTCAATGTGCTAAATTGAAATATCAGGGTACAAATTGAAAGATAAGGACACTCGGATATATACATGTTTTCCTCATTTTATAAATGAATGTATATATTTTGCTTGTAAGATATAAAACTGAAAAGGGGTATTCGTGAAATGACAGGCAATAGTAGGTCAACAATTGAGTGGCCAATCAGAATGAAGATTGCCAGAGAATTGGCCAAAGTATTGAAATATCTACAAGAAGACTGTGAGTATATGTTCAGAAATCAGAATTAAATAAACTTTTTTTGGACTAGGCTACCAACCCTTAATCATTATGTAATTATATATGCAGGCAATCCGAGGATCATACACAGGGATGTCAGAGCAGAAAATGTCCTTCTGGACAATGAATTTGAAACAAAAGTAAGTGTATATCTTAATAAAAAAAAAAAAAAAAATACAATACATTACAATACAGTTGTTTGCTGCAATATAACAGTGATTGAGAAAAGTATATATGTTGTATTTGTTTTTGCGAAGCTTGCAAATTTTGGGCTTGCCAAGTTCTTCCCAGATGATGCTACACATGTTATCACCCAAGCCAGGGATACTTCAGAGTAAGTAAATTTTGATGGACAAACATGTTATAAAAAGCCTTTTGTTTTCAAAAAGTTATTTTTGAAGTCTTCCATATCATTTTAAACTTTCAAATTAAACACTTGATGGGGGGTATATGAGCAGATATATGGATCCTCAGTATAAGAATACTGGAGTGCTCACTGAGAAGTCTGATGTGTACTCCTTTGGTGTCGTACTTTTGGAACTCATTACAGGGGAACCACCTATTAACAATCTTGTTCATCGGGTATGCATTCACTCTCTTCTTTTTAGAATGAAAATTATTTATTACTTCTATGGAATGCAACAATTCAACAATTCTCATAAATATGTTTCGATATCGAATTAATTGTCCAGGGAGAAAACTAAGCTATCAATCTGCTTCTAGTTCATCTTCCTACTATTAGGTTTTGGTGACGTCCAATAATAGTTTTTACTCCGCCACAAAAAAAAACAAAAAAAAAAAAAGAAGGAAATAATAGCTTTTATTATTATTTTTGATACGAGAATTTTGATTAGTGGAATGATAACCTTCATGATCATCTCCATTATTTTCACCAAGGAGAGCGTAAAGATATATAATTTCCTCGAGCCATTTCAGATCTAGAATCCTTGCTGTCATACCATCGGAAGAAGAGTTTTGTTTTTCTGCTATTTAATTAGGAAAGAGCACATGAGGTACATATTAATTATGCTAGCTAGCAACATTAAACTATATACAATTCTTAGCAATATCAACATGCTTTCGTTTGGCTTATCAAATATGTTTTAAAATTTCAAATGCATATGATGAATTGAAGAATTTAAGTTGATCACTGCAATAAAAGTTAGTACCTATGATACATAAAATAACAGATTCTTGGTTTCATGTAAAATTTTAGATTGTCCCTCAGCTGAAAGAGTGTTTGATTGAAGAATATTTAAGCTTTGCAAGTTTTCTGGATTGGAAGATCAGGTATTATGAGCGGATTGAATTGATTAGAATGATTGCATGTGCATTAGCCTGTGTACGTGATCGTCCTGAGACTAGGCCCACAATCAGCCAGGTATTAACAAATTTTATTATCATTCCATTCCATTTTCTCAAATTTTACACGATTAATATGTTAACAGCTCGCAAATTATATTGACCAAGTCAATCATGTTGTAAGCAATTATCATATATAATAAATATAAGGTTAAAAGGGAGAACATATTTTTAAACTTGTTTTGGTTTTCTAAAATGACAACCATTTTGGAAAGAATAAAATTAGCTAAAATGACTTCTATTATGGACTGGAGGGAGTATTTTCTTATGTACTTATTTTAGTTAATAAATTTCTTTAACCTCAAGCTACTACAGGTGACAAAAATTTGTTGCTAAAAGTACAAAAATTGTTACCATAACTTTTGTTAGCGATAAAAGAATTGTTTCATATTGTTGCTATAAAATGGTAACATGATCTCTTTGCAGCAAAATATGATACAAACTTTCTTCTCATTGAGATGCATAAGCCAACAACTTTTGGATTTATATAACTCTTAAATGAGATTTTTATTAGCAAAACTTTTTGCACCCAAATTTAACATTTGTTATGGTGAGGTTTGCATCGTTATGTGTCTCCTTCCTTTTCGGCAACTTGAAATTCTTTGATAGGCTTACTCCTTTCCTCTTGATCACATTATGTCTTCTATTGGTTTCATTTTTACATGCATTAAACATATTCATTAGTCACTCTATTTTATTTAATTTGACTTTGATCTATTTTACACAGTTTTTCTGTTTTATTTCTACAACCCATGTTTTACTTATGTGTGTGTAACAGGTTCTTGGAGTTCTGGATGAAACTATTAGTCCTATAACGATCTATGGGACGGTTGGATTACTCTCCAAGGAGAAAAGTTTCAAAATGACAGCTTGAGGAATGATGATATCAACGCAGAAGGATACAAGTCTTCATGGATAGCTCATACGAGTATTCACTCAATTCTTTTTTTAATGAGGTTATACTCTAGTGAAATACGTTGTGTGTGTGTGTGTGTATATATATATATATATATATACACACACACACACACATTGTGTGTCTTGTTAAATGTTTGTTGGCATAAATAAAATATTATTTACAAATTTTGTTCTACTTAATATGATGTGTTTGGAAATAAAATAGCATTAGTAGGTTCTTCGCTTACTATTTAAAGATTTCTTTTTAAGGAGATTATGTGACAATAATATATTTTGAAGGTTCCAAGCAATAGAAGTTATTATTTGGGTCTTATCTGCTAGACCATTTACTTGGGTTTGATGTTCATACGGATAACAAGAAGTAGGGTAGTCTCTGGGTTTAACACTACTCTTTTTAGACCGGTTTTACCAAAATAAATACGCACTTTATTTCATCATCCGTTTATTCACACAACTCGTTCTACATATTTTTCCAATACCCGTTACTTACCTATTTCCATGAAAATTATCCATTTAATTAAAAAATGAATAATATATTAATAGCTATTTATTAATAATTATTTAAAATATTCAAGTATATTGTATAAACAAATTAAAATACATGCAAATATTATACAGAAAGTGAGTTGCCTTAGTGAAGAAGGCTAAATCATTTCATACAAGAGATGTCAGGTTTGAATAGCATATTGTAATATTCCAACATTTATGTGTTAAATGGTTAGGATAGAAGGTAACAGGTATCCTCTACCTGTTAGAGATGTTTGGGAATGAATCCCACATCGGAAATAAATGAGACTAAGGAGTAGTATATAAGTGGTGTAGATTGGACCTTAACACAAACCAATTGGTTTTGTGTTACATGGGCTCAACCCAACTTATATGCTCACTCATCCAGTCAAGCTCAGCACTTTCAAGGCCCATAGAGTCTTCTCATGATATCAAAGCAGAAAAGATCCCAGGCTCGTGTTTAAATGTCCTGGTGGAGTTTGGGTTAGTAGTGAAAACTAGACCCGTTGATGACCTTAGACCTCAGAGGATATAGGCCAAGGAAAGTTTGACAAATGACAACTGGTCCATGCCTAGTTACACTTGAGGGAGAGTGTTGGAGATGTTGGGGAATGAATCTCACATCGGAAATAAATGAGACCAAGGAGTAGTATATAAATAGTGTAGATTGGATCTTAACACAAGCCAATTGGTTTTGTAATACATGGGTTCAACCCCACTTGTATTCTCACTCATCTAATCAAGCCCAACACTCTCAAGGCCCATGAAGTCTTCTCACTACCCATTGTAATACATACCTGGGTACAGGTAAAAGGGTATCCTAGGGGTATATCCGTACATGTAGCGGTTATTCTAAATGTCATTTCCGTTTCAAACCCTGTTATACAATGTTTGGATAGCCCCATTAGAGTCGAGTAATGTCGGGTAGCTTTGAAACCTGTAGCAATTGTTATCCCTATAGATGTTCACACTTAATAATAATCTTATTGATTAGAAAACTCAAGTTGAAAATAACTTAGGGTCTCTAGATTATTTTTCCTATATAAATTCAGTTGTTTCATTTCACTAAATCACAATTAGTAACATAAGAAGAATGGAATATAAGAATTTAAAAAGAACAGCCAAAATAATTTCTGACAAAGAATGCTTAATTTCCAACAAATTAAAACAAAGCCAAAATATGTTATCATTTTTACTCCGTTTCAACCTTAGTTTCCTGTTTTTCTAAATATCTTTTTTTTTTCTTAAATACATCTTTTTAATACGACAACTACTTGTACCCTAATTTTTATACGCTATTTTCAGTATTCTTAACTTTTATACGCCTTTCTTCAGTATCGCCTATCGCACGTCAGGGAAGAGCGCTGCCACAAGTTGGTGACTTGATGCATGTCGAGCACATTAAAATTAAAATACCTACTCTTTTGTAACCAGTAATTTGTAGTAGTAAGGAGTGGGGTCGAATCCACATTGGTAGAGTTATCTCTTCTAAAGTTTAAACAAAGAAAAGTAAAAGGGAGTGTTTGTAAATTACAAATGAATATAAAAATAACAAAACAAAGTAATTTGATGAAAAATTTATATGAGACGGATTCCTGCTAGAACGCAGATTCGAGTCTTGAGTCAAACCAACCGATCATCGATCAAAACAAAAGATATCTTCAACATGTTCAAATAAATTAGCTATGGCTATCAATAAGCATAAATAACCTATCTCTTCTTACTAATTAGATAATTAAGAAAAGCTCTTTAACTATCCCTAGTCAATCGAACAATTCCAAACAAGTTTCAAAATTTAATTCAATCAAAAGCATTAACATATGAAAGAGAACTAATTTTACTCAATAATCACACAAGTGAGATTATTTAAATCATACCAATTTAATTCACAACATAGATTAAAAACTTGTTCATAATTAACTATGTTGGTCACTACTGAGGTTAGGTATAATAAACGATTACATATTTAAACACCTAACTAGTAAATTGATCGCAAGTAAATAATTAAATCAAATATCTAATTAAATCATGCAATGCGAATAATAGAAGAAAATTGATTACTTGATAGAAGATAATAAGAACAAAAGATCTCACAATTGATTTACAAGACTAAATTCCTCCTAGCTAGAACTTAGGGTTTGGTTCTTCATGGCAAGAACGAAACACCAAAAACAAAGAAAACGTGAGAGCAAATCATGTTCAAAATAATTTGGAGCAGAAGAAGAAGAAAGTTTTTCTCTTCCTAAACTCTTTTAATCCCAGTCAACTAAGGAAAGAGTCTTAAAAAGGAAATAACTCTAATTAACATTTATGGGAAAATCTAATTAGAGTTAATCTAGGAATAAAAATAAAAATACTTTAAACCTAACTACAATAAGGGCTAATACAATTAAAATAAAACTAATTAGAAAGTCTTCTAAACCTATAAAATAACTTCAAAATTAGCAGCTAAGCCATGCTTTTGGATTATGCAAAAACAACTTTTTAGTCAACTTTGCAGCATTAACAACACACCACAAGCCATGCTCATGTCTTATTAAAAGATAATTAGGGTTTGCAAATCTCTCAATCTAACGTGGATGATACTTCGCACTTTGATATATATAGTATATGTGGATTACAAGGGATAATTACAATATTAGTCCTATACTTTGCAAATGTATACAAATAAATACACCAATACATAGATGACTCTATCACTCCCCCTCAAGTTGAGCTAGGGTGGAAACCATAGCCAACTTGTCCCACAATAACTGAAATCGTGTTTTAGTCAAGGGTTTCATAGGGATATCAACAACCTGGTCATCTGTAGAAATATATCTAACATGCAAATGCTTAGAAGCAACTCGTTCCCGTACAAAATGGAAATATAATTCTAAGTGCTTGGTGCGAGTATGAAAAATCGGATTAGCAGTAAGGTATGTAGCATTTAGATTATCACACCATAAAGTAGGAACTTCATTTAAAGGAAAACAAATCTCAAGTAAAAGCATCCCAAGCCAAGATAATTCCAACGTTGTAGTTGCAAGTGCTCGGAACTCTACTTTAGTAGAAGAATGGGATACAATACGGGGATGCCCAAGAAATTAAATTAGTGCCATGGAACATACCAAAACCCGAGGTTGATCATCGGTCATCAATATCTCCCTCTAACCTGAATATGAAAACGCATGCAAAGCAATAGAACGTTAGGGCTGAAATCTCAAGCCAAAAAGGCCGTAGCCTTTTAGTATCTCAAGATGCGTTTCAAGGCTTACCAGTGTAGAGTAGTGGGATTCTACATAAAATGAGCCACCTTATGAACAACAAACACAATATCGGGGGGGGGGGGGGGGGGGGCGGGGGCGGTGAGGGGATGACGCGTTTGCGACGGGACGCGGGACTCCCTTTTGGAAGGGGCACCTCGATTTCGGGCGGGGCCCTCCCTCGCGTGGGGTTTTTTGGTTTGGAAATTCTTTTTTTGGAAAAGCGGATCGTTTTGAAAAAGAATCAAGACCTAAATCTTGATAAAAAGTATAGGAGTCGCTACCCGGCTCAGCTCTACCGGGAAATTACAGTGTAGCCGAACCAAAGCGGGAACTGTCACACTTTTCAGAGATCTAGGTTCAGACAAGTCCCTTATTTCGTGTCTAATTTAAATATTACAGCCAATGTTCTAGTTATGACACTTTAATTTGCTAAAAGTTGATTTTTATTGAATAATACACGCGGCGCGCATACAGATAATACAACATATAAAGTAAAAAGAATAAATATTTAAGAGCTTACAACCCAATTGAAAGAAAAATAAAACTCTCGTCTCACTGATACAACCGCCTAGAATACACGAGAATCTAAAGTTTACAACCGCCTAAATACATAATTAATTCTATTAAATACAAATAAAAAGAAAAATTAAAATAAAGTAAAAGCTGCAAAACAGAGGTTACCACAATTTTTTACGGCACGCCATAAATAGGACTCAAATAGACAGAATTGGGGAATTAGGATTCGGGGTCATGCAATTGGGGGTAACCGGGTCGGGCCGGTCGACCGGTCCGGTTAGACCTGGAAAACCATTTTTTAAACGTCCCTGTATTTTTTTGGTTTTTTATGAGAAAATCGTTTTTGAAAACATTTTTCCGATTTATTTTAATTTAGCATACCGAGTGGGTCGGCTTTCGGGAGAACCGGGTCTCCGTCGTGGAATTATTCTAAATGCGATTTTACCAAAAAAATAAATCTAAGGTCGTGATGCACACAACAAAATTCATTTTGATGATTTTTGGGGTTTTCTAATTTTTCCTGATTTTCTAAAATTTTTCGATTTTTATGAAATTTTTTTGGGTTTTTATGATTTTTTTATTTTATTTTAGGGATTTTTAGGGATTTCTGCTTCTGGCCGTGGACTACAGTCGTGCGACTGTAATCCTGGCTAGGCAGAAATCGCTAAAAAACCCTAAAAACAAAAGCCTGAAACTGAGAAAATAAGCACAGTCGTACGACTGTAGAGGATTTGGCACGACTGTAATTATAGTCATGCCCCTGTTCTTGTTTCAAGAATAGTCGTACGACTGTTCTTATTTTTCCAGAAATATAAACTTGAAAACTTGAATAAAAAGGCACCAAACACAAGTAAATCACCCAGAAAGCAGGAAAAAGGGTTGAGTTAAAGGTTGTTTACCTCCTTGACAACGATTCACAGCTGGAATGACCCCTGGCTACGCACCAATCCACGTGAATTCGTTCTTTTTTCCTTAGGAAGTCAAGGTTGCAAAAGGTCCAAAAAATCCCAGAAAAGTCACGGATTTGTGTTTGTTTTTGTCCCAGAAAGATTTAGATTTTTAGTGTGAATGTTAGCCTAGGATTTCTACTTCGTTTTGGTGATTAACAACGAGAAAATAAAGAGAAAATGTAAGAAGAAAGCAATATATCCTATTTTCTCTCTTCTCTCTTTTTCTCTCTTTTTCTCTCACTAAAAATCCGATTTCTCTCCAAAAAGCCCCCTAATTCTGATTTTTTTAACCTTATATACCCCCTACTAACCCGGAAATCTTGAGCATTTAATGCTCAAGATTTCCCATCTTTTCCAAGTCAAGGGGGTATGGGCTCTGCAACCTGCCCCCGAAAGTACAGTCGTACGACTGTAATTACATTACAGTCGTACAACTGTATCACGACTGTATTTTACAGTCGTGGGTCAACGGTCAACGGTAATAATAATTTTTTTTTTAAGAAAAAATTTCGTGTTCACAGGCTGCCCCTCGTGTAGCTGAAGTCCGATTTTTGAAACGGATTTAGGTACACGACAAAGAACACGAAATCACGATGCAAATGTGGTTTTCGCAGGTGAACTGCAGGTGACTTTGGTAGTCAGGTGGTCCATATGCCTTTTGCATGAGGATGACACCGAGAAGATGGGCGACTTTTGGAGTCGGGCAGTTCCTTACGATGGTTTTCGCGTAAGGATGGCGCCGAGATAGAATGACTTTTGGAGTCAAAAGGCTGTGTACGGTTTGTCATACCAAGCCAAGAATGCATGTAATGCGTGTTTGATGAATGTATTTATTCCTTGATCGATAATTTTGAAACAAAAATTTTTGCCCCTTCGATCAAGAATAAATACGGGAATGCGTGTCTTGGTTGCCTTTTATAGTCGTGCGGGACTGGATTTGCGAATACAGGATGTGATAGTCGTGTGCGACTGGCGCACTCAACAGACTGATACGAGATTTGGGTTCCCTTTTAAAGTCGTGGTGGACTATGATTTTTGTGTGTATGTGTGACAATCGCGTGCGGCTGGGCGCACCCGACGGACTGACATTGGATTTGGGTGCCCTTTTAAAGTCGTGGTGGACTATGATTTTTGTGTGTATGTGATGGCCCGGTGTGGCTTGGCACACGGGACGCGTTGAAAATGCAGTTTGGTGAAATTGTACTTACAGTGAATTTTTCATTGTTTTCTCGGGTTTCGTGCCCCTTGGGAGAGGCAGACCGTTGTTGGAAGAAATTATTCGCCGCTGGGTTAGCCCTGCAAAATTACTAAAATACCTTCCCGTGAGGGATAATTAAGCATCAGATAATGAAAATAGGGTTCAGAGAATAAATAGGAAAAAATTAAAAATTCCCCCCCTTTTTTTCCACTACAGTCGTGCGACTGTATTTGAATTTTGAATACAGTCATATGACTGTAGACGAAGTACAGTCGTACGACTGTACTTCGCAGGCAGAATGAAATAAAGGGGCGGTTTCCGCCCCTTTCTCTCCCATTCTTCCATATTTTTGAAAACCTTTACTTCTTTTCTCTCTCAAACCGATCCCGACCTTCAAAATCTCGCCAAAATGTTGAAGAAAATGGGAAAGAAACTGAAAAAGATCCAGAGCAACATGATTCCAGAACCCAATAACCCCGATGAGATCCCTTTTGTGGGGATTGCATAAGGATATGGGCACCCGCTTTACATGGACCATTTCGGGATTCGCTTCGGGACGGAGATCCCAATTCTACTGGCGATGGACTCCCACTTGTCCGTTACTCAGGTTGGTACCCGATTCTTAGGCCTTGATTTTGGGTTTTCCAATATTTTTCCTTTTGAAATTTTGGAATTGATTTGCATGATTTACTGCTTTCTGGGTTGATTGGTTGAGTAGAATACATGCTAGGAGTCCCCTGTAGTTAATAGGAACAAGAAACTAGGAAAAACGAGTTAGAAATTGCTAGAATTAAATGGATTTCGAATTTTTTTCTGCAGGGATATGAACAGTCGTGCAACTGTTCATGCCAAAGATGAACAGTCGTACGACTGTAGGCACTACAGTCGTGCGACTGTAGTTACGCTCGTGCGAAGCGTACTACAGTCGTACGACTGTAGCAAGAAAATTAGGCTTTAAAATTTTATTTCGTTTGATTAATTTTTCTATGTTACTATTATGCAAAAACTGAATGCATATGTGTTGTACTTCCCCATAATGCAGGTACACAGGATTGCCGGCAGCGGGAATCTTTCTCTGCCACGGGTCTGGTGGGATCGGCTTCCCGAGCCTGTGCGGGCTCGGGTCAGGATCTTAGGGCTCGAGTCTTTTATCTTGTCTTTGCCCACGAGCACACCGCATACCACGCACGCCGTGCTGACGACTCTGTGTGAGAGATGGGTCTGTACCACCCATACCTTCCACCTGCCCATCGGGGAGTTCACCGTCACTCCCTCGGACTTCGTAGCGATTACCGGCTTCGGGTTTGGCGGGACCCCCATTATCTTCAATTGTAGCATGACCCGACATCAGCAGGTAGATGCTTATATCGGGCGGCTGATTGGCTGTACCCCTGAGAAGAGGAAGATCCTGTGTTCGCTGGTGGAGGTTTATTGGGCCACCCGTGCAGTCTTGTTTGAGGAGGATGTGAAGCAGTACACCAGAGCCTACGTGCTCGTCCTCCTATCATGTACGTTGTTCCCCACTAGGCAGAGCACCTGCAATCTGACTCTGCTTCCCACACTGGCGGACTTGGCTGCCTTCCCATCCTTGGATTGGGCACGAGCTGCATTAGGGCAGCTATATTACGGGCTGGATTTATGTGCCCGGGGAGCACAGCAGGAGATTCTGGGCTTTTGGTTTGGCCTTCTGGTATTATCTCTTTTCTTCCCGCTTCTTTTTTTTTTTTAAAGACTAATATATGTATTTTTTGTAACTATAGATCTGGGTGTTCGAGCACCGCGTATTGGAGCCGCCCGAGTTGAGAGACGTCCAGGGTGATGTCTAGCCGACTATCCTGCATTGCTGGATGCAGGGATGGCAGGGCATAGTCCGCGATATAGAGGAGGTGCGGTAGAGTTTGCTTGATACGACCTGGGGGAGGGTAAGTAGACAAAACTCGTTAGTAAGAAAATTTAAACAACTTTTATTTACCTATACTGAATTCCCTTTTATTTCATTTCTACAGATCCGACACCATCCCTGGGAGGGTCTGGGTGCCATCACCCTACTTGTTCAGACCTCCGTGCGTTTTGACCATCGCCGGTTCGTCATGGAGTGCCCTATGTCCCAAGAGTGGTACTTGGGCGAGCGCCTCTTCCTCTCCGACCACGTCGATGGTCCAGTCAGCCGGCTTGTGCCTCCGCCGCTTCCACAGGTGCTCTTCTGGCTGTATTTGGCGGAACCTGCGACATACCCTGGTATATTCGGAGAGGGGTATAGTGTAGACCCCGTGCATGGAGATTATCCGACTTATATCCAGCAGTGCTTACTGCCTGCTGCGGGTGTCGCGCCAGCGGCTCCTCCTCCTCGTCCTCGCCAGGTATTCACTTTCTCTCTCTCTTTTTTTTTTCTTTTTTCTTTTCTTTTTTTTTTTTTACTCTTTATTCTCTTCGCAGGTTAAGAGACGTAGGGGAGCCAGGTCTTCTCAGCCCAGTGGCCCGGCCGGCAAGAGTGTTAGCGTGGCTACAGCCGGGAAGGATACTCCTATTTAGGATAGGACCCAAACTGTTCATGCAGGTAGCGCTGCAGCTTCGGCTTCTCAAGCTGTCGGCGCCAGTGGTGTGGTGGAGGGCCGCTTAGTGTCCGAGCTTAGAGCCGGCTTCAATTTGACAGGGTTGGATGGCTCCCTCACCTATAGGACGTGGAATATTCCTCGTGAGGAGCCAGCTGTGTTCTTTCCAGAGGATACCACCCATGTAAGTCTATGATTTGATTGATTTTTTTTTTTAATTTCCTATCGTTCTCTAGGTTCGGCGAGCTGATGTGGAGGAGATAGCCTATCTGTACAAGGGCCTGGGGGACCTCCTGGTCCATGAGAATGGTGTTTAGGCGGTAAACATCCCGTGTTTCCTGCATCATGTCATGATTTATGTAATGCATGAATGTGTATGTATGTATGTATGAATGTTAATTTATGCTATTGACTGCAGTCCCGAGTCGAGATGCTTCGAGATCAGGTCAGGGAGGCTGCTTCTTCTGTGGCTCAGGCCTAGGCTGCGAACCAAGAGGTGGATAAGGCGAGAGCCGAGATAGCCAGGCTGCAGGCTGGGATGGCTCGTCTACAGGCGGACTTCGACTCCTACAGGGCTACGCATCAGAGTGAGTCCGAGGAGGAGGAGGAGGATGAGGGGCAGGATGAGAGCTAGTTGGAGCGTCCTGCTCTTCTTATTCGTTGTCTTTATTGTTTCTTGTCTTTCATATTGGATTTTTAGGCACATTGTGAATTGCACTTTTTTACATTATGGGATTCGCTTTTGTTTTATTAATATTTGGAAATTCACTCTTCTTCTTTTTCTTCTTCAATTTTTTTTGCTTCTTTTTATCCAGGCTTTTACAATTTTCTAGAATCATTACAAGACTTTGATTGGCTTAAATTGAAGCCTTTCGGGTTGTGGAATCTTAAGGCCTATTACAAACACCCCTGGAACATCGAACTGTTGAACGCCTGTTATCGTTTATGGGACCCATTGGATAACGTTTTCTGCTTCTCATGCCAAGAACTCTGCCCCTTATATGAAGAATTCAGCGCCATCTTGAACATCCCCTGCCATAAAGGGGTGGACATTGCCGTCCCTGAGTTCACTTTTGGTAGCATTTCTTCCTTGGTGAGCTTGTTCGGGCTTCCCAATCTCGAGGTAGAAGCTTTACTTGCTACTGGTTCCCCTTCTCTCGGGTTTAGCTTGGACTCTGTACTGAAGTGGTGTATCAATGCCCCTAGGGACCACATGAGCTGGACCTCCATGGTTAGCCTGTTACTTGTGAGCCGATATTTCTGTGGTCCTAGTGATGGGGTTGTCTCTTTTAGGGCTGTCTCCCTTATCTCTCAGATGGCTGTGGGGGCATCTCCAGCTCCTTTCGCACTTGCTGAGACACTGATCAGTTTGCATATATCTAAGACAAACGGTGTTCTCCACATTGGCCCTCACCTCACATTGCTCCAGGTAAAGCTCCTTATTGTCTGGTGTATTTCTAGGTCGAATGAACTTCTAACCCTTGCTTACCATTAACTGCAGATCTGGTTGTTGGAGAAGCTATCGATTCTCAAGATTCCGAGAGAGAATTTTAAGAAGTACCATCCGACCAATTTCAGGGGACGAGGCTTCTCTATTGACTCCTATACTGATATGTTTGCTGATGAATGGGGAGTTTGGCTATCTCGCCTGACTGATGACCAGATTAGGTGGGTGTGCCCCTGGTGGAAGATCACCCACGTGATTGTGGAGATGTGGGCACATGGTGTGCAGTTGTTGGGACTGACCAGGGTGACATTCGATTCTCTGAGTCGCCTTTGCCGGTAGTACGGTCATCTGCAAGATATCCCCTAGCGATCTTGCGTCACCAGTTGTGAGGAGTATACTGCTGCTTGGCCATATCACATCAGACTTCGCTGGGCTGGAGATACCCATCGTGTGGCATTGAATTATGCCTCGCTTGCTCCCACAGAGACAGATGATCGTTACAAGCAGTGGCTAGCTGAGATCCAGGATTTACCGACCCGTAAGGCGCTTGAGAGTGCGACTTTCCGCTGGCTGGCTCCTTCTGAGGCCGCGAGACCACTTCCTGTCAAGAAAAGGAGAGCATAAAAGAAAAAATGTGATTTTCATTATCATGCATGTATTGGCTACCATTATTATTATTTATAAACATCTTTTCTATTATTGATGCAATCTTGCTCCCTTTTTTTTGCCTTAATTTTTGCTTAAATCGCCCTTACGGTTTTCGACTTAATAGGCTCTTTTTTTTTTACTACAAATGGATGATATTCGCAATTGCACACTTAGGTGTCTAAATGTCTTTGTTTATCTGGATGTTTCGACAAATGAATCATGTAACATACTCCAAACACTCATGCAATATGTTGAGCAACACTTCATTAATGAAATTTAATTATCGCATCAATTGAAAATTTTAAAATTAGTACATATCTCGAACGAACTCATTCCTGTTATCAACCATCCTATTCAGGTTTTCTGGTCGATAAGCTGACCTTCATTGCCTTAATTTTTGCTTAAATCGCCCTTACGGGTTTTCGACTTAACAAGCTCTTTTTTTTTTACACATGGTAGCATTTGAGGTGATCTTGATTAATCGGATTGGTAAGCTCGTTGCCATCCATATCCATAATCTTCACTGCACCTTTGGAGAGTATTTTCTTTATCACATACGGCCCTTCCCAATTGGGTTTGAATTTGCCCCTCGCATCTGTGTTAGTCGGTCTCATCTGCTTCAACACTAGGTCTCCCGCTTTCAGAGGCTGTTTCTGGTGACGAACTCGTCGATTATAGGCCCTAGCCATCCTTTGGTGGTACATCTGTAGATGATCTAGAGCCTTAAGACGTCTTTCATCGACCATAGCCAGCTGTTCAAATCTTGCCTTTACCCATGCTGTTTCAGGCAACTGGGCCTCTAAGACAGTCCTTAATGACTTCAATTCCACTTCAATAGGAAGGACTGCTTCCATCCCATAAACCAGGGAATAAGGTGTTTCTCCAGTTGGCGTCCTAACGCTGGTTCTATACCCCCACAGAGCATAAGGTAATCTATCTGCCCAATCCTGGTAGGTTGAAGTGGTCTTAGACAAGATCTTCTTAATAGACTTGTTTGCCGCCTCTACTGCCCCATTGGATTGTGGCCTATAAGGGGAAGACTTGCGATGTTCCACATTGTACTCTTCAAATAATTCAGCTGTAGCCCCCTGAAATTGCACTCTGTTATCAGTCACCACGTGATGTGGTATTCCATATCTTGCAAAAATATGCTTCTTCACGAACTTAGCCATGTTCTTAGCTGTGACCGTGACATAAGACTCGGCTTCAACCGACTTGGAGAAATAATCGACTGCCACTACAATGAATTTGTGACCGTTTGATGCTGGAGGCCGAATTTCACCAATTATGTCTATACCCCATACTGCAAACGGCCAAGGAGTCATAAGGTTTTGCAACTCCATAGGTGGAAGATGGCTGATGTCCCCGTAAATCTGGCATTCGTGGCACTTTTTCACTTCTTCTATACAGTCAGTCTGCATAGTAAGCCAGAAGTACCCTTGTCTCATGATTTTCTTTGCCAGAGCTAAACCGTTCATGTGCGGGCCACAGATCCCTGAATGCATTTCTTGCATAACCTTCTTGGCTTCTGCTTCTGTCAGACACTTTAATAACAATCCATCAGCGGTCCTTCTGAAAAGTTATCCGTTAAACCACCTGAACTGAGCTGCCAATTTTCTCAAAGTGGTCTTATCTGATGCATCTGCTTCTTCAGGGTATTGGCCATTCTGTAGAAAGTCAGCTATGTCTTGGTACCAGGGCTTATCGTCTGTGGCTAATGTCAGGATCTCACTAGAACGATGGAAAGGTGTTCTAGCGGTCTCCAAGATCAAAGGTTGCATTGGTGCTTTCTGAGGTCCTTCCCACATGGATGACAAGGTAGCTAATGAATCCACCATCTGATTATCATCTCTAGCCACATGCTTGAATTCAATATGCCCGAATACTTTCACCATTTCCCACAAAGTCTCCAAGTATGGGCGAAGTGATTCTTCCTTGATTTCCCATTCCCCGGTGGCTTGGCGGATTACCAACAGTGAATCTCCAACAATGGTCACATCATTTGCCCCTAATGTGGTGAGAGCATCA
Organism: Euphorbia tirucalli; assembly: GCA_039660915.1. Lineage (NCBI taxonomy): Eukaryota > Viridiplantae > Streptophyta > Magnoliopsida > Malpighiales > Euphorbiaceae > Euphorbia > Euphorbia tirucalli. Next base: position 16,318,516 of record CM077639.1, read on the forward strand.
ATGCCAAACAAGCAAGCTTCATATTCTGCACCGTTGTTAGTTACCGGAAATTCTAGCCGTTTTGACAAAGGAATTATCTCCCCCTCAGGAGTTACAATAATTACTCCGAGGCCTGCTCCCCTCTTGTTTACGGCTCCATCAAAGTGCATAATCCATTTTCTGACATCCACTTCCACCAAGGCCAACTGTTCGTCCGGGAATTCCAGATTTTCCACATAATCAGATTCAAGCAGTTGATTGGCAAGGAATTCAGCCACTGCTCTTCCTTTGATCACTTTCTTTGTCATGTATTCGATGTCAAATTCTGATAGCAACAGCAACCACCGGGATAGTTTTCCTGTTAAGGATGGGGCAGAGCAGAGGTATTTCATCGGATCAACTTTCGCTACAGCTTGTACCTTGTAGGATTGGAAATAGTGTCTCAACTTCTTCGTCAACCAAACCATGGCAGTGCAAGTCTTTTCCACCATAGTGTACCGAGTTTCATAGTCTAGCAGCTTCTTACTGAGGTAATAAATGGCGTGCTCCCTTTTGTCATCTTGTTCTTGAACCAACATCGCCCCTATGGATGTCTCTTCAATGGCTAAATACAGGGTCAAAGGCTTTCCCATTGTTGGAGGCTTCAGCACTGGTGGGTTGATCAAGTATTCTTTGATCCTATCAAATGCAACCTGACATTGGTCATTCCACACAACGGGTTGTTCTTTCCGAAGAAGCTTGAAAATGGGCTCACAGACAGTGGTCAATCTGGCAATGAATCTGCTGACATACTGAAGCGACCCTAGAAAAGATCTGACTTCTTTCTCTGTTTTCGGTGCTGGCATATCTCGAATAGCTTTAATCTTATCTGGGTCCATCTCAATGCCTTTTTGACTGACAATGTGCCCCAACAGCTTGCTCGATGCAACTCCGAATACACATTTCTTTGGGTTAAGCCGTAAGTTATATTCTCAATCCTGGTCATAAATCTATCGAGGATGGCAAGGTGCTCTTCCCGGGTCATGGACTTCACCAGCATGTCATCAACGTACACCTCGACCTCCTTATGGATCATGTCATGTAACAACATCGTAACCGCCCGCTGATAGGTTGCCCCAGCATTCTTCAACCCAAAAGGCATTACTCTGTAGCAGTATACCCCCCACTCGGTGATGAAGGCCGTCTTGACTTTGTCAATGACGTTCATTAAGATCTGATTATACCCCGAGAAACCATCCATGAATGAGTACATAACTGCCCTTGCTGCACTGTCAATCAGGACATCAATATGAGGAAGTGGGAAGTCATCCTTTGGGGAGGCCTTATTCAAATCCCGATAATCCACACAAACCCTGACTCTTCCGTCTTTCTTGGCTACTGGGACTATGTTGGCTAACTATTCAGGGTAATCCACCACCTCCAGGAAGTTGGCCTTAATCTGCTTTGCTACCTCCTCCTTGACTTTCTCGGCCCATTCCGGACGTAGACGCCTGAGCTTCTGCTTTACTGCGCTGAACTTGGGATCAATCGGAATTCTATGCTCTGCTATCTCTCTGTCAACCCCCGGCATATCATCATAAGACCAAGCAAACGCTCCCACATGTTTTTTAAGTATTTTTGTCAATTCTCTCTCTTCTTCAGGATTGAGTTCGTTAGAGATAGATACCATTTTAGGATTTTCAATTTTGCCCAAATTAATTTCATGTAATGCAGTGTCATGAATGCTGAACACATTGAATGAATGATTGCATGTATGCATAGAGCCATTAGGAAAAACATCACACAAATAAGCAAAGTTAGATTTCATTTCATTCATCGCCTTAAAAGCGGAATTGTTCATATCAAGTACATAGGATAAGTTGACAAAGAAATCATTTTCTTCCTCCACATGCGGAGGGTCTTCAGCAGCTTGGTCTTCTGGATCAGCAGGTCCTTCCCCAAACAAGTCATTCAGGTCAGCCTCGAGGGTCTCTTTCTGTGCTTCCGACAGGACATCTTCTTTTTTCTTCGCTTTACCTTTAGCCATCATCTTGGTGAGCTCAGCAACAGCCTTTTCTAGTAACTCTGCCTGCCCCGAAACAGCTTCCTTCTTCACAGGGCTCTCTTTTAACCTTTCTTCAGCAATTCAGCAAATGCCTTGGTAATGGCGTCCACCAGGGGGTCTGCATCTTCTTTTGGTTGCTCCTCCGGAATGATGGGAGCCACCACTTCAGCTTGGGTCATTGGAGGACTAATCTCTTTCACAGCTTCAAGCTTAAGCATTTCTTCCACCGAACCAACCCCATATTTCGAGAAGTCGATGACATCAGCAAAGATCTCAAACCCGGGGACTGTTTCCCTATCAATAATCATCGGCTCCAGCTTACCACCATATGGCCCACCACTGGCTCGAACAAAAGTGTCCAAGAGATGGACTTTCTTTGTCTCCGGGATCTCCTTCTTTTCAGCACCTTTGTAACCAAGACCCCCTCGGTGTGATTGACCCATAGTTATATCAAACTTTGCGACCCCTTGCTGATGGACTCCTAGCCCCTTTCCCGGGATGAAATTCTGCTTCTGAAAATACTTATGGATCCACGGGGAAAATATCAAGTCTCTCTCCTTATGTTCTGAGACAACTGCCACCTGGAAGCCGGTCAGAGGCTGTTCAACTGAGTTCAATGCAGCTACCACAGAAGATTCATCTGCCTTAAGAGTCACGATTTTTCCTCCCATTGGAATTTTCACTTTTTGATGTAGGGTTGATGGCACACCTCCCAATGCATAGAACCAAGGCCTTCCCAAAAGCAAGGAAAAAGTCATCGGAATGTCAATGACAGTGAACAACACAGTCGATTTAACTTCCCCAACTGACACTTCCGCCTCAAAAGTACCAATCACAGTACGCATTGAATCGTCATAGGCCCGGATCACCGTGTTAGACCGTGACAATGCTTCTTCAGACAGGTGGAGACTAGGTAATACTTTCAGAGGACAGATGTTCAGCGCTGAGCCATCATCAACCATCACACAAGGTAAAGTTCTGTCCATCATTTCCACTTTCAAGTACAATGCATGATTGTGATTAGTTCCTTCCGGTGGCAGGTCATCATCAGTGAAAGTGATCCCTTTGGGACCGTTAGGTTGCGGACTCCTTGTACTTCCAATTGCCATGCACACCTCCTCAGGAGACATTAACGGATTAGCATCCATTTCCATAAGCTTCTTCACCACTGCAGCTTGGTGCCTTTGGGACTCCATAAGTAGATGCCACACAGATGCACGTGCAGGCATCTTTTTAAGTTGCTCCACCACTAGATCTTCTTTTTCATCCACTTTGACAGGCAAATAATCTTGGACTGGGGCCTCTGCCCTTTTACTCGGTTCCCCTAACCACTGTGGCTCAGGCTGATATACCCTTCCACTCCTCGTGACATTGTTCACAGGGGCGTCCTCCTTTCTTATGTACATCCCGTCTTTGGTACAAACAGGATAAACAGGTGTTGTCTGGCCCACAAACTTAGGTCTACTCATCAGTTCAAACTCATCCGCATCATCATCTAACTCCACATCATCTAGATTCACGGGCTTACTCTCCTTCACAGGTGGATCAGCATCCTCACTTACTACCACTTGAATTGCAGGATTTGCCTTTGCAATTTGAGCTAGGACAAAGTTAGGAGATAATCCCGATTGCACCATATTCACCTTTCTTTCAAACTGAGGCAGTGGATTATTCTGAACATTGGGCTTTGAGCGAGGCGCTTCTATCTTCTTTTCATCAATCAACTGCTAAATTGCCTTTTTCAAGGCATGGCACTCATTGGTTCGATGCCCTTTGGTCACGTGATAAGAGCAAAAGTTGTTCTTGTCCGCCTCGGCCGGAGGCGTGTACGGCTTCAGGCTTTGAAGAAAACCCAAATTTCTGCACTTCAGAAAAATCCGCCCGAGAGAATCCTCCCAAGGAGAAATCCCTTTTCCAGCTGTTTGTTGACTTACCCCTTGTGCCACTGCTGCTACTTCTACTTGCTTGACAGGAGCAGGTGACTGACTCGGCTTGGCACTGGTCGAAGAGGAAGCTGCTGGATTGTTATTACTCTTGTACCCTGAAGAATATGTCCGGCTTCGATACCCTCCCCCATAACTGTTATGAGCCGGGTCGATCTCGTATTTCTCCACTTTTCGGGCTAACTCATGTACTTCCACCAAGGATTGAAACTTGTGATATTTCATCACATTCCGGTAAACTTCCAAGCTCCCATCAATCAGCTTCATAATCAGTTCATCTTCCAACGGCTTCTGATGAAGGAGGATCATCTTGTCCATCCACCTTTGATAGTACTCTGAGAAGGTCTCATTCGGTTTCTGCTTTACTGCCTCTAGGTCTTATAGCTTGACCTCCAGCTGTGTATTAAAACTGAAGTACTTTATGAAAGCATCAGACAGCGCATCCCAGTCGCCTTGCACACTCTCGGGCTGTTTGTTGTACCATGTGATGGCCCCTCCTTCCAAAGTAGTAGGGAACAGTCCCACTAATTGATTCATCGTAAGCCCCGCCATGGTCATGATCCGCACATACTGATTCAAGTGAGCCATGGGAGGACTTTTCCCGACATATGGCATAATCCTAGGCATCTGAAAGCCCACAGGTAACATTTCAACCCCTCCGGCTATGAGTGTGGACGGGTCAATGTGCTTAGCAGATTGGATCTTAGAACTGGCACGCAGCTCTGCTATAGTTTCTTCCATCTCCTTCATCTTCCTTTCTAAAGCAGACTCTACAGGTCGCTCAGCATTATCCCTTCGGCCTTCTTCAGCATCAGATTGTCCATCATTCAATCTCCCGCCACTACTCTCCTCACGGGCAGCCCTTTTTGGTCGCTGATTAGATGATTCAGTCAATGCACTCTGCACTTGGTTCTTGATAAGATTCTTAAACTCATCAGAATTCATGAATTCTCGAATAGCAGTGGTGGCCATCATGGTAGCAGCAGCTTCAGGTGTGATTGCCATATCTTGAAATCTCTATTGCAACTGTTCAAATTCCGGTGAAAACTCAGCACTTAATTCAGATGACGCTTCAACCTCCCCGAACTGAGCAGACTCCTCAGACTCACTAGATGATGAATCGCTGTGCTCTAGCCTCACGAGTCTTCGTCCCGACCGGAGCCAAACTACAAAACATTTCGAACAAAAGTTAGTGATATATGATCGCCCAAAGAGTTATGAACTCTAGGGGATATGCATGTATGCATGGCGTGTTGGATGAATGATATGTGGATGTTGTATGAAATGGATTTGCAACACGAACCTTGAATAACTAATCCTTCGGGTGGTGAAGTATGCATGAACTCCTATTTATGTATGCATATATTGCAATTTAAGTTGGCATGGATGACGCCTTTGGCGCTCGGGGAGCACCTCGGGTTTTGTGAAATGAGATGAATGTTTTTGGCAAACGGACAGAGTTTCGGCACTCGTGGAGCGCCTCGGATTTTCGTGATGTGAGATCTGCATGTGCATGGCACATGGTCGGGGTTTCGGTGTCCGGGGGACACCTCGAATTTTTGATGTTATGATGTGAACTCGTGCTTGGTGTACGAGCGGAATTTCAATACTCGGGGAGTATCTTGGTTTCCGTGTCGTAATGTGAAGTGAATGCGTTCTTGGTAAACGTGCAGAGTTCCGGCGCTTGAGAAGTAGCCAAATGGTTTGATGTGTAAGATGGAATTTTCGGCACCCGTGGAGTGCCTAAAATGATTTGATGAAGTGTGGTGAATTTTTGTCGGCACTGGTGGAGCGCCTAAAATGATTTGATGAAGTGCGATGAATTTTGTCGGCATTTGTGGAGCGCCTAAAATGATTTAATGAAATGCGATGAATTTTTGTCGGCACTCGTGGAGCGCCTAAAATGATTTAATGAAATGCGATGAATTTTTGTCGGCACTCGTGGAGCGCCTAAAATGATTTAACGAAATGCGATGAATTTTTGTCGGCACTCGTGGAGCGCCAAAAATGATTTCCTACTTGGTAGGTGATGTGATGTGTGTGACCCTTATGGAATTATGCAAGATTCGTATGAATACTTTATGCATGACACGCATTTCCCATGGCTGCAAAATAAAATAGTTAATGCTCATGACATTCAAGTGATGTATGTGAATTAATTAATTTTTTTCACACGATGAAAGGATGCATGGCTACAAAAAAAATGTGGTTAGTGTAAATGTCACGCGGGTGATTAATGTATTTACACGCGAAAAATGGAAATGGCTGTACAAAAGATATGAGTTAGAATCACACAAATGCTTCAGATGCGATATGCTATGTTCATGAAAAATGTGGATGATGACATATTATGGAGGGACAAAAAGACACGTAGCAATTAGCACACGGATCGTATTCCTCCAACCTTATTCCTCCAAACATGGTTAGGTCGATAAAATTCTAACCGAGTCCTAAGAGGGGTTCTCTTCGATCATCAACCAGGGATGATGAAGGCGGATTTTATTTTATTCACACATTTTATTTTGGTATCCTAGGGGAATCCAACTAAGGCTACCTAAATGAGTTCGGTCCAAAGTCGGGATAACATCAAGGCTCCCATAGCAAAATATACTCCTCACTTCTCCCCACTCAAGGGTCCGAACGAAGGGGTTCGTACGAGGCTATGGGTGGTGTTTCGTATTCGTGCCCCTAAGACCAAGAGGAACTTAGGCGACACTTCAACGATTCACCGGGCTGAATAATGGATACCTAACCTAATGCAAAAATGTCTACTACAAAAATGCATAAAGTGCCATATAAGAATCATCCACTTAATTTAAATTAGACACTTTTCAGGGCTTGTCAAATTCTTTTAAGTTTTTGAAAAACTTTTGAGAAATCCCCAGCGGAGTCGCCACTGTGAGCGGACGACGCTTTTTCGACGGGACCCGGGACTCCCTTTCGGAAGGGGCGCCTCGATTTCGGGCAGGGCCCTCCCTCGCGTGGGGTTTTTTGGTTTGGAAATTCCTTTTTTGGTAAAGCGGATCGTTTCGAAAAAGAATCGAGACCTAAATCTCGATTAAAAGTATAGGAGTCGCCACCCGGCTCAGCTCTACCGGGAAATTACAGTGTAGCTGAACCAAAGCGGGAACTGCCACACTTTTCAGAGATCTAGGTTCGGACAAGTCCCTTATTTCGTGTCTAATTTAAATATTATAGCCAATGTTCTAGTTATGACACTTTAATTTGCTAAAAGTTGATTTTTATTGAATAATACACGCAGCGCGCATACATAATAATAATACAACATATAAAGTAAAAAGAATAAATATTTAAGAGCTTACAACCCAATTAAAAGAAAAATAAAACTCTCGCCTCACTGATACAACCGCCTAGAATACACAAGAATCTAAAATTTACAATCGCCTAAATACACGATTAATTCTATTAAATACAAATAAAAAGAAAAATTAAAATAAAGTAAAAGCTGCAAAACAGAGGTTAGCACAATTTATACGGCACGCCATAAATAAGACTTAAATAGACAGAATTGGGGAATTAGGATTCGGGGTCATGCAATTGGGGGTAACCGGGTCGGCCCGGTTAGACCTGGAAAACCATTTTTTAAACGTCCCTGTATTTTTTTGGTTTTTTGTGAGAAAATCGTTTTTGAAAACATTTTTCCGGTTTATTTTAATTTAGCATACCGAGTGGGTCGTTTTTCGGGAGAACCGGGTCTCCGTCGTGGAATTGTTCTAAATGCGATTTTACCGAAAAAATAAATCTAAGGTCGTGATGCACACAACAAAATTCATTTTGATGATTTTTGGGGTTTTCTAATTTTTCCTGATTTTCTGAAATTTTCCGATTTTTATGAAATTTTTTTGGGTTTTTATGATTTTTTTATTTTATTTTAGGGATTTTTAGGGATTTCTGCTTCTGGCTGTGGACTACAGTCGTGCTACTGTAGTTACAGTCGTACGACTGTATACTGCAGTCGTGCGACTGTAATCCTGGCTAGGCAGAAATCGCTAAAAAACCCTAAAAACAAAAGCCTGAAACTGAGAAAATAAGCACAGTCGTACGACTGTAGAGGATTTGGCACGACTGTAATTACAGTCGTGCCCCTGTTCTTGTTTCAAGAACAGTCGTACGACTGTTCTTATTTTTCCAGAAATACAAACTTGAAAACTTGAATAAAAAGGCACCAAACACAAGTAAATCACCCAGAAAGCTGGAAAAAGGGTTGAGTTAAAGGTTGTTTACCTCCTTAGCGACGATCCACAGCTGGAATGACCCCTGGCTATGCACCAATCCACGTGAATTCGTTCTTTTTTCCTTAGGAAGTCAAGGTTGCAAAAGGGTTCAAAAAATCCTAGAAAAGTTACGGATTTGTGTTTGTTTTTGTCCCAGAAAGATTTAGATTTTTAGTGTGAATGTTAGCCTTGGATTTCTACTTCGTTTTGGTGATTAACAACAAGAAAATAAAGAGAAAATGTAAGAAGAAAGTAATATATCATATTTTCTCTCTTCTCTCTTTTTCTCTCTTTTTCACTCACTAAAAATCCGATTTCTCTCCAAAAAGCCCCCTAATTCTGATTTTTTAAACCTTCTATACCCCCTACTAACCCGGAAATCTTGAGCATTTAATGCTCAAGATTTCCCATCTTTTCCAAGTCAAGGGGGTATGGGCTCTGCAACCTGCCACCGAAAGTACAGTATGGGCTCTGCAACCTGCCCCCGAAAGTACAGTCGTACGATTGTAATTACGTTACAGTCGTACGACTGTAACAAAAATCCCACGACTGTATTTTACAGTCGTGGGTCAACGGTCAACGGTAATAATAATTTTTTTTGTTTTAAAGAAAAAATTTCGTGTTCACAGGGGGGTTGTCTTAGTAAGATACTGCAACCCCCATATAAACTTCGGTAAAGAGAAGCATCATCGAGTAAAGAACCACCCTTCACAGATAATTTGTTATTTAAACTAGCCAGAGTAGCAACAGGTTTGGATTCAAGCATATTAGACCTAGCAAGTAACTCAGATATATACTTCCACTGTATCAAATACATACAATTCTTCTGACGAATAATTTTAACACCAAGAAAGTATTTGGCAGGACCCAGGTTTTTAATAGCAAATTGAGATTGTAATTGTCGAATTAGAGTAGCAGCATAGACTAAATCATTGCCCAAAACCAATAAATCATCCACATAAATTAAACAAAACAACACAATGGAGCCCTTATGCAAGAAATAAAGAGAGACATCAGCACGTGTGAACATTGAAATCCAAAGGCGACCAAAGCTTGTGTAAGACACCTATGCCACATTCTGGGGGATTGTTTCAAGCCATATAAAGACTTTCAAAGGTGACATACATGCTGAGGATAAGTCTTATCAACAAAGCCAATAGGTTGAGCCATAAAAACAGGTTCATCCAAAGCACCATGTAAGAAAGCATTCGAAACATCGAAATGGGTCATAAACCAATTAAATGACACAGCAAGAGACAAGAGCAATTTGATAGTTGTAGATTTTACCACTGGACTAAAGGTATCATGAAAATCCATACCCGATCGTTGATGAAAGCCCTTTGTAACAAGATGCGCTTTATAGCTTTCAATTGAACCATCTGACTTCAATTTTGTCTTAAACACCCACTTGCATCTAATAATATTCTGAGCACTTAAAGACAGCACAAGTTCCCAAGTGCCATTGGAAATTAGGGTGGAGAACTCCTTTGCCATTGCTTCATGCCAATGTTGGCTTTTCTATAGCTTCACTATAACCTGTCGGATCTGGGGGAATCATGGACATGAAAAAGGACTTCGGTGGCAATTTACCTATCATTTGCTGAGTAATCATTCGTCTATCCAGGGCTAGTCTTGCTGCCCCTTTTTTGCCTTTAGGAATAGCCCTTGCAACCTGTCCATTAGTGTTATAATGTTGCAAGTCAACAACCAAAGAGAGTCTAGGGGAATCAGTTTTCGATGGAGAGGAGGTGGTAGCAGGTACGGGTTCGGACGACACTGGAGTACCAGGTGGGAAATCGTGTTGGGATGGGTGGGAAGTAATGGTAGATAGCTGGTTCGGTTCTACAGAAATGACGGGTTTGGGTGTGTAATTGGGTAGTAGGTTCCTGTAGGTATGGCTAGTCAGGGACGTTGGCAGTGTATATAGGGGCTGGTGTAACTTGAATGGTAGGAAAAGATGAAGACACCGAACTTGGATCAGAGATAGTGGAATTGCACAGCTCCGGGTAAGGGAACACCTGCACATCAAAGATAACATAACGTGAGACATAGAATTTGCCAGACACTGGATCAAGACAACGAGCCCTTATAAATTTTGCTATGGCCCAGAAATACACATTTTTGAGAATGATAATTTAATTTATGAGAGTTATATGGACACAACCAGGGATAACACAAATAACCAAAGATACATAGTGACAAATAATCAGGTTGACTCCCAAGTAAACAAAAAAATAGAGAAAAATTATTAAGAACATGAGATGTCATTTGATTAATAAGGTAGACGACCATTTCAAAAGCATTGGACCAATAAGACATTGGCAATTTTGCATGATTAAGCAATGCAAGACCTGTTTCAACTACATGACAGTGTTTCCATTGTGCTGCCCCATTTTGTTCTGGGGTATACGAACACAACATTCTATGTTGGATCCCATGCTGCGATAAGTGATTTTTTATGGCAAAAAATTCCCCCCCTCCATCTGATTGGAAAACCTTAATAGGTTGACCAAAATATTTTTCAACCACAGAATGAAATTTAATAAATGTACTCAGCACTTTAGATTTAAATTTCAGAAAGTAAATCCAACAATACTTGCTATAATAGTCATAAAACAATAAATAATATGAAAAACCATCATGAGAATCAACGGGGGCTGGGGCCCAAACATTCGAACAAATCAAATCTAATGGTCCATCAACAACAGACTCAGAGAGTTCAAACAGTAAATGATGACTCTTACTGACCGCACAACTAGAACAAATATGGTGATTAGTTTATTATAAAATTGAATCTTATTATCCCTTAAAATCTGACTGACTACTAATGAAGCTGGATGACGAAGTCTCTCATGCTAGGCGGACAAGGACATGAGATGTGACTTGACAGGAGCATTCATCAATGTGGGCATGGCATACAACCTATTCCTATTTAGGCCTCAAAGTATAACCTGCTTGGAATTCAGGTCCTTCACAACAAAAAATTTGTCAGAGAATTCAACAGAAACATCGCTAGAATAGGTTAATGCACTTATAGAAATCAAATTGGAATTGGACTCAGGAACATGTAATATTTGAGATAATTGAAGTCCATTATTGGGACTAACAGGAATACACGAAGAACCAATATTTTTAATGGAAAGGCAACAGCTGTTACCTAGGTGAACCTCTTCTGGTCCAAAGTACTCAGAGTGCAAATTGAGATGTCCCAAATCCGTGGTAAGATGGTGTGTAGCCCCACTATCCATGATCCAAGATGAGTCTGAAGGAGAAATGGTTGTATGGTTCGATGTTGGGTAGTATGGAGCTCTCTGATTATTCAATTTCAGCGATGGACATTGCCTTGCATAATGCCCTAAATCACAACAATTATGGCATGTAACTGTCATGACATCAACTGGAACAAATTGGGTAAATTGCCCTTGCTGGGGGCGGGAACCAGATTGTCCCGATGATTGAGAGCAACCATATGCAGGTTGTTGTCGCCAGACAAAGTGGGACTGAGTCTGCTGTCCCTGAGACCGGCCACGTCCTTTGCGTCTATCACCGGCAGTAGGTTGTTTTGCTTTAAAATGTGCTGTCGGCACATTAATATCTTCCGAAACAGACTTCTTTCGTTTAATGTGACGTTCCTCCGTTAACAGCATACCATAAAGGTCATCATAAGTGACTGTTTTTAATCCCAAACTTCTGCAGAAATCATAGAATGGACCTCGAAGGCCATCCAAAATGGCATCCACTAAATCTTCATTCAAGACCGAATATTGTAGTCAAGCTAACCGAGCAGCAATTAACTTAGCACACTGCATAAAATCAGGAATTGACTCGGTATTACTTTTCACCAACGAGTGCAATATTGTTTTAACTGACAAACTTGTGCCCTAGAACCTGAGCATAGGCACTTTCTAATTTAACCTAGGCTTCTCTAGCCGTTTTGACCCCAATTCCTTGTGGAAGAATAGAAGGAGAGATGGAATTGAGTAACCAACTTAATACCTGCTGATCCTGGCGATGCCACAGATGATACATCGGATTTGGGTTGTTATTAGCCAACTTCTCTGCCAGGATTAGAGCCGTTCTGTCCATATAGTTAGCAAGATCACAGCCAGCTAGCATTGGAGTGATTAGCGTTTTCCATAAAACATAATTACTAGAATCCAATTTCAATGGGAGTTGATGGGAAAAGGACGGTGTGACTCCGGCTAATCCAGCCATAGAACTCGACGAGGAGGAAACAATGATGGAGGAGGTGGCTGGTTCTGTCGATATGCATGAGGCTGTAAAGGTCGGCTATTATGCCCTTAGGGCTTTGATACCATAAAAGATAATTAGGGTTTGCAAATCTCTTAATCTAACGTGGATGAGAGTTGGTACTTTGAAATATGTAGTATATGTGGATGATAAGGGATACTTTCCAAATATATACAAATAAATACACCATACATAGATGACTCTATTAGTTATGACTCCACAGCTCTCCCTTTTTTGCAACTCAAGCTTTAAAATCAATACTTTAAGCTCAATTTTATCTTTAAGGCTCTTAACACAAATAATAACATAAAATAAAGTAAATCCACCTAAGTTAAATTAAAATATATTAATTAAAGCTCACAAACAAAGGCAAATTAAATGCATAAAATGTACCTATGACTCCTTCCTGCTTTGGCCTCCCAGTGATGGCGTTAATCATGCCGTTATATTCCATTGGTAAGCTAGAGGGAACTGGTCATTGCTTGCGTCCTCACCATAGCCACACCAGTGGGATTTTCGACGGCAGCACCGTTGCCTCCATCAAGTCCAATTGCTAATACTGAATATGGAGAAGATGAATTTGTGAAAGGGAAGATAAAAAATTGGGCCTGGTTCTAATAAAGTTGAAGGTTACTTTTTTATTTTTTTATTTTTTTGTTTGTTTTTGGACGAGGATTTGTTGATTTGGATTACTTTGACTTACATCTATGAAATGAAATCAACAACGTGCTTGGGATTTGTTTGTTTTTTTTTTTAGTTGTTATGAGTATTTATTGAAATCAACAGCGTACTTGGGATCATCATTGTACTTGAATGATTACTGGGTCCAGCTGTGAAGCCAACACTCGGCTCTCAGGGGCAAAAATTCAAGGACCCAAAATCAGCAACGTCGGTAGTATCTCTACTATGGTTGATTTCTCTTAGTTCTAGACTTCTAGGAATAAATCTGCCTATAACAAGACATTCAAATTATTAACATAAACTTAAACTTAAATATAAACCCTATTATAACACAATTAATTTCACAATTTATAACACAATCAAACTCTAAATCATCAATTAGTTAATTTATAAAACAAAAACCCTACAACAATTTATAAATAATAACAATCAAATCCTAATCTATCAATTTATTAATTCATAATAAAATCAATTTATAACACAATCAAATAATACCACAATTTTATTCAATTCAATTTAGTAATTTGGGTGAGAAAACTAAACCAATCCTAAAATTAAAGCCCGAGTGGCAGAGAAGCGCAGCCATGGGACGACGGTTAGTGGAGAAGCGGAAGCAGAGGTGATCGAAGGAGTGACTAGAGAAGAACAAAGCAAGCAGCAACGATCCGATAGGGAAGCAGCGACGGAGCAGGGGAGTTTGATTTGGGATTGGGAGAAGAAACTGATTGTAAGGGAGAGTTTTATTCTGTTTTTATATATTTTTTTAATTAAATCAGGGCAAAACAACATTGTTTTGCCTTGATTTACTTAAAAAAATAATTTTTTAATTAAATCAAGGTATGTCGTTTTACCCTGATTTCTAAAAAAATAAAAAAATAAAAAAATAGCATATAAGATTGTCTTCTTCCATGAGTTTAGGTTTTTGGGAGGAGATTTGCCCCCCAAAACAAAAGGGAGGGGCGACGTCAACCCCATTTTCTGCCTGATTCTGGTGGTTGGGGGGCAGCTGCCACCCCACGCCCCCCTAACTAGCTTTATTTGACTGGACTGGTTGTGAGCATGATCTTGCGGTGTCCAAGATCTTCAGCTGCTATAGTTTTGTTGTTCTTGTTAAGCTTGACTTGGTTATTTGGTTCATTCATGATTTGATGTAGTTGGTTGCAATAATTACTATTACAAATCTACATAAGAATACAAAAAAATCTTTCACAGGGACTTGAGTATTTCAGTTCAAGTTTAGTTTGTTCTTTAATTTGGCTTGTCTTAATAAGTAGGTTTTTTGGTATGGATGTTCAGGATTGAAATAATGCATAATCTTGTTGATAAAAAGTTTGAACAAAAGGCTTCTTTGATTACAGATGATGTTTATGAAATTATCATAAAGGTTATAATCATTAGCTTTATTTTATGGCTTTCCTAAGCAACTAATATTATACATATAATTATTTCAAATATCTATCTTTATCCCTAATTTTTGAAGCATCATTTTGTTACTTTCTTTCTACAATACTCTTATTAATATTTGAAATGAGTTCCCATGTTGTTATACATGCATTTTTTTTGTTTTACCTTGTGATACTGTTTTGATACCTTTGCGAAAACGGTATTAAAAGTATATCAAAATGGTATCTAAAAAAAAAGAAACGCATATATAAGAAGGTATGTTATATATAAGAATGTATGTTCTTATATGTTGCTATATATGCATTTTTTTGTTATTATACCTTAAGATATCTTGCGACACCATTTTGAAACCGTTTAGATACCTTTGCGAAAATGGTATCAAAAGTGTATAAAACAAAAAAACACATATATAAGAAGTTATATTCTTATCTATTGTTATATATGCATTTTTTTGTTTGCTATACCTTGTGATACCGTTTTGATGCCATTTTGATATCTTTTAGACAAAGTATCTAAAAGGGTATCATAAAAAAAAGAGGAAAAACACATATAAGAATGTATGTTGTTATGTATGCAATTTTTTGTTGTTATACCTTCTTATACTATCTTGATACTATTTTGATGCCTTTGCGAAAAATACATATGTATAAAAGTGAAAAATACCTTCTTATTTGTTGTTATGTATGTGTTTCTTTGTTGATATATCTTATGATATAGTTTTGATACCTTTTAAACTAAGTATCAAAACGGTATCACAAAAAAATACATGTATAAGAATGTATGTTGTTATATATACATTTTTTTTGTTGTCATACCTTCTTATATAATCTTGATACTGTTTTGATAACTTTACGAAAAATACATATGTATAAAAATAAAAAAATACCTTCTTATATGTTGTTATATATGTGTTTTTTTTGTTATATTGTTTTGATACCTTTTAAAAAAAGTATCCAAATGGTAGAACACCAAAATAATGTATATATTTAAAACCAGTCTATAAACATATATAAATGGAACAAAAGACAATAAGAACAGATACAATATTTATTAACGTAAATAAGGAATGCAGAAACCTTAAACAATAAATCGAATGGAAGTAACACTGAGGCATGAAACAGTATCAATCTCCTTAAGACAGATTAGTCCGCGTAGAACTTCTATCTTCCAGGATACAATAACGACGAGGACGAACTCAACCATGCATAAGATTTATCACCAAACAACATGAACCTAGCAATAGCAGCCTTAAATTCAAAAATAGAGAGAAATTTTATTCTGGAAATTCTGATTCTATGTTTTTAAAACAGAATAAATTTTTTTAATATAATAAGGCTGCAAGAGAGAATTTGAAGGAAATAAATGGCATACAATTGAGGAGAATAATTCTCCATAAAGAGAATTAAAAACGGATTTAATTGTCTTTAATATAATTAATCTCTAAATATTTTTCTGTTGAGAATTCAAAAAGATTATTTTAGAGGAAACTATAAACGGGCCGGAGCAAAAGTAGGCAGGCCCAAAATGGCTCATTTCGGTCTGGCATTCGCGTCAATCAAGTCGTGGGGTGTGCATTAGGCCTTTGGAAGTCGGGCCTTGAATTTGCACCCCCCTGTGCGCACAAGAGAGAGCCTTTTGGCTTTTAATTCTTACCAACATAAGGAAAGGCTTTTCCTTATAAACCCATCAACTGTCTTATAAGAAAGGGATGTGGGATATGGGAATTGTAATCCATTTCCTCTATAATTTCTTTTCTCCCAAGCTCACTTTGAGCATCAATTTCTTATTCATCCTTAATCCATTTTACGCGTATTATATACCGTTATAAAGATTTCTTTGCATAGAATACAATGACATTATTCATATTATTTGAATTGCAAACTAACCATAATATAATTAAGCCCAAAGTTCACAAATAATCACATTGTCACATGCTAATTTTCCAACAATCCCCTACATGAATGAAAATTGAAAACCGAAACGGACATTTCAAAATTCGAAGTGGTGATAAGGCTTAACAGTCGATATCTGCATAGGATAGGTAGACTACAACCTTTGAACCTTCTCTTGTGAAAGTATATTTACTTTACTAGCTGACTAGTAGACACAATGTCCTTGAACTATTCTACCGTTTGTGTAAACGATAATATACCCCACACAAATACCAATATAACACGGTTTTTGGTTTTCATGGTTATGTTCATTATGGTCATGAACATCTCCTAGTTCTGTATGAGTTTCAGAGAATTAAGCCCCATTAGTCTCTGTTGAAGTGACCCCACTTCACTCTCACGGTGATTTCTTTTGCTCAGACTACTGAAGAACAAAGAATCATTAAACGCATAGGTTAACCTCATAGTGACCTCACAAGGTCTATGTGATTAGGTTGTCCCATTGAACTTAGATCTTGGGATCTCTAGTCAACAAGATTGGGTTTTCCTTTACATAGCACCTTAAATTTTTATGGGCTTAAGTCCCATTCCTCTCGATGCCTTATTGATGCAGCGGAAACTCGAACAAAAGGCAATAAAATCCGTTGATCGCGCACGATGCCGGAAATTAGTCTTCTACTAGTTGAATTTCGCAAAATTCACAAAAGCAGGGTAAAGGAAATAATTCCAAATTTTATTAAAAATAAAAAAATTGATTACAATTGAGAAATAAAAGCCTATTTATAGGCAAACTACCCTAAATGTAATAAAATTCCTAAACAATAAAAACTTCTAAATAGTCTAAACTTCCTAATTAAAAAAATACTAAATAAATTAAAATACAAACAAAATAGGAATCCTTATCAATTTAGGATCCTTATAATAAAATCTATTCCTAATCCTAATTATAAAATAATTAATTAAAATAAAGATACAATTTAAAATATATATTTAATTTAATTCCATGACAAGTAACTGTTTCCAAGTTGAATTGCTGATCCTTTTTACAACTTGTGGCCCTCATCACTTATCAACTTGATCTCGATTTAACCCTTTGGTTAGGGGATCTGCAGTGTTATCCTTTGAACTTACAAAGTCAATAGAGATAACTCCCGTTGAGATTAGTTGTCTAATAGTATTATGTCGATGACGCTCATTCATCACATTCTGTGCTCTTTAATTTACTACTTGATTATCACAATGTATACAAATTGTGGGCACAGGTTTTGGCCATTCAGGAATATCCTCCAAGAAGTTTCGTAGCCACTCAGCTTCCTCTCCAGTTTTATCCAGGGCTATAAACTCAGCTTCCATGGTGGATCTAGTTATGATCGTTTGCCTAGAGGATTTCTAGGATACTGCTCATCCTCCTCGAGTGAACACATATCCACTTGTACCTTTGGAATTCTTGATGTCAGCTATCCAACTAGCATAAGAAAATCCTTCTAGTACAATTGGTTCTCTCATATAATGTAGTTCATAATCACAAGTATATCGCAAATACCTTAGTATTCTCACGATAGCCTTCCAATGGCTTTCCCCAGGATTACTCATGAATCTACTTAAATTGCTTACTGTGAAAGCAATATCGGGTCTTGTACAACTTGAGAGGTATATCAGACTACCTATAACCCTCGCATATTCCACTTGGTCTATGCTTTCACCTTTGTTCGGACCCTTGAGTGGGGGAGAAGTGAGGAGTATATTTTGCTATGGGAACCTTGATTTTAACCCTACTTGGACCAAACTCATATAGGCAGCCTTAGTTGGATTCCCTTAGGATACCAAAATAATTGTGTGAATAAAATAAAATCGCACCTTCATCATCCCCGGTTGATTATCGAAGAGAACCCCACCTAGGACTCGGTTAGATTTTTGAGACCGACCACTTTTGGAGGAATAAGGTTGGAAGTATTCGTTTTGTGTGCTATGAGTTTCTTGCCATCTCGTGACACATCACCATCGCTATCTACGCGCGCATAACATACCATAATCACCATTTTCCATACACATGACATACCATTCACAAAACATTTTTTGTGTGATACTAACCCATATTTTTATGCAGCCATTTGCATTTTATTTACGTGTAAAAACATTAAATCATCTGTTTGCCATTCATACTAACCATTTCCTTTTCAGCCATGACATTATATTTGTGTGTTAGCATTTTCATAGCATACATAACATCATTATGTATGTCATACATCCTAACCCATGTTTTTGCACAGCCATTTGCATTTTATGTGTCATAAGCATTCATGACATATCATTTAAATTAAATTAGGGGCATTCCAAGGACGTCCACCACGATTATATCATTCCATCATATATCGGGTATCCCAAAATACCTGTGTTTTGCCAATGCACCGGATTGCATTCGGCCATTCCACCAAATCATTTCATTCAATAGAGACCACAATGGTCCTAGGTATATTTCCGTGTGACAATCCACACGATGCATTTCATGACATCACATCCATTCATCATAAATATCATATAACACTGTGATCCACATCGGGTTACTTCATGACCTTACTACATCATTCAAGGTGCTCCCCAAGTGCCAGATTAGTACGTATGTAGGGGCATTTCATAACATCCCAAATCATGCAAGGTGTTCCCCAAATGCTGAGCTTCTGTTCGTGTCCCTGTCACACGCGACTCCCTCATAACATCATCTTATATCATATGCTCGAAAGCATCAGAACTCTATCCAAGGGACGATCCCATGCGATCATTTCATATCATCTCATAGACCTACAAAGCGTCGAGACTCTATCCGTGTGTTGGTACACACGCGACCATTTCACGAAATTCATTAGGTGCCCTAAAAGCACCGAACTTTTACCCATGTGGCGGTGCATATGTAACATTTTTTTTGTATAGCATCGGGTGTTCTTGGAATGTCCAAAGTCAAAAGAATAAAAACAAGGGAATTATCCTCATTATCTCACGATGTACATCTCACTCATCCGTCAAACGTTCAAGCACTCCACAAGCACCAAGGACTTTACCACATGCACTGGGTCATTTAGGGGTTCCAAAAACGCTAGAAATTTCATCAAACCCCTTAGGTCTTCCGTAATCATTAGAAACCCTATCCTTGTGTCCCGTGCACATAACCACTAAACCTCTTCCTGTGTAAGATACGCTCTACATGTACCACTCTAAACATTAACTCTCCTCCCATGTAAGATCCGCTCTACACGTATCGCTCTAAACATTAAACCTCTTCCCGTGTAAGATACGCTCTATACGTACCTCTCTAAACATTAAACCTCTTCCCGTGTAAGATACGCGCTACACGTACTACTCTAAACACTAAACCTCTTCCCGTGTAAGATGCGCTCTACACGTACCGCTCTAAACACTAAACCTCTTCCCGTGTAAGATACGCTCTACACGTACCGCTCTAAACACTAAACCTCTTCCCGTGTAAGATACGCTCTACACGTACCACTCTAAACACTAAACCACTTCCCGTGTAAGATACGCTCTACACGTACCGCTCTAAATATTAAACCTCTTCCCGTGTAAGATACGCTCTACACGTACCGCTTTAAACATTAAACCTCCTCCTGTGTAAGATACGCTCTACACGTACCGCTCTAAACATTAAACCTCCTCCCCTGTAAGATCTGCTTTACATGTACCGCTCTAAATATTGAACTTCTTCCCATGTAAGATCCGCTCAACACATACCGCTTTACATGTAGATCTAACCCCTGTATAGGATCCGCCCTATACGTATAAGCGCTTCACAAGTATCACCTTGCTTCGATCTGTGGACACCCTGCGTGTCATTTTATCCATGTGGTGTATATTTATACACCAGGCTCTACTTCAGTATATAGCTTCATCAAAAACATTCATTGGATTTTGCACGTTTCCATTCTTAGCTTTGTGTGCACTTGACTAGCTTAAAATTGCATAACATGACATGGCATCACATGACATCACTGTTCATGCACGCATGCATCACATCACATGCTCATGCCTACATCATCCCTTGACTTGGCATTCTCCGTGCGCATGCCCCAGTCAATGCTAACAAGGGTTTTTATCAGGGGAGAAAGGGAAGAAGTCTCAAGAATGGCTGGCCCAATGAACTTCAACACCATAACAGATGTTGTAGATGATTATGTTGCTTCATCATGATTTCGAAAGATGGTTAGGGAAGAGGCAGCGGCAATGTTGAAGGAAATGCTAGGAGGTGATCGTGACAAGATAGAAAAGCTGACGACAAGGTGCTCTGAATTGGAGGCACGTGTGATTGAGCTTGAGGGAGTAATAAGAGGGCTGACTGGTGAAGCAGAATCGAAAATCCCCCTCAAAGCCAATACTGACCTTGTTCCACGTCCAACCAGGAGTCCACTCCCCAAGGATGACGGAAATGGCATATCCCTGTGGCCTATTTCATTGAGCCAATTATTTGCCAACTGTAGAAAAGAGGGGCTACTGCAAAGCGTCAAGCAGTATGTGGAGCCAGCACCGGATCAAAAGAACAACTTTTGCAACTATCATGTAGTGACAGGTCACCGAACCAATGTCTGCTATGTTTTAAGGAAGGAGATCCAAAAGTTAGTTGATGAGGGAAGGTTAAAGGTGCCATCCGCTACTAATGAGCGACTGGGGGCAAGCGGGGAGACCGGTAAGGAAATTCCTCAAACCTCCCAGGGAGAGGAATATGATGAAGAACTCCTAAGTCTAATTTGATGAAAGTGGGGCAGTGACATTGAAGCTAGGGCAGTGACCGGATAAGGAATAGTCGGACGCTGTGAGATTAATACCTTTAGAGGCTCCTTCCCGTAGGTAACTCATTTTGTTTATGCAATGCGTCTTGTTATTTTCTTACTTATGTGGTGATTACATGTACATGGCATTAAGCATGCATTTGATCATCTGAAACGACATGTCCATCACGCATAATATTAAGATGCATGACATCAATGTGAGTCTTATAGGGAATTTAAAAGTGAACCTAACTTCGGTTAAATCCCTTTCTTTAAAAAAAAAAGTCCGCCAAACAAGTAATGGGATGGCACCATTTCCATCGAATCAATTACCGACCTAGATCAGTGATCCCTACAAACCATGATCCAAAACACTGTTGGTCTTACCCTAAAAGTTTCAACTTAAATAACCCACAATACACCCAAATCATTCCAAACCAGAGACTGTTGCTAAATTTTAGGGCCGATCCCCAAGATGAAGCTTTGAGCCTAATTCATGCCCGAGAAAACATCTCGCAACCTAAAAACCCGTACTCATCAAAAGCACTAACCCCTAAGAAATTCAAATGATCTTCGCCACCCACCATGCTGTAAAACTCTGAAGCAGACATTGGTTTTAGTGCATATATAGTCTTGTTTGTGTGGCATTCATGTGCATATGACATTACACATGCATTGTTCATCCAAAAAGACATATTAAACACGCATGACATACATGGATTTGAATGCAGCAGGAAAATCAACAGGTGGCTGTGGCTTGGATTTAGCTTCTTAAAAAAAAACCCAGTACCGATGGAAGACTTCATCTCTCCCTTACAGTGAGATTTCTGCTCCTGGCCTACGGTCGTGCTCTCTTCAATCATAGATTCAAACTCTATTGAGTGTTTGATGAATCCGGGGGTGGCCCATCTATTGCATGAAGTGCCGGGGTCAGTGAGTTGAGACAATGGAGATAAGTACGTTTTTGCCTGTTCTAAAAAGTTATCTTTATACGGTGACAGAGAAGATTGGTGTCTTTATCTCTCTCATACACGATGGCCATAATTAATTCTGGAGTGTCTTATAGCATTAAATGACAAGGCACAACACTTTCATCTTTTCCCTTGAACCGATTCTATGAAGCCTTATTTTCTGCCATCAATGGCTTCCAACAAGAAATTGAACCCCAATGCTGCTCCATATTGCATTTTTCTGCATCATCTCATCACCAGAAGGGCAACGGAGCAGGTGGTTATGGCACCGTTCCAATCAGTCTTCGTTTATCATCAACCTGTACTGAATTGGGGATACCCTTTTAATCCCGTGCCATTTCTGTTCAATCTGAACTCCTAGACTAATTATTTTGAACCCTCAAACTATGGGAGAGGTTTTGAGTTCCTGGCGGAGAGAGGATTTGAATATGAGTCTACTTCAAATGAGCTCAACAATGCTGGAATTTGGGGTGAATTGGAAACATGGATATGGCATCAAACCACATGAAAATCCAATGGTTAATTGAATTCATCTCAGGTTGTCCGTCCACAATGGCAACTCTATTCAGTGGTTGGTCATTCATTCCTTAAAAAAAAAGCTCCAATGCGGAAAACCAAAAGGGCGCATTGGTAATTTGAAGGGGCATTAATTAAAACCACAGACACATTTTAGATTTTCCTAATGCATCCATATTCATTAATCCATGAATGTTTTGTATTCAATTTTGGTGTTCAATATGCGTTTGTTGTGTCATTGCATGTCAATGTTCACTTACGGGCTACATCATGCAGCAAACCTTGTCTGTAGAAGTGCTTTACTCCCCAAACACAAACCTATAATACCAGAGGCAAGTAAAAAACCGAACCACTGGGTATCATCGACAGCAGTATCTTCGCGAGTCGCAATGAACATATCAAGGTATATTTTTCCCGCCCTAAGACAAACCGTTGCGAAAGGGGTCAACGCAGACAAAATGCCCATCACAGAATCATTAAAAAAAATCTTCTGACACAGAAAACCGAAAGGACCTATTGGTGACAGGAGAGGGGTGATATACAAAGTCAGGATCACTGTCATATTCTCTATTATACTCATTCTGATGTCACCATTGTAATATTGTGTATGCTTGGATTTCCGATTAGATGTTCATCTTGCATACACCATACCATTACATATAAACATCCATTAGTAGGACATTGCATCTGAACCCGTGATAATGCCACAGGAACTCCTATTATGCGGTACGGAAATGCAAGGTCTCACTCTTCTTGCTCAACCAAACAGACCATCCGTCAGCACGGCCTATTATCTTGATCCACTAAGCACTGACAACGCTCTAGAATATGCAAAGGGTAAAGTGGAAGGTCACTTAAGACGGCCACCTCTAATACCTATATCAGTGTAATAGTCAGTCGGTCAGAAAAAACGTCGGAACAATCAGACTGGGTCAGTATGATACAAAAGCATGCTTGGAGCCAAGAGGAGGCATCTACTTGTTCCAATAAGACTAAGCCGCATATACATAGTGCCGCAGGTCACCTGATCTACCATTGTGGCTAATCACAAGCCGTGATTTCTGTCTCCGGGCTCACACAGATACCAAGAACAAAGCATAAGCCACATGTTGCTTGCATACATACATTTAGAACTATACATGCATCTGTACATACGTGCATACATTTAAAGCAAACACACGCAATTCATATGCATATGCATCACAACCAATCCAAGTGCAGGTACCCATTGCCATCATCAGGTCTCTCCGAGCCAGGAACACTCTCAACGCAGAAAATAGGTCTCAAGAGATGAATCAAGACCGCACACACCCAAGCATCAACATCTCAGAACGATATAATCAAGCCGTATTTATTCTTGATCGAAGGGGTAAAAATTTTTATTTCTAAAATTGTCGATCAAGGAATAAATACGTGTTGCCTATACAACTTCAAATCCTCAGCAGATCCGCTTCACTCTAGATCCCCAGCCTAACTTCCACCTTCGTTGCCTCGGGTAACATAGACCAGGTGTAAGCGCCAGAATGTTACTCCTTAAAAAAAAAAGAGTATAGTCGTACGACTTCAACTACAGTCGTGCGACTGTAATCAAACTACAGTCGTACGACTGTAGATTAGTGGCAGGTGAGCCAGCCCATACCCTAAAAGCTGAAAAAAGGGGGAAAAAGAAAGGAGGAGGCCGGACAGAAAAAAAAGGAGAAAAAGGAGAGAGGGGAGATCTAAGAAAAAAGAGAGAGAAACAAGAAAAGAAACAAAGAGATGAGAAAGGGAAAAAACTCATCATCAGAATCCCTAACATTCGAAGATCTTTGGACCGAAAGTTCCTAACCCTAACTCAAGGAATGCAGCCCAAATCGGGCGGTAAATTCCGTCCAAGGCTAAATACAGGCGAGAGACTGATAGCGAACAAGTACCGCGAGGGAAAGATGAAAAGGACTTTGAAAAGAGAGTCAAAGAGTGCTTGAAATTGTCAGGAGGGAAGCAGATGGGGGCCGGCGATGCGCCTCGGTCGGATGTGGAACGGTCACAAGCCAGTCCGCCGATTTGCTCGGGGCGCGGACCTACGCGGATTAAGGCGGCGGCCCAAGCCCAGGCCTTTGAAACGCCTGTGGAGATGCCGTCGCAGTGATCGTGGAAAGCAACGCGCGCCGTTACGGTGTGCCTCGGCACCTGCGCGCTCCTGGCATCGGCCAGCGGGCTCCCCATTCGTCTTGTCTTGAAACACGGACCAAGGTGTAATACCCCGAATATTTTAATAATATTTTTCATCATTATTTTTATTAAATAAATTATTCTCATTATTTTAATTTTATGGCATTTAATATTTTTTAGGCTTAATTAATTAATTTAATTTAATACCTTAAGCTTATTATATTTAAATGCATCTTTAAACATGATTAAATTTTGTGAATATTTTGGGGTTAGGAAAATTATATATTTTAGGACTAATATATTTAGACATTTCGGCCAACTTGTATTTATCATAATCCCTCTCTATTTAATCCCTCCTTAACCTAATTCACACTCATTCTACAACATAAAGTCCTAACTACACTAAAGCTCATCTCCCCCTCTCCCTTGTGTGTGCAATTCGGCCAAGCATCCCACCTTCCCCTCTCTCAAATTTTCGACCTCCTACCTCTACCACACCCCTTCATTGATTGTTCTCATTGCATACTTGAGGTTTAGAAGCTCAATTCAAGGAAGTTGGTTTTGGGTTTGATTTGCTCCTTGGATTTGGCCATCAACACCTTTAATTCTTCCCTTGGATCATCAATTTGAGCAATAGGACTTAGCAATCAAAGGTAACTACTCTATCCATACTCCTACACTTAGGGTTGAATGGTAGAAATTAGGGCTTTTATGTTTTTTTTTTTTTTATGTTGGAATTGATTAAATTAATTGTAATAACTTGATTGGTATTGCTAGAATTTGAATTGGCATGATTTGTTTACTGATTTTGGTCAATTGGGTTGATAGAATTCGAATTATAGGGCTGGTATGATGATTTAAAAACTTGCACATAAGGTGTTTGATAGAATACCCTTGCTGGACAGCCTGCACAACATTTTTCTAAATTCGTTTTAAATAGGTTATGGTTCTCAGAAACTTCTGAACTTTTTATATGTTCTAGATAACATGTTAAACTGAAAATTCGTAGAAGAAACCATGTCAACATTCATTGGTTTTCATGTCCTAAAAATTCACCCAAAACTGTTGCTTGAAACTGCCCCTGATTGTTTTCAGCACTGACCTATAATGTTTGAAAATTCATATCTTTTTGTGTACTTCGAATTTTTACATGAAACCACTTGAAAAATTTTTCTAAGATTATGAACTACAAAAGTGCTTTATATTTTCTCTTCTAATTCTGATGGTAAACTGGGGTTATACTGATTTTAAGATAGTGTAAAATTTGGTGCTCTGTTTCCAGGAATCTGTGATCAGTAATCTTTGGACGCTTTTAACTTTTGCTCTGGTTAATGAATGCATGAAATTCCAGTTGGTATTTGAAGATTATAATGCTATGTTGCTCCCTGAATTATTTCATGATTTTTGGACAAGTGCAACTATTTTATTCTGAATTTTGTTTTCCTGACCTGCTGCCTGCCCTGTTTTCGGGACAGCCTCACTGTTTGGCCTATATTTTTTTGTACACTTATCCGAATGACACGAAACGAATTGCATTTTGTGTATATTAAATTGAACTTGGTTCCTTAAAATTTTGAGAATTTTTGGAAGAGTTTTCATATGGTTTATACTGTTTTGAAATTCAGGCAGTGGATCTGCCATATTTGGTGTTTTGGATTAAGGATGTTTTTATACCACACTTGGTGGATTTTTGATGAACTGAATTGGTTTATGTGGACACTTGGTCTTTTGGTTTTATATTGAGGAAGAATAGCCTATAATGGCATGTTTTGGACAATTGGTCCTTGGATTTGATGTTGATTTTGGGTTAAGCCTAAAGTGGCACCCTAATGTTGATTTGATGAGATTGGTTTGAAAATTGGTTTTTGATACACGATTGCATATGGGAGTTGCCGGACTGCGGTTTTTCTGGCATATGGACAGTGTTTCCCTTGTGATATTTTTGACCTCTTCATGGTGCACTTGGCCCATGATGGACTCACTTGACTGCGGTTTTTCTTGTGAGTGGTCCGACCTCTTCATTGGTATTTGTCCAATGATGGACTCTTTCGACTGCGGTTTTTTTCGATTGAGTGGTCATAGACCTCTTCGTTGGTATTTGTCCAATGATGGACCTGCTTGACTGCGGTTTTTCGAGTAGGCGGTCTAGTCGTTCTCATTAGGCGAGTGGACTGCGGTTTTTCCCTCGTAAATGGGAGAGTTGGCCAGCTTAGACTTTTTGATTGATTGTGGGATTAGGGGACTGCGTTTTTTCCCTAGCGTCCGACCTATTTGCTATTCGTTGGCGATTTTGGATTGAGAAATTGACTGATGAGTTTTATATCCGAGACTGATTTTTTTTTTATCATGAGATTTTTATACAAATGTTGGTTTGATTTCGTATCATGTTTCTTAATTTAATTAGTTTAAACTCTTTTTCTTCGCTTTACTTTATTCTTGTTTTATTATTTAAACTGTTTTACTCGCTCAGCTTTATTTCAATTTGTTTTTGCCTTATTTTCAAGCTATTCGGTTTTAAGTGTTCGAATATGGACACTGTAGTTACTCGTCACTAAGTGGCGACCATTTTTTTTTCAGATTTTGTAGGTACCGATGCCGATGCTTGACGTGTGATTGTTGTGTCGTGATGGGACTTGGGCGAGTGGACGGATTGTGACAACCCCGACCTCGGTAAGCGTGCAAAGGCGGAATTCAATGCACGAGATCGGTAATCATCGAGCAAACCAACTATCTAACTATATAAATTGAGCCTTAAAAATGCTAAGTAATGAATAAATAAATAAATAAATATCCTTACAAACCATTGTTAAGCAATAAATGAATAAATGAAATAAAGTCTAGTAATATGCCCAACTATAGTAGCTAATGCCTAAAAAGAATCCGTCCACTCGCCCAAGTCCCATCACGACACAACAATCACACGTCAAGCATCGGCATCGGTACCTACAAAATCTGAAAAAAAAATGGTCGCCACTTAGTGACGAGTAACTACAGTGTCCATATTCGAACACTTAAAACCGAATAGCTTGAAAATAAGGCAAAAACAAATTGAAATAAAGCTGAGCGAGTAAAACAGTTTAAATAATAAAACAAGAATAAAGTAAAGCGAAGAAAAAGAGTTTAAACTAATTAAATTAAGAAACATGATACGAAATCAAACCAACATTTGTATAAAAATCTCATGATAAAAAAAAATCAGTCTCGGATATAAAACTCATCAGTCAATTTCTCAATCCAAAATCGCCAACGAATAGCAAATAGGTCGGACGCTCGGGAAAAAACGCAGTCCCCTAATCCCACAATCAATCAAAAAGTCTAAGCTGGCCAACTCTCCCATTTACGAGGGAAAAACCGCAGTCCACTCGCCTAATGAGAACGACTAGACCGCCTACTCGAAAAACCGCAGTCAAGCAGGTCCATCATTGGACAAATACCAACGAAGAGGTCTATGACCACTCAATCGAAAAAACCGCAGTCGAAAGAGTCCATCATTGGACAAATACCAATGAAGAGGTCGGACCACTCACAAGAAAAACCGCAGTCAAGTGAGTCCATCATGGGCCAAGTGCACCATGAAGAGGTCAAAAATATCACAAGGGAAACACTGTCCATATGCCAGAAAAACCGCAGTCCGGCAACTCCCATATGCAATCGTGTATCAAAAACCAATTTTCAAACCAATCTCATCAAATCAACATTAGGGTGCCACTTTAGGCTTAACCCAAAATCAACATCAAATCCAAGGACCAATTGTCCAAAACATGCCATTATAGGCTATTCTTCCTCAATATAAAACCAAAAGACCAAGTGTCCACATAAACCAATTCAGTTCATCAAAAATCCACCAAGTGTGGTATAAAAACATCCTTAATCCAAAACACCAAATATGGCAGATCCACTGCCTGAATTTCAAAACAGTATAAACCATATGAAAACTCTTCCAAAAATTCTCAAAATTTTAAGGAACCAAGTTCAATTTAATATACACAAAATGCAATTCGTTTCGTGTCATTCGGATAAGTGTACAAAAAAATATAGGCCAAACAGTGAGGCTGTCCCGAAAACAGGGCAGGCAGCAGGTCAGGAAAACAAAATTCAGAATAAAATAGTTGCACTTGTCCAAAAATCATGAAATAATTC
Organism: Euphorbia tirucalli; assembly: GCA_039660915.1. Classification (NCBI taxonomy): domain Eukaryota; kingdom Viridiplantae; phylum Streptophyta; class Magnoliopsida; order Malpighiales; family Euphorbiaceae; genus Euphorbia; species Euphorbia tirucalli. The sequence goes on from CM077639.1 coordinate 16,347,498, forward strand.
AGGGAGCAACATAGCATTATAATCTTCAAATACCAACTGGAATTTCATGCATTCATTAACCAGAGCAAAAGTTAAAAGCGTCCAAAGATTACTGATCACAGATTCCTGGAAACAGAGCACCAAATTTTACACTATCTTAAAATCAGTATAACCCCAGTTTACCATCAGAATTAGAAGAGAAAATATAAAGAACTTTTGTAGTTCATAATCTTAGAAAAATTTTGCAAGTGGTTTCATGTAAAAATTCGAAGTACACAAAAAGATATGAATTTTCAAACATTATAGGTCAGTGCTGAAAACAATCAGGGGCAGTTTCAAGCAACAGTTTTGGGTGAATTTTTAGGACATGAAAACCAATGAATGTTGACATGGTTTCTTCTACGAATTTTCAGTTTAACATGTTATCTAGAACATATAAAAAGTTCAGAAGTTTCTGAGAACCATAACCTATTTAAAACGAATTTAGAAAAATGTTGTGCAGGCTGTCCAGCAAGGGTATTCTATCAAACACCTTATGTGCAAGTTTTTAAATCATCATACCAGCCCTATAATTCGAATTCTATCAACCCAATTGACCAAAATCAGTAAACAAATCATGCCAATTCAAATTCTAGCAATACCAATCAAGTTATTACAATTAATTTAATCAATTCCAACATAAAAAAAAAAAAACATAAAAGCCCTAATTTCTACCATTCAACCCTAAGTGTAGGAGTATGGATAGAGTAGTTACCTTTGATTGCTAAGTCCTATTGCTCAAATTGATGATCCAAGGGAAGAATTAAAGGTGTTGATGGCCAAATCCAAGGAACAAATCAAACCCAAAACCAACTTCCTTGAATTGAGCTTCTAAACCTCAAGTATGCAATGAGAACAATCAATGAAGGGGTGTGGTAGAGGTAGGAGGTCGAAAATTTGAGAGAGGGGAAGGTGGGATGCTTGGCCGAATTGCACACACAAGGGAGAGGGGGAGATGAGCTTTAGTGTAGTTAGGACTTTATGTTGTAGAATGAGTGTGAATTAGGTTAAGGAGGGATTAAATAGAGAGGGATTATGATAAATACAAGTTGGCCGAAATGTCTAAATATATTAGTCCTAAAATATATAATTTTCCTAACCCCAAAATATTCACAAAATTTAATCATGTTTAAAGATGCATTTAAATATAATAAGCTTAAGGTATTAAATTAAATTAATTAATTAAGCCTAAAAAATATTAAATGCCATAAAATTAAAATAATGAGAATAATTTATTTAATAAAAATAATGATGAAAAATATTATTAAAATATTCGGGGTATTACAATCATTCCCCCTTAGAAAAGTTTCGTCCTCGAAACTTCAAGGACCACAGAAAACCAGAAAGCATCACAGTCACACAGCGAACAATCAAACAAAACAAAACACAATCACAGCATCGGAAGCTAATCCCTAAATAACTCGGGGTATCTAGCGCGCATCGCTTCTTCCGTCTCCCAAGTCGCTTCTTCGTACTTCTGACTGCGCCACAGAACTTTCACTAAAGGCACTTCCTTTCTTCGGAGAACTCGAACTTGACGGTCCAAAATGCGAACGGGCTTCTCCTCGAAAGTCAAATTGGGCTCAACCTCTACGGCATCGATGGGTATAACTTGAGTCGGGTCGCTGATGAATCGTCGAAGCTGAGAAACATGGAACACGTCGTGCACTTTATCCATTCCGGGCGGTAGGGCCAAACGGTAAGCCACTTCGCCGATCCTCTCCAATACCTCGTAAGGTCCAATATACTTCGGTGTCAACTTACCCTTCTTCCCAAACCGGTACACTCCCTTCATAGGCGAGACCTTCAAAAGAACCTTGTCGCCCACAGCGAACTCAATCGGTCTCCTCTTCAAATCGGCATAAGATTTCTGACGATCCTGGGCCGCCTTCATCTTAGCTTGAATCACTCGGACCTTCTCAACTGTATCATGAATCAACTGAGGACCCAAAACCAAAGCATCGCTGGTGTCGCTCCAACACATCGGGCTACGACACTTCCGACCATAAAGTGCCTCGTATGGTGCCATCTGAATGCTCGCATGGTAGCTATTGTTGTAGGAGAACTCAACTAAGCTCAATGACTTAACCCATGATTTCTGAAACTCCAATGCACAAGCGCGGAGCATGTCCTCAAGTGTCTGAATGGTCCTCTCAGTCTGACCATCGGTAGCAGCATGAAAAGCAGTGCTCAACTTAAGCTTCGTACCAAAAGCTTCTTGAAGAGCAGTCCAAAATTGCGATAGAAAGCATGGATCACGGTCAGAAATGATCTCCCTCGGTATGCCATGAAGTCGAATGATCTCGTTAGTGTAGGCTTCGGCTAGCTGTTCCATAGACCAGGTCTTCTTCATGGGAACAAATCTAGCACCCTTAGTCAACCGATCCACAATCACCCAAACCGAATCTAAACCTCCAACAGTCCTCGGAAGTCCCATCACGAAATCCATGGATATAGAGTCGAACTTCCAAGCAGGGATAGGCAATGGCTGTAGCAAACCACCAGGTCTCTGATGCTCTATCTTTACCTTCTGACATATCAAACACTTTGCAACAAACTCGGCAACTTCCTTCTTCATCTTAGGCCACCAAAAGTGAGTCTTAAGGTCCTTATACAACTTAGACCCACCAGGATGAACAGAATACGGTGTGTTATGAGCTTCCTTAAGAATTTGATCCTTCAAAGCTGAATCATTAGGCACACACCATCTCCCTTTAAACTTCAAACTGTCGTCACCCAAAATCTCAAAATCCTCGGCACGGCCCGCAGCTTTCGCAGCTCGAATTTTCTGAAGTACTAGATCAGCTTTCTGCTTTTCTCGTATCTCGGTAAACAAAGTGGGCTCAATGCTCATGGCACTCAACTGAGCTTGAGCACAACCCTCGGGCACAAATTCAATCTCCAATCGTCGAAACTCATTGCACAAATCATCCGCCAAAACCCTTAAGTAGTTCGATGTGTGAGCACTCTTCCTACTGAGGGCATCGGTAACTTTATTCGCTTTTCCTTCCTTGTACTCCAAAGTCAGGTCATAGTCTTTAATCAACTCAAGCCATCTCCTCTGGCGCATATTAAGCTCTTTCTGAGTGAAAATGTACTTGAGGCTCTTGTGATCTGTGTAGATCTTACATGGAACCCCATACAGATAATGTCGCCAGATCTTCAATGCAAAAACAACAGCCGCTAGCTTAAGATCATGTGTCGGGTAGTTCTTCTCATGTACCCTCAACTGTCGAGAAGCATAAGCAATTACCTTACCATCTTGCATCAATACGCAACCCAGACCATCCTTAGATGCATCGCTATACACCTCGAACTCAATCCCTTCTGTCGGCAAGGTAAGGACCGGAGCAGTAGTCAACTTCTCTCTCAACAACTGGAACGCCTTCTCACATTCCTCGGTCCAACGGAACTTACTATTCTTCTTTAATAGCTTAGTCAACGGCTGAGCAATAAGGGAGAAATTATGCACAAATCGACGGTAGTAGCCGGCCAAACCCAGAAAACTTCGAACCTCCGTCACATTGGTCGGGCTAGACCATTCCACAATTGCCTTAATCTTCGAGGGGTCCACCTTCACACCATCCTTACTGATTACATGCCCCAAAAAGACGACTTCTTTCAACCAGAAATCACACTTTGACAACTTAGCGTACCACTTTTGCTTCCTCAGAATATCCAACACCCTTTTAAGGTGCACAACATGCTCCTCTTCGTCCCTCGAGTAAACTAGGATGTCGTCAATGAAGACAACCACGCAGACATCTAGCAACTCATGAAAGGTTCTGTTCATCTGATCCATGAACACAGCGGGGGCATTAGTCAAGCCAAAAGGCATGACCTCAAACTCATAGTGCCCATATCGAGTCCGGAAAGCAGTCTTCGGAATATCTTCCTTTTTCACCGGTATTTGATGGTAACCGGATCGAAGGTCGATCTTAGAGAACACTCCAGCACCCTTCAGCTGATCAAACAAATCTTCAATCCGAGGCAAAGGATATTTATTCTTGATCGTAACCTTATTCAACTCTCGGTAGTCGATGCACAGTCTCATACTACCATCCTTCTTCTTCACAAATAACACAGGAGCACCCCACGGTGAAGCACTAGGCCTTATAAAGCCCTTATCAATCAATTCTTGGAGTTGAGATTTCAGCTCCAACATTTCGGACGGAGCCATGCGGTACGGGGCTTTAGAAATTGGTGCAGTGCCCGGAACAAGGTCAATAGAAAATTCCACATCCCTTTCAGGTGGAATACCCGGTAACTCATCAGGGAACACATCAGGATAATCACAAACAACAGGGATATCCTCAAGCTTTTTCCCTTCAGCGGTGTCTGTGATACTACACAAGAATACTTCATTCCCCTTCTTAAAAAGCTTCTTCATTCTCAAAGCAGCAACAACCTTAACAGAGGGTTTCAACTTTACATTCGAGTAAGAGACTCTCTTCCCTTTGGAATCCCTCAATACCACCTTCTCATCTCTACAGTAAAAGATAGCACGGTGCTTTTTCAGCCAATCCATGCCCAAGATAACATCAAACTCTTCTAAGGGAAGTTCCTTCAAAGTTGCAGTCAAAACAATTCCCTCTATCACAATCAGAACATCTCGAAAGGCACGTCGACAAGAAAGGTTCTCTCCATTCGGGAGGGTAACCAAGGATTTAATAGGCACAGAAGATTGCAGTTTAGCCTTCTTAACAAAGGCAGTAGAGACACAAGATAGAGAAGCACCAGTATCGAAAAGTACAAAAGCAGGTAAAGAATTCACAAGTATAGTACCTGTCACCACGTTAGCGTCGACATCATCCTCAGCCTCATACTCAGTCTCTTCCATGTTGCAAACACGGTTCCGCACAGGAGCTCCTTGTCTAGCAGGGGGTCTCACTTGAGTAGCATTAGGGTTCTTGGGACAAGCGAATGAGCGGTGTCCCTCACCATTACAGAAAAAGCACTTCACCACCGATCCGTCACAATTCTTGCCAGGGTGGTAGTCTTTCTGGCATTTAAAGCACTTCCTAGAATCAGTACCCGAAGCATTAACGACTCTTTTTGCAGGCGCAAACCTCGGCTTCTTGACAGCCGGAAGAGCAAAACCAGACTGCTGAGTCCTCTTCCCAAGATTAGCACGTCGAGCGGCGTCTTCCTCTTGGACTTTCGCAGATACACTAAGAGCAACCTCATACGCTCTTTGAAAGGTAGAAGCTCCGGAGACTAGGACCAAATTACTGATGCGGGGGTCCAGTCCCTTAACATACATCTGTACCTTCTCCATCTCATCGGGCAGCAAAGTAGGAACAAAACGGGCCAATTCAGAAAATTTGTCGGTGTACTGCTGCACCGTCATAGTACCTTGAGTCAAACGGAGGAATTCAGTCCTCTTCTGCCATCTCAGCTCCTTTGGATAGAAGCGATCCTTCAATTTCTCTACAAACTGATCCCAGCCGAAGGCAGCATCGGCCAAACATTCATCTTGCACCAATCCCCACCAATTGTCAGCTTCCTTTCGGAGATAGTAAGTGGCAATGGCTACCTTCTCTTCAGCAGGGCAGCCCGTCGCTGCGAACAGCTTCTTCATCACTCGTACCCACTCCTCTAAGACCACGGGGTCAGGCTTCCCATCATAAATCGGGGGTCGGTGTCTATCGAAGCGATCGAAAACAGTTTGGTTATTAGCCGGAACCGCAGGTGGAGGCGGCGGCGGCGGAGGAAGGGGATTCTCCTGACGATTCGCAAGAGCTATGACAACCTCCTCCAAAGTCTGGTGTCGGTCAGGGTTCTGTCGCGGGGCTCTTCTCGGAGGCATACTGAAATTAATGATTCAAGTAAAGCACAAACATAAGCACACATGTAAGAACAGATAAGCAATTAGTACACAAAGCAGGTAACGTCCCGTTTCCACCTACCCAGCACTCTCGCTAAAGTTTTAAGTCTCTATCCTATTTTCCTAGTTCAGTTCCAAGTGACTTACACTTTGTAAGCTTTGGAACCAAATTCGGCTCTGATACCAACTGTGACAACCCCGACCTCGGTAAGCGTGCAAAGGCGGAATTCAATGCACGAGATCGGTAATCATCGAGCAAACCAACTATCTAACTATATAAATTGAGCCTTAAAAATGCTAAGTAATGAATAAATAAATAAATAAATATCCTTACAAACCATTGTTAAGCAATAAATGAATAAATGAAATAAAGTCTAGTAATATGCCCAACTATAGTAGCTAATGCCTAAAAAGAATCCGTCCACTCGCCCAAGTCCCATCACGACACAACAATCACACGTCAAGCATCGGCATCGGTACCTACAAAATCTGAAAAAAAAATGGTCGCCACTTAGTGACGAGTAACTACAGTGTCCATATTCGAACACTTAAAACCGAATAACTTGAAAATAAGGCAAAAACATGATAGAAAGATGTGTGCGAGTCGACAGGCGAGTAAACCCATAAGGCGTAAGGAAGATGACTGGCGGGATCCCCTAGAGGGTTGCACCGCCGACCGACCTTGATCTTTTGAGAAGGGTTCGAGTGAGAGCATGCCTGTCGGGACCCAAAAGATGGTGAACTATGCCTGAGCGGGATAAATTGGACTCAAACATGATAGAATGGGAAATCAAGAATTAGGGGCAAGCATTTAGGGGATAACCGGGTTGGCTCGGCTAGCCGTCCTGGTTAGACCTGGAAAACATTTTGAAACGTCCTTGTATTTTGGTTTTTATGGGAAAATCATTTTGAAAACAATTTTTCCGGTTTACATGCATTTTTTTACATGTAAGGTGGGTCGGTTTTTGGGAGAATTGGGTATCCGTCGTAGCATTGTTCTAAATGCAATTTTACTGAAAATTGAATCTAAGGTCGTGAATGCACACAACAAAATTCATTTTGATGATTTTATGATTTTCTGGATTTTTATGGATTTTTGGAAATTTATGGGATTTATTCTAGAAATTCTGATTCTGGAAAATATGTTACAGTCGTGCGACTGTAACTACGGTCGTACGACTGTAAATTACAGTCATGCGACTGTAAGCAATCCAAAGTCAGAATCTCGCCAAAATTTTATTTGAAATAAACTGGATGAAAACGCCTGGAAATCAAGAACACTCGTTTGATTGTAAATACAGTACAGTCGTACGACTGTTCATTAAACTCAAGAACAGTCGCACGATTGTTCATCAAACTCAAGAACAGTTGCACAACTGTTCTTGATTTCCAGAAACAGAAACGCGGAAAAATGGATAAAAATGCAGAAAAAGCACACCAATCACGCAGAAAGTGTGGAAAGGAGAAGGGAAAAGGAGTATCTACCTTTTTGGCGTGCGTCTACCATAGGATTAAACCCCGGCGTCGCTCCAATCCACTAAAATCCGCACTTTTCTCTTTGAGTTAGGGTTAGGAACTTTGGGTCCAAAGATCTCCGAATGTTAGGGATTCTAATGATGAGTTTTTCCCTTTCTCTTCTCTTTGTTTCTTTTCTTCTTTCTCTCTCTTTTTTCTCAGATCTCCCCTCTCTCCTTTTTTCTCCTTTTTTTCTGTCCGGTCTCCTCCTTTCTTTTTCCCCCTTTTTTCAACTTTTAGGGTATGGGCTGGCTCACCTACCACTAATCTACAGTCATACAACTATAGTTTGATTACAGTCGCATGACTGTAGTTGAAGTCGTATGACTATACTCTTTTTTTTAGGGAGTAAAATTCTGGTGCTTACAGCTATCCCTCGCGTGATCAAATTCACCACCCGATCTTAGTTTGGGATAGTTGATGTGAATTTGAGCACGCGACTCAAAGCGCCATAGACACAGGAAAGAACCCACTGTTGAAATAAGCCGATATCGGGTCTAGGTTACCCGAGGCAAAGCTGGGGAAGAAATAAGCCGATACCGTGTCTATGTTACCCGAGGCAAGGCTGAGGAAGAAATAAGCCGATACCGGGTCTATGGCACCTGAGGCAATGCTGGAGATTTGAATTGGCTTCCATGATCTAGGATCTTGCTTGAATCGATCTTCAAGAATCTGAAATCTGACTTGGGCGATTTTCAAGGATTAAGAATCAGGCTTGAAGCGGTTTCAAGGATTCAAGATCACGCTTGAGGAGGTTTGCAAGGATCAGGTTTTATGCTTGAAGAAATTCAAGGATTCGAAATCTAGCTTGGAGAGGTGTTTATCAAGGATTGGGAATCATGCTTGAAGAAGTTCAAGGATTCGAAATCTTGCTTGGAGAGGTGTTTATCAAGGATTGGGAATCATGCTTGAAGAAGTTCAAGGATTCGAAATCTAGCTTGGAGAGGTTTTCAAGGATTAGGAATCATGCTTAAAGAAGTTCAAGGATTCAAAATCTAGCTTGGAGAGGTGTTTATCAAGGATTGGGAATCATGCTTGAAGAAGTTCAAGGATTCGAAATCTAGCTTGGATGAAATAATGGGTTTGATGTAGAACTAAGCCAATATCGGGTCTAGGTTACCCGAGGCAAATCTGTAGAAATTTTGAGGATTTGAAATCTTGCTGGAATTAGATGGACTTGAAATAATGAAATAAGGGGTTCAAGGATTTGCAACCATGCTTGAACGTAATGGAGTTCAAGTGTTCGAAATCTGGCTTGAGTGAAGAGAGGGGTTCAAGGATTTGCAACCATGCTTGAACGTAATGAAGTTCAAGGGTTTGAAATCTGGCTTGAATGAAGAAAGGGGATAGCTTTAGGAATGATAATTTTGATGTTGGCTCAAGGATGAGTATTTATCCCTTGATCGATAATTTTAGAAACAAAAATTTTTGCCCCTTGGATCAAGGATAAATACGGCTTGATTGTTCTACCCCTTGGGGAATTGATGTGTTGAGATTTGGATTTACACTGGCGCTTAAGGCCCAGTAGATGCCTCGGCATTGTGCCATATCTGCGTTGAGATCGAACCTGGTTCGGAGAGACCTGGTGATGGCAGTGGGTACCTACACTTGGATTGGTTATGATGCATATGCATATGAATTGTGTATGTTTACTTTAAACGTATGCACATATGTACAGATGCATGTATGGTTCTACATGTATGTATGTATGCAACATGTGGCTTATGCTTTGTTCTTGGTATCCGTGCGAGCCTGGAGACGGAATTCACGGCTTGTGATTAGCCACAATGGTAACCCAGGTGACCTAGTCCGATTGTTCTGACCTATTTTCTGATCGATTGACTATTACACTGATCTGGGTATTAGAGGAATTGGTCGTCTTGAGTGACCTTCCACTTTACCCTCTGTATATTCTGGAGCGCTGTCAGGCTCAGTGGATCGGGGTAATAGACCGCGCCGACGGATGGTCCGTTTGGTTGAGCAAGTAGATGAAAGTGAGACTTTGCATTTTTGTACCGCATAACAGGAGTTTCTGTGATATTATCATAGGCTTAGATGCAATGTCCTACTAATGGATGTTTATATGTAATGGCATGGTGCATGCAAGATGAATATCTGATCGGAAATCTAAACATACACAATATTGCAATGGTGACATCAAAATGAGTATAACAGGGAATGTGACATTGACTTCGACTTTGTATATCACCCCTCTCCTGTTGCCGACAAGTCTTTTCGATTTTTCGTGTCAGATTTTTTTTTGAAGAACGATTCTGTGATGGGCATTTTATCTGCGTAGATCCCTTTCGCAACGGTTTATCTTAGGATGGGAAAAATATACCTTGATATGTTCATTGCAACTCGCGAAGATACTGCTGTCGATGATACCCAGTGGTTTAGTTTTTTACTTGCCCCAGGTATTATAGGTTCGTGTTTGGGGAGTATTATAGGTTTGTGTTTAGGGAGTGAAGCACTTCCACAGACAAGGCTTGCTGTGTGATGTCGCTCGTAAGTGAACACTGACATGCAATAACACAACAAATGCATATTGAACACCAAAGTTGAATACAAAACGTTCATGACATAATGAATGCGGATGCATTAGGAAAATCTAAAATGTGGCTCTGGTTTTAATTGATGCCCCTTTAAATTACCAATATGCCCTTTCGGTTTTACACATTGGATAGAGATTTTTTTTATAGCCGAACACTGAATAGAGTTGCCACTGTGGACGGATAACCTGAGATGAATTCAATTAACCACTAGATCCTCCTGCGGTCTGATGCCGTATTCATGTTTCCAATTCACCCCAGATTCCTGTTCAGGCACCGTTCCCGAAGACTGAATCCTCGAAATGGTTGGTAAATGCAACTTTCCCTTTGATTATGAGTACAACAGAATTTGTAAGCTTTCCTATTGATGGTATCATCCCCTTCATGATTGTTGAAAGCTTTGTAGAACCAAGTTGCCCCAACACTGTCAGTGAAGTTCACAAATGCATAACCGACATTTCCTCTAGTCTTGAAATCCATAGGGAAATAGGGGAAACCATAAGCAGACTTCCCTTTGGACCTACTCTTGACCAGAGTTTGTGGCAGATTATGTCTTTGGAACTGGCTTGGTAGACTTCTGATCATCAAGCTTGTTTTCTCATCGAGACTGGCGTTGGTCTCCCTCTTATTCGACTTGATCTCTTCAATAGTTAGGTTTTTGGGTAACCATTGTTGAGCTAATTTGAAGTAGACTCATATTCAAATCCTTTCTCTGCTCTGTCACCCTTCTAGTGATGAGATGATGCAGAAAAATGCGATATGGAGCAGCATTAGGGTTCAATTTCTTGTTGGAAGCCATTGATGGCAGAAAATAAGGCTTCACAGAATCGGTTCAAGGGAGAAGATGAAAATGTTGCGCCTTGCCATTTAATGCCATGAGACAATCTAGACTTAATTATGGCCGCCGTGTATGAGATAGATAAGGACACCAATCTTCTCTGTCACCGCGTGAAGTTAACTTTTCAGAACTGGCAAAAATGTGCTTATCTCCATTGGCTCAACTCACTGACCCCGGTATTTCATGCAATAGATGGGCCACCCCCGGATTCATCAAGCACTCAATAGAGTTTGAAACTATGATTGAAGAGGGCACAACTTTAGGCCATGAGCAGAGATTTCACTGTAAGGAGAGCTAAGGTCTTCCATCGGTGCTGGTTTTTTTTTTAAGAAGCTGAATCCAAGCCACAGCCACCTGTTGATTTTCCTGCTGCATTCAAATCCATGTATGTCATACGTGTTTAATATGTCTTTTTGGATGAACAATGCATGTGTAATGTCATATGCACATGAATGCCACACAAACAAGACTATATATGCACTAAAACCAACGTCTGCTTCAGAGTTTTACAGCATGGTGGGTGGCGAAGGTCATTTGGATTTTTTTTTAGGGCTTGGTGCTCTTGATCAGTTTGGGTTTTCTAACTACAAGGTTGTAGTGTGGGATGCTTCCTCGAGTGTGAATTAGGCTCAAAGCTTCATCTTGGGGTTCGACTCTAAAATTTAGCAATGGTCCCTGGTTTGGAATGATTTGGGTGTATTGTGGGCTATTCAAGTTGGAACTTTTAGGGTAAGACCAACAGTATTTTGGATCATGGTTTATAAGGATCACTGATCTAGGTTGGCAATTGATTCGATGGAAATGATGCCATCCCATTATTTGCTTGGCAGACTTTTCTTTTCTTTTTTTTGAAGAAAAGGGTTTAACCGAAGTCAGGTTCACTTCTAAATTCCCTGTAAGACTCAGATTGATGTCATGCATCTTAATATTATACTTGATGGACATGTCATTTCAGATGATCAAATGCATGCTTAATGCCATATACATGTAATCACCAGACAGGTAAGAAAATAACAAGATGCATTGCATTCAAAACAAGTTCAATACACTTTACAAACAAAATGAGTTCCCTACTAGAAGGAGCCTCTAAAGGTATGGATCTCACAGCGTCCGACTATTACTTATCCGGTCACTGCCCCAGCTTCAATGTCACTGCCCCGCTCTCAACAGATCATGCTTTGGAGCTCTTCATCGTATTCCTCTCCCCGGGAGGTTTGAGGAATTTCCTTAGCAGTCTCCCTGCTTACCCCCAGTCGCTCATTAGTAGTGGATGGCACCTTTAACCTTCCCTCATCAACTAACTTCTGGATCTCCTTCCTTAAAATATAGCAGACATTGGTTCGGTGACCTGTCACTGCATGATAGGTGCAGAAGTTGTTCTTTTGATCCGGTGCCAGCTCCACATACAGCTTGACGCTCTACAGTAGTCCCTCTTTTCTACATTTGGCAAATAATTGGCTCAGTGAAATAGCCACGGGGATATGCCCTTTCTGTCACCCTTGGGGAGTGGACTCCTAGTTGGTCGCAGAACAAGGTTAGTATTGGCTTTGATGGGGACCTTCGATTCTGCTTCACCGGTCAGCCCTCTTATTACTCCCTCAAGCTCAATCACACATGCCTCCAATTGAGAGCATCTTGTCGTCAGCTTTTCCACCTTATCAAGATCACCTCTTAGCATCTCCTTCAACATAGTCGCCGCCTCATCCCTAACCGCCTTTTGGAATCGTGATGAAGCAACATAATCATCCACGACATCTGTTATGGTGGTGAAGTTCATTTCGCCAGCCATTCTCAAGACTTCTTCCCTTTCTGTCCTGATAAAAACACCTGTTAGCATTGACTGGGGTGTTCGCACGGAGAATACCAAGTCAAAGGATGATGTAGGCATGAGTGCGTGATGTGATGCATGCATATATGAATAATGATGTCACGTGATGCCATGTCATGTTATGCAATCCTAAGCTAGTCAAGTGCACACAAAGTCAAGAATGGAAACGTGCAAAATGCAATGAATGTTATTGATGAAACTATATGCTGATGTAGAGCATGGCGTATAAATATACACCACATGGATAAAATGACACACAGGGTGTCCACGGATAGAAGCAAGGTGATACTTGCGAAGTGCTTATGTGTATAGGGCGGATCCTATACAAGAGGAGAGTTAATCTTTGAAGCGGTACATTAGAGCGGATCTTACACGGGGAAGGAGTTAACATTTTGAAGCGATAGTGTAGAGCGGATCTTACACAGGAGGAGAAATTTGGTATTTGGAGCGGTACATGTAGAGCGTGTCTTACATGGGGAGGAGGAGTAGTGTTTAAAGCTGTACGTGTAGAGCTTGTCTTACAGGGGAAGACATTTGGAGCGGTACGTGTAGAGCTTGTCTTGCACGCGGAGGAAGGGTAGAGTTTAAAGCGGTACATGCAGAGCGTGTCTTACACAGGAAGATATTTGGAGTGGTACGTGTAGAGCTTGTCTTACACAGGGAGGAAGGGTAAAGTTTAAAGCGGTATGTGCAGAGCTTGTCTTGCATGGGAAGGATTTGGAGCTGTACGTGTAGAGCTTGTCTTACACGGGGAGGAGGGGTAGAGTTTAAAGCGGTACGTGCAGAGCTTGTCTTGCACGGGAAGGATTTGGAGCGGTACGTGTAGAGCGTGTCTTACACGAGGAGGAAGTATAGAGTTTAAAGCAGTACGTGCAGAGCTTGTCTTGCACAAGAAGAGGTTTGGAGCGCTACGTGTAGAGCGTGTCTTACACGGGGAGGAAGGGTAGAGTTTAAAGCGGTACGTGTAGAGCTTGTCTTACACGGGAAGATATTTGATGCGGTACATGTAAAGCGTGTCTTACACGGGGAGGAAGGGTAGAGTTTAAAGCGGTACGTGTAGAGCTTATCTTACACGGGAATATTTGATGCGGTATTTGTAGAGTGTGTCTTACACAGGGAGGAAGTTTAAAGTTTAAAGTGGTACGTGTAGAGCTTGTCTTACACGGGAAGAGATTTTTGGAGCGGTACGTGTAGAGCTTATCTTACACGGGGAAGAGGTTTAAAGTTTAAAGTGGTACGTGTAGAGCTTGTTTTACAGGGGAAGAGATTTAGTGTTTGGATGCATGGGACATGAGGATAGGGTTTCTAATGATTACAGAATACCTAAGGGATTTGATGGGATTTCTAGCGTTTTTGAAACACTTAAATGACTTAGTGTATGCTGTAAGGTCCTTGGTGCTTATGGAATGCTTGAACATTTGACGGATGAGTGAGATGTACATCGTGAGATGATGAGGATGATTCCCTTGTTTTTATTCTTTTGACTTTGGACATTCCAAGAACACCCAATGCTATACAAAAAATGTCACGTGTGGACCGCCACACGGATGAAAGTTCGGTGCATTTGGGGCACCTAATGAATTTCATGAAATGGTCGCGTGTGTAACGACACACGGACGGAGTTTCGACACTTTAAAGGTCTATGACATGATATGAAATGGTCACATGGGACCGGTCCATGGACAGAGTTCTGATGCTTTTGAGCATATGAAATGAAATGATGTTGTAAGAGAGTCATGTGCCATAGGAGACACAGACAGAAGTTCGGCGTTCGGGGAACACCTTTTATGATTTGGGATGCTATGAAATCCCCTACATGTGTACTAATTCAGCACTTGGGGAGAACCTTGAATGATATAATAATGTCATGAAGTAACCCGACGTGGATCATGTCATATGATGTTTGTGATGAATGGATATGATGTCATGAAATGCATCATGTGGATTGTCACACGAAAATATACCTAGGATCATTGTGGTCTCTATTGAATGAAATGATTTGGTGGAATGGCCGAATGCAATCCGGTGCATTGGCAGAACACAGGTATTTTAGGATGCCCGATATATGATGGAATGATATGATCGTGGTGGGCGTCCTTGGAATGCCCCTAATTTAATTTAAATGATATGTCGTGAATGCTTATGACACAAAAAAATGCAAATGGCTGCATAAAAACGTGGTTAGGATGTATGACATATATAATGATGTTATGTATGCTATGTGAAAAAATGCTAATCACAAAAATTTAATGTCATGGTTGAAAAAGAAATCGTTAGTATGAATGGCAAACGAATGATTTAATGTTTTCACACAAAAATAAAATGCAAATGGCTGCATAAAAATGTGGGTTAGTATCACACAAAATGTTTTATGAATGGAAAATGTTAATCGTGTATGGAAAATGGTGATTATGGTACGTCGTGAAATGTCGAGAAGCGTGTAACACGTAGCACACGAAGCGAATTCTTCCAACCTTATTTCTCCAAGCGTGGTCGGTCTCGAAAATTTCTAACCGAGTCCTAGGCGGGGTTCACTTCGATCACCAACGGGGGGTGATGAAGGCGCGATTTTATTTATTCACATAATTATTTTGGTATCCTAAGGGAATCCAACTAGGGTTGCCTATATGGGTTCGGTCCAAGTCGGGTTAAAAACAAGGTTCCCATAGGAAAATATACTCCTCACTTCTCCCCACTCAAGGGTCCGAACAAAAGGGTTCGTACGAGGCGATGGGTAGTGTTTCGTATCCGTGCCCCTAAGACCATGAGGAACAAAGGCGACACTTCAACAATTCACCAGGCTAAAGAGGGATACTAAACCTAATACAAGCATGTCTAACTAAAAATGCAAAATGAAATACCAATCAAGAATCATCCACCATATTTTAATTAGACACTTTTCAGGGCTTGTCAAATTCTTTTAAGTTTTTAAGAAAACTTTTTTAAGAAATCCCCAGCGGAGTCGCCACTGTGAGAGGACGACGTTTTCGACGGAACACGAGACTCCCTTTCGGAAGGGGCGCCTAGATCTCGGGCAGACCCCTCCCTCGCGTGGGGTTTTTATAATGGAAATTCGTTTTTGAAAAATAAATGGAATTAATTCTTAAAAGAACCGAGACCTAAGTCTCGGTGAATATTGTAAGAGTCGCCACCCGGCCCAGCTCAATAGGGAAATTTATAATGCAACTGAACCGGACGAACGGCCGCTACACTATCCAGAGATTTGGGTCCGGACAAGTCCCTTATTTCGTGTCTAATTAAAATAATATTGGCCAATGTTCTCAAATGGTATTTCAAACTCTAAAGTCAATTTAATTGCATTAAATAGACATACAGCACGCATACAGGTTAAGTAAAATAGTACATGAGTAAATTATTACAACCCGATCGAATAAAAGATAAAAAAACTCTCAGCCTCACTTTTACAAGCACCTAGGATACACGATTTATCTAGAAAAATACAATCGCCCAGGATACACGTATTAATCTATTAAATACATCAAAAATAAAAATAAAAAGCTGTAAAATAGAGGGTTAGCACAATATATAGCACGCTATAAGTTGGACTCAAACATGACATAATGGGAAATCAAGAATTGGGGGCATGCATTTAGGGGATAACCTGGTTGGCTCGGCTAGCTAGCCTGGTTAGACCTGGAAAACATTTTGAAACGTCCCTGTATTTTGGTTTTTGTGGGAAAATCATTTTGAAAACAATTTTTCCGGTTTACATGTATTTTTTTACATGTGAGGTGGGTCGGTTTTTGAGAGAATTGGATCTCTGTTGTGGCATTGTTCAAAATGCAATTTTATTGAAAATTGAATCTAAGGTCATGAATGCACACAACAAAATTCATTTTGATGATTTTATGATTTTCTGGATTTTTATGGATTTTTGGAAATTTATGGGATTTATTCTAGAAATTCTGGTTCTGGAAAATATGTTACAGTCGTACGACTGTAACTACAGTCGTATGACTGTAAATTACAGTCGTGCAACTGTAAGCAATCCAAAGTCAGAATCTCGCTAAAATTTTATTTGAAATAAACTGGACGAAAACACATGGAAATCAAGAACAATCGTACGACTGTAAATATAGTCATACGACTATTCATCAAACTCAAGAACAGTCGCACGACTGTTCTTGATTTCCAGAAACAGAAACGCGGAAAAATGGACAAAAATGCAGAAAAAGCACACCAATCACCCAAAAAGCATGGAAAAGAGAAAGGAAAAGGAGTATCTACATTTTTGGCATGCGTCTACCATAGGATTGACTGTTGGCGTCGCTCCAATCCACTAAAATCTGCACTTTTCTCCTTGAGTTAGGGTTAGGAACTTTGGGTCCAAAGATCTTCGAATGTTAGGGATTCTGATGATGAGTTTTTTCCCTTTCTCTTCTCTTTGTTTCTTTTCTTCTTTCTCTCTCTTTTTTCTCAGATCTCCCCTCTCTCTTTTTTCTCCTTTTTTTTCTGTCCGGCCTCTTCCTTTCTTTTTCCCCCGTTTTCAGCTTTTAAGGTATGGGCTGGCTCACCTGCCACTAATCTACAGTCGTACAACTGTAGTTTTATTACAGTCGCACGACTGTAGTTGAAGTCGTACGACTATACTCTTTTTTTTTTAGGGAGTAAAATTCCGGCGCTTACACCTGGTCTATGTTACCCGAGGCAAGGAAGGTGGAAGTTAGGCTGGGGATCTGGAGTGAAGCGGATCTGCTGAGGATTTGAAGTTGTATAGGCAACACGTATTTATTCCTTGATCGACAATTTTGGAAACAAAAATTTTTACCCTTTCGATCAAGAATAAGTACGGCTTGATTATATCGTTCTGAGATGTTGATGCTTGGGCGTGTGCGGTTTTGATTCGTCTCTTGAGACCTATTTTCTGCGTTGAGAGTGTTCCCGGCTCGGAGAGACCTGGTGATGGCAGTGGGTACCTGCACTTAGATTGGTTGTGATGCATATGCATATGAATTGTGCGTGTTTACTTTAAACGTATGCACATATGTACAGATGCATGTATAGTTCTAAATGTATGTATGCATGCAACATATGGCTTATGCTTTGTTCTTGGTATCTGTGTGAGCCCGGAGATGGAAATCACGGCTTGTGATTAGCCACAATGGTAGATCAGGTGACCTGCGGCACCATGTATATGCGGCTTAGTCTCATTGGAACAAGTAGATGCCTCCTCTTGGCTCCAAGCATGCTTTTGTATCATACTGACCCAGTCTGATTGTTCCGACGTTTTTTCTGACCGACTGACTATTACACTGATATAGGTATTAGAGGAGTTGGCCGTCTTAAGTGACCTTCCACTTTACCCTTTGCATATTCTAGAGCGTTGTCAGTGCTCAGTGGATCAAGATAATAGGCCGTGCCGACGGATGGTCTGTTTGGTTGAGCAAAAAGAGTGAGACCTTACATTTCTGTACCGTATAATAGGAGTTCCTGTGGCATTATCACGGGTTCGGATGCAATGTCCTACTAATGGATGTTTATATGTAATGGTATGGTGTATGCAAGATGAACATCTGATCGGAAATCCAAACATGCACAATATTGCAATGGTGACATCAGAATGAGTATAATAGAGAATATGACAGTGATCCTGACTTTGTATATCACCCCTCTCCTATCACCAACACGTCCTTTTGGTTTTCTGTGTCGGAAGATTTTTTTTTAATGATTCTGTGATGGGCATTTTGTCTGCGTTGACCCTTTTCGCAACAGTTTGTCTTAGGGCGGGAAAAATATACCTTGATATGTTCATTGCGACTCGCGAAGATACTGCTGTCAATGATACCCAGTGGTTCGGTTTTTTACTTGCCTATGGTATTATAGGTTTTTGTTTGGGGAGTAAAGCACTTCTACAGACAAGGTTTCCTGCATGATGTAGCCCGTAAGTGAACATTGACATGCAATGACATAACAAATGCATATTGAACACCAAAATTGAATACAAAACATTCATGGATTAATGAATATGGATGCATTAGGAAAATCTAAAATGTGTCTCTGGTTTTAATTAATGCCCCTTAAAATTACCAATGCGCCCTTTCGGTTTTCCGCATTGGAGCTTTTTTTTTTAAGGAATGAATGACCAACCACTGAATAGAGTTACCATTGTGGACGGACAACCTGAGATGAATTCAATTAACCACTAGATTTTCTTGTGGTCTGATGCCATATCCATTTTTCCAATTCACCCCAAATTCCAGCATTGTTGAGCTCATTTGAAGTAGACTCATATTCAAATCCTCTCTCTACCAGGAACTCAAAACCTCTCCCATAGTTTGAGGATTCAAAATAATTAGTCTAGGAGTTCAGATTGAACAGAAATGGCGCGGGATTAAAAGGGCATCCCCAATTCAGTACAGGTTGATGATAAACGAAGACTTTTGGAACGGTGCCATAACCACCTGCTCCGTTGCCCTTCTGGTGATGAGATGATGTAGACAAATGCAATATGGAGCAGCATTGGGGTTCGATTTCTTGTTGGAAGCCATTGATGGAAGAAAATAAGGCTTCATAGAATCGGTTCAAGGGAGAAGATGAAAGTGTTGTGCCTTGTCATTTAATGCTATAAGACACTTCGGAATTAATTATGGCCACCGTGTATGAGAGAGATAAAGACGCCAATCTTCTCTGTCACTGTACGAAGATAACTTTTCAGAACAGGCAAAAACCTACTTATCTCCATTGTCTCAACTCACTGACCCCGGCACTTCATGCAATAGATGGGCCACCCCCGGATTCATCAAACACTCAACAGAATTTGAATCTATGATTGAAGAGAGCACGACCGTAGGCCAGGAGCAGAAATCTCACTGTAAGGGAGAGATGAAGTCTTCCATCGGTACTGGTTTTTTTTTAAGAAGCTAAATCCAAGCCACAACCACCTATTGATATTCCTACTGCATTCAAATCCATGTATGTCATGCGTGTTTAATATGCCTTTTTGGATGAACAATGCATGTGTAATGTCATATGCACATGAATGCCACACAAAGAAGACTATATATGCACTAAAACCAATGTTTGCTTTAGAGTTTTACAGCATGGTGGGTGGCAAAGATCATTTGGATTTCTTAGGGCTTAGTGCTTTTGATGAGTACGGGTTTTTTGGTTGCGAGATGTTTTCTCGGGCATGAATTAGGCTTAAAGCTTCATCTTGGGGATCGGCCCTGAAATTTAGCAACAGTCTCTGGTTTGGAATGATTTGGGTGAATTGTGGGCTGTTCAAGTTGAAACTTTTAGGGTAAGACCGACCGTGTTTTGGATCGTGGTTTGTAGGGATCACTGATCTAGGTCGGCAATTGATTCGACGGAAATGGTGCCATCCCATTACTTGTTTGGCAGACTTTTTTTTTAAAGAAAGGGATTTAACCGAAGTTGGGTTCACTTTTAAATTCCCTATAAGACTCACATTGATGTCATGCATCTTAATATTATGCATGATGGACATGTCGTTTCAGATTATCAAATGCATGCTTAATGCCATGTACATGTAATCACCACATAAGTAAGAAAATAACAAGACGCATTGCATTCAAAACAAGTTCAATACACTTTTACAAACAAAATGAGTTACCTACGGGAAGGAGCCTCTAAAGGTATTGATCTCACAGTGTCCGACTATTCCTTATCCGGTCACTGCCCCAGCTTCAATGTCACTGCCCCACTTTCATCAAATTAGACTTAGGAGTTCTTCATCATATTCCTCTCCCTGGGAGGTTTGAGGAATTTCCTTACCGGTCTCCCCGCTTGCCCCCAGTCGCTTATTAGTAGCGGATGGCACCTTTAACCTTCCCTCATCAACTAACTTTTGGATCTCCTTCCTTAAAACATAGCAGACATTGGTTCGGTGACCTGTCACTACATGATAGTTGCAAAAGTTGTTCTTTTGATCCGGTGCTGGCTCCACATACTGCTTGATGCTCTGCAGTAGCCCCTCTTTTCTACATTTGGCAAATAATTGGCTCAATGAAATAGGCCACAGGGATATGCCCTTTCCGTCACCCTTGGGGAAAGGACTCCTGGTTGGTCGCGGAACAAGGTCAGTATTGGCTTTGAGGGGGACCTTCGATTCTGCTTCACCAGTCAGCCCTCTTATTACTCCCTCAAGCTCAATCACACGTGCCTCTAATTCAGAGCACCTTGTCGTCAGCTTTTCTATCTTGTCAAGATCACCTCCTAGCATTTCCTTCAACATTGCCGCTGCCTCTTCCCTAACCATCTTTTGAAATCATGATGAAGCAACATAATCATCTACAACATCTGTTATGGTGTTGAAGTTCATTGGGCCAGCCATTCTTGAGACTTCTTCCCTTTCTCCCCTGATAAAAACCCTTGTTAGCATTGACTGGGGCATGCGCACGGAGAATGCCAAGTCAAAGGATGATGTAGGCATGAGTATATGATGTGATGCATGCGTGTATGAATAGTGATGTCATGTGATGCCATGTCATGTTATGCAATTCTAAGCTAGTCCAGTGCACACAAAGCTAAGAATGGAAACGTGCAAAATGCAATGAATGTTTTTGATGAAGCTATATGCTGAAGTAGAGTGTGGTGTATAAATATACACCACATGGATAAAATGACACGCAGGGTGTCCACAGATCGAAGCAAGATGATACTTGCGAAGTGCTTATGTGTATAGGGCAGATCCTATACAAGAGGAGAGTTAATCTTTGAAGCGGTACGTTAGAGCGGATGTTACACGGGGAAGGAGTTAACATTTGAAGCGATAGTGTAGAGCGGATCTTACACGGGAGGAGAAATTTGGTATTTGGAGCGGTACATGTAGAGCGTGTCTTACACGGGGAGGAGGAGTAGTGTTTAAAGCTGTACGTGTAGAGCTTGTCTTACACGGGAAGATATTTGGAGCAGTACGTGTAGAGCTTGTCTTACACGGGGAGGAAGGGTAGAGTTTAAAGCAGTACATGCAGAGCGTGTCTTACACAAGAAGATATTTGGAGTGGTACGTGTAGAGCTTGTCTTACACAGGGAGGAAGGGTAAAGTTTAAAGCGGTATGTGCAGAGCTTGTCTTGCACGGGAAGGATTTGGAGCTGTACGTGTAGAGCTTGTCTTACACGCGGAGGAAGGGTAGAGTTTAAAACGTGCAGAGCTTGTCTTGCACGGGAAGGATTTGGAGCGGTACGTGTAGAGCGTGTCTTACACGGGGAGGAAGTATAGAGTTTAAAGTGGTACGTGCAGAGCTTGTCTTGCACAGGAAGAGGTTTGGAGCGGTACGTGTAGAGCGTGTCTTACACGACGAGGAAGGGTAGAGTTTAAAGCGGTACATGTAGAGCTTGTCTTACACGGGAAGATATTTGATGCGGTACATGTAGAGCATGTCTTACACGGGGAGGAAGGGTAGAGTTTAAAGCGGTATGTGTAGAGCTTGTCTTACACGGGAATATTTGATGCGGTATTTGTAGAGTGTGTCTTACACAGGGAGGAAGTTTAGAGTTTAAAGCGGTACGTGTAGAGCTTGTCTTACACGGGAAGAGATTTTTGGAGCGGTACGTGTAGAGCTTATCTTACACGGGGAAGAGGTTTAAAGTTTAAAGTGGTACATGTAGAGCTTGTTTTACAGGGGAAGAGATTTAGTGTTTGGATGCATGGGACATGAGGATAGGGTTTCTAATGATTACGGAATACCTAAGGGATTTGATGGAATTTCTAGCGTTTTTGAAACACTTAAATGACTTAGTGTATGCTGTAAGGTCCTTGGTGCTTATGGAATGCTTGAACATTTGACGGATGAGTGAGATGTACATCGTGAGATGATGAGGATGATTCCCTTGTTCTTATTCTTTTGACTTTGGACATTCCAAGAACACCCAATGCTATACAAAAAATGTCACGTGTGGACCGCCACACGGATAAAAGTTCAGTGCATTTGGGGCACCTAATGAATTTCATGAAATGGTCGTTTGTGTACCGACACACTGACGGAGTTTCGACACTTTAAAGGTCTATGACATGATATGAAATGGTCACATGGGACCGGCCCATGGACAGAGTTCTGATGCTTTTGAGCATATGAAATGAAATGATGTTGTAAGAGAGTCATGTGCCACAGGAGAAACAGACAGAAGTTCGGCGTTCGGGGAACACCTTTCATGATTTGGGATGCTATGAAATCCCCTACATGTGTACTAATTCAGCACTCGGGGAGAACCTTGAATGATATAATAATGTCATGAAGTAACCCGACGTGGATCATGTCATATGATGTTTGTGATGAATGGATATGATGTCAAGAAATGCATCGTATGGATTGTCACACGAAAATATACCTAGGATCATTGTGGTCTCTATTGAATGAAATGATTTGGTGGAATGGCCGAATGCAATCCGGTGCATTGGCAGAACACAGGTATTTTAGGATGCCCGATATATGATGGAATGATATGATCGTGGTGGGCGTCCTTGGAATCCCCCTAATTTAATTTAAATGATATGTCGTGAATGCTTATGACACAAAAAAATGCAAATGGCTGCATAAAAACGTGGTTAGGATGTATGACATATATAATGATGTTATGTATGCTATGTGAAAAAATGCTAATCACACAAATTTAATGTCATGGCTGAAAAAGAAATCGTTAGTATGAATGGCAAACGAACGATTTAATGTTTCCACACGAAAATAAAATGCAAATGGCTGCATAAAAATGTGGGTTAGTATCACACAAAATGTTTTATGAATGGAAAATGTTAATCGTGTATGGAAAATGGTGATTATGGTACGTCGTGAAATGTCGAGAAGCATGTAACACGTAGCACACGAAGCGAATTCTTCCAACCTTATTTCTCCAAGCGTGGTCGGTCTCGAAAATTTCTAACCGAGTCCTAGGCGGGGTTCACTTCGATCACCAACGGGGGGTGATGAAGGCGCGATTTTATTTATTCACATAATTATTTTGGTATCCTAAGGGAATCCAACTAGGGTTGCCTATATTGGTTTGGTCCAAGTCGGGTTAAAAACAAGGTTCCCATAATAAAATATACTCTTCACTTCTCCCCACTCAAGGGTCCGAACAAAGGGGTTCGTACGAGGCGATGGGTGGTGTTTCGTATCCGTGCCCCTAAGACCATGATGAACAAAGGCGACACTTCAACAATTCACCAGGCTAAAGAGGGATACTAAACCTAATACAAGCATGTCTAACTAAAAATGCAAAATGAAATACCAATCAAGAATCATCCACCATATTTTAATTAGACACTTTTCAGGGCTTGTCAAATTCTTTTAAGTTTTTAAGAAAACTTTTTTAAGAAATCCCCAGCGGAGTCGCCACTGTGAGCGGACGACATTTTCGATGGAACGCGAGACTCCCTTTCGGAAGGGGCGCCTAGATCTCAGGCAGACCCCTCCCTCGCGTGGGGTTTTTATAATGGAAATTCGTTTTGAAAAATAAATGGAATTAATTCTTAAAAGAACCGAGACCTAAGTCTCGATGAATATTGTAAGAGTCGCCACCCGGCCCAGCTCACTAGGGAAATTTATAATGCAGCTGAACCGGACGAACGGCTGCTACACTATCCAGAGATTTGGGTCCGGACAAGTCCCTTATTTCGTGTCTAATTAAAATAATATTGGCCAATGTTCTTAAATGGTATTTCAAACTCTAAAGTCAATTTTATTGCATTAAATAGACATACAGCACGCATACAGGTTAAGTAAAATAGTACATGAGTAAATTATTACAACCCGATTGAATAAAAGATAAAAAAACTCTCAGCCTCACTTTTACAAGCACCTAGGATACACGATTTATCTAGAAAAATACAATCGCCCAGGATACACGTATTAATCTATTAAATACATCAAAAATAAAAATAAAAAGCTGTAAAACAGAGGGTTAGCACAATATATAGCATGCCATAAGTTGGACTCAAACATGACATAATGGGAAATCAAGAATTAGGGGCATGCATTTAGGGGATAACCGGGTTGGCTCGGCTAGCTAGCCTGGTTAGACCTGGAAAACATTTTGAAACGTCCCTGTATTTTGGTTTTTGTGGGAAAATCATTTTGAAAACAATTTTTCCGGTTTACATGCATTTTTTTACATGTGAGGTGGGTCGGTTTTTGGGAGAATTGGATCTCTGTTGTGGCATTATTCTAAATGCAATTTTATTGAAAATTGAATCTAAGGTCGTGAATGCACACAACAAAATTCATTTTGTTGATTTTATGATTTTTTTGATTTTTATGGATTTTTGGAAATTTATGGGATTTATTCTAGAAATTCTGATTCTGGAAAATATGTTACAGTCGTACGACTGTAACTACAGTCGTATGACTATAAATTACAGTCGTGCAACTGTAAGCAATCCAAAGTCAGAATCTCGCCAAAATTTTATTTGAAATAAACTGGACGAAAACGCATGGAAATCAAGAACACTCGTACGACTGTAAATACAGTCATACGACTATTCATCAAACTTAAGAACAGTCGCACGACTGTTCTTGATTTCCAGAAACAGACACGCGGAAAAATGGACAAAAATGCAGAAAAAGCACACCAATCACCCAAAAAGCATGGAAAAGAGAAAGGAAAAGGAGTATCTACCTTTTTGGCATGCGTCTACCATAGGATTGACCCCTGGCGTCGCTCCAATCCACTAAAATCCGCACTTTTCTCCTTGAGTTAGGGTTAGGAACTTTGGGTCCAAAGATCTTCGAATGTTAGGGATTCTGATGATGAGTTTTTTCCCTTTCTCTTCTCTTTGTTTCTTTTCTTCTTTCTCTCTCTTTTTTCTCATATCTCCCCTCTCTCTTTTTTCTCCTTTTTTTTCTATCCAGCCTCCTCCTTTCTTTTTCCCCCGTTTTCAGCTTTTAGGGTATGGGCTGGCTCACCTGCCACTAATCTACAGTCGTACAACTGTAGTTTTATTACAGTCGCACGACTGTAGTTGAAGTCGTACGACTATACTCTTTTTTTTTTAGGGAGTAAAATTCCGGTGCTTACACCTGGTCTATATTACCCGAGGCAAGGAAGGTGGAAGTTAGGCTGGGGATCTGGAGTGAAGCGGATCTGCTGAGGATTTGAAGTTGTATAGGCAACACGTATTTATTCCTTGATCGACAATTTTGGAAACAAAAATTTTTACCCCTTCGATCAAGAATAAGTACGGCTTGATTATATCGTTCTGAGATGTTGATGCTTGGGCGTGTGCGGTCTTGATTCGTCTCTTGAGACCTATTTTCTACGTTGAGAGTGTTCCTGGCTCGGAGAGACCTGGTGATGGCAGTGGGTACCTGCACTTAGATTGGTTGTGATGCATATGCATATGAATTGTGCGTGTTTACTTTAAACGTATGCACATATGTACAGATGCATGTATAGTTCTAAATGTATGTATGCAAGCAACATGTGGCTTATGCTTTGTTCTTGGTATCTGTGTGAGCCCAGAGATGGAAATCACGGCTTGTGATTAGCCACAATGGTAGATCAGGTGACCTAGGCACCATGTATATGCGGCTTAGTCTCATTGGAACAAGTAGATGCCTCCTCTTGGCTCCAAGCATGCTTTTGTATCATACTGACCCAGTCTGATTGTTCCGACGTTTTTTCTGACTGACTGACTATTACACTGATATAGGTATTAGAGGAGTTGGCCATCTTAAGTGACCTTCCACTTTACCCTTTGCATATTCTAGAGCGTTGTCAGTGCTCAGTGGATCAAGATAATAGGCCGTGCCGATGGATGGTCTGTTTGGTTAAGCAAGAAGAGTGAGACCTTACATTTCTGTACCGCATAATAGGAGTTCCTGTGGCATTATCACGGGTTCGAATGCAATGTCCTACTAATGGATGTTTATATGTAATGGTATGGTGTATGCAAGATGAACATCTGATCGGAAATCCAAACATACACAATATTGCAATGGTGACATCAGAATGAGTATAATAGAGAATATGACAGTGATCCTGACTTTGTATATCACCCCTCTCCTATCACCAACACGTTCTTTCGGTTTTTTGTGTCGGAAGATTTTTTTTTAATGATTCTGTGATGGGCATTTTGTCTGCGTTGACCCCTTTCGCAACAGTTTGTCTTAGGGCGGGAAAAATATACCTTGATATGTTCATTGCGACTCGCGAAGATACTGCTGTCGATGATACCCAGTGGTTCGGTTTTTTACTTGCCTCTGGTATTATAGGTTTGTGTTTGGGGAGTAAAGCACTTCTACAGACAAGGTTTGCTGCATGATGTAGCCCGTAAGTGAACATTGACATGTAATGACACAACAAACGCATATTGAACACCAAAATTGAATACAAAACATTCATGGATTAATGAATATGGATGCATTAGGAAAATCTAAAATGTGTCTCTGGTTTTAATTAATGCCCCTTCAAATTACCAATGCGCCCTTTCGGTTTTCCGCATTGGAGCTTTTTTTTTTTTAAGGAATGAATGACCAACCACTGAATAGAGTTGCCATTGTGGATAGACAACCTGAGATGAATTCAATTAACACCTGGATTTTCTTGTGGTCTGATGCCATATCCATGTTAAATTCCAGCATTGTTGAGCTCATTTGAAGTAGACTCATATTCAAATCCTCTCTCTGCCAGGAACTCAAAACCTCTCCCATAGTTTGAGGATTCAAAATAATTAGTCTAGGAGTTCAGATAGAACAGAAATGGTGCGGGATTAAAAGGGCATCCCCAATTCAGTACAGGTTGATGATAAACAAAGACTGATTGGAACGGTGCCATAACCACCTGCTCCGTTGCCCTTCTGGTGATGAGATGATGTAGAAAAATGCAATATGGAGCAGCATTGGGGTTCGATTTCTTGTTGGAAGCCATTGATGGCAGAAAATAAGGCTTCATAGAATCGGTTCAAGGGAGAAGATGAAAGTGTTGTGCCTTGTCATTTAATGCTATAAGACACTCCAGAATTAATTATAGCCACCGTGTATGAGAGAGATAAAGATGCCAATCTTCTCTGTCACTGTATGAAGATAACTTTTCAGAATAGGCAAAAACGTACTTATCTCCATTGTCTCAACTCATTGACCCCAGCACTTCATGCAATAGATGGGCCACCCCCGGATTCATCAAACACTCAACAGAATTTGAATCTATGATTGAAGAGAGCATGACCGTAGGCCAGGAGCAGAAATCTCACTGTAAGGGAGAGATGAAGTCTTCCATCGGTACTGGGTTTTTTTTTAAGAAGCTAAATCCAAGCCACAGCCACCTGTTGATTTTCCTGCTGCATTCAAATCCATGTATGTCATGCGTGTTTAATATGCCTTTTTGGATGAACAATGCATGTGTAATGTCATATGCACATGAATGCCATACAAAGAAGACTATATATGCACTAAAACCAATGTCTGCTTCAGAGTTTTATCGCATGGTGGGTGGCAAAGATCATTTGGATTTCTTAGGGCTTAGTACTTTTGATGAGTACGGGGTTTTTTGGTTGCGAGATGTTTTCTCGGGCATGAATTAGGCTTAAAGCTTCATCTTGGGGATCGGCCCTGAAATTTAGCAATAGTCTCTGGTTTGGAATGATTTGGGTGAATTGTGGGCTGTTCAAGTTGAAACTTTTAGGGTAAGACCAACCGTGTTTTGGATCGTGGTTTGTAGGGATCACTGATCTAGTTCGGCAATTGATTCGACGGAAATGGTGCCATCCCATTACTTGTCTGGCAGACTTTTTTTTTTTTTTAAAGAAAGGGATTTAACCGGAGTTAGGTTCACTTTTAAATTCCCTATAAGACTCACATTGATGTCATGCATCTTAATATTATGCATGATGGACATGTCGTTTCAGATTATCAAATGCATGCTTAATGCCATGTACATGTAATCACCACATAAGTAAGAAAATAACAAGACGCATTGCATTCAAAACAAGTTCAATACACTTTTACAAACAAAATGAGTTACCTACGGGAAGGAGCCTCTAAAGGTATTGATCTCACAGTGTCCGACTATTCCTTATCCGGTCACTGCCCCACTTTCATCAAATTAAACTTAGGAGTTCTTCATCATATTCCTCTCCCTGGGAGGTTTGAGGAATTTCCTTACCGGTCTCCCCACTTGCCCCCAGTCGCTCATTAGTAGCGGATGGCACCTTTAACCTTCCCTCATCAACTAACTTTTGGATCTCCTTCCTTAAAACATAGCAGACATTGGTTCGGTGACCTGTCACTACATGATAGTTGCAAAAGTTGTTCTTTTGATCCGGTGCTGGCTCCACATACTGCTTGACGCTCTGCAGTAGCCCCTCTTTTCTACATTTGGCAAATAATTGGCTCAATGAAATAGGCCACAGGGATATGCCCTTTCCGTCACCCTTGGGGAGTGGACTCCTGGTTGGTCGCGGAACAAGGTTAGTATTGGCTTTGAGGGGGACCTTCGATTCTGCTTCACCAGTCAGCCCTCTTATTACTCCCTCAAGCTCAATCACACGTGCCTCTAATTCAGAGCACCTTGTCGTCAGCTTTTCTATCTTGTCAAGATCACCTCCTAGCATTTCCTTCAACATTGCCGCTGCCTCTTCCCTAACCATCTTTCGAAATCATGATGAAGCAACATAATCATCTACAACATCTGTTATGGTGTTGAAGTTCATTGTGTCAGCCATTCTCAAGACTTCTTCCCTTTCTACCCCGATAAAAACCCTTGTTAGCATTGACTGGGGCATGCGCACGGAGAATGCCAAGTTAAAGAATGATGTAGGCATAAGTATATGATGTGATGCATGCGTGTATGAATAGTGATGCCATGTGATGCCATGTCATGTTATGCAATTCTAAGCTAGTCCAGTGCACACAAAGCCAAGAATGGAAACGTGCAAAATGCAATGAATGTTTTTGATGAAGCTATATGCTGAAGTAGAGTGTGGTGTATAAATATACACCACATGGATAAAATGACACGCAGGGTGTCCACAGATCGAAGCAAGGTGATACTTGCGAAGCGCTTATACGTATAAGGCAGATCTTATACAGGGGTTAGATCTACATCTAAAGCAGTACATGTAGAGCGGATCTTACATGGGAAGAAGTTCAATATTTAAAGTGGTACATGTAGAGCGGATCTTACACGGGAGGAGGTTTAATGTTTAGAGCAGTACGTGTAGAGCGTATCTTACACGGGAAGAGGTTTAATGTTTAAAGCGGTACGTGTAGAGCGTATCTTACATGGGAAGAGGTTTAATGTTTAGAGCGGTACGTGTAGAGCCTATCTTACACGGGAAGAGGTTTAGTGCTTAGAGCGGTACGTGTAGAGCGTATCTTACACGGGAAGAGGTTTAGTGTTTAGAGCAGTACATGTAGAGCGTATCTTACACGGGAAGAGGTTTAGTGTTTAGAGCGGTACGTGTAGAGCGCATCTTACACGGGAAGAGGTTTAGTGTTTAGAGCAGTACGTGTAGCGCGTATCTTACACGGTAAGAGGTTTAATGTTTAGAGCGGTACGTATAGAGCGTATCTTACACGGGAAGAGGTTTAATGTTTAGAGCGATACGTGTAGAGCGGATCTTACACGGGAGGAGAGTTAATGTTTAGAGTGGTACATGTAGAGCGTATCTTACATAGGAAGGGGTTTAGTGGTTATGTGCACGGGACACAAGGATAGGGTTTCTAATGATTACGGAAGACCTAAGGGGTTTGATGAAATTTCTAGCGTTTTTGGAACCCCTAAATGACCCAGTGCATGTGGTAAAGTCCTTGGTGCTTGTGGAGTGCTTGAACGTTTGACGGATGAGTGAGATGTACATCGTGAGATAATGAGGATGATTCCCTTGTTTTTATTCTTTTGACTTTGGACATTCCAAGAACACCCGATGCTATGCAAAAAAATGTTACATGTGGACCGCCACATGGGTAAAAGTTCGGTGCTTTTAGGGCACCTAATGAATTTCGTGAAATGGTCGCGTGTGTAGCGACAACGGATGGAGTCTCGACGCTTTGTAGGTCTATGAGATGATATGAAATGATCGCATGGGACGTCCCTTGGATAGAGTTCTGATGCTTTCGAGCATATGATATGAGATGATGTTATGAGGGAGTCGCGTGTGACAGGGACACGGACAGAAGCTCGGCGTTTGGGGAACACCTTGCATGATTTGGGATGTTATGAAATGCCCCTACATGCATACTAATCCGGCACTCGGGGAGCACCTTGAATGATGTAGTAAGGTCATGAAGTAACCCGATGTGGATCACAATGTTATATGATATTTATGATGAATGGATGTGATGTCATGAAATGCATCGTGTGGATTGTCACATGGAAATATACCTAGGACCATTGTGGTCTCTATTGAATGAAATGATTTGGTGGAATGGCCGAATGCAATCCGGTTCATTGGCAAAACACAGGTATTTTGGGATACCCAATATATGATGGAATGATATGATCATGGTGGACGTCCTTGGAATGCCCCTAATTTAATTTAAATGATATGTCATGAATGCTTATGACACATAAAATGCAAATGGCTGCGCAAAAACGTGGGTTAGGATGCATGACATACATAATGATGTTATGTATGCTATGAAAATGCTAACACACAAATATAATGTCATGGCTGAAAAGGAAATGGTTAGTATGAATGGCAAACGGATGATTTAATGTTTTTACATGGAAATAAAATGCAAATGGCTGCATAAAAATATGGGTTAGTATCACACAAAAAATGTCATGTGTATGGAAAATGGTGATTATGGTATGTTATGCACGCATAGATAGCGATGGTGATGTGTCACGGGATGGTAAGAAACTCATAGCACATAAAACGAATACTTCCAACCTTATTCCTCCAAACGTGGTCGGTCTCAAAAATCTAACCGAGTCCTAGGTGGGGTTCTCTTCGATAATCAACCGGGGATGATGAAGGTGCGATTTTATTTTATTCACACAATTATTTTGGTATCCTAAGGGAATCCAACTAAGGCTGCCTATATGAGTTTGGTCCAAGTAGGGTTAAAATCAAGGTTCCCATAGCAAAATATACTCCTCACTTCTCCCCACTCAAGGGTCCGAACAAAGGTGAAAGCATAGACCAAGTGGAATATGCGAGGGTTATAGGTAGTCTGATATACCTCTCAAGTTGTACAAGACCCGATATTGCTTTCACAGTAAGCAATTTAAGTAGATTTATGAGTAATCCTGGGGAAAGCCATTGGAAGGCTATCGTGAGAATACTAAGGTATTTGCAATATACTTGTGATTATGAACTACATTATATGAGAGAACCAGTTGTACTAGAAGGATTTTCTGATGCTAGTTGGATAGCTGACATCAAGAATTCCAAAGGTACAAGTGGATATGTGTTCACTCGAGGAGGATGAGCAGTATCCTAGAAATCCTCTAGGCAAACGATCATAACTAGATCCACCATGGAAGCTGAGTTTATAGCCCTGGATAAAACTGGAGAGGAAGCTGAGTGGCTACGAAACTTCTTGGAGGATATTCTTGAATGGCCAAAACCTGTGCCCACAATTTGTATACATTGTGATAATCAAGCAGTAAATAAAAGAGCACAGAATGTGATGAATGAGCGTCATCGACATAATACTATTAGACAACTAATCTCAACGGGAGTTATCTCTATTGACTTTGTAAGTTCAAAGGATAACACTGCGGATCCCCTAACCAAAGGGTTAAATCGAGATCAAGTTGATAAGTGATGAGGGCCACAAGTTGTAAAAAGGATCAGTAATTCAACTTGGAAACAGTTACTTGTCATGGAAATAAATTAAATATATATTTTAAATTGTATCTTTATTTTAATTAATTATTTTATAATTAGGATTAGGAATAGATTTTATTGTAAGGATCCTAAATTGATAAGGATTCCTATTTTGTTTGTATTTTAATTTATTTAGTATTTTTTTAATTAGGAAGTTTAGACTATTTAGAAGTTTTTATTGTTTAGGAATTTTATTACATTTAGGGTAGTTGGCCTATAAATAGGCTTTTATTTCTCAATTGTAATCAGTTTTTTGATTTTTAATAAAATTTGGAATTATTTCCTTTACCCTGCTTTTGTGAATTTTGTGAAATTCAACTAGTAGAAGACTAATTTCCGGCATCGTGCGCGATCAACAGATTTTATTGTCTTTTGTTCGAGTTTCCGCTGCATCAATAAGGCATCGAGAGGAATGGGACTTAAGCCCATAAAAATTTAAGGTGCTATATGAAGGAAAACCCAATCTTGTTGACTGGAGATCCCAAGATCTAAGTTCAATGGGACAACCTAATCACATAGACTTTGTGAGGTCACTATGGGGGTTCAACTCCTTGTCCATTCCTATGATGTAACAATGATAAAATGTGAAAAGGTTAACCTATGCGTTTAATGATTCTTTGTGCTTCAGTAGTCTGAGCAAAAGAAATCACCGTAAGAGTGAAGTGGGGTCGCTTCAACAGAGACTAATGGGGCTTAATTCTCTGAAACTCATGCAGAACTAGGAGATGTTCATGACCATAATAAACATAACCATGAAAACCAAAAACCGTGTTATATTGGTATTTGTGTGGGTATATTATAGTTTACACAAACAGTAGAATAGTTCAAGGACATTGTGTCTACTAGTCAGCTAGTAAAGTAAATATACTTTCATAAGAGAAGGTTCAAAGGTTGTAGTCTACCTATCCTATGCAGATATCGACTGTTAAGCCTTATCACCACTTTGAATTTTGAAATGTCCGTTTCGGTTTTCAATTTTCATTCATGTGGGGGATTGTTGGAAAATTAGCATGTGACAATGTGATTATTTGTGAACTTTGGGCTTAATTATATTATGGTTAGTTTGCAATTCGAATAATATGAATAATGTCATTGTATTCTATGCAAAGAAATCTTTATAATGGTATATAATACGCGTAAAATGGATTAAGGATGAATAAGAAATTGATGCTCAAAGTGAGCTTGGGAGAAAAGAAATTGTAGAGGAAATGGATTATAATTCCCATATCCCACATCCCTTTCTTATAAGACGGTTGATGGGTTTATAAGGAAAAGCCTTTCCTTATGTTGGTAAGAATTAAAAGCCAAAAGGCTCTCTCTTGCGCGCATAGGGGGGTGCAAATCCAAGGCCGTACTTCCAAAGGCCTAATGCGCACCCCACGACGTGATTGACACGAATGCCAGACCAAAATGAGCCACTTTG
The DNA here is from genome assembly GCA_039660915.1 of Euphorbia tirucalli. Lineage (NCBI taxonomy): Eukaryota > Viridiplantae > Streptophyta > Magnoliopsida > Malpighiales > Euphorbiaceae > Euphorbia > Euphorbia tirucalli. The sequence continues at coordinate 16,381,249 of CM077639.1, forward strand.
GGCCTGCCTACTTGTGCTCTGGCCCGTTTATAGTTTCCTCTAAAATAATCTTTTTGAATTCTCAACAGAAAAATATTTGGAGATTAATTATATTAAATACAATTAAATCCATTTTTAATTCTCTTTATGGAGAATTATTCTCCTCAATTGTATGCCATTTATTTCCTTCAAATTCTCTCTTGCAGCCTTATTATATTAAAAAAATTTATTCTGTTTTAAAAACATAGAATCAGAATTTCCAGAATAAAATTTCTCTCTGTTTTTGAATTTAAGGCTGCTATTGCTAGGTTCATGTTGTTTGGTGATAAATCTTACGCACGGTTGAGTTCGTCCTTGTCGTTGTTGTATCCTGGAAGATAGAAGTTCTGCGCGGACTAATCTGTCTTAAGGAGATTGATACTGTTTCATGCCTCAGTGTCACTTCCATTCGATTTATTGTTTAAGGTTTCTGCATTCCTTAGTTACGTTAATAAATATTGTATTTGTTCTTATTGTCTTTTGTTCAATTTATATATGTTTATAGACTGGTTTTAAATATATACATTATTTTGGTGTTCTACCATTTGGATACTTTGTTTAAAAGGTATCAAAACAATATAACAAAAAAAACACATATATAACAACATATAAGAAGGTATTTTTTTTTATTTTTATGCATATGTATTTTTTGTAAAGTTATCAAAACAGTATCAAGATTATATAAGAAGGTATGACAACAAAAAAATGTATATATAACAACATACATTCTTATACATGTATTTTTTTGTGATACCGCTTTGATACTTAGTTTAAAAGGTATCAAAACCGTATCATAAGATATATCAACAAAGAAACAAATACAGAACAACAAATAAGAAGGTATTTTTCACTTTTATACATATGTATTTTTCACAAAGGTATCAAAATAGTGTCAAGATAGTATAAGAAGGTATAACAATAAAAAATTGCATACATAACAACATACATTCTTATATATGTGTTTTTCCTTTTTTTTTTTTATGATACCCTTTTAGATACTTTGTCCAAAAGATATCAAAATGGCATCAAAACGGTATCACAAGGTATAGCAACCAAAAAAATGCATATATAACAATAGATAAGAATATAACTTCTTATATATGTGTTTTTTTGTTTTATACACTTTGATACCGTTTTCGCAAAGGTATGTAAACGGTTTCAAAATGGTGTCGCAAGATATCTTAAGGTATAATAACAAAAAAATGCATATATAGCAACATATAAGAACATACATTCTTATATATAACATACCTTCTTATATATGCGTTTCTTTTTTTTTTTTAATATACCATTTTGATATACTTTTAATACCGTTTTCGCAAAGGTATCAAAACAGTATCACAAGGTAAAACAAAAAAAATGCATGTATAACAACATGGGAACTCATTTCAAATATTAATAAGAGTATTGTAGAAAGAAAGCAACAAAATGATGCTTCAAACGTTAGGGATAAATATAGATATTTGAAATAATTATATGTATAATGTTAGTTGCTTAGGAAAGCCATAAAATAAAGCTAATGATTATAACCTTTATGATAATTTCATAAACATCATCTGTAATCAAAGAAGCCTTTTGTTCAAACTTTTTATCAACAAGATTATGCATTATTTCAATCCTGAACATCCATACCAAAACACCTACTTATTAAGACAAGCCAAATTAAAGAACAAACTAAACTTGAACTGAAATACTCAAGTCCCTGTGAAAGATTTTTTTGTATTCTTATGTAGATTTGTAATAGTAATTATTGCACCAACTACATCAAATCATGAATGAACCAAATAACCAAGTCAAGCTTAATAAGAACAACAAAACTATAGCAGCTGAAGATCTTGGACACCGCAAGATCATGCTCACAACTAGTCCAGTCAAATAAAGCTAGTTAGGGGGGCGTGGGGTGGCAGCTGCCCCCCAACCACCAGAATCAGGCAGAAAATGGGGTTGACGTCGCCCCTCCCTTTTGTTTTGGGGGGCAAATCTCCTCCCCAAAACCTAAACTCATGGAAGAAGACAATCTTATATGCTATTTTTTTTATTTTTTTAGTAAATCAGGGTAAAACGACATACCTTGATTTAATTAAAAAAATTATTTTTTTAAGTAAATCAAGGTGAAACAATGCTGTTTTGCCCTGATTTAATTAAAAAATATATAAAAACAGAATAAAACTCTCCCTTACAATCGGTTTCTTCTCCCAATCCCAAATCAAACTCCCCTGCTCCGTCGCTGCTTCCCTATCGGATCGTTGCTGCTTGCTCTGTTCTTCTCTAGTCACTCCTTCGATCACCTCTGCTTCCGCTTCTCCACTAACCGTCGTCCCATGGCTACGCTTCTCTGCCACTCGGGCTTTAATTTTAGGATTGGTTTAGTTTTCTCACCCAAATTACTAAATTGAATTGAATAAAATTGTGGTATTATTTGATTGTGTTATAAATTGATTTTGTTATAAATTAATAAATTGATAGATTAGGATTTGATTGTTATTATTTATAAATTGTTGTAGGGTTTTTGTTTTATAAATTAACTAATTGATGATTTAGAGTTTGATTGTGTTATAAATTGTGAAATTAATTGTGTTATAATAGGGTTTATATTTAAGTTTAAGTTTATGTTAATAATTTGAATATCTTGTTATAGGCAGATTTATTCCTAAAAGTCTAGAACTAAGAGAAATCAACCATAGTAGAGATACTACCGACGTTGCTGATTTTGGGTCCTTGAATTTTTGCCCCCGAGAGTCGAGTGTTGGCTTCGCAGCTGGACCCAGTAATCATTCAAGTACAATGATGATCCCAAGTACGCTGTTGATTTCAATAAATACTCATAACAACTAAAAAAAAAAAAAAAAATCCCAAGCACGTTGTTGATTTTATTTCATAGATATAAGTCAAAGTAATCCAAATCAACAAATCCTCGTCCAAAAACAAACAAAAAAATAAAAAAAATAAAAAATAAACCTTCAGCTTTATCAGAACCAGGCCTAATTTTTTATCTTCCCTTTCACAAATTCATCTTCTCCATATTCAGTATTAGCAATTGGACTTGATGGAGGCATCGGTGCTGCCGTCGAAAATCCCGCTGGTGTGGCTATGGTGAGGACGCAAGCAATGACCAGTTTCCTCTAGCTTACCAACGGAAATATAACGGCATGATTGATGCCATCACTGGGGGGCCGAAGCAGGAAGAAGTCATAGGTACATTTTATGCATTTAATTTGCCTTTGTTTGTGAGCTTTAATTAATATATTTTAATTTAACTTAGGTGGATTTACTTTATTTTATGTTATTATTTGTGTTAAGAGCCTTAAAGATAAAATTGACCGGATGAGTTTGAACGGGACCCGGAAGCAACTGGTTTGTTGCCTGGAGGGTCTTAAATGTCCCAAAAGCCTGACTATCCGTGATTCAAAACCCTTGGAAAGGTCTCCCGAGGGGTCTCTAGGGTTTAGGGTGCATGCCTGAGGTTTCGCCTTTTCGCTCTAGCTTTCGCTAGAGCTTGAACCAGAGCCGGCCGACTCTAGTGGGCAAGACAGGTTACCTTGCAAAGTCAGGCAACCTGTCTTGCAGAGGAGGTATGGGCAGTCTGCTGATTGATAGAACGAAAAAGGAGAGAGGTAGATAAAAAAAAGGGAGAAAAAGAGAGAGAGGAGGAGGAATTTAGTGAGGGGACTTTTGGTTCTCAAAAAGAAAAACAGAGAAAAAAAGAAAAAGAAAAAGGAAAGCAAAGAAACAGAGAAGAAAGAAAGAAGAAGAAGAGAAACCGGGAAATACCCAAAACAACTCCCTCAATCCTCTCATTTAACCCTAAACTAATCTTCAAACATTAGCAACACAACCAACAACTTCTACAGATCGTTTCAGATGTATTTCAGGTTGTTTTGGATCGTCGTGGTTTTCGGCCGATTAAGTTCCAGGAGGCATTCCAAGCTTTTAATCCGTTCTTTGGACGTTTAAAGCATCTAAACAATATCCAGGTAACCCTGAGAAACCCTAAAACTTGTTCGCATTTGATTTTCTGTGTGTTTTTGTCATTTTTGTAGAAATCCAGAAACTGGTCTGCCCACCATAGCCGTACGGCTGTGTTCTTCAGGAACATAGCTGGCCGGCTATGTTTCTAATGAATAGAGCCGGCAGGCTCTAACCCAGAGCCGGCCGACTCTGTTCCTCAGGGATAGATCCCCGATGTGTCCCAAACGGCCGAAATAGCCCGTTTTCCATTTTGATTTTTTCTGTTGGAGTCATTTTCGGCCCAGAATCATGTGTATGTATTTGTATTTTGATTTTTTAATTATTTTACGTATGGATAATAAGGGTTTTCAGTATTTCCCGGGGTTTATTTTATGAGTTTTGGGATAGTTTCATCTGATTTGGATCCATTGTCCAGCATTTGCGGACCTGAATCCCACAAAATTCTAGAAAAATATTGGAAATAACTAAAATAATATTTTTATAAATGTTTTTGGTGTGTTTATTGCCTTTTAGACCATAGATGGTTTGTATATTTAGGAACCCACACGAATGGAACCCCAAGTTCCAGGATAGCCGACCCACAAAAATGGAAATTTGCATGAAACCGAGCCAAATGATTTTCTAAAATTGTTTTTCCAGCACAAAAATTACAGGGCGTTTCAAAACCAATTTCCAGGTCTAACCGGTCTGACCGGTCGGGTCGAACTGGCTACCCCCTAAATGCATGCTCCCTTATCCTAAAATCCCCATTCTGTCCTGATTTGAGTCCTATTTGCGTTTATAATATAAATTGTGCTAACTAGTCTGTTTTGCAGCATTTATTTTTATTTTTGCTATATTTAATAGATTAATTCGTGCAATTAGGCGGTTGTATTATTTTTAGATCCTCGTGTACTTAGGCGTTTGTAAAAGTGAGAGCGAGAGTTTTTATATTTTATTCAATTTGGTTGTATAATCGGCCTCTATTATTCTTTTGTATATTCGTGTGGATGATTTAATTTTCCGTAATTTATTTCTGCATTTTTTGCCTTAGCATTAGCTTAATAAAAATAAACAAATTGGGGTTAGAAAAGATAATAAATTGAATAAATATGGTTTTATAAATAATAAATGAATACAAGCTTGAGGTTAAGTAGATAAGTTGCCCGAACCCTGAATCTCTGGATTAGGTACAGTAGTCTATGCTCGGTAGGGAGCTGTACCGGAATTTCCCGGATGAGCTGATCCGGGTGGCGACTCTGTTACTAATCTCGGGATTTAGGTTTCGAGGTCTTTAAGTAATAAAACGGGAAAATATTTTCTACAAAATGAATTTCCAAAATCAACTGAATAGTTTTTCCAACTCAACATAAACAAAAACCCGTTTTCCACAAATCTCACTAAATCAAAAAAATCTTTTTTCCCTGGTTAGCTTCGCCGCTTTCGGCTAAAAGGTCGTCCGCTCACACATTCCCTTCTGCATATCCATAGCATTGCCATGTTCACTGACATACCCAAACATACCCATCCTTGGCACCCTGTTATAGGCCCTTTAGGTGTACACCAAAGTATGCCGCTTCACATGCAGTACCATCATATGGTCAGGTCAAAGGATCCATACAAGTACTACACAAGAATCACTTGTGATGCTATACCATGTGGATTTCTCGTTTAGTGGATCTATCTAGTATCATGCCCTTTTACATGTACCCATTAACTTGGTTGACATCCCATGTCCAATGGCTGGTAAGACACCGCCATCCAACCAAGCTAATGACAGTCTCTAGTTCCATTCATTCCCATGACTGGAACAGACTATGGATGACTTAATGGTCATATCGTTTTCCCTATCCATGGTCTTACTGCCAAGTGCATGACACTTGTCAACATGTATATGGATATGTCCATTGGATACTCTATTTAAAACATAGCACAAGATATATAATAAATAGATTAATGCCTTTATTTAATGACACAAATTGTATAATACATAAATCCAATAACATAGTATAAATGTATAATACAAATATGAGGACCAATGCCTTGGGACTAGGGCATATCCAACAGGATGGTGGTGTTGTTCATATGGAGGAGGCTACTAAGGTTGGTAAAAAGGAGGTTTCTGTTGTTGAAGAGAGTAAGGAAGCGACTGATGGTGATAAGGAGATTACTAGTGTTGTTGATAAACTGGATTTTGTGGTTGATGATAAGCCTGATGAAGTAGCTATTGGATGTGAGACGAGAGATCATGAAGCTGTTGTTGCTCTTGAAAAGCTGAAACAGGTGGTATGTTTTTTCTTTTTATGATTTTTTGTTGTTATTTTTGTAGTTGTGTTTGCTTTTATACTCTTTATTTTTGTAGTTATTGCTTTTATACTTTGATTATACCGTTTTTATACTTTGATGCACTAATTAGACCTTGTTTATACTTACTAATACAATGATTATACCTCTATTATACATAGATACCTTAGTTATACATTGTTTATACCTTTTTATAAAACTGTTAGACCCTGTTTACACATTGATTATACCATTTTATACTTTAATTATACCTTTTCTATACTTTGATACGCTGATTAGATATTGTTTATACTTACTTATACATTAATTATACTTTAGTTATACATTATTTTGTACCTTTTTGTAAACTATTAGATTTTGTTTATACATTGGTTATAACATCTTACCATTTGACTATATCTTTTTCATACTTTGGTACTCTGATTTTATATTTGTGATAAATGTTTCTTTTGGATATACCGATTATGATTTTTATATAGTATCAAGGTAGTTCTATGTGTTTCTTAGATTTTGTTAATCCTGATCTTTTGGATCAAGTTGAAGTTGAGAGTTATGAGAGATTGGGTTTGTTATATTCTGTCGATCATCTGCATACGTTTTTCTTATTTTTCTTATTTGTTGTTCTTAATGTGGGGTTTATCTTTATTTTTTTTAAGGATGATATTGTGGTGATTGATGATGAAAATGGAAAGAAGGCCATTTATAAAAGAAGGAAGAAGGGTGGTGCTCGTGTAGTGTCTTCACCATATACTATTAATTTTGGGTCTAATGAGAAGGTTGCTATGAAGGCTATCCATGGTTCATATGTTTTATATTATCTCGCTGAGCTGGGGAACTATCCTAATGATAAAGACTTTACTCGGTTTTTTCATCAATTTTATCAACACGAATAAATACGCAGCTAAGAAGTAAACTTTTTTTTCTTTTTTGGCTTTTAACTTGTTATTTCTTTTTTTTTTCCTTGTATTTTCCTTATGTTGTTTCCTTTGAAAATATTTTTCTAGTTTAAAGAACAATTGGTATGCTTTTAAGTTCAATTTGACAAAACCTCCTTTCGGTTATGGTGTTGGTTTGATTGATAATAAGACTTTCTTTCTTGAACTGCATACATCTGGGGAGTTTTAAAATATGGTAATTATTTTTTTCCTCTTTGTTTGTGTTTTTGTTTTGTGATACATTTGTGATACTGTGATACCTATGTGATCTTGTGATTATATACTTAGATTATACCTTCATTGTACTGTGATTATACATCGTTTATGCAATCATTATATGTTCCTTATACTGTGATTATACCTTTTAGTTGACAATTATGCTTTTGCTATAATATGTTTTATGCTTAGTTTTTTTTTATATATTGTTTATATTTGTAAGACATGGATACTTTTGTAAAACTGTGTTTATACCTTTCTGATACTGTTGTATTCTTTTTTTTAACACATGGATATTATTCTATATTATTTAAGGAAGAAAGGGAAATACTATAATCGGATAACATATAATTTCACAACTACTGATATAAGGTTTGATGCTAGAATGAAATATCTTTATAGAGTTGTGAAGGATGTTCTTGGGACTGTTGAGGTGCTTGAACACATAAGATTTAGTGATATCATCACTAGTATGATGATAGATGTTGGTATTTAGATTGGGAAGCCATGGTGTAATGTAGATGAAGTTTTGTTCCCAATTCACGTTGATCAAAACCATTGGGTGCTGGGAAGGTTTTCATTGATGTTGGGGAAACTTTTTATCTAGGATTCTTATTTGGATAGGCATAGTGCTAATTGTACTGATGAAGGGGCTAATGAGTATGCTATTGTACTTCCATACTTTTTTCATCAGTTGTTGGTTCTCAACAGCAGGTTTAATCTTATGGAATATGATGTGCATAAAGTAGAGAATCCTCTACATCCTCTCGAAGTGGAAATCGTTCAAGGCATACCTTAGTAGACTGATTGGTGCTTTTTTTTATTTTTTACTTTTTGATTATACCTTATGATACACTGACTATACCGGACCTATACACTATTAAACTGATTATACCTTAGTTATACTTTTTGATACACTGATTATACATTAGTTATATCTTCTGTTACACTAATTATATCATTATTATACCTTGTGATACACTAGTTATACCCTGTTTAAACCTTTGTAAATTTAGTAAACTTTATTTATACATTGATTATACCATTTGATACCTTGTTTATACCTTGTACCTTATTCTATACATTGTTTTTATCTTTGTAAAGCTATTAGACCTTGCTTATACATTGGTGATATCTTTTGATACTGTGATTATACCTTTTTTATGCTTAGTGATACAGTGATTATACCTTTTTTAGTGACTGTGGAGTTTTTGTTTTAAGTTTTGCTGAGTATCTAATAGAGCATAAGCCTTTTCCAGATCCATTTGATGTTAAAGCTCATAGGACAAGATTGTCAGTTTCTCTGTACAACCATGGATTATGGAGGAATTAGGGAAATGAAGAAAGTGAGAATGAATATATGGATGCACTGGATGAGTGAATGTACATACTTATGTTTTTTTTTTTTCTTATAGGTTTCAGATACAGTGTTTATACATTTCAAATATAGTTTTTATACATTCTTTTTTATTTTTTTGTTTTTATTAAATGAGAAAACACAAATACAATGTCTTTGTAATTGAATACAATACAATACAATACAATACAATACAATACAATACAATACAATATTCACTTAATTGTTTTTTGCTCCTCATCATGTTCTCCTGTTATGGCCTGAATTTCCATAAGTTCCACATTTTACTCTCATATTTGTCTTCCTTTCCCAAGCTGCTTTGAATCTCTGTTTCCTTGGTCTTCTTGCTTTCTACTTTGCTTCTGGTGGATTAAGTTTCTTATCCGTAATTTCTTGAGGTATGTCCCACATATCTTTTGACGGCATTGAGTATATTGTTCCTTCATAAGTTGCTAACATTTTTTGTTTTGTGAAGTACTGTGAGCTGTAATTATATATGTTGAGATGGAATTTCCTCATCAGGATATATGAGTGTATCTCTTTCTGGTACGAACACAGTAGATGGAAAAGATGGATGGTATGTTTTTCTGGTTCTGCTTCTTGGACGAGAGGCTGTCATCTTCTTTGCCTTAGTCCTTGGCACGAACTTGCTTGAAGTTGTTTGATCAGAAGATTCCTCTCTTGGCTGCTTTCGAGAAGTTCCACTCTCCATGGTTGGTGCTGGCTTTTCCTTTAGAGTAGATGCTCTCACTTTTCTTACTTTGGTCTTCTTTGTTTTGTCCATATTGTTTTATAACTTGATTGGTTCCTTCTTTGCAGAATAGAAGGATTAAGATTTGGTGTAGGTGAGGAAGGATTTAATTCAGAATCTTTGAGAGAGGGAGGCTATGGAGGTACAACTCCTATTTCTTCACTTCCGTTCCTTCTGCCATAGTTCAGAAATTCTGACAGTTGATGATTTTAAAGCCGATGAAAAAATTAATAGATAAATGATCTATTATGTTTCAATAATGAATAGAAGACTCATTATTCTTTATTTTTGGAAATTAATAAGTGAATGACTTATTAATTCGATCAAGAATACATAATTAACCCAAAGACACGAAGTATGGATTAATTCGCAAGAAAATTCATATTTATGCATATCTTAAAGTCTTACCTAAATACTTTAAAATTGTATTAGGCATAGATACATAAATATGATACTTATTTATCTTCAATAGGATTACACATTCCGATTTCTCTTCTTAAATGATTCTTCATTGAGAGGCTCTGTAAAAATATCTGCTAATTGTCTTTCAATAGGAACAAACTCCAAATAGATATATCCTTTCTGAACATGATCTCTGATAAAGTGGTGTTTGATATCTATATGCTCTGTATTTGAATGCTGAATTGGATTCTTTGTTAGGTTAATTGCACTGGTATTATCACATTTTATAGGAATTTGATTATACTTTAACCCATGATCTTCTAAATGTTGCTTCATCCATAGTATCTGTGCAACACGGTGTCTGGCAAATACATATTTAGCTTTAGTTGTTAATGTTGCTTCTGATGTTTGTTTCTTGCTTGACCATGAGACTAATGCCTATCCTAAAAATTAACAAGTACAAGACGTACTTTTTCCTTCCAATTTGCATCCGGCATAGTCAGCATCGGTGTAACCCATGAGATCAAAATCCCTGCACTTACCATATACCGATTTCTAGAGTACCATTTAAGTATTTAAATATTCTTGTTACTGCACTTAAATGTGACTCCTTAGGATTAGCTTGAAATCTTGCACACAAACAGACACTAAATTGAATATCTAGTCTATTAGCAGTCAAGTATAGTATGTTGGGATTCGTCATCGAAAAATAACGTGGCGCAACAGAAAATACACCGTTTAAAATTTCCTACAATCCATCTATCGTGTCCAATTACCATTGATTAGAATACAATCAATTTTGAATCAAGAGAGATTAAACTCACCGGATTTGTCTCTTCTAGAGATAACTGCAGAATCAATTCCTTAATCAATCTCCAAAGTCCGGTGTACGATCAACTCATGAGCGGGAATCAGTGTTAGTCGAAGAGCGAAAGAACAGGGGATTATTACTGAAATTTCGGCTAAGGGGCTGTTGTATGGGGTTGAAATTTCCAGCTCAATAATTAGGGTTAAAGCTTATTTTTTTTCTTAAGTGTGCCTTTATATAGTCTCATTGTCTAATTGGGTTTTAATTTGGTTAATTAAACCTAAGTCCACTAGGATTATAATTACATAAATAAACTTTAATTAAAAAGTTTATACTATGTAATTTAATTCCATTTGGTTAAATTTAATTACCCCTAAATAAAATTAAATCACACTTAAGTAAATACATTACATGTATTTAATTTTCTTTCTTAGGAAAATAATTTAATTAATTGTCTACTTTATGCAATTCAATTAATTGATTAATTAATTAATTACATTATGTAAACTTATTAATCAAATTAAATCAACCCAATGTTAATTAATTACCTTGACACTGAATGTCTACTAATTAATTAACGCATTCCTTTCAATGTACATTACATGTACAATTTCTATAAGTTCCTGCTCAGTTGATCTATGTGCACGATCTTATGGGTCTGTCTATATGTTTGCAGTAGGTCCAAGGCCCACAGACTATAAGTGGGTTCAAGAAAACTGTTACAGCCCCTAATTTAGACAGAGATGTAGTAGTCTTTAGAAGACACTCACCCGGTAGTAATCTCATAGTGTCCTTTGCCAAATGACATCGATATGAATAAACAAGAGGCACGGTGTCCGTCATCCTCTTCTGCTATTTATTATATTTCTCAATCTTGAGTGAACTGATTGATCAAATAAGCAACTGACTTATTTAGGTATGGCCATACACTTATCAGTCCCACTCATCAAGTGGTTAGTGATGTTATCTCGGTGTTACCCGAGTGGCAATTCTGTTACTTCATCATCAATATCAATATGTTCATCGATCCACCCAATCATACCCATATTTAGCATCCTTTTACAAACCTGTTAGGCGTATGTCAAAGGGAACCAGATTCCATATTTATATTATACTCAAATTTGATCTGAGGAAAAAAGAGACCTATACAAGAAAGACCTATGACGCGACAACCATATGCCTTTCTTGTACGGATCGATCTAGTCCCATGTCAACGACATGTACCTATATTCATGACTGACTATACAAGTACCATGGCTAGTTAAGAACTACCATACAATTATCGAATATACAAGTCTGTGATTCTATTTGTTCCCACGATTAGAATAGACTTGGGATATATTTTATGATTATCAATCAATGGATACTATATTCATGTTATAGCACAAGATATAAATGAAATAGATTATTGCCTTTATTAATGTGACACAAATGATATATACATACATAGAGTATTAATATACAATACAAAATACAAGAATGCAATGCCCTAGAACTAGGGCACACCAACAATCTCCCACTTGCACTAGTTCCAAGTAGGCATTGCCCTAATTCCTATAGATCTTGTATGACCATCATGCTATTTCTGTGGCAGTGCATTGGTCAATGGATCAGCAACATTATACTTGGTGTCAACCCTCTGCAATGATATATTAACTCTGTTCATGATTTCTTGAATGAGTTGAAACTTTCTAAGCATGTGTTTGGATCTCTTGTGTGATCGGGGCTCCTTAGCTTATGCGATGGCCTCATTGTTGTCATAGAAAACATCAACTAGGTCTAGGATGGTGAGTAATACTCCTAACTCAGTTATGAACTTCTTGATCCAAACGACTTCCTTTGTAGCTTTGCATGCAGCGATGTACTTAGCTTTTGTTGTAAAGTTAGCAATGGTGGCCTGCTTTGAGGACCTCCAACTAATGGCACCACCATTCAGGAGAACAACATAACCAGACTGTGACTGGTTTTCATCCTCATCGGTCTCAAAGTTTGCATCAGTGTAACCTGACACTACCAGCTCATCTTGACCTCCATACACTAAGAAAGCATCCTTAGTTCAGTTAAGGTACTTCAGGATTTCCTAGACTACCTTCTAGTGTTCCTCACCGGGATCTGACTAGTACCGGCTAGTCATACTTAGTGCAAATGTGACATCAGGCCTCATACACAACGTGGTGTACATGATAGATCTTATAGCAGATGCATAAGGGATCTTTTCCATGTTCTCATGGTCCTTCTTTATTTTTAGACCATCTTTCTCACTCAGCTTCAACCCATGGTGTATAGGTAAGAATCCTTTCTTTGTTTTATCCATGCTGAATCTTTTCAGAACCTTGTGTATGTACGTGGCCTGACTTAGGCCTAGAAGCCGATTGGATCTATCTCTATAGATCTTGATCCTTAGGATAGTCTCAGTTTTGCCTAAGTCCTTCATTGCAAAGCACTTACTCAACCACTGCTTTACCCTTGCAGTGTTGGTATGTCGCCTCCAATGATAAGGATGTCATCAACCTACAGCACTAGGAAGGTGGAAACACTGCCACTAACCATTTTATATGCACAAGACTCATCAGAATTCTGTGTAAAGCCATATTTTGTAATGTCCTCATTGAATCTCTGATTCCAAGACCTGGATGCCTGCTTCAATCCAGAAATGGATCTTTGAAGCTTGCATACCCAGTTAGGATACTTCAGATTTATAAAACCCTCAGGTTGTGTCATACACACATCCTTGAGTAGCTTTCCATTAAGGAAAGCGGTCTTAACATCCATCTGCCATATCTCATAATCATACCATACAGTTATGGCTAGTAGTATCCTAATGGATTTGAGCATGGCAACTAGTGAAAAAGTTTCATCATATATAACTCCTTGAACTTGCCTGAATCCTTTTGCCACCAATCTCCTTGAAGGTGTTGTTGGCTTTCAACTTGAAACACCACTTGAAACCTATCACCTTAGCACCTGGAGGTGGATCCACCAAGTTCCATACTTGGTTATCGTGCATAGATTGCATCTCAGCGTCCATGGCTTTGAGCCATTGATCTGAGTGTGGGCTTTCAACAGCCTCCAGATAGGTCTTGGGCTCCTCTTGGTCAATGACCTTAAGGTCCCCATCATCAGTCACGAGAAAGCCGTACCTCTCTGGCTGATGACATGTCCTACCAGACCTTCTACGGTCCTATGTAACCGGTTCTACTTCCTCAATTTCTTGAGTAGCTAGATCGGTTCTCAAAGCATCCTCAACATTAGCTGCAGGAGTTTGTGAGTCTTGAACTTGGGAAAGTTCAACATTACTCCCACTGTCTCTCTTGGAAAGGAATTCCTTCTCCAAGAAGACTATATTCCTGGCTATAAAAACTTTGTTTTCTGCCAGATCGTAGAAGTAATAACCCTTAGTTTCCTTAGGGTAACCCACAAACTGGCACTTGACAGATTTGGACTCGAGTTTGCCACTTATCAATTTCTTAACATGTGCATCATAGCCCCAAATCTTAAAGAAGGAAACATTGGGCTTTCGGCCCTTCCATAGTTCATATGGTGTTGCCTCAACTATGTTGCTTGGTATATTATTAAGTATGTAAACAGCTGTCTCTAAAGCATATCCCCAAAATGAGATAGGAAGCGTAGCATGACTCACCATCGAGCGGACCATGTCAAGCAAGGTCTTATCCCTCCTTTCTGACACTCCATTCCACTAGGGTGTACTAGGAGGAGTTAGTTAGGATACAATCCCACACTCTCTCAAGAATAAGTCAAACTCTTGGCTCAAATACTCACCCCCTCGGTCAGACCGAAGTGCTTTTATTTTCTTGCCAAGCTAGTTTTCTACTTCAGTCTTAAAATCCTTGAATTCTGAAGAGTCTCAGACTTATGCTTCATCAGATACATGTAACCGTATCTACTGAAGTCATTCATGAAGGTAACGAAGTACAGAAAACCTAATCTAGCACTAGTGCTCATTGAGCCATATACATCGGAATGTATCAGCTCTAATAGCTCTGACGCCCTTTCAGCAGTCTTGCTAAAAGGTGTCTTTGTCATCTTGCCTCTTGAACAAGATTCACATGTGTCATAAGACTGAATGTCAAATGACCCTAGTACTCCATTAGAGTGAAGCCTAGTTATGCGCTTCTCGTTTATATGGCCAAGTCGACAGTGCCAGATGTATGTAGGATTAATTTTATTTTGTTTAATCCTTTTAGTATTTATGTTATAGATTGAACTTTCATGTTTTAGATCAAGGATATATAAGCCATTTTCATGAAATGCCATTCCATAAATAATATTGCCATATTGCATAGAAATTCTACCATGTCCAATATTAAATACAAAACCATAAAGAAACAAAAATAATATTCCTGCGCATCGCAGGTACAAAATAACGGTTTCTTAATTCTAAAACAAGTCCACTAGGCATCTCTAAGAAATAATCTCCGATCTCCATGGCCTGAACCCGAGCACCATTTTCAACTCGAAGATCTACTTTTCTAGATCCTAGTAATCTCCTATTTCTTAGACATTGCACATTTGAACAAATGTGAGATCCACATCCAGTGTCTAAAACCCAAGATGTAGAAATAGCCATATTAATCTCAACAACATAAACACCTAAAGCAGCAGACTTGATCTTTATTTGCTCGCTTAGCTTTGGACAAGAGCTCTTCTAGTGCCCCTTCTCATGACACTCATGGCAGATATCTTCAGGAGAAGCAACCCTTGCTTTAGAGTGGGCCGCCACCTTGTTGCCTTTAGCCTTGGCCTTAGATTTGGCCTTACCCTTAGCAATGGGCGTATTGCCCTTGTTCACTAGTAGTACTTCAGGAGTCTTCTTAAGAGACTGCTTAGTAAGCTTGAGCGTGCCATGCAGCTCAACAACCGATTTATCAAGACCCTGCATGTGGTAGTTCATGATAAATTGGTTGTAAGACTTAGGAAGTAACCCAAGAATAATGTCTATTTCCAAGTCCTGCGGGATTGACGAGCCAAGGCAGGCAAGTGTATCAATATACCCCTTCAACTTTAGCACATGAGTGCTAATAGAAGTCCCAGCTACCATTGCAGTAGTGCAAAGTGCCTTAGTAGTCAGGTATCATTCCTGACGAGCCTGATCTTGGAACATCTTTTTAAGTTGATCCATCATCTTGTAAGCATGCTACTCCACGAACTGCTTCTGAAGATAAGAAGCCATGGTACCCAGTGTTGGGATTTTTCACCAGAAATCACCACAAAAAAGCGGAAGAACGCGGTGATTTCTCAAATCCGTGCCCAGAAGCAATTGATATGAAAATTGTAAAAGCAAAAATTTAACAACAAAGAAAAGATTTCTCACCTGAGATATCTTTTCTAGAGATGGCTGCAGAAATCAAAGTAGATTCCCTCCGCATTCACGTACAGGAACGACTAACAAACACGACCCGTGCTAGCGATGGAATCGAATGTGAGAGAGTATGTTAGGGCTGGAAATTTCAGCTATGTGTGTTCTCACACTCTTGGCCGAATTGCCCTAGGTGATATACCTAGGGTTGGCCGAAATTTTTAACCCTTACTTGGCCCAATTCCCTTTCTTTATTTTATGCGGGATTTTCTTCTTTTAAAGCCCAGTCCAAAATTAATCTCCTTGGTCCAGTTAATTATTAAACTTAATTTTATTTAACATGTATTCTTAACATATTATTCCAAATAATATATTTGATACATTGAAATATAAAATTAATTTGATCAATTAATTTTACAATGGGATTAATTTTGACTCTCATAAAATAAAGATACACGTAAACCTATACATGTGAAATATTTCCACCTAGGAAATAATCTCATGAATTAATTTAATTAATTATGAGAAGGCCAATGCAAATATTAATTTTATTATTATGATCAATCCAATTGATCTTTATAATATAATTAATATAATCCTCTCTCTCCGATGTGTATACTCCAAGTATACAGGTGATTCCTTAAGTCCGTGTTCAGACGTTCAATGTGTACAATCCTGTGGGCCCATCTTTATATTGGTAGTGGGCCTATGGCCCACAGACTGTAAGCGGGCTCTAGCAAGCCACTGCAGCCCCCAATTAAGATGGACATGGCATTCTAACTGAAATCATAACCCTATAGTTTGAACTTGTATATCCCATGTCATTGATATCGGTGTCCAACACAGAGGCATGGATTGATCACCCTCTTTTGTGTCTGAACATTTACTTGATCCCGAATGTACTGATGCTCACAAATGAGTTCCAACTTGTTTGGGTGTGGCCACACTCTTATCAGTCACATTCATCAACAGGTCGGTGACATCTTCTCAGTAGACTACTGAGTGAGAAATCCCTTCTGCATATCCATAGCACTGCCATGCTTAGTGACATACCCGAAAGTACCCATACTTGGCACTCTTTTACAGGCCCTTTAGGCGTACCCCTAAGTATGCGACCTTGCATGTAGCAGCATCATATGGTCAGGTCAAAGGATCCATACAAGTACTACACGAGAATCACTTGTGATACTTTACCATGTGGATTTCTCGTTTAGTGGATCTATCTAGTACCATGCCCCTTTTGCATGTACCCATTAATTTGGTTGACATCCCATGTCCAATGGCTGGTAAGACACTGCCATACAACTAGATTAATGATAGTCTCTAGTTCCATTCATTCCTATGAATGGAACAGACTATGGATTTATTTATGGTCATATCGCTTTCCCTATCCATGGTCTTACTTCCAAGTGCATGACACTTGTTAACATGGATATGGATATGTCCATTGGATACTTCATTTAAAATACAGCACAAGATATTAGACAAATGAATTAATGCCTTTATTTATGGCACAAAATATGTATAATACAAGTATCCAATAAATGTACAATACAAATACGAAGTCCAATGCCTTGGGACTAGGGCATTTCCAGCACCCAGCATAAGGCACGAGACATCTCAGTCGTCCCTCATGTGCTGGTCGTACTACTCCACCATTACTATGGTGATGCCTCGACCTCCGAGAGGGCCAGTTGGTAAAGGAGCATTTAGTACATACTCCTTGGACTCTTATCTAAGAACTCCTTGTAAGTTCCTAGCCCAGTCCAGGAAGAGAGTCCCTGAAAGCTTCTCTTTCTCTAGGAGTGACCTAAGTGAGAGTGAGTTATTGATGTTTGTTGCAGCCATTTTAAATTGCTTTTATGAAATGGGATTATCTACATGGAAGAAATCATTGCTTGAGTTAGAAATAAAGGACTTTTGCCAATTCAAATTAATAATCCGATTTTAATTTTTTTGTTGGTGATGTTAATTGGCTAACTTGACCAATATCCATAACTCCTCAATGATTGGCCGAACTAGGGCTCGCTAACCGATCATTGATTTGTTTGGTAGGAAAACCAATCCAATCCCTCCACGAAGGACTCTTGGTTTGATGGGCTTATTGACACTTTTCCCATCTGTGCTTTGGGCCCACTCTGAGCTAATACTACCCATGTTGAGTCAAACCACCATTCACATGTTAATCACACCAAGTATCTTAACCCTTGACGGCCCACTAAATACTACAATGTACGCAGCTAGGGCATGGCGCACATCGCAGCATCAATGGGAAGAAGAGGTGTGAATGTGGGAAGCACTTTTAAACAACTCAATATTTTAATTTTCTAGATTAAAATTAAGTGATACAGCTTAGCATGCATAAACGCGGGTTATAAATTGGTGATCCATACATCCATATCATATGACAAATGCAATAGCATACTTAATTTAAAATAATGAGATCCTATGGGTCTTAATTACAACCTAATGAAAAATTAGATATCCTATCTAATTCTTTATTGGGCCGGACTACAATTCTTCTTGGGCTCCTACCATAGGCTTGCTCCATCTAGGCATTCCTCCATACTTGATGCAATTACAATAATTTTATTTAAAATAAAACCTATTCTAAAATTACATCAAAATAAAAGAAATGGGCACATGCCATATTTCCCAAAATTAATTACAACTGATAATAATATAGGGCTCATAGAACTTAACACAATATTTCAAACAAAGTACCTATCGTTCACATACATACCAATATGATGCATGATCATGGCATTCCAAATTATAAATATAAATGTTAAGCCGAGTTACTTAGGGTGAAATTGCTGATTTTAATAAATGTGACTAAGGCCCATAAAGGCTCAATAAATTATATCCATTAATGCAAAATTAACAATTTTGCTCATACTGGAATTTGGGTTGTCACAAATTTTAAATGTAGCTTTCCCAATTTTAACAGGTATAATGGTTTATTGGGCCAATTTCACAAAGTCCATATTCAATTTGACATATAAAGCAATTAAATTAAATATGCATACCAATATAATAATCAATTGAAATACAAATTAATTCAAAATAAAACCTTTTAATTTAACTTGCATTACATGCCTAGAATATCCGCAAAATCCAAAACCGGATCTGAACCCGCGGGCGACAACGCTGCTGCGACAAGCAACAGCATGGTTGCTATCTGAAATCACAATTTGCGGATTCCAAATCCAGCCAACATAATTTTTTTAAAATATAAAACCAAAAAATTCCAGCCACAAATAAAACACAACAAGCGTAATCAATTCAATAAATCCGAAACAAACTATAACGGAAAGAATCAATAAAACCAATCGGGGAAAAATTATCAAAACCCGAAAAACAATGCTTGAAACCTATTCTTTCTTCAAGAACACTTTCAAGAATAAATTCCAATCAATCTAATTGATAAAACCTAGGTTCTAATACCACTGTTGGGATTCGTCATCAAAAAAATAACGTGGCACAGCAGAAAATACACCTTTTAAAATTTCTTACAATCCACCTATCGTGTTCGATGACCATTGATTAGAATAAAATTAAACTTGAATCAAGAGAGATTATACTCAACGGATTCGTCTCTTCTAGAGACAGTTGCAGAATTAATTCTTTAATCAATCTCCAAAGTCCGATGCACGATTAACTCATGAGCGGGAACTGGTGTTAGCCGAAGAGCGAAAGAACAAAGGAATTATTGTTGAAATTTCAGCTAAGGGGCTGATGTATGGGGTTGAAATTTACAGCTCAATAATTAGGGTTAAAGTTGATTTTTTTTCTTAAGTGTGCCCTTATATAGTCTCTTTGTCTAATTGGGTTTTAATTAGGTTAATTAAACCCAAGCCCACTAAAATTATAATTACATAAATAAATTTTAACTAAAAAAGTTTATGCTATATAATTTAATTCCATTTGGTTAAATTTAATTACCCCTAAATAAAATTAAATCACACATAAGTAAATACATTACATGTATTTAATTTTCCTTCTTAGGAAAATATTTAATTAATTGTTTACTTTATGCAATTCAATTAATTGATTAATTAATTAATTATATTATGTAAACTTATTAATCAAATTAAATCAACCCAATGTTAATTAATTACCTTGACACCGAATGTCAACTAATTAATTAACGCATTCCTTCCAATGTACATTACATGTACAATTTCTATAAGTTCCAGCTCAGTTGATCTATGTGCATGATCTTATGGGTTTGTCCATATGTTGGCAGTAGGCCCGAGGCCCACAGACTGTAAGTGGGTTCTAGCAAACCGTTACAGCCCCCAATTAAGAAAGAGACACAATAGTCTTTAGAAAACACTCACCCAGTAGTAATCTCATAGTGTCCTTTGCCAAATGACATTGATATGAATAAACAATAGGCACGGTGTCTATCATCCTCTTCTGCTGTTTATTATATTTATTGATCTTGAGTGAACTGATTAATAAAATAAGCAATCGACTTATTTGGGTATGGCCATACACTTATCAATCCCACTCATTAAGTGGCCAATGATATCATCTCGGTGTTACCCGAGTGGAAATTCCATCACTTCATCATCAATATCAATATGTTCACGTGTCCACCCAATCATACCCGTATTTAGCATCCTTTTACAGACCTGTTAGATGTATGTCAAAGTGAACTGGATTCCACATTTATACTATAATGAAATTTGGTCTGAGGACAAAAGAAACCTCTACAAGAAAGACCTATGACGTGATAACCATGTGGCTTTCTTATGCAAATCGATCCAGTCCCATGTCAACGACATGTACCCTTATTCATGACTGATTATACAAGTACTATGGCTGGTTAAGAACTACCATATTGTCATCGAATATACATGTATGTGATTCTACTCTTTCCCACGATTAGAATACACTTAGGATATGTTTTATGATTATCAATCAATGGATACTATATTCATGTTATTGTAAGCAATGGAATTTTTCGTCCTTAAGAAAAAGTGTGCAGCGGTGTTGTAAGTGCCGGAATTTTACTTTCAAAAAAAAAGAAAGTACAGTCATACGACTCTACCTACAGTCATACGACTGTAACCAAACTACAGTCGTACGACTGTAGATCACAGCAGGTGAGCCAACCCATACCTCAAAAGCTGAAAAAGACAGAAAAAAGAGGAGAAACGAAGAGACAGAGGAAAAAAACGAAAAGAAAAGAAAAAAAGAGAGAGGGAGAAAGAAGAAGAGAAAGCAAAAAGAAAGAAAGAACTGAACTTCAACAATCCCTCAGCATTTGGAGTTTTTGGACCCAAAAGCTCTCAAACCATAACTGAAGGAGAAAAGTGCGGATTTTAGTGGATTGGAGCGACACCAAGGGTCAATCCTACGGTGGACGCACGCCAAAGAGGTAAACACTCCTCTTCCCCTCTCTTTTACAAGCTTTTTGGGTGATTGGTGTGCTTTTTTTGCACTTCTATCCATTTTTCTGCGTTTCTATTCTGGAAATCAAGAACAGTCACACGATTGTTCTTGAATTTGATGAACAGTCGTGCGAGTGTTCTTGATTTCCAGGTGTTTTCTTTCCAGTTTTGCTTCAAATAAATTTCTGGCGAGATTCTGAGTTTGGACTCGTTACAGTCGCACGACTGTAGTTACAATCGCACGACTGTAACGAATTTCCAAAATCAGAATTTCCGTTTTTATTCCCAAAAATTTCCAAAAATCCCAACAAAAATTCAGAAAACCCCAAAAATCATCAAAATGAATTTTGTTGTGTGCATTCACGACCCTAGATTCAATTTTCAGTAAAATTGCATTTTAAACAATGCCATGACGGAGACCCAGTTCTCCTGAAAACCGACTCACCCCACATGTAAAAAATGCATGTAAACCGGAAAAATTGTTTTCAAAATGATTTTCCCACAAAACAAAACTATAGGGACATTTCAAAATGTTTTCCAGGTCTAACCGGGCCGGCTAGCCGAGCCTACCCAGTTATCCCCCTAAATGCATGACCCCAAATTCTTGATTTCCCATTCTGTCTATTTGAGTCCTATTTATGGCGTGCTATATATTGCGCTAACCCTCTGTTTTGCAGGTTTTAATTTCTTTTATTTTTATTTTAGATGTAATTTAATAGATTAAATCGTGTATCCTAGGCGATTGTATTTTTCTAGATTCTCATGTATTTTAGGCGGTTGTAAAGTGAGGCGAGAGTTTTTATCTTTTTATTCGATCGGGTTGTAATAATTTAATCATTTACTATTTCACTCTATCTGTATGCGCGCTGTATGTCTATTTATTTCAATAAAATTGACTTTAGAGTTTGAAAAACCAACTTTGAACATTGACCAATATTTATTTTAATTAGACACGAAATAAGGGACTTGTCCAGACCCAAATCTCTGGATAGTGTAGCGGCCGTTCGTCCGGTTCAGCTGCATTATAAATTTCCCAGTTGAGCTGAGCCGGGTGGCGACTCCTACAATATTCATCGAGACTTAGGCCTCGGTTCTTTTAAGAATTAATTTATTTATTTTCCAAAAACCAATTTTCCACTTATAAAAACCCCACGCAAGGGAGGGGCCTGCCCGAGATCGAGACGCCCCTTCCGAAAGGGAGTCCCGCGTCCCGTCGAAAACGCGTCATCCGCTCACAGTGGCGACTCCGCTGGGGATTTCTTACAAAAGTTTTCAAAAACTTAAAAGAATTTGACAAGCCCTGAAAATTGTCTAATTAAAATAAGGTGGATGATTCTCGATTGGTATTTCATTTTGCATTTTAGCCAGACATGCTTGCATTAGATTTAGTATCCATTTTCAGCTAGGTGGATTGTTGAAGTGTCGCCTTTGTTCCTCATGGTCTTAGGGGCACGGATATGAAACACCACCCATAGCCTCGTACAAACCCCTTCGTTCGGACCCTTGAGTGGGGAGAAGTGAGGAGTATATTTTGCTATGGGAACCTTGATTTTTAACCTGACTTGGACCGAACTCATATAGGCAGCCCTAGTTGGATTCCCTTAGGATACCAAAATAATTGTGTGAATAAAATAAAATCGTGCCTTCATCACCCTCGGTTGGTGATCGAAGTGAACCCCACCTAGGACTCGGTTAGAAATTTTTTAGACCGACCACGCTTGGAGAAATAAGGTTGGAAGAATTCGCTTCGTGTGCTACATGTTACACACCTTCTGACATTTCACAACATACCATAATCATCATCTTCCATACACAATCAACATTTTCCATACATAAAATATTCTTGTGTGATACTAACCCATGTTTTTTTATGCAGCCACGTGCATTTTATTTTCGTGTGCAATCATTAAATCATCCGTTTGCCATTCATACTAACCATTTCTTTTTCAGCCATAACATTAAATTTGTGTGATTAGCATTTTTCACATAGCATACATAACATCATTATGTGTGTCATTGATCCTAACCACGTTTTTGTGCAGCCATTTGCATTTCGTGTATCATAAGCATTCACGATATATCAACTAAATTAAATTAGGGGCATTCCAAGGATGCCCACCATGATCATATCATTCCATCATATATCTGGTATCCCAAAATACCTGTGTTTTGCCAATGCACCGAATTGCATTCGGCCATTCCACCAAATCATTTCATTCAATAGAGACCACACTGGTCCTAGGTGTATTTTCATGTGACAATCCACACGATGCATTTTATGACACCATATCCATTCACCATCAACATCATATAGCGCTGTGACCCATATCGGGTTATTTCATGACATTACCACATTATTCGAGGCGCTCCCCAAGTTCCGGATTAGTATGCATGTAGGGACATATCATAACATCCCAAATCATGCAAGGTGTTTCCCGAATGCCAAGCTTCTGTCCGTGTCACCGTTACACGCAACACTCTCAGAACATCATTTCATATCATATGCTCAAAAGCATCAGAACCCTGTCAAAGGGGCGGTCCCATGTGACCATTTCATATCATCTCATAAACCTACAAAGCGTCGAACTCTGTCCGTAGTACACAATCACAAAATTCATTAGGTGCCCCAAAAGCACCGAACTTTTATCCATGTGGCGGTCCATATGTGACATTTTTTGCATAGCATTGGGTGTTTTTTGGAATGTCCAAAATAAAAAAAAAGAAGAATAAAAACAAAGGGATCATCCTCATTATCTCATGATGTACATCTCATTCATCCATCAAACATTTAAGCACTCCACAACGTTCAAGCATTCCATAAGCACCAAGGACTTTACAGCATACACTGAGCCATTTAAGTGTTCCAAAAATGCTAGAAACTCCATCAAGCTCTTTAGGTCTTCCATAATCATTAGAAACCTTATCCTTATGTCCCGTTCACCCAAATACCAAAATCTCTTCCCGTGCAAGATAAGCTCTGCACGTACCACTTTAAACTCTATCCTTCCTCCCCGTGTATGACTAAGTTCGACACGTATCATATAAAATCTTTCCATGCAAGATAAGCTCTACACGTACCGCTTTAAACTCTATTCTTCCTCCCTGTGTAAGACTAAGTTCTACACGTGTCGTTCCAAATCTTCCCGTGCAAGACAAGCTCTGCACGTACCACTTTAAACTCTATCCTTCCTCCCTGTGTAAGACTAAGTTCTACACGTATCGTTCCAAATCTTCCCGTGCAAGATAAGCTCTGCACGTACTGCTTTAAACTCTATCCTTCCTCCCCATGTAAGACTAAGTTCTACATGTGTCGTTCCAAATCTTCCCGTGCAAGATAAGCTCTACACGTACCACTTTAAACTCTATCCTTCCTCCCTATGTAACACTAAGTTCTACACGTGTCGTTCCAAATCTTCCCGTGCAAGATAAGCTCTACACATACCGCTTTAAACTCTACCCTTCCTCCTCGTGTAAGACAAAGTTCTACATGTGTCGTTCCAAATCTTCCCGTGCAAGATAAGCTCTGCACGTACCGCTTTAAACTCTATCTTTCCTCCCCGTGTAAGACTAAGTTCTACACATGTCGTTCCAAATCTTCGCGTGCAAGATAAGCTTTGCACGTACCGCTCTAAGCTCTATCCTTCCTCCCCATGTAAGACTAAGTTCTACATGTGTCGTTCCAAATCTTCCAGTGTAAGATAAGCTCTGCACGTACTGCTTTAAACTCTATCCTTCCTTCCCGTGTAAGATCCGCTCTACACGTACCACTTCAAATATTAACTCACCTCTTGTATAGGATCCGCCCTATACATATAAGCACTTCGCAAGTATCACCTTGCTTCGATCCGTGGACACCCTGTGTGTCATTTTATCCATGTGGTGTATATTTGTATGCCACACTCTACTTAAGCACGTATCTTCATCAACAACATTCATTTCATTTTGCATGTTTCCATCCCTGGCTTTGTGTGCACTTGCCTAGCTTAGGATTGCATAACATGACATGGCATCACATGAAATCATCGTTCATGCATGCATGCATCACATCTCGCACTCATGCCCGCATCATCCCTTGACTTGGTATCCTCTGTGTGCATGCCTCAGTCAGTGCTAACAAATGTTCTTATCAGGACGGAAAAGGGAAGGAGTCTCGAGAATGGATGGCCCAGTGAACTTCAACACCGTAATAAATGTTCTAGATGATTATGTTGCCTTATCACAATTCCGAAAGGCGGTCAGGGAAGAGGCAGCGGCAATGTTGAAGGAAATGCTAGGAGGTGACCTGGACAAGGTGGAAAAGCTGACAACAAGGTGCTCTGAACTGGAGGCACGTGTGATTGAGCTTGAGGGAGCAATAAGAGGGCTGACTTGTGAAGCAGAATCGAAAGCCTCCCTCAAAGCCAACACTGACCTTGTTCCGCGGCCAACCAGGAGTCCACTCCCTAAGGGTGACGGAAAGGGCATATCCCCGTGGCCTTTCTCGTTGAGCCAATTATTTGCCAAATGTAGAAAAGAGGGGCTACTGCAGAGCGTCAAGCCGTATGTGGAGCTAGCACCGGATCAAAAGAACAACTTCTGCACCTATCATGTAGTGACACATCATCGAACCAATGGCTGCTATGTTTTAAGGAAGGAGATCCAGAAGTTAGTTAATGAAGGAAGATTAAAGGTGCCATCCGCTACTAACGAGCAACCGGGGACAACCAGGGAGACTGGCAAGGAAATTCCTCAAACCTCTCGGGGAGAGGAATATGACGAAGAACTCCTAAGCCTGATCTGATGGGAGTGGGGCAGTGACATTGGAACCAGGGCAGTGACTGGATAAGGAATAGTCGGGCGCTGTGAGATCAATACCTTTAAAGGCTCCTTCTCGTAGGGAACTCATTTTGTTTGTAAAGTGTATTGAACTCATTTTGAATGCAATGCATCTTGTTATTTTTCTTACTTGTGTGGTGATTACATGTATATGGCAGTAATCATGCATTTGATCATCTGAAACGACATGTCCATCACGCATAATATTAAGATGCATGACGTCAATCTGAATCTTACAGGGAATTTACAAGTGAACCTGACTTCAGTTAAGCCCTTTTCTTAAAAAAAAATGAAGAAGAAAGAGAAGAGGTCTGCCAAGCAAATAATAGGATGGAATCATTTCCATCGAATCAATTGCCAACCTAGATCAGTGATCCCTACAAACCACGATCCTAAACACTGTTAGTCTTGCCCTAAAAGTTTCAACTTGGATAGCCCACAATACACTCAAATCATTCCAAACCAGGGACCATTGCCAAGTTTTAGAGCCGAGCCCCAAAATAAAGCTTTGAGCCTAATTCATGCTCGAAAAAAAAGCATCCCACATCAAAAACCAAACCCATCAAAAAGCACCAAGCCCTAAGAAATCCAAATGACCTTCGCCACCCACCATGCTGTAAAACTCTAAAGCAGACATTAGTTTTAGTGCATGTAGTCTTGTTTGTGTAGCATTCATGTGTATATGACATTACACATGCATTGTTCCTCCAAAAAGACATATCAAACACGCATGACATACATGGATCTGAATGCAGTGGGAAAATCAACAGGTGGTTGTGGTTTGGATTTAACTTCTTCAAAAAAAAAGGACCTAGCACCAATGGAAGACCTCAGCTCTCCCTTATAGTCAAAGTTCTACTCCTGGTCTAAAAGTTGCACTCTCTTCAATCATAGAGTCAAGCTCTGTCGATTGCTTGATGAATCTGGGGGCGGCCCACCTATTGCATGAAATGCCGGGGTCAATGAGTTGAGACAATGGAGATAAGTATGTTTTTGCCTGTTCTAAAAAGTTAACTTCGCGCGGTGACAGAGAAGATCGGTGTCTTTACCCAAAGCAGTTCCCTTTTCATTCTCCTCTTTGTCTTCGCCATTTGCCTTCAACACCTTTGTATTCCCTTTATTGTCTTTCCTTCACTTTCATCTTCTATCTTTCATCTTCTCTCTGGAACTTGAACCGATTCTGTGATTCCATATTTCCTACCTTCAATGGCTTCTAACAAGAAGTTGAACCCTAATGCTGCTCCATATCGCATTTTTCTGCATCATCTCATCACTAGAAGGGTGACAGAGCAGAAAGAGGGTTTGGATATGAGTCTGCTTCAAATGAGTTCAACAATGCTGAAAAGGGGGAAAATGAAATATATAGCTCCGAGATTCCAGAGTAAGAAGAAAATAGTTTCTGTAGGTGAAAAGGAACAACAGTGGTCGCCCAAGAAATTGACTATTGAAGAGACCAAGCTGAATAAAAAAGAGATTGAAGTTAATCTTAGTGGAAAAACAAGCCTGATGATCAGAAATCTACCAAATCAGTTTCAAGGACATAATCTGCTGTAAATTCTAGATAAGCATTGTCTGGAGGAAAACAAGAATAAGTCCAAAAGGAAGCCTGCTTATGATTTCCTCTAGTTGCCTATGGATTTCAAGACTGGAGGAAATTTTGGTTATGCATTTGTGAACTTCACCAACAGTGTTGGGACAACTTGGCTTTACAAAGCTTTCAACAATCATGAAGGGGACGATACCATCAACAGGAAAGCTTGCAAAGTCTGTTGTGCTCATATTCAAAGGGAAAGTTGCATTTACCAACCATTTCAAGGATTCAGTCTTCGGGAACCGTGTCTGAACTGAAATCTGGGGTGAATTGGAAACATGAATACGGCATCAGACCGTAGGAGAATCCAGTGGTTACTTGAATTCATCTCAGGTTGTCTGTCCACGATAGCAACTCTATTCGGTGATCAGGCTTAAAAAAAATCCAATGTGTAAAACCGAAAGGGCATATTGGTAATTTGAAGGGGCATCAATTAAAACTAGAGCCACATCTTAGATTTTCCTAATGCATCCGCATTCATTATGACATGAATGTTTTGTATTCAACTTTGGTGTTCAATATGCATTTGCTGTGTCATTTCATGTCAATGTTCACTTACGGACTACATTGCACAGCGAACCTTGTCTGTGGAAGTGCTTTACACCCTATACACAAACCCATAATATCAGGGGCAAGCAAAAAACCGAACCATTAGGAATCATCGACAGCAGTATCTTTGCGGGTCGCAATGAACATATCAAGATATATCTTTCCCATCCTAAGACAAGCCGTTGCAAAAGGGATCAACGCAGATAAAATGCCCATCACAGAATCTTTCTCCAAAAAAATGTGTGTTGACACGGAAAACCGAAAGGACGTGTCGGCAATAGGAGAGGGGTGATATACAAAGTCAGAGTCAGTGTCACATTCCCTATTATACTCATTCCGATGTCATCATTGCAATATTGTGTATGTTTGGATTTTCGATCAGATGTTCATCTTTCATACACCATGCCATTACATACAAATGTCCATCAGTATGACATTGCATTCAAGCCCGTGACAATATTACAGAAACTCCTGTTATGCGGTATGGAAATGCAAAGCCTCACTCTCATCTTCTTGCTCACCCAAACGGACCATCCATCAGCATGGCCTATTACCCTAATCCACTGAGCCTAACAACGTTTCAGAATATGCAGAGGGTAAAGTGGAAAGTCACTCAAGACAGCCAACTACTCCAACACCTAGATCAGCGTAGTAGTCAGTCGGTCAGAAGAAATGTCGGAACAATCAGACTAGGTCACCTGGGTCACCATCAGAGCCAGTCACAAGCCGTGAATTCCATCTCCGGGCTCACACGGATACCAAGAACAAAGCATAAGCCACAAGTTGCATGCATACATATATTTAACACCATACATACATGTGTACATACATACATATGTTTAAAGTAAACAAGCATAATTCATATGCATATGCATCAAAACCAATCCAAGTGCAGGTACCCACTGCTATCACCAAGTCTCTCCGAACCAGGTCCGCTCTTAAAGCAGAGACGGCACAATGTCGGTGCAGAACAATCAAGTTTCCAAGGGGCAGAGCAATCAAGCCGTATTTATCCTTGATCGAAGGGGTAAAAATCTTTGTTTCCAAAATCATCGATCAAGGGATAAATACTCATCCTCAAGCCAACAATCAAAATTATCATTCCTAAACCTATCTCCTCATTTCATTCAAGCCAGATTTCAAACCCTTGAACTCCAGTACGTTCAAGCATGGTTGCAAATCCTTGAACCCTTCTCTTCATACAAGCTAGATTTCAAACCCTTGAACTCCAGTACATTCAAGCATGGTTGCAAATCCTTGAACCCTTCTCTTCATTCAAGCCAGATTTCAAACCCTTGAACTCCAGTACGTTTAAGCATGGTTGTAAATCCTTGAAGCCATTTCTTCATTCAAGCCAGATTTCAAACCCTTGAACTTTATTATGTTCAAGCATGGTTACAAATCCTTGAACCATCTTTTTTATTCAAGATAGATTTTAAGCCCTTGAATTCCATTGCGTTCAAGCATGGTTGTAAATCCTTGAACCCTTTTCTTAATGCAAGCTAGATTTTAAACCCTTGAACTCCATTACGTTCAAGCATGGTTATAAATCCTTGAACTCCTTTTCTTTATTCAAGCAAGATTTTCAAACCCTTGAACTCCATTGCGTTCAAGCATGGTTGTAAATCCTTAAACCTCTTTTCTTCAAGCAAGCTAGATTTTAAACCCTTGAACTCCATTGCGTTCAAGCATGGTTGTAAATCCTTGAACCCTTTTCTTCATGCAAGCTAGATTTTAAACCCTTGAACTCCATTACATTCAAGCATGGTTACAAATCCTTGAACTCTTTATTTCATTATTACGAGTCCATCTAATCCCAACAAGATTTCAAGTCCTCAAATTTTTAGCAGATTTGCCTCGGGTAACATAGACCCGATATCGGCCAATCCGTAATCCATCTTCCTTTGCCTCGGGTAACATAGACCCGATATCGGCTTAACCGCATTCCATCTTTTCTTGCCTCGGGTAACCTAGACCCGATATCGGCTTTTTTTCTCTTCCTTTGCCTCGGGTAACATAAACTCGATATCGGCCAATCTGTAATCCATCTTCCTTTGCCTCGAGTAACATAGACCCGATATCGGCTTAATCGCATTCCACCTTTCTTTGCCTCGGGTAACTTAGACCCGATATCGGCTTATTTCTTCCTCAGCTTTGCCTCGGGTAACCTAGACCCAATATCAGCTTATTTCCTCTCCAGCATCGCCTCGGGTAACCTAGACCCGATATCGGCTTATTTCAACGGTGGGTTCTTTCCTGTGTCTGCGGCGCTTTGAGTCGCATTTCTCAAATTCACATCATCTATCCCAGACTAAGTTCGGGTGGTGAATTTGATCACGCGAGGGGCAGCTGTAAGCACTGAAATTTTACTTTCAAAAAAAAAAGTACAGTCGTACGACTCTACCTACAGTCGTACGACTGTAGATCGCGGCAGGTAAGCCAACCCATACCTCAAAAGCTAAAAAAGACAGAAAAAAGAGTAGAAACAAAGAGACAGAGAAAAAAAACGAAAAGAAAAGAAAAACAGAGAGAGGGAGAAAGAAGAAGAGAAAGCAAAAAGAAAGAAAGAACTGAACTTCAACAATCCCTCAACATTTGGAGTTTTTGGACCCAAAAGCTCTCAAACCATAACTGAAGGAGAAAAGTGCGGATTTTAGTGGATTGGAGCAATGCCAGGGGTCATCCTACGGTGGACGCATGCCAAGGAGGTAAACACTCCTCTTCCCCTCTTTTTTACAAGCTTTCTGGGTGATTGGTGTGCTTTTTCTGCACTTCTATCCATTTTTCTGCGTTTCTGTTCTGGAAATCAAGAACAGTCGCACGATTGTTCTTGAATTTGATGAACAGTCGTATGAGTGTTCTTGATTTCCAGGTGTTTTCTTTCCAGTTTTGCTTCAAATAAATTTCTGGCGAGATTCTGAGTTTGGACTCGTTACAGTCGCACGACTGTAATGAATTTCCAGAATCAGAATTTCCATTTTTATTCCCAAAAATTTCCAAAAATCCCAACAAAAATTCAGAAAACCCCAAAAATCATCAAAATGAATTTTGTTGTGCACATTCATGACCCTAGATTCAATTTTTAGTAAAACTGCATTTAGAACAATGCAACGACGGAGACCCAGTTATCCTGAAAACCGACTCACCTCACATGTAAAAAATGCTTGTAAACCAGAAAAATTGTTTTCAAAATCATTTTCCAATAAAACAAAAATACAGGGACGTTTCAAAATGTTTTTCAGGTCTAACCTGGCCGGCTGGCTGAGCCTACTCGGTTATCCCCCTAAATGCATGACCCCAAATTCTTAATTTCCCATTCTATCTATTTGAGTCCTATTTATGGCGTGCTATATATTGCGCCAACCCTCTGTTTTGCAGGTTTTAATTTCTTTTATTTTTATTTTGGATGTAATTTAATAGATTAAATCGTGTATCCTAGGCGATTGTATTTTTCTAGATTCTCGTGTATTTTAGGTGGTTGTAAAGTGAGGCGAGAGTTTTTATATTTTTATTTGATCGGGTTATAATAATTTAATCATTTACTATTTCACTCTATCTGTATGCGCGCTGTATGTCTATTTATTTCAATAAAATTGACTTTAGAGTTTGAAAAACCATATTTGAACATTGACCAATATTTATTTTAATTAGACACGAAATAAGGGACTTGTCCAGACCCAAATCTCTGGATAGTGTAGCGGCCGTTCGTCCGGTTCAGCTGCATTATAAGTTTCCCAGTTGAGCTGAGCCGGGTGGCGACAACTACAATATTCATCGAGACTTAGGTCTCGGTTCTTTTAAGAATTAATTTATTTATTTTCCAAAAACCGATTTTCCATTTATAAAAACCCCATGCGAGGGAGGGGCCCGCCCTAGATCGAGGTGCCCCTTCCGAAAGGGAGTCCCGCGTCCCATCGAAAATGCATCGTCCGCTCACAGGTGTCACACAACTGTAATATACAGCCGTGCGACTGTCATTACAGTCTTGTGACTATAATTAGGTTACAGTCATACGACTATAACATCGGAGCAGGTGCAGAAGCCCATACCTCTGCAAAAAAAAAAGAGAAAAAAAAGAAAGAGCATTAAATGCCCGAGAAGAGCAGCAAGGAACTGGAGGATAAGATGGAGAAAGAGAGGAGATTAAGGGGTTCTTGGCTGAAGATCAGAGAGAAAGAAATTTGAGAGAGAAAATAGAGGAAAAGGAGGAAGAAGGAAACTCACTAAAACTCAGGCTTTCCTTCTTCTTTTTCTTTTGATTCTCGAGTGTTAATGTTTAAAACCGGATAGAAATCATAGGTTAACTACTTAACACTTAAACTCAATCAATTTCAGACTCCAATTTCACTCAAATCCGTGACATTTTGGAGATTTTGGACCCAACCTTCTCAACCTTGACTCAAGGAGAAAAGGAGCGATTTTAAGTGGATTGGAGCGACGCCAGGGGTCAATCTTGCGGTGGACCAGCGCCAAAGAGGTAAACACACTCCATTCCCTCTTTTTCTCATGCTTTCTGGGTGAATTGGTGTGTTTTTATGCATTTTTATTTATTTCATGTGTTTTCTATTTCTGGAAATCAAGAACAGCCGTACGACTGTTCTTGAGTTGATGAACAGTCATACGACTGTAAATACATGCTTACAAGTGTTCTTGGTTTCCATATTGTTTTCTTTCAGTTTTGTTTTGAATAAATTTTGGCGAAATTCTGAAGTTGGAATGATTTACAGTCGCACGACTGTAATTACAGTCATATAACCGTAATGCTCATCTAATGGCAGAATTTTCAAAATAATCCCTAAAAATTTCCAAAAATCCCAAAAAATTCAGAAAATCACCAAAAATGAGTTTGGTTGTGTGCATTCACTACCTTAGATTTAATTTTCAGTGCATTTGCATTTAGAACAATGCCACGACGGAGACCCGATTCTCCCGAAAACTGACCCACCTCACATGCTAAACTAAATTAAACCGGTAAATAAAATGTTTTCAAAAATGATTTTCCCATAAAACCAAAAATACAGGGACGTTTCAAAATGTTTTCCAGGTCTAATCAGGCCGACTAGTCTAGCCGACCTGGTTATCCCCCTAAATGTATGCCCCCGATTCTTAATTTCCCATTTCTGTCATGTTTAAGTCCTATTTGTGGTGTGCCGTATATTGTGCTAACCTTTTGTTTTGCAGCTTTTAGTTTCTTTTATCTTTATTTTCGGTGTATTTAATAGATTAATACGTGTATCCTAGGCGATTGTAATTTTTAGATAAATCGTGTATCTTAGGCGATTGTAAAAGTGAAGTCGAGAGTTTTTTTTTTTAATTCGATTGGGTTGTAAGCCGTTTAAATAATTACTGCTTTACTTTTTATTTCCTATGTATGTGCGCTGTATGTTTAAACTTAATGCAATAAAATTGACTTTAGAATTTGAAATATCTTGAAAGAACATTGGCCAATATTTATTTTAATTAGACACGAAATAAGGGACTTTTCCGGACCTAGATCTCTGGATAGTGTGGCGGTCGTTCGTCCGATTCAGCTACATTATAAATTTCCCGGTTGAGTTGAGCCGGGTGGCGACTCCTACAATATTCATCGAGACTTAGGTCTCGGTTCTTTTAAGAATTAATTCTATTTTTTCCAAAACCAATTTTTCCATAATAAAAACTCCACGCGAGGGAGGGTCCGCCCGAAATCGTGGTGCCCCTCCTGAAAGGGAGTCCGCGTTCCATAGAAAATGAAGTCCGCTCACAGTGGCGACTCTGCTGGGGATTTCTTATAAAAAGTTTTCTTAAAAACTTAAAAGAATTTGACAAGCCCTGAAAAGTGTCTAATTAAAATAAGGTGGATGATTCTTGATTGGTATTTCATTTTGCATTTTTAGTTAGACATGCTTGCATTAGGTTAAGTATCCCGCTTTGGCCCGGTGAATTGTGGAAGTGTCGCCTTTGTTCCTCATGGTCTTAGGGGCACGGATACGAAACACCACCCATAGCCTCGTATGAATCCCTTCATTTGGAACCCTGAGTGGGGAGAAGTGAGGAGTATATTTTGCTATGGGAACCTTGATTTTAACCGACTTGGACCGAACTCATATAGGCAACCTTAGTTGGATTCCCTAGGATACCAAAATAAATTGTATGAAATAATATAAATCGCGCCTTCATCATCCCCAGTTGGTGATCAAAAAGAACCCTGCCTAGGACTTGGTTAGAATTTTTAAGACCGACCACGCTTGGAGGAATAAGGTTCGAAGAATTCGTTTTGTGTGCTACGTGTTTCTCGCCATCTCGTGACGCATCACTATCACTATCTACACGTGCATAACATATCATAATCGACATTTTCCATACATATGGCATTTTCCATACAATAAAAGATTTGTTTGCTAATTAACCCACATTTTTATGCAGCCATTTGCATTTTATTTTCGTGTGTAAAAACATTAAATCATCCGTTTGCCATTCATACTAACCATTTCTTTTTCAGCCATAACATTATATTTGTGTGGTTAGCATTTTTTCACATAGCATACATAACATCATTATGTATGTCATGCATCCTAACCCACGTTTTTGTGTAGCCATTTGCATTTTGTGTGACATAAGTACCAATATCATTTCATCTCATTTAAATCATGGATATTCAAAGGACGCCTATCATAATCATTTCATAACATATCGGGTATCCCAAATTACCCATGTTCTGCCAATGCACCGGATTGCATTCGACCATTCCACCAAATTATCTCATTTAATAGAGACCACAATGGTCCGAGGTATATTTCCATGTGACAATCCACACGATGCATTTCATGACATCATACCCATTCATCACAAATATCATCTAACATTGTGATCCACATCGGATTACTTCATGACATTATTACGTCATTCAAGGTGCTCTCCGAGTGCTAAATTAGTATACATGTAGGGGCATTTCATAACATTCCAAATCATGAAAGGTGTTCCCCGAACGCTGAGCCTCTGTCCGTGTTCCTATTACACGTGACTCTTTTACAACATCATTTCATATCATATGCTCAAAAGCATCGAAACTCTATCCATGGGGCTGCCTCATGCGACCATTTCATATCATCACATAGACCTACAAAGTGTCGAAGCTGTGTCCGTGTGTCAGCACACACGTGACCATATCACATAGATCATTAGGTGCCCCAAAGGCGCCGAACTTTTGTCCATGTGGCGGTCCACGCGTGACCTTTTTACATAGCATTAGGCGTTTTTGGGATGTCCGGAATAGAGAATTCGCGTCCATTATCATTTTTATTCATAAAACATCAAATGCGCATAATCATTTGTATGTCATTATAATAATGCATTTACACGACCATTTTCAGGACATTAACATTTGTATGATGTTAACACTAACCACATCTTTATGTAGCCATTTTCGGACATCAGCATATGCGTGACACTAATCACATTTTCGTGCAACCACGATATTTTATTTGCGTGCCATTTACATTCATGTGCAGCATCCCACGAAACATACACGACATCATTATATGTGTCATGTATTTTAACCACATTTTTGTGCAGCCATTTGCATCTTCGTATGACATACGCATCCACATCATATCATTCCACCTAATAAAGGATGATTCCAAGTATGCCCTTCACAATCATTTCATTCCATAACATATCGGGTACCCTAAAAACTGCTCGTATTCCGCCTGTGCATCGGATTGCACTTGGCCATTTCACAAAATATCATATCATCCAATAGTAGACCACAGCGGTCCTAGATCTACTTTCGTGTGACAATTTACACGATATCATCGCATGGCATCATACTCATTCATCATAGGTACCTCGGTGATGCCAAAATCCTGTTTGTGCAATATGGTTCACATCGAACCATTTCATGACATTATGAAATCATTCGAAATACTCCCTGAGTACCAGATTAGTGCACATGTAGGGACATTTGATGACATTATTAATTCATGCAAGGTGTTCCACGAACACCAAACTTTTGTTCGTGTCTTGAGTTACACGAGACTTTTCTGTAACATCATTTCATATCACTTGCTTCAAAACCATCAGAACTCTATCCATGGGACAGTTCCTATGTGACCATTTCACTTCATGTCACCGACCTGCAAAGTGTCAAAACTCTGCTGTGTGCTGGCCCGCACATGGCCATTTCATGACAACTCACTAGGTGCCCCAAAGGCGCCGAACCATGGCCCGTGTGACGGTCCACACACGGTCTCCATTGCATTCTTTTTGCATAGCATGGGGTATCCTTGGAATGTCCAAAGTCAAAAGAATAAAAATAAGGGAAATCACCATCATTATCTCATAATGTACATTTCATTCATCTATTAAATATTTAGATGTTCCTCAAGCACTAAACATTTTCATCTCATGCACTGATTTGGTATCCTTCGTGTGTATACCCGGCCAATCCTAACAAATGGTTTTATCAGGGGAGAGAGGGAAAGAGTCTTGAAAATGGCTGGCCCATTGAACTTCAACACCATAACAGATGTCATGGATGATTATGTTGCTTCATCACGATTTCGAAAGGTGGTTAGGGAAGAGGCAGCAACTATGTTGAAAGAGATGCTTGGAGATGATCGTGATAGGGTAGAAAAGCTGACGACTAGGTGCTTTGAATTGGAGGCATGTGTGGCAGAGCTCGAAGGAAAAATAAGAGGGCTGACCGATGAGATGGAATTGAAAGTGCCCCCCAAGGCCAATACTGACATTGTTCCGCGACACACCGGGAATCCACTTCCCAAGGGTAAAGGGAAAGGCATATCTCCATGGCCTATTTCGTTGTGCAGATTATTTTCTAGGTGTAGAAAGGAAGGATTGCTCTAAAGCATCAGGCCATATGTTGAGCTGGCGCCGAATCAGAAGAATAATTTCTATAGCTATCATGTGGTGATAGGTCACCAAACCAACATATGCTTTGATTTAGGAAAGGAGATCCAGAAATTAGTCGCTGAAGGAAAATTGAAGATCCCATCCACCTCCGACCAGCGACTAATGGTAAGCAGGGAAACCGGTAAGGAAATTCCTCAAACCTCCCAGGGAGAGGAATATGATGAAGAACTCCAAGGTCTGATTTGATGATAGTGGGGCAGTGACACTGAAGCTGGGGCAGTGACCGGATAAGGAATGGTCAGGCATTGTGAGATCAATACTTTTAGAGGCTCCTTCTTGTAGGGAACTCATTTTGTTTGTAAAGTGTATTGAACTCGTTTTGAATGCAATGCGTCTTGTTATTTTCTTACTTAGGTGGTGATTACATGTACATTGCATTAAGCACGCTCTTGATCACCTGACACTACATATCAAACACGCATAATATTTAAAATGCATAACATCAATCTGAGTGTTATAGGGAATTTAAAAGTGAACCTAACTTCGGTTAAACCGCTTTCTTCAAAAAAAAAAGAGAAGTCTACCAAACAAATTATGGGATGCCACCATTTCCGCCGAATCAACTGCTGACCTAGATCAGTGATCCCTACAAACCACAATCCAAAACATTATTGGTCTTACCCTAAAAGTTTCAACTTGAACAGCACACAATACAACCAAATCATTCCAAACTAGAGACCATTGCTAAATTTCAGAGTCGATCCCTAAAATAAAGCTTTGGGCCTAATTCCATACTCGAGAAAGCATCACGCACTATAACCTTGCAATCAAAAACCCAAACTCATCAAAAGCACCAAGCCCTAAGAAATCCAAATGATCTTCGCCACCCACTATGCTGTAAAACTCTGAAGAAGATATTGGTTGTAGTGCATATATAGTCTTGTTTTGTGTGGCATTCATATGCATATGAAATTACACATGCATTGTTCATCCAAAAGACATATTAAACACGCATGACATACATGGATTTGAATGCAGCAGAAAAATCAACAGGTGGCTGTGGTTTGGATTTAACTTCAAAAAAAAAAAAAAAAAACCGATACAGATGGAAGACTTCCTCTCTCCCTTACAGTGAGATTTCTGCTCCAGGCCTACAGTCGTGCTCTCTTCATTCATAGATATATGACCTTGTCAATCTCTCACATGTTGCTGCAATGGCGGCATAAACAAGGCTGAACCCGGAAACACCTGAATCTTCCCTGATCAATTATCAATTAACCTGTCACCCTGGCATCAATCCACTTCTGCCTTTGTTCCCACTACCAAATTCCAACCCCTATACCTGTTACTCCACTCCTATATCTCATCCTCATCCTTCCTCATTTGTACAACTTTCCAATTCTTCCCATCCAAATAATGAAACCCAAGCAAACTCTATTGAGTGTTTGATGAATCCGGGGGTGGCCCATCTATTGCATGAAGTGCCGGGATCAGTGAGTTGAGACAATAGAGATAAGTACGTTTTTTCTTGTTCTGAAAAGTTAACTTTGCGTGGTGGCAGAGAAGATTGGTGTCTTTATCTCTCATACACGATGGCCATAATTAACACTGGAGCGTCTCATAGCATTAAATGGCAAGGTATAACAAGTAATCTCCACTTCCTAATTTCCATTGTTATCAGATTTTTATTAAACTTTCTCTGAAAGATTTAAACTTCCCTTGTCTTCAAACCTAAAGCACTTCCCTTTTCATTCTGCCCTCTACCTTATCCTTTTCCTACAACACCCTTTGTCTTCCATTTATTATATACAAGGCACAACACTTTCATCTTCTCCCTTGAACCGATTCCGTGAAGCCTTATTTTCTGCCATCAATGGCTTCCAACAAGAAATTGAACCTCAATGCTGCTCCATATCACATTTTTCTTCATCATCTCATCACCAAAAAGGTGACGGAGCAGGTGATTATGGCGCTGTTCCAATCAGTCTTCGTCTATCATCAACCTGTACTGAATTGGGGATACCCTTTTATTCCCGCACCATTTCTGTTCAATCTGAACTCCTAGACTAATTATTTTGAATCCTAAAACTATGGGAGAGGTCTTGAGTTCATGACAGAGAGAGGATTTGAATATGAGCCTACCTCAAATGAGCTTAACAATGCTGAAAAAGGAGAAAATGAAATGTATAATTCTGAGGTTCTGGAGTAAGGAGAAAGCAATTTCTTTAGGTGAAAAGGGGCAACAGTGGTTACCCAAGAACCTAACTATTGAAGAGATCAAGCCGAATAAAAGGGAGATCAACGCTAATCTCAGTGAGAAAACAAGCCTGATGATCAGAAGTCTCCCAGACCAGTTCCAAAGACATAATCTGATACAAATTCTGGTCAAGAGTAAGTCCAAAGGGAAGTCTGCTTATGGTTTCCCCTACTTCTCTATCGATTTCAGGACTAGAGGAAATGTCGATTATGCATTTGTGAATTTCACCAACAATGTTGGAGCAACCGGGTTGTACGAAGCTTTTAACAATCATGAATGGGATGATGCCATCAACAGAAAAAGCTTGCAAAGCCTACTGTGCTAATATTCAGGGGAAGGTTGCATGTACCAACCATTTTAAGAACTCGATCTTTGGCTGCAGCAGAAGTGAATACCTACCAGGATCATTGTGAGCGGCAGAAACAAGGGAACCAAGATTAACTCAAGTCAGTCTGAATCAGATCACTGGAAGCTATGTCCATCTTTGGGAACTGTGCCTGAACTGGAATCTGGGGTGAACGGGAAACATGAGTATGGCATTAGACCGCAGGAGAATCTAGTGGTTAATTGAATTCATCTCAGGTTTTCCGTCCACAATGGCAACTCTATTCAGTGTTCGGCCATTTATTCCTTAAAAATAAAAAAAAAAGCTCCAGTACGGAAAACCGAAAGGGCACATTGGAAATTTGAAGGGGCATTAATCAAAACTAGAGCCACCCCTTGGATTTTCCTAATGCATCCATATTCATCATGCCGTAAATGTTTTGTATTCAATTTTGGTGTTCAATATGCATTTGTTGTGTCATTACATGTCAATGTTCATATGCGGACTACATCACGCAGCAAACCATATCTGCTGAAGTGTTTTACACTCCAAACACAAACCTCTAATACTTGGGGCAAGTAGAGGGCCAAACTACTGGGTATCATCGTCAGCAGTATCTTTGCAAGTCGCGATGAACATATCAAGGTATATTTTCCCGTCCTAAGACAAACGGTTGCAAAAGGGATCA
Source organism: Euphorbia tirucalli (assembly GCA_039660915.1). Lineage (NCBI taxonomy): Eukaryota > Viridiplantae > Streptophyta > Magnoliopsida > Malpighiales > Euphorbiaceae > Euphorbia > Euphorbia tirucalli. Next base: position 16,421,782 of record CM077639.1, read on the forward strand.
ACGCAGATGAAATGCTCATCATAGGATTTTTTTTGCCAGAAAAAAAAAGTCCGACACGGAAAACCAAAAGGACGTGTTGGTAATGAGAAGGGAGCGATAGATAAAGTTAGAGTCACTGTTAATTTCCCTATTGTACTTAGTCCGATGTCATCATTACGATACTATGCATGTTTGGATTTCTGGTTAGATGTTCATCTTACGTACATCATACCATTATATATAAACATCCATCAGTAGGACATTACATCCAAGCCCATGATAGTTAAACACATTGATACCAGTTCAAAGCATAATATAGTGTAGAAATGCAAGGTCTCGCTCTTAGCTTCTTACTTCACTAAACGGACCATCCATCGGCGCGGCTTATTACCTCGATCCACTGAGCCTGACAACGCTCCAGAATGTGCAAAGGGTAAAGGGGAAGGATGCTCAGGAGGGCCAATTCCTCTAACACCTAGATCTGTGTGATGGTCAGTCAATCAAGAAAATGCCGGAACAATCGGACTGGGTCAGTATGATATGAAAGCATGCTTGGAGTCAAGAGGGGGCATCTACTTGTTCCAATGAGATTAGACCATATAAACATGGTGTCGCAGGTCACCTGGGCTACCATTATGGCTAATCACAAGCCATAAATTCCATCTCCGGGCTCACATGGATACCGAGAATCGAGCATAAGCAGCATATTGCATACATATATACATTCCAAAATCATACATGCATATGCTCATAAATTCAAAATGAACACGCACAATTCATATGTATATGCATCACAACCAATCCAAGTGCAGGTACCGACTGCCATCACTAGGTCTCTCCGAGCCAGGACCACTCGCAAAGTAGAAAATAGGTCTCAAGAGACGAATCAAGACCACGGACGACCAAGCCTTAACATCTTATAGCAATGTAATCAAACCGTATTTATTCTTAATCGAAGGGGAAAAAATTTTTGTTTCCAAAATCGTCGATCAAGGAATAAAATATGTGCCGGGTATACAACTTCAAATCCTCAGCAGATCCACTTCATTCCAGATCCCCAACCCAATTTCCACCTTCCTTTGCCTCGGGTAACATGGACCCGGTATCGGCTTATCCGCCTTCCACCTTCCTTTGCCTTGGGTAACATAGACCCGGTATCGGCCTATCCGCCTTTCACCTTCCTTTGCCTCGGGTAACATAGACCCGGTATCGGCCTATCCCCCTTCCACCTTCCTTTGCCTTGGGTAGCATAGACCCGGTATCGGCCTATCTGCCTTCCACCTTCCTTGCCTCGGGTAACATAGACCCGGTATCGGCTTATCTGCCTTTCACCTTCCTTTGCCTCGGGTAACCTAGACCCGGTATCGGCCAATCCGTAATCCATCTTCCTTTGCCTCGGGTAACATTGACCCGGTATCGGCCTATCCGCCTTCCACCTTCCTTGCCTCGGGTAACATAGACCCGGTATTGGCTTATCTGCCTTCCACCCTTCCTTACCTCGGGTAACATAGACCCGGTATCGGCTTATCCACCTTGTACCTTCCTTTGCCTTGGGTAACTTAGATCCGGTATCGGCCAATCCGCAATCCATCTTCCTTTGCCTCGGGTAACATAGACCCGGTATCGGCTTAACCGCATTCCACCTTCCTTGCCTCGGGTAATATAGACCCGGTATCGGCTTATCCGCCTTCCACCCCTCCTTGCCTCGGGTAACATAGACCTGGTATTGGCTTATCCGCCTTCCACCCCTCCTTGCCTCGGGTAACATAGACCCGGTATTGGCTTATTTCTTCCCCAGCTTTGCCTCGGGTAACCTAGACCCGGTATCAGCTTATTTCAATAGTGGGTTCTTTCTTGTGTTTGCGGTTCTTTGATTCGCGCTCTCAAATTCATCACCTCAGATATTCTAGACCTGGAGTCGGGTGTCGAATTTGATCACGGGAGGGGCAGCTGTAAGCGCCGGAATTTTCCGTCCTTAAAAAAAAGTGTGCAGCGGTGTCACACGACTGTAATATATAGTCGTGCGACTATAATTAAGTCACAGTCGTACGACTGTAACATCAGAGCAGGTGCAGAATCCCATACCTCTGCAACAGAAAAAGAGAAAGAAAAGAAAGAGCATTAAATGCCTAAGAAGAGCAGCAAGGAACCGGAGGATAAGAAGGAGAAAGAGAGGAGATTGAGGGGTTTTTGGCTGAATATTAGAGAGAAAGAAATTTAAGAGAGAAAAGAGAGGAAAAGGAGGAAGAAAGAAACTCATAAAAACTCAAGCTTTCCTTCTTCTTTTTCTTTTGATTCTTGAGTGTTAATGTTTAAAACTGGATAGAAATCATAAGTTAACGACTTAACACTTAAACTCAATCAATTTCAGACTCTAATTTCACTCAAATCTGTGACATTTTAGAGATTTTGGACCCAACCTTCTCAACCTTGAATCAAGGAGAAAAGGAGCGATTTTAAGTGGATTGGAGCGACGCCAGGGGTCAATCCTATGGTGGACCAGCGCCAAAGAGGTAAACACACTCCATTCCTTCTTTTTCTCATGCTTTCTGGATGAATTGGTGTGTTTTTGTGCATTTTTATTAATTTCCTGCGTTTTCTGTTTCTGGAAATCAAGAACAACCATACAACTGTTCTTGAGTTGATGAACAGTCGTACGACTGTAAATACATTCGTACGGGTGTTCTTGGTTTCCATATTGTTTTCTTTCAGTTTTGTTTTGAATAAATTTTGGCGAAATTCTGAAGTTGGAATGATTTACAGTCGCACGACTGTAATTACAATTGTACAACCGTAACTACAGTCGCACTACTGTAATGCTCGTCCAATGGTAGAATTTTCAGAATAATCCCTAAAAATTTCCAAAAATCCCAAAAAATTCAGAAAATCAGAAAATCACCAAAAATTAGTTTTGTTGTGTGCATTCACTACCTTAGATTTAATTTTCAGTGCATTTGCATTTAGAACAATGTCACGACAGAGACCTGATTCTCCTGAAAACCGACTCACCTCACATGCTAAACTAAATTAAACCGGAAAATAAAATGTTTTCAAAAATGATTTTCCCACAAAACCAAAAATACAGGGATGTTTCAAAATATTTTCTAGGTCTAATCGGGCCGACTAGTCTAGCCGACCCGGTTATCCCCCTAAATGTATGCCCCCGATTCTTAATTTCCCAATTCTGTCATGTTTAAGTCCTATTTGTGGTGTGCCGTATATTGTGCTAACCTTTTGTTTTGCAGCTTTTGGTTTCTTTTATCTTTATTTTCGATGTATTTAATATATTAATACGTGTATCCTAGGCGATTTTAATTTTTAGATAAATCGTGTATCTTAGGCGGTTGTAAAAGTGAAGTCGAGATTTTTTTTAATTTTTGATTCGATTGGGTTGTAAGCCATTTAAATATTTACTACTTTACTTTTTATTTCCTGTGTATGCGTGTTGTATGTTTAAACTTAATGCAATAAAATTGACTTTAGAATTTGAAATATCCTCAAAGAACATTGGCCAATATTTATTTTAATTAGACACGAAATAAGGGACTTGTCCGGACCTAGATCTCTAGATAGTGTGGTGGCCGTTCGTCCGATTCAGCTACTTTATAAATTTCCCGGTTGAGCTGAGCCGGGTGGCGACTCCTACAATATTCATTGAGACTTAGGTCTCGGTTCTTTTAAGAATTAATTCTATTTTTTCCACAACCAATTTTTCCATAATAAAAACCCCACGCGAGGGAGGGGTCCGCCCGAAATCATTGCGCCCCTCCCAAAAGGGAGTCCGCGTTCCGTCGAAAATGTCGTCCGTTCACAGTTATAACACAAGATATAAATGAAATAGATTATTGCCTTTATTAATGTGACACAGATGATGTATACGTACATAGTGTCTTAATGTACAATACAAAACACAAGAATACAATGCCCTAGAACTAGGGCACACCACCATAGTAGAGACCCAATCATACCTCAATATAATTTGGTATCTACAATTTTACCTTTTTCATCACTCTCTAGTGAAATTTTAGTATTTATTAGTGTCTTCATTGGTTTGGAATTTTCCATTTGATACTTCTTAATGAGCTCTTTAGTGTACCTTGTTTGACAAATAATGTTTCTTTCTTTCCTTGTTTAATTTGTAAATTAAGAAAGAAGGTTAATTCACCTATCATTGACATCTCAAATTCTTTGCTCATTCTTATGAAAATTCCTTGCACAACAACTCATTAGTAGAACTAAATATAATGTCATTTATGTAAATTCGCACAATTAATATATGGTTCTTAATATGCTTAATAAATAGAGTTGTGTCAATTTTACCTCGAGTAAAACCTTTAGTAAGCAAGAAAGCACTTAACTTTTGTACCATGCTCTTAGAGCTTGTTTTATTCCATATAGAGCTTTGATCAGTTTTTAGACATGTTCAGGATGATAACCGTCTTCAAATCTAGGTAGATGCTGTACATAGACTTCTTCATTAATGTAGCCATTTAGAAATACACTTTTTACATCCATTTGATATAGTTTGAAATCTTTAAAATAGGCAAAAGCGTATAACATTATAATGGCCTTTAATCTTGCCACTAGAGCGAAAGTTTCATTATAGTCTATCCCTTCTTGCTGGTTGTACCCTTGTGCAACTAGTCTGGCTTTGTTTCTGACAACTTTTCCAGACTTATTAAGCCTGTTTTTGAAAACCCATTTAGTTCCAATGATTGTTTGATCTCTTGGTTTCAGAATAAGCTCCCATACATTGTTCCTTTTAAATTGATCAAGCTCTTCTTGCATAGCAATATCTAACTTTCTTCATTTTCTCCTTCTTTGAAGTTTTAGGGTTCCATTTCTGAGACAAATGTAGTATTGTTGAAGTATTCTTTCGATTGGCCTCTAGTCATTACTTTTTCTGATGGATTGTCAATAATATTTTCTTTTGAGTGATATCTGAATTCCTTTAGTAGATCATAATGTTGATCGTCTTAAGTTTATAAATGTTATATATATTGTGGTTATCTTGACCTACATTATTGTTTATATTTTGTCGAGTATCATCAATGTTGTTCTGGTTTTCAACATGTGACTTAAATATTTCAAGAGTGTCCTCAGATTTTTCTTTATCTGGGAGAGGGTCAGATTCTTCAAAGACCACATGCATGGACTCTTCTATGGTAAGAGTTCTTTTATTAAAAACTCTATATGCTTTATTATGTGATGAATACCCCAAGAAAATACCTTCGTCTGATTTAGAATTAAACTTGCTAAGATATTCCTTGTTGTTGAAAATGAAACATTAACATCTAAACGAGTGAAAATAATTGATATTAGGTTTTCGATTATTCCACAACTTATATGGTATTTTCTTTAATATGGGTCTTATTAAAGCTCTATTTAGAATATAGCATGTTGTATTCATAGCTTCGGCCCAAAAACATTTTGACAAATTGTTTTCATTAAGCATGGTTCTAGTCATCTCTTCAAGAGTTCTATTTTTCCTTTCTACAATGCCATTTTGTTGAGGTTGGTGTAGAGAAATTATGGGAAATACCATGCTCATTGCAAAACTTTTCAAAAAAATGATTTTCAAATTCTTTTCCATGGTCACTTCTAATAGAAACAATAGAAGTGTTTTTCAAATTTGAAGCTTTTTACAAAGATTTGAACTCAATAAAAGCTTCATCTTTTTGGTTTAAAAACAATGTCCATGTATCCCTCGAGTAGTCATCTATAATGACAAATGCATATCTCATGCCTCCTAAGCTAGATGGTTGTATAGGACCAAGTAAATCTAGATGCAAAAGTTCTAATGGTCTAGAGGTAGACACAAAATCTTTAGTTTTAAAAGAACTTCTTGTGTGCATACTTTTTTAACATGCATCCCATACATAAGCTTTGTTAAAATAGATTTTTTGTAAACCTCTTACTAAATCTCTTTTAGATAGTTTTGAAATCAATTGCATGTTTGTATATCCTAATCTACGGTGCCATAACCAACTCTCTTCCTCTTATGAAATCAAACATTGATCATACATAAGACTACTTTAATTCAACAGATAAATATTACCATTTCTCAGAACAAGTAAAGTCTTACTATCTTGTGCATCAATAATTTCACATTTCTTTGAGTCAAAAATTACCTTTTAGTTTTTTTCATAGAGTTGACTAACACTTAAGAGATTGTATTTTAGTCTATCTCCTAGTGATACTTCATCAATGCATGGATTATCACCAATCTTTCCTTTTCCAATGATTTTTCCTTCCTTTTTGTCTCTGGATTTCACAATTCCTCCCTTAACTTGTATAGAGTAGTGAAATACTTTCTCTCACTCGTCATATGCCTTGAATATCCACTATCAATGTATCATTTTTGTGCTCCAAGGGTGTTCTTTAGGCAGACCTGCAAGACAAATTAAGTAGCCTTAGGTACCAAAACAAAATTGGGTTCTTTGTTAGAACTTTTCGATTCTTTTATTTTTGGAATCCACATTGTTTTTTCATAGAAACCTTTTTGAAATCTACATTCACCAATAACATGCCAAATATGATTACAATAGTAGCATGTAACTTTCTTTTGTTGCTTGGGTGAATATTGATGCAAGTAATATGACTTGGTAGCATGGTTTCCATATTTGTGAGAGGGATCATGGTTATATTTTTGGTATGATTGTTTAGGAGCATAACTATGTCTTTTTGATGACCTATAATTGGATGGGTATTTTTTAAATTTGATATAGGTCTAGAAGAGTTTTTGAAGTACATTTTTTGTTTGGAATGCAAAAAAGGTTATGAGCCCTTTCTCTTGTTGTACACAGAGGACTGTAATAAGTGTGGATTCTTCCTTCTGGTGTGTACAGATGGATGTATATGTCCAATCCTTTGTTTTGCTATTTGAATAGGGGGCAGTTGTTATTTTACTGATGGTGGATTTTTCTTTTGAATGAAAGATAAGGAGGGACTAGATGCAATAGATTTTTGGGAGGTTTCAACAGGTACACTTTGATTAGCTTGGTAACCAATCCTTGATCTATTATTTGGATTTTTCTGGGTATCTAAGTTCATATTCAGCATATTTTCTCCGTATGTGAACTTGTTAAAAGTGGTGTTCAGCTTTTCACACTTTTCTTCCAAACATGATACCTTGTTTACTAATCCAAGATTGGTATCTTTTAGAAACTTTATCTTGTTTCTTAACTCGAGATTTTCTAAATCTTTTTTTGAACTTTTTCCTTCATGCTTCTTGAGTTTAGAATTAGTCTCTTGTAAAGTATCATGAATCTTAAAGCATGCTTGAATAATGTCTTTATGAGATAAGGAGGTTAGTATTGCTTTTATTGGACGATCCATTTCGTGGTAATATAAAAGTAAGCCGCGAGATCGGGCCGGGGGTTTTGAATGTTTTAGAAAACTTGTTTCAAAAACTTGGTTTTCGAGTTTTGAAAAATAAGATAGAACGAAGGAACACATGAAACCAATTCCTCGTGCCTTAAAGGTTGACAGGAGTCGCCACCCGGCTCAGCTCTTACCGAGAAATTGTGGTATAGCGCAGCCCGACAGAGATTCCTATAACTTTAAGACAGAGATTCTGGTCTGAACAAATCATTTATTTCTGTTTAATGTGAAATAGCATCTAATTATATCCAATTTGCACTTTTTTGTTATTTTATTCCCTATTCAATATTCACCCTAGATATTCACTACATGCTCATAAAAAAAGCCATAAATAAAATTGGAAAGCGATAAATAAATTCAGGAAGTAAAGAAAATAAAATTATTACAACCATAACGAATAAGCTACGCTAGGGGATACATTTGATAAAATGGGATAGGGGTACAATCGCCTAGTTTACATGAATTATTATAAAAAATACAAAGCTAACATTCATCTAACCTAGCATACATCTACCTGCAAAAAGAGGTTCTGATACAGATAAGCATAAGCACATTGAACTCAAATATGACAGAATGGGATATCCAGATAGCTCAGGGGCATACATTTAGGGGATAATTAGGAAAACCTAGTAGGTTTACCCTATTAGACCTGAAAAATAATTTTATAAATGCCCTATATTTTTAGATATGGAGAAAACAGTTTTGGAAAACAATTTTGCCAATTTACATTTACTTTTTCTGCATGGCAATCGTGGGTTGGTTATCTAGAGATTTATTAGAAACCTCTTTCGTATGGGTCCTAAAAAATTCTTTGAAATTAAATCTAGGCTGATAAAGCACATAAACACCCAAAATCAATTTTATAAAAAATGTATGCACAATGAATAATAATATAAATAAATGCTATGCTATGAAATGAATTTCTGGAACCACAGGGGCTCGAAAACGGGTTAAATATGGATCTCAGGATCCAGATTTAACAGTAAAAACATTTTTTTTACGATTTTAACACATAGAAATTCATTTTAAAGTTTTCTCCTTCGAATTTTATGATCTTTTGGGGGTCTATCAATTGATTAAGTTAAGAAATCTGAGATTTTCGCCCCGAAATTTCTAGAAAACAGAGAAGATTTTGGGCGTACGACTCATGGGCCTTAATAAGCCATGTGGCTTAATTCTTCCCTAAGATGGACCATGCGGCCCAAAAGATAAGCCCTATGACCCTGTTCTTAAAATCACAGCAAAACAATTTTCGGTTTTTTCCGATTTGGCACTACACAAGTAAATCAAACAATGCAGGAATAATGAGATAGGATTTTATGGCCTCTCAGAGATTACCTTTAGCTTGTTTATCCAGATTTTCAGGAGCTTTGAATCCGGTGTAACTCGTGCAAACAAATCGAAACTCATTGGAAAACCAAAATGCAGCTGTATATAGATTCGAACCGAGGAGTTTTACGTATGGAAATAAGGTTCGATGTTTGAAAGGGTTGAGTTTGGCTAAGGATTGGTGTTTGAAAATTGATGAGTATGGAGATGAATTGTTAAAGGCTTAAGGAAGAAAAAATGGTTTTTTTATTGCAGAGAAAACTTGAAGCATGAGCAGGAGAAGGGCCATAGTCTTAGGGATGTTGGTAAATGTGATTGTGAATTATTATCCCTACCTTAAACTTTTGTAATACATTTCCCTGCATCTGTAAATGAAATCATGCTTTGAGATTCCACTAAGGATTCCTTTACGAGCAAGAACCAAGCCTATGATTTCTTTACGGGCAGAAATCGAGGCTAATGTTACTTTTTACGAGTTCAAGTAACCAACTCAATACTTTTCCAAGCAAAGTATCAAAACCTCTACCGACACTTTTTACAAGCTCTAGTGTTAAACTTATTAATGTTGTTTTATAGCTTAACAACAACTATCCTGGTCCTTTTTGTAAGATCAAACACCAAACTTTTACAACTATTGTTTTCAAGCTTAACAACCAAACTATTACCACACTTTTTCATGCTCAAGTGTGAAACTTTACAATTGCTTTATTGAAATCACCACAACAAAGCTCCCCCTCACACAAACCCTATTGTGTGAATTATAATTCCCTTTTGAATGAATAAATTTGTTGATTAAGAATTGATGAAGACTTTGAATTCTTTGAATATCTCTTTAAAAGCTTATGGAAAAGACTCTCTAATGTATGCTTGTATATGTGATTTTGATATTTGTCTTCTCCAATTGTGAATGATGGATTTGCTCTCTATTTATAAGTGAAGGAGCAAATATAGTCGTTACACACAAGCATTGGTAATGGAGCTTTTTGTACAAATCTGTCCAAGACTCTTTAGGCCTCTGAAGGTGTTGTTTTATATTGCCATGCCCTTTTGTGTAAGCTTATAATGTAATGTATAGCTTTCTATAGCAATAATTTGAGTTTTCTTCATCCTTCTCTATGTGGCCGTTATATAGTATACAATCTCCTGTAGGTGACCGTTATACTTTGTATAGCCTCCTATAGGTTACCGTTATATAGTGCATAGCCTCCTACAGGTGACCGTTATACTTTGTATAGCCTCCTGTAGGTGTATAACTTTTTGGTTATAACAGTCCTCTTTTTGTAACTCCAAGTCTAATATCCTCTTGTAGATTATAGTAGTCTTTTCCTTGTCTTCAAGATTTGTTTTATGCCTTCATCTTTAATAATATGATACTCTTGGTAACTTGAATAAGATTATTGTTTAATCTTAATTACTTGAGTATATATTATTCTTTTCTCTTCTTTCTTCATTTTGACTTTAATAAAAGTCATTATAATAAAATATCTTTGTATAATCTTAATTAAGATTATTTATTTATTAATCTTAATTTAATTACTTGAGATTATTTTATTATAATCATCTTCCTTTTCTTTACATTTTAAGATAATGTGATGATATTACAATGTTTATCTGTTATTTCTCTCAGAATTATTGCTATGCATAGTGGATTCTGCATTAGGATGTTGCTTGCACTCTTTAGCTATAAATAAAATCTAATTGACATGTCGTTCATCATTTCCATTGGAGGATATCCTTCTATTACATGGGAATTGAATCTGTAAATCCTCTTGATCTTGATCGATATTGATGTTTCCTATGATAATTCGTTTGAAGTCATTGAATGTTGACGTTGTTGCTACTAGGACTCCACTTACTTTGTAGTTTATGAATATGTAATCTTTAGTTCAAGTTCCATTATGATGGAATAGAATTGTGATTTCTTCCATATCTCTGTGATCGATTTAATGATTTTATTGCAATGTTGTGTTCATTTGCAGTGCGGTAGTGATGGAGTGGGCTGTGCAAGCTGGTGCTTTTTGCAAGCTCAAACACCAAACTTTTACAATTTGTTGTTTTTCAAAGATCAATAATAAAACTTTCACAAAACTTTGTTGATAAAACTTTAACAAATCTTCCCCTCACATTAATATCGCTTAGTGTGATTTTACAATTCTCTCAAAATATTGTATTTGAAAGGGTATAAATTGTTTTTGTGAAGACTTGAATTCTTTCAATTTCTCTCTTTAAAGTGTGTCAGAAAGACAAAGAATGCTTTGAATTCTTTGTTTATAGTGTATGCATTGCAAATTGTCTTTCCAAGTTGAAGTGTTTGCAATTGTCTTCTATTTATAGGCATTGGAGAAGTGGTTTGGAGAAGAAATTCAAATTCTGTTCATGTCTCTAAAACTACCCGTTGCACAGTTTTTAGCCCTCTGAAGATTTGTAATGAAATTTCTTCAGGTCTCTGAATGTATCCGTTATACAGTGTTCAGGACTCTAAATATTTGATTTGACTTCTTGTGGTCTCTCAATGCGGCCGTTACACAGTGTCAAGGACTCTGAATATTTGAGTTTGACTTTTTCAGGTCTCTGAATATGGCCGTTATACAGTGTTTAGGTCTTTGAAGATTTGTAACAAAATTTCTTAAGCCTTCAGCCTTTTGAGCATTGTTTATCTTAATACTCCAAACATTTTATCTTCTTTTTGCAATATCCTTACAATGTCCTTATTAAAAGTCTTCACCTTTATACTTTGTTTACTTAATTAAAAATAAAAACACATTTATCTTTAATTAATTCTTAAAGTATTTAACTAATTTTATCTTCTTCAATTGTAAAGTTATTTTCATCAAAACAAGGTTCAACAATATTCCCCTTTTTTATGATAACAACCTTATCATATCTTGATTTTAATGAAGAGATATAAAAATTAATCTTCGGGATAATTTGTTCTATCAATGATAAATAAGCTCCCCCTGAAGTTGTGATCTCCTTATGGATTTTTTTAAAAAATTTTATTTTAAGAAAATTTATCTACAAAATAAGATTTGAGGTGATTAGAAGATATATCCTTTTTGAAAATTAGTTATTAGATCTTTCGAAAAAGCTTTCCAAATTTGAAAGATCTTTTTCAGTAACTAATAAAAATGGGCTTTTGTGTGTACGGGCCTTTTAAATAGGAAATTTGGCTTAAGAACATTTTGGCCCATACTACGAAACTTTTATAAAAAAGAGCCCTTATAATTTGTAAAAATTCTTGATAGATTCATATAGTTAGCACTTTACGGACTTAAAAGAAATTATACATATATGCTCAAGTCCTTTTAACGAAAGAAACATAGAAAATGGCTATCGATAGAATTTTGTTTTTCTCAAGGCAATTGCCACAAAGATTTGCAATAAGTCAATTTGACTTTTGTAACATTATCATAGTCATGAATATGAGAGGCTGACTTTAGCTTATAATGTATCTCCATTCATAAACAGTTGCAAGCATAAAGCAGTTACTTTGCAGTAACATAAACCAGTAAAATCTGTCAAGTTATTATCATGCCATATGCCATCATATCATATCTGTGAGTTCATAAGATGTTTGTAATTTTTACTTTGTCTACAAAAAAACAATGTCTGCCATTGCTAACACACAAAAACTTGCTCTCTCTCTATATATATATATATATATATATATATATATATATATATATATGTATATAAAAGTTATCAAAACCATAACCTTGTGATATCAGCAATATAGTTCATGATAACATAATGACATATGACAGATTTAAGCAATTTCTTGTATATCACCAATCAACAATGTAAGTTATGTATCATTGGGCTAGACCAGTGCATTAGATTCTGTTGGTTTTTGGTCCGCTCATGACATTTTGGAATGGCATGGACTAAACTGCAATTATATGTAAATTACAGGGACAAATGTGTAATTTGGTCCGACCCTATATATAGATGGAAGTTGGGATTTCCACTATAAATAGAGAAGAAGTTTCTCTATTTCCTAACAAAGAGAGAATCGTAGAGATTTCCTTCTAGATCCGGGGAAAACGTCCCTAGCGATAAACATGACATATTTCTTCGTTCGTCGGAAGAATTTACGAAGATAGCCCGTACTCAGTGTATTCATACACTCATAGGAAAGGCAACCGGAACGATCCGATTTCTCGCGTAGATCAGATCTATTCCATAAACGAGTTTCCGCTGCACATAAACTGTAAGTCTGTTTATTTATTATGTTTATGGTAATCTGTACATTCGTTGTATGATCTTATGGAATTTTGACTTCATTGGTATCAGAGCCGCAAGGTTTATAGATTGATGTGTTTGAATCTAGTTTTCTGGTATTCCATGAATGATTGATGTGTTCAAATCTTGATTTCAGGAATTCCATGAATTAAAACAAGTTTTATCCCTTTGAATGCGTGTTTATTTGTTTAAATACATATTTGTTCGTTTTGATACGGATTTATATTGATATCCGTGTCAAAATGATTACATAAATATTGAAATCTGATGTTCCATGAATAAGAATATGTTTTTTGTTCATTTGGATTTGTTTTTGTTCGTTTTGATACGGATTTGCATTGTTATCCATGTAAAAATGATACCGTATTAGATCCAACAGTACAAACTGTCATTTTTTTCGGAATTTCAAAAATCTGATCACACCACTGAAATCAGCACAAAAAATTGAGTCGGAATGTCAAATTTCATGGCCAATAGAGGGCCAGAAGGTGGCGCGTGGACCTCACGCGCCACCACTGCGGCTGGAATTGGCCGCGTGACGGCTAGGGGAAGTTTAGGTCTGCTGGACACATGGCGTGACTCTATTGGTTGATTTTCTGACAGGTGAAAAGTCTGCCCGATCACGTGTTGACACGTGTACAAGTCAACCGTTTTTGAAACGGTCAACTACCACGTGTCAAACACGTGGACCAATAGAATATCACCACGTGGCAAAACAGTTGTGATTGCGCCACGTCATCGCTGTGGACCAATAGGGTGATGACACGTGTCAAGGCAGTGCCACATCATCATCCACGTCATTCGTTCATCCAATCAGGTGATGACACGTGGTATGTGTGCCACGTCAACACGAATCACAAGTTGCCACGTGTCACGTGAGTCAGCAGAACCCTTGAGAGCACGTGGCGGAGCGTGGAGCAACTTCTATCGGCGTGTGCGGGTGTTTCCGGCCACTAAATTTCGTCAAATTTTTTCTAGAATTAAAATTTACATTTTTCTTGAATTTTTGGTATATTTTGGTGAATTTTTGGAATTCATTTGATATTTTTAAACTAAATTTACTAGTATTTATTGTGTATAAATGCTTAATTTATGTTTAATAAATTCAAGAAAATTCAGTATATTTATTGTGTATTTATATACTGAATTTTGGTTGATCATAACAAGTTTTTGTTATTTCTATATGTGTTATAGAAATGGCAATTTTCATAAAAACGGCAAAAATAATCCAGTCTCAGGAGGAGGCAAGGACTCTACAAAAACTTGTAAATAAGCTTTTCTCTAAACGGTATCCCCGGTTAGAAAAAGAGGATATTGTTGGAGTTATGGAGCGGTTTAATGCGTTAAACCGTGAAATCCAAGAGCTTGTTTAGAAAGGAGGATTTTCCTCTGGAACTGATCAATTAAAAATGTTAAAATTTACGAAAAAGGCTTTTCATGAAAAGCGTTTTAAGAAATTTTGGTTTGGAGAAAATTCTGCATTTGATGAACTGGTGGACTCCATTGAAGGATTAGTTCCTGAACAGGATTTTGGATCCCAATGCAAAGTATTTTTGTTGAACTTGGCTAAAACAGGAACTAAGTTATCTTATAATCCTAGAACCATGTTACTTAGAAGTAACAAGTTGGTTCGTCACCCATGTCTAGATGCTGTTATCGAGGGTGTTGAGAACATGCCTTTGGATCTCTACTATAAGTTCGTAGAGATGATCCCAGTCACCTCAAATTGAGATAGTTCAACTCGATGAAAATGAAGATTGAGCTCTTCAATTTTCACTTTTTCTCTTGCTGATTTCGTTTTTCGATTTTGTATTGAAAGGCTTTGTGCTAAAGTTTTTATTGTGGTGGTAATTTTGACTAAATGTTGGATATTTTTATGGTATTATAAAATGTTTATTTGTTAAACATTGCTATTTTAGTTATTTTTTTAGTAATTTTTAATTTATTTATTTTGAGATTATAACTAAGTATTATATTACTCATTAGTTTTATACTTAAGAGAAGTATAAATGTTAAATAAATTAAAATATAATCTAAAACAAAACTAAATATATATTTATTATTGGAAATTTAAACCTAATATGGTGTTTGTATTAACCTATGTAAATGGTGACTCGATGCATTGCGCATGGATGTTCGATTTTACGTGAACCAAACACTATTTTTAGTTTTAAATGATCTTATAATAAATATGGTGTATCGCTTACTTATTAGTGCTACTTTTGTCTTTAACGGTTTTTCAATGACTGCTTTAAAAGCAATAGTTGCTTAACTAAATAAGGACCTTCGTTTGAACGGTGACAATTATAAAGTTTGGGCTATGATAGTCCAATACATAATTGAAGAGCAAGAGGCTCTTAACACTCTGGAGAGAATAATGGTTCCTCCTGCACAGGGTAACACCGCCCAAACAAAGAGGGACCTTAAGGCTTATCAAGCCTGGAAGAGGAAGAACTCATTTGCCCGCATCACCATGCTTAGTGCGATGAATGATGATATCGTGAAAAAGGTTCACGTATAAAACACATGCTTAGTGCGATTTATGCTCTCGAGGAGCAGGAAGTTCAACTTGTGATACGTTCTCTGCCGAATGAGTGGAAGAATATGAAGTTGCACCTAACCCATACCAACGACATTAAGACCTTTGACGATGCAGATCATCATCTTGAACTGGAAGAGGACCGTCTGGCCTCTCTTAGTGTGAAATCTAAGGTTCGCATGGCTAGTTCAAGTCCTGGTCTGAAGTCCAAGGAGAGGAACAAGAGGTTCTTCAAGAAGAAGGCAAAGGGAATAGTGGGTAGTGTTCCAGTTCAAAAGAAGGGCATGAAAGATTTTAACATTTTCTAGGGTGAAATGTTACAATCGCCGACAGAAGGGGCATTTTGCAAAAGATTGCATAGCTTCTAAGGTAAATGTTACTGAAGTGTATAAGTGTTATACATTTGTTTCAAGTTCTGTTTTCCTAACTGAATCTCATCCTTTGTGGATCGTAGACTCAGGAGCAACAGACCACGCAACAAAGGATTGAGATTCTTTTGTTGAGTTCCGCTGTGTTCCATAGGGAATAAGGTGGATATACGTGGGAAATGACTCTAAACAGGAAGTCTTAGGGATTGGCTATTGTCAACTGGTCTTAAATAGTGGTCGACCACTGTTTCTTGAAGATGTCCTCTATGCTCCTGGAATTCGAAGGAACTTGGTATCTGTTTCTGCCCTCATGAGTTTGGGATTCATGTTATCTTTTGAATTGAACAATTTTAGTCTCTTTATGAATAATATCTGCTTTGGTGGTGGACATTTATTGGATGGTTTTATTGTTTTGGATTTGGATCCAAAATTATGTGTGTCATAGAAGTTTTTCCTTTACTGTTAACTTGTCTGTGGATAATGTTAGCATTTCAAAAATGTGGCATGTGAGACTTAGTCACATTAGTCAACATCGTTTAGTATGATTGGCTCAAGCAGGTTTGTTGGCTTATTTATCAAAAATAGATCTCCCAACTTGCGATAGCTGCTTAAAAGGAAAGATGACAAGAAAACCATTTGGTAAAGCTACGCGAGCTGACCAACCATTGCAACTAATCCATTCTGACATCTGTGGCCCAATGAATATTCGGGCAAGGTATGGGGCATACTATTTCATTACATTCATGGACGACTATACAAGGTATGGTCATGTCTATTTGATTACACATAAATCTGAAGCATTAGCATGTTTCAAACGATTTATGGCTCTAGTTGAAAATTAATTAGAGAAGAGAATCAAAGCTTTAAAGAACCGATCGGGAAAGAGAGTACCTCTCCGAGGAATTTAAAGTTTTATGTAATGAAAAAGGTATTGGACATTAGTTGACCATACCTAGGACTCCACAACAAAATGCAGTAACGGAAAGAAGAAACCAAACCCTCTTAGAGATGGTGAGGTCTATGATGGCTGAAGCCAATTTGCCTATCTCCTTTTAGGGAGCCGCAATATTGACTGCCACATATGTACTTAGTAAAGTACCTTCTAAGTCCATTGAAACCACGCCTTGTGAATTGTGGATGAGCCACAAGCCCAATTTCAACCATTTGCGACCATAGGGATGTGCTACCTATGTTCGTGATACATCTAGCAAGCATGGCAAGTTAGGCCCAAGAGGCAAGAAAGGTATCTTTATAAGATATCTTGTTCTCTCCAAAGGATATGTTCTAGTGGGAGAGAATGAGAATGGTCAAATAATAGAATTTGAGTCACGAGATGTCACATTCTTAGAGAATGAATTTCCTACTCTGGGAGAAGTGGATAAGGAATTCACTTTCTTTGAAACTCAAGAGTTTGAAACTTCAGGATCGCTCAATCTGAGTGGGAGGAATGAAGTTGAAGACTTAAGGGAAAGGGAAGAGAATGATGTTTTTCAACCTTCACAAGCGGATTTGAGTAATCTTGACCCTGACTTGAGTGGTCTTGGTTTGAGTGGGAGTCTTGTTCTAAATTCAAGTGTGAATATGGATATAGATCCCAGTGGGAGTGGTCCCAGTGAGAGTTCTACCCAACACCTTGATGAATATATGAGATTTGTTTATCAAGAAACAGAACCTCTAAGATGATCACAGAGGGGAAATATTCCGCAATGCCATCATTTAGTTGATAATGAAGCTCTCTCGATCGTAGCTCAAATTGAAGATATTCCAAATAACATGAGAAAGTTATTGGAATCCCCAGCGAAAGAAGAATGGATTAAAGCAATGGAAAGTGAAATGGAGTCAATGAGGATCAACAAATTTTGGGAACTAGTTGATCTACCCAAAGGGTGTAGAGCCATTGGGAATGAATGGGTACATACTATTAAGCGATCAGTGGATGGGAAACCTATCCAGACTAAGAGTCGGCTGGTTGCGATGGGGTTTACACAACAGGAAGGAATTGACTATCAGGAGACTTTTTCATCTGTTGTCCGTTTCGCATCTATAAGAATAGTACCTGCTTTTATAGCATGTATGGACCTTGAAATACATCAAATGGATGTAAAGACTGTGTTCTTAAATGGCGAACTGAATGAAGAAATCTATATGGTTTCATTGTCCAGGGACCAGAACATAAGGTTTGTAAGTTGAAAAGATCAATTTATGGCCTTAAGCAGTCTTCAAGACAATGGTATTTTTGTTTCCATGAAGTGATTATATCAATGCAATTTAAGGAGATTAATGCAGACTCGTGTGTCTACATTAAGTGTGAAAACGGAGGGAAGTTTGTCATTCTAACGTTATACGTTGATGATATTTTGTTAGCAGGAAATGACACTTCCTTACTCAAGAAAGTCAAGACTTAGTTGTCTTCTAACTTTGAGATGAAGGATCTAGGAGAAGCTAATTACATTCTTGAGGTTAAGATCTCAAGAGATCAATCTAAGAGATTATTGGCTCTTTCATAAGAGACGTATATCAATAAGATCTTAAGAGCGGTTTAGTATGGCTCACTATGATCCCGATCCAAACCCCTATTGCAAAAGGTATGGAACTGAATGCTAGTATGTGTCCCACGACTCCAGAAGAGACTAAAAGGATTGAGAGAATTCCTTATAGTGTGTAATTGGTAGCTTGATGTACGCTATGATTTGTACACGACCTGATATAGGTTTTGCGGTGGGTCTCGCAAGCCATTATCAGACTAATCCAGGTTTGATGCGTTGGGCAGCAGTGAAAAGGATACTGAGATATTTGAAGGGGACTTCAAATTATTCCCTTTATTACCAAGGAAAGGATCTACAGTTAAAGGGATACACAGATGCTGATCACAGAACTGATAATGACGGGAGGTAGTCCACGTCTGGGTATATTTTCATTCTAGGAAATAGTGCAATTTCTTGGTGTAGCAAGAAACAAACTTGCGTGGCATTATCGACTATGGAGTTGGTATATGTAGCTGCAGTAGTTGCAGTACAAGAAGCGGTTTGATTCGCTTTATAGATCTTTTGGATCTATTACCTAAAAGGAAATATACGACTATCTATTCTGACAGCTGTAAGCGCCGGAATTTTCTATATATATATATATATATATATATATAAGTGTTTATGGTCATACAACTATTCTTATAGTCATGTGACTATAATTTAAAAATTACAGTCGTACGACTGTAATATTGGAAAAGTTGCAGGAGCCCATACCTCTGCAGCAAAAAATGGAGGAAAGAGAAGGAGCATTAATTGCTCTATTGTTGCAGCAAGTAAGCCGAAAAATCAGAGATAAAAGAGAAGAGAGGGAGGAAAGAAGCAGCAATTGGATTTCTGGTGGAAAAACTTAGAGAGAGAAAGGAGAAAAGAGAGAAGGAAAAGAAAGAGGACCAAAACCCACAAAATTCATCTTTTCCTCTTCTATTTTCTTTTAATTCTCAGAATTAGGATTAAAACTTGTTAGAAATCCCTAGGTTAATCAATTAACTTCACAACCAAATCAAAAATCTAGACTTAAATCATCAGAATCCCTTGCAATTTGGATTTTTGGGCATAAAGCCCTCAACTCCAATTTCAAAGGAAAAAGTGCGAATTTGTTAGGATTGGAGCGACGCCGGGGGTCAAAACGACTTGGATTAGCTTCTAAAAAGGTAGACACTCCGTTTCCTTTCACTTTTTCTCGCTTTCTGGGTGTTTGAAGTGAGTTTTGTGCATTTTCTGGGAATTAAGAATAGTCGCACGACTGTTCTTGGTTTTATTGAACAGTCGTACGACTATATATACAGTCGTACGACTGTTCAATAAAACCAAGAACAGTCGTGCGACAACAGTTGTACGAGTGTTCAAAATTTCCAGATTGTTTTCTTCCATTTTTTATTCAAAATAAATTTTGGCGAAATCTTGATCCTGAACCGTTTACAGTCGCACGACTGTAAACTACAGTCGCACGACTGTAACCCTCGTTCCAGAATCAGAATTTCAGCTTCTACCCATAAAAATTTTCCAAAAATCCCTAAGAATCAGAAAAATCCGAAAATCATAAAAATGAATTTCGATATGTGCATTCACTACCTTAGGTTTAATTTCCAGTAAATTTGCATTTAGAACAATTCAACGACGGAGACCCGGTTCTCCCGAAAACCGAACCACTTAATATATAAAAATGCATGTAAACCGGTAAAATTGTTTTCAAAAATGATTTTCCCATAAAACCAAAAATACAGGGACGTTTCAAAACGTTTTCCAGGTCTAACCGGGCCGGCTAACCGAGCCAACTCGGTTATCCCCTAAATGCTTGCCCCCAATTCTTGATTTCCCAATTTTGTCATATTTGAGTCCAACTTGTGGTGTGTTGTATAAATTATGCTAACCTTTGTTTTGCAGCTTTTATTTTATTTTAATTTTCATTTTATTTGTATTTTAATAGAATTATTCGTGTATTTAGGCGGTTGTAATTATTTTTAGATTCTTGTGTATTCTAGGCGATTGTATAAGTGAGGCGAGAGTTTTTATTTTTTTATTCGATTTGGTTGTAAGCCAATTAATATTTATTTCTTTTCTTTATTTTTGTATTATATATTTGTATGCGCGCTGTATGCCCTTTTATATTCAATAAAATTGACTTTAGATTTTTGAAATACCATTTGAGAACATTGGCAATATTTATTTTAAATTAGACACGAAATAAGGGACTTGTCCGGACCCGAATCTCTGGATAGTGTAGCGACCGTTCGTCCGGTTCAGCTTTATAAGAATTTCCCGGTTGAGCTGAGCCGAGTGGCGACTCTACAATATTCATCGAGACTTAGGTCTCGGTTCTTTTATGTATCAATTCCATTTATTTTCTAAAACCGATTTTCCATTCATAAAAACCCCTCGCGAGGGAGGGGCCCGCCCGAGATCGTGGCGCTCCTTCCGAAAGGGAGTCTTGCGTCCCATCGAAAACGCATCGTCCGCTCACAGTGGCGACTCTGCTGGGGATTTCTTAAACAGTTTTCTTAAAAAACTTAAAAGAATTATGACAAGCCCTGAAAAGTGTCTAATCAAAATAAGGCGGATGATTCTCTTTTGGTATTTTATTTGCATTTTAGTTAGCCATTTTTTGCATTAGTTTAGGTATCCTTTTATATCCCGGTGGATTGTTGAAGTGTCGCCTAAGTTCCTCTTGGTCTTAGGGGCACGAATACGAAACACCACTCATAGCCTCATACGAATCCCTTCGCTAGAACCCTTGAGTGGGAAGAAGTGAGGAGTATATCTTACTATGAGAGCCTTGATGTTATCCCGACTTTGACCGAACCCATATAGACAGCTTTAGTTGGATTCCCTTAGGATACCAAAATAATTGTGTGAATAATAATAATAAAATCGCGCCTTCATCACCCCCGGTTGGTGATCGAAGTGAACCCCGTCTAGGACTCGGTTAGAAATTTTTGAGACCGACCGCTTAGAGAAATAAGGTTGGAAGAATTCGCTTCGTGTGCTACGTGCTACACGCCTTTCGACATTTCACTCCATACCATAATTCATATTTATCATACATATGACATACCATACACAAACATTTTTTGTGTGATACTAACCCACATTTTTATGCAGCCATTTGCATCTTATTTCATGTGCAATCATTAAATCACTTGCTTGCCATTCATACTAACCATTTCTTCTTCAGCCATAACATTAAATTTGTGTGATTAGCAATTTTTCACATAGCATACATAACATCATTATGTATTCCATGCATTCTAACCCACGTTTTCGTGCAGCCATTTGCATATTGTGTGACATGTTCATTCACCACATTTCACTTAAATTAAATTAAGGGGCATTTCAAGGACGCCTATCATGACCATCCCATTCCATTTCATAACATATCAGGTACCCAAAATTACCCCGTGTTTTGCCGATGCACCGGATCGCATTCGCCCATTCCACCAAAATCATTTCATTCAATAAAAGCCACAACGGTCTTAGGCCTATTTTCATGTAACAATTTACACGATGCATTTCATGACATCACACCCATTTATCATAAACATCATATAACACCGTGGTCCACATTCAACCTCTTCATGACATTAATTCACCATTCAAGGTACTCCTCGAGTACCTAATTAGTATACATATAGGTCCATAACATCACCAAATCATAAAAAGGCGTTCCTCGAATGCTGAATCTTTGTCTGTGTCCCTGTTACACGTGACTTTCTCATAACATCATTTCATATCATATGCTCAAAAGCATCAAAACCTTGTCCGTGGGCCCGGCTCATGCGACCATTTCATAACATCTCATAGACCTACAAAGCGTCAAAACTCCGTCCGTGTACCGGTATACACGTGACCATGTCATGAAATCATTAGGTGCCCCAAAGGCGCCGAAGCTCTGTCCGTGTGACGGCCCATACGTGACATTCTTGCTTAAGCATTGGTTGTTTTTGGAATGCCCCAAAAAGAAGAAAAATAATAAAAAGAAAACATTCATACCATCATTTCATACATAACCCCATTCCATTCATTTCAAGCATTCTCAATGCCTTAATTTTCATGTCACATCACGTCATTCATTCATAACCCTAATACCTCCTATCTACTCCAAGCAGAATACACTGGAGCAACCTTGGACAAGATCCCAAGCTTTAAGGGCAGCTAGGAGACAGAGGGTAGTTGAGAGTGACATTGATTCTGAGCCTGGGGAAGGAGTGAATATGGCAGAACAGACACCAAGCATGGCCGATGTTTTGAGAGACTTCTTCAAATCCCAAGACTTCCGCGACATGTTGAAGGAAGAAATACGGGCAGTTGTGAGGGAAGCTGGTGAGACCGGTGGTAGTGGAGCCGGGAAAGAAAAAGAGGCTGAGTCATCCCAACATGGTGGTAACGCTTCGGCTAGCCTTGAAAAGCTGCAAGAGATAGAAGCAGCTATGGAACAGAGGATGAAGGCAAAGTGTTTCGAACTAGACGAAGTTATGGCCCAGTTAAAGAAGGGGGTCAGTATCAGTGCTGAATCAAAGAAGGGAGTAAATGTGGATGCCATGATCAGTAAGGGTATCGAGACATTCCCTATTGGCTTCCAGGTGCCGAAGATCCCTACTTACAAATGGATGGGCTCGCCGGAGGCCCATGTGAATCTGTATGCCCGAGTTATGCTGACGACGGGCGCCACGAAGCAGCAGCTGATCAATTTATTCCCCACCATACTAGATGGAGGTGACTTAGGATGGTATAACTCACTATCAGAGGAGGAGCAATCTGATTAGGAAGTATTGTCGGCAGCCTTCATCAAATACTACAGCTTCAACACCAAAATCCAGGTGAAGCTGTATGATTTGGAGAGGGTGAAGCAGAAATTCAATGAGCCCTTTGATGAATACTACCAGAGGTGGATGAACAAAATGATCCTCCTAAAGAACCACCCTGAAGAAGACGAGCTTATACAGAAGCTCATTGATGGCAGTAAAGAAATTTTCAAGAACAACATGAAATTCCATCCCTTTAAGGAGCTTAGTGAGGTTTACAGCATGGCTATGAAGATAAAGAGGGATGAAGAAGAGAAGCCGACCGGTCACAAGGGAGGAAGAAGCACAGGGTACACCTCGGGGTATAGATCAACCACAGCAGCTGGGTCTGGCAGTGGTTCTGGTTCAGGTTCCAGTGGCAAACAGGGGCAGTCATCAGAGGTGAAGTAGGTTGAAGTGGCTACTGTGAATCAGCAGCAAGGCGACCAGAATAAGGGTCCTGGAGCACAAGGCATATCGCCTTGGACTCTTACTTTAGCAAAGATATTCGCCAAATGTAGGAATGGTGGCCTGCTACAATCTTAAAGGCCATTTGAGAAGCCATGTGAAGCTGACAAGGACAACTTCTGCACTTATCATATGGTGACAGGCCACCGACCCAACAACTGCTACAAGCTAAGGTATGCTATCCGGAAGCTCATTGACGAGGGAAAGCTGCAAGAGCCAGCCAAACCTAGCATTAAAACCAACCCACTGCCGACATTCAAAAAACGGGTTAACATGGTCCAGTCAGGGTTACCGGCTAACTTCATATTTGCCTAAGTTCTGCAAGCGAACCCTACGATTCAGGCAGTGGTGGTAGGTGAACCCGAAGTGGAACCCGAGTGTGAGAAAAAGGAGGGATGTAAGGAGATCAAGCCCATAAGTCTGGATGATCTTGACTCCGAAGATGAGTACGAAGAATTTGACAGAAGAGAGGTAGTTGAACTCCCAGCTGTTAAGAAGATGAAGATTCAGGAAGTGCAGCATGTGACCCGAAGTGGAAGGGTATATCAGCCGGCAGATCAGATCAAAGATAAAGCACCGATGAATGGGTCGGGCAGTACTTCAGCACCGGAAGGAGTTGAGAAAGAAGACCTAGTCATTTCCCAAATGAATGCCCAAGCTAGCTTATGGCACTTGCTTTTGACCTTCAAGGAACATAGGGCTGCTCTGGTAAAGAAATTATCAGAGATTGAAGTCTCCCCTATAGCTTCACCAGAGGCTATGTGCTGTTTGTTAGACAAAGTTCATGTTGGGAGTCCTGATATTGTCTTCTCCGAGAAAGACCTGCCTGCTGAAGGGAAAGCCCATAATAAAGCTCTTTATGTTAGAGCTCGTGTGATGGATAAGGTCATGCCGTGCGTCATGGTGGATGATAGGTCAGCGCTGAATATTTGTCCACTAAAGATGTTGCCATTTCTGGGGCTGAACGAAGAAGTGTTAAAGAGATCCTCAACAGTCATTCGAGCATATGATGACTCTAAAAGAATGGTGATAGGGACGTTTGAGGCGGAAGTAGAGGTTAGGCCAGTTAGGTCCACAGTTGCTTTTACAGTGATTGATATCCCAGTCACATTTTCCCTGTTGCTCGGAAGGCCCTGGTTCCATCCTTTGGGAGGTGTTCCTTCCACATTGCATCAAAAGATCAAGTTCTCTATGAACGGAAGAACCGTGACTGTTGAGGCGGATGCCCAATCGATGGTAGCTATAGTGAATGAAGAAGTGGTTCCCTTTGGTGGATTTCAAGTCGCTGTGATTAAAGATGAAGAGACCACAGATACCCCTATGGTTCTCTATGAGAATTACATGCTAGAGTGGCTATCTCAGTATCTATATAAGCAGAACTTTGTCCCGGGAATGGGACTCAAAATCAACTTACAAGGGGTTCCGAAATTTAAGATCGACTCTGGGAATTCAAAGCAGTATGGCCTTGGTTATGAAGAAGGGACATCTGAGCGGAAGAATCCGAAAAAGGGCAAGAATGGAAAGGTTATAATGAAGCCATTTCTAAAGGCAGGAGAAGGCCTTTATAAGGTCAACCTGAACCGGTGATGGTAGGAAATGTCGAGTATCCTGACTTTGAGATCTTTACAGATGTGGTTGATTTTGACAAAAGCCAAGAAGAGCCAGTAGCCCCTATAATGGCGGAAGAAGCAACTGCTAAATCTGAGATTTTGCAAGGAGAGTCTTCTGAGGTGGCAGTAGAAGCCGTAGAGGTGACTGAGGAAGAAGATGAAGAGAAGGCCTGTGTTGAAGTTACAGAAGTGATCTCAGGTGCTCTGACTGCTGCATTAAGCAAAGCCTTTGGGAAATCCAAGGAGGGATTCCGTGAAGAATTAATGGCCAAAGTGAACTTAGACTCTGTGGTCACTGAAATTGCCAAGATTATGGAAAGAGCCAAGATGCAAGCGACTGGAAAAGAAGCAGAGAAAGCTGCAACCCCGGATGATGCTCTAGAAGGGAAGATGGAAGCTGATGAAGAACAAGGCCCTCCGCCTGTGGAGGATGAAAATGATTTTGTTGTATCTATTTCTTCCATTTTCAATGTAACTGATGTACTTTATGATAAGTTCAATGCAATGAAATCCCAGTTTGCTTACTTGTGTGATGTTTATCCTAATAATTCTGTGCATGCATTTAAATCACCATCAAGCATATTTAGCATACATGACACTGCGTTGCATGAAATCAATATAAGTACAGATGAAAACCCTAAGATGGTACTCATTTCACACGAGCTAAATCTGAGGAAGAGAAAGAATTAATAAAAATACTCCAAAAACATGTTAAAGCTTTCGCCTGGTCATATGAAGACATGCCGGGTGTGGACACAGAAATAGCAGTGCACAAAATCCTGACAAACCCCAAGTTCAGACCGGTAAAGCAAAAGTTGAGAAGACTAGGGCCGGAATGGGCTACGATGGTGAGAGAAGAAGTGGCCAAACAGATAGACGCCAGATTTCTCGAAGTGGTGGAGTATACAGAATGGCTAGCCAACATTGTCCCCGTGCCTAAAAAGGATGGAAGGGTCAGAGTATGCGTTGACTATATGGACTTGAATAAAGCATGCCCAAAAGATAACTTTCCACTACCCCATATCAACGTCCTAGTTGATAGTGCAGCAAAAGCGGTAATGTACTCCTTCATGGATGGCTTTTCAGGGTACAACCAGATTCTGATGGATGTGATCGACAAAGTGAAAACATCATTCATCATAGAGTAGGGTTCTTTCTGCTACAGAGTGATGCCCTTCAGGTTAAAGAATGCTGGGCCACTTATCAGAGGGCTGTCACAACTCTGTTGCATGATATGATTCATAAAGAAGTCGAAGTGTACGTCGATGATATGCTTGTTAAATCAACAACCCGGGAGGAACATCCTATTATCCTGGATAGATTTCTAACACGCATTGGAGAGTACAACTTGCGACTTAACCCCAAGAAGTGTATATTCGGGGTCACATCAAGGAAGCTGTTGGGCCATATAGTCAGCCAAAGGGGGATAGAAATGGACCCAGACAAAATCAAGGCCATCCAAGATATGCCAGCCCTAAAGACAGAAAAGGAAGTTAGACCATTCCTGGGTTCCTTGCAATATGTCAGCCACTTCATAGCACGGTTAACCTCCACTTTTGAACCAATCTTCAAGCTATTAAAGAAAGATCAGCCAATTGTGTGGGATGACAGGTGTCAACTGGCATTCGAGAAGATCAAGGCTTACCTAGTAAAGCCACCAGTGTTGAGCCCTCCAATTCCGGGGAAGCCTCTGATTTTGTATTTGGTAGTTGAAGAATCCTCTATAGGGGCAATGCTTGCACAAGAACAAGATGGCAAGAAGGAATATCCTATCTACTACCTTAGCAAGAAGTTGCTAGAGTATGAAGCCAAATACACATTTGTGGAGAAGACATGTGTGGTGATGATTTGGCTGACCAAGAAGCTGCGCCACTATTTCCAATCCTATAAGATACAGGATGTGGCTAAGCTGGATCCAATGAAGTATCTTTATGAAGCACCAGCATTGGTTGGGAAGCTGTCTAGGTGGTTGTTACTTTTGTCTGAATTTGACATCGAGTACATCATGAAGAAAACCATTAAAGGGAGAGCCGTGGCGGAGTTTCTGGCAAACCAACCTTTAGAATCAGACTATATGGAGAATTTGGAATTTCCTGATGAGCAACTAGCCATGGCGAAAGTGAAAAGGTGGGTAATGTGCTTCGATAGGGCAGTGAATAGAAAAGGCGCTGGAATCGGGGTACTTATAGCAACACCGGATGGTGAAATTATTCCTTTATCCAAGAGGCTGATCTTTCCTGTAACCAATAATGGGGCAGAATATGAAGCATGCTTATTTAGAATGAAAGCTCTATTAACCTTAGGGGCAAACGATGTCTTAATTGTCTGTGATTCACTTTTAGTGATAAGGCATGCTCGGGGTGAGTGGGAGCTGAAAGAAGAAGCCTTACGACCTTATTTGGAGCTGCTACAGTTCAGAAAGGGTTTATTCGGCCAGTGTGAATTCAGACATGTCCCCAGGGATGAGAATAAGATGGCCGATGCATTAGCGACCTTGTCCTCCATGTGGAAGAATCCAGGGGAAACACAAGTTCAACCACTGGTTATAGCCACTTCTAGGCATCCTTGCTTCGAAGTGCACGAAGTGATGGAATTATCAGCTGAAGAAAAGTCATGGTTCTTTGACATCTACCAGTATGTTAAGGAGGGTAGGCATCCCAAAGAGGCCAGTGCTACTGATAAGTTGACACTAAGAAAGCTGGCCAGTCAATTCAGAATCTTCGAGAACAAGTTGTACAAAAGAGCAGCACATGGAGTGCTTTTGAGGTGTCTAACAGAGCAAGAAACAGAAGAAGTGATGCAGCAGGTACATGCAGGGTCCTGTGGGCCGCAGATGAATGGACTTACCATGGCCAGAAGGATCATGAGACAAGGCTACTTCTGGATGATGATGCAAGCAGATTGTATAAGAAAAGTGAAGAGATGTCATGAATGTTAGATCTATGCAGACATTAGTCATCTTCCTCCACTTGAACTTCAGAATCTAACGTCTCCTTGGCCGTTTTCAGCATGGGGGATAGATATTATTTGTGAAATTCATCCAACTGCATCTAATGGGCACAGATTCATAATTGTAGCAGTTGATTACTTCTCCAAATGGGTCGAAGCAGAATCCTTCACTAATGTGACAGCCAAGCACATGGTCAAGTTCATCCAGAAGAATATCTTCACTCGGTATGGGATTCCTCACCACATAGTAACCGACAATGGAGTACAGTTTCAAGGGGCAACAGCTGAGCTACTTGCAGAGCATGGAACTGAACATCATAAGTCTTCTCCATACAGGCCTCAGGCTAATGGTGCAGTAGAAGCAGCTAACAAGGCAACAAAGAAGATCTTATAAAAAATGGTAACCACTTACAGAGATTGGGCCGATAAACTGCCTTATGCTCTTTGGGGTTACAGAACCAGTGTCAGAATGCCGACAGGAGAAACTCCTTATGCTTTGGTGTACGGAATAGAAGAAGTATTGCCTGTGGAAATAGAACTTAAGTCACTTAGAGTCGCCCTGGAGGCTCAGTTGCCCGAGACTGAGTGGGTTCAAGCCAGATATGAACAATTGGCAGCACTAGATGAAAGGCGACTAAAGGCATTGGATCACCTTCAGATGTACCAACGCAGAATGGCCAGGGCCTATAACCGTAATGTGAAGTACTCTAAGCGGCAGTTGAAAATAGGTGACTTGGTTCTAAAGTAAATAAGGCCTTCACATGTCGATGTTAAGGCCAAGTTCAGACCCAACTAGGAAGGACCCTATGTGGTGAAGAAGGTGCTAGCAAAAGGCACTGTCAGCATCATGGACATGGATGGAAACGAGTTCACTAATCCTATCAACCAGGATAAGCTAAAGCTTTATCATGTATAAAAAAAAAAAGAGAGGTCTGCTAGGCTGAAAACTTGAAAAGAGTGGTCTAGGCAAAAGTTAAGACACAAGAGAAAATAATCAGTCGGAAAACCTGAAAAGGACGACTGATGACGGGTTCTAGCTCAGTGTGGAATCTGTACCATTTAGGAACCAACTTGTTTCAAATGTACTCATTTTGATTTCATCAATAAAGTGAAGCGTTTGTTTAAATATATTTGCATGGTTATGACAAATGCACAAACAAAGTTGTCTTGTATAAACATACATTTAAAGAAAGCACTTTGCATTCAACTAATTGAAATCATCGCATTATTTAACAAGTGAAAATGCACTAAATACATGCAATTTGAAATCTTTTTTTGACCTCTAAAATCCAGTTCATCTTCCTAAAAGAGCAATAAAATGGCCATGGCGACATTTCAATCATCTTTAAAAAAAAAGAAGGAGCTCGCTGAGGTGAAAACCGAAAAGGCACCTCAGGCAAAAATTAGAGCGGCCTGCTAAGCTGAAAACCCATATTGGGCAGTTTAGGTAAAAGTTAGGGCATATGAAAATCTAGCTAAGGTGAAAACCGAAAAGGTGCCTTAGGTAAAAATCAGAGCAGCTCGCTGGGCTGAAAACCCGTATTGGGCAACCCAAGCAAAAATTAGAGCACTTATAAACTCGTAATTTCCCCACAAAACAGGAAAAGCTGAATGTCCCCAACATTCCCCATAGAAGTCATCACATCGACTCCCCATAGGGTCACCATGCAATTCCCCAGTAGAATCTACATAAAGAACGCATAAGTATTTCCCCAATCGAGTCATTACACTCTTCCCCAGCGGAATCTCTGTAAGGAGCACTACGATTATCTCCCTAGCAGTGCCACACATCCCTAATAGTCACCTCATTCCTCCGAAAATCACCAAGTAAAGCCCTAAAGAAAGCACAATCAACCAAGGGCACGATATATCCTTCTCTAGCGGAAGGCGAAAACGTCAAATGACGGAAAATGCATACACGTACACATGCATCATCTTGCATTCATACATTACATACATCGATCACTCATCCCCACCTAGTCTTCATTCTTGATCGAAGGGGCAAAAATTTTTGTTTAAAAATCTCTCGATCAAGGAATGAAGACTTGCTATCTGAAGTGCAGGAATTCATCATCTCCAACTTCAAATCCTCAACAGATCCACCTCGAGTAATGCAAACTCTGTATCGGCCCAGATCAGCTTCATCATCCATTTCCCCAGCAGATCCACCTGGAGTAATGCGAACTCAGTATCGGTCCAGATCAGCTTCATCTATTTCCTCAGCAAAACTCGCCTCGGGTAACCTAGACCCGGTATCGGCCAATTTCTTCATCAACTTTGCCTCGAGTAATGTAAACTCGATATCGGCTAAATTCCATCTTCCTTTGCCTCGGGTAACATAAACCCGATATCGGCTAATCCATAAATTCCATCTTCCTTTGCCTTAGGTAACATAAACCCGATATCGGCTAATCCATAAATTCCATCTTCCTTTGCCTCGGGTAACATAAACCCGATATCGACTAATCCATAATTTCATCTTCCTTTGCCTCAGGCAACCTAAACCTGATATCGGCTTATTCCTTCCTCAGCTTTGCCTCGGGTAACCTAAACCTGATATCGGCTTATTCCTTCCTCAGCTTTGCCTCGGGTAACCTAAACCTGATATCGGCTTATTCCTTCCTCAGCTTTGCCTCGGGGTAACCTAGACCTGATATCGGATTATTTCCTCCCCAGCATCGCCTCAGGTAACCTAGACCCGGTATCGGCCTATCTTATCAGAAGGTTCATTCCAGTGTTTGCGGTGCTTTGATTCACGCTCTCAAATTCATCATCTCAGGTGTTGTAAATCTAGAGCTAGGTGTCAAATTTGATCACGCGAGGGGCAGCTATAAGCGCCGGAATTTTCTATATATATATAAAAAAAGTGTTTATGGTCGTATGACTATCCTTACAATCGTACGACTGTAATATCAGAAAAGTTACAGGAGCCCATACCTCTACAGCAGAAAATGGAGGAAAGAGAAGGAGCATTAATTGCTCCGTTGTTGCAGCAAGTAAGCCAAAAAATCAGAGATAAAAGAGAAGAGAGGGAGGAGAGAAGCGGCAATAGGATTTCTGGTGGAAAAACTTAGAGAGAGAAAGGAGAAAAGAGAGAAGGAAAAGAAAAAGGACCAAAACCCATAAAATTCATCTTTTCCTCTTTTATTTTCTTTTAATTCTCAGAATTAGGATTAAAACTTGTTAGAAATCCATAGGTTAATCAATTAACTTCACAACCAAATCAAAAATCCAGACTTAAATCATCAGAATCCCTTGCAATTTGGATTTTTGGACATAAAGCCCTCAACTCCAATTTCAAAGGAAAAAGTGCGAATTTGTTAGGATTGGAGCGACGCCAGGGGTCAAACGACTTGGATTAGCTTCTAAAAAGGTAGACACTCCCTTTCCTTACACTTTTTCTCGCTCTCTGGGTGTTTGAAGTGAGTTTTGTGCATTTTCTGTTGCATTTTCGTGCTTCTATTTCTGGGAATTAAGAACAGTCGCACGACTGTTCTTGGTTTTATTGAACAGTCGTACGACTGTATATACAATCGTACGAGTGTTCAAAATTTCCAGATTGTTTTCTTCCATTTTTTATTCAAAATAAATTTTGACGAAATCTTGATCCTGAACCTTTTGCAGTCGCACGACTGTAACCCTCGTTCCAAAATCAGAATTTCAACTTCTACCCATAAAAATTTTCCAAAAATCCCTAAAAATCAGAAAAATCCGAAAATCATAAAAATGAATTTCGATATGTGCATTCACTACCTTAGGTTTAATTTCCAGTAAATTTGCATTTAGAACAATTCAACGACGGAGACCCGGTTCTCCCGAAAACCGAACCACTTAATATATAAAAATGCATGTAAACCGGTAAAATTGTTTTCAAAAATGATTTTCCCACAAAACCAAAAATACATGGACGTTTCAAAACGTTTTCCAGGTCTAACCGGGCCGGCTAGCCGAGCCAACCTGGTTATCCCCTAAATGCTTGCCCCCAATTCTATCATATTTGAGTCCAACTTGTGGTGTGCCGTATAAATTATGCTAACCTTTGTTTTGCAGCTTTTATTTTATCTTAGTTTTCATTTTATTTGTATTTTAATAGAATTATTCGTGTATTTAGGCGGTTGTAATTATTTTTAGATTCTCGTGTATTCTAGGCGATTGTATAAGTGAGGCGAGAGTTTTTATTTTTCTATTCGATTTGGTTGTAAGCCAATTAATATTTATTTCTTTTCTTTATTTTTGTATTATATATTTGTATGCGCGCTTTATGCCCTTTTATATTTAATAAAATTGACTTTAGATTTTTGAAATACCATTTGAGAACATTGGCAATATTTATTTTAAATTAGACACGAAATAAGGGACTTGTCCGGACCCGAATCTCTGGATAGTGTAGCGATCGTTCATCCGGTTCAGCTACATAAGAATTTCTCGGTTGAGCCGAGCCGGGTGGCAACTCTACAATATTCATCGAGACTTAGGTCTCGGTTCATTTATGCATTAATTCCATTTATTTTCTAAAACCGATTTTCCATTCATAAAAACACCACACGAGGGAGGGGCCCGCCCGAGATCGTGGCGCCCCTTCCGAAAGGGAGTCCCGCGTCCCGTCGAAAACGCGTCGTCCGCTCACAGCAGCACTGCATCGATAGCTTATTCCAAGAATACTTGTTATCATGGAAAAAGCAAGATATCGATATTAAAATATCATTTTGTTAAAGACAAAATAGCACAGGGAGAAATAAGTTTAGTGCATGTTCCAACTGGTGATATGATTGTAGATTCATTAACGAAGCCAATAGCTCCAAATGTTTTTTTGTAAACACATTTTGGAATTTGGTCTTCGTAGGTTATAGGAACATGTTGTTTTTGAACTGTTATAATAACTTTGGAAAATTCTATTGGAATAGAATGTGAGTTATTTGTTATGTTCAAATTCATTCACTATTTAAAGTGATACACATAGAGCTATTGAGTATAGTTCAGTATGTTGGCGAAATGTCATCTACTCACATGGATGAATCTTTTACTATGAATTGTGTGTTCATAGGTAAAAGTGGGAGTGTGAGTTACTCCATATGTGATATTTTGCATAATATCATCATTTCGTTGATACCGAAATCTATCCTGTGAAAGGCTTAAAAGTGGACTAGAGGTACTGATGCATAAGTTGCATTTAGAGACTGAATGCTTTCGCATATGTTTATAAAACATACGTCCGAAGTGGATTAACACTATGGAATATTTTAGTAATATGTGTAAAAGCCGACCAAGGGATGGAAGGAAGAAAATTGATCTCAACTTTCCTAATGTGAGACCCAAATGAAACTATGAGTTTCAAGTTCACCCTTAAGGACTCTTGTAAATACCAAGAAGGGTATGTCTGATGATTAACTTGATTGGAACCCTAAACCAGGCTTCGTTAGCTATGAACGGGCATATAAGGACCAGTCAGATAAGCATTAGACATATAGCAGAAGGTTATTTATAGAGAGGAAGTACATTTTCAGTAACATGTCACTTAGTAATCATATAACACTCGAGCTCAATACTTTTTCGTGGAGAAGGTATGTAGTGTATATGAATGTTTTTGTGAGATCAAAAGTGAGTTGAAAACTAGTGATCATGGAAAATGGACTAGGGGGAAGTCACGTTAAGCTAAAGGTGGAACGATGAAGGAGAGCTTCAAAGGTTTAACCGTTACATTGACTGGTCGCGTGAATTCGCCGAATAAGAATTGAAAGAAGTATGTGTGTTCAATCGCCATGAAAGTATGTCTTGTCATGTGTGAGAGGGAGATGTTGGTTTTTGGTCCACCTATGACATTTTGGAATGGTGGGGACTAAACTGTAATTATATATAAATTACAGGGACCAAATGTGTAATTTGGTCCGACCCTATATATAGATGAAAGTTGGGATTTCCACTATAAATAGAGAAGAAGTTTCTCTATTTCCTAACAAAGAGAGAATCGTATAGATTCCCTTCTAGATCCGGGGAAAACGTCCCTAGCGATAAACACGACATACTTCTTCGTTCGTCGGAAGAATTTACGGAGATAGCCCATACTCAGTGTATTCATACACTCGTAGGAAAGGCAACCAGAATGATCCGGTTTCTCGCGTAGATCAGATCTATTCCATAAATGAGTTTCCACTGCACATAAACCGTAAGTCTGTTTATTTATTATGTTTATGGTAATCTGTACATTTGTTGTATGATCTTATGTAATTCTGACTTCAGATTCCCTATAACACATATATGGCAACTAATGCCATATTAACACATGTTTAGATCAGCAAACACACTTAATTGTATATATCCATATCAACGACATGAATCTATGGTTAATTAGTAAAATCAACTTTTGCCTGCTAAATTAGCATATAGAAAACCAGTATAGTCTCTAGCATATATATGTTATATGAATAGAACTGTATCATAATTTAATATCTGTCATAGCACCATCATATCAATATGCACATTATATGTACTACTCATATTAATAAGAGCATATACAATATCAGCAAGCATGCACTCATATTCTGTTAGTATCAATTATATGCTTATAAACAGCCATAGTAATCATGATAACATAACAGTAGTATGATTACTTATATCAACTCTGCATCATATCAATAAAAACCATTTCAGTAATAGTAAATATTTATTCACACTTAGTTGCATATATCAGAGCATAGTGTCAAAAATATTCTTATCAGTAATGCACTAGCATATGCATATTTATTTCAAGAGATAGTAATTGATACCATAAAGTAGTGCATATCAGTAGCAGTGTGACTTATATATCAGTAGCTAAATTAAACCATAATATATGTCAAAACACTAAACTGCATGTCAGTCATACTTCTTAAAGAACATATTAGCAGAAACATATCTAACTACATTATCATGACAAACTACATTAATATGACATATTCATAAAAAAATCATGCATGTTTGTTATATCACTACATCAACATATTTTAGTATACTAGTAAAGATCAGTGCAGAGATATATCAGCAAAAACTACTGTTCACACATATATCAACACATATTATCATATATCAATGTACCTCTCATCATAACAAAGATATGATAGATCTCTCCCCCTTTGTTATCAGCAAAAGAACCATGAAAAGCTTGAAATAACTTAATAGGTAATATTGCAGTCATAATATGCAAAAGGTACAACCGTAAGAGATAAATAACCTATAAGCATTCACTACCATATTTTGGTTTAAAGGACATAAATATAATAAAATACTTGTAACCATAGTAGCATAAGTAGAACTAATAGATAAGTAGGATAATTAAAATATAAGTACTGTTAATAATAGCAAAATAGCATAAAGAGCAGGGGATCTGAGCAGGCTTCCTTCTTCACCATGACAAGAAGCATACTTCAGCAAACCTGGTAGTCAAGGTTGTCCAGAAGTGGACAGAGCAGGAGGCTTGAATGGTCAGAGCAAAGTTGTGAAATCATGAAGTGCATAGAGTCCATTTTCCCTGAAAGTTCTCTGACTTCCCTTGTAAAGTAAGTGTTTCTTCCTAATATTGCACCATATTTATGGTTTGGGTCTGCATTTCAATGATCTGCATTTGCACATGCTTTAAAGCTTTTGGAACTTACTGAAAGCTGTCAGTATTCATCATGGTTTGGGTAATCTTGAATACCTCAACAGTCACTTTGTAGGATGACTCTAAAGTAAAAGCAGTAGTCCGGATATGGTCTTGAATGGAAGTGAGATGAATGTGAGGAAACTCTAGTGGGATCTCAAGTCTGATGGGATCAGTAGGAATATTGAGAATTAGAGTAGAGCGAGATGATGATTCAATGCTCAAGGGCTTTGAAAGGAAGGTGGAGGAGTGATATGGTTGGGACATTTTGACAAAGTCTAGGTGTAGAAATTGAAAAGAGTAGCTGTTTAGAACTTTGGTGAAAGGTGAGTTGAGGATTCCTTCAATGATCTTCTCAATATAAAAATTTCCAGCTTGGGTTTTTATAGGATTAAAGATGGATTCAAGTTATGGAGGAGGAGGAGGATTAGAACTTGATAAAGCCATGTGTGAAGGTGATAAGGGAATATAGGTAGAGACACATCAATATCTTCAATAGATATAAAGCTTGTGTTAGAAGGACATAGCTCTCCTAAAGAATCAAACAAGTCATTGTTAAATTGAGGTGAGCCATGTTCAGGGATATGGCTATGATAAAATCTTTTCTCTACCTCAGCTGCTAAAAGATCTATCCCACTAAATGAATTAGTAGGCTGAACGTATTCTATCATAACTACAAAGAATGCATCTGACTTGTTCTAAGGATGCACATTCCTACGAAAGATCTCAGGAATACTAGTGGCTTTAGAAGTGTCCTTTTCTGAACTAGCTAAATCAATAAAGCTATGTTATTTTCCTATTACACTTTCAAAAACATGCACTCTATAGAAATT
Source organism: Euphorbia tirucalli (assembly GCA_039660915.1). NCBI lineage: Eukaryota > Viridiplantae > Streptophyta > Magnoliopsida > Malpighiales > Euphorbiaceae > Euphorbia > Euphorbia tirucalli. Next base: position 16,458,403 of record CM077639.1, read on the forward strand.
TTTCCTCCTTGTCATGGTTTAGTTGAGATAACCTTTTCCTGACAAAGCTTTTCTATGCACTATCTCCTTCCCTATCCTTTGTATCATCCATATGATACTCTCCCTCATTTTATTTTACATATTCTGAGAGAGAGCCAGAGTTAACATCTCATAGAGGTATTGTGGGTATTTAAAGTTTGTGTCTATTCATTCCGATAATGTTTTCTATGGAGAATTTATCCAGGATGGATTTTGGACCAATGGTGAAAGGGACATGATTATCAGTGGGGATATCATAGTATTGAAAGTCAGTATCATTCCATATGGAATAGGAGATGATCCTCTCAGACTGGTCATACAGTTCATCGTTATCCAAGGCAGGTTTATGGACTTTTTGTTAATGAGGTGCCATGTGAAAAACACATCAAATGTATCCATAATAGCAAGACTTGAAGACTGAGGAGTGAAGAAGGTGGAATTTAATAACTGAAGAGTTTTAAAAGGCCCACTAAATAGCCAAAGTCAAGCTTTGAGGTAGGAATTTGGTGAGAAATTGGGATATTGAACAAATTTTTAACAAAGTCTTCATAGTTGAAATAGTCAAAAGAAGGGTGTTTGGTGATTTTAGCTCCAGTTAAGGCAAATTATAAATTTTGGCCAAAACCTTCTTATTGACAATATAGGTTTTTCCTCTAAGAGTCACCTCCTATTGACTATTTCCCAAATCAGTCAAAGTTCCATAGAACTTAATCACTAAGGAAAAATAGGTTCATTGATTTGCTTGAATTCCTCCCATTTTTTAAAGCAGAACCATTCAACAAATAGGAGTTCATAACTACCTAAATAATTCTAGTTGATTCTTCTACATGCTACCCTAGGTCTAGAAAAACCATCTAAGTAGACTAAAGTACCTTGTTCTGGAATGAAAACCATGGATGGAAATGAGGGATTGGTATGTCCCGTATTTCTCCTTCCTTTCCTGATTCGGTTAGGTGCTGGTCGCTGCTCTTCTTCGTTCATGCTTTTTCTTTTTGAAGTACCTAGGTTAGAGATTTCTTCCTTGCTCATTATTTTTTTCTTGCTTCTATCAAGTGCTTTAGTTTTTAACTTAGCTTGTGAAGCTCTCATTTTGCTAGTTCCTTATTTCTTCATTCTTTCAGCTATCCTTCATTTGGCTATAGAAGGATGATCAAGAGAGATATTTGAATAGAGATAGAGGAAGATCTTGGTAAGAACAAAGGATTTTGCAAAATTAGAAAGTACACAAAAACTATCTTTTCGTTCTCCTCTGCAATTGTTTCTAACTAATATTTGACATTTTGAAATTAAAAACACTTCCGTTCTTATATTTTTATTTCCTAAAATATGCCCTGATTCAAGCTTAAGGAGATAATAAAAATAGATAGGCAGAAAGAAATGTATAGGCTTGGTCTGAAAAATGTTGGCCCGAGAGAATAATTTTCTCTCTGCTCAACTTTAATGGGCAAAAAAAAAAAATTCTCCACACATGAATTTACTAGAGATTGTTGGCCGATTAAAGTATTGATCCATGTACCAGCAAAAAGAGATGGGCTTTTTAATCATGGATTGTAAGGGAAAAATTGAAATAATATCAGCCTAAAAATAATTACTGTGTGACTAATTATTTTAGAAAACTAATTAGTTAAAAGACTAATTTAATTTGATAGACAGAATACAAAATTATTTTTACCCAAAGGGAATAGACATTTCGATTTCTCTTCGAAGTTGACTAAACCTTTGATCATTGAGGGGTTTTGTAAAGATATTTATAATTTGTTCTTATATGGGAACAAATTCTAAATTTATATCCCCTTTTTACACATGATCGCGAACAAAATAATGCTTGATATCTATGTATTTGGTCTTTGAATGCTGAATAGGATTTTTGGTTAGGTTAATTGCATTAGTATTATCACATCTTACAGGAATGTGATTATATTGTAACCTGTAATCTTCTAATTGCTATTTCATCCATAGTTTCTGTGCTACATATTGACTCACAGATACATATTCAGCTTCAGTGGTTGAAGTTGCCATTGATGTTTGCTTTTTGCTCTACCAAGAGACTAATGTTTGACCTAAAAATTGATAAGTACTCGATGTACTTTTTCTTTCTAATACCCAACATAGTTTGCATCACTGTATTTTATTAAATCAAAATCTCTACATTTTGGATACCAGATACGAACATCTAGAGTTTCATTCAAGTATTTGAATATTCTCTTTATAACACTTTAATGTGACTCTTTAGGGTTAGGTTGAAATCTTGCACATAAGCATACACTGAATTGTATATCACGTCTACTAGTAGTTAAGTAAAGTAAAGAACCAATCATACTTCTGTATTTCTTATTGTTTACACTTTTACCTTTTTCATCTTTGTCTATTGAGACTGATGTACTCATTAGTGTTTTCAACGGTTTGGAATTCTCCATTTCATATTTCTTAAAGAGTTCCTTTGTATACTTGGATTGACAGATAAATGTTTCTTTCTTCTCTTGCTTAATTTGTAATCCAAGGAAGAAATTTAATTCACCCATCATAGACATTTCAAATTCCTTACTCATTTGTGAGAGAATTCCTTGCACAACAATTCGTTAGTAGGACCAAATATAATATCATCAACATAGATTTGCACGATTAATATATGGTCCTTTATATTCTTTATAAATAGTGTTGTGTCAACTCTATGATATGGATTAGAAATAAATGAGAGAAAGAAATTTGGGTGATTTTAACCCTAAATCACCAAATAAATTGAACAAAAGCTCAAAGAGCTTCAATGGAGAGAAAAGCTCTCAAATGGGGATTGAAACCCTTGATTTTAATTGCATAAATGTCAAAAGATGGTTGCCAATACAAGATAAGGATGTATTCATAGCTAAGGAAACAAGTGAAAATGAAAAGACTAAAATTGAAATTAAAGAAACACAATTCTGAATGCTGTCGTGACCTTAAGGCATGACCATGCTTTAGGAAGAGTCCTAAAATGCTTCTATTTAGTGCTGTCGTGGCCTTAAGGCATGACCATGCCTTAGGAAGAGTCCTGGACTTCTTCTATTTAGCTTAAGGCATGACCACATCTTGGGAAAAGTTCTGCTACATTTGTGATGTCCTCATCACTTTACCTCGAGTAAAACCTTTTGTTAGCAAGAAAGAGCTTAACCTCTCATACCAAGCTTTTGGAGCTTGTTTTAATCCATAAAGAGCTTTGGTTAGCTTGTAAAAGTATTCAAGATGATGAAAATCTTCAAATCCAGGAGGTTGCTTTATGTATAGCTCTTCATTAATATGACCATTTAGGAATGCACTTTTTATATCCATTCGGTAGAGTTTGAAGTCCTTACAACATGCAAATGCATACAGCATCCTTATGGCTTCTAATCTTACAACCGGAGCGAATGTCTCATTATAGTCTATTCCTTCTTGTTGGTTATACCTTTGTGCAACCAATCTGGCTTTTATTCTGATAGCTTTACTATATTCATCAAGCTTATTCCTAAATACCCATTTTTTTCTATCACAGTTTGATCCTTGGGTTTGGGAATAAGTTCCCCTACATTGTTTTGTTTAAATTGATCAATTTCTTCATGCATTACATGCATCTAGGTTTCTTCATGTTCGGTTTCCTTGAAAATTTTTTGTTCCATTTTTGAAATGAATGCAGTGTGATCAAAGTATTCCTTTAACTGATTATCTGTCATTACCCTTTTAGAGGGATTATCAATGATATCATCTTTTAGGTGATATTTATGATATCTAAACTTTTTTGGTAGATCATGATGTTGATTTTTCTGTGTTTGCAGTTGTTGTATATCATGTTCCCATTGATTATTGATATTATCATCTTTTTTGTAAATTGTAGTGTTTTTAACCTGTGGATTAAGTATCTCGAGAATTTCCTCAAACTTATTATTGTCTGAGAGAGAGTTAGCTTCTTCAAATGTCACATGCATTGACTCATCTATGGTAAGAGTTCTCTTATTAAAGAATCTATATGCATTGCTGTGTAATGCATATCTTAGGAAAATTCCTTTACTGGATTTTGAATCAAATTTACCAAGATATTCTTTGTTGTTAAAAATGAAACATTTGCAACCAAATAAGTGAAAGTAACCAATATTAGGTTTCTTTATTGTTTTACAACTCATATGGTGTTTTCTTCAATACAGGTCTTACTAAAGCTCTATTAAGAATATAACAAGCTATATTCATAGCTTCCGGCTAAAAATATTTTGGTAAATTGTTTTCATTTAGCATGGTTCTAGTCATCTGTTTGAGAATTCTATTTTTCCTTTCTATAACACCATTTCATTGAGGAGTCCTCAGTGCTGAGATATTGTCCAAAATGCCAAGCTTATTGCAAAATGTTTTAAAATGATGATTCCCAAATTCTTTTCCATGATCACTTCTAATAGAAATAATGGAAGTATTTTTCAAAGTCTGAAGCCTTTCACAAAGGTTTGAAATTTTTTCAAAGGCTTCATCCTTTTGACTCAAAAATATTATCCATGTATACCTAGAGTAGTCATCTACGATGACAAACGCATATTTCATGCCTCTTAGACTAGTTGGTTGTATGGGACCAAGTAATTCTAAATGCAATAATTCTAGTGGTCTAGAGGTAGAAACATCATCTTTAGTCTTAAAGGAACTTCTAATTTGTTTACCTCTTTGACATGCATCACAAACACGACTTTTGTTAAAATTGATTTTTGGTAAACCTTTTACTAAATCCCTTTTGGAAAGTTTTGAAATCAGATGCATACTAGCATGTCATAATCTATAATGCCATAACCAACTCTATTCTTCTTGTGAAATTAAGCATTGATCATGTCTAAGACTATTTGAATTTAAGAGATAAATGTTTCCAATTCTTGGAACAGTAAGTAATGTCGTACCACTTTTTGCTTCAATAATTTCACTCTTCTTTGAATCGAGGATTACCTTCCGATCCTTATCACACAGTTGACTAATACTTAAAAGATTGAATTTTAATCCATTGACTAGTGATACTTCATTAATGCATGGATTGTTGCCTATCTTTCCTCTACCAATAATTTGTCCTTTCCTTTTTATCACCAAATTTTACAATATCTCCTTTAACTTGTCTTAAAGTGGTGAAGTAGGTACTATCACCAATCATATGCCTTGAACATCTACTATCAATGTACCAGCTTTGTTTTCCAAGGCTGTTCTTTAGGCATACCTATGAGAAAAATTAAGCAATTTTAAGTACCCAAATTTTATTGGGTCCTTCCTTGTTAGCATTGTTTTTCTTTGGAATCCACAATACTTTTCCTTTATATAAACCTCTTCAAAAATTGCATTCTTGAATTATATGTCCTTTATGATTATAGGAAAAGCATGTAACATTCTTCTTCTTGTAAGATGATTGAGGTGGATAATGTGGTTTTATGGCAAAGGATTTGTGAACATGGTTAGGTTTTTTATGGAAGTATTTTGGCTTGTAACCATGTTTTTGGTTTGGATAAAATTTCTAATGGTATGTAGGTTTAGAAGCCTTTTTGTAGTATGGATTTTGTAGTACAAAAGGCTGAACATTTTGTATACTCTTCTTTCTATTTTTTTGTTCAGAGAGCTGAAGCTTCTGATTTGCTTTTAGTACAGGTGTCTGAAAATTTGTTCTAGTTGTTTGTTCAAAAGACTATAGATGACTAATCTTCTGTTTTCTTTTTGGTTCAGATGGCTGAACAGATTTTGTAGATGAGGGATTTTGCATGGATGAGGATTTGCAAAAAGAAATTGGCTTTTGGGGTATTTGTATAGGTACATTATAAGTACTTTGGTTAAAACCAATTCATGTTCTGTGATTTGGATTTCTTTAGGAAGCCAACATTATATTAAGCATATTTTCTCCAAATGTGAATTTACTGAATGTCACATTTAATTTTTCACACTAGTCTTCTAGACTTGATACTTTGCTCACTAATGCGAGATTAGTGTTTTCCATAAACTTTACTTTTTTCTAAAGTTCAAGTTTTACTTTCTCTACTTTAGAACTTTTGTATTCATAATCTTTAATAGCTTCTTACAAAGTATTGTGTAATTCAAAATATGCTTGAATGATTTCTTTATGAGATAACGAAGTTAGGATTACCTCATCTTCTACTTCTTTTTCTTTTGATGCAGTTTCTTCTTGATTATCTTCCATAAAGCAAATTTGAGTGTTGTTTCATCATCTTCATCATCAGAATCATCACTGTCGCTCCGTGTAGCTAACATAGCTTTCTTGTCTTTCTTGTTAAATTCTGGTTTAGATTTTGGAAAGTCAATTTTATAGTGTCCTGGCTTTTTTGTAGTTGAAACAAGTGATTTTTTATGATTCTTGCTTTGTCTTAGTGATGTTGTGGTTGTTGAAATGTTTCTTTGGCATCTTCTTGTCATTGTTCTTTTTCTTTAAGAATTTTCAAAATTTTCTGACAAGAAGTGCTTCCTCTTTGTCTAATTCTTCATCACTATCATCACATTCTGATACACTTTCAGGTACATCAACTATTAGGCTTACAGCTTTAAGTGCAATAGATTTCTTCTTTTCTGATTGCTCACGATCTGTGGTGGATTTTAACCTATAAATTCATTATAAGAGTATGAAGACAAATCTTTTGATTCCTTTATTGTCCTGAGCTTAGAATCCCATGAAGTTGGCATTGTTCTGATAAGCTTTCTGATTAGCTCTTTATTAGTATAATGCTTACCAAGATTCTTTAATTAATTCATAATTAATGTAAATCTTGTGTTGATCTTTAAAATTGATTCCTTAGGATCCACTTTGAATAATTCATATTTGGTAACATAGAGATTGATTTTTCCATCCTTTACTTGCTTGGTTGCTTTATGAGTTACATCAAACTTATCCTAGATTTCCTTAGTTGTTATGCATCCTAAAATATGATTATATTCATTAATATCTAAGGAGCATTATAGTAAATTGATAGCTTTGGCATTTAAAGTCAGTTTATTCAAATCATTTGCATCATATTCACTATCTTCCTTTGGAATATTTCTACCATCAACTATTTTAGAAGGAACAATAGGTTCATCCTTGATGATTTTACAAATTTGAATATCAGTTGACTGTAAAATATTTTCATTCTATTCTTCAAAAAATTATAATTATCCCTATAAGATAGAGGTGGCTTGTGAATAGAATGTCTTTCAACCATAGAAACGTTTTGGTTCCCTGATGTACTAGCCATACTTGAATCACTCTAATGATGTTAATCCTTTTGCGCAAGAGTTAAGCTCTGATACCAATTGTTAGTCCTAAATAGGCTTAGACGTAGTGCCTATACCTAAATAAAAATTCTTTTATGGAAACCTTTATAACCAAAAACAATTTTTCCCAATAAACAAGTTTTACTTAAAAAAGCGGAATAAAATAATTTATAAAACTTCATAATATAATTGCTTTTGAAGAATTTAAATAAAATTTCTAAAGGATATTACTACTGAAAATAAATGAATAAATATAAATGGTAGTAATTAAAGAGAGTAGAGATAAAGATATTTGCGACACCAAGATTTATACAGGTTCAGACCAACTGTCCTACTGCTTTCCCCAAGTGTTCATTATAATTCCTTTACAGGTAGGAATTAAACCAAGTGATCTTTCTTTTGTCCAAGATCGAGACAATTAATCCTACTTCGGTCTAGGATTAAGACTGTATCCTTCTTTGGTCTACGATTGAGAGCAGCCGGTGCTTTTTGCAAGTTTAAACACCAAACTTTTACAACTTGTTTTTCAAAGATCAACAACGAAACTTTCACAAAACTTTATTAATAAAACTTTAACAACAAAGCTCCCCCTTATACTAATATCCTTTATTGTGATTTTACAATTCTCTCAATATATTGTATTGGAAAGTGTATGAATTGCTTTGATGAATACTTGAATTCTTTCAATTGCTCTCTTTGAAGTGTGTTGGAAAAACTACTCAAGAATGATTTGATTCTATTGTATGCTTTGCAAATTATCTTTCCAATTTGAAGTGTTTTCAATTGTCTTCTATTTATAGGCACTGAAGAAGTGGTTTAGAGAAGAAATTCAAATTCTGTTCAGGTATTTGAAACTAGCCGTTGCACATTTTTTAGCCCTCTAAAGACTTGTAATGAACTTTCTTCAGGTCTCCGAATATATCTATTATACAGTATTTAGGACTCTGAATATTTGAGTTTGACTTCTTGAGGTCTCTAAATGGGGCCATTATACAATGTTCAGGACTCTGAATATTTGAGTTTAACTTCTTCAAGTCTCTAAATGTGGCTGTTATAGGTCTCTGAAGATTTGTAATAGAATTTCTTAAGCATTCAGCCTTTTGAAGCAAAGTTTATCTTAATACTCCAAAATATTTTATCTTCTTTTTGCAATATCCTTCCAATATCCTTATTGAAAGTCTTCACCTTTATACTCTGTTTAATTAATTATCAAAGTATTTATTTAATTTTATCTTCTCCTAATGTAAAGTTGTTTTCATCAAAACAAGGTTCAATAGGATGTTTACCTAATGTTTTTAACAATGCAGACTTATTGCCTTTCTTAACATTTGACTTAGCATGAGTCGCACAATTTGCATTTTCAAGCTTTTCATGCTTCAACCTCTCTTCTCCTTGCACACACATGGTCAAAAGTTCATTAATTGACCATTTTTCCTTTTGTGTGTTGTAGGAGATTTGAAAAGCACCAAAATTCTCTAGGAAGAGAGTTCAGAACCAAATGTACCAAAAATGAATCAAATATATCAATCTGTAAGATTTTCAATTGCGTAGCAATATCCGTTATTTGCATAATATGTTCATGCACACTTTTTGAATTGTGAAATTTCATACTTAAGAGTTTCTGCATTAGGGTGCTGGCCATGTGATGCGGGCTACAAGTAGTAAAATGGATCAACAATTCAACTTGGGAATACTTACTTGTTATGAAAATAAATTAAAGATATATTTTAAATTATATTTTTATTTTAATTGCAATTATTTTATAATTAGGATTAAGAATAGATTTTATTCAAAGGATCCTAAATTGATAAGGATTCCTATTTTGTTTGTATTTTAATTTATTTAGTATTTTCTTATTTAATCTAATTAGGAAGTTTAGACTATTTAGAAGTTTTGATTAGTTAGGAGTTTTATTACATTTAGGATAGTTTGCCTATAAATAGACTATAATGTAGTTTGTAATAGTCAGTTTTTCTTGATCAATAATATTTTTGGAATTCAATCCCAATTTCCTGCTTTTGTGAATTTTACGAAATTCAATTAGTAGAAGACTAATTTCCGGCATCGTGCGCGATCAACGGACTTTAGTAGTTGTTAGGATTTGGGTATTCTTAGAATCAACAACCCCTTTCAATTTGTATCATCAATTTTGAATTCTTCTGCTGCATCAGTTGGTATCAGAGCCGAATTCCTAAACCTTAGTAATCGTAATGCCGCCAAGAAGAGAGGGCCAAGTCGATGAGGTTCCGGAACAGGAAGATATGAACCGAATGGAGCAGAGATTAGATCAACGTCTCGAAACCCTAATAGACCAAAGACTGGAGACTATTGTGGATAGTTTGTGTTGGGATTCGTCATTGGAAAAATAACGTGGCGCAACGAAAAATACACTGTTTAAAATTTCCTAGAATCCACCTATCGTGTCCAATTACCATTGATTAGAATAAAACCAATTTGAATCAAGAAAGATTAACTCACCGGATTCGTCTCTTTTAGAGACTGCTGCAGAATCATTTCTTGAAACTGCGATCGCCAAAGTCCGGTGCATAACCAACTATTGAGCGGGAACCGCGAAGGAATAGGGGATTAATGCTGGGATTTTCGGTTGATTTGGGGCTGCTCTTGGTGGCTGAAATTTCCAGCAATTAATTAGGGTTGAATTAGGGTTTGCTTAAGTATGCCCTTATATAGACACTTTGTCTAATTGGGTTTTAATTAGGTTAATTAAACCCCAGCCCACTAGGATTATAATTACATAAATACACTTTAATTAAAAAGTATATACTATGTAATTTAATTCCATTTAGCTAAATTTAATTACCCCTAAATAAAATTAAATCACACTTAAGTAAATACAATACATGTATTTAATTTTCCTACTTAGGAAAATTATTTAATTAATTGTTTATTTTATGTAATTCAATTAATTGATAAATTAATTAATTATATTATGTAAACTTATTAATTAAATTAAATTCAACCCAATGTTAATTAATTACCTTGACACCGAATGTCAACTAATTAATGAACACATTCCTTCCAATGTACATTACATGTACAATTTCTATAAGTTCCGGCTCAGTTGATCTATGTGCACGATCCTATGGGTCTGTCTTTATGTTGGCAGTAGGCCCAAGACCCACAGACTGTAAGTGGGTTCTAGCAAACCATTACAGCCCCCAATTAAGGTAGAGATGCAGCAGTCTTTCGAAGACACTCACCCGGTAGGAATCTTATAGTGTCCTTTGCCTAACGATATCGATATGAATAAACAAGAGGCATAGTGTCCGTCATCCTCTTTTGTTGTTTATTATATTTCTTGATTTTGAGTTGAGTGATTAATCAAATAAGCACCGACTTACTTGGGTATGGCCATACACTTATTAGTCCCACTCATCAAGTGGCCAATGGTATCATCTCGATGTTACTCGAGTGGCAATTCCATCACTTCATCATCAATATCAACATGTTCACCGGTCCACCCAATCATACCTATATTTAGCATCCTTTTACAGACCTGTTAGGCGTATGTCAAAGTGAACCGGATTCCATATTGATATTATAATGAAATCTGGTCTGAGGACAAAAGAGACCTACTCAAGAAAGACCTATGACGCGACAACCATGTAGCTTTCTTATGTGGATCGATCCAGTCCCACATCAACAACATGTACCTATATTCATGACTGACTATACAAGTACTATGGCTAGTCAAGTACTGCCATACAGTCATTGAATATACAAGTCTGTGGTTCTATTCGTTCCCACGATTAGAACAGACCTAGGATAGGTTTTATGATTATCAATCAATGGATACTCTACTCATATCATAGCAGAAGATATAAACGAAATAGATTAATTGCCTTTATTAATGTGACACAAATAATGTATTTATACAATAAGTCTTAATGTATAATACAAAATACAAGAATCCAATGCCCTAAGAACTAAGGCACACCAATAGTTTGATAGACCGAATGGATGGGCTGCTTGCGGCTCGTCTTGGGGCGAATTCTCGACAAAGAAGGAACCCTAATTATGGAGAATTCAGAAATCCTTTTGTTGGATTGGAAGAGTTCTATGACAAAGAGAATGAAGTAATTTTCTCTCAAGAATCAAAGCTTGGAGAAGGTTACTATTCATTGTAAAATTTAGCCAAAAAAGCTAAAGCTTGCTCCTCTACGTCATTCTCCCCTTGCAGAAAAGAATTCGCCCTCAAATTGTCATCATCGGAGGAATCACCCACATACGGAATCAGGTGCTTGACATTGAATACATCAGCAGTACGAATGTGGCTAGGCAACTTTAACCAATAAGCATTGGGATTAATTTTCTCCATAATCTCAACAGGACCAATCTTTTTGGCTGACAATTTGTTATAATCCCCAACAGAAAGTCGATCCTTGGTCAAAATGGCCCAAACAAAATCACCAAACGATGCTTCTTCTCCGCAACCCTTTTATATCTTGCAGCAGCGTGTTCCAGATTAGTACGCACAGTGTGATGTAGGGACTGCAATTCAACCATAAAAGTTTCAGCCTTCCCATGCAATCGGGTCTTGTCTGGAAGAGGCAAAAGATCAAAGGGGCCTCTTGGGACAACTGAATATACCACAGCGAAAGGACTAAACCCTGTGCTTCTATTGACAGCTCGGTTATGTGCAAACTCAGCTTGGCATAATTTCTGATCCCAACTCTTCACATGTTCCCCACCAGACATCGCAGCATATTACCGAGAGAACGATTGACTACCTCCGTTTGGCCATCAGTCTGTGGATGGTATGCACTGCTGAAGTTCAATTGGTGTTAACAAGCTTCCACAAACTTCGCCAAAAGTGACTAAGAAACCTGGTGTCACGATCAGAAACAATGGACTTAGGAAGCCCATGTAGCTTATAAACCTCTCTAAAGACCAACTGAGCCACGTTCATTGCATCCGTTGTTTTTTTGCATGGAATAAAATGCACCATTTTAGAGAACCGATCTACCACAACAAAAATAGAATCACTACCCCGCTGAGTCTGTGGCAGCCCCAATACAAAGTCCATGCTGATTTCTTCCCATGGTTGAGGAGGAATAGGCAAAGGCAAGTACAAACCTGCATCCGTTGTTTTTTTGCATGGAATAAAATGCACCATTTTGGAGAACCGATCTACCACAACAAAAATAGAATCACTGCCCCGCTGAGTCTGTGGCAGGCCCAATACAAAGTCTATGCTGATTTCTTCTCATGGTTGAGAAGGAATAGGCAAAGGTAAGTACAAACCTGCATTAGTGGCTACCCCTTTTGAAACTTGACAAATCTGACAACGCTTCACATATTTATCCACTCCTTTTTGCATGGACGGCTAAAAGTAATTAGCTTGAATCAACTGCAAAGTTCTATCTCTTCCCATATGCCCTTCGCCTTGAACTTCTTGGATAATTTTTAACCTCAAACTGTAATTAGGAATGCATAATTGGTTCCCCTTAAAGAGAAACTCCTCACATTGATGAAACTCTGATGGCTCCCCTCCTTGAACTTTCTGAACAATGGCCGCAAAGTAAGGATCAGTGTCATACAATTCAGCAAAAGATGCAAAACCTAGTACTTCAACGGAGAGGCAAACAAGCAGCCCCTTTCTCCTACTTAATGCATCAGCCACCTTGTTGGACACACCAGATTTGTGCTTCACCACAAAAGTAAATTGCTGAAGATAAGCCACCCATCGAGCATGCCTGGCAGAAACCTTATCTTGGCTGTGTAAATGCCTTAAGGCCTCATGATTAGTAAACAGTACAAACTCCCTTTGGAAAAGATAATGATGCCAATGTTTGCCTGCTTGAACCACTGCACAAAACTCCACATCATACGTACTGTAACGAAGCTTTGCACTAGATAGTTTTTCACTGAAATAAGCAACTGGTTTGTGGTTCTGACTTAGCACAGCTCTAATGGCTAACTTTGAGGCATTCGAATGCAACTCAAACGGTTGTTGGAAATCTGGTAAGATGAGAACGGGGGTTATAACCAATCTTTCCTTTATCCACTGGAATGCTACCTCAGGTTGTTCAGTCCACTCAAACTTCCCATTTTGCTTCATACATTCCGTAATCGGGGCCATTATGCTACTGAAATGAGCAATGAACCGGCTATAAAACGAGGCTAGCCCATGGAAGCTTCTCACATTAGTAATAAAACTGGGTCTAGGCCACTTTTTAATCGCCTCCACATTGGCCTCATCCACTTTCAAGCCCTCTGCAAAAATAATATATCCCAAAAACAAAACACTAGGGGATATAAAAACACATTTTTTTAAGGCCGCATACATCTTTTCCCTTCTTAACACTACCAACACTTCTCTCAAATGCTGGACATGCTCCTCCTCATTAGCACTATAAATCAAAATGTCATTAAATTAAACCACAACAAATTTCCCAATGAAGGGTCTCAACAACTGGTTCATGGCTCGCATAAAAGTGCTAGGTGCATTAGATAACCCAAACGGCATAACCATCCACTCATACAGCCCTTCCCTAGTTTTAAATGCGGGTTTCCACTTATCCTCGGGTCTTACACGGATATGATAATAACCACTCTTTAAATCTAGCTTAGTAAAAACAGAAGCCCCACTGAGTTGGTCTAACAAATCATCCAAACGAGGGATAGGAAACCGATACCTGATGGTTATTTTGTTAATGGCTCTGCTATCCACACACATTCGCCTACTGCCATCTTTCTTTGGAATTAAGAGGGCTGGAACCGCACAGGGACTCAGACTCTCCCGAATGTAGCTCTTTTGCAATAGCTCTTCAACCTGCCTCCTCAACTCCTCGTGTTCTGCTGGGCTCACTCTATAATGGGGACGATGTGGAAGGACTGCACCAGGTTCCAAGTCAATCTGATGCTGGATGTCACGAAGGGGTGGCAAGCCTGCAGGAAGATCTTCCGGGAACAGATCTTAAAACTCACTCAGAACGGGTTTGATCTGCTCGGGAACCTCAACTTCTTTCTCAGCCATTTTTCCCACCAGTGCATACACCACCTCATTCCCCTTTACTTCCTCCTCAAACTGTGACAAAGATAGCAATACAACATGATGCAGCGGAAACTCGAAAAAGGATACTAAAATCCGTTGATTGCGTACGATGCCGGAAATTAGTCTTCTACGTATTGAATTTTGCAAAATTCACAAAAGCAGGGTAAAGGAATAAATCCGAAATTTTATTGAATACTAAAAACTATCTACAATTCCAAAAGAAAGGCCTATTTATAGGCTACAAATAAACCTAGCTGAAACAGGAAAACCCTTGCCTAAACAGAATCCTAGCCAATCTAGGAAACCCAAACAAAAAGGGAAAAAACAATAAAAACCGAAAAAATTACCGAAAAGCCTAAGAAATAGTAAATTGCGATTTTGAGGCCCTAAATGATGTTTTTTGGCCGAAAAGCGACAGATATCATGGCCAAAGGTGTGAGTTTGAATCGTTGGCCCGTTTCCAATAAAGTTAAATTGAAAGGGATTGTTGATTCTAAGAATACCCAAACCCTAACAACTACTAAAGTCCGTTGATCGCGCACGATGCCGGAAATTAGTCTTCTACTAGTTGAATTCCGCAAAATTCACAAAAGCAAGATAAAGGGAATAGAATCCGAAATTTTACTGAATCAAAAACTGATAACAATTGAGAAATCAAAGCCTATTTATAAGCAAACTACCTTAAATGTAATAAAATTCCTAAACAATAAAAACTTCTAAATAGTCTAAACTTCCTAATTAAAAAAATACTAAATAAATTAAAATACAAACAAAATAGGAATCCTTATCAATTTAGGATCCTTACAATAAAATCTATTCCTAAAATAATTGCAATTAAAATAAAGATACAATTTAAAATATATATTTAATTTATTTCCATGACAAGTAATTGTTTCCAAGTTGAATTGCTGATCCTTTTTACAACTTGTGGCCCGCATCACCATGGCTTTATTAGAAGTTACAAATTGCTCTTCAATCGCTTTCGTATAGTCTCTAATCTTGTTGACATTAGGAATTGAACCCCTAATACTTTACTTACATGAGAGTTAATAACCATTAAACTCAAGCGATTAGATCTCTCCTGCTTCTCATGCTCATCTTTTACAGATTGTGTATCTCCATCCAAAGGAAAAGGAGGAGCATCCTCACAAGGAGCCAAATCAAGTTCCATACACCCTAAAGCTAGAAGGATGCTTTCTTTCCAATCGGAAAAATATTTCCCCAGTTAACATGGTAACAAAATTAAGAGAAAATGTTTTAGGAACAAGTCCTGCAAACCAATTAGATTTCATATTATATTGCTTTGCAAACAATAATAATCATGAAATTAACTCAATGCCAATTTCGATAGTAAATTCAAAACCTTCCTGTGGGTAGAGATTGCTAAATTCATAGAATTTACTATACAAAAAAACCCATGAATAAAGTGAACTATCTTTCATGCTAGTGTATGACAATTCATACCTGTGAGCATAGAAAATTTACTGAAGTTAATTTATACACACAAAAATGATATTGTACTCATGCAGTTAAAAACTACAAGTCTTTATACGATCTTAATATACTTTATAGTTATTCAATTCATGATCAAACATTTTTATATTTTAAATTACCGTGGCTACACTTAAAATAATTTATGTCCAACTACCGCTATTGCACATCATAATGAAACTTTATATTGACAATTAGTATGTCAAAATCTCCATTAGACTTTATAATCTTAATGTGATTACCAAAAATGATATAGAATGTTGTGGTTACTCGAAATTCATTTTTAAAATCACAATTTATCTCAGCACAAATTAACAAGTTCAATAAATATTATAAAAGAAAAAATGCTATTGTCATTGATGAATTTTCTTTCTTTCTTTCTTTCTTTCTTTCTTTTCTTTTAAGTATTTTATGAGACTAATTTTGATCTTAATTTTAGACAACATACTGAAGAACACAAAATAACAATTGATGATTTCTCATTAATTGTTAAAAACACCACATGCAATACTAGTCCAAAATTTAAAAGGAATTAATGACCAATTTTTCTTACTTAATCTCATAATATGGAAGAAGATGAATGTAAAATCTGTATACAGATTCATGTTTACATGATGACAAAATAACTTATATTTAACTATGCTCTGATATCAAAGATAAGAAATATTTAACTTTAGATGCAAAGACATACCTTCAGCCATAGCTACAGGATCGTTAATGGAGCTGTTACTTCCACTTGATCTACGAAATCCCTTTCGTGAAACTTACACCAAATTTTCTTATGAGATTTTTAGTAGTTAAGAATACATACAATTTTCTATGTTAGTTTTAGAGACTCAACTTTCTTTATATAGTCTTTCATTAGGTACTATTAAGAGATACAATTGTTCATGAACAAACACAATGGTAATGTAACCTTTAACGGAAGAACACAGTGGCTCAAGGTAACATTTTATTGGAAGAACGCAATAGTTCAATATAATTTTTCACCGAAACAATACAATGGTTCAACGATATAGCCTTTTATCGAAATGACATAATGATTAATTATACATTTTAAATAATGAAGTTCAAGAGGGGAAGGGAGAGAGATGATTGGGAGAGAGAGGTGTAACTATGTGGGGCCAAAACATCGATCACTCAATCACACACTGTTAGTAGTAAGGATTTAATTATTGAAAATTGGAAAGCTACGGGATTGACTGCTGATTTTTCAAGTCTAAACTTGAATAAAAAAATATACATATGAATAAAAAATAAAATGAACCACACAGATCTGTTAGAACATTGAGTGTTAAATCGGAGGATAATCTCCAAAGGATAACAACAGTCTGCGCCGCGTGGGTAACAATGTTCTTTGTCGTTGTGATGGTGAGCAGTGGAGTGCTGCTTCTGTTAGTGGGGCTTTTCCTTTTGTATAAGTGCTGGAGCTCGATTTTCGGTACAGGTATGCCTCTTAGTCTGGAATATTCTATGAACTGATTATTAAAAAATGACAAATTGATTTTCTTTTTCATGCTTTAAACACAAGCAACAATACGATATTTACGTTTTCACTTTCTTTTTCTCGATCTAGCTATTATACGACATAGGATTTTTATCCGATAGGTTAAATGCAAAGAAGAGGGTTTTTTTTTTTTATTGAAAGGGAAAAGAAGAGTTTATCTAACAACAATATTAAGTTAACACCTACTTACAAATCAGTTAAATATGTCTTAATTATCTGCAGGGGGTGGCACGGGTGTGCCGCTGCCCCGTAGCCGCCCCTGAAAATCAGGTTTTTGGGTAGCATTTGGCCCCCCAAAACCTGATGGAAAGGAAAATGAAAGAATCCTTTTTTTTTGCCTATAATAGTGAATTATGATTGGATAATCAAGGGAGTCAGAAAGAGAGGGAGGTCAAATTACTGAGTCCTCATTGTTAAAGGAAGAAGAAGAAGCTTGAGGAGCTTTGAATGAAAGCCATAGGGGAGAAAGAAAGGGCGGTAGGGACGAAACCGTCAAGGGATTTTGAAGAAAAGGAAACGAGGGTGTTACTATTATTATTAATTTAGAGAGAGAAAGAAAGTGGTGGAAAAATTGTAATTAAAATCAATCCATGATTATTATCTTCGTAGTTATAAAAACAGGACCGGTCGGTGAAAATCGATCAACGACCGGTCGAACCATAAAACCGTGCTTCGGCCACTGATTTATCTGCAACAATATTCAAGGTTGGCGTGTACACAGCAAGCAGGTGCCAGAGCCAACAATCGGTGTCGAAATCCACGATGTTGCTTCTCTGCCACGAGATCGGCAACAGGAACAGGAACAGAATTCTACTATTAGTGACGACATTATCAAGGAAGACCTTCAAGACCATCAACCTAAGACTGCCCAAGTCAAACCTTGTACAAATCACGGCTCCCCTGCAGGTATATATCTTCTCTTATGATCAGTTCCAGGATAAGAATATCAAAATTGTGACTTGTTCTAAAATAATTTATCTTAACAAATAGCTAGCTTAGAAATTCCAAATATATCTTAATTTGTGAATTAATATATATTCATTATTATTTTGGGGGAGATAACTATAAAAGTCAACACTTTCTATCACCCTAATCTTTTCAGGTTAATGGTTCTAAATCCTCAGAACTCCAATTATTAACGGAATTTTAACATATGATAGGATTTATAGATTAAACCTATGCTAAACACACTTCAAAACCACGAGACATTTACATGAGGTTGGATCGGAGATATTAATAAAATATCCTTAGACTTTATCTATTAATTTAAGTTTTTTTACAACTCAGAAAGGTAAAAGAAATACTATAAGGCCTATTCAACCCATATCTTGTTGTACCATTTGAAGATTCTTCGGGACCCCTTCGTTGCTCAGCACACGGCACCTTGTTTGCATAACAATTGGCTTCTCTCCGGACATTTTTAATTTTAACAGTAGCCACGGAGGAAAGAAAAGCCTAGATTGTCCAAGAAGAGGTTACGATGGGTGATTGGGATCAATGCTCACCAACTTGGTACATTTGAACCAGTATCATAGTGTCCAATTCAAACAAAAAATTTGACAATCTTAGCTTTCTAACCAAATAAGGACCAGGTTTAAGAGTCCATGAAACCAATGTCTTTAGGCTTGAAGAGTATACAACACTTGCCCACTCTATTATGTGTTGAAATTTCATTAACAAATGGAGTTGGCAAGACTCAAACCTCTTCTAAATCCAAGAGGTTCTGATATGATATCATAGAGCAACTTGATCTAAAAGCTTAAACTGATAAATAAGGTCTAAAAAAGGCTTTTATTACACATACCTACTCCACCATGTATTGAAATTTAATCAATAAATAGAGTTGCAACAATCTAATCCCTCGATCTTTTAGGTCTAAGAGGCTCCGAGATAATTTCGTGAAACTTTTTTATCCAAAAGTTTAAACTAATTGGTAAACTCCAACAATAGCTATTATTATTATTGTTGTTGTTGTTGTTATCTCTAACACATCTCATCTAAGAGGTTAGCTAGACCCTATATTGTGGACAAATCCTCTGTGATCCTCCACTTGCATCAAAAATGTGAGTTGATGTCATTCATGAGCCATCAGAGCTAAAACTCCAGTATTTGGTTTCTTGACACAATGCTACTAAATTAATTTTCTCAGCTTTTCCTTCTATTGTCAACACATTTCTTCTTGTTGGAGAATAAATAGTCTCGTATTAGAAATAGATTAGACTAAAGAGTATCATATAAATAATGTAAACCTTAATATAAATTAATTAAGTTTGCGTCACATGAATTCAACACTACATGTAATATCCCAAATTTTTATCAATTATAATCACTAAATTTTTTTGGGATTATCATAGATAATCTAAATATAACAGCCCCATACAAAGAAAAGTTGTTCAATTAATTATTTGGATGTATTAAATGTAAATTATAGAGGTTAATTTAATATTGGCTAAATAATTTATTAGTCCTTAAGTTTTTACATATTACACTAGTTAGTCCATTCATAGACTTTAAGGTCCTTAAGTTTTATCCCAATTAACTCTTTAGTCATTCCATCTATTTTTACATATGAAAATATAAGACTACCCTTGGTTATAGGTATAAAATAAATCTTCTACTTTTCAAATTTAATAAGATTATAATAAATTTTTTGTAGTATATATACGCGTACGGATAATTATATATTTGTATATATTAGTTATGAAAATAAAAGTTTTGCTATTGTTTATTTTCTTTAATTTTATCATTTTCTTTATTAGTTTAATATAATATCTTTAAACTATCAAATGTAAATATAAATCTTGATAATTTTTCAAAATGATTTTTTTTTTCTTAATGTTCTTCATAAGATCAAGATTAAATGTTTGTGTTTCCAATTTTATATGGTTTAACTCCTATTTTATATTTTTGAAAGCATTTATTCATTTATTTATTTTAATGAAATAAATTCTATGCCAATAGATTAGTTTATAATTATACTAAATTTAATAAATTAATTAATATTAGTAAAATTGGAACTATGTGAGAACAAATAAAATAGGACTAATGATATGTTTCACAATTATAAATCAGGATAAAGGGTAATTTTGATATTTTTAGTCTAATTTGACCATTAACTCTAGTAAAAGGACCATACAGGGACTATATAATTATATTAGGGACTAACAAGTATAATATATAAAAACACAAGGCTAATAAATTATTTACCCTTCAATATTTTTATGTGAAATAATAGTATTGAGCAAAAGTTAAAGGAAGTTATAAATTAGTTTGAGGACCAAAATGGATTTATAGGTGTCTATATATATATATATATATATATATATATAATAACAATCTGTGATTTTGGGGTTGCAACTTGGGAGGAATCCAGAGCTTTCCTCTCTCATTTTTCTTTCATTTTTCACTCTAAAAATTGCTTCAAATAACAACGACTTCGTTTCTTCCTCATCCGACGTCCTTTGGAGATTTTGGTATCAAAACAAAGCTAACAATACGCACTACAAGATCGTATAAGTTTTAGAGGAAGAGATCACGTTTTCCGAAAGTTACGAGTGGGAGAAAAATCGGTACGTGGATATGCTTTCTGATTCTCACTCTGAGCCATTATTTCTCAAAATTAACCCTGAAAATTGAACTCATAAGGCCACAAAACCTTTGGGTGAGGTGGAAACTGAAGCATATGAGGTGGTGTATCTAGTGATAGTAGCTTCATCACCGGTGAAAATTGAATTTTTTCCGATTAATTGCTTTTTTGAATGTTTTAATGTTAAACAAGGGCATAACTGAGCTCATGGGATAGCATGGATCATGGTGATTAAGTTGGTTTCACCATAGGTGCAAGATTAATTTCCCTACAACCGTGCACAATGGCCACAACGGTGTTTGCTGGCAATGTACGAACAGTAGAGGACAAATTATGAAAATTTGGTCCAGAAAATTCTAAATAATATTTAGAACAACTTTAACTCTTTGTGTTTTTTTTATCATTTTGAGTACATCATTTTTAATAAATTATTGAAGTATTTTGGGTTGATTAATTATATCATTATTGATTAATTATTTTCATGAATATTTATATGTAGGAAAAAAATTGAAAATTTGCTAGAAATGCATTTGAAAAACTATGTGATATTTGATAAATTTTGGATGTTTGTCGATGACATAATGATATTCCATAAAAACTCATTGATGTAATAAGTAATATTAGAATGAATTTAGGTTTTTGAGATTACGAAAACTATATGTTTTGATTCTATATAGAAATATTGGGATACGTAGGAAGTTTCATAATGATAATTTATCAAGTTCAAGCGAAATAGATATATTTAATTAGACAGATTACAATAAATGATTCTTATGATTTCACTAAACTGTTGAATTCTTAATAGTTTGTAAATTATGAAATAATTTTATTGTTATTAATTTTGTTGGTATAGTGGTAGTGAATTGCTTAATTTTAGAAATAGAGATTTTAAATTAATAAAAAATTTATTTGGAGATTTGAGAATATTGTGTTGAATAGAGAATTATGGAAAGGGAAATATGATATTTAGCAATATTTAGAAGTAGAGTGTTACACAATACATATATGCTCATTTGTGCAATTAGATCCAATACTTTTAAGATCCATGAATATTTGTCTCACCCCAATATTGACCTCCACCTTATAAAATGGGAAATTATAGAATTTACGTTTTCTAATTTCCTAAATATGCTCTTTTTTTTCCTCTGGTTTTGTCTCCACCTAATTCTTCCACTTTTATCTCTCATGTTTTATAATTTAAACTTAATTTCCCATTTATATCTCAATCCGTTCATTTTTTCGTCATACAACTTCACACAATTTTTTTCACTTTTTCTCTTCGAAATGAGATACATATGTATATATTTTTTCCTTTATTTTTTTATCTTCGATTTTGGTAAAAACAAAGTAGCAAAATAGTATCAAAACAGTATAAAAAGGTATAACAACAAAACCCGCATATATACCAACATATAAGAAGGTATTTTTGTTTTATATCATTTATGCATTCTGTTGTTGCTGTTGTTCTATGTCTGCGATCTGCTACTGCTACTATTCTGCATCACTTTATATCTTCATGATACCTTTATGATCCCTTTATATTGTGTTGATACATTTATGATACATGTATACTGTGTTGATCCTTCGTGAGATCTTTTTTATACTTTGTTTATGGTATAATAATGGTATCATGAAGGTATAATAACAGTATAAGGTATCATAAAGGTATCATAAAGATATCATGGAGGAATAACAGTGGTATAAAGTATCATAAAAGTATCATGAAAGTATAACAATGGTATGAAATGTATCATGAAGGTATAACAATGATATAAGGTATCATAAATGTATAACAATGGTATAAGGTATCATAAAGGTATCATGAATATATAACAATGATCTAACAGTTATATCATGAATATATAACACTGATATAATAGTTGTATCATGAATATATATAACAATCATATAAGCTCTCATAACGGTATCATGAAGGTATAAAAATAATATAAAGTATCATAAATGTATCATGAAAGTATAAAAATGATATAAGATATTATAAATCTATCATGAAGGTATAGCAATGGTATCATAAAGGTATAAAAGTAGTATAAAATATCATAAGGGACCAAATAGGAGTATGATCCTTCATGATAGTACAAAAACGACAAATACCTTCTTTTACCTTCTTATATGTTGTTATAGACATGTTTTTTTGTTGTTATACCGTCTTATACCGTTTTGATACCTTATTTATACCAAAACCGAAGATGAAAGAAAAAACAGATAAAAAAATATATGCATATGAATCTCATTTTGAAGAGAAAAGAAAAAAAAAACTTTGTAAAGTTGCATAACGAAAAAACGAATGAATTGAGAGATAAATGTGAAATTAAGTTAAAATTATACAGAGAAACTAAGGAACATGTGCGTATTTTCGGAATTTGGAAAAGTTTTTGAGGTATTTTTACAAGAATTAACATGTTATGTATTTTAGGAATAAGGGACCAAATAGGAGTATTTCCGTAAAGTACCCTTTCTATCAATTGAGTTGTATCATTAACCATAGCTAAATTCGTAAACTTCTAAAATTGCAAGTCAAATCTTACATTCCTCCATAAGTAGAAGGGCTTTCCTTTTTGTTAAATATCTCAAACAATTAACCAATAGCTAATTATTATTAGAAACACTTTATGTCTCCTTATATATGCTTTGCAATTCTCCCATTTTGAGCTACCTTTTAGGATGAATTAGACATTTATTTACATAGTATCAAAGCTTTGTATTCAATGTAGGTTCAATCATGCGTTTAAATGGTTCTAAACGTGATAAGAATGTGTTAAATATATCACATTGCTTAATTAGATAGTTAAAAGCAATCATTCCCTTTACCATTTGTTTGGTTTAAAGGTTAACAAAGTACCTGTGAGATATAGTAAATGATGTGTGGTATAGTAATGGTCTATAAAATATGATATCGTATTTGGTTTCATACTAAGGTAAACTCATGTAATGTTATATGAAATTTACAATTACAACTTTCACATATGTTATTTAAGATGTAAAATTGTGAATGAAAATAATAGAAACGGTGAAGGTTATATTAGTAATAAAACATATTTTATCATGAAAACACTTCAATTTAGGGTGTTAAAAAAAAAAACCATTTAGCTCATGGATTTACAATAAATTATCCAACCTCTTGTTTACACTTCAAAACAAACATGTATATATTTCTGTACCTATGTTACCTTACCAAGATAAACCCCAAACCAAACAAGGGTAAGATAACTTTTAGGGGTGATTTGAGCATCTGCTTACACTTCACTATATACAGACACACACTTTGCCAGTTATTAAGGAGCCAAGTAATTAGTGATTCACTTTAATGATCCCCATGATTACAGATTGGAACAATTCTACATTCTTGGCAAATGTAGAAGAAATTCCGACAGGACTAACCGCTTCAACCAGCGGGCGAGAAACTCTTTTAAGGCTTGAGAGTTCAAGGTTGAGATCGTTTGGGTATGAAGAACTAGCAAAATCAACAGGTAGTTTCTCCAACTCGAATCTGCTAGGAGAAGGAGGCTTTGGGCAAGTTTATAAGGGAACATTTCCAGATGGTGCGGTTTTTGCTATAAAGAAGCTTAAATATAACGAAGCTGGTACTAGGGAAGCTGAATTCGAGGCTGAGATGTTAACCATTACCCGCATCCATCACAGGAACCTTGTCAAGCTGGTTGGTTATTGCATTGATGAAACCAACAGACTTCTTGTTTATGAGTTTGTTTTGAACAACTCTTTGAGATCTCATCTACATGGTACTCCTAATTCTCTTTCTCCTTAATTTCATATTTTTTTCATTCATCTCTCTCGGTTTAAAACCTCATGTTTGATAAATTCACCTCTCTATCTCAACCATTCAATTTAAATTTTACAAATTGATTAGGAACAAAGTATTTTAAACCCTCTTATCTTTTTGATCCATTTTTGTTGATTAACCTCATAACCTTTCAAATTAACACATTGAGCTCTCGATCAATTACGACTATTTATGTTCAGCCGTAGTTAACAATGCAGTTAGTTATGAATATCAAATTTGGTAAAAAAAAAAACACAGGACTCATTTCATTTACATTTGAAATTGCATTTTTTACAATTAATTTTCTACAGCTAGATCAATTCAAATATAGATGAAATGTGTAACACACTATTAATTGAGCGTGATGTTTATGACTAACTTTCTGAATAACTACGGATTAAATATTTGCGATTATGATTGATAGCTCAATGTGTAAAATTAGAAGATCGAAGACTTAATCAACAAAAACAGAAAAAGATCATATGCCTCAATGGTTTTATTCAATTAAAATTATGTTAAAATATTAGCTAGAGTTGTACCGCTGATTTAGAATTGAATGGTTGAGATTACTAACATCAACTTCTCTGTGAGATTCATAATGAAAACTAGAGAATACACATAACTGGTGTCTTAATTTACAAAAGGATAATGACTGTGCAGGAGGTAAGGATGCACTGAGTTGGGCAAATAGATTGAAAATCGCCATTGGTTCTGCAATAGGATTGGAATATTTGCATCAAGGCTGTGAGTATTCGCTTCTGGCCTGCTCCTTTTTCTAGGCTTGAGGCCTTGTGATTAAATTGTTGATTTCTAATGAGGTTTGTTTTTGTTTCTGGTAGGTGATCCAAAAATCATTCATCGTGATATTAAGGCTGATAATATTCTTGTTGATGAGAATTTTGAACCCAAGGTAATTTATTATTAACCAACTATCTCATTTTCCATTATCTTAATATTCTCGTTCTACAGTTCGTGGTCTTTGACAAGTTCAATTCGGGATTATAGAATAATTTTTCTTTAGGTCTAACTTCACATCATATCATAGCCATTTATCTCAATATTGGGTTGTCCATAGATATTTAAGTCACGCCTCTCAGCTGATTCTGCCTTAGCAATACAAGAAATGTTAGGAACAAATATAGTCACAATTTTACATTAACAATTGTTGCTGCTAAAAGCTATGACAACAAATTTTAGTATGGTTTTTGTTTATACTTTTTGTGGTGTATATATATGAATGTAAAGGATAGTGTACCAACTTGTTTGTTATCAGATTACAGACTTTGGGCTTGCCAAAGATATTTCATATTCTCATTCGCACATTTCGACGGACACCAAGGGAACATTCGGGTAAGAGTGACTGAGAATTAGTAATTGTATTTAACACAAATAATTGATTATAACGAAGTTAAGCATGATTATCAGTTGAATGACTTGCGGTTTCTCCATGTGCATTTGAAAAGAGCAGTTATTTAGCTCCAGAGTATGACAAAGATAAAAGGCTCACTGATAAGTCGGACGTGTTTTCCTTTGGTGTTGTGCTTTTGGAGCTGCTTACTGGGAAGAAACATGCTTCTATAGACCGTGTGGGCAAACTTAATGCCCTTGCTGTTTCCGTATGTATATATTTAAATTATCGCTGAATTAATTACCCAATGTTATGCTTAAACTTTCTTCCTACCAAGTGAAAGTCAACTTGAAATCAACTTATCTCAACTCTAATTCCTACAAGAATAATTGTAAAGTTGCAGAATCAGAAATTACAGAAATTGCTGAGTTTAAAAAGCTGCAGAATCCTATTTAAAAAAAAAAATGTTGCAGAATACTTTTAAGCATAGTTCTTTTGTATTACCCATAGTTAGCAGGGTACGGCTGGTATGGCTACCATTACCTACTATTCTTCATATAAGAGCATTCTTTATCATTGAAATTATTTGGAGCAACGAAATATATATGACATTGCTCTGAATAGAAAACCTCTTCGCTTCTTATTTTAGTTCACAAAATTAAAAGCTAATACTTTTATTCTGTAATTAATTCTTGAGATGCAGGTTGTGCCTGGCATTAAAGAAACCATGGCAAAAGGCACATGTGAAGCACTTCTTGATCCGAAACTGGTAGAAGCCGGCTATAATTTGCTTCAAGTAACTAGAATGATTTATTGTGCTGCTGCTTGTGTTTACAAGCCCGCAAAACATCGCCCAGATATAAGAAAGGTAATTGCAAAAGAGCTCATCTTAAGTATCCCACATCACAATACACAATACAAAAGATTTCGCAGCTAAAACTCATTTAGCAAAAATATCCAAAAATTGTTGCTATATGTATATATCAAATCTTGTTGCTAATATACTTACTGTCACAACTTTATAGCATCATTAATAAGCAACAAATTTTATGTTGCTGTTTTGGCAATTATTTTTATCCTTTTGGCCGCAAAATTTTTTTGTTGTCAAATCTTATATTTCTTTTAGTGTGGGTTAATTAGTGTGTCATTATATTACTTAATTGAAAAAAAGAAAGAAAATATCTTGTGTTGTTGTGAAAAAAAATAAAGAAATATAAGATATTAAATTGTTATAAATCATGCAATGCAGGTAGTTGAAGTACTAAAAGGAAATATGGCACTGGAGCAGATATGGGTCCATAGTGACATTAAGTACCTGTATAGTGGAGCACCTTATGAACCATTTCCTGCGGGTAACCATAGCCAACGCCAACACCCGGATGAAGGCTACTTCTACGAGCTGAAACGTTCCAGTATTTGAAGAAAATTAAATTACTCCCTTCATTGCTATTTATAAGCTATTTCGTTACATTAAGAGCACAATGGATCATCTAAAGTAAGGGTTACAAGATTCATTTTGGTATTTAGTTTTTTATTGAGCCCTGAATATTGAGCAAGGGATGTCTCTCAAGTTTTTGGGATATCTTTGAAGTGTACAAATCAATCCTTTGGTGGTATGGAGTCAAATGAAAGACTGATGTGAACCCTTGTGTGATATTGATTTCCAATGGGTATTTATACCCAATAAGACATGTGTGTAATATCTACAATACTCCCTGTACAATATATACTAGTTCAATATACATAGTCCTATCACACCCCCGTAAGTTGAGGGGATATTGACTAAATTATGGTACTATTTGAAACTAATTACAGACTTGTGGTGAAAAGTGGCTAATTTACAAATTTGTGGTATTTTTGGTCAGATGCGCTAGTTAGAGCAGCGGATATATACATCCGCACTTGTAAATAGCGGATACGCTTCATCCGCTAATATGAATAGCGGATGAAGTGAGAATTGTCAGGGTGCCAGTGGATGGAATTGGATCAGTGTCGTCCGCTGCTTATAAAAGCGTATAAGCCATGTTTCCGCTTGTTAGACCAGCGGCCAACATTTCCGGTGTTTAGACCAGCGGCCCAACTATCCGCTACTTATAATAGCGGGCATCTTGTCCGCTGTTTATAACAGCGGACAAGATGTGGATTGAATTCCAATTTTATATTCAATGTCTATACGTATGATCCAAGATTTGCTTTTTATTGCATTAAAATACAGGAATATATCATCCTGTGGGGAAGTGGGGTTCATCAAATTTGTTACTTTTACATACTGACCTCCTTTTTACTTTTTTGAGCCCCATACTTTTTTCGCTGTTTAAATTTTTTATATTATTCATTGTATAGATAGAATTATTTTATATAGGGATATATATAGAATTATGTAATTTTGTATAGAATTATGTATATAATTATTTTTAATAGGAATATATACAGAATTATATAATTCTATATAATTAGAGTAATAGTTAATAGTTATTCATAACTATTATTCATCTATTCTATTAAATTTGTAAAAACCCTAAACTAATTAAATTGAAAATTTTACAAATACCAGATTTTCAATAATATGAAACCGTAAAATTTTAGAGCAATAAATAAAAAAACTAATTAAACTTAATAATTTTGTTTATCATGTTATGCAATATTTTTATTTTCTTAATACCTAAAGGTATATATAAAGTTAATTGTAATAATATCTAACCTAAAATTATGTAGTAATAATATGAACTAGGGCATTGATTCATAAATTAAAAAAAAATAGGATTAACCAATGAAAAGTCTTAATCCATAAGTTTTTGAGTTTTGTAATTACAAAAATAAAGAAAACATAAAAAAATTGATTTGAAGACAAATCAATTTTGACGTCTTCCTCTCCGTGGAGGCTGTCGTCTGCCTGGCTCTGGTACAATTATATGTGATGGATTGTTTTGATCTGTGGATGCTGTTCCAAAATGAGGGTGTGTCATACCTTGATATTGGTAAGATGGAAAACTATACAAGCCTGGACAATGTTCTACCGACGATGGCCGAGTAAATGTAGAAAAAATTATATTAACAGGTGTTTGGGGTGTACCGAATTGAACTGAATGTTGTGGTTGAAAACCCATACTGTGTGCACCCAAAGGTGATTGAGTAGTCCAAGGTGAAAAAGGATTTTGTGAAACACCCAATCCGTACTGAGATGATCCCGATGGATGGTTTGCCGATGAAGATGCTACATGTTCATAAGTATTTGGTACAGACGGGCCAGCAAAGAATGAAGCTTGAGGCTGAGTTGGCTGCGATGTACCTGCTTCAAATGAACCCGGTAAATGATAGGTCACCGGATGCGGAACAATGTCACACGAAGGGGTTTGTGGTCGTGGGACTTCACGTGTACGTGGTGCATCCCGTGGACGTCGTCTACGAGTGGTATTAGTAGGTTCAGCTTCATCCACTTCTACATCAGGATACGTGGCTGTTGTAGCTGGCTGAGGTGGTGCACTAACAACATAACGTCTTTCCTCCCCAAGTGCACCATATATACTCCTCCTGATATTTTGGAGGTTATCCACATCAGACTCTAATGCCATTCTCTCGAGTCCATCTACCTGCACACATCATATATTCTTAGCATACAATTAAAAAAAAATTGTGAAGTTAATAAATGATACAAAAGATATCAGTTTCTTACAGAAGCACCATAAGAACCGCCTCGAATGGAAATCCATCTCCTTGTTATGTTCCTATACCACTCCATGTATTGGGAATGATAATGGAGCGGGGCATCAGAAGGTTCAGCCATGAAAACATAGCGTACCCTATCATTCCAAATTGCAATCCAGTGAGCGAGCTTGTTTTGCCATAATTTCATTCTTCACTTCTTTCAAGTCAATGGAATGCAATGCATCCGTCTGACGAGGTTCACGTGGAATATGTTGCTTCAATCCAAACTGGTGAAGAACCCTGTCAGGCTGGTGCCATTCTACAATATGCATGCATATCAGTGGCACAACAGCTCTCCATATTTGTTGACCTTGAAAGCAATATGCTGGCAATGCTGCTCGGATCTCAGGAGTGTATGGATCCCAAATGAACTAAGACAAATATTTCATACACCGTTAATACTAATAATTAAATATATTCGATACTTGTTTATAATAAAATTCAAATAAAATTGCTAGTAGTTTATATTGAAAATCAAATAAAGTACAATTAAGAGCAGAATATCAATTATAAATATGTGTCAAAATAATATGCCATATGAATTCTAGGAGTATATGGATCCAAACTGAAATGAGGCAAATATTTCAAATACCATAATACTAATAATAAAAAAATTTTGGTACTTGTTATATTAAAATTGAAATAAAATTACAACTACTTTATATTGAAAATCAAGCAAAGTGCAATTAACATCAGAATATTAATTATAAATATGTGTCAAAATAATATTCCATGTGACTTACAGCATCCTTATCTGCAAGATCAAGCGCATAACGTATATGCGAGATACTATGTGTTACTATTTCAGTGGTTGTCTCAGGGGTACTCCACCTGTCACATTTTAGTTAATTAGATACTATCATAAATGATATAACTGTAATATACAATAAAATTATAGTTTTTGGAATATACCGACGACCAAGTGGTACGCTAGGCACAATGTCTCCATGCATTAACCCAGGTGACAAAAATTTTAATCGATCCCATGCCCAAATCTGCAATAAAAATAATGCACCACCAATCTGTGTCGTGCCTGGGTTTGTGGCATTGCATAACTCCCTATACAAAAATGCTAGACAACCTGCTCCCCAACTATATGTACTAATTGCATTAATGTTTTCTAAAAGTGGTAGATACACCAGATTCACACTACCTGTGCTTTTTGTGCAAAACAACATATTAATTAATTGCAATAAATATGCACGTGTATAACGTGCCATTATCACATCATCAGCATCAGAAGGTATCTGGGTGAAATCAAAATTCTCTACCAGCCAAGAACGCTTCAAGTATATATTTTTAATCGAAGATCGGGGAGGAAGAATACCTAACAGCCTTTCACACTCAACCTCCCAATTTCTGGGAAGAGGGCAAATCAATGCATTACCATCAATTGGTAATCCTGTTTATATAGCCACATCCTGTAATGTAATTGCGGCCTCACCCTCAGGAAGATGGAATGTATGTGTCTCTGGTCTCCATCTCTCCACTAATGCTGTGATGAGATGATGATCAAGCTGGAAAAAACCTAATCGAGACAAACCATAAAATCCTGTTTGTCTTAATATGTGAATAAGCCTCTCATCGTTAACATCAAGACGAATGATGCCTGCATCTCTTCTATAATTGAGCACATTATTGTCATCCTAATATACAAAGTTTAAAAAAAATATCAATGTAATAAATCAATATGTAACAAATTAAGATACGAAAAAAAAATGAATGTAATAAAACAATATGTACCAATTTACTAGTATTATAAATGCATTTGCTCTTAATCTATTATTCAATAATAAAGGGTTTGGTTTCAAATGATTGTACGTAGAGCTTTAAAAAGTCGTTTCCCTTTTCTTTAAAAAAATGTCAATGTAATAAAACAATATGTACCAATTTACTAATATAATTTGTAACTTCTATCCATTTTCAACACATTTCTAAATTGATGCAATTATATTTTACAGTAACAAGGCTTCATAAAGCATACTATATACATACATACGTATAGACATATTTTTACCTCAAACCAATGTAATGTCAAAAAGAACAATTACGATATATTGTGGTTTTTAACTACCTATTTAAGCTAAACTATTTCTATTGGATCAATAGGGGTATGCTGACATAAAGCCTTTGCAATCCCTCAGTATCAAATAATAATTATAATTATAGAAAGCTATTACTTTTGAGTATTTCAGTGCTATGCAATCAAGATTTTAAATAAGAATACTAACTTGGATCAGAAGAATAAAATACAAATAGAGTACTCATCTGCTTTATTGATTACACTACTGTATGACAAATTCATGAAGTACCTGGTTATACCAAACGGCTTCTGACCTATGTGATCGCTGTAGACGTAATACAGTTGGATCAATCAGCCTAGGATCTATGTAAGCACGCTGAGGTATATGATCTGACATAGCTACATTAATAAAATTATATCAGTATTTCACATGTATAAACTTATTACAGTATCAAATTTCAGCGCATTCAAATTAGTTTTCATATGTCACACAACTAGTATGGAAAAATATGCTGATACATAAAATATTACAAAAATCATACCAAACATATCAATGTTCAAAGTATACAAAATTCATAACATAAATTACTAAACAATACATAATACATAATAATCAACCATGCTTGCATGTCCTAGTGTTATGACCGGATTTTCCACATTTACTACAAAAAGTCAAAGTATTAGCTTCGGTAACTTTCCAGTCCATCTGATTTCGAATCCGGGATGTCTTTGGTCTACCTCTTTTCCTCATCCACTCTGGATTCGGTACAAGTGGTAATCCATCTGCAATTGGCCAATAGTCACGGTTGCCTAAAGGGACAAAACACTTGGACCAACATTTTAGGGCATTTTCTACTCTATAAACAGGATCAATAAAGAGAGTTGCATCAATGTTGTGTTTTAAACATCCTCCAACTGCATGAGAACAAGGAATTTTAAACTATTGGAACTTCCCACAGCTGCAACTCTTCTCACTTAAGTTAACCACCTGCTTCTTGCCCCTTTTACCGGATGAATTTCTCCTTATTGTAGTTATTTCAAATATACCCGTTCTTCTATCATACCTTCGTACATGATGACCATTTGTATTTTCATACCTCTTCTTCAATGTCTTATGTAATCTCAGAGAATATGAGAGAATAAGTTGTGTATTATTGATGAATAGTCTAGGGTTTATATACAGAGAAGATACACATAATAAGGAAACAGAGTAAATACAATACCTAGGTTAGCTCCACTAATTTCTCCCTAATTACAGTTATATTCCATACAATTCTGTAACACTCCCCCTCAAGCTGGAGCATAGATATTGATCATGCCCAGCTTGTTACAAATGTAGTTAACCCGAACCCCATTTAGAGCTTTAGTGAAGATATCTCCTAGTTGTTCTCCTGTACGAACGAACTTTATAGCGATTAGATTCTGTTGAAGCTTCTCACGAACGAAATGACAATCAATCTCGATATGCTTGGTTCTTTCGTGGAATACGGGATTGGATGCAATATGAAGGGCAGCTTGGTTGTCGCACCACAATCTAGCTGGAGTTGAAACTTGGAACCCAAGTTCAGACAAGAGGTGATGAATCCACATAATCTCACAAACAGATTGTGCCATGGCTCTATATTCGGATTCAGCACTGGACCGAGATACAACATGTTGCTTCTTACTCTTCCATGATACCAAATTTCCTCCAACAAAGATACAATACCCGGTAGTAGATCTTCTATCAATTTTGGATCCTGCCCAATCCGCATCAGAGAAACATTCAATTTGATTATGGCCATTATTTTTGTACACTATTCCTCGTCCTGGAGCTCCTTTTAAGTAGCATAAAATTTGTTCAAGAGCAGCCCAATGATGAATGGTGGGCGATGTCATGAACTGACTAACAACACTAACTGAATATGCTAGATCAGGCCGAGTAACAGTGAGATAATTCAGCTTTCCAACAAGTCGCCTGTACTTCGCAGGGTCTTCAAATAATTCTCCATCTGCTGTAAGCTGTAAGTTAGGCATCATTGGAGTACTACATGGTTTAGCTCCTAGCTTCCCTGTTTCTGATAATAAGTCAAGAACATATTTTCTTTGAGACAGGAAAATGCCTTTCTTGCTTCTTGTTACTTCGACCCCTAAGAAGTACTTTAGGTTCCCCAAATCTTTTGTATGAAACTGACTATGAAGGAAAGACTTCAGGGATGAGATTTCAGCTGAATCATTACCAGTAATGACAATATCATCTACATAGACGACAAGTAGTAGAATGCCAGATGGTGTGCGTTTAAAGAAGACAGAATGATCACACTTACTTTTCTGCATGCCAAACTTTTCAACTGCTTGACTGAATTTACCAAACCAAGCCCGAGGACTTTGTTTCAATCCATAGAGAGATTTGCGAAGAAGACAGACTTTCCCATTCTCCCCCTGAGCAATGAACCCTGGTGGTTGCTCCATATAAACTTCTTCTGAGAGATCCCCATGCAAAAAGGCATTTTTAATGTCCAATTGATGCAATGGCCAATCATGGGATGCAGCCAAGGACATAAATAGCCGGATAGACGTCATTTTAGCCACAGGAGAGAATGTGTCCGAATAGTCAATACCATAAGTTTGTGCATACCCTTTAGCCACAAGGCGAGCTTTAAGACGAGCCACGGAACCATCAGGATTGACTTTTACTGTGAACACCCATCTACATCCAATAGCCTTCTTTCCAACAGGCAAATGTACAAGGTCCCAAGTACCATTAGCATCCAAAGCATTCATCTCCTCTACCATGGCATTGCGCCAACCACTATGAGATAAGGCCTCCGAGACCGACTTAGGGATAGTTATGGAATCAAGTGATGTAATAAAGGAAGACGAAGAAGATGATAATTGATTATAAGAAACAAATGAGGAAATGGGATAAGTGCAGGATCTTTTACCTTTACGAAGTGCAACCGGGAGGTTGAGATCATTAGGTGGCGGGTCTGATGACAAAGTAGATATTGGTAAAGGGCTAGAGTCAGGAGAAAGCTGCCGTCGTGAATAAACATGTTGAATGGGAGGTCGGGTCGGTGTTGGAATACCTGAAGCAGTACCGGGAGAAACCACAGGTCGATGTATCTCATAAACTAAGACATTGTCGTCTTCTGCTGTGGACGGTGGAATCAAAGGTGTAGTAAAGAATGGTGTATGTTCAAGAAAGGTGACATCAGAAGATACAAGGTATTTGTTAAGAGAAGGACAATAACAACGATACCCTTTTTGTAGACGAGAATAACCAAGAAAGACACATTTTACTGATTTTGGATCCAATTTGGTGAGATGTGGGCGAACATCACGGACAAAACAAGTGCTTCCAAAAATTCTTGGTGAAATGGGAAATACTGGTTTATTAGGGAAGAGAGTATTGTAAGGGATCTCACCATGAAGGACGGAAGAAGGCATTCGATTAATGAGGAAACATGCAGTGGAAACTGCATCAGCCCAAAATTGCTTAGGAACATGTGTTTCGAATAAAAGGGCTCGAGCAGTTTCAAGAAGATGGCGATTTTTGCGTTCAGCCACACCATTTTGAGAAGGTGTGTCGACACAGGATGTTTGATGAAGGATGCCATTCTGAAGCATATAAGTGTTAAATTGGGCGGAAAGATATTCTTTAGCATTGTCAGTCCGAAGAGTATGTATGGAGGTATTAAACTGAGTTTTAATTTCAGCACAGAAAGCAGTAAAATGTGAGAACAATTCAGAGCGAGTTTTCATTAAATAAAGCCAAGTTACTCGTGAAAAATCATCCACAAAGGTAACAAAATAACGGAACCCAGTTTTAGACATTATTGGACACGGACCCCAAACATCAGAATGAACTAACTCAAAAGGAAAGGAAGATCTTTTATTGACTCTTGGAATGGACGACACACGATGATGTTTAGCATACTGACATGACTCACAATCTAAAGTGGTTACATAATGAAATTGAGGGCACAACTTCTTCAAAAGGGGAAGAGAAGGATGCCCTAACCTACAGTGCATTTCAAAAGGACTAGAGATGCTGGAACAAGCAGTGGGGCTGTTATCCAAGACATAGAGTCCTCCGGATTCCCGTCCTTTACCAATAATCTTCTTCGTCATAAGATCCTGAAATAGACAGTAGTCAGGAAAAAATGAGACCGAGCAATTCAAGGAACGAGTGAGTTTACTGACAGACATAAGATTGAAAGTAAAACCAGGGAGATTTAAGACTGACGACAAAGATAAGGATGGGGTGGGATTAATAGTGCCAGAACCAGTAACAGTAGAAGAAGAACCATCAGCTAAAGTAACATGGGTAGGAACTTTGTGTGATGTAAAAGTAGAGAAAAGACTAGAGTTACCTGTCATATGATCTGTGGCACCAGAATCAATGACCCATTTGGAAGAAGAGGAAAGGAGACACTTATTAGTGTTACCTGACTCCGCAATGGCAGCAGTAGGATGAGATGAATGCTTTAAAGCTTCCTGATATTGGGTCAACATTGCAAATTCTTCTGCTGAAACAGTATAAGTAGTAGGATTGCTAGATGAATCTGCAGCATTATTAGTGGCAATATGAGCTGATCTAGAACGTTGATTCTTATTCTGCAATTTCCGACAGGTTCGCTTGGTATGGCCTGGCTCATGACAATAAAAGCAAATAGGTCCTTCAGTATGAGAGGGTTTTGTGTCCCGACTACCACCAGAATTTTGACCTTTATAGGGTCGACCATTTGTATGCCCAAGTAGAGCATTAGAAGGTTGATCAAAAGAAGCAACAGAGTGAGTGGTGGCACTACGAAGTAGTCGGGTATAAATCTCATC
Source organism: Euphorbia tirucalli (assembly GCA_039660915.1). Lineage (NCBI taxonomy): Eukaryota > Viridiplantae > Streptophyta > Magnoliopsida > Malpighiales > Euphorbiaceae > Euphorbia > Euphorbia tirucalli. The sequence continues at coordinate 16,494,940 of CM077639.1, forward strand.
AAGGCTGGAAATTTCAGATCCGGATAGGATTTGAGACTTAGCAATTTCAAATTGAGGGTCAAGTCCAGCCATAAAACTCATAACTGCAGTCTTCTCCCGCTGAGTGCGCTGTACTCGAACATCAGAACTAAAGGGCATCACATTATTCAATTCTTCATACGTTTTCTTAAAATTCATAAAATAGGCCTGAAGAGGTAACCCATTCTGTTGAGGACGGTGAAAGTCCTTACAGATGTCATAAACACGGGAAATATTATCTTTTCCAGCAAAAAGAAATTCCAAATAGCTCATCAATTGTTTGACAAACTCACAGTGATTGGTAAGACTGATAATTGAATCATCAATAGAGTTGCAGATTTGAACAAAAATTCTGGAGTCAGCTCTCAACCATGCCCTATCATCCTCTCGTGGATCATCAGTGAGATGATCATCAAGTGAAATGGAGCGCAGATAAACACGAATCGTTTTGGACCAGTCCAAAAAATTGGGTCCAGTTAACTTCTGTTCTGTAATTTTGGAAAGGGTTGGAATAATCTCCGTAACAACAGCAGCATCGTTCTTGCCGTCAGCCATGTCAGAAAAAAAAAATGAAACTGCAGGTGAATTGCCGGTGGACTCGCCGGCGCGTGGAATTTCGGCGGGATCAGTGACGGCGCGTGAGGCACACGCGCTGGAGGATGGCGACCGGAGCTACACGAAACGGCCGATCGGCAGATGGGCTTTCTTCCTGGGCAGGCGGTGAGACAAGGGTTGGTCTTGCGTGGAAGTCCGGCGAAGAACAGAAGAGGCGCGTGAGATACACACGCTGCAGGACAGTGGCCGGAACTGAACAGAACGGCCGATCGGCGGAGAGACGTTCCTTCTGGGCGGGCGGTGAGACAAAAAGAGGGCTGGAAACTGGAGAACCGAACGTCTGTTCTAAGGGACAGACCTGAAACCTAACGGAAAATGTCTGTTCTCAAGGACAGACTTGAATTCCGGCCGGAAAAAAAAGACTGCTCACAAGGGCAGCTCTGATACCATGTAATCTCAGAGAATATGAGAGAATAAGTTGTGTATTATTGATGAATAGTCTAGGGTTTATATACAGAGAAGATACACAGAATAAGGAAACAGAGTAAATACAATACCTAGGTTAGCTCCACTAATTTCTCCCTAATTACAGTTATATTCCATACAATTCTGTAACATCTTAATTGCATTTGCAGTAAATTTGAAGCCTTCATCCATTTGACTCTGATAAGCACTCCTTTGCTTGTCAAAAAGATCAATAATATTAACATATATCATTTCCATCATTGTTGTGATAGGCATGCCTCGAGCTTTTTTCAATAATGCATTAACAGATTCAGCAATATTTGTTGTCATACTGCCCCAACTATATCCATCGTCATATGAAACAGCCCATTTCTCCTTTGGGCTCTTCTCCAACCACTTATAACTTTCAGGATCTTTCTCCTCAAGTGTCTTCATCATCTTATCAAATTTTGTCTTTTGTCTTTGATATGTTACAAAAGAATAGTATAATGGATTTTATTACAACGTGAAATTTTATTAAAACTCAACTAAGAATAGCAAGTAATGGTTACCTGCATTGATGATAAAATTCTTTATCGCTGTATTTTTGAACTTCTTATTATAATTGCTTGCAATATGGCGTATGCAGAATCAATGAGCTGCTTCATCCCAACACTCACTTCTCATTGCATACAAGATTCTAGCATGCCTATCAGTGACTACACATATATCAGGCTTGTCTGGACAAACAATGCCTCGTATACAGCGCATGAAGTAGTCCCAATTTTCGTTATTTTCCACATTAACAATAGCAAATGCTAAAGGAAGTACATTGTTGTTACCATCCAGTGCTGAACCTGTGAGTAATACCCCCTTATACTTTCCAGTCAGAAAAGTTCCATCAATGTACAAAACAGGAGGACAATGTTTGAAACCTTCAACACATGGTTTGAAAAACCAAAACATATAGTCAAACACTCTTACTCCTTGTATCAATTGCCCATTAACATAATATGGACAATCTTCAATCAGGTAGCCTGATCCAGGGTTCATATATATTGCTGCATGCATCCACGGACGTAGATATTCATATGACTCCTCCCAGTCTCCAAATATCTTTGTAATTGCCTTCATTTTTGTATACTACGCCTTTCTGTAAGAGATTGTGATTGTGAATCTCTGAGACATGATTACAACAATAGCCTTCACCTTCAATGTATGATCCTCACGCACTATAGCCTCAACTATACCCAACATATAGTCCGAGTCAAGATTCCTGTGATCTTGGGATGTCAAAGGTGGACAAGTATGTTCACCAATGTATTTTGTGATCTCCCAAAATGAGGCTTTTTTTTAAGAGTAGCGCGCAACCTCCACGGACAACCTTCATCGAATTGATGACAAACTAATGTGATAGTGTTTGGCTGAGTCTCTCTACTTCTGAACTCTCTATTCTTTCTCATTGAGTACTCCTTAGTTGCCATTTTAACTTCTTCCCTTGATTTAAAAAGCATTCCTTCTGTAAGATCCAATGAGGAATTCCATACTACAGCATTTGCATTTTGATCATATGGGACAACTGTCATCCTTGAAATATCAACTTCTGAATACTGAGGCAGATTTGGAAAAAACATAGGGATAAAATTATTGCATCCCAGAGTACCATCTGTATTTGATGGAGGTATAATATGATTAGTGGGTATATTAATGCTTACACCCCCGTCATCATGCTCCTGACCCTCCTCGGAATCCTCATCCTCATCCTCGGAATCCTCCTCCTCCTCCTCCTCCTCCTCCTCTTCCTCCTCCTCCTCTTCCTCCTCCACCTCCTCCACCTCCTCATCCTCAGTGTTTGCAGAATTAGTGACATTGAACTGAGGACATTTAGAAGTAGATGGTCCTGCTCTACTATCAAGTGCTATACTAGATTGATCATGAATATATTCTACATATAATTCATAGCAAAACACTGTAGTAATACTCATGATAATGCCCAACATTATATTTAAATCATCATCATCCCATATTTGTTGACTGCTAAACACTAAGGTTTCACCGTAAGTTGCCACAAGGTTTCGGAATTCTACTTGCGTGATTTTTTCATTTCTCCCTAATCTCATAGCAGCCCTAAGTTTATCAATCAAAAATGCAAAATCGAATTGTTGAGGAAACAATATTGCTTTCGCATATCCATTTTCATAATCCACACCGAATTGATTCTTAATGACTTTTCCACCCCAACGAATCAATATAGTCAATGAAGTCGACATTATTCTGTCAATAATTATAAACAAATAAAAGAAACATTAATTCTATGATTAAATTACCATTTAATCATTATCATTAAGTTGAGATATAACAATTAATATATATTTATATTATTATATAATTTATATTTATATTTATAAGATTTTAATAATATATGTAATATAGACTATTTTTTACAATAATTTATATATAATTAATAATAATTTATTGATAATAATCATAATCAAATTATATTATTTAAATTTAAAATTTTGAAAATTTTGTTTGGAGCCGATTCGGTTCGGTTCAATCCAAACCGAATGTATATTCGTTTTAGTTTTGGTTTAAATATTTTTAATTGTTTAGTTTTCATTTCAATTTGGTTCGGTTTGATTTTTTAATCGAACCGTATTTTGCTCACCCTAATTAATCATATATTACAAATTTATAATAATGATATTTACTTAACATGTGATAAAAATGTAAATCCTAAATTTGTAGAAAAAAAAACTAACAAATAAATTACTAACTACCATAATATTATTTAATTTTTTCATATAATCATAAGTCCTAAACAATATATCCCTAACTATATATTCCAAATTAAAGTGTCCAAATTACTAATTACAACCACCTCTCAACAAACATAATATATTCATCATGTATTACAAATTTATATTAAATTGTGATAAAAATACAAATCACTTAAATTAAAAAATAAAGCAACAAATAAATTAGTGACTACCATAACATTATTTCATTTTTTTCATACACATAACCCCTAATCAATATTATTCCCTCACTATATAATACAAATTTAAGTATCCAAATTACTAATTACAACCACATTTCAACAAACATAGTACATTCATCATATATTACAAATTTATAATAAATATATTTACTTCATATGTAGTAAAAAATACAAATCCCTAAATTAAAAAAAAAATTAAATTTGTAACTACCATAACAAAATGCAACAAAAACCAACTTAGGTAAAAAATCTAAATTAGTAACTACTATAACAAAAAATAAACAACACATTTACTTAAAAAATGCAATAAATAAATTAATTACTAATATCAACATAATCTAACAACTATTAATTTAAAAGACTTAAAAATATTAATAATTCTAAAAAAATTTACTATATTTAAAATACTAACCTTTAACAAAGTGATTGAGTAAATATATCCTTTGGTGCTCTTAATTACTTCAACAATGTGATTAAGGGAATTATTAGAAAAAAAAAGGCGAGGTTTAGCCGAGAAACAGAAATAAAATAGATGAAGAAGATGATGAATAGGGAAGGAAAGGAAAGGAAAGGGAGAAAAAAATTGGGTGAAAGAGGATAAAATTTAATTGAGCGGTTGGGTGAGTGAATTATTGTTTGTGTGGTAGTAATTTTGTTTCTGCAACAAAAGTTTGTGAGTGAGTGAATTATTGGAAGCAATTTTAAAATCAGCCGTTGATCAAACGATCAACGGCTGGGGAGGAGCCAAAAACTGTTCATTTTTTAGAAAAGCGGACAAATCGTCCTCTTTTCATAAAAGCGGACAGCCGTTGATTGGCTGCTCGGCTTCGTCCGCTTTTATGAAAAGCGAACGATTTGTCCGCTTTTCTAAAAAGCGGACAGAATAGACCGTTGATCATCTTAGATCAACGGTCATATTCCATCCGCTTTTTATAATAGTATTGTACTTTTTTCCTCGTCAAGTCTTGTCCAGCAGGTGCAGAGATGGCAGGGTGGTGCAGGAGCATCAAATTCTTCTGCTATTCACAATAGCGGACACGAGACGTCTGCTTCCTTGACCGGTGGAGTGATGGCGCAAAAAAACAATCATTCCATCCGCTGTTTTGACAAGCGGATTTCCATCAAAACACCATAACCTTGTAAATTACCCCCCTTTCACCACAAAAACGTAAATACTATGGAATAGTGCCATAATTTAGTCAATATCCCTAAGTTGAGCAGGGGGGACAACGCTCAACTTGTCCCATAACAGCAAAAATCGGGCCTTTGGGAGCGCCTTGGTAAGCAAATCAGCAAGTTGATGTTCCTTGGGCAGATAACGAACAGAAAGAGACTTGGCTGCCACCCGTTCCCGGAAAAAATGAAAATCAATCTCAAGAAGTTTTGTCCAGGAATGAAAGATAGGATTTGCCGTCAGATAGGTGGCGCTTAGATTATCACACCAAAGAACAAGAGGCTGAGACAAAGGGAATTCAATATCTGTGAGCAGCTTAGTGAGCTAAGATAACTCAGAAGTTGTAGTGGCCAAGGCACGGTATTCGGCCTTAGTGGATGACCGGGAGATGATTCGTTGCTTCCGACATGAAATTAAATTGTCACCCAAAAAGATAGCAAAGCCGGTAGTTGAACGTCGATCATTAGAGTCACCACCCCAATCCGAATCAGAAAATCCCTATATGTGAGTTATAGGACTTGGCCGAAACACCAGACCATGAGAAGAGGAAGCTTGAAGGAAGCGTAATATACGCTTTACTGCTTACCAGTGCAAATCGATCAGGGCATGCATATATTAAGCAACCTTATGGACAGCATAAGTAATGTCTGGTCTTGTGACAGTTAAATATTGAAGGCCTCCAATAATACTGTGGTACAAAGATCCATTGGTTAGCAACTCAACCCCGGAAGCCTAAAGTTTGGTGGAGACACAGGCCAGAGTATTCAACGGCTTACAGCCAGACATGTCGGATTTGCCCAACAAATCCCCAATATACTTCTGTTGATTTACATATAGGGCATTATCGGTCCACTGCATTTCAAGCCCTAGAAAGTATTTAACACGGCCTAAATTTTTTATTGCAAACTGACTCTGTAGATAATCAACCAGTGACTGTAGTTGCCTTGAATCATTGCCAAGTAACAGAAGATCATCAACATATATGAGACAGAATATGACTGCTGCACCAGAACAGAACATATACAATGGGATGTTAGCTTTAGAACAACGAAAAACAAAGTCAAGTAGTGCAGTCGTAAGACGTTTATGCCACATTCGAGGGGATTGCTTGAGGCCATGGAGGGATTTCCGCAGTGCCCAAACATGGGAGGGACGAGTGGGGTCAACAAATCCTGTAGGTTGCTACATAAACACTTTCTCCTCAAGATCACCATGGAGAAATGCATTAGACACATCCAGATAAAGCACTTGCCATGACAGGGAAACTGCTAAGGCTAGAAGAAGCCAAATTGTAGTAGGCTTAACAACAGGGCTAAAAGTGTCTATAAAATCCATGCCAGGTCGTTGATGATATCCCTTGGCAACTAGCCTTGCTTTGTAGCGATCAAAACAACCATCAGCTTTGCGCTTGGTCTTAAAAACCCATTTGCAGCTAATAATGTTGGCATTCGGTGGTGGAGGCACCAATTCCCATGTGCCGTTAACAATCAAGGCATTAAACTCATCAGCCATAGCAACCCACCAATGATTGAACTTGGCTGCCTTGGTATATGTGACTAGATCCATTTCTGCAACTGTTGTATGCAAGCCCAGAGTCGGGAGGACCCAGTATGAGAGCGGGTCATCGTGTGGCGCAGAGCTGGGGTAGGATGTTGCTGAGCACTAGAATCAATAGGCTTAGAAAATTCCATGAAGTCTATAACAAGGGGAAGGCTAAGGGAGGTATCGCTGCTGGTGGGGGAGGCGGGTGGGGCTGTGGGGGCGGGGGTTAGGTTGGGGGGCTGGGAGCTTGTGGGTGAGGGCGAGGGCGAGTGGTGTGGGCGCAGCGTTTGGGACGTGTTGTGTGTAAGGTGGCTATAAGGCGGGCTGGACATAGAAGGGTTAGAAGGCAGGCTAGGTGCAGATGCGCTGGTAGGCGGGCTGTGCACGTAGGGATTGGAAGGCGGGGTAAGGAAGTGTTAGGAAGGCGGGCCAAGGGCTATAACAGGGGTGTGTGGCTTTGTGAAGGTGCGGGTAGGCTGGAGATCACAGGAATTTGTAGCACAGGATTGGTATTGGAAGACGAAGTCATGGAATCACGGATCCGAGTCATCTTTGGATATGGGAAAACCTGTTCATAAAAAACATGGCGTGAGACAAAAAGTTTACCAGAAGACAAATCCAAACAGTGATAGCCTTTGTTCAAATGGCTGTAACCAATAAAAATGCAAGGATGAGACTGATAATCAAGTTTAGAGGCAGAATATCGGCAAAGCCAAGGATAAAATAGACAACCAAAAGCATGAAGAAAAGTATAATCAGGAGGGGAATGCAGCAATTTTTCAAAAGGGGATTGAAAATCAAGCAATTTACTGGGCATCATGTTAATTAAATAGACAGCAGTATCAAAGGCATGAGTCCAGAAGGATCTGTCTAGTTTAGCATGTGCCAATAAAGATAACCCTGTTTCAACAATATGGCAGTGTTTCAGTTCTGCACATCTATTTTGCTTAGAAGTGTATGGACAGGAAACCCGATGCTGTATGTCATGCTGGGACAAGTAGGATGAAATAGATTGACTTTCTCCATCCCAATCAGATTGAAAGGATTGAATGGTGCATTCAAATTTTTTTCCACCAATGAACGAAAGTTAATGAAAGCAGAAAGAGCATCAAATTTATATTTCAAGAAATAGATCTAATAGAATTTGCTATAATGATCATAGAACAACACATAATACGAAAAATTATCATAAGATTTCACTAGGGATGGACCCCAAAGACCTAAACAAATAAGTTCCAAAGGCCGCTTGGCCTGAAAAGTAGACTCAACAGATGGAAGTTTATGACTCTTGCTAACAGCACAACTAGAACAACAAAAAGACTCTAATTTACTAGAAACAAGAAGTTTATTCTGACTAAGGACTTTTCTGACGACAGGCAATGCTGCATGTCCTAATCTCGCATGCCACGTGGAGAGTGAAGTGAGGTGGATCCGAGCAGGTGGGGCTGAAAGTTTCGGCACAGTATAGAGGCCCCCTCTATTCGGCCCTTGGTAAATGACTTTCTTGGATTTTAAGTCCTTCATAACAAAGCAATCATTAAAGAATTCCACAGAAATATCATTATGGTTAGTAAGAGCAGAAACAGATATAAGATTAGAGTTAGACTATGGAACATGAAGAACATTGGATAATTTGAGAGACCGACCAGATGTATGAAATAAAGAATGACTAGTATGAGAAATTTGGAGTTTAGAACCGTTACCCAAAATTACTTCTTCCGGTCCTGTATAATTCGAGTGAAGAGCCAGGTTCCCCATATTAGATGTGAGATGATGAGTAGCACCCGTATCCATGATCTATGGTTGAGTAAGGGATGGGTGAGGGGCTATGGTGGTGTGGTTGGCTTAGGGGGTTCGGTTTTGTGGAGGGTTGAACCTGGGTAAGGGACACTGACGAGCATAGTGACCGTTTCCCTTGCAATGTGACATATTACTATAGCAACATCATCCCCTGCAAAAGTAGTGACATTCCCATGCAAATATTGATTGCCATTGTGATAGCCATTGCTGCGGCTACCACCAAAACCAAAAGGCTGAAACTGCTGCTGCCATCCACGGCCTCGGCCGCCATAGCTGTTACCACGCCCTTTGCTGGCAGTAAACTATCAGGAATTCTAACCAGAATAATTCCCTGGCGCATTTACTTGCTGCCTCACCGTCACATGAGCGGACGGGACTGAATTTTTACGACTAACATGGTGATTTATCTTCCTTTCTTAGGTTAACAACATTCCATACAAATCATCAAACAAAATAGACTCTATATGGACTTCAAAGGTCCTCACAAATGCATCAAAATTCTCATGTAACCCTTCAATAACAGCCTCTATTAAATCATCCTCTCTAAAATTGTAACCCAAAGCTAACAACGAATCATATATAGACTTTGCACGCTCCAAATAATTAGCAACATCATCATTCCCTTGTTTAAGATTATGCAATCGACTATGCAATTCACGGATTTGGGAGTAAGACCCCGACGCATAAGAAACATTAGGTTTATCCCAAGCAGCCCTAGCAGAGGTGACGCCTACAAACTGAGGCAAATGAGATTCCGAAATTGAGTTTAGAATCCAGCAAAGTACCTGCTCATTGCGTCTATTCCAGAGGACGAAGGCTGGATTTTTCACACTGTTGCTAAGAAACTCTACCGGTGCCGGGTCTGAGCCATCTAGATGCCCGTCAAGGCCACTGCCTTTAATCATAGGGAGCAGCTGTGTCTTGCACAATAGAAAGTTGGTGCTGGTAAATTTGGCCGGCATTTGTGTAGCGAGAGTGGGCAAAGGAGGAGAGGAATTCGTGGTGATGGCTGGGACAACATCGGTGCTGACACCGGTGATAGTTGCTACGGTTGACATGGTGGACGGGAGAAAAGACGGCCAGGGTTAGGGTTCCAAGAAAAAATCAGCTGTTAGGCCCTTGATAGCTCTAATACCATGAAAGACTGATGTGAACCCTTTTGTGATATTGATTTCCAATGGGTATTTGTATCCCAATAGTACATGTGTGTAATATTTACAATACTCCCTGTACAATATATACTAGTTCAATATACACAGTCCTATCATCAAATGCTAGAAAATTCATATCTAATAGATAAAGATAATGCTATGAAGAAAATCCATACAATAGTTCCAAATTATTCCTTTAATTAGATTATTGGCAAAAACAAAATTTTATAATGCACTATGCTAGAACATCCTATTAGTAGACTGATCCAGGCTCATTCATCCAATTCTGGTGTTATCGACTAATTTGTGTGTATATGCAGAAATTTTTCTTATTATTATAGTGGATTGTCAAAAAAACAAAAAAGGTTTATATCGGATAAAATGAAAGAAAGACCTTTTTACGGTTTATACGTGCTTTTTTTTTAAAAAAAAAAAAGATTACGTTTATATATATAAATAACTCTGATAGCACTATGCTTAACAAAATCACAAACAAAGTGAATATCGACCTTATTAATATATATGCTTACTTCAATTTTTTTTTTTTTAATTAAATTTCTTTATCTCCATTCTGCTCACTCCTCTTCTCATTCTTCGTCTCTGTATTCTTCCTTCTATCTCTCTATCTTCACAGATCTCTGCTCATTGGCGCTCTTTGTTTCAGGCACAACTCTTGCAGGTAAAGTTCTCTGTTTCGCTTGGGTTATTTTATTTTCTCTATTTTCTTCGGCTATGCAATGATGCATTGAGTGCTCAAGATTTAATTAATGGATTTTATTCGGTTGATAATTTAGTAAATATATTGCATTCGGTTACTTTTTTATTTAATATTTCCTTATGTACCTGAGATTTTTTTTTTTTTTTCCAGATTTCTTGCATAGTCGCTATTTTAAATCATGTGTGCATTAATATCTGGGTGTGAAAATAAATTGCATTCTTTTTATAATTAGATAGATTATAAATAAATTTTATTGTTATAGTAGAGCATTGAAATTTGATGTTAATTAAGATGCGACTTGGACATATCAAGGATATGTGGAGGTTTGTGACAAGGAAAATAAAGGTTAAGAATGCTTAGGAGTCTGGTGTTACAACAACTAGAAAATAAAATCTATCGACCGAAAGTAGAAAACAAATGAAAGTTGTTGTGTATCATAGTTGGATGATATATATACTACATGTTCTTTTGTATTATCCATGTGCGCAAGTGATTTCTTTTAATTTCTTTTGAAAACATGTATATTGCTTCTTTAACTTTTATTTCAAAATATGATGGATGTTATAAAAATATATATATATATATGATGGATATGGTTGGGAATTTATTTCCTTACATAATAGTTTCTGTTTTCCTGAATTTAATAATTTTAATTTGTGTGATAATGATATTTATTCTTTGAAGTCGCAAATTTAATTTTACAATATGTATCCATACGAGAAAAGAGGAAAATAAATGTCATTGCTACATTTTATATTTAGCCAAGTGAAAAAAAAATTAAATAAGTCAGATGTTTCTTGAAAGATAAATAGTGAAATTGTAGACTTCACTGTTCAGAGTTTATATGTGAAAGGACTTTAGTGTTATAGGAGCGAAAATGGCTAAAATTATCCTAAGGGGTGAATATATTGCCTTCCAAGAGGGGTGGTCCCACTTTCAAAGATTTTGCCCTAATCAAAGCAGTTTCACAGAGAATGCGAATAAATGTGTTGTGAAACTAGTTTTGAAAACCTTTTTATATAATGCTCTATGATGATACTTTATATTAAGAATTTGCATATAGAGCAAAGCAACACTTGAAAACATATGAACAGGCAAAATAACATAAATCAAAGAGATAGAGTTTAGAGAGATTGAGACACAGAGATTTTCATCGAGCTTCGGTCAAACCTATACCTGCTCCTCTCCCTAAGCCGCAACTTGAGAGTTTTTCATTATAATTTTTTTACGGAAAAAAATCAGGTCTGAAGTTACTTTTTCCGAATTCAAGTAACAAACTTAATACTTTTTCCCGAGCGAAGTATGAAAATCTTACTTTTACAGGCTAAGTATGAAACCTAATATTTGTTGCAAGCAAAGTATCAAAAGTCCTACTTTTACAGGTTGGGTATGAACCTAATTTTTTACGGGTTGAGTATCAAACCCAATACTTTTTCCGGGACAAAATATCAAAACCTTACAACCTCACTTTTCTAGTAAAGTGAAAAACTCCCTCTCATACACTCACTTGTGTGAGTTACGAATTCTTACAAATAATTGAATGTAAGAACACAAATGATGTAGAACACTTTGAATATATGAAGCATGGAAGGATTTTGGAAAGACTTGTATTTGATCTTGATGTATAAAGCTTTTGATGTAAGTCTCTCACCTTGAAATGTTGATTTGAAGCCCATTTTATAGCCAAAATTTAAAAACTAGCCATTTATGACCGTTTATAGCCATTAGACACAACTGCCACATCACTTATTAATTCTGTCTTCGGCAATAATTAGTCAACTAAAAATTATTCGGCAATAAGAAAAAAAAAAATTTCATACTCTATCTCTTTTGAAGGAGACATCTTAATTAATAGTCTGCATCTTGTTGTGTTTTTTGTTTAAGTGTAGCGATACCCACATGTAATCTCAAACCCTTCTGCTTTTTTTTTTTTTTTTTAACTTTCTTCTTATGCCCTTTCTCGGGGTCTATTAATAGAAACTCTTAAAAAAAAAAAAAAATGACAAACGAATACAAAACTCATTATACTAGTGAGAAGGAGAAACTTGCTACCTAAGCAATAGAAAATACACAAAATAAATTCCAACAAAAACATGACGATACTCTTTCCTGCACTTTATCAAAATCAACCATTCTTTATCGAGGATCCATAATCATAAGAATTTTCATCTCCCGCATATCATCATGCAATTAATAGATTTGGATAAAATTTCCAAATATTGTGTACAAAAGATAGATCTGAGTACCTACAAAGTAAAGATCTCAAGGAATCTTTAATTAGTTTCTAATGATGATCAACTCATTGAAAAAACAAAAAAATAAAAATAAAAAAATATCAAATTTATGATATGCTGAAGCAGATCTATTATTAAGGAAGCCAATTCAGGAGACAAAACTAGAAAAAAAAAATACAGGATATAGATTATTTTTTCGCAAAAAAAAACATGAAAAAAACCAAAAAAGAGAATAAGTATATATATATATATATATATATATATATATATATATATGTGAAATATTTTAACACTTGTATCAATACTTCAAAATTTATAAATTTAAACAAAGATATTGATAAAATATACAATAATATCCTCACTAGATAGGTGAAGGAAAAATATCACATAATGATTAAAAATAAATTAATAAAATACTAAACCTCATAATCTTCTTTATCTTTAAGACCAAAACAAAAAAAGACAAAAAATTGATGTCTTGTTTAGACCATAGGAGTGCAATTATTGCATATTTTCCAAAAGAGTATGGTACGTGGACCATACAACCACATGCCTTTGTTCTCAAATTGCACCATCTTCATTCAATTGCTTCTAACTGTAGAAGAAACGAAAAATCACACCTTTCTTTAGATTCAATTTCAGCCTCAACCACTACCATTGTTGTAAAAGAACAAAGTATGCATAATATATTGACAAAAGAAAAAAAAAAAAGAAAAAAATTAATGCTTGAAATTTCTAACACGAAGGATCAAACAATTATATTTGCTAACTGATCAATTACAAATTTATGAGTGTATTTGCAGAATTGAAAAGCAAGAGTAGGCTAGTATCTTCTAATATATATCTCCAACTTAAGGAAAAAAAAAAAATAGTGCTATTGGTGATATATTAATTTTTTTAATTTCATCTTGATTTCTATGGATTGGAGTCCTAGAAGTTCCCATTCTACACTAAATTTTGCTATCAAAAAGCACATTTAACAGCAATATCCAAACGTTATTACCAAAAACGCATTTTTAATAGCAAAATTATATCAAATTTTTGCTGCAAATACCTACGGTCACAACTTTTTAGCAACAACATACAACAACTACTTTATTGCCGCTAAATGTGCTTTTTGGCAGCAACTTTTGGATATCGTTGCTGTTGGAGATGTTGGGGAATGAATTCCATATTGGAAATAAATGAGATCAAAGAGTAATATATAAGTGGTGTAGATTGGGCTTTAACACAAGCCAATTGGTTTTGTTTTACATGGGCTCAACCCACTTATGTGCCCACTCCAGGCAAGCCCAACACTCTCAAGGCCCACGGACTTTCTTCAGTTGCTAAGTGAGTTATCATTGCAAAAATTTTAGAATCAAAAAGATTTTGAAGATAATACTTAGTCGGCATCCAAGCATATGGAGATAAAGTTTTCATTTGTGAAGATTATTACTTTCCGTAAGAATAAATCAAGCACAAAACAACATACCTTCAAAAGCTTGATTTGTTCAAAGTAATATATTAAAGATGAAGAACCATTCAATTGGAAGGAGAAAATCACTGGATAGCTATGAGCTCATCGACAAGATAGCAATAAACAACTACATATGGGGAACCAAAAGGGGGTCATCCAAAACAACAGCTGGAGTTCATGAGATTGATGCTTCCACTACTTTACATGCTAAACTTGATGCTTTAAATAAAAAGCCGGATTCTGTAAAAGCTGTAAAAAAAATTAATGGTTTGTGAACTCCGTGCAGGTAATCACAGTACTGGTGAATGTGGATTAAGTGGAGCTGATTCAAATTCCATGATGGAATAAGCAAACTACATCCCCAATCAAGGAAGACAGCCAAAAAAAATCCATATTCGAGCACTTACAATCCGGGTTAGAGAAATCAGCCAAACTTCTCATGGAATAATAGCCAAAACATTATTAAACCTCCGCCCGGATTCCAAGTCCAAGAAAGAAAGCAATCCCAAGTGGATATGGTAGCCTCACTGGCCAATGCAATGAACGCTATGATGCAGTGATTAACAGCCAAGATGCTTCTATGAAAAAGATAGAGATACAATTAGACAAATGGCTGAAGCATTAAGTAAAAAGAATCAAGGTACCTTGCCAAGCAATATAGTGACCAACCCAAAAGAGCAAGTTCAAGCAATCACATTAAGAAGTGGGAAGCAACTTGAAGAACTTGTTCCAAAGGAGAAGGAGGAAAGCAAGAAGGAAGAGTGAGTAGAAAAGGAACCACCCAAGGATGAGCTTAAACCATATCAGCCTAGAATTTCTTACCCTTAACGAATATACAAAGAAAAGGAAGATCAAGATTCAAGAAGTTCTTTGACTAGTTGAAAAAGATTGAGATCAACATTCCTCTAGTTGAGGCATTAACACAAATGCCTAAGTGTCCAAAGTACCTGAAGGAGATTATAACAAACAAAAAAAGAGTTGACAATCATGGGACAGTCATGATGACTGAAGAATACAGTGCTATTATTGAAAATAAACTTCCTAATAAAATGGAAGATCTAGGAAGTTTTACTATTCCGTGCTTAATTGGTGATATTGAATTTAGCAAAGTTCTTTGTGACCTTGGAGCCAATATAAATCTGATGCCCTTAACTGTGTGTAGGAAATTAGGAATGATAAAAGAGCTCAAATCTACTAATGTCTCTCTTTAGTTAGCAGACAAGTCAATTGCCTACCCGAGAGGTATGATAGAAGATATCTTGGTGAAAGTAGGAACATTTATATTCCTTATAGATTTCATTATCCTGGACATGGAGGAAGGCAGAGAAGTGCCACTTATTTTTGGAAGACCATTTCTAGCCACAAGCAAAGCTTTGATAGATGTGGAGGGAGGTAAGTTAACCTTGTTGGTGTGCCCTAGTTCTTAGGGCATTGGATTTTTGTATTTTGTTTATACATTAAGACCCATTGTATGAATACATTATTTATGTCACATTAATAAAGGCAATTAATCTATTTCATTTATATCTTATGCTATAATATCAGTAGAGTATCCATTAATTGATAATCATAAAACCTATCCCAGGTCTATTCTAATCGTGGGAACGAATAGAACCACAGACTTGTATATTCGATGACTGTATGGCAGTTCTTAACTAACCATAGTACTTGTATAGTCAGTCATGAATATAGGTACATGTCATTGACATGGGACTGGATCGATCCGCACAAGAAAGCCACATAGTTGTTGCGTCATAGGTCTTTCTTGAGTAGGTCTCTTTTATCCTCAGACCAAATTTCATTATAGTATCAATATGGAATCCGATGCACTTTGACATACGCCTAACAAGTCTGTAAAAGGATGCTAAATACGGGTATGATTGGGTGGATCAGTGAACATGTTGATATTGATGATGAAGTGATGGAATTGCCACTCGGGTAACACTGAGATGATATCATTGGCCACTTGATGAGTGGGACTGATAAGTGTATGGCCATACCCAAGTAAGTTGGTGCCTGTTTGATTAATCAGTCAACTCAAGATCAAGAAGTATAATAAACAATAAAAGAGGATGACAGACACTTGTTTATTCATATCGATATCGTTAGGCAAAGGACACTATGAGATTACTACTGGGTGAGTGTCTTCTAAAGACTGCTGCATCTTTGTCTTAATTGGGGGCTGTAATGGTTTGCTAGAACCCACTTAGAGTCTGTGGGCCTTGGGCCTACTGCCAACATAAAGATAGAGCCATAGGATCGTGCACATAGATCAACTGAGTTGGAACTTATAGAAATTGTACATGTAATGTACATTGCAAGGAATGTGTTAATTAATTAGTTGACATTCGGTGTCAAGGTAATTAATTAACATTGGATTGAATTTAATTTAATTAATAAGTTTATATAATGTAATTAATTAACTTATCAATTAATTGAATTACATAAAGTAAACAATTAATTAAATAATTTTCGCAAGTAGGAAAATTAAATACATGTATTGTATTTACTTAAGTGTGATTTAATTTTATTTAGGGGTAATTAAATTTAGCCAAATAGAATTAAATTACATAGTATATACTTTTTAATTAAAGTTTATTTATGTAATTATAATCCTAGTGGGCTTGGGTTTAATCAACCTAATTAAAACCCAATTAGACAAGATGTCTATATAAGGGCACACTTAAGGAAGAAAAACCTAATTCAACCCTAATTAATTACTAGAAATTTCAGCCACCAAGAGCAGCCCCAAACAGCCAAAAATCCCAGCAATAATCATCCATTTCTTCGCGTCTTCGGCTAGCACCGGTTCCCTCTCAATAGTTGGTCGTGCACCGGACTTTAGAGATCGTAGTTTCAAGAAACGATTCTGCAGCAGTCTCTAGAGGACACAAATCAGGTGAGTTACTCTCTCTTGATTCAAATTGTTTTTATTCTAATCAATGGTAATTGGACACGATAGGTGGATTCTAGGAAGTTTTAAACGGTGTATTTTACGCTGCGTCACGTTATTTTTCCAATGACGAATCCCAATAGTGGTATTAGAGCCTAGGTTTTGTCCATTAGATTGATTAGAATTGGCTCTTGAAAGCGTTCTTGAAGAAAGAATCGGTTTCAAGTTTGTGATTTTAGGATTTTTATTCAATTTGTTTTGATTTTTGATAAACCCTAGAATTTTGGATTGGGGTTTTTTGATTATTTTTCCCCAATTGTTTTCCATCTAAAATGTTTTTCAATATTGATTGCATATATTTTTTTTGTGGAAATATTTTTATGATTTAAGAAAAAAAAATATTATTTGTGGGAAAGGGAATCGCAAATTGCGATTCCCTTCCCCTAGCGCAGTAGCTGCTGGCTGCAGCACCTGGTTGCTGCTGCTGTGCATGGGATTTGGGTTCGGTTTTAGATTTTGCGGGTATTCCCGGGCCCTAATGCAAATTAAATTAAATATTTTTAAATTAATTTTTATTTAAATTGTTTATTTTGTTGACATGCGTATTTAATTTAATTGTTTGCATATTAAATTGAATATGGACTTTGTGAAATTGGCCCAATAAACAGTGACACCAATTAAAATTGGGAGAGCTAAATTTTAAATTTGTGACAATCCAAATTCAAATGGGAGTAAAATTGTTAATTTTGCACTTATGGATGTTATCCATTGGGCCTTTATGGGCCTTAGTCACGTTTGTTAAAATTGGCGACTTCACCCTAAGTAACTCGGCTTAACATTTATATTTATAATTTGGAATGCCATGATCATGCATCATATTGGTATGTATGTGCACAACAGGTACTTTATTTGAAATGTGATGTTGAGTTCTATGGGCCTTAAATTATTATCGGTTGAAATTTAATTTTGGGAAATATGGCCTGCATGCCTTTTTTTTATTTTGATGTAATTTTAGAATAGATTTTATTTTACAAAATTGTTGTAATTGCATCAAGTATGGAGGAAAGCCCAGATGGAGCAAGCCCATGGTGGGAGCCCAAGAAGGATTGCAGTCCGGCCCATGAAGAATTAGATAGGATATCTAGTTTTTCATTAGGTTGTGATTAAAGGCCCATAGGATCTCATTTATTTTAAATTAAGTATGCTATTGCATTTGTCATATAATATGGATGTATGGATCACCAAATTATTACCCGCGTTTATGCATGCTAAGCCGTATCACTTAATTATAATCCGAAAATTAAAATATTGAGTCATTTAAAAGTGCTTGCCACATTTACACCTCTTCCTCCTATTGATGCTGCAATGTGCGCCATGCCCTAGCTGGGTACATTGTAGTATTCGGTGGGCCGTCAAGGGTTAGGATACTTGGTATGGTTAACAAGTGAATGGTGGTTTGACTCAACATGGGTAGCATTAGCTCAGAGCGGGCCCTAAGCACAGATGGGTAAAGTGTCAATAAGCCCATCAAACCAAGAATCCTTCATGGAAAGATTTGATAGGTTGTCCTACCAAACGATTCAATGTTTGGTTAGCGAGCCCTAGTTCGGCCAGTCATTGATAAGTTATGGATCTTGGTCAAGTCAGCCAATTAACATCACCAACAAACAAATTAAAATCGGATTATTAATTTGAATTGGCTTAAAAGTCCTTTATTTCTAACTCAAGCAAGGATTTCTTCCTTGTAGATAATCCCACTTCACTTAAGCAATTTAAATGGCTGCAACAAACAACAACTCACTCTCACTTAGGTCACTCTTGGAGAAGGAGAAGCTTTCGGGGACTAACTTCCTAGATTGGGCTAGGAACTTACAAATAGTTCTTAAACAAGAGTCTAAGGAGTATGTACTGAATGCTCTTTTACCAGCTAGCCCTCCCGTAGGTCGAGGCGTCACCACAGCGATGGTGGAGCAGTATGACCGGCACGTGAGGGATGACCGAGATGTCTCGTGCCTTATGCTGGGTACCATGGCTTCTGATCTTTAGAAGCAGTTTATGGACGAGCATGCTTATGAGATGATGGATCAGCTTAAAAAGATGTTCCAAGATCAGGCTCATCAGGAACGTTACCTGACAATTAAGGCACTTTGCACCACTGTGATGGCAGCTGGGACTTCTGTTAACACTTATGTGCTAAAGTTGAAGGGGTATATTGATACACTTGCCCACCTCAGCTCGCCAGTTCCGCAGGACTTGGCAGCAGACATTATTCTCGGGTCACTTCCTGAGTCTTACAACCAGTTTATCATGAATTACCATATACAAGGGTTGGATAAATCGGTTGTTGAGCTGCATGGCATGCTCAAGCTTACTGGGCAGTCTCTTAAGAAGACTCCTGAAGTATTGCTGGTGAACAAGGGCAATACGTCCATTGCTAAGGGAAAGGCCAAATCTAAGGCCAAGGCCAAGGCCCAAAAGGCCAAGGCTAAGGGCAGAAAGATGGTGGCCTAACCTAAAGCAAGGGTTACTTCTCCTGACGATGTCTGCCATGAGTGTCATGAGAAGGGGCACTGGAAGAGCTCATGTCCAAAAGTAAGGGAGGAACTGAAGGGCAAAACTGCTGCTTCAGGTATTTATGTTGTTGAGATTAATCTGGCTATTTCTACATCTTAGGTCTTGGACACTTCTTGAAAATGGCTTATATATCCTTGATCTAAAATGTGAAAGTTCAATCTATAACATAAATACTAAAAGGATTAAACAAAATGAAATTAATCCTACTTACATCTGGCATGGTCGACTTGGCCATATAAATGAGAAGCGTATAGCTAGGCTTCACTCTAGTGGAGTGCTGGGGTCATTTGACATCCAGTCTTATGACAAATGCGAATCTTGTTTGAGAGGCAAGATGACAAAGGCGCCTTTTTGCAAGACTGCTGAAAGGGCCTCAGAGCTATTGGAGCTAATATATTCCGATGTATGCGGCTCAATGAGCACTAGTGCTAGATCTGGTTTTTTGTACTTTGTCACCTTTATGGATAACTTCAGCAGATACGGTTAGGTGTATCTGATGAAGCATAAGTCTGAGACTCTCTAAAGGATCAAGGACTTTAAGAATAAAGTAGAAAACCAACTTGGCAAGAAAATAAAAGCACTTCGGTTTGACCGAGGGGCTGAATATTTGAGCCAAGAGTTTGACTCATTTTAAGAGAGTGTGGGATTGTATCCCAACTCACTCCTCCTAGTACACCCTAGTGGAATGAAGTGTCAGAAAAGAGGAATAGGACCTTGCTAGACATGGTTCACTTGATGATGAGTCAAGTTACACTCCCAGTCTCCTTTTGGGGATATGCTTTAGAGACAGCTATTTACATTCTTAATAATACACCAAGCAAGGCAGTTAAGGGAACACCATATGAACTATGGAAGGGCCGAAAGCCCAATTTTTCCTTCTTAAAGATTTGGGGCTGTGATGCACCTATTAAGAAATTGACTAGTGGCAAACTTGAGTCCAAATCTGTCAAGTGCCAGTTTATGGGTTACCCTAAGGAAAATAAGGGTTATTACTTCTACGATCCGGGGGAAAACAAAGTTTTCATAGCCAGAAATGCAGTCTTCTTGGAGAAGGAATTCCTTTCTAAGAGAGACAGTGGGAGTAATGTTCAACTTTCAGAAGTTCAAGACTCACAAACTCCTGCAGCTACTGCTGAGGATGCTTCGGGAACCGATCTGACTACTCAAGAAATTGAGGAACCAGAACTGGTTGCACAGGGCCCTAGAAGGTCTGGTAGGACACATCATCAGCCAGAGAGATACGGCTTTCTTGTGACTGATGATAAGGACCTTATGGTCATTGACCAAGTGGAGCCCAAGACCTACCAGGAGGCTATTGAAAGCCCACACTCAGATCAATGGTGCAAAGCCATGAAGGCTGAGATGAAATCTATGCATGACAACCAAGTATAGAACTTGGTGGATCCACCTTCGGGTGCTAAGGTGATAGGTTGAAAGTGGTGTTTCAAATTAAAGGCCAACAACACCTTCAAGGGGCGATTGGTGGCAAAAGGATTCAGGCAAGTTCAAGGAATTAACTATGATGAAACATTTTCACCAGTTGCTATGCTCAAATCCATTAGGATACTACTAGCCATAGCTGCATGGTACGATTATGAGATATGGCAGATGGATGTTAAGAACGCTTTCCTTAATTGAAAGCTACTCGAGGATGTGTACATGGCACAACCTGAGGGTTTTATCGATCCAAAGTATCCAAACCGGGTATCCAAGCTTCAAAGATCCATTTATGGATTGAAGCAAGCATTGAGGTCATAGAATCAGAGATTTAATGAGGCCATTATGGAATATGGCTTCACACAGAATTCTGATGAGCCCTGTGTGTATAAGATGGTTAGTGGGAGCGTTTCCACCTTCCTAGTGCTGTATGTTGATGACATCCTTATTATTAGAGGCGACATACCAACACTGCAAGGGGTTAAGCAGTAGTTGAGTAGGTGCTTCGCAATGAAGGACTTAGGCGAAGATGAGACGATCTTAGGGATCAGGATCTACAGAGATAGATCCAATCGGCTTCTAGGCCTAAGTTAGGCCATGTACATAGACAAGGTTCTGAAAAGATTCAGCATGGACAAGGCAAAGAAAGGATTCTTACCTATACGCCATGGGTTGAAGCTGAGTAAGAAAGATGGTCCTAAAACAAAGAAGGACCGGGAGAATATGGAAAAGATCCCTTATGCATCTGATATTGGATCTATCATGTACCCTATGTTATGTACGAGGCCTGATGTCGCGTTTGCACTAAGTATGACTAGCCGGTACCAGTCAGACCCCAAGGAGGAACACTGGAAGGCTGTCAAGGCAATCTTGAAGTACCTTAATCGGACTAAGGATGCTTTCTTAATGTATGGAGGTCAAGATGAGCTGGTAGTGTCAGGTTACACTGAGGCAAGCTTTGAGACCGAAGAGGATGAGAACCAATCATTGTCTGGTTATGTTTTTCTCCTAAATGGTGGTGCCATTAGTTGGAGGTCCTCAAAGCAGGCCACTATTACTGACTCTACAATGGAAGCTGAGTACATAGCTGCATGCCAAGCTACAAAGGAAGCCGTTTGGATCAAGAAATTCATAACCGAGTTAGGAGTAGTACCACTACCCTAGACCCAGTTGATTTTTTTATGACAACAACGGGGCCATCGCACAAGCTAAGAAGCCCCGGTCACACAAGAGATCCAAACATGTGCTCAGAAAGTTTCACCTCATTCAGGAGATCGTGAACAGAGGTGACATATCATTGTAGAGGGTTGACACCAAGAATAATGTCACTGATCCATTGACCAAAGCGCTGCCACAGACACAGTACAATGGTCATACCAGATCTATAGGAATTAGGGCAATGCCCACTTGGAACTAGTGCAAGTGGGAGATTGTTGGTCTGCCCTAGTTCTTAGGGCATTGGATTCTTGTATTTTGTATTATACATTAAGACTCATTTTATGAATACATTATTTGTGTCACATTAATAAAGACAATTAATCTATTTCATTTATATCTTGTGCTATAATATGAGTAGAGTATCCATTGATTGATAATCATAAAACCTATCCCAGGTCTGTTCTAATCGTGGGAATGAATAGAAACGCAGACTTGTATATTTGATGACTGTATGGCCGTTCTTAACTAGCCATAGTACTTGCATAGTCAGTCATGAATATAGGTACATGTCGTTGACATGGGACTGGATCGATCCGGATAAGAAAGCCACATGGTTGTTGCGTCATAGTTCTTTCTTGAGTAGGTCTCTTTTGTCCTCAGACCAGATTTCATTATAGTATCAATATGGAATCCAGTTCACTTTGACATACGCCTAACAGATCTGTAAAAGGATGCTAAATACGGGTATGATTGGGTGGACCAGTGAACATGTTGATATTGATGATAAAGTGATGGAATTGCCACTCAGGTAACACCGAGATGATATCATTGGCCACTTGATGAGTGGGACTGATAAGTGTACGGCCATACCCAAGTAAGTCGGTGCTTATTTAATCAATCATTTAACTTAAGCTCAAGAAATATAATAAACAAGAGAAGAGGATGACGGACACCATGCCTCTTGTTTATTCATATCAATATCATTAGGCAAAGGACACTATGAGATTACTACCGGGTGAGTGTCTTCTAAAGACTGATGCATCTTTGTCTTAATTGGGGGCTGTAATGGTTTGCTAGAACCCACTTACAGTCCGTGGGCCTTGGGCCTACTGCCAACATAAAGACAGAGCCATAGGATCGTGCACGTAGATCAACTGAGCCGGAACTTATAGAAATTGTACATGTAATGTAGATTAGAAGGAATGTCTTAATTAATTAGTTGACATTCGGTGTCAAGGTAATTAATTAACATTGGGTTGAATTTAATTTAATTAATAAGTTTACATAATGTAATTAATTAATTTATTAATTAATTGAATTACATAAAGTAAACAATTAATTAAATAATTTTCCCAAGTAGAAAAATTAAATATATGTATTGTATTTACTTAAGTGTGATTTAATTTTATTTAGGGGTAACTAAATTTAGCCAAATGGAATTAAATTACATAGTATATACTTTTTAATTAAAGTTTATTTATGTAATTATAATCTTAGTGGGCTTGGGTTTAGTTAACCTAATTAAAACCCATTTCGACAAGATGTCTATATAAAGGAACACTTAAGGAAGAAAAACCTAATTCAATCCTAATTAATTGCTGGAAATTTCAGCCACCAAGAGCAGCCCCAAACAGCTAAAAATCCTAGCATTAATCATCCATTCCTTCGCGTCTTCGGCTAGCACCGGTTCCTGCTCAATAGTTGGTCGTGCACCGGACTTTGGAGATCTCAGTTTCAAGAAACGATTCTAAAACAGTCTCTAGAGGAGACGAATCCGGTGAGTTAATCTCTCTTGATTCAAATTATTTTTATTCTAATCAATGGTAATTGGACACGATAGGTGGATTCTAGGAAATTTTAAATGATGTATTTTCCACTGCGCCACGTTATTTTTCCAATGACGAATCCCAACAAACCTTACGAGTGGGACAAGAAGAGGTAACTTTCTATGTTTTTAAATCTATGAAATATCCTATGGAATATAAATCTTGTCTTAGGATTGATGTGACTAATGAATTTGTTCAAACAATTTCGCATAAATCTTAAGAAAATTTTATTGCTTCTGAAAAATGTGAGTTAGTTGAGCAGAAACAGGTTTTTGCTACTGAAGAACTTTTGCAAAATACCAAACCTATTCTCCTGTCCATAGAACAACCTCCTGTACTTGAATTGAAGCAACTACATGTGAATTTAAAATATGAATTTTTAGGTAAAAATTCTACTTTACCAGTCATTATTACTGCATCTCTAAGTAAAAAAGAGGAGGAAAAACTTTTACATGTTTTGAAAAGCCATATTAGAGCAATAGGTTGCACCATTTCTGACATTAACGGGATTAGCCCCTCCTTGTGTATGCATAAGATTTTGATGGAGGAAAACCAAACTCCCACCATTGAGCATCAACGTAGGTTGAATCCTAACATGAAAGAGGTGGTGAAAAATGAAGTGATTAAATTACTTGATGCTGGAATATTTATCCTATTTCCTACAGCTAGTGGGTGGGTCCAGTGCAAGTTGTACCCAAGAAAGGAGGGATGACAGTGATTACTAATGAGAACAACGAGTTGATTCCCACTAGAAAAGTCACGGGTTGGCGCGTATGTATTGACTACAGGAAACTTAATAGTGCAACCCGAAAAGATCATTTTCCTTTTCCTTTTATTAAGCAAATGTTAAAGCGGCTTGCTGGACATGCTTTCTATTTCTTTTTAGATGACTATTCAGGATATAACCAAATTTCTATTGCACCATTAGATCAAGAGAAAACTACATTCACATGTCCATATGGTACTTTTGCGTATAAAAGAATGCCCTTCGGCTTGTGTAATACGCCCGTAACTTTTCAGCAGTGCATGATGGCAATCTTCTCGGATATGATTGAATTTATTGAAGTATTTATGGATGACTTTTTTGTGTTTAGGTCTTCTTTTGATCATTGTCTGGCTGATCTTTCTCAAGTCTTGCAGAGATGCGAAGAAGCTAACCTTGTTTTAAATTGGGAAAAGTGCCATTTTATGGTGCAAGAAGGAATTGTGTTTGGGACACAAAATCTCAGCAAAGGGAATTGAAGTGGATAGAGCAACGATTGAGGTGATTAAAAGTTACCAACACCAACTTCAGTCAAAGGCATAAGAAGTTTCCTTGGGCATGCTGGATTTTATCGTCGATTTATCAAAGACTTCTCGAAGATTTCTAAACCCTTTTGTAATCTTTTGGCGAAAGATGTGCCGTTCGAATTTGACGAAGAGTGTGCGGAAGCTTTCAACCAGATCAAAAGGGAATTAATCTCTACTCCGATTATAGCCACCCCAAATTGGAATGCCCTATTTGAATTGATGTGCAATGCTAGCGATTTTGCTGTTAGAGCTGTATTGGGATAGAGGAAGGATAAAAAGCTTCATGCTATAGCTTTTGCAAGCTGGACTCTTAATGATGCACAATTCAATTACGTAACAACTGAAAAAGAGCTCCTGGCTATTGTTTTTTCTTTCGATAAATTTAGATCTTACCTGATGGGATCAAAAACAATAGTTTTTACTGATAATGTTGCACTTCATTTTCTTCTTGCAAAGAAAAATGCTAAACCGAGACTAATTCGTTCGATTCTTTTATTGCAGGAATTTGACTTGGAGATCAAAGATAAAAAAAGGAGTAGAGAATTCAGTTGTCGATCATTTCTCTTGATTGGAACACTTGGATAAACCTGACGACCAACCGCCAATTAATGAAACATTCCCTGATGAACAATTGTTTGCAATTCTCAAATCTATAACTACTAATGATCCTTGCTTTGTTGATTTTGCTAATTATTGAGCATGCAATGTTCTGCCTAAAAACATGACATATCAGTAAAAGAAAAAAAAGTCATGCATAACATTAAGCACTATTTTTGGGATGAACTGTTTCTCTATAAATATTATGCTGATCAAATAATTAGAAGATGCATTCCTAGTGAGGAGGTGCACATCATTTTGAACCATTGTGATGCATTAGAATGTGGAGGGCATTTTAGTTCATCTAGGATAGCAACTAAGGTGTTGAAAAGTGGTTTTTATTGGCCTACATTGTTTAAAGATGCTTATACCTTTATTTTGAATTGTGATAAATGTCAAAGGATGGAAAATATATCTAAGAGAAACGAAATGCCATTGAATAACATCTTAGAAGTAGAGTTTTTTATGTTTAGGGGATACACTTCATGGGTCCATTTCCATCATCGTATGGGAATCAATACATTTTGGTAGCAGTAGATTATGTATCCAAGTGGGTAGAAGCAATGGCTTTGCCCTCAAATGAGTCGAAGCATGTAGTAAAGTTCTTGAGGAAGAATATCTTCACTTGTTTTGGAGTCCCACGCACTATTATAAGTGATGGTGGTACACACTTCTGTAACCGCCTATTCGATTCTTTGTTATCTAAATATGGTGTGACTCATCGTGTAGGTACCCCGTATCACCTTCAAACGAGCGAACAAGTGGAGGTTTTTAACTGGGAGTTGAAGCATATACTCGAAGCCATAGTTAATTCATCGCGAAAGGATTGGGCAATAAAGCTTGATGATGCTCTTTGGGCATATCAAACAGCTTTTAAAACTTTGTTAGGAATGTCTCCTTATCGATTAGTGTTTGGCAAAGCTTATTATCTTCCTGTAGAGCTAGAACATACAGCATATTAGGCAACTAAGATCCTAAATTTCAGGCTTCCCGTAATTAGAGATCAAAGAGTGTTGCAACTCATTGAATTAGATGAGCTTTAGCTTTATGCCCATGAGAATGCTCAGATTTATAAAGAGAGAACCAAAAAATGGCATGATAGGCATATCCGAAGACAGGAGTTCTCTGAGGGTCAAAAGGTGTTGCTTTTCAATAGCCGTCTTCGACTTTTTCCAGGAAAGCTGAAGTCGAGATGGTCCAGACCGTTCATTATTTTGAAGGTTTTTCCATATGGAGCAATTGAACTTGAAAGTGATGGAAGAAATTCAAAGCGAATGGTCAGCGTCTGAGCCGTACAATGATGATGGTTTTGATTCATCTTAGACCACTATACAACTCATATAAAAGGGCAAATCTAAAGTCGAGCTATCGCCTCTAAACATAGAACTAACTGAGAGGCAACCCAATTTTCATTCCATTTTGTCCTTCTAATGTTTGTTGTTTTGTTTTTCTCTACAAAAAACCCACAAAAAGAGGAAATCGGGATATTCAAAAACATAAAAAGAGAAAACCCTTCCTATTTAAACATTCTCTTCTTCTTTTCCAACCTAAGCCCTTTTTTTTCTCTTCTTCTTCTTCTTCTCCTCCTCATACCTCTCATCTTTATAGCACCTTTCCTCTTTAAATTTCTTCCCCTAATCTCTCTTTATCAACAAGGCCACTATTCCTTTCTCACAAATTCACCGTTCTCCCCATCTCTCTCCACTATTTTGCAAATTTCTCTCCTCAACCTAGAAATTCCAGTTTGGAATTTTGGTGTAGTTGTCTCAACCATGTCTCCAAGAGTCAAATCAGTGCTAAGAGGAAGCCATCAGACACTTTTGCGGATGCGAAAAGAGAGAAGGTTAATGTCTCAATCCGGGTAAGTAAAATCTCTTCTGACTTTAATTGCCCCTTTTTTTTTGAAGAGGGGGGAGGAGGGAGAGAAGTATTTTGAGTTTAGTCACTAGAGAGGTTCAACCTTTTACTTTCTTTGATACCATAATGCTTGATAAATTTGGCTTGAAAGCTTAATACAAAACTGTTATTGGTAAGCTTGGATGGACTGGTCTTATTACTGTTGAATTGCCTTCTTTTCCTCAATTAATGCATGACTTTTTCACCACTGTTGCTTATCATGAAAATTTTATTGATGGTAATCTCATTAAGTTTAGACTTCAGGGCACTGAGTTTGATTTATCTATGGAAGGTTTATGTCATTTTTTTCGATTCCCTGTTGATGGTTTGTGTGACATTGTGCCTGAGTTCAATGCCGATGAGATGTGGAATTATTTGACTGGGGAGGATGAATTTAACACTCATAATGCATGAACGGCCTTGATTAGAGATCATTCTTTATTTTTGTTGCGCAAATTCATCTGTCCGTCAGTGGTAGGGAAGAAGGAGAGTAATGGGGTGGCCA
This sequence comes from Euphorbia tirucalli, assembly GCA_039660915.1. NCBI lineage: Eukaryota > Viridiplantae > Streptophyta > Magnoliopsida > Malpighiales > Euphorbiaceae > Euphorbia > Euphorbia tirucalli. The sequence continues at coordinate 16,523,212 of CM077639.1, forward strand.
CTAGTGAATTGTTCTTCTTTTGGTGCCTTAGGAATGAACGCCCACATAATACTAAACATTTTTTGTTTAAATTTGATGGTCCCAAATGGCTAGTTACAGTACTAGAGGGGGATGAATGGTACTGTACGGCGAATAAAAATTTTCTCAGACCTCTTTTTCAAAAACAAGTTTTATTAAAAAATACGGAATTATAAACTATAATAAAACTTGTAAATATAAAATGCTTTTGTAAAAAATAACTTTAAGTACTAAAGCATTTAATATAAAGTGCATGAAATTAAATTGCATTAAATAAAGAGAGTAGGGATAGAGAAAATGCAAACGCAGAATTTTATCCTGGTTCGACCCAACCGGTCTACGTCCAGTCCCTAAGCCAACCGCTTGAGATTTCCACTAACGTTTCCTTTACGGGCAGGAAACAAGCCTATGTTACTTTTTCTGAGTTCAAGTAACAAACTCAATACTTTTACAGGCTCAGTATCAAACCTATCCCGTTACATTTTGGAGCTTAAGTAACAAACTCAACCGGTGCTTTTTTGAAGCTCAAACACCAAACTTTTACAACCTTTCTTGATCAACCACCAACAAAGTAATACCCCTTTCACACAACCTTGTGTGAAAATACAATTCCTAAAATATGTGAATATATGAATTAATAATATTTTCTCTCTTCTCTTTCAGCTCTTTGGGAATATGGAAGACTTTTATCACCTGAAAGCTTGAATAAGAGTATTTGTTGAATTGTCTTCCACACCTTCACACTTTCTTCTTCTTCCTTTCTATAGCAATGTGAGAATATGGCCATTTGACAAAAATATGGCCGTTGTCTTCAAGTCAAGTAGCCATTGGAAGAGGAATTATGAATTGTCTTCAACTGATAAACCAAGAAAGGAATATAGCCGTTTATCACATGTATCATAGCCGTTTGTCATCACATGTTTCATAGCCATTTGTCCTTTGAGATGAGAGGTCATATCCAAAGTATAGGTGGATTTCTTCTTCATAAAGACATGTGACAAAATGAGGTACAAGTGCATCCTTAGGTGTAAGCCGTAGCTATAAGAGATGGAGTGAAGAGAGACTTTATTCTTAAGGTAAGGTTTGACCTTAAGATTACATTTGATCATAAATTTAAGAATTCCTTAGCTAAGGTTGCAAACTAAGGTAAAATATATCATATGATGCAAGTACATAAAGTGGCTGAAATAATTCTTTAAGCATTACCACTTATAAGTCAAGGTAAGGTCAAAGTATGATCTTAAAAAAATAACTTACCTCATGATCAAATATGAGCTCAAAGTTGATATGTTCAAGTAATCAAAAGAGAGAATAAAGAGAATATGCCCATGTAGCTGAAAATGATCTGAAGATATTCTATCTCATGGTCAACATGTTACCTTATAAATGAATATGAAGTCAATTTGGTAAATATATAGATATATGCCAAAAGTTCTCAATTATCTTAAGTCATAAACACACCTTAGGTCAACATTAATGTTCTCAAGTCATAAACCAACCTTAGGTCAACATTAATGTTCTCAAGTCATGAACCAACCTTAGGTCAACTTTAAGGCATATAAGAATATAAGTATAAAAGTGGCCGAACTATATATATATATATATATATATATATATAAAAGAAACTTTCAAGTCATAAGCCATTTAAGATGAGCAAAAAAGGATTAAGCTATAATTATCTCATATGCTCTTTATATCCAATTGGTACTTTCTTTTTCTCTTTTTGATAAAAGGAATGCTCATGAGTTGCTTATAAACCAAGTATAAAAACATTTTACCTTGTGAAGCTTATTATTTTAAAAATGTCAATTGTGATCATCAAAACTGAACTCAACAAAATTCTTAGTTGAGATGCCCAATTTTCCTAGGAAAGCTTTAGGACTTGGCCATATTGTAACTCGGATAGCTATGAAAAAGTTGAATCTTTTGAATCCCAATTTTGATTTACCTCCGGTTAGTGCATCTAATTTCACTTATGCTTATTTAAACAAAGCTAACTTTTGCTCTAAGTCCGGTGATTTTTTTACTATGATAAACGCACCAAGGGCAAGGGTAAGGAAACTGTGCAGGAGGAGCGGGAAGGTTGGCAAATAATGGCTGACAAGATTGATGCCTATTATGAGGAAGTGCGAGAGATGAAGCGAACGATGGAGCAATTCTTCTCTCAGGTTTCGTTGCATAATGTAAGTTCATCTTATGATTGAGGCAGTCCCTTCTTCCTTTCTCTTTATTGTTCTTTATTCGTTGTAAATTAGGACTATTTGCCTACCAAGTGTGGGGGAAGGGAAAATTTTGGGATAAATAATTTTGCTTTTAGGAAGTTTAATTTTTGTTTTTAGGAAATTTAGTTTTCGTTGTGCTACTCTAATGTAGAAGTTGCATTTAGTTTTTGCATGTTTCCCCCTATAAATCGGATTCTTGGTTGCTTGTCCATAAGTGAATTAGACTTAAATTTAAATTTTGAAATTGACTTGGTTTAACCACTTGGAAAATCTTAATTTTGATCATCAATGAATATAATGAACCAATTGGAAATAGGAAGGATTAGAAACAAAGCATGTTAGTGGGTTTGTCGTAAGGATTGGGGGTTGAGCTTGGTTTGCATATTCTCTACATTTGATTTTGACAAAATTTGATGAAGTTTAATTGATTGATTGGTTTCAAAACGTTTGTTAGCTAATATGAAGTAATTAAGTTTATTGCCAACTTATCGAGGATGAGATAACTAGGATCTAGCTTACAATTGATAATGTTGGTTGAATTGTATTGAAAATGTTAATTAATAGAATTCAATTATCTCGATTACCCTTAAGTCTTGAATTGGGAGATGTGACCATTTCACCTTAAGCAAGGTATGAAAAAAAATCATTCCATGTGTATGGAGAAAGGCTTAAGAGGGAGAGTAAACTTCTCATAAGAGACCCTTTTCATCGCTCGGAAAAGCGAGACCTTTCGCATTTCAACACCCATGAGTTTTGAGTTGGGGAATAGGCCCATCTCACCTTAAGCAAAGTTAAAGAAAAATAATTTTGTGTATGGATCGTAACTTATGGGGAGAGTTACCCCTTGTTGAAGGCCTTCTCAATACTAAAAAAATTAGAATGTTGACCCTTTGCTTAAATCTTGATATCAATATTGGTCTATGGTACTTTAAATGTGAATAAAAGCATAAAATCTCTAGATGTCCTTCTAAGTTGGATGACTCACTTGCCTAAGGTTAGTTAATTAAATAAATTGTGGTAGTTTCTTAATTAGCTGAGTCTTGTGAAGTTGGGTTGGATGTTTTGTTTATGTCGACTTGTTTAATTTTTTGGTTTTTATGGTTAAGCTTGGCTTGTGGAGTTTTGAAACTTCCTATGGAATTTTGGTGACCTTATCTTCCTTGAATGAACGGTTAAGGATTTACTCGGGTTCAACCATAGTCAATTTTGGGTGTAATTTTCCTTTTAGTTTCAGTTTGCTCAAGGACAAGCAAAGATCCAAGTGTGGGGGAATTTGATAACTCATTTTCATATAGGCACTTTTAGGTTTATTGTCACTTGTGTTTTTATTTATTTTCACATTTTTAGTGTTAGTTTTATTATTTACTTATTTTGTATATTTTATTTATTTGCTATTATTAGTGTTATTTTTTTTTCTCTTTTAGGTGTTATGCAGTAGATTTTTTACTAGTTAGGAATTTTGCTAGAAGAAGGATTTTTTGGAGGCTGAACTACGATTGCATTTTCGAGATAGTTGGAGAGTGTTTGAGCTTCAAAGTTGTTCTGCAAAGTTGTGTGTCTATCCGTAGCTTTCCAGCACATCTTGAATCGCGCCAATCGGAGTTATATAGAAAAAGTTAGATTAGATTTTCTGCATCTAGTTTTGGTCCTGCAGGTCAACCTATTTTGTTGACTTTTTCTCCTTTAATTTGGGTCTTCCTAATTCACTTAGAAGACTTGGGAGTTAGAGTGGTTTATTTTTGGGAATTCCTATTCTATAAGGACTTTTTTTAATCAGGGAGTTTTAGTTTAGGAGAGATGGGGGGTCTCTTAGTAGTTTTTCCTGATTGGGTTAGGAGACCTAGTTTTTCTTAATTAAGGAGTCTTTTATTCTTTGAAGAGGGGGATCATTTTTTCCAGCGAGGGGAGTAGCACATTTGAGACTTTTTTTACAGTTTTTGTGAAGATGACGAGACGAAGGAATTTGGCAAAGACGTCTACACCGACTTAGAGTTTTTCTTCTCTCTTTCATGTTTCCCTTCATTTTTTCTTTTTGCGTTTTGGATACCATGTGTAGCTAAACTTTCTTATCTAGGATTTTGATGTAGTACAATTCGTTTAGTTAATGAAAGTATTATAGTTTTCTTACTTTATTCATGCAATTTTCTATTATCTTGCTTATTGCTTGCTTTTGTTTGGCCATCAATTGAATGTTGATAGATTGAAATATTATAGAGTACCGGGAGGGAATACTATTGAAATTAGAACTAAGATAATAGGTACATCGGTCAAGGTTTGAACGGGAGTAATATAATCTGAACTTGTGTGGAGTTTCTGAGATGATTCGAACTTAATGAATTAATTTTATGTTGTTAATTGCTATTGTGAAGGGTTAGTAATGTATGTTTAACATTGGTGATATATCTCGAGAGAGAATGCTTTCGACATAAAATCATTCTCCGCTACATGAATAATTGAATTATTTGATTGTACAATGAGTTGATTAGCTAAGCATTTTATGAAGTCAGTATCCTAGACGTTTTCTCCTATTGAATTTTCTCTATTTGTTTAATTGGCCTTTTCGTTTAATTAGTAGTTTAATACAAATCAAATCAATATTCGCTATTTGCTTAAGTTTGTAGATTTTGTGGTTTGGTTTGAAATTAGTACACAATCCTTGTGGGAATGATCTCTACTTACACTCTACTACTTGAAACGATTTTGTGCACTTGCAAAATTACCACATCAATTTGTGTCTCCATCTTCTTCATAAAAGCATCTTGGCTGTTAATTCGCTGCATCATAGCGGTCATTGCATTGGCCAATGAGGCTATCGTATCCTCTTGTAATTTCTTTCTTTCTTGGGCTTGGAATCCGGGTGGAGGTTTAATAACGTTTTGGCTATTATTCCATGAGAAGTTTGGGTGATTTCTCTAACCCGGATTGTAAGTGCTCGAAAATGGATTTTTTTTTTTTTTTTTTTTTTTTTTTTTGCTGTCTTCCTTGATTGGGGATGTAGTTTGCTTATTCCATCATGGAATTTGAATCAGCTCCACTTAATCCACATTCACCAGTACTGTGATTACCTGCACGGAGTTCACAAACCATTAATTTTTTTTTACAGCTTTTATGGAATCCGGCTTTTTATTTAAAGCATCAAGTTTAGCATGTAAAGTAGTGGAAGCATCAATCTCATGAACTCCAGCTGTTGTTTTGGATGACCCCCTTTTGGTTCCCCATTGGTAGTTGTTTATTGCTATCTTGTCGATGAGCTCATAGCTATCCAGTGATTTTCTCCTTCCAATTGAATGGTTCTTCATCTTTAATATATTACTTTGAACAAATCAAGCTTTTGAAGGTATGTTGTTTTGTGCTTGATTTATTCTTACGGAAAGTAATAATCTTCACAAATGAAAACTTTATCTCCATATGCTTGGATGCCGACTAAGTATTATCTTCAAAATCTTTTTGATTCTAAAATTTTTGCAATGATAACTCACTTAGCAACTGAAGAAAGTCCGTGGGCCTTGAGAGTGTTGGGCTTGCCTGGAGTGGGCACATAAGTGGGTTGAGCCCATGTAAAACAAAACCAATTGGCTTGTGTTAAAGCTCAATCTACACCATTGATCTCATTTATTTCCAATGTGGAATTCATTCCCCAATATCTCCAACAGCAATAATATCCAAAAGTTGCTGCCAAAAAGCACATTTAGCGGCAATAAAGTAGTTGTTGTATGTTGTTGCTAAAAAGTTGTGACCGTAGGTATTTGCAGCAAAAATTTGATATAATTTTGCTATTAAAAATGCGTTTTTGGTAATAACGTTTGGATATTGCTGTTAAATGTGCTTTTTGGTAGCAAAATTTAGTGTAGCATGGGAACTTCTAGGACTCCAATCCATAGAAATCAAGATGAAATTAAAAAAATTAATATATCACCAATAGCACTATTTTTTTTTTTTTTTTTCCTTAAGTTGGAGATATATATTAGAAGATACTAGCCTACTCTTGCTTTTCAATTCTGCAAATACACTCATAAATTTGTAATTGATCAGTTAGCAAATATAATTGTTTGATCCTTCGTGTTAGAAATTTCAAGCATTAATTTTTTTTCTTTTTTTTTTTTTTTTCTTTTGTCAATATATTATGCAGACTTTGTTCTTTTACAACAATGGTAGTGGTTGAGGCTGAAATTGAATCTAAAGAAAGGTGTGATTTTTGAAGATGGTGCAATTTGAGAACAAAGGCATGTGGTTGTATGGTCCACGTACCATACTCTTTTGGAAAATATGCAATAATTGCACTCCTATGGTCTAAACAAGACATCAGTTTTTTGTCTTTTTTTGTTTTGGTCTTAAAGATAAAGAAGATTATGAGGTTTAGTATTTTATTAATTTATTTTTTTTATCATTATGTGATATTTTTCCTTCACCCTCTAGTGAGGATATTATTGTATATTTTATCAATATCTTTGTTTAAATTTATAAATTTTGAAGTATTGATACAAGTGTTAAAATATTTCACACACACACATATATAGATATATATACACACACTTATTCTCTTTTTTGGTTTTTTTCGTGTTTTTTTGTAAAAAAATAATCTATATCCAATATTTTTTTTAAGTTTTGTCTCCTAAATTAGCTTCCTTAGTAATAGATATGCTTCAGCATATCATAAATTTGATAGTTTTTTTTTTTTTTTTTCAATGAGTTGATCGTCGTTAGAAACTGATTAAAAATTCCTTGAGAACTTCACATTGTATGTACCCAAATCTATCTTTTGTATATCTATTAACTGCATGGTGATATGCGGGAGATGAAAATTCTTATGGTTATGGATCATCGATAAAGAATGGTGGATTTTAATAAAGTGCAGGAAAGAGTATTGTCATGTTTTTGTTGGATTTATTTTGTGTATTTTCTCTTGCTTAGGTAGCAAATTTCTCCTTCTCATTAGTATGATGAGTTTTGTATTTGTTTGTCATGTTTTTTTTATTAAGATTTTTTTTATTAAGGAGAAAGGGCACAAGAAGAAAGTTTACCAAAAAAAAAAAAAGTAGAAGGGTTTGAGATTACATGTGGGTATCTTTACACTTAAACAAAAAACACAACAAGATGCAGACTATTACTTAAGATGTCTCCTTCAAAAGAGATAGAGTATGAAAAAAAAATAAAAAAAATTATTGTTTCTTCTCTTCCAAATCTCCTAGCTGATGATCATCTAAAAGTGAAGAACAAAAGGTGGACCAAAAAGTTACTTTAAACAAGGTGACACATTGTCAACAAAAATCCTAAATCCTTGAAAGCACTACTACTTCAATCCGCATCCATCGAGAAACAGAAATCCAGGTGAGAGAACCCTTCTTACACTGAAGTAAAGCATGGTCTTGTACATTATATTTGTTTTAAATTTGTAGAAGAAGGTGTTAAATTTATTTTGTGTCATTGCCGATAAATCGATATTATGTATTTTGTAAATTTGGAATGAATTGCCTATTAGAATTATTGAAAGTTGACTAGTCCGGAATGTGACCTAAAAATAGATCCTTTTTTTCTTAATTAATCATTTAAGCCAATTAAGGGCCAGGTTGGGACAAGCTCAGCCAAAGTACGAGAAATCTTATTTTGGCTGAAACCTGCTTTTGGGGCTGCAGAAAGCAGTTTCAAATGCACAATTAGTAAAAGTCAGATTGTATTTAGCAAAACACTAGAAAAACACTTAAAACTACTTTTAAAGAAAGCAATGAAACCTAGTTTTCCCTGACAACACTTTCACTAAGAGCCTAATTATCCTTTTGCCCAAGATTTTATGTTCAAATTTTATGAAGAAAAAATAGTTATTTTGAAATTTCAACTTCTTTGAGTATGCGTTCCTGTTCAAATCGGGACTTAACTAAGAAAGTGCAGATAAAAATTAAAAAAAATTAATAGTACATACTAAAGTAATTGTTAACGATACATATGTACTTAATATTTGACATAAAAGAAAAGAATTAAAAGAAATTGAAATTTTGAAAGTGTGAAACAGTTGGTATACTAATTCCAACAGCCGTAATGATAATTGGTAGGCTTTGATTAAATGGTTGACCACCATATCTCCATTGACCATTACCTCATTTCAAAACAAGGAAGGAATCCTTGGACCGCTGGCAACTCCAATCTCCTTATGGACTGGTGCCTCTGTTTGTGCAAGAAGAAGAAGAAAAAGAAGCAGGATAATCACCCAGGTATATTATTTAATTTTGCTGATAAATAATTTTATGCATGCTTAATTTGATATTTTTCGAGGAGTGATGAGAATTTTATAAATATAAATGATAATAATTTGCATCAGCAATAATATAGGATTCGTATTTGATGAATTAATGAGATGCTTTCAGCAGTTGGTTATTCTTCTGTTTAGTACTGTTCTTTAATTTCAATATTGGGTCCAAATTATCCTCAAATTCCTGTATGTATGTATGTATGGGATTATCGATTTATCGTCTTGCTAATCATCTACATGATATTGCTATGTAAATCAACAGAAACAAAATTTTCGATTAATGCTTGAATCGGCCTACCAGAGATTGATTAAGATTTTGGATTAATATCGATCTGAACAAATATTTATACTTTTTTAATTATTCTTTTTATTAAGATGTAAATAGTCATTCAAGTAAAAAAAAAAAATTAATGAGAGCAATGGCTTTGATAGAAATGAGTAATCTCATGAACACCCCACCCCACCCCACTCGCACAAGAAAAACAATTTCTTGCATAAATTCCTAATTTCCTATCATATTATGTGTTACCACTTTTTATTTTCTCCTCTTTCACCATTGTTGCGTAAATTTCGTTTCTTCTACATTTCACTTTTTTTTTTTTTTTTTTTTGGCATTTTTCATTTCGATTTTCTTTGTTTTTCATTCTATTTTCTGTAGAATCTGCATTTTATGTGTATATATACATTAGGCTTCCCAATTTCAAGTCACTACCTGCCCGGATCCAAGAGCCGGAAGTAAATACTAGCTAACACTTCCATAATGCTTAATTTCCAATTCTAAATGTTGAAACAAATATCCATCTGATCCTCCTTAATTTGATGTATTTTCATCTTAGACGTAGTCTGCTTCGTAGGATTATCATAGAAAGGATTTATCAATTTATGATTCCATTCTCATCTCATTCCCCCTTTCTTCAAGATGATTCGACCTTGAATTGAATTGGATTGATACTCTTCATAAGAAATGAACACCAGCACAGTAGAAAGTAAAACACTTAGACAAAAATGTGTCAAGTTTATTAGTCTAAGAATAAATTCTTTCAACACCCAGAAAATCAAGGAAATTTTTTTTCCTGTAATTGTCGTCACCTACTTCCACCCCCAAATTCGCTTTCATTTTCAATTTTAATTTCTGGCATATTTGACTTGTCGCATCCAAGTGCACACTTGCCATCGGTCTTCTCCTCGACATACAAATCTTTCATATGTTCAAAGTCTAACAATTTTGGTAGTTAGAGACATAAGAAGTATTGCATATACATGCACGAAAGTGCATCAGCTACTACATTTTTCTTACCTTGCTTATGCCGAAGGGTGTTGTGAAAAGCATCAATGAATTCCATCCAACGTGCATATCTTTTGTTCAGCTTTCTTTGTCCCTTCGGATGTTTTGGGGACTCATGATTGGAGTGTACGAGAGACTCCTTAGGCCAAAAGTAATGTAATAACTTAGGCCAAAAGTAATTTTACAACATCTCTAAGACCCTAACTGCAGCATAAAGCTCTTTGTCACTTGCAGGGTTGTTAGGTGCAGCCTCATTTAACTTCTCAGTAAAGATCGTGATTGGCATTTTATCCTGCATTAATACAGCATAAATGCATATGCTAGAAGCATATTGCACTTAATCTCAAAAGCTTTATGCAAAACATAATTTAATTTGTATGTTAAATAGAAGGCAATGAAGCTGAGCGGTATCAAGTAGTTCCACATGCAGACGAGCAGCTGCTAGCATCTCATCATGCTCCCGCTACGCTTCCTGGCTCCACCACTACTAGAGGTATCCCTATGTTTTTTTTTTTTTTTTTTTTTTTTTTAATGAATATATCTGTTTCTTATTATTAGGTTATTATTACAATAATCTAATATATCTAAGATACTTTATTTTATAACCTTTTATGTATAATAGATATATATAAATTGGTATTCTATATATATATATATATATATATATATATATATATATATATATATATATATATTACACATCGCCCTTGAAATAATCACTTCATATCATTTTTAGATCCTATATCAAAATTAATTTGTTAATTTAGCCTTGTTTATTGATTGAGAGTAGGGGCATCTCTGCAGCCTGTCCTGGAGTCAGAGTCGAGGGCAATTGAGGTGAAGTACTCATTTAGTTATGAAGAATTAGCAACGGCAACTGGTTATTTTTCGGATGCCAATTGCCTAGGCAGAGGTGGATTTGGTCAAGTTTATCTTGGAAAACTTTTGGGGAAAGAAGTTGCAATTAAGAAGCTGTTCCAATTGGAAATAAACGAGAACGAATTTGAGGCAGAGGTTATGGCTATCAGTCGAACCGATCATCCAAATCTTGTGAAGATGATTGGATCCTGCATTGATGAAAATAATAAGCTGCTTGTACTTGAGTGTATTCCCAACGAATCCTTGCATTCTCATTTACATGGTAAGGCCACTCGTTTCTCCCAATCATTAAAAAAAGAAAAGAAAATCACGTCATAACTTGCATTCTTTTTAGTTAAATCAATTGAAGCTAAGCTTGCTAAATATGGAAAATGACATTTCAGGAAAGGCCAATTCTACTATCAGTTGGCGCAATCGATTCAAAATCGCCTTGGGCTCTGCAAAAGGATTGGCGTATTTGCATGAACACTGTGAGTATTTTGTTCCTTCTCCTTTTTTTTTTAAAAAAAAAAAAAATTAGAAGTCAAAGGGATCAATTATTGGTTTAATTAATGTATTTTTGGATTGAAGAAGACAATTGGCTTCTAATTATACATATAATTACTGTTTAAAGTTCAAGGTTAATTTTAGTCTGTCTAAACTTTATTGATCTTGTGGTTATTAGGTAATCCCAGGATCATTCATCGAGACATTAAGGGCAATAATATTCTTCTTGATTTTGATTTCGAACCAAAGGTATTATGGCACTCACAATTCAGGTTAATCTTTCAATAGTGAGAAAAAGTTACGAAGTTGATTGGATTTTACATTCGTATAATTCATCAATTTTTTATTTGACAGATTGCAGATTTTGGACTTGCAAGAGACATTTCATATTCTATTTCCCACATTACCACTAAGCCCAAGGGAACTATTGGGTAAGATAAATCCTGAATTATCACCAAATATCACCAAATATTTTTTATAAATATCAGCGAAAACTACACAAAAAAAAAAAAAAAAAAAAATCTATTGAAAATAACTAATAAAGAAATATTCAACAAAATCTCTTACAAAAATGGATTATAATTTCTACCATATATATATATATATATATATATATATATATATATATATATATATGATGAACATACATAATTTAATTGCTCTTTTAAGAATTTTAGAGGTAAAATCATACCAATATTCCTTAATTTTACGTAATTTCTGTTAATTGTGCTAGTTATTTAGCTCCAGAATGTTGGAGTGAGAGACTTACCGATAAATCAGACGTGTTTTCTTTTGGAATCGTACTTTTGGAATTGATTACCGGGAAGGAACATATCTTCTTAGAAGACAATCAAAGTTATAACCTGGCTGTATGGGTATGTTCCTGCTTGTTTCCTACCTGCATTCTCATATATAATATATTTTTACATAATCTAAAGGCGAGTTGTTATAGAGGGTTAGTCCACCTCTATCAAGAAAGAATTTTATTGCCAAAATTTATTTGCGACCAACTTTTTCATTGGAAATTGTGAATTTTCGTTGGTAATCCGCTCTAGTTGGGATATTTCTGTTAGTATTGTGAAAGTGCTATTGTGATATATCAATCAGGAAGAATCGAATGAAAATCCGATGGAAACTCTGTGGCAAAAAAATTTTTTTTTTTTTTTTAATCCTTCAATCAACATTGTTTCCTTGGGTTAACTCCCAAGTGTTTTGTTCTGTCTACTCCACTGTAAACAATCATATTCCATTTGGTAATTGGCGGTTGTTTCTTTTTAGCCTATTAATCACAACGATAATAATAAATGTCTCGTGATCTTTTGAGAAATTAGGTAGTGCCTCAGCTAAAAACTGCTTTGGAAAAGGGGGAGTATAGCACACTTGTTGACCCCAAACTGAGGAATGAATATGTAGAAGAAGAAATGGGACGAATGGTATACTGTGCTGCAGCTTCTGTATATAAACCAGAAAAGAATCGTCCACTTATGAGTGAGGTATGTATATTTTTACTATATATATATAGATTTCATATAAAGTAGAGTATGACGCTTGGATTAAATATGGGATGCAGATAGTTCAAGCTCTAGAAGGAAATTTACCAGTGGAGGTTTTATGGCAGCATAGCAATGATGAGGAATACCTGTATGATGGAGCTCCATATCACTAATTCATTACCCTTGTAAGAAAATTTATAATAATGTAATATAACAACACTTGAGAACAAAATTTATGGATAATAATTTATTAACAGTAAAATATTAAGGATATATTTATTAAATTATTCAAGACAAATTTCCCTGCTACCATCATCTACAAATTTTATTATGCTGCACAGCTACATGAGTCGCATGCCCTGATACTCCAGTAGGCAGACTCCATCTTATTACACCATCAAACATACTTAAGATTGCTTAAACTAATCTGTACATCTGTACCATATGTTGTATATGTGTACAACTAAACTGAAACTGCTCGCAGTCTCAAATGAAATCAAATTTCACAAGGAGCTTTACCAACTTGTACTTCACTCCCTCAGGGTCGTGGAGCCAAACTGCTCGAATCCCTCTGCTTAATTCCCAGACAGGAAGGCATGTTTGGCCACCAAAGTCATCCTTTTCGGACATGTCATACTCATTAACTTTAATGCAGAGCAGAGCTAGCTCTGGAACAGTTAATGGGAATTCAAATTCCTCATTCCAAACAGGTGTCCAATCGTTTGTCACTGTCTCCGTCTTCTTTGATGCAATATCTGCAGGAACTCCAGCAATTTTTAACTGCAGAGAAAAAAATATATATAACAAATCCCATTTGGTCATCATGCAATTTAATCATCCTTTGGCTCAACACGCATTGATTAAAATAGCTTGGAAGAAAGGGCATCATGCAGCAGAATTGAGCAAAGACGAAACCAGTCAGCTGAACATGCTAATGGATGTTAATCTTATTCATAAAATTTACAAGAAAACAAGGGTGAGGAGAGAAGATATATATCTGCATACTTTAACATAAAAATCTGGAGAGGAGAACATGTCAAAACTACCGAATTCTTCTCGCCATCCTTCCCCCATATACACTTTCACCTATTAAGCAAAATAAGGGTAGCGTTACTGGCAAACACAAAATACCAAGTCAAGATACAAGGAAGGTAGTACAATGACCAGAAAAATTGACCCTAATCAACCTTTCTGGCAATATAAGTACTCACTTTCAAAGTTGTCTTCACAGGCAACTCAGCTTTAGGATCAAAAACCTCTCCTTGTGGGCCAGATTCTAACAGAAAAGATGGTTTCTTCACATAACCGCACCCACCATTGGCTTTGAACATACCATGCATCAACCAAAGTGATTTTCCATGTCCCTATCAGAAGTTGGTAGTTACGTATTTGAACAAAATCAAAACAAAAACTGTAATGCGTATAATACAATCAGTGACATCAAAACAATTATATTTGAGAGAGACTACATCACAGTTCATCCTTTGAGGTATTAGAAAGTTGGAGAACATAAAACCACATTCTAGTGCATGAATATTAATCATTTTCTTTCATTCATTACAGAATCAATGAAGAGAAAAAGTGAAATTGTTGGGAACTATAACAATGTAACAGTATGCATCACAACTTCAGCTTCTTTCCTCAGCTAAAGATTTATAGACATACCTGCATGTTGAAAGCAACCATTTGAGCTCCATGCATCCACGCAATAAATGGGTTATAGTTGGACGAGTCGATACGAATACCCTTCGGATATACTCTTAGTATGTTTCTTTGGGTAAACCTATATTTCCAGCACTCTCATTATACACTTAAGAGCTTGGTTTTATAGAAATGCAGAGTGATGATAAATTACATGCTTTTTTACATAGTTGTGAAGAAGTGCAAAAGCTAACTTATAGAGCAACACTGCAATAGCATATACTGCCTGTGCAAGATCTGAATCAATAGAATGGAGATTTGGATGAATCCTAGAGGAAAAACTATTGAAAATATAATCTAGTTCACTAATTCCAACTCCAATCATTGAAAACCTTCTGTTTCTAAATATCAAAGATTTGATAAAGATTTGCTAAATATCAAAGCAAAAAAACATGCACAGTTAAACAATTCGAAGTATTCAGAAACTGCAAACACTCGTTAGCACCTGACAATTTCTTTTCCATGTGTTTCTGCAGCATCTTCAAGTTGTGCCTCACTTAAGCTAAGACGTCTCACTTTCTCAGGATCTACTTTCAGACATATATCTAGCCCACCTTTAGGCTTCCCAGCATGAATAGCAATTAATTGTTTATACTCCGGAGCTAAAATTCTCTTTGGTTTGATGTTTCCTACATCAATGTCTTCCTCATCATCACTACTTTCATCCAATTCATTCTGCAGGAGAAAGTATTCAAAGGGTCAAAACAGGAAACTTAAATATGCTAAAATTTCAACAATCATCACCACACCTTGATGTCAGCTTGAGTGTCTTCCCCACAAGCTTTTCCATCAGGTTCAACTTTCCTGCTCCCTAAATCACCGTCCCCCTCCTTGATATCTTTGGCATCAAGGTATTCTTTTGGTGGTTTTGTTGATATTATAACTCGCTTCTTCAAAAATTCTGGGGAAGGAAATTCCTTTAAGCGTTCTGAGCCAGGAGAGAACAGAATGTCTCCAAATGTTTGAGTAACCATCTAGAAATATATCAGAGAATAATACATCATTAGACTATAAGAGCTCCATATGCACACAAAACAACTATGACTTACCTCAGCAACTTTAGCCTGAAGATCGGGAGTGAGGTGATCCTCTAGAGTTATAACAACTGGATAATCAGATGCAGTAAAAGCATGCTCCTTGATAGACCTCAAGCATTTGATAAGCTCCACTGGAGTTGTCAGAGTCCTACATCAATGAATTTGAAATTGTTAAAAGACAACATGGGCGCTTCTATTGAAGTTTCTCAGCAGTCCTGTTGAAAAAAGACTAACCGTGATAAAAATTTATTTCTTGGAACGTATTATATTATACACTAACCCTTCTTCAGTTTTGATCAATAAAAACAACATTTTCTTTTTCATTCAAAATGAAGAATGGAAATTTTTTTTCAATTCCAAAAGTATCATGATTGAAAAAGAGAAAAAACATAAAAATTCAAGGAAAAAGAGAAGCACAGGCTAATCATTGTATCAACAATATTCAAGTTCTACTTTGATTTTCCAATTTGAGTTGTAATCACATTTCGTAGTTTGCAGAACAGCGTACCTTCCATGAAGAACTTCCACATCATCCTTAGCTGAGTTAGGCCATATATCCAATTCAATTACTCTCACACCTTTCTGCAGGGCCTCTATAATGGGCACATCACTACAGTCACTGCTAAGTTGGTTCCCAGTTAGATAAGAATTGTGCCCAGTCCATATGAAATAATGCGACAAAGGAGCAGTCATATCTTGGTGCACCTAAATCCCAAGAATTATTCATCAACCGTAATTGAAAACAAAAAGGACGATGCATAATCGGAAAGCTATATAAAATAACAACTAAATAAGCATCTACAGAAACTGGAAAGGTATGATTATGATAAGAGACTTCATTTCCACCGCCAATTGAATTCTTAATTTACAACCGCACCAATACCAGACAAAATATACCTAAATGTTAACGCTAGCACATAGAGGCAAGAAAATGGAGAAATATGTTTACTTCAAACGCGAAGACAGAGAGTATAGGTAGGATTTTCTAAGAGTAGATAGATTACAAAATTCAACAATATCTGTGCACAAATTCATGCGATCATTAAAACGACATATATCAGATTAGAAAGGTTACTACCTAACCACTTTTTGATAATTTTTAGCTCTCAAAACTAGAGCACAATGCTCCAGTGTCTGATTGCTTCATTTGCTTTTATGATACGGAACAGAAGCCGCCAAATCTCCATTTTACGAAAGGAACAAAAACGGTACAAAACAAAAACCGAATCTACCTGAATTATAAAATCCCAAACAACTCCCAATTAAAATTAGCTACTCGGTGCTGATAACGAACAAGAGGAGAAAAGACAAAAGCCATCCGTTTAATTTCATTAAACTCCCAATATTTGGCCATAAAATGAAGGAATGAAGTTAATTACCCCTCGTTTGAGATCTATCGGAGGATTCATATCGCTGAAAAGGTACTTAATAAATGCGTCAAGATTGAGACCTTGACGATCATGAAAATGATCATAAACGGCCTGTACTTCCTCCTTTGCCGCATTGTCTTGCTTTTGGATCTCAACGAGGAACTGACGGAGATGATCAATGGTCATAAATCCATTCTCCGAATACTTTCCGAACAAAGCCTTGATCTCCTCCGGCGCCACAGCCATTGCCACCTTGATTTTCCGTTATACTATTGAAATCCGGTACTCGTAGCTACAAGATGAGAAAAAGGTTAGCAGTTGATTAATTAACGGCCATCAGTCTCTTTTAAGAAGGGGACAAAAAACAAAAGCAGATTTTAATAAGATAAGGTAATTAAATTGATTTTAAAATTTTAATAGAAAATAATATAAAATTGAGGTCGGCAACGTTAATTTTCGTATCTCTCTGCGTCAAAGGTACCACGTGTAAATAATGTAATTTCATTAAAAAAAAAAGTATGCCATGTGGAATATTCTCATTGGCTTTTACAGTACGGTAGATTTTCTCGTCTTGTAATGCATGCATTAAATAGATTTTGACAGGTTGTTGGACAAATTATTTGATGGTTATCAGAAAAATGAAAAACTCTAACATCTCCTTTTTGCACCATTAAAAAAAAAAAAAAAAAAAAAAACACTCCTTGTTGCATTAATAATAATTATTTGACAAAAATGAAAAATATCAATAAAAAAAAAATCTCTTATTGAAAATTTTTGCCTATCATTTCCTTTTTCTTTTTTTTTTTTTTTTTTTTTTGTTTAATCAGAAATTAATCTGAAGAGCAAATTATTTCTTCTTTTTACAACAATTATTTATGTAAATGCTCATTGTTTGTTTCCTTTAAATACAGAAAAATAGGAAATCCATTTTGAAATGGACGACCAGATAAAAAAAAAAAAAAATCAAAAGTTAGCAAATATTGTGATGTGTCTAAATAAACAAATGTTTCCATACTAAAAAATAATTATTTATTTAGAATATTCAAACAAATATATGCCTTGCAAAAAAATAAAGGTATAATTAAGTCTTCATGGACAGGTGTCAAAATGCAATGGTATGTCTTTTATCCTTTCTTTATTTTAACTAAGTTATGCCTACTTGACATATAAGTAATAATTTGCAAAATAAATTTTTAAAAAAAAAAAAGAACATTTTTTTATTGTAAAATTAAAATTTTGGACGTTAGTTAAAGAAAAAGAACTCAGTATAACGGTTTAAATCAATAATATTATAACCAATCATACAATTGCAGTTTAGGATATAGTTAGGATTAGTTTACGTATTTTCCCTTGGGGGACATCTGACAGAATACTTATGAATTAAATAATCAAGTTACTAGGAATGAACATGTTACATTTGTAAATATTATATTAAAAAAAAAATACCAAGAATAGTTTGTCTTATAGTTTCATGCAGTCGTCCAAAGTTTGATATACTAAAATTATGAAATAAAGGGTCAAATTTCTTAAATTTAATTTGGAATATTAGTCCGACCTAAAATAAATCTTGAGTGTGAGCTTGTTAATCCAAAAGTAGGATGCATTAATACATACTCCCTCCGGTTTTGAATATTTATCGTTTAAGGTTATTCATCAAAACCAATAAATTATTAATTGTGTTATTAAAATGACTAATCTACCCTTAATAATTTTGTACTAAAACTCTACTTTCTATTTTAAAATTCTCTTCCTTCTTAATTATTAAGACTTATTTGTATTAAATATCGAACTTCTATCATACTTTTAATAAGGGTAAATATGAGAAAATATTGCAAAAAATGCATTGGTAATCTAAGATGACATATAAAAAAAACCAAAGTAAAAATCTTAAAGTGACTAATATTTGAAAACGGAGGGAGTAATTAATACTTTTTATATACATGAATATGCTTACAATAACATGTACTTTTTAATTGCTTAGAAGTTAAGAGACTTGTAACACCCATGATAACACGAGAAAAAAATTTCTGTAAAGTTCGACATCCAATCAGTAGCCCTCAAGAATACTAAAAATACCACGTTAAAGGTAAAACTAATACCTAAAGGCTAAATGGTAACTTAAGTTAGAGGCTCAAGAACTTTTACCACTAAAAATTATGGAAATTTATTAAAATTTAATCTTTATGTTTAACTTAATTTGTTATTTTAATATATCATTTCAAGTTTGACATTACTCCTAAATCGGTCCATGTACTCTAATTCTGTACAACTTCTGACTCTTGATTAGGGGGGTACATTATTGGTTTAACTAATCTATTAACAAACCTACAAGATGTATCTCAATTAGCAACGCTGGCTGAATATATAGAGAAAACTCAGGTTCGAATCTCACTAAATACATCCGTAGAGAAGGACGAGAAGCCTTAACTGTGACTAAGTCCCAAATAAAATTATCTCAATGGGGATACCTATGATGTGTGTGTGTATATATATATATATATATATATATATATATATATATATATATATTCCAGTAACAAAAAATTTCACAGTCTATTGACAAGTTCATTAGAATCAATTAACTATAAATTGGTTAACCTATTATTTTCGTCGGTTAATCAAATATCTGTTGGGTTACTTTGATACATTACAAAATCATCAAGAAATTTCTACATGAGCTGGTTCTATCCAAGAACAATTAGCTGATCCATTAACAACTTTTAATAAAAAAAAAAAAGTTACTTTTTAAATATTAAAAAATAAGTATTAAGCAACTTAAAAAATTTTAGGTAAATTTGAAGTTTTTAAATATTTTTAGCTTAAAAAGTAAATATAAATATATATATCTATATATATTTATACTAATTATATGTAAATATATACATAATTGGTTAATTTTTCAGTTTTGATTAACCAACAGTTTTTAAAATAAAAAGTCATAATATAATCTATCGGTTTCGGCTAACCTTTTTTTTTTTTTTTATTTATTTAATTTCAGTTTCAGAAGTCGATTTTTCAATTTTTAGTTAATTTTGTGCAACCCTACTCTTGATGGACAATTTCTAAATATAGGTATCTTTATATAATTAGAAGACATATTTCATCACCCAGAGTGTATAATTTTTTAGGAGATCCTATTAATGGTTCATACCTTTTTAATAATGGATATGATACATTGTTCATGAATAAATTTTAAAAAAGAAAATACAAGAGAGAAATGTTCCAAAATTAAAGTACTACTGGAACAAAGATCATGTATTTTTTTTTTAATTTTTTTTTTCCTTTACAATTCTCATCAAGGATGTAGTAACTAGTGTCAAAAGAGATTTGAACCTAATACGTGCAAAAGAGACTTGAACCTTGTACGTGCAAGTGATTGTTTAAATAGCTTCTCCTTTTTATCTTATCAAATGAAATGGATTTTGCACTGAGAAAATTCTAAACTGACAATAGAAGCAAGATTTGGAATTTGAGGATTTTGTACTGTGCATAAAGACAAAGACATAAAAGCTACATCGTCCTTAAGAATTGATACCCAAATGAAAGAAGATAAAATGTTGCAAAAATAAATAAACTAACTGAAACTATGAAAGTAATAAAAAATTTCAGACCTTGCCATATTACATATGAAAAACATGGCTTCAGAAAAGGTCATATAATCAATGGTATAATAAAATTTACAACTTAAAGACATGAAATGAAATAATGGTATAGCACACTTCCAATTTGGAAAACACCTACCACTCTTTTTTGCTGTGTAAAGAATATGTCCATGAAATGTGACAACAATCTTGCAACCTAAGTATCCACTACAACTTCATGCTTTTGAAACCTCTTGCTGTGAGTGTCATCATTTTCAAGGGACAAACCTTCTTCACTTGACATTAATGCTTGCTTCCCAATTTTCTATTTCCATACCACACAAAACAAACAATGATTTAGCATTATCACCATTATCGCCAAAAAAAAAAGGCTATACAACTTCAACTCTTACAGCCAACACATTCAAATTGATTATTTCTTTTCCATAGATTCATAGCAATATGAGGAATCTTGTCCAGCTCATATATATAATCAGATGTTTAGCATCTACTTTTTATAATGGTATGAGTTGTCCAGTTGAATAAGCTTTCACAAAATTCAGAAATTCTTGCAGCAAAACATATAAAGAATATATATATATATATATATATATCACTGAGAATTGACAGGTCAGCATGTTTGTACCTCATTTAGTGAAGAATCACTCTGTAGTTCGAGTTCACATATTTGTTGCATTGTCATCCCAAACCATTCATCAATCCAACTAAAACAATTCCGATGACTCTCTAAAAAGAGTGCCTTTTCACCCTGCATAAATTAACTCATCAACATGTATTACATTGTTGTTTCACAGATGTGACCAAGCACAAAATGGTAATTGACTTTATTTCGGCATTTTCTGTCATAAGCTTGTATTTCTCTTTTTAGAATTTATATTCATAATTGTGCTCAAGAAGTGGGAAAAAAGCCAGAGCGATCATCCTCTCCAGATCGTTGTTATAAATTTACAAAGAGAGCACGAGAGTTTACCCCTAGCAAAGCCTGTTCAAGCCGATAACCAAATCCCCAGTATGGTGCATCTACTGTTACCAATTTGTATGCTGTCATTACAGGTTTACATTTGTCCTGCAATATCAATATGCTACAGTTTATAATTGCAAATAATATTGATACAAATATTGAAAAGATGTACATTACATCAAGAGAGTACAAGTCAGATTAAATGAGTAGCTAAATTTGTGTAAAAGAGTTCAATAACTGCTTGACAAGGTACCGACCTGCCATCCATCCAAAAGGGGACCCCTGCCAGTTCTAGAAGACTTGAATTTACTGAAGTCTGTATTATTATTTCCAACAACGTAACTCCAATAATCAGTTGCTGCTGAAGCTATATCAATGTATTCAACCTCCCGAGCTGCTAGTTGTTCTTCAGTTAAACCATGTACCTGATTTGTCAAGCACCCAAGTTAATATATGTGTTGGAAATTCTAAACATTCACCCCTTGACATGATACCACATTATCAATTTTGTGAAATCTTCACACAAAGCAATGTGAAAACGATAGAAGAAACTTACGTTTTCTGATTGACCATTGTCAGCTTTATGAATGGTTTCCACAGTTAAAGAAAACTTCGTGAAGTACGGGCACTGCAAAATATTTCAAACCAGAATAAGCAAGCTATGGACTGTGTTACATGGAAATTTCTCCCTGTCTGAATTTGTAAGATTTAAACTCTTTAACCGAGAAACAAACGAATTACCTTGATTACTGTTAGTGTGACATCCATTTGCAGAGAACAAAGAGCAACATGTCAGTACAAGTCAGTTGATACAATATAGTACAAGGCCTAGTCATACATGATAAAAATATTAAAACAAGACACCAAACCTGTTTTGCACCTTGGATATGCATTCCAAGCTTCTTCTTGCATGATGAGAGCATCTGCCGGTGCAAATGTTGTAAGCCAAGTAGGCGCTTTGCTGAGAAAAAAATTGTAAGAACAAACTTAAAACTTTATGTCCAAGAATTTTATCAAAAGAAACATCAGAAGCGAAGGAAATTTTCGAATCTGGATCACTATCAAGTATTAACATACTGGAGGAATTACATATAGATAAATTAGAGAGAGATTAGCAACTTCACAGGTCAGCAATAGTCACCAGTCAAACCTATGAATGAATGCAAAAAAGTTGAAATTCTGCAATTGCAAAAATAAGCGATAAATTCTCTCCAAAAAGAAAAAAAGAACTTAAGAATAAGAACCACCCCTGGCAGAAAATCTCAATATAATCTTACCAGCCATCTCTCAAGAAACATTGGCATGATTCTTATAAACCATTTAGACTCATCATTATGTGTGTGATTCTGTTACCCAATTACTAAACTTAGTTTAGATTCTAGCTAACCACGTTGACCATCATTCTGCGTATGACGCCAAAGTACATCACCCAAAATAGATCAGTAGCCATAAAAATCTAACTCATTATATGGAGGTTTCACCATAATCTTGATGCCGTGGACTCACTCACCCACATATAAAAGAAAACTTTCTCCCTTGCCCTTCCTCACTCATTTTTTTTCCACTGCGTAAAAATATGGTGGGTTCTGTTCCCAGCATAAGGCTGAATGATACTCTTGCTTGTACAAGTTTTTCTAATTCCACAATTATAAAATGCATCTTCACCATGAACTAATAGGATTATATCAGTCTCAAGTCTCAACTTTTATTATGCTTATAGGAAACATGCTGATGTCATAAAGCAGAGGGAGCAGCATGTAAACTAGTTCTCAACAACCTTATTAAGTAATTAAATTACCTTTGCAACCGATAAACTTTGGATGTGTACTGACACATTCCAAAAACTTCATCCTCTAAGGGCCTATTTTCCAAGACTTCAACACCCTCAGTACCATTCGTATTTTGTTGTTGCATCTTCATCACCATGTACCTCTGGGCTATCTGATACTGAAAACCCACAGATCGAAAAAATAAATAAACACTTGTTTCCCAAAAAAAAAAAAAAAAGCTGTTTGGTAAATGCAAAATCAACAAATTCATTATTTATACCTCTTCAAGTGAAATAGGCATGACAATTCGGCTTCACAGGAAAAAACCCCATCGAAAGAAAACAAGTCAAGGATATACCCAAAGCACAAACTCAGCTAAGCAGTTAATTCTATTAAAAATATTTCCACAATTTTGAGCTTTGAATCAACCCAAATTCGCAGAATTCTTAAATCAATAACAAAATTACAGTCAGGTGAAACATGAATTAACCCTAAACACCAACAGATAAGGAAAAGAGAAGAAGGATACAATTCTTTGATCTGAACCATTGTTTTTCAAAATAATAGCAAAGTAGCAGCCCCTTTATCAGTCGCAGATGAGGTTGAAGTTGAATTAGAAAGAGCAGAAGCTGAGGGAAGAAAGTAATAGAAAGAAAGAAATAAAAGAAGAATGAAGACAAGAGGAAGAAAGGGGGGGGAAGCGCGTGATCGGGTGAATTGGAAGGTCGTCAAAAACGCAGGCTGAAGTGTATTCGTATCGAGAAAGGCGGTTGAAATATTCGCGGAAGCGTGTGTCCAAGTTCCTTTAGAAAAGTCGCCGGCGTCTCCATATCTGAATCTGCTGTCGCTTCGTAGCCGTTTGGCACGGGCAAACCTCACCTTTTGGTCAGTTATCTAAACCATGCTTACTTATCTCACGTGCTAATAATTAATTCCCAGTTCAATATTCCATATTCTTTTGGTTTCAATTACTATTAATCATTACTTTTTATTATTATTTATTATTTATTCAATTTCAAATACCAAATTTAAGCTAAGTTACAGAACTTCACCAGTTCAAATGAATTTAACAATTGGACCCGTATAAATTTTTCATGCATTACGTGGTTAATTTCAGTGTTATTATATTTGTGAAATATTTGCTTATCATTGTACGGATATTGAATTTTGAATATTCATGACATATTCCTCTTATATTTATGGAATATTTTGTTTATTTTAAGTGTATTTATTATTTTATTCAGTGATTTATATATATATATTTATGGTTTATTAATATATATTAGTTTTTATTTTTGAGTTCTCGTAGCTTGAATTATAATATAATTAGCTTTCAGTCCATAAATATTTGAAAGTTTAGAATAATTTAGAATTTTTGTGTACCTATCTTAAATAATGTGGTTGAATATTGGATATATAGGGATATATATTTTTAATTATATTACCGTAAAGATGTGGTTGGATATTAACCAATTTTAGGTTTAATTTCATATAACAATAATGATATTTTATACTTCAATAATAAAAATCAGTGGCTATATTTACTTTTTTTAAATATGAAAAAAAGAAGATAAATTCTAATATGAATTTAATATCCGTTAGTTGAAAAATACTTTTATATCTTTCGTTTTCCAATAGGAAAAATAGTTATAATTCTAAAAGTCAAAGTCTAGAAACCAATTAAACCTCTGAATTACTTACGGAGGAGATATATTAGAATGAACTAATTGTTGACCCGTGCTATGCACGGAAAAGTTATTTAACTTTTTAATTAATACAGGTTTAATAATATAGTATATCTTTTTGATAAATATAATAATATAGTATTTTAATTATACTTAAATAATCAAAAGTTCAATTTACTCATTTAAATTAACACAAATTTAAATAAGATTGGAAAAAGCATTTTTTTTTAAATTGATGCAAATTTCAATTCTATTTTTATAAAAAAAATAAATAGTATAATATGTAAATATAACTTTTTTCTTTTTCAAAATTATCATATTTCATGGGTGTAAAATCTAGTATACAATAGACTAAAACCTTAGTTTGATTTGCAATATGTAAATATAATTAACTAGGTTTGAAAATTTGTTAATAAATATATTTAAACCAATGTTATTAAAATCGAACTGGATAGTGAATTGGTAAGCTACTTGTTTTGCAGTTCAACCGGTGGTTTGACTGGATTTTTTATAAAAAAATATTATTTAATTATAAATATTATTAAATTGTTATCCAACCGACAGTTTAATTAGTCAATTCGTCTATTCAACCATAGATTAAACTGTTTTGATTGGTTTTACAAAATCAGAAATTTCAATAAAATTTATCAGACCTATGATCGGTTTATAATTGAACCAGTCGAACTGGCTGGTCCAGTTCGATTTTGATAACATTGATTTAAAGAAATAATAAAGTAATATATATTAAACTTAATACATGAAACAGATATTAACATATTATTAATACTATGATTATAGGTTTTACGAATTTTCAATTCAATTTTTCTTTCTTGTTTTTTCATAGAAATTTCTGGTTTAATTTTATAAACAATGTTTGACCACCCAATTTCAAAAATTCAAACTTAACGTCGAACAAAAAAAAATAAATAAATAAAGCTTAACAAACCAATTAGATTCGTAATTTTAACAATCCTCTCGTACTGTTACATATTATGACTAAAGTACGTATTACACATTTTTTCTCAACTATAAGTGCAAAAAGTTATTTCCACATATGCACCTTTAGCATTTTATAATGTTAAATTGTTTAACAAAACAAACTCATTTACACAGAAAATTATCGTTTAATAGATTTAAATTATGTTCATGGACTAATAATAATAAAGCAATCGTGACATGAAAAGAAAAATAATGTTAAATAAATAAATCACACCTAAATTAAACTGAATTTGAAAAATGTTGGAAGGGACTTTTTATTATTACATCGCCTTCTTTTGTAGATTTTTTGTTTGCATATAAGTACTACACCCACCAATTATAATTAAAAAAAAAAATTATTCCATCCTTTATATATGCTTTATTCCTCTTACGCTCAGACATACAACATCAAAAGTACTCCACTTCTTGTGTTTTTGTTTAATTGATTTTTTTTTTTTTTCTTAATACCATCGGTTTCTGAATACCATATTGGATACCGACCAATCCGATTTCAGGATAACAGTTATGATATTAAAACTCCTCCCAATGTTGGCACTAAGACTCGAATACTTGTTCTGTCCCTAGTTCGACTCACCATTTACCATCTGAACTACCAAACATTGGTTTAATTGATTAGTCGTGAGAAGCGTAAATTCACAATTAGAGGCAAATTTTTTAACATCATTCTGCTATATTGATGTTCAATTTGATGTACCACAAGTCATCTGCCTGTATGATATTTTAAGTATATTCAACTCATTGCTTTCAAACATTACAAAAGAAAATAAGTTAAATAACTAATAAATTTTGTTATCAAACAGCATGTGAAAATTCTAAACTTTAACCTTTTGTATCTTTGATCTATACCAGCTTGCAGGATGACTTAATCTTCTCAACCAACTTGTTTTTACTTTCTTGTCTACTTCAATATTCAAATTTCGTTCAATCAAAAGAGATGCAACTCTTAATGGCCCTCTGAAATTCTTCCCAACTAAGAGATTTAGTTGAAAACACTTCATGTAGCTACTAAATGTGATTAAACATTTGTTGCTAGTTGCGTATCGATGAAAATATTTCAACAGGTGAAAGGAATAAGATAAGAATATAAAAGAAAGATAAAGAACATATGAAATCATGACTAATAGTTTGCATCTGCAAGTAATTTTGTAAAACTTGATCAAAAATTATTTTTTGAACTAATGACAAATTTTATGTTAAGATAGACACTCACTTATAGTTGTGAAAACACAAACGAAACTAAGAGCACAGTAGCAACATATGGGACCTAAATATTTTGAAAGTTAGTAGATCAATCGTAATAGTAGTTCTCTAAAGCATAAAGTACAAAAGAACAAACAACATTGATACAACTTACTAAACCACTAATATAAAGATCACAGGAACTATAGAGAGAAGCTTAAGCAGCTACATTAAGTATCAAAGACATACTCCGAAGGACCATAACACTACAAAGAATCATCTACACGCAAAGCCTATGATTAGTCAAAACAACATATACATTGTAACACCTTGGCCAATCTAACCCATCTTTGGTTTTGAAACTCACAGAAGCATAGACCGTCATGGATACTTTGAACTTTGTTCCCTCATATATATGAAACTTTAAGCCTATGTTTAATTGGTTTTTCGAACTTAAGCAACGATAAATACAATGTAGATCCTACCTGACATATTATATTAAGTCATTCCTACAAATCTAATTGGGAAGAATTCTTCAATTGTGGAACAGAAGCTTCAAAGAGGGCAGCATCAAATATAATTATGAAATCGTGATATTAAAAGTACTTATTTATTGATATTAATTAAATAAAGCAGTAAACCGTCATTTATAAATTGGAAACCCAATATATAAGCCACAAAATTGTAGAATGCACCAAGTAACAACATAACAGACATTTTCCATGTTTCAACTGTAAAGATCAATTTCATCATTAAAAGAGCATACCTTAATGCTATCTTTCAACAAGATCTTTACGACTATGACAAAGATAATTCTCCCCATGTTTATCCACCTTTAAATCATCCCAACTAAATTCTGTACAGAGCAAACATATAGTCAGCAGTGATACATATATTTAGCCATTAATATAATTAGTTTTGCAAAAAAATATAATTGCATCTAATCTAGGGATGTAAACAGGACAGGACGGGGATTGGCAATTTCATCCCCGTTCTCCGGCTAAGCGGGGATCCCCGTTTAATAAATGGGGACAATCTTAATCTTCGTCCCCGGTCCCATCGAGTAATAGGTTCCCTACTGGGATTCCCGTCCCCGTAAAGACAATTTTTTAAAAAACAAAAATTAAATAAAATTCAATTTTGTATAAAAATAAGTAAAAAGAAAAAATGCATTAAACAAAACATAAAAACCATTTCAAGTTATTACATCTGAATTCCCAAATAAAAATAGTTTTCGTTTTATTTTATTATTCTAAATAAATAAATATATATATATATATATATATAAAATTAATTAAAAGGGGATTTTAACGGTGATTTCCATTGGGACTAAACTTGGACGGAGCAAGGTAATCCCATCCCCGTCCCCCTTTAGTATTCGGAGACAAATTTATCTATGTTTTCACCCTACAGGGATCCTAAACGGGGAATCCCCATCCCCATTAACAACCCTGATTCTCAACAATATGTACCTCAACTTTCAAGAAAATAATTATTGTGGTATCATGAATCATTTTAAACAGTTGTTATTACCAACTCTTCAAACTCCAATCCAACTGACACAATAAAAAGAAAAAACGAAATACAAAAAGCAATATTAGTAGAATAAAAAAAATCAACACAAAATGAGAAAATAAATTCCAAACATTTATTAGCAAGTTGCAACATCTTTAGCTTCATCAACATCTTCAAGCATCACTCGTGTAAATATTGTTGATAGTTCATATATAGCTCATGAAACCATATCATGAACATGAACAAAGTGTAAGAGCATCTAAGAACATAATCAATGCTACCAAAGAATTTGACTCCAAAGTAAATAAATTGTAATACTATTAGTTAAATCCATGTTTGATCTTGATGAAAAAAAGTGAACAAAAGCATCCTAAGAGGAATTGATCAATATTCTTTATATCAGACTAATTTAGCTCTTGAAACAAAGATAACAAAAAAATGTTGAATTGGTGACACTGACATGACCATATAAACATAAACTCGACAAAATTGACAATCACTATTTTCCATCACTACAATATTATACTTATTCATGAAAGTTAATAGTCTTTTACCAATTTCCATTGATTATTACCAGTCATAGTCAAATCTATTACCAGAATACCTTAACTGCATTAGCAAAATCTATGGTACAATTAAAATAGGCTAGCAAGCCAAACAAAAACGTCAAGAATTGTAAGAATGATCAGGGTAATCACTTATCCAGAGCATCCAACTTTTTTTAATTAATACAAAGCAAAATATGCAATGACATCCATATTAAGTCACAAAAAAGTAAGTAATGAAGTGGAGAAGTTGAAAATCAACCAACACCAAATCAGAATTATATGCATGACAACTATAGAGAATAAGAACATGAAGGTATGATAAAACTGTAGATTAGGAATTCTATACAAACAGAAAAATTCAGGAATACTAAAAGATTAAGAAAAAAATCCACCTCGAGGCAAACCCCAATGGAGGAACGCTGATAATTGTATCAGAACTCCTTATCAACATTGAATTCATAGTGAATTTATTACCAGATGTTTTAGGGAATGAAAAACCATGGCAAAAAAACTTAATCAGGATAAGAACCCGACATAAGCATTGCAAATCGAAAGGAATAAGGATACAAAAAGACACACATCTCCATCTAAAACCAATGCGAGCCTCGATCAACGATCAATATAACAAAAAAAATTAAGAAGGAGAAAATTTTCAACAGTAAGAACTTAGCAAGGGCAGTTCAAATTGAAGAAAACAAAAGCGAAGAGATTGATACCTACGTTCAAGAAGTGATGAAAACACCATAGAGAGAACGATCAAAGAAGAATATTTGTGATAACATCTTCATCACTTTCTAGCATCTACAACCAATGATGTAGTTGTAATTATTGTCAATTGCAAGGAGAGATGAAAAAGGGAGAAGGGTAAGAGAGATAGGAATAAAAATCAAAAGTAAAAAATTACACCGTAATGATCCGTGCCTTATGAAGTTCAGCAAACGAAGAAGGAGATTCGCAGAGAAGATTGAAAAGCATGATTGATAAGCAAGTATGAGAAGACACGCAAAAAAGAAGAGAAGACACGCAAAAAAGAAGATAGGCTTGGGGAAATCGCAGGAAAGGAAGTGGCTGTAGCGGAGATGAAAAAGGGAAGGCAATCCCAGCAGTTCACATAATCCTAACAAAATTGGCATTCTAATTTGAATTCAATTTAGTTCAAATTAAGTGATAAATAATTACAGTTGTTAAGGGAGCTACGACACTTACAGCTTTTAAAGCATACACGCCAACAACAATTAAAAGTAATTCATTGTAATTAAAAAGTTAAAAGCAATTAATAAAGGGTAACTAATTACAAAATAACTTTAAGCTAAAATGAAAGACAAGATGATAGATCAGTTGATTGGTTCTTGCTTTAGTATATATACTAGTCTTAAACCCGGACAATGCCCGGATCAGTTTAATATTATTTAAAAATAAATAGAAAATTAGATTTTAGCTGATTTAAACATAAATTATTCATTTATTTATTAGTATTATTTATTTTGATGTATTATCTCTCTATGTTATTCATGGGTTTCAAAGTTTATTTATTTTAATTATAGTTATTCATGGTCAAACGTATAAAAAGTAGATTATATAGTACATAGTAATTAACTATAAATGAATAAAGGAAAATTATAAATACAATTCTGCTCATCTTATAAACATATAATATGATCAATTAAATGAGTGAAATTAATAATAATCACACAAGTTAATTATGTAACATAAGCATTGAATGATTGGAGTTATAGATAAAAGATAAATGGTTGAATTGAATTATGCAACATAAGGATTGAATAATTAGATTTTTTGGATAAAATGCAATTAGTCAATTAAACAAATTGCATACTTAATAATAAAAAATTTCAAGAAATTTTATAAATATACAAAGAAGAAATCCATTATATATTATTAAAAACTTCTTTGAAAACTACATTTTGGGTATAATTGTATATTTTATCTTCTTTGTCACAAATAAGAATCTTCAATCCTCGTTTACTTTTACTCTAGAAACTGCAACATATATTTGATCATGGCTAAAAACTGGGAGAGGAAGATATAAACCAACATATGAAATAGATTGTGCTTGACTTTTATTTGTTCTCATGGTAAAACAAACAACTAAAGGACATTGACTTCGTTGGAATTTGAAAGGCAATCTAATATCTGATGGAGTCAAAGCAAACCGAGGAATAAAAACCTTTTGACCAACATTGCAACCAGTAATTTTTTCAGCAGCTTGGTTATATTCTCCAGCCAATACCTCCGGTGCAATATAAAATGGAATGCCAACTATTCCATGCAAATTGTGCCCTACAAATATAAACGATATTCATTTAGAAATGAAAAATTTAGAAAAATCCTCACTGATGACATGATAATGGGATATTGAAAAGTTAAGGCTTTACCCGGATTAATGTAAGTTGCAAGACCAAAATCTGCCAATTTGATTGGTGATGAAGAAGATTTGGTGGCTAAGAGAATGTTGTGGCTAATTGTACAATTTTAATGATTGTCTATCGCTATCCATAGTGATTTGAAAGTATTCATAGTAAGAAATTGCGCCAAGAAGGAATGTTGTGGGGGTTTTGGTGTAGCCAAATAAACAAAGTTTATATCATCAATTACATATAACATAAGCTTACAATCTCCTCACCACACTTTCCAACCCTTAAAACTTCTCAAAACACTAAAATAACACATAAATCATACAACCAAAAATTCAAATAGGATGACATAAAAAATCCCGCAATCACAACCAAATCATTTGAAAATCTATGATACCAACATGGAAACTAAAACTCCATGAAAGAAACCCAAATTAATTCACCTTTAATAAATAAAGTGGTAAAGATTGAATAGATGGATTTGTGAAAATGAAAGCCATTGCTATTGCAAATTGAGTGGAACAGGGAGAGATTAAACTGAAAATAAAAAGACTTTAGGAGAAGAATTAAGACTAGAGTCACATTCCTATGTTTTGAAATAAGATAATAAGGACTTGCATATGAGCACTTCAACAGCTAAGAACTCTAAACTCAATGATCTATTTATTGTCTAAATAGTGACAAGGGTGCAGTAGGAGACTTTAGGAGAGGTATTAAGTCATCTTCAATCAAATATCCAAAAATCATATTCCATGTTCAAGTAATTCCACTTAAAATTCCAATAACTATGCATATGCGGATACCAAAAGGAACTGTAAGTAGAAAGCATTCTTACAAGGGCAGCTTCAGTCTTTAGCCAAAACCCAAGGCTAAGTTGGGCTATGAAGACCAACAACATAATATCCTTAAAACTACAACATAGACACAAGTAAACAAATTCACATATAGGACTAATATGAAAAAAGAACGCACGCCTATTCGAAGATGATAATTTAACTATAGAGGTCATCATCATTGGCTACACCAGCAGATGCTGTCAAAGGATCAGTTCCAGTAGCTGCACTAGTAGCTTTAGAAAACTCGAATTCGCTTCCGTAGCCTCTCGATTGTTGCAGAGTTTGAGCAAAGGCCTGGTACTTGCGGATATCAGCATCACTCACCCTCCTGTTTGATATTGTTTGAAAATTGACATATTAATGTGAAGAGACAACAATAACAGGCCAAAAACTAAAACCATCAAACAGTAATAAAATC
Organism: Euphorbia tirucalli; assembly: GCA_039660915.1. Taxonomy (NCBI): domain Eukaryota; kingdom Viridiplantae; phylum Streptophyta; class Magnoliopsida; order Malpighiales; family Euphorbiaceae; genus Euphorbia; species Euphorbia tirucalli. The sequence goes on from CM077639.1 coordinate 16,555,831, forward strand.
AAACACTTCATGTGAAATCCAGTAAAATTAGAAATTCAGATCATATAACTTTTATAAAACATGCCATGATCTATGCACATAAAATTAATAAACAAATAAAGATTGAATCTTCAATTATTCACTGCAAATTACCATCAAAATTACCATTCAATTATTCACACTAGTTTTCAATCATGTAAACTCCAAATTTGAATCCCAAAAATAAAAATAGGGGCCTAAGGAAACTAATTGGTCTATAGAAATTTAAAACGCATAATGATAACTATAATCAACCTTTACAGTTGCAAAGTTATGAACAAATCAACAAATCAGTAATCAACCTTAATATGAAATAATGAATTGAACTAATGAAAAGATTTTCAATTTTGAAATTATACGATGGAGTTGGCTAGAAAAAGGAAAAGAAATGAATCTGACCTTGAACCCCTGTGGCTCTTCACCATCAACGAAGAAATCAAAACCGTATTCAAACGTTAAGAAATAAAAAAAAAAAAGAGTACTCTAGATCGGAGATCATGTAGAAAAGACTATCAATAAGTTTGGCGGAAGTGTCATTTTGATGTAGAAATGAGAAAGTGAGTTGAATGAAAAATCTTGATGCAGAAATGAGAAAGTGAGGGAGAGACTGATGAATTTAGAAAGTACAACAAAATAATTTCTCATAAAAGGAAACAACGAAGATCAAGAGAATCTGGGGGAAGGATTTTTTTTTTTTAATTTCAAATAAATTAAATATTTAAGTAAATAAATCTTTTAAGTTAAATAAAATTAATTATTAATAATTTAAAAAAAATTCAGAAAATGACAACTCAGCTAAATGTATTCACTTTTAATATATTCTAGTCTTAAACCCAGGCAATGCCTGGATCAGTTCAATATTATTGAAAAATAAGTAGAAAATTATATTTAAGCTGATTTAAACATGAATTATTCATTTATTTATAAGTGTTAATTATTTTACATGTATTCTCTCTCTATGTTATTCATAGGTTTCAAAACTTATATATTTTAATTATAGTTATTCATGTTCAAATGTATAAAAAGTAGATTATTTATTAGAAGGTAATTAACTATAAATAAATAAGAAAAAATTATAAATACAATTCTGGTCATCTTATATTTTTATTTTAATAAAGCACCGAATTAACATATAATATGATAAATGATAAATGAGTGAAATTAATAATAATCACACAAATTAATTATGCAACATAAGAATTGAATGATTGAAGATATAAAAGATAAATGGTTGAATTGAATTATATAACATAAGCATTGAATAATTGGATGTTTTGATGCAATGCAATTAGTCAATTAAACAAATTGCATGCTTAATAATAAAAAGTTTCAAGAAATTCTATATCTACACAAAGAAGAAATCCATTATATATTTTTAAAAACTTCTTTGAAAACTACATTTTGCGTACAATTGTATATTTTATCTTCTTTGTCACAAATAAGAATCTTAAATCTTTGTTTGCTTGTAACTCTAGAAACAGCTACATACATTTGACCATGGCGAGAAACTGGGTAAGGAAGATATAAACAAATATGTGAAAGAGATTGTTCTTGACTTTTATTTATTGTTATGGCGAAACAAACAACTAAAGGAAATTGTCTTCGTTGGAATTTGAAAGGCAATCTAATATCTGATGGAGTCAAAGCAAGCCGAGAAATGAAAACCTTTTGACCAACATTGCAACTAGTAATTTTTTCAGCTTCAAGCATATATTTCCCCAATTGAGTTACCACTAACCGAATACCATACATAGTCCAGAAGTCTGATCTATATTACGAAGCAACATCACAGATATACCAATCTTCAACTTGAGGTTATGGTACAGCAAACTTGATGAATTTATAGTATTCAAGAATTTTGGAGTGTAGATATCATTTTGGCTATCAAAGTAACTGTCCCCTTTGTAAATTGAATTAGAACTTAAATAGCACATTTATTCACCTGGCCACAAAGACATCATATAAGCATTGACCATATTAACAACATCCAATGTAGGAGTAAGAATAGCATATCCTTGTAAATATGTTCGATCTCCAAAATTTTCTAGCAAACCGAGATATGTGTTATGAACAATGGATTCAGTTGGATTTTGAGTATCTTTAATGAGAAACTCATTGGGCACATCAAATGTAGCTTCATCGTCATTTTTTCCACCAATCGTTCCATCTTTAATACTTAAAATCCATTCTGAAAATGATCTTAACTCATTTGAATCAATATTTGTAGTACCAGTCTCATGTTCTTGGTTAATTTAAGTACTTTACAACAACACCATAAGTAAGAGGCGTTGAGAGTAGCTAAAACTATATTTTGTCTGCTGCCTTTTGGAATGACGGGTAAAATTCGTCTAAAATCACCATCCAAGACAACAACCTTCCCTCCAAATGGCAAATTCAAGCTGTTACTATTATGGAATCTTAAGATGTCTCTGATTGTTCTGTCTAGTGCTTCGAAACAGTATTTGTGAACCATCGGTGCCTCATCCCATACAATAAGGCGAGTTTTAGCAATTAACTCAGCTAATGGACTTCTTTGTTTGATGTTGCAAGTGGAATCTTCATTTGTAGTCAATGAAATACCAAATCTAGAATGAGCAGTTTTGCCGCCAGGCATAAGAAGATAAGCTATTCCACTTGAAGCTACTGTTAGGACAATTTCACCTTTGGATATCAGAAAAGATGATAAAGTTCTCCATATAAAAGTCTTCCCAGTAACTCCAAATCCATAGACAAAAAATATTGCCCCAACTTCTTTTCTTACTGCATTAATGATAGTTTCGAACACCATTTTCTGATCGTCATTCAATGACGGAATAAGTTTTTCACTTTCCCTTTCTAATAACACTCTATCATAATTTAGCTCATCTTGAATTAACCTATTTCTCCCTTCATTGATTAGTGCTAAATCAGGGAATGGTAAAGTAGGATAATCCCTCAAACTTCTTCCATTTCTGTCCAAAACTTTCTCTATTTCAGCAAGTGTGTAGTTCTCCAATTGCTCATCTGTCATTTGAAAATCTGAAATTATACATAAAAAAAATATAAATGAACAATATCATGAACTAAAATTGAAGATAGGCTTGGGGAAATCGCAGGAAAGGAAGTGGCTGTAGCGGAGATGAAAAAAAGGGAAAGCAATCCCAGCAGTTCACACGATCGTAACAAAATTGGCATTCTAATTTGAATTCAATTTAGTTCAAATTAAGTGATAAATAATTACAGTTGTTGAGGGAGCTACGACACTTACAGCTTTTAGAGCATACACACCAACAACAATTAAAAATAATTCATTGTAATTAAAAAGTTAAAAGCAATTAATAAAGGGTAACTAACTACAAAATAACTTTAAGCCAAAATGAAGGAAAAGATGATACTTCAGTTGATTGGTTCTTGCTTTAGTGTATATATATATATATATATATATATATATATATATATATATATATATATATATATATATATATATATATATATATATGCCATAAGAAAAGTTACATCACTGAAAATAATTCATATTATTCGAAACAATATTTAATCTTACTATCTTGATTACAATATCATTATACCATAACTTTCATATTATTATTCTTTCTTTTTTTCATTTACCAATATAACTTTTATAATATTCTTAAAATCACAACCACTTAAAGGTAAAGAATACCTCTAATTGTTTTCAATCATTCAGCTGCAATTCAAATTTCCATCCACGTACATTTTTATATATTTGTGATGCAGCGGAAACTCAAACAAAAAAATATTAAAGTCTGTTGATCGCGCACGATGCCGGAAATTAGTCTTCTACTAGTTAAATTTCACAAAATTCACAAAAGCAGGGTAAGGAAAATAATTCCAAAAATTTTTATTGAATCAAACTGATTATAATTGAGAAATAAAAGCCTATTTATAGGCAAACTACCCTAAATGTAATAAAATTCATAAACAATAAAAACTTCTAAATAGTCTAAACTTCCTAATTAAAAAAATAATAAATAAATTAAAATACAAACAAAATAGGAATCCTTATCGATTTAGAATCCTTACAATAAAATCTATTCCTAATCCTAATTATAAAATAATTGCAATTAAAATGAAGATACAATTTAAAATATATATTTAATTTATTTCCATGACAAGTAATTGTTTCCAAGTTGAATTGCTGATCCTTTTTACAACTTGTGGCCCGCATCACACTCCTCCTCTTAGAAAAAACGCGTCCTCAAGTTTTCTCGTTAGTAAACCAAGCTTTAAGTTTGATAGATGAATCCATATTCAAAATATAATTGACCCCCAATAAAATCAATATCACCTTTCCAATAAGAATTCTCATATTCGTCTTCATATACATCATCATAAATTGGCTGTAATTTTTCTTCAGTACCAATAATTTTATCACAAGAATCATAATCTACTACTTTAACACTAGCATAATCTTCATTATATGTTGGAGGTAAAGTAAAATCAAAGAATTTACCTTCTCTAAGCTTTGATTCTTGAGAGAAAATTACTCCATTCTCTCTGTCATAGAATTCTTCCAATCCAACAAAAGGATTTCTGAATTCTCCATAATTAGGGTTCCTTCTTTGTCGAGAATTCGCCCCAAGACGAGCCGCAAGCAGCCCATCCATTCGGTCTATCAAACGATCCACAATAGTCTCCAGTCTTTGGTCTATTAGGGTTTCGAGATGTTGCTCTAATCTCTGCTACATTCGGTTCATATCTTCCTGTTCCGCAACCTCATCGACTCGGCGCTCTCTTCTTGGCGGCATGACGACGACTAAGGTTTAGGAATTCGGCTCTGATACCAACTGATGCAGCGGAAACTCGAACAAAAGATACTAAAATCCGCTGATCGCGCACGATGCCGGAAATTAGTCTTCTACTAGTTGAATTTCGCAAAATTCACAAAAGCAGGGTAAGGGAAATAATTCCGAAAATTTTTATTGAATCAAACTGATTACAATTGAGAAATAAAAGCTTATTTATAGGCAAACTACCCTAAATGTAGTAAAATTCCTAAACAATAAAAACTTCTAAATAGACTAAATTTCCTAATTGAAAAAATACTAAATAAATTAAAATACAAACAAAATAGGAATCCTTATCAATTTAGGATCCTTACAATAAAATCTATTCCTAATCCTAATTATAAAATAATTGCAATTAAAATAAAGATACAATTTAAAATATATATTTAATTTATTTCCATGACAAGTAATTGTTTTCAAGTTGAATTACTGATCATTTTTACAACTTGTGGCCCGCATCAATTTGTCTCTTGTCGATTCAATAAAATTAATTGTCTTTCGAAAAATGGACAAGTTGGCGTACATAAGATATTATTTATGTATTAATTAACTAATTTTACACTTTTTTTTACAAGTATCTAATGGGTTCTAAAAGTGCACTATCTTTCACATTGTTAAAGGATCATGCACATATTATTTTCCATATTTGTATTTATTAATTGCTTTTTACTTATATTAGGATTATGTTTGTTATACATGATAATTTTGTGATTAAAGAATTTATCTAATTTTTTAATATTAAAACCGATAAAATTTGTTCTAAAAGATTGGAGAGGAACGAATTGTGAATCAAAATTGATTCACACCAATTAGAATACAATTTGTATATCTTGGTTATTTAAGATTATTAATTTTAGTTTGGGCTATTTAAAAGATTTTTTATTCCAAACGAAACATGTTAATATAGTAATTATCCCTTATTCTTGTTGCAATGGGAAGCCCATCCTTAGTAAATTTTGTCGTGAAAACGTTGCAGTCGTGAATACAAACAAAATGAATGTGAATTCTTATTACAACGACCGCTTGTAATCCTATTTCTTCTTCGACTTTTCTCCTTCGGTTCATCTAACTCTCCTTGATTCTCCTCCTCCTTCGATAGTTCAATTGTGATTGAGCATTGAGCAGCATAATATATATCCTTCTGTTTACCTGCAAGTCCTTCAATTCAGTTGCAATAATCGTTCCTTCTTCTTCAGCTCTTGACTTTCAATTTCGATCAAGTTTTAAGTTTCTAGTTTGTAATTCGTCTCTGAAAAAAGATAAGCTCTATAAATATTTGTTTTTGGTGATACCTCTACTTGAATACTTCAAATATTCAATAGCTTTTGAATTTTGATTGGTTATCTAGTTTACATCTTATTCCTCCTTCCTGAAATTTATTAGTGTCTGTACTGACTACTAATCGCATACGAATATGCTACATTTGTAGATATATAACAGTTTCACTAATAGGATGAAATTTGTTTCTTTGAAGTCCATTCTTAGATTCCAGTTGTAAGGCTTATGAATAGATGTATGACATGTGGGGGAAAGATGTAAAATGCATTAGTTATGCATAAATTATGTGCTATGTCAGTGAAAATGCCCATAAATTGTGACGCTTTAGAATCCCATTAACGATGCATACGAAGTGGAAATAGCCTTTTGTAAAATGGTCCTATTTTGTAGACTGACAATTTGTAGATGTTTGATCGGGGTGTGATAATGATCAATGTTCATGTTGGTGTATATCCTAGTCCCTACATAATGTAATCAAATATTTTGTTATCATAAAAGACATAATCTTTTTTATTATATTTTTTGTGTAATTTAATAAATTAAGAGAATCCATTAACTGATGTTTTACTCAAATATGTCGTTAAAGTGCTCCGGGTAGTAAGATCTTGAGTAGGGAAAGAACACCAGTTACTAGTCTGTTAAATTCATAAGAATGATTTTAACTAAACAATAGCGTGTGTCTTGATTGTTTGGTAGTGTCTTATTGACCATTGGATGTGGAATGTCAATCAATAACATGGGTACATGTAAGGTTACATGGTTCACTATGAGAACATCACATGGTTCTTATATCATAGGTGATTCTCTAGTAGTAGTTATATAGGATCCCTTGACCTGATATTACTACAAACCTAGATGCTAGCTCACATACTTTAACGTATGCCTAACGAGGCTTCAACAGGGTGCCAAATATGAGTACGGTTGGGTATGCCAGTGATTATGCTAAGGATGTGAGTGATGTGATGAGACTTGCCTCTCTTTTAATTGAGAATAGATATCACTGACCACTTGATGAGTGAGATTGAAAAGAGTAAGGCCATGTCCAAGTAAGGTAATCACTAGGTGATTAGTTGCTTGAGTTTTTTAATCTACTCAGAATCAAGGAATGCCCATGTAGCTAAAGAGGTAACATTGCCATGCCTCTTGCAGGACAGCATATCACTGCATAGGATGTATAAGTTAACTACGGGGTTTACATCACCGATAGAATTGATGTTTCCATCTTATTTGGGTAGTTAATGATTTGCTAGAACCCACTTGCAGTTTGTGGACCTTAAGGTATTAGGTCCACTGCTAACATAAGATATATCTACAAGATCGCATACATAGGATATCTGAATGAGTTTGTGACGGACCATATGATAATATATGTATTGGATACATGTCATATAATTTGGAAATTTTGGATTTATAAGTTTTATGATAAAGACTCGGTCATATAAATCTTAGGAGTGATTTATTTTATTTATATTGTAATTTATTACGGGCTGATAAATTAATCAATAAAATAAAATTCATATCAAATATTAAATTATATTATTTAAATTTTTGATTTTGATTTATAAATATTTGGGATATTTATTTTCAGGTGGGGAATAGAATTGAGGTAAATTTATTTTAAGTTAATTTAAATTCCAAATATTAGATTTTTCGGGGATGAAAATCTAATAAAGGAAATTAGAATTAATTACAATATGCCCACCCCAATTAGTCTAACCTAACCTAGGTTTCTCTCCCTCCCACTCCAGTATCTCTTAACGTAAAATAGAAAATAGAGAGATTTTCTCTCTGAGAATTTCGGCCACGGCAATGAAAGGAGAAGGAAAATTTTCAAGTCCGGTACTAGCACGCTAGCTGATTCTAGAGACATCCGTGTGCGTGAATATGGAGTTTCTTCACGTAAACGTAAGAATTTGAATCAATCTTAATAGGAGACGCCATAGGTATGGATTTATCTTGCTTTCTAGTTGAGTCAGCTCTTGTTTCTCTTCTTTAATCGGAGCAATCGTTCCTGTTATTGGATTCGAGTAAATTTTTGATTCACACCAGGAGAATCCCAACAGTTCGATCAACCTAGCAACCCATTAACAAGCTGTTGCATTTTGTTCTTATAAGAACCTGGTCGTTATGTGAACCATTTTTCTATTTCCCGTATTTTTTAGTCTGCCTATGCCTTGAGACTAAACTTTGGCGCAAAGAGCTTTTCTTGAAGGCATGGTTGTGCCTTATGACTTCGACTCCCAGCTTTTCATAATTTCTTTAGCTATTTCCTCTCCTCTCGTTGCATTAGTTCCTTATTATCCTTGATTTCCATTATCATATTCTCTATCACGTTTATCTCCCCTTAGCCTCACTTTTATGTGTGTTTGTCTTTTATGTGTAAAGAACAATAATTTTATCTTTGTTAATTGTTTAGCTTAAGGAGTTTGATTATGAAGTTAAAGATAAGGAGGGCAAGAATCCACCTGATGATGAAAAGCAATCCTTGGTCAGATCAATTAAAATTTATGTTTGGTTCTACGTATTGACAAATGAAATGCTAGTCAGATTGCTGACATTTACTATTGGTTCTTCATGTGCAGATAAAGGAGTTGGATTCATGTGGCTCTTAGGAAAATGTAAGTTTGCCTACTTGTCTCATAAATGGACTAGTGATAATAAAGAATTTGACTGTATGAAATTTAGTTTCACTTCACTGTCATGCGATTGATTTATTGGAAAGACTGCACATGTTTAATTTGGAGTTTGGCCTGCTTTTGAGCTTCACACTCGAGAGAGAGAGTTGAACTCTTTGATATAAAAGGGGGCAATGAAACTGTGGATGAAGATAATGTTCTAATGGCATCAACTAATCCATTTGCTACATATCAATAATTGTCATTTATTTTTAGGAATATGATTAGCTTTTATATAACATAATTATTGGAAATATACACGTGTCAGCATCATATAGTGGTTTGTTAGTATTGGCGGAAAAAGCTATTAACATTAATAGCTTCTGTTTCATTCTAATTAGCTCTATAAATAGCTTGTAATCTAGCAATTATTAATCAAGTTGTTCTAACGTGAATTCAATTTACATTTCTCTTCTTCCTTCCTCTGTATTTGCAATATGGTATCAGAGCTTAGCTATGGAGTTGTTTAGTTTTTTGATCTGAGAGGAAGTAAGTAGTACGGTTAGAAGAAGTTATCTTCAAGTTGCTGTACAAATTAGAGATTCAAAGGAGATAGATCCAAATGCTGAAGGATCTGGCAACACAATAGATCAACAACCACCTATTTGCGAGGAATCTGATTGCTATTGCAATCAAGATCGCGAGAGAACAACAAAGATGGGGACTCAGATTGTAGGTTAGTTTGGCGCACTCTCTCATAAAAATAATCCAGGTCTTGTCTTGTAAATGCTGTTCTCACTGGCACAAATTACATTTCTTGGAGTCATTCGATGATTCATGCCTTGAGAGCTAAACGTAGGTAGAATTTTATATTGAGTGATACTTTAGAACCTGAAGTTAAATTCTTTTGAGTATGAAAAATTGGCTAAAAATGCTTAGTATTTTCATGGTTGATTAACTCGATTTCCAATGATCTTGTTGATGCTTTCCTATATGCTCCATCTACTAGAGCATTATGGAAAAAGTTACACAAGAGATTTGGTGAGGATTATGGTATGTTGTTGTTTCATTTGAAGCAAGAAGTTGGGGCAATAGTGCAAGGATCTTTACCAATCTGCACTTTATTTTACAAAATTGAAGAAAGTTTGGCATGAAATGGCAACCTTGAGGCCGTTACCTACCTGCCAGTGTGGAGAAGTGCGAGATGTGGTTAAAGCCTTATTTACGGAAGATCAATTAATGTAGTTTCTAGCAGGATTAAACAACAATTATGAACATATCAGGAATCAAAACTTGATAACGGATCCATATCCACCGATCAACAAAGCTTATTCCATGCTCTAAAAAGTGGAAAAGCAGAGAGAAGTTACACATCATGTTTCTGCCAATTTCCTGAATGTTGCAGTAAATTCACAAACTCACAAGACATATTCCAAGAAGATGACTGGGAAGAAATGTACCTTACGCAGTAAAGAGAATCATGTTCATGAATATTGTTGGAAGCTTTATCCAAAAAAGTTTGGTAAAAGCAAGAAAAATAAAGGAGGAGAGCAAAGACACATTTGGCTCATAAAGTGGAAACACCTTGTGATCATAATGAAGAAGAGGTGCCTGTAGGAATTAACAAAGAGGTTGAGAAGGTCATGCAACATTTGGTTCAACAGGAGGTGCAAAGGTTTCTGAGAGGCAAAGCAGCAATGGAGGCAAAGCTGCAGAGTTTACTACATTTGGTGGGAGTGGTAATGTTTCTCTATCTACTCATTCAAGTTTTAATGCATTTTCAAATGTCTGGATAGTATATTTAAGGGCCACCACTAATATATGTAACAATAGGATGTTCTTTGTTGGTTTTAAGAAACAATCTGCATCCAAACAAGTTTATTTACCAAATGGTTCTGCATAAAGAGTTATGTCGCAACCTAAATGTCTAGCGACGCGGAACGACAAACTCAACTATTGTAAAAATGTAAATAAATTATAGTAAACTTTGAGTCGCCGCCAATTGTAAGAAGGGTGCGATTGGACACCAAAAATTAAAATAGTGTGCATTATAAGATCTAGATTTGGGGTGTCCGTTGCATATATGAATACATTAGCACCGCTAACATGTTCAATGTAATACTAGATAACATATTGTAGTTATGTTAGAATAATAAATTAATTAATCAACTGACACTCATATATATATATGATTAATTTCTTTATAAATAAACTGATTTTTATTCATTATATATATATATTAGTTTTAAAACATCCTTTATTGGTCGACTCATATCTAGCAACCTGAATTTAAGCCATTTAATTAACGGATCTACTATGACCTAATCTAAATTGGCCTAGATTCAATATGACCTAATAAAAATCGACTCAGATCCAACAACCTAAATTTAAGTCGTTTAAATAACGGGGTCTAATATGACCTAATATAAATTTTTATTATATTTCTTATGAACTATTATATCATTTTTATTATATACATGATTATATATGAAATTTTTTTTTTATAGAAAAGAGAAAAGAAGGTATTAATTGAAGTCATCATCAAAATATTACTAATAACTATTTTTCGTTTACTGCATTCATTTTTATGAGTCCTAAATAAGACTTAATTTCCAAACTAGGATTTTCAACTTGATTTAATCATTCCAATTTCCATATGGGAAGAGAAATTGGCACCTAATACTTCGGTATATTTGCTAAACTGGTAGGAGGCAATAAATTTGTAATAAACCAAGAGAAATTATAATACTTTCTTTGTTTCCTTCTTATTTTGCCCAAGAGGGCAAATACCCAAAAACTCACTCCTTTGTAACTGCTATTGTTTTCATTTTTTACAAAAGAAAAGTCTTTTACTTTTATAGGAACTAAAAAGCCCTAGGGTTTCAGTCAACTGTTAGCTTTCCCCTTTTTATCTGTTCGACCAATGGAATCTTGTTGATTATACATGCATGTCATGAAGGTTATCAATTTTATAATACCAGGTAATTCCTTTTGCAACCCTAACTATTATTCTCACTATTTTGCAGCGTAAAATAACATGTAAACGAATCAAACAAAAACTGAATACCTTTCCTAAAAGTTTTGGCAAATTTTGATCCCTCTAATATATTCATTTTTCGTTTCGCACATCAAGATTTAAAGAGAAATTAGATGCAGTTTTATATATATATATATACTGATGAGCATAGAAAATTCATAATTATGCATACAACTTGAATAAATAGATGCCGTAAAAGAATTTCTGCTGTAAGGTGAATTTGGCTTTTGCTGAAACTAAACTCACCCTTCCTGCTGTTTAATCAATTGTTGTTACACAATCTGCCTCTAGAAAATTCTGCTGATGATGATGATAATTCCCCTCTTATATGGGTTTGCATGTCTTCTTTTTATAGAAGAAAATTTCACCCCCATTTTTCACATTTACCTAACTTGCAACTAAATCATTTTTTACAGGTGATCAACACCTCCTCTCTAAAGGACAACAAGCCAACTTGAGATTAAGGCAGCTATAAGATCTGTTATTTTGACTCTCCCAAGCTACTTAGGGCAGAGGAGGTGTCAAACCAACGTTGGATGGAAAGGGTGGTGGAGTTAACTTTGTTTGGGCCATAACTTTATAGATTTAGATGAAAAAAACTTGTATATCCTTAGACCCAATGAAATACAGTGTCTCTGTAACATCCCATTTTACTGCATTCATTTGGCATTTGTGCACGATCATTACATGTCACAATTAGATAAACTAGAGAAATACATTTGTAATATACATGTTGCTAAGTAAGGTAAAAATCGAAAGTACAACACTAGAAATTTAATGTGTCTTAAATGTCTAAGGATTTAATCGACTAAATTAGAAGTCAAGGGATTAAAATGGGTTTTTGGGGGAGATATATTTGTGAGATATTAAAATCTCTACTGCCATCTTTTTCTTATTATTATTATTATTATTATTATTATTATTAGAATTGTTAGTCAAACATTGGACAAATGGTCCAATAACATTAGGGTTAGAGACAAATGGTCCAATGAGGGAGAGATAAGGATGAAGAGGATTAATATGGGTCTTCGCAGTGTAAAACAATCTAGAGAACTTGCAGAAAACGTAGAAGAGAAGAAGAAGAAGAAGAAGAAAAGAAACATGGGAGAAATAGAGAAGTTGCAGGAAGAGGTATGTTCATGTAGTTTGTGATATTAATTTCGTATAGGATTGATGAAAATCAGAATGATAACCCGAGGAGAGAGGAACCGGCCGAATCACCACCAGTAGGATCACAACCACAAAATGCACAATTAAATCCACCACCATCATCTGCACGTTCACATTAATCACATGTGCATCAACCAAAAGTTTATTTTAAAAGGGGAGAAGAATTAATTTTTCATAGGGAAAGGAGATTTGATAAATTGAAGAAACAGGGTGCTGAAGAATTTACTGGTACTACGGATCCCAAAATTGCAGAGAGGTGGTTGAAAAGATTAGAAAGAGTGTTTGCTCTAATGCATTGTACTCCAGAAGGAAAATTTGACTATGCAGTTTATTTACTCCAAGAAGATGCATATGATTGGTGGGAGACTGTCTCTAGAAGTACGGTTCAGCCACCAGTTCTGACCTATGATGATTTTTTGAGTGAATTCAAAAATAACTACATGCCGGAGGTTTATTTGGATGACAAAAGAAGACAATTTCTAAATCTGAAATAGGGGAGGATGACTGGCCAGCGAAATCATTTGATATCTGGTATATGATTCTGGGGAAGTTGTTTGGCTGGTTGTGTCACAACAAATAAGTAAAATGGATCATTCATTTGCTTCTGCTTGGTTGAGTTTGTTGGAATTTGTTTGTATGAATGTGTATGATTGTAATTCATTGATGGTTTATGCTCATTGAGTAGCGACTCATAAAAATCGCAAATTTTTTCAGCTAGGTGAAGTTGTAGATCAAGTTTAAGTTCCTAGAAGGGTAAAGCTCGGTAGAAAGCATGGATGAAAGGTCGGCCGACTGAGTTCTATCTCACTCTCTCTCCTCTCATCTCAAGCATGTAGAATAGAAACTTTTGGGTTTGGAATTTTCTGTTATAAGTGTGGTTTGAAGTATGTATAATAAAACATATACTTGTATGGTGTAGTTGTGGATTTATGTTAATAAGTAAATGGAGTACTTTTTTTTAAAAAAAAATATATATGTGATCATACCATCTTTGAATATAGCACAGGAAATAAGGGGTGGTACAGTCTCAATCTTATTTTGTTTCATAATTTAGGCTCATTTCATACCCACGTTCAAATTCAATAAAAAAAAACTTGTGTATCCTTAGACCCAATGAAATACAACATTTTATCTTATTTTGTTTCATAATTTGGGCTCATTTCATACCCAAGTCCAAATTCAATTAAATATCCAATCATAATTATAACAAAAAAAAAAATTACATTCCACTTTTATTTAAATTATTTATATTATGGATGATAAACATATAAACTAATATATGTCCTAAAAATAGTGATAATGGATATTAATACAAAGGCAAAAATTTAATTCCATACAAAATGGGTGTCTACAAGTTGATTCAGTAGAAAATGTGGTTTTTCCAAATGGATTGAAATCGAAAAATGTGTTGTTTGTGTCTTTTTTCCAATATAATTTGTTGTTTTTTGGAAATTATGTTGCAATATAATTCTTGGCTAAACAATGTATATTGTAGGCCTTGGACTCTAAGAAGATACTTAGAGTAGCCTTTTTGCCTCAAGGGTTGTATTAGTTGAATATGTTAGTCCCAAATAGGCTTAGAAGTACACTAGAGGGAGGGTGAATAGTGTAATTCCCTAAATAAAAAACCTTTTGAGGAAATCTTTTGAAATCAAAAACAATTTTGCCCAATAAACAAGTTTTACTAAAAATGCGGAATAAAAGATTTGCAAAACTTGTAAATATAATTGTTTTTTAATAGATAAAATAAAATCTCTAAAAAGATATTACTGTGAAATATAAATGCAAAAATATAAATGGCAGTAATTGAAAAGAGTAGGGATAGAGAGATTGTAGACACAGAGATTTATATAGGTTCGAACCAACTATTCTACTTCTGTCCCTAAGTGAACCACTTGAGATTTTCCACTACAATTCCTTTAACGGTAGGAATTAAACCAAATGAGCTTTCTTCTGTCCAAGATCAGGACAATCAATCCTACTTCAGTCTAGGATTAAGACTGTAATCCTTCTTCTATCTAGGATCGAGACTGTCAGTGCTTTTTGCAAGCTTAAAACACCAAACTTTTACAACTTGTTATTTTTCAAAGATTAACAACAAAACTTTTACAAAACTTTGTTGATAAGAACTCTAACAACAAAGCTCCCCCTCACACTAATATCCCTTAGTGTGAACTTTCAATTCACTTAAAAATATTGTAGTTGAAAGAATGTGAATTGTTTTGATGAAGACTTGATTTCTTTTGATTGCTCTCTTTGAAGATTGTTGAAAAGACTACTCAAGAATACTTTGTATGCCTTGATTACTTTGAATGTATTGTAAACTTTGTAATTTGTCTTCCCCGAGTTGAATTACTTATAATTGTCTTCTATTTATAAGCATTGTAGGGGTGGCTTGAAAAAGACAAATCAAATTTGTTCAGGTCTCTGAAACTAGCTGTTGTAGTGTTTTCAGCCTTCTAAAGCTTTGATTTTAATTTTCTTTAGGTTTCTGAAACTAGCCGTTGCACAGTGTTCAGCTTTTTGAAGCCTTGATTCTGATTTCTTTCAGGTCTCTGAAACTAGCCATTGCATAGTGTTCAACTTTCTGAAGCCTTGATTCTGATTCCATTCAGGTCTTTGAAACTAGCTGTTATACAGTGTTTAGATTTCTGAATATTTTGAGTAAATTTCCTCAGATATCTGAAAGTTGTCGTTATACAGTGTTTAGGCCTCTAAAGACTTTGAGTAAATTCCTTCAGGTCTTTGAATGAAATAGCTTAAATGGTGTTCAGGTCTCTAAAGATGTAAAACTATGTTTTCCTTAAGTCCTCAACCACATGAAGTAGAATTCATCTTATTATTCCAAACTTGTATTTTCTTTATAACATTCTTCTAATGTCTACTTTAATAGTCTTCATCAATGAACTTTGTTTATTTAATTAAAAATAAAATATTATTTATTTTTAATTAATTTCCAAAGTATTCATTAATTTTTATTTTCTTCAACATAAACTTGTTTTCATCAAAACACAGTTCAACAGAATAAAAGTTTCTTTTTCAGAAGAGAATTTGCAGATTTTCAACATTACATTGATGCCAAAAGTTGCTGCTACAGCTGTGGACAAGTCAACTGTAGTGTCAGCAACTTTATAGCATACTAGATTGGGCCATCTTTCCCAGGAAAAGTTTAGTCATATAGAAGGAATAAATTGTACTAATAGTTTTTCTTCTATTCATGAAGTTTTCCATTGAGTAAAGCAACGTAAGAAGTCATTCTTTCATAATAAGATACACTCTCAAAGTATTTTTTATTTGATCCATTTTGATGTATAGGGCCTCTATAATAAGAAATCCATAACAAGAGTATCTTTTATGCTAATAATTATGGATGATTTTAATAGAACTACATGGAGTTTACTCTTTCAGTCTAAAGATCAAGTACTTACTTTATTGAAAACCATGTTTATAATGTTTCAAACTTAGTTTGTTATTTCAATTAAGCAAATCAAAACTAACAGTGGGATTGAATTTTTAAGTAGATAAACATAGGAGGTTTTGCATTATTGGAATAGTCCATCAGAGAAGTTGCATTCATGCACCAAAACAAAATGGTGTAGTGGAACGCAAACATAGGCATTTGGCTGACACAATAATAAGATTATTGTTTCAGGCTGGTATTTCTTTCTAACAATTTTTTCGGGGAAGCTATGTTGCATGCTACTCATCTTTTTAATTTGATGGCAACTAAAGTTTTAGACTAGCGGTGTCCCTTTTATAGGTTTATAATAAGCAACCTGATTACACTCACCTTACAGGTTTTGGTTGTTTATGCTACTTTGCAGATATTCACCACATAAAGACAAATTTGGAGTTAGATCTTATAAGATGTAAATGGAAGGGTCACCAGGTCGAAAGGGGGTGAAGATTTACAATCTCGATACACATAATATTTGTGATTCAAAAGATGTAGTCTTTTATGAATCAATTTTTCTAGGAAGAGAGGAGGTTGATCAGTTAATGGACTTGCCACTTCCCTTGCCACAGGTTTCTATCCAAGAATATGCTCTTGTAGTGTTGCCTTCTCCATTGAGTTCTAATAGTCCAATGGTTATAATTCATCATAAGGGTGATAATGGTGAGAATAATATAGCAGAAGTAGTTGTAGTAGATGCCTCAGTTGATGAGGCAGGAGTATAGCTTGAAGATCATTCTATTGTTGCACCTACTACAGATGTGTCCCAAATGTTGATAAACCAATTAGGCATTCTACTCACAGGACAAAAACTCCAACTTGGATGCAAGATTTCGTAGCTAGTTAAGTATTCCATGAGTATAGTCAAGGTTCAACTAACATGGTGGAATACTCAATTGATCAAGCTTTCTTGTCTAAAATTGCTAAAAAGGAACCGACTACCGATTCTGAAGAAAGTAAAGATGCACCTTGGGTTGATGTAATGAATAAAGAATTGCAGGCATTAAAGATGAATGAGACTTGGTGTTGACTTTTGTTTTGATGATTACAAGTTGACAAGTTGATAAATTAAGTACAAATATGTTGACATCCAATAAAAGGAAGTAATGTCATATAATATAAGAGCCAAAAATTTATTATAAGCTAAAATAATATATGACATAGTTTTCCTTATGAGATATGGTTTTACTTATAAGTTACAAAGATCCTTCTACAGCTGCACACCTCCTCAGAAGCTTCAATTCCTCTCCTTATGAAGCAAAACTAATAACAATGATTTGCTTACAAACTGAAGACAACTGCTATATTGCTTCAGGAGCTCATGTCAACTACCACATTTGCCTTATGAATCAAAAGCAACAGCCATATGCTTTTAGGAGATGAACACAACAACTATAATCTCTTTCGGAGAAGGATTCAACTGCCATAATCTTCTTATGGGCTACAGAAAACGGTTACTTCTCTTTGTTAGGAGCACTTCACTACCTATATAAAGAAATGAAATTCAAAGTGAGAAAGTGGGAGACTTAAAGCAATTTTCATACATTCTAAACTTCTTATATTCAAGTCTTCCAAAATTCCTACAAGTGCAAAAAGAAAAAAGAGCTTTATCTTGTTCATACACTCTTTCAAAAATTCATCTTAAGGGAATTGTATTTTCACACAAGGGATTAGTGTGAAAAGGGGTTTACTTTGTTGATAGTGTGTTCAACAAAGTTTGTTCAAGTTTGGTGCTTGAGCTTTGAAAAAGCATCAACAGAAGTTTGGTATTTGAGCTTTGAAAAATACTGGGATAAGTTTGGTGTTGAGCTTTGAAAAGCACCGGAAGAGTTTTGTTACTTGAGCTCTGAAAAAGTAACAGTAGAGGTTTGATACTTAGCCTGCAAAAGTATTGAGTTTGTTACTTGAACTCACAAAAAGTAACAAAAGCTTGTTTCCTGCCCGTAAAAAAAACAATAGCGAAAATCTCAAGCGGTTAGCTTGAGAACTGGACTTAGACAAGTTGGATCGAACCAGTATAAATCTTGAGTCTTTATCTTTCTATCCTTACACTCTTTATTTTCATTGCAAGTTAAATTTCTACAACTTAAATTAATTGCTTTATTTTTTGAAGAAACTCCTAATTTTAGTCAAGCATATTTATATTCACAAGTTTTATTATTTTATTAATTCCACATTTTTTATAAACTTATGTTTATTGAAAGAAAATCATTTTTTACTCAAAAAGAATTTTCTAAACTGTTCACAAAATTTTTATTCAGTATACAGTACTTTTTACCCCCCCCCCCCCTTAGTACTGTAACTAGCCTATTTTGGACCGTCACTTGGCATTTGACTTAATAACCTGCAGGAAAAAGAGCTATCTCTTTAAAATATTAGGCCAATGGCGAGATAGAGAGATACAAAGCAAGACTAGTTGCAAGAAAAAGATTTTCACCAGTTACAAAGGTGCTAACAATCAAGATTTTTTTTGTTATAGTAGCTGCAAGGAAGTGGCCAATTCATTAGGTTGACATCAATAATGCATCCTTGCATGGTCATGTTAATGAAGAGATAGACATCTAGCCACCAACATGGTATATACAGGGCCACTCAACTTATGAAGAGGCCTAAAGCCAATTTTTTCAATGTAGCATTTTGAAAATTATAGCATCTTAACATTGTATACTATTTGATCAAATGTGACCAATTATGTCTAAAAATAAAAAAAATGATTTATCATATGTAATATTTGGAGTTTAGAAGAGCTGAAATATTGAAAATTTTCTAAATTTAATTATTAAGATAAATAAAAATTAAATAAAAAAACTAAGAATTAAGAAATGTGAACAAATAGAAAAATAAAAAATAAAAATAAAGATAGTGTAGAAAAAGATTGAAATTAAAGTGGAAGAAAATTATATACCAACGATTGGTATAAATGAGAAAAAAGCACCAACAATTAGTTTTGAGATTTAATTGAATAAGGGAAAACATGTATAAATATTTAGAAAAAAGACCATGGAATAATAAATCAAATTTATCAACATTCAATATTGGAATTATTAACACTTAAAGTTTTTTGAATGATAAATTTTGGGCTTAAAAATTTTACTTTATTGGCTTTATGAATAAGCTGCCCCTAGGTACATACTAAAGCTTAGAAAGGTCAAGTTTGGAAGCTCAACAAGTCTCTTTATGGCCTAGATAGGCAAGGAGACATTGGTATAAAGAGTTTACCAATAAATTGCAGAATTTGGGGTTTCACAAGTCGTGACTATTGTCTCTTTACTAGATAGTAAGGGGAAAATTTCATAGCTATCAATATCTATGAAGACGATATGCTTATTACAGGATCATCTGAATAGCAATTATAGAGGAAAAGCAAGCACTAGATCAAGCTTTCACTAGTAAAGACTTTGGCTATGCCAAATACTTCCTAGTAAAAGAAGTGGCCAGGTCACTAAAGGAGTTTTGCTAACACAGCAAAAATACATTAGATATATGCTTGTTAATTCAGGCTTAAATGAGGCAAGAATAGTTTCCAGTCATTTTCCTAATAGCATTCATTTTGATGAAGAATCAGAACCTTGTGCAAAACTAGAGAAGTTCAGGCAAATAGTTGGGAGACTTTTATACTTGGGATTCACACGCCCAGATATTACATATGAAAGTTGCTTTGCATGTGCTTAAGTATTTGAAAGGGACAATTTCATTGGGATTGTTTTATTCAATAAAGAATGTTTTTCAGCTTTATGCCAATTACGACTCACACTAGGGTACATGTAGGAAGATAAGAATGTCAGTCACAAGATATTGCATTATGCTTGGAAGATGTTTAGTATCTTGTAAGTCTAAAAAGCAAACAACAATTAGCCGCTCATCTGCCGAAGCTGAGTACCTAGCAATGGCTATAACAGTATGTGAGCTAAAGTGGCTTAGTTATTTGTTACCTGAGGTTGGAATTAAGCTTCATTTGCCAATTCCACTCAAGTGTGATCATCAGGCAGCACACTATATTGTAACAAATCCAGTTTTTCAAAAGCAGACAAAGCACATAGCTATTAACTGTCACATTATAAGGGAAAGCATGATGGATGGATTCATTTATGCTTCTCATGTTTCAACTTCTTTACAGCTAGTTGATTTATTTACAAAGTCATTAGCAAGTTCTCAGATGTTGCCTATCATTAGTCAAGATGGGCTTGTTGTTTACACTAATTGGTTCATCTTGAGGAAGGGCTCTTGGAGATATACATGTGTCAGCATTATATGGTTATTGGTTAGTATTTCCAAGAAAAGTTGTTTACACTAACAACTTCTAGTTAATTCTAATTAGCTCTATAAATAGCTTGTAATCCAACAGTTATTAATCAAATTGTTCTAATGTGAATTCAATTTACATTTCCCTTCTTCTTTCCTCTGTATTTGCAATTTACATGTTTACTGCCATTGTATTTGTCCATTCAATTTTATATGTGATTAGGTGGTCATTAATTTATTTATTTCTTATCTATGTCTCCAATTTTAGTTAATCACATTGTTAAGACTATTGCTAGAGGGTATAAATCAATGTCTTGCTTTGTCAATTGTTCACTGCAGAAAGTAAACAACATTTGTTGCTTGTCAGTTACAGAACCTTTAAACACTTTGTCAAAAATTTTGATTCACTCTATATATGCATTGCCTTGACATCAGAAAAAATGTTAAATATTCTTTGTTATTTATTTTTGGTGCAATTATACCAAAAGAAAAATGGTTGGAATAAACAAATTGTTTAATTTCTGCTTTTGCTTGATATATAATATAGCAATGTAAAATCAAGAACCTATTGATGGTGGCATGAAAAGAATGGATGAGACTGATCAAGCCATTGAACGATCTAAAAAGGTAGGTCGAATCATTTGGAAATTAATTTTTAATAAAAAAAAATTTGTATAACTAAATTAATCTGAACTAAATATTCTTGTTAATATTCACGTGTATATATAGTACAGATAAAGATTAATTTCTAGTGTTGTGAGCAGACAACGTTTCTAGCGATACACGAGACACGACGAAGCGAGCCGAGGAGTTTTTATTATTATGTCTTTTATAGTAGGATTAGAAAACCATATCCATAAAAGATTCGAGACCGAAATCTCGAAGAAAATATAGGAGTCGCCACCTGGCTTAGCTCAACCGGGAAATTTAGGTATAGCCGAGACCGGGTGAGGGCCACTATACCTTCCAAATTTCTAGATTCGAACGAGTCAGTTACTTGTTATCTAATTAAAATATCAAAATATAGCATTTTATGAACAAAATTGATTTTATTTAGAGCATACAGTGTTCATATAAGGTACTGAAAGTAGTAAATAAATTAATTATACAGACCGAATCATATAAGCTACCTTAAGGGATACATATGAACTAAATGGGGGATAGGGGTAAAATCACCTAAAATACACAAATTTATCTAACATAATAATAGAACCTAAACATACATCTAATCCTGCAAAATAGAAGTTAGTACGTGAATAATTGTATGTAGGACTCAACCAAGACATAATGGGATAATAAATGAGTCGGGGTGATGTATTTAGAAGGGATGGCTAGAGAGACTCAACAAATCTCACTAAATAAACCTGGAAAACATTTTGAAATATCCCTGTGTTGATTTTTGAGAAAACGGTTTTAAAAATGGTTTTTTCGGTTATTTGTTTAACATGGCAAGTTGGTCGGATTTTAGGAAACTAGCTTTCCATCATTGTTTTATCCTAATACATGCTTATGGAATATAAATTTATGGTTCAAATGTCATGAAATGCATCAAATTTAGTTCTCGATGATTCTATCCCGAACTAACACCTGCACGGATGTTAGGAAAACAACCGTCTGGCTGTATATTTACACCAGTGCCCTTTAAGATTAATGAAGGATTTCAAAATCCAGAGTCTTCATGGTTTTGTTCTAGGAACTAACAGCCGTAGAGCTATTGCAACAGCTGCACGACTCTAGTTCTCAGCCCAGAACCGAAAAACAAAATATTTTAAAATGATGCAAATGATGCCCAAATACAACACAGACAAGGCAAATGTTTTGGTTTCTCAGATATTTACCCTTGTAGCATGAATCCACAGCTTTAGGAGGTGAAAATCTTTCAAGAAAAGCATTAATTTTGAACCCGAACTTTAAGCTCTGAAAATAGTCTCAAGCTTTGAAAGTTAAGGTTTTGATGTTCAGATTAGTATCTAAACCTATTAGAAGTCTTAGTGAAGTATTGTCCTAAGATTTCTAACCAATTTTAAGCCTAAGAACAAAATTGAAGATGAAAATTGAAGAAAAAGCATGGATTTCTTTTCCTCTTTTCTTCCATTTTCTTCCTCTTTCTTTCTATAAAAATTTCCAACCTTAAACCAGAAACTATAGGCCTTTTTATAGGCAAAAATGAGGCTTTTCCTTGTACATTCCACCCCCTAGAATCCAAAAAATCATTTCCAAGAAGAAGAGTCATGGCTCTGTCAGGGATCAACACCCGTGTAGGTGTTGATGCAACAGTCGTGCGGGTGCATCAGCCTTGCGGCTAATGTTACAGCCATACGGCTGTTGTTCCTAGACAACCTCCTCTTTATCTAGGAAATGTTCCGAGGCTTGAAGTTTGGTCAACTGAAACTTTCATCTTGAATTGACTCCGACTCTTGCAGCTGTAGAAAGCTATAAAAGCAAATAATTTATTTATCACCAAAACCGGGGATGAAAATCTCACGCTCACAAGCGTGGTTCGAAATCGTGGTTCACTTTTGAATTACAACAATGCTACTTACCCTGCCTATATCCTGTCTCGTCTATCTATTGTCATACGTGGCAAAAATCTTTATTATCGTTCAATGTTAGTTACTTTCCTTGTTAACCCTTATAAATAACCCCCTTAATGCTACGTGTCAAACAAGTATAATTCAAAGAGCATGAACCTTGTCGGGGGCAAACTGGGTCAGTTAGCTAAGATAATGGGGCAAAATGGGCCGGTTTAACCAGTATAAGGGGCAAAATGGGTCAGTTTAGCTAATATGAGGAGGCAAACTAGATGTTCCTTAAGTTTGGGGTGACAGTAGACAAGTGGTATCAACTTTAGGAAGTAACGGATGTATTAGGCCAATAAAAAAAAAATCACACTTCCAATTCACCACATTCTTAGTAAATTGGCTTATTAAAGAGAAATTTTATGGCATGTTTGGCACACTACGTTATCTTTGTGCCAAACTAAAATTATTTAAATAAAACTCTAAACCCTAAAATGTAAAATTTAGAGGCTAATTCATTAATCCTAAACCCTAAAATATAAACCTTAAAGGCTAATTTATAAACCATAAATCTTAAAATATAAATTCTCGAGGCTAATTTATAAATCATAAATCTTAAAATATAAACCCTAAAGACTAATTTATAAGGCAAAAATATAACCCTAAAAGCTCATTTATAAACACTAAATATATTGCTTGGCATTATTTCACTAGCTTCACGCATGAATGACATGAAGTGCCATGCGCATTCTAAAAGTTCTCATAAGGAAAATATTATCATTTATTTAATTAATATTTTCTCCGTTAAACTCTAAATCTATTAACCCTAAAATGTTAAACGATGAATCATAAACTCTAGAATTAAAAGTCTAAATTTTAATTTTAATCAATCCCTTAATAAGTTATTAATAGTAAATTGTTATGATTAGTAATTGTAATAAAGACTTAGTCCGCTTTGGAATTAATGAACTAAAAAATATAAAATTTTTAATGAACTAAAAATATAAAATTTATTTACAAATGAATTTCACGTGGAGTTCAATCGTAAATGAATATTCATACTTGGAATGAATAACTTAAATAACAAAATTAATTGAAATGAATTTTATAAATTTATGCTTGAAATGAACGAATAAAAATATTTTATTTGTACTGATTTTTTGAATTGCCCTGATTAATAGATTTTTATTGTAAGTAATTAATTAATTATGTACAATAAATATTAAATTAACTAATGAGAGTTTCCTTTTAACACTTTATAATTTAATTGAGATATAAATATTTTTTATCACTTTTTTTTTTGTAACAGATTAAATAATCGGGTTGAGATTGTCCATGCATTCCTTAAATGACGATTCTCTAATTTAATTTTCTATGTACTATGAATCAATTTTAGACCTAACTTACAATTAGATGTCTTTATCATTCAACTAACCTTGAGTGGTTATCATATATAATTTAAAAAGACTATTTTTTTATCCTTCACAATATTTAATATAAAATAAAATATAACAAATAAAAAAATAAAAGTATGGTAATAAGTGCTTATTATTTAGAATCAATACCAAAAAAATAATGAAAAAAAAATTATATGAAATAAATAAAAGCATTATAATAGTATAGTGTGAGTTTGTCCCATAATATTTTCCTATATAAAACTTGGAATTCATTTGCAAATTCCACTTTTTTGATAGAATTTGTTCAAAACATATTGAATTCCATGGAATTGAATTCGTTAAGACTCGACTTGGAATCAATGAACTACATATAAAGAATTCATTTGTAAATGAATACCATGTAGAATTCAATTGTAAATATTGAAATGAATTCTATAAATTTTATGCTTGGAATTAATGAACAAAAGTATTTCATTTGTGCTTATTTTCTGAATTGTCTTTATTAATAAATTTTTTATTATAAGTAACCAATTAATTAATTTTGTATAAAATATGATTAATTAATGAGAATTTTTTTATTTTAACAATTTATTATTAGATTTAGATATAAATATTTTTTTATCATATTATATTTTCTATTATTGGCTAAATAATTGGTTTAAGGTTATTCAAGCACTTCTTTGATTACTTTTCTCCAAATTAATTCCGTGTATGCTAAAAATCAAATTTGAAACTCAACATAAATTACTAAAGATTGTTACCGTTAATTCAAGCAATTTTAATTCGTTTTTATGTGCAATTCAAAAGGAAATTTTTTTTATTTTTTCTTATCCTTCACAATATTTAAAATAAAATAAAATATAATCAATTAAAAAATAAAAGTAAAATAATAATGGATTATTATTTAGAATCGATATTGAAAAATATTAATCAACAAAAAATTTATATGAGAAAAATAAAAGTATAATAAAAGTGTAGTAAGGGTATAATTATCCCAAAATATTTTTCTGCATAAAACGCGGAATTCATTGACAAATTCCACCTATTTTGATGAAATTTGCTCAAGACATGTTGAATTCATCAGTTTTTTTCATTTCAAGCAAGAAAAATTGAAATTGAAAATGAATTTCTCAAAATTTTGTTTGAAGAATTCATTTATTCCAAACAAAGTCTAAGTTTTTTCATTTCAAAATACAAATATTTAGAATTCGAAATGAATTTCTAAAAATTTTAAGGAATTCATTCATTCCAAGCGTAGACTTAATAATAATAATAATAATAATAATAATAATAATAATAATAATAATAATTGGAATGAAAAAGTAATAAAAGAAGAGTTAAAAAAAGTGCAAAGAACTACTGTTTTTGTAAATTGGCAATAGGCGATATAAAACGGAATTGAATTGTAGCGGTATAAGTAACATTTGTCTTTGAATTAATGTTGTTAATGTCTTATCTAACATTTTTTCTAGTTTTATGTATTGTTTTAATTTTACAACTTGTGGTGTTTATGTAAGTTAATATTTTTTTTACTACAATTTTAAGTACTTCGTTAGTTTGTTATACTATTACTTTTACAATCTTAAATATTTATTTAACTCTCTTTTGTCTTATTTCCTTTCCCAAGTAAATAAGCATGAGGATGAGCAACAATTCATGGTAAAGATTAAAGTGGCCTTTGGAAGAGTGGAAAAGGCAAGGATTTAGTGCTTTGTTACATTAACATACTCCCAAAATTGGCCACATTCATCCCCTTTTGTCCCTTCTTCCATATTTTCCTAACTTAATTTCCTTTTGCTAATTTTTACACTTTTTGTTACAATCTAACACATTTTTTTGTCAAAATCCATTTCATATCTTATAATGTTAAATCATTTTCTTTTCTCAAAATTTAGTAGATAACTTAATGAAATTTGCCAAAGGTTCAACTCTTCTTTGTCTTTATTATGACAATCACAATAATGTTTTTTTTTTTTTTTTAAACACTAACAATTTTGATCAAACTCTATAATTAGAAATTCATCTATGTGACTTGATCTAACTAATTCCTCATATATCCAAGAGTTCATTTGCCTTAGATATGAAGTACCCTTAAATCTTTGGATCATTGTTCCATTTTTTGAAGTGTTTACAAGCCAGTGTGGAAATTAGATCGATAATGAATACCCTTGATCGTGAAAAAAGATAGATATCATTGTTTAAAAGTTTTATGAATACTTATTTCAATACTGAAGTTTATTCTTTGCAGACTAAGAATTGTGCCATTTGTTTAAAGACTAATGATCTCACGTATATATAGATATTAGATAACGGTGATTTGGTAAAATTTGAACACATACTTTGAACTCATCGTGTATGATTTGAACGGCGAAGATTAATTTTAGAAGATCTGAAACTTCATTTTCTAATTAATTTCAGCAATTATTTTTCATTGATGAATCACATGTCATCATTCTAGTTCATATTATGCACTTTTGAGACTTTCAGAGATAATTTTCACACTAAAATTATTTGTATGCGTCCAAATTAAAGTCATTCAAATGAAATAATATAGCTTTAGCTAATATCACATAACCACTGATTGTTATCCTATTAAAAAGGTTCATCATAATCCATGAAAACGAGTCAATTAATGGCATTTTTATGGAAGCAAAGTCACAATTAAGACTACATACCTTTTCAATCTGTAGGTACTTTGAAACTTGAATTTGAATATTAATATTAATCAGCAACATGATATTTTCATTAAACAATACAAAAAAAATACCAATATACCAATAATCACATTCTCAATCAAACAAATTAATACTCAAAATTTATTTTTAGAAAAATAATTAAAAGGATATACTGACTGTTTATCTCTTGAAATTGCCGCATCATCTTTATTTTGTTTTTTTGGTGGATTTTTCTATGTGATTGATATGCCTTGGAAGCCTTTCTTAACTACTACATAAAACCTTTTTTTATTGGAATAACAAAAGCAAAAAAATATCATGAGATTTATTGAAATTTAATTATTGTCAACTAACATTTAATTTCAATATAACACATTATATTTATAAAACACTAAAACTCATTGTCCATTTATCATTAAATTCACTTATAAATTCTATTGTGGGTAGGAGATTTCTAAAAATGGATTTTATCATTATACCATTTTAGACTAATTTAAATCAATAATTCAAGAAACAACTTTTAATTTTAGAAATTATGACTAAGTGAAATCGAAAAATTTATATATTATATATACGAAAATATAATTAGAATTTTTTTGTTATAAAATTCTTAATATACGTATTTTTGTTTGATTTTGTTATTAGAATTTTTTTTTTTTTTTCCTAATCGGAAACACGACCCGACCCAAGATTGAAAAGGGGCTTGGATCATTGATTTATAATCCGGTTCATCTTCCTTGATGTTGACACTAACTCCACTTCTCGGAACCCTAACTTTAGTAAAATAAGCTGCTCTGCTTCTGAACAAAATTCTATAAATTACTCTGCAGCCCTAATTGACTCCCAATTTTGAGTTCTCTCTCCCGAATAACAATGAGCAGCTGCTTAAACCACTGTGAAACCCTTTCTTCCACCTCCGTTCGCCCGGACACCTCTCTCTCCCGGTGCTTAGCCCATCTCTCTAAACCAACTTCTTTTGGCTTTTCTTCTGCTAAGAGTAAGCCTTTTTCTTCTTTGTACCTCCGGCCATGGCCTCTCCGGCCCACTCGCCACTCCAAGCGGTGCCACAGTGTGGTTTCCGTCCGTTGCAGCTCCGATATAGCCACAAAGGGGATAGCGGAAGCGCCGAAGGTTGGCAAACGAACTGATGTGAAGAAAATTTTGATTCTTGGCGCTGGGCCTATTGTGATTGGTCAGGCTTGTGAGTTTGATTATTCAGGAACTCAAGCTTGTAAAGCATTGAAAGAGGAAGGATATGATGTTATTTTGATTAATTCTAATCCTGCTACTATCATGACTGACCCGGAATTGGCGGACAGGACTTACATTGCGCCAATGACGCCGGAATTAGTTGAGCAAGTGATTGAGAAGGAGCGGCCTGACGCTTTGTTGCCTACAATGGGTGGGCAGACCGCATTGAATTTGGCCGTGGCTTTAGCTGAAAGGGGGGCTTTGGAGAAGTACAATGTTGAATTGATTGGAGCTAAACTTGATGCCATTAAAAAGGCTGAGGACAGAGAGCTATTCAAGGAAGCTATGAAAAATATTGGCCTTAAAACACCACCATCAGGGATTGCAAACACTCTTGATGAGTGTATCGAAATAGCTAACGAAATTGGAGAGTTTCCGTTGATTATTAGACCTGCATTTACATTGGGTGGAACTGGAGGCGGGATTGCTTACAATAAGGAGGAATTTGAGGCAATTTGTAAGTCGGGGCTGGCTGCGAGTGTAACTTCGCAAGTTTTGGTGGAGAAATCTTTGTTGGGGTGGAAAGAGTATGAATTGGAAGTAATGCGTGATTTGGCTGATAATGTTGTGATCATTTGCTCGATTGAGAATATTGATCCCATGGGAGTGCATACAGGGGATTCGATAACTGTGGCTCCAGCCCAGACGCTTACTGATAAGGAATACCAGAGGTTGAGGGATTATTCAATTAAGATTATAAGAGAGATTGGAGTAGAATGTGGGGGATCAAATGTGCAGTTTGCAGTTAATCCTGTGGATGGTGAGGTTATGGTGATTGAGATGAATCCTAGGGTGTCAAGGTCTTCAGCTTTGGCTTCCAAGGCTACCGGCTTCCCCATAGCAAAAATGGCTGCTAAGTTGTCAGTTGGGTATTCATTGGACCAGATTCCTAATGATATTACAAAGAAGACTCCAGCTAGTTTTGAACCTTCCATAGATTATGTCGTGACCAAGGCAAGTATTAAGTTGTATAGCTTCTATTTGTGTTGGTGGCATCATTTTTTTATTGATTGGGTGATGAATTTAGCTTATTTTTATCATATTTCTTGAGAAAGTTTGCTAATTTGTCAAATTTGGTTACCAAATTTTGTTTATTTATATTCCCAGTGAAGGTTTGGTCTTTGTATTATTTACAAACTTCCATGACTTGATTATATGCTAATTATACTTGGATTTGTTGCATCTTTAGCGTTGGCATTTGTTTGCCTTTCATGTAAAATGAGTTTTGTCAATTAGGCAATTTTTCTGGTGCGAACATAAGAGTGGACACTAACAATGCACAGCGTGTGCTATGGTTTGAAAGTCAATATTTTGGCTACAATTTTATTTATCAACTATTTATTGGTTTTGGGCGCTAATAGCTTGAATGACAATATTGAGATGGCTTTATTGTATTTTAAAAATTAGTTCCATTGTAACTTCTCACACTTACATTCTGAATCAGTTTTTGTAATGATTTTTTCTTAGCTAGTGGTTTTTGAAAAGGAAAAAATTTCGTTATATGTCGTACTTGTTTGATATTTCATTTTTCCATGCAGATCCCTCGGTTTGCATTTGAGAAATTCCCTGGTTCTCAGCCAATCCTGACCACTCAGATGAAGTCCGTTGGTGAAGTCATGGCAATTGGCAGGACATTCCAAGAATCTTTTCAGAAAGCAGTCAGGTCAATGGAGTTGGGTTATTCAGGATGGGGTTGTGGTCAAATAAAGGAACTTGACTGGGATTGGGACCAGTTGAAGTATGGTATCCGAGTTCCAAACCCGGATCGGATACATGCTGTTTATGCTGCAATGAAGAAGGGGATGAAAGTTGATGATATTCATGAACTAAGTCTCATTGATAAATGGTTTCTTACTCAACTGAAAGACTTGGTTGATGTGGAACAATATCTTATGACTCAGAGCTTGTCTGATTTGACCAAGGATGACTTTCATGAGGCTAAACGGCGTGGTTTCAGTGATAAACAGATAGCATTTGCCACTAAATCAACAGAGAAGGAAGTTCGTTCAAAACGGTTGTCTTTTGGGGTTACCCCAGCATATAAGAGGGTGGACACTTGCGCTGCCGAATTTGAGGCCAATACTCCTTACATGTACTCTTCCTATGATTCTGAGTGTGAATCAGCTCCCACAAAAAGGAAGAAGGTTTTGATTTTAGGTGGAGGACCCAATCGTATCGGGCAAGGGATTGAGTTTGATTACTGTTGTTGTCATACCTCTTTTGCGCTCCAGGTTTGTGAACAATTTTCCTAGGACCCTTTGAATGAGCAACCTGCTACTTTAATCTTACTGAAATTGTTAATAATTGCGTATATTCTGGAAATCACAGGCAACATATTTCTGGTTAAGTGTTTATTTAGATGGTATGACATGGAGATTAGCAGTTGGATCATTTGTCAAAAATAATCACAGTCCATAATGAAGTTAGTGCTTAGTAGATACAAGCATTTTTTGCAAGAATTGGATCGGTTAATTGAGTTGAACCAGGGAATATCTAAATGTGCTGAATCAGTGGCTAAATTGGATTTGTATTTTTAAATTTCTATTTGAATCTGATGCATGAAATAAATTGTAAATAAACAGTTTGAAGGGCTTTAATGCTGCTGTAATTTATAATATAATTAAACATGATGGTGAAAGCTTAGTGTATGCGCTTGGGGCTGTTTGATGGACTGTTTAACTGCATTTCTTTTGGTCATATTATTTTTCTTAACTGCATTGTTTCGTCCTTTACAGAGTGCCGGTTATGAAACAATAATGATGAACTCAAATCCTGAAACTGTATCCACTGATTATGATACGAGTGACCGGCTCTACTTTGAACCCTTGACAGTTGAAGATGTTGTGAATGTGATTGATCTGGAAAGACCTGATGGCATTATTGTGCAGTTTGGAGGCCAAACGCCTTTGAAACTAGCCCTGCCCATCCAGCAGTATTTAGATGAACATAAGCCTGTTTCTGCAAGTGGGGCTGGTCATGTGCGCATCTGGGGTACATCACCAGATTCCATTGATGCTGCCGAGGACAGAGAGAGATTCAATGCCATTCTTAACGAGTTAAAGATTCAGCAGCCACAAGGAGGCATTGCCAAAAGCGACGCTGATGCCCTTAGAATTGCAGCAGAAATAGGTTATCCTGTTGTTGTCCGCCCTTCCTATGTTCTGGGTGGTCGGGCAATGGAAATTGTATATGCTGATGACAAGCTAGTGAGATATCTTGAGACTGC
The DNA here is from genome assembly GCA_039660915.1 of Euphorbia tirucalli. NCBI lineage: Eukaryota > Viridiplantae > Streptophyta > Magnoliopsida > Malpighiales > Euphorbiaceae > Euphorbia > Euphorbia tirucalli. The sequence goes on from CM077639.1 coordinate 16,587,518, forward strand.
CGTTGAGGTGGATCCGGAACGCCCTGTATTGATTGATAAATATCTATCTGATGCTGTTGAGATTGACATTGATGCCCTTGCGGATTCGTATGGTAATGTTGTGATTGGTGGAATAATGGAGCACATCGAGCAGGCTGGAGTACATTCTGGTGATTCAGCATGCATTATTCCCACACAGAATATCGCATCTTCGTGCTTGGAAACAATTAGGTCTTGGACTACAAAATTGGCAAAGAGTCTCAAGGTTTGTGGGCTCATGAACTGTCAGTATGCTATTACGGCAGCTGGGGAAGTTTTTCTACTCGAGGCAAATCCTCGTGCTTCTCGTACTGTCCCATTTGTCTCCAAGGCAATTGGGCATCCCTTGGCTAAATATGCTGCTCTTGTTATGTCTGGTTTGTCACTCAGTGATATAGGCTTCACAAAAGAGGTGATCCCATCACATGTTGCTGTGAAGGAGGTAGTTCTTCCATTTGGAAGGTTCCAGGGATGTGATGTTGTGTTAGGACCTGAAATGAAGAGCACTGGTGAGGGAATGGGTATTGATTTTGTATCTGCTATCGCCTTTGCAAAATCGCAAATTGCTACCGGGCAGGAGCTACCACTTTCAGGCACTGTGTTCATGAGCTTGAATGATTTGACGAAATCACATCTTGAAAAACTTTCAAAGGCCTTTCTAGAACTTGGGTTCAGGATTATTGCAACCTCGGGAACTGCTCATTTTCTTCAGTTAAAAGGTATACCTGTGGATCGAGTGCTAAAGATGCATGAAGGGAGGCCACATGCCGGTGATATGCTTGCTAATGGTGATGTCCAGTTGGTGGTGATCACAAGCTCGGGCGATTCACTAGATCAGATTGATGGCCGGCAATTAAGGAGAATGGCTCTTGCCTATAAAGTTCCTATAATAACAACAGTAGCTGGTGCTTTGGCAACTGCAGAGGCGATTAAGAGCTTGAAATCGTCCAGTATTAAGATGATAGCTCTTCAAGACTTCTTTAATGTTGAAGTACAAGAAGGTAGCAGTAGAAGTTTGCAATCAGCTTCCTCTCTATGATTTTGGCTGCATTGCTGGTAAGCAACCATGTATCCTCACCCTAGTGTGAGTTTTCCCCTTCTAAATCAAGTTGTGTTTGATGTTGTTGTTTGGGATTAGATATGTTGTTTTCTTGTATGCTTTTACTAAATTATTGCTGTCTCCTCTGCTCTGTTCTTGTGAGTTGATAGTTAATGAACATGGAATATGTGATGTAGGAAGTTTTAAATCATCGGTTTAGATTTAGCAGATAAATAAAACATTGAATCTTGTGATTCATCGGATTAAGCCAGATTAGTCTATTATTGAATTTGATGAAGTATAATTTGACCCATCGAATTCAACTTTCCCAAAATGATATAAGTTGCAAATTTTACAATCTAGTAATTTACTTTTAGTGATCGAAGTATTTGAAGTTTCATGTATTTAAGACCTATCTATTATCCCTTATTCTCGTTACTATTTCTTTATGTGTACCTGGGACCACACTTTCAGTAATTCAGTTAACAGCCATTTATTATGCATCTTAGGTAAAAAATAATAAAAATAATAGGCATAATTAATCTTAAATATTTTCTTCCATTATCTCTTAATCCACTTCTTCTCATATAATTCTTGTTTATCTCTATTATGAGGTCCAAGTTCAAAATTATTTGGTTGCATAAGCAAATCTAGTGAGGGCTGATGGTTAGGACTTGACAGTAGAAACTTTTGAACTCCAGGGACTTGGGTATTAAAATCAGAAGCTGAAGGACTAGACTGTAAAAAAAGATTAAGGATTTGAATGCCATGAAAGGATGAGCTAAGTTGCACTTCTTTATTCAAGTTATTGCTCATGAGTATTAGATCTTGTTTTTAACTACCGAAATAGCTTTTATACCACAGCAAATACCACAAAGTATTTTTATATATTTTTTATTTGAATTGTTATCATATATGCATCCCGAGATATGCCAGTTAGCAGAAACTAAACACTAGTCCTTGTCAAAGAGTACATTACTTAAGAAGTAGAATTGCATACACAACTAGTATTGTGAACTTGATATGGAATCACTCTCTCACCCCTTGGCAGCTCTGCCAGGTCTCCACATTTTATGCTTCTGCTGTCTCTGCTTTAACACAGAAGGGGAAGAGAAACTTATTTTTTATTCAATAATATTCTTCTTTTGTTAAACACATGCTTCAGTCTTTCTTGGGAAAACCCCCTATGAAACTTTGCTGATTTCATCTCTATTTGTGTCTTTTAGGATATTAGATGCTTCAAGTGCTTGCTGTGGGAACTTTAAAATCTTTATTTAGTGCTTGATTCTGTATGTGGTTGTCACTTGTCATTGTCCAGCAGTGATATAGATAATACTGTGCGGTGTTGTTTGCCTTATTCGGGTTAGATGATTATAGGGATTCTTTTACCCCCTCTACCGTTGATGAGCAGATAACTGCAGAGTGATTCTGTTTTACAGCAAATATGGCAAAAGTTTACTTTTTTTACAGTAATTTGACAACCTATGCATGATGACATTATTTCAGTGACAGAATAAAAGAAAACCTTTAAAAGCTCTGATTTGATACCTTTAGCTCAATAAACAGCCTTAAATGGTGATTAATCATTCAAGTTGCATATTACTATTCTTTTAATGGCTATCCTTTTCTGTGATTATAAAATTCCTACTTGTATGCGGCCAATGGAAACATTTTGGTGAAAAATGGAGGGTTGTGATGGAATTTGAGTTTGGAAAAGGATGGACAATTCGAAATCAAGATTAAACTAAGCACTTAAATTGGACTTTGGTCTCATTTAGATAACTCTTTTCTTATCTTATTTTAACTGGTCAAGCCGAACCTAACTCAACCATCGAATCTAGACTTTCTAGGAATTTTTAGTATTAGAGAATTCAGTCCATCTTACTTTTACTAATTTATTTTTGCCAAACATATTTTCTGAATGTTTTTTATATTGATTCTGTACAAGAGTTGAAGTTCTGTTCAAATTTTGTTAATATTATGATTAGATGATAGGATTCTACATAGAAACTTCCTACCGCTAGAGCTACCTAGTTGTCGTAGGATGCTTTCGTTATAATTATTATTTATTCTTATGCCCTTCAAAGAGCCTTAAAGGCCTTTTTTGTCCATCGTGCTATCATATTTTTACCCTTTTGTCCGGTTAGCCAATTGTCCCTTGTACTATTCAAAAACGCTCCAAAGTGGTCCAAATTAACATATTTGGTTAACAATTGTTAATGGATTAAACGTAATATGCTTATTACGGAATATGATGTGATATATTTTAAGCAATTTTGGAGCTTTTTTGAATAGCACAAAAGAGAGCAAGAAGGAAACGGAAATAGGACAAGGAGCGAAAGGGCAAAATCTTGTAATACGGGAGGCAAAGAGGTCTTTAAGCGCTTTCAAAGATGTTAAATATGAATTTAACCATTGAGTTTATCTTATTCAGCTTAGTGATAATATAGGAGCTTCATTTAGTCGTATAAAATTAGCATTGTCTATATATTTATAAGATCATACCCAACTTTGAGGTTTTGCTGCGTACATTAGGGTCTGACTCAACTTAGAGCGATTGGATGTATGTATTGCCTATATACCTTTTAAAGTAAAATAAAAAACGCATGAGGATAAAATTGTCTATTAGAATATATTCAACCAACAAAACCCACCAAATCACACCAATTTGGTGGTAGTGGATGGAGTCCATGGATTAATCTCACCTCCATTCTACCACCAAAATTCATTGCCTTCTTGTTACCATCTTCTCAACTAGGGTTTGGATTAATACTTGTTTTAGTTAACTGCCATTTAACCTATCATCCAAGCAGACCCTTGAGTGACTAGAGATTCTTTTTGTTAATGGATTTGGATTAGAAGGCAAATTTGATGGGGATGATTGGTGGTTTAATTTCAACATTTTGAGGTTGTTAAGGTCATAAGCAGGTTGATGATTGTCTATATCATTAGACATTGATTGTGACTTGGATTGTTAGTGCAGTTGATATTGAAAAATCAGATTCCCTAAATCTAAAATTTCTAATGGTTTAAAGACAACGCTGCTATTTTTTCTAGGCATTGTAGATTTTTTATTTCCTTTCTTTTTTCCTCATTTCTGACTTACTTTTTTATCCTCCTCTTTTATGTTTGGCGTACAAAATGTTTATTTTTCCTCACTGTTCTATGATTTTAAAATATTTTTCCCTTGTTTTGTACAAAATGTTTGCCGTTTGCCTTGTCCTATGATTTTGAAACATTTTCCGTTATCATTTAAAAATCATAATCATTTCCACCAAAATAGACTAAAAACACGAATGCAATAACTAAATTTTTAATCATGGTAATTGGTTCACCATTTTTTTTTCACAACTATGAATCGATTAATGTTCATTCTACCACATTTGCGTTTTTCAATGTATTTGGTTACTAATTGTTGTAATTTGTATATAAAGTGGGGCAAATGTTTTAAAATTATAGTAGAGGGGATGATGACAAACATTTTGTATAAGTCATGGGGGCAAATGGACCTTTAAACTTTTTATCTTCCGAATAAAAGTTATTAGTGGTGTTATGCGTATGAGCACGAGTTTGGGATCTTCATTCCTTCATGTATCTTGCTGAAACATTTTGAAGCTTGTTAGGAGAGATTTCTATCTCTAGACTAGAGCTTGTTGGAGCGAACTTTAAAATCTCGCAAGTTGTTTTATAAAAGGAAGAAAAACCTGATTAGGGCCTGAAGTATTCACAATCTGTCCATTTAGTAGCTGGCCCATTGATATGGTCCTTTTGGTACCTGATGGTTTGAAATCAAGAACATTTAGTACTTGACCTATTAAAATCTAGAATGTTTTGGTCTTTAGTCAATTATTAATACCACTATAATAACTTATATAATCATCACTATTGTAATAGACCGATTATTCTTACTCTTTACTACCATTCTTTAAACCATCAATTTTATTAAATTTTATTGTTCAGTTACTAAATGTTCTTGATTTCTATAGGTCAGTTACCAAAAGAATCCACTTAATAGGTTAGGTATTAACTGAGCATATGGTGGATAGATCAGGACCTCAAAAGCTCTTTATTCCCATTGATAAAATATTGCTTTTTTTCTTTTATTGGATGCCAAAAGCCTTTAAATAAGAATAATGTTCGTTTTCTAATAATGTGCTTTTGTACATCTAAATATTTTTATTATCTGCCAAACTAATTTAACTGGATCTAAACCTGCAAAAAATTTGCCTATTGATTATTGTACTTTATAGATACTTAAGGATACAAATTTTTATAATATTAAAAATAGAAAAATTTGATAATCTCAAACTTAGAGTTTGATCTTATGAAAGTCAATTAGAATTCTAAAATTTATTGCTTGATGTGTATGTATATATTAGATTTTCAATAAAATTAAAGCTTAACTAAACAACTTTAGAAAAGGTCAACTTTAAAGCAACTTGAATAGAATTTAATAAGTAAATTTCTAAAGAATCCAAAAAATTAAGTATGAATTTCTTGCGTGTTACAAGAATTTCTATCGCCTTCCCATCTCGCATCATCTCTACCATTTTTCCAACTCTAAAATTCCAACTTCTTGTTCGGAACAAATTATTTTTAAGTGACGAATTGATTTAACTTGGTAGACCTCAATTCAATTATTGACTCATTTCTTTTGTTTATGTTTAATAAAATGGAATTCAGTTAGTAATTAATAAATTCATTTAACTTCTCGTTAATACCCTTATGAAGAGAAAAGATTTAAAAAAATAAAAAATAAAAAAGAGAGAGACAATAAATAGATTAGGATGCTTCAGTTATCGTCAGCAAACAAGCTAAAATTGAATTGAATTTTTGCAATATTGCATCAATTTTTGAGAACGCCAAATTGTTGTACCTTGTAGCCAATTCATCAAGCACTTTGTGAGGATGAAGAAGATATGAGTGGTTGCCTTGAGTTTGAGTTGGAGACGAAGATGATAACCATTAACACACAATCATTGGCCACCAATAAATAGAAAAATAATAAATTTTTTAATTTCACCCAATTCAGGCTTACATTTAATATCTAGTGACAAACACGTTAAATTGAAAGAGCGTTCCTCAATCAAAAATTACGATGGAAAATTTTCGTGTTAGATTTGTTTAAGATATATATATATATATATATATATAAGTTAAATAAAAAGTGTAATTAGGTGATATTGTTTCAATAAAGACCTTTTTGGGGTCTGATCTATCCATCATATACTTAGTTGGTATCTGATCTATCAATTTGATTTTTTTTTTGTGTCTGGCCTATAGAAATCAAGACCATTTAATACATGAATAAAAAAATTTAATGAAATTGATGATATTAGTGGTTTAAAGAATGCTAATGAAGAGTAAGAATGATTTATCTATCACAATAATAATGATTATGAAAGTTATTGTAGTGATATTAACAATTGTCAAAAGACCAAAATATTCTATATTTTAATAGATCAAGTAATAAATGTTCTTGATTTCGAAACGTATAGATACGTCAGACCTAAAAAAATCTCTTTTTTTCCCACAAAAGAATCTCAATATCTGATTAATTTCATGTTTTTAAGTATCAAAATTTGATATACAAATGAAGTGTAGGAATGAAATTCATTGGTTCCAATTGGCAGTAAAAGAAGTTTGAATGGTATGCATTTTAAGGAATTATAAGGAGAGATTTAATGGTAAATAAAGAGGTAAAATTGAGAAATAGTAGATAATGCAGGTGCAGGGGTGTAGTTGCAGGGCTTGTAGGCAGCGCATTGTACCGTTGGATGATTGGGTCAAAGAGAGAAAAGCCAACAATAAGCTTCCTCCCTTTTATGGCATAAAAAGGGATCTTTTGTTGATGGCAGTGTGTTTGGCCACTCTCTTTTAGTTGCAAGTTTAAGCTAACAGCCTAATAATGAGAATGAGAATGAGATGTAATATAGTGTTTGTAGGAGTTGTAATTAAAATTTGAGGATATTAAGAAATTCGTCATTTTCCTCTTCCAATTTGCAAAAAAAAAGGAGAGAAAACAGAACAATCAGCAATCTTCCTTTTTAAGAGGAAAAAGGGATCTTTTGTTTGAGTTAAAAAGGTTGAGAATCTCAAGAATGATATGCTTCAACTTCAAAGCTTTACTTTAATTTTTTTTTTTTTTTTTAAAAAAAAAAAAAAAGCAAAACCAAAATCACAAGCAACCTCCTTCTACCCATTCATCACCAACGAACAAGTACAGTATCACTAAAGAGTTTACAGAATAAAGACTCCGATTTGATCTATTAATGACACACACACACACACAAAAAAGGGTTAAAAGTAAAGTGAAGCCAATGCATTTCAATCAAGTTCCATCAAAGCTTACACCAAGTCAACATTGATTTTCAAAAGAAGAACACGAACATCACATGCAACAAAATCTATTCCTCTTTTCATAATATTACATAAATATATATACATACATTGTAACTAATTTGAAATAATTTAACCAAAAAAGAAATTAAAATAATATATAGTATCGTGCTTCAGTAATGTATTTCAGACCAAATAATTGAGTAATGTATAAAATTATTACATAAGTTTTTCAGTACAAAAAAAAAATATATATATTAGACAACTTTATGGATGTATAAAATTATTTATATATGTGAGATATACAATCCTTCCTTTTACACTTACCTTTTCTGTTATAAATTAAGTCCAAATTTCTTAAAATGATGTTAGAAATCGAGTTAAATATATATCTACTTCCTCATCTTTTTAAATTTTAAGTACCCTTTCCGCAACTGCAATTTTTTTTTTTTTTTTTTTTGGTGATGAGGAAGGAGTAAACCCGAAAGGAAAAAAAAAAAAAAAGATACAACTATCTCGCAAGCTAAAGTAGTTTGATATTACAAGAATTGACAAATAAAATATTCTGGATACCTACAAGAAGCAATTCACACTTATGAACACCTCTAAAAACCTATTTTACCTAATTCGTTATCCAATCAGCAACTTTGTTACTTTCTCGGTAGCTATGCAAAATCCGTGTCTCCATACTTCGTGCCCCTCCCGCGCAAGGGATAAAAATAAGAGAAAGAGGGGAAAAATAAGAGTGAGATTGTAATTATGTTAACTATACGTTGGTAAATGTTTGATTTATAAAGTTTATGATTTAAATGTTCCATTCTAAATGTGAGAAGATTTTATTATGGTATATCGCGTTAACTAGTTATAAGTTACAAAATACAAATTAAAAAATGAATAATAATACTGTAACGACCCGGTCCTAAGAGGGGTGGCGCCGGGGTGGATGACCTGAGCAAGGAGCGGCCCAGTGAGGGGTGGCGCCGGGGCAGAGAAACCTGAGCAAGGAGCGGCCCTGAAGGATGTCGATGGGGTCAGGAATGAACCGAATCTATACCGGAAAGATAGGGTTTCGAGACTATACTAGTATGGAACGGTATAGTTAAAAAAGGCTAGATTTCGAGACTGTACTGGTATGGAACGGTGCAGTTGAGAAAGAGCATAAGTGATTTGATAGGTACTACCTATTCCAACAAGATGCATCTTCTTTTCGGTAGCCCATTCCGAAATAACTTCAAAGTTAAGCGTGCTTGACTTGGGAAAATTTCAGGATGGGTGACCTCCTGATAAGAAATTTTCAGGAAACATGTGAGTGAGGATAAAACATGCTGGAAAGACACGTGTTGGTTTGTGGAGACAGACGATCAGATCCCGGGTGTTACAAATACTATCGGTGTTTTCAACTTCCATAAAGAGAGCTTATAATTAGTTATAAATATCAAATTCGATTAAAAATACATGCTATTTTAGTGCGTTGATTGTTTTTTTCCCTTATATAATTTTATATGTCAAATTAATGTATCCGCAGAAACACTAATAAAAATTTCATTTTGAATTATAAAAAATGGAATGCGAAGCATATATCAAATATAGCGTGCATTTTAATAAATTTTAATATCTACAACTAATTTTTAACATTAGTTAGCTGAAAATTAATTGGATACATATAATTCTAATTAATTGAGAAGTGAATGTAATAAATTGAAACTGAAAGATTAAGTTGATTGCGTAATTGAAAATCATAGTGTGGAGGAATAATAAATAATAATAATGTATAGTGCATAATGTATAATGGGGGTAGATGCTAGTGGGAAGAAGGTTGCAGTAGAAGACATATCGTTCTCTGATGCCTTCTGTATCCCATTTCCCCCTAATATTACAACTCACCTTTTATCCATTATATATCTATATATCCAATTAAGATGTCATTATTATTTTTATTTATAAAAATTCTACGTAACAGTCTTTCACATATTGTCTATTGTCTTTTATGTTTTCTTTCATACAGTTTATGCATCGCATTACTTATACTACTTCAAGAGATTGTACATTAGAATTATTTGTTTTGTCAATTATTATAGAATTTACAATTCCCGATTAACTTAGGACAAATTTTATTAGATTTTTTAAATCCAAATTTTTATTGCTACTTCCAGTTTAATATTATTTTAAAACAATTTATGTATATATACTTTTAATATTATTTCATTCTTAATTGTCTTAATTAAATTGCAAATTATATATTCTCTTATTTTGTCAAATCAAGTTTATTATTATTAATAATTTACTATTATTATTTGTAGGCAACTTATTATAATTAGCAAATATGGCTAGGTCAGCTCCCCGGGATTAGGATGACCATTGGCGCAATTCATATATATATATATATTAATTATATAAAATTTCATAGGGGATAGCTTTTTTTTTTTAATTCCTAGGATTGACTAGAGTTTTCGTTTTTCTAACGTGAGTGAGGTTTTTTTTTTAACATTTTATTCTCTAAATCTTGCTAGATTTTGTAATTTGTTATTGTTTTGTCTATTTACATAATGGCTAATCTCATTGCTATTGATTTAAAATGTTTAACGTTTAAGTAAAAAGATAATTAATTCCAAGTATATCATTCTAATTCTAAGTCGACATATAAACAATGTTTACTCATGAGCTGTATGGATAGAATTTTACTCGATCAAAAGGTTAATTATACAATATTTTAAAGGATGAGGAATTAGTATAACATCCTAGACACCAAATTATTAATTACTTTAAAACATTAATTAAGTTGAAAATTTATTATTCGATAAATTTAGAAATTTGGTTTAAGAACCAGTTCTTTGAAAAAGAGTTGTAATTGATGTTAATTTAAGCAATAATTTAATGTTATGTTTTGCTATTAAAAATTCTCATCAGCTTCAACCTTTTCAGATAATGTTTACGCTTCATGTTTTCTGCGTCCGCTAATTTAGCAGCTATACGTAGGGATTGAAAGATGAAAATAGTTAGTTAATTAATTACCAGAAAGAAAAAAATAATTAAATTAGTCATAGAAATTTAGGCACAAAACATAAGCCAATAGCTGTAATCAGAATTTCTGTTTTTTTTTTCATAGGTTTTTTCTTTCTTTCTTTACCGACGGTCTCAGTGGGATTCTGCTCTGCTATATATATATATAACAAAGACCTTCCACCCCTAATTAAAACCGTGTGGGCCTTTGGATAAAATATTTTCAAATTATATGATTTTTTTTTTTTCGGAAAAAAAAAAATAAAAATTCTTGACATGAAAGCTGAAACAATGGGAAATAAAATTAGTGAAAAGATACTAGAAACTTGACAACTAGCAGTCACATTTGATAGAACGTATGTATGACTTGTCATTCCCTAAAAATTCTGCAATTTTTAGTTCAGCTTCCATTATGGTTCTAGTCAAGAGGGTATTCCATAAAATTAATAATTATTGGTCATCTTCAAGTCCTATTCGTATTAATGTGGTTTGCAACTTTAGGTTTATGCATTCAACCCAGAATTTTAGTTTGAAATTATTAGTCAATTTTCAAGAATTTATTTTCTTTCGTCCAGTCTTAACTTGTTAATGGGTTTAATGAACTGCAGATTTTAAATATTAATAGGATTTTCCTTTTAATTAATAGATAAAGAAAGCTTGTTGGTAGAAGCTTCACCCTAACCATTGATATTTTTTAGCATTTATTAATGGGCAGCAAAATCAATTAATGTATACTTTTCATAATGAATTATTTTGCTGATATAATAAATACGGATGACCAGATAAAATTTTTTGTTCAAAGTTTTCATCATTATGCTATATGTAATTGCTTGCCGTATAATTAAGTTCATTTACAGGATTATGATGATAGTATTTAAGTTTAATGTAAGACCATTCAAAAATGATTACGACTTTCCTCAGCAGCCAAAATCAATACTGGAAAATTAACTACTATTTTTTTTGAGAGTAGTTTAATTTTAAAACACTTTATATTCTGTGTTTCATATCTTTTTCCTTGAGTTTCATTATTTCATTATAGAGTGGTAGATGAATTATTACCAAAAATCAAAAAGAGACGTAGATAAATGTTGGACAATAATTCTTTCACTTGATATATTTTTAAAAGTGAAGTTACATCCAAATTTCTTAATATGCATAAAGTTACCTACTGCACCGTTAATGTTAGTTTTATCCGATGAAATTTCAGTTAATTGCTCTCAAATTTTTAGTTCTACATTTTCATACTTTATTAAATATCTACTATCAGACGTGACATGCAATGGAATTAATTACTGTTATTGTACATAATCCCCTTTAAGGATTCGCTTGGTTTGGTTTTAAAATTGACTCGACCCGAATCGAAACCAAATGGCATAGAGCAAAAATAAACCAAATCAAATTAAGAATTGATTCGGTTCAGATAGAATCAAAATAGTTTGGTTTGATTCGATTTAGTTCAACTAACCCCAAATTATTTGAATTTTCTCAAATTTAAAATGTAAAAAAATCAAAACCTATACAAATAAAAAAATTTCTAGGTTTCTAGCTTCGAAAGATATTGTAATAAAAGTAAATAACCACATATGTGAAAGACATCAACATACTAATTTAAATATCAGATGTTCAATGACAAAATTGTATAAAAAAATGTTTTTTAACATCATTTTACTTCCATTCTATTAATTTTTTTTTAGTGATTGAATTACTGAAAATTGGCAGAATACATTTAGTTTAAATGAAGCATGAATTTTGATTTTGTTCTAATAAAATTTAGAAGCGAATGATCATATTAAAAATTAATAAGGAAACATCAATATTTCATTGTTTTTTATTAGTATCTTTTGCAATTCGGTTCGGTTTGAATTTTTGAAAATTTTCTAATAAATCCGAAACTAAAAACTAAAATACATATAAAACAAAAATCAAACTCGAACCAAATTACATTTTATTCAGTTTTGACTAGATTTTCACTTTGAATTTGGTTCAATTTTTGGATTCGGTTTGGTTCTACTCTGTTATAATTATGTTTCTTATTTTTTTTATTGTAACTAGAAGTCTTCTTTCTTTATTTCTTATTTTGATTGCTAAAATTTTACACAAAATAACAAGTGTACCCTTCTATCATTATTTAATTCACATATACATTAACTTAGGCATGTGTTCTTTAATTAATTATCATATATATTCTTTTTTATACTAATACAATTATGAAAGTAATATTAATCACAAAATAAAATTATTAATTAGTTTATTGATTACTGATTTGATTAAATAAAATACAAGTTAACTAATTATTAATTCTTAACCTAATTATTAAAATTTACATTGATAAATAAATAGAAGTTAATTTATTTTAATACATACCATTTTAGAAAAGAAATTAGTTACATGTTACGTGATTGGTTTGTTAATGAAACATGTACAAGACTAATTTTTTTTTATATATATATTTTAATTATTAAACATCATCAAACACTAAAATAACTTGTGATGTTTGACATATAATAGTTTACAGCCACTAAAATGTGTTATACATATACCATGTAATTAAAATTGATACATCACTAACATTAATTAAAAATATTATTGCATATATATGCGAGACAATTTCCCTCTTTCAAAGTATCTTTTAGGGTGAGTTAGACTTTTGTTTACAAATTACACGACACTTGTTATTTTATATAAATTTTAATATTTGACTAACAACTTTATAGATAAAAGGAGTAAGTAGTTAATTTTAGTAAAATCAAGAAACAAAATATGAAATGATTTACCTTGTAAATTTGTTAGTTATTATGAAAATATAAGTTTTATTAATTAAAGCACTAATGTGGGCTTTTGTTTAAAAATGGAAAGGCATGATGATGATGAAGATGAAGTGAAAGAAGTGAAATGAAGAATTCAAGTGAGTTGAGTATACAATAAATGAGAGCCCACAAAACATAATAAAATTAAAAGCAACTCTTTGTACCAATAACATGTAAAATTCATATTCTTTAATTTTATTTACTTTGAGGGGCTGGAATTGAACCAACACTTGTGTTGTGTTTACACTTAACACTTCTCCTTCTTGTCTCTCAATAATTACTTTTCTTTTTCTAATATTATTGTAATTATTTTGATCATAATAATGAAGTAAAATCTAGTTATCGAACCATATCATAAAGTAATAAATAATTAAAGATAAGCAATTATTTGTTAATATTATTGTTTTACCAAAGGTCCACACGCAAATGACTATTTAGGTACAAAGAGGAAGAGAGAGAATAGTGGAGACCTTATATAGTTGAAGAGAATATTACAAGTCCAACTGCTTCCCCCAATATCAGCTTACATTTTCCTATTAGGTGGAAATTTTGGTCACTTAATTTCATTAATTAATTCATATGATAACAGTTAACTCAAATTTAATTAATTATATGTAAAAGGATAATTATAAATGCGTAATGTCATCTAAAATTTAGTGATTGTTTGTTTTCATCCGGGGCATCTAGTGTTTTGGTTTCAAAACGCTTCAGTTAGGTATTCTAGAGTGTAAAATGATGCAGCATGTGAAACAATCATTTATAAGGTAATACGTTATTCTGTTATATTAATTTTTTTATATTTTAACAGCAACCACCCACTATACATTTAGCAAATATCAATTCTGAATCTTCAAACAACTAAGGGCCAATTTGGAATTGCTGTTAGTGAAAGTACTGTCAGGAAAAGTTAGATTTCATTGCTTCATTTTAAAGTAGTTTTAAGTGTTTTTCCAGTGTTTTCCTAAATACAATCTGAGTTTTATCAATTATGTATTTGAGACTGCTCTCAGTGAAAATAAGATTCCCCATATTTTAGCTGAAAAATGCTTTCAGGACTGCGAAAAACAGTCACAAACTGGCCCTAACGACATCAACAAACAAACAGCCCAACAATACATAACTTTCATTGATAAAAAGAAAAAGAATAGCTGAAGTCACAGTCCCTAATGGAAAGTACTAATTAACACCTTGTTATTACAGTTTTCTTCCTACATGTGCAGAACGAGCTGACTACTTCCTACCAAACTATGCCCACTTTTGTCCCAATGTACTCCCCAATTCCTATATTAGTTTTTTTTTTTTTTCATTACTTTATTTTACAAATAGAAATGAAAATTTAGGGGGCAAAATAGAAATGGGTCGTTCTCAAATAAATGGCCACGTCATTAGGTGGTGGTTAGAGAGAGTAGAAAGATAACATTGTCTTGTCTCGGAGGTGGCAGCAAACCCAATTACTATCTTAAACATTACACAACTGATTTTTTACCCACTTTATTTACTTATTTTTAACGAAACCATGAATTACTAATTATTGAAGTGTGGGCTATATATATATATATATATATATATGCTATAAAATTATAAATTACAAATACAATATAGAGGAGACGAAAATCATTTTGCCAAAATTAGACCGCCAGCTAGATAGCTACTTATAGGTTGAATTAATCCTTGAATATTATTTTTCCTAAGGATAAAATTCCCATGGATTAAGATAAATAGACTCATATTTATATAATTAAATGCTAAATAATCATATTCTTCCAAAATCTAGTATGACAATGAGCATAGACGAGGAATATATATTGGTACGAATTTCTTATTGTAATCTGACTTTTTATACTCGTTTTGTTGAAATTTTATTGCCCTTAATTAAGTCCAACAAAGTTGGAGAAAGATCGCTACGATACTGTGCAATTTCTAATTAGGGGGCAATTTAAATTAAAAGTTAGGCAGTGGATGCTGAATTTTGTAAGCAAAAATAATTATTATTTTAACATTATTAATCGGTGCTGAAAATGAGCAATTCTTCCGCTTTCATTTCTTTTCTTTTTTCTTTTTCTTTTTTTTTTTTTTTCATCTTTGAATTTATTTTTATTTCTAGTCAAAAAAAAAAAAAAGTGTCACGTTTGTAAATTATGTATCTCATATATCAATATTTTCTTTTAAAAATGTATCTTTTTTTTATTATTATTATCGATGATATCCTTTTGAACAGAAACACAAAATTAACTTTTTCCCAATGTAATCTAAAGATGTTGAAACCTCCTCTAGAAACTTAGAAAGTCTAATATGGCCGTCGTTAAATATATATATATATAACTCTTATTTTCTTCTTTTGTTATTATGTATATATTCTATCTACTACTTTTCTTAAGTAATTTATTTTAATTATTTTTTATGAATATAATTATAATTAGGAGACACTACAGTAAAATGTTAAATTATGCAATTTGTTAGTAATACCCAAAATTTGTTGCCATATATATATATATATTATAATAAAAAAATATTAATTTTTTTTTTTATAAAATACATGTTGGTACAATTGTGTAATCAGCTATATATGCAACATACTACTGCTAATAATAATAATAATTTAATAAATGATCCTTCATTTGTGTTGAACAAAATGAATTACTAATAAATATAAAAGACTATATTTTAACAATTAATAAGTAATAATCATATTTGAGGAGAATATCACTTAAATCTTGGACCTCTCTATTGAATATAGACACTTACCTCTAGGAGACCAAAACGTCCTAGTTTCTATCTTCTCCTCTTTTGTAATATTTAATCTATTGAATACTCAATTTTAAGGAGTATTCTAAAATTTTCCACTTTGACCCGCTTCTTATGACTAATAAATAGAAGAAATTGATTATGCTTTTCTTTTTTTTAATGTATAGTAATGGGGAAGCATATTTGCAAATTCCCCTTCTATTTACCTTCTTTTATACCAAAAAATGCTAATGAATTACTTAAATTAGAGTTGGAGATTACATTAACAAATTACATTTTGACTGCCTCAATGGAAAGAGGAACAAAAATACTGCCATTCAAAATAAAATACTAACAAACATTAAAATATCAACTATTGAAATTAGAGAAATGCTCCTTTTAATTAATAATAAAATTTAGAAAAAAGTATAAGAATAAGTTGTGAATTTTCCATGGCGGGAAAGATGTCAGACTAGTTTACGTTGACATGACTTCAATTGTCTTTGTAAATATATTATTTAATTTGCGTTTTCCAACTTTTCTAAAATCAAAATTTCTCGAATTATATTAATAATTAAAAATTAAAAGAACTAATTTATTAGATCTTAAGGGATTTTTTACAATCATTATTTTATATATTTAATCTCAATACATTAGCCTAAGTTAGGACCCAAAAAACCATTATCTAATTAAGTTTGTTAATTTATCAAAAATCTTATGTAAAAGTGTATGAATGTGAGACAATTTTAAATTTATCGCACCGAAATTATTACTATTAGAAAACAATTCGCCCTTTTTTCATTCGAAGGCACAACCTCTTTCATACGACCAAAGTCGCAAACCTAACGAACTTAATAAATAGAATTAAATAAAAATAATTTCTTAAAATAATATTACTTTTTTTCGAAAAATAAAAAGAAAAAAATGGAGAAAAACACGCAGCAGCTGCCACGTACGCATCCCATACAAAGGTTTTCAACGGATGACATAAGATTCAAT
Organism: Euphorbia tirucalli; assembly: GCA_039660915.1. Lineage (NCBI taxonomy): Eukaryota > Viridiplantae > Streptophyta > Magnoliopsida > Malpighiales > Euphorbiaceae > Euphorbia > Euphorbia tirucalli. The sequence goes on from CM077639.1 coordinate 16,604,444, forward strand.
GTAGATGACGTAGCACCCAGGATTGCTCTCCTCTTTATATATACATTGATTCCATACTTGCAATCTAACCCCACTTCCCTCTTTCTCTCTACCCTTACCTATTCTCTCTCTCTCTGTCTCTCTCTCTCTTAGTTTGGCGATCCAAATGGCGTACACTACTGATTCCGCCGTCGCTACTGTTTCTACCAATTCTTCTTCTCCTCCTCTTTCTCATTCTCCTTCTTCCTCATCTTCTCCGCCTCCTACTCCCGCTCCTCTACCTCCTCCGGTCGTTATTAGTCCTTGTGCTGCTTGTAAGATTCTCAGGCGGAGATGCGCCGAGAAATGTGTTCTGGCTCCCTATTTTCCTCCTACTGAACCGCTTAAGTTCACCACTGCTCATCGTGTATTCGGCGCTAGCAACATCATTAAGTTCTTACAGGTAGTTCATCATTGGCGATTTCGTCTTTCCAACTCTATTATCAAATTTTTTTCTTTTTTGAACAACTGATTATAAGATCAATTAGCAGCCTAAACTAATTGACATAGTTATTGAGCTGTTCTAGCGATGCTTCTGAGTCAAAAGCATATCTATAGTAAAATGAAGAATATTGATTAGCATTTGGCTCTGTGAATGAGCTGAAAATTGCTCGACTCTGTATTTGCGACGAGTTCAAGAAGTGAATTATGGTCTAATACTAGTGAGAGTGAAATTCAAATTTATTTAGTAGACAGATCTCGAGATGGTCAGTACAATACCGTGTTCTGATTGAAAAGTTATCGTGGTATGAAATTATTTTCCTAAATGCAGACAAATTAAAGTTGTACAATACTAGGAAGGTGCAGAAACAGAGAAGAATTTGATAATTGGAATTTAGTTGAAGTCGTCTCCGATCGAGGCGTAGGTCAAGTGCCCCGGATAGCAGGGGAGACCGAAGGAATTTTGATAAGTGCAAATTGAATGTGTGAAGGATTAGCATCTTTCTGATCCAATCGGTTTCAGATTTGAATAGTCTTTTTAACGGTTTATCTTAATTACAAAATTTCCAAACAGCCCCAAAGTTTGAAAGAAAAAGGATAAAAAAATATATATATATATATAGAAAGAAAGAAAAGCAAATGAGGTGTCTACATTTAACCACGTTTGAAGTAGTTTGAAACGGATTTGGGTCATGTTCATTGTTGACATCTAATTTCCTTTCATTTTCAAACATCTATGGCGCCTCTTCTTCTGTCACTATCTATTCGTTATTTCTTATGCAAATCTTTTTGTTTAATTACCATATTAACCCTTTCATTCATCAAATATCAGGAACTCCCAGAATCTAAAAGGGCTGATGCAGTAAGCAGCATGGTGTATGAAGCAAGTGCAAGGATCAGAGACCCAGTCTACGGCTGCGCAGGTGCGATTTGCCATCTTCAAAAACAAGTGAATGAGCTTCAAGCCCAATTAGCTAAAGCACAAGCTGAGCTAGTGAATATGCAATGCCAGCAGACTAATCTTATGGCCTTACTTTGCATGGAAATGGCGCAATCCCCTCAACATTCATCACAGCAATCTGTTGACAATTTCATTTCTACCCCACAAAGCTATCAGACCCACAATCCTTCCTTCCTTGATGAACCCAGTATGTGGGAACCCCTTTGGACATAATTATTGTTTTCTTTTTATATATGACCCTCAAATACATATATATACCAAAGGAGGTTCTTCCTAACTCAACGCTTAAATTTGCTCTAATGAGAAGGAGAAATCCCAAGGGCATATAGTAATTTCAATAAATTTTTAACTCATATATAGAAAGTAGTAGCTAGCCAATGTTTGGTCAATTTGGGAACGGATTAAATGTAAACTCCTAATTAATTAGGATTTCATCTCTTTGTTAAAGTTTGACAAAGGAGATTGTTCTTTTAGTATTTCTATGGTAATGTTTAATATGCTACATTAAACCAGGAGAGGTAAAGTTAAAAAAGAGATTATGCCTTCGTTTTGATGAGTGACGTTTGTGGTCTAATATCTGTACTGATGATCAGTGAAATTTTAATCAAACAACTTTATGGTCACCTGCCATCATTACTTGCTCAAAATTGACATGACGTTTCGTGTTTCTCAAATGCCTTGTCAAACTATCTTTTGACCATCTCTGGATTTATGCTTTCTTGAACCACTTAATTTATTTTACTTTATCCTTAATTCTAATCTATGACTTAATATTATGTCATTAGTCCGCTATGAGCACTTTGATTAGGAGATAATTCTCATCTTCCCTTTTTTGTTGTATGTAAGAAAAGGGTACGAGTAATGACTATAAAAGATGAAAGCAGAACCAGTTTTGAAGCTTAGTGTGTAGCTTAATTTGATAATATAGAGCTCGGATAGTGGAAAAGCAGGTATGCAATTAATTACATTTAGCCAAGACTTTGGAGAATCTACTTGGTTATTAATGTTCTTATAATATCGACTAATCTGAACACTAGTTTGACCTTCAGAGCATCTCATATATATATTGTTAGGGGAATATATATATGCATAGCACTCACTGGGTAACTCTCTCACACCAAAAATGGATAAACAACTATTATTAATTATTAAATATAATGTTACCAATTAAGCTTGAATTTAGTTTTTCCATCCTTAATTGAATCTTAAATTTTATTGAATAACTTTAAACCTATCAATTAAATTTTTTTTAAAAACATGGTGTCAATTCCTACAAAATCAACCTAATTAATATATTTTTTAAAAAATAGGGCTAAATTCGCTTTTGTAATTTATATATACGTATATAAGTAGTGAAGGATTCAGGGTTGAAACTCTAGGTATATTTCACATGGCAGATGATAGCACTATAAGAAATTCAAAATTTTGCTGCTAAAAGTATAAAACTTGCTGTCACAACTTTAGGCAACAGTTAAAAAAGTAGATGCATGTTGTTACTTCAAAATTTTGATCATACGTATATGTAACCGAAAATTGATATAATTTTGCTGCTAAATAAGCTTTTTTGATAGCAAAACTTATTTTATTTTCAAATCTAATATTTATTGTAGTGTATTTGTGCAAATTATAGAACCAACGCCGTAAGCCATGAGCGATCGTGCACCGCAATTGGAACCACCCCTAAATCTGACGGTCTACATAACAGAAAAATAAAACTTCTTTCTACTATATATATATATATATATATATATATATATATATATATATATTTGTAAATACCATTAGTTTCTAGATACTACATTAGATGTTGACTAATTCAGTTTTGGAGTAACAGTTCGGTGGATTATGATATCAAAACCCCTCCTAGTGTTATTACTGGGACTTGAACAGCTGTTATGTTCCTAGCTCAAGCCATCAACTACTATCCAAAAGGCTAAATGTTGATATTAGTTATGTCTACTGTATCAATTTGTTGGATTTGGTTATTGCGAACCTAAAACATGTGTAAATTTAAAAATCTTGACATTTCTCTATAATGACCAAATTGAGTGATGATTGTGACTTACTCACCAATATATTGTGGTCACAAAAATTTTCTAGCTATGGAGGCTATCTAGTTAGCCCCAGGTAATGTCGATTCCGCCTCCCTAGATTTTGGTCGTTTGCTAGATTGGATAATTAAGAAGCCGTGGCTGTATTTATATCTTCTTTCTTCAATTTGCCGTGCACCTTCTATATGACAAACGCTTAATTCTTCTGTTATTTTGTTACCTTCTTTGTGTGTTTCATTGTTACAACCAACAGTCTCTCCATTGGGATTTCCAAAGATTTTCTACGTTGACCGTTCGACATGAATTTTATTTCCAATGGAGTAATATTTTTGAGAGAAAAGTATGTAATTTTGAATAACTACAAGATATAGCAATATTTAAAAAAAATAAATAAATAAGGAAAACACACGAGCATAATTTGGAAAACATTTAATAAGTTCATACCTTATAATTTGACTTTTAACTTTTAGTATGTATATTTGGTAAGATTCAAATCCGAACCTCCTTCTTTAATTGAGATATAATTTGTAAATTGACTTTAACAAATTCAAATTATAAATGGGTGTACTTATTTGTAACGTGAAATAAATAAGTGTTGCGTTAATTAATGAGCTAACTCATGAATCTTTCGTTACAACTCATTTATTTAAATCACGAAAACCGCGCCAATGACAAATTCAATTTATTTAAAAAAGATAAGGTTTATATATAACTGGTATGAAAGTTAAATTTTATCTCCAATTAGGGTTGTAAATGGGGCAGGACGGATCTGGGATTGCACTTCCTATCCCCGTCTCCAGACTATTCGGGAATCCCCGTCCCCGCTTCATTTATTAATCGATGATAAATTTCTATCCCATCCGCGATCCCGATGGGGAATCGGTTCCCCGTGAGGATCCCCATCCTCGTTAAACTAATTTTCAATTTTATAAAAAAACCCTGTAAATTTTTAATTTTTACCCTCTAAATTATCCAAATGTGCTTTAAACTATAGACATACAATTCTCAAATACACTAACATATAATTAATAATTATTCATAAGAGAGATTAGTTTGCTTCTTTACTTTAGTTTATAAAATTATAAATTATAAATAATAATAATGTAATGTAATAATATTAATAATAAAGAAATATAAACAGGGAATTATCGGGGATTTGGGTATTTAACTAGGGAATTGTCGGGGATTTAAATATTTAACCGGGGATCCCCGCGGATTTTAAATGGGGATGGGGGGACAGGTAGAACTATTACCGTCCCCGTCCCCGTCCCCGATTAAGAAACGGGAACAAATTCGTCCCTGTCTCCGTCCTGCTGGGATCTTAATCGGGGATTCTCCGTCCCCGTTTGGATAGACCCCACTGAAGACGGACCTCCGTCACCCAATTGACAATCCTATCTCCGATATAGAAAATGACCGGTTAATGGTTTAAGTTCCCAAATAGGGCAAAGTATAGCATTTACTCTTCATTATGGAACTTTTTCATAACTTATTTATTGGTTTTGGTTGCTATAATTTTATTTTAATACAAACTCGTTAGTAAACCACTCAACTCTTTTTTTTAATATTAAAAGTGAAATTTAACTTCTTTGCTAACCTTAGGCATATTTTGAACCTCATCCCAAAATAAAATGTTGATTATTAAACTGAGAAAATGATCATTTTTAAGAACTCCTTTGACTTGTGCAAAAACTATTTAAATACATATTAAATATACCATGTTATGTTCATCTAATTAAATAAGGAAAAGCGCATTACGAGTCCTCCATATTTTCAATGTTGAATTTATATGCAAGACATGTGATACACTATTTTTACTATATTAGGTCCCTGAATAATTTTTGATGTAATCAACTAGGATACTCCATCTTAAATAAATAAATAAATTTCAATAAGGAAATCATATTGTTGATTTATATATGTTATTGTTCACGCAAATTGGTTGTGTCACAAAAACGAGTAATTAAATAATATCTTATAAGTTAGTGAGTTAGTTTATTTTGGATGAAATATGGAGGACAATCATGATAAAATAATTAGTGAGGAATCAATTAATGTTAAAAATCAATTCATAAAACATTTCAAAAAAAAAGCCATAGTGTAATTGAATTTAGATATTTAATGTCTTTAAAATAAATTAGGTTTTCTGTAGAAAAAAAAAAAAAAGAAAGTGTGTAATTATAACGTTTTGGTTTAATGAGAGTTTAAGCTATAATATTTAAAGAAATAAAAAAAAAAAATCATGTGCACCCCACGTGAATTTTATCGGTAAACAAGTGAACATCATGTTGTTACCTGTCGGCAACTAAATTGTTTGTTGGGTTTCACTTCTCCTCGTTTATTCTTCTTTGTTTTCTGAATGAGACAAAGCAAATCTAATATTTATCGCACCCAATCTTTGCTTAAGATAGAATTTAATTCTGTGGGCTTAATTTTTTGTTTGACTGCATTGTTGTGCAATGCCAAAACACAGTTTTCTTAATTCAAAGTCAAATTAAAGAGATGTACCAACCTTCAAGAACATATGTTGGAAAATTAAATGATATTCTCCTTTGTAGATTTGTCTACCCTTTCTTTGAAACTCAAAAGTTTGGGAGGCTCCATGTGCTTAATTTGTTTAAGTCAATTAAGAAACATTCTAGTATAAGATTATTCTCAGTCAATTAAAATGTGCAGCATCCATATTGATATAATAATGTTTTGATTAGATGGGAGTAGTGTATTCTCAGCATAAACTAAAATCTCTCGATTAACTAGGAATTTAATTCGATATTCAATTTTTCTGTTTGTACCATGAAGAAAATCCAGCTACTAACTCAATGATGATTTCACAATAACTGGAATTTGAGAGTCACTGTTATTTGATAGTTTAAGACCGGAATTATAATCCCCTTCTATCTTTTTCCCTTTTTTTTTCTTTAATAAGAGAAATCGAGATATAAAAATCTTGGTTGTTTGTACAAGTCTTGAATTATAGTTTCCCTTGATATTGTTTTCATAATAAAATAAAATTTACAAATAATATATTGCATATAGTAGTCTGGTGGAAAAAAAAAATTATATAGGCTAAGGATTATTAGATTATAATAAAAAAATATAAATCTATTTTTATAATTAAAAATCATATATTCTAGATGTTACTGAAAATTTCTCTATATAAAGTTGTTTTTCTTTTTGTTGTCAAGATTTTTTCTTCAATATTATCTCTTTTGAAACAAAGAAATAGTATTGAAATATATTTTTATGATTGGAAAAAAATTGTTAATAAATATGGGTCTAATTTTAAGCTAAATAACACATTAAAGAGAAAGGAGAAATTTTAAAAAACACTTCTAAATTATTTTTAGTACTTATTTAATTGGGCTATTAACTGTTAGACCGTACAAAAGTATTCGATTATATATCATTCTAAATGTTTGGTTTTACTTTTTCTACTGTATCTTAATATTCTTCAATTATGTACTTTATTCAATATTTTCATTTTATAATTTATAATATTTCTTTTAATTTTAACACTTATTTTTTCAACACATAATTTATTAGAAGCTTAGTAACTCATATATAAATAAATTAAGCATAATTTAATTAAACTTTTATAAATCTGTGCCATTGAATGTCCAAGTCAACAATCTTCACAAGAAGCTTTGATCTGCCACGCAAGACACAGGCAGAATGCTGCATCTTGCTGCGTCATGAGCTACAATACAGCATGTGTTGCTACCACTGTTATGAAAAGTGGACCATATCAGCCGCTCAGATCCGATTTAAACGGAACCCGAGATTTATTCGGTTTAGTTTAATTCCGGTTATTTTTTGTTCAACTGCAATTTTTGCCAAATCAGCTCATGTTTTATGAACCGACATTTTTATTAGTTTTTTTATCGATCCGGTTTTAAAAAACCTTGGTTACCGCACACAAAGCATGCTATCACTCTCGCTAAAGATCCCAGATTCAGACCACCATAAATTATTTACTGCTCGCAGTAATAAGGGTATTTAGACATTTGCGATTTGAAACAATTAGAGGATATATACATTTATTAATATAATATAAGTGGTATTAGGTTGATTTAAATTATTATTTAAACAAAAAAGATTAGGCGCAATAAAATTTAGTGTACCAGGTGTTAATTTGAATAGAATTATGGAAAAGGACAAAAAGAATTAATCTCATGAACAACCATATCTAAATAAACAAATTACGAACTTAATCAAGTCAAATCTTGATGGGAACAAGAACATTGATTGTTGATTGCATTTGAAACTGCTTCAGTGAAATCAAAGACTTAACACTCCTTAACTAAACCTTTTTAATTTAATTTTGTTCATCTTGTTTCCTTCCAGTTTTCCACGTGTACCTTAAATCTTCTGTCTTCTTCTTCTTTTGTTTTTTTTTTTTTTGTTCCTCGAATGTAGAATTAATTAGGTATTGCAATGTAAATAAACATAATTCTAAAGGGTAAAGTAAGATTATAAATAACTTACGGGCTGTAAGTCAGTTGTTGAAAATACAAGCTAAGTAAGAATGTGAAGTTGAACAAGTGGAGTGCAGTACAGAGGATGGTACCCTCTTTTGTTTTCTCACCCCGTACGGATTCATGCACTTCATTGTTATTAATTATTATTCAGACAAACCACCCAAAACTTGTCCACATTTGTTGAGTTATTTCTTTCTTCGACGCGCAAAAAAAGGAAAAAACATCATTTCCATGGTTTTGCTTTTTTTTTTTTTTTTTTTTTTTTTTTTATTATTATTATTATTATTTCCCCCTTTTATCTGTTTGAGAAGTGGGAATCAAAAAGAAGGATTTGCCTTTTTCATTGAATTTATTTGTATATTCGTAGGCCATGTTTGCCACTCAATATTCAATCAGCATTATATAAAAGTTTTCTTTAATTATTGCCATTTAAATAACGTACACTTCTTCTTTTTTTTTTTTTTTTTTTTTTATTTGGAGTTGAATGTACGCATACCTACTCAATTAATTAAATTCAAAACCCTCTTTTGCATGGCGGGACATTCTAATTCATAATGGTGAAGTACCTAATTCCTCCCTAATCATCTATGTTTGGCGTTAATTATATATGAATATTCATCCATCTTTAGCCACTAATTAATTGTATCTCAACTATGTAGAAACAAATTAATCCAATTTTTAGATGACTAATTAACGAATTTTTAGTATACTCCGGTCCACACTATGTCTATAGTTTCCAAAATGATAGCTTAGAAATTAGTTGAAATTCTATAATGGTTTTTAGTTCATATATGGAATGGACCAAATGAAAATGATTTTTTAAAGCCATTTTACCGTTGTTTGTAGTCTAATTGACGAGTTAATAGCAGTAATCAACTCATCAATTGGCGCTCATTAATTATGACAACAATGTTGCAAAGAATGGTAAGTATAACATCGTAATAATCACGTTCACAAAATCTTTAATTAATAGGTTGTTATCCAAGGTTTTGTCCAAGATCGAATTTTGGACAAAATGTGTTACACATAGGAACTATAGTTAGTTTATTAACTCAATGGGTTTGTTTGTTGTTAAAATAGTTAATTAGTTAATTCTTATATATATATAGTTAAAGTATGAACTCTATATACAGATAAGTCCAATACTATACGATATTTTTGTTAATTTCATCTTTACTGATTTTCTTCAATTCTCTGTTCTTGATTAAATGGTTAAAAATATCTTGAAAATCTCTATATCAATGTTGTTAAATCCGAACCTAATAAAAAATCGGAAAACATAAATATCCATATTTCAATCGGGTCAACTTGATTCAATTAAATTTTTTCATCTTTTCTTAAAAATTTATTATTTGTTATATATATATATATATATATATAAACCATTAATCAAATATCCATGAAAATAGATAATTTAAATAAAAATTACCCTATTAACAAGTTAGAAAATATTCTAAATACGTTGGAATGACTTGTGAAATTGCTTGTCAAAAAGACTTGACCATTTTAGCTTTTCTTAAATCACATTGAAAATTTATACCAATGTGATAAATTATGTGCTCATTGCCTGTCTAGGTTGAGCCTTATTTATGGATAATTTTTTGATAAATTATATTTTTTCAATATTTGTATGCATTTGAACTAATTTTTCCATCAAAATTTCGTAGACAATAAACATCCACACACACACGCAACAAAACAAAATCAATTTTTTTCTTTAAAAAAAAAAAAACCTGTTGTTTTGGACATAACATTTGGTATAGTTTTCCACTTTTTTTAGTTTAAATCGATCCAATTCACTTTTTGTTTCATAATGATACCAATTTTCAGTTAAACCGATCTAACTGTTCCGTGCAATTATAATAATAACATTAAAATAGTGTAAAACATTATGTAGTGATGTTGGCAATATGGATCCCCGAAAAGATGTGCTTGCATTGGAAAATACCATATTATATTACATCTTTTGAGGTAGTCTCTCTGATATTATATTTAGAAAATTTATGGGAATTTTTGTTAAGAGGTCTTGATTTGAAACTAAAGGCTTTCACCTCCACTTTGAGCCATGACTCTTTAATCTATTCATACAACACTTTTATAACTGAATACTGAGTTCCATTTTTCTATTGTTTTTGTGAAAAAGAAGAATTTTAAAAAGAGTCTATTGTAACTAAACAAAGCCCCATAGTACTGATGAGTTTGGGTTTTAAATGGGCTGGGCTCATACTGGGCTTGAGTTGTGGGCTCTAATAACTTGCATTGAAAAAATTACTCATAATTTCACACTTCCCTAATTAGATATCAACCCATAATTAATTAATAATCAATTTTTAACCAAAATTAGTTAGATATCAACTAATTACTGTAATATCTAATTATTAGTCAATATATAGTTTTACGGAAATTAGCTCTATTTAAGTATTTGTATTTTCTTAATAGCTTTCATGGTAAAATGTGTTCAATAAACTAATAAATATATTTTACCTCAATTACTAATATATTTGACTAATAGTTAAATACTTTCACGCCTATATTTACTGGCTTTTTACCATATCTGTTTTGTCAATCTTCATATTCTTTTAGACATTCGATTTTTTTAACATACAGAAATAACACTCACATCAAGTTCTAGCTGCCTCTCACCAGCAGCATTGCCATTAACCAGTGAAAACAACAATATGTCATGCAATTGACAAATGACATATTACTTGGTTGGGTGTTCTCCACTTCCATCGGTTTATTTTTTAGATTTGCTCATAACGATCAAATTATATCTGGTCTTGTTTCCACTTTTCTAATCATTATAGTTACAATTTTGAAATATTGGATTTTCCGTTATTTAAATCGTGTATCTCCATCGCTTGTAGTGATTTATCATTCAATGAATGACTGAACAATGATCTAATTATCATATATATTTTTATTTATATAAAACATGGACATTTCTCTAAATTCTAGAACAATTTCTATTTCTATATTTATTTTCGAATTTCTTTTATATTCTAAATATTAATTATTTCTCTATTTATATTTATTTTTTATATTTTTCTATTGATATAATAATAATAAATAGTAAATATTAACATATGGAATTAATATATATAATAAAAAAGAAATTAACTAATAAAAGAAATAATAAATAGAATAATATTTAGTATTATTTACTATAGAAATATTAAGTATTTCTATTATAATATATATAGTAATATTAAGTATAATTAGTAATATTAAGATTAATTTACATCGAGTAACTTCATCATCTTTGTTCAACCGATAAAGATTTTGCATGTTAGTATAAATTCTGTATTTCAGGCGGGCAAAATTACTACATTTGGCTGATTGGATTAATAAATTAATAATATAGTGTTTTTGTTTGAAATTTTAGTTAAACCACTTCAATTGATTTATAATTTAATATTTTTAGACGATAATTAGCATATTATTACATTACTTGTAGTTTACTATTAGCATATTATTAGATTATTGTTAGTTATATTGCTTAATCACAGTATAAGATTGAATTATTAGTAACATATAGTTAGTTGATATATTTTAAGTATTTGTTTGATAAACCTAATCATTATATTTGTTGGTTAAAATTTTTGTTGTTGATTAGGTTTTAATTATATTTTTGGTTAATCTCGGTCTGCAAGGAAAATTCTCATCAAGCTCTTATATTTTTAGTGAAATGGAAAGTTGTAATATAATTTCACCAGAGCAAATAGGATGTGAATATGGAAGATTAAGTGTATATTTTTGTATTTTTCAATTTTTCACGGTGATGACTTTTTCTCCTAACAACGATCACAATGATATTATAAAAGATCAAGATTCATTTGTAAACTAAATGTAATTGTATTAGTAAGTATATTTTCTTATGGAAACAAATTCATAATTATTTGAATTTGGGTATATGATATTTTTCAATATGTTAAATTATTTATTAGGCTAATTAAAGGTAATTGGATGTTTTTCTTATGTCAAAAAATTTACATCATCTTGATTAGTTATTTCCTTATATATATTTGGTTAACATCCTAACAATTTATTGGATTTATTTGATTGGTTGTTAATTAGTTTGTTGGCCATTAATTTATAATTAATTTATTTTGAAATCTTGACATTTATTTAATTCATCCATTTACATTTACATTTACATTTCCATGTAATCATCCCTTTCATTAGGCCTAATTATAGCCTCTTTTATCATAAGGTTATGGGCCCTTATAAATTCCAAGGCCCGATAATGGATTATCGAGTTCAGTTGGTGTGTTATCTCCTTCATGAAGGAACCTTCACCAATACGTCGTCTTTCTTTATTCATTTGTCAGTGTCTCTTTGCTTGCTAGATCATCGCTCTTGTTCGTCTTTTCGGCAAAAGTTCAATCCAATCAGGCGCGGTGACTAATCGCCGTATTGTTCCAATATACATGGCTTCGACCACCGCTGCATCCACCTCTCATCCGGCCGCCGACGATGATCTCTGTGGCATCGTTTCCGAGCAACGCCGTGAACTCATGGCGGCTCAATCTCTCGAATCAGACCTTGACTTGGCTTTCCAACTTCAACTCCAAGAAGCCATCAATGCCTCCGTCGCTGCCCTCCCATCTTCTTCGTCAGCGCCGTCACTGGTATCCTCTCTGGCGGTCTCTGTTATCCCTGAGCATAACGTCACTGTTCCTACTCTTCAATCCGAAGAAATTGATAGGCTCGAACAAGAGCTTAATGATCGGAAACATTCTGAACTCGAAATGCGTAGAATAAAGGAGGATCTCGACCGCAGAATCCACGACCAGAAAGTCGCGCGAGAAATTTTGAGTATTCCTGATCATGATTGGCTCACATGGGGAGATAATTTTGAGAAACCCTACGGCGAGGGGACCTCCAAACGTGTCGAGGATAATGCGAGTATTTTCAGGTTGTATTTCAAGGGTTTGGCGAGCGAAGAGATTCTCAGGGGCCAGAAGGCAATTTTGGGTGGGATTGGAGTCGCAATCTGTGATCCCGTAGATAATGTGGTGTTTGAAATAAGTAAGACATTAACTGGGAATGGATTGAGCCGGCAGGCAGCAGAGGCTAAGGCATTGATTGAAGGCCTTAATGCTGCTCTTGAGTTGGAGCTTAAGAGAATCACGATTTTTTGCGATTACAATCCGCTTTATCAATTTGTAAGTTTAGTAATTCAAGTTAAATTTTGCTTTTTTTCCTTCTCGTGCTTGTCGAATATGAGTGATTACGATGGTATGGAGTCGGTAGAAAGTTTTGATTATGACTTTTGATTTGAATTCTGTTGATTTAAGTTAAAGCATGTGCCGTATGCTTTAGTGATACTGTAAAACTTCAGTACAATTTTGGCTGCTTAAAATGGCATCTGAGTAGAGTAGAGTAGGGTAATTGTAGATTCAGCATTGTTCATGAAGTGCTCTACTTGATTGTGAATTGAAATTAAGATATTGCACTTGTGTTAAAACGTGTTCCCCTGGGGTTTGGAATGTAACCATGAACCAAAAGCTGATGATAGGAAATTTTAAGGCCACCATCTAATGGGTTAGTGAAGTACGTCTTTGAATTTGAAACATTTGGTTTTACAAATTTTTTTATCTAAAATCAACCCTGCTGCTGTCCTACTGTAATTGAATTTTAACAAAACTTGAATCAAATATGGCTTTTAGGAATTGGCAGCCATCAGTCATACTCTACATTGTTTTCTCTGACGTCTGTTTCATTCCATGAAACTTTTAAGGCATTACGAATGTGTTTGATCTTGCCAGCAGCCCTTGGGTTGGACTGAGCTTTACAATATTCCTCCTTGCTGATTTTTCGTAGTTGATTGTTCTTTTGCATTTAAAATACACAGATTTCTTTAATATTCTCCACTTTGACTCTTCAGTACTTGAATTTTCTTTTGAAGAACTTGTGCCAAGATTTTCTAATGCATGTTTCTTCTGTTTTGATGATAACTTTTTAATTCTGTGAAATGTGTATTACGAAGCAGGTTACTGGACGATGGCCAGCAAAGCAGCGCAAGGTTGCCATCTTAGTAAATCAGGTGTCTGTTCTTCAAAGCAAATTTACATATTTCAATCCCATTCTTGTGGCACGTAATGATATAAAATTTGCATTCAAACTTGCAAGAGATGCAATAGTTTCTCAGATCACAAAACCTGCAGAATCAAACGGTCGGAAAACTGTTAATGAAACTTGTGTTATCTGTTTAGAGGATACTGATATTGAACGCATATTTTCAGTTGATGGATGCGAGCATCGTTACTGCTTCTCTTGTATGAAACAGCATGTGGAAGTGAAGATGCTTCATGGCATGGTGCCCAAATGTCCTCATGAAGGGTGTAAGTCTGAGCTTGCTGTTGAAAGCTCTAGGAAATTCTTGACATCTAAATTAATAGAAACGATGCGCCAAAGAATAAAAGAAGCTTCTATTCCTGCTACAGAAAAAGTTTATTGCCCATATCCCCATTGCTCAGCATTAATGTCAAAACACGAAGTTTCGGAATATGCCAAAAAACAAATTGTTGGTTCTGAACATATTGGTGCTCGTGTATGCATGGAATGTCATGGCCTTTTCTGTATTAATTGCAAGGTCCCCTGGCATAAGAACATGACATGTGTTGTTTATAAACGATTACATCCTAACCCTCCGGCAGAAGATGTGAAATTGAAGTCTCTTGCTACTAGAAATTTATGGCGCCAGTGCGTGAAATGCTGCCATATGATCGAACTTGCGGAAGGTTGCTATCACATGACTTGCAGGTACCATACTGATCATTCCAATTTGATCTTTGTAATGGGAGTGTAAGATGGTAAATCTCTTAACGATTTGTTCTAATACTTAGGAGGAAGAAAACAACCTTGTTTGATACTTGTATATTCTGACATTTTCATCGTCCATAAATTTATGAGATTAGGAACTTAAGTTATGGTAGAGGATAAAATTAGCACTGTGTGGTGTTGATGTTTGCTGTTTTTTAACCTTACTTTACATGCCGTGAAGTGCTAGGTGCTATGTTGTATGCGTGTATGATAAGAACAACTATTTGGGTGCTATTAGAAACTGTCTAGTGTTTTTTCTTTATACTTAACGGTTTGATTTATAATGTATTATGCATCATGACATTCTTATGCTCTATTCATGTTTGCACAGATGTGGTTTTGAGTTTTGCTATAATTGTGGAGCTGAGTGGAGGGACAAAAAGGCAACATGTTCTTGTCCACTTTGGGATGAGGATAATATATGGGACGATAGAGATGAAGATGAAGGAGATTTTGATGATGGCCTCGTCTATGAATCTGATTCTGATTCTGATGCTGATGATGATTTTTATGCGTTACGAACATACTGAATATTTCTCTTCCTGTAGTCTTGCTGCAACATTTTTTGTGTATATATCTCAGTGGGGGGGTGAAACAAAAATTTGATGAGAAAGGCTAATGAATCTGAATCTGGTGATTATTTCTATTATCTGTAAATTGCACCATAGTAGTTTTTCTTCCTCTTGTTTTGCTTCAACATTGTAGCTGTTTCTTTTTCCCTACTAAATACGAGCAAGTTTCTGTCTAGACTTGAATCGGGTTAGGCCGAGTCCGGAATTAAAACCTTGTAGCCAAGTTTAGCTCAGTGCACGCTAAAGCATGCTAGGTTGGCTAGAGAAATTTAATTTTCTGAAAGTGGAATGAGAAAAGGTAAAATAGTTCTTGAAATGAAAAATTCATGTAAAGTTTGAAGAGATTTGACCTGTAGACTACAGAGAGTGCAGCAAAGTCTAGCATTTATCCATGGAGACTTCATATGTAAACTGAATTTCAATTTATTTGACGAAAATTGGAGGCCTTGATGTATACTTCATGTTTTCTAGATAGTAAGCTCTCTTTCACAATTCACTTAGTAATCAATTTTTTTAACAGATTTAATGCATGATTAAATTGGTTTGATGGTTTTTGTTACAAACTTAACACATTTTTCTCGTATGGACAATAGAATCCATTAACTAGCCTGTGAGATAATTTCTATGGATAGTTGAGACTAAATCGGATGTCTATGTAGCTATGAAACGTTTGCACAAGAAGTATGATTCGGATTTTTTCAGTGAACTCTATTATGTGTCAATTAATAGATAATATAGTTCATGGAAGACAAAAAAATCAAATTTAGAGCTAATAGTATCAAAGTGAAAAGTTTATGTATTTAATGTGTTGAAAATATTGATTAGGCCCAATTGCAAAATTCATAAGCTTACAATGCATTTTGCCTATGATATACATCCGATTCCAATAAAAAAAATGAGTATATTTAAATTGATTTTATTTATTCGAAAATCAATTATTAATTATAAAAATTAAAGTTGAAATTGTTTTGAAAATTAAAAATATTTTACTGAAATTGGATAAAATCATGAGTTAGTATTAAAATGAAAAAATTAATAGGATACAAATTTTAAGAAAATAAATTAAAAAAGAGGGATATTTATTTTGGAGGGAAACTCAATCGTTATTGGCAATAATACATTATAAATGTATTACGCATCATGACATTCTTATAAATCGTTTGATTTATAACTTACTGCTGATGGCTCAACACATTGGAACTCAAATATTTCCTTTGTCCATTGATACAGTTCTGTTCTTTTGATTCCGTCGTTTCGGTTCTAATTTGTTAAATCATACCAGTCTCTACTATGGCTTCCAAGCGGAAGAGAATGGAGCTTTCTACAATCGAAACCTCCATGGATAACAGCAGCAACCGCAAGGGCAAGAACCCTGTCAATGAAGACCTTCCTGACGACATTTCTCCAGCTTCTCCTCTTCCAAACGACCATTCTTTCCAGTCCTTGCTCCACGATCAACGCCGCGAAATCGCAGCTGCTGTAGCTCTATACTCGGATATCGACTTCGCTTTTAATCTCCAAATGGAAGAAGCGATTGCCTCTTCTCTCGCTATGCACACCTCTGCTGCCTCTTCCGCTCCAGGAGAAAACGATACTCTCTCTTACGTCCCTGAAAAGGATGTCGTTTTGGATTACATGCCTCTGCTTTTGGAAGACATTGAGCGGTTGGATCAAGAACGCAGGGACCATGAAGCTTCCAAGGGTTTGATGATGGAAGTGACAAAAGATCTGGACCGTCGGATTCACGATCGGAAATTGGCTTCCGAAATTTTGGCTCTCCCCAATAATGATTGGGAGGACGACGGTGGTTACTATCAGAAGCCGTACGAAGCTTTGGCCTCATCGAGTACTGGCGAGTTGGCGCTTGTTAATAGTGAGTGCTTCAAAGTTTATTGTAAAGGATTGGAGAGTGAAGAGATGATTAAGGAAAAGAAGGTTGTTATGAATGGAATTGGAGTTGCTATTTGTGATTCAAGGGACAATGTTATATTTGAAGTGAGTAAGGGTTTGGAAGTTGGCGTCTGCGGGAAAGAGAGGGATAGTGAGCAGGCGGTGCAGATTCAGGCTCTAATTGAAGGTTTAAATGCAGCTGTGATTTTGGGTTTGAAAAAAATCAGTTTATTCTTTGATGACTTTATGATCTACCAATACGTGAGTCTCTATATTTCTTATGTATCTTATTTGAATTCAAGCTTTATTTGCCGTAGAAATGCTTGACCGAGAATTGGATATTTTGCTGCTTATTGTCAAGTTGCCATACGTCCTTGCCACTGCCTTATTTACAATACTTAAAAACATGCTTTGTTCAAATCTCACTTTTCTGTTTGTTCATTTTTCTTATATTTTGTTTAAAAGTTTTTTAAAACTACATATCATTCAAGTCATACTTCATCATTGAGGTGGGGGCCAACTATAAAAGTCTTGATTTCTCTAATGAAGTTGAAGCGTTGTATTAACAGGTAATAATATGCCCTCTTACATTTGTACCTATGAATTCCATCCACTTACATTGTACCCATTAAGCTATTCTTATTTTCTTTTAGTTCGTGTACTTCACACTTTTACCTGAAGTATTTAAGCAGAGATTTTCTCGGAAAAGCTATGTTGCACGTATCTTTTAAACTGTTACAGGATTTCTTTTCTTATGTTTGGTATATTCAGGTTACAGGAAGAGTTCAATCAATGGAAAATAGGATTTTGACACTAGTCAACGAGGTGTCTGCTCTTCAAAAAAAATTCACAGATTGTAGACCATTTTCTATTGCACGTACAGACGTGAAGTTTGCCTATAAACTGGCAAGAGATGCTATAGTTTCTCAGGTTACCTGGCCTGCAGAATCTAGTCAAGGCAAAAGTAAAACATGTTTGAGAGAGACATGCTCAATTTGCTATGAAGATACAAATGTTCAAAGGATGTTTACAGTTGATGGCTGTCTGCATAGGTATTGCTTTTCTTGTATGAAACAGCATGTTGAAGTGAAGTTGCTTAACGGCATGGAGGCTAGTTGTCCTCATGAAGGATGCACGTGTGAAGTGAGCATTGATAAATGTGGAAAATTTCTTGATCCGAAATTAGTTGATATCATAAGCCAAAGGAAAAAGGAAGCCTCTATAAGTGTTACAGAGAAGGTTTATTGTCCGTATACGAGATGTTCTGCATTAATGTCAAAAAGTGAGGTTCTTCAATATACTAGTGGCTTCTTTGTTGGGGCTGAACAAGCTGGAGCTAGGAAATGTCTGAAATGCTTTCGCTTTTTCTGCATAAATTGCAAGGTCCCTTGGCATGAAAACATAACTTGCAATGATTATAAAAGGTCTAACCCTTATGGCCCTAAGGAGAACAAAATGTTTGCTTCACTTGCCAAAAAGAAACTCTGGCGCCAATGTGAGAAGTGTGGGCACATGGTTGAACTTGCGGAAGGTTGCTACCACATCACTTGCAGGTAAGACAGTTTGTCTGATTAATGTTCATTTTCTGTTATTTCACCTGCCATCGAGGAAATAAAATGTTACAGTTAGCATTACTTGACAAAAAATTGAACCAATGTGGATATTGAATCAAGTAATAGTTTCCTTTTTAAGTTTAGGTTATCTCATTAAGGGTCTTTAGTTTAATGTAAAATGTTGGAGGATAGTACCAACCCTTAATTAATGCAGCAGAAATTTTAGGGAAACAGAGTCAATGCAAAATCATCTTTAATAGACAGTGTAGGCCTTTAGCAACCAATAAGTTTGGGGCTGTATGTTGAAAACATATGAGGATGTTTGCAATAGAGATCCAGGTGACAAGACATGCATATGATTTTTGGTATCCACGGAAAACATGTGACATGTTCTGCATTTTACAATGTTAATTGCATACTGTGAAAACTTTCTAAAATTGGTTCTAATATCTTAGAATGAAACCTCTTGAAGAGGTCACAACTCACAACATGTTGGCATATCTCAAGGCTACGCCAAATTTAAATGATGATCTCGCACAAGCAGAAAGTCTGTATTCAGCCAGCCAAGCGTCTCTTGACAGAAAGCCAGCACATAATTTCTAATGTCGTACTTGTAGCAATGCATAGCTTAGTTTATTCCTTATAAGTTAAATATGAAAATAATGATTTAGCAGTCAACTACAAATAATCCTAGTATCTTTTGGTTGAGTTTGACCTTTTCTTGCATCTTGTTTGTTTGTGTGTTTACATTGCAGATGTAGTCACGAGTTCTGTTATACTTGCGGAGCTCCCTGGAAAAACAAGAATCCAACTTGTACCTGCAATATCTGGGATGAGCATAACATTATTCGAGATGGACGAAGGCAGTGAATCTAAGACTACAATTAAAATTACTAGGATTTTTTGCTTGCTTTGGGAGTGGGATTATCTTATTTGTACCTATTTTCATGAACTGAAATTGCATCAGTACATGCTCAGCATGGTTGCTTTTGCTGAAATTTGCCATTATATATAGCTTTTTATTGATTTCGTGCTCATTTATATTTTGTTTTTATGTGCAATTCATCTATCGCTGTCATAATAAACATCAACTCATCTCATTTTCAAAGCTTTTGTTGTGAAAGTTGATCAATTTATGATTTTTTAAATAAAACTACTCACCTTTTTGCTGAGAAAAAAAAAAATATGTCATCAGTTTATGGTGTATAAAGTCAAATGTTATCACTTGAGATATGTCTGTAATGATATAAGACAGTGTGAACTTTGATCAAGAGATACATAAATTAGATGTAAACTATGGATAGGTATTGATGTATTTCATCAAAATCAAAGAGGTTATGAAGGTTTACCTGTATGGATATCGCTATCGTTCATTCTCCAACACGTTTGTGAATCCTTTTAAATTCACTCGTTCTGCTTCCACTCCGTAAGGAGTATAACAGATCCGACTAATAAAAACATATACGATATTACCATATATTAATTAGGTGACTAATTTTCATTAGGTTAGCAGGAGATCATTGTAGGCTACTAATTTTGTTCTCCAAATATTGGAGTCAACTTTTCCTATGGTCCCTCAACTTGTTAATTTATATCATGAGCGGCATAAAACACAATTTTATAAAATTTCACCAGACATCAGAACAGTAAAACACTTTAACAGATTTTTCTCTCTTTTTTGTCATACCACCTTCTCCGGAACTAAAACATCATATTCTATTAGATTTTCATCTTAAATAGAAAAACTCCTTAAAAATTTATCCCTCATGTCTACAATGAATCTCCAAATATATACTCCCTCCGTTTTTTATTATATGATGTTTTAGACTTTTCATTTTGTTCTTTTTTATTTGACATTTTACATTACCAATGCATTTTTTATCATATTTTCTCACATTTGCCCTTATTTAAAGTATGAGAGAGGTTCATTATTTAATGCAAAAAATACTACATTAAGTTTTCATAATGAAGAAGAAAGAGAATTTTTGCATGAAAAATAGAGTTTTAAGTAAAAAGTATTGAGGGTAAACTAGTCATTTTTTAGTAACCTAATTAAAGTATTGAGGGTAAACTAATTAATTTAGTAATCTAATTAATACTTCATTGGTTTCAGTAAACAATCTTAGACATCGTACAATAAAATGAGAGTTTTTTATTCTACATGTGTAAAAAATGAATTCTCTAGAAAACCCATTTTTTAATTTGAAAAATCCCTTATTTGTTTTCCAATGGAAAGAATGGAGAATTCTTCGCACATGCCCTCACGCAAACACCCTTATAAAAATCCGCATTGTGTTCTTCTGTATTCGATTGTTGTCTTTGCTCCTCGTAGATCCTGATTAGTGAAAACTATAGAACACACTCACACTCACACTCACACTGGGTCTAAAACGGGAGACGCCTACTCCCCCAATACAAACATCAATGGACAGCAACAGAAAGGGCAAGAACCCTGTTACATATTCCCTTGCCGACTATTCCCCAACTTCCCCAACTTCCGACTCCTTGCTCGCTGATCAGCACCACGAAATCGCCTCCGCTAGAGCGCTGCAATTCGATGACGACTTCGCTTTTAAGCTCCAAATGGAAGAAGCTATTGCCGCCTCTCTCTCTATCCACTCTCCCGGCACAAACGACACCGTCTCTTACGTCCCTCAAGATGACATTGCTTTCGACTACATGGCTCTGCTTTTAGAAGACATTGAGCGGTTGGATCAAGAACGCAGGGACCGTGAAGCTTGCGAGGGTTTGATGATGGACATGAGGAAAGACCTGGACCGTCGGATTCACGATCAGATATTGGCTTCCGAAATTTTGACTATCCGCGATGTTGATTGGGAGAAGGACGGCGATAACTATCACAAGCCCTACGGGAGTGTGGATTCTTCTTCGTCTTCGTTATTGAGTGGCGAATTAGCTCTTGTTAATAGTGAGTGCTTCAAAGTGTATTGTAAGGGATTGGAGAGTGAAGAGATGGTTAAGGAAATGAAGGTATTTGTGGGTGGAGTTGGAGTTGCTATTTGTGACTCCAGGGACAATGTTATATTTGAAGTCAGTAAGAATTTGGAGGTGGGTGTTACAGGGAAGAGTAGTGAGCAGTTGCTGCAGATTCAGGCTTTGGTTGAAGGGTTAACTGCAGCTGTGGCTTTGGATTTGAAAAGAATCACTTTGTTCTGCGATGATTTTCTGGTCTATCAATATGTGAGTTTCTGACTCTTTTTTTTTCATCATTTTATTGTTTGTGCTTCCTGTTGCTAGTTCAAGCCTTAATTTGCGCATCCTAAAGTGTCGAGTGTTTACACAATTCAAGTTCAAGGTTATGGGTTTTTGTCTTGTTTCGAAATGTGTGGCTTTTTTTTTTATATTTTTTCATTCTTTAATCTATGGTAAACTAATCAGGTACTAGTGGCATCACCATTAGATGATTTGGTTAGTATGCTTTAGCTCTTATTGTTGCCATATGGGCACTTGTTTAACTAGTTCTGCAGATGTTCTTCCTGTATGAGCTAAATGTCACGGAGTCGTCCTCTTGACCCGCGCGGCACTTAGGCAATTGTGACGTTTGTTGCACTAAGCAAGCCTTTTGATGTGTAACGAAGGAATAAGGTAGGTACTTGGATGTTTTAGAGGACTTGGAAATATATTTAAGTGGATACAATGGTTTGGGAATATGAGAATAATTTTATTACTCAATCTAACACTCAACCAATACACCAAAGTATCTTACAACTCTTGGATTCTTTAGATTCTTTGGATTGATGAGATTCCTTAGGTTGATTTACAAATGAGGGGGTGAGGCCTATTTATAGGCATTACACCTCCATTACATGTGGTTGATATTAAATGGGAATATTCAAGGCATATTCCATGATTTTTACACTTAAAATATGTTAAATAATGGAGTAAGGATGTTTCTAGAGCCATGAGAGTCGGTTTAGAACGTCCTAGATGCAATCCAGAAATTTAGCAACGGATCTGGGACGGACTGGGCATTTCTGGAAGCTTCTAGCAGCTTCTGGAACCGAAACAGTTACAGAATTTCCGTTGCTGAGGCGCTGGTCTAGGCTGCCTGCACATGGCCTGGGCCTGTTTCCCGCGGAACTGAGGCTAGAATTGACCTGTTTTGTGGCAGCACCCATTTTTCTCGCCAAATCACCAGTTTTCTTCAATTTTTGCCGCACAACCACCCTTTTTTTGGCCCAATTATTATTTATTTGGCCTAAGGGATTTGTGTTTGGTGTGTTTAGACCCTTGTAGCCATTTTTACCCCATTTTGGCCACATAAATCCCATGTGTGCGAGTGCCATCGCGCATATGCAACAATGACTCGCGTAGCAACATCGGCGGGGCATGACATAAAACAACCTAAAATGTTGGCAGTTGGAACAGTTACTAATTCCAGAGACATCACACCCTGTAGATAAGAATATTTGGCCTTTTAGCCTCACTTTGGTTTCAACATTATTCTCACACTTTTCAGCTTTGATTTATTGACCCTCTTTTATCAAATTTTCAAGTTGGTATTGTAATTATTCTGGTGCTGACCTGCTATATGGTTTTTCACTATACTTACAGAAAAAGACAACCAGAAAAAAATTTGTTGGCGACTCTTATACCTGTTATTTAGTGAGGAGTTTTAGCAGTGAAGCAACGATTATTATAGTTTTTTCAAAATTGTTGCAGAACTTATTGGTTATATTTGGTACATGCAGGTTACAGGAAGAGTTCAATCAATGAATAATATGATATCAACCCTAGTCAATGAAGTGTCGCTTCTCCAGAAGAAATTCACAGATTGTACACCAGTTCTTGTTGCTCGTACTGATGTGAAGTTTGCTTATAAACTGGCAAGAAATGCTATAGTTTCTCAGATCACTTGGCCCGCAGAATCTGGCAAAGGCAAAACATGTTTGAGAGAGACTTGTGCAATTTGCTACGAGGATACCAATGTTGACCGGATGTTTTCAGTTGATGGTTGTCTACATAGATATTGCTTTGCTTGTATGAAACAGCATGTTGAAGTGAAGGTGCTAAATGGGATGGAGGCTAGTTGTCCTCGTGAAGGATGCAAGTCTGTAGTGAGTATTGATAAATGTGGGAAGTTTTTGGATCCGAAATTAGTTGAGATCATGAGCCAAAGGAAAAAGGAAGCTTCTATATCTGTTACAGAGAAGGTCTATTGTCCACATACGAGATGCTCTGCATTAATGTCAAAAAGTGAGGTTCTGGAATATACTAAAGCCTTCTATGTTGGTGCTGAACATTCTGGAGCAAGGAAATGTATGCAATGCCATCGCTTTTTCTGCATAAATTGCAAGGTCTCTTGGCACTATAACATGTCTTGCCATGATTATAAAAGATCAAATCCTCATGCCCATAGAGCAGACACATTGCTTGATTCACTTGCCAAAAAGAAACTATGGCGTCAATGCGCGACTTGCAAGAACATGGTTGAACTTGCGGAAGGTTGCTACCACATCACTTGCAGGTAAGAGTTAAGACACTTCTTCTGATTAATGTAAATTTTTCTGTCATCATGGGAAGAAAATATGCCGCAGAAACTAAGTGACCTAGCATATTAGTTGGCAGAAAAGGAAGCAATGTTCTAGGGTAATTGGAATCAAGTGACGTTTCCCTTTTGATTTAGATATCAAATTGAGGATCTTTGTTTTGATGTAAAATGTTGGAGGATAGTATAAAAACTTATATAATGCAGCTGGGGTTTTCTGGAAGCAGACTCGTTATGGTTTCAGCAGCAAAAGGCCGTATTTTAACTGTGCTTAGGATCCAATAAATTTAGGGCTGTATATTGGAAACATACGAGGCCATTGCAATAGAGATTTAGGTGAAAAACGTGTCACATGTTGAAAATTCCGCATGCTGAATAACAATATTCTGGAATTGGTCTTTGCCAAATTAAATGTCGGTCAGAAGAGACTCCGTGTGCACTTAAATAGGCAAGTTAAGAGGAAATGATGACTAGGTTTGTCCAGATTTGATAGCAATGCGCAACTTATTTCAAGCCATTAGAAATGAATTATTTAACAGTCAACTAATAATTCTTGTATCTTTGTAATTGCAACTTGTTGTTTGTCTATTGTTTACTTCACTTTGCAGATGTGGTTATGAGTTCTGTTATACTTGCGGAGCTCCATGGAAAAACAAGAAAGCGACCTGTAAATGCCAACTCTGGGATGAGCGGAACATTATTCGCAGTGATCAAAGGCATTGAATTAAGATCACCATTAACACAACTGGGATTTTTAGGTTATAGCAGCCAGACTCCTCTCCTCCTAACTAGGGGGATCTTTTTTGTACATATCTTAGATGGATGACTGAACTCACATCACCATATGCTTGACATGGTTTGCCTTTTGCTCAAGTTCGGCATTAATTTTTTAGCTTTTTATTCTGTCTGGGTTCGTTGATGTTTTGTTCTGAAATTTAATTCATCTACTTCACAAGGTAAAATTAATTCCCTTTTAAGTCTTTGGTGCTTTTGTATTTAGCATTAATTATTTAGGAAAAATCGTATAATTTTATGTTACTATTCATTTCTAATTTGTTGTTTTAGAAGCTGCAATATAACTTCTCTTTATATTTGACAAACAAAGTTTAAAGCATTTTTTGAAAAAAAGAAATAATAATAATAATAATCGTAGTGAATTAATGCATTTTCAATCCAAATTTTTTATTTGAAAATGCTATTTTGTACTAACTTTGTTATGTATTTCGTGTAGGATTTTATTTCTTCAACTCTATTGTTACTTAAATGAAAATAAATAATACATACTTATATGCTTTTTGAGTTATGGTGAAATGAACTAATTAATGTTATAGTGAAATGAACTAATTAATCTCCACATTTTTAAAATACATCATTAATTTCTTTTAAATAATTTACACCAAAAAATATAATGAAAATAATCAGAAGTGACTAGTTATTGAGCTATAATTCGGAAACAAAAAAAAAATATTTACCCTAGAGTATAAACAAAACTTAGAAAATGTGGTATTATAATGTCTAATGTTGATTATATTGGAGCTCAAATTGGCCTGGTTAATTTTAGGGGTGAGCATGGACCGGTTCGGTTCAAAAACCGATCCGAACCGAAAAAAAACCGATCCAAAAAACACTGTATTTTATAATCAAATCCGATCCAAACTAAATTTTGGTTCGGTTCAGTCCAAACCCAACTAGTTCGGTTCGGTTCGGTTTGGACTAGCTCGAATAAAAAACATCAACTTTTTTTTAAAAAAAAAATCAAAATAAAAATTTTATATAAGTAGTTTTTTTTTTTAAAAAAAAAAGAAATACAAAAAAATTAACTTAAAAAAATAGTAATACTAAATAACTATTAAAAATAGTAGTTTGTTTAAAAAAAAAAGAAATACAAAAAATTAACTTAAAAAAATAGTAATACTAAATAATACTATTAAATCACAATAAAATACTAAAATTCTCTTCTTCTTTTTTTCAACTCTCAAGTTTTAACAACTATAAATTAGCATAAAAAAATCACAATATAAAACTATAAAAGAATATAATGTCTAAAATTCTCTACAATTAGTATATATTAATTTTATAATTAATTTTAATATTTTACAAATTATTCGGTTTTTCGGTTTATTCGGTTTTGAACCAACCGAACCGAACCGAAGTCCAAACTTCTTCATAACTTAAAACCAAACCGAACCAAACTATGAAATGGATCGTTTTGTTTCGGTTCGGTTCGGTTTGGATTTTCGGTTTTTGGACATTGGTTTGGTTTTGCTCACCCCTAGTTAATTTTTAAAACTTTTGAATTGGTCTTGATCAGCAAAATATATATATTTTTTAAATAATCTATATATGTATTTATTTTTAATAAAAGTGTATCAGTTTTTTTATTGTTTGAAGGTTGATTCATTGAAATTTTAAATAAATTAACAATCAAATATGTGACTATGAAAAATTAATTAATATCTAATATTTAACCAAAATTAATTATGATATTATTCAAATTTTTTATATGAAATTTAAATATAAAACTATATAGTAATATCAGGCTTATATATGTTAATATACTTGTGAAGAAAAATATAATTTTGTTTTGTTAAGTTATATTTTAAAGGGATATTTGTATAATAAAATTATTTAGTGGAAATTATTATATTATTTCTCAACTCTGTATTGTAAATTTTCTTATAGTTATATTTATGTTATCAACAAATCTAAATGTGAAAAAAAAAAAAACAAAAAAACTTGGACCGAATACAGTAATCGGACTAACCTACCAAAAAAAACTAAAATGATTGTACGTATTGCATTTTGAAACGTCCTGTCGTTTAGTCTCCGCTGTGTGGGCCGTTTGATTATTGTATAATTTCTCGTCGTTTAGACACTACAGAGTTGTTGCGCATCCATAACCTCCCTAAATCGGGTTTAAGCTTTCATTTCATTGCCGAAAATCAACAAGGAGGGTGAAAAACGATGAGTGGATCGGTGAAGAAGATAACGGATGTCGCCTTCAAGGCATCAAAGAACATAGACTGGGATGGCATGGCAAAGCTCATCGTCTCCGATGAGGCTCGCAAGGAGTTCAACTCCCTCCGCCGCGCTTTCGACGACGTCAACTCCCAGCTTCAAACTAAGTTCAGCCAGGTCCTCTTTCTCTTTCTCAATCTCGATTTCTCGGATCTCATTTATCAATAGTTGGACACCACAGATTTAAGTTCTCTTAGCTAGGGTTTCTGGATCTCGATTTCACAATTTGCCTTCTCTTGGTTTTTATTAGTTTTCATTTATATGATTTTTTTTCTCTTGTAGAATCTGATTGCGCACCAATGTAAACTTGGCTGAGATTACTATTATGCTTGAACTCTAAGTTAGTTTGGATAGAATCTGTTTCATCTTTTTTATTTGTTTTGCTTTTGGTTTGGAGAGGGGAAGGGTTGTACACAGAGAAGCTACCTAGGTTCAGATTGAGCAATTTCAAATGCAGATTTCTCTTTTTGGGTGGAGTAAGCCTTCGTTTTTGGTACTTCCTTCAGTTACTTGTTGTAGGAGAAAATTAGGCAGGAATAGGGAGAAGAACTTAATTTTGTGATTAGTTCAGCTTATTAGAAAGTTCTTTGAGGTCTACTACTCTGTCGTATGTATTGTTTTGAAAATTGATGGTTCTAGTAAACAGTATCTCTTGCATATTCGGTTACTTTCTGTGTTCTATCGGTAACTCCTTGTACATTTCACCCCTCCTTTCAGTCATAATTTTGATTTTTAGGAAAACATTTGTGCATGTATTCAGGTTGAATATGCTGATTGCCTGATTGATACTTTGATTGATGTGGAACGTTTTAATGTGATTAGCCAGATAAGCAAATATTCTTGTTTCTCACAAAGTTAGGGACATATTTCTCATGAATTTCAATCATGTCTATCCTTGCGCTACTGCCCCTTTTGGTGAATTACATTACTAAGTGCAAGTTATGACTATTACTTCATTATTCTGCTTCATGTTGCAACACAGTGGCTTGGACCAAGGGTGAAATCTGTGTATATTCTTATAAATCAGGGGGAAAGTGTGTGGATTTATGCAAGCAATATATAATTTCATCAGCCGTTCTTTCTTGTTGGAGATGGTTCATTGCTATCCATGATCCTATCTTTATGCTTGGTGCTTTACTGCTGGCTTGCACATTTGCAATTGAACCTGTGGATTTTCTCCTTAGATTTCAAATGGCATTACATATTTACTATAATGAGTTTTGCTCTGAATTATGCAGGAACCTGAACCAGTAGACTGGGATTATTATAGAAAGAATATTGGCTCTCGCTTGGTTGACATGTACAAGGAAGCGTATGAAAGTATGTATTTTATATGGTTTTTCTACATGTATTTGGATAAACTTTTCTTCCATTTCCTGTTCATCTATTAGAATAACTTCTCCTGTTATGTGGAAAGACTAAATCTTTCACATGAAAGTCTTCAAAATTTGGGTTCCTTACTACGCGATTGAGCAGTGCTTTTCACCTATTTCCTTGTCAAATAAAGTATTCCTATAGTTTATCGGAGGAACCTCTTTCTTTTCCAGGATGGAAATTCCTCAGATGTTGAATGCAATCTGTAATAAAGTTTCTCAAACTGTGTTGAATTCTAAGACATTTGTATGTGCTATAATGAAGCTTAGGACTAGGATAAAGATGTTGCATTTCTACTTGCAAACGAGTATTTATTGAAATGGAAATCTGAGTTTTGGTAGAATTTGGGGTTACAGATATTGGATCCCATTAAAAATGCATTTGGTGCTGATATGGTTTCATATATGGTGACATACTTTTGCTTAAATGTTATCGTGTTACTGCAGGTGTTGAAATTCCCAAGTTTGTGGACACTGTCACTCCTGAATATAAACCAAAGTTTGACTCTCTGGTGAGTTTTAGAACTTCTTTTCTCAGACTTAATCGATCTTTTTCCCTTTAGCTTCTTTAGAATTTGTTTTCCATGTAGTTTTCCTCGAGAAGTTAAGGAAAGGATCTTGCTTACCTAGTTTGAAAATTTTAAAGAAGAATGTAAATGTTCAATAGATATGGATTGTTGTTGTGCTAGTCTGTTTGTGTTGCTAATGTTCTAGGAACTCACTCTTCAATATCTAATGAATTTGAAAATTTTGACTGCAGTTGGTAGAACTGAAAGAAGCAGAGGAAAAATCTCTTAAGGAATCTGAAAGACTAGAAAAGGAGATTGCAGAAGTCCGAGAGTTAAAGGTTACTGAGATACCAATCTATCTCTCCTTGATTTTCCATCTTGTTTCAAATTCAGTCGACTTTTTGCTCACAAAGTTTATTTTGGCCAAATTTACAGCAAAAGTTCAGTACCATGACGGCGGATGAATACTTTGAAAAGCATCCTGAGCTAAAGAAGAAGTTTGATGATGAAATCCGCAATGATTATTGGGGTTATTGATTTTTCATTGAGAGGTTGGGACAAGAATTTGAGAATTGTCGTTGAATGAATAAGTATGATCGTCTTCTCTTCGTGATTTTGTTGTCCTGGTTTTTTTTTGGAATTTGCAAGGTAATAGGGATTTGACCTTCCATGTAGTGACTGTGTTCATCAATAAGCCGATAGATACTACCACATGTCAAATGGAAATCACAAATTCACATTTGCAGAGATCCAAATGAAATACATCCTTGAGTTCTTCATTTGATTTTGTTTTGAAAGGCTGATGATCATATGTGGAATGGTTTTAATTTTGCAGAATATGCTTGCCAGTTGTTTTTTTATTACCCTTTGTTTTCCCTGTTGAGAGTAATATTAATTTGATGAGATTGAATAGATAAGTACAAGACAACCACCATGGAAAAGTTCTTGTACTGTGGTGTGGTCATTGTCTATATCAATTGGTTGATGTTGAGTAATGTTGGGGCTGCTTTGGGCACGAAGAGTACAAAATGCACCTTGAGAAGTTGGGATAAACAAGTCCAAATCAACTTTTGTGCAAATTTCATTTTTTGTTTTGTAACAATATTTGTTTGAAGTATTGTATTGGGCCCATTTTTAGATGGATTAGTTATGAAAAATGGAGAGCATGGGCGACTTTGTTTCCCTCTCTTTTCACAAAGCTAAAGCGGATCAAGTGAAAAGGAGTACCATAGCATAACAATCTTCTAAGACAAGGCTTACTAAAAAGGAGTTTTGATTCAAAGCATTCGAGCATGTTTGTTGAAGGCGAGAGATAACAATTTGAGAATCACCTTCCACAATGAGTTGGTGATAAGGAAGTGAAAGAAGCCACGTCAAGGCTTCGCGACAACTTAGAGCTTTTGCCAATAGGGGATCTTTAGCACACATATGTTTTCCGAAATGACACTTTTATGAAGTTGCCATTATTATCGCGAACAACACACGTTAGACCTAGAAAACCTTGATCAGACACGGTAGCATGGAGGTTGCATTTTATGAAGTAAAGTGGTGGACTCTTCCAATGGACTTGGTCTCTAGAACTGGTTCGACTCACCTGAGTAGTTCGAATTGCTTTCCAATTAGAAACAAAATCCAACGCATTTCTTGTAATTTCACTGTCTGGAATCCTTTTCCATTCCCACACCCATTGATTTTTCGTCGACCAAATACTGCAGGCTATGGTAACACAACCTTGCAAGGCTGTTTTGTCGAGAGTAGTTGCCATTGCAGTCCACCAGTCACAAACGGAGCTGCTACTATTGAAGATTCTTCTTAGCTAGCTGCAGAACCAAACCTTCTTAACGAATTGGCAGCTAAGAATTGCATGCCACACTGATTCTTCCTCTATTCGGCAGAGGGGATAGTAATGCTCAATCTCTATTCCTCGATCTCGTAAAGCTGGGTTCGTAGGTAGCACCTGGAGAAGAGATTTCCAATAAATATTTTAATCTTCAATGGAACATTTAAACACCACAGGTTGTCCTAGTCAAGGGCATTGATATTTGGCGAAGATGTATTATAATCTTGCATTAAGAAGTAATAACAAGATTTCACTGTGTACTCCTTTTCTTATCGAATCGCCAATAGGGCTTGTTCGTCCTCTGCTGCTTCTAAGATAAAGGAACCTCCATTATAAGATTGGCTGTATTGTGAGGAAAAACAGTTTGGATTACAGGATATTCCAGCTCTTCGAGTTGTTGCACATGATAGACGCAACAAAATGATTTTCTCCATTATTGAAAGCAGCTAAAGAGATAATCTCTCCACCATCAACCAACAAAGGATCTCGAAACAAATTGATTGAAGAGCCAGACCCTACTCTCCAGCACAAGCCTTGCTTAACAGCTTCTTGTTCTCCCATGAGGCTTCTCCATACATGGCTTGGTTCAGACCCCATGCCAGTCTCCCAAAAGTTTGATTTGGGGAAATATCTCGCCTTGTAAACCCTTGCCACAAGTAAATCCGATTGGGAGATTAGTCTCCAAGCTTGCTTGCCTAACATTGCAATATTATATTTATGCATGTCCCGAAAATCCAAGCCACCCAAATCTTTCCGCATACATAATTTGTCCCAAGCCCTCCAGCAAATGCCTTTCTTTTTCTCCTTATCTCTACCACAAAAATAAGCATTCATAATTTTCTCAATGTCATCGCATAGAGTCAAAGGGAGCAGAAAAACGCTCATGACATAGGATGGAATTGGTTAGGCAACTGTATGAAGGAGGATGTCTTTGCCTACTGCTAACAAATTTTTTGTTAACCAACATGAATTCTCTTCCTCACACGATCCACAATGAAATTGAAGACCTCTCTTTTGTTTCTCCCCATATTATTTGGTAAACCCAAGTACTTACAATTCCCATTCAACTCAGTTACTTGTAGGTGGAGGCAGATTTCCTCCCTGACATCAACCAACACATTTCGGCTAAAGGATATGTAAGATTTCTTAAAGTTTCTGTTTTGTCTGAAGGCCCTTCATATATGCCCAGGCAGTCTTTGATAGTAATACACTCTTCCTTATTAGCCTCAAAGAAAAGATAGTAGTCATCAGCGAAGAAAAGATGGGAGATACAGGGGAAACCTATTGCAACCTTACATCCAAGCAACATTCTGTGAGCTTCCTGCCTCTAAATTAGGGATGGGAGCCCCTTCGCACAAATAATAAACACATAAGGCGAAAGCGGATCCCCTTGCCTCAATCCTCTTTCCGGTTTGAAAGCCTCAAACTCAAATTCCGAATACACAATTTGATATTCTTCAAAGGTAACACACAGTAGGATTAGATTAATCAAATGCACGGGAAAACACATACAAACAAGAATATCCTGCAAATATTACCAATCAACTCTATCGTAGGCCTTTGATATGTCTATCTTTAGGGCAACATACCCCTTCTCCCCTTGTTGTTTTCTAAGTAATGTCCTATCTCAAAAGCAAGCATAATATTATCAATGATAAGGTGGCCTGGTATAAAAGCGCTCTGATACTCAGAAATGATGGTGTTCGAGACACCTTTTATTCAATCTGCATTAGTTTTTGTGATAATTTTGATAATAACATTACACAGAGCTATAAGCCTCAAATCACAATTGGAACTTTTGGGATAAGAACAATATTGGTATTATTTAGGCCCCTAGGGAGGTAATCTGAATTAAGGCAATCAGTACAAAAATCCACAACATCCTTGCCAATAATTTTCCAGGAGAAATGCAAGAAACCTGGTATGAAACCATCAAGCCCCGGTGCTTTGTCTAGATGCATAGCAAAAACTACTTCCTACACTTCTTTTGCTATAAAAGGATCACTTAAAAGCATTGTTTGATCTTCATTCAGTCTTGTATTAATGCTGCCAAGTATCACTGTTGGGTCTGATTTCTGTTTCTTAAAAAGATCCTTGTAAAAATTCTGAATTAGCTCTCCCAAGCTTGAGTTCCAGTACCTCCAATTGCCATCCGAATCCTGTAAATGCAAAAAACTGTTTCTCCTTCGCTTCACTGTTGCTTGAGTGTGAAAATACTTTGACTTAGAGTCTCCTTCTTTCAACCATAGATCCTTGGCTCTTTGCTTCCAGTAAACCTCTTGCTCATTGAGTATTTTGATTAATTCAGCTTCTAGCTTCTTCACTCGAATTTGTGCTTCCATATTTCTATTGCTTCGGAGATGATTAATTTCAACTCTCACTGACCTCAGTCTGCGTATGAATTGCAATCTATAGTTATCCCCCCATATCTTCAATTTCATTGCACAAGTTTCCAGTTTTGTAGGACAAGGTCTTAGCTAACTTACATTCCAGTTTTGTTGGGATTCGTCATCGGAAAAATAATGTGACGCAGTGGAAAATTCACCGTTTAAAATTCCTAGAATCCACCTATCGTGTCCAATTACCATTGATTAGAATAAAACCAATTTGAATCAAGAGAGATTAACTCACCGGATTCGTCTCTTCTAGAAACTGCTACAGAATCGTTTCTTAAAACTACGATCTCCAAAGTCCGGTGCATGACCAACTATTGAGCGGGAACCGGTGCTAGCCGAAGACATGAAGGAATGGAGGATTAATGCTGGGATTTTTGGCTATTTTGGGGCTGCTCTTGGTGGCTGAAATTTCCAACAATTAATTAGGGTTTTCTTCCTTAATTGTGCCCTTATATAGACACCTTGTCTAATTGGGTTTTAATTAGGTTAATTAAACACAAGCCCACTAGAATTATAATTACATAAATAAACTTTAATTAAAAAGTATATACTATGTAATTTAATTACATTTGGCTAAATTTAATTACCCCTAAATAAAATTAAATCACATTTAAGTAAATACAATACATGTATTTAATTTTCCTATTTAGGAAAATTATTTAATTAATTGTTTACTTTATATAATTTAATTAATTGATAAATTAATTAATTACATTATGTAAACTTATTAATTAAATTAAATGAACCCAATGTTAATTAATTACCTTGACACCGAATGTCAACTAATTAAATAACGCATTCCTTATAATGTACATTACATGCACAATTTCTATAAGTTCCGGCTCAGTTGATCTATGTGCACGATCCTATGGGTCTGTCTTTATGTTAGCAGTAGGTCTAAGGCCCACAGACTGTAAGTGGGTTCTAGCAAACCATTACAGCACCCAATTAAGACAGAGATGCAGCAGTTTTTAGACGACACTCACATGATAATAATCTCATAGTGTCCTTTGCGTAACGATATCGATATAAGTATTTTAATTAATTCAACTTCTAGCTTCTTCACTTGAATTTGTGCTTCCATATTTCTATTGCTTCGGAGATAATTAATTTCAACTCTCACTGACCTCAGTCTGCGTATGAATTGCAATCTATAGTTATCCCCCCATATCTTCAATTTCATTGCACAAGTTTCCAGTTTTGTAGGACAAGGTCTCAGCTAACTTACATTCCAGTTTTGTTGGGATTCGTCATCGGAAAAATAACATGGCGCAGCGGAAAATTCACCGTTTAAAATTTTCTGGAATCCTCCTATCGTGTCCAATTATCATTGATTAGAATAAAACCAATTTGAATCAAGAGAAATTAACTCACCGGATTCGTCTCTTCTGGGGACTGCTACAGAATCGTTTCTTGAAACTACGATCTCCAAAGTCCGATGCATGACCAACTATTGAGAGGGAACCGGTGCTAGCCGAAGACGCGAAGGAATGGAGGATTAATGCTGGGATTTTCGGCTATTTTGGGGCTGCTCTTGGTGGCTGAAATTTCCAGCAATTAATTAGGGTTGAATTAGGGTTTTCTTCCTTAATTGTGCCATTATATAGACACCTTGTTTAATTGGGTTTTAATTAGGTTAATTAAACACAAGTCCACTAGAATTATAATTACATAAATAAACTTTAATTAAAAAGTATATACTATGTAATTTAATTCCATTTGACTAAATTTAATTACCCCTAAATAAAATTAAATCACATTTAAGTAAATACAATACATGTATTTAATTTTCCTATTTAGAAAAATTATTTAATTAATTGTTTACTTTATGTAATTTAATTAATTGATAAATTAATTAATTACATTATGTAAACTTATTAATTAAATTAAATGAACCCAATGTTAATTAATTACCTTGACACCGAATGTCAACTAATTAATTAACGCATTCCTTCTAATGTACATTACATGCATAATTTCTATAAGTTCCGGCTCAATTGATCTATGTGCGCGATCCTATGGGTCTGCCTTTATATTGGCAGTAGGCCCAAGGCCCACAAACTGTAAGTGGGTTCTAGCAAACCATTACAGCCCCCAATTAAGACAGAGATACAGCAGTTTTTAGAAGACACTCACATGATAATAATCTCATAGTGTCCTTTACCTAACGATATCGATATGAATAAACAAGAGGCATGATGTCTGTCATCCTTTTCTGTTGTTTGTTATATTTCTTGATCTTGAGTTGACTGATTAATCAAATAAGCAACCAACTTATTTGGGTATGGCCATACACTTATCAGTCCCACTTATCAAGTGGCTAGTGATATCATCTTGGTGTTACCCGAGTAGTAATTCCATCACTTCATCATCAATATCAATATGTTCACCTGTCCACCCAATCATACCCATATTTAGTATCCTTTTACAGACCTGTTAGGCGTATGTCAAAGTGAACCAGATTCCATATTGATACTATAATGAAATCTGGTCTAAGGACAAAAGAGACCTATTCAAGAAAGACCTATGACGAGACAAACATGTGGCTTTCTTGTGCGGATCGTTCTAGTCCCATGTCAACGACATGTACCTGTATTCATAACTGACTTTACAAGTACTATGGCTAGTTAAGAACTGCCATACAATCATCGAATATACAAGTCTGTGGTTTTATTCGTTCCCACTATTAGAACAGACCTGGGATAGGTTTTTTGATTATCAATCATGGATACTCTATTCATATCATAGAACAAGATATAGATGAAATAGATTAATTACCTTTATTAATGTGACACAAATAATGTATTCATACAATGAGTCTTAATGTATAATACAAAATACAAGAATCCAACGCCCTAAGAACTAGGGCACACCAACACTTTTGATCACCTGATTCAACTCCGATTGACTATTCCAAGCATTCTCAAAATGAAATCTACGTTGTTATTTTTTCCTAGCTGTTCCATAAGTGAAAAGGAGAGCACTGTGGTCTGAATTGGCCACACAAATATTGCGTACCCTTATAGCTTCAAACTTAGAGCCAATATGCATTGCATAAACCTCCATCAAGTCTTTCTTTTATCATTCGTGCTGTACCTTTTCCCCTATCCCAAGTGAAACCATGACCCTCCATTCCTAAATCATGAAGATTACAATCTTCGATAGCTTTTCCAAAACCTTCCATCAAGTTTAGCAGATGATAACACCCTCCTCTTTTTTCATAAGAATACAAGAGATGGTTGAAATCCCCTGCAACGCATCAAAGGAGAGAAGAGATGGCAGCCAACATTCTAATGCAGTCCCAAGACTCACTCCGACGGCTCCTTTCTGGGAAGCCCTAGTAACCAGTAAACCTCTATTTGATATGAGAGACAATACTAATTTCAACATCAATATAATTAGCTCCATGTCCCAAAATACGAACCTCCTCTTTTTTCTTCCACATTAAGCAGACTCCGCCTCCACTTCGCACACTTTCAACTGCAAAACAATCTTCAAACTCAATCATCAAACTAATTTCATCCATCATGTCTTTCAAAGCCTTCGTTTCCATCCGAAAAACGAATTGGGGTTGTAATGTGATAACTAGGGTTTTAAGCTCTCGAGCTATGTCATCATTTCCAAACCCCCTACAATTCCAAACAAGCCAGTTTATTTGTGTGGGAGGGCCTCCCTGGCCAGACCCGCCGGATACCCATTTAAATTCTGTCTTATTGCCAGCCCAAGCCTAGGATTAAAGGATATAGTCCTTGGGCTGAAGCCCTTTTCCTTCTTTTACTCTCCACCAAAGTAAACTCATTAATTACATTGGCACCTTCTTCATTCAAATTTCGGTTCCCTCCATACACTATACCTTCCATAAATTATGTCTCTTGAATAAGGAAATTATCTCCTGCCAATAAGTTATCACGCATAATAAGGGAAGGATGGGCTTGATTTTTGTTCCTGCCAAAATTGTGAGTGAAATTTGTTACGTGATGGGGTCAACATTATTGCCTCGATTATTTCCAAAATTAACATCATCATCTTCTTCAAACATATCTTTCTCTGATAGGCACCATGGATCACCAAACCTGCCTTAAAGCCATCGGGTTAAAGCTCTTAAGCTGGTTGAATAATGGGGGTTTGCGAGGCTCAGAATGCCCACCTTGACACCTGGACAGAATTTGTCCATATGACTAATGATACCGCATACTAAGCAAAAGGGAGGGAGATGCTCATAAAATACACTGTGAATTCACCATTACTCCATCTTAAGTTCAGCTGCTTCCTCAGGGGTTAGGAGATATCAATTAGGACTCTGATACGCATATAGACACATAATACTGGGTTGTAGCTCTTTTCATAGGACGCCATAAAAACTCCAATGGTATTGCCAATACTTCTTGCCCACGTTTCAGAATAGCACCTACATGGTACATCATGCACTTGAACCCAAAATTCAGTGTGGTTAAGATTTACTTGGAAAGGTTTATCATTTTCCCCAATCTCTTTAAAACTAGCAAACGTTGATTAAAGGTCAATGACCCTTCCTCTGAGATTTTCTAAAAATCTTCCTTTGACCAGAATTGATATTGGAACAGATTCGGACCAAGCATTTTTATTAAGACTCCTTTGGCTGGTTTCCACAGTGAGGCCATCATACTCTTTATGGCCAAGAAATTGACATCTTTATCAGTTACGAACCTTCCCACATAGCACCAGCGATAACCTTACACACTATTGTCGACCAGATCCGCTTCATCTTCTTTAGGAAAGAGCGTCGCATATTGCTTGGCTAAGGTTTCCATGCCTGTCGGTGGTGGCTGGTTGTTTTTGGTTGGTAGATTTCATTGGATGGGTGGTTGGAGTGTGTTGTGTCATTATTAGGTCTAGAATTAGAAGGACTATTCAGGTCTATGATTGAGGTTGTATTCTGATGACTGCTTGAAGCCATGAGGGTTGATGTGAGTTACGACTGAAAAAAAAAGCTTGCAGAGAAGCAAGAGGTGCTAAAACCTGAAAATACCTAGAGAGGGAAACGTCTAGAGAGAAGCAAGAAAAATGTACTAATCGTAAAAAAAATGGAGAGTTAAAAAAATAATAATAATAATTTAGAGGTGTTTGTAATTGAAAGAGCTTATTTCTATGTATTAAATTATAAGATATAAAGAATGGCAGTAATAAATTTTGTCGATAATGCATTAATGATTAGTAAAGTTTAATTTGTACCTTCAAAATATTTTTCTTTTAACTAAACTGGCTGAATTTCGATTCAGTGTAAATTTATATTAATGGGATTTTATAGTAATAGTACTCAAAAGATGAGGTGATGCCCTAATTTCTTCATCCCATCTCGTGTGCCTTAATTTTCTTCGATGCGTATTGTCTGTGGCACTACAATAGCTATATGCCTGCTTATTAGAGCATCTCCAACCCCACTCTATTTGGGGTTGGAGATGCAAAATTTGGTGGTGGGTTGCTCCAACCCACCACCAAATTTCACACCAAAATTTGAGAGGGGAACAGTACCCCTCCAATGTTGGCGGGGTACTGTTCCCCTCTATTCTTCCTTTCTTTTTTTTTTTTTTTTTCTTACTTTTTTTATTTTTTACTTTATTTTTTTCTTTTTTTATTTGTTTCTACCATTCCTTTTTTTTTTATTTGTTTTTTTTTCTTTTTTTATTTGTTCCTTACTTTCTTTTTTTTTTCTTTGCATTTTTTATTTTTTTAGTTTTAAAAATATATATTTATTTTATAGTATTTGGGTAATGTGTTTTTATTAATTTGTGTGTTTGATTTAATTTACATGTGTATTTGTGGTCTTGAATTATTTTAATAATTTTGCTTAAATTTTTAAAATTTGATTAATTGATAATGATAAAATATCAAAAATAAATTAAAATGGTGAAAATTAAAAAAAAATATTAATATATATACAACTTGGAAATATAAAATTAATACCAAATAATGACATTGCATTACAAAATATGACAATACGGTACAATACAACTTACTTGAACACATACACACACATAAATTTTATTTTAAATAAAACACACAGTTAGGCTAATAACATTAGGGGTGTCAATTCGTGTTTACGGGTCGTGTTCGTGTCGTGTTTGGATATTCTGATGACACGTTTAAGTACGACACGAACACGACCCGTTTAAGTTTGACACGATTAATTGAAACACGAACACGACCCATTTAATAAACGGGTAACACGACACGACCTGTTTAACACGATTAATAAATTATACGATACCCATATATAACACGACCCGTTTAGCAACACGACCCGTTTAGCAACCCGACTATAAATATTAGTTAATACAATTAATTAAAATCTAACATCATCCAACAATATAATTAATTATATAAATAAATATTAATAATTTATATTTAATTGATATAATATATACTTACTATATATAATTATTAACTTATTTATATATGCCTAATAAAATATAATAAAATAAACAGGTTACGCGGGTCAGAAACGGGTTATGCAGGTTGACCCATCTACAACACGTTTATTTCGTGTCATAAACGTGTTGACCCGTTTATGACCCGAACCCGTTTAACCCCCAACCCAAACCCGCAAAAATACGGGTCGTGTCGTGTCATGTTATCGTGTCATGTCAAAAATTGACACCCCTAAATAACATAACTTAATAAAATTAGATATTACGAATAATATATAAAACACTATATGTGTTAATTTTTACTTCATCCGATACGATTTTATTTAATAAAATTATTTATTCATTAAAAAAATTTTATTTAATTAAATATATTTATTCATAAATTATTAATATTAATTTTTTTTATGATTTAATAAAAAGATATGAATAATATAAATATATGTAAAAAGGAACATAATAATAATAAAAAGTTAGGTGGAAAGGAATAAAGTAATAATATTTTAATTTGGAGTAGAAATTTGGAGTGAAGGGTTGGAGAAAAAAACTGTAGCTCACTCTAAATTATAGAGGAAATTAGATTTGGAGTGGAAAATTTGGAGTTATGGTTGGAGATGGCCTTATAATTGAATATCCAGATCACCTCACACCTATTTTGGCAATGTAGTGCCTGCATTATGGGACCACACTAACCACTGGCACTGGATGCAAAATTCAATTATGATTCCAAGTGCCCTTAAACCAAAGCCATTTTGCTCTCAAATGTTTGGATTTTCCTAGTGGTCCCCCCCTCGCTGGCTCCCCCATTTCAGTATTTATTTCTTTTCACAATTTTATTTCCTTTTAAATTTATTGCTTTTCTTCCTCCCCAAGGCGAGCGTCGGCATGCACCAATGAAATTATACAAATGTTAGTAATTAGGTTAATTGGTCTTTTAATCATTGATATTGTTACACAATTTTATCTTATAAAATTTATGTTTCTTGTGTTTTGGATGAAATTATATTAATAGTTTTGACTATAGTTTTCAGATCCAGAATGGTTATCGGACCGGTGAATAGATAAATTTTAGAATTTTAGATTAAATCGGAATCGAACAGGATTTAATAAATGTATTAAAATAATACTCCCTTTGGTTTTTATTATATGATTTTTCAGGTTTTTCACTTTTTTTTTTTTTTTTTTTACACTT
The DNA here is from genome assembly GCA_039660915.1 of Euphorbia tirucalli. Classification (NCBI taxonomy): domain Eukaryota; kingdom Viridiplantae; phylum Streptophyta; class Magnoliopsida; order Malpighiales; family Euphorbiaceae; genus Euphorbia; species Euphorbia tirucalli. Next base: position 16,645,477 of record CM077639.1, read on the forward strand.
TACATTACCAATGTATTTTTTACCATGTTTTCTCATATTTACCATTATTTAAAGTATGAGAGAGCTTCATTATTCAATATAAAAAATACTACATTAAGCTTTGATAATTAAAAAGAAAGAGAATTTTTGCATGGAAAATAGAGTTTTAAGAGATAAGTATTAAGGGTAACCTAGTCATTTTATTAACTTAATTAATGCTTCATTGGTCTTAATGAACAACCTTAAACATCATATAATAAAAAACGGAGGGAGTAATATATTTATGTTATTTATATTTATTACATGTGAAAATTTGAACACTTTTATTATAATTCTTTAAAATTAAGGATTTTAAACACATTATAATAATTAAAAAAGCTCAATAAATTTAATATAATTTTTACAATTACGATTAGATATCAATTTAATTTAAAATAATTTAAAAAATTAAAATTATATTTATTTTAATTAGAAATATAAAAATAATAACCTAAATTATTAAATAAAATAATTTTTTAAAAATTAGCCTGATCGAACCAAAAAATCATATCGGTTTATGGTTTTTCAATCTGACCGACCGGTCTGGTTGATCGTTGACCGATTCTTGACCACAATGTAACCTGGTTAAAAACTGACCTCACCGATCTGCGGTTCTGATTGAACCCGGTCCGACTGTTGGTCCGATTTTCACAAGTATGGTTTTGACGATTTACATTTTGTATAAATAATTTATTAGTCCTTATATTTTTACACATTGTACTAGTCAGTCCCCATGATAATTATATAGTCACTAAATTTTATCATTATCAAAAGTTTAGTTCTTTTAAGTCAAATTAGACTAATAATACCAAAAGTACCCTTTATTCTACTTTATAATGATAAACATATTATTTTTTGTATTTTATATTTTTTTTCTTATATAATTCTAATATTAATAATATTACTAATATTGATTAATTAATTTGTTAAATTTTATATAATCATACAACTAAACTCTTGACACAGAGATTATTTTATTAAAATAACTAAATAATAAAATATTTTAAAAATATAAAATCATAAATACGAACTTTTCATCTCTAATATACCTTATAGATAACATTATTAAACAAAAACATATCATTTTAAAATAATTAACAACATTCATAATAACATTTATTATTAGTTTTTATATGTTATATTAAACTGGTAAAAAATACAATATATGTTAAAGAGAATAAATAATGGAGATATTTTTATTTTTATAACTAATATATACATATTTAGAGGTATAGAAATATTGATGCATACATTTATACCATAAAAGAATTAATTTAATTAAATTTAAAAATTAAAAGATAACATTTTACTTGTAACCAATAGTAATTTTATATTTTTATAAAAAAAAAAAAGACTAAACTTAATAATTTTAAAAATTTATCTATAAACTAACTAATATAATACATATTACATGTAGACTAATAAATTGTTTACTTTTATATTTTTATGTTGATATTTATTTGGATGAATATGTAAGTATTTTGTAAGAGATATTAGGATCCAACTTTGATCTTTGTCACTCTAACCCCAAATTCAGAGGCCAATTCATCTATTTCCATTGGATATTAACTTGGGACAAAAAAAATTTGGTGTATTTAGTTTTGCGAAAGGAGCCGACATTTCCCGATCCCCACTCCTAGTTGTCAGTTCCATTGCCTATTTTGCACGCGGAGCTAACCGCCACCGCCACCCTTCTTCTTCTGACACCTGACCTCTCTCTCCAACTGTCCTCCCTCCACTCATCCCTCCATTACCCATTTTCATTTTAACTGCATAAATTTCCTAAAGGGCGAGTCTTAAAATTACATCCGATGGGTATATAAAGTTTTAGACTTTACCATTTTCAGTCACTTTCAGCACACCATAAACACCCACATTCCCATTTTCCCCACTAATAACTTTTCTGTTTTCTTTTCTTCTCAAACCTTTCTATCCATTATTCAGATCCCAAAATTCCCCATCTCTTTTGTTTATTGAACTTCCCTTTTATTCCAACTACTTTTCTTCTTACTAGGCATCTTCCTTGAAATTCTTACCAATGTTAACTTCTAGAGTTTACCCCTCGTATCCTCAAAACTTCCTCTTTAAGCCACCTCTGCTTTGTTGTTACTAAAGTGCTTTTTGTTTTGACTCTCTCCAATCTCGCTTTCTCCTTTGATTTTTACCCTCTTTTGCTCTTTTTGCTCATAAAATTACAATCTTTGGAAAAGGGTTCGAGCTTTTTGATAGCAATTGATGGATGCACATCAACATGGGTATTCTACATTTGCAGCGGGACGGGAAACTAGGTACTCTAATGCCGCTCCTGGAATTGGCAGAGAGTATGTGGCAAATCCACACATGAGTTTTCAGGACCAAGTTAGAGAATTTACTAAGGGGGCAGCAGAATTGAGTGTGCAATTCGCTAAAGGTTGTAGGGATATAGTGGTGCAGAGCCTAGGGAAGGAAGATTCTTTTCTTGTGAGAAATTTTGGAAGAGGTTCTTATATAGGGAAGAAAGTTGGGTATGGCTGCGATAAGGTTTGTAAGAAATTGAAGGGGTTCAATGAGTACTTGCCTGAGGATAAGGATCCAGTTCATGCTTGGTCAGTCATTTGCATAGTTTCTGTTCTTGCTTTTGCAGGTAAAATTTTTGATACCCTATTTGGGTTTTTTTTTTCTATTGGCTTCTGTATTATTTTGGTTCCGAGGAATTGAAAAGTGGATAATCTTTGATTGCTGGGACAAGTTGTATGAAAGTGGGTTTCTTAGTTCATTGGGATACTGTTTTCTGTTTGTTAGAATTTGCCATTCTGGATGAGAAAACTAGGTAGAGGGATTAGTTTTATATTTTGATTATGAATCAATTGATCATATATAGTTTCATTTTGAAGATAATTAATGGATATTAAATTATCAACCTCGTGTTTTACAGCTACGTTTATTCCTTTGAGCCTCATGGAGTTACAATTCCAGATTAAGGTCTTTGCATTTGTTCTCTGAATATGAGTTACTTCTAAATACTTTAATGTTCAGAACAATTGTAATTTGTTTTTGCAATAATTTGTGCAGATATAGTGTAGTAGATTTGAATTGTCCATATGGCGTAATTATGAAGAAAAAAAACTTAAGAGTTATGTTAATCTCTTGAATTTTGGATGTATTATGTATTGCACTCTACCAGATCTCTAAAATCTTCTGATCAATTGCATCTGTCAAGTTAATATAGTAAATATTCAAAGGGGAGAAAATATAATAGTTCACAGTTGACAATTTAACCAGTAATTTTATGGGGATTTTTATTTTGGGAAAACTTATCGAGACTTGAAGGAATGAGACAAGAATGGTGCCCTTGCTATAGGGCAAAGGTGTCTAGTTCCTTCTAGGAAAAATGATTCTGATAAAAGCATAAAGAATGCAATAGGAGACATCTTATTTCCAATTTCTGTGCCCCTGTTCTCTAGTAAAACATGATAGATTTTAATCATCAACTTCTTGTTTTATGAAACAAAATTGTAAACATTCTACACATTGATGAATATCTTATCGTGCGTATAATGAATCAAATATTTTGTTATTCATTGTAAATTTCTCCTTAATGATAATATTTTGTTCTGCTCTGGCCTTAATGATCTACAATTACGTGAAGATCTCAAGCATCATTAAGGTTTTTTTCTTGTCAAAGTTATTCATGAGAGGCAAATACATAAAACATGATGTGTAGTTTAGCTTTTTCAGTTTTGTATAATGGTCTGGATAACTTTCTTGCTTTTGTGCCACCAGCATAGCTGTTTAAACCCTGCTGACACAGTTTAATGCTCTGCAGTCTTGAATGTAAGTACTGAACGTGATACCTCTACGATGTTAGTTAAGAAGGTGTTTATACATCCTCCTAGTGCTGATCGTATATTACTTCCAGATGGTAGATACATAGCATACAAGGAGCAAGGTGTATCAGTCGCGAGAGCTAGATTTTCAATCATAGCTCCTCATGCTTTTCTCTCCTCTCGGCTTGCAGGTTCGAGATTCTCTGTTTAAACTTAAAAAGCATCTTCCCTTCTGCATAGCTCCTCGAGCTAGTTTTTAATCTCATCTTTTCTTCACTTATTCCTATCAGGGCTGCCTGGGCTTAAGGCTTCACTCCTGGAAGAGTTTGGCATATACTTGTTAACATATGATCTTCCTGGTTTTGGGGAGAGTGATCCTCACCCAAACAGAAACCTTGAGTCATCAGCATTTGACATGTTATTCCTAGTAAATGCTGTAGGTGTGAAGGACAAGTTCTGGGTGATGGGATACTCAAGTGGCAGCCTCCATGCTTGGGCTGCTCTTAGATACATCCCTGGTAGAGTTGCAGGTAAAAAATGCAATCTTTTTTGTTCGTGTAGTTTAGGATCTATATTAGACATCATACATTCGTGCAAAAGCCGATTGATATTCATGTCTAACAATTTAATACAAGTCTTATCATTCAAACTTTTCTTATTATATCTGTGGTCCACAATTTGTAATTCATTCACTTGGATGTCCAGTGTGAATAACAGATTCTACTAGTATTCTAATGGAATCAATTATAGTTGATCTACCATGATTGACTTGCAGGTGCTGCCATGTTTGCTCCTCTGGTTAATCCATATGATTCTCTAATGACCAGGGATGAAAGACGTGGAATCTGGGAGAAATGGACCCGAAAAAGGAAATTTATGTACTTCTTAGCACGGAGGTTTCCTAGATTTCTTTCCTCCTTTTACCACCGTAGCTTCTTGTCTGGAAGGCACGAACAGATTGACATGTGGCTCTCATTGTCACTAGGAAAAAGAGTGAGTAATTTTTGTTAACAATGATAGCCTGGACAGGATTATAATGATTCGAAATAAATTGACATGATCTGTTAGTATTTTGCACTGCCGTTAAGCGTCTAAAGTGTCGAGAAGAAGGTGATTCTTGTATGTATATAGCCTCGTATCTAGTAGATAGCTACTAACCATTTTGACAGTTCCACATTTATTTAAAGGATGATGACTAATGAGAAAGAAAAAAGGAGGCCTTATGTTTTTCAATTGCCATTTAAGCAAGGTTATCATAATAGCTTTTGTTTTTAGGATAAAGCTCTGATCGAGGACCCAATCCATGAAGAATTCTGGCAAAGAGATGTGGAAGAGTCCATTCGACAGGGTAACGCGAAACCCTTCATTGAGGAATCTGTTTTGCAAGTTTCAAATTGGGGCTTCAGCCTTGTTGACATCAAATTGCAGAAGAAAAAGATGGGGAAAGGTATTGTCAAATGGCTCAAATGCTTGCTAGTTGGATCCAAAGAGGAATATACAGGTTTTCTTGGTCCCATACACATATGGCAAGTAAGTGATTTGTCCTTTCCTTTTTCTTTAATCCATTCAAAAGTGAAGCTTCTCTTTTGCGGTTCATTAAGATTTCTTAGTTAAACATTAAAGCTAGGAATTCAAATTCGTATATGCTGGCTTAAGTATGCATTCCTCGTATCGAACAGTTATCAAACTTTCATCTGCTGCATCTGCAAAATATAACTAAACTCTTTAATATTAACGATTCTGCAATGTTATGCAGGGGATGGAAGATAAGGTTGTACCGCCATTGATGACAGATTTCGTGCACAGGATCCTACCTGGGGCTGCAGTGCATAAGCTCCCATACGAGGGCCATTTCACATATATCTACTTCTGTGATGAGTGTCATAGACAGATTTTCACTACACTTTTTGGGATCCCGCAAGGCCCGCTAAGCATTACGGTAGAAGTAGATCAAACTCCATACGAAGATTATATGAAAGCTCAAGAGGCGGTTCCTCAAGGTTATATGAATGCGCAAGAGGCGGATCTTGAGGAGCAACAACTTGAACAAATGCCATTAGAGGATGATAGTGATGTGAAGGAAGAAGTAGCCGGATCAACAGACTAACATAAGGCTTCCCTATTACAATCTACGAAGTATAAAAATGCACATAGCATAGCTCTATTTGTTACTCAAAATTGTGAGGAAGTTTGGGAGGAAAACCATTAATCAAAATATTTTTCTTTTTTTTGTTGGTTTTCTTTTGAATCATGTGGGAAAGATTGTGAGAAATTAGATATGGTGGAAGGTGAGGAGATATTAATCACAGGAAATAAATGCAAAATTACAAACTTATTATGCTAAATCAGCTAGAAAACTTCATAGTCTATATTATACAGGATATATTTGGTGAATATTTAGTTCTTTGTTTTTTTTTTTTTTTTTTTTGGTATGAATAGCTCTTTTTTGAATGTTTTAAAATCCTTTCATGTCCTTTGATTCATGAAAGTAAAGTTGGAATATCATTATTGTTGTTATTAAGAAGCTGTTGGAAGTTCAAAACAATTTTATTTGTTGGATAAGAGTTTTAAAGGGTTTTTTTTATGTATATAAATTACAAAGTACTTTCATTATATATAAATCCAAAATAAAATTGTTTTCGTATTTATGAGGCCTATCTCAGAAATGGTGAATAATTGTACAAGAAAACATGAATTACATGGATATTTATACAAAGAACCTTCTGCTTTTTTATGATGAGAAAAGATAAAACTAAGTTTTGATTCTATCTAATAAAATCTTTAGCCAAATTGAATCAAATGTTAACCCGAATCAAATTAGAAAGTTATGGTTTAGCAGTGAAATTACAAAAATAAAAACATTTAAAAAGATTAAGAAAATGTGAAATGAATATAAATTGAAAGCCATTTTGCTACAAAACTTAATTTTGTATTACTTTGTTGAAGGAAAGAAATTAATAATTATTTAATTTTATAAGAAACAGAGGAATTGAATTGAGAAGAGTAAGACAAACCCAAAAAAGCCAGATGGGGCATTCCGAGAATTGAACTCGGGACCTCTCGCACCCTAAGCGAGAATCATACCACTAGACCAAATGCCCTTGTTGTTACGCTTCTACAAAACAGCATGAAGTTTACTGAATCTCATACAAAGATTTAATTCAAAATTGTGATAGTCGTACAAAAAGCACATGTAGATGTAGGGTAATTTGTCACAGCTATTTATTTTTTCCAACATTATCAATTGGTATTCTTTCACTTACTTTACCTTTCTTATTACACTCTAGCATAGTTGTGAAAACCGGACCGGACCGGCCAGTCGGACCGGATTCGTCGGAACCAGAGGTCGAATCGGTCAGTTTCTATCCGGTTTTCACTTTGGTCAATAACCGGTCAATGCTCGATAAGATTGACCGGTCGAACCGGAAAACCGTGAACCGAATCGGTTTTTCGGTTTGACCAGACTATTTTATAAAAAAAAATTATTTAAATATAAAATTTAAGTTATTATTTTTAGGTGTTTTTAATTAAAATAAAATATAGTTTGTATTTTTAAATTATTTTAAATTAAATTGATATTTAATTGTAACTATAAAAATTATATTTCATAAATTGAGTTTTTTTAATTACTATATTGTGTTTGAAATGCTTAAATTTAAAGAATTATAATAAAAATATTCAAATTTTCATAAATTATAAATATAAAAATAAAAATATTTTAATATTTTAATATATTTATTAAATCCGGTTCAATTCCGGTTTATTCCGGTTTAATCCAAAATCCATGAATCTATCCCTTCACCGGTTCGATGACGGATCCGGTTCTGAAAACCATGCACTCTAGAGACTTTTACCATTGTTGGATTTTCTTTTTTGGCTTAGTAGTAATTACGAATTGTTTGATAAAATTGAAAATTTAGTAATAAAAAATTGAGTACTAAATTTAAGTGTTGAAAATTTTACATTCTGCAACTTTTTTTTATTTTTTTGTAAAATTAAAAGGGCATTCAGCTTAACTTTTTACAAGATCATTTAACTTCCGAAAACTAGTTACATGTGTTTGGTAAAACTTTTGCAAAAATTAGTTTTAGCGTTTAGCTTTTAGCTTAACTTTTCATTGTGCAACAATTATTTTTAGCGTTTTAACTTTTACCTTAACTTTTCATTGCGAAGTTTTTGTTTATTAAAATTACTAAATGTAGAATGTTAACTTAATTTGAAATCAAGTTTTACATTTGAGTTCCGTTAGTGTCATAAGTTCTATGTAAACAAAAATATTATGAGAAAAAAATTAAAATAAAAACAATTAGGAGACCCGAGAAGAAGAAAAGTACCATTTAAAGTAATAAAAAATAAATAAATAAAAAAAAGGTAATATAGACATTTGGAATTTATTTAGCGGTTTAAAACTCTGAAAACTAACAGAATGAGTGTACAATGGACAATTATAGGAAAATCAAAATTAAAAAATATGAAATACCAATTTATTTGAAATAACAAGTATGTTTAAATTATTTATGTATCATATATTGTGTTATTTATGTTTTAGATATTCTTAAAATTATGATTTACGGTGTAATTTCCTCTATATGAAACATAATTTAAGTGAGTTGGGCTTGAAAATAATTCTGACAATATGGATGAAGCCCAACTAATTGAGACAACTGGTCTAGTCGAACATGTACAATCCTAATTCTTTTTTTTTTTTTTTTTAATTATTATTATTATTAAACATTTTATTCACGTCAAATAGGAGAGACAAAAATTGCAAAATGACAATCACTAAAAGGAATTTATCCATTAAAGATCGAATCAAATAAAATAGTGATTTTCAATCAACTCATGTTTGCATTGTTTTATGGAGTTATCACTTCTCAGTAATGTATTTCAGAGCAAAACAATACAAGATGTTACTGTTAGTTAGTTAGTAGTGGCATTAGGAACATCATACAAAGGTGCAAACCCTACTACACATGAGACAACGACAGAAGCAGTCCTCTATTTTAGACATTTATAAGACATAAGACCCACTTAGAAACAAAAAAAAAAAAAAAAAAGTTAGGCCCAACCCACATCCGACAAAACACAACAGAGTTCCAACTATGTGGCCCACTTTTGTATTTTTTTCTCAAAAACATGTCAGCCCATTAGTGTTTTGTGTTGTAAAAAAAATATATATATATATACATACATAGTTTGGTAAAATGGCTTTTTCGGTCCTTATTCTATCAATTAATTGTCCTTTTGACATTTTTCCTTGTAAAGTCGTCCATCTACCCCTGTCATTTATGAAATCATACATAATTAGACTACAATTGACAAGTTTTGTCTTATGAAAGGCTTGATTGTTGTCTAGCAATTAAGCAGAAGACATTTCATATTAGTGTAAAAGTTTATCCTAAATATTATCCAAAATGAATTAATGAAGAAATTGAATATATGAAAAACGAATGATGATGAAGAAAAAGGAAATATCTTAGAGACAAAAAAATAATAATTGTGAGATGAAAGGAATTGATAGATGGGGAAGTGGGACTAATAAGAACATCGATTGTAAGGGGACAACCACAATACTTTGTTGTAAGATTTTGAGATCATGTTTTGTAAAACATTACAAAAACAAATTTCATTTCACATAATTACATTACATTCTAATTTATGACACTTCCCCTTTGCCCATCACTATCCCAACATCAACCCACACCCTCCTTCCTATTTTCTCACTTTCTTTTTTGTTTTTTCTTTTTATATATTTCCCCACATGACATGATCTCCAAAACAACATACCTTTTTTTTTTTTCTTCTTTGAAATATATATATATATATATAATATTTATATAATAGTTTAATTTGATATATTGAGTCATATAACAGACAAATTATAGCTATTAATATCAAATTCGATTAAAAGTATGTGACACATTTTATGTGCATTTAACATGCATGACAATTTTTACTAGGGTCGGCTCAATGCTTGAAAAGGTCAATTATTCCTTTTGAAAATTACAGAAATACAAAAGTATTCTAAGTTTATTATATGAAATTTAATTTTCTAATGCAAACTCATTAATCAAACTTTTATAATCTATTTCTTTTAAAAAGTTTTTTTTTCTTCTAATAAAATTATTAGCCAATTTCAATTTTTATTTTTAACAATTAAAAAAAAAAATAGTTAGGAAAATTTCATTTTGCAGAATCAATAGTTACATGAATAGTTAAAGTTATTCTACATGTAATATAGACATTTGGAAAAGAATTAAGTGATTAGAGTGTTATTTAAAAAAATATATATATAAATAAGACCTTTGCATTACAATTTTTGGAGCATAAAGCCCTTACCTTAGTAGTTTTATGGTTAATCCGGCCATAATTTTTACCATTTATATAAATTTGTGTGTGTATGGGGGTATAACAGAAGAATTATACGCTCTTTTTATCTCCAAAGGGGGGAATAGCAGGCCAAAAATGAAATATCATATCAGTTTTATGTTTTTTTTTTTTTTTTAATCCAGTTTAGTGTTATTGTTAGCTATGACCTAAATGCATAGTTAAACAAAGTCAAAATAAAATATCAAATAACTGATGCCAAAAAAAAATTATAAAAATAAAAAATAGGAGCCTGAGGATTTTTTTTTTTTTTTCCCTTTTTTTATGGGAAGTTATTTCTAAAAATGGTGTTCTTATTGCTATAATTTGGCGTCTATTTAATTTTAATAAATGATGCATGGGGAATAAATATATTATAAAAGCTTTTCCCAATTCAACCTAATCAATTTAAATATTCGGTATGCTTATACCGTTTGAGGATCCAATAACTGAAAATACTTTAAAAAGCTCGAAATCTTTATTGTAAGAATTATCAGAAAAGTACTGTATTTAATATCAAATTATTGCTTGGGCATTTTAAGCACACCATAATTACAAAAATAGAAAAAGCAGATTATAAATGTCAACCCAAATGAAAAAATGGTGCCTAATAATTAATTGATTAACTTATTCCACAATAAAAAAAAATAACATACTACACAATCTAACTTATCTCAAAAGGCATTTAAAAAATGGAAGATTGTCTCGCATATATAAAGAGCCACATGGTTCACTCATTAAGTAATATTGGATTCAATACACTCCCCTTACCGCCCATCCACGGATCGCCTAACATCGCAAATACGGTTTTTGATACCATGTAAATAAATGCCTAACTCACTTTAAAAAATACATCAAATGGGAAAATTGTCTCGCACATATAATTAACTGAATAATTCTCTCATTAAAACAATGTGGTGTTCAACACAATTATAATTATAGTACGCTAATGGCATGCATAAATCAAATTCTGTATATAACATAAGACGATCTATCAACCGAGTCTTGGTCGCAAAAACTTATATTATGACATAACACAACAAATGTTAGATTTGACAGTAATAAAGCTTGTAACAAAAAAAATGTTTTAATAATAATTTTTAAATATTGTTATAAAAAAGTTCGTTTACCCGCAAAATTATATCAATTTTTTTATTACAAATACATAAGGTATCAATTTTACCAAAGCAACCTTTTTATTGCTATCTAAAATAATGAAAACTTTTTGTAGCAAATTCCTGTGATATATATGTAAGAGTTGTAGTTTGGTATAATATAGTTTTTTAAAACATAAGAATGGTGAAAGAAAAAGAGAAAACGGTGTAATATTGAAGGGAACATATATATGAATCCCAAAGCAAATCTAATGAGTAAGAGTAAACGTAATTAAGATGATTAGAAAATTGATGAAAAGACAGATCTTTGAGCAAGAACCTTAAAATCTGTAATTACATGATTATGTTTTTGAGGGGCTATCCATTAAAAAAAAAAACAAAAATGATGGGAACTTGACTTTTCTTAACAGTAGATGTTAGGGTAGTTGAATTAGGGAAGCAAATTAAGCAACTTTGTTAAAAGCAAGATTGTAATTATGGGATACCATTTGTCCCCTCCTCCTGTCAACCCACTTTTGTCTATTCAGTATTCATTATAAATTGTATACAGCCAATGGCCTCTCCTAAATTTAAATTTGCTCATGTTGCTTCAATTTCATCTCATATAAACCTTTTGTTTCCAAAACCAAATAGGCCAATTTGCATGATTCATATTTCCAAGGTCCCATGCTCACAACCACATTCTCTTAACTCAATCCTTTTTGTTATTTCAATTTTCCCTTTCCGACCATAATAATATTATTCTCTTTTAAAATTTGATTTCAAATCACTCAGTCTCAAATTCGTCCAAAATAACACCATTGTATTTTATTATTATTAAAAAAAAAAGAAAAAAAAGGTGAAAAAAGAGGTGAGGTCATTGTACAAATTCATTGGGTTTTGGGAGACAAAGACGGAAGAGAAAGAGTACTACAAACGCGGGCTATAAAACCATAAATATCCCCCACCACCCGATTACCCTGCAGTTTTTGCTATCTATCTTTATCTTTCCCCATAATGCCCCAATTTTACTCTTCAAATTTGCTTCCATTTTCAATTTAAATTCATCCAAAACTCTGTGTCATATGTCAACATATAACTACTTAGAAATTTATGCAGTTTAATGGAAAATAATTCTTAAAAAAATGGAAAAATCTTGTAGTTTGAAAGAAATTGTGATATGAATAGGTTTTAATCCGGGGTTTTTTATAACAAAATTCGGCACTTAGAATTAATATTTTAAGGGTTTATTAATTTAAACTTATTTAATAATACTACTTAAGTATTTCAGTTAACTCAAAAAATTATTTAATTTAGTAAGTCAAAATATTTCATTTAAAATTTTAAGTTGAACATTATCAATATTTTCTTTTAATTCAGTATTTTATTTTCGCTTTTATGAAACAATTCTATAATTTAATAGTTTCAGCATTTATAATATTTAACCCTTAAAATTCAATGTTTAACTTTTTAGCATTTAATTTTTAGTTTTATCAAATATCACCGTAGTTTTAAAAAATAAGAAAAGTGATGTTGAAACAGTTTATCATAATAGTTATAAAAACAAAAATATAATTATGGTGAAAAAATTAAAAATTAAAAGCCAAAACTTAAAACATAAATTAGTTTAGTATACATGTAATAATAAAGTTATAATTTAACGTCATTTTTGTGAAAAGGAGATTACTCTCACGTGCTGCCAAGAGGGGGTGGCAGATCACATTTCCACCTTCCGTAGCCTTCTCTCAAAGTCATCTTCCTTTTTAAAATTAGTTAAATCATAAAAACTCCATTTTTTTTTATACTGATATTTTTTACCAACCAAAGATTAATTTAAAAATTACTAGAACATACAAAATTCGAAACTTAACACTCTTATTCAGTGCTATTAAAATTGGATCAAACAATTTTTGGTAAAAAAAAAAAAAAGTTCGGTTAAACTATGCCATTTTAATTAAAATATAAAAATAAAAACTTAAAATTGTATGTAATGAATATTTAGAATATTGTGTAAGTTGTTATTAGGATATATATGATTTGTATATGTTTGACGAATAATTTTTATATAAATAATTAGTATTTATAAAATTATATCAAATAATAGTATTTTTTTTAATTTGATTGAACCCGGTTAAATCGACTGAACAATGAACCATCAACTTCACCGAGTTTTTATTCGATCCATTTTTGTTATTGATGCTAAAAGTCAATCTTAATTGATATAATACTATGATGTAAATGTTTATAAGAAATTAGTTCTTAGTGGCTCGTGTTTATTGATTTGTTTTCATAAAGTATATTTATGAATTTTTCATACTATATATACAATGTAAGTTTTATATATATATATATATAAAAACTTTGTAGATTTATTAATTAATATTAACATAATTTATCTAATTCAGACCATCTTACTTAATCTAAATTTTTCTCAATTCATACATATAAATCATCTGTGTGAAATATCTTTATGTTATGAAAGATTATAAATTTTCAAGGCTACAATGTAAAAACATATATACTAGTGCATTCATTCGAGGAAAAAAAAAAAAAAGCTACATGCATTGTCAAAATGAGAATTGTGAATTTATCATCTGAAAGAATCTTATGGTTACAACCGATAGCATAATGATGATGTGGTAGAGGAAAATTATATATATATATATATGTATATATTATCATTTTAGTTATGTATCTCAAAACTATGATGTTTCACTTTATTAAACAATAAAAAAAATATTTATTTTATAATTTTTTTCTTAATTTATACATAAAAATAAAACTTTATAAAAAATTTAACCTGAAAAAAATAAATAATTTATAATTTCAATGCTTTAAAGGGAAATTCTGGAAGGCGAGCCTTATTTTTCACAATAAACAAGCTCTAATTTTTCACATTTTAATAATAAGAATAATAATATTAATAATAATAATAAATTTTTTTCATTATAATTATTTTTCAAAGTCTAAACGCTAAAATTAATATCGCTCAGCAGAAAGTATACAGCATGCTAATTATAATATCATTAATCAAAATCTTAGACATTAAAAGTGATAATAATGAAATATTTTAGTAATGCAAATGTTTTTCTACATCAAACTTCAGACCTTTTAAAGTTTTTATTTGGCCTATTTTTTTATAAAAGATTCAAAACAAGATATACAAAAACTGTTAAAATTAAAATTGTTTTATGGTTCTAAAAATAAGATTATACAAATTACAGGCTTGCACCCTGCATGAAAGTGAAGAAAAAAAAAATTTAATTAAAAAATCTAAATTACATGTAGAACCCTAACATTTATCTAAACAGTTTATACGTTATTATTAATTAAAAATTTAGAAATTTTGTAAACGTTATATTTTAGTGTAAATTCTTTTTTGTTACAAAAGTATAAATTCTTTTAATGAATTTATATTTATAAGATTAATATTTAAATTTAAAGATTAAATATCTGTAAATTAAATTTAAGAGTTAAGCATAGGGCCAAAAATATTAATTTAACACAATTATTCAGAAAAATGACAGGATTTACCCTTACAAAAAGGAAGGAGAAAGAGAGTAAAAAAGGGAGGGAGGGGAACAGCTTTGTAAATGCTCGTGCACCGCATGTGTCAGTGAAAGGGTATTTGTTGTAAATAAAGGCAAGTATGTGGGGTAATAGGGTCGGGGAAATCGAGGCGAAATAGAGAGAGGAATGTATGTGGTGGGCCTACGAAGCAGCGCCAAAGACGCAGGCCACCCGAATTCATCACTTCCTCTTTTATCTTTGTCTTCCTACCCCACTCTCCCCTCCCTTCGCGTCTGGCTCACTTTCCTCGGCATTTATGAAGGCGGTTACCAACCAGATTGGGCAGTTTTCTGTTACTTGGTTGGTTGGTAGTTTTTTTTTTTTTTTTTTTTTTTCACTAGAAAAAAACAATTGCTTATAATATTGTGGATCATTAACTATTTCTTTCTCCTCTTGAATATAGGCAAAAATTTACATTTACCACGTCACATAGAATATACATAATTTTACTTTTTACTATAAATATCTACAACTTTCTTATCATATCTCTATTCATTATTAGATTTAAAATAAATTAATCTTATCAAATATTAAATCACTTCATTAATTGATGGAATATTAGAAAAATACCAGTTATATTTAATATTTTATTGTTCAGTATGTCGATACATTATTATCTATATTTATAGGACGGATAGAGTATAATTATAGGATAATAATTACAAGTTGCAACACAGTTTTTCCACCGTTACAAACCTGTTTAATAAATAAATCTAAAACTATATTTTTGAACTAGTCATGACCAAAAATGTTTATGCTCATTTATCTTGAATGTGAAAAATGTAGATCAAATTAAAAAGATGGCAAAGAAGAGATGTATAAAGAACTAGTAGATATAAACCAATCTCTAGCAGACTAAAAATAGAAAATTAAAATAAAAGCATATAAAATAAAGATGAGAAATAAGATCAACGGTTGAAACTTTGCTGATTGGTTTCGCTGAAATAGTTTTTTTTTTTTTTTTGGTAATTCAATCCAATTAATGGAGCCAACCTTAAATAATGACTAGGTTCTACAAAAGTGAATATGGTGCGAAATTAATACAGCTTTACAAATATATTCGTTGTTAAGGTTCCATCAAATTAATTATTGAATTCCGATTTCATGCCCTGGTTTTGAAAATAAATTCTTACATTATTTGATTTCAACTTTGAGGCTATATGTTGGATGTGTAATGAATTAAAGTTCAATTTTTTATTCACAAACCAAATCCTTCATTGATCGACCTTCGAACACCACCATTTAATCTAGAAATTGTAACAATGGCCAAGAACGAACTCCGCCGATTCAAGCGTTAAGCAACTCACCTCACCTCACCTGCCGAATTACCATTTACTAATCAACACTCCCAACCCACAAATTTGTCCTTCTTCCGCTTGGAGGCCGCCACGCTTGAACAACAGCTACAGCACCAGCAGTGGCTTCAATTTGCATGCAAAAACTAAGATATGTTTACAAAAAGAAAAAAAATATCATATTTAACCGTCTATTGCATTCTGAATAAAGTAATTGATGCTCAATTTAAATTACAGTAGATGTCTCCGGTGTTTAAGTGGGAACAGGTCTAACAGCAGACAATCCGGACCCATTAAAAAATAACTTAAAGTGATTTTATTGGAGTTACATTTTAGAATATTAACCACTTTATAATTCTCATTTATGACATAATTTGTTTATTTTTAATTTTTGCAAGATAGAATAAAAGAAATAATAAAGTTGCATATTAAAGTAGAAAAGTAGCAAAAGAGAAAAAAAAAAAGGCAAATTCGTCTTTCAATTTGTGAAAAATTATCAACTAGTATATCCCTACATTAGTCACATTTTAATTTTCATTCTTTTATTTTTATGCAATGCGAGAGAACCAGAGTCCATTGATTAAATAGACAAAGATGATTTTTACCCAGCAACAAAAAGTTGTGATGGAAATATATGGAAAACATTAAAAATTAAAAATAAATCAATTGATATTGCAGTCTCTTTATTTAGATAAAAATATAAAAGTTGGCTATCTGACCTACAAATTTACTATAGATTTTGAATGTAAATAAATCTAATCATAACGTATTCTTGTCACATGTACACAAGTAGGGCATGAATTTATACCTATATACCCCTTTATGTGATACTAGCTTTATATCCCAGCAACTAGGGTTCTAAACGGGACGGGACGAGACAGGGATTACACTTTCTATTCCCATCTATAGACTATTAGGGGATCCCCGTCTCCGCTCCGTTGATTAATCGGGGACAAAATTCTATCACATCCCCGATCCCTCCCCGCTTCGTTTATTAATCGGGAACAAATTTCTGTCCCATTCCCGATTCCTGCGGGGAATCGGTTCTCCGCGGGGATCTCCGTCCCCATTAAGCTAATTTTTAATTTTATAAAAAAAACCTGTAAAATTTCAATTTTCACCATCTAACTTATCCCAATGTGCATTAAACTATAAACATAAAATTCTCAAAACTCAAAACTCAATTCTCGACTCAAAACTCAATTCTCAAATACACTAACATATAATTAATAATTATTTATGAGAGAGATTAGTTCTCTTCGTCACTTTAGTTTATAAAATTATAAATAATAAAGAATAATAATAATGTAATAATATTAATAATAAATAAATATAAACGTGGAATTATCGGGGATTTGGGTATTTAATATGGGAATTTACCAGGGATCCCGCGGGTTTTAAATGGGAATGGGGACGGGGGCCCGCGGGACGGGTAAAGCTACTACTATCCCCATCCCCGATTAGGAAACGGGGATGAATTATCTCCGTCCCCGTCCCAGGGGATCTTAATCGGGGATTCTCTGTCCCCGTCCAGACGGGCTCCCATCGGGGATGGGCCCCCGCCACCTGATTGACAATCCTACCAGCAATGCCTAGATCAATTTAATATTGTTTAGGCAAAACACATCATGAGCCCCCTGATCTTTTACTAAAACTGCAATTGGCATCCTAATCAATTTTTTGAACACATTGAGTGCTTGATCTTTTCATTTCAATATTATTAGCCTTAAACTCAACCTATCTTTTGCGTATGTATAATACGCTTTGTTCACTGATGGAACTATTAAATAAACATTCCGAAATAATTTAACAATTATATGGTTTTATTGCTTGAAACTGTAAAATATACACTTTCAGCAAATTTATTTTCTTATCTTGGTAATTTTTTGAAATTGTGTTACGTACTAAAATATTATCGGTCATGTTACTTAATAGTGCTTGTTACATAGACATAAAATAAAATCGAGTTTGGGGCTTATAATATCAAAATGAAAAGATCGGGTACTCAATATGTTAAAAAAATTGATCAGAAAGCCAATTGCAGTTTTGATAAAAAATCAGAGGGCTCAAAATGTGTTTTACCTATTGTTTACAGATAAAGATATTAAACTTATTTAAACATCAATTCTTTATTTGTTTGTAACAGTTTTATATATTTAGTTTAACACTTATTATTGTTTTTGCGTTTGAAGCAAATATCATTCTAATAGTGTATTTTTATACGACAAAAATAATATAAAATTATGATAAATTTTAAAAATAATTAAATTTAAGTTGATGTGTACTAAAGTCAAATAATTTCATTTTGAGTTTTTTTATATAGAACTATTACATGAATATGTAACTGAAATTTCTTTAAAAAGATTAAATTTGAATAGCAATTAAGCATTGAATTGCCAATTCAACAGAAGAGATGGATTAGTTTAATAGTTGTGTGCCTATTATGATACCTAATTAAAATAGCTTACTAATTGAAAGAAATAAAAAAATTATTATGTAAATTAATGGAATATATAAAGTTAACTTATTATAAAGTATATTTTGTTAACTAAAAATATGTTGATGGTATTAAATCATTATGAATAGCATCAATTACATCCAAAGGAGGGTTATTAGCATTCTAATATGACAATTCTTATAATCTAAATCTTAGTAGGTTCATGGGCTGCAACATTGCTATTTACTTATAACAAAAAGAAAACTTAACAGTAGAATAATGAGACAAAATAGTTTTATAACCTTTAAAGATCAATACAACTTGAGATAAATCTTTAACACTTTTTCTTTAACGACGATTAATAGTGACTTGAGAATCTTCCGTCATAGATGATTTGTTAAGAAGGTAAAAAACTCAACCAAGAAAAAGTTTCTCGGCAACTTAAAGCATTGGCTAAGAGAAGATCCGAGCCAGCGTGGTACCTATAAATTTACCATATTGATTCAAAATGATGCGACAAATACTAATGATATGAAATGGTTAATATGTGAGTCAAAATAATTAATTAATAATGCATGAATAAGGAATAATTAATTTACATGATTGATTAAAGTATAAAAGAATGAAAGAGATTTATTATGTTAACACAATAGCATAATACATGCATGTACATGTCAAATAACATAACCTCACTTATCCTGTTTTGTTGCTTTGTTACACAGGCAATTTGCAATTCTAGTGGAGCCATGCTAAGAGACCCTAAAAAATGGAAATTATTTTCATAGCAAGTTTACTACCAATGTAAATAAAATATTTCTCAAAAATATAGTTGCTTTCAACTTAAATTTCATAATATTGCAAGTTCTTTAACCTGTGGAAGGTAACTTGCATAATATTGTATGCATTAGAATTAGACCACATTTACACTTTTGGGTTTGTTAGAATAGTATATTTTTTTCCATTTTATTTTCATGAATATTTAATTTTTCAGGTTTGATATATAATTTTCCAATATAATAACAGTAGCATGGAGATTGAGAAAATACAAATAGGTTATCCACAAACCATAAATCAAATAATAAGAATAATAACATAAATCTCCCTCTCAAATTTTAATTGCATTCTCAATATGTTTCTCCTTTCTGAACTAAAAATACACATTCTCAACTTGAAAATGGGCATTCATAATCAAAAAATAAAAAGGAAAATTCACAAAAGAAATTAAGAACCACTAATTTAGATGATTTACCATATGATCTGCCATGTTATCTCATGTATTCAAGCTCTCCATTTTGCCAGGTTGCTTAATTCCTAAAAAAATCCTACAATTTCAAATATACACAAATGGATTCTAAGTAGTCTATATAGAAGAGTAATAAAAGATACAAACCAGAATTACAACCATCCGAAAAATAAATGGAATTAAGAATGAACCTAAAAGAAAAGAGACATGAATAAATTGTCAAATAAACTACAAATTTACAGATTTATGACTAAAAGAAAAACAAAAGATATAAAAAAAATCTTCACCGGAAAGAAAATCTCTCGTAAGAAAGCAACACGACAAAAGAGAAGTAGCTATCACAAAAAAGAATAATAATAATAATAATAATAATAATAAATTAATAGCCATCCCAAAACTATGAGTAAACATATAACAAAGCATCCATACATTGAGAAATTGAAGTCCATTCAATTGCACCATTGTGATAGGAATTCAACGCATGAACACTAAGATTATGGATATCAAGTTATGATTTTAGGATTTTTAGTTTTGGATTTCAATTAAGTTTTCATATAGATATTACTCAGACATTTGATTTAAAAAAATGAAAAGAAAAGAGAGTATTGCATAGTTCACCGAATGAGATCCACCCTTTAATGTCAGTTGAAAAAACTACATGTTAACTTATCACTAAAATTCAATTTGCACCCTCTCATTTATCCAAATATTCATACAACATACTTATTCTAAAATTTAGAAATCGAAATAATAATTAAACCCAAATGTGCATTGAACAATAAACATAAAATTCTCAAGACTCAATTCTCAAATACATTAACATATATTATCCTTAAGATTCAATATATTACTTGTGTATATCAAATATAATATTATAAATAATATATGGAAGAAATAAAGGACAAGGAATAATCCGGGATTTGGGTGTTTAATTGGGAAATTTACTGGGAATTTCCGCGGGTGTTAAATAAGAATGGAAATGACCCTATATATAGATGAATATATGATATGTTAGATTTTTGTTATTAAAATAATTTTTAGGTCCTGTTTGACTTTTTCTTCAGATTTGCAAGCGTACCAGAGAGTTATAGTTTCTCGGACTGAAAAATGAAATTGCGCTTATTGAACTTCTATATCAGGCAATTGTTGGAAATAAACTAGACCTAAAATTTCTTGAGGTTCTTATTAGAAAAAAGATACCAACCCTAAGAAATACTTTGAATAACAAAACAAAATAAATTGTGGTAGAAAACCTGAAAGGAAATGATGTATTTATATTGATAAAGCAAGATTACAACTAGCATAAAGAAAAACTTGAACTGGAAATAAATTGACAGAACGTTATTTAAAACTAAACTTTGCTAAAATATAAAGAAATTTGCTAGTTTTGTCTGAGTTTGAGTTGTTAATTGTTCGTGCTTTTTTAATGAATGAATCTTCCTTTTATAAGCGTAGGTGGTAACTTCCTGACTTTCTCAACTGCTCTCACATTCCCCACTAGCAGAAAACTGCTCCCCATCACTTGGGTAACTTCCACACATTGAGAAATTGCTTTTAATTTTCTAGCGGACTCCACGTAGCACCACTTGATATTTTTGATTCTCTTTTGGCTTAAAGAAAATACAATAAAATATTAAATGACCTCTTAAATCTAGTTTTTCCTTAAAGTTCCTTACGGATAAACTACTAATTAAACATGTTTGCACCATTTAATAAATTAAACATATTTCACCGAAATAATTAAAAAACCAAGAACCAAATTTTAAATAGGGTGCAAACAGTTACATATATCTTTATACTAATCTGTTAAGTTTATTGATATTTGTATTTATTAATAATATACTGTTTAAGTGTGCTGATACGTTAATTGTTAAATTTTTTTTTTATCAAACAAGTAATTTATTTGGGTAATGGATACTTTTGAAGTATCCTAGTCAGTTAGTTGTTAGTGTTAACTATCATAGTTAGTTAAATGTAACCATAGTTAAAAGTCCGTTAGTCTAGATGATAACAACGGGAAGATGAAGAATGGTTTTTTTTTTTTTTTTGTGATAGAATACCCATAAAATTATTCAAGAAAAAAATGAATTATTAAATGGGTTTAAAATGGAACAAACGTACACGTTGTAAGGGATACAAAAATGGAAAACAATTTATGCGGATGCGTATCAGTTGTTACTCCGAAGTCCTACCAACAACGTACAGATTTTAATAACCATTGAAGTTCAGAGGTTAAATCTTATAAAAATAAAAAATACAAGGGTCGAAAATCGAAATTTTGTAAAGTAGAGTCATAAATATGATTTTGCCGAAAGATATAGTTAGGCAAATGGGCAGGTAAAAAGAGAGTGAAAGGGACGCGCTGAAGAAAAGAGTGAGGGCGGGGGAAGAGGAGGACTAATAAAAGAACAAAAGATGATGAGACTTGAGATATAAAAGAAAAGAGTGGATGACTGCTGTGTCTCTGACTCACTGAGTCCTAACAACTAACAACACGCCCATGATACTCGCTGCCAATCTTCTTCTCTCTCCATTTTTCATTTTTATAAAATTTTTTTTTTTTAATTATTGATCTAAAAGAAAAAAAAAAAAAAAAACTGCGTATGGGGTCAAAAGTTTCATTATATCATTACACAATACAAGCCAAAGGAATTAAGTTTTGTGCTCAAGTGAATAAAAACATAAGTAGAAAAAAGAATTGCTTACAGAAAAATGGGTTGATTCTTTTGGACTATTTGGAAGACAATATTAAAGAAATAGATACATATATTCTTGTTGGGTTAAATTAACTTTTTTTTTTTTTTTTAATGTGATAATATTGATGGGTGTTTTAGATATTTTTTATGGCAATTATGGGAAAGCTCTAACTTTAATGCCTTGTTTTTATCTTCTTGTTTCTACTCAAATCCATCAACTCTAAAAAGGGTTTCATAGACAATGAATTGTTACTGTTTTCTTTTTTCTTGCTTGCATTGGATGAAAACCTCCATTTTTGTCTTGCAATAAACAACAACCCTAATCCACATTCTGCACTAAAGATTCATTTTTTCTTTACCACTGGATGGAAATATTCTTCCTTACTTTTATTGATTGTCAATAATACAATTATATACTCTAGCGTCAACAATACAAGTATGTTTGCTTTACAATATATCCTCAACCTTAACTGGAATGTTACATCTATTATCTTCAATTCCAAGCTAATTTGGCACTTTTAACTCAAAGTTTTTTTTTTAAAAAAAATCCAAATGAAATTTTATCCTTACACTATAAATTTTAAATTTACGACCTAAATTAGAGATTAAAAAACTTTTTCAATCGAGTTAATTTCAATTAGTTTTTAGTAAAATAGTGAATAAATGAGAGTTGGTTCGACACATCTGCTTGTTAAGTTTCGAATTTAATTTTATACTGTGTTAACATATTAGTGGATGGATAAGTTTTAGTATAAACACTCATCACTATTAGAGAAGAGTTTCCTTTTTCCCCAAATCATGGTGATTGAATCCATAACACCTGTTAATAATGGTAATTACAAAGGTGATTAAGTATGTTAATAAACATAAAATAATGAAAATTGTAAAGAGGAAAAAAAGGAGGGGGGGAGAGTGTGGGAAATGTACTGTCTTAGCTTGTCCCCTCCACCCAACACGGTCTATCTATCTCTCTACAGTCCAACTCCAAAAGCCACCACCATATTGGCTTCTTTTGCCTTTTGTTTTCTGTGCTTCCTAATGCAATTGTCTATGTCTGCTCCCTCTTCTCACTGCCTGCAAATGGGGGAGGAGGATTCCTACTTTGAATTTCTTGTTATTATTCGATACCCCCTTTTCTCTTCTTTTACCTTTCTTCTTCTTTTCTCTTCATCTTCTTCTTCCTCTACACTCATAAATATGAGTTTCTTCCCATTGATTTGACCTCATTTCGAATTTTCTATGTTTTCCTCCTAGCTTTTTTTTTTTTTTTTTTTTTTTCTGCTCCCTTTTCTTTTTCTTTTTGATTTTTATTTTGGGGACCTTGGTTATGTGGTTTATATTTGTACTTGGTTCTTTTAATCCCATACTAAGCTAACAAACGTTGGGTGGGTGTTAATGGAAATTGATCTGAACCATGCAGTGACTGAAGTGGAGAAGAATGCTTTTTTATCAAATGGGGATTCTTCTTCTTCTTCTTGTTCTTCAAATTCATCTCCTTCTCCTGTTTCTTCTTCCATTTACTTGGAACTTTGGCATGCTTGTGCTGGCCCTCTCACTTCACTTCCCAAGAAAGGAAATGTGGTTGTTTACTTCCCTCAAGGCCACCTTGAACAAGTTGCTTCTTCCTCTCCTTTCTCTCCTATGGAAATGCCCACCTTTGATCTCCAACCCCAAATCTTCTGCAAAGTTGTCAATGTACAACTCCTTGTAAGTGCCCAATTGGGTTTTTCTTTACTCTCTAGCTACTTACCTTCAAAAGCTGTGAACTTTCCTCTACTCCTTTATTTGATTCCTTTTCTCCTTATTCTAATTTCATGAGACAGGCTAATAAGGAAAATGATGAGGTCTACACTCAACTTAGTTTGCTTCCTCAACCGGAGGTATCATTTTTAATTGATGTTCATCATAATTGGCTTCTTTTTTAGGTCTTATTGAATTTTTTTGGGGCGAATTTTGTAGTTGGGACAGAATTCAGGGGGCAAGGAGCTTGAAGAGTTAGGTATAGAAGAAGAGGGTGGAGGAGGACTACCAGCAAAATCAACTCCTCATATGTTCTGTAAAACACTTACAGCATCTGATACTAGTACACATGGTGGATTCTCTGTTCCTCGTAGAGCCGCTGAAGACTGTTTCCCTCCTCTGGTATCATTGTTTTGTTACTCCTTCAATTTGCTTAATTATGGCCGGAGATAATTATTTGGATATAGTTAGGAATTTTGTTATGGGATGGTTGATATTTCTTTGTTTGTAGGATTACAAGCAGCAGAGGCCCTCTCAAGAGCTTGTGGCTAAAGACTTGCATGGGGTTGAGTGGAAATTCCGCCATATTTATAGAGGTTAATCTTTATTGAATATTGGATTAGATTCAGTTTTGTGAAAATATATGTAGTCTAAATCTCTATTGATTTGTAGGTCAACCAAGAAGGCATCTGCTTACTACGGGGTGGAGCATTTTTGTGAGTCAAAAGAATCTTGTTTCAGGAGATGCTGTGCTATTCCTGAGGTATGCACACAGGATAATGATTCTGAAAGTATATATCTTTTTTCTCTCATTAAGTCAAGAAAATCCCTCTTCAGATATACTAACTAGCCTATCAGAACAAGATTGTTGTAAGTAGATGGAGTATATAAAAGCCCTTGAATATATGTTTTTTTCAGTGTTGATTATAAAAGGGAATTATCATATTGTTATGCAAACCCTTGGTAAAAAGCTCAAGTGTTTTGTTGGCCTTGATAGGGGTAAGGATGGAGAACTGAGATTGGGGATTCGAAGGGCTGTTCGACCCCGGAATGGACTTCCTGATGCAGTTATTGGCAAGCAGAATTCATATCCTAGTGTTCTTTCTCCAGTGGCTAATGCTATATCCACCAAGAGCATATTCAGTGTTTTGTACAGTCCAAGGTATTCATGCTATCAGAAAATGAAAGCTTTTAGTCTTTCATTCATTCTTTCTTCGTTTTTCATTTGTCTACTTTTTTATTTAATTTTTGTTGATGCTCTTAGATCTTGTCTTAAAGAGCCTTGACTCTTCAACAGAAAGTTGGAAATGAAACTGTAACCAGATCAGCACAAAGGTCATTTAGTGTGACTTTACTAGCTAATATGTGTTTCAACACCAGCAGGTGGTATAGATACTTGATGAAAGTAGTGGGAGGAGAAGGTTGTGCCATGAAAATTGTAGTGGCTTTTATCACTATTCAATGGCTTAGGTACTAAGAAATTTTCATATAAGTTTCTTCTGCTGAAGGGAATTGATTAGCTTGTTAGAACGTTTGAATGACCTTAGGTTGTAAAGAGTTACAAGATCTTAGGTTCCTTGAGAAGCATCATGTTCATTTGCATCTCTCTGCATATTGGTTTAGTTATTCTGGAGTAATGTGGATTGAGTATATATGTATACATGGTTCTGTTCTATGAAAGAGTCCGGGTTTAGCAGCTACAGGGTCTGTATCTGCTTAATATTAACTTTGTGAATGGACCTAGCTGATTTACCTGCCTTAACTGCTGTATGATCCAAGAGTTAATCAATTCTATTGAAAGTAGAGGAACTATTTTGGTTATGTGGTGTGTGAAATGAAATTAGACATCCTTAGAAGTGATTCAGTGTATAGTAAAGATTAAAAATGGAGAAAAGGCAAGGGAACTATGAAACTATTCTGGGATATTTGATAACATGACTCATCAATTATATTTAAGACTTACTCTTATTAAGATGTTTATTGTTATTTTATATGCATACTGAATAAAAGTTTACACGAAGTTAGTATTATTCTTACTATAGATTTGAAGCTGAATACTCTCAGTTGTTGTAAAATACAATTCACCTAAACAAATAATTGCTTGATAAAAATTGGTAGTTGGATAAATTCGCCATTTTATTTCTATTACATAATGAAACATTTTCATATATAATATTCGGTGGTTAGTTTTTTCTGCTTTTGTTTTTCAGTTTTATCAAACATCGATTAGATCATGTACAGCAGCAGAAGCAATAACTGAGTTTCTATGAATTGCTGTTTTAAAACCTGGTACTGCCCCCTGCACAGACTGGTGAATCTGTGATCTGAGCCCTTTTTTTTTTTTTTTTTCTCCTTAAGATAAGATTATTGGACGGTTTGAAGGGTTAAGATTACTAAACGTTATCAATGAAGGTAGTTTCATCAAGGTCACAAAACTTTAATTTATGCCAGAGAGAAACCCCTTAAACTGTGATTATTTCACACACCAAACCCCCCGAAACAAAACCCAAAAAAAAAAAAAATTCCTATGGATATGGCCAAACTTGCTTTTCGTCCTAATAGACATTGACCCTTCACACGAGGAACAACATTTTGAGGATGTTGAAGTTCAAATTTAGCCTAGGTGGTTCTTTTCAAGTAGCAACCTTCATTAGGATGCTAGGTCAGTAATCTAGTGAAAGATTCACTTGAATTAGCCGGAATCAGCAACATGCAGTTTTTTTTTTTCTTTTCAGCATGAATTGAAATTTGCGCTCGTGATGAAACTGCTTTATTGTGAGTTTAGTATTTATTTAGCTTCCTTCCAAAGCTCTCATCTTGACTATTTCTTTTATAATTCTACCTTGTACTTCAGCTGGCAATAATTGACTGCAGTTTATCTGGGTCATAAAATATCAGCTTTCTAATAGTTGCTTGAGATGCACTTATGCAATATTTACTGAGCACATGGATCCTTGATAAGGAAAGTTTCTTTCTCACCAATTCTTCTAATTTGACTAATGCAGGGCTAGTCATGCAGAGTTCGTTGTAAGCTACAAGAAGTACCTCAAAAGCATCATGAATCCAGTGTGCATTGGGACAAGATTCAAGATGAGATTTGAAATGGATGATTCCCCAGAAAGAAGGTTTTTGCATAATCTATATTGTGGTGGCAAAACTGTTCCGGTGATAATATTTTGTGAAGATAATAGTACTTTTGCATTGTTGCAGGTGTAGCGGTGTTGTGGCTGGTATGAGTGACTTGGATCCTTATAGATGGCCTAACTCAAAATGGAGATGCTTGATGGTTAATTCATAATCTTTCTTTTAGAATTCAGGGCTCAGATTTCTGCATTTTTTTGTTTAATGAAGCTTCTGGTTGATAATGATTTATGTGTAACTTGAAACCCTCAATATACTGATTAAACAGGTGAGGTGGGATGAAGATATTGGCAGTGATCATCAAGAACGAGTTTCCCCGTGGGAAATTGATCATTCTGTTTCTCTACCACCCTTGAGCATTCAGCCTTCCCCAAGGCTGAAGAAGCTACGGAGCGGTCTGCAAGCAACCCTGCCTGATAACCCCATACCCGGTACACATTTTTTGGTTTGAGAACTGCTTTTGTCTAAACTAATCAAATTACCAAGCCTGAATTCTTGTTTTTGTTTTCGCAGATAGGGGTAGGTTTTTAGACTTTGAGGAATCTCGAATATCCTCTAAGGTCTTGCAAGGTCAAGAAAATGTAGGTTTCGTGTCACCCTTGTACAGGCGTGACACAGTAAACCACCCACCAGATTTTGAAATGCGAACGCCTGCACATCAAAATCTCGTGTTAACTGGAAGGGAAAAGACTAATTTCAGTGAGTTAACAATGGCTCGCACCCCCACTTACAAAGGCTTCGTGGAATCTGATAGGTTCCCGAAGGTCTTGCAAGGTCAAGAAATATGCCCACTGAAATCACTGACTGGAAAAAGTGATTTCAATCTAGGTGCTTGGGGCAAACAGAATCTTGGAAATAACACTTTCTTGTATCAAACACCTAGACCAAATCTCTATCCACTAGCTCCAGAAAGCCTCGGGAACATGTATGTTCCATATGGTGATCTGTACAAAACTGGTCAAGATCCGAGACTGCAGCCTTATGCAAACAATTTCCAAAGACAAAATTTCCCTTTCAGTGCTTCTTCAATTCAGACTGGCATTATAGCAGATGAAATGGGAAAGCCAACCCAATCAAATGAGCACAAGTCACAGGAAACTCTTTCTGCTTCAACAGCTGTAGTGGTAAATCAAAAGGATAATGCCTTTAATGGGAATGCTACCGGCTGCAAGCTGTTCGGATTCTCCTTGACTGCAGAATCACCTGCTCCAAACTCGCAAAACTCTGGTAAGCGGAGTTGTACAAAGGTAAGGTTCATTAGAAGCAATGCTGGACATTGACTTGCTTTTTCTCTTTTGTTGCTTACCTATATTTGCATAATTTTGTTGAAGGTTCACAAGCATGGTAGCTTGGTTGGAAGAGCTATAGATCTCTCAAGACTGAACGGCTATGGTGATCTCTTGGATGAACTAGAGCATCTATTTGGCATGGAAGGCCTTCTGCGAGATCCAAATAAGGGGTGGCGGATCTTGTATACGGACAGCGAGAATGATGTGATGGTTGTTGGTGACGATCCATGGCAGTAAGTGACCCCCCATTTTTACACTAACCTTCTGGTCATTGCATGATAATGTACACAAAATGTGCCTAATCATTGTCACATCAGTAATTGTAACTAGCTGTCTTAGAAGATATCCATTATTAATTTGACATAAACATAAGCAGACAATGATGTAAAAATCTACTGAATGATCCTGACAGAGAGATTTTGCTTTTGTATTCACAGTGAGTTCTGCAATGTAGTATCCAAGATCCATATATATACCCAAGAAGAAGTGGAGAAGATGACAATCGGAGCAACTGGTGATGATACACATAGCTGCTTAGATCAAGCACATGTTGTAATGGAAGCATCCAAGTCTTCATCAGTGGGCCAACCTGATTCTTCCCCACAGTGATAATCAGGGGTTTGAAATTCATATTTGGTGTTTAACTAATATGTTTTGCTGTTTCCAACTTGTTATCGACACCTTGACTGCTTGTGTTTTATGTTTTTTTTTTTTTTTTTTTTGAAGTGTTTCAAGTTCAATGATTGCCTGTGGAACATGAAACCACTGCATGTATCAGGGCCTTGGATAAAGTTTAGGTCAAGTGTGTTCAAGTTATTGCCTTAATTGGGTATCCAACTGTATATGTATCAACAACTATCAGTAATATAACATTATTCGCCAAGCTTCTGTTAGAAAATCGATGAACACAATAACAACACTTTTTGAATGACAAAAAAAAGAGGGTTAGAAGCACTGAAAGTTCTCACGTTTTGAGGATGGTTTCCCATGGTTATAAAAATTTCAATTTTGAGAGAATTTAAGTTAGATAAGGTTTCTGACAAAGAATGATAGAGTTGCTAGTCTAACAGTGTCACAAAATACTTGACATATGGACTATGGAGTTCTTAAATCTTAATTTTTACTCAAATCTCGTAAAACTCAAGTTAGTCAAGATCAATTATTGACATAATTATTACGAATTGAAGTTTGATGTTCATTGTTGCAAAATATGTTGAAACTACGTTGTACTTGTTATAGAGTTTTCTTGAGTAAGCAGAACCAGCTTTCATCCAGAAAGCAATATTAGTCACAGTGGGCGTGGTGTTTTTTTGGTCAATTGGTTGATGGAGGTTGGAGTTTGTGCGCAAGATTACTAAACTTTAATTTGTGTTACTAAAGTCATTTAATATTTATTTTAGTGTCAATAAAGTCAATCATCCGAATCTATAGAAATCTAATAATGATGTGACAAGTTAATATCAAGCCTGACCTACTAGCATGATGTCATTTTTAACTCCAACCATTAAAAAAAATTGATACCTTGTATGAGAAATATAAATAAAAAATAAAATAAAATTCAAAATTGGTTAGGCTTGACATAGTGTTTAGTAGGTCAGACTTGATAATAACAGAATTAAGCGAGAATGTCTTTGCTAACACCAAAATTAATATTTAGTGACAATGAATACACAAACCTTAAACTTCAACGGCCATCGTGAGTGCAATTTAACTGGAGATTTTTAGTCAATTCATGAGATTCACAAGCAAGTTTTTTCTTGGCACAACTACAATATACATTCCAGAAATAGCAGTGAGAAATTAACATAAAAAGATGGAAGTTATAAGTTGGAATAAAGGAAGACCCAGACCTTTCAAGTTGGAGAAAAATACTAGCGCAGAGAAACATCTCATTTTTTTCATTGAATTTGAGACCTAAATATGCCAGGCAAGTGGTTCCTAAACAGAAACCAATATATCTCCATAAATATTTGATCAATTTAGCCCATTTGTTCAATTTCTTTCACATCACTCACAGAAGATAGATCTAGGATCAAATTTATCTGAATGGCTTCACAAATCCAAATTAGTTTGTTGGCAACCCAACCAATCCCCACAATCAGAATCTCTTAGTGTAAATTCAAATATTTTATTCCAAGGATTACGTGTGTATCAGGAGATCCTTTCTGCGGGCTGTAAGATGACCCTTTACACTTCAGAGATTAAAAAAAAAAAAAAAAAACATCAATTACTTGAATGCTGCTGGATACCCCTATCGGTTGCTTCAGATATCAGGAAGTAGGGTAAGATGCAAGTCTCACTGCTTAAAGAGTTCACGACCAATTATCATTCTTCTGATCTCACTGGTCCCTGCCCCAATTTCATATAGTTTGGCATCTCGAAGCAGCCGGCCAGTTGAGTACTCATTTACATACCCATTGCCACCTAAACATTGTATAGCCTGCGAAAATGGAAGTATTATGTAAGCAAAATTTGATAACACGTGCAATGCCATTTAACAATAAGAGATTCTCTACAGTATTTCATCAAGAAAAATGCCTGAAATTGTTGCTATCAGGACCAGGTCAAGATACAAATTAGAGCTTTAGAAGCCTCATTATCACAAATCTTTCAAGAATATAGCACGTGAGAGCGACATGACATACAAAAGCTTTAGTTCAGGTTAGTGGAAATAGTGTCTAGACAAGAAAACTTCAGAACATCAAGGATTTAATTTTGTTAATTGTTCAGTTGTTGTCATTCACAGTCAAATGTTAGCATTTTTCCCATTTCTTGCTAAGAAAAAGCCAGTGCAGGAAAGGAACCAAATATTCACTCAAGAGAAGTCCAAAGAGTGGCCAGTATCCACCTGCAAAGCAACTTGGGTTGCCCTTTCAGCTGCACAGAGTATCACTCCTGCACAATCCTGCATATGATTGTGAGCTTTAGTTATTTATATGAGATCATGAGAACAAACAACACAATACAACTGGGCCCAGTAAAGAAGAAAAAGAAGTGGAGATCAAAAAGTCACACCAATAAGTAGAGAAAAAAGGAGGGAGAGAAAGAGGGAGGGGGAGGGGGGAGAGATTTTTTAAGATCACAAATGAAAGCACAAAGAGAGAAGCATTAGCGGAAAGGGAAAAACAAGAAGGAAATTGGAAAATAAGAATAGACAGGGAAGCAAAGAGCAAGGTCTTAATTGACTGAATCATGAATCATGAGAACAATAACAAGTGAAAACTCTGATCCAACAGGCAATAGCCCTAGGACTTCACAGCAGAAAAGATTGAGTTGGATAAGTTCTCGCTGACCTATGAAGGCTCATTTGCAGATAGGAGGAAAATACATGTAGGGGTCCCCAAAAATTTACATAAGACTAAGCTTAAATTTAAGGAGAAAATATGAAAAGATCGTAAGCACCTTAGGATCAACTTTTCCATTATCACAGTCTCTTGCAACAGAATAAACATAGGACCTGCAATAACAGAATAATTAACAATGACCTCATAAAACAAAACTTACATAGACGAAAGCAGTTGCTTAAAAGAATCATATATACCTTGAAGACTGTAAAGCAGTATACATGTCAGCAACCTTCCCCTGTAAATTACAGAATGGATAACAGAGAATGAGCTGGATCCCAAAGAAAAAAAATGGTCCTAAATGCCAAAAAGTTAGGTGTTAATAATGGGGATTAACCTGAATAAACAGGAATTCTCCAATTGGACGGCCAAATTGTTCTCTTTGTCTAATATAAGGAAGAACAACATCAAGACAAGCCTGCATGATACCCAGTGGCCCAGAAGCCAAAACAAGCCTCTCCAAATCTAGCCCTGACATCATTACATAAACTCCTGCAGGAAAATGAAACTGCTTGACATTAATAACAATGAAAAAAAAGGAGAGGCAATGGGGATTAGCCACCAATTACTGTGTTATCTTAGCACAGAAAATGCATTATTGCCAAACAATTTGATTTGGCATGAGATTATAACTGTTATTCCAAGTTTATAAGCATCCTCCTGATGTCCTAGATATTTTCTGTAACCAACTTAAAGCTCATTTAAGTAGCATTTGATTTCCTATCTTACAGGCCACATAGATGCATAGTTAGTGTGACAATTGAAGTTTCAGTCTGTACCAGTGATGTAACAAAGATAAAATGTTTCACAAACATTAGTAGCAATAAAAGCTTACAGTAGAAAACCTTTTCCTTCTTGTCCAAGCACATTTTCTTCTGGAACAAAGCAATTTTCAAAGACTAGCTCACACCTGTCCATGCCACCAACCAAGTTAGGGAAAGGGAAAGAAAACTGAACTAAATAATATAGGGAACTTTGATTAGGAATTGTCAGCTTACGTGTCACTCCCCCGCATTCCAAGTTTGTCAAGTTTCTGGGCGGTACTAAACCTGCACTCACCAGAAAGCAACAAAGTTCAGATCAAGGATCTAGATTCTATTTTCTGTTTTGTTACAGACTTAATTCATATATAATTGCAAGCAGGCTTCTTCTGCCATTAGAATCATACTAACAATGCCCAGAAATAAATTGTTCCTCAATAAGATTACTGTTTCTACCTTAAATTCCAGAGTATAGCACAGGAAATACTGTACTGAAGAAAATTCCAACAAGGTTGAATTAGTAAAATGCCTGTCTAACTCAATGTTAGAAAGTAAGCATAAAGATGCCAAGCTCTAGAGCAAAATTGCATTAAATAGACACCAGCCTCCATTTGTTTTGGCTATTACCTAAAATGGTGAAAATCCTTCTGTTTTCTTTTTGACAATAAATCTGTAAAATGAAAATCAAATTGGTAATGTACCCGGGCATTCCCTTCTCAATAATAAATGCTGTGATCCCTTTTGAGCCAGCTTTGACATCTGTTTTTGCATAAATAACCTGCAAGAAACTCTGCATGTCACTTTTAACAAGCAAGAGGACGACTTCATGAAAGGAATCGGATTCAGACAACCAGAGACAAACATAGCAGCACAAACTATATCAAAAACATAATCTGGTAAATGACATCAGTGCTACTTTTACATCACATTTTTAGTTGCTCTCACTTTTACATCATATTTTTGGTTGCTTCCTGAATAACATATGTTCCTAACAGATTCATATAACACATTTCTACATGATTAAATGTTCTATCTTATTCTCTTAACTTGCTCTGTAAAATTATAATCTTACTCTGGATGTGTTATGGTGCATGCATTTATAATACTGCAACTCATTAAGTTTTAGGAAAGATATTAAGTAGTTCCATTTCCCGCTTTGAGAGTTGATCATGGCATTTACTTTGGCTGTCTGGTTTGATTACAACTCGCATATCATTAGTCCTTCACATAAGGGTATTGATTATTCATTATTGAAATAAATGATAATTGTCAATCCATACAATCGTCACTTCAACTAGATACCTTCCAATAGAGATTGAATTCAAATACTAAATAAACAATGCATATTAAAATATGGAGATCATGTTACCAAGGAAATGAACTTATAATTAATTATTTACATGTGACCATCCAAAGGGAACAAATTCATGTTCATTTATATAATGCAATCTAAACTTTGATTACCAATGTCTGAGCAACTGGACCATTTGTGCACCACATCTTGTTCCCATTTATAACATAGCCCCCATCTACACGATCAGCTTTGCACTTCATACTAACAACATCAGAGCCAGCTAAAGGAAGACACAAGTATGTGAGAAATTAAGATAAAGAAATTTATGGGGGCTCTAGTGAACCCTTTATGAATCTAACATATGAAGAAATTAACAGATCATAGAAATTACCATTGGGTTCACTCATGGCAAGAGCTCCCACATCCTCTCCACTGATAAGCTTTGCAGCAATACATAATTGATAAGGTTGATTGAATGCATCACACAAATGTTTACGAAATGGTAAAATTATCACCACTAAGAAGTAGGGAAAATATATTTAGGTCATATCTTTATCTTCTAGGACTAAAGTAAGAAATGAGAGGGGAAGATGGAATAGAAATGTTGTATCCTTGCACTGCTCTCTAGTAAGAATTTTCAGGCAATGGAAGAATAATAACATAAACTGGAGTCTGATGACAAAAGAAACACTGCAAGCGTCATTTTTCGCACAAAATAAATAGTTGAAGATAGAAGAAGAGGTTAAGGAAATAGAACCTTTGGCAAATACTTCTGTTTCTGAGCAGGATTACCATTCCTCACCTGAAAATACATTACAATGTATCAACAATTCAAGGAAGGTAGAAGAAAACTACGAGATATGCACAGTGCTCTCTTCATTACCAACTGATTAATGCACAGATTAGAATGGGCACCATAGGAAAGTCCAACAGATCCCGAAGCACGACTAATTTCTTCCATTGCTAGGCAGTGATACAAGTACCCAAGACCAAGTCCTCCATACTCCTCTGAAAAAAGCCAAGAAATACATCAATTTGCACCATTCTATTTGAAATGCCCGACCTCAAAAAGCTCTAAATACTTATAAACCAACAAAACAAATTAAATCCAATGAATTTGGCTTTCAATCGATTAGATGGATAATATGTCACTGCTTTTGAAATAAAATAAAACACAGAGAAGTGCACCACATAATCCACAAGTCGAAAGGAAATTAGACAAAAACAAAAAAGGTCAAACCTGGAGCAGTAATTCCAAAGAGATTAAAATCGCCCATAAGTTTCCACAAGTTAGCTTCCTACGACAAAATCCACAAGTTCTATAGAATCAGTACCAAAGCAACATTAATAATAAATCAACCACCAAGGAATGCTATTACCTTGGGGAAATTATTGGTTTGATCTATCTTGGATGCATGAGGAGCTATATTTTCCTGAGCGAATTGGTACACACTTTCCTTAAACTGTAATGGAAGCAGATAAACCCATGGATTAGTGTATGAACCAATGTAAAACCGAATAGCAATCATATCTAAGCAGCGCGAAAGAGAGACCTGGAGCTGAGTATCATCAAAGAGAAGAGATGTAGTGAAAGAAGCAATCTGCGTCTTCTTCGTCAAAAAAGAAGAACGGAGACAATTGGCGGCAAATAGCCTTTGCATCGTAACTCGCTGTGGATTTACAAAGTCGGAGAGGACGATAAAACTGAAGTATGAAGAAGGAAGAAAATGGAGGGGGATTGAGCTATTAAAAAATAAATAAATAATCCGTTAAATAACTCGAAGATTGGCAATGGCGTGTAAACTGTAAACACCGAAGAACAGCTAAAAGTGTGAGACAGCACTCGTGTTACAATTTGATTGGGCTTTCACCGAGCTCATGAGGTTTGGTGTACACCGGATTGATGTACTTTTTGATTTCTCATTTTCTCTTATCCATCAAACTCAAAAGGGGTAGATACATACATGCAGTGAGTCAGCAGCATTTTTATTGGGATATAATCATAAATTAATAATAATATAGTATACTTCAAAAAACAATAAAAAAATTCATTGAGATTATGATTGGTTGGAAGGAAGGGAAAGGAAGGAAATTGGAATTTGGACACATACATGATATACATATATATATATATATATATACACACACTCTAGAACAATGCCTGGACGATGCGCGGATTGTGTTTTCATTTATATTTCACTTAATTTTATATAATATAATAATTAATAATATATTTTCTTCATTTCTAAATAAATGTCATTTTAGTTTTTTAAATTTATTCTTTTTTATATGAAGTTTTATAATACCTATACACTTTTGATCTTATTTTCTCAAATTTACCCTTATTTATTTTTAAAAAAATGTTTAATAATTATTAAGAACATCACATGGTAATTAAAAACAAATAGAATTTTATTAATGGTAAATTAATCATTTTGATAGCTGATTAATTTTTTATTGGTCTTGTGAACAACCTTAAATGATATATATTTAGGAACAGAGAGAGTATATCATTGCAAAAGGAAAAAAAAAAACTAATAATAAACTCCAATCATTTAAAAAAAACCAATTAAAGATTTTAACCTAATTAGTTCTTTGATTAGGAAAAATAATGAAAAAGTTAAAAGATAAAAAAGCAAAAATATAGATAATAAAAGCGGTTAAAGATAAATCAAACAAATTTATACTTATAAATTTTATTACAAATAGACAGACAAATCCCACATTGCTTGGCTATAAGTATGTATTTCTACTTATATTGTTGAGACAATCCTAATCCCTTGAGATACCTTTTGGGATTAGTTAGACATTTGTTTACATGATATTAGAGTCATGAATGCAATGTTTGGACCAACCCTGATATTGGGTCACCCATAAACTCCACGCATTCAAATGGATTTGAGTGCGAGGGGGTGTGTTGAAATCCCACATTATTTTGCTATGAGAGTGTATTACTTCTTATA
Source organism: Euphorbia tirucalli (assembly GCA_039660915.1). Taxonomy (NCBI): domain Eukaryota; kingdom Viridiplantae; phylum Streptophyta; class Magnoliopsida; order Malpighiales; family Euphorbiaceae; genus Euphorbia; species Euphorbia tirucalli. The sequence goes on from CM077639.1 coordinate 16,682,534, forward strand.
TTGTTAAGGCAACTTGAGATACCTTTTGGGGTTAGTTCGGCTTTTGTTTACAACTGCTTAGAGATAAAGAGATTTATCATAAGAATGTTGATTCATTAACATAAGTCCAATTATAGTTAATTATTAGCAAGCTTCAATTGTTTATATTTTTTTAAGAAGTTTCAATTGTCACCGTATAAAATTAAGTTCATGAACTAAAAAGAAATTCACTGGCATAGTAAACCAAAATATGTAGAAATAAAATCAATTTTAGAAAACAAAAGAGTAAAAGAAACGAACAAATTAGAAAATTTCGAGAAAAGCTAATTTAAAGAATTTAGAGAGGTAAAAACAATTGAAATAGAAGCAATGAATAATACTTTTGATTCAAAATCAATGTTATAATAACTATCTGAAAACAAAACGACATTGAGAATAAAGAATTAATCGTAACAAAATAAATAATAGAAAGAGTTTAAATGAGGTTATTATTATTAAAGATTTACAGAGAAATTTTAGGGGTTATGAATATTAAACAATTATTATGAGATATTATAGGGATTTATCATTTATAGGATTACGAGAGATTTTATCAATTTAATACGAAGAGAGAAAAAAATAAAATAGGAAATAATTAAAAATTTGATTAGGAACTTACGAATAGAGGAGATCAAGGAGAAAATATTTTTAAATTTATATGTAATTAGTTAAAAATAATTATAAATAGATTGAAATAAATAAATAATTTAAATAAATCAAGAAATGACATGTGGTCTAAGCGTCTTTTACTTTATATTATATAGAGATATAAATATAGAGCATATATATTTAGTAATATTAAAGATTTACAAAGAGTTTTTGGGGATTATAAATATATGACAATTATTACAAGAGATTATTAGGATTTGTGAGGTTACTAGAGATTTTTACAATTCAGTATGAACAAAGAAAAAATAGAAAATAATTAGAAATTTGATTTGGAATTTATAAATAATAAATAAACAATTCAAATAAATCAAGAGTAATACGTGGCCTAAGCTTTTACTGCTTTATATTATATATAGATATTAAACAATTATTATGAGAGATTATAGATATTTATCATTTATAGGATTATGAAAGATTTTACAGTTCAATATGAAGATAGAAAAAATAAAATAGGAAATAGTTAGAAATTTGATTAAAAACTTATGAATGGAGGAGATTAAGGAGAAAATAATAGATTGAAATAAATAAATAATTTAAATAAATCAAGAGAACTCAGCATCTATTGCTTTATATTATATATAGATATATATAGATTTCTGCATTGATATCTGCAATTTCTTTCCTTCCTTTTGGTTGTCCATTCAACAAAACGTGACCTAAGACTAATGAGATAAGCAGAAAGGAGTATAGACTAAACCTACTTGCCTCGTCCCAAATGCTAGCTCAAACTAGTTCATCAGCAATAACATTTGCTTGTTTATAGACTTAAGAAAACTTACAAACAATAAAACTTGATGCTAAATATTTCTAGTCATTGATGATCGCTCCAATATTTGAGTTCAAGAGATATTTTCCAATGGGTGCATTGTACACAATTATCAATCAAGCCCGAAAACAATTGAAAAAAAAAAAAAGAAAAAAGAAAAGAGAATTCATTCAAGGGAGTGTTTCTTTTGCCGATAGAGCTTCAACCACAGAAATGCCGTTCTTCGGAGGAAAAAATGTCTATGGAGACTGCGATGAAATTTTTCTCCCAATCGCAAATAACACAGCCAAAAACCACCTTACTACCATTAAAAAACACGCAACATTTGAGTTATACTTGAGGATAGGCCGTATCAGAGGAGACCAAGAAGAAATCAAATGTGGGAGGGAGCCTAGGGGGAAACTAGAGGATCTCTGTGGGTCTTGAAAGTGCTGGCTCTGACTGGATGAGTGAGCACACAAGTGGAGTTGAGCCCATATAAGACAAAACCATTTAGCTTGTGTTAAGGTCCAATTCACATTACTTATATGCTACTCTTTAATGTTATTATTTCCAATGAAGGATTCATTTTCCAACATGTCCAACAGAAACAACTGACAACAATAAAAGCCTGGAAATAGAGCACAACTCTAAGGAGATGGAAGCTAAGTGGATCCTTACCTCTTTACTTTTCACCTTCCCTTTCCAAATAAAGGTATTTCTAGCAAACCAAATGGTTCAAAAGACAACAATAACAGAAGGAAGATTTTGAACAGGAAAGGAAGCCAACAATAGCTTGAAGTGATCCAAGAGAGTAACCAAAGCAATTCCATTTCAAATAAAGTCCTCGCTGTGCGGCAGTGGAACAACAAATGGGAGACATTTTCCTCTTGGTTTCCACAAATACGACAGGTGAGATCTTGGGACAATTTTCCGAAAACAGAGGTCGGACAAATCTTTTTTGTGTGTTTCATAAATATGGTTAATTATTTTCTTTTTGTTACAAAATACTGTTAATTTGTTATGGAGGTTATAGTTATACACAAATTTTACAAATGAGTTAAAATCGAATAGAAACAAAATTAATGTCTAATTCATTCAATACATGTATCTAATTCTAAAATAGACTAAATATGTAATGATAACAATAAGAATAAAAATGATAAAAGTATCAACAAAAAAATCATCGGAAAACACAGCTTGATATATTTTTTACATATTGTCTGATTTTTTCTTTTCAATATTGCTAGTTACAAACTCAATTTATGTACATGTAATATAACCATAGTTGTGAAAACCGGACCGGATCGGCCAGTCGGATCGGGTTCGACTGGAATCGGAGGTCAGACCGATCGGTTTCTATCCGGTTTTCACTTTGGTCAACAACCGATCAATTTTTGGTCGGACTGGATGGTCGAACCGAAAAACCATGAACCGGACCGATTTTTCCGTTCTACCAGCCTTTTTTTTTTGAAAAAAAATTATTTGAATATAAAATTTAAGTTATTATTTTGAGGTTTTTTAATTAAAATAAAATATAGTTTGTATTTTTAAATTATTTTAAATTAAATTGACATTTAATTGTAACTAAAAATACTATATTTTATAAATTGAGTTTTTTTAATTACTATATCGTGTTTGAAATGCTTAAACTTAAAGAATTATAATAAAAATATTCAAATTTTCATAAATTATAAATATAAAAATAAAAATATATTAATATTTTAATATATTTATTAAATCCGGTTCGATTCCGGTTTAATCCAAAATCCATGAATCCATCCTTTCACTGGTTCGATGACCGGTCCAGATCTGAAAACCATGAATATAAATTTGTTGAAGTTTTAAAATAAATATTTTCAAATAATTCAACAATTATATGGTTTTATCCTTTGAAACTACGTCGACTAATTTTTTTTTTTTTTTTATTTAAGTAATATGTTTTTTGAAGTCATGTTGGGTGTTAACATACCCAATATTAAAATCGTGTATGTCAACAACCAAGGGTTACCAAGCAATGGGTGAGTGAGGGTTTTTTCGTTTGAATTTGAATGCGGAATAAATTAAATAAAGGAATGCAGAATGAATTTGAAGTTTGAAAGCCGGGGGGCAGCCGGAAAGGCCTATTTCTAAACAAACCTAAACAATCACACAAGTTTTCCCTTTCTCCTCTCCGTTGATGGCATAAACACCTTCCTTTTACATTTTTTTAGTTGCTCCGACCAATGGAAGGTGGTAATGGCGGCGGTAGAGGTTCTTCTCCGCCAACCAAACCCTCTAAGTTCGCAGTGTATCAGAACCCTGCCCTCTCAGCTGCTCTCACGGCCAACAGTCTCCAGCCCTCCAAATCTGCTTTTCTCTTCGTCTTCACTCTTTCCTCTGCCTCCGCTTTCGCTCTTCTCGCCCTCATCTCCTGGTATAGACTTCAAATCTACACAACAATCAACTTGTTTACCTTTTGCTTAAATCTACCATGTTCGGGTTTCTTTTGAGTTTTTAGTCCTTGTGAGTGTTAATTAGGGTTTTAGCTGGATTTTTAATTTTTATTCATTTCTTTTTATTGACAAGTGATTTACTTTATTGCTGGCAGGTATTATCCTTGTATTTGTTTCTAATTTGGGGGGTCTATTAATGGTAGCTTAGAGCGGCGATCAATGTTGTTTTATTCCTTTTTCTCAAAACAAATAGTTCATAAGCGAAAAAGAACTTCTGTTATTTTGAAATATTTTTGAATGTGCAAACCCTGGAGTCCAATGTGACTGACAATATTATTTGGTTTAAAATTATGAAGGGAAAATGAACTGGTTGAAACGATGAGATCCTCAAATCTGCCCCAAGAAGCAGCTTGTAAGTGGTCCAATTCAGTGGATTTTCTTTAATCAACTCTTTTATTGCTGTGTCCGGTAGTCAATCAACTTTGTTATTGTGTATCAGATATATTCACGAAGGCAGTACAAACTTTGACGGGTTTAGTGTTTATTGCATCCTTATTTGCCATCTTCAAAGCTCTCACTTTCTATAGAGGAAAAAATACAGAATGTGTTGCAATTAAGGATCACCCATTTTTAACAAACCGTCAACTTGGGCTTTTGGGAACAAAGCCAAAAGTTGATTTAGTTGCAACTGAATCAATGAAGAAACCTCCCAAGTCTAAGCCTACGCTGTCACCTTCTGATGTCCTTGTCCCAATACACCAGCCAATAACAAGTTCCAATAGAAAGTCCCAAGTTGGCTCTGATAAATCAAATGCGGGTAGTGGAAATAAGGTGACTTCTTTTAGCAACCCATCCAAATCACAAAGTTCTCCATCCTCCTTGTACCTTGTTCCCGGGGCTAGTTCACCTTTAAGATCTACTCAATCTTCTCCGGGGATTGATTCAGCAGTCTCAACCCCTTGGTCAAGTAAGCGAGCCTCCACTATTAAAGAAATAACAACAGAAGAACAGCTTGAGTTGTTTTTGGCAGCAGTAGATGAGCAAATCACCGAATCAGCCAGGACACATGCAACCCCACCACCCACTATTAGGGGTTTTGGTGTTGTTAGTCCTAATACTGTGGCAAGTTCAGCTAGTGCATCTGGAACTAAAAGGAGCACGCCCTTGAGGCATGTGAGGATGTCTCCCAGTTCCCAGAAATTTACCACTCCCCCTAAGAAAGGAGAGGGCGATTTCCCTCCATCAATGTCTATGGAAGAGTCTATTGAGGCTTTCAAGAATTTGGGTATATATCCTCAAATTGAGCAGTGGCGTGACCGCCTCAGGCAGTGGTTTTCATCAGTTCTTCTCAATCCTCTACTTAACAAGATTGAAACCAGCCACATTCAGGTCTTTCATTATTTTGCTTACCTTTCTTCACTGTTAGTATATATCTGTCAGTTTTGTGTCTGTAAGGGTACTTTGAGATTTTAAATATCAATTTTCACAATTCTTAACACTTCCTGGAAAATATGATTTGCATTTCATGAATGTTGTATTGTTCTATCCCACTTTGTTTTTTTTTCACATCTTCAGGTTGTTTACTTGTACACGATGAAGCTTACAGCTTTAATGTACAGCTAGTGACATTGTTTTAAAAAGACAAGCTGTTTATTGGGCTGATGTTCTGCATAGTTTTCTAAAATCTTAAACTCTGATTGCTTGTCAAGTGTGTCCACCATTTACCATTCCATTGAGATCAGGTAGAAGTTCATGAATCTAAGAAAAGTTAGTTGAATATTGATACTTGTTCTTTTCTTCTTGATACTTGTTCCCTCTGTAAAAATATTGTGATTCTGAAATCTATTATAGGAAGTCAATTTCTATTTGCCTTTATTTTCAATATGCAGGTAATGCAAGCAGCTGCCAAACTTGGTATTTCTATTACAATTGGTCAAATAGGAAATGATTCGCAAACCAGTGGCACTACTGCTACTGTGTCTTCCATTGATAGGAAGGAATGGCAACCAGCATTCACGCTTGATGAGGATGGACTTCTCCAGCAATTACGTGCTACACTTCTGCAGGCTCTTGATTCTTCCACACGTTAGTAGCTCCAGTATAATATTTTTCCCTGGGTCTAGATTGACCTATGATTTATTTGTGAGATTTAATGTGGTTTAATCTTGCTGCTTGTAGCTAAGTTGCCTGCTGCCAATCTGCAACAGACCAGCCAGCAAAATCCTATGATCCCTATCATGCAGGAATGCGTTGATGCCATCACTGAGCACCAAAGGCTTCATGCATTAATGAAAGGAGAATGGGCCAAAGGTCTGCTATCACATAGCAATGTTCCAGAAAATTATATGGTGCAAAGGATTCGGGGTACTCAGAGTTTTAAACTTCATTTGATGCTTGTTATATATCTCTAAACCCCATTTATCTTCTTGAACACATTGTTACCCGATGCTTACCGTTATGTTGCGTTCTCTTGAAATGTAATAGAGCTTGCTGAAGGGACTTGCTTGAAGAATTATGAATATCTGGGAAATGGAGATGTTTATGAGAAAAAGAATAAAAATTGGAGTCTTGACCTTCCTACCGATTCTCACTTGCTCTTGTATCTATTTTGTGCTTTCCTTGAGCACCCAAAGTGGATGCTTCATGTGGATCCCTCATCTTATGCTGGCGGACAGTCTAGCAAGAATCCCTTGTTCTTGGGTGTTTTACCTCCAAAAGAAAGGTTTCCTGAGAAGTATATTTCTGTCATATCTGGTGTTCCATCCACTCTTCACCCAGGAGCATGTGTACTGGTTGTTGGAAAGCAGATGCCTCCAATCTTTGCCTTGTACTGGGATAAGAAACTGCAGTTCTCTCTTCAGGTAGGTAACTGGGTAGTACTGAGGTGATTGCATGTTACTGAAATGAGCAATTTAACCAAATTATTGGAAATTAAGTGGAAATAGGCGGAAATGGTAAGACATACTCAAGTACACGATATTAACATATTTTTAATGTGCTTTCGTATCGTTCGTATATCAGGTTTAGTGCAAATGCATTCATAAATTGGATCACTGCACAGCTAGATTAGTGGGTCCATTTGAAGTTGGTTAAGAAGTCAAATGCTACTGGAATGCATCAGTGATCTATTGACATAGATTTACATTAATGAACCTTCTATCTCATTTGTCTTCAGGGAAGAACTGCATTGTGGGATTCCATCTTGGTTTTGTGTCACAGGATTAAGGTAGGATATGCAGGTATAGTCCGAGGTATGCATCTCAGTTCATCAGCATTGAGCATACTTCCAGTTCTCGAGTCAGAAACCGAGTGACAATTTAATTTGACACACCTGGAGTCATCTCAATATCATGGATTCAGAAATTGTTTCAAAGCAGCAGATATCATGCATAGCACAGAGGTTCTGATTTTTGATTGTGCGCTTATTAACAACTCTGAATCATTCAGGGCTCCTAGTTACTGACGATTTTGAAGTCCTCAAGAGGTGGGCTAAAGAGTTGACGGACGAGAGTAGACAAATCTTCTGAGCCAACATTTATACTAGACTTTCAATCACCTCATTTTGTACCAAGTCGGGGAAGAAGGACCAAGCACTCTTTGTAGGTCCCCAACCTCGTATTTTCTTACTTTTAATGTCCATGTCTGCGGGAGAATAAGATGCGCCATGAATTTCTTAGCCGTTCCACAAATTTTAGCAGCTTCCGATTGAAAGGCTTGCTTTATGGTAGTTCTGAGTTTAACATCATTTAAACAGCTCATTGTTTTGAATGATTGATATTCAAGTTTGTAGCCAAATTCTCTGTTCGATAAAATAATGAAAGAAAAAAGACAACAATGTTTGGAAGTCTTGAAGTTCAGACCAAAACGACTTCAATGAAAATTAAGCCTTCGTATATATCAAAGTAGAAGTTCAATTAACAGTTTTGTAAGTACCAAACCCATATCAACCTTGACGGTGCAGTATTACGTCAATGTAATCTATAAGGTCCATAATGAATAGAAGAAGAACGAGAGACTTCTCTATTATGAGCCTGCCTGACAGCCGATATCCAAGTTTTAGTCATTGTTGAAAAGTGGACATCAGCCACAATCTGTATCCAAATGGTTTCTAAATCAAAAGATAAAACATCAACACTATGAGCACTATTAATGCCCTATCTTCAGTTCTCAAAATATTTTCTTATTCTCCTCTATAAATAACTGATCTGCGGGGCATATACAAGCAAGCTATTTGCTCTCTTCATTAAACAGAGACCAAAAAGATGGACAATGTGGTGTTGTTTCTAACTGGGGACTACCCCCACTACGTCCAAGGAAGGAATTGGTTCAAACCTATGGATAATCGAATTTCCCGATTCAAATGACTATCTACTATACAATTTACCAGCACTTCAAATACATCTTTGTTGAAATGAGAGAGTGCTTGTAATAACCCTGATGGAACAAAGAACATCAGAAATCCCAAAGGTTATACTGCACAAAATTGATTAGGGGATACAAGGCCTACAGCTCACCAATTGCCAAAAGTTAATCTTCATTTTGTAGAGGACAGCTTCCTGATTGACTCGCCACTTTTTCCCACAATATATCATATCACTCAGTGCCTGCATCATCTTACACTTCCCTTCCATGCCATATGAATGGATGACCCTTTTTTCCCCCAATCCCAGGAAGGCAGTCTGACCCCAGAAAAATGCAAAAGCAAGGAACAAATATCTCAGTAAACAAGTTCCACTTTTCTACTCCGAGTCTGAGTCAATAGATAGATACAACCTCGGTCTTACAGAACGTTTCTGACGAGGAAATGTGAAAGGACTATCAGATCTCTGCCGACTTGCCTTCTCTGATCTATCATTCATACCAAAAAGCAAAGAAGCTGCAGAAGCAGTCGTCATCATGAAAAGACAGAGCGCAAAATAATTAATGCAATACAAGGCAAGATCAAATACAAAACTATTTTAGAATGGTTCTACAGAAGAAAAAGCTTTAACAAAAAGGGCACAAACCAGTATCAGCCAGCGAATCCACGGCACCTTCTCTTGATGGAACCTGTGGTCTTGGATTCAGTCCATTCGTAGGAGCTGAATCAGGATGACTTCCAGCAGTACCACCTCCACCAAGACTCAGAGAGATCCAATCCTCTGTGCGGACACCGTTGGATACATCAGCTTGATCCCTCAAATCAGACTGTCCAGATGCATCTGAAGGCCTAGTTGGAAGAAAGATTTGGAGAGATGGATCTTCACCTCCAAATGCTAAGGGATTATCAACCAAGCCATCATTAATATCAGTATCAGATCTGCCAACAGATGAATCTTGGACTAAACTAGCAGGTCCCATGACAGTATCTGGAGCTAAACTGTACCCATTCATTGACATAGGACAGTTGATTGGACCATGCTGCAAATCAACCAACCCATCTGGGACATCTGAATTAAATAATTGGAACCCAGGGCCAGCTTGGCTTCCGGCAGGCAATGGCCAGAGAGGCATCCCATAATCATCATCATTGGGATTTAGAAAGCCCAATCCATTCCCAACTGTAGGATCTTCAGGATAGGAATTAGCAATACCAGGAGGGGGCAATGAAAAAGCAGTCCCACCTATATCAGTTTGATTATTCTTGTAAGCAGCAGGAGATGTGATCAACATATCATTATCCTCATCTGAATCACTAAGAACAATAACCTCTGTATCCCCAACTGGTGCTGTAAAGTTTCGGTCAGAAAACCCATACGCTGAATCTACATTTAGAGATAATGAATCAAGTTCCATCCCATTGTTTGCAAAATCAAAACCATCCTGATTCACACTTGTTTCTTCACCATCCCGACCACTGCCAGTGGCACTGCTGCTCATTGGGATAACTTTCTGCTCATGGTTTTCAAACTTCTCGAGTAACCTGTTACCAGAGGAGGAGGTGTTCACATCCTCAGGTTTACTCACTTCCCAAAAACCATTGCGGTTTTTCCTGATTCCAAGTTTCAAACCAGTACCATTGTTACCTTCTGAAGTACCTTCCTGCTTGATATGCTTTTCTATTTCAACTTTAACTTTGAATTCACCGTTGGCTACACATAAAGATCCATCAGGATTGTGCCACTGTGCAAACTCACCAACTTCCCTTCGCTCAGAATCAGTTCTAGTTTTTACACGCCAAGAACCATCAGGCTTCACCTCAATTTCTGTTATATCTTCACCACAATGCCGCATCTGTACCATACCAAAATAAGCAAATACCATAATACACAAGAACGGATCCAATTAACAATATAATATGACCAAGATCAGGAATAAAAGAAGTACCTTGGAAGTAATGCGATTGAAATATGGGTCAATTATTACATTCTCCAAAGAATAGTTCTTAAGGCAAATGGGACACTGCCACTGCATGTAAAGCAATGCTTTGTCAGAGACAGAACAGTATAATAAGATCTCAAAGAGGATAAGAGTTAGTAACTAGCCTTCCTAGAACGCTGGTTCATTTCCACGAAAACCTCAAGATCAAAACATCCCATGTGAGCACAAGGTTTGAATCTTCCAGCGACCTTCATTCTTGAACCACTCATCTATACATCAGCATGTAAGGCGATTCTTAAATTAACATACTATCATCACAATGAAAAAAATAAACTAATCTGCTTCTAAATACATGAGCACACTTCACAATGTAAACAGGAAGATATGTTTCAATCTGTGCCACTTCAGGTTGCAAAACTGATCTCAATGATGAAAATTATTCTCATCCCTAGTTGCAGCCACTGTGATCTGATGGTAAAACTCACAACATCATCATTAGGCAGACAGATCCAATGGAAACTTCATGTGAGAAAACTTTTTCCTTAAATTATTCTATCCACCAATAATTGTCTATTCATTGCAGAGTTCAATATAAAGTACCAAATATCAGGAAAAACAAGTGCAGCCATGTATTCAACAAATATTGAAAAAATCTAATACTCCCGCCACCCGAAAAGGATGGTCCATATTTCCATTTGGTGTGTCCCAAATTGTAGTACACTTTCCTTTTTTAGATTATAGTAAAATGTTCAGTTTCTCGATATGCCCATATTTATTGTAAATTGATATTCCAACAATTTATAAGAAATATACTAATTTCTACTTGGAACTTTTAAGGAGGGACAAACAAGGAAATTCATGTGGACAAATTTGTCCTCAAATTATATTAACTATATTTTCTAAAACCACACAATTAGTTAAGTTGGACCGTCTTTTTGGGACGGGGAGTATCATCAAGCACATTGATTGACATGACATACAGGGCAGGGTTAAAACTTTTCAATCCAGACAGAGGAACACAAGGTAAGCTGAGGTATGCAGAAAGCAAGAAATGTAAATGTAAAATAATGATGACTTACAGGACAACGGAGATTAACAGCAAAAGAATCTGCAACAACTTCCAGATCGCTGTCACTATCTGCATTATCTGCTGCTCCTCCAGCACCACCACCAACACAACGACAAACACGAGCAAGTGCATCTTCGAAACATTCACCATCAGACTCCTTAGGAATCAAGTTGAGTATCTACACAAGAAAACAGCTCATGAAAACACTTGACAAAGATTAGGTCTGGGATCAACAGGAACTAAGTATAGTCTGTCCAAAAACATGGTGAGGAAAATAGGAAGAAAATGCTCCTTTCTATCCTCGTAATAAAAAACAGCCTTAGGAAAAAGGTGTCAATCCATCAATAAACTTTTTGCAAATGTTTCAAGTTAAAAGGTTTACAGTAACTCTTCCTGGTCCACAGTAAGCCAACTCTGACAATTTTGGTAATATTTAAGTAGCAGGTCTTTGTAAACAAATACGATAGCAAACGTATTTTATCACAAGGCGGCTATCAATTTTAAACCATGATACTTTACTAATATAAGGTAATAATGGGCCACAATAAAACTTGTGGTCAAATTTGGAAAAATTTAGTCTTCTAGCTCATCTACATGTTGGAAAATACATAATTTCGCTCTCCAACTTGTCTTCTATTGACACGCATAATCTTAATGACATTTTACTGAATACTTGTTCTAAGCATTAAGGACTCTTTTAAGTAAGACAATAACACAATATATGGAACAATTGTGTCTCCAATGAGCCCTAAATGATTATAAAAACAAATAAAAATATATGAGTTCGATAGAGGCTGAACAGAACAAAAGCAATTAGTTGAAAATTAGTTAAAGTATTTTGCTTTGCAAAAATTCAATGGCTAATTTCATACCTCAATCTCAATCCTTTATTTTCTAAAAATAAAAATCTACTCCAATCTACCTCGACAAAAAAATAAAATAAAATAAAATAAAAAATAAAAACAGCACAACACAACAAAATAGAACAGCATAACAAAAATAAAAGTACAAATACCTGTTGAACAGTTCGTCGCTTCACTATTCTAACTCCTAGACAGAAGATACGTGAATCACATCCACTTAATGTTATCTTATTGATCCCATCTTTTGTACATGGAGTGATCTAATAAAGACAATAAATTAGTGCAAACTAAAAAAGAAAAAACACAAGACAAGGCACAAAATTATTCAAAGCCCAAAATGAAGATCCAAAATGGAAAAGCTGTTTATGTGCATTTCATTTCCAAATAAAGAACAACTTAAACAATGTATAAAATGAAGATAGCAATTCTAAATGGGAAAAGTTAAGGGACACACTTACTATTGGTCCATCATCACGACCATTGGCACCCAGTAATTGTGATCCAGGTCTATTGATAGCACGAACAGGCACACCTATGCCATACAATAAACAAGGTAACAACTACAGTAAATCGAGACTAGATGCAATATGAAAGGTGACGTATCATATGTCATAGCTGGCATAAAATGGTAATTAATTGTAGCATATAACAGGCACTAACTACAGCTCCCAGCACAGGCAAAAACATCGATATCCAACCACTAAAAGAAAGGCACAATAATTTCACCAACTGCAAGTTTTAGATAGAAAAGCAGTGTGAATAATGATGACCATTGAAAGGAAAATCTACCATACCGTTAATTTGCAAATCTGCATATTGCGGCCACTGCATCCTAAATGGAACCTTGTCATTCAAAAGCATACACCATGCCTAATACCAACCATCACGACAAACAATTCAGTACATTTATAATTTAACAGAATCCAATAGACTCGTACAAGAAGGGAAAACTGTGTACCCTAACCAACCTGGACATCATACTCCGGTTTTGTCAATAAGTCCTTGTCAGCCCTACTAAGTGGAAATGTCTTGTCCACACTTTGTACTGGGCTTGAGCTGAAAGAACAAAACGGATGAAATCAGACACAAGAATAAACTGTTGCATGCTACTAACATAGCAGAAATACAGGATAACTCATCTTTTTAATTCAAAGTCAAAAGGATGTAATGAGGAGAGAAGAAATACACAACCACATGAGCAATATTATAGGTCATATAGTATTTGCTTTAGCACGTTTTATGATGTAAATATCGTCTTTTCAGTTCATAAACTTAACAACAATCTCTCTCTTATAGTTGGCAATTCAAAAATATATGCTGCACTTACCCATCAGCTGGAATACTAGTAGCCAACTTCACAGGTAACAAAGGATTTGCAACAGTAACCCAAAATCTGTACATACGAGAATAAATCAGAATCACATTTCTCGATTAATTACAAACCTTAGCATATTGATAAAAGCGACTGCAAAAGAAAGGAGCATTTCCATTGCTCCAAGTGCACAAAAAAAGACACATTTCCAAGATGATTCAATGAGGCCAATATAGAAAGCAGTGTCATAAGAAGTTCAAGATTTAGCTGATAGAACACCAAATTAAACAGGACAAATATCAGATTTAACAGAAGAACAGATTACATAAAAACATGAAAACAGAAGATGGCACAACTACTCCCTTCACGTGTTTAGGTTTAGCTGTAGCTTAAGACATTCGACACTTAGCTTTCAACCTACATGAAAGATAGGAATCTTATACTTCTTCAGTTCAATAGTGCCTAAAGCAGCCCATCGAATAAAGATGTTTACTCCAATTGTATAAAATTACTTGCTGCAATGATACAGAATAGAGAATCTCCTCCATTTCAGAACAGCCCCAATGTCTCTACAATAAAGCATCCAAGCCTTCCTCGCACCATAACCCTCAAACAAATTAATCTGTCCTATCCATAATGGATGATTTATACAAATCTATATTTCACAAGACAGATATTTGCTTAATCTCGACTTAGATTCTCATACGGCCACATATTCATATCACTACAATCATGAAACAAGACCACTAAACCAACAAGCAATAGAAAACTACCTTTTAGTGTTGTCAAGCTATGATATTCTACTTTCCTTCACAGCTTCACCTAAATCTAAGTACAAGTAGGATCCCAAACATCATTGACAGAATACAGCATATGGTAAACTATTATTGAATAGCTCAAGGACCACCATAGACATATAAGAGTATATAACCAGACACAAGACACAAAATACATATGCTACTCCAATGATCATCACGAGGTCCCCTCATGAAAGAGAGAGAAAGGGGGGGAGGGAGGCAAATGAGGACCTACAATCAGTGAAAAAATAAATGAAATTCAACATAAGAAGCATGGACATTAGACAGCACATACGGGTCAGCCCGGCTAAGTCGACAGATCTCGCAGTAAAACACATCCGGAGATGGTTGAGTGCCATCCGTTGGCTTTTCAGGAATAATGACACAACTCATGTGTTGCCATACTCGACACCTAGGATCCTCACACTGCCAAAAGAAACAAAAGGGCACAGTGCATGAGACATTTGCAGTACAATAACAAATTACTAAAAAACACAGTTTCACATTAACAGGCACTCATTACATGAATAAATAAATCATAACCCTTCAGCATGTCATATGAAATTTTTGGTTTCTTGCCCAGGTGCTCAGACAAGCATAAGCACATGGCGTTTGTGAGTGTGTGCAGCTGAACAATAAACCAAAAACTTGAACACCTGCGCAGGCATCAATAGTCTGAACGTTATTTCTAAGGCATGGCTACAGAGGAGTGCTGGAAGTCAAGTACCAGGTTTCAAGTGAACCATGAAGCATGATCCAGAACATCAAATAAAGAATTTCAAGCACATTCAAAGAAATCCAATGCAACGAAAACCTTATACTAGATCAATGGGGTAGGTTACTAGCTATACTGGTTGCAGCTTTGCAGTTATCCAAAATAGAGCCTGCTCAATAGAAATATGCGGAAGTAAAGCAATATGGAGATAATTAGGTTTCCAACAAGCGAACCTAGTTTAACAACAAAATCAACATGAACCATGGACATGGCATGCATTTAGCAATAACAGGTGTTATTTAGTCTAAAACATATTCCAACCATTCTACTCACATCTAAAAAAGTACAACTTCCACTCAAATCAATAAAATTCTTATTGAAACTGCGACTTGTATGATAAAATGAATTTAAAGAAATAAAGATCCAAGCATAAACCTTAATCAGTGACTCTTGCTCAGATATGCTTCCACATACACAGCGAACTTTTGAATCCAAATGAAAGGAATCATCAATATCTGTTTTCATTACTGTCTTACTGCTATCCAAGACACCCTGTCCCTTGGAAGCTAAATCAGTGGCCCCTGAAACCTGCATTTTTCTGCAATCATGACATAAGATGCATGTCAGTGAAAGTGAACAGATGCAAGACAAAGAAATGCACAGAAATACCTGGAGAAAAAAAAAGACACTGCAAACATTTAGACTATTATACAAATTAATCACAATAACAGGCGAAATACATTTTGAAACCCGGAACTTTTCATTTTTATTCTGTTGATCCTTGTACCTTTATTTTGTTTAATTCAGTCCTCGAAATGTTTTGTTAACATTAGGGAATCTTATTGCCCATTATTATTGAAAAATACCCATATAAAGCTTGATTTTCATTCTGTTCCCTTTATTTTCTTTCAATCTATGAAAGACCATTCCCTTCGTCATGCATAGGTATGGTAACAAGGAGGGAATTCTCCATTTCCTGTCTGACTTTGCCCTGAACAGGATGGGGAATCGCCACTTTTCCAAGTTTCCCATACAATGGGGACCGGAGACTGCTACTTCGTCCTCAAAAAATTTCGATGTATTTTCACATTGATGAGTAGATCATATACTAGTAAATAATTTCATTATATAATTATGTTGCAAGTCAATTTATACTACGGATCTGTTTCAAAAACATATTTTCAAGCATATTATGAGTATTTAAATAAAATAAACTACCCAACCAGTATAGGAATAATCTCCTCTCTCGAGGATAAAGGATATTGAGTGCAGACTGCACAAAGTCCCCTTGCAATCCCCAATCATATAGGGCATGCAAAAAATCCAGTTCTGAAAAATTATTAAAATTTTAAAGTTTTAACTCTTCACTGGTCCTATTAACAATAAGCTTCATCAAAATTAAGGATATTACTGTTGCTCTTTTTTTTTAAAAAAATCTCATACAAACCACATTGAAAAGTTTCCTACATGTTATAGGAAGATTAGAGGTGTTTTAAGTTGGTCAACTTTCAGTTCAACAAAGAAAAATTAAATAAGGACTTTATTTTACTAAAGTAAAAATCTCGTGCTTGATAAAACAAATTAGAAGCATAGGAGACTCAATAGAATAAAAATGATGAGTTTAGGAGCTTTAGACAGTGTCTGGCGAGATAAAAATAAGAACAACAATGATAATAAAGACAGTTCAAAAATGATAACAGCAACAACAACAATAACAACAATAATAATAGAATTACTAATAACAACAATAATATAATTGCAGCAGTGACAATAAATAAATAATTAAAAGCAACAAGTGGAGTATAAAATGTTTGACCTGTAGATATCATCAACTAGTTTTGCCACATCTTCCTTACGAATAGAACTCTTCTTTGTCGATTTTGAAACTGCAGATGCAATGTTCTCATAGAAGTTAATGAATTTGGCATACAAAATTTCCATTGTGGATGTGTAAGCACAAAAAGAACGGTCAGAACACCAGGAATGAACAATAGATTAATATACTGATCTCTACACATCCAGGCCTGGTAAGGCATCCATGCCATCTATCAAGGAAAAAATGGAAACTACCATAGAATCACACTACAAACAATAAGCACATGGAGGTACAATTGGGGTACTGCTTTCCAATCTTAATTAAAAATAAATAAACTACTGACTGTTGAGAAGTTATGGTCAAATTGTGACAATTAAGCCACCATAACTGGTAGAAGCATATGGTTAGACAGGCACATAAAGAATCAGATAGCATATTGTTCTCAACTTCACAAGTTTGAACTAAAAGCATTTGTGCTAACTAATCAAAATTATATGCATATTGAATGAATTCCATAAATTTTTAGAGAAAACAAATCATCTTATCGAAATTTATTCAAGTTCACAAAAGATAGGAACTTTAACACTCATATAACTTGAATTCCAAATTTTCATCCTCCGGAATGAATGTGTGACGTGATTAACCAAAAAGTGTATGTAGATATTTAGATAGCAGATTATATATTAACAAATCATTAGTTTCAGAAGTCCTGAAAAATGATGCATATAACATCTAGAGAAACTGTGAAAGCTATCGTCCTTAATTAGTACGAAAAATAACAAATGATATTAATAAAAGTAACCCATTATAAAAAAGCCATGAAGCGAAAAGAATGAAGAGGCTCATCATTCAATGTTGATACCAACGAAAATGATTCACATAACAACTTGTGTAGTCCTAGTACCACAAAGAACACTTTGATAGCAATATAAGTTGCCATTAGAAGAATAAGCAATAAAATATGTTGGAAAGAAGGGGCTCATAAATTACTCAATGATGCATATTTCTAAAGTATACAGAGGAAACAACAATTGTACTAAATAAATCATCTTACTTAATAAATCAGAAAAGAGGAACATGTACCTTGTTCATCTGAGACAAAACTTAATATTCGTTCAACAAGGTCCTACATTTTATTAGAGAAAAAAACATACATTAAGTCACACTGCAGAACTAATAAATTCTTAGAAAATACATCAAATGAGTTACACATCTCCATTGATGGCTAGTGAGTTACAAAAAGTTGACATGCATGACTGGTAATGGTGATTCTCCGACACATAATATGTTTTCCTTTTAAAAACATCAACTTAAGGAGTGTTCTGGTATCTACCTGCTTCTTCCCCTGCTTTGAAAGACCTAAAATTGCCAGGGCATCCTTGAGCTCTTTTATCCTGAAATATGCTAATTTATCCTACAAAGAGGCAAAATTTTCACAATCTGTTCAGAAACAGGAAACTACATAAGAAAAAACTAATGCATACAGCCAATGTGACATCGGATGATTTTGACAATAAAAACCAAAAGATAACAAGAAAGCATCAGAACCAGAAAAAACCAATATTAAGACACAGTGTACCCATAGATTGCAATTATTTGTCAAATAGCTCAGTTAGTATGCGGTTCCAGATGCTGCAAATACTGCATCTTGAATCAAATGAGATATAAAAATAACAATTATTACCTTAAATCTGTCTCCTTTAATCTCTTTGAGACAGGATGGTAAAAGAAAGAGATATTGAAGTAAATATACACATTAAAAAATAAGAAACAAAAATCAACAACTTCTAAAATGTCATCTTCGTGAACTTCGTAATCAATAAAGGATATGGATGTGAAACAGAACTCAGCGACATCATAAATCACGATTACCAGCAACCACCACAAGCACCTAGTGGCATCTCAACAACTAACAAAAGGCGGACTTACAGCACTTCATAGTAAAGAACTTTAGGTAATACTTGTATGTTTAAAATATATAAAGGTAAGGAAAAAAATAAAAATAAAAGCATCACCTTGCTAGTCACTGAGCTCAATCACAAATCAAATCCAAAAAAAAAAAGACAAATAGCTATCCGTAATCAATATCCCTCCAACTTGCATTCAGCAATAAAACACGTAAAAAGAGAATTGCGGACGTTAATTTCGACTTCATATCATCAGTAAGCAACCACTGATACTACTTCAACCAACCAGCACCAACAGTAATCACCACCGCAAAATTACATTGCGTGCAGAAGGAAATCAACTGTTTCCCTCACCCTACAAGAGCTATACTACAACCTTGGAACCAACAAAAAACATGAAAATCACAGCGGGCAAGTATAAAATAGAATAGAAACCCATCCAGAAAAGTAAAATACCTTGCAACTAGTTACCAAATCCATCTTCCACTTCCAGAAACTCGAGGCCCAAATTCAAACCCAAATCAATACTTTAAACCATCAATTACTCAACTAGCCGACCAAACCAGCCCATGCACAATCTCTGAACAATGATCGATCTATTCAAGGAATCCAAGAAACATAAATAATCGAACTAATTCACAAAAACAAACAGAAATCGGAAACAAATAAAATCAAACAGCCAAAATACCGTAATCAATACACACACTTACGCCAAAAGGGAAGAATAGAAGAGAGGAATCGGTTTAGGGTTTGCAGAGCTTAATACGCCGACTTCTCTTCTCTTCTCTGGTGTGGTTGTTTCGTTGCGAAAGCGTTTTTCTTTCTTTCTTTTTTTTTTTTTTTTAATTTTTCTATTTTGACCGAGAGGAAGAAAGGAAAACGAAGCTATCCTCCAATTACAAAAAGTCCCGGACCTATCGGCTATTATGAAATCGGATTTTTGAAACGGGAACACGTCCGGGTTTAGTTTCGGTGCAATTGCGTGTGTGTTTCGTGATGCACGCCCTTACGTTATTCAGATTATTCGTTTTTACCTCGCCCTTCAGAATTTTGTGGGCTGCGGAAACTTTCTCATTGCTGTAATTTTTGAGCGGCTGTTGTTCTGCCACGTCACATGCTGTAACGTATCAGAATCCTTCATTTTTTTCATGAAATCAAAATCCTTGATATGATTGATAGAGAGATGGTCAACTTCATAGGTTGAGATCCAGCCTTCCAGTTGATATACCGAGTTTTAACATGGATGATAAATATGGATGTGGATTTACGATCACGTTTTCCAAATCCTACGAGAATCCATGAATTTTTATGGATTTTGTAATTAATTTTTTGTTAAATTTTTCAATGCATTAGGTGTATAATCATTTTATTTCGATAGTATTAGTCTTAGATTTGATACTTTTTTCTGACTTGTGTTATAGTATTTGTTAACTGGCGTGTGATTTAATTTTTAAAAACACATCAAACTATATCGGAAGTATGATTCAGATCGTAACTATAACATACTTGCATAGGAAGTATAGTTTAGACAATGATCCGCTTGCCCTGCGATGATCTGACACGTTATGGAAATCCTAATTCTTTTAGCTTTCGATACAATCAAATAAAAAACCCTAAAACTTCTGCATAATTTCCTTCGGATTGAGTAGACATCATCAACTACCCCGATTGAATTATTTGGTCCCACTTGTTATCAACGAGATTAAGAATACTTCCAGCAAGAAATATATCGGCTACTCCTATTTTGCTCGCCACTACTATAGGAATCGCTTTTCCTTTCTTTTCCTCTGGTTACTAAGATGTTTTAGCGGGCTCTGTTATGGATTTCTAACCACATTTTCTATGGAATAACGAAAAAGAAAAGGGCAATTCAATCTTCATAAATTTCATCGGGATGTCGAGGAAGTTGGTGACCTGATGATAGAGAAGCCGGCTGGAGAGACTTCGTGGATCTTGAGAGTGTTGGGCATGACTGGATGAGTGGGCACATAAGAGAGGTTAAGCTCATATAACATAAAACCAATTGGCTTGTGTTAAGGCCCAATCTACACCACTTATATACTACTCTTTGATCTTATATATTTCCGATGTGGGATTTATGAGTGGACGACCTTTTCATGTATACGAAACGCTGCGAAGAGAACTGAGGAATTTTCATTTATAGTTTTGTTTTATAATTATAATACAAAATTCATTTCGAAAATCATTTTCATAAAAGATTCAAGACCGAAATCCCGAAGAAGATTTAGGAGTCGCCACCCGGATCAGCTCAACCAGGAAATTTAGGTATAGCCGAAACTGAGTGAGGGCTGCTATACCTTCCAAAAATTTAGGTTTAGACGAGTTAGTTATTTGTTATCTAATTAAAATACATGCTTCAACAATTAAATTATGGCATTTTATGAACTAAGTTGATTTTATTTAAAGCATACGACGTTCATGCAAGATACTAAAAGTAGTAAATAAATTAATTATTACAACCATATCGAATCACATAATCTACCCTAGTGGATATATACGAATCAAATGGGGAATAGGGATACAATCGCCTAAAATACACGAATTCGTTTTACATAATAATAAAAGCCTAACATACATCTGATCCTGCAAACACGGAGGTTAGTACTCGAATAATTGCATGTAAGACTCAATCAAGCGAAATGGGATAATAGATGAGTCGGGGTCATGCACTTAGAGGGGATAGTTGCACGGACTTGATAAATCCCGCCGACTAGACATGGAAAACATTTTGAAACGTCATTGTATTCGATTTTTGAGAAAATAGTTTTTTTGGTTAATTATTTAACATGGCAAGTTGGTCGGATTTTAGGAAATTAGGTCTCCATCGTTGTTTTGTTCTAATACATGCTTCTAGAATGTAAATCTAAGGTTCAAATGTCGTGAAATATGTGAAAATTAATTCTAGTATTTCTATCTCAAGTTAACACCCTTGCGGGAGTTGTCATACCCCGTACGGGTGTTGCTTCTAGGTTTGGTTCAAATATTGAAATACACAATTTTAAGATTTCTGGGAAAATCTGAGGATGAAACCTCATGCTGGTGTTGCATCAACACCCGCACGGGTGTTGTAACTAGAACACTATAAAATCAAAGTTTTAGATGAAATGATGCACAAATCACAAATAAAGAGTTTATGCTTTCGGTTTCCCAGAAGTATTACCTTTGATGAATGAATCCACCACTTGAGAGGTTAAAATTGATTCAAAGAGGCTTTGATTAAATGTCCGAACTTAAAACTTTGAAAATAGTTTCAAGCTCCAAATGTTATAGTTTTGGTGTCTGAATTAGTCTCTAATCCTATTAAAAACCTTAGTGAAATTTTTTTCTAAGATTTCTAACCAATTTTAAGCCTAATAATAGAGATTAAAGATGAAAATGGAAGAAAAAGTTTGATTTTCTTTCTCCTTTTCTTCCCTTTTCTTCCTCGTTTTCTCTTAGTCAAAGTTGCTAACCTTTTTTTCTGATTTTGGTGAGGTTTTTATAAGCAAAAAGAATCTTATTTCTTGTTAAATCTGCCCCCCTAAAATCCAAATTTAAAGTTTTAAGAAGAAAAGGTAGGTTTTCTGCTTCTGCACGTGACACCAGTGCGGGTGTTAAAGCAACACCCATGCGGGTATTGATGCAACACCCGTACAGGTGTTAACACAACCCTCATGTGGGTGTTTACGCAACATCCGTACGGATGTTGATGCAACACCCATGTGGGTGTTACGACACCCGTGCGGGTGTTGTTTCCAGAATGCATCCTCCTTCGCTTAAGAAATGTTTAAGGCTTAATGTTTGATCGATCGGAGCTTTGATCTTGAATTGACTTCGACTTCTGTGGCTGTAGAAGGCTATAAAAGCAAACAACAACTCATTCATCAATGAAACTAAGAACTAAAATCCCGCGCTCATAAGCTTCACCTCGTGTATCTAAATTTATGGCTTGCGAGTTTACCTTATCTCGTGACGAATTTGGATACATGATAGAGAGCGTGATGAGAAAGAATAGAGACTTACCCGCCCCTAGATTTGGATGAAGGACTTGGCTGCTCGTTACCTTTTAGAGTCGTGTAGGACTGGTCACCTTTTAGAGTCGTATAGGACTGGTCACCTTTTAGAGTCGTGTAGGACTGTTCACCTTTTAGAGTCATATAGGACTATTCACCTTTTAGAGTCGTGTAGGACTGGTCACCTTTTAGAGTCGTGTAGGAGTGTTCACCTTTTAGATTCATGTAGGACTGTTCACCTTTTAGAGTCATGTAGGACTATTCACCTTTTAGGGTCGTGTAGGACCTTTGGATATGTTAGTGAGTTATGAGATAC
Source organism: Euphorbia tirucalli (assembly GCA_039660915.1). Classification (NCBI taxonomy): domain Eukaryota; kingdom Viridiplantae; phylum Streptophyta; class Magnoliopsida; order Malpighiales; family Euphorbiaceae; genus Euphorbia; species Euphorbia tirucalli. The sequence goes on from CM077639.1 coordinate 16,705,509, forward strand.
GTATTTATTCCATGATCAATTATTTTGTAAACAAAAATTTTTGCCCCTTTAATCAATAATAAATACGAGTCGAGGTCTTGTATGAGATGTCGAACCGAATAGCTATGGGACGTTGAAGATACATAATGTGTGCGTTGATGGTTGAGACTCCTTACTCCTCTAGTCGATGATAAAGGTGTGCAAGGTTATTCTTTAGTGTTATTCTTTTGGTGTACTTTATATTACTGGGAAAAATTTTCCTCTGTGCAGCTTACTCCTGCAAATGCAATGGATATTTAATGTATGTAAATGTATGCACGAATGCAAATGTAAATGCAAATATTCATGGGCTTGTCTTAGCCTGCTGTCCTAGTCGATCATTCGCTTAGGCTTGATAGACACCACTTTGTCTTGGTTATTGAGAGGCTTGCAAATGAAGCTCCAGTGACGAGAATATTTAGCCTCGAAACAGTGAATTTGGTTCAAATCTTACAACCGTGATGGTTTTTTGGTCCAATCACTAATTTGTTTCTACTGTAGAGTAATGCAAATGGTGCCCTTTCATCGATTGCTATTGGTTGTTAGATGATTTGGCTATTGGATGGTTATTGTATGCCCCTTGTTGTCTGTCATTGAGGATGAGTTTGGTATTCACTTATCAATAGCTTTCATAAGCATGGCTTGGACATGCTTCTAGAAGTGGAATACACTTCGACTTTCACCTTGGACTATCTAATCCGATTTTTAGTTTAGCGAGTTGCTATATTCTTTGCCTGAGTTTCGAGCTATATGATCTTAGTATGCCTTTAATTATTTGTTGCCGGGGATAAGTGAGTTTGACATTTTCTTGCCAGTGGTTTCAAAAGGATTATGGTTTGGCATGATGTAGTCACTAAGGATGAGTATTGACCACTGGGAATGAGTGATCCTTTGTTGGTGTTGATGATTGGTTTTCCCATAAAGCAGCCTAATTAAATGCAATAACTTACTAATAGAACTTAAATGCAATGTATGCAATATGAGCATCTAAGCAGAAAATCTAACATGTATAACACCATTATGATGTAACTGAAATAAGTGCAATAAGGAAAACAAAAGTGACTTTGACTTTGAGCACCATCAGCTCTCATTACCAATACGTCCTTTTTGGTTTCCATGTCGAAGATTTTCTCTTGGAAGAGTTTTTTCTTTTTTTTTACGTTACTTTGAACCCGAAGATTTCATTTGCTTCCTAGATAGGTGGTCTCAAAATTCTACATGAATTATCTGGCCGAGTTGATTTTTTTGTGTTGTTCAGTCTAGGTTTTGGAGAGTGTGTCTTGATATATCCATTAAAGGCCATGAGGACATTGCCCCTGATGACATCAAATGATTCAGTTGTTATATGTTCCTAGTGTTGGGAACTTGTACTTAGGTGTAAAACACTTTTCCAGGCGTGGTTTGTTGTGTGCTATAACTTGTAGGTGGATATGCAATGACATGATGTATGCATATTGAATATTAAAATAGGATATAAAATATTCATGACATAATGAATGTGGGTAAATTTGGAAAAGTCAAACTGTGGCTCCGGCTTTGATCAATGTCTTTTCTTGTTACCAATATGTCCTCTCAATTTTCCACATCAAAGATTTTCACTCTTTTTTTTTAGGTAGTAGCAATACAGACTAATGCGTGTCATTTCAATGTCTTCCATCTCGAGTTCTTTTTTCTGGGATTCATTCCTGCATCTGAAGTTTTAATTATCCCTTTGAGGCAATGCAGGGTTTACTTTAAAGATATTTCACTTGTCGCTCTATTGACTTGACATATGTAGGACTATATTTCTTGAGCAGTCTTTAAAGTTTGAGCAGTAACCGCTCTTTCACTATTCGCTCTTTGACTGAGGCATTGGATGATAAACCTTTGGTTTTTGGAGCTCGGATATGAAATTATTTTTTCATCATTTGTGTTACCTGCATCTCATCTCAGACTCCATTGGCTTCATATTGGGTAAGTGTAAGTGTCTTTGGTCGTGTTCCCTATGGTGAAAAAAGAAAGGTGGATGAGACAATATGGATGATCCTAGGTTCAAGTTTAAGAAGGAAGCGGATTAATAGAGCGACATAGATGGCGTAGCCTCGTAATTTAGGTGAATTAAAGAAAATGGGTTAATATAGCGACGTATATGATGTAGCCTCGAGATTCAAGCGTAAGAAGAAAATGGTTTTTTTTATATATGGTGAAGCAAGACAGAGGTTGCCAGAATACTCATTTATTAAAGAGACTAGGTTGATTTAAAGGATGAATTGAAGATGGCTTTGATAGGGAAAGGCTACATATTGGGATGCAACTGTAGTCAAGATCTGTTAACTTTTAATGATAAAGACCTCAAATTGCAAGTTGATCGATCACGTAAGTATTGTCTTCCGCTGGTTGAATGACCCATAGTCATACCATCCTTTCCATTATTATTATTATTTCTATTTCTTCTTAATCTCTCTCTCATACTCAAGAAAGAAACCTGATCAAAGCCACAACCACCTTTTAGTTTTCCTAACACATTCAAATTCATGCATTCAAATGTCATGTGTGTTTAATATGTCTTTTTGGATAAACAATGCATGCGTAATGTCATACACATATGAATATCATAAGGACAGGATAATAATAATGCACTACTACCATAAACTACTTCAGGTTTTATACTATGATGGGCGATGGAGGTGACTTGAGCTTCTCATAGGCTAAAGATTTTTGTGAGTTCAGGGTTTGGCTTTGGAGTTTTAGCATTGGGTATACTGTTTGGATCAGGACTTGGTGTTGGAGTTCGGCTTTAGAGGTTAGTTTTGGAATTTAGCTTTAGAGTTGTAGTTCCAATGGCTTTTGTCTCGAGATGGTTCTTTTTGTGTGAGCTTGGCTTTCTTAAGATGCATGCCCATGGCTGATTGCTTAGGCATTAAAGGCATTGCTCAAATTGAAACCCTGGATTGGGGCTATTCTTCCTCACTAGTTACCAATGATAGTGTCTATCAGGATTACCGATCTTGGTTGATGAATGACTCGATGGAGACATTGTCATTCCATATTTACTTATTTATCTCACAAACTTACTTTTCAAGAGAGAATTTGATTAGAGCCAGATTCACTTTTAGGTTTCCTATTGTACTCAAATTGACATCATGAATCTTAATGTTATGCGTGTTGGATATGTCTTTTTAGAAAAATCAAATACATGCATAATGCTATGTATATGCAAACATCACATGAGTAAGAGGATAATAAATTGCATTGCATTCAATACAAGCTGTTCTAGGGTTCCGCACTAGTACAATACACCTTACAGATAAAATGAGCTCCCTACAAGCAGGGAATCTTCGAAAGGTGTTGATCTAGGAAACCTAGTCCAAAGGCATTGGTCCTTGTTTTTGTATCATACATTTGTGCTTTGATATGAGTTTTATGTTTTATACAACAATTGGTGTCATTAGATAAAGGCATCAATCTATTTATTATATATCTTGTGCTATGTTTTAAATAGAGTAGCTAATGGACATATCCATATCCATGTTGTCAAGTGTCATACACTTAGCAGTAAGACCATGGATAGGGAAAACGATATAACCATAAAGTCATCCGTAGTTTGTTCCAGTCATTGGAATAAATAGAACTAAAGACTATCATTAGCCTGGTTGTATGGCTGTATCTTACCAGCCATTAAACATGGGATGTCAACTAGGTTAATGGGTACATGCAAAGGGGCATAGTACTAGATAGATCCACTATACGAGAAATCCACATGGTATAGTATCACAAGTGATTCTCATATAGCACTTGTATGGATCCTTTAACCTGACCATATGATGGTGCTGCATATAAGTGGAATACTTTGGTGTACGCCTAAAGGGCCTGTAAAAGGATGCCAAGTATGGGTACGTTCAGGTATGTCAGTGAACATGGCAATGTTATGGATATGCAGAAGGGAATGTCACTCACTAGTCCACTGAAAAGATATCACCGGTCTCTTGATGAATGCAACTGATAAAAGTGTGGCCAAACCCAAACAAGTTGGAACTTGTTTGTGAGCATCAGTTCATTCGGGATCAAGTAAATGTCCGAACATAAAAGAGGGTGATCAATCCATATCTATATGTTGGACATCGATATTAATGACATTGAGATATATAAGTAAACTACAGGGTTACGGTTCCAATTGGACTGCTATCTCCGTTTTAATTGGGGGCTGCAGTGGCTTGCGAGAGCCCGCCTGCAGTCTGTGGGCCATAGGCCCATTGCCAACATAAAGATGGGCCCACAGGATCATACACATTGAACGTCTAAACTTTAACTAAAAGTATTAAGTGTGTACTTAGAGTATACACACTGGAGAAAAGAGGAATCCGTTTATTATATTATATAGAACGATTGGATTGATCAAAATAATATAATTAATTTTTGTATAAGCCTTCTTATAATTAATTCAATGAATTAATTTATGAGATTATTTCCTAGGTGGAAATATTTCACATGTATTTAATTTTATGAAAATCTAATTCAGTTCATTGGTTATATTAATAGGTCAAATTAATTTTAATTTAAATGTATGTAATATATTATATGATATAATATATAAGCATACATATTGAATTAAAGTTACATTTGAAATTAAATAAAACAAAGGAATTAAAATGGACTTAGGCTTGAAAAGGAAAAGCCCACATAGAATTAAATTTGGGTTGGGCGAAATGTTTCAAATAGTAAACTTGCCCACCAAGTTTAATTAACTTGGATATTTTGGTCTATATAAGGATAAGGATAAAAAAATAAAAATAAAAAAACCTTTTTTCACTTTTAAGCTTATCCTCTCTTCTCTTCTTTAGTTTCTTAACTGCTAGCACAAGTTTTAGTTCTAAAGCCGTTCGTATACGTGACCATGGAGGAAGTCTTGTTTGATTTCTGCAACCATCTCTTAAAAGATATACTGGTGAGAATCTAACTTTCCTCTTTTTAGTTTTGATTTTTTATTTTCACATTATTAGCTCCTGGGTATGAATTTGAGGAAATTAACGCATTCTTACACTTCAATCAGTTGATTTCCAGTGAAAAATCCCAACATCTGGTTATTTTCCGATTACGACTTCTGCCTCAACACCATTGCCTCACTATTTTTCCATTATATCAGACCTTGTAGTTCTTCATCTTGCTCTTTCTGGCGGGAGCTCTTAGGAGCTTTTTTGGCAGTTTCCTTGATTACCATAGACCATCCATCGGGGTTGATGGGATTTTCAGTTTCCTTTTTATTGATTATCTTCTGAATCTCATCTCTCAAACGAAGGCAATCACTAGTCCGATGGCCTTTTGCCACGTGATAAGTGCAAAAATTATTCTTATCTGTTCTTATTGGCACAACAAATGGCCTGATACTCTGCAATAGATCTTCCTTTCTACATTTGGCAAATTGTTTGCTTAACGAGTCATCCCATGGAGAGAAGCCTTTTCCGATGGCCTTGGTAGGTGTACTTTGCCTTGGTTGGTTTGGACATTGACCCTGGGTGGTTTGTTCAGTTCTAATCCACTGGTCAACCCTTGAATATCCATTTATAGTTGATAACCTCCATTAGCTCGCTGGCTAGTTCCCACATCATGCATATAGTGATTAGCCTTAGAGGGCGGCACATTAGGTTTGAGATATTGCAGCAGACTTTTATCTTTACTTTCCTAGGAAATCCAGTCTAAGGATGTAGTCTCAGGGAAGATCACATGATTCTTTCTGCTTTTGGTCTGACTAAGGTGCCATTAAGAGACTACTGCGACACCTTCTTGATGACTTGTAACTTCCACGGATTTAAGAAGACATAACAGACATTTTGTGGTTATTCCAGCAGTTGGTACTGGTTTTGTACCTACATTTGGACCTGACAGATCCGAGTCTTGATAGAAGGCTTTTTATGAGTGTTAGGAATAAGCAGCGAGAGTTGGGATGCTCTGTGCCTTCTTGGCATTGCAGCTGGCACTTGCACTTGCCATACCACCTATTTCTTTTTCAAGCTTTGCCACTTTTGCTTCTAATTTGGCACACCTTGCTATCAACCTTTCCACTTTGTCACAGTTATCCCCTACCATTTCTTTTAGCACCATTGCCATTTCTTCTTTGATGGCCTTTCGAAATTGTGACGAGGTGATGTAGTCCTACATACCATCTGTTATACTATTTACGTTCACTGAGTTAGCCATTTCTTCCTTATAAGCTTTTGCAGAAATACTGATCCCTTTTACTAAGTCTGATTCTGAACCTGACATTGTTATGAGCCCAAATTCATTGTTTTCTAATTTTGACTTTGGTGGTTGAACTAACTAATGGCTTCTCAACTAATCCCTTCTCAAAGTCTCCCCCCTAAATATGAACACCTGTCAGTGTCCATGGGTGTATGCATGGAAGGGCTTTAAGTAGAGCATGATGTATGCATGAGTATATGATATGATGCGTGTATGTGGAGAATAATGTGAACGAGGTGAACTACATCGTGATATGTATGTATGCGCTGCCATGTAATGTAATATCATGTCATGTCATACTCCTTTAAAAATAGACACCGGATAGCCTAAATGGATGCAAAATCGAGCTCGGATATGTATGAACAGAATGAATGCCATTGACATGGCCACAAGTTAAGGCAAATAAGGCGTATAAATATACACTAGAAAATAAAACGACATACAGGGTGTCCACAGTGTCAGAACAGTACCGACGGGCGGAAAATCTAGATTTAATTTTAATTCTTATAGTTCGCATGACTATTCGTACAATGATTTATTATGATACTTGGGGTAAAAACGATATTTTGTAAAGTCGCCACTAATCGAGTTTTGGTCCGATTAGACACCTTAAATAACCAGAGATTATATTGGTTCGATTGCTAATTACGTGTAGGGAAGATAATAATCACCCTACCCCGCCCATATTTGGTACTAAAATGTTGTAAATTATTCTTTTTGGATGTATTTTTCAGGTTGTTTTTTTTGTTTTTTCCTTTATCTATACGCGAATATAATTACATTTTAATTAGATATACATTCATAATAATATTTTATTTTTTAATTATTTTATATATTCATATCCATGACATGGACATAAAAAATTATACAAATATAAATTAGTATTTTAATAAACAGCATATTTTACATCTATAACATGGATGTAAAATACACACGTATAACATATAACATAAATACAACAAATATGTGAAATATCTATATAATTATGTAGGCTATACATTCATGCTTAAGACAAAATCAATAGAGGATTTTATATCACTTTTTATTAAAATGAAATTTAAAGCTCATTGGTAATATAATTGATGACACTAAAAACTTGGTCATAATATAAAGTTAATTGCATTAATATAAATTAATCTTAAATTCCACGACCATAACATAGTCATGAAATTAAACCTTGTGAGCGGACGATCTTTTATCGGAACGCGGCGAAACAAATCGGGGAAAAAGATTTTGAAATCGTATCATGATTTGAAAACGGATTTTTGTTTATCTTACTTTAGGGAAAACCATTTGTTTATTTATTTTGAAATTCATTTTGTAGAAAATCTTTTTACGTTTTATAACTTAAAAACCTCGAAACCTAAATTCCGAGATCAGTGACAGAGTCGCCACCCGGATCAGCTCATTTGGGAAATTACAGTACAGCTCCTTACCAAGCGCAGACTCCTGTACCTAATCCGAAGATTCAGGGTTCGGGCAACTTACCTACTTAACCTCGAGCTTGTATTCATTTATTATTTATAAAATCATATTTATTCAATTTATTATCTTTTCTAACTCCAATTTGTTTATTTTATTAGTCTGTTGCTAAGGCAAAAATGCATAAAATAAATTGCGGGAAATTAAATCATCCACACGAATATGCAAAAGAATAATAGAGACCGATTATATAACCAAATTGAATAAAATATAAAACTCTCGTCCTCACTTTACAATCGCCTGAATACACGAGGATCTAAAAATAATACAACCGCCTATTTACACGCATTAGTCTATAAAATACAGTAAAAATAAAAATAAATGCTGCAAAACAGATTGGTTAGCACAGTATATATTATAAACACAAGTAGGACTCAAATCAGGACAAAATGGGGATTTTAGAATAAGGGAGCATGCATTTAGGGGGTAACCGGTTCGACCCGACTAGTCGGACCGGTTAGACCTGGAAATCGGTTTTGAAACGCCCTGTAATTTTTATGCTGGAAAATCAATTTTGGAAAACCATTTGGCTCGGTTTCATGCATATTTCTATTTTTATGAGTCAGTTATCCCGGAACTTGAGGTTCCGTTCGTGTGGGTTCCTAAATACGCATTTCATCTGGGGTCCAAAATACAATAAACACACCAAAAACATTTGTCAAAATACTATTTTGTTTGTTTTTAATATTTTTCGGGGACTATATAGAAAATACCTGTTATTTTAATTTTTTCAATTTTCTTCAACCTTTAGCCACAGAGTAGAGGAAGAACATCCATTTCAATCCTGTCATCGCTGAGGCAGGAAAGAAATGCCTATTGAAGATGTTTCTTGAGCTTAACAGGTATCTAGGGGTAAGATAACACCAACCTCGTGCTATCTCTTCACTTCATAGAAGGGATAGCATATCTCTCACTTCGACCTTGTCGCCACATAGATAAGGAAGAATGTCTGTTGACGAACTTCTTGCCCTTAACAGGTATTTGATGCAGAACAACAGACCATTTCGTTCGACCTTTCCGCCGCATAGGAGAGGAAGAACATTCATTTCAATCCTGTCATCGTAGAGGCAAGAAAGAAATGCCTATTGAAGACGTTTCTTGCCCTTAATAGGTATCTGGGGGTAAGACAACACCAACCTCGTGCTGCTTCTTCGACTCATAGAAGGGACAACACATCATCTTATTCGACCTTGTCGACACAATGGACAGAGAAGAATGTCTGTTGATGAACTTCTCTCCCTTAACAGGTATCTCGGGGCAGAACAACAGACCATCTCGTTCAACCTTTAGACACAGAGCAGAGGAAGAACATCCATTTCAATCCTGTCATCGCTGAGGCAGGAAAGAAATGCCTATTGAAGATGTTTCTTGCCCTTAACAGGTATCTAGGGGTAAGACAACACCAACCTCGTGCTGCTTTTTCGCCTCATAGAAGAGACAGCACATCATTTTATTCGACCTTGTTGACACAATGGACAGGGAAGAATGTCTGTTGACGAACTTCTCGCCCTTAACAGGTATCTGGGGGCAGAGCAACAGACCAATTCATTCGACCTTTCCACCGCATAGGAAAGGAAGAACATTCATTTCAATCCTGTCATCGCTGAGGCAGGAAAGAAATGCCTATTGAGGAGTTTCTTGCCTTTAACAGGGATCTGCGGGCAAGACAACCAACCTCGTGCTATCTCTTCGCCTCATAGAAGGAACAGTACATCTCTCTCACTTCAACTTGTCACCACATAGGCCAGGAAGAAATGCCTATTATGGATTCGCTTGCCAGGTATCTGGGGGCAAAGCAATTTAATCATATTTATTCTTGATCGAGGAGGCAAAAATTTTTGTTTCCAAAACTGTCGATCAAGAAATAAATACGCTACTTAGCACCAACATCACGGACACGCTCTGCCTCAGTGAGCCAACATTACGGATGCGCTCTGCCACAGTGAGCCAACATTACAAACGGGCTCCGCCACAGTGAGCCAACATTATGGACACGCTCTACCATAGTGAGCCATCATCACGGGTATGCTCCACCATAGTAAGCCAATGTCATGGGAGTACTCCCCCGTAGTGAGTCAACTTGGAACCACGGCCGGTACCTCCAGCAAGGAATGCCAGGTACGTTTTCTTTTCCTCCCTCACCGCGTTCCCAGTTGCGAGGCCAAATTCGATCTAGGCTCCACAGCCCATGATGATCCGACTTTGATCCCGCGAGGGGCAGCCTGTGAGCACGGGTTTTTCCCCGGTCTCGGTGATGAGAATCCCTTGATTACTTGCGAATCGGACGAGCTTGAACGAGACTTGAAATTGACCGGAATGCTGCCTATGGAAGCTCAAATGACCCAAGAACCTGGCTATCCGCCATCTAAAATCCCCAAAAAGATCTCCCGAGTGATTTCTAGGGTTTAGGGTACGCGTCAAACTTTCAAAACTTTGCCCCGGCTCTTGTTAGAGCCGCACGGCTCTAGATTTCAAACTAGAGCTGGCCGGCTCTAGACTAGAGCCGGCCGAGTCTAGTGGGCAAGACAGGTTGCCTTGCAAAGTCAGGCAACCTGTCTTGCAGAAGGTATGGGCGAGCTTATTTTTCTGAGACGGGCATTTAATGACGAAAAAAAATGATAAAGGGAGATATAAAAATAGAGAGAGGGAGATCTTGACTGGGTAGGGCTTTTCAATCTTAGAAAGAAAAAGAAAAGAAACAGTGAAAAAGAAAAGAGAGACAGAGTGAAAGAAAGAGCCAGAGAGAATCCAAAAACACAAAGTTTAAACCCTAGATTTCAATCTCAAGACATTAGCAACAAGTCACATAACCTTTGCTTATTGATTCGGATCATTTCGAGTTAGTTTTAGAATTGTTCAGTTTTCGGCCGGTTGGACTTCAAGGGCAAATCCTAAGTTTCCAATCCGTTTCTTGACATTTAAAGCATACAAACAACATCAAGGTAAACTCTAAGAGGCCTTAAACCTATTTGCATTGTCTTTTCTGTGTGTTTTCTTTGTTTCTGCGAGTTTCAGAACCGGATTGCCTGAATAGAGCCGTACAGCTCTATTCTCCAGGGACAGACTCCCAGTTTGTCCCGATTGACCGAAAACAGTCCGTTTTCCATTTTGTGCATTCTGTTGCAATCATTTTCGGCCCAAATCCATCCGTATGCCATAATATTTTGGTTTTTATATTTCTATACGTACGGATATTAGTGTTTTTTGTATTTTTTGGGGTTTTATTTTCTGAGTTTCGGGGTAGTTTTATCCGAATCGGATCCATAGTTCAGCATTAGCGGACCCCCGAACCTTATATAGTCCCCAGAAAATATTAAAAACAAACAAAATAGTATTTTGACAAATGTTTTTGGTGCGTTTATTGTATTTTGGACCCTAGATGAAATGCGTATTTAGGAACCCACACGAATGGAACCTCAAGTTCCGGGATAACCGACACACAAAAATGGAAATATGCATGAAACCGAGCCAAATGGTTTTCCAAAATTGATTTTCCAGCACAAAAATTACAGGGCATTTCAAAACCGATTTCCAGGTCTAACCGGTCCAACCGGTCGGGTGGAACCGGTTACCCTTTAAATACATGCTCCCTTATTCTAAAATCCCTATTCTGTCCTGATTTGAGTCCTACTTGTGTTTATAATATAAACTGTGCTAACCAATCTGTTTTGCAGCATTTATTTTTATTTTACTGTATTTTATAGACTAATTCGTGTAAATAGGCGGTTGTATTATTTTTAGATCCTCGCGTATTTAAGCGATTGTACAGTGAGGACGAGAGTTTTATATTTTATTCAATTTGGTTGTATAATCAATCTCTATTATTCTTTTGTATATTCGTGTAGATGATTTAATTTTCCACAATTTATTTTATGGATTTTTGCCTTAGCATCAGACTAATAAAATAAACAAATTGGGGTTAGAAAAGATAATAAATTGAATAAATATGATTTTATAAATAATAAATGAATACAAGCTCGAGGTTAAGTAGGTAAGTTGCCCGAACCCTGAATCTCTGGATTAGGTACAGGAGTCTGCGCTCTGTAGGGAGCTGTACTGTAATTTCCCAGATGAGCTGATCCGGGTGGCGACTCTGTCACTTATCTCGAAATTTAGGTTTCGAGGTCTTTAAGTTATAAAATGTAAAAAGGTTTTCTACAAAATAAATTTCAAAATAAATAAACGAATGGTTTTCCCTAAAGTAAGATAAACAAAAATCCGTTTTCAAATCATGATATGATTTCAAAATCTTTTTCCCCGGTTCTCTTCGCCGCATTTCGATAAAAGGTCGTCCGCTCACAAACCTCTAAAATTATACATATACAAATTTTATTCTGAGTTGTTTATTTAATTTCGAAATTTTTAATTTTGTTAAAACCTAAGTTTAAGTCTTCTTTTCAGTTAATTCCTAGGTAGTCTAAATTAACATAGAGATTTAAAGAAGAATTTAAAAAAAATAAAAGAAGATTTAGATTTTGTTGGGGCCTTAAGTTTGTTTTTAATCTAATTTTTCAGCCCAAAGCTCGAATATTAGCCCATTTTGCTTTTAATCCTCTCCACTCCACTTATATTCAAGAAATCGAGCCGTAGCCCATTTATTTTGAATCCCTCCATTTAAACTCACTTAACCGGGCCCTAGCCCATTTATCCTTAATCCTATTCTTTTAAACATAAAAATCAAAACTTGCCCAAACCAACCCGAAACATCTACCCATGGGTTATTACCCATCATATAAAATCCATCTTTTTTTCTCTTCTAACCACAAAATTCATTCTTAAACCAGCAGCCTCTCTTTTTCTCTCTACAGACCCTAAAATCTAGTCGCCGCTCCCTTCTTTCCAGCTGTTGCCTCCTTCTATCCAGCCGCCTTCTCCTTTTCTTATTCTCGTTGTCAGTGGTGATCGGTTCTGCATCTCGCTCTAGTCGTCGGTTCCTCTCCTCTCTCCTACAAAACCTAAGAACCGCGATCTAGCCACGCCGGCCGCCACTCTCTTTCTCTCGGTTTCGCTCTCGCCATAGGCGGCTTCTCTCTTCTCCCTCTCTCAGTCTCGATCTCCGGTCATCTCCTTTCCCCGGAACTCGCGGTTCTCCTCCGTTCACCGACGCTGCTGTTCCCGTGGATCTTTGAAACCGGCGGTCCTAAACATTCCAATCCGAGGTACTCTCTTCTCTCTTTCTCTATTTACTTTTTTTCTGGATGTTTTTCATTTGCTCTTTCTGTTTTATTTTTTTGTTTCATTTTTTTTCTTTTATTCCTTGTCTTTTTTAAGTCATGCTCCTCTCTCAATGGATCCAGAGAGACTAGGTCAAGTTCAGCCATCGAAGGTTTCTCGGGATCCGCCATGACTGAACACCGTTGCTGGTGGACTTTAAAGTACTCTCTGACCGGTGATACTTTTATTTTCGCTGTTGTAGTTTTTTCTGGTGTTTTCTATATTGTTGTATTATTTTTGGTGATTTTTGATTTGGGTTTCTCTGTTTGAGATGCATGCTTTGCTTTGTGGTTTTTTTTAAATATTCTGAAGTATCTTCTTTGGGTGATTTGGGATGAGTTTTTGGTCGAGATGCAGGGGAGACTAAATGGTGTTTGGCCTGCTCACCAGAAAATATGCTGGAAATGAAATGAGTTACTGTTATGGCCGCTGCTCATAGTACTCTTACCACCAGTAATTGCATTACCAGTCGGAGGTATCACCTTCTTTATTTCTGGATTTTGCTCTTTATTGGGTTTCTTATGGCTGTGCCTTTTTCAGATTGTAGTTTTATGTGTTTTTTTTAGGTTAGGATTCTATCCTAGCTTTCTTCTGTTTCAAGTTTGCAAAACCGGAAGGCGGGTTTAGTTTACTCCCTTGGTAGTACGCCATTACCGCACACCTGTTGCTGTTCTCCGCAGGTTCTTACCAGAGGTGGGTATCCCTCCTCTGGCCTCTCTCATTTATTTAATTTTTCCTTTGTTTCAATATTTTTAGTTTCTGATATGAGCTCATTTTTTCAGGGTTGGAGACTTCAAGAAAGCGATTTGGTTTCAATAAGAATTAGTCTAGCTAAGTTCCTAAACTCTTAGCTTCATATAATGAATAAAAATTAAATTAATGTTGTGAAATGCCTGTTTGTGTATGTGTGGTTGGATTGGAATGGTGCTTCACCTGTTTGTTTTGTTTGGTTTTAGTTGCTGTTGCTTTTCTTGTGCTACTTTGCTTCTGGTTTTCTCCTCTCCTGATGATATTTGGTGTGTGTTTTGCAATAGGTGAAGTTTAAAAGAAATCCAGGCAACAAGAGGAAGTGAAGAAGTTGATATAATTTGTTGAGGCTAGAAGACCAGTGCCTGATTCTTCTCACAGTTAAAGTATAGGGTCTTTTTGTATCTGTTGTTTTTTTTTTTTTTTTGTCTCTGCTTTCTTTCGTGTCCTTTTTGTGTTGTGGGACTGCCTTTTTATAGGTAAAGGGGTGGGCAGTCCCAAACTTGTAAAATTTGGGAAATCTCAAAGTTAAAATTGTAATAACAACATTTTTGGGTTTTGCACAAGGTGTAATTTCAAGGACTTTTTGCTATTGGGTCGGCCATACCACCCCTCTCCATATAATTTCTTTTTTGTATTTTTAAATTTTTTGTTTTTTTTTGTATTTTTAAATTTTCTAAAATTCTAAATTTATTATAAAGATGGGTAATTCATTAATAAAAAATATGCTAGCTTTTAATTTATCTTCTATAATTGTGCTTTTTGCACTTCATATATCCCGATTATAAAAAAATGCATTCAATTTTAATAACAATCAGGATGTTTCAAAAGCTCAAAAAAATATAGAGAAAAAATAAAAATAAATAAATAAATAAATTATTAGTAAATCACTTTATAATAAAAGTCATAAAAAAAGAAAACTACCTCGGACAAATGGGTATCTACACACAGATCGAAGCAAGATGATACTTGCAAGGGGGAATTGAAGTAAGACGTATAAATATACACCAAGGAAATAAATTGACATATAGGGTGTCCACGGATTGAAGCAAGATGATACTTGCGAAGGGGATTTGAAGTAAGGTTTTGAATAAAATCCACTAGTCAAGGTTCGACACTTTGGGGTACCTAATAGGTTTGGACTAGAATCCGCTAGTCAAGGTTAAGTACTTATGGAGCACCTAATAAGTTTGGACTAGAATCCACTAGTCAAGGTTCGGCACTCATAGAGCACCTAATAGGTTTAGAATAGAATCCGCTAGTCAAGGTTCGACACTTATGGAGCAACTAATAGGTTTGGACTAGAATCCGCTAATCAAGGTTCAGTACTCGTGGAGCATCTAAAGGGTTTAGACTCGAATCTGCTAATAAAGGTTCGGTACTCGTAGAGCACCTAAAGGGTTTTGGACTAGAATCCGCTAGTCAAGGTTCGGTACTCATGAAGCACCTAAAGGGTTTGGACTAGAATCTGCTAATCAAGGTTCGGTACTCATGGAGCACTTAAAGGGTTTTGGACTAGAATCCGCTAGTCAAGGTTCATTTCTCATGGAGCACCTAATAGGTTTGGACTAGAATCCGCCAGTCAAGGTTCCGTACTAGTGGAGCACCTAATAGGTTTGGACTAGAATCCGCCAGTCAAGGTTCGATACTTGTGGAGCACCTAATAGGTTTAGACTAGAATCCACTGGTCAAGTTCGGCACTCATGGAGCACCTAATACGTTTGGACTAGAATCTGCTAGTCAAGGTTTGGTACTCATGGAGAACCTAAAGGGTTTTGGACTAGAATCTGCTAGTCAAGGTTTGCTACTCGTGGAGCACCTAATAGGTTTGGACTAGAATCCGGTAGTCAAGGTTCGGTACTCATAGAGCACCTAAAGGGTTTTAGACTAGAGGAAATGATTAGCAAATGATCATGGCTATATTAAACTGGTAAATGTGTATGCCATACAGATGATGATATAGATGTTGGGCAAGCAATTAGGGCTGTAGCAAACTGGTTAGTGTGTTTATCATACAAATGATGATATGGATTCTTGGCATGTAATTATGGCTACACCAACCCGATTAGGGTGTATGTCATGTGGATGATGATATGAAAAAATGCTTCACAAGCGATTATGGCTGCACCAAACCGGTTAGTGTGTATGCCACACAGATGATGATATGGATTCTTGGCAAACAATTATGGTTGTATTAAACTAGTTAATGGGGATGTCAGACAAATGATGTCATGGTTATGAAATAGATAAGTTGGTGAATGTCACTGGACGTGATGCATATGGCTATATGAAAGAAGCGAGTTAATGAGTGGATTAATATATAGCATATAATATGGTGTGTGTCACATGGAATGATCGGATTAATATATGGCGTATAGTATGGCATGCGTTCATATGAAATGAGTGAGTGAATACATGTCACACGATATGTTGCATATCTATATGCAGGCATCACACAAGTGATTGATTGAATGATGATGTGAAATGCATATGCATTCTCTTATAGGGAATGAATTATTAATATGATGTGTAAAAAAATGAATGCAATATATGCACGGTTATACACGGACACAAGACACTACCCCTACGATGAGACTAATGCATTTGAAAAAAATAGACTGGATCCACACATATGAATATCCTAAACTAAAGCAAAACATGATTTGCAAAAATAATTGACTCATCCATAAGTGTGTATAGTGGGGTTTGACTGTTTAAACATCTAGCGGTTTTGGAGCAAGACATTGCTTACAAGGGTTAACACGTATACAAGTATGTACGAATGGAGTTCTATGTGTTTGAATGCTTGAGGGTTAGATGCAAAGCATAGTTTGTAAACGGTTGGCTCATACATGAATATACACAGATAAGGTTTGGCGTATTTTATCGCCTAGGGGCTTAGAGGAAAACAACGAACTTGTACACGGTGCGTATAGACAGAGTTTGGTATATTTGAACACTTATGGGTTTAGATGCAAAATAGGTCTACAAAATAAAGAATTCATACACGAGCGTGTACGGATAGAGTTCGGTGTGTTTGAACACCTAGGAATTTAGATACGCATAAAAGGATATGCAGATCCCGGAATGCTTACGTATAACCATGCACAGATATGAGACTAACAAGGGTGGGCCTGTGTATAGACCAGATCACCTGGGGCCTAAATGTGAATGTCATATGGCTGCATAAGAGGGTTAATATGAATAACACCTAAATGGTTCAGATGTCACCGAATTCATATAGTCATGTAAAGGTGATTCGTGGAAATGCATAATGACATGGTAAAAATGAATGTCACAAAATGCATATGGTCGCATATTGTGAGTGTCATACTATTGATGCGTGTTGATGTGTGATTGAAAATGAATATGTGTACGTCGTGCAATGGAATGGAATTACTTATGCAGTGACATAGAAATGGGTGTATGCCCCACAATAGATATGAGAATATATGAATAATAATAGTAATAAACATGTGTGTACGTAACATGCGATGTCACAGGGTGCATTTATTGCATGCGGTAATGTAGGACGTGTAAGTGTCTTGACACACAACTAACAAAAGTATGTGTATATCACACGACGATGTGTACGTGTGCATATGAGACTCAATGCATGGACATGTATACGTGTCATGCAATGATATAAAGGTGTATGTTCTGACACACAATGCATGGAAGTGTTTGTATGTCATACAAAAATATTCGAGAGCTTGTGTATGTAATGATACAGGAATACACGTATGGCATGCGAAATGCTATAAGAATGCACATATGGCATACGAAACGATTTAAGTAAATGCGTATGGTACATAAAATGATATAAGAATGTGCGTATGGCACATGAAATAAGAATGCACATATGACAGATGAGATGAGAATGCATGGCATATGACAAATCATGAAAGTGTATGTATAAGTCACACAAAAAGGTGTGTAAGCGTGCGTATCATATGAAAAATGACGTCAAAGTGGGCGTATGTTGCATAAACGACATGGAAATCAGGGTATGGTATGCAATGTTTGTTAGGATTTTTCACCGGAAAACGCCCGAGAAAAGCAGAACTACGGAGTGTTTCCTCAAATCCGTGCCCAGGAGCAATTGAAATGGAAATCATAAATAACAAAATTCAATAAGGGAAATTGAGTTCTCACTAGAAATATCTCCTCTAGAGATGGCTGTAGAAATCAAATTCAATCTCCTCCACTTTCACGTACACGAATGTCCATGGTGTTGAACCCGTGCTAGCGGCGGATCAATGAAATTTTGGAGAGAAAAATATGACTGATTTTTCTTGCACAAAGTTGTAAAATTTCAGCAGTCAATAATACCAACTATTGCCTAAATTTACATGCCATAAAAAACCAATTAATGGCCAAAATTATGCCATTCATTAGCCCAAAAATCAACAGCATTTTCTTTCCCTTTTGGCCATGATTTTCATGGCAATTTCATTTTCAATTATGGTCCAAAATTTAGCTTTTAATTTTGGCTTGGGTTTAATTTGATTTGAGTTAGGATTTAATGCCATTAATCCCTAAATCCAAATTAATCATCATGGATAAAATTAAATGCGATTCTATTTTAATTTTTCATGTATGTACTTATATAAAATTCATATTATATAATGTACATGTCATTAAATTAAAGTTGATTTGTCAATTAATTTACCCAATAAATTAATAGAAATTTAACTTAAATCAAAATGCATATAAACCTATATATGCATATTATTTCCACCTGGAAATAAAATCCCAATCATTATTTATTAACTAAATTATATTGAACAATCCAATTAATCTATAATTTAATTAATTAATTTTATCTCTCCAGTTTGTATACGGGCGATCGGACAAGTTTAAAATCAGACATTTTATGTGTACGATCCTGTGGGCCCGTCTTTTATGTTGGCAGTGGGCCTATGGTCCACAAACTGTAGGCGGGCTCTAACAAGCCACCCATCCCGCAATTAAGACGGAGATAGAAGTCCAACTAAAATCGAAACCTTGTAGTTAAACTCGTACATCCCATATCATTGATATTGGTGTCCAACAAAGAGGCATGGATTGATCACCTTCTTTTGTGTCCGCACATTTACTTGATCCCGAATAAACTAATACTCACAAACAAATTCCAACTTATTTGGGTGTGGCCACGCTCTTATCAGTTGCATTCATCAAGAAGCCGATGATATCTGCTCAGTGGTCTACTAAGTGACATTCCCTTTTGCATATCCATAGCATTGCCATGTTTACTGACATACCCAAACGTACCCATACTTGGCACCCTATTACAGGCCCTTTAGGCATACACCAAAGTATGTCACTTCACATGCAGCACCATCATAGGGTCAAGTCAAAGGATCCATACAAGTACTACATGAGAATCACTTATGATACTATACCATGTGGATATCTCGTTTAGTGAATCTATCTAGTACCATGCCCCTTTTGCATGTACCCATTAACTTGGTTGACATCCCATGTCCAATGGCCGGTAAGACACCACCATCCTACCAAGCTAATGATAGTCTCTAGTTCATTCATTCCCATGATCGGAATAGACTATGGATGACTTTATGGTCATATCATTTTCCCTATCCATGGTCTTACTGCTAAGTGCATGACACATGTCAACATGGATATGGATATGTCCAATGGATACTCTGTTTAAGATATGGCATAAGATATACAAAAAACAGATTGATGCCTTTATTTAATGACACAAATTGTATAATACATAAATCCAATAACATAATATAAATGTACAATACAAATACAAGGACCAATGCCTTAGGACTAGGGCACATCCAACAATGTTATGGATATGTGTGTTCATCATGTGATCTTATGGGGATGTGCGTATGTGTGATATGATAGTGCATGTGTGTCATACGAATGGAAACTAGTTATGGCATACGAAATGTTGTGAAAGTGTACGCATGTGTGTGTAATGATACGAGAATGTGCATATGGCACACGAGATGATATGAGAATATTTATGTGACACACAGAACTAGCTATGTTAATATTTGTATGGCATATGACAGGATGTAGAAGTGCATGTATAAGTCATACAAAATGAAGACGTGTCACACAAAGTTATGGAAATGTTTACGTAGCATGCAATTAAATGATGATGTGTATGGGTCGCACAAAATGTTGTGAAAGTGTGTGTATGCCTCATGAAGGATATGAGAGTAGGCGTGTGTCTAAGGACACAAGAATGTGCACATGGCACATGAAATGATACGTGAACATGCGCATGGTAAATGAAATGAGAATGCATGCATGGTATGTGATAAGATGCAAAAGTGCATGCGTATGTCATACAAAATAGTATGGGAGTGTGTGTGTATCATACGAAAATGATGTAAAAGTGTGTGTATGTGTTACACAAACTGATAAGTGTGTGTATATATATGAAGATGTGCATACATCGCATGATGTTATAGGAATGTGTGCATATTATGTGATGTTGAAAATTTGCAAGTGCACAAAATCGTATCAAATAATAAAGTGTAAGTATAGATCGTTCCCACGATGATTGCTTACTAATCACCAACTAATTCACAAAAACTATTAACTATGCAAACGATGAATAATGATTTGATTTATATTAAACTAAGAATTAAATCTAAAGACCATCAAAGCAATAAAAATAAGTAAAGAAAATTCAATAAGAGAAAACATCCAAGATATTGATTTAATACAACTCTTAGCCTAATCAATATATTGTATATTTAAACAATTTAATTATTAATGCAACGGAGAATGATTTTATGTCAATAATATTCTCTCCCAAGATATATTATCAATGTTAAAAATATGTCACTAACCCTATCTCCCAATAGTGATTAATAACATAAAATTAACTCATTAAGCACGAATCATTCGAAAAACTCCACACAAGTTCAAATTATATTACTACCGTTCAAATCTAAACTTATGATTCTATTATCTTAAGTTTGATTTCAATAGTATTCCATCTTGGTACTCTATACTATTTCAATCTATAAACATGCAATTGGTGATCAAGCAAAAGAAAGCATTAAGCAAGATAATAAAATTTGCACGAATAAAGTAAGAAAACTACAATAATTTCATTAAACTGTAAAGTTAAACTACATCAATATCCTAGATAAAAGAGAGTTTAGCTACTCATAGTATCTAAAACATACAAATAAGAAATAAGAAATAAGAAATAAGAAATAAGAACATAGAGAAGAGAAGAAAAACTCCAAGGTTGGTGTAGATGCCTTTGTCGAATTCCTCCGCCTTGTCACCTCCACTTCACCGCTGGAATTCCTCTCCAAAAACGTAGAATTAAAAAAAGTTATGGGATCCCTCAACTGCAGAACAAGAGCTCTATAAATAGGAGAAAAACCTCTCCCAAACTGAAAAGGGAACAACTAACCTAGAAACTCTAAACTCCCTAAAAACTCTAACCTACCTCAATTAAACCTCCTAATTCATTGAATTTCAATTAAACAAGAAATCCCTAAAGAAACTCTGTAGCCCCAAGTCTCCTAATTGGAGTAGGAAAACACAATTAGTAGGAGAAAAAGTCAACAGAAATAGGTTAACCCGTAGGACCAGAACATGCTGTAGAAAATCTAGGCTAACTTCTCTGATACAGCTCCGATTGGCACGATTCAAGATGCGCTGGAAAGCTAACGAACGGGTGCACAACTTGGCAGAATAAGTCTGAAGCAAAAACAACCTCTAACTATCTCGAAAATCTAGCCAAAATTCTAATTCCAATAATCCTTCCTCAATCAGAATTCCTATTTAATCAGAATCTCCTATTTAACACCTAAAAGAGAAAAATACAACTACATAAGACCAAATAGATAAAAGATAACAATTGAACAAATAAACATTAAAACTTAAAACTAAAAATGCATAAAGCAAGGAAAACAAACTAAAACAATCCTAAAAATGCCTATATGAAAATGAGTTATCATTATGAGAATGGCATGAAAGCATGTATACACAAACGGTGTGCAAAATTATATAGTATGTGCATGGAATCGTGTGTGTGCCATACAAAATAAAGTATATGGATGATATGGATGCACCGTGGAAACAGATGCATATGGCTAGATAAAAATTTAATGCGGATGTCATAAAACGAAGTGTATGGATGAGGTAAATACAAACGAAATGATATGCGTGGCTGCGCAAAAATAATGAGTAGGTGTAAACAGAGTGTAAGCAGTATGAATTGTGCGGCTCTAAGAGAAAATGTTAGTGTGAATGCATATCTCACAAGTGAGTGCTTGGATGTACGAAAGAGTTTAAATGAATGTCACGTGATGTGATGCATAACAGTTGCACAAGAAGAGGTTAGCTTGTACGTGATGTAGTCGAAGAGCAAGCTTTAATGTGTTTGGGTAATCGGCACAATGGTAAATTCTAGTAAGCTTAAAGTCCTTAAATTTATTGAAATCGAGCCAACGATCGAAAATCAACAGCTTTGCTATTGTGCTACATCACTTTTCGGCTAAATTCTATCGTTTAGACCCTCAAAAATGCATTTTTCTATTTTTAGGGGCTTTTGGGGAATTTTGGTTTTGGCTTTTCAATTTTTGATTCTGGTTGGAGGTTTTTTTTTTTTAGTGAATTTGTGGAATTCTTGCAATGACCATGTGATCAAAGGAGAATGTGCATGTATTGATGACACGTGAGTATGAATATATTGAAAATCGTTAGTGTATGTGTCACGCAGAATGTGGTGTATGAATGCAATTATTTGCACACAAAAATAATATGTATTGCCACACAAAAAATAATGTGTTAGTATCATAAGTGGTTTAATATGTGCATGAAAGAATGATTTGTTGGGATTTGTCACCGGAAATCAACCGATAAAAGCGGAATTACACGTTGATTTCCTTAAATCCGTGCCCAAGAGCTAATGAAATGGAAATCAAAACGAAGCCATTAAGAGGAAGTTTAGATCCTTACGGGTATATCTCGTTAGGAGATGGCTGTAGAAATCAAAGTTGACTTCCTCCACTGTCACGTACACGAACGACTTTTGAACTAAACCCATGCTAGCGGATCGGAAAAACCAAGAGAGAAGATAAGGAAGAAGAAGATGAGCATTCCAAGAAGCCCCCTCCCAACTTTTCTTCTTATAAGCATAAAAAGAAGCCAAGTACAACTTTTCATCTTATGAGCATAAAAAGAAGCCAAGTCCAACTTTTCACCTTACGAGCATAAAAAAAGCCAAGTCCAACTTTTCACCTTACGAGCATAAAAAAAGCCAAGTCCAACTCTTCTTCTTATGAGCATAAAAGGTGCAAAGTCCAACTTTTTCTTCTTATTAGCATAAATAAACAAAGTTCAACTTTTCTTCTTATGAGCATAAAAGGAGCAAAGTCCAACTTTCTTCTTATGAGCACAAAAAGAGCAAAGTGCAACTTTTCTTCTTATGAGCATAAAAAGGACAAAGTCTAACTTTTCTTCTTACTCCTTTTATTCTTATCCTCATCCATTTATAGGCAAATATTTGAGTCTCCAAACTTAGTGACTAGGCTTTCATTTAAGAAAATTTGGCCTAATCCATTTTAATTTCATGTGGGCTTTATCACATAAAGGCCCACGCCCATTTAATTCCTTTGGTTTTATTTAATTTCAAATGTAACTCTAATTTAACATGTATGTTTATGTATTATACCAAATAATACATTACATACATTTAAATTAAAATTAATTTGACTTATTAATTTAACCGAGGAATTAAATTAGACTTTCATAAAATTAAATACATGTAAACCTAAACATGCAAAATATTTCCACCTAGGAAATTATCTCATAAATTAATTCATTGAATTAATTATAAGAAAGCTTACAAAAATTAATTATATTATTTTGATCAATCCAATCGATCTATATAATATAATTAACGAAACTCTCTCTTTCCAGCGTGTATACTCCAAGTACACACATAATCCTTTTAGTTTAAGTTCAGACGTTTAATGTGTATGATCCTGTGGGCCCGTCTTTATGTTGGCAGTGGACCTATGGTCTATAGACTATAGGCGGGCTATAGCAAACCACTACAGCCCCCAATTAAGACGGAGATAGTAGTCTAACTGAAATCGAAACCCTGTAGTTTAAACTTGTACATCTTATGTCATTGATATCGGTGTCCAACAGAGAGGCATTGATTGATCACCCTCTTTTTTGTCCGGACATTTACTTGATCCCGAATGAACCGATGCTCACAAACAAGTTCCAACTTGTTTGGGTGTGGCCACACTGTTATCAGTTCTATTCATCAAGAGGTCGGTGATATCTTCTCAGTGGACTACTGAGTGACATTCCCTTCTGCATATCCATAGTATTGTCATGCTCACTGACATACCCAAACGTACCCATACTTAGCACCCTACTACAAGCCCTTTAGGCATACACCAAAGTATGCGAGTTCACATGCAACACTATGATATGGTTAGGTTAAATGATCCATAAAAGTACTACTCGAGAATCACTTGTGATGCTATACCATGTGGATTTCTTGTTTAGTGGATCTATCCAGTACCATTCCCCTTTGCATGTACCCATTAACTTGGTTGACATTCCATGTCTAATGGCTAGTAAGACACTGCCATCCAACCAAGCTAATGATAGTCTCTAGTTCCATTCATTCCCATGACTGGAACAGACTACGGATGACTTTATAGTCATATCATTTTCCCTATCCATGGTCTTACTACCAAGTGCATGACACTTGTCAACATGGATGTGGATATGTCCATTGGATACTCTATTTAAAACATAGCACAAGATATATAATAAATAGATTATGCCTTTATTTAATAACACAACATGTATAATACATAAATCCAATAAATGTATAATACAAATGCAAGGACCAATGCCTCGGGACTAGGGTATATCCAACATGATTATAATGGTATGGTACAGTACAGTAAGTAAATCATGTAACACATAGCATGCGAATGTGAATTCCTAACCTAATTTCTCCACGTGGTCAAGAAGTCGATTTTCTAACTGAGTCCTAGGTGGGGATCTCTTTAATCATCAACGGGGGATGATAAAGGTGAAACTATAGATATATACATGCATCATTTCGGTATCTTAGTGGAAATTACTACAATTACTTGTATGAGTTTGGTCCAAGTTTAGATAACATCAAGGTCCCCATAGCAAATATATACTCCTCACTTCTCCCCACTCAAGGGTGTATACGAAGGGGTTCGTACGAGGGTATAGGTGGTGTTCCGTAACCATGTCCCTACGACCCGGCGGAACGTAGGCAACAATTTCAATAGTTCACCATGCTAAAAATGACACCATAACCTAATGCTCAATCTAGCTAATATGCAATGCACATAAAATGCTACAAGAGGTTTGTTGAAGCTATTTTAATTAGATACTTTCAATGCTCGTCAAAATCTTTTAAGTTTTGAAAAACTTTTTAAAAGATATCCCCAGTGGAGTCACCATTGTGAGCAGATGATGTTTTTATGTATACGAAATGCGGCAAAGAGAATTTATAATTATAATACGAAATTCATTTCGAAAAATCATATTCATAAAAAATTCGAGACCAAAATCCTGAAGAAGATATAGGATTCGCCACCCGGATAAGCTCAACCGGAAAATTTAGGTATAATAGAAACCAAGTGAGGGCCACTATACCTTCCAAAGATCTAGGTCCAGACGAGTCAGTTATTTGTTATCTAATTAAAATACACGTGTAAGCACCAGAATTTTCCATAAAAAAAAATATCACACGACTGTAGCATATAGTCGTGCTACTGTCGTTACAGTTGTGCGACTGTAATTAAAAAAATTACAGTCGTGCGACTGTAATGTCAGAGCAGGTGCAGAAGCCCATACCTCTGAAGCAGAAAAAGGAAGAGAGAAGAGGGAGCAATTAATGCTCCGCCTCTTGCAGCAAAAAAATAGAAGAGATAAAAAGAAAGAGAAGAGGAAGGATGGGGGACTTTTTGACAATTGATTTCTGGTCTTGGAGAGAGGATTTAGAGAGGGAATTTAGAGAAAAAGGGAAGAAAAAGGGGAAAAACACCACACAATATCAAGCTTCTTTTTCTTTTCATTTTCTTTGTAATTCTTGAGTGTTTAGATTAAAAATTTATTAGAAATCAATAGGTTAATAATATGACTCTCTAAATTAAATCAATTTCGGACTAGAAACTATAAGAATTCTTAGCATTTTGGAGAGTTTGGACTCAACTCCTCAACCTCAACTCAAAAGGGAAAAGAGCAATTTTAAGTGGATTGGTACGTTGCCAAGAGTCATTCCTATAGTGGATTAGTGCCAATGAGGTAAACATACTTCACCCCCTCATTTTCTCATGCTTTCTGGGTGATTGGATGTGTTTTGGTGCATAAAAATTTTAATTTTTACGTTTTTCGTTTTTGGAAATCAAGAACAGTCGTGCGACTGTTCTTGAATTGGTGAACAGTCGTACGACTGTAAATACAGTCATACGAGTGTTCTTGATTTTCTTCTAGTTTTAAATTTTATTTTGAATAATTTTGGAGAAATCCTGCATTAAGGCCATTTACAGTCACACGACTGTAATGCTCGTCCAGAGGTAGAATTTCCATTTTAATCCAGAAAAATTTCTAAAAATCCATAAAAATTCACAAAAATCAGAAAATCATCAAAATGAATTTTGTTGCGTGCAGACCCTAGATTTAATTTTTAGTATTATTGCATTTAGAACAATACAACGACGGAGACCCGATTCTCCCGAAAACCGACCCACCTCTCGTGCTAAATTAAATTGAACCGGAAAATAAAATGTTTTCAAAATGATTTTCTCACAAAACTGAAATACAGGGACGTTTCAGAATGTTTTCCAGGTCTAACCGGGCCGGCTAGCCGAGCCGACCCGGTTATCCCCCTAATTGCATGTTCCCGAATTCTTAAAATCCCATTCTATCTTACTTGAGTCCTATTTGTGGCGTGCCATATATTGTGCTGACCCTCTGTTTTGCAGCTTTTTATTTTTATTTTGTATGTATTTAATAGAATTACTCGTGTATTTTAGGCGATTGTAATTTTTAGTTAAATCATGTATTTTAGGCGATTGTAAAAGTGAGGATGAGAGTTTTTTTTTTATTTTTGTTCGATTGGGTTGTAAGCCATTTAATAATTTACTGCTTTGCTTTTATTTTGTTTTATATGTGTATGTGCGCTGTATGAATTATTTTAATAAAATTGACTTTAGAATTATGAAATACATTCAAAGAATATTGGCCATATTTATTTTAATTAGACACAAAATAAGGGACTTGTCCGGACCTAGATCTCTGGATAGTGTGGTGGACATTCGTCCGGTTCAGCTACACTGAAATTTTCCGGTTGAGCTGAGCCGGGTGGCGACTCCTACACTATGCATTGAGACTTAGGTCTCGATTCTTTTATGCAAATAATCTAATTTTCTAAAAGTGAATTTCCATCCTAAAAACCCCACACAAGGGAGGGGTTCGCCCGAAATCGAGGCGCCCCTTCCTAAAGGGAGTCTTCGTTCCGTCGAAAACGTCGTCCGCTCACACAAGCTTCAAAAATCAAATTATAGCATTTTATGAATTAAGTAGATTTTATTTAGAGCATACGGTGTTTATGCAAGATACCGAAAGTAGTAAATAAATTAATTATTACAACCATATCAAATCACATAATCTACCCTAGGAGATACATACGAATCAAATGGGGAATAGGGATACAATCGCCTAAAATACACGAATTCGTTTAACATAATAATAAAACCCTAACATACATCTAATCCTGCAAAATAGAGGTTAGTACATGAATAATTACATGTAGGACTCATTCAAGATGGAATGGGATAATAAATGAGTCGGGGTCATGCACTTAGAGGGGATAGCCAGAGGGTCTCGACAAATCCTGCTAACTAGACCTGGAAAACATTTTGAAACATCCCTGCATTTGATTTTTGAGAAAACAGTTTGAAAATGGTTTTTCCGGTTAATTATTTAATATGGCAAGTTGGTCGGATTTCAGGAAATTATATGCTTCTAAAATGTACATCTAGGATTCAAATATCGTGAAATTTACGAAAATCGATTCCTATATTTATGTCCCGAGGTAACACCCGTGCGGGTGTTTTCATACCCGTATGGGTGTTGCTTCTATATTTGGTTTAGATATTGAAATACAAAAATTTGAGTTTTCTGGGAAAATCTGAGGATGACGCCAGTGCGGGTGTTGCGACTAGAACACTATAAAATCAAAGTTTTAGATGAAATAATGCATAAAATCACAAACAAAGAGTTTATGCTTTCGGTTTCTCAGAAGTATTACCTTTGATGCGTGAATCCACCACTTGAGAGGTTGAAAATCGATTCAAAGAGGCTCCAATTGAATGCCCAAAATTTAGACTTTAAAAATGGTTCAAGCTTCAAATGTTATGGTTTTTGGCGCCCGGATTAGTCTCAATCCTATTAAAAACCCTAGTGAAGTTTTTTTCTAAGATTTCCAACCGATTTTAAGCCTAATAATAAAGATTGAAGATGAAAATGGTAGAAAAAGTTTGATTTTCTTTCTCCTTTTCTTTCTCCTTTTCTTTCCTTTTCTTCCTCTTTCTCTCTTAGTTAAAGTTGCTAACCTTTTTTTCTGATTTTAGTGAGGTTGTTAAAGGTAAAAATAGTCTTATTTCTTGTTAAATCCACCCCTTTAAAATCCAAATTTGGAGTTCTAAGAAGAAAAGGCAGGTTTTTGCTTTTACACATGACACCCGTGTGGGTATTGCTGCAACACCCGTGCGGGTGTTAACACAACACTTATGCGGCGGTTTACGGGACACCCGTGTGGGTGTTGTTTCCAGAATGCCTCCTCTTTTGCTTGGGAAATTTTTGAGGCTTGATGTTTGATCGATTGGAGCTTTAATCTTGAATTGACTTCGACTCCTGCAGCTATAGAAGGCTATAGAAGCAATTAACAACTTATTCATCATCGAAACTGGGAACTAAAATCCCACACTCACAGGATTCATTCCTTAACATTTCTAACACTTTCCTTCAAGTACAGTTGGGCCTAGACCAATTGTCACTTGTCAAACATTTCGTGGCCTATCTCCTTTTGAGGCCTAAGGTCATCAACGGGTCTAGTTTTCATTACTAGCCCAAACTCTATTAGGACTTTAAACATAGGCCTAGGCTATTAATCCTTTTTCTGCTCTGATACCATAAAGAGACTCAATGGGCCTTGCGAGTGTTGTGCTAAATTGGATGAGTGAGAACATAGATGGGATTGAGACCATACAACACAAAACCAATTGGCTTTTGTTGAGGCCTAATCTACACCATATATATGCTACTCTTTGGTTTCATTTATTTTCGATGTGAGATTCATTCCCCAACATCTCCAACATTTTCCCTGAAGTGCAACTAGGCCTGGACTAGTTATCAATTGGCAAACATTCCTTAGCCCATCTCCTTTGAGGCCCTGGGTCATCAACTGGTCTAGTTTTCACTACTAGTCCAAACTCCACTAGGATTTTAAACACGGGCCCTGATCTTTTTAGCTGTCAAGCCTTTTTATGCTCTGATACCATGAAGAGACTTCGTAGGCCTTGAGAGTGATGGGCTTAACTGGATGAGTGTAAGTGGAGTTGAGCCCATACAACATAAAATAATTGGCTTTTGTCAAGGCCTAATCTACACCACATATATACCACTCTCAATATATTATTATAGCCAAGCAATGCGGGATTCCTATACAACCCCTTCACGTCCAAATTCATCTTAGATGCATGGAGTTCATTGGTGGCCTAATATCGAAGTTGGCCCAACATTATATCCATGGGTCTAATACCATGTCATGTAACCATTTAACCCAAAAGCTTAAGCTGATAGGTAAGGTCTAATCATAGTTTTTTATTATTATCTCTGACACTCCCCTGCACAAGAATGCCCTTTAGGCTTGAAACGTGTACAACATAGGCCCACCCTGTCAGGTGTTGAATTTTTAATCAATAAATGGATCTACTAGGATTCGAACCCTCAACCTCTAGGTTTAAGTTGCTCTGATACAATGTCAATAAATGGATCTACCAGGATTCGAACCCTCAACCTCTAGGTTTAAGTTGCTCTGATACAATGTCATGGAACCATTTAACCTAAAAAATTAAGTTGATAGGTAAGGCCCAATTATAGTTTTTATTATTATCTCTAACACTCCCCTACACGCGAATGCCCCTTGGACTTGAAGCATGTACAACACAGGTGTAAGCGCCAGAATTTTACTCCTAAAAAAAAAAGTATAGTCATACGACTTTAACTACAGTCATACGACTGTAATTAAATTACAGTCGCACGACTGTAGATCGTGGTAGGTGAGCCAACCCATACCTTAAAAGCAGAGAAAAACGAAAAAAAAAATGCTGGACAGAGGGAGAACGAAGGAGAAGGAGAAAAAGAAAGAAAAGAAAAACAGAGAGGGAGAAAGAAGAGGAGAAAACAAGAAAAGGAAAGAAACTCGTTATCAGAATCCCTCAACATCTAGAAATCTCTGGACCCAAATCCCTAACCCTAACTCAAGGAGAAAAGTGCAGATTTCAGTGGATTGGAGCGACACCAGGGGTCAATCCTACGGTGGATGCACGCCAAAGAGGTAAACACTCTTTTTCCCTCTCTCTTTTACAAGCTTTCTGGGTGATTGGTGTGGATTTGTGCCATTTTTATCCTTTTTTCTGCTTTTCTGTTTTAGAAATCAAGAACAGTCATGCGACTGTTTTTGAGTTTGATGAACAGTCGTACGATTGTAATTACAGTCATACGAGTGTTCTTGATTTCTAGGTTGTCTTCTTTCGGTTAATTTCAAATAAAATTTTGGCGAAATCTTGATTATGGGCTGCTTACAGTCGCACGACTGTAATTTACAGTCGTACGATTGTAATTACAGTTGTACGACTGTAACCTATTTTCCAGAATCATAATTTTGCCTTTGAATCCATAAAATTTCCAAAAATCCCTAAAAATTTCAGAAAACCCCAAAAATCATCAAAATGAATTTTGTTGTGTGCATTCACGACCCTAGATTCAATTTCCAGTAAAATTACATTTAGAACAATGCCACGACAGAGACGCAATTCTCCCGAAAAACCGACCCACCTCATATGTAAAAAATACATGTAAACCGGAAAAATTGTTTTCAAAATGATTTTCCCACAAAACCAAATATACAGGGACGTTTCAAAATGTTTTCCAGGTCTAACCGGGCCGGCTAGCCGAGCCAACCCGGTTATCCCCTAAATGCATGCCCCTAATTCTTGATTTACCAATTCTGTCTATTTGAGTCCAACTCGTGGCGTACCCTCTGTTTTGCAGGTTTTAATTTCTTTTATTTTTACTTTGGATGTAATTTAATAGATTAAATCGTGTATCCTACGTGATTGTATTTTTCTAGATAAATCATGTATTCTAGGCGCTTGTAAAAGTGAGACGAGAGTTTTCCTTTTTTATTCGATTGGGTTGTATAATAGGCCTCTATTATTCTTTTGTATATTTTGACTGTATGATTTTATTTCCCACAATTTATTTCTTGCATTTTGCTTTAGCATCGAATAATTAAAATAAACTAATCAGAGTTAGAGAAAGATAATAAAGCAAATTAAATATGGTAATATAAACTGTAAAGTGAAAGCAAGCTAGAGGTCAAGTAAGTTATTTGCCCGAACCCTAAATCTCTGGATTAGGTATAGCAGCCTGTCCTCGGTAGGGAGCTGTACCGGAATTCCCGGATGAGCTGAACCGGGTGGTGACTCTGTCACTGATCTCAGGATTTAGTTTCGAGGTCCTTTAAAAAAAACTGAGAAAATGTTTTCTACAAAAGGATTTCTAAATTAAATCAATAGTTTTCCCAACTCAACATAAACAAAACCCATTTTCCACAAAATTCACAAATCTCAACCAAATTCATCTCTTTTCCTTTTCCCCGGTTCGCTTTGCCGATTTCCGTTTAAGGTTGTCCGCTCACAACAAGCCCACCCTACCATATGTTGAATTTTTAATCAGCAAATGGAGCAGCCAGGATTCGAACCCTTGACCTCCAGGTCTAAGCAGCTCTGATACCATGTCATGGAATTATTTAACCCAAATGCTTAAGCTGATAGGTAAGCTCCAATCATAGCTTTTTATTATTATTATTTCTGACACTCTCTTGCACGCGAATGCCCCTTAGGCTTGAAGCATGTACAACACAGGCCCACCCTATTAGGTGTGAATTTTTAATCAACAAATGGAGCTGTCAGGATTCGAACACTCGACCTCTAGGTCTAAGCGGCTCTGATACAATGCCATGGAACCATTTGACCTAAAAGCTTAAGTTGATAGGTAAGGCCAAATTATAGTTTTTATTATTATCTCTGACACCAGTGACCGAAACCGCTTCCCTTTTTAGGAAAGAAAAATCTTATCTATGCCTTGGATCTAGAACCTACATGTTGATGCTCACGATTTTGAGGTTGGAGCATACTTAACGTTGAATCTAAAGGATGGATCTTAGTTGTTTTCAACTTGTTCTCCTTTTTAATCGGTATGGCAAATCAAAAGGTAATCTTTCACATTATGATAAAGACTTTTCTAGATATTTGTAATTCATGGTCTCCTCGGGTTATCTTGAGATACCTTCCACAGCTTACCTTACGGCTTATGTTCTTCATGTAGCATTCAGATCGAAAGACTCTATGAAATTACGTTAATACTTCCACATATTAGGGGTGAGTAGGCGACATTTCTATCTCTTCTAAAATCTTCTATGTTTTAAAAAATTATATCATACGATAATTAACAGATACTACATCCCATGCTATATAAAAAGTGTCAAATGTAGGGCTAATGCTATCAAAACAAAAATATCATGTACTCAATGATGAAAAAAATTGATTAGATTACCAATTACAAAATCCATAAAAGTCCATAACGCTCAATGTTTATTTTGCCTTTTGGATCACACTTCAACTTGGTTTGATTTTCCATTTGACACTCTCAATTTTTCAATAGACCAATCGTACACCTCAACTTGGCTAGTAGGATATTTAAACGCATTATTTTATGATGTGGAAAATTCTCACGCTAATAACATGTAACGCCCCAACCCGGTTGTACCAGGTTAAGGTGTTATTAGTAAATTCATAACTTCCTTGTTTCCAAATTTACAATTTAAGTTAATTTTTCTACAAGCGTTCCTATCCGTTCGAGTCAGATCATTAGATTCCACCATTCATGATTAATTTTATGAATCTATAATTACTCACTTTAATCCAATCAGATACTCATATAAATGTCATTTCATAGGCTTTGTACTTGATATGGATAGGATTTTTTCTTATTTTATCAAATGTTAAGTATTTCTATTAAAAATTATTTCATTGGGTCTCCTACCCATTATTCAATTAAATGAGTAATTTGATCAAGTTCTCTTATCATTGTTTTATCATTAATATCACAGATCGTAATATTATCATATCATGTTGAATTTTTCCTTTTAATATTTTTCCACAGTAGTTTGTTTAATTTCTTTTGGTTGTTTTCAACCTTATCCTTAGAGGCATTAATGGAAATTATCATGTAACCGAATTTCAAAACTCGAGCTTTATTCAACAATTTATCTCCAGGTAACAAACATTTAACCTTGGAAGAATTAGTGGGAAACCTGATTACTTATGATTTTTCATCAATGACACTACCTTATGCTTTTTAACATTGTCCCGCTACACGAAATATGATCGTTTAGGGTCCATCCTTATGTGTGGCTATCGAACCTTAATAGGGGTCCTCCATCTAATCGTAACAATTCTGAATCACTAATCAATACCTTCTTTATGAATGAATTCATAAGTTCACTCTCACAGTGATTCGATTATAGAAATTTTCAGCATTTTCTCGGGGCATGCTACCTTTCCAACAACCCCGAGACTAATCGACTCGGTCAACGGGAGTATTTATGGAGTCTCCATTCGCACATCATTTTTCCCCACTAATTCTACAAGACACACCATTTCCAAAAATATATTCATAAGTTAACATCAAACAACCTTTTTCGTTAAGATGGATTTCACATGATTCCATTTATTATTTAACTTTTATTATTCAGATTTCAATATTCACAGCGATGCCTTTTTATATTATTCCAACAAAAATTTGATTCTTAAATCATTATATTTTCCAGAAAAAATGCCACAAATATTATGCTTTCATAATTAGATAGTCGTAAACTATTCTCTCAATTACGCTATTTTATCCACCATTCACTTTGAGTTTTACAATTTACATAATTTTAAGCAAAGATAAATTCCCCATTCATAGGTTTTATAAATAATAAAATAATTATCATTTAATTATAAAATTTTGTCTTTACCTTCATTTGAATTTCTTCCATTTTCATTTGAAGCTTTGCTCAATTCCTTAAAGTCCCATCTCCAGTAGTTCTCACCACTTATTCCCTTTACTAAATCTATCTAGATCATTTGTTCTTGCAGTTCAGATCTAGCTAATACATTAATGTTAATTTAAACACTGATATTTGGCTTGGACTTGGTGAATTCTCACCAAGCTACCTAAGTATCCTAGATTTTTTTTTCTAGGAATCAAAGCCTAACGTAGTTCTATATTTTCTTCCTTTTTTCCATTCTTTCTCTTTTTTCCTCATCCGCCATTTCCTTCTTTTCTCTTTCTAAAGGCTTTCTGTTTCTCTTTCTACAATTTTCTTTCATTTTTTGGTTATTAGCCAAAAGTATCCCTCTTCCCTTTTTCTTCCTCTCTTTTATACTATGGAGAAAAATAGAACTTTCTAGATTTCAGTACACTGGCACAATATTGTCCATATTTTTATGTACTCTGATACGTGGTTGCTTTTCCTTCTACCACCCATACTTTTGCATGGAAAAATATATTCTTTCGCTTATTCCTTCTCCTTTTCAAAAGTATATTTCACCATATTACCCCTTTCTTGTTGTATCACTCATATTTCTATTTATTACACTTCCTGTTTAACCTGATCTTAATGTGATGCATCCTCAAATTTTCATAACCGTATCTCTCTCCCAATCCTAAGGTTCAATATGTTTCTATCATGATCTCATTGGATCTCTCATTTTCTACTACTTATTATTGCTTTGAGTTTAATGTATTTCTAATCTAATCTTGTCAAATCTTATTATATCTAATCACTAGGTAATCCAGTTCAACTTATTCATTTCTTTAAACTTACGTTCGATTTCCTTTTATACCAGATCTACAATCTTATCTAGCTTTCAATCTTCATATAGTAATTAATTCTTCCACTAAATACCGAATTACTGTAATTTCCGTATCTTAATTGATCGTACTCTCTTTTAAACCATCTTTCACCCAACTCACAAATTAGATCTTCCATCTGACCTGGTTTTTTGGATGTTGCACAATACATGGAGAGTATACACTACTTAAGAGAGGCATGTAAAATAAGTGAAATCGAAATAAATTAAACAACTTGTAAATAAAGGCAAGTCCATCTATAATTGCAAACCGTTGCACTCCCTATAAATGCATTTTATTTGGAGCAATGGTTAAATAAAGGCAAGTCTAATAGTTATTTAAAATTGTTGACAACCTAAACCGTTACATTTTATTTGGGGCAAATTTGCGCAATAATATTTTAATTTTTTTAAAAAGTTTAATTAATATTAATTTTTATTGTGTTTATGTGTTATTTGTGTTTATGTGTGACGGTCCTAAATAGGCTAGCTACAGTGTTAGGGGGTGAATAGTACTGTATACCAAATAAAAATTTTCGTAAAAAATTTAGAAAATTCTTTTTTGATGAAAAACATTTTTCTTTCAATAAACACAAGTTCCACAAAAATACAGAATTGATAAAATAATAAAACTTGTGAATATAAATTTGCTTGACTAGTTGATAAATGAAAATATTATTGGATATGCCCTAGTCCCGAGGCATTGGACCTTGTATTTGTATTGTATATTTATTGGATTTATGTATTATACATATTTTGTGTCATTAATAAAGGCATTAATTCATTTATTATATATATCTTATGCAATATTTTAAATAAAGTATCCAATAAACATATCCATATCCATGATGACAAGTGTCATACACTTGGTAGTAAGACCATGGATAGGGAAAACGATATGACCATAAAGAGATCCATAGTCTGTTCCAGTCATGGGAATGAATGGAACTAGAGACTATTATTAACCTGGTTGTATGGCGGTGTCTTACTGGTCATTGGACATGGGATGTCAACCAAGTTAATGGGTACATGCAAAAAGGGCATGGTACTGCATAGATCCACTGAACGAGAAATCCACATGGTATAGTATCACAAGTGATTCTTGTGTAGTACTTGTATGGATCCTTTGACCGACCATATGATGGTGTTGCATGCGAGGTCACATACTTAGGGGTACGCCTAAAGGGCCTGTAATAGGGTGTCAAGTATGGGTACTTTTGGGTATGTCATTTAGCATGGCAATGCTATGGATATGCAGAAGGGATTTGTCACTCAGTAGTCCACTGAGAAGATATCACCGGCCTCTTGATGAATGTGACTGATAAGAATGTGGCCACACCCAAACACGTTGGAACTTGTTTGTGAGCATCAGTACATTCGGGATCAAGTTAATGTCCAGACACAAAAGGGGGTGATCAATCCATGCCTTTGTGTTGGACACCGATATCAATGACATGGGATATACAAGTTCAAACTACATGGTTATGATTACAGTTGGACTGCCATCTCCATCTTAATTAGGGGCTGCAGTGGCTTACTAGAGCCCGCCTACAGTCTGTGGGCCATAGTCCCACTGCCAACATAAAGATGGCCAACGGGATCGTACACATTAAACGTCTGAACAAGGACTTAAGGAATCAGCTGTATACTTGGAGTATACACACTAGAGAGAGAGAGGATTGTATTAATTATATTATAAAGATTAATTGGATTGATCATAATAATAAAATTAATATTTGATTGGCGTTCTCATAATTAATTAGATTAATTTATGAGATTATTTCTTAGGTGAAAATATTGTACATGTATGGGTTTACATGTATCATAATTTTACGTTTGTCAAATTTAAGTCCATGGTAAAATTAATTGATCAAATTAATTTTAATTTAAATGCATAGAACATATTATATGGTATAATATGTTAGGATACATGTTAAATAAAAATTAAGTTTGATAATCAATTGGACTAAGAGAATTAAAATTAAATTGGGCTTGAAAAGGAGAAAAGAGCCCGCGTAGAATAAGGAAGCTTGGGCCGAAATTTTTACTCAAAAATTTCAGCCCACTAGGTCATAAAAGACCTAGGGATTTCGGCCAAAGGGGGTGTGCAAGCCATAGCCGAAATTCCTTGCCTCTCTCTCTCTAATTTTTCGAATTCCAACGCTAGCACGGGGTCGTATTCCACAGGCGTTCGTCTACGTGAATGAGGAGTACGCTGATTTCTGCAGCCATCTCTAGAAGAGATACTCCTAGTAAGAGTTTAATCTCTTCTTGATAAAATTTTGATCTTGCAATTTTCACCTCAATTGCTCCTGGGCACGGATTTGAGGAAATTGTCGCAATCTTCTGCATTTATTCGGATGATTTCTGGTGAAAATTCCAACAAATATTACCAAGTAATTTAGCAAGAATTCAACATTTAATTGATTAAAATTCTATTGAGAATAGAGAAAACATGGCTAATATTGAGCTTTTCCAGGTCTGATGCCTCGTTAAGTAAGGTCACTTGATTTGGGAAGTCTCAGAGTCCAGCAGAAAAAGAAAAGGGAAATGTAGCAGGCTACGGAATGGATGGGCCAAATTTAAAGAGGGCGCAGCCCAAAGAGAAGAGGAGGAGATATTTTTTTGGTGGAAATTCCACTGCTGTCCTTGGCTTCTCAAGGAAGCCACTTGCTCTTGTGGTTGTAAATTTTTAACAATATTTTATTTGGCGCTTGCACCATAGATTGTTGACACCTTATGACCTTTAGATCTTACTTTGTAGGACTATAAATACTTTACTATTTGGGGGTAGGAGGGGGCAATTAATTCTCAACTACTTGTTCATTTGGATTTTAAGTTTAGTGATAATTAATTTAGTTCTTGCAAGTTTAATCTTCTTCATCTGGAAAATCTTGTGTTGATTGTTATTATGTTTAGTGAGTAGGTTTCTTAACAGGCTGAAACCAGCTCAGGCTGGGGGTCTTAGGAAGTCTTTCTCTGGTTTTATTATAAATATTGTGTTTTGATGATTGTGTGGTGAAGTGCTTAAGTTTAATATAGGAAAGGGCCCTCTTATATTCTTAGTATTCCTGATGAGACCGAGAGAAGATTTAGAATTATGAAAAATCACACACACACACACACACTTTCCATGAGACCGAGAGGAGATTGAGAGTGTGCTAAGGGTTTCTACTTGATGTGGAATACTTGTTGGTTTTAATGCATGATTTCCCATGCTAAGTGAGGTCAAGAGATAAGCTTAGTTGTGGGTCATAGATCCAAGTGAGGTAGAGAGATAAGCATGGTAATAGGGGGTAAGAGACCTTAGATCTACGTTTCTTAATTTATTCATAATAAATTTCAGAGGAAGATATTCTGAGATTGCCTGTTTAGCTGGTGAAAGCTTGTGTTTTTATCATTTTTATTTTATATTATTCAGTTCTATGCAATCTTACATTCATTGCCTTACATGTTTTCTATTTTCATTTTACATGATCTCTCCATACTAATTTAACTGGAAAACCTTCAGATCTGGTGATTGACTAGGAATTTTTAGAATTTTCCCTTACTCCCTGTGGATACGACACTTGTCTTGCCTAGTACTACAACTGACCTAGTATACTTGCTAGTGCATAAACCTTAGGGCAACACTAGTATAAAAATGTTTTCAAATAATAATGCTACTAATTTAAATTGAAGAAATTTAAATAGTAATAAAAGTAAAGAGTATAGGGATAGAGAATTGAAGACATCAAGATTTATACTGGTTCAACCCAACCGGTCTACGTCCAGTCCCCAAATCAACCACTTGAGATTTTCCACTAGTATTTCCTTTATGGGTAGAAAAAAAGTATGTGTTACTTTTTACGAGTTCAAGTAACAAACTCAATACTTTTACAGGCTAAGTGTCAAACTTCTACCGTTACTTTTTCCGAGCTTAAGTAATAAAACTCTTCCGATGCTTTTTCAAAGCTCAAGCACCAAACTTATCTGGTATTTTTTACAAGCTCAACTACCAAACTTTTCCCGATACCTTTTCAAAGCTCAAGCACCAAACTTTTACAAACTTTGTTGATCATACTATCAACAAAGAAAACCCCCTTTATACAACCTTGTGTGAAAATACAATTCCTTTGAATAAATATTTGAATTGAATAAAGATGAAACTTTCTCTCCTTATTTTCTCTTTAAATGAATTATGGAAGACTTGAATAAAAGTAACTTGTATGTGTGATTTCAATTAAGTCTCTCACTCTCACTAATTCAACTTGATTTCCTTTTATAGGTTTTGAAGAAGCTCCTTAAGAAGTGAAGTAGCCGTTGGAATCAACTCATAAACATGATATTGCCGTTGGAGCTCCTGAAGACAATATGGTTGTTTCTTTCAAGCTTGTAAATGAAATATAGCTGTTGTATATACCTCTTAAAGAAGATGTGGCCTTTCATTGTAGCTCATTAAGTGAGGTATGCAGCTTTTAAAGCAATTTTTCACCTTCTAAAGCAAATGAAGCCATTGGAGATTTTGAAAGTCATAATAACTTAAGCTTTCCTTACTTGTAAAGCAATGATTACATTTTTTTTATCAACTTGACATGTCATGAATATTTGATCTCCTATTACTCAAGCTTCTAATTGCAAGACAAGTTGATATGCTTCTTGTTTATGTAGTTTCATCTTTTTCATAAACATAATTTACTTAAAGATTAATTACAAAATAATTTGTAATAATATTAAAGTAAATATGATTAGCTGTTATCCTATATGTCAACTTTTCATTTAGCTATTATCATCAAAACACGATTCAACAATATGTTATTAATTCCTTCAAATTAATATTAATTAATTTTTATTTTTTTATAAACTGAAAACATAGGAAACATGATTGAAGAAAACAAGAAAATATAGACTTCGGGTTTAAAAGAAATTACAAATTATTAATTGAGAGTTTTGGATTAAGAATAAATTTTAGTTTGACAAAATTGTAATAAAAATTAGAGGATTAATTGCTGAAGTGGTTTTGTTAGTCCTAAAGGGGGGGAGGGACGTGAATAATGTATATACTCAAATAAAAATTCTTTTGTGGAAACCTTTAAAATTAAAAACATTTTTGCCTAAGAAACAAGTTTTATTTTGAAATGCTAAATAAAAGTAATTTGTAAAACTTATAAAAATAATTGCTTTTGAAGAATTTAAATAAAATCTCTTGAAAGACAATTACTGCTAAATATAAATATAGAAATATAAATGACAGTAATTAAAAAGAGTAGGGATAGAGAAATTTGTAACAAAGAGATTTATACAGGTTCAGACTAACTGTCCTGCTCCTATCCCCAAGTGAACCACTTGAGATTTTCCATTGCAATTCCTTTAACTGTAGGAATTAAACCAAGTAAGCTTTCTTTTGTCTAAGATCGGGACGATTAATCCTACTTTTGTTTAGGATTAATACAATGAATCTTCATCTGTCTAAAATCGAAACAATCATTACTTTTTGCAAGCTCAAACACCAAACTTTTACAATTTATTGTTTTTCAAACATCAACAACAAAACTTTTTCAAAGCTTTTTTATAAAACTTTGACAACAAAGCTCCCCCTCACACTAATATCCCTTAGTGTGATTTTATAGTTCACTCAAAATATTGAATTTAAAAGTATATGAATTACTTTGATGGAGACTTGAATTCTTTCAATTGTTCTTTTTGAAGTTTGTTGGAACGACTACTCAAAAATGTTTTGAATACTTTGATTGTAATGTATACTTTGTAAATTGTCTTCCCAAGTTGAAATATTTGCAATTTTCTTCTATTTATAGGCATTGGAGAAGTGGTTTGGAGAAGAAATTTTCTGTTTAGGTTTCTGAAACTAGTCGCTGCATAATATTCAGCCATCTGAAGCTTTGATTTTGATTTTCTTTAGGTCTCTGAAACTAGTCGTTGCACAGTGTTTAGTCATATGAAGATTTGTAAAAAACTTCTTCAGGTTTTTGTGTATCCGTTATACAGTGTTCAGGTCTCTGAATATTTGAGTTGAATTTATTCAGGTCTCTGAATGTGGAATTTATTCAGGTCTTTGAATGTGGTCATTATACAGTATTTAATACTCTAAATAGTTGAATTTAACTTTTTTAGGTATCTCAATGTGGCAGTTATATAATATTTAGGCCTCTGAACATTTGTAACAGAATTTCTTATATCTTTAGTCTCCTGAAGCAGTGTTTATTTTATTGCTCCAAACATTTTATCTTTATTTTGTAATATCCTTCCAATGTCTTTATTGTAAGTTTTTATTTTTATACTTTGTCTAATTAATTAAAAATAAAGTCACATTTATCTTTAATTAATTCTCAAAGTATTATTTAATTTTATCTCCTTCAATCATAAAATTGTTTTCATCAAAACAAAGTTCAATAGATTTCTTAAATTATAGGAAACGAGTTTTCGACTTATGTTATGCACAAAAACGTGCCCAAAAACATTTTATATTGGTTTCTGCGAATTTCCATTTTTGAAACGAAGATGAAACATTGCAACATGAGTGTCTTAGAGTTTATGTGCTTCATAGGTTGCTAATAAAGTCTGAAATGAATGAAGATACATCTCTAGTACATTAATGGGGCGTTTGGCAATTGATGGGGATAGGGATAGGGATAATGATTGGGATAGGGATAGGGATAAAAGAGTGGGATAGGGATAGGGATAAAAGTTAAAAGTAGGATAGGGATAATTTAAGATATGTTTGGTATGTTGGATTGGGATAGGGATAAATCAATATAAATGACGAAATTACCCCTAAACATGTTTAAAATAATAAATGATATATTACTATGTGAAAACATATAAAAATTAGTCTATTAAAATAAGGAAATCTTGGCACAACATATTTTGTTAAAATAACAAAGCATAGAAATAATTACTTTTGTGAAAACATATAAAAATTAGTCTATTAAAATAAGGAAATCTTCACAAAACGAAGTTGTATCAACTTAAAAGTGTACAAAAAAAATAAAAACAGTAGAGTAAGAATTTCTCAATCCTTAAATTACACTCTATGACTGCATTGTTGCCCTTTTAAATAGTTGACAAATCGCTGTGAACGGACTTACAAGGAACCGCTCGGAGCGTCGGGTGGAGAAACGCAACGGTCATTTTTTTGAAATGACCAGCCAGGTCGCGCTCGCGACCGAAAGAAACAAGGCCATTGTGGCCTT
The DNA here is from genome assembly GCA_039660915.1 of Euphorbia tirucalli. Taxonomy (NCBI): domain Eukaryota; kingdom Viridiplantae; phylum Streptophyta; class Magnoliopsida; order Malpighiales; family Euphorbiaceae; genus Euphorbia; species Euphorbia tirucalli. Next base: position 16,747,645 of record CM077639.1, read on the forward strand.
GTTTCGCCAGCGCGACGTCAACGTTTGTCTCGTCGCGAGCGCGAAAAATTTTGTTGCGCTCGCGATCGTGGCCAATGTGGCATGCGTTGCCAGCGCGTCGCGCTGGCGATGCCTACATTTGCCTCGTCGGGAGCGCGACTGAAGGGAACAAGGCCATTGTGGCCTTGTTTCGCCAGTGCGACAATGTTTTCGCGCTGGCGACGCCCACTTCTGGCACGTCGCGAGCGCGATTATTTTGGTCGCGCTCGCGACCGAAGGAAACAAGGCCATAATGGCCTTGTTTCGCCAGCGCGAGAAATTTTTCCAAAAATAAACCATATTATCCCAAGTCCTGTAATTAGTTGATTCGATTGGACCGTCGCTATGGATCAGTTCATACAAGTAGAAAATCCGACCCAAAAGTAAAATGGTCCACGGCCCACGGTTGCTTTATTTGACTAATCCATCAGTTGTGTAAATAATTAAAGTCAAGATTATTCTTCGTTGAAATTCATCATAACAAACACTATTAATTTACATTTGATCAGAAATTTGCCACATCTTTAACCTGAACTAATTCTAAGTATGTCAACTACCTAGGCCTAAGCAAAATCAAAATGCAATGCAATCCTGATTAAGCATACAAAAAATTCCCATTTGACATATGGAACTCATCATTATGCTCTTTTATTTCAACACCAAAGCTTACCACCTACTGAAATAATAATTAGTACATCAAACACAAACTTGTTTATTAATAACCAAAAGATGTGGGTAAGATTACAAAGATGCGATGAACAATTAAGTACTATTGTACAAGGTTTAACTAAGCAATCTAACCACTAATCATCAGTAGTAACACTTGATTCATGTTCTTTATCCGTCCCTCTCATAAGTTTTGCCTCGTTACACCAAATACAGTGAATCAAAGTTTGTTCCTGAATAGCCCCAAAATTTAAGAGGAAAATATGAAGGGAAATAAGAAGTGGTAAGGCAACTTCCTCAACTGCAGATCAATGTTGCTTCTTGCTAGTTGCTGATTCCCAGGCTTGTAAAATATGATTCACAATGTCAGCAGCACCAACATGGTGCTTAACCTGTGTGATTGAAGTACATAATCAGAAAATAAAAAAAACTTCAACTGTCACAGAGAAACAATGTTGATGCTATATATGGTTTTCCATGTTGCAAATCAGAGTATATTGTTCAAAATGCAAGGGTTGTTTAAAGTTGCAACTTTGATTGGATTCAACATCTAAATGCATCATTTCATTGTGTTAACAAGTGATTTTTCTTTTCCCTGAAATTTTTAGTTTCAGCATTGCCTCCTTTATGCATGTTTTCTCCCCCAACAAAAATGTAAGCACTAATATATTTGTTTTTGACAGAAAATCCAATAAAACTATAGATTACCACCATGAAAAGCAATATCGTACTAAACTAACCTGAGCAAATACAAATGTCCCACCATCTCTCATTCTAAGTGCAGCGCGCTCTAAGACTGCCAAGTCAGCTCCAACAGCTGGAGCAAGATCAGTCTTGTTTATAACCTAGAATCATGGAAATAGTTCAGAATCTACAGCATGTATTTCTGAAACGGGAAAATGTGATTAGCCTCGGACTTTGATAAAGTTACTACGTATCAAGAACAGCCAAAGTAACAGCAGTAAGAGGACGGAATCACATACAAGTAGATAAGCTTGGGTGATGCCACCAGATACGTCTATTATATATATGATGTGGTTCGTCAGTTCTCTGCTGAAGTTTGCAGCTAAATTTTCTGCACTAGACAAATTCGAGTAGAATATCATTTCCAAGTAGAAACTTTGGATTACGAAAGTAAAATTTCTAAATGACCAATTGATCTTCTACTCGTGTAAACTGTAAGTACATGGTATTTGAGAAAAGCATCAGCCAAAATTCTTCATCATTTAAATTTTCATCACTTAGTTTTACCAAATTCGGTTAAAATGGCAAGGATTAACATGCTAAAAGCAAACTGTCTAATGTCAAAAACTGAGCTTCTAGTATGATACATGCATTTCAACAAATATAAATTTGGAAACTAGAGGCATGCAAAAGCAATTTACCTCCACTAGATTCACAAAGTAGTGTCTGTTTTGAATAACTTAAAAAGTTCCTCTAGAGGGCCAAGGTTAATACTGATATATTTTCACAAATTGCAGCATGCAGATAGCCTCCAATTTCTACAGCATGTATCTTGTCTTCAACAAGTGCTCCATTCTTAATCAAGAATACGCCATCCTAAGTAAACAAACATAACTTCAAATATAAAGTTAACAATGCAAGAGGTCTAACAGACACATAATGATCACAAAAAAATTAACGAAATTGTTCTATCATTTGAACTAGCTAATGCAACAAATTCAAGTTGGAACTTTCATTCAGTCTCAATCAAATTCCACTAGAAATTTCAACCATGAAACTCCAATTAAAAAACACCATAGCATTCTCAGAATTTTTAGATGAAATGAGAAAGAGATTACCCACAAATTCAAAAAGAACAAAAGCACAAATCTACAAAAGTTTAAAGAGATAACCAAGCACAACAAATTGAAGATGAAATCACAAATTGGAGATGAAATCAGAGAGAGATAACTCACAAATTGAAGAGTAGCGACCACGGAGGCGGTTAATTGTTTGCCGGCGACCTAACCGGAGGTGGGAGGAGGCAGATTGAAGAAGATGAGACCGAAGATGATGATGAGAATGAGGGAGAGCATAACAGGGCAGATGAGACGTGGGTTTGTGGGAGCTGATGGAGAGAGATGACTGGAGAACGAAGAAGGAGATGGAGGATAGCAGGAGCTGAAATGGAGACCGAAGAAGGAGATGGAGGAGAGCAGGAGCTGGCTGGAGAACGAAGATGGAGAGGACAAAATAGGTAAAATTTTTAATATCTCTATCCCAGCTGAGTTATACCTGGGGGGGAGAGGGATGTATTTGTATTTGGGATAGGGATGAGATAAAATCCCTTATCCCTATCCCACTTACACTTAAACAAATGGGGGATAGGGGTGGGATAGGGATAAGAAATCCCTATCCCACCTTTTATCCCCCATACCAAACACCCTCTAAGAAAAAAAAAAAGATCACCAGACTTTTGATATTTTGAACTCTTTTTATATTAAATATCAAAGCTTTTAATTTACTACATTTAACTATCAATAAAAAAATAATTACATACATTCTTTCAAAATAAAATATAAATCAAATTAAATTAACAACTATATAAATTAAACCTTTATAGGGTTAAAGAGATAAGAAGTGAGATAGGGATTTATTATCCCAACTCTCCCCTTATCACATGTTTGGTAGGGAGACAGAACGGATAAGACAAAAAACTTATCGCCCTCGTATCTCTTATATCTGCCCCTATATATAAGCCATTGGGATAACTATATATTTAGAATTTACCTATTTGTCCAACCCAATAATAAAAAAGTTACAAATCTTTTAGTTTTTCTTTATTATTTTTGACATTTTTAAGGGTAATATAATAAAATATATTATTTTATCCCTATCATTTTCTAAATATACCAAACTATCTTATGTTATTCTTCTCTTAATCCTATTCTTATCCCATTACATACCTCACGACCTCTTTAATATAAATATAAATATAAAATATAGTTAAAAATTCATTTACTTATATTATTTACTTTTATGTTAAATAATCATTTTCATATAAAAGATTGTAAAAGTTGTTATACTAAATCTGGTTAAAATAATTCAATTGCTTCTAACCTAATTTTGGTATTCATAGTTAATTGTTATGTTAATTACACTCGGTACTCAGAATTATAATTTTTCGAAATGGTCCAAATTGAAAGAGTTAGAGACGAATAAATGTGTAAAATCAAAAATATCAGGGATTCTCTATGCTCGTTTCCACCTTAAGTTGCGTCTGTAATTTCAGTTTTCTTCTCCTTCTTCCTCGACACTGCATCATCGCTAGGGATTCTAAACTTCTTACTTTGATTTTCATCCACAATCGTGTAAGTTCGTTAAGCTTAGCTTTCGGTGTTGATTTTGGCTTCTTGTTACAAGGTAATCCTGTTTCTATCTCTATACTTTCCCTTTTGATTTTTTTTTTTTTTTTTGAAATTTTTGATCTTAGATGATTGATGCATTGAGAAAGTTATTATGTTTATATTTCATTCGTACTTGTATTAGGCTCCGTCGTATGGCATATATGTGGAATTTATTTAAAACAGTCAATCTAACGCTATTGTCTGAGCAACTTTCTGAATTTTTTTATTGAGACTGCGATAAATGTGAGGAGAAAGTTGTACTTCAGCTCTTTGGGGGGTTTTGGACTGTGGTTGAATTTTGAACTTGATTAGAATTCTTCTTAGCAGGTGAAAATTTGCGAGAAGATATGGAAATTGGACATTCAAGTCAGAAAGTGAAGGGAAATTAGGCACTTTCAAGTCAGCTCTTCAACCCATCCCCTTTGAAATCGCTTCCAAGCTTCTGCAAACTCAGTTCACTTGTCTCCCTCTCCCGCATTTCAATTTTTTTTCGCTCTAAGCAATTTCACTGCCTTTGGAACCTGAAAGAAAACGTTCAAGTACGCAAGCGAATTGACCTGGTTGAAAATTCTCCATCTGGGTTAGTTTCATTTCAAATGATCTATGTACGTAGAGATTTCTTGTCACAATTTTACTCTAAAGTTTCTTTTATCAGTGTCCCACGTTTCACTTATCACTGTACAAATTTCTCCAATTTTGCATTTCCATCATTAATCTCACTGAGCCCATTCTCTACGAGTTCTTGTCAGACTGAAATCTATCTTGGTTATAGTTCTCCCTCAAACCGAAAATTTCCTAGCTCCTATGGCAGTTGTCTTTGTTCTTATTACTCAGCTAAAGCGTCATCAAGGTCATTCAGAAGGAGACAAAGTAAAAGGCTAAAATCTAGCAGGAAACCTGTTCTTAATGAAGCTAAGTTTCAAGAAGCGATTTCCCAACTCCCACCAAGGTTCAGTAACGAACAACTCTTCAATGTCTTAACACTTGAGGAAGATCCTTTGGTGTGTTTTGAGATATTTAATTGGGCATCACAACAACATAGATTTAGGCATGATACGTCTACTTATCATATTGCTATAAAGAAGCTTGGTGCAGCTAAAATGTACCAAGAAATGGATGATGTTGTTAATCAAGTGCTTGCTGTTCCCCATATTGGTAATGAGGCTTTGTACAATACGATTATCTATTTCTTCACCGAAGCTAGGAAGTTGACTAGAGCAGTAAATATATTTAAGCGTATGAAAAATTCTCCAAACTTGGAATGTAGACCATCCATTCGAACCTATAACAGTCTTTTTACAGCAATGTTGAGTAGGGGCAGGAATTCTTATATAAATTATATTTATATGGACACTATTAGATGTTTGTTTAGGCAGATGGGGGATGATGGAATTGAGCCTGATATTTACTCGTTGAACTCCATTATAAAAGGGTATGTTCTTTCACTTCATGTCAATGATGCTTTGAGAATATTCCACCAAATGGGTACAGTCTACAACTGCATTCCCAATGCATTCTCTTACGATTATTTGATCCATGGGTTATGTGCTCAAGGTCGAACCAATAATGCTAGGGAGTTGTGTGAGGAGATGGAGAAGAAGGGGTTCATCCCAAGTAGCAGGTCCTACAACTCACTTGTGAATGCTTTGGCTCTTAATGGAGAAGTTAATAGAGCTCTAGATTATTTGTGGGAAATGATTAGAAGACATAAATCACCTGATTTTATCACATATAGGACAGTCCTGGATGAGATTTGCAGGCAAGGGACGGCTAGAGAGGCAATGAGATTGTTGAGGGAATGGCAAGAGGAAGATCTTCTGGATAGTCATACCTACAAGAAGCTGCTTAATGTGCTTGAAGATGACTTTGGATATTCAAATAACAGCAACTAGTTCAGGTAAGGAGCATTGATCTTCTATCATATGCCATGTATGATATAGTTCTTTTACATTTCTGAATAGGCCTACCTACTAGAAACTTTTTAAATTTGCTTGAAGATGACTATGGATATTCAAATAACACAAACTAGTTGATGTTATAAGTATTGACCTTCTGTCCCATGCCATACAAGATATAACTCTGTTACGTTTAAAACCATGTTTATCAATATGCCTTTTGATATTATATACATTGTACAATAGCGAGATGGTGTGCTGAGTCCCAAATGGACAGGTTGTGCGGTTGGAAGCTAAGACATGAATTTCTTATCCTTTACATATTTGTTGCAAAAATGTAATACATTACTTCGTCTTTATGCAATTTCAAGACTGTAATTTTCCATGATGTTTATTTGACCCTCAAAGTATAGTAATTGTTAACACTGAACCTTTATTAATAAGGAATCAATACTAACATCTGTAATGGTTTGAGGACCAAATACTATACCATAGAACACAAGGGCTTGACAAAACAGATGTAAAATTTAGGGGCTGTATAAAAAAACTTGTAGTGCAGGGACTGAATCTGCCTTTTTAAACAATTCATATACATTGAAGCATATGTCCTGGGCATCCCTTGTTACAGAACATTTCCCTAACTTTTTCACAGTCACAGACATGAGAGTTGATTGTTTAACATAATTGGTTTGGCATGAGAGACTTGTATCCCTTTTAACCCCTCATGGGATTTTAGTGGTGCATGTAATATTTTGGGTGATGTACCATTTATTTTTTTAAATTGCCTTCGAGCTATTTGGTTCCTCATTGCTTTTGCATGTATTGTGGTTTGGCAGTCCACTATTGATGTATATGAAAAGAACTTTGATGTTATACAACCTCTGATGGTTGCAGAGAAGTTACCAAGTCTGTTTGACAGAAATCTGAAAAAGTGAATGGAGTAGCATTTCATCTCTAAAATGCGTACTTGTTCAGTCATGCAATATGTTTCTTATAATTTGTTGAGCATTTAAATTTTCTTTGTTTTATTTGATAGTTGTACAATGGAAACTTGAGAGAAATAATAAATTGAAGCTATGGTATCTGATATTTCATATTATTTTATGAAATCCTGGAAGAATTGATGATAAATCCAGATGGAGCTCATCACTTGCACACTAAATTCTTGTAATTCTTTTTTCATTGTTTTTTAAAATCCAAGGATGTAAAAAGTGCAACACTATCAGATTTTAAACCTTTTCGAAATAAAATTGTGTATAACTGAGGTTGTTGCCAATTGTGCATGGCTTTGTGTTTTAGTGCCACTTTTTGGCCTTCAAGTAATGCAGTAATGGTGCAATTTCACTTGGTTACTGATGTCAAAACCTAGCCCGAGGATTGATATTATTATGTTTACTACCGATCCAGTTAAATTTCTGTAAGAACTTAACTTAAGGCTTCCCTTTTTTCATTTCTTCATGTAACAATCTTCCACAATTGCTTTAAATCCATACAGAATAATAGCTTGTCTTGTTGTTTAACATGCTTTGTAGAAAGAATAAAAGGCAACATTCGTATATCCTTCTTGTGGAGGTGTTTCCCCGTTGTTTTTCCTCCCTTTCTGGTATTTGTATGATTTTGAATGGTATATCTTTACAGTGCTTAGCATTCAGGGTTTCAACTTAACGCAGCACTGGATTCTTATGTTGTCCGAATAGTCTTTTGTTGGATTTTTTTTGTGCAAAGTCTGTTTATTTACACATATCTTTGATATAGGTTGCTTAGTAGACACTACCTTCTTTTTGAAATGAATAAGCGCCCTGTGGTTGATGGTGATTCTTCCTGCGCTGCCATAACATTTGCAGCAATCTTCCAACATTAGCAGGCGACCATGGAACTCAATCAAGAACTGAGATCAAGAATGTTCGGTTTAAAGATGATTTGTTATTGGTCTATCATTGATGGGTGTGGAAACTATTTAGTTCATCGTATTTGCAGAACTGATGAGAATGAGGATCCACTGATGGCAAGTGCCAGCATCTGCAGCAAAGAGGGGAGGAAACCTGTTAACTTCTGTCAGATTACAATCAATATTGTTTATGGGGCGTCTACAAGTACAATAATCTAGCTTTTGGGGGGTGGAGGGATTCAATGTTCAAATTATCATGGGCGTCAAAAAAAGCTATGGTGAGAGCTTTGCTTTAGAAGTTTTGGATCCTATAACAATCACATATATTGTATATATTAGATGGTCGATTAGATATTGAATTATGTGTTATAGGTATAACTTAAATGTTCGCAGCAGTTGAAAATTTTGTTCAGTGACAAAGTAGTACTATCAAATTTTTTCAGTTCACATTTATTTTCTTCCTAATTGTAAGGTTTGTCATGAACTTGCAATTGCTGATTTCAAAACATCCACGGAAATATTTTCCAGCAGTGTATGATAGTCGAGCATCTAATTGCTTTTTTTTTTAACTATTTACATTATTTCTGTTGGTGAATTTTTACTTTAAGGATATTTAGTTATTTACTACGGCCTTCCTTAGTACCAAAAAGGGCTGTGAAATTCGTTGCATTTCTTTCTGGAGAAAATGTTAAATTTATACGGTTTATTATCAATATATAACACTTGATGTATTCCACATATTGAAGTACCATTTTCATGAAAAAAAGAAGAGAAGGCAATGAAGCTCATGCTGTGGAGTTAATTTGAGAAGAAAGAATCTCTTCTCTCCTGCAACAGAACTACAAATTCATCTAAGCATATTTCAAAGTCAAGTCTTGTCCATTCATTAGCAAACAAAATTTAATATTATCACAACCGAAACTAATTTGAACCTAAAAATTGTCGATATTGACTCTGCTAACTATATAAATGCAAATCTTTTCAGTCAGAATCCTTGTGTGGGACAATACAATCAAAGTTTATAACCCGACGATTGTCCTTGGGTACAAAATTGGTGCTTTTTCTGTGCAGGTTTCAAGATCTAGCACAGGATGGAGAAGAAAAAAGCAAAATAATATGCTGTAAGTAACCCGAAAAAAATGTTTTGGGGAAAACATGAGACTTCATCATCAGTCTTTCAACGCCGCTTCTGCTTCTATCTAGAAATTCATTTGCTGCACCATGTAATAGAAAGCAATTAGAGAAATGAAGAGGGGTGGGGATCGCGAGGCATGCGTAATTTATCAACCATTCCAGGTATGAAAAGGAAAATTCCTTTTCAAAATAAAAAAAAAATAACAACAATAACCTCTTAAAGAAGAGAATTCAAGCCTCTTCTCACTATAGTGTTTCATTAAAATGTGTACCTTACTGAATCACAACTCTGGATCGCTGTCAAGCTGTGCTTTTGCAGCTGCCTTTTCTGCTTCCTCCAAAACAAATGATTTAAGAGAATCCACATCCCTTGGCCCTAGTCATTTACATATCATGCATATCAAAACTTCAGTTATAAGCAGGTTATAAATCATTTTATCGCTGCTTAAGAAATCCAAATGCAAGATAAATAATGTTCATCACTATCTGATCTTAAAATCAAAAATACAAATTTGAAACTAATTTACTTCATTACTTGGATTGCTCGTTATCTCAATGAACTAGAGAATAGTGAAGGGAAGTGGAAATTTCCCTTGTAATGGATGGTAAAAATTTGATTTAGAATCTTTAGATCTTGCCACCTGAGCACCTAAATTCTCTAATGATGTGATATACTTCATAAAAATTTTACAAGTTGCCTATGCTTATGCTTGCAGTAGATTATCTCGACCATTTTATGTCTAAGAAAAAGCTCAAGCAATTGTGACATGGACAATTAAAGCAATAGATATTTTAATTGTTGCCATGGCTAAGCACAATCACATGCCTTGATAGTATCTTTACCCATTGCATAGCCATGAAAATACCCAAGTCCACTTTGTGCTAAGGTCTGAGAATGGATCAGAACAAAAATTGCTGACTTCTCCTATAATCAAAGATTCTCCCTGGAACAAAATAATCTTATGAACAGCCTATGCCTTGAAAGAAGTCTTGGAACAGGCAAAGTACAAGAGCAAGCACAAATACATCCAAGTTATTTCTACTAGGGCAGGCCATGGCTTATATTCTGTTATATTGCCGCAAGTAATATTGATACTAGAATGCTATCAAGGAATTTTGGAGTTACAACCTATTGGAAATTTAAAGAAGTCTCTCTATTGAAACAATACATGCCTTTCCTTTTGAATCCAAAATAACATCCTTCAGTTTGCTGCATATCTTAGAACAAGCAATGATATAACACAAGCAAATATCAGTTGTCAGTCTTCTAAGCCATGAAAATGAAGTTATTTCTACTAAGCCAGGCTATTAGTTCTATTCTATTAAATTGCTAGAAAATTGATGCTGATGCTCTAGTTTTATCAAGAATTTTGAAACTAAAACCGAATGAGCTGCCCTACGAATTCCAGTTTGGGAATTTAAAGAAATCTGCCTATTTAACTAGTATCAATCTTGACATGTACATGCCTTTCCCTATCAACCAATCGAATAGCTCTTTGGATTTCTTTTTATCCTTCAGCTTCGATTTAAAATCTTTTGTCCCTTCACCAGTGTACTACAATGCCTATATTTATTATAAAGAGCATTTGCACTTTTTCAGAATAACCAAATGGTTAAGAAGCATACGTTAAAACAGTTGCCTTACACATGCTGCTCTTAATGCTTTCTGAGGTATCAGTCAATAAGGAAAACTTAACCTTCGATTTCAAGACTTGATTGCTATGTTTGGTGATTTGTATTAATCCAATACCGAATGAGCATACCAGAAACCAAATTTTATGTTAAATAAAGGCTTCAAATTCCACATTCGAATCAGATTATTACTGCCAACATTGTCAATAGAATAAGCTGCATACATCATGAAAAAGGTTTATTGTTCTTTTAGAATTGAAGGCTGCATTCATCAATAGAATCACATTGTAATGTACATGTATGTATATGGAACATGTTGCTCCCAATGCTTCAGAGGTACCAGCACATAGGGAAAATTTTACTTTTAATTTCAAGACTTGATTGCTATTGTGAATTGTACTAATCCAATGCCCAAACCAGAAACCAAAATTTAACTTTGACATAAAAAGTTTCAAGTTCTACACATAAATGAGATCGACTGTTGCATGTCGACAGGAACCTGAATATATCATGCAAAAGGTTTGTCATCCTTTTAAAACTGAAGGTTTCTTATGGAATAAGAATTATAAACCGGTGACATTCAGATTATACCTTGATATTTGGCAACTTCTTCCCCATCATAGAAGAGCTTAAATGTAGGATATGAGTGAATATCAACTTTTGAGCACACCGGTTTGCTTGTACCACAATCAACTTCTCCAACCTCAATTTCATCCTCCCCTTCCATTGCTTTTCCTAGGTCTTCCCACAGTGAGCCCAAATTCTTACTGGACCCATTACACATTAATCAAAAAAACCAAAAGATCTAGCAATTTCTTTTCTAAAACTGAGTCTAAGGAGATACTTGATACATTAAAATGGAGAGTACTTACCAATGCTTACACCAAGGAACGCAGAATTTCACAAACCATGCAGTGTCCTTTTCCTTGATCTGAAAAAAATATGACATTAAAAACTCCACTTCCACATTTTTGCTAAAATATTCGAGAAAAGCCACATGATGACATGAATCATGAGGCTCCTAGGACTTTAGAATACAGATGAAGAAGTCCCTTCTATTTTAAAAAGCACAACAACACTACTCTGGTGAGATTGAACCAAACCTCCAACTAGGATTCTATGTCAAATTATAAAAATAGTAGTAAATAGTAATAAAACAGAAAAAGAGTTCTACAAAAATCTCAATCGTAAATAGAAATCAGAAATGAAGATATTAATTAAAGCAAGCAAACCATGTTCAAACTCGGTTCAGCATACAAACATCCAAGCACAATACTTAAAATTGACGAAATAAACTTACTAAACTGCAGTTTGATAGGGTAAATTAGGACAACTGTCATTTCAATTTTCCAATTGACAATCAACTCAAAGAATTTATAAATAACATAAATCCCAACCCAATTCCAAAATACGACGCATACAACGAACTGCTCAAAGTTCACCACACAGATAGACTTGTGAAATGAAAGTGCAGGAAATTGATAAGGACAATTACATCATAAGAGAATAAGAAATTGATAAGACTAACAGATATTAAAAAAAAATAGAGGTCTATCTCAAAATCACCTTGTCGGAGAAGGTGTCAGGGGTTAGGGTTATGACTTCGGCCTGTGCATATGCTATAATTGAGCCAAAAACAAGGAGGAGAAGCGGAAGCAAAGCAGGAGAGATATTGAACTTTTTCATTGACGATAATTCTTTTCTTTTCCGGTTGAAAGTGTATGGAACGAAAACGGCAAAGCTCTTGATTCTCTGTGAGATCCAAAACCGGTTTACAGAGTGATCGGGTCGTCATGGTCGGTTAACTCTTCTATAAATCAGTTTAACTGTTTTTTGGGCCGAGCAACTTACAATTATGAAACAATACCCCCACACGTTCTCAAGAATATCGTTAAAATATTTTAATTACAATATTATTTTATTAAAATATCTCTATAAAATATTTTTAGAAAACGGATAATCTTATTAGTTACCTCACAATCAACATTAAATATAAACATATATTTATAAAAAAAACAATAAATATTTTCTTAATTTATGAAAAGGACAAGTATTTTAGAATAAATATATTTTATTAAATGGATATTTTTTTAGAAACGGAGAGAGTAATTTCGTATTGTTTTTATTTATTTAAATTAATGTTTAATTTTTTTAAGTATATATATAGAGATAAAAGAATTACAATGATTTAAATAAAACTAAAATAGTATCATTTAAAGTTTTCAGAGATATTTAAATAATATATATAATCAATTATTTTATTTTATTTTATTTTGGCTAAAAAACAGTTTCTTAAATTAAGAATTATATTTACCATTTTCTGGTTTTAGTTAATTTTCTCTTAGATACTTTATCTTCAGCTCATGTTAGACACCCAAATTCAGCTACTAATCTATAATTTTCAGTTTTTATACATATAGCCCCTTACTAATGTCTTATTTGAATTGAACCATTACTGAGGGGCTTGATCGTGTAAAATAAAAATTCAGAGTGCAATATGTATATTTAAAATATCATGATTTTAATTAAGAAAAACTAAAAAAATTATAAACTTAAATAATTTGAAAAAAAAAATATAATCATTAGTTTAAAGTTTTTCTAAATTGATTTCAAAAGTAAAAAATTCAATTCCAATAAAAAAAATTTATTTTTAATTATCTTGTTATTTGTTTTTAATCACTTATAGTGAAACCTATTCAAATTTTGTGAAGATTTTAAAAGATTACAATCCTTTTTTCATAAAATTTATACAATCAATTATTTAATTAAATAAAAATCTTATTTTCGGGAAATCGGAAATTAGGTGAAAGCTGAATACTCCCTCCCTCCATTTCTAAATATATGTCATTCCTAAATATATGTCGGTATATTTTTTATTTTTATTTTATTTTTTTTTCTTTTTATATGTCGTTTTGTATTACCTATACACTTTTTAACCTTATTTTCTTAAATTTAGTGTTTAGTTTTTTTATTTTTATTTTATTTTTTTCTTTTTATATGTCGTTTTGTATTACCTATACACTTTTTAACCTTATTTTCTTAAATTTAGCCTTATTTATTTCAAGAGAGATGTCTAATATTAATTGAAAATATCACATGATAATTAAGAACAAGTAGAATTTTATTAAGGATAAATTAGATATTTTAATAGTTCAATTAATTCTTTATTGCTCTTGGTGAACAATTTTAAACGATATATATTTATTATGAAAAAAAAACCTGAAAAAAAAAACCTTTTTAAAATGTCTATTTATTATGAAAAAAGACCTGAAAAAAAACCTTTTTTAAATGTCTAAATTAGATAAAGTAATTATGAACAACAACAACAAGCAACATAATAACGAAAAGTTAAGAATTGTTAAGAATTGCTTTGACATGAAAATAAATTAACACTAAAAGACATTAGGCAAAACACATATTTAAACTTCATATCCTTTTAATATTTTTTATTATGTATTTCGAATATACAAAAATATACAAATTAAGGCATTATCCTTGATATAGACAAAATTTACTTTTTTGACATTCCATGAAATAGACACGACTCCTCTTTTAATTACAAAAGATGACTACCTTTTCATTATACCCTTATTTATTATTGTTTTAAATATTACTTTAGAGTAGTAAAATACTAATTATAAAGTAAAATACCAATTATATCTATTCTTTTTCTTATTCAACTAGCAAAACATTTACGGAGAGAATATTTATCTACATATGTATAGAGAAACAGCATAAGAATTTGTGTAAGATTGCGAACACAAAAGAAGTAAATTTCATATTTTCATTCACAGTCCCAGACAAACTCGTTACACACAATTTTTTTTTTTTTTTTTTTTCGTTTTTTACTGGATCATTACAAAACTTACATAATAACTAAAAAAAAAAAAAAAAAACAAACGAAAGCAAAAACAGCTACACACAATAGCACATTATTTTCAGGAGCCCCTCACCATCTCAATCTCACCAAATCTCCTGTCCATCCCCTTCTTCACTATCCCATCCGGCGGTGCTGCAGACGCCGACGGCAATATAACAGCTTCACGCTGCGCACGAACGAACCGCCTCAGGCTTTCCTCCGTAGTACCAAACGAGGCCGCAAGCTCAGGCCCTCGAAGAGTAGTAAGGAGGGAATTGGCACCAGCCAAGAACTGCGGCCTGTTCTTTCGAGCCGAAGTTGTGAACCCAAAGAACTCGAAAGGCCCCGTCCTTGATGCAATTTGACAGAACGGGAAGTACCTTGGCACCATAAAAACATCCCCTTCTCCAACTTTAGCATTCATCGCCTGCGTTCCGTTTGGATATACAATCTGAATGATACCCGATCCTCGCAGAACGACACCGTACTCGGTTGCTGTTGGGTTCACATGTGGCGCCATCATCGATCCTCCGGTGAGATTGACGAGATATACACCAATGCCGGAATGTTTGAGAGGATCATAGCTGGATTCGTCAAGGGCCACGCTTGAACCGTAGTTGTTTCTGAAATCAGGAGATCTTTTGTATAAATTGTAGGAATCTGGGGATTTACCCTTGGTGTCGCGTTTTCGGTCTTTATCACGGCCTATTAGTACAGACTGCAACAGTTTCCTCCATGACCAGGAGGAGTCTGTGCTTTCTTCTTCTTCTTCCTCCTTCAGCCCTTCATTCTGCAAGGGCATCATTTTCTTCAGGTGATTTAGCTTCTCTTGCTCCTCCATTTTAATGAAACTTTTCCATATTCTTGGTGATCGAGAGTCGTCTATATAGATAATGGGGCCTTCTTTTTGACTGCCCATAACCTCCCTCAATTCGTCTGCTGTCACCTGAACAATTTGCCAATCATGTTATCGAGTTAGAAAGTGATGGCAGGAAAGTGTGAAAAGGTTCATGTTTGCTTACATTAAAGGAGGTACAGAGTGTTTCTGGCTCAAAACCAGCAAGAATAGATGCTGGGTAAGTTCCTCCACCAACGAAGAAAGACTGCAAGTTTTCCAAATTAAAATTCAGCACTGAACATTCTTAATCATAATTAATTCTTCCAATGTTACAAATTAAAATAATCAAGGGTACCTGAAAAGCACCAATTCCCAAGCTTTCAGAAGGGTCAATGCTGCAAATGACATGAAGTCTCTGACCTTTCCCTGTGTTAATCAAATAGAAAGCAGAACCAGCTGGAATTCTGTAAACATCCCCTATCTTCAATCGCCTTTCTGCTAGCTCATCCTTGTAAATCAATCCAATTCTTGCCTCCCCTGAAACCCCCAAATCAATCACAAGTTCTTTAAAATGCAAGAAACAGAAAATTAAAAAGACAGAATACCTCTACGAATGAAGATGATCAAGCTGGAGTCAAGATACTGAGGAAGAAAAAGAGATTTAGGCTCCATAGTGATGAATCCGATATGCATAGGCCTATCAATTAACCTTCCCCCATAACTCCTCACAACTTTGACATATCCAGCGTCAGTTTCAATTACACGCTTTGAATCCTGCAACAGAAACCTCTCCTCTCCTTGTACTGGCTCAATTTCTCTCTCTGTGTGATCTTCATAGTAAAACCCAGTTGACATACTAACCCCATAGCACAGCACTAGAATTGATAGCAGAAGGGAAGCTCGATAATTTCCCATTGGAGGTAGATTGTGTTTTGGCTGAATTGGTTTGGGATGGGGAGAAAGGAAGGGAGGTTGGATTTATGAAGCGGGAGGAGGAGAAAAATGGAGAGGCACGTGTCGTTCATGCACAAAATTTGAATTTGGTGGCAGGTTTTGGGTTAGACAGAGTTCAACGAGAAATATAAGATCATTTTGGAGACAAAGTCCATCTAACTCTCTATAATAGATGTTCTGTTGTATTTTTGTAGCTTTCTTCTTCCAGTTTATCTTTCATTTTTTGCGAGGTCTTTTTTAAACATCTTGATAAGTATATGTTGAAGAAAAGTTATCCTTTATTTCAATAAATTGTAGAATTTAATTTATCTTGTATTATAAGTGATTACGAAGTAATTAATTTCTAAATATGACTTATTTCTGTTTTGAAAACTTTAAAAATATTTTAATTCTTTTTTTTTTTTACTGAAAAATATTTTAATTTTTTTACTAAATATTGTGATGCATTTTGATAGTTAGTATTAGTTAGTATATGCAATAGTTTTTAGTCTGATTGTAAATACATTTTTCTTATAATTGGGAGATTCAATATATATATATATATATATATATATATATAAATTTATTTTTAAAAACTGGCTATTGATAATTATTGTGGATCTGGATACTCTCCCAGTGGGTGGGGTTAAAATAGGAGACTCCAGTTCTTTGAATATCGACCCCTTTTTTTTTTTTTTTATTATCAACTTTTTAAATTAAAATAAGGAATTAATTAAAAAAAATCAAAAGAAAAGAAATCTGGTTTCACAGTTGCGGCTATTTGTTATTGAAATATGATATTCCCTGTATTGTATTGATTAATGATTACAAAATAATACAAGGTACTTAAAATTACATAGATGTAGTGGAAGAGAAGACTCTTAAGGAATTAGATTCCTAATATAATTCTAATTACACTAACACCCCCCTCAAGCCAATGTCGGGAACACATATAACTGTTGTCGAAGAGTGCTAAAACGTGAGACCAAGAGAGACTTGGTAAGGATATCAACTAGCTAGTCCTTTGTAGGTATGAAAAAAACACTAAGCAAGCCATTAGTCACTTGTTCACTAATAAAATAATAATCTAGCTCAATATGCTTGGTGCAATCATTAAATAATGGATTGATAGTCAAATAAATAACCCTCACATTGTTACACCATAATTGAATCGGAAGTTTAAATGCTACTCCAAGTTCCTGAAATAATGAATTTAACCATAAAAGTTCACTCGTGTCATTAGCTAAGGCTTTGTACTTACTTTTTGTAGAAAAGCGCAATGGTAGGTTATTTGCATGTTTGCCACGATACCAGACTTTTACCCAAATAATTATAGTAACCTCCTATAGAGCGGTGATCATCGGGACACCCACCCCAATCATTATATAAACGGGGCAGGGTGAGACAGGGATTGACAATCTCATCCCCATTTCCTGGCTAAGCGGAGATCCTTATCTCCTTCCCTATTTAGTAAACAAGGGTAATTCTAATCCCTATCCCCAGTCTCGTTGGGGAACAGGTTCCCCACAGAAATCCCCGTTCCCGTTAAGACAATTAAAAAAAAAAAGATAATAAGTAAAATTTAATTTTGAAGCCACGGCTTTTTGCAATTCAACATATTATCGACAAACATCCATAATTTAAATAAATACCTAACTAAATTCATAAGTGCATTAAACAATCAACATAAAACTCTAGTTTTAATTTTATTTTAGTTTTACAAAATTCAATTATTTATATAAGATAAACATATAACTATATATATAATCATATAAATAATAAAAAAAATGAATTTTAACAGGGATTTAAAGTAGACATTGTCGGGGATCCCCTCAGGGACTGAATGGGGACGGGGCGGGAAGATGTCTCATTCCCGATCTCATTTAGCATTCGGGAAAAAATTTGTTCCTGTCCCTGTCCTGCGGGGATCCTTCCTTGTTCGGGAGAGCGTAGGCGGAGATAGATCCCGCGTCCTCGTTGACAACCCTAGAGGAGTGAGAAAGTAAATGGAAAAATTGAAAGATTAAATTAGTAAATTCATGAAGCGTGGGCCCAAAAATTTGTTTGACTTTAGTCCAAAATGTTGATATGGTATAATTTATCTATGATTACACGTCATATTTACTATAATGGACGGTTAGATACGGGTTTTCTCCATTCATTAAAAGTTCTCACTCCTCTCCTAACCTCATAGAAAAATTTATGAGAAGATTATATGAATTCAATGTCTAACATTGAAGATGAGAAGCGGATAATCAAAATTCGAGAGATGAAGAGTCACCTTTCTAGTGTTTATATACTATCACTGTGAAAGTTCATATTCGACAATTCAGTAAGTACGGACAACAAATTTCCTAAAAAATTTTAGTATAGCTAGGTCGAAAATGACAGCCCATTTTCTAACGACAGTCAGTAATCAGACGGTTAGGCCATATTCCTTTTGTCAAAATACGGTATTTTTACTTTTTGGATGAAGTAATTCATGGAGCACATTATAACAAATAAATTGAAGTGCGCTAATTCTTTATTTTTAAATTTATTTGATTCTTTAATAACATTAAAGTTAAAGTTAACTTATGTCTTAAAAAATAAAATATAATAAAATAAAGGGATAATTACACAAAAAACTCCTGTGGTTACACTGGTTTGCAAAAAAATTCTAGAGATACTATTTTTTACAAAAAAAATATTTATGGTTTATGACTGTTAACAAAAAAGAGATTTTAACCTAACACCGTCAAAAATTGATGACGTGATAGAGAAATTTTGATGACGTGGCAGAGGAAAAAATTGATACGTGTTCATTTTTTATGGTGTTAGGTCAAAATTTCTTTTTTGTTAATAGTCAGAAACTACATGGATTTTTTTTGTAAAAAAACGAAATCTTTAGGATTTTTACAAACCAATGTAACTATAGGGATTTTTTACGTAATTATGTGTAAAATAAATTTAATCAATACACAAAAACTTTACTGCTTTTTTATTTTTTTATTTTTGGAAAGACTTTACTGCTGTTGGCTAATTAAAATTGGGATGCATATTTCTGGTGCGAGGGTTTAAAAAATAAATAAATAAAAAAAATTCCATTTCAAAAAAGAAAAAAAAAAAAAAGAAAGAAAATTCGCTATTTGAAAAGCTTGTTTCGAAAGACAAACATGTCTCACCTTTCAAACCTCCGATCTTAACGGTCACTTCTCTGCCAAAGTCACCTCGAATTACCTGAAAATGACCGAGTCACCTTCCAACTCACTCAATCATAGCGCCAATAATGCTCCTACAAATACCAGCGTCGTGCCCGATATCCCAATTGAGATCGTTTCTGAAGAAGAAATGGCTCTTATTGAAGCTGCCTTTGCAGCTACTGGATCCTCTTTTCCCTCCTCTTCTATTCCTTCGTCTTCTCCTTCATTTCTCTTTCAAAATAATTCCAGGTCAATCCGGTCAATTACTTTTCTTTCCAAAAGGAAATTCCCTGGTGGTATTAATAGTGAATCTGAAATTGAGGATTTGGGCGATCTGTGGTGTACCCAGAAGAAGAAGAATATAGCGTCTGAATCTTTCTATCTTCGCCATAGGAAGAGAAATGGCTTGTTTGTTACTGATATCACTTCCACGGTATGAATCTGCAACATTTTTTTTTTTTGAATTTTGTACTTTATATGCTGTTTGGAATGAATATTTCATGTTTGTTGGAATTGAATTTCTGAATTTAGTTGAATCGTGAAATTTGATCAATTTTCTGGCTTTGCTATTTGATGTCATTAAGATGAGTATTAACCTTTGCTTCTATGGAAATTTTAAACTTTAGCTTCATTTGGTAAATATAGGAATGGTGCCAAAAACAAATGGAGTTTTTTCTCCAGCGTAGGGAAAGAAAAATAAGTACTAAAGCTATGAAAGCAGGCACTGGACGTCATAAAGAACTTGAAAAAGAGGTCTGATTTTGAACTCTTTTAATTTGTAATGCATCCTTATAACGATGTTTCCTTTCAACATTCAAAAAGCTATTAATTTTCCTTTTTGGCTATTAATCTTGACCTATTTTCATTTTTGCGATATCATTTTCATTTACTAAGCATGATATTAAAAATTGGAAATTGTATTTTGTCCCCTTGTTACTTTTTTTTATGGCATTATTGTATTGATATTGTGATTATACTGTTTCTGGAAGTAAGAGTCATATAGAAAATGTCTTCATGATTAAGGCTCCACTCATGATGTTTTAAGTGTATAGTGCAGGTCCTTTGCGTTGTTCTTATCCCAGTTTTAGCTGTGTGCAGGTTGTAAAACGATTTAAAGTTAATGTTGAATCAGTCGAAGATAAATGGGCTATCAAGTTTATAAATTTCATAACTGGTGTAAATCAATTATTGTTTGAAGGACTAACACGTGAGCTCCCAGTGTAAGTTTCTGTTTCAGTTACTGGTGTAGTTGTTATATACATTAAAGTGTTGGTTAAATGAAGTATGATATTGTCTTTCCAAAACAAAACACAAAACCTGCTATACAAATTAGTATCCATGAAGTCTTTTTTTTTTTTTTTTTTTAAGATTCTGATTCTATTCTGAAACCTTAAACTACTGTTCTTTTTGTTCTTACTTCATGGTATCAAATTTGTTTGTGGTTATAGTTGATGCTATTTTCTCAAGTCCATATCTACCACAGAACCAGTCACTCATGGTCTAGTTTTTTTCTTTTCTTTTTATTATTACTATTATCAATGTCAACTGCAAAATGGGATTTAGTTCTTGATTAATTGTGTCAATAAGTCATCCTCCCTCGTTTTTTGAACTGCATCTGAAATATGATTTAGTTTCCATATTTGGATTGGGTATTAAGGTGATACAACTTTTTTCAACATGCTATATTGATAATGTTACTATTTCTGTATCAGTGATATATTCTGTTCAGTGTGGTCCAAAAAGTTACTATTTGTTAAATTTTAAACTGTTCTTGGGGCACTTGGCGATTTGTGATATATCTGTTAGTGACTTAAAGTTTCTTGTAACTTCAGTATTGGCTTTGTACATGGTGTATGGATCACGGGAATTGTTGATGAAATCAGGATGCCTGAGGGAGAAAATAGAAACCCAATACTAGTTGACACAAAAACCCGTGGAAGTGACACCCTTCCTTCTGAACCACAAAGAAGGAATGGAAGGTATATTATTGGCTGTGTTCTTTTTTCAGTGGGTGTTTATTAGTAGTGAGCTTCAATGTTCAATATGTGCATTATGTTATGGTTTTATGATTTTAACGAAGCATCCATGGCTTGACAATATGCATATTAATTTTGTCAGGTTACAGTTGATGTGCTATAAGCTTTTGTGGGACAATTTAGTTGCTGAAAAGTTCCCCTCCAAAGATTTTTTTGATTTCTTTTCACTTAATCCAAATAATGTGTTGTCTAAAGAACTCAGAACAAGCACTGCTGTTGCAGGTGTCCCAGCACAGGTGAAAATTTTTCCCATTTCACTTCATTACCTGCATTTTCTGCAAATTCAGGGGGTTTAAAGGTTCTATTTTATATCCAAGTCATATATTAAAGAAAGATATCATGCATTATGGTCATACAGAGTTTTATTAGATGTCAGAATTTGCTATTAATTAATTCATTTTACTTTTGATCAGCAAGATCGGTTAACCAATTAGTGTTGAGGAGCTGTTTAGGGCTTGAAATAGAGTGGAAGCTGATGAAATGAATATTGCCTAGTAAACCTTGCTATTCTATCAGTTCTTATACTTCACTTTGCTATGCAGACCCTTGATGACATTGTTAGATACTTGGGAAATACATGTAACATGCTGCTTCCAGCCGATAACCAGATGGTATTGAGGTGAAAGTTTCTGGCATTTTCCTCCTCTTTGCCCTGCACTTTATCAATGGTGACAAATGTACATTTTGTTTACATGTTATGAAGAAGGTGTATGGAGAAAAGATTAAAAAGAAATTGTTGCTCGAAATTTATTTGTTTACTTTGCAGCAGATATGAGTCGCAAAAAGACGACTCATTGCTTGGTGAAGTTGAATTTCAATATGAACCTGATTGGCTCAAGACTCAACTGGAGAGTTGTCTGGAACTGTGGGTGGATGGAAAAGAAGCCTGTTTCACTCCAGAGGACGAGCGTTGGAAATGTCGGTCTTGTCAATTTTCATCAGACTGCCCTACGAATACGAAAATCTCCAGTACGTTAAGCCCTGTGGAGAACACTAGAGATAACATAATCTCCGATGAATCAAGCCCTGTGGAGAACACTAGAGATAACATAATCTCCGATCAATCAAGCCCTGTAGAGAACACTAGAGATAACATAATCTCCAGTGAATCAAGCCCTGTACATAACAGTATCCTTGACAATTAAGTTAGTCCAAGATATAAAGAAACATGCCGATTTCATTCTTTCAGGTTGGTTGAATCTGTAATTGGTAGGACTTGATATGCTGGGACCTTGTCATTCAAGTTCCAGTAAAGCTGAAGCTCATTCTTAGATTATGTTTTATTAATCTAAGAATTCAAGTTGTTGTGAGTTATTATTTATTGTTGTAAAAACAAAAGTCAGTTGTTCACAATATGATTGTGAAATTGAAACTCTAATTAACAACATTGTAAAGTAATATTCATTTTCAGTTGATTTAGATAAATTCCTATTTGGATCTTGCTTTTCAAGTCTATGCATGAAAGAAATTATTGCTGTTATGTATGAAATAATATTTATTATGTCACTTTAGTCTCCTTGTAATTTTTAACTTTATTAATGATAATTATGAATAGTTATGCATATTTGCTCTTACCATGTTTAATTTGTTAATTGCACCTCTGGTATATATCTGGTGCAATATTTACCCTCAAAATTAATCCTAATGATTTTGCTTCAACTTTACAGATTGAAGTAGTGCAACTTTGTGTTACCTCTACATTTTAATATATTATAATAAATATTCAATATGATTTTTGTCATAATATGTAAAAAGTATTAAATTAATAAATTGACAGATATGAACTTGTTGAATTTTTCTTATGGCACCCTCTTTACGAAAACTTCAATTTAATAGATGAACTTGATGGAGCTGTTTTAATGGGCAAGTTATTTTACTAAATGAGTGAATTTGGGTAAATATCAACTTTTTTTCCTTTTGCCATGGACTGCTTAAATTGATGTCACTAATGTATCTAAATATCAATAATCTTGACTCATGTGTCTCCATTAACTACGTATCACATCGGATACGGGTTTCATAGATATCCGATTGCCCAATCGATTTTAATTTGGCTATCTAAACTCTGTATAAGAAGGTAAAATAAGAGAATGAGATTTAAAAAATTATCCGATATGTGTACAGGTAGGATAAGGGTACCACGTCGTGGCAGGCGCTACTTATACTCAATTATATATTTATTATTAAATGTTATGTTAATTTATAATTTATGAGTTTTATGATTCACAAATTATATTAACTGAACTCATAAACAATTGATTTAATGTATTGAAAAACAGAGTAAATTAGTATTTAATCATAAAATATAATTCTCTTGCTCGTACACTTTTTCTTAGCAATTCATGCGCAAAAACATTATTGCAGTTGGTTAATTAAAATTGAGGTGCATATTAATCTGGTGTGAGTATTTACACACAAAAATAAATCTCCATATAAATAGAAAAAAAATGGCAATTAAGAAAGCTTGTTTCGAAAGACGGACAAGTATCAAACCATGAAATAGGAATGGCAATTTCTGATACAATAATATAATTCATAAAAATAATTTGATCCACACGATCCGTTTAATACAAAATTTATTTTTGTTACTTTTATATTATGTATAATCACGTGGAATCCATTGAATAACTAAACACAACAATGTTATAATACGGTAATACGAATTGACACGAAGTCAAGAACATGCCTCACCCTTCAAACCTCCGATCTTAGCGGTCGCTTCTCCTCCAAAATCACCACGAATTCCCTGAAACTAACCGAGTCACCCTCCAACTCACTCAATCATGGCGCCAATGACGCTTCTACAAATACCTGTTGCGTTCCCGATATCCCAATTGAGATCGTTTCTGAAGAAGAAATGGCTTTTATTCAACCTGCCTTTGCAATCGCAGCAACTCGATCTTCTATTCCTTACTCTTCTCGTTCCTTTATCTTTAAAAATAATGCCAGGTCAATCCGGTCAATCACTTCTCTTTCTCAAAGGAAATTCCCTGGTGGTATTAATCGTGAATCTGAAATTGAGGATTGGAAGTGTATCCAGAAGGAGGATATATCGCCTGAATCTTTCTATGTTCGCTATAGGAATAAAAATGGCTTGTTTGTTACTGATATCACGTCTACGGTATGATTTAATCTGCAACGTTTTGTTTTTCGAATTTTGTTATTTATATGCTGTTCATGTTTCTTGAATTTGAATTTCTGAATTTAGTTGAATTATGAAATTTGATCAATTTTCTTTGCCTTTTTTATTTGATATCATAAAGATGAAGTAGTTACATTTACTTCTTTGGACTGTTGGTAATAGGAATGGTGCCAAAAACTAATGGAGTTTGTTCTCCAGCGCGGGAAAAGAAAAATCGGTAAGACTGAAGCTATGAAAGCAGGCATTGCACGCCATAAGGAACTAGAAAAGAGGTAAGATTTTGAACTCTCATTATTATGTTTCCTTTGAACATTCTAAGCCGCTTTTCATTTTTGTGATATCAATTTTCATTAATGAAGCATGGTATTATAAATTGGAAATTGTATTATGTTCCCTTATTACTTTTCATGGAATTGTATTGATTTTGTGATATACTTTTTCCGTAAGTAAGAGTGGTATAAAAATGTTTTATCTTCATCATTTAAGCTCCACTCGGATCTTCAAGTGTATAAGGGCATACATACACTATGCAGGTCTTTTGTATTGTTCTTATCCCGTTTTTAGTTGTTTGCAGGTTGTGGAAAGAGATGAGAATGCTGACTCAGACGAAGATACTTGGGCAAAAAGGTTTATAAAATTCACAACTGGTGTAAATCAATTATTGTTGAGAGGACTAACACGTGAGCTCCCAGTGTAAGTTTCTGTTTCAGTAACTGGCGGTGTTATATACATTGAATTGTTGGTTAAATGAAGTAATAGAGTCCTTCTAAAACAAAAACACAAAACCAGCTATACACAAAACCAACTATATATTTTTGTATCTGAGTCCTTTTTCTTTTCAGATCCTGAATTCTATACTCAAATAATTAAGTAATTGGGTTTTAGTTAATTAGCATTTTACATGATTCTACTGAAATAGCCTTTATGTTTTCTGCTACATTGACTTGGATTAATCAAAGCTACCAAGATTGAGAAATCCTTTCCCTGAACCCTCATGTGTTTCCCTTAGGTTTTAAATGAATGGGAATATATGTATTGAGATTTTTCCATCACATTGGGTCATTTCTTGCTGCCCAACTTCTGTTTCTATGATATGATTACCTTGCAATGCTGTTCTTTTTGTTCTCACTTTAGGTTTTAAATTCATCTGGAGTTATAGTTGATGGTTATTTTTCAAGTCCATCTCTACTAAAGAACCAGATTCTCATGGTCTAGTTTTTTTTCTTTCCTTTTCATTATTACTATTATAATTGTTAAACTATAAATTGGGATTTAGTTTTTGATTAATTGAGTTAAGTGTATATTCTGTTCAGTGTGGTCCAGAGTTTTAATTTTAGCATGTATATTGGCTGAATCTCCCCCACGCCCTCCCCTGTGCCAGCCCACGTCTTTGCATAATCTCTTTCTCATACTCATTACTTCTTGGACCAGTTGGCTATTGTTGATATATCTGTTAGTGACTTAAAGTTTCCTGTAACTTCAGAATTGGCTTTGTACATGGTGTTTGGATCTCGGGAATTGTTGATGAAATCACAATACCTGGGGGAGAAAATAGAAACCCAATTCTAGTTGACACAAAAACCCGGGCAAGCAACACCCTTCCTTCTGAACCGCAAAAAAGGAATGGAAGGTATTATTATTGTGGCCTGGATTCTTTCTTTGAGTGAGATCTCGTTCGTTCTGAGCTTTAATGTTCAATATGTGCATATGTTAGGGTTCTATGATTTGAACAAAGGATTCACATGCTTTGACAATGTTCATATTGATTTTGTCAGGTTACAGTTGATGTGCTATAAGCTTTTGTGGGACAGTTTAGTTGCTGAAAAGTTCCCTTCTGAAGAATTCTTTGATTTCTTTTCATTGAATCCAAATCTCGTCTTGTCTGAAAAAATCAGAAGAAGGGCTGCTGTTGCAGGTGTCCCAGCACAGGTGAAAGTTTTTCCATTTTACTTTGATACTTGCATTGATTCTACAAATTCAGGACGGTAAAAGTAATATTTTGCATCCAAGTCATATATGAAAGAAAGATATCACACATTTATGGATGCTTAAGATATTTATTTGAAGCCGGAATTTGTTATTGATTGTTCATTTTAATTTTGACCAAGTAACATGAGTTATTTTTAACTGTGTGGTTTAGCCAATTGGTTTTGAGGAGCTGTTTAGGCCTAGTAAATAGAGTGGAAGCTGAGGACCTTGCTATTTTAGCAGTTCTTATACTTACACTTTGCTATGCAGACCCTTGACGACATTGTCAGATACTTGGGAAATACACGTAGCATGCTGCTTCAAGCTGATAACCAGATGATATTGAGGTGAAAGTTTCTTGCATCTTGCTGTTTCTTTGGCATGTAATTTGTTAATGGTGGGAACAGAGAAAAGATGACAAAAAAGAGTGAAGCCATGTAATTTGTGGCTAGAAATTGATTTGATTACTTTGGAACAGATACGAGTCCCAAAAAGACTACTCTTTCCTTGGTGAAGTTGAATTCGGATATGAACCTGATTGGCTCAAGACTCAAGTGGAGCGTTGTCTGGAATTCTTGGTTTATGGGAAAGAAGCCAGTTTCACTCCTGAGGACGAGCGTTGGAAATGCCGGTCTTGTCGATTTGCATCGCACTGCCCTGGGAATCCCAAAATCTGCACTATATCAAGGCCTGTAGAGAACACTAGAGATAACATAATCTCCAGTATTTGAAGCCCTGTACAGCACAGTATCCTTGACAATTAACATATGAAGAAACATGCTGACTTCATTCTTTCAGGTTGTCTTAATCTGTAATTGTTGTCATTCAAGTTCCTGTAAAGCTGAAGCTCATCCGTAGATTATGTTTTTATCAATGTTGTTTTAGTTATTATTTATCGCTGTGAAAAGAGATTTCGGTTGTTCAACGATGTGATTGTGAAATTGAAAGCTCTAATTAACAACATTGTAAAGTAATATCTATTTTCAGTTTGGTTTAGATTTTCGACCCTGATGAATCCTTTTTTGGATCTTTTCTTTCAAGTTTATGCATGAAAAAAATTTATTGCTGTAATGAATGAAATATTATTTAATATATGTCATTGCCTTGATAAGATACCATGTACTTAATATTATTTTTGGTCTGCTTGCAATTTTAACTTTATAAATGATAATTATATATAGCTAAGATGCATATTTGCTCTTAACAAGTTTAACCTCCAATATCATATTAAATTGTTAAAAACAATTTATCAGTCTCTATACATATATTTTAAGGTTTTTAAGTTTTGTTACCGTTAACTGTTTAGTCTTTTTAGTATAATTAATGATCAAATTAGACTAAAAATACTAAAATTGTTCTTTATCTTAATTTATAATTGTAAAATATATATCCATTCCTATTTTATTTTTTTATCACATAATTCTAATATTACTAATATTAATTAATTTGCTGAATTTTATAAAATTATATAAACTAATCTATTGGCGTGGAATTTATTTCATTAAAATAGACAAATAAATATTTTTAAAAATATAAAATAGGAGTAGAACTATATAAAATTGAAAACAGAGACATTTCATCCTGACCTTATGAACAACCTTAATAAAAAAAATATCATTTTGAAAATTATTAGAATTATAGCAACATTTATTGCTACTTTAAAAATATTACGTTAAACTAATAAAGAAAATGATAGAAAAAATTAAGAGATTAAGTAATAGCGAAATTTTTATTTTTATAACTAATGTATACAAGTATAGCTAAACATGTTCATGCACGTATATATATAACAAAATTTTGATATAAGTATTCTAATTATATTTAAAAATTAAAAGATTTATTTTTTTAGTTATAACCAAGGATAGTTTTATACTTTTATAAGCAAAAATAGATGGAAAAAGTAAATAGTTGATTGAAACAAAATTTAAGGATTTTAAAGTAGATATATAGAATAACTAGTGTAATATGTAAAACAAAATCACTAAAAAATTGTTTACGTAACTCAATTCAATAATTTAGTTTAGCCGTTTTGTCCCGAGTAACACACACGTTAGGGTAAGAGAAAAAAAAAACCCCCAATTCTTCCCCCACCCAAATTAGCAACTCCTCCGTTATGTTACAGTCTAGCTTTCCCGTTTCGGGCTTTTTTTCAACAGCAGTAGAACCTTGACTATCAGTTCCACTCTCTCTCTTTGTCTTGAATTCAGTCCCTCAGTTCATCATCGGCCCCTTCTAGACCCCACACACTGAGAGAGATTAGTTTATTTCATTAATTGCACTTAATACAAATTTAGGGTTTTATCAAATTCGGATCATGAATTGGGAATTGGTGAATTATCGGTACTGGATTGCTGCTTCTCTGTTTGATATACCTAGAGAATGTTTCGGTCAGTTAATTATTCATGTAAAATTGTTGATATAATCATTTTAAGATGGAATGTCAAAGTCGGGTGGAGGTGGAACAAAAATACTTGTAGGATCAATAAAAAAAATGTTTATTTAAATAAATATTTATATGAAAAATACAATATACTAAAATATAAAATAAATCTGTTCATTAAACTTTTTTTTACCTACATTGATAATGTCTAACCAAAATTGGCAATTTTAACTAAAATTGATAATTTCTAGGAAATGTGAATTGATTAACTTAAAATTAAATTCTTTCTACATATTTGAAACTCTCACATTAGAATTACAGTTTATTAAATGTGACAATATTGTTGATCTATGAAAGCTGCAAATATAAGAAAGAATTTTGTATATAAGTTGTAAGGACTTTGCACGCCATTTCTTGGTCTCTCTACCACCAACAAGTTTCTTTTTTCTTTTTACGTATAATTTTTGTTTTCAAATCAATGATAAGCATATACATGATAATTATATATATGATTGATCTTATTCTTATGTTTTTGTAAATTAGTAAACATTGATTGATCTAATTCCTCTTTGCATTTTTTTCCAAAATGTTTAAGCATATATATGATTAGACATGTAAAAACCTTATAGCTAAAGCAAAGCCCATTGAAATTTTGGCTTGGAAGTGACTCAACTATCTTATAGGCCTAACATTTGTAAAACATTCAGAGAAAAGAAATTGAGTAGTTACCTAATTTTAGAAAAGTTGCAAATCCTTATGAAAGATGTCATAGGTTGCATTTGATATTACTCCATGAGACTATAAGTATTCAACTGTTGAGTTCGGTATTGAATACCAACAGTAATTTACTATTTGCACCCACCAAAATTGAATAATCCTTACTGTTTAAAAGGTAATTACAACAATCTACGAAAAAAGAAACAAATTATTTCACTCACTACTATTCTTTTGAGGTTGATTTTTATTTTGTATTGGACAATTATCTATGCAAGTTGGACAAAATGACCTGGTAACAATTAAAAGTGTAATTTACATATTTTTTTTTCTTAGCTATTATAGTTGTCAATAAACATATATGATGCGAGAATTGTTGGAAATGCCCTAGTCCTGAGGTTGTGTTTGTATAATACATTTGTACATTAATGTAAATTTTATGTATTATACAATTTGTGTCAAGGAAATAAAGGCATTAATCTATTTATTATATGTCTTGTGCTATATTTTAAATAGAGTATCCAATGGACATATCCATATCCATGTTGTCAAGTGTGAGGCACTTGGCAGTAAGACCGTGGATAGGAAAAACGATATGGCCATAAAGTTATCCGTAGTCTGTTCAAATCGTGGGAATGAATGGAACTAAAGACTATCATTAGCCTGGTTGTATGGCGGTGTCTTACCGGTCATATAACATGGAATGTCAACCAGGTTACTGGGTATTCTTTTGGAAAGAAAAAGGGACAGCCATAATTCTCAAAGTGAGCAGCCCCTCTCTCCCTCTCTTCTGGTCATCCGAGTCGCTAGCACGGGTTTCGGTCCGAGAGCCGTTCGTGTACGCATCGGTAGAGGAAATCTACACTTGATTTCTGCAGTCCGCATCCGTCTCTTAGAAAGACTTTGTGGTAAGTTTTTGAAACTCTCCTTTTATGCTTTAAGTTTTTGATTTCCACATCTTAAGCTCCTGGGCCGGATTCGAGGAAATCGACGCGTATTTCCGCTTTTATCGGTCGGTTTCCCGTGATGAATCCCAACAAGAATATCTTCTGTTGTTGCAAGTATTAATTGGATATGAACCTCCTCATAACTATGCCTCATGATGAAGAAATCTCTATTATACTTTCTCCAAACCTTTTCTATTTTTCTCTGTATTGCTTATAATTTAAATAAACTAACTCACAGTAAGCTTATATACTTTACTTGCAACATGCTAAAAAAGCTCAATGGTTTCAAGTTTTAATTGCACTTCATTTATTTTTTAAGTTTAAATGAGCTTTATTGAGCATCTTGTGGAAATTAAGGCTTATGATTGTCATTAACTGTTAAATGATTTGCTTTTAATTTTAAATGAGATTCACCAAGCATCTTATGAAAGTTAAGGCCTATGATTGTCTATAAAGTATTATAGTTTACATCTTTTTTTTTTTTTGTTTCTTTTAAGAAAAAAATTAAGGTATCACGTTTTTCATTATTTTTACAGTTGTCTTGCTTTCTCACGAATCCTCTACTGCCCCTCATATCTCGCCATCAGTTCCATATTTTCCGATGAGGGTTTTGCGTTTCATATTAATTAAAGGGAAATTAGAAGGCAAAGATGTTTGTGTATTTGTGGATAGTAGAAGCTTCACTAATCTTATTTCACTAGCTTATG
Organism: Euphorbia tirucalli; assembly: GCA_039660915.1. Classification (NCBI taxonomy): domain Eukaryota; kingdom Viridiplantae; phylum Streptophyta; class Magnoliopsida; order Malpighiales; family Euphorbiaceae; genus Euphorbia; species Euphorbia tirucalli. The sequence goes on from CM077639.1 coordinate 16,778,934, forward strand.
CGTTTAATCTTGGAATGAGACGTAAATTAATGTGGTCGTTTTTCTAAATCGTTGTGAGTGATTTGTAAAGAAATAAAATTGCTATTGCTGGGCAGGAAGCTCTTTACCTTCATGAGCCACAAAGTGTGAATGTGGTAGAATGATTATTCTAATACTAATATTAAAGAAAAAATGAAAAAAAAAATAATTTCGTTTAATATTTGTTAATACTTGGTCTCAAGAATACTTGAATCATATACCTCTCGTTAGATGCATTAACCACTAGTATATAGATCTTGAAAAAATAAAGAGGAAGAAGATGGAGTTCATGACGAAGACAATGAAGAGGAAAATGTCGACAATGAAGAGGTAAATGTCGACAATGACACACGAAGATGCCATTGTTACAAGCAGGTAACACACTTAGGAATTATATTAATTTATGGTATATAAACTACTTTTGTCTTGTGTTCTTAATTAATTATTTTGTTATGATTAATTATATGTGGTTATGATTTAAAATTATTATCAGTTTTGCAAATATATGTAATTGGGATGAGAAAAAAATACAATTTTCATTATGGACTTTATTCTGAAACATGCTTCTTCTATAGCATTGTATTTGTTTCTGGTGAATGATTATGATTTCAATTTGAAGTGTTTCATTGAATTTGGATGTGATTGACTTAGATTTAAATGGACAACAAAAGTACTAATTGGCATTATTGTTTAAAAATAAACCAAAAAAAGAAAGAAAAAGGTTCACTCCCCCCAAAATAGTTAATTATTTAATTATTTAATTACAGTTGAGTTTGGGTGTAAGTATCTCTAGTATTTTCTCCTTTACGTTTATAATTTGATTTAATTTTCTTTTAATAATAAATATAGAAAATAAAAATATTATTTTATGGGAGAAAATTTTTAGTCATGAATGGAAAAAAGATTACTATGTCGTTTTGGGTAGCAGATGCTCCATAGTTCATAGTTTTTTCATTGAGGAGAGAAGATTACATAAATCAGATGCAGAACCATGCAAACTTCTTCTCTTTCCTGCTTTCTAAATCTAATTCAAAGACTGATATTATGATTAAGCATTTGAAGAATTTTTCAAAATTTTTCTTTTGTTTTAATAAACTAAGCATGATTCTCTGTCTTTCCTTAAATCCTACCAAAATCCTCTCCCCCTCAATTTCTCCCATGTTTTTTATTTTCTTCGCACAAAATTCATCCCACCCCTAAAATCCTATCTTTATGCTTCTTTTTTATGCACTCTTACACACTTTTACTTAGTAGCAGAGCCAGAACCTGACTTTTTAGGGAAAAAAAAAAGGACGTCGGCTGCTTGATGCTGACCTGAAGGTGTTTTCAAGCCTAACAAGCATCCTTACTAAGATTATTTTCAAGAATTATTATTATATTTATTTTAGTTCTAGTAACAAACTTATTTATATCTCTAATTTATAAAATAAAAACACAAACAAAATATTAAATATAAATTTAAATTCATAATCTACCAATTTCAATCCAAACTATAACAAAAATTAATTAATTCAATAATTAACTTTCTAATTAAATAATTAATTAAATTTCAATCCAAAATACATATAATTTACATCAAGTTACAGATATTGTTTACAAATTATGTTAATTTAATTATTAATTTATTAAATTTCAGTAATTTAGCAATTCTATTTGGTTTAAAACAAATAAATAAGTATACGAAAATTACAAATCCTAATTTATTAAATTCATAAATAATAATTAAATAAATTTTTATCTAAATAAAAGGGTATCTGGCTAGTTAGGACTTCCTAAGTGTTTTAATCTTTTATTCTTTTTCCGAGCACAGTTGTTTAACTAAAAGAAAGGAAAAACAACGGGTCATCTTCCTCACCAAAACCTACAGCTGAACAACAACGCTGACACTCCGCCGTTCAATAGCAGGAGCCAAAGGGCCAAACGAAGGCCCATTTTTATCGATTGCCGGTAGCCAGCAGGTTCGTTCCTGCATAAGGGTTTCATCTCTCTGATTTGGGGGGCAGCAAAATGCTCCCCCAAATCCCTAATTCAAGGGGCGAAGGCCCGCGGCTAAACACCTCTAGTAGGGGTTTTTCCCGGCGGCAGGAGGGCACCGGCCCCCCAAGGCCCCCCCTCCCTCCGCCCTGCCCCTGCTGTTGGGTTTTAGAAATTTAATTCTATTTCATACTTGGTGTTGTTTATGCTTGGCTTGGATGGTTTCTGAACTGAAGTAATGAAGATATGATCATGTCTTTTTATGCTTGCTGCTGTAAAAATGGGAAATTATGTTTTCTGGTTATGTCTTTTATAGTATACTGCTCTTTTTCTTCTACATAATTCCCACTTCATTCTTTTTTTTTTTTTCTTCTTTTCTTTTTTTTTTTTTTCTTAATTTATTTAATTATGTGAATTTCTCTAAGGTTTAGACATATAATTAAGACGTACTTTCATTAAAATTTCTTAATTTGATGTGAATTACATAGCTTATTGATTCCCATGATATATCATAATTATGAAATCAATGGAACAAACATTGTTCTGGTTTAGACATATAATTAGGACGTACTTTCATTAAATTTCTTAATTTGATGTGAATTGCATAGCTTATTGCTTCACATGGTATATCATAATTATGAGATCAATGGAAAAGAAAAGATGTTCTGAATCATATTAAGATATCTAAAGCACATAATGAAGAACATTTATAACTTTTTTTTGTCTCGAAACTTGAAAGGAATTCAAGTTACGAATCTCATATGGACAGATGACTTCCATAGGTTGACAAAAAAATTAGAAATGCTTTTGTTGCTTCATTCTTTCAATGATGCCTATTTTCTATTGCTTTTTGATGTATTCTCAGGCAGTTAGCTGTATTATCAAAAAATATTGGATCAATTGGTGAATCATTGGTAATGTAATTTGACATTAAAAATATATAGATTAAAGCTTATTTAAACTAAAATCAAATTGGGTGGGGTAATGACAGTCCCGGACAAACCGAACCAAAATCTTCAGTTTGGTTGTCTTGAATTAATCAGTTCGCTTTTGTCTTACATTGCTTTTTTTTTTTTTTTTTTTTATTATAGTGTTTGTTTATTACTAAAAAAACTTAATTAATTTTGTGTGAATAATCATCACGTTAATTCAAAATGCTATTTTAAGAAAGCTAATTGGGTTAGCATAATTGGTACATCTGCACAAAAATGGAGATCAAATGTATTGAGTTCAAAACCCAGCCTCTTCATTCCTTGATTTTTAAAAGCATACTTGTTTGATTGAAATAACTAAATCCTACAGACAATAGAATTTATGTATGTTATATGTTATATGTTATGGGATTGAATAAGTTGCTTATGTAATATTTCCGAATTCCCCAATCTGTAACCCTACCAGAGTATTCAGCTACAAATTTTTCCTTCTGCAAGTTCATAGTGGTGGCCATGGCGCAAGATAGCAACAGGAGGAAGAAACCAAATATATTGATAACTGGAACACCTGGAACTGGAAAAACTACGACTTCGTCAGCCCTAGCGGAGGCAACGCAGCTCCGCCACATAAATATAGGAGATCTGGTAAGAGAGAAGAATTTGCATGACGGTTGGGATGAACAATTTCAATGTTACATCATCAACGAGGACCTGGTATCCCCCATTACCCTAATTCCTAATTTCATTTGTTTTGGTGTATCTTACTTTAGTTTTGGAACATCATCCACTTATTCATATATATATATAGCAAAGTTACTTAGGGTTTCATTGAAGTTTTGCAATGTTACATTGGTTGACATCAAGTCTAAGTTAAAAGCTTGTGACTTTTGCAAGGTATGCGATGAACTTGAAGATATTATGGAAGAAGGGGGAAACATAGTTGACTACCATGGCTGTGACTTTTTCCCTGAGCGATGGTTTGATCGAGTTGTGGTGCTTCAAACTGATAATTCTATCTTGTACGATCGACTGAGTAAAAGGTAACTAATTGTTGTCCGTTTTCATATACATCTTGTTGCACATTAGTGGTCTGCAGTGGAGGTGATTATGCAACATAATTTCGTATTCAACAGTTTATTATGCGTGCTTCTTTTATGTTTTGTTGGCTGAAAAAGTTCTCTTCTTTGTCTTCCCATAAAATAAAACCATGTTTTATAGGGAGTACTCGCAGAACAAGATTTCAAACAATATTGAGTGTGAAATTTTCCAAGTTATTTTAGAGGAGGCTAAAGAAAGTTACTCTGAAGACATTGTTGTGGGATTAAGGAGTGATTCTGTTGAAGACATCAGTAGAAATGTTGATAGTTTGACAGATTGGGTGAGGAATTGGTAACCTGTATCATAATTGGAGTTTTTCTGTGCGCTGTTGGATGTTCCTTGGGAATTTTGATATGTGTTTTTTGGTTTTATCACTGTATGCGTTTTTTCTTATGCCGTTTAGATTTTCTTTTTGGAAATTACTGTAATATGTAAGAGGTTATTACTAAAATTTTGAATATTTACTAACTCTAGCTCTTTTATCAATATTGGAATTTGCTACATGAATAACTGTATATGCCAATGCATGAGGTGTATGTTTAATTTTATTTCCCCCATAATTTCCACCTCTTTTAGTTTTGGTTTTAAACTGTTCATTAGAGAGACATGTCTTATGTTCATTAAAAATACCATAGCAGTAGACATTAAGTAGCATACAATTATTAGCGGGCTTAGAGAGGGAAGGACTGCCATCCCCTTTCAAAGATTGCTGCAAGGACCAAGGCAAAGTGAAAATAATTATCATGCGTTAATGCATGTTTTATTAATTGAAAAAAAAAAAAAAAAAAAAAAGAACAATAAAACCATGCATAATCAAGCTGAGCTTCTTTTAAATAATTTTGGCATCTTTTCACCTGCTAAGTAAGTTTGTAATTGACCAATTCGATATTTGTTCTCCTATCTACCATAAATTACTACATTTTTGCTATATAATTGCCTTGAAACAACAAAAAAATAACGTGATTGCCCTTTTTCTTTTTGGATAAAAGTATGATGTCCAAACAAATATTCACCCATTGCTATGGGTTTTGGCCGGGTATTCAAATTTTCTATGTCAATATCCAAAATCTCTGGTATTTGTGTTTCTTCTAAATGGATCTTGTGTTATAGAACAGCTGTATCCTGGGATGTAAATGCAAGAGGGTCTAGAGTGTAGTGTCCAAGTCTCCCAGTACGATAAAGGTTAAGTAACTTGATAGCAACCTTAGTTTGAGTTTCATCGCCTAATTCCATAGGCAACTGAAACGCTTCTGCCAGTGCCGCAAATTGTATCTCTATAAGCTGCTCCAAACCCGCTTCATTTTGCAGTTTGCCATCAAAAGATGAAATTGTCTCATAAAGAATTTGACGAACATTATGCACTACGATATCCTACAATAAAACAAATGAATTCTGATGTCAGATTTTAAGAGAAGTATAGGTTAAAACAATCATCAAAGGTTGGTTTGTTATTAGATTACTTAAATCTTCTTCTATCCTCTTCTTTTCTGTAGATGATGTGAAACATAAATTCAGTTGCACTCAAAAGATTTAAGCTTAAATTTCTGCTAGTGAGAGCAGCAATGGCCAACAATTGCAAGACAAAACTATGCTAAGAAAGTTTGCATTTCGCATGACAGCAGGAACGCGAGCCTGACACAGAATCACAAGGTTTCGTTGGGTCTAACAAGCTGGTATGTCCAACTAATTCAAAGAAAATAATAGTTTCATTGATTTCATTGCACCAGATTGTGTCCAATTACAGTTCACAACACGCAATTAGTGGCAAGCGTGCATAAAGCTTTGGCATTATTATATTCATACTATGTAGTGGAATTAATTGCGTATATAGAAAGGCTGATGCTAAAGGGTTAATAAGGGCAGTTAAAAAATTGGGAAAGATATCTCTCGCATGATTCTGGTACCTAATTTATCTCTACAATAAAACATCTGACAAATATAAAAGAGGAGCTCTAACCTGAGTGTGATCTGTGAGCCTTTTTCCTTTCATATCTGACCGTCCTTCACTTGAACACTCTGCTTTGTGGTCTATATATGATATGTCATTTCCACGGGTGGGCAGCTTTGCCCATTTCTTATATTCATCACTGAGGTTGAGGATAGCCAGAAAATATTGAGCAAGTTTTTTTTCTCCAGCCAAGCAATCTCTGATTGTTCCTGCATTTAAAAGTGGGGAAAAAGCATATGTCCGAGTCCAAGTATCATACTTACGTATGTGGCATAAAATAAAGAAGTAAATGTGGGAATTAGCTGTAAATGTAAAGGTTAAAACCGTAAATTTGTAGACTGAGTGGTCTCCAAGTCTGGTAGATTGAGTGGTCACCAAGTGTGATGATAAACTCGGCCACCAAGTTTAGATAAACTTGGCCGCCAAATTTGTACTTATATGTGTTTAGATATGAATAAATAGGTAAATACTTGCATTAATAAAATCATCAATTTTTCTCCCATATTTCTTTCTTCTTTCACAACAAAAAATATTGGTGGTTGGGCTGATAAAGTGCTACCATAGTTTCACCTGTTATAGCTAGCTTGGAGCAGATCTCAGCATCAAAAATCTGAGGTGGCAAGATGCCTGGGGTGTCCAACACATAGATATTTGGATGGCTACCGATCTGGAAACAAAAATGCGAATGCAAGTCAATTTTATACCAGGAACAACGGTCGTACAAGCATTTTCTTTTTTTTAGTTTTTCACAAAGAGCTTTCAATTTCATTTTTAGTATCCTGGAAATAATTCTGAAACTCTATACAAGTATTTCCCATTTTTAAAGATTCACAACTTTTATAAAGAATCAGCAAATTCTTTTCTCTTTTGAAGAATATCCTTTTCCTTTTGAAAACGAAAATTAGTTCTTAAAACAAAAACAGAACGATCAATGCTATCTTCTCCAATGGAAATTTAGTTATATAATGATATATGAAATAAATAAGATAATAAATTGAATTTTATTATCTTGAGCCGAGTAGGTTGCAAATTAAACTTTTTTCCTCTTTAGTTTCTTATCATAGTAGTATCAAAATTAAAGAGTGCTTACGTGCCTTGAGGCTGCTGATATTCTTTGTTTCTCCTGGATGTGGAGTCACTTTTGCATGCTTCAACTTTCCTTTCTCTAAGAAAACAACTCACACATTTTCAGAATTTACTACAGGAAGAGAGAGAGGAAGAGAAATTTCAGAGGGTCTAATTACCTACAGCACTAATCCTTCCAATCTGATGCAAAGAGTTGCATAAGGCTGACTTGCCAACATTTGGAACCCCAACTATCATCATCGTTATAGTGTGACCAGCATTATTATCGATGTTCTTCAATTTTCTGATTTGGGATTGCAAGAAGTTGAGGAACTACAGAAAGTTTACACATTATAGGTTGTGAAGGCAAAGGAAAAATAGAAATGGAAGCAACGACACAAACAGGACAAAGATAGCTTAAAGGTTTGAGCAAGTTAAAATACATATACTGCCTGAGTAGCTGCATATCCTGTTAAATTTAGATAGCAAAAGAACTAAAGAAAAGACATGCGCCAAATCAACTATGTTGCATTGTTGCAGAATCTTGTTTTCAAACTTAAAACTATGGGTTTACTGTCTCGCTAGCATGTGAGCATTGAAATCCTTGCAGAAGGTCAATTTTAATAAAATAAAGATTACCTCTTTGACATTGTCCTTGTTATGAGAATTAAGCATATAAGAAATGCAGTTTGGTTGCTCCAAGTACTTGATCCAATCCTATAAAATAAACAGATACAAGGATATGCATCAAAATGTATGTATAATTAATCATCAGGTAGATTTGGGGAAGCAACTAACTGACCTTAATTTGAGAGCGATTAGCAAGATCCATCTTGTTCAGCACTATGATACCGTGAGAAGGAGGAATGCAGTTCCTCAGTAGCTGATACTCTGAAGACAAAGGAATCTAGAAGTGACATTTTATCAAACATGTTACGGGCGAATAAATAAAGTTGAAATATAAGAGGCATTAGATAAAGAACACAAACCCTAGCATCCCTGACTTCAACTACGAAATCAGCCAATGGAATTCGTTCTGCTATGGCTCGAGAAGCAGCTGCCATGTGAGAGGTATACCATCCATTCTCTCTGTTTCTTGCTGCTCTCTTTACAGCGTTTCCTATTTCACTTACTAACTTTCTTATATAGCCGTTACTACCTCCACCACTTATTACCATTCCTTTCTTCTTCTTCTTCTTCAAATAGACAGTTGAGATGGCAACTCTGTTTTGAGCAGGCTAGTCTTGAGCGGGTAAACAATATATTAGTGTTTGGCCTAATGCATATGAGTGCTTGTGTTGCTGAAAAAAAAAAAATTCAAAAAAATAAAAATAAAAAATAAAAGATAAATTAATTATTTTCCCATAATTACCCTCATTTTCTTTTCCCTTGACCATTAACGCCAGCCACCTTCCCTACTTCGGCCACCCCTCCATCTCCTTTCCTCCCCTTCCTCCCCTCCGTTCTTCCCTTTCTTCTGCCTTTCTTTTTATTTCTTGTAGCAACTAAGAAACTTTGTTTTAGCTTCGATTGAGCAGCGGCACACGGCTGCGAGGCGAAGGAGGAAGAGCGAACTCTGGTGAGGCAAAATCCACCCTATACGGCGTCGAACGGCAGACGGAGTTGGCAAAACCCCAGGCGCAGTGGTTTTTCCAAGGATCGGCGTATAGGTATTTTTTTTTTTTTTCTTTTTCAAGTATAGTTTTCTAATTTTTTCTTTTTGAAATTAGTTCGGGGAATGGTTATATTTTTGCATGATGTGCTGATTTAAGTTGTTAATAAGATGCATTTGTTAATTTTGGAGTTTATTTAGTTAAATTTTAGGGTTTGATTATAATAGGACTCTCAATTGTTTAAAGTATAGGTTAATTTTCCAAGTAGTAATGGACTAAATCATCTAGGAAAGAAGAAAATGTTTAACGAAAGAAGGAACAAAGAAAGGGAGTTTTTTTGAAATTTTTGCAATATATACATGTGTTCAGTTGTTCTCCGTTATTTTATGGATTGACTTTTAAATATAACATGTGGCGCATGTATTAAACTTTCACTTACTAGTTTGATAATTTATAATTTATAATTTTCTCCTCGCTAGTAAAACAAAAATTTTAAAAATTTATCAATATTTATAATAATATTTATTGTTGATTTATAGATATTATATTAAATTAATAATATATATATATATATATATATGTTAAATAATAGGGATATTTTAAAATTAGAAATGTTATTTGTTTATATATACTATAAAAAGTTTTATTAGACATATTTTAATTAAATTTAAATTAAAAGATAATAACTAAGATAATAGAGTTTAGTGTGATAAAAATTTAAGGATAGTGTAGTACGTAGCAACCCAATAAAAGTTGTTCATGTTACATGACACCGTTTGATTTTTGCGCTTCCGTTTTGGGATTGGTTTTACTTCAGTGTTTTATTCCCCACTCGAATATGCGCTGGTAAAATTAAGAAATTGCAGGTACGCATTTGTACTGTTTGTTAAAATGCCTGATAGTAACGACTTACCGACGGAATTTTCTTTTTTTGTTTTTTCTTAGAGATTTCCATTGAGGATGTTGATAGTCAAGAGTTTGCTTTCGAAGACTGTCCTCAATGCCAGATGCTACTCATCGACAGCTGCAAGAGTGCTTAAAGCTGGAGACATAATAAGGCAGACAAGGGTATTCTCGAATGAAGATGTTGTTGAATATTCTAAGGTGAGTTACGACTTGAACCCGCTTCATTTTGATTCTGAGTTTGCCCGGAGTGCTGGATTCAATGATCGGATTGTTCATGGAATGCTTGTTGCTGCATTATTTCCTCAGATTATTGCATCACATTTTGTAAGTCATACTTGATGCTCTATGTTATTTCTCCCTTCTCATTATTTGTTACTATATAAGCTATCTATTGGTATTTTTGTAGCCTGGAGCTCTGTATGCCTCTCAAAGCTTGCATTTTAAGAGTCCTGTGTATATTGGAGATGAGGTTATTGGTGAAGTAGAAGCCATCAATATAAGAGAACACAAGCAGAGATATATGTAAAGCTTATGAGTATTCTTTTTATTCAATTGAAGAGGAGTTATGATTCTTGATTTATTCAAGTGTTTTTCCATGTTCATCAGTGCAAAATTCTCAACGAAATGCTTCAAGAAGGGTGAGCTTCTGGTTCTCGATGGCGAGGCTACAGCGATTTTACCAACTCTGGCTGTCGAAAAGGTTCAGTCCATGGACTGGAAGAAGCAGGATTGAATGTACAAATACAAGTGACTGATGCTCTGAAGATGCTATTTTATCACATAACTTTTTTTGGTTTCATTTAGCCTTCTATGGTTTCATTGTTGAACATGGCAAAAATAGAGGAAAGTTAACATTTATGCAGTTTGTTGGAGCCGCACTCCCCTTTCAATTCGATGTCATGAGTTTTATATGGTATACCACCCATCTGCAAATATGTTTTTAGTTTTCAGAATTATGGCAGATTGGAAAGTTTGATTTTGAGTATGGTAAGTCATCGAAACTCTAAAATTTAAATTTGCAAGCAGCATGTTTTTTATTTTCAGAATCAGTCAATGTTGGTTGCTCCACATACAGGATAGTCAATTAACAATATATATGAAATAAACATTTAACAGTATATACTAATTCTCCTATATGGTTGCAGAACAAAGCCATAGCAACTACCATCACCGGAGATGGAGATGGTCTTTCGACTGTCTTGGCAGTGTTCAACATTAGCATGAACAAGAAATCAAATAAACTCACCACCACCCAATTTTTGGCCACATTTATAAAAGAACTTGCCAGATGACTTATTGCGGCTTCTTTTTTATTAGAAACAGTGAAATAGTATACAGTCTACAATGGAATTTCACTTTTGCTTCATCTTCGCCTATACATCAATCCCTCAAAAGGTAAAATAACAAAATACCTACCAAATGTGCCTTGTCATCCTTCCAAAATTTCTTGAAAAACTTTGAAGCCTAACCGTGTGACCAATCTATTTTGGGTAAAGTAATTAAAAAACTCAATAGAATTCTAGTGTACCAGATATGGTGATGGGTGGACTGATTTCAACACGGGTTGCTTTCCCCTCCAAGAATAATTCAGGCAGCGTATTGGCCTCCTTGGCTGCTACACCCTCTCCAGTCCATATGGTAACATGTGGCCATGTGTTTTTTGAAACTACCTTTTCGCCATCAACAGAGCCAAGTTCTGTTTCTAATGCTGCCATTCTATCTGTGAAGAGAAGAGCTCTACATTCTACTGGGACCATCTGATGGAGGAAGATTCCATAACTTGCAACTGCTGCAACACCGTGACTTCTTTTATGGGCAAGTGTTACATGAGCCTTCTGAAGGTTGGGCTCCATGTTCTTGTCTCCGAGAAAGGCTTCAACCTTGGGGTTTGTCTGAGCCATCTGCCCAAGGAATAGATGACAATTACTTGGAGCAAGAATATATATGCATATCATCCGCAAAATAATCACTCAAAATCTGTATATGATCAGCCATTTTAAGAGACACAGGTAAAAGAGAAATAGGAACAAAGCAAAGGTGCACACTCATATCATTAACTGTGCTCATCACCTATTACAAAGAATAGGCAATTTTACCTTCTGGTCTATTTTGCTGCATGCAAAGCGATGAAATCTACAAACTGTTTACTTTATTACCAGCATTCAGCTATCACTTGATAACAAACTGTGAATATGAATGGCAGACAAGAACGCACATGGTCTATGATCAACCTTTGTAACCTTCAATTCCTACGTGAAAAACCTTGCAATTGAATGTAAAAAAAAATGGGAAGGTTCTAAACTTGTATAGTGATAAAATCCAGTAATACCCCAGATACCAAATCCTAAAACAACATATGCTAAATATGAATGACCAAGCCTTTGGCATGCCAGTTTCTCCAGTAACTTTGGAGTACATAAAAAGCAGAGATTTTTGCTTACATTGTTGAGGAGTCTGGAAATATCTGCAACAGGCAGACTGACAGCAGCAAAAACAATTGTCCCAAGTTTCCTCTTCTGAGTAAGTGGTGTTGTGTATTCGCCTTTGGCAATAGTTCTTAGTTGTTCCAGCACTTGCTGGACTGCAGACTCAAATGGGACCTGTGTACATTCAAGTTGTGAGATTCACCATTTGACGCCAAAATTTTGGGAGGACCGCGCATGGGGATGGTTGGAAGAGTTGGTTAATGCTGTAATGGCCTTGAAGTGTTCATTTAGTATGTAGATATATTACAGTAGATTTGGTTCAACAGAGGTGACTCAGGATGAGGCTAGTCATGATCAACAAAAATAGATAATCATGGAAATCCATCTAGACGCACTTGTGCAAATGCATGAACAAGGTAGAAGGTCCAAACCTGAATGGAATTGAGATACTGAGAATTGCCAAAGAAAACCTCCCGCAATCGCTTCTCCCAATTTGACCACTCCTTTGCATATGATCCTTTAGTGGACTCCAACCTGCAAAAAATTAGACACAATTAAATGAGTAATTTTATTTAAAAAAAAAAAAAAATGCAAGCATAGCAACGAGAACAAATGGCACCATAAATATGCCATGAAAACAACATAAACAATATAGAGGAAAATATAATGACTTTCTATGATGAGAATGTGCACTTGCTGTTCAACATACTTGCAAGCACATTTCTTTATATCTGAATCTGTATTTAGGTTAGATGTGCAAAAAGCATATATTGTACAGAATTGTAAAGCCAAAAAATCGGAGCAGAAAGCACACAATAACTACACACCTGCCATGTCTGCTTGTATGAAGTTTGTATAGATTTATTCCCTCCTCCAAAATCATCCTCACAGGATCTGGCAGAGGGGTCCTGCAGCATGAGGGATGGAAGTTATATTTATTGACTTAATGGCAAAGATAAGAAAAAAGAATCTGAATCCCCCAAAGAAAAAAGACTGGATCATTATGTAGAAACAACATATAAGCAAAATATGTAGAAAAACCCCATTTTATTTTCGCATGTAAACCCTTGAGGTCACATCTTTGTCCATGCTGGCAAATTCATTGTCTTTACTTTTCTTATCCTCTTTTCCATCTCGACGGGTCAAATGCTTAACAGCCAAGAGCTTATTTGGATGAATTTTGAATCAATATATCCAGACTACAAGTTTACATAATCACGAATATAGAATGTGACTACCCAATAGATGTTCCATGATGGTTCAAGGGTTTTTATACGGGTTATTATTCCTAGTGTAAAACAAAGATTGACTTTTATATTATAAAAGGAACAGCAATGGAGCTGATCTTCAAATGCTAAATGCTGCATGCTGCATGAGAGTATTATAATGGTAATATATAGGAGGCAGAGGAGAGAATGCATCAATACTAGCGAAAAGGTTTACAAAGTTGTAAATAAAATATCATGCAATACTTCTTATCAATGAACCTCCAGCTGAACTCCATGAGAATGAAATATGAAACATACATACCACTCTATCCTGTTTGACCTTATATGGGTTGCCTGACCCTTCGTAAATCGCAAATCACAAACTATCAGCATGACAACCAACAATGGCCACTGAAATTTCTACAATACCGTCACACTTTTGGGGCACTTTTCAACTCCTTCATCCAAATGTGCAAGACAGAGTAGTGATTATCACTGATCATGCACCGACTTACAACTATGAACTTTATTTAAAAATTGTGTTGGGTGTACTAGGTATTTTCCTTTGTCTGTTTGGGCTAGGCTTTCTTTTTTTTTTTTTTAACTGCCATTTCACTTTTATTTCACAATTTAATTGATCAAACAAATACTATGGAAGGTTGATGTACTTAGCGCTACAGTTTTGCTTCTTTTCTACATCATAGTGTGACCATGCATTACAGATGGACTAGAAAATCAATTACAGCTTTGTAAAATTTTATTTGGCAAGTCTAGGGTGTAAGTATCAAGCAATATTTCTTATCCTCATAGTATTGTCATGAGGTTTCATAGTTTGAAATTCCTAATACAAATAGGATTTAGTTATCAGTCACAAAATCTAGTTTTTTTCTTAAGGTTTTTACAATATATATATAGCATGCTTGATTCTTGATGAATTTGGCAAAATGAAGGATAAAAAGAGGTTTGTTACCTTTTAAACCTCATTTTCTTTCCCTTCTAACTTGAGGAAATAAAGGTTATACCTTCTCACATTTCTTTTCTTATCCTATGTCATGCATTAGAGACCTTCCCTTTACCAGCCAGATAAAGTTCAAGCATATTCATTTGGTGCCTAAAGTATCTTTTTTTTTTCTTTTTTTCTGTTTGTCCATAGTTCTTTCTTGAAAGCTGCCTGCTCCAGTGGGATTTACCCAGATAAACTTCAAACATATTCATTTGGTGCATAATGCATCTCTTATTATTTTTTTTTTCTTAGTTCTTTCTTGAAAGCTGCCTGCTCCAGTGGGAGTTAAAATTCAAAACCTCCAAAGAAACGGCTAAATCATCTCACGCTCTAACTCTAAGTAAAATTCTCAACCTGACATCCTGTCCTGTCTTTCTAGGAACAAAAAGAAATTATTTCATAAAATATGAGGCACGATTAGAACCTAAAGAAATAACAGAAAGGTCCTAGAATGATTTTTCCCCGTTTAATTCTTACACAAGACTAACCAAGACAGCCTAAGGTAAATGTTGGCATCAGCAAATGTGAATCAGGTTAAGCACTAACCGCTAAGTTGGAATTATTGTTGAACGTCTTTGCTTCAGCTACCAATGAAAGGTGAAAGTAGATATTTGGATGAAGAACACAAGTCAAAAATATTACATATACACAAGGAGACACACAAGCATAAATAGAAGATCAGAAGATGATCGATGTAAGATTGCTCAAGTGTCTTACATATCTGATTTCAGCAATGGCATCTTCACCAATGAGCCAAAACGTTCAATTAATTCACTTTCAAACTCATTTCGACTCTGAAAAGAGCGAACAGGATAATTATAAATATTGTATACCAGATGCAGCTTCCTTTTTCTTTAGAAAAAAAGTTTACCTTGCCATCATACAGATGATAAAACATTAGCAGCACATAACCAGCATTTGGAGATTCTCTGTCCAGATTGCCCTTCATAGGTTCAAAGTGAAGAGGGAAGGCCAGGAAGAACATATCAAAGTTATGTTCTATAAATTTGCAAGAGAAAAGAGAAAAGCGATACTAAAGATGAGAATTACTGGATGATTAGCTCGTTGCAGAACACGAAAAATGAAAACAGCTAATGCATCAAGCGAAAATGGATTTGAATCAGCTCCTGAATTTTCAACAGCAAACGAAGATTATCAGTGAGCAGCAGAATAAAATGATGAACATTAAAACCGCAAGATTTATATTTATGAAAAATAGGCTTATGTGACAGCACCCTTAGCCTTAGCCATCAGTCAGTTGCAATATTGAACTCAATACATAAGTACAGCAAGTCTACCAAAGATTGAAAGTAAAGAGTAACTTTTCTATAGGCAGTATAACTAATCGATATTACTCATCCCTATCTAATTTCATGAATTTGTAAACCTCACACGATGGTTATTCTATCACCACGAAGAAATTTTTGCAAACTAAGTTCCAAGTGACAATAGTTATAGCAACTATAAATAGAAACAACTAGACCGTAGCATCATTACAGATGCCAAAAATAAACAGCATTAATAAAAATCATAATCAATTTATTATTGGTTTACAACACATATAAACAAGACAGGTAAGCAGCTCTAACAGTGGGAAAGAAGGATAACCTTCAGAATCAGGTACGACAGGAACAGCTGAAGCTTGAGTACTGCGGCACATATCTTCAATCTTGCAGCAAATGGAATAAGGTTATGATAAGGCATGGGCCTTGAATATCAGTTGGCAAGCTTAAAGACCAATTTTCTCAAGAAAGAACTAACGCACACCAATGCATGTCACAACCAAGAGCAAATAAAATATATAATGAACTCCTTTGGCAGAGCTATCACCTAATTGTGATGCAGTAGTATGGATGATCACACAAATCAACCAGAGCTACCAGACCCACATGCTCAAAATAACAGAGGAAGGAGAGAAAAATGGGAAGAAAATGATGATCTTCTGTTGGAATAATACAAGTATTCATACAGGAACTTACGAGCTAAACTGGAAAAGTACATAAAAGAGAATTAATTTAAATCCTTACGATTAGGCTATTTACAGCTATACATTTGGTAACAAGAACCAAGCAATAAAATGGTTGCAAAGTGCAAATTTGCATTCTAGGTTCCAAGCGTGTACTTAAAAAGTACAAAGTTAGTATGCCCGTGGCAGCAGAAAACAATCAACATATATGCTCCACTACCAGATGAGTACTTGTCTAACAAGCAAGGTGATGGTCAATGTAACTTAAAATAGATTCATGGATAGACCTCTTCATTGGTTCATCAAAGTAACGTGTTAAAATCTTGGTAGGCCAATGACAACCGAGTTACCTGTCTCCAAACTTCTTCATTTGGTGCATTCTTATCAGCAAGCATTATAGAATATGGTTTTCTTCTGCGTTCATCAGCAACCTTCTGCCAATACCTTCCTATCACAAGGACAAAACAAAATAAAAATCCAACCCCTCTGTTTTAGAAGTCAAAAGGCAAAATCAGCTTAAGTTAGGGAACATAACAAATAACTTGTAGCCATGTACTAAATCACACTTCAACAGTAATTGATTAAGGAAATCATACATTTAATTCGTTTTTCAGACTCAATTACCTCCACAAGCATATAATTTTGGAAAACAAACATAAATATGAATGGATCATAAATGCTAACAGAATGAACCAAAATTTGATTCTGAATTCAGATGTAACTCATTAATAAGCACCAAACTTGGGCATAGTTTAATCATTCTGTGATTTAAGTGCTTAGTCATCAATCACTTTATACAGAAATTGACACAATATGAGGGTGGCAGGTTTCACATTTTTTCCTTCATCATCAAGGACTCAAAAGTTACAATAAATGACCTCAATCAACTCGATCAGTAATCCATTGAAAGGACTCCAGTAATTGTTCTTCCTAATTTGCAAACTATTTACATAGATTAATACTAGTCAGCCAGACATAAGTAGAAAAAACCCAATTCAACCAGGAAAGTGGGAAAAACATGTCCAAATAAACTTTTTTTAGCAAAATAAGCCCTCGAACTACTATTTTTGGACAGGTTCAACTCAACTTGTAAGTTCATCCAGTATTCCATAGCTATTTAGTTAGGTAAGGCAACTCGCAAGTTGAGCAACAAAAGCCTAAAAATGAAAGGTGAAAATTACCGTAAAAATTAATATGGAATATACTTGTCCTGACCTGTCATGTTTTGAATGTTCTTTGTACTTTTTTCCATTAGTCGGCCATTTAAAAGAAGGTACCCCCCAATGAGTTTCAAATGTTCTTCAATTGAATATCATGCAACGAGGCATCCATAAACTCATGAAGTTCATGGCCAACAGATACCAACAAAATAGAATCCCATATTGAATGAGCAATGATCATATTGTTTTGAATGTCCAGTAAGCAAAACCTAAATTTGATAAGCATATTTTAAGCAATGTGAGATTTAGGCATATATAAACTGCACAAAACAGCTATTCTATGAAAATGATAATCATTTAGTTTCATAGTGATGCTAAACAGAACTTTTTTCACAATAGCCATGACATGGAATGGTAAGTTCCTTGTTACTTTGTTAAAAGTTTAATTTCTCCATAACATACCTTTGATAAGGTCCCCCATCAAAGTATGGAGTGGACGATCATCTCCTAGTCCTCCAGGGATACTCAGTAACTCCTTGCAGAGTGCAGACTTAGCACAACCAGGTATTCCTGCATGCCATTGAAAGATCATCATCAAGATGAACCAAAAAAGCAAGAGAAGACCATAGATATTCTAAATTAACTATTCAAACGGTTTCATTTCAAAGTGTAATGAAATGCATAAAATTGGATTCTTTTAAAGTACGCACAAGTGATAGCACATGCCTAAAATCCAGTTGCTTAGTTCTGAGTAAGATGCCAAAAAAAAGCCAAGAATCAGTATTCTATGAAATGGAAAAATATGAAGCCCATTCAGTTCCTAAAATTCATAAATTACACCAAGAATTAGCAATCAAACATTTTAGATGTGCTCTACCAATTTTCTTAAGCAAACAAACAGTTCATAAACACTCATGAGTGCTCTTCCAAAGCTAACAGCAAAAGCAGGTTATTTTACCAGGAAAGAATACAATCAAACCCTCATTTTTTTGAACAGTGTCTCTCATTGAGGGACTAGAGCTTGGAGGAGCCACCTCCCGCTCTGTTTGAAGATCACCCTCCTCATCCCTGCCTCCTTCCACAATAGCCAAGAAATCTTCTGCCCTGACTAAACTTCCAGCAGATCCTATCAGAGCTTGATTCTCGGGACTTCGACTTGCATATTGTTCAAGAAAAGGCTCAGCTTCACTCAAATACATAGAGGATGACAACTGTTGCTTTCCATATTTCCTTCGAATGTAAGCAGCCCTGAACAATAATGTAAGAATGATTCCTCTAGCACAAAATGAAATTCAAGATTAGCCCTGCCTGCACGAGGAAGCACAAATGACTACCATTCATCAAGCATCTTGCTGAGTTCTCTCTGCTTTCCAGATGAGGTCCCCCATATTTTCATTTGCCTGCAACGTTAAAATAAATTTAGAATTTTCAAAAAAGAAACAAGAAAACTAGTTGGACACAATCTAAATAGATGGAACTGAAAACCCAGCATGATCTTGCTGACAAAGTCATAACCATTTGAACAGAAAATATGAATCAGAAACATCTGCGGACAATGATAGAAAATTAACACACTGGCACTAAAGGATAAAATGGAAAAGTTTATCTGTATCTTTTGGGAAATTCCACATATTTTCCCCAACGTATCGCTATACCATCCATCATTTTCCTTCACAAAAAACACTTAGAGGCTGTTTGTTTAGGTGGATAGAAGGTGGGATAGGGATTTCTTATCCCTATCCCACCTCTATCCACCATTTGTTTTCATTTACTTGGGATAGGGATAAGAGAATTTATCCCCCTCTTATCCCAAATCCCAATCTCACCTCCCCCCTATGTATTATTTTTGTGGGATAAAAATTTTTACTCTTGTGACCCATTTGTCCCACCTTTTCTCATCTTTTCTCCATTTGTCCCTCTTTTTCTCCTTTTCTCATTTGCTCTACTGTTTTTATCTTTCTTGTACTCTTTTATTTATACAAATTCGTTTTGTGAAGAGTGATTAATTATTTCTATGCTAACTTATTTTAACAAAATTTGTTGTGCCAAGATTTTCTTAATAGACCAATTTTTATTATTTTTGACATAAATAATATATATTTTATTATTTTTAACATGTTTCGGGATAATATCGTCAATTATATTGATTTATCCCTATCCCTATCCAACATACCAAACATATCTTATATTATCCCTATCCCACTTTTAACTTTTATCCCTATCCTTATCCCAATCTTTTATCCCTATCCCTATCCCTATCAAATGCAAAACGCCCCGTTAAGTTCATTTCTGTACCGAGAATACCACTTTTTGTCACATTCCAAAAAATTGAAGATCAGAAATAATACACGAATTCCTTTACTATTTCTTTTACTAGTTTTTAACTATGCACTCAAGACCATGCAATAATTTCTTGAATTTTTTAATTGTCAGTTTTTGTTTTTGTTTTTTTTATTTTATTTTAATTTTTTTTTTTTTTTTTTTTTTTTTTGGGGGTTGGGGGGGGGGGGGGGGGGGTGGTTGTTTAAATTCAAAGAGAGGGACCCTGTTACATAATGACAAAAGTTTCACTAAAAAATATATATAGGTTATACATAGGCTCCACTCGTGGAGTAAAACACCAAAACTTAACTTACCGAAATCCAAATTATCGTTCTATTCAACATTTCATAAAAATCCAAAGAATCAGATATTGTTGACATAAAAATGAAAATATAATGATTTTGTGACAAATTGTTTAATTTCATCCATAATGCGTGAAATTTTTCACATATCTTAATTTCAAGTAAGAATTGGTTGGCTTTGCTAGTCATGTCAAATTAGCAAAAAGAATCGATGACAATAGACCACATCCTAGATCTCCAATTAAGTTCACTCGACTGGTTTCCCAAAAAAGACTGACATGTTTATCAGTCCCACCAGATACATAAAAATCGAGAGAACAACACCAAAAGCCTAACATTCAATTTTTTGTCACCAGCTACTACAAACAAGAATAAAACCGTACCTAAGGTAATAGGCCTTGTAAGCAAAGGGACCATCCTTGAAAAGTGTTGACAAACCATTGCGGATCAGAAAGGTTCTTATCTGTGTAATAAAATAAATAAATAAACAGAAACAAAATACCAAGAAAAAACTATAGTGGAATATAAGCAATTCTACCAAAAATAAAGTGTGCCGTCAAAAGAATAGAAAATAAATCTTGCTCATCCTCAAGCAACAATATCTCTCTATCAACACTTTCAATTAGAGAAAATAACATTAAAGATAAAAGAAGGAGAATACAACATGGAGATGATGTGTCCTCTGACCTTAACAAACTAGAGAAAGCCATCAATTATGTTGAATAATCAAGACACTCCTCTAAAAGTCCTAAAAACATACCACAAACAATTGAAGGACACTACTTGTAACTCTCCATATACTCCCAAACAAATTTCTATGTCAAATGAGCAATTCTCCTCCTCTCATACACCACATACTGTGTACATACTAAATGTCCCCACAACATGGAGACAGCAGGCAACTATTTAACCATTTAATAAATAAATAAATAAATAGAATAGTTATGTGCCGCCAACAAGCAGCAATAATATTATTTAACATTATTATGTTATGTTATTAATTTGTTTTCCTAAGTGTTTGGGAGACTTATGATTGTCCTTAGTTGTACGTGTGTTACTAGGTGTCTTAAGTGTTTTTATTTTATTAAAACTGTCTGTCAATAATAACTGCACAAGAGAGCAGTTTGCAGCAGTTACAACTCCAGTACAGGTTGTACTGTTATATATTTGTTTGTAATGAATCAAAAGAAGGCAAGAAAGGATTTCAGTCAGTTACTTCAAAGAGATTGAAGGGTTCCCTCTTAATGAATCCTTGCACTTAGCAAACATAGGTAGCACAAGAAAACAAGAAATTACCCACAGACCCATACCCAGATCCTTGAATCGTAGTCCCTATTCTTTCTTCCTCTGGTATATTTTGATGGCGAAAAACATAGTCACATCTGCTTAAGCAAGGAAACGGGTCGCAACTGCCATCATCGGAGAATATCAAAGACCCATTGTATTTTGTTATGGAATTCTATTCTAACCTGGTTCCCGATCTCTTCTACTCCGATTGACACAATTGTTTCCTTGATCCCGCTGATCTGTCCGAGAATTGATAACTTCTCGGGCCAAATCATTGAATTGCCGAGTCCAGTCTTGCTTTGGAGCCTCCTACTCTGCACGATCCCTAGCCGTGTCCTCTCAATGCATGGCCATGAAGGCATCCAACTGTTGTTGTATTCCTTGAAGATCACCCATAACATTTGGCTCCGATACCAAGATGTTATGATCCAAGGATCTGGTTATGGGTCCGTGGGTAATTTCTTGTTTTCTTGTTCTACCGATGTTTGCTAAGTGCAAGGATTCATTAAGAGAGAACCCTTAAATTTCTTTAAGTAACTAACTAAAATTCTTTCTTGCCTTCTTTTCATTCATTACAAACAAATATATAACAGTACAACCTGTACTGGAATTGTGACCGTTGCAAAACTGCTCTCTTGTGCAGTTATTATTGACAGACGGTTTTAATAAAATAAAAACACTAAAGACACCTAGTAACACACGTACAAACTTAAGACACATAAGAAGACTCCTAAAAACTTAGGAAAACAAATAAACAAATTAATAACATAACATAATAATGTTAATAATATTATGGCTGCTTATTGGCGGCACATAACAAAAATGAACCCGCCAAAGCAGAAATCTGTTTCAATAAACAACATGAAGCATTGCATATGAAAATTTCTAGCTACAAAGCAAAAATGGACCAACTCATACCTTAAATATCAATCAAGAAGATGACTTAACATAAGCGTACCTTGTATGTAAGAAATTTTAATTTGATCATTAGATTGGCATCATCATCAGCCAAACCATCTTTTGTTGATATGGTTTCATCTTCGTTGACAGTTTTGTTCATGTAGTTATTGAGTTTTGCAATTTCGGCAATTCGCTCCTTGTCAGCCTTGAACAAATTGATGTCGACAAAAAAACCTGAGTAAATATGCAAGTGTTAGAAGTATATCTCATAACTAATGGAGTACCCACCTCCAACTCTCTTAAAGGCCCTTCCAAAGCACTCGTCCTAGTTTCCCCAGATCTCCGAATTTCAACTCATTATAATTTTAACTTCAGAAAAGAGCAACTAATTTTAACATGAAAGAGATGTAGAACAACTGATTTTAACTTCAATTTTCAATTACATATCATATATGTGTGAACATCCTTTTTTTTTTTTTTGAATCAAGAGATACACTATGAAAAAATCAATTGAACACATGGATAAAATAAAATCTATCTGCTAATATGTTTCTGTGGCGAAAAACCTTTTGCTCATACCAAAATCAGATTTGGATATCTAGATGGAACTAATGTACGAATGTGTCAATAGTGTTTTAATCTTCTAAGATTTCAATTCATTCATGTTTACTTTGAAAAATAAATAAATAAATATTATTAAATAATTAAATAGATAAATAATGAAGTAGAAGAGCCCATATACAAAATGAACAAATTCAATCTCTTGAATAAATTTCATAAACAGCAGAATAGATGCTTATATAAATTAATGGTGCCCCAAGGCATGAGAGGAAAGGGAAAAACAAGGCCTCTCCTTGATCACTTCCCAAATTAAAGACAACAATCAGTGCTAAAAATTATTACCTCGATATAATGGCCATAATCCTTTCTTGTGCCTACAATAGAAACATGCATTATACACATAATAAATACAGATGCAAAAACCATTTATCATATATATCATTACTGTAGGAAATATATTAGCTTGTTAGTTTACGGCTTGTTAGCTGTATATATTAGCTTGTTAGCTTGTTAGTTTACATTGTCTATAAGAGGTTGTTATTAGTATATTAGGATAATACTAGTTTTCAATATACTAGCATCATAACCTTCTAATTTGTATAGCTTGTAAGCTATAGACAGCTGTATTCAAGAGGTTGAAACTTAGATTGTTTGTATATAAATAGGCATGCTTGTAAATAATAAAGATATCAAGTTTTTCTCCCATATTTTTCTCTCTTGTTCTACTACATTTCTCCTATTTTACCACATAGTATCAGAGCTTTAGGCTCAATTTTCTGGGAGTTTAAAGAAGATTCAGCCTTAATTGCTGAAATCTTTTCCTGCATATTTTTCAGCCTTAAATTGCTGAAACTATTACTGCTATTCTTGAGCCTTAATCGTTGCAAGTTTTAGCTTCTCTCTTCATCTTCTTCAGCCTTTATTGTTGAACCTTTTCCTCTTATTTTCAGCCCTAATTACTGAACCTTTCCCTCTCCTTTTTTAAGCCTTAATTGCTGGAAATTCTGGTGACCCACCGTTACTGTTCCGTTCATCACCGTTTCTTTTCCTTAAGCTTACGACCTTCATTGTCAAGGCCGTTTAGATATCTATCAAGTGGAAAACCATGACAGAAGTCAAGAAGAATGAATCAAGCATGGGGAATGAAGAAACTAGGAGTGGTACTGAATTACACATTATTCAGAATGCCTACAATTTGGATGGCAAAAGTTACCTGAAATGGTCTCAACTCATTCGTACCATATTGAAAGGCAAAGGGAAGATCAGTCATTTGCTCGGTACAGGACCAAAAGAAGGAAATCAAGGTTTTGAAGCAAGGGATGAAGAAGACTCCATGATAATGGCATGGCTGTGGAATTCAATGAATCCTGAAATAAGCGACACTATGATGTTTATGGCTACAGCCAAAGATATTTGGGATGCAAGTCAACAAACATACTCAAAAATAAGGAATGCAGCCCAAGTGTATGAAGTAAAAGTCAAAACAACTGCTGCAAAACAAGGGGGCAAATTTGTGACAGAGTATGCCAACCAATTGAAATCTGTATGGCAGGAACTTGATCATTATTGAGTAATTAAGACCAAGTGTCATGATGATACGGCGGTGCTAAAGGAATTCATTGAACAGGATAGAGTCTACGACTTTCTTGTGGGACGAAATCCAGAATTTGATCAAGTGAGGATCTAGATACTCGGAAAAGAGAAAGTTCCTCGCTTTAATGAAGTGGTAGCAACTATTCGGAATGAAGAAAGTAGGAGGATCTTATTGCTCAACTCTCAACCTATTGATGGTTCATCTATGATAGCAGAGGGGCCAAAACGTAGCATTGAAAGGGGGCCCATTAACGAGGCTGGAAGAGGGGTTCAACCCAATCCTCCTATCCGCGATGACTTATGGTGCACCTATTGCAAAAAGCCTCAACACACAAGGGAGACTTGTTGGAAGCTGCATCCCAAACCCTCTAGTCGAGATTGGGGGCAGAAGAAGTATTAGCAGCGGGTCAATGGACTAGCACACGTTGCCACTGATGAGCCACAAGGCAGATGAAGTGGAAAAGGTGAGAACATTCTTGGGTTCTGTGGAGAAACCTACAGGTTCAAGTATGTTGGCATGTTCAGGTACGTAATTTTTTTCATTTGGATATAATGCCTCAATTTTACCATTCCAACACTCTTGGATCATCAATTCTAGAGCCACTGATCACATGACCAACTCATGCAAAAATTTCAGCACATCTCCCGTGTCCAAGCAATAGGAAAATAGCCACAACAGATGGATCCTTAGTAATTGTAGCCGGCATAGGTATTGTCAAAATAAACCCACTCATTACCTTGAAAAATGTTCTCCATGTCCCAAAATTAGCCACAAATTTAATATCCATACAAAAACTCACACAAGATTTACGTTGTGGTGTTATATTTCACACAAGTAATTGTGCATTTCAGGAGAAGAACTCAGGAAAGAGGATTGGCAGTGCTAAAGAACGAGATGGTCTCTACTACCTTGAGGAATCAAATATCTCTAACAGGTCCAATGACACATCTCCTTCCTCATTCATGTCAGAGTATGTGTTATCCAATAAAGATAAAGTTTTTTTGTACCATCGTAGGTTAGTTCATCCTTCATTCCAAATTGTTCAAATGTTGTTTCCTTCGTTGTTTACCAACCTAGACTTTAAGAGTCTTCATTGTGATATTTGTGAACTTGATAAACACAAGCGTGTACCTTTTCCAATTAGTAATACAAGAAGCTTTATTCCTTTTTATCTTGTGCACACTGATATATGGGTACCGTCAACTATTTCAAATGTATCAGGGGCACGCTGCTTTGTTACGTTCAATTGATGATTGCACCTGAGTTACCTGTGTTTTCTTGCTCAAACACAAGTCAGATGTCAATTCTGTATTCCCACAGTTTGTCTCAATGATAACAAACCAGTTTGGTATTAAAATTAAAAGACTTAGGTCAGACAATGCAAAAGACTATTTTAATCAAACTCTCACTCTCTATTATCAAAGAGAAGGGATAATCCATGAGTCCTCCTGTGTGAAAACCCCACAACAGAATGGCATTGCCGAAAGGAAAAATGGACATCTTTTAGACCAAACTCAAACTCTACTATTTGAACAAAATGTGCCAAAACATCTCTGAGAGGAAGCAGTTTCAACAGCCACATATCCCATTAATAGACTACCCTCTAAAGTTTTAGGATTCAAAAGTCTATGGAGGTGCTTTCTTCCTTTTATCCTAACTTGTCCACAACAAACAATCTGTTACTTCGTGTTTTTGGATGTGTGTCTTTTATCTACATCCATAACCAAGATCGAGGAAAATTAGATCCTAGAACACTGAAGTGCATCTTTGTTGGATATTCATCCACTCAAAAAGGGTACAAGTACTATCATTCCCCTTAAAAAAATTTTATGTGTCACGAGATGTGACTTTTAATGAGCAAGAAGCCTATTTTCTCCATCCTTATCTTCAGGGGGAGAGTCTTAAGGAAGAGAAGGAATCTACTCTTCGGTTTTCAGAATTTGAACCTTTACTTTCATCAAAACCCTCTCAACCCTCAATCCAACCAAATATACCAAATGTTGAAATCCCCAATCAGCTAATCCAACCAAATATACCACATGTTGAAAACCCCAATCAGTCTGAATCTGAACTTTCTAGGTCTGAACCAATCCTTGACACTGAATCGATTCATCGGGATGTCAGATTTGGAAAGAATTTGGTTTATTCAAGATGGAAAGCGGCCATTCCGGAACTTGTGCATATGCTAGTATCTTATCCAAGTTCTTTAAATGAGGTAACGATTTCTGAATTGCCTACTTTGCAAAGTGAAAATGAGATTCAAGATAGTGAGAAAAATCTTGACTTGCCAATTGCCATTAGAAAAGGAACCAGAACATGCACAGATAAGCCACTATATACACTCTCACATTCAATATCCTTTCAAATTTCTCCCCAACCTTCAAGGCCTTCCTTGTCAACCTTAATACCGTAACCATTCCAAAAACCCTACCTAAGGCATTGTCCAATGAAAAATGTAAGCAAGCCATGGATGTGAAAATACAAGCATTGGAAAAAAATAACACGTGGAGCTTGGTGGAATTACGAGAGGGAAAAAGGCCAGTGGGTTGCAAATGAGTCTATACAGTAAAATATAGGGCTGATGGGTCAGTAGAAAGATACAAGGAAAGGTTGGTAGCCAAAGGGTACACTCAGACTTACGAAATTGATTATTTTGAGACGTTTGCCCCTCTGGCTAAGATGAACACAGTAAGAGTAATCTTATCTCTAGCTGCTAACCATGGCTGGGATATACAACAATTTGATGTAAGAAATACCTTCTTGCATGGAGAACTTGAAGAAGAGATTTACATGGAGATTCCACCATGTTATGGAACAACAGGAAAGACCAATATAGCATGTAACTTGAATAAAGCTTTGTATGGATTGAAACAATCTCCTAGAGCTTGGTTCGGTAGATTTTGTAAGGTCATGTTAGCCATGAGATACAAGCAAAATCAAGGAGACCACACATTGTTCATTAAGCATTCAGCTTCAGGGGGAGTCACAGTGTTAGTAGTATATGTTGATGACATTATACTAACTGGGGATGATAAGATGGAGCAACAGGTCCTGAGTAAGTGCTTGGCTAAGGAATTCCAGATGAAGACATTGGGGAGATTAAAATATTTCTTGGGAATTGAGGTGGCACATTCCAGGAAAGGGATTTTTATATCCCAACAAAAGTATGTTACTGATATGCTCAATGACACAAGCAAGACTGCATGCAAACCTGCTAGTACTCCCATAGAGCCGTGTCTCAAGTTAGGAAAAGCAGAAGATGTTTCTGTGGACAAAGAAAGGTATTAACGGCTTGTAGGACGACTTATTTACTTGGCACATACCAGGCCTGATATAGTTTATGCTGTGAGTTTGGTCAGTCAATTCATGCACAATCCTAAAGAAGTCCACTTACAAGCCACTCATAGGATTTTGCAATACCTTAAGGGCACACCTGGGAGAGGAATCTTGTTTCAAAGAAATGGAAATATGACAATTGAAGCATATACTAACACGGACTATGCAAGCTCAGTTGTTGATAGGAGATCTACATTGGATTATTGCACTTTCCTTGGGGGGAATCTTGTAACTTGGAGGAGTAAAAAGCAAGGTGTAGTATCTCCATCCAGTGCTGAAGCAGAATTTCGTGCAATGGCTCAAGGAATATGTGAATTACTTTGGCTGAAAATTGTCCTTCAAGATTTGAAAATTAAGTGGGATGGTCCCATGAAGCTTTATTGTGACAACAAATCAGCAATACGCATAGCACACAACCCAGTTCAACATGATACAACAAAACATGTTGAGATAGATACGGATTTCATCAGGGAGAAATTGGACAGTGGTTTGATATGCACACCATATGTGCCAACACAAGGACAACTTGTTGACATTCTCACTAAAGGGCTGAATAGTTCGGTATTTGAGCATATTGTATCCAAGCTGGGAATGGAAAACACCTATTCACCAGCTTGAGGGGGAGTGTAGGAAATATATTATCTTCTTAGTTACGGCTTGTTAGTTGTATATATTAGCTTATTAGCATGTTAGTTTACATTGTATATAAGAGGTTGTTATTAGTATATTGGGATAATACTAGTTTTCAATATACTAGGATGATAACCTTCTAATTTGTATAGCTTGTCAGCTGTAGCTTGTAAGTTATAGACAGCTGTATTCAAGAGGTTGAAACTTAGATTGTTTGTATATAAATAGGCATGCTTGTAAGTAATAAAGATATTAAGTTTTTCTCCCATATTTTTCTCTCTTCTTCTACTACATTTCTCCTATTTTACCACAATTACAAACCAAGAACAGAATCTATAACAAGAAATACCTCATCTCTTTTTGATATCGCCGAAATCCTGAGTCACTATGAACATGAATAACCATCTTGTAGAAAAGGTTATCACTTGATATAGAATCAATTTCATGGAAGTTATGGTAGCATTTAAAAGCAACTGGGAAGCGTCTTTCTTTCAACAAACGAACCATTTCCTGTTTCAATTAAGTGACAATGTATACTCATCTTAAAAGGATAGATCAAAACAACTCTTCAAATCCATAAAGGCCTTGGAACTATTGGTCAAATGGCCTTGCCTGCAATTTGGTAGTTGAAAAATCAGTAGGATGAGATTGTAAAAATTTTGAAACCACAGATCTATCTGCATTTCGTGATTGGGTGTCGCCACCTTCAATTCCAAACCAGTCTGAATTGTCAGGGCAAAAAGAAGAACCAACAGTTTGAAGCAGTGCTTTTATTTGCTGCAATAGTATTTTCACAAGAAAACAAATATTACTAAATATGCTTTTAACAAACTACTCATGATTATATATCTTAAATACACTAGCAAATCAATCTAATAAATTACTGAAGTTAATGTAATTCAAGTCACCTGCTTTTCATCAGTCCTATTTGCAGCACAAATTTCCCGAAGACTTTGTCCAAAATCAAGGCCAGCTGAAGAATGAAGAAAAAATTCCAGAAAATAAAACAAAAAATCCAAGTATGTTCGTCAACATATGAATTCAATTATGTATTTGCAAAAGGCGATGAGCAGCCAACAGAAAATGGTTGGTTAGTTGGATACAATTCCAATTTATATGCACAACAAACAAATTACGCAACACTTACAAGAGGAGAGAAAGGAGCATGGACAAATATACAACCATGAAATAACTGAGATTCATAGAACTGCAGAAGCAAATCTAAGAACAGCCTTAGCAAGAGACTGGGAACAAAACAAATCTACATCCAGTCGAACTCTCACTGAGCCCAGTGAACTAAGGACCGATTACAAAGACAGCATTACTTTCCCTGCATCCTCTAATTTTTACTGTCTGATTTTGAAAAAGAACAATAACCCACTTTGAAGAATAGTAAATTCAGGAAACATCAATGTTTTTTTTTTCCTTTTTAGCATACTTTGTCTCTCTGTTATTCCACACATTCACTTGAATTTATATTTAACTCGACAAACGAACTGTATTGCCCATATTACTCACCAACACCAAATGCCTGTCCTCAGAACCACATTACGCTAATCAATACAATCATTTTTTTTCCAATTTGGACAATACAGAAAAGCCTAGCAATTAGTTCAAGAAGACAATGAAATAGTTACAGACTTACAGTTATCAATTCTTTAAGTTTCCATATAAATCCAACTCGACCTTTTACTTTTTAGTATGAAGGCCAAGCCCCTAAATACGTTCTCCAAACTGAAATCAAGTTACCCTTCTGCCCTCCCATTCTTGCCCCAATAATTTTTCAAGATCAAATAACAATATCAATCCCCAAACATCAAGTAAAATGAACATGGGTGGAAAAATGAATAATGGTCTGCTCAAAAAAAAAAAAAAAAAAAAAAAAAAAAAAAAAAACTATAGATTATGGCAAACAGCTTAAGGAAATGTAGATGAACAATAGGAGAATTTCATGTCATTAAGAGAGCAAAATCATAGGCAAAAAGCTACAGGTAGACCGAAAAATTTCCCTCCTTGCACAGTGAAAAGTAGCATACCTCCTTCAGCTGGTGGAGGAGGATTTTCTCTCAAGACCTCCTCCATGTGTTTTAAGCTGTCATGACTTACAACACGAGCCACCAGGCCCTCCAGGATTTCACCTTGCACGTCAATATGATCTTTTGAACCTGCATGCAAGCGAAAAAAATGCTATTAAGTTATACCAAGTAATTCCAGCTAATAACTGCTACCTGGAAAAATAGATGAAGAAAAGTTATGTTTAAGATCAAACCAAAAGGTAAATAGGTTGAGGTAAAGTTGAAGTTTGTGATCAAAACATTCGAGAGAATGGTGTAATGAAATCAAAAGCAATGCAGCATTAAGACATTATGACCAAGTTAAGAAGTTAAGTAATGGAACCAATGGTAGCACCTTAAAGGCAAAGATGGTAGTGAAGAAGAAAACAGAAAAATCCTGAAGGCAGTGTGCAATTTACCAAGCATTACTTTATCGCTTTCACAACGCACATCACTTAGATATTAGTTGCATAGTATCTATAAGTTTAGATTTTATATATATCTACATTTTCCGAAGAATTATTGTCTCAGCTCATAATACTATTGCAACATTAGTGTGACACTAACTAACACACAGCTTTTAGTTAAAATGAAGCAAAATGGCCATATGCACCACAATTACTCTCTATGGACAAATAAGAGACACTACACTGTAAATGGAAGAGATACTTCTAATTCTGACATTATTTTTTCAAGAGCCCAACCTAACTGAGATAATGTGCCTAAGTAGCAGAACAATCAAAAAAGGTTAGATGAAGCACAACAGAAGTAATATTTATGAAGTACCTGGTACAGAAATATCAGAAACTTCATCAAGAGCTCTACATACTGTGGTTGCTGTTCCTTCTTCACATAGTGCGTCAAAAGCAGCAAAAAAAGATGTCACTGACTTCCTTCAAGGAAAAGCAATAGACTACTATTAAAGCAATAACTTGGAACACCACTTTAATGACTGAACCAATTTTAAAAATATTTGTTGCATGCATAATCTGCACCTTGTTGAGAATAACCAAACATGATTTGTTGGAAGGCGCCACTTCCGACAGAAAGCAATCACTTCTGGAGTTGAATAGAACTTTGGCTTTCCTTTGCCTAATTCTGTGACTGCTGTCACCACCACTGCCATAGAGAGTAAAAGAAATGAAAGCATTAGCAAGCAACAACACGCCTCAAAAGAACTGACAAATGTAATAACAATATTGCATGCAAGTAGAGAGTAGAATACTGTGTCCACAAGCAATACAACAAATGTACCCATCTATAAACATCATTAATTTCATATTTAATTATTGAAGTCACAAACATTAACATGTTTCCTTCAAACAAGAACATGTTTCCTTCAAACAAGTAACATTATTACCAAAGGATCTACAAATGCAAGAGTTACCCACCAAAAAAAATAGTAATAAAAGAAAGAACATGTTCCTTTGCCCCATCTGTGAATCAATCTGCACAGCCTTAAGCAAAGCAGCTTCATATTTCTCAATTGAAAACACACACACACACACACAGAGAGAGAGAGAGAGAGACTTTACCATAATCTTCTTTGGGACGCTGCCCATGGTCTCCTAGAACTGCAGTCACCAATTCCATTGATATGCACATCCGATTTTTCTAGGGGAGAAAAGAAAAACAATTGTAAGACTTGCACTGCAGGAACTAGAAGAAAATAAATTAAATACTCATTATACATGTCAAAACCCATGAAAATAGTAAAGACATAACTGCAAGTAGCTTCAACTAGTTACATCAATAAGGATGTCAAAAGCAGAGAGATACATGATGTTGTTAAGAAGATTGGGATATAAGTCAAAGTCAAGGCCAGTATACACCAGGCATCAATATAAACAATGATCATTATGTGTATACAGAAGTTCATAATTTGATGCATTCAGAAAACAAAGTGATAAAAGATACCAAATGAGAGAGAGAGAAAGAGATAAGATCGCCTATTGAATAGAAGAAAGAAACAAAGGAAGTCCATATGAGATTCTAAGAATCTATTTCCAATGCATGCTGATTCAAAATTATTATCTGATAATACCTCAAGAAATTCATTGAACTCTGCTTGCTTTTTTGCAGCGGCAGTTCCCCATGATTCATGAAACATCCGTCCAAGAACAAACACTCCAACAGCAGTGTATCTACATAAGAAACATCATCTCCAGTCAAACTTGATGCAATAATAAAAAGCTAACTTCCATTGATAAAGTCTAAAGAGTATGATCCCTGCAGTGCAATCAAGCACACCATGCCATCAATTAATCAAGTAACAATCCTAGAAGGCACGCTTAGGAGTCATCAAACAACAAAAGAATAAAACTAGAGGACAACTAAAATGGATAAATTAAAAGGCAAGAGATGATAGGAGGATGTCATCAGCATACATATTCCCAAAGCTATTTTTTGCATATGCTCCACCCTTGTTGCCCGCGTACATAAATAGGGAACCAGAATGTTTAAGCGTGACCTGCAGGAGTGTCAATGTCAGTGCAACCATCTAATCAAGAATATTCTGAAATCAATCACCAGAAGCGAAAATGCAAATGACAAATAAGAAAAATTCTGGAAGTAGAGTGAATGCATAAATCTTTATTCTAGCATCACCTGCTGCCTTTATGCCATTGCATGCTTCCACAGTTTACTCAGATTATTCCTATAACTTACTCATATGTGATATAGGACCAAGAGAACATAGGCAGAAAATATTGTATGTCAAACTAAACAATTAACGTCAGAGCATCAATGGAACTCCTTACCTCCACGGTAGCCAGTCCTTTGGAGACCATCTCTATCATTCTGATCCTAATCTGAGCATGATTTGAAAAACTTCAATAAACTAACAAACACAATAGAGTAACAAATAAAACTCATTAAAAGAAAAGAAACAGCAAGATCAGTACCTCCTGATCAGATTTCTCATTTTCAAATTTAGGATAGAAAGTGGCTCTAATTTGCGCATGAGCATAAGTCGAATTATCCACCACAAAATTTTCCAATAGATTACCCTTAAATAACTTGCTCAAATTAACACTACTTTTGGGACTTCCCACAGATGTAGCAGCCATCTCAAACTTATTCTGGACTTCAGCAGCCCTTACATGGGAAGGCGCCTGTTCAACTTCCACAGTAGGAGCTCCACTGACTGTTCCATAAGACATAGGCTTACATATAACCTTTTGCCCTTGCAAATTTCCGTGATTCACTGCGTGCACATTACCATACTGCAAGGGTGATGGAGCCGCAACATGGCTTATCCCGCTGGTATCCGCTATACTCAAGCCGTCAACTCTATCCATAAGCGCCTCCACTGCCTCACTCTGACCAGATGGAGACGGCTCATTTGTCTGCAAATTAACCAATATGATACAATTAAACAACAAATACAATGATCAAAGAGAACATTAATTAGATTCTCAAGAAGCTAACAACTCACCTGAGGCATGATCAAATGAGAAATTGAAGCAGAACAAGGAGAGCAAGCGAGGAATCTAGAACGAGATAGCGGTATGAAGGCAGGGGAGGATCGAAGGAACAGGTAGCTGTTGGAGGTAAGATATGTAGAAGAAGAAGAAAATGGCAGAGTTAGAGGGAGTCTAGAAAACACACTTCGCATAATATCGGTGGTTATATATAGAAACAGAGAGTGCTGGCAGACAGGAGGAGAGAAGGATTGAGTGTGGGTGAGTCACTTTTTTTGCAGATTTTGCACCAGCTAAGTGGCGACTGAACTTTCAACAGCTCAACCCAAATACACGCTGCGCATCGCACTTGATTTAATTGCAGACACTTACATAACTGCTATATAAAATTCGCATTTTGCCGTTATAGGTCGGGTACTTTTTACCTGGTCATGCGCGGGGCTCGGACCGTACCTAACGGATAAACAAAAAATTATTCAGCCCCAGTCCAGACAGTCCAGCCCATTCTAAATTTTAACGGCTCAGATTCGGACTTGAAAAACAAATCTGGAGCCCAGCCCTCCTAAATTATTGCCAGGCTGGGCTCCATCCTCCATCTCCAATTTCTTAAACAAAAGACATAACAAGAGGTAATATATGTTAGGGAATTTGTCAAAAATACCTTTATTTTAAGTTTTAATTTGGGGCTCTACCTTTTTAAAATTACTTTTCTACTTTTTTTTTGTTTCATAATTATTAAATTACTTTTTTTTCTTAATCCATATCTTTTATACATTTTCCATTACAAAAATACCTTTCAAACTTTTCAAATTTACTCAAATATGTAAATCTACTTTATCCACATTTCTCTCTCCCCTTTTCATAATTTTAATCTAATTTCGTATTTATCTCTTAAACCTTTTATTTTTATTTCATGTGATTGTGCAATTTACATGAAAAGTTATATTTTGGCACTTATATTTTGGCACCATATTTCTTTTTTACATAAACTTGAAACTTTTACTAAAATCCTTTTTTAACTTTTCAAAATTACTTAAATACCTTTTTCTACTCTATCCGCATTTCTCTCTCCTTTTTCTATAATTTTAATTAATTTCACATTTATCTCTCAATCCATTTATTTTATTGTCATGCGACTTTAGAATGTTTCTTTTGTTTTTTTTTTCTTTTCGAAATAAGATTCATATGTATATATTTTTTTCGATATTTTTTTTCACTCAAGTATAACTCATTATACCTTTGTATCTTAAAGTATAATTAAGGTATAACTAAGTTATAACTAAGGTATAATCAATGTAATAATATATCTTGAGGTATAATTAAAGTATAATTAAGGTATAACTAAAGTATAATCAAGATAATAGTGTATTTTAAGGTATAATTAAGGTATAACTAAGGTATAATGAATGTAGTAGTGTATTTACAGGTATAACTAAGGTAAAATCAATGTAATAGTGTATCTTAAGGTATAGCTAAGGTATAATTAATGTATAACAAAGGTATAATCACTGTAATATTGTATCTTAAGGTATAATAACGGTATAACTAAGGTATAACTAAGGTATAAAAAAAAATTAACAATATTTTTGGTAGTAATAAAATTAACAAAATATGAACTTAATATTTAATCTTACCATGAAAAGATGAAAAAGACCTTCATCTAAATCTGGTAATGAAAAATCTCCATCAATGTAAGCATTAGTAAGACCTACATCCACCCTTGTCATTACCCGAGAGATTTAATTAATTAATTAGCATGGCAAAATTAATTGGAATATATAAAAGACAAGAAGAAAAAAAAATGAGGCATGCTTTCCAGTGGAACTGAGAATTGTGAACATGAAGATGAATTTTCAAGGAACATTGATCAGTAATTCTAATAAAACTCAGATTTGAGCCATCAGATTCATGTAAATTGCACAATCACATGAAATAAAAATAAAAGGTTTAAGAGATAAATACGAAATTAGATTAAAATTATGAAAAGGGGAGAGAGAAATGTGGACAAAGTAGATTTACATATTTGAGTAAATTTGAAAAGTTTGAAAGGTATTTTTGTGAGGAAAAATGTATAAAAGATATGGATTAAGAAAAAAAAGTAATTTAATAATTATGAAACAAAAAAAAAAAGTAGAAAAGTAATTTTAAAAAGGTAGAGTCCCAGATTAAAACCTAAAATAAAGGTATTTTTGACAAATTCCCTTATTTTAGGGGATTTTACAAAAACACTTATATTTTGGCACCATATTTCTTTTTTACATAAACTTGAAACTTTTACCAAGATCCCTTTTTAACTTTTCAAAATTACTTAAATACCTTTTTCTACTCTATCCGCATTTCTCTCTCCTTTTTCTATAATTTTAATCTAATTTCACATTTATCTCTCAATCCGTTTATTTTATTGTCATGCGACTTTAGAATGTTTCTTTTGTTTTTTTTTTTCTTTTCGAAATAAGATTCATATGTATATATTTTTTTCGATATTTTTTTTCACTCAAGTATAACTCATTATACCTTTGTATCTTAAGGTATAATTAAGGTATAACTAAGTTATAACTAAGGTATAATCAATGTAATAATATATCTTGAGGTATAATTAAAGTATAATTAAGGTATAATTAAAGTATAATTAAGGTATAACTAAAATATAATCAAGATAATAGTATATTTTAAGGTATAATTAAGGTATAACTAAGGTATAATGAATGTAGTAGTGTATCTACAGGTATAACTAAGGTAAAATCAATGTAATAGTGTATCTTAAGGTATAGCTAAGGTATAATTAATGTATAACAAATGTATAATCACTGTAATATTGTATTTTAAGGTATAATAACGGTATAACTAAGGTATAACTAAGGTATAAAAAAAAATTAACAATATTTTTGGTAGTAATAAAATTAACAAAATATGAACTTAATATTTAATCTTACCATGAAAAGATGAAAAAGACCTTCATCTAAATCTGGTAATAAAAAATCTTCATCAATGTAAGCATTAGCAAGACCTACATCCACCCTTGTCATTACCCGAGAGATTTAATTAATTAATTAGCATGGCAAAATTAATTGGAATATATAAAAGACAAGAAGAAAAAAATGAGGCATGCTTTCCAGTAGAACTGAGAATTGTGAACATGAAGATGAATTTTTAAGGAACATTGATCAGTAATTCTAATAAAACTCAGATTTGAGCCATCAGATTCATGTAAATTGCACAATCACATGAAATAAAAATAAAAGGTTTAAGAGATAAATACGAAATTAGATTAAAATTATGAAAAGGGGAGAGAAAAATGTGGACAAAGTAGATTTACATATTTGAGTAAATTTGAAAAGTTTGAAAGGTATTTTTGTAATGGAAAATGTATAAAAGATATGGATTAAGAAAAAAAAGTAATTTAATAATTATGAAACAAAAAAAGAGTAGAAAAGTAATTTTAAAAAGGTAGAGTCCCAAATTAAAACTTAAAATAAAGGTATTTTTGACAAATTCCCTTATTTTATCATTGTTTTTAGGAAATTACTAAAAATGACTTTTAGGATCATTTCTAACGAGGATGATGATGTGCTAGTTTAACAAAAAGTGGGAGCCATATTTGATAAATTTGTTACGGGTTGGATTATCGAACTGACCCAGTTATAAAAGCTAAGCAAGGATAAATCAAAATGTAAGGACTTGGATGAAAAATTTAGACAAATGCAAGACCCAAAATATAAAATTTAACCTTAAGACCAATTTGCCCCTAAACTATTTCTCGAAAGTTGATTTAGTCGTTCAACTTCCAAAATCATCAATTTAGTCCCTTAGTTATTCAATTTTGAGCAAAACATTACCTATAATGGGTGTCATCGATGCGTTAACATGGCGCGCATAACCGTGATTAAAAAGAATCGACAAATACAATGAGAAATTTTTTCCCTCAAATCAGACAAAAAAATAAAGTCTTCGATAATTTTATGAACCATAATGATCTCATATCCTTCTATTTCACAAAATTCAAATATAATTGTCATGTTTAATTACCTATAATCATTTACAAAGAGCAAATCAGGCATCGCCTTCATCAATTTCTTCTCCTGCACAAAACAAAAGTGAGATGGAGTATGAATATGAAGAGGAAATCAAGTTTGAATATGAAGAGGAAATCAAGTTTTAAAATTGTGGAATTAAAGCTCTAGCTTGGATATTTTGAAACCCTACTAACACATGTCAAAGATTCTATGGTTTATGGATAGAGTTAATGCCTTTATCACACGCGTGGCTTGTGATGTCTGGATAACATTTATTATAAGGAGCCTTTTGCTGAAAATTGAATATATGAAGGATTAAATTGCTAATTTGAGAGTTACGAGACTAAATTAACTTTTGAGGAAAAATTTAGGGGTCGAATTGAGATTTAAGCCATTTTATGTTACAAGTCTAGACAAATTCCATTCAAAATTTTTAGTTAAAAAAATATATAGTTATTAATTGTGAAACTAATTTTCTTTGGAAAGGAAACTAAATAGTTTACCTTAAAAGATATTTTAAATAGGAGGATAGTGTGACATGTATATACAAGAAACCACATAGTTCTCTCATTAAGTAATATGAGAATTTGAACACATGGTGGAATGAGTATGCATTATATATGTTTCAAGCAATGAGAACTTGCATAAGGTAGTGTAAGGGATAATAATGATAATAACAATAATCGTCAAATTAAAGCTATTTTTAGAATTTACTTATCAACTTAATCTTTTGGAATTAAACATGTCCATGTCACAGATGAAAGTATTATAGGCGATCGATTATCATTGGAAAAATATTTACATCAACATCATTGCTATAAATAAACAAGCAACTCATGATTGATATTGAATCCTCCAAGTTATTTCACATTCCGAAAAATAATCAATTTCAAGCATTATGATTCATTTCATACCTTTATGCATCTGTTTGGGATATTATGCTTCCAAATTGAAGTTAGATTCTATTAATGTCATTATATATTGTCACATCTAAGAAATGGGTTAAGTCCCTCTTTCATATTAATGGGCGAGCCCAGGATTGCTAAAGTCAACATAATTTGGATTGCAACGTGATATTTTGATTCCTACAATTTCACACTGAATCATCCTGGATGATTCTTTCATGGCTCCTAAAATCTTGATGGCAAAATGTATTCTGAGTCCCTGAGCTTTTGTAGAAATCAGAATTGGTTCCCTAATCAATTTTTTCAACACGTTGAGTATATAACCTTTTTATTTGGCAGTGTCATTGGTAATAAAATGGTAACAAAATTAGGAATGACAATGGCATCTGATTGTCACCATTTCTAAGAAAATTCACCAGTGAAGGTATTTTAGTTGAATGAGAAAGAAAAAAAAGTTAGGAGTGAGGGAGAGATGCAAAGGAGGCCACAATAAATTTTTTAATTTAAAAATAAAAAATGGAGTGGAGCCCTTGGCTCATTCTCCATTTAATGGAGGTTGCACACCACTCCCGATAGAAAGTTAACTGTGGGGCGAATATTATCAAAATAAAAAGATTATGTGTTTAATGTGTTAAAAAAATAAATTAGAGAACCAATTTTGATTTGGATGCATTTTTCCAATATCTTTCGTTTCATACCATGAATGGTGCTATCATTATCAACATTGAACCCCTTTAGTGCTATTTTAACCTACTAAGTGTCTCTTTCTTTCTCAAATAGTTTTCCTATAATTGAAATTGATTTCAGAATTACCAAAAAAAAAAAAAAAAAAAATCTTTTAACACAACATTCTTAGATAAACATTTTAAATCCACCTTTTGCTAACACCTAATAATAATTAGGTAAACTTAAAAAAATAACACGTGGTTTTACCCATTTTCAATTTAAGGATGATGTAATCTTATTTTCAAACGAGGACCATGGTTTAAAAAGTTAGCAAAAAAGTATAACTAATGTTTTTCTGTTAAAAATGATAATGTGACAACAGATATTTTTTTCAATTTAGCATTGCAATAATTTAGTAAATTTTATTTAAGAATTTTTCATCAACGATTGAATATTTTCAGGAGATTTCTCATTTTGGTGTGATTCTTTTAAATCTGATGTAATTTTTATTAATTAACTTGAAAAATTTTAGTTCAAAATTGATAAAAATACTCACTATCATGTCATGATTTAATATCAATTTTTTTTTATGAAATTAAAACAATACAATTAATAGCATTGAAAGAAAGAGAATTATACTGAAAAAGAGTGAAGGGTTGCCTTGGCGGATGTAATAATCGGAGATTAAATAATGATCAATCCCAAGTCATCTGGCTATTTATTTAGTTGTTATTATATTTTTGTCAAATAAATATGTTCATATTGTTCAGACAAGGAAAAAAAAAAAAAAGAAGAAGAAATGTTCATATTTAATGATTAATTTGTTAAGTCAAGTAAGCTTGCTCTCTCTTTTTCTTCTCCTCTATGCGTATTCTATACTTTCTTCCCTTCCCTATCTATGGTAATCTTACGCGTTCGTAAAGTCAAAGTCATCAACGTTATATTCGGTCATCTTTCCTTCATTACCTTTTCTTCTATCCTTAATAATTTTTATTATTCTGTCCTTGCTTATTTCAAGAATTTAATTGGGTTTAAAACCAATGTGAAAATTCTCAATTTTTATCAATTAAAATTTTAAAATTTTTTTTTACTTTATATGTTAGATTGCGGGTTAATTATTATCATTATATACGATAAGTGATGTTTATAATGAAATCAGTTGCAAACATGAATTGAAATTGATCTTTTATTTTTATTTTTTTTTTTTACAATTCTCACTCTTTTTAAAGATGTAGTATTGGTCAGAAACTTGAATTCTTGACTTCACAATTGGAGAAATATGTCTTTACCATTATGCTATGTCTAGAAAAATGCTAACAAACAAATAGAATGACATTATTAGTTTTATTTGCATTTGAAGTTAAAATTTTAATAATTCCTGTGCAGATTTTATTATAGGTATGATATGCTTATAGAAAAACAATAAAAGAACTAATTAAAAATGCAAAATATGAAATTTAAAAACATTTTAAATAAACATTGTTCTCTTTAATCTCTTTTTTTAATACGTTTAATATTCACAATTATTATTATTATTATTTTTTTTTTTTTGGTCAGACACAGTTAATTATTCTGATGATGAGCAACCTAATCATGAGACTATAACTAATTGGTTGGGATCTGAATGTATATATGAAACTGAGAAGTTAGAGGTTTTATTTTTCTTCTTTTTTCTACGAAGAAAAGTGAGAGAGTTGATCTCTTTTCTATTTCCTTGAGTATATAGATAGTCTTATTGCGTCTTCCTCCTACTTACTACTATTCATTCCTTAACTCCATTCTTTTTCTCTCTCTTATTCACTTCAATTCTTCTTCTTCTTCTTCTTCTTCTTGGTCTCTGTAAAACAGAACTCTTAAAAATAAAGGTCTGGTTTTTCTTATCAAATTACTGTTTAGTTTCATGGCTGGAGGCGGTGGAGGAAGATCTTTAGAACGAACGCCAACTTGGGCGGTTGCCGTTGTTTGTTTTGTTCTGGTTTTGATTTCAATAATCATCGAATTCACCATTCATCTTATAGCAAAGGTAAAACATTTCATCAATTACTTTTTTTTTTTTAATTAATTACCATTCTTATACCATATAATTATAAATAAATTAATTTTCTACCTTTGAATTTGCAGTGGTTAAAGAAGAAACACAAACGAGCTCTTTATGAAGCTCTTGAAAAGATCAAATCAGGCAAAAAAAAAAAAAAAACCATTTCATAATTTTCTTGTACAATTAAAACGGAACAAAATCTAATTAACTTGTTAATTTATCTTCCTTTTTTTTTTTTTTTTTAAAATGCAGAACTTATGCTATTAGGATTTATATCGTTGCTGTTAACAGTAGGACAAGGTCCGATTTCGAATATTTGCATATCAGAAAAGGTTGGTTCAACATGGCACCCATGCAGCAAGGAGACCGAGCAAAAGTT
Organism: Euphorbia tirucalli; assembly: GCA_039660915.1. Lineage (NCBI taxonomy): Eukaryota > Viridiplantae > Streptophyta > Magnoliopsida > Malpighiales > Euphorbiaceae > Euphorbia > Euphorbia tirucalli. Next base: position 16,820,660 of record CM077639.1, read on the forward strand.
AACGGAAACAAGTACAGACTACGAAAACAGGAGGAAACTTCTAGCCTTACTGGATTCTAGTGGAAGTTTCCGCCGTCTCCTGGCGGAGCAAACGACCAACGAATGTGGTGAGGTACGTTACTATACGTTGACTAATAATTTGTTATTTATACGAATGTGGAATTTTCTTTCAGATGACGTACGAAAATTTTTCTATTGTTGTGAATGACGTATATTGAAAATTTTCTTTTACTATATTATAAAGGAAATGTTTAAGTCCAAATTAATGTGTATGGCAACAATTATTTATAGAGTAATTTTTGAATTTTGGTGCAGGGTAAAGTTCCATTTATATCTTCGGATGGAATTCATCAACTTCATATTTTCATATTCGTGTTGGCTGTTTTTCATGTGCTTTACTGCGTTCTCACTATGGCTTTAGGTAGAGCTAAGGTATTATTTTATGTATTGCATTTTGATTATATTCCATTGTGGTCCTTATAAACTTAGCCTATATTTCATAAATATGGGCGTGGAACTATGAACTAATTTGACTAGACGGTAGAAATGTAACATGTAAAAAATATATGTGCCGTCTCATTAGAAATATTAAAAAAAGGGACATATATTCGATCTCACATTATGTTCGCTACTGAAACTAATTTACCTATTGAGCTCTTATAATTGAAGTTTAATCAAATACATTCACATAAGACGTCTAGCAGATAAGTACCCTCCGAAATGGCTTCTTTTGTATTAAGTTCAACTATTTTTTATGTAATAAACAGAAATTAAGGAGTTAAAATGTGAAATCGGCTAAATTCGAGAAAATAATACTTCCACCTAGAATACATACCCCTCTAGTTGACACAATGGTATTTTATGGTATATGAAAAAGTATAAAGTAAGATTTTACATATTTCCAGTGTAATCTAAAATTTGTTTTGATCTTAAATGTGAAAATGGGAATCACACATCTTAATTTATAGCATGATTTTATTGGAATATAGATGAGAAAATGGAAAGCCTGGGAAAAGGAAACAAGAACGGTAGAGTACCAGTTCTCACACGGTACGTTACTCTGAATATCAAACCATATGTTTTTTATATATATATATATACAAATGTGTAAATTTTATTTCTTAATTTCTTTTGTGTATTTCAATTATATTATACTTGTATATAAATTCGCTAATTATATATTTTATGATGAATTAATCAATTACAGATCCAGAGAGATTTAGATTTGCCAGAGAAACATCATTTGGAAGGAGGCACTTGAGCTTTTGGACCAAAACACCGATTCTTATTTGGATAGTAAGAACTACCTTTTTTTTCTTTGTTTATTAGTTTTTAATTTTACTATTCTGTTCGAAAAAAATAATTATTTGTAAAAAAAATTTGATATATTTTTTTTTTATGCTAAATATATTTTTTGTTAGCAACTTTTGGATATTACTACTCAATGAGATTTTTGACAGTAAAATTTATTTTATCACTAAACGTAACATCTATTGTTGTGTAAATTCACTTTTGGTCTATTTATATATGTTTACAATTTAAAAGTTTCAACTGCCAAGAATTGGTTAAATTACATCTTCACTAAAACTTTATCTTCTTTTCTTGTTTGATTAACAGAGTAAAATAGTAAAAAAAAAAAAAAAAAAATAGCAAACGAATTGTTTTTCTTATAAGGAATAAATTTTTTTTTTTTTTTTGTTTTTATTTTTATCATTTCTTTTTGAAAATAATTATATAAACTAATCATAAGAGGTATAATTTCCGGAACAGTAATGACGGTCGTTTTCGTTGCCGTTATCAGAAAGAAGGTAACGGTCTGAGAGGCCAGTGTAGAAAACGACGTCACATCGCCGTTCAAAGTTTGGGGGAAAATCTTTCTTTTCTCTTTTTCCCTTTTTTTTTTTTTTTTTTTTTTTCTCTCTAGAATCCCATTTAATTAATCATCTATTTGGCATTTGACTTTATGCAGTCGAGATTCTTTGACTTTGTCTTTTCACATAGAAAATTTTGTCCTTCACACAATGCCACATCTCTACTCTTTTCACGTATGTGATCATTTCTATTTCAAGTGATTTCTTATTTTCGCATGTAATTAATTGTTATTTAGATGTGTATTTAAGCAATTCTATGACAATGAAAGTAAGATATATATATATATATATATATATATATATATATATATATATATATATATATATTGGGGGTTAAAAAGTAATTATATATGTGTTTCAGAGTTTAGGGTTTAATTTAATTTCTTATTATAATGATGTAAAATTATAAAGAGTGACCCTTTTTTTTGTTGACTGACAATCTAGATAGTGAACTATTATACTTAAAAAAATTAAATTTTAATTAAAACAGTTTTCAGATACTTAATTGATGGTTAGTGATTAATTAATTATAATTTACCATTAATATTTGCAGGTTTGTTTCTTCAGGCAATTTGTGAGGTCGGTTCCTAAAGTTGATTATTTAACCTTGAGACATGGTTTTATCATGGTAATTAAGTCTTTTTTAATGAATTGTTTTTAAATTCTTATAATCAGACTTTTTTTCTGATGTTAAGTTCAATTTTTCTACGGATTAACTAACGTTTGCAAAATTACTCTTGTGTGGTTAATTAGGCACATTTGGCCCCCCAAAGCCATATGAAATTTGATTTCCAAAAATATATTAACAGATCACTGGAAGAGGATTTCAAGGTTGTTGTGGGAATAAGGTAAGAGTAGTATATATATTCTGCCTGCTACTAATTTTCTTATCGGTGAGACTAAATAAATATGATAATATATGCTAAATTATATTCTTTTTCAATATTACTCGACTAAAATTTTTTTTTATTAACCAATTATTCTTTTAACCCATGTCATTTTAAAGTTATTCTTTTAGTTTCGTATAAGACAGAAGCTAAAAGAAAAACTTTAAAACGACAATTGGATGATAGGACAGTGACCAAAAAGTTTATATATTACTGTCTGAAATTCAATTTTGCTTGTTTTGATTCCCAGCCCACCAATCTGGTTCTTTGCTGTTCTTTTCTTGCTCTTCAACACCCATGGTGAGTTCACATATATCTTATTATATATTTATTCTGTAATTCAATATAAAAATAATAATAAAAAAAAAACTTCCACTTCCCATTCAATCCGTCTTGGCAAGTAATTCGGGTAAAAAATTTTGTATATTTCCAACAAATTTTGAAGTAAATTCAAGTTCTATATTTTTCCTTGCAAATATGGTGGCATTTTTTCATTTTCTTGCAGTAATTGGATAATTAAAAGCATTCATATGATAACAATTTAGATTGGATTTTTATAGTTAATTTCTGATACTGCAATTTTTAGATTTTGAGAGTTTATAGTATTGTTAACATGGTATAATAGTTTCAATTTTTATCAATTAATTATTGGTAAAATTGTTTAAATAATTAAATAAGTTGTAACTGTATATTTTGTGCTGATGTTGGGACATTTATTTTGTATACATGTACAGGGTGGTATTCTTATCTATGGCTTCCATTTATTCCATTAATTGTAAGTATATGATTAGTTAGATTAATTTAATTTATTAATGGAGATAATTAAGTAATTGGGATCTAACTCTAAGGGTGGAAAATGCCAAAAAAAAAAAAAAAACAGATAATCTTGCTGGTGGGGACAAAGCTGCAAGTGGTAATAACAAAAATGGCAATAAGAATACAAAAGAGAGGAGAGATAGTAAAGGGAGTGCCAGTGGTTCAGCCTGGCGATGATCTCTTTTGGTTCAACCGTCCTCGCCTCCTTCTTTACCTTATCAATTTTGTTCTCTTTCAGGTTTTTATTTTATTTTATTTTATTTTATTTTATTTTTTTTTTTTTATGTGTGTGGGTGTGTGTTTGGATAAGATTTGTTGTATAATTTGTAGTTGGAACTTAATTGGTTCTAATTTGACAATTGCAGAATGCTTTCCAGCTTGCTTTCTTCGCCTGGAGCTGGGTAAGTACGATACTCCTGTTGAGGAAGCGTGAGACTTTTGTTTCTCTATATAAATGAACTTGTTTTTTTTTTTTTTTTTTAATTTAATTTTCTGTTTCCCAATTTCATCTAATTACTTGCTCACCTTTTAATTCACCCTTCTTCGGGTTATAATTTAGTGCGTATCTTGAAATCGAATTTGACATCTAATCTAAGCGATTATAGATCTTTATCACTCAAGTATGCCTTAATCAATTGGTTATCTTAAATTATAGTTTAACAGTTGGAAAGCAATTTTTTATATGTATGTAAAAATTTACTGGTATGCTAAAAATAATAGAGTTTGATTATCACAAAACCTATTTAGTTAACCAATAGCAATTAATTAACGACTCAATAAATCAATTAAAAAAAAAAATGAAAGGTTTAATCAAGATGGTTTTTCATTATTGGAATGATAGAATAAATCAATTATGTGATAAGAGATTAGTTTATGATGTAGATAATTGTCCTCGTAAAAGTAATTTTGATGTTCATGTATATTAACTGATTCCTATTCTTTTTCTCTCTTGTAAACACAGAAAGAATTTGGGATAAAATCTTGTTTCCATGAACACTTGGAGGACATAATTATCAGAATTTCAATGGGGTAAAATTTTTAATCTCTGTTTTTGACACATTAATCAATTATCTTGCATTCTTAATCTACTTGTTCTAATTTTTTTTGGTGATATTGTCTCAGGGTCCTTATACAAATTCTATGCAGCTACGTTACCCTGCCTCTCTATGCTCTAGTAACACAGGTAATATTATAAAACAAAATAAAAAATCCCTATTCTTCGAATTATCAAAAGAAGAAAATATCTCAATTGTATATCTTATATATTGGACTCTCTAATTTTATATGACAGATGGGTTCATCTATGAAGCCAACCATATTCAACGAGAGAGTAGCTGCAGCTCTAAGAAATTGGCACCAAACGGCGAAAAAACACATTAAACAGAGAAAAGGGCTTGTGACCCCAATGTCTAGTAGACCAGCTACACCCTCCCACCGTACGTCTCCGGTGCACCTTCTCCGCCACTACCGGAGTGAAATGGATTCTCCTAGATTGTCCGGCAATTGGGACACCGACTCCCCATCACCATCTTATCATAATTACAAAAACGATTCTTCATCACATAATCCTAATCCGGGTATCAATAGCAATAATTACAAAGAACAACATCTTGAATTAGGCAATTTTGTAGAATGTGATAGAGATGGCAACGAGCCCACTAGACCACGCCAAGTCGCACAAATTGTAGAACCGGTTAGTACCCAACATGAAATTAATATGGTGCCAAAGGAATTTTCATTTGATAAAAGAGCTATTATATAAATTGTATTTGTAGCGTGGATAAAGAGCGAATATTGGATGTGCAGCAAAAGTGAAATTAGTGTCCCAAATTATTGTAAATAGTTGCACTGCCAAGAAGTTACAAGGACAAATGCAATTGGGAGGCATGCATTGCCTTTTATGTTGTTCTTTTATTAATTTTATTCAATTGGAGAGTACAAACCTCCATTTTTTTTTTTCTACCTGTTTTAAAGAACTGGAAGAAAAACTTCCATTTTCTTTTATCATATTTAGGTCAATATAATTAATTTGGTGTCCTTGAATTCGATAGGTAACAGTGAATCACATAGAGACAACAGTCTATTTTCCCTTTTTCGAAAAACAGAAAAGAGAATGAAATTTTTCCATTTTGGATTTGCTGTAAGAAATGGAATTCTTTATCTATCTATATATACGTATAATAATAATAAGTTGTTGTGATGCGTGCCCATGAATTTTGGGCATTGACATTTTTATTTTTTGAATTTTATGTATTTTTAAAGCAGAAGAAACAATCATTACTTAGGTAAATCACAAATATATAATTCCTAGTCCACAAATAAAATCTATTATGGTATCGTTATATTACTTGGCATGTCATTTTAAATATTAACATAGTAAAAGAAATGTGAAGTTATAGATTAAGTCTGCTACATCATATCATCCGTATGTCAAACCAATAGTATTATGACTAATCATGCTTTAACCAACAAAAAAAATAATACGGGGTAATTAATTATTTATTTATTTAATAATTGATTATTTAAATAAAATTATAGACCCTAAAATATAACCTTTATGTTAATTTATTAGTCCTAGACCCTAAAATATATTACGTGACATGATTTTATTGACTCAATATACAGATGATATGGTGTGTTGGATTTATTTTATGATTTCTCAAAAGGAGGAGATATGACACTTAGAGTCAAAAAAATATAAATGTTTATGAAGATTTTTTGTTTTTTTTTTGTTTTTTTTTTTTTTTTAATGAAAGCATATATCAGTCTATTGAAGGAAAAAAATCAATGTTATAATAACCGTACTGGACATCAAACCGGTGAAGCTACTGGTACGTGGTACAACCGGTTAAACCGGATTTTACCTGTGGTTATACCGGATTATTATTTTTTCGGAAAAAATATTATTTAAAAAATAAATAAGCTTATAAATTCATCAAACACAAGTTTCAAATGTTTAATACTCAAAATAATTTCATGAAATATCCTAAAACTTCATCAATTTTAAATTTTAATAATAATTGATTTAAATTTTAAAATTTGGAAAATTTTGGTTTGAAACCGAACCGAACCATCAATTCAAAGCAAATGTATATTGGTTTGATTTTGGTTTTTATAATTTTATATGTTTATTTTTTTTGATTCGGTTCGATTAGATCGGAACCGAACCAAACCGAAATTAAAACATAGAAAATTATAAAAACCGGTTTTGACCGGTTCGTCGGTTCACTGGTTTTTGACCGGTCGAACTAGTCATCTCTGGTTTTTTGTCAACCCGGTGATTTTAATCAAACCGACCGGATCCATGGCCGGTTCGCTGTAAAACCGGTTGAACCGGCCGGTCCGGTCCGGTTTTCACAACATTTTAAAAAATACAACTTAAAAAAGAAAGAGAAATAAACTCTCACATAAATTCAAGCGAAAGTTAGTACAAAATCTACAAAAGGAATAAAGCAATCCAATTAAGAGAAAAAAAAATTATAAAAGGTAAATACAAAACAAATTAACTATCAAACTACACCTTGAACAAGATTTAAACACTTTCAACCAATCAATAGTTGGAGAAAGTCAACCATAATTCAGTTCTTATCATTGAACCCCTTATGCATAAATCATGAATCACTTTGAATGGACCATACTGAAAACTGACCATGAGTTGTCTAGAGAGAGAGATATATATACAATGGTCTAAGATAACAAAGAAAGGGAAACAGTGTTGATATTATAATAATTGTACTTGTTTTAAAATAAATTATTTACAGAAGAAGTGTTCTTTATCAGAATAAAAGAAGTTTTTTTATTGGAGAGAAGTTTATAAAAGAATTTAATTCCATGAATTTAGCTGAACTTGTAAATAAACATATGTTCTAGGTTTGACTCGACGTATGTCGAGTCAATCTACTTTTTCAATGGCTAGTTCGCGATTACGTTAGGTAATTTATATGTGGGTTAAATAAGAAAATAAAAGATGAAAAAAAAAGAGAATTAGATATATATTGTATATAAAGGAAATAAAAAATTTTGAATTTTATTGTAAATTAAATATGGTAAAACGTGATAAATGATAATTGGGAGAAAAAGGAGTAACACATGAAAAAGTAAAGAAATATTTTACAAGGTTAAATAATATTTTAGTCTTTAAATTTTTGCATTAGGAGCAATTCCCTCGTGTTGAAGTAAAAGATTTAACGGTCAGTTTGAGATTACTGTCAGTAAAAGTGCTGTCAGGTTGCTTTTCCAATGCTTCCCCGAATACAATTTGACTTTTACCAATTATGCACTTTAGACTACTTTCCGCAGCTCCAAAAACAGTTTTCAGCCAAAGTAAGATTTCTCATACTTTGACCAAAAGCTGTTTTTGGAGCTACTGAAAGCTACCCTAAATTGGCCCTAAAAATCTCTCGGTCCTTTCACATAGGTCCAATTGGACCTTTTTTAATGCATTGACCTTGATTCCGTCACCCCCACAAAACAATTGAGAAATTTTATTGTAGCAGGATCAATTATCTCCAACCAATTTATTCCATTTTGCTTCTTATAAATATTTTCTCATTACTTTTAATTTTTAGATTTTTTTTTTCCGACCTCCATGGCTACTAATATGAATAAATTAGAATGATTTTTGTAATTAATTCTCCCTCTGAAATCAAAATGTGAAAAGAAAATCAAAAAGAAAGAAATTATTTCTTTCACCCTTCACAATTTGCCTCGTTACTTTTCTGCAATTGGATAGAAGGAAATCAAGATGGTGCAATCGAAAGATAAAACAAGCAAGCTCTCATCAATTTGCTCATGCATTTTATGTCGATGAACACGAAATCCAAGCTAAAGCTCTCATCACTTTGAAATTAAGTGTTTTTATTTTTATTTTCTGGAATTGTAAAACTGGTAATGTTCATGATTGTGAGGCCGAGCATTGGGGGTTTTTTTTTTAAATTGAAATTGGGTTTTTGAGTTACTGAGTAAAATCGGTGAAGTTAGTGAAGAAGAGCATTGGTTTTTTTTCTCTATAATATTTTAAAATTGTAAATCAGTAACATTGATGATGAAGAAGAGCAACGGGTTTGATTGATTCATGGGAGTTCTCTAGATTGTTTTTCTTTGTCATCAAGGGCTTTTAATTTGGGTGCTTGTTGTTTAAAGATTTTTAATCTGGATTCTTCATCAGAGGCTGCGTGTTTTAGGTTTGTGGGATGCAATTTTCATGGACTTGGGAAATAGAATGAGAAGAACGTGGATGAATTTTATTGGTTGAAGCAACACTCGCGTCAGAGGAGAAGACGAAATTGCGGTCAATAACGAATGTCCGTAAGAAAAGAATTAAATTGGTCACAAATTAAGACAACAGGAAGATTTTTAAGCCTAAGGGAAAAAGGCACCTTCCGCGTAAGTTTAGGGGCTAAAAGACTAGTTAACCCTATTTTATAAACTTTCATATTTGCAACTGTGCCCTTTTTTCTTCCTATTGGGCCTAAGTTGAATAATTGGGCTAGAAGGACTAATGCGGACTGCATCGAAAAGAAGGAAGCACAGATGAGGTGTTAAAAACTAGAGCTAATAATATGGGTTTCAGTATATGCAATGTGAAAGAGCAAAACGACAAGTATTGCCTTCAAAAAAGAAGCAAGCAGTCCCCTAGTTTTGCTACTTTTTCCCAGCGGCCATCTCCCACTGTTTCCTGCCCTTTCTTACCCAAAAGCACCATATCCTTTTCTTCTTTGTTATCTTCTTAAATAGGCCTACAATCTCCTTCCTTCTCCCAAACACAATATTTCATTCCACAGGTTTAGCTTTATTAATGGATATAGTTCAAGATTTGTTAGGGAAGGTTGGGAGGCGGTGCTACGCACTGCTCTGTTTGGGTTTCATTGTTGTTTTTGTGGGCATTGCTCGCTTTTTTTGTCATTCTCACATTGTTGCTCATCATCATCCTAATGATAATTAATTTGTCTTGTGTTTGGGTTTCTTTCTAGAAATTGAACAATTCATCATCTATATCATCTTAATTTCTTTCTTTCTTTTCAGTTTCTATTTGCTTCTCCTACTTCTTTCTATTTGTAATATTTAATCTCATTGATAACATTTCGTATCATTCTTTAATCAAGTTGTTTTATTGATATTTGAAATCAAGTCATGCTCTACTATATTCTTTTCTTTTGCATAAAAAGATGGAAGAATGACTGAACGCATATTTTCTACGTGGGTCTTGAGTTCATAGTCGGTCGAATACTGAGATAACCTCTCTCAACTTGACTAAAAATGATTACTGTCCCTGAACTTTAAAAATGTTCTAATACCCTTTTAACTTTATAAAAATGTTCTAATACCCCACTGAATTTCTTAAAATTGGTCCAATTTGCTCTCTAAGTCACATAAAAATGAGAGTTTGTTTTGAAAAGTCAAACATGCGATAACTAATAATTGAGTGATACGTGGTAGCAAGGGGTAAACTGGATCACTTTTTCAAAGTTCAGGTGAACATTAGGACATTCTAAAAGTTCAAGGGGATAGTAAACGTTTTTGGACAAGTTCAAGGGGACATATATGTATTTGGCTTTCGTAGTCTAATAACACTTCAAGTGATCGGCTTGACCAATTATAGGGATTTTCAATTGCTCAAGTTATATTAGGTTAGTAATATAGCCTTTAATTGGACCCGAAATAGAAAAAAATAAGTCTTGAAACTTAATCCTATATGGTTTTGGATTTATCTTTGGCAAAGAATTTCAATCCAAATAGATGCCTAATCCACCTTCGAAACACCTAAACAAGTTCCTATAATATGCAAAAGAGTCCCCAAACAATTTGAAGTTAGATCTAAAGTCCAATCGTTCTAAATTAAAGTTGATTCGCACTAAATGACCCGTAACTCAAGCAAGTTAATGTAGAACTCAGGCGAATTATACATAAAACATAATAAACTCCAATTTTTGTAGACCCACATCACTTGGGTCAATTTCAATAAATTCATCATAATTTATTCAATTATGCTATCTAAACTATGTAATTTAAGATGTGTTAGAAAGATGAGACATAAATCTACAATTTTCTTTTAAGACTCTAAGGTGATTCGAACAGTAGATAAATCAAAATTTGGTTGAAGTTAGCTATTCTACAGTGGACAATCCTTGCATTTTTAGAGTTCTTTTAAAAATCTCCTCATTATTACATACCTAAAAATACTAATATCACCGTAATAAAAATCTAATAATAAATAAAATAATACGGAAAATGCATGAAAATATAAGAAAAAAGACAAACAATATGTGTGAAATTGGATACCTGTGTATGCTAAGGGTATTTTTTTGCTTCTGGGAAAGATTTGTGAGGGAGTTGAGAGGTTGTTGAATGCTTTCTAGTGGGATAACAACATCTCTAGTTGGCGTTCTGTTCATTGGATGGTATGGGCGAAGCTATGTTTACCGAAGGAGGATGGGGGTTTGAACTTTCGAAAGATTAAGGAATATAATATAGCATTGTTGGGTAAGACGCTGTGGCATTTCATCACCCAACCTAAAGCTCTTGTTAGTCGGGTTTTTAAAGCGAAGTATTTTCCCAATTATGATGTTCTGCAAGGGGTGGTTAAAGGTAATGATAGCTTTGTTTGGAAAAGCTTGGTTGCTGCAATACCTATTGTGCAGAGGGGTTTACGTATGGTGATTGGTGATGATAGGTTGACCAGTGTTTGGCGAGTGCCTTGTTTGCCGGATCAGAGTTCTCCTTTTGTTCTGTCACCGGTTATTCAGGGGGCTGAATTTCTATTAGTTAAAGATCTGATTCTTCCAAATAGGAGACCATGGAACCTGGAATTGCTGGACTCGATGTTTGAGCTGAGGGATGTGGAGTTAATTACAAAAATCCCATTGTCTTTTAGAAGTGTTGAGGATCGGCTCTGTTGGATTTTTAAGGAAGTGCATATTATTTGCAAATGCAGAGATATAGAGTCTCAAATCGGATTTCAAAGGTGGCCTGGTTGGAAATTTGGAGTTTGAAAATCCCTCATCGGCTACGGAATTTTTGGTGCTGTTGTGTTCTGAATTGTTTGTTGGTTAAAGTTAATCTTCAACGTCGAGGAGTTGATGTGGATGTGAGCTGTGTCTTGTGTGGGAATGCGTCGGAATCAATCGTACATGTGCTGTTTAGGTGCCCTTGTATCATGGATTTATGGACTGATGTTGTAGCAGTCCAGCAGATGCAGGAGAACTCAGATTTCACCGAGTGGATGTTGCAATTCTTTGATTAGCAACTACTTAGAGTTGCTGGTGGACTCGGAACGGCAGGCTATGGCAGCAGGAAGCGGTGGATGTCTTGCAAATTCGGCGTCAGGCGGCAGTGGTGGTTCAGGAATGGCAGGCTGCTCAGGTTGTCTAGATCACAGGTGTAGGGGATGGCAGTAGTTCAACAGCAGTAGGTCGTTGGTCCGCTCCTCCGATGGGTGTTTTAAAGTGCAATGTGGATGCAGGTTTCGGGGCTGATCGGAGGGTTGGTTTCAGGGCAGTCTTACGAGATACAAATGGTGTGATGGTGGCTGCATATGGCAGCAGGAAGCGGTGGATGTCTTGCAAATTCGGCGTCAGGCGGCAGTGGTGGTTCAGGAATGGCGGGCTGCTTAGGTTGTCTCGATCACAGGTGTAGGGGATGGCAGTAGTTCAACAGCAGTAGGTTGTTGGTCCGCTCCTCCGATGGGTGTTTTAAAGTGCAATGTGGATGCAGGTTTCGGGGCTGATCGGAGGGTTGGTTTCAGGGCAGTCTTACGAGATACAAATGGTGTGATGGTGGCTGCACGGAGTTCACTTCTATTAGGAGCAACTTCAGCTAGGGAGGCGGAAGGAATGACATGTTAGGAAGCATTATTGTGGATTAAAGAATTAAATTTATCAAACGCTGTCCTTGAATTAGATGCTAAAGGTGTTGTTAATGCTTTAAATAATTGAGTCAATTATCATATGTCTTTAGGGCATATGCTAGATGACTGTTGTGTGTTAGCTTAGCAGACACCGGTGTTAGTTTTGTTTTTGTCAAAAGGTTTGCGAACCGGGTTGCTCATTGCCTTGCGCGAGCAGCTTGTTCTTTGACAAATGCAGGAGTGTGGTTTACCAATCCTCCTCCGTTTATCCGTGATGTTCTTCTTGCGGATTTAATTTCATGAATTAAGATTTTATTAAAAAAAAACAATTTCTTTTATATAACTATTGGACATAGTCTAATTGGTATACTCACCAAACGTGGATTGAGAAAATTTGAGTTCGAATCTCAGTTAAAAAAACAATTAGTGTACCATGTGTACATAGAGGTAGAGTGTGTATGGCATGAGTCACAGTGATGGGTGGACCATCGTCGTCATCACATGTGTAGGATGGAGATGCAAGCTTCCTTCTGTAATAGTTTTGAAAATCTCATCAGGTACAAGTCATGATGCTAGAAATGGTTATTTAACCACCTCATATATAGGAGTCATGCACCCTTATGTGTGTATGGAAAATGTGGTAAAGTTTGTACCTTGATCTGCCATGGTTTACTTGAGATGATCTTACTCGTCCCATATTAGTTGAACAAATTTTTTTGAGAAAATTACATCACATATCTTTAGGTTGGTAGATAAATACAAAAGTGTTTTTCTTTTTTACATGATAGAGCACTTAAATTTTTATCTAATTATAATTTTGGACTTTTTAGTTTAAATATTTTTATTAAATTACATTTATGGCATCTTTGGTAAATAAGTCATATATTCTAACTTCCCTTCCCAACAAATTTCTCTCTCCCTTATCCACTAGTTTTCTCTCTCTTGTTTTTATAATTAATAACTTATTTTTCATTTATCTTTTTATCCGTTCATTTTTTCATCGTTCTGTTTTACAAAGTTTTTTTCATTTTTTTTTTCTCTTCGAAATGAGATTCAGATTCCTTTTTTTTTTCATCTTCATTTTTTATACTAATATTGCACACAGTATAAAACCAAAATAATCGCAGTATGACTACAATATAAAACCAATATAATCGTGGTATTTGTAGTATAAATCAGTATAATCGCAGTATATTATAGTATAAAACTAATATAATTTTTTGTATAAGTTACAAAATATGATATTAGTATAACTACAATATACATGTAGTATACAATTAGTTTTTATAAATTATGTGCAATATTAATGTTAAAAACGAAGACAAAAAAATAAGAAAAACAAATATATGGAAATGAATTTCATTTCGAAAAGAAAAAAAATCAGGAAAAAATTATAATATGGAATAATGAAAAAATAAACAGATAAATCAATAAATTAATTTTGAATTATATAAGAGAAGAGAGAAATGTGATAGATAAGGAATACAGAAAAATAGAGATATGATTGAAAGTAAAAATAAAAATAAAGGAAAGAAAAATTATTATTATAATTAATATTTCACTATAACATATTTTTAATAATTATTTTTTAAGATGCTAATTATATCACTGTTAAAATTATTAATACTTATTACGTTGAAGGCGGTTTTTTTTTTTTTTTTTTCAAGTAATGTGACCGATATGGCAGCCGGAAAAACAAATCTACATCTAATCTGAAATGAACCCTGTATTGCCTGTTGTTAATCAAGATTAATCAAAAACAAATAAATTTAACTAGCTTGAAAGATGAAAGTTCACGAGTAATGTTGAAAATCAACTACAAAGTCCTGAACTTTCCTGATCTTATCCAAATCAATATAAGAAGAATAATTAATATGAAAAGGAGTTAAATTATCCCTCTGTTTCCTTGTATTTACACTCCTATCCCTATCAAGTCTTCGTTTTTCTCTCCTCCTCTACCTGCTTCCATCTCCCATTTTCAATCATTGCTATTTGCTTGTACCTTTGCCTTTAGCAGTTCAACAATGGCGAGAGGTTCTTCTCAGTCTCAATCCGCTTCATCCTCCTCTTCCCGTCCAGGCGTCGTGGCTCCTCGAGGCTCTGCTGCTGCCACTGCCGGCATGCGTCGACGCCGTCTTGGATCTGCTAGTTCTGCATCTGCTGGAGCTGCAGGCGGGGGAATTGGTGGCGGTAGCAGCAACATGCTCCGATTCTACACTGATGATGCTCCTGGCCTTAAGATCTCCCCTACCGTCGTTCTCGTGATGAGCCTTTGCTTCATCGCCTTCGTCAGCGCTCTACACGTCTTTGGCAAGCTATATCGCAAAAAGGTTGATCCCGGCGCCTAAAGTTCCGAGTCGTAGGAGGCAGTTGCTATTTCTGATCTTTGATTGGTAACTTAATGCTTTTTTTTTTTTTCCAAACAAAAGAACCTTTCCCCGTGTTGCTCTGTTAATGATGGCAGGGTTGCAATGTATATGAGATTTGATCTGTTTTCAATTTCTAGTTTAAAATCGTTGAATCACGAGTTCTATACTTGAATGAAAACTTAACAATCGAGTTTTATTTCTGATTTTGACGAGTTTCCTATTAATTTGCATTTCTTGATTATGTTATCATTCTCAATGTTTGATTGATCGCGTGATTAGAGTTAGGTTTCAGTAGCTAAATTTGCTGATGCTATTTTTAATTGAGATACTGGAGTTTCATGGAAATTGGATAGCATGAGATGTCGATTGAGGTGTTTTTAGATGGAAATTTCCCAATGAGATCAGTGAGTTTTAACTTCGATAAATTTAGAGATGGAATACCAACAGTGATGAACAAATATGATTACCTACTTTTACCATGGATCAAGCTTTGTGGTGTTCATACATGTTTCTTGTCTTAGGATTAGTCAAACTTATAAGCTTTTTATATAGCAGAGCAACTAGACTGACATATATCTTGCTCTTTCGTTGTTGTTTTTGGAGACGCAACTGGCCGTTGTATCCAATTGAATATAGTTGTTTGATGCAAGTGAAGTTAGATTTCATTTTCCAATGACTTGAGGCATATGATTTGGTGGAGTCGATATGACAAACGGGACTCGTGTTCATAATTAGAAATGCCTGCACGAAAATAACTCGAATCACGCTGGTGATATCAGTGTTTCGATTCCATGGTTGAAACTGGTAAATAGGCATTCATTTCTGTTGTTAATTTGTTATTCATACATCACCTGCATTTTCTTATATGAATTACTCAAGTTGAAGTAATTAGGTCCAATTGTTTTCGTTTCGAAATAACTTCCTGCCGACTTCTATGACCTTTTTGTGGAAAATTTACTATCATTGTAATATTGTTGTTTCTGTCCTTCTTTCTTCTTGTTTCACAAGAAAAAAATCTCTAAAATGGGTTATGGGAATCCGTGCTGTAGAATGATTGTTTATTCTGTCTCCCTTCAAGACCGAAGAAAAAATTTATTGATGCAATAAATCAGAATCTGAGGGAGGACCAAGGAGCATCGTAATGCTTGACAAAATTCACATCATTGACATCCAACTTGGCATGATGCTTCCAGACAAAAAAAAAAAAACAAAAAACAACTTGGCAAGCCTCTAACCCTTAAGAGGGTACTTGGCATGTGAGTTAGGGATAAAATATCTCATCTAAACTTTATTCCTTTCCTTATTTATGGGTGATTGGTCTTTTTTCTTTTTTCTTTTTTTTTTTTTTTAATGAATTGGAATAGGAATAAAGGGATGAGTTATTCCATCTTTTCTATGGCATGGAGAAGCATTTATAAGAGATGTGATAAGAATTAAATGGTAGAAATGAGTGTTTTACCCTTTTGAAAAAAATATATAAAGTTTCATTTTATATATAAAGGTAATATTGTAAAGTATATTGTTTTATTCCTATCCAATATACAAAATGTATCTTATATTCTTCATAATTTTTATTTCTATATCAACTCTTAGTCCTATCCCAATACTAACTCTTATCTCTATTTCTATCATCATCACATACCAAACACCTCGTAAATGTAAGGGAGAGGCAGAAATGACCACAAACAATAGGTCCAATGGTAGCCCAATGGACTAAAGAATAGGTAGAAAACTTCTCAAGCTGTGGTGAATGGAATGTCTTAATGATTCTTCCACTCGTGTCTCAAGTTGATATAAGGACTATTATAGGGGCGATAAGTCTATTAGATGTAGGATATCTGTCGCCCTTGAGTCCAGTGGATAGATATTAGACTTAAGCGATCCACTTTAGGCAAGTATCTTGCCTTAGGCAACAAAGACAAATGTCTCCATAAGGAGGGAGCCTTTTAAATTCCATGAGGTTGTCAAGACTTATATTATGCGTTCCTAAATAGGTTAATGTTGATATTATGCGCTCTTAAATAGGTCAATGTTGATATACAAGTGACGATTGTGGGACAAGAAGCATAGTAAGAATTGAGGGAATATAGATTGAGGAGAATTCCCTTTGGAGCGACTTGGCTGGGCATAGGTTGTGCGGCAGTTTCGCCCGTGACTCTAAGCATAGTCGTCTTTGTTCATTAAAAGAAAAGGATAACTTAGAAAAAAAAGAAAAAGAAAAAGAAAAAGAAAAAAAGAAAAGTTGAAAACTACTGATGTACAAACTGAAATCATTGGGTGTCTAACATTATCAAGCAACGTCCAAAGATCTACTTTTATCAACAAATTGAAACGATTATGGTTTAAAAGTAATTATCACTTCAAAATTATCAATATTAGCTTGGTCTCCGTTGACCTCTTTTGTAGGTGTAGTCTTAAAAGTAAACTTCAACTTTTATACCAAGGTTAGAGACATTGAACCTTATCTTTCAACAATCAAAATCATACACAGTCCTGCCTATCGTAACAATCAAAATTATTTCTTTTCTTTTTTTATTTTTTATAAGGAGTATATGGATAAAATATTACAAAATAATTTATTGTAAACAAAAAGAAAATAAATTAAAAAAATACTTTCTTCGTCCAATTTTGATATACAATATTTTGATTGCACAGTACTTAATAAAATTAATTAATAAATTATATTTTTACTAAAAGATCTTCAATATACTAAATGATTAAGTGAAGTAAATGTTGTCACTTTAATTGCCTAGATACATGTAACAAGGGTATTTTTGATAACTTATCACTTAATTAACAATTAAATATTGTAAAATATCTATATTACTGGACACCCAAAATAAAAATTTTGCACATCAAAATTGGGGAAAGGGAGTAAATACTATTTTATTAATATAAATAAATTATTTCTAAAATGAAATTAATTTCAAACTCGGGGGATAATATTTATTGAACTATTACCACTTCAATTGTGGTCCTACTCCTTTTTAGAACATAACTTATAAACCTATAACTGTTGTACTGTTTAAGATGAGCAAGAAATTTTATAATATTTCAGGAGTACATACTCCCTTAGTTATAAAATCTAATTTATATTTTTTTTATTATACCTTAAAAGCACATGCATTAAACCTTTTTGCTAATGTATTTTAAAGAAATACTATACTCTAAGAATATTCTAAAATTTTTCAAAATTAACATATGATTCATTTTCAAAGTGTCCACAAATAAAATTATTAAAACTTAATTTTCCAATAAAGCTTTAATTCCCAATAATATTTATATAAATTAACAAAAATGGATAATATTTAATGCAATATCTTTAATTAAGGAACTAAAAGAAATTTAAACTGTTGTTTGTAGTCATGACAAATAAAAAGTAACAATTATATTTATTTATTTATGTAACAATTAAATATTTTAAAAAAATTTAGAATTTAAAATAAAAATTTTAAATTACAAAATATAAATTCTAAACTCTAAATTTAAAATAAATTTTTTTTTTCTAAAGAATATAAGCTTATAAAATTTGTTTTAAATTGATTGGACAATCCAATCCGTGCTTTGCTAAAATGGAAAATCAAATGGACATTGCCATCAAGTGCGCGCCAAAAGAAGCGGTTACCTTTTCTTTTTGAAACAAATTTGGCCCCTTTTCTTCCTTAAACCGCTTTTATCGCTCTACGCCTCGTTTGCCCTCTCAGCACCAACTTTGCTTCCAAAATCACGACAACTATGCCAAAACTAGAAAGAGAAACTCCATTTTTGTTTCTCTCGTTTTCCCGTTCCCTTCATCTACCAAAAACAGGATCCAAAGATGAGCGTCATTGACCTTCTGTTCAGAGTCGATGAGATATGCAAGAAATACGACAAGTATGATGTCGACAAGCAGCGGGAGCTTAATGCCTTGGCCGATGATGCTTTTGCCTACCTTTATTCCTCCGTCGAGTCTGCCATTGATGCCGCTATCCAAGTTCGATTCTATTCTTCTTTACTTTTTCTTTTTTTTTTTTTTTTTTTTTTTTTTTTTTTTGGTTTCTGAGAAATTAGAGAAAAAGAAAACAATGAAATATAAAATTCACAAGATTTTGTTGCATCTGTGAAATGTTTGTAGTTTCGAACATTCTAAAAGTATTTTCGTTATTTCAAATATAGTTTTTCTTGACAAAAATAAGTTTAAATAACTGTACTGAATAAATTACGGAAAGATATCACAACATTAAAACCAGAGGCTACCGTAACAATCTCAGGTTTGATTTCGAATTGTGCAAACTGTAAAGAACGATGGGGAAACAAAATTTCTGGCATTTTTTGAGTTCCGGTTTAAGATGACCTTGTGATGCTGATAAGAAGGTACAAAAAGAAAATGAACGGGAAAAAAAGAGATTGTTACGGAATTTTGAAGCTTATAAAAACAGAGCAATACGTGCATATATGTGAGTGTGCTTGTTCATCTGTGCGTATGTGTGCCATAACTTTATTAATTTTTTCAGAAATCTGAGGCGGCTTCAATGGAGAAGAACAGGGCTTCTGCCGTTGCAATGAACGCAGAGGTTCGCAGGACTAAAGCTCGATTGGCTGACGAAATTCCTAAGCTCAAAAAATTGGCTCACAAGAAGGTGAATGCTCTTTCTCTTATTTAGGAATGCAATTCTCTTAGATGAGGGTAAAATTAACTACAGATCCATATCTTTGTTGTGTGAGAATACTTCGGAAAAGATGGTATACATTGCTATCCCTTGGCAGTTTTCTACAAAAATGTGATGCTGTTCAATAAAATAAAGTGAGCTCATATGTAACTTCCACCGCGCCTCTGTAACTGATATATTGATGCGGATGGGATTGGGAAAGTAAAAAGTGTCGTGAATGATTAGGAGAAAATTGTAACTTTTCAGGATTCTAGGAGGAATTACAGTGGAAAATTGAAAGTGTCCAACAACAACGGTGGAAGAGTCTATAGGTAATCATACAAAATGTTATAAATGAAGAAAGGAAGAGACAAGAAAAGAACCTTGGCCTTATATATCGATGTTCACTAAATTTATTTGTTTTCATTCTCTTCTTCGTTTGCTCTACTTTTCTCTTTTTTTGGCAGACCGTCCTAAGCTGTTGTCTTTGTGAACTGAAGTTTACAAATAAATTAATTCAATTTGAGGAGGTAAGTTATATTGTACGAAGGAGTGTGAAAAAAATGGGGCCAGTTGCCTCATTTAGTCATCTAGGAAACTTTACCAAAAACTCAAAACAAGTTGATGTCATAATGGAATAATTATTATCTTCAAGACTTCTTCAATCAAATGGCTTGGATTTTGTATATTCCTTGTTCTGTTGATATATTCATTTTCCTTGCTGCTATAAATCTTTTTGGTAATCTATTGCAAAGATCCTTGAATCTTAAAGTTTGGACATTAGTTGAAGAACCCTCCTTGTTACCAGTTTCTGCAACCAGCAAGTGATATTCTAACCTGTCCATATTTGTAGAAGAATTAATACCTTGCTAAAGATTTCTGTCAATGATATTGTTTCCTGCTCATATTTCTAGAAGAATTAATGTCTTGCTAAAGAGTTTCTCCATAACTGCTTGTAGAGCCATGATTTGTAGCTAACAGAAATGACAATGTGATCCTTAGCATTCTCGAGTTATCTTGTAGCTTGTTTCTGAATTATAATACTTAGTTGAAATTAGTATTGTCATATTATGATGGATGTGGAAAAAGCACTGACTGCCTCTTTACTGGCCATTCTGATTTTGGGTATTTCTAGGCCAACACTGCTACCAAATTATAGAAAAAAAAATGCAATACGAGCTCAATATTTCTTCTTGTGCTTCAGCTAAGGTGGTGAAGGTAGAGAGGATTAGAATAGGTCCCAGGAAGGACATGAATTCCTAATTGCATTCCGACATCTATATTTGACTTGGGCTGCTGAGTAAAGTCAGACCCTGATGGGATGGCATAGCTCCGCTGCAATATGTGCTAAGTCCAATAATAATATATCTTCATGATGAGCATCTAGATCCATGTGGTGTATTGAGTCTCTATCTCTCTCCCCACGTGTTTGTGTGCACAAGCAAAGTCGAGCTTAAATCAGGTTAAGGAATTTTGTTGTTGAGTGGCTTTCATGGGTTTAAAGTTAGATTGTTACATTAGTCATCAAGCCAGATCAATTTCTTAGCCTCCCTCTCGTGACATTTCTTTCCCCTTCTGTCTGATTTCTGTTTACTGAATTTTGTTTTTATTTGGTGTATTAGCCTATGTATGTTTAATATTGTTCCATTGCAATCTGGACAGGTCAAAGGGCTCTCAAAAAAAGAACAAGCAATCCGACATGACCTAGTTCTTGCACTCCCTGATAGAATTCTAGCTATTCCAGATGGGACCGTGGCAGGATCCAAACAGACTGGAGGATGGGAAGGATCAGCATCTCATCAAAATATCAAGTTCGATTATTCAGGTAATCAGTATGGTTCATACTGTTATTATTGTATCTTTTGAATGTGAGAGCTTATAAGAATCATTGGTTTCACTTTTGGCAAAAAAACAGAAGAACACCTGAACAGTGAATTTTTTGAACAGTCTGAGGAGTCAAGTCAGTTTAGACAAGAGTATGAAATGCGGAAAGTAAAACAGGCATGTAAGATTTCTGATTAGTTTGGTTGGTTCTGTAGCCATTCTATGAGTAAAAGATGTTAACCAGATGATTTGATTAGGATTCAAGACTTTCTTAGCTGCTCTTCCTGCCTTTTCGTTTACGCAGGATCAAGGTCTTGATATTATATCTGAAGGATTGGACACCCTTAAAAATTTAGCTCATGATATGAACGAGGTTCGTCATTGACGCCATTTTGCTTTTATATTCTGGTATAGAGTAACGTGGCACCAATTAATCCTTTGTTTTAATATTATCAGGAATTGGACAGGCAGGTTCCTTTAATTGATGAAATTGATACAAAGGTGAGCATACTCTTTACAACATTCTTATGCTTCTATTCAGACCATTGGGATGAATCTAGAAAATCTCTTGAGTTATTTCATTTTTCTGCTCTAACAGGTAGACAAGGCATCTTCAGATCTTAAAAATACAAATGTTAGGCTGAAGGAAACACTTGTCCAGGTAATTCACATTGGTTCATCACATTACCCACTTTACTATCCTCATTTTTTTTTTGTTGGTATAACTTTTTATACTATCAGAAGATACTGCACATAGTTTTTGTCCCTTTTCTTAATGAACTTCCCAGATAAGGTCCAGTAGAAACTTCTGCATTGACATTATTCTGCTTTGCGTGATCCTGGGAATCGCTTCCTATTTGTACAAGTAAGTTTCCTTTTTAATTTTTTATACAATTTTTTTTATGCATATATCATAATAATTTTGCTTGAGTTGATGAAGTCAGTTTTTGTGACTTGATAATTTAACAATTTTTAGGTTCTTGTTCTTAATGTCATTTAGTTAATTATTTGTGATGCAAATAAAGGTTACATGTGTCCTTTTGTTCATGGACTGCTTGAACTCCTATCCAAAAAGTATGTAATATTCAAGTAGATACCGTTGCTTTCTCAAACCATTAGTCTAGTTATGTCTTTGCTTTCTTTGATTTACATTGAAAAATATGTAGGTCATAGCATTTCTAGGTTCGCAATATAATTCAACTGTATGGAGCATTTTGTGTGATACTTTGATCTTGATCTTTAAGGGACATCTCACTAAATCCATCTTTTCAAGATTATGAACTTAAAGAAAGAGCTGGTTCTGTTTGTAGCTTCCGTTAGCATCTCCATAATGGATTCATGTTTTTTTATTTTTTATTTTTCTTGCAGTGTATTGAAGTAATTGGACTTGAATGACTTGTATTTAGAGCCTCCTTGATCATACTGTTATCTGGTACACTATGATATTTCTTAATATGAAGCATATTCTTTCAATGTCTTCACGATATATATTTTCGGTTTTAACACTGCCCTGAAGGAATTCTGTGGATCTGCCCATTTGTATCAAATATTTGATAATAATATTGGAGCTTTAAGCATGTGTAGAGTGATGCTTTTGCTACTGTAATAAGAGTCATTTTCCTGCAAATAATTTATTCCAAATGCAATTACTCCATACAAATAATATTTGCAAGTTTGAGCATGCCTTTGTGTTTCAACATGAACATTTATTCTTCACACAATATATTATTCCAAGTTACAGGACTCTGAGTCCACTTCTATTATCAGAATTAGCAGCAAAATATTCTTAACAAATATAATGCAGCTACAGTTGATCCGTTGCAATTGCCCTTTGAAATTTAACCACCTTGGCTGCGTTATATACATTTTTTGTACTGTACAATCTGGCTTTTGCAAGTAGAATGTGGTAAAGTGATTCACTACTATATATATGTGCGACTGGAGGCCAATTCATCAAATTCGGTAAAGCCATTGATTATATCAAACATGTTAGGATCGTAGAAGCTGTCTTCTGATTGGTTTTGTCTGTCCCTAGGTTGGAGATCCTCGTTTCCATTGCGAGTACTTGTCCTTTTGTTTGATGGAAGGAAATTGTCATACTCAGCTTCCTCGTTAATTTTTCTTTTAAATGAGCAACAATTGTTGAAAGAAGAGACTGTTATAGGAGAGTCATTCAACTGGTCGCTTCCGTCTTCATAGACTGAAGTGAAACTGTTGTCCATGTTGCTTCCTTGATTGCTTACACTTGAAATGGTTTGAATGGGAGATAAAGTTTGCCCAGCAAGAATAGAAGCTAGGACTCTACAATCTTTCTTTAAACATTCAGTGATCATGTCATTCTTATAATTTGTGTGTGGAAGACATGCTTCCTCTATCGTTGGTAAGTGCCAAATTAAGGCTTTGTTGTTGCTGTCTAGATCTTCATATGCATTTTTCGTAGTGTTTCCTTTCTGTCTGACTCGACATAGTACCCAGTCATCTAGCTGTAAACACCGGTTCATTTTGTTTTGATGCATTCAGTGAGATATATTAATCAAATAGGTTCAGCTAA
This sequence comes from Euphorbia tirucalli, assembly GCA_039660915.1. Classification (NCBI taxonomy): domain Eukaryota; kingdom Viridiplantae; phylum Streptophyta; class Magnoliopsida; order Malpighiales; family Euphorbiaceae; genus Euphorbia; species Euphorbia tirucalli. The sequence continues at coordinate 16,844,451 of CM077639.1, forward strand.
TATTCTAGATATTTTAACTTAACACACAAGTGGAAACAGAACACATTTCAACTAGATCGTGGGGTTAATTTGTTCCAAGAGGAAATTTGGATGTCTATTTATTCTTTCAACTTGGCATTTTTTTATTAAATCAGTTGATGTGTAAAAACAACTATGAACCATATGTTTCGTCACTTTTGAAGCAATCTAACTATAAAATGCCAGGTTATGAACTAACAAGACTACCCAAAATTTAATTTGGGTGAATTGATTGTGCGAGTTAAGTTGAAGTCCAAAAAAATCATCCCTTTATCCAAATATAAACAAACCAAAATATGGTATTATTCTTATGCCTTCAAATTATATGGTTGATTTTCTGTACTGCCATGTGATTTAATTTTCTTTCGGCGGATTCCAATTGCTTTGACAGCAGAAAACAACCAATTCATCTAGTTACCATGTAAATTCATTAATTCATCAATTGTTCAGCAGATGTTTCATATCCCTCTTGTTCCTACCTTATCTGAAGGTTCGTTACCATGTAAATTAGTATATTTCATCTAGTTAGGTCCCGATTAATTGTTTATTCAGCTATAGACTCAACTCCCCAAAGCATAAATCCCTAAAACTTAGATATCTGAAGCATCAGATCCTTTATTGGAAAAACAAAATTTTGGCTCACAAACATGGTCTTAGAACGGAAAAGTTTCTCTCATACAAGTTCAGGCATGTGTAGGTTCTTGCTCCAGGCTGTAGGCATATCATAATGATAATATAGGAAACTGACATAAGGATTTAGGAAGTTAATTAATATCGTTAAGTCTAATCAAACTCAAAGACTTATATGGCTGTGTGTGACTTACCCTCATGGAGCCTTTCAATCTGGAGGATTTCATGGTTGAGTCTAAAAGTCTATATTCATTCATAATCCAATCTGTCTTGATTCCTTTGGGAGGGCGACCCATGTAAAAGACTAGAGCTTTTTTCACTCCAATGGTTTTTGATCCAGAAGAAGAGAGAATAGGTCTATCAGTACCAGTTGCTTTCCAGTAACCTGATCCTGCAGCTCTGTTTGGCCTTGCTCCGTTCGGGTACTTCCTATCTCTAGGAGTAAAGAAATACCCTTCTTCTTCTCCAGACAAAGCTTTCCCTGTCATTTTATCAATCAGAAATTGATAAATTCTATCGAAAATTCTCTTGAAAAAGATAGTGATTATTCACAGAGATAACTTGATTGACATGATATTTTTGACACGATTATCATTTTGTTGTATTTATATCATATGTGAAATATATAGATAACATAACAAAATGCGACTATAATACGAAAGAAGACATACTAGGTAAGTCCCATGGATTGAACTTGTAAAGATCAATTTCGGCAATGATAGATGGAGGAAATGGACGCAGAGCCACTTTGTTTCGCAAGTAATGTACAATGAGCTCTTCATCAGATGGATGAAACCTGAATCCTGGAGGATATTCAAAATTAGTCATTGCTTCTTTTTCCATTGATAGATAGATATTTGTTTTTTTTTTTTTTTTTTGGGTCTCTCCTACTCTCCTTGCTTAGCTATGATTTCGAGATGTTAAGCATAGAAACAATCGAGAAAGTAGTTGTGAGAGAACTGTGGGCAGGGGATTTTATTGTGGAAATTCATGCAGAAATGGACAGCATCTAAACTAATAGACAGCAAAGGGCCAAATATATCTACGCGTATGTTTAAAGTATATCAGAAAGTGAAACTTTTTGACTTTATTTGATAGAATCCTTCGAACAAAAATTTGTATTTTGGTCCCTGAACTTTTCTCAATTTTTTCAGTAAGGCATTTGCATTTTGATTTGGTCTTAATCAGCCCTTTTCTTTTTAATTATTGCATAATTTTATAGTTTGATAATGTTTGCGTATATTGATATTTTTTGGAGCAGTTATTCAATTAACTGTGGAAAAATTTTGAAGGTAGTTGTGGATTCCTGGAGTTCCAAAACGAATGAGGCTTAAATAATATACGTGTAATGAAAACTACACAAATTAAATGAGTTCTCATAATATCCTTGAGTTAATTTGTTTGCTGTTGGTTCTGAAATTTGGACTTACCCTGTCAGATTCGACAAGATTCAGACAAGCAAAAATATTATTATGCCTGGAGTTTTCAACATGGATCCAATTCTGTTGAATCAGCTTTATGTATATATAAATCCATGCATTGTAGTAATAAAACTTAATTAAGAGAAGGTAGTTAAAAAAAATACAAGTTATAAGAAGTTGCATCCCTGTTTGACACGTTTGGGGTTCAATTTGCTACTCCGTCAAAATTTAGTTTTTGTTGATAGGCGATCAATAAATTCCACTGTAAACCCTCGTTCAGATCTGTAGTTTGCTCTGGCTTTGAAAATGGGTAGAGTTATCTTTACCTAAACTTTTATTTCATTAAAAAAAAAATAATAAATAATGTTGAAAATTTAGGAAAACAATTGGACGAAAAGATGATCCTCTTGTTGGCATTATTTCTTTATACGACTTAGAATTATCCGCATGCAGCCCAAGACCCCCCAAGGTCTATGGAGAAATTAAAGCCGGCTTTGCTTTAATTTGAACTTATTAGAGCTTGTAAATACAAAATTAATTTGTGTTGTCTTTCTTTGTAATGTTTTGTTAGAAATTTTGATATAGTACAGCTAGAGCGTACTTAATTAAATTTTTGAATTTCCTAGAAACCTTCAAGGCTGTGTTTAAAGGAAGGGTCAAAATGAAAAATGTATTTTTTTTATTTTCTTGGAATAGAAATGTATGTTCACATATATGTCTATATACACTTTAACAAACTATACATCTAAAACATAAGTTTTGTTTGGATGCATTTTCATCTTTCATTAATATTTCACTCTTCCTTCTAAGTCCCAACCAAACAAAGTCTTATGCTATGTTTGGTAAGAGGGAAAGTAAGAGGAGTATATGTACATACATGCAACACTCATCATTGAAAGAGATTATATTTCTAAACCAAATTGCATTGAAATGAAATAGGAAGGTGGAAAATAATCCAACATTAATTACTCATTAATTAAATCGATGAATACCAAGTGTGTATGATGATGTTGATCACATGATACAAATAATTTTACATTGATTTCATTTATTTAATTTGTGCATTAATAGAAGAAGAATATAAATAGGGTGGTGATAAAACCTTGTATGAATCGATGAAGGGGTTGTCGTATGTATATGTTTGGGAAGGTAGATATGAAATCCAAGGTGGTAGTTTTGTTTTCGATGAGTGGATGGATCTATATTTAATTTGTTGAGAGGGACATGCCTATGCCTGGATCAAAACTAAATCCAATATTTATTATTCATTTTTCTAATTTCCTTCCTTTTAAACTTGTAACAATTAATTCAAAATCTGAGCATTTCTGAAAGATTTCTGTATTCTTCAAATTAAAGTAGTGAAAATTAATAAAGTTGAAATTTGTTGTGTATTCTTTAATTTTTGTATTTTGTTGTTCTCACGCACAGCTACAATATACGTAAAATAGGAAATAAGTCATATGATCCTAGATGTTTGATAAAAATTCGAAACAACTACATGTACTGGAAAATCCAATTTAAAGCAAAATTTGAGTCCTAAATAGAGGAGAGGATCCCCAGAGGGTTGTGGAGGGACAGTCAACCCCCTGGAAAAGGAGAACTTTACCCCAAAAATAGATTTGCCAAAAAAATCTCTATAAAAAAATGTGAACTGGAAAATGTCATCATTAAATGAGTTATGTTACGTGTTCACTTTTTGTTAGATGGATTGACACACATGTTGACTTTGATTGCAACTTGTTATTAATAACTTAGCGGTGATTTACCGCTAAAATACAAATGAACTATTATTACAAATAAATTAAAAAATTACTGATATGTCATAGTTTCACTCTAAATATTTAACTTTTTATGCATCCGACCCATATGAAATATATAATAATCGAAAAAGAAAATATACATAATTAATATATATGCAATTAAATAATAATAAGGATAGATTCATCATATTGTATAAAAATTAACTCTTAACCACCATCGGGACTAAGTAGTTGATTTTGTCAAAACTTAGGGACTAGATAGTGTATTTTTAAAACAAACAGACTGACTAGTATAATATATATTATCACAATCCAGTCCTCGAACCGTCACCAGCGCTAAGGAACGGGTAAGTTTAATGTCACCAGAACCGTAGCAAGCCTTAAAACCATAATCAATATTAAATGCACAGTCATATAATGATTAAATTCACCATGTTTGTCATATTAAAACCCCTTAACATACTCAACTTGAAATATAGTCCTTAATCTGGTACTGCAGTCTAGAATTTAATATATGAAATACGATTACTAATAAACCTACATAATAAAGATAACGGTGCTGCTCAGAGAAAAGTCTTGGACTGCAACTCACTTCTAGTCTCCTTAAAAGCTTAGGGAGTTAGTCCTCCCTTGGAGAATTAATTATATGTAATTCATGAGTAATTTAGCACTCATCCAGTCATAAAATACTATACATATCATATATACTATATATTGTTGGGATTTTTCACCGGAAATCACCTGATTAAAGCGGAAGAACGTGATGATTTCTTCAAATCCGTGCCCAGGAGCAATTGAGATGGAAATTGGAAAAATAAAAATTAAATAGAAAGAGATAAATCTCTTACCAGGAATATCTCTTTCAAGAGATGGATGCGGACTGCAGGAATCAAACTAGAAACCCTCCTCGTTCACGTACACGAACGCCTACCGAACACCACCCTTGCTAGCGTCGGAAAACACGAACTTTTTGGAGAGGGAGGCTAGGGAGAATTTTCGGCTATCACTGTGTTACTTGGTTGGCCGAAATTCCTAGGGCTCATAAACCCTAGGTTGGCCGAAATTCCTTAAGGAATTTTTGGCCCAACTTGGCTCTTTCATTTGTGTGGGCTTCCTTCTCTTAATTCAGGCTCAATCTCATTTTAATTAGTCTGATTTAAATTAATTTCAAGCCCAACTTTAATTTACCCATGTATTTAATATATTATACCAAGTAACATATTATTTACATTTAAATTAAAATTAGTTTGACCAATTAATTTAATCCATCAAACTAAAATTAGATCTTCACAAAATAAAATCATATGTAAACCTATACATATGAATATTTCCACCTAGGAAATAATTTCATAATTAATCCAATTAATTATGAAGAGCCAATTAAATATATATTAATTTTATTATTATGATCAATCCAATTGATCTTTATAGGATAATTAATATATATACCTCTCTCTCCAGAGTGTATACTCCAAGTATACATGTGATTCCTTAAGTCGGTGTTCAATCGCTCAATGTGTACGATCCCGTGGGCCCATCATTATGTTGGCAGTGGGTCTGTGGCCCACAGACTGCAGTTGGGCTCTAGCAAGCTACTGCAGCCCCCAATCAAGATGGAGATGTCAGTCTAACTGTTATCATAACCCTGTAGTTTGAACTTGTATATCCCATGTCATTCATATCGGTATCCAACACAGAGGCATGGATTGATCACCCTCTTTTGTATCTGAACATTAACTTGATCCCGAATGCACTGAAGCTCACAAACAAGTTCCAACTCGTTTGGGTGTGGCCACACTCTTATCAGTCACATTCATCAAAAGGCCGGTGATATCTTCTCAGTGGACTACTGAGTGACAAATCCCTTCTGCATATCCATAGCATTGCCATGCTAAGTGACATACTCGAAAGCACCCATACTTGCCGCCCTATTACAGGCCCTTTAGGCGTACCTCTAAGTATGCGACCTCACATGCAACACCATCATATGGTTAGGTCAAAGGATCCATACAAGTACTACACGAGAATCACTTGTGATACTATACCATGTGGATTTCTCGTTTAGTAGATCTATCCAGTACCATGCCCTTTTTACATGTACCCATTAACTTGGTTGACATCCCATGTCCAATGACCGGTAAGACACCGCCATACAACCAGGTTAATGATAGTCTCTTGTTCCATTCATTCCCACGACTAGAACAGACTACGGATCTATTCATGGTCATATCGTTTATCCTATCCATGGTCTTACTGCCAAATGCATGACACTGGTCATCATGGATATGGATATATCCATTGGATACTTCATTTAATATATTGCACAAGATAAATATTATAAATTAATTAATGCCTTTATTAATAACACAAATAAGTATAATACATAAATCCAATAAATGAATTATACAAATATAAGGACCAATACCTCAGGACTAGAGCATATCCAACATATATGTATTCACACGCTTGAATTCTGTAGAACAACTAATAAATCACTATATCAATAAATGGTTTCTATACGTTATGGACCCTAAATCTCAATACCTAACATGTCATAATCTATATAGCCATCAGGCTCTCTTAATCCAATGACTAAGGGACCGAGAATAACTCAACCAAACCCGCACTCAGTCGGCTGGAGGACCGAGAATATCTCAACCGAACCTATACACAGCCTCACTTAATTTCAATTCCATAATATCATATAGCCCGAGAATAACTCAACGGAGCTTATCCATGATCCACATCATCATTATCATACTTACATTTTATAAACCCGATAATACCTGTGCACACAAGGTCCTGATGCAGTTCACCAGGAAGCATGTCCATAACATATATTTAAACTACAATTGGAAATATATATAAATATAATTATAAGTGTAGGCAATACTTTTCTTCAAATAATTATAATAATCACAGAGTAGAAGTACACTTTGAAAATATGTCATGAATGCAAATGCTAAATTAAAAATGCAATACATATAATTAACTCACATATTTCTGTCTAATTTAATCTACTTACTTGGCTTGGACTTGATAATTATTTATTATCAAGCTTCCTGCGTATCCCAAATTCCAATTTGGGAATCAAAGCAACATAGTTTTTCTAATATTAAAATAACTTAATTATCATTCTTATATAACTTATTCCGTATAATACATCACCCTGTTACTATTCACAAATACGGTTACTATTCATATGAGTTACTATTCATAAATACGGTATATTACTATTGACTAAATTATCAAAAATCACCTAAAACATCATATATTCCTCCAAATACGTTTCTAGTAATTTTTCATATTTTCTTTATATATAAATCTCACTTAACAAATTTTCCAACAAATAATATAATTAATTCAACTCAAAATATTTTAAAAATTCATATAAAATAATCTACTCAGAATCATCAAAAACTTCAAGAATTAATATTGCTCCCCTTAATTCATAGATCAATACAAAAATATTAAACCAACAGAAACTCACCGAAAAATATTCCGATAACCGGAATAATGCCTATAATTCGAACGTAAAACACCACTAGATTCACAGTATTGCTAGGAGTTCAGAAATACCAATTTTATTCTTATATCACTTCATATTTAGAATTAATTTACAAAAATCTACATAATTTCATTTCCAAATACACTATCATATAAACCTCAAAATAAAATCTTAACCATACATAATGAAATTCACTTAGTTCTAAACACGTATCTGTAATTTCATCACGATTGTTAAGTTTCTTTTATATATATATATGTATATCTCTTTTGCTCTGGAAATGTCAAGAGCTTCGCCCCCTTTTTTCTTTTTTTCTTCCTGCTCTCCTTTCATTCTTTTCTTTAAATACTTTTATAAAAATATCTTTCTTCTAAAATTATCATTTTACATTTAAAGTAATATATTTTTAATTTTTTAAATTCCTCCACATAACTTTTATTTTTTTCGATTATACCCTTACTGTACATATAATTTTCACCCCCAAAACTTTCTATTTTTATAATTCCTCAATATTACATTACTTATAAATATTAATACTTATTAAATTTTCGGGGTATTACATATATAAACTCAGGACTAATAAATTATTTAACCATATAACAATATTGAATAAATATTTTTGAATATCTTTTATTAAATATTTTTAATACTAATTATTCTGATTATTGTTTAATGCAGTTTATTAGTTTATCACGAATTAATATTTTTATCATTAAATTATTTATTTGGGTATGTGGAATTTGAAGATTATTATGGTATTAATATCGTGGATGTAGCAGTGAGATTCATGTAAGTTAAAAATTGATGTTAAACCATGCTATGTCAGCATTTTTTTTTTCTTAATTTATCTTTCATAGCAGATCACATGTACTTCGCTGGCAGGTCACCACTAAGTTCGTATATTTTTCCATGGAAAAATGAAGTTTATGTACTAAATTGTGAAAAATCACTAAAGTCTATATACCATGAGTGTAATTTAGCAGCGAGCATAAAAAAAATAATTTATTTCTAAAATAAATTAAACATTGTTTCTCCGTAAATTAAAATTCTATTAGTTTATATTAGTTTAAAGAATCTAAACCATATACATATATATATTTTGATAAAATAATCTTGATAAAATATTAATCTATAATATGGATAACAAAATCAGTCTTTAACCAATATTCCAAAAAAAATCTGAAATACAAATAATGCTGACAAAAAGTTGTTACTATTATTTTGGTTTATAAGGGCCAATTAATTAAGAAATGAGATTGTAAAATTAAGCTAATAATTTGTTAATGAAGCAAATTAATCGAGTAAAAGAAGATAAAGCGTATATGTTTTTCTTTTATGGAGAAGATAAAGCGTATGTTAAAATGAAAAGAAAACTAGTAAATTCAGTCTCGTGGAGCTTAAAAAAAAAATAAATACAAAGTTAATTAATGGTTAGTTGATTTGTGTGTTATACTTTATGGATGAGTTAGTCAACAAAACGAGCTAAAATGAAGATTTAACAGTTCATAATCAAAATGAACAACTGTTAATTTGTAATTCATAAAATCAATGGACAACAGGTAATTGTAAATAGAGAATGGCAATATTGGTATTAAATAAACACTCCAATTTAGAAGAAATAAATTGGACATCTAATCCGTTATGAATCCTTATCATGGTTGTGAAAATGAGACTTGATCGACTAGTTTGATTAGAACCGGAGGCTAATCCGGTTAGTTTTCACCCAGTTTTGTGGATTGGTCAAAACTGATCCTTAATTTGTTGAAGAAATCAGTTGAATTGGAATATGGTAAACCGAACTAGCTTTTGGTTCTATCAAACGATTTTTTAAATATCATTTTAATTCAAAAAGTTATGATTGAATAAGATTAATTTTTGAATTTCCTTATCAATACATTATTAAAAAGAAAATTAAAATTTTTGAAATATTTTTTAAAATCAAATTAACCATATATTTTTTTAATTATAATTATTAAAAACTATATATAATAAATATATTATATTTAAAATTTTTAGTTTTACAAAATTATTGTTGATGTTATAAATTAATATGATATAAATATATTATTATTTTAATATATTTTTTAAAATCAGTTCAACTTTGATTCTATGAACTATTATATTCACCGGCTCAACGAAAGCTCCAAATCTAAAGACCATAAACTCTTCCCCTTCTGATTTCATTCCTTCCAAACAAGGATTATTCGTCACCCCTCCAAACCCTTCCTTTATGAACCTTTGGAATCCTCCTCCCCAAACAATGCCTAATAAATTATATTTACAAAAAGCACTTTCTATATCATTTGGTACACTGACATATTTGTTCCTTTTTATTTTTTTTTATGGATTTCAAAGAAAATAAATTCCATTATTTTCATAAAATCAATATTGAATACAATTAAAATAATCAATCATTTACTTGAGATAGAAAAATAAATTTTCAGGAAATATACGTTATATGAAAATTCAACAAATATTTTATGAAAAAATAAATTTTGAAAGAAAAACTTAAACAGTGAAAATTGAGTTAGATTGTAAGTAAATATATAATATAAACATGAAAAACAATCACACGCATCATATTAAATAATTGGAGGAAAATTTATAATAACTATTTCATTATAGATGAAAATAAATTAATATTAAAGAAACATATTAATTTGTTTTAGTTTAATTCTTTGGTCTTTTCTATTTTTTTTTTTATTAATCCATTGATTTTTTAAAAAAACTATATAGACACATTAAAAAAAATTAACTTTAATTTTTATAAACATTGAGCTTTTTCTTGAACCAATTGTAGGAAGGTGGCTGGATTTCGAGCCCAACACACCCGGTAAGTTCTCATACTTCCCTCCCAATTGAACTTGTAAATTGAACCAAGTTCAATTAACAATATAATTAATTAGCTAAACTATTAATGAGAGCTTATTGTGTGAGAAATTAAAAAATCAGTGCGTCTATGCTTAAGAAAGAAAAATTGAAAAACTGAAGGATTTAAATATGGTTGGTTGATAGTATTAATGTGTAATATGTGGTAATTAAAGTCCAAGTGGGGCATTGGAGGGAGTCCTATTTGAATTTGACTAATGAATAATGCGCGTTTATATTCTCAATTCTCACCTGTAACTAGTAATATTAGTATTTTTTTTACTTATGTGTTGTTACTAAATGACAAGCCCCAGGCTAGCAAATGCTTTACAGAAAATTACAGCCAAAAAATACTCTGATTTCCTAAGACAATTTAGTAATTAATAAGAGTACAGCCAGTGAAATTTTGAATATAAATTGTGGTGTATCCCATATTTTTAGGCTTAAACTTGAAACTGGAAATGGGATCCCCACCAAAATGCCCTGAGAGTGGTTATGGGTATTTGGTTGAGAAAGCAAAGGAAATTGGAAAAGAAGATCCAAGAAAGATTATTCATTCCCTAAAAGTTGGAATTGCACTTACTTTAGTATCTTTGTTCTACTACTTCAATCCTGTTTATGATGGTTTTGGTGTTTCTGCTATTTGGACCGTTTTGTCTGTCGTTGTTGTCTTCGAGTATTCTGTTGGTAATTAACTCTCGTCACTCATTTCATAACACTATTTTTCCTCCCCAACCATCCCTTTTAAATCCACTCCATGACTGTTTTTTCCATTCACAAGGCTCGAAATTGAGTCCTTGCTTAAGGGGAAACCGCTCCTTCCTGCTCCAATCAACAGCAGTTGGTATTTCGTAACATTAGTTGATTCTCATTTCCTGTATGTATATATTTGATTTAAATTGTGACAGTTTGATTAATTAAGTAATGGAATGAAAAGCAGGTGCAACAATAGGAAGAGGATTGAATAGAATGTTGGCAACAATAATGGGAAGTTCTCTGGGTTTTGGAGCCCACTGGATAGCTTCTCATTCCGGAAAGATAGGACAACCCATTCTTCTTGCCATTTTTGTCTATGTATTTGGTAATTAGTTAACCCCTGCAACCTACTCAATTATATATTCATCACTTATGGCAATATGTTTATTAATAGCTTAATGGTCCATTTTATTAATTAATTAATATGTTAGTGATTGGAAGTAAATAGAATTGTTAAATGATTTGATTAAACGCAGCTGGAATGGTGACATTTGTACGGTTCTTCCCAAAAGTGAAGGCGAGATACGATTACGGGCTGGTGATATTGATATTGACATTTTGTATGATATCAGTGTCTGGATATAGAGATGATGAAGTGATTCATATGGCTCACAGGAGAGTTACTACGATTATTATTGGCAGTGTCACTTCTGTAATTATTTGCATTCTCATATGCCCTGTTTGGATTGGACAAGATTTTCATAACTTAATTGCTTCCAACTTGGACAACCTTGGAAACTTCTTACAAGGTACGTACCCTAAATCTATTTTGTCCCTTCTTATTTTGCTACATGTTACAAATAATAATAAAAATTATTATTGGCTCGCTTAAACTTTTTTGAATTGAACATTTTTATGATATGATATGAGAGTCTTTTAGAACTTAAAGATTGTAGTACTCAATTCGTCATCATATCATGCTTGTGGTATGCATACATTTTATATATATATTCCGGAGACCCCTTTCCATAATTATGCAATGATTTTGGTGAGATAATTATTTGTGAATTTCAACTAATAAATTAATTGAATATTAATCTAAGAAATCACGTAAATTTGCAGGATTTGGAAGCGAATATTTTGGAACATACGAAAATAAGACTGACAAACCATTCCTTCAAGCCTACAAAACTATTCTTACTTCAAAAAACACTGAAGAAAACATGGTGAGTGCTAACTTAAACATGACTAATTTTTATCCAAGTGTAAATTAATTGTGTATATATAAATACATACACATGGTAAATAATAAAAAGCAATGTAAGAGAAATCGTAAATAATAAAAAGCAATGTAAGAGAAATCTTATTCTCATCTCGATATGATGGATCCGTGTTTCAATACCATCAAGATATTATCTTCTGTAGCACAATTTTCATTACTTGAATCTCACAGCTTTAAAACACATGCATATATATTGGAAATGTTTTGTTTTTATTTATAAAATAGTCTAATCACGTTTTTCTATATCCCATCAATATGACATTTTGTTTATTACTCCTCTATTCTCGTAATTTAAAATCACTTTTTACTCTTGCCTTCTTCTCGGGACCTGATCGGTCGTTGCAAGATCATTTAAAAATATAAAATGGTTTTTACTTAGTAATAATAATTGGAACTATACTAGTATATAATTAATTTTGAGCTTTCACCCTCAATTAGTCCAACCAAATTGTTCAAATATGACTTAAAGGAATCGCATGATATTAAAGTTCTTAATTATGTGCAGGCTAATTTAGCAAGTTGGGAACCATGTCATGGTGGGTTTAAGATGAGGCATCCATGGAAACAATACCTTAAAGTTGGAAGCCTAAGTCGTGAATGCGCCAACAAACTTGAATCTCTTGACACCTACCTCCATTCAAATAATCAAGTATGAACCATCCATCACTTGCTCCTCTTTAATTATTGTAATTAGTTAACAGATTAATTTTAAAGATGTTGCAGCCTCTAAATCTACACATGTTCATTAGACAAGTTTGGACCGAGATTGTTAGACTTGATAATGAAAAAATTTGTTCGGGCTTCGCTAAGCCCATATCAAAATTAATTTGAGCTCGGGTTATGCTTAGAGCATTAATCTTAAGTCCAATCCAAACCCATCTATCAAAATTGATTTCCTTTTTTGTTTTTCAATTTTTCGCAATAATCAAACTAAAACAAATACAATATAACAAAAAAAGAAAAAAAAAAAATACAATACTATAAAATTCATATCATCTAATTAAATTTAGCACAAAACGTTGATTATAAATTTATTTATATGAAGTGTAAAACAAAATAAAAATAAAATAAAATATATAAGCATTTATTAATCTGGTTGGATTTGGACATTTACATAAATCCCAAGTCCGACCTACTAAACTTCGGGTTTCACCAGGCTCAAGCTCGAGCGGTCCATTATGTGAGCTCGAGCGGTCCATTATGTAAAATATATGTCCAAGTCCGGATTTTAGAGAATGGCCATGGACCGCCCAATGATCAGGTTTATCTAAGTAATCTAACAAACAAATTGTTTTGCAGACAGCAGTTGAAATCCGAAGGAGAATACAAGAGCAATGCACAATGATAAGCATAGAAACGGGCAAGGCATTGAAGGAATTAGGTACAACAATGAAAAGAATGAAAAGATGCACGTCAATGGTGGATAGTCACATATCCGCAGCAAAAGATGCAGCAGAAATCCTCAAATCCGAACTGAAAACCAGATTGGTTGAGCAAAGTACAGAAGCTTATTCAATTTTAGAGATAATACCAGTGGCTACGGTTGCTACAGTAATGATTGATGTCATAAAATGTGTTGAAAACATTGCAAAGTCTGTTGAAGAACTTGCTATTGCAGCTGATTTCAACAGCACACTTACCATTCCTCAACACTGTGGAACAGTCCAACCAGTTTCAGATACAAGATCAATTGATGTTATCATTGTCGTTGATGCGGCATCTCCAGAGTACAAGTCAAATTCATCAACAGCAGTATAGTGCTCTTTAATTTTTTTTTTCTTAATAATTTCCAATTGGGAGGTACTGAGTATATATATATATATATATATATATTACCTAAGGTGATATAATAGATATGCTCCAATTGTTTTGTTTTTAACAATTTGAGTTTTTCCTTTGCCTTCCTATATACACCACACATATATTAATTAGTCCAAGTAAGAATTGTTTCTTTTTTTTTTTAAGAAAAAATTATTTATAGGAAAATCTTTTTGGTTGCAGAAAAATTGCAGCATAAAAAGTATTGGTAAGATAATGTATAGATGCAGGGGATCCTTTGCTTGCTGAACTGTGGGCGCTTAATATAGCCCTTAATATTCTTCTCTCTGATGGTAAGGGGAAGACCATTGTGGAAACGGATTACCGGGAATTACTGAACATGGTTCTGAATCAGTCCCGTGCAGAGAAGTTTCACCCCCACCGTAACATTTGTGCTGAGATTAGGATGCTTATGCACCAAATTCCAGATGTTAAACTGACTCATTCCTATAGAGAAGCCAACTCCTGTGCTCATGTGCTAGTGAAGTCTGCCAGAAGGTAACCCCAAGGCCTCAACATCCTAGCTTCCCCTCCAAGTGAAGTAGTGCACTGTATGGCTGATGACCGTAGGGAAATCCCGCGGCCAAGAGATATCGGGTGCTTTTAGTTTTTTTGCTCTTGGTTTTTGTTCTTTGTTTCTCTGTTTTTTTTTCTACCAAAAAAAAAAAGATAATGTATAGATCCTTTCCATCTTAATTTCTTTTAACATCTTGAATTGCCTTTGAATGTTGTCCTAAGATTCATATTCCTTCTCTTAAATTACTTATTCATCTTTAAAGGATTTACTTGAGAGTACTTCTAAGATATTGGTAAACCATTTTATTTTTAATTAATCTCAAAATAAGTAAATGTTAATATGTCCCTCTTCATGCAATAGTCATATAGTTTGTTGTCATGGGATTTTTTTTTTTTTTTTTTTTGAATGAACCTAAGATTTCATTAATGCATGTTCAAAAATATTACATCAATAAGAGCAAAACGAAGAATATTGTCTGAGATAGTAGGATGAGAAGAAGATAACCCCATACTAGCAAGCAAATGAGCTGCCTTACTGACACTTCTCTTGAAGAATTATTTGTCAAGGAATAAGCAATTGCCTTGGAATAATCTCAAAACTTGATTGTTGTAGTGGGATAATACTAAAATCAATTGATCGCGCACGATGACAGAATTTAACCTTCTATAGTTAGAATTTTACAAAATTCTCACGAGTAGGAAATTGGAATAATTCAGGAATTATTATTAATCATCAAAAAAACTAACTCTCAAAAAATCATAATAACTTAAGTAGCAAAAACCTAATTAGAATCCAAAACGAAAAAGGAAAACAAAAATTGAAAAATTACAAAAAAAGTCCTGAAAAACATTAAAGCACAAAATTGAGGACTAAACAATGGAATTTGGCCAAAAAGCGACGGACGTCATGAGACTTTGAATCTTTGGCCCGATTCTCATAAAATTAGAATCTGAAATCATGAAAAACCACCAACCCGAACTTCTCAACATTTACCGGAATGCCACTTCTCTAAAATCAAGAAAACTTGTTAGTCTACTACATCATTGATTCAATAACTTTCTCATTTTTCTATGATGGCAACCGTTCTTGAATTATCTTGAAATGTATGGCTTTGATCAACTTAATTTCTGTAGAGATTAATTTTTCAGAATTTCTTTATATAAGATTAATATTTGATTTAGTGAAAAAATTTGTCTTTTTTTTTCTTCAGAAAAACGAATATGATTTTTGAAATTCCCCTGAAAATATGATTACTTTTTTTCAATAAAATTCTTTGAGTTCGCCCCTTCAAAATATTCTTTCATTGAACTATTAGGGAATTTAGAAATCAGAAGGTTAATTTTGATTCTAATTTCTCTTAAAATTTTTTTGTGTAAACTGCTGAAAGAGAAATTTAAATTAAATTAGATATGAATTATGATAGAGTATAATAAACAATTTTTTATTACTCTTGAAAATTTTATAAAGAATATTTTACCGATAGAAAAAAATAATAGATTAGTATTGAAAATAATATATATTCTGCTATTTAAAACAGGTTAGCTTAATAAAAGTATTAGTTTAGGCTATATAGTTCTGAAATAGGGGAGAGCAAAGGTCCGTTCGGTCCAAGAACCAAACCGAATCTAAGATCAAATAGTAAAAAAAAATTAGGATAAAAAACTGAATCGAAATATTTCGGTTTGGTTCAGTTTGATTAAGTAAAAAAACCAAAATATACATATTATTAAAAAAAAATTACTGTTTAATAATAAATTAATAACAATAATAATAATAATAATAATATTTTATTATTAGTATTTGTTTCA
Source organism: Euphorbia tirucalli (assembly GCA_039660915.1). Lineage (NCBI taxonomy): Eukaryota > Viridiplantae > Streptophyta > Magnoliopsida > Malpighiales > Euphorbiaceae > Euphorbia > Euphorbia tirucalli. The sequence continues at coordinate 16,860,777 of CM077639.1, forward strand.
TTATGAAAAAAGAACTTGTAAACAATAATATTATAATTAATTCATTATATTTTTGGTTTCATAATAATAATAAAATAAAATGAAGACAATTCATCTATAGTTAATTGAATTCACAAAAAATAGGCCCACAAAATAGTCCCAATATCACAAAAGTAAAAAGTCGAAAACTACAATCTAATATTCTAATTATAATTGGGGGTTGGGGGCTAGGGATTTTGGTTTTTGGTTTTAGGGTATTGTTTTCTTTTTTTTTTTTACATATATATGTAATTGAGTTCGATTCTTGGTTTATTTAGGTTTTTATAGTTAAAACCGAAAACCTAAACTATACAATATAATCACCAAAACCGAACCGAATTGGTTTGGTCCGACTGGGTTCGGTTCGGTTTTTATGGTTTTTGCTATAAAACCAGGCTTTAAGTACTAAGTAGAATATGAGAACATCTGGGCCGTTGTAAAAATAAGACTAGTTGTTATATGAGATATACTAACTAAGCCCAATAAGCATAATTAGCCCCAAAGTAAAGTTGTTGTCTTAAAAAAGATTAAAATATATATATATATATATATATATTTTATGTTTTCGGATATGTTGTCATAAATCTATGTATTAGGTTATGAATATGACCAATTAACAAGACTAAAATTTTATTATAATTAAGGAGTTATATCTTTATTAATGAATACCAATTAAATGGGTACGTGATATGAAGTTATTAATAAATTATGAATGAAATGAAAATAATTTGAAGACAGGGGAATTAAAGTAGCTAGCTAGCTATTGCATCATTTTCGTAATAATTAAGACTGTAAACCCATAAAAGTCCAACTAAATTATAGTATTATATTGTAACACAGGCAAGTTGCATGCAGTCTTTCAATCCAATGGGAGAAAGAACAGCATAACAAGTCAAAGTGACATGCAGCTAAATAAACATACTAATTCTACTTATTAATCACCAAGTCACATCTCATTTCACGATTTAAGTTTTAATTTCTTTAGTATATGATATGGTCAAGGCAGCCACACTGTGTATTTGGTATAACCCAAACACACAAGAAAAAAAAAAAAAACTATATAACAACGCAAAAAATTATCATTTGACGACGCTTTTCGGCGTTTTTAAGCGTTTATCCACGTTTTTAAAAACGTTGTCACAAGTGTCATTAAATCGCATGTCGTTATATTTAACGACGTAAAAACATTATGTGGGTAAAATCAAATGCGTTGTCATTTTATATAAAAAAACATTGTCATGCTGACAACACTTATATTTTTAACGTCATAAACTTTATTATATCTTTTGATTATAAATTTAAAGATTTTCATGGCATTTTATTCAAGCGTCCCAAAGTTGGGACACATACCTTTTTATGTCGTCATTTCCTTTCAAAAAATATTCAAAGTGTCTTGAATTTCGCAACAATTTAAATATAAAGCATCTCCTATTTATGACATATAATTATATAAGCATCTACATTTAGCCACATTAGGAATTCATTTTGTCGTAAATATGACGTCATTTTTTCAGAAAAAAGTGTCGTTAAAGCGCGGTACATAATTATTATTACACTCTCAATATAACAACATTTTTCCCTGTAAACGTCCTTAATGCGACGACACTTCAATAAAAAGCATCTCCAAATTTACAACATATAATTATATAAATGTATATATTTAACATCAGAATAAATTATGTCCCAAATAAAATTACATCTATACTTAAAAAGTCCTCAAATTGCAAAGCGTAAACATCGTTTTGTCGTTGGATTATGTGTCATATTCAACCAATCAGTCAATTATCATATAAAAGTAATTACATTAAATGTAAGATCCTTGCATCAAGTATATAATTATAATCACAAAGTAAATAACTCCTTAGAACTATAAGCTTATCCAACCTTACGACTAAATTGCTCAACTACTACTTATTACCATAAGCCACCTTTATCATTTCTGTTCCTATTAAGTTTCTGCAGCCAAATACCAAAAATTACTCATAATACATTTATAATTTATAATAGTTTCTTGTTTAAATCAATGAATGAATAAATAAAACCTAAAGAACAATTAATAGAAGCAAAATAAAAAATAGGTGAAACAAAGTAATTTACCTTACAATGCATGCTACAATGACATTAGAGAGAAAACATTCTAGCTCCTTTTAGTCCTTGGCTAAAAATAACAGAGAAAACAATCAATAAAACAGTTTAAAGAGCTGTAATAACTTAGGGCATGCTCCATATATTATTACAAAGAATTATTTAATATGATAGTAAATGAATGAATTAATCGGTATCTTAAGCCTAAGCCTAAGTTAACTATGAAAGAATACTCTGCTATTCATCTACGTCATGCCAATGACAGATTAAAATTTGATAGCATTTCAATTCAATAATTAGACGAACCTCACCAAATAGCAATCTATAATTTATAGTACCACTGAAAAAGGACAGACATGCAAACTTAGACTTAGAAAAATTAATGCAATCATAACTAATTCACAATAAAAGCACTTGAGTCAAAAATTATTTCAGATATGAGGCAACAATTGGGTAAAACAAGCACTTCAGCTTTCATTTTGTTGGCAATTTAAGAACAAAAACAAGACAAGGAAAATTACCACTAACTTGTGCTAAAACAAATTGATTGGGAAGGAAAAGATAATATATTATAGCTAATACATAACTAGAACGAATTCGCATGATGTACTCCATAGCTTGTTACTCCAACATTTGAAGCATAAAGAATGCCAAAGATATCTTGAAGCTAAGCTGACGTGAATCATAAACACTTACTGGTCGCAGATTTCTTTTTTCACAAATGAGTTACAGTCATTTCCAAATGCACTTAAGGTATGAAATAAAACCCACTTTGGGTAACAATTGTTATCTCTCTCTTTCCTTGTCCATAACCTACAAAATCAAATGAAACCTATGGAGATATAACATTTTTCTCAAATCATTACATTTTCTAAAAGGTGGATTGAAAACAAAATTAGAGCTCTATCAATAGTGTTACCATTTCATGAACCTCAATCCCCTCGTAGTAAGTTCTTCAGTCATCTCTTTCACATTAGCCTTCCACAATACATCATCTTCTGTTTCTATCTTAAAAGAATCTCAAAGTGTTATTATACTCACAACCAGGGCAAAATAAGGTTTTAGTCCCATTTAGTACAGCTATCCAGAGATGGCAAGCAATCTAAAGGAGAATATAACTGTTAGTACTTCAAAGAATCCAATTACTTCTCGACAAAAAATTCTAAAGGAGATTATAACTGTTAGTACTTCAGAGAATCCAAGTACTTGCCAACGAAAAATCAATTGTTGGGAAAAGATATTGAGTCTGTTATGTTTTCATCTCTTGTCACAGGGATGCACACCCTACAGAAAATAGACCATGCAAATGCAAGCCTCCCATTTATAGACTAAAAATGGCTATAAAGTATTGTTATCAACTAGGAATTGAGAGAAATGAAATCCAATATGAATCAAGTTTTTATAGAGTTCAAGGAAAGTTTTTTTTTTAGCTTAAACAAAACACATAAGCAGTATTTAACACCAACCACAAATTCAATAATCATAAATAATAAAATTCATAAATTTTGAGTAAAAAAATAGAATGGTTAACACTATGCCTCAAAGATTCGCATCATGAAATAACAGTTGAAAAATACACAACTTGTAGGAAAAACTCCGGAGAAAGATCCTTCAAAATTGAATTATCAAAATATACTTTTCAAATCCATCAAACTTGTATCAAATCCAGAATTGTTTCTGTTCTAAATTACATTCTGAATACAGAACACTATTGACAGTAGAACAACCTTACTGAAACGGGTGTAAGACCAAGACTAACCATCCATAAATCAAATCTACAGAACTAGTTGATACTAATAAAGCACCTATGTTCCCAAAACAAATTGCTAGCATACTTCTTTACAGCTTGACATGTTCTGATATAAAAGCTATTATTCTAGAAATCCAAATTAACCAGATCTAAACCTTAATCAAACATATATAAGACATCACAAACAAAGACATAAAAAAAAAAAAAAAATTCGGTTACATCACAAATAAAAGAACACAAAACAAAGAGAACTAGAATGGATAAGAGTTAGAGCAATAGAACTTGATATTCCACCCAAATCTCTAGCAAATCTCCTGTGGCCGAACTAAGTCAAATCCTTTTAAATTTTAAAAAAAGGAAGCAAAGTGGATATATCAGCAAAAAGAAACACATAATAGGAAATTAAATTGGATGAAACAAATAGACACGGAGAGAAGTGTCACCTCTGATCGACGACAAGGCAGTAGTGTTTCCCAGAATAGGAAGCAACGTTGGTTGTAGGATCCGGCAGCGGCGTTGATGGTCAAGGAGAGAGACTGAAAGCGTCTGGAACGAAGGCAAACTAAGTGGAATCGATGCCGGCAACGTAAGCTGGAATCAACGGCAATGAGAAGATTGGAAAGGGAGAGATTGGGTGGGAGAGATGTCACTTCGGATGCTTCTTGTCTCTAGGGTTTGGAGTGTTATGGATTTAAGCCCCAAATCTAAATTAATTGTCTTTATTCCTTGTTTTTACACTTTTTTTCCCTACTTTTAACATAAAATTAAACAAGTTACAATATCGAATTAAAATTGTTTTAGTAACTTCAGATTATTAATTTTAATTTGGAAATATTTACATATATATTAAAAATTTTAAAAAAATTTGGGGCTTTCAAAATTCCAGGTTATCGGGTCACTTTATGTCAACACAAAATCAAACTCGTCTTTAATTTTAAAATATAAATATCAATGTTTAATTAAAAGTGAAGTTCAATTTTTATGAAAATGCCAATAACAAATCGAAGGTATCATTAATTTGTGATATAAGTCGACACAAATAAAAAATGTAGTTGAATATATAAATACAGCGACATAAATATAAGGTGTCTTCAAATTAGAAAATATCGAGACACTTTATATCGATGCAAAATTAAACCGTCTTTAACTTAAAACAAAATGACGATGCTTATTTAAAAGCGTAGTTAAAATTATTAAAATTGCCAACAAAGAATTAAAAGTGTCATTACGTGCTGATATAAGTCGACACAGATAAAAAGTATCTTCAATTAAAAAAAAGGGAGACAATTTCTATCGACACGAAATATAAACCGTCGTTACATGTAAAAAATACCGATGATTTTCTTAAAAGTGTAGGTAATTATTTTAATAATTGCAACATATATTTAAGAGCGTCTTTAAGTAATGAAACAACCGGCACAACATAAAAAGTGTGGTTAAATAATGACATATTTTTTTTTTGTTGCTAAAAAAATGTCGTTATTGTTAGAGTAGCTGTATTTATCTAAAATTGTAATTATGTTTTTTGTATCCTCAATTGTAATCCTTGTCCTACACGGCTAAGGACTCCTTGTAGACTCCTTGTACAAACACTTCTATAAATACATATCATCTCCTCAATGACAAAGTGGGTGAGATTTCCCAATTAAAGAACCCAAACTTACATGGTATCAGAGCCCTAGGGCAACACTGCCGAATTAAAGAAAGAAAGAGAGAAAAGCCTAGCCGCCGGCAACATGTCTACCACCAGCAACACGACCGACGCCCTCTCCTCCACAGCCGAGTCTTCGGTGCTGTCCTCCACACCGAGTCTCACTCACCACCTCCCGCTAAAACTAGATTCCACGAATTACATTCTCTGGAAAACCCTAATCACTCCAATGTTAGCCGGCTGTGAACTTCTTAATCACATCGACAGAACAGGGGCAATACCGGCTGAAAGACTAGCCGATAATACTATCAATCCAACGTTCAAGGTATGGATTCGCCAAGATCAGCAAGTTCTTGGCTGGATTTTGGCATCAATCTCACCTTCAATTTTGCCGCAAGTTGTCGGAGTCAAAACCGCAAGAGAGGCATGGGTAAAGTTGGAAAACACCTATGCATCTGGGTGCAGGGCACAGGTACACAACCTGAAGCAACAGTTACATTCTTTAAAGAAGGGAACCGAATCAGTTGCTGAGTATATGCAACGTGCTAAGATTATTGCAGACCGGTTGATTTCTTTGCAATATCCAGTTCTTGAGGATGATTTAGTTGATGCTATTTTGGATGGGTTGAATGGTCCACAGAGCCCATACCGTGATTTTTGTCGGTCCCTTAAAGCTCGAATGACTGCAGTTTCATTCGATGATTTGTTTGGACTGCTGTTGACGGAAGAGAGACAACTTAAAAAGGAACGGAGTCCTGTCGAAGATCTCAATTTACCGGCTGCCCATGTCACGGTAAAGCAGTCCTCTTCAAGGTCAAGGGGACGTGGTCGTGGCCGCCATCAGCAATATGGCCAGCCGCACTTTCAACAGCAGCACCAGCCGTATCAGCGCAGGCAAGGGGTGTATGGAGCGGCTGATCAGAATCAGTTTCAGCCTCATATTAGTCGATAGTTTCAGCAGCCCCAGGTAACACAAGCTGCTCCTCTTGATGTTTCTAATATTGTTTGTCACAATTGCAAAGGCTTAGGACACTACGCAAGGCAATGTCCCTCTCCACGGTTGAACAATCAGAGGAACCCCTCCCCTCCCATCTCAAACTTTACCACCACTAATCCAAACAACCACCCTTGGATCATGGATAGTGGGGCTATGCACCACCTCACTTCGGAATTGGGAAACCTGAACCTCCACTCTGAGTATAGCGGTCCCGAAGAAGTTCATCTAGGTAATGGTTCTCGTCTCCCAATTAAACATGTTGGTTCCTCTGTTATTCCTGATACTTCTTTGAAATTATCCACTGTTTTACATGTTCCAAGTTCTCACTCCAATTTGATTTCGGTTAGTGCACTAACAAAAGCTAACGATGTCTCTGTTGAATTCTTTGATAAATTTTTTGTTGTTAAGGACCTGAATTCCAAGCAGGTGATCCTTCGAGGCCTGAATAAGAATGGACTGTATGCTCTCCCAGTACAACCGCTCCACCCAGTTCAATCTCACCTCACATCTCTTTCAACCTGGCATGAGCGGCTCGGTCATCCATCTCTTCCTCTTGTTGGACGTGTGCTCAAGCAAAACAATATAAAGTGTTTAGATAGTAGTGCTGATTGTACTTTTTGCTCTAGTTGTGCAGTCAGTAAAAGTCATCGTTTACCTTTCAATATCTCTGAGTCTGTTGTTTCTGGTCCTCTAGATTTAATTTGTTCGGATTTATGGGGTCCTGCCCCGGTTCAATCTCATGATGGCTATTCTTATTACATTCTATTTTATGATTATTACAGCAAATACAGTTGGATTTATTTTCTGGAATATAAGTCTGATGCTTTGAATGTCTTTATGAAATTTCGTACTCTAGTTGAGAAATATTTTGGGCGTCCCATTAAAATTTTCCAATCTGATGGGGGTGGGGAATTCAAGGCTCTGCAATCTTATTTATCTACTAATGGTATTCAGCATCGCATGTCTTGCCCATATACCCCTGAACAAAATGGCAATGCTGAACGCAAGCATCGTCATATTGTTGAAACAGGATTGTCTTTGTTGCATCGTGCTCGTTTACCTTTGAAATTCTGGTCTAATGCCTTTGATACTGCTGTTTATCTCATTAATCGCATGCCATCATCTGCTCTTAATTTTATATCTCCTTATGTTCGTTTATTTTCTGTTCAACCGGATTATTCTTTGTTGTGTATCTTTGGGTGTCTGTGCTATCCTTGGTTGCGTCCTTATGCATGTCATAAACTCAATTATCATTCTAGACCTTGTGTTTTTGTGGGTTATAGCAAGAGTCATAAGGGTTACCGTTGTTTGGATCCGGTTTCGGGTAAATTTTTTGTCTCACGACATGTTGTTTTTGACGAATAGGTATTTCCTTTTCTGGAGCTGCAGCGCCTCTCTCCTCCTGGTCCAAGCACATCCTCTCCGCCACTGCCTTCAGTTTATTTTCCCACACAAACACCTCACCCGAATCCAGCTCTTCCCCCTCCGCCTATGTCAAACCCGAGCCCAGAACACCCGTCCACTGCGCCTGACCCCGAATCAGCACCGTCCACCGACCCGCTTCCGAGCACACCCTCTCCTCACCACCAGCCGTCTCCTTCATCCTCACCTGGGTTGCCTCTGGTTGTCGACCTTCAGAAATTTGGGATACAGCCGCATGCATCACAGTTCCTGCTGAGCCTGAGCCGCACCGTATGATCACTCGAGCTAGAGCACGCAAAATGGGTCCTCGTGCTCTCCACATCAGCCTGGCATCCCGTGATCCCACTTGTTATTCCGAGGCAGCAAAGAGTTCCAACTGGCGTACAACTATGGCCGAGGAATTTACAGCTTTAATAAAAAATGGTACATAGGAATTGGTACCAGCTTCTCATGCTCAAAATGTTATTGGATGTAAATGGGTATTCAAGACTAAATTGCATGCTGATGGATCTATTGAACGCCATAAGGCCCGCCTGGTTGCTAAGGGGTTTCATCAACGACCGGGTATGGATTTTCATGAGACATTTAGTCCTGTTATTAAACCTACTACAATTCGTTTACTGCTATCTTTGGCTGTTAGTTTCTCTTGGTTTATTACGCATTTGGATGTGTCCAATGCCTTCCTCCACGGGGACCTTGATGAACCGGTGTATATGACACAACCCCCTGGCTTTGTGGATCCTTCTTTCCCTCATCATGTGTGTCGTTTACACAAGTCTCTCTATGGGTTGAAGCAGTCTTCCCGAATGTGGCATAAACGCCTCTCTCATGTATTGTTGTCTTATGGTTTTAGCTGTTCCCGGGATGATGTCTCTCTTTATTTTTTGCGGAAGGAGTCTTGCGTATTGTTTTGCTTAATCTATGTGGATGATCTTTTACTGTTGGGCAATGATAGAAATCAGGCAGCTCATTTAATTCACTATTTGCAATCTCAGTTTGCTATTAAAAACTTGGGGGATGTACATTATTTCTTGGGTATTGAGTTCTCTCATCAGCATGGCTCCTTGTTTTTATCTCAGAAGAAGTATATTTCAGATTTATTGGCTAAGTCAAAGATGGCAGACTCCAAAACCGTTGCTACACCTGCTAGCACGTCTGATAAGCTGTCCACTTCAGGTGGTTCTTTGTTTGATGATGTGACCCACTATCGGAGTTTGGTTGGGGGACTTCAATACTTGACTATCACTCGCCCCGACATTGCTTTTGCTGTTCACAAAGTAGCACAATATATGAATGCCCCACGGTTTTACATTGGCAAGCATTAAAGAGGATTCTTCGCTACCTCAAGGCCACGCACACCTTTGGCCTTCGTTTTCAGCCTCAGAAATTAATTCAGCTTCATGGTTTTTCGGACTCTGATTGGGCAGGTGATGTTCATGATCATCGGTCTCCGTCTGGGTTTGGTATTTTTCATGGTACTAATCTTATTTCTTGGGCTTCTCGGAAACAACATACTCTGTCTCGCAGTTCCATTGAGGCTGAGTACCGTGCCTTAGCCACTACCACATCTGAATTGTCTTGGCTGAGCATGCTCTTGCTCGAAATTGGCTTCCTGTTGTCATCTGCTCCTACCTTGTGGTGTGATAATCTCAGTGCCACTTATCTGACGGCCAACCCGATCTTCCATACGCGGACCAAACATCTGGAGTTGGATTTCCATTTTTTCCGAGAGCGTGTTGCGTCCAAACAGCTGTCTGTCCACTACATCTCCACGGCTGATCAGGTTGCCGATGCCCTTACCAAGCCTTTGCCTCGCAATCGCTTCCAAGAGCTTCGTTCCAAGTTGGCTGTGGTTCCCACCCCTACCCAACTTGCGGGGGCGTGTTAGAGTAGTTGTATTTATCTAAAATTATAATTATGTTTTTTGTATCCTCAATTGTAATCCTTGTCCTACACGGCTAAGGACTCCTTATAGACTCCTTGTACAAACACTTCTATAAATACATATCATCTCCTCAATGACAAAGTGAGTGAGATTTCCCAATTAAAGAACCCAAACTTACAGTTATAGCTCCTTTTTTTTGTAGTGAAGTAATCCGCTTGTTATCGTAATAAATTTATGTTTACAACAACTTATCAAACAAAATTTTTCGCAAGTTCTTTTATCTTGTTGTCATAAAGCTTGGACTATATATAATTAACAATTTGATGTAATTTTATTGTCATTGGTATATATATATACACCAATGAGTTTTTTGGATATTTTAAACACTTTTTGTAGTAAACCAATGAATCAAAACCATAAACTATAAACTCTAGACTCTAAATTATTAGTTTTAGAAACTAAAGATATGACATGGCATGAATTTATAATCTTGACGCACAAATAACATGATATGTATAAATCTTAATTAAGCTGTAGGTATAAATTTATTGGCTTTTGTTATTATCCCTAACACATCCTCCATATGTGAATGTCCATATTAAGTGAACATCTAATGCAAAAGTTTATATTAAACAGTAGAATTGAAGAATATTAGTAAATCAGTTTTGATACATATAAATGAATTCAATTTTATATAGTATGATTTATTATTGGAAAGAAAAAAGAAAAACGAATTTCTAGAGAAATGTGAAGTGAGTGGTGAATGTGATCTCTTGTCTTAATTTCAATTTTCTTTTTTTTTAAAAAATAAAAATAAAAATAATAAAAAAATAAAAAATTTCATTTCTATCTTTTCCCTCTTCTGCCAGTCTTATTAGTGGGTCCACTCTCGTAGCCACTCACCTCTCACGGACGGCATTCCTATCCTTCTCTTTTCTATTTTCTTTTCTCTTATCTTTGAAAATCTTCCATCTTTTATTGAGTCTTTATAACAATTATGGCATAATCATTTTTACCTATTTGATCTTTTGCTGGCTGTAAAGGCATTTCACTTTCTTTTCTTTAAAAAAAAAAAAACATTTTTAAGTATTTGTTGTTTGCAATCTCTTTTCCACACATGACATGCTCCCCTTTTTAAATTCCAATTTGATACACACAATATTCTTTTATGTCTTTTTATTTGTTTTTAATTATTTTAGAATCATGTTCTCTAAAGTTTCCTCTAATTATTAGGATTTGATATATTAAGTTTATGATGATTCTAAATGATCTCTCATCATTTGTCAACAAGTATCATGTGTTTTTACAAACATTGTTGATGCAACATTAAGGATTTCACAATAATCTTTTAATTAAGGAGTCAACATTGTGATGTAAGAGATTCTTATATAACAAATTCTCATAATAAATGGTATCAGAGCATCTTAGATTTATGAGTCGAGAGGTTTAAATCCTAACAGCTCTATTTAGTTGTAATATTTCAACACATAGTAGAGTACTACTCTTTAGTCAATTTTATTTTCAATGTGAGAATCATTCATCAATACTCTCTTTCAAGTACAATTGGACCTAAACCACTTATCACTTGTTAAACATTCATTGACCTATCTTTTTTAAAATCTAAGATAAGTAAAGATTTAGTCTTGCTACCAGAAAACCTACATTCTATTAGATCTTCAAATACATGTCCAAAATTTTTTTATTATCAGGCCTTTTACCAGTCTAATACTATGAAGAGATTTAGTGGATCTTGAGAGTATTGGACTTGACTATACAAATAAACATATAAATAGAGTTGAGCTTATATAAAATAAAATAAATTAGCTTATATATTAAAATTACACAGTTATATAATACTCTTTAATCTCTTTTATTTTCAACTTGACATTCATGAGATAATTTTTTATTTTTATAATTAAAATGGAAAACAACCCCTAGGAATGCAGAATAATTAACATAATTATATGGAATTATTAGTCCACACTCTTGAATGTTGGCTATAGTATAGTATTTATATATATAAAAAAAATATTAAAATAGAGGTACGTACGTGGTGGTCCATATGAGTCTATAGCTGACTGTGTTAGAGAAGCCGTGTAAGATAAGGAGAGAGAGAGAGAAATATTCCCATGTATAGTTAACACTGTCTTTTTGTTTGTTGTATTTGTCTTGGCTTCATCCCAAAGAAAAACAACCATTTTAGTTTTTGAATTAACAAGAGGGTGCAGTTTTTAGAATTGGACTCAAGTCTAATTTGGAATTCTTTGCTTCTGATTTCAGGCATGAATTTTGTTTCACCTAGATTTGTTCCGATTATGTTACTACCATTAATTCAAACCTTTTCTTCTTGTTTCTTTTCTTCAATTTGTTAGCTACTGCTTCTTCACTTCTTCTCTTTTACCTAGTTTTAGGACGCACAACAAAAAAATGATGTCTGAAGAAGACCATGTTTTTTCAATTCCTTCTACAATCACTACAACTACTGGTACTCATTTGTTTCAACAAACAAATCCAAATCCAAACCCTAACCCTAACCCTACTGTTAATCCAAAGAGGAAGAGGAATTTACCTGGAACACCAGGCAAGCAACAAACCAGTTCAATTTTCCTAAATCTATCAATTGAATTTTGTTTTTGGGTTTTTTTATTTAAGTTGTTCATTTTTTAGCAGATCCAGATGCAGAAGTGATAGCTTTGTCACCGAAATCACTAATGGCGACGAACAGATTCGTATGCGAAATCTGCAACAAAGGGTTTCAGAGAGACCAGAACCTTCAACTACACAGAAGAGGGCATAATCTGCCATGGAAACTGAAGCAAAGATCAACAAAAGATCAAATTAGGAAGAAGGTATACATATGCCCTGAAAAAAGCTGTGTACATAATGATCCAGCGAGAGCCCTAGGTGACTTGACAGGGATAAAGAAGCATTACAGCAGAAAACATGGTGAGAAGAAGTGGAAATGTGAGAAATGTTCAAAGAAATATGCAGTTCAATCTGATTGGAAAGCTCATAGCAAGATCTGTGGAACCAGAGAGTACAGATGTGACTGTGGCACTCTTTTCTCCAGGTTTCTTTTTTTTTTTTTTTTTTTTTTTAATATTTAAATATATTATTCTCCTCTCTTTATATGATTAGTTTGTTTGTTGAAGCATTCAATGCTTTTTCAGGTAGAATTTAATGCATTTATTTATAACATTGTTAAAAAAAGAAAAAGGAATTGTTTTTGTTTTGTGTATATATATGATGAATGAATGTTTTGTGTGTATGAAGCAGGAAGGATAGCTTTATCACCCACAGAGCTTTTTGTGATGCTTTAGCAGAAGAAAGTGCTAGATTCACGTCTGTTTCAGCTGCCATTACTGCAAACTATAGTAACATTAATAATCCTCCTCTTCCTCTCCCTCTTCCCACTCATCGGCATCATCATCCTCAACTGGCCGGAATGTCCCAGTTTACGGGTGCATTCAGGCCAGAGTTTTTGGGTCCAGGATCCGAGTTAATGGATAATAATGTTAGTATTGATGGGCAAAAGGCAAGGCTGCCAATTTGGCTAGATCAAATAGCAGTTGCAAGTGGTAATGGTAATGGCTACTTTCCGTCGAATTCGAGTTGTTTGCCTGAATTAGTCCAAGCTGGAAACATGAACATGTTTGGATCAGCATCATCAGCACAAGCTCATCAGTGGCTCAATAAGTACCAAGAATCAGGCTTCACAGCGAGATCAGGAGTATTGAAGGAAGAAGAAGAAGAAGAAGGGAAAAATGATCATATATCTGAATCTGTAACTTCATTGTATTCAAATCAGCAACAAACAACAACAACAAAAACACCTCACATGTCAGCAACTGCACTTCTACAAAAAGCTGCACAAATGGGGTCTACAAGGGGCAATTCATTGATGAATTCATCTTCTCTGTATAACCACAGCAAAAATAACCAAACCCCCCTCAAGTTCATCAGCACCCAACAAAATCAAGCAGACAACATGGCCAATTATGTCTCTCCTAGTTCTGCTACATTAATCAAGGATCATGTGCCAATGTTGGGCCATTCCAACAAATTGAACCATTTAATTAGCACAAATCAAGAAGCGGAAGGGAATTTAACCAGAGATTTCCTGGGAGTAGGAGGAGAAGGAAGAAGGCCTTTTTTGCAGGCAAACTATGCAGCAATGGATCAAATGAGCCAATATAGTAATAATTCAGGGCAGAATCGGTGAATTTGGAACCAGAAAAGGTAAGATTCTTGTTGTTTGTATTGTACTATTATAGATATGTGAATTATGAACCTAGCTTTAGCTATAGCTTAGCTTGGCTAGTTCATTCTTTGTCACATATAAGAGAAGAGAGTAGCTTATTGGGTGAAAGAAAAAAAAGAAAAGAGAAAGATGAGTTTGTTTGTGCCGAGTTGGATTGAGTTGCGGAGAATAATGGGAGGGGAGGGGGAGGGGGAGGCAAGCTGAGTGGACTCGAGGGTGAATAAGAGAGACTTGTGACTAAAATGATCAGTGGGGACCACTACATGTTGGAAGAGACTTCACAGAAAGAGACAGATATTTCAATCAAATAGGGGACCCTCTCCTTGCATGTAGTTTGTAGCTCCTTTTTTTTTAATTATTACGTTCAAATAAAATTAAAAAAAAAAAAAAAAAAAAAACCCAACAAAACAACTTAATTCCATGTTACTTATTGATAGGTTGTGCCCGTGAGTCCACTTACAGTTTTACTTTTACTGTAGTGATGTGAAAGTTTTGCAGAATTTCATTTTTTTTCACTTATAGTTTCTCCTACTATACTTGGGTTCAAAACAAAATATTTAGGTGGTGACCTACACCGGTACATAATTGATGACGTATTCATATGTCATCCAACGGGGTTAATCACCGTAGTAGTTCTGATATATTCTATAAAATTTGGTTAAATACACGATTACCTAATAATATTTCGTTATACTTATAAAACTTTAATGTCAAAACTAAAGCTGAAGTCTTATTTTACTTTGATAAATTTACCGTTGTCAATTTTCCGCAGTTTCAGTGACCAAGTTCTGACTAACATAGCTAGATCAATCATGTTAGGGCCAAATAGTATCACAGGTCAAAATTCTTGTCGTAAATCTATACATTCTCATATTTTGAGATTTCTGAAAAAAAAATTTATAAAAAAAAGATTTCTCACGATGTGAAGTTATATGGATATATTGCACTATCCAAAAAGGTTGGTTCAAATTTTTTATTTATGATGCTGCCATAGTGTTAATTTGATTATTCGGACAGCATTTCAACATTGGAATTGCCGAAGATTTGTATGTTATGACTTTATTAAAATAAAATAAAATGTTGAATTATTTTATTACATAAATTAAAGTTTTGTGGCTATAAGGAAACATTACCTATAGGTTTAATCCAATATATTAATATATTTATTTTATATTCTTAAAAATAATTTTATTTTTTATATTGTGATATTATGACCCTGCTATAATTATCACCATGTTCCATTAGTTTTTGCATATTTTACCTCTTAAGAACATTCATTTCATCTTTCATGAAAGAATTCACCGTGAAATATCAATTTTGCTCTTATTACTAAGGTTTAATGCATAATATTCACTTGATATATTCATAAGAATTAGACCTATTTTCTTTTTTCTTTCCAATAACCTTTTTTCTATCTCTCTCCATTTGAACTTAATTAATCAATTAATTAGTTAATTAATAAATAATAATAATAATAATAATAATAATAATAATAATAATTTGATATTGTGTATTTTGTTGTGCATTAACCTCATTTTCCCAAATTTGTTTAAATAATAGAATATGTAAAACTAACAATAGAAGGATCGAAACCACAATAAAAGGATGACAAAGTAATTTTTGAAAATAACGAATATGTGTTCTTAAATTGCTTTTTACCTATATTTATGCTTAAAAAAAAAAAAATCCCACCAAAAATTTATTTTGTAAGATTAAATTTTAAATGATATTTATTTCATCAGGGTGGTTGCATTTAATTTTATGTGTTTAAATTTTTAGATACAATGAGTAGATGAACATTCGTCTGATGAATTATATATTCATTTTCGATTAAAAACGCTGATGTATAATTAATTAATTAGTTGGTTTTCTCTTTGAACTATTGGTCAATATCTATATCTAAATTATTTTTCTCTTTTTGGGTAGAATGTAACATTTGTCAAGTGTAACTCAAATGCTTCAAATAAATTGTTGAGGTATCTGGAAAAGGTTTAACTTCTGTACATAAATCATATAATGTAGTTCAAGGATTGTAATTGTAAAAAACTAAGTTAGGTATGGAGATACTCCATGGATATTAAGAATATTGGACCTGACCGCAGAAGTCAGTATATATGTGGTGTTGAATTCATATAATACAAAACTAATTAGCTGTTGTTAAGGTTCAATTTGAGCCACTTATATGCCACTCAAATCTTATTTATTTCCAACGTGAAATCTCCAATGTTTTCCCTTAAGTACAACTAGACCTGGATCAGTTGGTGGAGGTTCAAGCGAGGTGAGGGACACTGCCTTGCATAGTGCCCGTTCCCTTTGCAATTGTGACAAACTACTGAAGTGACATCATAACCTGCTGATGTTGTAAAAGTCCTTTGCTGAAACTGATTTCCTCTTCCTCCATTCACAAACTGAAAGGCTGCTGCTGCCTTCCTCTTCCACGACCTCCTCGGCCATTCCCATCGCCTCTACTAGCAACATAAAATCCAGAATTCTGCCGGAATAGCCTCCTGGCGCATTAGAATGCTGCCTCACCGTCACATGAGCGGACGTGACTGAACTTTCTCTACCTGCACGTCTATTAATCTTCCTCTCTTCCGTCAACAACAAGCCATATAGATCATCAAAGCCAATACTATCCATTTGCACCTAAAATGTGCAAACAAAAGCATCAAAATTCTCATGCAATCCCTCAATTACAGCCTCAATTAAATCATCCTCCCTAATATTATAACCCAACGCCAATAACGAATCAAAGATCGATTTAGCTCGCTGTAAATATACAGCAATATCATCATTCCCTTGCTTTAAACTATGCAATCGACTACGTAATTCTCTTATTTGGGCTTTAGAACCCGAAGCATATGACACATTCAATTTGCTCCAAGCAGCCCTAGCGGATGTAACTCCCACTAATTAAGGTAAAATAGACTCCGAAATTGAATTCAAAATCCAACATAATACTTGCTGATCCCGACGATTCCAAATCGTGAAGGCTGGATTTCGGGTTCCGTCTGCCAATAACTTGGCTGGAGCTGGTTCTGAGCCATCGAGATGTCCATCAAGACCACTCCCCTTGATCATCGGTAAGATTTTTGTTTTCCAGAGGAGGAAATTGGAGCTCGTTAACTTGGTTGGCAGCTACGTGGTAAGGGCGGGTAACGACGGTGCTGTCAACGTTGCAGCACCAAGGTCGACGGCTACCACGATGTCAGACACGGCGCTGAGGTGTTCGGTGCTGTGGTCATGATGGAGTCGGCGGCTAGGGTTTTGTGTTTTCTTAAAATTTGCTGTTAAACCTTTTTAGCTTTGATACCATATAAGTTTTGTGAAACCTTTGAATTTCATTAATGAGTAATGGGTAATTATACCCTGATTATACACGTGTAGAATATATAGATGGCTCCCTATATTATATACATAAATACACTTTTGGTACATATAAATATATTCCTATCAATCACTTATTAACCGTTCTTTGGTCTATCTTTTTTAAGGCTCAAGGTTATCATTATGTTTAGTTTTTTTATTAGCCCAAACTCTATAAGGTCTAATACATGGACCCATGATGTTTTCGGCTGTTAGGCCTTATTCTATTATGATATCATGAAGAGACTTCATACGTGTATATTGAAAGTGTTGGACTTGACTGTATATTGAGCACATATGTAGGGTTGAACTCAAATAACCAAAAATCAATTGACTTTTGTTAAGACTGAATCTGCACCACTTATATACCGTATATAATGGATCAAAAACTTTTCGTGATCTAGAGGCATTTTATATGTTAGATGGAAAATTTATATATTCATTAAATTTTAAAAACGTATAAATGGGATTTATATTAGGGCTGTCAAAATGGGTGATGATACGTTAATCCGATTCGTTGAACATGAAATTTAATGAATTAGGATAGAGTTTATGAGAGTTAGTGTCGTAATAGGATTAACACATTTTTGACACAAGATGAATGGATTATCAAGAGTCAACTCATAAATCCATGTGACCCATTTAACAAATTAGTAATTTTGATGAATATGAAATGTTAAAATTGTCATATAACATTGAGTTCATTTTCTCCACCATGAGTGCAGTGAGTGGTAGTTTCCTTATATATATATATATATATATATATATATATATATATATTTGGAGTTCTAGCAAAATACGGTGATAAAAATTTATAACAAGTTGTGTACGAGTTTAAAAATTATGAGTAATAGTGGCTTCAAAATTTCAACATTGTTAATTAGTGAATAAATTCATGTGTGTTTGAAACTTATCTCTATTAGTAGTATTTATTTACAAGTCTTCAAATTCTTATCTCCTACCCATCATTCCTAAATGTAAAATGCAAAATTAAACCAGATTGTATTTTCTAGTTGCATGTTCTTTATTTATATTTATTATCTATCATTTTGTCTTTTGATTATTTAATTAGGAATGATAGAAATTTTAAATTGAGTTGATAATTTAGAAATTTTAAGTGCATGTTAGTTTATTTCAAGAAGAATCAGTGTTATGGATAAGACTGTATTATATTGAATAGACTAATAAAATAATTTATTTTTAAGTAATTGAGTTGAATGAGTTGATTGTGTTAACTTGTTATAATACCGTACCGTGTCGTTTTGTGTCGTATCAACCTATTTAATATATAAATCATATCTTTGATAACCTTATGTGTGTCACCAGACACGGTAATCCATTTTGAGAGCTTTAATTTGTATAATGTTGCATTTTTGTTTTACATATAGGAAAAATGGAGCATTAGCCAATTGTTGTCTACAAAGGCGTCCACTAAAATAAAGAGGATTCTTTTTTCTTTTTTTTTTTTTTTGGTGCAGCTTTTTGTGTAATGTTATGCATTATTCTAATTGTACGATATATATGCATGATCAAGTTAATAATTCAAGATGAATAATTGTGTCTGAATTATAACTAATAATGCTAAAAATAGGATATACATAAGCTTTTAGAATATTAGTACAATTTTATGGCTTTGCCCAAGTATGAAGAATCATAAATGATTCACCCAAATCAGCGCAATAAATTCACTTCCATTTTTCTAATCTTTCTCACAGATAGATAGATAGATACATACACACATAGTACACTTTTAATATTTTCAGATAAATTTGAAATATTTTGCCGCTGAAAGTCCTCATGTACATGTACAATTCTGAAAATGTGGGACAGATAAAGAAAATAAAAAAGAGAAAAAAAGATACCTGAAAAGATCTAAACAAAATCAATCCTTTTCCATTTTGTTTTTGTTTGTTTGGTTGTAGCAGCCTCAAAATCATACAGTGCAAATAATAAATATCAAAACATTAACCCATTCCCAACCCCTCTAATTGTCAAAAAAATCCCACTTAACTCCCTCAAATTTCCTTTATATTTTATTATGTCACTTTAATCTGCGTTATATTAAATTTTAGAATTTTTATAACATAAATTAAAATCTCGAATTTTAAATTATGTGTTTCACGCTCCATTTTTTTCTGTGAAGAATTATTTCTATTTTTAAAATAATTTTTATATATACAATTATTTTATTTATAATGAAAATTTGTAAAATAAATATATTACTATAGAAATATTATAATAGATTCAAATAAATTAATATAAATTTATGTTTTTTTTCTTGGGAAAATAATATCTTCTCTATAAAATAAAAAGTTCTTTTCAATTACTTCTTAAAGATTTTTCTTTCACTATGAACATATTTTCCTTTTAAGTCATAATATATATATATTTCAAAATAATTTCAATAGAACAAACCAATCTACACACTAGCAGCAAAATAAATTTTATTCCGAAAAAGCTCTTTTAGTAGTAAATTAAAAGTTGATGTCAAAAAGTATATTTGACAATAAAATTATATCAAGTTTTTATTATGAATACTTACAACCACAACTTTACTACAACAATGTGAAAAAACAATTTTATTGATTCTATAATTGATGGTAAAAAGATATCCTCACAAATTATGGGAAATTAGTTAATTTAATTCCATATCAATTAATGCCTAATCATTACCAGTTTCTTCTAAGTTAATTTAGCGTACTTTTTGAGATTTAAAACTATACATGGAAGAAGATTCGATAGAGAAGAGGACGAATATGTACCAACACAAAGCTAAATAAAACTATAGTCTATATCAAATAATAATACGATAATCTAAACATCAGTTCCAAAACTTGGACACTTTTCCATACGATTAATTCAATCTGAACTTTTTCTAAATTTTTGTGCTCTTTTTTACGTGGTGGTATTTTCTTAAAAGAAAAATATTCTCATTGAACTAAGTAGGTAGCAAAATTTTTCCCAAAGACCCTCGGCCGGCCCTAGTTCTCTCAATAGAACAAAACAAAGTCTTTTTTTTTTTCGTTAAGGAGGATGAGGAAGTTCGTGAGTGATGACCTATTGAAAGGGTCCAAAGAACAACATGCGAAACAAGAATGATAAGACACCGGGTTTTTCTCGGGAGGTTTTTTCTGGGAGAATCCTCCGATACTTAAGTTAAAAATGGTAAAAAGGAGAGCAGAAAGGATGGAATCAACAATGAAATCATGGCCTAGAATGAGAAAAAATACATGTTGAGGATGATGACTGACCTTTATATATGACTCTGATTGATGTTACTATCAAACCATTATGTCCAGCTGTCTTCCTATTGGTCAGACGTGGCATGGGATTGTGTCTATTTATGTTTTACTTTCCACGTGTAAGGTTGAGATTGCTTCGGGCTACTTGTTCTCCAATCTCTTTTCTATTTACCCTACACATAATTTGATAATTTGCTTCGTCCAATCCTCGATCCGGTCCATTTGTTCTATACTCAGGTTATGCCTTGGCCTCTTTTATCATTTTCCCAGCAGAGGGAGACCTGGGGGGTTTTTACCCGATTTATCGTAGTTTCACCCCGTCCGTTTGATTTTTACTCGGTTGGTCCGGATTGATCCAAGGGTCATCAGTGAGCTTTCTCCTCTTTCCATCCCTCTCTTTCTTTTGCCTTTGCTTCTACTTTGCATGAAATAATCTACATCTCAATATTTTTTTAGTTTCATTATCAGATTCAGCTTCCTCAGTTATGAATATATTTCGGCACAACACAAATTAGATAGTTTTTCCAAGTGGATTGGTTGTCATATGTTCTTAGTCAATGATTCTTTGATATCTTTACACTTTATGTATCAAGATCTATCTTGTTTATGTTGGGATTCGTCACGGGAAATCGACCGAAAAAGCGGAAATACGCGTCGATTTCCTCGAATCCGGTCCCAGGAGCTTAAGTAGTGGAAATCAAAAACACAAAGCACAAGGATGAAGGTTTTAAAAATTCACCTTAAGTCTCTCCAAGAGACAGATGATGACTGCAGAAACCAAATTAGATTTCCTCCTTCGTCCCGTACACGAACGGCTCTCGGACTAAAACCCGTGCTAGCGATTCGGAAAATCAATAAGAGAGAGTGAGGGAGATGGTGTTGGACGTCCAAGATAGATGTAATATGGCAGATTTTTTTCTCTTATATCACCAAAAGAAAGATCAAAAAATCAAAGAAAGAAAAGTCCAACTTTTCTACCACAAAGTCAAATAATGACTCACCATATTAATCATCATCTTTTGTCCCTTTAATGAGTCATTCTTCCTATCCAAAATGACTCACCAAAACTTGGCAAAAATCCCACCAAATATCTACGGCCAAATCATCCAAAAAGAAGGGCTTTCATGTTTAAAAGCTCAAGCCCATATTTCACTCTTTGGTATTAATTTGATTTCAAATAAAATTTAATTCTACATGTATGTTAATATATTATACCATATAATATGTAACATATATGTGAATTAAACTTTGTTTGACACATCAAATTAACCAATGGATTAAATATGACATACATAGGATGATATACATGTAACCCTATACATGTACAAATATTTCCACCTAGGAAATAAATACTTAACTTAATTCATTGAATTAATTAAGTGATACTTAACTTAATTCATTGAATTAATTAAGTAATGGCCTAAGAAATATTAATCATATTATATTTGACCAATCCAATTGAGCTAAATAATATAATTAATACACCTCTCTTGCTTTGATGTGTATACACCAAGTACACACTTAATCCGACTAGTTAAAGTCCAGACGTTCAATGTGTACGATCCGATGGGCCCGTCTTTATGTTGGCAGTGAGCTAAGGCCCACAGACTCTAGTTGGGCTCTAGCAAGCCACTAAAGCCCCCAATTAAGACGGAGTAAGCAGTCAAACTGAAACGTTAACCCAGTAGTTTAAACTTGTATATCCCATGTCATCGATATCGGAGTCCAACACAGAGGCATGGTGTGATCACCCTCTATTGTGTATGGACATTAACTTGATCCCGAATGCACTGATATTCACAAACAAGTTCCAACTTGTTTGGGTGTGGCCACACTCTTATCAGCTGTATTCATCAAGAGGCCAGTGATATCTTCTCAGTGGAACACTGAGTGACATTCCCATCTGCATATCCATAGTACTGCAATGTTCATTAACATACCCGAATGTACCCGTACTTGGCACCCTTTTACAGGCCCGTTGGGCGTACACCAAAGTATGCCACTTCACATCCAGTACCATCATATGATCAGGTCAAAGGATCCATACAAGTACTACACGAGAATCCGATGTGATGTGACACCATGTGGATTCCCGTTAAGTGGATCGATCCAGTACCATGCCCTTTTTGCATGTACCCATTAACCTGGTTGACATTCCATGTTCTATGACCGGTAAGACACCGTCATACAACCAAGGTTAATGATAGTCTTTGGTTCCATTCATTCCCATGACTGGAACAGACTACGGATGACTTTATGGCCATATCGTTTTCCCTATCCACAGTCTTACTGCCAAGTGCCTCACACTTGACAACATGGATATGGATATGTCCATTGGATACTCTATTTAAAATATTGCACAAGACATATAGTAAATAGATTGATGCCTTTATTGATTAACACAGATTGTATCATACATATCTTACATAAAAGGTACAATGTATCATACAAACACAAGGACCAAGGCCTTGGGACTAGGGCATATCCAACAGTTTATGCAAGATTTGGAAGACATTTCCAGATTTGATAAATTATACGATTTTATGAAGGAAGTGGAAGTTCTTATCACTGCGGATCTTCAATACGTTTGATGGAGCTTGATAAAAAATAGGATGAAGTGTGATTTTATTGCTTTAATAAGTTTATTTTATGCTTTCCTTTTCACCAGTATATATAAGTTTCTTCTTATGAATAAGTGTGAATTCTCTCACACTAATATGTGAGTCTTTTGTTGTTTTTCTTTCGTTCAATAACAAGCCCATGGGATTGCCCAGAGTTTAGTTAGGACATATAGAGTTTAGTTAGGACATATTTCGGATGATTCCACTGAAATTAAATTTATATATACTCTTTCTTGCATAGTCCATCTTTTTTATTTTAATAAAATACCATTTTATTTATTTATTTATTTTTTTTTAAAAGTAGGTAGTAAAATTTTCACAAAGGAAAACATATATTTCACTCTTTTCCTGATTTAAAAGATAATTAATTAGAGAGAAAGTAATATATATTTTTTATATTTGTCACAATTAAAGGCAATACATATTTCACCCTTTGTCCGATTTAAACTTCTTAGCCTCTCAACCTTCAACTTTCTCAATTCACGAAATTCACGTGAATGATTGAATTTTAATTAAGACAAAAATTATGGCTTTTTCCATTATTCAAAATTAAATAGCCAAGTAATTTCACCAAGTATAAAATTAATATTAATATTAAAAAAATAATAAATAAATTTATAAAATAAAATAAGAATTTATGGGATGTAAACTCTACAGGGTGAGGGTATCTCATTTCCTAGCCCCGTTAGCCTTTCGGGATATAAACATTCCCGCCATTGTGTCATAGAGAATTTTATTGGAGAATCTTCAAGTTTTAATGTTCAATGAAATTCTAAATAAGTTGCAAATTGTTAAAATATATTATAATTCTATTTAGATTGATTTTTCTAATATATATATATATATATATATATATATATATATATATATATAAGTAATGGTTGTTTTATTGTTTATTTGTA
This sequence comes from Euphorbia tirucalli, assembly GCA_039660915.1. Lineage (NCBI taxonomy): Eukaryota > Viridiplantae > Streptophyta > Magnoliopsida > Malpighiales > Euphorbiaceae > Euphorbia > Euphorbia tirucalli. Next base: position 16,884,977 of record CM077639.1, read on the forward strand.
TTTTACTATTTATACTCTTGGAATATATGTGCATGTGAGTTATGAGTGTAATCGAGTCATCTGATCACATATGAGGTCACAGACTTACATAATTGTATGAAAACTGAATTTTTCTTATTATCAATAATGAATGTGTTTCTCTACATTTGTGGATGGAGGAATAAACAACCAGCGAAACCACATAAATCTTTTATTCTTATATTACAAATATCAAACTTATTATAATGGGAAATTCCTATTATAACTAAAATACAGCAATTAAAGAAAATGGGAAAATGAAAAGGTTGAAAATTTGAAACGAAAAGAATGAATTAAATACGTAACTAAAAATTGTCATAAAAGTAGAGCACAGTACTGGTATTGTCCTTTAATGGAATATAAAGCTTTACTCTTTTACAGATTAAAATAAATAAATACAATTTCTTGAAGCAATCAGATTGATAGAGAATTAGAAATTACAGGTTGCCAATTTGAAAGCACCGTCCTACTTTATCTGGTTATACATCAAGAAAGTGACAGGCCGACAATTTATTTACAAATCAACTTTGTCATTAAGTAACCATCCAATTATTGGCTAATATATCTCACAAATTAAATGCCTGCGGATAACATTAATGGACTCAATTTTTTTTTTTAAAAAAAATTTTTGGTGTTTTATGAAGAGGTCACTTAATTTTTTTTAGATGAAGATAAATATACTTTATTGAATGAATATTTTAGTGATACCAAAATGAAATATAATAATAAGAAATTTTATACATATGTCTTTTAAGTCAAATTCAATTTAAAAAAAAAATGAAATACGTGTACTTTTTCTTTCATATTTAGTTGATTATTTTTTCATTCAAAAATACAAAGAGCATCTAATGTGTGACAAATACTAAGATGACAAGCATCATTAAGTCAGCAACGTACATATATATAACTACTTCAAAATCATATGCAAATACCTCAAAATTTAATTTTTATTTGTAGTAAATAAAAATTTGAATTTAACTAAACGTGAAAAATTTATACACTTTTTAGTTTATATTTAATTATACACTCTCGGTTATAATTAATAAAACTTACTGAAAATTAAAAATAAAACTTATTGAATCTTTTGGTAGAATAACAAAAAATTATTATTTGTTGATTAGTTATAATGTATGTTAAAGACTTTTAACAATTACTGTAAAAGCATTAATTATTTTTTAAAATTAAAAATAGTCTTCTACAGAAATTAATCAGTGTCATTTCAAGAATTTGTCGTATTTTTAAATAATACAGTTGCTTTATTGTTTGTTTTAAATATAAATAATACATAACAATTCAAAATGCTTGAAAATATAATATTTGACAAATTATTTATTATTTTATAAAAAAATAATAATTTTAAATCGCATGCATCACAAGGGTTTTTGACTAGAGTAAATAATATGTTATATATCGGAAATTTTAGGGGATTATGCATGAAAATTCATATATATACAAGGACTTGGTGGGACATTCCTCCTATTTCTGCTGGAGGAATTCCAAATTTTAGGAATTCAATTTTCATCATGGCAGATGCCCAAGGGTAACACGAAATTTACGATTAATATGGCAACAAAAAGTTTTGATGCCACAAATTTAACAACAATAAAATAATTGTTGTATATTGTTGCTGTAAAGTTGTGATTATATGTATTTAAAAAAAAAAAAAAAGTAAACTAATAATTTTACTATTAAAATGAATTTTTTTAAGCAATTTTTGGAAATTACTGATAAATGAATTTTTTGGCAGCAATATTTATTTTGTTGCAAATCTAATATTTATTGTAGTATATTAACACCATTATATAACATTTTCCTATCACAAATTGTATTGGATAACAACTGAAGAAATAAAATGAGTGACTAAAAATTCAAATTTCAACCACAAATTCATTGATGATAACAAAATGACAATTCATCAGTATATATATAAATCGTAAGGCCAAGCAAAGTTTAAACACCATAAACCAAAAATTAATATAGTAATTACAAACAAAACACTGGACTAATTATACCAATTAGTCCAAATAAAATCAAATCATATCCCACAATAGAACTTATTACTGCATCAGATTTATCCTTAGCATCATCTTCTTCTTCTTCTTCTTCTCCTTGGTCAGGTTCAATCTTCGATGGTTCCAGCGGTGGCGATGGTGGCAGAGCTGGTTTAGGTGTAAAAATATCTATAGGAAGTAACACCTTTTGAACCTTATAAATAGCAAGATGATCATCACTGTAAACGGTGTCGTCTATGGTAGTATTGGTAAGTCCTGTAGCAATATTTACTGAATCCCCAGTGGTAGTCACATTGAGCTGAAACCGGCGGCCCGATCCGGCATGTGTTTTTAAAGGGTTAGTCACAGTATCGAACTGTGAAGTTGAGATGAATGAAGGGACAATATGAAACTGCACCAATTCCACTGTCTGTTGATGAGTCAATGAACTGATGGTCCGTTTTTTAAGTCTTGAAAATGCACTGTCGCTCGGAGCAAAGATTGTTAATCCGTTATTCGTATTACCAAGCTGAGAATTTAAGTTGCTGTCTAACTGGGTGGTTTTCAGCAGCCGGATAAATGTCTTAAACTGGCCGGATTTCTTTAAGATTTTGATGACATTTGTTGGAGCTTGCTGCGGAGCCGGTGCTGGTGCCGGAGCAGGTGACTGAGCTAAAATTCTGCTGCAGTTGAAGTATAGGAACAAGAAAAAGAAGAGAAAGAGACAATTTTGGTTCATCATTGTATTAGAATTTGAAAGTCTGTTGAATGGAATTGGTGCAAAGAGGGATTTTATTATGGTTGAGGGATGGGTTAGGTGCAAGATTGTGAAAAATTTAGTTAAAAAATTAATATGGTGGTTACTGTTTTAATTAATTTGGTTTGTATAGCAAGAAATGTTAGGTTTGAAACAATTTGAGACTAAAAAGCTTATTTCGTAGTAATATTCAAAAATTGCTGTGATATGTATAGCAATGACATCAAATTTTATCAAAATTGGTCGCTAAATACTTAGAATCACAATTTTGGAGAAGCAAAATGCAACAACTTTTTTGTTGCTATATAAAGCAATGACAACAATTTTTTTACTTTTTGGAAGCAAAAATGCCAAATCTCCAATCTCCAATTTCTTGGAGTGTTGATTATTTTAATTTAAGAGTGGAGGGAAAAGGAATGAATGGAGAGAGACGTAACATCAGCTGGTTTGCTTGGAGGGGCAGGAATACTATTGAAAGGTAAAGATTTCAAAATTGTGTAGTGAAAATTAAAAAGGATTGCCACAATTGACAAAACTTGTTGTGGAATTCATATAATTCTCACTATGATATGTGGAAATGAAAAAATTGTCAACTTGCTCAATTGCCCCCACATATTTAAGTCATTGTAATGATTCCTAACGCATGGGAGTTAGTACTCAACTCATACTGGTGTAGAATGCCAGCAACAAAATTCTACATATATTATATATATGTTCCACACTCTTATTTATATCTTACTTAATTTACTACTATGATATTTTAATGTATAGACAGATGGAGGCTAATCACTTCAGAAATCTCACCTTCTTTTTCTAGTTTGTATATTCATTGATAACAATTTTCCACTAGCACGTAGCTAATATGGTAAGGGGTGCCGATCTCTACTAAGTTACTTAAAAGTCTAGAATTCGAGCCCTGAAAATAAATATATGTTAGATATTCTATGTGTTTTAGTTGCTTGAAAGAATCCCACATGTTCGGGAAAATTAGTCTAAGTGTGATATATGACTTAAAGTGTCTTCTTTGTGTGCGGATACCTCAAATAGAACATCCTATGGTTAAAAAAAATTGATGATAAGTTAAAGATCTCATCGCATTTTTATTTTTATTTTTATTTAAAAGAAACCAAATACTGTAGCTGTACACTAAAAATTGTATCCATGTCATGGTCTGATAAGAATCAGACAATAAACTTTTTAAAAGTATATGTTAAGTTGATAATTTAGTTTTCATAATGAATTCATAAATGATGAAAAGCCGTAAAATTGTGAAATTACCGGATTTAATTTGTAATGTGACATTTTAATGTTTGAGTGTGAGTAAAATTGCAACTTTCCCTGCAGGTCTTGCTTTCACATGTGGTAACTGGGTCATCAGGGCAGGCCAGTTTTTCCTTTTGTCCTCTCTCACAAGAAAGAAAAGAGAGGCACAAAATGCTAAATGAAAAAAAAAAAAAAAAAAGAAATGACTTCCCCTGGTGGTAATTATGTACACGATCCTCTGATACAATATGAACCCAATACAAATTTAGTAGATTATTGTTTGATTAAACATGTAATGTGTCATTTTTGGATTGACACGATAATTTTTATGTCGGATTAGGATTGACCTACTAATCCAAAAATGATACGAAGATTTAAAATTTTTTATTTTATTTTTCTATATTAGTCACTATTAAAAATGTAATAAAATACATATAATTCATAAATACAAAGTAAATCTTTAATAATTTTACATGTCATCCTTAATAGATGTAGTAAAATAACACGTAAACATGAACAAGACATAATCCAACATAAAAGATAGCGCGTTAAGATTTGTAAAATAAATTTTGGATCAACAATTTAGATCAGTAAGGGCTAAATTATTTATATGGATATAATATAAATATTTAAATTTTTTTATATATTATCTATAATATTTTTACATGTCACCCGAAAACACGATATGAAAATAATTGTGTTAACTGGATTATGATACAGAAATTTTTGGATCGAATTTGGATTTAGCTCATTAGTTAAATAAGAAATCCGAATTCGACACGAGACGGGAGGAAAACCGCTCACCTTCACTAATTAACACCCCTAGCTGACACATTTCTCAACTAATTAATAGCGTCTCACCTTCACTAATTAACACCCCTAGCTGACACATTTCTCAACTAATTAATAGTAATAATCAGATTAAAATTCTCCAACAGTATCTTCTCTGCATCTAAATATCTAATGGACCTTTCCCAGCCCCATCACCTTTATTTCCTTTTATTTTCATCCTACACAATTGCCTATAATTTGTTTGCCCATTAACCAAACATTATAAATGGCCCATTTCCAATTATTTTGAGCTTAGTTATATCTTGGGTAATCTTGTCTATACTCCATCAAATTGTCTAATTTTCATTATCAACTCTATAAAATATTCAGAGTTGTTATATCAATTGAGTATATAGTTTAATCCCTTCAGAAAAATTGAGTATAGTTTAATTAGATAAATGGTTTCAATTGGAATTTTAAAGTTTAACAATTAGTTATGAATTTTTCGGTTATCAATTTTAAGTAGAGCTATTTGTGAATTTGAATAAGTATTCATCTAAACTTGTCTATGTGAGTTGGTTTTAGATATAGATACTTTAATTATAGTTTTGCAGGTTCGATATCTCCAAACAGTCAAAGAAATGTAAGATTCGATGACAAAAAATATTCTTACCAAACGTAAGAAAATTTATTACTATAGTTTTAGGCAAACACGAAAAATTACTGTATATTACTACTATAAAATTGCGTCTCTATGTGTTTAGCAGCGAAAATTTGAAAATAGGCTCAAAACCCATTGCTTTATACATGCATGTATATATATTAGATTAATAGGCTTGGATGGGCTTCAAAATTAATTAATTTTAAAATGTGAGCCTGTCAACAATATTAAGTAGACTGGATTAGACTTATGCTAAGATTCCTAGAGGGCAACTCCAATAAGGTCCAATCAAGAACAAGTATAATTTTAAATTTTAATCATTCAGTTTTATATATTAAACAGTTAAAAATTGTCAATTTTGAGTTTTTACCTTCACCTTCAAAATGAGAAGAGACAGAGTAAAAATAATGAGCTAGACAGGTTGGTAGAAATCAAAATACTTCAGTGTTGTTTTAAGTTTGGATAACTTCATCACACACAATTTTTGTCATCATGCCGACTCAATTTGTCCCTAATTTTAGTTAGAAATCTTTTTAGTTTTTAATTTCTAACTTAATCCAAAATGACATCTGTTACACTAAAATTATTCATGAACAAAAATAATATATAATATACATTTTGAACCAAATTAATCTTGTTTCTTACACATCCATTTACGTTTTGACGGTAAGTGTATTTGTACTTAAATAGATAATTCAGAGTTCGAATCTCCGTATTACACTCTTAAAAAGTATATAAGAATTCAAATAATAATAATAATAATAATAATAATAATAATAATTTACCTTAAAATATTGCTGCACATATCACATATTAAAAAAATCAAAAATAAAAATAAAAAATCTCCCATAATTTATATAAACATTAATGAAGCACAGCAGTGATACATGATGAAATAACTTACTTCCGTTGATGGTCGCCGCCGCTCAGAGCAACCCACCAAAAATCATAAAAGAAAACAAATTAAGCAGAAATAAAACAAAAAACAACAAACTTTCTCATCCCAAAATTCTCAGTTTGCTGTTACAAAGTAACAAAAACAGCAGCAATTACCATTGATCCAACTCCAAACATTACTCCATTAACATTCAAACCACCAGCACCAGAAGAATCATGATTATCATCGCCTTTAGGAAGACTATCAGGACTCTCCGCCGACGGCTTTGCTGACAATGCCGCTGGAGCAGCCGCTGGAGGGAAAAGGCGTTTAGGAAGAAGAACCTTATCAATCTCATAAATTGCAACCTGTTTATCGGTATAAATAATGCTAGAAATGCTTGTTTTCGTAAGTCCAGTACTTATATTCACTGAACTATCAGTTGTTGTAATTGTCATTGTATACTTATCATCTGATCCGGCCAGTGTTTTAATCGGATTACTAAGCGTCTGAAAATCCGATTTCGAAAGAAATCTCGGCAGTATATGGTATTGCACCAACGACACCTTTTCTTTGTCGTTTAGAGCGCCGATGTCTACTTTAAGGTTCGAAAAGGCGGTATCCGGAGGGGCAAATACGGTAATTCCGTCGGTAGAGCTATTTATTTGGGAAGTTAATTGATAATCCACATGTGTTGCCTTTATAAGGCGGATGAAAGAGATGAATTTTCCGGCCTTAAGCAGGATTCCAACGACATCGGTGGGGACTGGCGGTGGAGGGGACGCGGAGTGCGGATGATGAGGTGTATGGCGCGGGGGAGGCGTAGGTGCTTTGGCGGGTGGAGATGATAGGGGTGAAGGGGTAGGGGATTGGGAATTAGTGTTGGAGAAATGGAGGAAGAGGAGAAGAAGTGAAAAAGAGAGAAGAGAATGTTTCATTTTGGGTGAAATGTGAAGGAATTAGAGTTTGAGGTGTGAAGAGGGGGGGAAAGAGAGGGGTTTAAATTAATAGAGGGAGTGAATTTAATTGGGTGGAAGATACGAAATATATAGTGAAAAGGGGGAAGGGGATGTGTTTGTAATGAGATAGCGTTGCTTGGGAAGGTGGAGGACATCAATGGATAGGGATATAATAGAATCTTGGTAGCTTAGATTGTTTGCTTGAAAATGCAGGAAAAATTGGATGAGGGGATTTCAGGTGGGGTGTGCAGGCAATGTTGAGAATGATACAAACTTCAGTAATTCGTGTTACTTCAAGAAGATTATGAAGTGAAGTGATGTGAATGATTGGTGATATGGGGATTGTCAACAAAAACTCCTGCTCTATCATTCATTAGCTTTTGATGTCGCCAAGGAAGGACATAATTTATGGCCTTAAGGACTGAATTTGGAGTTGTACACCACCGCTCCACTATCCACTACTCCCAACCAATACTGTCCTGCCACATCATCATAGTTGCTAACGATTTTTTTTTTTTTTTTTTTTTTGAATTTGTCCCTCTAATTTTGGTAGAAGATTAATTTCACTCATGGTACAAAATAATCTAATGTTGTTTCCACAACATGTTAAGATTCCTACCATTTTTGCTAGTTATTTTGACAGAATCGCTTAAAAATGGCAAAATCGAGCTAGTAACTATACCATGACGGTAACATTCCATCATTTTGTACAATTAGATTAAAATTGATGTCTAACAATTAATAGTAAATGAATTAGAAGGAATTTTAAAAAGAAGCTATAATATAATATCCCATCCGAATATATGAAGAATATAACAACCAAAAATATATCAAGAACCATTGCAAATGTATAATTTAATTTCTTTCAATTGCTTTAAAATTCTAGTCCTATCATTCGTTAATCTATGGACACCAACAATAAACCACAACCATGGCAGAGATTTACATCATATCAACATTGTTTACCCCTAATTAATAAAACTTAACACAATTGGGGAAAAAAAAAACATTTGCTCTGCAACCACCGAAAACTCCATTGCAGCAACCAACAAATTAAAAAGAATGAAATTTTAACTTAATCTAAGATAAAGACAAGCCCAATCAATCTCATAAGATGGATATTTCTGCAACATAAAATTCCCTTAACAACAGTGGTGGAGCCAGGGTCCCGATATTGGGAGCACAAATGGACGGCGACTGATAGGGAATCATGGCGGCGTTAGAGAGCAATGGCAGTGGCAGTGACAGACATGCAATGGGAGGCAGTGGCAAATCCAAGAGTTGGCCCTTTGGGGGGAAAAACTAGAGGCCCTTAAAATCATGCCGTCGGACACTTTTTTTCTGGCCGGCAATCACTTTTTTTTTTTTTTTTTTTCCTTTAGGCTTTGTTTGGGAGAGAGTGAGATAATAATCATAAACGAAAAGATAGTAGGGTGTGGTGTAGTATTTGATGGAAAAATAAAGATAAAAGTTAAACCATGCTTGGGAGAAGGGGAGATTTTTCAAAGTAGAGTTAAATATGGTAATTACTCAAATAGCCTTAAAAAAAAGAATTTAAATAATAGAAAAGTACCGGATCAAATTTGTAAACTCATTATTTTACAGTCCACAATTCCCTAAAAACCAACAAATTGGTGGGATCGAAAAATAAATGAAACAATAGTTTTTGGAGAATTGTGGTCTACCACCAAATCCTATCTCCTCCATTTATTCCTTCTCCCAAGTATGGACCAATAGATACCTTACCTTAAAAAACCATCTCAAAACTTCACTAAGCAAAGCCTTAGACTATCATGGGAATTGATATCAAATTTGTTTTAATTCTAATTATAAATTTGTCCATATTTCTTATTATTAAAATAATAACACAAACAAATTATTGAATATACATTTAAATTCCAAATTTTAATTTCAATCCAAATTATAATATAATTTCAAATTCCCAATCTATCAATTTAATTTCAATTAATAATTTATCCAATTTTAATAATTTAACAATTCTAATTAGAATTAAAAAAAAATCAAATTATAAAACCTAAATCCATAATTCATTAAATTCAGAAAAATAATTGATTCAAATGATAGTCTAAAGGAAAAAACTACCATAACATTTCCCACATTTAAAGTTTTTTTCGCAGCCGTAATTTTCTGATGCCAATTAAATGATAATAAATATATCTATCTATTTTAGCACTAAAAATGCTGGGGTAAATTTCACCAACGGTTCCCCCACGTATTTATGTATACCATAAACGCCACTAAACTCATTTTATAACAAAATCATCTTTAGACTTCCAATACATTTCGTTAACGGTCCCTTTGATTGGAATCCGATGGAATTTGCACCAAAGCTACTTAGATGCTCTTTTGATATTATATATAAAAAAAGTGAATGAAGGAAAAAAAGTATGAAGATATGGTAGCTAACAAAAAATTGCTATTTTTTTTTTTTTTGAAAACATTTATTTGCCACACTATATTTATAATTATTAAAAAGTATCTACGCGGCTCTCTCGTGGAAATTTCGTTGGATTTCAGTCTAAGGGATTATTGGCAAAATGTGTTGAAAGTCTAGGGATGATTTGGTTACAAAAATGAGTTTAATGGCCTTTATGGTATAAACTGACAAGTTGAGGGACAGTTGATGATATTTATTCAAAAAACTACTATACTCCAAATTAAATATAGCCCAAAACTGCTAGGGAAAATGGTGTTGTTATATTATTAGGGAAAGTGGAGTCTAGTCAGAAGTTAGCAGGATAGTTTAAGCAGCTAACAAGCACATCAAAAAGGTGTTGTCAAATATGGCATCTAATTACAAAGACTAAGTTAGCATGTTGCCACTTGTCTCGCAAATACACTGAACTAATGCAAGAGTAATATTAGGGATGCAGCGTAGCCATCAATCTGCAGGATCGAAGCGGTCCTACCGAGAAAGACAGAGACCAAGTCGTCAACCCCTTCAATCGGGACAGGCTCAGGTTTCCAAAAAAAAAAAGTAAAAATAAAAAATATATATATAAAAAAAGAGAAGAGTCCGATGGATTGAAAATCACGAAAGCAATCCATGCAAAAGTTAGGAGAGTGAGGTGAGCACCACCGGCAGGAAAATCAGCAGAGACCAGTTGGTGGCAGTCGTGGGTTCGGCCGAGACGGATACCATACTCATCTTGTCCTTAATTTCATTTCATATATAATGTGTATTATGCTAAAACATTACCAATGAATGAATGGATGAATGTCTTGCTCTGTTCATTTAAATGTCCCTATTCTGCTTGGAATTGAATTCGCATCATGCATCAGACGTGGTTGTGTACATCTTTCGTTTGCACGCGTCGCCTTAAAAAAAAAAAAAAGCTCGCTGAGGCGAAAACTGAAAAGGCACCTCAAGCAAAAATTAGGGCAGCTCGCTAAGCTGAAAACCTACATTGGGCAATTTAGGCAAAAGTTAGAGCACCTTTAAAAAAGGCTCGCTGAGGTGAAAACTGAAAAGGCACCTCAGGCAAAAGTTAGAGCAGCTCGCTGAGTTGAAAACCCACTTTGGGCAGCTCAGGCAAAATTTAGAGCACTTCCAAGTTCATGAAGTCTAGAGGCAGAGAATGCAAAACCTCTCCGTCATTCCCCCAGTAAGAACATTTCATTAGTCCCCAACAAGATCTTCTGCATTATTTCTCAACGACATTGTTACCAAGAACATCATCACTTTCTCTCCAACAGTCGTCATACTTCCTTATTAGCCATCATATATCCCTGGCAGGATCGCAAGAATTACATTGCACCCAAAATATTGCTTCTCCAACTATGGACGATCAATCGCACAACATATCTTCCCCAGTAAGAACCTGAAATGTCAAGATTGAACAAATGGCGCGAAATGCATTTTCTAAAGTTCATTTGCATATGCATACATTGAAGCATATACATGCATTCAAAACTACATGCATATATGTATCACAACCAACCCAAGCACAGGTATCTACCATTATCATCGGGCTATTCCGAACCAGGTTCGCTCTCAAAGCAGAGATGGCACAACGCCGGGGTATCAAATCCAAATCTCAACATATCAAATCTCCAAGGGGTAGAACAATCAAGCCGTATTTATCCTTGATCGAAGGGGCAAAAATTTTTGTTTCCAAAATTATCGATCAAGAGATAAATACTCATCCTCGAGCCAACATCAAAATTATCATTCCTAAAGCTATCTCTTTATTTCATTCAAGCCAGATTTGGAGCCCTTGAATTCCATTACGTTCAAGCATGGTTGCAAATCCTTGAACCCCTTTCTTCATTCAAGTCAGATTTTGAACCCTTGAACTCCATTACGTTCAATCATGGTTGCAAATCCTTGACCCCTTTTCTTCATTCAAGCTAGATTTCGAACCCTTGAACTCCATTACGTCCAAGCATGGTTGCAAATCCTTGACCCTTTTTCTTCATTCAAGCCAGATTTTGAACCCTTGAACTCCATTCCATTCAAGCATGGTTGCAAATCCTTGAACCCTTTTCTTCATTCAAGCCAGATTTCGAACCCACGTCCAAGCATGGTTGCAAATCCTTGAACCCTTTTCTTCATTCAAGCCAGACTTTGAACCCTTGAACTCTATTACGTCCAAGCATGGTTGCAAATCCTTGACCCCTTGAACTCCATTATATTCAAGCATGGTTACAAATCCTTGAACCCTTTTCTTCATTCAAGCCAGATTTCGAACCCTTGAACTCCATTACGTTCAAGCATGGTTGCAAATCCTTGAATCCTTTTCTTCATTCAAGCCAGATTTCGAACCCTTGAACTCCATTACATTCAAGCATGGTTGCAAATCCTTGAACCCTTTTCTTCATTAAAGCTAGATTTTGAACCCTTGAACTCCATTACATTCAAGCATGGTTTCAAATCCTTGAACCTCTTATTTCATTATTTCGAGTCCATCCAATTCCAGCAAGATTTCAAATCCTTAAAATTTCTGCAGATTTTCCTCGGGTAACCTAGACCCGGTATCGGCTTAGTTCCATATCAAACCCCTTATTTCATCTAAGCTAGATTTCGAATCCTTGAACTTCTTCAAGCATGATTCCCAATCCCTGATAAACACCTCTCCAAGCTAGATTTCGAATCCTTGAACTTCTTCAAGCATGATTCCCAATCCTTGATAAACACCTCTCCAAGCTAGATTTCGAATCCTTGAACTTCTTCAAGCATGATTCCTGATCCTTAATAAACACCTCTCCAAGCTAGATTTTGAATCCTTGAACTTCTTCAAGCATGATTCCCAATCCTTGATAAACACCTCTCCAAGCTAGATTTCAAATCCTTGAACTTCTTCAAGTATGATTCCCAATCCTTGATAAACACCTCTCCAAGCTAGATTTCAAATCCTTGAACTTCTTCAATCGTGATTCCCAATCCTTGCAAACCTCCTCAAGCATGATCTTGAATCCTTGAAACCTCTTCAAGCCTGATTCTTAATCCTTGAAAATCGCCCAAGTCAGATTTCGGATTCTTGAAGATCGATTCAAGCAAGATCCTAGATCTTGGAAGCCAATTCAAATCTCCAGCATTACCTCGGGTAGCATAGACCCGGTATCGGCTTATTCCATCCAATCAACTCAACGCGTCACCACGGCAGCGAGGCTTCAGCAACTCAGTTGCATGTTTTATTTCCTGTGTCTGCGGCGCTTTGATTCATGCTCTCAAATGTATCAACTCAACTATTTCAGACCAAGATCAGGTGTTGAATTTGATCACGCAAGGGGCAGCTGTAAGCACCGGAATTTTTTGCCCTAAAAAAAAAAAGAGAGAGCGCAGGTGTCATATGACTGTAATTTACAGTCGTGCGACTGTTGTTAGAGTCGTGCGACTGTAATTGAAACATTATAGTTGTACAACTGTACGATCGGGGCAGGTACAGAACACCATGCCCATGACATAAGAAAGAGGAGGGGCAGATTTTGGGTATTAATTGGCCCGGATTTGGTGAAGAAATCTCAGAAAATCAGACATAAAAGGGAGAAAAAGTGAGAAAAGAGGGATTAGCTTGGATTTTCAAAAATTTAGAGAGAGAGAAAGAAAGAAAAAGATAAGGAAAAGAGAAAGAAAACACAACTTGAAATTTCTTTTCCTCTTCTATTTCTTTTGATTCTCAAGGGTAAAGCTTAAAAATCTTGTTAGAACTCCTAAGTTAACAATCTGACACTTCAAACAAACTAAATTTCGGACCAGAAACCCTAGGATTCCTAAGCATTTGGAGATTTTTGGACCCAAAGTTCCTAACCTCAACTCAAGGAGAAAAGTGCAAATTTGTGTGGATTGGAGCAACGCCAGGGGTTAATCCTACGGTAGATAAGCGCCCAAGAGGTAAACACTCCTTATTCCCTCTATTTTCCATGCTTTCTGGGTGATTGGTGTGCTTTTTGTGCATTTTTGTTCAAGTTTTGCGTTTTCTGTTTCTGGAAATTAAGAACAGTCGTGCGACTATTCTTGAGTTTGATGAACAGTCGTACAATTGTAAATACAGTCGTACGAGTGTTCTTGGTTTCCAGCTATTTTCTTTCGGTTTTATTTCAAATAATTTTGGCGGAATACTGAGTTCGAATGGTTTACAGACACACGACTGTAATTAAGTCGTACGACCGTAGATACAGTCGCACGACTGTAATGCTCATCCAGAATCAGAATTCCCATTTTAATCCATAAAAATTTCCAAAAATCCATAAAAATTCAGAAAATCCAAAAATCACCAAAAATGAATTTTGTTGTGTGCATTCACGACCCTAGATTTAATTTTCAGTAAAATTGTGTTTAGATCAATGCCACGACGGAGACCTGATTCTCCCGAAAACCAACCCACCTCACATGTAAAAAATGCATGTAAACAGGCAAAATTGTTTTCAAAATGATTTTCGCACAAAATAAAAAATACAGGGACGTTTCAAAATATTTTCCAGGTCTAACCGGGCCGGCTAGCCGAGCCAACCCGGTTATCCCCTAAATGTATGTCCCCAATTCTTGATTTCTCCAATTCTGTCTATTTGAGTCTTATTTGTGGCGTGTCGTAAACTGTGCTAACCCTCTGTTTTGCAGCTTTTTATTTTTATTTTTGATGTATTTAATAGAATTACTCGTGTATCCTAGGCGATTGTAATTTTTAGATAAATCGTGTATTTTAGGCACTTGTAAAAGTGAGGCTGAGAGTTTTTATCTTTTATTCGATCGGGTTGTAATAATTTAATCATTTACCATTTTACTTTACCTATATGCGCGCTGTATGTTTAACTTAATGCAATAAAATTAACTTTGAATTTGAAATACCGTCTATGAACATTGGCCAATATTTATTTTAATTAGACACGAAATAAGGGACTTGTCCGGGCCTAGATATCTGGATAGTGTAGCGGCTGTTCGTCCGGTTCAGTCCGGTTCAGCTACATTATAAATTTCCCAGTTGAGCTGAGCCGGGTGGCGACTCCTATAATATTCATTGAGACTTAGGTCTCGGTTCTTTTATGAAATAATTCTATGTTTTCCAAAACGAGAATTTCCATTATAAAAACCCCATGCGAGGGAGGGGTCAGCCCTAGTCGAAGCGCCCCTTCTGAAAGGGAGTCTCGTGTTCCGTCGAAAACGTCGTCCGCTCACAACCAGTTGCAGGAGACATTTCTAATCGATAAATCTTGTGCCTCATCAACCAGCTCTATGAACAAAACAAGCAACTCTATGAGCAGCTTGAGGGACTAAGAAGAAGCGATAAGAAGCAGCAAGAGAAATTGATACCTTGAAAAAGCAAGTTAAGAATTGTTGGGTGATTTGGATGCACAAACTCCAACTGGGAGAAATCAGATAATGGTGGAGAGCAAGAGCAGAACAACCCACTTAAGGGAGGAGAAGATGAAGTAACCTCTCAGCCTAACTAACTATGAACTGCTGCTTTTATTTTGTGGGATCTCCAATTCTAGTAAGGTGTTTTTGTTCCTCTCTTTATTTGTTAGCGTCCTCGTGTTACTTTTCGTGAAGTGCCATATGTCTCTTGCTCCTTATTAATTCATTCTGCTTTAATTTATGCTTTGCTTTGTGCAATGTGGGCATTGCTGAATGTTAGTCCCAAATAGGCTTAGAGATACACTAGAGAGAGGTGAATAATGTATCTACCAAATAAAAGTTCTTTTGTGGAAACCTTTAAAATTAAAATATTTTTGCCCAAAAACAAGTTTTACTTTAAAATGCGGAATAAAATAATTTGTTAAACTTTGAAGAATTTAAATAAAATCTCTAAAAGGCTATTACTGCTAAACATAATGCAAAAATATAAATGGCAGTAATTAAAGAGAGTATAGATAGAGAAATTTATGATATAGAGATTTATACAGGTTTGGACCAATTATCCTACTCCTGTCCCCAAGTAAACCACTTGAGATTTCCACTACAATTCCTTTAACAGTAGGAATCAAACCATGTGATCTTTCTTCTATCCAAGATCGGGACGATTAATCCTACTTATATCAAGGATTAAGACAATGATCCTTCTTCTGTCTAGGATTGAGACAATTGGTACTTTTTGTAAGCTTAAACACCAAATTTTACAATAGTTGTTTTCCAAAGATTAATAACTAAACTTTTTGCAAAATTTATTGATAAAACTTTAACAATAAAGTTCCCCTCACACTAATATCTGTTAGTGTGATTTTACAATTTAGTTAAAATATTTGATTTGAAAGTGTACGAATTGCTTTGATGAAGACTTGAATTTCTTTCAATTGCTGTCTTTGAAATGTGTTGGAAAGACTACTCAAGAATGCTTGTATTGTATACTTTGTAAATTGTCTTCTCAAGTTGAAATGTTTGCTATTGTCTTCTATTTATAGGCCTTGGAGGAGTGGTTTGGAAAAGAAATTCAATTTCTGTTCAGGTTATGAAACTAGCCGTTGCACAATATTTAACCCCCTTGAAGCTTTAATTTTGATTTTCTTTAGGTCTCTGAAACTAGCCGTTGCATGGTGTTTAGCCCTCTGAAGAGTTGTAATGAACTTTCTTCATGTCTCTGAATGTATCCGTTATACAGTGTTTAGGTCTTTGAAAATTTAACTTGAACTTCTTGAGGTCTCTGAATATAGCCATTATATAGTGTTTAGGACTCTGAATATTTGAATTTGTTTTCTTCAAGTCCCTGAATATGACCGTTATACAGTGTTCAGGACTCTGAATATTTGAATTTGTTTTCTTCAGGTCTCTGAATTTGGCCGTTATATAGTGTTTTGGCTTCTGAAGATTTGTAATAAAATTTCTTAAGGCTTCAGTCTCCTGAAGTAATGTTTATCTTATTACTTCAAACTTTTTATCCTCTTTTTGTATGATCTGTCCAATGTCTGTATTGAAAGTCTTCACCTTTACACTTTGGTTAATTAATTACAAATAAAGTCACGTTTATCTTTAATTAATTTTCAAAGTATTTTTAAGTTTATTTTCTTCAATCATAAAGTTGTTTTCATCAAAACAAGGTTCAACGCTAAGTTTAAATTTTAGGTGTGAGGTGTGAAAATTATTTGAATCTAAGAAATTGTTTATCCTCAAAGTAAATTTTTTTTCTTTTCTTTCTGTCTTGTTAAAATTTCTTTACTTGTTCAAATTTAAGGGTTTGTAAAATATTTATGATCTCATTCTTGTAAAAACAGTTTCTTTTTGCTAGTTGTGAACTTTGTGTTTGAAAGAAACATTGTTAAATTTTATTTTTCTTTTTCTCATATTGTTTTTATTGTTTTTAGCTAGCAGTAGACTTTAAGAAGATTTTGTGAATTTGAAACAAATTCAATCAATGGAAAAATTTAAATAGTGGAGTAAATCATGATTTCAAGTCTTATACAATTTTTCTGCGTAGGTTGATCTAGTTCTACATGCCTTCACAATTTATTTTGGTTGTATCTTGATTGATGCAATTGAAGAACTGATTGCATACCAATTTAGTGAGATTTGAGCCTATTATTAGCAATCTTATATTATGAATTACTTTTATTTCTTTTTGAATGAGCTATGAACTTGTTGATAAGACTAGAACTTCCTCTTGCTGCCTGACTGAAATTGCATAATTATTTTCAACTATATCATGATTAAGGCATTAGGTATAACCCATTTTACTTAAACAGCCTACCCTTGTTTTAAATAAATTTGCCTATGTTATAGTTAAGCTCACTTGAGCCTTAGCCTTTTCTTTGTTCAACCCACTTAAAGTTTTCCTTAACTCTTTCACTTTCATTTTCCCCAAATATTCCTTTCGAGTTTACTAATTGCATAAAATATTTTATTGAGCAAAAGTTTGAAAAGTTAACATGGTTAGTGCTATTTTTGTTATCATGTCTTAAGTTTAGCAACACTCTTTTGTTTTATTTATCTTTGTTTTAAAAAAATCTCTCTAAAATAAAATAAAGTAATAAAAGCTTGTTAAGAGTGATCTTTCTCTTAGATCATTGTTTCTGTTTGTTCTTAAATTTTTCAGCTGTTTGATAGTTTTGGATAGTGTTCTTCATTGTAACTAAAGTTGTTTAACTCTTTTGTGCATCTTTAGTTTCCATGTTTTTGAAAGCCAATAAGTTGTTCAATGAAAAAAAAATCAAAAAAGAAAAAGAATAAAAAAAAAGAAGGCAAAGAAAAGTCATCTTTAGAAAATAAGACTCGCTGGTAGTTCGTCATCTTTAGAAAATAAGACTCGCTGGTAGTTCTTTCTCTTTTGTTCTTGTCCTTTCTCTTTCATTCCACTTTCTAACTCTGTTCCTTTCTTCTGTGTTCTATTTTCTTTTGTTTATTTTACTTTATGTTTTGTTTCACTTTATTCAAGAGTAAGCATGCATTGTTCTTCAAATCTTTATCTTTCAAGAAAAGTTGTAGCACTAATTGTCTTCATTAAAACTTTGCTTATATGTTTGCATTTTAGCCTATATGTTATCCCTTACATATCCTTTACCTTAACCCTATTTCAACCCTATTCAAAGACCTTATGATTATGCCTGTTCTCAATCCAAAGCAATGGAGGTTAGGTTAATTAGCAAGCCTATGGTTCTTAGTAGGCAGTGCATTAGTTGTTGAGTGCCAAACACCTAATCCTAAACACTAAATTGCTTTAAATACACTTTCCATTTTAGGCAATCAATTTCAACGTTGCTAAGATGAAAATCTTGTAGCATGCACGACAGTTTTACTAAAGTAAAGCATTATGGACTATTCTAAATCAGTTTCCTTCAAAGTTTGTCTAAGTTGTTTTGATTGAATGAGTTCATCTTGGTGGAAAATTCTTTAATGTTCTGTAGCCTTATGTCTTTTGTTTTTGTTCGTTTTGTGTTTCCAAATTATTTTATGTTCTTCTTCCTTTTCTTTTCTTTTGCTTAAGGATAAGCAAATGCTTAAATTTAGGGGTATTTGATGAGTGGGATTTATACCTATTAATTTGGGTATATTTCTAATCATTTGGGAGCTTAATAGATGCATAATAAGGCCTAAAATATTAATTTAAGTTGTTTTTCTTGGAGCCTACTCTATGGGCCAGAAGTTGTTCTCAAGAGCCCAAAATCACTTGGATGGGCCGGGCTTATTGCATGCAAGGAGGGGAGCTAGTCAAAGTCTTTACAATTGGAGATTCCATTTTCTATTTTTAGTATATTTTGTAATCAATGGGTAGATTTTAGTCTGCTCTTAGTAATGAACAGCTGGCACAATCTGTGCCCTTAATTTCTATTAACCCTAAGGCATTAACTTTTGTTAGAGGGCTGTATATACCCTTTTTTAAGGCTGGTAAGAGGATATATCACACCTTTTCACCTACTTTTCTATGTCTTAGCCGCCACCCTTTCTTCTTCTCTTTATTTTTCTTAGTGCTTTACTATGTCAGCCAGAGAGTAGTCCGTTCTCAGGTTGAAGCTAGCCTTGAGCTAATAGCTGTAAGTTACTCTTCTTATATTATGAATGAATAAATCTTTTGTTGATTCTTTAATAGAGTTTTTTATGCTATATGAAATTGCTCTGTTCATTTTTTAAGGAGACTTGATATATGAAACTGAAAAGTCCATTAAACACATGTTATTTGATAGGAGACTTGAAAAATCACGTGCTAGGGGTTTTTACATATATGAAAATATATGCTGAAGTGCTCTCTCAAACTAAAGGCTTAAAAATGAGTTAATGTAAGGAGATTTAGTTAATAAGTTTTTAAAGAATGCTTAGTGCAAGGAGACTTGGCCTTGATAATTTAAGTGAGAGAAACCCTAGATCTATGTTTTTAACCATCGTTTATGAGAAAAATGAGTTAACTTTATTCAGTTACCAAAAATAGTTGTTACTGTAACTTGTTTAAAATCCTTACAAAATCTGTTATAAAAGAGGTTACTTTGTTAAAGCATCAACTATAAGAGAGCAACTTTAACTTGTTCTCTTCTCCATGGATACGGTACTTTACTTACTCTTTACTACTTATGCACCTAGTGCACTTACTAGTGTCATTTTAGGGGCAACAATGATTGGAGAAGAAGAGATGTGTAATGAAATTTTTAACAAGGTACAACAGTCTTTTCACATTGAATGGGACCTACAAAATTGGGAAAATAGTGAATGCTAACATGGCACAAATAATCTGTAATAGCATGTCATATGTATAATAATGGATGTCAATTATAAGTTGGTGTATGATAGTATGACAAATTGAAATTGATGTACCATACTATGAAAATAGATGAAGTTAATGTACCATAGTTAAAATTTAGCCGTATACACTATAATGTAATATTCTCCATAGCTTCTATTATTTACAATCAATGAATCAAATTCAAAAACCTTTGTTTTCTCTATCATCCTTAAAATGTAGGTATTTCCTAAGAATTAACAAGTTTTGGTAGTTAATTAGCCGATGAAAATTCTTAGAATAAGCATAAGTAATTAAATTGAATTATTTTATCTTTAATAGTGACATTATAATGAGAATTATCAACAAAGTTGAATAGTGTTAGGATTTGGATATATCGTAGAATCAATCCTTTTTTATTTTGTATGATGAATTTTAAAATTCCTTTGGACTACTTAATCTTACCATTTTTATATTTGCATTTTTTTTTTTGATATCTAAAGTTTGTATTTTTAAGAAAAAAACAAGTCTTAAACAAAACAAGTTTCTATAGTTTTTTTTTAATAAAAAAATTATTCACAAACTAAAAATCATTAAAATGTGGGCTAAATTACATCTGTGATACACAGACTTTATTTTTACTTAACAAAATCTATGAACTTAGTGGTGACCTACCATTGTAGTCTAAATCACCGGTAAATGACCGATCAACACGCCACATCAGTGCTTTGACCCTTCTTATTAATGCACGTGGGCCCCATATCACCTAAAAAGACCCATTTACCCCTCTCTCGTTTTCCCTCCCAAATAATTTCTATTCTCATCTTGACATTTTCTCTCTCATTTGCTTTTCTTTCTCTCCCTTAAATCTATGAAGAAATCCACCCTCCCAAATTATCAATCTCATCTCTCTCACTCAAAACTTAAAAAAAATTCTCTCCAACTGCTAGAAACCCTAAATCAAAGAAGCGAACGAATAGGAAAGGGAAAATCATGTTGCAGTTCACGTTTGAACTGGTAAGCGCTCTGTTTTCTCCTTAGCACTTTGTTTTCTCTCTATTTGCTTTACTTTTTTTTAATTTCGTTATATAGTCTTTGTTTCTCTGTACCTTTTTTTTTTCTATCTACTGTCTGATAATATAGAAAATTTTAAATATGGCCCTATATTTATACTGATTGAATATTTTGGTGGTTATAGTTATGGTGGACCCTATCGAATGAGTAAGAACTGTTATTGTTATTGCACAATAAAGGTTGTGTAGCTGTGGACCATGACAAGCAAAGTTAATGGCTGTAATTGATAGACCATGTAAGTTGAATGTATATTATATTGCCTGCACTTTTTTAAAAAATGGTTTTCATGATTTTGTGTGCAATTAGTTTTTTTTTTTCAATTAAACAATTAGAAAAACAAAAGTACTTATTGTCTGTTAGTATGTGGTGATGTTTTTAATGTTTACATTGTTATGACATGCTTTGTTTGATATAAATAATTTCAAAAGCCTTTTTGTCTATTATTTGTTGGTTATTTAGGATTTGTATATGTGCATATGCAGTAACTTTTTATTTTTATTTTTATTCAGTTGTATATGCATTCTGTTTAAGGAAGCAATATTTCACTGGCAGAGTTTGTCTATATTTCGTATTAAATGTATGCTTTTAATTATCACAGATCCTGAAGATGGTTATTTTACCATATTAATGCATTATGATGGATTTTGGCTAAAATTGATAAAGAGCTGTAGAAGCTAAAATGTACAGCTAACTTTCAGTATTATTAGAAAGCTCACAATGTCATGTACCACCCAGACAAGCTAACCTATTTAGGTAATGACAATGATGTGTATAAGATGGCTTTAATGAGAGCTAAGCATGGGGTGATTGATTTGTATATGAAGGGTTTGAATGAGGTTGAGATTAGAAAGGTTTTAGAGTCAGAAACTACAATTAAAGGTGGAGTAGTTATAGAAGAGATAGAGGATGAGCCTAATGAAGTGCCTTCTGTAACAAAAAGGAGGTCTAAAGGGAAGGAAAAGGTGAGTGAGAATCCTTTTTTTCTTGAGCATAACATAGGGGATTGGGGTAATAAAAAATAGAATGCATTTATTAATAATCAAGAAGAAAGAAATGTGAATGAGTCTCTTTTTAATGTTGTAAGTCAACCACATGGAATGAATTTTGATGACAATCAATATGAAATGGATTTTGGTTTGAGTGAAGCATTTAATGGGGATACAATAGATGAACAGAGTACATCAATTTCTGATCTTAATCATGAGCCAAATATGGATCAAAATATGAGTATTGCAGCTGATGGACATGCTAGTGGTGATACAGAAGAAGATGCACAAAATACATCAACTTCTGACCCTAATCATGAGCCAAATATGGATCAAATTAGTAGTATAGCAGTTGATGGACATACTGGTGGAAATACAGAAGAAGATGCAGTGGAATTTCATGACCTTCATTATGTGCTAGAAGATCGTGATGATGATTTAATTGATGGGGTTGAGAATAAAAGAATTGGACTAGCAACTAGATCAAAAGGAAGGCCTAAAGGTAGTGTCGTTGAAGTAAGAAATGGAGGATTTGACACACAAATGAATTTTGAAGTGGGAAACAATTCCTCAGATTATGGTGATTCCGATGCTCTTTACACAGAATCTGACTCTGACAATAAAGGAAGGCCTAGATATCTAGAATTTGATGCACAAAGGGATATGGAAGACCCTGAATTTAGAATTAGCATGTTATTCACTAATAGGGCTGAGTTTAAAGAAGCTTGTAAGAACCATGGGATAAATAATAGATTTTAGATCTGGTTTCCTCGGAATGAAAAAAAAATGAAAGAAAATTGAAGCAGTTTGTAAAGGATTTGCAACTGAAGAAAACAAAAAATGTCCATGGAGAGTATATGCTTCAAGACTAGTTACATGGGATGAAAGTAACCTTATGATGCAGATTAAAAGTGGTGAATTTAAACATCTTTGTGGCAAAGTCCATAGAAATTTCCATCTAACTTCAAAATGGATTGCACAAAGATATTTTGAAGCATTTAAGAGTGTTCCAAATTAGAAGGTCCAGGCTCTTATAGATGACATCAGAAGAACCAAAATCCTTATTGTTATACAATGAAAGCATATAGAGCAAAAAGATATGCACTTGAGAAGATACATGGAGATGAGAAGACCCAATATGACAATATTTACATGTATGTTTTTCATTTATGTATTTATAATCCATTAGGTTTAAATCCAGCCAAACCACTTTCCTAATTTCTCAGGCCCAAATACAAATGCTTTGTCATCATTATCATTTCTTACTACTATTACTTGATATGGCACACATTGAAATCATAAAAAATTATCGACACTCTAAATATATTTAAGCATCCATTTTAGATACTTACTCCCTTCAATTACATATACTTTCATGCATATCCTAATTTGTGCTACTATACTAATTATGTATATAAATTTAGGTATCAATTCATTGTTGATTTGCCTAGTTACATATATGGTGAATGTATGTTGACTGAGGCATGGGGGAATTATTTTGCAGTAAATGGGCATGTATCAAATATAAAATTGAAAAGGGTTAAGAAAGCCCAAAATTAGGAAGAGCATTGGAAGTGAGGCATGTTAAAGTGGGTACAAAAAGACATAATCACATGCATGGCCAAATGCCAATCAAATGATCTTCCCATGATATGTCAAGCGTTTTTTGGACACTAGCGACATTTGATAATGTTGGCATCTTAATTATTATTATTATTTTTCATCACATTACAATTGGGATTCGATGGACTTGCTGCTTTACTACTACATTAACTCATCAATTTCATTATAATATGACAAGTTCAGGCTGACTTATCTATATTTTTACAAATATAGGGCTGAACTAGTAAGATCTAATCCTGGTACTACTGTGAAAAGGAGATGGAAAGATGGTAGATTTTTTGGTATGTATGTTTGCCTATATGCATTGAAGATGGGGGGGCATCTCATTTCCTTGGATGGATGTTGGCTGAAAGGCAAGTATGGAGGACAACTTCTTTTAGCTGTAGGGATTGATCCAAATGACTGCATATTCCCTATTGCATGGGCAATTATAGATACAAAAATCATTGAAACTTGGACTTGCTTCTTAGAGATTCTTGCTATTGATTTGCATATACATAACAGCTAACATTGGACATTCATGTCGGACAGACAGAAGGTATGCTTCTTAATGTTAACAACTATTATTCAGTTTCAATTTTTACATGCCATTAAACTATGAACAAAATTTCACCAACAAGTGTATGATTGAGGTGTGAATTCTGAACCTTTGTGATACAAATTCAGTGTTTGGTGAAAATATGAATTAGAGTTGAATTTATGTCTCATTAACTGTCTTGATGCATTTATACACTGGGTAATAATTGTTAGTGTCATTAACTATCATAATGTATATACAAGTTGGCTAATAACCATCAGCATTCCTCTCCACTATAATTAATTATCATACCTTTTTGTTGATATGAATATTTTGCAGGGACTAATAAATGCTGTTGAGAACCTATTCCCCGAAGCAGGACATAGACTTTGTGTTAGACACTATTGGATGTGCCATAGTCCCGAGGCATTGGACCTTGTATTTGTATTATACATTTATTGGATTTATGTATTATACACATTTTGTGTCATTAATAAAGGCATTAATTCATTTATAATATATATCTTGTGCAATATCTTAAATCAAGTATCCAATGGACATATCCATATCCATGATGAAAAGTGTCATGCACTTGGCAGTAAGACCATGGATAGGGAAAATGATATGACCATAAAGAGATCCGTAGTCTGTTCTAGTCATGGGAATGAATGGAACTAGAGACTATCATTAACCTAATTGTATGGCGGTGTCTTACCGGTCATTAGACATGGGATGTCAACCAAGTTAATTGGTACATGCACAAAGGTATCACAAGTGATTCTCGTGTAGTACTTGTATGGATCCTTTGACCTAATCATATGATGGTGTTGCATGTGAGGTCGTATACTTAGGGGTACGCCTAAAGGGCCTGTAATAGGGTGCCAAGTATGGGTACTTTCGGGTATGTCACTTAGCATGGTAATGCTATGGATATGGAGAAGGGATTTGTTACTCAGTAGTCCACTGAGAAGATATCACCGACCTCTTGATGAATGTGACTGATAAGAGTGTGGCCACACCCAAACAAGTTGGAACTTGTTTGTGAGCATCAGTACATTCGGGATCAAGTAAATGTCCAGACATAAAAGAGGGTGATCAATCCATACCTCTGTGTTGGACACCGATATCAATGACATCGGATATACAAGTTCAAACTACAGTGTTACGATTACAATTGGACTGCCATCTCCATCTTAATTGGGGGCTGCAGTGGCTTGCTAGAGCCCGCCTGCAGTCTGTGGGCCATAGACCCACTGCCAACATAAAGATGGGCCCACGGGATCGTACACATTGAGTGACTGAACACGGACTTAAAGAATCACCAGTATACTTGGAGTATACACACTGGAGAGAGAGGATTATATTAATTATATTATAAAGATCAATTGGATTGATCATAATAATAAAATTAATATTAGTGTTGGCATTCTCATAATTAATTCAATGAATTAATTCATGAGGTTATTTCTTAGGTGGAAATATTTCGTATGTATAGGTTTACATATGAATTCATTTTGTGAAGATCCAATTTTAATTTCATGGATTAAATAAATTGATCAAATCAATTTTGATTAAATGTAAATAATATGTTACATGGTGTAATATATTATATACATGTTAAAATTAAAATTGGGTTTGAAATTAATTTGGACCAAGTGAATTAGAATGGATTTGGGCCTAAAAATAAAATAGAAAAGCCCGCACAAAATGAAGCCACATGGGCCGACATTTACCTAGGGTTAAAATAACCCTAGGATTTTGAGCCAAAGGATGCAAGTGAAGCTATAGCCGAAATCCACTTCTCCCTCTCTCAAAAGTTTTTGATTTCCGACGCTAGTACGGGCCGGGTTCCAAAGGCGTTCGTGTACGTGAACGAGGAGGGAATCTATGTTGATTTTTGCAGCCATCTCTAGAAGAGATACTCCTGGTAAGGGTTTAATCTCTTTTATTTAATTTTAAGTTTTTGCAAGTTTCATCTCAATTGCTCCTGGGTACGGATTTGAGGAAATCACCCCGTTCTTCCGCATTCAATTGGGTGATTTCTGGTGAAAAATCCCAACAGACACATGTACACTAATTTTAGGGGGAAATTCAAAGGGAAAGAATTAAAAGACCTACTTTGGAATGCAACAAAAGCACCATAACAAACAAAATTGGACAAGTGGTTATAAAATATTGAAGAAAAATGTCCTGAAGCTAGATAATGGCTTAGAGGGAGACCATGTAAGCATTGGTCTAGAGCTTGCTTTACAGATAGGAGTCAGTGTGACATGCTGTTGAACAACTTATGTGAGTGCTTCAACAAATGCATTTTGGATACCAGGGACGAGGGCATCATTACACTCAATGAAATGATCAAAGTCAAGTTAATGAAAAGAGTCAAGTCAAAGTATGATTCAGTAAAGAATAGCACTTGGAAATGGTGTCTAAAAATTCTAAAGAAATTACTAAAGAATAGAGAGTTTGCAATGCATTTTGAAGCAACATTTTCTGGTGGTCCTAGGGTTCAAATCAATGGGCTGGGAGATCAATATGTGATAGATTTAAATGGCCATGCTCACACTTTTAAAAGATGGCAGTTGACTGGCATACCATGCAGGTATGCAATTGCTGCAATCATTACTCAAAATGAGAACCCGACGGATTATCTTGTAGAATGTTATTCATCTGAAACATGTTTGAAGGTGTATAGCTTTTTTATCAATCCTACTAATGGACATGATCAGTGTCTAGTTGTTAAAGAAGTTGTTCCTATTATTCCTCCCTCTCTAGTGAAAGTTAAAAGAGGAAGAAAGGAGGCTAAAGAGTTAGAAATTGCAGTTGCAAGAGGTAAATTAGGGAGGAAAGGGAATATATGTATGACATGTAGCAGGTGTGGTGGGAAAAATCATAACACTAGGATATGCACAACAACAAATATACCAACATAGCCACATGTATATGTATTTGTGCCATTTTGTATGAATGTCAATGTTATATGTGTGTGTTAACTATTTTTAGTTTGTTGGTTTCATCCAAAGGGAAGAAAAAGTGGTACTGCAAGTGCTTCAACTTCAAATGGAGGAAGTGCACCAAGGGGAGGTAGATCTACAATCAGAGGTACAGTAACAAGGTGACGTAGGGCACCAAGCAGAGGTGAGCAACAAATGGAGGAAATGGGCCAAGAACTACTAATCCACCTCATACAGTGAGGTGGATGATGGATGTAAGTTATAATGTTCTTTCTTTGGTATATGATGGTACATTTATACATTATTATGTTGTGAAATCTACTATAAATATGTTCTTTCTTTAATTAGTATTGTTTCCATTTTGAGGGATAATTAAGAAGTATCAAAGATTTGGTTGATTTTGTTTAATATATATTGATAGGTCAAATAAAAGAGTAACAATAGATGTTAGTTTACTATCTTAATTTAGTAGATGTAATTTTCTATTTTAAATCTGTTTATTTATATCATTTAGGGATCAAGCCAAACATTTGCAACCTCAAGCCAAGGTGCAAATTATCCACAGGCTTCAAGCATTCCTGCATATTCTTCCCAGCATTCAACTACTGTTGCATTTTCTTCCTTTCCTGCAAATGTTCCTCCATCTTCTTCACACGCTACGTCAGCTGTTGCATCTTCTGATCAACACATTCAGATCAGCAATATAACTGAGCTTGAGCAAAGATTAATAGGAGGCTTGTCACTCGAAGTACTTCTACAGCAGCTCCAAGAAGAAGATGGATATGATTATATGTTGGCCGATTGATATTTTGTTCTTGTTTTGAATATTATGTGACTAAACATTGAACTTGTCATTTTGGGTTTTTTTTTTTTTTTTTTTTTTGTTATGACAGAATGTATGTATTGTGATTTTGGCTCTCATTATCTTTTGTTCCTTAAGGAGGTCAGAATATTACATTTAAATGTGTTGGACAGCAATGGCATGGAAATATTTTATTAAGTCTCAATAGTGTTGTATTTTTTGTTCAATTTTAAATTAAAGTTGTTTTTCTTTCAATTTGGTGGATTAACTTGCTTAAGCAATGCCAAGGCTTTTTTTTTTTCTTAATCTGTGGCTCTAAAATGCCAGAAACATTTTTGCAACCTAGAATTGATTTTTGCAGTTTTAAGTTTTATTTTAATATGCATCTTATAGTAGTGTAATCACTTAACACTTAAAAAATATAGGCTGAGAGCGAGAATGTGAATAATTTGCAAATGGATGTATCAACAAGTTTCTTTTTTTAATGGATCGAGAACAACATTGTAAGAAAGAAGTGATGAAGAAGCCAACACAAAAAGGGAACAAAAAGAAATGCAAAATAACATATGAATTCAGAATCTCTTCAATTGAAACTCATACAAACTCATTTAATAGTATCCTGCAATAGCATTTCTTTGGGATTGGACCACAATCATATCTCCTAATTAAATTACCTGTAATTAACACTATTAAAAAAAAAAAAGACTGAGAACTAATGGCTTTTGTGTGGAGCAGCATCAGCAGCTTCATCCCAAACCCATCTTTCTTTTTCTCTTTCTCTTTTTTCTCCATCTCTCCTTCGCCAGTAAATTTCACTTTTCCCCCTCTTTTCTTGTTTCAGTCAAAGGGTTCGACTGTACGCAGATCCAAGTGCTGGAAAGAAATTTAAGTTTCTAGCAGTTGGAGAGAAATTTTTTTAAGTTTTAAGTGAGAGAGATGAGATTGAGAATTTTGAAGGGTGGTTTTCTTCGTACATTTAAGAGAGAGAAAAAAAGCAAATGAGAGAGAAAATGTCAGGATGAGAATAGAAATTATTTGGGAGAGAAAATGAGATAGGGGCAAATGGGGTTTTTCAAGTGATATGGGGCCTGCGTGCATTCATAAGAAGAGTCAAAGCGCTGACGTGGCGCGTTGACCGGTCATTTATCGGTGATTTAGACCACAATAGTAGGTCACCACTAAGTTCATATATTTTGTTGAGTAAAAATGAAGTTTGTGTACCATATTGTGAAATTAGATAAAGTCTGTGTACCGTAGATGTAATTTAGCCTAAAAATGTGAGTAAAGGGGAAAAAAATAGAAATAATACAAAGCACAGTCAAGCTGTTATCACCGCTGCTGCCAGCCTGCCACCACCAACTCAGCAAAATCACAACACCATTCAAAACCTGTGCCTTGTGCTTCATTTATTAAGTAGCTGAAATCTTTCAATTTTACAAAGAAAACATTGCAGTCACGAAACCAATCACACCCAAAATGATCAAATTATGAATGTTCCTCACAGCACCAGATATATCATCAGGAACAACAGGACTCTCTTCTCCATCACTTTTTTCATTCTCATCCTTTTTAGGCTTTACCGGCGCCGGTGCTGGAGCAGGAGGCTTAGGGGCAAAAAGGTCCATTGGAAGCAAAACCTTGTCAACTTGATAAATGGCAACTTTCCCATCCGAATACACAACTCCTGATACATACGTACGAGTAAGTCCAGTTGTTACATTCACTAAATTGTCACTTGTTGTTACATTAAGTGCCAATCTGCCTCCTGATCCTGCCAATGTTTTCAATGGATTACTCACATACTGAAACTGAGAGGTTGATAGGAATTTGGGGATTATATGAAATTGAACCAATTTGATCTTTTCTTGGTCGGATAATGAATTGAGAGTTCCAGATTTGATTATGCTTGAAAAAGCACCGTCTGTTGGGGCAAAAATGGTGACTCCGTCGCTTGAATCATTGAGCTGGGAGAATAATTGGAGATCCTCTTGGGTTGATTTTATTAGGCGGACGAAGAAGGCGAAGTGGCCAGCCTTCTGGAGGACTTTGACAATGTCGACAGGGCCTTTTGATGGCTGCACAGGCACCATTACTGGGGCCGGAGAAGCAGCTGCAGGAGGCAGTGGAGGGGCTGCCTGTACCGGTGCAGGAGCTGGTACTGCTGGTGGTGGTGACAGAGCTAGGATTCCAGTGAAATGGAGGAACACAAGAACAAGAAATGAAAATAAGTGTACAGAATGTTGCTTCATGTTTTTTATTTTTTTATTTTTTTTCCTGTTGGTATGAGGAATAATAAGAAATGTGGTTAAAATGCAGTTGCTGCTGTTTGATGTGGAAAACGGAGATGAATTTGGTTTTTATAATGGTTGTAGCAAACAAGTATAATGGCCAATTTTTAGTTAGAGATTAGTAGCTAATTAGAAGATTAAAGTGGGCTATCAACGGAGAAAGGTGAGAGACATGACACTGATGCAGCAGATATCTTGAGAAGGCAGGAAAAAAAAAAAAAAAAAAAAAAAAAAAAAAAAGAGGATAAAAGGTTTATTCTAGAACAACTAACAATAATATTGTACCTTACTTTCTTTCATCTCCACCAATGAAGTCTGATCAGACAACTTTTAATGCATTTCTGGAATAGTACACATGAAGAATAAACGGTGGAGATCAAGCCATTTGGAGATTGCAGAATTAGAGCTTAGGTCCACCATTCTGCAATTGAGATGCAATCATATGCATGGAATTGGTTTTAACTTTTATTTCAGTAATTTTATAGTGGACTGGATTCACGTGGACCGTTCCAATAAGAAACTGACATGTAAGCGATATGAGTATTGAGAAAATAAAAATACTTATGTGTTAATTTTTTATTGGAAAAGTCTACATGAACCGGATCCATTGTATAATTTCTCATTTTCAGAACTAAAATTGGAAAATGGGCTTTATCAGTTGACGAAAGTGGATGTGAAAGAAGTAGTGGGCAACATCTTACAACATATTATCTTGAGATTTTGCATACAACCGAAGGAATTTTTCCACCATCATACTACGACAACACAAAAGCTAATAATTGAAATTTCACTATTTATAAATATAAGTACCCTTTTATGTTGGATTTTATTAATAAATATCTAATTTTGTTAAAATAAGATTATTTAATTATTCATATTTTTTTTATGTTATACGTTTACTTGAATATTTTTTATATTAATTTAAATTTTTGCCATATTAGTCATGTTACATTCCAATTGAAACAGCTAATTATAGTTTTACCAAACATTAATTATCATTCAGCAAACACCAACCAGATATCACCAACAGCTATCAATAACAGCTAATAGCTGTGGGCCCTTAATGAATTCCATTAAAAGTACTACTACATGGAGCTTGATTATAAACTTCATAATCCAATCTATTACGAGCATTGATCAGATTATAACATTACAAATCTATGTCAATGCTTCTAAGGGTTATATTAACATGACATTTATTCTGTGGAAACAATTTATACTCATCTTACCTATGAATTGTAGCTCAATTAGCAACTCAAAATGAGTTTGTGAGAAGATATTCAGAATCAAATCCTATCAAATTATGTATGAATTGCATAATTTCATTTTCAATTAATAATATACTATAAAATATATCGAGGAAGTTGATGATTACATAAAAAAAAAAAAAGAAGATTAATTACAAATTAAACAAAATTAACAAATAAAAGTACGTTTTTGCACTTTTCATTACAAAAATTATGAAAAAATATATAAAACAGAAAAATATAAAGAAAAACATAACGGGAAGAAAATTGGTTTGAAAAAAAAAAAAAACAACCCCCTCGAAATTATTCACAAAAAAAATTGAAAAAAAGGGATACAATTGAAACAGAGGGGAAATAGCAAAAATGGGAACGAATCTTGTGCGTCACACACAAAATGAAAATACTGCACCCATTATACCAATTACACTTAAAATTACCAAATTGTCCCTTCTTGCAGCACCAGAAGTATCCTTTGCAGCCACGGGAGCAGTAGCAGTAGTTTCTTCCCCACCTTCTTCCTTCTTAGGCTTCGCCGGTGCCGGTGCCGGAGCAGGAGGCTTAGGGGCAAAAAGGTCTATAGGAAGCAGAACCTTGTCAACTTGATAAATGGCAACTTTCCCATCTGAATAAACAACGCCTGACACATACGTATGAGTAAGTCCAGTTGTTACATTCACTAAACTATCACTTGTTGTTACATTAAGTGCCAATCTGGCGCCTGATCCTGCCAATGTTTTCAATGGATTGCTCACATACTGAAACTGAGATGTTGAAAGGAATTTGGGGATTATATGAAATTGAACCAATTTGATCTTTTCTTGGTCGGATAATGAATTGAGAGTTCCTGATTTGATTATGCTAGAAAAAGCACCGTCTGTTGGGGCAAAAATGGTGACTCCGTCGCTTGAATCATTGAGCTGGGAGAATAATTGGAGATCCTCTTGGGTTGATTTTATTAGGCGGACAAAGAAGGCGAAGTGGCCAGCCTTCTGGAGGACTTTGACGACGTTTAGAGGGCCTTTTGATGGCTGCACTGGGACCATTACAGGTGCTGGAGCAGCAGCTGCAGCTGTAGGCGGAGATGGTGCATGTGCGGGTGGCGGGGCGTTGGCTTTGGCTTTGGCTTTGGCTGGAGCTGCCGCCGGTGATTGAGCTTGGATGTTGGTGCAGTTGAGTAAGAGAATGAGGAGGAATGAAAATGACAAGAAGGAATTTTGGTTCTTCATTTTCTGTGTTTTAAGGCAGTGATTTATTAATTAATTGCTGCTCTAAGTGGCTGCTTAAGTGTTTTGGTGCGGGAAAGAGGAGAGAAATGAGCAAATTTATAGTGGGGAAGAGGGAAACTGGGAAAGAGGATGAAATTAATTAGGTGTAAATTAGAGATAATCGTGGTGCATCAAATACAGTACTTGTTTTGCTTAGAATTGAAGAAAAAACCATAGGGAAGATTAGATATGAAGAAGGAAATATGTCAAATGCAGTTCTGGCTTTGTCATGTCTGATATCTTAACTAAAGAAAGTAAAGGATTTACTTCAATTAATGTCAACTCTCAGTAATTAAATCCAATAATGATTGGATTTGTACAAGAATGCAATCAACCACCTAATTCATCCCTACGCCTCAGCTAAGAAACTTGATGACCTAAATTATATACCGGTTATTTTTAAAACATTTTTCTACATGTTTTTTTTGAATTCAACTCCCTCCCTCCATTATTCTATTAGTCCAAGGTTAAAATTTTTTTATATAATATTCACTAATTAATTTATATATAGGTTATTTAACTACTATATAACTTTGTTATTATATTAATGCATGTGTGAAACATGATATTAAGGTTATCAAATTTACTATAATCTAATGTTTTAATTTGAATGATAATGAATAGATATTTTATATTTTATTGTCCTATATAGTATTTTTAATTTATGTAATATTATATTCTTAATTTGTTAATTACTCATCGATTAAATGAAAGCATGTTAACTAATAATTAATTTTGTAATCATCTATTTATTAAAATTAAAATTAACAAAATAATTTGTGAGGCGGGAGGTTGTGGGTTTAATGCATATATTTTGTAATCTTTTCAAAAATTTCATATTTATAAAAAATATTAATAAAATAACTAATAACTAATATATTTTAATGCATATTATTCTAATAAAAAATATTTACTTATTATATTATTTTATATTAAAAATTTACTATTTTTATTTTTTCTGTAAAAAAAAAACTTTATTTTATTTGTAATGTACTGGCATGTAAGGAATTAATTTTGTAAAACATTTCTTTATTAACTATTATGAAATTAAAAAAAAAAAAATTGTGATAGAAGGTTAAACTCAAAATGAAATTTAACTGATGATTACAGATAGTTGGACTAAATAGTTGATTTTAACAGAACTCAAAAATTATATAATGTATTTTTGAAAATAGTGGGACTAACTGATATAATATTTAATAATTGATCCAAAACAAAAATATAAGGAAAAATACAAATTTCGTGTACTCAATTAGAACCCTAATATATGTGTTGTGGAAATTATAAGCATGTCCCAAATTTATGGGTTATATTGAAAATATACAACAAAGAAGTAACATTGCAAAGATTCAATTGAGGAGAGTTAATTTTAGGATTTAATGGCATGGAAATTAAAATATGTATGAGAAAAAAAAAAAAAAAAAAGTTAAGTAACGGCTGCCATATATCAACAGTCGCATTGAGCAGGTGGAAGTTTATTGTCCCCCTGCATCTTCCTTCCTTCCAATATGATGGATAAGTGTGGCATTTCCTTTTCAAGTAAATAATACCATCGATCATATGATGGCTATAACCAAAATATTAAATCATATGATGTCACTATCATCCATTAAATTAATTTACTTATTGAGCACCACTGTTGCCAGATTGTTGTCTAGCTATTTAGAGATTCATCAAACTTATGAAATTAACCTTAATGGCATCACAATTCTATTCTGCCATGACATTAAGATAATTTACTACTTTATCCTTTTGTACAACAATGAATGCCGCATTCTCGAAATATAGAGAAGTTCTCCATAAACGACACATCAGCACTTGTGTTGATATTTAGTTCGACCAATAATTCCAGACTAACGATACATAATCATACTAGAAATTTCCCTAAATATTACTATACAATTTCTCGTAAGGAATAGAAGTATAAATAATATTGGAATATTATGTTGTGCAACTTTTGTCAAAAAATAATTTTTTTTTTTTATCATGCACTGATTGCACGCATGATGCTTCTAATCACAAGCAATTCCTAGAAAAATTTAAAATACTTCTACAATATGGTACTCTTTAAGTAAAACAATTACTTCTTATGCTTTTATAGTATAACAAAAAAATATAAATCTTTTTTTTTTTTTTTTCATGTAACCAAAGGAGTATATACTGCGATAGTACTTTAAAATTTTTAACAATTGTTTGAACCACAAACATACATTTGGAAAAAAAATCCCCATATAATATTTTAAAATAAAAACAAGAATGAATATTAGTGGTAGATACAAGAAAACATACGTAGGATTATTGAATATCACTCAACAACATTGATCTAGATCAACATTATTCAATAATCCAAAGCCGGAATAGTACCCAACCCCAAATTTATTAAACCGCTTGATCAAAATCAAAGTATGGCAGAAGCCACACCTGCTGCAAGTAAAACCACGTAATTATTACCCCAACACAAACTCACTGATCCAGAAATATCCTTGGGAGCTACTGGACTCTCTGCAACAGGAGTAGTTTTGGTAGACTTTTCCGGCGCTGGTGCTGCCTTCAGAGAAGAAGGAGAAGGAGCCGGAGCAGCAGTCTTTGGAGTAAACATGTCAAGTGGAAGCAATACATTGTCAACCTGGTAAATAGCAAGCCTATTATCAGCGTATACTGTCCCTGAAATTGTTGTATTCGTCAATCCTGTAGTTATATTCACCATATTACTTCCCGTTGTCACATTCAGGGCAAATCTTTTTCCTGCTCCGGCCAGTGTACGAACCGGATTGCTCACTGTCTCAAATTGGGTGGTTGAGATCGCTTCTGGGACTATGTGGAATTTCACTAACTCAATCTTATCTCCGTCGCTTAGTGAATTCAGAGTGCCTACCTTCAGACCAGAAAATGCTCCGTCTGTCGGAGCGAAGATTGTTGCTCCGTTGTTGGTATTGTTGAGCTGCAAGAAGAGCTCTGAATCTACTTGTGTAGCTTTTAGAAGGCGGACGAACACCGAAAAGTGGCTGGCCTTACTGAGGATTTTAACAACGTCGAGAGGGCCTTTTGTTGGCTGCACTTGCACCGTTGATGGTGGTTGTGCAGGTGGCGCAGGCGGTGCCTGTACAGGAGCTGCTGGCGGAGATTGTACGGGAGCTGCAGCGGGGGATGATAATTGGGCTAAACTGTTAGTGAAGTAGAGGAAGAGAAGGAGAATAGAGAAAGAGGAGAGTGATTGTTGCTTCATTTTGTCCTTGTGTTTTTAGATAGCTTATTTCCAATTAGAAAGGAAATGAGGAATTAATTATTGATTGCACAAGTGTTTTGATGTGTGAAGAATTGAGGATTAGAGAAGTTTATATAGTGGTGAAGAGACATGGAAATTAGGTGTAAACTAGGTATGACTATTGTGTAAAGATGGGATGTATCAATGGAGAGGGATATGATACTGGCTCAAACTATTTGCTTTTTTAGCTTTAAACTACGGAAAGGGAGGAAGAAAATCATATATATATATATATATATATTCTGTCCATGAAATAGAGAGATCCCAAGATGAGCTAATTTGTGAGAACTTATAGAATACATCTATCGTATTATGTTCTCCACGTAGCAAGCCGATAATATTATGACAAGTTACACTTCAACCAGTAAAAAAAACAATGTGTAATTAATTAATTATTCAATATTTAATTATTTAAATAAAATTCTAGAATAAGATAAAAGCCCTAGACACCAAAATACAAATCTAGATGTTAATTTATAAATTTTAGACCATAAAATATATTATGTTATATAATTTTATTTAATTGGCGCATGAATCACACTAACTGTGAAACTATAATTTCTCCTAATTTGTGTCCAAATGTATGAGAATAGTCTTTTCGAATAGGAAGTATAGTCTTATTGCGATGCCAAGCCTTTTTTTGACGTTTTAGGTAAAGAATTAATTAACATGAATTTACAGTTAACTATAGCTCAACATATGAGAAATTTTATAGTCCTATAACATTTGATTTTTCAAATGTAGGATTTATTTACAGAACTTTTTGTCTTTTTACAAAGGAAACCTAAAGCGCATTTATTTAAAAACACCCAAAAAGGAAATGAAAGTTTCCACGTCGAAATATTTTGTAGTAAATGATGATAAGTTGGCCTCATCTACTTTCAAGTAATTTGTCCAATCAATCCATCAGAAGTGTACATTTTGCCATGCTGGCTTTGTTTTTTTTTTTTTTTTTTTAATACCAGATGATGAAAATGAAATATTTTATAGTAATTTTGGACTACATATATCCTTTGTTACAAAAGATTGTATTTTTTTTTCATTACAACATTTTTATCTATGCAATTTCAAGGAATACCATACTTTAGAAGTATTCTAAAATTTTGCGATGAAAATATGGCAATCACCCATCAGGTATAAGAGTAAATTACTAGTTTCTTTAATGAATCTCCATGCATGAAAATTCAAAATTAGAATTGTCACCGTCAGGTATAAGAGTAAATTACTAGTGTCTTTAATGAATCTCCTTGCATGAAAATTCGAAATTAGAATTGTCCACCATGAGGCCTTAAACCGCATTGAAAGTGCTGGCTTTGACTATATAAGGGAGCATGTATATATATACGAGGTTGGATCCATGTAACATAAAAGTAATATTGGTTTATATTAAGAAATAATCAACACTACTTATATATCACTCTTTAGTCTTACTTATTTCCAACGTGGGGAGATGAACCATTTTGTACTTGTAAAATGTAACAATATTACTGGCGGAAAACAGAGATGAAAATAAACTTGTAGGTAGATGAAATTTTGAAGATAGAAAATATAAAATAACAATACCAATAAATTATTCATGAGCACTCATCGTGTAAACACATCAACGTACAATAACAAAATTACCCATCTCCAGATAAAAATGGTCATAAAATCGCATGAAACTGAAAAACAAACAAACCCTTTCATAAGGAAAACATAGCAGCAACAACTCCAACTGAAAGAAGGACCACCACAGCATTGCTCTTCCCATTTGTACTCATTGCTGCCGCCGCAACATCATTGTTGATAGAAACAGTGGGACTCTCCACAATTGGAGCCTTTTTCGGCTTCGCTGGTGCCGGTGCCTGAATCAAAGAAGCAGGAGCACGAGCATGAGGATGAGGTTTATGAGCCGGAGAAGGAGCCGGAGCAGGTGGAGGATTCGGAGCAAAAAGCTCCATAGGCTGTAAAACCTGATCAACCTGATAAATTGCAAGCTGATTATCATTATAAACAGTGCCTGAAACAGTTGTATTCGTTACCCCTGTTGTTATATTTACAGTGCTTCCTGTTGTGGTGACATTTAGCGATAACCGGCCGCCTTTTCCTGCCTGAGTCTTCAACGGATTACTCACGGTTTGGAACTGATTACCTGATATGAAAATAGGCACAATGTGAAACTTCACTAGTTTCACCTTTTCTTGGTCTGTTAAGGAGTTGAGTGTTCCTACTTTGAGGCCTGCAAATGCTGCATCCGTTGGTGCAAAAATGGTTATGCCATTGTGTGTGTGGTTAAGCTCCACACGTAGCTCCGAGTTAGAATCTGTGGATTTTAAAAGGCGGACGAATATAGAAAAACGGCCTGCCCTTTCGAGGATGTTAGCAACGTCTATGTAGCCATGTGAAGGGGGTACTTGTACAGGTGGAGGTGCTGGTTGAACTGGAGCCGCGGCCGGGGATTGAGATGAGGTTTTGTTGACAAAAAAGAAAAGAAAGAGTAGTGAAAATGAAAAGAAAATTTGATGTTTCATGTTGTTTTGGGTTTAGCTTGTGCTGCCTGTAGTATTATTAGTGGTAGTGCTACTGGTGGCACAAATTTTTGATGAATGAAATGAGGAAAGAGAGGAGATTATATAGTAATGAAAGGATTGTAAATTAGTTACAAAGATTTGATTTGTACCTAGCTAATTAATTAATTAATGTTGTTATATCTGTTGAAAAGATAAAGGGTATAATTGATGGGTGATATAGTACTTGCTGCTGCAGTATCGATATTAATTTGATGATGAATTTAATGTTATAATCTCTATCAGAGGGAAGGGTATGTACACATCATTGAAAGAACCTTTTGTGACGTTCTAGCTGATTAAAAGAGCATCCTATCGAGACAGTTTAATTAGTCCTAATCCAACTATATACTAAATTTTCAATGAAGAGCATACTAATGAAGTAAATTTTCTTCTTGTGTTTGTACAATTTGTTCACAACTTTACATATAGTAACAACTTCTTTATTATTGCCTAAAGCTATCACTATAATTTATACAATGATTCTTGATATTAATGATTATAAGTTGTTGTTCTTAAAAAAAAAACACTTATTGATCTGAGCCGAGCGGACGTGTTGAGCTCGACTAGCCTGAGTCCCTGACTTTTAGAAATATATCCAGATCAGATCTAACCCAACCCAATACTCATGTTTTATTAAGAAGAAAATATGAAAGATTTTAGTTATTCGGTTCTGATTTTTATTTAAACAAAACTGAAGCAAACATTTTTTTCAATATATATTAAGTAATTAATGAGTTAAGTTATGTAAGTGAATTTACATACTTAGATAAATTAGAATATAAAAATATTTTTTTGTTGCGTATATAAAACTAAAATCATAATGATATGTTACCAGAGAAGTTATTTCATCATGATTTTTGTAGCTACTCATTTTTCTTCTTTTTATTTTAATAAAGTTATTAATAAAAAATTTTTAGATGAAATTTAATTTATGATAAAACCTTTATGATATATTTTTTTGTTTGAACTAAATTAAAAAAATAAAATTTAAATTGGATTGATTTGTGCAAAAAATTATGAAATAATTAATTTGGTTCGGTTATAGTTAAATTTGATTTGGTTTTCTCTAAAAAAAAAAAAAGATATTTGATAAATTTTTGATTTGGTTAGGTTATAAGAATTTCTAAAGTATTTCCGTTAGGTTGTATTTAGGAGTGATGCAGAAGCGACATAAAATAAAAGCTTTTTAGCTGTTTCCGTAGCTTGGTATTTCTGCAACTTGCAAGGAGGCACTCTTTTGTTAATGACATTGTATTTAAATGGAGCATATAATATTTAGTGGATTAAAGATTTACTCATATATTAGTCATTCAAATGGAATTTCAATTTCCACTGTTTCAGACTGCATCCATTCCAAAATGGCACCATTATGTTGTTTAAGAAAAATATAATTGAAATAATTTTTAGAAAAATTTTACAATGTATTTTTTCTTACATACTTCTATTTAAATTAGTAATTACTTCATAATTAATTCACCGTTCTTAGAAAAATTTACTCATCTTTTTTATATTTTGTTAATTGTTATATATAAAACTAGTAAAAATTAACTATAATCTGAAAAAGAAAATGAACTATAATTTGATAGTTTGGGTTGACCATAGTAAAGATATAGGTTATCATTTTAGGATGTAGGAAGAATGTTTTCCATAAATTTTTTACCGGATAGTTTTATTATTTTAGCTTGTCGAAGATGATAATATTTACCTATTGAATCCTCTTCATGTTCTCTCTTGATTTTGTTTTGCATAGCCTCAATTATGACTATTTTTAAAATTACTTTTAATTTAGAATATTGCGTTACATTAATATGAGGTCACTTGGTCCATGTGGTCTCAAAGCATACTAGAATTCTTTTGCAAAAGTATGTGTTACTTTGAGCTTGTATTAGGGGGTGTTTGTTTCTTCTTTCCGCAGCAGCTTTTAACTTTTAAACTCAAAAAGCAGAAAAACTAGTGTTTGGTTAGAAATTTTAAAAAACAGCTTTTAGCTGTTTTGCAGGAAAAAAACAGCTTTTCACGAAAAGCTCCTTTTTATAATTATTTGGCATTTACAAATTTAACTTTTCCAAAATAATAAATTATACTTTTATATAAATATGTAGATTTTTTATGAAATTTTTTCATCTCTATAAATGTTGAAAATTAAGCGAGATCAATTACTCAAATTAATTTATTTAGGCTAATTTCACATTTTTTTTAAATTTATATATAATAATTTAGTCAAAAATTAAAAACATATTATATTGATGCATTTTACGTAAATGAAACTATAATTTAAATTATTTTTATATACTTATAAATTCGCTGTTCAATGAAAATAATAATTTTTAAAGTGTATAATAAATTAAAATTATTTTTAAATTTTTTAATTATCCAATTGTTTTTAATAATATTTATGTAATATTATTATTTTTTTATAATTATTGTATAATGGTACAAAATATATGTCTATATTAGTTTTTTTACATTTCAATTACAACAGCTGATACTAAATTTACCAAACGCTATCAATTAATTAGCTAACAACCAACAGCTTACTGCAACAACAAACAGCTAACAGCAACAACAATAGCTATTGGCTAACAGCTGAACCAAACAGACCCTTAGACTCGTAGATTACAGAAATATGTCATTTCTTTTGTTTAAGCAATTAAAAGAAACAAATCATTTAACCATATCAATATGGACCAATTAAAGGAGCAAGAATCAATTGAAATTGAACAACAGTACAATTTTTCAAATTATTTCAAATAATCAAAATCAGAAAATATATTGACAATAGAAAAATCTAAATAACATCCGGCAAGATCCCAACGCAGGCAAAGCAACAAAAAAATTCCCAAAAGAAAATAAGAAAGAAGACAAATACACATAGTCTTCCCCACCACCCTCTGCCGCCAAAGATTTTTGTGAAGACAAATATAGAGAATTGTCGAAGCAGCAATGGATATACACTTGCATTTTTTTAACTGTAGACAATTTAAAATTATTCAAAATAACTCTTCATCTTCACAACCTTCATTATTCAAAGATATTGAAGAACCAAACCAACAATTCTTATTGGAAAATTCCAGCCATGAAAACAACTGCAATAAACACCAAATTCTTCTTATTCCCAACCAGACTTACTGCAGCAGAAATATCTTTAGAAGCAGTAGGACTGTCCACAGAAGGAGTAGTTTTATCCTTGGTCGGCTTATCCAGTGCCGGTCCCGGAGCTGGAGCTAGAGGCTTAGGAGTAAAAACATCGACAGGAAGTAAAACCTTGTCAACCTGATAAATAGCAAGCTGATTATCTGTGTATACAGTTCCAACAATACTTGCATTTGTCAATCCAGTTGTTATATTAATGAAACTTCCTACTGTAGTAACATTTAGCGACAGCCTGTCGCCGGTTCCGGCCTGTGTTCTTACAGGATTAGTCACTGTCTGAAACTGGGAAGCGGATATAAACCCTGGAAGTACATGAAATTTCATTAATTCGACTTTCAGTTCATCGCTTAGAGTGTTGAGAGTGCCTGCTTTAAGGCCTGAAAAGGCGTTGTCGTCCGGAGCAAAGATTGTTACTCCGTTGTTGGTGTTGTTTAGCTCGGAGAGAAGCTCGGAATCCTCATGGGTGGCTTTTAGAAGGCGGACTAAGACGGTGAAGTGACCAGCTTTTTCGAGGATTTTGACGACGTCTGTAGGGCCAGGTGTTGCTGATACCATAGCTGATGGGGGTTGTGCTGGAGGAGCTGGTGGTGCCTGTACCGGAGCGGATGCCGGTGATTGGGCTAATGTGTTGGTGCAATGAAGGAAGAAAAGGACGAGAAGGAGTGAAATTGTGAAAACAGACTGGTAATTCATTTTTGTGATGATTAATGTATTTGCTAGAAGATATTGATGTGTAAGTGTTTGATGTCTAAAGAGGAGATAAAGGGGGGATTATATAGTTAAATTAGGTATAATTAGTGAATAATGTAGATATGTAATTTGGTGGAGGGTATCAATTAGTGAAGAGATATGATACTAGCTAAAATTAACTAGGTAGCTTAAAAATTAGGAAGGTTAATTGGGTGTGATATGTACTAATTAAAAAATAGATATGAGCATAGGGAGGATTAATTAGAAGAGAAATGAAAAATATGAATCAGTGGATATGGATGTAGAAATGTGGGTTAGTCTAGCTGTAAAAAGGAAGAAGAGCATTTTCAGTAGGACATTGTAGCTGAAATATCGTATCATATAATCTATTTCAGCTGTCATTATCCAAACCAAAGAGATACACAAAGTTTAATGTCGATGTATTAGCCAAAATGAGTTTAATTAAACAGCATGCATCTCACAATTAATCATCGAATGGTTTGGATCAGAGAAATTATATGTAGCCGATCGATTGTGCTGCAAGTGATCCTAAAAGTGCTTTCACAACCTGAATTAATCACTTCAAATTATTGAGTGGCCGGGATTAATTATGTGCATCTAAAACTAAAATTTAATCTTAATAAAAAAAAAATGATTTCATTCATTAAAAAATATATATATATATGATTTAATGTATAGCCCATCTTTTTTGAGTTTTAATGAATTCTTTAGCTTTTCCACAAAAAATAAAAAATAACAATTTGGGTTATGCCTATTTCAGCACCTTATAATAATTTTTTCTGCACGTTTCAAAAAAAAAAAAAATTTATCTATTATTTTTTATAATAAAATATATATTGTTTCAATAAGGGAAATAATACATTAAGGAAAAAAGGAAAATATCTACATCATAATTCAGACTAAAGTTAGACAATAAATTCCACAAAATGGGAAAAAGAGACCCCAAAGGGTAAAAATAAATCCATAAAGGGTAGAAATAACAAACAAAAACTAAGATCATAAAATGTAACTGAAAGAAAATTCAGTCATTGTGGATCTATCTACATTGCAAGATAACAATTGCAACAGAATCTCAAACGCCATAATCCTTCAGAATAAATAGATCTAAAAAGATCATTTTAATAAAATGTAATGACCATGACAGAAGGTTTTTGATAGAAAGGAACGATTACACTCGTTGTGCTAGACTTGAAAAAATATAAACCAAGTAGATAGTGAAACAAAGATATTGATCTACCAGTTGTAAATCAATCTATAATGGAGTATTTTCAATCAAATCATTCAAAATTAAACAAAAACACAAAAGGATAAAGACGAGAAAGAAGAGAAATATGGAGGAGGCTCAAAAATTGAAAAAAGGATAAATATCTCAATCTTAATTTAGACTAAAGTTAGATAACAAATTCTACAAATGGGAAAAAAAATATCACAACGGACAAAAATAAATCCACAAATTATATAAATAAAGAACAAAAAATAAATCTTTAATAGAGTATTTTCAACCAAATCATTCAAAATGAAACAAAAACATAAAAAGATATAAGATTAGAAAGAGAGAAAAATGGAGAGGAACATCCTCTTCAAAAATTGAAATTTTAGAGTTGGTTCTTTTATCTATTATTAATCTTTTCTTCCTACAAAAAGTAAGATATATCTATCGTAAAGAAAAATATCATATTGATTTTTTCCATATTTATAAATCGTGGATTAAGACTTTCTGCTTATATGTAACAAATAAAAATTTTAAAAATCAATTATATATATATATATATATATATATATATATATATATATATATATATTATTTATATTACTTTGTTTTCATGGCATTTTAATTTTGGGGTAATTTGTTGAGATGGTTGTAATCAAATTATAGGCTTCACTGTATATAACGAAATTTCTATGAATTAATCATACAGCCACTCTAAGAGAATGGAAACATATTAATTAATAGATCAGCAAGAAAAAAACAAAAAGTAAATAAGTAGGAATGAAAATTTCGTTGGTAATTATAAAATTTTCTTTACGAATTGATTTTAAAGACGGATTGAATGATACCGTGCACATATCTAAATAAAGTTAATTCCTTATTAATATGTTAATAAATTCTTTTCATTTAAACTAACAAATTTGAAAACACAATCAAAAAATAAAATAAAAATAAATAAAAATAGAGCATTTCCTTTTCACTATCACCAGTATGAAACATCAAACATGAAATCATTTCAACTTATTAGGAATTAATAAAAGATCAAAACAACTAGTTATTTAAAATTTACAATAATTTTATTAATACAAAGTTCCATATTGACGAAAATTGGAAAATAAATAAATAAAAACTCAAACCCTAATCAATCCACAAGGGGAAATGAGCATTATTCAATAAATGGCACTCAAAAATGATGATAGATGAATCCAACTCCAACAAATCAAACGACGGAAACCCCAACTCAAAATCCATAATCATCCACTTCACACCCCTAAAGTTGCCGCAATGATAACAACTCCGGCGACAATGACCACATGACTCTGCACTGAACTTACAGCCGCCGCAGCAGAAGTAGAATCGGTGGTGGTCGTAGAAACAACAGGTG
Organism: Euphorbia tirucalli; assembly: GCA_039660915.1. Classification (NCBI taxonomy): domain Eukaryota; kingdom Viridiplantae; phylum Streptophyta; class Magnoliopsida; order Malpighiales; family Euphorbiaceae; genus Euphorbia; species Euphorbia tirucalli. Next base: position 16,929,895 of record CM077639.1, read on the forward strand.
TCGCCGTAGAAGGAGGCTCCTTTGTCTTGGGATTTTTCTCCGCTGCTGGTCCTGCTGCTGCTGCTGTTACAGCTGGCGCCGGAGCTGGAGCTTTACCACTACTAAAAATATCCGCAGGAAGCAAAACCTTATCAACTCGATAAATCGCAAGCTGATTATCAGTGTAAACAGTGCCAGAAATACTAGTATTAGTCAATCCAGTACTGATACTAACTGAATTAGGAGAAGTAGTGAAGTTCAGAGCAACTCGGCCGCCATTTCCTGCCTCTGTTCCCACAGGATTAGTCACAGTTTGGAACTGAGAAGTCGACAGAAATGAAGGAATTACATGGAATTTCACCAGCTCCGATTTCTGCTCGTCGGTTAAGGAGTTAAGAGTGCCAGCTTTGAGACCGGAAAAGGCACCATCTGTCGGCGCGAAGATTGTTAGGCCGTTGTTTGAGTTGTTAAGGACAGTAAAGAAGTGGTTTTCTTCTTGTGTTGATCTCAGAAGGCGGATGAAGATCGAAAAATGCCCTGCCTTTTCGAGTATTTTGGTGACATTGGTGATTGGACGGACTGAAGATGGCTGCGCCGGAGAGGCTGCTGGCGACTGTGATATCGCCGGAGGAGCAGGAGGGGATGAGGTTGCTGTTGGTCCCTGAGCTGCTGCCGGAGCAGCAGCAGGTGACTGGGCTGCAATTTTTGTGCAATGGAGGAGGATGATTACAAGGGAAAATGAGAAGAAATGTTGTAATTGGTTCATCTTAATTAATTTTAAGATTAATAAAAAAACAAAAGAACTGAAGAAATGGTTCTTGTTTGGAAATGAGAGTGAAAGTGGAATTGATGAGGAAATTAGTAGAGTGGAAGAGGGTTTATATATTGTGGTGAGGCAGATAATTAGGTGTCATGTGCAATTTTAGTTACAAATTGGGAGTTAGTTTGCTAGTGTATTATCTTAATTAATTTTATTTTAGAATTAACGAAGGCGAAGCGGATCAAATGATTATCGAGTGATAAAAAATAATGTTATCAAAACCATATCGAACCGAATGGTTTAACTGTGAGTCTATTGATTTGAGATAAATAAGCAGTTTTGAAGAAAACTGACTCTAACCAATTTGATTAGGGGTAAGCAAAACCAAAACCAAACCGAACCAAACCAAGATTACAAAACCGAACCGAACCAAACTCAATTTGGTTTAGTTTTTGTTTTACTATTTTGTTGAAAAAACTAAAACTGAACAGAAACAAACTGTAATAGGAAAAAATATTTTTTTAAAATATGTATATGTATATAAATAAATTTTATATGGCATATTATATATTTTTTATTATTATATAGTTTGTATTTATGAGATTTTAGTAATATACATGTAATATAAATCTTATTTAAGTTATACTTTACATGTAATTTATAAAAAATAATGATAATAAAAATTAAAAAAATTGAAATTTTGTTGATTGGGTTTTAACCGAACCAAATCGTAACCGAACCGAGCTTCAGTTCAATTTGACCCAAACCATATCAATTTTGGTTTGGTTTTGGTTTCTATTTTTCTTCTACTTTGGTTTTCAATTCGGTTCGGTTCGGTACCCCAAAATTTGACAGACTGTCAAACCAACGAATCAGACTAGTTGAATCTAATTAAATAATATTTATCTTAAGTAAATAAAAATCCAGTTGATCCTCTAATTAAACCTACTTGAACCTGTAATCTTGTGAGTTTGTTGTCTAGTCCGGTTTTAATAACATTGGATAAAAAGTATTAGTTTGGTAGGAAATTAGGAAAACATGGAAAGTGGGTAAATTAGCAAAACAAATTAAGATAGTAAATGATTTTTGAAACCGATGGCTTTCTAAATCAAACAGGAAAGATAGAATTATCAGTGAAATTGCAAATCGAGACGTTTTAGCTGAAGGAAAAGCACGTTTCACTTGGGGGCTAATTTGCTGCCTTAATTAGGTAATTTGATTCTCCAAGTGAAATATCCGAGTAATAAACTCATGAAGCATTAAAAATTTAAGATTAAGAAGCCCAGTAGATGTTCTAGGAGGTGCCCAATTCAAATATTATTTCTACAACTCCTTTTAAGTTCCAACTCCTCCTAATTAATTTAGTTTTGAAGACAACTCAAATGCTACTGCATCAGAGCACATTCATTGGGTAAGTTTCCACGTATCTCTTAGTTTTAATTGTATTCAAGTATGATATAATTCCGGATATCGAGCCCAGAGATTTTATTGTGATCTAATATGTGGTTTTGTATCGTTTGATGATCAACATGCCATCAATTATGTTGATGTGTCAATCATCTAACGGTGCAAGTTATATATTTTCGTTATAGCCCTTCTATACATTATGTTACTACACTTTGCAATAATATTTTCACACTAAAAATAAGAGGTCAAAGATCTGATTCTTTCGTTATTAATCCTTAAACATGCTAGAGAGCATGATTTTTTCCTAAATTGGAGGATAAAATGCATGCACTGTCAGGAATTTGTGTCCAATTAAGAGACTAATTCCCAACGTGTGTTCTCTACAGAGTAATTGTATTCTAAGTAGAAATCTAACTCCTAAACAAGTAAAGATGTTGCCTTTATCCTAGCAGGACTAGCAGCTCCTCACACCTGTACAAAAGGAGTTAGGCCCTGCAAATTTTAAATATCTCTTTCGCTCTGTTCTAAATATATTTTCTTGTGACAAGACTGATTTATGCATTGGAGTGTCCTCGGCTGACACAAACGTCATCTCTTTCTTTTAGGTGTTTAGTAAGAAAGCTCGGCTCACGATGAAGAGCATTCGACATAGCCTCGTGGAATTTTTTGAACCAACATAAAAGATATAATAACAAAACTCAATTTTAACTTCTTAAAATTATAAATAGTTAGTAATTTAGTTTGGTATTAAACTATAGTGAAAAATTGGATAAAATTTGGAAGTCACGGTGTAGTAATAAAAGAGAAGAGAAAATTCGGTATAATTTGTAAATATCATATACTAAAATGATCGATAATTATAAATTTCTTCACAATTATATATGCAGAAGTCGAATTAGATTTCTGAACTAAGCATAGAATTTTACACTATAATTCAACCTCTTAATTTTATAATTATGTGACTGTAAAATAACTATTTAACCTTTAATTTGTCCCTCGGACCAAATTATTTCCATGTTTTTGACACAACGCCTAACATTGTATGATAATATGCAAGATCTGCAAGAAATTGATATAGGCTTTGCGGTTCCGGCAAGAAATCTGTCTTCATCATTTCAAATAATCTGTACCAAATTAATATTAATCATTGTACCAAGCAAGTTAACTCAACCAGCAACAACAATTCTGTTTTGATGCTCAAACTCATAATTCCAATTATGTTTTGATTTTTCTTAAGTTTATATAGAACGAAACTTTTTTTTTTTCTTTTCAAACTAATATATTACAAAAATCCTGAAAGTACAAGGGAAAATGTATAAATCTGAAAAAGAAAAAAAAAATGGGGAAAAATCCCAAGAAAATAAAAAGAGTAAAATATGAAAACCCAAATCTTAGTCATAAATTTGCATGTTACAATTGGGACAATACAACAATTATTCAAAAATCACTCACCATTAATGACCTTTGATCACCATATTCAACCCAACTCAGCAAAATCATACACCATTGAAGTAAACCTGACCTGAACCCACCATGCCTTAGGAATAGCCTTTTATGTCACAATGACAAAATTGCCGTAACAATTCCTACCCCAAAAAACACCACATTATTACTCACTATAAAGCTTTGATCACCACCAGAATTAATATCCTTAGTTGCAGCTGGACTTTCTGCAGCCTTCGCCTTCTTCTTCTTAGTAACCTCCGGTGCGGGAGCCGGTGCCGGAGGTTTTGGGGTAAAAATGTCAATAGGAAGTAAAACTTTATCAACTTGATAAATAGCAAGTTGCCCATCAGTGTAAACAGTGCCAGAAACACTTGTGTTAGTAAGTCCTGTTGATATGTTCACTGAATTTCCTGTTGTGGTCACATTGAGCTGAAGCCGGTCCCCGGACCCGGCTTGAGTGTTGACAGGATTGCTCACGGTCTGAAACTGGGAACTTGCTAGATAAGTTGGGATGATGTGGAATTGGACAAGTTCAGCTTTCTGTTGATCATTGATGGTGTTCAGAGTCCCTGATTGGAGGCTTTGGAATGCACTATCACTTGGTGCAAACATTGTTATGCCATTGTTTGAGTTGTTTAGCTGACCATTTAGTGTAAGGTCTTCTTGTGTGGCTTTCATAAGCCGGATAAAGACCGTGAATTGGCCTGCCTTTTCGAGGATCTTAGTCACATTGGTTGGGCCCGGAGGAGCTGGAGCGGCTGCCGGACCCTGAGCGAAGGTTGAGCTAATACAATGGAGGAGGAAGAGTAAAGAAAGAAACTTTACCACCATTTTGGGACCTGGTTGTATTTAGAAATTAGAAAGAATGGGAAAATGGGTATTTTGAAGGGGGGAAGAGAGGGGTTTTTATGATGGAGAGGAGAGACTGGGATTAGGTATAATGTAACATTTTTAGTTAGAAAAGCTTAGCTGGAATTGAAGAAGAATTAGAATTTGTTTAGGGAATGGGAATTAGTGGAGAGAGAGTAATAGTACTATTTGAGCAACTAGTTTGCTTGGAAAAGAAGAAAAAACAGCAAGGAAAATCAAGTGGGTATAATGTATGGGAAAATAGAGATTTCAATGATTGCTTTGCTTTTACTTTGTAGTCTATTCTGGGTGTAATCTGGCTTTAATTGTTTGCCACAATATTACGAAATTTAATCTCAATAATAAGCAATTAATTATAAGCAAAACAAAAAGGTCAAAGGAAAATTATTGCTTAATTATCTCTTTGAAGAAAAACATTCTTCGTTGTTTGGGTTTAATATGTATGAATAAGTTTGGTTTTAAACTGAGGGTTAGAAATTAATTTTTTTTTTTCTTATATTTATTTTTTTTTTTTCTTGTAGAGCTCCAAATCTTAAAAACTAAGAACAATATTTAGACATATATTTGTGAAACAAAGAAACCTTAAGAATAAATGTTTCTTGTTTTTAAGGACAGTTTTTCGTTTAAATGGGAAAAAGTTTTTTGTTTCTTAATTAAATAATGCACCATTGACGTGTTACTTTTGATGAATTCGATTTAAAATGTCAAATATAGACTATATGATTATCCCAAATTTAATTGAGAGCAAATTGATGTTTGGAAACTAAGTTGAAAGTCAGAAACTATCTTTTGTACCAACTTTTGCTAATAACACCTTATTCTGGTATGAATTTGCCTTGTTGGGTCCAGTGGTCCACTGCTCCATTGGCTTTCATTAATGTTATGTTTTCTTAATTTCTTCTCTTGTTTCATACTCTCTTGCAGCCTTGTCCTGCCATTTATGGATTGCAGTCCTAGCAACTTGCATGTTCTTAATATGTTTGAGTCTAAGAAGTGAAGCAAGATGATAAAGAGCCACATATCCTTCATCATTAATATTTGAGTTTTTTCTTACCCAAAAAAAAAAAAAAAAGAATATATATTTAAAATGTCTTACAAGAAAATAATAGTCCATCTGTTCTAAAAAGATAGTCCATATTTCTATTTTGGTGCCAATTAGACTATAATTAGATTTTTAGTTTCTCAATATTCTCCTATTTAAAGTACATTGATATTCACATAATGTATAAGAAATACAAGTGTTATCAAAACCGAACTGCTTCGACAGGTTAAACCGGAAACCAAAAAGGCATCTGGTTTACAAAAAATTGCTCGATCTAAAAACTAGGTTCTAATTGGTCGGACTGGGAAAAATGGCCGAACCATTGAACCAGACAGAACCTGGTTCCCATTTCAAATAAATAAAACGGTTTAGTTTTGCTTAACAACTACAATAATAATAATAACACAGATGAGATGAATTCGTTTCTCAATCAATCCTCACTGTCTCTCTTTTTGTGTTTCTCAAAACCCTATCTTTTCTCTTTCTTCCCCTTTATCTTTGTGTTTGTTGCCAATGCCATTGCCGTCGAACCACTCCCACCACCTGCTACTGCAGCCTGAATAAGGAATTCCTACACCCTTGTTCGTCATATTCTATTTTATCATCTTACGGTCATAATCTTTAGTAGAATACATATTTTCTAGATCTAGAATTTTGATGTTGAGAAATTTTTTAATTAGTTTAATGACTTTACCTAATTAAGGACAAGAGCTTGCGGCATTCTTTGGGATGTTTCGGATGAATCAAACATGTATAGTTTTTTACCTTTCCCTATTTTGAAATTTTGTAATTCTTTAGTAAAGAGGTCTCCATCTATCTATATATGATTTGCTATCACCATAGATTTCGTTTTTAAACAGAATAAATTGGAACTTTGCCAATGCCTTCAACACTATACAATCTTCTTTCGTTGTAGGTTGAATTGTTGGATAATAATTTACCTTATAGTCAAAGTTTTCGATGTTTTCTTCTGTATATAGATGTGAAATTTCACCATCAAAAAATTATTTATGTTATATAATTATTTAAAAAAATAAAAATAAAAAATCCAATTCAACCAGCATCGAACCGGTTGAACTGATCAAACTGCAAACCAGTAACCTTACTAGTTTACTGTCCGCGCCGGTTCTGATAAAATAGAAATATATTAATTTCTACCCGAACTATAAATTAACCAATAATATCAAGTGTAATAAGAGATATAAAAGGGAGCTAATGTGTTTTATCTTTTTTATGAACAGAAATGACCAGCAAGCACTGAAATTTTTGAAAAAAAAAAAAAAAGACTAGCCCACTTCATCCTCCAATGCTCTGTCAGCTCCTACAAAGCCTGGACCCAGCCACTACTTGACTACTTACCTCCCCATAAGAAACTTTCACTCTAATAAGAAATCATTAACGTTTTTCCTTGCACTTCATTAGTAGGTACCATGTCTTTTTTCTCAAATGTCTTACAAATTTCACAACTAAATCACTCAAATCAACGCCAGCCATGCAAATTCCTTCCATTCCCCAGTTTCACTATATCAACCAGAAAGGAAAACAAAGAGCATCAATGGGAAAGATATTCAACTATTCATACATTGACATGCACTTATAACTCGTAACAAAAGACAGAATGCTTCAAACTATTCTTCCAAGATTTGTAACTTTGTTCAAATAGCATTAACGTTATGTATTTCACTTCTATCCTAACTCAGACTCATTGAATCCAACGGAACATCATTATCAAAATCTTAAGTCATTGTGAGGAATACTTTATTGGCTATATTGCCAATTGAAAAGAAAACGGCAAAATTAAGAAGTGAATACGAAAATCGAATCCAAGTAATGCCTTTTCTTTCTACATATCGCATTGGGCAGAAGATGATCAAAAGAGCGAAGGCTCAATACATCATTACTTGAGAATAAAAGGCAAGCTTATATGAGAAACCTGATTTATCCAGCAATTCAAGCCCGTACACAGATTATCATAACAATTAGTGTGTCACTGTGCTCCTATACTTGCCCATTCTCCACCAGTTTCCTCTGTTCCAATGCAGCCTCAGCTTTTAGCTTTTCAGGAACATAATCTGAAAACGATCTCGAAATTAGATAAATGAAATAATTACCATAAAGAACAAGTAATGGCATTAACAAAAAGAATAACACGGAAATAGAATATATGCCTTTAGTCTATGCAGGAAAAGTATTATGTTCAAGAAAAATGAAAAAGACATGTTCGGGCATGGATGTAGTCATAAACTACCTGAAAGAAAGTCAAATCTCCTCTTCTCACTAACAACTGTAGCTGAAACCAGAAACCAAAAGGAAAATATATCAGTACCTGTCCCAATTAATTGTAATTCCAAGCTTATGGAATTACCAACAGAAATCATTGGGCAATGAACAAAAGCCAACAGCATAAAAATTTGGCAAACATTTTCTGAGACTCTAAATTTATGGTGAAACCAAAATAGAACAATCAATCGGCTAATTGAATGGTTCTCCTTAACAAGCAGATTGGTATACGGAAAAAAAATGAACTTCGAAGCTGCTTAAGGCTGCTACTTGCTAGAATCTTTAATGTAAACATATTACAGCTAAAAAACAAAGTAATGTAAGAGAACAAAATAGAAGTACCAATTAAGGTAAACAATTCAGAATCACATCAAGCACTCCTTGGCATCAATTGGAGATGAAAAGATCAAAATCTGTACTTATTTACAAATTGTCTATCACATGCTTCAATCTGTTTCAAATGATGTACTAAAATAATTGTAGGACACACAACACAAGAACCATGTATAATGTCTAATGTCTACTTTCATTGTCTCCTTCCAAACACAATGAAGGTTTAAAATTATACTTTCAAATCCTCCCATTCAGACATACCTCCTCTTAAGCAAAAACAATAAGCTTCATATGCTGAGATGCCAAAAGGAAAGGGGGAAGAGAGCTTACACAGGTGCTTGTAAGCAAGAGCCTTCTTCCTATCCCGAACTGAACAATCGTATGCTTCCTCACAAAATTGTTCAATGAACTTCTCCTATAACAAAACAAACAACTTCATCTGAAAATTTCACAATAAAAGATTTGAAAACAAACACAAATTTGTGACTAATCTCTTAACATTTGAAAGAAGCACAAATTTAACCCTAAGGACATTGAATCCTAAAAGCAAACCCTAAACCTAAAATTGCAGCAAATGCAGCATATAAGAACCCCCAATTGACGAAATTGATAATGTACCGTGGCTTTATTAACGAGAAAGACGACGTCTTGAGGCAATTGCAGACTAGCGTCTTCACTCTTAATTATTCTCTTAATCCTGGCCATGGGGAACTTGCACATCGACCCATCTCCTTCTTCGTCCTCGTCATTATGAGCTTTTTGTTTTCTCTTGTTGGTTTTATTGGGTTTGGTGCTTGGAGAGTGTTCTTCCTCAATTTCGTATTGAATATCCTGTGAGTCGGAGCTTGAGGATGGGATTATCTCAGGTAATTCGGTGACACTGCCATTGCCAGTCTTGTTCTTCTTTTTGTCTTGATCTTGATTGGGTGTTTTCTTGACGGGTGTTTTTTTGGTAGGTGTTTTTTTGGTGGGTGTAGTTACTGCTTTGTTCTTCTGGTTGCTGTCATTCTTCTTCTTCTTCTTCTCTTCTTGGCTGTTGGTGGAAGCCATTCTTAGAGCAAGAGTTGCTGAGTTTCAACTGTCAAAGGGCCGTTTTCTCTGTTGTGTGTGGGAGAGCAATGCCACGCTCTCAACCATGGGCCTTTTTTGTTCTATAACCAATTATTTATGGGCTATTTTAGTTGGGTAATTTTGGATTTTTAAATGAAGAAAGTACACCATAAATCAGTTATTTGAGAAAATCTACAATTAAGTCAATCTCAATTAAAATCTACAATTAAGTCAATCTCAATTTCAAGATTTATCAAACTAGTTGTAATTAGGAATTTCGGGCCAATTACACGTCTTAAACTTAATACTCTCATGTCGTACGTACCATGAGTGATTAATACTAGCATGCGAAACTTTTTTAAAGACACTTGTGACTGAATTAAATGTATGTTTAAAATCCGCAGCTATGTCATGTTTGTATTGGATGTATGGTTTAAATTGCTTTAATGAACTCAAAAGTCTCGTACTTTAATCAAACTATTGTATTAAACATATGAACGAGATGGATTGTTAAGTGTACAGTGATTGCCATCAAAACAAAGTAGTAATGTACTCAACGTCCTAGGAGCCAATCATGTGGTCAAAATAAGTTGCATGGATTTATGCATCATCATTTTTTTTTTCTTTTTTTTTTTTCTTTTTTTTTTCTTGGTTGTAAATATGAATAATATATTTAATGACTTTGTACAGTTTTCATTAAAATTCTGGAAAATAATAATAATAAAAAAAAAACACAGAAAAAAAATTAATCACAAAGATAATAATATCTCCATGGTATCAATTCGATATTTGAGATATATATAACTGCGAAGATAGCATTATGTGAATTGGAACACTATTTTTGTTAATATTTTTAAAATATGTTGTTCTATGTAAATGGTTGCATTTTATTTAAACTTAGATTATGAAAATAAATAATTATGGATTAAGTATTAAATTTAATAATAATTAAAGAGATATTTCATGATTGGCTACGAAAGGCTCCATCCAATAAGCTAACTAGCTATGCAAAGCTCGACCTATTTTAAGACGATGCCCACAATGTGAATGATGCATTGTGCCCAACTCCAAAGCCCACAAACTATAGTTGAATAAACTCGAAGTTAAAAACATAAACCTAAAGTTGGACACGATGTTATAAGTTTTTGGCTTAATTTCATTGCAATTTCAATTTCAACGAGGTTCACAACTCCGATTTTGTATTTTAAAGATCTCGCCTTTGTTCTTTTATACTACAATGAGAATCACATACAAATTTATATATGTGCAAAATTGAAGTTGGTATACCAAAATGTGAAATATAAACAGATTATAATTGGTATATCATCCGTGAAACTAAACCTAAGTTTTTAGAAGCAAATTTGTATAATCGCACCAACTAAACGGAGAAATTAAAACAAAATAAAAATAAAAAACAATGAAAAGATTACAGCATGATGAGAATAAATATGGAGGATAAAAAAATAGAGATAACAGAGAAAAAGATAGGTACAGGAGTGGGTGAAAATACAACTAAAATGTATGCTAGACTTGTAAATAACAAAATATAGATTAATAGATACATATATTATAATATTAAATTTAATAAAATATAATGCTAGTTGGTATAAATAGAAATTATCATTTTGTAATTATTTTTTTAATATAATGAATATAGCATAAATGTCTCTAATTCTTTCATTCTTTAGCTAAACTCTAAATATAGGCAAAAAAAAATCAATAAAGATTTTCAATAACTTGAACAATAAAGATTAATCTTTTCATTTTTGTAACTAAATTTAATCCGTTTAAACATTGAATTTTTTTATAATAAATGAAACACATGTTTCGTCAAACTCAATTGATTGAATATTTAGTTTTCTAATTAACGGATAATTGGAATTATAGTGCCAAGATTAATCGCAATGATTGAAGTGGCAATTACCTATCTACAGTATGTAGTCGTAGAAAAAATTACTTAATTTTCATTAATAAATTTCAATCATGATCCGTACAATAATGCTCTCATGAATATTATGACTAATTTAATTTGTGGTACTAATGAATAATTTCAAGTAGATAAAATAGTGATTAGTACAACATGTATAAAATATAATATATAATAATTGTAAGAATAAAATTTAGAACTAATATTATAATTAATTATTATATAGTTTATCAATTTGCTAAAAATTTGTATGTGATGAATTCTATTTTGTCTTAAAACCAACCATTAATTCAATACCAATCAAATTAATTCAACCAATCTAACCAAAGTCAACCCAATCAATTCATCCTCCAAAATTCAATTCAATCCAATCCAATCCAACTTAACTCAAGGTAAAATCATTAAAATGAAATTTTATAAGTTGAATTGGGTTGGATTAGTTATATTTAATAGGGTAGGATAAATTTTATAGTATGCTTCTCACACCATGTCATCCGTGTGCTAAATCAATAAAACCATGACAATTCACACATCAACCAATAGGAAAAAAAATATCAACATATAATCAAATAATTAATTATTTAATTATTTATTATTTAAATAAAATTCTAAACAATAAAATAAAAATTTTAAATCTGAAATATAAATTCTAAAGAATTATTGTCATCCCAAAAAGGATTTTATATATATATATATATATTTGGAATTATTTTGTTTCCAAATTCTCAATCTAGCTAATTAAGTTTCTATTGACTCATTTTTTCTTACTAGGCACATCAATTTATGTATATACCAAAGTAGTAAAATGTGGCATTATCATGTATTTAAGTGTCATTACCTTTTGTTGCCGATTAATTAGTTTTGGAAATTGGGTGAGGCTCCAAACAGTGTGATTCAAAACTCAAAACAATGCCATTTGTGTGTCATTTTAAAAGCTTGGTAGGTGAAATTTGACTTCCTTTAAAAGGGTCTTTATTAAGTGCATATTTTGTCAAATCAAGATGTGATTTATTTATGCATATTCTCAAAAGCTAACAAGATTTTTCTTTTTTTTTAAACCTGAATTCAATATGCTTAGCATTTTATCGAAAGTTAGCTGCAAATGAGTAGTGCAATGAATTCAATCATCATTTATTAATAATCGATAAGTTGGTACAACAGTAAGAAAATTATATTCTTTACATAATTAGTTAACCTTTAAACGCCCAATTGGTACCACAACTCATACATATATGCATATTTTCATAACGCAAGTTTTAAAACTCTCAACATAAAAAAAATAAACATACCCTTCTTTATATAGACATTAAATTAGTTATTTTACCAATATGATTCACTCTAATAATGAAATTTCTAATTTCTATTTTAATTAGAAAAATCAACCTAAATAGGATTATTGATACACATTAACATAAATAAATAATCATTTTTCTTGGTATAAACTATATACTTATTGAGATAATCTTGTTCGAGGCTTATTTATAGTTAAGATTTCTCACCCTTTCTATGGATATATTTAATGTGTTGAGTACACAAGTTTACCATGCAGCTCGTCACACCTGATGTGCACCTTTGATATTATGTTGGTTTTGGCGCCAAGAAGCTGGTTTATGTTATAACAAATTCTAGTCTTCATTTTACATATAACACATGTTTTTCTTTCTATTGTAATCAATCTAAATTCATAATCTCTTCATAATAAAGTTTTTGTTGAGAATTCAATTGAGCTTCATATGGTATAAAAGCCATCACAATGGCAGGAAGAAGAAGACACAATAATCGATTCCTTGAAATTCAATAGAATGAGCTCTTCGAAGGAGAATCAGATAGAGGAGGATATGGTGATCATTTGGATCAACTAGCATATCAAGATCGCACTCATCAAGATAGTTATTTAGGTGCTTCGATCGTAAATCTAAAGTTAGTTTCAAACTATCTTTTATGGAGCAGATCCATGATTCGAGCTTTGAAAGTGAAAGGAAAAAGTGATTTTGTACTCAAAGAGCAAGAGATTTATGCAAATCATGCTCCAGAGATGGCTGACTTCAGGAGAGTTAATAGGAAGCAAACTCAATCAAAGTACAAGAAGTAGGATTTAGATAAAGAATCCAAATATTATCCTCTTTGTGATAAATCTACATGTTTTTGAGTCGTTGGATGTTTTGATTGGTGGAAAGGTCCATGCGAGCCATTGATTATTCCAAAAGTCAAGAATAAAGGAAAACAATTACCTAGAGTAAATGCAACAGTTGGAATACAAGGAAAAGATTCAAATATAGAATTTCATGAGGATATGGAGACTCTACAGGATATGAATTTCATGATTTAGGAAGTTTAGAAGATGTTGAAAGGCAAATCTGCATCAACTAGTTAGGATACACCACTGAATACAGACTTCAATGCATTTATTGGTTTTTCAGGTAAAAAATCTAATCTTGTGCCTTTTATTTTTTATGCATATAATTGATGGATTGTGGATAGTGGGACATCTTCACATATGAGTCCTATGTGGTTCCATAGTTGTAAAAGTTTGTTGATGAAGTAAAAAGTTACATTACCAAATGGTGCATCTTAATCAGTTACTTGTATGAGAGAAGTGCAATTATCTAATGAATTTGGTTTGAAGATGTGTTATATGTTGCTCATTTTTTAGTATAACCTTCTTTTTATAAGTTAGTTAATACAATAAACTGGTTTGCAAGTGATTTTTCATAAGGATTGTTGTTGTCTACAAGACTAGACTAATCAGGTTATAATTACAGTTGGATGGATGGTAGAGGGACTTTAATTGATGGAGCATACATCATTTTTTTTATCTATTGACCAATAGAGTTTAAATGTATTTTTCTATTGTAGTCAATAATATGGAACTTGATAGCAGTTTCCTACAAAATAAAACTACTTTATGGCATAACAAATTAGGTCATCCTTCTTTTGATGTCTTTAATCATATTTCTTGTGTTGAACTTGAAGGAGCTTTGTCTCACTGTAGTGTATGCTTTTGTGCAAAGCAACATGGGCTGCCTTCTACCAGAAATGAAATAAAAACACTTTCTTCTTTTGATATGTTGCATATTGATCTTTGGGGCCCTTATAGTATTCCTTCATTGACTGGTGCTAAGTATTTTGTCACTATTGTTGATGATTTTACTCGTTTGACTTGGGCTATCATGGTAAAAAAGAAGCTATAAGTGACAGGGGTATTAACAGTTTTTCTGAAAATGATGAATGCAGCTGTAGTTAAGATTGTGCACACAAATAATGGCACTGAGTTTGTAAATTTTGCTTGTTAGTAATTATTTCAATCATATGGTATTACTCATAATAAAACTTGTCCACACATACCACAACTGAATGGTACTATGGAAAGGAAACACAAGCACTTTTTGATTGATGCTAGATCAATTTAATTTTAGGTTAAGTTACCACCAGCTTGTTGGAAAATGTCCTAGTCCCAAGGCATTGGTCCTTGTGTTTATATAATATATTTGTATATTAATGTGAACTTTATGTATTATACAATTTGTGTCAAGAGATAAAGGCATTAATCTATTTATTATATGTCTTGTGCTATATTTTAAATAGAGTATCCAATGGACATATCCATATCCATGTTGTCAAGTGTCATGCACTTGGCAGTAAGACTATGGATAGGGAAAACGATATGGCCATAAAATCATCCGTAGTCTGTTCTAATCATGGGAATGAATGGAACTAAATACTATCATTAGCCTGGTTGTATGGTGGTGTCTTACCGGTCATAAAACATGGGATGTCAACCAGGTTAATAGGTACATGCAAAAAGGGCATGGTACTGGATCGATCCACTTAACCGGAATCTACATGGTATAGTATCATAAATGATTCTCGAGTAGTACTTGTATAAGTCCTTTGACCAGACCATATGATAGTGCTTGATGCGTAACAAATACACACACTAATAGAAGCAAGTGCACTTCGTCGCTCAAGTAATACAGAGTAAAAAGGATGTCGATCCCACGAGGACTAATTATGCTAATTCTAAACACAATTGGGTTTTTATTAAGCTAGGCGAAGAGAATAAAATTATCAGTTTTGGTTTGTGAATAAAATTACTGTTGAAAATAATTAAATTAAAACTGAGAATGAAATAAAATTGTAAGTAAGCAATTCAATGAGAAAGCTAACTAAGGCGTCCGGTTTCACTTAGCATTAATTCTAGTAATATTTTAAGTTATGCAACTAATCCAATTAAATTCCAAAATGGCGATTTCCATAAATAATCAATACCGGTTAGGGCTATCAATTCTAATTCTTAACCTAAACACTTAAACCTCTCAGTTCTAAGTGATCAAGCCAGAAAACATTAAGTCTAAGAAATCGTAGCACTAACTAGTGAGCCACTAGAGCAATGGTCATGCAAAAGTCATATTGTGTGATTCCGTTAATCTAGTCCTTTGGTCAATTATAGATTAACTATAATCATTGGAATTGATCAAAGCATTAAATATACACAACACAATATTGGAAAAATAATACGAATTAAATTGCATTAACTATAAAATAATTACATGAAACAATTGCTAAGATCCACCATAGCTAATAATTACATGAAACAATTGCTAAGATCCACCATAGCCTTAGCTATGGTGGAATTAGTTCATCGCTAAACTAATAACATACAAACGAATGAAGGAAAACATGGTAAAGAGAAAGGTTTAGAGAAAACTAGAATCAAAAGTGGTTGATGGAAGGATGTACAGATCATTGAGGCGAAAGATGAATGCTCCTCCAAACCCTATCTCCCAAGAACACGTTCTCCCAATGCGTTCTTCTAAGAGAGAAAATAATAAAATCTGAAAACTAAACTCCAAAAACTAAAAAACTAAAATTGAATAATGAATAATCCTCCTTTTCTAACTCTCCCCTCCTAAAACAAAAAGAGAAGAAGAATTCTAATAAGAGTAAAAAACCCTCCCTTCCTTTAAGGGAATTACCAAAAAAAAAAAAAAGAAAACATTCCTCCTTTGACAAGGTGTCCATTAGCTATCAAGATTTCTCAGCCAAAGACTTCTAGTTCTCTCCTCAATGAGACCAAACCCGCAGCTTTTCCTTGGCCCATCATGAACGCAGGCCCAAATCACCAAATCAGCTTTAAAACTCTAAAATCAGCACCTCCCAAGGCATGGTCACGCCTTAAGACTGCTCCTGGGCTGTTTTAAGTCAATTTTGCTCCCTTATCATGCACTTTTAGCTCCATTCTCTTCTTAGGGGTCCTAACAAGGAAAATACATAAAAAGGAAGTAAAATATGCTTTAAATAAATAAAAACAACTCAATTAAAGTACAAAAACAAAGGTAAAATAAGTACATAAAATACATTTATCAACTTCCCCACACTTAAACTTTGCTTGTCCTCAAGCAAACAAAATACAACCAACTCCAGAAAACAATTGAAGAAATCTATAATTTAAACAAACATTTTCCAATTTTAAAAGATCCAAAACATCACAAACCACAACCTCACTTCATCCACAAATCAAGCATAATCCATCAATAAGGATGTCACAAAAGAATTTGGCATTTAACCATAATCTTATGCATACAAAGCAACTCAATTAACCACTAGAATATGATTTGCATCACTAAAATAGTAAACTTCTAAGTCACTTCCCAATCAATCACATAAATTTGATGCATTTGGGCAAAGAATGGTGACTCATTTTTGGAGAAAAAGTGATGATGAGAAAGGTGAGTCATGGATGACTTTTGGTTGCAAAGTTGGACTTTGCATCTTTTGATATTTTGGTCATTATTATGGTAATAAAATGAGAAAAATATCCATCCAATTTCTCACACTTTTGGCCGTGTACTTCATGGCTTTGGTGAGTCATGATATTGCCTTTAAGGAAGCAAAGTAAGACTTTGCTTCTTATGCATTTAAAGTGTGAAAGTGATGTGTCATAGGTTTGGCATAGATTTTATTCTTTTGGAAAGAAAATAAAACTAAGTCCTCACTTTTCATGGGATGGCCGTATCTTATGGCAAGGGAGAGATGAGGATGGTGAGTCACCATTTGGACCAAAAGGTAGCAAAGTTAGACTTTGCATCTTTTGGACTAATTGGAAAGGGGTGACTCACACTTGGTGTAAAAAGGGTTTTTTACTACTTGATGCTCATCCTTCCATTTTTCCAGTAATGGGAGAAAAATTTCAGCCATGAGTAATTAGCTTGGCCGTCCACTTTATGGAAAAAAATGGGGAAATTGTTTTTGACTTTAAGGGAAAATAATTTGCCCACTTTTATGGGTTGTTTCTTTTGGAAAGAAACTTGGGTGCCCACTTGAGAGAAATTGGCTTATTTCTTTTGGAAAGAAATAGAGGACAACCATAAGTCTTAAGTGTGCCGCCCCTTTCTCCCTCTCTTCTTGATTTGTCCGAGTCGCTAGTACGGGTTTTAGTCCGAGAGCCGTTCGTGTACACATCGGTGGAGGAAATCTACACTTGATTTCTGCAGTCCGCATCCGTCTCGTAGAGAGACTTTATAGTAAGTTTTCGAACTTTCTCTTTATGCTTTAAGTTTTTTATTTCCACATCTTAAGCTCCTGTGACCGGATTCGAGGAAATCAACGCCTATTTCCGTTTTTATCGGTCGGTTTCCCGTGACGAATCCCAACACAGCTATCAAGGTGAAGCAACTATTATGGCATTTCAGATAATCAATGTCTTACCAACTAGAGTTTTATAGTGGAAGAGTCCATATGAGAAATTTTTTAATTAGTTGCCAAATTATGATAAGTTTTATGTGTTTGGTTATAAATGTTATTACACAAATGTGTCACCTGATAAGAAGAAATTTGATGGAAGAGCTTTCTGAACAGTTTTCTTAGGCTTTGTTTTAGGCTAGAAGGGGTATAAGATCATGGATTTGCAAACCAAGAAGATATTGTTGTCAAGAGATGTTTTTGAAGAGTTTTTATTTCCTTTTTCTATTAAGGATTCTTTTGTTAAGAATGTTTCTCCAAAAGTCCATTCTATAGTTTCAGATGTTTCTAAAAATGGAAGCAGTGGTATAGAGCGATCAAATTCCATTGAATCAGTTATTCCTAGAGTTTCTAAAAGACAACATAAGAAACTTGCATGGTTACGGGATTTTGTTACTATAGCGTTTCTACAGCAGATCAGTTGCCTTAGATTATAGGTGTTTATGTGGATCATAGAGGGTTTTTAGCTAATTTAACACATCAGTGGATTCAAGTAATGGAAGCAAAGTTGCAAGCTTTGGAAGAGAAATATACTTGGGATGTGGTACAACTGCCACTAGGAAAGAAACCTTTGGCCACCAAATAGGTATACACCGTAAAATCCAAGCCCTCAAAAAATATTGATGGATATAAGACTCATTTAGTAGCTACAGGCTACAACCAGGAAATAAGGATTGATTAGTTTAACAATTTTAGTCCAATTGCTAAAGTTGTCATAGTGAGATTTTTTTTGCCATTAACGCAACAAATGCATGGCCAATTTATCAAATAGATGTCAACAATGTCTATCTACATGATATTTTGGATGAGAAAATTTATTTGTTACCTTCATAGGGCTATAAGAAAACTTAACATGGTCAGGCATGCAAGCTAGTTGAATTCCTTTATGGCAAAAAAAAGCAAGCCGCCAGTGGCACAAAGAGATTTCAACCAAGCTTTTAGAGTGTGGATTTTATAGATTTAATAATGATCATTATAATTCATTCTTTCCACTCATGCAATTTTCATAGCAATGATCGTTTATGTAGATGAAATCCTACTTATCGGCCAGAGAAAGGTGATATCACTGTTGTCAAGACTTACTTGCATCAATTGTTCACTATCAAAGACATTGGTCCTGTCAGATACTTCCTTAGGATGGAAATTGTTAGATTAAATGTAATATTATACTTGTCCCAAACCAAATGCAATATTATACTTGTCCCAAACCAAGTATATCATTATATTAGATGCAGTTTTTTTAAAAGCTTCTATTGCTGCTAATCCAATGTTGATAAGGGGTGATCTCACCATACCTAGTCTTATATTGACTGATCTACTTACTATAAAAGTATTGTTTCCTAGATTCTATACCTTGGTTTACCAAGCTTGATTTAGCATTTGTCACTTAACAATTAAGTGAACATATGCAAAATCTGTTGGAAATTTGACATATATATTGGATTATATATTAGTGACTATTTGTCAACTTTGGGCCAAATTATATTATAGAAATGAAGCGTATTAAATCAAATGATTAGTGTCATTGTATAGTACGTAACGTGAGCTTTCCACCGGTATATAATTTACCCAAAACGGACAAGTAGTAAATGAAAAATTGTTTTTCAAAGTTAGCCTAATGAAATAGAATATTTGGAGAAATACGAGGTGGGTATTGCGAATGCCAGACCGAATTGGGTCACTACGGGCCTGCCTAATTTTTGCTCCGGTCCGACTAATTTTCTCCAGATATTTTTTAGCCTCTTCAAATTTGTGTCAGTTTTATTTTTAAATGAAAAATAACTACACAATAAATTTTCTTGATAAGAGAATTAATTGTGTCAGTTTTATTTTTAAATGAAAATTAACTACACAATAAATTCTCTTGATAATAGAATTAATTGTGTCAGTTTTATTTTTAAATGGAAAATAACTGCACAATAAATTCTCTTAATAAGAGAATTAATTCAATTAAATGCCATTAATCCAATTAATTCCCTTAATTAGCCTATTTCTTCTTGCTCTCCATCAGTTGCAGAACACTTGAGAATTCCAAATTTTTCTTTCCTCATTTTCTGCAATTCTGATTCTTTCAAATAGGCTTTCTGTTTTGTTCTTTTTTGGTGATAGTATTACTTTGCACGGTTGTGTTCGCTTTTGAGAGCTGTTGTATCCTGGGAGACAATCGCCAACTAAGGGCAGATAATTGTCTTAAGAAAACTGTGATTTCAGGCTTCGGCTCTACTGCTTATCTGGTTGTTAAGGTTGAAAAGTATTTTAGTCTTATTTTTGTTCTTAAATTTATTTCATTTCCAGTTTCTTGTAATCTGCAATTTACTTATATAAATTGTATTTGCGTTTTCTATTTCTAACAAAATCCATGTATACATCACATGCAAGTTGCAATGCATGTTTTGAGGTACCTCAAGTGTACACTCTCCTATAATTTGTTTTATCCTACTAACATAGAAATGGATTATGTGAAGACACATTGTGATACATATCGAGCTAAGTGTAAGAAAACTAGGAGATCCATTACTGGTTATTATATTCAATTAGGGGCATCTTTAGTTTCTTGGAAGGCAAAAAAAAAAATACAGTTAGTAGATCCTCCATTGAAGTTGAATATCGAAGCATGACTGTCACGAGGTGTGAATTGAAGTGGATTTCCTACTTGTTATAGGACTTCAGTATTTCTCTACAGCTTCCTATCCCCTTGTATTGTGATAATAAATCTGCCTTGCCTCTTGCAGAAACCCTAGTTCATCATGAAAAGACTAAACGCATGGCAATTGATTGTCATTTGATTAAGGAGCATATTTCTACTGGTTTCTTGCAAAGAGTTTTTGTTTCAAGAATAGCACAGCTTGTAGACTTGTTTATTAAGCGCTTGAGTCATCAACAAATTATACCTGCCTTAATCAAGTTGTCATGCTTCCTATGTCTCCATCTTAAGGGGGATGTCGAGTACACGAGCTTACCATGTAGCTCATCACACCTAATGTACACCTTTGATATTATGTTGGTTTTGGCGCCAAAAAACTGGTTTCTGTTATAATGAATTCTAGTCTTCACTTTGTATATGAGACATGTTTTCCTTCTATTGTAATCAATCTAAATTCATAATCTCTTCATAATAAAGTTTTTGTAGATAGGTCTGTTGAGCTTCATATAATGAGATTCAAATATGAGTTTTCTTTCACAAACTCCACTTATGTTACCAACTAAGCTATTTTTTGTGTTAATTATCCTAATACTTTAAATTTAGAATTTAACATTATAGTTCTGAAGACAACATCAAGCTTTCAGCTGAAGAGCTTTCTTACGGCCACCATTGCAATCCTCATCAAGACAAAGAAATTCAGCTTCAAAATCAGGCGAAAATGGTAGCTTTTAATGCTCATTTGATGCAAGATTCTTCCAATCAGGTTTTGGCCTTCAATTCATCTTCTCTACCTGATTCTTCTTGCACTCCCACACCTGACCTTCTTAGTCTTTTCCATTTGGCCTGATGTTTAGTTTCATCCTCTGTGCTACCAAATTCTTCAATTTCCTTCACTAACCCTAACCACAATTTCGTCGGTGATATTCCACTGGCAGATACTTCCTCTGCTTCTTCCATAGTTTAGATCCTCTTTTGTACCTGAATCTTCTTCCATAGCCTGCTTTGATTAGGGATTTGTTTCGATCTCTACCGCAGAATGGATTCTCCTTACCGGGCTCCAGAGGAGGTTCTTTGCTTGGCGGTGGAGTAGATGATGTCATATTGATGGAAATGGAGGATGAATCGGCTGCGGGGGAATTTACCAGGTTGGCTTCAACGAAGAACATCAATTTGATAATGGAGTACTGAATTTCAGTTGGGAAATGGGTAGTATTGGTAAAGAAATTCAACATCTAAAGATATACTTAACCTCAAATTTCGAACAAGACATTTTGGTTTTGTTTCAAAGCGGACAGAGATAAGGGTTGAAAGGGTTTATTATCGGTGATCGTAAGTGAAGACAATTTCGAAGACATATTGGCACGCTTAACATTTCGTTTAGTGTCAGCTTGTCTTTGTTGTTAGAAAGGGACAAAATGCTTCAATTTTTTAACTACAGGAAGACATACAAATATTTTGTTTAATTAGGGGTTCATTACCAAAAGCGTCCAAGTTAGAGACCAAAATAATGATTAATCCAAAACTAATGTCAAATAAACAATTAAATCGATAAATTATTCCACCACCCACGGATAATGTACATCAGAAGTCGCAATGAATTTGAGTATGTATGATAAGGACGACATACAAATCCAAATCCAAATCTCAATCAATAATACCAATGCTCTACGACGTGTCTATTAATTGTGACATTTTATTTTTCAAATTGACGGATATTCCAATCTCCCCGTGAATGTTATATCTTAAATAATTAATCTTTCTCACTTTTTTTAATTAAAGCATATTCTTTTTTTTTTTTTTTTTTTTTTTTTTCATTCACATTTTATTTAGCCCCAGAAAGTCAATTCAATGCCCAAATATCAATTATTAGCTTTTCATTGTGGCACTCTTTAAATCTATTTTTATTCAGTTCGTAATTAAATGAACCAATCCTATAATTGGTACGTAGTATTATATTCCACACTTTACAAATATCAATTATTCTTAATTTTCAACAGATTGGAAATTCTATCATTTAATGACATTTTAAGATTTTAAAATATTATCTTTTAATTGATTTTTTTTTTTTTTCTATTTTGATTTGGATCTGCGGATATATGATAGGATTTAAGTAATATATTTTTTTTAGTTCGATGTTAGTCTTATAAGAGGTGCTTAATTACTCGATAGACAATTAAAATCACATAATAAAATAAAGAGATAATTACCTGCAATATCTTATTTCCAATAAATAAATATAAAGGAGTATTATATGTTAAAAGTATTTTTATTTTTAAAAATTATGTTATTGAGCATTCATTTAATGTATTACATCCGGGGTCCTCTCGTCCATTGAATCAAAAAAATTTAATGTATTACATTTATGTCATTTCCCGTTAACATATTATCTCTCCATTTCTTTAAAAGATTTTTCTCTCCTTTATCTTTATTTTTTCTTTCTTTTTTTCTATAATTAAAAATTATTTCTTTTATTTATCTTTATATTATTTCACTTTTTCCTCATTCGATTTCAGAAATTTTTTTCAAGCTTTTTTTCTTTCGAAATCATATCCATATATATATTTTTTTCCTTTTGTTTCATTTTTTTTTACGCTAATATTAGATATAATCTGCAAATACTACATATATATTGCTTTTATACTATTTTTCTCTTTTTTTTTTCATATATATATATATAGCTTTTATACCAATTTTATACTTGTTCTATACCACGATTGTATATGGATCTCATTTTCATAATATGCAATTAGTATAATAGCAGTATAAAACCAGTATAAAATCACAATAAAAATGATATATGTGCGAAAGAAAGAGAAAAGCGGTATAACATCGATATAGAAGCGATATATAGGCAATAATGCAGATTGTGTATGTTATTAGGCAATATGTGCCTTCGTCAATTTCTGTTGCATATATTGTAAAATAATTTTGAAATGACTTCCCCTTGGTCAAAAAAGAGTAGTGCAATAATCTTGAATATGGTTATCTAGCCCTAAATCCTTCTCATACCACACCCCTTTCGCATCTTGCAGTTTGAAGAAATTATTCTTTTTTTTTCTGAGTGCTAACGATTTGATGAAAAAAATATGGTATTGACATCCCCTTATTCCAACCATTGTTGCTTTGCCCTTTGAAACCAGTTCTGTTCACGTTGCATTAAGAGCTCTTCCAGCGTTTGTTTGAAGGTATTAAACTAATTAATTTCTCTAACATCAACACAAACCTCTGACATGTTCGAGTCTATCCTAGCAATCTTTGATATTTGCGTTAAATTGTCTTCTATAACCCCTACTCCAACTCCAACCCATCAAAATAGAAGTGCAACGCTTCAATTTATCCATTGTAACAAAAGGACCATGTGAATTTATCTCCTTCCAGCTCATCTCAATAATCCTGCAGCAATTCTTTTCATGAACCAAACAATTCAAACTGAAAAGGAGGAACTTGATTATGAACTTCATGAAAGAGTGCAAGAAACAAATTAATTCGATAGTTAACATGTTTTTCACTGAGTACAAAGGAAACCGATCTAACCACAAAGCATTCACAAGGCATTGGTCCAGTCTCTCTTCCAAGCTATTTGGATCTTCTCTATTATGCCTCCACGTAAAAGGGTAGCCTTCCATTCCAACATCAAATAAATCAAATCACCATGGCATAAAGTCACCTATTAAGCATCGTGGCATTGAAGGATGAAAACTTGACAAATTTTGAATACCATTCCAAGAATCCATCCGCTTATTCCTATTAAGGTTGCCATTGTAGGGGTTTTTCATCGAAAATTAACCGTTGACAGCGGAAGCTGATTAAAATTTTCTCAAACCTGGTCCCAAGTACTTATGCAATAAAAATAAAAAACACAAAATAAAAACAAAGTAAGAAACCGATTCTCACCTTATATGTCTCTTCTAGAGACGGCTGAAGAAATCAAGATAGATCCCCTCCACGTTCCCGTACACAAAGGCCTAACGAACAGGAACCCGTGCTACCGGAGGATCAAACGAACTAGAGAGAGAGAGAGTAGGCCGAATTCTTCCTCTAAGGAAGGAGTGTTTGGCCGAAATTCTTCCTCTTGGTGGGAGAGTTTTGGCCGAATTCTACAACTAATGGTGGCTTGAGATTCCTCCTTCCACTTAAGTGGGTTTATATAGACATTTAAAATCCTAGGTCAAAATTAATTACTATAGGTTAAATTTAATTTAATTTCAATTCAATTTCAATTTTATATGTATGTGATTATATTAAACCATACAATATAACACATAGTATTTAAATTAAAATTATTTTACCTAAAAAATTAAATTAACCCGATAAATTAATTTAGACCCTACATAAATGAAATACTTATAAGCCTATATATGTAACTTATTTCCACTAGGAAAACAAATCACGAATTAATTTATTCAAATTAATTCATTGAAACCCAATAAATTGATTTTATTATTTTGATCAATCCAATTGATCTATAATTTAATCACTTAAATTTCTCTCTAGTCAGTATACTCCAAGTATACAGTTGATCCGTTTAGTTCAAGCTCAGATATTCAATGTGTGACACCCAACTCCGAAATATTTTAACCTTTACACTCCTCCTAACATCTCTCGAACCACTTAATAATTTCCTTAATAACCACATAAATTTCTCGTTGACATCAATCTACAAATTCTAATATAGAATACAATGTGTATGATTTTGTGGGCCCATCTTTATGTTGACAGTGGGCCTCAGGCTCACAGACTGTAAGTGGGCTCTAGCAAGCTATCACAGCCCCCAATTAAGATGAAGATAGTAGTCTAACAGAAGCAAAGCCTAGTAGTTTAACTTATATATCCCATGTCGATGATATCGGTGTCCAACATAGAGGCATGATATCATCACCCTCTTTTATGTCTGGACGTAAACTTGATCCCGAATGAACTGATGCTCACAAACAAGTTCCAACTTGTCTGGGTGTGGCCACGCTCTTATCAGTTGCACTCATCAAGTGGCCGATGATATCTTCTCAGTGGACTACTGAGTGACATTCTCTTCTACATATTCATAGCCTTGCCATGTTCATTGGCACACCCGAACGTACCCATACTTGGCACCCTTTTACAGACCCTTTAGGAGTACATCAAAGTATGCAAGATCACATGTAAGACCATAATATGGTCAGGTCTAAGGATCCAATATAAGTACTACACGAGAATCACTTGTGATACTATACCATATGGATTTCTCGTTTAATGGATCTATCCAATATTGCATGTACCCATAAGCTTGATTGACAATCTATGTTCTATAGCCGGTAAGACATCGCCATATAATCAAGTTTATGATAGTCTTTGGTTCCATTCATTCCCATAACTGGAACAGACTATGGATGGCTTTATTATTATATCATTGCCCTATCCATGGTCTCACTGCCAATTGCATGACACTTGTCAACATGGATATAGATACGACCATTGGATACTCTATTTATAATATTGTACAAGATATATGATAAATAGATTAATGCCTTTATTGTATAACATAAATATACAATACCACAATCTCTTAAAAGATCCAAAAGGACAGTACAATGACTAATGCCTTAGGACTAGAGCATTCCCAACAGCCATAAAACCAAGTGAGACGCCACAGAATATTATCCAAACCTGTAAATTGAATGTCAATGAACTTGTTTGAATGATGCAACAAAGAGACTGAATTAACAGTCTTCAAAAAAAAAAAAGCCATTCCCTCCATCTTCATTAGCGTTATTTAGGACTCCAAAGCACCCCTCAAATTTAATCTTCCTCTTAACTTGATCCACTTCAAGTTAAGAGACCTTCACTTCAAAAACAAACACCACCTCATGCCTACATGTAGAGACTAGCTCTAGTAATTCAAGAACTCTAAGCCAGGCCCAACCCACAACAGTTCCAACTAAGGCCACTCATTGCTGTTGGCGGTTATGAATACCAGGAGTCGCCAAATTGGTTGACATTATTTGTATTTCATTTCCACCATCCATGATCAAAGCTTCCCCTTCAGTGTGTTTCCGCTTCGGATCAGTTATTATAATGAAAGGATATCATTTTGTTATCTTAGTTCCATTATATTATTCAGTACACTCCTAACTTGTTCAATAATTCTTTCTGTGTTTAGGTTTGGGGGGATAGTTCCTTCTAGCACTGGTCCAACATTATTTTGTCTAAGCCAAAGGGTTATAGTTGGGGTGTTGCATTTACGTGGTGCTCTCAAGAATGGTCTATACAACTTCTCCACACCAGCATTATTGACTGCTCCAAAGAAAGCACACACTTGCTCATTATACCCAATAATGCCACAATAAAAGCAATATTGTGGAAGCCTTTCATACTAAAAGGTAATAACTAAATTTAATCTCGTTCCATGGGCCAAATCATCTTCCTGTGCAATGGTTTTCTCACATCCATTTGAACCCTAATTCTGATGAATTCTCTAGGAGCATGCCCAAAATTGTACGGATCATAGGCTATAAGAGTTCCAATAGTATTCCCAGTTTCCTTTACCACATATTTAGACTTCATTCTTTTTGGTAACCCTATTATGTGAATCTAGAAATCACAATTACGGAGAAGGATAGAGAGCAAATCATCGCCTTTCTTCACATGTTGAAAAACCAAAAGATTATTGTCGAAGGACCAAGGGCTTCTACGGATGATAGGATCCAAGCCATATGCATGGTAAAACTGAAACACGAATCGCTCATAAAAAAGCTCTATTATTGTCACTCCATCCCAGGCCTTCGATAAAGCCACTTCCATTCCTATCACATTCACCACTTTATTAGTCACAAAATCTTTCCAATAAAGCCTATCTCAAATCATATTCTGTTTCCACTGGTTCCTACAGAACAGTTACCGAAACTTCTTCTTGGTCTTCAATGGTTTGTCATTGATAGGCCAACTCAATATCATCAAAATTATCCATGGTGTTCTCAGAAATCGGAAATCCTAATTTGGGGTATAACATAAAACCCTAAAATGGGTACAAGGGTTTTCCATGAGATGAGAAACAAAAACCATTCACCCCCCCACGAGGTTTGAGAATAAGCGATTGTTTGATAATAAGAAAGGAATATCCGTCCATCTACTAAACATGATGTATTGAACTCATAATTCATTATATTGCTCAATACATTGGCGAATAATATTACTAATCTCGTGAGATATTAGATTTTTTCGTTATTTAAATTGTGTATCTCCATCACTTGTAGTGATTTATCATCAATGAATGACTGAAAAATGTTTCAAAAATTCAATTAGAATCTTTGTTATTTTGTACACATGAGCAAATTATTCAAAATCTTACTTTATTTTATCTTTACAGTAATATAATATTATTATTTATTATTTTCTTTTTTATTTTGAATTGAATTTCTTTTACCTAGAGCAGCCAGGTGCACACTTTTAATTCAAGTCGGTTGCTGGTTAGTTTTTAATCATAGAAGAGGAGAGAGAGAGATGTTCTAGGGAGAGGGAGATACTACATATTAGAGATAAAAATTTTCTACCATTATTGTAATTTATATTTTGCTATAAGAGATTTTTACTATTTATTTTTTATGGTGTCAATCATATAATTTTTAAAAATATTAGTCTTTCATGTGGAAAGTCCTAAAATAAAATTATGCAATAAATTTTAATTTTTCAGTGGAAGAAGAACTTAGAAATGTTGTATATGTAACTTTAGGAAGAAAAAAGATATTATTAACTGCACCCTTAGTCAACTGTCAAATTTTTGACAAAAATAAAAGAATAAGGATTAAATTGTGTGAAAATTGAAGTATATGGACTAAACTTATATATTTACCTAAGTTTAAGATACATGGACCATATGGTCGACAAAATGGACTTGGGAAATATTATGCAATATATATGGGTCCCATCTTCAACATTTGTGTATTAAATATTTTAGTGTATGGCCGAGCAAATGGATGGGTGATGGTGCAAGATGCAAATGTCACTCGCGCACATGCCGTTACCCAAGTGCACCATTGTGCATTTTCCACCCACGCACTATGTTTCAGTTCCATCTTCTAATATTGTGATAAATAAATAGGATGACATATCAATTTAATTCAATAAAAACAAATGGATATACAAATGGATAGGCATTACATAATGTTCTAAAAAATTATTTTTAAGCATAAACTAATTTATTTATGAACATTTTCTTTTTTACGAAAAATCAATCAATCTTTTACAAAAATAAAAAAATAAAAAAAATCAATGTCATTAATCACTAAATACAACTCTTAAATTACAGAGGAAAGAAAAAAAGAAAAAAAACCTTTTTACAACTAAAAGCATGGGCCAAAACTTATGCAACATGATTCGTTGAACAAAAACACAGCCCTCAACAACTAAACCAAAATAAAATAATTCAAATTAGGGGTGACAAAATCCAAAAACTGAAGATCCAAACCAATCCATTTTCTAGTCTAGTCTGGTTTGGTTTGGTTTCATTTTTTCAATAAATTTGGACTTCGGTTCGGTTTGGACCAAAAGCGAAAAAACCAAAACCGAATGTAATTGTAAAATTAAAAAATATCATTAATTCAAACACTGTAAACCTAACTTTTACACTTGTTCTGCTTTTTCTAGTACTATAGTATTTAATATTAGTGTGAAATTAATATCTATTACTAGTGGAAGTAGAAAATTAAAATTAGATGGTATATTTAATGATTGTGGAAGTAAAAATTGGAATTAAATGATATATTTGATATTGGAACTTTTTGGATTTTTTTTATACAATAATATATACATTGGTCTTTAACATAACTTTTTAGGTTTAATTTAAAAACAAACCTAAAAAGTTTATAATTATTTTTTTTTTCTTCAAAGAAGTTAACATTGTAGGTTTTTACCCAGTCCAAACCGAACCGATTTAATTCGGTTTGTACTGAACCAAACTGAAGCTAATTTGGTTTGGTTCAGATAAAAAAAATACAATGAATTGTGCTTCGGTTCTTTTTTGTTTGGTTTGGTTTTTAAACCGAACCGATCTATGCTCACCCCTAATTCGAACACAAGTTATTCATTACGAGCAGCAACAAACATTGGTGAATTAGTTACAAAAATAACAGACGTAAACTTATTGTCCGAACATTTAAAATTTACAAATAACAGTTTATGGTTATATCAATTTGGAAAAGAACACACTTTTTTACTAAAATTGTTAGTAAACAAGGAGACCCTTTTAGTAAAAAACAAGGGTTATATCAATTTTATATTTTTTTATACGGTAAAATATTCTGGGAAAAGTAAAAAAAAAAAAAAAAAAAAAAAAACACATGTGGTTTGCTAGATTTACAAATGCAAATCCGGTTTTAAAAGTTGAAAATCTCAGGTTTGTGGCTTCATCGTTTGACAAATAGGGTATTCCATCTAATACACCCTCTCAAAAGTGTCTCTTTTTTTGAGATTTTGAGCTGAAATTTGCAGTTGATCTATACAAATACAATAGACTTTAGTCATGAAGCTCTGAAATTTTTTAGAAGCGTAAATATTTTTTTTAATTAAATAATGTAAAAAAGTTGAAAAACGACCAAAAAAAAAATATATTCTAAGAAAATATTCAAATGTTGATGAAAATTCTTAAATAACATAAGCAAATTATTAAGATGTTAAATGGAAGAAAATGTTCAAATTTACATGGAGATTGAATTAAAAGTACATGTATTCACACTGTCAACTCAATTCTTGTGTTAAACTCAAACCATTTAGCATTATAGTTTACTTATGTTATTTAAAATTTTACATCAAAATTTGAATATTTTTCAGCCATTCTTCATTTTTTTTTTGTGATTTTTATATTTTTTATATTATTTAATTAAAAAAATGCTTGCATTTTTTGAAAAATTTAGAGCTTGATTGCGAATGTCTATTATATTCGTATTAACCAACGTATAAAATTTCGACTAAAAACTCAAAAGACTGGACAATTTTTAGGACATGTATTTGCTACCTACGAGATATTTATTTGTTAATAGATTAAATTTTATAGCTCTCTTTATTAAATTTTAAAAGACCATATATGTGTTTGCAAAACTGGCATATCACGTGTATTTTTCTTTTTTGTACTTTTTTTTTATATGTTTTTATAGGTCAAGAAAAGAATAACGAATGGAGAAAATTATTGGAATTTGAGTTTTATTTTATATGTTTGTTACGATAGAGAACTTGGATGAATTGAGTTAAAAAGTTTTTTCTTGAAAACCTAATATCCACAATTTTAAATTTTTAAACTTCAAAAAGGTTTTTACGAATGCAAATAATCATAATTTTTAAATATTTTTTTAGGCTAAAGTATAATAAAATAAAAATAGTACCTATAAACTTCAATTAAGCTCCTTCACCAAAATTAAACATTGAAATGCGTAGTTTTAGGTGACGAGGCAACTTTAATGCTAAAAGTCTAAAACAACGACTCCCTTTGAAAAATCCAAAGTTTTACGTCACCAGTTAACTCTATATGTATAAATATTCTTTCCTTCTCTTATTCTTCCAAATAAAGAAAAAATATATATTTTTCTTTTCATCAAATTAAATGTATCTAACACATTTTACTTCTCTTATTTCATACACAAAATTATTAATTTATGTCTTCTATCTACCAAATAATTCAAAAGCTATAATTAATTTATGTCGTTTGTTTTCCTTCCTCCATACTAAGGACCAGTTTGGGACTGTTTTCCGCAGCTTCGAAAGCAGTTTTCGGTCAAGGTATAGAGAACCTTATTTTGGTTGAAAACTGCTTTTAGAGCTGCAGAAAGCAACCTCAAACACACAATTAGTAAAAGTCAGATTGTATTCAGGAAAGCACTGAAAAAACACTTAAAACTACTTTTAAAGAAAGCAATGAAACCTAACTTTCTCTGACAGCACTTTTACTAACAGCAATCCCAAACTGGTCCTAATTATTCCGTTATTCTATGAAAAAAAAAAAAAAAAAACTATTTTGTCCAAGATAGTTTTTTTTTTTTTTTTTTTTTTCTAAAGGCATCTAAGTTTATATTATATATTAATCTAAACTTCCAAAATCCCCACATTTTTATTAGTGCATTAAAGAGGGTGATAAATCGGATAAATATCATGTCATCATCGTATCATAAGAATCTTTATTTCTCATTAAGACTTCAAACTTTTTGTTAAGAGAAAAAGACTTTAAATATTAAATTACATATTATTTATTTTGTTTTTTTTCTATATATTGGTAATAAATAGTAAAAAAACATTTCATCTAATTCTTAATTATCTAATACTTAATTGGAAACGTCTGAAGGTGTTTGAGAGGTATTTTCTTATAAGTTAACAATAAAAAAAAAAATAATTACAATTTATGTATTATTAAGTATTTTTTAATTATTTGGTAGATAATTAAGTATGATTATATTAATAAAATGCTTAATTATCTAATAGAAAACTATACAAAAAGTATTAGATAATTAAGTATTTTTTTTCTATAACAATGACCTGATACTTTTAAGAGGAATAAGGTGTTAAAATGGTAGTATTGTTATTGGAAAAAGTTAAATTTATCCTCAAACTTTAAAATTGTACAATAATATTTCTACTGTTTTTCTGAGAAAATACAAGTTTATGTATGTTGTTAGCAAAGTGAATGCAATAATTCACAGACCGACAAGGTACAAGATAACATTTGGTGAACCAAGACAGAATGTCCAATTGTCCGTTATAAAAATTAAAAAAAAAGTAATTAATTAATCCCGAAACAAACATGGCATTAAATGATTGTTGGGACCAATAATATTATGGTGCTTGCAGCTGCACCGTATCATTTCTTTTTTCTATTTTTACCGGCTTCATCTCTTGCTTCTCCGGTGCGAAACTCACGCTCTCTGCTGCACAGCTCACAAGCCTGTCATTATCTTTCAACACTCCAAGCATGAACTCAATCACACCATTAATGGCTTCTCGCCCCCGCCTTAAGTTTGTTTAACTCTATACTTCTCCTCTTCGATTCTCTGCACGCTTTCGCTAAAGTTAAAAAAAAGCTTAAAAGCAAATTGTTTTTATTAAGCAAAGAAAACTGTTATTAAATTTAAGCCATTAACCACTGTTTCAAGAAACTTATTTGGAAGCAGGTGAAGGTTTATTAACTCAGTTTCGAGAAAGGAAGGAATAACGAATATTGCTTTATTTTTTAATTGTTGAATTTCGAAGAGGAGGAAAATGAGAGGGAGGGAGATTCTGGTGGTGGCGGTAATATTGTGCTTTGATGTTCTTGCTACGACGTCGTTTGCCGCCAATGTGACGTATGATCATAGGGCCTTGCTGATCGACGGCAAGCGCCGCGTTTTGATCTCTGGATCCATTCATTATCCTCGCAGCACTCCCGAGGTCTATTCATTTCTTCCCCCTTCTCTTTTTCTCCATTTTATATATATATTTTTTTAATGAAAATGAATGCTGAACGTAGTCATGTGCGTATTTGCTGATGCAGATGTGGCCGGACCTTATACAGAAGTCTAAAGATGGAGGCCTTGATGTTATAGAGACTTACGTTTTTTGGAATGGACACGAACCAGTTAAAAACCAGGTTTTCTTTTTTCTCTTTGCTTTTTATTTTTATTTTTATTTTTATTTTTTATGTTCGATATGTTAAAGAATACAGGAGAAAGTTATTGATTACTGAGCCCTGATTATTGTGTGCAATGATAATGTTTGCAGTATAATTTTGAAGGAAGATACGACTTGGTTAAATTTGTGAAGTTAGTGGCAGAAGCTGGACTTTATGTTCATCTTCGTATCGGTCCCTATGTTTGTGCAGAATGGAATTACGGGTACAGATTGCTTATGCTATTTCACTCAAATAGTTTATTCGACAACGGTTTATTTCTGTTCTTTTAATTTTGATACTTTCTTGAAATTGATGCTCAATCTTACCTAATTGTTTTTTCTCTCTCTTTCTTTTGGGGCTTGAGCAGGGGCTTTCCTCTTTGGTTACATTTTATACCTGGAATCAAGTTTCGAACTGATAATGAGCCATTCAAGGTTTTTACTTACCCTTGTAGTCGGGTAGTTGGTGTTTTGTGCTAATTATTGTGCGTTATTGATTTTATTGGCTCTTTTTCCCCCTCTCTATTCTCAGACAGAAATGCAGCGATTCACGGCTAAGATTGTGGACATGATGAAGCAGGAGAAGCTTTATGCATCTCAAGGAGGACCCATCATTCTATCACAGGTTGAATTTTAAAACTAAATCCGCGATGTCTGTGTTTGATATCGTGTCCAAATCATGCATGTTCTACTTGTGGGTTCTCTTTTATAATTAGGCAATAATCATAAAAATAATCACTAATTGACTTTTTCGTCAATAGGAAGTAATGTGTTGTAGAAGCAACTTTAATTTAATATTATTTGCTTTTTGATTCCTTAATTTCAGATTGAAAACGAGTATGGGAACATTGGTTCTGCTTTTGGTCCTGCTGCTAAAACCTATATCAAATGGGCAGCGGGCATGGCCGTTTCTCTGGATACTGGTGTGCCCTGGGTCATGTGTCAGCAAGCAGATGCTCCTGATCCTATAGTGAGTTATTTCACTTTAATCTATGCTTAATCAAAGCATATTTTATCTCACTCTGTAGCCATTCCTTTATGCTAATCTGATCATCGCCTATCTCCTTTATATGATATTTTTTGTTTGATTTCTTTGATAAATTTGCAGATAAACACCTGCAATGGGTTCTATTGTGACCAGTTCACCCCAAATTCTGAAAACAAACCCAAATTCTGGACTGAGGATTGGAGTGGATGGTCAGAACCCAATGATTTTGGAATTTATTTTGTATTACATAGGAAGTCTTCTCCAAAACAATTGATTTCTTTTTTCACAGGTCATGCTTTTTTATTTGAATACCTGAGCATTTGTCTCTTCAATAAAATTTGAAATGCTAGGTTTCTATCCTTTGGTGGTGCTGTCCCCTACAGACCTGTAGAAGATCTTGCCTTTGCTGTGGCTCGATTTTTCCAGCGAGGTGGAACTTTACAAAACTATTATATGGTATGTAAATTGTTCTTTAATCTGAAGTATCATCTCAGAATGAAGTATGAAAGGTAACTTGAACTTGGTTGGCTGTGTACAGTACCATGGAGGAACTAACTTTGGCCACACTACTGGTGGACCCTTTATTTCTACAAGCTATGATTATGATGCCCCTCTGGATGAATATGGTAAGTCTTCAAAAGCTTTCCGACACAATAATTGCAGCCAATCTTTTGTTGCATTGTACTGTATGTGCTTTCATTTTATTATGAAAAAATATTATAAAAGAGACATGATGATTTCTTGGCTTCTAGTTAAACAATTTAAGTACTTTTGCCCATTACATATGTAAGAAATTTTACCTATATTGCAGGACTTCTTAGGCAACCAAAGTGGGGCCACCTAAAAGATGTGCATAAGGCCATAAAGCTTTGTGAAGCAGCATTGGTGGCCACTGATCCTACAACTACTTCTCTAGGTTCAAACTTGGAGGTAGATCTTTGTGTATTTCACTTCTTACGCACCATCCCAGTTTCCAATCATGTATTTGTTGCAGACTTTCAAGGCCTCAAACAGTTTTCCATGTAATTGTATTAGCTATTTGTAAATGCTATGAAATCATTAGGATTCAAAAATTAGTAAATCAGAGAAAGTTTCCATTTTCCCACAAGGTGTGGTACTTTTATCATTAGAGTATTAACCTTGAAGTAAACATTAAAAGAAAAGAATGTCGATCTGTTAACTTATGAAATCAATTGATGACACAAAAGCTGTAGCCTTGCAATGCTATCTTCAAACTTATCCTTGGGGATGTAAGGTTCCCTTGTATTCAGTCTGCACCTTAATATAATTTGATTTTTAGGCTTGGATGGATTATAATATGTATTAACCAGTTTTCTCTTTCAGGCGACAGTCTATAAAACTGATTCGGGATCGTGTGCTGCATTTCTTGCCAACATTGCCACCACTGACAAAACTGTAACTTTCAATGGAAATTCATATAATTTGCCTGCATGGTCTGTGAGCATTCTACCGGACTGTAAGAATGTAGTTCTCAATACTGCAAAGGTTTGTCTAATTAATTCCTGTCACATATCCATTTGCTTCCATTCTTCATTTTATCTCCATAAGCATAGATTGATGCTTTGGTTTGAAGATGTGGATGCAGGAACGCTATATCTGAGAAATATGCAAACTGATAGGCACTTGCAAAAGCATATATCCAATGGGTTGATGTAGGTTATGTTCAGACAGAACTGGTTATGTTCTAACAGATAACAGTATCGGCAAACCTACCTTTGAATTTGTGTTAGCATTTGGCTATTAATAAGGGGAAAAAATTCTTCCCCACCTTGTGCGGTATATGAGTTGATTTGTTTGTACCCCAAATATGCTGATCATTTTACTGCATCCGGACACGAGAGTTGTAAGAGGCCAGGAGCACACACTTCACTTATTTGTTGTCATGGAGTGGCTGAGGTTTGCCACCTGAAATGCAATGTAGGAATGTCTAGGTTGGAACTCGTTGGAAGTTATCATTTATAAACACTTTGTATCATGTATCTGCACAGTTAGACATTCTATGCAGAATTCCAATCTTGAAGATAGAATCATATTGCAATGTTGTTGAAGTTACTTCATTGATGTTGCTACGGATTCCATTAAATTTATTTTTGCTGACACTTTAACTATTCACATGTAGAACCAGTAAAATTTTTGCATCTAGTTGTTTTTCCTTCTAACAGTAGCCTAACCAATTTCCGTTTTTGTTAAATTTCAAATGACAGATCAACTCTGTGACTGTGATTCCAAGCTTCACCCATCAACCTCTGGGGGGTTACGTTGGCTCCTCCAAGGAAGTTGGATCTGGATGGAGTTGGATAAAGGAACCAGTAGGTATCTCAAAGAAGGATGCATTTGTGAAATCTGGGCTATTGGAGCAGATAAATACTACTGCTGATAAAAGTGACTACTTATGGTACTCGTTAAGGTGTGCAAGTCTTTTCTTTTAACTGTGTTTTCTTATAGCTGATGAAAGTGACTACTTGGTGTTCCCAATGTGGAATGTAAATGAAATCGATTGTCAAAATTCTAAAAATAACAAATTGATTGTCAAATTCCAAAAAAATTTTGTTATTTTTTTGCAGCACTAGCGTCAAAGGTGATGAACCTTTCCTAAAAGATGGATCTCAAACCGTTCTTCATGTGGAATCTCTTGGCCATGCCTTTCATGCCTTTATTAACGGAAAGCTTGCAGGTGACTTTAAATTACTGGAAATCATGGCAGAAATCTTTTCAATTAATTTTTATATTTGCAAGACTGGAAGGAGATACTCCTGATACCTCTTAAGGAACTCCTCATTTCCATAATATCTTTGGTAAAAAGTAGAGAATTCTTGATGATCAAGCGTGGTACGGGTGTGTTGATATATCCTTGGATTATCCGTTGTTCATGGTGGTGGCAAATATGCACGCTTGATCTGTGTGCGTTGTTCCTGTATGCCATATGGTTCCTTGGTTTCTAATTGAGGATTTTAGCACAAAAATGATGTTTCCTCTACTTTGTGACAGCTTGATTTACAAGCCTGCCTTTTATCTTCTCTGCTTGTTGTTTGCGAACTCAGTTATTAGATAGACAATTTCTTTTAGTTCTTCCTTGGATTATACCTTTTCCTCTGTTCCTTGCAAAAAATCTCTCTGGTTAAGAAGAAAAGAAATTAAAATCCTATTCTGCATTTTTACTTTAACATTGATTCTAAGTTCCTTGAAATAGTTATTATCAGGCTGATTAAGGTCAATGATGCTCTCTGGTGCAAAATACATCAGAGACTATGATAAATACAATGCCTCTCATCCATCACCAGGCACAGCAATTGTGTTAGGTTTCTATGGTAGTTCTAAGGTTTTCATCTTGTATTCTTTTGGTTGTGATATGAAAACTGAAATAAATATCAAAAATATGGAGAGGAAACCTGATGCAGCAAAAAATTTTGTGCGATTTTGCATGTACACTTATGAAATTTGTTGAGAGAGCCTGCAATCTGTTTACAGTTTTGTTTTGAACAGCTGCAATAAATAACAGCTTTTGCTTGAGCAGGGAGTGGAACAGGCACGAGTAACAATCCTAAAATTTCTGTGGAAATACCCATCACACTAAGAAATGGGAAAAACACCATTGATCTCCTAAGTTTGACTGTTGGACTTCAGGTCAGTCCTCCCTCCCCCCCACCCCCCCCAGATAAAATTTTTTTAGCAATGGGTGGTTCTTTTATCTTGACTGAATATGATATCTCTTAGATGAAGAAATTTCAAGCTTCAAGTATTAATCGATATAACATTTATATTTTATGTTTCCAGAATTATGGAGCTTTTTTTGATTTGGTGGGTGCGGGGATCACTGGTCCTGTAATGCTGAAAGGGCAAAATGGCAGTACTGTTGATCTCTCCTCACAGCAGTGGACATATCAGGTCTCTTTATTCTTCAAATTATAACAAAGACTAGATAGTTCAGTGGATAGTAATAGGAATGGGGCTAGCATAAGTTTTGCACCTAAGTGCAGGATAAAAAAGAAGAGAAACTCAATAACATTTTATATTCTAAGTGCAGATTGGACTTCAAGGAGAAGACTCAGGTATTCCTAGTGGAAGTTCTTCAAAATGGGTTTCACAGCCTACCTTGCCTAAGAATCAGCCTCTGATATGGTATAAGGTAATCTATAATTTTATCATTTTGGTTGTCAATTTTATCCAAGCATTTATAAGATCAGCACATTACTGTTTTCTTCATCTATTCTCTAACTGCATGCATTACTATGTTGATGTTTGTTTTCATTTTGGTACTTGCATTTTATAAAAGTTTCTCCCATCAAAATGTAAGAGAACTTAAACTGCAATTACTTTTAAAAGTCTTATTTCAATTCAATCATTTAATTTACAGGACCATTCTGGGTCTGGAACATGGCCTAGGATACGAAAATGGCACGACCTTAACATTTTATCATCTAACTTTAGAAAAAAAAAATTTTGTCCGGTTGAAGAAGAAAAAGAATGAAAAGACTGTAAGAAAAAAAATCGTAAAATGTGTTATAAAATTATTTGACCAAATAAATCAGTGCAAGTAAATTCTTGTGAGGGGATTGTAGTAACTGATGTTTTTCTGATTTCTCGAAATAGGAAGGAAATGGCCTCATGCGTTTTTTGATGTCATTACTTGTTCAATTCATAGCATTCACATGCATTCATTCCACATTAAGAACTAAAAAGCTTCTCATCATACTTCCACATTTTGTGAACACGACTTTGATGAAGTTTTAGTCAAAAATGTATTGTAAATCATGTTGCTTGATGCTGAAGCTTTTTATTATGGGACCATTCCTTTGGTCTTTTATCTCACAAAGTTGAGAGATTTCTTGAACTATGTAATATGAGCTTCTTAGAAACTAATGACTTGCACAACCGGTGATCCAGACCAGCTTTGATGCACCTGCTGGTGATGAGCCCATTGCAATTGATTTCACAGGAATGGGTAAGGGTGAGGCATGGGTTAACGGACAGAGCATTGGACGTTATTGGCCAACCAATGTATCTCCAAACAGTGGTTGCACTGACTCTTGCAATTACAGAGGAGCTTACAATGCAGGCAAATGCCGCAAGCACTGTGGAAAGCCTTCTCAGACATTGTAAGTCTAGATGAAAGATGGCTTGAGAAGGTTTCTCTAAAGCTTCGGTTCTGATCTCAACAAAAATTTGCAGATACCACGTACCTCGGTCATGGGTGAAATCAAGCGGTAACACTCTCGTTTTATTTGAGGAAGTAGGAGGGGATCCAACACAGATAGCTTTTGCTACAAAGCAGGTTGGAAGTTTGTGTGCACACGTGTCAGAAACCCACCCTCAACCTGTAGATATGTGGAATACAGATTCAGAAGGTGGAAGAAAATCAGGGCCTGTATTATCGCTAGAGTGTCCGCATCCTAATCAAGTTATTTCTTCAATCAAATTTGCAAGCTTTGGAACTCCACATGGAAGTTGTGGTACTTACAGTCATGGAAAATGCAGTAGCACTAGTGCTCTTTCCATTGTAGAGAAGGTACAACCCTGTTCACTTTCTCAAAGCAGTTTCCATTTATTACTTCAAAACTTGTACTGGATGAAGCAAAGTAATGCTAATTTTACAGGCCTGTGTGGGATCAAAGAGCTGTAGAGTTGGAGTGTCTATCAACATGTTAGGTGATCCATGCGTTGGAGTGAGAAAGAGTTTAGCAGTAGAAGCATCCTGTACATGAGATATGGCTCAAAGCATTCACTTGAAATAGGATAGGAACAAACCACGCCAAGTAAGTGTCAAATTAAATAAGCATTTCAACAAATTATTGAAGTAATATACCAGAAAAAGGAAATTTGCCTTGTCCTCCCTATTGTATTTCTCGCATAATGCAAATGATGATGTTTGCTTGTATTGGCCAAAAATTGTAATCCTACCAGCCATTTCAGGCAGCAATGAAAAGTATTGGAATTTGAATCTTAAGAGGGAATTAAGCATATTAGTTTCATCACAAAGTCCTCATGCAACTTGGAATAAGTAATGGACTCAGCAGTGGTAGGGAAGTAAGAAACACATAGTTGAAGCAATTGATTCGTACCAATCTAAGAGATGGTAACGTAGCAACATTTCAACTATATCATCATCGCATGGTTTTTCTTGCTTTCATAACTGCATGTGGATGATAAGTTGATTGTTAATAAGTGAGAGGCCCTTCAATAAAAAAAAATGTCTAATAAGTTGTTTACAAATTACAATGGAAGAGTTGATTGTATCATAAGAAAACTTAATATACCAACTTTTTTTTTTTTTGTGCTATATTATCTTCCATAGTAGAGCCTATTAATTACGTAGAATTCCTTAAAAAATTGAAAACATTATACCTACCTGATAGAAAAATATCAATCAGATATTTATTGTAAAACATTGCCCTCTATCTTCTTGAAATAAATAGAAGCTAGGGATTAATTGGTTTGATCAACTGCTATGCTTGAATTAATTGACCGATTAAATTTCTCTTGTTCCAATTGTGCTAGAAATGATTTTAAGATAGAAGCAAAACCTCTCAGGATGTATTAGTCTTGCTGCTAGTTGAAGACAAGCAGTGATAGATACAATTTATATTAGTATTTGTGTAATTTCTCTTCCATGTTACATTTTCAATAATTTTTCCATTCTCCTTTTCTGAACTCGACATCTATTTTCTCTCGTGGATCTTACTTTTATCAACATTGAACTGGATTACAGTCAAATACCCACAAATATTTAGAGGTAGCTTCCATTTTACTTTTCTTACAATTATTCCAAAAAAGAATAGCTTCATATTTCCTGTTGTCAATGTCATTATTGTATTATATATTTTACTAGTTAGTAACAAATGCTTTCAGTTCATAAACTGTGTAATTTCCTTTTTAGCAGTACTCTGTTCTATTGCTTTATGTAGAGAGATGTAACAATTCGTTAAAAATTGAAAACTATAAAGATATAAAAAAAAGGCAAGTCAACCAATTTTAGTTTCATTTTAAGAATGTGGTATATGGAGTAACTACGCAAATTGGTGACAATAGTCTCCATTATATGGTGATTTTAAGGTTGCAATACTTGTGGTTCTTACTGATTAACCTCAAAATAACAAAGAGTTTGAGAACAACTAATCTCCTTTTTGTTCCAAGGAAGAGGAGGGGGTAATAGGAGTTTTGAATCCGTTGGAGCCTGTAATCAATTCAGCATAATCAAAATATGAAGCAAATTACTCTCTTTTTTTTTTCAAATTTTCCTTTCACAATCGTAAATAGAAAATGCCTCTGCTTAGCTACTTCCCAAAGTGAAATCTATAAATAAAAAGCATTTGTTAAATTAATAACAATGTCAAACTTTATTCCCTTAATATTATGTATTTGATCAAAATACAAAGCTTATAGAACCCCAAAGTAAATACAATAGGACACCAAATTCATTTAAACATGTATATAAACAAAAAGATGAACCATTATTTTCTGTTATGAGTACTCATATTTCGTTCATAGCTTCAAAGCCATTCTCCTCCCTTTGAAATCTGCAAACCTTGCAGAAAGGTGAAAAGAGGGACGGTGTCTTGTACTTGTCTTCTCCTCCCATCATGGGCATAGGAACTCCGATCTTGACAGGGCTAACATAATCTGGCCTGTAAGTCTTGCCCAAGACACCTTCAACAAGATCTGTGAGGTGGAAAAACTTGAACTGTGTCTCTAAATGAGCAAAAGCATCATCATCTGGCAGCTGGTAGTTATGAATCCTGTTCTCTTCTTCTCAATAGGTCTCACCTTTACATTTAGCTCCACCAACTTAGAAATTGTGACTTTGATAGTGTTAGTTTCATCGGTTCTGTCAACCGCAACCTCTCTATTTCCGCTATTAGTCCTCCATTCTGCCTCTCCTTCAGTCGGGATCTGGACGGTTTTTCCGTCCCATGTCACTACAAGTGCATCAACGTTAGCATCCCAATGTGAGACTCTCTTGGCTGCAATGACGAGTGTGTGAGTATCAAACATGACAGAGAGAGCTTGCACCCATGTGTAGTCACGAGTCCTTCCTTGAGGTCTAGTACCGATAAAGTGTGCATTGATCTGCACATTATCATCAGAGACAATAGCGAAGTTTCCACCCTTTTCTCCATGGAAGTAGAACATTACACCATCACCACCAATGAACCGAGGATCATAACATAGAGAGCCATATCCATTGCAGTTAGGCCTTCTCCCTGCCATAAACATAACATAAAAGACTAAAAAAGGATGCAATACCAATAGCTCTTTTCATATGCTATCAGAAATGGAAGGCTTACATCTGCAGGTTTCTTCACATTTGCTGCTGCAGTCGATGAAGCATCCCTTTTGCATGCTGCTTTGCTCCGGCCTCCTCACTTTGCATTGATCTGGACAGACCAGGGTCTTGTGTAGGCAGGACCCTCTGGCTAGGCAGTAAGCTCGTTCATGACCTGTAGGTAATGGTGACAACATGCGGTAATGGGTTATCGCAGCATCATAGGGAGATATCGTGGCACCAAAAACAACACGGGCCTTGATGATTATGAGTAGGAGAAAGTAAGCTAGTATAACACCGAACTTCCCTTTTTCCATGGCTTTGAATATTATATGCAGGTATTCTAGTTGATGTTAAACATCTCTTTTGGTGTAAATATGAGGAATGTGAGTACGGAGGAGAAGTAATGGAGAGAGCGGGTATTATATAGAGAGGGGATGTGTAGGTGAGATTGTGAATGGCTGACTATGCCTTGCATTAAGGCTTAACTTTTGTGGAATTTGCTTCTTCCCATTACCAAAATATAGATGGTGTGAACAGCCCCTGTGCTAGCTAGTAAATCATTTGATGCCAGTTTATAGTAGGGTTTACTTCACTTTCAGAAACAAGTTTCAATGAATTTAGCAGATTTTGAAGTAATGATTTACATTTAAATAGTTCCCACTAGTACATTCTTGGATTAAAGGTCTTTTTGACCCCTCTACTATCCACGAAATGCTCTTTCACAATCCGAGTCAATGTCACCCTATTTCATAGAATATTGTGCGTCTTGTACAAAAGTTAATATGTTTTAACTAAGTATTATGCAACTTTTGTTGCATTTATGAAAATGCAGTAGATTATATATTTCATTGATTTATCATGAAAGTGAAATTAGGATAAAACAAAGTGATCAGACTCGAATTGTGATATCATAGGAGACAAATGTTTCATTCTAATAGTCCAAGGGTAAAAAGTCATTCCGTGTAGGGGACTAAAGCTTCTTTAATCCGTGCATTCTTTTTGTTCCCATTTCATGAGTTAGCAAAGCTGTAATATAGGGGTGGGGTGGAAAGGCAAAATGAAATTGATTTTTTTTTAAAAAAAAGAACTGTCTTATGGTATTTTGGCACATAGGAATTGTGAAGAGTAGCTTGAGAGTAGGATTTGATTAGCTGCATTTCAGAGAAACCAAGAAAAAAGGTGGATTAAAAGGTTGAGGCATTAGGCTTGCATGCATACATAGATAAATACACTAATCAAATGGCTTTTTTTTCATATTGAGGCATTAGGCTTGCATGCATGCATAGATAAATACACTAATGAAATAGCCCACTTGACATTACTTTTAGGGTTACCAACCACTACATTCTTTTCTTTTTCCTCGTATCAAAAGTAAATGTGTTTTGGTTTAAATAACAATTAAATTAAAGTTTAATGGTCCCAGTTTTCAAGATTTCATTTTCTTTAACCTGAAATTAAATTATGAGTTTTCCTCATTGGCTTCAATCTCTACAGCAAGAACAAACCAGAGAGGTATCACAGTTGAGCTTATATTCAATTTGCTCTATTCAACACTATCAACTGGCAAAATTAGAGGACGCAGGATGATTTGTCCAAACATGTTATACTAAATATTGTTGCTCGATAATGCGACTTTTTTAGTTGTAGATATTGGATGGTGGTAAAGCTTAACCGAATGTAGGCAGTGGTTGATCTTATTAAAAAAAATTTTTGGTTATTTTTATTGTTATTCTCCTTTGCTTTGTCACCAACGTTTTGGGTTTTTTTTAAAAAATCATATTGTGGCTCGAAAAAGCATCACTTAAGCTCTGGACATATTTGGATGCATCTAATTTTAAACATATTAAACAAGAATTTATGTAAAACCTCTTACTTCGTTATTTATTGTCATGTTAGTCATATTCAATCAATGAATGAAACACTTGTCAGTGACAGTCTCAATACTAAACTAA
Organism: Euphorbia tirucalli; assembly: GCA_039660915.1. Taxonomy (NCBI): domain Eukaryota; kingdom Viridiplantae; phylum Streptophyta; class Magnoliopsida; order Malpighiales; family Euphorbiaceae; genus Euphorbia; species Euphorbia tirucalli. The sequence goes on from CM077639.1 coordinate 16,974,198, forward strand.
GTCAGAACACTTATCAGTAACAGTTCCAATACTAAACTAATGACTAACCAAACAGATTCTAGAGCTTTTTCTCTTTTCCTTTCGCCACATTAAATATACTTGGTAATTTTTCCTAAACCTTCAAAAGCTGCCATCTATTCAAAGAAGAAATAGCATTCTCATATTCTTCATGCCAATTGCTAGTATACTTCAATTTTTCTAAACCTAGCCATATCATAATATTGTCACATAAGTGATGCACGTCGAACACCAAAAATAATAATTTTCCTACTTAAACTATAACTAATTTGTAGATAGCAGTGAGCAGGGTCGAACCCACAGACATTGATTGGTTATTTCTTTTAAATAAAAAAAAAAAGAGAAAATAAGATGGGGTTTTGTGAAGAATGTAACTAAACTATTAAAATAAATAAAAAGAGATTAAAAGTTTAAGAAAATAAAGTAGAAAGATTTCCAGCTAAGGAAATATTCAGGTCTTAGAATTAAACAACAATTGATCATTGATCACAAAAGATAGTTTTAAATCTTATTAAGTAAATTGGTTATAGTTATTGATAAGATCTAATAACCTATCTCTCCTTACCGAATAAATAATCAAGAGAAGCTCATTAATTATCTTTAATCAAATAAACAGTTCCAAACAAGCTTTGAAATTTAACTTATTTGATTGTATTAACAAACTAGGGAGACCAATTTAACTCAACAATCGCATAAGCGGGATTATTTAAAGAAGATTATTTAAGTTCACAACATAGAATTAAAATCTTATCCAAAATTAATTATGTTGTTTGCTACTAGCATTAGATAGTTCAAACAATTACGGATTTGCATATCTAAATTAGCATATCGATCGAATTACATATTTGATTATGTATTCAATTCAAATAAAAACAGAAAATAAATAAATACTTGAAAGAGATGAAATATATGGTGATCAAAATAATCTCACAATTGAGGTTTCAAGACTAAAAAGTCCTTAGTTAGAAGAGAAAATTATCTGTCCATGAGAGAAAGAAAACAAAACTAAAATTAAAAACTAAAAACTAACTCCTAAGAAGAAGAAGAAGACTCATTTATGGGATTTGGAAAAGGAGAAAGAAATAAAATCCTAAGTAGAATAAAACTCTAATTTCTAAATTAGAGAACATCCTAAATAGAATTAATACAATTAAATAAAATCATAACATATTCTAAACAGACTAAAAGCTAATAAAAATAAGACTAATTAGAAAGTCTTCTAATCCCATAAAATAACTCAAATCCGTAGTTCTCCTAAGCCATGCTCTTGGCTTATGCAAAAATAGCTTTTCAATCAACTTTTCAGCATCAACAGCACACCACAAGTCATGCTCATGGGTTATGACTCAACAACTCTCTCTCTTTTGCACTTTAAGCTTAAAATCAACATTTTAAGCTTAATTTTATCTTCAATGCCCCTAACACGAATAATAATATGAAATGAAGTAAATTCACCTAAGTTAATAAAAAATATAAAGATTAAAGCTTATAAACAAAGGGACATTACGTGCATAAAATACAATTATCAATATGACAATTGGAATTAAACTTCAATGAAGCTCCCAAATTTCCACTTTACCTCAAAATTGCAGAAAATAGTTTAAAATAGCTTGATCGGTTTGTGCGTGCGAAAAAGAAAAAGAATCCAAATAACCCAAAAAATTATATATATAAAAAAAAATACCGAAAAAAAAAATCTGGCAAACATCGATTTGCCACGTAACTCAATTGAAATCAAGCCTCACCCACTTTGATTAAGCTCTTTGTCATGGATAATAATAAAAGCTATTATTTGGACCTTATTTATTAGCTTAAATTTTTTGGTTAATGGTTTCATAATATAATCTAAGAGCCTCTTAGGCTTAGATGTCAAAAATTTGAATCTCGTACTCTTTATTTGTTGATTAAATTTCAATACATGGTGAGAGTTTGAATCAAATGATTTTATAACATCAAATTTTTACTTTACCTTATTCTTCCTTAAAATTTCAGAAATGAGAAAATAGCTTAAAGATTTGGCATTTATTGGTTTGCTTAGTTGGCCCATTTCGGTTGAATTGCATTTGCCGGTTTGAGTTAGTGATCAGAGCAAAATGGAAGAGGAAAGGAGAGAGATTGAACTAAGAAAAGAAGAAGACAAGAATAAAAAGAAAAAGAGGAGGTGGGTGGCCGACATCAGCGACTCAGCATTGTACGAGGTGGTCGACGATTGTGGTTCGTATAATATTGGAGTCTACTATCACGCGCATGTATTCACTTATTGGTTGACTACGGCTGATGTTAACACAAAAAAAGAATAAGTAACAAGTAATGAGATTTATATAAATTCCTGTTAAAAAAGAGTAAAATTAAAGGTTAACCTTAACAAACCAACTTAGTTGTGTATCTCATTTTCAAAATGAGGAACTTTTTTTTTTTTGCAAGAGATCATGTGGTTTGTGACATTATCAAAAGAAGGACAACTACAATTAAATTATGATATTATGGAGAGTATTTTTTATCCATTTTGAGCTGAAAATTTTCAAATTAGTTAGCAAAAATACAATAGACCTGGTGAAAAGTTTTAAAAAATTTCGAGAAGCGCAAATGTTTTTCTTCATTAAATAATGATAATAAATTTAAAAAAATCACAATAAAATAGAAAATCTCCAAAAAATATTCAATTCTAAATGTAAAATTCTTAAATAATATGGGTAAGTTATTGGAATGCTAAATAGACAAAAATACCCTTAGCTACGTCATCATTTTTAAAGGAAAAAATATTAGTTTTCTTTTTTTTTTTTTTTTATAACGTCACAAACCACATGACTTCTTTTTGCAAAAAAAAAACATTGTTCTCGTTTTGAAAATGAACTAAATCACAAGGTTTGTTTTTAAAATTTAGCCTGAAATTAAAAGCATTCAAATATATAATGGGTTGAATTGAAATTTTTTATAATTTAGAGATAACTTAAAAAAAAAAAAAAACGTTAAAACGATTTTCAATACTGATTATCTTATTTTGATAGAAAAAAGTAGTTTAATTTATCTAAAGATAAAGATGGGTTAGGTTTCAACACATGTAGATGTAGAGTTTGTGCAAAATCACAGTAAAAATATGGGGAACAAATTCTGTGACGCATATTACAATAGATAAAGCTTCTATTATTATTAATTGTGATTCGATTCGGATTCAGATTCAGATTCAGATTCAGCAACTTCATATCCCCTAAAGCCTGAGCTTTTTATTATTATTTTCGAATTAACTGCGTCCTTATTACAATTGATTCCAAATACATACTTTGTTATTTTTACTATTATTTTATGTAATAAAAGTTAATTACTTTGCTATTTGGATACAACATAAATACATAATTATCATTTCAAGATAAGATTTTTTATTTTTAAATTCCTAAATAAAACTTTAATTAAATTTAAGAAATCGATATTCTCATAAGTAAATTGGCTGGGATTTTAATTTGATGAGGATATCTATAATCCTATTTTGTCATTCGGTTTGAGGACTGGTAAGAAAATTAATTTTATATTGATAAATTAAGATCTTCATACTTTATTGGGTGAGCTAACATTCACATATTCTCAACTTTACTTGTTTACTCCTTATCTACATTTTACATGCTCAATTTTACTTCCGCAATTTCATCAATTTTTTTGAATTCAATATTTCCATTTTTATATTATTAGCTCCAAACTCGACTTATCTTTTGTGTGTGTAATGCGCTTTGTTTAGTGACGAAATTATAAAACAAACTCTTTCAAATGACTCAAAAATTATATGATTTTATCATTTGAAACCGTAAAAGGGACACATTTCAGTAATTTTATTTTTTTATCCAGACAATTTTCTTAAATTATTTTGTATACTAAAATATTATTAGGCATGTAACTTAACAGAACATGTTATAGATACACAACACGAGATCGCGTTTGGAACTAATAGTATTGAAATGGAAATATCAGCTAGCTAATATGTTAAACACCCAATTATAATGTTAGCAAAATAACTGAATTTTACTTTTTGAATAATAAAGTTTAGATCCTAATTTCTAAATTCAAAACAAACTACATAATTAGAAATAATATAATAGAAAAATATATTTCTATAAACAGAGATTTGGCATTTAATAAAATAAAAAACAAAAAAAATGATATCAACTCTTAATCTTATAGGGCAGAATAATTTACTCAAATATTATTAAAAGTTAGACCGAACTATGAACAGATAAAACTATTAATTAATAGTTTAATTTATTTAACTAATGGTTCAACTAAAGTTTTATTTTTATAAAAAATATTATTTAATTATTTTTATTAAAAATATTATTCAAATTACGATTCAACCAGCAATTTAATCACCGATCGAATCAAACCATTTGTTATCAATTTTTCTAAAACTAATATTTTATATTAAATCAAGTGAACTTTAGAGTTAAACTGGTTGAACCGGTTGATATATTCCGATAACATTTTCACTATCTCCTCAGATAACATTCACGCATTCTTTCGGTCTCATTGTGACATATTATTATTATTATTATTATTATTATTATTATAATAATAATGGAGTATTGGTTTGTGGACATTCTTCTAAAAAATAAGATAAAAAAATAGAAAATAAAAAATTAATCCCGAGAAATGGCATTAAATAAATGGAAATAATAGTAATATGCAACTTGGGGCTGCACTCTGTCGTTTCTTTTGTCGCTGCTATTAATTTATCTCTCTTCTCTGCTGCATATATAAGCAAAAATACTCGCTCTGCTACACACTCCACTCCACTATAAACTAAAATCACACCATTAATGCTTATCTCTATACTTCTCCTCTTCGATTCTCTTTCTACTAAGCAAATGCTTCATTGAGCTAATTGTTTTTAGTAACCAAATAAAACTGTACTTGTTCATTTATACTCCATTCACTTTAAAGAACAAGGTGAAGCTTTATTAATTCAGTTTGGGGAAAGGAACGTTGTAGTTTTTCTACTTTCCTATTTTGTAATTGTTGGATTTCGAAGAGGATGAAAGTGAGAGGAAAGGAGGAGATTCTGCTGCTGCTAGTAACACTGTGCTTTGATGTTCTTCGTAAGACGTCGTTTGCCGCCAATGTGACGTATGATCACAGAGCGTTGCTGATTGACGGCAAGCGTCGCGTTTTGATCTCCGGTTCTATTCATTATCCTCGCAGCACTCCCGAGGTCTATTCACAGTTCTTCAACATTTTCTTCTTTTGCTCTCCATTTTTATTGACATTTTTTTTTTATGAAAAGAAATGTTGAATGTACTATGTGCGTATTTGTTGATGTAGATGTGGCCAGACCTTATACAGAAATCTAAAGATGGAGGCCTTGATGTTATAGAGACTTACGTTTTCTGGAACGTACATGAACCAGTTCAAAATCAGGTTTTCTGTTTTTTTTCCTCTTCCCTTTTAGTTTAATGTTTGATATGATAGAAAATGCAGGAAAACGCTATTGATTACTGGGCCCTGATTGTTGTGTGTGTAATCATAATGTTTGCAGTATAATTTTGAAGGAAGATACGACTTGGTGAAATTTGTGAAGTTAGTAGCAGAAGCTGGACTTTATGTTCATCTTCGTATCGGTCCCTATGTTTGTGCAGAATGGAATTACGGGTACAGATTGCTTATGCTATTTCACTCAAATAGTTTACTCGACAATGATTTTGTATTTCTATTCTTTTAATTTTGATAATTTCTTGAAATTGATGCACAAAGTTTATCTTATTGTTTATCTTATTGTTTTTTCTTTCTTTTGGGGATTGAACAGCGGCTTTCCTGTTTGGTTGCATTTTGTCCCTGGAATTAAATTTCGAACTGATAATGAGCCATTCAAGGTTTCTACTTACCCTTATAATCGGGTAATCGGTGTTTTGTGCTAATTATTGTTGATTATTAATTTTATTAATTATTATTTTCCGCTCGATCTCTCTGTTTTCAGGCAGAAATGCAGCGGTTCACAGCTAAGATTGTGGATATAATGAAGCAGGAGAAGCTTTATGCATCCCAGGGAGGACCAATCATTCTATCACAGGTTTGAATTTAGAAGTAATTTTGGTAATGTTCGTGTTGATATATAGTCGCCAAATCATCGATGTTTCATTTGTGGTTTCTCTTTCATCTTTAGGCATTAGGCAATAAATTATTAATATAATACTATTTTGACTTTCTCGTCAACAAGAAGTAATGCGTTCTAGAAGCAAATAGCTTTTCGCAGTGTCTTTTCCCCCTTAAATTTGCTCTTTTATCTTCTTACTTGCAGATTGAAAATGAGTATGGGGACCGTTATAAAGATTTTGACCCTGCTGCTAAAACTGCTGCTAAAGCCTATATCAAGTGGGCAGCAGGCATGGCCATTTCTCTTGATACTGGTGTCCCATGGGTCATGTGCCAGCAAGCAGATGCTCCTGATCCCATTGTGAGTTCTTTCACTTTAGTTTATGCTTAATCCAAGTAGGTATTATCTCACTCTGTACTCATGCCTCAATGCTTAATCCAAGTAGGTATTTTCGGTTTGATTTCTTGGATAAATTTGCAGATAAACACCTGCAATGGGTTCTATTGCGACCAGTTCACCCCAAATTCTAAAAACAAACCCAAATTATGGACTGAGAATTGGAGTGGATGGTTAGTACCCAAAGAATTTGAAATTTATTTGTAATGCATAGAAATTCCTCTCCAAAACAAACTGATTTCTCTTTTCATATTTGAATGGCTAAACACTTGTCTCTTTCCTGAAAATTTGAAATGCTAGGTTTCTATACTTTGGCGGTGCTGTCCCCTACAGACCTGTAGAAGATCTTGCCTTTGCTGTGGCTCGATTTTTCCAGCTAGGTGGAACTTTACAAAACTATTATATGGCAAGTAAATTGTTCTTTCATCTGAAGTATCATCTCAGAATGAAGTATGAAAGGTAACTTAAACTTGGTTGGCTGTGTACAGTACCATGGAGGAACTAACTTTGGCCACACTACTGGTGGACCGTTTATTTCTACAAGCTATGATTATGATGCCCCTCTAGACGAATATGGTATGTCTTCTGCTATCACTTATCTTTAAAAACTCTCCAACTTAATAATTGCAGCCAATGTGGTGCTTCAATGTACTGCGCATGTGCTGGCTATGTGCTCTTATTTTGTTATGGAAAATCAACTATAAAAGAGATTTTCACTGCTTGTCTTCTAGTTCAACAATTTAAGTACTCTTGCTGGTTATATATGTAAGAATTCACCTATATTGCAGGACTCGTTAGGCAACCGAAGTGGGGCCACCTAAAAGATTTGCATAAGGCCATAAAGCTTTGTGAGGCAGCACTCGTAGCATCTGATCCAACAACTTCTCTAGCATTGGAACCTATTGATCCAGCATTGGAGGTAGATCTTTGTGTATTTGTTTTTTTGCACGATTCTACTTTTCAAGGCCTCAAAAGATTTTTCAGTCAAGTAATAGAAAAACAAAGAGGAAAATCCATCTAGTTCTGTTTAGTTGACCACCCTAGGGAGAGGGTTCAAGGTGGTCGTTATATCTGTTTATAAATACTATGAAAAATGGTTACAGTTAGGAACCGCAACTGGTAGGGTACCCGTGAATTTTTTCACCCTACCCAAACCTGATTGAAATTAAATATATTCGAACTCATCCTAAATCTGATTAAAATTATATGTATAGTACTTCTCGGTGTCTTAAACTTGTATAGTAATACTTGTTTAACAACAAAAAATTAAACCATAAAATAAAAATATTTTAAAATTTATTTATATTGGCATAAGAATTTATTCTAAAATAAAAATGCATCTTTATAAATTATGATTAATATTAGGTTTTATTTTTATACAATATAAAACTTATATTTTAGATAAAGTAATAGTATGATACATTTTAGAATTTGTATATGTATATGAAATTTTTCAACTTAATTTTATAACTGTTTTCCACTTGAAAGACACCAACTATATTTGCTAGTTTAAATTGATTAGTGGCGTGTGTTAAAATATTACATGTTAGTAGTAATCTTTCCAGCTTTGATGATTTTTAAGATCCTAATATATATTTATTTAGTAAAAATTTTGAATTTTCATGACTTGGTTTTAGTGGATGGCATTCAGTATGATAAATCCTATTACAAAATGCCCTCATCCCAGGAAAACACAAAAATTTTATATAGTTTATACTAAGAGAGCACAGCAAGCTTTGCTTAGTTTTTATATCATATTGTGAAAAACTTGTTTTATCTAAAAACATATGAATTAGTAACATTTTCAACAAGTTATTAAATTGTAGTGTTGATTTTGAGTAAAAAGGAGTTCTTAAATGGAATAAGACCGGTTTGGTTTTGATCCTAGTAAAGTTGGGTTGAACCTATCAGACCGGTTCAATTTTTGCCAACTATGAGCAGGATTGTTTAAGGAAGATTATATATTTTCAACATTAATCAATTCCTTGTTCTCTTAATTATGTAATTTGTTGCTAATATAAGGTAATTTAAATAATCAGATTGAAACAACTAAATTGCAGTCAATTGCAATGAATAATTAAACAAAAATTAGTTCTTCATAATGAAAAATGAAGTGTAATATACCCTACTAACGACCTACCAAATTATCCTTGAGCCAGAAATAGGGAATTAGTTCTTCCTAATATTGAGAAAAATAAAACTTCTACAAGAAAATCGAAGAAAGTATTCGATTTCTGATTTCCTGCAAAGAAGGGAAAAAACCCCACTACTGGCAAAATATCAGATAAAGTAAGATCTATCTAAAAGATAAGGAAAAAACCAAGTTAATCATGTGATAAAACCCAACCTTTTACATATGGCTAAGGATAGCTAAAAATAAGAATCAATTTCATCCTCAATTAGGCCTGTAAAATTCTGCAATTTGACTAAAAGCATAAGGTGCGAGCACGGCTTAATGATTGTAGTCTTCTTTCCCAAAAATTTTAAATTGGATTCTCAGATGATCAGCTTAGGCGTGATCAAGGATAGTCTTCTGCCAACCAATCTGTTGTTCACTAAAACTAGCTATAAGTCTCCTAAACCACTAAAAACTCCTTATCTGAATAACGAAACTGCTTATTAAAAGGATAGGGGACACAAAAATTTGAATAGTTATTAACTCATAATATACAAGTATCTGACTTCACTACTTGTGGTAGGCTAACTCTATTTGTTCTTTCAACTGTAAGCAGTTTTAGTCATGTACTTGTGCAGTTGTGTCAGTGTTACACTGGACGGTATGGATCAATTTTTGTTTTCAGGACCTGAAAAAGAGGAAGACTCGACTTGTGATGTATGATATTTAGGCTTGCATAGGTTACAATTTATATTGATTCATTTTTCCTCTTTCAGGCAACTGTCTACAAAACTGATTCAGGATTATGTGCTGCATTTCTTTCCAACAATGCCACCATTGACAAAAATGTAACTTTCGATGGCAATTCATATAAGTTGCCTGCATGGTCTGTGAGCATTCTACCAGACTGTAAGAATGTAGTTTTCAATACAGCAAAGGTTTGTCTAATTAATTTGTCACATGTCATTTGCTTGCATCTACTTTTTTTTTTACTGGATTGCTTGCATCTGCTTATTCTGCTGTGTGTGTGTGTGTATGTGTTTTTTTTTTTCTCCCCAGAAGCAGAGATAGATATTCTAGTTTAAATATGTGGATCCAGGGCTGCTATTTCATAAAATAAGTACACTAATACATAACTACCAAAGCATATAATTTAAGGTCAATTTTCAGACAGAATTGGATATTACATGTCAACTGTTAATTTCTTTTTCTCTGTATTTTTTTTTTTTTTTTTTTGAAACTAAGTATCCAAAAACATACTGTTGAACCCATTTAGAAATCAAGAAGGGGGAAATTGTTTCCTGTTGATATACTCCAAATATGCTGATCATATGACTGCATCCTCACTCATGAGAGTTGAAGAGGCCAGGATCACATGCTTCACCTATTCATAGTCATTGACAGGCAGTAGTTTGCAACCTTAAATGCAATATTCTATTCTGGGATTTCTGTTACCCTCTGTAGTCCTACTGAATCAATTGTGCTCTGCAGGGGAGAAATCAATCTATTCGAACTGGGACATTTTATACGTCAGATGCCAATGTATGAATAAAGATTAATTTTGCTTCCTCACCTTACTACTTTAGGCTGGACGTAGTTGGAGCTGAGGAAGTTATTAATTATAAACACCTTTTTGTACCTTGTATCTAGCACAATTTGTTTCCTATGCAGGATTCCAATTTTGAAGGTTGAATCATTTTGCATTATTGTTAAATTGATATTGCCATGGATACCAGAAAATACTTTTGTACTGATTTGTTAACCATTCACATGATAGAACAAGTTAAATTTTGCAGCTATAGTTTTCCATTTAGCCTTTAGCAGTAGCCTAACCAAATTCGTGTAACTCTCTCATCATCTCATGACAGATAAACGCTGTGACTATGATTCCAAAATTCACCCGTCAATCTCTGGGGGGTGACATTGGTTCCTCAAAGGCGGTTGGATCTGGATGGAGTTGGATAAGTGAACCAGTAGGCATCTCAAAGAACAATGCGTTTGTGGAATCTGGACTGTTGGAGCAGATAAATACTACGGCTGATAAAAGTGACTACTTATGGTACTCATTAAGGTGCTCAAATGTCTTTTCTTTTCACTGTGTTTACTTACTGTTGTGTATCTATCCATTACATTTTTTAATGTAAATAATATTGGTATCGTCAAAATAATCTGTTATTTTTTGCAGCATTGATGTCAAAGGTGATGAGCCTTTCCTAGATGGATCTCTAACCTTTCTTCATGTGGAATCTCTTGGTGATGCCCTTCATGCTTTTATAAATGGAAAGCTTGCAGGTGACTTTATATTATGAAATATCATGGCAGAAATTTTGTCAAATACTTTTTATTTTGCAAGGCTGGAATTTATATTTCTTATACCTCTTAAGGTACATCTTGTATTCATTAAAACCTTTAGCAATCCTTGGATTATCCTTTGTTCCTGGTGGTGATTTCGCATGGCTTTTCTGTGTGCATTGTAACCATATGAGCCTGTCCACAATATGTTTCCTTGTATGCTAATGGAGGATTTAGCCACAATGATGTTTCCTCTACTTTGTGGCAACTTGATTTACAAGCCTTACATCTTGTTCTGCTTAATTGTTGTTTGCAAACTCAGATGTATGATAGAAATTTTCTCTTAGTTCTTCCTTGGAGTAAACTTCTTCCTTTGTTCCTTGCGCTCTGAGTAAGAACAATGGAACCCAAAGTCCTGTGCTGCCTTTTTAGTTTAATATTGATTCAAGTTCCTCGAAGCATTGTAGTATCGGAATGATAAAGGTCAATTAAGCAATCTGGTACCAAATACATTGCATTAATTAGAAACTATCAAAATATAGTGTCCATCACTAGAAATAACAGTTCTATTAGCTTGCTATGGTAGTTCTAAGGTTTTCATCTTGAAATCTCTTTTTCATTCTAATATGCAAACGGAAATGAAATATCAAAAGGATGAGGAAGTGCAGCAGAAAATTTTGTGCAACCTCTGAATTTCACTTTTATAATATGTTAAAAGTTCGACTACATTCTGTTTTACAGTTTTTGTTTGAACAGATGCAATAATTAACAATCTCTGCTTGTACAGGGGGTGGAAGAGGCAAGAGTAGCAATCCTAAGATTTCTGTGGAAATACCCATAACATTGACAAAAGGGAAGAACACTATTGATATCATAAGTTTGACTGTTGGGCTTCAGGTCAGTCCCCCCTATAATTAGGCAACCAGAAGAGTAGGATTCTGATTTTAAATTTGATGTTCTAGTGTGTTTGCTTTTTTTGTGTGTGTGTGTGTGTGTGTGCCCGCGCGCTTGTGACTGAATATGATGTATCTTACATGAAGAAATTTCAAGATTCAAGTATTATTGGATAAAACTTTTGCATTATATTTCAGAATTCCGGATTTGATTTGGTGGGTTCAGGGATCACTGGTCCTGTAAAGCTGAAAGGGAAAAATGGCAGTACTTCTGATCTCTCCTCACAGCAATGGACATATCAGGTCAGTCTTTGTTTCTCGCATCATCCTGGTGCACCAAGACTAGATTGTTTCGCTATATAGTAATAGAAATGGTAATTCATAAGCTTTGCAAGCTAAATGGAAAAGAAGAGAAAAACTACTTCAGTTAAGTGGATAATACTAGCTTTGAGAAGGATGAAATGCTACATTATTCAACTTCTTTTCTTTACCTTTTATACTCTCAACGCAGATTGGACTTCAAGGAGAAGACTTAGGTCTTCCTAGTGGAAGTTCTTCACAATGGGTTTCGGAGCCTACCTTGCCTAAGAAGCAGCCTTTGATATGGTACAAGGTATCTTATGCATTTATCATTTTGGTTGTCAATCTCAACTTAGGATGAAATCAGGTCACGAGTTATGTTATTCGCATTTTGATTTTGTTTATTTAGTTTGTTAACTGCATGCATTACCAAGTTTGATGTTTGTTCTGAAGGAAGATGTTTCCTAGACACTAGAGATATACATTAACTTAAGAGTTACAATCGAAACAAAAGCTTAAAATGTGTTCTGAAATTATTTGATCCAATAAATCAATGGAAGTAAATTCTTGTGAGAGCATTGAAGTACGTGATGTATTTCTGATATCTCAGCTGGATTGTGAATCCTTTGTTTTGATATTATCTGATCCATGAAACCAATTGGTTCATGGTTTTGTTGATGTCATTGCTTGTTGGGTCCATAGCTTAATATAGATTTATTCCACATAATGAACTACGAAAATTTTCTCATCACACATTCATCTTTTGTCTTAATATCTTTGATGAGCTTCTAGTCAAAACTGTATTCTAAATCATGTTGCTTAATGCTGGACCTTTTTCTGTGGGACCATTCCTTTTATCCTTTTATCTCACAATAATGAGATTTGTTGAATGGTGTAGTGTCAGTTTCATAGAAACTAACGGCTCGTACTACCTGTGATCCAGACCTGCTTTGATGCGCCAGCCGGTAACGAGCCCTTTGCAATTGATTTCACAGGAATGGGAAAAGGTGAGGCATGGGTTAACGGAGAGAGCATTGGCCGTTATTGGCCAACCAATATAGCTTCAAACGATGGTTGCACTGACCCTTGCAATTACAGAGGAGTTTACAATGCATACAAATGCCGCAAGCACTGTGGAAAGCCTTCTCAGACATTGTAAGTGTTGATGAAAGATGGCTTGGCAAGGTTTCTCTGAAGCTTTGATTATGATCTGAACAAAACTTTGCAGGTACCATGTACCTCGGTCATGGGTGAAATCAAGCGGCAACACTCTTGTTTTATTCGAGGAAGTAGGAGGGGACCCAACACAGATAGCTTTTGCTACAAAGCAGGTTGAAAGTTTGTGCTCGCATGTATCAGAATCCCACCCACAATCTGTAGATATGTGGAGCACAGATTCAGAAGCAGGAAGACAATCAGGACCTGTATTATCACTCGAGTGTCCACATCCTAATCAAGTTATTTCTTCAATGAAGTTTGCAAGTTTTGGAACCCCACATGGAAGTTGTGGTAGTTATAGCCACGGAAAATGCAGCAGCCCTGATGCTCTTTCCATTGTAAAGGAGGTAAAACCCAGTTCAATTTCTCAAAGCAGTTACCACATGTCAGTTCAGAACTTTTACAGGGTTTAAACAAAAAACAAAGCTACTTTTACAGGCTTGTGTGGGTTCAATGAGCTGTAGAGTTGAAGTGTCAATCAATACATTGGGTGACCCATGCAGAGGAGTGACAAAAAGTTTAGCGGTAGAAGCATCCTGTACATGAGATGTGGCTCAACATATTCACTTGTTCCCAAGTAAGTGTCAACTTAAATATGCATTCAACTAATTATTGGATAACTAAAAAAAAAAAAAGGAAATTTGCCTCTTTAAAATGGGTGAACCAACTCGTTTTGTTGGCTAAAATCTCTTCCATGCTATAGCCTATTACTGCATAGAATTTTTAAAGAAAATTAAAGGGTTATTCCTGATAGATGGATACCAATCACATATTGTAAAACATTATGTCATAATTAAGTGAAAGCAACTGAATGAGATTTGATTATATACTCACAATTATGCTCGAATTTATCTGTAATTTGAGAGATAAAAGATTTCTCTTAATTGAATTCTGCTAGATACTACCGAATATAGAAACAAGAAACCTCTCATGATGTTTTAGTTTTACTGCTTGTTGAAGGCATGCAGGGTCAACACCAACTTTGTTATACTAAACGGAATGCTTTCTCTTCTCTAAATTTTATGAGTCTTCTTTTCTCAACATGATATACATTTTCTTTTTGGCATCTAACTTTTATCATATCCAATTGAATTACTGTCAAATACCCACAAATATTTAGAAGTCGCTTCAATTTCAATTATCTTGCATTTCTTCAGAAAATGAAGAGATTCGTGTTCTGTTATTTTCTTTTTTTCTCTATTATATATTCTTATTGTTGTTAATTAGTAACAGATAATACTTTTATGCAGTATTCTGTTCTATTGGCTTATGTAGAGAAATAAATATCACAATTCATTATCTGAAAGTTATAAATACATAAAAGTTGAGTCCACCAATTCGAGTTTCGTTTTATCTCGTGTCTGGAATAACCTCACAGAATTAGTGACAAGAGTCTCCATTCTATGGTGATTTTACAGGTTGAATAATTATGATTCTTACTGATTAAGCTCAAATCAAGAAGTTCCTTTAGAAAAATAATTTCTTTTAATATTTTATTTTCCTTTTTGGTTCAATGAAGAAAAGGGAGAAGCAGGAGTTTGAATCTTTTGCAGCCTGTAATCAGTTCAACATAATCAAAATATAAAACAGATTGTTTTATTTTTTTAAGCTTTCCCGTTAACAATTGCAAATAGAAAATCCCTGTCTTTAGCTATTTCCCAAAGTAAGAACTCTACAGATAAAAAGCTTTTAGTAAACTAATAACCGTGTCAAATTTATTCAATTTAATATTGTGCAATGAATCAAAGTACAAAGCTTATACGACCCAAAAGCAAATACAATTAGACTCAAACTTTTGTTCTGTTTATAACTTCACCATTATCTTCTGTTATTAGTACTTACATTTCCTTAATAGCTTCAAAGTCATTCTCTCTTTGAAATCTACAAACCATGCAAAGAGGTGAAAAGAGGGACGGAGTCTTGTACTTGTCTTCTCCTCCCATCATGGGCATAGGAACTCCGATCTTGACAGGGCTAACATAATCTGGCCTGTAAGTCTTGCCCAAGACACCTTCAACAAGATCTGTCAGGTTGAAAAACTTGAACTGTGTCTCTAAGTGAGCAAAAGCATCATCATCTGGCAACTGGTAGTTATGAATCCTGTTCTCTTCTTTCTCAATAGGTCTCACCTTTATATTTAGCTCCACCAACTTAGATACTGTGACTTTGATTGTGTTAGTGTCATCAGTTCTTTCAACTGCAACCTCTCTATCTTCACCATTAGTCCTCCATTCTGCCTCTCCTTCAGTCGGGATCTCGACTGTTTTGCCATCCCATGTTACTACAAGTGCATCAACATTAGCATCCCATTGTGAGACACTCTTTGCTGCAATGACTAGTGTGTGACTATCAAACATGACGGAGAGTGCTTGCACCCATGTGTAGTCACGAGCCCTTCCTTCTGGTCGAGTACCAATGAAGTGTGCATTGATCTGCAGATTGTCATCAGAAACAATAGCAAAGTTTCCTCCCTTTTCTCCATGGAAGTAGAACATTACACCATCACCACCAACAAACCGGGGATCATAACACAGGGAGCCATATCCATTGCAGTTAGGTCGTCTCCCTGCCATAAACATAACATAAAATGAGTAAAGAACACTGCAATAGCTCATCTTATACTATCAGAAACAGAAGACTTACATCTGCAGGTGACTTCACATTTGCTGCTGCAGTCAATGAAGCATCCCTTTTGCTTCTTGTTTTGCACCGGCTTCCTCACTTTGCATTGGTCTGGACAGACCAGGGTCTTGCCTAGGCAGGACCCTCTGGCTAGGCAATATGCCCGTTCATGACCTGAAGGTGATTTTGACAACATGCGATAATGTGTTATGGCAGCATCATAGGGAGATTTCGTGGCACCGAAAACAACACAGGCCTCGATGAATAGGAATACGAGAAAGGAAGCTAGTATAACACCCAACTTCCCTTTATCCATGGCTTTGGTTAATATATGCAGGTAATATTGTAGATTTCAAACCTCTGCTTTAGTTGATTTTGAGGATTGTGAGTATAGAGAAGGGATGGAAAGAGAGGGTATATATATAGAGGGAATGTGTATGTGGAATGGTTGGCTATGCCTTGGATTAAGGCTTAATTATTGTGAAATTTGATTCTTCCCAGGGAGGAACCCAAAAAAAAAAAGGTGTGAACAGCTCTTGTGTGGAAGTAATTCTTTTGACCAAATTGATGATGACTATGTCAATCAGTTGTTAAAACTTAATTAAAAGCTAATAGGTAGGGTTTGCTTCAGTTTCAGAATTTAAATGACTTAAACAAGTCTTTCTAAGTAATGGTTTACAATTAAATAGTACTTCCAACTAGTGCATTCTTTTTGTCCCCTTGTCATAATTTGAGATTATTTTCTATTTTTAAAACCATTAGTAAAGCTGTTATGAAACGGGATTATTTGACTGTTTTAGGGTATTTGGCACATAGGAATTAAGAGTAGCTTAAAAGTAATTATTTGAGTTGTTCTCTTCCATAAAAACCAAGAAAATTAGTAGAGTTAAAAGGTTGAGTCATTACGCTTGCATGCATCCGCTGGTAACCTCTTATACTTAGTGAGTGTTTGGTTTGTTTAAAAAATACTATGGAATGGGAATTGGAATGAAAAATTCCCATTTACAATGTTTGGTTAACTCAAATTTATTATGGAATGGGAAAGTGATTCCCATAAATGGTGGAATGAGTGATTCCCCCTTTAACCCATGTTAATCAATTTTGATTCCTTGGGAATCAAAACAAATGGTGGTTATAGTATGCATGTCCCACGTAAACATATTGGTTACTTTTTTTTTTTTTCTTTTCAATTTCTTTAAAATATTTATTATGAAATTATTATGTGCATTATAATCTTTCCAATGTTTTAATGAATGACAATTAAAATATTTCTTTTTTTTTATTTTGTTACAAGAAAAACACTTATCATGATATAATTTGATTTTCATACTTTTCAGTTTTTATGATTTTTTATCTTATTTATTTATTTATAAATATTACTATTGTAAAATGAATTTTTAATTCCAAAACAATTGAATTCCGATTCCAGATTGAACCAAACAAAAGTTATAAATAATCATTCCGATTCTGATTCCACCCCATTCCGATTCCGTTTCTGATTCCGATTCCAAAGTTCAAACCAAACGCACATTTTGGAATTAATTCTTATTCAAAAAAAATCAAAGTCAAAAGAAGAAAAATTAAACTAGGCCCCATTTGGTATTGCTTTTAGGATTATCAAGTATCATATTCTTTTTCCTTGTATGGAAATAAATTGAAACTAGCTAGAGTTTTTTTTGGGAGAAATAATGGAATAAATTTGTCACACCACGTTATCCGTCCGTCAAACTAATAAAATTTCGCCATGTAATATATTTTAGAGTCTAGAGTTGATAAATTAGCATCTAGGCGTTATATTTTAAAATCTAGGGTTTTTATTTTAGGGTCTAGAACTTTATTTAAATAATCAACTATTAAATAAGTAATTAATTAATTACACCCTATTATTTTTCTATTGTTTGCGGTATAACTTGTCATAATACTATTGGTTTGACACACGAATAACGTAGTATACCAACCGTATTGTATAACTGCTCAGTTTTTGGTCGACAAAGATTGAAGTTCATTGATCTTGATTTTCAAGATTTAATTAAACTTGAACCTTAACCCGTCCTAAACTTAATTATATGTACCGAAAAATGAATGAAGATCTAAGAGAGTGTACTTTTTTTTTTCTAAAATTTTTTGAGACAGGAATTTACCTAAGATGCTTAAGCCATGCATACATATATATGTCACTTAAATACTTATTGGAATGAAATAACATAAGATTTAGCTCCAAAAAATCAAAATAATCAATTCATACGGATAATCATCTTCATAGCTAAATTGCATGGTTACTTTGGAAATGGGCAAGTTGCTTAATGTGAAATAAATTAGCAGTATAAACTAGCATGATTGATTTTATTATGAAAGACTAAAATGTCAAAAGAAAGTGACACTAAAAAGGTAAGCATATTTGAAGATTGTACCACAGGGGCATTAAGCCTAGCTGCAAGAAATCAATATAGAGCATGCATATCCATGTGAACAGAACAAGTTTCAATACATAGGATCTCTCAAATAAAATTAAGCCTAACCAACTATTGGTGTTTCAAGATTTGAAAGTAATTGACTTTCTTTTTAGTAATTAAATTAGAAGTATGCAAGTACCATCATGTGCATTTAATTCGAATCTTATCTAATAGACTTTAAGATGGAAAATCTTTAGTTAATCAACCTGGTTAATTATGTTGTGGCCATCACAATTCACCTGATTATTTTATATTAAGAGCACAATAAATGCTACTGTTAATTAGATCATCTACATCTGGAAACGAATTAATGTTATTTTACTGAGCAAGCATATTAAATTGGGTCCCCTCCACTCATGCATTGTATAAATCCTTTGGTTTAATGGCTTTACGATAGCTACCCCTGTCTAAAAAAATTGTGCTTCAACTGTTAATATCCATTGATAAATGGCACTTAATGGTTGGTAAGTAGTGTATAACTTCAACCTAACTAATACTACAAAAATTCTCGTACCCCGGGAGACAACTACTCCTGGCCAATAATTAACGATTAAAATTCTTCGATGTTCTATCAAAAAGAACTTCAACAATGCTATGCATCTGTAGCAAATTAATCATAATGGGAACTTAGATTTGTTCACATTAATTATTATCAATTTCCAATTATGAGTCAGATCAAAATACAACATATTGCGATGAATTCATATTCAAAATATGCATATAATATCATTCATAAAAATGAATAAAACAAATTACATTCTGTGTATGTTAAGAAGTCAAAGACTTAAAATTACAATTAAGTAATGGGCAAATTTGATAGCCCTTTCTTATTATGGGAGAAACAAGAACAAGCTTTTTCCTGCTTGATTAGTATACAAAAGAAGTAAATGTTTATTTGTTTATTAGTATATTCTCTTGATTCTGGAAGAATTAAATAGCAGCAATCTCAGATTTCCTTTGGAACCTGCAAGCTAAGCAAAGAGGTGACATCAAAGATGGAGTCTGGTATTTATCCTCACCACCCATAATTGGCATTGGCACTCCCGTCTTAGCTGGACTTACATAATCCGGCCTGTATGTCTTCCCCAATATTCCTTCAACTTTATCAGATAAGTTCTTGAACTTGAACTGTGTCTCCAAATGAGCAAATGCATCATTTTCGGGCAGTTCGTATTTATGAACTATGTTTTCTTGTTTACCAATTGGACGAACCCTTATGTCCATTTCGACTAGACCTGCAACTTTCACTCTTAAACTGTTCTTGTCATCTGTTCTTTCCACTTTAACTTTCCTTTCATTTCCCCATTCGGCTTCTTCGTCCTCTGGGATGAACATTTCTGTCCCGTCCCACCTAACGCTCAGGGCATCCACTTCGTCACTCCATTGTGACACCTGCTTTGCTGAAATGACAAGGTTGTGATCGTCGAACATCACAGCTAGTGCTTGTACCCATGTGAAGTCTCTTGTTCTTCCTTGTGGTCTTGTTCCAATGAAATGGGCATTGATCTGGAGGTTGTTGTCGGAGATTACTGCAAAGTTTCCTCCTTTCGCTCCGTGGAAGTAGAACATAACACCATCTCCACCTACAAACCGAGGATCATAGCATAGTGATCCATATCCGTTGCAGTTTGGTTTTCTCCCTGAAATTCCATAGAATTGCATACTTCTTCAGAATGTTACGTAATAAGAGTACTTAAGACTACATCTACCAAAAATTTCATAATGGTGTGTATTAAAATATTAACAACATGTCACAAGATGAAGAGAAATAAAGAAAAATTCCGTTATATGATCGCCACATATGCTGTGGTGCTGACATGGCACTCATACAAGAACCTGTAGAATTAAGAAGAAAAAGAAAAGAAACAAGTGGGAGGAGGAGACATACACTTGCAAGTGGCCTCACACTTGCTGCTGCAGTCAATATGGCAACCCTTCTGCTTCTTGTTCTGTTTAGGCTTCTTATTGGGGCACTGAGCAGGACATTCAAGTGTCTTAGTACAACCTTTTTTGAGTTTGCATTTAGCTTTTTCTTGTCCTGTCTTTGATGGCTCTAAATCATCAAACTCATTATCATCAGAACCAGCATTTGCTGCACCTTCAGCTTTAATGGCAGCTTCAGCTATCAGTATCACTAGAAACATAAACACCAAAATGGATGACCTCATTGTCTTGGCCATCGTTCTTTTTCCTTTCTTCTTTTTTACTTGATGATCTAATTGAAGAAGTTATGAGGAGATGAAGGATTTGAAATTGAAACTGCATATTTATAATTAAGGGTTCTGACAGTTCATATTTAATTTGCCTTTATCCATAATTAATGGAAATATCCTTTGCTTTCTACCTCATTTTTGGAAATCTGAAGTTGAGTGTTCATTCTATTTTAAATATAATCTTTTGAACTCACAAATTTGCTTTCTTTGCTTCTGCTCATTCTAAAGGTTCTTCTTCATAACTTGTATTTTGGGCTTTGCTTTTCCAGAAATGATAGTTGACTTTACATTTATTCTTGCTATACATTTAAAACTTCTGCATCAATTTCTTGTTATTTATGGTAATTTTGTGTAAATTTAAATTTATATACTCTGTTTCTTTTTACTTTTGTTTTGCTTTTATCTGCCTGAATTAATAATTTTGCAGTAAGAAACTGCATATATGTAGTGGCCAAACTGATTTTTAATATGACATATCAATAATAAAACGATTATTACAGTGTCACAAAAACAAGTTTTCATGTCTTTAATTTATTACGAAATACAATCCATTTGAATACATGAACTAATTTGGTATTAACTATGATATATTCATGTGTCTATCTAACTACCTTCTGCTACCAAGAAAATTTTTCCTTTTAAGAGATTTAGGACCAGTTTGGGACTACTTTCCGCAGTTTCAAAAGTAGCTTTCAGCCAAAGCATGGGGAGCCTTACTTTGGCCGAAAGCTGCTTTTAGGGCTGCGGAAAACAGCCTCAAATGCATAATTGGTAAAAAGTCAGATTGTATTCAGGAAAGCACTAGAAAAACACTTAAAACTACTTTTAAAAAAAGCAGTGAAACATAGTTTTTACTGACATTACTTTCACTAACAGCAATCCCGAACTGGCACTTAAAGTTTGAATCTATGTAAACTAGATACTTAACTCTCTTAAAGTAGAAGAATTATTTTTTTAAAAAAAATTGTAGTGAAAGGAAGAATAACGATTGAATAATAATTATATATGAATTACGTGAGAGTATATGATTTTCTACATAAAATCATATAATAGTGAGATTATCACCAAAACATTTAGAATACGTATAGTGCACTACGTCATTTATGCATTAAGTCAAAGAAAATTATATTCCGTAATATATTTTAACATTAAGGTCTATAAATCAAAGTCTAGATTTATATTTTAGAGTCTAGAGTTTTTATTTTAAAGTATAAATTTTTATATAAATAATTAATTAATTACAAATTGTTATTTTTCTATTAAATAAAATATGATTCATGGTGTTATTGGTTTGACATACAAATTACTTGGTATACTTAACAGACAATAAAATCACTCGCCCACTCAATCTGAGTTCATTCACTCCCCCTAATGCTAGGAAAAGGGGTTAACATAATGGATATGCTATACACAATTAACTAACACCATTACAAAGTAATCAACTATATGTCAATTAAATGATCATTAACAAAGTAATGGAACACAAATTTTGAATTGATATTGTGTGGTTAATAACTAAATATCATAGGAGATTAAAACAATCTTTTGGAAAAGATGTAAAGTTAAAAATCTGAAACAATGCCCCTCCTTCAATGAAACAACCCCCTTCTTAGGCGTACCTTGAATGTCAACACTCGCCTAGTGTTTTACAGACTCCATAACTCCCTCCTTCCTCCCAAATAGCATATACATATGCGCCTTCCGGTTTTTATTATATAACGTTTTAGAAAATCTATTTTGTCAATTTGCATGTGACGTTTTAGTTTACAATATACTTTTAGCAATATTTTTTTATTTTATATTTGTCCTTATTTAAAGTGGGAGAGAGATTAAATATTAGTACAAACAATCTTATACTAAGTTTAAGTAACTAAAAAGAATCGAAATTCTGGCATGGAAAGCAGAGCTTTAGGAGATAGGTAATAAGGGTAGATTAGTCATTTAAATAATAGCGTAACGACTTGTTTGACCACTGTC
The DNA here is from genome assembly GCA_039660915.1 of Euphorbia tirucalli. NCBI lineage: Eukaryota > Viridiplantae > Streptophyta > Magnoliopsida > Malpighiales > Euphorbiaceae > Euphorbia > Euphorbia tirucalli. The sequence continues at coordinate 16,996,769 of CM077639.1, forward strand.
CTATCACTCAATTTCCCTTTTAACCTCTGTCTTTTTAAAGTTGCCCTTTTTGCTTCCGTCTTATATAAAACCATGTCCAATTGGACCATAAGTAACCCTTTTACCCTATAGATGAGTTAATAATGAAGAGCAAAACGATTAATTGTGGTACATTCGAGTATGATTTTATGTAGAATAGAAGCTAAAAAGACAACTTTGAAACGACATTAGCTAGAAGGGCAATTGATTGATAGCTCAGGGCCTGAAAAAGATTTTTTATTTTTTATAATATAATAACCCTTAGACAGCATATAACATAATAAAAATGGGAGGAAATATGTTCAAGGCATATTACGCTAAAACATGTAAAAACTAAAAGTCAATTCTTTCTCTCACTTATCCTATGGGAGCAAAATGAAATATGCCAAGAAAAACAATTCTCAAATTGCACAAAAAGTTACCAAGAGTTTTGGAAGTATCTTTAACCTTTGTAAAGTGATTTTGTTTTTATCTAAATGAATGCTTTCTTGAAACTCCACAAAAAGATGCCCCGCAAAACGGTGGATTGCTTTTAATTCATTTCTTGAATATAAAAACTCGTAAAAGATTTTCCACAGGCAAAATTGAATTCTATGTTCTTTAATTAGAAAGTTCATCCCCAAGAAAGCCAACTTGTATGCTTTTTTGTTGGCATTGAGCATGTGCAACACCCTTTTTCAAGCTCTGATACATATTTAAACAAATGCCCTTCTTGAACCTAACAAAACGCTCAGATTCATGAAGCCTCCTGAAAATTAGAAAAAGTATACTGCAATCCTACAATAAATAATTGAAATTATTTTATCATAATAAATGCTTCCCAATCTCATGACTTGCACTACCAATGAAGAAAGAGTAACATGCTTCACAACAACTGAGGTGTAGCAATTGCAACAAGATATATAAAAGCCACTCCAAAAACAAACCAATTCTCAACTTCCCCTATGCACAATACCATATCACAATTTTCTTCACATTCTTTCACACCATTTTTCTTTTCTCCGTATACGAAGTTCTGCTAGCAACTATACAACAGGAGGGCTTCAGTTCAGGAGCCAAACTTCATCGAGTGATGAAGGAACCAATCCCAGAACATGACACAGAGCAATATAGCATTGTTCCGAAAATCTAACCACTAGCACAAAAATTAGACAAGCATAATATGATGCGCAAGCATGCGCTCACCTCTCAATATTTTCCAATATACAGAAATCTCAGAGATCGAATTTGAATGCTTTATTACATATTTCTATAGATAGTGAAGCTGGCTCCCTCTAAACTTTATGTACACAGGTTCAGTACATAGATTGTGTATCTGGCTAATGAACTGAACTCCAAACCATTTTTTTTAAAAGAAAAAAGAGAAATTTACCTCCAAGAGGCATCCGAAAACTATAGGTAAAACGAAAATCATAATTTTTGTATTTTTCTAATTGGTAAGGAACAATTTAAAAAGGTGCTTCAGATACTAATAATTATTATCTCACTGCCATCATTGATATACCGGAAGATCAATCCTTGGTTTTTCATCCAAGCTTTCTAGTCCTCCAACAGGGATTATGCTACTACTTGAGGCTTTTTCTCGAGCCTCTGGCTCGCGTCCCATCTTCAAGAAGTAACTATGCCTGCACAAACAAAAAATTAGACCCTGAGACCCTCAAATGAGATGTCAAAGAAAACTTGATCGCAGAAAAACAAATATACCATCTAGTATCTGCAGTAAGTTCAGGATGAAAGGCAGTCCCCAGCAAATTCCCTTGCTTTACGGCTACAACAACTTTATTTTCAGGCACAGGATTTTCCTGAACATCCACACACTATCATTCAGGCCAAATTATCAGAAACTATTCAGATGCATAAATATTTCCAATGACCATGCATGCACAGATGCTTTAGTTTCTGAAAAGCCATATGACAGAACATGGTTGCATCTATGATTTTCATGTTTCCTTTTTTCTCCTTTTACATGTAAAATGTAACATAAAAACAATCAGATGACCAGACGACAACAACAACAACGAGAACAAGGAAGAGAAAGAGAAAAGAGATTTATACTGTATGCTGTCTAACACAGAAACTTCTATCTGCTAAAACTTCTGTAGCCACTTATTGTTCAATGAATTAGCCTTACTGTTTGAAACTCGCTAGCGACCTACAGGTTGCATTAAAACCAAAACGACACAACTTCACCCATCCATATTTCAGTAACACTTGAATATCTTTATCCCCAATCGATCATACGAAAAGAAACAACATGTACAGATTAAATTAATGTACTGCCTCAAAAGGCTCAAAGAAGACTTCCTGTCTCTGTTTTAGATTACCAGGTAATAATGTCCATAATACAGAACCATGTAATTGCAAGTGCCATTTTTGACTCCTACAAGCCATTAGTGTAATTACTTTTATCACTGACCAAAAATTGTAATACTTTATCCAACCGGTCACACTTATGCAGCCATTCTTAACAGGATCAGAATACTAGTCCATCAAACCTATAACTCATCTCTGAAACCACTAACCGGAATCAAGTGTATAGCAACCAGGTCTAAAACACATATGCTACGGGCCACCATATCATGCTTAAATGTAAAACCAATAATAATGGTCAATCTCAACCAGACATGTATAGACATTTAAGACCTTACAGCGAATATCCAATTTTAGTCTTTAATATCTCAAAACTCAAAGGAATAAAAATTTATTATATTCCTTCAAAAGACACAGTTCTGGTAATTATATGTTTCATGTGCAACTGCCTACTGGCTTATATTGGTTTGAGTTTGCTTCTCCATACTTTACATTACTATAAATGAGACATCCTGTGTCACTAACGACAAAGAATTCATGTTCATTTGCATAAAACATCAGTTCACTTCAAATTCTGATTGCCAATAACTTATGGTTCTCACAGATCAACCGATCTCAAGCCCCAAAATTTATGGCACAAAACTATTCTAAACGATGCAATGGTTATAAATAAAGCCATAAACCAATTTCTTTTTCACTACCTAGTGATTACAATGGGAATCAATGATGTCATGACAAGCAATTAAAGAAGAAAAAGATCATATATGCATACAGCATAGTTAAGTTTAAACGTGATAAACTTTGAATGTGAACAACATCAACAAGGAATTTCAATAAGAGGAAAAAAAAAATTTGGAAGAAAAAAAGTAAAAGGTAAAAATAACCTCTTGGATTTTAACAGCAGAACTTGAATACAAAATATTGGTAGATGGGACAGGATACTCAGCCAGCACTTCTACTCCAGGGCCAACTTCAATTACTGCAGGAGCACGGATGAAAATTCCGCGGAAAGTTTCAGGCCCCCCTTCCTTAGATACTAGTTCTGGAACTGAAAGCTCTGCCTCGAAGCTTTGAATCTAAAAGCATGAGTTTAGCATATACAAAGTTTGAACTCAAAGAAGTCAGATTACACTTCAACTACTATTCCATGAATGAGATAACTCCAATGAGGCTTTTGTTTTCTTGTTCATGAGACAAAATACTATTGAAATGAAAACATCACTAATTTTAACTCTACCACGTTTTTGCAACAAAATTGCATACCACTATGGCTGTATGCTAAATGTTATTAAAGAGGAAAAAGGGTTCATGTAAAAACACGTTTTCCATATTATAACATGCTCAGCAATGTTTGTTAAACTTGGCATACGTGGCATGAAGTGCAGACTGTTTACCTGACTACCAAAGTAATTTCTATGGACAGTGCAGTTTAGGCCACCAACCAATTCTTGTCCCCCTGTTTTCTGTCCTGAAAGACAAGTCAAATCACCAATTTCATAATTCATGTTCAAAATCAAATACGGTGGGCTCAAAATTCACCAGATATGACTAAACCAATGAAAGAAGATGAAGAATGAAAAACCAACCAAAGGCTTTATCTGCCAAGAAGATGAGACCTGCACATGTCCCCCACACAGGCTTTCCCATCTTGACATACTCGCGCAAAGCAGGAAACTGGCATCAAGAAACCAACAGATAAATACGCAGGGCAATATAAAATTACAAGATAAGTTACAACATTCATATAATCCCTCCAAATGCATAAGAGAAAATCAATCAACCAAAGAGGAAGCATTCGAATATAGAAAACCAAATTCAGCAATGAAGCAAACAACTTGCAAACATTTATGGTCGCAGAAACAGTAATTAAAGGAGAATTGTAAAGCTCCAAAACGAACAATTACTGACTGAGGCATATCTAATGAAAGCAAAGAAATGGAAAAGAGTAAGAGGAAGAACCAAGTTGTGATACTCGGCAAGCTTAGCCATAGTAGTGCTTTCACCGCCAGGAATAATAAGAGAGCTGACATCATTAAGCTGCTCTGGCTTCCTTATTTCAACTCCCTTCACCCCCAATCTTCTAAGCGCTGCCAAAATACATCCATGCAAAGAAGAATTGAAATCGAGAATTAACCAATGATATATAAAAAGAAGAAAAGATACAATCTATGGCATGTGAATCATTATATTTTTTCTATAAAAAGACATAAAAGGAATGCCTGTAATGTGTTCGTTGAAAGAACCCTGAAGAGCGAGAACGCCGACAGCCATTGACACCGGCCGCACTTAAACTGGGCTGGCGGCTAAATGAGTGAGAGCGAAAAGAGAAGAGAGTCTGTCAAAATTTATGGGCCTTTCGTTTCCTACGACGCTAGAGCACCTATTTTCTTCGTCCCTATTTCTGCTAGAAAAAGTTGGATAAATCAACTAAACCTCACTAATTACAAAGAAATTAACTAGAAATCTATAGTTAACACATAAATTTTATAGCCCTCTACGAACGTATATTCCTTTATTTGTGAAATGGAATTCGTATTTATTCACCTATAAACATAGATTAATGGAGTGTTTGTTTCTGCTTTTCATAGCAGCTTTTAGTTTTTTATCCCAAAAGACAGAATACTTATTATTTGGTTAAATTTTTTTAACAACAACTTTTAACTGTTCTGCAGGAAATAGTAGCTTTTCACTAAAAGCTCCTCGCGAAAAGATTTTTATAATTATTGGTTTTTACAAATTTAAATTTTCTAAAATAATAAATTATACTTTTATATAAATATGTAGAGTTTTTTATGTCTATAAATATTGAAAAATTGAGCGAGATCAATTCCCCCAATTAATTTATTTAGGCTAGTTTCGTAGTTTTTTAATTTATTTATATTAATTTAGTCATAAATTTAAAACATATTATTTTGATACATTTTACATAGCTAAAACTATAATTTAAATTATTTTTTACACTTACGAAGTTGCTATTTAATGAAAACTAGTTTTAAACCACCGCTTTGCTGAGGAAGGAAAGAAAAAGTCTGAGTTTTAGAAAAGTTTGGGTTTGTTATTTTAAGTGGATTTATTTTTAATATTTTTATTATTATTATTTTAAAGATTTTTAATATCATTAAGAGAGAAATTAAAAACAAAAGTAATAGTGATTTGAATTGAGCTCCGTATTGAAATATGTATTTATGAAATATTCAAAAGGGAGAAGTAGATGAGAGAAACTACACTTGGAAAAGAGAATATTGCAGGAAAAAAGTTTGAGAGACGGAACAGGAGGAGCAGATGAAGAGAATCGTGACTAACGAAAAAGAATACTAATTGAGGAAAGAGAATATTGCAAGAAAAAACTTTGTCCATGCTTCACCAAATCTAACGCCTGACTGCCGAGTTGAGGAAAAAAGAAGACTAACTAGGAAAAGAGAAGATTGTAAGAAAAAATTTGTTTATACTTTGACCAAATCCAACGGCTGAAATTTTTTTAAAAAAAGTCCAACAGCCGACAGCCAAGTGAATAAAATAAATCTATATAATAAAAGAAAACATTAAAAATAGATATGAAATCATTATTTTTAAAATCATGCGTAAAATTATATTTGTGTATCTATGTATATTTTTTGTTAAAATTAATTTTCAACTACAGAAAAAACAAAAGAGCTATTTTAAAAAAATGTAAAAGGAAAAAAAAAAACTAAAAAGAAAAAAAAGAAAAATAGAAGAAAAAAAGTAAAATTAAAAGAAAAAAATAGAAGAAAACAAATAAAATAAAAAATAAAGAAAATTGAAAAAAAAAAAAAGAAAAGGAAGAAAGAAAATAAAAGAGAGACAAATAAAAAGAAAAGAAAATTCATTTTTTTTAACTTGAAGAAAAGGAAGTATAAGAAAAAATAAAAAATAATTGAAAAGAAAAATTAAAGAAAATAATAAAAGGGAAAAAGACAAAGAAATTTGAATCTTGTGGTGTGTCCCAACAGGATTCAATTTTAATATATATAGATAAATTAAAAACAAAAGTAACGATGGTTTGAATTGAGCTAACGATCGAAACTTGCATTTATAAAATGTTTAAAATGGAGAAGTAGATGAGAGAAACCATCACTTGGAAAAGAGAAAATTACATGAAAATATTTTGAGAGACGGAACGGGAGGAGTAGATATGGAGAATCGTGACTGACAAAGAAGAAAATCGACCGTGAAAAAAGAAGATTGCGAGGAAAAACTTATCCTTACTTTAACTAAATTTAACAGCTGACGGCCTAGTCGAGGAAGAAGAAGACTGATTGGAGAAAGAGAGGACTGCAAGAAAAAAAAATTGTCTATGCATTGACCAAATCTAAGGACGAAATTTTTCACAAAGATATCCAACCGCTGCCCAATGTATAAAAAAAAAATCAAACCCTAATGTTTTTTTGAAAAAACCTGTTACGCTAGGCCGGAGCCCGACCTATGAACATGTCTAATCATATAATAAATTTTATATGCCAACATAAATTTTAATAAATTTGAAAAAAATTTCAGCAGAATTCATAAAAAAAGAAACAATTTATTTAAATACATACATGATAAAAAAAATATTAAAATCATTGTTTTAGAAATCATATGTAAACTTACATATTGTAGTTATGAATATTTTTTATTAAAATTGATTTTCAACTATAAGAAAAAGTAAAATAGACATTTTAAAAAAATAAAAAAGAATGGAAGAGAAAAAAAAAAGGAAAAAATGGAAGAAGAAAAGAGAAAGTAAAAGAAAATAAAAACATAAAAAATAGGAAAATATAATGTAAAAAAAAAAAAGAATGAATCACAAAAGAAAAAATGTATGAAAAAAAAATTCAATCTTTTTGTTTCTTAAAATTTATGAAAATGCAATAAAAAAATTGGGGAAAAAAAAAAAAAGAAAATTGAATCGGCTTCCACAAAATTCAATTTTAATTATATAGATATAATAATTTTTGAATTATATAATAAATAAAACTTTTTTTAAATTATCTAATTATGTAATTATCTTCACTAATATTTATGTAATATATTTTTTTTTGGATAATTATTATATAATGGTGGAAAATATATACTTATATTAGTTTTTTTATATCTCAACAGCATCAGCTAATAATAAGTTTATCAAACATTATTAATCAATTAGCTAACAACTAACAGTTTACTACAACAGCAAACAGCTAACATGAACAGCTAATAATAACAGCAACAACTATTAGCTAATAGCTGAACCAAATAGGCTCTAACTCTTTTTGTTAATGTATTTTAGAGAAGTTTTATACTCCATAAGTATCTAAAACTTTTCTCTTGGTAACAAACTAATTAACAATTAGTCGGGCATATTTAATAAATTAATAAAATGTCAATCAGATTTATATAAAAAAAAAACACCTAATAAGGTGGGTTCAGAATTTTAAACATTAATACTATCATTAAATTACATTTATTAAACTATTTTACATGGAAATATATTAACAAAAATATTAAATTTTTATACAATAATTAATTAATACATTATATATAAAAAAATCAATTAAATATTAAATTTTCTTACAATGTTAATCAACAGTGTTAAGAATTCGTTGTGGGATTAGGCAACTTTTTGTTGTTTTGTTGGTTGGAATTTTTTCTCAAGCAGCAGGCTCTTTTGTAGTTTGTTGAAATGTTTTTTTAGGCAACAGACTCTTTTTAGTTGTATTAGTTGATTACCATCTAGGGATGTTCGTGATCCGGCATGGGGTCGAAGAATACCATACCATAGCGAGGAATTTCCATCCTTATTTCCACAAAGGTGGCGGGGGGAAATCCTCTACTATTCCCATCCCCACGAGAATCCTCATTCCCCGCTTGAACAATTTTAAAAACTAGTTTAAAAAAAAAAGTAAATTATACTTTTTTTTAATAAATATTTACTAGGTTGCATGGGTTCCATCATTTGGATATTTAAGACTTTTTTCTTCTTATTGTTATAACAAAAAGGAAGTTAGCATAACCTATTTTCTATATCCGCATAATATGGAAAGAAATTTATAGGACAAAGCAATTAAGACAAAAAGAAATGGTAAACCGAAATCGTTAAACAAAACAAATCATGACTATAAAAAGATGATTAAAAGAGGAAATCATACATTAAAATTAAGAATCAAAAGAGGAAATCGTATATTGAAAGGAAATCAAATACTAAAATTGTAAGACAAATAAATTTCTTCTAATATACATGCAATAGCTTTGCCGGTTGAAAAAAGGGACTGAAGTACCGACTATAAGAATACGAGCAAATTTCGAATGAAAGAAGAACAATCGAGCAAAGGATTCGAGTTGGACGCGATGGTGAGTGATCGGTGATGGATTTAAATGGTCACAAATGATAGAAGAAACGATAATTGATGATTGTGGTGGAAAGAATTGATTTAGTTGACTCTACAAATCCCTTGCAATAAGACACGATCTTCATATTAAGTAGGAGTAAATATGTGAAATAAGGTAATTTAGCATTAAGTGTGTGAGTATAAAAGCTGTGATTAATTGGTATGTCAAACTTATCATAAAAGCACCTTAGTCAATATGGAAAAATTATAAACAGACAAGTTCTCAAGAAGAATTAAGATTGACTCCTAAATAAATACTTTATAGAGTGGTTGACATATAACTAATTTTATAATAAGATTGATTATTAATTAGTATTTGTTTAACATTTAATTAAATAGCTCTCAAATCCTAACTATTCCTATAATTTATTCTAAAAAAAAAACATAGGTAATTTCATTGATAAGTTTTTTCAAGCTCTTGTGCAAAAAAGTTGTCAATTTCAACGTAGGCCATGGCCGAGATAACCCAAGACCAAAGCTCAGTTGGAGTCGTAATTTCAACCAACACAATCCAAATAATGCAACCTTAAGTGCCTAGGGTATGATATTGGAGACAAGAGTTCTCAGCCATTTAAGATGGTTGATTAGATGAATGTCTCAAATCATTTAAACTAGAGATCTTGAATTTGCATTATAGTGCAAGTAAAAAGCATTAATTGTCAGAATATTGATCTAAAAAGTAAACTGTAGTGTGTTTTCAGGCTCATCTAAAGTAGTTATCCATTTCTTTTGTACGTGCTCGCTAATCTAATATTTTAGTTTTTTGCAATATAAATTCTTGTGCAAGTTCACATTAAAAATATGTTAGATTATTTGTTTGCTGCTTTAAAGGGAAGATTATAATAAATTAGTTAGATTGTGTTGAGTTTTATGTGGGTCTTTTTTTTTAGTGTTTTTTAATATTAAAGATATAATTAAGTTATATTTAATATATATTCAAATTATACTCGAACAATATTGAAGCTATATTAAATAACCAATGTAACAAATGAGTTATACACTAAAAATTACATATTAAAGTTATATTCAAATTGAATCTAATATATATCCAAATTATATTGAACTTATATATTCAAGTTATATTCAATCTATATTCATGATTAAACACAAAATACAACAAATCTAGATTTTACTTGAAATTCGTTATTCAATTGTGTGAATCTTTGTATATATATATATATATATATATATATATATATATATATATATATATATATATATTTGATGGATCAGGGGCCTAGGATTCAAACTGAGCCCTCCCAACCATATATTTATATTCAAGCTATATTGAATATATAAAGCACAATTATCCATTTAACATATGAGCTTAACGAACTCAATAAATTATATTTAAGCTATATTCATAACACAAAGCGATTCATTGCTCTTCATGAAACAAATCATAGAATAATAATAAAAAAAAAAATTTAACATCTATTAAATGAAGTTGTTTATAGAATAATTAGTTGAATGTATATTAGTTGGAGTTGGATCTTTTATAGGATATTATTAGTAAAATAATATTATATATATATATATTATAGGAGATAAATATTGATAAATTCCAATATATTTTTTTCTGAAAATTCAAACCTTATATTTCTTATTTATTTTTTTTTTTATAATGGTGACATTTATTTAATAGCTTTATGCAGTTTTGTTACATATTGAAAGATAATTGTGAAGTTCACATATATAAAATTTTTATAGTTAAAGGTTACATATGAAAGATTTTAGATATAGACCAAGTCTTAATGAGAGGAGTGCAAGTGGCTTAATTCATTTTAGTTTGCTTTTTAATGAGATGAGTCTAACTATTAGCATGACTTAAGTCAAGTAATAGGTTTACCCTTTCTAATTATAAGCTCTTTATTTTGCTCATTGTTGGCCGATGTGGGACTTTTCTACCTCACATCTCAACACTCCCCCCTCAAGTGAAATTTTCACTTGTCAGTTCGCGGACCGGGCTAGCACATTTGGCTACATTTCATGCCCATGGTCCAAATTTTGACGTGAAATTTCACTTGACAGTTCGTGGACCGGACTAGCACATTTGGCTACATTTCATGTCCATGGTCCAATTTTAATGGTCCCATTTTAATCCGTGGCTCTGATACCATGAAAGATTTTAGATATAGACCAAGTCTTAATGAGAGGAGTGCAAGTGGCTTAATTCATTTTAGTTTGCTTTTTAATGAGATGAGTCTAACTATTAGCATGACTTAAGTCAAGTAATAGGTTTACCCTTTCTAATTATAAGCTCTTTATTTTGCTCATTGTTGGCCGATGTGGGACTTTTCTACCTCACATCTCAACAACATATATGTAGAATTTTTTTTTTAAATATATCCATATTTGATTTATTTTAGCATTTTCTTTTCTTTTTCATTTGCTTTACGAAACAACCTTGTGAATGATTATTAGCCTTTATATGGTATAAATAAATTCCATAAATTTTGTGAAATTCATTTCAATTTTAATTTTCAGGATTTTCTTTAACATTGTAATGCATTTGGAGATTACAAAGTGAAAGGTGACACTTTCCTCGTCTGGACTCTTTGCTTCTAAATTTGGTCCAATTTTTTTTTAATGAATAAGAGATATGTGTAATCTGTTTGTTGATCGGTTTTTCTGACATGCGTCCTAGTTAACATTTCTAACAGACTCAACTGGCTTAATAATGAGTATTTTTGCACTTATTATTTTACATAAGGACAATTTTGTGCAAAATTGCAAAAATTGGTGGCAAAATTAAAATTTTATAAATTTATTAGGGGCATTTTTGTACTATTCCACTGTGTAAATACTTAATATTAACCAAAGACTTACAACACGATTAACAACGCATGCTAAATTCATAAGAAAAGACTCGTGTTTAAATACCATTTATCTTGATAAAAATACCAGCATTTATACCAAAAATACTTAGCATTAAATTATTAACTTTTTCATAAAAAAATATATATAATTATTGATATTTGTAAGAAAATAAACCGGCTTTTGAGTTTTGGTTGTTTGCATTTTGCAACACAATAAGGCTTCATGGAAAAAAAAATGGAAAAAAGAAAAAATTGTAGTAAAAATAAATAAAAAAAAGGTCTAATTTTTGTTTTTTAAATTTAGTTACGACCACCTGTACTCTTCAATTTCGAAAATTCCTCCTTTTTTTTTTTCTTTATAAACTCAACCCAATTCTCTCTCTTCGGTTCCCATCTCCTTCTTCCACTTAGGGTTTTAGATTCCATTGCCCTCATCTTTCGATTCAAAGTTTCGTTTTTTTCTCCTTTTTCTTATTCGTCTCTTATTTTATCTTAGCATTTTTTAAAGATTCGTCGATTTTCTCGTTATGAGGTATGGTTTCTTTTCTTCTAATTTTCTTTTGCAACTGTAGTTTATGCTTGATACCTATGGTTTTCTCTGAAATCTAAGCAAATTTGTCTTTTGTTTTGGGTTAATATTTAGCTAATATTTTAATAGTTAAGCTGTGTTATGGTAGATGATTATTATATTCTTAATTATTTTGGGCGTTTTCTTAATTGTAGATAGGTCAACGAATTCTTGGTGTAGCAGTTGTAGCGTGCATCGGGTTATATAAAGCTGGAATTTTCAGTATGTTGCGTTCCAACATTAGCAAATTTAGCATCCTAAATTTTTTCTTTCATCTGGGTGAATGGCATCCACTGCAATAATGAAGTTGAAATAGGGCTTGTTGAGCCCTTGCTATCCCACCTTTTCAATTCAGGTCTGAAAAAGTTCTTCATTTCATTTTTTTTTTTTTTTTTTTTTGTCATTTTGGGATCAAGTATGAGTAGTTGCCTTTTTGTTTTGCCTGTTTCAAATTATTACACAATTAAACTATCTGGAAACCTTTATAGCAGTTATTGAAATGGTATCCAATTTCTGTGGAAAGTGACTAGGAAAAATATTTATGGCAAACGATTCTTGCAGAAATAGCTTTTGCCGAGTTATAGGTGTAGTTCAGCACCAGTTGAGTTTTTATGAGACTTTTGTGTTTCCATGTATTTCATTGCTCTAGTGAAACTTTGTTCTTGTTTGCTGGAGTTTTTCTTTTTGGTCTTTGTTTTAGGCATCTTTTCTAAAATGGAATCATTATCCATTGACTTATGCAGAATCTGATCTTTGCAGAATTAGGTGTTGGTTTTCTTTTTTCTTAGCTGAGAATTCTGCTAGCTTTCTGAAGTTTGGAGAGCTTTTGATGTACCGTAAAACGTATTCACTTGCGAGAGTAATGGGCTGTTGTAGCTGTTTTGGCTTCTCCTGGAAGCCCAAACAGAAAGCAAGGCCCATTTCTGTGAGGAATCATAATCTATCCAGGGAATGTTTGTTGGATGAGGAGATTGATGATGAGGACGATGTCTCTTATAATGGTGAGATTAGTGACAGTGCTTATGAGGAGTATGATGAGTTACCAAACCATGCCAAATGTTCAGAGGAGATTTTAAGAATTAGAGAACAGAATGGAATGATTTGCAGGCAATTTCCTGTCAAAGAAACCCAAAAACTCGTGCGCTCAGAGGTATAATGCTAGTTTGATGCTCATTATCACTGAAATAATTCTATTATTTATTGATTATAATTCAGTCCAATCACTAGAGATATGTACTTGGATGATGCTTTAAGTATTATGTTGGATAATACATAGGTTACATGAGGGGAGTAGCAGTATGAGTTTATGAATTTTATCTGTTAGACTCTAACAACAATTGCATGTCTCTTTGAGCAACTATTTGTTTATTTAATGCCAATTTGTCACAAATTGCATGTTTGTCCTAGAGCCATGTATTTTCTTTTTAAATCCATGTGATGCATTTCTGTGCCTACACCACTTTAGCTATTCCTTTCTTTTCTTTAGGGAACAAATATCAGGTTCAACTTGCTGAAGAAGTTGCTATATGTGTGGTAGCAACTAACTATTTATCCCTAGACTCTTGGACTGTCACTTACTGGTGTGATTGTTATTTCATTGGCTATCTTCCTACCATAAATTTCTGTATTTAGACATTTATTAGTTTTTCTCTGAGGTTCTTTTGTAGGATGAAAATGGTACTAAGATGATCAATGAATATGTTCGTGAGTGTAAGATTGGTGCTGGTAGCTATGGCAAAGTGGTAAGCATTGTGCTGGAAAGGATTTTATTGCATTGCTTGGGTGAAGAGACTAACCTAGCTTTTTGGCCTTCCTTCACAGGTTCTGTATCGAAGCTGTGTAGATGGAAGGAAATATGCAATTAAGGTATAGATTTATCCCTTAATTTGTCTTTTTTTTCTTTTTTTCTTTTTTTCCAGTGAATAAGGTTAAAATACATCCTATCCTTCTAAGCCCTTTACAACCTTGACCCACAACCACAAAAAAACTAGAAGAATAGGATGAAAATTTAAAGAGGAAGGATAAGCATGTGTTTCCCTTCTGCCTCTGGGTACCTGCTCTGAAGTACAGGTAGTACTATTGATGGACTTAGCTACCGTTCCCCTTCTGATCCTCCAATATAGAAAAATTAACACTATGGGATTGGGATTGGGTTTATTTCTCCGAAATTAGCTGTTGACTTCTGAATTACAACACTATGGTGATTTATTTTGCTCTCCCGGATGCCACATGGGTTTTTCTTTTTCCTTGCAGGCTTTTCATAAATCTCATTTATTGAAGCAGCGGGTTGCTCCTTCAGAGACTGCAATGAGTGATGTACACCGTGAGGTATTTGTACGCTATTGTTTCCCGACTTCATCTATGGAAGCTGAATTGTGTATGCTGATGTTTTTGCAAGTTGCTCTTCTCTTTTTAACTTCCCTCCTACCCTGATAGTTACTGTAACTCGTTGGTACTCGTGGAAAATATTGACCTCTCTCATTCTCCCATCTTAGGGGGTGGGAATTCCATACTGGCATGTATATAATTACATACATGTGTGTAAATTCTATCTCTGTTTGTTCAAGAATTTAGTACCTTGTATAGTTACTAGACACCTGTTTTCATCTGTGTACTGTAGATTTTTGGCTGTTTATGTAGCTATTTGATATACAGTTTGCATTACATGGGATAACATTTTCTTATATACTATTTGTTTGCAGGTTCTAATTATGAAAATGTTAGACCATCCCAATATTGTTAATCTAATTGAGGTGATCGATGACCCAAGCACAGATCACTTCTATATGGGTATCTATGGCTGCATTCTTTCTCCTTGTTATGTTTTAAATGGGAATGCTTAATTAATTGTCTGCTCGTTTTTGTTTATTTCTTAAACATTTGTGAATTATGTTAATACTCTTGTGATTGACCTTGCTTTTCTTTACCAGTTCTTGAATATGTGGATGGAAAATGGGTTAATGGAGGTGGAATTGAAGAAAGTACGGCTAGAAAATACTTGCGGGATATTGTCTCAGGGCTTATGTATCTCCATGCCCATGTATGACCTTGATCTTCATGCAACATTTTGTGTTTGCCAGTATTTTGCTTGCTTAATCCTTACATATGAATGATTGATATGCATGATTTTTGGAGAACTTGGCAATTTCCATTGTAGTTGAGATATCGAAAAGTCAGTGGTTCGAAGATTATTCTTATCTGCCAACACTGGTACAAATTTTAGTGGCAAGTTTTTGTGTTTCAATTTTAGTAGGTATCTAGAAAGATTTTTCTAGTTGCAGCCTTGCAGGATTGACTGAACTTTGTAGCTTAGATATCCAAATCTGCATGACTCAATACTTGACAGATTCTTTTAGTTTACAAATCTGATGGCTGTTTGTTATCTTTTCTGCATGTTTAAGTTGTTGATCTACTGTTGACCTGATCCATGAATGTCTCTGCAGCACATTTGGGTATACGTAATTAGTATTGCAATTGGGGTTCACCTGTTGTAGACTTGAACTGCTATTTATTTTGGTTGCATAATCAACTCCTCTTGACCACAACCCTGTTGCATACTTTCTTTGTGCTAGTCAGGTTTTCTGTAGCGGAACTGTAGAGTCTAATAAATGCACGACTCTATTTTTCTGATGTTTTTGTGAACTTGGTTAGAGATGATGCCTGTGAATTAGCTTTGCAGTCAGCAATATCCATGTGTGACTAAGATGTTATGCAGAAAATCTCTATTCTTCCTTTATTCTCTTTTCTTCTTATGTTCTTTTCTTTTACCTTGTTGCGGATGTTTTTATTTCCTTTAATGCGCAGAGAAGAGAATTGATATGTATCTGAGCAGGTCTTTCTTGTTAATTAACAGAATGTAGTTCATGGTGATATTAAGCCTGATAACCTGTTGGTTACTAGTTCGGGTACAGTGAAGATAGGAGATTTCAGTGTTAGCCAGGTATTTGAGGTAATTGAAATAGCTTCCCTGTTACTCAAAATTATGACTTTTGTAATAGACGTGCTAACAATATTAATGATATGGAGAGATTACTTTTCCTTGATTTGTCATTTTTGCATGCTGTTATGATATTCTTTTGTGCAGTAGTCATTTTGGCACCTCATATGTGATAAGATCTTCAATATGCTTCATTAATTTGGGCGTAGATTACTATATGAAATAGAAGAATGACAATTTTACAGATTCTGAGAAACTAAGTGATGGGGATATACGAATGAGATGATCTCCATTGCCCGTACTAGTATACATCTTTTATGCTTACTTGATTAGTTGTAATTTAATTGAAGTCTCGTAATATAAATCAAACTTGTGTAGACAAATGTTGTCCTACGTATGAAATGTTCCATTTTCCTATTTTGCATATAGCTCTAGTATCTTAAGTTGCAATGCATGGCTTGGCTCAGCTCTGTCATAGTACAAAAACTTCAACTTCTTAGCTAATCTAGTGCAAATGCGTATAGCTCCTGCATTGGATCCACACCACTAATGCTTTCAAGGTTTCATTTATGTCAGATGGGATAACATATTACACTTTTTACTCCTTTGAGTGACGAATGGATAGCTTGCACAAACAGTTTTATCTTTTACATATTTTACATGATGTGTTTGTGCAGGATGGTAATGATGAGCTCCGTCGGTCTCCTGGGACCCCTGTTTTTACTGCACCTGAATGTTGTCTAGGTTAGATTCCGAGCTGATAAATACTTTACAGATAGGCACACACTTGTAGGAAGAAGAGAGATCTATTTACAACTTTATCCCAAATTTTCACTTCTAACTCAACAGGGCTAACCTATCATGGCAAAGCTGCTGACACATGGGCGGTGGGAGTGACTTTGTACTGTATGATTCTTGGGCACTACCCATTTCTCGGAGAAACACTACAAGATACATATGACAAGGCAAGATTTTTCTTTTTTTTTTTGGGGGGGGTTAAAGATGTAATTTTTAGCTTATATTCTGATAAATTATTTGATTAGATTTTGTTTTGTCCACTACCCTCCCTGTCCAGATTGTAAACAATCCTTTAGTGCTTCCGAATGAGATGAACCCACAGCTGAGGAGCTTACTTGAAGGACTACTTTGCAAAGGTGTGAAGGGAATACATGAATGTTTTCAGCCGACGTGTGGCCACTGGAATTTTCATTGATCCCTTGTTACTTTGTGGCTTTATTCTACTTCATTATATTCATATTCCTTTGATCTGTGTTCTGAATTGAACATTGACATGTGCAGACCCAAGGCAAAGGATGACATTAGATGCTGTAGCACAGCATAGTTGGATTACTGGAGAAGATGGACCAATTTCTCAGTATCTTTGCTGGTGCAAGCGAAATAGCCGCCTTAAAGGCACACAATTTAATGACAGAAACATTGAAAATCCCATAAGCGCCACTGGATCTGAAGAGACTCATACTTACTGAATTGTTTTAAATAGTTATTAGATTTATTCCTGTATAGTACCTTTATGATTTTCTTCCTTAATTTTGACTCATGAAAGGGAGGGAGGCATGTGTATCTTGCTTCAGCCACAGCATTCAGCAACTTTCTGGAACATGAGAAATGATACCAGGTATGCACCAAAGCTATGAAGGATCTGAGCTGGTCATTGATGTTTTGAACTGTCAATTAGTGTAGAAGGATTTTCTTTGTTTGGATAAATGTTTTCATAATTTTGTGATGATATTGAATATATGATTTTAGAGGTGAGATTTGTGTCAGAAATTTTCTACTTTCATATGTTGTTTCTTATGATAGTCTGATCCAACTTATAATTGGACCCAGAGAAAGTATTATTCTATAGAGGTTATTCATTTATCGGTAAATGAGTATTTTTTAATTAATCGATAAATTAATATTCATTAATTTAAAAATATTTTATATTATACACGTTTTTTGTTCAATATTTATATACAAATTACAAGTAAATATCAAAAAGTAATTTTAAGGAGTAATAGTTATTCCAGGTATTGATAATTAGAATCCAGATGACATAGCATTTGACTACATGTTTCTATGAAAAGAAGTTTTTATTGCTATAGATTTCTTAAAAGTTGCATGGTAAAACATGAGAAAATTATATCAAATTTCATCAATAAATTGGAGTTAGTTAATATGCAAATAACAGACATGACCTTACATTGATTCATATTTTAGCCGAGGTTAATAATATGATATTATGAGTTTTATATAGAATTTTTGTTTGTATTTGATAAATTGCTTGTTTTTTATTTGTATTCAAGAAATTTTTTTAAATTTTATTAACTTGTATATTTATTGATGTTATTATCTTATCACAATAGTTCAAGTAAGGATTTAAAATATATATATATATATATATATAATTTGATTGTAATTTATTGAATGTTTATTTATTAAGGTTTTTATGGTGTTCTCATTATTCTCATTTGAGTAAGAAGCTTTTAACACAAAACATGTGCTTGTTGTAGTCACGAGAGTTTATGCTTATAACTGACTTTATATGCATTCCAAATTTCAAATTTGTATTTGATTATTACTTTGATGAAGTCAATATTAATAATTCGGATACCAAATGTATAATAATGCGAATGTAAATTATTAGCAGATTTTTTTTTTTTTTTTGGTAAAAAATTGTCAGCAGATTTTTATCATTCACTTTTGTTACAAAATTAATCTTGATCATTTATAGCTCTCAACCATATAAACTTAACATAATTGAAGTTAAAATGCCGGGCTAACAATTTAAGAGACTGATCCGTTGATTAAATTCGCCCGTGTGTTAAAATCAATTGCCCTTTTAGTCTTGTTGTTTCAAAGTTTTTCTATTAATTTTTGTCATATATGAAACTATATCCAATTAGACCATAATTAATCATTTTATCACTCAGAGAATAATAGGGTCAATTATGGTCCAATTTGAAATGGTTTTGTATAAAAAATGAGCTAAAAAAATAATTTTAAAATGATAAGGGTTAAAATGACATTCGAGTGACATGATATGATATGATATGATAGAGACCGTAAACGCCGTAGTGATACGTGATTTCTACTTCTACCAGACATAGTTAACACACAAGTGGAGCCTGTGATATATGATTTCTACTTCTACCAGACATAGTTAACACGCTAGTGGAGCCGCAAGTGTAAATATGACAATTGAAGATTTTTGAAGGCCCGCACAAAATCACTAGACTCAACAAGTCAATGTAAAGCAACTTCTATAATTTTGTCGAACCAAATTCTTAACTTTAAGTACTCTTTCTGTTCCTTTTGTCAATACTCTTTCAATTTTTAATCCAATTTGCATCATTTTTATTCTAATTTCATTTTGTTTCAATTAATCTAGCCGTAGTAGAAATAATTGCGAATTTATAGCTATTTTTCTTCCTTTTTTAGTTTAACAGGGTCTCTAATAATATGACAATTTATTTTAATTGTTATCAACTTTTAAAAATTTTCATACGATTGTTTGGAGAGATTTTATAGTGGACCGAGTCCAGGTGGACCATTCCAATAAAAAACTAACACGTAAGTAATATGAGTATTGGAAAAATAAAAAAAACTTTTGTGTCAGTTTTTCATTGGGAAGGTCCATATGGATCGAGTCCATTGTATAATTTCTCCAATTGTTTGATTCACTCATGAAAATCCTGAATAGGTAGAAACAGAGCTCGATCCACCTTGGCCGGAGGTGACGCTGGGGGAGAGGCACTTGTCCCCTAGTCGCCCGAAGAAATCCTTAGTAGGGGGCTTTCGACGGCTCCCCCTCATAGAAACCGCCCCCCAGTGAATTGTAGCAGGTTTGGCCAGAGAAGAAGAAGACCAGACCTATCGTTTTGCCCTGGAATTAAAAAATATATATATTTAATCTAAAGCCAAACGACTTTGCCCTAGAATAGAAAAAAATAAAAATCATTCGTCAAAAGGGAAATTAGTTTCCCACTATCCCTTCTCAAATTTTATCGATTTTTTTCATTCTTAGCCCAGCCTCTACCTTTTTCTTCTTTAGTTCTTCTTCAGACTTCAGTCCATTGCCGATGCGCTGACCGACTGTCCTCCGCAAGCGCCTCCCTTCTCCTGTTAGTTTTAATTTCAAATATTTAATTTTTTATAATTTTTACCCAATGTTCTAATTTTGACCATAAATCCTAGTTTGAAATTAGGATTTCTAATTTTGTTTTGAATAATTGAATAGATAAATTCATATATTAATTGAGTTTGAAATTTAGCAATTGAAAATTTGGTTTCAATGGTTTGATTGTGTGATTTAGGGTATTTAATTTAGGTTGAATTGATAAATTTAGCTATTAATTTAGTTGTTTATTTGATAATTGATACTAATTATATGATGAAATTGAATTGATTTAATTACAAACAACTATTTGATTGTGTTGAAATTGAATTTGTTTATTTAAGTAATTTGACTGTGTATTTGTGTTGTTATCAGCTCCCAAACCATCATCAACAAGTAATGAAAGTCCTATTGACAAAGCTAGTGAAAAAGAGCCCGTATAAAGATAGAAGTTTTCGATAATGATATTATTTGT
This sequence comes from Euphorbia tirucalli, assembly GCA_039660915.1. Lineage (NCBI taxonomy): Eukaryota > Viridiplantae > Streptophyta > Magnoliopsida > Malpighiales > Euphorbiaceae > Euphorbia > Euphorbia tirucalli. The sequence goes on from CM077639.1 coordinate 17,017,378, forward strand.
AGTACGGGATTAAGGAAATCAATTAATAGTTATCCCTTTGAGATGAGAGATTCATTGAGAAGGAGATACTTAGATAAAGGGCCTTGTCAACCAATTGGGCATTAATTTTTTCAAACTAATTATAGTGGATGTCAAAGGAGGTTTCTCTTTTCTCGGTTTAAAAAATTTGCTTGGCTAGAGTATAGTGTCTTTAAAGATAAAACATTTTGTTTATATCAGTACTTGTTTCCTAGTAATAGCAATAAAAGTGGGGCTACTTCTTTTATAGATTTTGTATACAATAATTGGAAACATGCTACGAAAAACTTTGTTAGTCATGAAGGAGGTCCTGATAACCCACACACTTATGCTAGAGTTAAGGTTGGTCAATACTAAACCAAAGAGAGAATGTGGATTTTGTTTTATCGTCAAAAAGTGTTGCTTTAGATAAGTTTTGTGCTCGGTTGACAATGGTTGTAAGAGTAGTTCGACATCTTTTAGGGGAAGGTTTGGGTTTCCCAAGACACGATGAGTCCAAAGAATCAATGCACAGAGGTCATTTTCTTGAACTCATTAGTTGGTTTTGTAAATATAATGAAAAAGCAAATAAAGTAACACAATCAAATGCTCTTAAAAATAATCAAATGACTTCGTCTACCAGTCAAAGACAAATAATTGAAGTTTACGCAAAAGAAATGAGAAAAGTCATTTTGAATGAGATCGGAGACAAGTTCTTTTCTCGCTTGCTGGACGAGGCCCGAGATAATTCCGTGAAAGAGCAAATAGCTATGGTTTTGAGATTTGTGACTAATAATGGAGAAGCTATTAAACAATTTGTTGGAGTGGTTCATGCAACTGAGACTTCTGCACAATGTTTAAAGAATGCCGTTGATGAATTCTTTGCAAAAATGGATTATCACTGTCAATATTTAGAGGTCAAGGTTACGATGGGGCTTCCAATATGCACGATAAGCTTAATGGATTGAAATCAATCAATGAAAACAAGCATGCGCATTATATTCATTGCTCTGCTCACCAACTTCAGTTTGCTGTTGTGTTTGCTGCCGAGGAAAACGATGATGTGAGCCAATTCTTTGAATATATTTCTATGATTGTGAATATGGTTGGACATTCATGTAAACGGCAAGATGCTCTTCACCAATTACACCATGAAGAAGTTGCGAAGAAAATACAAAGTGGCGAAATTTCAATAAGAAAGGGTAAGAATCAAGAAATAAGCTTAGCTCGACCAGGCACTACACGTTGGGGTTCTTATTATAAAATATTACTCCGGCTTTTTGATATGTGGAAGAAGTGGAAGAAGTGCTTTTAACAATAAACAAAGATGGTGATATAAGAAAAAATCGAGGCGCGACTAAGTGTTTATTGGATAAAATGAGTTCTTTTGAATTTGTGTTTGTTAGAAAGTTAATGTATATTTTGAGAGTGACAGATCCTCTATCAAAGATTCTTATAGCCAAAGATCAAAACATAGAAATTGTTGTTTGTATGGTTGAAGCGTTGAAAAAAGAAGTTACAAACATATTGAGAAGATGGTTTGGGAAAATTTCTTGAAAGAAGCCATTGAATTTTGTGTCAAACAAAAAATTAAAGTGCTCAATATGGAGGACATTATTCAAAGCCGTAGTAGAACACTTATTGATGGAGAGCCAACGGCTCATTTTCACCATTTTCGTGCGGAAATCTTTGCAAAGGTATTTCATTCCATTTTTTTTATTGTAATTGATATATATATGTATAGCATTGGTCCTTATTCTTTAAATGGATAGTCTTCTAAATTATTTATTTATTTATATAATAATAGGTAATTGATGAGGGTGCTAAAAAATTGAACAATTGTTTCAATGAGGCAAACATAGATTTGCTTAAGGGTACAATGAGTCTTGATCTTTCAAACTCATTTGCTTATTTTGGTCATCATGAAATATTGAATCTTACTGGGTTATATTTTGAAAATTTCTCTAGTGTTGAGCTAGCTGAGCTTCACTACCAACTTGAACTCTATATTTCTGCTATGAGGGAGAATCCATAATTCTCTAATCTTGATGATGTTGGAGCTCTTGCAAGAAAGATGGTGGAGAATAAATATTACATTTTTTTTCTTTTGGTTTATCGGCGTATTGAATTGGCATTGATCTTACCAATTGCAGCAACTGCTGTTGAAAGATGTTTTTCTGCCATGAATATTGTGAAAACTAATATACGGAACCAGCTAATAGATGAGCTACTGCTAAATTGCTTATTTTGTTACATTGAAAAAAAGATATCATTAGCATTGAGAAGTAAGGCCCAGCAAGATGCTCAAGCAGGCAAGATAAGCAGGCGCCCAACTCAGCAAAATGCCCAGCAAGATGCCCAAGCAGGCAAGATAAGCAGGAGCTCAACCCAGCAAGATGCCCAACAAGATGCCCAAGCAGGCAAGATAAGCAGGCGCCCAAATAAGGAGGCAGGCAAGATAGGCTGACAAGATGAAATTAAGTTATAAGGCAGGAGGTAGAGGCAGGCAAGATAGGTGTCCAAGCAAACGTGAGGAATAAGCTGAGGTGGCAAAGTTTGTTATTAGTTTGTTATTTTTGCCAACTAATCTAACAGACTTCCCGCCTTTTTCTCTCTCTTTTTCACCTTCAATTTTGTTTTTCTCCCTCTATAAATAGAGGTATATTTCAGCTTGTAAATCAATAAGAAGAAATAAGCAATAAAACAAATTATTATTTCAATTGTCTTTTCATGGTATCAGAGCCATGGTGAGAAGAAATGCAAATCGTTATGAGGTGTTTCATGAAGAACAAGCTACTACAAACAATAATGAAGGAGAACAGAGCAACCGGACTGTCCAGATAAATCAGCCGGAAAATCCAGGTATTTCCCTGGTTAATGCAGTGCTTACAAGACCAAATTATTTGCCGTGGAGCAGAGCCATTAGAAGAGCTTTAACATCTAAAGAGAAGTTAAAATACATTCTTGAAGATAATCTCAAGCCAGAAGCAGACACACCAGAGTATGAAAGATGGGAGAAAATTGACTGCTTAGTATCATCGTGGATTCTCAATTCCATGTCTAAAGAATTATGTGAAGATTTTCTTTATGCAGAAACAACAAGAGATTTGTGGCAGGAATTAGAACAGCGTTTTGGTGATAGCAATGGCCCCCTACTTTATCAAATAAAGAGAAGTATCAGTCTCTTCACTCAAGGTAACATATCTGTAATGCAATATTATACAAAGCTCAAGAGGTTGTGGAATGAGCTAAATTTGTTGAGACCAAATCTTATGTGTCACTGTGGAGTTTCACAGAACTGTGTTTGTAACGCATTTAAGAGGATTTCAGATTTACAGGAAGAAGACAGGCTTATTCAATTTCTGATGGGACTGAATGATAACTATGAGCATGTGAAGAATCAGATTCTCCTTATGGATCCACTGCCTTCTTTAAATAAGGCTTATTCAATGCTCACAGGAGTTGAAAAACAACATGAAGTATCTGCTGATAATGTGATTGAAATTGCTAATCTATCACAGAATCAATTCCATCGATCTAGCTCAAAACTTCCTCAAAGTTTTGGATATGGTTTCAACAAAAAGAAGAAAGATGATAGAGGAAAAAGGAATGTTACTTGTACACATTGTGATGCTCCTGGTCATACTAGAGAATCGTGTTTCCAATTAATTGGATATCCGAATTGGTATATGGATTTGAAGAAGAAACAGACTCAGGCGCATATGGCTGAAGCAGACTCAGATTCCACAACTAGTGAAGAAGAATACATCAGTAAAAAACATATGGCTAACATGATTGAGGAGATGTACAAACAATACAGAGAGAAATGGAAGGCATCATGAGAAAAGCATAAACTAAAACAACATTTTGATACACCTATCGACACAACTGATCTTTCAGCTTTTGCAGGATCAGCAGGATTTCTTGAATCAAGGCCTTCAGCAAATTCTGGATCTAGTTCTGGTGAGCATATTTCTACCTCTTTTTCATTTCACTCTTTTGATACAAGATTGAATGAATGGATTGTGGATAGTGGAGCAAGTTCTCATATGACTTCTCAAATCAACCTGTTTACAAAGAAATCTTATCCAGCTGGAAATCAAGTGGTGTTACTTCCTGATGGATCAAAACAAACTGTGCAGCATCTAGGAGATGTAGTTTTAACATCAAAACTGATTCTAAAGAATGTTCTTCACATTCCTACTTTTCGATACAATTTATTATCTGTTGGGAAGTTGCTGGAAGAAGACAATGTGAAAATTATTTTCAATGCTGACCATTGTTATTTACAGGATTAAAATACCAATGAATTGTTGGCAGTAGGATGGAAGATTGGTGGATTATACAAGCTGGACACAAGATCTTTTGATTATAATGTGTTACAATTAGCAATTTGTTTCTGTAGTGTAAATGCATTGGAAACAGAATTGAATAAGCCAAATATTTAGCATTTAAGATTAGGCCATGTTTCTTCAAAAACTTTACTTCATATCCCTGAAATACAATTCAAATGTAATAACCATGTATGTTCAATCTGTCTTATAGCTACTCAGAGTAGACTTCCTTTTCATCACAGTTGTATTTCTTCTACAAGTTCTTTTCAGCTAATACATATTGATCTTTGGGGTCCCTATTCTATTCCTTCTAAGAGTGGAGGAAAATATTTCCTGACAATTGTTTATGACTTTTCTAGATACACTTGGGTTATTATGCTACAACATAAAACACAAACTGCTTCTGCATTGAATATCTTTCTTACTATGATACAGACTCAATTTGAGACAAATGTGAAGATAGTTAGATTTGACAATGGAAGTGAGTTTTTGAATCACAATGTTACCAAACTGTTCCATGACAGGGGCATTTTACATCACAAAAGTTGTGTATATACACCACAGCAGAATGGTGTAGTGGAAAGAAAGCACAGACACTTGTTGAATATGGCTAGGTCTGTTTTATTTCAGGCTTCTTTGCCAAATGAATTTTGGGGAGAGGCTATATTGTATGCTACTGCAGTAATAAATGTTTTACCTAGTAAGGTATTACAATGGCAGACTCCTCATGCCATATTATATCATACTTCTCCAGATTATACAAGGTTTAAAGTTTTTGGATGTCAAAGCTTTTATACAAACACTGAGCCTCACAAAAACAAGTTTGCTCCCAGGGCCTTTTCTGGTGTATTCATGGGTTTTTCCCCAGGACAAAAGGGGTACAAATTATGGGATGTTGTAGCAAACAAATTTGTAGTGTCCAGAGATGTGCAGTTTTCTGAAGATATTTTTCCCTTTGCTACTTCATCAGTTACTTTGCCTTCTTCTGCTTCAATTCCTCATTTTACTCCTCCTGTTGTCTCAAATCCTTCTGATGTTCCTCGCAGGTCTACAAGAATAACTCATCCTCCTCCATGGCTTTCTGATTATTTTACTGCTTATGCTGTTTCTCATCCATTGCCAGAAATTTCTATTTCTGAGCAACAATTGGCTTTTCTCAGCAATGTTATCCAGGAAAAATTACCTCGCAACTACAAAGAGGCTAGTATGGATGATAGATGGGTTACTGCAATGCAACAAGAGCTCTCAGCTCTTGAAGCCAACCAGACTTGGCAGCTTACTACTTTACCTCCAGGAAAGTATGCCCTTACCTCAAAATGGGTCTACCGTATTAAATTTACACCAACAGGGGAAATTGACAAGTTAAAAGCCAGGTTGGTTGCTAAAGGCTACAACCAGACTTTTGGTATTGATTATAATGACTGCTTCAGCCCTGTTGCCCGCATTGTCACTGTCAGACTTCTCATTGCTATTGCTGCAGCTAAACAGTGGGAAATTCATCAAGTAGATGTCAACAATGCTTATCTCCATGGTTTTCTTGATGAAGAAATATATCTTCAAATACCTGAAGGATATTCTGCTACTGCCCCTCATCAAGTGTGCAAGCTTACCAAGTCCTTATATGGGCTTAAGCAGGCTAGTCGCCAATGGCATAAGGAACTCACTAGCAAACTTCTTCAATTTGGTTTACAGAGATCCTACCATGATACTTGTCTTTATACTATGACTCAGGATGGTCATTTTCTTATGGTAGCAATATATGTTGATGACATTCTCATTTGTGGTTCCAATCCATTACATATTCAGCAGTTCAAGGATTTTTTGCACAAGTTGTACACTATCAAAGATCTTGGCCTCGCCCATTTTTTCCTTGGTGTTGAACTTTCTCTCACAAAAAAGGGTATTTTGCTTTCCCAAACCAAATACATTCTGGATATCCTTACAGATGTAGGCTACCAAGAGGTTACCCCTGCTTCTAGTCCCTTCTCCTCAGGCATTCTTCTTTCTGATCCTGGCACACCTATTGATGATCCAGAGATATATAGAAGACTTGTAGGCCGTTTACTCTATCTGGGCTTCACTCGTCCAGATATTTCTTTCATCACACAACAACTTAGCCAGTTTATGCAGACTCCATGCCTGCATCGCTTACATGCAGCTCTTAATGTTCTTCGCTACCTTAAAGGGACTCTGCATTATGGTCTCTTCTATTCTTCTAACTCAAATTTTCAACTTCAGGGGTACTGTGATTCTAATTGGGCCACCTGCAAAACTAGTAGAAGATTTATCACTGGATTTTGTGTCTTGTTAGGTTCATCTCTCATTTCATGGAAGACTAAAAAACAGTCCACTGTTAGTCGCTCTTCTGCCGAAGCTGAATATCGTAGTATAGGCTTAGCAACTTGTGAATTAAAATGGATTAGTTATCTTCTCAAAGGCCTACACATTCCAGTTACTCTTCCCAGCCCTCTTCATTGTGATAATGTTGCTGCTATTGCTATTGCCAAAGACCCAGTTTTCCATGAGCGTACTAAACACATTGAAATTGATTACCATCTGGTTCGTGATTGTGTTGACTCTGGTTTTCTTTCTACCCCTTACCTTTCTTCTCCAAATCAGTTAGCTGATCTCTTTACCAAAGCCAAAACACACAGCAACATGCTCTCCACCTTGTCTCAGTTAGGGCTGGTTTCTATTTGCCATGATGATGCTCCTCGTGAAGGGGGGATGAGAAGTAAGGCCCAACAAGATGCTTAAGCAGGCAAGATAAGCAGGCGCCCAACTCAGCAAAATGCCCATCAAGATGCCCAAGCAGGCAAGATAAGCAGGCGCCCAAATAAGGAGGCAGGCAAGATAGGCAGACAAGATGAAATGAAGTTATAAGGCAGGAGGCAGAGGCAGGCAAGATAGGCGTCCAAGCAAACGTGAGGAATAAGCTAAGGTGGCAAAGTTTGTTATTAGTTTATTATTTTTGCCAACTAATTTAACAGACTTTCCGCCTTTTTCTCTCTCTTTTTCACCTTCAATTTTGTTTTTCTTCCTCTATAAATAGAGGTATATTTCAGCTTGTAAATCAATAAGAAGAAATAAGCAATAAAACAAATTATTGTTTTAATTGTCTTTTCAAGCATCAACGAACAAGCCATTTTGCAATATTTTCAAAAGTTGGCATCTCGCTCAAACTATTTGAAACCCATCAAAAGTTCTGATGCTATGAGTATTTCGTTGTCTCAATCGATTAGAAAAAATTAATTGTTAATATATCATGTGTATGAATATTATTGTTTGGATTAATTTGATTATGTTGTTATTTAATTGAATTGAATTAATTTCTGACATGTGAAAATATATTTTCGCCGGCCGCAATTTTTTTAGGGGAATTTTTGCTCCCATTCGCCAATGCCTGGCACAACAACTCTTAGCCACATAAAAATCTAGTTTTATTGTGGTGAATTGGGTTTTGTTAGTTGCATTTGTACAATCCTTTATTGCCATGCGTGCAACTTTAAGTTATATAAACTATAAAGTAATTATTTATAAATTATAGTGCTACTTATGGTTTTCCTAATTTTTTTTTATACCAATCTTGTTTTTTTGGTCTTTTTAAAATTTTAAAAGAAAGAAAGAAGCAAGAAGAGGAAGAAAAAAGAGAGATGAGTTAGAGATGCTTTGTTTGGAGTTGAGGTTTTGTGTTTGTATTTTTCTTTGAAAAAAGAGAGATTTCAACAAATTTCACATGTTTTTTAGGCACATCCTCGCTTCCTTTTTCAAAAGTCTTTTTTGTTTTTTTAACTTTTTACGTAAATCAGATTATCACTATGTATTTAAACTAATGCAAAGTCAACAATATCACACCTTTGTTTTTCATTTTGTAATTATTTTTAATTAATTCTATTAATTAGTTCGTGAATTGTCATATATATCAAAATTAAGTTCTTATAATTTATAAAGTTGAACGGTTTGGTTATTTATTTATTTTTATTTTTTTAAAAAAAAAAAGATGAAAAAATTGAACGAAATACTGTTTGGTTTACTTATTTTAATTTAATTTTCGAAATGGGTTTGTTCATTGAATTTGTATATATCTCTTAAATTCACAATGCGCAAATATAATTCATTTAGATAATCCATTGTCATATATTATCCTAAATTATTAAATCTATGAGATATTAATAAAATCTATTCAAATTTATTTATATCAATATGTGCTTCTGTAAACAAATAATGGAAAATGGTGTCAACAAATTATAGATAATATTATACTTATTATTAATGAGTTTGGTTAAAAATGAAAGCTAAAATTAATAAAGTATTGGCCTAAAAAGAGACAAATGAAAACATAATTAATTAAAGATGGCGACAATGAAAACGAGAAATGACAGACAAGCAAAGGGTACGAAACTACAAAATGATTAGATTAGGTGATATATATGCTTACCCCATTTCACATTAGCTGCCTGCTGGTTTGGATGTCTTCTTATTAACTCAACTAACCCATTTTACTCTTTCTATTTATTCCTCCATTTTTAAAAGCCACAAGTTTTATAATATTTCTTATATAAAAAAAAATTATTTATATTTTTCTAGAGAAATTTAGCCTACCCATTGTTATTTATAAAATCTAAAATAACCAATGTATATAAATAGTTGTCTTATTTAGTATTATATAATTACGGTATATGAAGAAATATCCCTTTTTTTTTCCCGAAAAACGAATAATCAACATCAAATATCAAGAGAAAAAACCAATATCTCCTAGTTATAGTAATAATATTTTCGCATACAATATATTAAAACGTTATTGATGAATGTTTAAACTTACCATTAAAATGCAAATTCATACGAGGAATGACTTTTTGAATAGAAACCAAGTCAGCTCAAATAAAAAAGGTAAACAGTTTATTAGTCTTTATGCTTTTACATATTATACTAATAAGCCTTTATGATAATTATATAGTTACTAAGTTTTATCATTGTCAATTGTTTAGTTCTTTTAAATCAAATTATACTAATAATCCTAAAATTGCCCGTTATTCTAATAATAAAATATATCATCTATTCTATTTTATATTTTGTCCTCATATAATCATGATATTAATATTACTAATATTGATTACTTAATTTATTAAATTTTATATAATTATATAACAAAACTCTTCGCATAGAGCTTGTTTTATTAAAATAATTAAATAAAAAAAGTATTTTAAAAAATATAAAATTAAGAGTAGAACTATATTAAATTATAACTTTGAAATAAGTAGAACTATATAAAATTATAAATTCAAAAAGAGTAGAACTGTATAAAATTATAAATTTGAAATTTTTATTTCTAATATACTTTATAGATAACATTAATACAAAACGATATCTTTTTAAAATAATTAACAAGATTCGTAATAACATTTAGTTAGTTTATAGATATTATATTAAATTAATTAAAAAATGATCACATATATTAAAGAGAATAAATAACAGAAATAGTTTTATTTTTATAACTAATATATAAAAGTATAGAAATGTTAGTGCATGTGTATATACTACAAAAAGTTTTATTAGAAATATTTTAATTAAATTTAAAAACTAAAAGATAAATTTTTACCTATAAGCATAAGTAATTTTCTCATTTCATAAGCGAAAATAAAAGAAATGACTAAATAGTTCATTGAAACAAACTTAAAGACCTTAAAATTTAAACATTGATTATTGTTGATGCAAAAACCGAAGATTTAAAAAAATGAAAACATATATAGATATGGACCTCATTTTGAAGAGAAAAAAAGAATGAAAAAAATTTTCTAAAACTGAATAGCAAAATAATAAACGGATATAAAAATAAGTAATAAAATTAATTTTTAATTATGAAAGATGAGAGAGAAAAGTAGAGGAATCCATGAGAATGTTTAAATCACGTAATTGAGAAATTTTGAAAAGTTTTTAAAGTATTTTTGTCTACATTTTTCATTTCACGTAAAACAGAAAATAGGAGCAAAAGATCAAGCAATAATTCTTTTTACTAATGTATTTTTAAGGAATAATATACTGTATAAAAGGCATCGTAAAATTTTCTTATAAAAGCATTAAATTAAATGATAAAATAAGTTCCTCCATCTCAAATTATGTCCATTCTTTCTAAAATTAAATTATGGAGAAAACTTTTTTAAAGGAGATTATTTATTCTACGAGCCTATGAATCACCAGAACCTAGTCTATGAGCCTATGAATTTCGAAATAAAGGATCAAAAGTCTCTGTAAATTTTCTAGTGTCCAAAACAGAATAGAAAAACTTTTAATATAGGTTAGAAAGAGGAACTATTAAGGAGATTAATTATCCATAAAGAAAGAGGTCTGTTTCAGTCCAGCATTCGCGTCACCCATATTATGCGGGTGCTCATTGAGTCTTTGGAGGTTCGAGCTTGGATTTGTACCCCTCTGCGCGTGCAAAAGAGAGCCTCTTGGTTAGAAATTCTTACAAACCTAAGGAAATGTTATTCCTTATAAACCACTTAACTTTTTTATAAACAATGAACATGAAATTTGAGAATTTCATGACATTTTCTTTTACAAATTTCTTTCTTTCAAGCTCACTTTGAACATCAATTTCTCATTCATCCTTAATCCGTTTTAGGCATATTATATACCGTTGGAAAAATCTCGTTGTATAAAATACGATGACACAACTCACATTATTAATTACTAACCATAAGATAATTAAGTTTAAAATTGACTAATAATCACTTGTCACTAGGGGTGAGCATCGGTCGGTTCGGTTACCGAACCGAACCGAATTTTCGGTTAACCGAACCGAATTATCAGTAAAAATTAGAACCGAACCAAACCAAACCAGGATGAAAACCGAACCGAACCGAACCGAAATTTTTTGGTTCGGTTCGGTTCGGTTCGGTTATTACCGAAATTTGGTATTTTTATAAAAAAATAAATAAAAAAAATATTTAAAATGATTTTTAGGGCAATTAATTGAACCATTATATATTATTTTTGTAATTAATTGTTATTTAGTCATTTTATATTTTTTAATGAAATATAAAATTCAATTAAGTAAATTAGAATATTACAAACCTAATATATATATATATATATAATAATTCGGTTCGGTTTCGGTTAAACCGAATTTTTTTACGGAAAAACCGAACCGAACCGAATAACCAAATATATATATAATTGTTACCGAACCAAACCAAAAAAAATTCGGTAACCGAACCGAATTTTTTTTTCGGTTTGGTTCGGTATTGGTATTCGGTTAAACCAGATTATGCACACCCCTACTTGTCACATATTCAATTTTCCAACAATTAGTAATCATTAAGTTTGTACAACAATAAAGAAATTTCATCATTTACACAATTATATAACTCTATTCAAATTTCATGAGCCCTATTACTGCCATAACTCACACATACTTATTCACATAGCACAAGCTCCAGAACTCTCAACGCAAACAAATAAGCAAACAACTCTACTTGCTTATATAGATCTCAAATTAATTTGTATGTCCTTTCTGAATATATATTCTTCATTAATCTTGTCTTTTTTTAATGTGGGATTTCCAACTAACAATAATCACAGATGTGGAGTTGAACTCATATAACACAAAATCAATAAGTTTGTGTTATAATCCAATCTACACTATTTGTATGCTACTCAGTCTCATGTTTCCGAATATGGAATCTCCAATGCAAGTAATCGAGGATTCAAATCTTGAAAACTCTATTTATTATGGAATTTGTACACATTGTAGGATGTTTATGTGTTGTACATACTTCAAACACATAGGGCATTCAAGTGCGAGGGTATGTGAGAGACAATAATAAAAACTATTTTTAACCCTTACATATCAATTTAAGCTTTAGGATGATTAATTGATTTCTTTATACAGGTATTATTAGTTTACTTCATCCGACCAACAAAATGAAACATATAAAAAGAAGAATAAACATATATTTTTTTTCTAAGTATATCTGATTATTCGGTTTGAGATTGATTAGAAACCCTTTAGGATAACCATCTTCTAATTAAAATTTTTTTGCATACATTGAAATTCGAAATCGATATATCTAGCTTACTCCATTTTTACAATTCAAGTTAATCTTAATTGGTATAAAAGAATAATTAATTAATTTAACCATGCCAACATCGTGGACAGAAAAGATGAAAAATTTATAAAATTAATATGTTAAATCTTAAATGTAAGATAAGGTCCATAAAAATTTAATGTTTGAATTGAAGTACGGAAAGAGTTATATTTTTTATTTTATAGATCAATTGTGTTAAATTTGGATATTTTTATTGGACATTCTCTAGTAATTCATAGATGAATTGGAAAGTGGTGATGGAATTTTGAAAATGTACGAAATTGTACTTTGTTTCACGAAAGAAACTATAATTGAAGTCAATTGAAACCTGAAGACAACTCTGAAAAGCCAAATAGAGCTCTCTGAAAAGCCAAATAGAGCTCTACTTCTCCTTATGTACTTTATTCCCTCCTTTTCACATTATTTACCTGCTTACGTGGAATTTCCCATTTATTTTTTCTTTTACTCAAAATTAACAGCCGCCGCTCACACTCTTCCCACTCAAGTACTACTAAGTATTAAAAAAAAAAAAAAAAAAAAAAACATTTTAATTCTAAAATGCTACCCCAAATATAATTAAATGTATGTTCTTGTATGAATAATTTATATTTAACAACAATTAATATGTTAAAGAAAGACCTGTTTACGTACAAAATTCATCTACTATATTAGTTTACGATAATTACATTAAAAAGTCTAATAATTTTACATACAATATTATTGAAAATGATATTACTTTTCAAATCGTTTATCAGATGGTTTACGACAAGTTATTCTGTTAATGTATTAATTTGTTTTTCCCTATTTATATTTTGTACTTGAAATTGAATATTGACCTTCGATATGAAGAATTCTAATTTTGAGATATTTTGGTTTGATAAGTTAACATCATATCTAAAAAGGGGAATCATATTCAGGAAATAAAATTCGATATTATCATGTGAACTCAAACTATATTATATATACCCACTTTTAATTAAAATGACAAATATATATAGCTTTTAAAAATATATATACTTTCTATTTTTCTTTTTTACTTTGGTACCAAGCCACGATTTTGAAGTTTGGATCATTCTCGTCAACAAAAAAAAAAAAAAAAAAAAAAAAAAAAAAAAAATCTTTTTCAAAAATATATGAGTTGAATTTAGATTATCTTGGGACAATTCGGTTCATATTTTGTGTGGATATTATGTAATATAATTAAATAAAAATAATAGTATAATAACTTTATTTTGTATAGTAAGAAAATACTTTATTCATTAAGTGGCTTTTAAATAAGAAATTGCTTTACAGTGGGAAAAAAGAATTTACTTTGTTTAAAAAAAAAAAAATTAAACAGAAACTACCAACACACGTACAGTTGATATATAGTCATGATTTTAATATATAAATTTGTTTGGTATAATTACTAATAACTAAATAAATGCAAAAAGTATCATAACATCGATTTTGATGTAAACATAAAAATTTGTCAATTATGAATAATTAGGTAGAATGACATGGCTGATAATATTACCATTAAAAATCAATAATTGTTGTCCTTAATTAAAACAAATAATGAAAAATTGAGAAAATAATTAATTGAGGTTGAAAGTTTGATAATGATCACATTTTTCTTGTTGAAAAAAGAGAGATTAAGAGGGGGTAATTGGTCAACTTTTTACTATGCAATAGTCAACGTTAGGAATTTCTCTCTCTCTTCTTATCTATGTATCTATCATTTTCATGGCTAATCAAAGTATGAATTTTCTTTTTGCTTAATTTGAATTTCCATGTATTCTTTGCTAATTTTTCTTTCTCTCCTAATATGATATATAATTTAAGATTTAGAATTTTCTCTGCCGACTAATCTAATTTTCACATCACATTGATTATTTTGAGACTTCTATATAACCCTTCTTTCTTTCAATTATCCAAATATACATGTATTAATAACCACCGTAAATACTAATTAGATTTTTCATTTTAATCATCCAAACTATATAAAATTATTTATTAGTATTTATTTTTTAATGTCATTTTGATATTAAATTTTGAAACAATTCTGAATTTTTTTTAATAGGGCAGTCAAAAGTTCCAATTGTTTAATATGTATATACATATATTGAGAATATATCAATTGTCATATCAATAATACAACTATTCATTTCAAAATTATATTGACATGAAATTATGATTTTATACATTAGCTTGACAATATATTAATTGTCATGTCAATAATACAACTATTCATTTGGTTTTTGTAATAATGTGAATCAATAATATTAATTTTAAGGCAAAATCATGGTAAAAATGCAAACTTACATTTAAAAAAAAAAAAAAAAAATTTATTCCTAAATTTATAGACATCCAATTGGATAGATGCATATATTTTTGAGACAAAAGTAAAAAAATAAAAAAATGACAACTCAAAGAGTGGGAACCTAGAAAACAGAATGCTACATAATCAAAGCTTAGGCACTTTGTTTGTGTCTTTTATTTAATTACTAAATGGTTGAATGTGTTTCTATGTGGCATATGAAATTTATTTCCGTATTCATTATAAAACCAAAAAATTAAAAGCAAAGTAGGGATTAATGCAAAATGTAAATAAAAGAAAGTTGCTGAGTAGAACCCACAAAGGAAAACACCATCAATGTGTTAGTTAATAAAAATTTCTAAATTTTTTTAAAAATAAAAAATAAAAAAGAAAAGTTTCTTTATAAAGAAAAGAAATTAAAAGAAAGGTTATAGGGGTATAAAATTGTAGGGGTTAAATGAGGTTCATGTGATGGCGGTAATGAAAAAAATTAATATATTGATTTGGGGGTAAGCTAAGTTTCATGTGAAATTGATAATTAAAAAATAAATAAATAAATAAATATAGGCATTCAGTTTCACATGGAAATTGATAGGGTATCTATTCATGAAAATGGTGTTTATATATATATATATATAAAAGAATGAGCTGGTACCCATCATTTCCTCCTCCCTCACATTTAAAGCACATACCAACAAATATGGTAGGGGAGACCCATTTACCCCCAACTACCTCTAACTTAATGCTTCCCCCTTCTCTCTCTTTTTTTCACACCTTCTCTCTTCTCCTTCTTTTCTTTCCTATTTCCTTTTTACCTTTTAAACTCCTTCTTCATTTCAAGATTAATCATTTACCAAATTATCCTTTTCCATTATTGTCCATGGGTACAGGAGAAGATGTATTTTCACTTTCAACTCATAGATTTACGAGAAAACTTACATATCGTTTCATTTATAAGGCTCCAATAATATCGGTGGAATTCGAGCCTAGGTGAAAGTACTATAATAGTCATTTCTTTACTAATGAGTCGTCTTTTCTTACGCATTCTCTCTTCTCCTCCTTTTCTTTCCTATTTACTTTTCAAACTCATTCTTAAGTTCTAAATTACTCAATTACGAAGTTGTCCCTTTCTTTTTTTTGTTACAAATTTTTTTTTACAAAAAAAAAAACTTAGGGGTAGAAGAGGCATTTTCAATTCAGGATCAGAAAAAGCTTTAACACCACAAAAGACTTATAAAAGGACTTGCATGCATATCGCTCCATCTATTGAGAGATTCATAGTCAGATGGAAGTACTACAAGAATTGCTTTCTTATCGTTGAAAATCCTTCCTCATATACACAAAATTCTCCATTTAAATTGGATGGTTCTTATATTTTTAGAGAGTTGAACATAGGCTGAGTATCTCTTTTTAAAGAGACTCGAGCCTTAAACTTTTCATAAACTAAAATCAGTACATGTATAATTATTTTGTATAAGAGAAACAATCATGTTATTTAAAATTTAAGCATATTATAATCTCTTTTTTTTTTTTTTTAGATTAATACCCCTTATAAGTGAAATCAATGGTGATTATCACAATGTCTACTTTCTTTAAAAAAAAAAAAAAAAAGAAAAGAAAAATTATGGTGAGTTAAAAGGGGTTGTTGAACCTAAGATCCCCATAGTGTTTGTTTTTGATAAGCAAGTAGAATTCCAAAATAGCAACTTCGCTTTGAATTATGGATATTTAAGAATAGGTAGCCAAAGAAGGAAAGTTTGTGCATTATAAGGTATAATGAAAGTTGAGTAAGCAAGATAATTGATGTTTCAATTCTCTAACATTTGTATTCTTTATGATTATTTACCATTATCATATCCATTATCATTATAATAGCTAATGTGCTAACAACTGCAAGTTCAATCAATAATAGTTATAGGAAAAGTGGTTAAACACCAAGCCATTTCTTTGGTATGCTGTAATAAAATCTATTTTTCAACTATTTATTTTATTATATTTCATTGCCATTGGACATTTTACAATAATTTGTTTATGAAAATTTCTATTACTTATTGATTGAAATTGGCTTGAGTAATTAAGGATGTCCAATAGTTTCAACTAGAGATTTCGAGTTCAAATTATGATATAAAACTCACTTAAAAAAAACTACTAAGAGTTATTTTGTTCATTTTTATTTTTTAAAATTGTCAGAAAATGTGTTATTAAATGTTGAAATTTTGAAGCTTCATTGATGCAGGTGTATTTTTGTAACCCATTTATTGATGAAGTATATTTTCTTTTAGTTTAATATAATTTTGGGTGAAACAAATTTTTTTTTTATTTTTTATGTGGATAAATATGACAAACAGAAAAATGGGTATCATATACATTTTGAGGAAAACATTACTCCCATCCAAAAAAAAAAAAGTTAGCCAAAATGCAAAACTACAATTTTGCTTCTCTACGCCAAGAAGGAAAATCTTACAAGAAAAACGGCTAAAAGAGAAAAAAGAAAAAGAAAAAAGAAAGACGGAACTAAATGCAAATATGAAAAAGTTAAGGGACACAATTGCAAAATAAAGCTAAGGTATTTCAGTTTTATAACGCAACACCCTCTCTCTTTTATCAGTTAAGCTTCTCTGTTACAAAGTACAAAAAACTATCTCAAATACATTTTCTCTCTTCTACTCTCGCCGGCCGCCGGCGATATGTTCGACGGAAAACTCTTCTCCGCAGTTTCTTCGAATAATCGATATCTGAGATCCGAAATCGCTCTAATTGTTTCCGGTACGGTCTCAAATTTATATATTCTCTGCCATTTAACTCGTACTCTTAACTAGCTTTAAAATTATCGCCCGATTAGGATCCGGATTATTTTCATGAGATTGGATTTGGATCGGACTTGAGAAATTACAATCTTTTGTTAATTTATAAATTATTTCATTCTTTGCTTACCCGTTCAAGTTAATTTTTTGTTGGCTTATTATTTCTTGTTTGTTGCTATATTTGTTGTTAATTGACTGTATGATAAATATTTTCAGGTAATATCTCTCTTCGGATTGCTGGAAATCAATTTGAAATTCTTCCCTGCAAATCTTGGTGATTCGGTTACACAGCTGGGTTCTGTTTTATCTTCATTGGAGATTGTTCTCTCTATGCGTTCGATATGATTGCAAAAGGTTTCAACTTTTTTTCGTCTGTTTTATAACTAAAATATAATAGCGGCCTTCGTTTTTATTTAATTTCCCTCAAAAGTTGGGCGGGACGTGTGAAATGGAGGTATGTAGTATTGATTTGTTGAATTGATGGAAAGGAGAAACAGATGGAGATTGATTGTCTTCAAAGATCGGAATTTGTTTTCAGGGTATTGGGAGCATAATCAAAATCCGTGGTGTAAGGGCAATAGTCAGATTTATCAGGATTATTTTCCTTTTCGAGAAACTGTTGGGTCTTTCTTTGCATGATATCAAAGATTGTTAATATACATAAAACAGCTTATTTAGATTATAAATTGATGGAGGAAGAAGAGGAAGTAAGGAGTTACTCAGTAATAAATACAAGGGGAGGTGTGAATGATGGTCGCTTACGGTTAGGATCAAGTGATTCTCTCCTCCCTGGTCTTATTGATGATGTTGCACTGAATTGTTTGGCTTGGGCATCTAGATCTGACTATGCTTCATTATCATGTATAAACAAGAGATTTCATAAGTTAATTGGAAGTGGAGATTTATACGGGCTAAGGAAGCAATTGGGAATTGTGGAGCACTGGGTGTATTTAGTTTGTGATCCAAGGGGATGGGAGGCTTTTGACCCTGTGAGAAAGAAATGGATGGTTCTGCCCAAGATACCTTGTGATGAGTGTTTCAATCATGCAGATAAAGAGTCACTGGCTGTGGGTAGTGAATTGTTGGTTTTTGGGCGTGAGCTGTTTGAATTTGCCATTTGGAAGTATAGTTTGATTCGTCGGGGTTGGGTCAAGTGTGAAGGGATGAATCGCCCCCGTTGTTTGTTTGGATCAGGTAGCTTTGGTTCTATTGCTGTTGTTGCAGGAGGGAGTGATAAGAATGGGAATGTTTTGAATTCAGCAGAGCTGTATGACTCTTCGACAGGCAAATGGGAAACACTACCTAATATGCATTCACCGCGTAGATTGTGCTCAGGTTTTTTTATGGATGGCAAATTCTACGTGATTGGCGGGATGTCAAGTCCCACTGTTTCATTGACATGTGGGGAGGAGTATGATTTTGAAACAAAGAAATGGAGGATAATAGAAGGGATGTATCCAAATGTTAATAGGGCTGCTCAGGCTCCTCCACTTGTTGCAGTTGTTGATAACCAGCTCTATGCTGTTGAGTATCTAACTAACATGGTGAAAAAGTATGACAAGGGGAAGAACACCTGGGATGTGTTGGGGAGGCTTCCTGTGAGGGCTGATTCTTCAAACGGATGGGGCTTGGCTTTCAAGGCCTGTGGAGAGGAACTTCTTGTTGTGGGTGGACAAAGGGGCCCTGAAGGCGAAGCTGTCGTGCTTAACTCTTGGTGTCCAAAGTCGGGAGTCAATAATGGAACTTTGGATTGGAAGGTTCTTGGTGTGAAGGAGCATGTTGGTGTGTTTGTTTACAATTGTGCCGTCATGGGTTGTTGAGGGTTCATTTAGATTGACTCAACAGAGGGTGCAGGTTACTGCAAATCTTAACCTGGCCTTTTTAGGGTGCTTCCTGAATGTTTATTTGATTGACTAGAATTAATTTGTTACTGAGATAGCACTTCTCAATATGAGAAATTTGGTTTCTTTCTCTCTTAACATCCTTGTATTTAGAATTTGTGTGTTTCACTTCAAGTTTCTACGCTCGCATTTCAATTTTTTCCCCCTCCTTGTTAAGTTCGATTTCTGATCACAGCTAATAAATTGAAACCATTATTGTTCCAAGGTTTGATGTTAGTTTCTTGCACACACATCTCTTCTCTATCCTTTTCATGTGAGTATATGTTTCTCTGATGCTGTCTCTTAATATGATTTTCAAAGGTGCATTTTTTGTTATGGGTGTTGGTTTAGAGAGGAAAGATATGGAGATGATGTTTGATTAAAAGGATTGGGGTATGGTGTAGGAATGCAGGTTGCTTATAAAAGAGGGTAATTGAAGTTGTAACTAATTAACTATAAGTGATGAGATGACATTATAATTTGCAACCATCATGTTGCTTCTATTCTTGTCTTTAGTCTTTCTCTTCTTCTTTCTTTGAACAATCAACATCTCCAAATTTGTTACAGAAGATAATTAGAAACTCTGTTGAGCGCTCATGAATACGTGTCTTGTAAATATACGGGTTTTGTAAATTGTAAAACTATATATTTTTCTTAATATTTCTACAAAACTGTCAATTTATGCAATACAGTATGCAATTTCCAAAGCATTACATTTTAGAAATTCTGGATAACTAAGCACTGGAAAGAATACAATTTATAGTGCATGTAAAACATTTTGAATTTGAATTCAATTTAAGACTTTGAACCGATCAATTTGACCAATATATTTGAATTAAATAGATAGTGCAAACATAAATTATATATATATAAAGTTGAAAATAGAAATGGGAATAACTGTAGATTTTGTAGGGATAAAAAACATAAGGAAGTGGGGGTTGGTTGGGGCTTGACCTCCCCTCCCCCTCTTGTTATGAGCTTTTCATTTAAGTGTCGTTTTCACAATTTTATTTCTTACTCTTTTGTATAATTTTTGACATATTTGATTGTGTCCTTTCGAGTGCTTTTGTTTGTTTAATGTCTTATGATTTTGTCTATCACTTCCATTTTACTATATTCCTTCTTTACCAATATTATTTTCTTCTTTCTACATTTTTATTTTTCTTTTCTTTTTCTCCCCAAAATTCATAATTTAGATTTCTACCTTTCCAACTTTGTTCAAGGACTTCTCATTTGCTCTCATAAAATAATCAACCTCTTTTCATTTTCACATTATTATTATTATCATCATCATAAGTTAAGGGATGTAAAAATTTGTAACCATACTTGTTCATTGGGTGGACTCAAACCGAATTTGATTAGGCTTGCCACTTAAAATAAAAACTCAAGTCTATCTCATCCTACCCTATCCAATTTTTGTGCGTGCTTGGATCGAGCTAGGCTCGGCCTTGAAATTAATTTTCAAGTTTAATTCAAGTTCATTCACATACAAAAAATTACTAATTATTTTATATATTATTATTATTATTATTGTATAACATAATACTATATATATTATATATATAATTTTTATCATCAGGTCGTGTCCAAGCTAGACATGAGGTTTTGAATAGGCGGGCCATATCAAGTTCAAGCGAATCTGATATATAAAATACATATCCAAATCCGAATTTTCAATAGCAGTTTATTCTAGGTCGGATGAACAACTAAACAAGTGTAGTTCCTAGGTAGTCAAGATTTTTAATTTATAAAGAAAATAATTCCATGCTCTTTAAGGATTATTTTTTGGCTATGGAATCAAATTGCATCCTAAACTATTCTCTAAAAGTCAATTTTGTTTCTAACCTTTCGAAGTCGTCAATATCTCCTCTCACATTTTAAATTTTCAACAAGCTGTTCCCTCTTACAACAACCGCTCACTAAGAATTAGGAGATTTGGATCATTGTCTCTAACAAAAATTTTCCTAGTTATATTATTAGTCTTTCCCTTAGTTTCTACTACTCGGTTGTCGTATTTTTTTTTTAATAAATCAGGGTTTGCAGTTTTATCATTTGGCTTAGTGTTCGTCCACGATTTGGTTGATTCCCAAACTCTACTATGGATATAAATTTCACCTTTGGAGTAAGCATTGTTAACATTTGGTGTAGTGAGTGTGGAACTATGCAAAATCCATTATTAGATTTCAAAGATATCCAATGCTTTTCTAGATGATCTTCAGCCTTAAAATGTTTTCAATTTTTTAAATTTGCTACTAGGTTTCAAGCATTTCCATGGCATACATAATTTGGCGAGTTACTAGATGATTGTTGCTCAATCCATTTTCAAGACGAAATTTTTACATTCGATGAATGAAAAAATAAACATCAATTTCAGTTAAGTTGGAGCTCGATTACAATAGGAATCAAAAGATCATGTATTGAAAAAAAAAAAGATCAGTAGGCTGAAAATAGGAAAGTTCAAAGGGCTCAGTGTAACAACTTATTTCCAAAACTATGAGATATTGCTCATTTTGGTCCAAGCTCATTCCTTAGACCTTCTAGCTTTAAAATGTATCTATTTATATTGGAAACACTTCTTACTAATATAGTCCAGTCTCTCCCTCCTCATTTTTTTTATGTGAGATTCAGTTCATTCCTACCCTATCGCTATCTTTTTGTCATGGAACCAATTGACCCAAAAGCTTAAACTGATAGGTAAGCCCAATGTAGCTTTTATTATTATGGCTAACACTCCCCCCACACGCGAATGCCCTTTGGGCTTGAAGCTTGTACAACATATGCCCACCCTGACTTGTGTTGAATTTTAATTAACAAAGGGAGTTGCCAAGATTTGAACTGTAGACCTTTAGGTTTAAATGACTTTGATACCGTATTATGAAACCATCAATTAACTCAAAAGTTTAAGCTGATAAGTAAGTCCCAATTATAGCTTTTATTATTATTATTATTATTATTATTATTATTATTATTATTATTATTATTATTATTATCATCATCATCATCATCATTATCATCATCATCTCTTACACCTTCAGGGTCGCTTCTTGCTCAAGCCTTCTACCCCAGTGCCACCCCTCTCACGACCGAATCATTACAGGCCCATTAGCTTCCGCCTGGTTAATCCTCGAACCATCACATCGTAGTGGAAAGTAGACTCTGATATTAATTGTGACGACCTGTTTCAAATACCATGTAGATATTTGTCCACTTTGGCCTAAGTCTCATTCCTTGAATATGACTTTAAAACATGTCTAATAGTATTGGAAATACTTCTTATTAATATAGCAAAGTCACTCCCTCTCCATTTTCGATGTTTAGTTCATTTATGTCCCCATTGCCACTCGTTGAGGCCACTTCTTGCTTACTCCTCTCAGAACTAGGCTATGTTGCACGGAAACTAAAACGAAAACGAAAGCAAAAACGGACACATAGAAATGTCACTTATAAAAAAAATATAGGAAACAGAAACTGTGCAGAAACGTGTAAATAATAAAAAATATAGGGTATATCTATAAATATTAAAACTATAAAAATGCATTTATATAGTTATATTTTATAGAAAACAGAAAAATAATATGTATTCAATAAATATATTTGTGAGCGGACGACGTTTTCGACGGAACGTGGACTCTCTCGGAAGGGAACCTCGAGATCAGGCAACCCTCCCTCGTGTGGGGGTTTTTTTAGATGGAAATTAGATTTTGGAAAAGCTAAATTAATTCATAAAAGAACCGAGACCTAAGTCTCGATAAATAGTGTAGGAGTCGCCACCCGACTCAGCTCAACCGGGAAATTTCATTATAGCTGAACCGGACAAAAGGCCGCTACACTATCCAGAGATCTAGGTCCGGACAAGTCTCCTATTTCGTGTCTAATCAAAATAAAATTCAGCCAATGTTCATAGATGGTATTTTAAATTTTAAAGTCCATTTTTATTGAATAAAAGCATGTAGCGAACACACAGATAAAATAAAATAAAACAATAAATAATTAAATTATTACAATCCAATTGAATAAAAAATAAAAACTCTCAACCTCATCTTACAAACGCCTAAAATACACGATGATCTAGAAAATACAATCACCTTAAATACACGGATTAATCTATTAATTACATCCAAAATAAAAATAAAAATAAAAATAAAAATAAACTAAAAGCTGCAAAACATAAGGTTAGCACAGTTTACGACACACCACGAATAGGACTCAAACAAGATAGAATTGGGAAATTAGAAATTTGGGGCATGCATTTAGGGGGATAACCGGGTCGGCTCGGCTCGGCTAGCCGGCCTAATTAGACCTGGAAAACGATTTTAAAATGTCCTTATACTTTTTTTGGTTTTGTGAGAAAATCATTTTGAAAACGTTTTATTTTTCGGTTTGATTTAATTTAGCATGTGAGGTGGGTCGGTTTTCGGGAGAATCGGGTCTCCGTTATGGCATTGTTCTAAATGCAATTATACTAAAAATTAAATTTAGGGTCGTGAATGCACACAACAAAATTCATTTTTGGTGATTTTCTAATTTTTCTGAATTTTTATGATTTTTAGGAATTTTTTTCGATTATTCTGAAAATTCTGTCCCTGGACGGAACTTACAGTCGTGCGGCTGTAATCCTTCCACTTGTAGAAAATCGCCAAATTTTATTTAAATGAAACTAAAAAAAGCGGGAAATCAAGAAAACTCGTACGACTGTAATTACAGTCATACGACTGTTCTTCACCACAATAACAGTTGTACGGCTGTTCTTGATTTCCAAAAATAGCAAGTCCGAAAATTAAGTTTTTATGTACAGAAACACACCAAATCACCCAGGATCAGCAAGAAAATGAAGGTTTGAGGTATATTTACCTTTGTGGCGCTGATCCACCATAGGAATGACCGCTGGAAACGCCCCAATCACCTCCAAATTGCTTTTTTTTTTCCTTGTGTTAAGGTTTCCAAAACCAAGTCCAAAAATCTCCAAAATGTCAAGGATTTAGAAAGTTTAAAGTCCGAAATTGATTGAGTTTGAAGTGTCAAGTTATTAACCTATGATTTCTAATAGATTTTAAACTTAAACACTGAAGAATCAAAAGAAAAAGAGGAGAAAAAGATGGCTTGAGTTGGTTTTTGCTTTTTCTCTTGTTTTTCTCTCTTTTCTCTATCAATTCCTCTAAAATCTTAGAATCAAAAGTCCTTTCTCTTTCCTCTCTTCTTCCCTTTTATCTGCTTGGTTTCTTGTTGGAGAAAACGAGCATTAATTGCTCTGAAAATCAATCCCATTTTTTTATTTCACAGGTATGGGCTGTTGTACCTGCTCCGCTAATACAGTCGTACGACTGTAATACAGCCCCACGACTGTAATTACAGTTGTGACTTTTTTTTAATTCGGGAAAAATTTCGGCGCTTACAGCTGCCCTTCGCGTGATCAAATTCGATACCCGGCTCCAGGTCTAAAATACCTGAGGTGATGAATTTGAGAGCACAGATTGAAGTGCCACAGACACAAAAAAGAAAATGTGCAACTGAGTTGCTGAAGTCTCACTGTCGTGATGATGCGTTGAATCGATTGGATGGAATAAGCCGATACCGGGTCTAGGTTACCCGAGGCGAAGTTGGTGGTGAAATAAGCCGATACCGGGTCTAGGTTACCCGAGGCGATGTTGGAGATGAAATAGGCCGATACCGAGTCTAGGTTACCCGAGGCGAAGTTGGAGATGAAATTGGCTGATATCGGGTCTAGGTTACTCGAGGCGATGCTGGAGATGAAATAAGCCGATACCGGGTCTAGTTTACCCGAGGCGAAGTTGGAGATGAAATTAGCCGATACCGGGTTTATGTTACCCGAGGCGGATCTGCTGGGGAAGTGGAATGAAGCCGATCTGGACCGATACTGGGTCTATGTTACCCGAGGCGGATCTGTTGGGGAAGTGGAATGAAGCCGATCTGGGCCGATACAGGGTCTATGTTACCCGAGACGGATCTGCTAGGGAAGTGGAATGAAGCCAATTTGGGCCGATACCGGGTCTATGTTACCCGAGGTGGATCTGCTGAGGAAGTGGAATGAAGCCAATCTGGGCCGATACATGGTCTATATTACCCGAGATGGATCTGCTAGGGAAGTGGAATAAAGCCGATTTGGACTGATACCGGGTCTATATTACCCGAGGTGGATCTGCTGGGGAAGTGGAATGAAGCCGATCTGGGCCGATACCGGGTCTATATTACTCGAGGCGGATCTGCTGGGGAAGTGGAATGAAGCCGATCTGGATCGATACCGGGTCTATATTACCCGAGGTGGATCTACTGGGGAAGTGGAATGAAGCCGATCTGAGCCGATACCGGGTCTATATTACCCGAGGCGGATCTGCTGAGGAAGTGGAATGAAGCCGATCTGAACCAACACCGGGTCTATATTACCCGAGGCGGATCTGCTGGGGAAGTGGAATGAAGCCGATCTGGGCTGATACCGGGTCTATATTACCCGAGGCAGATCTGCTGGTGATTTGTCCACGCTTGAGACAGTGATGATGAATTCCTGCATTTGAAACCGCGAGTCTTCATTCCTTGATCGAGAGATTTTGTACAGAAATTTTTGCCCCTTCGATCAAGAATGAAGACTAGCTGGGGATGAATGCTCTGTGTATGTTGTGTACGTATGCATGATGATGCATATGCATGTAGATCCTAAATGATGTATGTCTTATTATTTGTTTAATGCTGATGTTCCTCCTTTCTGCTGGGGAAGGTATGCTTTGCCCCTGGCTTGTGGAAGGCACTCTTTGCACAAAGCTTCTTCTTGGTGAAGATATATGAGGGCTATTGAGGAAATGATATGATTATTGGGGATGCGTGACAATGCTGGGGAGAAGGATCATAGTTTCCTTTGTAAATGTTCCGCTGAGGAGTAATGTGGAGGGTCCCGCTGGGGAAATGATGTAAGGACTCCTGTGGGGAAATAGTGGAGAGATTCTACCCTTCCGTCCCTACGATTTATAAATTTAGAAGTGCTCTAAATTTTTCCTGGGCTGCCCAATGAGGGTTTTCAGCCCAGCGAGCTGCTCTAATTTTTGCTTGAGGCGCCTTTTTGGTTTTCACCCTAGCGAGCTCTTTTTTTTTTTAAACAAAGACCGATCGAAATGGCAAGTTCTTGGACAACCACTGTCACTCTTCGGAAAGATGAATTAGATTTGGAGGGTGATAAAAGATTTCAGATTGTATGTATTTAGCACATTTTCATTGTTAAATAAAGTGATGTGTTTAATTGGTTAAATGCAATGCGCTTTCTTTCAATGGATGTGTAAGCAAGATAATTTTGTTTATGCATTTGACATAACCCCCCAAATATATATTTAAACAAACATTTCACTTTATTGATGAAATCAAAATGAGTACATTTGAAAAGATTGAGTCCCCAGATGGTATACATTCTACACAGAGCCAGAATCTGCCACCAGTCGTCCCTTTCAGAATTTCCCACTGATGATTTCCTCTCGTGTCTTAAATTTTGCCTAGACCGCTTTTTTCGAGTTTTCAGCCTAGCATATTTTTCTTTTTTTTTTTTAAACATGATAAAGCTTTAAGCGATCTTGATTGACAGGATTGGTGAACTCATTTCCATCCATGTCTATGATGCTGACACTGCTCTTCGATAGCACTTTCTTCACAATATAGGGCCCTTCCCAGTTGGGTCTAAACTTCCCCCGAACATCGACATTTGAAGGCCATAATTGTTTTAGAACCAAATCTCCTGCTTTCAACTGCCGCCTGGGGCACTTCACATTCCGATTATACGCTCTAGCCATTTTACGTTGGTACATCTACAGATGATCCAGTGCTTTCAGCCGCTTTTCATCTAGCGCTGCCAATTGCTTGTATCTAGCTTGAACCCATTCAATTTCTGGTAATTGAGCTTTCAAGGCGACTATGAGTGACTTGAGCTCTATTTCTACTGGTAGCACTGCTTCCATACCATACACCAAGCCATATGGAGTCTCCCCTATTGGTGTTCTGATGCTGGTTCTGTAACCCCAAAGAGCATATGGTAGTTTATCAGCCTAATCTCCGTAAGTGGTTAGCATTTTTGATAAGATCTTCTTTATCACCTTATTAGCTGCTTCCACTGCACCGTTAGCTTGGGGCCTATATGGAGAAGACTTATGATGCTCAATGCCATGTTCTGCAAGCAGCTCAGCTATTGCCCCTTGGAATTGCACTCCGTTCTCAGTCACTATATGATGGGGAATCCCATATCGAGCAAATACGTTCTTCTAGATGAACTTAACCATCTACTTGGCTGTTGCACTAGCGAAGGATTCTGCCTCCACCCATTTTGAAAAGTAGTCAACAGCAACCACTATGAATCTGTGTACATTAGATGCTGCTGGATGAATTTCTCTAATTATATCTATTCCCCATATTGAAAAGGGCCAAGGGGAAGTCGGATTTTGTAGTTCAAGCGGTAGCAGATGACTGATGTTAGCATAGATCTGGCACTCGTGACATCTTTTTACTTTCCTTATACAATCAGCTTGCATAGTTATCCAGAAGTACCCCCGTCTCATTATTTTTCTACCATAGCGAGTCCATTCATATGTAGGCCGTAGGAACCTGCGTGTACCTGCTGCATCACTGTTTCTACTTCTTGTTCTGTCAGGCATCTTAGAAGAACCCTGTTTGTTGTTCTCTTGTATAGTCTATCTTCAAAGATTCTGAACTGACTGGCTAATTTTCTTAATGACACCTTATCAGCGGTACTGGGTCCTTTTGGATATTTTCCTTCCTTTACATACTGGTAAATGTCAAAGAACCATGGCTTCTCTTCAGCTGTCAATTCCATTACTTCGTGCACTTTGAAGCAAGGATGTATGGAAGTCGCTATGACCAGTGGTTGTACTTGAGTTTCTTCTGGATTTTCCCACATAGAAGACAGTGTTACTATTGCATCAGCCATCTTGTTCTCATCCTTGGGGACATGTCTGAATTCATATTGGCCAAATAATTCCTTTTTGTACTGTAGCAGCTCCTAGTAAGACCGTAAGGCTTCTTCTTTCAACTCCTATTCTCCTTAAGCTTGCTTAATCACTAGAAGTGAATCTCCAACTATCAAGACGTCATTTGCCCCAAGTGCCAACAGAGCTTCCATCCCGAATAAGCATGCTTCATACTCTGCTCCATTATTGGTTATAGGAAAATCCAACCTTTTTGACAAAGGAATGACCTCACCGTCCGGTGTTGCTATGATTACCCTGATTCCAACACCTTTTCTGTTCATAGTACCATCAAAGCACATAACCCATCTCTTTATTTCCACCACGACCAACTGTTTGTCCTGGAAGTCTAGATTTTCTGTGTAATCTGACTCCAGTGGCTGATTTGCTAGAAACTCAGCTACAGCTCGCCTTTTGATGGTCTTCTTGGTGATGTACTCAATGTCGAACTCTGATACAAGTAACAGCCACCTAGATAACTTGCCCACCAATACTGGTGCTTCATACAGATACTTCATCGGGTCCACCTTGGCCACAACTTGCACTTTGTATGACTGGAAGTAGTAGCGCAGCTTCTTGGTCAACCAGATCATTGCCACACATGTCTTCTCCACTAGTGTATACTTGGTTTCATACTCCAGCAGCTTCTTACTGGGGTAATAAATGGGGTACTCCTTTTTGACATCTTGTTCTTGTGCCAACATTGGGCCTACAGAGGACTCTTCAACAGCCAAATACAAAATCAGGGGCTTCCCTAGAATTGGTGGACTCAGAATTGGCGGATTTACCAGATAAGCCTTGATTTTATCGAATACCAACTGACATCTGTCATCCCACACAATTGGCTGATCTTTCTTTAATAGCTTGAAAATTGGCTCACAGGTGGAGGTTAATCGTGCTATGAAGCAACTGACGTACTGTAAGGAACCCAAGAATGAACGGACTTCCTTCTCTGTTTTTGGAGCTGGCATGTCTCGAATAGCTTTAATTTTATCCGAGTCCATTTCTATTCCTCTCTGGCTGACTACATGACCCAACAGCTTCCCTGATGTGACTTCGAACATGCACTTCTTAGGGTTGAGTCATAAGTTATACTCCCCAATACGTGTAAGAAATCTATCCAGGATAACAGAATGTTCCTCCCGGGTCATTGATTTAACAAGCATATCATTAACATACACCTCGACTTCTTTATGGATCATATCATGCAACAATGTTGTGACAGCCCTTTAGTAAGTGGCTTCAACATTCTTTAAACTGAAGGGCATTACTCTGCAACAGAAGGTACCCCATTCTGTAATGGATGATGTCTTCACTTTATCAATTACATCCATTAGGATCTGGTTGTAACCTAAAAATCCATCCATGAAGGAATATATCGCTGCCTTAGCTGCATTATCCACCAAGATATGAGGCAATGGAAAATTATCCTTTGGGCATGCCTTATTCAGATCCCTGTAGTCGACACATACTCTGACCCTTCCATCCTTTTTAGGTACTGGCATGATGTTGGCTAGCCATTCTGTATACTCCACTACTTTAAGGAACTTGGCATCTATCTGCTTACCCACTTCTTCTTTTACCAATGTGGCCCACTCTGGCCTCAACCTTCTCAGTTTCTGCTTCACTGGCTTGAACTTAGGGTCCATCAAGATCTTGTGCACTACTATTTTTGTGTCTACACTCGGTATGTCCTTGCATGACCACGCGAAAGCTTTAACATGTTTTTGCAATACTCTTATCAATTCTCTCTCTTCTTCGAGCTTTAGCTCATGTGAAATGAATACCATTTTGGGATTTTCATCTGTACTTATGTTGATTTCATGCAATGCAGTGTCATGTATGCTAAATATGCTTGATGGTGATTCAAATGCATGCACAAAATTATCAAGATAAACATCACACAAGTAAGCAAACTAAGATTTCATTGCATTAAACCTATCATAAAGTACATCATTCATATTGAAAATGGAAGAAATAGATACAACAAAATCATTTTCATCCTCCACAGGCGGAGGGCCTTGCACTGCTTCAGCTTCCATTTCACTTTCGGAACATCATCTGGATCCATAGCTGCTTTGGTCTCTTTCTCAGCATTAACAGTGGTCTCCTCACTTTCAACCATCTGTGCCTTGGCCTTTTCCATAATTTTGGCTATCTCGGCAACCACAGAATCCATGTTTACTTTGGCCATCAGCTCTTCACCGAAACCTTCTTTGGATTTCCCGAATGCCTTGCTCAAAGCGGCAGTTAATGCACCTGAGATTACTTCTACAGTTTCATCGCAGACTTTCTCTTCAGTTTTCTGTTCGGCCACTTCCACTGCTTTTGCTATCACTTCGGGCGGCTCACTTTGTAGAACAACAGACTTCGTAGCTACCTCTTCCACCACCACGGGGGCTATTGGTTCTTCCTGGCTTTTCTTGAAGTCTATGACATCAGAAAATATTTCAAAGCCGGGGTATTCGATGTTCCCAACTCTTACCTGTTTAGCCTAGCCATTGTATAGCCCTTCTCCTACCTTTAGGAATGGTTTCATCATAAGCTTGCTGTTCTTGCCCCTTCTCGGGTTCTTCTGGTCAGATGCTTCCTCTGTATACCCTAACCCGAACTGCTTTGGCTTTCCCGAGTCAATGTTAAACTTTGGCACCCCTTGTAGGTTGATTCCAAGTCCCATGCCTGGAACAAAATTCTATTTATGCAAATACCTGGACAGCCACTCCAGCATATAGTTTTCATAAATGACCATTGGAGAATCTGTGGTTTCCTCTTTCCCGACCATAGCAATTTGAAACCCACCAAATGGTACAACCCCTTCATTTACAGTAGCAATCATAGACTGGCCATTCGCCTCAACAGTGACAATCTTTCCATTTATCGGGAACTTTATTTTCTGATGCAAGATAGAAGGGACACCTCCTAATGGGTGGAACCATTGTCTTCCCAACAGCAGGGAGAAAGTGACTGGGATGTCTATCACAGTGAAAATGACCACTGACTTGATTGGCCCGACCTCCACTTCAGTTTCAAAAGTCCCTATTACTGTTCTCTTGGAGTCGTCATATGCCCGGATCACCGTGGAGGACTTCTTCAGAGCATCTTCATTCAAGCCCAAGCATGGTAGCATTTTTAGTGGACATATATTCAGGGCCGACCCATCGTCTACCATTACACATGGCATTACTTTGTCCATCACATGGGCCCTGATGTAGAGGGCCTTATTGTGAGCTTTCCCCTCGCTGGCAGATCTTTTTTAGTGAAAATAATGTCAGGAGACCTAGAATGGATCTTATCCAATAGACAGCACATGGCTTCCGGTGATGCAATGGGGGAAGCTTTAATTTCTGATAACTTCTTTACTAGGGCCGCCCTATGCTCCTTGGAGGTCAGAAGCAGATGCCACAAACTTGCTTGGGCAGGGGTTTTCTTCAACTGAGAAATAACCAGGTCTTCTTCCTCAACCCCCTCCTGTGTCGACATACTACCCAACCCAGTAATCAGGGCCTTATCCTTCGGTTGGGCCATTGGCTGATAAACCCTGCCTCTTCGGATCACATTCTGAACTTCTTAAATTTTTAGCTTTTCAATAACTAGAGGCTTAATTATCTCATCCCCGCCAAACTCCTCGTATTCGTCCTCCGAGTCGAGATCATTCAAGCTCACCAGCTTGATTCCTTTCTGTTCTGTCTACTCCACACATTCTAACTCTACTTCAGCATCGCCAATTGCTACAGACTGGATAGCAGGATTCGCCTGAAGGACTTGAGCACAAATGAAATTAGCTGGAAATCCTGAGTGTACCATGTTAACTTGCTGTAAGCGCTAGAATTTTCTATACTTAAAAAAAAAGAGTATAGTCGTACGACTATAACTACAGTCGTACGACTATAACCAAACTACAGTCGTACGACTGTAGATCGTGGCAGGTGAGCCACTCATACCTCAAAAGCTGAAAAAAGGGGGGAGAAAAGGAGGAGA
Organism: Euphorbia tirucalli; assembly: GCA_039660915.1. NCBI lineage: Eukaryota > Viridiplantae > Streptophyta > Magnoliopsida > Malpighiales > Euphorbiaceae > Euphorbia > Euphorbia tirucalli. Next base: position 17,049,732 of record CM077639.1, read on the forward strand.
CAGATGGAAAAAAGAAAAAAAAGAGAGAAAGAAAGAAAAAGGGAGGAAAAGAGAAAGAAGAGAAAACCAAAGAAAAGGGAAGAACTCCTCAATCAGAATCCCTCAGCATTTGGAAATCTCTGGACTCAAATCTCAAACCCTAACTCAAGGAGAAAAGTCCGGATTTTAGTGGATTGGAGCGACGCCAGGGGTCAATCCTACGGTGGACGCATGCCAAAGAGGTAAACACTCCTTTCCCCCTCTCTTTTACAAGCTTTCTAGGTGATTGGATGCTTTTTCTGCATTTCTATCCTTTTTTCTGCGTTTCTGTTCTGGAAATCAAGAACAGTCGTGCGACTGTTCTTGAGTTTGATGAACAGTCGTACGACTATAGTTACAGTCGTACGAGTGTTCTTGATTTCTAGTGTTTTCTTCCCAGTTTTCTTCAAATAAAGTTTTGGCGAGATTTTGGCTCCGGGCCACTTATAGTCGCACGACTGTAACGTAGTTTCCAGAACCAGAATTTCCGTTTTTATCCCCAAAAATTTCCAAAAACCCATAAAAATTCAAAAAATCCGAAAATCACCAAAATGAATTTTGATGTGTGCACTCACTACCTTAGATCCAATTTTCAGTGAAATTGCATTTAGAACAATTCAACGATGGAGACCCAGTTCTCCCGAAAACCGACCCACTTAATATATAAAAATGCATGTAAACCGAAAAAATTATTTTCAAAATGATTTTCCCATAAAACCAAAAATACAAGGACGTTTCAAAACGTTTTCCAGGTCTAACCTGGCCGGCTAGCCGAGCCAACCCGGTTATCCCCTAAATGCATGCCCCCAATTCTTGATTTCCCATTCTGTCATAATTGAGTCCTATTTAATGCGTGCCGTATTCTGTGCTAACCCTCTTGTGAGCGGACGACTCGTTTTCCACGTGACGCGGGACTCCTTTTCGGAAGGGGCGCCTCGATTTCGGGCGGGGCCCTCCCTCACGTGGGGTTTTTAATTTGAAAATTCGTTTTTTTGGAAAAGCGGATTATTTCGAAAAAGAATCGAGACCTAAATCTCGATAAAAAATATAGGAGTCGCCACCCAGCTCAGCTCAACCGGGAAATTACAGTGTAGCTGAACCAAAGCGGGAACTGCCACACTTTTCAGAGATCTAGGTTCGGACAAGTCCCTTATTTCGTGTCTAATTTAAATATTATTGCCAATGTTCTATTTACGACACTTTAAATTGCTAAAGATCGATTTTTATTAAATAATACACGCAGCGCGCATACGGAATAATAATACAACATAAAAGAGTAAAAGAATAAATATCTAAGAGCTTACAACCCAATCGAAGGAAAAATAAAACTCTCGCCTCACTGATACAACCGCCTAGAATGCACGAGAATCTAAAAATTACAACCGCCTAAATACACGATTAATTCTATTAAATACAAATAAAAAGAAAATTAAAATAAAATAAAAGCTACAAAACAGAGGTTAGCATAATTTATACGTCACACCATAAGTAAGACTCAAACAGACAGAATTGGGTAATTAGATATTTGGGGTCATGCAATTTGGGGGTAACCAGGTCGGCCGGTCCGGTTAGACCTGGAAAACTATTTTGAAACGTCCCTGTATTTTTGGTTTTTGTGAGAAAATCATTTTTGAAAATAGTTTTCCGGTTTATTTTAATTTAGCATGCAAAATGGGTCGGTTTTCGGGAGAACCGGGTCTCCATCGTGGAATTGTTCTAAATGCAATTTTACTGAAAATTTAATCTAGTGTCGTGATGCGCACACCAAAATTCATTTTTATGATTTTTTGATTTTTCAAGATTTTTGATTTTTCTGAAATTTTCTGATTTTTATGAAATTTTTTGGGGATTTTATGAATTTTTTTATTTTTGGATTTTAGGGATTTTTAGGGATTTCTGCGTCTAGCCGAGGACTACAGTCGTGCGACTGTAGTTACAGTCGTGCGACTATAGTTACAGTCGTATGACTGTATACTACAGTCGTGTGACTATAATCTTGGCTAAGACAGAAATCGCTAAAAAACCCTAAAAGAGAAACCTAAAGCTGAGAAAATAAGAACAGTCGTACGACTGTAGAGGATTTGGCACGACTGTAATTACAGTGGTACCCCTGTTCTTGTTCCAAGAACAGTCGTACGACTGTTCTTATTTTTCCAGAAATGAAAACTTAAAAACCTGAATAAAAATGCACCAAACACAAGTAAATCACCCAGAAAGCTGGAAAAAGAGCTGAGTTAAAGGTTGTTTACCTCCTTGGCGACGATCCACAGCTGGAATGACCCCTGGCTATGCACCAATCCACGTGAATTCGCTCTTTTTCCTTAGAAAGTCAAGGTTGCAAAAGTGTCTAAATAATCCCAGAAAAGTCACGGATTTGTGTTTGTTTTTGTCCCAAAATGATTTAGATTTTTAGTGTGGATGTTAACCTAGGATTTCTAATTCGTTTTAGTGATTAACAACAAGAAATTAAAGAGAAAATGGGAGAAGAAAGCAAACTATTTACTTTTTCTCTCTTCTTTCCTTTTCTCTCTTTTTCTCTCACTAAATCTCTCTAAAATCCAGATTTCTTGCCAAAAGTCTTTCCATTCTGATTTTTTTAACCTTTTATATCTCCCCACTAATCCGGAAATCTTGAGCATTTAATGCTTAAGATTTCCACTCTTTTCCAAGTCAAGGGGGTATGGGTTCTGCAACCTGCTCCTGAAAGTACAGTCGTACGACCGTAACAAAATTACCACAACTGTAATTACAGTCGTGGGTCAACGGTCAACGACCTTTTTTTTTAATGTAAAAATTTCGTGTTCACAGGCTACCCCTCATGTAGCCGAAGTCCGATTTTCGAAGCGGATTTAGGTGCACGACAAAGAACACGAAATCACGATGATATGCAAACGCGGTTTTCACAGGTGAACTGCAGGTGACTTTGGTAGTTAGGTGGTCTATATGCCTTTTGCATGAAGATGACACCGAGAAGATGGACGACTTTTGGAGTCGGACGGTTCCTTACGATGGTTTTTGCGTAAGGATGGCGCCGAGATAGAATGACTTTTGGAGTCAAAAGGTCGTGTATGGTTTGTCATACCGAACCAAGAATGCATCTAATGCGTGTTTGATGAACGTATTTATTCCTTGATCGATAATTTTGAAACAAAAATTTTTGCCCATTCGATCAAGAATAAATACGGGAATGCGTGTCCTGGTTGGCTTTTATAGTCGTGCGGGACTAGATTTACAAATACAAGATGTGATAGTCGTGTGTAACTGGTGCACTTAACAGACTGACACAGGATTTGGGTTCCCTTTTAAAGTCGTGGTGGACTATGATTTTTGTGTGTATGTGTTATAATCGCGTGCGGCTGGGCGCATCCAACAGACTGAAACTAGATTTGGCTTCCCTTTTAAAGTCGTGGGGGACTATGGTTTTTGTGTGAATGTGATGGCCCGGTGTGGCTTGGCACATGGGACGTGTTGAAAATGCAGTTTGGTGAGATTGTACTTACAGTGAATTTTTCACGGTTTTCTCAGGTTTCGTGCCCTTTGGGCGTGGCGGACCGTCGTTGGAAGAAATTAGTCACCGCTGGGTTAGCCCTGCAAAATTACTGAAATACCTTCCCGTGAGGAATAATTAAGCATCGGGTAATGAAAATAGGGTTTAGAGAATAAATAGGAAAAAATAAAAAATCCTCCCATTTTTTTCACTACAGTCGTGCTACTGTATTCGAATTTTAAATACAGTCATATGACTGTAGACGAAGTACAGTCGTACGACTGTACTTCACGGGCAGAATCAATTTAAGGGGCGGTTTCCGCCCCCCTTCCTCTTCCACTTTCATTTCTTCGAAAACCTCTCTTCTCCTTCTCTCTGAAACCGACCCTAATCCTCAAAAACTCGCCAAAATGTTGAAGAAAATGGGAAAGAAGTTGAAAAAGATCCATAATAACTTGATTCAAGAAGCCAATAACCCCAATGAGATCCCTTTTGTGGGTATTGCACACGGATACGGGCACCCCCTTTTACATGGGCCATTTTGGGATTCACTTCGGGACTGAGATCCCAATTCTACTAGCGATGGACTCCCACTTGTTCGCTACTCAGGTTGGTACCCGATTTTTAAGCCTTGATTTTGAGTTTTCCAATATTTTCCCTTTTGCATTTTTGGAATTGCTTTGCATGATTTATCGCTTTCTGGGTTGATTGGTTGAATAGAATGCATGCTAGGAGTCCCCTGTAGTTAATAGAAATAAGAAACTAGGAAAAACGAGTTAGAAATTGCGAAAATTGGATGAATTTCAAAATCTGCCTGCAGGAACATGAACAGTCGTGCGACTGTTCATACCAAGGAAGAACAGTCGTACGACTGTAGGTATTACAGTCGTGCGACTGTAGTGACCCTCGTGCAGCGCGTACTACAGTCGTACGACTGTAGCAAGAAAATCAGGCCTCAAATTTTATGTTTTCCGATTAATTTTTCTATATTACTATCATGCAAAAATTGAATGCATGTGTGTTGTACTTCCCCCTAATGCAGGTACACAGGATTGCCGGCAGTGGGAATCTCTCTCTGCCACCTGTTTGGTGGGATCAGCTTCTCGAGCCTGTGCGGGCCTGGGTCAGGATCTTAGGGCACGAGTCCTTCATCTTGTCCTTGCCCACGAGCACTCCACATACTACGCATGTCGTGTTGACGGCCTTATACGAGAGATGGGTTTGCACAACCCACACGTTCCATCTGCCCATCGGGGAGTTCACCGTCACTCCCTCAGATTTTACTGCGATCACTGGGTTTGGGTTCAGCGGGACCCCCATCATCTTTAATTGTACCTTGACCCGACATCAGTAGGTAGACGCTTACATTGGGCGATTGATTGGCTGCACCCCTGAGAAGGGGAAGATCTTGTGTTCACGGGTGGAGGCTTATTGGGCCACCCGCACGGGCTTGTCTAGGGATGATGTGGAGCGGTATGCCCGGGCTTATGTACTCGTACTTCTATCATGCACGCTGTTCCCCACTGGGCAGAATACCTGCAATCTGACTCTGCTTCCCACATTGGCGGACTTGGCTGCCTTCCCATCCCTAGACTGGGCGCGAGCTGCATTAGGGCAGCTGTATTACGGGTTGGATTTATGTGCCCGGGGAGCATAGTAGGAGATTCTGGGCTTTTGGTTTGGCCTTTTTTTTCTTCCCGCTCCTTTTTTTTTTTAATACTAATATATATATATATGTTTTTGTAACTACAGATCTGGCCATTTGAGCACCGGGTATTGGAGCCGCCCGAGTTGAGAGATGTCCAGGGCGATGTCCAGCCGACTGTCCTGCGTTGCTGGACGCAGGGATGGCAGGGCATAGGCCGCGATCTTGAGGAGGTGAGCCAGAGTTTGCTTGACACCACCTGGCGTAGGGTAAGTAGACAAAACTCGTTAGTATGAAAATTTAATCAACTTTTATTTACCTGTACTGAATTCCCTTTATTGCACTTCTACAGGTCCGGCACCATCCATGGGAGGGTCTGGGTGCCATCACCCTACTTGTGCAGACCTCCACGCGTTTTGACTATCGCTGGTTCGTCATGGAGTGCCCTATGTCCCAGGAGTGGTAATGGGCGAGCGCCTCTTCCTCTCCGACCACGTCGATGGTCCAGTTAGCCGGCCTGTGCCTCCACCGCTTCCACATACGCTGTTCTAGCCGTATCTGGCTGACCCCGTGACATACCCTGATGTATTCCGAGAGGGGTATAGTGTTGACCCTGTGGACAGGGATTATCCGGCGTATATCCAGTAGTGCCTACTGCCTGTTGCGGGTGGTGCACCAGCGGCTCCTCCTCTTCCTCCTTGCCAGGTATTCACTTTCTTCTTTCTCTATTTTTTTTACTCTTTATTCTCTTCGCAGGTTAAGAGGCGTAGGGGAACCGAGTCCTCTTAGCCTAGTGGCCCGGTCGGCGAGAGTGTTGGCACGGCTACAGCCGGGGAGGATATTCCTCTTCAGGATAGGACCCACCCGTCCAGGCGGGTAGCGGTGCAGCTTTGGCTTCTCAAGCTGTCGGCGCCGGTGGTATGGTGGAGGGATGTCTAGTGTCCGAGCTTAGATCCGGCTTCAATTTGATGGGGTTGGATGGCTCCCTCACTTATAGGACGTGGAATATCCCTTGTGAGGAGCCAGCTATGTTCTTCCCGGAGGACACCACCCATGTAAGTCTATGATTTTTTTTTTAAATTTTCTACTGTTCTCTAGGTTCGGCGAGCTGACGTGGAGGAGATAGCCTATCGGTATAAGGGCTTGGGGGACCTCTTGGTCCATGAGAATGGCGTTTGGGCGGTAAGCATCCCGTGTTTCCTGCATCATCTCATGATTTATGTAATGCATGAACGTGCATGTATGTATGTATGAATGTTAATTTATGTTGTTGATTGTAGTCCCGCGTTGAGATGCTTCGAGATCAGGTCAGGGAGGCTGCTTCTTCTGAGGCTTGGGTCTGGGCTGCAAACCAAGAGGTGGATCGGGCGAGAGCCGAGATAGCCAGGTTGCAGGCTGGGATGGCTCGTTTACAGGCGGACTTTGATTCCTACAGGGCCACACATCAGAGTGAGTCCGAGGAGGAGGAGGAGGATGAGGGGCAGGATGAGAGCTAGATAGAGCGCCCTGCTTTTCTTATTCGTTGTCTTCATAGTTTCTCTTCTTTTGTATTGGATTTTTAGGCACATTATGAACTGCACTCTTTACATTATGGGATTTGCTTTTATTTCATTGATTTTTGGAAATTCACTCTTCTTCTTTTTCTTTTTCAATTTTTTGCTTCTTTTTATTCAGGCTTTTACAATTTTCTAGAATCATTACAAGACTCTGATTGGCTTAAATTGAAGCCTTTCGGGTTGTAGAATCTCAAGGCCTATTACAAACACCCCTGGAACATCGAACTGTTGAACGCCTGTTATCGTTTCTGGGATCCAGTGGATAACGTTTTCCGCTTCTCATGCCAAGAGCTCTGCCCCTTATATGAAGAATTCAGTGCCATCTTGAACATCCCCTGCCACAAAGGAGTGGACATTGCCGTCCCTGAGTTCACTTTTGGTAACATTTCTTCCTTGGTGAGCTTGTTCGGGCTTCCCAATCCCGAGGTGGAGGCTTTACTTGCTACTGGTTCCCCTTCTCCCGGGTTGAGCTTGGACTCTGTACTGGAGTGGTGTATCAATGCCCCTAGGGACCACATGAGCTGGACTTCCATGGTTAGCCTGTTACTTATGAGCTGGTATTTCTGTGGTCTTAGTGATGGGGTTGTCTCCTTCAGGGCTGTCTCCTTTATCTCTCAGATGGCTGGAGGGGCATCTCCAGCTCCTTTCGCACTTGCTGAGACACTGATCAGTTTGCATGCATCTAAGGCAAACAGTGTTCTCCATATTGGCCCTCACCTCACACTGCTCCAGGTAAAACTCCTTATTGTCTGGTGTATTTCTAGGTCGAATGAACTTCTAACCCTTGCTTACCATCAACTGCAGATCTGGTTGTTGGAGAAGCTATCGATTCTTAAGATTCCGAGAGGGAATTTTAAGAAATACCACCCGGCCAATTTCAAGGAAAAAGGCTTCTCCATCGACTCCTATACTGAAATGTCTGCTGATGAGTGGGGCGTTTGGTTATCTCGACTGACTGATGACCGGATCAGGTGGGTGTGTCCTTGGTGGAAGATTACCCATGTGATGGTGGACATGTGGGCACATGGCGTGCAGTTGTTGGGACTGACTAGAGTGACATTCTATTCTTCGAGTCGCCTCTGCCGGCAGTACGGCCATCTACAGGGTATCCCTCAGCGTTCTTGAGTCACCAGTTGTGAGGAGTACACTGCTGCTTGGCCAGATCACATCAGACTTCACTGGGCTGGAGATTCCCGTCGTGTGGCGTTGAGCTATGCTCCGCTTGCTCCCACAGAGACAGATGATCGTTATAAGTAGTGGCTGGCTGAGATCCAGGATTTACCGACCCGTGAGGCGCGTGAGCGCGCGACTTTCCGCTGGCTGGCTCCTTCCGAGGCCGCGAGATCACTTCCTGTCAAGAAAAGGAGAACATAAAAGAAAAAAAAGTGATTTTCATTATCACGCATGTATTGGCTACCATTATTATTATTTATATACATCTCCTTTATTATTGATGCGATCCCCCCCCCTTTTTTTTTGCCTTAATTTTTGCTTAAATCGCCCTCACGGGTTTTCGACTTAACAGGCTGCTTTTTTTTTTTTTTTTACAAATGGATGATATTCGCAATTGCACAATTAGGTGTCTAAATGTCTTTGTTTATCTGGATGTTTCGACAAATGAATCATGTAACATACTCCAAACATTCATGCAATATGTTGAGCAAAACGCACTTCATTAATGAAATTTAATTATCGCATCAATTGAAAAGTTTAAAATCAGTACATATCTCGAACGAACTCATTCCTGTTATCAACCATCCTATTCAGGTTTTCTGGTTGGTAAGCTAACCCTCGTTGCCTTAATTTTTGCTTAAATCGCCCTTGCGGGTTTTCGACTTAACAGGCTTTTATTTTTATTTTTATTTTTATTTTTACACATGGTAGCGCTTGAGGTGATCTTGATTAATCGGGTTGGTGAACTCGTTGCCATCCATATCCATAATCTTCACTGCACCTTTAGAGAGTATTTTCTTAATCACATATGGCCCTTCCTAATTAGGTTTGAATTTGCCCCTCGCATCTGTGTTAGTCGGTCTCATCTGCTTCAACACTAGATCTCCCGCTTTCAAAGGTTGTTTCTGATGACGAACCCGTCGATTATAGGCCCTAGCATCCTTTGGTGGTACATTTGTAGATGATCTAGAGCCTTAAGACGTCTTTCATCGACCATAGCCAGCTGCTCAAATCTCGCCTTTACCCATTCTGTTTCAGGCAACTGGGCTTTTAAGACCGTCCTTAATGACTTCAATTCCACTTCAATAGGAAGGACTGCTTTCATCCCATAAACCAGGGAATAAGGTGTTTCTCCAGTTGGTGTCCTAACACTAGTTCTGTACCCCCATAGAGCATAAGGTAATCTATCTGCCCAATCCCGGTAGGTTGAAGTGGTCTTGGACAAGATCTTCTTAATAGACTAGGGGTGGCAATGGGGCGGGGATTACCCGAAAACCGTGGGGATCTGAACCGGTGGGCGTGGGGAATAACCGATATTATCCCCATAGGGATGGGGGTGGGGATTTTTTTACCCTCAGTACTTAAACGGGCGTGGGGGCGGGGAGTACTATCCCCGCCCAGCTCCCGAGTAAATCCCCGTATAAAACCGGTATATATATATAAAGGTTAATTAATTCCTAATTAGGCCAAGCCCTCTGTTTTTGTTTCTCTATATCGTCTTCTTCAATTCCCATGTCAACGGTGGTTTCAGAGTCAGCTTTTAGTACAGGTGGTAGAGTTATAAGTGAGTCTCGTAGCAATCTTAATTCTGAGACGGTAAAAGCATTGATGTGCACTCAAAGTTGGTTAGAAGTTGAAGTAAAAGGTATTATACTTATAAATGGTTACTTATTAATTTACTTTACTTCAAAGTTATGTTTTAAATGTTTTAATATAATGAATACTTGAGTTTTTAGATTCTAAATCAGTTATGGATTCATTATTGTGGAACATGAACAAAGATATGGATGTTCTTCAGGTAGTTTTTAGCTTTTGATATTTAGTTTTTTTATTTATTATTCTATGCATCTAATATTTGCTTTTATTCTTATAGGATGATGAAAATACGAATCACAACAAAACAATAAAACCAAGTCCTAGCTCTTAAATGATTGGACTTCAATTTCAAGTTGTTTAAAGAAAGTTCATTTGGAACTTAAATATTTATAATATAGGATATATTTTGTACTTTGCATATTTAATGTTAAACCACATTTGTAATGTGGTAGAATTTGTATTGTGGTTATTAAATGTTAAAATGGTTATTAAAATAATATTAATTTATTTTATTTATTGGATATGGGCGGGCGGAGATTCACCGGAACCCGTAGGCATCCGCGCGGGGCGGGGATGAGGGTGAAAAAATCCCCAAAATATTAAATGGGGAATCACCGAAACCGCCCCCGCAATCATTGGGGGCGGAGTGGGGAATGCACCCCCGCACCCGCACCCGCACCGTTGCCACCCTTATAATAGACTTGTTTGCCGCCTCTACTGCTCCATTGGCTTGTGGCCTATAAGGGGAAGACTTACGATGTTCCACATTGTACTCTTCGAATAATTCAGCTGTAGCCCCTTGAAATTGCACTCCGTTATCAGTCACCACGTGATGTGGTATTCCATATCTTGCAAAAATGTGCTTCTACACGAACTTAGCCATATTCTTAGCCGTGATTGTGACATAAGACTCGGCCTCAACCCACTTGGAGAAATAATCGACTGCCACTACAATGAATTTGTGACCATTCGATGCTGGAGGCCGAATTTCACCAATTATGTCTATGCCCCATACTGCAAACGGCCAAGGAGTCATGAGGTTTTGCAACTCCATAGGTGGAAGATGGCTGATGTCCCCGTAAATCTAGCATTCGTGGCACTTTTTCACTTCTTCTGCACAGTTAGTCTGCATAGTAAGCCAGAAGTACCCTTGCCTCATGATCTTCTTTGCCAGAGCTAAGCCGTTCATGTGCGGGCCACAGATCCCTGAATGTATTTCTTGCATAACCTTCTTGGCTTCCGCTTCCGTCAGACACTTTAATAACAATCCATCAACGGTCCTTCAGAAAAGTTGTCCATCAAACCATCTGAACTGAGCTGCCAATTTTCTTAAAGTGGTCTTATCTGATGCATCTGCTTCTTCAGGATATTGGCCATTCTGTAGAAAGTCAGCTATATCTTGGTACCAGGGCTTATCGTCTGTGACTAATGTCATGACCTCACTAGAACGATGGAATGGTGTTCTAGCGGTCTCCAAGATCAAAGGCTGCATCGGTGCTTTCTGAGGTCCTTCCCACATGGATGACAAGGTAGCTAATGAATCTGCCATCTGATTATCATCTCTATCCACATGCTTGAATTCAATATCCGCGAATACTTTCACCATTTCCCACAAAGTCTCCATGTACGGCCGAAGTGATTCTTCCTTGATTTCCCATTCCCCAGTGGCTTGGCGGATTACCAACAGCGAATCTCCAACAATGGTCACATCATTTGCCCCTAGTGCGATGAGAGCATCAATGCCAAACAAACACGCTTCATATTCTGCACTGTTGTTAGTTACCGGGAATTCTAGCCGTTTTGACAAAGGAATTATCTCCCTCTCTGGAGTTACAATAATTACTCCAAAGCCTGCTCCTCTCTTGTTTACGGCTCCGTCAAAGTGCATAATCCATTTTCTGACATCCACTTCCACCAAGGCCAACTGCTCATCCGGAAATTCCAGGTTTTGCACATAATCAGATTCAAGCGGCTGATTGGCAAGGAATTCAGCCACTGCTCTTCCTTTGATCACCTTCTTTGTCAAGCATTCAATGTCGAACTCCGATAGTAAAAGCAGCCACCGGGACAATTTCCCCGTTAAGGATGGGGCGGAGCAGAGGTATTTCATTGGATCAACTTTCGCTACAGCTTGTATCTTGTAGGATTGGAAATAGTGCCTCAACTTCTTCGTCAGCCAAACCATGGCAGTGCAAGTCTTTTCCACCACGGTATACCGAGTTTCATAATCTAGCAGCTTGTTCTTGAACCAACATCGCCCCTATGGAGGTTTCCTCGATGGCTAAGTACAGAGTCAAAGGCTTCCCAAATGTTGGAGGCTTCAACACTGGTGGGTTGATCAAGTATTCTTTGATCCTTTCAAACGCAACCTGACACTGGTCGTTCCACACAACGGGTTGTTCTTTCCGGAGAAGTTTGAAAATGGGCTCACAGACAGTGGTCAATCTGGCAATAAATCTGCTGACATACTGAAGCGATCCTAGAAAAGATCTGACTTTTTTTTCTGTTTTCGGTGCCGGCATATCTTGAATAGCTTTAATCTTGTCCGGGTCCATCTCAATACCTTTCTGACTGACAATGTGCCCCAACAGCTTCCCGATGCAACTCCGAATACACATTTCTTTGGGTTAAGCCGCAAGTTATTACTTCTCAATCCTGGTCATAAACCTATCCAGTATGGCAGGGTGCTCCTCCTGGGTCATGGACTTCACCAGCATATCATCAACATACACCTCGACCTCTTTGTGGATCATGTCATGCAGCAACGTCGTAACAGCTCGCTGATAGGTCGCCCCAGCATTCTTCAACCTAAAAGGCATTACTCTGTAGCAATATACCCCCCACTCAGTGATGAAGGCCATCTTGACTTTATCAATGACATTCATTAAGATCTGGTTATACCCCGAGAAACCATCCATGAATGAGTACATAACCGCCCTTACTGCACTGTTAATCAGGACATCAATATGAGGAAGTGGGAAGTCATCCTTTGGGGAGGCCTTATTCAAATCCTGATAATCCACACAAACTCTGACTCTTCCATCTTTCTTGGCAACTGGGACTATATTGGCTAACCATTCGGGGTAGTCCACTACTTCCAGGAAGTTGGCCTTAATCTGCTTTGCTACCTCTTCCTTGACTTTCTCGGCCCATTCCGGATGTAGACGCCTGAGCTTCTGCTTTACTGCACTGAACTTGGAATCAATCGGAATTCTGTGCTCTGCTATCTCTCTGTCAACCCTCGGCATATCGTCGTAAGACCAAGCAAACGCTCCCACATGTTTTTTTTAAGTATTTTTGTCAATTCTCTCTCTTCTTCAGGATTGAGTTCGTTAGAGATAGATACCATTTTAGGATTTTCAATTGTGCCCAAATTAATTTCATGTAATACAGTGTCATGAATGCTTAACACATTGAATGAATGATTGCATGTATGCACAGAGCCATTAGGAAAAACATCACACAAATAAGCAAAGTTAGACTTCATTTCATTCATCGCCTTAAAAGCGGAATTGTTCATATCAAATACATAGGATAAGTTTACAAAGAAATCATTCTCTTCCTCCACATATGGAGGGTCTTCGGCAGCTTGGTCTTCTGGATCAGCAGGTCCTTCCCCGAACAACTCATTCAGGTCAGCTTCGAGGGTCTCTTTCTGTGCTTCCGTCAGGACATCTTCTTCTTTCTTCGCTTTCCCTTTAGCCATCATCTTGGTGAGCTCGGCAACAGCCTTTTCTACTAACTCTGCCTATCCTGAAACAGCTTCCTTCTTCATAGGGTTCTCTTTTAACTCTTTCTTCAGCAATTCAGCAAATGCCTTGGTAAAGGCGTCCACCAGGGTGTCTGCATCTTCTTTTGGTTGCTCTTCCGGAATGATGGGAGCCACTACTTCATCTTGGATTATTGGAGGAGGACTGATCTCTTTCACAGCTTCAAGCTTAAGCATTTCTTCCACCGAACCAACCCCATATTTTGAGAAGTCCACGACATCGGTGAAGATCTCAAAACCGAGGACTGTTTCCCTATCGATAACCATCGGCTCCGGCTTACCACCATATGGCCCACCACTTGCTCGAACAAAAGTGTCCAAGAGATTGACTTTCTTTGTCTCTATGATCTCCTTCTTTTCAGCACCTTTGTAACCAAGACCCCCTCGGTGTGATTGGCCCATAGTGATATCAAACTTTGCGACCCCTTGCTGATAGACTCCCAGTCCTTTTCCTGGGATGAAATTCTGCTTCTGAAAGTACTTATGGATCCACGGGGAAAACATCAAGTCTTTCTCCTTATGTTCTGAGACAACCGCCACCTAGAAGTCGGTCAGAGGTTGTTCAAATGAGTTCAGTGCAGCTACCACAGAAGATTCATCCGCCTCAAGAGTCACGATTTTTCCTCCCATCGGAATCTTCACTTTTTGATGTAGGGTTGATGGCACGCCTCCCAGTGCATGGAACCAAGGCCTTCCCAAAAGCAAGGAAAAAGTCATCGGAATGTCAATGACAGTGAACAGTACAGTCGATTTAACTTCTCCAGCCGACACCTCCGCCTCAAAAGTACCAATCACAGTACGCTTTGAATCGTCATAGGCCCGGATCACTGTGTTAGACCGTGACAATGCTTCTTCAGACAGATGGAGACTAGGTAATACTTTCAGAGGACAAATGTTCAGTGCTGAACCATCATCAACCATTACACAAGGTAAAGTTCTATCCATCATTTCCACTTTCAAGTATAATGCACGGTTATGATTAGTTCCTTCCGGTGGCAGGTCATCATCAGTGAAAGTGATCCCCTTAGGGCTATCAGGTTGCGGATTCCTTGTACTCCTAATTGCCAGGCACACCTCCTTAAGAGACATTAACGGATTAGCATCCATTTCCATAAGCTTCTTCACCACTGCAGCTCGGTGCCTTTGGGACTCCATAAGTAGATGCCACACAGATGCACGTGCAGGCATCTTTTTAAGTTGTTCCACCACTAGATCTTCTTTTTCATCCACCTTGATAGGCAAATAATCCTGGACCAGGGCCTCTGCTCTTTTACTCGGTTCCCCTAACCGCTGTGGCTCAGGTTGATATACCCTTCCACTCCTCGTGACATTGTTCACATGGGTGTCTTCCTTTCTTATGTACATCCCGTCTTGGGTCTACTCATCAGTTCGAACTCATCCGCATCGTCATCCAACTCCACATCATCTAAATTCACGGGCTTACTCTCTTTCACGGGTGGATCGGCATCCTCACTTACTACCACTTGAATTGCAGGATTTGCCTTTGGAATCTGAGCTAGGACAAAGTTAGGAGACAATCCCGACTACACCATATTCACCCTCCTTTCAAACTGAGGCAGTGGATTACTCTGAACATTGGGCTTTAAGCGAGGCGCTTCTATCTTCTTTTCATCAATCAACTACTGAATTGCCTTTTTCAAGGCATGGCACTCATTGGTTCGATGCCCCTTGGTCACATGATAAGAGTAAAAGTTGTTCTTGTCAGCCTCGGCCGAAGGCATGTACGGTTTCAGGCTTTGAAGAAAGCCTAAATTTCTGCACTTCAGAAAAATCCACCCCAGAGAATCCTCCCAAGGAGAAATTCCTTTTCCAGCTGTTTGTTGACTTGCCCCTTGTGCCACTGCCGCTACTTCTACTTGCTTGACAGGAGCAGGTGGCTGACTCGGCTTGGCACTGGTCGAAGAGGAAGCTGTTGGATTGTTATTACTCTTGTACCCTGAAGAATATGTCCAGCTTCGATACCCTCCCCCAGAACTGTTATGAGCCGGATCAATCTCGTATTTCTCCACTTTCTGGGCCAACTCATGTACTTCCACCAAGGATTGAAACTTGTGATATTTCATCACATTCCGATAAACTTCCAAACTCCCATCAATCAGCTTCATAATCAGTTCATCTTCCAACGGCTTCTGATGAAGGAGGATCATCTTGTCCATCCACCTCTGATAGTACTCCGAGAAGGTTTCATTCGGTTTCTGCCTCACTGCCTCTAGGTCTTGTAGCTTAACCTCTAGCTGTGTATTGAAACTGAAGTACTTTATGAAAGCATCAGACAGCGCATCCCAGTCGCTTTGCACATTCTCGGGCTGTTTGTTATACCATGTGATGGCCCCTCCTTCCAAAGTAGTAGGGAACAGTCCCACTAATTGATTCATCGTAAGCCCCGCCATGGTCATGATCCGCACGTACTGATTCAAGTGAGCCGTGGGAGGACTTTTCCCGACATACGGCACAATCCTAGGCATCTGAAAGCCCACAGGTAACATTTCAACCCCTCCGGCTATGAGTGTAGACGGGTCAATGCGCTTGGTAGATTGGATCTTAGAACTGGCACGCAGCTCCGCTATAGTTTCTTCCATCTCCTTCATCTTTCTTTCTAGAGCAGACTCCACAGGACGCTCAGCATTATCCCTTCGGCCTTCTTCAGCATCCGACTGTCCATCATTCAATCTCCCGCCGCTACTCTCCTCTCGGGCAGCCCTTTCCGGTCGCTGATTAGATGATTCAGTCAATGCACTCTGCACTTGGTTCTTGATAAGATTCTTGAACTAATCAGAATTCATGAATTCTCGAATAGCAGAGGTGGCCATCATAGCAGTAGCAGCTTCAGGTGCGATTGCCATATCTTGAAATTTTTGCTGTAACTGTTCAAATTCCGGCGAAAACTCAGCACTTAATTCAGATGACGCTTCAACCTCCCCGAACTGAACAGACTCCTCGGACTCACTAGATGATGAATCGCCGTGCTCTAGTCTCACGAGTCTTCGTCCCGACCGGAGCCAAACTACAAAACATTTCGAACAAAAGTTAGTGAAAGATGATCGCCCAAAGAGTTATGAACTCTAAGGGATATGCATGTATGCATGGCGTGTTGGATGAATGATATGTGGATTTTGTATGAAATGGATTTGCGACACAAACCTTGAATAACTAATCCTTCGGGTGGTGAAGTATGTATGAACTCCTATTTATGCATTCATATATTGCAATTTGAGTTTTTTTTTTGTTTTTTTTTTTTGATGCATGGATGAGACCTTTGGTGCTCAGGGAGTACCTCGGGTTTTATGACATGAGATGAATGTTCTTAGTGAACGGACAGAGTTTCGGCACTCGTGGAGTGCCTCGGATTTTTGTGATGCGAGATCGACATGTGCATAGCACATGGTCGTGGTTTCGATGTCCGGGGGACACCTCGAATTTTTGATGATATGAAGTGAACTCGTGCTTGGTGTATGAGCGGAATTTCAATACTCGGGGAGTATCTCGGTTTCCGTGCCGTAGTTGAAATGAATACGTTCTTGGTGAACGTGCAGAGTTCCGGTGCTCGGTAAGCACCTAAATGGTTTGATGTGTAAAATGAATTTTTCGGCACTCGTGAAGTGCCTAAAATGATTTGATGAAATGTGATGAATTTTGACGGTACTCGTGGAGCACTAAAAGTGATTTAATGAAATGTGATGAATTTTGTCGGCACTCATGGAGCGCCTAAAATGATGCGATGAATTTTGTCGGCACTCATGGAGCGCCTAAAATGATTTAATGAAATGTGATGAATTTTGTCGGCACTCGTGGAGCGCCTAAAATGATTTAATCAAAAAGTGATGAGTTTTTTCGGCACTCGTGGAGCGCATAAAATGATTTAATGAAATGTGATGAATTTTGTCAGCACTCGTGGAGCGCCTAAAATGATTTCCTACTTGGTAGGTGGTGTGATGTGTGTGACCCTTATATAGTTATTCAAGATTCGCATGAATGCTTTGTGCATGACACGCGTTTCCCATGGCTATAAAATAAAATAGTTAATGCTTATGACATTCAAGTGATGTATGTAAATTAATTAATTAATTTTTTCACACAATGAAAATATGCATGGCTACAAAAAATGTGGTTAGTTTAATGTCACGCAGGTGATTAATGTATTTACACGCGAAAAATGGAAATGGCTGTACAAAAGATGTGAGTTAGAATCACACAAATGCTTTAGATGCGATATGTTATGTTCGTGAAAAATGTGGATGATGACATGTTATGGAGGACAAAAAGACACATAGCAATTAGCACACGGATCGTATTCCTCCAACCTTATTCCTCCAAACGTGGTCAGGTCGATAAAATTCTAACCGAGTCCTAGAAGGAGTTCTCTTCGATCACCAACCGGGGATGATGAAGGTGGATTTTATTTTATTCACACAATTTATTTTGGTATCCTAAGGGAATCCAACTAAGGTTGCCTAAGTGAGTTCAGTCCAGAGTCGGGATAACATCAAGGCTCCCATAGCAAAATATACTCCTCACTTCTCCCCACTCAAGGGTCCGAACGAAGGGGTTCGTACGGGGCTATGGGTGGTGTTTCGTACTCGTGCCCCCAAGACCAAGAGGAACTTAGGCGACACTTCAACGATTCACCGGGCTAAATAAAGGATACCTAACCTAATGCAACAAATGTCTAACAACAGAGATGCATAAAGTGCCATATAAGAATCATCCGCTTAATTTAAATTAGACACTTTTCAGGGCTTGTCAAATTCTTTTAAGTTTTTGAAAAACTTTTGAGAAATCCCCAGCAGAGTTGCCACTGTGAGCGAACGACGCGTTTTCGACGGGACGCGGGACTCCCTTTCGGAAGAGGCGCCTCGATTTCGGGCGGGGCCCTCCCTCGCGTGGGGTTTTTGATTTGGAAATTCGTTTTTTGGAAAAGCGGATTATTTCGAAAAAGAATCGAGACCAAAATCTCGATAAAAAGTATAGGAGTCGCCACCCGGAACTGCCACACTTTTCAGAGATCTAGGTTCGGACAAGTCCCTTATTTCGTGTCTAATTTAAATATTATTGCCAATGTTCTATTTACGATACTTTAAATTGCTAAAGATAGATTTTTATTAAATAATACACGCAGCGCGCATACGGAATAATAATACAACATAAAAGAGTAAAAGAATAAATATTTAAAAGCTTACAACCCAATCGAAGGAAAAATAAAACTCTCGCCTCACTGATACAACCGCCTAGAATGCACGAGAATCTAAAAATTACAACCGCCTAAATACACGATTAATTCTATTAAATACAAATAAAAAGAAAATTAAAATAAAATAAAAGCTGCAAAATAGAGGTTAGCACAATTTATACGGCACACCATAAGTTGGACTCAAACAGACAGAATTGGGTAATTAGATATTTAGGGTCATGCAATTTGGGGGTAACCGGGTCGGCCCAGCCGGCCGGCCCGGTTAGACCTGGAAAACCATTTTGAAACGTCCCTGTATTTTTGGTTTTTGTGAGAAAATCATTTTTGAAAATAGTTTTCTGGTTTATTTTAATTTAGCATGCAAAGTGGGTCGGTTTTCTGGAGAAACGGGTCTCCGTCGTGGAATTGTTCTAAATGCAATTTTATTGAAAATTTAATCTAGGGTCGTGATGCGCACACCAAAATTCATTTTTATGATTTTTTGATTTTTCAAGATTTTTGATTTTTTTGAAATTTTCTGATTTTTATGAAATTTTTTGGGGATTTTATGAATTTTTTTTATTTTTTGGATTTTAGGGATTTTTAGGGATTTCTGCGTCTGGCCGAGGACTATAATCTTAACTAAGGCAGAAATCGCTAAAAAACCCTAAAATAGAAACCTAAAGCTGAGAAAATAAGAATAGTCGTACGACTGTAGAGGATTTGGCACGACTGTAATTACAGTCGTGCTCCTGTTCTTGTTCCAAGAACAGTCGTACGACTGTTCTTATTTTTCTAGAAATGAAAACTTAAAAACTTGAATAAAAATGCACCAAACACAAGTAAATCACCCAGAAAGCTGGAAAAAGAGCTGAGTGAAAGGTTGTTTACCTCCTTGGCGATGATCCACAGCTGGAATGACCCCTGGCTACGCACCAATCCACGTGAATTCGCTCTTTTTCCTTAGAAAGTCAAGGTTACAAAAGTGTCTAAATAATCCCAGAAAAGTCACGGATTTGTGTTTGTTTTTGTCCTAAAATGATTTAGATTTTTAGTGTGGACGTTAACCTAGGATTTCTAATTCGTTTTAGTGATTAACAACAAGAAATTAAAGAGAAAATGGGAGAAGAAAGCAAACTATTTTCTTTTTCTCTCTTCTTTCCTTTTCTCTCTTTTTCTCTCACTAAATCTCTCTAAAATCCAGATTTCTTGCCAAAAGTCCCCCCATTCTGATTTTTTTAACCTTTTATATCTCCCCACTAACCCGGAAATCTTGAGCATTTAATGCTTAAGATTTCCCCTCTTTTCCAAGTCAAGGGGGTATGGGTTCTGCAACCTGCCCCCGAAAGTACAGTCGTATGACCGTAACAAAATTACCACGACTGTAATTACAGTCGTGGGTCAACGGTCAACGACGGTTTTTTTTTTAATGTAAAAATTTCGTGTTCACAGCTCTATTTTGCAGGTTTTAATTTCTTTTATTTTTATGTTGGATATAATTTAATAGAATTAATCGTGTATCCTAGGCGGTTGTATTTTTCTATTCTATTGGGTTGTAAACCACTCAAATATTCATTACTTTACTTTTATTTTTTTAACACCTGTATGCACGCTGCATGTCTATTTATTTCAATAAAATTGACTTTTAGAATTTGAAATACCATCTTTGAACATTGACCAATTTTATTTTAATTAGACACGAAATAAGGGACTTATCCGGACGCGAATCTCTGGATAGTGTAGCTGCCGTTCGTCTGGTTTAGCTGCATTATATATTTCCCAGTTGAGCTGAGCCGGGTGGCGACTCTACAATATTCATCGAGACTTAGGTCTCGGTTCTTTTATGCATTAATTCCATTCATTTTCCAAAACGAGGATTTCCATTCATAAAAACCCCACGCGAGGGAGGGGTCCGCCCGAGATCATGGCGCCCCATTCAGAAAGGGAGTCCCGCGTCCCATCGAAAACGCGTCGTCTGCTCACAGTGGCGACTCTGCTATGGATTTTTTCTTACAAAAAGTTTTCTTAAAACTTAAAGGAATTTGACAAGCCCTAGAAAGTGTCTAATTAAAATGAGGTGGATGATTCTTTTTTGGTATTTTATTTGCATTTTAGTTAGCCATTTTTTGCATTAGTTTAGGTATCCTTTTATAGCCCGGTGGATTGTTGAAGTGTTGCCTAGAAAGTGTCTAATTAAAATGAGGTGGATGATTCTTTTTTGGTATTTTATTTGCATTTTAGTTAGCCATTTTTTGCATTAGTTTAGGTATCCTTTTATAGCCCGGTGGATTGTTGAAGTGTTGCCTAAGTTCCTCTTGGTCTTAGGAGCACGAATACGAAACACCACTCATAGCCTTGTACGAACCCCTTCGTTCAGACCCTTGAGTGGGGAGAAGTGAGGAGTATATTTTGCTATGGGAACCTTGGTTTTTAACCCGACTTGGATCGAACTCATATAGGTAGCCCTAGCTGGATTCCCCTAGGATACCGAAATAATTGTGTCAAATAAATTAAAATCGCGCCTTCATCACCCCCAGTTGGTGATCGAAGTGAGCCCCACCTAGGACTCGGTTAGAAATTTTTGAGACTGACCACGTTTGGAGAAATAAGGTTGGAAGAATACGCTTCGTGTGCTACATGTTACATGCCTTCCGACATTTCACTCCATACCATAATTCATATCTATCATATATATCAACATTATCCATTCATAAAACATCTTGCGTGATACTAAACCACATTTTTATGCAGCCACGTGCATTTTATTTTAGTGTGCAATCATTAAATCATCCGTTTCCCATTCATACTAACCATTTCTTATTCAGCCATAACATTATATTTGTGTGATTAGCATTTTTTCACATAGCATACATAACTTCATTATGTACGTCATGCATCCTAACCACGTTTTTGTGCAACCATTTGCATTTTGTATGTCATATGCATTCACGACATATCACCTAAATTAAATTAGGGGCATTCCAAGGACGCCCACCACGATCATATCATTCCATCATATATCGGGTATCCCAAAATAACCGTGCTTTGCCAATGCACCGGATTGCATTCGGCCATTCCACCAAATCATTTCATTCAATAGAGACCACAATGGTCCTAGGTATATTTCCGTGTGACAATCCACATGATGCATCTCATGATGTCATATCCATCCATCATAAATATTATATAGCACTGTGATCCACATCGGGTTACTTCATGACATTACTACATCATCCGAGGCGCTCCCCGAGTGCCGGGTTAGTACGCATATAGGGGCATTTCATAACATCCCAGATCATGCAAGGTGTTCCCCGAACACCGAGCTTTTGTCCGTGTCCCTGTTACACGCGACTCTCTCACAACATCATTTCATTTCATATGCTCAAAAGCATCAGAACTCTGTCCATGGGCCGGTTCTATGTGACCATTTCATATCATCTCATAGACCTTCAAAGCGTCAAACTCCGTCTGTGTGTTGGTACACACGTGACTATTTCATGAAATTCATTAGGTGCCCCAAAAGCACCGAGCTCTCATCCGTGTGGCGGTCCACACGTGACATTTTGCATAACATTGAGTGTTCTTGGGATGTCCAAAAATAAAAATAAAAAGATAAAAATAAAAACAAGGGATCATCCTCATTATCTCACAATGTACATCTCATTCATCCATCTAACATTCAAGCACTCCACAATGTTCAAGCATTCCAGAAACACCAAGTACTTTACCGCATGCACTAAGTCATTTAAGTGTTCCAGAAACACTAGAAATTCCATTAAGCCCCTTAGATCCTCCATAATCATTAGGAACCCTATCCTTGTGTAGCGCACACCCAATTACCGAAATATCTTTCTGTGCAAGACAAGCTCTGCATACTTCCTCCCCATGTAAGACTAAGTTCTACACGTATCGTTCCAAATATCTTTCTGTGCAAGACAAGCTCTGCACATTTCCTCCCCGTGTAAGACTAAGTTCTACACGTATCACTCCAAAATATCTTTCTGTGCAAGACAAGCTCTGCACACTTCCTCCCCGTGTAAGACTAAGTTCTACACGTATCGTTCCATATATCTTTCTGTGCAAGACAAGCTCTGCACATTTCCTCCCCGTGTAAGACTAAGTTCTACAAGTATCGTTCCAAATATCTTTCCGTGCAAGACAAGCTCTACACACTTCCTCCCCGTGTAAGACAAGCTCTACACGTATCACTCTAAATCTTCCCGTGTAAGACAAGCTCTGCACGTACCGCATCAAACTCTACCCATCCTCCTTGTGTAAGACTAAGCTCTACACGTACCGTTCCAAATATCTTCTCGTGCAAGACAAGCTCTGCACACTTCCTCCTCGTGTAAGACAAGCTCTACACGTATCGCTCCAAATCTTACCGTGCAAGACAAGCTCTGCAAGTACAACATCAAAATCTACCCATCCTCCCCATGTAAGACTAAGCTCTACATGTACCGTTCTAAATATCTTCTCGTGCAAGATAAGCTCTGCACACTTTCTCCTTGTGTAAGACAAGCTTTGCACACTTCCTCCTCGTGTAAGACAAGCTCTACACGTATCGCTCCAAATCTTCCCGTGCAAGACAAGCTCTGCACGTACTACATCAAACTCTACCCATCTTCCCCGTGTAAGACTAAGCTCTACACGTACCGTTCCAAATATCTTCTCGTGCAAGACAAGCTCTGCACACTTCCTCCCCGTGTAAGACAAGCTCTACATGTACCGCTCCAAATCTTCCCGTGCAAGACCAGCTATGCACGTACTGCTTTAAACTCCATCCTTCCTCCCCGTGTAAGACTAAGTTCTACACGTGTTGTTCTAAATCTCCCCGTGTAAGACACGCTCTACACTTACCGCTCTAAAACTAAACCTTTCCCCTTGTAAGACTAAGTTCTACACGTATCATTCTAAATTCCCCCGTGCAAGATAAGCTCTGCACGTACCACTTTAAACACTATCCTTCCTCCCCGTGTAAGACTAACTTCTACACGTGTCATTCTAAATCTTCCCGTGCAAGATA
Source organism: Euphorbia tirucalli (assembly GCA_039660915.1). Taxonomy (NCBI): domain Eukaryota; kingdom Viridiplantae; phylum Streptophyta; class Magnoliopsida; order Malpighiales; family Euphorbiaceae; genus Euphorbia; species Euphorbia tirucalli. The sequence continues at coordinate 17,073,190 of CM077639.1, forward strand.
GGCTCTGCACGTACCGCTTTAAACTCTATCTTTCCTCCCCTTGTAAGACTAAGTTCTACCCGTATCGTTCCAAATCTTCCCGTGCAAGATGAGCTCTGCACGTACCGCTTTAAACTCTACCCATCATCCCCGTGTAAGACCAAGTTCTACACGTATCATTCCAATCCTTCCCGTGCAAGACAAGCTCTGCACGTACCGCTTTAACTCTACCCTTCCTCCCCGTGTAAGGCCAAGTTCTACACGTATCTTTCCAATCCTCCCCGTGTAAGACTAAGTTCTACACGTACCGTTTTAACTCCACCCATCATCCCCGTGTAAGACTAAGTTCTACACGTGTCATTCCAGATCTTCCCGTGCAAGATAAGCTCTGCACGTATCGCTCTAAATGTTAAACCTCTTCCCGTGTAAGACACGCTCTACATGTACCGCATCAAACTCTACATCTCTTCCTGTGTAAGACACGCTCTACACGTATCGCTCTAAACATTAAAACCTTTCCCGTGTAAGACACGCTCTACACATACCGCATCAAACTCTACATCTCTTCCCCGTGTAAGATCCGCTCTACACGTACCTCTTCAAATATTAACTCTCCTCCTGTGTAAGATTCGCTCTACACGTAAACACTTCGCAAGTATCACCTTGCTTCGATCCATGGACACCCTGTGTGTCATTTTATCCATATGGTGTATATTTATATGCCACGATATACTTCAGCATATAGCTTCATCAACATCATTCATTGCATCATGCGTGTCTCCATTCTTGGCCTTTGTGTGCACTTAACTAGCTTAGGATTGCATAACATGATGTGGCATCACATGATATCATCATTCATACATGCATGCATCACATTTCACATTCATGCCCACATCATCCCTTGAATTGGTATTCTCCGAGCGCATGTCCCGTCCAATGCTAACAGGTATTTTTATCAGGACAGAAAAGGGAAGGACTCTCGAGAATGGCTGGCCCAGTGAACTTCAACACCGTAATAGATGTCCTAGATGATTATGTTGCCTCATCGTGATTCCGAAAAGCGGTCAGGGAAGAGGCAGCGGCAATGTTGAAGGAAATGCTAGGAGGTGATCTGGACAAGATTGAAAAGCTGAAGACAAGATGCTCTGAATTGGAGGCACGTGTGGTTGAGCTTGAGGGAGTAATAAAAGGGCTGACCGGTGAAGCAGAATCGAAGGCCCCCCTCAAAGCCAACACTGGCCTTATTCCGCGGCCAACCAAGAGTCCACTCCCTAAGGGTGACGAAAAGGGCATATCTCCGTGGCCTTTTTCACTGAGCCAATTATTTGCCAAATGTAGAAAAGAGGGGCTACTGCAGAGCGTCAAGTAGTATATGGAGCCGGCACCGGATCAAAAGAACAACTTCTGTACCTATCATGTAGTGACAGGTCACCGAACCAATATCTGCTATATTTTAAGGAAGGAGATCCAGAAGTTAGTTGATGAGGGGAGGTTAAAGGTGCCATCAGCTACTAATAAGCGACTAGGGGCAAGCGGGGAGACCGGTAAGGAAATTCCTCAAACCTCTCGGGGAGAGGAATATGATGAAGAGCTCCAAAGCCTGATATGATGAGAGCGGGGCAGTGATATCGGAACCGGGGCAGTGACTGGATAAGGAATAGTCGGACGCTGTGAGATCAATACCTTTAGAGGCTCCTTCCCGTAGGGAACTCATTTTGTTTGTAAAGTGTATTGAACTCATTTTGATTGCAATGCATCTTGTTATTTTCTTACTTATGTGGTGATTACATGTATATGGCATTAAGCATGCATTTGATCATTTGAAATGACATGTCCATCACGCATAATATTATGATGCATGACATCAATCTGAATCTTACAGGGAATTTAAAAGTGAACCTGACTTCGGTTAATCCCTTTTCTTCAAAAAAAAAAAGAGAGAAAAAAAGAGAGAAAAGTCTGCCAAGCAAGTAATGGGATGGCACCATTTCATTTGAATCAATTGCCAACCTAGACCAGTGATCCCTACAAACTACGATCCAAAAACGCTGTTGGTCTTGCCCTAAAAGTTTCAACTTGGACAGCCCACAATACACTCAAATCATTCCAAACTAGGGACCATTGCCAAGTTTCAGAGCCGAGCCCCAAAACGAACCTTTGAGCCTAATTCATGCTCGAAAGAAGCATCTCACATCGAAAAAAAACCAAACCCATCAAAAAGCACCAAGCCCTAAAAATCCAAATGACCTTTGCCACCCACCATACTGTAAAACTCTGAAGCAGACATTAGTTTTAGTGTATGTATAGTCTTGTTTGTGTGGCATTCATATGCATATGACATTACACATGCATTGTTCATCTAAAAAGACATATCAAACACGCATGACATATATGAATCTGAATGCAGCAGGAAAATCAATAGGTGGCTGTGGTTTGGATTTGGCTTCTTAAAAAAAAAAACACCGATGGAAGACCTCAGCTCTCTCTTACAGTTAAATTTCTGCTCCTGGTCTAAAGTTGCACTCTCTTCAATCATAGAGTCAAACTCTGTTGAGTGCTTGATGAATCTGGGGGCGGCCCACTTATTGCATGAAATGTCGAGGTCAATGAGTTGAGACAATGGAGATAAGTACGTTGTTGCCTGTTTTGAAAAGTTAACTTCGCGCGACGACAGAGAAGATCAGTGTCTTTACCCAAAGCAGTTCCCTTTTCATTCTCCTCTCTATCTCCTCCATTTGCCTTCAACACCTTTGTCTTCCCTTTATTGTCTTTCCTTCACTTTCATCTTCTATCTTTCATCTTCTCTTTGGAACTTGAACTGATTTTGTGATTCCATATTTCCTACCTTCAATGGCTTCCAACAAGAAGTTGAACCCCAATGTTGCTCTATATCATTTTTGTTCCACACCATCTCATCAGCGGAAGGGCGTCGGAGCAGGTGGTTATGGTGCCGTTTCAATCCGTCTTCATTTATCATCAACCTGTACCGAATTGGGGATACCCTTTAAATCCCACGCCATTTCTCTTCAATCTAAACTCCTAGACTAATTATTTAGTACCCTTAGGTAGTGGGAAGGGTTTTGATTTGTATGATAGACAGAGGATTTGGATATGAGTCTACTTCAAATGAGTTCAACAATGCTGAAAAAAGGGGAAAATGAAATACATAGCTCCGAGATTCCAGAGTAAGAAGAAAGTAATTTCTGTAGGTGAGAAGGAACGACAGTGGTTGCCCAAGAAATTGACTATTGAAGAGACCAAACTGAATAAAAAGAGATTGAAGCTAATCTTGGTGGAAAAACAAGCCTGATGATCAGAGATCTACCAAATCAGTTTCAAGGACATAACCTGCTACAAATTCTAGACAATCATTGTCTGGAGGAAAACAAGAATAAGTCCAAAGGGAAGCCTGCTTATGATTTCCTCTATTTACCTATGGATTTCAAGACTGGAGGGAATTTTGGTTATGCATTTGTGAACTTCACCAACTGTGTTGGGACAACTTGGCTTTACAAAGCTTCCAACAATCATGAAGGGGACGATACCATCAACAGGAAAGCTTGCAAAGTCTGTTGTACTCATATTCAAAGGGGAAGTTGCATTTACCAACCATTTCAAGTATTCAGTCTTCGGGAGCCGTGCCTGAACTGAAATCTGGGGTGAATTGGAAATATGAATACAGCATCAGACCGTAGGAGAATCCAGTGGTTAATTGAATTCATCTCAAGTTGTCTATCCATAATAGCATCTCTATCCGGTGATCGGGCTTATAAAAAAAAAGAAGAAAACTCCAATGTGTAAAACTGAAAGGGCATATTGGTAATTTGAAAGGGCATCAATTAAAACCAGAGCCACATTTTAGATTTTCCTAATGCATCTGTATTCATTATGCCATGAAAGTTTTGTATTCAACTTTGGTGTTCAATATGCATTTGTTGTGTCATTGCATGTCAATGTTCACTAATGGGCTACATCACGCGGCGAACCCTGTCTGTAAAAGTGCTTTACTCCCCAAACACAAACCCATAATACTCCCCGAACACAAACCTATAATATCAGGGGCAAGTAAAAAGCCGAACCATTGGGAATCATCGACAGCAGTATCTTCGCGAGTTGCAATAAACGTATCAAGATATATCTTTCCCATCCTAAGACAAACCATTGCGAAACGGATCAACGCAAACAAAATGCCCATCACAGAATCTTTCTCAAAAAAAAAAAAATTTTGTTGACACAGAAAACCGAAAAGACGTGTCGGCAACAGGAGAGGGGTGACATACAAAGTCAGAGTCACTATCATATTACTTGTTATACTCATTCTGATGTCACCATTGCAATATTGTGTATATTTGGACTTCTGATCAGATGTTCATCTTGCTTACACCATGCCATTACATATAAACATCTATCAGTAGGACACTGCATCCAAGCCTGTGATAATATCGCAGAAGCTCCTGTCACGCGGTACGGAAATGCAAAGTCTCACTCTCATCTTTTTGCTCAACCAAACGGACCGTCCATTGGTATGGCCTATTACCCTGATTCGCTGAGCTTGACAATGCTTCAGTATATGTAGAGGGTAAAGTGAAAAGTCACTTAAGATGGTCAACTCCCCTAATACGTAGATTGGTGTAATAGTTAGTCGGTCAGGAGACACGTTGGGACAATCGGGCTAGGTCATCTGGGCTACCATCGGGGCTAACCACAAGCCGTGAATTTCGTCTCCGGGCTCGCACGGATACCAAGAACAAAGCATAATCCACATGTTGCATGCATACATTTAGAACTATACATGCATCCGTACATACATGCATACATTTAAAGTAAACACGCACAATTCATATGCAAATGCATCACAACCAATCCAAGTGCAGGTACCCACTGCTATCACTAGGGCTCTCCTAACCAGGTTCACTCTCAAAGCAGAGACGGCATAATGTCGGGGCAGAACAGTCAAGTTTCCAAGGGGCAGAGCAATCAAGCCGTATTTATCCTTGATCGAAGGGGTAAAAATTTTTGTTTACAAAATCATCGATCAAGGGATAAATACTCGTTCCCCAGCCAACGTCAAAATTATCATTCCCAAACCTATCTCCTCATTTCCATTCAAGCTAGATTTCGAACCCTTGAACTCCAGTACGTTCAAGCATGGTTTCAAATCCTTGAACCCCTTTTTCCATTCAAGCCAGATTTTGAACTCTTGAACTCCATTACGTTCAAGCATGGTTTCAGATCCTTGAACCTCTTATTATTTCAAGTCCATCCAATTCCAGTAAGATTTCAAATCCATAATCCATCTTCCTTTGTCTCAGGTAACATAAAACCGATATCGGTTTAACCATAATTTCACCCATCCATTTGCCTCGGGTAACCTAGACCTGATATTGGCCAATCTGTAATCCATCTTCCTTTGCCTCGGGTAACATAGACCCGATATCGGCTTAACCGCATTCCATCTTTTCTTGCCTCGGGTAACCTAGACCTGATATCGGCTTAATTCTTCCTCAGTTTTGCCTCGGGTAACCTAGACCTGATATCGACTTATTTCCTCCCCAGCATCGCCTCGGTAACGTAGACCCGGTATCGGCCTATCTTATCAGAAGGTTTATTCCAGTGTTTGCGGCGCTTTGATTCGCGCTCTCAAATTCATCATCTCAGGTGTTGTAAACCTGGAATTAGGTGTCGAATTTGATCATGCGAGGGGCAGCTGTAAGGGCTGGAATTTTCTATACTTAAAAAAAAAAAGTATAGTCGTACGACTATCACTACAGTCGTACGACTATAACCAAACTATAGTCGTACGACTGTAGATCGCGGCAGGTGAGCCACCCATACCTCAAAAGCTGAAAAAAGGGGGGAGAAAAGGAGGAGACAGACAGAAAAAAGAAAAGAAAAAGAGAGAAAGAAAGAAAAAGGGAGGAAAAAAGAAAAAAGAGAAAACCAAAGAAAAGGGAAGAACTCCTCAATCAGAATCCCTCAGCATTTGAAAATCTCTGGACTCAAATCTCAAACCCTAACTCAAGGAGAAAAGTCCGGATTTTAGTGGATTGGAGCGACGCCAGGGGTCAATGCTACGGTGGACACACGCCAAAGAGGTAAACACTCCTTTTCCCCTATCTTTTACAACCTTTCTGGGTGATTGGTGTGCTTTTTTTGTATTTCTATCCTTTTTTCTGCGTTTCTGTTCTGGAAATCAAGAACAGTCGTGCGACTGTTCTTGAGTTTGATGAACAATCATATGACTGTAGTTACAGTCGTACGAGTGTTCTTGATTTCCAGTGTTTTCTTCCCAGTTTTCTTCAAATAAAGTTTTGGTGAGATTTTGGCTCCGGGCCACTTACAGTCACACGACTGTAATTAAAAGTCGTACGACTGTAGTTACAGTCGCACGACTGTAACGTAGTTTCCAGAACCAGAATTTTCGTTTTTATCCCCAAAAATTTCCAAAAACCCATAAAAATTTAGAAAATCCAAAAATCACCAAAATGAATTTTGATGTGTGCACTCACTACCTTAGATCCAATTTTCAGTGAAATTGCATTTAGAACAATTCAACGACGGAGACCCAGTTCTCCCGAAAACCAACCAACTTAATATATAAAAATGCATGTAACCCGGAAAAATTATTTTCAAAATGATTTTCCCATAAAACCAAAAATACAGGGACATTTCAAAACGTTTTCCAAGTCTAACCGGGCTGGCTAGCCGAGCCAACCCGGTTATCCCCTAAATGCATGCCCCCAATTCTTGATTTCCCATTCTGTCATAATTGAGTCCTAATTATGGCGTACCGTATTCTGTGCTAACCCTCTGTTTTGCAGGTTTTAATTTCTTTTATTTTTATATTGGATGTAATTTCATAGAATTAATCGTGTATCCTAGGCGGTTGTATTTTTCTAAATTCTCGTGTATATTAGGCGCTTGTAAAGTGAGGCGAGAGTTTTTATTTTCTATTCGATTGGGTTGTAAACCACTCAAATATTCATTACTTTACTTTTATTTTTGTAATACCTATATGCGCGCTCTATGTCTATTTATTTCAATAAAATTGACTTTTAGAATTTGAAATACCATCTTTGAAAATTGACCAATTTTATTTTAATTAGACACGAAATAAGGGACTTGTCCGGACCCGAATCTCTGGATAATGTAGCTGCCGTTCGTCCGGTTCAGCTGCATTATAAATTTCCCGGTTGAGCTGAGCCGGGTGGCGACTCTACAATATTCATCGAGACTTAGGTCTCTGTTCTTTTATGCATTAATTCCATTCATTTTCCAAAACGCAGATTTCCATTCATAAAAACCCCATGTGAGGGAGGGGTACGCCCGAGATCGTGGCGCCCCATTCAGAAAGGGAGTCCCGTGTCCCTTCGAAAACGCGTCGTCCGCTCACACTCGCTTCTCGAATGCTGGTAACGGGTTGTTCTTCGTGCTGGGCTTAGGGGGCTCCTGCAACTTCCCTTCATCAATCAGCTTTTGAATTGCATCCCTCAGTTTATAGCAATTATTGGTTCAGTGGCCAGTCACTACATGATACGTGTAGAAATTATCTTTATCCGTATCAACGGGCTTTTCAAATGATCTTAGGGACTGCAACAATCCTCCATTTTTGCACTTTACAAAAATTTTGACTAATGGGTGAGTCCAAGGGGATATACCCTGTCCTCCTGGATTCCTGCTTTGATTGCTTTATTGATGGGTTACCGCAGCAACCTCAACTTGCTTCACTTCCGAAGATTGCCCCCCTTTATGCCCAAAACCTAAACTAGAGCCATTACCAAACCTGGCTGTAGCTGTTGATCTGTATCCAGAACCATACCCTGAACTTCTGCCACCTTTATGGCTTGCTGCTTTCTCTTCCTCATCTCGCTTAATTTTCATAGCCATGCTATATTCTTCACTAAGCTCACTAAATGGATGGAACTTCATATTGTTCTTGAAGATGTCCTTACTGTCGTCAATCAGCTTCTGTATCAGGGCAGTTTTTCAGAAGGATCACCTTGTTCATCCATCGTTGATAATATTCATCAAACGGCTCGTTGGGCTTTTGCTTAATTCGTTCCAAATCATACAGCTTCACCTGAATCTTAGTTTTGAAGCTGTAATATTTAATAAAGGCCGCTGATAAAGCCTTCCAGTCTGACTGCCCTTCCTCTGATAAAGAATTATACCAGCCTAATGCTCCTCCCTCAAGTGTAGTCGAGAAGAGATTAATCAACTGTTGCTTAGTGGCGCCTGCCGTCAGCATGACTCGAACGTAAAGATTCACATAGGCCTCGGGTGAACCCATTCCCTTGTAAGACGGAACCTTTGGCACTTGAAAGCCAATAGGAAAAGTCTCGATGCCTTTGCTGATCATGGCATCCATATTAACCTCCTTCTTGGATTTAGAAATGACACTGGCCCCTTTCTTCAGCTGGGCCATAACTTCATCTAGCTCAGAATATTTCGCCTTCATTTTCTTTTCCATGTCTACCTCAATTTCGTGCAACTTTTCCAGACTAGCCGAGCTATCACAAGCCTGCCAAGATGATTCAGCCTCTTTCTCTTTTCCGGCCCCACTAGCTCTAGTTTCCCCGGCTTCTCTCACAACAGCCCATATTTCCACCTTTAACATGTCACGGAAATCCTGTGATCTCAGGAAATCCTTCAAGGCATCAGCAAGACTAGGTGTCGGATTACCCATCTCAACTTCTTCCCCTGAGTCGGATTCACTTTCTGGTTCTACTGCTCTCGGTTCCCCAACAGCCCTCAAAGCTTGAGATCTTGTCCAAGGTCGCTCCGGTTTATTCTGCTTGACATCACACGGGAAATGTTTAGGGACAATGAATGAATGGAATGGTGACATGAAGAGTGATACACTAAAGGTGATTTATGATGAATGAATGAGATGATGTTGCGAGTGAAATGATGATATGAATGATCACTATTTATTATCATTTTTCTCTTTTGGGACATTCCTAGAACGCCCAATGTCATGGAAAAGATTATGCAAAAGGATCACATGTGGACCACACACGGACAAGGGTTCGGCGCCTTTGGGGCATCTAGTGAATTTTGTGAAATGGTCGTGTGTATGTCGACACACAGACAGGGTTTCAACACTTTGTGGGCCTATGAGATGACATGAAATGGTCGTATAGGGGCCATCCCACGGACAGATTTCTGATGCTTTTGAGGCGTGTGATATGAAATGATGTTATAAGAAAGTCACGTGTAACAGGGACACGGACAGAGGTTTGGAGTTCGGTGAACACCTTACATGATTTGGTGATGTTATGAAATGTACTTATATGTGTACTAATCCGGCACTCGGGGAGCACCTTGAATGATGTAATAATGTTATAGAGTGATCTAATGTGGACCACGGTGTCACATGATATTTATGATAAATGAGTATGGTGTCAGGAAATGCCTCGTGTAAATCGCCACATGGAAATATACCTAGGACCATTGTGGTCTCTATTGAATGAGATGATTTGATGGAATGGCCGAATGCAATCCGGTGCATTGGCAGAACACGGGTAGTTTTGGGACTCCTAATATGTTATGAAATAAAATGATCGTGATGGGTGTTCTTGAAATATCCCTAATTTAAATGAGATGAAATGACATGAATGTTTATGTCATACAAAAATGCAAGTGGCTGCACAAAGATATGGTTAGGATGCATGACATACATAATGATGTTGTGCATGCTTCATGAAAATGTTTACACACAAATATAATGTCATGGCTGCAAAAATAATGGTTAGTATAAATGGCACATGGATGATTTAATGTTTCTCACACACGGAAATAAAATGCAAGTGGCTGCACAAAAATGTGAGTTAGTATCACATAAATGTTTTGCGTGTATGACGTGTCACGTGCGTGCAAATGGCGATGATGATATGTCACGGGGTAGTGAGTAACACATATCACACGAAGCATATTCCTCTAACCTTATTCCTCCAAATGTGGTCAGTTTTTGAAAATTCTAACCGAGTCCTAGGAAGGGTTCTCTTCAATCACTAACCGGGGGTGATGAAGGCGCAATTTATATTATTCATACAATTTATTTTGGTATCCTAAGGGAATCCAACTAAGGTTGCCCATATGAGTTCGGTCCAAGTCGAGTTAAAATCAAGGCTCCCATAGCAAAATATACTCCCCACTTCTCCCCACTCAAGGGTCCGAACGAAGAGGTTCATACGAGGCTATGAGTGGTGTTTCGTATCCGTGCCCCTAAGACCAAGAGGAACATAGGTGACACTTCAACAATTCACTGGGCTAAAATGGGATACTTAACCTAATGCAAAAATGTCTAACTAAAGAATGCAAAATAAAATACCATACAAGAATCATCCACTTTATTTTAATTAGACACTTTTTAGGGCTTGTCAAATTCTTTTAAGCTTTTAAGAAAACTCACTTCAGAGTTCCCCAGCAGAGTCACCACTATGAGGGGACGAAGTTTTTGACGGAACGCGGACTCTCTCGGAAGGGAGCCTTGAGATCGAGTAACCCTCCCTCGCGTGGGGGGTTTTTTAGATGAAACTTTGATTTTGGAAAAGCTAAATTAATTCATAGAAGAACCGAGACCTAAGTCTCAATAAATAGTGTAGGAGTCGCCACCCGGCTCAACTCAACCAGGAAATTTCAGCGTAGCTGAACCGGACGAAAGGCCGCTACACTATCCAGAGATCTAGGTCCAGACAAGTCCACTATTTCGCGTCTAATCAAAATAAAATTCGGCCAATGTTCATAGATGGTATTTTAAATTCTAAAGTCCATTTTTATTGAATAAAAGCTTGCAGCATACACACAAATAAAATAAAGTAAAACAATAGATAATTAAATTATTACAACCCGATTGAATAAAAAATAAAAACTCTCAACCTCACTTTACAAACGCCTAAAATACACGGATTAATCTATTAATTACATCCAAAATAAAAATAAACTAAAAGCTGCAAAATATAGGGTTAGCACAGTTTACGGCACACTACGAAGGACTCAAACAAGACAGAATTAGGAAATTAGAAATTTGGGGCATGCATTTAAGGGGATAATCGGGTCGACTCGGCTAGCCGGCCTGATCAAACCTGGAAAACGATTTTGAAAGTCCCTGTTATGAGCGGACGACGCGTTTTCGACGGAACGCGGGACTCCCTTTCGAAAGGGGCGCCTCGATCTCGGGCGAACCCCTCCCTCGCGTGGGGTTTTTATAATGGGAAATTCGCGTTTTGGAAAATATGGAATTAATTCTTAAAAGAATCGAGACCTAATTCTCGATGAATATTGTAGAGTCGCCACCCGGCTCAGTTCAACCGGGAAATTTATAATGTAGCCGAACCGGACGAACGACCGCTACAGTATCCAGAGATTCGGGTCCGGACAAATCCTTTATTTCGTGTCTAATTAAATTAAATATTGCCAATGTTCTCAAATGGTATTTTAAAATCTAAAGTCAATTTTATTGAATATAAGAGGCATACAGCGCGCATACAAATATTTGATACAAAAGTAAGGAAAAGAAATAAATATTAATTGGCTTACAACCAAATCGAACGGAAAAATAAAAATTCTCGCCTTACTTATACAATCGCTTAGAATACACAAGAATCTAAAAATAATTACAACCGCCTAAATACACGATTAATTCTATTAAATTACATCCAAAATAAAAATAAAAGAAATTAAAACCTGCAAGACAGATGGTTAGCACAGAATACGGCATGCCACAAATAGGACTCAAATAGACAGAATTGGGAAACCAAGGATTGGGGGCATGCATTTGGGGGATAACCGGGTTGGCTCGGCCAGCCGGCCTGTTTAGACTTGGAAAACGTTTTGAAACGTCCTTGTATTTTTGGTTTTGTGGAAAAATCATTTTTGAAAAACAATTTTACCGGTTTACATGTATTTTTATATTTAAGGTGGGTCGATTTTCGGGAGAACTGGGTCTCCGTCGTGGCATTGTTCTAAATGCAATTTTACTGGAAATTAAACCTAAGGTAGTGAATGCACACAACAAAATTCATTTTTGATGATTTTTGGGGTTTTCTGAATTTTTAGGGATTTTTGGAAATTTTTGGGGATGAAAACGGAAATTCTGATTCTGGAAAATAAGTCACAGTCTATAGTCATACGACTGTAAACCACAGTCGTGCGACTGTAAATGTTCCAGGGTCAGAATCCCGCTAAAATTTATTCGAAATAAACTGGAAAAAGGGGCTAAAAATCAAGAACACTCGTACGACCATAATTACAGTCGTACGACTGTTCATCAAATAACTGTTCTTGATTTCCAGAAACAGAAGCATGAAAACAGAGCAAAAATACACAAAATACACTTCAATCACCCAGAAAGCATGAAAAAAAGTGAAAGGAAAAGGGTGCCTACCTTTTTGGAAGCCTATCCAAGTCGATTAGACCCCTGGCGTTGCTCCGATCCACAAGAATTTGCAATTTTTCCATGAGTTTGGGGTTGAAAACTTTGTGTCTAAAAATTTTCAATTGTCAAGGTTCTTTGCGGTTTTGCTCTGAAACTTGATTTTGTTGGTAAGATCAGATTGTTTCTTTATTAGTTTAACAAGTTTTTTATGTTAGCTTTAGGATTTTGTGAAGAAGAAGAGAGGAAGTGGAATGATATGCTTGCTCTCTTTTTCTCTTTTTTTCTTTTCTTTCCCTCTTTTTTTCTTCTTTCAAAAATCTCTCTCTAAAAAGAAACCTCTCACCAGATCATCTGCTGCCCTTCCCAAATCTCCCCCCTTTTCTTTTTACGTCAATCCTCGCCGCCTGATTTTGCTGCCAACGGGCGGGCATTAATTGCCCTTCCTTTTGCAGCCCGCAATTCCTGCTGTTGGCAGACGCAAGTGGATGTTACAGTCGTACGACTGTAATATTTTTAAGTATAGTCGCACGACTGTAACACATTGACATGACTGTATATTACAGTCATATGAGATCTGCTCTTTTTTTTTTTTAAATCCGGCGCTTACACCTGTACTTTTTTTAATTTTGTGAGAAAATCTTTTTGAAAACGTTTTATTTTCCGGTTTGATTTAATTTAGTATGTGAGGTGGGTCGATTTTCGAGAGAATCAGGTCTACATCGTGGCATTGTTCTAAATGTAATTATATTGAAAATTAAATCTAGGGTCGTGAATGCACACAACAAAATTCATTTTTGGTGATTTTCTAATTTTTCTGAATTTTTATGATTTTTAGGAATTTTTTTCGATTATTCTGGAAATTCTGTCCCTAGACGGAAGTTACAGTCGTGCGACTGTAATCCTTCCACTTGTAGAAAATCGCTAAAATTTTATTTAAATGAAACTAAAAGGAGCGGGAAATCAAGAACACTCGTACGACTGTAATTACAGTCGTATGATTGTTCTTGATTTCCCGCTAAATGAAACTAAAAGGAGCGGGAAATCAAGAACACTCGTACGACTGTAATTACAGTCGTATGATTGTTCTTCACTACAAGAACAGTCGTACGGCAGTTCTTAATTTCCAGAAATAGCAAGTCCAAAAATTAAGTTTTTATGCATAAAAACACACCAAATCACCCAGAAACAGCAAAAAAATGAAGGTTTGAGGTGTATTTACCTTTGTGGCATTGATCCACCGTAGGAATGACCGCTCGAAACGCCCCAATCACCTCCAAATTGCTTCTTTTTTCTTATGTTAAGGTTCCCAAAACCAAGTCCAAAAATCTCCAAAATGTCAAGGATTTAGAAAGTTTAAAGTCCGAAATTGATTGAGTTTGAAGTGTCCAGTTATTAACCTATGCTTTTTAATAGATTTTAAACTTAAAAACTAAAGAATCAAAAGAAAAAGAGGAGAAAAAGATGGCTTGAATTGGTTTTTGCTTTTTCTCTCCTTTTTCTCTCTTTGCTCTATCAATTCCTCTAAAATCTCAGAATCAAAAGTCCTTTCTCTTTCCTCTCTTCTTCCCTTTTATCTACTTGGTTTCTTGCTGGAGAAAACGAGCATTAATTGCTCTGAAAATCAATCCCATTTTTTTATTTCACAGGTATGGACTGCTGTGCCTGCTCTGCTAATACAATCGTATGACTGTATTACAGTCGTACAACTGTAATTATAGTCGTGGCATTTTTTTTTAAGTCCGAAAAAATTCTGGCGCTTACAATATTCATCAAATGTTTTTTAAATATAAAACTAATTTACCATTATGTTGTGATATTTTGAATTTATAAATGATTACAACAGTTTAATAAGAATAGCTAATTGGAACTAATAAAATATCAAATAAGAAGCTTAAATTAACAATTAAGAGTTTTGAATTGAACAATAAATTTTAGCTTGGTAGATTTATAGTCTAAATTAAAGGCTAATTTACTAGATATGATATCCTAAATCATAGGAAATGGGTTTTTAACTTTTGATATTTACAGAAACGCGCCGCAAACATTTTATGCTGATTTCCAGGAGTTTCCATTCTCAAAACAGAAACGAAACACGAAAACGTGAGTGGGAACTAGGCCATTACACTTATAATGCATTTTGTTTTTTTTTTTATAATGATACCACTTGTAGCCCCTCCTTGTACTTGCATGAAATAAAAGTAGGGGTGAGCAAAACCGAACCAAACCCAAAAATAGACCAAACTGAATCTAAAAAGCCGAACCCAAGAGTAATTTAGTTTTTAGTTTGGTTTTTTTTATTTTTGTTGAAAAAAAAAAACCGAATCGAACTGAATTAAAAAAAAATATTTAAATAATTATATATATATATAAAATTTTATTTGATACATTATATAGTTATATTATTAAATAATTTTTATTTATGAGACTTGAGTAACATATATGTAATATAGACCCCTTTTGAGCAATAATTTACATATAATTAATGATAATATACTGATAATAATGATAATTTTTTAAATTGATAATTTGATTTTTAACTGAATCGATTTGGTTTGGTTCAACTCAATCCAAACCGAATTCAATTTGGTTCAGTTTTAGTTTTTATTTTTTCTCTAGTTTGGTTCGTTTTTGAACCAAACTAAGTTTTGCTCGCCACTAAATAAAAGATATACTTGTGTTGCTTTCATTAAATTAAAGAAATCAATATAATAGGAGGTACCAAATGTCACCAATATTCATGCATATATCCTAGAGAGATCCTTATTCCAGAGTATACATTCTCTACATTTTGGTCCATTTAAAGACATAAAACACATATGGCTACATAAATTGGAAAATATCTTTTGCCCAAAATGAGCAATGCTATAAGAAAGCAATAGAGTCAAGAATTGTAGTTTTATTATTTGTAACTCAATACATAAATGATATTTTACAAAGCTATTTATAGAACTTGAAATACAGAGATTTGAAAACAGAAAAGAGGTGGGAAATTAAGGCGGGAAAATGGTTATGACAGCTGGCAAAGCATAACAAATTATGCCACCTCATCATTCTAGAATCTTCGATGCCTAATACCCCACCTGCATTTGTATCTGTTTAATTGCTACTGCTACTGCTTCATATTGTTGTTGCTACTGAATACATGTTAATGGGCTGCTGCTTCCTTAGCCCAATATATTTCACATCCCCCCCCCCCCCCCCCACGATGAGAATCATTGTGGCCGATAGAAATAAGATCCAATTTGGATAAAGCAATAGCAGAATATCCTTTTGGAGGTTGAAGATATATTTCTTCATCAAGGTATCCATGTAAATAAGTGTTGTTAACATCAACTTGGTGTATCTCCCATTGTTTTGCTGCAGCAATGGCAATTAATAACCGGACAGTAACAATTCTGGCAACCGGACTAAAACAATAATTGTAGTTGATACCAAAGGTTTGATTGTAACCTTTGGCAACCAAATGAGCTTTGAACTTATCAATGGCTCCGGTTGGTGTATATTTGATTCGAAAAACCCATTTTGGTGCAAGAGCTCACTTTCTTTGAGGCAAGGTGGTTAATTGCCAAGTTTCATTGGCTTGAAGAGCTGAGAGTTCCTATTGCATGGGTGTAACCTAACAAGCATCTTGACTGGCTTCTCTATAATTCTGTGGAACCTTTTCCTACATAACATTATTGAGAAAAGCCATTTGATGCTCAGAAATAGAAATTTCTAGCAAAGTATTAGAAACAGCAATATTGGTAACATATTCAGAAAACAATTAAGGTTTATGAATTACTCGATTTGACCGACGAAGAGCAGTGGAAGAGTATGGAGTATCACGAGTAGCAGAAATAACAGGAACTGCAGAAGGCTGAGATTGTGATAGTAAAAGGAAAAATTTCTTCGAGGAATTTCACATCTTGAGAAACCATTAATTTGTTTATTTCAACATCCCAGATTTTATTTCAAATTTATTTTTATAAGGTTGAGTGTTTATATAAAAACATTGACACCCAAAAACATGAAAACCTGTGTAATCAGGTGAAGTATTATATCAGAGAGCATGTGGTGTTTGCCATTTTAATACCTTACTAGGTAACACATTCACAACTGCAGCGGTAAACATGATTGCTTCCCCCCAAAATTCTTTATACAAAGAAGCCTAAAATAAAATTGATCGAGCTACATTCAATAAATGTCTGTGCTTTTTCTCCACAACACCATTTTACTGAGGCGTATAAACACAACTTTGATGATGTAAGATGCTCCTATTATGAAACAACTGTGTGATTTTATGATTCAGAAATTCACTGCCATTATCAGACCTTATCACCTTTACATTCTTCTCGAATTGTGTCTGAATCATTTCAGAAAATTTTCCTATGCAGAGAAGTTTGAGTTTTATGTTGAAGCAAGATCACCCAAGTATATCTAGAATAATCATCAACAATTGTTAAGAAATACTGTCCTCCAGTTTTAGACAAGGCAGAATAAGGTCCCCAAATATCAATATGAATTAACTGAAAAATGTTTGTAGTAGAAATACAACTTCTATTGAAAGGAAATCTACTCTGAGTAGCTATAGGACAAACGGAACACACATGAGCATTACATTGGTATTGTATCTTAAGTATATGAATCAAAGTTCTAGGAGATACATGACCTAATCGGAAATGCTAGATATCTGGTTTATTCGAAACAATATTATCTATTGAATTCATACTACTAAGACAGACTGCAATCTGTAAAACATTTCCATCAAAAGAACTTGTATCCAGCTTGTATAAACCTCTAATCTTCCACCCTATTACCAACAAATCATTTGTAATTCAATCCTGTAAATAACAATGATCAGTATTGAAAGTTATATGCATATCACCTTCTTCCAGCAATCTTCCAACAGATAACAAATTGTATAAAAAATTAGGAACATGAAGAACATTCTTTAGAATCAATTTAAATGATAAAACCACATCACCTAAATGTGACACAGCTTGTTTAGGATCACAGCAGGATTTTGCTTCTTCATAAACAGAGTTAATTGAGATGTCATATGTGAGGTTGCCCCACTATCCACCATCCATTCATCCATACTCATATTAAAAGAATGAAATGAGAAAGAAGTAGAAGTATGGTCACCATAACTCAATCCAAACGTTACTGATTGCTTCATTACTAGTTTGGTATCAAGAATACCTGCTGATCCTGCAAAAGCTTAAAATTCAGTTGTACAACAGGTGTATCATAAACCTGCTTTGTTTTATTATGCTTTTCTCCTGTTACTTTCTCCTTCCCTTTATACTGTCTGTACATTTCTTCAATCATATTTGCCATATGCTTCTTACTTATAAAATCCTCTTCACTACTTGTCGAATCTGAATCTGCTTCAGCCAGATGTGCTTGTGTTTGTTTCTTCTTCAGATCCATATAACAATATGGGTAGCCAATTAGTTGAAAATATGATTCTTTAGTGTGTCCAGGAGTATCACAATGAGTGCAAATTATACTTTCTTTACTTCAGTCATCTTTCTTCTTCTTTTTAAAAACAGATCCGGAGCCTTGTGAAGGTTTAAAACTAGATAAAAAAACATTAGTTTGAGACAGATTTGCAATTTCAATCTTGTTATCTATGGAAACTTCATGTTGTTTCTCTACTCTTGTAAGCATAGAGTAGGCCTTATTTATAGAAGGTAATGGATCCATAAGGAGGATTCGATTCTTCATATGTTCATAGTTATCATTGAGGCCCATCAAAAATTGTATCAACTTATCTTCCTCTTATAGATATGGTATTCTTTGAAATGTGTTACAAGCACAGTTTTTTGAAACTCCACAATGACAAATAGAATTTGGTCTTAACAGATTAAGTTCATTCCATAATCTTTTGAGTTTTGTATAATATTGCATCACAAACATATTACCTTGAGTAAACAAACTGATGTTCCTCTTTATTTGGTAGAGCAATGGGCCATTACTATCAGCAAATCGTTGCTCTAGCTCCTGTCATAGATCTCTTGCTTTTTTTATATAGAAAAAATCCTCACATAATTCTTTTGACATCGAATTGAGTATCCATGAGGATATTAAATAATCAACTTTCTCCCATCTTTCATATGCTAGAGTATCAGCTTTTGGTTTGAGATTATCTTCAAGTATGTACTTCAGTTTTTCTTTAGCTGTTAATGCTCTCTTAATAGCTCTGCTCCATGGTAGATAATTCTTCCCTGTAAAAACAGCATTGACGAGAGAAATTCCTAGATTTTTTGGTTGATTAATATGTACTGTGCATTTGCTCTGTTCTCCTTCATTTTGTCGATCTTCATTGTTAACAACTTCTTGTTGATGAAATACTTCATATCAATTGTTATTCCTTCTCAGCATGACTTTGATACCATGAGAAAGCAATAGAGTGAAGAATTGCAGTTTTATTATTTATAACTCAATACAGAAATGATATTATACAAAGCTATTTATAGAACTTGAAATATAAAGATTTGAAAATAGAAAAGAGGTAGGAAATTAAGGCGGGAAAACGGTTATGATAGCTGGCAAAGGATAACAAATTATGCCACCTCATCAATTAAGAATCTTCGATGCCTAATACCCCACCTGCATTTGTATTTGTTTAATTGCTGCTGCTGCTTCTTCTTCATATTATTGCTGCTACTGAATACATGTTAATGGGCTGCTGCTTCCTTAGCCCAATATAGCCCAACATATTTCACATGCTAACCTCAAGGCAATTATAAAATTCATGTACCTGTTTGTTTCGATCAGAACTAAGGTCGAGGTAAGGAACTTTTCTTGTGAATTCATGTTTATTTCGTTTATATGAATGTAGAAATTCATCTTGAAAACAAATTGAGCGACGATCATCTAGTGACTTGCTAAATTAAGGAACTTTTCTTAGTGAATTGATGTTTAATTGTTTGTTCATGTAGATGTAGAAATTTGGTCCCAAAATAGATCGGCGGATGATTATCAAGTAACTTACCAAATTAAGGAACTTTTCTTGGTGAATTAATGCTTAATTTTTCATTCATGTGAACGTAGAAATTGAGTCTTGAAAACAGATTGGACGATAATCATTTGGTAACTGAAAATATTTTTAGGATAAACATCATCTAGAAAAGCACATCAAATATTTGAAATCTAATGATGGATTTTGCATAAGTTTCACGCTCACTATACCAAATTTTAATAATGCTTCTTAGTAGGACTCCAAAGGTGGGATATACAACCATAGTAGAGAGCTTCCCTCCCAAGCTTAATTCAATATGGTAGAGAGAGTGAGAGGTTAGATGTTAACCTCTTTTTTTAGTGTGGAAGTACGAACTTATTTATAGCCTAAGAACTTATTTATAGCCTTCTTAATTGGGTTGACTTGCTTGGACTTAATTATTGTTATTTAGGCTCAAAAGAGGCTCATCTATAATATATATATTATGTTGACAAAGAGTTATGAGAAATAATATAGCATGCATCCAGCAAATAAAAGTTTGATTTATGATAAATATATTATCATGCAAAGTGGAAAAAAAAATTGAAATTACAAGAAAAGAACATATGAGAGAAGAATATCAAAAGAAAAAAAAAAGAAAAAAAAAGAAAGGTACAATGTTTAATTCAGTAAGGTGCAAAAGTTTGCGAGCAGAACTTTTCATTGGTGGACTGGACCGAATCTAACTAGGCTTGCCAGTGAAAATGTAAACTTGCCTTTTTCATCTCGACCTATGTATAATTTTTATCTGGGCTCAGAAAATTGGGGGATACATTATAGGGAAATTAGCATTTTTACGTTGTTTTTAAGATTTGTTTTTGTGCATACCTTCCTATATTTTTCTAAATGCCTCTTTTTCTTAAACAAATTTTTTAAGTACGTATTTTACTTTTATTTTTTTTCTTCTTACTTTCATCTCAACTCCACACTAATTTGAACTCACTGTACCTTCCATTTTCATCGCCGGCTATGAATTCCCCATGGAATCATCACAGCTTCAGCCTCCTCATCTTGGCGAGCGTTTCACCGGGAAAAGAAGCCGATGGAGGACCACACAGATCTCGATTCATAAAACCGATGAAATTGATATTTGAAAAGGGAAAGCAGCCAAGTTCAGGCCCATTTCGAGATGTATCCTCCATCTGTCGAGAGTTGGAAAACAACTTAGCAAACAAGTTGTACACTGCTTTTGTTGCTTTTTTTTTCAGCAAACAGAGGTTTCTTTTCAAAAATTTCAGAAAATCAAGAAAAATAAGAAAACCCCAAAAATCATCAAAATGAATTTTGTTGTGCGCATCACGACCTTAGATTTATTTTTTTTAGTAAAATTGCATTTAGAACAATTCCACGACGGAGACCCGGTTCTCCCGAAAACCGACCCACTTTGCATGCTTAATTGTAATAAACCGAAAGAAAAAATGTTTTCAAAAACGATTTTCTCACAAAACCAAAAATACAGGGACGTTTCAAAATGGTTTTCCAGGTCTAACAGGGCCGGCCCGGTTACCCCCAATTGCATGACCCCAAATCCTAATTCCCCAATTCTGTCTACTTGAGTCCTATTTATGGCGTGCCGTACAAACTGTGCTAACTTCTGTTTTGCAGCTTTTATTTTATTTTAATTTTCTTTTTATTTGTATTTAATAGAATTTAATAGAATTAAATTGTGTATTTAGGCGGTTGTAATTTTTTCTAGATTCTCGTGTATATAGGCGGTTGTATCAGTGAGGCGAGAGTTTTATTTTTCTTTCGATTGGGTTGTAAGCTCTTAAATATTTATTTTCTTTACTTTATATTTTGTATTATTATCTTGCATGTACGCCGTATGTATTATTTAATAAAAATCAACCTTTAGCAATTTAAAGTGTCGTAAATAGAACATTGGCAATAATATTTAAATTAGACACGAAATAAAGGACTTGTCCGGACCCGAATCTCTGAAAAGTGTGGCAGTTCCCGTTTTGGTTCAGCTACACTGTAATTTCCTGGTAGAGCTGAGCCGGGTGGCGACTCCTATACTTTTTATCGAGATTTAGGCCTCGATTCTTTTTCGAAACAATCTGCTTTTCCAAAAAATGAATTTCCAAACCAAAAACCCCACGCGAGGGAGGGTCCCGCTCGAAATCGAGTCGCCCCTTCCGAAAGGGAGTCCCGCGTCCCTTCGAAAACGCGTCATCCGCTCACAATAGGATGAGAGAATCCCAAACTGTTTTATTGTCTTTCGTGTGTGTAAACCTTTTTTAATATGAGTATTAGGTCCTTGGATCTCTGTTGTGACCATTTGCAGATTATTTAGCCATGATGGTGGAATGAAAGACAGAAACATAAACAGAAAAGATACTGGAAACTAGAATTTATTAGAACATGAAAAAATTGAAGAGGAATTATGACTTGTTTATGGAAGTTGACTTTTAGCTAATCAAGTGTCAAGACTGTATTTTGCTGTGTATGTATCAACTTAAACTAATCAACTTTGCAGGGTATCTGGTGGTCGAATTCTAATGAGTCGTCCGAGAGCAAGGCTTGGCTTTATTGCTTATTGGCTGTTGTTGCATATATGGCTTTTGGCAACCATCTTGTGACAAATATGACAGATTACCTCTCTGATTCACTGCTGCAGCATATCTTGTCGTCATTTGATATTTGTAGCATAGAATTTTTTATTTTTTATTTTATACACTGTTTATACACTTCTTATACATTGTTATACACTTCTTATAGATTGTTATACATTTTTTATACATTGTTTATACACTTATT
Source organism: Euphorbia tirucalli (assembly GCA_039660915.1). Taxonomy (NCBI): domain Eukaryota; kingdom Viridiplantae; phylum Streptophyta; class Magnoliopsida; order Malpighiales; family Euphorbiaceae; genus Euphorbia; species Euphorbia tirucalli. Next base: position 17,095,293 of record CM077639.1, read on the forward strand.
ATATATTGTTATACATTATACATTTTACACTGTCATTATACATTGTTAAACATTATACACTTTTTATACAATTTATATGTTTATACACTTATTATATATTGTTATACACTCTTTATACACTGTTTATACATTGTTTATACACTGTTATAAATTCTTTATACACTGTTTATACATTATTTATACACCGTTATACATTGTTATACACTGTTTATACACTTCTTATACATTATTATACATTATTATACACTTCTTATATAATATTATACATTATTTATACATTGTTTATATACTTTATAGATTGTTTATACACTGTTTATACACTCTTTATACCTTAGTTATACCTTAATTATACCTTAGTTATACCTTAATTATACATTATTTATACATTGTTTATACACTACTTATACATTGTTATACATTATACACTTCTTATACAATGTTATATGTTTATACACTTATTATACATTGTTATACACTCTTTATACACTGTTTATACATTGTTTATGCACTGTTATACATTGTTTATACATTATTTATACATTATACACTGTTTATACATTGTTTATATATTATTTATACACTGTTATACATTGTTATACACTGTTTATACACTTCTTATACACTGTTATACATTGCTTATACATTGTTTATACACTACTTATACATTTTTATACATTATACACTTTTTATACAATGTTATATGTTTATACATTTATGCTTTATACACTGTTTATACATTGTTTATATATTATTTATACACTGTTATACATTGTTTATACATTTTTTATACATTATACACTGTTTATACATTGTTTATACACTGTTTATACAATTCTTATACACTGTTATACATTGCTTATACATTGTTTATACACTGTTTATACAATCTTTATACCTTAGTTATACCTTAAGATACATTATTATAGTGATTATACCTTAGTTATTCCTTATTTATACCCTATTTATACTCTAAGATACATTATTATATTGATTATACCTTAATTATACCTTAGTTACACTTAAGATACATTATTACAGTGATTATACATTAGTTATACCTTAATTATACATTAATTATACCTTAGTTATACCTTAAGATACACTATTACATTGATTATACCTTAGTTATACCTTAATTATACCTTAGTTATACCTTAATTATACATTATTTATACATTATTTATACACTACTTATACATTGTTATACATTATATACTTCTTATAAAATGTTATATGTTTATACACTTATTATACATTGTTATACACTCTTTATACACTGTTTATACATTGTTTATACACTGTTATACATTGTTTATACATTATTTATACATTGTTTATACATTATTTATACATTGTTTATACATTATATACTGTTTATACATTATTTATAATCTGTTATACATTGTTATACACTGTTTAGACACTTCTTATATATTATTATACATAATTTATACACTGTTTATACATTTTATACATTGTTTATACACTGTTTATACACTCTTTATATATTGTTATACACTGTTTATACACTTGTTATACATTGTTATACCTTCTTATATATTATTATACATTGGTTATACATTGTTATACACTGTTTATACACTTAGTATACATTGGTATACTTTCTTTATACACTGCTTATACATTATTATACACTATTTATATATTAAGATACACTATTACATTGATTATACCTTAATTATACCTTGAGATACACTATTCTAGTGATTATACCTTAGTTATTCCTTATTTATACCCTATTTATACCATAAGATACATTATTATATTGAGTATACGTTACTTATACATTAATTATACCTTAAGATACGCTATTACAGTGATTATACCTTTTTTATACCTTAATTATACCTTAAGATACACTATTACAGTAATTATACCTTAATTATACTGTAATTATACCTTAAGATATACTATTACAGTAATTATACATTAGTTATACCTTAATTATACCTTAGTTATACCTTAAGATACACTATTACATCGATTATATATTAGTTATACCTTAGTTATACATTAAGATACACTATTACAGTGTTTATACCTTAGTTATACTTTAATTATACACTAAGATACACTATTACAGTGTTTATACCTTAGTTATACTTTAATTATACCTTAGTTATACATTAAGATACACTATTACAGTGATTATACTTTAATTATACCTTAATATACAAAGGCATAATTAGTTATACTTTAGTGAAAAAAATATGTCGGAAAAAGTATATACATATGGACTTTGTTTCGAAGATAAAAAAAATAAAAAAAAACTTTCTAAAGTCGGATGACAAAAAAATAAACGGATTGAGAGATAAATACAAAATTAGATTTAAAATTATAAAAAAGAAGAGAAAAACGTGGACAAATTAAAGGATGTATTTTGGAGATTATGATTTTTTACTTTTGTTGCTTTTTGGGCAAAATTCACGTAAAACAGGAATAAGTTTTTTAGGTATTTTTGAAATTTTGGAAAGTTTTTTATGTATTTATGTAAACTTTTGATTTGTATGTAAAAAAGTTATATATTGTCAAAAGGTAAGTATTTATGTAAAAACCCCTACATTATATAAGGAATAACATAAACTTAAAAAAAAAAAAAATTAAAAGAAAACACATCATATATAATTGAAAACACATCAACTAATTAATTTAATTATCAATGAGAACTGATTAATTGAAAACTTGATTGAAACCAAAGAGATTCAATGTCCCAAAAAAAAAAGATTATAGAATATTATGGGAAAAACAGGGGTTGCCATTACAGTACCCCCTTTCCTCCTTGAGGAAACCGCCAGCCGGCAGCCGGCGGCGCCAACCTCGGATCCCCTGATCCGCTTTTGTTCAAGTCTAGTCCAAACTAGTTATTTCATATGTTATTATAACAGCACAAAAATGGCAAAAAAAATAATAAGTGGAGAAAAGGTTTAACGTTGAAATTCATAGGCATATTATAGAGGAAATCATAAATAGATTTTTCCGTTTGCTTTATTTCTTTTTTTGTTTTTTCTTAACAATTTTCATCCAGAATTTGGAGCAGATTATGCGAGAAATTTTATAGTGGGCTAGATCCATGTGAACTGTTCAACTCAAAAACTGACACGTAAATAACATGATCATCGAAAAAATAAAAAATTATGTGTCAATTTTTTATTGGGAAAGTCCATATGGACCGGATTCATTGTATATTTGCCTTCTACTGTATTTTCAGTGAAAAACATACGTGTAAGGTATAATAAATATTTGAACATTTGTCTTTTGGATAATTTTTTCAGATTTGGAAAACAATTTAGTTACGAAGGGAAACAAATCCCTGCACAATCTTCCAAATTTGTAACCACCACTACGCAGAAAAGCTTGTCAAAGGGCCCACAATAATGTTGCTTGTCTTAACTCTTGAGAATTAAAAGTGATTGTTTGTAAATTTGTAATATAAAATTCTTTGAGTTTCTTTTATTGAAATGAATCTCATATCTTATCAGAGTTCAGAGAGAGATGAAATCAACTACTTGAGTCAAGTGCAGCAGTAACAGCAGCCAAGTTCTGCTGGAACTCCTCTGCAGTCCAGGCTTGAAGCAGCCCAACGTTGATGCCACAACCGCCTACTCTGCTGCCACCCCACCTGATTACGAACGCAATCCTGCATAACTCTTCATTAGAAACTAAGGCTGAAAGTTTGGACCACCAATCTTTAAAATCCAAAGCTTGCGAATTTAGATGAGGAAAACCAGAAGCTTTCCAAATATCAACAGCAAAACTACAAGAAACAATAGCCTGCTATGGAGTTTCAACACAAAGACGACAATGGGGTCAAAAAGGCTCAATTGGAACTCTTCTCTCTACAAGGGCTAGTTTGGAAGGTAGTAAATCTTTGACACATCGCCAAAGAAACACTTTAAATTTTCAAATGGAACTTTCAATTCAACTGCCACCAAATCTTCCAATTAAAATCAAGAGCTGAAGAAGCTGCAACCAAATTTCTTTGTAAGTGGTACTAAGCTATCTTCGCTTTATAGTTACTACTCTTATCCTCCAAATCACCTCGAGCTCCCAACAGAACAGCTCATTCCACCCTATTGCCATGGATACACAGATCACTGACCATTTAAAACCCATATATCTTCATAGAACCGAACATAATTTCCCCTCCCAATCCGCCACCGGCTACTAACTACTATAAAATCCTTAAATCAGAAATACATCTCCATGAGAGCCCAATTGGGAAGTAGTAAAAACACTACCTGGATAATATCGTGCTCTATAAATACGCAAGACCAGCAACTGCAAGTTTGGATGGCAGGTGAGCCGCTGAGAAACGCAAGATTGAATTGATGCATGTCCCGAAAATTAAGTCCACCCTGGTTCTTACCCGCACCATCTAATTCTTCCCTGTTTTGACCTCTACCCCACCAGGAGAAATTTTAACATGCACCAATGGTCCTTCGAATGAAACAATAACACATATCCCTTCCAATAAATATTGATATACATAGATAAGACAATATGTGAATAACTAACCATAGATGACAATATCTTATCTCTATTATTTTTCTTAAGTTCTGTCCAATGGCTATATGTCACATCACTTTGAACTTGAGACAGAAACAAACCTTAAAAAATTAAGTTGTGGTAAGTTGTGATTATGATGGAGAAGAAAATCAAAGCACTCAGATATTATAATATTCAAATAGATTTGTCAAAGATCAGCTGCATACTGAGTCACCAAGACAAAAGGAAAAGTCAACCACGCAACCAAGTTCAAAATAGTTCAATTGGGAGGGGAGCTATGGGCTCACCGGATGAGCTGGGTTCAAAACCCCGCAACCTCCCCACTTATATGTAAAAAAGAAAAACAAAATTCAAAAGATGTTAGATTAGTCCATAAACGACTAAACACAAAATAATAAATTACCATAGCCACCAAATTATCTCCTACTTCTTCATTTTCCATAGCACAATTCTATTGATATCGTTACCAAGAACCAAACATTCAAAGACGGTGACCTTCTGGTCTCCAAAAATGGCAAGTTCGCATTTGGATTCTTCACTCCTGGCAGTTCAATTCATAGATATATTGGAATAGGTTTCCACAAAATTTCAAAACCATCTATGGTGTGGGTAGGAAACAGGAATTAATCAATCAATGGCTCTCCATGATTCCTATCAATTGATCTCAATGGGATAATTAGGTCAGGTTTATATTGGATGATTTCAAAAATGATTTCTAAACAAAAGAAAAAATTTAGTACTTGAACTGAAGTCCGACAAAACAGTCAAAGAATGGCTTCTAAAAAATGCCACCAAACTTAAGGTTGACAATCATTCACACGGATCTGAAATGTAGCAACATTTTACTAGAAGCAAATATGTATCCAAGAGAAGACAAACAGAGTTGTGGGAATAATTTGTGTCCTGCTTTCTTTGAAAAAATAAAAAATAAATCTAGCAGGAACACTAAAAGAGAAAGGGAGGTATCACATACTACAAATGAGGTTACAAATTACAATCACAAGCTTTGTAGCTTGCTAAAGATATTAGCCTCTCTCTCCCTCTCTCTAATTGCAGGTAAAATAATAATTATAGGAATTCCTTAACCAACATTAGAAGAAAGATACTCTTATAGTGAATTTAAATGGTTAGCTGAAGATTAAAAACCAAAAACTGAACCAATCAGAAGGAAAAAAAATAAAAGATTGTTGAACGGTATGTAATCCTCGTAAATATTCAGTGAATGTACTAGTATAATGTGGGGAAATGAAACATTACCTAGTCGATTGAATTGGGGATTCCAGAAATCCGCCATCAGTACTATCACTTTTTCCCGTAATCGAACAGTTTCGTCTTCCATCTCCTTTGATTTTCATAATGTAGCTGTGTCGGTGAAATCGAAATGATGAATGGATTTGAGTCTAAAAGCAAAAGGGAATCGTGAAATGTATGGTTAAGAGTGGTGGGAGCTGTGCAGAAGCGGATCCAGGGGAGCCGACGGTGGCAGCGCCTCCGCCGCCGGCGGTCCCCATGGACTGCCATTGTTGCTTTCCTAGTAGAAGCAAAGGGTGCTGCAATAGCTCCCCTGTTCTTAATAAGCAACGTTTTCTTTCTTTTATCTGGTTGCGAAACACAGCGTTTTAATAAATCAGAATAAGAAAAACACGCAAAAAAAAAAAAAAAAAAAAAGTGAATGCCACATTTGCCTACTCCTAATAAGTTTTATCGGTATCCTAAATAATACTCTCCCTCGAATAAGGTTTTTAGAGTACAGGAGTACGGTACTCCCTTAAGTTATAGTAAATCCTCAAAATCACGTTTCGAACTCAATCCCAACTCATCCGCTAATTATTTTAAATATTTGTTAGCAACGAATTTTTTGTGAAATTCGTAGGCTAATTCCAACCTTGGATTTTTTTCAAGCGTGCTAAGAAAACAGATTCCCAAATGTAATTTTTTATTTTTATTCTGATTTATAATCAAACAATTGTGCAGAAGGTTCAATGACCGAAAAATCTTTTTTATTTCCTAGTTTCACTACAAAAACTTAACAACTAGTTTTGCTATGCACCAAGATAAAATCAACTCAAAGAATTAAAAAATTTTTTTGTATAATTTTTTTGATTGAAAAGTTTGATTACAAGAATGGAAACAAATCTGAAAATTACAACGACATAACAATAAACAAGTTAAAACTATATCATTAAAACTTGGAGAATCTTGAACCGTATTTTGACGAACCTTGTAACCAAATTGGAGGACTTGATAATGGAGCATTAAAGCTAGTGAAATGGGTTGAAAATTTGCAGCAAGATGTAGAATTTGACAGAAATTTGAGACGAAAAGAATAGAAGAAGTGTTAAAGAGTATGGGCTGAAGTATGGTGGTTATAGCTATTAGTCTGAGTTGGCATTATATTGGAATTTGATTGGTTATCTATGTCTATAAGTAACAAGTCCTTGTAACTAATCTGTAACTGATTCCAGTAATGCAATTCACAATTCTTTCCTCTTTTCTTTGATTCAATTGGGTTTTCATGGTATCAGACTTTAGGTTCATAAATGGTGAGAGGAGGTTATTTGCGTGCATTAACTGGTAATGTTCACCCGCATCCTATTGGTAGTGGAGCTGGTGACATTGGTGCCAACGGTGGAGCTGGTGAAGCCGGAAATACTACAAATCATGATTCTGATTCTTTTTCTTCAACTGGACCTAAATCTGGATCTTGTTTTTTGAATCGCCATCATCCACAACATATCCAAGGACGTGATCAAACAGTTACGATGATTACAAACTCTGAAAATCCAGGTCTCACTTTGGTTAGTATTCCATTATCTGTTGACAATTATTTGTCATGGCAGAGAGGTATGATTTTAACCTTTGAAGTAAAAGAAAAACTTGATTTTATTCTTCAGGATGTGAATGTGCCTGATTCTAAATCACTTGAGTATGCAAAGTAGAAAAAGAATGATAATTTAGTCATTGATCTTGAACTCTATATCGCGCAATCTGGTAGAATCCTTCATTTATGCTAAGTCTGCAAAGGAGTTATTGTTAGATATTTTATTTGACTTAGTCTTTATTTTTCTGTTGGCTAACTGAGTCCCACTTCTTTAGGAATGCCTAATTTTTGGGATATCAGTATCATATCTTTCTGTTGCTATTTCTCAGTTTCAGTAACTTGTTTCAATTCCTTTGTAAGGCTATTTATAGCCTCTTTTGTTAATGAATAAAAAATCCCTCCAGCAATTATCAATTTCAGCTTTGATTTTTACAATTGGTATCAGAGCTGGTGGGAGAAAAACTTGAGTGTGAGAAATTAAGAGAGTGAAAGATGGCAAATTCTGAGAAATTTGTGCAGCCAGCTATTCCAAGGTTTGATGGCCATTATGAGTTTTGGTCAATGACAATGGAGAACTTCCTGAGGAGTAAGGAGATGTGGAATCTGGTGGACGAAGGCATCCCTGCAGCAGCGATTGGGACATCACCAGCAAGTGAAGCACAAAGGAAGTTGGTTGAAGAAGCCAAACTCAAAGACCTGAAAGCGAAAAATTTCTTGTTCCAGGCAATTGATAGAGAAATTCTGGAGACGATTCTTGACAAACGAACATCGAAAGCTATCTGGGACTCTATGAAGCAGAAGTATCAAGGATCGACAAAGGTGAAAAGAGCACAACTTCAGGCGTTGAGAAGGGAATTTGAGCTGCTGGCTATGAAGGAAGGAGAAAAGGTGGATAACTACTTGGGACGAACTCTGACCTTAGTGAACAAGATGAAGTCGAAGGGTGAGATCATGGAGCAGAATGTGGTGGTCAGTAAGATACTTAGATCATTAACTAACAAATTTAATTATGTTGTCTGCTCCATAGAAGAGTCAAATGATCTAAGTAGCTTGAGTATCGATGAATTACATGGGAGTCTACTTGTTCATGAACAAAGGATACAGGAATATCAAAAAGAAGAACAGGTACTAAAAGTGACTCAAGATGACAGATCAGGTAGAGGAAGGGGTCGAGGAACGTTCAGGGATGGACGTGGCAGAGGAAGAGGTAGATAATCTCCAAACAAAGCAACTGTTGAATGCTTTAAATGCCACAATTTGGGACATTTTCAGTATGAATGTCCTGAATGGGAGAAGAAAGCTAATTATGCTGAGATAGAAGAAGAAGAGGAGATGTTGCTGATGTCAATTGAAGAACCATGTCGTGAAAAGAAAGAAGAATTATGGTTCCTCGATTCTGGTTGCAGCAATCATATGACAGGCAATAAGTAATGGTTCTCGGATCTGAAAAACTTCAGTCGAACAGTGAAGCTCGGGAATGATATGAGAATGGCAGTGGTGGCAAAAGAGAGCATAAGGCTTCAAGTAAAAGGCTTAATCCAGGTGATATCTGATGTATACTATATTCCTGAGCTCAAAAACAACTTACTAAGCATAGGACAATTACAAGAAAAGGGATTGAGCATCCTGATCCGTAATGGAACTTGTAATATTTATCGTCCTGGAAAGGGATTAATTATGCAAACTAACATGAGCCGAAATAGGATGTTTGCTATGCTAGTCTCTCTGCCACAAAGAAATTCTATGTGTTTGCAAGTTGAAGATGTCTCGGACAGGGAAGCACACATGTGGCATTATCGATTCGGTCATCTGAATCACAAAGCATTGAGGACCTTGGCATTCAAGAAGATGGTGGTTGGCCTCCCCTGCTTGAAATCTTCCGAGGAGCTATGTGCTACTTGCCTAATCGGAAAACAACACCGAGAACCCATTCCAAAGAAAAGTATGTGGAGGGCATCAAAGCAACTTCAACTTGTGCATTCAGATATCTGTGGTCCTATCAAACCATCCTCACATAGTGGCAAGAGGTACATCCTAAGTTTCATCGATGATTTTTCTCGAAAAACTTGGGTATATTTCTTACATGAAAAATCAGAAGCTTTTGTTACTTTTAAAAATTTCAAAGCTTGTGTTGAAAAGGAAACATGTGCATCCATAAATTCCTTGAGAACTGACAGAGGTGGAGAGTTCACCTCAAATGAATTTGTTGAATTTTGTAGATCTCAAGTAATCAGTAGACAATTGACGGCAGCATACACACCTCAGCATAACGGAGTAGCTGAGAGAAAGAACAGAACAATCATGAATGCTGTTCGATCCATGCTGAATGAAAGAAGAGTTCCTAAAGTGTATTGGCCTGAAGCTGTAAAATGGTGCGTTCACATACAAAATCGATGCCCAATAGCAGCTATTAAAGACAAAACTCCAGAAGAAACATGGAGTGGAGAGAAGCCAGGAGTGGAATACTTTCGGGTATTCGGATGTGTATCACATGTCCACATACCAGACCAGAAAAGAAGCAAATTAGATGACAAGAGCAGAAAATGTATCTTCCTTGGAGTCAGCGACGAATCAAAGGCATGGAGACTTTATGATATGGTTTCAAAGAAAATTATCATTAGCAAAGATGTTATCTTTGAAGAAGAAAAATGCTGGGAATGGGACAGAACTGAGGAAGAAGTAAGGCTTGATATGCTTGAATGGGAAGATGAAAATGAAGGCAATGATGAAGAAGAAGAGGGTTGGAATTCTACTCAATCCAGCGAATCCACTCAATCTAGTGGGCCCAACAGTCCAAATCATTTGAGTTCCAGCAGCCCAAACACTAGCACATCAAGTAGCCCCACCAATTCAACTCCTCCTAATAACCTAAATGTTGATTTAGATGAAGGAAGAGGCATGCGGCAGAGAAGAGCACCGAGGTGGATGAGCGATTACGAGGTGGGTTTCTCAGAAGAAGAAAATTTCAGCTTAATGGTGACAGAAAATGATCCTGTATTGTTTAAAGAAGCAGTGAAGAGTAGACATTGGAGAGAAGCAATGAAGTCCGAAATCAAAGCAATTGAGAAGAATCAAACCTGGGAGCTTGTTGTACCGCCTAAGGAAATCAAACCCATTGGTGTCAAATGGGTTTTCAAGACGAAGCTTGATGAAAATGGGGAAGTGGAGAAGTTTAAAGCAAGACTGGTAGCAAAGGGGTATGCACAACGAGCTGGAATCGATTACACTGAAGTATTTGCTCCGGTGGTGAGAATGGACACAATTCGCACAATTCTCTCAGTAGCTGCTCATTACAATTGGGAAGTTTTTCAACTTGATGTAAAGAGTGCCTTTCTCCATGGAGAACTCAAAGAGGATGTTTTTGTGCAGCAACCTGAGGGATTCATAAAGGAAGGAGAAGAAGAGAAGGTTTACAAGCTGAAAAAGGCGTTATATGGCCTGAAGCAAGCGCCACGTGCCTGGTACAGTAAGATTGAAGCCTACTTTGTACAAAATAGCTTTGAAAGAAGTCCCAGTGAACACACACTGTTCACAAAATCAAAGGGAGGTAACTTGTTAATTGTCAGCCTCTATGTTGATGATTTAATTTTTACTGGGAATGATAGAAGCATGTGTGATGAATTTAAGAATTCTATGATGTTGGAGTTTGATATGTCTGATTTGGGAAGAATGAAATATTTCCTTGGAGTGGAGGTGAAACAATATGCAGGTGGCATCTTCATTTGTCAAAGGAGGTATGCGAGAGAAATTTTAGCAAGATTTGGCATGGAAGACAGTAATGCTGTGAAGAATCCAATAGTACCAGGAACTAAGTTGCACAAGGATGAGAAGGGTGTTGGGTTTGATGAAACAATGTTCAAACAAGTAGTTGGGAGTCTTATGTACTTAACTGTGACAACCTGACTTAATGTATTGTGTTAGTTTATTAAGCAGGTTTATGGCTCATCCTAAGATGTCCCATTGGTTGGTAGCAAAGAGAATTCTAAGGTACATAAAGGGCACAATCAATCTGGGAATTTTCTACAGGAAAGGAGAAGGCAATTTGAAGCTGTTGGCATTCACAGATAGTGATTATGCTGGTGACTTAGATGATCGAAGAAGCACTTCTGGTTACATCTTCAAATTGGGAACAGGAGCCATTTCTTGGGCTTCAAAGAAACAGCCTGTAGTCTCGCTCTCCACCACAGAAGCGGAGTACATAGCAGCAGCATTGTGTGCAAGTTAGTGTATTTGGCTTAGAAGAGTGTTAGAAAAGCTTGGAATTGAAGAGAAAGAAGGGACTGTGATCTTGTGTGACAATAGCTCTACTATCCAGCTATCCAAAAATCCTGTCTTCCATGGAAAAAGCAAGCATATTGATGTGAGATTTCACTTTCTCAGAGATTTAGTGAATGATAAGGTTATTAAGCTGAATTATTGTGCCTCTGAAAGTCAAATTGTAGATATCATGACAAAACCTTTGAAGCTAGAACAATTTTTGAAGCTGCGTGACATGCTTGGGATGATTGACATCACAGAGATAAGCTAATTTCAGATGAATTTAGCTTAAGGGAGGGATTGTTAGATATTTTATTTGACTTAGTTTTTATTTTTCTGTTGGCTAACTGAGTCCCACTTCTTTAGGAATGCCTAATTTTTGGGGTATCAGTATCATATCTTTCTGTTGCTATTTCTCAGTTTCAGTAACTTGTTTCAATTCCTTTGTAAAGCTATTTATAGCCTCTTTTGTTAATGAATAAAAAATCCATCCAACAATTATCAATTTCAGCTTTGATTTTTACAGTTATGGAGTGAAATTGAGGATCATTTTGGAGAGAATAATGGCCCCTCTATTATATCAACTTAAGAGAGAAATTAGTTCTTTGACTTATGGTAATTCTTCTCTTTTGATATATTATAACAAGTTGAAAAAGCTCTGGGAGGTTGAAGCCATTACATGTATGCCATTGTTGTGCTTCGCAAACTTGTATTTCCGATGCCATTAATCGAAGGAGTTAACTAATGAATAACTAGTTCTGATTATTCTGAGTATGCAGATTCACCAATGGGAAGGGTTGTAGACCATGAAGTTTAGAGATGCATTCAAATTGGGCTCTAATGTGTTCAAGAGAAAGGTCTGGCAGACCAACTATGTTAGAAGTAGTTTTGATGTTAAGTAGAGAAATCTGTATTCCATCTCGAAAACAACATACAAATGAGACTACAAATTACAATCAGAAGCTTTGTAGCTTGCTAAAGATTTTGGCCTCTCTGTAATTGCATGTAAAAATAATAATTTAGGAATTCCTTAACCAACATTGTAAGAAAGATACTCTTATAGTGAATTTTAACAGTTAGCTGAAAATTAAGAACCAAGAATTGAAGCAATCAAAAGGAAAAAATACAAGATTGTTGAATGGTGCGTAGTCCTTTTAAATATTCAGTGAATGTAATAGTAAAATTTGCAGAAAATGAAAAATTACCTAGTCGACTGAATTTGGGGATTCTAGAAATCCGCCATCAATAGTATCACTTTTGCCCGTAAGTTCTCGAACAGCTTCTTCTTCCATCTCCTTTGATTTTCCTACAGTAGCTGTGATGGTGAAACTGAAAAGATGATGGAAAGCATGAATAGATTTGAGTCCAAAAGAAAAAGGGAATGGTGAAATTTATGGTTGAGAGTGGGAGTGAGGATGGGTGAAATTTAGGAGGCGTGGGTGCCGTTTCTGCACATATTTGACACTGCCATTGCACTTTCTATTGACAATGACACAATTAAAGTTGAAAATTAGTAAACATAAAGGACTAGCTATGTATTTCTTCATAGAATCATAGTTAAATAAATAAATAACAAACTTTCTTTTATCCACAGAAAAATGGAACAGACATTAATCCAAACTCTAACAGCTATTTTATTTTGTTTTGGATTATTTATTTGTCGTCAAAAGTTTATATTTGCGGTTTAATGTAATTTGGTGATTAATATTTGATTATTAGTGATTTATGGGGCATGGAAAAATGTTATGATGGCTTATTTTTGAGAAAAGAAAACCAAAATTATCAAAATAAATAAATCGTGCAATTGGAATCCTTGCAGGGACAAGGACTGAGACAAAGATAATGAAAACATTTTTTCCATTTACTTAAGGGGATAGAAAATTTCTCACAGTTTAATCAAGATTGGAGGAACTATTCTCAATTCCTACCGTACCCTGTTGACAACCCTAACAAACGCATCAATATTAATAAACCATAACATATACATTTTAAGTATTAGGCAGTCCATTACTATCGATTCTTGTACTAAAACTTATCATAAAAAAAATCATAAATTACATATAAATTGAACAAATTGAAAAGCTTATAAATCAATTGACTTTATGCTCATGTATCAAAATAAAGACAAATGTCTAAATCATTTTAGAAAAATCGGGCTAAATATAGAATATGAGAGTATAGTGTGTAACAGAGGCTTGTTTACAGGTGTTAGAATATACCCACCCTCTGATCTCACTTATGAACTGGAAACATACACAAGCCTGTACTGATTATAAAGAAGCCTTACAAGTAGTTGATGATATACAAAGCCCAGCTTTTGGTTTTGTACGACCCTCTGATTTTAAGTCTCAAACAGCTTTAGAAGCTTGCCTTAAGCAGCATAATACTATTCTGCAAGTCTTATTTTTTATTCAGCAACAGTTACGCGATCAACAGGCTTAGCTACACGCCATCAGGGCTGAGTTACAGAAGCAAGGACGAGCAAAGGAGGAAGCTGCACAGTTAGAAGACTCTATTCAGCAGCTGCAAGGAAAACTATCTAGTTTATCCTTAGGCGAGTCCAGTAATAGTAAGAAGGTCATTCCCAAGTCAAAAGGGAATTTGTTTGTGTTTAAAAGTCCTTTACAGATTCGTGACGAGGTTGTTGCGCGTGAAAAATTGAGATGAGTCAGACACAGACTTAAGTGTTACCTCCAGTAACACAGCAGGCTTCATCCTCTACACCAACCATAGAAGATCAAATCCGGCAATATCGCCGTAATGCTCGATAGAAGTTTAATTTAAAAAGAAAATCCCGAAGATTCTTTCAGCAACGACGACCAGAAAGACAGGAGACACTAGAGACTCAATTGGATCCAGAGGCAGAACTGGCTTTCTCGCAAACACGAAGAGCTAATTTAGTTCCAGCAGAAGTCCTGTATGATGTACACCAGAATGAACCATAGCATCGTGTTTATCAACACTATTCAGAATCACGACTTCTTTGTGTTTCTGATGAGTCTCAAGAAGAACTCCCTTTTATTCAGCAGCAAAGTTATCAGGAGCTGCAACGATCTGGTTTTCAGCATATTCATCTTGGCATGATTATGATACGAGTTATGCCATTACACCGATGTTATGCCGGAATTAAAGTACTACTCGTTTTTCGGGATACCAGATGGAGTGATGATCGAGCCATTCTTAGAGCCATGGAAATCAGCCTTGATCAGGGAAGTCGTTTAATTTACTTAATCCCTAATCTAATGTTATCTATTCAAGATTTTCAGCAACATATTCAACTTGTTGTCCAGACTCGTGGTTACACTGGATGGCAATCCGCTGATAGCAATCTGCTTATCACTAGAAGTTTAATTGGCAGACTGACGAATACTAGTGTTGCAGGTTTTCATTATCAAGTGGATAATATTCTTGAATATTTACAGGCTCGAGGAATTCAGGCATGTCCAGGTAGACAGTATGATTCACAGCAACTGGAAGGAATGGAGTGGCGAATCCTCCCTACAAGAACACAACTGTAAGACAACCTACAGGCATTATTACTAGAACTCTATTGGATCAAACAACATCAGTTCGCTTTCAGCACTATAAAGCAGAGCCATCACGTCGATCCACTAATAGTGTGCCTCTCCTAAAGGATAACTAGGACCAGTTAGCAAGTGATGAAGAGTTCATTGGTGTTTGTCTCAGTTTCCCTCCAGCTCAGTCCCAACCATTACATGGTACTTGGGATACCCTTGGTGAACCAAGTGGGAAATATGATTATTATGTGCAGTATAGCAAACCACCAAGTGCAGATATTCCCATAGAATCCATCCAAGCATCCGGCTGGGACGATGATGGTACTGAAGCAGTTTATTCCTTTTCCATCACCCTACCTCTACCTGACATGGATGATTCTGATGAAGAGGATCCTATTCAGGAGTACAGTGCTTACCTACACTATTTAGCACCAGAGCAATATCTTGTCCAAAATCCTCCTGAAGTGCTCACAACAACCACTACCGATATGTCCTCTTCCGATGATAATCACGATTCCCATACAACAACTGTTTCTATGTCCTCTTTTCAATCATCCATTCTTCCTACGAGTAATCCTTCCCTTTCTACTGTATCTATCACCAACTCTGATCCGGACTATTTGGTTGATCCTATACCTACTCTAGAACCACCTGTAATCCCTTTGGTCTATGAAAATTCGACTGATGAACAGGTTTGTCCCATTTGTCCGTGAGCACCAGATCGCGTTTCTCAACCAGGACCGAAAGAGACTCGTCTATTTTCGGAAGGTGGTGGGGAACCTCCTGATCTTTTTGCTCCTCTTGGACCACCAATTTGGATCCATTGGAATTTCAACATATTGAGTATTGGGATCCTCTACCTGATTATGGATATACTGCAGATACAGAAGCTGAAGTCCCACCTAAAAATCCAAAAAGACACTCAGATGAACATGTGTTTCTTAAAGAAGATACAGGTCCCATTGACCTTAGATATCCTCGTCTGCACATAATATTATCAGCAACCAGTGGTGTTAGTGGAATGGGCAATTATGCACCACCTACTGAGCCATTTATGGGTCCTCCAGCTTATGGACTAGTAACAGGGCGTTCCCATCCTATTCAAACTCCAGATTTTCCAACAACTTCAACACGATTTCCCTCCTCACAGCAAAAGCCAAGACAGCCAAACACTTGGCAATTACCTTCTGCTCAACAGAGTTCAGGGGCTTTGCTAGTCCTACCCTCAGACATTGGCCAATATGAAGATATGCTTTCCAGATGGGAAACAATAACTGTCAATTTACTCAATGAGCGACAGTGGATTGATAATAAGGCTAAAGTTCTTTTGTGAAAAATCTTCTGGGAGAAATTGAGAAAAAGACGTTTATCTAGTGGCGCATGCAATATGAAGATGAATATCAGCGTCTTATTGAACAAGCAGATGACCCTCAGAATATAATCTCTCAAATCAGGTGTATCTTTCTAATGGAAGATGCCTATCAAGGCTCAACGGAAGAACAGGATCATGCTTATCAGGATTTAGAGAGATTACAGTGCAATGAAATGAAAGATCTCACCAATTACATTAATGAGTATAAAGTTCTTGCTGCAAAAACGGGTAGATTATTCCTTTCCACAAAACTGTCTGAAAAGTTCTTTCGCAAAATGCCTCCTCTAATAGGCAAGGAAATGGAAAAAGAATTTCTGGCTAAGTATCCTGGAGTAGTTATTGGCGTTTTCTAACGCATATATTTTGCATATCAATACTTGGCAGAAATTTGCAAAAAGGCAGCAATTCAATGTGGTGTCAGAGATCTCTCATTTTGTTCCAACATACCAATCCCTGGTGTGTATGGCAGAGAAAGGAAAAGATATGGATTGCGCAAATCACGGACATATAAAGGCAAGCCACACAGCAGTCATGTGCGTGTTGTGAAGACAAAGGACGTTAAACGCATGACCAGAAAATGCAGATGTTTTATTTGTGGTGATGAAGGACATTTTGCACGAGATTGTCGCACACGAAATGGTAACATCGCCAGAGCAGCCATCATTAACAATTTAGAACTACCTGATCAATGGGAAGTTCTTTCTGTTGGATTGGATGAATCTAATAGTGATGGAATTTGTTCCTTATCCGAAGGTGAAGCTGGAACTTGCTATTTAGCAAAAAAGGAAGCTTTTGAGTTTCCTTATAATGCTGAAGAAGCTATTTTTATGATTCATTCCAAAACTCCCTGGCGACCTCACATTCATGTTACCACACAGCAGGCTGAATGCTCACACCACTGGGAGGATAATTCTGATGTTCCTCTTGGTGCTACCAAATGTTCTCTGTGTAAATTCCAGACTTCTCAGTCCTTACGCCCCTATTGTCAACAATGTCAACTTACAACCTGTGGCAATTGTGCCTTTGTTTATTTTGAAAGAAGAGTTGTAACTAAACCTTCTTTGCAGTCTATCCCTTATGGGAAAAAGAAGAACTTGATCAATGAGCTCATGGAGTATATTCAATATCTGGAAGCTGAAAATGCCCGATTGAAACGACAATTAGCTCAGGCATTACATCAAGACTTATTTACAAGTTTTGAAGAACAAACTACTTTTGATGAGGAAAAGATGCTGTATCAATACCGTCAACAACATCATGGGAAGCTACCAGAGTATCAAGATGCTCAGAACCCTGATGACGATGACACTGTATAAATCGATGATGAAGATACTGGAGAAAGGCATCTAATCAAAGCAGGCATTTATCAAGGAAGCAGTGGTGGTGGCCCTGTTATTCGAGAAGCAGCTCATATGGTGGATGAATCCATGGAGTTTTGTGACACAACAGACATTTTAGCCCTTAAAATGTCCCCTGATGAAACAAAAACCAAAATTGTCAACAAGCTGTATAATATGCAAATTACTTTGCATATTGGAAATCTCCAACCATTTACTCTGCAAGCAATCCTGGATACTGGAGCAACAACTTGTGTTGCTGAAATTAGTGCCATCCCACAAGAAGCAATAGAGGATATTGGTTATCAGATTGCAATTAATGGTCTGAACTCTCAACATACATCACAAAAGAAGCTGAAACAGGGAAAGATGACAATTGGTAATAATGAATTTTATATTCCTTTTTGTCATTTATTACCTATGGGGTCTCAGACAGGAATATAATTCCTCCTTGGTGCTAATTTTATCCGGAATATGAAAGGAGGTGTTAGAATTGAAGGAGATCTGGTTACATTTTACAAAATGGTCACACCAGTCCAGACAACGCCAGAATTGCTGCTTAAAGCAGCTCATGCAGATTTTGATATGGCTGGCATGGATGAAAATTTGAGAATACTTATTGCTGTCTATATTGATGATATTCTGATTTTCTCAGAATCACCTGAAGAACATGCGCAACATCTCTCCCAATTCTTCAAAATTTGCCAACAAGAGGGCTTAGTCCTTTCGCCTTCTAAAATGAAGATTGCAGTCCAAGAAGTTGACTTTTTGGGTGCAGTCATTGGTGAGGGAAGATTAAAACTACAAGCGCATATCATCAAAAAGATTGCTGATTTTCCAGATGTTAATCTCAGGAACAAGAAGGGCCTAAGGAGCTGGCTTGGCCTCTTGAACTATGTCAGGCCTTACATGGCTAACCTGGGAACATTACTTGGGCCACTTTACAATAAGACTAGTCCACATGGAGATATGAGGTTTAAACCATCTGATTGGGCCTTGGTACAACAGTTGAAAGCGCAAATTCAGCAATTACCGGATCTTGAGATAGCTCCACCCAAGAGCTACATTGTCTTGGAAGTTGATGGTTCTATGGAAGGATGGGGCGGTATTTGCAAATGGAAGCCCAAGAAATACAGCCCAAAATCTACAGAAAAGATTTGTGCTTATGCCAGTGGTCGTTTCTCTATGATCAAATCCACTATTGATGCAGAGATTCATGCTGTAATGCATACTATGGATGCCTTGAAGATTCATTGGATTGATCGCGAAGCTATTACAATCAGGACAGATTGCCAGGCAATTGTCTCTTTCTTCAATAAATCAGCCACAAACAAACCATCACGTGTCAGATGGCTTCGCTTTTGTGATTATATAACTGGCTGTGGAGTTGAAGTGGATTTTGAACACATCAACGCTGTAGCAGATTCTCTGTCTAGGCTTGTTTTCTTTGTTTTGCAGGTTACTAATATTTCTACGCAACACAAGGAGAAACTGAAACTGATTGAAGAAACCCTTGAAGAACTCAGCAACAAACGTGAAGAAGGATGTCCACAGGTGGTACACAAGGAAGTTCAAGCAGCCAGAGCATTCCAAAAATTGATGCCAGAATTGCTCGATATCAAAGGTGTTATCACAGAATCCAACAAACCAGAAGCCGTTATGAACAACGGAGACTACATGAAGAAGCGGAAGCAATCCCCAGAAACCTCGCCACCAGGATTTAAGATGAAATAGAAGCACTACAGTACCTCCTCATAACATGCAGTAAGATCATGGAACATCAAGAGTTTACACTCACAGAAACTGATTATTGTCTACTGTTTCATCATCTTCCTGATCAAACGGAAAGACTCAACAATATCAAGTTACAGCTGCATATCTCCTCCAGGAAATCCAATCTCTTCAACCTAGCACAGGTCAGCCATGAAGTCACTAGAGAAGAAACGTAAGCACTTGCGTCAGCAAAGATTCTCTAGCTGTCTCACTTTCCAGCTGTCCCTCTTTATCCAAAAGCACATTTAAATAATGTCTTCCATCGGCACCGAAAGTAGTTTGTCGCTTGTAATAATACGCAGGAATCTTATCTGTAAAAATCTGATAGAAATGATCGATGAGGCCCATATGAGTACGCCGTGAACGGTTAACCAATCCATTTAATTAATTTGGTTGGTTGATCATTTCATTGGTTTTTGAAAAACGTATAACAATTTCCTAATCCATTAGGATCGGTTAATCTATTATTTTGATCAATTAACGTTTTATTTCGGTTTTTTAACTATTAACCATAAATCTTCAAAATAATTAAATCAAATAATTCTTACTATAACGTAACTATAGATAGAGATGAAAATATTAGTTAACTAAAAAATAGTAAAAAATAATGTTCAAAGTTTTTTTTTTTATTGAATTTTATCACCCTTAGAAAAAAATGAGACTGTTAATTTGATGGTGTGGCGAGAAGACAAATGAATGATAAAGACAGCCCCTTGACACAAAATCCACCTTCTAACTACCTGAACCATCCACGATCTGATATTCATCATCCTCCACCTCTTTCCATTCCTCTGCCGCATATATTAATTGAAAAGAAGAAGAGGGCGGTGAATAAACAAATGGAAAAAATATATATATATTTTTCTATTTCTAAATAAATAAATAAAAATATATTGATTTTGACCCAAAATGACCAACACCACTTCAGCAAGATTACGGTGTTAGTTAAGATTCTATGAATTGCTAACGGCGTAATTTCTCAGTTTTGTTTTGCAACAAAATTGTTATTTTATGTTGTTGCCAAAGTTGAAAACGGAAAAAATTATTATTGAATTGCAAAGAAAAATTTTCGTCATTACTTGCTTCTAACCCTTTGTTGGAAATGCCCTAGTCCCGAGGCATTGGTCCTTGTATTTGTACCATACATTTATTGGATTTATGTGTCGTACTTATTTGTGTCATTAATAAAGGCATCAATTCATTTATTATATTTATCTTGTGCAGTATAGTAAATGAAGTATCCAATGGACATATCTATATCCATGACGACTAGTGTCATGCACTTAGCAGTAAGACCGTGGATAGGGTTAACGATATGACCATAAATAGATCCGTAGTCTGTTCTAGTCATGGGAATGAATGGAACAACAGACTATCATTAACCTGGTTGTATGGCGGTGTCTTACCGGTCATTGGACATGGAATATCAACCAAGTTAATGGGTACATGCCTGGGAGCATGGTACTGGATAGATCCACTAAACGAGTAATCCACATGGTATGGTATCACAATGGATTCTCGTGTAGTACTTGTATGGATCCTTTGACCTGACTATATGATGGTGTTACATGTGAAGTCGCATACTTAGGGGTACGCCTAAAGGGCCTGTAATAGGGTGCCAAGTATGGGTGCTTTCGGGTATGTCACTGAACATGGTAGCACTATGGATATGCAGAAGGGATTTGTCACTCAGTAACCAACTGAGAAGATATCACCGGCCTCTTGATGAATGTGACTGATAAGAGTGTGGCCACACCCAAACAAGTTGGAACTTGTTTGTGAGCATCAGTACATTCGGGATCAAGTTAATGTCCGAACACAAAAGAGGGTGATCAATCCATGCCTCTGTGTTGGACACCGATATCAATGACATGGGATGTACAAGTTTTAACTACAGGGTTATGATATCAGTTGGACTGCCATCTCCATCTTAATTGGGGGCTGCAGTGGCTTGCTAGAGCCCAACTGCAGTCTGCGGGCCAAAGGCCCGCTGCCAACATAAAGATGGGCCCACAGGATCGTACACATAGAACGATAGAATGCAGACTTAAGAAATAACATGTATACTTGGAGTATACACTGTGGAGGGAGAAGCATGTATATATTAATTATATTATAAGGATCAATTGGATTGGTCATAATAATAAAATTAATATATTCTATTGGCTCTTCATAATTAATTGGATTAATTATGAAATTATTTCCTAGGTGGAAATATTCATATGTATGGGTTTACGTATGATTTTATTTTGTGTAGAGTTAATTTTAATTTGATGGATTAAATTAAATGTCAAACTAATTTTAATTTAGATGTAAATAATACATTACTTGGAGTAATATATTAAATACATGGGTATATTGAAATTGGGCTTGAAATTAATTTAAACCAGAATAATTAAAATTAGACTGGGCCTAAATTAAAACATGGAAGCCCGCACAAAATAGAAAAGAGCCAAGATGGGCCTGAATCCACTTGTAGGATTCGGCCAACCCTAGGTATAAATACCTAGGGTTAGAAAAATTCGGCCAACCTAAGCATTAGTAAGCCTAGCCGAAATTTCCTAGCGCCCCTCTCCATTGGTTTTGTTTTTCCAACGCTAGCACGGGTTGCATTCGCCAAGCGTTCGTGTACGTGAGAGTGGAGGAATTCTAAATTGAGTTCTGCAGTCATCATCCGTCTCTGAAAGAGATTTTTCTGGTATGAAATTTTAATCTCTTTCTATTTAATTTTATGTTTTTCAATTTCCACTTCAATTGCTCCTGGGACTGGATTTGAGGAAATCACCGCGTTCTTCCGCTTTTATCGGGTGATTTCCGGTGAAAAATCCCAACACCCTTTCACTTCACATATACACTTCTCTTATACTCATCGCAACACAACAAACTTTGCAAGAAGCCACCTTCTCTAGTTTTCACCATAAGACACGCTATATTAAAAATAGATTAAAGTCACTATACATGGATAAGACAATATGTAAATAACTAACCACATATCATAATATTTTACCTCTATTATTTTTCTTAGGTTCTATCCAATGGATATTAGATATCACATCACTTTGAACTTGAGACAGAGATACAAACCTTATCAAAGATCAGCTCCATTCTGGGTCACCAAGCCAAAAGGAAAAGTCAACCACACAACTGAGTTCAAGATATAAAAGAATAGTCCATAAACGCCTGAACATGCAATAATAAGCTACCATGGCCACCAAAAAAAGCTTATTGCTTTATTATCTTCTAGTTCTTCACTTTCCATTGCACAATTCTGTTGATATCATTACCAAGAACCAAAAATTCAAAGAAGGTGATCTTCTGGTCTCCAAAAATGGCAAGTTCGCATTTGGATTCTTCACTCCTGGCAGTTCAATTCATAGATATGTTGGAATATGGTTGCACAAAATTTCAAAACAATCTATAGTGTGGGTAGCAAACATGAATTATCCAATCAATGGCTCTTCAGGGTTCCTATCAATTGATCACAATGGGAACCTCGTTCTCTACGACGACCCTTACCAAGCAATTCCGCTGTGGTCGACAAATGTTTCAAGTGAAGCAACTAATTCTATTGTTGCTCAGCTCTTGGATTGTGGAAATTTAGTTTTGCTTCAAGGAAGAAAGAGAAATGTTTTGTGGCAAAGCTTTGATTATCCCACAGATACCCAACTACCAGGAATGAGACTTGGGACGAGTAAGAAGACAGGCCATGAGTGGAGATTAACCTCATGGAGATCAGAAGATGACCCGGGAATCGGAGAATTCTCCATCAAAATACACATGAAGGGCATACTACAGATTTTTCTGTATGAGGGCTCAAAATGTCGTTGGAGACATCACATATGGCCCCATAGGAAATTCTCTGATGTATACAACTACAGCTATGTTCAAAATCAAGAGGAGGCCTATGCCGCCTACCAGATAGATCATGATTCTATTCTCATCGTAAAGGTGGATCATGCAGGAATTTTCAGGTGGCTAAGGTGGAGCGAAAGCATTGGCCAATGGAAAGAGTTTTATTCGGTGCCTAAATACCCATGTGATTTGTATGCAAAATGTGGTGCGTATGGTAGGTGTACTCCTAGCAATTCTGATACATTTGAATGTTCTTGTTTACCTGGTTATCAACCTAGACTGCCGAGGGATTGGCATCTAAGAGATGGATCAGGAGGATGTGTCCGGAAAAGAATAGAATCTTCTTCAGTGTGCAACAGTGGAGAAGGATTTTTGAAAGTTGAAAATGTTAAGTTTCCTGATACTTCATTTGAAGCTTGGCTGCATATCAATATATCCAGCCACCTACAATGTGAACGGGAATGCTTGAAGAATTGTTCCTGCTCTGCATATGCAAGCATACAGAATAATGAATCAGAGCACGGATGTTTGACATGGTATGGAGAATTAATAGACACAGTGGATCATGTTGATTATGGAGGATATAATCTGTATATTCGTGTTGATGCAAATGAACTAGGTATGATATGTTTACTGCATGATTTTCCAAAATCACAGACCACAAACAGAATCAAATTAGTGGTACATGACAAAATCAAAATGTATATGGCTATGCTGCACAATTTGTGTAGTTCCCTCCTTTCATTCTTACATTTTACTTCTCTATTTCAAGCCAGAAGCTAAACCAAAATTACATACTTCTCTTCCTCTGCCTTTTCTTGATGAAGATCATTTATTGATGCAGCTGAAAATACCATCCAGTCAAATGTTGTTTTCAGAAACAGTACGAAGATTCTAATTCTTTCTGTCACTTCAGCATGGCTTATAATTATCGCATTTACCTGTTTATGGATTAGGAGGAAAATAGTAGGTAAGAAACCCAAGCGTCTTTGCTATTCCATTTTGCAAATAAAGTACA
This sequence comes from Euphorbia tirucalli, assembly GCA_039660915.1. Classification (NCBI taxonomy): domain Eukaryota; kingdom Viridiplantae; phylum Streptophyta; class Magnoliopsida; order Malpighiales; family Euphorbiaceae; genus Euphorbia; species Euphorbia tirucalli. Next base: position 17,119,768 of record CM077639.1, read on the forward strand.
TTGTAAATTAATTTATTTGATGAATTCACCACTGCTCTCATGATGAACTAAGGCACCCACCAGACTATTTATAGGGAACATCTCTGTAACTGGATAGATCTTCAAGCTTCATGACACCCAATTATAAAAAAGATTAATTGTTAGTTTTGAATTTGTTCAAGGACAGCAACACAAAACCATCGGAAGAAAAGATTATTTAATCCTGCATCCGGTTCAATTTACTACAAAAATACTTTAGTGGCAAGCCAGCTCGAGCAAGGCATTCATCCCCGAGACATATCATTCTTCGACCTTAGCATCATCGTGGAAGCCACTAATAATTTTTGTCCAAGAAACAAACTTGGCCATGGTGGTTTTGGTACAGTTTACAAGGTAGTTTGCCCATACAATATTTGAATGCTGATTAGATTACCTTGTTGAATGTGCTTATCCTATTTCTCCATTCTGATATACAGCAATAACATGAGCATAACTAGTTGTGAATTGACAAAAGCTACTTGCAGTTTCCTATTGAAAATATTTAATTTTTCCGTGGATTATGGCAAAAGCAAGCAAATTCTATCCTTCGATTATTTAGCATCTTTCCTCCTAGATTTAATCAAGCCTATAGCTTTTACAGCAATTGACATGACTCAAGTTCTGATATATAGTTCTCTGCATTTTTATGTGTTTCTCCAGTCCCTAATGCCTGGTGCGCCTTGTGCCTTAAGCACGCCTCTAAGAGCTATGGTGAGCAAAAACCCAGGAAAAAAAAAAAAAAAAAACTTTTGGTTTTGCTTTATCCCTCTTTTTTTCAGTCAAAAGTTATGGATATCTTTATAAATACCTAATCAGTAAGAAATTTATAGAAAGACCAATTCTAGACTGTTTTGTGCTTTTTTTAGAAGAAGATAGATATTCTTTGCTCTTTTTATCACCTATCAATATCCGTAATCACTTTGCTTCATGATAATGCATTTAATATGGTAGCTGTTCTTTGTTCTCATTTGAGAAAATAATACTTTAGTTAAGATACTGCCAATCAAAAGTACTCTTCAAAGATCCAAGTAACAAATAAATATATATGTTATTCATTTGTTAGTTATATACATATGATTTTCGCCTAATCATGCATGTTAGAGTTTATAGGTCATTTGATATATTGACTCTTCAAATAATTGATTCAGGGTCAGCTATCTGATGGGACGGAAGTTGCTGTAAAGCGATTATCCACTAATTCAGGGCAAGGGATAGAAGAACTTAAAAATGAAGTTATGCTTATTGCAAAGCTTCAGCACAGGAATCTTGTGAAGCTTCTAGGATGCTGCATTGAGATAGGAGAACTAATGTTAATTTACGAATATCTGCCAAACAAATCCTTGGATTCATTTATCTTTGGTAAGTACTTTTTCAGTATCTAGTAATATAAGTATTAGTGGATGTCTAGTTATAAACTGTTTCAAAAGAAATAGACTGAGGTGCACAAGCTACATCATTAATAGAGTAAGCATAATCTTTAACTGTGGTGCAGATGAAACAAGAAAACCATTTTTGGACTGGAAGAAACGCTTTAATATCATAATTGGAATTGCCCGTGGGATCTTGTATCTTCACCAGGATTCAAGATTGACAATCATCCATAGGGACCTAAAATGTAGCAACATCCTACTAGATGCAAATATGAATCCTAAAATTTCAGATTTCGGCATGGCTAGAATATTCAAGGTTGATCAAATTCAAGAGAAGACAAACAAAGTGGTCGGAACATAGTAAGTATAAGAATATACTGTAGTTGATCACTAAATATCCACCAAAGACATCAATTTTATTTTAAATAATCTTCCTGTACAGCGGCTATATGTCTCCTGAATATGCAATATTTGGAAAGTTTTCAGCAAAATCAGATGTGTTTAGTTATGGGGTCATACTATTAGAGATTGTGAGTGCTAAGAAGAATAATGGCTTTCATAAAGAGGATCCTTCTTTGAACTTGATAGAACATGTAAGTGATGGAAACTCTTGGCTAACAATCTATTATTTAGGATTATGGTTTCATCCTCAATGTGCTAATTCTGTGGAGCATACAGGTTTGGGAATTATGGAGGCAAGATAGGGGATTGGAGATTGTTGATTCATCATTGGAAGGGTCATATCCTAGCGATGAAGCCTTGAGATGCATTCAAATTGGGTTATTATGTGTTCAAGAAAATGCAGAGGACAGACCAACTATGCTAGAAGTAGTCTTAATGTTAGAGAGTGAAAAAGCTCTTCGCACTCCAAAACAACCAGCTTTCATTTTCAGAAAATCTACCCATAATTCTAACTCAGTAACAGCAGATGACAGGGCATCATGCTCTATAAATGAAGTCACAATTACCAGTTTGGCAACTCGCTAAACAATTGATTCCCAATTGGCATTCACTGGTAGTTGCTTGTATCTCATAATAAGAAACTATAAATTACATTATATACTAGAAGAAATGAAAACTTACTTGTCAGTTCCATTTGGGAATTGTGTAAATCTTATTTCAAAGGTCTCATTTTTTGGTTTTATTTCAGAGGGATATGGAAACAATAACTGGTTTGAGTTGGCACTGCAGTTTCTTACTCTCTACGCAATCATGGTGAGGTCTAGAGGAAAATGGAGGAACTTCTGGTTAGCAGTGATCCTATGGTTACTGGTCACCATCATTTCCAAGTAATAAGGTCAGGTTTCAATTGGGTGATTTCGAAAATGATTTCTAAACTAAAGAAATAAACTAGTAATTAAACTGAAATCCAAGAATCAGTCAAAGAATGGCTTTTAAAACAAATGCCAGCAAACAAAAGGTTGACAATCATTCACAGGGATCTGAAATGTAGCAACAGCGATTAGATGCAAATATGAATCCCAAAATTTCAAATTTTGGAATGACTAGAATATTCAGGATTGATCAAATTCAAGAGAAGACAAACAGAGTTGTGGGAATATAACAAGTATGAAGATAAAAGACCAAGAAAACAGGAGTTAACTAATGAATAACCAGTTCTGATTATTCAAGTTTGCAGATTCACTTATGGAAGGGTTGTAGACCATGAAGTTTAGAGATGCATAGTGTAAACTTCATGTTAAGTAGAGATCCTACAAATGAGATTATGTTAGAAGTAGTTTTGATGTTAAATAGAGAAATTCTTATTCCATCTCCAAAACAACCTACAAATGAGATTACAAATTACTTTGTCGCTTCCTAAAGATTTTGGCCTCTCTGTAATTGCATGTCAAATAATAATTTCAGGAATTCCTTAACCAACATTGCAAGAAAGATATTTTTATAGTGAATTTTAACAGTTAGCTGAAAATTAAGAACCAAGAATTGAAGCAATCAAAAGGAAAACTACAACATTGTTGAATGGTTTGATTTTCCTATTGTAGCTGTGTCGGTGAAATTGAAAAGATGATGGGAAGCATGAATGGATTCGAGTCTAAAAGCAAAAGAGAATGGTTGAATATATGTTGACAGTGGCTGAGAATAGTTGGGTAATAGGTCAGGGGTCAAAAAGATGAATTTTGAATATGTTAGGGACCAAAAAATAGTTTTTCGGGGGTTGTTCATAAATGGTACTACTATCTACTAGAAAGGTGTGGAGGGCGACGAAAGGGATACGACATGGCGTTTCGAACAGCTCTGTTTTGGGTGGCAAATCCCAAGCCCCAACTGCTTCTTCCCTCTCCTTGTAATTAGCGCTGCTTACTTTTCTGATTATCGCTTTTGCTTTGATTCCAATTTCAATTTCATATTCCAATTTGTAATTTCCCCTTTCTTATCGTCTTCCTTTAAAATTCTCCGATGGGAAATTCATCCAGCAGTAGCCGTCGGCATCATCACCGGCCCACCACTCCCCAAATCACCACCAGTCAATACGCCTTCGCTGCGCCTTCTCAGTATCCTAACCCTAATTTGCCTTACCCCCATTACCATCAGTACCCTCCTGGATTTTATTCCCCACATCCTACCCCCTTTGTCCCTCTTCCTCATAATTTTCATCGCTATCCTTGCTCTGATGCTCCTCCGCTTCCTCATCCCGTCGAGCATCAAAAGGCTGTTACCATTAGGAATGATGTTAATATAAAGAAAGATACTATTAGGGTTGAAGAGGACGATCAAAATCCTGGAAAGTTCCTTGTTTCCTTCACTTTTGATGCCACTGCTCCCGGAAGGTAATTTTCCTGTAAAAGTAATCATCTTTATTATTATCTCTTTGGCTAGCTGTTGTTGCTGATTTAGCTTCGATTCTGAAATTGAGGAAAAACTAGAGTAACTCGTGGGATGCTTGGTTAGAGTGGGCTTATTGTCTTATAATTGATCTTCAATTGGTGATAATATTGTTTCCGAGATTATGTTGTTGTTTATTTGAATGAATGGAATGAGAATCAGATGACCTATCTAATTTTGGTTCTGAACGTATTTTTTTGTCTTGTTTCTTCTTTTCCCTGTGGCAGCATTACAGTTGCTTTTTTCGCTAAAGAAGATGTAGATTGTAACTTAATGGCAACAAAGGAAAACATTCTTCAGCCTGTCACTGTCTCTTTCGAGAAAGGTCTTGGCCAGAAGTTTAGACAACCTTCTGGTTCTGGAATTGATTTCTCAATGTTTCAGGAGGCCGAGTTGAAAGAGGAAGCTGATGGGGTTTACCCTCTAATGGTGAAAGCTGAATCACTTGGTGAGGAGCAACCATCGAATAATGATGGACCGGAAGTGACTACAACTGGCAATTCACAGATCACCTTGGCTGTGTTTGATAAGAAAGAGAGTGATAAATACCTGGTCAGAGTGATGAAACAGATACTATGGGTTAATAGAACAAGATATGAACTGCAGGAGATATATGGGATTGGAAATTCTGTTGAAGTTGAATCTGATGAGAATGATTCTGGAAAAGAATGTGTGATATGCTTATCCGAACCACGAGATACTACGGTTCTCCCATGCCGGCACATGGTAATTTCTGATCCTAATCCTTCCTGCTTTTTATTTCTATCTTCATTTTAAGAATATGTGGAGCTAAGCCACTAGTTTGTAATTACCAACTACTCAGGAAATAAGGCTTAGTTATTGAATTGTATTGTTGTTTTGGAGCTCTTTTACCAATAAATTTTAGATGATGAATTGGCTAACGATTTCAAATCTCTTGAGCTTCAATTTTCAATAGGCTGTGACGCTGATATTGGTCTTGTTGCTTGATTGGGACCACATTCTACATGGCACTAGTTTGGCCATTGATGTTTGTGTTTGAGGACACATCATGAGATAATTAACAAGTGTTGTTGAATTCTATTTATGGAGAGTTGTAGAGCAGTCTTTTGCATAGAGATAGAATGGGTTAGACCATTGAGCTCGTGATATTTTTTGCATGGCTCCACATTTCTTTTGTCCTTCCGATCCAAGTTTTGAATAATAGAGGCTGGACTTGCTTATCGATGTAGTTCTGTAGCATTTACAGTCGTTAGATGAGTTGCTAATATGGATTATTTATATGTACCTCTGGATGCAGTGTATGTGCAGTTCATGTGCCAAGCTCTTGCGGTGTCAAACAAATCGATGCCCCATCTGCAGACAACTCGTTGAGCGCCTCCTTGAAATCAAGGTGAAGGATGGTGCTGATGATTAAGGAGTATTAACTGTGAATTGATTCCAGCCATACTTCATAATTTCATTAGTTTGTGTTTTTCATATCTTCACTTCCTAGACAGAAAACAAGGTATGAAGATTTAATTCCTTTTTTCCCCACAATATGATTCCTTATGACCAGAATTGCAATGTACATATTGTAGCTTTTGTTTTGGTTTCTATGTGTAATATATGTTTTTATAAGCTGTTCTTTTAAGCTTCAGGACTTGGTATTCATTGTAAAGAAAAGAATCAGTTTGCTTAATATTATATATTAAGGGAGGATGGAATAAGAAAATCACTTATCCCCAATGTTATTAACACCAAACTGGATAAAAAAACCTATAAAGTTTAGGGTTTATGGTTCCATCGGGTTTAACCGGATTTTTGTCATTGTTTTCTAAATATTATTATTTAATATAATTTTATAAATAAAACGATATAGAAATATCAAATTCTAAACCAAATTGAAAGCTGATAATTACTTTTAGAATAAAGAAGCCACAAAAACTCATAAATGATGGAGAAATTATACAATGGATCCGGTCTATATGGACTTTCTTAATGAAAAACTGATATACAAGTGTTTTTCATTTTTCTAATGTTCGTGTTGCTTACGCGTCAATTTTTTATTGGAACGGTTTACATGGATCCGGTCCACTATAAAATTTCTTTGAATGAAGATGAAAAAATCCTAAAACTTAGGCAATGTTTGTTTTATGGAAAAAATTATTTTTGGAAATGTTTTATTTATTTTTCTGTGTACGTGACTTAAAAGAAAAGAAGTTAATGGAAAATATTTTCTCAATCAACGGAAAATCTTTTTAAAATAAAGGAAAATAATTTTTCGTTTCACAAAAAAGAAGTTATTTTTCAGAAGAGGGAGAAAATACATTAATGTATGTATTTATCATAATGATTCTATCGCTATATTTTTATTTTATAAATTTATATATTACATGCTAAATAAAAAATATATATTTATTTTCCTGTGAACATATTTTCCATGGAAAATATTTTAACAATAAAAATGATTTCCCTCAATGAAAATTGAATAATTCATTAAAAATTAGGAAAAAAGAAAATAAATAGCCTAAATCTTTTACTAAAGTTAAAGTTGACTATTTGATTAAGTTTTTGAACACATTGTGTTGATCTTTTCATTCTAATATTATTAGCCCCAAATTCGATCTTGTTTTGCTTCCATGTAATATGTTATGTTAAGTGACGTGACCAATAATATTTCAGCACGTAACAAGATTTTAGAACTTGGTTTGGATAAGAAAACAGATTTACCAGATATGTCTGTTTCACATATTCAAACAATAAAACCATGTGATTTTTGAATTATTTGGAAGTGTTTGTTTCACAGTTCTACCATTGAACGAAACGTATTACATACATACAAAAGATATGTCGAGTTTGGGGCTAATAATACTAAAATGAAAAAATAAAGTATCGAATATGTTCAAAAAATTAATCAAGGTACCAATTATGATTTTGGTAAAAAAATCAGGGGTTCAGAATGTGTTTTGTCTTTTTGTTACAAAAGAACTGTATGTTTTACACTGTTAGCTAAAAAAAGAATCTGACTAGCAAATTTTACATGTTATTAATTTAAGGTCATCTCCAACTCTACACTCCAAATCCAATTTCCTCTATAATTTAGAGGGAGCTACAGTTTTTTTTTCTCCAACTATCCACTTCAAATTTCCACTCCAAATTAAAATATTATTACTTTATTCCTTTTCACCTAATATTTTTATTATTATTATATTCCTTTTTACATATATTTATATTATTAATATCTTTTTATCAAATCCTAAAAAAAAATTAATATTAATAATTTATAAATAAATATATTTAATTACATAATAAATTTTTAATAAATAAATAATTTAATTCGATAAAATCGTATCGGATGAAAGTAAAAATTAACACGTTAATACATAATAGATAATATAGATTAATTAAACCGGAATACAACTAGACTCTTAAAATCATCTAAATACAATAATTTAATTAAATCGAAGTACAATATAAATACGATAATATTACAATACTACATAGACATTATTCCAAATCACAAATACGTTTACACTACAAACACGATAAAAGTTAATAAAAAAAACCACAATACAAAATAGTACATGATAAGCAATATAGCTAAAATAACACAACATACATAATTGAAATACAATAATAACACTTAAGAAATAATACATAACAAATTACTAAACGCTTCAATTAGAATATTCTATAATGAAGCTGTGTGTATTTCATTGACAGTGGTTGTGTTTAAATACAGGGAGAACCATGTAGAGATAAGCGCTAAGAAGGTGATAAGATTTGTTACAACAGAAGAATAACAAAAAGATAAAATACTACTCCAACTAATATTTGAAATTGGAATTTCCATGATCTTTGGATGTATGTTTAACACGCCCCCGCAAGATTGAGGCTCCATTGGAGACTCCGATCTTGGAGCAGAGAAGACAAAAATGATGACAACTCAAGGCTTTCGTGAGAATATCTGCAAGCTGGTCTTTGGTGGAAATGTGACAAACATTGAGATGACCAGCTGCAACACGTTCTTGCACAAAATAATAATCAAGAGAGATATGCTTCATGCGCGAGTGAAAAACAGGATTCGCACAGAGATAGGTGGCACCAGTATTATCACAAAACAAGACTGGGACATGAGGTAGCGTAATCCCCAACTCAAGGAGTAAATTTTGAATCCACATGATATCAGCAGTAGTATTAGCAATGGCTTTGTACTCAGCTTCGGTTGATGATTTGGAGACAGATTTTTGACGATTGGACTTCCAAGAGATTGCATGAGATCCGAGATAGATAATATAAGCTGTTGTAGACCGACCATCATCACGATTACCGGCCCAATCCGAGTCACTAAAGGCAATTAGTTTTAGACAGGTGTCCTTCCTCAAGAAAAGACCATGAAAGATGGTGCACTTTAAGTAACAGAGAACACGCTTTAGTGCAGTCCAATGCAACTCAGTGGGTGAATGCATAAACTGAGAAAGACGATTTACAGCAAAGGACACATCCGGACGTGTGAGAGAAAGATATTGAAGCCCACCAACCAATTTTCTGTAAAGAGTCGGGTCGATTGGAGCAGAACCATCTTTGAGTAATAGGGGAGAAGTATGACACATGGGAGTGTGGACTACCTTAGCTCTGACATAGAGAAGGAATCAAGAAGATCTGCAATGTGTCTATGTTGAGACAGAATTAGACCAGTATTTGTGTGTATGACTTCAACACCTAAAAACTGATGGAGCTCACCGAGATCTTTCAATGAAAATCGACCACCAAGTTGCAGAACAAAGGATGCTAAAAATTTCTCATTATTGCCTGTAAGAATTATGTCATCCACGTAGACCAAAAAATAAAGACAAATGCCATCCTTATTGTACAGAAATAAAGAAGAATCAGCAATTGAATTTTTAAAACCAAATTGAAGCAGGAAACCTTTAAGTTCTTGGTACCATGCTCGGGGAGCTTGTTTTAAGCCATAAATAGCCTTCTTTAACTTACAAACATGATGAGGTAGTGAAGAGTGAACATAACCCGGTGGTTGAGCCATGTAAACATCCTCAAAAAGTGTAACTTAGAGGAAGGCATTATTTATGTCCAACTGGCGAAGCTTCCAGCCAAAATGAATAGACAGACTGAGTATTATGCGAATGGTGGTTGGTTTACAGACGGGACTAAAAGTGTCTGAATAATCCAAGCTTGGTCTTTAGTGATAGCCCTTAGCAACAAGTCTGGCTTTGTACTTATCAATTGTGCCATCCGAATTCCTCTTAATTCGATAAACCCAGCGACAACCTACAATATACTGATTAGTATATGGAACCAAATCCCAAGTACCATTACGCATAAGTGCATCAAATTCATTGGACATTGCTGCTCGCCATTTTACATCCTTCATGGCTTCAGAAAAATTTTTGGGTTCAAGAGTTAAAGGCATTGGGTGAGCAGTGGTGTGATGAACAAACTTAGAGCTGTAGTATTTGGGATTTGGTTTTCGTGCATGAGGTGGCCGAAGGTTATATGAGGGTGAAGGATTAGATGAAAGTGGTGATGGAGGTGCTGGTGGGTCAGGAGATGTAGACGGAAAGGTTAATGGTGATATAGGACTAGAGTTTGAATTATTTAAAGGTGGGGAAGAATCACAATTTAAAGTGGAAATGGGAGCAGAGGACATGGAATTAGATGGGAGGACAGGTGTATGGGACGTGGAAGGTGAATGAGAGATAAAGGAAGTGGGTGGATACATTGAAGAAAGTGAAGGATAATACTTACAGTCAGGGGTGAGCAAAACCAAACCAAGAACCAAGAACCGAACCGAACCGAGATTGAAAAACTGAACCGAATCGAACCAAACTCTATTTGGTTTGGTTTTGGTTTTATAAAATATAATAGTTTGGTTTTTAGTTCGGTTTTCGGTTTTGTTAAAAAAACCGAAACTGAACAGAACCGAGCCGTAATAGGAAAAAATATTTTTAAAAAAAATATATGTGTATATAAATAAATTTTATTTGGCATATTATATATTTATATTATTATATAGTTTGTATTTATGACATTTTAGTAATATATATGTAATATAAATCCTTTTTAAGCAATACTTTACATGTAATTTATAAAAAATAATGATAATAAAAATTAAAAAATTAAAAATTTTTTTTGATTCGGTTTGAACTGAACCGAACCGGTTCGGTTCGGTTTGACCCGAACCATACAAAGTTTGGTTTGGCTTTGGTTTTTATTTTTCTTCTACTTTAGTTTTTGGTTCGGTTTGGTTCGGTTCAGTTTTTGAACCGAACCGCGTTTTGCTCACCCCTACTTACAGTGGGATGCACATGGGAGGGGTCCACTGCTGCCGAGGAAGACACAAGATGTCTATTATGGTCTTGCATTGGAAAGATATGCTCAATGAATTTTACATGGCGAGAGAGATAAAGCTTTTTAGAAATTGGATCATAACATTTGTAAGCAGATTGACTTGTGGCATAACCAAGAAAAACACATGGTGATGATCTTCATTGAAGTTTGGAGGTATTATATGGGCGTAACCATGGGTAGCACAGACAACCAAAGACCTTAAGTCTAGAATAATAAGGAGTGCGATGAAACAACCGTTGAAATGGTGACTGATTTTTTAGGACTGGAGTCGGAAGTCGATTAATGAGATAGACAGCCGTTTGAAAAGCATACGACTAGTAAGAAGAAGGAAGAGAGGCAGTATGAAGGAGAGTTAAACCAGTTTCAACAATATGACGATGTCTCCTTTCAGATGTTCCATTGTGTTCGGGTGTGTATGGAGGTGTTTTAAAGTGAGATATACCATGAGAATTGAGAATAGGAGTTAAGGAAATATATTCCCCACCATTATCAGTGTATATTGTTTTAAGCGGATGTTGAAAGAATTTTTCAACTAATAATTTGAACTGAGAGAACAGAGGTGCAACATTAGATTTTTTCTTCATAGGATAAAGCCAAACATACTTGCTGAAACGATCAACAAATATCAAGTAATAGCGAAAGCCATCAATAGATAATTCGGTAGGACCCCAAACATCAGAATAGACTAACTCAAGTGGCTGAGAGCTATGCAGAGAATTTTCAGCAAATGGAAGCTTATGACTTTTATTGGAATCACAAGAGTTACAGTGAAATTTGGAAACAAGCAATGAAGGAAACTGTAAGGAACATGAACTAAAAATAGAACGGATAATTGGAAGAGAAGGATGACCCAAACGTTGGTGCCATTCACTGAGTTAAGATTTAGTGGTATGATGAACTTGAGGATGTATTGAGCTGGGAATGCAGTAGACATCATTGATGTTCTCCCCGCGAAGCATTGGTGCCCCCGTGCGTAGATCCTTCACAATAAAGTACAAGGGAAAAAATTCAAGTGAGACATTATTGGACTGGCAAAATTTAGAAACAGAGATTAAGTTATTTTTGACAGAAGGTGCACAAAGAATGTTGTCTAAATTGAAGGAAGTACTGTTATGAACAAGTTTAGCATTGCCAATATGAGTTATCTGCAAACCTGTACCATCACCAAGACTGATTTCATCTGGACCACTATAGTCTTAGAATTGTTGCAAATTATTGACGTCACCAGTAATGTGATGGAAAGCACCTGTGTCAAACAACCATGATTGAGGAGTAGATTTGTGAACTGAAGCCATGTTAGTCGTGGGTTGAGCAGGGAGCTGAACATTGTTGTTCCTGAGGAATTTAGCTAACTTGCGGCACTCATTGGTTTGATGACCAGGTATCTTCCATTAGAACGGTTTTGGGTGTTTGAGGCATTATGATTGGAGTTATTTTGTGAACGGTTGTTCCAAGAACGATTGGAACGATTGTTATTGGACTGTTGAGTGGTGTAATTTGCTGTTGCAATAGTGAGGGAAGGATTGGAATTTACCGAATGTTTAAGTCGGAGTTTAAAATCCGCTAGTTTATCAAACAGTTCATCAAAAGTAATGGCTGTATCACGAACACGAACAACAGCAACAACATGATCAAATTCTTCTCCAACACCCTTTAGAACATACATGATTAAGTCTTCTTCGGCTATAGGAGTGTCAACCATAGCAAGAGCATCAGCAGTGGTTCTAATGTCTTGCATGTATTCTGAGATAGAACGATTTCCACGTGGATTATTATGAAGTCATTCTTTAAGAGACATGATGCGAGTACGAGATTTATTTGCAAAGAGAATGGAGAGGCGATTCCATGCTTCCTTGGAGGAAGAGACTGCAGAGATATGAGATTGAATTTTGGCTACACAGCTGCCTAGTATTGCATTGAGAATGAGTTGATCTTGTCTGTACCAGATGAGGAATTCTAGGTTTGCAATGGTCTTTGTAGTATCTTGTGGTCGGCAATTGTTGCAGCAGGTTGTGAACTGCTACCGTCAATGTGGCTATGGAGATTGTATCCAATAAGAGCAGAGTGAAGCTGGGTTCGCCAAACTGAAAAATTCTTTTGAGTAAGTTTGGTAGGAAGGTGAGAGGGAGCATTGAAAGAAATAATTTGGTTTTCGGTGACAGAAGAGCCATGGATCTGTTTAGAGAGCTTTTAATCAATTGTGCTCTGATACCATATAATGAAGCTGTGTGTATTTCATTGACAGTGGTTTTGTTTAAATACAGGGAGAACCATGTAGAGATAAGCTCTAAGAAGGTGATAAGATTTGTTACAATAGAAGAATAACAAAAAGTAAAATACTACTCCAACTAATATTTGAAATTGGAATTTCCATGATCTTCGGATGTATGTTTAACATATTCCTCCCACAAGTGCTCAATTAAGGCATTTTGGAGTTCAAAATATGTTGTTCGATCTCTAATTTCGCAATGCAGACTGATGAATTCATCAAATTGATCATTAGGATTTTGGACGTGATTTGCAGTTCTTCCTTCAGTTATGATCGCACAAGTTATTGGTGCATCCAGCTCACGTTCATCCTCAATTATCATATTGTGGAGAATAATACGAGTCTTCATTATATCATGTAGCTGACCTTTTCTCCAAAAACGTGCTGGGTAAACAATAATTGAGAATCAAGATTTCAAAACTCCAAACGTACCATCCTTCCTACATTATTCTTGCATCATCGCAAAATGTTTTTTTTTCTCCCCTGAGGGTCTTTTATTGTCTGAACAATACTTGACCATTTTGGATATATTTCATCAGCTAAATAATAGCCCATATTGAATTCCTTCCCTCCAATTTCGTAATGGACTAGAGGAGCAATGAAATTAGCAAGATCAGAGAATAGAGGAGATGAATCCAACACATTAATGTCATTGTTGGTGCCCGGCATAGCAAAATAAGCATACCATATCCATAGATCATAATCAGCAACTGCTTCTAAAATAATACTTGGTTTTCCTGAACGACCGCTGAATTGTCCATTCCAAGCTGTCGGCACAATTCTTCCATTCCCAATGCATGCAATCCAAACTTCCCAACATTAAAGGAAAACCTCAGCTCTTTCCAATATGAAGCAATCTAGCGATATCAGTAGCATTTGGTGATCTCAGATATTCTTCTGGGAAAATTTCAATAGTAGCTCGACAAAATCTCTTTAAAGATTCAATTGCAGTTGATTCAGCAACTTTGGTGTTTTCATCGAGGGCATCTGCAGGAACACCATATGCCAATATTCACATTGCAGCGGCAACTTTTTGATGAGTCGATAGACCAAGTTTACAAACAGCGCCACGTCGTTGTACGAAGTAGCGATCATAATGCCTAACGGCACTAAGAATTCTGTGGAATAGGCCGCATTGCATTCGGTACCTTCTTCTAAACTTATCATCTTTGAATTGTGGATTATCACTGAAATAGCCTTCATACATAATGAAGTATGCCTCTTCTCTGTTACGATAAATGATTTGATGACCTTTCATGGAGCCAACATGAGATGAATTACTGCTTTGACCGCCTACTTCACATTCCATGATAAAATTTTGATTTTCTTGGAAAGCAGAAAATAACATTTCAATTTGCATATAAGCTTCCTCATCTGATGAAAGGTATTGAGTATCTTCATCACCCAGCTCAAAATTGTTATTCATTTTCAAAGGAAAGAAGTAAGAGAAATATTGTATTAGATAATGAAGAGAATATATGGTGTGAATTAAAGAAAGATGTATGCTTGATATTTAAAGAGAAATGGTATGAATTATTTGACCATTTGAAATCTTCTCAATTATTATGCCATTGGCAGAGATATTTTATTTGAAATAGTGTATGTTACTGTTGCTGTAGTGGTTGTCACTAGCGTATAGTGTATGTCATTATTTGTTATAATTTTCTTATTTAAATTCTAATGTATAGTGTATGTCATTAGTGGTTATCACTGTAGCATGCAGAGACTTGACTTTTTCTTTTTTCAAATTCTGATATATTATTGTATTGTGGTGGTAGTGAGAAAAACTGTAGCGTGCAGAGACATGTGTTTTAGTTTGTGTTAGTAATTGTTACATACCTTGAAAGTTGTGGTATTGTATTCTCACTGTAGCGTGCATAGACTTGTCTTTTTTTTTTTTTTTTTCAAATTCTGATACATTATTGCATTGTGGTTGTAGTGGGAATAGCTGTAGCGTATAGAGACATGTGTTTTAGCTTGTGTTAGTAATTGTTGCATACCTTAAAAGTTGTGGTATTGTGTTGTCACTGTAGCGTGCAGAAACTTGTAATGCAATGTCAATTTTTATTTGTTCATTTAATATTTATTTTGTATTAATTTTATGATATTTTCAAGTTGTATACGTATTAATATTTTTTTAATTTTCACCATATTAATTCATTTTTTATATTTTATCATTATCAATCAATCAAATTTTAAGAATTTGAGCAAAATTATTGAAAAAATTCAAGACTACAAATACACATAAATTAAATCAAACACGAATTAATACAAACACATAACTCAAATACCATAAAATAAATACATATTTTTAAAACTAAAAAAATAAAAAAAAATTGAAAAAAAAAAGAAATTAAAAAAAATGAAGGGGAACAGTCCCCGCCAAGGTGGGCAAGGCACTCTTCCCAGCCAAAAAATTGGAGCAATTTTTGGCGCTGGGTTGGAGCAACCCACTGCAAAAAATGACATCTCCAACCCAAATTCGCGTTGAATTGGAAATACCCTAATGTGTCATATTTGCAAAAGTTAACAATTTAAGATATCATATCAATAAGTCAATAATTTAACATATCACATCAATATGATCAATATATTATACCAACAATATGGACATCTCACATTATTAATAACTACCGCCGCTGAATTTTGTTTTTCTTTTCAAAAAAAAAAAAGAGAGAAAAGTGTTCGAAAGCTACACTGAGCATAGCAGTAGGCAAAGTAACTTCGCCAAAATCCATAAAAATCAAGCTAAGAAGACCATTAAGAGGGTTATCAACAATATGAAAACAACAAAGGGAGAGAGGCAACAAAATTAGCGTACAACGATTTTTCTACCTGATACAGATACAGAATCCTCATATTCCCATCATGATTAATCATAAACTAAAATAACAAACCAATGAAAATCATTCACAGGAACCGAACATTATTAATAGTTTTAGTAGCATACAAACTATCAACCTCAACTGCAAGCTTCCTCACACCTTTGCTCCAAGCAACTTAAAGACCAACAAAACTACTCACAATTCTGCTTTTGAAGTCGAGCAAAACCCAAAATTTTTAGTGTAATGTCCCAAACATTATAATGCAACCCCTTATAGAGCCAGCAGTGTTCATCTTGACCTAGCCGAAATCGAGATTCTCCCAACCAGTAAGCTTCCACATGCACTAATCTCAATTAGATTTTCTATAATTCCGCGCACGGCAAACAACAGCAACAAAGATTGTAATATGTGCAAGAATAACCCGAAAGTTGATTGAATTTGTTATTTTACTAACCCTTTATTTTTTTGTAACGTGTAAGCCACAAATAAATAAATTTCTATTGAAACAATTTTTTTTTTCCGAACTAGATCATAGTTAAAGCTTTTTTATTTAGACCTTGCTCCCGGGATTTCAACCTCACTCAAACCATCCCAATCATACCAACCATGGATGGACTGGTATAGGTCTGTGCTATTTATCAATACCTAAAAAGCAACGAGATTTTTGTCTTTTTAGTTTGGCAAATCACATCTGAAGCCCTTGGACTTTTATGGAATTTGTAATTGGTTATCTGATCAATTTTTTAACACATTAAGTACATGATCTTTTTGTTTTAATAGTATTAGCCCTAAACTCGACATTTTTTTCTCTTGTGAGCTACAGTATTTTTTCACTAACACGTGACACAATTTTTAAGAAAAATAAAAGACTCTAGAGTTGACTGGAGATATCAGAATCATACTTCCTATACAGTTTTATGATAACTACGAATATAAATTATACCTCCGATTTAATCTCACGTGTCTGCGAAAATTATGTTATATACCAGTGAATGGATACTATAGCCAACGGGAGAAAAAAATATCGAGTTTGAGGCTAATATTATCAAAACAAAAAGATCATGTATCTAATATGTTGAAAAATTGATTAGAAAGCCAATTATAAATTCTATAAAAGTTAAGGGGTCTCAAGATGTGTTTTGTCTTTTAGTTTTCCATTTTTGTAATTTTTTTTCTTTTGTGCGTGCGTTGCGAACTGAATTTTGTGGTGCACGGCCCTAAATTTGGGGAAGGCCAACTTCACTGGTAAACTGAAGACATGGCTTCATCTCCGAATAACCAGCTTCCTTCCTCTGAAACCCTAAACCCTCAACCAGTGGATTCATCCCTACTTCACCCCTCCAGTCTCCATTCATCTCCCTCTCATGATACCAACAATGTCACTTACCTAGGCGACAAGCGAAAGCGAGACGAAGAGGAAGAAGACCCACTACAACCAGACACTGCACCCAAAACTGACCCTTCTCTTAATCCATACCATAAAACCTCCCTTTGCTCATATTTCAGGCGGAACTCTGGTTCCTGCAGCCATGGCAGTGATTGTAAGTATGCCCACGGAGAAGCAGAGCTCCGGCAGCGGCCGGACAATACTTGGGACCCTACATCGGAGCGGGCCAAGAAAGCCATCAAGTTGGAGAAGAATGGTGATAGTTGTGAAGATAAGGCAGAGGAGGAAGAGATAATGATGACTGAAATGATAGTTGATGATGGTGATGCTGGTGAAGGAGGCTGTTTGGATCCTGCGCTTAGCAAGTGCTTGGTGCATCTTCCTAGGAAGTGGGTTACCGATAATTTGAAGAAATTTCTCAATGACCAAGTAGGTGGCTTTTTTTTTTTTCCCTCATGATTGCCAGCATTGAGTTTCAGTTCTGTTTTTGGTGGTTGTTGAGTTTTTTATTTTATTAATGTAGCAATACCAAAGCCAAATGTTGTTTTCTTTCCAACAGTCAAATGGATGGTTTTTGTTGTAACTGCACTAGATTTGTGAAAGGTACAAGCATCATTGATGAAGCTTCATTTGTGTAAATGTTCTTTCATTTTGATCTTGCAATTCTATCACAGGCACATATATGTAGAATATTAAAAACAGGTGAAGGAAAGTTTAGAGGATCATTGCAGAGTGGGATTTGCTTTTATGGAAGTACATATAATAGGAGGGTTTTTTTCTTTTTCTTTTTTTTGTTGGTTAATGGATAGTGGATCTGTAGAATATGTAACATTGAGTTAGCAGTCTTGATCATGTGTCTCTCTTATCTGATATGTAAAGCTTTGTATTCTGCACATAAACAAGCAAAATATATGGCAGCTACATTCTGCAGAAGCCATCATTATCGTATATCTGTGGCACTTCATTTATTTTTCTTTTTACTTTGTATGATTACTAGTTTGCTTGACAGGCTTGCAGTTTAATTAGGAATTCTTGAACCCAAGAGTTAAGATTGGGAAGTTCCTCATTACTATTTTTTTTCTTTTCAAAACCAAAAATGATCTTGGAGATTTTCCATGAGTGCCCGTAAACTCTGTTTACACAATCTTATGGGATTTCCCAATTCAATATTTTGTTCTGTTGTTTGTTATGTGTTCAATCTTTTCAGATGGAAATCCAGATTCTAGTGTTAGATAGTGAGCTCTTGTTAATTGTTAATCTGAATGGTCGTATGTGTTATCAGGGTGTTAACTTCAAATTGGCAAAGAAAAAGAGAGGCATGACTGTTGGTTTTGTGACTTTTGAAAGCTCAGACCAGCTGAAAAGTGCTAGTGAGGTATCCTTCTGTTTCTTGTACTTCAGGATGTGAACTTTATGAATTTGCATTGATCTCCTATGTGCTATGTGTAAATTTGAATTTGATAGGAGCTGGAAGGAAAGTCTGTTGGGAACAAGAAACTAAAGGTTGCTGATGTGATTCCCCGGTCATATGACAATAAAATAAAATCAGCCATGGCTCTCCCCCAAAAAACAGGATCTTCTCTTGATACCACTGAGGGTGGTGATGCAAATGATGAAAATTCTGTTTTGGATGATTCAAAGTCCAAGGCAAAATGTGCTCGTGATGTAGTGACTCCGCTTGCTCACATGCTTTATGAAGATCAATTGGAACACAAGAAAAGCTCTATCATGCAAATGCTAAAGAAACTTGTAACAATTACTGCTGCTATATTTACAGATTTCAAATACCATATTTTATGTTATGCCATCTTAGCATAATGACTTGTTACGTTTTCTTGTAGACTAGAAATGCACGTAAAGCATGTCCCAATGGTGCTTCTTTGCCAGAATGGGTTCTCAAGTCTCGGGAAATGGGTTACTTCTAAATTATAGCCTTTTTTTTCCCTCCTTTTCTGAGGGAGGATTCAGATGCTTAATGATATTTTTGCATATTTTTCTCTGTCTGCCTGTCCTTGTTCTTCAATAATGAAATGAATATGACTCCCTTTTGTTATACATTTTTTTGAACCTTGCAGGTGGTCTTGCCTGCAAACTTGAAGGCATACTTGAATCTCCCCTTGTGAATGGATACCGTAACAAATGCGAGTTTTCAGTTGGATATTCTCTTGAGGGAAAACCTATTGTCGGGTTTATGCTAGGAAATTTTAGGTACTTCGTCACTTACACTTCTTTTTTATTTTTTAAGATCCCACCATCCTGAAAACCTAAAACAACTTTTTCAGAGATGGGGTGACTGCTGTACAAGAACCTGTGGACTGCCCCAATGTTTCTAGTATTGCTTGCAAGTATGCTCTAATTTTTCAGGAATATCTGCAACAATCAACCTTGCCTATTTGGAACAGATTTAACAATACTGGATTCTGGCGCCAATTAACGGTATGTGGTTGTCTCGTTATCTCTAAACGATGGAAATCTTACGCAGCTATGATATTTTATTTCCTAATCTGGTATTATGTACGTGAAAATAAGTTCGCTCTTCTTATTTAGCATTTCACATTTTGATTTAAGGTCCGAGAAGGAAGATCACCAGAGACAGATGCTGATCTTGAAAACCCTGATTTCAGCATATCAGAGGTCATGCTTATGGTTCAGGTTTGTTCTAGAGAATAATAAAGGGGTTACTTTCTTGTTGCTTATGTTGACGAAGTAATAGAGACGACAATTTTTGGTCTAATTCATAAATAGTCAAGAACTTACACATGAGTTGTATTCATTTCTTGGAACTTGGAAGGAAACAACTATTATTTTTGGCATTGAACTTTGGGCTTTAATTTATAACTTTTGCTCCCAATTACATAGGTCGCTTTGGCTGGCTTTGATGATGATTTGATAAACAGTGAACTTGAGAGGTTGGCTCATGCATTCGCTTCTGGAGCTACTGCAAATACTCCACCTTTGCCTCTAAATGTTTTGGTTCTTCAGGTATAAGCTTAGTTTTATTCATGGTTTTATATTTTATTAAAAATTCAAAAGCAACGGTAATGGCTTCATCTATTTCTCTATGGCTTTTTAAGAAAAGAATATAGGTGTTCAATCCATAATCCTTAGTTAAAATTACCTTAATGCATACCAATCAAGTTACCGATCCATATAAATTCCATCTACCAAAAATCAGCTTGGTAAGCACAAGTCTCTCTCTCTATCTCACGAAACATAAATCACCTGAAAGAACATAGATAAAAGGAGTAATGATTCTTTGTAGTGCTTAAAATTATACTGTTTATAGAATGCTGTCCTGAATATTGTTTAATCAAATACTGAATGTTTTAGCATAGTATTTTGTCAGACCTAAGTAGTTTTCTTGAGCATAACGTGTTGACATGTTCCCTTTAAAACTCTCCATTTGAAGATCAACTTGGTCAAACTTAAGGAAGAACTTAGGCTTAGTACGCATAGTTTATTTCTCTTCTCATTAACTTTCTACCTTTGCCTATCAAAATCCAATGTTCTTGAAGGAACCAAATCAGTTTGTCATATTTTCCTTTGTTTAGTGGATTCATTGATAATAAATCAAGCTTCAGGCCTTTTAACAAATTAGGTTTATCTGTTCATTTTCATGAGTTTACTTGAAGGCTGTGAGATGTAAATCCTGCTCTAAGGAACTTTCTGCCATAGTCAGGCATGCTGGCTTTGACTAGATTAACTATTCTCTATGACAAGATCTTGGGAGCGGCCTTTCTTAGTTATAGAGAAAGTTGTTTATGAAATGGTCAGTATCTTTGGATTTATGGCAATTAAAAAGAGTAAGATTTTAATATAAGCAAATGACAGAAGGAAGGTAGGTGGTGGAATAAAAGGGTTTTCTATGACAATCTGTAAAGAAGAGGGGGGAAAGCAGAATTTTGAGGATCATACCTTCATAATTTCATGTCACCCATAATATATACGGAGGTTTCATAGATTATAAAAACTATTATTCGAAGCTTATCCATTAACTTGAGCTTTTGGATTGAATGATTCGTTGACATAATATTGTAGCCTCCTAGTTCAAGAGGTCTAGAGTTAGAATCCTAACAACCTCATTTATTAATGAAACTTGTGCGCAAGTTAGGGTGAGTTTGTACACTCTTCAAGCCCAAGGCGCATTCGAGTGCGAGAGTGCTTTTCGGAATAATAAGAACTATTCTTCGAACCTTTGGGTTGAATGGTTTTTTGACAAAAGGCGACAAGGATTTGGTTGAGATAATGTTTGGCCCATTGGGACTTGAGGACTAGTCTGACAACATATTCCCACTTTATAGCATCTGGACTAGCAAGGATTGGCCATTCACTAGGTCATGGGTGCAATTTTACAAGAAAACCTTTTGACTTGAATAGATGTGTTGAATATCCCACATTGGTTAATGAGGGAGCTGTGGCTCCTTACATAGGTAAGGCAATCCTCCTCTGAGGTGCCTTTTGGGGGGAGTTAGGCCTTTGTTTACAATGTTCGGTCACCCGTGGATATTTGCTTCACGCTTCAGATGGTTCTAGGCGTGATGGTGGTGTGTTCAATATCCTACATTGGTTAATGAGGGAGCTGTGGCTCCTTACATAGGTAAGGCAATCCTCCTCTGAGGTGCCTTTTGGGAGGAGTTAGGCCTTTGTTTACGATGTTGAGTCACCCGTGGATATTTGCTTCACGCTTTAAATGGTTCTAGGCGTAATGGTGGTGTGTTCAATATCACACATTGGTTAATGAGCAAGCTATGTGGCTCCTTATATATGTAAGACAATCCTCCATTTGAGGTACCTTTTGGGATGAACGAGGCCTTTGTTTACAAGATGCCTGAAATTGTGCCCTCGACAGTTGTACAAAAAAATTGAAAATTCAGGATGTACATCTAGATAACTTATAGGTTCATGCTTCTCTATGAGGATAGATTGAGAATCTAAACTAGCCCTTCATTTGTTTGGTATTTTCATTCTGCTACAACTTTTGGAATTATATTATAAATTATATCATTTTCTATTTGAATTTTTTTTAATTTATTTACTTGGGGACTTGATGATCTTGCATCATCAGCTCAAGTGTATTATCATACCTCTTCCTTTTTATGTTGGCCTAATTTAGTTTATGCTAGATGCTATTTTTTGTTTTTGTTTTTGTTTTAATGTTTGCAATTGATATTGTAGAATCACCAAGGAATATCAAATGTTGCACCAACTGATGCTCCATTGCGCATTTTACCCCTTCCAACTGCAGAAAGTTGCTCTGAAATGGACACAACAGATAAAGTTGTTGAAGCACGAATTCATGATCGTATCAGCAATCTTTGCTTCTCAATATCACCAACAGCTTTTTTCCAGGTTAACATTTTAGAAATCATATCTATCTTGCTCGATTTGAAACTTTTGCTAGTGTTATTGGATGTTTTATATCCATAATCATACTACAGGTTAACACACTTGCTGCGGAAAAACTATATTCACTTGCTGGAGACTGGGCTGATTTGGGCCCTGATACATTACTATTTGATATATGCTGTGGGACTGGCACGATCGGACTGACATTAGCCCATCGAGTTGGAATGGTAATGGTGATCTGCCCCTTTTGTGAATATTCTTACTTTTGGTTATTGTTACAAATGGGAATTTAACATACTGCTCACAATATTCCATCTTTGAAAGAATTTTTCATCTATATCGAAATCCCAAATTTTTTAAGAGGCTTGGTTTATACTATCATTGAGATATTAAACTATTATAATTGAATTTAATAAGATACACACACACACAATTTATAAGGAAGATCTCCTTATTTACTGTATCTCCTTTGGCTAATGATTTGAGCTTGTTTTTTAAATATCTCTAGGTTGTTGGCATTGAAATGAATGCTTCTGCAGTTTCTGATGCCCACCGCAATGCTGAAATTAATGGCATAAAAAACTGTAGATTCGTTTGTGCAAAGGTAAGATTAAGTATTGGGTTCCTTCTCTTTCTTCATGGTTTCTGTAATATAATTTAGAACATGTCCCAGATGACTAGGACCCACATAAGATACCCCTTTTAAAAAAAGGGAAATTATGATGCAAAATAGTTTCTGAACTTCCTTCATGATGGCCTCAATTCAGGATTTTAGGGAGAAGACTTCATGTTGCTTTGTTATGTTTACAAAGTTATTCGTCATACTTGGTCAAAGACTCTTTTTCACATTTGCTTATGTTGCCATCCTTGTCATAAAAGGCAGAAAACGTGATGGCGTCACTGTTGAAGGACTACTTAAATGGACCTGAGAAACAGGATGAACTGTCAAATGCTTGTGAAGATGGTAACAAGGACAATAAAATTGATGAAGACAAAGATACTAGCTTTGACATTGTGCCAGACACTAAGGAGAGCTCAGACCGTGAAATTGAAAATAGGGAAAGTGCCTCTGGCTATGCTGAAAATGATGCACAAGAACAGCAAAATCAATTGCAGAGTAATTGTGCCTCAGAAGATAGGAGTTCATCTGCTTTGCAGTTTAAAAATGTTGTTGCTATTGTTGATCCTCCCCGAAGTGGGCTTCATCCCGTTGTAAGTATACAAGTTCTTTCTTTTGATTCTCATTGTACCATAGTTTCGAAAATATCTGAAGTGTAGAGTTTATAAAGCATAAAAAACCGGACAACCTTAAGCTCTTCTCAATTCAGAAGCCAAGTGTCTTATGTGGTTGTTATTCTGAAATTGCAGGTGATTAAAGCTCTGAGAACTCATTCACGTTTACGGCGACTTGTGTAAGTTTGTTCAGCTCCCAGTAATATTTTTATCAACTTATTATTGAATGATGTTGTGACTTGGGCTTCTTCTTGTTTGGTAGTTATATTTCATGCAATCCTGAAACCTTAGTGGCTAATGCTATCGAGTTATGCACACCATCACCAACACCGGAGCAAATAGAGAAAGGGACTAAGAATAATCGGGGATGGAGGAAAATGAGTAATGCTGGTTTGGCACGGCATAGGGCCAAGTCTATGCCGATATCAGAGGCTTTTAGACCTGTAAAAGCTATGGCTGTTGATCTTTTCCCACATACAGCTCACTGTGAAATGGTGATGCTCCTCGAGCGCTAAACACACCGCTTGCCTCACACATTGAATAGTTGAATAGGGAGGAACTATTAGAATAGCCAAGAGTTGGCATGGGCTCTTTTGAGTCATTTAAATTTTGATAGAATAACTTAGTAGTTTATTTGTTGTTATTTTCAGTTTGGCCGTGATTGTTGTATTTAATTCAATTTTGGTAATTTTCCATTCAAAAAGTATCCTAAAATGTAGAAAGCTGCCCTTGCTATGTTTATGGAAGTTGGAATCTTACCAAATGTCTTGCCAAGAGAAGTGCAACTTCAAATGCTCTAGCTGGGCTTTAAGTGGGAAAAAAAGAAGTCTGATTTTTACGAAAAATGGTTTAGAAAAAATCATCTTATTAATGTTGTTCTATTTTTGTTGATTAAAGTCTCTAAATTTTCAATTTGACATTCGGTTATTGATTAATTATAGTCACACATTAAATTTTTAACTATGAAATTAGTTGTAAACATTAAAAAACAAAATTACTCACTTCATTTTGTGTTTGAATTTTTTGCATTCTTTTGTAATATGAGAGGCCGTTTTAACAATGTCACATAACGCATAAGAAACTGCTTTGGAAGTGTTAAAATGCAGTTTTTACATGTATGTCAAATGAATAATGATCCTTTAATTTTGTTTTACATTTAAAATAAATATTTATAAACATGGAGGATTATAATTGACCAATGATTTAATTTGTAAAAATGCAAGATTGTAAATTTAATGAAGAAATTGAAAACACTAGAATCTAGAATACATTTCTATTTTTTAAAATGTTTTTTTCTAAGTTGAATGGTTTTCGAATCCTCAAACAGATAAATATCATTAATTATAGGCAAAACAAATCCTAATCCCCTTAACTTATACCAAAACTGTAATTGGTCCCCTAATTGATGTTTGAACACATTGAGTACCTATATTTTTATTTCAATATTATTAGCTCCAAACTTGACATATCTTTTGCGTATGTGTAATACGTTTTGTTAAATGATGTAACTGTGAAATAAACACTTCCAAATAATTTAAAAATCACATGGTTTCATTGCTTGAAACTGTAAAATGAACACTTTCAGTAAATTTGTTTTCTTGTCTAGGCAATTTTCTGAAATTGTGTTACATACTAAAATATTATTGGTCATGTTATTTAACAATGTTTGTTACATGGATACAGAATAAAATCGAATTTGGAGCTAATATTATTAAAATGAAAATATTAGGTACTTAATGTGTTCAAGATGTGTTTTGCCTTGATTTTATGTATCCCAACCCTTTCCTATTGTAGTTATTGGTTTGGATGGATGTATTATGTTTTTTGTCTCCATGGAAAGAGATCGGAAAAAAAAAAACCTAAATCATGTGGGTCCCAATATTACATTACGGGGTGATATTCAATTGAGACTTTTATAGACTTTTTTAAGTAAATAACTTTTATAGACTTTGATAACTTTTATTGACTTTTAATTACCCTAATAGAGTTTTTAAAAGTATTGATAACTTTTAAAAAGTTTATTCCATAAACTTTCGTAAACTTTTAAAGATTTTTATAGATTTATTAAAATACTAAAATCTAATAATCTCCATGTGTTCAATGATAATTCACCAAAACATAAATAACTACAAAAATCTACAAGCATGAAATATAAAATAATAACACTAAAATTGAATAGTAATGTTAATTAAAAAAATTGTAATTTAACTATAAAATTTCTAATCTTCATTATCATTCATATGTTCAACATTATTCCACATGTAAGTAGCAATCATAGTTCTCCATTCATTAGCATCATTTCTATGTTGCTCTTACGTTCTAACAAATGGTTCAAAATATTCTTCTTGATTAATTGACATTGGTGTAAATGAAAAAGTTTCACCGTTTGGTTCAATTGGAAACTCAACTGATCAACACTCTTTTCTAAGAAAATTATGCATTAAGTGTAAGGAATTTTATAAATATGGAACAACCGCATACCTGAGTAATGAAGTATCAAATATAATTTATAGAAGTTCACCAAGAGAATATCCCATTCAAAAGAGTAAACTATCGGAACATAAATTATAAAGATAATATATCTAAACAAAGTATAGAACCAACTCAAACAATAAAATTATCTCAAAACGCATACTTATTTGAATTCCATCTCAAGTCGATAAATTTTACCATAAAAAAATATTTAGACCAGACTTAAGGATTGATTTGTTTGCGGTTGATCAATTTCAAGGAGATTCAACAAAGAAAGCAAAGAATAGAGGAAGAGACTAGACAAATACCTCGTTAAAATAGTAGGAGGCTTAGAATGGAGGAGCAGTGGAACAGAGTGATGGAGGGAGGAGAGCAGTCAATCAACGATGAGAAGAGGGGACTGAGTGAAAGTTTCCAGCAGCAATGGGATGGAGGAGAGAGAGGTGGTGGAGGAAGAATAGGGAGAGCAGAGAGAGGCAGTGAAAGAGGAAGGGTTATGAAAAATCACAATTGAAAGTGAAAATAAAAAGTCTTTTATCAATATGCATGGCTTTTTTAATTGTGTTTTGAGTTAAAAAAATATAAAAAAGTACATAAAAGTCATTGTCATCAATTGCTAATGACTTTTTGAATACATGATTACTTTTATAGACTCTATAAAAGTCTTAATGGGATATCCAATAATTTTTAAAGATTCTTAAAAAGTCTTAATTGAATATCTAATGACTTTTAAAGACTATTAAAAAATCTTAATTAACTACCACTAAATTTTAAAAATCTTTAAAAATTTATAAAAATTTTAATTGAATTCACCCTGTTCATGTGTCCAATTCTCAAGCCATTACCGAAAATTGAGTCTTTTGTTTAAGTTGGTTTCTTCTTTCGGTTAATTTGACCATATTTTTATTTTTTTATAATGAAAGTAACAGTGAAGAGGACAATGTTGGATAAAGACATAAAGTGGTGGTAGTATTTATGCCGTGTGCCAAAAAAGTCAGTATGGAAGTGGGAATATGTTACAATGATTAGGATAACATGATTAACTGAAAGTTAGGAATAGGAGCAACAAAATCTCAATATTTAATTAATTACTACCACCCATCCTTAGTTAATAAATTAAAAAAAATAAAATAAAAAAGAATACGCGTCTAGACAATGATTATGATTGATTTTTGTTTTATATAAAGAGAGAAAGACCCCATGGATTACATTCCACAAAAACAAGAAAACGATACACTTGGGATATGATTATCTCATCCATCCACCCACGTTCTTACAACCATTGACAAATTGTACAATTTTGCTGTAAAGTTTAATTGAATTCGATCCAGCTCTATCTACATTGCTTTGGAGATAATCTTGTCTTTTTCTTTCAAATTCATTGTTGCCTTTTTTAAAATTTGGATTTTTGGGGTCGCTGACGCTTCGCTAATTAGATTTTTTTTTTTCTTTATTATTATTATTATTTTCGAATAAAAGTTATCAAATACTATTATGTAAAAATTAATAATATTTCGACTCTAGATTTCCATTTATGGACTTTACATTATGCGCTATCTCATCTTTGTATTCTAATAATCTGCTTATATTTACAGACACATTTTATCAAATTGAATTTTGTAATGAAATTTCTAAATAAATTTTTTATTTTCAAGAGTTCACTTTCAAGTTTCAACATAGGATATTTCATCACTATGAAAAAATGGAAAAAAAAAAAAAAACTCGTCAATTACTTATTTTCAAACTAAAAGTTAATTTTGTTCCTTTTTTTTTTTTTTTTTTTTTTTTTTACTCAGGAGAAAATTCCATTAAAAACATATAAGAATAGAACCATGTCATCTTACATGTCAAAGAATCAGCCGGCCAAGCCAACAAATGAGCAGCTTAATTCATAGACCTTGTACAAAAAACAACTCTAATATGTGAGAATTATCATAGCAGCATCAAAAAATCCTCAATCACATGCCCTACTAATGATAGAATCTACATTCAAGGCTGTTACAAGATTAAGTGCATCAAATTCAAACACTTATCTATCCATTGACAATGATTTTAACCAACTAAGAGCCTCACGATAACTCATTGACTCCGCCAAGAACGGATCCGCTCCACCTTGGAGAAGCATAGAACCCGCAACAAGAACTCTACCTTGACAATCTTGAATAACACACTCATGTCCAACACGCACCCCCACAAACAAACTGGCGTCAACATTACTTTTAAACCAATTCACTTGAGGTTGCCGCCAACCTTACCGAGACATAGTAGAAGCTGCAGGAGTGACCATATTAGCTTATTGTCATTCTTGCAGATAACAAAGACCATGGTAAACAACTCGAGAAGCCACCCAAAATTTATTCTGCTAAACAAAATGATTTCGACTAGCCCAAATAGCCCGCATGCAAGCACCGGAATTTTACTCCCTCAAAAAAAAAAAAAAGAGCAGGTGTCACACGACTATAATGTACAGTCGTGCGACTGTCGTTACAGTCATGCGAATGTAATTTAAAAGTTACAGTCATACTACTGTAACGCCAGAGCAGGTACAGAAACCCATACTTTGCGGCGGAAAGAAGAAAGAGAAAAGGAGAGCATTAAATGCTCGGGATTTGGCAGTAGAAAAGAGGAGGAAAAGGTGATAAAAAGAAAAGGAGAAAGAGAAGATGGAGGCTTTTAGGATTCTGGTGAAAGATTAGAGAGAGAAAAGGAAGAGAGAAAACATAAAAACTCAAACTTTCTTCCCTTTCTTTTTCTTTTAATTCTCAGAGTTAAGCCTAAAATCTGTTAGAAACCCCTAGGTTAACAACTTAACACTTCAAACAAATCATAATCTCGGACTAAAATCATCAGAAACCATGACATTTGGAGATCTTTGGATCCTAAGTTCCGAACCCCAACTCAAGGAGAAAAGAGCAAATTCGTGTGGATTAGAGCGACGCCAGGAGTCAATTCGACGTTGGATAAGCGCCCAAAAGGTAGATACTCCTTTTCTCTTCTCTTTTTCATGCTTTCTGGGTGATTGGTGTGATTTTTGTGTATTTTCGTTCAAGTTTTTGCGTTTCTGTTCTGGAAATCAAGAACAGTCGTGCGACTGTTCTTGAGTTTGATGAACAGTCGTACGACTGTATTTATAGTCGTACGAGTGTTCTTGATTTTCAGGCGTTTTCTCCCAGTTTACTTCAAATGAAATTTTGACGAAATCCTGAGTTTGGACTGCTTACAGTCGCACGACTGTAATTTACAGTCGTTTCCAGAATTAGAATTTCCATTGTAATCCCCAAAAATTTCCAAATATCCATAAAAATTCAGAAAATCAGAAAATCATCAAAATAAATTTTGTTGTGTGCATTCACGACCCTAGATTCAATTTTCAGTAAAATTGCATTTAGAACAATGCCACGACGGAGACCTGATTCTCTCGAAAACCGACCCACCTTACGTGCTAAGATTAAATCAAACCGTCACAAAACCAAAATACAGGTATATTTCAAAATGTTTTCCAGGTCTAACCGAGCCAGCAAGCCAAGCCAACCCGGTTATCCCCTAAATGCATGCCCCCAATTCTTGATTTTCCCAATTCTGTCTATTTGAGTCCTATTTGTGGTGTGTCGTATATTATGCTAACCCTTTGTTTTGCAGCTTTTAATTTCTTTTATTTTTATTTTATATGTATTTAATAGAGTTAATCATGTATTTTAGGCGATTGTAATATTTTTAGATAAATCGTGTATTTTAGGCGGTTGTAAAAGTGAGGCCGAGAGTTTTTATCTTTTATTCGATCGGGTTGTAATAATTTAATAAGTTACTATTTTACTTAACCTGTATGCACGTTGTATGTCTATTTATTTCAATAAAATTGAATTTAGAATTTGAAATACCATTTGAGAACATTGGCCAATTTTATTTTAATTAGACACGAAATAAGGGACATGTCTAGACCCAAATTTCTGGATAGTGTAACGGCCGTTCGTCCGATTCAGCTGCATTATAAATTTTCCGGTTGAGCTGAGCCGGGTAGCGACTCTTACAATATTCATCGAGACTTAGGTCTCGGTTCTTTTAAGAATTAATTCCATTTTTTTTCAAAATCGATTTTCCATTTATAAAAACCCCCACGCGAGGGAGGGGCCCGCCCGAAATCGAGGTGCCCCTTCCAAAAGGGAGTCCGCGTTCCATCGAAAACGTTGTCCCCTCACAGTGGTGACTCTGCTGGGCATTTTTTTAAAAAAAGTTTTCTTAAAAACTTAAAAAAATTTGACAAGCCCTGAAAAGTGTCTAATTAAAATAAGGTGGATGATTATTGATTGGTATTTCACTTTGCATTTTTAGTTAGACATGCTTGCATTAGGTTAAATATCCCATTTTAGCCCTGTGGATTGTTGAAGTGTCGCCTTTGTTCCTCCTGGTCTTAGGGGCACGGATACAAAACACCACCCATAGCCTCATACGAACCCTTTCATTCGGACCCTTGAGTGGGGAGAAGTGGGGAGTATATTTTGCTATGGGAACTTTGATTTTAACCCGACTTGGACCGAACTCATATAGGCAGCCTTAGGTGGATTCCCTTAGGATACCAAAATAATTGTGTGAATAATATAAATCGCGCCTTCATCACCCCCGGTTGGTGATCGAAGTGAACCCCACCTAGGATTCGGTTAGAATTTTTAAGACCGACCACGCTTGGAGAAATAAGGTTGGATGTATTCGTTTTGTGTGTTACGTGTTTCCCGCTATCTCGTGACACATCACCATCATTATCTACGTGTGCATAACATACCATAATCACCACTTTCCATACATAATCAACATTTTCCATACATAAAACATTCTTGTGTGATATTAACCCACATTTTTATGCAGCCACGTGCATTTTATTTTCTTGTAAAATCATTAATTCATCCGTTCGCCATTCATACTAACAATTTCTTTTTCAGCCATAGCATTATATTTGTGTGATTAGCATTTTTCGCATAGCATACATAACATCATTATGTGTGTCATGCATCCTAACCACGTTTTTGTACAGCCAAAGATTCAGCCGCCCAAGCCAACAAATGAGCAGCTTAATTCACAGACCTTGAACAAAAAACAACTCTAATATGTGAGAATTGTCATAGCAGCATCCGACAATCCTCAATCACATGCCCTACTAGGGCTCGAATGACAGAATCTACATTCAAGGCTGTTACAAGATTAAGAGCATCAAATTCAAACACTAATCTATCCATTGACAATGATTTTAACCAACTAAGAGCCTCACAACAACTCATTGGCTTTGCCAAGAACGGATCCGCTCCACCCTGGAGAAGCATAGAACCTGCAACAAGAACTCTACCTTGATAATCTCGAATAACACACTCATGTCCAACGCGCACCCCCTCAAACAAACCGGCGTCAACATTCCTTTTAAACCAATTCACTTGAGGTTGTCGCCAACCTTATCGAGACATAGTAGAAGCTGCAGGAGTGACCTTATTAGCGGATTGTCATTCTTGCAGATAGCAAAGTCCATGGTAAACAACTAGAGAAGCCACCCAAAATTTATTCTGCTAAAATGATTTCGACTAGCCCAAATAGCCCGCATAAGAATAAAAGCCTTCTCCTGCACCCTTTTATCTCGCAAACGGATCCACCTCCACCAACTTGGAATATCCCCAATTGTCAAAGGCCAACCCTATGGAAACAGTTCCTCTCCAACAACGTATGATAATCCGTTTCTTAAGCATCTCTACAAATTGGACACGTAACCTCCAACAGAACATGTCGAGACATTAAATCTATAATGGTTGGAAGAGAATTAGTGGCTACTTTCCAAATGAAAAGCAAGACTTTAGAAGGCAGATTTAGTTCCCAAAATTGTATCCATGTTACATCAGTAAATTAAAAGGAAGAGCTAAAATAGCATATTGATTCAACAAAGCACAGTAGCATGACTTTACCGAAAAGCAACCTGTCATTTCTAACCTCTAATAAATGAAGACTTGCGCTAATATCTAAGGCAGTGGAATCCGATGCATTAGGCGCTACTACTCCAGCGAGAAAAGCAACTGCAGCAGCTCGTTGCTCCAACCTAGCCCAGTGTCATCCAATAGCAGATTTACAAATGCCTTTTGAACCCATGGAAAATCGAAGACTGAATACGCGGTGACACAATAGACGGTGACCAATTATCTAACCAAAGTGAGATGCTCAAGCCATTACCAACCGGCCACCCAGAACCATATCTCAAAAAAGATTGTGTTGCTACCAATCCCCGCCACACCAAAGTTGCATTAAATGGAATTGGTATTGGGATTTTTCACTGGAAATCACCCGATAAAGCGGAAGAACGCGATGATTTCCTCAAATCCATACCCAGGAGCAATTAAAGTAGAAATTAAAAACATTAAAATTGAAATAGAAGAGAATCAATTCTCACCCGGAATATCTCCTCTAGAGATGGCTGCAGAAATCAACAGAGACATCCTCCACGTTTCCGTACACGAACTGCTTTAGAACTCAACCCGTGCTAGCGTCGGGATCGGCAGGAAGAGAGGATTTTTGCTGCTGTAATTTTCTGCTATTTTCCCTTGTGTTGGCCGAAATAATGCTAAGGCATTTAACCGTAGATGGCTGAAATTTTCTTGCAAAATTTCGGTCCATTTCCTTCTTAATTTTATACGGGCTTTTTCTTCTCTTTAAGCCCAGGTCTATATTAATTCTCTTGGTCCAATTAAATATTAAATTTAATTTTAATTCAACATGTATTCTAACACATTATACCATATAATATGTTTCATACATTTAAATTAAAATTAATTTGATCAAATAATTTCACCGTGGAATTAAATTATACTTTCATAAAATTAAAATGCATGTAAACTTATACATGTAAAATATTTCCAACTAGGAAATAATCTCATAAATTAATTCATTGAATTAATTATAAGAATGCCAATACAAATGTTAATTATATTATTTTGATCAATCCAATTGATCTATATAATACAATTAACATAATCCTCTCTCTACATTGTGCATACTCCAAGTATGCAGCTGATCGTTTCAATTCAAGTTCAGACGTCCAATGTGTATGATCCTGTGAGCCCATCTTTATGTTGGCAGGGGCCTATGGCCCACAAACTGTAGGCGGGCTCTAGCAAGCCAATGCAGCCCCCACTTAAGATAGAGATAGCAGTCCAAGTGTAATCAGAACCCAGTAGTTAAACTCGTATATCCCATGTCATTGATATCAGTGTCCATCACAGAGGCATGGTGTAAGCACCGGAATTTTCCGTCCTAAAAAAAAAAAAGAAGCACGTGTCACATGACTGTAATTACAGTCGTGCGACTGTAATCACGGAGCAAGTGCAGCAGCCCATACCTATGACATAAGAAATTTTGGATTAAGGGAGAACAATTAATGCTCCGATCGTGGCAGCAAGAAAGGGCAGAATAAGAGAGGAAAGAAGGAAGAAATCAAGAACTTTTGGGTTGGGAAAAATCAGAGAGAGTTTAGAGAGAGAATTGAAGAAAAAGGGAAGAAAATTTCAAATTTCAAACTTCAAGCATCTTTTTCTCTTCTTTTTCTCCTTAATTCTTAAGTGTTTAAGTTAAAAACCTATTAGAAATCCTAGGTTAATAATCTGACACTTAAACTCAATTGATTACAGACTCCAATTTTGCTCAAATCCTTGACATTTTGGAGATTTTAGACTTGCATTTTAAAACCACAACTCAAGGAAAAAGGAGCAATTTGGAAGGGATTGGAGCGTTTCCAGCGGTCATTCCTATGGTGGATCAGCACCAAAAGAGGTAAACATACTTCAAACCTTCAATTTTGCTGCTTTTCTGGATGATTTTGTGTGATTTTGTGCATATATACTCATTTTCCGTGCTTGCTGTTTCTGGAAATCAAGAACAGTAGTACGTCCGTTCTTGGGTTGAAGAACAGTCGTACGACTGTAATTACTATCGTACGAATGTTCTTGATTTCTCTCCAAGTTTTGTTTTATCTAAATAAAATTTTGGTGAAATCCTGTGTCTGGACGATTTATAGTCGCACGACTGTAATTACAGTTGTACGACTGTAGTTACAGTCGCACGACTGTAATCTCCGTCCAGAAGCAGAATTTCCATTTTAATCCATAAAAATTCCTAAAAATCCTAAAAAATGTGGATGATTCTTGTATGGTATTTTATTTTAATCCATAAAAAAGTGTCTAATTAAAATAAGGTGGATGATTCTTGTATGGTATTTCATTTTGCATTCTTTAGTTAGACGTTCTTGCATTAGGTTAAGTATCCAAATTTTAGCCTGGTGAATTGTTAAAGTGTCGCCTTTGTTCCTCTTGGTCTTAGGGGCACAGATACGAAACACCACCCATAGTCTCGTAGAAACCCATTCGTTCGGACCCTTGAGTGGGGAGAAGTGAGGAGTATATCTTGCTATAGGAGCCTTGATTTTAACCTGACTTAGACCGAACTCATATAGATAACCTTAGTTGGATTCCCCTAGGATACCAAAATAAATCGTGTGAATAAAATAAATCGCGCCTTCATCATCCTTGGTTGATGATTGAAGAGAACCCCACTTAGGACTCAATTAGAATTTTTGAGACTGACCACGTTTGGAGGAATAAGGTTGGAAGAATATGTTTCATGTGCAATGTGTTCCTCGCCATCCCGTGACATGCCATAACCAACATTTTTCATGCACATAACATACCATTCACAAAGCATTTGTGCGATGCTAACCCACATTTTTATGCAGCCATTTGCATTTTATTTTCGTGTGAACACATTAATCATCTGTGTGACATTCGCACTAACCATTTCTTTTGTAGCCATAACATTACATTTGTGTGTTAACATTTTCACAAAGCATACACAACATCATTATGTATGTCATGCATCCTAACCATGTTTTGGTGTAGCCATTTGCATTTTGTGTGACATAAGCATTCATATCATTTTATTTAAATTAAGGAAATTCCAAGAGCGCCCATCACGATCATTTCATTCCATAACATATCGGGTGTCCCGAAATTACCCATATTCTGCCAGTGCACCGGATTGCATTTTCGGCCATTTCACCAAATTATCTCATTCAATAGAGACCATAATGGTCCTAGGTATATTTCCGTGTGACGATTTACATGAGGTATTTCATGACATCATGCTCATCTTTTATAAATAGCATATAACACCGTGGTCCACATCGGATCATTTTATGACATTATTACATCATTCAAGGTGCTCCCCGAGTGCCGGATTAGTACATACGTAGGGGCATTTCATAACATTATTAAATCATGAAAGGTGTTCCCCGAACGCCGAACCTCTGTCCGTGTCCCTATTACACGTGACTTTCTTACAACATCATTTCATATCATATGCCTCAAAAGCATCAGAACTCTATCCGTGGGGGCGGCCCCATGCGACCATTTCACGTCATCCCACAGACCTACAAAGCGTCGAAACTCTGTCCGTGTGTCGGCACACACGCAACCATATCACAAAAATCATTAGGTGTCCCAAAGGCGTTGAACCTTTTTCCGCGTGGCAGTCCACGCGTGACCTTTTTGCACAGCATTGGGTGTTCTTGAAATGTCAAAAAAAAAAAAGAATAATAAGTGGAAATCATTTCCATCATCATTTCACGCACGACATCACTCCATTCATACATCATAAATATTTTCAATGTCTCACTCTTCATGACATCATTCCATACATTGACCCTAAACGTTTCCTAACTGATGTCAAGCAAAATAAGCTGGAGCGGCTTTGGACAAGATCTCAGGCTTTGAGGGCTGTTGGGGAACGAAGAGTTGTTGAAACGGAAAGTGATTTTGATTATGGGGAAGAAATAGAAATGGCTAATCCAACATCGAGTCTTGCTGATGCTTTGAAGGATTTCCTGAGATCACAGGATTTCTGTGATATGCTAAAGGAGGAAATGCGGGCTGTAGTGAGAGAGGCTGGAGAAACTGGAGGTAGTGGAACCGAAAAGGAGGAAGAAGTCGAATCATCCCATCAAGGTGGTGATACCTCGGCTAGCCTAGAAAAGCTGCAAGAAATAGAGGCAGCCATGAAGAGGAAGATGAAAGCGAAATGCTTGGAATTGGACAAGGTTGTGGCCGAGCTGAAGAAAGGGGCCAGTGTCAGTTCTGAGTCTAAGAAGGGAGTTAATGCTGATGCCATGATCAGCAAGGGCATCGAGACTTTTCCTATTGGCTTCCAAGTGCCAAAGGTGCCTTCTTATAAAGGAATGGGTTCACCAGAGGCCCATGTGAATCTTTATGCCTGGATCACGCTGACGGCGGGCGCCACTAAGAAACAATTGATTAATCTCTTCTCGACTACACTTGAAGGAGGAGTATTAGGCTGGTATAATTCTTTGTCAGAGGAAGAGCAGTAGAATTAGGAGGCTTTATCAGCAGCCTTCATCAAATATTACATCTTCAACACTAAGATTCAAGTGAAGCTATATGACTTTGAACGAATCAAGCAGAAGCCCAATGAGCCCTTCGATGAGTACTACCAACGATGGATGAACAAGATGATCCTTTTAAAAAACCGCCCTGATGAAGATGAACTGATACAGAAGCTGATCGACGGCAGTAGGGACATCTTTAAGAACAATATTAAGTTTCATCCATTTAGCAAGCTCAGTGAAGTGTACAGTATGGCGATGAAGATCGAGCATGATGAGGAAGAGAAAGTGGTAACCCATAAGGGTGGTAGAAGCTCAGGATACTGTTCTGGGTATAGATCAACAACTGCAGCCAGATCTGGTTGTGGTCCTAGCTCAAGTTCTGGAGGGAAAGAGGGACAGACTTCAGAAGTGAAACAAGTAGAAGTTGCTACAGTAACCTAGCAGCACCGCAATCAGAACAGGAATCCAGGAGGACAAGGCATATCACCTTGGATTCTTCCTTTGGTTAAAATATTTGCTAAGTGCAGAAACAGTGGGTTGCTACAGTCCTTAAGGCTATTTGAAAAACCTGCCAAGGCAGATAAAGATAATTGCTGCATATACCATGTTATTGCTGGCCACAGAACTAATAATTGTTACAAGCTGAGGGAAGCCATTCAAAAGTTGATTGATGAAGGAAAGTTACTGGAGCCCGCTAAGCCCAACACGAAGACTAACCCATTCCCTGCATTTGAAAAGCGGGTCAACATGGCACATTCGGGATTGCCGGCCAATTTTATCTTTGCTCAAGTCCTTCAAGCAAATCCTGCTATTCAATCCATAGCAATTGGTGAAGCCAAGGTAGAGTCAGAATGTGAGAATTAGATGGAGCAGAAAGGAATCAAGCCGGTGAGCTTGAATGATCTCGATTTGGAGGATGAATATAAAGAGTTTGGTGGGGAGGAAATACTTAAGCAGTCGGCTATTGAAAAGCTGAAAATCTGAGAGGTCCAAAATATGACCCGAAGTGGTAGGGTATATCAACCAGCAGACCAAGCAAAAGATAAGGCCCTATGACTGGGTTCGGTAGTACACCTGCACAGGAGGGAGTTGAGAAAGAAGACTTAGTTATTTCCTAGTTAAAGAAGACTCCTGCACAGGCCAGTTTGTGGCATCTGCTATTGACCTCTAAGGAACATAGGGTAGCCTTAGTGAAGAAGTTGTCAGAAATCGAGGTTTCTCCCATTGCATCTCTAGAGGCCATATGTTTTTTGTTGGATAAGATCCATTCTGGGTCTCCTGACATTATTTTCTCTGAGAAAGATCTGCCTAGCGAAGGAAAGGCCTATAACAAGGCCTTTTACATTAAAGCCTATGTGATGGACAAAGTGATGCCATGTGTAATGGTAGACGATGGATCGGCTCTAAATATATGTCCACTGAAAATGCTACCATGTTTGGGCCTGAATGAAGATGTTTTGAAAAAGTCCTAGATAGTGATCCGGGCGTACGACGACTCTAAGAGAACAGTAATAGGGACTTTTGAAACTGAATTGGAGGTCGGGCCAGTCAAGTCAATGGTTGTGTTCACCGTGATCGACATCCCAGTCACTTTCTCCCTACTGTTAGGAAGACCATGGTTCCACCCTTTAGGAGGTGTCCCTTCTACCTTGCATCAAAAGATAAAGTTCGCTATAAATGGTGACATTGTGACTATTGAAGCTGATGCCTAGTCTATGGTTGCTACTGTGAATGAAGGGGTTGTACCTTTTGGCGAATTCCAAATCACCATGATCGGGGAAGAGGAAGTCACAGATGCCCCTAGAGTGGCTGTCCCGGTACTTGCACAAATAGAACTTTGTCCCAGGCATGGGACTTGGAGTTAACCTATAAGGGGTACCTGAGTTTAACATTGACTCGGGAAAGCCAAAGCAGTTCAGGCTAGGATATACAAAAGAAGCAGTTGACCAGAAGAACCGAGAAGGGGTGAAAATGGTAAAATTATGATGAAGCCATTTATAAAGGCGGGAGAAGAGCTATATAGTGGCCAGGTTGAACCAGTAAGGGTCGAGAACATTGAATACCCTGGCTTTGAAATATTTGCTGATGTTGTAGACTTCAAGAAAAGCCGGGAGGAACCAGTAGCCCCCGTGGTGGTAGAAGAGCCAGTTGCTAAGTCTGATGTTCTACAAAGTTAGTCGTCCGAAGTGATAGCAGAAGTAATGAGGGCACCTGAAGAGAAAAATGAAGAGAAAGTTTGCAATGAAGCTGTAGAAGCAATTTCAGGTGCGCTGTTTGCCGCCTTAAGCAAGGCATTTGGGAAGTCCAAAGAAGGGTTCAGTGAGGATCTGATGGCCAAGGTAAATTTGGATTCTGTGGTTGCTGAGATAGCCAAGATCATGGAAAAGGCTAAGGTGCAGATGGCTGAAAGTGAGGACATCACTGTTGCTGCTGAGAAAGAGGCCAAGCTGGCTGCGGACCTGAATGATGTTCCGAATATGGAAGTGGAAGCTGAAGAAGTGCAAGACCCTCTGCCTGTGGAGGATGAAAATGATTTTGTTGTATCTGTTTCTTCCATTTTCAATGTGAATGATGTACTTTATGACAAGTTTAACGCAATGAAATCTCAGTTTACTTACTTGTGTGATGTTTATCCTGATAATTTTGTGCATGCATTTGAATCACCATCAAGCATATTTAGCATACATGACACTGTATTGCATGAAATCAACATAAGTATAGATAAAAATCCAAAAATGGTATTCATTTCACATGAGCTAAAACCTGAAGAAAAGAGAGAATTAACAAGAATATTGCAAAAACATGTTAAAGCTTTTGCCTGGTCATACGAAGACATGCCGGGAGTAGACACCGAGATAGCAGTGCACAAGATCCCAACGGACCTTAAGTTCAAGCCAGTGAAGCGGAAACTGAGAAGACTAAGACCAGAGTGGGCTACACTGGTGAAAGAAGAAATGGCTAAGTAGATAGACGCCAAATTCCTTAAAGTGGTGGAGTATACAGAATGGCTAGCCAATATCATCCTAGTGCCTAAGAAGGATGGCAGGGTCAGAGTATGTGTCGACTATAGGGACCTGAATAAAGCATGCCCTAAGGATAACTTCCCACTGCCTCATATCGATGTCTTGGTTGATAGCGCAGCAAAACCAGCAATGTATTCTTTCATGGATGGGTTTTCAGGATACAACCAGATCCTGATGGATGTAACAGATAAAGTGAAGACGTCATTTATCACAAAGTGGGGTACCTTCTGCTACAGAGTAATGCCCTTCGGGCTAAAGCATGCTATCAAAGGGCTGTCACAACCCTGCTGCATGATATGATCCATAAAGAAGTCAAAGTGTATGTCAATGATATGCTGGTCAAATCAGTGACCCGGGAGGAACATCCTGTTATCCTGGATAGATTTCTTACTCACATTGGAGAGTATAACTTGCGACTTAATCCTAAGAAATGCATATTCGAAGTCACATCAGGGAAGCTGTTGGGCCATGTAGTCAGCCAAAGAGGAATAGAAATGGATCCAGATAAAATCAAGGCCATTCGGGATATGTGGGCTCCAAAAACAGAGAAGGAAGTCTGCTCATTCTTGGGCTCCTTACAATACGTCAGTCGCTTCATAGCACGGCTGACTTCCACCTGTGAGCCAATTTTCAAGCTGTTAAAGAAAGATCAGCCAATTGTATGGGATGATAGATGTCAGCTGGCATTTAAGAAAATCAAGGCTTATCTGGTAATCTCGCCAGTTCTGAGTCCACCAATTTCAGGGAAGCCTTTGATCTTGTATTTGGCCATTGAAGATTTCTCTGTAGGGGCAATGTTGGCACAAGAGCAAGATGATAGAAAGGAGTACCCTATCTATTACCTCAGTAAGAAGCTACTGTAGTATGAAACCAAGTACACACTGGTGGAGAAGACATGTGTGGTGATGATCTGGCTGACCAAGAAGCTATGCCATTATTTCCAGTCATACAAAGTGCAAGCCGTGGCCAAGGTGGACCCGATGAAGTATCTGTACGAAGCACCGGTGTTGGTTGGAAAGTTATCTAGGTGGCTGTTACTCTTATCAAAGTTTGACATTGAGTACATCACCAAGAAGACCATCAAAGGGCGAGCTGTAGCAGAATTTTTAGCAAATCAGCCACTAGAATCAAACTACACAGAAAATCTAGAATTCCTGGATGAACAATTAGCCGTGGTGGAAATAAAGAGATGCGTTGTGTGCTTCGATGGTGCCTTGAACAGAAAAGGTGCTGGAATTGGGGTAATCATAGCAACACCGGATGGTGAAATTATCCCTTTTTGAAAGAGGTTGGATTTTTCTATAACCAACAACGGAGCAGAATATGAAGCATGTTTATTCGAGATGGAGGCTCTATTAACTCTAGGGGCAAATGATGTCTTGATCATTGGGGATTCACTTCTAGTGATTAGGCAAGCTCAAGGTGAATGGGATTTGAAAGAAGAAGCTAGGGGTGGCAACGGTGTGGGTGCGGGGGTGGGGGTGCATTCCCCACTACGCCCCCAATGATTGCAGGGGCGGTTTCGGTGATTCCCCATTTAACATTTTGGGGATTTTTTCACCCCCAACCCCGAATCCCCGCCCATATCCAATAAATAAAATAAATTAATATTTTGTTATTTTAATAACCATTTTAACATTCAACATCCAAAATACAAATTCTACCACATTAAAAATGTGGTTTAACATTAAATATCCAAATTACAAAACATATCCAATATTACAAATATTTAAGTTCCAAGTGAACTTTCTTTGAACAACTTGAAATTAAAGTCCAATCATTTAAGAAAAACAGAGATGGGCTTGGCACTAAATAGGAATTAATTAATCTATATATATATATATATAAAGAAAGGAAAGTGAGATGGGCGGAGATGCGCTTGCTTCCGCCCATCTCACTTTCCTTTCTTTCTTTCTTTCTTTATATATATATATATATATATATATATATATATATATATATATATATATATATATATATATATATATATATATATATATATATACGGGGTTTATACCGGAGCAGGGCGGGGATAGTACTACCCGCCCCCACTCCCCGTTTAAGTACTGAGGGTAAAATAATCCCCACCCCCATCCCCGTGGGGCGATAATATCGGTTATTCCCAGTGCCCACCGCTTCAGATCCCCACAGTTTTTGGGTAATGCACGCCCCATTACCACCCCTAGAAGAAGCCTCAC
The DNA here is from genome assembly GCA_039660915.1 of Euphorbia tirucalli. Lineage (NCBI taxonomy): Eukaryota > Viridiplantae > Streptophyta > Magnoliopsida > Malpighiales > Euphorbiaceae > Euphorbia > Euphorbia tirucalli. The sequence continues at coordinate 17,161,500 of CM077639.1, forward strand.
GGCCCTATTTGAAGCTGCTACAGTATAGAAAAGAGTTATTTGGCCAATGTGAATTTAGACATGTCCCCAGAGATGAAAACAAGATGGCTAATGCGTTAGCAACTCTGTCTTCTATGTGGGAGAATCCAGAAGAAACTCAAGTACAGCCACTGGTTATAGCAACTTCCAGACAACCCTACTTTAAAGTGCACGAAGTAATGGAGTTGACAGCTGAAGAAAAGCTATGGTTCTTCGATATTCGCCAGTATGTGAAGGAAGGAAAATATCCAGAAGGAGCTAGTGCTGCTGATAAGGTGTCGTTAAGAAAGCTAGCCAGTCAGTTCAGAATTTTTAAAGATAGGATGTACAAAAGAACAGTAAATGGAGTCCTCTTAAGATGTCTGACAAAACAGGAGGTAGAAACAGTGATGCAGTAGGTGCATGCGAGGTCTTGCGGCCCGCATATGAATGGACTTGCTATGGCTAGGAAAATAATGAGACATGGGTACTTCTGGATTACTATGCAGGCAGATTGTATAAGGAAGGTAAAAAGATGTCACGAGTGTCAAATTTATGCTGATATCAGTCATCTTCCGCCACTTGAGCTATAGAATCTGGCATCCCCTTGGCCATTTTCAGCATGGGGAATAGATATGATTGGTGAAATTCATCCTGCAGCATCTAATGGACACCGATTCATAGTTGTGGCAGTTGACTACTTTTCAAAATGGGTGGAAGCAAAATCCTTTGCCAGTTTAACAGCCAAGCAGATGGTCAAGTTGATCCAGAAAAACATCTTTGCTCGATATGGAATTCCCCATCACATAGTGACTGACAACGGAGTGCAGTTTCAAGGGGCAACAGCTGAGCTGCTTGCCGGACATGGCATTGAACACCACAAGTCTTCTCCATACAGACCCCAAGCTAACGGCGCAGTGGAGGCAGCTAATAAGGCGGTAAAGAAAATCCTATCAAAAATGGTAACCACTTACAGAGATTAGACTGACAAACTGCCACATGCTCTTTGGAGTTACAGAACCAGTGTCAGAACGCCAACAGAGGAAACTCCATATGCTTTGGTGTATGGTATGGAAGCATTGTTGCCAGGAGAAATAGAGCTCAAGTCACTTAGAGTCGACTTGGAATCTCGATTACCAGAAACTGAATGGGTTCAAGCCAGATACGAGCAATTGGCATCATTAGATGAAAAGCGACTGAAAGCGTTGGATCACTTGCAGATGTACCAATGCAGAATGGCCAGAGCCTATAATAGAAATGTGAAATGCCCTGGGTGACAGCTGAAAGCAGGGGACTTGGTTCTGAAGCAATTAAGACCTTCAAATGTCGATGTTCGGGGAAAGTTCAGACCTAACTGGGAAGGACCCTATATTGTGAAGAAAGTACTATCGAAAGGTGGTGTCAGCATCATGGACATGGATGGAAATGAATTCACCAATCCTGTCAACTAAGACCTCTTGAAGCTTTATCATGTTTAAAAAAAAAGTCTGCTGGGTTGAAAACTCGAAAAGAGCAGTCTAGGTAAAAGTTAAGACACGAGAGAAAATGATCAGTCGGAAAATCTGGAAGGGATGACTAATGACGGATTCTGGCTCTGTGTGGAATGTATACCATCTGGGGAATTAATCTTTTCAAATGTACTCATTTTGATTTTATCAATAAAGTGAAATGTTTGTTTAAATATATTTACATGGTTATGACGAAATGCATAAACAAGTTATCTTGCTTAAACATCCACTTAAGGAAAGCGCTTTCCATTTAACTGGTGAAACATATCACGTTATTTAAAAATGAAAATGTACTAAATACATACAATCTGAAATCCTTTGTCATCCTCCGAATCTAATTGATCTTTCCAGAGAGCAACAGTGATTGTCCGAGAACTTGGCTATTGAAGAAATCAAGCCGTTTTCCCACATCACCTCATCAAAAAGATGATGGGGCAAGTGTTCATGGCACCATTTCAGTCGGCCTTTCTTCATCATAAAAAAAAAGAAGAAGAAGCTCGCTGGGATGAAAACCAAAAAGGCGTCTCAAGCAAAAATTAGAGTAGCTCGCTGTGCTGAAAACCCGCATTGGGTAACCCAGGCAAAATTTAGAGCACTTCCAGATTCACGAATTACAGGGGTGAGAAGCCAAGTCTTTCCATCATCTCCCCAGCAGAATTCTGCACATCACTCCCCAGCGGAACATTTACAAAAGATGCTATGATTTTTTCCCCCAGCATCGTCACACATACCTAGCAACTATCTCATTTCCCCAGCAGTCCTCACATATACCTTTAACAAGGGGAAGCTTTATGCAAAGAACTTCTTCCACCGGTAAGGGGCAAAACATACCTTCCCTAACAGAAAGAAAGAGCATTAATATTGAATGAACAATAAGAAATGCATCATTTAAGCTCCGTGTGTATATGCATCATCATCATGCATACATACACGACATACACAAAGCATTTATCCCCAGCTAGTCTTCATTCTTGATCGAAGGGGCAAAAATTTTTGTTCAAAATCTCTCGATCAAGGAATGAAGACTTGCTATTTCTAATGCAGGAATTCCTCATCACTATCTTAGAAACGAACAAATCTCCAGCAGATCCGCCTCGGGTAACATAGACCCGGTATTGGCCAAGATCGGCTTCATTCCATATCCCCAGTAGATCCACCTTGGGTAACCTAAACCCGGCATCGGTCCAGATTGGCATATCCGCATTCCACCTTCCTGGCCTCGGGTAACCTAGACCCTGTATCGGCTTATCCACCTTCTACCTTCCTTACCTCGAGTAACCTAGACCCGGTATCGGCTTATCCACCTTCCACCTTCCTTGCCTCGGGTAACCTAGACCCGGTATCGGCTTATTTCAACCATTGGTTATTTCCTGTGTCTGCGGCGCTTTGATTCGCGCTCTCAAATTCATCATCTCGGGTATTTTAGACCTGGAGCCGGGTGTTGAATTTGATCACGCGAAGGGCAGCTATTAGCGCCGGAATTTTCCGTCCTCAAAAAAAAAAAAGAAGCACATGTCACACGACTGTAATTACAGTCGTGCGACTGTAATTAAAAATTACAGTCACACCACTGTAATTACAGTCGTACGACTGTAATCCCGGAGCAGGTGCAGCAGCCCATACCTGTGACATAAGAAATTTTGGATTGAGGGAGAACAATTAATGCTCCGGTCGTGGCAGCAAGAAAGGGTAGAATAAGAGAGGAAAGAAGGAAGAAATCAAGGACTTTTGGGTTAGGAAAAATCAGAGAGAGTTTAGAGAGAGAATTGAAAAAAAAGGGAAGAAAAAGAAAATTTCAAACTTCAAGCATCCTTTTCTGTTCTTTTTCTTCCGAATTCTTTAGTGTTTAAGTTAAAAACCTATTAGAAATCCTAGGTTAATAATCTGACACTCAAACTCAATTGATTACAGACTCTAATTTTGCTCAAATCCTTGACATTTTGGAGATTTTAGACTTGCATTTCAAAACCACAACTCAAGGAAAAAGGAGCAATTTGGAAGGGATTGGGGCGTTTCCAGTTGTCATTCCTACGGTAGATCAGCACCAAAGAGGTAAACATACTTCAAACCTTCAATTTTGCTGCTTTTCTGGATGATTTGGTGTGATTTTGTGCATATATACTCATTTTCCGTGCTTGCTATTTCTGGAAATCAAAAACAGTCGTACGACTGTTCTTAGGTTGAAGAACAGTCGTACGACTGTAATTACAGTCGTACAAATGTTCATGATTTCCCTCCAAGTTTAGTTTTATCTAAATAAAATTTTGGCAAAATCCTGTGTCTGGACGATTTACAGTCGCACGACTGTAATCTCTGTCCATAAGCAGAATTTTTATTTTAATCCATAAAAATTCCTAAAAATCCTAAAAAATAAGAAAAATCCAAAAATCATCAAATGAATTTTGTTGTATGCATTCACGACCTTAGATTTAACTTTCAGTATTATTGCATGTAGAACAATACAACGACGGAGACCCGATTTTTCCGAAAACCGACCCACCTCACATGTTAAATTAAATAAAATCGATAAAATGTTTTCAAAATGATTTTTCTCACAAAGCCAAAATACAGAGACGTTTCAAAATGTTTTCTAGGTCTAATCGGGCCGGTTAGCCAAGCCGACCCGGTTATCCCCCTAAATGTATGCCCCCGAATTCTAATTTTCCAATTATGTTATACTTGAGTCTTATTTGTGGTGTGCCGTAAACTGTGTTAACCCTATGTTTTGCAGCTTTTAATTTCTTTTATTTCCATTTTGATGTAATTTAATAGATTAATCTGTGTATTTTAGGTGATTGTATTTTTAGATTCTCGTGTATTTTAGGCGGTTGTAAGGTGAGGTTGAGAGTTTTTATTTTTGTTCGATGGGGTTTTAATAACTTAATTATTTTAGTGCTTTTTATTTTATTTTTATCTGTGTATACGTTGCATATTTTTATTTAATAAAATTGACTTTAAAATTATGAAATACCTTCAAAGAACATTGGCCGTGTTTATTTTGATTAGACATGAAGTAGGGGACTTGTCCGGACCTAGATCTCTGGATAGCGTGGCGGCCGTTCGTCCGGTTCAGCTACACTGAAATTTCCCGGTTGAGCTGAGCGGGGTGGCGACCCCTACACTATTTATCGAGACTTAGGTCTTGGTTCTTTTATGAAACAATATAATTTTCCAAAAAACGAATTTCCATTCTAAAAACCCCACGCGATGGAGGGCTGCCCGAAATCGGGGCGCCCCTTCCGAAAGGGAGTCCGCATTCCGTCGAAAACATCGTCTGCTCACACATGGATTGATCACCCTCTTTTGTGTCCGGACATTTTCTTGATCCTGAATGAACTGATGCTCACAAACAAGTTCTAACTCGTTTGGGTGTGGCCACAATCTTATCAGTTGCATTCATCAAGAGGCTGGTGATATCTTCTCAGTGGACTATTATAGACATTCCCTTCTGCATATCCATAGTACTGCCATGCTTACTGAGACACCTGAACATACCCATACTTGGCACCCTTTTACAGGCCCTTTAGGCATACACCAAAGTATGCCACTTCACATGCAGCACCATCATATGGTCAGGTCAAAGGATCCATACAAGTACTACACGAGAATCACTTGTGATACTATACCATGTGGATTTCTCATTTAGTGGATCTATCCAGTATTATGCCCCTTAGTATGTACCTATTAATTTGGTTGACATCCCATGTCCAATGGCCAGTAAGACACCGCCATACAACCAAGCTAATGATAGTCTTTTGTTCCATTTATTCCCATGATTGGAACAGACTACGAATCTCTTTATGGTCATATCGTTTTCCTTATCCATGGTTTTACTGCCAAGTGCATGACACTTGTCAACATGGATATGGATATGTCCATTCGATACTCTATTTAAAACATAGTACAAGATATATAATAAATAGATTGATGCCTTTATTAATGACACAAAGTGTATAATACATAAATCCAATAAATGTACAATATAAATACAAGGACCAATGCCTCAGGACTAGGGCATATCCAATAATTGGAGCATCAAGGAAAGAACAATGTGGAAAATACCAACTCTTAAAGACCTGACTCACCAACGAATTTGGTTTCACATAAATTCTCCAAGCCTACTTAGCTAGCATTGCCAGATTGAATTCCTTAAGACACTGAAAATTGAGCCCTCCTTTTTCCTTAGACTGACAAAGTCTCTCCCAATACATCCAATGAATAGAAGAACCCCACCAGAAAAGACCAAATAATTTTTGTAAAGATGCAATTACATGAGAGGACAATAAAAAAATTTGCATAGCATAAACTGGTAGAGCCTGAGCCAATGACCGAAGTGACACTTCCTTACCACCTTGGGACCTACATCTTCTATTCCAACCAAGCACCTTTTCATGAGTTTTCCAAAATAAAATCAAACACACCTTTCTTTGATTGAATAATTAAGGAAGGAAGCCCCAGATAAAGACCATGATTCTCCTCTTCCTGAACTCCTAAACAGTTCATATTGGTTTCTCGTGCCAGCATAGAAACATTCAAGCTAAAGACAACATAACATTTATGAAAATTGATCTGCTACCCCAACACCAATTCATAAAATTGAAAACAATGTTTAAGAATACTAGCTTATTCCAACATTGCTTTAAAGAAAAATAAACTATTGTCAGCAAATAGCAAATGTGAAATTATAGGAGCTTCTGGTTTCACCCTACAACCCTGTAGTAAACCAAGCGACTCAATCCTGAATAAGCACAAATAACCCCTCAGTATAAATGAGAAACAAATATAGGGAGAGCATGTCACCCTATCTAATACCACGACATGGAACAAAAGACTCAAATAAACCATCTCGATGGTAAATTTTATAGGAGAACGAAGTAACACAAAACATTAGCAACTTTACAATAATTCAGGAAAGCCTAATTTCATCAACATAGCCTACAGAAAAGACCATTCGACTCTATCATAAGCTTTTTCCATATCAACGTTCAATGAACCTAAACCATCATGTCCCACCCTTTCTCCTATTATGGTAATGGCCAGTTTCAGAGCCAATTAGAATATTATCAGTGATGTATCATCCAGGAATAAATGCACTCTAAGCAACCAATATAACAGAATCCAAAATATATTGAATCTGATTGGCTAGCGTTTTAGATATAACTTTGAAAAGGATATTACATAAAGAAATAGGTCGAAGGTCAATGACCTTAGTTGGAGACTTCACTTTAGGAATTAAAACAATATTAGTTGCATTCAGCCTTGCTAATATAAAATTATTTTGTAAACAGCTTAAATAGAAATTTGTGACATTAGTACCCATAATATCCTAACACTTTTGATAGAATCCGGGTTAAATTCGTTGGGTCCTGGAGCTTTATCAGGATGCATTTTGTTGCTTGTTTACTAAATCTCTAATTTAGCTTTTGATAATGATTTTAATAGTAATTTTAATAATAATTTCATTCAGAGATTAGTGCTCGCAAGTATACGAATTGCAACATAGTAATAAAAGATATCGATCCCACGAGGAATAAGTATGTACACTTTGGTTTGTTTTTCTTCGCGTTTATAGAGTATCGAATTATAAAGTGATATGGAGAAATTGGATAAATGGTAAGTTAAGTCAATTAAAGAACTAGTATTGAGTTGAGTTGTTGCTTAATATCTAGTACATAAATAAACAAGCATTTTATCTTAGATATTCGTTGCACATACGTTAATTATTTATTCAATCCTTATGATAAGAGTATGTCGGATTAGTTCTATTTCAATGGGCATGTCTAGAAATAGATTTTATTAAATAACTCATAGACAAATTATCAAATACCTTTGCCAAAATAACTAAAGGTCTTAATATACAATGTCTAAGCTATATCAAGATGATCTCCAATTAATTTAACCAAGTGAAGCAAAACAATCATACATCATAATTTATTCTATCTTATTAATTAAACAAGACAAAGTAAAATGCGAACTTCTCTATATCTTATTAAGAATCACAATACATACTTGGCGTTAGTTGTAACACCCTTATACATTTGCTATATACATGTAACTAATACTTTCCTGATAAAAACTCTACATTTCTAATCCTTATCAGCTTGTGTCATTTTTCTGGAAAGCAACCGTAGACCTAACAAGTTGCAACAGAGAAATTACAAATTATAAATTATTAACAAATTCAAAAATCACAACATAGTGAATATAAATCGTTAACTACTTTAACAATCATAAGCAGTCATACGTATGCATGTCAACACTTATTTGTGAATAGTAACCGTATATATGAATAGTGACCGTATATACAGAGAACTACGTGGCTTTGATTCCCAAATTGGAATTATCAGGATACGTAGGAAGCTTGATATTAAGTTAATATCAAGTCCAAGCCAAATAAATAGATAAAATTAGATAGATTTTATCAGCCATATGAGATTATTTGATACTAGAATTGGAGATATGATGATAATAAATATATTATCTGGAGAAGTTTGTGACTAATTATGAGTATAAGCTTGATCTAAGTAATTTATGAGTTATATGTGATTTTATGATATTGTGTGATTATTTGATGATGTGGGTCGATATGATCTGTTGAAATAAATGTATATGAATTATATATATCTATATAGGAAGATATGAATATATATATATATATATATATATATATATATATATATATATATATATGTTATAGGAGACACTGTATATTATTGTATTTGAACATTTGTGAATCACATGACACATAGTTCATATGATAAATGTACTTGCACATGATATGTGGTAGATGTAAAATTTGTATATGAACATATGTTAATTACTTGACATGGATTATATGACATATGTAATTGTGCATGAATACGTGAAATAAATGTTATATGTGAAAGTCAGGGAACATGATTACATGAAATATAAAGGGACGTTGTGACATACCTATCCAAACACTGCAATCAAATGGAATATCTGTTATCTGGACCTATATTGTCACCCACATGGAATATATGATACATGGACCGCAAGGTCAACTACTTGTTATCTGGACCGAAAGGTCAAAACACATGTTATATAAGCTGGCCAGCTAAATCATTTGATATATGTTACATGATACCGGGCTAGTGGTTTGGCTGGTTATGTCACAACAAATAAAAGAAATGGCTCATTCATTTAGATGTGCATGAATAACTGTTGACATGCATACGTATGACTGCTTGTGATTGTTAAAGTAGTTAACGATTTATATTCACTGTGTTGTGATTTTTGAATTTGTTAATAATTTATAATTTGTAATTTCTGTGTAGCAACTTGTTAGGTCTACGGTTGCTTTCCAGACAAATGACACAAGCTGATAAGGATTAGAAATGTAGAGTTTTTATCAGGAAAGTATTAGTTACATACTTGTATATAACAAACGTATAAGGGTCTTACATTAGTCATACAATGTAAAACAAGAAATCAAAGCATACTTGGCGTTAGTCATGCAATGAAGGGTAAGATATAAGAAAACTTATCGATATTGATTTCGTAAATATTCAATACATATACAAGTATGACGATTTTATAAAGGAAAAGTATAAGAATAGACTTAAGAAAGCAATTAGGCATAAAACACTCCCTTACACCTATAGGTATATTGCAACCTTAGGGTATCTTTTCTCTATACATCGACAATACTTGATTTAAGGACCTTGGCGTTAGGCTCCCCTTTACGTACACTAAATATTACAACAACACTCGAACTCTCTAGACACTTTATTTTCTGAACCTCTACCGATTCTTTCTTGCTCTCTCTCCTGCGCCTCAATTCTGGAATTTCTTTCTCTATTTATAAGTATTGAAGCATTGTGTCCCTTTATGAAAGGTTGTGTTGGTTCATTGAATAGTTATGTCTCTTTATAAAGTTGGGTTGGTTCATTGAATAGTTGTGTCTCTTTATAAAGTTGTGTTGGTTCATTGAATAGTTGTGTCTTTTTGTAAAGTTGTGTCCTTTCATGAAGGGTTGTGTCTATCCATAGTGGTGATTGAAGTTCCAAATAGATAGGATCAAATAACTGCTGCTGAGTGCATGTCACGATCATGACAAAGTGTCGCAGTCGTGATTCGCACGGGTTTCTTTACAAAATGCTGAAGTTAAAGCCTATCCATAGGCTAGGTCGCGATCGTGATATCCATCGCACTCGTGACCTGTCTCTTTCCTTTAATTTCTTTTTGTTTTTGCTTCATTTTACAGCTAAATTCCACATATTTGCATACTTAGTCTTTAAACAATACCAACATGAAATCTAATATATAATAAGTAGAAACAACGCAAATTCCTTATAAATTGTATCATAAATAAGTGCCTTTTTAGCACTTATCACATTTCAAACATTGTCATCTTCACATCATATGGCTCAAAAGGTTCTCAGCTCAATAATTTATTACTTTTACAATTTTGGTTCAACCAACCCAATGATTTCCTTAAAATTCATACCCTGTGAAGTAAATAAATCAACATAGGAATGTTGCATTATCTCCTCCAAGCCACTTCCCCACCGTTCCAAATAATATTGTCATCTTGTAACCTTTAAAAGGAATTTATTTTATTACAAAATGCTACCGTCTTATGGAAAAAAGTGGAATTTTGATCCCCATGCTTCAACTAGTTAACTTTTGATCTCTGTTTCTAGTAAAAATCTTATTGATGCAACAAAACACCTAATTCTGCCTTTTTCACACAAAAATCATCCGGTACAGCCCACCCTTCGCTCCGCTGCAATTCCAAAAATTCCTCTCTGACTATGCTATGTGCATTCCCATGAATCAAGCTTTATCATGCAAAACTTCAACTTTTCTTGAATCAAAACAGATCCAGCTTGGTTCTAGCAATTAGTAATCAACTCATGACACCCTGGTAGAATCATCCATGAGTTCTCAAATCTAAACACCAGTCACTAAATAACTTGCTTCGTATCACAATGCAAAATCCATGAGGAATTATCAGACCAAGCTGTAATGACATTTTAAACCCACGCATCAAAAAACAACTCCAACCAAGAAGCCAAAACTACTGCCCTATCTAGTTGTTCACCAATCCAGTTAAGTGTACCTTAGCTCCTCTCCTAAGTAAATAGGTTTCCTGTCATCCCAATATCCGCCAAACCACAACAACTAAAAGTACCTCGAAAACCATTCATTAGATTAACAATGTGTGGCTGACCTTCTTATTTCTCTGTCATTGATAATAAGTCATCAAAATCTCCGATCACAACCCCTAACAAAGTACTAATATTCCTCAAATTCTTGAGACATTGCCAAAAAGCATATCTCCATGTCCTTTTTGGGGACCTATAAAAACCTGTCAGACGCTAAGAAACATGATCCACAGAAAGCTTCACATCAATCAAATTACTTGATACTTCAATAAACTAAACATCCCTTGCTTCCGCCATAATAGAGCCAAACCTCCCCCATGACGAACATGAGGAACATAGAATAGTCCCTCAAAATTAATCTTTCATTGTACTCCTTCCACTAGCCCTCTATCTACCTTAACCTCCATTAAAAACACCACGTCAGGCTGAAAAGAATACACCAAGTCTTCTAACTCATGAACCATCGGTAGCATGCCCAGGCCATGACAGTTTGAGCTTATGACATTCATTGGCATAGGCAAGCCCACTTAGCGGTTCTCGCCTCTACAAGTTTAGTCAAATCTTCAACCATATCTCTATCAACATGCATATAAGTCACACTACCCTTATCTAGCCTCTTATACTTTGAATCCCCCACTGGAATCACCCACTAACAATATTCTCCTCTTCTTTATGTTGATGAATAAGCAGCCCCTATCATCCTATATGTTGCGACTAAATAGCTAAAGAAATTAGGGCAGTAAATGAACCTGTGGGAACCAAGCTACATCCATCTTCTTCCCGTAGCCACCGATCTTCTTCCATCACCATATTACATCTTATTGTCACCCGTAAAGAGTGATTGTACATTCTAGTAAGAGTGGTATCTCAGGTTCCGTTATTTAAGTAAGTTAAAAGGCATAGCAATTCAGTATGGCTAAGCAATCCACAAACTAAGAAAAAGGATGGGAGCCTTTCCTACTGAAATTCCACTGTAAATCCCATCGAATCATTATCCTCAACCTTATCCTATGCTTCAATGGCTTCGTCGAATCAAGAAAAACCCTAATTCGGAGGTACATTGGCTTGGCCACTTTAAATTGTTCTCATCTATTTCCATTAATTCACCCATATGTCTTCCCACCACTTCACATATATGCATGGAAACAAACCCTAATGGAACACCAACACATGGATCCAAAATGGAACCATCTTCAACTCAACTAATTTCGGGTCATCAATTGGTGATAGTGCCTTAAATAATAAAAGCTTTATATGAAATGCCCACGGAGCACCCCTCAAAACCCTTTCATAATCGTTTGCATGGAAAATTTTAATAACAAAACGATTTTGGCCAATTTTCTTGACATTCACTCCATACTTAGGCACCCATGGATTAGACAAAGTACATTTAAGGGCCACAAAATTCAAGTCTCTTTCAGTCAGTAGTAGTCCCACATAAGACAGTATTGGTCCTTGAGGCAGTGGTGTCGGAAACCTAATTGTGACCTCAACTCCTTCATCAAACGTTAGCCCTTCATACTGTTGTCACAAAATAACATTTACAGTCTGGTCCATCTCATAACACAGGTAAGAAGAAAGGAAACGATAAACAAGCGATTGAGAACAAACACACAATCAAGACAGCTGCACAAAAAAACTTGTTACTGCAGCCGCAAGATGCAAGCCTTAGGGCAAGACCAATTACAAAGGGATATTGACTATTTTGTGGTACTATTTCATAGCATTTACAGATTTGTGGTATTGGGAGATAAAATTACAAATTTGTGGTGGTTTTTTGTCTGTCCGCTTGTCAAAACAGCGGACAACCATATCCGCTGGTTAGAAGAGCGAATATCACTTATCCGCTATTCATATTAGCGGATATAAGGGGAATCTGCAAGGTGTCAGGTGCTCGCTATTCAAATCAGCTGATAAAAGCCGTCCTCTGTTATAAAAAGCGGACAAAATGCGGATTATGGCCGAAAGTCAAAGCGGCCTAATCTGTCCGCTGGTATGAAAAGCAGCCCAGATGTCCACTGATTTCAACAGCGGCTATTCTGTCTGCTGCTATAAACAGCGGCCCAGCCCAAAATCAACATAAAATAAATTTTTTTATAAAATATTATTATTTGTATAGAGAATTTCTTATAGGAATATATAGAATTATGTAATTCTATATAATTAGAGTATAAGTTACCCAGAACTATTATACCAGCTATCTATCCATTTTATCAAATTTGTAAAGCTAAAGTAATTAAATTGAAAATTTTACAAATACCATATTTTCAATTACATAATTTATTATAGCTTGTATTGTTACCGTAAAATTTTTGAGCAATAAATTAAAAAACTAATTAAAATTATTAATTTTGTTTATCATCTTAGGCAATATTTTTATTTTCTTAATACCCGAAGCTATATATAAAGTTAATGGTAATAGTATCTAACCTAAAATTATGTAGTAATAATATGAACTAGAGCATTGATTCATAAATTAAAAAAATAGGATAATCCATAAAAGTCTTAATTTATAAGTTTTGGAGTTTTGTAATTACAAAAGTAAAGAAAACATAAAACCAAATTTAAAGACAAATCAATTTTGGCGTCTTCCTTTCCATGGAGGCTACGGTCTACCCGGCTGTGGTGCAATTATCTGTGATGGATCGTTTTGAACTGTGGATGTTGTTCCATAATGAGGCTGTGTCATACCTTGATATTGGTAAGATGGAAAACTAGACAAGCCTGGACAATGTTCTACCGAAGATGGCCGAGTAAATGTTGAAAAAATCATATTAGCTGGTGTTTGGAGTGTACCGAATTGAACTGAATGTTGTGGTTGAAATCCTATACTTTGTGCACCCCAAGGTGATTGAGTAGTCCATGGTGAAAAAGGATTTTGTGAAACACCCAATCCATACTGAGATGATCCCGATGGATGGTTTGCCGATGAAGATGCTACATTGTCATAAGTATTTGGTACAGACGGGCCTGCAAAGAATGAAGATTGAGGCTGAGTTGGCTGCGATGTACCTACTTCAAATGAACCCTGTAAATGATAGGTCATCGGATGCGGAACAATGTCACACGAAGGGGTTTGTGGTCGTGGGACCTCACGTCTACGTGGTGCATCCCGTGGACGTCGTCTTCAAGTGGTATTTGCAGGTTCAGCTTCATCCACTTCTATATCAGGATACGTGGCTGTTGTAGCTGGCTGAGGTGGTGCACTAACAACATAATGTCTTTCTTACCCAAGTGCACCATATATACTCCTTCTGATATTTTGGAGGTTATCCACATCAGACTCTAATGCCATTCTCTCGAGTCCATCTACCTGCACACATCATATATTCTTAGCATACACTTAAAAAAATTGTAAAGTTAATGAATTATACAAAAGATATTAGTTTCTTACACAAGCACCATGAGAACCGCCTCTAATGGAAATCCATCTCCTTGGTATATTCCTATACCACTCCATGTATTGGGAATGATAATGGAGCGGGGCATCAGAAGGTTCAGCCATAAAAACATAGCGTACCCTATTATTCCAAATTGCAATCCAATGCGCTTGTTGTACCATATTTTCATTCTTGAATTCTTTCAAGTTAATGGAATGCAATGCATCAGTCTGACGAGGTTCACGTGGAATATGCTGCTTCAATCCAAACTGGCGAAGAACCTTGTCAGGCTGGTGCCATTCTACAATATGCATGCATATCATTGGCACAACAGCTCTCCATATTTGTTCACCTTGAAAGCAATATGCTGGCAATGTTGCTCGGATCTCAGGAGTGTATGGATCCCAAATGAACTAAGACAAATATTTCATACGCAATTAATACTAATAATTAAATATATTCGATACTTGTTTATAATAAAATTCAAATAAAATTGCTAGTAGTTTATATTGAAAATCAAATAAAGTGCAATTAACATCAGAATATTAATTATAAATATGTGTCAAAATAATATGCTATATGACTTTGAGGAGTATATGGTTCCCAAATGAAATGGGACAAATATTTCAAATACCATAATACTAATAATCAAATATTTTTGGTACTTGTTTATATTAAAATTCAAATAAAATTGCAACTACTTTATATTGAAATCAAATAAAGTGTAACTAACATCAGAATATTAATTATAAATATGTGTCAAAATAATATGGCATATGACTTTCAGGAGTATATAGATCCCAAATGAAATGAGACAAATATTTCAAATACCATAATACTAATAATCAAATATTTTTGGCACTTGATTATATTAAAATTCAAATAAAATTGCAATTACTTTATATTGAAAATCAAATAAAGTGCAATTAACATCAAAATATTAATTATAAATATGTGACAAAATAATATGCCATGTGACTTACAGCATCCTTATCGGCAAGATCAAGCGCATAACGTATATGCGAGATACTATGTGTTACTATTTCAGTGGTTGTCCTAGGGGTACTCCACCTGTCACATTTTAGTTAATTAGATACTATCATGAATGATATAAATTTAATATACAATAAAATTATAGTTTTTGGAATATAACGACCACCAGGTGGTATGCCAGGCACAATGTCTCCATGCATTAACAGGTGACAAAAATTTTAATCGATCTCATGCCCAAATATGCAATAAAAATAATGCACCACCAATCTGTGTCGTGCCTGGGTTTGTAGCATTGCATAACTCCCTATACAAACATTCTAGACAACCTGCTCCCCAACTCTATGTACTAATTGCATTAATATTCTCTAAAAGTGGTAGATACACCAGATTCACACTACCTGTGCTTTTTGTGCTAAACAACATATTAATTAATTGCAATAAATTTGCACGTGTATAACGTGCCATTATCACTTCGTCAGCATCAGCAGGTATCTGAGTGAAATCAAAATTATCCACCAGCCAAGAACGCTTCAAGTACATATTTTTAATGCAAGAACGGGGAGGAAGAATACCTAACAACCTTTCACACTCAACATCTCAATTTCTGGGAAGAGGGCAAATCAATGCATTACCATCAATTGGTAATCCTGTTTGTATAGCCACATCCTGTAATGTAATTGTGGCCTCACCTCAGGAAGATGGAATGTATGTGTCTCTGGTCTCCATCTCTCCACTAATGCTGTGATCAGATGATGATCAAGCTGAAAAAAACCTAATCGAGACAAACCATAAAATCATGTTTGTCTTAATATGTGAATAAGCCTCTCATCAGTAACATCAAGATGAATGATGCCTGCTTCTCTTCTACAATTCAGTACATTATTGTCATCCTAATTTACCAATTTTAAAAAAAATATCAATGTAATAAAACAATATGTACCAATTTAAGAAAGGAAAAAAATATGAATGTAATAAAACAATATGTACCAATTTACTATTATTTTAAATGCATGTGCTCTCAATCTATTATTCAATAATAAATGCTTTGGTTTCAAATCATTGTATGTAGAGCTTTAAAAAGTGATTTCCCTTTTCTTAAAAAAAATGTCAATGTAATAAAACAATATGTACCAATTTACTAATATAATTTGTAACTTCTATCCACTTCAAGAATGGCATAATTAATTATGATGCATTTATTAGAATTTTCACATGTGATTTTTGTGCATTTGGTTTAACTTTTAACTTTTTCCTTTCCTAAATATAATTTTCAACACATTTATAATTTAATGCAATTAAATATTACAGTAAGAAGGATTCATAAATCATATTTTATACATACATACATACATATAGACATATTTTTGTCTCAAACCAATGTCATGTCAAAAAGAATAATTACGATACATTATGGTTTTTAACTACCTATTGAAGCTAAACTATTTCTATTGGATCAATAGGGGTATGCTGATATAAAGTCTTTGCAATCCTAATTATCAAATAATAATTATAATTATAGAAAGCTATTACTTTTCGAATAATTATAATTATAGAAAGCTGTCAAATAATAAATCAGTGCTAGGTTTCTTTTTCCCTTATCAGAAAGATTATCAATATTAAAATAAACAAATAAAACAGCTTCATTTTTCACATATGACTTTCCTTTGAAAAATACATTCTGAACCCTCAAACTAAAGTTCATCAAGTACCTGGTTATACCAAACAGCTTCTGACCTATGTGATCACTGTAGACATAATACAGTCGGATCAATCGGCCCGGGATCTATGTATGCACGCTGAGATATATGATCTGACATAGCTACATTAATAAAATTATATCAGTATTTCATATGTATAAACTTATTTCAGTAACAAATTTTTACGCATTCAAATTAGTTTAAATATGTCACACAACTAGTCTGGTAAAATATGTTGATACATAAAATAGTACAAAAATCAAACAATAATAATCAATGTTCAAAGTAATCAAAATTCATAACATAAATTACTAAATAGTACATAATACGTAATAATCAAGCACGCTTGCATGTCCTAGTGTTATGGCCGGTTTTTCCACATTTACTACAAAAAGTTAAAGTATTAGCTTCGGTAACTTTCTAGTCCATCTTATTTCAAATCCGGGATGTCTTTGGTCTACCTCTTTTCCTTATCCACTCAGGATTCGATGCAAGTGGTAATCCATCTGTAACTGGCCAATAGTCACAGTTGCCTAAAGGGACAAAACACTTGGACCAACATTTTATGGCATTTTCTACTCTATAAACAGGATCAATAAAGAGCGTTGCATCAATGTTGTGTTTTAAACATCCTGCAACTGCATGAGAATAAGGAATTTTAAACTGTTGGAACTTCCCACAATTGCAACTCTTCTCACTTAAGTTAACCACCTGCTTCCTGCCCCCTTTCTCGGAAGAATTTCTCCTTGTTGTAGTTATTTCAAATATAACCCTTCTTCTATGACACCTTCGTACATGATGACCATTTGCATTTTCATACCTCTTCTTCAATGTCTTAATTGCAAATTTAGTAAATTTGAAGCCTTCATCCATTTGACTCTGATATGCACTCCTTTGCTTGTCAAAAAGATCAACAACATTAACATATATAATTTCCATCATTGTTGTGATAGGCATGCCTCGAGCTTTTTTCAATAATGCATTAACAGATTCAGCAATATTGGTTGTCATACTGCCCCAACGATATCCATCGTCATATGAAACAGCCCATTTCTCCTTTGGGATCTTCTCCAACCACTTATAACTATCAGGATCTTTCTCCTCAAGTGTCTTCATCATCTTATCGAATTTCGTTTTTCGACTTTGATATGCTACAAAAGAATAGGAGAAACGATTTTATTACGACGTGAATCAATCATTAATAATGTGGAATTTTATTAAAACTCAACTAAGAATAGCAAGTAATGGTTACCTGCATTGATGATAAAATTCTTTAAAGCTGTATTTCCAAACTTCTTATTATAATTGCTTGCAATATGGCGTATGCAAAATCAATGAGCTACTCCATCCCAACACTCACTTCTCATTGCATATAATATTCCAGCATGCCTATCAGTGATTACACAATACCTCGTATACACCATATGAAGTAGTCCCAATTTTTGTTATTTTCCACATTAACAATAGCAAATGCTAAAGGAAGTACATTGTTGTTACCATCCAGTGCTGAAGCTGTGAGTAATAGCCCCTTATACTTTCCAGTCAGAAAAGTTCCAACAATGTACAAAACAGGAGGATAATGTTTGAAACCTTCAACACATGGTTTGAAAAACCAAAACATATGGTCAAACACTCTTACTCCTTGTATCAGTTGCCCATTAACATAATATGGACAATCTTCAATCAGGTACCCTGATCCAGGGTTTATATATATTGCTCCATGCATCCACGGACGTAGATATTCATATGACTCCTCCCAGTCTCCAAATATCTTTGCAATTGCCTTCATTTTTGCGTACCATGCCTTTCTGTAAGAGATTGTGATTTTGAATCTCTGAGACATGATTTCAATAATAGCCTTCACCTTCAATGTATGATCCTCACGCACTATAGCCTCAACTATACCCAACATATAGTCCGAGTCAAGATTCCTGTGATCTTGGGATGTCAAAGGGGGACAAGTATGTTCACTAATGTATTTTGTGATCTCCCAAAATGAGGGTTTTTTTTTAAGAGTAGTGCGCAACCTCCACGGACAACCTGCATCGAATTGATGACAAACTAATGTAATAGTGTTTGGCCGAGTCTCTCTAATTCTGAACTCTCTATTCTTTCTCACTGAGTACTCCTTAGCTGCAATTTTAACTTCTTCCCTTAATTTAAAAAGCATTCCTTCTGCAAGATTCAATGAGGAATTCCATACTATAGCATTTTCATTTTGATCATATGGGACAACTCTCATCCTTGAAATATCAACTTCTGTATACTGAGGCAGATTTGGAAAAAACATAGGGACAAAATTATTGCATCCCAGAGCAGCATCTGTATTTGATGGAGGTGTAATATGATTAGTGGGTATATTAATGCTTGCACCCCCGTTATAATCCTCCTCACCCTCCTCGGAATCCTCTTCCTCATCCTCGGAATCCTCCTCCTCCTCAGTGTTTGTAGAATTAGTGACACTGAACTCAGGACGTTTAGAAGTAGATGGTCCTGCTCCACTATCAAGTGCTATACTAGATTGATCATGAATGTACTCTACATATAATTCATAGCAAAACACTATAGTAATACTCCTAATAATGCCCAACATTATATTTAAATCATCATCATCCCATATTTGTTGACTGCTAAACATTAAGGTTTCACCGTAAGTTACCACAGGGTTTCGAAATTCTACTTGCGTGATTTTTTAATTTTTTCTTAATCTCATAGCAGCCCTAAGTTTATCAATCAAAAATACAAAATCAAATTGTTGAGGAAAAAGTATTGCTTTCGAATATCCATTTTCATAATCCATACCGAATTGATTCTTAATGACTTTTCCAACCCAACGAATCAATATAGTCAATAAAATCGACATTATTCTGTCAATAATTATAAACAAATAAAAGAGACATTAATTCTATGATTAAATTACCATTTAATGATTATCATCAAGTTGAGATATAACAATTAATATATATTTATATTATTATATGATTTATATTTATAAAATTTTAATATATATATATATATATATATAAAATATAGACTATTTTTTACAATAATTTATATATAATGATAATAAGAATAATCAAATTATATTATTTAAATTTAAAATTTGGAAATTTTTTTGGAACCGATTCGGTTCGGTTAAATCCAAACCGAATGTATATTGGTTTAGGTTTGGTTCATATAATTTTAATTGTTTAGTTTTCGATTCAATTTGGTTCAGTTTGATTTTTGAATCGAACCGTATTTTGCTCACCACTAATTAATCTTATATTACAAATTTATAATAAATATATTTACTTAACATATGATAAAAATGTAAATCCCTAAATTCGTAAAAAAAAAACTAACAAATAAATTAGTAACTACCATAATCTTAGTTAATTTTTTCATATAATCATAAGTCCTAATCAATATATCCCTAACTGTATATTACGAATTAAAGTGTCCAAATTACTAATTACAACCACCTCTCAACAAACATAATATATTCATCATGTATTACAAATTTATAAGAAATATATTTACTTAATATGTGATAAAAATACAAATCCCTTAAATTAAAAAAAAAGCAACAAATAAATTAGTAAGTACCATAACATTATTTAATTTTTTTCATACAATCATAACCCCTAATCAATATTTTTCCCTCACTGTGTAATACAAATTTAAGTATCCAAATTACTAATTAGAACCATATTTCAACAAACATAATATATTCATCATATATTACAAAATTATAATAAATATATTTACTTAATATGTGATAAAAATGCAAATCCCTAAATTTGTTAAAAAAAACATTTAAATTAATAGCTACCATAACAAAATGCAACAAAAAAACAACTTAGTTAAAAAATACAAATTAGTAACTACCATAACAAAAAATAACAAATATATTTACTTAAAAAATGCAATAAATAAATTAATTACTAATATCAACATAATATAACAACTATTTATTTAAAAATCTTAAAAAATATAAAAAATTCTAAAAAAATTTACTATAACTAAAATACTAACCTTTAACAAAGTGGTTGAGTAAATATACTATTTGGTGCTCTTAATATACTCCTTATATTACTTCAACAATATGATTTAGTGAGATATTTATAAAAAAAAAAAAGGGGAGAAGTTTGGCCGAGAAACAGAAAAAAAAAAATAGATGAAGAAGATAATGAATAGAGAAGGAAAGGGAGAAAAAAGATGGGTGAAAGAAGGATAAAATTTAAATGGGTGGTTGGGTGGATGAATTATTTTATTCTGCGTAGTAATTTCGGTTTGCATTCCTGCAACAAAAACTTTTGGCAGGAAAATTAAAAACAGTCATTGATCGTTTGATCAACGGCTGGAGAGGACTGCAGTGTCCAAAACGTCCGCTTTTCATAAAAGCTTTTGTCTCACCGTTTATTTATCATCAACGGTTGGGACGCTCTGTCCGCTTTTATGAAAAGCGGACGTGTTGGACGCTTTTCATAAAAGTGGACAAAATGGACGGTTGATTGTCTTAGATCAACGCCAAGATTTTGTCCGCTTTTATGATCAGTGGTCAGCATAAACCAGCAAAAAGCTGCGCCAGGTAAGGTTTTGTCTTGCAGGGGGGTGGCAGAGGCATCAATTCCTCCGCTTTTCTGACTAGCGGATGAGAGACGTCCACTTTTCTGGATTGCGGAAATAAACTGTCCGCTTTTCTGACCAGCGAAAGAAAATAAACCGCTCATACGCTCTTTTGACAAATGGACGATGATTAAAACACCATAAACTTGTAATTTCCTCTCCCACTACCACAAATCCGTAAATAGTATGAAATTGTGCCATAAATAAGTCAATATCCCAATAACAAGAGCAATTTAGATAAACATCATATCTTCAAATTAATTTTAACTTATGTATATTTCAGTATTATGAACCTTTTGTTCTTTTTAAAATTAGAATTGTTCGGAAATATTATAAATTTGAAGAAACATTATAACAAATATTACACTATCAGTAAATTATATATAAAAAATAATAATATTTTATAAATATGATAAGTTGATCACATAATATTACATGTGATTTAACGACATGATAAAATCAAAAGACATCCCGAAGTCTTTAAAATTTAATCCATAAAGACTTTGAATATTAATTATTATCATATTAAGTATTTGAATTCCATTTTTTTTATTCTCTAGGCTTCTAATTAATTATTTTATCACATTAAGTTATTCACTCTAATTCTTTTATGCATACGATATCTGATCAATTGTTTTCGATATTAATTAGCTGTTCACTATCAATTATACGGGATTGTAAATAATACTTTGTCAAAAGCTAGCACATGAACAAGTTTAACTATTGATTATGATTATTTTTAACGCGGTGAAGCATAAAACGATTGTTCATATTAATTTATGGATTGCTTTTCGATATTGATTGACCTATTGCAAAAGTTTTGTAGCGATTATGCTGTTAGAAAATAGTTTAAGTAATATATTCTCTTAATTTTTATTATTACGATAAAGTCAATAAATTATCAAATTCAAATTATATGAATAACAGATCATACTGTTAGATAAATTCAAATTTTCCCCTTAAATATGAATAACAGATTATAATTGAAAAGAATGTGTGTAAAGTCATGGTATGTATGATGGGAAAAGTCACAAAGATCTATAATAATGAAACGTGCATATATTGGTATGATTAGTCATCAACTCCAATGAACTTAATAATGGTTGACAACTTCACCTAGACTTTTGTCAACCATTATAAGAGCAATATCTATGCAAATTATGTTTTTGTCTTTTTGTTTTTCCCCTTCATGATTTAGATATTATCTTGTTTACATCGGTTGGAATAAATTTTTTACATGTAAAAAACCTTTTAATGTATTGATGAATTTAGTTTATTTGTTTAGTTTATATATATATATATATATATATATATATATATATACATACATATATATATATATATTCCAATTTATAGTAGAGAGAAAAACATGCATGATTTGGTTCAATAATAAGTAAATTAAAATTATCTACTTAGCTACATTTTTGTAATAAATGCCCAGTTATAAAAATTGGATCTGTCTCTTTTTTTTTTTTTTGCAAATTTGAACGTATCAGTAATTTTGTAGGAAAATTACAAAGTGAATTGAAATTTAACTTTTATCAAACGATTGAAAATAAATTTAAGACTAAAAACTTGAGGTTTCATAATTAAATCTTGAAGTCAGAATTCCTTAACGATTATATAACAAATGTATAAATTACCATAAACTGAATAAATAAACGGACTTACAGTTTATATGCAGCGGAAACACGTTTATTGAATGGATCTGATCTACACGAGAAACCGGATCGTTCTGGTTGTCTTTCCTACGAGTGTATGAATACACTGAGTATGGGCTATCTCTGTGAATTCTTCCGACGAACGAAGAAGTATATCATTTTTCTCTCTGGAGACGTTTTCCCCGGAACTAGAAGGGAATCTCTACGATTCCATCATCATCATGAAATAGAGAAACTTCTTCTCTATTTATAGTGGAAATCCAAACTTCCATCTATATATAGGGTCGGACCAAATTACACATTTGGTTCCTGTAATTTACACATAATTACAGTTTAGTCCCTGCCATTCCAAAATGTCATGGGCGGACCAAAAACCAACATCTCCCACTCGTACATGACAAGACATACTTTCATAGCGATTGAACACACATACTTCTTTCAATTCTTATTCGGGCGAATTCACGCGACCAGTCAACGTAACAGTTACACCTTTGAAGCTCTCCTTCATCATTCCACCTTTAGCTTAACGTGACTTCCCCCTAGTCCATTTTCCATGATCACTAGTTTTCAACTCACTTTTGATCTCACGAAAACATTCATATACACTACATACCTTTTCCACGAAAAAGTATTGAGCTCGAGTGTTATATGATTACTAAGTGACATGTTACTGAAAATGTACTTCCTCTCTATAAATAACCTTCCGCCATATGTCTAATGCTTATCTGACTGGTCCTTATATGCCCATTCATAGCTAACGAAGCCTGGTTTAGGGTTCCAATCAAGTTAATCATCAGACATACCCTTCTTGTTATTTACAAGAGTCTTTAAGGGTGAACTTGAAACTCATAGTTTCATTTGGGTCTCACATTAGGAAAGTTGAGATCAATTTTCTTCTTCTTTCCATCCCTTGGTCGGCTTTTACACATATTACACAAATATGCCATAGTGTTGATCCACGCAGGACGTATGTTTCATGAACACTATGCGAAAGCATTCAGTCTCCGGATACAACTCATGTATCAAGACTTCTAGTCCACTTTTAAGCCTTTCACAGAACAGCTTTCGGTATAAACGAAATGATGATATTACACAAAATATCATATATAGAGTAACTCACACTCCCACTTTTACCTATGAACACACAATTCATAGTAAAAGATTCATCCATGTGAGATGACATTTCGCTAACATATTGAACTATACTCAATAGCTCTATGTGTATCGTTTTAATTAGTGAATGAATTTAAGCACAACAAATAACTCACATTCTATTCCAATAGAAATTGCCAAAGTTATTACAACAGTTCAAAAACAACAACATGTTCCTTTAACCTACGAAGACCAAATTCCAAAATGTGTTTACTAAAAAAAATTTAGAGCTATTGGTTTCGTTAACGAATCTGCAATCATATCTCCAGTTGGAACATACACTAAACTTATTTCTCTCTGTGCTATTTTGTCTTTAACAAAATGATATTTTATATCGATATGCTAGCTTTTTCCATGATAACAAATATTCTTGGAATAAGCTATCGATGCAGTGCTGTTGGAATAAATAGTTGTATATTTCCCTTTTAGGCAATAGATCCAAAAGGTCTATGAAGCTTTTTAACCAAACTGCTTCTTGTACTGCAGCTGCTGTAGCTACATATACAGACTCCATAGTCGATAATGCCACGCAAGCTTGTTTCTTGCTACACCAGGAAATTACACCATTTCCTAAAGTGAAAATATACCCAGACATGGACTTCCTCCCCTCTTTATCAATTCCGTGATCAGCATCTGTGTATCCCTTTAACTACAGATCCTTTTCTTGGTAATAAAGGGAATCATTTGAAGTCCCCTTCAAAAATCTCAATATCCTTTTCACTGCTGCTTAATCCATCAAACCTGGATTAGCCTGATAACGGCTTGCGAGACCCACCGCAAAACCTATATCAGGTCGTGTACAAATCATAGCATCTATCAAGCTACCAATTGCACACCTATAAGGAATTCTCTCCATCCTTTTAGTCTCTTTTGGAGTTGTAGGACACATACTAGTGATCAGTTTCATACCTTTTGCAATAGGGGTTTGGATCAGGATCACAGTGAGCCATACCAAACCGTTCTAAGATCTTTTTGATATACATCTGTTGTGAAAGAGCCAATAATCTCTTAGGTCGATCTCTTGAGATCTTAACCCCAAGAATGTAATTAGCTTTTCCTAGATCCTTCATCTCAAAGTTAGAAGACAACCAAGTCTTTACTTTCTTGAGTAAGGAAGTGTCATTTCCTGCTAACAAAATATCGTCAACGTATAATGTTAGAATGACAAACTTTCATCCGTTTTCACACTTAAGGTAGACACACGAGTCTGCATTAATCACCTTAAATTGGATTGATGTAATCGCTTCATGGAAATGATAATACCATTTTCTTGAAGACTGCTTAAGGCCATAAATTGATCTTTCCAACTTACAAACCTTATGTTCTTGTCCCTGGACGAGGAAACCTTCAGATTGAGCCATATAGATTTCTTCGTTCAGTTTGCCATTTAAGAATGCAATCTTTACATCCATTTGATGTAATTCAAGGTCTATACATGCTACAAAGGCAAGTACTATTCTTATGGACGTGAAATGGACAACAGCTGAAAAAGTCTCCTGATAGTCAATTCCTTCCTATTGTGCAAACCCCTTCGCAACCAGCCGACTCTTAGTCTAGATAGGTTTCCCATCCGCTGATCGCTTAATAGTATGTACCCATTTATTCCCAATGGCTTTACACCCTTTGGGTAGATCAACTAGTTCCCAAACTTTGTTGATCCTTATTGACTCCATCTCACTTTCCATCGCTTTTATCCATTCTTCCTTTGCTGGAGATTCCAATATCTCTTTCGTGTTAGTTGGAATGTCTATAATTTGAGCTACGATCGAGAAAACTTCGCTATCAACTAAATGAAGGCGTCGCGGAATGTATCCCTTTTTCGATCGTCTTAAAGGTTCTGCTTCTTGATAAACAAATCTTATATATTCATCAAGGTGTTGGGCAAAACTCCCAATGGGACCACTCCCACTAGGATCTATATCCATATTCACACTTGAATTTTGGAACAAGACTCCCACTCAAATCAAGACCACTCAAGTCAGGGTCAGGATTACTCAAATCCGCTTGTGAAGGTTGAAAAACATCATTCTCTTCCCTATCCCTTACGTCTTCAACTTCATTCCTCCCACTCGGATTGAGTGATCTTGAAGTTTCAGACTCTTAAGTTTCAAAGAAAGTGAATTCCTTATCCACCTCTCCCAGCTTAGGAAATTCATTCTCTAAGAATGTGACATCTCGTGACTCAAATTCTGTTATTTGACCATTCTCATTCTCTCCCACTAGAACATATCCTTTGGAGAGATCAGGATATCTTATAAAGATACCTTTCTTGCCTCTTGGGCCTAGCTTGCCATGCTTGCTAGATGTATCATGAACATAGGTAGCACATCCCTATGGTCGTAAATGGTTCAAATTGGGCTTGCGGCTAGTCCAGAATTCATAAGGCATGGTTTCAAAGGACTTAGAAGGCATATGTGGCAGTCAATATTGCGTCTCCCCAAAAAGGAGATAGGCAAATTAGCTTCAGCCATCATAGACCTTACCATCTCTCAGAGGGTTCGGTTTCTTCTTTTCACTACTCCATTTTGTTATGGAGTCCTAGGTATTGTCAACTGATGTTCAATACCTGTTTCATCATATAAAACTTTAAATTCCTCGAAGAGGTACTCTCTTCCCTGATCGGTCCTTAAAGCTTTGATTCTTTACTCTAATTGATTTTCAATTAGAGCCATAAATCATTTGAAACATGCTAATGCTTCAGATTTATGTGCAATCAAATAGACATGACCATACCTTGTATAGTCGTCTATGAGTGTAATGAAATAGTACACACCATGCCTTGTCCGAACATTCATTGGGCTATAGATGTCAGAATGGATTAGTTGCAAAGGTTGGCCAGCATGCGTAGCTTTACCAAATGGTTTTCTTGTCATTTTTCCTTTTAAGCAGCTTTCACAAGTCGGGAGATCTACTTTCGATAAATCAGCCAACAAACCTGCTTTAGCCAATCGTACTAAACGATGTTGACCAATGTGACTAAGTCTCACATGTCACATTTTTTAAATGCTAACATTATCCACAGATAAGTTAACAGTAAAGGAAAAACAATTATGACAGACAGAATTTGGATCCAAATCCAAAACAATAAAACCATCCAACAAATGTCCACCACCAAAGCAGATATTATTCATAGAAAGACTAAAATTATTCAATTCAAAAGATAACATGAATCCCAAATTCATGAGGGCAGAAACAGATATCAAGTTCCTTCAAATTCCATGAGCATAGAGGACATCTTCAAGAAATAGTGGTCGACCACTATTTAAGACCAGCTGACAATAGCCAATCCCTAAGACTTCCTGTTTAGAATTGTTTCCCATGTATATCCACTTTATTCCCTATGGAACACTGCGGAACTCAACAAAAGAATCTCAATCCTTTAATACGTAGTCTGTTGCTCCTGAGTTTACGATCCACAAAGGATGAGATTCAGTTTGGAAAACAGAACTTGAGACAAATGTATAACACTTATACACTTCAGTAACATTCACCTAAGGAGCTGTGCAATCTTTTGCAAAATGCCCCTTCTGTCTGCGATTGTAACATTTCACCCTAGAAATGTTAAAATCTTTCATGCCCTTCTTTTGAACTGGAACACTGCCCACCGTTCTCTTTGCCTTCTTTTTGAAGAACCTCTTGTTCCTCTCCTTGGACTTCAGACCAGGACTTGAACTAGCCATGCGAACCTCAGATTTCACACTAAGAGAGGCCAGACGGTCCTCTTCGAGTTCAAGATGACGAACTACATCGTCAAGGGTCTTAATATCGTTGGCATGGGTTAGGTGCAACTTCATATGCTCTCACTCATTCGGCAGAGAATATATCACAGCTTGAACTTTCTGCTCCTCGAGAGCAAAAATCGAACTAAGCATTGTTGTATACGTTAAACTTTTTCACGATATCATCATTCATCGCATTAAGCATGGTGATGTAGGCAGATGAGTTCTTCCTCTTCCAGGCTTGATAAGCCTCAAGGTCCCTCCTTGCTTGAACGGTGTTACCCTCTTCAGGAGGAACCATAATTCTCTCCAGAGTATCCAGAGCCTTTTGCTCTTCAATTACATATTGGACTTTCATAGCCCAAACTTCATAATTGTCACTGTTCAAATGAAGTTCCTTATTTAGTTAAGCAACTATTGCTTTTGAAGCAGTCATTGAAAAACCGTTAAAGACAAAGTAGCACTAATAAATAAGCGATACACCATATTTATTGTAAGATCATTTAAAACTAAAAATAGTGTTTGGTTCACGTAAAATCGAACATCCATACGCAATGCATCGAGTCACCATTTATATAGGCTAATACAAACACCATATTAGGTTTAAATTTCCAATAATAAATAAATAAATATATATATATATATATATATATATATAGTTTGGTTTTAGATTATATTTTAATTTATTTAACATTTATACTTCTCTTAAGTATAAAACTAATGAGTAATATAACACTTAGTTATAATCTCAAAATAAATAAATTAAAATTACTAAAACAAATTACAACCACAAAAAATATATATATCCAACATTTAGTCAAAATTACAACCACAAAAAAAATTTCAGCACGAAGCCATTCAATACAAAATTGAAATATGAAATCAGCAAGAGAAAGAGTGTAAAAATAAAGAGCTCAATCTTCATTTCCATCGAGTTGAACTATCTCAATTTCTTTTGAGGTGACTGGGATCATCTCTATGAACTTATAGTAGAGATTCAAAAGCATGTTCACAACACCCTCGATAACAGCATCCAAACATGGGCAACGAACCAAGTTGTTACTTCTAAGTAACATGGTTCTAGGAGTCCACCAGTTCGTCAAAAGCAAAATTTTCTCAAAGTGCTTTTCACGAAAAGCCTTTTTCACAAATTTTAACATTTTTAATTGATCAATTCCAGAGGAAAATCCTCCTATCCAGAGAAGCTCTTGGATTTCACGGTTTAACGCATTAAACCACTCCATAACTCCAACAATATCCTCTTTTTCTAACCGAGGATACCGTTTAGAGAAAAACTTATTTACAAGTTTTTGTAGAGTCCTTGTCTCCTCCTGAGAATAGATTATTTTCGTCCTTTTTGCGAAAATTGCCATTTCTATAACACATATAGAAATAACAAAAACTTGTTATGATCAACCAAAATTCAGTATATAAATACACAATAAATATACTGAATTTTCTTGAATTTATTAAACATAAATTAAGCATTTATACACAATAAATAATAGTAAATTTAGTTTAAAAATATCATATGAATTCCGAAAATTCATCAAAATATACCAAAAATTCAAGAAAATGTAAATTTTAATTCTGGAAAAAATTTGACGAAATTTGGTGGCCGGAAACACCCGCATGCGATGACACACGTAGAACGAAGCTGCTCCACGTGTCGCCACACGTGGACACACGCCTCCACGCGCTCCCAAGGGTTCTGCTGACTCATGTGACACATGGCAACTTGTGATTCGTGCTGACGTGGCACACCTGCCATGTGTCATCACTTGATTGGATAAACGAATGACGTGGATGATAACGTGGCATGCTGATGTTCCACTGCCTTGACACGCGTCATCACCCTATTGGTCCACAGTGATGATGTGGCAGATGACGTGTCACGTGGCTATATTCTATTGGTCCACGTGTATGACACGTGTCAGTTAACCATTTCAAAAACGGTTTACTTTGTACACATGTCGACATTTGATTGGTTTTCTACTTTTCAACCGTTAGAAAAATTACCCAATAGCATTGTGCCACGTGTCCCTCATACCAACTTCTCCCAACCACTTTGGACATAAACTCCAGTCGCAACGGTGGCGCGTGAGGTCCACGCGCTGCCTTCCGGGCCTCCGTTGGCCGTGAAATTTGACATTCTGACTCGATTTTTCGTGATGATTTCATTGGTGTGGTCAGATTTTCAAAATTCCGATAAAAAATTTTGACACGTTGTGCTGTTGGATCTAATACGGTATCGTTTTGACGTGGATAACAATGCAAATCCGTATCAAAACGAACAAAAACGAATCTAAATGAATAAAAAAACATATTCTTATACATGGAACATCAGAGATCAAGATTTACGGAATCATTTTGACATGGATATCAATATAAATCCGTATCAAAATGAGCAAATATGTATTTAAACGAATAAATATGCATTCAAACGAATAAAGAAACGTATTCTTATTCACGGATTTCCATAAACCAAGATATGAACACATCAATTATTCATGGAATACCAGAAAACTAGATTTGAACACATCAATCTATAAACCTTTCGTCTCTGATACCAATGAAGTTATAATTCCTTAACGATTATACAACAAATGTATAAATTATCATAAACTGAATAAATAAACGGACTTACAGTTTATATGTAGCGGAAGCACGTTTATTGAATGGATCTGATCTACACGAGAAACCGGATCGTTCTGGTTGCCTTTCCTACGAGTGTATGAATACACTGAGTATGGGCTATCTCCGTGAATTCTTCCAAAGAACGAAGAAGTATATCGTTTTTTTCTCTGGAGACGTTTTCCCCGGAACTAGAAGGGAATCTCTACGATTCCATTATCATCATGAAATAAAGAAACTTCTTCTCTATTTATAGTGGAAATCCCAACTTCCATCTATATATAGGGTCGAACCAAATTACACATTTGGTCTCTGTAATTTATACATAATTATAATTTAGTCCCTGCCTTTCCAAAATATCATGGGTGGACCAAAAACCAACAAATCTATCGAACTAGATTAATTAATATAACAATGCCAAAATAAACTACTGGAATGGAAATAAGGCTTGAATTGAATTGAAATTGCATAATGCATAAACTTACAGAGTGAAAGATTGTAAAGTGCTAAGGATTCTCCCAAGGATTTTCCAATGACTAAGGATTCTCTAAGAGAAAAATGCTTAAAATGAATAAAAATTGGAAATGAAAATTTCATTGATGCTCTCTTTGAGTAGGGTTGAGTCGATGATGTTTGGGATCCCCTTCCTTTCATCTAAGACTTTTATTTATATGAATAAAAAATAACTGATCTTCTGCCACTTCTTTTGCATGTTGAGCTCAACTATGTCACTTCTCCCTGCTCCAACTTCTACGATTTAAAGAACTGCCACTAATCTTCAGCTATTTCTCCACTTTCTTCAAAACTTCCCACCACTAGCTTCAGCTTTGAGCAACTGAGAAACAAACAACTAACTAACTAATTAATTAACATATTAATTAATTAATTTTAGAAATTAGACAAAAAAAATTAATTAGGTTGGAAATTAAAATTGGTCCAATTAATTTACACTCAGTGGTCAAAATCATAACTATCAGTTGGGCAGATCGGTCAAATTGAAAATATGTGAATTGGACTGGTTTTTAGGTTCGACCATATGATTTGAATAAAAAAAATATTATTTAACTAAAAATTTAGACATAATTTTTCCATTTGTCTTATTAAAATAATTTTAAATTTAAATTTTATAAATTATTTTGAATCAAATTAATATATTGTAATTATAAAAACTATATTAAACATATTTATTTTTTAATTAATAGTTGTATCTAAAATTCTTGGTTTTATAAAATTATTGTAGAAATATTAAATTTTTGCATGTTATAAGTTTAAATGACATAAAATATTATTATTTTAGAATATTTTTTAAATTCGGTTTGACTTCAGTTTAATTCCACGTAAACCCTTAACTCTTAATTAATTATATGTCTAGTTTCTACAAACTATGGGTAAAGGTATCTTTCCCCAATTCAAAGGTTCAAAGTTCGAGTATTTGTAAGACATATATAACACTCTTAATTTAAAAATATAATTATATTAAAAAAATTATTTGAAAGTACAAATTTGTATCGTGTAATATTTGGAATTCTAACATTTTTTCAACTGATTTGACATAAAGATCTATTTTGAAATATAAATTATTTATTTTATAAATTCAAATCTAATATTCTGTTTTTTCAATTAATTTGAAGGCGGCAATGGCATTAATCCATAAATTCCCACACAATTGATCTCTTGATGAAATCATCTAATGCTTTTAATTTTAATGAAAGGTAAAATAGTTCTTTTGAGAAAAAAAAAAAAAAACAATTATAACATATAGAATCGAAATTATGTATCGTAGTAGACATAAAATTGGATTTTAAATTTAATTGTTATTTATAATGTATACAAGTGAAATTAATTTGTTTGAATACAAAGAAAAATTTCAACTAAAGAAGGGCATAAATGCAAATTTTAGAAGGTATAGGCAGCGAATTAAGAACTCAAAACTCAAATGAAATAAAGCATGGGGGCTTTGTTTGTCCTTTTTCCCTTTATATGAGATTTTTAATTCCTTACCTGCTAGTGCACTTTAGCTTTGTCCACCGACTTTCCATAAAATATTTTAATGTTAGGCCATGTCATATCAAGGACCAGTTTGAGATTGCTGTTAGTAAAAGTGTTGTCAGGGAAAGCTAGGCTTCCTTGCTTTCGTTAAAAGTAGTTTTAAGTGTTTTTCAAGTGCTTTACCGAATACAGTCTGACTTTTACCAATTGTGCATTTGAAGCTGCTTTCCGCAGCCCCAAAAACAGCTTTCAACCAAAGTAAGGTTTTCCTTGCTTTGGCAGAAAGCTGCTTTCGGAGCTGCAGAAAGCATCCCCAAACTGGCCCCAAATATCATATTAACACCAATTAAATATCGTATCAAATAATAATTGGTTGGAGTAACCATTGTTTTTCCAAGGGTGGTAAAGAAATTCTTATTAAGTCGGTAATTAAATCCATTTCCTCTTACATAATAAGCTCTATCCTTCTTCCAATCTTATTTTGCAAGGATGTGGAAAATATGATTAATTCTTTTTGGTGGGGTTTAAATCCGGGTTCTAATGGCATTCATTGGAGTAGTTGGAAAAAACTTTGCCTACCCAAGGCTTTTGGCGGTTTGGGCTTTAGAAGTTTCCGGGAATTCAATTTGGCTTTGTTATGTCGTCAATCTTGGTGTCTTTTGAGTAATGAAAACTCCCTGGTTGGAAAGGTTTATAAATGTCGTTATTGTGTTGATTCCAACTTTCTTACAGCTTCAATTGGCTATAATCCATGCTTTATTTGGTGATGGATGATTGCTACTCAAAATCTCATTGTAGAGGGAGGTCCAAAACGAATTGGGAACAACTTTGAGATGGATTAATTATGGTAGGATCCGTGGTTTCTGGGGGATGAGGACTTTCTTTCCGCGATTTTAGAACTGCTTGATGGCTTGGAAGGTTTGAAGGTAAATTTTCTTTTGAACGATAACTTAGGGGCCTGGGACTAGAATTCTATCAATGGAATTCTGTAATGGCAAGATATTGATTTAATTAGAAAGATTCCCTTATCTTCTTCTAGCATTCTGAATTCATGGTATTGGAGATTTGACCCAAAGGGTAACTTTAGTGTTCGTTCTTGTTATAATAATGTAACCTTCTTTGGTTGGTAAATTACACCTATGGTACACAGACATTATCTAATTTTATAGTATGGTACACAGACTTCATTTTTGCTCAACAAAATATATGAACTTAGTGGTAACCTGACATTAGGGTAAATATAACCTATAATCAATGGTAAAGTAAAAAAAATTGCTGATTCTCAACTCTCTCTCTCCAAATTTTGATAATTTTCGACCCAATTCTGATATTTATATGTCTTTTGCTTCCAAAATGTCCAACAATTTTATCAAGAATCTGCTTTCTCATATGCAAAAACGCTTTCTGCTATCTTCTAAAATACATTCTGCTACTCCTCTATTAGGCACCAGTGGAGCTTCATCTTCATCGTCTACGGTTCAATTCCTCGTTAATTCTTGCGAATTCTGTTTAGAATCTACTCTCTCTGTCTCAAAGAAGATTCAGATAAATGACAAGAATCAACAAAATGCTCAATTCTATGGTGGAACTTTTTAAATCTCATAATTTCAGCTCTTCCATGTCCATCCACTCTTTGGAAAAGGATTAAGTAAATCCTAGGATTCATACAATACCAGTCATTATTAGAGACCTAAGGATCATTAGATCCAAAATCGACTCAAATCAAAACTGATTCACATATTTCTCAACAGAACGATAAAAAAGAAACTAAAAACTTAAATCCCGATGGAATTGAACTGGAGAGCTTATGGTCACTAGCTCGAAACCCAATCAGCAAAGAACACCTAGCAGTGATGATGGAGAAGAAAGGGAGGTCACGGCGGTAGACGTGGAGGCAAAGTTTTTGCGGTGATGGAAGTGAAGGCGAAGGCTGATTCGAACAACCAACGAAGAAGACGGAGAAGGGAGGGAGGTCAGGGCAGCGGAGGCGGCAGCGGTTTGGAGGTGATGAAGTCAATTTTTAGGGTTTAAGTTTTTAGGACCAGAAAAAGAAGATATGAAGAGACATGAAGTAGAAACAGGGATAAAAGTGTAATTTCGTGCCAATGGGGGTATATGTAAAGCCAAACAAACTAAGCCACATCAGTTGAGCAAAAATGAAGTTTATGTACCACACTGTAAAATTAGATAAAGTTTGTGTACCATAAATGTAATTTACCCCTTTTTTGGCACAAAATCGGTCGGCTTTTAATCTTGCTTGGGTAAATATTTGGAAGCTACCACTTCCATTGAAAGTCAAGCATTTCTTGTTTTGTGCTTGTAAAAATTTGCTTCCTACTGTTGTTAATCTTTGTAATAGAATGGTGGTTCCTTCTAACCTTTGCTAGATTTGCTCTTCAAGTCTAAAGAGTGCCTCACATGCTATTATTCACTGTCAGATTGCAGCAACTGTTTGGCAGGCTGCTGAGTTTAATTTTCCAGCAAGTATGGATTGCTCCTTTGCAGATTGGTTAATTGATTCAGTGTTGCCTTTGCCTTTGGATGCTCGGTGTATGATGCTTATGAGTGCGTGGGAAAAATGGAACAATCAGAATCGTTGTTGTCATCCGAAATACCTCAACTTTTCTTGATTCTTAGAAGGCTACTAGAGTTATGAATTCCAATCATTCTGCATCCGAAGTTTCTGATAAAATTAAATGGTGTCGCCCGGCTCTCGACTTTCTAAAATGCAATATTGATGCTGCACTTTTCTAGGATATTGATAAAATTGCATTTGGTTATGTGATTCTTGATGCTAACAGTATTTTTATAATAGCTAAAAATGATTTCACCAACAGTCTTACTGATCCTCTCCTTGTCGAAGCTATCGGATGCAAGGAAGCTCCTTCATGGTGCTTGGCTAGAGGTTTTCGGAAGATTACTATAGAGATGGATTGTGTTGTCCTCTTTCATGCTCTATCTCACAAAGCTAATGACTGCTCATATTTTGGTTTGAAAGTTCTGGATTGCTTGTATATGGTCTCTTTATTTGGAAGTTGTTGCTTTAGTTTTGTTAAACTACTATTTGCGAATTCGGTTGCTCATAAACTTAGTAGAGCTTCCAATTCTATGTTAGGTCTTGGGGAGTGGTTTGTTGACCCTCTTGTTTGTATTGTGAACCTTTTGGCCTTAGATTCCTAATGAAGTTCTCTCTCAAAAAAATGTAGCTTAATTACTAAATTTTCCAAAATGTTGTGGAGAGATTTAAATTTAATATTCAATCCCTCTGAAATTCATATTTATATGTAAAAAAAAAAAAAAAATTATCATGTTGACAATTTCTTAGCTACAGTTGGATTAAAATATACAACCTCTTCAAAAAATTTATACTAATAAAAAAATATATATATCGTATTAACAATTTCTTTATTAAAATTGAAGTAAATTAATGTAACGGATTTCCATAGAAAAAATAGTTTACAACCCATTTTACATTTAAAAAAATGAAATTATATAAAATGTGACTGTTAATGAGTAATTGGTATATTTGTCCCAACCTTTGAATTTAATTATTTATGATACGTACGATTTTGGCACTTTAATCAATAATTGGACATACAATTATAGATATTCTAATTGATAATAAATAATGAATATTCCAGATTTGTAATACCACCAATTCAACTTCAATATATATATATATATATATATATATATATATATATATGTATATATATATATATATATATAGGAGTAAAATTATATAAATAAATATTGAAAAAAAAATAGAAGTAAACTATATAAAAAAAATATTTCAAAGAATGTAAAATTGGGAGTAGAAGTATATAATATTATAAATTCGAACTTTTTATCTTTGATATATGTTATGGATAGCATTAATAAATAAAAATATATCATTTTAAAAGGTAATCAAAATTTAAACATTTATTATTAGTTTATAGATATTATACTAAACTAAGAAAAAATGACAATATCTATTAAAGAGAATAAATAACAGTGATATTTTTTTTATTTTTATAACTAATATATAAGTATAGAAATGTTGGTGGATGTGTATATACTATTAAAATATTTTAATTAAATTTGAAAACTAAAAAGATAAATTTTTTATTTATAACCAAAAGTAATTTTGTATGTATAAATAAAGGAAATAACTAAAGAGTTTATTGAGACAAAATTTAAGAACCTTAAGATATATAACTAGTGTAATACGTAAAATAATAAAATTTTTGGCCCATATGTTAAATGATATTTGTAATTTCAAGGTAATATAATGTATTTTGTTGATTATTATGCATAATAAATGAGTATATTAGAAGGATTATAAAACAACTATTCTATGTCAATGAGCTGTTTAATTCAAAAGTTTAAGCTGATAGGTAACATTTCATAATAGTTTTTTATTATTATATTTGATACTCTCATGCATACGAATGTCTTTTGGACTTGAAACATATACATATGTTGAAATTTAATCAACAAATGAAACTACCATGATAATACTCAACCTCTAAGTTTAAAAGGTTTTGACATCAATATGGCATACAATTAATCCAAAAGTTTAAACTAATAGGTAGGTCCCATAATAGCTTTTTATTATTATCTTTGACACTCTATCTATTTTTTTCTATTTGATTTAATAGGTTTATCAATTATTCGTTTTTATATGACATTTTGTATTATTTATCCATGTTTTGTAAAAAAAAAAAAAAAGCCAAAAAGAAACGGGGAATGTAACTTTTATAAAAGGAAAGCTTCTAATAATTTGAGAAAAACTTCAGACGTTACCCCTTTTCAAACGCCGCACAACGAGAGTAGCTTATATAGTTGATGAATAATTTTTCACATATAATCTCATCTAGAGTTAATGACTAAATTAATAAATCTTCCATATTCTGTGAATAAATGTACATTAAACATGATATATTGAAAAATAATATAATTATGTTGAGAAATTACATTAGTTAACTAGTTTACTGTGGTTACTTAACCGGATCACATTAACTTCGGTTAGTGATAAAAGGGGTTAATTAACTATGGTTAATTAGTTGTTGTAAGTTGTTAGTTTGTTAAAACTATGTTTTCCCTTTTCCCCTTTTTTTTTGTGTATATAAGAGCATGAAGCTCATTCACTCTGTAAGTGTTGTTTTTGAGATTTCTTTGAGAATAATGGAAACTTTCTTCACTTTCTTTTATATTCAATTTGCCACATGGTATCAGAGCTGAGTTTCATCGGCTTAACGATTTTTTGCAATTAGGTTTTTTTTTTTTTAGTAATTTGTTTTTCACAATGGTGAGAAAGAAGGGAGCTCGTCAGGGATTTTAGGTTCTTCAAGGAGGAGATATGAATCCAGAGCAAGCAAACAACAATGAAGATTTCGAGGATGAACTTGATGAAGATGATACGGTCAAGGAGTTACAAAACTCTGAGAATCCAGGAATGACTCTAGTAAGTTCTCCATTCACTACAACCAATTATCTTTCCTGGATTAGGGCAGTGAAGATAGGACTTTATGCGAAAGATAAAATTGATTTCGTATTGCGCGATGATTTAGAAGCACATGTTGAATCTAAAAACTATAAAAGATGAAAGAAGTGCGATAATATGGTTCTTTCATGGTTAATCGGTTCAATTTCGAAAGATCTATCTGATTCTTTTCTTTATGTTCAAACCGCAAGAGAGTTGTGGAAAGAATTGGAACAGTGATTTGGTGAATCAAACGGACCATTGGTTTATCAAATTAAAAGAGAATTGACTGGAGTGGTTCAAGGAGATTTATCAGTAAGTCTTTATTTTACAAAATTGAATAAATTATGGGCCGATCTTGCAGATCTTAATCCCATTCCTGTGTGCAATTGTGGAGAGATGAAGCAGAAAATAATGCAAATGGTTGAATCTAATCACTTAATGTAGTTTTTAATGGGATTAAATGATAATTATGATTCCATCGGAGATCAGATTTTAATGCTTGATCCTTTACCATCTATAAACAAAGCTTGTTCCATGATTCAAAAAATGGAAAAGCAGAAGTTTAATACTGAAGAGAAACAGAAAACACATAATGGAATGCCTAGTTTCCAATTAGCAAATGCAATAGCAGCAGCAGTACAGCATTTTTCTAGCAGCAAACAACCAGAAGGCAACAAGAAGTATACTGATAATGTTGATGATAAGAATAGTCTGTTTTGCACACTTTGTAATCAACCAAGGCATACAAGAGAGACTTGTTTCAAAGTAATTGGTTACCCTGACTGGTATAAATCATCTAATAAAACTGTGCAGAGAGGTGGAGGTAAAAAGCAAGCACATGCTCATTCGGCTCAAGGAACTCAGTCACAACTCCCAGATGAGGAACCAGATTACATGAAGCAGATTATACAGAGTGAGGTCCAGAAGTACTTGAAGAATCAAGCAAGTTCCACTACTAATGTTACAGCAAATCTTGCTCAATTTTCTGGATTTGCAGGTAATGTTTTCTCATCTCAAAGCTTTATTTCAATTAATGAGTCATGGATTATAGACTCAGGGGCATCTTCACACATGTGTGCCTATGTTGATTCATTTGTTCTATTAGAACCCTTGTTGCATACATAAATGGTACATTTACCTAATGGAAGTCAACTGGAAATTAAACATAAGGAACTGTTTGTTTTACATCTCATTTCAGTTTATATGATGTGCTTTATGTGCCTTCATTCAAGTTCAATTTGTTGTTAGTGGGATAATTATTAAGGGATGCAAAAATAACAGTTGTGTTTTATTTTGATAAATGTGTCCTACAGGACCTGAAGACTAGACAGACTTTGGCAGTGGGTTTTCTTCAAGAAGGATTGTATAAACTGACAAAGCAGTCCTTTCAGCCACAATTTTTTCAACATAATTTTTGTAATTCTGTTCTTCAAAAAGATGTCATTTGTAATAATGTGTTTCTAAGGACATGTTGTGGAATTTTAAACTTGGTCACACTTCTTGGAAGAAATTACATCATATTTCTGCTATTAATTGCAAAGAGGTCAAAGTTCCTTGTGACATTTGTCCTTTAGCCAAGCAACACAGGCTGGCTTTTCCTAATAGTACTACTATTTTTTATGCTGTTTTTGACTTAATACATATAAATATATGGAGGCCATATCATATTAAGTCTACCTCAGGGGCCAAGTATATTCTAACTATTGTTGATGATTACTCTCGGGCATTGTAGACTATTTTATTAGCTGCTAAATCTGAGGTTGTTGTTGCTTTACAGCAGTTTTTCTTAATGGTGGCACTCAATTTGGTGTTTTTATCAAAATAGTTCTGAGTGACAATGGCACTGAATTTTTGAGTACTAGTTGTCAAACTTTGTTTCACTCCTTAGGTATAGTGCATCAAAAAACTTGTCCCTATACCCCTCAGCAAAATGGCATTGCCGAACGTAAACATAGACATTTACTTGACATGGCTCAAGCATTGCTTTTTCAATCTGGTTTGTCTGTTTTTTGGGGTGAAGCCATTTTGCAAGCTACACATATTATCAATTTTTTGCCAGTTGAGAGTCTAGATTGGACTACATCTTTTTTCAGATTATACAAAAAGGATCCTGATTACACACACTTGAAACCTTTTGGCTGCTTATGTTACATTTCAAATGTCAAACCCAATAAAGATAAATTTAATGTTTTGGCTTATAAGGCTGTATTCTTGGCTTACAAACCTGGTCATAAAGGAGTATTGGTTTTTAATTGTGATTCACAAGTGTTGGCAGTGACATGTGATGTTGTTTTCCATGAAGAAATATTTCCCTTTAAGCAGGATGGGGTTGTTTTATCTGATGTGCTTTCTTGTCCACTTGTTTCTGATTCTCCGAGGTCCCTGTTGAGCCACAGGTTCCTACCGATGTTGTTTTACCTGTTTATCAACCACTCTTAGTGTCTCGTACTGGTAGAGAGATACGAAAGCCAAACTGGTTGAATGATTTTTTTTCTACTGTTCAAGTGCAGTAGTGTTGACATTCCAGGATTATTACCTGTTTTTTCTCTCCAACACCAGGCCTTTTTAAGTAACATTACTGCTGTTCATGAACCGAAGAGTTATAAACAGGCCAGTCAATAACCTGAATGGGTGGAAGCTATGAACTAAGAGTTGAGTGCTCTTGAATAGAATAATACTTGGATTTTATGTGATTTACCTCCTAACAAGCGATCTATTGCTTCTAAATGGGTCTTTCGAATTAAATATAAGCAAGATGGCAGTGTTGAGAGATTGAAAGCCTGATTAGTTGCTAAGGGCTTTAATCAGATGCAGGGAATTGATTATACAGACTCTTTTTCTCTTGTTGCAAGATTGGTTACAGTCAGGCTTTTCTTGGCAATTGCAGCAGCTAAAACATGGCCTATCCATCAAATCAATATCAATAACGC
This sequence comes from Euphorbia tirucalli, assembly GCA_039660915.1. Lineage (NCBI taxonomy): Eukaryota > Viridiplantae > Streptophyta > Magnoliopsida > Malpighiales > Euphorbiaceae > Euphorbia > Euphorbia tirucalli. The sequence goes on from CM077639.1 coordinate 17,202,372, forward strand.
TTATCTTCATGGCTTTATAGAGGAGGAACTTTATATGGTACCACCAGAGGGATATGCTAAGGCTAGAATAGGACAAGTTTGCAAATTAATCAAGTCATTATATGGGTTAAAACAGGCAGAGCGACAATGGAATAAAGAGATGTCTTCTAAGCTGCAAGCTTATGGTTTTAATCGTTCAGCTCATGATCATTGTCTGTATACTAAATCAGTGGATGTTCATTTTTTAGCCTTGGTTCTATATGCTGATGATTTGCTTATCACTGGTACTTTAAAAGCTTTGATTGTTGTTACTAAGGAGTATCAAAATGCACAATTTACAATTAAAGATCTGGGAGTAGTAAAATATTTTTTGGGAATCAAAGTTGCCAGGTCTTCTACTGGGATTCTGTTATCTCAGACTAAGTATATAGCTGATTTGTTGACAGACACTAAAATGACTGTGAGAACGGGTTTTCTCGACCTCTGTGATGAGAACTCTCTGTTACCTCTGTTAAGCAGTCGGACCCCGAAAAGAGCAGAATGTCTCCTGGAACATCTCGAATTTTCCGAAAATCGGACAATCCTCGATCCGAAATCCTAAGAAAGGTCCCCCGGGTAGTTCTAGGGTTTTTAGGGTGCATGACGGTTTTTTACATTTTTGCCCCCCGACTCTACCTAGAGCCGAGCGGTTGTAGTTTTCAAACTACAGCCGCCCGGCTGTAGGTCCAGAGCCGACCGGCTCTAAAGGGTTGGACAAGTTGCTCTGCAAAGCAGAGCAGCTTGTCCTGAAACAGAGCAAATTCAGTGAAATTGAAAAAATCAAAGACGGCGCAATTAATTTGTGAAATCAATTTTTTACTGTGAGATATAAAAGGAAAAGTAAAATCAATCAGAGGGGGGATTGATTCGGCCAGAAAAAAAAGTGGAAAAAGAGAGAAAAGAAAAATAGTTACAGAGAGATAGGAAAGTGAGGGATAAGAAGAAGAAAGAAAGGAGAAAAAAAAACCTTGATCTTCAGACCCAGGACTCATTGCCTAATCATTCTACAACTCGTTCCAATCATTACTCATTGGTTCGTACACATTTTCAGTTTCATTTCGGATTCGTTTTTGGAATTTCAGAATATTCGAGGATTCAAGTCATATTCTTGATTTTCAATCCGTTTCTGCGTATCCAATACACTGGAACAGCATCAAGGTAAACTCTAAGAGGCCTTAAACTTATGTTCATTGCATTTTCTGTGTGATTTTTTTCTGTTTCTCGACTTTCAGAAAACTGGCTGCACGAATATAGCCGTACGGCTCTATTCACCAAGAATTGAGCCGGGCGGCTCTAACTCTAGAGCCGCGTGGCTCTATTCTTCCTGGGCGAAAACCCAAAAATGCCCGATCGGTCGAAAATAGCCCGTTTTCCATTTTTATGCATTCTGTTGTGATATTTTTCGGCCTAAAAATATCCGTACGTTATTTTAGCCTCGGTTTTTGGATTTTTATGCGTATGGATATTAGATTTTTTATTTTTTCCGGATTTTATTTTCTGATTTCGGGATCGTTTGATCCGATTCGGGTCTGTAGTCCAGCATCAGCGGACCCCCGAACCCTATAAAATCTTCGGGAAACATCGAAAACGAGCAAAATAATGATTTTTCGAAAAACGAGAAAACCGATTTTGGTTCCGGATATTACAGCCACCCGGTTGGGTTTGGAGCCGCCCGGCTCTAGTTACAGCCGCGCCACTGTAGTTTTCGGAAAAGACAGAATTGCAGAATGACCCGTACGGACGTCGTTGCGCGATGCTGTTTTCGGATTCAGACTGTTTTTGGCGTGTATACTGCTTTTTGGATCCTAAACGTTTGTAAAAATTAGGAAATCCGCACGAACGGAACCCTGAGTTCCGGGATAATAGACCTGCTGAAATCTGAAAATTTGCATGAAATCGAGCCAAATAATTTCCCAAAATTGTTTTTCAGCACAAAAATCTACAGGTCTAACCGGTTCGATCGGTCGGGTCGACCCAGTTACCCCTAAATGCATGCCCCCCAATCCTAAAAATCCCAATTCTGTCCTAATTTGAGTCCTATCTGTGTTGTGCCGTAAACTGTGCTAACCGTCTGTTTTGCAGCATTTATTTTCCTTTTTATTATTTTTGCTGTAATTAATAGATTAATTCATGTATTTAGGCGTTTGTAATTTTTAGATCCTCGTGTATTCTAGGCGCTTGTAAATGTGAGGACGAGAGTTTTTATTTTTATTCAATTTGGTTGTATAAGCGGCCTCTGTTATTCTTTTGTACGATTTGTGTGTATGATTTATTTTTCCGCAATTTAATTCTGTCATTTGTTTGAGCACGAGCTAATAATATAAACGAAATTGGGTAGGAGAAAGATAATAATTTGAATAAATATGGTAATATAAATTGTAAATTGAATACAAGCTCGAGGTTGAATAGGTAAGTTGTCCGAACCCTGAATCTCTGGATTAGGTACAGTAGTCTGCGCTCGGTTGGGAGCTGTACTGGAATTTCCCGGATGAGCTGATCCGGGTGGCGACTCTGTCACTGATCTTGAAATTTAGGTTTCGAGGTCTTTAAGTAATAAAAATGGAAAAATGTTTTCCATAAAAAAGAATTTCTAAAACAAATAAACGATTTTTCCTAAAGCAAGATGAAACATTACAAGAACCCAGTTTTCGAAAACCTTCGGTTTGCTTCGCTGCGTCCCGTTTTTGATGTCGTCCGCTTACAATGACAGCAGCACATGTGGCCTCTTCTCCTTTACCTTATGGGTTTCAACCTCATATACAGAGTCAGAAATTATCTACTCGTGATTCTTATCGACGATTGATTGGTCGATTGTTATATTTGGGATTTCCCGGCCTAATATAGCCTTCCCAACTCAACAGCTCAGCCAATTTATGTCTGAACCAATGGTTCATCACATGGATGCAGCCTTGTATATTGTTAGATACTTAAAAGGTACAATGCAGCTTGGCCTATTTTATCGGGTTCAAAATGATCTCACCTTGCGAGGATATAGTGATGTGGATTTGGCGGTTTGTAAGCAGACACAGAAATCTATTACTGGTTATTGTCTTACTTTGGGTCAGGCTTTAATTTCTTGGAAAACCAAGATGCAAGCAACGGTCTCAAGATCATCCGCAGAGGCTGAGTATCACTGTCTTGCTACTACAGCTTGTGAACTTAAGTGGGTGAGTTTTTTACTGAAAGAATTTTATATCCTTGTCTCCTTACAATTCTCTCTCTACTACGACAATACTTCAGCTATTTCAATTGCAGCCAATCCGGTTGATCATGAGAAGACAAAACACTTCGATGTTGATGTTCATTTTGTTCGCAACTACATTGAAGATGGTTTTCTTGTGACTCCTCACTTATCTACATCAGCAGGTTGTGCTGATATCTTTACTAAGCAGCTCACTCGAGCTCAATTGTTGCCTACATTGTCCAAGCTTGGAATTGTTCAACTTCAAGCTTGAAGGGGGAATGTTGAGAAATCACATTAGTTAACTAGTTTACTGTGGTTACTTAACCAGATCACATTAACTTCGGTTAGTGATGAAAGGGGTTAATTAACTATGGTTAATTAGTTTTTGTAAGTTGTTAGTTTGTTAAAACTCTGTTTTCCCTTTTTCCCTTTTTTTTTCTGTGTATATAAGAGCATGAAGCTCATTCACTCTATAAGTGTTGTTTTTGAGATTTCTTTGAGAATAATGGAAACTTTCTTCACTTTCTTTTATCCTCAGTTCATCACAAATTCTGAAAAAAAAAAAAAGAAAAAAAAAGCACTATAATTTGTAATGGACAAAAGTAAAACTATAGACTTTTTTTTTTTTTTTTCTGGACGGTGAAAGTATGCCAGTAAAATAAAAATTGTCTTTTCAAACAAAACCGTGTGGTGGGATTATTGACTTGTCTCATTCAATTACAGTAATACCATAGTAATATTGTCAACAAAATCCCCTTATAAGCTTTTAGTGACAATTTTGATAACAATTATGTAACATTAATGATTGCTTAATTGTATAACACGTCATTTAGTGGCGCAGCTAGTATTTGAGTACTGAGGGTTACAATTGTGTAAGAAGGGAGACGGATGGGGACGACAACAGGAGGAGGTGGACTGGCGGGGGTGGTATTTGTCGAAAAAAACAGTCAAGAAAAAATAAGTTGCATAATTAATTTGTTTTATCTTTTTAACCCATTAGGATAAAACGATATCGTTTTGTCTTGATAGACTTATTTTTTTCTCTAATTTATGGGGCGAAGGCTGCCATCGGCCCTCTCTCTCGGCCCCTAATGTTAGAACCAGGTTGGTACGAAGAAGAAATTTTGAAAAAAAAAAAAGAAAGAAAAGAAATCTATTTAAACTATAATGGTATAATGAGTATTTCGCTAAGTTTAATAGATAAAAATTTCCTAATTTGTTGGAAGGACCTTATAATTAATGCAATGAAGTGAAGATAGAAAAAAATTGTAATAATAAATTTTAAAAATATATAAAGGATAGTTTTCAGCTAAAGTATGGGGAATCTTATTTTGGCTGAAAACTGTTTATGGGCTGACGAAAACAACCTCAAATACACAATTGGTAAAAGTCAGATTGTATTTAAGAAAGTACTGAAAAAATACTTAAAACTATTTTTAAACAAAATAATGAAACCTAGTTTTTTTTTTTTTTTTGATAGCACTTTTGGGAATAGTAATTTCAAACTAACATTAAAAATGTTAATAAAATGTAAGGATATTTTTGCAACAGAATTACAGCGGGAAGATGTCATAATATTTATTAGTATTACCAAACTCACGTGTCAAAATTTTAGCGGTATATTAATAAATTTTCAAGGTTTCAAAAAACTTTTGCATAATTATGGAAAAGAAATAAACAAATCAGTTCAACTTGAAAGTCCGATACGTACTTGCTTGCTCTAGCTTTATTAGTCAACATTCGAGCTTTGAAACTGTTGGAATCTATATTGGACAAGAAATAAGACCAAAAATTGCGTTGAAAATAATACAAAATAGGTGTGTGTAACTTTTCATTGTAAAACTCCACGTAAATAGCATCCGTGATAAAATTTCTCATTTTATTGGCATCTCAAGTAAACAACTTTATTTTGTCCCTTGTTCATAAATAGGGATAGCAATAGATATGGCTTTCGTGGTTACACGACACTACTTGATTCTAATGGAATTATCCAAACCTGGTATAAAAGGATACGAGACGGAAATGAAATTTAATTCCGTATTCGTTACGGATCTGGGACAAGAATAAGATTACTTCCAGGGTATTCGTTACTGAACCATTTATTTATTATAGCTAACACGCAAAGTATTGTAAATATTTTGTAGGTGGGTGGTGGTGGGACCCACCACCTCTTGATTATAACCTTTGAGACAATTTTGGTTTCTTAAAAATTTATACACATAATTATATTTATTCATTATATTTGAATATAATTAAAATAATAAAAAATTATGAATATATTATATTATTATTAATAAAAATTTATTAAATTTAGTTTTTGTTATGTTGTTTTATTAAATTTTGTTACTCTATTTTTTTTCGGTTTGTTTTGTTTGTGAAATTTAGTACGTGGAGATTATAAATTTAATTATTGATTTGTTGATTTATGTTTTTATTATTTTTTCTCAAACAAATAATTTCGTGGGACGGATAATTAACGGATATACGTTATCTGTGGTGGGATGAGAATGAGATTTACTTAGTTAATATCTGCACATAATAAGACATGACGGATAGATATATTTATAAATGGGAATAGAATAGATAGTTTCATTACCCACAGGTACTCATCATGTTGTCATCTTATAAATACAGTTTTGTGGGACACGTCAAATATTATAAATAATTGAGAGAGTTATATCCATGTAACCGTTTTTATTGTTTAGACGATTTTAAATTGGTAACAAGTGAATAAGTATGAGCAAAAAAAGCAAACAAGTGAATAAAGAAAGAAAACAAGAATCTAGTGTTAATTAAAATAGTGGAAAATGAAAAGGTAGTAAGATTTAAGACGAGAGATATCAAAGAACGAGAAAGAACACTGCATCTTGAAATGCAACAGCAAGTAAATTTTTTTAATTCAAATTTTGAAAGTAGTAGTACAGTGCAGAAATTTAGATATTGTGAGTGGAGGATGATATGATACGTTATTGATTCGGGTATAAATTTAGGATGACGCAAAGAAAGAAAACAAAAGAAATAAAGAAAAAGTGGTGGCAAGTGTCAAAGAATAATAAAAAAGAGGAGCAAAACAATGCACTGCCACCCTCTCTTTTGGTTTTTGTTGCTTTATACTACCCTCCTGTTGCAGATGGAGGGAAAGAAGTGGCACTAATAGCTAGTAGTAGGCCACCACCTCTACTCTCCTCTCCCCTTCCCACCTCCCTTTCTTATCTTTTGCCATTAATGACCCCAATTCACAACCCCCTCCTCTCGCTCTCTCTCTCTCTCTCTTCCCATTAATACTCCCTCCTTCATCCTTCCCCCACACTTCTCAAGAATTTAACTACTCCCACAATTCATTCCTCTCTCTCTCTCTCTCTCTCTCTCTCTCTTCTTCCTTGTATTTGCTGCAAAGGGTTGGCAGTTCTTTCTTTTTTTTTTGGGTCTATTGTAGGGGTTTATTATTATGCTTGAATGGAAACTTTGGAGAAGCCTGTGAATGATGTGGTTTCTACCCAAAATTCAGTTTCTACTCCTGCCCTTCAGGTATCCATTCTTTCTTCATCTTCTCTCTCTCTCTCTCTCCGACTATGTAATTTATAAGCTGTGATATGTTTGAGATATGGTTGATGTTGAATTTTTCAAATAAGGTTTGTAGTACCTTCAAAGTTTGCTTCTTTATTCTTAATTCCGACTAAAGTGATCTTCTCACTCATTTGATTGCTTTGATTATGTATGATTTACAATATTAAGTCCAGTGATGTATACTTTTGCTGACAACATGCGTTGCTCCTGGGCCAACAAAATTGGACCTTGATTCTTGATATGAGATTGGTACATATCCAGTATTTACCTTACATCCCTGCCTCTGTAGTATGCAAGCGTGAGGTTATGTTCTTAATTTAGAAACCAAAAAATCTATCTTTCTGATTTATGATCAAAATCCTAAAGTTTCATCCCTTGCATAGAGTGAGCGAATTAATGGATTTGCTAGACAAAAACTTACAACTCTATGTGCCATGAAATAGTTTGGTTTGTTTCTTCAGTGTATGTGCTAGTACCCTTTTTCATCATTTTATAGCTTTTTAAACTTTGTGTTGTGGATGGATGATTCCGCAACTCTCTAATCGATCGATTTCAGTTATTAGTCTAGTCAATCAAATTGGCAAAACAATTTTTTGGCCAAATTTTGCAGTATTGTCACACTTGAATGCCATCTACCAGAAGTTCATGAGAGAAAAAATTTCAATATACTGGCCAAAATTAATATTCAAGCTTAAACCATGTGGCACTTAAACCTGATGACACTGTCCATTACGAGGTAGATTTTAATCAAAATCAAAGTTCAGGGGCTGAATTTCACCAAATTCAAGTTCAGAGTATGCTTGTCAAAATTTAGTCAAGTAGAGAGGCCAAATATATTGTTTTTGCCTGATACTAAAATTTATGCCAAGTTTGAAGATTTCAAGGATGCTTTTATTAACAGCTGAAACATTGTTGACAGTTAGCAACAAAACTTGCGCATCTCAATTAAGTTTGTGATGAACAAAAAGAATCTTTGTCCGATGCAGTAATTCCTTTGTGATCAGTAATTCCTCTCTTGAGAGTTCATATATATCAGTATTCTATCTTGATTCTCTTTTCCAGGTTGATGACTTGACTGGTGTAGTTGAAGGAGAAAATCAATCGCATCGATGGAAGAAGAGGAATCTCTCTCTCGAGATACCCTCGAGAACATTAGAAGATTCTTTACAGGATTCTGTTGTAATAAAGATGCCACCAACACCTAGTCCCACTCCAAGAAAAGTAAATTTTCTCTTGACTCCTACTTCTAGTGATGCAAGAACTTGTGCATCCCCTGGCCCTTCCTCATCTAGAGGCAAATCATCCTTAAGAAGTCTCTTACCGAAACTAAGCTTCAAGTCTCGAACTTCTTCGTTAGATGTTGAGAAGGCTGGCAATCCGGCCACAGATTCCTCAATCTCGAGGTCATTATCACTTTCGAAGTTATTCACCCCTAGAATAAAGAGAACATCATCTCTGCCCGTTACTCCTATTTCGCATTCTAACCCAGAATCTCTCGGCGGAGGAAGCATCAATGGTGCACTCAATTCAAACGTGAGTTTATAATTTAAAAATTTAAACTATGTGAGTAAACAGTTTGAAAATGTTGTTTTCAAGATCAACTGATCCACTGTATCAACCTGGAGTTTTACTTATTTCGTTGTGGCTTTTTCAGGTAAAAGGGGCCCAGAGACAAATAGCTCGGTCTCTTTCAGTCCCTGTCCCCAACAAGGATGGAAGTATAAGGAGGATGGATTCCTTTTTCCGAGTCATTCCTTCAACGCCTCGAGTGAAGGAAGGAGATGTAATTACAAATGCTTCTCCTGGGATTGAAACTGGTATTTCTGTTTCCTTAACTATGATTACCTGTTAGAATTTTTCTTATAAATCCCTTATCTTAGCAACAGATGGAGGCTTCTGTTTTCTTACCGACTAAAGTAAGTCTTATGTTTCAGAAACTGATGATTCTGATGATGGTGAAGACATACCTGAAGAAGAGGCAGTTTGTAGAATTTGTCTAGTTGAACTCTGTGAAGGAGGTGAGACTCTCAAGATGGAATGCAGCTGCAAAGGTGAACTTGCTTTGGCGCATCAAGAATGTGCCATAAAATGGTTTAGCATCAAAGGTAACAAGACCTGTGATGTGTGCAAGCAAGAGGTCAAAAACCTTCCTGTCACTCTGCTAAGGATCCAGAGTGTATGTGCTCGAAATAACCCAGTGGGTAGAGCTCTTCAGATGGATGCTTTCGGAAACAGGCAAGTATTGTATTAAGCATTGAGCTTTCAAGTGTGATCATGTCATTATATTGATTAATTATGCGGTGATACATAAATGAGACTTACAAGTCCTTTTTTTATCAGGGTTTGGCAGGAACTTCCAGTATTGGTCATCATTAGCATGCTCGCTTACTTCTGTTTTCTCGAGCAACTCCTGGTAATATGCACGTTGCTGCATCCAAATTCCCGGGATTTGAAATCGTGCTTTTTCCTTAACACATCTTTGTTTGTGCAGGTTGGAAATATGGGTACTGGTGCGATTGCTATATCACTTCCATTTTCTTGTGTACTCGGTCTTCTCTCGTCCATGATCTCATCAACCATGGGTAAGGAAACCACTTATTATATGAGATGGAAGCAAAAATAATTTCAAAACTAGAATTTCTCGACGTGGACATGAACTATGGGATTTATAAGTCTGATCAATAAAATGCTGATGTCCATCCTTGCAGTTTTGATTATTTAATGTTTATACAAAAATATCCTCTCCTTACGTACACAAATTTTCTGTGCAGTGAAGAGAAGGTTTGTCTGGGTTTACGCATCAATTCAATTTGCTTTGCTAGTTATCTTTGCACATATTTTTTACTCGTTGGTAAGTACAATTCACTTGTATGAATTTGAAGTACGAATGATCCTCATGTTAACTCTGTAAATAATTTCGACATAGTGTACAGTATTTCTCATCCTCAACTTCCTGTATGGTGTACATACAGATAAAGTTGCAAGCAGTTCTATCGATCCTGCTAGCGACATTTGCAGGGTTCGGTGTAGCAATGAGTGGAAGTTCTATATTGGTTGAGATCTTAAGATGGAGAAGAGTATGGATTTCTCAATCAGAGCAGCAGAATGATTCTTATGTGATGACAGGACCAGGCCAATTTCCAAGAACTGTAAATTCTTCTCAAAGTCAAACAAGCTCACGGCACAGGGACCGGGACCAACAACACGGGAATGATGTAGAGAACCCACCAAGTGCAAGTTAAAATTTGTTTGTGGCGTTGTAATGTAGGTGGTAAAATAGGATAATTTTTTTAAGCTAGAAAAATCAATCGTCAATCCTCAGAGGATGTATAAAGTAATAGATATGTATATATATATTGTTTTGGTGAGATTTGTGTATGGTTTAGAATTGAGAAGTGGGAAACAGTGGATTGGGTTTGTAACTGGAATGGAAAATAGATAAGAAATTAATACAAACTGAACTGGATTGTAGCACCAATTCCCAATTTTTGAATTATATTTCTTATTATTTTGCTTTCTATGCTATTGCCAATAGAATCACTTGATTTTTACATGTCTTTTGAGAATGTTACATCTTCCAAAGAAAACAATCAAAATCTCAAGATTTTTTTCTCAAACAAGAAATTTATTCGCAAAAATTCCTCAAAATAAAATCTTGTACCCATAGAGAAACAATAACAGAATAGAGTGCAATTTACACAATTTCATACCATATCTGCTTCCTTAGATTAAAAAACAGAAAACTCACCCAGAGTTGGCGTCTTTTACTCCCACGCTTGTTTGCAAATCATATAAACCACTGGGAGCCTCAAACTAAAATAATTAAAGGAGCAAAGCTTTCACTACCATTAATCAAGTGCTTCGCATTCTCTTCCCCTTTTTTTTACACAATTTCATTCATAAAAATTAACATGTGCTAATCACTTTGGATAACATGGATTGTACTTCAGTCCTTTAAAGCAGTTCAATACGTGACAGTCTAATCTTAAAATTAACTCCTTGAATATGACTTAGAACAATCATATTACACTGTAATAATCCAGCCTTCAGTAATTTTATAATGAAAAAATGGTGAAGCCACAAAGGAACACTGAACCTTTACTGTAACATTATAAAACTTGGATACTCGTATTGTAAAATCATTACTCAAAAGTTACTAAAAGGGGTGGTAGCCACATGAGTTGACAAATAAAACAAAAATGTCAAGGAATATCAAAGCTGCAAATCAAAGACCTATCCTAACAAGCAGAAAAAACAACCAAAACTTGAGTAGAAATGCTACTCCTTTTGGCCTAATCAATGGTCACCTGGTATGCTCTTAATGATATCGGAATCACCTGTAAACAAATCAACAGATAAAAATAAGAAAAAAAATGATAAATAGACAGCAAACCCCAAATTCTATAATAAAATCCTCAATTACCTGGATCAATAATGCTGAGGCAGCACACTCTGAAGTATTTCCCACAAGCAGTCCCCAAGTCTACATTGTCTGCCATAATTACAATGCGACATGATCAGCCAACAAACAAGTTTTCATGCATAATTTGTATTCACCAATCCCTACAAAGCTATAAGGTAAGTTCACAAAGTAATTGCCTTATAGGACACAACTAAGCAATAATTCAGTAGTTTCTGTTTCAAATTTATAACCAATTCCAACTACTTTTAGATAAATGCTATAAATATACAATCTACAACCATTTACAATTACAAACTGCAAGCAGTGCAAGATCACAAAATCCGACATACCATACTACTCTTTGACACATTTTTGGAATTAGAAATCATCAAAGTAAATACAAATTTCTAAATACAAATTAGAAATCATCACAAGATCACACTAAGCAATTGTTTGGTGGCTACCACACTCCAAAAAGATGAGTGAGGTTATGGGTTCAATGCAAAAATGAACGAGAATTTATCAGAAAGACAAAAAATCAAACCAGCAAATGTTCGTATCAGAATAGCCTCCAAACATTGTAAACCAACAGTAACTAACGAAAGAGCAGAAACCAGGCAAAAAACTTATAAATACATTTGTACCAGTAAAAATTTTTGGGTACTAAGGCCTGCTTTAAAACTACATTTACAAAGAAGGTGATCTCAAGGTTTATGCTTATCATGAAAAAAGGGAAGTTAAGCCAAGAAACTTACTGCCATTATAGTGGTGAACCCCAACCTTTGCCAACATTGCATAGTACTCAATCTCAGACTTCCTAAGTGGAGGACAGTTATTGGCAATAATTATCAGCTTCCCTGCAAATGTCAACATTTCTTGAGTTGATTTAACCAAAAAAAAAGATTTTTTTTTGAAATTACAGAGTCAATGCAGAAGCTAATAACACAGCAAGATATATCTAGATAAGCCATATCACCACTCAAAATGGCATTATAAACATATCAATACATGAATCATAATGATTTTTAAACATGAATATTTCACAAATAGAGAATATAACATCGGAAGCTGATAGACCACCGCAAGAGGGATCAACATATTTCTTACAAGAATGAAGATCAGCAATCAGATCAACACAAGAAAAAACAGAGAAAAATGAGAGAGAAAACCTTTGGAGCTCCTGAGAGATTCGAGTACAGTTTTGTAACCCAAGGTGAATTTTCCACTCTTCATAACCAGAGCCAACCTGCTGTTGATGCTCTCATGAGTCTTCTTCTGCAATGCATCAATTCCAAAAATTAAAAGAAAGGGGTTAAAATCTGAATCTTCAGTTTGCGACTTTTCGAGACAGTAAAATCTAGAATTAAAATTCGAAGGCTATGAAGAATCAAAAACTAGGGAAGGAAAATATACGGTTTTCTTGGCGGCCACCATGGTTGAGCACTGTATAACGCAGAAAAACGCAGAACCAAAGAGACAAACCCTAAGAAAAAGCGAAATCGGAGAGTTTATAAAATATCGTTTTTTGGGCTGCTATATTTGGGTATTGGGTTCCTGTACCTCTGGTCCCTTTTCTCCAAATGGGCTGCTTTTGATATCCATTTCAGAAAAAAGGGGTTTTTTTTTTTTTTAAAAAAAAAAACCTATCATTTTTTAGACTTCATTTGTTTCCTGGAAAATAATTCCCTTATGAAATTATTAAAAAATATAAATATTTTTCTTTATTTGGCTTGTAATATGAAAATTGAAAAAATAAAGATATAAGTATAAAAGAATTATGATAAGTGGTGAGAAATTAATATTGATTTGTATTTTCTCTCTCTTCCGAAAAATAACTTTCCATTTACGGAATGAGACGTTATTTTCTCTTATATATTATTTTCCTTTTACGTCACAAATACTGAAAAATAAATAAAATTTTTTTCGAATGAATATTTTGCATAAATTAAACACAAATTAAAAGAAAAATTTAGTTATGGTAAAACACATCTTAAGCCCCTTGAATTTTTATGGATTTTATAATTGATCCTGGATCAATTTTCAATACATTGAACACATAAATTTTTTATTTTGATAGTATGAACCCCAAACTCAATACATTTGTCTCATGTTGGTTGTAGTATTATGACACAAACTATGCTGACATGTAAAACTAAATCAGATGTACAATTTATATCTTTAGCTATGGCACTTGCTTAGCAAGTATGATTTGGATCGCTTCACTGTACCCTTGAGTCTTTTACTTTTGATAAAAAATATGTCACGTGTAAATTAACAGATGTTGCAATTTACAAAAGACAAAAATGTCAAGTTTGGAACAAATAGTGTCAAAACAAAAAGCATATGTATTCAATGTGTTTGAAAAAATTGATCAAAGAAACAATTACGAAATCTATAAAAATTCAGACAGCTCGGAATTGTGTTTTACTTTTAGTTATTATATATGGATGACACATCCGCAAAAGGTAGCGTTTTAGGTTTCTCAAAGCTTTATATATAGCATAAATAGATAGATTCATCAATTTACTTGTGTGCAAACAATAAATTTAAAAAAGAATTGGATCCCTTCAAAATTGGGGTCAAAGTCTATGTCTCCTTGAATTTTCAGGCCGTATTTGCTTAAAGAAGCATAGCTTCCTTCACATTTTCTACCCAATTTGATTCATACAAATTAGCATCTGCCAATTGATTTGGATAATGTGGATGCACTTTGGTCTTTTCAAGCAGTTCAGTAGACTTCTTGAATATTGTTTAATATAATCATATTTGAACTCTAATATCTAAGCATTAAGTAATCCTATAGCCAACAAATGGTAAAGCCATTTAGAAACATGAAACTCTGGAATAAATATAGGATTACAATGAAATTTTACGTTCCAACATAAAATTTGAAGACTAAGATTCTAAAATCATCATCGCTGAAAAATTACAAGGAGTGGTTACCACAAGAGTTGACAAATAAAACACAAAATTGTCTTACAATATCAAAGCACCAAATCTCCTAGCAAGCAGAAAAAAGACCAAAACTTGAGGAGAAATGCTATTCCTTTGGGCCTAATCAATGGTCACCTGGTATGCTCTTAATAATATCAGAATCACCTGGATCAATAATGCTGAGGCAACACACTCTGAAATATTTCCCACAAGCCGTACCCAAGTCTACATTGTCTGAAATAATAACAAAGCCAGCCAACAAATTAGTTTCATGCAAAATTTGTATTCATAGATCACTACAAAGCTATATTGTAAGTTCAAAAAGTAATAAGACACCCCTAAGCATTAACGATAGATTGTATCTCAAATTTACAACTACTTTGAGTGTAATGGTATGAATAAACAATCCACAATCATTTCCAATCATAAACTTCAGGTGGCACAAGATCACAAAATTCGACATATCATAAACCCAATCAATCAAATGTTGAGTGTTACTCTTTGACACATATGTCTGCAATTTGAATAATCAAACTGAACGGCAAGCACACATTGTAAATGAACAATAAAAACAGAGCAGATATTAATGCAAAAACATATAACTCCATCCGTAACAACTAAAATTCTTGGGTACTAATCCATCCATAACAATTAAAATTCTTGGGTACTAAGGCCAGTTTAAAAACTAAATTAGCAAAAGGTGACCTTAAGGGTTGTGTTTATAATGAAACACGAGATTAAGCCAAGACACTTACTTCCATTGTAATGATGAACTCCAACTTTTGCCAACATTGCATAGTACTCAATCTCGGACTTTCTAAGAGGAGGACAGTTATTGGCAATAATGATCAGCTTCCCTGCAATCGTCAACAATGGCATTTATGCAGATGATTAACAAAAAAACATTACAATTACAATAAAATAACAAAAGCTAATAACAGAATCGAATATCTATAAGTATACCACATTAACATTCAACATCATACTACAAACTTATCAATAGAAGATTCATAATGTAAGAGTAAGCGGAACAAGGCAAACTTAAGAGCTTGTAGTCGAAACCAGAAATGATTCATTTACTCTAAGCCAACATTTACGTACAGGTAGACAATAATTAATCGTAATAAAATATAAAAAGAGTTAGCAAATTTTAGAAACACTTATTTGAACTTAACAGACTAAAAAAGATAAATAAACGAAGCTTTATCAGTTAAGAAATAATTTAAACAAACAATATTCCATAACAGAAGAAGATGAGCAATCAGATACTAAAAAAAAAAAAAGAGAAAAATAAGAGATAATACCTTTAGAGCTCCTGAGAGATTCGAGTACAGTCTTGTAACCCAATGTAAACTTTCCACTCTTCATAACCAGGGCCAGCCTGCTGTTGATGCTCTCATGAGTCTTCTTCTGCAATGCATCAATTCCAAAAAATAGTTAATATCTAAATCTTGCGAATCAGAGAAGGTGAAATCTAGGCTTAAAATTCGAAGCTCTGAAGAATCAAAATCAAGGGAGGGAAAATTTACGGTCTTCTTGGCGGCCACCATGGTTGCTGTCCTACACGGAGAAGCTAAAGGGAAAAACCCTAGCAAAGATGAACAAGGGATTTATATATCCTTTTTGGGTTGCGTTTGGGTATCGGATTACCGTACTCGTTTCCCATTGGGTTATTCTCGAATTGGATATTTATATTTCAAATTTGGTTTAGGATATCGGATTTTCCCTTTCTTTTTTTTTTTTTTTTTTATATACAAATACGAAACAATCCATAATTTACGATTTCTTTTAATAGAGAAATATTTCTATAACAATCAATTTTTTTTTGCTATAACAATCAATTTTTTTAATAAAAAAAAAAAGTCTATTAAGATAAATCAGAAGCAATTACAGTTCTAATTAAAAGTGGACAAACATAATGTCATGTCGCTCTATTTGTCGAAGAGTCACCCGTTCTAACCAACGCATGAGCTGTCAAATTCACAGGCCAACGAACAAAAACTACTCGAATAATAGAGAGTTGACGCAACAACACATGACAATTTTCGAAATACATTCCTATTAGGTGCAGAAATGTGAATGTCATTGTTAATGAAAATTACCACATTAAGAGTATCCAACTCCAACACCACCTGCAAAAATGGGTAGTCTTTTAACCAATTCAACGTTTCTCTGCAGTTTAAAACCTCAGCTATAAAAGGGTCGCAACCCCCATACAAGAGTAAAAATCACACTCCAACCACTGAACCATTCATATCCCTAACCACACATCCATGTCCCAGGCAGTTTCCGTCATCAAATACACTAACGTCAATATTGCATTTAACCCAATTTAGAGGTGGTCATCTCCAATGTTAAATTAGGCATGTACTTCCTCACTGTGTATGTACTGTTTGTCATTAAATTTAAGTAAAATATTTAAAGTAATTATAAAAATTAATGACAAAAGACGTATTTTATTCTCGAACTCTAATATAAATATTTCACTATTGCTTTTGATGAATCCATATATTTTTTATTTGTTATGCAATTTTTCTATTATCCATATAATTTAAAATATAATTTTTCTCGATTTCATTTTCGATTAAGGTTATAGTATCTGGTTTAATAAAACTCGAGCCATGGATCTCCCAGTTGAAAAAATATACTTTTACTACCAAATTATAGCTGGATAGACTATTTTTCTCAATACATTTGATTAAACATTACTTATCAAAAAATTTGCATTCAGCTACGCAATCTATTACAAACATTCAATTGCAGTTGACAAAATCAAAAGTTATTTTCACAACTAATACACCAAATAATTCGTAAAATTTTTTCAACCAAATTTATTTTCAATGTCATCAATCACTTCTAGGTTTGATAAGTTGATTATGAAATCTTGTATAACGATATAGTTGATTAGGTTGATAGCCAAGAATACGAATTCTACTTTAAGGAAAAGCTTAATATTTCCATTTGATTGTCTAAATTTATCAAACTAAAGTTTAGCTATCTTCCTGCCACAATTTGGACACATTTAGCTATCTTCCTGCCACAATTGTGATTTAAAGTTTTCTAGTTTAGTTTTGTTATATCCACCCCTTATACTTTAATTTGTACTAAAATATGCTCTCGATAAATAATGCATTGTCATATAATTAGAGTATAAATTTTGGTTATAAGTATTTTACTAATATGAGGTACACACTAGCAATGGATATAAAATACCTTAAAGAAACAATTAATTTAACAATATAGTATTTGTTTGTCGGAACCGGCCCGACGACTGAAAAAAGAAACAATATAAAAATATGGTTTTATATGGGAAGCAAAGTGAATGATTTTATTTATTAAACAATTTAATATTTTAAGAGTCGCCACCAATCGATTTTCGGTGCAATTGGACACCCTTAATAACCAGATATTAAAAAATGGTCTGCTTACCAATTACATGTAGAGAAGACAAATGTCACCCTACCCTACCTCTAATTGGTACAAAACGTTGAAAATTATTTAAAGCGATGTAATTTTTGTTTATTTTACCCAACTACAACATGATTTTTTTTTTATTAATGAAATTTTGAAATTTGACTACTATGTCTTGATTTTCTTATTATTATCCTTATTTTATCTAAGACAAGTTTTTTAAAATAAACTTTTGTGGTCCAAAAATAAAATCTCTAAATTATTTAAGTTACTAAAGAAATTAAAAAAAAAAAAGAAAAAAATTAAAACATTTAACACTTTTATATTTAAATCACAAGGATTAATTATTTTCTATAAATTCCATGCATTTGATTCAAATCTAAATGATATGGAGAGATAATAAAGAAAAATAAAAAGGGCTAATGGTGATTTGGGCTTTTGTGTAGCTATTGGTCCATTACTCCTGTTTCGACCCAGAAAATCTAATCTCACCTAGACTCATTTAATCCTAAAACAAACACCTAATTCAAACCCTAGCTCCATCAGTTTCCGACATCTGCCACCCTTCTCTCTTTTTTCTCTCTATCTTGCTTTCTCTAGGACAAGCTCTCCCCATCTCCGACCATCTCTTCTCTCTCTCGGGGTTCGCCGGTGGTGTTAAACTCTCTCTTTGCCTCACCTAAACTCTTTGCTCTGCCTTTATCTCTTGCCTAAACCGTCAATTCCTCCTTGTTATCTAGTGATTTCCAACGAAACGAACTAGCCTGAACCTGCCTCCCTTTTTATTTTCGTGCAATTTCCAGCGACACGGACGCGTTTCTTCTCCTCTCCTTCTCATTTTGCCGTGGTTAGTTGCTGGTAGCCTAGGCTTTGCTTCTTCACTTTTTTCGATGCTAATCTCCTTGTTTCTTTCACTATCTTCATCTGTCCGCCATCGTTCCTATGCTGCAGGGGCTGCGCTGAAGGGGGTCACTGGGGGGTAGCTAACCCCTCAGCCGCCGGAAAAAGCCACTGAGTAAGGGGCTTTCCGACGGACGCCCGCCCAAGAGCAGGGCCCCTACTCTTGCCTAATACAAGGACAACCCTGTATCAGGGTTTTAATTTTTTTTATTTTTATTTTTTGAATTTGCCAGGGAAAAACGCCTGTTTTTTTTTATTTCCAGGGAAAAACGACGTCGTTTTGCTCTGAAATTTAAAAAATAAAAATAAAAACAGACTAGGGCAAAACGACGTCATTTTGCCCTGTCATTTGGGAAAACAAAATAAAAGGCAGAGTACAGACTTCGTCTCTCACCTGTCTCCTCTCCTCCTCTCCTCTTTGTTTTCTCGCCTGCCTGTGCCGCCGCTTACCGCAGCTGACTCGACGCCGTCCGTCCTCCTCTCCTCTTTGCTTCTTATTCCGGTTAGTTTTAATTTTAAATGTCAGGTTTGTAATCTATTTAGGTTTTATTTCAATTAGGTTTTAAAGAAAAATATTTGTGTAAATTAGGTTTGAATTGGTAAATTGAGGCATTAATTGATAAATTGATTATGTAAATTATGTTGTTACTTGATAAATTAGTTTTGAATGTGGGTTTGAATTGATAAATTGATAAATTGATGATGTAATTGATAAATTGATTGTGTAAATTGTGTTGTTACTTTTAGATTTGAATTGATAAATTAAGTTTGAGTGTGTGTTTGAATTGATAAATTGATAAATTAGGTTTGAAAGTATGTTTGAATTGAATTGATTGTGTATTGTTATTTTTGGGTTTAAATTGATAAGTTTGAATTGATAAAGTATGTTTAAATTTAGTTATGAATTGATTAATTGATTGTAATATTTGTGTTTTTATTTATAGGAATTAGAAATATGGATAAGTTTATTACTAGAACAAATCGGAATCCTTTATCAAATCTCAAACCATCATTAACCAGTAATGAAACCCCTATTGGTATGTTATTTGTATTGAATTGCTTGGATTAATTTGATTGTGTTGGATTAGACTTAAGTTTTAAATGAATTTGTTGTTTGAATTAATTTAATTGTGTTCTTATTGAATTGAATTAAATTAATTCAGGATTGTCAGCCGATCGAAAATTTTTGTACATCGGGCGAAATTTTTATTGACTGGCTGGAAATTTTTTGAAGCAAATTCTGTCCCCCCCAATGAAGCAATCCTGGCACCGCCAATGCCTATGCTCTTATGGCTGGAGCTCGCTGCATGTGTCAATAGGGTGTAAATAAAGGAAGGAGAAGGAGCACTGCTCACCCCTCCATAGCTGGCATCGCTATTGTCGCTGCGTACTCACCACGAGTCCCCACTGATCGAGGGTATTTCTCTTTATTCCTCTTGTTTTATCTATTTTTTTTTCTTAAATTTGTGTTTCTTTTTTCACATTTCTATTTTGTGTTTTTCTTCCTACTGATTTTTTTATTTGATTTCATCCCTTAGAGATCACAACGCAAGCTAGTCCAATCACTAACATCTCGTCGGATTTCCAGAAGCTCTCGGACAGGAGCGGCTTTCCTAGTTAAGTCCCTGAAATTCCCATTTTCTGTTGCAATGCATATGAGTAATTGGAATTTGAGATCTCTGTTATTGATGACTAATGCTTGCTATTTTTTGTTTTTGTTTATGAAATGGACTAGTATTTTGAAAATTTGGTTTATATGCATGTTGGTTCAAAGCAAGGCTCATTGTATGAGCTGAAACTGGATTCTTTATCTGAAATTTTTTTTTATATGCATGTGAGTTGGAGAAACTGGATTTATGTTTATTTTGGTTATGCGTGTTGGTTTAGTGATATGCCATGAAACAGATTTTATTGGGCAAAAAGTGAAATCCTGTGATCATGCTTGCTACCTATGACGAAACTAGTATGTAATGCATGCATGGACTTTTAAACATAAACTTGAAATTTGCAAATGATATGTTTGGATACACGTGCCTATGATGATGCATATGCTAGTTTGATGGACTGAAATGAGATTTACATAAGCTCAAAATGTATGACTTGAATCTGGATTTAAAATTTTGGTTGAGGTTAATGTCTCGGATTCCGTTTTCAATTGAAAGAAATTGTATGCATGATTACTTTATTATTGGATTCTGAATCCTGATGGGTGATGGTTTACTAATACGCAAAATTACACATTTATGCTAATGGAATCTGTGTGTGCTTGTGTTGTGGGTGATTCCAGTAGTTGTATGATGCAAGTATGATCTCACGGATATAAACTTAAGATTTGTAATCCGGTATGCCTAAGTTCGTGTGCCTACACTGATGAATGTATATGTGATGGCTTCTCGATCCAAAACTGATTAAATTTGTGATGACTAAAGAAATTATGTATGAAAACCCTGAGTTTTGGTGAATTAATTATTATGGTGGTACTAAACTTAGAACTACTAGGTTTTATTCATGAAAGGGTTTTTAAGGTTTTAATGAAGAATGCAAATAATGTCCTTTATTCCATTTTTATCATTGATGAATAAAAGGGTATTAATTTTATTTATGTGATTTCATAACAGAATACTACTTATTTCTGCTCTCTTTTTTTCATAGGAATGAGTCAAAATAATAAAGGGAAAAGACAAGACTTAAAGACTCATAACTAAGGAGAAGAGTGGATGAAGAGTTAATTTATTATAGTTCTGATTTTATTTATTTAAGGATGACTGTAATAATTGTTTGGTCTTTTGTTGGTTATTCACAAGCACTTAACATACACATACCCAAAAATAAATGGATGCTAAACCTAGACCTCAAAACACTAGTAAGGAATGGGTGCATTCCATGCCCCATCTTTTACTAATGATTTAGGACACTACCCAAAAGGAGAGTCTCTTCTCCATATACATAGAGATAGTACCCCTCTTTGGGTCATAACTGCCTAAAGCTCTTTAACCAAGAACATCATAAAAAGGAATAATAGATTTGGAAGAATAAATGAAGGAAAAAGACTTGCTTTTAACTCCGCTTCTGTAAATGTGGCTAATGCCTTCAAATACTCAACCCAACCACTAAAAAAATGTAGGAATGATATGAGAAATTGGTAGGTATAGGGAAAATGGTGCAAGAAGTAGACCAAGAGAGGAAGATTTGGGTGTGAATGCTACTTTGTTTTGAAATCTTTTAACCTCACTCTCTCTCTAGATTTTTCTCTATTTTTCTGTGTCTGAATTCTCCAAATCTCTCTTTGTTTTTCTGAATAGGTTTTTTTTTTTTTTTTTTATTTAAATGAAAATATCTTCTTAATTTATAGAAAATAATGGTTACTGTTCACATGAACAGTAACCTGCGTGATAAGTAAGTAGTAACAATTGGACTTCTTTGCAATTTTTGGTTCAAAATTGACTAGATGGTAACTATCCATTAGAAGCTAATATTTCTATCATATGGGCTATTTGAAGGCCCATTTTTGTAATGTTTCAGATGTTAAATTTAGCTCAAGTCTATGTAATTGTCTTCAATTTCCTACCAATTTGTTTTTTCTGTATTTTTTATTTTGTTATTTTTGTATTCATGAATTGTAACCAAAAGAAATCAATAAAATAATTTATTTATTTTCTATGTCTTTTTTCTTATCTTTGTCTATAAAATTTGAAAATAAAAATCTAAATTAAAATAAAAAGTTGTTGTAAGAATGAAAAATAAAAAGGTTAATCAAAATGAAGAGTTGTTGCATTTTTTGGATTTTTTCTGAGATTGAAATATAAACGAAATAAAAATAAAATATCACCCGGACGAAATGGATATCTACATTGTTTTTTCTATTTTTAAAAATGACTGGTAACAATATATTGAACTATACCTTAATTAATTAGGTTTATTATATGGAGAATATTTTTTAAATAATATATACCACTTTCTCCATCTCAAAATATAGTTTACTTCAACTATTCACGTGGTTTAAAATAGGCTAAACAATGTACTAGTCTCTATATTTTTACATGTTACATTAGTAAGTCAGCATATATATTTTAATATCTTTAACTTTTGTGTCAAAGAAATGTTTAGTCACTCTACTTATTTTTATATATGAAAGTACAAAATTATCTTTAGTTATAAATAAAAATGTATTTTAAGTTTTTAATTTTAATTAAAAGAATTCTAATAATTTTTGTTCCATGTATACATAAAAATTTTATACTATATATATTAATTATAAAAATAAAAATTTATCAATTATTTTTTCTCTTAAATTTTATTATAAATTTAATTTAATATAATAAACAATAAATTTTTATTTTATTTCTATTTACGAAATATACTTTTTGCAGATAATTTAAAAATCTATAATTATATAAAAACATGTTAATAAATAAATTTATTAATTAATATTAGAAATATTAAGATTATGAGAAAAAAGAAAAAAATAGAAAAAATAATATGTTTTACCATTATAAAATAGAATTAATAATAATTTTATCATTATTTAATTCTATTTAACCATTAACTCTAATAAACACGCTAAAGAGTTAATTAATATAAAACTTAGAGACTATATAATTAATTCTAAAAAGAGAAGGACTGACTATATAATATGTAAAACCATAGAGTTTAATAAATTGTCTACCATTAAAAAGTATAATTAATTTAGATTAAGTATTAATTTTTATACATAATTTTATCTGTCCTTAAATTTGAAACTATTATTCTTTTTATAGTTTTAAGAAAAAATTAATATATTTCTTATAGATTTTTTGAAACAATGTTATTAAAACCATAATTAAAAAAAATGTTATTAAAACTAGATTGATAGTTCAACCCAGGGTTGGTTCCGTCGGTTTAATAGCTCAAAACTGCTCAAATTGAAAACAGGGACCGTCGGAAGACCAATCGAACAAGAGAACCGGTCAAAACCGGTTTGAGTCATTTTGTGCCAAACGGTGTAGTTTTACAACACAAATTAAAAGGAAAGGGCTGATTTGCACAACACGCTAGAACTGAATTCGAAAGATAGGGACTTCTAAATCAAAAACCCTATCTTCCTCACTTCCGCTCCATTAATTCTCACTGTTGCTGCCGTTGCCGGTGCTTCCGCGGCTCCACCTGCCTCAACTTGCTCCAGTGGACACCTCTTCTACTTCTACCTATTGTTTTCTCTTATGTGTAAGTTCCGCCACTCTCGATCCTTTTTCATTTGTAAGATCCATTCTTCCTTCCTCTTCTTCTTTCTTATGTTGTTCTCCTTTGATTTTAATCTCTCATGTGTTTTATTCAAATGCACAATTTTCGATTTTGAATTCATATTTGCTTCTTTTTTTTTTTTATAATTAAACTTTTTCCTTCATTTACTATATGAGCAAGATTTTTTTTTAAAAATTATTGATTGACCTATTTCTTGGCAAAATGGGAAGGACTGAATGCTCAATTGAACCTCGACTGTTTTGAGTTGCCAGAATTTAACATGTTACACAATTGTGTATATATGAGCAGGTTTAGTAAGTATCCGCTTGTGAACGAGTTAACGAATACAGAAACAGCAGAGTTGCATGAATATGCCAGCAAGAATTGGAATTCAATTACTACTTCTCTCTTCTTATCCCTCGCTCCTAGGTGCTCTTTAAATAAGATTGTCAGTCTCTCTTTCCCTGTTTTTTTTCTTTTGGATTTTCTTCTTAAGATATGTTCTGTTTCATTGCTTAAAAGAAACAGCTTTTGGGGTTGTCTCACTTTGCTTTCTTAATTTTTGTTTCAATTTCACCTATTTAGATATTAGCAACTTAATTTTGTGTTGTTTTACTTTGATAATTTGCAGGGGCTTCCAGAATCGGGTTTCTGCCGCTTTTGACCCACAAAAGGAAATTGGGAATTGGATTTGCAAAGAAAATGGCTTGGAGTTTGGAGAAATGTGATGATGAGGTTGAGAACAAGCTGAAGATGGTTCGCCCCGCCACTGAACTGTACGCTGAGCAGGCAGTTGAAGCCCTCAAAGCTGGGAAGGTCATTGCAGTGCCCACAGATACACTCTACGGATTTGCCTGCGATGCTTGGTATGCAATCTTAATGCTCTGTGTTCTATATTTTGAATTAATTCCTCTAATTTGTATTTTGTTGTTTCATAGAGATAATTGGTAGTTTTATTGAGGTACTATCTGTGGTGTCTTTGTTTTGTACAAAGGACTTATGGGTTTTGTTCGGGTGTTGTTAGGCATTTTTGGACAAACTTTTTCTTATTATTATGAATCAGGAATTGTTTAAGTGCTTGTGTAATTGTGTGGATGATATGGAAAACAATGAAGATTGAATGGAGGAATCAATTATTAACTGTGAAACGGCTGATAGTTGTCGCCCTGCGTATCAGTATACCACAGTTGGATCCAGATTTTTTCTTTTCTACTGATACAACTTGTTAAACACATGGACCTGGATATTATTGGTCTTAAAGCTTAAATGATGCATCCCTTTGACAATTTGGTATTTTCTTGCCTTCCAGAGTTGAAGAGAATATGAAAATGACAAAGATATCAAGTTATTTTTGAAAACTTTGCAACTTATTTACCATATCACAACTTGGATTTGAGCAATTCTCGAGGTTGGCCTCAATTTTTAAATATTTCGGGAGGTCAACAGTTTTTTTTTTTCTTTTTAGATGTTACTGATTGCAGTTTCCTCTCATGGCAGCTCATTGGAAGCCATCAACCTTATATATGAGATCAAAGGGCGGAAGCATACAAGCCCTCTTGCAATTTGTGTTGGCGATGTCTCGGCCATAAACCATTTTGCAGTCACTGACCACCTGCCTCATGGCTTACTTGATTGTCTACTCCCTGGCCCAGTTACTGTTGTATTAAGTAGAGGTATACAACTAATGTCTCCTCTCCAATAGATGCTGCTGCTAATTGATGATTTTGTTACCTGAATCTTCACTTTTTCAAATACCAGTGTTTATACTTCAGTATTTGCATACTGAATCCGCACATAATGTGTAACTACATTTTGGGATCGTTATAGGGGAATCAAGTGCACTTGAGAAGTCCTTGAATCCTGGATTAGACAGCGTTGGAGTTCGAGTGCCTGATTCTGGCTTCATCAGGGTAATTGCTCGAGGTTTGGGGAGAGCAATAGCCTTGACAAGTGCAAATCTTAGTGGAAAGCCAAGCAGTGTTTGTATCAAGGATTTTGAGAGCCTATGGCAACATTGTGCATATGTCTATGATGGGGGTGTGCTGCCATCTGGTCGTGCTGGATCTACAGTTGTGGACCTGACTAAGCTAGGGAAATACAAGATTCTTCGACCTGGAAGGTGAGCTTTCAGTAAAAAGATAATATGAATATAGTATCTCGATGTGAAAGAAAATATATGCTGCTGTAGTTGGCACTTAGGTGATATAGTAGGGTGTTATTAGTGAGCACTTCCTTAGTAGATCCACATCTTATTCATATCGAAAGCTATTGCCTTATGAATATGTTACTTACCTAATAATATATGTTAGCTTTAACGTGTTGGTTGGAGAAAATAATTTACAAGGGCAGAAGTGATGACATTTTCTTTGGTTTCACTGGATCTATGTATTTATTACGTGTTTCCTTGTGTGTCACCCCCTAGTTGTGGAAGAGAATAAAGAACCAATTTTCTTAAATATTCTGTTTTGAAGTTTTCATCTGTAGCATCAAGTTGATCAATGCCATATGGCCATTTAATTGTTGCATTTGGCTTCATGAAGAACATTGTTGGATAGTTGATGGAATTTTGGTAACTGAGAAATTTCTTTTACCTTTTAGTTGTGTGAAATGATAGTGTGATTATTGAGACAATTTTAGAATTCTATGCTACTCTACTGTTCTTTTGCATACCGTATTTGCCATTTTTTTTGTTTTTGAAATGTCAAGTGTTGCCAATTTCCCAATTCTCCTTTTTTGCATGCTTGTGGGTTCTAAGGTTTATATCATTTATAATTTTTGGCAAATCCTTGGAATTCTCAATTGTGCTTTTATCTATTTCCAGTGCAGAGGATGAGACAGTGGCTATCCTTCAAAAGCATTCCCTAGTTGAAGAATCAACAGCTATTTGAAGAAATATTGGAAATGAAGCATGGTAGTTATATGCTGATGTGAACCTATGGTGCTTGTCGGAGGAGGGAGTTACTCATGCATGAGATGAACTCTCACCGTTTGATTTGATAATTCTAGGGCAAATCACCCAATAGCGGTCAAATTATTCAGCTGTGATTTGCGTATAATTTCGACTTAATATGTGTACATTTTGTTGACAGCTCTATATCAACAAAAGAAATATTGAGAGCTATTATTTGTTTTAGTTTCTACTCGTATTGAGAAGAAAAACAATATTAGGTAATTGTTTGATTGTACGTTCGAAATAGATTAAGTTTCTGGTAGAACACAGTTTGAATTTCTTTTAATTGTCAGAGAAGGTGTAGGAAACTCTTTACATCTCGAGCAACTATGTTGTTGTTAAAAAAAAAAAAAAAAAAAAGAAACTAATTTCAGAGGAATGGCTGTCTCTGAGGACCCAACTTAGATCGAGTTCAATCCACTCAACTTTGTTGGCAAGCAGGTTTATCCGCAGTCTGTACGAAAGAGAGTTTAATATGCATGAACGAAGAAAGAACTTCAGAGGAAGAAAGACAGTTTCGAAGCAGGTTAGTTACTATTTCATTCTTGCTAGACTTGTGGGTTTGTGGCTGGCCTTGTATATGATCATGATGAGTAGCATATATATTATTGAGGCAAATAATAAATCCAGGATATTGTATATCCATGAATTCCCAGAGATTGACAATTAGGATTACGTGTTGATATATTTATTTAAGGATCTGCTACGCTTGTTGGTCAAGAATGTTATGTTATGTTATATTTGATTGATTGAATATTCTAATAATGTTGTTGTCTGATTGTAATTTTAAAATACTATAATTGTTTGCTAACTATCCCAGACTAACATCTCATGTTATCAACTACCTCAAGTAATAGTCTGGTCAATAAGGAGCTGCTTTCTTCTGCTTTGAATGGTCAACATTTTTTGAGTGGAAAATCCTTCTATTAAATTGACATTATTTACTAAATGGGTGATCTAATCATTATGTAAATATGCAACAAGTGTCCTCATATCCATGACAAATATGCTGCTATACTTTGGCTTACATTTAATCTTATTATCTGCAGTACTTTTTTTTTTTTTTTTTTTTGTTCCTAATAAGATGGCTTTGTATTTTCAAAAGTATTTATTTGTTAATGCGCTATCACTTTCGAATATTATTATTATTTGGGGTTTTTAGGAGAACGCACCAATTTATTTTAATTTTCATCTTTTATAATTTAAACTTAATTATCTTCTTATTTTTTCGTCATTCCACTTAAGAAAGTTATTTTAGTTTTTTCTTTTTCCAAAATGAGATCTATATATGAACAAAGTATCATGAAGTTATTATAACAACAACTACCGAAACATCTATCAATACAATATCGTAAAAGTATAAAAAAGGTATCAATACAGTATATGACAAAAAACACATATATAATAACTAAATATTAAAATATGTATTAACACAATATTGCAAAAGTATTAACAAAGCGTCAACAAAATATATAGCAAAAAACGCATATATAACAATAAAACACCAAAACATGTTTCAACACATTATTGCAAAAGTATTATGAAGGTATCATAATATTACAAGAGGATCATAATAGTTATTGAGGTTATACAAGTATTATAAATGTATAATGAATGCATAATAAGCAGTATAATTAATGTATTGTAATAGTATCATAATAGTATAATAATAGTATTTGAGTTTATACAAATCTAAGAAATGTATAATAAACGCATAATAAATAGTATTATGAAAGTATCACAATAGTATGATAATAGTATTCGAGGATATAAAAGTATCAATGGTATAACGAATGACTAACTAATGTAGAATGCATAATTAAGGAGGTATGTTATAACCAATTCAGCCATTAAAACTTTGGACTAGTTTGGGATTGCTGTTAGTGAAAGTGCTGTCAGACAAAATTAGGTTTCATTGCTTTCTTTAAAGTTAGTTTTAAGTGTTTTTTCCAGTACCTTCCTTAATACAATTTGACTTTTACCAATTGTGCATTTGAGGCTACTTTATGCGGCCCTACAAGCAGCTTTCAGCCAAAATAAGGTTCCCCATACTTTGGCTGAAAGTTGCTTTCGGAGCTACGAAAAGTAGCTCCAAATTGGCCTTCCTAGAAAAAAAACTCATTAATCTCCGACAAAAGTTTTAGGTTTGGATCACAATTGCATCTCTTTTTTTTCTCATAACCTAATTAAATTATGTGTAATTGATCAATGGGTATTGTCGGTAGCATCAACAGCTTCATGCCAAATTTTCTAACCTTCGAGCCCTTCCATAAAAAGCCTCTTCTCATGTAAGTAATTAATCGTTCTGACTGCAATTTATTTATTTTTCAAATTTATAAGTTTTTTTTTTTTTCTAAAAATGTTAATGAAGCAAAGTTTTATGTTTGGAATAGAAAATCAGCAGTAAGTAGCGAATGCACAAAATGAAAATCAGGAGGGGGTGCATAGATTAACAGTGTTTCGATCATTGTGTAGCAGTAGACTATTGGATCTAGGGAAGAAAAGAAATCTCCTAAGGCTACTACTAGCGTTTATTTTGTTGATCTTAATAACAAAACTCAACCAATTTTAGATGTTCATCATGTTACTTCCATTTTGAATGTCGACTCTAATCCTACCATTTTGTTTTAATACCTTCTAAAACCCTGCAGAACCAAAGAAAACAAATAAGCAACAATATATGAATTTTTTCATATGTGTCAATACTAGCATGAGATCTTCATGGTAGTTCGTTAATACCTTTTGATACAAAAACTAAAATTTAAACATAAAAATGATGAATATATATATATATATTTATTTATTTATTTATTTCGAATAAAAAAAATGAACGGAACTAAAGATAAATGACAAAGTTAGCTTTAATTATTGAAGATGCGAAAGAAAAGTAGAAGAATTCATGAATGAGATGAGATGGTAGGACATACCAACTCGTAATTTAAAAAAAAAAATTGAAAAACAATATTAAATGAAAGAAAATTTGTAAAAGACCTATTTAACAAAATATGAAAAGGTATAAGTGGAAAAAAAACAAAGAAGAGTATTTTTTGGTAATTTCCACAATTATTTTGGTGTTAAAGCATATATTTCCATTTAGATATTGTTGCAAACAGCAGTCCTTGAACGCTGATTTTGTGAAGGTCAATATATGCATGCTATGCTCTGGTCTTTCCTGATTTGTATGAGATCATTACACATCCATATGGTTACTTCACAAAACACCAGCTCATTTGTTAATTATACAATAATAATAATAAAAAAAAGATATTCTTATACATTTATTTTTATTCACATACTTATATATTTATTAATGTACCTAGAAAAACAGATATGGTGTCGAAATCAGACTCCATGGCTGCCCAACTGACCACGGAACAATAATCAAAATTTTCCATCTATATTTAAATATTATAGTCTTTTTTCTATATTTGAATATATTATTATTAGCACAACAGAATTCAGCCTTTTCAATTTCGTAATTTTTTAATTATAAAATTTGGAATTTCTTCATTTAGAAAAGCGTACGCCAATGTGTTTTTTAGATGAATAATGTGACTTTGGTTGACATGTGAACATATGCAGCGAAAGTGATAAAATTAAAGTTGGATCTTTAATGATTCATGTGATGTTACCCTGCAATTTTAAACATGATTTGTTTCTGTATGAACAAATATTTTATTACAAAATATCTCTTTTTCAATTTTTATATTTTGAAATATTCACTTCATTGTTAATATATGTCCATGTCAATAAATAAATATTATATCCTTAATTTCAAAATTTTACTTATATTTGACATTTAGAATTAGATAAAATCATGAATGCATGTCCATTTTTTTTTTTTTTAAAATGGAAACATTTATTTTATATTAGCAAGTAAGAAGTCCAACTTTAGCTGAAGAACCGAGGAAGCTAAATAATATACCCGAGGTTAATTTATTATTTTTCCTTAAAATCGTGACGATATTCGTGCCAAAAGTATTTTAAATTTTTCATGTCAATTTATTTGTGTCAACAGAATACTCATTAATATATTTTATTGAGTAAGAACATATTTTGATGGATTCAATGGAAACTGTACAATCACAGAAAAATAATTGAAAAACTTGGCAGAAAGTGATCATTGTATTGCACTCTTATTGAGTTAAGAGTGATCTTAATACTATTTTATTACAAAGTTCGTCGTCTGTACATTTTTTAATATTTAATGTTTGGCGTCGTAAAAAATTACCTTTAATAATAAATCAACAATTAGTAAAACAATAAATTAAGAAATAACTTGTTATCTTAAAAAATAAAATTAATTTTAGACTTTCAAGTTAAAACTAAAACAAAATATGTTAAGAGGTGAAAAAGACCTTTTCGGCCCTGTACTATTAATTAATTATCTTCTAATTCTCATCGTTTCAAAGTTGCTTTTTGACCCATGTCGTACACAAAACCATATCCAATTATGCTCATCCTTAACTCATTAAAAAGGTAAAAGAGTCAATTATGCTTCCATTTATAGTTTTGGATAAGACAAAACTCGAAGAACAACTTTAAAACGATGAATATAATTAATTAATAATATACGGAACAAAAAAAGTCATTAGGGTTATATTAAATTGTTGCTTGATTAATCCAAATTCCAAACTCTTCTTCCCTGTTCTCATTAAATATAAGAAAAATTTGTATTTTAAAAAATATTAATCTAAAAGTTGATTATTTTTTTTATGAAAGAGATCGTAGATAAGAATGATTATTACAAATAGGAAAATGTATGAGTTCAATAACAATCAGTCTGAGATTGTTCAGGTGCCTTTTAGTCCATCATTTTCCTAGTTAAAGGTTAGTGTACCTTAATTATCAATCAAATTTAAGATTTGGCTTTAATTCATTAGACACATGTGCGTATTCTGAATAGGATAAAATACTCCCATTATCTTTGTCATACAAGTAGACAAACAAGATTATGGCTTGCCTAATAAGTAGTAATCTCATCATACTTTACATGTGGACGAATAAGGTCACACAAGTCACTCACACCCTACTTAGGTGACCTTCACACCATCCATACACCTGTAAGACTAGATAATGCTAGTGAGGCAGATAACTGTTTTGGCATCATTACTCGTGTCTACAGTTGACAAAACTGTTACAGGATGAAATTTCACATAAAAAAATTAGCTCCATTTTGGCTTAAATTAGGGACTTAATTATTGGGGTGAATAAATCTGTTTCTATAAGTGGAACTAATACCCATAATTTCATAAATCCTAATTAATTAGTATGGGTTAAATTATAATCAAGTCTAATTTAATTTCTATGCGTGTATTTATATAATATCATTATATAAGATACATGTCATTTAAATTAAATAGATTTATCAATTAAAATTAACCTAACAAATTAATTCGTGATATGACTAGAAACAAATATATATAAACATATATATGTATAAATTTCCACCGGGAAATTTATTCACAAGTTAATTTATTTAAATAAACTTTGTGCAACCTAATAAAATATAAATATGCATCAATTAAATTATATTGATCAATCCAATTGATCTTTAATTTAATTGATTAATATTTATCTCTCTAATTAGTAAACTCCAAGTATACCAGTAATTTGATTAGTTCAAACTCAGATAGTTTATGTATATGATCCTGTGGATCCGTTTTTATGTTGGCAGTGGGCCCAAGGCCTACAGACTATAGGCGGGCTCTAGCAAGCCATTACAGTCCCCAATTAAGACAGTGACAGCAGTCTAACAGAAGTGTTAACCTTGTAGTTAAACTTATATATCTTATGTCGCTGATATCGGTGTCCAACACGGAGGCATGTTGTCATCACCCTCTTTTGTGTTCGGACATTTTCTTGATTTTGAATGAACCGATGCTCACAAACAAGTTCCAACTTGTTTGGGTGTAGCCACACTCTTATCAGTTGTATTCATAAAGAGGCCGGTGATATCTTCTCAGTGGTTTACTGAATGACATTCCCTTCTGCATATTCATAGTCTTGCCATGCTCACTGGCACACCCGAACGTATCCATACTTGGCACCCTGTTACAAGCTTTAGTCATACACAAAAGTGTGTCACTTCACATGCAAGACCATAACATGGTCAGGTCAAAGGATCCATATAAGTACTACACAAGAATCACTTGTGATACTATACCATATGGATTTCTCGTTTAGTGGATCTATCTAGTACCATGCCCCGTTACATGTACCCATGAACTTGGTTGACGTTCCATGTCCAATGGCCGGTAAAACACCGTCATACAACCAAGCTTATGATAGTCTTTGGTTCCATTCATTCTCATGACTGGAACAGATTACAAATGACTTTATAGTCATAGCGTTTTCCTATCCATGGTCTTACTACTAAGTACGTGACATTTGTCAACATGGATATGGATATGTCCATTGGATACTTTATTTAAAATATTGCACAAGATGTATATAATAAATAGATTAATGCCTTTATTCATTGACATGAATGTATAATACATAAATCTCATTATAAGATACAAAATATATGATACAATACAAGGACCAATGCCTTGGGACTAGGGCATTCCTAACAGTTCTAATGTTATTACAAATGAGATCAGACAACGAACTAGTGATGCTACCGGTTTGCAACTCAACTGGTTTGACCTGGTTCAACCAAATGTTTATTTTTTAAAGATATTATTTAATTACATATATTATTAAATTGTGGTTCAATTGGGCGATTTGCCAGTTTAACCCCCGATCGATCCATTTTAACCGATTTTTTAACTAGAATTTTTTTATCAATTTGATCAAACATATGACCAATTCGCATTTGAACTGGCCAGTGCGGTCCAGTTTTGATAACATTGGTAGGTTCCTTAATATGTGTAACAAAGCTAAAAAAACCTTTGTGAGAAGCTGATAAGCTAATAATCTCAAGAAACAAAACAACAGACTTTTAAACATAGGAAATAAAGTCTTGGAACCATGTTGGTTGTTTCATTATTCTGGTTGACACCCTTTTTAGGACTGAAGAATGTTGTACAACATGTACAAAATCTATAGCAGAACACATGAAACAAAGTCTTTTAACCATGTTGGTTGCTTCACTATTCTGGTTAACACCCTTGTTGAGACTAAAGAATGTTGTGCAGTAGGTACAAAATCTACAATAGGCAATACAAGTTTCACTACAATATCATTTGCAATAGGAAGAGGTATATTAGTCCTATAAGGAAAGACATCCTCATGAAAAACAACTTCTCTAGTAACAACTAGTTGATGAGTTTGCAAATCCAGAACTTTACATCCCCTTTTTACAGTCTCAAAGCCTAAAAAGAGACTTGGGAAAGCTCTTGCATCAAATTTGGGATTAGCATAATAGCATTTGCAACTAAAGACATGAAACCTATCATATTCTCGTTCAGCACTGAAAAATTAATAGAAATGACTGGTCCAATAAAGAAACTTGGAAGGTAAGACATTCACAACCTGAGTAACTAGAAGAATAACTTCTCCCTAAAACTTCTATGGGAAACTTATCTAAAAAAATGGCCTTTGCAACATTCAGTAAATGCCTATGCTTGCTCTCAATAATGCCATTCTATTGAGGATTATAGGTACAAGACCTGCAATGAAGAATCCAAACTATTGGAATAAAGCTTGACACTGAGAATTAACAAACTCTGTGCCATTGTTAGTTCTGACAATTTTAATAGCTGTAGCATATTAAGTCTAAACCATGTGAAAGAAAACTATTAAAGCAATAAAAACCTGAGACTTCTGTTTAAGCAAAATTATCCATGTTAATCTTGTATAATCATTTACAATAGTAATGAAATATTTTACCCCAATAAGTGAGAAACCAATTTATTTGGCTCCCACAAATAAATATGTAAAAGATCAAAACATAGCTGTGTTTTTTTTTTAATTCTAGAAAAGATGAGTCTATTTGTTTTGCACAAGGAGAGACAGTACAAGTAGATAAAACCCTTGACAATTCTATACTTGGGATATGATTCAATACATCAAAAGAGGGATGGCCTAATCTATAGTGCCACATAGTAGTTTTGATTACCTGTAATTACATCAGTATGAAGTGTTAAAGCAAAACAATTTGAACTTTATGTATCATTTGAGGAAAAAGAATGCTCATCTAATAAAAGATCTTCTACCATCCAACCTATTGCTAATAGTTTTGCACTGGTTTATTCTACAAGTAACAACAATCTTTGTGAAAAATCACTTCAATAGTAATTTACTGCAATAATTGACTTACAATCATGAGGCTATAATGGAAATGGGGCATATAGAGAACATTTTACAAATAAAATGACTCTGATGACTTTACAGTACCCATTCTATCAACTCCCTGAGAAGAACATTAGACAATATAATAGTTTTTTTGCAAAAACCAATCTTTTCTAGAACTTATATGTATAAAAGCTCCACCATCCATAATCCAGCAATTAGAAGCATAAAAAAACATAGTAGAAGGAGAATGTAGCTTACTAAAAAAACTAGAAAAATGCTGAGAAATCAGTGGTACACAGTGGTGATTCTACATACTTTTGAATATTTTTACCTTTGATCATTTGTAAACTTCTTGTATCATATAGTTCATATCAGGTTCTTCAACATCTTCAAACTCAAATTCAAAAATAGAATTTCCTATAGAAACATTAGTCCTTGTACAATGTTGCTGAGAAGAATTAGTTGCATTAGCTCAAGAATACTGTTGTTTAATATTTGATTTTGTTATCAGAAATAAGTAGTGGCTCTCTTAGCCCTTTATACTAGTCAAGATGATCAACAATCCTTAAACAAGTTGCCTTAGTGTGTCCATCTTTATTACATAATTGACAATAGTGATTATCTTTACTCTTCTCATTCTTTTGCTTAAAATCAATAAATCTTCTATCTTTCTTGCTAAAATAGCAATGTCCAGATTATGATTAACTAAAATCTTTTGTTGGTTTTTAACCTTCAACAACATAAAGTAAGCTTTGTTTATATTAGGTAGTTGATCGGTGTATTTTATAATCGTAAATTGCTTTAGTTTATGAGCCGTAATTGAGTTTTTTTTTACTTTATTTAAGGCGGATTCTACTTTCTTTATGCTATTTTTTGTGTTAGGGCTTTGAAGAGGAAAAAGGAGCAAAAAGTTCTTGAAAAAGGAACAAAAATGGCTTGGATCAATTCAAGAGAAATATTAAGACATGACCATATCTTATAGGGTGCTGATTTTGAAGATGTAGAGTTGAAATTGTTAATTGGGCCAACATTTATGGTGGGCCTAGTTGGAGCTGTGAATTCTGCTTAGAGGGAGGAGTTAGGAGCCTTTCAATAGTGTTTTTCATGTCTTTTGTATTTTTCCTATTCCTTTTAGGATTCCTTAACTTATTTTCCTTTTTAGAATTGCATTATTTTGAGATATCTTTTTTAGTTTTAGTTTTTAAGAAAGAAGTCAACATTTTATTTTTACGTTTAAGGATAGTTTTTTTAGTCGATTTTTTTTTTCTCTCTTCCTTGGAACGACAAGAACGTGTATTTGGAGCAGGTTCAAGAGAACTTTTCATCCAATCTTCACTAACGGTTTCTACAATCTATATTAATCATCTCGATTCTCTAGTTTATTCTGATCTTTTTCTCCATTATGTTTTCTATGTTTTCCTTAGTTGTATTTAGTTTAGGTATGAACTAAATCCATCATAGCTAAGGCTATCATAGATCTTAACATTCTTTTAGTTTAATACAATTTAACTCGTATTATTTTCCATCGATTGTGTTATGTTTGCCTAATACTTTGACTGTGTGACCATCAATTTCAATTTTTTTTAGTTAATTTATAATTGACCATAAGACTAAATTAATGGAACCATATAACAAAACGATTGCATGACCATTGCTTTTGTGGCTCACTAGTCGGTGCTAGGTTTTCATGAACTTAATGCTTTCTTACTTAATTATTCAAAACTGAGAGGTTTAAATTCTTAGGTTAAGAATTAGAACTGACAACCCTAACCGGTATTAATTATTAGTGGAAATAACCATCTTTGGAATTTAATTGAGTCAGTTGAATGACTTAAAAAAATACTAGAATTAATGTTGAGTTTCTTCTATCAACTTCCTTTCATTTTAATTAATTGTTTTCTTCAGTGTTAATTGTAGCCATAAAATAAAAAATCATCAAATTATAATATCTAGCCTAGGTTGATAAATAACCCGATTGCATTTAATGATTGCACAATTAGTCCTTATAGGATCAATACTTTACTTATTCTATATTACTTAAGCGACTAAGTGTGCTTGCTCTATAGTGTATGTATTTTATTGCGCATCAATAGTGGATCCATTAATAAGAACTAATCTTTAATATGATCATATTGTTCAACCAGGCCAACCAAAATTGCATAAGTCTTTCCTCTTTGACTACATTTGACATCCTTTGAAAAGCATTAAAAGCATAAGTTCTAGCAACTCTAGAATGATAATGTGGAATTGTACTAAGAAAATTCAGTTCCTCCCATTGTTTCTTAAGCTTGTTAAAATATTGGAGAACAGTGAGGTTACCTTGATTGGATTTACTAATCTCCTTACGAATCTTATAGATCATAGAGCCATTAGTGTCACCATATCGATGTTGCAAATCCTTCGATAATTCTCTAGAATTTTCTTCATACTAAAATCCTTCGGCTATCTCCTTTGGCATTGAATTCAACAACCAAAAAGTGACCATGATATCAAATCTGAACCACTTAATTTACTTTGTAGTATTCTACGGTGGAACATTTTCCTTGAAGACAAATTCTCTTTCTCCTTCAAAGCTCATATCATCAATCTACTCCATGACAAGTAATTAGAAGTAGTCATTGTAGGGAATCCTTCACGGGAAAAATTAAACGCAAGTCGGAATACCGATTAAAATTTTTCTCAATTCCAAAGATTCAAGATTCATATAGATTAATAGAATGAAACCAAGAATGGAGAGAATATTAAATTTTATCAGCTTAACTGTCTCCTCTAGAGACTGCTGCAGAAACCCAAACGTGTTTCCTCCGCAATCCAGTACACGAACGGCTCTTGAACGGGACTCATGCTAGCGAACGGATTGAACGAAAACCAAGAGAAGACAAGCAAAGGGGCGGCTGCAATTTTGATGGTTGGCCGAATATGCTTGCTAGGGTTAGGGAGAATTAGGTTAAGGCTTCTTTTATATACTCCTTAGTATGCTCCTTAGCCTACTAAGATTTTAATAAAACTATAAGTTATTTAATTTGATTAAATTAATTTACCTTGTACAATTAGAATTAAATAAAACCTAATTATAAAATTCCAATTGACACAGTTAAATATAATTTTATCAAATTAACATAACCCAAAGTTAAATTAAAACCAAACTTAATAAATACACCTTTTGTATTTATATTTCCACGAAGGAAATTTTATTTTATTTAATTAATTATTTACTGCATGTATTTAATTAATCAAATAAAATTAATTTCTTCCTTAATATAATTGAATTAATTATGACATAACCTAATGTCAATAACTCAATTAATTTGGTTTCAGTTCAAATTCTGATTTGTCAACATTTAGTCATTCTATGTATACAATCCTGTGGGTCCGTCTTTATGTTGGCAGTGGGTCCAAAGCCCACAGACTGTAAGTGGGTTCTTGCAAACCGTTACAGCCCCCAATTAAGACAGAGACTAGCAATCTAATGTGAAACATAACCCGGTAGTGATCTTGTATATCCTTTGCCAACTGACACCGATATACAAGCAAGAGGCATGACTCTGTATCATCTTATATGCTTATTTATTTCTTGATACCGAGTGGACTGAACCTAATGAATAAGTATCCCAACTTATTCGAGTATGACCATACACTTGTCAGTCCCACTCATCAAGTGGCCAGTGACATCATCTCAGGGGATGTTGAGTGGCAATTCCGTCAACTTCACTATCAATATTAATATGTTCACTTGCCCACCCAATATACCCATATTTGGCACCTTGTTACAGGCCCGTTAGGCGTATATCAAAGTGTATGAGATTCCATATTATGTTACAGCGAATATCGGGTCTAAGGATAATAGCAAGACTTACCTGAGAAACACCTATGACAATAGAACCATGTGGTGTTCTCGTGGCGGATCAATCCAGTACCATACAACCCAACATGTACTCATATCATTGACTGACATTCTATGTCCAATGGCCGGTGAGACGCAGCTATCCAGTCAAGGATATACTAGTCTTTGGTTCTATTCATTTCCATTATTAGAACAGACTAGGGATATCTTTATGACTATAACTTTAACTCTACTAAAAGGTCCAATAAGCCAATGACCTACATTGGTTAGCTTTAGTATGGTTATAATTGAATACTTTATTTATAAATAGCACAAGATATGAATAAATAGATTCATGCCTTTATTTCAACACAAAATGTATAATACAAAATATCCAAATATAAAATATAATACAATACAAGAACCAATGCTATTTAGACTAGGGCACACCAGCAGTCATCTGAAGATTGACAATAGAAATCCCTCGATTACTATCTTGATGATCGCAATCTCTTTGAGCAGCAAAATGAACATCTTTTGATTCCTATTCAACTCCATTCACAAGAGTTCTTCCAATGATTCTTCTAGAGGTAACTCTTTTCCATGATTGTCGCATTTTTTTCTCACAGTTGTAGCTTTGATACCATATGAAACTTTACTGAGCTTAACTTGATTGAATTGTATCGTCGAGAAAAATGAGAAATGATAAAATTCATTCAAGTACACGAGAGAACTATATTACTGATACTCATACACCAAAGAAAAGAAGAAACTACATCCTGAGCTTGTGTTGACAGTTAGTAGCTAGACGAAACAGCATATAGTCTAGTAACAACAGAAATGATGCAAAATAACAGAAAACCAATTGAAGAGAGAAGCCACAATCCAATGCAAGCAAGTGGACCGTGAGACCATGTGCAACAGTTCCACAAAGACAATTAGGCATACATAACTACTTAATTTCTGTAATGGAAATAGATTTTAAGAAAAGACAAGGTAACATCATATGCATATTTATTAATCTAATGATCCTAATTATAAAAATAACTACAAGTTATAATTTAGTATCCAGTCAAAGCTGGATAGCTCAATTTAAAAAAAAAAAAAAAAAAAAGAAGAAGAAAAAGAGACCAGTTGAAAAATATTTCTCCATAAAAAAATGGAAAATAGTTTACACATGCATGGCGGCTACTATCTTAAGAATCAGTAGTGAAAATATTTGTATATTAAAATATTTATAAAAACAAATAATACTAAAATACTGGCACAGCCTGCCAACTGTGACTCATCAAATTTTTCTACTCTCTGCTCCTCTTTATTGCTTATTCTATTAACCAAAAATTCTTACCAACTCCTCCTTTTCAATTATGCCCTTCTACTTTACTTTTATATTTATTTCACCCCTTTCTTTTTAACCTTAATACAACAACCACAAAACTTACTTTCTGTAAAGGAAATACACTAGTTTCATATAGTACATAAGTTGTATTCGCATGATTATTTAATTATATATATATTTTTTTAAAAAAAGGGAGATTTGAATTCCGAAACACTTATTTTAAGAGAGGTGCCTCTACCACCAAAACTTAGTTGAATGAGCAATTAATTACACATTTATTTTAATTTTTTTTTTATGGATTATATGAAATACAAAAGGTTTGTAAACAAATATTTATATATACCAAAGTTTAGGCTTTGTATATCGAATAACTATCAACATCAAATTCTATTTAGAAATTAAAAAGAAACAATATTCTTATAGAAATGAATTGAATAATATTCTCTTCATCTCACGAATATACAAACAAAATTTTAACGTTCCCTAGAATAGACATAACTGCTCTTTAACCTATAAATCATATACTAAATTTTTAATATATCCATATTTAAAAAGGTGTAAAATTGTTAAATTTAGAAAAAATTAAATGCTTTAATCATCAAATCAAATCAAATCAAATAATGTCATTAATTTAAGAAAATAATAATAATAATAATAATAATAATAATAGTTATTAATATTTTTGTTTTTATTTTGAAAAATGAATAAAGAAAAAGATGGTTATTATTGTGGGGCATAAACATAATAACACAAGAAA
This sequence comes from Euphorbia tirucalli, assembly GCA_039660915.1. NCBI lineage: Eukaryota > Viridiplantae > Streptophyta > Magnoliopsida > Malpighiales > Euphorbiaceae > Euphorbia > Euphorbia tirucalli. Next base: position 17,243,118 of record CM077639.1, read on the forward strand.
TTTTAAAATTTTCTCTAAATTCTTATTCTACATAGAAATTGAAGAGACTAGAAAGAAAAATAATTAACATAAGAAAGGGACAAAACGGTATAAAAAAATATAGTAAGGGCAAATTAGCAAACGCAGACAAAAATATTTAATAGGGCAGGAATTTTCAAAATTCTGCGGCCATCGGAAATTAATTTATAAATTAAAAAAGGGATTTAAAATAGAAGATATACCAAAAATAAATATAAAAGATGCTCAAATAATGCTTTTGTCGTCTTCTCTGTTTTCTGTTTGTCTTCACTAACTCACTCTTCATATACAAATCCTCCGCAATTTATTTTTCCCTCAAATTCTTCACCAAACACACGCCTTTCTCTTCATTAGCACCACTATTTCCTCTTCTGATCCTTTCCTTTCGTTGTCTCGCTTTCACCTTCTTTTCTGGTACCTTCTCCTGCTTTTGTTTCTTTGTAGCTTTTCCAAGGCTTTCAATCTTCTTTATTGTAGAGTTATAGGGGCTGTGAAGCTTTTGTTTTCACGCTAAGGTTTAATTTTTTAATTTAGTTGATGAGTTTGTATGTTTGATTTGATTAATTGAATCTGGTGATGATTATGGTTTTCTGATTCGGAAGGTAGGTGACATTGTGTTTTGGTGAGAAATGGCGACTGGAGCTGTGCCGGCGTCTTTTACTGCTCTCAAGACCAGGGAATCCAGCTTGGGGTTTGGAAAGAGCCTAGATTTTGTTAGAGTTTGTGATTTGAAGAGGATCAAGTCTGGGAGGAAGAAGATTTCAATGATTCGTAACTCAAATATGGGTCCTGAGATGGTTGAACTTCAGCCTGCCTCAGAAGGAAGCCCTTTATTAGGTATTGTATTGGCGATATAATCTAGTTCCTTTTCTGATTGTGAATTTAGGAGTCTTGACCGTTTATTTGCACACGCAGTTGGCGCTTTTTGTTTGTCCAGCGAGAAAATGAGAACTTTTTATGAAAAAAATACATATTATTTTGAGTTTAGTATCAGTTTGACTTTCTTCGTGAAAATAGTATGGTTTAAGATATAGATGGGCCATATGTTGCAAAAGAAAACAAATGGAAATTGAATCTTTCTGCAGGATATATACCAGCAAGATGCGCTTCTTTGATTAAAAAAAAAAAAAAAAAGGAAAGCGGAAACTAAGTAAAGATTAATGTATTTTTATGCTTTCATTTTCTTTGCAGTTGCTTATTTGTCATAGATATAGACATTAGTGCTACCTAGTTAAGAAAATTTATCAACCTTAACCTTTTTTTTTCTGTGCTTTTTCTCTAACTTTCCTTGAATTATTCTTATATATATGCATACTTCTCTATCTTATACAACCCTGTATTTGTCTGATCTTTAATAATTTGGATGTAGTTCCTCGACAAAAGTATTGTGAATCTACCCACAAGACTGTAAGGAGAAAAACTCGAACTGTAATGGTTGGAAATGTGCCTCTTGGTAGCAAGCATCCAATCAGGGTCCAAACTATGACTACAACTGACACTAAAGATGTTGCTGGAACTGTTGAACAGGTTTTTAACTTTCTGTCTGTCTCTTTTTTTCTTTCAGATGGAAAACCTTGATGCTCTTGTATTTCTTTTCTGTTCACTTAGTTTGGTTTGATGCTATTTTCTTGTTACATCTCTTGCACTTCGTCCACCAACACTTTAGGTAATAAAGTGTCAAATAATTCATATTGGTCCGTATTGCCACGAAACGACTGTTATAATGAGAGTCACAATTGAACAAAAACTTGCTTCTCTACTAGAAATGAGAAGAAAAAAGATACTTTGTGATTTTCTGAGTCATTAGCACTCGTAATACTTGGATTACCAGTTGAATCTTCGTGGAAAAAACTTGCTTGACATGTGTTTGAATTTTGCTTGACACTTCTGTTTGCCTTTTTTTCATGTTCCATCAAACTAAATCTTTCAGGTGATGAGAATAGCAGATAAGGGGGCAGATATAGTTCGAATAACAGTTCAAGGAAAGAGGGAAGCAGATGCTTGCTTTGAAATTAAAAATTCTCTTGTGCAGAAAAAGTGAGTCTGGTTCATTGTAAACAATATTTTGTTTGTCATCTACTTATGGAATCACTTTTTTTCACTAAAATCCTATTTTTTGCAGTTACAATATACCACTGGTTGCAGATATTCATTTTGCTCCACCTATTGCAATGCGAGTTGCAGAATGCTTTGACAAAATTCGCGTAAATCCAGGAAATTTCGGTATGACAATTGGCTTTTGGTTTATTTGGCTGTGAGATATTGAATAAAACTACGTTGTGTGAACATGATGCTTTGCTGCAGCTGATAGACGGGCTCAGTTTGAGAAGCTTGAGTACACAGAAGAGGACTATCAGAAAGAACTTGAGCATATTGAACAGGTTTATAGATCTACATTTGATGTCAAATGTCATCTTTATAGATCTACAATTGATACCTTTTTCACTTAATGTCGAATCTCATTATTTTTCCTCTTTGCAACTCAATTTTTTAGGTTTTTACTCCATTGGTTGAGAAATGTAAAAAGTATGGAAGGGCGATCCGCATTGGGACAAACCATGGGAGTCTTTCAGACCGTATCATGAGCTATTATGGAGATTCTCCTAGGGGAATGGTGATTAATAATTCTCTCTCATGTTGTGGAACAACTTAGTATTTGCTTCTTGCTTTGCTGTATTTTACTTAGGGAATTCAGTGGAAATTTATTGATTGGTTTCACTCCCAACAGGTTGAATCTGCATTTGAGTTTGCAAGGATATGCCGGAAATTGGATTTCCATAATTTTGTGTTTTCGATGAAAGCAAGCAACCCAGTAATCATGGTCCAGGCATACCGTCTCCTTGTTGCAGAAATGTATGTTCAGGGCTGGGATTATCCATTACACTTGGGTGTCACTGAAGCTGGAGAAGGTGAAGATGGGCGTATGAAATCTGCAATTGGCATTGGAACTTTACTTAAGGTAGCCTTAGTCACTAAAATTGCAAATTGAACATGTACGCGGATAAAATCTTCATACCATTGTCTCCACAGCTATCATACTTTCTCATTCATGTTAAAAATATACATCCGCAATGGCTACTTGAAATGAAATGTAGTGAACAGATATTGAACTAGATAACTGTAGCAAATAATCTGAAAGAGTTTGTGGCAGTGGGATCTTGCATTTCTGTCCAAATAAGATCTCAGGGTGTCACTAACAAAATGCAATTGAATTTTGAAGGATGGTTTGGGTGACACAATCAGGGTGTCACTAACAGAACCTCCAGAGAAGGAGATAGATCCTTGCAGCAGGTTGGCCAACCTTGGTATGAGAGCATCCGCTGTTCAGCAAGGAGTGGTACGGCTTTGCTATTTCTTTTGGAGATAAGATGCTTAAGTACAACAAATTCTTTCATATAAGACTTAACTGATTCTCAATGGAACTTTCCCCCATCAGGCACCCTTCGAAGAAAAGCACAGACATTATTTTGACTTCCAGCGCAGATCTGGTCAATTGCCAGTTCAAAAGGAGGTCAGGCTTTAACTTCTTAAGAGATTTAGTAATGGCTATCTAATCTCTTATTCAGGCTCTGCTAATAGATGGTTGATTCTTCATTTGGTTACAGGGTGAAGAGGTGGATTACAGAGGCGTGTTGCACCGTGATGGCTCGGTTCTTATGTCAGTTTCCTTGGATCAGTTAAAGGTAGGAGCAACCTTTTTCTTATATAGCCTTTCTCTAATTTCACAAGTTTTCTATGTTGAGACTGAGTTATGAAGTTGGATTTAACAATGCTTTCTCTTTTTTCAGGCACCCGAACTTCTATACAGGTCTCTTGCAGCGAAGCTTGTTGTTGGAATGCCTTTTAAGGTCTGTTCATTATTTAAGGCAAAGTCAAGATTGTATTGTAATTGATTTATACTATAATTACTCTCGTTATTTACTCAAATATCTTTGGTAGGACCTGGCAACTGTTGACTCAATCTTATTGAGAGAGCTTCCACCAGTGGATGATGTTGATGCTGTAAGATACACACCTTTTTGATTGGTTTTCTTAACAAAAAATTCTCTCCCTTATTTTTGTGATAAACAAGGTTAATTTGTCTACATTAAGAATCACAATGACTTGATATTGTACTTTCTGTTGTGACCAGCGGCTAGCTCTTAAGAGGCTGATAGATATAAGCATGGGAGTTATTGCTCCTCTGTCAGAGCAGCTAACAAAGCCGCTACCAAATGCCTTGGTTCTTGTAAATCTTAAAGAGTTGGCAAGTGGTGCTCACAAGCTTTTGCCAGAAGGTGCCACTTTTTGACTTTGCTCAGATTATGGCTTCTTATTTAACATTTTCTTTTTGGTTGTTCCATTTAATTAGACTTATATTTGATAAAACTTCATCCTGAAATTACCAATTAGGTACACGCTTGGTTGTGTCTTTGCGTGGTGATGAGTCCTATGAAGAACTGGATATCCTCAAAGACGTTGATGCTACAATGATTCTTCATGACCTACCATTTACAGAAGATAAAGTTGGTAGAGTGCATGCAGCAAGGAGGTAATTGCTGAATCTGGATTTTATTTATCTTTTATCAGTTTATCTCTAAGCACATGGAGACCAACTATTCCACACGTGGGTATTATTTTCCTGTCATTCTCTGGTGGATTTTAAGCTTTAGAAATTCTCTGTGGAAAAAAGAATTAGGTGGTGCAGTTTTCTCTGCGAATTCCACTTTACTACCAATTGTTTGAACATGCACAGCCTTCTAAGATTTGTTTTATACTACCAATTGTTTGAACATGCACAGCCTTCTAAGATTTGTTTTATACTGTGTTAAGTGGGCCGGATATTTTGGCCAACTACTGGTGTGTTTGATGCTTGTGGCTGCAGAAATTTGCATTCTTGATTTATATATGACTTCTGGTCTATGATAGTCATCTCCACCTTTTGCCATTCTAATATTCTATTTGGCGATTGAAATAGCTAAAGTGTTTTTCGAAGCTTAATGTGCATCTCTGACAGTTTGAACTTTCTGTTGATTGTAGATTATTCGAGTTCCTATCAGACAATTCTTTGAATTTTCCAGTAATTCACCATATTCATTTTCCAACTGGGATTCACAGGTAAGTAAAACACATATCCATTCATTCATCATATAAAATGCCAGATAAAAGCAGGTACAGCTTATCTTATATCTACTTTCAATTTGCAGGGATGACTTGGTCATTGGCGCTGGTTCAAATGTAGGGGCCCTACTAGTAGATGGTCTTGGAGATGGCCTATTATTGGAAGCCCGAGACCAGGACTTCGATTTTCTGAGAGACACCTCTTTCAACCTACTACAAGGTTGCAGAATGAGAAATACAAAGACGGTATGCAGCCATATCTTTCCAAGAAACATTATGTGAAAAATGATCCAATGAATGGTTGTGTTTACTCATTTCTTAAGTTGCCAAAATCTAATTTCAGGAGTACGTCTCATGTCCATCCTGTGGGAGAACTTTATTTGACCTTCAAGAAATAAGTGCAGAAATTCGTGAAAGGACATCTCATTTGCCTGGCGTTTCGGTAGATATGCAATCCTTTTTGGGTTGAGTGAATAAATTCACTATCTGCTATTCTTACGCTCACTATTTTCATCCCTTGTCATTGTTAGATTGCAATTATGGGTTGCATTGTAAATGGACCTGGTGAGATGGCTGATGCTGATTTCGGGTACGTTGGTGGTGCTCCTGGAAAGATTGACCTATATGTTGGAAAGGTATTACATTCTTTGCATCCTTTAAGATTCAAACAGGTTTCACCAATCATGTTTTTGCTCGCATGTGTATTATATACTATTACAGTATTATGTGGATCCGTCCTTGCCAAAAAGAGTTTGATTTATAGCTCTGAGGAAATGGGAAGTTTTAGTGGATGAAACTGATGGAAAGTTGAAACGTTTTTCAGACTGTAGTAAAGCGAGGAATAGCAATGGAGGGAGCCACTGATGCATTGATCCAGCTAATTAAAGAACACGGCCGTTGGGTAGACCCTCCTTCCGAAGAGTAAGATCAAACATTTCTGATTCGGCTTATCCACAAATGGGGGAGGCTTTAAAGGGATGTTAGATTGTCAGTCACAATCTCATCATACGCCTGAGAAGTACAAATCTTTTAGACTCAAAAAGTTACCTTGTAGAAATATTTGCCCTCTATGTGATCTATAGTCTTCAGTTAGCATACAAGAAATAATAGAAATTTAATTTCTCCACAAATAAGAAATCTGAAATTTCCGGATTTTTTAATTTGGAAAATCAAGCGGTGTAGTTTCTTTCTTTTTTTTTTTTTTCTTTAAATCTACCGATGAAAATTGAATTCGTATCATTATACTTTGAGATTTGCTTGTACAGCTAATGCTAAGGCTTGGCATTTATTTTGAGATAAAAATGAATATGTATTTTCATTAGAAGTTTAGAACAATAAGATTCAAAATGAGAAGCCCAAAAGAGGCCTATGAATTGAAATTGAAGTGAACTTGAAAATATGGTAATGTTCTATTTATAGTTTTATAGTAGCATGAGATGAAAATAAAAATACAGCACCACAAATGTAGTATTTGATAAAACAAATCATAGAAGGCATGGGTTCTGAGTTACTTATTAAATAAAAATACCTACTAGTTTATGGTTACTTGAGATTTGCTATCATGATGTGTATTTTTCCCTTTTTTTTTTTTTCTCCATCACTACACAACAATAAAATGAAAAAGATAGTTTACTTATATTAGTTATGTTATTTCAGCCTTTTTTTCATTGTTATTTGCTGTTTAACCTGAAAAGTAACCGAGCTGAAAGGATAACTTTCTCGGTTAGGAAGAAATAACTTTTTAAATGTGTGTGGGTGTTTCTTGAGAATAGATTTAAGTTCTATTTGAAACGTACAGAACTATATTCATTTACTGATAGGAGATTGATATATTCATTTACCTGGTGTTTCTTTCTTTTTATATTCATTCTTTCGTCCAATACACCCACACACAGAAACTATTTATCCTTTAGATTTTGATATGAGATTTTGCATGCTAATTAGCAATAAGACAATGAACCTTTCGAGCAAAGATAAAAATTTTTTAGGAAGTCCAAGTACTTTTTATTAATTACTCCCTCCGTTTTTTTATTATATGATGTTTAAGGTTGTTCACTAAAATTAATGAAGTATTAATTAAGTTACTAAAATGACTAGTTTACCTTCAACACTTTTTTCCTAAAACTCTATTTTCCATGCAAAAATTATCTTTCTTCTTAATTATCAAAGCTTAATGTAATATTTTTTGCATTAAATAATGAACTCTCTCATACTTTAAATAAGGGCAAATATGAGAAACATGGTAAAAAATGCATTGGTAATGTAAAATATCAAATAAAAAAAAATAAATTAAAAAACCTAAAACATCATATAATAAAAAAATGGAGGGAGTAATAATGTAAAAAAGAAAATAAAAAGCCGAAAAAAATTCAAATTTTGATAAAAAATTCTTAAATTATTTGGATAAATTATTAAAATGTTAAATGATAAAAAACGTTGAATTTTACACCAACATTATCGATTCACACGTAAAATTTAATATTTTCACCATTTGGTATGCTAATAATGTACCATACTATTTAATAACTTTTTATCAAAATTGAATATTTTTTTGTCATATTTAATTTTTTTATTTAATTTATTATTTACCCATATTTTGCCTTATTTGTATTTTTGAGTCCAAAATGAGGTTTCCAAAAAAGAATCTTGAAGAATTTATATGGGATGAAGAGTTTTGTAGTGCACTATCCAGTATTGGTTTCAGACCTCAAAATCAAAATACAAATGGTTTCTTTTTAGTTTTTACTATAATTCTATATTTTTCTTCTTAAGTAAAAAGTAAAATTCCATTGAATTTAATAAGAGTCGTGGGACAACATTAGTATTGTCTTACCCTACTATGCAACAAACCAACTGAACTGAAAGACCTGATTCGATTATCTTTTTCATTTAAAATTTGAATCTCACAATCATTACCTCTGAAATTCTGATTTTCCATGGATTTGCAGCATGCTTCAATAATTGTGATTTGTACCAACCAATACAAATACTTTTTAAATTTTTATAAAATCATAAGAATCAGTACATCTGTTTGGTTAACTAGAAAATACTGAGACCAACAAAACAAAAGAAATCATCAATTACAGACTGAAACTATATCCATTTATTGACTACAGTAATAATTTATAATTACCTATCACATAATGCAAATCGACTAAAGAAAAGAAAGAAACAAAGAAATCAATAATCCTCTCAATTTAATCGTATTAATTCTAAAATACAAACGAATATTAAGATCTAACCATGTTTATAATAATAATTTTCAAGTTTCAAGTTCAAAACCTCTTTTCAATCACCATCCTTTTCACAGCAATTCTCTCCTCGCTGCGTAACCGTACTGAGATCTTCTAATGTTATCTTGTCTCTTCTTGTATACTAATACTCCAACGCCGACCACTGCCGCCGCCGCAATCACTCCAACCGCAATTCCCGCTTTCTTACCGCCGTTCATTCCGGAAGATCCATTCTCCCCTACCACAGTCCCTGCTTCGACATTGTTACTGTGATTAATATCACTCACCAAATCAGACGGAACCGGCGCCGGCGATGGTACTTCAGAGTTAACAGGAGAGGGAGAGGCAGGAGGCGGAGAAACCAGATCTGATGGCGGAGGCGCGGGAGGTGATGAGATTGGTGAATGAGTCGGCGGCAATGAAGGAGATCCAATTGAAGGAGAAGGAGAAGGAGAAGGAAGTGAATCAGCGGGTAAATCAGGGGAGGGACTTGGAGAAGATTCAGGAGGAGATGCAGAGAGAGCAAATTGTACAGTAAAAAAAGCAAAAAGAAGGAAGAGAAGAAATCTGGTAGCCATGGAAGAAGAAAAGAGAAAAGACTGTTTGGCAGTTGCAGATCTGAAAGGAAGAAAAATATTGAAAGAAGAGAGACTGAAAGTGAAGAGAGAAAGAGAGAACGACAGACTACTGCGATTAAGTTCTCTAATTTGAATGATAATTATTAATATGATATACTTTGGAGGTGGATGTAGTCTTATCGATTCTCTCCATATAGCTAACTTTTTTTTTTTTTTTTTTAATAAAAAATCTTCTTCTATAATTTAATACATATAAATAAATTTCACTCAAGCAAAACTATATTTATAAAAATTTAACTAAAAATGTACGTTATAGGAATAAGTAAAAAATTTCAAAATATTAATGGAAAATTTAGAATATTTATAGAGTATGGTACAAAAATATTTATAGTTTACTTTTCAAATCATTTGTAAGTAGTTTTTAATTTGTCAACAAATTTGAATTTTACGTAATTGCTTTCCTCATCAATTTTTTCAATATATCAGATAAATGATTTTTCTTTTTTTAAAAATATTAGCTCCAAATTTGAGACAATTATCCTGCGTTGGTTGTAGTATTCGTTAAATGACAAATGACAGTTTTTATAAACACGTGATACCAAATCAGAAATATATTTTATATCTGTAGCTATGATACGTTTTCATAATGTGACGTGATAGCTCCAAACACGTGTTTTGTTTTTTTTTTTTCATGTATATATCGCCTACATATTTTATCTCACATGACATTTATGCTAGGTTAGTCTTTATTTTTGTGTTTTTACAAAAAAAAAGCATAATTTCCTTTTGTTTTAGGCGTTTATGGTTTTGGACAGTAGACTGCAAAAATAGTTACTTACTAATTAAAATACAACATGCCTCGTTGATTGAATCGGCAAAACACAACATGTATATATATTTGTTCAATTGAGTGCTCCGATTTCTATATTCTAATAGGAATCTTTTTTTTTTTATTATTATTATTTAACTGGGTATTGTAAATTTAAGAATAAGAAAAAAACAATTAACTTTGTCTTATGAAAAACATTTTGTTTAAAAAAATATTAATTATACAATTTTTGATATACGTTCTTAACTGAAACAAAAATTGAGAAAAAAATAATGCAACCATTTGATTAATTAATCTATAAATCAGAAATGTGAATTGATAAGTTGTAGGTTGGAGTATATGGTTTAGCTTTATTATGCATTGATTGAGTAGAAAAAAACTCGTATTCATGGTCAAAAGGATAAAGTTGAATAAATCTCTACTTTAAGTTCATATTAAGTCAGAATCCGTGGACTTTAGTTTCCCAACTTTCAAGTAACTAAAAAGTTTGGGTGTTACTTAAACACCTAATTACTTCTCCAAATCATTAATGTCTTCGACGGTACAAAGAACAAAATTTCGAATAAAAAAACCAAATCAGCAAAATTGATTTTTATAACCACTTTCTTTTATTTTTAGATTTCAGCATAGCATGAATTCACCGAATAATATTAACATAAGTGGTTTAAAATTTAATTTTAAATTTCTTCAATGAATTATGATAGTCGTGTTGGCGGTGCCAGGATTATTCCGTTGGGGGAGCAGAATTTGCTTAAAAAAATTTTCGGCAGGTGAACAAAAAGTTTCAGCCGATGAACAAGAGGAGGAGAGCTGAGGTGAGGGAGGAAAGGAAAGATTGTTTTGTCTGCATTTTATTTTTTTCACCCGCATGCTAGGGCAAAACAACGTCGTTTTGCCCCGCCTTTTTTTATTTATTTATTTTTAATTTCAGGGCAAAACGACGTTGTTTTGCCTTGAAATTTTTTTTAAAAAAAAGGCAGGGTAAAACGACATCGTTTTGCCATGCAATTAAAATAATAATAATAATAAAAGGAGCAGGGGGGGGCGCTGAAGGGGGGCCGCCAGAAAGCCCCCTACTCAGGGGTGTGTCCAGCGGCTGGGGGGTCAGCTACCTCCCCGTGACACCCCTCAGCGCCTCTCCTGTGTTGAACCCCTATCAATGATAGTTTTGAAGATGAGTCGTCGCGCGCTAGTCAAGAAAACTGTCAACGCTGAAATGAAAGCACATCACTATTTTTGTTTGTTATTAGTATCTCGTTCAACGATGAAAAAACTTTTTCCTAAAAAAGAAAACTGGTCAACATCCTGCTTGATAGCGTGTTTTATCAACACTAAATAAATCAAAAGACTTCTGTCAATAGTCAAAATTGTCTCAATAACCACTACTTAGAATGAAAATTTTGAAGAATAGATCTAACGATCAAATTTCATCTCTAACAATCAAATTTCATCTCTAAAGGGCCATATGTCATCTCCAACGTTTATATTCTTCATCTTGCTTATAATTGAAGCTTGGTGCTTATTAAAAACTAAGTGAAGCAATTAAGAAGAAAGTATCTTAGAGAATAATGAGCTTAACTATTCTATAATCTTTCTTCAAAGTTTAAAAAGGTCTCTCATTCAAAACTCAGTATGTTGTGAACTACTTAGGGAAAAAGTAGTGAGACTTAGTATGTATAACTTGTAAGGATGGTACTTAGCAAGTGAGAGATATCATTAAGTTGTAAAAATTGCTGAATTCTACTCGTTGAAATGAATTCATAGTGGATTGAAAATTCTCAATAGGGGTACCTTGGGGAGAGAAATCGGTGGAAGGCCGAACTTCTCTAAATCTATTGTGTTTGATTTTCTAAACTATACTCTTTACTTACTCCTTTCAATACTTAAATACTGCTTCTGAAAATTATTCATATACTATTATGCTTGATTGTGTTAGCAAAATCAGTGTTGGAAGGTTGATTGGAGAAAATATTAATTAATACTTCTAGTCAGACAATATTGAATTGTTTTATTTATTGATCTGCTGATAACTCTTGAATATTGAAAATTGTGCTATTGACAATATTACTTGCTTGTTATTGATAATATTGTAATTCTGATATTTCAACATCTAGTTTTGCAAATCTGTTTGTTGATAATTGTGACTTATTAAATTATCTTTTGGAACAGAAATTAACTAGTCAATTATTCAATAAATAATATTTTCTTATTGTATGTTGATTGTTGTGTGCTATTGAACTTCTACTTATCTATCGTTAATACCTAAAAAGTATCAGTAAAAGAGAAATTTTAAAAAATCAAATTCATCCCTTTTCTTGGGATACAACCTCTAAGACCAACAAGTCAGTCAGTAACTATTGTCGTATAATTTATATACAACGATTCCATAGAGGCCATGAGTATAAGATACTAAAACTTGGCCTCGGAGACAAAAAAAATTAAAAAAAAAAACAAAAAAACAAAAAAAAAAAAAAAAAAACAAAAAATAGACCAGTAATCTGTAAATTTGGAACATAATTTTGAAACAGTAGCAAGTGTTAATTTGGTAAAAAAAAAAAAAAAAAAAACCCATTGCATTAATTGCACATGGGAAAGGAATCACATGCTTGGGTTACGTACCCTGCTTATATTACTAACAATCGAATTCACTCTCAACTATAGTTAGATTAATTCCCCTTACTCATAAAAATCAAAAAGAAAAGAAAAGGATGCTTACACCATAAAATAATAAATTCTCTCGGCCTATTGAATGGGTCCTTTTGAAGTGCGGTAGAACAGCTCAACTACATAAAATTAAATTAAAAACGCCATCCACCTTGCTTCTAATCTTTAACTTACACTTTCATTGATTAAGCATCAATCACTTACAATTGAACAATCTTTTTTTAAGTAGCTATAAATCTAAAATTTAATTACAAACTGCTATTTATTGAATCTGCATTTGTTTTTATTTTGTATAGTACGGCTATAAAGCCATCAACTTTAAACCATAAAAGTTACAAAAATGTATGCACAGATTAGAACTTTTTTTTTATTTCCTAAAATTTGATGTTTTGTTAAAGACAATATCAATGTATTTGATTATAATTGATTCAGCTCATACAGCGGGCATGAGTGTGAGTATTTCCACTACAGGTTTATATATTTCTATACTAATTCTTAGAGATGAATTTGGTTGAAGGCGACCACTTACCCGACTTCATCTTCTTTTCTATTAATAATCTAATACTGCTCGCTCGTCATTCTTCTTTATTTGCTATAAGCCAAAAAGAGAAATTACCCAAGATCCACAAAACAACCAAAAACCCTTCAAAATGAGCAACAATACAAACAGGGGACCCAGGAAGAAATCTTTTTATTAGAACTCACTGAAGAAAATATTCTTAAAAATAAAAAGGAATAAAATAAGAAAGAGAGTAACAAAATTTAGAACTAGTACACAACTTTTATGTTCTTTTCTACTTCCACTGAATGGTTTTTTTCTTTTTTTTTTTTTTTTAATAACTTTACTTTTGGCTTGGGTGTTAGGCTCATATTATTTCGCTGGTTTGGGACTATGTTTTCTCCCTCTCTGCTCTTACTATTTCATCTGATGAAACTATTAGTTTTTTTAGCCTAGTTGATGACACAAAAGTTACATAAATTACCTAAGACACAAAAATAACTTCTTTGTCTCTCACAATTCATCCTTCACATTCTCACTGCTACTTTTGTCACTCTCTTTAGCATCTGAACTCTCAGGTTTTGCAGAGGAAGCTGGTTTCTGAAGCTTGAAAGGGATTGACGCATGTTTCTTTATGAACTTATAAAATGCTACCACCGTCCGATCAGTGTCTACAGTAATCTGCTCAAGCCGCATAAAAAAATTAAATTTATGGATTCACATATATATATATATATATATATATATATATATATATATATATATTTTATAAGCTGCAATCTACAGATACCATAAGAAAACCAAAGGTGCCTTTCATGAAGTTACTTACTGGATCGAAGCTCTTGTTTCCAGCAGGGAAGAAGAGAATGGTCGGGAATCCATCACTCTGCAAAGCAAATATGAAATGATGTTTACTAAAATGTTCCAGTTTCGTTTCAGCCTTGGTTCTTATCCAAGACTATAGTACTTAAGTCATAGATTGCATTAGAAATAATATGGCAGTCAGGTGACAAAAAAAACAATTGGATAGAAGCACAATTTGTCCCGGGAACTTCTATTAGAGGGATAATTTAATCTAAATGGATTTTTTCGAGAATCTGCGCCTCAGACTTGTAAATTTGAAGAATTTAACCCAATTAAAACATGTAATTGCTTGATTAGTTGGGCAAGAACATTTGTCTTGTATAACCACACGTTTCAATTAGGTCAAATTGTTCAAGAATACAAGTTTAGGATGCAAATTACCTAGAAAAAGTTAATCTCACTAAATTTTTCCTCCCATACAAGGTTAGGAAATGGTACTTGTGTCCCAAACCATATCTTTTCAGTGTATTGAACAGTTTAATCGTAAGCCATAAAATCTTTTAACTATTCTGCACAAATGTCCTTCACCATGAACTGAATAAATGAGTCCAAAGACACAAAAATCCAGTGGCATGAAACATTCAAACAAAATGACTGATTACTGAGTTAAATCATCAATCAATTTTGCAAGTACCTTTGCTCTAGGATGCTCATTTGTTGTTCCATCCATCTTAGCGATAACTAGAGAATCAATGCCCCGCAAATGTTTGGCAAGCTTGTTATATGTTGGCTCTAAAGCTTGGCAATGTCCACACCATGGTGCATAGATCTGGCGCTCATGAGGTAGATTACAATGAGCATGACATAAAGATAAATCAGAAAAAAGCAGTATATTTCTTACCTCAAGGAGAACATCCTTAGATTCATCCAGAACAATTTCATCAAAGTTGTTCCCAACAACGATTTTGACATCCCCATCATTCTAGCCAAAATAATACGATACTAAGTTAGAATTGAGATTCAATGAAATGCTGAGAATCATCTGCCAAAACAACATTTAGCAACTCACAGTTTCAGGAATTGGGTCTGATTTGAAAAAAGGCTTAAGCTTGTCCTCAATAAAATCATCTCCAAAAACCTGCACGATGAGACAATAAAATTAATGCATAATATTATTAGCCTTGCTATTGGCATGTGAAGATTAATCCAAAAAAAAAAAAAAAAAAAATGGAAACAAAAGGTAAGAAACTTATGAATCAACCAACATTAGCACTACAAATTGAGATAGACAAAGAGATGGTCACCTTTAGCTTATCCAAGTTAATTTCCCCATCAAGTACAAATTTCTTGCCATCATCATTTCCTGTGTAAGCAAGCACCTATACAGAAAAGGATATCATATCATCAAGGTTTCAATTGCACTGAGCATATAAAAACCCAGAAACTAAAGTAATTGCATCTGCACATAAAAGAAGATAGGGATAAATTACTTTGGGAGCATCTCCACTGATACCAAAAAAATCTGCAACAGGCTTCCCAACTTCGTCATTATCCAATTCAACATAGACGAAGATAAGCTGCATTTAACCATCAAACAAATATAAATATCCCCTCAGATAAAACTCTTATATCTCTCCTTTTTAAGGAGCAAAAGAATTTATGCTTGATTTTGGTGATACAACTAGGCACAGTTTTCAGTTTAAAAGGCAGATTGCTGAGCTCCCATCCATCTTTGACACAAGACAAGAGTGCTCAATCAGTGAGCTATTATGCACTTTTTCAAGGGTCACTGCTTTAGAATCTTGCAGGAATTCATTTCTACAAATAAGCCAATAGTATTATTAAAATAGAAGGATTCCAGTAGATGATCTCAGAATTACCTTTCCTTTGAAAAGTTTAGCTCCTTCTTCAAATATTGGGAGAACTTTCTCTGAATCATTTGAAGTTGCAAACAGCAACAGCTGAGAACAAACATTAGAGAGCCACCAACTTCAATCAGCTGTAATTGTTGACATGAGCATTACATGTATTGAGAAGATAAAGAAAAGTTTACCTGTTTCTTGATTGGACTCTCAAAAATTGAAGGGGCACTTTCTCTAGTAAAAAAAGTTACCAAAGGAAGCTTGTTGGCAAACACAAACTCAGCTATCTCAGACTTGGAAAAGTTACCATCTGCACAACAATAGATTGGTCATAGAAACAACCAGTCAACCACCCATAACAAATTAAAATTTGAGCTCAACCAAAATGCGATAAGGAAACACCGACCAAAGAAATTCAGTTTCTCAGCCTCCTTCTTAACCAAGACTAAAGCAGGGCGTTTAACTTTGGGATCAAGGTGGAAAAGCTTTGCCACATCAGAACTAACAGTTTGGTAGAAGTTGACATCATCTTCTAGTCTTGATGCAGCAGCAAGCTCCTCACTTTCAGGACCCTGTTGTTTATTAACAGATTAAAACGAAGTCCAGGAGATACAGGAAGAGCAAATAATATATCATAAAACGAATTAAACCATTAGGATGCTGCAAATCTTATAATCTCAATATCTACTCATTCAAGAATCAGCATGAAGAGCTAGGATTTACATAGAGACCACAAAGCAAGATAAAATTGACAGTCATACAAAGGTAAAACCAACTACTAGTGTATTTGATGGTTGTAAACTCTAAATGTTCAACAGATTCTGGTAATTTTTATTAGAAACAAAAAACAACTAAAGAAAATCTTCTTTCCTTCCTACTCAAAACAATTTCACATTATGATAAAAATAAAGTGACTACTTGTAATGCAACATTCCTAAATGTTCCATGTATTTAGAGCAAGCATCATATTAGACTTGTATACAATCATAATTTAACATCCATTACAAGGCGCACGAAGAGAAAACATACCACCAAGGAATTGAGGTAACCTAGAACAACTTTACTCTCAGAAGTTAAAATGCGTTCAGCATCATCAAGAGTAGTAATGTTGTGTATACCAGGTCCAGTTTTCTTCTTGATCCAGGTGACAATCGCATCCCTGAATTTCACATTAAAAAAAAAAAAAGCACAATTATGAACATAACTAGTCTGCATAACACAACAAAACTTTTTTTGCAATTTGCAGATCCCTCGAAAGAAAATCTAAATACCAACACCTAACGCACACTTACTTGGTCCTCTGTCCAGGATACGGCTTGTGGACTCCATCAACAAAGAAGTATACAGTAGGAAACCCTTGAACATCATACTCCTGAGCCAATTCACTCTCCTCAGTAGCATCAACTTTGGCCAACACCACATCCTCCCCCTTCAGCTCCGTAGCTGCCGCCGCATATTCCGGAGCAAGAGCTTGGCAATGACCACACCAAGGAGCATAAAATTCAACCATCACGTACTTATGATTATCAATAAAATCACTGAAATTCCCTTCCTTCAAAACGACGACGTCCTTATCATCAATCTCGGGCTCCTTGTACGGATCAGACTCAGAATCGTCGAAATCAGAGTAGTTTTCGAAGTCGTCGGTATCAATGTCATCTTCATCGAAGTGGTCAGAATCAGGGAAGTGATGGTCGTGAGGGACAGCGGTGCTTTGATCGGTTTCCTCTTCGAGGAAGCTGAGATCTTCGTCGTCGTCATCGGAGGCAGGAACTTTAGCATCGGGAGTTTTGGAAAGAGAAGGAGAGAGTATGGAGAAGAGGAGGAGAGCAGAGAGAGAGAGAAGAAGAATGAAGCGAGTCGACATTGTTGCGACTGTGAAAAATGGCAACCAAGAGAGTCTTCAGCGAAGTGAGATCTGATTTAAAGAAGAAGAGAAACAGGTCAAGAAGCTCAAAGTCAGCTCCGGAACGACGCCGTTATAAGAGAAGTATCTGTATTTCCAAGGCGTTGTTGCTTAAGCTAGTGCCATATTTAATGGAGCAATTTAAATTGCTTTGTACCGACTCCATTCTCCCCTCCATTCTTATTTCTCATTTCATTAATTTTATTCCAACATGCGGCAATAAACAGCGACTCTCTTTGTGCCATATCTAAAAAAAAAAAAAAAAAAAAATTAATATTAAAGCTAATGAGCAAAGACAATAAAATGAGCCAATACGGTGGCAAAGTCACTATGTGACATGTGAAAAATTTTATAATAGACACATTCTAATAAAATAATAACACATATGTAACATGACTATTGGCAAATAAAAAGATATATCGGAAAACTAAAAAAATGTTTATGTATTAATTTTTCACTGCGAGGTTCACGTGTAGCTAATTTATTATAAAATTTCTATATAGTCCCTGTTTGTATTTGAATATCACCGTCTGTTGGACTCACGATTGGTGGGTCGATATATAAATGTTTTCGTAAATCTTTACGTGATTTTGAGACTTTTTCTAACTTTGAGTCAGAAAAAAAAAAAAAAAAATGAAACAATTAAATAAACTTATGGTCACATGTTGAACTTGGATATACATTTTCTTTCTAAAGCCTTTTGAATTTGGTAAAGGGATAAAAGATTGATTCGTTTATTATATTGGCAAAGGATTTGGAGTTGGCCTCACTTTGAATAAGAAGCAACTAGTTGAGCGTTAAGACTATGGGCACATACAAAACAAGACAACCTTTAATTTGAAGAAAAGTTGATAATTTCCAAAAAGTGTATAGTTTCTTATGAGATTGCAAAGTGTAAATGCAATCGAATAATTACATTTAAAAAAAAAAAGGAAACCACAAAAAGAAGATAAACAATGGTAATTTGTTTTCTATGAATCAGTTGGTGAAAAGCAAAATTAAATGTTCCTGCATACAAGTCATCAGTATCAACTAAAAAAGTGGTATCACTAAACACCCAAACAATTAATTGCCACCTGCATCAGAATATATTTTGAGAATAAAGAATCAAATAGTCTAAAACAGTGAATAGATAATTTTAAGAGAGAGTCCACACCTCGTACTTGGAACTCGTTGGAGAGAGTCCTCACCTCTTAACACAAAGTTTTTGTGGGAAATTCAACTTTGTAATTTTATTGATAATTCTGCCCTTTAAGAAGCAGATGTTACAGATTAGAGCAAGTCTGTCATTATTTCTTGAAAAACTAAACACTCGCACTTAAAGAAAATAGAAATAAAACAAGTAATGATAGAAAACTAATCTGTTCTATTTAGGGATCCCTAATTAGGACTCTAGACTAGGGCAGTTCGGTTTCCATGATAAGCTTAATCAGAAATGTTCCATCTACTCCTCTGCAGGAGGGTCTACGCAATGGCCATGGTCTTTAATTAGCTGGATCAATGCATCAGTGGCTTCCTCCATTGCTATTCCTTGCTTTTCTACAGTCTGAAAAACATTCCAACTTTCCATCAATTTCATCCACTATAACTTCCCATTTGGCAAGGACAGATCCACATTATACTATAAAATAGCGGGATACACACATGCAAGCAAAAACATGATTGCTGAAACCTATTTGAATCTTAAAGCGCAGACAGAAGTAATACCTTTCCAACATACAGTTCAATCTTTCCTGGAGCACTACCAATGTACCCAAAATCAGCATCAGCCATCTCACCAGGTCCATTTACAATGCAACCCAAAATTGCAATCTAACAATGACAAGGGAATAAAAATAATAAGAATAGAACATGGTTTAATTTATTCACTCTAGGCATAAAAAGATTGGATATCTACCAGGACACCAGGCAAATGAGATGTCTTCTCACGAATTCCTGCACTTATCTCTTGAACGTCAAATAAAGTTCTACCACAGGATGGACATGAGACGTACTCCTGAAATTAGATTTTGACAACTTAAGAAATGAGTAAACACAACCATTTATTGGATCATTTTTCGCATAATGTTTCTTGGAAACCTATGGCTGCATACCGTCTTTGTATTTTTCATTCTGCAACCTTGTAGCAGGTGGAAAGAGGTGTCTCTTAGAAAATCGAAGTCCTGGTCTGGGGCTTCCAATAATACACCATCTCCAAGACCATCTACTAGTAAGGCCCCTGCGTTTGCACCAGCGCCAATGACCAAGTCATCCCTGCAAATACAAAGTTGTAACTGCTTTTATCTCTCGTTTTGTATATGATCAATAAATGGATATGTGTTTGAAAATTACCTGTGAGTCCCATTTGGAAAATGAATATGGTGAATGACTGGAAAATTCAAAGAATTGTCTAATAGGAACTCAAATAATCTGCAGTTAACAGAAAGTTCTAATTAGAATGGCATAAGATGGAAAATGACTTTCAAACAGCCAGTAGTTAGTGTGTATTTGCTTAGAGAAAACTAATAAAAGATAAATAAAAATCCAGATTCAGCGGTTACCTCCTTGCTGCATGCACTCTACCAACTTTATCTTCTGTAAATGGTACGTCATGAAGAATCATTAACGTCTTTGAGGATATTTAGTTCTTCATAGGACTCATCACCACGCAAAGACGCAACCAAGCGTGTACCTAATTGGTAATTTCAATATGAAGTTTTATCAATATAGTCTAGTTAAATGTAACAACCAAAAAGAAAACGTTAAATAAGAAGCCATAATCTGAGCAAAGCCAAAAACAGTGGCACCTTTTGGCAAAAGCTTGTGAGCACCGCTTGCCAACTCCTTGAGATTTACAAGAACCAAGGCATTTGGTAATGGCTTTGTTAGCTGCTCTGACAGAGGAGCAATAACTCCCATGCTTATATCTATCAGCCTTTTGAGAGCTAGCCGCTGGTCACTACAGAAAGTACAATATCAAGTCATTATGATTCTTAATGTAAATGAATTAACCTTGTTTATCACAAAAATAAGGGAGAGAGAATTTTTTGCTAAGAAAATCAATAAAAAATGTGCGTATCTTACAGCATCAACATCATCCACTGGTGGAAGCTCTCTCAATAAGATTGAGTCGACAGTTGCCAGGTCCTACCAAAGATATTTGAGTCAATAACAAGAGTAATTATAGTATAAATCAATTGCAATACAATTTTGACTTTGCCTTAAATAATGAACAGACCTTAAAAGGCATTCCAACAACAAGCTTCGCTGCAAGAGAAACCTGTATAGAAGTTCAGGTGCCTGAAAAAAGAGAAAGGATAGTTAATTCCAACTTCTTAACTCAAGCCTCAACTTCAGAAAACTTGTGAAAAAAAAGAGAAAAGCTATATGAGAAAAAGGTTGCCCTTACCTTTAACCGATCCAAGGAAACTGACATAAGAACCAAGTCATCACGGTGCAACACGCCTCCACAATCTACCTCTTCACCCCATAATCAAATGAAGAATCAACCATATATTAGCAGAGCTTGAATAAGAGATTAGATAGCTGTTACTACATCTCGTAAGAAGTTAAAGCCTGACCTCCTTTTGAACTGGCAATTGACCAGATCGGCACTGGAAGTCAAATCGACGCCTGTGCTTTTCTTCGAAGGGTGCCTGATGGGGGAATGTTCCATTGAGAATAAGTCAAGTCTTATACGAAAGAATTTGTTGTACTTAAGCATGTTATCTCCAAAAGGTATAGCAAAGTCGTACCACTCCTTGTTGAAGAGCGGATGCTCTCATACCAAGGTTGGCCAACCTTTTGCAAGGATCTATCTCCTGCTCTGGAGGTTCTGTTAGTGACACCCTGATCGTGTCACCCAAACCATCCTGGAAAAGTCAGTTGCATTCTGTTAGTGACATGCTGAGATGTTATTTGGACAGAAATGCAAGATCACAAAATATTTCAAATTATCTGCTACAGTTGTTTAGTTCAATATCTGTCCACTACATTTCATTTCAAGTAGCCATTACCTGATGGATATTTTTAATTTGAACAAGCTAGTATGATAGCTGTGGAAACAATGGTATGAAGCTTTTTTCATCATACATGTTAAATTTGTAATTTTAGTGGCTAAGGCTACCTGAAGTAAGGTTCCAACGCCAATTGCAGATTTCATACGCCCATCTTCACCTTCTCCAGCTTCAGTGACACCCAAGTGTAATGGATAATCCCAGCCCTGAGCATACATTTCTGCAACAAGGAGACGATATGCCTGGACCGTGACCACTGGGTTGCTTGTTTTCATCGACACCACAAAATTATGGAAATCCAATTTCTGGCATATCCTTGCAAACTCCAATGCAGATTCAACCTGTAGGGAGTGAAACCAATCAATAAATTTCCACTGAATTCCTGAAGTAAAATACGGCAAAGGAAGAAGCAAATACTAATTTGTTCCACAACATAAGAGAGAAATATTAATCACCATTCCCTAAGGAAGAAGCAAATACTAATTTGTCCCAATGCGAATTGCCTTTCCATACTTTTTACATTTCTCAACCAATGGAGTAAAAACCTGGAAAAATGAGTAGCAAAGAGGAAAAATAATCAGGTTAAACATTATGTGAAAAAGGTATAAATGTAGATGTATAAAGATGACAACTGAACAAAAAGAGGTTGTAATTTAACCTGTTCATTATGCTTAAGTTCTTTCTTATAGTCTTCTTCTGTGTACTCCAGCTTCTCAAACTTAGCCAGCCCATCAGCTGCAGTAACGTATCATGTTGATACAATGTAGTTTCATTCAATATCTCAAAGCCAAATAAACCGAAGCCAATTGTCATACCAAAATTTCCTGGATTTACACGAATTTTGTCAAAGCATTCTGCAACTCGCATTGCAAGAGGTGGATCAAAATGAATATCTGCAACTAGTGGTATATTGTAACTCAAAAAATGGGAACCTAGTGAAAATAGTGATTCAATAAGTATATGGCAAACAAAATATTGTATGAGCACGGGTTTTTTCCCGACCTCGGTGATGAAAACCATTATTACCTTTTTTATGGATAAACATGAAGCAGTTTCGGAATGACCGGGACAATGTCGGAAATGTCTCGAATGACCCGAATATGTGTGACAAGTCTTGGTACGGAATCCCGAAAAAGGTCGAGTGAGCGTTGGGAAGAACCGAAGAGAAAAGGTGAAAAACGTAGAAATAGGCTAATCTGGTCGCTATAGCCGCTCGGTTATAGTGCCCTACAGCCGCGCGGCTGTAATCACCAGGTTTCCTAATTAGCGAAAAATCAGTCTTAAATTCTTATTTTTAACCTAATTGGGGAAGTATAAAAAGAAAAGAACGGGAATTAGGACAACGGGAATTAACAGAACACAAAAAATAAGAAAGCAGCCACAGATTCTGAGAATTAGGGTTCTTAAGAGATTTGAGGGAGAAAAAGAGAGAAAATTAAACCATTCTATCAAAAACGATAAAAAAAACCTTAATTAAATCTATAGAAACGATTAGAATTCTCTAGGGATTTGTTTTCTAGGGTGGCTCTAATCTGTAAACAGACATTCAATTTCATTCGGGGTTCCGTTCGAGCTTCGAAGATCGCATATATTTTCGGGTTGTTCGTGATTGCAAGGCGTTTCCTGGCATCCGAATCCGTTCCTGGTGATCCAAAATGCTGGAACACAGCCAAGGTATATTCTGAGAGGCCTTAAAAACTCTTTTTTATTCGTTCTGGGTGCTCTTTGTTGGTGATTTTGTGTTTTTTGTGATTCTGGAAGTGAGCCCGGTTACAGCCGCCCCACCAGATGATTATAGCCGCTCTGCTGTAATCTATAGGGGCGCGGCTGTAACCTACAGCCGCTCGACTGTAATCTTCAGGGGCAGAAGCTCCGAATGTCCCAAATCGACCGATAACGCTTCCGTTCTTTGAATTAAATGTGTTTTTCATGATTATGATCAGTCAATTACATCCATATATGTTTGATTTTCGGTTTTCGGATTTATAATTGATGGATGTAATGTTAAAGTTTGGTGATTTCGGGTTTTTAGAAATTTCCGGACTCGTTTGATCCTCTTTGGATATGTTTTTGTGGAGTTTTATGAGTTTCCAGAAATCCCAGATCACTCAAAATTATCAAAATTCTAAAACAATTTTCAAAACGAGAAAGAAAATCGAGTTGTTGGTTCTGGAGCACTACAGCCGCTCGGCTGTAGGTGTTACAGCCGCTCCACCTACTACAGGGACGCGGCTGTAATACCCTACAGCTGCTTGGCTGTAGTCTGAGAGGTAGAATTATAGTTTTCCCCTTTTGGGCCTCTAACTTGTAATTTTGCATCTCCTTCCCATTGAAAACAGATTTTTGGTGTGTTTACATTTTCAGACCTTAGATGTATGTTCAATTCAGGCCCACTCACGAACGGAACCCCCAGGTTCCGGGATATTTGGTCCGCTAAAAGTTGGAAAATGCATGTAAAATGAGCCAAATTATTTTCAAAACTGGTTTTTCATTCGCAAAACCTACAGGGCGTTTCTATAAAACGTTTTCCAGGTCTAATTGAGTAGTCATCCGGACTTCTCGGTTATCCCACCATTTATGATATCGTTTCCCGAAATACCCCTATTCTGTCATGTATGAGTCCTTGGTATGTTTTATTTACTTGTGCTAACCGTATTTGGATGCAGCTTTTATCTTTTCTTTATTTTTATTTTTGGATGTATTTTATAGATTATCTCGTGTATCCAGGCGGTTGTACTTTTTTTAGATTATCGTGTATTATAAGCGGTAGTATATGGTGAGGATGAGAGTTTTCTTTTTTCTGGGTTGTATAATTTGGCCTCTACTTTACTTTTCTCTCACTTTACTTTTCTGTACTTTATTTTTGGGTTTATATTTATGTCATGTGTATGAGCATTAACTAAAAATAAAAGAAGATAAAATGGGTAGATTTAAGTGGAAGTCATATCACATTATGAAATAATAATTGAAAACAAGTTTGAGGATTAGTAGATATGTTGCCCGAACCTTGAACCTCTAGATTAGGTATTGTGTCTAGGCTTGGTAGGGAGCTATACTGGAATTTCCCGGATGAGCTGATCCGGGTGGCGACTCTGTATCTAATCTCGAAATCTTTAAGTTTAAATTGGGATTTTCTAAAAAACCTATTTTTCAAAATTCATACTTAAAATTAAGTTTTCTACAAAAAGGGTTTTCTCAATAAAATGAAAGATTTTCTTAAAGAAGATTAAAACCCGTTTTCCAAACCACATCATCACATTCAAAAAGAAAATCCTCGGTTCCCACTTCACCGCGCGTTCTATAAAAACGTCGTTCGCTCACAGTGGCGACTTTACTGGAGATTAAAGGTTTCTTTAAGAAAGTTTTTCATAAAAACTTAAGGAATTTAGGCAACATTTGAAGTATATCCTCACTTGTGGTCAATTATTAATTCATAATCCAATATCTCATTCACAACTGCATAGCATGACATTTTCTCTTCTTTAATCCCTCCAACATATGATTAAGCCCGGTTTACTTCCAAAGGTGACCTACCTCTTCCGCTAGGATTGGAGGCACCCAAGGAGGTAAACCACTCATAGTCTCGTACGTACCCCTTCGTTTGGACCCTTGAGTGGAGAGAAATGAGGAGTATATTGTCGATATAGGAACCTGGGTTCGACTCATACCTTCATGTAATGGCCTAGCAACTTCCCCCTAGGATTAACAAAACATATATTTGAAAATGGACATTGAGAGTACGCCTGTGGTATCCCCGGTTGATGCCAAAGAGACCCAATACCTAGGAAGAATGCAAGACCAATCGAATGGAGGAATAAGGTTGGAAGGATGAGCATGTTGTTGCGTGTGCTAACGTTTGTTCTATGGTGGTTTCATTTTTTACCTTTACATGCAACATCAAACACGCATCATCCATGTGCCATTTTCTAACCACATTTTTATGTAGCCATTTTGAAGCATCATCATACGGGTGCTGTTATACTAACCACGTTTTCGTGCAGCCATAACATCTTACCCGTATGTCATAGACATATTCTGTGTTCGCATTTCATAAAGCATACATGACATCATCTTGTGTGACATGCATCTTAACCACGTCTTTATGTAGCCACTTGCACCTTGTATGTCATAGGCATTCATACCATCTCATCCCATCTAAAACGTAAGGATGTTCTAAGTGTGCCCTTCACAACCATTTCATTTCATGACATATCGGGAGTCCCTAAGGCAACTCGTATTCCGCCTGTGCACCGGATTGCACTTGGCCATTTCATTACACTATTAGAGGACCACAATGGTCTTAGGCTATGTTCGTGTGGCGGATCACACGATATCATCACATGACATCATGTCCATTCACCATTGGTGTCATGGCGACACCAAAGTCTTGCTTGTGTGTCACGATCCACATCGGATTGTTCCATAACATCGATAATTCATTCAAGGTACTCCACGAATGCCGAGTTAGTACTCATATTAGGATATTTCATAACATGCCTAATCATGCAAAGTGTTCCACGAAGGCCGAAATACTGTCCGTGTCTCCAGTTACAACTTTGTGACATCACTTCATCCAAGATGCCATAAAAGCATCGAACCTCTGTCTATGGAATGGATCCCATATGTAGGGGTGAGCATGGACCGGCGGTTCAAAAACCAAACCGAACTGAAAAAAACCGATCCAAAAAACACTGTATTTTATAAACTAATCCGATCCAAACTAATTTTTGGTTCGGTTCTGTCCAAACCGAACCAGTTTGGTTCGGACTAAGTCGAACCAAAAACATCAACTTCTTAAAAAAAATCAAAATAAAAATTTTATATAAGTAGTTTGTTTAAAAAAAAAAAAAAAAAGAAATACAAAAAAATTAACTTAAAAAATCAGTAATACTAAATAATACCAATTACGTCACAATAAAATACTAAAATTCTCTTTTTTTTTTTCAACTCTCAAGTTTTAACAACTATAAATTAGCATCCAAAAATCACAGTATAAAAATATAAAAGAATATAATGTCTAAAATTTTCTACAATTTGTATATATTAATTTTATAATTAATTTTAATATTTTACCAATTATTCGATTTTTCGGTTTTTTCGGTTTTAACCCAAACCAAACCGAACCGAAGTCCAAACTTCTTAACAATTTAAAACCAAACCGAACCAAACTATAAAATGGATCGGTTTGGTTCAGTTCGGTTTGGATTTTCGGTTTTTGGATATTGGTTCGGTTTTGCTCACCCCTACCCATATAACCATCATATGTCATTTCATTGACTTATAAAGCGTCAAACCTCTGTCCGGGTGTCGGTAAACATGTGACCATTTCATGACATCCACTAGGTACCCCGAAGGCGCCGAACTTCTGTCTGTGTGCCCACACGTGACATTTTTGCATTGTCTTTTGCATGGCTTGGGGTATGCTTGGATCATCCAAAACAAAAAGAAAGAAAATACAAAAGTTATTTTCATCATCGTCCACATCCATAAAGCATCATCTGATCATGAACATGAACACACCATACACGCCATTTAGTGTGTCGAGTCTAGGTCCATGACATCCATCCACGATTCTAACCTTATGTTGAATGTGTAGTTTGGAGTCGCACCTTGAAACAGTTAGTTCGTGTTGAATCAGAGCCCAACCCACCAATCCAATCAGTTCAATCATAGCCTGTCATAAGGGAGGGAATCAGCTCAGGGTTAGATTCAGTTCGGGAGGTGGAAATTCAGTTGCCCGCTCTACTAGTTTACAGTCAGATTTTATTAGAAGAAGCTGACAGAGTGGAGATGGCTGACGGAAACAATGGAAATTTGCCCTTTGATATGGCTGCTTTTAGGAGGAGCTTCCTAAGCTTAGACGAATTTAGGGCTACTCTTAGGGAGCAAGTGCAGGCAGTGATAAGCACCATCCGTATTCAGGTTGTTCCACCGGCTCAGACTTCGGTTCGAAGTGGAGGACAATAGTTCGTCCAAGTTACTAATGCTACTGGAGCAAGTCTTCCTGGAGGAAGCGTTAGAGTGATCAACCACAGAGAACCTGACCGTCAGTCCGAAGAGGATGAGGCCTTTGAGAAGGCAAGAGAAGCCTCGATTGAGACGATGCTGGAGAAGCATCTCAATCAGAAATTTTCTGACATAAAATAATGATGCCCAAGCTGAAGGAGATGGTCCACTTTAATCCTATTAAGTGTGCTGACCCTGCCACACTGATGGCCGATGGAGAGGGGCCGCTTCCGGCCGGTTTTCACATGCCTCTTCCTCCCTACACAGGGGAAGGCCCACCGGAAGCCTATTTGAACAGTTACGTGAGGCTGATGACCAGCATGGGAATTGGAAGGGGTCATCTCTTGAACTTGTTTTCGACTACTCTGAGGGGTGCTGCAGCAAAGTGGTAAATGAAGATGCCCCTATATACCCATTCCACTTGGGAGGACTTATCTGATGCTTTTGTGAAGCAATACGCCTACAACACCCAGGTTGAGACAACTCTTGAAGATCTGGAGAGAATCCGCCAGAAGCCGAATGAGTCCTTCTCGGCCTACTACAAACGATGGATGGATGTGCAGGTCCTGGTGGACGAGGCATCAAAGTTAAAGTCTTTGATAGTAAAGCTGGTGGATGGTAGTTTGTCCCAGTACAAGGATAAGATGAAGCTCAAAAGGTTCCATTCCTTTAACGAGGTGGTAGAGTTTGCCAAGCGTATCGAACGATACGAGGAGGATGAGCAAAGGGGCAGATAGAGTTCGGGCTCCTACAGAAATAATCAAGGGTACTCCCAGGGGTACAAGGGGAGAAGCTCTAAGACTACTGCAGTGGGGTCTAGTTCCAAGACAATGCCAAAAGCAGCCTCTATCGAAGTGGAGGAGGCAGAAGTGGCTGCTGTGAATCAAGGGAGACCAACTACTCAGAGGATCACTAGTCCATGGGCCGAGTCAGCTAGTCAGATCTTTGCCAAGTGCAGAAAAGCTGGGTTGTTACAGAGTCTGAGGCCGTTCTCGCCTCTAGCTGAGGCAGATAAAGATAATTTCTGCTCCTATCATGTGATGACGGGTCACCATATGAATGAGTGCACCCAGCTGATAAAAGCCATCAAGCAGTTGGTCACCGATGGCAAGATTGTTGAGCCGGCTCTAAAGCCGAGTGTGTAGAAAAATCCACTCCCCACCTTTGGAAGTCAGGTGAATATGGTGCAGTCTGGTCTGCCGGCCAATTATGTATTCACACAGATCTTCAAAGCAAATCCAAGCGTGTGAGCTGTGCTGGTGGAAAGTGAGGAAGAGCTAGAAATAGCCGAAGAATAGTCTTTGGTAGTGAAGGATAAGGCAGGTCCCATCAATTTAGATGAGTTTGAAGCTGATGATGAATACGACGATTTCGAGGTTCAAGAGTCGAAGCCAGTTTATCCGATGGAGACGAAGAGAGGGACTGTGATTGAAAAAGATGGACCAGTGATACATATCATAAGGAGCGGAAGGGTTTATCAACCCACCAATGTGCCACCTCCAGTACCCCCGAGAAGGAATACTACACCAGTGCAGAATGATACTACCCGATAACCTCTAGTGGCCAAGGAGGAAGATATAATAGTAGATCAACTGAAGAGGACACCAGCTCATGCCAGTGTTTAGCACTTACTTATGGAGTCGAAGAGGCACCGAGTGGCAGTGGTCAAACAGTTAATGGAAATGGAAGCTAACCCTACTATATCCCCAGACAAGGTGTGTGCAATGATAAAGGGAGTAGACTTGAAAGCCAATGGGGCCCCGGAGATCAATTTTGGGGTTGAAGATCTCCTACCTGAAGGGGTTAACCACAATAGGGCTCTATACCTCAAGGTTGAGGTCATGGACAAACTAATGCCCAGTGTACCGGTAGATGACAGCTCGGCCTTGAACATTTACCTCCCAGATCCTGCCTTTCTTGGGGGTGAGTACTGAAGCTCTCTACTGGTCGAACACAGTGATTAGAGCATATGATGATAGCAAGAGAGCTGTGCTGGGAACTTTTAAAGCTAAAGTTAAAGTGGGGGAGGTCAAGTCAAAAGTGTTGTTCACTATGATCGATATTCCTGTCACTTTCTCTCTGCTCTTAGGAAGGCCATGGTTCCATGCCCTAGGAGGAGTCCCCTCGACTTGCATCAGAAGGTGAAGTTTTTGATTGAGGGGAAAGTAGTAACTGTTGAAGCAGATGAGCCTTCTATTGTGGCTGCCCTGACTGCTACTGAGCAGCAGATGACCAGTTTTGAAGTTGCAGTGATCTCTGATAAGCCTGAGTTTCCAGACTGGATTCATAGATACTTTGCCAAGCAAAACTATGAGCCGAGGAAAGGACTAGGGGCCAAACTGCAAGGTGTCCTCGAGTTTAATATTGAAGCCAGCAAGTACCGCCAGTTCGGGCTGGGATATCGCGAGGGAGAGACTAAACAGGAAAGGAAGCACGTAAACTTGGTGGACACCTTCGTTCGGGCCACAGAATCAGTGTATGATAGGACTCCTAAGCTGATAATTGTTGAGGGAGGTCAACTCCCTGGGTTTCAAATTTTTGCTGATGTTGTTGATTTCAACAAGTATGGAATTGAGCCTATTATGAACACGCTGCGAGCCAGACCCAGAAATAAAGACAAGGAAACTCCGAGGCAGAAAACCATTGACCCAGTCAGAATTGAATTTGGGGATAAGGGAGAAGCCTTTAAGAAGACTGACCTAGTGAGAAGTGAGATGGAGGTGGCCATGGAAGCCATCACAAGAGCACTGTCGACTCTGATGGAACCAAGCAAGGGTTCAGAAAAGAAGAAGCCATCGGCTGGGAGGACATATGAAGAACTAGTAGGGGAAGTTATGAGGGAGCTCACCAAGCTGGTAATGAGGGGTAAGGCTGAGACACTTGAAGGGGAGCTGACTGAAGTACAAAAGGAAGATCTGGAAGGAGACCTAGGGCACCTGTTCGAAGAGTTCGACTGTGCTGCTGTTGCGGAGGATGGAAATTTTTCGAATGTATCTACTTTTTCAATTTTTGATGTGAATAATTCTGCCTACAAGGCCTTTAATGCAATAAAATCTGATTTTACTTACTTGTGTGATGTTTTTCTGGATGGAACAGTGCATACATACAAATATTCATTTAATGTCTTTAGCATACATGATGCATCATTGCATGAAATGAACCTAGGGACAGATGATGATCCAAAGATGGTATCCGTCTCGAGAGACCTCACGCCGGATGAGAGAAAAGAACTCGTAAAAATTTTGCAAAAACACGTCAAAGCCTTTGCTTGGTCCTACGATGACATGCCTGGGGTTGACATAGAGATTGCAGAGCATAGAATCCCGACAGATCCGAAGATGAAACCAGTTAAGCAGAAACTCAGAAGACTCTGACCAAAATGGGCTGAAAAGGTTAAGGAAGAATTGCCAAACAGATAAAGGCCAAGTTCTTAGAAGTAATAAAGTATCTAGAATGATTGGCCAACATTGTACCGGTTGCAAAAAAGGATGGCCGGGTCAGGGTATGTGTGGATTACCGGGATCTGAATAAGGCATCCCCCAAAGATGACTTCCCGCTTCCGCATATTGACGTTTTGATCGATAGTGCCATCAGAGCAGCTATGTATTCCTTAATGGATGGGTTCTCGGGGTATAATCAGATTCTAATTAACGTAGTCGACAAAGTGAAAACAACCTTCATCACAGAGTAGGGGGTTTATTGTTACAGGGTCATGCCTTTTGGGTTGAAGAATGCCGGGGCGACTTATCAGCGAGCAATCACGACACTTCTGCATGATATGATGCACAAGGAAGTCGACGTTTATGTGGACGGCATGTTAGTCAAATCCATGACCCAAGAGGAGCACCCAGCTATCCTGGATAGATTTCTAACCAGAATCGAGAAATACAATCTTCGCCTCAACCCTAAGAAGTGTGTATTCGGGGTAACTTCTGGGAAACTGCTTGGTCATGTAGTCAGCCAGAAGGGAATCGAAATGGATCCTGACAAAATTAAGGCCATCAGGGATATGCCGACACCGCAATCAGAAAAGGAAGTAAGGTCATTTCTGGGTTCACTACAGTATGTCAGTCGGTTTATCGCAAGGTTGACGACCGTTTACGAGCCAATTTTCAGACTTTTGAAGAAGAACCAGCCAGTAGAGTGGAATAAACAATGTCAAATAGCCTTCGATAGAATTAAGGCTTATTTTATAAACCCTCCAGTTTTAAAGCCTCCGGTACCAAACAAACCCCTGATTCTGTATTTGGCCATTGAAGAGACTTCTATAGGGGCCATGCTGGTACAAGAGCAAGAAGATGGACGTGAACATGCGATCTACTACTTGAGCAAAAATTTACTGGAATATGAGACTAAGTATATGATAGTAGAGAAGACTTGTACTACCATGGTATGGTTAACAAAGAAACTAAGACACTACTTCCAGTCATATAAAGTTCGGGCGGTAGCCAAGGTGGATCCTATGAAATACTTATGCCAAGATCCAGTACTAGCCGAGAAGTTCTCGAGGTGGTTGCTTTTGCTGTCAGAATTCGACATAAAATATGTGACAAGGAAGACAATCAAAAGAAGAGCCGTAGCGGAATTTCTGGCAAATCAGCCAATAGATTCAGCTTATGTTGAGAACTTCGAATTTCATGATGAATAGCTGGTGGTGGTTGAAGAAGAGTCAAACAGATGGGTGATGTACTTCGATGGGGCGTTGAACAAACACGGTGCAGGCTTAGGGGTAATCATTGCTACACCCGAAGGTGAAATCATTCCTCTTGCAAAATGCTTGACTTCCAAGTGACTAACAACGGAGTAGAATACGAAGCTTGCCTTTTCAGGATTGATGCTCTGATCACATTAGGGGCAAATGAGGCATTAGTCGTTAGGGATTCAGCTTTGGTGATTCAGCAGGTCACCAGAAATTGGGAGATAAAAGAAGAGTCATTCCGGCCTTATCTCAAGATGGTTTAGGAAAGGGCGAAGGTGTTCAATTTGTGTGAATTCCGGCATGTGCCGAGGGAGGAGAATCAAATGACGGATTCCTTGGCTACACTGTTGTCAATGTGGGAAGGACCCCGAAAACAACTGGTACAATCTGTAATTCTAGAAATTGCTCAGAATCTGTGCTATTCATCAGTCAACGCAGTTGCAACCATCACATAACAGCCCTGGTATTATGATATTCTACAGTTCATTCAGGATGGTCAGTACCCCGAAGATGCTAATGAGGCCGGTAAGGTTTCCCTTCGACGATTGGCAGCTCAATTTCAGGTATTTGAGAATCAGGTCTTCAAAAGAACAGCTAACGGAGTCCTTCTGAATTGTCTAACAGAGGAATAGGCAGTTATGGTTATGAAGCAGATACACTCCGGAGCGTGTGGACTGTATATGAATGGGCTGGCCCGAGCAAAGAAAATACTAAGACAAGGATATTTTTGGCTCACTTTACAAGCTGATTGTATCGAGGAAGTTAAGAAATGCCATGAATGTCAAGTGTATGGAGACCTCAACCATCTCCCTCCACTAGAACTTCAAGTATCTTCGACTATGTGGCCTTTTACCGCTTAGGGCATAGATATAATTGGAGAAATAAAGCCACCCGCCTCAAACGGACACCGATTCATTGTCATGGTTGTGGATTACTTCTCTAAATGGGTTGAAGCAGAATCGTTTGCAAATGTTATAGCTAAGAAAATGGCCAAATTCATTGAAAAGAACATCTTTGCGAGATATGGGATCTCTCATCATGTCGTAACTGATAATGGGGTACAATTTCAAGGGGTGACGGCACAGTTGTTCCAAGAGAAGGGGGTTGAACACCATAGGTCATCCCTGTATCACCCAGAAGCCAATAGGGTGGTAGAAACGGCCAATAAGTCCATTAAGAAGATTCTATTGAAAATGGTAGTGACCTACAGAGATTGGGCCGACATGTTACCGTTGGCCTTGTGGGGATACCGGACGAGCATTGGAACCCCTACCGGTGAGACACCATATTTGCTAGTTTATGAGATGGAAGCTGTCTTACCAGTAGAGATGGAAGTTAGATCATTAAGCGTGGTTATAGAGGCACAATTGCCAGAATCTGATTGGCTCCAGTCGAGGCATGAACAGCTAGCACTGATTGATGAAAAGCATCTTCAGGCCTTAGACCGGTTACAAATGTATCAGCAGCGAATGGCTAGAACCTACAACAACAAGGTTCATCATCAGAAACGTCCATTTAAGGCAGGGGATCTGGTACTCAAGCAGATGAATAGACTAACATGGATGTACGGGGGAAATTCAAAACGAACTGGAAGGGCCCGTATGAAGTCAAGAGGGTACTTTCTGATGGATCCTAGGCGAAGTAGTGAAACTAAACCTAGAATCGCACAACTAAGGCAGTGTACCTATCTTTGACAAGTAATAATTCTGGTTGGTCCAGGTATCGATCCCACAGAGAAAAATATTCTACAAACACTAAACTAATCGGGTTCCTTACGTGTCCTAGGCGGAACTTAGTTTTTGGATTTGATTATATTAACATCTAAATTATCCTACTCCTAGTTGATCTATCCCAGCTTACTTTGCACTTGAATTTGGGTTATCAATTGGCGGTTTACCAAGCTATGAATGCTAATGGAGATGGCTTTATCAATTAATTACAATAGACGAATTTAACTCAACAATTAACCCTTAATTATGTTCTTTCGATAATTCAACCTAGCGTGTTTAGATCTTTTAGGTCCTTAGCCGGTTTCCCTTGTTTAGAGGTGGTATAATTCTAGAGCTTAGAAAATAGGGGCACGTAAGTTCCACAGTGTCGTCAATACTAATGGTTTCCTAGGCGTCAATCTAGGTAATGTCACAAATATGAACTTAGTAAATTAAGATCTTATGAGACTAGATTATCATTAAAGGAATTGCATAAAGAAGAGGAATAAAAATTGAAATTAAATCGCAATCAATTGTATTAATCAAGAAAGGTGATACAAATTTAGTGTTTACAACCAAACACAATCGATTACGGAATCAAAAACTAACTTAATCGAATTACAAAAGAGAAGAAGAAAAACTTATGCCCTTTTGGTTCGATTAACCGGATTCCGACGGTGTGAAGATGCTTGGGGTGTACCTCTATAGATGAACTCAAGCCGGAACTAAGAACGTCGCAAAAGGGGAAGGTTCTATGTAAAACTTCTACCAATTGATGGTTCAAAACTCAAAGAACAAATAGTTCAAGCCAAAAACCTAGCTACAAGTTTCTGCTTACACTCTAAAATTCTGGAAAAAGATCCTTAAAACTTAGAAAATAACCTATTTATATAGCTAGGTTAAAACCACGAAATAGAAAAGATGAAAGTAGGGCAACAACAGAATTCCAGCGCTCGGCACGCCGTGCTGGTAGAGATGGCACGCCGTGCTGTGCAGAATTATGGGTGGCACGCCGTTCTGGTGGAGGTGGCACGCCGTGCTGTGTAGATTTGGGGTTGGCACGCAGCGTTGGTAGGGGTGGCATGATTTCGTGCCGATCCGCTGGATCCCATCCCTTAGCACGCTGAAATGGCACGCCGTGTCCTCATTGTGGCACGCCGTGCCACCTTACTTTTCAGCACTTCAAACTCTTCTTCGCCGCTGCTGCTCCAACTTTCGGTCCGGGTCATAATTCCTGTCCAAAACAAACATAAAGAAACATAACCGCACCAAAGCCACGGACCATAAAAATGACACTTTATGCAAAATTACAAAAACACCCCTAAAGAATACGAAAAATACTAAAAGTTATGAAAATCTATCCAAAACATAAAAATCACAAAATACGCAAAAACCAAACAAGCATTCACACAAAGGACTCTAAAAATTGCCGTTCAAACCATGAAATTGCCTAAAAGATAAGGTCAAAAACCGACCTTATCACTTTCGAAGGGCGCTGCAAAGATTATGGACATGGACGGGAATGAATTTGTCAATCCCATCAACCAGGACAAGCTGAAGCATTACTACGTGTAAAAAAAAGGTCCGATGGGTCGAAAACCAAAAAGGCGATCCATGCAAAAGTTAGGATAGTCCGATGGGTCGAAAACCTAAAAGGCGATCCATGCAAAAATTAGGACAGAAAGGCGAGGACTATCAGATGGAAAATCTGCAAGGACCAGTTGGTGGCAGGCATGGATTCAATCGAGATGTATACCATCACCAATTCTGTCCCTAGTTTCATTTCATTATTTGATGTACATTGTGCTAAAACATTATTTGTGAATGAATGGATGAATGTTCGATTCGATTCGCTTAAATGTCCCAAGTTTAATTGCAATTCAGATTATTTTATGCATAATTTGCTTCATATTTTTTTTTACATAGCTCACATCCATAGACTGCACACACACACACACACACACATACACACATATATATACAATAAAAAAAATCCGATAGATTGAAAACCTGAAAAGGGCGATCTAGGCAAAATTAGGACATAAAATAAAGTCTGTTGGATTGAAAACCCAAAGGAGTAGTTCAGGTAAGAATAAAGACAGACCGATAGGCCTAAAACCCAAAAAGGGCGAACTATGCAAAAATTAGGACAAAAAAAAAATGTCATACAGTAGCAGCATCAAATTCAAACAATCATAGCCCTCTAAAGACCGAGGTACAGCAATGTCACTGCCTCACATCCATGCCTAGTGGAGGAAGCAACCAGATTAGTCAACCAGGCCCTGTAACGAGCATTTGTCTCCATAGGGGTGGTACTGTCATACCTCAGAATCTCAGTGCAAGTGGGATGCATCCACTGGTGCTGCACATGCCGAGTCCACTGTGATGTGAATACTCCGCACTCTATGGTACACAAGGATCGGGGGACCCCTTGCAGTTGCCCATACTATCTACAAAGCTGAGCGGGAGAATAGAAAGTCACATGGGTCAACCCAAGCAACTAGACACCTCCAGCCCAAGTCTCAGTAGTCACAACAGAAATATCCCACCAGGGGCAGACCCATCGGATAGAGGCATCAGTCTGTCTCCTAAGCCAATCGAACCAGTGCTCCATAGTCATAAAACTAAAATCTGGAAGCTCAATGCACCGAGACTAGTAGTGCTTTGGAGCGTATCTCGGATGAGGTGGAGGAGGGCTTAGAAGGCTCAGCTTCTCCAACGGCCAGATCTGCATATGGATTAGTCAAATGAAAAAGGAGTAATGAATGTATGAATTCAAAAGGTGCGGTGCTGAAGCATACCTGAAGCAGGAAGGGAGATCCGCAGCTCTCGACGGGAGAATTAAAATGAATAGAGTCCAAGTGGATCAGTGTCTCAGCCAAAACAACCCCCATGGGTGATGCACCCTGAGCCATCTGAGTCACTATTAAGGCTAATCTAAGACTACAAGTACCGTCTCGAGACTCACATAAATAGCAAGCCATCAACAACAAACTCATCATTGGAGCCCAGCCAGGGGCAGTGGGAGGCAAAGCAAAACATAAATCAGCTATAACAGAAAGGCTGAGTTTAGGAGAAACAGGCCTACCAGTAAGTGCATGACCCAGGCCTACTACAGCTAGAGCGAATCGGCTTAGAAATGTATGCACATCACCCGATTCAGGGTCGAGAACAGCTAACTGGACCCCCCGAGGGCAAGGGACACAGAGGATAGCACTAAACTCCTCTACCAAAGGGCATAACTCCTTATTAGAGAGGCGAAAGACATGATCCATCGAATCCCAAAAGCTGGTATCTGCATCCAAGAGGACCCGGTTTGGAAACAAAGCAGTGTAGAACATGAGGTACTGCAAGTCAAAGGGTGCAAGCAAAGCCCAATGAGAAGAGCGGGTCAAACACCAGTAGTCCCGAAGTCATCCTCTGAGCTGATCCATGCCAAAAGAGAAGCGAAAGAATAAGAAAGGCTGAAAAAGGGGATGGGGCAGCTATAGTATATGGGGCGGCTGAAATGCCCTACAGTGGCGCGGCTGTAATATGCTGGGTGGCTGTAATACTTATAGGGGAGTGGCTGTGTTGAAGACAATTTGAAAATCGATGTGGGATGGATCAATTTTGTGGGGCGGCTATAACCCTACACATACGGGCTCTTACTCATATCCTCGCCCGTATGTCCCATCTAGGCATCCCAACCGTCCGCTTGATCCCTGAAGGTCTAATTCATAACCTCCAGCTCGATGACCCGACACTGCAGCTAGTCATTCTCTGTCCTCAAACGAGCGGACTTGCGGTGCTCGATCCCAATCATCGTCTGCAACAAACAAAGCAGAGAAAACATCACAATCACATGCATATACATCCATATATACATGCATACATTCAGACATAAAACATAAAATCAAGTATAGGTACTCACTGTCAAAGCAGCGTTGTCCCGAAAAGTGAGCGCCCTCAGTGCATAAATGGCTTGGCACATACACATGCCTTGCATCACCAAAATTTGCAAAGATCACACTCAGAGGGATCAATCTATGACGAATGACTAGTAAAAGGGGCAGAAATAGGTAAGTGTAGAAATACTTACATGCATGGTGCCATCAGGAATGGCCGGAGGAAAATTATGGTCCTGAAGATGGAGATCAGCCTGATAAGACTGTCGAGACTCATCAAATAGCTGAATAGAGTCCTCGATCGGGAACTCAAGCTGACCATGTACATACTCAACCTCAGGAGCCTGAGGAGCCTAAGGATGAGGAACAGGGATATCCTCTGCTCCGACGGCAGAACCGGCTCAAGCGGTCCGAGAAGCAGCAGTACTAGACCTCCTACCTCTTTCCCTGGCAAACGAGAATGAGCGTGCACGCTCACGTCGCTAAGACGGCTGGAATCAGTTAAAAAGAACGATGTCATAAAAAAAAGTTTGCAAAATACCCTAGCATCAGTGTCATCAGACAGCAGAAGCAGATGAACAGCGATGAAATAACTATGATCACCATCCACACTGCTAGCCTCGTATCCAGTACCACAAAAATCTGGATGCAGCTCAAGAGATAGAAGATGGGGCCAGAATAACCCCACCGACAAGGCGGTTGGAATCCTACGTGCCTCGGGACTGGAGGGCCAGTCGTGAACCCTCTCGCCCAGGTACCACTCCTGACCGTACGGGCACTCCATCACAAAGTGCCTGTTCGATAGCGCCTGCACGTCTCACAGTGGCTGGTGCAAATCATTGCCCTCTCACCTCCAAGGAGCCTTGGTGATCTGGAGTCAGAATTCAGAAAATTATGTAAAAAATAATAACAAAAAGGTGAAGGAGAAGGCATACCCCTTCAAATGTCATCTCTCTCAGAGCCTGGTGACATTCGGCTTGATTTTTGTCGACTTCGCTCCAAACAAACCCCAACCACCGTCTAAGGCTGGAAAATTCGGCCAGGTTATAGTTATCAAGGACCTGCACTACTGAGGGTGGAACGAAGCGATATTCATAGACCCAAATCTGCAAAGGAAGTATGAAAATGAAATCAATAATAATCCAGGAAACATACGAGAGAAAGTGAAATCTTAAGATAAAGAGTCCAAGATACTCACGTGCAGCAGAATCCAGAAAGCCTTTAACTCCTTATGGGAGCCTCAGGCACAGAGATCGAGAGCATAGTAAAGATGGGCCAAGGCCACTTGAGCCCAATTAAGAGTCCTCATAGACTCCAGGTCAATCAAAGAGGGCAACACAGCCAGATTTAGACTACTCTGGCCTGTGGTAGTCCCCTCCGGGAGCTCAGTCTGTCACCTCATCCAATAATCCAGGAGGCTCCTACACTGGATCTGGCTCTCAGGGGAGTCGATCCCAATAAGCATCACCACTAGCTCCTGGCGATATCCACTATGTGTAAAGATCTAGTTGAAAGAGATCGTCTGCCTAGAGAAGGGAAGCCCAGTGATAGCAACAATGTCCTCCAGAGTCACTGTGAACTCTCCGGAGGGGAAGTGAAACATATGAGTGGTGTCCATCCACTTCTCCAAAACTGCAGCTAGAAGTCCTCGACTCGTGCGAGGAGTAGTAATAGTCATGCTACGAACTAGCCGTTGTAGACCGGTGGAATTCACGATCTCCTTCACCCCTTGAGGAAGCCGTCTGTACTACTGTAAGGATTCCGTAATGGATCCACAGTCGCAACAGCCGGATCTCGCTTGTAGAATCAATAATCAGCGAGTTATGAGCTTTTTAGAATGCATATATATCATAAAAATCAAGGAAACACCATTGAAATCGCAAAAAATCGGGTGGCCTTGAATCTACCAACTACAGCCACATGGCTGTAAGCCTCATGATCACAGCTGCGTGGCTGTGATCACCCCCTGAGGCGGCTGTAGCTGTACATCTTTGGCCAACCATAAATTCCTTGGTTTTTCGGTTAAATCTTGTCCTAACTCAAGCCAAATTAACAACTAAACATCCTAGGGATATATTCTACTAAAATCATGCATTAATTTCACCTATTTTCTCTAATTTTGTAGAGATTTCAAACTTGGAAAAAGTGGAAAAATTTGAGAAAAATAACTGGATTCGTGAGAGCATGACTCGAAATCTGGAGTTGGATGGGCACTGGGGCGTCGATCTTCACTCCGCAATATTCATCATCTTCTTTTAGCCCATAAATACACTTTGTGGGTTCAAATGCTAAAGTGAAATTTTCCTCCGGGATAGAAAACCACGTTTGAAAGGCAGGTTGAGTGGAAGGAACGAGCCGGAGAACTCTAAGCATCTTTCGCCTCATGATTTCGGGTTTGGGCAAGAAAATCACCAAAGAGAGGGGGAGATTTCGGCTGAAAATGGAGATGAAAGGGCTTCTTCATTTTTGTGGCTTTTAAAAGCCATCCCATACCCACTACTATAGCCGAGCGGCTGTAGTTTAAACCACTACAGCCGCTCGGTTGTAGCTTACTTCTTTACAAAATTTTTTCTAATTTCGTTTTTTTTCAAAAGTTATTCTATGCCAATTTGATCCCGAGAAAGGTAGTTTTCATGTCTTGCAGGTATCAAGGGGCAAGATATTTGGCACGTATTCATTCTTGATCGAAGGGGTAAAAATTTTTGTTCCCATAATTATCGATCAAGGAACAAATACGCACCCAAAACAACTTCAAAGCTTCGAGAGAGATGATCAAGCTTCATAAATCACCAAAGCGTTTTTCCCTGACTACACTAGCTTCATGGGAAACATAATTAACCTTTCCTTCAGTGCCACAGGTCCCACTAGAAGTGAAATGACCAAAATGCCTTTCCGTTAGTAACCACACTACTGGATGGCCAAAAGACCTTTCCTTTAGCGACACAGGCTATACGAAAGACAAAATCACTAAAATATTTCTTCCCCTAGTGACACAAGCTCCACTATAGGTGAAAAGACCAAAATACCCCTTTGTTAGCCACCAAGCTACCAAATGACCAAAATACCCCTTTCCCATCAAAAGGGGATACCAAACCACTGAAACTCATTTCTTTTCATGACATAGGCCCCACGAGAAGTTAAATGACCAAAGTACCTTTCCTTCAAGGGGTACCAACTTTCCAAGTTACAAAATTACCAAAATACCCTTTCCTTTCATGAACATCAAATGACAAGGAGAATTCAATCCGGGCAAAGTCCTCTGCTTCACGATGGAGTCGAAGCACGTCCCTGGAAAACCAACCCAATCTGGGCAAAGTCCTCTACTTCGCAATGGAGTCGAAGCACGTCCCTGGAGAACATCGAATCAATTCGGGCTAAGTCCTATGCTTCATAACAGAGTCGAAGTAAGTCTCTGAAGAATCAAATCAACCCAAGCAAGACCGCTGTTTCGCGAATCAACCGAGACAAGTCCCTACAAACATCAAAGCGGGTCCGCATGAGGAGAACCACCAAGTACATCCTCTTCTCCTCCTCACCGTGCTCCCTATCGCGAGACCAAACTCGAATCTGGCACAAGCACCTGTTCAAGTCGACTTTGGTCACGCGAGGGGCAGCCTGTGAGCACGGGTTTTTTCGCGACCTTGGTGATGAAAACCATTATTACCTTTTTCACAGATAAACATGAAGCGGTTTCGGAATGACTGGGACAATGTCGAAAAGGTCTCGGATGACCCGAATACGTGTGACAAGTCTTGGTACAGAACCCCGAAGAGCATTGAGTGAGCGTTGGGAAGAACCGAAGAGAAAAGGCAAAAAACATAGAAATAGGCTAATCTGGTCGCTATAGCCGCACGGCTGTAGTACAATCGGTCGGCTGTAGTATAGCCGCTCGGCTATAGGCCACTACAGCTGCACGGCTGTAACCACCAGGTTTCCTAATTATCGAAAAATCAGTCTTAAATTCTGATTTTAACCTAATTGGGGAAGTATAAAAAGAAAAGAACGGGAATTAGGGCAAAGGGAATTAACAGAACACAAAAAATAAGAGAGCAGCCACAGATTATGAGAATTAGGGTTCTTGAGAGATTTGAGGGAGAAAAAGAGAGAAAATTAAGCCATTCTATAAAAAACGATTAAAAAACCTTAATTAAATCTATAGAAACGATTAGAATTCTATAGGGATTAGTTTTTTGGGGTGGCTCTAATCTGTAAACATACATTCAATTTGATTCGGGGTTCCATTCAAGCTTCGAAGATCGCATACGTTTTTGGGTTGTTCGTGATTGCAAGGCATTTCCTGGCATCCGAATCCGTTCCTAGTGATCTAAAACGCTGGAACACAGTCAAGGTATATTCTGAGAGGCCTTAAAAACTCTTTTTTATTTGTTCTGAGTGTAGTTATTTTTGGGTTTATATTTATGTCATGTGTATGAGCATTAACTAAAAATAAAAGAAGATAAAATGGGTAGATTTAAGTGGATGTCATATAAAATAATAAATGAAAACAAGTTTGAGGGTTAGTAGATATGTTACTCGAACCTTGAATCTCTGGATTAGGTACTGTATCTACGCTTGGTAGGGAGCTGTACTGGAATTTCTCGGATGAGCTGATCCAGGTGGCGACTCTATATCTAATCTCGAAATTTAGGTTTCAAGATCTTTAAGTTTAAATTGGGATTTTCTAAAAAACCTATTTTTCAAAATTCATACTTAAAATTAAGTTTTCTACAAAAAAAAGGGTTTTCTCAATAAAATGAAAGGTTTTCTTAAAGAAGATTTAAACCTGTTTTCGAAACCACATCATCACATTCAAAAAGAAAATCCCCGGTTCCCGCTTCACCGCGCGTTCTGTAAAAACATCGTCCGCTCACATATTGCTTACAATGAACCAGACTCACTTTTTCTGCACAAGAGAATTTTTAATTTCCAAGCAAGCATTTGCTTCTTTTCTCTCCTTGAACCATTATCCGAACTAAATCTGCCCCGTGATCTGCTATTCTC
Source organism: Euphorbia tirucalli (assembly GCA_039660915.1). Classification (NCBI taxonomy): domain Eukaryota; kingdom Viridiplantae; phylum Streptophyta; class Magnoliopsida; order Malpighiales; family Euphorbiaceae; genus Euphorbia; species Euphorbia tirucalli. The sequence goes on from CM077639.1 coordinate 17,285,908, forward strand.
ATTACCTGAAAGTTTATAAAATTTAGTTTGATGGAACACCAAGCAAATGTGTTATGTGCCAATATCAGTAGTTGATATTATTTTATTGTTTGCCTTTGTATTAATTCTGTTTATTCGTGTGCTTGTGTTAGTTTTATGCAGACTGCTTATAGAAGATAGTTATGCTACCATTATTTCTACTTATCCAGAAATTTTTGTAGGAAGGCAATTGTAGGAAGTAACTAGTTTGTAATCCTATTTATTCTGAATTAGATGAAGAAGAAAGCAAGCAAGTATTTCCAGAAAAATTAGTCTAAAAAGATCAAAGTGTTCTCTCTTTAAAAGAGCCCTTAACTTCAAGAGTTCGAAGGGTTCTCTCTAAACGAGCCCTTAACCAAATAATAAAAAAAAAACCCACCTGGAAAATGCAAACAAATGTGTCAAGCAAAATGCAAACACTTATGTCAAGCAAGCTTTTTCCATGAAGATTCAACTAGTAACCTAGTACTACTACCGCTACTCACCAGAAAATCACAAAGTACTAGCTTAATGAACACTAATTAATATTGTTGTTTTCAGGCCTTTGATACCTTACTGCGAAAGTTACAAAAGTTTATTCCTCATGGAGCATTTGTGGCTGATTTGTATGCAGGAGCTGGTGTGATTGGGTCTCATTAGTTTCTACCAGAAAATGCAGTCAAGGTTTATGCTTATTCTAAATGCTACAAAGCATAATTTTTAAGTTGTGTTAGTCCCAAATAGGCTTTAATGTACACTAGAGGGGGTGAATAGTGCAAATACCCAAATAAAAATTCTTTTGTGGAAAATTTTTATTCAAAAATAATTTTGCCCAAGAAACAAGTTTTACTTAAAAATGCCGAATAAGAAGGTTTGTCAAACTTGTAAATTTAATTGATTTTGAATAAGTAAAGTTAAATATCCAAAGAGTTATTACTGCTGAAAATAAATGCAAAAATATAAATAGTAGTAATTAAATAGAGTAGGGATAGAAAGATTGTCGACACAGAGATTTATACAGGTTCAGACCACCTGTCCTACTTCTGTCCCCAAGTGAGCCACTTGAGATTTTTTACTATAATTCTTTTAACGGTAGGAATGAAACCACTTGATCTTTCTTCTGTCCAAGATCAGGACAATCAATCATACTTCTGTCTGAGATTAGGACAATGATCTTTCCTTTGTTTCGATCGAGACAACTGGTGTTTTGCGCAAGCTCAAACACCAAACTTTTACAACTTGTTGTTTTTTAAAACTTAACAACAAAATTTTTTATACAAACTTTGTTGATAAAACTCTGAGATGGAGCTCTTCCTCACACTAAAAATCAGTTGTTGTAGTAAAATGATGAATTTATATTAGAGGATTTCAACATGAATGAATGATGGAGCATGCTGACTCGTATGGGGCAGCTTGCCAGTATGCATTACTTTTTTTTAAAATTGTTTTGTCATTTTAACCTTGGTGAGACAAGGCAAATGGACGAACATTTTTATAAACAGTTGATTTGGTCTATAATGATGGATTGTATGATCAACTTGGTTAAAAATTAAGGTTTTAGTTGACCATAAATATCGAGTTATATAATGAAAAATATATAATCCTTCCACAGTTCCATGTGCATTGAACTAATTTATTTTTTGAAAATTTGCTAGTTGTTAATGATTATTATTAGTTTTTGCAATTTATTTCACAAACGCTCGAGTGGTCACAACTTATCCATTTGTTAACCAATCAATACAACACTTGGTCAACATAGAGTAGCTTTCAAAATATTTTTCTAATATATGCAACAATACTTCTGTTTTTATATACTAGTATTTAAAACTTCATTGGCGGATAAGTCCTTTTTTTTTTTTTTTTTTTTTTTAACATCACTTGATATTTTTCTATGCAACAATGCTGTTCCTACCGCCGGACTAATCTACTGCCTCCATCCTACCTTAGGTCTCACTGTATCACACCGTTTAATTATAAATGGTATTTGTAAGCGTCGAAATTTTTCATCCTTAAAAAAAATGCAGCGGTGTCACGCGACTGTAACATACAGTCGTGCGACTGTCGTTACAGTCGTACGACTGTAATTAAATTATAGTCGTACAACTGTAACCTCGGAGCTGGTGTAAAAGCCCATACCTCTGCAGTAGAAAAAATAGAAAAAAAAGGGACTATTAAATGCTCGGGGCTAGCAGCAAGGAAGCCAGACATAAGGAGAAGAAAGAGGAGAAGATTGGGGGGACTTTTGGCTCCAAGCTGAAGAAGATCAGAGAGAAAGAAATTTGAGAGAGAAAAGAGAGGAAAAGGAGGAAGAAAGAAACTCACAAAAACTCAAGCTTTCCTTCTTCTTTTTCTTTTGATTCTTGAGTGTTAATGTCTAAAACCGGATAGAAATCATAGGTTAATGACTTAACACTTAAACTCAATCAATTTCGGACTCTAACTTCACTCAAATCCGTGACATTTTGGAGATTTTGGATCAAACTTCTCAACCCCAACTTAAGGAGAAAAAGAAGCAATTTGGTGTGGATTGGTGCGTTGTCAGGGGTCAATCCTACGGTGGATCAGTGCCGAAGAGGTAAACACTCTCCATTCCCTCTATTTTTCATGCTTTCTGGGTGAATTGGTATGTTTTTGTGCATTTTTATCCATTTTCTGTGTTTTCTATTTCTGGAAATCAAGAACAGTCGTGCGACTGTTCTTGAGTTGATGAGCAGTCGTACGACTATTCTTGAGTTGATGAACAGTCGTACGACTATTCTTGAGTTGATGAACAGTTATACAGTCGTACGACTGTAAACACAGTCGTACGAGTATTCCTGGTTTCTAGATTATTTTCTTTCAGTTTTATTTTGAATAAATTTTGGCGAAATTCTGAAATTGGAACCATTTACAGTGGCACGACTGTAATTATAGTCGTACGACCATAATTACAGTCGCACGATGGTAATGCTCGTCCAGAATCAGAATTTCCAGAATAACCTATAAAAATTTCTAAAAATCCCTAAAAATTCAGAAAATCAGAAAATCATCAAAATGAATTTCGTTGTGTGTATTCACTACCTTAGATTTAACTTTCCATGTAATTGCATTTAGAACAATACAACGACGGAGACCCGACTCTCCCGAAAACCGACCCACCTCATATGTTAAATTAAATTAAACCAGAAAATAAAATGTTTTCAAAGCAGTTTTCTCACAAAACCAAAATACAGGAACGTTGCAAAATGTTTTCCACGTCTAACCGAGCCGGTTAGCCGAGCCAACCCAGTTATCCAACTAAATGCATGTCCCTAAATTCTAATTTTCCCAATTCTGTCCTATTTGAGTCTTATTTATGGTGTGCCGTAAACTATGCTAACCCTCTGTTTTGCAGCTTTTTATTTTTGATGTATTTAATAGAATTCCTCGCGTATTTTAGGTGATTGTAATTTTTAGATAAATCATGTATTGTAGGCAATTGTAAAGTGAGCACGAGAGCTTTTTATCTTTTATTCGATCGGGTTGTAATAATTTAATCATTTACTATTTTACTTTATTTGTATGCGTGCTGTATGTTTAACTTAATGCAATAAAATTCACTTTAGAATTTGAAATACCATCTATGAACATTGGCCGTTTTTATTTTAATTAGACACGAAATAAGGGACTTGTCCGGACCTAGATCTCTGGATAGTATAGCGGCCGTTCGTCCGGTTCAGCTACAATATAAATTTCTCGGTTGAGTTGAGCCGGGTGGCGACTCTTACAATATTCATCGAGACTCAGGTCTCGATTCTTTTACAAAATAATTCTATGTTTTCCAAAACGCGAATTTCCATTATAAAAACCCCACACGAGGGAGGGGTCCTCCAGAAATCGAGGCTCCCCTCCCGAAAGGGAGTCCGCGTTCCGTCGAAAACGTCGTCCGCTCACCGTATTCATAATTTATTTAATAAAATTTATAATTAGGTCCTTACTTTATTTTCATTTTATTTAATACTTGTATTGTTTGTGTTTTTCTTTTTTCCCTAAATTTTATATTCTAAATTCTAAACCTTAAATACGAAACCCATGAATTCTAACTCCTAAATACTAAACCCCTAAATTCTAAATGCTAAATGCTAAACCCCTAAACTTTCAATCATAAATGCAAAACCCGAGTAATAAATTGATGCAGTAACACAGCTATACAAAACCAAGGCAAGATAAACAATATCTTTCATAAATAAAGTGTTTTGAAAAATGGTGTAAGAAATTAGGATTAAAGGGACATAAAAATAAAAATGTAGGGACTTAAAAGTAACGGCGGGAAGGAGGCGGGGTAGAAGAAGCATTTTTCTTTTCAATGGGATGTACAATTAATGATCTCTATCACATGCAGATATTCGGTAGTCCTGATACTTACTTAAAAACATTAACAACTATAGATCATGCAAATCCTTTATTGTTACAGCTTTGTTGGATGAGATTTACTATGTGATGTTCAACAAAGAGTTGACAACCGGTAAGGTACCTGGAAAAATTTGTAACCAAACATATTTAAAAACTGCAACGAGCTTCTGTTATTCTTTTTTGTTTATCAAACACGTGAACATGGTAAATTCTGCCCACCTGTTCATAATATTCATATATGGGTGTATCCAATATTTGAATTCTTGTATCTATTCATTCTTCGTATCATTTTACATAGCTAGTTTACTCTCAGAACTAAGCTTACTGAGCCAAAGAGAATTGCTCAACATTTTATGTTATGTGACTTTCTCTCGATATCCCTCATGCTATTTCATGCAATACTATCCATCACTCTCATAGTTCTCACATTATCCGATTTTAAATTCTATACAATATACATACATTATTTCTATTTATACTGATGTTCATATTAACTTGTCACTTTAGTTATTTAGCGTTGATATTTGGCTATTTTTTAAGTTTAATAATCTTGATATCTAAAAAATTCCCAAACAGAAAACATCTATTTTTCAACCCACCAAAGTGGTGAGTTGAGGAAGTTCTAGTATTGAAACAATTCATTTAAGAGCATTTTCAATGGGGAGAATTTGAAAGGAGTTTTTGATAAGATGAAAGTGAAAGTGACAATTGGCTTTTCAATGAAAAATTTGTATTAACCTATCATAAAATTTGACTTGACTTTTAAAATTTTTAATTATATAAAAATATAAATAAAATAAATTGTGAGACCTTGAAATGATTTTAAAGAATTTTTTATTGGAGATGAAAAACTTTGAAATAATTTTATATTTTAATTTTTGTTGGGAGTCAAGATACCCCCGGAGGAGTTGAGAGAAATTTTACTATCGTGAATGCTGTAATTATCGTATAAAATTGTTCATATAAGGTTAATTTAGTAATATTATACAAAACCATAAACGTCCCTCCTTAAAAGCTAGCCTTTCCCTCTCATTCTCGTACTTTTAAAAACTTTGCAGGCTGCAGTTTAGCGGTTTCCCACCGTCGAGAATCCAGAGTTTTGCTGGCTGCAGCTATAATGGCCTGTCGACTTCCTAACACTCACCATCTCTTTTGTAGAAAGCCTCGTTTCTCATTACCTTTATCTCCATTTCTACATCCTGCATATCTACTACTCCATCATCATCATCTCAATTACGCTCACTTGTTGCCTCTGTCACTCCAATAAGATCCACCTCTGTACTACTTGTTCCTGATACTACTTCTGCCACCTCCAATACCTTCACTTGGGACGACGTCGTTCGAGTCTCTCAGCCTGAACATACTCCGGACGATTCCGCCGATCTCTCTGGCTTTTTCGAGAAGATCCAAGTCTGCAATCGCGGCGCTGTACTCTCTCTCTTGCTCTTTAATTCATCTGTTTGGTTGCTTAGAAATTAAAATTGGGGACAAGACAAATTTTAATTTATTTCTTATTCTGGTGCAGGAGTTGCAGTCTGAGTTCTTGCAATTCATAGTTGATGATCACCTTGTTGGTTATGTACACAATGGGTAACATCTTTACTTTCTTTCTACATTACCTTCATTTTCTGATGCCAATCAAGATACAGTTTTAGAAAATTTCAAAACCTTGCGAGCCGTTGAGAAGGTTCAGCGATTTGTTTGTTTTTCCTTAAAGTGGAAGCCGGTTCGGGTATTATGTAACTTTACATGAAAGGCTCAGGACTGCAGAGGATAGGATTAGATCTGTTGGAGAAGTTATCAAATGCTTAGTTGCAGAACAAGTGATTCCTGGTATTCGAAATGAGGTATAGAAGCTTCCAAACACTACACTACACTTCTGCATCGATTCTCATTATTGTTACATATGTAATTTGACAGTTTCAAAATGTGGTTGTGACTATGTGAAGGATAATTGGACACTTTAAGGAGATTTAGCAGTTGCGCTTTAAAATTTTGTCATTTGGATTGTTATTGATTCCCATTTATATTTAATCAGCTGTATCCTGTGGTATCATCCTCTGGTTCGGCAGTATATTTTTTATTGGAACGTGCTGCAGTACCTTATTTTGGAATAAAGGTATGTTTCTGTAGGTTATATAATAATCTATTCTCAATTGCATAGCTTTTCTGTTTCTCAATTTTGGTTCTACATGTGATCTTTCCTGTGAGAATAGGGCTATGGAGTACACATGAATGGGTTTGTTGAAAGAGATGGAGTGAAATTTCTTTGGTTAGGGAAGAGGAGTGCTGCGAAATCAACCTATCCAGGGATGCTTGATCATCTTGCTGCTGGTGGACTGGTATGTCAACCTATCAGTTTACTTTCACCTGTGGATAATCCAAACTAATTCCTTATGCCTATGTAATGAGGAATTGTATCCAATCTAAAATGCTATAGTTAAGTTTTTGGCTATAACCCCTAAATCTTCTGGAGGTGTTACTGATTTTTTTGCACATGACCTTTAAAACGCAGTTGTTGCCATAATCCAAACTAATTCCTTTTTAATTAGTACTATTTGTAGGTAGGTCTATTCTACAGGTAGAACTAAATTGTGCAAACTGATATATATTTTCCGGCTTGCATTACCATAAGGACAGTTTTAAAACAGACACCTTTATTTCTAACTTCTAAGCCAACACTGACATTTCATTCTATTTGGCAATGACAGCCTTATGGGATATCTAGTGGAGAGAATATTGTGGAGGAATGTGAAGAGGAAGCTGGAATACCTTCGTCCATTGCCCAACAGTAAGTTTCCTCTAGCCACGGAGTTAGCAACACGTGATGCTTGCATTCTATTGCCTAATTAGCCATCCAATAGCACATTATCATCTTTGATTGTCTTTTGATATCATTACAACCTATCTCTCTTTGTATGTAAATCTTGTAGAGCCATTCCAGTTGGTGCTGTTTCTAACATAGATATTGCAGGGTTTACATACACGAGAGATGTAACATTTTGTTATGATTTGAATCTTCCAGACAGTTTTGTATCCAAGAGTCGAGGTAAATCCATTAAAGTTATTAAATTAATTTACTTGTACATTTAAGAAATTAATACATTCTAGTGAAACCATCTATGCAATGACTGAAAGCATGACAGATGGAGAAGTGGAGAGTTTCAAGTTGATCCCTGTGAAAAATGTTGCAAATGTTATACGAAGGACACATTTTTTCAAGCCAAATTGCTCTCTTGTGATCATTGATTTCCTATTTCGACATGGGTATTGCTTCTCTGTTTGCCTACTTCTTGATTTTGTATTATTTGTTAAGTTATAGTTTTATCATTTAAATATTTAGTGGAACTTTAAAACGACGAGTGCTGAAAAGGATAATTGAGTGATAGGACAGGGGTCAAAAAAGTCATTAGGCCATTTACTAGTAATATGCTCATTGAGATGAAATATTCTTGGAGTCCTAATTTGTTAGCATTTTATGCAGGTATATTGCTCCGGAATGCTTGGGATACTTGGATCTGTTGCAAAGTTTGAAGAAGGGAGAGTGTCCCTAGGTGTACTACCCATGGAATTGCAATTAGCCTTCTTATCATATATTTTTACATGGACAATAACATTTGCCTTAAATAAAGTCTTCCATCTTTATGAAATGTAAAGCATGTCATTAAATTGCTAACCCACGTCTGTTTTCTGATTTAACCTCACTTGGAATGCATTGTACCCTTTCAGCTTTGGATGTTTGAGGTTTAATTCAATTGACATTTTATTACATAGTTAGCCTCTTTGCATTTGGCTCCAGTTTTTTTTTTTTTTTTTTTTTTACAAAAAGGGAAGGTGGATTTTTAATTGCTCGACACTACTCATTTGTAATGGGTTTTTTACATGAATATTATTAAATATTTTAACAAATACAAATAAGCATCACAAAAAATAAATAGTAAAGCAAGTACTTTTGTAAAATATAAATTACAACACAACTTTCTTTTAATAGGAGACAAAAACATGTTTTTAAAAATATAGGGGTCATATCATAATCACATTAAAGCATTTCAAACTTTACTAGTAATCATCCCTATGATTTTCTGCTTGGGGTGCTTAAAGGAGGTAATAATACATTGGGGAATAATCAAATTTGAAAAACTAATGGTTTTTTATTTTAGAACTATAATCAGTCCCTCTAATTAATAAAATATCAATTCATTGAGATCCAAAAATCAATAAGCTAATAAAAGAATGAATTTCACTTGAACAGTTCACTACCAAGTGCAACAGCGCCTATCTCCTCACCAAAATCAGCCTGCAACAAATATCCCATTTCTCTACCTTGAATTATTTGTTCTATCTCTTCAACAACTCTTCTCATTGATGGTCTCCTGCTACTCATATCTATACATTCCAATGCCAACTCCATCATCTTTCTTTCTCCTCTCAGATTATGCTCTTCAATTGACTTGTCAATCAACTTGCTCACATCATATTCCCTAGCCTTCAAAATTAGTTTATTTATATATGTTAATCTCCTCCAAACAAATTTAATTTTTTCCTGTGAAAAATGTACATACCTCCTGTACTAGACTTTTCCCTGAATTTGATTGATACTCGCCATTTGCTGCTCGTCCGCTTATTAGCTCCAGCAAGAACACCCCGAAACTGTACACATCGCTTTGTTCCGAATAATTCCTTGATTGATTTAACCTTTAGGAAAAGGATGAACTAGAAATCAGAATCAGAATTAAAGTTAAAAGAATTTCAATAAGAAAAATGCCAAGTTCATAAGTTTAAGAGCTTCAAATTGATTTACATACTCTGGATCAAGGAAACAATCAACAGCTGAAGATGAACCAGCACGTTGACCCTCCGTTACCAAATTAAGAACTCCATAGTCTGAGACTTTTGGGAACTTATCACCCAAAAGAACATTGCTTGTTCTGAAATGCATATGCAGGAGAGGAGGGTCTAAACTGTGAAGATATTCAAGCCCTGAATCCAACATTTCCAATTGCAAAGGAAACAAAAACTTCTAATCATTTCGATGGACAAAACAGATTTTTGAAGTAACAGTAATTAACTAGTGCACATACCTTTTGCAGCTGCTGAAGCAATTGTAATCCTTTGCCTCATGCCCAGCTTTCCAATGGGTAAACCTTCACTATCTAAGAAAAAAGGTAAAAATTTGAGACAGTTTTATTCTTAAAGAAAACAAAATGGAGAGGGAGAGGCCTTAGTTAGATTACCATAGAGGTAACGTCCCACGTTTCCGTTGGCAATATAGTCATAGACAAGTAACTGCTGATGATTATCTTCACAATATCCAGTAAGTTCAACAAGATGCTTGTGATCAACTGAAGCTATGCGTTTCACCTACATTGTACAGTTTCTTATGCAAAGTGTAAAGGAGATTTTATATTGAATTTTAAACAGAATTAAGCTATACCTTACGAACAAAATCCGGAAATGGCGTATGTAGGCGTCTCTTGATAGCAACAATTGATCCATTTAGAAGTAGCCCTTTATATACCAACCCAAATGTGCCTTCACCTATGATATTACTCTCACTGAAATACTTTGTAGCATGTTCAAGCTCCCCTATTGATAATTTCCTTAAATTTTGTGTCTGGACAGCAGCATAGGGAGAAATGTTACCCCTTGTTGACTCAGCTGTTGAGTGAAAGCGAAAGCGAAAGCAAGCAAAAGCATGTTAGTGGAACCTTCTAAGTGTAGAACAATGATGTTTATTTATTTCAATTAGGACATGTAAACGATGATACTTATAAGGTTACCAGGAGATATCACTGAAGATGCTGTATCAGAGGTGTTGCTTAGATATTTCTTGATACGCATCAAGCATATGTAAACTAGGATGACTATGATAATCAAAAGTATAGCTGCACCAACTCCACCAACTATTGCAGCAACTTTCTGTTTACTTGGTTTATTATCATCAGTTGATTGGAAGGGTGTTAATGTTGGAACATTGTCTGCACCAACAGCAGCTGCAACCCTCCTGCCACTTGAAACATAGAGTTTTTTTTGTGTAATTCGATTGGAGAATTCTTGTCAATAAAATTTAAAGATGATAATTTGATAATTTCAGTCTTCAGAAATAGACATATGAATTTAAGAATCCAAAGAATTACTAGAAAAGAAATACTTTTTCTTTACTGCTAAGGGCAGTGAAGATAGAAACAGGACAATAGATATGCAAAGTATACGCTCCGATCGCGAAAGTACAGAAGTAAATTACAAGAAAAAAAAAAATCTCAATTCATTTGCACCAGACCAGGAATGTTCAACAAGACATGGATGTTCATGGAAGCTAATACACCATACAAACTAAAAGAAAACTAATATCTTGAATATACAACTAAGTGATGAAATTGCAAGTTTTATGTGATGTAACAGTGCTACAGATGGACATCATAAGGGATATACATAAATGGACAAATAGATTACATGTAACTTACGATACTTAGAGGATTTGTGCTTAAAAAAGTTAGTAAATAGTAGACTAATGGTCTCATGAGTTTGACATTAATGCAATTGTTCACGTTTCTTATAATCATGTGTTAGAAAAACAAGGATGAAATCTATAGGGAAAAGGAAATGAGCCTACATTCAATTTGACACATTTGCTTAACTGTGAATACTATGATTATTATAAGCACTTTGTATGAACATACAGTCTCATTAAAATTAAGGATAACATCGGAGCCAAAACTTAAAATGATAAACATTTTGCAAGGAGATCTTAAAGGTAGACAGAGATACAGAAAGAGGGGGAGAGAGAGCTTACAAAGAAAAACCACCTGGGTCATTCAATTTATATAATAGTTGCCACTTGCCAGTCCTAGGCATAGAAATCTTGCAGTCCTGCCACCGGAATGTCCAGCAGTGCTCTTTCTTGCAACTAATGCTTCAACTATGAAGAAAGTACTGGAATGCAGTGTCCTCAAGTGAAACGATGAAATGGCATACGCATATCAACAATAAAATCAATCTTCCCGAATACAATACTGCATCAGTTAACAGAATCAGAAAATTCAGCATGGTTATCGTAAACTGCAAGTTATAGACTTTGTCACTTCACAAAATTAAAGATTGGAAGAGCAATTTAAATCTTTTATTTACAAATTTGAATCAACAATGAACAGATACTTACCATATACTTTGTGGCTTGTGCTATTGAATTCTAAGAGTTGAAAAAGTATAAGCAGCCGTATTTGTTGGTACCAGAAAAAGTGCATTGTGGATAATCATCAATCCATTGGAGCTTTCTGCTGCTGCCAATTAACACATCAATGGTATCCTGTATACAATTGCAAGTATGAGATTAGACCCAATATCCATTTACCTGAAATGCACAATCAAGAAAAAAAACATACTATTTTCCATCCCAGTACAATTAAAAAGATTTTGATTGCTGCAGAAGATATGAAAGTATCACTAGGAAAGGACCCAAAATACAGAACTTATCTGTTTTTTTTCTACAAGGATAAAACGCCTTTATAACATCATAAAGTTGGTTTCATTTGGATTAACCTTTAAGAGGCAATGGAATGAAGAAGTTTGACTAAAAGCAAACAGGAAACTTTTTTATATATGCAACAAATGGTTCTTAGCAGAAATTTCTATGTTACCAGCCTGTAATTTGAACTTGTGCCAAAAGCCTGAATAGAATTCAGAACCAGTTAAGAATTTATCAACCCAAAATAATGAAAGAATCAATTCACAATCTTTCCATGACCTGAATACCAGCTAAGCAAGAAGAAGGGATTAGTTATAGAAGACACATAACTGGTGTCCTCGTTGAAATGGACAGAGGCATTATTGTTGTTTGCATAAGGGTTAAAATTGGCTGAAAACCAAAACACAAATCCCAAAAGATTCCCAGAGAGGAATCTTCTGCAATCCTTGAGAAATTGCTTGCCAGACAGACAGAGAACAGGCCACTAAAATTATGAGCAGCCCTAACGATATTTATGAATTGAAAACAAAAAAACAGCAGAAGAAGGGGAAAAAAAAAAAAGAATTAGCAGCACAAAGCTGCAAGACCCATACTTTGCACAGCTCTTAGCTGTAAGACAAACTTTTCAGGAAAGGTCCATTTTCCAGAGGCAAAGAGAAGGAAAGAAAAATGTCAACTTTTTAATTGGAATATGAAACAATCCAGCCAAAGAGTTGCATTTCTGTTTCAAACTTGAAAATTTTTGTGCTTTAACAGATAAACCAGGAAATTGAAAAAGAAGCCATATTACAGTATGAAGACAAAACTAATTGGTTGCAATAACTTGAACATGTTTTTCCTCAGCGTCTGCAAAGACAAGTCGGCATTTACATGAAGTATATAATAAAGACTATACATATTGAAATGGTCCATAATGAATAATGTTGACCAGTGAGAGAGGGCGAGCGGGAGAGGACCATTAAAGCTGTGATGTACAGTAGGCAGCCACCTGCAAGTAATGAAGGTGGAAAGAATCTGTTCAGATCAGATAAAGAACAACAGAGCTTTATGTTGATTAGCCACAAGGACTTTCTGTTACAGTTGGCAAAAGCGCCTTCTTCTCTTTTATGGGTTTGTATGTTTTTTTTTTTTTTTTTTTTTTGGCATTTAAGAAGAAAGGGTTTCTTAAAAAAAGCAGCCGGAGACAAATTTAGGTTGGGAGGGGGCCATAATTGATAATTTCCCTTGTCAAAAATTTCATAATGGGGATGAATCGCAGAGTTCCCCCACAAGCCTCAATTAATGAAGAAAACTTGTTGAGCATTATGTAGAAAGAAAGAAAGAAAGAATGAATGAATGAATTGAAGAAAGGGTTATAGCAAATGGAACAAAGATGGGTTATGTCGTAATCTGGAAGTTGTAGAAGAAAGATGGGTCACTGTCAAATGAAGCAGGGAAAACCCAGGACCATTTCAGCTGAGAAGGCAAGAAACAGTCACATGATAGAGGATGGTGTGGCCCCCTCCCCTTTTCCTCACAAGGAATAACAGTTTTCCATTACTGCACTTTCTTTCTTCTTTCTTTTCGTTCTCTCAATCAATTACTTCTTGTAGATGTTCTATTTTGATTCTCACTTCCATCCATTTGAGTGGGCAAATACATATTTTTGTGCGCTTTATTTGGTCAGATTTTTTTTATTATTTTAGTATTCAATTTTGATATTTGTTATAAATGCTATGCCAATTGAATTGTGTCAAACTTTTCCCCTTTTTCTTTTTCATCTCTCCCTATTGAAACTGTAAAACACAAGAAGTTGGAAAAACTTTGGGAGGAAAGGAAAGGAAAAAAAAAAAAAAAAAAGCATTTTCGTCCTTTTTACTTTCTTGAGCTCCTCTCTCTCGTCTGTATTTTTCTCTTTTGTTAGGCATCCTTTATTTTCATTATATGTTCATCAAGTAATTATTAATTAACATATAATTAAAATTTAATTCACGTTTATATGTCAACTACAACAGATAAAATGAAAATTAGGCTTTCGAGTCAAATTGATCCCTGAATTATTCTCTAAAAATTGATTTAGTTCCTAACCTTCTGGAAAATCATTAATATTTCATTTCACATTTTGAGCCCCTTTTGCAACAACACATGGGAGATTAAGAGATTTTTACCATTAGACTTGATATGAATTTTTTTAGTAATATTTTTAGACTTTTCTCTCGATTTCGCTGCATGCTGTATCTTCTTAATATATGAGCAGTTATAATTGTATTATTTGGCTTAGTGTTTAAGGTTAATGGAGCTATCACTTTTTCAGTATGAAGAGATAGATTGGAAAAATAACTTGTACTTAGTAATTGTTGGAAAAAAATTTAGATATGTTATTGAGTATAAATTTTCAACAAAAAGACACGAACATCTGATGCAAGAGGAGGTGAATTATTAAAAATTTAAAAAATGAGATGAAACATTGATAATTTTGAAAGATTGGACTAAATCGAGTTTTGGAGAATAATTGATGTTGAATTTGATCCAAACCCTAACAAAAAAAAAAAAAAAAAAACACAACACAGAAAAAGGGTGTAAACAATATAAAGCTGCCAATACTATAGGGCTACTTTGGACCTAATTGCCCAGAAAGCTTTAGGTCCATAGCAAGAATTCAGGACTCCGCCCATTCCATTATTGTTTATTATTATTATTATTTTTTTTAACAAGAATTCCATTATTATCGTAGAAAGGACAAAAACTACCTTCTGTCACCTCTCTGACTCTTACCGAAGAAAATTGTTCAGTCTTTGCTGCAGAAGTTGTGTCCTCGAGATGCAGGCTATGCAGCAGCAGTAGAGCAACTGATATGCATTCTCGCCCAAGTATTCACCCGCTATTTCTATCTTCTGTTGTTTGATTCTCGAAATATGCTTTCTCTTTTTTGCTTTGCGACTAGAATTTGTTATTGCATTTTTTCAGGATCGTCTGCTCGGAACTGCGACAGAGTTTTTTCTAGGGTTTTACTGTTTCTGACAGGGCGCAAGGGAGGAAAGTTTTCAATCAATTTTTGCTTACCTTCTCGGTCAGAGGCCATAACTCAGGTTTAACTTCTTCTCCTTCCTCTCTTCTCAATTAATTTTTACCTAAAACCCTGGAATTTCGTCGATTTCATTTTCTGTTTGGTGTCATTTAATACTACGTATCTCTCTTTTTCTCTGTTGGTGAAATTGGAAATGTTTGTATTTTTGAAGGATTTGAAGTCATACTTCAGTTTTCGAGATTAATATCTGTTTAAATTTGAGATTGAACAATGTGTAGGTCTCTATTTTGATTCAAAATCTTAGCTTTAAATGAATCAGAAGGGATAATTTGTTTACTTCTTTGTCTTTATATATATAAAGATGTTCCATGTCAAAAACTAAATACATCATATTTGTTTGGCATAATTTAGATGATATGAAATAATAATAATAAGTGGATTTTATTATGTTGTGCGGTGAAACAAGAATTTTTATATTGTTATTCTTACAATATTTTTCAGGCCTTGAGTTGAAGATCTGGAACATGCAATTTAAGGTAATTTTATTTTCTTATTTTTCATTTATTTATTTGTTAAAGATGTCGTTTATATTTTCAAAAATAAATAAATAAGTCCTTTATTGCTAACGATAAAATTAGTAATTATGAATTCATTAATTCATGAAATCAATCATCATTTTTTGAATCTCGACTTTTTTTTTTTTTTTTTTTTTTTTGGGGTGGGGAGCGGGGGGGAATAGTTTGAATAAAATATTGTTTCGCATGATTATTAATCTCATGAAGATTTATGGGCAAAACACATCTTTTGCTTTTTGAGTTTTTATGGATTTCACTATTGATTTTCTGATCAATTTTTTTAATACATTACGTATATAATCTTTCTGTTTTGGAAGTGTTAGCCCCAAATTTGATATTTTTATCACAAGTAGACTACAATATATGTTAACTAGTACGTGATACAATTTTTAAGAAAAACATAAGTTTTTAAAATTCACCGTAGGGATCTGAATCATATTCTATGCAGTTTTGTAATCAGTGGTGGAGCTAGGGACCAACTCTTGGGGGGGGGGGGGGGGGCAAAAAATTAGAGATGCGTCGGCTTCTTGTCGGCTGTTTATCTCTGACAGGTAAAAACCATTACTAAGGGTTTTTTCAGGAATTGATATTGAATTTCTCCTAATTTAATAACAAATTTATCCATATTTTTTTATTCGTGAAATAACAACACAATTAAATTTTTAAATATAAATTTATAATTCAAATCTACCAATTTCAATCTAAATTACAATTAATTTTCTAAGTGAATAATTAATTCAATTTCAATACAAATTATAACACAATTAAGTCAATTCTAGCATCAATTAATCTAAATTCAGTAATTTAGCAATTCAATTTAGTATTAAACAAATAAATAATTAAATCCAAAATATAAACTCTATTTTATCAATTCATGAAGAATAATTGAATAAATGATTCAAATAACAATAATATAGTAACAAAGTGACACATAACATAATATTTTTTTAATTAATTTAACTTGAATTCTATTTTAATTTAAATTTAGTTTAGGGTAAAACTAACATAATAAAGGGGAAAGGTTATTCAAAATAAAATTCAATAATATAAATTAAAAAACGAATTCCACAAAATTCAATGAAACAAAAGCAGACAAAGTGGAATAATTAGTTAGCTGAAATAAAAAGAGCAAAATAGTAATAAAGTAGAATGCAAGAATAGGAAGAAAAGAAATGCAAGGATGGGATATTGACTTATTTATGGCACTATTTCAAATTATTTACAGATTTGTGGTGTTGGGAGGCAAAATTACAAATTTATAATGTTTTTATTTTTGTCTTCCACCGCCCGTCCGCCAGTCAGAACAGCGGACAAACATTGTCTGCCAGTCTGAACAGCGGACAAGCTTTGTCCGCCAGTGAGAACAAAGGACAAGCCTTGTCCGCTATTTACACCAGCGGATGGAAGCTTGTGATCTAACTGACACGACATGTCTTCAGATCGTCCGCTAATGAGAAAAGCGGAGGATAGGTGACCGCTATTTATACCAGCGGATGAAAGCTGGGAATCACCGCCCAAAACGTCCGCTATTTACACCAGCGGAGGACTTTATGCGCTATCCATAACAGCGAATGAGAATTGCCTTTCATCCCAACAACCTACATTAGCTGACCAACTTTTGTATCAAATTTGTAAAAAACCTAAAGTAATTAAATTGAAAATTTGCCAATACCAAATTTTCATTCAGAGGATTTATTACATATAGCTTATACTGTTACTGTAAAATTTTTTACCAAAAAAAAAGAAAAAGAAAAAAACTAATTAAACTTATTAATTTTGTTTATCATCTTATGCAATATTTTTATTTTCTAAAAAAAAAAATGTACCTGAAACTATATATAAAATTAATTGTAATAATATCTAACCTAAAATTATATAGTAATAATATCTACTAGAGTATTGATTCATAAATTAAAAAAACTAGGATAATCCGTAAGTCTTAATGCATAAGTCTTGGAGTTTTTGTAATTATAAGAATAAAGGAAAAATAAAACCAAATTTCAAGACGAATTAATTTTGACGTCTTTCTTTCCGTGGAGGCTGTGTCCGTCTAACTGGTTGTGGTGCAATTGTCTGTGATGAATCGTTTTGAATTGTTGATGTTGTTCTATAACGAGGCTGTGTGATACCTTGATATTGGTAAGATGGAAAACTAGACAAGCCTGGACAATGTTCTACTGAAGATGGCCGAGTGAATGTTGAAAAAATCATATTAGCAGGTGTTTGAGTCGTACCTAATTGAACTGTATGTTGTGGTTAAAAACCCATACTGTGTGTAGCCCAAGGTGATTAAGTAGCCCATGGTATAAAAGGATTTTGTGAAACACCCAATCTATACTGAGATGATCCGAATGGATGGTTTGCGGATGAAGAGGCTCTATGGTCATAAGTATTAGGTACAGACGGGCCAGCAGAGAATGAAGCTTGAGGTTGAGCTGGCTGCGATGTATCTGCTTCAAATGAACCCTGTAAATGATAGGTCACCGGATACGGGACAATGTCACACAAAGGGGTTGGTGGTCGTGGGACCTCAAGCCTATGTGGTGCGTCCTGTGGACGTCGTCTACCAGTGGAAATAATAGGTTCAGCTTTATCCACGACCACTTCAGGATATGTAGCTGTTGTAGCTGGCTGAGGTGGTGCACTAAACAATATAACGTCTTTTTTCCCCAAGTGCACCATATATACTCCTTCTGATATTTTGAAAGCTATCCACATCACTCACTAATGCCATTCTCTCGAGTCCATCTCCCTGCACACATCATATATTCTTAGCATACACTTAAAAAAATGTAAAGTTTATGAACTATACAAAAGATATTAGTTTCTTATACAAGCGCCATGAGAACCGCCTCTAATGGAAATCTGTCTCCTTGTTATATTCCTATATCACTCTATGTATTAGGAATGATAATGGAGCGGGGCATCAGAAGGTTCAATCGTAAAAACATAGCGTACCCTATCATTCCAAATTGCAATCCAATGCGCTTGTTTTGACATAATTTCATTCTTGACTTATTTCAAGTCAATCGAATGTAATGCATCAGTCTGATGAGGTTCACATGGAATATGCTGTTTCAATCCAAACTGGTGAAGAACTCTGTTAGGCTAGTGCCATTCTATAATATGCATGCATATCATTGGCACAACAGCTCTCCATATTCGTTCTCCTTGAAAGCAATATTCTGGCAATGCTGCTCGGATCTCAGGAGTATATGGATCCCAAATGAACTGAGACAGATATTTCAAACACCATAATACTAATAATCAAATATATTTTATACTTGTTTATATTAAAATTCAAATAAAATTGCTACTAGTTTATATTAAAAATCAAATAAAGTGCAATTTATATCAGAATATTAATTATTTATAAATATGTGTCAAAATACTATATCATGTGACTTACAGGAGTATATGGATCCCAAATGAACTGAGACAGATATTTCAAACACTATAATACTAATAATCAAATATATTTGATACTTGTTTATATTAAAATTCAAATAAAATTGCTACTAGTTTATATTGAAAATCAAATAAAGTGCAATTAACATCAGAATATTATTTATAAATATGTGTCAAAATAATATGTTATATGACTTACAGCATCCTTATCGGCAAGATCAAGCGCATAACGTAGATGAGAAAGACTATGTGTTACTATTTCAATGGTTGTCCTAGGCGTACTCCACCTGTCATATTTTAGTTAATTGGCTACTATCACGAATGATATAACTTTAATATACAATAAAATTACAGTCTTTGGAATATACTGACGACCAAGTGGTATGCCAGGTAAAATGTCTCCATGCATCAACCCAAGTGATAAAAATTTTAATCGATCTCATGCTCAAATCTGCAATAAAAATAATGCACCACCAATTTGTATCGTCCCTGGGTTTGTGGCATTGCATAACTCCCTATATAAAAATGCTAAACAACCTGCTCCCCAACTATATGTACTAATTGCATTAATATTCTCTAAAAGTGGTAGATACACCAGGTTCAAACTACCTCTGCTTTTTATGCAAAACAACATATTAATTAATTGCAATAAATATGTACGTGTATAGCGTGCCATTATCATTTCATCAGCATCAGCAGGTATCTGAGTAAAATCAAAATTATCCACTAGCCAAGTACGCTTCAAGTACATATTTTTAATGCAAGATTAGGGAGGAAGAATACCTAATAATCTTTCGCACTCAACATGCCAATTTCTAGGAAGAGGGTAAATCAATGCATTACTATCAATTGGTAATCCTGTTTGTATAGCCACATCCTGTAATGTAATTGTGGCCTCACCCTTAGGAAGATGAAATGTGTGTGTCTCTGGTCTCTATCTCTCCACTAATGCTGTGATAAGATGATGATCAATCTGAAAAAAAACCTAGTCGAGACAAACCATAAAATCCTGTTTGTCTTAATATATGAATAAGCCTCTCATCAGTAACATCAAGACGGATGATGACCGCTTCTCTTCTACAGTTCAGTACATTGTTGTCATCTTAATATACCAATTTATGAAAAAAAAGATCAATGTAATAAAACAATATTGATAACCGTAATTTTATATTTATCAAGCTAATAAGAAATCATTATGATTGAAGTTTTATATTAAATTATGACTTATGTATTTCTACTTGCATATAGAATGCAAATTGGCCAATGCATGCAGTACAGATTCACTTCACCTTGGCTATATAGTTACTTTATTGTCATTGCCTTCAACAAATAGGGTATTTAGTTTTTTAAAAAGAATTATATCAATAACTGACATTAATTTTCGCTCCCTTAACCAATTCACGCTGAGGTATACGATCTGACATAGCTACATTAATGAAATTATAGTATTTCATAAGTATAAACTTATTACAATAACAAATTTTTACGCATTCAAATTAGTTTAAATATGTCACAAAACTAGTCTAGTAAAATATGTTAATACATAAAATAGTACAAAAATCAAATGACAATAATCAATGTTCAAAGTAATAAAAAATCATAACATAAATTACTAAACAGTACAAATTACATAATAATCAAGTATGCGCTTGCATGTCCTAGTGTTATGGCCAGATCTTCCACATTTACTACAAAGACTTAAAGTATTATCCTCGGTAACTTTTCAATCCATCTCATTTCGAATCTGGGATATCTTTGGTCTACCTCTTTTCCTCATCTATTCTAGATTCGGTACAAGTGGTAATCCATCTGCTATTGGCCAATAGTCATGGTTGACTAACGGGACAAAATACTTGGACTAACATTTTATGGCATTTTCTAATCTATAAACAGGATTAATAAAGAGCGTTGCATCAATGTTATGTTTTAAATAGCTTGCAACTGCATGAAAACAAGGAATTTTAAACTGTTGGAACTTCCCATAACTGCAACTCTTCTCACTTAAGTTAACCACTTGCTTCTTGCCCCTTTTCTTGGAAGAATTTCTCCTTGCCGTAGTTATCTCAAATATACCCCTTCTTTTGTCATACCTTCGTACATGATGACCATTTGCATTTTGATGCCTCTTCTTCAATGTGTTAATTGCAAAATCAGTAAATTTGAAGCCTTTATCTATTTGACTCTGATATGCACTCCTTTTTCTTGTCAAAAAGATCAACCACATTAACAAATATCATTTCCATCATTGTTGTGATAGGCATGCATCGAGGTTTCTTCAATAGTGCATTAATAGATTCAGCAATATTGGTTGTCATACTGCCCTAATGATATCCATCATCATATGAAACAACCCATTTATGCTTTGGGATCTTCTCCAACCACTTAGAACTATCAGGATCTTTCTCCTCAAGTGTCTTCATCATCCTATCGAATTTTGTTTTTTGACTTTGATACGCTACAAAAGAATAGGAGAAATGATTTTATTACAATGTGAATCAATAGTTAACAATGTGGAATTTTATTAAAATTCAAATAAGAATAGCAAGTAATAGTTACCTGTATTGATGATAAAATTCTTTAAAGTTGTATTTTTGAACTTCTTATTATAATTGCTTGCAATATGACGCATGCAAAATTGATCAGGTGCTCCATTCAACACTCACTTCTCATTGCATATAATATTCCAGTATGCCTATCAAAGATAACACATACATCAGGTTTGTCTGGACAAACAATACCTCGTATACAGCGCATGAAGTAGTTCCAATTTTCGTTATTTTCCACATGAACAATAGCAAATGCTAAAGGAAGTATATTGTTGTCACCATCCAGTGCTGAAGCTGTGAGCAACAATATACTTCCTTTAGCATTTGCTATTATTCATGTGGAAAATAATGAAAATTAGGACTACTTCATGCACTATATACGAGGTATTGTTTGTCCAGACAAGCCTGATGTATGTGTAATCTCTGATAGGCATGCTGGAATTTTGTATGCAATGAGAAGTGAGTGTTGGGATAGAGCCCCTCATCAATTTTGCATACATCATATTGCAAGCAATTATAATAAGAAGTTAAAAAATATAGCTTTAAAGAATTTTATCATCAATACAGGTAACCATTACTTGTTATTCTTATTTGAGTTTTAATAAAATTCCACATTGTTAACTATTCATTCACGTTGTAATAAAATTATTTCTCTTATTCTTTTGTAACGTATCAAAGTCAAAAAACAAAATTCGATAAGATGATGAAGACACTTCAGGAGAAAGATCCTGATAGTTATAAGTGGTTGGAGAAGATCCCAGAGCATAAATGGATTGTTTCATATGACGATAGATATCGTTGGGGCAGTATGACAACCAATATTGTTGAATCTGTTAATGCACCATTGAAGAAACCTCGATGCATGCCTATCACAACACTGATGGAAATGATATATGTTAATGTGGTTGATCTTTTTGACAAGCAAAGGAGTGCATATCAGAGTCAAATAGATGAAGGCTTCAAATTTACCAAGTTTACAATTAACACATTGAAGAAGAGGCATCAAAATGTAAATGGTCATCATGTACGAAGATATAACAAAAGAAGGGGTATATTTGAGATAACTACAGCAAGGAGAAATTCTTCCGGGAAAGGGGGCAAGAAGCAGGTGGTTAACTTAAGTGAGAAGAGTTGCAGTTGTGGGAAGTTTCAACAGTTTAAAATTCCTTGTTCTCATGCAGTTGCAGGCTGTTTAAAACACAACATTGATGCAACGCTTTTTGTTGATCCTGTTTATAGATTATAAAATGCCTTAAAATGTTGGTCTAAGTGTTTTGTTCCGTTAGGCAACCGTGACTATTGGCCAATAGCAGATGGATTACCACTTGTACTGAATCCAGAGTGGATGAGGAAAAGAGGTAGACCAAAGATATCCCGGATTCGAAATGAGATGGTTTGGAAAGTTACCGAAGATAATACTTTAAGTCTTTGTAATAAATGTGGAAGATCCGGCCATAACACTAGGACATGCAAGCGTGCTTGATTATTATGTAATTTGTACTGTTTAGTAATTTATGTTATGATTTTTTATTACTTTGAACATTAGTTATTGTCATTTGATTTTTGTAGTATTTTATGTATTAACATATTTTACTAGACTAGTTTTGTGACATATTTAAACTAATTTGAATGCGTAAAAATTTGTTACTGTAATAAGTTTATACCTATGAAATACTAATATAATTTCATTAATGTAGCTATGTCAGATCGTATACCTCAGCGTGAATTAGTTAAGGGAGAGAAAATTAATGTCAGTTATTGATATAATTCTTTTTAAAAAACTAAATACCCTATTTGTTGAAAACAACGACAATAAAGTAACTATATAGCCAATGTGAAGTGAATCTGCACTGCATGCATTGGCCAATTTGTATTCTATATGCAAGTAGAAATATATAAGTCATAATTTAATATAATACTTCAATCATAATGATTTCTTATTAGCTTGATAAATATGAAATTATAGTTATCAATATTGTTTTATTACATTGATTTTTTTTTTTTCATGAATTGGTATATTAAGATGACAATAATGTACTGAACTGTAGAAGAGAAGCGGCCATCATTCGTCTTGATGTTACTGATGAGAGGCTTATTCATATATTAAGACAAACAGGATTTTATAGTTTGTCTTGACTAGGTTTTTTTCAGATTGATCATCATCTTATCGCAGCATTAGAGGAGAGATGGAGACCAGAGACACATACATTCCATCTTCCTGAGGGTGAGGCCACAAGTACATTACAAGTTGTGGCTATACAAACAGAATTACCAATTGATGGTGATGCATTGATTTGCCCTCTTCCTAGATATTGGGATGTTGAGTGTGAAAGGTTATTAGGTATTCTTCCTCCCTGATCTTGAATTAAAAATATGTACTTGAAGCGTGCTTGACTGGTGGATAATTTTGATTTTACTCAGATACCTGCTGATGCTGATGAAATGATAATGGCACGCTATACACGTGCATATTTATTGCAATTAATTAATATGTTGTTTTGCACAAAAAGCACAAGTAGTTTGAACCTGGTGTATCTACCACTTTTAGAGAATATTAATGCAATTAGCAGATATAGTTGGGGAGCATGTTGTTTAGCATTTTTGTATAGGGAGTTATACAATGCCACAGACCCAAGGATGACACAGATTGGTGGTGCATTAATTTTATTATAGATTTGGGCTTGGGATCGATTAAAATTTTTGTCACCTGGGTTGATGCATGGAGACATTGTACCTGGCATACCATTTGGTCGTCGGTATATTCTAAAAATTGTAATTTTATTGTATATTAAAGTTATATAATTCATGATAATATCTAATTAACTAAAATGTGATAGGTGGAGTACCCCTAAGACAACCACTGAAATAGTAACGCATAGTCTCTCGCATATACGTTATGCGCTTGATCTTGCCGATAAGGATGCTGTAAATTACATAGCATATTATTTTGACATATATTTATAAATAATATTCTAATGTTAATTGCACTTTATTTGATTTTCAATATAAACTAGTAGCAATTTTATTTGAATTTTAATATGAACAAGTATCAAATATATTTGATTATTAGTATTATGGTATTTGAAATATCTGTCTTAGTTCATTTGGGATCCATATACTTCTGTAAGTCACATCATATATTATTTTGACACATATTTATAAATAATTAATATTCTAATGTTAATTACACTTTTTTTGATTTTCAAGATAAACTAGTAGCAGTTTTATTAGAATTTTAATATAGACAAGTCTAAAATATATTTGATTATTGGTATTATGGTGTTTGAAATATTTGTCTCAGTTCATTTGGGATCCATATACTCCTGAGATATAAGCAGCATTGCCAGAATATTGCTTTCAAGGAGAACAAATATGGAGAGTTGTTGTGCCAATGATATGCATGCATATTGTAGAATGGCACCAGCCTGACAGAGTTCTTCGCTAGTTTGAATTGAAACAGCATATTCCCTGTGAACCTCATCAGACTGATGCATTGCATTCCATTGACTTGAAAGAATTCAAGAATGAAACTATGTTAAAACAAGCGCATTGGATTGCAATTTGGAATGATAGGGTACGCTATGTTTTTACGGCTGAACCTTCTGATGCCCCGCTCCATTATCATTCCCAATACATGGAGTGGTTTAGGAATATAACAAGGAGTTGGATTTTCATTAGAGGCGGTTCTCATGGTGCTTGTATAAGAAACTAATACCTTTTGTATATAAACTTTACAATTTTTTTAAGTGTATGCTAAGAATATATTATGTGTGCAGGTAGATGGACTCGAGAGAATGGCATTAGTGAGTGATGTGGATAGCCTCCAAAATATCAGAAGGAGTTTATATGGTGCACTTGGGGAAGAAATACGATATATTGTTAGTGCACCACCTCAGCCAGCTACAATAGCTACATATCCTGAAATGGCCGTGGATGAAGCTGAACCTATTATTTCCACTGGTAGACGATGTCCACGGGATGCACCATGTAGACTTGAGGTCCCACGACCACCAACCTCTTCATGTGACATTGTCTTGCATCTGGTGACCTATCATTTACAGGTTTCATTTGAAGCAGATACATTGTAGCCAACTCAACCTCAAGCTTCATTCTTTGTTGGCCCGTCTGTACCTAATACTTATGACCATTAAGCCTCTTTATCCGCAAGTCATCCATCGGGATCATCTCAGTACAGATTGGGTGTTTCACAAAATCCTTTTACACCATGGGCTACTCAATCACCTTAGGCTACACACAGTATGGGTTTTCAACCACAACATACAATTCAATTCGGTACGCCCCCACCACTTGGTAATATGATTTTTTCAACATTCACTCGGCCATCTTCAGTAGAACATTGTCCAAGCTTGTCTAGTTTTCCATCTTACCAATATCAAGGTATCACATGGCCTCATTATGGAACATCATCTACAGTTCAAAACGATTCATCACAGATAATTGTACCACAGCCAGTTAGACGGACACAGCCTCCACAGAAAGGAAGACGTCAAAATTGATTCGTCTTAAAATTTGGTTGTATTTTTTCTTTATTCTTGTAATTACGAAAACTCCAAGACTTATGCATTAAGACTTATGGATTATCCTAGTTTTTTAATTTATAAATCAATACTCTAGTAGATATTATTACTATATAATTTTAGGTTAGATATTATTACAATTAATTTTATATATAGCTTCAGGTACATTTTTTTTAGAAAATAAAAATATTGCATAAGATGATAAACAAAATTAATAAGTTTAATTAGTTTTTTTTTTCGGTCAAAAATTTTACAGTAACAATATAAACTATATGTAATAAATCCTCTGAATGAAAATTTGGTATTGGCAAATTTTCAATTTAATTACTTTAGGTTTTTTACAAATGTGATACAAAAGTTGGTCAGCTAATGTAGGTTGTTAGGATGAAAGACAATTCTCATCCACTGGTATGGATAGCACATGATGTCCTCCGCTAGTGTAAATAGCGGATGTTTTAGGCGGTGATTTCCGGCTTTCATTCGCTGGCATAAACAGCGGTCACCTATCCTCCTCTTTTCTCATTAACAGACGAACTGAGGACACGTCGTGTCAGTTAAATCACAAGCTTCCATCCGCTGGTGTAAATAGCGGACAAGGCTTGTCCTCTGTTCTCACTGGCGGATAACGCTTGTCTGTTGTTCAGACTAGCGGACAATGCTTGTCCGCTGTTCTGACTGGCGAACGATCGGTGGAAGACAAAAAATGGCTTATCTGCTCTTTTGACAAGCGGATGAAGATAAAAACACCACAAGTTTGTAATTTTACCTCCCAACACCACAAATCTATAAATAATTTGAAATAGTGCCATAAATAAGTCAATATCCCTGCAAGAACAAGAGTAAGAGAGGATGCAAATGGAGACAATAAGTAGGGACCCACCTTTTATTCTAATTTTTTTTAATTAATCAAGGCAGAACAGTGTCGTTTTGCCCTATTTAAAAAAATGAAAAAAAGAAAGAAGACCATCGTCTTCTTCCTTTGGCTTAGGGTTTTAAGGGGAGATTTATCCCTCCCAAAACCAAACTAAGGGCAACGGTAGGGGGTTATTTTCGCTGGATTGCGGCGGCTGGGGGGTAGCTGTCTTCCTTGCCGCCGCTCCTGTCTGTGATAGCTATGGATGTAAACCAGATCTCCGATTTAGTCTGATATGTTCGTAAAAATTGTATCAGGTATTAGTTAACAGATTCTACAACCTACATGAAAAAAAGGTCAAATTTGGGACAGATACTATCAAAACAAAAAAAATCTTATACTAATGAGTTGAGAAAATTAATTAGAGGGTCCATTGTGAAATCCATAAAAATTCATAGGAGCTCCAGATGCGTTTTGGCTGTTAATAGTAAATAATGCTAGATTTATCATAGAGATGCACGTGCTAAGTTAAAAAGTGTCAATTGGCAAACTTGACAAAATAAATAGAATAAACTTATATGAGGGCACTCAATATTTTATCCAAATGATGTAAATATACTCATTAAAAAATCAATAAATGAGTATGAAATCTTGATAAAAGAAACTTAAACGAGTTTTGATTTTTTCCGACAATTCATCAATATATTATATATATAAAAAATACCGATAAGTATTTGATGATCTGCCAAACTACATATGATAATGGATGTGGAGCTTGTTAAAATATACATGATCATGGTGAATACTATTAATGAGCAATAAAAGAAAAAAAAAAATTTCTCAAAAATAGGAAAGCGAATGGCAAATGGTATTTTAGATTTATTTATATATAACTATCATTACTGGACAAATGAAATGTTTATTATAAAAATAGTGGAGTTTGCAATATGTTTATAAATCAACTTAGAGAAAAAAAAAATTGAAAATTTTTATATTCATTGATAAATCGTACTTGATCACTCTAACTTGGTCTTATTAAGTGAATTTGTAAATATATATTTTATTGAACTTGATAGTAATCGTGTAGGAAAATTTGTTGGTTAAGTTGAATTTGGTAATAGTTACGCACAATACTTAGATCATGGTTTATAGAATCAGATGTTCCAATAATTATACTTGCATATGTAACATATGATGGCAAAATATATTTCATTCATCATTCATTGGGGATGTGAAATAAAACTTGGTGTTGCTGGTTTTGAGTACAATTTTCTTAAAACTACTGCAAGGACATGACAAATCAAGTTTAGCGGAAGACCAACATATATTGAATTGGTTGCTAGTATATCAAGTTGTTGAACCTTGTTTTGATGAAAACAATTTTTATATCCGAAGAAGATAATAATTAAATAACACTTTAACAATTAATTAAAGATAGATGATATTTTTAATTAATTAACTAAAGTATGAATATGAAGACTTTCAATAATGACATTGGAAGAAATATACAAAAAGTGAACAACAAGTTTAGAGAAATAAGATACATCTTGCTTCAAGTGGCCCTCCCTCGCGTGGGGTTTTTGGATTAGAAATTCGTTTTTTGGAAAATTGGATTGTTTCTCAAAAGAATCGAGACCTAAATCTCAATAAAAAAATATAGGAGTCGCCACCCAGCTCAGCTCGACCGGGAAATTACAGTGTAGCTGAACCAAAGTGAGAACTGCCACACTTTTCAGAGATCTAGGTTCGGACAAGTCCCTTATTTCATGTCTAATCAAAATAAAATGGCCAATGTTCTAATTAGACACTTTAAATTGCTAAAATAGATTTTATTGAATTAATACATGCGGCGCGCATACATATACAATAATACAAGAAATAAAAGTAAAAGAATAAATATTTAGAGGCTTACAACCCAATCGAAGGGAAAAATAAAACTCTTGACCTCACAATACAAACGCCTAAAATACACGAGAATCTAAGAAAATGTACAATCGCTTAAAATACAAGAGTTGATCTATTAAATACATAAAAAAATAAAATTAAAGAAATTAAAGTTGCAAAACAAATGGTTAGCACAAATATATAGCACACCACACATAGGACTCAAGTTGGACAGAATGGGAAATTTTAGAGTTCGGGGTCATGCATTTGGGGGTAACCGGATCGGTCCGGTCGGCCGGTCCGGTTAGACCTGGAAAATCATTTTGAAACGTTCCTGTATTTTTGGTTTTGTGAGAAAATCATTTTTGAAAACATTTTTCCGGTTTACTTTGATTTAGCATGCGATGCGGGTCGGTTTTCGGGAGAACCGGATCTCCGTCGTGGTTTTGTTCTAGATGCAAAAACACCGAAAAATAAATCTAGGGTCGTGAATGCACACTCCAAAATTCATTCTTGATGATTTTTTATTTTTCAAGATTTTTCTAATTTTTCTGAATTTTCTGATTTTTATGAAATTTTTGGGGTTTTATGAATTTTTTGGATTTTAGGGATTTCTGCTTCTGGCCGAGAACTACAGTCGTGCGACTATGGTTACAGTCGTAGGACCGTAAACTGCAGTCGTGCGACTGTAGTCCTACCATTAGCAGAAACGAAGGAATAAAACTGGAAAAATTAACAACAGTGGTACGACTATATATCAAATGGCACGACTGTAATTACAGTCGTGCCCCTGTTCTTTGTGACAAGAACAGTCGTACGACTGTTCTTAATTTTCCAGAAACAGAAGTGCAAAAAGTTGAACAAAAAAGCATAAAAATCAGCCAAAACACGCAGAAAACTCGAAAATGAGAAGGATTGAGGTGTATTTACCTATTTGGCGCCGATCCACCGTTGGTATGACCCCTGGCAACGCACCAATCCACGTGAATTCGCTCCCTTTCCTTGTGTGTCGAGGTTGCAAGAGAGGTCCAAAAATCCTCCAAAAAGCTACGGTTTTGATCTTGTTTAGGTCCAGAAACGATTTAGATTTGAAGTTAAATGTTTATCTTATGATGTCTAATTCTTTTTAATCAATAATATTCTGGAATTAAGAAGAACAAGATTGAAGAAGGTGAGGTTTTGGTTTAAGTTTTTTTGCACTTCTTTCTTCCCTCTTTTCTTTCTCTTTTTTTCTCTCTCTAAATGTTTCTTCAGATCAGAAAGTTGGCCAAAGGTCCCCTCACCCTCCTGATTTCTGGCTTTTTATTTCTTTTCACCTCTTGAGCATTAAATGCTCAAGATTTTCCCCCAATTTTATATTCAAGGGGTATGGGTTCTGTAACCTGTCCCCGAACTGATAGTCGTACGACTGTACTTATGTTACAGTCGTACGAATGTAACCACATCCCCATGACTGTAACTACAGTTGTGGCTCCAACGGTCTTTTTTTTTTAATGAAAATAAAAATTTCGTGTTCACAGGTTGCCCCTCGTGTAGCTAAAGTCCGATTTTCGAAACGAATTTAGGTACACGACAAAGAACACGAATTTCACGGTGATATGTAGGTGTGTGGTTCGTGTGTGAACCCCAAGTGACTTTGGTAGTCAGGTGGTCCATATGCCCTTTGCACGAGGATGACACCGGGAAAAGACGACTTTTGGGCAGTTCCTTACGATGATTTTCACGTAAGGATGATGCCAAGATAAAACGACTTTTGGAGTCAAATGGTCGTGTATGACCTGCCATACAGAGCCAAAATGCATGTAATGTGTGTTTGGTGAACGTATTTATTCCTTGATCGATAATTTTGAAACAAAAATTTTTGCCCCTTCGATCAAGAATAAATACGAGTAGATGCGTTTTTGGTTACCTTTTATAGTCATGTAGGACTGAAATTATGGAGTGTGTGACAGCCGTGTGCGATTGGCGCACTCAGTGGACTGACACGGAATTCTGGTTCCATTTTAAAGCCGCGGTGGACTGAAATTGGTGAGGGGTGTGACAGCCGTGTGCGACTTGGCGCACTCAACGAACTGGCATGGAAATTCTGGTTCCGTTTTAAAGTCACGATGGACTGAGATTTGGTGAGGGGTGTGACAGTCGTGTGCGACTTGGCGCACTTAACAGACTGAGGTTGAGTTCTGGTTCCCTTTTAAAGTCGTGGTGGACTATGGTTTTTGTGAAAATGTGACGATCTGGTGTGACTTGGCACCCAGGATGCGTCAAAATGCAATTTTGAAGAATTGTACTTATAGTGAATATTTCATGATTTTTCTCGGGCTCCGTGCCCCTTGGATGAAGAGGACCGTCGTAAGAAAAATTAGTCGCTGTTGGGTTGGCCCTGCAAAATTACAAAATATCTTCCCGTGTGGGATGATTAAGCATTTGGTGATAAAAATAGGGTTTAGAGTATAAATAAGAAAATTAGAAAATTTCCCCCCTTTTCTTACCACTACAGTCGTATGGCTGTAATCAAAATTTGAATACAGTCGCACGACTATAGATGAAGTACAGTCGTACGACTGTACTTCGCGGGCAGAAGGAAATAAGGGGACGGTTTCCGCCCCTTCCTTTCCCGCTCTTCCATTTTCCGAAAATTCCAGATCCTTCTCTCTCTCAAAACCGACTCCTAACCCCAAAAACTTGTGAAAATGTTGAAGAAATTAGGAAAGAAAGTGAGAAAGCTCTCGAGTAACCTGATTCAGAGGCCTAACAATGCAAATGACATTCCTTTTGTGAGTGTTCCGAACGGATACGGTCACCCGCTGTATATGGAGCATTTGGGATTAGACTTGGGATGGAGATCCCGATTCTGCTGGAGATGGACTCCCATTTATCTGTCACTCAGGTTGGTACCCGAATCCAAACCTTTATTTTGAGTTTTTGAATATTTTTCCCTTTGAATGTTTGAATCTGATTTGGCATGATTTACTGCTTTCTGGGTTGATTGATTGAGTATAATGCATGTTAGGAGTCCCCTGTAGTTAATAGGAACAAGAAACTAGGGAAAACGACTTAGAAATCATGAAAATTGCATGAAAATTGAAATATGCCTGCAGGGATATGAACAGTCATGCGACTGTTCATGCAAATGATGAACAGTCGTACGACTATAGGTTGTACAGTCGTGCGACTGTAGTTATGCTTGTGCGAAGCGTACTACAGTCATACGACTGTAGCTAAAAACAGACTTAAATTTTTACTTTTTAATTAATTTTGATTATGCCACTGTTATGCAAAAATGAATTGAATATGTATGCATTGTACTTCCTCAATATGTAGGGGCATAGGATTTCCGGTAGCGGAAATCTTTCCTTGCCACGGGTTTGGTGGAACCGCCTTCCCGAGTCTGTGAGGGCTCGGGTTAGGATCCTGGGTTTGGAGACCTTTATTTTGTCGCTACCCACGAGCACGCCGCACACTACACATGCCGTGCTGATTGCCTTGTGTGAGAGGTGGGTCTGCACTACCCACACGTTTCATGTGCCTAATGGGGAGTTCACCATCACTCCCTCCGACTTTGCAGCTATCACCGGGTTTGGATTCGGCTGGACCCTGATTGCGTTCAACTGCTATCTGACCCGTCAGCAGCTGGTAGAGGACTATATTGAGAGGCTGATTGGCTGCACACCTGAAAAGGGGAAGATCCTGTGCTCGTGAGTGGAGGCTTTCTGGTGTGCTTGTCCAGATTTATCCGAGGATGATGTAGAGAGGTGTACTCGGGCTTATGTGCTCGTCCTGCTGTCGTGCACCTTATTCCCCACGGGACAGAGTACTTGTAATATGACTCTGCTCCCTACTCTGGCGGACCTGATTATTTTTCCCACACTGGATTGGGCTCGAGCTGCACTAGGGCAGTTATTCTATGAATTGGATTTGTGTGCTCAGGGGAGGCAGTAGGAGATCCTCGGCTTTTGGTTGGGCATTTTGGTATTATCTCTTCCTCCGATTTTTTTTTGACTCTTTTGTTAATTACAGATTTGGACCTTCGAGCACCGTATCCTAGAGCCGCCGGAGCTGAGGGATGTTCGGGACGACGCCCAGCCGACCCTTCTGCATTGCTGGACGTAGGGGTGGCAGGGTATTGGCCGGGACTTAGAGGGGGTCAGGCAGAGCTTGCTCGATGCTTCCTGGCAGAGGGTAAGTAAACAAAACTTATTA
The DNA here is from genome assembly GCA_039660915.1 of Euphorbia tirucalli. Classification (NCBI taxonomy): domain Eukaryota; kingdom Viridiplantae; phylum Streptophyta; class Magnoliopsida; order Malpighiales; family Euphorbiaceae; genus Euphorbia; species Euphorbia tirucalli. Next base: position 17,318,752 of record CM077639.1, read on the forward strand.
GTAGAAAAATTTAGTTAACTTTTACTTACTTGTGTTGAATTTCTTTTGTTGTATTTTTGCAGATCCATCACCATCCATGGCGTGGTCAGGGTGCCATCTCTCTATTTGTATAGACATCCGCGCGGTTTGACTTCCGCCGGTTTGTTCTAGAGTACCCGATGTCGCAGGAGTGGTATCTAGGCGAGCGCCTCAATCTTTCTGACCATGTAGACGGCCCAGCTGGTCGACCTGTACCTCCACCGCTTCCGCTTGCACTATTCTGGCCTCACCTCGCTGATCCTGCTGTAGACTGCGACATATTCCAAGAGGGTTACAGCGTCGGACCTGTCGACGGGGACTATTCGACCTATATTCAGCAGTGTCTACTGCCAGTTACGGGTGATGCGCCGGCGGCTCCTCCCACTCGTCGGGTATTTACTTCTTTTTTTTTTAAATATTCTTCTGTTTGTAGGTCAAAAGACGCAAGGGGTCCAGTTCTGCTCAACCAAGCGGCCCGGCCGGTGAGAGTGTTGAGACGGCCGCGATTGGTGGGCATGCCCCGGTTCAGGATAGGGGATACCCTGTCTATGCTGGTAGCGCCGCAACCTCAGCTTCCCAGGCTGCTGGTGTAGTGGAGGGTCACCTGATGACTGAACTTAGGACCGGTTTCAACATGATAGGGCTGGATGGCAGCTATACATACAGGTCATGGTTAGTTTCACGCGAGCAGCCAATTAGATTCATTCCAGAGGACACCACTCATGTAAGTTAAAGCTTCTTCTTTTTTTTTTTTTTTTTGATTTGCTGGTATGTTTGTAGGTTCCCCGGGCCGAGGTGGAGGACATAGCTTACCAATACATAGGCATGGGGGACTTCATGGTCCATGAGAACGCTGCTTGGGCGGTAAGCATTCTGCATTTCCTGCATTATCTTTATAATTTATGCAATGCATGATTGTGTATGTATGTATGTATGCATGTTAATTTATGTTATTGTTTGCAGTCTCGAGTCCAGATATTCCAGGACCAGGCCAGATAGGCTGCTGCTTTTGAGGCTCGGGCCTTGGCTTCGGCCCAGGAGGCGGATCAGATGAGAGCTGACATGGCCAGGCTGCAGGCTGAGCTGACCCGAGTGCGGGAGGACTTCGACTCCTATAGGGCTACATATCAGAGTGAGTCCGAGGAGGAGGAGGAGGGAGAGGGACAAGATGAGAGCTAGATAGAGTGTTCTGCTTTTCACACATTTTTTTTTTGTTTTGTATTTGGATTTTCTGCACATATTGAGCTGCATATTTCATATTATGGGATTTTATTTTATTAATCTTTAAGAATTCACCCTTTCTTTTTTTCTTCAATTCTTGCTTCCTTTTATCTAGGCTTTTACAATTTTCTAAAATCGTTGCAAGACTCCGATTGGCTCAAATTGAAGCCTTTCGGGTTGTGGAATATCAAGGCCTATTACAAACAGCCCTGGAACATTGACTTGTTGAATGCCTGTAGTCGTTTCTGGGATCCAGTGGACAATGTTTTCCATTTCTCATGCCAAGAGCTCTGCCCCTTGTATGAAGAATTTAGTGTCATCCTGAACATCCCATGTCACAAAAGGGTAGACATTGCAGTTCCTGAGTTCACCTTCGGCAACGTTTCTTCATTGGTGAGCTTGTTTGGGCTTCCCAATCCTGAGGTGGAAGCTCTACTTTCCATTGGGTCCCCTTCTCCCGGATTGAGTTCGGATTCTATACTGGAGTGGTGCATCAATGCCCCTAGGGACCACATGAGCTGGGCTTGTATGGTTAGTCTGTTACTGGTTAGCCGGTATTTCTGTGGTCCTAGTGATGGGGCTGTCTCCTTCAGAGCTGTCTCCCTTATCCCTCAGATGGCCACGGGAGCGTCTCCAGCTCCTTTTGCACTTGCTGAGACACTGATCAATTTGCATACATCCAAGACAAACGATGTCCTCCACATCGGCCCTCATCTTATACTACTCCAGGTAAATCTCCTTATTGGCCTGTGTATTCCAGGGACCAAACGAACTTCTAACCCTTGCTTCAAATCATACTGCAGATTTGGTTGTTGGAGAAGCTGTCAATTCTTAAGATCTCAATAGGGAATTTTAAGAAATACCACCCGGCCAACTTCAGGGAAAGAGGCTTCTCCATTGACTCTTATACTGACATGTCTGCTGATGAGTGGGGTACTTGGTTATCTCGCCTGACTGACGACCGGATTAGGTGGGTATGCCCCTGGTGGAAGATTACTCACGTGATTGTGGATATGTGGAAACATGGTGTGCAGTTGTTGGGATTGACCAGGGTAACATTCTATTCTCCGAGTCGCCTTTGCCGACAGTACGACCATCTACAGAACATCCCCCAGCGCTCTTGTGTCACTACTTGTGAGGAGTACACTGCCTCTTGGCTAGATAACATCAGACTTCGTTGGGCTAGGGATACCCGCCGTGTGGCATTGAGCTATGCTTCTCTTGCTCCCACAGAGACAGATGAGTGGTACAAGTAGTGGTTGGCTGAGATCCAGGACCTACCGACCCGCGAGGCGCGTGAGCGTGCGACTTTCCACTGGTTGGCTTCTTCTGAGGCTGCGAGATCACTTCCTGTCAAGAAAAGAAGGACATGAAAGAAACATGATTTTCGTTATTATGCATGTATTGAGTATCATTATTGTTATATATATATATATATATATATATATATATATATATATATATATATATATATATATATATATATCTTTTTTTTTAATTTGCCTTAATTTTTGCTTAAATCGTCCTTGCAGGTTTTCGACTTAACAGGCTTTTTTTTAATGAATGACTCGATGATGTTCATAATTCACATAATTAGGCGCATGAACGACTTTGTTTATCTGAATGTTTCGACAAATGAATCATGTAACATACTCCAAACATTCATGCAATATGTTGAGCAAAACGCACTTCATTAATGAAGTTTAATTATCGTATCAATTAAAAATGCCAAAATTAGTACATATCTCGAACGAACTCATTCCAGTTATCAACCATCCTATACAGGTTTTCTGGTCGATAAGCTAACTCTCGTTGCCTTGATTTTTGCTTAAGCCGCCCTTGCGGGTTTTCGACTTACCAGGTTTTTTTTTATTTTTTACACATGGTAGCTTTTGAGGTGATCTTGATTAATCGGATTGGTGAACTCGTTGCCGTCCATGTCCATAATCTTCACTGTACCTTTGGAGAGTACTTTCATAACCACATACAGCCCTTTCCAGTTGGGTTTGAATTTGCCCCTCGCATTCGTGTTAGTTAGCCTCATCTGTTTCAACACTAGATCTCCCGTTTTCAGAGGCTGTTACTGATGACGAACCCGTCGATTATAGGCCCTAGCCATCCTTTGGTGATACATCTGTAGATGATCTAGAGCCTTGAGGTGCTTTTCGTCGACCATAGCCAGTTGTTCAAACCTCGCCTTTACCCATTCTCTTTCAGCCAATTGGGCTTCCAAGACCGTCCTTAGTGACTTCAATTCCACTTCAATAGGAAGGACGGCTTCCATCCCATAAACCAGCGAATACGGTGTCTCTCCAGTTGGTGTTCTAACACTGGTTCTGTATCCCCATAGAGCATAAGGTAATCTATCTGCCCAATCCCTGTAGGTTGAAGTGGTCTTGGATAAGATCTTCTTAATAGACTTATTCGCCGCGTCCACTGCTCCATTAGCTTGTGGCCTATAAGGTGAAGACTTACGATGCTCTACATTGTATTCTTCGAATAATTCAGCTGTGGCCCCTTGAAATTGCACTCCGTTATCAGTTACCACGTGATGTGGTATACCGTATCTCGCGAAGATGTGCTTCTTTATAAACTTAGCCATGTTCTTAGCCGTGACTGTGACATAAGACTCGGCTTCAACCCACTTGGAAAAATAATCCACCGCCACTACTATGAATCTGTGACCATTTGACGCCGGAGGCCGAATTTCACCAATTATGTCTATACCCCACAGTGAAAATGGCCAAGGAGTCATGAGATTCTGTAACTCCATAGGTGTAAGATGGCTGATATCCCCGTAAATCTGGCACTCGTGGCACTTTTTCACTTCTTCGGTGCAATTTGTTTGCATAGTAAGCCAGAAGTACCCTTGCCTCATGATTTTCTTCGCCAGAGCTAAACCATTCATATGCGGACCGCAGATCCCGAATGCATTTCATGCATAACCTTCTTGGCTTCTGCTTCCGTTAGACACTTTAACAACAATCCTTCAGCGGTCCTTCTAAAAAGTTATCCATCAAACCATCTGAACTGAGCTGCCAATCTCCTTAGTGTGGCCTTATCTGATGCATCTGCTTCTTCGGGATATTGGCCATTTTGTAGAAAGTCAGCTATATCCTGGTACCAGGGCTTATCATCTGCTACTAATGTCAGGACATCACTAGAATGATGAAATGGTGTTCTAGCGGTCTCCAGGATTAAGGGCTGCATTGGTGCCTTCTGAGGCCCTTCCCACAAGGATGACAAGGTTGCTAACGAATCGGCCATCTGATTATCATCTCTAGCCACATGCCTGAATTCAATATGCCCGAATACTTTCACCATTTCCCACAAAGTCTCCAAATATGGGCGAAGTGATTCTTCTTTGATTTCATATTCCCCGGTGGCTTGACGGATCACCAACAGTGAATCTCCAACAATGGTCACATCATTTGCCCCTAGTGTGATGAGAGCATCAATGCCAAATAAACATGCTTCATATTCTGTGCCGTTGTTAGTTACCGAGAATTCTAGCCGCTTTGACAAAGGAATTATCTCCCCCTCAGGAGTTACAATAATTACTCCGAGACCTGCTCCTCTCTTGTTTACAGCTCCGTCAAAGTGCATGATCCATTTTCTGACCTCTACTTCCACCATGGCCAACTGTTCATCCAGAAACTCTAGGTTCTCCATATAATCAGATTCGAGCGGCTAATTGGCTAGGAACTCAGCCTTCCTTTGATCACTTTCTTCGTCACATACTCAATGTTGAATTCTGATAGCAAAAGCAACCATCGAGACAGTTTTCGTGTTAAAGACGAGGCAGAGCAGAGGCATTTCATCGGATCGACCTTCGCCACAGCTTATAATTTATAGGATTGGAAATAGTGTCTTAGTTTCTTCGTCAGCCAAACCACAGCAGTGCAAGTCTTTTCCACCATGGTGTACCAAGTCTCATAATCTAGCAGCTTCTTACAGAATCAAGGGTTTTCCTAGAGTTGGAGGCTTCAGCACTGGTGGATTGAACAAGTATTCTTTGATCTTATCGAATGCAACCTGACACTGGTCAATTCCACACGACGGGTTGCTCTTTCCGAAGAAGCTTGAAAATGGGCTCACAGACAGTGGTCAATCTGGCAATGAATCTGCTGACATATTGAAGCCACCCCAGGAAGGATCTGACTTCCTTTTCTGTTTTCGGCGCCGCCATATCTCGAATAGCTTTAATCTTGTCTGGGTCCATCTCAATGCCTTTCTGACTGACAATGTGCCCTAATAATTTTCCCGATGTAACCCCAAACACACATTTCTTTGGATTGAGCCGCAAGTTATACTTTTCAATCCTGGTCATGAATCTATCCAGAATGGTAGGGTGCTCTTCCCGGGTCATGGATTTCACCAGCATATCATCAACATATACCTCGACCTCCTTGTGGATCATGTCATGTAGCAATGTCGTAACCGCCCTCTGATAAGTTGCCCCAGTATTCTTCAACCCGAAAGGCATTACCCTGTAGCAGTACACCCCCCACTTGGTGATGAAGGCCGTCTTGACTTTATCAATGACATTCATTAAGATCTGATTATACCCAGAGAAGCCATCCATAAACGAGTACATAACTGCCCCTGCTGCACTGTCGATCAGGACATCAATGTGAGGGAGTGGGAAATCATCCTTTGGGGAGGCCTTATTCAAATCCCGATAATCCACGCAAACTCTGACTCTTCCATCTTTCTTGGCAACTGGGACTATATTGGCTAACCATTCTGGGTATTCTACCACCTCTAGGAAGTTGGCCTTAATCTGCTTTGCTACCTCTTCCTTGACTTTCTAGGCCCATTCTGGAAGTAGACGCCTGAGCTTCTGCTTTACTGCACTGAACTTGGGATCTATTAGGATTCTGTGTTCTGCTATCCCTCTGTCAACCCCTGGCATATCGTCGTAAGACCAGGCAAACGCTCCCATATGTTTTTTGAGTCTTTTTATTAATTCTCTCTCTTCTTCAGGAGTGAGTTCGTTAGAGATAGATACCATTTTAGGATTTTCAATTGTACCCAAATTAATTTCATGTAATGCAGTGTCGTGAATACCGAACACATTGAATGAATGATTGCATGTATGCACAGAGCCATTAGGAAAAACATCACATAAATAAGCAAAGTCAGATTTCATTTCATTCATCGCCTTATTGGTGGAATTGTTCATATCAAATACATAAGATAAGTTTACAAAGAAATCATTTTCCTCCTCTACATACGGAGGGTCTTCAGCAGCAAGGTCTTCTGGATCATCAGGTCCTTCCTCGAACAAGTCACTCAGGTCAGCCTCGAGGGTCTCTTTCTGTGCCTCTGATAGAACATCTTCTTCTTTCTTTGCTTTACCTTTAGCCATCATCTTGGTGAGCTCAGCAACAGCCTTTTCTACCAACTCTGCCTGTCTCGAAACAGCTTCCTTTCTCACAGGACTCTCTTTTAATCCTTTCTTCAGCAAAGCAGAAAATGCCTTAGTAATGGCATCTACCAGGGGATCTGCATCTTCTTTTGATTGCTTCTCCGGAATGATGGGGGCCACTACTTCAACTCGGGTTATTGGAGGAGTATTGATCTCTTTCACAGCTTCAAGCTTAAGCATGTCTTCCACCAAACCGACCCCATACTCCGAGAAGTCGATGACATCAGTAAAGATCTCAAACCCGGGGACTGCTTCCCTATTAATCATCATTGGCTCCGGCTTACCATCATATGAACCACCACTTGCTCGAACAAAAGTGTCCAAGAGATGGACCTTCTTTGTCTCGGGGATCTCCTTCTTTTCAGCACCTTTGTAACCAAGACCTCCCCGGTGTGATTGGCCTATACTGACATCAAACTTTGCAACCCCTTACTGGTGGACTCCAAGCCCCTTTCCCGGGATGAAATTCTACCTTTGAAAGTACTTATGCATCCATGGAGAAAACATCAGGTCTTTCTCCTTTTGTTCTGAGACAACTGCTACCTGAAAGCCAGTTAGGGGTTGTTCAAATGAGTTCAATACAACTACCATAGATGATTCTTCAGCTTCAAGGGTCACAATCTTCTCTCCCATTGGGATTTTCACCTTCTGATGTAGGGTCGAAGGTACTCCTCCTAGTGCATGAAACCAGGGTCTTCCTAAAAGTAAAGAAAACATCACTGGAATATTGATGACAGTGAACATCACATTTGATCTAACTTCACCAATTACCACTTCCGCCTCAAAAGTGCCAATCACAGTGCGTTTCGAATCGTCATAGGCCCGGATTACTATGTTGGATTGGGAGAGTGCTTCTTTAGACATGTGAAGGCTGGGAAGCACTTTCAAGGGACAAATATTCAGTGCTGACCCATCATCAACCATTACACAAGGCAAAGTTCTATCCATCATTCAACTTTCAAGTACAAGGCTCGGTTGTGATTAGTTCCTTCTGGTGGTATGTCATCATCAGTGAAAGTGATCCCCTTGGGACTATCAGGTCGCTGACTCTTGGTACTCCTAATTACCATGCACCCCTCCTCAGGAGACATCAACGGATTAGCATCCATTTCCATAAGCTTCTTCACCACCGCAACCCGGTGCCTTTGGGACTCCATAAGTAGATGCCACACGGATGCACGTGCAGGCATCTTTTTGAGCTGCTCTACCACCAAGTCTTCTTTTTCATCCGCCTTGATAGGCAAGTAATCTTGGACCGGGGCTTCGACTCTTTTGCTTGGCTCCCCTAGCCGTTGCGGCTCGGGTTGATACATCCTTCCACTCCTCGTGACATTGTTCACAGGAGCATCCTCCTTTCTTATGTACATCCCATCCTTGGTGCAAACGGGATAAACAGGTGCTGTCTGGCTCATAAGCTTAGGTCTACTCATTAGTTCGAACTCATCCACATCGTCATCCAACTCCACATCGTCTAAATTCACGGGCTTGTTCTCCTTCACAGGTGGTTCAGCGTCTTTGCCCACTACCACTTGTATTGCAGGGTTCGCCTTTGCAATCTGAGCAAGGACAAAGTTAGGAGACAACCTCGACTGTACCATGTTCATTCTCCTTTCAAACTGAGGCAATGGATTGCTCTGAACATTAGGTTTTGGGTGAGGCTCTTCTATCTTCTTTTCATCAATCAGCTGCTGAATTGCCTTCTTCAATGCATGGCACTCATTAGTTCGATGCCCCTTGGTTACATGATAAGAGCAAAAATTGTTCTTGTCCGCCTCAGCTGGAGGCATGTACGGTTTCAGGCTTTGAAAAAAACCCAAATTTCTGCACTTCAGAAAGATCCGCCCAAGAGAATCCTCCCAAGGAGAAATCCCTTTTCCAACTGTTTGTTGATTTGCCCCTTGTGCCACTACCGCTACTTCTACTTGCTTGACGGGGGCAGATGGCTGACTCGGTTTGGCGCTTGTCGAAGAGGAGGCTGCAGGATTGCTATTGCTCTTGTACCCTGAGGAATATGTCCGGCTTCGGTATCCTCCCCCAGAACTGTTATGGGCCGGATCGATCTCGTATTCTCCACTTTACGGGCCAACTCGTGCACTTCCACCAAGGATTGGAATTTGTGATATTTCATCACATTCTGATAGACCTCTAAGCTCCCATCAATCAACTTCACAATCAGCTCATCCTCTAACGGCTTCTGATGGAGAAGGATCATATTTTCCATCCACCTTTGATAGTACTCTGAGAAGGTCTCATTTGGTTTCTGTCTCACCGCCTCTAAGTCTTGTAGCTTGACCTCAAGCTGTGTATTGAAACTGAAATACTTTATGAAAGCATCAGACAGCGCATCCCAATCACCTTGCACACTTTCGGGCTGCTTGTTGTACCAAGTGATAGCTCCTTCTTCCAGAGTAGTAGGGAACAGTCCCACCAATTGATTCATTATAAGCTCTGCCATAGTCATGATCCGCACATGTTGGTTCAAATAAGCCATAGGAGGGCTTTTCCCGACATAAGGTGCAATTCTAGGCATCTGGAAGCCTACAGGTAACATCTCAACCCCTCCGGCTATGATTGTGGATGGATCAATGCGCTTAGAAGATTGGATCTTGAAGTTTGCGCGTAGTTCTGCTATAGTTTCCTCCATTTCCTTCATTTTCCTTTCTAAAGCAAATTCCACGGGTCGTCCAGTGTTATCCCTTCGGCCTTCTTCTGCATCTGATTGCCCATCATTCAGTCTTCCCCCACTACTCTCCTCTCGGACAGCCCTTTCTGGTCGCTGATTGCACGACTCATTCAATGCACTCTGAACTTGACTCTTGATGAGGTTCTTGAATTCATCAGAGTTCATGAATTCCCGGATGGCAGTAGTGGCCATCATGGCAGCTGTAGCTTCTGGTGTGAGTGCCATGTCTTGAAAGCTTTGCTGTAACTGTTCGAACTCTGGTGAAAACTCAGCACTCAATTTAGATGCTGTCCCAACCTCTCTGAACTGAACGGACTCCTCAGACTCACTGGACGACGAATCACTGTGCTCTAATCTCACGAGTCTGCGTCCCGATCTGAGCCAAACTATAAAACATTTCGAACAAGAGTTAGTAAAAGATGATCACCCAAAGAGTTATGAACTCTAGGGGATATGCATGTATGCATGGCGTGTTAGATGAATGATATATGGATATCGTATAAGATGAACTCGTAACACGAACCTTGAACAACTAATCCTTCGGGTGGTGAAGTATGCATGAATTCCTATTTATGTATGTATGAATTGCAATTTGAGTATTTGATGCATGGATGAAGCCTTTGGCGCTCGGGGAGTACCTCGGGTTTTGTGACATGAGATAAATGTTCTTAGCGAACGGATAAAGTTTCGGCACTCGGGTAGTGCCTCGGATTTTCGTGATGTGAGATCGACATGCGCATGGCACATGGTCGGGATTTTGGTGTCCGGGGGACGCCTTGGATTTTTGATGATATGAGATGAACTCGCACTTGATGTACGAGCGGAATTTCAATACTCGGGGAGTATCTCGATTTCCATGTCATGATGTGAAATGAATGCGTTCTTTGGTGAACGGGCATAGCTCCGGTGCTCGGGAAGCACCTTGAGTTTTTGTAATGCAAAGTGAAATGAACGTGCGCGTGGCACACGATGGGAATTTCGGCACTCAGGGAATACCTAAATGATTTGATGAAATGAATTGAATTTTTTTTTTTCGGCACTCGTGGAGCACCTAGATGATTTAATGAAATGAATTTTTTCTGGCACTCGTGGAGCACCTAAATGATTTAATGAAATGAAGTGAATTTTTTCGGCACTCTTGTAGCACCTAAATGATTTCCTACTTGGTAGGCGGTGTAATGTGTGTGACCCTTTTGAGGTTGTTCAAGGTCCGTATGAATGTTTTATGCATGACACGCGTTCCATAATGGCTGCAAGACAAATTGGTTAATGCTTATGACATTCAAATGTTGTATGTGAATTAATCTTTTTTCACACAATGAAAAGATGCATGGCTGCAAAAGAAATATGGTTAGTGTAAATGTCACGCAGGTGATCAATGTATTTACACATGAAAAATAATGGACATGGCTGTACAAAAGATGTGAATTAGTGTCACACAAATGCTTCACATGTGGTAAGTTATGTTTGTGAAAAGTGCGGATGATGGTATGTATCGAAGGAATGGGAAACACGCAGCAATTAGCACACGAATCGAATTCTTCCAACCTTATTCCTCCAAACGTGGTCAAGTCGATAAAATTCTAACCGAGTCCTAGGAAGGGATCTCTTCGATCACCAACCGGGGATGATGAAGGCGCATTTTATGTTATTCATACGATTTATTTTGGTATCCTAAGGGAATCCAACTAGGGTTGCTTAAATGAGTTCGATCCAAAGTCGGGATAACATCAAGGCTCCCATAGCAAAAATATACTCCTCACTTCTCTCCACTCAAAGGTCCGAACGAAGGGGTTCATACGAGGCTATGGGTGGTGTTTCGTATCCGTGCCCCGAAGACCAAGAGGAACTTAGGCGACACTTCAACGATTTACCGGGCTAAATAATGGATACTTATCCTAATGCAAGAATGTCTAACTACAAAAATGCATAAAATGCCATATAAGAATCATCCGCCTTATTTTGATTAGACATTTTTCAGGGCTTGTCAAATTCTTTTAAGTTTTTGAAAAACTTTTGTAAGAAATCCCCAGCGGAGTTGCCACTGTGAGCGGACAACGCGTTTTTGATGGGACGCGAGACCCCCTTTCGGAAGGGGCACCTCGATCTCGGGCGAGGCCCTCCCTCGGGTGGGGTTTTTGGATTAGAAATTCGTTTTTTGGAAAATTGGATTGTTTCTCAAAAGAATCGAGACCTAAATCTCGATAAAAAGTATAGGAGTCGCCACCCGGCTCAGCTCGACCGGGAAATTACAGTGTAGCTAAACCAAAGTGAGAACTGCCACACTTTTCAGAGATCTAGGTTCGGACAAGTCCCTTATTTCATGTCTAATCAAAATAAAATGGCCAATGTTCTAATTATGACACTTTAAATTGCTAAAATAGATTTTATTGAATTAATACATGCGGCGCGCATACATATACAATAATACAAGAAATAAAAGTAAAAGAATAAATATTTAGAGGCTTACAACCCAATCGAAGGGAAAAATAAAACTCTCGACCTCACAATACAAACGCTTAAAATACACGAGAATCTAAGAAAATGTACAATCGCCTAAAATACACGAGTTGATCTATTAAATACATAAAAAATAAAAATAAAGAAATTAAAGCTGCAAAACAAATGGTTAGCACAAATATATAGCACACCACACATAGGACTCAAGTTGGACAGAATGGGGAATTTTAGAGTTCGGGGTCATGCATTTGGGGGTAACCGGGTTGGCCCTGTCGGCCGGTCCGGTTAGACCTGGAAAATCATTTTGAAACGTCCCTGTATTTTTTGTTTTGTGAGAAAATCATTTTTGAAAACATTTTTCCGGTTTACTTTTATTAGCGTGCGAGGTGGGTCGGTTTTCGGGAGAATCGGGTCTTCGTCGTGGTTTTGTTCTAGATGCAAAAACACCGAAAAATAAATCTAGAGTCGTGAATGCACACTCCAAAATTCATTTTTGATGATTTTTTATTTTTCAAGATTTTTCTAATTTTTCTGAATTTTCTGATTTTTATGAAACTTTTGGGGTTTTATGAATTTTTTGGATTTTAGGAATTTCTGCTTCTGGCCGAGAACTACAGTCGTGCGACTGTGGTTACAGTCGTATGACCGTAAACTGCAGTCGTGCGACTGTAGTCCAACCTTGAGCAGAAATCGCCAAAAAGCTTAAAACGAAGGACTAAAACCGGGAAAATTAACAACAGTGGTACAACTATATATCAAATGGCACGACTGTAATTACAGTCGTGCCCCTGTTCTTTGTGACAAGAACAGTCGTACGACTGTTCTTAATTTTCCAGAAACAGAAGTGCAAAAAGTTGAACAAAAAAGCACAAAAATCAACCAAAACACCCAGAAAACTCGAAAATGAGAAGGATTGAGGTGTATTTACCTATTTGGCGCCGGTCCACCGTTGTATGACCCCTGGCAACACACCAATCCACGTGAATTCGCTCCCTTTCCTTGTGTGTTGAAGTTGCAAGAGAGGTCCAAAAATCCTCCAAAAAGCTACGGTTTTAATCTTGTTTAGGTCCAGAAACGATTTAGATTTGAAGTTAAATGTTTATCTTATGATGTCTAATTCTTTTTAATCAATAATATTCTGGAATTAAGAAGAACAAGATTGAAGAATGTGAGGTTTTGGTTTAATTTTTTTTTCTCTTCTCTCTTCCCTCTTTTCTTTCTCTTTTTTTCTCTCTCTAAATGTTGCTTCAGATCAGAAAGTTGGCCAAAGGTCCTCTCACCCTCTTGATTTCTGGCTTTTTATTTCTTTTCACCCGAAAAATCTTTAGCATTAAATGCTCAAGATTTTCTCCCAATTTTATATTCAAGTGGTATGGGTTCCGCAACCTGTTCCCGAACTGACAGTCGTACGACTGTACTTATGTTACAGTCGCACGACTGTAACCACATCTCTATGACTGTAACTACAGTCGTGGTTCCAACGGTCTTTTTTTTTTTTGAATGAAAATGAAAATTTCGTGTTCACAAGTGGTATTGAAGCTAGAGTTCAATGTAACAATATTGGGAGCCATGCAACTGATTTGAATAATGATCCAGTGAATTGTGATATGTTTGCTGCAAAAGAAACAAAAGATGAAACAACTTCAAGGCATAACATGGTTCGAATGTAGGATGGATCATCAGAATTAAGTTGGGTTTGATTTTCTCATTAAAGGATGATGTGTAATACGCAATGAAGAAGTATCCCATTAATAATAATGTTTCATATTGTGTGATTGAATCATACCCAGCTTATAGGGTGGTTAGATGTATTCGGGTAGTTGAAGGTTGTTCTTGGAGGTTAAGGACGATGAAGAAACAATCCTTAGGGTATTTGATGATAAGTAAATATGTTGGTCCTTACACTTGTGCTTCTGTTCTTTCTCGTGATAGTAAACATTTGGATTCCACTATGATTTTTGGTTATATATTAGAGATAATGGCAAGGATCCAAAACTGAAAGTTGATGTTATCTTAGAAAAGATAAAAGAGCGATTTGAATTTGAGATCACCCACAAGAAAGCATGGAGTGCAAAACAGAAGGCAATGGAAAAAGTGTTTGGAAATTAGGAGGAATCATACTGTAAGTTGCCTGCCTACTTAAATGTAATGAAAGTTCACAATCCAAGATTAATTACAATACTTATGCTTCATGATTTGGTTGATCCTAATTACAAGTTATTCAAACGGGTATTTTGGTCTTTCAAGCCTTATATTGATGGGTTTAATCATTGTAAACCCATTCTACTTATCGACACAACATTTTTGCATAGGAAATTCAGTCACGCATTGTTGATTGCTTCATCAGTTGATGGACATAATCGAATTTTCCCAGTTGCTTTTGCAATTGTTGAAAACAAGAATCAATCGAGTTGGACTTGGTTTATGCATTGTATTCGTCAATTTGTCTCTCAACACGAAGGTAGTTATGTTATTCCTAATCTACATAATGGAAAAACATATGTGATGAACCATGATACTTTGGGTTGGAAAGAACTACTTGCTTATCATCGCTTTTGTTTGCAGCATTTCGTAAGCAACTACAATGTTATCTTGCAGAATGACACAATCAAAGAACTCTCCTATCACACTGGTACGATGATCATTTAACTTTCTATCTTCAACATTTAATTATCATTGACTTATTAATTAAGTGATAAGCATAATTAGTTTTTATTTATAGGATTAGAGCATAAAACTCTGAAGTTTGTAAAACAAATGGAAGGGATTCATGACTTGGATAAGAAGTCATTTGATTGGGTCACTCAATACCTTTCTAATCGTTGGGCTCTTTCAAAAGATGATAGGAGAAGATGGGGACATGTAAACACAAGTCTTGTAGAATGTGTAAACACAATATTAAATGAGGTTTGTCATATGCCAATTACTAGCATTGTTGAACACACAACTACACGATTGGTGTTTTACTTTGAACAATGCAGAACTTTTTGTTTAGCAATGATTGCTCGAGAAGGGAGAAAAGTTCATGCCATATTGTGTTAAAAACTGTGAGAGATAATGCACAAAAGGCAAATGGTCATGATGTGGCAAAATATGATGGTGGGACTAGCCTTTTTGAGATACTTACTGCTTTTGAGCCAATCAAAAGAACAGGTGGGAATTATCAAATTGTGAATCTATATGAGAAAAAGTGTGATTGTGGCAAGTTTCAAGGGCAAAAAATGCCATGTTCACATGCTATTGCAGCCTACAAAGATATACAAATGGATTTTTGGCTTCTTGTTGACAAGAATTTCGCATTGGAAGAGACATTGAATTGTTACAAGTCCTTATTCCAACCATTAATACACCAAGAGAATCTGCTGGACTCAAGTGGACCAACAATGATTGTTAACCCTGAAACTAAAAGGAAGAAAGGACAACCAAAGTCCACATGCATGTAAAATGAATTGGATTTGAGAGAGCCAATAAATAAGACAATCTGGAAAATATGCAAGAAGAGTGGGCATAACATGAAAACATGTAAAAATATGGCTAAGATACTTGATGCTAGAGTATTGTGATTGAGCTTTTTAATTCTTTTGGATTCCTTTATTGTTAGTTTTTGGAAAAATATGATGAATTTAAGAGATGAGATCTTACCTTTTTTTTTAGTTGATGAAGTTATTCTTTAAATTCTTATAAGAACACTGTCAAGTCTCTGCTTAGAGCTAACATTTTTGTATAAGTTCTCAATAGAAATACTATATTGATCGAAATTTTATATTCATAAGAGTTGACATCTAGCTTAGTTTATATTGATAAAGTAAGAGATGTTTATGAATTCTTTCTTGCTATTTTGAGGAATAGAGTGAAACGAATATAGCTTTTACCTCTTGTTTTAGCTTCTCTGTTTAATGGAAATGGTTTTGTAGTAAGTGATTGAGTGAGTTCTCTTATGTGCAGTGATCATTGGTGATTTATATCGGATGGGGTTGTCATACCTGTTTTATTATTAGTTTTACTTAATTAGGGAATATACTTGTATAGTTTTATTTTTCTTGAATTAGTGTTTGAATCATGCTCAACCTGTCTTTCCTAACATCAAATATGGTTAATTTAGTCATCACTAGCACTTTTGCTTACTATGAAAAGGTAATTTATGTTGGAATTTGATTCTGCACCTCTTGAGTTGAAGCCCGCCACTTGTTGTTATGATTGATTCTATCCATGTTAGGTTGCTTGGAGAGGATGTGTAGATGCTCTACCTTAATTGATTTGCTTCTATAATGATTTTGATTTGCCAAGTATTTCAAAAAAGCCTTCACTCTTTTGCCTTTCACCATTTTTTTGGTTACAAGTTCTATAGCAAGTAATGTTTTTTTAAGATTTTGGAGCTATAGAGGAGCTTCGTTGGAATGTAAGGATTCCTTATGTATTGACAATCTTTTAGGAATTGTTGTAAATTATGTTTTCCAGTTTGTACAGTTACAATTTTTTGCTCTTCTAGCTTGTACACATGATATGGATAAATGATTTTAGCTTAAGCTTTTGTTTTCATTTAACTCGAAACCCACTGCTGTATTTGGAGAAAAAGAAATGAAAAGTGTAACTTACTCTCTGTTTTCCTTTTTTTTAATGCACAACCAAGGGTATCCATCGTCGATCACAGTGACTAATCCCCGCGGTGGCTTGTAAGCACCTCAAAGGATGGGATAGCTGACCCAAGGATTTAAGGTTGCTTCATGCCCAAATGAGGATCAAACTCTTGACACTTGGTTGAGAGTGAATGAGCTCCTACTGCTCAACCACACTCTTGGGGTTTACTCTCTCTTTTCCTTTATCTATATGTGTGTGACCACATCGAGCTTTTGATGGTTTTATTTATTTTTTCTTTCTTTTTGACAACTCATGATTTTATTTTCCATTTAAACTTAGATGATATAATTTTAATGTCATAATCTATAATGTCATATTGGGAAGTTAGATGAATTAACATTTTGACACAATAATTTTAGGTATATCAGTAGTAAAAGATTATTTCATATTGTATAGTCTCAGCTAAATCAATCATCCTTTTGGTGCATGTCCAAAAAAAAAAACTAATAGGATTGATTTGTTGGGAAATGCCCTAGTCTCAAAGCATTGGTCATTGATTTGTATCATACATTACTAGGCCTTTTATGGATTAATGTACTATACATTTGTGTTATTAAATAAAGGCATAATCTATTTTTGTTGTTTCTTGTGCAATGAATATAAATAGAGTATCCAATGGTGATATCTATATTCATGTTGTCAAGTGTCATGCACTTGGCAGTGAGACCATGAATAGGGAAACGATATAACCATAAAGTCATCCCTAGTCTGTTCCAGTCATGGGAATGAATGGAACATAAGACTAGCATTACCTTGATTATATGGCGGTGTTTTATTGGCCATAGTACATGGATTGTCAATCAGGTACATGGGTACATGTAATAGGACATGGTACTGGATAGATCCACTGACGAAAAAACCACATGGTACAGTATCACAAGCGATTCTCGTGTAGTACTTATATAAGATCCTTCGACCTGACCACATTATAAAATAACATTTGAACTTATGCACTTTGACGTGCGCCTAACGGGCCTGTAACAGGGCGCTAAGTATGAGTACTCTTAGGTGTGTCAATGAGCATGGCTAGACCATGAATGTGCAGAAGAGATATGTCACTTAGTGATTCATTGAGAAGATATCACCAGCCCCTTGATGAGTGCAACTGATAAGAGTGTGATCATACCCAAATTAGTTGAAACTTATTTGAGAGCATCAGTTCACTCGGTGTGAGCGGACGACACGTTTTCGACGAAACGCGGGACTCCCTTTCGGAAGGGGCGCCTCGATCTCGGGCGGGCCTTCCTCTCGTGGGGTTATTATAAATAGAAAACGGGTTTTGGAAAATAAATGGAATTAATACATAAAAGAACCGAGACCTAAGTCTCGATGGATATTGTAGAGTCGCCACCCGGCTCAGCTCAACCGAGAAATTCTTAAGGTAGCTGAACCGGACGAACGGTCGCTACACTATCCAGAGATTTGGGTCCGGACAAGTCCCTTATTTCGTGTCTAATTAAGATAAATATTGCCAATGTTCTCAAATGGTATTTCAAAAATCTAAAGTCAATTTTATTGAATATAAAAGGGCATACAGCGAGAAAAAAATATTTAATACAAAAGTAAGGAAAAGAAATAAATATTAATTGGCTTACAACCAAATCGAATGGAAAAATAAAAACTCTCGCCTCACTTGTACAATCGCCTAGGATACACGAGAATCTAAAAAAATATTTACAATCGCCTAAATACACGATTAATTCTATTAAAATACAAATAAAATCAAAAATAAATATAAATAAAAGCTGCAAAACAAAGGTTAGCACAATTTATACGGCACGCCACAACTAGGACTTAAATAGATAGAATTGGGAAATCAAGTATTGGGGGCATGCATTTAGGGGATAACCGGGTTGGCTCGGCTAGCCGGCCCGATTAGACCTGGAAAACATTTTGAAACGTCCCTGTATTTTGGTTTTTGTGGGAAAATCATTTTGAAAACAATTTTTTCGGTTTACATGCATTTTTACATATTAAGTGAGTCGGTTTTCGGGAGAACCGGGTCTCCGTCGTTGAATTGTTCTAAATGCAATTTTATTGAAAATTGAATCTATGGTCGTGAATGCACACAACAAAATTCATTTTTGGGATTTTCTAATTTTTTATGATTTTTATGGATTTTTTATGAAATTTTTGGGGCTTAAAGGTGAAATTCTGATTCTGGAATTAGGGTTATAGTCGTGCGGATAAACGACAGTCGTACGACTGTAAGCAGTCCAGAATCAGGATTTCGCCAAAATTTATTTGAATCATAAAGAAAGGAAGACAACCCTGGAAATCAAGAACACTCGTACGACTGTATATACTGTTCACCAATTTCAAGAACAGTCGTGCGACTGTTCTTGATTTCCAGAAGCATAAACGCAGAAAATGAGATAAAAATGCACAAAAATCGCAATCAACACCCAGAGAGCAAGCAAAGTAAAGAGAAATGGAGCACCTACCTTTTAGACGCTCTCCAAGTCGAAATTGACCCCTGGCGTTGCTCCAATCCACAAGAATTTGCACTTTTTCTCTTGAATTAGAGTTGAGAGCCTTGAGTCCGAAAATCTAAAATGCTTGGGATTCTGATTGTTTTAGTCCGAAATTTCAATTTGTTTGTGAAGTTAAATTATTAACCTATGGATTTTATCGAGTTTTTAATCCTAATTTCGAGAATTAAAGAAAATAGAAGAGGAAAAGATGGTTTTTTTTTTTTGGTTAATTTTTCCCTTTTCTTTTCTTGTCTCTTTTCTCCTTTCTCTCTCTAGATTTCACCAGAATTCAAGCTAACTCTCTTTCTCCCCTTTCTTCTCCTTTTCTACTCTGATTTCTGAGGTTTCTTCAACAAATCCCGGGTTAATTAATGCCCAAAATCTTCTCCTCCTCTTTCTTATGTCATGGGTATGTTGTTCTGCACCTGCTCCGATCATACAGTCGTACGACTGTAATTTTTTTTATTACAGTCGTACCACTGCAATTTTTAAATTACAGTCGTACCACTGTAAATTTTTTTTTTTCGAATTTTTTTTTTAATTTTTTTTTAAATTTTTTTTTTCGATTTTTTTTTTAAGTATAGAAAATTCCAGCGCTTACACTCGGTATCAAGTAAATGTCCGGACACAAAAGAGGATGATAATACCATGCCTCTGTGTTGGACTCTGATATCAATTACATGGGATATATAAGTTATACTACAGGGTTACGACTTCCGTTAGACTGCACTCTTCATCTTAATTGGGAGATGTAATAGCTTGCTAGAACCTAATTACAGTCTGTGGGTCATAGGCCTATTGCAAACATAATGACGAGCCTATGGGATCATACATATTCAACATGTGAACCGACACTTAACGGATTACTTATATACTTGAAGTATATTAACTTGTGGAGAGAGTAATTAATTGAATTATAGATTAATTGGATTGATTAAATTAATTTAATTGATTAGGATTGATTATTTCATAAGATTAGTTGAATAAATTAATTCCTGGTTGGAAATTAAATTTATATATATATATATATATAATTTTAATTGACCAATTGTATTTAATTAACATGTTATAAATTACATCATATGGTATGATTTAATTTATATACATGGAGAATTAATTTAATTGAAAATTAATTTAACTCGTGGTAAATTAATTACACCTAGGATTTTGTGAACTATATATTCACACTTAAGAAAGTCAATTATAACCTAATTCTCTAGTGAACGCGGATGGTATCTACTTTGATTCTACAGCAGTCTCTAGAAAGGACATAAAAGGTGAGATTTGATATTTTATTCTCTTCAATTTTGATTTTGATTTCATCCCCATAAGTTCATGGATCCGAATTCGAGAGAAATGAAAATGGCTTCCACTGCTGTGAGCGGACGACGTTTTCGACGGAACGCGAACTCTCTCGGAAGGGAGCCTCGAGATCGGGCAACCCTCCCTCGCGTGGGGTTTTTAGATTGGAAATTCATTTTTGGAAAATTAATTATTACGTAAAAGAATCGAGACCTAAATCTTGATAAAAAGTGTAAGAGTCATCACCCGGCTCAGCTCGACCAGGAAATTACAGTGTAGCTGAACCAAAGTGAGGACTGCTACACTTTCCAGAGATTGAGGTTCGGACAAGTCCCTTATTTCATGTCTAATCAAAATCAAAATGGCCAATGTTCATTGATGACGCTTTAAATTTCTAAAGATTGATTTTATTGAATTGAAACACACAACATGCACACAAGTAAAAATAAAGCAGTAAATGTATAAATTATTACAACCCGATCGAATGAAAATAAAAACTCTCGGCCTCACATTACAAGCGCCTAGAATACACGAAAATTTAAAAAATTACAATCGCCTATAATACACGAATTAAGCCATAAATTACATTAAAAATAAAAATAAAGAAATTAAAGCTGCAAAACATATGGTTAGCACAGTTTATAGCACACCACAAATAGGACTCAAGTATGACAGAATTGGGGATTTTAGAGATCGGGGGCATGCATTTAGGGGGTAACTGGGTCGGCCCAGCCGGCCGGTCCGATTAGACCTGGAAAACAGTTTTGAAACGTCCATGTATTTTGTTTTGTGAGAAAACACATTTTGAAAACATTTTCCGGTTTATTTTAATTTAGCATGTGAGGTGGGTCGGTTTTCAGAAGATTCGGGTCTCCGTCATTGTATTGTTCTAAATGCAATAACACTGGAAATTAAATCTAAGGTTGTGAATGCACACAACAAAATTCATTTTTGGTGATTTTCTGATTTTTCTGAATTTTTATGATTTTTGGGAAATTTTGTGGATTTTGTGGATTTTCTGCTACTGAACGAAAATTACAGTCGCCCGGCTGTAATTACAGCCATGCGACTGTAGTTCATTTTTTAGCAGAAAATCGCCAAAATTATTTAAATGAAGAGAAAAAGCAAGGAAACTAAGAATAGTCGTACGACTATTGTTTGGGACTGTTCTTTTTCACAAGAACAGTCGTACGACTGTTCTTAATTTCCAGAAGCAGAAAGCCAAAAAATATGAGTTTTATGCATGAAAATCAACCAAAACATCCAGAAAATGAAGCAAAACACTAGTTTTGAGTGTAGTTACCCTTGTAGCGCTGATCCACCATTGGTTTGACCATTGGAAACACCTTAATCGGCTCCGAATTGCTTCTTTTCCTTTGTGAGTCAAGGTTGCGAAATGGGTCCGAAAATCTCCAAAAAGCCACGGATTTATGTAAATCTAAGGTCTGAAATTAAGTTGGTTTTTGTGTAACAAGTTTAACCTACGATTTCTAATAAATTTTAGGCCTTAACACTTTAGAATTCAAAAGAAAAGAGTGGAAGAAAAGATGGAGTTTTGGGTTTTCTTCTCTTCTTTTCCTTCAATTTCTCTCTCAAATTTTCTCTCAATTATTGTATGTTACCAAAAGTCCTTTCTCTTTCTTGTTTTCTGCCTTTTATTTTCCTTTGCTTCTGAAGCCAAACGAGCATTAATTGCTCTAAAAAAATTAAGCAATTTTTTAATTGAAAGGTGTGGGCTCTGCAACCTGCTCCGATCGTACAGTCGTACGACTGTAATTTAATTACAGTCGTACGACTGTAACAATGTCCCCACGATTGTAATTACAATCGTGGGAAACACAACTTTTTTTTAGGATCTGAAAAATTCCGTGTTCACAGCTGCTTTAGATTTATTTCTCGAGGAAGAATCCTAACAGGTTCCTCGTTGAAGAAAAAACATGATCATTATTAATTACTAGCTACATGATAGTCCTTAATATTTTTAAGCAGAAATGCATTCTGTACCCTTTAATCTTTTATAGATTTTACAATTAACACTTGATTAATCTTTTCAACACATTAACATAATCTTTCCATTTGATAATATTCACCCTAAACATAATTCATCTCTTGTGGGCTGCAATTTCCGTTAGTTGGCTTGCGACGTGATTTTTGAGGTTAGAAGAAGATTTGGAATTCACTAGATGGATCTAATTTATACTTCCTATATATGCATATCATAGTTACAAATTTGAAGTATAAATTCGATTCAGTCTTACAAGCTCAAAAATCGTGTTCATTAGTTAATAGAGGCAGTAGCCCATACAAGGCAGAGGTGTTACCTTTAAGCAAATACTATTAAAACAAAAAGGTCATATACTTAGTATGTTAAAAAAAATCAGGAAGACAATTGCAAAATCTAAAAAAGTTCAGAGGGCTTGGAATGCATTTTACATATTTCTAAAAAGCCGATTTTTTCTCATATATATAAACAAGAGAAAGAGAGAGAATGAGAAGGAGAGAGAAAGAAACCAAAGAAATGAAACCGTGTTCCAAAAAAACCCATTTAATCTTCTGGCAGGACTAAACGGGTAATAAGGAAAATGAGTAAGGACAAATTGGCGAAACCAATTGAAGCAAATCCTTTCCAGAGTTTGAATATATCGCATAATAGCTCAAAAAAGGAAGGAGATTTTACAAACATACACACAAAATAGGTTTTATTTACAAAAATACGCTCTACGGAAATTTTTGCTAAAATCCTTTTCAAACTTTTTAAAATTACTATATGTGATTCTATTTTGTCCATATTTTTCTCTCATCTTTTCATAATTTTAATCTAAATTCACATTTATCTATCAATTCGTTTATATTTTTGTGATGTGGCTTTGGAAATTTTTTTATTTTTTTTTCTCTTCGAAACAAGATGCATATGTATATATATTTTCCGATATTTTTTCCACTAAGTTATAACTAAGGTATAACGAATTATACCTTTGTATCTTAAGATATAACTAAGGGATAAATAAGGTATAACCACAGCAATAGTATATCTTAAGGTATAACTATGGTATAATCACTGTGATAGTGTATCTTAAGGTATAACTAAGGTATAATCACTGTAATATTGTATCTTAAGGTATAATCACTGTAATAATATATCTTAAGGTATAATCACTGTAATAGTGTATCTTAAGATATAACTAGGGTATAACTAAGGTATAATCACTATAATAGTATATCTTAAAGAAAAACTAAGGTATTATAATAATGCATCAAATGTATAACTAAGGTATAATCACTGTAATATTGTATCTTAAGGTATAATCACTGTAATAATATATCTTAAGGTATAATCACTTTAATAGTGTATCTTAAGATATAACTAGGGTATAACTAAGGTATAATCACTATAATAGTACATCTTAAAGAAAAACTAAAGTATAATCATTATAATAATGTATCTCAAGGTATAACTAAGGTATAATCATTGTTGTACCTTAGTTGTACCTTTGTACAATTGTTATACCTTAATTATACCTTTGATACTCTTATTATATCTTACTTATATGTGCAACTGTTATACCTTAGTTATAGTTTACTTGTACCTTTAATACTCTTATTATACATTTTGATACACCGATTATACCTTATTTGTATCTTATTTTAAACATTGTAGTGTATAATCAGTGAATAACAGTGTATAAGCAACTTATAACAGTGTAAAAGCATTGTATAATAACGTATAAGCAGTGTATAACAATGTATTTATAACTTTTATAAATATATACCTTAGTTATACCTTGTGATACTATTATTATACCTTATTTATATATTTGTACAACTATTACACCTTAGTTATACATTTGATACTCTTATTATACCTTAGTCATACCTTGTACAACTGTTATACCTTAGTTATACCTTTGATACTTTTATTATACCTTTGTACAATTATTATACTTTAGTTATATCTTTTGATACCATGTGATTGATACATTTGAAAAAAAATATGAAAAAAATCAATGTTATCACAACCGGATCGGAGAGCGAACAGGAAAAGCTAGTGGTTTGACGGTTTAATTGGTTCAACCGGTAGTTGAAGAGGATATTTATTTTAAAAAAATAATTATTTAATAATATATTATAATAAATTATAGTATAATTTGTATAAAAAATATTATTTAGTAATATAATATAATTAACTATTATTATTTCCAAAAAACCAGAAAATTATTCTAACCGGTCGGATCTATGGTTGGTTTCCTATTTAACCGGTCGCACCAGCCGATCTAATTCGATTCTGATAACATTGAAAAAAATATATACATATGGATCTCATTTTGAAGAAAAAAAAAAACTTTTCGAAATTCAGATGGCAAAAAAATAAACGGATTGAGAGATAAATATAAAATTAGATTAAAATTATAAAAAAAGGAAAGAGAAATGTAGATAAAGTAGAATCACGTATTTGAGTAATTTTGAAAAGTTTGAAAGGTAAAGTTCGAAACAAAACCTAAAACAGAGTTATATTTTATAAGGGAAATTGTCAAAATTACCCTCATTTTAGGGTTTATTTTGGTGGCTTACCTATTATTATTTACTCTTTTACGTTTTTTTTAGATCTAATTCTTCTGTACGCTCCTGCTTGAGTTCTTCCTTTCTTATGTTTTTTGATTTCATCGTCGATGCTCTTTCTACTTTCGTCCACTACTAACTTCACATATTCTTTCCATCATTGACGGCAACTCCTTCATCGTTTCGTATTGCTCTCTATTGTAGCTGGGTTGAAATCTTCATGCTAATATCATTTCCACCTTTGATTGCTTCTCCTATAGCCCTTATCGGCATCCTCTTGGTAAGTTTTATGTTTGGTGAATTTGAGTTTTGGATGAGTTATGAGTTTGTGAGTTTTTGAATTTTAAATTGTTCATCTGATTTTTTTTTTCTTTTTGCTAAGTTTGAGTTGTGATTTTTTATTTTTGAAATTTAAATTGTTTTTGTAATCTGCACTTTAGGATTGCATTTCAATTTTGGGACAGTGTGAGCGGACGACGTTTTCGACGGAACGCATACTCCCTTTCGGAAGGGGCGCCTCGATTTCGGGTGGACCCCTTCCTCGCGTGGGGGGTTTTTAGAATGGAAATCATGTTTTGACAAAAAAAAAAGAATTAATTCTTAAAAGAACCGAGACCTAAGTCTCGATGAATATTGTAGGGGTCGTCACCCGGCTCAGCTCAACCGGGAAATTTATAATGTAGCTGAACAGGACGAACGACCGCTACACTATCCAGAGATCTAGGTTTGGACAAGTCCCTTATTTCGTGTCTAATTAAAATAAAAATCGGCCAATGTTCAAAGACGGTATTTCATAATTCTAAAGTCAATTTTATTAAAATAATTCATACAGTGCACATACACAGATAAAATACAAAATAAAAGTAAAGCGGTAAATTATGAAGTGGTTTACAACCCAATCGAATCAAAAATAAAAGCTCTCGACCTCACTTTTACAACCGCCTAAGATATACGATTTATCTAAAAATTACAATCGCCTAGGATACACGTATTAATCTATTAAATACACCAAAAATAAAAATAAAAGAAACTAAAAGCTGCAAAACAAAAGGTTAGCACAATATACGGCACACCACAAATAGGACTCAAACATGATAGAACTGGGAATTTAGAATTCGGGAACATGCATATAGGGGGATAACCGGGTCGGCTCGGCTAGCCGACCCGATTAGACCTGGAAAACATTTTGAAACATCCCTGTATTTTGGTTTTGTGAGAAAATCGTTTTGAAAACATTTTTATTTTAACATTAACATGTGAGGTGGGTCGGTTTTCGGGAGAATCAGGTCTCCGTCGTGGTATTGTTCTAAATGCAAATACATAGAAAATTAAATCTAAGGTCATGGATGCACACAACAAAATTCATTTTTGGTGATTTTCTGATTTTCTGAATTTTTATGGATTTTTGGAAATTTTTATGGATTAAAATGGAAATTCTGATTCTGAACGTGTATTACAGTCATGCGACTGTAACTACGGTCGTACGACTATAATTACAGTCATGCAACTGTAAACCATTCAAACTCATCATTTCGCCAAAATTATTTGAAATAAAACTGGAAGAAAACAGCTGGAAACCAAAAACACTCGTACGACTGTATTTATAGTTGTACGACTGTTCATCAAACTCAAGAACAGTCGCACGACTGTACTTGATTTCCAGAAACAGAAACGCAAAAAGTTGGATAAAAATGCACAAAATCACACCCAATCACCCAGAAAGCATGAAAAAATAGAGGGGATGAAGAGTGTTTGCCTCTTAGGCGCTTTTCCACCGTATGATTGACCCCTAGCGTCGCTCCAATCCACTTAAATTTGCTCTTTTCTCCTCTTGAGTCAAGGTTTGAAATTTGGTCCAAAAATTCCAAAATGTCATGGTTCCTTAGAGTTTATAGTCTGGATTTAATTGAATTTGAAGTGTTAGATTGTTAACCTATTGAATTCTAACAAGTTTTCAATCCTAACTTTGAGAATTAAAAGAAATAGAAGAGGAAAAGAAGTATTGTAGTGTTTTTTTTTTTCTTCTTCTTTTCCTTGCCTCTTTCTCTCTTTTCTCTCTCTAATTTTTCAGAATCCAAAGCTAACCCTCTTTTTTTTTCTTTTTCTATCTCTCTGATTACTCTTTTTCCTCACCAAATTCGGGCATTAACTGCCCAATCTTTCCCCTCTTCTTTCTTATGTCATGGGCATGGTGTTCTGCACCTGCTCCGATCGTACAGTCATACGACTGTAATTTTTTAAATTACAGTCTCACGACTATAATTACAGTCGCACGACTGTATATTACAGTCATGTTGCTCCAGCGATTTTTTTTTTTTTTTTTTTACGGAGTAAAATTCTGGCGCTTACAGCTGCCCCTCGCGTGATCAAATTCGACACCAGAATGAGATGATGAATTTGAGATCGCGAACCAAAGCACTGCAAACACAAAAAAGAACTCACCGCTGAAATAAGCCGATACCGGGTCTAGGTTACCCAAGGCGAAGTCGATGGAATGCGGATAGGCCGATACCGGGTCTAGGTTACCCGAGGCGATGCTGGAGATGAGATAAGCCGATACCGAGTCTAGGTTACCCAAGGCAAGGTTTACTGGGGATTTGAAGATGAAGCCGATCTAGGCCGATACCGGGTTTACATTACCCGAGGTGGATCTGCTGAGGAATCAGAATGAAGCCGATCTGGGCCTATACCGAGTTTATATTACCTAAGATTGATCTGCTGGAGAACTGAGATGAAGTTGATCTGGGCCGATACCGGGTTTACATTACCCGAGGCGGATCTGCTGGGGAACTTGAGATGAAGCCGATCTGGGCGGATACTGGGTTTACATTACCCGAGGTGGATCTGCTGGAGAACTGAAGCTGGAAATGATGAATTCCTGCATTTGAAACAGCAAGTCTTCATTTCTTGATCGAGAGATTTTGAACAAAAATTTTTGCCCATTCGATCAAGAATGAAGACTAGCTGGGGATGAATGGTTCATGAATGTTATGTATGTATGCACAATGACGTATATGCACATGCATGTGCTCTCTACTGTTTGATGTTTTCTCTTTCTGCTGGGGAGAGATATGTTGTGCCCCTGGCTAATTTTGTTTTCTTTGTATGATGGTTGTCAGAGTAGTGAGATAACCGCTGGGGATGTATGATGCTGCTGGGGAAATGATTGTAGTGTTCTTTGTGGAGATTCCGCTAGGGAATAGTGTCGAAAACTCTATTGGAGAGAAATGTAAGGACTCCTGTGGGGAATGCTAGGGAAATTCTACTTTCCTGCCCCTAAAGAATTTATGAATCTGTAAGTGCTCTAAATTTTGTCTGGGTTGCCCAGTGTGGGTTTTCAGCCCAACGAGCTGCTCTAACTTTTGCCTAAGGTGCCTTTTCGGTTTTCACCTTAGCGAGCTGCTCTAATTTTTGCCTGAAGCGCCTTTTCAGTTTTCACCTCAGCGATCTCTTTTTTTTCTTTTTTTTTCTTTTTTTTTTTTTTTTTTTGCAAAAGAATGATTAAAATGGCATCATGACCACTTGCTACTCTTTTAGGAAGATGAATCGGATTTTGGAGGACGATAAAAGATTTCAGATTGTATGTATTTAGTGTATCTTCATTTGTTAAATAACCCGATGAATTTAACCAGTTGAATGCAAAGTGCTTTCTCTAAATGTATGTTTATGCAAGACAACTTTGCTTATGCATTTGTCATAACCATGCAAATATATTTAAATAAACATTTCACTTTATTGATGAAGTCAAATGGGTGCATTTGAAAGGGTTGTTTCTCAAATGGTATACATTCCACACAGAGCCAGAATCCGTCACCAGTCGTCCTTTTCAGATTTTCCGACTGATCATTTTCTCTCGTGTCTTAATTTTTGCCTAGACCACTCTTTTCGAGTTTTCAGCCTAGCAAAATTTTTTTTTACACATGATAAAGCTTCAGCTGGTCTTGGTTGATAGGGTTGGTGAATTCATTTCCATCCATGTCCATGATGCTAACACCACCTTTCGATAACACCTTCCTTACCACATAGGGCCCTTCCCAGTTAGGTCTGAACTTGCCTCTGACATCGACATTTGAGGGCCTTAATTGTTTCAAAACCAAATACCCTGCTTTTAGTTGTCGCTTGGAGTACTTAACATTCCGATTATAGGCTCTAGCCATTCTACGCTAGTACATCTGCAAATGATCTAGTGCTTTCAGTCACCTTTCATCTAGTGCTGCCAACTGCTCGTATATAACTTGAGCCCATTCAATTTCTGGTAACTGAGCTTCCAGGGCAACTCTGAGTGATTTGAGCTCTATTTCTACTGGCAATACCGCTTCCATACCGTAGACCAAAGCATAGGGAGTTTCCTGTTGGCGTTCGGACACTGGTTCTGTAACCCCAAAGAGCATAAGGCAGTTTGTCAGCCCAATCTCTGTAGGTGGTCACCATCTTTGATAAGATCTTCTTTATCGCCTTATTAGCTGCTTCCACTGCACCGTTGGCTTGCGGTCTGTATGGAGAAAACTTATGATACTCAATGCCATATTTTGCAAGTAGCTCAGTTGTTGACCCTTGAAACTGTACTCCATTGTCAGTCACTACGTGATAGGGAATCCTGTACCGGGTAAAGATATTCTTCTGAATGAACTTAACCATCTGTTTGGCTGTTACATTAGCAAAGGATTATGCCTCCACCCATTTGGAAAAGTAATCAACTGCTACAACTATGAATCTATGCCCATTAGATGCAGCTGGATGAATTTCACCAATCATATCTATCCCACATGCTGAAAACGGCCAAGGAGACGCCAGATTCTGTAGTTCAAGTGGTGGAATATGACTGATGTCTGCATAGATCTGACATTCATGACATCCCTTCACTTTTCTTATGCAATCCGCCGGTATTGTCATCCAGAAGTACCCTTGCCTTATTATTTTCCTGGCCATGGCAAGTCCATTCATATATGGCCCACAGGATCCTGCGTGTACCTGCTGCATCGCTTCTTCTACTTCTTGCTCTGTCAGGCACCTTAAAAGAACTCCATGTGCTGTTCTTTTGTATAACTTGTCCTTGAAGATTCTGAACTGACTAGCTAATCTCCTTAGTGACAGCTTATCAGCAGCACTGGCCTCTTCTGGATACTTTCCTTCTTTAACATACCGGTAGATGTCAAAGAACCATGGCTTTTCTTCAGTTGATAATTTCATTACTTCGTGCACTTCGAAGCAAGGATGTCTGGAAGTGGCTATAACCAGCGGTTGGACTTGAGTTTCCTCTGGGTTTTCCCACATGGAAGATAGTGTCGCTAATGCATCAGCCATCTTGTTTCATCTTTGGGGACATGTCTGAATTCACATTGGCCAAATAACTCTTTCCTGAATTGTAGCAGCTCCAAGTAAGGTCCTAAGGCTTCTTCTTTAAGCTCCCATTTGCCCTGAGCTTGCCTGATCACCAGAAGTGAATCTCTGACGATTAAGATATCATTTGCCCCTAATGTCAATAAAGCTTCCATCCCAAACAGGCATACTTCATACTCTGCCCCATTATTGGTTATGGGAAAATTCAGCCTCTTTGATAAAGGGATGATTTCACCATCTGGCGTTGCTATTAGCACCCTGATTCCAGCACCCTTTCTGTTCACTGCACCATCGAAGCACCTAACCCATTTTTTTACTTCAACCATGGCCAATTTTCATCTGGGAACTCGAAATTTTCTATGTAATCTGATTCCAGCAGCTGATTCGCTAGAAATTCTGCTACGGCTCGCCCTTTGATGGTTTTCTTAGTGATGTACTCGATGTCGAACTCCGATAAGAGTAACAGCCACTTGGATAACTTTCCAACCAACACTGGTGCTTCATAAAGATACTTCACGACTTGCTCTTCATAAAGATACTGGAAGTAATGGCTTAGCTTCTTGGTCAGCCAGATCATTGCCACACATGTCTTTTCCACCAGTGTGTACTTAGTTTCATACTCCAGCAATTTCTTGCTGAGGTAGTAGATAGGGTATTCCTTCCGGCCATCTTGCTCTTGTGCCAACATTGCCCCTATGGAAGATTCTTCGACCGCCAGGTACAAAATCAGAGGCTTCCCTAGAATTGGTGGACTCAGGACTGGCGGCTTTACCAGATAAGCTTTGATCTTCTCAAATACTAGCTGACATCTGTCATCCCACACAATCGGCTAATCTTTCTTTAATAGCTTGAAGATTGGCTCACAAGTGGAAGTCAACCGTGCTATGAAACGACTGACATATTTTAAGGAACCTAGAAATGATCGGACTTCCTTTTCTGTTTTTGGAGCTGGCATATCACGTATGGCTTTGATTTTATCTGGGTCCATTTCTATTCCCCTCTGGCTGACCACATGGCCCAACAGCTTCCCTGATGTGACTCCGAATACACACTTCTTGGGGTTAAGCCGTAAGTTGTATTCTTCAATGCGTGTAAGAAATCTATCCAGGATAACAGGATGTTCCTCCCGGGTCATTGATTTGACTAGCATATCATCGACATACACTTCGACTTCTTTATGGATCATATCATGTAACAGAGTTGTGACAGCCCTCAGGTAAGTGGCGCTAGCATTCTTCAACCCGAAGGGCATTACTCTGTAGCAGAAAGTACCCCATTCTGTGATGAACGATGTCTTTACCTTGTCAATCACATCCATCAGAATCTGGTTGTACCCCGAAAAGCCATCCATGAAGGAGTACATTGCTGCTTTTGCTGCACTATCAACTAGGACATCAATATGGGGTAGTGGAAAGTTATCTTTTGGGCATGCTTTATTCAGGTCCCTGTAGTCAACGCATACTCTTACCCTTCCATCCTTCTTAGGTACTGGGACGATATTGGCTAACCATTCCGTGTACTCTACCACTTCAAGAAACTTGGCGTCTATCTGCTTAGCCACTTCTTCTTTTACCAGTGTAGCCCACTCTGGTCTCAACCTCCTCAGCTTCTGCTTTACTGGTCTGAACCTAGGGTCCGTCGGGATCTTGTGCACTGCTATTTCTGTGTCTACAGCCGGCATGTCTTCGTAGGACCAGTCAAAAGCTTTAACATGTTTTTGAAGTATCCTTATTAATTCTTTCTCTTTCTCGGATTTTAGCTCGCATGAAATGAATACCATTTTAGGATTTTCATCTGTACTTATATTGATTTCATGCAATGCAGTGTTATGTATGCTAAATATGCTTGATGGTGATTTAAATGCATGCACAGAATTATCAGGATAAACATCACACAAGTAAGCAAACTGAGATTTCATTGCATTAAACTTGTCATAAAGTACATTGTTTACACTGAAAATAGAGGAAATAGATACAACAAAATCATTTTCATCCTCCACAGGTGGAGGGCCTTGTTCTTCTTCAGCTTCCATCTTCATCTTCAGAGCACTATCCAAGTTTGCAGCTGCTTCGGCTTCTTTTTCAGCCACTTGTGCCTTAGCCCTTTCCATGATCTTAGCAATCTCGGCAACCACAGAGTCCAGGTTCACCTTGGCCATCAGCTCTTCGCCGAACCCTTCCTTGGTCTTCCTAAATGCCTTGCTTAAGGCAGCAATCAATGCACCTGAGATTACTTCCGTAGCTTCATTATAGGCTTCCTTTTCACCTTTCTCCTCGGGCACCTTCACTACTTCTGCTTTCACTTCGGACAGCCCACCTTGCAGAACATCATATTCAGTAGCTGCCTTTTCTATCACCACTGGGGCTACTGGTTCCTCCCGACTTTTCTCAAAGTCAAAAACATCAGCAAAAATTTCAAAGCCAGGGTATTCAACATTTCCAACCCTTACCGGTTCAGCCCAGCCCTTATATAGACCTTTTTCTACCTTCAGAAATGGTTTCATCATAACTTTGCCATTTTTGCCCCTTCTCGGGTTCTTCTAATCAGATGCCTCTTCTGTATACCCAAGGCCGAACTGTTTTGGCTTCCCTGAGTCGATACTAAACTCAGGTACTCCTTGCAGATTGATTCCAAGTCCCATGCCCGGGACAAAATTCTGCTTGTACAAATATCGGGATATCCACTCCGGCATATAATTTTCATAAAGGAACATGGGAGTGTTCGTAGTTTCTTCTTCCTTGATCACAGCGACTTGAAACCCACCGAAAGGGACCACTTCTTCATTCACAGCAGCTATCATTGATTGGGCATCTACCTCAACAGTCATTATCTTGCCCTTTATCAAGAACTTGATTTTCTGGTGCAATATGGAAGGGACACCTTCTAGAGGATGGAACCATGGCCTTCCTAACAGTAGAGAGAAGATGATTGGAATATCTATCACTGTAAAAACAACCACGGATTTGATGGGTCCAACCTCTACTTCCGTTTCAAAGGTCCTTATCACTGTTCTCTTGGAGTCATTGTATGCCTGAATGACTGTCGAGGATTTCTTCAGTACATCTTCATTCAGCCCCATAAATGGCAACATTTTCAGTGGATAAATGTTCAGTGCCGATCCATCATCCACCATAACACAGGGCATTACTTTATCCATCACATAGGCTCTAATGTAAAGAGCCTTGTTGTGAGCCTTTCCTTCATCAGGCAAATCTTTCTCAGAGAAAATGATATCAGGGGCCTCAGAATGAACTTTATCCAACAAACAGCACATAGCCTCTGGCGAAGCTATAGGGGAGACTTCAATCTCTGACAGTTTCTTCACCATAGTAGCCCTATGTTCTTTGGAATTCAGAAGCAAATGCCACAAGCTAGCTTGTGCAGGGGTCTTCTTTAACTGGGAAATTACTAAGTCTTCTTTCTCGACTCCCTCCGGTACCAATGTACTACCTGACCCATCCATCGGGGCTTTGTCCTCTGCTTGATCCGCCGGCTGATACACCCTACCACTTCGGGTCACATGCTGTACCTCCTGGACCTTCAGCTTCTCAATGGCTGGGACCTTAACTGTCTCCTTTCCGCTAAACTCTTCATACTCCTCTTCAGAATCAAGATCATTCAAGCTTATTGGCTTGATCTCCTTACGCTCCTCCTTCTTCTCACATTCTGGTTCTACTTCGGCTTCCCCTACCGCGATAGCCTGAATTGTAGGGTTTGCTTGAAGAACTTGGGCAAAGATAAAATTCACCGGCAACCCTGAATGAACCATATTGACCCGTTTCTTGAATGCTAGTAGCGGGTTGGTCTTCGTGCTGGGTTTGGCTGGCTCTTACAGCTTTCCTTCATCTATTAACTTCTGAATGGCATCTCTCAGCTTGTAACAGTTATTAGCTCTATGCCCAGCAACAACATGATAAGTGCAGATATTATCTTTATCTGCCTTATAAGGCTTTTTAAATGACCTTAAGGACTGTAGCAACCCACCATTTCTGCATTTAGCAAATATCTTCACCAAAGGAAGAGTCCACGGCGATATACCCTAACTTCCCGGATTCCTGCTCTGGTTGTTCGGTTGCTGGGTCACTGTAGCAACTTCTATCTGCTTCACTCCTGAGGTCTGCCCCCCTTTGCTACCAGAACTTGAGCTGGAACCACTGTCAGACCCGGCTGCTGCAGTTGATCTATAACCAGAACTGTACCCCGAGCTTCTGCCGCCCTTATGACTGGCTGCCTTCTCTTCTTCATCCCGTTCAATCTTCATTGCCATACTGTAAACCTCACTGAGCTCGTTGAAGGGATGGAATTTCATGTTGTTTTTGAAGATGTCCTTACTGCCGTCAATCAACTTCTGTATAAGCTCATCTTCATCTGGGAGGTTCTTTAGAAGGATTATCTTATTTATCCACCACTGGTAGTACTTGTCGAAAGGTTCATTAAATTTCTACTTAATCCGCTCCAAGTCATACAGCTTCACCTGAATTTTGGTGTTGAAGCTATAATACTTAATGAAAGCTGCTGACAAGATCTCCCAATCTGACTGTTCCTCCTCTGTCAGTGAGTTATACAAGCCTAAAGCTCCTCCTTCCAGTGTGGTGGGGAAAAGATTAATCAATTGCTGCTTTGTGGCGCCTGCCGTTAGCATAACTCGGGCATACAGATTCACATGGGCCTCTGGCGAACCCATTCCTTTATAAGAGGGAACCTTCAGCACTTGGAAGCCGATGGGAAAAGTTTCGATGCCCCTACTGATCATGCCATCAACGTTCACCCCTTTCTTTGATTCTGCACTAACATCGGCCCCCTTCTTCAACTGGGCCACAATCTCATCTAGCTCAGAACATTTTGCCTTCATTCTCTGCTCCATAGATGCCTCTATTTCTTGTAGCTTCTCAAGACTGGCTGAAGCGTCACCACCCTGTTGGGATGACTAAGCCTTTTTCTCTTTCCCGGCTCCACTACCACCAGTCTCGCTAGCTTCCCTTACAACTACCTGCATTTCCTCTTTTAACATATCATAGAAGTCTTGTGACCTGAAGAAATCCTTCAGGGCATCAGCTAGGCTTGGTGTCAGGTTTGCCATATTCACTTCCACCCCAGATTCTGAATCACTGTCACTTTCAACTGCTCTTTGTTCCCTAACTGCCCTCGAAGCCTGAGATCTCGTCCAAGGTCGCTCCAGTGTATTCTGCTTGGGACCATACAGGAAGTATTAGGGTCATGAATGAAAGGCATGGTGTGACATGAAGAGTAAGGCATTGAAAGTGCTTGTAATGAATGAATGGAGTGAGGTTATGAGTGAAATGATGATATGAACGGTCTCTTTTTATTATTCTTTTTCTTCTTCTTGGGACATTCCAAGAACACCCGATGCTATGCAAAAATGTCACGTGTGGACCGTCACACAAACAGAGGTTCGGCGTCTTTAGGGCACCAAGTGAATTCGTGAAATGGTCTCACGTGTATCGACACACGGACAGAGTTTCGACACTTTGAAGGTTTATGAGATGATATGAAATGGTTGCATGGGACCATCCCTTGGACAGAGTTCTTATGCTTTTGAGCATATGATTTGAAATGATGTTATAAAGGAGTCACGTGTAACAGGGACACGGACAGGGGTTCGGCATTCGGGGAACACCTTTTATGATTTGGTAATGTTATGAACTTATATGTGTACTAATTAGGCAATCGGGGAGTACCTTGAATGATAAATTAATGTCATGAAATGATCCGATATGGACCACAGTGTTATATGATGTTTATGATAAAAAATACGATGTCATGAAATGCATCATGTAGCTTGTTACATGAAAATGGGTCTAGGACCATTGGGGTCTCTATTAAATGAGGTAATTTGGTGGAATGGCCGAATGCAATCCGATGCATTGGCAGAATACGGGCATTTTGGGATACCCGATATGTTATGAAATGAGATTATCGTGGTGGGCATCCTTGGAATGCCCCTAATTTAATCTAGGTGATATGTCATGAATGCTTATGACACACAAAAAGCAAATGGCTGCGTAAAAATGTGGGTTAGGATGCATGACATACATAATGATGCTATGTATGCTATGTGAAAAATGCTAATCACACAAATATAATGTTATGGCTGAAAAAGAAATGGTTAGTATGAATGGCAAACGGATAATTTAATGTTTTCACATGAAAATAAAATGCAAATGGCTGCATAAAAATGTGGGTTAGTATCACACAAAAATGTTTTATGAACGGTATGTCATGTGTATAGAAAATGGTGATTATGGTATGTTATGGACGCGTAGATAGCGATGGTGATGTGTCACGGGATGGTGAGAAACACATAGCACACAAAACGACTTCTTCCAACCTTATTCCTCCAAACGTGGTCGGTCTCAAAATTCTAACCAAGTCCTAAGTGTGGTTCTCTTCGATCATCAACCCGGGATGATGAAGGCGTGATTTTATTTTATTCACATAATTATTTTGGTATCCTAAGGGAATCCAACTAAGGTTGCCTATATGAGTTCGGTCCAAGTCGGTTTAAAATCAAGGTTCCCATAGTAAAATATACTCCTCACTTCTCCCCACTCAAGGGTCCAAACGAAGGGGTTCGTACGAGGCTATGGGTGGTGTTTCGTATCCGTGCCCCCAAGACCAGGAGGAACAAAGGCGACACTTCAATAATCCACCGGACTAAAATGGGATACTTAACCTAATGCAAGCATGTCTAACTAAAAATGCAAAATGAAATACCAATCAAGAATCATCTACCTTATTTTAATTAGACACTTTTCAGGGCTTGTCAAACTCTTTTAAGTTTTTAAGAAAAACTTTTGTAAGAAATCCCCAGCGGAGTCGCCACTGTGAGCGGACGACGTTTTCGATGGAACGCGGACTCCTTTTCGGAAGGCGTGCTTCGATTTCAAGCGGACCCCTCCCTAGCATGGGGGTTTTTAGAATGGAAATCACATTTTTTTAAAAAAATAGAATTAATTCTTAAAAGAACCGAGACCTAAGTCTCGATGAATATTGTAGGAGTCGCCACCCCGCTCAGCTCAACCGGAAAATTTATAATGTAGCTGAACCGGACGAACGGCCGCTACACTATCCAGAGATATAGGTCCGGACAAGTCCCTTATTTCGTGTCTAATTAAAATAAAAATTGGCCAATGTTCAAAGACGGTATTTTATAATTCTAAAGTCAATTTTATTAAAATAATTCATACAGCACATATACACAGATAAAATACAAAATAAAAGTAAAGCGGTAAATTATTAAATGGTTTACAACCAAATCGAATCAAAAATAAAAGCTCTTGACCTCACTTTTACAACTGCCTAAGATACACGATTTATCTAAAAATTACAATCTCCTAGGATACACGTATTAATCTATTAAATACACCGAAATTAAAAATAAAAGAAACTAAAAGTTGCAAAATAAAAGGTTAGCACAATATACGGCACACCACAAATAGGACTCAAACATGACAGAATTGGGAATTTAGAATTCGGGAACATGCATATAGGGGGATAACCTGGTCGGCTTGGCTAGCCGGTCCGATTAGACCTAGAAAACATTTTGAAACTTCCCTGTATTTTGGTTTTGTGAGAAAATCGTTTTGAAAACATTTTTATTTTCTGGTTTAATTTAATTTAACATGTGAGGTGGGTCGATTTTCGGGAGAATCGGGTCTCCGTCGTGGTATTGTTCTAAATGCAAATACATAGAAAATTAAATCTAAGGTCATGGATGCACACAACAAAATTCATTTTTGGTGATTTTCTAATTTTCTGAATTTTTATGGATTTTTGGAAATTTTTATGGATTAAAATGGAAATTCTGATTCTGAAAGTGCATTACAGTCGTGCGACTGTAACTACGGTCGTACGATTGTAATTACAGTTATGCGACTGTAAACCATTCAAACTCAGCATTTCGCCAAAATTATTTGAAATAAAACTAGAAGAAAACAACTGGAAACCAAGAATACAGTCGTACGACTGTTCATCAAACTCAAGAACAGTCGCACGACTGTTCTTGATTTCCAGAAACAGAAATGCAAAAAGTTGGATAAAAATGCACAAAATCACATCCAATCACCGAGAAAGCATGAAAAAATAGAGGGGATGAAGAGTGTTTACCTCTTAGGCGCTTTTCCACCGTAGGATTGACCCCTGGCGTCGCTCCAATCCACTCAAATTTGCTCTTTTCTCCTCTTGAGTCAAGGTTTGAAATTTGGTCCAAAAATTCCAAAATGTCACGGTTTCTTAGAGTTTCTAGTCCGGATTTAATTGAATTTGAAGTGTTAGATTGTTAACCTATTGATTTCTAACAAGTTTTCAATCCTAACTTTGAGAATTAAAAGAAATAGAAGAGGAAAAGAAGTTTTGTAGTGTTTTTTTTTTTCTTCTTTTCCTTGTCTCTTTCTCTCTTTTCTCTCTCTAATTTTTCAGAATCCAAAGATGACCCCTATCTTCTCTCTTTTTTTTTCTTTTTCTATCTCTCTGATTACTCTTTTTCCTCACCAAATCCGGGCATTAATTGCCCAATCTTTCCCCTCTTCTTTCTTATGTCATGGGCATGGTGTCTGCACCTACTCCGATCGTACAGTCGTACGATTGTAATTTTTAAATTACAGTCGCACAACTGTAACGACAGTCGCACGATTGTAACGACAGTCGCACGACTGTATATTACAGTCGTGTTGCTCCAACGGTTTTTTTTTCTTTTTTTTTTT
The DNA here is from genome assembly GCA_039660915.1 of Euphorbia tirucalli. Taxonomy (NCBI): domain Eukaryota; kingdom Viridiplantae; phylum Streptophyta; class Magnoliopsida; order Malpighiales; family Euphorbiaceae; genus Euphorbia; species Euphorbia tirucalli. Next base: position 17,357,599 of record CM077639.1, read on the forward strand.
TACGGAGTAAAATTCCGGCACTTACAGACTGCATCTGTACTTTAGGACTGCAATTTTGGGACTGTATTTGCACTTTATGACTGCATTTTAGGACTGCAATTTTAGGACTGCATATGCACTTTAGGACTGCAATTTTGGGACTGTTACATTTTTGATACACTATTATTACATTGATTATACCTTAGTTATATCTTAATTATACCTCACTTATACCTTAAGATATACTATTACATTGATTATGCCTTAGTTATACCTTAATTATACCTTAAGATACACTATTGCAGTGATTATACCTTAGTTATACCTTAATTATACCTTAGTTATACCTTCAGATACACTATTACATTGATTATACCTTAGTTATACCTTAATTATACTTTAAGATACACTATTATATTGATTATACCTTTGTTATATCTTAGTTATACCTTAAGATACACAATAATAGTGATTATACCTTAGTTATACCTTAATTATATATTAGTTATACCTTAAGATACACTATTACAGTGATTATACCTTAGTTATACCTTAATTATATATTAGTTATACCTTAAGATACACTATTACATTGATTATACCATAGTTATACCTTAGTTATACCTAGACCTGTTCATGGGTCGGGTTGGGCCGGGTTCGGGCTGGGTTACATCGGATTTGATATAAAAATCTCTTGTCCAAGCCTAGCCCAGCCCACATTAATTTTACATCGGGCTCGGACCGGGTTGGGCCGGACAATTGAACCTCATTCCCAAGCCCAGCCCAACCAGCCCATCAAATAAATGTTTATATTTTTCTAATATAACTTATTTTAAACAAATTTAATTTATAAATAGTATTCATAGATAAATTTAATTTACAGATAGTATTCATAGAGAAATTATAATGGTCAAGATCTTCTATAAGTTTTTCAATGGTTCAGATTAAATATTTAGTATATAATTATATAAATAAAAATATAAAAGTATATATTATAAAATTATCCGGGCCGGGCCGGGCCAGTCATGGGTTTTATAGTTATTCCCAAACCCAACCCATCATTAATTCGGGCTTGTACGGGTTCGGGCCGGGCCGGGCTTAAAGTAAAATATGTATGTCCAAGCCCAACCCAGAACGGACAGGTTTGGGCGGGCTTTACGGGCCGCGGGTCGTTTACACAGGTCTAGTTATACCTTAAGATACACTATTACATTGATTATACCTTAGTTATACCTTAAGATAAACTATTATAGTGATTATACCTTAGTTATACCTTAAGATACACTATTATAGTGATTATACCTTAGTTATACCTTAATTATAGCTTAGTTATACCTTAAGATACACTATTACATTGATTATACCTTAGTTATACCTTAATTATACCTTACTTATACCTTAAGATACAGTATTACATTGATTATACCATAGTTATATTTTAATTATACCTTATTTATACCTAAAGATACACTATTACATTGAATATACCTTAATTAGGATTGGATTTCAATTTTAGGGCTGCATCTGCACTTTAGGATTGCAATTTTGGGACTGCATTTGTATTTTATGACTACATTTCAATTTTGGGACTGCATCGGCACTTTAAGATTGCATTTTAGGACTACAATTTTGGTACTGTATCTACACTTTAGGACTACATTTCAATTTTGAGACTGCATCTATACTTTATGATTACATTTCAATTTTAGGACTGCATCTGCAATTTAAGATTGCATTTTGGGACTGCATCTGCACTTTAGCACTGCATTTTAATTTTGGGACTGCATCTGCACTTTAGGACTGCATTTTACGACTGCAATTTTAGGATTACAATTTTGGGACTACATCTGCACTTTAGGACTGCATTTGAAGACTGCAATTTTGGGACTGCATTTGCACTTTATGACTGCATTTTAGGACTGCAATATTGGGATTGCATCTACACTTTAGGACTGTAATTTTAGGACTGCATCTGCACTTTAGGACTGCATTTTGGGACTGCATTTGCACTTTATAACTGTATTTTAGGACTGCAATTTTGGGACTGCATCTGCACATTAGGACTGCAATTTTGGGACTGCATCTGGACTTTAGGACTACAATTTTGGGACTGCATTTGCACTTTATAACTGCATTTTAGGACTGCAATTTTGGGACTGCATCTGCACTTTAGGAGTGCATTTTATGACTGCACTGTTTATACATTGTTTATACACTATTTATATACTTCTTAGTTATACTTTAAGATACACTATTACATTGATTATACCTTAGTTATACCTTAATTATACCTTACTTATACCTTAAGATACATTATTACATTGATTATACCTTAGTTATACCTTAATTATACCTTATTTAAACCTTAAAATACACTATTACATTGAATATACCTTGAATAGGACTGCATTTCAATCTTAGGGCTGCATCTGCACTTTAGGATTGCAATTTTGGGACTGCATTTGCACTTTATGACTGCATTTCAATTTTGGGATTGCATCTGCACTTTAATATTGTATTTTAGGACTGCAATTTTGGGACTGCATCTGCACTTTAGGATTGCATTTTAGGACTGCAATTTTGGACTACATCTGCACTTTAGGACTGCATTTTAGGACTGTATTTGCACTTTATGATTGCATTTGAGGACTACAGTTTTGGGATTGCATCTGCACTTTAGGACTGCATTTTAGTACTGTAATTTTGGGACTGCATTTGTACTTTATGACTACATTTTAGGACTATAATTTTGGGACTGCATCTGTACTTTAAGACTGCATTTTAGGAATGCAATTTTGGGACTACATTTGCACTTTATGATTGCATTTTAGGACTGCAATTTTGGGACTGTATCTGCACTTTAGGACTGCAATTTTGGGACTGCATCTGCACTTTAGGAGTACAGTTTATAACTGCACTGTTTATACATTGTTTATACATTGTTTATACACTGTTTATACACTTCTTGTACACTGTTATACATTGTTTATACACTTCTTATACACTGGTTATACATTGTTTATATACTTCTTATACACTGTTATACATTGTTATACACTTCTTATATATTGTTATACATTATTTATACACTGTTTATACATTGTTTATACACTGTTTATACACTTCTTATACACTGTTATACACTGTTTATACATTTCTTATACATTATTATACATTGTTATACACTATTTATACACTTCTTATACATTATTATATATTGTTATATACTTCTTATATATTACTATACATTGTTTATACTAGGGTTGTAAATGGGGCGGGGCGGGGCGGGGCGGGGCGGGGATTGCATTCCCCATCCCCGTCCCCAAATTAATCGGGGATCCCCTTCCCCGCCCCGTTTATTAATCGGGGATAAAAACCTATCCCATCCCTGTCCCCAGCGGGGAATCGGGTCCCCGCGGGGATCCCCGTCCCCGTTTAGCTAATTTAATATTTTATAAAAAAAACCCTGTAAAATTTCAATTTTTACCCACAAATTTATCCAAATATGCATTAAAATACAAACATAAAATTCTTAAAACTCAATTGTCAAATACATTAATATATAATTAATATTTAAACATAAAATAACATCATCAACTTCGACCCTTTCTTCAATTCCAATCTTCATTTTCATGCCAAATTTCCAATTGAAACCTAGCAAATTAGCAATATAAAATTCATAAGTTTCAAATTTTGTAAAAAATTAAATAGAAAAATTAACCAATGACAAATGAGAGAAGCAGGGGAAGAAGTGGGTTTTTTTTTTTGGGGGGGGGGGGGGGGGGGGGGGGGTGGTGGGGCAAATAACGTTTTTTAATTTATCAATTGGGCTGGATTGTTAGGTGGGCTATTCTATTTCCTCTCCAGATTACAATCCACAGCAATTCAATATTTTATTAATTACTTTATAATATATAATCTAATATTAATTAAATAAATTAATACGGGGAGTCGGGTATTTTATCGGGGATCCCCGCGGGCTTTAAACGGGGACGGGGACGGGGGCCCGCGGGGCGGGTAGGGGCAATACCATCCCCGTCCCCGATTAATAAACGGGGACAAATTCGTCCCCGTCCCCTTCCCGCGGGGATTTTAATCGGGGATTCCCCGTCCCCGTCCGGGCGGGCCCCCAACGGGGACGAGCCCCCGTCACCCGTTTGACAACCCTAGTTTATACACTGTTTATACACTTCTTATACATTGTTATACATTGTCATACACTTCTTATATATTATTATGCACTGTTTATACACTTCTTATATACTTCTTATACACTATTATACATTGTTTATACAGTACTTATACACTGTTATACATTGTTATACACTTCTTATATAATTTTATGTGTTTATACACTTATTATACATTGTTATATAATCTTCGAATCTTAATTAATATTTGTTATCAAATTGCTAATGTTAATTTTAAAAGGAGATTTCCATGTTTATAGATTTGAAGATTTGTTACTGAGAAAGTTGAAATCCACTTTGGAAATGTGAAAATACCTGCTTATATGCTGTTATATATGCGTTTTTTTGTTGTAGGAACTGAATAGAATCTCATCTTTGGTGGACAATTGAAAACCAAGAAGAATTTTTCTTTTTGCTGAAGAAGAAGATTGAAGGAACTTAATAGAATCTCAACATTGAGTAGTTTGAGTTTGTCATATTTTTATATTTGTACTCAACACCTTTGCTGCAAGACATATTAGTATTATCTTGTAATTTAGATTAGGTCCTTTTGTTCCTAGTGTATTTATACACTTCTTATACACTGTTATACATTATTAGACACTTCTTATACAATGTTATATGTTTATACACTTATTATAAATTGTTATATACTGCTTATACATTATTGTACACTGCTTATACACCATTTATACACTTCTCATACATTGTTATATACTGTTATACACTTCTTATACACTGCTTATACATTGTTATACACTGTTATGCACTTTTTATACCTTGATTATACCTTAATTATACCTTAAGATACACTGTTATAATGATTATACTTTAGTTATTCCTTATTTATACCCTAAGATATATTATTATATTGATTATACCTTACTTATACCTTAAGATACACTATTACAGTGATTATACTTTTGTTATTCCTTATTTGTACCCTAAGATACATTATTATATTGATTATACCTTACTTATACCTTAATTACACCTTAAGATACACTATTACAGAGATTATACCTTTGTTATACCTTAATTATACCTTAATTATATACTATTACATTGATTATACCTTAGTTATACATTAAGATACACTTTTATATTTTAGTTATACCTTAATTATACTTTAAGATACACTATTACAGTATTTATTCCTTGGTTATATCTTAATTATACCTTAGTTATACATTAAGATACATTATTACATTGATTATACCTTAGTTATACCTTAAAATACAAAGGTATAATTAGTTATACCTTAGTGAAAAAATATATACATATGGATTTTGTTTCAAAGATTAAAAAAAAAATTCTAAAGTCGCATGACAAAAAAATAGATGGAATGAGAAATAAATGTGAAATTAGATTAAAAATTATAAAAAGAAGAGTGGGAAACGTGGACAAAATAGAGAAGATATTTTGGAGATTTTGATTTTTGTTTTGTTGTTTATTCTGTAAATGAATCACGTAAAATTAAATATTTTGTTTTTAGGTATTTTTGAAATTTTGAAAATTTTTTAATGTATTTATACAAATTTTCTTTTAAGGTAAAAATGTTGTACGGTGCCAAAAAGTATGTATTTATGTAAAATGCCCATTTTATAATTTTCCGAAAAGGGAAAGCTTCATTGCAGCCCATACAGCTCAGGCCCATGTTTAGAATTCATGACTGAGCCCATGCCTTATTATTTACTCCATTATAGAATAAAACATCTAATATTTACAGTCTCCCTGTCTCCAGAATTCCTTCTTCGTAATTTAATTTTTTCTATCAAAAATCCAGCAGTAGAACACCATGATAAGCATTCTTGCTCAAGTATTTACCCACACTTTATCTTCTGTTGTTTGTTTATTGAAAATTGGTTGCTCTTTCTTGGGTATGGTTACAATTTGTGGTCGCAATTTCGCAGGAGCGTCTGCTTGGAGCTGCGATGGGGAGTGCTTTCGTCGGTTTTATTGTTTTCGATCAGAGGAGACGAATTTATGATTCAATTTCTGCTTATCCTTCTCATTCAGATGCCCAATCTCAGGTTTAACTTCTATTCTCTCTTTGCTCTCTTCTGCATATTTGTGTTTGCCTGAAACCCTAGAATTTCGTCTGTCTCAATCGCTGCTTAAATTCTCAAGTCCTTTAGCACTAAAACTTGTTGCTAGATCATTCACTCTTTATTTTGTAAACTTCATATTCAAGATTAATATCTGTTTACGTAGAAATTGTTCGGTGTATAGATCTCCACCATGATTTAAATCTTAGCTTTACATAGTCAGAAAAGGATAGTTTGATTGCTTCCTTGATCAATTCGATATTAGATGTTCAATTCATCTCCTTTCGAGTATGAAACTATTGAATATTTTTAGCTGAATAATTTTTTAGGACTTGAATCCTCTGTAATGAGCGAGCCAAATTTGGTTTTGAGAAATATAAATAATTGAAAGGGCAATGGGTAACTACTAATCTTAAAAGATTGAGAAATCATGTTATAAGAGAATTCATATTAGTCTAAAAATTATAGAGAGATACCAAAAAAGAGAGAAGACTTGGGCACACAAGCTATAAGCTTAGTCTATTTCATATGGTATTTCAATGTCTTTTGGATTATTTGCTTCTAAATTAGCGTTAGCTTGTGTGCTTGATATGGCTTGTCATTGTAGCTTAGGCTTAGTAATGGTGAACCATTAATCAATAATTTCATCTTTATGTAACGCACAATCAGAAGTTAAACTTTCTGAATTGTGGTGTATTTCAGTGCAGTACTGATAGTCTTAATATTTGAACTTGATCCAGTTGAAAGAACCTATATTTGGAAAGGAATTCCGCTCACAGTTTGCTCTTATGTGGAACAAAGCTGTGGACGAGACATTTAGTTCTGTAATTTCTTCTCTTACTTCACGTAGGCAGTAAAGATCTTGTGATACTTTCACCATTCAAATACAAATATCTCAATTATTTTTTGGATGAATTTCGTACATTTAGCAGCATTGGCTTACTTGCACTTGTTATCTATTGCTAGCGATTTGTGGGGAACAAATGTCCTGGGATCAAAAGTCGTCTGTAAGGAACAAGTGTTGAGCTTTAATTTCAGTGTCTAAATAACCTGTTACTTTCAGTTCTCTTTTAATTACTTAAAACAAAGATCCATAACATAGCCATCTCTTTGTCTATTGTTTTGACTTGTTCATGTTGACTATATATGAATGTTAATGGAACCAATGATTATGTTTCCAGTTTTCAAGTGCATAGCTGACAGAGTTTTCTTTTTATTGTCTTTTAGAGACAATTTGTGTGCTTTTAGAATTCTCATATTATGAAATTGGGTAAACCTTATCTGTAACGCCTGAACTTAGCTTTAGATTCCATTTTTGGCTCTTGATGAATTTGTATAAATGTGACATGAAGTAGCTGCATGTATTTAAATGTAATATAAAATAGTATTTTTGCTCAAAATTCAATTAAAACTGGACCCATCATAGTGATAAGATAGATAAACTCTTTTAACTAAGATTTCGAATTTGTTTTATCTTTTTGAAATGTTCTTGAATATCGACAATTTCGGAAAATCAAGATATGCTTTGAACGAATTCTGGCGTTAGATAATTCTAGTTCAATTAAAAGCACATAACTTTTTCTGTGATATTTTGTGAGATTTTAGCTATTGTTGACTAAATATAACTTTATGTTAGATGTATATAAACTAAAATTTATCACCTGCATTGATACTCCATTTGATTTTGTCTTGCTGTATATTGTTTAAGTGCTTGTGGTAGTTGTTCCAATATGGAAGATCCATTTTTTTATTTCTCTATAACATGTCAACTTCACCACAAGTTAGAATATCTTTTCCATATTTTATCCCCAAAATTTATTTTCATTATTAATTTTGATACAGCTAATGGAAGTTTGTTCCAGTTCTTAGAAATTTAATTTGTTAGTTATATGAAATCAAATGTTTTCCAACCTGCCGGTCAATTGCCTTGGCCAAAGATTCAAGGTTTTCCTCGAGCTTCTCTTTGTCCATTTAATCAATCAACGGTTAGTTATATGAAATTCTTTTATTTTTGCAATGTGGGGCAAAACAATCAAAGCAATACCAATAAATGAACAATTCAGAGAAGCACAGCACAAAACGAAGCAAATGAAGGAATGGTTAAAAACTACTCGGCCCCTGAACTTGTAATCCTGAGATATGTATTGTCAAAGGAAATTCTAAAATAAATACATGAATTGAAGAGGCTAAGCTAAAGCGTAATTTTTAAGAGATGTTACCATTTCATTGGAGCCCCGCGATAGGAAAGATGACATGGTAATCTAAAATAGATCAAACTCCTTATTTACAACGTGGCGGTACCATACATTTCACGCACCACTGATAGCTTATGCAAGTTGAGAAGGCAAAAAGCCGTTTTAAACAAATTCAGATGGTGGAAATGTGGTTTGAAGCATATTGCTTTATTTTTGAAAATTTGGGAGGTTATTAAACGTTTAGATGGAAGTTGAATCCATGAACAAGTTTACTCATGAGCCATTCTAGAATTTCTCTATAAAAAGCAAAAGTGTTTTCCTAGAATTCTTTTCATTGAAAATTTGATAGTATTATTAACAAGCATTTTTTTATATATATATTTTAAATATTATATTCGAAATTTTATTAGCTTAAAAAATCTCTTAAAAGATGTTCCCTGGAATTCTATTATAACCATTTTAATCGTTTTAAATACTTTATACGTTGGGTTAATTTTGTTTTGGTTCATTTTATTTATGGTTGAAGCGCTTTTTTTCTTTCTTTAATTTTTGTTTGCAATCATTTTTTCAGTTTGATCACTATCTCACGTTTCTGTAATAAAATAGTACATTGATTAAATTGTCTTTCTTATTCATTATGCTTATTTTATTTTGAGTTAAGCACTTGTTTATTAAAATTCACTTTAATTTTTTTTTCTTGGTCCATGCAAAATTTTTTTATTGTATTATATTAGTCTTCAATGATTCCATATTTTTATTTGACAATTAAGTAAATTAAAGATAATATAATATATTTTAAAAGTACTTGTATAATTATATTTAAAATAATTTTCATCAAACTATGATTGTTTTTTTGATAGCAAATACTTTAAACTCAAGCATGGCTACAATAAAAGAAAACGGAAAAGTAGAAACTCGAAAAAGAAAGAACATTAAAAACCGAAAATGGAAAATATTTCATTATTAAATTGAAAGCTATGGAATTAAGTTGTCGACAATATTTAATTAGGTGCAATGGTAGAGTGGTAGTAATAAGAATTTGGCATAAGCTAATTAAAGATGCATTTTGGCTTCCTGCCAGAGTTCTTGTTGTTGTGGTCCACATTTGCTACTTGTGATACTACCTAATCGAAAATTACTAATCTAGTGTTTGGGTGGATTATTATTATTACTATTATTTCTCAACAACAATTTTATATCAGCACTCCTGCACTGCGGGGGAGAGCAAAATACAAAATTTTTTTTCCTTTTGTTCAAATACTTAATCAAAATTTCAATCTTCTACTTCAAAATTTTAATTTGGTAAAGCTAAGTATACTGAACTTTAATTTTTGTTAATGTTTACCCCTTATTATTTGGGGCGGATTCGATGGAGGTCATGGGATCCGTCGACTCTTTGACAACGAGGTAACATATGAAATTTCTATTAAGGAGAAATCTACTTTAGCCCAAAAAAAGAGCTGTTTTGCACCTCCAACTATAACCACTTAAATCATGTCTCTTTTTTGGTCACCCAATAAATTTGTCATGGTTTCGGTCCTGAGTTCAAGAATGATTTTTCTTATTCTTTTTGCATATTATCAAAATTCATAGTTTATGGGGCCTAATGTCTACTGATTAAAACTGAGGGGTTGAAACTCAAATTTTGGAATTACAAGGATAAAATTAGAGAAATTTAATTAAAGATCCGGTCCACATGAATTCTTCATATAAAATATCAACACATACGTGTTTTTTAATTTCCCAACATACTTTTTCGTTTTTCAATACCTAAATTGTATGTGTTATTGTTTCATTCAAAGGACCTACGTGAACCAAGTCCATAATAAAATTTCTCGATAAAATTATTATAAATTATTATTTTGGTGGTGGAAGGGGACAATTAGAATCGATCAACAAAAATTATAAACATTGTATAAGACAGATACAGAAACTAATAGTTCCCTGATTGTTCTGTTTGATTTATTGTCATAGATATTGATCTTAGTCCTCCCAAGTATATAACCCTTCATAATTAATATCACAAATCTCCATAACTGTTCTATTTCCTAATGATAAAACAAGCACACATAATAACAAGAGACATTTGTCATTTTGTATAGAATATATATGAAACAAGTAAAGTAAATCCCATACGAAAATTACAACTCACTAATTATTTAAACAATTCAAGCATTGGAATCATGAGGTTTAATGAAGTTAGAGCGATCCACATTCGCTCTGCGCGATATGAAAACAAAGAAACCGGCCATGGCAACAACCACAACAAATGTCAAACCAAGCACAATGGCTGCTATTCCTCCTGCTCCCAGCCCTTTACCGCCTTTTCGGGATGTAGAAAGGAGATTTTCCTGCGCCTCATTCTCATCAATCTGAGCAGCTAAAGGCAAAGGAGAGCAGGCTGATGATGATGATGATGAAGAATCAGCACATTGTGTTTTTGGATGAAAAAAATCAACTGCTGCTGGCGAAAATGCGATCGGATTTTCATAGGCTAGCCCATGAGGAGCTCTTTCTTGAGCTCTTGCTGTGGAGAACACAAGTGTTAGAACACATAAAATGGAGAAAGAAACTGACTCAGGATTCATGTTGATTTTTTCTTTGTTTTCTTAGTAGTAGAAGTAGAAGTAGTTTATAGAGTGGAGAATGGTGGGTCTTTTGGCTGGCATTTATAATATGCTCATAACTGGTGTTTGCTTCACATTCAATTTTTGGTACTTAAAAAGTTGGTAGAAAGTTAGAACAGAATGATTGTGATCATATTTAATCCCACCAATACCATTGTTGTTCTTCCCAATTTGCCCTTTCAAAAATCAATGCTATTCACCTTGCAATGTTTTGCTGGATGAATGTTTCCTAATCTTAATTTGTCTTTAAATAAATTGTAATCCTTTTAATTCATAATAGATCACGTTGTAGATAAATAAAGTTTTTCTTCTTAAATTTACATCACGTTTTGTGTTACCAAATTACTTTTGACATTTGTTTTCCAAATTTTTCCTTATTTAAACTAAGAAATAGATTTAATAATTAACGCAAACATTCTTAAAAAAGAAAAAGAAATTTAACATTGGTAATAGAGTTTTAGGAGACAAGTATTAAGGGTAAATTAATTCTTTTTATATTTTAATTAATGTTTCATTGGTCTCGGTGAACAACGTCAAACATTATTCATTATCAACCGGATGGAAAAAAATGTTAATCTAGTTTTCATTTTTCATTTTTCTTTGAATATCGGATGATCTTCTCAACCCGCATCAAGCTAAAGATGACTAATTAAATCACAAACACTTTTTTTAACTATGGATCTATTACCCGAAATCAAAAGACGTATTGATAAGCCGATATATCAGCATTATCTTAAGACTTAACACATATTGATAAAAGATGAATAATTTAATACGTGTTAAACTAACTTAACCAAAAAGATAAAGATTATTCAGTTTGTGTACCAAATCGTACAAGAAAAATGGGTTGTAGTTTGTTACTGTAATATGATCCCTCTCAACTTGAATTCTAGCTAGCTATATAGTGGGAGTAGTGTGTTCAGAGTTGATTAGTAGCGTGCAACTAGTGCAGTAGAAGGGCTCACTACCCAGAAGGTGATGGGGGAAGAAATAATAGGTTGGCATCATTTATCTGCACTCTATACCTTAAGTTTGAAGGGCAGTTTAGGATAATCATAAATTTATTAGGAGCTCATGTTTAGTTGTTTTAGACTTAGTGACATGGCTTTTAATTAAAATCATGTTTTGTCTAATTATATATATATATATATTAAGTGGGGACATCCAATTACAAATCATTTGTTCAATTTTATCAATACAAAATAAAAAACATCATTTCCAATGTATTTTGCATTTCTTTCTGTATTAATTTGTATATGAAAGAAAAGTTTTGAGGGGCCAAATACATCAGTATTACACATAACTTTATCAATATTCATGTACCAACCAATAAACATATTGTCCATTATTACCTACATTGTTTAATATGCAAATTCAACTAATTAAAATAATCACTGTAATATATATATATAAAGATTGTATCACATATATATAAGCAGTGATACTCCTTAATGAGTAACGTGAGATATGTAATACTTTATTAATGTTGTACATAGACTCATTTACTTTTATTGAATACGTGTCATATTGATTTGATGACATGTTAAACAGTGTTAATCAAATTTTTTTACGTACAAACATGCCTAATTACATTATTGTTTTGTTGTTATTTTTCCCTTTCGTTAATTCTATCCTGATTACAAATAAATTTGAAGTTTAAATTAAAGTGAGAAATGAATGAACATGTGAAGGAGTGGCTTTGAGTAGAAAATGATATTGTGATGATGTATATTACAATCCAAGTAAAGGATATTAAGTAGATGCACGCGTTTAGATTAATTGGCGTCTAATATAAGCATAAATTCACCCATAACTAATTAATTAATTATACTTTTTTTCTTTTTTTTTTTTACTGAAAGAAGTTCAGTTCTTGGCAGTCAAGATGAATATATAATTAATAATAATGAAAAAAAAAATTAAATACTTTGCTTAGCTTGAAGGAGCAGCAAAGGCCAAAATAAGCACACGTCAACTTATAAAAAAAAATAAAGTGTGTAATTATACATAAAGTGGATAGAATTATAATTGAAAAATATAAATAATTGCATATAGAGAGTAAAGCAAGCATGCATGCTCAATCTCAACTACAAATTAAATCAATTCTCCCTCCACTATAAATACTAAAATCATGTCTTTCTTCATGCTTCTTCTATATTTAGTTTAAAAAAAAAAAAAAAAAAAGTGGGGTACCAAAATTCAAAGCTAATAACATTAATGAATTTACACAAGTTTCTTGTTTTCTGTGATATGATTGTGCCTTAGGGCTTCACATGTTTTGCCAATTTCACCTCTTCTATCACAAGATTTGCCCATTTCTATGTATATTGTAAAGACCTCTTTTATGGTTTTTTTTTTTTTTTTTTAAAAAAAGGCCTAAAAGAAGGGAATGATGAGTGCATGCTATTGCCATGATGGTTTTTGAGCTCATTAAAGAGGCTTCACAATACATTAGTGAATAATGATAACGACAAATGAATAGAAAAGGTCTATTTTTTTTTATATGTGTCATATTGTGTGGGTATTCTTTCTCTTTAACACAAGCCCACTAAGGGCCCATATCCACTCAAGTCAACAGCGAAAAAAGCCCATTTATGTTTTACTCTTTTCAAACTATTAAGTATTCACTCAAATATCATAAGTAATTTTCATGGTACAAACCTGCATTTAATTTAACATTACTTATTTGTTTCAATAACAAAAGTAACAACTCTAATTGTGTTTAAAAAAATATTAGTTTTACATTTTCTTTTTCTTTTTCTAATTTTGGAGCTATATAAAAAAATAATTAATTGATAGTAAATAAAAAATATTATAAAAGTAATAGAAAACAACTTGTTGATTAAGATTGAAAAATTATTTCCCAATTTTTACGTAAAATCAATAGAAACCGTTGTATCTCAACTTAATTTAAAATGCGGGGGGGGGGGGGGGGGGGGGAGAGCTTTCCAATGGCTAGAAGAGGCTAAAACAGAATCTATTTCATTTGCAAGACATATGGCCTTTAAAGGAATCCACCTCCGTTGCGGCACTTCCTTCCCATAAAATACAAAAGAAACCAATTAACAAAAGAATTTGCCTATTAAAGCTTGCACACCAAAGAAAATGAGCTATTTTCAGAGGGGTTTTAAGAGACCATATCTTCATCCATAATCTATTCGGACCATTTCAGGAATTTGGAAACTCATCCAACACGCAATTAATATTAAGAGCCAGCAAATAACCACTTCTTACTGTATAATTGTCATTTCTGCTAAAGGGCCAGAAAAGAGCATCGAGACTAAAAGAAATATTGTTAATAGTATTTTAAAAGAGGGACATTCCAACACATTGAGTCACCAAGAATAAGAGTGTTAGAACCTATCCCGGTTGTAAACAAAATAAATCGCAGAACAAACATTTGCAACTAAGGTTCGTGCCCAATGGATAAAGAAGAATTCAAAAGGGGAAAGGAATTTTCACCTTACCCATCCTAGCTATGAACTTGATTTGATGAGATACTTTCTTGTTCCTCCTCTACACTCACACATGCGAACCCCTTAAGGATGGATTGAGTGCTAGCTCCGGACTAAGTTTCCAATGTCATAAAAACTAGGGGTGAGCAAAACATGGTTCGGTTCAAAAACTGAACTGATTGAACCAAACTGAAAACCAAAGTAGAAGAAAAATAGAAACCAAACCAAAGTTCATATGGTTTGGGTTAAACCGAACCGAACCAGTTCGGTTCGGTTACTGTTTGGTTCGGTTAAAACCAAATGAACAAAAAATTTAATTTTTTTTATTTTTATTATCATTATTTTTTATAAATTTCATGTAAAGTATTGCTTAAAAAAGATTTATATTATATGTATATTACTAAAGTTTCATAAATACAAACTATGTAATAATATAAATATATAATATGCCAAATAAAATTTATTTATATACATATACATATTTTTTAAAAAATATTTTTTCCTATTACGATTAGGTTCAGTTTCGGTTTTTCAACAAAAACTGCAAACCGAACAAAAAAACCAAATTATTATATTTTATAAAACCAAAACCAAACCAAATAGAGTTTGGTTCGGTTCGGTTTTCCAATCTCGGTTCGGTTCGGTTTTTGGTTTTCGGTTTGATTTTGCTCACCCCTAATAAAAACCCATTTTGTTCCAAAATCTCTAAAAGTCTAAGAGATGGAGAGGATGAGAGTGGACTAGAATGGACTCACTTTAGAATAGGGTTTCATCATATTTCTTTTATATGAAACATAAAAGGTAACAATCCCTATTCTACCTCTCTTTTATAAAATATCTAGATGTTTTCACCTTTCAAAATATCTAGGCTATTTAACCATATTTTTAACTTAACTAAAATTTACCATGTAGTAATTTTTAATAAGTTCAAGTAATAACTTTCACTATGGGGTTATATCATTTTATTTGAACTTAACTTTTTAAGTCCATAAATTCCATATAACTTATCACACATAAAAGATCAGTATGTAACCATTAAATATTAAACGATTCATGATAAAAACCATCCAGACTTCTTTGCGTGTGATCCCGTAGGTCCACCCATATGTTGGTAGTGGGCCCAAAGTTACTGTTTGTCCCACAGATTGTAAGTAGGCTCTAACAAGTCATTACAATCCCAATTAGGATGAAGATGTCAAAATCAAACCGACATACACATGTAGTATTCTTATATGATCCCTTGCACATTAGATATCGATGTTCTATACAAGGCATGGCTTTGTCATCCTTTTATGTGCTAGGACTTTACTTGACATCCAAGTAGACTGACGAAAATAAATAAATGATTATCCAATAATCATTCTATTTGGGTACGACCGTACACTACTCAGTCTCACTCAATAAGAGGCTGGTGATATCATCTCTTCAGTGAAGAGATAGTCAATTTCTTCACATTACTCTCAGTCCTAGCATGATTCATGATATACCTATTATACCTAGCACCCAGTTATGGGCTCGTTAGGCGCACATCAAAGCATACAAGGTCACATCCAAGAGTGTAGTAATATATGGTCTAAGGATCCAATATTAGCAATACATGATAAACACTTATGACACTGTCCATATAGTGTTTTCATAAGTTGATCGATCCAGTACACTGTTCACTAACATGTACCTATGTCCTTGATTGACTTTCCAAGTCCTATGGTGGGTAAGACATCATCCATCTCAGAAGGAACATACTAGTCTTTAGTTATATTCATTCCCATAAATATAACAAACTAGGGATATCTTTAAAATTGTGTTATTCAAACTCATGGTCTTACTCGTTCAATACACGCTACTAACAAACATGAGTAAACACTAGTTTATGGATTCTCTTTATTTATCAATTGCACAAGTAATTAAATAAATAAGATTATGACTTTTACTAATATTTAGATAATGTATATACAAATATACAAAACACCAAGTATCACATCTAAGGATTAGAACATACACCAACAAAGAGAACTCACCAAGGGTGTGGGAGGGTTAACATGAAAAAAGAGAGGCTTGAAACTCGGGAACCCAATAATCCAATTGTCATTGAAAATATGTATATTTTCACCATTACCCTCCTGCAAGCACATTTCTTTTGTAATAATATGTCTAGCACTTAAGATGCTCCTCCAAATATAACTAGCTTTAGGTCCATACCAAGTATTAAGCACTGAAGAGTTAGGAAAATATTTTTTGTTTTAAGGATGATAAAAATCAAAGAATCCTTTGAATTCATAAGCCCTAAAATTTGCTTCACAAGCAAAGCCTAATTGAAAACCATCGCTCCATCTTTTTTAGGCAAACATAAATGGTTCCAAACCAATGGATTTTTCTATTATTAGAACTATCTCCCCATTAAAATCGAGCCATCATTTGTTGAAGCTCATAACAAAATGATTTAAGGAGAGCAAAACAACTCATAATATAATTGGGAATCGCTTACGCAACTGCTTTAATAAGAATCTCTTTCTCACCCTTGATAGTGATTTTTCCTTCCATTCTTCAACTTTCTCCCAACGCCTATCCTATAAAAAATTGAAAACAACTTTGTTAGATCTCCCAACAATTATAGTAATACCCACAAAGTGAATACAATGAGAAGAAAAATAAAAAATAGAGATATCAAGCTCTTTCCTCCACAATAGAATTAGTCCTCCCGATCTACTAACTGCATCAACAACAAATATTACTGAAAACGTTTCTTGATCCCCTCAACATCAATACCCGACAACCGTGTTCCCATTAAGAAAATCACCTTTGGGCACTGCGAGCTCACTAAGTGAGCATGAGCAAGGACCGTCCGAGGATTGCCTAGCCCTTGGACATTCCAAGTTAAGAGTTTTATGGCCCTAAGTGGGGCTACACTAACTCAGAAGTCTCACCTTGCTTCCCCATAATGCAAACTCTTTAAAATTGGAATGTTGTCAATTTCAGTAAAAAAAATTCTATCATTTACTTATTTTCTTTGTATAGAAATAAAAAGGAAAGATTCTTTCCTCTCATTGTCTTTGCCTTTCCCATCCTTATAATGAGTTTTTTCTTCTTTTTTATTATATCCTTTTTATTTGCTGTTTTTAGAATAATGTATAATATTATAAATTTTATTTTACATTTTGATATTTTAAATTAGTGCTCTAACTTAAGAGGAACAAAAGGAGTGGCGGAGGAAAGGGCCTGGGTGGACCAGCGCCTCACAGCCGCTAGAAAACACCCCTAGTGGGGTTGTTTGGCCGGCAACTGCTTCTTTCCAATTCAAGGTTTTTGGGGAGCATCCAATTGCAAATGATGAAGACGGCTTCGTCTTTTTTTTTTTTTTTAATTTGGCCTAGGGTGCAACACGACATGGTTTTGCCCTATGCTGAAAAAAAAAAAAAAAAATCCACTAGGCCAAAATTACATCGTTTTGCCTAGAGGGTTTCAAAAAAAAATAAAAACCATTGATTACTTCTTCTCCCTCCCCTTCACTCAACGGAACCACCCCAACATAATCAATTTCACTCATCTCACTCCCATTTTCACCCTTGCCGATTGTCGTCATCAGTCCACCGCCATGAAGACTCCGCCGATCAGCACACTTCGTCCTTCCTCTTAAATAATTGATTTTCTTCATTAAGATTAATTTTTTCTTTCATGTATTTATGTAATTTTATCCTTAGGTTAAAGGATTAAAAAATGAAAGTAGAGTTAAATTAAATTAATTACAAATGCTATGGTATTATTTTGTTAATATATTATCATTATTTGAATCAATTGCACAATTATTGTTCATGATTTTTATAAATTGACAAGTTAGGACTTATAATTTAGGTTTAATTATTTATTTGCTTAATCCTAAATATAATGCTAAATTATTGAAATTGGATGAATTGAAACTTGAATTTAGTTTTGTATAATAATTTAGGTTGAATTTGATTCAAATTTGGTAGATTAGTATTTTTAATTTATGTTTGATTTAGGGTTATTTACTATAATAAGGATTATCAGAGATATTGACAAGTTTATTACTGGAACCAAGAGATAAGGATAAGTTAATTATTATTTACGACTAATCAATAGTTCACATCTTACAACTAGTACGTCAACGTCGTCGATTAACAAAAAATAAGTGTTGATTCGTTGGTGTATCCGTATTGGTTTAACAATTAGTAACATTGCGTTGTTAGTTGAATTTTATATGGTAAATTTTTTCCCAAATTCTATTTGTGTCCCTATATTCAAATCCCTCCCCCACTGATACAAAAGTATGACTTTTTTTTTTTTTTTGACAAAAGTATGACTTAAATAGTATATAATGTCTCTGAGAACGGTATATTCGATCCAATTATTAAAACAAATTCAAACATTTTTCTAACTGGAAAATAATGTTATATGAATGTAATTTACTCTTTATTAACAAACCAGTTAATTATATATATATATTGGATGCCTATAGAAAAAACAATTGTGTGTCAATCATTGATGATATCATCACTTGAATTTCCTGCCCCTCAAAACAGTCCAACCAATAAGATAACTCCACGTGTCCAGTGACTCACCCTCCCTTTGTTTAAGCCAAGATGTCCATTGTCAAACAGCCATTAACTCACCTAATTTTTTCTTTATATTAAAATACAACTAAATACCCACAAAAGAAGGGACAAGATAAGGTAAATTATAATTTCCAATTTTAATAATCTATGAAAGAGGAGAAAAGAAACTGTTTTTTATTTTTTATTTTTTTTTTTTTCCTTTTTCTTTTTTATACAAATAAGAATCCCAAGGCCTAATCATCTAACCTAACATTATCATCTCCTTTTTTTTTTTTTTTTTCATTATTTTTAAAGTAATTTGGCAATCCCTACTCAACAACTACTACAAAAATCAAAGGCAGCATCTCATTTTCCGTAAACCACCACCACAAGTGCCACCTCATCTTAATCGCTTTTTAGGTTGTCATTTTCAACAACATTTCCTATTAATTTTTCAATAATCAGTAAATTATTTTCTACATACTACTGAGGATAAGGATGCTTAGAGCAGGACCATTATTTTTTTAAATAAAATTATCACTATTTGCCCACTTAATTACGTGGAGAAGAATCAAGAATATCCTAGAATGTTTCAGAGTTTTCTTCTAAGGGAAGAGTAGGCACCTTTTTATTATACATGAAACTCCTAAATCTCTCATAAATAAATGAAAAGAAAAATTAAAAATATTTTTGGTTCAATTGTTGTTATTTTTTGTTTTTTTGTTTTCTGTAGCTGTATATTATTAGTTAATGGTAATCAATGTTGTTGTTGTTAGAATGCAAAGTGACTAATATAATATCAACCAGTAAATTAAATATAAAAATAAAAATTAGAAAAAAGAATAATAGAAATTAATATATATATGGAAAAAATTAATAGCTTCACTTTGTGTGGTCAATTTATCATTCTGAAATCACAGTAACAGTATGTGTGGGGAAGGAAAGTTTCAGTTAGTTGCAAAGAAAAACAAAAATATACCCTTTATTGCCATGTATTCATCTCTTTAATTAATTGGTGATACTTTTGCAAAATAAAGTTTATAAAACGTCAAAATATAATTTTCTTTCAAATTTCTCATCAGCAACAAACACCTCAAAGCCTCCTGTTTTATATTGAAAGGCAAACAGTAGCCCTTTGAAACAACAAACAACTGCCTCTAAACAGAATCAATTACAAGTTAAGAGTTGAAAATACAAATTAGGAGAATGTGTTAAACCACCCATTCTAATTCAATCCTATATAGTTATTTGGCACTTAATAAAAAGGCAACTAATTAGGAAACCTAGTGGAACAAAAACAAGGGAAGTTGTGTATTATAGCATTATCTTTAACACAAAGTAGCTACCTACTTTTGTCATTATGTGTACTGGTAAATCTCTTAATTAAGTCTTCATAATTGAGATTAATTATTAGACGCAAACATATCTTAATATTTTATGCAAGCCTTGATAAATGGCCTCTCACTCAAATAGCATAACAACTATTGATTGAACTTAATTAGATTAAGAAGTTAAGGATGCATTATAATATTTATTGATGTCATATATACATTTGGTAAGTTTTAAACGGAAATGAATTATCACATTTAGATGTACAGTTCTATAATCACAAGCCAAACAATTCAGTTTAGAATTATAATAATTAAAGATAAACAGAAAGAGGAGATAAAATTAAAGAAGACAAAAACCTTTCCTCTAGATTGTTCTTAAATTAACAAGATGCATACACCCAAGAGTTGATTTTTTTTTTTTTTTTTTTTCTTAAAAAGAAAAAGAAATTAAAGGATAAGGATGAAAAGATAGACGTGATAATTAAGTAGCACAAACTTAAGATACAAAACAAAAGAAAATGAAAGCAATTACAAGGATAATTAGGGAAAGACACCCTTGACCATAAAATGTTTGATTATTTACAATTCAACGGGCCTTCAAAAAATTTCTCCATCCAATACCAAATCCACTGATTAGGCAAAGATCAAGAAAATTAATGAAGGTTATCTTCCCCAGCTTAATGGACAGAAAAAGAAAAAAAAAAAAAAAAGAAGAGAGAGAAACAGACAGACTTTGCAGGCAGGCATTGGTGATTCCATTGTTATTCTTCTCAAAGCATCCTCATAATCATTAAACTTGATTAATTTTAATTAATTAAGCATTGCTTCTGAAAGATCCAAGAGCCTTAATAGCTGCTGCTCTTAGAACGAATTGGTGGTAGAAAGCAGCAATTGCAGCTCCAATGAATGGTCCAACCCAGAACATCCACTGCAATTTTATTACCATTAAATATGTTAAACATTTTAAATTTGAAGTTAATTTAATCATAAGGTCAAAGGATGAACTAAGTGCATAATTGATTAATTACCTGATCATCCCAGGCTTTGTCTTCGTTGTAGATGACAGCAGCACCAAAACTCCTAGCAGGGTTGATGCCGGTTCCAGTAATTGGAATTGTTGCAAGGTGAACCATGAACACTGCAAATCCAATTGGGAGAGGTGCCAACACCTGCGTTTCGTATTCAAGTATTAATTCTATGTTAATTCAAAATAATTTAATTCATCAGCTTAAATAATTATTAAAACAAGCCATTTTATGGGGGAAATATTGGATAACTAATTATGGAGGCTAAAAAAAAAAAAATACTCATTAACGACTTTTATATAATTAATAATTAATTTTATTTATATGATTATTACCTTGTGTTAGTGAGAAAATAGTACAAAAGTCACTTTTATGTATTACAAGTTATAAAACCAACTAAACATATTAAAGCCTAATTTTAAATTGAATATTATAATTTCCTTGTGAAATACAAAAAGTACGATTTTGTGATCATGATATCTTTAAACTTCAAAATCCTTAAGTATGAAGTTTGTGGCTTATCGAGATATTAACATGGTGGTAAAAACATATTTTTCAAACCGGAAAATCTAGAATTCTGGATTTATTGTGATAAGATAGTACACCCTTAATTAAAAATGAAAATATTTAATAAAAAATAAGATTTTTTAATTTTTTTTTGAAGGATTTAAATTAAAGACATAAACCTAAAAAAAAAAAAAAACCTATAGTCTGTCCAAATCTTGAGATGTAAAGAACCCACAAAGTAAGCAAGAAAAGGACTCACATCCCAACAAAAATAACCAAAGATTAAATGAACCTAAAAACTAGTAATAAGTAATTAATAAAAAGATACTCTTTCCATTCCATTAATCAGGCTAAAATGGTGAACTTATACTAATATTTTTGTCCTAAACAAAAGGAACAAATTGGAGAAACAAAAGGAATATGAAAAGATACTTACAGGAACATGGGAATCTCTAGCACTTCTCTTAGGATCAGTGGCAGAGAAGACAGTGTAAACAAGAACAAAAGTACCAATAATCTCAGCACCCAAACCAGTTCCTTTGCTGTATCCACCTGCCAATTCGTTGGCACCACCTCCATATCTGTTGTAGTATGATTTTTGGAATGCCTTTACCAATCCACACCCACATATTGCTCCCAAACACTGTGCTACCATGTACAGTATTGCCCTTATTAGTGACACCTTCCTCCCCAAAAATAGCCCAAAGGTCACTGCTGGGTTTATGTGTCCTCCTGTTCAATTCAGATTTAATTATGTAACTGATACCTAAAATTCAAAAGAGTAAAATTTTAAAAAAGGAAGTAGTAATTAGTTTCAGAACTAACCAGAGATACCGGCAGTGCAGTAAACAAGAATGAAAATCATGCCACCAAAAGCCCAAGCAATACCAAGAACACCGACGCCACCACAAGCGTCGTTAGTCTTGAGAGGATCAGTCTGGCTCTTGTAACCAATCACTGTCAACACTGTTATGTATAGGAAGAGAAGGGTAGCAATGAACTCTGCAATCAGTGCTCTGTAAAACGACCATTTACCCAGTTCTTCTATATCAATCAAAGGTGCTGGTGGAGGATCATGGTAGTCTTTTGCTGAGAATTCTGCACCAGTACTTTCTGCTACTTCAACATCCTTGCCCATTTTTAATTTCTTCTACTCTGGTCTCTGTTTTAGACTTTTTAGAGAGAGAGTTTGTTTGTGGTAGGAAAATAGAGTGTAGAAAGGGGTATTTATGGGAGAGAAGAAGTAACGTATTGATTAAGAATGATTAAAGGGTTAATGACATAATTAACATAAATTTTAGCCGACCAAATATTTCATTTTCTTTCCTTTGCTTGGGCCCACCACTAGCTTGCAACGGCTCTTAATTTACAATTACATTAAGCTGGCTTTTGCCTCATTTTAATTTTTAATTTTTAAAAGTTTTTGTTGCAATTATTTCACTAAATTTGATAGCTGGTACATTAATCACAATTCACAACACTTTAGTAATGAGTTAGAGGGTACGTAATTTAAATTGCATAACGGTCGTTTAACCGAAGTGGACAACGGTCTACAGCTTGTGGAATCAACTTCATTATATTTGTGGAAACTTCATAATTTGTTTATAACAAAGTAATCATGGAATTAAGAATAAAATACGGTTAAAAATTACATTACTAATTTTACATAGTGTTTGAAATTATATGTTTAATTGTTTAAAAGTAATTTTTATGTCTAACATGACTACGTAAAGAATTGTAAAAACAAAAATTTAAGCTACAAAAAATAAAATTTAATTAGACTGTATGTGAGTCATTTAATCATTTGATATTTATCAGTTAATTATTTTTTACAATTTTTATTATTTATAAGAAAAATTGAAGTCATTAAACTTGTCCTTTGATCAATCTGAAAATAATCGACATCATCAATTATTAATTTCAAAGGTTGAAAGTCTCAAGTCTCGTCTACATTACTAAATTAGGTTTCAATTGTTTAACATTTACTTTATTTTTCATGAGAATTAATGTACTTCATTTCTGTCAAATCATAATTAAACACTTGAATGGTATATATTCAAGGTGAAATTAGACGAGATGTCATTTCTGTATTGGCTTGGGTTTGCAGGATCAGAATCCCCTTTTGCTTAAAAATAAAAAATCCACATTATATTTCCAAAATTAAAAGTTGAATGCACACAAAAGCACCTTAATTATATAATATCATAGAGAAGAAAACGATAAATGTGGGGAATATCATAAGTTATCCAAAGAAATTAGATATTTGATTCCAATAATAATTAAAGTGGGGATTATAATAGTGGCAACAAAGTTGTCACATTGTAGCCTAATGTAATGATGGTTTTGCCAGATAATAAAACTTATCTGTACAAAACCTAAAAGCCCATATATATATATATATATATATATATATATATATATATATATATATATATATTAATTTGATTTGTAATTATATGCGGTGGTTATGGTTCTATTTTTATGATTGGAAGCACAGCTAAACATATGATTTGTTATCTTTTAGTTTATTTTTCCTTTAGAGGCATCCATGTGGAAATTTTTTAAAAGCATTCGTTTCATTATCTGTACGAATTCAGCAACAATATATTTTCCTGACGATAAGATCATTAAACCATTAATTATGGCCAAAAAAAAATATCCAGAAATTAACTAATCAGGAAATAAGTAATTGGCATTTTCTTCCGATGACTTGTTAGTTTTTGAGTGAAATTATTGAATAAGAGGAATGTTGATTTAATTTAAATGGAAGCCAGCTAGCTTGTTCGTTAATCATTACCAACCACTTATCAATAATTCTCTAATATTCTTTTTCTTTTTCTTTTTTTCTGATTTTCTGATTTTTCAACTGCTATTTAATTTATTATATAAGAATATGTGTGTGCTTGCATAAATTGAATCCGAATTCAAGATTCTGAAACTTACTTTTAAAGTTCGTTAACTATCACTCAATAAAAGGGATGAATTCAATAATTTGTAAATGTCCTCACCAAAAAAATTATAATGTTGAGTACTGAGCCAAATGGTAATTATCTTTTAAGAAAGGACTACTAAAGTGGTAAAAGTTTTGAGTCCGATCAACCTATATTTCACTTTCCTAAAGTACATAGATATTTTCTTTGAGAGACGATTTGGCCTTATAAAATACTTAAAAATTTTCGAATTAAAAAAAAGGATAAATTTAAAAATCAAACACTATAATTTATCTCGTTTTCAAAGCGGGAATGGTATTTCATTTTTTTTGCAAAAAGAGATCATATGATTTGTGATGTTATTAAAAAAAATAACTAAATTAAATCATGACACTACAGAGAGTATTTTTATCCATTTTCAAATAAAAATTTTCAAATTGGTTAACAAAAATACAATATCTCTTAATAAAATTTTTAAAAATTTTCAAAAAACGTTAATATTTTTCTTAATTAAATAATGATAATAAATTTTAAAAAATCATTTACAAAATGAAAAAATATTCAATTGTTGATATATAATTTTTAAATGATATAGATAAACTATTAGAATACTAAATAAATAAAATTATTTTTAGCCACATCATTGTTTTTAATGAAAAAATGCTAGCTGTTCTTTTTTTGATAACGTCACAAAGCATATGATTTTTTATTGTGAAAAAAAAAAAATACAGTCCTCGTTTTGAAAATAAGCTAATTTTAAGGTTTTTTTTTTTTAAAAAAAGCTAAATTAATTTAAAAACAAACAAAGATAATAAGTTTAAACAAAAAGAAATCGAATGAAAATTAGCTTTTGGTAGCGAACAATTCTTCTACTGGAAGAATCTTTGATGTAATGTAATGACATTTGTCTTTCCACTCTTTGAGAATTTTCATCTTCTATTTATTTTTACTAAAATAATAAAAAATTTGCTTAATACATATGGCATTTTTTTTAACTATTATATATTTATCAATAAATTAATAAAAAATTTACTTTTATATTCTGTAAAATAATATTTAAAATTAGCTTTAAGTATATTATTTTATAGATTTATTTTTTTACTTCAACTCATTATGTAATTTATTGTTACATTTTATATATAACTTTTTTGGTTTTTTTTTTTTGGTGTGCTGCATACATGGATGAGAGAGGAATCGAATCCAAACTCCCTATCAATTTATCTTTGCTCTTTCAGTTTTATTAGAAGAGATGGTAAGAGGGTAACTTATCAAATAGCTAAACAAGTACTTTTTTTCTGATGTATTCATTTGTAATGATTCAGCCTTATTCTGGCTCACTAAGAACCATCTTGTATCTGTTTAGGAGGTTTTTTCTCTGTTGCAATGATTATCTTCTCATTAAGAAAACATAATATATCTAGTGGTGTTTATCCAAAGTTTTTTTTTTTTTTTTTTTCTAATAAATGTCATCGCTTGAATGATTTATAAATGTTAAATTGTGGCTGTGTTTGTTAGGATGGATAGATGACACAGTTTAACTTAAATTTTTTTGTCCAAATGCATCTCTTAATGTTTATATCATCCATTCTTCCACATTTTAATCCACCTTAATAAACACTCGTGAGTCAGTAAAGGGATACATTAGCTCGATTAAGTAAAAAACAAAAGGATAAGGTTTTTTTTGTAAAAAAAAAAAAGGAAAGTAAATTAGCTCCTCTGTTAACTAACTTCTGGTTGGAGAACCATTAATCTAATGTTATTTATGATTCGAAAGTGTAGTTTTCTATTTAGAATTTATTTATCTAACAGTACCTTAATACAAAAAAAAAAAATCTATGGCAATTGTAGTTTGTCCATCCCTATCTCTATCCATTCCAGGTAGAAGGGTAAAAAAATAACTCAATTATTTATACCTCTTCTATCCCCTACTTTACTCCAACTAAACTAAAGAGGATTCACCACTATCCTTTTTTGTATTTTTTTTTCCTTTTCAGGCAATTAATAATAGTAAAATAAAAAAATCCATTTTTAAGCTCTTTCCTATCTATTTGTCTTTTCTAGTATTTCTTTCTTTGTTTGTTTTTTTTTTTTTCCCCTAATTTTCTTTTTAATTTGTTTGCTATATATTCTCTCCTCCTATCTATATAACTAACAAAACTTGCCTCCCATTAAAAAAAGAAAAATTTTCCCCCAATAATAAACTTTTAAATAAAATCTGTCTTTAAACTTCTTAGTTTTCTTATTGAATATTCTCTTCTCTCACCGGAAAATTAAGAAAAATAACTTTTTATAATTTATATAGATGTATATATAAGAAATTAGAAATTTAGAAATGAAATAAAAATTTATTGAACCGACCATCCATCCTACGAAATAGACTAGAATGTATGTTTTGTCTGATGATGAGATGAAGCGGCCGCCCTGATTGTTGCCACTCAAACATTTTGTCGTTTTACTTTTCTTAATTAATAATCTTTAATTTCATGGTCTAATTAGTTTAATATATTTAATAAATAGTTGTTTTAAGGTTGCAAAATAGCGTTGCTTTCTTTGAAATTGGTTTGTGGTTGGAAGGAGTGACACGTGTCAAAAAAATTGAAACTCGCAGTAGAAGTAGAAGAAATTGTAGGGTTGGTGTTTCGTAAGGTTAATAGTGACCCATAATAAGTCGGTGACATTTTTCTCATTTTTTAAAAACCTTTGGATGAGGTCATGATATTGATTTGGGTGAAATTTTAACCATTAGATTAGAAGCACGTTTTGGTGATGATGCTGCAAACTTCACCAAATTTTTGACACATTTATTCTAGTCTCTTGTAATATAATGTGATTTGATGTCGCTGCATCAAAATAATTACTGCTAAACAATATAACTTGTTAGCGGTAGAATTCAATGTATATACCGATGAGCTTTGTCCTCTTCCTATATGGAGAAAGAAGCTCTTGTGTGGGATAGGTTTATGTGTAGAAAAAATTCATAAGTAGATAAGACTCATAGGTAGACATGTTTCCATATAGGAAGAGACTCGTAGATGGTTCAAGAGGAAGAGATTTTTGTGAAGTTGAAGAGGAAGAGATCATTATATAATTTATGAGGAGGCTTTCAAGTCCTTGAAGTCTATCTGTTATTACCCTTCAAGGTCTGGAAGATTCAAGAGGTTATACTTTTCAAGAGATAACACATTAGGATATATGTTGTTTTTGTGTGAAAGAGCAATGGGTGTGAAGACAGTACAACAACTTGAAAAAGTTGTTGGATACAAGGGGTAAAGAGAATTAGAAAAGAAAATCATTTTTTTTTTTTTAATTTGTAAACCTTGTTCTTAAACTATACTCTTCGTCTTCTTTTAGTGATCTTTAGCTTATACGGAGTCCGATCGTGCTAATTTTTGGAGAACATATTAGGGACTTTTATTTCTTGATTTTGAACGATCAAATAAGAATTTGGAGGTTCGTAAGTTTGGGTTTTCAGGTTTGCAACAACTGCTATTTCTGGGCACTTTTCTTGTAAACAGTTTTCGTGTTCTTCGTATGGTTTTGTTTCTAGCCATTGGATTTGGCTGAAACTTTGAACGGAGTTTGAAGACATTGTTCTATATTGTGGACAGTGGGATCAATCTTTGGAGGTCAGGAAGGTACTCATTTGATGGTCTCCGTTTACTGTTTGCGGTTTCTCTTCTATAGTTTTTAGCTTAAGCTGTTTCATCCTTTTCAGTCTTTTGAACAAATTATTGTTTTCGAATTGGGCTGAATTTTGATGAGCTGATTCTTAACTTGTTTATCTATATTTTATGCGGTGAAGATCTTGTTTAGAATTCTAGAACTTTTGCTTTTGCTATATCCATTTGATGTATCCATTTTTTTTTTTTTTTGGTTGTTCATTGGAGCTGTGAAATTTGTTGTTGTTCGCTTGCTCATGTTTGTATCTGCTGCAAAACTCTCATATTATAGTAGAAAATTTTATCTTGAGTCAGGAGAAGTCTCGTGGTTTTTATCTTTTTCGTTGGAGGAGTTTTTCACGTAAAATTTTGGTATTTCTTGTGTGTTGTCTATATATGTTCTATTGATAACGCTTCTCATAAATTCATTTAAGGAGGGAAAAATTTATTCCGTATTCATTTCCCATTATGCATGACCACGGAGTTTAATTTCTTTTATATAGCTTGTGTATCGCTGTGTGCCTGCTAGAATAGAATTCCTTATTATTTAGCTATAGAAGCAAAAGTTTCTACAAATTCAGTTTCCGCGAAAGTTTAGTCTAGTTCGCATTTCCATTTTCATGAATTTGCAAAAACTCATTTAGTTCCAAGGACACATTAGTGTTTTGGATTTGCAACTAACTTCGAATCAACTTGATTTAATTCATCTTGCGTAACTAGTATCGAATATTAATTATTTTCACTAATTTTTTGGAGTTTTTAGCTCAAATAAAGACAAAATTACCAAAGTATCTTCAAAGCTGAGCTCTACTTATGAATTTTACTTTTCAAGTATCAATAATGTAGTCTCTTAAGTGATCATGTTGTTCAGATCATCTTCTTCTTGTTGTATTTCATCTTGATCAACACTTTGTTGTTGAATTTCATCTATTTGCTTTTATAGTTCAACTCCATTTTATCCAACCCATTTATTATTTTTAACAGTGTCTGTTCTGTTTATCAAGAAGAGCTAGTTTCATCAAACATAATATACTTGATTTTTATACGACTTGAATTCTTTGATTAGCTATTCTAAAAGCTATATTTTTATGTAAAATATTGGTGAAGGTGTTCCTAGTCAAATTTTTTCGAATTATATTTTATATTTTGCTATTTAAAGTTAAGCACTCACACCCAAAAGTATGAACCCAGCTTTGGATTTTCTTCCTTACAATAATTCATGCCGAGTCTTATACAAATTGGAATTGACGAATAAATGTTATATCTAGAATGTATCATGGAATATTAATCACTTTTATCCAAAAGTTTTTAGACAAGTTATTCTCATTCAGAGTGATTTTAACCATTCCTTATGGTGTCTTATTTTTCTTTTGAGCAAAACGTTTCTATTCGGCAGCTCAGGTTTTGAGTAGTTATGTGTCAAGTCATTTTCATTAGAAAGGGTGCTAAATATACTGTTTTTAAATTAAATTATCTAACAAGGTCATAGATATTGAAAACTCTATTATATAAATTTGAGACTTCTTTAAAGCTTCAACTTTGTGAGTTGAAAATAAATGAATGTAGAGAAGCCATTGTTATCACCTTTTTCATCCATGTTCTCATTTATTTTCCATGCACTTGCATACCATTTTA
This sequence comes from Euphorbia tirucalli, assembly GCA_039660915.1. Classification (NCBI taxonomy): domain Eukaryota; kingdom Viridiplantae; phylum Streptophyta; class Magnoliopsida; order Malpighiales; family Euphorbiaceae; genus Euphorbia; species Euphorbia tirucalli. The sequence continues at coordinate 17,387,727 of CM077639.1, forward strand.
GAGTAGTCCAATATTGTTACTGTTATTTCTCTGTTTCTACTTTTTTTAGTTCAAGATTATTTGTTTCTTTTCAGGTTCTTTTGGAGGTCTTTTGATCACATTGGGCTTCAATTTAAGGAAAACTCCAATGGAACAGGGAAAGTTTTGATTGGACAAAAAAGATAAAATCTTTAGAAGTTTTTAGTGTTGAGTGGATATCGACTCACTCAAGTGATGGTTGAGCCAATCTCTGGATGCATATTTTGTACCAATTCTAAAAATTTCAACCAGTTTTTGTATCCTGGACATAACTTTCCCACAGTAGGTCCAATTAGGTTGATGCAAGTTGTGTATTCATAAAAAGAAAACACATAAAATTTTTTGGGTTTGATCCTCATATGAGGTCGGACCAGTTTAATATTGCTCAATATCCCAACTGAGTGATTTCTCTCATATATCAACTTGTTTCCAAAGGACTTCATCAAAAGCTGTACGCTCTAAATCCGGGACACAATGCTATTAGATACAATCACTAGAACAGGTTTACTAGAAGAAAATAATTGCTAGACATGATTTGCAATACTGCTATATCAATAGCTAATGGCCCCCAGTGGTCCACAACACTCAATTAGTTAAGGCAGCATATCGTGAAAACTTGGCAACTGTAGTATAGATTTCACCATTGTGTAATTCCATTCGAGATCACCTATTGAGTTTTTGGGATAGAAAAAATGCCACTGAGAAAATTCAGAAATTGTTGTCATTGCTACATCTTGTTTGCATAATAGGATAGAAAAGTTGCCAATTTATTGCAAAAGTTTGCTACTAGCTCCTACGCAATTGTTGTTTACTTAAAGAAATTTATGAATTTTAGTAAGAAACAGCATGTTCACTATTTATGCAAAAAGCTCAATATGAAAGCAGCAAGGCCAAATCACACCAAAATGGAAATCAAGCTAAAACTCAAAATGTGGCAAAATAGGAAGGCATGATACTGTCTTGCCTTGCTTTGATTTCAATATTAACATTACATTCAAAATGACATTTTCAAGTTGAAGAAGGGCTGCAGCTATGTTAGCAACATTGAGGTTATCAACCAGACGAATAAGTTTACCTGTCAGTCAAAACCACCAAATATAACACTCTACTCCTCAAAGTTCCCACACCTTTTTCAAAAATCAACAAACTAAACTAAAGGATAACCATAAATATTCTGTTGTTCAAGAAAAATAACAGCATTATACATCACAATGCACAATAAGCAGAAAAGCCAAGGCTTACAGGCATTAATCAGTTGAAGAGTCCATGATTCTAAACAAAGTATAACAGGTTGACAAACAATAACAGATTGTATATTTGATATGCAGTAAAAAAAATGAAGTGCAACAGGTTGATAAACAATAACAAATTGTACATTTATTATGCCGTAAAAACAATAAGTAGACTATTCCAAACAACATAAATAATATCAAAATGCAATGAAATGATCATCACATAGCCACAAACTCTCTATCTGGATGAGATTGAATATCCCCAAAAATTACAGGAAACAGGTTTTGCTGCTAGAGTTCATCATTAATAACTTTTATTCTGTCAAACTCTGCCAATCCCACATGGACATTTAAAAAAGTTACACTAACATGGTGCAAGTCCATAAACAAACTATCTCTTGCAGACTAAGAGTTAAACTCTGGTGAGTGTACACAATGTTTGGGGGGTAAGTCCTGTTTGTGTTCTGATTTCTGAATTAGCAAACTTCAAATTTGAATTAAACAAAAATTAGAGTAAATCCGCATTAACATAAAGCATTCAGACCTGATCTTTTCCAACATACAGAATAGACCAAAAGAACTCCATACCATTGAAGAAAACAACTTAGTCTTTAATGACACACAAGGTCTACACTCTACAGTAAAGTGAGGAGCAGAGTATGATGTCAATTTCAATAATTCTGGCCACCCAATAATGGATAATAAAATACAAAATCAAAGAAGCCCAAATCAAACAGAAGAGATCAAAGATACCAATGCCAATACATTACACCACTAAAGCACCATATAATTAACCTTTAAATTCATTCTTAATGTCAATTACTCATATGTAATATATCAAACTACTAGTATGAATAGATAAGATTGCTAATTGAATACTGCCCGAAATATTGACTTCCAAGCCACCGTAAATTCAAAAAGAATTAAAACCTCAAAAACCATCGCTGCAGAAAAAAAAAAAAAAAGAAAAAAGGCAAAAAAAAAAAAAATCTTGCTGATCATCTAATTACCTCAAATTTAAAAAAAAAATGTAATCTATCAATCTACGAGTATGAATAGATATGATCATTAATTGAAAACTGCTGAAATAAATCGAGGATGCATAACTGTCAAGCATATATAGCACCGTAAATCAAACAGGAACTAAAACTTCAAAAACTAAAGCTTCCAAAAATATCTTGCTGATCATCTAATTACCTCAAAATATTAAATTTAAAATATATCCTTAAAAATCCAAAACCACAAATAAGATAAAACAACAGAATTCTCTTCAAAAAGAAGAAAAAGCTCACAATAACTCAATCGAGAGGAACCTCAACGTCGCCGTCCGTAATCTCTTGCTGCAAATCCTTGGGGTTCTTCCCATCAACCGTACATCCAACAGAGACGCAAGTTCCCAAAATCTCCTTCACAGTTCCACTGAGATCCTTAGCCATCGATCGCGGCTTCATTACCTTCGCGATCTCAATGACGTCATCAAGGGAGATGTTCCCGCTGTGCTTAATATTCTTAGTCTTCTTCCTGTCTCTCTCAGGCTCCTTAAGTGCTTTGATGACCAAAGCAGCTGCCGACGGGACAACGGAGACCTTGGCCTGACGGTTCTGCACCGTAAGCTTGACGGTCACACGAAGACCCTTCCAGTCCTTGGCAGTCTCTTTGGCGATGTCTTCACCAATCTTCTTGGGAGAAAGACCGAGCGGACCGATTTTAGGGGCGAGAGAACTGGCCGCTCCTACTTCGCCGCCGGTGACCCGTACGTACACATCGACGACCTGAGAAGGGTCAAATTTGGGCGGCATTTTGCTGCTTGGGGAGTGAGAGGGCGCTAGGGTTTCAAGGAAAAAACATAATATCGGAAAGGAGAGATATATATTGCGTTTTACACCGTTTAGGGTTTTTCAGGACGCAAATTGAAATGACTATTTTATCCCTCCACATAACAGAGAGTACATTCTTATTTATAGGGCAGATAATCTATCGGTTCTGTTCACATCTGTTTTAGAAACTAAACCAAAATAAAATTTATGATAAACAAAAACTGAACCGAACCAAAAATTTCAATTTAGTTCAGTTTCAAATATTTTTTATTTTCACTTTTATTTATATTAAAAAATAATGAATAAATTACATTGAGCCAATAAAAATATATACTTTCTACATAATATATGTAAAAATAAATAAAAATTAAGGGTTAAATACAATAATATATTTTTAAAAAGTTACATAATTATCAAAAGTCGATCAATTCGGTTAACTAGAATTTTAATTTTAAAAAAACACAAAAAAAAAAAAACCGAACCATATTTTCCAATCAACATTAAAGTCGAACAGAACCAAATCGAACTATGAGAATAAATATAGTATCATGTTAGAATATTAGTTTAATTTGCTTCATGTTATAAATTTTGACACAATTAATCTAGCATTAAATAAATACAAATAAAATTATTAATAAATAAAAAATTTAGTTAAATTAGACTTTGTATATACGAGATAATATTTGATGATTGGTATCATGAAAAAATAAATTGGTATTTTTAAATAATTTTGACGGTAAAATTGACAATTTAGCTCTCAAAATTTATTTTAAAAATATTAATGAAACTAATTAATTATATATTAATTAAATAAATTGTCATGTAATTAAAAATAATTTTAAACCATCTATATATTTAGAGAACTAATAAGCTTATACAGTGATACATGGAGTTGGTAGGAATGATCGTGGAGCGGGATGGGAACGGAGAATGCCAAACCATCCCTTTCCTTGCCACTAGTAAAAAATTTCCATCTCCATCCCACAAGGGTGATGAGGGAAAAATCTCTACCATTCTCATCCCTACAGAGATTCCCATTACCTATTAATTTTTTTTAAATCAATTTTATACAAATATAATGAACAATTTATGCATATTAACTTATATTTACTATAGAAAATACATTGTAGTCCAGTATTATTTTTGCAGTGTATTTTCTATGCAACAATGCGTTTTCTTTTTGCAAAAAAATAACACTGCATTACATAAAATAGTGTATTTTCTACATAATTTTTGCAAAAAATACATTGCTGTAATTTCTGCAGTAATTACACTTTTGGTCTTGACAGTAATGTCGATTTAGAGCCGATTTGAGTGAGTGAAGGATTTGCATTTTGCATTTTGTCATGGAGATATGGATCGTATGGGGTAGGGATTCCCCTCTCCTTGTGGGGACCCGTCCCGACGAGGACAGGGATTCCCCGCCCCATTTTCAAATATGGGTGCGGATGGGAGAAAATTTTCATCGACAAGAGGGGATGGTTCAGAGGTGCTCGCCCCGTTTCAATCCCCACGTGGTATCACCGCGGAGAACTTTAGTTTATAATTCGTAAATTTTATTTGTATTTTATGAATATTGAAGTTTGAACCGTTTAGAATTTGTACTTTAGATTGTAAAACTATTTTTAATTTGGATTATAATTTTATTTTAAGTTAATGTATGTTTGAGATTTTGATGAATGTATTTTGTTTATTTGTCAATGCATAATTTAAAAAAAAAAAAAAGACGTAAAAAAAAAATAAATGGGGGATTCGCATTCCCTTGGGGATGGGGAATCCCAGCTAGTAGTGAGAAAAGGGATGGTATTGCATTCTCTGTCTCTACTCCACCCCACGGTCATCCCTAAGTGGAGGGTAGTGAGGCAAAATGAAGTGGGCGGGGGTAAGATTGTGAGAGCAGAGAGTCAGGGTATATATTTTTTAACTTTTAGGGCATTAGAGATTTGAGAATCATATGGATATGAGTTTAAGGAAATTATGACCTTTAATATAGTAGGTTTTTGTTTGTGGGCTGACCTAATTGAAATTAATCAATTGATATTCTTTTTTTATTATTATTAAGAGCATAACATTAATATTATATACATAAAAAATTTGGGGATCCTCATGGCTATTAAAACGGGAGTGGGATGAGGACTCCTAAACCATCCCCTTTTCATCCCCGCTCATGGGGAGAAATTTCTCCTTATTTGCACCCTCACTCCCCGTGAATTCTGGGATTCTCCGATGGGGACAAGAAATTCCCAATAAAAATCTCCAAAGCGAGAATAAGGATTTTATTTTCCCCAAACCCTTAATGGGGATGGGGATAACTTTTCCCAACCTGAGAAATCCACGAACTCGATAATTTCTCAAAAAATATTTAAAAACTGTCCAATATATTAATATTATTTTTTATACTTTATTAATTTTTAATAAAGACTATTATTGATCCTCATTTTAGCAGGCGAACAATTGAAAATTTTAGTTGTTTACTTGTTTATCTTGATGATACATTACAGCTGAGGCAAAAAGAAAAATAATAATGTTATTCCAAATACAAATAGTATAATCTGAAACTAATTAATGATAGATTAAACATGTTAAAATGAGCATGTATTAAGTATTAATGTGTTAAATAATTATTCTATTTTGCACTAATCGTTGACATATTTTATATAATTTTATTTTATATCGCTGATATGAAAAGAAAATTATTTGTTTGACAAAAAGATATATACAGTTATTTTTTCTTAATAGGGATGGGGATGGATTCCGAGAAATTTTTTAGCCCTATTGACGACCTTAGTGATACATAAATTTAAAATTTTGATAAGTTGGATTTGAGGAAAATTTCATATACGTTTTTTTTTTTACTGAAAAAGTTAATATACTTAGTGATAAATAAAACATTAATCATATATTTTTCTTGTTCTAAAATTGCTCCTTATATTTATAATATATTTTCATCAAATTTTCAAAAATCACTATTATCTAAATACTCCGAATTTATATACTATTATTAAAGATTTAATAATATCATTGGTGAATCGTTATTAGTATTAATTTTTTATTTTCTCTGATAAAAGTTATTAGTATTAAATTATTAATTTGAATTTCTGTAAAGAAATCGGCCACCGCCCAACTGACGCCAGTCCCCTCTTTCCCCCCTTTCTTGGCTCCCATCGCCTCCCTCACTCCATTTCCATAGCCAAATCAGGTAAGTTTTTATTCTTTTGTGTTATTTCTCGCCAATTTTGAAATTCTGAGCTTGTAATCTCTTGGCGGAGGGCCGCCTGGAACAACCCCTCTGAGAGTGGATTTCGGCGACCGGAGGTGCAACAGCACTCCCCTCCCTCCGCCTCTGGTGACTTCTATTTTGCGTGTTTTTTTTGCTCTACAGTTAGCTCATTTTTAGGGCCAACTCACTGAATAATCCAAACATTCCTGCGGTTTTAGACATTGTTTCAGTGTTGTCAAAATGTATCTTAATAACTTACATTCCTATTAAAGTTAGAAACGTGATTCATATCGACAGAAGATTCTTCAAATAGTATGTTAATCCTGAATTTTAATATTAAAATTGACAGGAGGATTTGAAAATAAGTACTTTACTTGAAATCATTGATATAAAACTTGTTTTGGCAACTTCTGTTACACTGCTTTGATTGATTTTTATGTCACAGGTTGTGTTAAAAACTGCTAAGGGTGAACTATTGGGCTTAGAGCTTGATTGATTGCATTTAACTCTCTTTTGTTTTTTTTCTTTGCATTGTTTTCCATTATTTATCCATTTTTTTTTATTTTTCATGCTAAGAAATGGTGGGACTCTCAGTTGGAGAAAAACATTTTATAAATGGCGGCATTAGTCAAAATCTCCGCTCTGATGGTCGCAAAAGAGATGCATATCGGCCCATTTTTGTTGAAACTGGAGTCATACCTCAGGTAGCTAAGTCTTTTTCTGTATCATATCTTTTTGAACTTGACATGGTGGAGTGACTGAAGTCATTCATCACTGTCTCTTCATGCCTACATCAAATTTGTTTATTTCTATTTATTGGATTAACATAGGCAAATGGCTCAGCACGAGTTCGAATAGGTGCAACAGAGGTTATTGCCAGTGTAAAGGTATTTTGTCTTGAAACTTGTTTGTGACTTTGTAAGTGAGATAGTTGGTGTGACTTTTTTTTTTTTTTTTTTGGTATTCAAGTGCATTTCAATTGGCTTAAGTGTAGGCAGAACTTGGAAAACCAAGTGCATTGCAGCCTAACAAGGGAAAGATTGCTATATTTGTTGATTGTAGTCCAGTAGCAGAGCCAACATTTGAGGTTTCATAATGTCTCTCCCTTTTAAATTACTGCTCCCTCGTAGAGGATTAAATAGCATTTCCTATTCTTAAGAATCAGGATCAAGATTGTCAACTTTGATTTTTACATAAATATTCTTATTAAAAGAATCTGCGATCAGATGGAAAGTACAGTCGTCAAGTTCTTCTATATACTCAATCATCCATATTGAGGAAGTTTCTAACATTCTTCTTAAATAGCATTTGGAACATTTTCATAATTGTACTTTGACTTCAAAGATGCTTTTTCTCGTTTTATTTGTTATGTCTCTCCGATGTTTTAATCTGAACATTTATCCATTGCAAAGAACCATCTAGAGATGGTCTGCATCTGTTATAGCCAGTTTGATATTTATATTTTCAGAAGTTAAGCCATATTCACATCTTACATAGGCTAGGGGAGGTGAGGAGCTTTCAGCAGAACTTGCAACTGCTCTGCGATGTTGTCTTTTGGGTGGTAAAAGTGGAGCAGGTTTGTATTACTAATGAGGAAGAATATTGGTAAGCTTAATGTTGTATTTGAGATCATTGCAGCTCTTCTTAGTAATCAAGTTCTTTTAATTTTATCAGGGGCTGGTATTGATCCATCATCTTTAGTAGTTGCAGAAGGAAAAATCTGTTGGGATCTTTATATTGATGGCCTTGTCATCTGTTCCGATGGAAATCTTCTAGATGCTCTAGGAGCTGCAATTAAGGTACAGTTCTTATAATGTCTGGATTTAATAAATACTTGAAGTTATATATGTCAAGGTGTATTACCATCACTAATAACAAATTATTTGGTGCATGCGAAAAAAAAAAAAATTTTGTTCCTAATTATTTAGTGGCATAAGGGTACTTGAAACTTTACATTTTTACAAATGTCTATCAAGAAAGGCATAAAGTGATGACAGATCACAGTGGGTAAATAAATGACACTTTAATTCCCTGTTTTTGTTACTTGCATTTTTAAGGCTAAGACACTAGGAAATTGGACTCTGAATTTTTCCTATATATGTTTATGAAGTGTATCTCAACAATTTTAGAATTGAAAATTAGTTGGGTTGAGTGAGTCTGCGAGCAAGTACTATAAGCTGGAAGATAAGAGTGCTTTCATAAGCTGGTGAATTTGGTGGTTGAACACAGTATTATGTTCTGTTTTGGGTGTTTATAGTTTTTGGCAGTTGATAATTCATAATTATCACACTGGCTTCTTTTCAACAAACAAATTTCTGACAACTTCTAAGTCTTTCCTTTATTCTGTTGTTGCAAACAAGGTGATATTATAATGTTTGCTAGGAATCTGTTAATATGATAAGCATGATTTTTCTGGGTTAAGCTGATTAGATTAGACTTATTTCTATTTCCAAAGGCTGCTCTGAGCAATACGGGCATACCAAAGGTTCATGTTGCGGCTGGTGCATCAGGCGATGAGCAACCTGATGTTGACATCAGTGATGAAGAATTTCTACAATTCGATACATCTAGTTTTCCAGTTATAGTTACCTTAACAAAGGTGATGCAGATAACTGCTTGTGTTTATGCTTTCAAGAACTGTACATGGCAGCAGCATTATCTCATTACGAGTTCTGCTGATATATTATGTAGGTTGGGAGGCACTACATCGTAGATGCCACGTCAGAAGAGGAATCTCAGATGAGCTCTGCTGTATCTATTTCTGTGAACAGGAAAGGGCATGTTTGTGGATTAACCAAACGTGGAGGAGCAGGTATTGATCCAAGTGTTATATCCGACATGATATCTGTGGCACAGCATATAAGCGAGCAGCTAATAAATAAGCTCGACTCTGAAATATCTGCTGCTGAGGCTGATGAAGATGAAGCTTGAAATAGTACTCTCAACCTCCAAATTTATGTACTCAAGAAAGTAAACCTGTATCCTGTAAAATTTTAGCATACATGATAACACATAGACTTGGGTGACAGGGTAGAATGAAAAATGCATTGTACACTTTGTTTACGTCAATGTACCAAACGAAAAAGAAAAAGGAAAAACACCCAGGTAGCTAGTGAAATTGCTAAGAGGTATAAGATATTCCAAATACTTTAATCCTTGAATCTTGTACATTGCTGGAAGTAACCGTAGTTTTAATTATGTATGGACATCAACGAGGCCTAGAAATTTTTTGGAACGACTATTTTGGGAAGAATTTGATCCTATTGAGCGTTCTTCTTAGATTTTTTTTTTTTTTTCTTTCTTTCTTTTCCTTGATCGTTGTGTTTGGAATAATTTTTTCTTGGAAAGAATCCATTCTTTACCAGTAAATTGTGAGAAATGGAAATCAGGCCAAAATTAGCTTTGAGTTTCAGAGAATCTAATTTAGTATTAGTACAATGCAAATACATGAAAAAATGTAATCAATTACATGCCAATTCAGTTTTTCTTTACAAACAACAAAGTTGTAAATAGCAGGAGTATCAATTATATTGGACCGCAGAGACAAATTTTTCCAATCTGTTCTTTTTGTTTCATATTTTTCATTACAAAGATTAAAAAAAAAAAAAAATAAATAAACTATGAATTGGCGGGTGCGCCAGGCCCCAGCTGTAGTGCAAGGCATGGGCGACGCGCGGAGAGCCCAGCAGCAAAGATAAAAAAAAAACAAATAAATAAACTATGAATTGGCGGGTGCGCCAGGCCCAAGCTGTAGTGCAAGGCATGGGCGACGCGCGGAGAGCCCAGCAGCAAGCTGCTGTAATGGTCAACCCCATAAAAAAAATTAATTTAATATCGTGCGGGCCATTGGCCCACGTATCAGATATTAAACTGATAAGAACAGATACTACACTTGATCTTAGCCAAAAGGCCGAGAAAGGTATGCTTCTAAATGTTTCTTCCGCTTGTTTTTATATTCCTATAGTTCAAAGGTCCTCCTATTTCCAACCGATTTGGGATAATAAAACGAACTAGCAGGCCTCTCCTTTCTTCAAGTAAGCTGTCCCACTCTCTCTTATTTCTTATCAACCAATTCTTCATAACTTGCAACTTGAACCCAGCACGAACTTTTCAATAAAGAATTAGACTTTTAAAGACATACATATCATTCTGGATTCTGTAAATCAAACAAACATAATTGCATGCAAATTAACAATCCATCACAAGGACTTCAATGCAAACCTGATCGAGTTCTCAATTCAAAACTCTCCCATCCATACAGAACCACACACAATTCTTGTGTGTGAATATTTAAAATAATCTTTCCTTTGTTCTTCATCTCTCTATCCCTCTGCAACTTTCAGCCAGTTCACATTCAGTTGAGCCAAATCCAGATTTCTCTGTTCAATGTGAAATTTCAGGAGTAAAAAAAAATTCATGGATGTGATTCTGACAGTATGAGAAACTGAGCCACGTCCGTCTCGCACCTGCAACAAGAAGCCTCTGCATGTAGTTATCCACCGTTGTCATCCTTGGACTAATCTGCAGTTAAATAAGTTGAATGAGGAAGCTTCATTTTCAACAACTTACGAACTTCTGATGTCTAAGTTCAACCACAGAGTTAGTGAAAAATGACGCAAACACAATGTGAGATAATATGCATTTGTCACAGCATCAAAAGAGAAACAGAAACAAGGAATTACAATTTTACATCCACAGACGGCAATTTAAATAGAAAATATCAAAGATGAATAAGCAGCACAAGAAAGTAGGAATAGCTACTTGAATATATATTAATTATATGAAATAACTAAACACAAAATCTCGTCTGCATACAAGTTATGCAACCTCACCACTTTGCATCTGAGACACTCTGGTATATCCTAAAAGCTTAAACTCGCCTAATTTTATTAAAAAAAAAAATAAAAATCTTATTCTCGTGAAAACATTTCAAAAATATAATACATTCAGGATATATGCAAATTTTAGTGTTTCTCACTGATAAGAGCTATTACTTTACTAACCTGAGGTCCGAAATTTAAGAAGCACAGGTTGAACCTCACAAACTATGTCTTTGGTTATCTTACTATGGTCTTGAGTTGATAATGTCATCTTTGTCAAAACCTTCTGCAATGATATGCCTAGCTTGAACCTCACTGCATAACTTCTTTGCCAAATGATCATTACCACATCCACAAAGTCCATGGTAAACTTCTGAAAGAACATCTGAACCAGGAGTCACACACCTTTCAAACATTTCCATCAAGACTGAAAATGCACCTTCGAAATCCTGATTCCTGCAGAAGCTAGACGGTAATATGCTAAAATTCTGTTCATTCGGGTGACAACCACTTCTCACCATATACTTGAACAACTGCAACACACGGTCAGGATTGTTTCTCATACACTGTCCAAGAATAAGGGCAAACAAGGTAGAAGGATTTGGGACTAAGTTCTGTTTTTCAAGTTCTTTAATCATGCATGTAGCTTTCTTGGTCTTACCCTCCTTGCACAAGCCCAAAATCAGGCATTATATGTCAAAATATCGGCTTTTATACCATTCCTTGACATTTCGTCATAAAGCCTCCTGTCCATCTCACTATTTCCCATTTGGCTGTACCCATCTATCAAAGTATTGTAAGTTACAGTATTAGGACCTATTTTCAACACTTTCATCCCGGTAAAGACCCTGCTAGCTTCATGAAGTTTCCCTTCTTTACAAAATCCATATTACAGTGTCAAAAGTAATCACATTTGCCTCTATCCCTTTCTCCCTTATCCGGGTTTTTAATTTCACAGCCAAGAGACCCTTGTGACAACATCCAGCAATCAAGGTAATGTAAGATGAATCAACAGGATTGATTCGCATATTATCCATTTCCTTCGACATCTCAATTGCTTGTTCAAGGTTTCCTGACTTGCAAAAAGTACTCATAATCATGTTAAGAGTATACACGTTAGGTGACATCCTATTTCATTACATTTCTCTGTAAAATCCCAAAGCAATATCCATCCTATTTAAATCAATCAACGAACTCAAACAAGCATTGCAAGACCTAACCGTGGGCACGAATCCATAATCCTTCATTTGAGAAAATGTACCAGTTGTAGTTCTGAGCTTTCACAAATGCGCATAGGTCTTAAACAGCAAATCAAAGCTCGAGGCAAGGAATCACACATTCGGTATGAATATAGTATTGCTTCAAAAAACTTACTGGGAAAATCCATTGCACCTGGCCTAATAACACTCTTCAAAATATTGCCAGCAGATTTAAATTTTTGGTTTTTGGTGAGAATGTGGGGGATAATAGAATGGGTTTCGACAGTGCAAGTAAATTGGTGTTTTTGGTTTGAACAAAATTGAAGAATTCCGGGGAAAGAACATGATCTTTTTGAATCTTTAGCAAAATGTGCTTTACTCTAAAAGGAGTGAAATGGGTAGATAATGAATTAAGCTTATCCCAATCAGAATGAATAAGGTGGCTATTTGCAACATTAATAAAATCAAGGTCTCAGCCTTTGGGTTCAGAGAGTGTTATGTTAGGTATAGGAATTGGATTCCAGTTCTTCCTCCCAAAATTTCCAGGAATTATGGGTTTAGCAGATGTAAGGTTTCTTATTACAGTTGAAAATCGACGAAACACAAAGCTTCTCATATTTAACTGGGTAATGATGTCTAAAAAGATAACCCCTTACCATGTTCAGAAACTAACCTCTTGTCATATGCAAACATGGTGGATATGGCTAGTCCCATGATTCTGAATTTTTTACATGAACCTCAGTTAGAATACACGAAACAGGATATTACCACACGTTTAACATTTTAAAAGGTCTTAATATAACATTAGTTCTTGTATACTGCACAAACCTATCATTAACAAAGTTGAGAAATGTTTACTCTTTGTATCCATCCAAAAATATCACTAGAAACAACCATATATGGTTTTTTATTTTTACCTACTTTGTTCGATATATATTTTCTTTTTCTTTTTCTTTCTTTAAACTCATATTTGTAATGAAGAGCTAATTTTTTTCTCAGATAATATCAATAGAGCTTGTAAAGGTGGTTGGTTATACATTTCCTCTAGAAACTTCTAGTATGATAATAGAAACTAGAAGCCATTGAACAAATGATTTTATATTTCAACTAAAGGATAAATATATTATACCTCCATTAATATTATAAAAGTTAAGCCAAATTGATGGTACCACAAGCATAATCAACTGAAATCTGTTTCCCTTTCTACCTCCTTTATCACAATAAATCTAACAATCTAACAGAGAATATTCAGGTTAATTATGTTAAGACTACGTTTCAGATGCTAAGGGAAACAAATGGTGTATTAATGCAACTATATATAACGAGCATGCACCAGAAAAATTGTAGAAAGCATACTAAAACATTGTAAATTGGCATTTGGCAAGGAAATAGGGGGCAAAGTGGAGAGTTGAGAGTACCCTAAAGAGGTGAAATCACCATAACAAGCTAGAGAAGAAAATGAATAAGTGTATTTAGATCTCTATCTTTATTCCACTTCTAAATGGAAGATCAGAATTGTTGGATATGCCCTAGTCCTGAGGCATTGGTCATTGTGTTTGTATCATACATTTGTGTCGTTAAATAAAGGCATCAATCTATTTATTATATATTTTGTGTTATGTTTTAAATAGAGTATCCAATGGACATATCCATATCCATGTTGACAAGTGTTATGCACTTGGCAGTAAGACCATGGATAGGGAAAACGATATAACCATAAAGTCATCCGTAGTTTGTTCCAATCATGGGAATGAATGGAGCTAAAGACTATCATTAACCTGGTTGAATGGCGATGTCTTACCGGTCATTAAACATGGGATGTCAAACCAAGTTAATGGATAAATGCAAAGGGGCATGAAACTGGATCGATCCACTAAACGAGAAATCCACATTGTATTGTATCACAAGTGATTCTCGTGAAGTACTTGTATGGATCCTTTGACCTGACCATATAATCGTGCTGCATGTGAAGTGGCATACTTTGGTGTACGCCTAACGGGCCTGTAAAAGGATGTTAAGTACGGGTACTTTCGGGTATGTCAATTAACATGGCAGTACTATGGATATACGGATGGAAATGTCACTTAATAGTCCACTGAAAAGATATCACCGGCCTCTTGATGAATGCAACTGATAAGAGTGTGACTACACCCGAACAAGTTGGAACTTGTTTGTGAGCATCAATTCATTCGGAATCAAGTAAATATCCGAACACAAAAGAGGATGATCAATCCATGCCTCTGTGTTGTACACTGATATCAATGACATGAGATATACGAGTTTAAACTACAGAGTTACGATTCCAGTTTTACCGCTATCTCCGTCTTAATTGGGGCTGCAGTGGCTTGCTAGAGCCAACCTGCAGTCTATGGGCCATAGACCCACTGCCAACATAAAGACGGACCCATCGGATCATACACATTGAACGTTTGGACTTAGATTAAAGGATTTAGTGTGTACTTGGAGTATACATGTAGAATAGAGAGAGTTCCATTAATTGTATTATATAGATCAATTGGATTGATCAAAATAATATCATTAATATCTATTTAGACCATCTCATAATTAATTAGTGAATTAATTTATGAGATTATTTCCTAGGTGAAAATATTTATACATGTATATGTTTATATGTATTTCGTTTTATGTGAGTCTAATTTAATTCCTTGGTTAATTTGATAGGTCAAATTAATTTTAATTTAAATGCATGCAATATATTATATGGTATAATATATAAGCATACATGTTGAATTAAAGTTTTATTTGAAATTAAATAAAAACCAAAGAATTAAATGGGTTTGAGAAAAAGAAAGCCCAAATGGAATGATTGTTGGCCGAAATTCATGACATGAAGGATCAGTCATGCTCTTGACTTTAGGTTGCAAAGTTGGATTTTGCTTTTTATTGAAAATGAGATGGTAAAGTGATGACTTATGATGGTGAGTCATGGTTTGACTATGAAGTAGCAAAGTTGGACTTTGCCTCCTTGGTACTAATCTTCTTTCTTTTGGTAAGAAAAAGAGGGTGAAGCTACTTTTCCATCTCATGTGAGCCGCCCCTCTTCTCCTCTCTTCTCCTCTTGGAAAATCCGATCCTCTAGTACAGGATTAGTCCAATAGCCGTTCGTATACGTGACGGTAGAGGAAGTCTGTTTAGATTTCTGCAGCCATCTCTTAAAGAGATATACCACGTAAGTATCTAAACTTTCTCTTTACGGCTTATTATTTTTTATTTTTACATCATTAGCTTCTGGGACCGGATTCAAGGAAATCAACGCGTATTTCTGCTTTAATCGGTTGATTTTCGATGACGAATCCCAACGAGAAGTACATGAATCACAGACTTACACTATCAGTATAAAAAATGAAACTAAAACTTTTTGAGTCATTGCGTAAACTCCTCTCTCTCATTCAATTTAATATCATAGACATCCATAGTTATATTAACATCAACGACAATGATTTCGTAGCTCACGCTTCTCGATGGCTTCAAATAAGTCTCCGTCATCATCAATCTTCTGGCTCCAGAAGTAGTAAACTGAAAATGAAAAACTATCACAACAAGCTTCAATTATCGCCAATTACGAAGAAGAATGTCATATTGAATTAACCTAACAGAAAAGATAGAGAAGACGAATTGCCTTCGTACAGAGTATAGCTTAGCATTTCAAAGCTAACAAACCATACCTTATATCGATTGCAACAAGACTAATAGCATTAGTTGAATAGAGATTGTTGAATTACCTTATTGAAGAGCACCATAGAGACTTGAGACAGATATCAAAAATCAAGGTCGAGACAGAGAAGCAAAGAAAGTTGAATTGAATTAAGAAACTATGGCAATGGAATAATTAAATTGAAGGAATTTCAGATATAATTTTGCTCTAGGTTTTGTAAGTAAGTTGAGTAGATGTAAGGGTATTTGGACACAGTTGAAAAGCTTGCCATGCTTCACTGGGTTTAGCGTTATAGGTAAAATCCATAAGATATTGGATTAGGACAAAATGAGGAAGATGAAGCCTGTGACTTTCAGATACAGAGATTTGATTAAGGGATGAGAAATTGGGGGAAGTAGAAGAATATGAGTTAATCTTCACTCATTAATTAATTTACTTTAGTAATTAGCTCGAATTTGTTACTGCGCAAATACAAATTTGTTTGTTATATTCAGTGATAATTTACCATCTCACAGGAGTGTAGTATATCTATTATTATCACTGCTACGAAAGACTTCTACGGCCGGAAAAAAATAAAAATGCCATTTTTATTTTTATTTTGATTTTTTACATAAATTATATATTTCTACAAGATCATATAACAAAAAATTAAAATAATTCACTTAACTGAACATTGCATTCAAATTATAAAAAAATCCATTCCATATAATATTTTCAAAAATTTCGTATTTGAGATTACATTCATTACTAACATTCTATTTTATAATTTAAAAGTTAACTATAATATAAATTATAAGTTATACGATTTCGCAATTATTTCCACAATTGTTAGTGAGTTTTTTTATCCGTCTCATATTATTACAGGAAAATTATCAAAAAAATTCAAAATTATAAATATTAGTTTTATATGCAGGTGAAATAACAATACGAGTTTCAGATTTAAAAATTATTGAGTGTGCAATGTGTGTAATTATAACTAATATAATATTAAACATGTGAAATTAAAACAAAACAAAAAATATTAGACAACTCGTACTGCTTTTCTTTTTCTTTTTTTTTTTTTCAACAATCAATGGGTTGAAATTAAAATTAAAACTTAAAGACAAAATATCACAATAAAATTAAATTCCCTAATCATGATTTCAAGTATTTTCTTTTGATTGTGGATCGATATATCGAGAATATTGACTCTTGAATATATTGTCCTAATCATTAAGCTATTAGTTTTCATAAAGTATTAAGTTGGATTAAATCTTTAAGCTTTATATCCAAATTTATTAGAATTTAGTGTTTATATTTTATGGACGATCCCATTACTCATTTAGTTAATTGTTTATCCATAAATAATCTTTTAGAACCATATAATCTTAGATTTAATTTTATGAAATGATTTGCGAATGAGGAAATTCATATATATAACTGTTTATTTTTCGATACTTTTTTTGTAAGGGTTTATAATTCTTTTTAATTTTCTTTCATAGAAAAAAATAAATTCCATAACTAATTTGTCATATCAGTATAAGCACATTTTTCTATAATACTAATTTATTTTCTAGTAATTCAAAATACAAAACTAGGGTATGTCTTATCCATAACACTTTATCAGACGATGCATATGCACATGCACTTCCAATAATATCATCCCACTAGTATCTCAATCGCAAATTTCAAACATTTCTCTCTTTTTAAGTATTACTAAATTCTTTTTTAGAAATTAATATTTATGATTGAAAATTTAAAGTTTACACAAAAGATGCTCAAGAATTCTTGAAAAAGGAAAAGATATGGAAGAATAAAGAAATATTTTCTATTGCAAGGGATGCACCTTCTAAAATCTTTTGGACTAATAAATTGAGTAGAATAGAATGTTTTTCAAGAAACGTCATTTTATTATGTATGTTTGAATATGAATAAATATATATCTAAACAAAAATGGAAAGTTCCATAAAAAAAATAAAAATGTTAATATTTTTTTTTTGAATGAAATAATACTAGAAATAAAAGTGTAAAAGTTATTTCTAATGATGTTACATTAATGCAGCCCCTCCAAAAGTTGTTCTCCAGTTTCGTCACCGACTTAGAGGATCTTATTTGGACAGGTCATGCGTTCCTGTTTAGGCTAAAATGAACCTGGCAACGATAGGACAACATAGATTATATGCAATTGCTTTTTGTAAAATGTGTTTTAACATTTGTAGTCACTAGTTGGCACTAAAAAGTCAAGGGAATGAGCTTCCTAGAAACTTTGATTTGCAAACTTATTTGTAATCCAAGTGATTGATTGAAGGGACATAAGGTTCAAATGAAGTGATAGAACCCGTTCACAAAATATGAAAATTTTGATTTTTTATTTTTTTTAATTTAGGGATAAGTTGCAAATCTCCGGTCTAAGATTATAGAAAATCTCAATATCACAAAGAAACTTACAAAAGTCGATTTCTTACTATTATTAACCCAATCTCATTACGCAACTTATATACCAAACGGGATCTAAGTATATTTCTCTCTCCGGTTTTATACCTTCCGAAAATTTATTAACATGTTAAACAGGTTAAAAATATGTAAATTTTCCAATTACACGTAATAAAATAATATATATGTTTTCAATTGGTTAAATGTTCACACCTATATCTTTTCAGTGTCAAAATATGAACTTTTGATTTTGAAGAACCTTGGAATAATTAAAGATAAACTGATTGAAAAGTCATTGTTAGAAGGGCAATGCAAACCATATGAACCATCCACATAAATATTCCCAAAACCCACATTATTAATAGAATTTCAGAATCATGAACTCATTATCCGTATTTTTTTTTTCTTTGAATCACTTTTATCATATCTTGACTAAAAAAAAAAAATTATCACTAAAAGCACTCAAACTATCAAATTCAAAAGATTATGTTTTTGCTATTTCATTTTCACTGGCAAACTCTGGTGCTCACCCATTTTCAAACTGGAATATATATATATCACTAATTAATTACATTGCTTATATTATTTCATGAAACTTTTCATAGTTTTAAATATTTGTGCCAATATTGTACAAATATTCGATAATTTCTCTGTCAGATACAAAATTACATTCCCAAATTTGGAGGCATTCATCAATAGGTTTAATTAATATTGAACCAAAATATACAAAGTAATTTAAATTTAATCAGACCCAAAATTTTGGTACAATTAAGAAATTAAATAATTAAAATTATATATTCAATCTATTTTTTTATGTTAAATTATCTTCTTCTTTTTTTAATAAAGTAGCAATGAAAATAGTAAAATTACTTTAAATTTATGACTAAATAGTTATCACTACAACAAAAGGGGCCTATAGCGACGCTGAAAATTATTGTTTAACGACGCTTTTTGTATCCTTAAATGCTTCTTGACGCTTTTAAAAGCGTCGCCATTAGCGTTGCTAAAACTCGTGTCGCGATTTATTTAACGACGCATTAACGTTATGTTGCTAAGAATAATTGGGCGACACTTTTAATTTATGCATCTCAAAATTGACGACGCTTCCATTTTTTTTGTCTTAATATTTTTTTAATTATTTATTTATGAATTTATATATATTCCCTACATTTTCTTAAAGCGTCATAAAATTGGCGACACATAATTTTAATTATGTAGTTATTCAGCTACATTAGTCATTCATTCCGTCTCGAATAGCACAACACTTCATTTAAAAGTGTCACGAATTTATGACATAAAATTTCATAAAGCGTCCCTATTTAGCTATACTTAGAATTAACTGTCACAAAAGTAGTAACATTTTTTTTCAAAAACGTCTCTGAATTTGTGACGCATAAAAATAATTCTACAATTATTGTGGCGACATTATAATTGAAAATGGTTAAAAAAAATTACGACGTTTAATTATTGATATGTCATTCAACAGCATTATTTATCAAATGTCGTAATTATAACGACAAAAATTTGCATTATGTCTCTTTTTTATTGTTATTTTTGTTATTACTATTATTATTATAACCTATAAAAGAATTGAATTTTTTTAAAAAAAAAACTAAATGTGCATTACATCCTTTTGTTATCATGAACAAAGCAATAAATATAAAATTCTAGAGGATAAAGCACAAATAGTATCAATAGAATATAAGAAAGCTATTACAACTTGAAAACTGTACAATTGCAGTATGTATATGACCTTTAACAGTGAAATTTTAAAATCATAATGTTTCGACAATTCTTACTACAAAAACATGTTTAAACTTCTCCTCAGTGCCTCCAACCTTGCATCTCAATGCGATTTGCTTCAAGAATTCATGTGCCTGAATGGGTAGACAATGAATGTTAGCAAATCATTAAACACTCTTAATTGAAAAAAAACAAATCGCCTAAAAATTATGTAATCAATCTCGAACTGCTTAATTGTACTAAAAAACATAAATTTCATACCTTGAAGCTCCAAGCTGTTATGATGGTAAAATTTTGAGAAAGTACTTAATTATACTATATAACCAAAAAATGGACAAGTAAAACTAACAGGAGTCCTGACAGTAATAACAATAGAGTAAACTAAATTGGCTTTTAAAATTAAGCTTATATTACTGGTATCTTTCCCTCACACAAGTGTAAAAAACAATTGTGAACCATCAGCAATGAACCTGGTCAAATAAACAAAACTTGTAAAATATGAGCCGAAAGTAAAACAAATACTTAAATCCGTAAGAGAATGAACAAAGCAGGATTGATAATTACCCAAAATCGAAATTATGAAAAAATTAAGCTGTAGACTTGAACAAAAAAAAGAATACACGCATCAGATCTGCGTAGTGAACATGCAATTGGAAATTCGTTCGATCACCTGAGCTTTGAAACTGATGTTTGATTATTGGGAAGCATAACTCAAATTGGTGTGATTGCTGGGACGGAAACTGTTATTGGGTCAGTAATCTAAACACCCAATTGGAAAACAAAGTGAAAATGGCAAATGTAGACAGAAACAAACATAATCACAGCCAAACACCACCCGGAAACCAACTAAACTGAGCATAAAACTTCAAAACAAAATTGAAATAGCAGAAGATTGTAAGGTTTCACTTACAGCCAAGATTCGAAGGAGAAACCGTAAACAAGATGACAGTAGAAATATGCCAAGCAAAAATATGCTAGAAGCAAGAGAACAGAGACTGCTACATCAAACCATAATGTAAAGAAACTTAACATAGAACATACCTAGGATTACCAATAAATTATAGAAAGCTTTTGAACCAGAGCATACAAGTATTGGTTTAATCATCAAACGAATTTTTACAATTTTGGATTTTGAAGAAAAAATCTTCACAATTTTTTTTTCTTTTTTTTGGTAAATTTAGATTTTCTAGAGATTGGGTATTAAATCTATGACATCTCACCTCCACTTTAAGAGGTGTACCAATTGATTTACATCCAATTAGTTACGATTTTCTGTTATAGTTGTAGACTTGTATGCAATTTAGACCCACAATACATTTTGCTCAATCTAAACCATTTAAACCCATAATTTTCATTTTTCACATTCTATAAAACCATAAATAAAAGTTAATTTGACCAAATGTAGAAAATGATACTATAATTAATTGATGACAAACTCATTATGATCTAATATAGCAAACTGATAGCAAATTAAGCAACAAAAGAAGAAATGAAATATTACATAAAATCCAATCCATAAAAAGTAGGAGAAAAAAGAAAAAAAGTTAAATTTCTTCATCTCCCCCACATTACAAGAACACACATGACAAATCACACAGGATGAAGGACTAACAAAAACAAGCTGAAAATTTGAAGAGTAAATGGTGTTTGATTAATAATAAATCAGAACTTGGTTTGAAGGTAACCAACAACATTGGGATCCAACTGAAAAGCCTTAGACAGAATATCAGAAGCAATAGGCGGATTAGAACCAAAAACAGCATTAGCAATAGTAATAACACCCGGATTTTGGCTGCTGTGAGCTGCAATTGCAACTGCATTTTCATACCCAACATTTCTCTGGAAGTGAATCAGGTTCACTGGGAATACAGAGCATACAAGTATTGGTTTAATCATCAAATCATGTTGCATCAGTTAGGGACAGATTCTGAGTTCGATTCTCGGAATGCCCCTCCAAATACAATTTTGTCTCAAAATTTTAAATTTGAATCTCTTCTACGAGGTTTGTTGGAGAGACAACGTTGAAGTAGTCAAACATCAAAACAGGAATGCCTTAAAATAAGCTAATATTTCTGAGCAGATTCCTTACCAATATTTTATAAAATAAGACAAGTGGATGTTTTAGGTAGACAAAAAAGATAAATACATTATCCTACTCAAAAACATTATAAATCTAGTCTTCTGTACCCAAATGGACAAAATTTTTGAAGATATTGAAATTGCAAGTTTCAGGGAAAAGTTCAAACAATTGGGCATTTAGTCTAGTGGTATGATTCTCGCTTAGGGTGCGAGAGGTTCCTGAGTTCAATTCTTGAAATGCCCCCTCTAAAATTTTTTTCCCCTAAAACATTTCCTTTACCTGTTGAAATAAAAGTATGAACATGGTAATCAGATTAACATTATATACCTGTATGGCTGTGTATGCAGATCAGTTCATATAAAAAGTGAGCAATTAATCTCAACCCTGCAAAATGGTGCAAATGTTAAGATCTAAGACCAATTTGGCTAATAATATTATTAAAAAATGGCAAACATATACCGAGAATGGTTGTATGCAACAAAAGAAGTACATAAATGTATCCCGAATTTTTTATTCACACAAAGCAATTCGCGTTTTCAAGTCCCATAGGTTTCCAAGAACTTCAGTTCAAATCACATGTATGCTGTCATGTAATGTGTAAAATCAATAAACAACTATGTTAGCATAACTTCACCAGACAATGAAAGTAGTGATTATTATCAAACAAATCATATCATTGTCTTCAAACTTCTCTATCCTAAGGGCTTCAAGAAAAGCCAAACAATACATAAAACTTGGACAAGGTTCCTCAGCTGGATTACACATGAGAGAATCTAAAACAAGTAACCACAAAACAAAAATAGAGGAAAAACAACGGAATTGCAAAATTGAACAGAGGGATCTAAATTGAAGAAATCAAAAATAGAATCTAAATTGAATGGTTGAAAAGCCAATTTCAAATCATTAATGCTAGAAAGATTGCAAACTTGGACAGAGGAATCGAATAGACACATAAACTTGAAACTGGATTAAGAGCCACTTACATCAGAATTGAAACGGAAATATCGATGGATCGCTGAACTTGAAAACCCTATACAACCAGCAACTACCTAACGACAATTGATACGGTAGATCAAAGGGAAAATCGGCAAATCTGCAACGGCGATGAGCTAAGGAGATTAGAGGACTGAAAGAGAGACAAGAACGAAATTAGAACTGAAGGGGAAAAGAGAATCTCACCAGATGCTGCGAGAACGAAGGAGGAGTAGTCGACTGGATCTGTGCAGCTTCGCAAACATAATAGAATCGCTACGGAGGAGAACGATTCTTCGGTTTCGTTCTTGGCATTAAGATTAGTATTGATGAAGAGGGCAATTAAAACTAGCAAATACATAAACGACGGCGTATAAGTGGGCAATTAATCCTTGTTCAACACTGATATGCAATTGCTATTATTACTATTATTATTATTATTATTATTATTATTTAAAAAAAAAAAAAGTCTACCTACTCAAACGTAAGCTTTTGTTGCATTCTTTACTGTTACTCCATATGTGCAGTTATCTTAAACATATCAAAATTGAATGCTTTAGAAATAATTTATTAGTTGTAGTTTTAAAATAATTAGTAGGATTATTTACCCCACAAAAAAAAAAAAAAAAAAAAAAAGTTAGATGACATAATTACAAATTAAAGTTATATGGGTATCATGTTATAACTATAGTCTATAGTTAGAGGGCTGTAGTTATTATTAACACAATTTATTAATAAATAAACACCATTATGTAAAAAAGGATAAATATCAAGTTATTTATAAATTAAAACACAAATATATGAATCATTATCTTCTTAGCTATAATTTATCATTATCATTATTATCATAATTTCTACCAATTTAATTAAAACTATCTACAATTTCTCCCTATTTAGGTTCACAATTTCCTGTTTTACTATTATATTAATAGTTGTTATTAAATTGTCTTATGTCTTATATATATTGATCTGCAAAACTTTAAATTTTATTTTTTTATTTTATTAATAACTTTTGTCTCACTTTATGTATATATTAAAAGAAAATCGTGATATATACGCAAATCATATATATGATTAATAAATAGCTACAAATTCAATAATGTCTCAATTACATACTCTAATTTAGAATAGATCCAATATAATTTAGAATAGATCATATATCGCAACATAATATCAAAGTGTCCTTATTTGAATACATATCAGTTACTCTTTTTTTTTTCTCACCAAACTAGTACAAATTCTCACAAAAATAAAAATGTCTCTAAATCAGAAAATACAAAAAAAAAATATATCAATACAAAATTTAAACAACAATTAACATTAGAAAATACCGATGCTTTTTTAAAGATTGTCGTCAAATTATTTTTCTAAATACAACATAAAGTTAAAAGCGTCGTTAAATGATAATAAGAATCGACACAAATAGAAAAGTGTCGCTAAATTTATATATATAACGACAAAAATAAAAAGTGTCTTAATGTGAAAAATATTAAGACATTTTTATTGACGCAAAATTCAAAATGTCTTTAACTTGAAAAAAATGACGACAATTTTTCTAAAAGCGTAGCTAAATTTTTAAAATTAACGACAAAATAATAAGAGTGTCCTTAAGCGATAATGACAATCGACACAAATAAAAATGCGTTGGTAAATTCTGAAATATGGTGACACATTTTATTTTCATCGCAAAAAATCTGTCGCTATAGGCCCCTTTTGTTGTAGTGTATTTAGGTTAACAGAATATTTCAGTTTTCAAAAGCCAATCGAATACCGAAATTGAAGTTTTAATAAATTTAAAATCAAGGGAAGCTAAATTATGAAAATAATGGAATCAAATTAGTATATTATTCAATATTGATTTTATAAGAGTAATATATGAAGTTTATGGTTAATAAATGTTTAAGGGGATCAATTCCTGGGACCAACTCAGCTGGTTAGCAGTACCGAATTATGGAACAAATAAAATATTAACGAAGTTCACTCACATCGTGAAAGTACCAAATTGTATCTTCTGTTACAAACAAACGTTAGAGTAAAATAAAATAAAATAATAATTATTTTTAATTACAATAAAAAACTCTTTATTATTTATCTTTATCATTAAAATACACTTAAATATCTTATCACAATTATTAGCATATATCGTTTTTCTAGATAAAGTCTAATGCTAAAAGTATTTCTCTTCGACTAGATGGTTTAAAGTTTAAGTTTTACCCGGTAGATGGACATCGTCAATTAAGAAAAATACAGATAACAACAATATAAAAAGACAACAAACCAAACCAAGCAAGGACAAGTAGTTTCAGTGACATTTCTCTCCTTAAACATTACGAATAAGATTGCAGCACATAGATTTAGAGTCTTTTACTCTAAAATCACCACGGTAGGAACCTCGGGTGTGTAGATTCTATGATAAGTAGCTTAATCGAATTTTTTCAGCAATAGACCACTAATTAAACGTTAAGTCCTTGTAAGCATTTTATCAAAAGATAAAAACCTCTCGTATACAATCACGAGTTTTTTATGGTCTTTTTCATAGTCATGAATTTTCTCTTGGTCTTATCACAACTACTAAAATATGAGGTGACCAAACTCATAAATAAATAAAGAGCACCATAAAATAATCAATAACATATAAAACTCATAATAAATAATGAGAAAAAATACTTACTAATATCAATCCAAGCTGGCTCAAACCTTTAGATGGACTACTTACTACTCCTACATAGCCTTAATAAAAATAAAAATTAAAAATTAAAAATGAAAGAAAATGTTAATCAATTAGAAAGAGCGAGTCTTACAAGAGCAGAGAGAAAATGAGAACTCAAAAACTCTACAACTAACAAAGAGAAGTATTTATAGCACTCCCGAAGACCATTTTATACTATAATAATAATTATTCTAGCAGCTTCGAAAACTCAAAAATAACCACACAAATAAAATATGGATTGGTTCACCTAATACCCAATAAAGCTAATTGGCCACAAAAATCAGATATATTTTAAAAATATCTTCTCCTCTCCAGTGGGCTTCATTTTCACTCCTTGCAAGGCCCATTCATTTCTCCCTCCGCCAAATACTCTTTCAGTAAGCTCTCCAGCTTGTTTACTGAAGTTACTCGAGTTTGAGCTCTATTTTATCTTTTAACCCGAAATTAGCTCTAAGTAGCCAATAATTCTCCAATTAAGCTCATTTTTAATTCAATAAATACCCAAATAATTAGGTGAAATATTCATTTATCACTTATAGTTTAATAAAGTTTAACTATAATTAATATCTTAAGAATTAGTTTAGTGAAAGAACATACTAGTAATTTTCTCTAACAAATAAAGTAGTAAAATTTATAATTATATCTAACTAAACCACCAAAAATACATAAAGTATGTATAATCTAACAAGTACATTTAAATTAATTTATCTAAGATAAAAATCTAAAAAAAGTTATTCCTTTTCTTAAAAATATAATCTCAAAAACTTTAAAAATATTACTTTCATATACAAAAGATATTTGACATTTTGCATAGATTCATAAATTTATTTTTTTTAAGAAATTAATTTAGGATGCGATTTCATGATCTTTTATCAAATATAATGATATAAAAAATTTAATATTAAATCTTTTTTGTAAATATATTCTATTTAAATTAGATTATAACTAGCTTCACAAAAAAAATATTAACAATTAACTATAATATATAAATTTCTTAAAAAAAGATTTATAAATATATTATACTTACTCTCATCACATTTATATGGCTTTCAAAAATTATTAATAAAATTATTTTTAAATAAAATTTGTTATAACCTATGACTTTCGGAAAAATAAAAATAAAGATATACATTTATACAAAAAAAAAAAAAAAAGGTTTAAAACTAACATTATATATCTATAATTAAGTAATAATTTTCAAGAATGACTAGTACCTCTATCCCGGGAATATATGCAAACCTATATCTTTTTTACGCTCCATGGTGAAATACACATAATTAATTTTTTAACTACAAATAACTACTACTTTTTAATTATATCTCAATTTATTATATTTAAAATTATTAAAATTGAAAATAAAATAATTTTTTTTATTAAAATACTTTATTAATTGAAGATATAATAAGAAAACATTACTAACATTTAATGTTTTGTTATTCAATAATACACTTTTATTTATGTCTAGGGACGGAAGGAAAAAGGAGTAGAATTTTATATTAAATTTATAGGAGTGACAATTTGAATTATCGTGTTATAATCGTGTTACATTATTCAATACATAAATTAAGTAAAAATTTGTCACTATAAATTGTGTTGTGGTGTTAAATATAGATAAACAGAAAATTTTAGGGGCTATTTGGTTATGCTGTTACTGTTTGATATTTATTGTTGTCAGTTGTTGTTTGCTGTTTGTTGACTGATAATTAGTATTTGGTAAAAACATGGTAAATTTTTACTATGTAGATATAAAATAACTAATACGAAAACAAAAATAAAATAAGAGGAAGTGTTTTTCAAGAAAAACAAGTTTTATCTGTTGATGGAAACAACAGTTCCTCGTTTCTTAAAATTTATCAGTAGCTATTAGAAAAACCTAACCAAATATCTATTTTTTTTTGTTGTTTGGTATTTTAAACGGGTTTTAGAACACTTATTGCATATGGCACATCTTGAAATATATAGCAAAACGGATTACTACTTGATCTTTTAGGATATAAAAAAAAAAAATAAAACTCTTGTTATAAATAAAAAAAATTTAAAATATTTATAAAGTATATTATTTTTTGAAAATACATTAACAATAAAGATGGTTACTCTTTTAAAAAATAATAAGAAATAGTAATTCTATTTTATAACTGGAGGACTATACACAGGAGTATTGTAATATTTTGCAGAAATAAATAATACTAAGGAACTTCAGTAAAATTTAACTGCATGAACTTGGTTGGCCAGTGGATGATTTCTGAGGTGTCAGCATATGAGAGGACAGGAGCAGAGTGACACGATAAATTTGTGTGGCGGACCCCACTTCACGTGGCATTCACGCTGTCAGTAGTTACGTGAGATGAGATAATGACACGTCTCTTAACATCGAAAGAAAGAAACACGTGTCCAGATCATTGATTGTCTAAACAGGACCACTTTGTACTCTTCCCTAGAACCAGGTCAGATTTAACCATTCTTCTCGCTCTCATTCGCGTTGCGACAAATCCCAAAGTAAACTTCTTCTTTATTCCCAAAATGCCCCTTCTTTTGTCCCTTCCCCGCTGTTGGTTTTTACTTCATTTCTACATGCATTTTTCTTCATCTGCGCTTAATAAATTTGGAGTCCAACACGTGGCATGTGACTTGTGATTGTATGAGTTCATGGCCCTGGGAATTTCTCATACTAGTATTTTATTATTTATATATCCCAACAAATTTAAGGAAATTTACTTTGCTACCTACCTAGTTTTGGACAATGTGGATAAATAATACTTTTATAAAAGGGATAGATTTTTTTTTTTTTAATATCAAATTGAAATTGAATGTTTTCACTAGTATTGTTGTGAATAATGTAATTTGAATACAGGTGTAACTTTGATTTAACTAGTATTAATTTTTACAAGTTTATTAATTTTATTGATTAGTATAGGTTTTTTGAATTGTCTGATTAATAAAACATTTTTATGTGGTTCAAAATTATAGTAATCTGTAACGTTTATTGGTTAAGATGTTATTAGTTAAATTGCTGTTTCAATTATCTAACAATAAAAATTATATTGTCCATTATATTATCAAATTTTTTAGATATGTTTTTTAAAAGTGAATCGATAATTGTAGTTGCATAAAACTATAATTTTGATGGCTGAGTCAATGATTTTTTTCATATATTAAACATTTTTTTGGTTACACATATATAAAAATTTAATTAATTTAGTGGATAAAAACTGAAAAACCTATATTTATCCCAAAAAAAATTTCTAAAAGCCAACATAGAAAGTCATACTCCATTTGATTATCTAATAATAAAATAATAATTAAAAAAGTCCCACGTGGCACCTCAGATGAAATGTAAACAAAATGTTTTAATAATTTCAACATAATGATGGTAATATTTTAATTTTCCTTGAACTAGGTGTTAGATTCTAATTCTGTGAACGGAAAAAATAATTATGAAATGGACTATGAATAGGAATAGTAATTACCGAGAAAGTTCGAATTTGTAATGAGTTTTTTTTAATTCGAATTCCGATTTAACTGAATGGTTTAAAAAAAAAAATATTTTCAACCCGAAAAGGCAGTAACAGTAAAAGGAAAGGAAGTAATTAAGTTAATAGTTTTTTGCTTTTTTTTTTTTTTTTTTTTGTAAGAAAAAGGCAGCCTTATCCATTATAAAATACACTACAAACAAACCTTTATAAAAGCAGATCAAAATCCCCCATTTTGAACGAAAGAAAGGAACCCAAAACCGAAAACCAGAGCCAAACAGAGAAAACAAGAGGTTTTAATGGCGACCAGTAAGAGCTATTTTCCTCGACAAAACTACCGATTCTTAACCGCCGATCAGACTCTCCACTCTCCTCTCTCTCAAGACTCCTCAGCCTTCGAATTCGAGGAGTCCGATGTCTACAACAACTCCGTCGCAACTCTTTCCAACTCGCCCGAGTTCCGAAAAGCGGTTTCAGGTTCCAGATTCAATAAAAAATCGACGGCCAGAACAGTCGTCGGGGGTAAGCCGTCTTCTCTCCCG
This sequence comes from Euphorbia tirucalli, assembly GCA_039660915.1. Taxonomy (NCBI): domain Eukaryota; kingdom Viridiplantae; phylum Streptophyta; class Magnoliopsida; order Malpighiales; family Euphorbiaceae; genus Euphorbia; species Euphorbia tirucalli. Next base: position 17,417,638 of record CM077639.1, read on the forward strand.
GTCAATATTCCGGACTGGTCAAAAATTTTGAAAGATGAGTACAGGGAGAATCGCAGGAGAGATGTGGAAGACGACGATGACGACGACGACGACGAGGAGGAGACGGAGGGCCAGGATTGTTTTGATGGACATAGAGTTCCGCCTCATGAGTTCTTGGCGAAGACGAGGATCGCATCGTTCTCTGTACATGAAGGAGTAGGGAGGACTTTGAAAGGAAGGGATCTGAGTAGGGTCAGAAATGCAATTTGGGAGAAAACTGGGTTTCAAGATTGAAAGTATGAACTACAGTTGGAGAAATTTCTTTTTCTATTTTTTCTTTAAATATCGGAAAAATAAATTAACAACGAGATTTATATAGCGAAGAGGAGAAGAAATCATTATTACAGGGGATTTTAATCTTGATTTTACAGTAAGATATAGATGAGGTTTTTCGATTTCGGATTTTTTTTTTTTTTTTTTTTTTGAAATTTTCATTTATGTTTTTATGTTGTTTCAAATTTTGATGACTTGTTTGCTCAAGGATATTACTTGACTTGTATGCTTGGAAGGTGCTGCTAACTTGTTCAGAAATTGCGGAGAAAGTTTCGCTTCTTTTTTACAATTTTATGATATATTGAAACTCTAGTTTATTTCATCATATACGTGAAAAGTAGAAAGGTGGGCGAGGGTGGGAGGGGGCAATTACGGAAGAAAAGTGGGAAATAAATAATGAAAGGATTCAATAATTGGTGGAATTTGGGTATATTGATGTGGTTGGGTTATGTCAATTGTATTAAGAAAACACCAACTTATGATAAAGACAATAATAAATGAGCAACTTTTGAATGCCATATATACCCCTTCTGAAATTTGAGGCAGGCATTAGGAACTTGCTTAGTTGGATTGTAAGAATTTCGTTGTTTACTTGACGATTTTAAGTCAATTGAACAATTGATTACTTGACGATTTGTCCAATGCACAGTGATTAACAGGTTCGTCCAAACTAAAATGATAAGGCGAAATTTGTCTTTTAAAAATAAAACAGACGAAATAATTGGTACTTGTATTTTAGTTGAATTTTTAATTTGTCATTTTAGGAATGAGATCAGCATATATATTTTATTACTAAATTAGTAAAAAAAAAAATATTACATTATCAAATCAATAAATAAGAAAACAAAATTATTTATAATTTTTTTTTTTAAATTACAAGTATATCAATCCAGTAAAATTTAAAAAAATTTTAAAAGAAGTATTTTGTATATATATATATATATATAAAAAGAATACCATTGTACTATTTTAAGTACTTACTGAAATCTTCAGCTTTTGTAAATCTTTCTACTACGTGTTATGATCACGAAGTTCTTGTGAACTTAAAAAATACGCTTTTTAAAAAGATAAAACTTCATACTGTTTACAATGAATTTGGAGTTCATGCATATGCATAGGGGCCAGTTTGGGACAGCTTTCAACAGTTTAGAAAGCAGCTTTCAGTCAAAGTATGAGAATTTTTATTTTGGCTGAAAGATGCTTTTGTGGCTGTAGAAAACAGTCTCAAATGCACAATTGATAAAAGTCATATTGTATTCAGGAAAGCATTGAAAAAACACTTAAAATTATTTTTAAAAAATGCAATGAAGGGCCTGTTTGATTCAGCTGTTGCTGTTAGCTATTTGCTGTTCATGTTAGCTGGTTGCTGCTGCAGTAAGCTGTTAGCTAATTAATTGACAACGTTTGGTAAATTTAGTATCAGGTGTTGTTGTTGAAATGTAAAAAGACTAATATAAATATATATTTTATACCATTATACAGTAATTATATAAAAATTATAATATTACATGAATATTAGTAAAAATAATTAGATAATTAAAAATTTTAAAAAATTTTTTTATTTCACTTCAAACATTATAATTTTCATTAAATAGCAATTTCATAAGTGTACAAAAATAATTTAAATTATAGTTTTATCTATGTAAAATGCATCAAAATAATTAAAAAAAACTTTTCGTGAAAAAAGAGCTTTTCGGAAAAAGTTCTTTTTTCCTGCAGAACAGTTAAAAACAGCTATTTAAATTTTCTAACCAATCGATAGTTTTTTTGTTTTTCGGATTGAAAAGCTAAAAACTCTAGCGAAAAGCAGAAACAAACACCCTCGAAATCTAACTTTCTTTGACAGTACTTTTACTAACAGCAATACCAAACTGATCCTAAATATAATGATTCTGTAATTTGAGAATTGGCTTTAACAAAAAAAATAAAAATTTATCGTGTTATTATATCTCAGTAAATTTAAGCTAAAATTTAAAATGTTAACCAACTACAAAGTCCAAAAATATTCTCTTGACGTTAGCAAGTAGATGTTTTCAATTCGATAAAAAATGTTGTCCGTTTTAGTTCAAATTTTGTTTATTGGATTCACGGTTTTAAAATCCATTTACATTATACACTTTAAGTGATATCCTTCATCGTTCATCTTTAACGCATGAACGGCTAGTTATAGAATAAGCTTACTTTCTTTAACAAACTAATCATACCTTTTTTTGAAAAAAATTTATTTCTTATCTCATGCGCACAAAATCATTCATTAGAAACAAGGTCATTAAAATTGAATTACACAGCGAATCGATGAGGTTACAAATTCGCAGTTTGTTAATTCAAAATAATTTAATCAGTAGTTTAACTGAATGTTTATTTAAAAAAATATGTATTATTTAATCATAAACATTCTTTAACCGGCGGTTTGATCTTCCAATTTGGCCTTACCCATTTTTATAAAATTTGAATTTTTTTATCAAACCAAAAATGAATCGTGGCAAGTTATGGGTTGAGTTCAAACTGAAATATGAAATATGGATAATAAATTTATCCTTATATTGAACAAATTCAATTTTGTCTTTATATCTTTTGGAAAACTCAAACAAACATTTTGAAAACTAGTCATATAGACATAATGGATAACAAAATTTTTATGTAGCCTATTTTTCATTAAAAAACTCCATTTAGACTAAATTTATACTAGTAATAGCTTGGTTTTTACAATTTCAACTTAAGTGGCTTAATTTTATTTTTAAACTGTAAACTGAGACACATAACTAAATAAATGTAACAATTTAATATATATTTATTATACTAAATTAAGTCAAGTGCACACTTAATCAAAAAAATTGAATTGAAACTCAGATTCTAAATTATGATTGGATTAGAAAAAGAACTTTATATTTCATATATATGTTTAGTTCAAGTTGTCAACAATAATATTATATACAATGTTGGTAAACAAGTATTCAAATAATAAGGTAAAGTTATACAAACAAAAATCTTTTATGTGTAGCACAAACACTAAAGTAAATTACTTAAATTAGTATTTTAGTTCTAATTGCATACTTTTTTTTGAGAATAAATTTCAAATAATGCATTCTTTGTAATGAAGGGATCGATCAAAGATGCTATACTTCTCCCTCTAATTTTTTAGTACATGATAATGTCATACAAAAACTCCATTTTATATAGGAATCTCAAAATGGGGTATCGTATTTTGTTTGTGTCGTGTTGATACACTGTGGTGACATACATAATAGCAACACTGACACGATCCATATATTAAATGAGTTGACACGATACGACACGATATTATAATAGAGTTGACACGATTAACATGTTTAACTTGTTTACTTGATAATAAGCTTATGAGTCCATTCAATATGATTCAATCTTATTTATAACACTGCCCTTCTAAAAATAAACCAATATATACTTAAAATGCGTAAGCCATCAACTAAATAAAAATTTCAAACATTCCTAATTAAATGATTAAAAGATAAGTGATAGACAATAAATATCAATAAAGAACACGCAACCAAACAATAAAAACTAGTTTAAGTTTTGCATTTTATATTCATAAATGACGGGCACAAGATAAGAATTTGAAGACTTGTAAATAAATACTACTAATAGAGATAAGTTTCAAAAATATATAAACTTATTCACTAATTAATAATGTTGAAATTTTGAAACCATAATCACTAGTAATTTTAAAATTCTCACACAATTTTTTATGAATTTTTATTCAGTATTTTGGTATTTTATATATATATATATATATATATATATATATAAAATATTTTAAAGAAAAGAATAAATTTATTTTACTCAGAATAAATGACAGCTTTGACCTTTAATATTGATTAAAATTATTAATTTATTAAATATGTTATATGGGTTCACAGATTGATTCGTAATATATTTCGTTTTATCTCGTATCATAAATGTGTCAATCCTTTTATGACACTAACTTTCATAAGTCCTAGTATAATTCGTTAAATTTTGAGTTTAACAAATCGTATTAACTTGTGATTACTCATTTTAAGAGCACTAATTAGATACGATGTTGGCGTGCACTTAATCAATTAACCGTGTATGTATGTGCATATATGCGAGTAACATGGTGGTTTCAATTTACATACATCCTATAAAATTTGGTAAAATAGGTACCGTTAGTAGGACTGTTTTGAATTTGAAATCTAATCTCTCAGGAAACCCGTCATTACAGGACCAAAAAAAAAGTAATTAGATGGTTTTTATTAATAGTAAGTTTGTGTTGTTACATAGATTTAATTTAATTTTATACTTATTGCACTGTTAAACTTAGCACGCTTAAAAAGGCATGTAAATTCTCTTCCACTAATATATAAATGTTCCTTTTCTTTTCTTTTCTTTCTTGACAAATATAAATAAAAAAAAGGGAAGTTTTTATTGGGTGTGGTGTCGGTATAATTGGAGTTGGTGAATGGTTTTGGTAATTCGACAATAAAATAAAAGTAAAGGACAAGTTAGAAGATAGAAAAATATAATTAAGACACAAAGACCAAATGGATATGCTGCTGATAATGGTAGCATTAAATAACATAGGTTAGTGATGAGGGAACAATTTTAATTTTACTTTGGACAATACTTATATTATGTTTGGTAATAATAAAAGATAGGGATAATATAATTGCCAGGCTAGATGCAATTCCTATACTTTTTTTTATTATTATTATTTTTTTATATATCAAGATGCGCTTGATTAATTAAACAGACATATCCATAAAATTAAGCATTAATTGGACATTGGATCTGCTATCCATAAAGTTATTTTATGTGAACATCATGAACTAACTTACATTTATATTGGATAATGATCCTACTTAATTCATTAATAATACCATTTCTAGTTTATCAAAATATGCTTTAGTTGGAATTCGAAGCCCCATGTGAAATCCAGGTGCATCAACAAAAGCTGGCATTCTAATTCTAATTTAACTACTTCTACTTCAATTTAATCAGAATTTATACACTACATTCCTTTTTATGATACCAGCTACTTCAAAATTAAATCTTAAATTTATAACGCATCTTAATTATTATCTTTTATATATATGAAAAAAAATATAGCCTAGTTTACCTACTCACCTAATATATTGAAAACAATGTAATTAATATAGTTGAGGGACAAATTTTACACATTAATAATTATTGGTCAGTTTGTAATTTCAAGTGAAAATTGCAATTCAAGAATTGTGTTTTCTTTATGTGTGTATATATATATATATATAAAGACATGCGGTTTAAAAATGATGATGTGGCAAAGGGTATATTTATCCATTTAGTATTCTAATAGTTTACCGATATTATTATTAGGAATTTTACATTAAGATTTCTATGGTTTTCTATATTCCATTATGTGATGGTTATTTTTTTTTTTTTTTTACATTTGTAATCATTATTTAATTAAGAAAAATATTTGCACTTCTCTAAAATTTTTAAACTTTATCGCTAAGGTCTATTTTACTTTTATTAAACAACTTAAAAATTTTTAATTCAAAATAGATAAAAATATCTTTTGCTATATCATGATTTATTGTTATATTTGTTTAGCTAACTTTTGAATCCATATTTTCTCTTTTTGAAAAAAAAAAAAACACAATGTTTGATTTATTAGCGAATAGAACTACATGAGTGGTTTTTAAAGTTTCTCCTTTAATATTCTAATTGATGTCTTATTGATCTTGATAAACAATATTATACGTTATCTATTGTAAATGGAAGGAAATTTTGATTTTTTGGAACACCTCAATTAATGTTTTAGTATCTAATAAAATATGAGAAAAATTATCATGATTGCATGATTGCATTACTACTACTACTACTACTACTACTAATAGTATTATTATTATTATTATTATTATTATTATTATTATTATTATGGGTTCATATGGTATGATATGGTGGTGTATTTGTAAATTGTATTGAAGTAATTGTGAAATCTAGATCAGATCAATCTGTTCAACTGAAATTGCTGGCTAACCCAATCCGATTTAAACTAAAAAGCTAGTTTTTAAAAAACTCTTTTTTCACTCGTTCATTTGGACGGTTGGTCCAATTCAAAGGGCCGACCACCTAGTAACCTAAGGTACTATTTAAAGGATGTACGAATAGTAATTAATCTTGCTGCAGTTCAAAGAGTCTAAAAGGATCAAGCGAGTCAAATTTAAAACTAAAAACAAACTGTAAAAACAATATTTAGACTTCGTCTTAGTTTAAATATTGTTTGTTTGGTGCTAAATCCAGTAGATTTACTATAGGTGATGGGGTGTTGGTAAAGATGAATGTTAAATCTGTATATATAAACCTTGTATGAAATGAAATTATTTCATTTATTTAAAATGTCATCTGTTATGAATCGATGAGAGAATTTTTTATCATACATGTATTAAAATTAGTTATATTCTCTCGTGTGTTTTTTAGAAGTACTCCCTCCGTCCCAAAAAGATACTCCATGTTTCCATTTTGATGCATTCCAACTTATAGTTCATTTTTATTTTTGAGATTATAGTTATATTTTTAGTTTCTCAATATACTTTTATATAATATATAAATCCTTTAAATACTGTAGGTATTCAGATAATGTATAAGAAATATATCGACACAAACATACATCTAACGTTATGGGGTTTTGAAAAAAGGTATAAATATATGGCGTTTTAAACTTCTCTCCATGCTTTTGGACGATTTTGCCCTTAATTAATTCTTCTAACAATAAATACTAACACAATTTAGATCAATTGAATCAATGTAGCCAGCTAGGGTAATTAAAGAGAAAGATTAGAATCTAGTGGCAGGTGTGAGCGGACGACGCGTTTTCGATGGGACGCGGGACTCCTTTTCGGAATGGGGCGCCACGATCTCGGGCGGGCCCCTCCCTCGCGTGGGGTTTTTATGAATGGAAAATCGCGTTTTCGAAAATAAATGGAATTAATGCATAAAAGAACCGAGGCCTAAGTCTCGATGAATATTGTAGAGTCGCCACCCGGCTCAGCTCAACCGGGAAATTCTTAAGGTAGCTGAACCGGACAAACGGCCGCTACACTATCCAAAGATTTGGGTCCGGACAAGTCCCTTATTTCGTGTCTACTTAAAATAAATATTGCCAATGTTCTTGAATGGTATTTCAAAATCTAAAGTCAATTTTATGAATATAAAAGGCATACAGCGCGCATACAAAATATTTAATACAAAAATAAGGAAAAGAAATAAATATTAATCGGCTTACAACCAAATCGAATGGAAAAATAAAAACTCCCGCCTCACTTATACAATCGCCTAGAATACACGCGAATCTAAAAAAAAAATAATTACAATCGCCTAAATACACGATTTAATCTATTAAAATACATCAAAAAATTAAAATAAAAGAAATTAAAACCTGCAAAACAGAAGGTTAGCACAATTTATACGGCATGCCACAAGTTGGACTCAAACAGATAGAATTGGGAAATCAAGTATCGGGGGGCATGCATAGAGGGGATAACCGGGTTGGCTCGGCTAGCCGACCCGGTTAGACCTGGAAAACATTTTGAAACGTCCCTGTATTTTTTATTCTGTGGAAAAATCATTTTTGAAAACAATTTTACCGGTTTACATGCATTTATATTTTTTTTTTATATTTAAAGTGGGTCGGTTTTCGGGAGAACCGGGTCTCCGTCGTTGAACTGTTCTAAATACAAATTTACTAAAAATTGAATCTAGAGTCGTGAATACACACAACAAAATTCATTTTGATGATTTTTGGGGTTTTCTAATTTTTTGGGAATTTTTGGGAATTTTTTTATGATTTTTTATGGATTTTTCATGAAATTTTTGGGTTTTAAAGGTGAAATTCTGATTCTGAGAACTACAGTGGTACGACTGTAAATTACAGTTGTGGAAACTCAACTACAGTTGTACGACTGTAATTACAGTCGTACGACTGTACGACTGTAAATGCTGAAAATTCAAGATTTCACCAAAATCTTATTTAAAACAAGCTGGAAATAAAATCACCTGGAAATCAACTACAGTCGTATGACTGTAACTACAGTCGTACGACTGTTTATCAATTCAAGAACAGTCGTGCGACTGTTCTTGATTTCCAGGAGCAGAAACGCAGAAAAAGAGATAAAAATGCATAAAAATCACAATTAACACCCAGAAAGCAAGCAAAATTAAAGAGAAATGGGACGCCTACCCTTTAGAAGTCCCTTCAAGTCGAAATTGACCCCTAGCGTCGCTCCAATCCACAAGAATTTGCACTTTTTCCCTTGAATTGAAGTTGAGGGCTTTATGTCCAAAAATTCAAATTGCAAAGGATTCTGATTGTTTTAGTCCGAAATTTCAATTTGTTTGAGAAGCTAACTCATTAACCTATGGATTTCTATCAAGTATTAATCCTAATTTCGAGAATTAAAGAAAATAGAAGGGGAAAAGATGAGTTTTTTGTGGTTTTTTACTTCTTTCTTTTCCTTCTCTCTTTTCTCCTTTCGCTCTCTAGATTTCACCAGAATTCCCAAAACTCTGCTTTTTCTCCCTTTTTCTCCTCTTTTTAACTCTGATTTCCCCTTTTTCTCTCCAAAATCTAGGCATTAATTGCCCAAAATCTCTCCTCCTCTTTCTTATGTCATGGGTATGGTGTTCTGCACCTGCCCTAATAATACAGTCGTACGACTGTAATTTTTAAATTACAGTCGTACGAGTTTTTTTTTTCGATTTTTTTTTCTAATTTTTTTTTATAAAGAAAATCCCGGCGCTTACAGCTGCCCCTCGCGTGATCAAATTCGACACCTAGATTCAGGTTTATAATATCTGAGATGATGAATTTAAGAGCGCGAATCAAAGCGCCGCGAACACTGGAATGAACCCTCTGATGAGATAAGCCGATACCGGGTCTATGTTACTCGAGGCGAGACTGGGGAAAGAAATAAGCCAATACTGGGTCTAGGTTACCCGAGGCAAAGTTGATGCGGATAGGCCGATGCCGGGTCTAGGTTACCCGAGGCAAATGATGGGTGAAATTAGCCGATACCGGGTCTATGTTACCCGAGGTGATGTTGGAGATGAGATTGGCCGATACCGGGTCTATGTTACCCGAGGCGAAATTGATGAAGAAATTGGCCGATACCGGGTCTAGGTTACCCAAGGTGAACTTTCCTGGGGAAATAGATGAAGCTGATCTGGGCCGATGCTGAGTTTACATTACTCGAGGCGAATTTGCTGGGGCACTTGGATGATGGAACGGATCTGGGCTGATACCGAGCTTACATTACTCGAGGCGGACTCGCTGGAGAAAGTTGAGATAATGGAGCGGATCTGGGCCAATACCGAGTTTACATTACTCGAGGCGGATCTGCCGACTTGCTGAGGATATTAAGCTGGGGATGAATTCCTGCACTTAAAATGGCAAGTCTTCATTCCTTGATCGAGAGATTTTTAAACAAAAATTTTTGCGATCAAGAATGAAGACTAGCCGGGGATAAGTAATTGATATATGCAATGTATGGATGCATGATGATGTATATGTACATGTATGTATTTTCTGTTATTGGACGTTTCTGTCCTCCGCTGGGGAGATATGTTGTGCCCCTGGTTGATTTTGCTTTTCTTGGGGCATTGTTTAGTGATTATCGAAGGAGTGAGGCGACTGCTAGGGAAATGATCGTAGTATTCCTTGTAGAGATTCCGCTGGGGGATAGTGTGACAGCCCGACTGGGGAAACAATTGTGGCGTTCTTCGTATAGACTACGTTGGGGGATAGTATGGTGACTTTGCGGGGAAATAATTGATGGTGTTCTTTATGGAGATTCTGCTGGGGAATAGTAGCGGAAACTCTGCTGGGGAGTGATGTGACGAATTCTGTGAGGAATACTGAGGACGTTCTGCTTTTCCTGCTTCGTGGGGAAGTTATGAGTTTTTTTTTTAAGTGCTCTAATTTTTGCCTGGGTTGCCCAAATCAGGTTTTCAGCCCAGCGAGCCGCTCTAACTTTTGCCTAAGGTGCCTTTGCGGTTTTCGCCTTAGCAAGCTTTTCATATGCCCTAACTTTTGCCTAAACTGCCCGATATGGGTTTTCAGCTTAGCGGGCCGCTCTAATTTTTGCCTGAGGTGCCTTTTCGGTTTTCACCTCAGTGAGTTTTTTTTTTTTTTTTTTAGATTTGACTAAAATGGTGCTGTGACCCTTTATTGCTCGTTTGGGAAGATGAACTGGACTTTAGAGGACGATAAGAGATTTTAAATTGCATGTATTTGATACATTTTCATTTGTCAAATAATGCGATGATATTGATCAGTTGAATGCAAAGTGCTTTCTTTGAATGTGTGTTTATGCAAGACAACTTTGTTCGTGCATTTGTCATACCCATGCAAATATATTTAAACAAACACTTCACTTTATTGATGAAGTCAAAATAAGTACATTTGAAACAAATTGGTTCCTAAATGATACACATTTCACATCGTGCCAGAATCCGTCACCAGTCGTCCTTTTCAGGTTTTCCGACTGATTATTTTCTCTCGTGTCTTAACTTTTGCCTAGACCGCTCTTTTCGAGTTTTCAGCCTAGCAGACCTCTCCTTCTTCTTTTTCTTTTTTTTTTTTTTTTTTTATACATGATAAAGCTTTAGCCTGTCTTGGTTAATCGGGTTGGTGAACTCGTTTCCATCCATGTCGATAGCGTCTTTTGATAACACCTTCTTCACCACATAGGGTCCTTCCCAGTTAGGTCTGAACTTGCCTCTAACATCAATATTTGAAGGCCTTAGTTGCTTTAGAACCAAGTCTCCTGCTTTCAACTGCCGCTTAGAGTACTTCACATTTCGATTATAGGCTCTAGCCATTCTGCGCTGATACATCTGCAGGTGATCCAGTGCTTTTAGTCGCCTTCCATCTAATGTTGCCAACTGTTCATACCTGGCTTGAACCCATTCAGTCTCTGGTAATTGAGCTTCCAGGGCAACTCTGAGTAACTTGAGTTCTATCTCCACTGGCAACACTGCTTCCATTCCATATACCAAGGCATAAGGAGTTTCTCCTGTCGGCGTTCTGACACTGGTCCTGTAACCCCAAAGAGCATAAGGCAGTTTATCTACCCAATCTCTGTAAGTGGTTACCATCTTTGATAAGATCTTTTTTATCGCCTTGTTAGCTGCTTCTACTACACCATTAGCCTGAGGCCTGTATGGGGAAGACTTATGATGTTCAATACCATGTTCTGCAAATTGCTCAGCCGTCGCCCCTTGAAACTGTACTCCATTATCAGTTACTATGTGGTGAGGAATCCCATACCGAGTGAAGATATTCTTCTGGATGAACTTGACCATGTGCTTGGCTGTAACATTAGTGAAGGATTCCGCTTCGACCCATTTGGAGAAATAATCAACTGCCACAACTATGAATCTATGCCCATTAGATGCAGCTGGATGAATTTCACCAATCATGTCTATCCCCCATGTTGAAAACGGCCAAGGAGACGCTAGATTCTGAAGTTCAAGTGGAGGAAGATGACTAATGTCTGCATAGATCTGACATTCATGACATCTCTTCACTTTTCTTATACAATCTGCTTGCATCGTCATCCGGAAGTAGCCTTGCCTCATGATCTTCCTAGCCATGGCAAGTCCATTCATATGTGGCCCACAGGACCCTACATGTACTTGCTGCATCACTTCTTCTGCTTCTTGCTCAGTTAGACACCTCAAAAGGACTCCATATGCTGTTCTTTTATACAACTTGTCCTCAAAGATTCTGAATTGACTAGCCAGTTTTCTCAGTGTCAACTTATCAGCAGCACTGGCCTCTTCTGGGTACTTTCCCTCCTTAACATACCGGTAGATGTCAAAGAACCACGGCTTTTCTTTAGCTGATAATTCCATCACTTCGTGCACTTCAAAGCAAGGATGTCTGGAAGTGGCTATAACTAGTGGTTGAACTTGTGTCTCTTCTGGATTTTCCCACATGGAGGACAAAGTTGCTAATGCATCAGCCATCTTATTCTCATCCCTGGGGACATGTCTGAATTCACACTGGCCGAATAAACCTTTTCTGAATTGCAGCAGCTCCAAATAAGGCCGCAAGGCTTCTTCTTTTAGCTCCCATTCACCCTGAGCTTGCCTGATCACTAGAAGTGAGTCACCAACAATTAAGACATCATTTGCCCCTAAGGTTAATAAAGTTTCCATTCCAAACAAGCATGCTTCATATTCCGCCCCATTGTTGGTTATAGGAAAAATCAGCCTTTTGGATAAAGGAATGACCTCACCATCCGGTGTTGCTATAAGTACTCCGATTCCAGCGCCTTTTCTATTCACTGCCCTATCGAAGCACATGACCCATCTTTTCACTTCCACCATGGCTAACTGCTCATCAGGGAATTCCAGGTTCTCTGTGTAATATGATTCTAGGGGTTGATTTGCCAGAAACTCTGTCACAGCTCTCCCTTTAATGGTTTTCTTCGTGACGTACTCGATGTCAAATTCAGACAAAAGTAACAACCACCTAGACAACTTCCCAACCAATGCTGGTGCTTCATAGAAGTACTTCATTGGATCCACCTTAGCCACGGCTTGTATCTTGTAGGATTGGAAATAGTGGCGCAGCTTCTTGGTCAACCAAATCATCGCCATACATGTCTTCTCCACCAGTGTGTATTTGGTTTCATACTCCAACAACTTTTTGCTGAGGTAGTAGATGGGATACTCCTTCTTGCCATCTTGTTCCTGTGCTAGCATTGCCCCTATAGAGGATTCTTCAACTGCCAAGTACAAAATCAGAGGCTTCCCTGGAATTGGAGGACTTAACACTGGTGGCTTTACCAGGTAAGCCTTGATCTTCTTGAATGCCAGCTAACACTTGTCATCCCACACAACCGGCTGATCTTTCTTTAATAGCTTGAAGATTGGTTCACAAGTGGAGGTTAACCGTGCTATGAAGTGGCGGCATACTGTAAGGAACCCAGGAATGATCTGACTTCCTTTTCTGTCTTAGGAGCTGGCATATCTTGGATGGCTTTTGTTTTATCTGGGTCCTTTTCTATACCCCTCTGGCTGACTACATGGCCCAATAGCTTCCTTGATCTGACCTCGAATATGCACTTCTTGGGGTTAAGTCGCAAATTATACTCTCCGATGCGTGTTAAAAATCTATCCAGGATAACAGGGTGTTCCTCCCGGGTTGCTGATTTAACGAGCATATCATCGACATACACTTCAACTTCTTTATGAATCATGTCGTGCAACAGAGTTGTGACAGCCCTCTGATAAGTGGCACCAGCGTTCTTCAACCCCGAAGGGCATCACTCTGTAACAGAAGGTACCCGACTCTGTGATGAACGATGTTTTCACCTTGTCGATCACATCCATCAGAATCTGGTTATACCCCGAAAAGCCATCCATGAAGGAGTACATTGCCGCTTTTGCTGCGCTATCAACTAGGACGTCAATATGTGGCATTAGAAAGTTATCTTTTGGGCATGCTTTATTCAAGTCCCTGTAGTCAACGTATACTCTGACCCTTCCATCCTTTTTAGGCACGGGGACAATGTTCGCTAGCCATTCCGTATACTCCACCACTTCGAGAAACCTGGCTTCTATCTGTTTGGCCACTTCTTCCTTCACCGGTGTAGCCCATTCTGGCCTTAGTCTTCTCAACTTCTGCTTTACTGGTCTGAACTTGGGGTCTGTCGGGATTTTATGCACTGCTATTTCTGTATCTACACCCGGCATGTCTTCATACGACCAGGCGAAAGCTTTAACATGTTTTTGGAGTATTCTTATTAATTCTCTTTCTTCCTCGGATTTTAGCTCATGTGAAATGAGTACCATTTTAGGGTTTTCATCTGTACTTATATTAATTTCATGCAATGCAGTGTCATGTATGCTAAATATGCTTGATGGTGATTTAAATGCATGCACAGAATTATCAGGATAAACATCACACAAGTAAGCAAACTGGGATTTCATTGCATTGAACTTATCATAAAGTACATCAGTTACATTGAAAATGGAAGAAATAGATACAACAAAATCATTTTCATCCTCCACAGGCGGAGGGCCTTGTTCTTTCTCGGCTTCCATCTTCCCTTCCAAAGCATCATCTAGGACTGCAGCTTTCTCTGCTTCTTTTTCGGTCTCCTGTGCCTTAGCTTTTTCCATAATCATAGCGATTTCAGCAACCACAAAGTCTAAATTTACTTTGGCCATCATTTCTTCGCCAAATCCTTGCTTGGATTTCCCAAAAGCTTTATTCAATACAGCAGTCAAAGCACCTGAGATGATTTCTGTAGTTTCAGCACAGGTCTCCTTTTCACCTTCTTCCTCGTCCACCTCTATGGTTTCTGCTATCACCTCAGATGATTCTCCTTTCAAAATTTCGGATTCAGCAATTGCTTCCTCCACCATTACAGGGGCTACTGGCTCTTCCTGGCTTTTCTCAAAATCAACAACATCTACCAAGATCTCAAAGCTAGGGTACTCGACATTTCCAACCAACACCGGTTCAGCATGGCCCTTGTAAAGGCTTTCTCCTACCTTCAGAAATGGCTTCATCATGACCTTGCCATTCTTGCCCTTTTTCAGATTCTTCTGCTCGGATGACCCCTCTACATAACCAAGGCCGTACTGCTTTGACTTTCCCAAGTCGATCTTGAATTCTGGCACACCTTGCAAATTAATCCCGAGTCCCATTCCCGGGACAAAGTTCAGCTTGTACAGATATCGGGATAGCCACTCCGGCATATAGTTCTCATAAAGGACCATAGGGGCATCTGTGGTTTCTTCCTCCTTAATGACAGCAATTTGGAATCCACCAAAAGGAACCACTCGTTCATCCACTGCAGCTACCATCGACTGGGCGTCTGCCTCAACAGTCACAATCCTGTCATTCATAGAGAATTTAATCTTCTGATGCAATGTGGAAGGAACACCTCCCAAAGGATGGAACCAAGGCCTTCCAAGCAATATGGAGAATGTGACCGGGATATCGATCACTGTGAAGACAACCATGGACTTGATGGGTCCAACCTCCATTTCTGTTTCGAAGGTCCCTATCACTGTCCTTTTAGAATCATCATACGCCCGAATGACTGTCGAGGACCTTTTCAACACTTCTTCATTCATGCCTAGAAATGGTAACATTTTTAGCGGGCATATATTCAGAGCCGAGCCGTCATCCACCATAACGCACGGCATCACCTTGTCCATGACATAGGCTCTAATGTAAAGAGCCTTGTTGTGGGCCTTTCCTTCTGCAGGTAGGTCTTTCTCAGAGAAAACAATATTAGGAGCTCCAGCATGGACTTTGTCTAGCAAGCAGCACATAGCCTCTGGTGAAGCTATAGGGGAGACTTCAATTTCTGATAGCTTCTTCACTAAAGCCTCCCTATGCTCTTTGGAGGTCATAAGCAAGTGCCACAAACTGGCTTGTGCAGGGGTCTTCTTCAATTGGGAAATGACCAAGTCTTCTTTCTCGACTCTTTCCGGTGCCGAAGTACTGCCCGACCCATTCATCGGTGCTTTATCTTTTGTCTGATCTTCCGGCTGATATACCCTTCCACTTCGGGTCACGTGCTACACTTCTTGAATTTTCAGCTTCTCAACAGCTGGGAGTTTAACAGCCTATCTTCTGTCAAATTCTTCGTACTCATCTTCGGAGTCGAGATCATCCAGACTTATAGGCTTGATCTCTTTACATCCCTCCTTTTCACACTCGGGTTCTACTTCGGGTTCCCCTACCGCCACTGCCTGAATCGTAGGGTTCGCTTGCAGAACTTGGGCAAATATAAAGTTAGCCGGCAACCCTGATTGAACCATGTTAACCCGCTTCTCGAATGCCGGCAGTGGGTTGGTTTTAGTGCTGGGTTTGGCTGGCTCTTGTAGTTTTCCCTCGTCAATGAGCTTCTGGATGGCATCCCTTAGCTTGTAGCAGTTGTTGGTTTGGTGGCCTGTCACCACATGATAAGTGCAGAAGTTATCTTTGCCAGCTTCTGATGGCTTCTCAAATGGCCTTAGGGATTGTAATAGGCCGCCATTCCTACACTTGGCGAATATTTTTGCCAAGGTAAGAGTCCAGGGCGTTATGCCTTGTCTTCCAGGACCTCTATTCTGGTTGCCTTGCTGCTGATTCACAGTAGCCACTTCGACCTGCTTCACCTCTGATGATTGCCCCTGTTTGCCACTGGAACCTGAACCAGGACCGCTACCAGACCCAGCTGCTGCAGTTGATCTATGCCCTGAACTATACCCTGTACTTCTTCCCCCTTTCTGACCAGCTGGCTTCTCCTCTTCATCCCTTTCTATCTTCATGGCCATGCTATAGACCTCACTAAGCTCCTTGAAGGGATGGAATTTCATGTTGTTCTTAAAAATATCCTTGCTGCCATCAATGAGCTTCTATATAAGCTCGTCTTCATCAGGGCGGTTCTTTAGGAGGATCATCTTGTTCATCCACCTCTGGTAGTATTCGTCAAAGGGCTCATTGAATTTCTGCTTCACCCTCTCCAAATCATACAGCTTCACCTGGATTTTGGTGTTGAAGCTATAGTATTTGATGAAGGCTGCTGATAATACCTCCCAGTCAGAATGCTCCTCTTCTGACAGTGAGTTATACCATCCCAAAGCACCTCCCTCCAGTGTGGTAGGGAAAAGATTAATCAATTGTTGCTTTGTAGCGCCTGCTGTTAGCATAACCCGGGCATATAAATTCACATGGGCCTCTGGCGAGCCTATTCCTTTGTAAGTAGGGACTTTCGGCACTTGGAAGCTGATAGGAAATGTCTCGATGCCCCTACTGATCATGGCATCAACATTCACCCCCTTCTTGGATTCTGCACTGATCCCGACCCCCTTCTTCAACTGGGCCATGACCTCGTCTAATTCAGAACACTTTACCTTCATCTTCTGTTCCATAGCTGCTTCTATCTCCTGCAGCTTTTCCAGGCTAGCTGAAGCGTCACCACCATGTTGGGATGACTCAGCTTCTTTTTCCTTCCCGGCTCCACTACCACCGGTCTCACCAGCTTCTCTAACCACTGCCCTCATTTCTTCCTTTAACATGTCGCGGAAATCCTGCGACCTGAAGACATCTCTCAGAACATCAGCCATACTCGGTGTCTGCTCTGCCATATTCACGCCTTCCCCAGACTCGGAATCAATGTCACTCTCGACTACCCTCTGTCTCCTAGCTGCCCTTGAAGCTTGGGATCTTGTCCAAGGTCGCTCCAGTGTATTCTGCTTGGGAGTAGATAGGAGATATTAGGGTCGTGAATGAATGACGTGATATGACATGAAAATTAAGACATTGAACATGCTTGAGATGCATGGAGTGGAATTATGTATGGAATGATGATATGAATGGTTTATTTTTATTATATTTTTTTTCTTTCGAGGCATTCCAAGAACACCTAATGTTTATGCAAAAACGTCACGTGTGGGCTGTCACACGGACAGAACTTCGGCGCCTTTGGGGCACCTAATGAATTCGTGAAATGGTTGCGTGTATACCGGCACACGGACAGAGTCTTGACGCTTTGTAGATCTATGAGATGATATGAAATGGTCGCATGGGCCGGCCCGCGGACAAGGTTTTGATGCCTTTGAGCAGACGATATGGTGTTATGAGAAAGTCACGTGCAACAGGGACACGGACAAGGATTCGGCATTCGAGGAACGCCTTTCATGATTTGGTGATGTTATAGGCCTATATGTATACTAATCGGGCACTCGGGGAGTACCTTGAATGGTGAATTAATGTCATGAAGTGGTCGGATGTGGACCACGGTGTTATATGATGTTTATGATAGATGGGTGTGATGTCATGAAATGCATCGTGTAAATTATTACACGAAAATAGGCCTAAGGCCGTTGTGGCTTTTATTGAATGAAATGATATTGGTGGAATGGCCGAATGCAATTCGGCGCATTGGCAAAACACGGGTAATTTTGGGTACCCGATATGTTATGAAATGGAATGAGATGGTCATGATAGGCGTTCTTTGAAATGCCCCTTAGTTTAATTTAAGTGAAATGTAGTGAATGAACATGTCACGCAATATGCAAATGGCTACACAAAACATGGGTTAGGATGTATGACATACATAATGATGTTATGTATGCTATGTCAAAAATAAAATGCTAATCACACAAATTTAATGTTATGGCTGAAAAAGAAATCATTAGTATGGATGACAAGCGGATGAATTAATGTTTTACACACAAGATAAAATGCAAATGGCTGCATAAAAATATGGGTTAGTATCACACAAAAATATTTATGTATGGTATGTTACATGCATGGAAAATGGTGATTATGATATGTTATGCACGCGTTGGCGATGTGTCACGAGATGGTGAAGAACGCATAGCAAGCAAAACGAATCCTTCCAACCTTATTCCTCCAACGTGGTCAGTCTCAAAAATTTCTAACCGAGTCCTAGGCGGGGTTCACTTCAATCACCAACCGGGGGTGATGAAGGCGCGATTTTATTATTATTATTCACACAATTATTTTGGTATCCTAAGGGAATCCAACTAGAGCTGCCTATATGAGTTTGGTCAAAGTCGGGATAACATCAAGGCTCTCATAGCAAGATATACTCCTCACTTCTCCCCACTCAAGGGTCCTAGCGAAGGCGTTCGTACGAGGCTATGAGTGGTATTTCGTATTCGTGCCCCTAAGACCAAGAGGAACTTAGGCGACACTTCAACAATCCACCGGGCTATAAAGGGATACCTAACTAATGCAAAAATGGCTAACTAAAATGCAAATAAAATACCACAAGAGAATCATCCGCCTTATTTTAATTAGACACTTTTCAGGGCTTGTCAAAATTCTTTTAAGTTTTTAAGAACTCCCCAGCAGAGTCGCCACTGTGAGCGGACGATGCGTTTTCGACGGGACGCGGGACTCCCTTTCGGAATGGGGCGCCACGATCTCGGGCGGGCCCCTCCCTCGCATGGGGTTTTTATGAATGGAAAATCGCGTTTTCGAAAATAAATGGAATTAATGCATAAAAGAACCGAGGCCTAAGTCTCGATGAATATTGTAGAGTCGCCACCCGGCTCAGCTCAACCGGGAAATTCTTAAGGTAGCTGAACCGGACGAACGGCCGCTACACTATCCAGAGATTTGGGTCCGGACAAGTCCCTTATTTCGTGTCTACTTAAAATAAATATTGCCAATGTTCTCGAATGGTATTTCAAAATTTAAAGTCAATTTTATTGAATATAAAAGGCATATAGCGCGCATACAAAATATTTAATACAAAAATAAGGAAAAGAAATAAATATTAATCGACTTACAACCAAATCGAATGGAAAAATAAAAACTCTCGCCTCACTTATACAATCGCCTAGAATACACGGGAATCTAAAAAAAATAATTACAATCGCCTAAATACACGATTTAATCTATTAAAATACATCAAAAAATAAAAATAAAAGAAATTAAAACCTGCAAAACAGAAGGTTAGCACAATTTATACGGCACGCCACAAGTTGGACTCAAATAGACAGAATTGGGAAATCAAGTATTGGGGGGCATGCATAGAGGGGATAACCGGGTTGGCTCGGCTAGCCGACCCGGTTAGACCTGGAAAACATTTTGAAACGTCCATGTATTTTTTATTTTGTGGAAAAATCATTTTTGAAAACAATTTTACCGGTTTACATGCATTTATATTTTTTTTTATATTTAAAGTGGGTCGGTTTTCGGGAGAACCGGGTCTCCGTCGTTGAACTGTACTAAATGCAAATTTACTAAAAATTGAATCTAAAGTCGTGAATGCACACAACAAAATTCATTTTGATGATTTTTGGGGTTTTCTAATTTTTTGGGATTTTTTGGGAATTTTTGGGAATTTTTTATGATTTTTTATGGATTTTTTATGAAATTTTTGGGTTTTAAAGGTGAAATTCTGATTCTGAGAACTACAGTAGTACGACTGTAAATTAAAGTCGTGGAAACTCAACTACAGTCGTACGACTGTAAATGCTGAAAATTCAAGATTTCACCAAAATCTTATTTAAAACAAGCTGGAAATAAAATCACCTGGAAATCAACTACAGTCGTACGACTGTAACTACAGTCGTACGACTGTTCATCAATTCAAGAACAGTCGTGCGACTGTTCTTGATTTCCAGGAACAGAAACGCAGAAAAAGAGATAAAAATGCACAAAAATCACAATTAACACCCAGAAAACAAGCAAAATTAAAGAGAAATACGACGCCTATCCTTTAGAAGTCCCTCCAAGTCGAAATTGACCCCTGGCGTCACTCCAATCCACAAGAATTTGCACTTTTCCCCTTGAATTGAAGTTGAGGGCTTTATGTCCAAAAATCCAAATTGCAAAGGATTCTGATTGTTTTAGTCCGAAATTTCAATTTGTTTGAGAAGCTAACTCATTAACCTATGGATTTCTATCAAGTTTTAATCCTAATTTCAAGAATTAAAGAAAATAGAAGGGGAAAAGATGAGTTTTTTGTGGTTTTTTACTTCTTTCTTTTGCTTCTCTCTTTTCTCCTTTCTCTCTCTAGATTTCACCAGAATTCCCAAAACTCTGCTTTTTCTCCCTTTTTCTCCTCTTTTCAACTCTGATTTCCCCTTTTTCTCTCCAAAATCCGGGCATTAATTGCCCAAAATCTCTCATCCTCTTTCTTATATCATGGGTATGGTGTTCTGCACCTGTCCCGATAAACAGTCGTACGACTGTAATTACAGTCGTACCACTGTAAATTTTTTTTTTTCGATTTTTTTTTTCGAAAATTTTTTTTTCTTCTTTTTTTTTTTTTTTTAAAAAAGAAAATCCCGACGCTTACAGCAGGGATATGGAGAGTTTCTTATAACTTTTAGGGTGTATTTGATATGGAGGAAAGAAAGAAAGCACAGAAACCAATGAATTTATTTGGACCAAAATATTGTCTAGATACATGCCTTGGAAATAGAGCTTTCTGTCCATTCTTCTCTCCTTCCGTCTCAACAAATATAGCCTAAAGGAAAAAATAAACAATTGAACATGCATGCATATTATGATAGTAATGCAATATGCGGCAAATTACATACTTTAATTGAATATCTTGAAATAATAAAACTTTGTTTTTTTGAAATAATAACAACAATAAAAAAAACATGATACTTCGACTAATACGCCACTAAGTAAACACTAAAATACTAAGATTAGAGACATGGAGTTTTCATAGAGTTTTTTTTTAGATTGAAAAAAAAAAAAGGTTGCAAAGAGAGGAAGAAAGTTCAAGATCTTATTCAAAAACCCATTATTTCTCTTTTCTTTCTTTTAATTTTGTCCTTTTAGATTTGTCCGTCAACATTAATATATAGATTGTGTTGTGTGTAGATTGTAATTAAGAATCCATGGCTTTGTACTGTGTTTTTATCATCTTTGTATACGTCTAATTGTCTCAATTTATAAGAAGAATAACAAAAGTAGCATAATTTTTAATTTGAAGAATTAAAAGACTAATTTTGGCAACAGGAATCAAAATACATGGCAGTAGAAATTTATCACTGGGAAAAATTAAATAAAACAATCCTATTTTTAGTGCAATTAAAAAGGGGTGACAACTTAAACGTGAGAAACATATTTGAAAGAGCATTCTACTATTAAGGGTAAATTTGTCTTTTGAATGACCTATTTTATTGCTTCTTAATCTTGGTGTCTTTCCCTTAAATGTCATATTTTTGTGACTGAAGGAGAGAGGTCATCTTCAAAATGTATAAACCATAAATATGGCTTCAACATTTGCTGCTTGAAGTGGCATTGAAAATTGACCCAAAGAATTTAGTCAAATCTGTTGCATATTTCAATTAAAAAAATACGATGTAAACCTCTTTACAAAGCCATCGGTCTATACAACATGGGTTTCTTGCAAAGCCTTTGGTCTATGCAACATGCGTTCCTTACAATCTATTGATAATTTCTTCTCTTAGTTGTCCATTGACTCTATGCTTAATTATTCAAATTTAATTGGTAAAGATTGATTCTTTTTTTGTTTTGGTTTTATCACCATGTAATCAAGAAGTATGCCAAAGCGATTCATGAGTTGGCCATGGATTTCGCTAGCAAATTGGATGAAAGTAGGATGAAGAAGACAAGATAAAATTTGGTCAATACTGCCCTTTGTTAGCTCATTATTTTTTACGATGTTAAGCAAATTTTTATTTTTTTCCAACGAAGGAAACCACATGATTCGTTTTGAAAGAACCATTATCCTCATTTTGAAAATCAGTGTAACCACAAGGTAATTTTTTGAAATTTATCCAAAAAAACTTAGCCGCTCTTTGTTCTTGAGAAGGAAGAAAGAAGATTTTATTTTCCTTCTTACTTGTCTCATATGTTATTTCCCTTCTCACACTTGATTGTGTTTACTTTGTTTGAAATCTATTCACATGATTGAATTTATATTTCGCTTGATATATACCTGTCATTCACAATAATTTTAGTTTCTTTCTCTTCACTTTCAGTATAGTATAAGTGATTTATATAAAGTATGGCAGAGTGCTAGTTCAATGCTATTTCAATAAGATCATTTTAGATCTATAGTAGGTCAATTTTTGTGCATTTTTACTTATTTTGGTATTTTTTACATGTTTTAGAGATTTGATGCAAAATGAAGGTTAAATTACTTATTTTGGGAGCTTAAATGTGGATTTAGAGGGACCGACGAAGTCTTGAAGCAAGTGTGTGTCTTATGGACATCTAAAACAAATGATTTTAAAATGCAGAAGTGAACCAGTCTTATCTCACGACTTACTTTCCTATATTATTTAATTTAGATATTTTCCTATTGCATGTAGAAAAGAAGGAGACAATTAGCGTTAGGAAAATTTTAGTTATAATATATTCTCCTTAGGGTTTTCTCTATAGGTTTCGCTAGAATATATCTCCAGATTGTGATAGAGTGTCTCTAGATTTTGCTTTAGTTTTTTACTTATTTTGCATACGCAATTGGTTTTTCTCTAATATTTTTCCTGGAATTTGCTAAGGTTTATTGGTTTTTCTTCGACAGTTTTCATGTCTTTTTTATTGGTGGTTTTGTTAGGATTATTCTCTCTAGGTTTTACTAGAGTTTGTCTTTAGATTCTGCTAGAGTATCTATAGATTTTGTTAGAGATTTTTACTTTTTTGCGTACGCAATTGGATTTTTTTTTAGATTTTCTATGTAATTTACTAGGGCTTATTGGTTTTTTTCCGACAATTTTTGTGTTTTCTTCATCGGTGTTTTTGTATGTTTCTATTGTTGGTGGCGACGGAAACCATGTATGATATGCGACGAACAAAATCATAGTCTTGTGGCAAGTTGGACGGCATAATCGGGATAGATTTAGTTAAACATGATAAAACTTTGGCTGGAGGAAGAAGATGATTTTGAAAAATTCCTCCCAATTGCAAATAGACATATAAAGGGCATTGTTGATTTGTGGGTATGTTGTTCTAACTATCAAACTATTAGTTTTCGTGAAACATTAAATTGAATTAAGTTTTTAAAACTTAAATTCAATTTTTTTGGAGTTTGTTACTAATATATTTCATGGATGATCTTACTAATCATTCAGTTAACTGTAATATGAACATGAAAGAACTATTTAATGTTAAGTTTAATTTTGTTTAATATGCAAATAAGGGATTCATATATAGAGCTGTTTATTCTTTTATACTGTTTTCTTTGTAAGGATTTGTAATTTCTTAATCTAAGCAATTAAATTATATGTTCCGCTAAAAAAAAAAAGACAATTATCCTTTGACTCTACTCTATTGATTAACCTTATTTATGATTTATATTAATTAATTTTTTTTTTTACGAGAGTTATTTCATAATTAGGATTGTCCTTAGGAAATTTTATCGAGATAAAATCTTCAAATTAATTAACAATAAAATGTAGAAATCAATACGAAAATAATAAACAAACATTTGAGTAAAAAGAACTCTCACCAATTTGATGTGTGGTTATTCTCTTTTCTTAGTTCACCTTATCAATCTTCATATATTCTTTTTAAATTCATAAATAGTTGATACTAAAGATACATATAAAGTTTTGTGTTATTTAATTACGTATTTTTTTTTTCTAAATTACACTTCTTTTACCCGTAAATGGCCCCAATGGTCTCTAAGAACATAACCGAAGTCAATACTACCATTTTGGAAGATTGCACCATCAAATTACATTTAACAAAATAACGCGGAGGAGTTTGTCACATTAATCAATTGAAATGGAGAACAATTTCCAGACAAATTCATTTTGTGATGAGTTTTTTTTTTGCCAAGCATCTAAAGGAATCATAGGAGGGAATAAGGCCTAGATCCACTGCTGCAGGCTAGTTATTTCATTTAAAAAGAAAAGTACACTGAGTTATTTATATTGAAATTACTCTATCAATTGAATGTTTTAAACTATAATAAATAAATAAATAAATGTTTAAAACTAAACAATGAACAAATTTATTATATACTTTTAATAGTTTAAAAATAACTATAAAGTCTAAGATGATTTTATGATTGATGGTATACTATACATAGAATAGATTTGTTACATGCTCTTAATAATTTAAAAATAAGACTGTATAAAAGTGATAATTCAAAAATATGTATAAAGTCTTATATAATAATATAACTATAATTTTTTTTCTTATTATTAATAATTGATATTAAAGGTAAGTACAAAGCTTGGCATTAATCATTTAAAGGCAAAACATATTCTAACCTCCCTAAATTTTTACTAAAATTATAATTAGTACCCTGATCGATTTTTTGAACACATTGAGTACACGATCTTTTCATTTTAATATTATTAGCTCCAAACTCGATCTATCTTTTACTTGTATGTAATATACTTCGTTTAGTGGTAGAACTACGAAACAAAAATTTCTAAATAATTTAAAAGTTACATGATTTTATCACTTGAAATTGTGAAACAGATACTTCCAACAACTCTGTTTTCTTATTTGGACAATTTTCTGAAATTATGTTTTGTACTGAAATATTATTGGTCATGCCATTTAACAGATCTTGTTACATAAATACAAAATAAAGTCGAGTTTGGAGTTAATAATATAAAAATGAAAAGATCGTGTGCTTAATGTGTTCAAAAAAATGATCAAAGTGCCAATTGTGATTTTGATAAAAGTTCAGGGGGACTCATAATGTATTTTGTTTTATTTAAAATTTTAGTTCTTTTTATAGATATATTTTATACCAATATATATATAAATTTTTTATTTTTTGAATTTATATATAGAATTGTTATAGTTGAATAACTATATTGTTTATATATATTTTTTATTAATAATGTATATATATTTTTATTGAGATAATTATGTTTGAGGTTTAATTAGGGTGAAAATTCTCTACCCTCTATCCTTTATAGATATATATAATGAGGATCGAATCTAAATATTTTTTCTATAAATTCAACGTACGGTTCCAAGTAGACCTGTGCAAATGATCCGCGGCCCGCAAAGCCCGCCCAAACCCGCCCGTTCTGGGTTGGGCTTGGACATAAATATTTTACTTTAAGCCCGGCCCGACCCGAACCTGTAGAAGCCCGAGTTAATCATGGGTTGGGCTTAGGAATAACTATAAGACCCATGATTGGCCCGGCCCGGCCCGGATAATTTTATAATATATACTTTTATATTTTTATTTATATAATTATATACTAAATATTTAATCTGAACCATTGAAAAACTTATAGAAGATCTTGACCATTATAATTTCTCTATGAATACTATCTGTAAATTAAATTTGTCTATAAATACTATCTGTAAATTAAATTTGTTTAAAATAAGTTATATTAGAAAAATATAAACATTTATTTGATGGGCTGGTTGGGCTGGGCTTGGGAATAAGGTTCAATTACCCAGCCCAACC
The DNA here is from genome assembly GCA_039660915.1 of Euphorbia tirucalli. NCBI lineage: Eukaryota > Viridiplantae > Streptophyta > Magnoliopsida > Malpighiales > Euphorbiaceae > Euphorbia > Euphorbia tirucalli. Next base: position 17,443,842 of record CM077639.1, read on the forward strand.
CGGCCCGAGCCTGATGTAAAATTAGTGCGGACTGGGCTGGGCTTGGACAAGAGATTTTTATATTAAATCCGATGTAGTCCGGTTCAGCCCGACCCATGAATAGGTCTAGTTCCAAGTGAATAACAATGTGGTATTCATTTTGGATTCTTTATGACTTAACTTTAATACGGATATAAAAGGTAAATGTTTGTAAAAGCTATAATAATAATAATAATAATAATAATAATAATAATAATAATAATAATTAGCGTGAACTCTCAACAATTGTTCCGAAAAGAAAAGTTTGAACAACTCAGAGTGGTTCAGTACCCGCATAAACTGAAATCGGATCCAAATTATCCAAGAAGTTCATGACCACCAAGCTACCTACCGGTCAGAGTCCCCCTCTCCCATCTTGCTTCATCGCAGAAGGTCTATACCACCATCAACGACTGTTAGGCCGCCACAACCCAAACAATCTCACCAAATATCACCGACCTCGTTTCTTTTTGAAAATCGTTTTCTTGTAGAATTCTCCATCTTAAGCCTCAATTAACTATCGAAATACATCAATGTCCTCCGACTCTGATTCCGGCGACGGTCCCAACCCTAACCCTAAGCCCCTTGAAGGCCATTTCGAATCAGTAACTATTGAAGATTCTAATCCCGTCATTCAAAACTTGGAAGCATCGCTTGAGCCAATTGTAGAATCCGATAACAACGTTCGTAGAATTGATGAAGTATCGGCGGAATTGCAACAGGAAACATCCTTTAATGGATTACTAGAGGACAACGGTAATCACGAGGAGAGCAATTTTGAAGATGAGGCAATCGAATTTGGAAGTGATACCAGAGGTTTTGGTGATGCTGATGGTGGTGGTGCCTGTAGTGTTGTGTGGAGGAGTAAGAATTCAGAGCCGGAAGGGGACGGACCTCCAAGCCCTAGCAGTAGTGGATATGCTGGCGAGAGAGGGAGTAGTAGCGCGAGTAGTGGCTCGAGGATTGGTGACTTGAGTGAAGATGAGATACGGGAAATTGGAAACGATGGTGACATCGATGGGGTTTTGGATTCGCAAGCAGCCTGGGTTCCCGGAAAACGGCATGTCAATGAGGTACTGTGATTGTCTAACTACTTAACTTGCACAATATTTTTAACCTTCTCCTGCCGACACTTTACTGGATTTGGCAATGTTTGATACAATACGACATATTTATTTGTTAGTTTGCAATAGAATGCTTAGTGTACGTATACATGAACTTCTTCTGTGGAATGCATGGTCTTTCTAGTTCTGTAGGTAATTATAGAATGACATCATATTAACTGGCAAAATTACTGTTTTATTACTCATTGCAAGACGCTGATAATACTCAGGCTGGTTATCCTTAGATATGTAAAGCTTTTTTATTGTTTTATTTTACTTTTAGGCTTTAGCATGCAATATCAATATCCATTCCGAGATTTGAATAGCAACTCAAAAGATAATACGAGCAGTTTGTTCCTCTGCTGAGTTCACTAATCTGTTTGTCAGGGGCATTGCTTATGATAACAGTGTGACTTACCAAAGTTCTATCTTGCATGGCCTTTACAGCAGAAGAAGTTTGTTGTGACATATAATTTCAATAATTTTGGTGTGCTTATGAATCGATAGGAAATGATGGATGGGTTATATGTTCGTTGGTAGTCTTTTTGGAGAATTCATATTTAGTTCATCGGCAGCAGCATCAGTGACCAAATTTCTAATGCTTTGTTTAATAGGCATGAAACTTCCAGGATTGTTTAAGATATTTAATCTTGTGTGTGCTTATCTCAAACTTTTGTGAAAATATTTCTGGTACATTGTAATACACTTTTCGGAGCATCCTTCAATAATTTTCTCTACTAACTATATGCATTCAGAACAATTTATGCTAAACCAATGTATGTAGCTCAATTAATACATACAAAGTGGAGATGGGAGTTCTAGCCAAGAAACCCAGCCTCTTCAATTTTAATTCTCAATCAATAATAATAAATAAAAAAACATACATGCTAAAGTTCTTGTGGGAGAGAATGCCGTTCAAGAAAGTATAAGACAAGAACTGGGAACTAAACAAATGGCTCATAGCATACTACTTTCTATACATGTTATGCTCAATATACAATATTGATTAATGAAGTGCAGGATGATGGTTCCATCTCATGGAGGAAAAGGAAAAAGCATTTCTTTATATTGAGTCACTCTGGGAAACCAATATATTCCAGGTTTGCCCCAGATGCCATATGAACAAGAATAAGCTTTTATTTGCCTCAGCACAGAAGAGTTAAAATTTTTATTATTGCCTCGACATCTCTTATATTCCAGATACGGTGATGAGCACAAGCTAGCAGGATTTTCAGCAACCTTGCAAGCCATCATTTCCTTTGTAGAAAATGGGTACATATATTTTTGAAGTCTTCTATTTTTAAACATGTAGAATGAGAAATCTTTTCCTTTTAAGGTATTCAGTGAGATTAAAATATCTTCCTTCCTGTTTTCAGGGGGGATCGTGTCAAATCAGTTAGGGCAGGCAAGCACCAGGTATGGTTATAAATTCTTATGGGGATTGTGTCAAATCAAAGTTCTGTTTCATGCTCTTAAATTGTCAGGGAAATTTTATCAAAGATCTTAGTAGTAATGAATTACTTCCAAAGTGCTTTTATCATTTTTGCAAGTAATCAATTCAGTGAAAAAATCCAACAACCCATTACTGTTTCTCTTTTGTTTGTTAAATAGAATCATTAGAATTAGCATCCAAATTGTGCCTAACATTTTGGAACTGTTGCTTGTTTAGGTGGTTTTTCTTGTGAAAGGACCAATTTATTTAGTTTGCATCAGCTGTACAGAAGAACCATATGAATCATTAAGGGGGCAATTGGAGCTAATCTATGGACAGGTAGCCATTCGTTCCCTCTCTCCACATCTGAAGTACTCGTTTATCATCTTGCTGCTTTTCAGTAATTGTTTTTACATTTGTTCTCATATATTAGTTGTGGCAATCTTTATGCAGATGATACTCATTTTAACAAAATCAGTAAATAGATGTTTTGAAAAGAATCCAAAGTTTGATATGACACCCTTGCTTGGAGGCACAGATGTTGTCTTCTCATCTCTTATACATTCCTTTAGTTGGTTTGTTTCTCTGCTCCCATTTTCAAATACTTGTTCTTATTGGATCTTAAAATAGAACGTGTTATTCCTGCTTCTGAGGGGGAGTTCTCTTTTGTTGCTTTGCTCAATGGAATGTGTGGAGTTATATATGCCAAATTAGGAAAAAGTTGTTGTTGCAGACTTGCGCTGTATTGAACAAAATAAGAGATGGAAAACAGTACAGATAACTTAGAGACCTGATAGGAAAGATCTATTTCACATACCTACTGCTGGAGTGAAGCAATAAAAAAAATCACTGCTTCTGATCATGGGTGCTATACGCAACGCGCAATATAAATTCATTGGTATAAAATATTCTGCATCAAATCAATTTGGAACCGGCTTTGAGTTGCAGTGGAGTGCATCTGAACAATGTATAAGATGTTAATAATAATGGACCTAACTAGAAGATTGAAGAGCAAGATCTGAATATTTTGTTATGTAGATGATATAGTATTATTACGGAATAAAATTTAGAGTGTGAAAGCTACAGTTGTATTTGTTCAGTTTTATGGTTTATGTTGAGAAACTATGAAGCCTTGGTTGAACTGTCCCCTCCAATACAGGTTAAAGATGTTGCGTTATTGTTTGATAACTTTTCTTTAACTCCTTTTTTCTGCATGTGCTTGTCTTCGTACTCTTCATTTTTTTTGCTAAGTTTTTTTTTATAATAGTTTAAGCTAAGCTGTTTTTTACCCTTTTATTTTCCTGCATTGTTTTTCTCTGTTTAAGGGATAACCTAGTGGAGTATCCATGTCTTTCAGCCCCTATTCCAAATGTGATTGTTGGAGTTTGTTTTACTCTCTCAGGAACCCAGCCACTTTTCTTCATGCATATACTTGTCTTCCCCTTGCATATGCGACAAGGCAAGCTGCGGGTGCTATATTGCAAGATGTTGCTGATTCAGGTGTACTCTTTGCAATATTAATGTGCAAACACAAAGTAAGCACTTCGGCCTCTCTGATTTCCTTTCCATTTATTTAAATAGCAGTATCCTTAATAGTGTGCTTGTTTCACTATAAAAAAGAAAAAGAGAGAGCGAGAGAGAGAGAGCGCATGCAATACCTTACTGGCTAGAGCTCTTTTGACTAAAGTCAAATTGCAGGTTGTTAGTCTAGTTGGTGCTCAGAAAGCTTCTCTTCATCCCGATGATATGCTGCTACTTTCCAATTTTATCATGTCATCAGAATCATTTAGGCAAGTGGTGTTAACCTTGTTCTGTTCACTATGATAACATGTTAATGTTTAAATGTGTAGAACTATGCTGGTGAGGTTATATTTTCGTATTGGTGAAATCTATTTTGTTCATTGTCAACCCTTCCTGCACAAAAACTCTACTTTTAGTTGATAGTTTTAAGGTTTTCTAAGAACTCCATTGTGCCTTATCTTTCTGGTTGGAATGGTGTTACCACATTCTCATTTCCTCCATTCTCCTGTTTTTAATCCGTTTTAAAATTTTTTTACTGATTTTTTTCGTTTCTGCCGTTGGAAAAAGGAGAAATTCTAGAGTAAATCTTATCCACCACATTGATTATGGATCACCCAATAAAATTGCAACGTGTGGTCATACTCATTGACAGACTAATTAACTTCAAACTTTCAAAGGAGAATTATATCAAGATTGAGGTCTATTAACTTTTTTCTTTCCCATTAGTTTTTATTTAATATTTGTTACCAGTATCCAAGACAGTGGAACAGGATTTTTTAGTAAAGATCATCTAGATATTGAATATTCTTCTTTGTTGGTGCGTGATTTTCAGAAATAGCAATCGAGATTGGCTGGGCTAATATAGGTTTAGGGGTAAATCTCTAGTGGAAGAATGGGTTGGTTCAATGGTTATAGAACTCACCAGCACTCTTAAACATCAAGTTAATCCTTAGGCAGAATTTGACAACAGCAAAAAAGAAGCTGCAGGATATCTCAACCTCCTATTGATTTTATACGAGTTTTCTAAAACTTCTTGTCACAGTTAACTGCTATTATGTTCTTTCAATAATTATATCATGTTTTAGTTTTATTGACTGGTCAATAGTCCACATGGTGGATAAAGTTAGAGAACCATTTCCCTTTTGTTTGGTCTGTGACAAATTTTGTTTTTCTTGTCATACTTTTTTAGACGAATGAGTGGCTAGCCTCACAATTAATATGTGGTGGTGGCGAGCATCTTTGAATATTGCCTTATATATATTCTTTTCCCTTTATGCAGGACGTCTGAGTCTTTCTCACCGATTTGCCTGCCAAGATATAATCCCATGGCATTTTTATATGCATATGTTCATTTTCTGGATGTGAGTTGCGTTTTATTTTATACCAAAACTCTTCTTCTAGTTAATATTGAATCTAGTTTGTTTTTACTTGTATATATTATTTTGCTTTCATGAAGCTACTTATTATGGCATATAATCCTAGTGCCATTGGAAATTAAATTAGATTTACACTTGAATTGGGCAGGTTGACACATACTTAATGCTTCTTACTACTAGTTCGGATGCCTTTTATCATCTCAAAGAGTGCAGGTAAATTAAGTTGCAAGTTTGCACATTAATTGACTTCAGACTATGAGACTTGAGAGCTATAAAATTTTTTAGTTTGGACCTAGAGAAGAACGGAGAAAGTAAATTATACAAATTTTATCTGTAGATGGGTGGAGAGATCTGTATAATCTTTATCGCTACTTGAGGTCTTTTGATAGTACAATCAAGGTCTAAAACCTATGTGATATGGACAGCAGCAGTGTACAATATATTGAGACAAATATTCTCCACATTCATTAAAGTTACAAATTAGCCCTAAATTTAGATATATTGAGCATCATGATATCAAATAAGTTCCTAAAGTGTCAAATAAAAAATGTACATCCAAAAGTCCATTTAAACCAAACCTTTTTTTCTATAAACTGCTAATTTATCGACATCTTTTTTTTATCATAATTTAGAAGATATGGTTAGGTACAGATTTTTGGTTCTATCACATGGTAGAACAGGAGTGAGTATTCAATTATTTAATGTATAACATTTTGTCATGTGTAAGCTGTGGAGGGCACGTGTTTTGTACGTTGATGGTGAATCAATTTATCTAAGATAGGAAGATTATAATCTTGTTAGTGTCATCACTGCACTTTTATTATTTATGATAATTTCTCTGCATACTGCATATATACTAGTTAAAGGAATTAAATTTAATTCTCAGCTTTTCATCTAAGGAAATGTGAAAAGTTTCCTGTGGTCGAGTACTTTGTCTTTCAAGGGAAGAGTTTTTTTTTTTTTTTTGAAATGTCAAAGTGATACATTGTGGTTTTTTCTGTTAGAGTTTGCAAGTGACAATAAAAGTTCACAAAAGCATGTTCATACATAAAGAAACCATTTTGTTTTTTTAATGTCAAAATCTTACGTTAAAATATTATTGTACCTTAAGTGTCAAATATTAAATAACTGTGGTTTATGAATTTTATACAATTTGTTTACAACATTTTTCTATGTATAATAATTTTGAAAACAAAAATTAAAATAAAATCTTTTCTTTTTTCTTGTATCATAAATTGAATATTGTAGATTTATTTGTGGTTTAAGGATGAGAATATTATAATTTCAGTGTTCAACATGGCATTAAGGCATGATAGAAATAGACTGCTACTTTTTTTTTTTTGTTTTCCCTCTGGAGCTTTTGTTGATATTATATGTTGGAATATTATGGAGTAAACAATATCTTTGTTTCTTTTCTCTTCCCTTGTCATTTCAGGATTCGAATTGAAATGGTTCTTCTCAAGTCGAATGTTCTTAGTGAAGTTCAAAGATCCATGCTAGAAGGAGGGATGCGTGTTGAAGATCTGCCTGGTGAACCATTGCCTCGTGCTGGAACTGCTACTCCTCATTTAGGGCAGCACAGACTACAAACTGAGTCTCCTGAAAGATTCAGAGAATCTTATGTTGGCATTGGTGGTCCTGCTGGACTTTGGCATTTTATATATCGCAGTATATATCTGGATCAATATGTATCTTCTGAGTTTTCATCACCAATTAACAGTTCACAACAGCAGAAACGGTAATACTATTTGTGTATCCGTTATCTGACAGAACTTTTGAGTAATCGCCTTAAAGTGATATTTCTGTCTTTATTGTATTCGTTGAACTAATGTCCTGTTCTGCAGATTGTATAGGGCTTACCAGAAACTTTATGCTTCCATGCATGATAAAGGAAATGGCCCCCACAAAACCCAGTATAGAAGAGATGAGAATTATGGTAAACTGAGTTCTATTTTATTACATCTTCTGGTAGATACAGGTCATGTGCTATATATGTATTAGAATATATATTTATCTATGCCAACTTAATAATTCTTGAAATGGTGATACTTTTGTGTTGTCTTCACATTTAGAATTAACTCAAGATGTGGTGAGAATGTTTTCTCAGGATAAAGAATAGGCTTCAAGGTTTTCTGTTCCTACCATTCAAACTTTTTTTTATGTGATGAGTAGAAAAATACTGATTAGTTCACTGTGGAAGATCATGTTTTGAAGATATAAAAAGAAATTACTTAGTTTAATGTACCCTAAGTTGCATATTATCTTCATACTACCTTGCTATTTTTTTTGTTCAATTTTTCCTTATTTGCTAGTATTAGTAGCCATATACTTTTAGGACACTTACAGAAGGTTCTAGTGCTTGTGTTAGAAGTTCGACCAATTTTGGCTGCCATGATAATATTTTTCACAAATTCAATTTGCATATGGATGATTTTTGTTCAGTACAGTATACTGATTTTGCTCTATCTGAATCTGTTTGTCCTAGTTGAATATTTCCACAGTTAGTTCAATATTTTTGTTTTCCTTTTGTGACAGTTCTACTCTGTTGGGTTACCCCAGATTTCGAACTTTATGCAGCATTTGATCCGCTTGCAGACAAGGTTCTACACACTTATTTTTCTACTCATTTTTAACTATTTTAGGTCATACTAAAAATTAAATTAAGCATCATAGCTATCATTTGAAGTTCAGAAGAGAAGTCCTTTAACATGTGTGCAAAATTTTGATATTTGTGAACTTACCATTCAGTCACAAGTTTTCTGAATTTCAATAGCATGTAAGTTTCAAATTTCATTTTATTCCAAGTCATCCAACTCAATCTGTTGTGTATATGTATAAATATCTAATTAGATAGTAATTGCAATTCTAAGGTCAACATGTGAAAAATGTTCATTTTTCTAAAAGAAAAAACTATGTAAGAAGTAAATCCACTATAAACTTGTATAGTTTTCTCAACTTGCATCTTTATTTTCCTAATGGCTTACTTGTATGCCATTACTTAATGGTAAACTCAATAAATCTTAATATAATATTATTTAAGTTATTTTATGCATACAAACCTTTTTGTAATCAATTTCTCATTGCCCATGGATTCGTATGAATCAAAAGTTTCATGTGGATGTCTCGTGGGGAATTGTGAATGCATAACATAAAGATACTGCAACGTGTTGCGCTGTTTGTATTACCGTAAAAGTAAATGTATCATCAAGCATCTCCTAGATCACTTAGCAAAGAGATCATCTAATTCATAGAGTCTTTTTTTTTTCCAATCATTGGCATATATATCGTATTAGTATTGTTGGAATATTGAGCTTGTTGTTTGAATTGTGATTTCAGGCTTTGGCAATAAAGACCTGCAACAGAGTTTGCCAATGGGTGAAAGATGTTGAAAATGAGATTTTTTTACTGGGAGCAAGCCCTTTTTCGTGGTGATATCCCAATCTATTTTACGGCACTGCATGTATATTAGTTTTGTTTATTTTTTAAAAAAGACCTCACATATATATATATATATATTTTCCGACTCACTGTGAATCTGCATATCCTAAGAGTTCACAACCAATTCATCTGTGCTCATTTCAGATGTTTGCATATATTTGCGTCCTCTGGTAGTTACCAGAGATTGTAACAGCAGTTTAAATGTAGAAGCAGTTCTTGTACTAATTTTATTTTCCAGCATAGAGGACAAGTTAAGGAAAGGAGAATAATTTTGGTAGTGGGAATTTGGGTTAAAGCATTTGAACCAGTAATTGGTTTCTATTGTACTCTATGTATTCATTCTCCATGAGGACTGAAATTGGATGAATTTTACATCTCTGTAGTACCATAATATTTGTTGATAGACAATAGTTTTCATTTTGGTGGGTTTAATGAGATACTTGAATACTTCAGCTGAATGGAATATATTTTATATAGCAGGGACCAGTAGCAAAATCACACAATTTATTGACCATATACTTAGTATTAGACAATTAATTCTGTGGGAATGTGTCCATGGTTATTCACTCTTGGATTGGTATGTTTCGTACACATATGCTCGTATAATGGTTTCTGTACTGGATTTTAGTTGTTTTCTTTTCAAATGTCTCTTCTGAATTTCTTCAGAGTACGCTTGTTCAGAATCAAAAATTACTGCTGGTGTTCTATTGTACTATATTTCATTTATAACATTGTTATTTTACTGCTAAAATGAAATGTTTTTGTTATAAATAAAAACATTTTTATTATATTTAGTGTACCTCGGTACTTAAAAGGGAACTTGTCCTTGTCATGTAGAAAATGAAGATGAACCCCAATATCCATGGTGTATTACTATTATAAAACTAAATTATTTCCTATACCTTTTAGCTTCTAACCATGTGGAAAACAATACTTCTTGCATTATGAAAGAAAATTGAAATAATTTCAGTGTTTTAGAACGTTAGAAAGTAGGCCATTTAATATTTTTTGGTATTTTCAAAACTTGACAAAATACACGTAAGATAATAGCTGGTATGTGATAATTGTGAAGTTAGTTGGTTGGTTTGGTTTATTATTGGAGGAAAAGGTATTATATATTCCATATGGACCGACTTTTAGAGACAGAGAGGGCAGGAGTAGGGGTAGGGATAGGGGTATGGGAATGGGTATATGAACATCTCAAATCACACAGTAGAGTTTGAGTTTGATTTTGACATGCAATTTGGTAGTTGATCATCATTAATCGCCATTTAAAATTTGGTCAATCCTCTCCGGGTTTTGTTTTTACCCCATTCAGTAATTGCTGTCCTTTTTTCTTCAATTATATACTCAGTCATGTTCATCATTACTTCAACTGCCAACTCCCCCTAACAAATTTAATTATGTACACAACTTCAAAACAATTTTAATCATATCAAATTCCCAGTCGCTATACCAACATCAAATTCAAAACATTTTTAAATGATAGATTTATTTACTTCCTCATCACAAAATAACTCCAACTGTTCTCAACTTCAGCTTCACTTTTGTTAGGAATTATTGAATAAATAAATATAAACTTCTCAAGCTGCTACCAATTAGATATTTTGAGCTAAGTTTATTAAACTTAAATTTACTTCGTTTTAACAAAATAAGAATTCGTAAAACTTAGAGGTTATATAATTGTTTCTAAAAACACATTGACTAATTAGTGTAACATGTGGACAAATTTAGAGACTAAATAAATTATTTACTCGGTTATCCTAAGTTTGGTGTATAGTTTAAAGGTACTTAATTGAATTGCTAAATGAAAACACGATAAAAGTTTATCTTAAAATAATTTTAAAATACGTGAAAAACGTTTTATTTAGAAAATATTTTCAAAAAAAATATATATATATACAGTAAAAAGTATTGACTTAAGCATGAAATATCTAAGGGTTGTAGTTCAATTGGTTGATGCGGATCACATGGACCTAGTCCACATTAGAAATTTTCTTGAATTTATAGAAACAAAATCAAGTTTAAATACATTCACATGGATAAATGAGGGGCTTTAAATATGATTAAGTTTAGAAATAATTATTTTAAATTCTAGAAACTTATTGCTAAAAAAAAAAAAAAAAAGAAAAAGAAAAAGAAAAACCGAGTCAATATCTATTATTTTATTTAACTTCATTCTTGAGGGACGTAGGTTTCGAATACTGGTCCTCGGTTCCAACCCCTCGTAGACCATTTCTACAAAAGATTGATTGGTCTTAATCTACTATATTTGAATTGGCTTATTTAATATTTTAGTAATTTTTAATTTTATTTTTTGTTATTGATATTTTATAGCTAATTATTGAGTTAGGAAATTGTGCAGTATAATACACCTATATGACACATCAGATTAATGCAATAAAAAGGAAGGGGAGTGAATCCCTTCATACTGAATTAGCTCATTCATTAATTTACTATTTTAGTAATTTTTCTATACTGATATTTTATAGCTAATTATTGAATTATACCCAGGGACGGTCCCGGGGGGTCATGGAGGGGCAACTGACCCCCTAGTCACCCGAAAACACCCTAAATAAGGTGCTTCCGGCGGCAGTCGCCCCTCCTCCAAAACTTATAACAAATTGTGTGAGAATTTTAAAATTACGAGTAATTATGGTTTCAAAATTTCAATATAATGAATTATCTCATAAGTTTATGTATTTTTGAAATTTATCTCTATTAGTAGTATTTATTTACAAGTCTTCAAATTATTATCTTGTACCCGCCATGCTTGAGGGTAAATTACAAAATTTAAAACTAGTTTCTATTTGTTTGGTTGCATGATCTTTATTGATATTCATTGTTTATCTCTTTATCTTTTAATTATTTCTTTAGCAATATTTGAAAATTTTAATTGAGTTGATAATTAACGAATTTTAAGTATATGTTGGTTTATTTTTAGAAGGGTTGGTGTTGTAAATAAGATTGGGTCATATTGAATGGACTCATGTTTTAAGTAAACAGGTTGAACGGGTTAATCATGTCAACCCATTATAATATTGTCTCGTATCGTGTTGACTCATTTAATATATAGAGTGTGTCATCTTATGTGTGCTATCAGAGTGTGTCAGTACGACACAGACACGACACATTAACCATTTTCACTATCCTGGTTTTTATATAACAATAAACAATTAATTAGAATTACACCCAATTCGTCATAAGTTACATGTAAAGGATATGGATATTGAATTTAACAACTATGCAAACCACCTTCTATTTAAAATTTCGTGTCTCAATTTTATTGATATTGAATTTAGTAGAGAAAATAAAAACAATATTATAAGTGAAGCCAAGTGGGAAAAGCTCACATATTCTTCTCATTTAATGCCAAATACCAAATAAAATTGGACTCCTAAGTTTTCAAAGTTGCACATTTATACTTTAGCATCATCCTCATTAGTGAGTGGAATCAATGCTTCCAATTTTCAAAAGTAATCAAACTCTTTGATTTGGTGATTCAACAATCAAACAAATTTAATAAAATTAGTCAAAGATCATCAATTTCGGAGATTATAAAGTTTGTTCCCCACTCACCTTCTCCATCATAATGAAATCTTTTATTCACATTCTAAGCTTTTTTTAATTTATAATTGTTCCTCATCAATTTTTTTTCTTAACATATTAATTATATAATTTTTTTTTATATAATATTAATCCTAAATTTGACACATTTATCTCGTGCAGAATGTAGGGTCATTTATCTAGCGTGTGACACAATTTTTACGAACAAGTAAAACTAAATACAATGTATAATTTATATTTGTAGTTATGTCACCTCTGTAAAATATTATTCAAATTTCTCTAGTAAATTTTAAAGTCTTATTTTTCCCAAAACTTATTTCATGTATTAATTAATACAAAAATAAATCTGTCAAACTTTGAATAATACCATCAAAATAGAAATTATGTATTAAATTTGTTTAAAAAATTAAGTGCCAATTATGAATAGACTTCTCCCGAAATGACCACATCACCCCACATAAATTGATGCCTCCATCATATTAGGTGGGTTATTTTTTTACATATACGTTGTCGGGTATGGTCTGTGAATATAGCATTATTAATTTATTATGAAACCATCATTTTTATTGAAGTGTGTGGAGGCCACCACTTATGATTCTAACATCAAATTAATCAATAATTATCTCCACCAATGTTTGATCACCGAAATTTCCACTCAAAATCTTTACATTTCGATTTAAAATATTGCCGACGATACTTAAAACCAATGTTTTTAGAATCCAACCAATTTTCACTGCAAAAAAAAAAAAAAGTTTTGGGGACACCTAAAATCGTCCTAGATGTAAGAAAATTTGTCCCCTATATTTTTGGGGATGAAGTTTTAATCCCCAATAATCATGTCCAAAACCCCGTTCACGATTTTATAGGGGACTAAAAATATAATAGGGACGACATTCGTCTCTAAGACTATGGACGAATGTCGTCCCTAAAAATGGAAACGACATCATGTTTATCGTTTCCTATAAAATTAGGGATGAAAGTATTGAGAACGGAAAAATTATCTCCAAGGAATGATATTTGTCCTTATATTTAGAGACGATTTTTTAGTCCCCAATTCTATAAGGGACAATACTTGTCCTTATATTTAGAGATGATTTTTTATTCCCCAATTCTATAAAAGACAATATTTGTCCTTATATTTAAAGACGATTTTGGTCCCTATGTGAAGAGAACAGTTTTTATCCTTACATTTGAGAACACCAATTATGTGCTTGAACATTCAAAGAAGAGGAAACTTGTTATACTAGATACAATATTCGTCTTCACTTACATGTATATATTAAAGAAAAAAGAAATAGACTAGAATATTATACACAAGTAAATCTTTTATTTATAATATAAAAGTTAATTAAGTACAAGAAAAGTTTATTATTTATGCATAAGCTCAAATAATAAACTTAATGAGGTTAAAGTAAATCACAAATACACAAATAAAAATTCAAATGTACAAGTATCAACTTCTTCACTTCAAGCCACAACATATATCCTTGAATATGTCTTAGTCTGACCTCAAATATGTTGTATATTCCTCAAATAAGTCTTAGTCTGCCCACGGATGCTAGCTCAAAAATGATATTTGCCAACATGAGAAATCAACCAAAAGAGCATGAAAAATTAGGGTTGTCAACGGGGACATGGGGGCCCGTCCCCGCCGGAGGCCCATCCGAACGGGGACGGGGATTCCCCGTTTAGAATCCCCGTGGGGCGGAGACAGGGACAATTTTACCCCCATTTACTAAATGGGGACTGGGATGGGATTTACCTTCCTCGCCCCACGGACCCGTCCCCATCCCTGTTTAGTCCCCGGCTGGGATTTCCATTAAATCTCTGTTTATTTATTTATTTTATTATTTATTTATATATATACATAAATAATTAAATTTTATAATAATAAAAATAAAACTATGGATTGCTTTATATCCCTCTTTCACTTTTAAAGTTTCTAACAATCAATTATGTGTGCTTAATTGTTGCTGCTGATTGTGTGCTTATTTGCAGAATTTCTGCCTGGGTGCAAAACTTAAAATTTAGCCTTTGCACTTGATAGAATTGATCAATTTAGAAACCTCTAATTTAATTTCTGTATATTGGACTCATGTACTCCATTTTGAAATAATAATATTAGTAGTTGTAATATTTTAATTAAATATCACTTTCTTATAAGAAAAATTAAATGATTTATTTAATATTCTCCAAATTGTAATATGCTTTACTAAATTGAATTTTATTTAAAATTTCAAAAAAAAAAAAACTTAACGAGGACGGGAATAGCCGCGGGGAACCCGTTCCCCGACGGGGCCGGGGATGGGGATGAAGATCATCCCCGTTTACTAAACGGGGACGGGGACGGGGATCCCCGCCTAGCCAGGGAACGGGGATGGGATTGCCAATCCCCGCCCCGCCCCGCCCCTTCCCGTTTATATCCCTATGAAAAATAAACCAGAAGATCTCATTTGAAAAAAACAACAGCACAAGACTTACTAGAAATGTTTTTTTCGAACGAAAACCTTATTCAAGAGCAAATATCCACATTTTCTTCAGCGCAAAAGAATATTCACAATCTCTTCACAATTATCTTCAGCACATATGCGAGCTACAGATCCCAAACCCAACATTAGCATTTAATATCTAAGTCAGGACAAAAAGAATTACTAAAGTCTAAAACAATAGCAAATGCAAAGAAAAAACAATTTCATCCTCAAACTGAGAAAAAACAACAATATGCTGCTAGAGCTTCTTCCTCTGAATAAACCAACTCTGCTCTTGTGATGAAAAAATTACAACTTTCTCATTCGCCTTGGCATCCTCAAACTGGATTATTTTTAGCTTTTTGACCCCTATGTCTTCAAGAGAGTTCAACACTTCCTTTAATCATCTTATCACATAATTGAAAGCATTTTCCATCCTACTTCTCATATCTTGATTCGACTTTAAGAGCTAAGAAAGCACAAAAAAGGCCAAAATACATGGGATAGAAGCTATTAGTCTTTGTACACAAGGCAATTAAGCATGACCCATTAATCTCCTTTTCATCCATTATAAAACTCTCTCCTTCTACTGAAGAAAAAAAATTAAAAAAACACATCAAATTTAGAACTTATATGGAAGACATATATACTTAGGTAGAAATAATTGAGGTGAGGAATAAAAGGATCACAATAACTGAGAAACAATAATGCAGAGATTTATTGAAGGAAAAGAAGAAAATTCAAGAACAAATTACTAAAAATCAAAGGTTAAAAATTGTAAAAACAACAAAAGGTTCAAATGAATACTTTTCATTTACCATATTAAAAAAGGAAACAAGTCATAGATCCTAATTCTTAAAGGCCTTGTTCCTGGTGTAAGCGCTGGGTTTTCCAGACCTCTATGATGAGAATTGCTGTATTACATGTTAAGCAGACGGACACGAATCGGACTTGAGAATGACCGGAATGTCGCCTGGAGTATCTCAAAAGTCCCGAAAACCGAGCTATCCTCGATCCGAAACACCGAGAAAGGTCCTCCGAGTGATTTTAGGGTTTAGGGTGATCGTCAGATTTTTTGTGGATTTCGGCCCGGCTCTATCTAGAGACGGACGGCTGTAGTCTAGAGCCATATGACTCTAATGGGTTAGTCTAGTTGCTCTGCAAAGCAAAGCAACTTGACTGAAACCGAAAAAAGTTTGGCCGAAATTCACAGAAAACAGACGGCTCATTAATTGTTAGAAATGATTATGAGTGTAGAGGTATGAAAATAAAAAGAAAATCAAATCAAAGGGAGGGCAGACATTTTTT
The DNA here is from genome assembly GCA_039660915.1 of Euphorbia tirucalli. NCBI lineage: Eukaryota > Viridiplantae > Streptophyta > Magnoliopsida > Malpighiales > Euphorbiaceae > Euphorbia > Euphorbia tirucalli. The sequence continues at coordinate 17,460,073 of CM077639.1, forward strand.
AGTCTTGGAAACAGAAAGAAAAAAAGAAAGAAAAGAAAGAGAAGGAGAGGAGAAACCAAATACCAGAGAAGTAAGGAGGAACAAAAGCTAAAAACCTTAACATCTAAAACTCATACCTAGACATTGGAAGGAGTTTCTTTGACCTTTACATACTCATTTGGAATTGCTTCGGATTGGTTTCGGATCGTATTGGATTCATTTTCGGATTTTTAAGCCGCTTGAGGTTTCGGCAGAATTTCGGGTTTTCAATTCGATTCTTGACATTCAACACATCAAAACAACATCAAGGTAAATTCTGAGAGGCCTTAAACCCGTGTAAATTGCTTTTTCTTTTCGTTTTTCTCCATTTTGCAACTTTCCAAAAACGGATTACCTGAATACAGTCACACGACTGTATTCCTTATGAACAGAGCCGCACGACTGTGTTCTGTAGGGGCAGAAACCTGAAACTACCCCGATCGGCCGAAAATAGTCTGTTTTCCATTTTATACATTCTGTTATGATATTTTCGGCCCAAACACACCCGTACACTATCAAACTTTGGTTTTCGGATTTATATTCACGTGGGTGTGAGACTCTTAGTTTCCACGGTTTTGATTTTTTGGAATCTAGGGCTGTTCGATTCGAATTGGATCCATCGTCCAGTAATAGCGGACCCTTGGACTCTATAGAAATCTCGAGAAACCACTGAAATCTAGCGAATCGGCATTTTTCAAAACGAGAAAACCATTTTTTTGGGTTTTGGAAGCTACAGTCGCAAGGCTGTAATTAGAGCCGCACGGCTCTAATTACAGCTGTACGGTTGTAGTCTCCAGAAGGAGACAGAATTACGGAACCACCCGTATGAATGTCGTTGCGCGATGCTGTTTTCAGAATCAAACCGTTTTTTATGTGTTTACTGATTTATGGACCCTAGATGGATGTTGGATTTAGGAAACCCCCACGAATGGAACCCCGAGTTCTGGGATAACAGACCCACTTAGACGGAAAAATTTGCATGAAACCAAGCCAAATAAATTTTCTAAAATTGTTTTCTAGCACAAAAATCTACAGGGCATTTTAAAACCGTTTTCCAGGTCTAACCGGACAGCCTGGCCGAGTCGACCCGGTTACCCCCTAAATGCATGCCCCCGTTCCTAAAAATCCTAATTCTGTCCAGTTTAAGTCCTACTTGTGTTGTGCTATAAATTGTGCTAACCGTCTGTTTTGTAGCTTTTAGTTTCTTTTTATTTCCATTTTTTTATGTAATTAATAGATTAATTCATATATTTTAAGGGTTGTAATTTCTAGATCCTCGTGTATTTCAGGCGTTTGTAAATGTAAGGACGAGAGCTTTTTATTTTTCATTCCATTTGGTTGTATAAGCGGCCTCTATTATTCTTTTGTATAATTTGGGTGTATGATTTGTTTATTCTGCAATTTATTTCTGTCATTTGTATGAGCATGGGTTAAAAACAAATATAAATTAGGTAGAAAAAGATAATAAAGCAAATAAAATATAGTAATATAAACTGTAAAGTGAAAGCAAGCTTAAGGTTAAAGTAAGTCATTTGCCCGAACCTTAAATCTCTGGATTAGGTACAACAGTCTACCCTCGGTAGGGAGCTGTACCGGAATTTCCTGGATGAGCTGATTCGGGTGGCGACTCTGTCACTAATCTTAGAATTTAAGTTTCGAGGTCTTTAAGTTAAAATGGGAAAAGGTTTTCTATAAAGGGATTTTCGAACAAATCAACAAATTTCTTAAGCTAATCAAAACCTCGTTTTTTCCAAAACATCAATCAAACATTCCCTTTCTCAAAAGTCTCCTTCCCCCGGTTCGCTTCGCTTCGCCGCGTCACTTCTTCTATAAAAAGGTTGTCCGCTCACACCTGGTAACTACAATCCATATTAAAAACAAACCAAACACATTTTAAAAGGAAATAAAACAGGTAAAAGAGGTAAATTAAGTCACACAGCCTGAAATCTATGAACAAATATTTAAGAAAAAAATGACATATAAAGGAGAAAAACGACTCAGAAAGATAGATCCATCGTAATTTTTTTAGAGTATTTTGCTGAAAGTTAGTATATCAAAAAGTTGATTCTTCATATCATATTCAATCTTCAGTCCTGCACTGCAATACCACACATGGTTAGGATAATGTATCTCACTTTAAACTCAGCATTTAAACTTGGTTCTCCCTATACATTGTGAAAAAAAAAATTCATTTCAGAGAACACATAATAACTCTACTCTTCCCTTCTACTCTACCAAGAAAAAACTCAGCATTTAAACTTGGTTCTTCCTATAAATTATGGGAGAAAAAAAATCATTGCAGAGAACACATAATAACTCTACTCTTCCCTTTTACTCTACCAAGAAAAATCTTGAAACATTTAATCAAACTATTAAAGGGAACTAACTTCAAATATTAGCTCTAAAAACAAAACATATCCTGGAATTTGAGATCATATCGCCATTACCTGAAGAATTTGTACTGGACCAATAACACAACACTTATATAATTCAGTTAGAGACCATTATCCTATATTGAATTACAAGTTACTGTGATCTAATCTCTCCACCAGATCAAATAATATGATATATTATACATATTTAAAAATAAATTATTCTTCTTCTATAACTATACAGTCACATTTGATACATACATAGTCGTGATGAACACTAAAAGCTCTAACCCAGAGTGTTAATCATCTAAATGAAAATCAGTTTAGAGTAATAAGACAAAGCAAAAAGAAAAGTAGAAGAAGAAAGAACTAAAAAGCTATGACACAGGACTAAAAAGAACTAAGTAGCATATAGAAGGGCATCATTTTGTGACAAGGACCAAAAATATTTCTAAAGTCATGACACAGGAAAAAGATCATTACTAAGAGTTCCTATAGTATAAATCATAAGAAAACAAAATGTATGATTAATTTCTCAATACACAACCTACAATTGACCTGGCGGAACAATGCATTATGGCACAGGAGATACAACTTTTGCATCATTATAAACTTTAATCTTCTTCCTTCTCTTTTTGGCTACATAGTCTTTCTCATTTAAGATTGGCACTTTCTTCCTTAGATGGCAGTGTAAAATTCACTACAATGACAAGGATTGTAGGAATAGTATGAAATTATACAAGCCTTGCGTCAGAAACAATCTTCCTTAACTGCAAGATTCCATTCAAGGATGTGTGTGACAAAACTACTTGAGGTGTTAATTGTAACCACAGCTTCAACTTCCACTAGATACCGTAACATAGAAGGAATTGAAATAAACAACTCAAAATTTTCTAATAATAGCCTAAATTTGTGATTCAAAAAAGTGAAGCTTAGTAGAGAACAATACCTGAATATTCATAGCTTTCTTATTGATTTCAAGCTGACTTACTGTAAACAAATCGGATCATATTGGAGTGAAGAAAAAGCTAATCTATGGTAGATTAACTAAAACAAAGAAGCAACTGCACAAACATTCTTAATTGAAAACCTAATTTTTTGAATATATATTGAAAACCTAGGCTAAAGCTTATAACCTCTAGCACATCAGCAAAAACTTTGGAAACCTAGGTTAGAAATTCTATCTTCAATTAAATCTCTTTGTTCCAAATTAAGAACTAGGGGATACTTACTTTAGAAATCGAATGAGAAAAGAAAGGGCAAGAAGGTCGGCAATGACCTATAGTGGATCATCATCAACGTGGTGATTTAGGCGATCTTCGGTAGAGAGAAGTGGTCTTCTAAGACTCTAAATTTGCCAACCACTGTAGTAGATTTGAACAAAGAAACAATCCTTGAGATGATAGATGAGAGATGTGAGCCAAAAACTAAAAGAGGAGAGCGATAAGTGATAAGTGCTAAAAAGGCACTTATATATGATATAATCTATAAGGAATTTGCCTTGTTTTTACTTATTATATATTAGATTTCATGATGGTATTACTTGTTTTTTATGATTTACAATTTTAAAGACCAAGTATGCAAATATGTGGAATTTAGCTATAAAAGGAAGCAAAAACAAAGAGAAATTAAAGGAAAAAGATAGGTCACGAGTGCGATGGATATCACGATCGTGACCTAGCACATAGGTAGACTTTAACTTCAGTATTTTCCAAAGGAACCCTTGTGAATCACGACCGCGACACTTTGTCACGATCGTACATGCACTCAGCAGCAGTTATTCGATCTTATCCGTTTGGAACTTCAACCCCTCATGAAAAGACACAACTCTTCATGAAAGGACACAACTTTCCAAGAAGAACCAATAGTATTCAAGAGACACAACTATTCAATGAGCCAACACAACTTTGCAAAAAGGCAAAACTATTCAACGAACCAACACAACCTTTCACAAAGAGACACGATGCTTCAATGCTTATAAATAGAGAAGGAATTCCAGATCACAGGGGGTGCCCCCAATGGGACACCAAAACGAGGAAAAATCCACAAATGGAAGATATCTATAGTATATAAAGTTAGAAAAATGAAGTTTCTAGAGAGTTCAAGTAATATAAAGTTAGAAAAATGAAGTTTCTAGAGAGTTCAAGTATTGTTTATAATATTTAGTATATGTAAAGGGGATCCTAATGCCAAGGTCCTTGAATCAAGTATTATTGTTGTATAGAGAAAAGATACCCCCGAGGTTGAAATATACCTATAGGCGTGAAGGAGTGTTTCTCGTGTAACAGACGGGAATACTATCGCTTTCTTAAGTCTATTCTTATGCTTTTCCTTTATGAGAGCATCACACTTGTATTTGTATTGAATATTTACGAGATCAATATCGATAAGTTTTCCTATATCTTACTCTTCATTGCATAACTAACACCAAGTATGTTTTGATTTCTTGTTTTACATTGCATGACTAATGCCAAGTATGTATTGTGATTCATAATAGGATATAGAGAAGTTCACATTTTACTTTGTCTTGGTTAGTTACTAAGATAGAATAAATTATGATGTATGATTGTTTTGTTTCACTTTGTTAAATTAATTGAAGATCATCTTAATATAGCTTGGCCATTGTGTATTAAGACCTTTAGTTATTTTGGCAAAGGTATTCGATAATTTGTCTATGAGTTATTGAATAAAATCTATTTCTAGACATGCCTGTTGAAATAGAACTTATCCGACATACTCTTATCATAGGGATTGAATAGATAATTAATGCATGTGCAACGAATATTTAAGATAAAATGCTTGTATGTTTATGTGACTAGATATTAAACAACAACTCAACTCATAACTAGTACTCTAATTGATTTAACTTGCCATTTACCTAATTCCCCATATCACTTTATAATTCGATACTCTATAGACGCAAAGAAAAACAAACTAAACTGTACATACATATTCCTCGTGGGATCGATATCTTTTATTACTACGTTGTGATTCGTATACTTGCAAGCACTAATCTCTGAATGGAATTATTATTAAAATTATTATCAAAGGCTAAGTAAGAGATTTGTAAAAAGAAGCAACAAAAAGTGTAAGAGAGAGATAGGTTTTCTTACAAAAATACTATTCTTGCCATTTTCCAACAATAAAATCTATTAATTACTAGCTGCTTCAAACAGAAGCAAGGAAGTATGGATGTAGCTCCTTGACTAACAAACTAAATACTGTAAGCTAGATATTCTTTGAGCCTCTACAATTAATTCACAATCAAATTCATTTGAGGTTGCTACATTATCATCATGGTTTGCTAGTGGTAAAAGAGAATCTAAAGTTTTCAACAAGAATCAAAGGGAAAAGAGCCAACAATAATCAAATAGCATATCACATTTTCTTCTTAACAGCAAAAGAATGAAAAGCACAAAGATTAAACTCTTCAATCCAACAAAAATCAGAACTCTCTTTTTAACAATAAACGAACAAAAAGCATATAGGTGAAATACTCTAATTCAAATTGCAATTATAATTAAAACACCTATCAGATCATTAGCAATCTTGTAATAAGAAATCTATATTCACTTTTTCGATATTGGAAGAGGAAGGAGAAGGAGACCAAGAACAAGAAATTACTAACCTTACCGAAGTAGAAATCACCGACAGTTGTAATCAATTCACCACTGTTGTCGAGTTTTTCAACTCATTGTTGCCAATCTGTAATTGAGTAATCAAATTCCTCAATCTGCCAAACTGCCTCCCTCTTAGAGGAAGAAGCAGAGCCACTAGAAACGACATCATCTTGAAGAACCCCGCTTCTAATCAAAATTAAGTGCCTGGCATTTACTACCAAACAATAAAGCTTTGTTCAATGAAATAGAAACGGAATAAAGAAGATTGAGAAAAATATGAATGACGAAAGAAGAGGGGAAATTAACAAAATCGGTGAGTTGGGTTTAAAGATCAATGAGTTTGGCTCTAATTAGGGACAATTTAAAAGTCTGAACTTGAGGGATTCCTAAGAGATTGTAGAAGTTGAGTTGAGACATTGATATGATGGAAAAGGAATGCTGAATAAACTTTCCCCCTCTTAAATGAATCTGTGAGGAGCGTAAACAGCAAAACATTCACTAGTAAACACAAGGAGCACTAAGATTTTTATGGGAAAGGAATGTGGAATAAAATGTCCCCCGTATAAATGAATCTGTGAGGAGCGTAATTAGCAGAACAACATAAGCAAACACAAAGAAACACTAAGATTTTTACATGGAAAACTCCTCCAACGTGAAGGATAAAACTATGAGGCCTCTCTTAGCCCAAGATAAAATATCCACTATAATATGAGAGTTTATAGAAGATACAAAACCGAGATAGTGAACAACAACAAGTTTCATGGCTCCAACAAACAATACAACAACAAATGGATACACTAAAAATTACACAATAGGAGCAAAAGTTCTAGACGTCCAAACCTGATCTCCACTGTATAAAATAAAGATAAATGAGTTAAGAACAAGCTCACCAAATTTCAACCTAATTCGAAGAGAACAACCCGTTCAAAAAACTGAAAAGTATGAAGCAGCTCAAGTTGAAAACCCGTAGAAGAGAAACCATAAACAGCAAAACAGGGATAGACAAACTAGGATCTTATTGACCTTCAGTTACTGATCCCACAGTCCAGAATACAGAAAAATGTCTTCAAACTCTAGTTAAAGTTTCAACAAAATCCAACGGCTAGAAAAGGAACCACATGAAGAACACCAAGGCTGGTCGCAAGAAAAGTGCCCAGAAATAGCAGCTGTTGCAAACCCGGAAGTCCAAATTTATGAACCTCCAAATCTGATCCGACTGTTTAGAATCAAGAAACAAAAGTCTCTAATATGCTCTCCAAAAATCAGTACAATCGGACTTCGTATGAGCTAGAGATCGCTGAAAGAAGACGAAGAGTATAGTTAAAGAAGAAAGTTCATAAACTCAAAAGGATTTTCTCTCTCAAATGTTAGTATGTCTCTCTTACAATTTCTTCTCACAAATGTAACAAATATCCTAATATGTTACCTTTTGAAGAGCACAACCTCTTGAAACTTACAAGAGTTTGATCCTCTTGATCCCTCTAGGCCTTGAAGGGTAATAACATATGGGTTTTCAAGGGTTTGAAAGCCTCTCCCTGAACCATATAGTGGTCTCTACCTCCTGAACCATATAGAAGTCTCTTCCTCCACATAAGAAGGGAACAAAGCCCAACATGATAGGATCAATTTCAGGTATTTTCATGGCTGGCTTTTTGGGTAGACTCAGAAAGAACAAAAAAGGAAAAGATAGTAGGGTTTATACTCCAAAAAAGACAAACAAGAGAAGAGACAAAGAGAAAGGAGAGAGCTAGTGGCGATGGTGAGCGGCTGGGCAATGATGAAGCAGGGTGGAATTTTTTGAGATTGAAAGACTTTACGCATGGTCACCGATAGAGTTGTCCCTGATTATAAAATTAATTACATATTTGGTTTTTATATAATTTTAATTTTAAATGTTGTCCCCAATTCTATTTTAACAAAGAATTGGGAAAAAAAAAAAAAACAGTTGTCCTCAATATTAATTGTAATTCTATAATTAGGGACTGTATACGTAAGTTGTCCCCGATTTTTTTGTCCCATTAACTCTTTTTTTTTTAGTGTTTAAAAATATATTAAAATAGCTATATATTTATTTATGTCATATAAACACAATATATCAATTAAAAAAGCTAAATACATTTAATCTAGTTTTAATAATTATAATTATAGGTCAATTTGATTCAAAAAATATTATAAATTTTATTTTTTATTATAATTTATTAATAAGCAAAATCAAGCACTAATCATATTAACTTTTTAATTAAAATAATATATTTAAAAAGTTAGTCTGATCGACCAAAAAAATTGATCCAGTTCACCAGTTTCCGTTTCAATTGGCAACTCTTTTACTAGTTCAAAAGCATGGTTAAAAGTGTTACCTCATTCATTGTTGGCAAGTAATAAAAAAGAGGGATAATTACGTAAAAAAAACTCATATGATTACATTGGTTTGCAAATAAGTTTTAGAGGTTTTATTTTTTACAAAAAAAAATCTCTGTGGTTTCTGACTGTTAACAAAAAAGGGATTTTGACTTTACACCTTCAAAAAATGATGACGTGTCAAAGAAATTTTGATGATGTGACAAAGGTAAAAATTGACATGTGTTCATTTTTTGACAGCGTTAGGTCAAAATCTCTTTTTTGTTAACAATTAGAAACCACAGGGATTTTTTTGTAAAAAATAAAATATTTACAACTTTTTTACAAACCAGTATAACCACGAGAGTTTTTTCACGTAATTATCCCTAAAAAATAAAGTTAGGATGCTATAATGCATAGGGATTGCAACTTGTATTGATTCTACGAGTACTGGATGCTACCTTCAGTTATAAATATCTACCCTTAAATATATTAATTTAGTTGTGATTAGATTTTATATATTATGTTTATTTAGCATTTAAAAGTGTTTGGAGTTGAAGTTAAATTTTATGCTTATTTTGTTTAAAAATAAAGTAATCATATTTTGTTTTCAAAAGCCAGTAGTATTATGATATATAACTAATTTAAAAATTAAAAGAAAATAAATTATAAAAAAACTTGACATTTTATTATAGGTTATCAATGAGTTAAATAAATTTTAAAACTACAACAAGTAATATATAATTATATACATGCATGCACTTTACTTAAATTCATATTAGATTATTTAAAAATATAAAATGCCACATCTTTCTAAAGATTCAGAATTATATATTGATATAACCCTGATCTAAGTATAGGAAAAAATCCTAATATAGGCATTTAGTCAGCTTTAAACGTTAAATAAAATTGTCAGAGCAAAGGTTATTTTTTAGTCAACCCAATTCTCCACTCCTTGGAAGTTACCAGGAACGTGGGTCATGATCTTCTTAGAAATAACCTCCCTTACAATAGCTATAAATAACCTTTCCAAAGGAGAGAGAAGGGCGGATCATTAATTATAATCACTAATTTTGGCATCGGAGTGTTTGAGGGAAGAAACCCTTCCCTCGCTGTAACAGGTACCACCCTGAAGAATTCTACCGTTTCAATTGTCTTCATACCCAACCGAACTATTGGCGATCGATCTCCCCTTCAATAAATACATTGTTGGATCAATGTTACAACATATATATATCTGAAGCCAAAGTAGGCTGCGTGCTGAGAGGAAATTGAAGAGAGAACACAGGTAGGAGAAAAAGAGAGAAGAGTGAGTAAACGTCTTTGTTTTGGGGGGTGGTGCCAGAGGGATGAGGAGGGCAGAAGTAGATATGAAAATGGCGAGAATAGTAACACCATCCAATTTGAGGATGATAATGAAATCACCATTGTACTGTGCAATTGCTATCCACTTACGCGCAATTAAATGTATTGAGTGGTTGAGTCCAAATGCATGGCCTCAACTCAAGTAATTCACATAGGTTAAATTAGTCACGTGCAAAGGGGCCTTATCGCGTGGTGAAGGAGTTGGTCAAAAAGAGAATACTAAGATTTTTTTTGTTTTTTCGGTGCAGAATCGTTATCGAGCATTCAAAGTTTCATTTAATTGCATTTAGTATTTGTCCTTCACTTCACTCCACAAACGATAACCAACCTACAAATACGCTTCCATTCTCTCATTAAATAGCATTATTGCTTTTATCTAGTTTTCCACAATTTTGTGAGTACACCTGATAGAGTGTTCATTGGTCCGTTGTTGGAATAATCAAACCGAATTGTATAAATAAAAAACCAAATAGGTGTAAAATTAAAATTGGACGAAACTAAAAAAATTGACTGAACCGAATTCAGTTCGGTTATTTCGGTTTTGAATAAGCTACAACATACCTTAAATAATGAATAAGCTGCTTTGATTAAGCAATTAGTAGGCTACTGATCTTTTTTTCTAAAGCATTAATATACAATTTAGTGTAATTAAGAAAATAGTCTGTAAGCTACTTATTTAGTTTAGAAATTAATAATCTACTTACTTTCTCTTTTAATGTACAATAATAATCTAAAAAAAAGCTCTTATCCCATCATATATTTATATAATCGGTAATGCTATAATAATGGGACTATATTACAATTGTCTACTGCAACACAAAAAAAAAAAAAAAAAAAAAAAAAAAAAAAAGGCCAAAAGGAGTTGCTAGAGATGAAAAAAAGAAAAAAAAGAAAAAAAGAAAAGAGAATATATGAAAAAAGAAGCAATAATAATATATGAAAATAATAATACCCTAAATCAAAATATAACATGTTGTATATGTATTTAATTATTTTTTTAAAGATATATTTTAATTAATTTGTTCGGGTATATCGATTTTTTTAAAATTAAAAACCGAAATCAAACCATTTAGAAAAAAAAAAAAAAAAAAAAAAAAAAAAAAAAAAACTAAATTTCATCGGTTTTGGTCTGTTATTTCGGTTGATTTTGGTTTTTGAACACCCATGCACCTGAATTGATTTATCAATAGTTAACTTATTGTTTTATATATAATTTAACAATTATTTTTATACTTTCATCCTAGCTAATAGATCACTTTGAATCATTACATAGTTTTAAAAAATATAATATTTTTATTAGAAAAATATAGTTAAAATAATTGAAGGACAATTTGACATTATTTTTCTGAATATCCCCATTAATTTAACATCTTAATATAAGTAGTTAAGCATTAAATAATAATTATTATAAATTTCAATAACATGCATTTGCATTTAATTAATAGACTAGTCATAATTTCGAAGTAATGTGATGTATTTTGTTAATTAATGTGTTTAATAAATGAAAAGTATATTGGAAAAATTAGAAAATGAACAATTTTCTATGAAAAAGAGAGTTCTCTATAATTTGAAACGGAATAAAATAGAAAAGTATCATATCAACTTGGGATGGAATGGAGTTATATGTACTCCTCCCATTTTTCATATATGTCAATAAAGGTTTTCATCATAATTAAGGGAACATTAATAAATCATTCAAAAGATTCATTTGCCGTGGCAATTTATACCTATGCCTGCTTCCAATTTTGAAATTATATTTCTTCTAAATTACTATGTTTTTTTTTTTAATTTATGCGAAAGTGTATAGTTTACCCGAATCTTCTTCCATAACGATATGGAACAATAATATCGCTGGAGTAGATACATAGATCTCTTTAAATATAAGAAGTCGACGGATCGGATTGGTATGAGTGGAGAGAAAAAAATAGTTTATTTATAACATTTTCTCCATTGATATTAAACACATCCCTTAATGTAGATAAATAAAAATAATTTTAAAAAAAAAAGGTAAAAAATAAGTAAATCATTTATTAGTTAGGTTTGCCTTTTTACATACTACATCAGTTTACAAATATATTATAAAAATTTTGAATGGTTTCTTTAGTCATTCTATCCAATATTATAGGAAAAATAAAAACACAACAAAACAAAAAACCGACAAAAAATTTATATTGAATATTATTTTTCAACTTTTTTGTTATTCCCTTTTTCTCCAATTATTACTATGGGTTGAAAATGTTTCATTAGAAGGCGAATTTAATAATCTACTAATTGACAGTCTGAAAATAAAATCAAAAGAATGTCATAAAATATTTTTTAAAAATAAAAAACAATTAATATAATATATAACAAACTAAAACCTAAATAACTATTTATCCAAATTAAATTTCATAACATGAAATACCTATACTTTTTCCTTCTAGTCAACTTAATTTAAAGTTTCCTATAAATATCTCAAAACTTGGACTCCATTTGTTTTGTGAAAAAGGCATGAAAGTATTTTAAAAGAAAATTAAAATTTTTTCATTTGTTTGGTATGCAATATAAATTTATAAAATAAATATATGATTTTTAAATAATTATGATAAAATGAGTACACATAATATGTTTTCTCTCCCTCTCAGAAAATAACTTCCCCTTTGTAAAATAAGAAGTTATTTTCCTTTATTTCTTAAAAATTTTCCCCTGACTAGGAAAATATTTTCTATCAACATATATATATATTTTTTAAGTCACAAACATAGAAAAATAAGGAAAATATTTTCTGTAAGGATATTTTCCGTAAAATAAATGGAGCCTCAATAAGTTCTATTTTTCTTCTCATTAATAAGAAAAATACAATAAAACCTCTTTATATTTATAAGATAATATTTTTCTTCGATCCTAATTTAGGCTAGTTGAAAAATTAACAAATTTCGGTAAGATAATAAGATAATATATTTTCGGAAACCCCCTATGCAAATATAGCATCCCATTAATATCATAAATTAATAATTACTTATAATTATTAAGATTGTATCTTGACTAACTTTCGAATGAAACTTTTCTTCAAGCTAGAACTGCAAATCTTTTTTAGTGCATGTCGAATGATCTCTCTCATACTCACATAATTCTTTGCTTATTTGATCCGTTATTGTGGATTTCGTGATACCTGTTAGATAAGGAGCCATTATTGGGCGTGGTTTCAAAAATTTTTTTATATTGTTTATATAATATTTTCTATCACCATCGTACATTGAATATTTTTAGTAAAAATACAATGAATAATACTTAATTATTAAGAAACAATCAACATTATTTATCATAATTTTCATTAATAATATGTACAATGAATCTATGTTTCATTCTTTTTTTTTTTTAGTCAAATTACTAATCAATCCTTTTATTTTAAAAAATTTGGATAGACCTTTTATTAGCATGTTTAATTTTTCTTTTTTTAAAAAAAAAAAAAATAACCCGTAAAAAATTATTTATAACATGTCTTATACTTGTAAGAACTTTTTAAACAAGCATCAACAATAGTTTATTGCACAAATTACAAAATCATAAAAGAAAATAATAAACGAAACCCATATGGTAAAATAAGAATCATAATTGTTTTTTGCTGCAAAATAAGAATCGTGGTTGACACCATTAGAAATAATGAGGTGGTCATGAGTAAATTCATCAAAAATCAATTTTTATCTTTATTTATTTAAATTTTCAGAAAATATATACAAATTTGCTTTATTTTTCTTTTTATTTATTTTCTTTCTCCATTTCTTACTTCTCTTTCTCTCCATCAAGAACATTAATAATTAAGATTCTTCTTTCTGAAATTAACAAATTTTTAAAAGCTAAATATAAAAAAACAAATTCAATTATGTTGGGTTTATGGACCCGATCCGCCCATATGTGTGTGTGTGAGATATCAATTAGTTGATATCAAGCTAATAAGCTAACAGTAGCTTATTAGTTTAGATTTTATATATATATATATATATAAGAAAAGAAGATAGATGAGAGCATATGAGATATCAAATAAGTTAATATTAAAACTCATCTCCTTCCTCTCTAGCTTCTCTTTCTCTCTATCTTTGTTGCTTTAGTTCGTGGATTACACGGATTCCTCCCGAATACGTCGGTGTGGGTTTTCCGTTGACCGGTAATACGCAATCGGCTCGTAGATCCTTCCGCTGCGTTCATCCCTGTGGATTCTGCACTACAAGAGGTAACCCGTTTCCACAATCCAGATACATATGAGTTATATTCCTTCATTGGTATCAGAGTGTGATTTTGCGTATTCTGTCAATTTTGAACTTGATTTATACATATATGATGCATATTGATGGAGAAAAATTATTTTTGGTGAAAAATAATTTTTTTGACGGTAGAAAATTATTTTTTGTGGAAAATTATTTTTGTTGGTAGAAAATTATTTTTGGTGAAAAATAATTTTTTGGGTGGTTGTGTTATGGTGATTTTTGTGAAAATCAGTTAATCTTTGTGAAAATCGGACCATTTTGGTGGAAATATGAGTTTTTCCATTTTTTCCTGTGAAAACACAAGGTTTTCCATTTTTTCCGGCGAAATATAAGGTTTTCCGGTCTGAAACTAGTTTCAGTCTCATCAGTGGGAGTTTGAGCGTCAAACTCATAATTCCGGTTGTCAAATGGACAAACTGACACCACCATCATGACCGGAGATCCCAAAAACCCTAGGACAGACAGAAATTTACGGCCTGAAAAAGCCAGGAAAGCGGCACGTGGCGTGCATGCGCCGTCTATGGAAGCAGGACGCAACGCGGCGTGCACGGCTTGGTCCACGTAAGCCACGCGGCGGCCGACTGTCCAATCTGCACACGCCACATGGCACTAGTACGCCGAGAGCGCCAGCGCGTCCGGCGGCACGTGCGGCATCGGCCAGACGGCGTTCTGTCCCTTTTTTGGCAGATTGGCTTTTTGCGATTTTTCTATTTTTTGGTGAATTTTATTTAATTTTTTGGTGAACATAAAATATTATTTCAAATTTTTCAGTATTTGAAAATTATTTAAAAATTATTTTCTGTTTGTAAAATATTCCAGAAAATTAATAAAATTTTTAAAAATCCAGAAAATCAGTGGGGTAATTTTTATAAGACTTTAATAAATTGAGATGTGTTTCAATTATTAAAGAAAATGTATAAGTACATTAATTTTTATTTTGTTTATTGTAATGTGTTACAATAATAATTCGAGTTCTATAAATTACCCGATATCCTGAGGGATATCATAAATTGCAAAATAAGTTGGGTTGTACGGTGAGATGATAATAAGGAAATTGTTCCCTGTATTATCATATTACAAGAGTGCATTTGGGCAAAAGGCCTGTGTAGAGGTTTTAGGGAGTAATATCATAAGGACATTTTCGGTCTAAATTTTTTTTGAGAAATCAGTTTCTTTATTCGAACTATATGAGATGGTTTAAATTGATTTTATAGAAAATAAAATTTGTTTTATTTTTCTATAATTGATTATTGGTTGATTATTATTTATTTATGTTGGTTAAATAAATATTTAAGGATGTTTATTTGGTTTTGTTGTTTTGGGTAATAATAAAATTAAATCAACATAAATAATAATAATTTTTCTCATGAAAGAGTTATGGGATTAAAACCATTAATCGAGTTCATTACGCATATATATATATATATATATATATATATATATATATATATATTTATTAGTATTAGTAATGTTGAACATTAGAACTTAGAGGGTAATTAGAGCCTTTATGGTCTCTTTTTCGAATTGAATTCTAGCGTAAGACTTTGTTAATAGGATGTTGGTTATGTATTGAACGTTCGTGTATTCTGTTAACTTCTAATAAGTCGTGCTACTAATAAGGATCTCAAATTGAATGAGGACAATTATGAGATCTAAAACATTAAAATCCGATATGTACTAGAGGATTAAGATCTTTTATATTCCCTAGTAACGGTTGTGACCGAACCCCAAGAAGGGAATACTGCTCAACATAGGCGGGAGAGAAAAGCTTTTGAAGCTTGGAATAAGAGAAATTACACTGCCCGTCTCATCCTATTGAGTGCAACGGATGATGACATTGCTAAGCAGTTTCGTAAGTATGAGAACGTGAGCGATCTGTGGAAAGCTGTGAAAGAAAAGTTTGAAGATGTGTCTCTGACAAAACTTTGTTCTCTGTCGATTAAGCTTGACACTTACATGAAACGTCCAGATTATACAATGAAAAGACATTTAAGAGAAATGTCTTACATGATCAATGAGCTTAGCGATACAGGTCAAAAGTTGACCGAGAAGCAGAAAGTTCAGGCTGTTATTCGCTTTTTGCCTAACAGTTGGGAGCATATGAAGATGCACCTAACTCATACCGAAAGTATTAAGACTTTCGATGATGCTGTTCACCACCTTGAGTTGGAGGAGGATTGCCTAACATCGATTAAGGTCAATGCTGAGGCTAACTGTGCATTTGCTAGAAATAGTTCTAGTAAGAAGCATAAGCGCTTCTATGGCAAAGGCAAAGAGTAGGCTAGTGAGCCCAAGAAAGCTGAAAAGAAAGGGAAAAATAAAAACATGAATAGAAAAGTGAATATTTCAAGAGTGAAATGCTTCCATTGCCAGGAAAAGGGGCATTATGCCAAAGACTATAGGTTTGAGGCTAAGATACATATTAAAAACTCATGTGTGAGTAAAATATATGTATATAGTACGGTTAATCTAATTGAATATGTTCCTGTGTGGATCGTTGATTCAGGTGCAACGGACCATGTGACAAGGGACCGAGGTTCCTTCATTGAATTCTGTAGAATCCCATCAGGATCAAAGTGGATCTATGTTGGAAACAACTCGAGAGTTGAAGTCCAAGGGATTGGCACATGTAGATTAATTCTGACAGGTGGTCAGACCCTTCTCCTGTATGATGTTTTATTTGCTCTCGAAATTCGAGGGAATTTAATTTGTTTCCGCGCTATTGAATATGGGATTCAATTTGTTCTTGGCTAATAACAGCTTGCGTTTGTGTTTGGCTGAAACCTTTTATGGTTCGAGACATATTTCAAATGGTTTGCTTATTTTGGATATTGATCCAATAAATAATGTATTTTTCTTACAATCTGCTTCTACCTCTATACGCGATAGAGATAGTGAAGATGTGAAATGGCATACCAGGTTAAACCATATTGGCCAAGACCGAATGAGTCGGTTAGCCAAATTAGGTTTATTGGGCAATTTAACTAAGGTTGAATTACCTCCCTGTGATTCATGTCTTGAAGGAAAAATGTGTAAGAAACCATTTGGAAAGGCAACTAGGGCCGAGTTCCCTTTACAATTAATCCATTCTGACGTATATGGTCTAATGAATGTGAGGGCAAGGCATGAGGCCTATTATTTCATCACTTTTATTTATGACTATACTAGGTATGGTCATATTTATTTGATGTCTCACAAATCTGAAGCTTTAAGTTGCTTTAAGAGGTTTATGAACCTTGTTGAGAATCAATTAAATGTCAAAATCAAAGCTTTGAGAACTGATAGTAGTCGAGAATATCTATCAGATGAATTCAAAGCTTTGTGTGATGAAAAAGGAATTGTGCATTAATTGTTGATTCCTTACACTCCACAAAAAAATGGTGTTGTCGAGAGGAGAAATAGAACTCTTTTTGATATGGTTAGATCTATGATGGCTGCAGCAAATTTGCCTGTCTCCTATTGGGGAGATGCGTTGCTTACAGCTGCATACGTTCTCAATCGAGTGCCCTCTAAATCTATCATGTCCACTCCTTATGAGCTGTGGACAGGTCGAAAACCCGACTTAAGTAACCTCAAACAGTGGGGTTGCACTATTTTTGCCCATGATACCTCGAGTAAGTTTGGGAAACTAGGTTCAAGAAGCAAAAAGTGCATCTTTATAAGGTATCCAGATGTATGAAAAGGATATGTCTTAGTGGGTGAAACAAAAGACAAAAAAGTGACAGAGTTTGAATCACATGACATCATTTTCTTAGAGAATGAGTTCCCTAATACAGGCGAGGTGGACTATGATTTACCACTTTACGATGAATTGGAAACTAACGAATCTCTCCATTCGAGTAGGAGCAATTTTGAGGAAAATGAATATGTTTATGAACCTCAAAACGTTACGAATGATCAAGATCAAGGTCTAGATCAAACTCCAATTCCTAGTGAGCATGTGGATCTAGACTTCAGTGGGAGTATGGAACATGGTCCAAGTCGGAGCATACTGAATTACGATGAATATATGAGACATGTTTATCAGGATTCGGTACCACGTAAATCTAAGAGACAAAAAGTCGAATGCAGACAATTTAGTATCGAAAGCATGGCTCTTTTAGGTGCCCCATAAGATGATGATAAGCCTAGAAATTACAACGAAGCTTTCTCATCCCTCGCAAGAAATGAAGGATTAAGGCTATGGAAGAAGAAATGGCTTCCATGAGATCTAACAAAGTTTGGGAACTTGTTGATGTGCTAAAGGGAAGAAAAACTATTAGGAACAAGTGGGTTTAGGCTGATGGCAGTATTAAAAGATACAAGGCCCGCCTAGTTGCTAAGGGCTATACACAAGAGGAAAGGATAGATTATGACGAAACTTTCTCACCTGTTGTGAGGTTCACGACCATTAGATTAATCTTGGTAATTGTTGCAAATCTAAACCTAAAGCTACATCAAATAGATGTAAAGACTGCTTTTCTTAATGGAGAATTGGACGAAGAAATCTACATGGATCAACCTGTAGGTTAACGTCTGCAAATTGAAAAGATCAATTTATGGCCTTAAACAGTCTTCTAGACAATGGTACCTTCGATTTCATAATGTGATGACATCGAATGGATTCATGGTGATTGAAGAAGACCATTGTGTCTATAAGAAAAGCTCTGGAAGTAGATTTGTGATTATGTCATTATATGTTGATGACATTGTAATTGTAGGAAATGACATGGAATATGTGAATCAAATCAAAGCTTAGTTAACCTCAAGTTTTGAGATGAAAGATATGGGTGAAGCTGTTTTTATCCTTGAAGTTAAGATTTTAAGGGATCGTTCAAAGAAATTGTTAGCATTGTCTCAAGAGACATATATTAACAAGGTTCTTAAACGCTTCAATATGAGCAACTGTAAACCCGTAGATAGCCCAATGTCTAAGGGAGTGACCTTTAGTACTGATATGTGTCCCAAAACACAAACAAAAATGGATCAGATTAAAAATGTTCCTTATACGAGTGCTGTGGGCAGCCTCATGTATGCCATGATATGTACTAGATGTGATATCTGTTATGCAGTTGGCATGGTGTGTAGATATCAGTCCAATCCTGGACAAGCACATTAGACAGTGGTAAAAAGGATACTGAGGTATCTCAAAGCCACTGGGGATTGCTCTTTGTCTTATCAAGGTAAGGATCTGCAATTGAGAGGATACACAGATACAGATTGGGCATGAGATGTGGATGAGAGAAAATCCACTTCTGGTTTTGTTTTCTTGCTTAATAATGGTGCAGTATCATGGAGCAGTAAGAAACAAACCTGTATTGCCCTATCCACGATAGAAGCGGAGTATGTGTCATACTCGTCCGCAGTTCAAGAGGGAGTATGGTTGAATAGGTTTATGAACCATTTATGTCTTACTTCCTCAAATGCTCCAGTGGTGATAAACAGTGATAGTCAGTCTGCTATTGCATTTGCTAAGGATTAGAGGTTCCATAGCAAGTCAAAGCACATAGAGATTAAGTATCACTTTGTTAGGGACATAATAGCACGCAAAGAAGTTAATTTGAAATATGTATCGACTCATGACATGGTAGCAGATCCATTAACGAAACCTGTCACGAGAGATGTTTTTGTGAAACATGTAAGATCCCATGGTTTGCGTAGGATCTGAGATACATATTTCTGTATGTTTGAGAACATACTATTCAATAAAGTTTGAATTACAATACACGAGTGCAAATATTAATTTGTTAATATTTGCTATTATATTTTGAGATGCATGTAGGACAGAAAAAAAGCTCACTCACACGAGCGGTTACCCTTATTTTGTCATTTGTTGACAAATGGAAAGGATGAGGCTGTTTTTGAACAAATAAGAGCTTGTTCAATAATAGAAGCCGTTTCGCTTAAATTATGGAAAAGAGTTTCCATTAAAGTGTGAAATTCATTTACATGCAAAAGGCAAGTATATAAGAGATTATGTGTAATCTAAGAGGCTTGTTGTAAGCAATAAGAGCCTGTTCTATCTTTGTAGCCGGAAGTAGTCTAACCGATGCTTTTGTATGATGTTAATATAGACATGGACTTCTTTCAAGAGGACAGAAGAGAACATCATAACACATGTTTCATACCATGTGTGCTTAGCAACCCTGAGATGGAAAAGAAGTGATCTCAACTTTTCCTAGTGTGAGACTCAAGCAACAAAACAGAGGTTTTGTTGAGTTAACTATCCTTAAGACCCTAACTTATTTAGGAAGTATAGTCTAATGAGCCCGACTGGACAAGCGAGTTAGATTATGATGGAAAGAACAAAGTAAAAGGGGAAGATCACCATGTGTTCACATCTTGAGTTTCTATACATTACTACCCGGGTAGTTATGCATGTGTGCATAACTGTAATGATAGAAAATTGTAGAGATCAAAAAGATTACAATGGATGTGATGTGGGATCTAGGATAGGGCATATAGTGTTTCGATATTTTCATCGAGCTGCTATATATCTCCAACGAGTGTATAGCATTAAAGCTCTCAAGGTATGCTGGTTGCACTGTTACGTGCGAGTGGGAGATGTTGGGTTTATGGACCCGATCCGCCCGTATCAGTCAGACCCAATATTGAGAAGCTAATAAGCTGTGGCTTATAAGTTGAGAATATATATATGTGTGTGTGTATGTGTGTGTGATATTAATGAGTTGATATCAATCTAATAAGGTAATGTCAATGAGTTGACATCAAGCTAATAAGCTATTAGTAGCTTATTAGTTGAGTTTATATATATATATATAAGAAGAAAAGAAGATAGATGAGAGCATATGAGATATCAAATAAGTTGATATTAAAACTCATCTCCTTCCTCTCTAGCTTCTCTCTCTCCATCTCTGTTGCTTTAGTTATGGATTACACGGATTCCTCCCGAATACGTCGATATGAGTTCCTCGTTGACCGGTAATACGCAATCGGCTCATAGATCCTTTCGTTGCGTTCATCCCTGTGGATTCTGCGCTACAAGAGGTAACCTGTTTCCACAATCCGGATACATATGAGTTTGTATTCCTTCGAATCAAATTTAAAAAAAAAAATTCCAATTAAACTCTATGTGAAGTACATATAGTTTTATATATAATTAATAATAATAATATTTAGATATTTCTTATATAGTTTATATTATTGATGCATTGATATACTACATACATATACTTGATTTGAATTATTATTTCTATAATATGTTTATATAATCATTTTAACTGATGTTTTCTGTAAAATATATTATTAGATTTTGCATGCATAAATACAATTCTGTAATATAAATTTGTATGAGTAAATTATTATAGATGCATATTTATAATCTTGTTTATAATTAAGCAATATTAATTAAAGGACAATATTAATTAAATAGTGTTTGGGTGTTGGATATTGAGAGAAAGTATATTTAAAACATGCTAATAATAAAAGTTATAAAATTCTTTTATATAAATAGAAGGATTAAATAACACAACAGGTAAGTTCATGAATGTAGAGAACCAGTGGATATCTTATGATACAATGGTACATTTGTAATCTGCAAGGTTTGTGCTACTCTCGACATATACTAACATTTCTGTTAAAATTGGATGGAGAATCTAAAGAGCTTTTACAAATTTAAGGTAAACAGTTTATAAGCCCCTAAGTTTGTACATATTATACTAGTTCATCTCTTTGTTTTTAAAAATAATTAGGGAAAAAAAATTATAGTCCATATGTTTTCGAATATCATAACCGTTAATTCTTGTCTTTTAAAATTAATCATATAGTCCATAAAGTTTTATCATTATTAACTATTTCATGTTATTGTTAGAGTTTGGTCAAATGGGAGTAAATAATAACAAAATTACCATTATCCTATTTTTAGTGGTAAAACATAATACTTCCTACTTTATATTTCTTTTTCCACATGATTATTTTCAATATTGATAAATATTAAATTTTATATAATTATAGAAGTTTAATTTATCAGTATAAAACTTGGTTAATTAAAAAATAAATGAAAAAATATTTTGAAAAATTTAATATTAGGAGTAGAATCATAAAAAATTGTTATTTCATTTCTAATATACCTAGTGGATGAGATTATCAAAATTTATAAATATTTATTATTAGTTTAAAGATACAATATTAACTAATAAAGGATATAATAGAAGAAATAAACCAAATGAGTTAATTTTACTTTTATAATTAATAAATAAAAATACAGAAAAAAATAAAAATATTTACTTTTTAATAATATTTTAATTATATGAAACTAAAAAATAAATTATTTACTTTTTTATTGGAAAATAAATTATTTACTTGATCAAGGGTAATTTTGTATTTTCACATAAAATAATTAATGGAGGAACTAAGGAGTTGATTTTGATAAAACTTGAGGACTTTAACATACATGTGTAGACTATGTAGTGTAATGTGTAAAAAATATAGGGACTAATAAATTATTTACTCAAATAATTATATATTCCCTAAGTGTTTGTCGATCTTTATCCTTGTTTTAAAGTCAAAAGTCAAATTACATGAATGAATTCAAGAATGATAAAATTGTCGATCACTGTATTTTAAAACTAATATACATATGTATAATGATATTAGTTTCTACACCTAATCATCGGGTGAGCTTAGATCGAACTTGTTGAGCTTGATAATAAAAAAGTTTGTTCCCAGCCCTGCCTGCATAAAATTTAGCTCGGACTGGGCCTGAACCGAACTTAGGACATCAATTCTAAGCCCATCAAATAAAATAGATTATTTTCTACTTTCAATTTTTCTTATAACTAAACTAAAACAAAGAAATATAACAAAAGAAAATATAATTATATAATTGGGTAAATAATTTATTAGTCTCAATAGTTTTACATACTAATCAATTCATGTGTTTGTAGAACTAGTTCGAAACAACTCTTTAATCATTTTATTAAAGCTAATGATCAAATTAGACTAAATAATGATATAATTGCCTTTGATTCTATTTTATAATGTTAAAACATATTTTTTTTCATATTTTATGTTTATTTATATTTTAGTTTTCATAAACTCCTAATCATTTTAATATCCATTAATGGATTTATTTATTGACTTAATTCTATATAATTACAAAACTTTAACTTACTGGCATATAGTTAAAAATGAAAATTAATATTCATTGTTTGTTATATCATATTAAATTAATAAAGTAAACGATTTAAGAGAATAAATAATTGATAAATTTTTATTTATAACTAAAATATATAACTATATAATATTTGTGTATATATGCAATAAAAACTTATTTGAATTCTTATAATTAAAATTGAAAACTTAAAAATAAAGTTTTACTTTTAACCAAGTACAATTTTATATTTTCACATGTAAAAACAAATGGAGGGATTAAACAGTTGATTGAGACAAAAGTTGATAACTTTAAAATATATATTTGGACTAATTAGTATAATATGTAAAAACACATGAACTAATAAATTGTTTACCCTATATAATATAACACTATAAAACTAATATTATCTAAATAAATTTAGTAAAAAAATTTGATAATAAATTCTAAAAACTACTTATATGAAATATAAAATGAAATTAAAAATAAAATAAAATATATAGGTACATATTAGTCGGGTCGAACTTGGATATTTACACAAATTCCAAACCCAAACTACTAAATTTCGAACTTGATCGGGTTCAAGCTTAAGCGAATTTAACATGTCAAATGTATATCCAGGCCCAACTTTTAAAGACTGGATTTGGAAGGGCCAGACGGATACATAGTTCAATAAATAGGTCTATTAATATTGTCTGTACGATATAAAAGCTTTATTAAAAATATTTTGATTAAATTTGAAAATTAAAATATAAATAGTTTATTTATAATCAACGTATAAAAATATACAGAAGAACTAAAGAATCAACTTTACAAAATTTAAAATATATTTATGGATTAATTGATGTAATATATACAAACAGATAGAATAATAAATTGGTTGTTGTGAAATTAAAAAATTCCCACATTTTAAAAATGTAAAACTAAACTAGCATTATACTTTTATTTTAATAATTTCTTTTGAAAAATATAATATATTGTCTAAAAACACTTGAACTGTACTTATAAGTGCCATTAGCATATGGTTGGATATGCTAATAGCTAGAAACTAATTACCTAAATTTATTTAGAGGATAAAAAAAAAAAAAAAAATACAAAATCTAGAAAATCAGGAGCAAAGATCACATCCATGCAGCCTAACGTTCAGTTGACTCCCTGCAATAAAGCATTAATAAATTCTCAATTTTTTTATTTTCTTTTGAAAAAGAAAAAAACAACTAAAAAAAGAGCCCATCAACCAACGAATTGAAATGACTCATTTCTCCCTCATCTCTCTGTGTCCCCCTCTGTCTCTCTCTCTCTCTCTCTCTCTCTCTCTCCTCTTTGTCTTCTCTCTTCCTCGCTCTTCCCGTCTCTTCTTGCCCTCTTCTCTCTCCAAATCCTCAAAACCAAAACCCTAGAACCTTGATCTCGCCGGTGCAAATCATCCCGGCCGATCTCCCCTCGCCATTTCCTTTTCTTCAACTGAAGATAACAAAATCAGAAGAGGAAACAAAGGAAGTGAAGGAAATTGGAGAAGATTGAGAGGCGAAATGTACAAGAACCAGCTGCAGGAGCTGGCGCAGAGGAGCTGCTTCAACCTTCCCTCTTATACCTGCATAAGGGAAGGTCCTGACCACGCGCCGAGATTCAAAGCTACTGTTAACTTCAATGGCGAGATCTTTGAGAGTCCTCACTATTGCTCTACTCTCCGTCAGGCTGAGCACTCCGCCGCCGAAGTTGCCCTCAACTCCCTCTCTAACCGTGGGCCTTCTCACTCTCTCGCCGCCCGCATTCTCGTAAGTAACCTTGATTGCCTTAATTTATTGTTTTCTATTCTCTTTGTTTCTTTGCTTAATGCTTACCATTGTTCTTGTTTGCCCCTTATACAATGATGAGTTTTCTATGAAATGAAAAGCATGAAATTGGATTGATGAAAATTTTTTTCGTAATCAGCTATGATTCTCTCTAACATGCACCGGGGGCGATACTTGCTGCTTGCAGCTTCTTGAATTTTGTGGTTTTTTTTTCTTGTCTTCGTGTTGCTTCCTGCCATACGCATCACTGCCCCCCTGAGAGTTATCTGTTGAATTGACGGAAATGCCCCTTGTTGCCTCCCGTGTTTGCCGTGCCGTGTGCGTTATACTGTGGTTTTTGTTAGCCTCGGTCTTCAGTTATTTAACTTATTTTAGCCAGAGATGTTCTATCATACGCCAAATAGGTTTTAGGATTTTATCATGCGCGACGACCGCCGGCTGGTTTCGCAAAATTGTGAGTTTGGATGGCTTGAGGCTGAAAGGACGAAAATGTCCTCGGTCTTTAGCCAATGGAATGGACGGTGGAATTTTCTTTACCTAGCAGAGGATACAACATATGAATTTCCTTTGTTGTTGTTGTTATTATTATTATTATTATTATTAGTGTTCTTAGGTGTTGTTTAACGAAAATTTTGCGAAAAGCTGTCGAAGAATATTCTATGGTTTAGTAGTAAGTAAGACCCATTTGGTTTTAGTTCTCCCTTCCAGGTAAAACAGTTCAGTTTGGTGCTATAATTGGTTTTACTGAATGGGGTATTTGAGTCACTTGAAAGAGTGCTAGTATTTTGCTTGGCTTCTGGTTGACCTGATTGGTTGCTGAGAAAATGGAAATTAAAGGTTGAATTTTCAATTTTCAATTAATTAGACTTTTCTCCGGTCCATTTTTTTCTTTGTTTTGCTTTTTTATTATTATTTTTTATGTTATTATCAATATAGATGGTTCGTTGAATGTTAGCTGAAAAAGCTCTACTATCAGATCAATAATCTTATGGTCGATAAAAGTTTTAGCTGGAAATTGTAATGCCATAAACATGTTTAAGCAAAGGGGAGTTGCTGGGTAGGTTATCAGATGACTCAGAATCGGTCAATCAGTCTGAGGAACGACTAATATTAGGTTAGAGTTAATAAAGATACCTCTTGCACTGCTGGTTCTCTGCTTTCAGATTTCTTGTTTTGTTTCTCACATTTCCCAAACAATCTTGGTATTCACATGCATCTCTTGCATCGGAAAACCAATTAAACTTTTAGCTTCTTGTTCCATAATTTACCTTTAGTGGAAAAATTATTTATCCGATGGCCCCTTTAAGAGTTTGTGCCCCTCTATAGGACATTCTGAACCTTCTACTGCCTCGAGAGTTCTTGAATTTACCCTCATTTCCCTAGTAATAATATAGGCCTAAGTTGAAATTAGTTTTTTGGTTTTTTTTATCTTTCATATAAATAATGTTCATTAAGTGCCGTTGAATTGTCATTTTGCTGATCATTGTTTGTTAGGAACAATGTAAAGGCCATGAATGTAAAGCTCAATATATAAGCCGGGCTGTATTGGTACTTAGTTTTTAAAGTTTTTATATACTTATATAGTGATTATATACTATTATGACAACAATGAATGAAATTTAGTTACTGAATTTCAGAGACCTCTTAATATTCAAATTTGTTATCTAGGTTCATACCAACTTGAAGCCCTATATACTAACTGTACCTTGCCCGTGAAATGGAGATATGGAACATGTGTATCTTATTCCTCTATCCTGGGTCTCAACTGAACATAGATCCTGACTCCCACTTAAGGGGCAGCTCTGTACCGGGACATGGATTCCCATCGAAGCCTGGTTTTTCAGTTGACGTGGTAGGAGGTGCTTATTTGATGGACTGCTCTGAATATAACAATCACATTGAATACTTATTTAGTTATGGAGCTATAATAATTTACTCGGATATATAACAAAGGCTTAGAGAAGTTTGTGATAGTGATATGTAAAAGATAACAGGGATCTTTTTAGCAAACTAGGACTTATTGTAAATTGGCTTTGGTGAGTAAAGTTTTACTTATTGCCATGTAATTTCCCTATTTAAGGCTTTGTCTTAAATTTTAAGGTCGACAATATATAACTGAACTTGAGGGCATGATGATATTATATTCTATCAGGCTTCTGGTAATCATAACTTGCAGGACATTACATTTTTTGCTATTGCCACTGCCATAGTGGATTTGAACGACTTTTCTGTAGTTTTCCTAGCAAGATCATATTTGCAAAATTACTCAACGATTATGTACCACTTGAATGCATCTCCTAGATGTTATTTGCCTTTATGGCTATCCTTTTGAAACTTATGTTCGAGATGTGCATCACTGTGTGCTGGTCTTTTGGCCTTGATGATAGGTTTCTCTGTTGTCAGGATGAAACTGGTGTATACAAGAACCTTCTACAGGAAATTGCGCAAAGAGTTGGTGCTCCATTGCCACAGTACACAACATTCAGATCAGGCTTGGGACACCAACCTGTTTTTACTGGAATAGTTGAATTGGCTGGTATTACATTTACTGGTGAACCTGCCAAGAATAAGAAGCAAGCTGAGAAAAACGCAGCAATGGCAGCTTGGTCCTCTCTAAAGCAATGTGAGTCCCTGTTAATTTAGATAGTGGATGTTAGATAATAATTTCTTAATCTAGAGGAAAACAAAAATGAATGTGCTCTGCATTATACTTTTGCTAGCTAACTTGGATACTTAATGGTTAGTGGTATGCATATAGATCAGGGTATGCATTTTGTCAAGATTATACCACGTCTATTTTCTATAGCTTTTTTAAATTTTACTTCCGGCTGTTATCTTAAATGCTAGAGGTCATTTTTGTGTGCTTACCTGTGTTTTCAATCATATAGTTTTATAAGACATACGTATCTGAGTCTTCTGGTAAATCCCTTTGGGACCTAACATGCCTTTGGTACAATAAGCTGTATGCATCACTTTGCATTACTTTATTTCACTGTTTCAAGGGCTTCTCAGTTTAGCCAAGTTCTGCTAAAAGTTTGTATATTTTTTTTTTTCTGGTCAGTGGCAAAAGAAGATGCAAGTTCTTCATCCGAGCCAGAGAACAATGATGAGCTAGAACAAATCACAATAGCGCGTGCTCTGTTGAATTATCGTCTAAAGGAAAAGATGGCAATAGCAAACTCCCCTAACTCCCCTATACCATTTTCAAAAAAATTCCCAATGCAGAGTCCTAGACCGACAAGTCCACAACCCGCCCCTGTTACCGCATCTAAAATCCTCCCCTTAATTTGCCCTAAGACAAATGCTCGAAATAGACCTTCATCCACAATGGTTGACAGATCTGTGTCACACAGACCCACATTGGCCACAGCAAATGACAGAACTGTGCCACCGCGGCAATCATCTCCTCTAGATTTATGGGCAAGTCATCATCAAAAATTCCCTGCAGCTGGGGCTGCTCCCTATGTCCCAATTCGACAATTTGGGGGACATTGCCATGGCATGGCTCAACCAGTAAGAATAAGAAGTGTAGTGCCTGTTTTTGCTGCACCTCAACGTCAGCCATCGGTCCCCCCGCAGGTGATGCAAGGACATCTTAAACCGCCACCACCGGTCACCATTAGGCAAACTTCGCTAGTATATGCTGCTCCACCACCAGTCCGAAAAGATCCTCCAAGTGTTTGTAAAGAAATCGCGGCTGTTAGAACAGAAGATTCTCCACCTGTCGAGAAAGATAATCAAGCTATGAAGACGGAAGATTCTCAGGATATTCAGAAGGAAGAGCCTTTAAGCAGTCCAAACGAGCATCCAACTGCAATTCCTATTCCTGCTTCCATGGCAGATAAATCACCTGATAAAGCAGAAGAAACTGGCCCCATAACTGAAGAGAAGCAAAAAGAATCTGCAACAGTACAAAGCTTGGAACAGCTGAGAGTATGATCTTGGGTGCGGATGAGGTTGGGTCCATGGAAGACAATCTGTTTTAGTATCTCCTTCTCTCATCAATATTGTATGAGTGTTTCTGTTTCATCTTTTATTTTTCTCCCTTTACCCATTTTGTTCCCTTAGAGCCACAGTTGCTGCAGCAGGTTAAATTAGTATGGGTAGTGCCATATCTTTGCGATTTCAATTCTTTTTTTTT
Source organism: Euphorbia tirucalli (assembly GCA_039660915.1). Classification (NCBI taxonomy): domain Eukaryota; kingdom Viridiplantae; phylum Streptophyta; class Magnoliopsida; order Malpighiales; family Euphorbiaceae; genus Euphorbia; species Euphorbia tirucalli. The sequence goes on from CM077639.1 coordinate 17,489,057, forward strand.
TTTTTTTTGGCCTTATATCAGTATCAATCCTGCATCGCCACATTATGGCTTGGCTTAGAATGACTTTGATGTTAATGTTTTTAATTAAATTCTTCTCAAGGCCTAAGCATGATTGATTCGCCCTCAAGGATGTTGATATTTTGATGAGTGAGGAAGAAATATGCTTGTGCGACAATTCAGTGAACTTGTATGGTGGATTCGAATCATGATGCTCATATGCTGATTTTATTGTATAATTTTGCTGGTTATGTTGCATCTTTAAGGGCAATGTTATATGTGTTTCTTTGGCAATGACATTGGCATTCTGTGATGATATTGTCAAATGATTTTTCTTGTGAGGTTTACCTCTTTTGTTAGCAGCGGTTGGCAATGGTTAGAGCTCTCTTTTAAGCGCTTATTAGTTCTGGTCTGTTAGGAGTGCAGTATATGGGTTTTACAAAATTTAATTATGTATAGGTACAAATATATAGAGGTTGAATTGTGTGCAATTAAAGTAAATTGATAAAAATTGTGTGATATTTGAATTAAAATGACAAATAAAATTAAGCAGGAGAAAAAAAAAAAGGATAACTCCTTCCTGCTTCGGTCTAAGCAATAATTTTCTCTTTCAGGTTGTAAAGTGGATGGAAACATAGTGACTTAGTGGGTTTCAATCAGATATTGTGGAGCAACTTATGGAAGAAAACAAACAAGATGGGAACAAAACAATATTGTATTGTATGTAATTTTCAATTGAAAATGGAGTGCTGTATCTTTCACTTGAAGCCCATGAAAAGGATAATCACAACATTAGAGGTCATTTCACCAATTTAATTAGTGGTGATATGTTGCTGAGTTCATGATTACCTCATTCATCAGGTAAAAACGGAGTTGAGAGTGGGAATCCACGACACAATGAGTTAGTTAGAGAGTTGGATTAATTACAAGGTTGAAATTATAATCACATGCAAGACAAGGTCATTAAACAAAACTGTGGGGTACACCTTCTGTGCAATTGTTAATCAATTTCTGTGGCCCCCATCCCCATCCCCATCTCATTCTCTTTTTATTTTTCAACCCTTTTTTTTAAAGCTAATGGATTTAAATTACTCCTACTTCTATGTTCTTTTATATTTTATAAAATTATTTTTTTAACCCTTTATTAAAAATAAAATTTGAAAATATACCACATTAGAAATTCCAAGTGATTTCAATTTTCAAGTTTATGGTAAAAGATTTATCAATCCATCCTTCTCTCTAAGAATCTAGAGAGAGAAAGGTCATCAAACCTTAATCAACTCTACGAGTACAGCGTGTATATTATATATATAATTATTTGATTTTTAATGAGCAGAATAGAAGTAAAATATGCTTGAACAAATAAATGTTTATTAGATGCATAAATTATGGATAGATTAAGCGGGATAATTGATATTTGGTGTGATTGGGGATTAGAACACTGCACAATTATAATACTTGCAGTGTATGACTCGATCAGAATTCAACTCTAACGAGCAAATTAATTATAAAATTTGATAAATTTTTTTGGGGTCAAATACCAGTTCAGCCCCTAATATATATTTATTTAAACAAAAAATTTTAATTGATAATTTTGTATTCTTAAAAATTCTTCTAAAAGTGATTCATATCTACATATTATCAATAGAATTCTTTTAACACATATATATTAAATTCAATAAAGGTTTATGCCATTTTGAAAGTTAAATAATTAGATTAATACTTAACATTGCAAGTTAATGGGAAGATAATTCAAAATAAAATTGCAACTAAACTGGTAGAATTTCAATTAAAATTCCAGACGAGTAGTATAATAGGTTGAGCCAATTAAATGTGGATCCATTAGAGGAAATTGGTATTTCGTTGTACTGCTTTTCCTCTTCCCAATTTGAGAAATTTTGAGACGACAGAATTTTTTTAGTCGTTTTGGGTAAGAGCGGTTCCATTATCAAAGAGATAGAAAGTCCAGTCCGTAAAATTGAACTTTCCATTATATGTATACTCACGTACATGCAAAACTTAATTACTAGAAAATAATAATAATAATAATAATAATTAAAGTTTACATTCTTAAATGTGTGTAGAGATTAAAAATAAAATAAAAATTATCCTAATTAATTGCCAATTATATTTTCAATTTAATGTATTTAAATTTCATTTCTCTGCAAACATTTTATTTATAAGTGAATCCTGATTAATTGAATTTATTTATTTTTAATGAAATTGTAGAGATTACATTAATTGTGTACAATCAGAGGATAAATTTGTTGGATTAAAATTCAATATGTGGGCTTTACATATATAATAGATTGAAATATTATTGTAAATTATGAAGTTCAATCTAGACATCTAATTTAGATTACAGATTTAAATAGATTACGAGGGTATGAACTTAATTAGTTGGAGATATCCAGTTGCAATATTCTAATTCTTTTGAGATGTATAAAAATTATCTTTTTATTGAGTTAAAAGAAACTCATGTTTTTTATAAAAAAAAAAAAAAGGAGAAAATGTGATTTTTTTTGTAATTATTGTTTGAGCCCATTTCCATATGAATGGCTACAGCTTCATTCCACTTCACATTAAACTTCGAATTCACTACTAAATTTCTCTTAAAACTTCAAACAGAACATAAATTTTTTATTCAGTTGAAATTATGATTGTAATTGGCACTCATATATGTTGTGAAGCTGGAAAATGACGCCAATTACTTTTACTTTTGGTTCAATTAAACAAACTCAAGATAGAATCAGATGATACAGTGATTAGTTGGTATATATTTTATTATATGAATTATCATCAAAATTATATAAGAATGTACTCATTACACTAATTCTCGTTTATCCGTTCTCATTATATTTCTTCTGCTATGCTCTTCCGCTCGCCTGATTGCTTAACTCAGCCCTCTCCCTTTTTAGTATTTTTATCCATTTGACCATCCTCCTCCGTCCCCTCTGGTTTGGAGAAGTTATCTTCTTGGTCCTTTCTTTCATACTCCATCGCTCATCGTCGAAAAAGACTCCATAAGCTTTGAGAGTGCTGAATTTGACCGCACGAGTTGAGAACATGTAACACGAAACCAATTAGCCCGTGTTAATGCCTAATCTACACTACTTATATGCCACTCTTTATACTCATTTATTTCCTATATTGGATTTCTGACACTCTCAATTGAGCTGGCAACAGTTATTACTCATCAAATATTCGTTGGCCTAACTCTTTTTTAGGTCCAAAGTCATCAACGGGTCTAGTCTTCTCTACTAGCTAAAACTCTACAAGGTCTTTGAATACCGGCCCAAGATCTTTCAATTGTTAGGTCTTCTTCTCCTCTGATACCATGAAAAGTTCTTGTGGATTTTGAGAGTGTTGAGCCTGACTACATGAGTGAGCACATAAGTGGGGTTGAACCCATGTAACACAAAACCAATTGACTTGTATTAATGCCCAATTTAACCACTTATATTCCACTTTTTATACTCATTTGTTTTTGATGTCGGATCTTCGACATCTGTTGATTCATTTCTAAACAATCTTTCCTCCTGGCTCCTTTACTGTTTATCCCATACTCGCTATAAGATGTTTTTTTTGCTCTCTTATCTCTTGTAATTGCTGAAGTATTGAAGATTAGATTGTGTGCCTTGATCATTCTCATGGAATTGTTTCCCCTCACAATCTACTTTTTTGACATAGTTAGATGTCTCCCTATTTTCCTCCTCATCTTTTGAATTGTCCTCATCAGACTGGTCGTTTCTCTCTGGATTACATCTATGACTGATTTGAGGGGTGTTTGATGATCTTTTCCCTTGAATAGTAGTTGGAAATTGGCATTTATAAATATGATTATTTGTCAACTTTGGGATTAATTATTTTATGGATAAATAGCAATTGGGATAACATGAATTATGTCATCGTATTTTACGCAACAATATCTTTCCAAAAAGTATATCATACACCCAAAACGAATAAATAATGATTGAGAAATTAATGCTCTAGGTGAGCTTGTTGCAAAGGAATTTGTAGAGGAAAATGACATTAAAATCTCATATCTCACATCCCCTTTTTATGAGAAGAGCAAGAAATATATAAGCTAGAATGATTCTTAGGTTTGTTAAGAATTAAGTGACTAGAATGCTTTCTCATGTGTAAGGGGTGAAAATTCCCGCCTAGGTAATTAGCACCCGCACAACATGGATGACGCGAACGACGAATAGAAATGCACCATTACAAGCCTGCCTACTTTTGTTTCGGCTCGAATTATTTTTTCTCTACGAAAGTTCTGTCTTTTAGGATTCCTTACAAATATTTTTGACAAATTAATTGTATTTACGTACAAGTAAACCTGGTTAATTCTCATTAAGGAGATTTAATCTCCATTAAGCCAATTCAATTCTAATAACCTCTATTTGCAGCCTATGATTTCATCTTTTATTTTGTATTTTGAAATAAACTAGAAAAAAAAATTTAGAAATATTTTATCTCTGTATTTCGAATTGGTTGCATGGTTCTAAGTTCTAGTGATCAATCTGCACACTGTTGAGTTTGTCTACGCGTTGTTGTATCCTAGGAGACGTTTATTCATAGCAGAAAAATCTTATCTTAAGTAGACTGCTTATACAAGCATCAACAATTCAAACCTTATGTTGTTCTTTGTTTACTGGTTAAGGTTTATTTTATTTTATTTTATTTTGTAATTCATTTACATGTCAATAAATTGTTCCTTATTTTGTTTAGTTTTTATTTTATATATACACTGCTTCTAACAATAGTGGATGCGGATTCTCACCTCAACCCTCTCTCCTTGGTCCAGGTTCACCATTCTGAAGTGTTGTTAGTGGTCCACGCTCATCACACCACTATTCATGAATCATATCCTTAACGTTGGGCTTTTGGATTTTATATAATTACTCACTTACCGTCCACTCCTTTGCCTTGCAAGGTACTCTTGGTCTTCGAGGAACACAGGCTTTGTGACTGTTTGGGCCTGTTTGGTTCTGTGTTTGCTGTTTGCTCAGTTTTTTGTTGTTTGGTGTTATTGGTAGTAATTTGTAGATTTTTTATTGATAATTAGTGTTTGGTAAAAAATATTATGAAATTTGCTGTTATGATATAAAATAACTAATATTTAGTTTTAAATTAATCAAGTATAAAAATAAAAAATATAATATCTGAGAGTTTTAAAATCCGCAAATTATATCATTTTGATGAAATTAGTTATTTATATAAAATAATGTAATTCATGTTGTAAAATTGTAAAAAAAAAAATGTAACCCAAAATATATTAAGGCAAAGATTTTTATCACAACTGTATTGCAAATAGAAAATTCATGAATTTTATTTACACCTTTTACTCTTTTTTTATGTTTTGCTTTGTATTTATAAATATAATTGTAGGGAAAAATAAAATTTCAATAATTGTCCGTCATGAAAAACATAAAAAGTTGCTGATGGAAAACAATAGTATTTTGTTGTTAAAAATTTACCAGTAATTTTTCCAAACACTACTAAATTTGTTGTTTGATAGGAAACAACAAAAAACGCCTATAAAACACCCATCCGAATACGTGTTTGGTATTTGATGGGAATAGATATATGGATAGGGATAGGGATTGAGATATATAAGGATAAAAATAAGTAAGATTGGATTTATTAATTTATGTTTGTTATGTTGGATAGGGATGAGGATAAAACAATACATTTCACCTTATTACTCTTATATATTTATTATACTCTTTTATCTTTAAATTTAGTGAGGGACAACTTAGTCTTTCCCATCATTAAAATTTTATCTTCATCCTTATACTTAGCCCCCCTAGTATAGGATGATAGGGATGAGAGAGGAATAAGTGTTGGATATGCCCTAGTTCCGAGGCATTGGTCCTTGTATTTGTATCATACATTTATTGGATTTATATACTATACTTATTTGTGTTATTAATAAAGGCATTAATTCATTTATTATATCTATCTTGTGCAATATATTAAATGAAGTATCCAATGGACATATCCATATCCATGATGACCAGTGTCATGCACTTGGCAGTAAGACCATGGATAGGGTAAACGATATGACCATGAATAGATCCGTAGTCTGTTCCAGTCATGGGAATGAATGAAACAAGAGACTATCATTAACCTGGTTGTATGGCGGTGTCTTACCGGTCATTGGACATGGGATGTCAACCAAGTTAATGGGTACATGCATAAGGGGCATGGTACTGGATAGATCCACTAAACGAGAAATCCACATGGTATAGTATCATAAGTGATTCTCGTGTAGTACTTGTATGGATCCTTTGACCTGACCATATGATGGTGTTGCATGTGAGGTCGCATACTTAGGGGTACGCCTAAAGGGCCTGTAATAGGGTGCCAAGTATGAGTGCATGGCAATGCTATGGATATGCAGAAGGGATTTTTCACTCAGTAGTCCACTGAGAAGATATCACCGACCTCTTGATGAATATGACTGATAAGAGTGTGGCCACACCCAAATGAGTTGGAACTTGTTTGTGAGCTTCGGTGCATTCGGGATCAAGTTAATGTCCGGACACAAAAGAGGGTGATCAATCCATGCCTCTGTGTTGGACACCAATATCAATGACATGGGATATACAAGTTCAAACTACAGGGTTATGATAACAGTTAGACTGCTATCTCCATCTTGATTAGGGGCTGCAGTGGCTTGGTAGAGCCCAATTGCAGTCTGTGGGCCACAGGCCCACTGCCAACAAAAAGATGGGCCCACGAGATCGTACACATTGAGCGACTGAATACCGACTTAAGGAATCACATGTATACTTGGAGTATATACTCTGGAGATAGAGGTATATATTAATTATATTAGAAAGATCAATTGGATTGATCATAATAATAAAAATTAATATTTGATTGGCTCTTCATAATTAATTGGATTAATTATGAGATTATTTCCTATGTGGAAATATTCATATGTATAGGTTTACATATGATTTTATTTTGTGAATATCTAATTTTAATTTGATGGATTAAATTAATTGGTTAAACTAATTTTAATTTAAATGTAAATAATATATTACTTGGTGTAATGTATTAAATACATAGGTAAATTAAAGTTGGGCTTGAAATTAATTTAAACCAAACTAATTAAAATAAGATTGGGCCTGAATTAAAAGAAGGAAGCCCATACAAATGACAGAGCCAAGTTGGGCCAAAATTCCTTTAGGAATTTCGGCCAACCTAGGGTTTAATAACCCTAAGAATTTCGGCCACCACAATCCAAGCCACCATAGCCGAAATTCACCCTAGCCTCCCTCTCCAAAAGTTCGTGTTTTCCGACGCTAGCACGGGTTATGTTCGTTAGGCGTTCATGTACGTGAACGAGGAGGGATTCTAAGTTGATTCCTGCGGTCTGCATCCATCTCTGAAAGAGATATTTCGGGTAAGAGATTTATCTCTTTCTATTAAAATTTTGTTTTTCCAATTTCCATCTCAATTGCTCCTGGGTACGGATTTGAGGAAATCATCGCGTTCTTCTTCTTTTATCGGGTAATTTCCGGTGACAAATCCCAACAATAAGACCCTTATCCCTTGTCCCTGTCTCCTAAAAAACATGTTGTTTAGCTCATAGGATCTACCATATTGGCTTTTAGACGTATGATGTACCACTACCGCTTTATTACTTAAAATTCATTTCAAGAAAAATTCATTGTACAGGGAAAAATATTACTAGCGCTGCGCCAATTCATATTTTTCTTTTTTCGTGGCTAACTTGCGGCTAATTGTAGATTAAGATCAAATTAACGCAGGTCAATTTCACAATTCGGAGCGCAGAAAAGTTAAAAAGGGTACATAAAACTATGTAGTTTCGGGGGATGAAAGCTAATTTTGAAGGATAATTCGGTAATTTTGATGTGAAATTGAAATTAATTAGGACAAAATACCTTTTTGGTCATTGTCCTTTTGATATTTCATTTTTGCTCCCTATATTATTAAAAAAAAAACTCCAAATTGGCCCTAACAATGATATTCCGTTAGATTCTGTTAATAAAATAGTTAAGTAAATCTGACAGAATATATTTTAGGGGCCATTTTATAATATTTTTGCACGCCACCAGGATAAAAAGAAAATGTCAATATAACATAGACTTTAAGGACAACTGGTGATAGAAGAGAGGGCAAAAAGTGTTTGCGGCAAATTAATTTCAATTGCCTTGTAGTTTTTCTTCTTGGTCTTTAACTCCATAGAATAATATCCTTTCCGAGGAACATAAAAACCACGTATAATAGTTTTTCTACCAACAGAAGTTAATGTTACCACTTCTGCTTCTGCTAATTTAAGAATTTGATTGGACTGACCAACTGAAAATCTTTTGTATAACCTCAGTTACCTTATCAACTTTTCATTACCACTTGATTTAAATCGTGAAAAAACAATGTTTTGGACTCCACCCTATTTACGTCAATTTATATTGATCTAATTAACTTTAGATGATATTATACTTGCACATATAAATTGGACTAAATGTGTTAAACATAATAGAGTTTTGGATCAAATATGCCAAATCAATAGGTCAGTAACCAAATGACATGTTTAAATAAATCATAAGAAGCTCTTTCCCTCAAGAAAGGTCTTCATTCGAACCTTGTGAATAGTAATAATTGTCACCCCTTTCAATGATCTATCCCAACTAGAATTCATATTTGATTGGACGGTTGAGACTAAAAAAGATTCAAACTCCCTAATAGTATACATGTATCTCTTTGTTGAATGGATCATTTTGTACAGAATTCTGAACAATTATCTTATATAAATGCGTTGTCAATCTTCACAATCAAAAGCTACTCAAATTGGTAAAATACGGATGAATTCATGATGAAATTTGTTTGCTTAATGTGGTTGTTGTTTCACAATTTTCTTATAACCTCATTTCAGCTAAGCTAATTTATATCATCTACAAACTGCAAACTCAATTTTTGTATTGTTCAGAAACATCACCTTGAAAACGATTGGCTTAGCTAAACTACAGCATTGACTGTATTATCTACACAACAACCAACTTGTTTTTTCCTTTCTTTTGCTACAATTTCTGTTTCATGCAATAACATTGACATTTTGCTCTATAGATTAGGTCATGTGTCACTCTCTACACATACCTTCATATATATAAAAAAAAAAAAAAAGGGAAAAGTTTTTGATTTGTACCATACGCGGAGTTATATATTGCAAAGGATAAATCATGCAAATAAGTGTTTAAACATCGACTTTATTATTATTTTTTTTTTCAATAGTTCTATCGTGATTGTGCTCCACATTTCATCAAAGGTGTGCAAATGATATTTTAGACTACTGAATTAGATTATTTTTTTTACTTGATATAACATAAAAAAAACTGATTAGATTATTTTATCTGTTGATTTTTTTTTATATATTACATGGCCTTTCACTAATAATTTTATCGTAATTTTACTTCACATTCCGTCGAAAATAATACAAGTTAGCAAACTAAAATATAGTTTACACACCTTTGATGGAATTTGTGAAAAATCGAGACAAAACTACTAGCGAGGGGCCAAATTTAATGTCAAAAATCAATAATTGATCAGAGATTTATGCATAAAAGAATGAAAATTAGGAGCATCACGTATTGCCTTTTTAATTATTTATAACATTCTTAAGCTTTATTTAATTAATAAATCTATACTAAAAATAAAGTTGTTAAGTGTTACATTCTAGTAATGACAACAACCATTTTGTTCTCCTATTAGGATGACTTATGCAAAGAATTTAGAGTAAAGAAGATTATTAGGATTAAAAACAACTCATTTCTTGGCATATTTAACAAACTGAGCCCAAAAAGATACAATAATTCAAATGCTACATTTGCTTCTCAATAAAAACAATGTTGGGTCGGTAGGTTCCATCTTACTTAGGACATCATTATTACAACCTTGAGGACTAAAGAATGCTGTCTTTTCCTTTAATTTGCTCATCAACCTCTATTTCTAATAAATCAATTTTTTTTTTCTATCTGTTTTACACTCAATTCTTTCTTTCTTTATTTGAAATGGTTAAAAACATGAATACCCATATTAATTACAAGACTAATCATGATAAGGGTTCCTTCAATTTCTACATATAGCTAGACCAAAATATTACAAAAAAAAAAAAAAAAAAATGTTCCAGTTGGATTTAAAAAGATTCCATTAGTCTTGGTGAGTATATAAGTGGGTTGAGTTCATGTAACACAAAATTAATTTGTTTATATTCTTTATACCACTTATATGTTAACAGTTGTCACCTATCAAAATTTTTTGGTTTATTTCCTCTGAGATACAAGGTTATCAATGTTTTCTACAAGCCTAAACTCTTCTGCTCTGATATTATGAAAAAACTCTATAGACTTTAACAGTATTTGGCTTAACTGTATGAGTAAGCATATAAGTGGAATTAAATTCATGTAATACAAACCAATTTGATTGTGTTAAGACCCAATCTACTCTACTTATATGCTACTTTTTATACTCATTTACTCTCAAGAGAAATTATATTCATTAAATAGCATTGAAACTAGACTTTATATGTAAATTGAATTTTTCCATAAATGCCAGAGGAAAGATGTAATTGTTGAGAAATGACACTGCTTTCTAAAACTTTTTGATAGTACAAAGTTTCATATATTTAGAATTTTACGTTTGGGCCGTTCGCTTTCTATTTTCTTTTAAAAATCTTTATCAGTCTTAAATTCCTTTTGTCAATACATAGAGTACAGCATTAATTATTTTGTTGGATGCTTCCCTTCAACCGCAAACCATCTCACCCTTCTTCATCTGCTCATCTCACTTTTAATGTGTAAGGATTTATTTACATTATATTTTCAAACAAATAAATTTTTTTTTTAAAAAAAAAAAAAAAAAGGACTGCTTTGATTGTATGCTGTTTTTATATACAAGAAAATACATATAAAATGACTTGGATAATAAAATTATAAATTTATGACCAGTTCAAATTAGTAATATATCCAATTGTTCAACGAAAAAGAGTGTTTTGTTAATAAGCTAATGGAATTTTGTGCACTTCCATGGATAAGAAGTCATAATCAATAGCAGTACTACATTTTTTGCAAGGGACCAAATTATAATAGATAAAATTGTTTAAGATATTAAATTTACATATACAAGTAAATTAGCACTATTAATTTATTGTGCGATAAAATTAAAAAAAAAAAAATTTGATTATGGACTATTGTTAACAATGTATGGTTAGATATTTTGTAAGGGGAAGTGAATTGTATATTGCATTATTTGAAATCTTTTTGTATAAATATGTTATAAGTTTCATAAGAGGCGCTAATTTGTGTCAATGTAAAACTATTTTGAACATATTAACACATGTATGTCAAACAAAATCTCAATGTTTGATGATGCATGTATTGTAATTGAAAAATGTGTACTATTTTAACATTATTTAACTGGTTTTCAAAATTGGACCAGACCGATCAGTGAGATTGTGGGTTCAATTGGAGACAGAAGCTAATTCGATTGGTTTTCAATCGGTTTAATATAACTCAAAAATTGATCAGAAACTTATTGAATCAATCAGTCGATATGGTAAATCGCGAGCGAGAGTGGTTTATTGGTTCAACTAGATTTGTTTTATAAAATAATTACATTATCTTAATTAAAGATTTTTTAGGGTTAAAGAGGTATGGTTTTTGGATTTTTTTTATTAAGTACATGATTACAAAATAAGAGATTTTTTCAAATCATTTGAAATCAAATTAATCTTTAAATGTAGGTATCAAAATTAGATTAAACATGTTTAGCTTTTTTAATTAATATATATTGCGATTGAAATCCTCAATTTTGTAAAATTATTGTTGAAATGTTAGAATTTTTTTTATGTTATAGACTTATATGTCATAGACATATTATAATTTTGACATAATTTTTTAAATCAATTTGACCCTGTGGATTCCAGTTGAACTTTTAATCCTAGACTCTGTCTTCACTGATTCAATGACTGATCCAATTCTAAAAACCATATCATCTAGTTTTTTTATCCTCGGTAAGGAAAATATCTTTTAGCTTAATTAATTATCGGTAATTGACAAATCAAGGATTAAAATTTCATTTAGCAGCTGGATTTGATTTTATAATTATTATAAAAAAAGGTGGAACTTCAAAATGTGGTTCCATTCTCTAACAAATTAAGGGTTGTGTTTTTTTTTTTGGTTAAAAAGAGAATACATGGTTTTAGAAGTTAGTAAAAAAAGGATAAATAAAATTTTTGCGTTAAAAATGATGTTGCGGCAGAGGGCATTTTTGTCCATGTATCATTTCAATAATTTACCCATATATTTTAAAAATTTACATCAAGATTTGAATATTTTCTGTAAATTTTTCCATTTTGTTGTATTTTTTTTTAATTTATATTTATTATTTAATTAAGAAAAATATTTGCACTTTTAAAAAATTTTCAAACTTTATCACTAAGGTATATTGTGTTTTTATTAATCAACTTAAAAAATTTCAATTCAAATTGCACAAAAATACCATCTGCTTTGTCATGATTTAATGTTAGTTATAATTTTTTTTTGTGAACTTTTAAAATCACATGTCATCTTTTTGACAAAAAAAAAAAAAATACAATCCTCAATTTGTTAGATAGCAAAACCACATAGGTGGTTTTTAAAATTTCTCGTAAAAAATAATAGATTCTGAATCATATAAGAAAAATACGCACAATGCAGTGGACCAATATTATCAGACATATGAGTACGGATTTTTAGTATATATATGAATCTATTAAGACTTTACTAATAAGGGTTTCACTTGAATAAAGCATCCAAACTTACCCTTAACTTAGATCAAAAGAAAGAAAGGAAAAATAATAATAATAATAATAATGACTTAATTGAGTGGGTCAACTAAAAAACTAAACATACTCATAATGCATGATTCCAGGCATGAACATATATTCCCTGATAGCCTATGAATCCATATTTAGACCGTCCAATTATGCTATTCTTTTTAGACTAGCTAGGCCAATTGTTACATCAGGTAGTTAGAAGAATCATATTAAACTATATTAATTATTAATAATTAATTGAAAATCTAATTGCAGAGTATCATATTTATCAATTAAATGCCAATTGTTCATCTACTGATTAAGGCATGCATGCAAATTTGAATTTCATCTTTTGAATTAATTTAATGAATTAATAAATTTAAATATTATTCAAAATGGCCTCCTCCTCCCAATAGTTGATGTGCTCTTGCGGCTGACGCAGGAAGTTCTTTTGCGATTGAAATCCTTGTAGATGAATCATATCGTTCTCGAATGTAATGACGGATAAATATTCCATAAACTATTAGCTTCAGAAATTTTAGATATTGAATTTCTCTTTGTTGGTTTGGGTGAGCAAAACCCAACTAAAATCAAAATAATGAAAATCTAAACAAATTCAAACCAATCCAATTTATATTTTAGTTCTATTTGGATTGTAATTTTTGTTTAATTTAGTTTCTAGATTGGATCGGTTTGAATCTGGTATAAACCAAACAAAACCAAACCGAACTAAATACTTTACTAATTATATTTTTATGCATATTATTGATCTTAAGTATTCTTATAATTTTAAAAACACATTATATCATATTTAATATGGTTGTAAATCAAAATAAAATTATTATTCTATAATATTGTAATTTGGTTGGATAAGTAAAATCTAGTTTTTTTTTTGGTCAAATGTTCGTATGTTGTTTTAGCGCAATAATTACCCATAATTTATAGATTATCATTTTAATTTTTATAGTTTTAGATAGTATGTCTAAAATTTAATAAATTAAATATATTATTATTGAAATTGAACTTTAAAATTATAAAAATAAATTTATGTTTACATCAAAAAAATATGTTCGGTATATACCCAATCCTAACCGATTATATTTATGAATAAATCATACATATTTATAAACATAAGGGTCGAATCCTACTTAAGATAATTAGACAATCATAACTGTAATAGGAATACAACACAAACTAGGAATATAATACAAACTAGGAATGCAATTCTATTTAGGATGTGTATAGACTTAGAGTCTGAGGCAAAAAGTACTTTCCTTTACACTCCCCCTTAAGAGACATATGAGTAAAACCATAGTTTTAAAAACCGGACCGGACCGACCGGTCCGACCGGGTTCAACCGGAACCGGAGCCTGGTCCGGTCGGTTTCTAGCCGATTCTATCTCTCATCAAGAACCGTTTCTCACCTGGCGAACCGATCGGTCAAACCGATGAACCAGAAAACTGGTCCCGGGTGGCGAGTCAAAGCGGTTCAGATTTGAAATTTCAAAAAAAAAAAAGATAAAAAAAACTTTAAAAAACCCTAAACTTCAATCGCAGAACTTGTTTCTCCACCGCCTCCACACCATTCTTTTCCTCACTCCACTTCTTCACCACAAATCATCATCAATAATCATGAATTAGCATCGATAACTACTTCTTCTCCACTCATCGCTTCCTAATTCGGATTATCATCAATCTTCTCCTCGCTTCAACAGCTCCCTTGTCAAACTAGTAAGTAACCCATCTCTGTTTAAATTTTCGCCATTGTTGGTTGTGTCTGAGTTTCCATTGTTAATTTACAACAATTTAGGCTTTAAACTTTGGAAAGGTAGCTATTTACTAACAGAGAGCTTATAATAAAAGAAGCTAACTGTGTATGTAGCAAAGACCTGTTCATAATTTGTTTCTGCCCTTCTAACGAAACACCCAGCTATGGAGAGAGATCAAGATGTCACTGTTTTGTTCATTTCTGTTAGGCCTGGATCCCATTTAGCATCTATTCGATTGACCTCCTATACCGTTCCAAGTGTTAAAAGCTAAATTAGCAAATAAAAGGAGTCTTATTAGGTGTATAAAGATGACCAGGTGCTAGTATCTGTTTTTTATTTTTTTATTTTCGTTAATGCAGGTGTTTCAAGGACTATGACCTCTTGAAATCTCTATGTTTTGTTTTATAAATGACATTCTGGAACCCTTGCCTTCTTTTCAAAGATTAATGTGGGGCTACTCCAGATTAACGTAGAATTTTTTTTTTTATTTTTTTTTTCGTTCAGTATAAGCAGTTTTAGAAAGTCTAAGAGAGCACTAATGTATTGCTATAGGCTTACTTTTCTGCTTCACAAAAGACCTTAGTCGAGCTAGTTTTTTTGTTCTGTGTTATGTTGTAGATCCACTTTGAATAGGGGAAAGTTATAAAATACTACCTGTGCAAACTTAAAGATTCAATTTGAATTCTCCTAAACTAATTTTTTTGTTGCTGCATTTCTTATTGGTAGATCAAGAGGCTACTGGGGTCAGTGAGCCGGTACAGAGGCAACGGAAATGGAATTCTGAAAGCCTTAAGGTACCTGAACCACAAAGTGCTCTAGCGCCTACTACAATACCTAATGGCAAGTGAAAATGCTAGTACAGCATCAACTCCTCATGGCCATGGGAAGACTGATCCCACATGGAAACACTGTGAAGAAATCTTAGAAAATGGAAAACCAAGTTACAAATGCTGCTATTGTTCAAAGGTATACAAAGGAGGAGGGATTAATAGAATGAAGCAACATCTTGCAGGGAAGAAGGGTCAAGTAGTACCATGTCAGAAAGTTCCTCCTGATGTTCGTGAACAAATGCTTTCATGCCTTAAATCACTAGACAAGAGCATTGGAATTAAGAGAACATTGAAGAAGTATAATGAGGATCCATTTGAACTAGAATTGGAAGAAGCAGATGTGGAAGAGTCTAATCCATCAAAGTTAAAGGAGTCATCAGCTTTAGAAAAGGGAAAGGAAAAAGAGGGATTGGGTACTTTTCTTGGTCCAAAAACATCTTCACGGTCTCAACCGGGAATTATAAGTGCTATGGCTGGAAAAGAAGCAAAAGGTAAAGCTTGCTTGGCTCTAGCTAAATGGTTTTATGATGCATGCATTCCTTTTAATGCAATAAATTCACCTTATTTGAAACCTGCATTGGATGCCATGCTTGCTATTGGTAGTGGATTTCAACCTCCTTCATATCATGATTTGAGGGTGAATTATTTGAATGACTGCAAAAAGGAATGTGCTTTACTTATTGATAGCTATAGAAGAGATTAGGCAAAATTTGGATGCACTATTATGGCTGATGGTTGAAGTGATAGGAGACAAAGAACTTTGATTAATTTTTTAGTGTATTCTCCATGTGGTACATGTTTCTTAAAATCTGTTGATGCATCTGATGTTGTCAAAGATGCTCAAACTTTGTCCCAAATGTTTTTTGAAGTGATTGATTGGGTTGGGCCACTAAATGTGGTGCATGTGGTCACTGATAATGCAGCCAATTATGTAGCTGCTGGGAAATTAATTCACAAGAAATATGAAAATATTTATTGGTCACCATGTGCGGCTCATTGCATAAATCTCATATTGAAGGATATTGCTAGCTTGAATCGTGTGTCTCACTTAGTAACTCGTGCTTCCAAGATTACAGTTTTTATTTATAATCACATAATTTTCTCGTCTTGGTTGCGAAAAAGAGAGGGTTAGAAGGAAATTGTTCGTCTAGCAGTGACTCATTTTGCTACAAGCTTTATCACTTTGAGTAGTATTTTGGAACATAAGAGTGACTTGCAAGCTTTAGTGATAAGTAATTTGTTCAGTAATCACAAGCTAGCTAAAATTGCAAATGGCAAAGCAGTGAATGCAACAGTATTAGATAAAGCCTTTTGGGATGAGATAGAAATAGTGGTTCATATTATGGGTCCTATCATTAGATTATTGAGGATAGTAGATTCTGATGAAAGACCTTCACTGCCATATGTTTATGATGGGATCCGTAGGGCACGGAAGATTATCAAGCACATGTTCAAGAAAAATAAAGAACTTTATGGACCGTTTATCAACACCATTGATGCGAGATAGGACAAACACTTTAAAAGGAGTCTTCATGTGTCTGCTTACTTTTTGAATCCAAATTTTCAATATAGTGAGAAATTTTGTAAAAAGCCAGAGGTTAAGCTTGGTTTACTTGAGATGCTTGAGAAGAAATCTATATGTGAATGTGGACAACAAGCAACAGAAGATATAGCTCTCTATGAAGATCAATTGGAAAGTTTTTCTCGAAAATTTGCTCTTAGTGGAGCCAAAATAATGAGACCAGGTAACAAACGAATCTTTTCTCACTGAACTTAATTAGTTTATAGTCTTTTGTCCTAATTTTTGTATAATTGATGTATTCTAATCATGCTTTTGTTTAAATATATAGATACTTGGTGGAAAACATTTGGTATTAGTGCTCCATTATTGCAAAATGTATTCATATTTTGAGTCAAACCGTTTCTTATTCTGGATGTAAGAGAAATTGGAGTCTATTTGAAAGAATTCATACCAAAAAGAGGAATCGATTGGAGCATGGGAGACTAAATGATCTTGTCTATGTGAATTGCAATTTGCATTTGGGCAAGAGGTAGTAATTTATCTTTAGTTTCCTTTTAAATTGTTTTGTATTATGCATTTTCATATTTTAACTTCAAGCTAATATGTTTATTAGGTATTGCAAAATGTATAATATGGACCCTATTGATTATGAGTGCATTGAGAAGACGAATTTTTGGATTGAAGAAGATAATGAAATAGAAGGTGGTCAAGATTTGAATGAAGCTAATTGGCAAGAAAATTATGTACAACCAATTATTCAAGAGGACACAAATGATTATGGTTTGTTTAATTTTTTGCATCCTATTCAAGTTGAGTTTTTGGTAATGCATATGTCTTACTATATAATTTTGTTTTCCATATGTAGGAGTGGACACCATTGATGAGAATGATTTGGAGAATATCAATTTGGATTTGTTTGATCCTTCCACCACATTGAACTCTTCTACTCACCATTTTCATGATCCTTTAGTATCAAATTCTCCTTTGTTTGCAAGAGAAGTTTGTGATGATTAAATCCTACTATAAAATATGAACTTATGAACTTATTGTAAGACATTTTAATTTTTATTAATTATTATGGAGTTTTTAAAATTTCTTAATTATTTCTAATTATTGTTGTAAAGTAAATTTTATTGCACATTAGAAAATGAAATGTCATAAATATTAAATATATTAATATTTTAATAGTTTCTATTAAATCCGGTTCAATTCCGGTTAAATCCAAAATCCATGAATCTAGGCCTTCACCGGTTCGATGACCGGTCCGGGTCTGAAAACCATGAGTAAAACGAATGTGAAGCTTGTCCTACAAGAAAATGAACCACCTTTAGATAATGGTTTGGTAAAAATATTTGCAGTCTAATCAACAAAGGAGATGTATCAAACAACAAGAGTTTTACTTTGTATGTTATCACCAACAAAGTAAAAGTCAATATCAAGATGCTTTTATTGATGAAACATCAAGTTGACAGTCAAGTAAATTGCACTCAAAATATCACACCAAAGTATTGCCAGTTTAGAAAGAGGAAAACCAAGTTCCCGAAGAAGCTTACCAACCTAACTCAGTTCAGAAGTTGCCAAAGCAATAAATGTATATTCGACCTTGGTAGACGATCGAGAAACTATCTTTTGCTTGCGAGTCGACCATGAAATAAGATAGGAGCAAAAAAAAAGCATAATCACTAGTACATTTACAATGATCACGATCACTGCCCCAATCCGTATCAGAAAAGCAATATAGTTGAGCAAGAGAAGTAGGAAAAAGATGTAAACCATAATGAAGCATCCCAGACAAATAATGCAATATGTGCTTGACTGCACTGTAGTGTCGATCAGTTGGAGAATGCATGAACTACACCACCTTATTCTCTGCAAAATTAATATCCGGTCTTGTAAAGATCAAATACCGCAAACTCCCAACGTTGCTACAGTACAACAAGGAATCAACAAAAGGCTCCCCAAATGAGAGCTGCAAATGTTCTAAAGGGTTGGTTACACTACAGAATTGTTTGCACTGCAACATTTTATTCTTCTCCAACATGTTTTTTAGTATGTTTTTTCTGCGTAAGAATCAAACCACATGAATCCCAATTAGCTTCAATACCCAACATATAAGACAGTCTATCCAGATTACGAATGGAAAAATTAGACTCCAAATAAGCAATCAATTTTGCTATCAACCGGTCATCAGTACCCGTCACTAGATTTTCATAAACATATGCGAGACAATACATGCATGTGACACCCTGAAATGAGAAAATAGGGAGAACAATTAGTTTTAGAGCTGACAAACCCAAAATTCTGTAAGATGTAAGTAAGATTTCCATGCCATATTCGAGGAGACTACTTCAACCCATACAAAGACTTGTGTAATTTACACACATAATTGGGATACTAGTTATCAACAAACCCTGGTGGCTTGGACATGTACACATCCTCATGTGGATCTCCATGTAGAAAAGCATTAGAAACATCAAGCTAAACTACATTCCATTTGAGAGACACGACCAATGTCAAAATAAGATGAATTGTGGTGGGTTTTACCACCAAACTAAAAGTCTTACCAAAATCAATTCCAAACTGTTGATGACAAACCTTGCCACCAATCAAGCTTTGTATCGGTCAATCGACCCATCTACCTTGGTTTTAGTCTTAAAAACCCATATGCATCCAACTAAATTCGCCCGAGGAGGTAATGGTTTAAGAGTCCAATTGCCATTGGACAATAAAGCGTGATATTCATCTGCTATGGCCTATTGCCATGTTGGAATTTTCGAAGCCTGTATGAAAGTAGTGGGATAATCAATATTGATCTTAGTGAGTAGAACTCGTGGCTTCGAATTTCTTGTCTAGGATCGGGTTACCATTCATTGGTGACACATTTCTTCCTGTAAAGCTTTAACACTTGGTGAATTCGTAGCTCGATTATCTATCAGAAAAGGACCAAAACCCTAAAGATCAACTATTATCAGAATTACAGGTAAAAAGCATGGAATCGGTGAATCAGAGGTGGTTGTTTATGGTGTCATTAAGGATGTTTATGGGTACGGTGGAGTTTGTCCATCACTGTTCTCTATCAACTGTTGGTCATTGCTATTTTCGAAAGAATAATTACAGTAGAAGGCGGTAACTGGTGTTGCGATTGGCTAATCAAGAGAAAGCTAACGATAAGATATGGCAGGAGTGGTGAAGCCGAGTTATAGATAGCTTGTGCAGATTTATAAAGAACCCTAAATGAAAAATCTTGTTCATTGAATAAAACATCGCGTGAGATATATGATTTACCAGAAACAGGAACATAACAATGGCAAACTTTATAAAGCTTACTATAGCTAAGAAAAATGCACTTAGTAGACCGAGAAGGTAATTAATGACTAGAATATGGATAAAGCCAAGGATAACACAAACAACAAAAAATACGCAAGTTAGAATAATAAGGTAAATGACCAAATAATTTCTGATAAGGAACACCAAAATTAAGAATAGAACTATGGAGACGATTAATAATATAAACAACTATATCAAATGCAGATGTCCAAAAAGAAGCTGGTAATTTGGCATAATTGAATATGGCCAGTCCTATCTCAATGATATGTCGATTCTTCCATTCTGCAGATCCGCTTTTTTCAGGAATACACAGATAAGAAGACCGTGAGTGATGCCATTATCTGCAAGATAAAAGGTTAAAGCAGGAAATTCACCACATCAATTAGACTGGGAAATTTTAATTCGATATCCAAAGTATTTTCCCATGATTTTGTGAAATTTAATGAAAGTGGAAAGTACTTTGGAATTTGTCTTCAGTAAGTAAATCCAATAATATTTAGATTAATGATTAAAAAAAGACCTAATTAAAATAACCATCGTTCGATATAATACAAGCTGCACCCCAATTGTCAGAATAAATTAATTCAAAAGGGGCCTTAGCAATAAAGTGTGATTTAATAAATGGTAATTTGTGAATTTTGCTTAAACAACAAGCATCACAAATAGTTTTATTAGACTGAAACTTTTCTAACTACTGGATTTGCAACATGTCTGAGATGTTCATGCCATAAAGAAAGAGATGCTAGATTCGCTTGACCTGGTACGGATAACAAAACTGGAAGGTAATACAAACCATCTTTACTTTACCTCTTGAGTATGTCCTTCGTTGCCAAATCCTTAATAAAAAAATTCAGCAAAATATTTCACAAAAATGTTGTTAGAGTTAGTGACTGAACATGTATAAAATTTTAAGATGCTGATGGAAGAAGACCTACATATTGAATATGAAGTTTAGAACCATTACCAATTGTTACTTCTTCTAGTCCCTAGTATTTGGAATGTAAAGCAAGATTTCCCAAATTAGAGGTTAAGTGATGTGTTGCACCGAAATCTATGACCTAGGCTGGATTTGAAGGATTAGATGATGAAGCTAGGTAAGTGGTAGGTTTAGTTATTTAGCACTAGTCTTTTGAGAAAATTAGAGACGAGCAGTTCCTAGTAAAATGGCATCGTCCTTTGTAATTATGACAGATAATCGAGCTTGTATGCATAAGAGCATTAGTAGTAATTTTGTTGTTATCATTAGAACTAGAGCAAGTTCAAAATTAAGATCGTCCACCTCCACAAAATCCTCTACTGATGTGCCCTATCCCTCTAGCCATTTGAGGACTACGACTAGCAAAATTAGCTGATGGTTCAACAACAATTGGCTCCTTAGGCTTACTTCGAGCAAGCTGTAATTCTTCACTAAGCAAAAGACCAAAATAAATCATCAAAGGTTGTCGACATAAAGCGTGACTCAAAAGAACATTGAAATAGCCAATAATCTTCACCCAATCCTTCATTTATAACATTAATAAAATCATCTTTGATATGAGATATTGCAAAGTGGCTAATAGATCAAATAAACATTTTGCTTTTTACATATAAATAGTAATTAAATTTAAGCAATTGGTGTCCAAGATTGCAAATCTATGGCTGGGACCCTTGAGAGAAGGAAGTACTGAGTCTCTGCCAAGCCTCCTTTGTCATAGCCGTGCCAATCAATTGTGGCTGGATCCCAAATTCCAATGAGGAAAGATCAATAACAGGACTTGGCTATCTTGTTGCTCCCACGTCTCAAATTCCTACGTCCCTGCTGTTGGTTGAGCAACCTCATCCGCAACATGCGAAAATAATTTGCAACCCTTGAAAAGGAGAGACATTTGGGTTTGCCAAATTACATAATTCGATGAGTTCAGCTTGGTGCCCAACACTTAAGTTATGTGTGGCATTGACGATGAAAGGAAAGCAGGAGCTGAGCCATTACCGATCAATCCATCGGAGCTTAGGGAGGCGGAAGAGCTCGTGATGGTGGACATGGTATTACCGTTAGTTGCTATAGTTCACGAACCGAAAAGAAACAGTTGAGGAGGAAGAAAATTTGTTCGATTTTTTAAACCTTAAGATAGCTTCAATACCATGTAAATTAATGAGAACTCTAACTTTATTAATGAATAAATTATTCATATTCATACAGATAAGGATTGAACCCAACTTAGGATAACCAGGCAATTATAATTCTGTAGACATACAACACATGCTAGGAATACAATTCTGTTTAGAATGTGTATAGACTTGGAGTCCAAGGAACAAGGCAAAGATTACTTTCCTTTACAGCAATTCAAACCGATTTCATGAACCAAACCAAAATATAATTCGGATTGGTTTGGTTCCAAAATTGTCATTTATTTGGATCAAATTTATTTGGTTCATATCGATTTTGAATCGAACAGGTCCATGTGCACTTCTATTTTGTTAGAAGAAAACCGAACATATTCATATAAAGCATTTGGACTTTTGAGTACAGTATATACTTCTTCTTCTTGTATTATCAATTTTCTTTGATTAATGAATTCTTGTATTTTTTTTTTCTAAAAAAGATGGTGAGATAAAAAAACAAAAGAGGTAAGAATGCAAATGAAATGAACATTACTTGTACATTACCATAATCAGAAATACTGGTGGAGAAAAAGAAACATTTAAGGTGAAAAGAACAGAAGCATGAACATAAAGGAGACTATGAAATGATTTTTTTTTTCCTTTTTTTTTAAAGAAAAAAAGAAAAATATTAGTTACTAAATAAAAAAGTGTGGCATTGAAGCAAAGGCTGAGAGAGATAGAGCAGGAGAGAGAGGGGCTGACTTAAGGGTGGGATCAAGTTTCCACTTCAACGACACCAACCTCCAAAGCAATGCCACGTCAGCATTCCAGTGATTTACGCAACAAACAAAAACATATTTTTTTTTTAATTTTTCTAATAATATATAAAAAGAAGGAAGTGGGCCAAACAAGTTGGGCCCATATGATTGAAGAAAAGATGGGGCCCAAAGAGGGTTAAGGAAGCACTGGCATTATTCCTTTCCTATGAGAAAAGCAATGGCTGATGGATAAAGCAGATAGCAACCCTCCACCCATTTATTTTAATTTAAAATTTTAAAATTAATTAATTAATAATAAAAGAGAGAGACAAAGTGGAAGAATGTTAATCCCATCACATAAAAGAAAGCTAATAAAAAGGAAAAAAACATACCCCATTTGACTTTCTTATTGCTCATCATTTTCATTTGATTATACTCTTCTTCTTTTTTTAAATATATATATATATTTATATGTTTTTCATACCCAACTTTTTTGTGTTTTCATTCCCATTTTTTCAAACATTGATTTTGTAGTTTTGCTTTCCTAAAGAGTTAAATAGAGAAAAAAAAAAATGCCTAATAAATCAAGAAGTCTTGAACTTGTCTGTTCAGTATTATCAAGTCTATTCAGCATTATCAAGTTTATGAATTTCAGAAATATCTCACTAGATCTCTGAATTTATTTATATAGTCTCGTTAAATTTCTTAACTTACATAATTTGTGCTTAATAAATTTATGAGTCATCAAATTATACGTTATTTTTATCCATGTACCTCTTGAAGCGAAGAGATTGCAGTTTTGTCATGTAGCTTTTAATGATTTATTTAATTTACAACAAACAAGTTGCGAGAACTGTCGAGATATTCTAAAAGTTCAAGGATGTATTGAAATTAAATGAATAAGTTTAGTGACACCGTTAATGTGTTAGAAACATAGATTTTGATGTATGCACTTAGACAAAGTTTACTACAAATCGTGGAAAAATACTAACAAATTAGTAAAGACAAATATATGAATGAAATCCACATAAAAAAAGTTCTTTCACAAAATAGCGACAAAAAATTCGTTGGTAATTTATAAAATTCCCTTGCGAACTTTAGTAGCAAATTGCATGGGACAGAAGTTTTCTTTGCAATGTACTTGTGAATTAGTAATTAACAAGTAGCAAACTATATATAATAGTTTATACTTCTTTACTCTCTGTAGTGTTTAAACACATTGCACAAAATTAACAATTTTTCTTCTTCCTGCTATAAATTCGCTTTTTTAAAAAATTTTAAAGAAAATTATATTCTTTAAATTAAAAAAAAAAAAAAAACCTTATGGTTTCACTTTTTTGCAAATAAAGAACTGTGGTTTTTTTTTTTTGTTAAAAAAAGAGAATTGTGTTTTAAAACGTTAACAAAAAAAGAACAACTAAAATTAAATCATGACATTACATAAGGTATTCTTGTTCATTTTGATCTCAAAATTTTCAAGTTGGTTAATAAAAATACAATAGACATTAATGATAAATTTTGAAAATTTTTGAAAAGCGTAAATATTTTTCTAAATTAAATAATAATAAAAAATTTAAAAAAATCATAAAAAATTAAAAAAATCTTTGAAAGTATTCAAATTTTGATGTAAAATTCTTAAATAATATGCATAAATTATTGGTATGTTAAATAACAAAAAATATCCTCCGCTATATCATCATTTTTAATGGAAAAATGTTAGTTTTCCTTTTTTTGTGAATATTCTAAAACACAATCCTCCTTTTTTTAATTAAAAAAAACCATAGTCCTTTATTTGCCAAAAAGTGAAACCACAAGATTTTTTTTTTTTTTTTTGTAATTTACCCAACCAAAAAAACGTGTATGTTCTCTTAAAACGAATAATTTTACATTGCTAGAGAAAGAAATTTGCTAATTATGTTTTACTAACGCGAAATATCAACATTATGAAGTGATACATTAATTTATTGGGGTGTCAAATATTTTTTTTTTTTCTATTTCTTTACTAATTACATAAACTAAAGGTTCTATTTGCAACAAAATTCGCACGATTTTTTTTTTAAAAGTTTACTCCCGAATTGTGTTTCACATTTGGATGTATATTTCTCAACATATATGTGTAAAAATATAACAAAATAGAAATTTTATTTTTCTCTTTTTGGCTTTTAGTAGCAAATTCTGATGAGAACAAAATTACAAACTGGTAAATTGACAAAGATGTGAAATCTTAAAGGATGGATGAGGGGGACAAATATTAATGGAAACAGCAACTATAAGTGCATATTGCGATCCAGTAATTTCCTAAATGAAAGAGTGCCACGTGTTAGGAACCCAAATCATGGCATACTAAAATGTTGAGTATCTATCTATCAAGAAAATACTGACTGTATAAAATATATAAAGAGAAAACACATAAAATGCCGACAACAACAACACCAAAAATGGAAGTAATAAGAGAGGTTTTTATCAATGTTGGAAAGTCAATTTCCACTACTTTTATGTTTTGTAATTTTTAAGTGCATTTGTTTTCCACATGGGTTGAGCTCTCTCTCTCTCTCCCATGCTTCAAATGCAAACAGTATTATCATAAAGTCAGATTGGAAAATATTTTCTTTTTCAAATATTTGGGTTTCAATCTTCCTTTTATTCCCATCATTGGATCCCAAATACAAATATAAGTTCCAATCTTAATTCTTGCCCACTTATTTTTAATTTTAGAAATAATAATAATTTTAAGAAAATTACCCAAGAACATATATTGATGTATCATTCGCTTGGTTGTGAAAATCGAACCAGACCGAACCGGCTAGTCTAACCACAATTAAAATTGGCCGTTAACTAACTGAACAGATCGACGAACTAGAAACTGGTGAATCACATTAATTTTCAGTTTGACCGGGCTATTTTTTAAAAAAATATTATTTTAATTCAAAAAATTTAAGGTTCAATAATTCTTGATTTTATATCACATTATTATTAAGAAAAATAAAATTTATAATATTTTTCAAATCGAATTAACATTTAATTATTATTAGCAAAAATATATTAAAAAAGTTTAGCTTTTTTAATTGCTATAATGTATTTTTGAAATCCTTATTTTGTAAATTATTGTTGAAATTTTAAATTTTTAATATGTTATAAACTTATTTAACATAAATATATATATAACAGGTTTGATCTTGATTGCACTCCAATTTCTTAAACTTCTACCTTCACTGATTCAATGAACAGTCCGATTTTGAAGACAATGATAATTTGTTAAAGGAGGGAGGGAGAAGGCGCGTGCAAAGGGCGTGGAGTTTTTGGGTTTGGCGAAGAGGGACTCCTAGGTATGGAATTAAGGGAGGTGGATTTTGCGGGAGTTGCACATTAATTTGATTGGTTCAATATGTATGGATAGAGGTAGAAGGAAAATTGATGTATCATTTTGTGACGGAGGTGATGATCATGTTGAAACCGACATCACATTTCAGCTTAACACATGGAAATATGTGTTTATCTAATAGCATACGGCGTGAGATGAAAATTTTTCTAGACATGGAATCAAAACACTTATAGCCTTTATGAATTTTGCTATATTGCAAAAAGACACATAAACATAATAAACAACGCTCAATTTTTATGTGATGTATAAGGATGCAATCATGGGCAACACAAACAACCAAGAACTTTCATAAAATTATAATCAGAAGAGAAATGAAATAATTTATAAAATGAATTATCAAATGAAATGATTGGTGTAGGCAGGCAATTGATTTTATAGACAACACATTCAAAGCAGCCATCCAAAAAAATATTTGGCATATGACTGTGATTTAATATACACTACATGATAGAAGAATAATAATAGAAGATACTCTTATTCTATCATGTAGCATATCTTGCCCACCTTTCTATATTTCTTATCTTTATTATTCTTATAATATGAATATTATATCAAATATCTATATATTTGGCATATGACTGTGGTGCAATACATATTTAGTTTCTAAGAACAAGTTTACACGCTTAATGAAGTGCTCACAAAATATCTAAATCCCTTTGAATTATAAATAATTTCTCGAACTTTTTTGCTTTTGTCTCTTTATAATCCACCAATGTACATATAATTTTCTTTTGAAAGTTTCCATATATGAACTTGGTTACAAACAAAGTAAAGTTACAATTAAATCTTCATTATCCATTTCAACTTCTAAATTTTGAAGATTTATAATAACTCCAAAGAATTCATCAAAATGAGGTTTGACAAATTTACCTTCTTGCAAACGAAATTCTTTAATTCTTCTCCTTAGCAATAGTTTATTCATGACTAATTTAGAATAGAGCAGTTCCAACTTGAGCCGAACACTAGCAACAATAGTTTCCTTTGCAAGTTTCCTCAATACTTATCCGATAAAAAAATAAATGTAGTGAAAAACACCGTTCTTTCTTGTTCTTCCCACTGCTATGCTATTATCAAGGTAGTCTTTTTACTTTTACCCAACAATGTTTTATCTCATCTATTATGGATGAGAATTTAAGGTATGTTGTTTGGTTTTTCTGCTTAAAATAGGAGAGAAAAACTTCCTCTTTAAAGTGAATCCCACTAGGAAATGGATTACTTTTAAGCCTATATAAGCAAGGATTGTTTGGTTATTAATACACTAAGAAGTTTATGCATACGTATGAGTTGTGGGTATAATCGAGTCTTATGAGATTTGAGAGTTAGGTACTTCGGTAAAAGATGTGATTTCCTTACCGTTATACCAAATTGGTAACCACTGATGAATTATGTACTTCGCTAACCATGAATGTAGGCAAAATATAGTCGAACCATGTATATTTCTTGTTATCATGATTGCATGTATGATTTCCTATTCCGTAAGCTAGGTTTAGTGTGTTGATCATATTGATAGAACGATGATTTCATCTACAGTTTTGATATTGAGAAATTAATCATTGATAGAATGAGTTGTGTCGTTCTCATAAATGAGGAAAAATTATTGTTAGTGAAGAGTATTGATGGTCCTAAATAGGCTGGTTATAGTACTACAGGGGGGTGAATGGTACCGTATATCGAATAAAATTTTTCTTAAACTCTTTTAAAAATTCTTTTTGAAGAAAAATAATTTTCTTTCAATGAACACAAGTTTCACAAAAAATGGGGAATTGATAAAATAGTAAAACTTGTGAATATAAATTTGTTGGATTAAATAGAAAGGTTTTCAAATAATAATGCTATTAAATTTAAATTGCAGAAAATTAAATAGCAATAAGTGTAAAGAGTATAGGGATAGAGAATTAAAGACACCGAGATTATATTAGTTCAATCCAACCGGTCTACATCAAGTCCCCAGGCCAACCACTTGAGATTTTCCATTAATATTTCCTTTACGGGTAGGAAATATGCCTGTGTTACTTTTTACGAGTTCAAGTAACAAACTCAATACTTTTGCAAGCCAAGTATCAAGCCTCTACCATTATTTTTTCCGAGCTCAAGTAACAAAACTCTTCCAATACTTTTTCAAAGCTTAAGCACCAAACTTATCCTGTATCTTTTACAAGCTCAAATACCAAACTGTTCCCAATGATTTTTCTAAGCTCAAGTACCAAACTTTTACAAACTTTGTTGATCACACTATCAACAAAGTAAACCCCCCTTCACACGACCTTGTGTGAAAATACAATTCCATTGAATGAATATTTGAATGAAAGAACAAAGATGAAGCTCTTTTCTTTTAATTTGCTTTCTAAAGGAATTATGGAAGACTTGAATAAATGTAGCTTGTATGTATGAATGTTGCTAAGTGGCCCACTTGATAATTTTAATCCTTCTTGCTTTTATAGGTGTTGGAAAGCTCCTCACGAGGTGAAGTAGCCGTTGGAATCACCTCACAACTAAGATATAGTCGTTTGAGCCCCTGAACAAGATTATGGTCATTGCTTTCAAGCTCATAAGTAAAATATGACAGTTGTAATCAGCTCTTCAAGGAATTATGGTTGTTGCTTGTAGGTCACAAGGAGAACAAGCCATTTTTTTCAGCCTCTAAAGGAATAATGGCAGTTGTGTAGGTCACAAAGGAAATATAGTTGTTGGAGATTTTTATTTCATGGAGTTAATGAATCTTGTAGCTCTTGAAGTAATATCCATCCTCTGAAGCTAGTATAGCTGTTGGAAGAAATTGAGGTCATATGATAAGTGTTGCTTTTGTAGCTCTTGAAGTGCTTTTCTCAACTTCTGAAGATAATGTAGCCGTTGAAAGAGTTTAAGTTCACAAAGCAAAACGGTTGTTAGCTTATAAGACTTTGATCTCCTTATGCTTTGTAAGCCTTGATTAGAAGTCTTCTTGAAGTTGTAGTAGCTTCATCTTTTAATAATCATATTTTACTTAATGATTAATTACAAAGTAATTTGTAATAATATTAAAGTAAACATGATTTCTTTTTCTCTTTTATATCAACTTTTTGATTAGTTGTTATCATTAAAACTTCATTCAACAAGTACAAAGCTTCAAAATTTTCAAGTCAATGTGGAGAGAGGTTTTATCTTCATCAGAATTCTGGATACGGAAGAGACAGTTAATGTTTGTTAAAATTTGTGTTTGGTTTTTTAAATTAGAATGGAAAAGGAAAACTTCCTCGTAGAAGTGAATTCTACCAAGAAATTGATTACTTTTTGGCCTTATAAGCAACGGTTGTGTGTGTGTGTGTGTGTGTATATATATATACTGGAGCTTGTACTTTGGACTACGCATATATATGAGTTGTGAGTATAATTGGATCTTATGGTATTTGAAAGTTAAAAAATGGTGTAAAGGATGTAATTTCCCTACTATTACCTAACTTGTCAATTACTAATAAATTAATTATGTTCTTCTTGCTCATGAATACAAGTGAAAATAGTCTAAGCATGTAAATTTCTTATTATTTATTATCTTGATATATTTTCTAAGGAAGAGTAGAATAAAATATTCTATTGATATTATATAAAACAAAATAAATCTTATTATTTTGTTGAATTTAAAATATAAAAATATGATTCAGTTAAATATAGTTGAATAATGTTGTTCGTAGTTTGAATAGTAATAAGTATCTAAAATTGTAACTAATTAAATTCAAAGGTACAATTTGCTATGGTCTTATGGAAAAAAGTCAACAATAGATATGGTTTTTGATATTTTTTTCTTGAGTTATCCAATTTAGTTCAAAATCATCATAATTCATGATCAACTTTACAAACAATATAGAATAAACACTGCAGATGTAGACAACGAATAGCCATATAAAGAGAACATAAACACAGGACAATGATAAGCAAATGAAAACAATCAAAACATGTAGGAAATAGGAGAAATGTAGACGTAAATAAGAGATGGGCGTAGACGCAAATGCATATATAGTCACTCATAGATGTAGTAGACATATATTCTCTATTTTTATATATCTATATGCGTATGTATTTTTTAAAATAAAATGAATTTATTGAGTTGTTTGTAGGCTTGAGTACCTATAAACATGTTCATAAGATAGGCTCGGGTTTGATAATATGCAAGCTTATTCTAGTCTCTTAATTCAATACCAACCTAGACCATCTACAAAAATTAGTTAATTTTTTTTCTTAGTAATCAAACTAAACTAAAGAATAGTATGACAAATAAAAATATAATTACATAATATAATACAACAAAATTAATATCATTAAAATAAATTAAATAAAAAAAGGTTAGTAATAAATTGAAATTGAAATTAAAAATAAAATAAAAAGTATATATTAATTGAGTCGGATTCAGGCCAGGTTCTAGTAATTTACACAAATCCCAATTCTAACATACTAAATTTTGGATTCCCCGAGTTTGGACTGTGACAGACCTAAGATGTAAAATGCATGTTAAAATCTGTCTTTTAGAATTTGGATCTAGGGAGCTTGGGTGGACAGATACCAAGCTAACCATCAATGGGTGAAGCTTAGATAGAGCAAGATGTCATTTTGGCCGACCCAGGCCATGCCCCTTAAATCTGAATATATATATATATTAAGATTCGTAAAATAGAAAATACATAAAGTTAAAGTTAAATTCTATCCCATGTAATATTTACATTTATTTTTAAGTCTAAGTTTAAATTTTAATTAAAAAAATAAATTTTTTTTTAAGGTGTGCAGCTGGAATTTAATTTGCAAATCCAAGCCTATCTAAATTAATCGCAGGGTGAATTGGGTTAAGGATGGACATTTATAGATGTAATATTAGTCCAACCCAACCTGACCCGTGAATAAATCTACTAAACATGGCCTTAATAACACATTGCAAAAAATGAGAATTTGGAAAATGGTAAGTTTTTGGTTTGAAGGAAGGAAGGAAGGGGTAGTGTTTAATAGTTTTTAGAATAAAAAAAAGGTGTATAGTTTTAAATGTGAAGGTGGGAGAGAGAGGAATTGAAGAATGAAGTTGGATAAAAATATAAAAAAAGGGGGAGGCATAGGCAATGTAGTATATAGTAGAAGAGAGAAGGGGGGGGAATGAAAGGAAGGATGAATGATAAGCGACCGGGGCAAAGCAGAAAGGTAATAAAAAATGGAAACCCCACATTGAAATGTAACGTTGGTCTGGAATTAAGAAACCGTCCTTTCTTCTTATTTATTATTATTATTATTTTTTTTAAAACATCTCCTTTCAATTTTAAATAAGCTTTTGGAATTGTCCTTCCTATGCTTCAACATTCTCCACTTTGCCATTTTTTCTTCTTTCTTTTTTTATTGAAGAATATTCTCATCTTTCGGCTTATTATGTTTTATTCTCATCTTTGCCTGCTTTTTTCCATTTTTTTATTGAATGATTTTACATTAGTTACTAAAATTATTTATCTTTCAGGACAAATCTCGCGGGGCATGAAGGGTTAGATGGTCGAGAAATATTATACCGGTTTGGATCAAACCGGTCTAGATTACTCGAATATTGACTCAACAATAGTAGTATCGACATGTCAATAATTGAGTAATCCGAACTAGTTTGGTCCTCGATCACTATAAAATTTTTGTAATTGCCTCTCTATTTTATCAAAAAAATTCCATATTGCAATAAAAATGTTCATTAAATTTTATAAATTTTATGGATTAATATTATTCGTTTTATTCTAGCTCCTATACATTGAAGTAGGTAGTAAAATTGTAGTTACAAATTGGTTGAAATTGGTGTATTTATGTATGATAAAAGAAAAATGATTGTGACTTTACTCCATAAATAGGCAAACTAAGCACCAATCAAGAATCAGAAACATGCGTTGGATAAAATTTTCAATCCATCTTATGCTAAAACAAACTTCCAAAATAAGGACTCAAATTATCATAATTAATGATTCATTTCCCAACCCCAAACATTCTTTATGGTTTCTAGAACTTCTCCATTGCTTTCACCTTTAGGCTTTATGCCAAATACAAACAATGTATATATGTATATCCGTATTTGCCTCTGAAATTAAAGGAAAAAACATCAATTTTATGCTTATTTATTATATACACTTCTGCTAAATACCTCCTGATGTGGCATTAGGTTAGATATCTTTTTTAATAATCCTCAGAATCCTCAGTTTTCGTTTTTGGTTTTACACAATAAAATTAAAAAGCTTATCTTTTATTTTTATTATCCATTTAAAAATAATACTTTATTATAAATACAATACTCTAAAATACAAGCTCTAAACTCTATAAATAAACACTAAACCATAGACCCTAATTTTAAACCTTCGACCTTAAAATGCTGAAATTAAAATTTTAGACCCCAAAATATTAAACCATAACCCTAAAATATAAATTCCAGATGCTAATTTATATACTTTAGACTTTGAAATATAAACCCTACATCCTGAAAATAAATCCTAGATGCTAATTTATAAATCCTAGACCCTAAAATATCAGTTTTGAAACCCTAAATTATAAATACTAGACCCTAAATGTTAAACCCTAGACCGTCAAATATAAACATGCTAATTTATATACCTTAA
Organism: Euphorbia tirucalli; assembly: GCA_039660915.1. Taxonomy (NCBI): domain Eukaryota; kingdom Viridiplantae; phylum Streptophyta; class Magnoliopsida; order Malpighiales; family Euphorbiaceae; genus Euphorbia; species Euphorbia tirucalli. Next base: position 17,522,143 of record CM077639.1, read on the forward strand.
ACTATAAAATGTAAATCCGAGACCCTGAAATATAAACTCTAAATGCTAATTTACATACTCTAAAATAAAACTTCCAGACCTGAAATTATAAGTTATAGACCCTGAAATATAAACTCTAAATGTTAATTTAGAGACTCTAAAAGAAAATTTCTAGACTCGAAATTATAAACTATACAATCTAATTTATAAATTTTAGATACTAAAATATATTAAGTTTCATTGATTTTTTATGGATTAAAAAGAAAATATAATAAAGAAAAGTATTAAACACAAACGTTTACAAATTGGAATTAGAAAATGACTTGCCCAGCAGTGGGTTGCCACTCATGGCGGTATACATATGGGATATGTATTGGGCGGTAGAAGAAACAGGATTATTCTGTTACATAAAATAATACTCCAATATTTCTCCATGACAAAAAAAGATTATTGTATAATTTTATCCCCATAATAATCAATTATTATCTAATTTTATCATTCTGTAAATAAAAGTTAACTAATAAAATTTACTGATAAAGTTGCTTAGAAAATGGTAAAATTGAGATATTATTTATTCGTGGAGGCAATAATACCTAATATAATTATATTTCATTTATTTTGGGTTATATAGCTTAAAAAAAATTACAGCATATTCTATATTGAAACAAAATATAAGAACAAACATAAGAAACAATAGATACAACACAAAATACATTAAATTAAATAAAACACAAGCATAATTAAATCAAGATATATTGTACATTTCATCAAAAAACTCAATCACATAAGCTACAAGTTATAGTACTGGGAATATGATGATGCACAATGTGAAACACTGTGGAATGGTGTTGACTGTTGATGAACAACATAACCCAATCATCTGGTCTCATGCATACGTTTCTGCAGAAGATAAAAGGGGTTGTTGTTGTCAATTAGAAGTTTTGTTTGGAAGGAAATCAGAAAATATGGAAAAATAAACCGACTTTATTAGAAAAAGAAAAAAGTAACTGAAGGGGTTTAATTGGTCCAATGCAATGCGGTTGAGAAAACAACAAAACTGCTGTCAAACTTTGCTTACTCACTCAGTCTTCAAATAATAACAAAAAGGAAAGATAAATATTCTTCAATCCCCTCCCCCTCCTCCTTTTTTTCTTACGCCTTATCCTCCTAATTTCCTACATTTCCGTTTCTTTATTATATATATTTTCTTTCCTTTTGCATCATTCTTCATTGCAAGTATATTTTTTTATTTTATGGTTTTTCTTTAAATTTTATTATATCCTCATGTTTTATAAAATGAAAAAAAATATATATAGATATTCATACTAAAGCCTTTTTGTTATAGGGCCATGGAGTAAATGAAATGTTTAGTTTCAACAATTATTTTTGCTGCTTTTTTTTTATACTTTTTAGACTTTTAGCATATCCGTATATCCGTATATAGGTTATTTGTTAGTCAATTTTTTTTAACGACGTGGCTGATAAATGTAAATGAACTATTTGTCGTTTTTATTTTATTCAACATCCAATTTTACCTGATCAATAATAAAATATTTTCATACAAAACGATAAAATAATAGTGTTTTTAGCGGTTGACTTATAGTTCGTATCAGATATCACAATATACCGTTATTTATAGTTTGTCGATTGTGAATGAATTTTGTTTCTATCCGGAGAGAATATATTTTTTAAACAATTTTCAACTAAGAATATTCAGTTACCAATTTATAGAATTGACCTAATTTTAATAATCTAATTGAATCGAACTTACGAGTTTAACATGAAAATGGACATAGTAGGATTTGAAAATAAAGATGATAAAATTATATTAGGGAATTGATTTTCATGTAAAAAGAATGGAGGACGATAGCGAAGGAGAGAGAGTGGGGGCTAAGATGTCAAATCAGAAAAAGTGAAGGGACAAGGAAGTAAATGCGGCTAAATAATTAAGAAAACTGGTAAGTTTGTCGGTATGCGTGCAAATGAAACTGCTCTCTCTTTCTTTTCTCTTTCTACTGTTTCAAGCTCAGACATAGATCACTCACTGTCACCACCTCCTTCTCTCTCTCTCTCACACACTCTCTCTCTCTCTCTCTCTCTCTCTCTACAAAGTTTTTGTATTGAAATAAATCTTTTTTCTCCATTTTCTTCTCTCAAAGAGCAGTCATGGTTAGGGTTCTCTACATTTCTCTCTTCTCCTTCTTCTTTTCCCTTTCCTAGAACCACCACCAGCTTCTTCTCTCTAATGCCACTCCCAATTGCCTCTCTTGCGGGAAGAGAGGGACCTTGCTTTAAGCCTTTCCTTTACTCTTCTCTACCTCTTTTCTTTCTAGGTTTTAGATCAACCGTGTAAAACGACAGAATTAAGTTGGTTTTATATTTCTTTTTAGGTTGAGTTTTTGAGAGATTGATGAACAAATAATGGAGAACAGTTCTATTAGCAAAAACGCATAAGAGATTCTCAGCTCCATTTCGCTTTTAAATTTATTTTCTTTTTCTTTTTCTTTTTCTTTTTGTGTTTTGGGATTTAAGCCTCTAGATTCTTTGATAAGCTTAAACAATTCTCAATAGCTCACTCCATTGAACATACGTCTTTGAAAAAGGAACGGACTTTACTGAGGGGACAGTATCTTTTACCCTCTTTGAAGGAAGAAAATCGCAGAAACTACCGCCTCTATTCTCTTTCTTGTTTATTTGGTGGGTTTTTGTTTGTTTCTGGAGTGAAAATGGCGATGGTGGCCCATCACCGAGAGAGCAGTAGTGGTAGCATTAACAAGCACCTCGCTGATTCTGGAAAGTACGTCCGGTACACGGCGGAGCAAGTGGAGGCTCTTGAAAGAGTCTACGCCGAGTGCCCCAAGCCTAGCTCATTGCGAAGGCAACAGTTGATCAGGGAGTGCCCCATTTTGTCTAACATCGAACCCAAGCAGATCAAAGTCTGGTTTCAAAATCGCAGGTTAACATATGCTGATATTATTCAAAGATTAAAAACAAAAAAATCCTCGTTTCCTTTTTGGCAAAATTGTTGTCTAGTGAGATTTTATATTGCTGGGATGGTGACAATTTCGAAATTTTGATCTTTTTTTGTTATATCACATGCGTTAACTTTTGGTGCAAATAGTTTTCAAACAATAGCTAAGTTAGTAATTAATTCTCATTTCGAGAATTTCAAAGTTTTGAGTAAGAGAAGACTAGATTTACGTATCTGTGACTGTGCCTGTGCCTTTCCTTGGGTTTGATTTATTTAATTTTGTTAGTTTTGCAACTTTCTTTGTCTTTGCAAACATGGTTGAATGTGGTCGTGAATTGAGCTAGATTTACGTAGTTTCTTTGTAGCATAGAAGCTGTTTGGACTTTATGGATACATATATCTAGTTTCTGATCTAAGATCAGTTATTCTTTAGCTTGATTGCTGTTCTTTCAATTGGTTTTTTGATAAAGTTGAAGCTTGACATGCAAAAGAGATAAAGGGTGTAGAGTATGAATTTCAGTGGCTATTTATTTTTTTTGGGTGAATTGGGCCTAGAGGGAAGCTGAGAGTCAGTGGTGTATGGTTGTGCAGGTGCCGAGAGAAGCAAAGAAAGGAATCTTCAAGACTACAAACTGTGAATAGAAAATTAACAGCAATGAATAAGCTGTTGATGGAGGAGAATGATCGCCTGCAGAAACAGGTGTCGCAGCTAGTATGTGAGAATGGTTACATGCGGCAACAACTACAAACAGTAAGTGGGAGTTCTTTCTATTATTTGATTCTTGAATATGTTGTGTCACTTTGTCATGCTTGTGTTTTTTTGTTTTTTTTTCATCAGTGTCTAACAATGGACTTGTTGGCATAAATGTGCGATCGTAAGAGTAGCTTCCCAAGTGGAATTGATTCTAGATACTAGATAGGTAGTCTTTTTAAATATAAATCAATACATTGAAACCAAAATTATTAACTTCTGCCATTCATGTAACTAAAATCTATTCAAGCTGCAAATTGCATATGCCTTGCTTTTTTATTTCTTGAGTATCCTCTAGCCTTTGTGTGTTTGTTTCTTTTACAATTTAAACCATTTAATAATATTACAACTGTTTAAATTGGTCCTTCGACTCTATAGCAACTTCCCTAGTGTGAATTATACAAGTTTTCATGTCTTTTTTCCCCCTTTTATTGGTTGTTTCGTACATAATTGTTAATTAATTGATCTTTCTGCAGGCACCAGCAGCAACTGATGCAAGTTGCGACTCTGTAGTTACCACTCCTCAGCATTCTTTGAGAGATGCCAATAATCCTGCTGGGTAATTTGACCAACCTTTGACCATGATGTTTGAGTGCATGTCTGACTGGTTTTAACTAAGATAATACATTATTTTTGGGCAGACTCCTATCTATTGCAGAGGAGACCTTGGCAGAGTTCCTTTCAAAGGCTACAGGAACTGCTGTTGATTGGGTCCAGATGCCTGGGATGAAGGTTTTTTACTTTCTTCAGCGTGTTCTATTAATCATTTTTGAATGAACACTTCCACGCTGTGGAAACCTATCTTAATGAATTGGTTATTGACAGCCTGGTCCGGATTCGGTTGGTATCTTTGCCATTTCACAAAGTTGCAGTGGCGTTGCAGCCCGAGCTTGTGGTCTTGTAAGCTTAGAACCCACAAAGGTATGTTCTTTCATATATCCAAATATTTCTATATGTCCCTTTACCTGTAGCCCTTTTCTTCCTATTCCAATTCTTTTAATGTGGTAATGCATTTTTTTCACTAATTGAATATAAATAAAACGACAGATTGCAGAGATCCTTAAAGATCGCCCATCTTGGTTCCGGGATTGTCGGAGCCTTGAAGTTTTCACAATGTTCCCTGCTGGAAATGGTGGAACAATTGAACTTGTATATACTCAGGTAAACTGGCATTGTTGGGTCTTTGATTTGGGCTGCTTTGAATGAAGCATATAACTCTCTTTCTGGGAACTGAAGCAAAAATTTGATTCAGGTATATGCTCCAACTACTCTGGCTCCTGCAAGGGATTTCTGGACTCTGAGATATACTACAAGCTTAGACAATGGCAGTCTTGTGGTATGCACGTCGTTTGTAGTCTTTGGCCTTCTCATAAATAGAGAATTAACTTGTGGCACAATTTTGCTAACTTTAAAATTTGAGCTTTAAAATCCAGCAATATGTGTAATTTCTTTTCATATATGATTTGTACTCAAGGTATGTGAGAGATCTCTCTCTGGTTCTGGTGCTGGTCCAAATGCAGCAGCTGCTGCTCAGTTTGTGAGGGCTGAAGTGCTTCCAAGCGGTTATTTGATTCGTCCATGTGACGGTGGAGGGTCAATTATACACATAGTGGATCACCTGAATCTTGAGGTACAAATTTTAGTTACTTGATCCTAAATCTTGTATAGTAGCTAACTTCTTCACTTCTTTTTCAGGCATGGAGTGTGCCTGAAGTGCTGCGGCCACTATACGAATCATCTAAAGTAGTGGCCCAGAAAATGACAATTGCGGTGAGTCCACTTTGGCCGGTCATATGTTTTTTTTTTTTTTTGGGTTGACTGCATAGGTAGGGAGCATGCATGAAGGTCCACACTCCACATGCCTTCGAAGAAATCATCCACACTGCACATATCAAGCATGATCCAACATTTGTTTGCTTTCTATGGTTGAGAATTTTTATTTATCCTATGATATTTGTGGATAAGCTGAGGTGTCTGTTATGACTCTTAATTTTTAAGGCTGTCTTTTGAAAAATGGCAATAACAACAGCTTTGCCCTTCCTTTAGTTCATCAATTGCACAGGGAAGATACTAATGAACTTGTATTTTGTAGGCATTACGTTATATCAGGCAAATAGCTCAAGAGACCAGTGGTGAGGTGGTTTATGGTTTGGGGAGGCAACCAGCTGTTTTGAGAACTTTTAGCCAAAGATTAAGCAGGTATGGTATGATTTTCTTGAAGTTTCTTTTTCGCATTCAGAGTAATCAATAATTGAAGCAGTCACTGGGTTAAATCATGACTTGAATCATATTTCTTACTTGATATAGAGGCTTTAATGATGCCATAAATGGGTTTAATGATGATGGTTGGTCACTTATGAGTTGCGATGGAGCTGAAGATGTAATAATTGCTATTAATTCCACCAAGAGCTTGAGCAGCGCTTCAAATCCTGCTAATTCCCTTGCATACCTTGGAGGAATTCTATGTGCAAAAGCTTCTATGCTGCTGCAAGTAAGTTTAAAGCTACTTTTTGTTTTTCCTTACTTCGACTCTGTCGTAATTGACTAGATTTTTTTTCCATGTCCAGCTTTTCCAATGCAAGAAAACACGTTAGTTGAACTTCTAGATTTTCACAATATATATATATATATATATATATATATATATATATTTGGGTTTTCAGCCCAATAGATTCTTTTGTATGAAACTATAATCAGGAATGATGCTAAAGTCAAAATTGTCAAAAGATCTCACATTTCTTGCCAAGTTGTTTTGAAATTTGAAGTTCTCATGCTTCATGTTCGAGTGGCAAATTCTTTCTACAATTACTTGAAACTCATTCTCAAGTGAATTTTTCTGCAGTATGTCGTTGGGCCCAGAACTTACGAAATTGTTCCCTTTTTTAATGCTAGAATGTCCCTCCTGCAGTCTTGGTGCGCTTCCTAAGAGAGCACCGTTCTGAATGGGCCGATTTCAATGTTGATGCCTATTCTGCTGCATCATTGAAAGCTGGTTCATATGCATTTCCAGGAATGAGGCCCACAAGGTTCACTGGAAGCCAAATCATTATGCCTCTTGGCCACACAATTGAACATGAAGAAGTATGTTGTGCTTATTGCAGTGTATATTTAATGTGACAATTGATCATTTTTGTCCTTGTTTAAGTTTTCTGTTTGTTAAACTGTTTGCCTTTAACCGAAACTCTTATCCCAGTTACTTGAAGTCATCAGACTGGAAGGTCATTCTATTGCACAAGAAGATGCTTTTGTTTCAAGGGACATTCATCTCTTACAGGTACAAGTTTAGAACACTTCAGAGTGAAGTTATCAACAGGGTATTATAGGTTTTCTGATTATGAATGCTTAGTTTTGGTTGAGAGAAATAGATTACAAAGAAAAAAAAAAAAAAAATTCATCCTTTGGACTATTTTCAAGGTTTACTGAAAAGTTTGCTCTATGATTTAACATTAAGCAGATGTTCAGGAGTTTTTGGAGGTACCAGTCGCTATGAAGTTGTCATTAACTTTAGCAGGCCTAGTTATTGTCTATAGTAATATGCATATACCTGAATGGGCTTACATTTTTCTGTGCAGATATGCAGTGGAATTGATGAGAATGCTGTTGGAGCCTGTTCTGAACTTGTGTTTGCTCCAATTGACGAAATGTTTCCTGATGATGCTCCACTATTACCTTCTGGTTTCCGCATCATTCCGCTAGATTCGAAAACAGTTAAGTTTTGGTTACCTCTTTTCTTTTTTCCGTATATATAAAAAATACCAAAATTGCAGGCATTATTGTATAAACAGTGATTTTCTGTATTGATATTCTGCATGAAATTCCTTGTAATATGAATTGAAGGTGAACTGAAACATCGGATTGTGGTACACAGGCTTATTAGGTTGACTAATTGAACTGCAAAACTGCCTTGAGCTTAGCCTTAGAGGGGTACTTGACCTTTTAGTAATATGCTTTATCTCTGTCCAAAATATTAATGATGTCATTTTACAGAAGAACACGCAAGATGCACTGAATGTGTCACGTACTCTAGATCTTACTTCAAGTCTAGAAGTTGGCCCTGCAACAAACCCTGCTGCGGGGGATGCCTCATCGTCATTGCAGGGTACACGATCAGTCTTAACGATTGCGTTCCAGTTCCCTTTCGAGAGCAATTTACAGGAAAATGTTGCCACCATGGCCCGACAGTATGTACGCAGTGTGATTTCTTCAGTTCAGAGGGTTGCAATGGCCATATCCCCATCAGGAGTGAGTCCATCTATTGGACCCAAGTTATCTCCTGGCTCTCCTGAAGCTGTTACTTTAGCTCACTGGATTTGTCAAAGTTATAGGCAAGTTGATCTTATCTTACTGATCATAGTCGAAATTGTCAATTATTTGAGACAGATAGCATTTATCTTAATATAATTTTTGTTCCTCTTGTTCTGCAGTTTCTATCTAGGTGCGGAGTTGCTGAGGTCAGATTCTCTGGGGGAAGATTCAATATTAAAAAATCTATGGCACCATCAGGATGCAATTTTGTGTTGTTCATTGAAGGTACAGTTGCATTTGATTAATCACAGCATAATGTTGATCAGAATAATGACTCGTTGTAATGATCATGGCGGATGAGATATTGGAATGATTTTGTTAATGCTGCTCTTTTCGCTTCACGCATACTGCAGTCGCTGCCAGTTTTCATGTTTGCCAATCAGGCTGGGCTGGACATGCTTGAGACAACTCTAGTAGCTCTACAGGACATAACATTGGACAAGATATTCGATGAATCTGGGCGCAAAGCACTTTGTGCAGACTTCGCAAAGTTGATGCAACAGGTAATTTAAGATCCATGGTTAAAACTGCATCTTCAAAATCTCTGTTACTAGCGAATCATCAACCTTAAAAAATCATGTATGGAATCAGGGATTTGCATACTTGCCGGGTGGAATCTGCATGTCTACGATGGGGCGACATGTATCATACGAGCAAGCTGTTGCATGGAAAGTTGTGGCTGCAGATGAGAACACAGTCCATTGCCTTGCATTCTCGTTTGTAAACTGGTCATTTGTTTGATTGTAATTTCAAATTGATATCTGATGCTTTGATGATCCTCCCCAATGAGAGAAAAGGAAAGAGAAGAAAGAAAAAAACAAGAAAGCAAATGGTGCAGAGTTTTGAAAATGGAAAGAAGAAAAGTTTTGTAATATTTAAACCCCAGCCCCTTGTTTGCATTATATTAATTTAATTAATTTTGATTTAATCAACCTCTCTTCTTATGTTATTATGTATATATTAAGTTGTATGAAACGTTTCTCTTTTTGGCCTTTAGGCTTTATCTAATCGGAACTTGAGACACTGAAAAAGGATTCTGAGTTCCTTTTCTTTCTTTGTAATTGTTTCGAGCCATTCCTTGATAGCAGTTGCTGGGAGAATTTGAAGTTTGAGCAAGACACTTTTTTGAAAGAAATGGAATTATTAGATGAATTACGCGAGTATGAGTGGAGCTAAACTCCAGAAGCCTCGTTTATACGCACCTTCTAAAGCTGATTACAATCATTTATAACTGTATAGAAATAAGAGTTCAACGGATGGGTATTACAAACTAACATTGAATCCACCTCCATATTAGCATTTGTTCATTGCAAATTCTTCAACTGCGAGAGAGCTTCGGCTAACAAAGCATTGGATGTAGGATGAAATAACTATAAGAAGAATGGTTGTTGCATACATGAAATAACTATATATGATATGTATTCTTTCTCATTTCATTAATAAAATATGGCATAAATCACACAACAATTTCTTTTCCCTTTGACATTCATTCATTCGTGAGACATGTTAATAACAAAGTCTATCAGCAAGCAGACTTGTAAATGTAGCATATTGGATTGTTCTTTTGCGATGTAGTAGAAATCAAAGATTACATTGCATATAAGGTCATTGATCCTCAGAAGATGATTTGGTATTACGATCAACGGTTGCAGTTGCATCCAGATCAGCAAGAAACTTCGAGATTGTCTTCACAATCACTTGATCACAGCTTTCACTCTCCATCACTTCTCTCTTTGTACTATTCTTATTATTAATCTGAAACCAAATTCACATGTTACTACTTGTTTGTTCAATAATTTAATTATAGTTAAATGCAATTAACTAAGGAAAGATAAGGAGTAAATACATTTTTTCCTTTGTTAGATACTGCAGACCTATCATCCATTGTGTCTGTCAACTCATCAAACATTAGCACCTGTAAATTCGTATTTTCATGAGCAACAGTGCTACATAACTTTGGATAAAACGATGTTAAGAGGGATAAGGGTAAAAAAATGGCGAAGTTCTACGGTCAATCCCAACCGGATTAGTCCTAAATCGCTATATGATCAATATCATTAGTAATTGTGTTGATGTGACATGATCATAACAGTCTTGAACAGTCTAGGTAGAAATCATAGTTTTTTTTGACAAAAGAAAATGAATGTATGATTATTGGAGGAGATTAAATATGATCCTAGCACGAAAAGTAGTGTTATATTAAGCCTAATTTCTAGACATGGTACAATTTTGAGTTTTACTTGAGCAATAAGAAAAATGGTTTTTTAAACAAAACATGGTACAATTTTGAGTTTTACTTACGCAATAAACGTGGTACAATTAGATAAGTCTAATTTCTAGACATGGTACAATTTTGAGTTTTACTTGCGCAATAAGAAAAATGGTTTGATAAACAACATTTTTTACCATCGGATTAACAAGTTGATTCTTCTATAATTTGTCAATGAGGCACAAAATTGTACCAAATTTTAAAAGTTCCGCCGAACGCGACACTATTTTTCACGTTATAGTCAGTTGATATCATTTTAAAGTCCAATTGTACAAATGAATACAAGTTGAAAACACTTAACACAAAACAAATTAACTAATTTTAAGGTTTAATGTGCAACTGCGTAAATATCTCATTTATTTGTAACATGGAACTATTATTTACACTGGAACATATTTGGCCAAATATCTTAAAACTATAATAACTAATGTTTGTGTGAAACATGTAACATAAGTATAGATACTGTGAAATGAAAATAGAGATAGAAAATAAAAACCTGTTTGACAATCTGTTGATACTTGTTGAAACAAGTGTACAATCGAGCATCATCACAGTAATCATCTTCCCCAGACATCATTAATTACGTTCTTTATAACACAGAAAACTGGGAGTATATATAGAGAGTAGAATTTGACAAATGAAATAATATTCTTTTTAAGTAGAAGCGTTATTGTAATGTATACATTCTTTATGGTATGGTCTGCTATAGTTGTCCATGTCAAATGTGAGTCTCGTGTTGTCCATACCAAATGAAATCCGTTAAATTTTCAACTTAACTTTTCCTTCAAAAAAAGCTGCTCTCTCCTACGCCATCAACTATCAACTCGTTTTATTTCTTGGAGTAGGTGGAGGAATTTTTGCTAGTTACACAAGAGGAGAAAAAAATTAAAATATTGCGATACTCTTTTTTTTTTTTTTTTTTTTTTCCGTCTTTGTTTGATAAACTATATTACAATATAAAATAATTAAATTTTTTGTTTAGACAGTTTTTTTTTTTAACTAAAAATTGAATCATTGTATTAAATCATATAAAAAAAATTGTTAATGATGTTGGGATGGCGTCCCGAGACAATACAAGCATTAGAGCAACTAAGACACAAATTAGTTAGGGTATGTGCCATATGGTTTGCACCACTTTTAGCAAAAGAGGAAAAAAAAAATTTAAAGATAAAGGGTTAATGGTTCTTCTTAGTTTTTTGAAGCTATGAGATAATGATCGTGAGTCTCCTTTAATAATAATCTGGATGTACGGCAAAGATTTAAGCCAAGTGACAAGTAATCTGGATGTACGGTAAAAACTTGAGTCAGGTGACGGGTAATCTAGATGTCCGGTAAAGATTTGAGCCAAGTGAAAGCTTTCGTGTAACTGATAGCTTCTGCTAAACTCTTGGATTTACAATACAAAAGAATTTATTAACATGGCAGCCCAAGAATTGACCCTAATTATCCAAAGAACACAACTCATAGCACCTTGTTTGGAGAGAGAGAGAGAGAGGCATAATTTGAATAATTATGTGAAAATAATTTGAATAATTTGTTGTTAATTTTCAGTTAATCTATATTGCTTTCATTTCCACAAAAAAAAAAAAAAAAAAAAAAAAGATCCATGTTATTTTTCGTAGTAACAATATGTAATAATTTATGTTTCAAAAATATTTTGCCATACAAACACAATAATTAAATACTTGATCTTCTGAAGATCAATCTCCGAAACTCTAGCCGTCCCCTTGCTTTTCTTCTTTTGAGTTTTCCAAGGGAGACTCGTCCATTTACTTTCCTTGTTCTTTTAGTGCTTTTTTATTTTCTTTTGTGTAAAATAATTTACATCCAGTATTTTCTTCAGCTTCAACTGCAAAATTGCTATCCTCAATTGTATATTTGCTACTACACAACAGGATTTCGATAGCTTTTTTCTACTGAATTAGTCGTCATTTGCTCTTAGTTAAAAATACATGTCAATCTTTACATCTTATATATCCAAATTTATCTCTTGTAAACAAAATCTCTCCAGTCCTGCTCCTAATGAGATTGTTTTATTTCGATTTTTGTAGGATAGACTATTTGATTTGATTATTTGATGTTTGTTACCAATGTAACATTCTTGATGTAATACATATTTCAAAATATATGAAATCTACCATTTCATTCAAAAAAAATAAACCTATGTTTCGGATATTCCATTGAATTTCTACACTTCAAAATCTATTCAATTAAATCCATTTCCTCAACGATACAGGAAACTTGACGATACAAAGATCCCCGAATATACACCTTGTATTCTAATGTACAAAGGATTCACAATTTATGAGAACAGAGTTCACAGTTTGTGCGATTTTTGGAGCACACAACAGGCTGAAAAAGATTAAATAAAAACCATGTATTCCAATTGCTATCACAAAAATGCCAATCGTTGTTCTCTATTCTTTTCAAAAATTCATTCTTTTCTTTGTATGTTTTTCATCGGGATGCCAAAGACCAAAAGTTGAGGAGAAAAGACGGCAAAGCAGTAAACCAACTGATGAAAGCCATAGCTGTAGCAGTTTCAAACTGGACGCAATGATTGTCAGAACAGCTTCCCAGATCGTTATCAATGAGTACTGTGATGCCAGCAGACGCACAAGCTGCAGCAAATGTAAGAGTGGATGTAATCTGCACAACGGAACCTTATTAAGCCACATGAATATGGGAAATAAATGAAGTAATAATTAAGATGCTTCATTAAACACATGGAGAAGTAAAGCATAAGGCATAGAGAATGTGAACTTTCATTGTTGCCTGACATATCTATCAGACATGACATAGAAGTTCTCTGATCAAATTCACATTAGCTGTTACAGTTTCAAAAGGCCAGCCAAAATCAACATATGATGCTGGGAAGTGAAACCAGGAACTGAAATGGAAACGGATACCATGAAACAATATTTCTAAAAGAAATAGGAGCACCAACATGTGGAAATGTGCAAATAATAAAAAATGTAGGGACACAATTTATAAATTTTAAAACTGTAAGGATGCATTTGTAAACTTTTATATATAAAAAAGCCATATTACATACAAGTTATTAAGAGGAAAGCAGGTGCTTTTTTCCTAATGTCCGAAGATCGAGAAGAAGATTTAGGAAAAAATTAGGATTCAATGGCAATGTAATCCACCAATGATGATGTAAAGTACATGTTTATGAGAGTTTCACTTTTCAAAACATTCAGTGCAACATAGATGCAAAAAGCAACAACAATGGGAACATCATGAATTTTTTTTCATAAAGTTTAGGGGGTAGGAGGTTAATCTCCAATCCTGGGTCAGGAAAACCTCAAGACTACGGAGGGACTTACGAAAGAACTTATATATCCCTCTACCAATGGAAACTCCAACAACAGTAGTGGGATTCGAAGAGTCGCTTCCTTACCGCTGAACCTACCCTCAATGGCACATCATGAAACTTTGATTGGTGATATTTCCCTTTCGATTTTCATGCAATTACTAGCTGACAGCCATACTACATGTGAGTATTCACAGGAAGATTGGTGAATTACTTATCAGGCAACTTAAAGTGCAGAACAGATCAAAATTATTTGTTGAATATAAATACACAAAGTAAATACAGTGAACATTATGGTTAGATGTCTACCAATTGCGAAAATGCTTGCCAAGACGAAAGTATAAAAAAAATTTATTCCATTTAACCTTATATATTTAGACATAATCCAGCCTACGATGGTTTGTGGTGATATATCTGCAAGAAGTCATAAGAGTAAGGTGCAATATTATCAATGTTTCTGCTATCTACGTGTCAATATGCAGTTCATCACTCAACGAGTAAGTAAATATAGTGTGTACAGAAAGGCCAAAGTCAAATGCCTGTATGCAAGTGAGGCTTAACTGTAGCATTGGATCTTACAAACTGGAGACCACTACTAAAGGCTCAAATGCACAGATAACAGAATGATCCAGTACTGCTTTTGACTAGAGACATTAAAGAAACCTGCTGGGGAGAATTTTTATGAGTAGAACCAAGGAGTTCATGCTACATTATCATGAATGCCAATCAGTAATTGAGATCGAGGCAAAATATACAGCAAATACAAAAGATAGAATATCATACTGTATCTATTCACTATCATTATCAGATTCTTACCCCGTCACCAACAGCAAACAAGCTGACAACTCGATAATTCTGCAAGGAGCGCATCACCAAGAGAGCATATATGTCAACAATAGCTAAGGAAAGGCTCCACAAAGACTGCAAACCAGCAGCCGCAACAAGGTAGCTGATGCATCAAACATCAGAAAGATTTTAAGGTATAAAGAAATCAGCAACTTATGCATATAATAGATTATGAGCATACATAATTTGTTGTTTAGGCATTAAATAAGTGTTGATTAATAGTTAATATATAAGCAATTGCAAACACAACAAGTGTCAGACGCTCAAGATTCATAAGAACTTCAATGTGAAAAATATCATTGGCATAGAGGTGACAATTGAGTCAAAAAGCTCACAATGTTTGACCGAAAGATTCTCCATCCATGTATACATTTGCCTTGCGGGAGATAATGACAAAAAGGCTACACAAGTTACTTCACTGAGTTGACATCAGTGAGAAATGAGAAAGGCTACAAAAGTCACTTCACTGAGTTGAAATCATTGAGATAATTAATTTGTTTATGCAAGGATGAGAAATTCCAATTATGCGTACTGTTATCTTCATATAGTTAACCTAATTGAAATGCTTACTAACCAGACTTCAAGCACCAGCACCATCTTTAGTCCAATCATATTGAATTTGAAAAAACAAAAAGAAAATCTATTTAGTGTATGAAGAAGATTTCTAAGAGAGAGTGTGACTCTACCCTCCTTAACATACAAGTAAATCAAAACACTAAAGAAAGCAAATTCTACTATCTTGGTTTAGCAAAGAAAAATTATGCACACATGTAACAACTAAATGGTCTTTCCATTTTATAGAAATTGAGAAGAGGTTCATTCTCAGTCTCAGGGATGCCAAGTGCAGGCTTGCAGATGAAGTTCAACTGAAAACCTAGTTATATGATTCAGTCCCTAACAATTTCAAATTGAGATCCTCCCAGCCTTAGAACATCATTTACTATTACTAAATCGTTTTATAATCTTCCCAATTTTAGCTAATATCCAATCTAAAATTGTCCAAATTAGCTTAATTTAGCCAAGCTTTCTCAAATAATTTTCCAAGGTAGAAAAATTCTCTTTGTCCTTTTCCTCACTTCTATATGCGAAACGGCGTCTTTACCAAGCATCCAAAATTATACGACAAAGTAGCCAGTTGAAAGTGAAATTTAGAGTAGAAACCACGAAACACGGCGAGTTATTACCAGAAAGCGGTCACCGAAGGGAAGTCACTGGTGGTTGCCATGACAGCAAGAGCCCCAGCAGCGAAGATAAACTGAAAAATACGCAAAGTAAGGCCACCTTTAGTGCCAGGCATACCCTGCATGTCCTTCATCCTAACTCTCGGCGCCATATTGTTATTGTTTACGCCGTCAGTAGTCGGAGGATCTTCCACCGGATGAACCGAAGCATGGCTCACATTCATCGCTTCACGCCACGCTCTCGCTCCCTTCCTCTCTAACTGCAATTCATTGCTCTCTCTTCTTTTACAACAGTAATCCCTTCCAAATCAGGATTCAGGTGAAATTCGCCCAAAATTAATAATCTAAACCAGTATCGCTGCTGAAATACTAGATTAATGGACCTAAATTGACAGGATAAGAATCAAAAAGTTGAAAAAGAAAGTGAATGAAAAGAAGCAGAAACCGAGATCTAAATCAATCATACCTTAAAGAAAGCAGTAAATCTCAGGACGGCGAATCCTCAAGGTGAGATCTACCAAGTGTATGAAGAAGAGAAGAGGTGACTTGTCTGTTGGTGGTTTCTTTCTCTTCTTCAAAGGTTGAAAAGAGAAGAAGAAGAGAAGGCAAATGCAAGCAAAAGAAGCGTCAACATGAGCAAGCAGAATGGTCAACTGAGATTCGAATATACAGAAAGTGAAATCTACGCGCTCTTCGATTGGCTGAGACGTGCGCGTTTGACACTTTGGGTAAAACTTGACACCCCTATTTTGCCACCACTTTACGTTTCGGACATCCTCTACTTCTTCTATATTATAAAACTACTTTGGGTTTCTGTTTTTATTTTTAATATTGTTTTGGACATTTGCTAATTGTTCCGTTCAAATTATCGCTTTTCTTTTGCAAATTCAAATTATATTTCAATTCATCGTTTTTTTGGCAAATTAGATATCCATCGGTTAGAAGGAATCTTTCATGGAACTTCAAATTACATTTTAATCCCTCTTAATTTTTCAATATTATCATTATTCAAGTAATAATTCAAAACGTTTCATAATAAATTATCCATTCTATTGTCTATCATTCGGCTAATAATTTCCTTTGTCTGGAGTCTTATAGGATTATATCTTGTCAATTAGGGATTAAACACTTCTTTGGTGCCATTTTACAACATAATTCTCAAATTCTCAAACTAGGTAGGGTTGAGATGTTCGTCTTTGGAGATTACTTTTTTTTTTAACTCTTGAAGTAAAAATAACATCTTTCCCGCACCTAATGGTATCGGGTTTGTATTTTTGTTTCTTACTTTTTCCTAATAAAAATAAAACCAGCTGAATTATTGGAATGACATTGTACCTGCTAACCCAGTAGTAAGACTTATTGGGATGGCACGAAATTAAGAATATTAGCGGAAGCTGCGATTGTAGACTTAAGTAATAGTAAATATTAAATAGGACTCACAATCAATGATTAAAAAACCTATGGGTGTAAAATCTACAATCTAATTCTGTTAATGTATTTTTCAAGGGATCCATATTCTCTCCCATTGGAGCTAAAACATGAGAGTTAAGTTGCTTTGATCATAGCCCCTCCTTTTGAGTATCAATGGTTGATATTAAAATAGATAACTTAATGATGGTAAAAAATTAAAAGAATTTTCATCAAGTACGTCGATAATAAAAACGCAACCTATTTCCCTTCCCCTTTATGATCCTCTCTCTTGTCTCTCTATTCCTTCAAAAAAAACATAATAGCTATGAAAAATCAATTGATTTCTCAACACCATCTGGTATCTATTAGAAATATGGTCATCTCTCTTCTCTATCCGTTTCAGCAAACCACACAATTAAGAGGAGATGGAAAAATCACAATTTTAATCCGATTGTAAAACGGAAACAAGCATGAATTGAATCAGAGTCGGGAAATAAAAGATCACAATTGGGTCGAATTCCCATTTTAGTTTTAATAAATTATGATTGTTGAATTGGAGTTTTTCAAGAAACTAAATATTCTTCTTTCTTTTCTAAGTGGGCAGCGCAAGTAACTGAAATTGTTCATCCATGTTGTGTTATTGCATCGCAAACAGATGAATGTACACATCTATTTCATAAAATTAATAATAAATTAATAAATTCCATTCATCAAAATCTAAAATCAGAAGCTACAAAGTTAAAGCAATGACCATGACATACACATTTTTTTTATTAAAAGATTAAAGACAAATGGAGAAGAAAAAGTCATGGATATGTTCAATGAAAAGCCAGAATGAATAATACAATTGGGTTTGATGATGTTTTAAATTGAGATTCCAATTTTGCTTCAAATTGCTACTATATATTTCAAGTGAATGAATTGATTAAGAAATGAGAGAATTATTTGTTCCTATATTTATCACTTGCTTTTCTACATTGAAGTTGCAGGGATCCAATCTCCGCCTCCTCCCTAAGCCAATTTCCATCATCTTCATCAACAACAATTAAGATGAAAAAAAATTAATTAGCTTTGTATCACCCACTTCACATGAAGAGTTGAGTAGAGAAATGAGAAATGTTAACAAATCTATTTCACATAGTTTTATCGGTATACTGAGTGCTAGGAGGAAGAAATACGCAGGAACCATGGCTTTCTATTAAGGGCAAAATGAAAGGTGTGTGTATACTGCAAACTCTTCTAATCCGATTGTTAGTATCAAAAGACATCTTTTGGAAGCTATAGAGCTAATTAATAAATCAACTTCCTTCTTGTAGGCTATCATCAGAGACTTTAATTTGTTTTGTTGGTCTTAAAGGTTGTTGTAACCCAGTAGGGGTGAATTGAGTTCTTAAAATTATTGTGCGACTACAGATCTATTTCAAATGCTGAATACTAAGCGCTTGACACAATCAATAAACTTTGCAAACAATAGGATGAACAATATTAACTGTTGTGTGATTGACTAATTAATTTACTCAATACTGTAAAAATTTGATGAGTCAATAGTACCAATAATTATAGGAGATTTGTATTCAATAACAAGAAAATTACCTGTTTCAAATCAACACCAAGAAAACTCCAAATTTCAATAGTGATAACATTTGTTGGGTATCTGACTAGTACTAATACTTGTGTAGTCAATCTACCAACAATAACATCTGTTTTTCAGGAAGGATTTCAAAATCAGAATCGATATTAATAAGGCACAAAAGTAAGTATAAATAATTGGACAGTAAAGTAAAGAGTAAAGGTTGAGAAAATAAAACATAGTAGATTTATAGAGGTTCGACTATCCTTATCTTTTTTTCCATGGTACCTTCCCTTGAGAGTTTCCAATCCAATATGAATTCTTTTTAATAATACTATTTAATTCTCTTTATAATTTTAATGGTATCTCTTTTTAGTAAGTACCCTCCTCCTGATAAGATTAAATACATCAAGCCACTACTTCTTCCCAAGTAGTACTACTGCAAAAGATTTAGAATGAGAGATGTATTACAATGAAGAAAGATTCACAAACAAAATTTGAGCACTCAATTTTTCTCTTAAGCTTCTTTCTTCTCAGATAGCTTCACTAAAATATTTAATAGAGCTCGAGCTTCAACTTATAGGCTTTTTTCAAAACTGATGATCAATTGACACAAGTCTCTAGCTGTTAGAGAGATGAATATGATTAACCAAATTAGGTAATAGCCGTTTGAATTGATCTGAAAAGTCTTGAAGTTATATGACTAACTTTACAAAAATAAGCTCTCTTTAGTCTTCCCCGTAGGACGATAATTTTTTTAATACCACAAAAACGGTAAGATCTGTTTCTTGTCGGCGCATCTAGATGGACTTTTATCTTGGAGAGCATGCATGGATCCTTTTTTTCTTTTTCCAACGAGCATCATGTGATTCCTTGAAACTTAAAACTTTTCAAACATGGTATAATGTTATTTGTTTACTTTTATTAAAAATCCTATTTTTGGCTTAAGAGCAATCACTTATATTTTTCTCAAAATAATAAATATGATAGTCCACATAAAATATTTTTACATAGCCTACAAGGAATAAAACACAATTTTATCTTTATATTATTGTTATCTCAAAAAAATCTTTTTAATGAACTTGTGACTTCAACATGTATCTCTATGACAATGTTCAACAGAAGGACTGAAACACCATGTTCTTTCATACAAGTACTCTTGCTGGAAGAATTGACTACTCAATGAGATGCTTTTTAAAATCATAGATTCTTTTCTTTTACTTCAACTAAGCAGCTGGAATTAAACGAAGAGCCCCACAAAGAGGAGTTCCAGCGCATGATCTTCGGTGTGGACTCTTGTAAAGCCTTGTGTCTTGATTGATAGGATCATATTTTTTACCAATCTCAATGTAACACAAATGGTGTTTAAGGAGATGTAAATACCCCAATTTTCAAGATCTGGTTACTCAATGTCATGAAATTTTCAGACCATGTTCAAAGTTCAACCATCTTAAAACATTCACAACACTTCACTCGAATAACATTTTCATTCGTTAAAGAAAAGCCTAGAAACCTCGAAAGGCACACTATGAAGCTAATATCTACATCACCTATTTCAAAGGGCCTAATGTCTCAATATATAAACCAGAGCCCAACCAGAATTAAAAGGGGAGGACTCTCATTTGGGCCATCCCCTTCTCTCATTAACCCACACACCATGTCACTAGAATCCTCACTCCTTTATAAATTTCAACCAAAACACATTGGCCATCATAGTTCATATCTCACCAAATACGTCATATACATCGTCTTCTACATTTTCACCATCTTTAGATTACAGGGGTAATCCGTGTTGAGTCTTTATCATACCGAGCCAATGATTGTTTATAAACCAATTTATTGATCCATTTCTATTAATAGCACAAACTTTATAAACTAGAAGATGATAAAGAAACTTTATATCTAGATTTAATAATTAAAAGTTTAATAAATAAACTAGAAAATAAGAAACTCATGGTGTGTAAATAATAAAGTTTAAGATCTAAAAATGCATTAATCCAATGGTTTAGATTTAATTGATAAATTTGATAAATTCATTCCTAACTTGTAAGAATAAACTAACGACATCTTTAAATTCAAGTGTTAACGTTTTAGAAAACTTGGATCACCATTAATTATCCGTGTCTTAGAGATAGGGATAAGCAAAAAACGGTTCAGTTCAAAACCAAACCAAACCGAAAACCAAAGTAGAAGAAAAATAGAAATCAAATTCATATGGTTTTGGGTCAAACTGAACCGAACCAGTTTTGTTCGGTTAAAACCGAATCAACAAAAATTTTAATTTTTTAATTTTTATTATCATTATTTTTTATAAATTACATGTAAAATATTGCTTAAAAAGGATTTATATTACATGTATATTGCTAAAGTCTTATAAATATAAACTATATAATAATATAAATATATAATATGTCAAACAAAATTTTTTTATATACATATATATATTTAAAAATATTTTTTTCTATTACGGTTCGGTTTTGGTTTTTTCAATAAAAACCAAAAACCAATCAAAAATCAAATTATTATATTTTATAAAACCAAAACCAAACCAAATAGAGTTCGATTCGGTTTGTAATTCGCGGTTTGGTTTTGCTCACCCCTACTTAGAGATAGATTAATGTGTTAACTAAAAAATGATTAATACATGAATCCAATCCTAAGATCGGTATGGTATGGATTGCCTAATGGTATCCTTAAGTTCATAAATGGAACCTAAATCTTACCTTAAACTAGGCAATCCATGCTAGTTTAAGATAAGAATTAGGGTGGATTTATGTAATTTATGTATCAAGGCAATAATTTTTTTCCACTACATACCCTACAATGGAAAGAAATACACATGCAGGATATGATTAGAAATTAAAGAAATGGGTATTGTGAATTCCGGAGTACCTCTTTTGTACTTTTCCGCCTCTCCCCCAACTCTACCTTTTGTTGTTCGCAGCTGCTTTCTCTGCGATTTTTTTTGTTTTTAACTTTCCCCCTTTTCTCTCCTCCCTCTTCTCCTCTCGATTTCACAGTCTGTCTTTCGATCTCCCTATTCATAGTAATTAGGGTTTCATGCCTTCTACTATTTCGCCAGCTACTACTCCAATCTTTAGCTCTATCTAAATCTTTCTTCAATTTTACCTATATTTCTGCTCGCTCCTTTAGGGTTTATAGATCTACACAACTTCCACTTTTAGCTCTCTTGCTGATTCTTCCCTTCCTTTTACTATGTTTTGGAAGCTGACAGCTCTTTCTGCATCCTCTCCTGTAAGTGAGAATTTATGGTGCTCTATTTGCTTTCTTTTCGTTTCTTCATTTTTTGACTTCTGCTGAGCGCATATGGTGGAGTTTCATTCTTTTGGGAGGTTTCTTAGTTGTTTTTCTCTAATAATTTTTGAATTTCTGAGTTTTCAATTCTGATTTGAATTTAGTTTTCTTTTATTTTTACTTCTGTTTTTGGTTCAATGGTTGTTTTGAACTTGGTAGTGAAGGTAAGTGAAAGTGGATTTGGTTTTTGACTTTCGACTTGGGCTTTAAGAGCAGCTTTTATTGCGGGGTGCTTCCGGTTTGGTTCTTTTAGCTAATTAATGTGCTTCTAGTTAGCATAAGAGCAACAGATGTTTTAGTGAGGGAATTTTCTAATATTGGTTTACGCTAGTAAATTATTTTTGATTGGCATGAATGCCGTCTCATTATGCATTTGCTCTCCACTTGTTTTCTAAATAGAGGGCACGACTTGTAATATGTTTGAAATATTATTATGTTTGCTGTTTGACTTCTGATTTCTGAATTGAAAACAAGATTACTCAAGGATAATTTCCTAGTCACTCTAATTTGATGGTCAATCGTACTGGGCTATAACGTATTTCAATTTTTCATTTTTAGGCTCTTTTTCCTTATAGAATTAGAAGCTTTGGGAGATAAGAAAACCAGCACAATGCATTATCATTTGTTTTATTTAATTGCTTTTTGCCATCCTTAACTACCACTGGTTTTGTAGGTGGAATCAGTACTAGACAAGGAAAATTTCACATTGGAAGAGCTTCTGGATGAGGAAGAAATAATTCAAGAATGCAAAGCATTAAATAGTCGCCTGATCAATTTGTAAATTTTCTTTGATATATTTCATGTCTACTCTTTATTCATCATTACTATTCTATCTTTCTTTTTTCCTATCATTGTTCTGGAATATTTCGAAAAGTTGTTTGGATTGGAATGTCATAATTTTTTTTTTATTTGCAGTTTACGAGATAGAGCCCAGGTAGAGCAGTTATTGCGGTATATTATTGAAGAAGCTCCAGAGGATGCTGAAAGCAAAAGGGCATTTAAGTACTGCTCTTTTAATAAAAAAAAATTTTCGTCAATGTTGGACCGTCTATTATTTTCTGTCTAACGAGTTCCTTTTGATAGGTTTCCTTTTATTGCCTGTGAGATATTTACATGTGAAATTGACGTTATACTTAAGACGTTGGTGGAGGAAGAAGAGGTAGTTTTTTCTTTTTCCATTCTCTACGGTCTCAAGTATGCAGATTATAATGAACTATCACTTTTTTTTTCCTAATCTTCATGTTTTCATGCCATTGTAGTTAATGAACTTACTCTTCTCTTTCTTGGAACCTAACCGACCTCATAGTGCTTTGCTGGCTGGCTATTTCAGCAAGGTATACTGATAAATGCTTATATCTATCTATCTGTATGTGTGTGTGTGTGTGTGTGTGTGTGTATATGTGTATGTATGTATATATATATATATATATATCCCTTCTGTTGAACCATTTGCTTGATGCTATTTGCTGATTTGTACAGGTTGTTGTTTGCCTTATGGTACGCAAGACTGTTCGACTTATGAACTATGTTCAGGTGAGTAAAAATTATTTTTGGCTGAACCCTTGGTTGTTCATAAAAAATGATGTATTATTGTGATATGTTTTTCATTTTGAGATGCATCTAATTCAAATTGAATGATGCATTATATTTTTTTGGTAGAAAAATGTTGCATTATGCTAGTATAGGGTATCTTCACTATGTTTCTTAGATGGCTGTATCATGAAACTATTTAAACTTTGCAGGGACATCAAGATGTTTTCCGGCAATTGGTTGATTTAATTGGAATCACTTCCATCATGGAGGTAACGACACACGCCATTACAGTTGCATTGTCCCTTTCTAAGTTCTTGATTCTGATGTTTTCTCTTGATCTTGATATCAATTTCGTTATGCAGGTTTTGGTTCGGTTGGTGGGGGCTGATGACCATGTATATCCCAATTTCATTGATGTGATGCAATGGTTGGCTGAAAGCAATTTGCTAGAAATGATTGTCGACAAATTGAATCCTTCTGTGAGTGTGAATCTGCTATATTTTCAGCAATTCTTTTTTATTATGTTTAACTGAAAATGTTGCTTTTATTAGTTCAAAGGGAGAGCGACTATTTTTCAATTGTGACAATTCTCCTGTTGGGTGGTGAAGCAATTAATAACATTATACATGTATCTGCTTGTGGAATCAACACTCCTTTAATTTAACTGATGTCATATATACGCCTGTCAATTTCTTGGAAACTATTTCCATATAATTTCTTCATAAAGTTGACAGGCTGAGAGGCTGAGATGGCAGATTTGGTTAACCATGTCTATAAGATTACATAAATGTAGACATGCTTGCTTTTAAAATTCAGAATCTAACTCCACAACTCAAGAGGACTAGACTAGTTATATGCCAATATAGCAGTTAATTTCTTGGAAACAATTTGATGTTTGGTCCTGACATCTCAAACTGAATTGGCAGAATTTTATACTGTGTTTATGCACATTCATCAATATAGATTTGGATACATGCATGAATTGACAAAACAAATCCAAATTCGTGGACTTGAGCACAACTCAAAGAATTTATATACCATATTGCATTCATCTTGAAAACATTTTTTAATGATTTGTTCATAAAATTGACAATCTAATTCTGTAGCCAGAATGGTTTGAAGTTTAAACATGTACATGTGGATTGACACAAGTTAGTGTGGGGTTGCATTTATGCCAGTATCTACTGGTACTCATATCTATGCAATTGTATTTGTACTATATTTTGGTAATATTGGCATACATTAACATGCACATGTACTTAGGAATTAGAACGGATGCTTCTTTCGAACTCCACTACTCGGGTCAGTTTTAATTATGTTCTGTTTGAGTTCAGTCCTTGGTTTCAAGTTTTTTGTTTTCTTATGCTAGTGTGCTTTTATGGATATATTACTTTCTGGAGGGAGAAGCATTTGTGATTTATTTTAATATATGTTGTTAAATTTGAGTTGTTCTGATAATTTGGTACTGTTTCATTTCATGTGATTAATAAATTGAAATATGGTACTATCTCTATTTGATTCTTTGCTAGAGAGATACAATATGTTCTTTCTTTCATTTCCTCTGTTTACTCTTCCGTTATGATTGACTACAAAGCTTAAGAGAGTGCCCAAGGACACAAGGGTAAGGTACATAGGGTAATTAAAAAGATAACAGATAATGAAGCTAAATTTGTGTAACAGTTACTAATATAATATCCATTTCGATGTACTATGTCAGCCTTTGCATTTGTTTTCATACTTCCAGTCATCTAATATCTTCTTTTCTGTGGATCAGAACCCTCCTGAAGTTCATGCCAATGCTGCAGAAACATTATGTGCAATAACTCGAAATGCTCCCTCAGCTTTGGCTACTAAACTATCTAGTCCAAGGTTGGTGGGATTTGTTCTCTTTGATATTGTTGTGAAGTTTTGTTCATTCCTATTTTTCATTCTTGATAAATGGCTAATTCATGCTAATCGTGTTATTTTGTTTCATTCAGTTTTGTTGCAAGAATATTTAGCCATGCTCTGGAAGATTCGAATTCAAAATCTGGCCTTGTCCACTCACTTTCTGTGTGTATATCTTTACTGGATCCAAAAAGATCGGCAATTTCTTCTCCCTTCCTGCACTCATTCCGAAGTCAACATATTTACGAGTCTCGGATCCCTGTAAATCCAGAGACTATCAATGCAATGCTGCCAAAACTTGGTGAGTGCTCTTAAGTCTCTGTCTGTTGGTGTCAAAAAGCTCTTGTCATGCAGATTGTAGGTTACTCCTGTCTTATAATTATCCTCTTATTTTGGTGGGAAACGGGAGACAGAACACAAGAATATTTGATGTCTTCTTTTATTAGATATTAGCTCTACTTATTTGTGATGCTTATATATACAAGAATTACATTTGATGATGAGATTGAATCCATAATTGTGGTACTGTAAGAGGCCATCCAACAGAACTCTATTAGTTTTATCAGGCTTTTTTCTTTGTCAATAATATTCAAAATTGCCGATCTCCTACTGCAGGTGACTTGCTCAAACTTTTGAATGTGTTGTCCGATGAGAAAATTTTACCTACAACTTATGGAAAACTGAAGCCTCCTCTTGGGAAGCATCGCCTTAAGGTATGTCAAGATGTAGCCATAAACTTGATACATAATAGGACAGAAAACAAGATTTTTTTCATTTAGCTACAATGGAGATAGACTAGCAGAGATTTTTCATGTTTTTCCAAATTTGATGACCACTGATAGCTTGTTGATAGGATTTTTCTATTATTTCAAAGTGTAAATTGTAGTCTATCCTGGAAATAGATTTGTTTTCCTTCAAGAATTAACTTTTCCTATGCCTTATTGTAGATCGTTGAGTTCATTGCAGTACTTCTAAGAACAGGGAATGAAGCTACTGAGAAGGAATTGGTTAGCTCAGGAACCATTAAAAGGGTCATTGATCTGTTTTTTGAGTAAGTTTTACTTTCATTTTGGGATAGTGAAGTCATGAAAGGATTGGGTAATGAATTTGGTATCCAGCAGACTTTCATTTCTCTTCGTAGAGTATCTTGCTCACATTTTATTACACTGCTAACTCTTTTAAATTTCTGCTATTTCAATTGATACAGATATCCATACAATAATGCTTTACATCATCATGTGGAGAGTATCATTATATCGTGTCTGGAAACTAAGAGCGATGCCATGGTTGATCATCTGCTTGGAGAGTGTGATTTTATTGGACAGATACTCCAAACTGATAAAAATCCCATTTTAGCTGCTGATCTTGATAAGGTAGATAAAAGTTAATACTTCATTGATTAAAATAATTTAGGTGATGTTCAAGCTTTACATCTTAACAAATTTTTATTCTGTTTCTCTCTTATCCTTACATGTGAGGATCTATTTTAGGACAGGGTGAAACATAAAAGCATATTTGTTATTTTGTTCTCTCTCATCGCTGGGATAGCTTTTGTTTAGTAGATAACTGTAACTATCTGTGTGCAGAGCCAACCTAGGGAGGGAGGGATATGGATGGCATAGAAACAAAAAATTATTACCTATGTTAGCCCTTTTTTTTTTTTCCTTTTGTAAACTGTGGATGATGTATCTGTCCATTTGCAGCCAACCGTACCCGCGGATGGAAAACAGGCACCACGGGTAGGAAACCTGGGTCACATTACACGAATTTCCAATAAGCTTGTTCAGTTGGGGAACACCAATGGCCAAATTCAGAAGTATTTGCAGGTATGTAGTGATTTAATACCTAGTACATCCCGGTATTATCCTCAGACTATAAGCTTTGTAATTTAGTATTGGTTGTTTTTGCCTGTTTGTTACAACCTTGTCCTTATAGCTTTAAATGATTCTATACTCTGAGATGGGGATTTAGAACACTACATTGTAGGTTTTCCTGTAAGTTCTTAAAAATGTGTATTAGGCATTAGTTTATGTTACTTTTTTCCTAATATATATGTTTGTTGTCTCTAGGAAAATAAAGACTGGAATGAGTGGCAAGCCAGTGTTCTGCTAGAGCGTAATGCAGTTGAGAATGTCCATCGATGGGCTTGCGGGTATGACTTTTCCTAACATCTTTGATGCATTAATTGCTCATCATGTAATAATGTTCTGTGTGCCATTTTCTTGTAAAGCTTGTTGTATGCATTTTATAAGTGGAACAACAATTATAGCTGCTCCCATGTTTGACTTGAATGGGCAATCAGGTGTGTTCTGATGGCTAATGAGCTTGGTGCTTGGTATTATTGTTACCAATAAGCATTCGGACTAAGAGAGAAGGATGGAAGACAGAAAAATGCTTTCAATCTCTGAATTATGTCCATTTTTAAAGCTCAATACAGTTGTTGACATTCTTCTGGTCATTATTGCACAGAAATTCATGAAGTTGAAGAGATTGATTGATATTGTCTTTCTGTCACGTCTTTCCTTGATGGATGCTTATTTGTTCAAATGAGTGATATTTTTTTCTTCAAATGAATGTAGTTGTAGTCTAATGCATTTTTCTTTTGTGATTGTGTGTAGTGAAAGAGGGGCATTGTCTTCAAATATTCTAGTGTTCAGATTTGGCAAGTGCTGCTCTGGTTTTCCTATATTAATGTTAAGGATTTTTATTTATCTATTTGTTTTATGCAGCCGCCCAACAGCATTACAAGATAGAACAAGAGATAGTGATGAGGATGATCTTCATGACAGAGATTATGATGTAGCTGCTCTAGCGAATAACTTAAGCCAGGCTTTTAGATATAAAATGTATGGGAATGAGGACAACGAAGAGGTATGTTGCAATTTTACTTCTGTTCCATAATTTTTTCTATAATCTCTCGACATTTCATCATTTCCTCTGTTAGCTTGCTGGTTCTCTCTCTCTCTCTCTCTCTATCTCCAAGTCCTATAATTTGTCAAATATAAAAGAATAATTTGATATCTCTTCTTATCATGGTTGCAGGATAATGGTGGCCTTGATCGAGATGATGAGGTAACAGTTATCCCATCTCCCAGCCTTATCTCTCTCTGCCCTATGGTGGGGCGTTAATGATGTTCTTATCTATATAAAGATTACTAGTATTAGTAAGATGTGAACCTCTCTTTCAAAAGAAAGGAAGGTTTAAACCAGATAAATAAATGCAAAGGGGAAGGGCTGTATCTAGATGTCAAATTAAATGTTAAATTTGTTTCTGGAATTTTGTTGTGCAGGATGTCTACTTTGATGATGAATCTGCTGAAGTTGTTATATCATCCTTGAGACTTGGTGATGACCAAGGGAGGTGAGTGTTTTAGCTATAGTAAAATGTGAACTTCAGTAGTTCAGTTAAATGTTTTAGAAGTTCCTTCCTCCATCTGGATGTCCAACTTGTAGATTGAATCATTGAATGCCCAGGGGAAGTTTGTATTGGTTTTTCTGTAAGAGTTGTTTTAAGTTGTCTACTGAATCATATAGGTTGGGAAGCCATGTCAAAAATCTAACACTTCTATTGAGATATTCATGTTTCTGATCTGGAAGTTTTATATGGTCATGCACACAATTTCTTGGTATAGGATGAAATTCACCGAATGAACCTTTTGGCTTGGATATGACTTTGAAGTGATCCATAATAAAAAGAATGAAAGAAAGAATGCTGCAGTTGGAACATTCATTCGAGTTGAAAATTTTATTTGAACAAGTGGTCAATTTTTTCATGAATCCATTAACATATTTTTTTTTTTTATCAATTGCAGCAGTCTATTCACAAATTCAAACTGGTTTGCCTTCCAAGATGACAACACTGGTGATGCCCCTGTGAGTACATCCCCTGCTGAAATGATGGATGATGTAAACTTGAATGGAAATGCTAACTGTGGCAATAGCAGTAGCGATGATGAGGTGGTGGTTGGGGAAGACGAAGAGTTAACTGAGAGCAAAGATTCTGTTAATTCTGCATCCACTTCTGACACGAACTTTTCCAATGGATTTCCTGGTAATGCTCCTATGCAGGAACAGACGGCAACTACACCAGGAGATATTGGATTTTTTAGATTTGACACTCCAGACAATGAAGACTTATTTGGGGATAGGCCTTACCCTGAATGGGTAGGCTGGGGAGAACCATCATCTGATTTGCAAATGGGTGGATCTAGTGTTAATCCATTTGAAGACCATGATAAATCCGATGCCAGTCTTCCCAGTCAAGTGGAGGAGGTGGCTGCTGATAATTTTCCGACGAGTGGAGAATCCACATTACCAAATGGCTCATCACCAATGGAGGAGGGTTCCAGTGATGGATCACTAAGCAGCGACACAACAAGCCGTAAACCGGAAACAGTGCCATCATTATTCGAAGAGGATGTTGAATTTGTGGGTGTGGAAATGGAAGGAACTGAGAAGGCAATGGAACAGGCACTCAAGGAGGGTATAGTTGGTGAAGCAGGGCCTCTGAAGAGGAATATGACCCCAAAACCAGAAAAGGAAAATCCAGAAGATGGTGGGGCAGGGCTTAAAGAATTTAACGACGCGAACTATTGGAGGGTTGATCAAGAGGTAGCTGTTCTTGAGTGATGGGTGGGATGAGATCATTTATCTTGACCTGAAAATTTGGATCCTACTATTGCCAAGGACCCAGGCCCCATGTTTCGTTGGCAAGGGCCTCATGCAGCAGACGTGTACAGTACAGTGTATTTTTGTTTCCAAATGGGGAGATTGGATGGTAGGCTTGTGTCATGATTTTACTATTACTATCATTAGGTGATAAAATTGTTACTCCAATTGTTGTTTATTATTCAAGGTTTTGTTTCCTCTTGTTGCTGACCAGCAGGTTTTTCTCTTATCCTTAATATTTATATTTCATTCTCCCTGAACTTAAACATTATTCAGTTACACTTGCAGATTGCATATCTTTTAGCGATGTCCAAACAAGTAATTCAACTTGGTGTTTTTACTCCGGCGGGCAAGATATTCTAGTCCCTTCTGTTACTCTTCTTGTATAATATAAGATCATCTTGGCCGCCCTTACTGTATTTCTCGTCTTTGTGATCTTTACACTAGGGATATCATAACAAATATCCACTGTAACAAGATTTTATGCAGTTGTTAATAGGAGTGTACAAAATCAATCCAACCCATATATTCTTTATCTTAATGGTTATTCATTGGGTTCGATTGCTTTGAGTTTGATGAAATGAAAAAAGTAATTGGATCGAGTTGATTCAAATTAACTGTCACATGTAAAATTCAATTTTTTTCCTTTGAAAATCTTCACTTCTGTGTACTATTTTCCATCAATATTTAATTTTATCCCTTTGAAAATTTTTGTTTTTCAATTTCATATTCATAAATTGAATCTATAATCTGTGATTAAATTATAACTCGTATGCTCTAAGACTTAACTCATTTTAATTATTAATTAAATTATTTTTGACATTATTTCTTTTACACTTATAATCTATTATTTTTTTAATTAAAAAAAAATCTTCACTTTTTTTTTTTTAACATTATTGTGTCAAATACTATTCTGATTCATGGTATGATGTGATATATATATATATAACAATGTAGAAAAAACTGACTAATTTTATTTTCGGAACATTAAATTTTATGCTTAATTTTTCTACTAAACTATCATATTATTGTGATTGGAATAAAAGGTTTTTTTTTTTGTTAATTTATTCCTATTTTATTCTATACCTCTAAATTAAAGAATCTGTTTTGAAATGTAATAAAATTAAAACTGAGAATAATAATAATAATAATAATAATCTATTTTGCAATTAAAGTATGAGTATAAAAGTAAAGAATTGTAATAGCTTAAAACCGAGAATTTCTAGAACCAGATTAAAATTGGAAAACATCCATGCTCAGCTCTTGCTAAATAATTCAACGTAGGAAAGCATATCCTCTTCCATCCAATAAACTATGTAATTGTATGAATAATATTCAACCCAACCCAATGCAACCTAATTTAGTGTGAGTATTTGTAGGTTGGATAGATTTTTAACAACCAACTCATTGATTGCTTTTATGATTGGATTGGGTTGGGTTATCACCTAAATGCTATTGGAACCTTCGTTGAACAGCCCTATTAGTTATTATTTCTACAAGGAGTCTATTATGGTGTTTAGTTGGTCATCTACACTAATATTTGGAAGCAATCTCTATTTGCACCAAATTTGGATGAGCCGCCTTCATGTGTTACCGTTTTCTGGAAATTTATTTTAAAGCATATTATTCATATATGTCTAAATCTGATTAGCTGAAATCTATATAAAAAAAATGTAGTTGAAATAATATGAGAAATGGCTCCATCAAGAAACCAAAAAAAATGGGAAAAGATGGACAAAGATGAGTTTCTTCTTGATTAGATAAGAAAAAGAAGAGGGAGGAAGAGGACGTTAAGTTAGATGAGAAAGAAAAATTAGACTATTATTGAAGAGAGGGAAACTATAAGGTTGTAAGTTAATAGTTTTCAGTAAAATTTTATAGTTAGATCCTCAACCTTCATATGGTAAGTAGTGTCAAGACTTGAATATAGTCTCTAATGTTTTTCTGAGAGGAAAGAGGGTACAAAACTACCAATTCAATTTTGTGAATTTTGGCAACCCAAATCATTTGCATTCCATGGGAAAAATTATTCCTCAGGGAAGGTGTTGTTGATAACTCATGATTCTATTAGAAGGAGACACTCCAAAAATGATTTATTACAGCACAATTTTAATAGACACACAATGGATCAAAGTATCTTATTTAAGATTCAAAGAGACTAACAAAATTAATATATATAAATCTTGGGTATCATATTTATCATACAAATTAATTAATGGTATGATTCTGAGATTTTCTAAGCTTGTATCAAAGGACAAAACAAATATCATCTTTACATTCTCCTCCTCTCTCCTTTACTAACTTATTATATTGTATACGGTTTTCTTTAGTAAATACTTTAAACGATTTATTTGTTCATCTAAAATTTTGTCAAAAGCTTTAACTTCAAAAGAATATTTTTTATTTCATTTGTAATTCATTTTTGATAAAATCTCTTCTAATTATATTCTTTTTCTATTACTTGAATAAAAAAATTTATTTGGTTCCGCAGTTATTTTTTCAATACATGATTTTTGTTAAAATCGAACAACTTTAATTTTAGGATTAGTTTTAGAACATAAAAATAATATTTTTCAAAAATTGAGAGATAATATATTGGTTTTAGAACATAAAAATGATATTTTACAAAAATATCATTTTTTTTTCTACGTTGAGAAATAATATATTTTGTTATAACAAAAACTAAAGTCAGAATAATTTATCTTCACAAATATATATTACTCCCTCCATTTTTTATTATATGATATTTTAGTTTTTCACTTTGTTCTTTTTTATTTGACACTTTACATTATCAATGTATTTTTTATCATGTTTTCTCATATTTATCCTTATTTAAATTATGAGAGAGGTTCATTATTTAATGCAAAAAATACTACATTAAGCTTTGATAATTAAGTAGAGAATGAGAATTTTATATGGAAAATATAGTTTTAAGAGAGAAGTGTTGAAGGTAAACTAGATATTTTATTAACCTAATTAATATTCTGTTGGTTTTAGTGAACAACTTTAAACATCGTATGATAAAAAAAGGAATAAGTATAATTGAAAAAAAAAAAGGGAATATCCATTATATGAATATTCTAGAGGTCAACTTTAGCTTCATAGTCTAAATTTCCTTGGTTTTTATGATACGCCGCTGTCAAAAATTCCGCATTTTGTGGCTATCCAACCAAGTTTCCCCACGTGGAGAGTGACGAAGGTTCTGGAGAATTCATGCAGAAGAAAAGGAGGAGAAGCCAACATTATTTATCGACGGAAACTCGAGAGTATTGTTGCTTGGTGGTGACTGTGGCTGTTTGATTCTGAATCGAAAATGATAGAGGTGGTTTTGAACGATAGATTGGGTAAGAAAGTGAGAGTTAAATGCAACGAAGACGACACCATCGGCGACCTTAAGAAGCTCGTCGCCGCTCAGACTGGTACCCGGCCAGATAAAATTAGGATCCAGAAGTGGTACACCATCTACAAGGATCACATTACCCTCCAGGACTATGAAATTCACGACGGCATGGGCCTTGAGCTCTACTACAACTGATTTCCCCTTCTGGTATTTTATCCGATCGAATTCAATACCTACTTTAACGTAATTGATTCTCTGTTTCTAATTTTTTTTTCCGTATTTTTGCAGGTGATTCACATCTTTACTGCTAGTTGCTCTAATTGATATGCCTCAGCTGTTTTGTGATGGTTTCTTTGCGTATCCAGCCCAAGTACGTTATGTGTGATTTTGATTACTTGATTGTACGCTTAAAAATCATCTCATCTGCATGTTCCAAAAACTCTTGTACTGAATTTGATGCTTTCTAATCATTAATATGCTATTTTAGTTGTTATGCTCATCAGATTGCCTTCTATTTATTTATATCACAATCAGGATTCTGCGTATGATCACCTTGAGGAAACTATAGATGTGTCATAAGTGTGAATCTATTTGGTGTTTTCCACAATTAATGCCATATACCTATAGATGTGTCATAATTTCCGTAATTCCTTTTTGTTGTAATAGAAGAACCCAATTTAAATCAGTACATGTTAAGAAACTTCAATAGAATATTTACTCATTCTGGGTTGGAACAGAACAAAGTCAGCCTTCAACTGTTATCACTTTGGCTATACTTCCACTGTCTTCTTCATTCACCTTCCACTTCAAGTACAAGCTTCTCTTTCTTACTTTTAAATACTTAGGCTAAATAATGTTAATATTTCAATGGGAATAGGCCAGGCAATAGACACCCCTTTTGCCTACATTTTTCTTGTTTAAATGGTACACCTAGAGATTATTCAACTTATAGTGCACTGATTTTTAATCAGGTTATCCACAAATTACTTAAAATGCTGAACCTGAATCTGGAGACCCCTAAGAGAACAATAGAACAAATCAGTATACTACATTGTTATATGCTACTAGAAGACGAATAAGTTCTATGTTACCGACAGTTTCTCATGTTTGATTATTATTATTAAGAGGGAATGTCTCTGTTGATTTCATCAGTTGAGGCAGGTAACATTCCTGAAGGCTAGATTGGCAGGTCCTCCAAACCGGCTATAGGATTGCCTGATTTTTAAAAGTTGACACGAGGATTATGTTGTTTCTCTCCAGTTGCATATTTGAAGAACAATTATCCTTGACATATTTTACTTAATATTAGTTCTGCATATTGTACGAGTAATGAAGATAAACTCGCATTGAGCCTTGACACAATGGTAAGGTTGCCTCATATTGATCATGAGGTCACAGGGTCTTCAGCCTCTAGCAAGAAGCAAGGGAAGGCTGCAAAGAATAGAGTCAAATGGGCCTGACCCTTTCTAGGACCGACATGTGTGTGTATACAGTGTATATGTATACTCTCCAAAATCATTTTCAGGTTTAATTAAGTTCAATTTCTATTCTGGTTTTAGTACATTATTAGGTCTATATTACCCTTAACGAAAAAAATGAATAGAGAACAGAAGCTAGAAATGGTTTTTAAAATTGTGTAACTCAATCATAAGTAAAGATAATTGAAAGGTGAAGAAGCATATACCAAATCAAATCAGATATTTGTATATAATACTCGTAAAAAACAAAGATCAAGTATGGAATTCTTCATAATTGGATCTATACCAGTTTGAATATTGTTATGAGGTTTGTATCATATCTGTACTTGACTTAGTGTTAGGGGAAGGAACTTGATATATGAATCCATATCCAAATGCATTTTCTCTGAGTTGGATTGCAATCTAATCTGTGGATGTTGGCCCAACGGATCTTTAGATTACAACACCGAGAAAGGAACCATATCCAAATGGTTATGCTATCTTTAACACTCACAGGGTGTTGAAGAAAGCAGTGTTTAGCTTTCATTTCCATAATTTCTCTTGGACACATCAAATTTCCTGTAGAAAAAGGGTAACCATATGATATAATATTATTTTGATGTTCGACTGTTATATCCATGTTTGATGATTTTAGTCTCTTTTGGCATTCTTCACTGTTTAAGTATTAGGGCATTTGATTTTATTGTTAAGCCTCTACACCGTAACCAAAATCTAGGTTACGGAATCTTTTAAACGTGAAGTGTCTCCTTTGTGATATGCCTATAGTGAAATTTAAGAGCTATTATGGATAAGGTTTGAGGGGAAAAGGTTGCTGCAGTTGTTGGTCTTTAATCATTCATGGCTAATCACACAACACAATTGTGGAAATGGCAATTTTCACTTTAGTTTGGAATGCATAATAAAAAATGGCATTTTGATCATGTTGGATTAGACTAATCTCATATTATATATCCACAGGCGGAGGAATCTTTAGATGATATTCAAACCGCATTAATATCTCTCTCTGTTTCATATTTTTTGATTCCCTTTTTCCTTTGTAGCCCACAGAATGAACATGCTGCAATAATTGCCCTTCCAACTAAAGTAGTCCTTTTTGATTGGGTGCCTAATAATGTTAAGGAATCCCATCAATGATTTGTGGCGTTGGCTGTTGGAACATCCTTTCGGCTATATATTGTGGGTTCATATAGATATAATTCCACTATAAAAGTGTTAAGTGTGGCGTGTGGCAACCGGGATTATGTTCTTCTCTATAATATGCTTTTTTTGATTTCATGTTATTCTTGGTTGCTTACCCCTTTTACTGAGAATGACAAGGACAGACATTGTTATTTGTTTTCTACTTTTGGAATTTGTCGACATTCTCTGTAAATTCTCACATTTGAATCTACGTGTAAGACCTAGGATATGCCAGACTCATGCAACAGAAAACTTATCTATGTTGATCGTTGTTGTAAAGCATTTGCTTATTTTATTGGTGTCAAAATCAAATGTCTTGGGTTTTGACCCTCTTAATCGGCACATATATCTAAACTAAATGCTCATTCCAAAATGCCTCCTCTTGGAGCGCCACATAAGCACAAGCTTAGTTGTCAAAACAACAATATATATACTTATAGATTTATAATCATCACTTTGCTTTTGTTTGTTTATCTTAGTTTTCTGTAATTACAAAATTTTCTAATTATTTAGCTCTTTCATTAATTACAATTAATTATGGAGTCTAGCAAAAGCAAACGTGCTCCATATATATATATATAACTAATTTTGATTCACTTTATAGAATAAAACTGTGAAAAGTCTTTTACAATTCCACTTCTAATGAAATTTAATTTACACAATAGAAAAAGGTTACAAAGATATTCAAATCCAGAATATGTGAGTTGATTCAGAATCAACGAATGCAAAGGCTCGGGGTACCAAATGTCTTTTGAGCGCATATGATAACAACAACAAATAATAAAATTCCACTACAACTTCTTATTAAAATTAGATATTTTTTCTGTCAAATGGCATTTAAAATAATAATATATTCTTTATGAAAAGAATAAGAAGGAAAAACAGAAACAAGATAAAAATGTAAAGTGTATCTTTGATCAAAACAAGAGGCTCAACCAATCTAAAGAGCTCACAGACCTAAATTACAAGCTAGACTATTACAAGAACTATGACTATAGCAGTAAGAGATGAATGTAACGGATATCTTTATATGAAACATTAAAGTAAATATGTATTAGTATAATGTTGGTTATTTTCTTAAAAATGTTTTTTAATAATATGAAACACGCATGTAGTGTTTGAAAATGTTGCTTAAGATAAACATTGATATATTTCGTTTATTAGTATGTATAATAAATAAGGATATATTAGAAAGAATAGAAACAATTAATTTTAAAAAAATAAAAATTATCTATAATTTAACATGAACTAAAATGAAAATGTGTTCTATGTTAAAGTCCGAAGTCAAAAGAGTGATGTGTTGCGATCATCGAATGTGATGCGGTAGGATTTATAATTTGTGATGCGGTAGCATTTGTAATTTGTTAATACTTATTTATTTATTTATTTTATGTTTACAGCACCATTTTCTCAAGGAAAAAAAAAAAAAAAAAAAAAAAAAAAAAAGTGGGTCATGGGAGTTATTGCAAGCTGTTGGGAAAAAAGGTCCACTAATGTGTTGGATCGTCATTACCACTATTTATAGGACATTCAATTAGTTGCGCAACTACACTCAAAAGCCAAATAACTTTTAAAAAATAATTATCCAACCAGAATTCATGAATAATCTATTTAAAATTGCATAAAAGAAAAAACTTGATCAGATTGGTAATATATATAACTCAATCACCAAAAAAATAAAACAAATTAAATTCTACACTTACAAAAAATTTATAAATCCACTAATAAACGTTTTTCTTTGCCTTAGGTACGAAGTTGCTTAAGATCCGTAAACCAATTATCTTCTATGTTGAGGTGTCTACAAACCAACAGTTTTATATTTTTAAACTAATGGAATTCGACTATCAAATTAAATTTCAACTTCAATCAATGAACCGATAGGTTACATAATTGACACTCATAATAGATATTTATCAACCTAAATCTTGAATAGTTTGAGTCTAGGATTGTACCTAGATTCTTTTGGCTATCCCATATCAATCATCGAAGGGGGTGGGTGTTTATTTAATAAATGTGAGGGAGATACCTCTTCCTTTGAGTTAGCTTTTGGAATGAGAAAACCCGTAACACCCAATATTTATTGACTTGATGATCTTGGGGTAGCCCCACCATTAGATGACTAGTGATATAATATGAGTGTTTATAAAGTCTGTCACCCTTAGCCTTATTTTCTATTCCCAAACTTGCAACAAATTGGGCTGGTTTGTTTAGAAAGCGTAGTTATGGAGATTATATGTGGAGTAATTAGGTATAAATATTGATAAATCTGCCAAAAGGCATTAAGCCCAAACCCCTCTAAACTATTTCTTAAAAGTAAATTTCATCTCCAAACTCTCAAAATCACCAATTTAATCTTCAAAATTCATATATAACTATCTTGTTTAATTACCGAGAATCATTTACGAATAAAAAAATTAGGCATTATGTTCGTCAATTTCTTCTCGTACACAAAATAAGATGTGGTGGAGTATAAATATGAAGGATAAATTGGATTTTGGAGCTGTGGAATTGAAATTTTATGTTAGACACCTTGAAACCAGGCTAACCCAGATCGAAGATTCTATGTCTTGTAGATAGAGCTAACGCATCTATAACACATTTAGTTTATAATATCTGGATCTCATCCACTAGATGAGGTACTTTGTTCAAAATTACATAGATAAGGAATTAAATTAATGAATTTCACTATTAATGGACTAAATTGACTTTTTGAGGAATATTTTAGATAAATTCAGCTTTTGGGCCCAAAAAATTGGGCCAATCCAACTTATCCAGATTTTAAGTTGGGTTATATTTCTCTCATAAAACTCTATTTTCCATATAAAAATTCTCTTTCTTTTTAATTATCAAAGATCAATGTAATATTTTTTACATTAAATAATGAAACTCTCTCATATTTTAAATAATGACAAATATAAGAAAACATGATAAAAAATGCATTGGTAATGTAAAGTGTCAAATAAAAAAGAACAAAATAAAAAATTTAAATCATCATATAATAAAAAGCAGATGGAGTAATTTATTAATATTTATATTTTCCCATTTACTGATTAGCCCATGATTTTTTTTTTTTTGTTTTTTAAGATTTATAATGAAACGAAATTAAAAAAATGTATATTTTCTGGGAAAAGAAAATATTAAATTAGGGTAAAATTATTTTGACAAAAGTTAATAGTGTTGAAAATTTGTATCCAAAATTATACTGATACGCACAACAGGCTACCGAGTGATGTGAACATCTCATGATAAGTCAAATATATCGTGATATGCAGAGGTTAAGGATGAATTTAACCGCAAGAGCGAAGAAGAAAGGTCAATAGCCGCACACGTAAACAAATGGGGGGTCCCTTCGCATCACAAACGTAACCGCTAGGTCAACGTAACATTTCTGTTATGATATTAATGCAAAACAGTACGCTTCATAGGGTCCACCGCACGAACGGGTCTTATGGCCACGTCATCAAATCTCTGTCGTTTATCAGCCTACCCACTCCACCCCCTGTTTTCTGCTTCGTAACCAAAGTGTTATTATTTATTATAATCATCTTTATCTTTCCTCCTTTCACACATGATTACTAAAATATCATTTTTGTAATTTTTTTAAAATACAATATTATTAATTTAAATTTTAGTTAAGATGGGGTATATTTTTGCTGTTTTACAGTAAAATTTTTTTGCATGTTTTTCACTCAAATTGATAAAATATTATAATTTTCTTACAAATACTCCCACCACGTATAATATATAGTACGTTTACAAATCAAAATTATTAATTTCCTGACGATAAGCATTTGTAAGATCTATCTCATGAATATTAAAATCAGAAATTTCATGAAAATTAGCATTTCTAAGATCTATCTCATGAATATTATATATATATTCTAAGATCAATGAAATAGGCACATCATAGTACATACGTATATATTAGTGATATTTTTTTTGATCTTATTAAATATGACAACTGATCAATGCTATGTATTGCTTTCAATTAAATTGGATCAATTTGAATGAATTTTGAAAGAAATAAAATAAGTTAAAAGGACATCCATGGGTGTAGAAGAGGCATAGCAGAAATTAATATTTATGGATTAAAGAAATAGGGTATTGATTAGGGAGATAGAGTAAAGAGAGGAGGTGTTTTGACTTCTTTAAAAAGGGATGCCAACCTAACATTTTGGTTTAATGAATAATTATTATTAATTCTTGGATCTTGCGTCACCAATTGATGTTAGCCTAAGTAAAACAAATTAGTAAACATTTCATGTAAGTTCCCCCCCGGCCCCTTTGGATTCACCACTCGCTCTCTACTATCAAAATTATTATTATATACTATTAATATATTATTTCATTTTAAGTCATAAAGATAGCATTACGAAAGGTTTTCGAACAAATGAACATACTATACCATAATAGTTTAAACAATGGAAATGGCATCTTGAAGCTTCCTCTTATCTTTTCGAATATCGTTTCTCATTAGGTCTTCATACAATTATTAAATTTTCAATTCATTATATAATTATACATATTAAATTTGGTTTAAAAATAAATAAATAAATCAAACCATTGAATTCATAAACACTCATTATATATCTAATGAGGTTAGAATTTTGTTTTTTTTTTTTTTTTCTTTTTCTTATATAAATCACAAGTTTCCACATTTGCAATCTAATGAGGTTGGATAGAATAAAACAATATAACTCTTATGGAAAGATAGACTTGTCAATACAATACAGATGCAAGTGAAATTATAGGATAATTATGTACAAACCCTGTAGTTATATTTGTTTGCAAAAAAGTTCTAGACGCTTTGTTTTTTGAAAAAAAAAAAAAATTCTGTGGTTTCTGATTGTTAATAAAAAAATAGATTTTGGCCTACCATCGTTAAAAATTAAATACGTGGAAACTTTTGTCTTTGCCACATCATCAAAATTTTCGGGCCACGCCTTCAAATTTTGACCGTGTAAGGCTAAAATTTCTTTTTTGTTAACGGTCGGAAACTATAGGGATTTTTGCAAACAAGTGTAACCATAGGGTTTTTTACATAATTATCCTTAAAATTATTC
Source organism: Euphorbia tirucalli (assembly GCA_039660915.1). NCBI lineage: Eukaryota > Viridiplantae > Streptophyta > Magnoliopsida > Malpighiales > Euphorbiaceae > Euphorbia > Euphorbia tirucalli. The sequence continues at coordinate 17,563,207 of CM077639.1, forward strand.
ATTTGTTTTTAATCGAGTTGAAGATAAAATGTCAAATTATAATACTAGAATTTTTTTTTTTTTTTTTGAAGAAAATGTTTAAATAAGAGTAAGTCTATCCATTCCTGAGGACATGGCAAATCTCAACAGTGAAATTTACAGATTGTCTATTAATAAAGGCTAAATTTTGATAGAGTAGAGAGTATTTGAACTCTAAACCTGTGAAGCATGGATTCATCCTACCATTTGGACCAACCCTTATTAGCATGATACTGAAATTAAGGTATAAGGAAAAAGGTAAAGTCAGATAAAATGTGATTTACTAGAGTGAAAATTTTGATGATGAAATGGCAAGTGAAAACTTGAAATCCCAAATAGAAAGAGAAACCATATCCCGAACTCTATGGGTTTGGAAATGGAACTGAAAAACATAATGGCAATTTTGACATTAAATATACTTTTATTTTACATAAGTTTTTGTCTTTTTCATAGATTTCACCCACTTCTCATTCCCACGTTCCTACCATTTCTTTTGACTATGGTCTTGGATTTTGAGTTTCTATGTTTTCCTTGTTTGCTTTCCTGTTTCCACCGTAAATTAAAAAAAAAAAAACATTATGAGTGAATTTAATTGTGTTTATCCATGAGATATCAAATGATGACTATTTAACAGGAAATTACGAATACTGCAGAAAACTGAAATAAAAATAAAGCCTCGAAAGCCGATAAAATCATTTGTTTTAAATCGCTATATGATATACGGGTAAAAAGGTTATATAGCAATTGAAGTTTTTGGTTGTTTCCTCTGGTTTCAAATATTAGTGATTTTAGGATTTTTATTTTGTTTTTTTTTTATATATCATCTTAGATTACCAATGCATATTTTACAATATTTTCTCATATTTACCCTTATTAAAAGTACGAGAGAAGTTCAATATTCAATACAAATAAGTCTTAATAATTAAGAAGGAAGAGAATTTTAACATAAAAAGTAGAGTTTTAGTACAAAATTATTAAAAGTAAATTAGTTATTTCAATAACACAATTAATAATTTATTAGTTTTGATGAATAACCTTAAACGACATACATTCAAAACTGGAAGGAGTATTTTTTTTTATTAGTAAAATTATCAAAATACAATACTGACTCTAATAAATTCATTTCAACTAGTTTTTTTTTAATTGCTTGACGACGGACGTGCCAAGTCAAAATGAAGACTGAATGATTAAATGGCCGAAATCAGAAATTTATTTGTGTACTTTAAATGTGAATTAATTACCAAAAATTAGAAGGGTATGTAATCATACATTCTCCCAGATTTGGTTAAATAGACCATCCTTCCTTGTCTCTTTTATTTGTATAATTTATATCTCTTTATATTTTATCTCCGCAACATTTCTCTTTTGATTATTATGTTTTTTCTATTAAAATTTTTTAACATAGTATATATTTATGGATAAAATTAGTTTTATATATTGTATTTTAAATGTCCTATATTCAAATTCTTCTTGAAGAGATCACTTCAATGCCTTTTTTTTTTTTTCTTTCTCAAATCCACCATAACTTGAAGGGTAGAGGAATGGAAAGAAATACTCTTTCAGGTATGATCTATACACAATACCCATTTGGTGCCCAACCTATTAATTTGGTGTTTTTGGTAACTGACCTATAGCAATCGATAACATTTAGTACATGAACAGTAGAATTTAATAAAATTTATGATATTGGTGGTTTAAAAAATAGTAGTCAAGAGTACAGTTGACTTGTCTATTATAATAACAATGAATATTGAAGCTATTATAATAATACTGATAATTGTTTAAGGACCAACATATTCACAATTTACATAGGTCAAGAATTAAGTGTTCTTGATTTTGATGAATTAGGTACCAAAATGACCAAATCAATAGTTCGGATACCAAGTGGATAGATCTTTGGTCGGGTACCAAGTGGATAGATCCTTTCTTTTTAGGAAAAAATGTATCATATAAAGTGAGAAGGGAATTCTGAACTTAAAGATCTTACAAAATCAATCGGGCAAAGCTAATTTTATTTGCAAGTACACGTATATCAACAATTTTGATAAAAAAATGATACAATAATAAATAGAGGGATGTTATAATATGTCAAAGATGGTCACTTGATACATGACCTATTAATTTGATCTTTTTGGTACTTAAACTACAAAAATCAAGAACATTTAGTAGTTAAACTATAGAAATCAAAAACATTTTGATCATATCACTATAATAAATCCGATGGTAGCATATTAAACAAATCTTTTTAACACTTCACTACTACTCGTTAAACCACTAACATAATCAATTTTACCGAATTTGACTGTTCAAATGCTAAATATTTTTTATTTTTATATGTCATGTATTAAAATGCTAAAATCAATATGTTAGGTACGAAATGTGCATATTGTGAATGAGCCAAGCAAAAAAATTTCTTTTTTTTTTTTTTAAATAATACATTATTAGCCTTTCACTTCTCCAAAAGAATATTTATTTAAAAGGAAAATAAAATAGAAGAGAGAAAAAAAAGGCAAAGAAGTGCTGAAGAAAAAGGTTGTTGTATGGAGGAAAAAGCATAGGAGTGAGAGCACTAACTATAAGCAAGTGGAGTCAAATCCGAAGCCCAGCAGTGAGGCCCGGCCATCAAAACGGCGACACAAATGGAACCGCACGTGGTTTTAATAGTTGCCCCCTTGGGTCCCATTGCACGTGTGCATGTTTTTCTTTTTCAATGTACTCCTTGATTATCTTTTGGATAATTAATACTCTAAAGTAATTACAAAATAATTAAAATTTCTCAATAAGATTTGACTCAAATTAATTTATTTATTTGTAAGTCTTGAATCACTCACAATAAGTTAATAATAGAGCAAAATGTTTAACTATTATTCCTCTACTTATTTGTACCTATATGTACTTTTAATTTGGTTTGATTAATCAAAAGAAAAATATAATTTTTTTTTTTTTTTTTATATATAGAGTTATAGCCGATAATTGATGGCTTTGTAAATTGTACTTGTTGACTTATTTAATGTGTATTGCCTCCTTTGTGAATTATTTCTCATTTTATGTTAGATCATAACAACTCAAATAATGATCAACAATGTTAATTATTCTTCTAAGAAAGAAAGAATGTATTTTTTTTTTTTTTAGTTTAGGTTCGAATTAATCAATTGTAGATTGTCGGACAAAAAAACACACCTACAAAATATTATTTTGTTAGTCTTTTCAAAATATAATTGTTTTCCTTCAATGTCAATCGTAAAATTCATAATAATCAGAGATAATTTGAATCGTAATTTTTTCTTTTTAAATTATGAAAAAAAATTTGAAATGGACAAGTACATTGATTTACATATTAATATTTAGTAAAGGAAAAATATAAAAGTGTAGGGAAGAAGAAATTAAAAAAAAAAAAAAAAGGAAAAAGTTTGAAAAAGGAGTAAAATACAAGAGTTGGTGTTAAAATAGAATAAAAACATACATAGGGATTAGAAAAGAAATAGAAAAAAGGGGGAAGGGGCAGACCAGACCCAGCCTGGCCGTCAAGCTGCCGGAACAGTCAAACAATAGTCATGTTTTCTGGATTTTTTCAGATCCCAATTCAAAATACCTTCTCTTTTTCTATTTTATTTTTTCTTCTCTCTGGTTCTAGTGGAATTCAACTATTGACTAGATAACAAATAATTAAATGGTTTAGTAGCTATCTGAAGCAACTGATGTCATTTTCTCTTTAAAAATTAATACAACATCAAACCAATACTTGACCTTTCCATACATATTAGTCAGTTAAATTTTTAAAATAAAAAAGATCATATTAGTAAAAAAGGTTTTACCCATCGAAAAAGTTAGCGATGGTGAGAATTTAGAACAAGTGCAGTTAATAGTATATATTAGCAGTATCAGTACAAACAAACATCTCAACCGTTTGAAATTTGATAGGAAGACCATCAAATCCCCAACTAAATTTTGTATAATGAAGCTGTTGGGTGGGAGGAAACAGCACATTCCAACTGAAAACAGACAAATGCATAAAAACACGAAACCAAACTAAACATATTCCAACATTTCACCAGGTGTGAGTTAAATGATCTGTCTAACATTCTATAGGCCTCAAAACGTGCATTTTGTGATGTGCAAGTGATTCAAAGTAGAGAGAGTTACACACCAATTCAACAACCATAAAATTCACCAGAAACCCGAGTTTGATCTCTATTGAACAATAATTTGCAGAGTCTCAAATAAGATACTTGAAGTGTGTGTATATATATATATAACAAATATCAAATTTCATCTCCAGCATATGAACCAACAACCATGGCTGATGGCTGTGAAATGCAAACAGTTTTGTGGACGAGTTCTTTATGCGCAGAAACACAAGAGAAGAGAAGAGAAGAGAAAGAGAAGAGACCCTGCCATTGCTTTAGCAAAATCTTAGGAGAGAAGTTTTATCACAATATTAGCAAGAAATACTGAATTAGACAATAGTCCAACAAAAACCAGTATGAAACAATTGGAGTTCAATATTTTTTTTCTCCCAACTACATAACATAAACAATTGAAAGCTCTTCAGCATATTCTTTCATATTCCACACCGTATTCATGCAAATATGCTTAGAGGACCAGCCTTATTTGAAGCTCCTAGACCATTTTCACCATTTCGCATCCCTGTGATCCATGGCCTCCAAAAACCATTACAAAATTTGATTAGAATTATGTATTTTGATTTCCAAATACAATTAATATGTTTCCAGAAAAAGTCAGGGTTACTTCCTCCAAAAACCGACTCTTTCTTGTTTCTTTTTCAATGCTTACCTTCCTATGTTGTCGCTGCTAGCTGGATTCATCAGAATCGTCAATCTTTTTGCAGTTTTTTTAAAGACGCTGCACAGCCAACAAGTATGAAAACAAAAGATTCAATAAATGTGGGGCCAACGAATCAAGTTGGACCATTAACTACAGATATAGATTTAATGTAGCATCCTTCAATGTCAAACTGATATGGTAATTGTATACCTGAATGGTTCATCTCCAGTAGGTTTAACAGCACCTGTTGCATCTCGGTAGAGCACATGGCTCAACATTTCTGATCTTTCTAGCCCGAACATGTCGGCCAGCCTAAAATGAAGTTCTTCATAAGAACCAAGAGGAGATAGGTCAAGGGTTCGACCCACATCTTCTGATTCCAAGAAAACTTTGCAGTGACCAGCATCCAAACCAGTTTCGGTGCTATGATTACTCTGCCATGACAAACCAGTACTGGCTGACTTTTCTGGCGAGGTTCGTTTCTCATGAGTTTTTGCTTTTTCTGGACTCTCATCAGATGAAAACTTCCCTGAAAGAACTTGTGAGACCGCATCCGTAGAACAGCTGCGAGAAATCTGCTGCTCAGTAAGTATCGGTTGACCAAAGAGCAGAAATTGGTGTCTCTTTACATTGTCGGATTTCTCAGAATTTGTATTTGAGTTCCCCATTGTCAACAAGCAAGATAAATTCTCATTGCTGTTTACTTGTCCTTTTGCGAAACTTTCAGGAATTCTAGAATGGGAATTAAACCGCTGGAGACTGGACAAAAACAGCCCTGACTGTAGTTTATTGTTAAGTTGGAGATCTGATAAAGATATTCCAAATTGAGAATGCCTGGCTCCCTGTATGCCTGCAGGAGTGTTATCAGTTAGACAACACAAGGGGCTGCTAGGGCCAAGGGGATTGCCTGAAAACGACGGCAATTGAAATTGTCCGTCAAGGGGAAAGTCCAAGTGTTGTGGAAGCCGCAACTTCTTTCTTGGAGGCGAGAACGGGGACAGGTGGATGACTGGCATATTCGACACCAATTCAACCAACCATGGACTGACTCGTTTTACATTTTGTAGCAAATCTGGTTCATCCCATGTCACCTGCAACGGAATGGCAAATACAAAGGGAACAGTCAATAAAAACACAAAGTTTCATGTCTTCTTCCTGATTCTGAATGAACTATGCTCAAGTTAAATCCACGAAAGTCAAAATATCACCAGTACAATGTTTTATACTTTATTAGTACGATGATCATTACATCATTGAGAAAAGAAAAAAACCACAAAATTAACTGAACTAAATGAAAAAACAGACTAGAGGGAGTCAGTCCTGCATCATAATTTTGCTAGAGAATCCCCAAAAAAATTATTAGCTAAGACTTACATATGATGCATTTCTGATAACTTATACATGACAGACACCAAAATTCGTGCATCATTTATTGAATATACCGTGTCAGACATTAGCATCTGCTTCCATGTGGAGATTATTAAACAATCAAAGGACAAAATTAACAATTTCTCAGCTCCAGTAAAAGGGATATGCTCTGTATCCAGATCATCCAAATCATGTTACCGCACAGAATGTCTAACTAAAAAGCTCAAGGACAAAATCATGTGGACCTTGTCAATCAATACGGTGCTTTTAACATAAATGAGCAGTATTCCTGATCTGTTTCAACTTATGACAAGCTTCAAAAGATAGTAAATTTTCAAAAAATCCACCTAATGGTCTATGTAGATGAGGTAAACAAAAGTAGTGTAGTGTTCAACTTAAAATAGGCAGAAAGGAATCAAATAATTAAAATTGGATTAAATTCTACAATCCAGAAGCAAATAAGAAAAATTAAGTATTGATTAGTAAAAAAAAAAGGAGAAAGATTAAGAAGAACCTGAAGTAATCGCCAGGGAGAATTTGGCCAGCAAATAGGATCAGAAACCTGAACCGAAGCCACAGTACCCATAAACCAGCTGATTCTTGAAGAATCCTCTGTTTCAAAAGCCATTTTGAATCTCATACCGGAGCACCACTGGATCCTCATCGCTGCCCGAACTGAAGAAGCCTTGACGCAGAACTCCGGTGTGCTTGCCCGTGGGTAATACACAACCTCAAACGGCTTGCCGTTGGCCGCAAGCGCCGCCGCATCTAAAACCTCTTCAGCTTTCACTCTTCCTTTGGCTCTCAGTCCCCCATTTCTCGTTCCTTTACTCTCATCTTCTTTCAGAAATAGGGAAAATCCACCGTAAGGGTTAACGCAACCCGCATTTGTAGTCCACCCAGACGTAGGTGCAGAGTCCGACCCGTTTCCGATACCCATTCCTCGCTTGGCACGGCGAATTCCGACGCAGAGATCGCCATTTTCAGCTCTTAAAAACACAATAGAATCTCCAGCAACCAATTTCTTCTGGTTAACAAAAGTGCTCCACCCCGTAGTCAACAAATGTCTTCTCGGCGTTCCCCGGTAAATATGCCTGAACTTCCAAATCTCGCCGTGAACATCCTTAGCAACCACCGTCTGCACAGGAGGGTCAGCGGAGTAATCCAGCCGAGGAAATATCGTCTCCGCACAATATCGTGGCACAGAGAAACCGCCGCCATTATTAGCATCAGATTGTGTTAGCGTCTTGGCAAAAGAAGCCGGTTTCTCTGTGCTATTACTAGTACTGTCACATAAACCGATTTCTTCCCCAAAATCAAGCTCGCTACTCGGCAGCGGGACGAGGCTTATCTTGGCGTAAACTTCGTCGGTTTCTGCGTCGGCGAGGTATTTGACGGCGGCGACGCGGCAGAGTACGAGAGCCGGAATTCGGAGCGAGGAGGAGAAATCGACGGATGATTGGGAGTGCTCGGCGTGGCCTTGAGGGAAGTAAAAAACTCGGGAGTTAACCGGAGGGATCTGCACCATACTTCCGGCGCAGGCATGCCATAACTGCGGATCCAAGGTTTTTTCCAACTCTTTCATGGCTTCTGACGGCGGAGTGCTGGAAATGTAACAAACAATGGAAGTGAAATCAAAATCTAAACCGAAAATTAAGAAAAAAGTAAAAAGGAAATTGAAAGGCACAGTTCATTAATTGAGGACAAGAATTCTCATCATTATTTCAATCTCTAACCTGAAGTTGAAGAAAAATACAGAGTGGAACTAGAGACAAACTGAGCAAAAGAGAAAACTGTGCTCCACTCTCTCTGCTACTTTTCAGAGCCTCTAAATGGATCAAAATTTGAACATTAAGTACAAATATTGACCTCCCAATCCGAAAATGCTAGTTGAAAATGAAGAAATTGAGAGCAGAAAAATCCTCAAAAATCCATATCCATCGCGAATCTCGAATTAAATTGTTCTTAAGGCTCTGGTCCTTTCTGCTTAAAAGCAGAATTTTTGAAGTACGTGACAGTATATTTTCATGCAGAGAAAAACAGAGAGACATTAATCGGCGATCAGATTCATAACAGCAGCAGCTTGCATCCACCATTAACAATCCTCCAACTAAAAATTTAAAACCTACAAATCACACTATATTCCAAAACAAGAGTCTCTTTTCACCCTTTTCTCAAATTTTTTTGTTTTTATTTTTGTTGCTTTTTATCAGATCTCAACTCTCTCTTCTCTCTCTTCTCTCTCTCTCTATCCGCAGAACCGAAAGGAAACAAATAAAGAAAAATCTTGAATGGACACATAAAGTAAACTATGTGATAATTTATTGAACCACGGTATTTTATTTTATTATTACTGCTATTTTAATATCTCGTGTGGCGATATTAATGGCTGAAAAATATATCGAGAATAAAATCAGTAACAGGACAATACATAACATATCTTTTTAACCGTAGTTTCAAAAAAGAAAATGAAATAGTATGTCGGATTAAAAGCCATGTTTAATAGGGCCCATTGGGTTGGTAATCCAGTCCAGCAATTGGATTCACTCGCCTTCCTCACGCGTGTTTTTCAGTTTGATATTGGTTGTTATAGGGTGTTACCTACACGCGCTTCCATGACTGTGAATGCGATGGAGTCGGCGGTCTTTTGGTCGGTATTTTGTACGTAGTGCTGACCTGAAGCTGATGGTTTGTTGGGGTAAAATTAATAAAACAAAAACATCCTTTTTTATCTTTTAATATTAATACATTATTAGACTTTTTTTTTTGAGAATATTAATTATTAATTGTGGTTATAAAGATGGTTTTTCAAATATAATATATAGATGCTAATAATCTTCTTCTAATGAGGTCTTCCTTATACTTGTAACAAACAAATAAAAATTACTTTATAATATATTTATTATATCTTTTTTTAAGCCATATCCTTTTAAATCAAAATTTTTAATATTTAATTATAGTAAAATTTATTTTCTTTAGTGAGAATTGATTTTAACCTTTTTTTGTATATATAATGTGCATTATTAAACAAGTCATAATTCGTAGATTGTTAACTGTATTAATTATTGGTTTATTTATTTTAATGTTTAATCCTATAGTAGGTTATTATAAGATCTTCAAATCCGTAATTCAAATTTTGAAAATTTGAAGTATTAATTTTTAAACAATAATTAGATTTTTTTTTTCAAAATTTTGCAGAATTTATTGAAATCGGTTAGTTTAAGGATTAACATATGTGTAAAATGATGGATTAAATGTCATTTCGAGACAAGAATACAAATGTCATTTTGTATGCGAGTTTGGAAGCTATTTTAGATCAAGATCTATAACTTGTAAATGAATAAACATACTCCAAATTTTCTCTACGAGCTATGTGAAGTAAAATTAGTGAGTTCATGAATAATGAGGAAGAAAATAACGATATTTAATGGTATTCAATTGATATGTGTAGAAAACAATGTGGACAAATTCATTTAGGTTTTTCTGTGTTACGAAAGGTTAACTGATTTATGTTTCTGCCTTCATGGTATAGATAATATATTACCATGATGACCGTTGGCTGCGAACTTACATATTATGAAATAAGTTTGACTAGCATTATATAGCTATTGTGTAGACTTTCCCTCTATGTGATATGTACATCAATATCTAAAAATTTTTGTTAACCCTAAAAGTCCTTAAAGAAGAAAGAAGTAAAAAGTATTAGGATGGTGTAAGCATCAATTTTTCAATCTTGATGATGAAAGCTAACATTTATACTACAAACTACTCTAATTAGTGGATGAAATTAATAGGGAATTTTCTAAAACAACTCTTCGAAATGATTATAATTTGTCTACAATGGCGAAGCCAAAACAAAAAACTTGGAGGGAGAGTCAACGGACAAAAAATATTAAATGAAGTAGATTTTTATGTGAAAAAATATTGTGGGACAAACATTTTTCATTGTTGATACCAACAATTCATCAAGATTATTATCATAATGGAATCTTACAATCACTGACAATATTTTTCATTACATATGGATTCAGTGCGAAATTCCAGTGGAAGTTTTAGTTGCAATTTTTTGTTAATATTCTACATGTCTAGGGGTCGACTAACCCTCCATGATCCCTATATCTATGCTTGCATATGTATGATGTCTGATAAGTAAAAAATATACCAAGTAATTTAGTGAGAATTCAGCATTAAATTGATTAAAATTCTATTAAAAATAAAGGAAACATGGCTAAATACAAGTTTTTCCAGGTCTTCTGCCTCAGTCAGCAAGGTTGCTTAATCAAGAAAGTCTCAAAGTGTTCAAGTTGGAGAAGAGGAGATTGTTGAAGGCAGCGGCAGGAATGGGCCGGATTTAGAGAGGAGAGCGCGGCCCAAGAGAGGAGGAAGAGATATTTTTTGGTGGAAATTCCACTGCTGTCCTTAGCTTCGCAAGGAAGCCACTTGCTTTTGTGGTTGTAATTATTTGACAATATTTTATCTTGTACTTGCACTATACATTTTTGACATCTCACTTTCTCTAGATCTCTCTTTTTGGAACTATAGATACTCTACTATTTAGTGGTGGGGGGAGAGTAGCAATTAATTGGCTCAACTACTTGTTAATTTCAATATATTTTTAGTTTGCAATTATATTAATTCTTTGCAAGTTTAATATTTTCTATCTGGGAAATCTCGTTTTTTTATTGCTATTATATACAGTGAGTAGGTTTCCTAGCAGGCTAAAACCAACTTAGGCTGGTGGTCTTAAGAAGTCTTTCTTTATTTTTATTATGAATATCATGCTTTGATGATAGTGTGGTGAAGCGCATAATTAAATATGGGAAAGGGCCCTCTCATATTTTTAGTATTCCTGAGGAGACCGAGAGGAGATTTAGGAATATAGAAAATCACACATATACACACACTTACAATGAGACCGAGAGGAGATTGGGAGTGTGCTAAGGGTTATTACTTGATGTGGAATGCTTGCTAACCTTAATGCATGATTTTCTATGCTAAGTGAGGTCGAGAGATAAATTTAGTTATGGGTCATAGATCTAAGTGAGGTCGAGAGATAAGCTTGGTGAATAGAGGGCAAGAGATCCTAGATCTACGTTCCTTAATATATTCATAACAAATTCTAGAGGAAGATATTCTGAGATTGCCTGTTTAGCTGATGAAAGCCTGTGTCTTTATCATTATTGTTTTATATTATTCTGTTCTACGCAATCTTATATTTCCTGCCTTACATGTTTTCTGTTTTTTGTTTATATAATTTCTTTGTGCTAATTTAACTAGAAAACCTTTAAATCTAGTATTTACTAGGAACTTTTATAATTTCCCTTACTCTCTGTGGATACGAAACTTGTCTTGCTTAATACTATAATTGATCTAGTATACTTGCTAGTGCGCAACCTTAAGGCAACATGTCATTCACACGTGCATGCACTTATGCACACGTGCATGCACTTATGCACACTGTGTGTATGCATGTCATCACCACATATGTGCCTTTGAACAACATGCATGTACATGACATTAACATTAGGGCTTTACATTACATCAAAGCTCTTATCATAAGAAGTACTAGAGTTGCTACCCCAATTTACTGTATCGGGGAAGATATAATAGATGATAGACAATCTATTACACCCTTCATAATGTTCTTGTGATTACTCATTTCATTTTTGCTTTTGCATTTATTAAATTTATATTAATTAACACCATCAATCCCTAATGGTTGTACTATGTGAATTAATTGGTGAACTGAAATTATGTTACAAATTAATCAGTTGTAAATATTACAAAAGTTTTGAGGGATTTCCTTTCAAAGAATCAATATCTCACTTCTTTAAGTGATCAAACTGCAATATTCATTTGTGGGTCAGTTGGATCCACCTGTGGTCTAAGCGATGTTTTGCAGGGAAGCACTTGGTTGGCTCAAATTGGTTACATTGAACCATGTTATTGTAGGAGAAAATTCAGAAATAGTTATTCAAACATTAAGAAAACAGGTTTTAGTTGATCTCTTGGCTTTCAAAATTATTTTAGATAACTAATGGAGTTGGCTTTGTCTTTAAATAGTTGTGTTTTTTCGTTTATTTTTTGTAGTGCAAATAGGGCGGCACATATACTTGTCAGTCTATGGGTGAGAACTTCTACTCCTTACTCTATCAATGTCCATCCTACTATTATAGACATTAATTTTGTCTTAAGATTTGCAGTAATATATCATCAGTATTGTAGATACCCATTTTATCCGGATATTATTTTTATTTTGCTATAGAAAGAAAACCTAAAATACAGTTTTTTTTTTTATTTTAATTATTACTATTTTCCCTCTTTAAACTAAAAGCCAAGAAAAAAAGAAAAAATACAAGCGAATATATAGAAAGTAAATAAATCATTTTATTGAGTTCTTTTGATTACAAATTGCAGAAATTACAAAAAATACCAGAGGGTCTAAGCCCAATTACAATAGCTGAAATTCAAAAACAAAGAACAAAGTTATAGTTGTGCAGGATCAGAAGGCTGAGTTTTTTCCAGGAACTAGGGGAGATTTTTTTTTAGGTTTCCAGTTCTATTACAGCTAAAAATGATGAACTGAACCAAAAATAAGAAAAAATTCAGTTACAATCAGACAATTTAGTTACAATCAAACTATGGGAGGGGACTATAAAAAGGGTTCTCAACAGTAGGACAAAGGCTTAGCGTGAAAACACAGCACTACAAAAAGAAAGAGTTTAGAAAGAAAGCGAGAGCGTATCAAAAGGAAGTGGGCAGCAACAGACTCCTATTTCCTAGCGAAGAAACCTTCTTGTCCTTTTCTTCATTAACCCTTCTTGTCCCCTTCTTCATTTATCTTTCTTATCCCTTTCCTCATTAATCCTTCTGGTTCCCTCGCTCATTTCATTTTCATCCATTCATCATCTCCTTGCATAGCTGCTGGTTGGGGGAGGCCATTTCAGAGAACAGAACCTGAGACCATATAGAGAGCCAAATCATTTTCATCCTTTTCTAAGATTGTCATTCGTTGGAGTAGGTTCCATTTTCATATAAATTTACTTTTATATCATCATTTATCATGTGCCTAGATCTGTATAAGAGTTATTGTATAGTTCAAAGAGATGTTCTTGCTCTACGTATATGAAGGATGGACATTCCTTTGAGTAGTGTGCAAAATCACAAGTAAGAAATAGGGCATGCCATGCATCTGTTTCTTATTAATGGTTGGTCGTCTAGGTTTAAAGGATCGGAATGAAAATGGGCTGATAACTTCAATGATGCATGTAAATGAATGGGTTCAGTTTGGGGATTTAGATCATTGGTGAGGTTTATGATCATTCTTTACTAAAAAAATGCTTAAAAACAGGAGATCTTCCCAAGAGCCATCCAAATTTTGTTTTCATCTAAAAAAGGCTATCTTTTTCTTCAAAAAGGGAAAGCACCAACAAAGACCAAAACCTTCGAGCCTTTGGCCTTTTAGAAAGAAAAGAGGTTCAAAAAAAGCAAACCGGTTGCTTTTAAGAAAAAAACTCAAACTTATTTTCAAGCATTTGGAGAAAAAGGTTGAAAAATCACAAACCATAAAACCTCATTTTGGCCTCTTCCTTATTACCCATTCTTTTTTTTCGTGTATGTAAAAAAGTAATGCATGAAATGTAATGCAGAAGGAAGGGTCACGTTTCATCAAGTCAATGCAGCATTTAGAGACCAAGGGCATGTGCAAAAATAAAGATTAGGATCAATTCCATTCATGCATTTAGGCAGCTGTGAGCGAATGATGTTTTCAATGGAATGCGGACTCCGTTTCAGAAGAGAGCCTCAATATCGGGCAACCCTCCCTCGCGTGGGGTTTTTAGAATGGAAATTCGTTTTTAGAAAATTATATTGTTTCATAAAAGAATCGAGACTTAAATCTCGATAAATAGTGTAGGAGTCGCCACCTGGCTCAGCTCAACCGGGAAATTTCAGTGTAGATGAACCGGATGAATGGCCACCACACTATCTAGAGATATAGGTTCGGACAAGTCCCCTATTTCGTGTCTAATCAAAATAAAAATTGGCCAGTGTTCAAGTATGGTATTTTATAATTCTAAATCAATTTTATTGAATAAAACATGCGGCACACATACAGATAGAAATAAAAATAAAGCAGTGAATAATTAATTAAATTATTACAACCCGATCGAATAAAAAATAAAAACTCTCAACCTCACCTTACAATCGCCTAAAATACACGAGAATTTAAAAATACAGTCACCTAAAATACTCAAATTAATCTATTAAATACATCAAAAATAAAAATAAAAGAAACTAAAAGCTGCAAAACAGAGGGTTAGCACAGTTTACGGCACACCACAAATAGGAATCAAATAGCACAGAATGGGAAATTGGAAATTGGAAACATGCATTTAGGGGGATAACTGGGTCGGCTCGGCTAGCCGGCCCGATTAGACCTGGAAAATATTTTGAAACGTCCCTGTATTTTGATTTTGTGAGAAAATCATTTTGAAAACATTTTTTTTTCCGGTTTACTTTAATTTAACATGCGAGGTGGGTCGGTTTTCGGGAGAATCGGGTCTCCGTCGTTGTATTGTTCTAGATGCAATAACATTGGAAATTAAATCTAAGGTCGTAAATGCACACAACAAAATTCATTTTGATGATTTTCTAATTTTTCTGAATTTTTAGAATTTTTATGAATTTTTCTGGATTAAAATAGAAATTCTGCCTCTGGACGGAGATTACAGTCGTGCGCATGTAAATCGTTCAGATGCAGAAAATCGCCAAAATTTTATTCAAATGAAATTAAGAGGAGCTGGAAATCAAGAACACTCGTACGACTGTTCTTCACCACAAGAACAGTCATACGGGTGTTCTTGTTTCCTAGAAACAGAAAGCCCAAAAAATAAATTTTTATGCACGAAATCACATCAAAACACCCATAAAAGCAACAAAAATGAAGGTTTGAGGTGCATTTACCTTTGTGGCGTTGATCCACCGTAGGAATGACCGCTGGAAACGCCTTAATCCTCTCTAAATTGCTTCTTTTTCCTTTGAGTTGAGGTTTTGAAAAGTTGTCCAAAATACTCCCAAAATGTTATGGATTTAGTTAGATTTAAGGTCTGAAATTGATTGAGTTTTAATTGTCAAGTTATTACTCTATGATTTCTAACAAGTTTTAACTTTAACACTTAAGAATCAAAAGAAAAAGAGGAGGAAAAATTGAGCTTTGTATTGAAGTTTCTTTTCCTCTCCTTTTTCTCTCTTTTCTCCTTCAATTTCTCTCCCTAAACTTTGTTAAAATCCAGCCAAAAAGTCCCCCCATTTTCTTCTTTTCTTCCCTGCTCCTCCACTTTTTCTTCCTTCAGGGTATGGGCTGCTGTACCTGCTCCATAATTACAGTTGTGTGACATGCTGGATTTTTTTTTGGACCAAAAATTCCGGCGCTTACAGCAGCTCATTACGATAAATAGGCAAGACAGAAGCAACACTTGCAGTTTTTAGTCAAAATATCATCATACTTATTGGCTGCCAAGAATTCAGGGTTGCATAAACAATCATGTATGCATTTTTCATCATCATCACCATATAAGTACATATGTTAGCAGCATTGCACATGCAAATATGATCAAATCAGGATCCAATATACCAGCACACACATCACTAAGATATATGCATTCATAACATTTCACTTCTTTCCTACTGATAAATTTGTTTCTTTATACATCGATTCAAACCAGCATGCATAAATACTTAAGCAGCACATATCAGAATAGAATTCCCAAATACATAGGCTTTAAATAAAAATTTCAGAAAGTTTCCCTTTCAGTTCATATGGCATATACAGAGACCATTCATTCTCAAGCACACATGCATATTGAAGAGACTTCATGGGCCTTGAGAATGTTGGGCTTGACTGGATGAGTGAGCATATAAGTGGGGTTGAGTACATGTAACACAAAACCAATTGGCTTTGTGTTAAGGCCCAATCTACACTACTTATATACTACTATTTGATCTTATATATTTCTGATGTGGGATTCGTTCCTCAACATCTCCAACACATATGAACCCATAAAAAGTCCATGTTCGGTTCCCACATAAGTTAGTTATCCTTTCTCTAATCACTAATCATAGAGGCCTTCACACACATTGCACAGATATGCACCAGCATGTAGTAGAAAATCATGAAAGAGAGATTTATAGACTTATCCTTTGGAACCATTTTGAGTCAGTAGTCTTTTTTTTTTTTTAGAATTTCAGTTATGAATAAACTCAAAAACCTGCAAGAATAATGGACAATCTCAATTAGTTTCTGAAAGCAGTAGTAATTTGAAGTGAGAAACAATAGAAAAATGGAAAACGAAACTGAAATTTGACAAAACAAGAGGAATAAAGAGTAATACCTTCGATCGACGGGAATTCATGGCGAGTGCGTAGCAGTGACACCAGCTGTGGAGGGAGAGCAGTGCTCCTCCTCCTCTATTCAATTCATGCATGCGGCAAGTTCCAGCCCCCAGAGCACAAAAACGATGGTGGAAAGATGGAGGATAGTGAAAAAAAATGGGAGATTTGTGTTGGAAAAGGTGAAGAAGTGAAGCCTCGGCTATCAACAACTAACGACGGCAAAACAAGAAGGAGAGAAATAGAGACGTTCTCGGATCGCTAGAAATTGCACAAAAATAGAAGGGGAGGTAGGCTTAGACGCGTTTACTTCGCTGGAAACCGCTAGAAATCAAGGAAAAATAAATGGCTTAGGTGTAAGTTTAGATAGCGAGAGCGAAAGCAGGAATAAACTTCACCGGAAAGTAGATGGTTCAAGCAAAACTAAGAGAGATAGAGAGTCGCCATAGAGAGTGTTAGAGTAAGGAATGGAGGCGGCCGACTGTGAGGGATAGTGAGATTGGGCGATGAAGAGTGATAGGGAGAGGTAGCTGAGAGAAGAACAGGAACTTAGGGTTGAAAAGAGAGAAGAGATGGTTTTATATGGTGGGTATTAACCTTCGGGTTTGAGATTGGGTCAAAATCGGGTTGGCCAAGGGGGATCCGGGTAATGATTTGAATTAGGGCCTTCTATGCTTTTATTTTGTTTATTTTATCTTAGACTATGGCTTTTTTAGTTTCTAATATTAATGAAGCCTAAGTTTAATTTAGATTTTTGTCAAATAAAGTTTTTTTAGAATCTTTTTAATATAATAAGATTTGTGCATACAATTTGTTTAGAATCATTTTAGAGTCCATAATTTTAAAAATAGGATTTTTTGGCCTAGTTTAATTATGTTTTAAGTAGAGGCCATTTATTTTGAATTTGGAGTGCTATAAATAAAAAAGAAAAAATTGCATTATAATAAAAATAATTTACAGCATTTAGTACTAAGTATGGACGAGATAGGGTGACTGAGGTTTTCCCTACAAGTAATCGGTAAATATACTAAAAATAATAAGATATCTGGTTGTTGACAGTGTTCAATCGCACTAAAAAATCGATTGATGGGAACTATATACGAAACATGATAGAAAGCAAAAGAAAAGCTTTATTTAATTTTTCGTCCGTCGGACCGATAATGACAAGTATTTCAGTAAAAATAAAAAACTGCAATATCTTGACACCGATTCTCAAATGACACATTGGAAATGTTAAGGAATGTATTTTTTTATATATATATATATTTTCAAAATTAATGAATTATAATTATCCTTTATTATTTTATCTTTTCACACGTGTATGGATTTACTACCCAAGTAACTCTAATTCTTAGTTCTGAAGTTGGATTACACAAATTTTTCATGTCGTTTAATCTAATGACAATGTTGTCACCCATCAATGATAAATATTACTTCATTTATACAAATTACAAAATCTTTGATTAGAAAGTGAACAGCAAATGGAATGAAATTCTAGAGCCTAATAATTATTCACAGGCTATAAAGATGAGTAAATATATCATATAGGTTTATTTATTTGCTTTATTTCGAAATTTAGATCTTTGAATTATAAAATATGTACTTTTAAAAATATTAGATTTAACCAATTACAGTATCTTTTCCAATAATAAACATCCAAAACAAACATTGAAAAAGACAATATACCTTATTTGGTCACTAAAAAACATTTATTTTTGGCTACGTCTCTCTCAGTTTCACTAACATCACCGTTGGCACATGCTATCTCTTTCTATTTAAGCAATTAAATTGCAAAATTAACAAAGCTTGATGGAATTCCCTTTTTTTTTTTTTTTTTTTTTGTTTGTTTTCCTTTCAAAGTTTTCATGTTTTGTCTTTGCTTTAAGACACCTACTTCTCTCTAATTTCAACAAGGGTTTTTTTTTTTTTTTTTTTTTCTGTGAATGAAAAAATTTTCCAACAAGCTTCATAAATCCAATTTGTCAATGATGTAATCCCTAATCACTATCATAATTAATTATAATAAGTTAAAATCACTACAAAGCTATAATCCGACCCACATTAAAAAGAAGAAAATGAATTGAAAGGTTTATGGTGAAGCAACAACATCAGTACCGACATGAAACATCAAGACAATTAGTTACACAATTAAGACCACCTTAATTAAAGACTATTTGTAATGTAATAAATTTATAGATCAAAAAATTTAAGACATAGGAAACCAAAAGGAAAGTACCGATAAGAAATTACATAGAAAGCGGTTGGTGAAGAATACACATGTTACCCACACATATTAATAATTAGTAGACATCATCATATTAATGAAAATAGATGTGACTTAATTAATTGACTACTAAATTAAAATAATTATATATGTTTGATGTTTATCTAAGCCAAATTTCTTATCTAATTATACCTTAATTAATTAATTGTAATACAACTAGTTTGCCGTCCCTTTTGCCAAGCCAAAACCAACCACATGTTTAGGTTTTATCCTAAGGGGCCGGTTAGCATGTTTGGTTGTCAGTTCCCAAACAAGAAAGAAGGTATTACTATTCCCATTTGAATCCTTAAAACGTAACTATCCTTTTTTTTTTTTTTTTTTTCATATATAAATGATATGATTAAAAAAATAGGAAGAAAAATTTATCAGTCCCTGTAGTTTTACATATTATACTGGTTAGTCTCTTTATTATCTCTTTAGTCCTTAAGTTTTTTCTTAATTAACTCTTTAGCCATTTTATTGAGTCAATGGTCAAATTAAACTAAATAATGACAAACTTACCGTTTATCCTGTTTTATAATATTAAAAAATTTTATTTCTTTCATTTTATATTTCTTTGTTTTCCATATAATCTTGGTCTTTCTAATATTGATTATTAGATTTATTTATTAACTTTATTTCATATAATTAGATAACTTTAATTTAACGGTGTAAATGTCATTTCATTAAAAAAATAAATAAATAATTATTTTACAAAATATAGAGTTACTAGTGAAAGTATATATATAAAATTGTAAACATATATGAACTTTTTCATCCCTAATATACCTTATGACTAATATTAACAACAAAAAAATATTTTGAAAGAGTTATAAGATTCATAATAACATGCGTTATTCTTTGTTATATTTCATTAAATTAAAAAAAAAATTATAATAGAAATTGAAGAATTAGTAATAGATTTTTTTTATTTTTGTAACTTATATATATATATATATATAAGTACACCATTTTTATTCGTATATATGCTACAAAAATGTATTAGAAACTTTTAAATTAAAATTTAAAAACTAAAAGATAAATTTTTACTTATAACTGATGGCAATTTTGTATTTTTGTGTGTAAAAATGAATAGAAGAACTAAATACTTGATTAAAATAAAATTTAGGGACTAAAAAGTTAATAGAGGTACTGACTAGTATAATATATATAACTATAAGGACTAATAAATTGTTTACCAAAAAAATATCTATTGTGTTGTGTCATAAAACTTATTTTCATACTTTCCAAATCTTTTAATATCTTCTCACTCGCTGTCTGTTTGGCCACAACCTGCTGGAATTTTCACAATGGAACTATGTGAATATATATATATTTTTTAATATCATAAAATCGGTATTTTATGATATAAATGAAGTCCCTCATTTATTAATTGCTACCTTTCTTCTCTCGTTTTCAAATTTCTAAATTATCAATCAATCTTTCCTTTGCTCTAGCTTTAGATGTTGATGAGGAAAAAATTCATTGAAACGTCGGATACTCGTTGTGGATTTGACTCAACTTTCTTTGCTCGAACACCTAAAAAAGAAGAGAGCTACTAATTGTTCTCGTTGGTGATACTTGATTGCCTAAATCAATATTAATTTTTACAGAAATAATGAGTAAAAAATGTAGGAATTGTATATAAATCAAATCTGGAGGGTAACCTCTTTATATGGACTTGAGGGACTTACAATTCTACTAGAACAAGGACATTGTCATTTACCTCTTTAGGAGCTGGAATTCTACTTAAATTATAACTCTTTTGTATAGGACACACGTTTAGAAATTAGTCTTCTTTTTAGACAAGAATTCTTGAGAGGTAAACATCTTATTCTCTTATTTAGGTAAGAAGCGCGTTCTCCAACCTATACAAGGATAAATGGCTGGAAGAATCGAACCTTAACCTGCCATAGTGCTGGAACCAAACCTATATTTGGTTTGATGCTCAAGACTCCTTGAAATTTAGTTTCGATGCTAGACCGGACCAATACCTTGACAATATTTGGCTACCACATGACAAGTCTCTCCAAGAGTTTCAGTAAACCTTATAAGGTGTAATGTCAAACGACTACTTTGTCTAGAATAATGGCCCACCATACAATGTTCAAAATGTGACAATTAATCCAATATGGTGCCCTGAAATGACTCAAGAAGCGTATAAACACTTTTTCAACAGTGATTTGACTTTTATCTTTTCAAAATAACTTCTCATTTTCTTAACTACGTTGTAAGAACATTTGTAATTTTCACAAACGTCAGGAAGTTGTGAGCGGATGATCCTTTAGAGCGCACGGGCCGTGAGGCCGGGCTAGGATTTTAATGAAAGTGAGAAATTGGGTTTTATAAAAATAGTGAGAAAACAAAAAGATACCAATCAATCTCACTAATAGTGACAGGAGTTGCTACCCGGTTTAGCTCTACCGGAAAATTGAGGTATAGACAAGCTGAGCAGGAATCAGTATATTTTTTAGCTAGAGATTCGGGTAAGTACAAAATACTTATTTATGCTTTAATTCAAAATAATCTTTAACCATTCTAATTATATGCCTTTTGTATTTAAATCCTATTTCATTTTTAGCCATAAATATATTTACTATATGATCAAGCAATAAAGCGATAAATAAATTCAAAAATTAAAAAAATTATTACAACCCAATTGAATAATCTTACCTAAGGGATGCATTTATATAAAAGAGGATAGGGGTATAATCATTTATATGTATCTAACCTAACATACATATAACCGCAAAAGAAAAAGATTAGTACAGAAATAAATATTTACCCATAAGACTTAAACAGACAAAAAGGGAAACTCAAATAGTTAGGGAAGAATGGGGATAATCAAGAGAATCTGACAGATTCAACCGAGTGGACCTAAAAAAACATTTTAAAACACACTAAATTTGAATCTAAAAATGATTTTGGAAAATATTTTATCCGATTTTATATATTTGTACATGTAAAAATTTGTTTCTATCGTTTCTTTGGACTTTAACGAACATTAAAAAAATACAAATCTAAAATAAAAAATGCATGGGAAATATTTAAAAAAACAAAACATTTCTGTGATTTTGAAGCGAGAGCTGTATGGTTCATGAAGGAACATCATGTGGCTTAAATTAGAGTCGTACGACAATCGCTTCAAATCAGCAAACCAGATGTTAGGATTCTCCTAGTGCCAAAAAAAAAAAAAAAAAGGCAACAGAAACGATTTTGCTTTGTACTCAAATCCGATTTCAGGAACAATTGCACAGATTATGGAATACAAAATACAAGACTCAACCAAAAGCAAATTAAATCATACATATTATGTCTATGCAATAGAAATTAATTTTAATCCTTACTTTGCGCGAAAAATCTCCACCCTCACGCACACGAATGCCTATTGAACAAGATGGTGTGCTAGCGTGGGACGAGGTCTTCCTGAAATCACCTTTGGTCGAAAATCCTAGCTCTCTCTAGTGTTGTGGCTGAAATTTTTGGTCTCACTGGGTTAGGAAAAAAGTTTAGGCTTTATACCCATGTATAAAATCTAGTTCTAATTAAATTAGATTTTATTCTTTAACTTATTGATTGGGTTTTAACATATATTAAGTTTGATTTCATTATAACCATTTAATAAAATCATAATTAATTAATTCCAACCCAATTAATTATATTGAATAAATTCCATTTTAATTACTCCAAGTCTTAAAATAAAGTATTCCATATTTGTATCTTAAGACAATTTTCATCTATTAATTAAATTACTCCACTTAGTTATTTAACAGATTGAAATTCAATTTTCTCATAAGTTAATTTTATTAATTTGACTTTACCATAAAGCCTATAAATACAATTAACATGAAGTTCCATGTTAAATATAATATATATCCAATATATATTATAATTAAGTTCCGACAATCCTGTTCAGACATCTTTGTGTGTGATTCAGTGGATTAATTTTATGTTGGCAGTGGACCTAATTCCTTAAGGCCCATATGCTGCAAATAGGTTCTAGCAAACCATTGCAGCTACCCAAATAAGATGAAGATATCAATCTTATGCAAGGTATAAACCTATAGTAACTTATCCATTCTTTGTTAGTGATATCATTATGTTGCAAAAGGCATGACAATGTCTCACTCTATAGCTGCATGGACATTCCTTGATCCTGAGTAGACTGAAGTTCACAAATAAGTAATCACCTAGTGATTCCTTTTTTGGGTGTGACCACACTCTTATCAGTCCTACTCATCAAGTGATTGATGATATTTGCTTTGTGGCATATCCCTTCACATCCCTACTAGTCCTACCATTATCAATGGTATACCCAACCGTGCCCATACTTGGCACCTTGTTACAGGCCCATTACGCGTATGTCAAAGCATGTGAGTTCACATCTAGGTCTATAGGAATATCAAGTCTAAGGATCTAGTATAAGTACTACTTGAGAACCACCTATGACATAGGGACCATATGGTGTTCTCAATGGTGGATCGATCCAGTACCATGTAACCTAACATGTACCCATGTCCTTGATTGACAATCTATGTCCAATGGTTTGTAAGACATCACCATACAATCAAGCTACATACTAGTCTTTAGTTATTGTCGTTCCTATAATTCTAACAGACTATGGATAGTTTTATAATTGTGTTTGATTCCTTAATCACAGTCTTACTGCTCGAACAATGTTATCGACATTCTTGAGTACTAACACAATTAAAGGATACTTTGTTACTAGTAATTGCACAAGAAATTAATAAAAAATTATGCCTTTTTATCATTAACAAAATATATAATACAATACAAATTAAGATACAATGGCTTGAGACTAGTACATTTACTAACATAAAAAACACAATACATTAATTCTAACAAATTCGATTCTGTATCTAGAGTCATGGGGCTTAAAAAGAACAAGCAATAGAGCCATATGACTCTTTTATAGTTGATAACAGAGTCGTACTACACTGGATCCCAGATTCGACAAATTTTCAAAAATATATGATGCACCAAAATTAAAGTGGAATTAGCATTCCAAAAGCTTGAGTTTGATTCGAATTGAACTTGAATTCTTTTAATTTCAGCTTGAGATTGAGACACCAGTGATTCCAAAACAAGCTTGAAGTACTGGTTTTGAAGGTTTTAAAGGTTAAGATTTGATTTTTGGATTGAATTTGGGCTTCTCTCTCTCTCAATCTAAATTTCTGTCTGTTAATCTCTCTTTTTTTTTATTCACCCCTTTTTTCATCCTCTCTACCCTTTAATCATCTCTTCCCCCTTAATACACTAAGAATTAGTGTATCATGAGGTGTACCCTTTAATCATAGATGTCGAGTTCCCTTCAATCCAAATGTCACCCGATTTTAAGAGTCGTATGGCTCAAATTAGTAGGCTAAGAGTCGTGCGATTTATCCATTAGAGCCCAGCGACTCATCATTTTGAGCCGTATAGCTCTAATTTCAAGTCGTACGACTCTAAGCCTAAAATTTCAGACCATAGGTCCAGAAATGATTTTGGAATCCAATTCTCAAGCTTGTTGAATCCGATACTCACTTCTCGAATCGATTTCAACAAAAATCTCCAAACAACAAATAACAAAATAAATTTTTATCATAGAGGTCGGGAAAATCCGATACTCACAGAAGTCATCGTGTTCAAAAGGTATTTTAGTCTAATCATCAATGTCAAAAAAAAAAAAAAAAATCATATTATTTTACGATAAGTGTTGAATGTATTTGTTATTTTAAGTATACAAAACTAACCGTACATGGACAATAATGTCAGTTTGCAAAATCTACATGATTATGTTGCAAGGACGATAAATGATAACTTTTATGCAAGTATTTCTCTTAGCTGCGAAATTTAGTTATTTTTAATATATGATCAAATTTTATTCACTCAATGAAGTATATATGATAGCTTTTCATTAGAATATTGTGGCTAAATATGTGACACATATATAATGTATGCTCTAATATATATATATATATATATATATATATGCCTAAATTGCTTTCTTCTCTTCTCTTGAGATGTTAAAAAGATTCGTGGTTTGTTCTTAAAATCTATTATTCTTTTGAACCATAAAAATATGTTAAGCATGCGCCTCACTTGGAGTTTTATATATTTTCTTAATTGAAGTCTTTTTGAGCTAGTACTTTTAAAAGTCATTTAAATATCCTTTTATATGGTCAAATTATATTAATGTTTTTTTAAAAAAAAACCCTAAGCTCTTAAATGTTTTATCTAAATTGGTTTAATGAAACATTTTAAAAGTATCTTATATGTAATTTGATATTAAGACTACAAATGGATTTAACTCGTTTTGCTCTTAAATACAGAATTTTTACAATCAAATGAGTTATAATCTAAGATTGACTCAAAAAAGAAACAATCGAAATCAATTATGAGTACTCAGAGGAAAATACCCTAACTCGAGGGGATATAATCAACAAGTACTCATAGAAGTTTCAACTTAAAGAAGGACACAATAATTCAGAGGGAGTCAACAAGAATCATGTTTAAAGAAGCTATGAACTCAAGAACAGTCTAAAAGGCATACAATTCACAATATCACTAGAACTTTAAACCTTTAATCCATTCATACATCAAAAGGTTCATAGGATACAAAATATCCAGCATACTTTGAGGTAGAGTTTGTAATCATTTTTGAAGATGAAGGAAGTCCAAAGCAGTGCTTTTATTAGATCCTACAGGGAGAAGAATGTTGCTTATTGTCATGTCATCATCATTCCAAGTGTTTTGTCATCATAAAAAAGGGAAGAATATGGGAACAAAGGATATTCAAGGAGCTAACAATGATAAATTCAACAAATATTAATCATGGTGAATTCAATTATTTAGATGACGACAAAAGAGGTACTTAAAATATGAATCAACGGTATGATGAAAACACAAATGATCACAAAGTCATATGAGCATCAATTGTAGGGGTTCATCTTAGTGAAAACAAAAATATATCTCAGCAAAAGTGAACAATTGATTTCACTAGAACCGATAACAGGATCAGAATACATAGATTGATGAAAAGAAAAACACAAAGAAAAAGATTCAAATCTCACCTATGCCATCCCCGCAATAGAGATTGATTTTAATCCTTGTTTTTTACGAAAAATATCCATGCTCACGCATATGGATGCAAACTGAATGGAACCACGTGCTAGTGTCGGACGAAATGGAGCTTTCCCAAGAATCCAAGTTGGCTGAATTCTCTAGCTCTAAGAGAAGGTGGCTGAAAATTTTCTTAGCTTATTAGGGTTAGGGAATTAATTTCCCTTTTATACCATAAAAGAAAAAACTTCGTTTAATTTAGACTGAGTTTGTAATTAAATCTATTTTGATTGGGCTTAATTAATTAATTCCTAATTAAATCAAACTATGTCACAAATATAAATATTCCATATTTATATTTAGACAAATTTTCATCTATTAATTTATTACTCCAAGTAATTATTTAACAAACTAAAAATAAATTCCCTTTTTAGTTAATTTAATTAATTACTTTTCAAAAATTCTATAATATAATTAACTAAAGCTCCAAGCAATATATATAACCAATATATATATATATAGTCCTTAGTGCATGATCCTGTGGGTTTATCTTATATTGGAAATGAGCCTAATACCTTAAGGCTCACAAGCTGTTAGTGGGTTCTAGCAAACCGTTATAGCTACTCAAATAAGATAAAGGCATCAATCTTATGCGAGGCATAAACCCCATAGTAACTTATACATCCTCTGCCAATGATATTGGTGTCTTGCAATAGACATGGCAGTGTCACCCTCTATAGCTGCATGGACATTGCTTGATACCAAGTAGACTGAAGTTCGCAAATAAGTAATCATCCAATTATTCCTTACTTGGGTGTGGCCACACTCTTATCAATCCTACTCATCAAGTTAACAGACTGGCATATCCCTTCACATTCCTGCTAGTCTTACAATGATCACTCGCATACCCAACCATATCCATACTTGGCACCTTCTTAGAGAGCCGTTAGACGTACATCAAAACATGTGAGTTCACATCTAGAACTATAAGAATATCAGGTCTAAGGATCCAATATAAGTACTACTTGAGAACCACCTATTACATAGGGACCATATGGTGTTCTCAATTATGGATCGATCCAATACCATGTAACCTAACATGTACCCATGTCCTTGATTGACAATCCATGTCCAATGGTCAGTAATACAATCAAGCCACATGCTAGTCTTTAGTTATTATAGTTCCCACTATTCTAACAGACTAGAGATATATTTATAACTGTGTTTGATTCTTTACTCATGATCTTACTGCCCCGAAGAATATTACCGACATTCATTAGTACAAACACAATTAATGGATACTTTGTTAGCATTAATTGCACAAGAAATTAATAAAATAAATTATGCATTTATTAATAACACTAATGTATGATACATAAACTACAATGTATAATACAAATGAGATACAATGCCTTGGGGCTAGGATATACACTAAAACTAACATCTATGATCGAACTGGGCAAGTAATCATTATTGACAAAGGAAGAAATCAGAGCTACAAGGAAGAAGTTCATATGCAACAGTATACAGATTAGTCGACTAAAGTGGACTCAATGACAAATAAATTTATTGACTTAGAGACAAAAAGTTAGTCAACAAAAATGTATCCTTACGAATAAGAATGATCCCACCTATAAGAGGTGTGAGTGTGCGTTTTTTCATCCCCGATTTCGATAATCAGTTGTTTATTTGCTTCTTTAGCTATCCACAGTTGTAGGAGTCAAAATCAGTTCAAGACCAAAGCTCCGGTCGACCGAACTTCAAGCCTCGGGGCATTTCTTGGATAAAGAGGAGGTTGTTTGGGAACAATAGCTGCACGACTATACTATCAACCACACAGCTGATGCCCTAATAGCCACACGACTATTGCATAAAAAACCATACGACTATTAATCCCAGGCAGAAACCATGACTCTTCTTCTTGGAAATGTTTTTTTTTTTAAATTTTCTAGGCAGATTCTACAAGAAGGACCTACATTTTTTCTTATAAAAAGGGCCCTAATCTCTAGTTTGAGAGGTTGGCAAGTTTTAGAGTGAGAAAGAGGAAGAAAAAGGGAGAAAAAGAAAGCAATCTAAGCTTTTCTTCAATTTGATCTTCAATCTCTGTTATTAAGCTTAAAATTGGTTAGAAATCTTAGGAAAACACTTCACTAAGACTTCTAATAGGTTTAGAGACTAATCTAGACACCGAAACTTGAATTTTTGAGCTTGAGACTATTTTCAGACCTTGAAGTTCGGGTTTGAATCGAAGCTTTTTTTTAAAGATTTTCACCTAATAAAGTTGTGGATCCATGCTACAAAGGTAAATCTTTGAGAAACATAAAAATTTAACTTGTTTGTATTGCATTTGGGCATTATTTGCATCGTTTTTCAAAATACTCTGTTTTTCTATCCTGGGTTGAGAACCAAAGTCGTGCGACCATTGCAACATTCGCATAGCTGTAGTTACAAAAATATGGGTATTGCATTTACAGCCGCACCACTGTTGGTTCTTAGAATAGAATCGTAAAAGCTTGTAATTCAAAAATCTTCAAAGGTCTTGAAGTGACATCCGCACAGGTGTAAATATACAACCGTACGGTTGATGTCTCAAAACCCGCATGAATGTTACTTCAGGACAGAATCACCAAAACCCGATTTTCATGCATCTTATCTAGGGTTGTCAAACGGGTGACGGGGGCCAGCCAGGACAGGGAAGGGGAATCCCCAATTAAAATCCCCACGGGGTGGGGACGGGGATGAATTTGTCCCTGTTTATTAATCGGGAATAGGGATGGTAATACCCCTACCCGCCTCACGGGCCCCCGACCCATCCCCGTTTAAAGCCCATGGGGATCCCCGATAAAATACCCGAATCCCTGTTTACATTTATTTAATTAATATTATATTATATTATTATTATTTATTATTTTATTAAAGAAAGTAAATAAAACTTATTTCACAGACTAATAATAATTTCCCCCAACCCAACCCTTCTTCGTCCACTTAATTTAGTGAATTTTGGGGATATACATCTACTTGGGAAATTAGGGATTTTCATGCATTTGATTAGCTATTATTGTTGGGATTTGAATTTTTTTATTCTGATATGCTAATTGGAATGGTGTGTATGCATAAAAAGAAGATACAGGAGCAGGGGAGAGAGGTAGATGTGCCTTATCATTGATTTCTATACAACATTGGGTGGCTCTTGTATCTTGATTGCTTGATAACTCGAAATGGCATGTCTCAGCTATTCTTTCAAACAATTTGTTATATATCATCTGGAACTGGATAATTGCTTCTTGTAAGGTTGATTAGAGTATACACATTTATATTAGTACAGAGATGCTTTTGATGTTTTATGATGAATTGCTTAGTGATGCCAGTTAATTTTTTGTACTATGTCTTTCAAAATGAAGAGTGAGAGGACATTAATTTCAATTAGTAGTTGTTGATGTTATTTTATGTATAATTATTAATTATATATTAATGTATTTGAGAATTGAGTTTTAAGAATTTTATATTTGTATTTTAATGCATATTTGGATAAATTTGAGGGTGAAAATTGAAATTTTACAAGGTTTTTTTTATGAAGTATAAAATTAGCTAAACGGGGATGAGGATCCCAGTGGGGACCCGATTCCCTGCTGGGGACGGGGATGGGATAGATTTTTATCCCTGATTAATAAACGGGGCGGAGACGGGGATCCCGGATTAATCTGGGGACGGGGATGGGGAATGCAATCCCCGCCATGCCCCGCTCCGTTTACAACCCTAATCTCATGGCCATTGAACCTTAGATTTACATTCCAGAAGTATGTATTAGAATTGAACAACGATGGAAACCTAGTTTCTTGATATCTTATTCACTTGCCATGTTAAACAATGGACCAGAAAAATCGTATTTAAAGCCGTTTTCCTAAAAATCAACACATGAACGTTTCAAAACATTTTCCAAGTCTAGTCAATGAGATTTTTTGAGTCCCTCTGGCTATCCCCTCTAAATGTATGATCCCGATTCATTTACTATCCTATTTTGTCCTGTTTGATTCCAAAGTGAGATTATTCATATACTAATTTTTTTTACAGGATTAGATGTATGTTAGGATTTTATTATTATGTTAGATAAATTCGTGTATTTTAGGCCATTGTATCCCTATCCCCAATTTGATCTATATGTATCGCCTAGGGTAGTTATGTAATTCGTTATGGTTGTAATAATTAATTTGTTTACTGTTTTCCGCACCTTGTATGAATGCCGTATGCTATTAAAAAAATCAACTTAGTTTGTAAAATGCTATAATTCGATTGTTGAAGCATCTAGTTTAATTATCTAACAAGTAACTGACTCGTCTAGACCTAGATCTCTGGAAGGTGTAGTGGTCCTCACTTAGTTTCGACTATAGCTAAATTTCCCGGCTGAGCTGAGCCAGGTGGCGACTCCTATATTTTATTCGGGATTTCGGTCTCGAATCTTTTATGAAAAGGTGATTTTTCCAGAAATGACTTTCATGTGATAATAAAACTATAAGTAACCAATAAATTCCTCAGTTCGCTTCGCAGCGTTTTTCAAAACTTAAAAGATTTTGATGAGCACTGAAAGTATCTAATAAAAATAGCTTTAACAAACTTCTCGTAGCATTTTATGTGCATTACACATTAGCTAGATTGCACATTAGGTTAAGGTGCCATTTTTAGCCTAGTGTGTTGAAATTGTCACCTACATTCTGCTAGGTCATAGGGGCATGGATACAGAATACCACCTATAGCCTTGTACGAATCCCTTCGCATCGACCCTTGAGTAGGGAGAAGTGAGGAGTATATATTTGCTATATGGACCTTGATGTTATCCGGAGTTGGACCGAACCCATATAAGTAACCGTAGTAATTTCCACCAAGATAACCAAAAGAATGCATGTATATATCTATAGTTTTATCTTTATCATCCCCCATTGATGATTAAAGAGACCCCAACCTAGGATTCGGTTAGAATATCGACTTTTTGACCACGTGGAGAAATAAGGTCGGGAATTTGCATTCGCATGCTATGTGCTACGTGACTTACTCCCTGTACCATATTATACCATTATAATCATTCTTTCATACATATATTAAACCATTTGTGAGATACTAACTCATTGTTTTGTGCAGCCATACCTATTATTTTCGTGTGTACATGACCTCATTCATACACTAATTTTTGTATAACACACACACTAACAATTTTCGCACAGCCATATGCATTATTTTCGGTGAAGGCAATCTCACTCACATACCTCAACTTGTATGACATACACACTAACGATTTCAATGTAGCCATAACCATGTGTCATTTATGCATACGACTCTTTTATAGCTGATAACAGAGTCATACTACACTGGATCCCAAATTCTACAAATTTTCAAAAATATATAATGCACCAAAAATTCAATTCTAGAAAGCTATAAATAAGATTTAAGGCCTATCAGAAGTTACCTTTGTTGCTTTTATCTAGTTTTTAGGCTTCAAAAACCAATTTGAAGTAAGAAAATAGGACTCAAAATTAGAGTGGAATTAGAATTCCAAAAGCTTGAGTTTGATTCAAATTGAACTTGAATTCTTTTAATTTCAGCTTGAGATTGAGCCACTAGTGATTCCAAAACAAGCTTGAAGTACTGGATTTGAAGGTTTTAAAGGTTAAGATTTGATTTTTGGATTGAATTTGGGCTTCTCTCTCTCTCAATCTAAATTTCTCTCTGTTAATCTCTCTTTTTTTTTATTCACCCCTTTTTTCATCCTCTCTACCCTTTAATCATCTCTTCCCCCTTAATACACTAAAAATTAGTGTATCATGAGGTGTACCCTTCAACCATTGGTGTCGAGTTCCCTTTAATCCAAATGTCACCCGATTTTAAGAGTCGTATGGCTCAAATTAGTAGGCTAAGAGTCTTGTAGTTTATCCATTAGAGCCACAGTGACTCATCATTTTGAGCCGTATAACTTTAATTTTAAGTCGTACGACTCTAAGCCTAAAATTTGAGACTATAAGTCCAGAAATGATTTTGGAGTCTAATTCTCAAGCTCGTTGAATCCAAATACTCAATTCTCGAATCGATTTCAATAAAAATCTCCAAACAACAAATAAAAAAATAAAATTTCATCATAGAGATCGGGAAAATCCGACACTCACAAAAGTCATCATCTTCAAAAGGTATTTTAGTATAATCATCAATGTAAAAAAAAATCATATTATTTTACGAAGAGTATTGAATGTATGTGTTAATTTAAGGATACAAAACAAATCATACATGGAAAATATTGTTAGTTTGCAAAATCTACATGACCATGTTGCAAGGATGATAAATGAGAACTTTTATGCAAGTATTTCTCTTAGCTGCAAAGTTTAGTTATTTTTAAGATATGCATATATATGATCAAATTTTATTGACTCAATGAAGTATATATGATAGCTTTTCATTAGAATATTGTGGCTAAATATGTGACATATATATAATGTATGCTTTAATACATCCAAGGTGTGAGGGACATGGAGGTAGTGATAGACGCTGTCTCTAGGGCATTATTAGCCATTCTGAAGAAAGGCCTTATAGATCAGATCGAAGGGAAGCCTATAGCATTGGAACATAATGATCAGTTCAAGAAGGCGGTGGCTGAGTTAGCCTGGTTGATGGGTACAAAGAAAACACTGGCGAAAGAATCCTCCCTGTTTGAGGCGCAAAGGGATGCACTGGAATCAGATCTATAAGACTTACTAGAAGAAAGGACTAAGGGGGCTGTGGCAGCTGCTAGTGAAGACCCTCCGTATGTGGAGTAGGAAAATGACCTCTATGTATCTATTTCTTCTATGTTTGATGTGAACAATTTCACCCATGAGGCTTTGAATGCAATAAAATCCAACTTTGCTTACTTGTGTGATGTTTTTCCTAATGGATCTGTGCATACACTTAAGCACTCATATAATGTGTTTAGCATACATGACACTCCATTGCATGAAATTAACTAGGGAACAGATGAAAATCCCACAATGGTACCCATCTCGAGCGATCTTACTCGTGAGGAAGGAGAGAGATCATAAAATTTTTAGAGAAGCATATCGGAGCATTTGCCTGGTCACATCAAGATATGCCTAGAGTCGACAGGGAGATCGCAGAGCACAGAATCCCTATGAATCCTAAGTGCAAACCGGTAAAGCAGAAACTCAAAAGTCTCAAACTTGAGTGGGCGGAAAAGGTTAAGGACAAAGTGGCTAAACAGATCAAAGCCAAATTCTTAGAAGTTGTAGAGTATCTTGAGTGATTGACTAACATTATACCAGTTGCAAAGAAGGATGGAAGGGTCAGAGTATGTGTCGACTATAAAGATTTGAACAAGGCATCTCTTAAAGACAAATTTTCCCTACAGCATATAGATGTGCTTATCGATAGTGTGGCTAGAGCAGTCATGTACTTATTTATGGATGGATTCTACGGGTATAACCAGATCTTGATGGACATAATCGATAAGGTCAAGACAACCTTCATCATAGAATGGGGCAAGTACTGTTATAGAGTGATGCCATTCAGACTGAAGAATGCTAGGGCCACATATCAAAGGACCATTACTACACTTCTTCATGACATGATCCAGAAAGAAGTCTAGGTATACATCGATGACATGTTGGTCAAATCGATAATCCGGGAAGAGCACCTCGCTTTCTTGGATATATTCATGATTAGGATTGAGAAGCATAATCTCCAACTCAATCCAAAGAAGTGTGTATTTAGAGTCACCTCGGGCAAGCTACTAGGACATATAGTTAGCCAAAGGGGAATTGAGATGGATCTAGGTAAAATCAGAGTAATTTAAGATAAGCCGGTGCCAAAAACTGAAAAAAAAAAGTTATATCTTTCCCAGGATCACTCCAGTATGTCAACAGGTTCATCGCCACGTTGACTACTGTAAGCGGACGACCTTTTAAAGCGGAACATGGTGAAGCGAACTGGGGAAAAAGATAAGTTAGAAATGTTTAGTGTTTTGAAAATGGGGTTTGATGATCTTATTTAGGAAAACCATTGATTCTTTTTGGATATCCTTTTGTAGAAAACCTTTTCCCATTTTATTAACTTAAAGACCTCGAAACTTAAATTTCAAGATCAGTGAAAGAGTCGCCACCAGGATCAGCTCATCTGAGAAATTCCGGTACAGCTCCTTACCGAGGGTAGACTACTGTACCTAATCCAGAGATTTAGGGTTTGGGCAACTTACCTATTCAACCTCAAGCTTGTATTCATTTTAAAGTGCATATGACTATATTTTACTCACTTATTATCTTTCTTTACCCAATTTAATCCTTTACTACTAACCCATGCTCACTCAGATGATAGGAATAAAGTGCATAAAATTCAAGTGCGGAAATATAAACCATACATCCAAAAATAAACCAAAAATAAATAGAGGCCTTATTATAACCTAGAAAAAGGAAAAAAGCTCTCATCCTCACCATTACAATCACCTAGATACACGAGGATCTAAAAAGTACAATCTCCTAGAGTACACAATTAATCTATGAAATACATCCAAAATAAAAATAAAAAAAATAAAAGCTGCAAAACAAATGGTTAGCAAAGATATATGCCAAACACATATAGGACTCATACAAGACAGAATGGGGTTTAGGAAGTGGGAACATACATTTAAAGGATAACCAAGAAGTCCGGGCGACTTGCTGGTTTGACCTGGAAAACGGTTTTAGAAACGCCCCATAGGTTTTGGTGCTTGAAAACAGTTTTGGAAAATGGTTTGGCTTAATTACATGCAAATTTCTTTGATTTAGTGGGTCGGTTATCCCAAAACTCGGGGTCTCGCTCATGGGGGTTCCTAATTCCAAACATCCATCTAGGGTCTGAAAACAATAAACATGCCAAAAACAGGTTTGATTCTGAAGACAGGATCACGCGATGATGTCCGTGCGGGTCGTCCTGCCCGTCACTACAGTCGTGTGACTATAATAATTATAGTCGTACGGCTGTAATGAACAGCGCCCGACAGTAGTTTTCTTATTTTCTAAAATCACTTGTTTCGAAGAATTTTGATGATTTCTAGGGATTCTGGAAATCCGAGGATTTATTATCACTTGACCGAGGATCCGGTTAGAGATCTAATAACCACGAATTCCAAGAATTGAAACCAACAAAACCCTAAATCTCACATCCGTATCATTGGAAATCCGAAAACCACAATTTTATAGTATACAGATGTGATTTGATTGAATTGAATCATGAAAAACCATTTAAAACCAGAAAATTGGCTGTATTCAATCAAATTTGGGCTTTTCGGGCTTCTGCCCAGAAGAATACAGTCATGTGACTGTAATATACAGTCGCACATCTGTGTTCTAGGCAACGACAGTCGTGCGGCTATAGTTGCACAGATAGTTTTCTGGACAAATATTTTTAAACACAGAATCAATCACAAATCATCATGAAACGAGTTTTAAGGCCTCTCAAAGTTTACCTATTTTGCGTTCCAATATGCTTTGATGACCGGAGTCGGATGTGGACGTTGAAATCCGCCTAGAATCTCCAAACGAACCGAAATTCTTGAACGTGTGTCCCTGATTGATCCTAACGGAACCCGAGAATTATTATGATTAAATGAAAGTCTGATTCCCAGCCCTCACTCAAGGTCCTAGTGTATTTCTAAGTGTTCTTTGTTCTGATTTCCCTTGATTTCTCTTAGTTTTTCTCCCTTCTCTCTCTAAAAGCTCCTCTCTCTCACTAGAAAGCTCTCTAATTTCTTCAGAATTGATTCCTCTCTTCCTTTTCTGTTTCTGCCCCTTTTTCTGTCTATTCTATTGCCCTAATTCCTTGAAATCATGCCCAAGATTCCAGCCAAAATAGAATTCTTTCCTATTTAGGAATCTGCTGAGTCAGTGCGACTCTAATTGCAGTCGTGTAACTGTAGCATTACAGTCGTGCGACTGTAGTTTCTAAAGTCGTGCGACTATAAATTACAGTCGTGTGACTGTAAACTACAGTTGTGTGACTGTAGATAGAGTTTGTATGTGCACCTAATTTTCCTAATCTCTCGGGGGACTTCTCGGGTTTTCGGATCAAGGACTCTTCTGAATTTCGGACCGTTTGAGCATTTCGGGCATTATTCCGCTAATTCTCAAATCTGACTCACGTTCATCTATTTAACAGGTAACAAATGATTTTCATTATAGATGTCGGGAAAAACTCGTGCTCATAACTACGTTTTGTGAGCCTATCTTCAAACTCCTCAGGAAGTAACAGCCTGTAGTAGGGAATGATCAATGCCAGATCGCTTTTGATAGAATAAAGGCTTACATGATAAACCCACTTGTGTTGAAACCTCTAACACTGGGTAAACCTTTAATCTTATATATGGGCATGAAGAGATTTTAGTAGGGGAAATACTGGTATAGCAGCAAGACGACAAGAAGGAGCATGCTATTTACTACCTCAGCAAAAAGCTGCTGGACTACGAGACCAGATAGACCGTAGCTAAGAAAACCTGCATAACTATTTTTTGGCTAACAAAGAAGTTAACATATTATTTCCAGTCTTATAGGATATAAGTGTGAGTGGACGACGTTTTCGACGGAACGCGGACTTCCTTTCGGAAGGGGCGCCTCGATCTCAGGCGGACCTCTCCCTCGCGTGGGGTTTTTAGAATGGAAATTCGTTTTCAGGAAATTATAGAATTATTTCATAAAAAGAACCGAGACCTAAGTCTCGATGAATATTGTAGGAGTCGCCACCCAGCTCAGCTCAACCGGGAAATTTATAATGTAGCTAAATCGGACGAACGGTCGCTACACTATCCAGAGATCTAGGTCCGGACAAGTCCTTTACTTCGTGTCTAATTAAAATAAATATTAGCCAATGTTCATAGACGGTATTTCAAACTCTAAAGTCAATTTTATTGCATTAAGTTTAAACATACAGCGCGCATACATAGGAAATAAAAAGTAAAGCAGTGAATATTTAAGTGGCTTACAACCCAATCGAATCAAAAATAAAAAATCTTGACTTCACTTTTACAACTGCCTAAAATACACAAGTTATCTAAAAATTACAATCGTCTAGGATACACGTATTAATCTATTAGATACATCAAAATAAAAATAAAAAGCTGCAAAATAGAGGGTTAGCACAATTTGCGGCACGCCACAAATAGGACTCAAACATGACAGAATGGGGAATTTAGAATTCGGGGGCATGCATTTAGGGGGATAACCGGGTTGGCTTGGCTAGCAGGCCAGGTTAGACCTGGAAAACATTTTGAAACGTCCCTGTATTTTTGATTTTGTGAGAAAATCCTTGAAAACGTTTTATTTTCCAATTTGATTTAATCTTAGCATGTGAGGTACGTCGGTTTTCCGGAGAATCAGGTCTCTATCGTTGTATTGTTCTAAATGCAATTTTACTGAAAATTGAATCTAGGGTCGTGAATGCAGACAACAAAACTCATTTTGGTGATTTTCTAATTTTCTGAATTTTTTAGGGATTTTTGGAAATTTTTAGGGATTATTCTGGAAATTCTGATTCTGGAAAAATGTTACAGTTGTGCGACTATAACTATAGACTGTAGTTACAGTCGTGCGACTGTAAGCAATCCAAACTCAGGATTTCGCCAAAATTTCATTCAAAATAAACTGAGAGAAAACCCTCTGGAAACCAAGAACACTGTACGACTATAAATATGGTCGTACGGCGGTTCATCAAACTCAAGAACAGTCGCACGACTATTCTTGATTTCCAGAAATAGAAACGCAAAAAAGCTGAACAAAAATGCTCAAAAAGCACACCAATCACCCAGAAAGCATGGAAAATAGAGGTAATAAGGAGTGTTTACCTCTTAGGCACTTATCCACCATAGGATTGACCCCTGGCGTCGCTCCAATCCATACAAATTTGCACTTTTCTCCTTGAGTTGAGGTTGGGAACTTTGGGTCCAAAAATCTCCAAATGCTTAGGAATCCTAGGGTTTCTAGTCCGAAATTTAGTTTGTTTTAAGTGTTAGATTGTTAACTTAGGGGTTTCTAACAAGTTTTAATCCTATCTTTGAGAATTAAGAGAAATAGCAGAGGAAAAGAAATTTTTGAGTTGGTTTTCTCTTTTTGCTTTTCCTTGTCTCTTTCTCCCTTTTCTCTCTCTAGATTTCTGAGATCAAAAGCCAATCCCCTTTTTTTCTCTCTTTTTCCTCTTTTATGTCATCTGCTCCTTGATTTTCTTCACCAAATCCAGGCCAATTAATGCCCAATCTTCTCCTCCTCTTTCTTATGTCATAGGCGTGGTGTTCTGCACCTGCTCCGATTGTACAGTCGTACGACTGTACATTACAGTCGTGTGACACCTTCTTTTTTTTTTTAGGAGTAAAATTCCGGCGCTTACAATAAGCAATGGCCAAAGTGGATCCAATGAAGTATCTATGCGAAGCGCCTACATTAGCCTAGAAGTTGTCTAGATGGTTGTTATTGTTATCCGAATTTGACATGGATTATGTGACTAAGAAGGTGATAAAATGCAGAGCAGTAGCAGAATTCTTGGTCAATCAGCTGATGGATTTAGAATATGTAGAGAATTTGGAGTTTCCATATGAACATCTTGCAACGATCGAAGTGGAACTAAGAAGATGGATGATGTACTTCGACGGGGCTATAAATATTCAAGGATATGGCCTGGGAGTTATCACTGCTATCCTATATGGAGAGATCATCCCACTGTGCCAGCATTTGGAATTCCCTATGACCAACAATGGAGCAAATTATGAGGCCTGCTTATTCGATATTGATGCCCTGATCACCCTAGGGGCAAATAATGTATTGATAGTCGGAGATTATTTATTGGTCATTCGCCAAGCCACGGGAGAGTGTCAAATCAAGGAGTCATTACGACTGCATCTGGAATCCGTGTGGTGACGGATTGAAATATTTGGCTGATAGAATTCAAGCACATGATCAGAGATGACAACCAGATGGTAAATGCTCTAGCAACACTCTTATTTATATGGGATGGACCACAAAAACAATTTTCCAAGAAACCTTACTATGATTGTGATAGCATTCTGAGTCTGGATGTGGATGATAAAACGTGGTACTTTAACATCCTTAACTTTCTATAAGAAGGACAGTAGCCAGTGGGGGCAGACACAGATGATAGATAAGCAATTAGGCGACTGGCAGTGCAGTTCAGAATTTTTGAAAACCAACTATATAAGAGGATGTTGAATGGTTGACTTCTGAGGTGTTTGGTAGAATCAAAAGTGCAGGAAGTAATGAAATAGGTGCATTCAGGGTTTTGTGGTCCACACATGAACGGAATGGCTCTAGCAAAGAAGATCCTTGGAAAAGTTACTTCTAGCTTACTATGGAAGCAACTTGTGTTGAAAAGGTGAAGAAATGCCACGAATGCCAGATTTATGGGGACATTAGCCACCTCTCATAGATGGAACTACACAACCTCTCTACTACTTGGCCATTTTCGACATGGGGGATAGATATCATTGCTGAGATTCAACCCTCGGCGTCGAATGGTCACAGATTCATTGTAGTGGTGGTTGACTACTTCTTGAAGTGGGTAGAGGCTGAGTCCTACACCAATATCACAGTAAAGAAAATGGCCATGTTTATAGAAAGGCATATTTTTTTACACGGTATGGCATTCCACACCATATGGTGACAGACAAGTGCGATGTTAGAGCTACTCACAGAATATGGTATTGAGCATCACAGATCTTCGCCCTACAGACCTCAGGCCAACAGAGCAGTAGAAGCGGCCAACAAGTCCATCAAGAAGATTCTAGCTAAGACGGTTGCCACTTATAAAGATTGGGTAGAAAAGTTACCGCTCGCTCTTTGGGGTTACAAAACTAATGTTAGAACCCCTACTGGTGAGACCCTATACTCACTAGTATATGGGATGGAAGTAGTGCTACCAGTAGAGACAGAATTGAAATCCCTAAAGGTAGCCTTGGAAGCTCAGCTGCCAGAAACAGAATGGGCTAAGGTCTGGTTTGAACAGTTGGCTATGGTTGATGAAAAGCATCTGA
Source organism: Euphorbia tirucalli (assembly GCA_039660915.1). Classification (NCBI taxonomy): domain Eukaryota; kingdom Viridiplantae; phylum Streptophyta; class Magnoliopsida; order Malpighiales; family Euphorbiaceae; genus Euphorbia; species Euphorbia tirucalli. Next base: position 17,603,130 of record CM077639.1, read on the forward strand.
AAGCCTTGGACCTTTTGCAAATGTATCAGCAGAGGATAGCCAGGGCATATAATCGCTAAGTTTGTCATTAGAGACATCCCTTAAAAGTAGGAGACCTAGTACTAAAATAGCTGAAGCCTTCTAAAACTGATGTCAGGGGTAAATTCAAGCTAAACTGGGAAGGTCCGTTCATAGTGAAAAAGATCCAATCGAAAGGTGTAGCCAAGATAATGGATATGGATGGGAATAAGTTCAACAACCCAATCAACCAGGACCGCCTCAAGTGCTACCATGTTTTAGGAGATCAGAATGGCCTGCTAACTATAAAGGCAGCATAGGCAAAATTCAAGGCATGAAACGAGAGGTGTCAACTAGAAAACTTATAAAGGCTAGTTGACCGCGTGAGTGGCTCATTCAAGATGTATATTAACTTATGAGCGTTCCCACTTTAATTTCATCGATAAAAGTTTGCCTACTTAACATGCTTTATGAATGTTTGAATGTATGTATGGACTCATCTACTAAAACATCCAAGTAAGCCAAGCATTTAAACACACATGTGCATGATCTGTCATATCAAACTAAATTTTGCAATCAAAGAAGTCTCCCTTAAAAAATGACAATAATAATAATGGCCTGCTGAATCAAAAACTCGGTAAGGGCGATTCAGGCAAAAGTTAGAGTGATCTGATAGATTAAAAACCCATATAGGGCAGTCTATAAAAAAATTAGGGTCATGCAAACAAACAATAAGGGAAACAATAACAATTACACCCTTCTCCTTTTAGCTGCAATGGATTCCTCGATGCCTGTTAATTTAAACGACCTGAGAGTCACACCCTGGCGCCCCTTTTAAGTAGATAAAACTTTAATCTCAGCTGGCCACTATCTCTAAGAGTCATCAATCTCTGCAGAAGTAAAGAATCGTACCTCAGCTCCTCGTAACGCACATTGCCTGATTATCGAGCCAGAATATGATCAGGCCACTGCGAAGTGTACTCTATGCTTTCAGTAATGCAAGTCGACTCAAGGATTCCCTGCACTTTCCCACATTGCCTATAAAGGTGGGATGGAGAATAAAAACTCACGTGGTTTAAACCCAGCAGCTGAATACCTCCAGCCCACATGTCCACAGTAACATGGGTAATCCTCCACCAGGGGTAAACCCACCTGATCTGATCATCAGTCCTTTGAGCCATCCAGGTATCCTACTCCTTCGAAGTCATCCAACTATGGCCTGTCACGGTAAATCCTCGCTCCTAGAAGTTGGCATGAAGATACTTTTTAAAATTTCCCCGAGGTGTATAAATGAGAGCTAACTTCTTCGTGAACCATACATGTTACAAGACCAAGTCCCAAAGGTGATAATTTGATGGAGCACAGAACTTGAGCACAAGCAACGATAAGAGTGTTACCTGGAGTAGCAAGAATTGGTTGTTGGATTGAAATGACCGATCAGATTAAGCAGCATCTAGTTGGATCAGATTCTCAGCAAGGATCAATCCCACGGGCGAAGCTCTAATAGCCATCTACGGAATACCAGAAGTGAGTCAGAATAGGCACACTCCAGAGCTCACACCATAAAGACACTAGCTCATCAACAATAAGCTAACCATGCTAGCCCATTCAGGATGATCTCGAGAAGTATCCATAAAAGCTCAGCATAGAATTTAGGTGGAAACCTGGGGTTGAAGTGATAGTAGAAAGCAATGTCTTTATTTGAGATAGAGGAATGTCGAACAGGTCAACTAGAGAAGGAGCATCACCAAAAGCAAAATTAGGTTTAACAATCTTGGTACCCTTGAGGCAAGGAGTATTCAAGATTGCATTAAACTTTTCGAACAAAGGACATAGCTCCTAATGTGAGAAATGGAATACATGGTTGAATGGATCCCAAAAGCATATGGTGATTTATAGCAAAGTTGGATTTTACGACTCGTTGAAATAAGCCTTCATGTTCCAAAGCTCGAAAGGCTTCAGTTTCAGCCAATTTGGGTTCTTCAGAGCTTCGAGGAATGTGTGAAATCGAGAATCAAAAGAGTCCACGTCCGAATCGAATGGTCAAAAACTAGAATTAATTGTCGTGCAGTTGTCAGAACAATCGTGCAGCTGTCACATGAGCCGTGCGACTGTTGTGTGACCCATAAGACTGTCAAATAATACCCGCATAATACCTGTGCAACCATTGTTTTTACAGTCGTACGGCTATATCTGTAAGCGAAGTGATTTTCTATGATATGCATGGGTGTTGATGATTTGGGGGTTTTTCAATATGTTTTGACTCGGTGTGTCATTATGCGTATTCTCAGACAGAAATGAATGAATCTAGTGAAATAGTGCAAATTTCTGGATCAAAACAATAAATGTAATAAAAGAGTTCAGAAGTAGAAACTACACAAATCCCAACATATTGAATGCATAATAAATATAATGACAAAATTGTTCTTGTAAAGACCGTAACATCTATTACCCCTGCCCCGATGTCTTGTCCTGATCCTTGGCGTTTGAGTCCATAGTATCCACCTCCGAGTCCGGGTATCTAGCTCTGTACTAATCCAAGTCAGTATGCAGCCTATGGGTCCCCTGCTCATACTGCTTTTGTAGTGTTTCGTGCTCTTGCTCAAGCCACGCCAATCGTTCAGCAGCCCCCTAATGAGCCCGCAGTGACTAGGCATGGGTCTATAAGAACAAAGATAAAACAGTCCATTTTAGCCTACTCATTCATCCATACATCTCATGCATACATCATATCATGCATAATAGTTAAAATTACAGGAAACTCACTAACATCGCTGCATTCTCCCGAAGGAGGAGGTGATGCAAGGATTGGTACATCTACGACCTGTAAAAATCAAACCCCAAGTTAAAAAAAAGGGAAAATTAAACTAGAAGATATCCACGTGGGTAGTGTCAAGAGGGATAAAATCTACCGGGAATAGGTTATACGGGGGTGGCTCTCTTTCCTCATACCAAACCTCAAGGTTCACAAGGCCGAACCGACTCAAGAGGGGAGTAGAAAAGTTCCCGTATACCACCCCCGCCAGGTGCAGAAGAAGGGGTGATCCCACTAGCATCACCCGAGGAGGATCCAGCCCCTCGGGATCTAGACCTGACCCAGTGCCTCAACCCGGTGGGCTCCGCATCAGCCGTAGTAGCCTCTGCCTCCTCCTCCTCCTCTAAAGGGATTTTTCATCACAAAATGCTCAATTAAAGCGGAAACTCAGATTGTTTTCTCAAATCTGTGACCTAGGAGCAATTGATGTGGAAATCAAAATAACAAAATTAAATGATAAACTTCAGATCTCACCAGGAATATCTCTTTCAGAGATGGCTGCAGAAACCAAAATTGATCTCCTCCATAATCTCGTACACGAATGGCTTTAGAGCGAGAACCCGTGCTAGCATTGGATCGACGGAAGAGAGGGAAAAGTGAGCTGAAATTTTCTGCCTTGGAAGTGATACTCTAGCCAAAAATTTCACTCGGGTTTTTAACCCTATCGGCTGAAATTCCCATGTGGAATTTAGGCCCTTTTGGTTTTTATTTTATAAGGGCTTTTTGCTCATTTAAGCCCAAGTCTGAAATCAATTCTTTAGGTTTATTTTAATTATAAATCTAATTTTAATCTTTCATGTATGTGAATATATTACACCGTATAATATATTACATGTCATTTAAATTAAAATTAATTTGACCAGTTAATTCAACTTATGAATTAAATTAGACTCTCCATAAAATTAAATACATGTAAATCTATACATGTGAAATATTTTCATCTAGGAAATAATATCTTAAATTAATTCATTGAATTAATTATAAGAAGACCAATACAAATATTAATTATATTATTTTGATCAATCCAATTGATCTATATAATATAATCAATAGAATCCTCTCTCTCTAGTTGGTATACTCCAAGTATACGGTTGATTCGTTAAGTTCAAGCTCAGACATTCAATGTGTACGATCCTATGGGCCCGTCTTTATGTTGGCAGTGGGCCTATGGTCCACAGACTATAAGCGGGCTCTAGCAAGCTACAACAGCCCCTAATTAAGATGGAGATAGCAGTCCAACTGAAATCGAAACCCTTTAGTTTAAACATGTATATCCCATGTCATTGATATCGGTGTCAAACACAGAGGCATGGATTAATCACCCTCTTTTGTATCCAGACATTAACTTGATCCCGAATAAACCGATGCTCAGAAACAAGTTTCAACTTGTTTAGATATGGCCACACTCTTATCAGTTGCATTCATCACGTGGGTGGTGATATCTTCTTAGTGGACTACTGAGTGACATTCCCTTCTGCATATCCAAAGTCCAGCCATATTTACTAACGTACTAGAACGTACCCATACTTGGCACCCTGTTACAGGCCCTTTAGACATACACCAAAGTATGTCACTTTACATGCAACACCATGATATGGTCAGGTCAAAGGATCCATACAAGTACTACACGAGAATCACTTGTGATACTAAACCATGTGGATTTCTCGTTTAGTGGATCTATCCAGTACTATACCCTATTGCATGTACCCATTAACTTGGTTGACATTCCATGTCCAATGGCCGATAAGACATTGCCATACAATAAAACTTATTATAGTCTTTGGTTCCATTCATTCCCATGATTAGAACAAACTACAGGTAACTTGATGGTCATATCTTTTCCCCTATCCATGGTTCTATTGCCAAGTGCATGACACTTGTCAACATGGATATGGATATGTCCATTGGATACTCTATTTATAACATTGCACAAGAAATATAATAGATAGATTAATGCCTTTATTCATTAACACAAATTGTATAATATATAAATCTCATAACAAGGTACAAAATGTATAATACAAAACGAGGACCAATGCCTAAGGACTAGGGCATATCCAATAATATCCTCCTCCTATTGATCCAATCCAGCAGATACCTTCTTCTTCCCCTTCTTTTGTATAAGAGGAGAAAGAAGATGATGGATAAAAAAATAGTTGGAATGACAATGAAATATTCAAATCCAAAGCATACAAGTTAGGATCGCTTGCCTTATGAGGAATCAAAGTATGAGGGTTCTCAGGCAGCAAACACCTCATGAACGTCAAGTAGCTACCCGACACAAAAGGCACGGTCAATCTAATTCCAAAAATCATAGCTTGATCGGCTAAAGTATAGGCGTAAGGCCAAAATAGAGTTAGCGATAGCTCGGGAGGCACTAGCCTAGCATCGAGAGTAGTGGTGATCTCTCAATCCCTCACCCTTTCGCCTAGATACCACTACTGGGAGTAGGGATGCTCCATCACAAACAGCAATGGTCCCATGTTATGGCATCCAGTATAATTTGATGATTTGGGATGCAGTCCCATGGATCCGTGTTCATCTATTTGGAAAAAGCAAGTTGAAACTGAAAAACACTTGTCAAATATGAATTACAACTACAGTCAATTAAGTTTAGACTAACTAATTTTTGGTTTGTATTTACTATACATCATCCCAGGTCATGTCCTCGAGCTCCTAACAGATCTGTCTAATATCCTTCAGGATGTCACCCCAGCTATGCGTCTATCTCAGGGTGGGCCAGTATAGGAACCCGTACTTGTAGGCCTAAATTTGTGGGAAAGTGCACAGTTAGAATAACTATATATGAATGAAAGTGAAAGCAATAATAAAATGGGAAAAGTCAATAGTCTTACCAAGACGATGATCCAACAGCCCTTGAACTCTTTTTACATCACTCGAGCATAAAGTTCAAGGCCATAGTACAGCTGCTTATGCCTCATCGGGGCTAATCATAGTCTCAAGCCCTCTCTAAATTGGCCAAACACGAGAGGATTGCAAGATTCACACAACTACCATCGGTCGAGAAGAGAAGTGTAGAAAGCAATGTGGCAATAAAGGTACGAGCATGGGGAGGGGATCGACCCTACGCTCTGAAAGAAGCTAGCATCCCCGACTCTTACTACCCCAAAATTACCAAAGGTTGGAATACTGGACCTTCGCCTAGGTGCTACCCAGGTCAATCATGTCCATCACATAAGAATCCTAGTAGGAGACCCAGGATAGATAGCAGTTGAACTCCAAGGGGGTCTCACTACCCTAAAATTACCAAATGTTGGAACATTGGACCTTCCCCTAGGTGCTGCCTAGGCCGATCATGTCCACCACATAAGAATCCTTGTAGGAGACCCGGGATAGATAGCAGTTGAACTCCATAGGGGTTCCATCGAATAGCAATTCGGTGATTACTGTGAAGTCAAACAGAGTAATAGTGCACTCCCCACTAGGAAAGTGGAATATGTGGGTCGTATCCACCTATCTCTCGATCAAAGTTGTCATGCCCCGTGGCTCGTATGTTGGGTAGAAGGAGAGACCGACCTCACCAAATCAGCAAATTCGATGCTCTTACAAAATCAAACGACAACCTAGCCATTATGTAGACGGGTTCTATAAAAAAAAAAAGAAAAAAGAAAAAAAAGAAGAAGAGGCTTGTCTGCACTGGTTCCATCACTCGCTCGGGTGATATGACACCTACGCAGCTCTCGATTGACAGCCGTGCCACCAAAACTAAGCCCGCACGACTCTCAAATCGAGAATCCCTAAAATCCAAAAATCTCTCATTTTGATTGGTTTTCTTCTGATTTTTCAGTCCCTAGAGTTTCTAAAGGGTCATTAACATGCATTCTACTCAACAATTTAACCAAACAAACACAAAATTGCAAAAACCCAATTCAAAAATCTAAGTTCCTAAACCTTGCATTTTAGCTCAAAATTAAGGGAGTTTAGGCACTTACTTGGTGCTGGGAGGTATGGTTGGGCACCTCCAAGAGTAGGGGGATGTCTTGCTGGAGGGAAACACCTCAATAAGACGTGTCCTCTGTCAATCCATACCCATTGGCCATGGAGAGAAAGGGGAGCGCTTAGGGGCTCTCACCGGCTCTAATCAACCTTGTGGGGACTCTAGAGAGGTGTTTTCCTTGTTTCTTCATCATTTTCACAAGGGTTTAAGAGAAAAATAGGATTTTGGGGAGAAGGGTAGAGAAAAAAAAAGTTTGAAAATCTTTATGAAAATGACTTATGGTCATTTTCCCTATTTTGTATGCGACAGCCGTGTGGATGACGCATCAGCCACAAGGCTATCACTGCATCAGCCGTGCGGCTATCACCTTTTCAGTGGTGCCAAATTCTATTTTCTCCCCTTTTCTCAAATTATTCTTTCTATTTTATGTTACTTAATAATTTTATCTGAATGTTTATTATAATCGCCGACTTTATAATTATTAATTTCATCAATTTATCGGTAGTAAATTAATCCATATTCCCCAAGGAAGTTTTATGTATGCAGGTATAGGTAGCCTCACTAAATCCTGGTTTTCCAAAAGATCGTCCATCAAAGGAATAATCACCATCAATTGATTTTCAATCCCTTCGTTCTAGACATCTCATAACACGTCAGTTCTCAGTCACTCCATTCCAGGTGCTCCATAACACACCAAGAACTTCAATCATTACTTCTGGTGTCCCGATATGTTAGTATTCCTTTCATCAAACCTCGATACTCAATGGACAACATCGTTTCTGTATTTATTCTTAATCAAAGGGGCAAAAATTTTTGTTTTCAAAATAATCGATTAAGGAATAAATACAAATCTCATAACTAGTCATCAATCACATGACCTTAAAAGGTAAATCCCGCACGACCCTAAAAGGTAAATCGATCCTACTCCACCCTAAAAGGTAAATGGTCCCACACAACTCTAAAAGGTAAATCGATCCTACATGACCCTAAAAGGTAAATCAGTCCAACACGACTGTAAAAGGTAAATCGGTCCTACATGACCCTAAAAGGTAACCAGTCCCATACGACCCTAAAAGGTAAATCGATCTTACACGACCGTAAAAGGTAATCAGTCCCATATGACTCTAAAAGGTAAATTGGTCTCGTACGACTCTAAAAGGTAAATCGGTCCCACACGACTGTAAAAGGTAAATCGGTCCCACACGACTCTAAAAGGTAAATCAGTCCCATAAGACCCTAAAAGGTAAACCAGTCCTACACGACTTTAAAAGGTAATCGGTCCCACACAACCTTAAAAGGTAAACAATCAACCAAACCCTTTAGCTAAAGCTAGGGGTGGGTGCGTCTCTTTTCTTTCTCATAGCATTCTTTATCATACATACAAATTCACCACAGGACAAGGTAGACCAGTAAGCCATGAATTTAGATACAAGAGGGGTAGTTTGTGAGCGTGGGTTTTTTCATCCCCGGTTTCGATGATGAGTTGTTTATTTGTTTCTTTAGCTTTCCGCAGTTGCAAGAGTAAAAATCAGTTCAAGACCAAAGCTCTAGTCGACCGAACTTCAAGCCTCAGGGCATTTCCTAGATGAAGAGGAGGTTGTCTAGGAACAACAGCTGCACGGAGAATGTGTGAACATCCACACGGCTGATGCGCCAACAGCCCATGGTTGTTTGCATAAAAAATCTTAGGGCTGTTGATCCCTAGCAGAAACCATGACTCTTCTTCTTGGAAATGATTTTTTGGATTTTCTGGTTGGATTCTACAAGAATGACCTCCATTTTTTCCTATAAAAAGGGCCCTAATCTCTATTTTGGGAGGTTGGCAAGTTTTAGAGTGGGAAAGTGGAAGAAAAAGGGAAAAAAAGAAAGCTAGAAATCCAAGCTTTTTTTTAAATTTTCATCTTCAATCTCTATTATTTAGCCTAAAATCGGTTAGAAATCTTAGAAAAACACTTCACTAAGACTTGTAATAGGTTTGGATACCAAAACTTTGACTTTCAAAGCTTGAGACTATTTCTGGAACTTGAAGTTCTGGTTTGAATTGGAGCTTTTTAACATGAAGTTCGGGTTTGAATTGGAGGTTTTTCTTGAAGATTTTCACCTCCTAAAGCTGTGGATCCGTGCTATAAAGGTAAATCTCTGAGAAACCCAAACATTTGACTTGTTTGTATTGTATTTGGGCATTATTTTTCAAAATACTCTATTTTTCGGTTCTGGGGTAAGAACCAGAGCTATGTGGCCGTTGTAACAACCGCATGGCTGTTACTTCTCAGAACAGAACCTTGAAAGCTTGTCATTTAAAAATCTTCAAGGGACTTGAAGTGACATCCTCAAGGGTGTAAATATACAGCTGTACGGCTGATGTCTCAACCCTCACGCGAATGTTAGCTCGGGACAGAATCACTGAAACCCGATTTTCATGCATCTCATGACCATTGAACCTTAGATTTACCTTCTAGAAGTATGTATTAGAACATAATAACAATGAGAACTTATTTTCCTAATATCCAACTCACTTGCCATGTTAAACAATTAACCGAAAAAATTGTTTTCAAAACCATTTTCCCAAAAATCAATACAGAGACATTTTAAAATGTTTTCCGGGTATAGTCGGTGAGATTTGTCGAGTCCCTCCGGTCATCCCCTCTAAATGTATGATCCCGATTCATTTAGTATCTTGTTATGCCATGTTTAAGTCTAAAGTGCAATTATTCGTATACTAACCTCTGTTTTGCAGGATTAGATTTATGTTAGGATTTTATTATTATGTTAGATAACTCCGTGTATTTTAGGCAATTTTATCCTTATCCCCAATTTGATCTATATGCATCCCCTAGGATAGTTTATATGATTCGATATGGTTGTAATAATTAATTTGTTTACTGCTTTTCGCACCTTGCATGAACGTCGTATGCTCTTAATAAAATCAACTTAGTTTGTAAAATGTTATAATGGGATTGTTGAAGCATGTATTTTAATTAGATAACAAGTAACTGACACATCCAGACCTAGATCTCTGGAAGGTATAGTGGCCCTAACTTGGTTTCGGCTATATCCAAATTTTCCGATTGAGCTGAGCCGGGTGGCAACTCCTATATTTTCTTCAGAATTTCGGCCTCGAATCTTTTATGAAAAGGTGATTTTTCCAGAAACAAATTTCATGTGATAATAAAACTACAAGTAACCAATAAACTCCTCGGTTCACTTCGCAGCATTTCATGTACTCAAAAAGGTCGTTCACTCACAAGAGGGTAAAAGAAATAACTGACTAAAAGTGACAACCAAAGAGAAGCATATTCCTAAAATGAAGTTACACCAATTTTAGTATGCTAAAAGATACAAAGCGAGAAGCAACAATGAGTCAAAGCAGAAGCTATTGTAAAACAACTAGTTGTTTAACAAGCAAAATGATAAGCTATTGTATACTGACTAGTTTGTTAAACAAATAATGCTTAAGCATTGTATCATGACTGGTTTTCAGAAAAATGTGTCTAATGGATAGTTTATGAATTCTTTCTATAAAAGGAGCACTTCCATTAGGATTGGCTCAAAGGTTTTTTTTTTAAAGGACAACTAGTAAATAGTTCATAGAAAATAGAAAAAGAATATAAAATTTGATTTATCAAAGTAGGAATACTCATTCCCAAGTTTTGTCAACTGAATTTATCCAGAGAGTCTATCTCAAACTTCTCTGAGCTTAGAATTATATGCAACTTTTATTGTACTTCATTTATATTACTTAGTTTCTCAATTTAGCTTTGAAAACTGAAGGTGGAGATTTCTCAATCAAGCTGAAAAATTGAGTGTTTAGTTTTTATAGTTCAATTTATAAAAGCTAAGAGGTTTCTTAGTTTAACCTGTAAAAACTAAAATGTTGCTTAGTTGAACCCGTAAAAATTGAGAGGTTCTTAGTGTTAACTTCCAAAAAAATAAGAAATAGGTTCGTTTCACAATGTAGCCCCTATAATTGTGGGTTGAATGAAACTCTCAAGTAAGGAGTTTGAGGAGAGAAGTAGGCCAAGAATTTGCCGAATCTCTATAACTCGCATGCGTTGAATCTCTCTAACTCTATCACTCACTTTCAAATATTTACTTACATATTTATTATTTGTTCGCTTGAACATTTTGTTATGCCCAGATGTTTATTTATCTTACTTGACAAATAGAATTGAGTTTTGTTTGTGTATACGCTTGATGTATCTATTAGTCTTATTGTTCCACGTAACCAAAGTAAGAGTTTCTGTTACTTGAAGTTTGTATATACTTTAATACTCATTTTCTTAGAAACTTAGTTGCTTGAGTTGATATAGACTATTTGGTTGAATATCATCATTATTCTTATAATTCTACATTTTGTGACTAAACTATAAATTAAGAGATAAACCATACATGATAAAATAAAAAATAAAATAAAATAAAATAAAAAACCTGAATAATGGTATAATCTCATAATCTGACTAAAATGCTTGTAAAGGCAAGCATTTCTTTATACTAAATAACTAACTACCCAAAGTTATGCACAAAAATTAGGTGGCAACACTGAAGCATACCCAACAAATTACAATTCCAATTAAGTCTCTCTTGTATCTCTGGTTTGAGAAAGGTGAAAGAAATCACGATCTACCAACATATTTTGTTTGACAAAATTTTTAGCCTCAATGGATTCCTATTTTCTTTGCTTAATTGATCAAATATATGCAAACAACGGTTTTCACAAATAATAATAATAATAATCCTTTTTATTGTAAAAAGATAATTTGTATTCCAGGAATGGTAATACCCATATACCATGATAATGTAGACATAATAAATTAATGCTATTAACAATAGAACAGCTTTAATATATTAATTAGGCCAAAAAACATCCTAATCCTAAGTCTTACAATCTTTTTGATTTTTCTTTTTAATTCTCTAATTTTTCTATTTAAATGTGTTGGTTTTTGGTCCGCCCATGACATTTTGGAATGGCAGGGACTAAACTGTAATTATGTGTAAATTACAGGGACTAAATGTGCAATTTGGTCCGACCCTATATATAGATGGAAGTTGGGATTTCCACTATAAATAGAGAAGAAGTTTCTCATTTCCTAAACAATGAAGGAATCGTAGAGATTCCTATTCGATTCCCGGGGAAAACGTCCCTAGCGATAAACACGACATATTTCTTCGTTCGTCGGAAGAATTCACGGATATAGCCCGTACTCAGTGTATTCATACACTCGTAGGAAAGGCAACCAGAACGATCCGGTTTCTCGCGTAGATCAGATCCATTCCATAAACGAGTTTCCGCTGCACATAAACCGTAAGTCTGTTTATTTATTCTGTTTATGTTTATGGAATTCTGACTTCATTGGTATCAGAGCCGAAAGGTTTATAGATTGATGTGTTCGAATCTAGTTTTCTGGTATTCCATGAATGATTGATGTGTTAATATCTTGGTTTATGGAAATCCGTGAATAAGAATACGTTTCTTTATTCGTTTGAATACGTATTGATTCGTTTAAATACATATTCATTCGTTTTGATACGGATTTATATTGAAATCCGCGTCAAAATGATTCCGTAGACATTGAAATCTGATATTCCATGACAAGAATATGTTTCTGTTAATTTTGAATTCTTTTTTTTCGTTTTGATACGGATTTGCATTGTTATCCGAGTCAAAACGATACCGTATTAGATCCAACAGTACATAGTGTCAAAATTTTTTGTCGGAATTTCGAAAATCTGACCATACCACTGAAATCAGTACAAAAAATCGAGTCGGAATGTCAAATTTCACGGCCAACGGAGGCCCAGAAGGCGGCGCGTGGCCCTCACTCTCCACCACCGCGAGTGGAGTTTGTTTCCAAGCGGTTGGGGTAGTTTTGATGCTGGACACGTGGCGCGACGCGATTCGTTAATTTTTATGACGGTTGAAAAGTCCATCCAATCACGTTAAGACACGTGTTCAAGTCAACTGCTCCTGAAACGGTCGACTGCCACGTGTTGTACACGTGTACCAATGATATGTGGCCACGTGTCCAATAACTTGTGATTTTGCCACGTCATCGCGACACGTCACTTGCCACATCATCACTGTGGACGAATAGGGTGGTGACACGTGTCGAGGCTTGCCACATCATCACGACACGTCATCATCCACGTCATCCGTTGACCCAATCAGGTTATGACACGTGGCATTTCGGACATGTCAGCACGAATCACAAGCGGCCACGTGTCACATGCGTCAGCAGCCCTATGTAGCGCGTGGAGGCGCGTTTCCCGCGTGGTGGCGCGTGGAACAGAGTCCAGAGGCGCGTGTCGGCGCGTGAGGGATCTTCCGGCGTCCAAATTTCGTCAAATTTTTTTCAGAATTAAATTTTACATTTTTCTTGAATTTTTGATATATTTTGATGAATTTTTGGAATTCATTTGATATTTTAAACTAAATTTACTAGTATTTATTGTGTATAAATGCTTAATTTGTGTTTCATAAATTCAAGAAAATTCAGTATATTTATTGTGTATTTATATACTGATTTTTGGTTGATCATTAACAAGTTTTGGTTATTTCTATATATGTTATAGAAATGAAAACGTTCGTAAAAAAAAAAGGTGAAAATAATCCAGTCTCACGAGGAGACGAGGACTATCCAAAACTTGAAGATAAGCTTTTCTTAAATGGTATTCCCCGTTGGAGGAAGGGAATATTGTTAGAGTTTTGGAGCGGTTTAATGCGTTAAAACCGGGAAATCATAGAGCTTGTCTGGAAAGGAGGATTTTCCTCTGGAATTGATCAATTAAAATGTTAAAATTGCGAAAAATGCTTTTCGTGAAAAACACTTTAAAAAATTCTATTTTGGAGAAAATTCTGATTTCGACGAAAGTGGACTCCATTGATGGATTAGTTCCTGAATAGGATTATGGATCCCAATGCAAAGTGTTTGTGTTGACCTTGGCCAAAGAAAGAGCTAAGTTATCTTATAATCCTAGAACCATGTTACTTAGAAGTAACAAGTTGGTTCATCGCCCATGTCTGGATGCTGTTATTAAGGGTGTTGTGAACATGTTTTTGGATCTCTACTATAAGTTCGTAGAGATGATCCCAGTCGCCTTAAAAGAAATTGAGACAGTTCCACTCGATGTAAATGAAGATTGAGCTCTTCATTTTTCACTCTTTCTCTTGCTGATTTCGTTTTTCAATTTTGTATTGAAAGGCTTTGTGCTTAAGTTTTTATTGTGGTGATAATTTTGACTAAATGTTGGATATTTTTATGGTATTATAAAATGTTTATTTGTTAAACATTGCTATTTTAGTTATTTGTTTTAGTAATTTTTAATTTATTTATTTTGAGATTATAACTCGGTGTTATATTACTCATTAGTTTTATACTTAAGAGAAGTATAAATTTAAATAAATTAAAATGTAATCTAAAACAAAACTAAATATATATTTATTATTGGAAATTTAAACCTAATATGGTGTTTGTATTAGCCTATGTAAATGGTGACTCGATGCATTGCGCATGGATGTTCGATTTTACGTGAACCAAACACTATTTTTAGTTTTAAATGATCTTATAATAAATATGGTGTATCGCTTACTTATTAGTGCTACTTTTGTCTTTAACGGTTTTTCAATAACTGCTTCAAAAGCAATAGTTGCTTACCTAAATAAGGGTTTTTGTTTGAACGGTGACAATTATAAAGTTTGGGCTATGATAGTCCAATACATAATTGAAGAGCAAGAGGCTCTTGACACTCTGGAGAGAATAATGGTTCCTCCTTCAGAGGGTAACACCGCCCAAACAAAGAGGGACCTTGATGCTTATCAGATCTGGAAAAGGAAAAACTCTACTGCCCGCATCATCATGCTTAGTGCTATGGATGATGATATCGCGAAAAGGTTTCGCGTCTTCCTCACAGCTAAAGAACTTTGGGATGCTCTCAAAGAAAATTTTGGAGGTGTCTCCTTAACCAAACTCCGTTCCTTGAGTATCAAATTTGATACTTACAAGAAGAGAGCAGACCACACAATGAAGAGGCATTTAAGAGAAATGTCCAACATGATGACGGAGCTTCATGATGCTGGTCATAAGTTGACTGAAGAGCAGAAAGTTCAAGCTGTGATACGTTCTCTACCGGCCGGGTGGGAGCATATGAAGTTCCACCTAACCCATTCTAATGACATTAAGACCTTTGACGATGCAGTTCGTCATCTTGAACTAGAGGAGGACCGATTGGCTTCTTTCCGTGTGAGATCTGAGGTTCACATGGCAGGTTCAAGTCCTGGTCTGAAGTCCAAGGAGAGGAACAAGAGGTTCTTCAAGAAGAAGGCAAAGAGAACGGTGGGCAGTGTTCCAGTTCAAAAGAAGGGCACGAAAGATTTTAACATTTCTAGGGTGAAATATTACAATCGCAGATAGAAGGGGCTTTTTGCAAAAGATTGCACAGCTCCTACGGTAAATGTTACCGAAGTGTATAAGTGTTATACATTTGTTTCAAGTTCTGTTTTTTTCCTAACTGAATCTCGTCCTTTGTGGATCGTAGACTCAGGAGCAACAGACCACGTAACAAAGAATCAAGATTCTTTTGTTGAGTTCCACAGTGTTCCACCGGGAACTGAGTGGATATACGTGGGAAACAACTCTAAAGAGAAAGTCTAAGGGATTGGCTGTTGTCAGCTGGTCTTGAATGGTGGTCGACCACTATTTCTTAAAAATGTCCTCTATGCTCTCGGAATTCAAAGGGACTTGATATCTGTTTCTACCCTCATGAATTTGGGATTCATGTTATCTTTTGAATGGAACAACTTTAGTCTCTTTATGAACAATATCTACTTTAGTGGTGGACATTTGTTGGATGGTTTTATTGTTTTGGATTTAGATCCAAATTATGTGTGTCATAATAGTTTTTCCTTTACTGTTAACTCATCTGTGGATAATGTTAGCATTTCAAAAATGTGGCATGCGAGACTTAGTCACATTGGTCAACGTCGTTTAGTACGATTGACTAAAGCAGGTTTGTTGGCTGATTTATCAAAATAGATCTCCCAACTTGTGATAGCTGCTTAAAAGGAAAGATGACAAGAAAACCATTTGGTAAAGCTACGCGAGCTGACCAACCATTGCAACTAATCCATTCTAACATCTGTGACCAAATGAATGTTCGGGCAAGGCATGGTGCATACTATTTCATTACATTCATAGACGACTATATAAGGTATGGTCATGTCTATTTGATTACACATAAATCTAAAGCATTAGCATGTTTTAAAAGATTTATGGCTCTAGTTGCAAATCAATTAGAGTAGAGAATCAAAGCTTTAAGGACCGAACGGGGAAGAGAGTACCTCTCCGAGGAATTTACAGTTTTATGTGATGAAACAGGTATTGAACATCAGTTGACAATACTTAGGACTCCACAACAAAAATGGAGTAGCGGAAAGAAGAAACCGAACCCTCTTGGAGATGGTGAGGTCTATAATGGCTGAAGCCAATTTGCCTATCTCCTTTTGGGGAGACGCACTATTGGCTGCCATATATGTACTCAATAGAGTAGCTTCTAAATCCGTTGAAACCACGCCTTGTGAATTGTGGACGAGCCGCAAGCACAATTTGAACCATTTGCGACCATAGGGATGTGCTACCTATGTTCATGATACATCTAGCAAGCATGGCAAGCTAGGCCCTAGAGGCAAGAAAGGTATCTTTATCAGATATCCTGATCTCTCCAAAGGATACGTTCTAGTGGGAGGGAATGAACATGGTCAAATAACAGAATTTGAGTCACGCGATGTCACATTCGTAGAGAATGAATTTCTTAAGCTGGGAGAAGTGGATAAGGAATTCACTTTCTCTGAAACTCAAGAGTCTGAAACTTCAGGATCACTCCATCCGAGTGGGAGGAATGAAGTTGAAGACGTGAGGGAAAGGGAAGAGAATGATGTTTTTCAACCTTCACAAGCGGATTTGAGTAATCCTGACCCTGACTTGAGTGGTCTTGATTTTGAGTGGGAGTCTTGTTCCAAGTTCAAGTGTGAATATAGATATAGATCCCAGTGGGAGTGGTCCCAGTGGGAGTTCTGCCCAACACCTTGATGAATATATGAGATTTGTTTATCAAGAAGCAGAACCTAGTTCTGCCCAACACCTTGATGAATATATGAGATTTGTTTATCAAGAAGCAGAACCTCTAAAACGATCACAGAAGGGAAATATCCCGCGATGCCGTCATTTATTTGATAGCGAAGCTTTCTCGATCGTAGCTCAAATTAAAGACATTCTAACCAATATGTAGAGATATTGGAATCCCCAGCGAAGAAAAAAATGGATAAAAGTGATGGAAAGTGAGATGGAGTCAACAATGATCAACGAAGTTTAGGAACTAGTTGATCTGCCCAAAAGGCATATAGCCATTGGGAATAAGTGGGTACATACGATAAAGCGATCAGCGGATAGGAAACCTATCCAGACTAAGTGTCGGCTGGTTGCGAAGGGGTTTGCACAACAGGAAGGAATTGACTATCAGGAGACTTTTTCACCTGTTGTCCGTTTCACGTCTATAAGAAAAGTACTTGCTTTTGTAGCATGTATGGACCTTGATTACATCAAATGGATGTAAAGACTGCGTTCTTAAATGGCGAACTGAATGAAGAAATCTATATGGTTTCATTGTCCAAGGTCAAGAACATAAGGTTTGTAAGTTGAGAATATCAATTTATGGCCTTAAGCAGTCTTCAAGACAATGGTATTTTCGTTTCCATGAAGCGATTATATCAATGCAATTTAAGGTGATTAATGCAGACTTGTGTGTCTACATTAAGCGTGAAAACGGAGGGAAGTATGTCATTCTAACGTTATACGTTGACGATATCTTGCTAGCAGGAAATGACACTTCCTTACTCAAGAAAGTAAAGACTTGGTTGTCTTCTAACTTTGAGATGAAGGATCTAGGAGAAGCTAATTACATTCTTGGGGTTAAGATCTCAAGAGATCGATCTAAGAGATTATTGGCTCTTTCACAAGAGACGTATATCAATAAGATCTTAGAACGGTTTGGTATGGCTCACTGTGATCCCGATCCAACCCCTATTGCATAAGGTACGGAACTGAATGCAAGTATGTGTCCCACGACTCCAGAAGAGACTAAAAGGATAGAGAGAATTCCTTTTAGGTGTGCAATTGGTAGCTTGATGTATGCTATGATTTGTACACTACCTGATATAGGTTTTGCGGTGGGTCTCGCAAGCCATTATCAGGCTAATCCAGGTTTGAAGCATTAGGCTGCAGTGAAAAGGATATTTAGATATTTGAAGGGGACTTCAAATTATTCCCTTTATTACCAAGGAAAGGATCTGCAGTTAAAGGGATACACAGATGCTGATCACGGAACTGATAAAGACGGGAGGTAGTCCACGTCTGGGTATATTTTCATTCTAGGAAATTGTGCAATTTCCTAGTGTAGCAAGAAACAAACTTGCGTGGCATTATCGACTATGGAGTCGGTATATGTAGCTGCAGTAGCTGCAGTACTAGAAGCGTTTTGGTTCGCTTCATAGATCTTTTGGATCTATTGCCTAAAAGGAAATATACGACTATCTATTCCGACAGCACTGCATCGATAGCTTATTCCAAGAATATTTGTTATCATGGAAAAAGCAAGCATATCGATATAAAATATCATTTTGTTAAAGACAAAATAGCACAGGGAGAAATAAGTTTAGTGCATGTTCCAACTGGTGATATGATTGCAGATTCGTTAACGAAGCCAATAGTTCCAAATGTTTTTAGTAAACACATTTTGGAATTTGGTCTTCGTAGGTTATAGGAACATGTTGTTGTTTTTGAACTGTTATAATAACTTTGGTAAATTCTATTGGAATAGAATGTGATTTATTTGTTGTGTTCAAATTCATTCACTAATTAAAGCGATACACATAGAGCTATTGAGTATAGTTCAGTATGTTGGCGAAATGTCATCTACTCACATAGATGAATCTTTTACTATGAATTATGTGTTCATAGGTAAAAGTGGGAGTGTGAGTTACTCCATATGTGATATGTGAAATATCATTATTTCGTTTATACCGAAAGCTGTCCTGTGAAAGGCTTAAAAGTGGACTAGAGGTACTAATGCAAGAGTTGCATTTAGAGACTGAATGCTTTCGCATAGTGTTTATAAAACATACGTCCTAAGTGGATTAACACTATGGCATATTTTAGTAATATGTGTAAAAGCCGACCAAGGGATGGAAAGAAGAAAATTGATCTCAACTTTCCTAATGTGAGACCCAAATGAAACTATGAGTTTCAAGTTCACCCTTAAGGACTCTTGTAAATAACAAGAAGGGTATGTCTGATGATTAACTTGATTGGAACCCTAAACTAGGCTTCGTTAGCTATGAACGGGCATATAAGGACCAGTCAGATAAGCATTAGACATATGGTGGAAGGTTATTTATAGAGAGGAAGTACATTTTCAGTAACATGTCACTTAGTAAACATATAACACTCGAGCTCAATACTTTTTCGTGGAAAAGGTATGTAGTGTATATGAATGTTTTCGTGAGATCAAAAGTGAGTCGAAAACTAGTGATCATGGAAAATGGACTAGGGGGAAGTCACGTTAAGCTAAAGGTGGAACGATGAAGGAGAGCTTCAAGGTTTAACCGTTACGTTGACTGGTCGCGTGAATTCGCCGAATAAGAACTTAAAAGAAGTATGTGTGTTCAATCGCAATGAAAGTGTGTCTTGTCATGTGCGAGTGGGAGATGTTGGTTTTTGGTCCGCCCATGACATTTTGGAATGGCAGGGACTAAACTGTAATTATGTGTAAATTACAGGGACTAAATGTGCAATTTGGTCCGACCCTATATATAGATGGAAGTTGGGATTTCCACTATAAATAGAGAAGAAGTTTCTCATTTCCTAAACAATGAAGGAATCGTAGAGATTCCTATTCGATTCCCGGGGAAAACGTCCCTAGCGATAAACACGACATATTTCTTCGTTCGTCGGAAGAATTCACGGATATAGCCCGTACTCAGTGTATTCATACACTCGTAGGAAAGGCAACCAGAACGATCCGGTTTCTCGCGTAGATCAGATCCATTCCATAAACGAGTTTCCGCTGCACATAAACCGTAAGTCTGTTTATTTATTCTGTTTATGTTTATGGAATTCTGACTTCAAAATGTTAAACTCTAAATTATTGATTACCAAAAATGTTAGATGTATAAAACTCAGTTAAAAAGAGTTAATTATAATTGATCGAAAACTGACCAATTTATTAATGCATTGATTATAATTGATCAAAATCTAACCAATCTATCAAGAACTCGAGTGTTAATTATAATTGATAGAAAACTGATTAATTTGAGAAATAATAAGTTTAAATCAACGAAAATCGAAATCATCAAGGATCTAGTTATATTTTTCCCTATTAAACTTTGATTTTATAATATAAAGTCCCTGAATATATTTAAATTACCACATTAAGTTACTGAACTTTTCTTACATGCACAAGATACATTATCAATTAATTTATCACATTGTATTACATATTTTGTCAAAGGGACATAAACGATATTTTGAGTTAATAACATAGATTATTCTTTATGGAATGTATAGCGCAATAACGAAATGAAGGGCCAATAATATCAAAAAAATCAATGCACGTTATAATTTGATCAATTATTTTTGTGCTTTAACATATAAAAAAAAAAAAAATCAAATCAGTAGTTCAAAAATATTATTCATGCACCTTTAACGGAATGTGAATCACAATTTTAATGAAACTGTTAAATTAATTGATTGTAGATGTTGTACATAAATAGTAAAAATTTAAGAAATTCAACATAATTTATCAAAAATTTTAGATGTGTGATAAAAAAAAAAAAGTACAATTCATGCGTGGTCAAATATTGGTCTGATAATATGCATTGAAATATAAAATACACTTAACGAAATATTAAATGTGTTTAGAATAGAATAACAGAATTAAATGTAACATATACACAAATTAAGAATTTTAATTTCTTTTTTTTTTTTTTTCTGTGATTTTGTTAGACATCTCAATGCATAAAACGTACACCTTTAAAAACAGATTCTGACAAGAAAACAAATTTAATTGCAGAACCATCAAATTCATATGCCTACAAACAGCTATACACTTAAGCTTTTTTTTAACTTATTCTTAAAAAGGTGGCATTTATTCAAGGAAAAAGGACCTAACTTTTGTTACTTGTATGGGCTATAAAACGACAATCCAACTGATACAAAACTGTCAATGGTCTTATGTCTAAACAGTATATTAAACACGCGTGTATAAATAAATATTCCTTCTTTGCTAAAATGCACCCCCTGTGTCTTCTACTTAACGTGTTCTTCTCTCTCTTTTAAAATTAAATAATATAACTTAAATAATTAATTTACAGCTACAGGCTAGAGGTAGGGACAACCCGGCAGCCAGATCGGGGCTTGAATAGATGATCTGGTAATATAATGATGACACATGGCGTGATCGTGCAAGGTGTTTTTTTATATAAAAAAAAAGATGAGAGAGGGTAATGATGGGACATTACAGTTTGATTGTGGAGCCCAATTACATGAGGCTAGGAATCTCTGTCGTTTTGTCTTCAGATTCACTCAGATAGAAATTCTTGACTCGGGCGAGTTGACCCGAGAGTCAAGGTTGTTTGACTCGGAAGGACACGTGTCAGTTGCCATTTCAAAATGGAAATTCCAATTCATTTCCCAGTTCTAGTTACAGTTAAATATATGTATCTCTACCAAATGGCTAGACACATATGCGGTCCCTTCAACTTTAATTTTTGAGTCGCATGGCCCTTTTAACTATTTTAACGACCTATCTAACCCTTTATCTAAAAACCAAATATATCCGTAGCCCCTTCAACTTTTATTTTTGAGCCGCTTGGCCCCCTCAACTATTTTAGCGACCTATCTAACCCCTCATCTATTTTAAAATGGTATTTTTAGATATTTAAATGCTGATGTGTCGTATTTCTTCCTCCTCTTGAGTTTAATTAATTGCTGGGAAATCTTCACTTTATAATAGTTTGTAATATTAATTAGATAGAAGATAGTTTTCAGCATGTGTCCTACATGTCTTTAGTGTCGGACGCGTGTAATGCATGGTACTCTGTTGTGTCTGGTTATGTTCACTCAAAGGTTTAAAAATACCATTTTAAAATAGATAAGGGATTAGATAAGTTGCTAAAATAGTTGAGGGGGCTAAACGGCTCAAAAATAAAAATTGAAGGGGCTATGTATATATTTTACCTTTCAATGAGGGGTTAGATAGATCGCTAAAATAGTTGAGGGGGCCAAACAGCTCAAAAATTTAAGTTGAAGGGGCCACGTATGTATTTGGCCCAAACAAACTTGATTGTTTTGTTTGCCGATTGATCACATGCTTCGCACGTGCCCTTTCATTTTCTACCTCCCGTTTTAACTCAATTTCACTTTTCATTTTTTTTGCTAAACAATTTATTTGTCCTTATATTTTTATATATTACATTACCTAATCCATTAATAAATTTTAAAGTACTGACAGGATGTTTGTTTAGGTGGATAAAAGATGGGATAGGGATTTCCTATCACTATCCCACTTCTATCCACCATTTGTTTTCTTTTAGCTGGGATAGGGATAAGGGAATTTATCTCCCTCTTATCCCAAATACCAATCTCAGTCCTCCCTCCCCTCCCCCCCATGTATTACTTATCTTGGATAAAAAATTTTGCTCTTGTAACCTATTTGTCCCTCCTTTGCTCCATCTTTTCTCATCTGCCCCTTGTAAGCAAATTGGGGGTTTTTAGAGCAACAAAAACCCTAATTAGAGTAAGCAGTGACCAATAAGCAAAACACCTGAAAATGGTTACTTTTCCAGAAATAATAAAAAAAAAATGAAGAAATTGGAAGTTTTGGTAACTAGAAAAGCCCCAAATTGCTGCTAAAAAATGTAGAAATGTATGAATAAAAAGCCCTAATTTTTTGACATAAGTAATATATAATTTATTATTTTTAACATGTTTAGGGGTAATATCGTCAATTATATTGATTTATCCATATCCCTATCCAACATACCAAACATATCTTAAATTATTCCTATCTCTCTTTTAACTTTTATCCCTATCCTTATTCCAATCTTTTATCCCTATCCCTATCCCTATCCCAATCCTTATCCTTATCCCTATCCCTATCTCAATTCTTATCTCTATCCCTATCCCCATCAAATGCGAAACGCCCCGTTAAGTTTTATTTTAAATTAACTCTTTAATCCTTTCTTTTATTTTTACTTATGAAAGTACAAAACTACCTTTAATTATATGTAAAAAATTCCTTTTTAGTTTTTAAATTTAATTAAAATATTTCTAATAAAATTTGTTGTAGTATATACATATGCACCAATATTTTTATACTTTTATAAATTAGTTATAAAAATAAAATTATTTTATTATTTATTGTCTTCAATATTGTTTGCACCAAAAATAATTTATTTGGTAAAATTCCTTGATGCACGTTTTATCTTTTATTGATTCCCCCTTTCCTGGCTTCCCCTCTTGATTCCCTTTTCCTGGTGCCCCTTTCCCTTTTTCTAAATCCCCCATATGGTTCCCTTTCTCCAAGTTTCCCTTTCTGGTTCCCCTCCTGATTCCCTCTTTCTTGATTCCCCTCCTAGTGCACACTTTTCTTAGGGGAAACCCTTTTATCTCAGAGGATCTTTTGATTTTGTGAAAGTGCATATTGTAGAGATCCAGAATTTAAGAACTTCTAGAGTGTGGAGCAGTTTCTCAACTTTTAGCAGTTACTCTAGTAGTGGAGAGCAGTTCTTGCTAGCAAGGAATGTGTGAACAGTTGAGGAAATCATGAAGTTACCACTTGTGTCTATAAAAGCATAATCGTTCATTGAAAGGACGGAAACCCGAACAACCAACAATTCAAACTCAGACAAACCTACCAAGTTTCTTTAGACTTCAGCAAATACTCTAGACTTTCAACAATTTTAGCATTTTCAACATTCTGTCAATTTCTTTTTTATTGAAGTTTATTTATTACATTTGTGATTTTCAAGATTCCTATTTCAAATTATTTTATTATTTTTTTAATCATTTCTTAAGATTGGTATTATTTTTTATAATCAGAATCGAAGGAAATTTTAGGTCTCTTTTCTTTTCATCAATTATTTGATTTCAGAAGTTAGAAGACGCATTACAATTTCTTAGTTTGAGAATACTTTAATTCTCTAGCATGGTCGCAAATCCCAAAAAGTGCGAAACAAATATATATTATCATTGTTTATTAGTTTAACATAATATCTATAAACTAACGATATATATTATTATAAATCTTATTAATTATTTTAAAATGATATTTTTTTGTTTATTAATATTATACTTAAGGTATATTAGAGATGGAAAGTTCAAATTTATAATTTTATATAGTTCTACTCCTAATTTTTTATTTTTAAAATATTTTTTTAGTTATTTTAATAAAAAAAAGTTTTATAAAAAGAGTTTAGTTATATAATTCTATATAATTTAATAAATAAATTAATTAATATTCGTAATATTAAGATTATGTAAGGATAAAAAATAAAATAGAAAAGATAATATGTTTTATTATTATAAAATAAAATAAAGGGTAATTTTAGCATTATTAGTCTAATTTGACTTAAAAGGACTGAACAATTGACAATGATAAAATTTAGAGACTATATAATTATCATGTCGGCTAACTAATATAATATGTAAAAACATAGAGACTAATAAATTGTTTATTTTTTTTATGTTGAATTACAATATATAGGCTTTTTTATAAATTTTTGAATAAATTTACATACAAGCAACTATTGGAATTTTGTTTTAAAAGAAAAAATAATAATAATTATTGGGAAGGCATGTTGACCCTCCCTTATTAATTATTTGAGGGATGAACCCCAAACAAGTCAAGGTCGACTGCCAAGCGACATTCGACTTTGACATAATTTTTTCCTTTTAATATAATTTGTTTTAAACTTGAAATTATCATCATACTTTCTATATAAACTAACATCTTCTCTCTCATTTTCTAATGAGAAAAAAAAAATAAGACAAGAAACGAAAAATTGAAGTTAATATTTTTAGTTTGGTTTTTATTCTTCCAATTTTAGTATTATTTTGATGATAGCTTCTACACTCAGTCAAGTTTGACATACGTTTGCTGTTGTATCATGTGATACACAGGGTGAATTCTGTCTTGAGGAAACCAACTTGGGCTTAAGCAGAATTTCTTTCTCGATTTATTTAACGCTACAGTTAAAGTTAAAAGTCTTGTTATTTTATTGGATAATTTTCTTTCGATATTCTCAAGTTTTCTAAATTTCATTTGTATTCTGTTTACTTTTTTATTGGAATATTATTTGTTAATACTAATATATTTTCTAATAATCTTAAGAAAAAAATTTATTTTCATATAACTTAAGAGGTGAACAGGGTACCTTAGTTCGATTTACCTTAACTTTGGACTACCATAGTAAAAAGATTATTTAAAGAAACGTTTTTGGACATTTGGACTATTTCTGGAAAAATTAAATTTGATCTTTTTTTTATTAAATTGGAGAAATTAATTAATTTTGGACTAATTAATTTTTTCCGTATTATTTTGCAGCTTATTTTTTTCTGAAATTGTGTACTAATTTATTTTGTTGGAATTCCAGAAATGGCTGAACTGACCCCATCTATTGGAGAGATTGGTCCTCAGAATGGTCAAGAGGTTCTTACTAAAGGACAAAATGATAAAAAAAATGGACAATGTAGTCTTATTGTTTTTGGTCTTGTTGCTACTGGTCTTATCAATTCTGTTCCGATTGGTCCTACTGCTTATAATCTTATGGTTTTGCACCTACTGTTTATGGGCCTGTTTTAGGACACAGTCCAGGGTCTAGTTTGAATTCACATTGAATGTTACTAGTATCTAATTTATGTTATATTGAAAGAGCTGAGAAGTTCACCGGTGTGAATTTCAAGACATGGCAGCAGAAAATGTTCTTCTACTTAACTGTGTTGAATTTTCAATGATTTTTATAGGAGGACCCTCCTAATGCTGGGGAGGGTGTAATAAATCTTGTCATCCTGATTGCTTAGAATCATTTAGATACCCTCTGTAAGGGTTTGATTTTAAAACTACTTTACTGATACACTTTACAACATATACACTAAAAAGAAAATGACAAAAGAATTATGGAAGTCTTTAGACTGTAAATATAAATCAGAAGATCTAGGCACTAAGAAATTCTTAGTAGGCCATTTTCTTAATTATAATATGAAAGATTCTAAGACTGTTATGAGTCAAATGCAAGAACTCCAGCTAATTATCTATGGGATCCTGGCTGAAAAGATGGTAATAAGTGAGTCATTCCAAGTAGCTTTAATAATTGAAATATTACCACATGGATAGACTGACTTTAAAAACTACCTTAAGTATAAGCAAAAGAAAATGATTATTGAAGAGATTATTGCCCGACTCCACACAGAGGTGTTGGAGATTGTGCCCTAAGGCCAATATTGGATTATGTAATTTGACTTCTAAGATTAATCTAGTGTAGATTAATATTATCATTTATGTTTGTATGTTAGCATTTATGATAAGTATCCATGAATAAATCGTGTTATTCTAAATATCCCTAGTCGATTGTTATTATGGGAATAATAACAAACTAAGACTAGTGTGAGTAATAATGGATATTCATAAGATGAATATAGTGTATACAGATACAGATTATACTCACGGGTAATATGTTAGAGAACATGTTACTGGAGACCCACTATGAGATCAAGTTCATGGTCATGTGTCACAACTGATCTTGATTATAGTAGTGTCATTAGCTGATTCCTTTGACCTGAGGTCACCATTGATTCCGGGATGAACTCATATTGTGCTTTGACGCAGTCAAACGCTGCTCGTAACAGAGTAGTTATAAAGGCTGTGATTGGGTACGAGATGACTCATGCTTTGGGATGTGAGTGACAGATATGGGATTTTGTCCCTCTCTAACAAGAGAGTGATATCACTGGGCCCCTCGATAAGTAAGACTGTTAAATGCATGGCCGTGCTCAAATAATTGATAGAGTATCAATTGATTTGTCTGGACAGTTTACTTTGAGATCGAGAAAGCATATGATTAATTATATAAGATTGACAAGTGTACCATGTCTTATGATTAATCATGATATCAAAGAGACAAAAGGGAATATGACATTCTATAAATAGGTATTGGATCATTCCAATCATATTAATTGGGTAGTCATAAAGGCTTGCTAGAGTCCGCTTATGACTTATAAGGATATTATGGTAATCTCCTTATTGCCAATTAATATGAACCTATGGGGTCACACACAAAGAGCAAAATGAAGTTCATCTTTTCGGGTATAAATTATTATTGGATAATAATTTATGAATGAGAAAGAGAATAAATATATATATAATGATATATATATATTTATATATATATATGTATATATAAATATTAATATGATTAATATTGCATAAAGTATGCTACATATTATAATTCAATTATATAGAGATATAATTAATTATAATATCAAATATACATATGTGTATGATGGAGAATGGAATTGATTTAATATTAATTGAGAATTAATATTAAGTTGTGTGGGTTAATTTATAATTATAACTAATAAGGGTATTAAGTTATAATTATAATTAAGTTTAATGGATATAAAAGGAAGTTTTATAACCTAAAATCTCTGAACCTAGCCTACACATAAGATGCAGATTTTCTGCAGCCTCCAAGGAGCCAGCCGACTTCACCCTTCTCCATCACCCAAGGTTTTCGAAACTTTGGTTTTTTCCATTCGAAGAAATCGTTCTTCAATCCCGGCGCTAGCACGCGGTGAATGAATTGCTCCGTGTGGATCAACCGTAGAGGGAAGCTACTTTGGTTCCTAATTGATTCAAAACCTACAAAGAATTAAGGTAATTCTTTAACCCTCCTTCCAATTCAATGCAATGTACATGGGTCCTTGGTGGGGATTAATCCTTTTATTTCCGCTGCGTATTGTTTTTGTGCGATTAAATCCCCAACAAGAGGAAGACAATAAAAGGTCGTTGAATAAATTATCCAAGGTTGCTAACCAATATGTGGCAAGGGCTAATGTGGTGGAGGTCAAGAAAGACTCCAAGAAAAGCAAACAACCAGCTAGGTCCAAGTTGGGAACAAAAAGAGGTGTTTCCAAGAAACCTAAGTTCAATGGAAAATGCTTCAACTGTAATAAGATAGGGCACAAGTCATTTGATTGCAGATTACTTAAGAAAGTCAAGTCAAACGAGTCTGATGTTGTGGAAGCTATTACAAAAGATGTGTTTAAAATTGACCTGTGTGTTGTGATCTTAGAAGGCAACATAGTTGACTCAAATCCAAGAGAATGGTGGATGGACACCGGTGCTACATATCACATTTGTTGTGACAAGGAGTCTTTTACTGAATTGACTCTTACTAGGACTGGGGAGAGCTTTACATGGGCAACACATCTACTTTAAAGATCAAAGAAAAGAGGACTGTGATCCTAAAGATGACATCTGGAAAAAAAATGAAACTACAGAATGTCTTGTTTGTGCCTCACATTCAAAAGAACCATGTATCTGAGAGCCTCTAAAGTGTACATGGCTTGAAGATGATATTTGAGTCTCAAAAGTTTATTTCGTTAAAAAAGGGGAATATATGTGGGAAAGGGCTGTGAGTCCAATAGAATGTAGAAACTTAATGTAATTTCTTGTAAGTTCAATTCAATGAATTGTTGGATATGCCCTAGTCCCGAGGCATTGGACCTTGTATTTGTATTGTACATTATTGGATTTATATATTATACACATTTTGTGTCATTAATAAAGGCATTAATTCATTTATTATATATATCTTGTGCAATATCTTAAATGAAGTATCCAAGTATGGGTACTTTCGGGTATGTCGCTAAGCATGACAATGCTATGGACATGTAGAAGGGATTTGTCACTCAGTAGTCCATTGAAAAGATATCACCAGCCTCTTAATGAATGTGACTGATCAGAGTGTGGCCACACCCAAACAAGTTGGAACTTGTTTGTGAGCATCAGTACATTCGGGATCAAGTTAATGTCCGGACACAAAAGAGGGTGATCAATCCATGTCTCTGTGTTGGACACCGATATCAATGACATGGGATATACAAGTTCAGACTACAGGGTTATGATTACAGTTGGACTGCCATCTCCATCTTAATTGGGGGCTGTAGTGGCTTGCTAGAGCCCGCCTGCAGTCTGTGGGCCATAGGCCCATTGCCAACATAAAGATGGGCCCACGGGATCGTACACATTGGGCATCTGAACACGGACTTAAGGAATCACCTGTATACTTGGAGTATACGCACCGGAGAGAGAGAATTATATTAATTATATTATAAAAATCAATTGGATGGATCATAATAATAAAATTAATATTTGATTGGCCTTCTCATAATTAATTAGATTAACTTATGAGATTATTCCTAGGTGGAAATATTTCACATGTATAGGTTTACATGTGTCTTTGTCTTATGAATGTCAAAATTAATTCCATGGTATAATTAATTGATCAAATTGATTTTAATTTAATTGTATCAGATATATTATTTGGAATAATATGTCCAAGATACAAGTTAAATGAAATTAGGTTTGATAATTAATTGGACCTGGCAAATTAATATTGGATTGGGTTTTAAAAGGAGAAAAAAGCCCACATGAGACAAGGAAGGGAATTGGGCCGAAATCTCAAGGAGAATTTCGGCCCACCCTAGGTAAAAATACCTAGGGATTTCGGCCAAGGGATGGATGACTCCTCCTAGCCAAAATTTCCAAGCCTTCCCCTCTCCAAAGTTTCCAAATTCCAACGCTAGCACGGGTCGTGTTCCACAGGTGTTCGTGTACGTAAACGAGGAGGGAATCTATGTTGATTTCTGCAGCCATCTCTAGAAGAGATACTCCTGGTAAGAGTTTAATCTCTTTTTGATAAAATTTTGATTTTGCAATTTTCATCTCAATTGCTCCTTGGCACGGATTTGAGGAAATTGCAGCGATCTTCCGCATTTATTCGGATGATTTCCAGTGAAAATCTCAACATGAATAAAAATAAGAATAATGTCTCTTATGTTTATATCATTGAGTCATTTAATTTATAGCATGGTAGGCTTGGACATGTTAATTGTGATACTCTGTGGAGATTAATTAATTTAAATCGTATTCTCTCATTCCAAATTAATAAAAAACATAAATGTGAAATTTGTGTTAAGACAAAATTAACAAGGTCTTCATTTCATACAGTTGAAAGGAATACAAAACCACTTGATATTATACATAGTGATATTTGTGACTTGAAGTTTATACAAACTAAAGGAGGTAATAAATATTTTATTACCTTCATTGATGATAGTACAAAATATTTCTAAATATATTAGTTTAAAAGCAAATATGAAGCTTTACAGAAATTTGTTCTCTATAAGCAAAAAGTAGAAACCAACTCAATAAAAAGATTAAGGTAGTAAGAAGTGATTGTAGGATGAATATGTTGAACCATCTAACGAGTTTTTCTCCCAACATTATATTAGTCACGAGGTAACACCACCATATTCTCCTCAATCCAACGGAGTAGCAGAACGCAAAAATTGTACCTTAAAGAAAATGATGAATGTGATATTAAACAGTTATGGGTTACCATAGAACATGTGGAGGGAAGCTATTTGTCAGCTAATTACCTTTTAAACAAGGTGCCCCGTAATAAATAAGACTAGATTCCATATGAGTTGTGGAAAGGAATAAAACCTTCTAATAACTACTTAAAAGTGTTGGGGTGTCTTGCTGAGGTACTGGCTCCATTACCAAAAAAAATGAAAATCGGTCCAAAGACGGTGGATTGTATTTTTATTGGTTATGCGTGTAACAGCAATGCATATAGGTTTCTTTTGTATGAATCCAAAAATCTTGATATTCATAAGAATACTATTATAGAATCAAAGAATATTTCATTCTTTGAAAATGTTTTCCCATGTAAGGCTAGTAAGGATGGATCCAGATCCAAACAACTGAGGAAAACATTTAAGATGTTCCACAAAAGGTTAAAGAAAATAGTAGGTTGAGATAGAAATAGAAGGAGAGGTAGAGCCTAAAAGAAGTAACAGGACAAGAGTGAAAAAAACTTTTAGACCAAATTTTCTAACTTATATGGTAGGGGCTAAACCTCAAAACTATAAAGAAGCTGTAAATTCCATGGAAAGTCCTTTATAGAAAGAAGCCATAAAAAGCAAAATTGATTCTATCATCCAAAAACCATACTTGCGAATTAGTGGACCTTCAACAAAACCACTAAGTTCCAAATGAATTTTCAAAAGGAAAATAAAAGCAGATGGAACAATTGATAAGTATAAGGCCAAATTGGTTATAAAAGGTTATAGGCAAAAGGAAGACCTTGATTATTTTGATAGGTATTCTTCTGTGTCAAGAATAACTTCCATTAGGATGTTACTAACAATTGTCGCCTTGCAAAATCTTGAAGTACATCAAATGAATATAAAAATAGCTTTTCTAAATGGAGATCTTAAAGAGAAAATCTACATGGAGTTACATGAGGGTTTTGTAGCACCAAGTCAAGAAAGGAAGGTATGTAAATTGGTGAAGTCTTTATATGCAATAAAGCAGGCACCAAATATTATGATGGCAAATAGTTATCAAATAAATGAGTGTGACAAGTGTGTATATGTCAAAACCACAAACCAAGGATATGTTATTTTGTGTTTGTATGTTGATGAAACACTCATTATAGGAAGCAATTAAAAGATGGTAAAGAGTACCAAGGATATGTTGAACTTAAGGTTTGACATGAAAGACATGGGACTATCAGATGTGATTTTGGGCATTCAAGTTAAATGTTCACCTAACGGTCTCATTTTGACTCAGTCACACTATTTGGACAAGATACTTGGGAAGTTCAAAAAGGGTGATTTTGGTATAGCTAGAACTCCAATAGACATTAGCCAACATCTGTCCAAAAATAAAAGCGAAAGCATTAACCATGTGGAATACGCAATGGTAATAGGCAGTCTGATATACCTCTCGAGTTGTACAAGGCGTGATATTGCATTTGCTTTTAGCATTTTAAGCAGATTCATAAGTAATCTAAGGGAATTCCATTGGAAAGCTATTGTAAGGATACTAAGGTATTTGTGATGTACTTGTGATTACAGATTGCACTATACGAGAGATCCTGATGTTTTAGAAAGATACTCTTATGCTAGTTGGATAGCTGATATCAAGAATTCCAAAGGTACTACTGGATACATGTTCACTCTAAAAGAAGGAGTAATGTCTTGGAAATCCTCAAGACAAATAATCATAACTAGATCCACCATGGAATTTGAGTTTGTAGCTCTAAATAAAACTGGAGAAAAAGCTGAATGGCTATGACACTTTTTGGAGGATATTCCCAAATGGCCAAAGCTTGTGCCTACAATATGTATACATTGCGATAATCAAACAACAATTAAAAGAGTACAAAATATAATGTATAACGGTAAGTCGAGGCACATGTGTCGTTGACATAACATTGTTAGACAAATGATCTCAATGGAAGTTATTTCTGTTGACTTTGTTGGTTCAAAGGACAACATTGCGGATTTATTAACCAAAGGGTTAAACCGATATCAAGTTGAAAAGGTATCTAGAGGAATGAGACTTAAGCTAATGAATATTTAAGATTCTCTATGAAAGGAAAATGCAACCTTGTTGACCGGAGATCCCAAGATCTAGGTTTAATGGGACAACCTAATTGCATAGACCTTGTAAGGTCACTATAGGGGGTCAATCTCTAGTACATTCTTATGATGTAAACTGATAAAACGTGAAAGGTTAAACTATGCTTTCAATGATTCTTTGTGCATTAGAATTCTAAGCGAAAGAGATCACCTATGTGAGGTTGAAGTGGGGTCGCTTCAAAGGAGACTAATGGGGCTTAGTTAGCTGAAACTCTTGCAAAACCAGGAGATGTTCACCACCATAATAAACATACCCATAAGAACCAAAATTGAGTTAGGTTTGTACTTGTGTGAGGTATATCATCATTTACATAAACGACATAATAGTTTAAGAACACCGCACCTACTAGTCAACCCGTAAAGTAAATATACTTTCACAATAGAAAGTTTAAGGGTTGTAGTCCACTTATCCTATGCAAATATTCACTACAGATTGCTATCACCAAACCCTTTTTTAAAATCATATGGGGGATTGTTGAAATTTTATTTTATTTTTATTTAATTATTGGTAGGGCACGTTGGCCCTCCGACTGCTGACTTTGACATAATTTTTTTCTTTTAATTTAATTATTTTAACATAAAAATTACCATTTTATTCCTCCTACTTTCTATATAAACTAACATCTTCTTCGGCATTTTCTAATGGAAAAAAAAAAAGAAATAATTAGAGAAACAAAAAATTGTTAATATTTTTAGTTTTTTTGTTTGGTTTTTATTCTTCTAGTTTGAGTATTATTTTGGTGATAGCTTCTACACTCGGTTGAGTTCGACAAAACGTTTGTTGTTGTATTCTAGAAGACAGTCCTCCGTACACGGGGTGAATTCTATCTTAAGGAAACTGATTAGGGCCTCACCAGGATTCCTTTCTCGATTTATTCCATGCTACGGTTAAGGTTAAAAGTCTTGTTATTTTATTGTATAATTTTATTTCCGTAATCTCAAGTTTTGTAAATTTTATTTGTATTCTATTTACTCTCTTATTGAAATATTATTTGTTACTACTAATATATTTTATAACAGCAAGAACTTAATACTATTAATGTGTATTTTGTTGACTATAACACATTAATTAACAAGGAAACTATTATGACCTTTTATATATACGAGTCAATTTTTCCTTTTAAGATATATTTAACGGTGAATTTGACCTTTATTTATATTGTATATGAGCTTTATTTGAAATATTAGGTCATCTATAAATATTTATTTTACGCTTTAAATGGTTATAGATGTGAGAATTTGTGTTAAATATCTCATACTGCTTAATAAAAAAACTATGTAACAATTTATATTTTGTGAGACAATCCTTTTGAGTCATGTTTTAGGTTGTCTTCTAGGTTTAAGAGATGAATGAAATCCGTAAAATAGGTTAATCAAAGTATTTGATTAGTGAAAAAATCAGCCAGTTATACATACATTTAAAGAAATACACAGTTAATTAGGCAGAGGAGAAGGCAATGAATTCATGGCAAGAGGAAAATATGCAAAGGCAAAGAGTTGACCCTCCATTTTAGGATCTAACTGGACCACTCCAATGTTTCTGTCGGTCCCCCCAAACCTACAAATTAATTACTACACTTCATTAGGTAAAAATAAAACATAAGTCATGTTTTAATCCATTAATCGATTAATTAAGGAAAATATTCCATAATCAAATCGAATCAAATCAAATATCATACAATGGTTCAATTGAAAACGTACTTTTATATCAAGAATAGAAATTGGACTTGTATGTATGCATACTACAAAAGCATATTGTCATGCTATTTCAAGCAACAAATTGCACATCTCCAACAACTTTTTACAAACTATACTGCTACTAAATTTTCTAACCATTTACTTTCTTTCATCTCAAAAACCACCTACAGATTAATGGATTGTCAATTTTTTTTTAAAATTTTTTTTATTATTTTTAATCATTTTCATATGATACTTAAGGTTTTTTTTTTTTATCAAGACTAGTAAAATATTAATTAAGCTATTAAATGTCTGATTTATTTTTAATAGTGCTTGGCTCTCACACCCCACTATCATACTAAATTTGTTTTCCTTTTTAATGATTATAGTTTAATTATAAGATTGTATGCATTAACTCTAAATCTCTCTTTTAGTTAAATAATGGTAAATTTTTAAAAAAAATGCAAAAGTACATAGCGAATACAAAATGTTGTATAAAAATGATCAAATTGATAATTCTAGAAAGTCATATTACTATGCCTTTCAGCAATAAAGGTGGAGTTGTTTACCAATAGGTTGTAATGCAGTTGGCACCACTAGCTGAGCTGTGAGAGAAGACTCAAATTGTGATTAACCCCCGGCATAATTATCATTTATTAAAAAAAAAAAAAAAAAAAAAAGAGAATTGTTCTTTGGAATTACTAGACCATCAAAAAAAAGGCCTGCTACACAGGCCCAGCTCTTAAATAGTTGGTTTTCAGATTGTATAAAACAAAACAAAACAAAAAAAAAAAATTCAAACTCCGCCCAGCAAGTCTACACAACACAGATAAAATAGTCAATCAAAACTCAAATTCTTGATGCCTATTTGCTACTACTGTTTCCAATTCTGTTTTTTATTTCTTGTCTTATGCTTCCTCTTTACATCATAGTAAAAGCAACTTACATTTCTGTTATTTCTTTTTCAATAACAGAATATATATATATATATATATATATATATATATATATAAAAGAGGAACTTGCCTGGTTTAACTCATTTGGTGGCTTTACATGAAATGTGTAAATAACAGAGACAGAACGACATTTATCAGTATCATTCTGCCACTTGTTTATTGGGTGGCCTAATACACATAATGCTAATGCTCAAAAACCTAATATCAACACCACATCAGATGAATTATGTTTATTTATTTATTTTTTACAAAAAACAAAACAGAACCGATCATGGCCGTACTCCCACACCACAGTAGGCACTTTTAGACCAATCACATACAGACTAATCCCCAATTGAAATAGTCAGACCCATCTCTCGTAGAAATATTTGCTGCCATATTTTGGTTGAGCAGCCAAAGCTCAAACCACTGCGACCAACCCTATTTGGTTGAATCATTCCCTTCAACTCCAACCGACACAGCTTAGTTCAATTATTCTAATTTTGAGAAAAAAGCAGAAGAGAAACCTGTTTTCTGCAAATTATTGGAAGGTTTCTGTTATTATATAGTATAGATTTGAAGCATTCCTATGTGCTAACTAATAATTTAACACAAGACAAACTTGGCTAATTCATCCATCTGGCAAACTATAAAAGAATTCTGAGGATCATTTCTCATAACAAAAAAAAAAAAAAAAAAAAGGCTTGCAGTATGTAGCAGTTTCAACCTCTAACGAATCTCGTACTACAAAAAATAACCAAAAAGCAATATCTGAAAATAAAAATTAAACGACTAAAAAAAATAAAACAATAAGTCTACATATTTAGACCTGACACCGCCAGTTCGGCCACTTGCTTACAGAAAGCAAAAGAACAAACCGTTTTTGCATCACTAGAGAGCATAACGGATCAATTAAACCTACTTAAAAATCTACATCCCATTCCTCTGCCTCACTCTCATATTTTACTAATTTTTAGCTGCCAGACATCTAATCATCTACTTTCCTAGTTCTTATTCCATCAATGTACAAAAAGAACAAACCAACCAGACCCAAATAAAAAAAAAAAAACATAAGACACCTTCCCAGCTACAAAGCTACTCTCCTACTTAATAATGATAACAATAATCAAACAAATAGTGCTATCAAAATGAATACTCCGACGACTCTGCCAGAGTTGTCGGAGTCGCATATCCATCACTGGCAGCCAGTGGACTCACATGCCTACCCATCTTTCTCATCTCAATCACCTTCCTGTGAGAGTTGGAGTGAACTGAAGGAACAAAGGTGGGACTAGCTGCAGGACGGTACTCGGGGAAGAGTCGGCCAGACCTGTAACGAACCCCACAAGCATTGCATAGCGTTTTAGGCCCCATTGGCCCTTCTCTCCATTGAGGAGTTTTTGTTACCTCACAATGTGTGCATTTTCTAATCTCCACTGGTTTCTGTGAGGGCTTCTTCATTTCTATGGAAGATGAGAGTTGCATCAGATTCTTTTTCTTCTGCTGCTTTTTCTTTGTAAGGTTCCACATTGTATCATCAGGATATGTTTCTGATTGTGATTCAGATGAACCCAGAGCAGGATCTCGTTTTGTAGCATATGTATCAGAGATGAAAGGGAATGTGCGCCTCTGGGGACGTGGGCGCTTGCTTCGGGGACGTTTCACTGGGATGTCAAATTTGGGGTGATAGACTGTTGGATTTTCGGCTGATGATGAGCTGCTGCTGCTTTCAAGTACAGAAACTGGACTGGAAGTTGTCCAGAACAGTCGTGAATATTTCCCTTCTAAAGAGTCATAGTTAAGGGGAATGCTTCTACTGGAGGATGCTTCTGCAGTGCTTAGCCACTGTTTTGGCTGAGAAGATTCATCACACTGGGTATCAAATATAAGGCCAATTAAAGAGAATATCTAACACAAGAATCGATAATAATGATAATAATGAAGTTTTAACTCAAGAGGCATCCTATAGCTATTGAGAATACAAGTATGAAAATGACTTCAGTGAACTGTCAGATCACTCAAAAGAATAGTGATCAAGAAAAATATACGAATGCATAGGCTTAAAAGAAGTTCAATCTTCCATAAAAAATTAATAATAATAATAATAATAGTTCAATTACTTTTAATTGTCATTTCCATCCTATCGCTGGTGTGATTAAAAGACAGACTTCGCATCAATCAATTAGATACAACGCATTCACCAAAAAAGAAAAAAAAAAGGAGATGCAACACATAACTCTACTGAGATTGAAAACACCAACCAAGGCAGCAATACATATGACAAATAATTAATAAGCACAATAATCAGCATGATGTACCATCAGTAGGAAAGCATCATGCAGATTTCTTGATCCAGACAAACACGACAAACAAACAATAAAACATCATCAGTAGCATGGGGGATTTTATGGTTACTTTGTTTTCCGCAAGTTATGAGTTTGTATGTTATCAACATTAGATCATTGATGCAAGCTTGAACTAATGGTGATAAAAGCAGAGTAAAACAAAGTAGATGAAAATGAACCAACTACAAAAAGGCACTATTAACAGCAAAATGTCCCAAAATACAGTCATATACTATTAGGTAACTCTGTACGACTGTACACTTCACATGCGTATAGAGTAATAATCAGGAATCTTTTTTTTAACTCAATACTCGTGCAGCTCATCACTCAGCAAGCTTTTCGATATGACTTCATGGTTTGTACTAGGTATTTCCTTTCATCAGCAAGGTGTGAAATACAGACTGTCACGAAGTATTACGAGAGAAACAGTCTATTAACTATGTATTGTCCCAAAGAGAAGATAAAACATTATGAACTCAGATAATGTGATTTCTGGAAAAGCTGCTTAACTTCAATCTATAAACTTTTCATCAAGAGGTAAAAAAGTGTAATCTCAATCGACTTCAGTGAAAGTCTTCAAAACTTATCGTTCTGCAGAATAAAGAACTTCCAAGATTCATAATTTTTTTTTTTAAAATTCCAAATAGATTATTCTTACAATAATGTTCCCTAGCTGACCGATTAAGCTACTCTCTCAAGTCTCAACAAAACCCAGACTTCCAAATTCCTTTGCAGCTGAAGGTTTCATAATGGGGATTGTTAGCACAGCCCTTACTGAAAGCATGAAACTCGGAATAAATTATTGCAATACCTCAATACTGACATGCTTTTCCATATATTGTCATTTGATCCTCCACAGATTCATTATTCGTCCAATTCTAGATGATGAATAAGGGAACAACATAGCGTCCTCTTCATTTAATTTACTAATTCATACCCTGTAAGATGCAAGTATTCAAGAACATTTACCCACAACATTATGCAGAAGAAACTCGGGCCATGGATGAATATTGTGAACAAAACATGTTTTTTTTTTAGGTGGACTAGACAAGAACTTTTGGCACATGTTAGGAGTTATATGTCAAAGACAGACCAGAACAAACACATAACTCCACACCTAGAAAATCAACAGAATACATAAGCGGTTAGCTGGGAAGAGTGCATTGGAACTGAAACCGAAGTTACACTAGAACACTGAAAAGCTATACAGCAAGCTCTGCAATCAAGAGATAATGAACGAAACTCCAAACTACAATTTTGACTATCAAGCATGTTAGCAGAATGGAAAAGCATCTTCTGATATTAAGGATAAAGCACAAAAGGTTCCAATTTGCTTCTTAGCAAGGAAACGAATACCATATACTTGCATAAAAACTCACCAAAATTGAACAGCTTTTTTTAATTTTCAGATCGTTATTATTTTCATCAAAATTGAATCCAGCCAAAACATTTGATGGTGGAGGCACTAGATGTTGAAATTTAGCCTCCCAATCTTCTCCAGCATCATTTGATTCCACATCCTCTAATGGGAAATCAAGATACTTCATGGCATCATCGAAAAAATCATCAGGGACACCATTGAAGTTTTCGTCAAAAAACCAAGAACCGTTCATGTTATTACCCTGTGAACCATCAGCAAAAAGAAGAAAAGATAAGCCAGCTCCTATTCAAAGCCATTGCCGAACGTTCAAATCTCCAGAGAGGTTCAGTGCTGCTTGTTTACCAGATAGTACCTCAGAACTTAAGTTGTTATAGATGTCCAACATAAATCCAACACACATGTCAGTTAAGTTTGATATGTATTTGATGTGGCTACGTTAAGTTGAAGTGAATTATGTAAATAAGGTGTTCAAAAGGCCAGACGCTTTAGACGTTCACTAAAAAAAAAAAAAAAAAAAGTAATCTACCTAATGATTTAGAAAATTGAATTGACATATGGTATATAACTAAACAAGTAATCCATTGCATAGTCAGTAGATTATGATATTGGAGACAAATACCTTGCAGCACCCAAATCTTTGAAAACCAAAATAATCTTCCTATATAAAAGTTTGAAAAAAAAGCCAATAAAATGTTGATAGGAGTGTTTTAATATAAGAAGATGCGTTTTGTATATTAACAATTCAAAGACAATTAAAAACCTTAAATATGAATTAACACGGATATCCTTTTCTAACCAGATACGATGTCGCTTTCCCAGCAGTTATGACGTATTTTAACCAATGAAAAAGCAGTAGCTAAAATTAGCAAATAATATTATAATTATTATTATTTAAAAAAAAAAAAACCACTTCATAGGGTTCATTTGGTTACAGAGAAAATTCATGCAGGAAAACGGAAAATCAAAATCAAAATCCAGTTTAAGTCGAAACTTAATTTTCGTTTTTATTTTTATTTTTATTTTTATTTTATTTTATTTTTTTTTATTTTATTTTTTTTTATTTTTTTTTATTTTTTTTGAGCGAAGAGGAACTATCACGCAGAACAAAACACCAGAGTTTGTGTGCTGATTTTTTTTTTTTTTTTTTGTAATTTTTCTTACTAAAATGCTGTAACCATAGAAACTTTCCACCACCAGTATCCGTCACTTTCCCGAGAACCAAGCAGAAAAAGAAAAAAATTAAAGCGAAATAAACACAATGCAACTGGCATTTATAAACGAAAAATAAATAATGAAGCAATCAAAAGAAAAAGATCAGTCGAACCTTAAAGAAGAAGCGATAAATGGGACCAAATTAAGCCATAAACAGAGGAAATCCACATGAAAACCCTAAGAAGCGACAAAACGGCGAGCTCCTAGACGATAGACTGCAGAAATGACAGCGTTTCAGTGAATGGAGATAGACATTGTAGAAATTGGCGTTGATAGCAGAACGAGAGAAGAAGAAGAAGATAACAGTGGAAAAATGAGATTCCTTTTGAATCTCTCCTGTCTGAGATTAGGATTTTTAGGTTTCTTATGAGGCGAGAGGAGTAATGATAGAGCGCGGTGAGGTGTATCAAGTGACTGTGTGGGGGTGGGGGGTATGGGTTGCTTTTCTGTGTGTATCTCGCGTAATATTATGTGCTGTTTAATTTAGGAAAATCTTGTACATATGGAATAATTGGTAAGTGTGAGGTGGATTTTGTTTACACTCTTTTTATTTTATTTATTTTGGATTTTATTTTAAACATTAGTCAAAGCTTTTGTAAATTAACCTATTAAACAGGATTATTTACTATAAAAAAACGTATGTAATTAATATTAATCCTTACAAAATATGTTATTATCTTTAAATGTACACAAACTTATTTTTATAATTCTAGAAGTCCTATTTAATATCAAATTTTTTTTTGGCAAAATTTTTCCTATTCGTATTTATAATTTCTATTTAGTTAATCCCTCCTTTTGTTCCATCGTGATCGACTCTTACTATAAATGGATTCATTCACAACACACTGTATTTCGATTTTTTTTGTTTTGAATAACTTGAGTACTAACAATTTTTTAATAAATTTGGAAGATTTGTAAAATTTTAAATAACAATACATAAAAGTTAATTTCACTTTACTATGTGATTATTATTAACACCTATCCGTTAAAAAACATGTCCCACATCCCCGTTAAAGTAACGATTTTATGTAGAGTCGAATATTTCATATTCTGCTACAACAAGGTAACTACAGCTTTTGAGCCCCCATCGAGGTATCACAGAAAAATTTATTAGTTCAAATTCACTTATTAATTTTTAATCATTTGAGAAAGATAGAATTTGTTTTGGATATATTTGAAAGGAAATTAGATTTTTGAACAATAATATATAAAAATTAAAATTTGACTTTACTGCACTATTAATGATACTTATCTATTAAATAACATATTCACCTCCTTAAAGTTAAAATAGCAACTTTGTGAAGATTTGATCATTTGATGTTCCGCTATGAGGTAAATCATTGCCTCTTGAGTCTCTCATTGTGGTATTACAAAAGAGATTACTCGCAATGACAAATGTCTTACTTTATTTGATGGTGCAGATTCGCTTCTTATTTTAACAATTTGAGAAATGTACAATTTCATTTTGGATAAACCTAAAAAGAATGTAAAATTTTAAACATTAATATATAAAACTTAAATTTAGAATTTACTACTTGAGTGTTATTAATACTTATATATTAAATAAAATATTATTCTCATGCAAACTTAAATATTTTATATTCCGCTGCGAGGTAAATTATTATTTTAAGCCCCCTATTAAGATACTTAATAAGAGATTACTTACGATGGTATGGTAAGTGTTTTACTCTCTTTGATTGTTCAAATTCATTAAATACTGACTTAAATATCGATCTGACTTGAACATCGATTATTTTGTCAGAGGGTAAATAACCACCTCTCGAGTCCATGCATCAAGTACTGCATAAGATATTACAAGGAATGATGAGTCTTTTACTCTCTTTGGTAGCTCAAATTCGCTTCTTATTCTTAATAATTTGAAAGATGTAGATTTTTATTTTGGATAAATTTGGAAGAAATATAATTTGAAACAGTAATATGTATATATAATTCCGACTTTACTACTTGACGAGTTTATTAATAGTTATCTCTTAAATAAGATATGTCATTCTTTACAGTTAAAGTAGTGACTTTACGTATACTTAAACATTTTATATTGCACCACGAGATAAATTATTGTCTCCTAAATTTTCTATATGAGATATTGTAGAAGAGACAACTATGAATCTTTGAATAAATTAAAATATATATATATATATATATATATATATATTAGTACTATATGTTGAAATTAGAAAGAAAGAGAGTATTGATGAAGAATAGAGTAATAAATCAAAGGGCGGTGGATGAAGAAGCGTAGGAAAACATGATGTATGGGAAAGCACCGACGATTAAGGGGAAAGAGAGAGAAAGTGAGAGTCTGTGCTGTCATCATTTTCAATTTCTTTCTTTGCTGTTGTGATTAGGCCCCACCCTTTCCCACCCTTCTAAGATTTTTGCATTTGCATTCATTATTATTTATTTTTTTCTTTTTGGTAATAAATTAGCAAAATACATCCTCACCCCTTAACTTTTATGAATTTTTATAATTGGCTCTTTCCTTAATTTTTTTAACATATCTTTCTCTCTTATAGTTTTAACCTCAAGTTTAATATCTTTGTCTCATATTGGATATAGTTAACTAGCAAATGATAAAATTTTCTTATGTAAGACTTTAGAGTTCATTGGAGGATCTTAATTATATTTTATATGTAATTGTGTTAAAACCATGGTTTTCAGACCCGGATTGGTCATCGAACCGGTGAAAGGATGAATTCATGGATTTTGGATTAAACCGAAATAAACCGGAATCGAACCGGATTTAATAAATATATTAAAATATTAAAATATTTTTATTTTTATATTTATAATTTATGAACATTTGAATATTTTTATTATAATTCTTTAAGTTTAAGCATTTCAAACACAATATAGTAATTAAAAAAATTCAATTTATGAAATATAGCTTTTATAGTTACAATTACATGTCAATTTAATTTAAAATAATTTAAAAATACAAACTATATTTTATTTTAATTAAAAACACTTCAAAATAATAACTTAAATTTTATATTCAAATAAAAAAATTTTTTTAAACAATCTGATAGAACCGAAAAACGGGTAGAAACCGACCAGTCTGATCTCAGGTTCCGGTCGATCCGGTCCGGTTTTTACAACTATGGTTAAAACTACGGATATAAATAATAATTATAATTTAGTCTCACGTGTTCGTATAAATTATGTCCCGTGCCAATTAATTAATATTATGACCCACATAAGAAAAATGTGTTAAATTGGACACTAATACTATCAAAGTAGAAAAATTATATATCAATATCATAGTTGTGAAAACCAGACCGGACCGGCCGGTAGGATCGGGTTCGACCGGAACCGGAGGTCAGACCTGTCGGTTTCTATCCGGTTTGCATTTTGGTCAACAATCGGTCAAACTTTGGTCGGACCCACCGGTCGAAGCGGAAAACCGTAAACCGGACCGGTTTTCTGGTTCGACCAGATTTTTTTTAAAAAAAATTATTTGAATATAAAATTTAAGTTATTATTTTGAGGTGGTTTTAATTAAAATAAAATATAGTTTGTATTTTTAAATTAAATTGACATTTTATTGTAACTAAAAAAATTATATTTCATAAATTGATTTTTTTAATTACTATATTGTGTTTGAAATGTTTAAACTTAAAGAATTATAATAAAAATATTCAAATTTTTATAAATTATAAATATAAAAATAAAAATATATTAAT
Organism: Euphorbia tirucalli; assembly: GCA_039660915.1. Taxonomy (NCBI): domain Eukaryota; kingdom Viridiplantae; phylum Streptophyta; class Magnoliopsida; order Malpighiales; family Euphorbiaceae; genus Euphorbia; species Euphorbia tirucalli. The sequence goes on from CM077639.1 coordinate 17,646,971, forward strand.
AATTTAATATATTTATTAAATCCGGTTCGATTCCAGTTTATTCTGGTTTAATCCAAAATTCATGAATCCATCCCTTCACCGGTCCGGGTCTGAAAACCATGATCAATATATAGAAAAAATCAATCAAGAGATCAATTGCGAAATGTATAAAAATTTTAGGGATTAGGATATATTTTGCCTTAAAAATTTTACATTTTCGGCCCCAACCGGAGATGAGAGATCTATTTTCTATTATCATGTGCTGGCACATGCTCTTCGTACTTCCTTCCTCTATTTTTATTTTATATATATATATATACATTTTGGATCTACTCTTTTTATTTGTTCTTGTGAGATCCCAATTTCTTCTTTTTATTTTATTGTGTAACATTCATAATGTATGATATTGGTATGGGAGTCAAATTGACCATTCTGTCTAGATTTATTTATTTATTTATTTATTTATTTTTTTTAAGTAATAAAGAAACATACCCAACGTGATATTTTAAAATACTATTATAATTTTGTCATCCTGAGAATACTTTGTTAGGTAATGGAGTCAATCTCATCTTGATTTATACCCATTCAAAATAATTCAAGCCATACTAACCACTATGTGCAAATACCTTAAATTATGGGTCAATAAAATCGGTATGTTGTTCTCAACAATGATTCAAAAATCTAATTCAATTAAAAGTGTAATTTGAAGTTAAAAATTTATTTCCGACTTCAATGAAAATTTAGAATAGTACAAAGACGTTTTGGAACACGTGAAAGTCATTTAAGTTAAATAGATAAGTTAAGAAAGAATTTGTATTAAAAGACAGTTGACGGCACTTGATGTATCTTTTGATTTCCATTTATAGGAGAAAAGCTTTTTCTTCATTTCCTTTTAGTTTATTATTATTATTTAGCTTATAATTTGTAATCAGATTGAGATTAGATGTAAATATATATAAAACCATAAGAAGTGTAATTTACGTGTGAGAGTAACTGTATGATTGTCGATAAATTTTAAGGAGATAAAACCATCTAAAAAAACCAATGTATATGTTGTTTTTTTTTTATATATAAAAAAAAAAAAAAAAGTATAATAGTATAAACTCACTCCGTATAAGAGGAAGTAAAACCACTCTTATGGTAAATAGCTAAGGTTTACTGATTTTAGTTCATTCAAGATTGACTTTCAGAAGTGCACAATACAATACAATACAATACAATACAATACAATAAAGCACCTATTATTGTTTGTCTCCAGCAAAATTAAACCTTACCCATTGTTTATAATGGAGAAAGAAGATAACAGCCATACTTGTATTGGAAGCGTAAATCAATCATTGAGTCGAGTCTTTTGAGATTTCATTTTCTTGAGCACATTTGCAAATTACACAAACCATATATTATTACTCTGCCTTTTAAAGCGTTTGTTCAAATGTTGATATAAAGATTGTTACAATGTTGCCATCTCAAAAGCCACATAATTTCAGATGATGATTTCTCAACAGAAACAACAGACTATTCAACATTAGTCACCACGAGAAAATTTATTTACGCCTCACTTGGCATACGGATGACATGATATGCCATACATATAGTACAGCTTCTCTAGTCACCACGTCTTAATATACCAAACCATAAAACTCCCCCTATGACTTTCAGGACCAAAAAATGAACACGTCATATGATGAAAACGCATTTTCTCAAGCATAGCCATCCACCAAAAATTGGAATCAAACTGATCCCTGCTTTCCTATCCATTACAGTGCTCTTTTTCTGTGCAAGTGATTCCTATTTAAGATTTGAACAGTTAATGTTTGTATATTTCCTTTTTCATCCCTCCCTTTTGGCAACAACTAAGAAACATTCATATCTTAACTTTTGATGTTCTTCTTCTAGCATTTACAATTAAGACGAGTACAAGGAGAAAGACAATGGACATAACCCATGAAAAGCTTCTCCAAATCGTGAGTCCACCCGAATTGCCGAACACCTCCAGTCCTTCCTGCAGTGTAAAATAATATGATGCATCAGACTAAAGTGACACTCAAGTCAAATGAATGCTTCTTTGTTAAAACAATAAAGGGCACAGGAAAATTCCTAACTTCCCAGGATAAAGATTGCAAGACTGGATCTACTTTGTCATTGATGTAACCACCAATAAATTTGATACTGAGTGCCAGATCAACACATAATCATTCATATTTTTTCCAAATGAATATTGTAAATACTTACTGTGTTTGTCAGGCTCTGCTGCGTGTGTTTGTTTTGCTTTGAAAAAATTTCTTCAGCATATTTATAAAGCTCCAAGTCAAGATCATTAAGCATTTTTATCTGCTTGAGAACAACGTCAGAAACATGTTTTCGGTCCTGTGGAATTTCACAACCATGTGTTAGTAGCAAAACAATTGCAAATTTATCCAAATTCACACTATAAAAGTAAATATAATAGCATCAAAAGAGTTTCAGGAAGTAGACGTTGCGGTGTTCTATTAACCACCAGTATCCCAAAATGTGAGACTCAAAAATTAATCACATGGCTTCATTATGTTTTATATTAAACCTAAGATATTTAAAATAGAACTTTACGAAGATATTGTTAGACTTTTAATTACTAAGATAGCACTAATAAAATGATATAAAACTCAACACACTGAATGGACAGGAAATAACTTCAGACTTGGAGGCTGAGAAAGGTCAACAAAAAATAAAGCACTAGTAGCTTTCTATCAAATAGCATTTGCACTATATGAAACAGTGAAAATATGACTAAGAAAAATGGGAACTCTACACGGGCAAATGATTCCTGCCCAACTATAGGAAACCCTACAGACTAGTACAAAGTAGGAATGCAACAGCTAATTGGGTCCGGTCCAGGCCCCATAACCTTTTCTTTAAACATAGACACACTAAATGAGACACAAGCCCACCCAGCATGATCCTAGTAAAAGCTGTCAATGGACAAATCCAAGGGAGCATAAACAAACATCAATTTTGCTAGATTTTTATAGAAGTTGAAAGGATCATGCACATATAAAAGGTGAATTAAAAAAGCCCACTGTATTGCCAAGTCACGGACCAGACTTTTTACTGCATTATGATCTGCTTCAGGCGCAGTCTGATCAGGTGATCAGACAATTAGCTTAATTCAGAAACCTATTAACAAGCATGGATAAAATATAATTCTCATTTATATACACAACTAATATTATAGATACACCTCCTTCGAAAATCCGCCTCTGTCCTAGTTCTTTAGCACGAGCATTATGTTCAAGTTGGTGCTCAGAGTTGTATGTTTATACTTTAATTTTTATGAAGCACTATAAGACTTTTTATCATTATTGAATTTGAAGAAAAATTTAAATAGGTTTCTCTTAATTCCTTCTCTTGGTATTTCTCATGAAATCAACAAGTTTGTGTAGCAATTTGTGATAGAGATTTTTAGACTATATATCACTGATTGATTTATATATATATCACTGATTGATTTATAGATATACCTCCTTCGAAAAGTTTGCTGGAGCTATTCTCTTCAACGAAATGGTCCGACGACGTGTCTGGGTCTTCCGTAAAGTAGAAATGCACTCCTCATACGCATGCATAAGTTTCTTTACAGTCATCTAATATATATGATAAATAGATGCATGTTATTTTTATTCTCCTTCTTCAAAAGAACAAATCATTAATAAGACATCTGCAAAGAGCCTCACATTTTCTTTCTTCCCGTCAAAATTTTCTTTAGAAGTGATTCCATTTGCATTTAGGTTCATGCTACTCTGGTTCAGGAAAAGCAGCAGAATCACTCAATACTCTTATTACTATCCAGTTGCCATATGCCAATCCAAATGAAAAGGAATAACAACTACTTACCTGATGATCATCATTTTCAGACTCAGAATCTGCAATAGAGGAGCCCTGCTCTGTACCATAAGTTGAAATTAAATCACAATTGAATAAATAATAGCTATTATTGGCAGAAGGATACAGGTTCCTTGATTCACCAACCTGATTTATTATCAGCTGCACTCTCCATGCTGGAGTTCGATGCTAATGCCTGAGCAATCACCTGTGCACCAACCACATTGGCAAACATAGTTGCAGATTCCTTGTGGTCCTCAGTTAGACCTACATATAGCATCTCATCCAATCTCCTCTGCAAGATTTACAAGCATCTAACATAAAAAAACCATGAGGAGGAAAAAAGAAAATCAGAGAAACACTATTATGAAATTGCATTGCTCAAAAGCATGGACAAACCATCATGTTTACCTTTGCAACTTGCAGCACATGTTCACCAAGAATCTTATACTTCTGTACACAATGGCGTACTTCATGGGATTCCATCGAATAAGAATTGTTCGTCAGTCCTGCAACCTGTAAATTAAAACAGTTCAAGAAAAAAAAAAGAAGGAAAGCAAGGATAACACAGCAAGGAGGAAAATAATAAATGTAAATGCAGATGTGCCAAGCCGGGCAAGTACCTGAAATGTCGCTCCATTATGGATAATATCATGAGCTATAGGGTCATTAATATATTCATGTAATGGCATGACAATTTCCTCCATGTTGTATGGATTTTTGCTCTTCATGTGATTTAAACCTTTAAGTTCCATAGCATCTCTCTGTCCATCAAAGTTAAAACATACAAAAACAAAATGAACCACTAGAAAGAAAGAAAAAAAAAAAAAAGTTCCAGCACTTCCTGCTACCACAAGTCAACAATCAACTAATAGTTATCAGTTTGGTACTCATATATCATCAAGCAGACTATCCCCATGTAAGTTCATGGAACTGGGGAAAGATAACATAGAGCTCTACTTTTGTCATAAAGGCCAAAGTAGTTTACATATCCTTTAGTTTAGCTCCATAAGTGTTTCCTGAAAGAAAGTAGTTTCTAAATCGATCGTCATATTATAACAGTGTAAGCTGGTAATTATAAGAAATCATTGATGAACAGTGAGCAAAGTTTTCAAGGTACTAATATAATAACGCAAAACACATCCTGAGCCCTCTGATCTTTTACCAAAACTACAATTAGCCCCCTGATCAATTTTTTAAACACATTGAGTACTTGATCTTTTCATTTCAATATTATTAGCCCCAAACTTGACCTATCTTTTGCGTATGCGTAATACGCTTCGTTCAGTGACAGAACTGTGAAACAAACATTTCCAAATAATTTAAAAATTACATGATTTTAGCGCTTGAAACTGTAAAATGGATACTTCCAGTAAATCTGTTTTCTTATCCAGGCCATTTTCTAAAATTGTGTTACGTATTAGAATATTATTGGTCTTGTTACATAGGGTTTGTTAAATAGACATAAAATAAAATCGAGTTCGGGGCTAATAATATTAAAATGAAAAAATACTCAATGTATTCAAACAATTTATCAGGGAGCTAATTGCAATTATGATAAAAGATTGGAGGGCTCAGGATGTGTTTTGCCAATATAATAAGGCAAACGATTTGCATCAACCACCAATTGTCAACTGAGGTCATCTCCAAGGAGACACTTTTGGGAGGTACAAGGACTATTGGGATGAACAGTGTAAATATATCGGGGCAAAAATAATATTCACATGAAAGCTCCAGCACAAATCTAAATCTATGTCGATGGAAACCTGGACAAGAGTATACTATCTTAGTTTTGCCAATGAGCACTTCCGTTTTGAGCAAAACGGACATCATGATCTGCAAGCAAAGTGACCAAGGGGTTTACGGGGTTAGTTTGACAAAAGGGATGGTAGAGCTGCATCTTGCCCAAATTAAGTTAACCAAGATTAGAAGAAGGGGAGGGAAATGGCAACCTAGTTTAGGGCTTGAAAACAGGTAAGAGGAGAAAGACCAGCTATGATGTTCAATTCATGGATTATCATTTCTGTGGAACATACATGGACTAGAACTGAATGAAGAATTAAGCAATTCTGATCATTGATTATAAGCCACAAAAAATTAATAAAATTAGACTCATTTAACATTAGAAAGTCTAAATAAAAATTAGGAAGCAAGAGGCATCAATTATCAAACGGAAGAATCCAAGATAGGCATACCCTATTAAACAGATCTTCCCTCATCCATGGAACCAAGTACTTCCATGGCCATATATCCAGCGTGCTTACTCCATTGCGAGGAAGCATCCGTTTAGACATTCGTGTGGCAGAAGTTAAGTTAGGATGTACCAAAAACCTAGCAGCCACCTCAACTGAAAATTCATAAGTACTAAAGACACGATCAACTGGATTGCGAAGTATCGTCACCACTGACGTGTTCTCCTTAGGAAGTTTGGACATCATGCTATAGTCATCATGAGTAACCAACAATCTGCACCTCTGTTTGCTGCGCAAAAAGTAAATTTACCTAGTTACGGATGTCATAAAGAAGCATCAATGGAGCAAGAATCCTCAAAAAACACGTAATAGAAATATTAGCTCCCTTTTCTGGAACCTACAGCACTTGCAGTTACAAAAATTGCTATACAGAAAGCAATTCCAAAATCAGATAAGAAACATTTCTAGCTGTAATAGTTAGGTAGATTAGTTGCACTGCATTAAGCCAACAGACAAAAATAGTACAACTCAAGACTGGCCAATATACAAGAAATTCCGTTTACAATGAACATGTTCAGCCTTCCGAAAGACAAACAACCATAAATAGTTTATTAAGAAAGACTAAAATTTTGTTGAACAAAAAGTAGAAGTACCGAGAAAATGAAGGTGATATTGGTTGGGACATAAACATTAGGCAAAAATAAAGATGCAACTACAGTTCTAGACCAATGGTACCTTGGATCAAACCGCAACTTATCATATGAACGAGGGCATTCCTGAGCATTAGAGTACAACTTCCTCAAGAAACTGCAGGAACAACAAATAGCAGGAAGCATAAATGAATACAGTTACAGAACTGTTCAGCTCTATCATCAGCTGACGATAATGTACCATGTCGAATTACCAGTGAAAGTATGTGCGGCCTCCAGTTCTTGGAACATGGAGGAAAAGCAACAAATCTTGAAGGGTGTGTTTGTCCTCTCTAACTTCTTGTTCGAGAGAAGCTAAGGCCCATGTTTTGACAATATTTTCACACCGGCCAAAATCATTTCCAATTGCAGAGCCGCAAGCTAATATAATGAAGGAAGGGAAAAAAAATCAGAAATTTTTGCAAATAATATCCACTCCGCAAGAAATAAAGAAGAAAATTTGTGTAACTGAAACTAACAGATACATACCCAATCCAAGAAGCATCAAAAGCACAGCAAACCCCAGAATAGGGTGCATTCCCTTCATTCTGCTTCAACAAATTCCAATGCAAAGAGTTACAAACATGAAACGATGCTATTACACAACTAAGAACAAAAATTCCTAGAGTAAAAGGCCCATCAATTATGTCAAGACTTAGCGTAATTCTGCCTCATTCAGAAAACGTTCCACGAAAAGGAAGGCAACAAAAGTATCGAAAGTGAAAACGAACAACGAAAATAGCAATAACCGTTCAGAAGTGAATAAAAAACCACAAATAAGAAAAATAAACCCTAAAGGAAACAAAGATATGGGAATTGAAAAAAAATAATAATAATAAAATAACAATAAAATAAGGAACAACATCTAGTGGCCTACCAGTATCGAGTTTAGGGATCTCGTGCTCATAAATTCAAGGATGAGACAACGAAGAGCGGTAAGGATTTAGGCGCCCACATCAAACATTAACAAATTCCGAGAAATGGTTAGTCGAAATTTTCTCGGAAGTCAAACAGAAATATAGTTCTTTTCAGCCCGCTGACCTTTGATCTTTCGTAATTCTCCAGTCTTGCTGAAGCAAAACCAGAGAATCAAACAAAATAACAAAATGAATAATAAATTATCAATTAAAAAAGATGATGAAATAGCTGTACAGCATTAATGTAGACAGCAAATAATAAGAAAAGAAGCAAATATATATTGCCATATTAGTGGGAATGGAATGGATCTTTACCAGATTTTTAAAAGTCAAAAGAAAGTCTCTGCAGTTTTAATTTTGCTTTTATGTAGAGATGAATATTCTTGAAATACCAATGTTATCGTAACCGTACCGGATATCAAATCGGTGAAGCTATTGGTACGTGGTTTACCGGTTCAACCGGTGGTTATGCCGGATTATTGATTTTTTGAAAAAAATATTATTTAAATAATAAATAAGCTTATAAATTCATGAAACATAAGTTTTAAATGTTAAATATTCAAAATAACTTCACAAAATATTTTAAAATTTAATTAAATATAAGCCTTAAATAATAAAAATAAACTAGTAATAGCAAGGGCAAAAACAGAGACTAGTAATAGTAAGGGCAATACTAAAGAAATCAAAGGTACTACTGCTAGATTAAGCAAGTAGTAAACTGGATTTTGAATGAGAAATTAACTTACAAAATGGTAGGATTCAATAAAACATAATGAACTAATATAGAATATTCAGTTTTATTGTACTATACAAAAATTCATAAATTCAAATTCAATTTATGTACGTTTTTCAAGATTAAGGACGAAATGTGTCATTATGATTTTATTATTTTCTGATATAAGCAAATAATTTCATGAAAATGCTTTCTTTATGATACATTTTTATTTAATTGATATATTAAAAATTTAAGTAAAACCCATCAGTAAAGTCAGGATGGCCCAGTGGTATAAGATATCAAACTTAAGTGAGGGGACATGGGTTCAAATCCTACTTTCAACATTTTCTTAATTTCAACTTAAAATTGGTCAAGAAACCGGTTTTTGACCGGTTCGCCGGTTTACCGGTTTTTCGCGGTTCGAACCGGTCAAATCCGGTTTTTGACTAAACCGTTGAATTTAATTAAACCGACCGGACCAGTGGCCGGTTCGCGGTAAACCGGTCGAACCGGCCGGTCCGGTCCGGTTTTCATAACCTTGTGAAATACTATTTTTAGTCCTTGATAGACACATGTCTTCTTGCAGGAAATAGATATATGTTCGATGGATTATGGACAAATCCTTTTGGAGATCCTAGATTCAGCTGTTTCGAGCCGGATCTAGATATGTTCCTGCAAGAGTAAGATTGAGACACCGATAAACTTTGGGTTATGTTCCGATGCTCAAATCAGCCCTGATTATGTTAATCTATGGATATATTAGCTTAATTTTAGTCAGTTTAGTTGGAATGAATCGATTTACCTCTACGCTCCCTCATTTTATAAGGTCAGTGGTAGAATTTGCTTTGGACTAGGAATGTTCCAAAGCCTTTGTCCTGGTCAGACTAAAAGACTTCCATCCTTGACTCCATATGAGACACGAGTCATTTTTCAGTCGCAACACAGCAAGTAGACTCCCACATGGACTCTATCACCTTCCTTCTACAACCCCTGATCAGGCAGAACCAAGTCGACCTGGAGCTAGCCTCCAAGACCAACTGTATGCCTTTAGGAAATCCGGACGGGAGACCCGGCATTACGATATCCGGATGACAAACTTGGCATCACAATGTTCGAATGTCATCAGAAAAGTCCCCCACCAGTCTGGAGAACTCTTCAGGGTTCAACTTCTAAAACCCCTGTCTTGAGTCGTGCGCCTACTAGCCTCCTACTATGTATCTGGCAACTGAAGAGATGTGACCTTTGGCCATCCCGTTAATTTTCAAAAGTCACAACCCTTCATTTTCCCCCCAAAACACTATTAATTAGCACATTTGGGCTTCTACAAGCATCCTCCTTCCATTCTGCCTCCTCCTCAACTTCTCTCAAGCAAAATCAGTAAGTTCCTCCTTTCTTTCTCTGTAATTTCTTTTCTGTTTGTTTTCCCTTTGGTGCCTAGTTTAAACATTCCTGAAAGTCTTGAAAAGACCCATTAAAAACCATAGAATCCCCAAACTATACATGGTCCTCAAGCACCGATCATCGCCCCCCATCTCCCCTAGTGGAGATAGATTCTGATATTGCGAGGCTATCCTCGTCAGAATCTTCAAAACGGACACCATCTGTCAGAGAAACTAGAGCACCAGCACGCTGCCATCCCACACGCCAAGCGGCTAGGGTTATGAGGGAAAAAACCCTAACACTACGAATTATAGATATGCCATCCTTCATCACAGAAGAGGAGATATGCCAGCTACAAACCTCTCACACATGGTTAGGAACTGTGAGTGGCTTAAACCCTCACCTATCCAGATAGTCCACCAACTCTCAGAGGGCTTCTTCTCCATATATCTCCACCACATTGAGGGTGGATTTACCTATCCTCTATCGGAAGAGATCTGCAGTGTAGTAAACAGGTACAACATATGCCTGGCGCGACTACATCCTAACATTATTGAGGACATCTGCGTGCTTTACTGGTTATACCGTAATCTCAACATCCTGCTGACCGGTGCTATGTTCTGGAACATTACCACTATAGTCCTCTGGGATACCAACAGTGACCACCTCACCTTGGCGAAAAGACCTGACTTCTGGTTCTTTACTAGCCACACCTCATCAGTCGAGGGCTTTAAGAAGCTTTTCTTCTTTGTGAGGTGCAAAAATGATGCTCCTGCATTCCCTACTGCCTGGTCCTTCCAACGTACCCTAGAGATGAAGGGGGTGAAAGACAACCTTTCCCCTCAGGAAAGATCTGATCTGGAGCTGCTAAGCTCTGTCCCTACCAAGTACTGGAAGCTCTAGTATGCGGTTAAGGCTCTTCATCAGAAACTACCCTTAGCCGTGCTGGATGACCGAACAGGGCTTCCAGTTTTCTTTAGTGGCCCCTTAGAGGACCACCATGGTACTTTTTCATATTTACTCATTTTGTACTTTGCATGTTTGGCAGGGATGTCACTTGCTGATACTATTGCAGCATTGAAAAACTAGAAGAAGAGGTCCCGGGCCTCGACCACTTCCATCGACGTACCTCTGGTTCCACAGGTGCCTATGCCACGAGTTTAAGTTCTGGTCATAGCTTCTGGTGAGAGCACTGAGCGCGCTTCTGTGAGTAAGAAAAGGACCTCCACTGATGATGGCAAGGTTCGTATGGTAAGACTTTTCCTTTTTCCCTTCCCCCTGCCTCTCTCATGTAACAAGGAATTAATAGCTAGCTTTTCTTATAAGATGCGGTCCCGGACTTTACTCAGCCCTCCACTGATGATGGTCCCACCATCAAGAAGATTCTACTATACAAGTTCGGGGAAGGGGCAAGCCTGGCGGATCCTTTGGTGCAACTAGAACTAAGCAACAAGATGTATCTATCGGCTGACACAATCCGGATGGACGGCCTGAGCAACCACAGCATCAGCACTCGGGTTCTGAGCAAGCTCTACACCGTGAGTACTCTTGAACTTGTTATTTGCGCCCTTTTTAGAACCCCTTTCATTTTTACATGCTATCCCCTTCCTCTTTAAGGAGCTGGGGCAGGTTGAGGAGGCAGACCGCGTCTACAGCCAGTACCTGGCCGGGGCATTGGAAAGGAAGAGAATGGAGAAGGAGCTAGCTGATGTTACTAAAAAAAGCGAGGAGCAATAAAAGGCTCTAGATACGGCCAAGGCTGAGATTGCAAGCTTGAAGCGATCTTGGGCTTCCTCTGAGGCGACTCTGGCAATGGAGAGAGAGAGAGTCATTAAAGGGATCTAGCTACCAAAGAGGAGAAGCTGAAGGAGAGGACTTTGACGTATGGGCGATTGGCCTGATTATATGGCAACCGCATCCTCCAAAATTATGCGGAAGCGTCTATGAACATCTCTTTCAAGGAGATCGACGCAGACTTCCCTCAAGAGACGGATCTCTCCCCCCTCTCTTCTCCTTCGCTAGAAAATGGAGATCAAGCCCCCCTGAAATGGATCCCAAAACTTTTACTTCGGCAGCTACAAGCTGGATGAGGCTAATGCGGGTACGGTGGATGCCCCAAATCCCAAGGAGTAGTTAGGGCCTTTATGCAATATTGGTTTCATGTATTTATCACTCCCCCTTTGGTGTTGGTGGGACATAACTAGTATTTATAGGTGGAAGCGGATATTAATATCGTTCTATGCCTTATTGTAATATATCACTCTGTCACTGGGGAAACCTATCTCTACCGGGATCAATACTTCGGTACCGTATGTCAAGGCAAAGGGCGTTTGTCTGGTTGCCCATCTTGGAGTGGTATGGTATGCCTAGAGGACGCTATTGAGTTCGTCTGCCCATGCCCCTTTATGATCCTCTAACCTCTTCTTGATACCATCACATAACATCTGGTTCGTAACCTCGGTCATTCCGTTACTTTAGGGATGAGCCACCGAGCTATACCTGTGGTCGATATGGAAGCCTTTGCAGAATTCAGAGAACTTCCTGGAGGTGAACTGAGTCTCATTGTCTGTGATGATAACCTTTAGTATGCCAAACATACTAAGGATGTGCTTATGTATGAAGCTTATTGCTTTCTCTGGAGTGATGGTAAGGATAGCTTCTACTTCTATCCACTTGGTGAAATGATCCACTGCTTTTGTTGCCTGCTTGCTTCTGGCATTGGGCCAATCAGATCTACTCCCCATGTGGAAAAGGGCCATATGGTTAAAATCGGTCTCTGTTCTGCTGGGGCCCTATTTGTCTTCTTAGCGTACACTTGACACTGATGGCATGCCTCAATGTAAGAATCTGTGCCTTCCTTCATCATTTCCTAAAAGCATCCGGTGAGCATTGCTTTTTGGACTATTGCTAGGGCCGCCTAATGAGATCTACAAATCCCTTCATGGAGTTCCCTTAGCACATAATTTCCTTCTTCTGTTGAGATGCGTTTCAACCATGGGTGGCTGAATGACTTCTGGTAGAGCTACCCTCCAATGATTGTGAATCTAGCGGATTTCGCATAAGATCCAGCCTGCTTCTGCTTCTTCTTTTGGTAGCTTGCCCTCGCTTAGAAATCTTATGATGGGTTTCATCCAACACGGCCTTTCTTCTTCCACCATTAGAGCCTCCAACTACTCGGTAATGGGATGCGATTGCACTTCGTATAGGCAGTACAAGTGCTGCCATTCTATTTGGCTAGAAGTGGCTTTGGCCAGCTCATCCGCTATGCTATTCGTGTCTTGGGGTATGTTTTCTATCTTCTAGATTGTTCCTTGGAGCTCGATTTCCTTTAACAACACCCGGACTTTTTTTAGATATCTGCTCATGGATGGGTCCCTGACTTCAAAATGCTTGTTCACCTGGTTAGACTCCAGCTTGGAGTCGCTGAGTATCCTGACCTTTTCTGGCCCCAATTCCTTAACTAGTTCTATTCCTTTATCATGGCCTCATACTCTGCTGTGTTATTGGTGGTGGAAAAATCCAGTTTTACTGTATAATACAGCCAGATCTGGTTTGGTCCCCTGATATATATTCCAGCTCCTGCTCCTTCTTATGAGGATGCCCCATCAACGAAGACGTCCCACTCTTCTAAGGGTGGCGCTGAGTCTGGCTTTAGACCAGCAAATTCTATCATAAAATCTGCTAGGACTTGAGCTTTCAATGCCTATCTTGGCTCGAATCGGATGTCAAACTCCCCCAGGCGTATCACCCACTCGGCTAGTCTTCCGGATGTTTTTGGTCTTTACAGCACCTTTTTCAGCAGAAATCCCATCCTAACTATAATTGTGTGTGCTTGGAAATACAGCCGCTGACAACATGGCCAAGGCTAATTTCTCAATACTCAGATATCTGGTTTCTGCTCCTTTGAGCACTTTTTTTATGTAATACACCAGGAATTGTTGTCCATCTTCCTCCCTCATCAGAACCGATCCCACAGCTTCATCAATGGCGGCCAAGTATAGGTATAGTTTTTCTCCCTTGACTGGCTGGGGGGGAGATTAGGAACTGCTTGATTCAGTCGAACACTTCGTGGCACTCTTTTTCCCATTTAAAGGCTCTGCCTTTCTTCAACGCTTTGTAGAAAGGCATGCATCTTTTGGTGGAAAATAAAATGAACCTTCCTAAGGCTGTGATCCTATCATTCAGCTTTTGGATCTCGTTCAACATCTTGGCAGGGGTCATTTCTAACACGACCTTTATCTTCTTAGGGTTTGCCCTGATTCCTCTTTGTGAGATCATAAATCCTAGGAATTTTCCTCCTCTTACCCTGAACACATATTTCTCTGGGTTGAGCTTGAGTCTATACTTCTGAAGGGTGGAGAAATTTTCCGTAAGTTTTCTGGGGTGTTCGGCTCCGGTGCGGCTCTTAACGATCATATCATCTACATATACTTCAATTATCTTTCCAATCTATTTCTTGAACATGTTATTCACCAACCTTTGGTAAGTTGCCCTGCGTTTTTCAACCCGAAGGGCATAACCTGATAACAATAGGTCCCCCTATGGGTGATGAAGGATATTTTCTCCTGATCAGCTGAGTCCATGGGGATCTGATGGTATCCGGAGGCCGCATCGAGGTATGAATATACCACGTATCTTGCCGTGGAATCCACCAATTGGTCTATGTTCGGTAATGGGTAACTGTCCTTGGGGCATGCTTTGTTGAGGTCCATGAAATTGACACATATGCACCACTTCCTGTTTACCTTTTTTACCATTACCACGTTTGCCAACCACTTTGGGTAGTGGACTTCCCTGATGAGCCCTGTATCCATTAATTTTTGGATTTTCTCCTCTATTGCTCTCTATCTCTCGGGCGCGTATTTTTGCCTCTTCTAAATTACCAGAGTTACTTCTGGGTCCACGTTAAGGAAGTGTTTCATAATTTCTGGTGGTACCCCTTCAATGTCATTAATTTGCTAGGCGAAAGTATTTTGTTCTTCTTTTATTACTTGCACTATCTTTTTTTAGAGGTTGCTATCGAGCTCTTTGGAGATTCTGATACACCTCCCTACCGCTATTGTCAGTGTTTCCAGCTCGTCCACCGGCTCCGTCTTCCTTCGCTTTTTGGACTAGTTCTTTCTGGTCATAGGGATGCTAAGTATGTTCTTTGGGCTACCTGTTGGCTTCCCCTAGCCACTGCCCATCCTGCAGAGGTCAGTATCTGTAGCATCAAGTCCCAAATGGACAACACCGCTTTTGACTTTGAGAGGAATAGTCATCCCAATATGGCGTTGTATGCCAATGGGGATTCTATGATTATAAAGTCTGCCTTGGCTCTCCAAACATGTTTCTCGTCCCTACTTTTGGGGTCTAGCATTACCTGTGCCACGACTGGCACCGTGTATCCACTAAGGCCGACCAGCGATGCGTGTATTGGATGGATCCGGTTGGGGTTGATTTTTGTTTTTCTATTGCATGCTGGGTGATGATATTGGTGGAGCTTCCTATGACTGTCAAGATACGTTTGACCGTGTATCCTTCTATCTCTGCTTCCATGACTAGGGCGTCCGAATGTCCCAGTTGCACCTGGCTTTCGGTCGAGAATGATGGGTTGAGTTTACTGTCTTCTCCCGTTTCCCTTGTTTTCTTAGCCTTTTTGTTTGGCGGATCTCCTCTAGCGATTACCATCACTACTTCTTTTGTCTTTTTGGCTGGTTTGCTTTCTTCTGGGTCTGGCCCTTTTGATTCGTCCTTGGAACTCGCTTTCTTATCTACGAATTTTTAGAGTCTGACCCTCTTTATCAGTTCCTCGATATCTTCGGCTAAATGCCTGCATTCATCCGTATCATAGCTATTCACCCGGTGGTATTTGCAGTAGGCGCTTTTATCTTCTTCCATTGTTTGTCCTCTCTTTGCTTCAAGGTAGGATAGTAATAAGTGATAAAAAGGCATTTATATATGATATAATCTATAAAGAGTTTGCGATGTTTTTACTTATTATATATTAGATTTCACGTTGGTATTGCTTGTTTTTGATGATTTACAGTTTTAAAGACTAAGTATGCAAATATATGGAATTTACCTATAAAAGGAAGCAAAAATGATGAAAAATTCTAAAGGAATAAAAGGACACAAGATTTAGACCACATCACGATCGTAATGCATTATCACGAGCGCAACAGAGCATTTTGATTTATAAAGAAATTGAAGAAAAGGGACAGATCACGAGCGCAATACTTATCGCGATCACGACCTAGCACTCAGGTAGACTTTGACTTCAGCATTTTTCAAAGAAACCCGTGTGAGTCGCGACCGTGACACTCTATCACAATCATGACATACACTCAGCAGAAGTTATTCGATCTTATCCGTTCGAACTCCAACTGCCACTATGGATAAAGACAACTATGAGCGGACGACCTTTTCCTTTTCACACAACATGAATGAATGCGGCGAAGCGAACCGGGGGTTTTCGAAAAAGAACGTATTCTTGTGATGTTTTGAAAAGAAAAGGAGTTTGTTTATTTCATATTAGGAAAAATTGTTTATTTGTTTTGGAAATTTTTGTAGAAAACTTTTTCCTGATTTATTACTTAAAGACCTCGAAACCCAAATTTCGAGATTAGTGACAGAGTCGCCACTTGGATAAGCTCATCCGAGAAATTCCAGTACAGCTCCCTACCGAGTGCAGACTACTGTACCTAATCCAGAGATTCAGGGTTCGGACAACTTACCTACTTAACCTCAAGCTTGTATTCAATTTATGATTTATAAAACCATATTTATTCAATTTATTATCTTTCTCTAACCGATTAAGTTTATTTTATTAGCCCGTGCTCAAGCAAAAATTGAGGAAATAAATAGCAGAAAAATAAATCATACATCCAAAATATACAAGAAAATGATAAAGGCCGATTATACAACCCAATCGAATAAAAGATAAAAACTCTCGTCCTCACATTTACAATCGCCTAAGTACACATGGATCTAAAAATTTACAACCTAAAATACACGAATTAATCTATTAAATACAGCAAAAATAATAAAAATAAATGTTGCAAAATAGATGGTCAGCGCAGTTTATATTATAAACACAAATATGACTCAAAGCAAGACAGAATTGGGATTTGAGAAACGGGGGCATGCATTTAGGGGGTAACCGGGTCGACCCGACCGGTCAGACCAGTTATACCTGGAAAATAGTTTTGAAACGCCCTGTAGATTTTTATGCTGGAAAATCAATTTTAGAAAACCATTTGGCTCGGTTTCGTGCAAATTTCCACTTTTGTGGGTCTGTTATCCCAGAACTCGGGGTTCCGTTAGTGTGGGTTCCTAAACTCAACATCCATCTAGGGTCTAAAACGCATTAAACACACCAAAAACATTTGTGAAAAATACTATTTTGCACGTTTTCAATATTTTCCTGGGATTTGATAGGATTCGGGGGTCCGCTAATGCTGAACTGTAGATCCGATTCGGATAAAACAACCCCGAAACTCAGGAAATAAACACGGGAAACATTAAAAACCCTAATATCCGTACGTACAGAAATTTGAAAAGCAAAATATTACAACATACGGATGGATTTGGGCCAAAAATGATCACAACAGAATGCTTAAAATTGAAAACAGACTATTTTCGGCCGATCGGGATAGACCAGAAATCTGTCCCTGAGGAACAGAGCTGGGTGGCTCTAGGGCCAGAGCCAGCCGGCTCTGTTCATCACGAACACATCCGGGCGGCTGTGTTCATAAAGAACACAGCTGTACTGCTATGGTGGACAGCCTAGTTTCCGGAAAAACGCAAAAATGAAGGAAACGCATAGAAAAGTAATGAAAACAGGTTTAAGGCCTCTCAGTGTTTACCTTGGTTTTTTTTTTATGCTTTGAACGTCAAGAAATGGATTGAAAGATGGAAATGTGTCCTGAGACTCAACCGGCCGAATTCCAGGATGATCCGAAACCGACCCGAAACGATCCCGAATCAAAGAGGAAAGGTTGTAGACTTGGTTGTTGTCATTTGGAGATTGATTTAAGTGCTTGAGTTTGTGGTTTCTGGGTTCTCCTAAGCACTTGGTTTCTCTCCCTCTCTTTTCTCTTCCTCTGCTTCTCCTTTCTTTTCTCCCTTTTTTTTAGGACCCGCCCAAAAGTCCTCCCCCCAAAAGTCCCTCTCTCTCTGATTTCTTTCTCTTTTTATATCACTCTCTCTCACTCATTTCACTCAATCAATCAGCCGTCTCCCTTCTGAAATCTCTACGCCCTATTACTCTTCTGTCAAACCAAGTTGCTCTGCTTTGCAGGGTAACTTGGTTTGCCCACAAGAGCCGCCCGGCTCTAGTTTGCACCAGAGCCAACCGGCTCTGGTTCAAAAAAAAAAACCAGAGCCGCCTGGTTCTAACAAGAGCCGGGGCAAAATTTCGAAAGTCGGACGCGCACACCAAACCCTGGAAATGATTCGAGAGACCTTTTCGGGGGCATCGAATTGCAGATAGCCTAGCTTTCAGGACGTTTGAGATACTTCGAGAAACATTCCGGTCGCTTTCAAGTCCTATTCAAGTCCATCCGCTCCACAGGTAACTAAGGAATTCTCATCACCGAGGTCGGGAAAAACCCGTGCTCATAACAACCTTTCATGAAAAGACACAACTTTCCAAGAAGAACCAACAGTATTCAAGAGATATAATCATTCATTGGATAAACACCACCTTTCATAAAGAGACACAATGCTTCAATGCTTATAAATAGAAAAGGAATTCCAGATTGCCAAAGAGGGAAAAATCGACCAAATGGAAGATATCTGTAGTATATAAGGTTAGAAAAATAGAGTGTCTAGAAAGTTCGAGTGTTGTTTGTAATATTTAGCATACATAAAGGGGAGCCTAAAGCCAAGGTCCTTGAATAAAGTATTGTCACTGTATAGAGAAAAGATACCCCCGAGGTCGCAATATACCTATAAGCGTAAGGGAGTGTTTTATGTCCAATTACTTTCTTAAGTCTATTCTTATGCTTTTCCTTTATGAGAGCTTCACACTTGTATATGTATTAAATTTTTACGAGATCAAGATCTATAAGTTTTCTTATATCTTACTCTTCGTTGCATGACTAATGCCAAGTATGCATTGTTGACATAGATTCATAATAAGATATATAGAAATTTGCATTTTACTTTATCTTGTTTAGTTACTAAGATAGAATAAATTATGATGTATGATTGTTTTGCTTCACTTTGTTAAATTAATTTGAGATCATCTTAATATAGCTTGGCCATTATGTATTAAGACCTTTAGTTATTTTGGCAAAAGTATTCGATAATTTGTCTATGAGTTATTGAATAAAATCTATTTCTAGACATGCCCGTTGAAATAGAACTTATCCGACATACTCTTATCATAGGGATTGAATAGATAAGTAATGCATGTGCAATGAATTTCTAAGATAAAATGCTTGTATATTTATGTGACTAGATATTAAACAACAACTCAACTCATAACTAGTACTTTAATTGATTTAACTTGCCATTTGCCCAATTCCCCATATCACTTTATAATTCGATACTCTATAGATGTAAAGAAAAACAAACTAAAATGTACATACATATTCGTCGTGGGATCGATATCTTTTATTACTACGTTGCGATTCGTATATTTGCGAGCACTAATCTCTAATTGGAATTATTGTTAGAAAAATTATTGTCAAAAGTTAAGTAAGAGATTTGTACAAATAAAGTAACAGATAGACCCTTCCTGTCAGAGCTCTTTTTGACTGCCACCAATACTTCGTTGAGTGGCTGGTTCAGAGGGGTGAACCCTCCGGAATATCTGGATTTCCTTTTGTCCCTTTTTGACCTTCTATCTTCGGTTTTCTTTTCTGCTCCTTACGGTTTCTGATCGACGCTCCTACCTTATCCAGTTCAATAAAGGTTTTGGCCATGGAGATCATCTGAGTTATGTTATGGGGTTTCTGTAGGACCAAGTCGGCTCACAACCGCTCGTTGGTAGTGTTGGCTATTAGTGCCTCCAGTGCTGTATGGAAGTCTAACTTCTAGATCTCTACTGAGGCCAGGCTAAACCGGTCCACAAAGCCCTAAGGGATTCCCCTTGCCTGTGCTTTACATCATAGAGAGTCCTGTTGGCAGTTCCTGTGGGCACAGATCTATAGAACTTTGTGCAGAATTACTCTCTCAGCTATTCCCAACTATTGATTGACGCTGGCTCTAAAGTTTCAAACCAGTAAGAGGTCGGACCTACTAGTGTTGATGAGAAGACTCTGCATATTAGCCCTTCATCTACTATCTCCATCCGATTTTTGTAATTTCTCGAATGGACATAAGGATATGTTTTTCCATTGTAATTCTCAAAGTTGAGTTGTTTGAACTTGGGGTCGCATGGCATCTCTAGGATCTGGTTGGTGAAACACGATCATCTGCTTTCTACTAACGGCTCCTAGATCGAGACTGAGAACTGGGAGAAGTAGTGTTTGAATAGGGCCAATATCTTCAGGTCGTCTGCTCCTTCTGGTATCGATGCTACTAGGGGTGTTGGCGGTGGCCCTAGTATATACCCATGAGTAGGGTGATAATTGGAGGGAGGCATCTGAATTAAGGTCTGGTAACTGGGAAGCCTCACCTGTGGCATTATTGGTAGAGTTGTCGGATTGGGTGGCGTTCCCATTATCGGAGGTTGTTGGTAAGCATCCTGGCATTCTCTGTACCTTGCAAAGACGAGGTTTGCTTAATTCATCTGCCTTGTATCTCCTAAGAAGGTGTGAGTGGGTGGAGTTGCTACGTACTGCGCCGCCCTGTCTCTCTCAATTTGAGGTAAAAGGAAGAGATTCCTGGCCGTCCCTGTCCCCAGGTCGCCCATGATCAGGGGGATGTGCTGTTGCTGATGGATGAACCTGTCATGCCAAAATTCTGAATTTGAAGGATTCCTATCAGGTCCTTGGCATCAGTAAGGCTGAGGCTACTCGCGATGCGGTTGATCATCGCTACCTGGGGGGACACCGATGAGTTCAGTGTCGTCAGGGGTCGGGCTTTCATGGCCGTGAGAGAGCTATCTCTGGTCACCTTTGAAGTTGTCATACTAACGAAACTTGATGACATCATAATTCAATCTTCCATGCTCACCGCATCAAATGATGGATTCTGGACAATTCCTTCTGGAGATCCGGGTTTGAGGTGTTCCGGGCCGGATCTGGATATGTTCCTGCAAGAGTAAAAGTGAAACATCGATAACCTTTGGGTTAGGCTCCGATGCTCAAGTCAGCCCTGATTATGTTAATCTCTGACTATATTAGCTTAACTTTAGTCAGTTTAGTTGGAATGCATCGATTTACCACTACGCTCCCTCCTTTTATAAGGTCAGTGGTAGAGTTTGCCTTGGACTAGGAATGCTCGAAGGCCCTTGTCCTGGTCAGACTAAAAGACTTCCATCCTTGACTCCACGTGAGACACGAGTCCTTTCTCAATCGCAACATAGTAAGTAGACTTTCACATGTACTCTATCACCTTCCTTCTAGAACCCCTGATCAGGCAGAACCAAGGCGACCCGGACCTAGCCTCCAAGACTGGCTACATGCCTTTCGGAAATCCGATCGGGAGACTCGGCATTACGATACCCGGATGACAGACCTGACATCACAATGTCTGGACGGATATATATATTCAAAATTGGAATCAACAAAAATTAATTCTCTAATTAAATAATTCTTGGATCATCTTGAAATATATATCCTTCCACAAATACATGCAAGTATAGTTGAAGGTGTTTATTGAGAAATGTATTTGAGGTATTTCTTGTAATGAATTTAAAGAAAATTTAGTTTATGCTATTTTTGCTGTTTTGAAAACGGGATAAGACTAGCTGGTCAGACTTGGTTCAACCGTAATTAGAAATTGGTTTGGTCCATGTTAATCCGGTTAAATTCAATTCAATTGTAGATGTTTACAGGTTGAATTCTGACTCCATAAGCTAGTAAATTTATTAGTTTAATATATATATAAAGATAGTTGGAATTTCTATGTGCCTAAAAATTTGTTCATACATATGTGGTATAATTAGTAGTTAGAAGAAGTTTCATTCTTAAAAATATTTGGCTTTTATAAAACTAACATATTCTCTTTAATTCAAAAAAATGTTCCTATGCTACTTTTTATATATCAGTTTAGTTTCATAAATTTATTCATTCTACTTTTTATATATCAATTTAGTTTTATAAATTTATTCATTCTTACATGGCATTTTATATTATTTATGCACTTTTAACAATTATTTCTCAAATTTGTTATCTTTACTTTAAAAAAAAATTATTATTAATGGAAATTATTATAGTTTGAGAAATAAGTGAGCTGTTTCAATAGCATAATTACATATCTAGCTATGTCCTAATAGTAAATGCATCTCTTTCTAAATAGGAGGTAATCTTAAAAAGCAATTTAAACTATATATAAAGAATGGAGGAATAATTTTTCTGTATTATAATTTAAGTGCTTTTCCGATATTTTAAGTTTTTGATGATATTTTGTTTAGTAGAAGTTTATAGTAATTTTTTTTTTCCTTTTGTTATATATTCTGCTAACGAATAATATAAAATTTTTTGAGGTTGTTACAGGTAAAGACTATGGGCACCATCAACACGTAGATGGGGTTCTAAGATGATTAGGGATCTTTACAAAAATGGCTATGAAATTCAATGATATTTACAGCACAACAAATAGAGGAGAAAGAATATCAATCTCATTGAACCAAAGAATGATATCACAAGTGAAGAGGCAGTCATAATCATGAATTCAATAGAACTGCTTTAGTGGCATCCAAATGGTTAAGCCGGCATGTCCCAAGCAGATACTCAGGAAGTTCCTCTGCTGTATTTGCCTGCACAAACAAATGAACAATCCGGGTACGGACAATCAATAAGCATCAGGGTCATGTTTGCATCAGCAGTTAAGCAGAAGCGGATTATGTTGCTGTTTTACCTGTATCAAGAATGCCATTTCAATAACCAGGTTGCTGAGATAACCAAGAACAAGACTGACCACACCCCTTGCAACCGTTGACGACCCGATATCAACTCCAAGCTGAAAACATTTTCCGACACATCATCAGCAAAGTTCTCTTTGTATTGGATCAAGGCGGAGGGAAGAGTGTTTACCTCCAGGTAGTTTTCTCCGCGAAAATAATTAATTTCCAATGCTTGACCAATCAGGCATGCTTTCTTTCCCACACTTTGTTTTACTATCCATGATCCCTGAGAAAAGAAACTTATATTAAATCTGTCTTGTTGGAACAACAAAAATAAGGAAGAATATGATTGCATATCATCAAGAACATGGTAGGTTTCAGGTTTTAGCATTTATAATATGAACCAAAATTGTAAGGAAAATGACAAAATGGTAGTCAAGAACATGGCGGATTTCATCTAGTAATGAAAATAATTATTTTTGCAGTCGTGGACAACTAATAATGCAAATTTGCACTCAATTGAAAAACCGCAAAGATCAAAAGCTGTACTAACCTTAGATATATAAGGTATGAGCTTAAACCTTGAATTTCTAAACGTGTCATCCCCCTTGACAAAATTCTCCAGCAAAGGTGAATCTTCCAAACGTGTACTCATCATATAATATAGGGCAAGGCTATAGGTAGTTGAACCTGGGACCTGCCCCACAGTCAATGTAGACATGAGTAACAGTAATTCTGGAAAGTGATTATGATTAAGGTCTGGCAGATTATAACAGAAGATTAAACATACTTGTATATTTATAATGAAGAAGAACTCTGGTCCACCTCGAGCAGCATATTTCTGCAAAACAAAGCTTGTGAAGTTCAAGCAAGAAGGCGGCGCTGAGCTCATCATGGCAACGGCTAAAAAGTAAAAACTAATTGCAAAATTGAAATATTACCTGAACTATACTCCCAGCACGGCCTGCGAGATCATCTTCTCGCTTGTCAGATCTTAACCAGTCTGCACCGACCATTTGCATCAAAGTTCCTTTTGCCTTAAACTGGAGAAAAATATACACCAAGAAAACATTGGAATTTAATAACAATTGTAACTCAAATTTCCTCCATCGCGAGGAAGCTTAGGGATAAGTTTCAAGAGTTGAACAGATTTTAGCAGGGGCATTCTGGTTTTTGTGAAATTAAACAGCTGCCATGCAGTATATCATTTTTCCTTATGGAGTTACTCATAAGGAGAAGAACCCATAAGTAAAGTAGAACAATATCAGTAATAAAAAAAAGTACTGGTTTAGGCACGAGTACACTAACAATTTGCTAGCTTTACAATAGGTGTCCACAATCAACTTTTCTGGTACATTTCATTTTTATCATTAATTAAGTGAGTTGCCTACCTTCTTCTGGTCCTCAAGGTAATTCTCTCCACGAATTAGAAAGCTAGAAGGATCAGCAGCTGTCCAACTGGAAGGCGTAGTGCAACTGGGGTCTTTTGGTAGAGTAGTACCATAGCAGCACGACATGCCGTCTTCCCTTGCCATCTCTTGCAAGTCCACATAACCCCTCTTTTGAACTGCAGAAAACAAGAATTTCTAAGCATTAATAAACTGCACAAGACAGTAAATCATGCAAACTCATCTGTCAAGCAATCACCAATCTTAAGATTGATTGTAGCAACCAACTTTACCTGCAAGATCATGCAATTTCTTCACAAACCCAGCAGCGGTAGATAACTTGGGTTGGCGTATATCCTGCATCTCTCAAAATAATGAGCAAAGTAAGCAACATCAGTTGTTTTTGATGATGTACTTTATGCAGAGTACTTATGTGTAGCACATAATTTTATTTTTCCCCTTCATTAGCCGATTCACAATGAAATGGGAACTGGAAAACTTGCACCAATCGCTAGTCTGTGTTTCTGATAAATTATTAAATAAAGCACTCACATAGGCAATCATCCCGGAGCCCTCTCAACAATGAGCATGGATAAGTGCCGGAGCATTGTGCAACATAAGGACATCCAATCATAAGAAGGATAAAGAGAGGGCAAACAACAAGAGGAAAACAATTGCACTTCCCTTAACTACTAATTCTAGTGGGCTAAAAGTACAATTTAGTCCCTCAATTTGTACTCGGGTCTAATTCACTCTTTTCATATGTTTTTAGGCTGATCTGGCCCGAGTCACTTGACTCACCCAACTTGACATTTGTACATTTAACCAAGTGTTGATAGTTGGGTCCAAAAAAAAAAAGAAAAAAAAAAAAAGAATAAGGCAAAACTTGGGCCAAAAGGTCATTTGAGAGCAAAATTATCTCTCAAGAACAGTTTAAGGATCTCAGTACTACTTCTAACAATTCTGTGACACTTCATATGTATGAAGCAACTATGAAATAATTTGTCACAATTTTTACCTGAGAGTACATTTCAGAGCCAAAATCATAGCCCCAGTCATTTTCTGATAGTTCATGGTCTGAGGGTTCAGGAACATCAAAAAACTCATCAGCCGCATCATTCAGGCCTCCTAGACTGGCATGTTCTGGAGGAGCATTATCTATTTCATCAACCATCCTACCATCTTCACTCTGGTGCACTGTAAGTTTTGCCAACTCTCCTGATGAAAATTCAGAGGATGGACATTTTCCCAATTTTGCTCTGAATAACTCTCGTAAAGCTGAAACATAAAACATTTTTTTCTTACTAGGTAACAAACAGCATAATACGTGAACTGCTAAAAGTGAAAGATGTTTTAATCTACGTAAAAAATACACGATTACCGGCAACTCTTCCCAGCATTCGGATAGTAATAGATCGAGCTGAAGAAGCTCGTAAGTAGGATTTCCAAAATTTCCAGTCAATAGCAAGCATGTGCTTTACTACAGATCGCTTCCCTTGGTTTACAGGGGATATGACATATCCTCCACCTAAAAGAGAAAGCAAAATTCTATCATCCAATTGGTTCTCTCTTTTTTAAAAACCACTCCACAGCCCCAATAAAAGATGATTGCAAAAAGAAACAGCCATTTATAGTTAAATAAATAGAGAAAGATAGAGATTAATCCTTGCACCATGATTAGAATATGTGACATGTAACACATAACACAAATTGCATGCAATACTTTCTTATTATTTTGAAAAAGAGCCCCAAAAGATCCAGGAAATTTATGCACTTTAAAATATTTAAGCATACATTACTTTTAAGGCAGGCACGGACATAGCCACTCTGTGGCGGACACTTCTTGTGAAACACAGAATGGTAGAGAATAACTGTAGTATAGCAAAAAGAAGCAAACCGTATTAGTTAGAACAGACCAATGACAAATACAATTCAAGAGTGTTCACTCAATGACGTTCTTACCATATGTCCCGTCGTCTTCCCTTCTCCAGTAACGCCGCAACAAAAAATCTCTTCGTTTCATTCCCCTAAAAATTATGAAACTAAATCACAAACTTAATCCATTGCCTAGGAGCGCATAAAACACTTGCAAGACATTGACTTACCAAGGCAACCAATCACTATACAACATCTTGTGAACAATATCAGTGTGACCATCAAGATGCTCAACCACGCTGCCCTTGTAGAAACAGAAGTCCCATCTGCAAGTCAATTAACGAGGTGAATATTAGTGAAACAACACATGATATGTAAATTTTATCCTAAAAAATGAAGAAAACCAAGCTGCTCAGAAATATTTAACTAACAATTACAAGACAATTAATAATGCATATGCCATTACCATGTCCCTGGCAATCTGAAAGTTATATGCCCATTTTTGTTCTAATAAAGCATGCAGGATTCTAACTGTGTAGGATTATATGTTCCAACTAAATTGAGTACGATCTCTAACATGAGGCCCACAAGCAGGCTCCAAACCAATAAATGGAAGATGAGTAGCTGCATGATCCTTCATTTAGATTCCTATTTACAATAGTAAAGCATTATTAGTCGTTTCCTAGCTAGATGCCTGTTTGGTATAAAGTCTTCTGCTATGTATAGCCTTTCCCATTGATGGCTATTTAAAACAAATATTATCAAGAAAGAGGCAAGTTGAATTCTCCTACTTGTGTGTCAAGAGGTGAGGACTCTCTCTAACTAATTCTAAACATGAGGTGAGGACTATCTCTGAATGACTTCCAACTAATTCCTAGAGAAATCTCGACATAGGGATTTCAGGGAACAAGGTCCCATAACCCATGCCTGGGACAAACATCATGTAAATTTTCTATGTAAATTTTCTTTCGTTCAATATGTGCAGCTTTATGCCTATATATATGTGATGCCACAGACAGGCAAGCGATTGATAATATGCTAAGTTATGAATAAAATTTTGTTGTAAGGCTTACTCAGATCTTGAAGGACCAAGGGACATAAGAGTTTGGAAAATGGCTTCTGAGCTTCCATCAACCACACCCACAGCCATTATTGCAGGATGATCATCCCACTGCTGAACAGTGGAACATTTAACTAATGTAATCGTAATTAGAAACATGATAAACTGTTAACAGAAAGATCTGCTTACTTTTGCATGAGAATCCCTGTCTTTTGCTTCTTTAAAAAGGCGTAAACCTACAAATTCATATTGTAAGTGTGAATGTAAAAATCTCAAGAAGCAAGTGAGGCTTTAATATTACCATTCTGGCATCCAAAAATAGTCCAAGGTGAAGGCGCAATAACATCAGTTACTGGATCGCTATGCGTAAATGAACAGAGAGTCCAGTCTATTGGCTTGTTCTGACTTATGCGACTAGAACCACTTAACCTGAAATAACAGTTTTAAGTTGAAATAAACACCAGAACACAAATTTAAGTAAAACATAACATGCCTCCACCTTTGAAGACTGAAGACAAATAAATACTTTTACATCTTTTCAAAATAAACTGAACAAGCTACATGCAATAACAGATGTCTTCTGAGCATACAGTACTTGTCCAATAATTTGGATACCACAGGCATCATAGAGGGAAATCAACAAATTGATTCATGTAAAATAGGAAAATTAGCAAGACAAAAAAAAAAAAAGACAAGAATGCTAGACAGCATATAGTTCTATCATACTTAAAGGATTGCCAAGTGCTCTTTGAACAACCAACTATATTCGGAGCACCCTGCATATAAAATTATATATGGAGATTAGTCATTGTTTCAAATGTACCAGCTTTTCTTAAAATAAACAAAAAGATTCACAAGTAACCTTTAGAGCTGCTTCCTGAATTGAATGAATCCACCTTGCTGCTTCATCAGGACTGCTTGCTCCCAGCTATGATGTTTAGATTCATAATTTAATTGTGAAAAATTTATAATACAAACAAAATGTGTTATAGAACAATTGCCTTACCTTAAGTTGATCATTATGATTAGAAGTATTATATAGTGTAAATATGAAGAACACCTGCCAGAGGAAAATTTATCATACTTCTAAAATATTCATACCAGATAGAGGAAAAGGATCAATGAAATATGTAAAAACCATTTCAAACACATCCATACTTTTCTATGAATGCTCTCTCTCCCATTGTCTGTGACTCGAATGCATGAGTCTATAATTGCCCTTCTAAAAGGATCCTGTAAGAAAATTAGGTAAAGCCATCAAAACATTATATAAGAAAACATTAAACATACTAATTTATTCTAATATAAGGGAAAAGCCACCTTTTCTCATAAAAATAATGATAAAAAAAGATGGGTAAAAATTTGTCGAACACACTGCAAACTGATCATAGAATACTCTCACATACGGATTAACATGAACATTAAATTCAACAATCACCACCTTCCACTCAGAAATTATTTGTAAGGACCCAAATCACTAAGATCATAAACATTAAAGTCATTATATTATGACTTCATCTAAACATGTACATAAACAGTTTCCTATTATATTTACTTCATCAGATACAGACATCTGTTTAAGTCACTCCTTAATTCTTGCAAATATTGAACAGGGACTAAATATTCTAAGACTTCTAGTATTATTCGTCATGTTACACTTACACATACAATTAGAATTATTTAGATGATTCAACTTGTATTTTCAGTACAGTTCATATTATCGACCTATAGCAGATATACGGAATTTGATGCTTTCTCAATAAATTGTTGTCTTGTATTTTTAAACAATCCTTTGCTCCTACATATATGATGCCGTAATTTTCCAATACATCTATGTAATATATATGTATTTGCAATTCTACATAGAGAAAGGATAAAGATAATGACTCCAGCATAGAGTAAAGGCAGAAAATGATTTCGGTCATGGAGCACTTTTTAGGTCAAGTTGCACATTTTTATTTATTTAACGTAATAGGGGACATCACAATCCAACATAACATAGAAACAATGAAGTCATTCACTTGACAGCCAATCATGTTAAAAAGCAGAAATATACCTGACATGTTAAAAAATAGTACTGAAATCATCATTTACCATCCTTGCATCACAGCAGAGAGCAAACGAAATATTTTAAAGATAGATGAATAATGGTTCATGACTTATTGAAAGTGAAAGGGAAAAAAGAAGGATAGTGAATATATATATCTATATATATATATATATATATATATATATATATATATATATAGATAGATAGATAGATAGATAGATAGATAGATAAAATAATAAAGTAAGAAAGAAAGAAAGTAAAAGCTGGCACCAAGAAACACTTTTACTTTCGTTAAGGCTGCCTATGGATCAATAAAATTTTACAAGAGAATTTCTGCAGCAGTATGATTAACACCACAAACAGCTAAAAGCTGGTTTAACAGACCAATGAATCTTAATTGTAGTGATTCTTCACATTAGCAAAATTTTAAAAATCTCAAGAATTGGGAGCAAATATGACCAACAAGTCTTTTCCCACCGCATATAAATATATACTATGCGGGCGCCTAACATAATTGCTCCATTTTAAGAGCACTAGTCCTTTGTTTTTTAGCTTAATACCATCTACAGATTGATAATACGATCAATCTTCTTATGGGAAAAAGAACAACCCAGAAAAATCCAAAATCATCATCACCGGAAATCAAGGCATTATTTAAAACAAATTATCTAACACGATATTTTTTTTTTCCTTCTTTTTGAAAAGATATACCTTATTCCATAATCAAGGAACTCATCACGGATTCATCTCATTCTACATTCTTACACTCAGAGCCCAAATAATTGATTGTATAACAAATAATCCAAATAAATCAGGTTCACAAGGTAGTATCTCGTCTCTACTGATAAAGAAAAACAAAATCAAACCAAAAATTAAAAATTAAAAAGAAACTCCAAACAACTATCATCTCATCAAACAAAATGGGGAAACAGAAAGAAAGAAAAGGACGCAAAAACTCACAGATAGCAACAATCACAAATAAACGAACATATCTACACATGCATAAAGATATAAAATGGCAGGATCTGAGAAAACAATGGCATCGCATATCTATAGAGAGAAAGAAAGAGAAAGAGTAAATAACCTCATTTTGAACAGTAGGAAGGGACTTGAAACTCTTAAGAACGTGATCTTCAAGAACGAAATAGCGTTTCCTCGAGTATTGCAACCCAAACCGATTGGAGCGAACAAGATACAGCCATCCTTCCATTTTTTCTGTATCTTGAGAAAAATTCTCCATCTCTAAAACCTTCAAATTTCACCAATTGTCAAGAGAACCAGTACCGAGTTACAAACGGAAGTATGAAAAACAGAGAAACTTAATGAATATCCTCTCTGATCCCTGTGAAGGGATTCAGAGGAAAATGGAAGAGTAAAAAAGAGGAAACAGATGAACTTCCCCTAATTTGGAGACATTGAAGGATTAAGAAACGAAATTTGGAAGTGAAGAATAGAATTGAAATTGAAAAAAGAAAAAAGAAATAAACTTTGTTTTTGATTTTCTGCGTTGTTTTGTTTCTCTCTGTTCAAGTAACTGAAATTGAATTAGTGGTGCGTAGAATGAGACAAAGATTGACAGGGCCGAATATTATATACTTCAAATGACCTTTTTACCCTTGATTTAAAAAAAAAAAAAAAAATTATATTTCATTTTTTCATATATGAATTGTGTTGGGTATGTACGTTGGATGGCATGGGCAGTGAAGGAAATCATCTAAAAACTATATTAATGTAATTATGCCAATTGGCTTTGCTTGCAAGCTTTTATAATTAATTATTAATTAACATATTTTATAATATTTTCCATGAACAAGTTGATGCATTGAAGTTGTCCGATGGATGATTTAGTTGTTGAGTTTTGAGAGCTATAGGTTGTTTCTCTAATTTAATCAAAATTCAATACCTAGCTAGCTACTTGTTTCTTTCAGTTGGTAACCTTTTTTTTTTCTTATGATAATTTTAAAAAAAAAAAAAATTGATGTCGATTTTAAGGCTTTGTTTAATTTGTAAACACTAATTTTTAAAAAACATCTTATCGGAAAATAGAATATATAACCAACTTTGGCATGCGATATAAAAGTTTGTAGAACAAGATCTAACCTTAGAAGAATTATAGTAACCATGAAAAATTATTGTTTGTTTTATGCTTTTTTCTTTTTTCAATCTTTTGAAAAACTATTTTTATTTACATAAGGTCTTTCTTTATATTAGAAAATTATTTATTACACTTGTTTTCCTTTTTTAATCAAATTATATATGTATATATTGATGTTTTTGTGTAGAAATATTGAAAATTAAGTCTTCAAATTTGATAGAAAAAAATAAATCTTTGCATTGGATTGAATTTTTTTTTTTGGTACAATTCAATCTAGATATTAAATTCCAATACAATTAATTTTACTTATTCAAATATTTATTACCATATAGAAATTATAATATATCTTTTAATTAATAAAAAATGTCAATTAAAATATTGTAATTATGAAGAGTTTTAAATTGTTATTGTGTGCAGCATGTTCACTGTCGGAACCGTACCGACGGGCGGAATATCTTAATTTTAATTTAATTTTATTTAATTCAGTTTTTTATGATTATTCGTGTAATGGTTTATTGCGACGCTTGGGATAAAAAACGAGATTTTATAGAGTCGCCACCAATCGAGTTTTGGTTCGATTGGACATCTTAAATAACCAGAGATTTATATGGGTTTGTTTGCTAATTACGTGTAGGGAAGATAATAAACACCCTACCCCGCCTATAATTGGTACTAAAAGTCGTAAATTATTCTCGTGGGATGTATTTTTTTATTTCAATTTTTTATCCGTACACGAATATATATATATAATTACATATTTGCTAGACAAATATTCATAATGAAGCTTTATTTTAGTTAATTTTGTTTATTTATATCCATGACATGGACATAAAAAAAATTCGTATTTTACTTCCATAACATGGATGTAAAATATATACGTATATCATAAATAAGAATTTTAATGAAAAAAGTGATAAGAATTTTATACTACTTGCTATTAAAATGAACAATGAAAATAAAAATTAGTGATTGTAATATAAAGTTAACCATAAATTTATATTCCACAACTATAACATAGCTATGAAATAAAACCCCTAAAATTACACGTTTATGTCATTTTATTTTTTATTTTAGAAATCTTTAAATTTTGTTGCCCAAGTTTTTAATTAACAAACCTACACATGTATTAATATGAATATTAGGAATGGAAAAATGAAAGGCTTAACAACCAGTTGGGCCGACCTTGACTGGTTCTTAATGCAAATATCTTAAGCCCAGAAACTAAGTCCTAAACCGAACCCAACCCGGAACCATTAACCCACTAGCCATTACCCATCATGTAAAAGCTGTCTCTTCTCCTTTCTAACCCTAGAACTCATTTCTACTCTCATCAGCCACCTCCTTCTTTTCTCTCAACAGAGCCTAAAACCCGATCTTACCATCGGCCGCGCCTCTCTCTCTCTTGGCCTTGTTCTCACCGGCGGTCAGTTCCCTTCTTCGTCGGTTTCTACTTTCTCAGTTTTGCTCTTCCTTTTCCGGGTGATTTCCTGTCATCTCTTTTCCCTGGAACCCGCGGTTCTCCTCCGATCACTGACGCTGCTGTTGCCGCGGATCTTTGAAACCGGCGGTCCTAAACATTCCGATCTGAGGTACTCTCTTCTCTCTTTCTCTGTTTACTTTTTTCTGGATGTTTTCTAGATTTGTTGTATTATTTTTGGTGATTTTTGATTTGGGTTTCTCTGTTTGAGATGCATGCTTTGCTTTGTGGTTTTTTTTTTAATATTCTGAAGTATCTACTTTAGGTGATTTGGGCTGAGTTTTTGGTCGAGATGCAGGGGAGGCTAAATGGTGTTTGGCCTGCTCGCCGAAAAATATGCCAGAAACGAAATGAGTTACTGGAATGGCCGCTGCTCACCGTACTCTTACTGCCAGTAATTGCATTACCAGTCGGAGGTATCACCTTTTTTTATTTCTGGATTTTGCTCTTTGTTGGGTTTTCTTGTGGCTGTGCTTTTTTTAGATTGTAGTTTTATGTGTTTTTTTTTTGGGTTAGGATTCTATCCTAGCTTTTTTCTGTTTCAGGTTTGCAAAACTGGAAGGCGGGTTTAGTTTACTCGCCTGGTAGTTCACCATTACCGCACACCTGTTGCTGTTCTCCGCAGGTTCTTACCAGAGGTGGGTATCCCTCCTCTAGCCTTTCTCATTTATTTAATTTTTCCTTTGTTTCAATATTTTTAGTTTCTGATCTGAGCTCATTTTTTCAGGGTTGGAGACTTCAAAGAAAGCTCTTTGGTTTCAATAAGAATTAGTCTAGCTAAGTTCCTAAACTCTTAGCTTCATATAATGTATAAAAATTAAATTAATGTTGTGAAATGCCTGTTTGTGTGTGTGTTGTTGGATTGGAATGGTGCTTCACCTGTTTGTTTTGTTTGGTTTTAGTTGTTATTACTTTTCTTGTGCTACTTTGCTTCTGGTTTTCTGCTTTCCTGATGATATTTGGTGTGTGTTTTGCAATAGGTGAAGTTTAAAAGAAATCCGGGCAGCAAGAGGAGATGAGAAAGCTGAAATGATTTGTTTGGGCTGGAAGAACCAGAACCTGGTCCTTCTCAGAGTTGAAGAATAGGATTTTTATCTTTGGTTTTTTATGTATCTGCCTTTTTTCCTCCCCTTTTTTGTGTTGTGGGACTGCCCTTTTATAGGCAATGGAGGGGCAGTCCCCAAACTTGTAAAATTAGAGAGCTTTTAAGGCTAAAATTGTAATTTTAGTAATTTTAGGTTTTGCCCATTGTGTAATTTTAGGAACTGTTGGGACTGATTTTCTTATTAGGTTGGCCATACTTTGTGCCATACATTCTACTGTTTTTTTTTTTTTTTTTTTTTTGCTGCCCAATTTGGAGCCTTTTCAATATTATTATCATTTTTTATTATTACTGCTAAATTTTGGTTTCTATTGTTATTATTATTGTTATTATTTTTTTTATCATTACTCTTATACTATAAAAAAATCTATAAAAGATCATTTAATTTTTTTATATGCTTTTTATTAGTAATTCAATTTTTATGCTTGATAAAATTTCAAAAATTAAAATATATTGTTAATCGATAAATTACGCGTATAAAAATAATAAAATTAACCCGGAAAAAATCGGGCATCTACATTCACATTCATCATAATATATAACTTAATAAATATAACAAACATATTTAATAAATAATAACAAAATATATACCTTTTAATAACAAAACATTCAAATTATAATGTACATATTAGTAAAATAGGATATATAATATTCTATTTATATTGTAAAATTAAAACCACATAAAAAGTTTGGTTGTTTCCATCTAATCCAATACAAAGAAATATTCAAAATTGTACATAATGAAAATCACTGGTACAATTCGTTTCAGTCCTACAAAATAAAAGTAAATGATTCAATCCAGTTCTTAAATGGATATTCGTTCCTGTACAAGATTCTTACTCATCCCTAGTTGTATTACCAAAACCTTAATTTTTATGTGGATTTGTGTGTACTTTTTTCATGGACTTCTATACCATGTCTTTTATGTTTTTCTATAGTATTTATCATTTTTTTATAGCGTTGAACCTTGTTTTGATGAAAACAACCTTTATATTTGAAGAAGATAATAATTAAATAAATACTTTAATAATTAATTAAAGATAAATGCATTTTTACTAAATTAATTAAAGTATGAAGATGAAGACATTCTACGAGGACATTGCTTTAGGAGGCTGAAGGTTTAAGAAATTTATTTACATATCTTTAGAAACCTAAACAACATATAACGGCTACGTTCAGAGATCTGAAAAAGTCAAGTTCAAATGTTCATAGTCCTGAACACTGTATAACGGTCACATTCAGATATCTGAAGAAATCAAGTTTAAATCTTCAGATATCTAAACACTGTATAACGGCTATATTCAGAGATCTAAAGAAGTCAAGATCAAATCTTCAGATACCTGAACATTGTATAATGGCTATATTTAGAGACCTGAAGAAATCCAATTTAAATTTTCAGAGATCTGAACACTGTATAACGGATACATTCAGGGACCTAAAGAAATTAAATTTAAATTTTCAGATACCTGAACACTGTATAACGGATACATTCAGAGATCTGAAGAAAGTTTATTACTAATCTGCAGAAGGCTAAACACTGTGCAACGACTAGTTTCAAGGACCTGGAGGAAATCAAATCCAAAGCTTCAGAGGGCTGAATACATTAAAATGGCTAGTTTCAAAGACCTGAACATAATTTGAATTTCCTCTCCAAACTACTTTTTCAATACCTATAAATTGAAAACAAATGCAAGCATTTCAAAATGGGAAGACAAATTACAAAGTTTACAATACATGCAAAGCATTCTTGAGTAGTTTTTTCAACAATTTTCAAAGAGAGCAAATGAAAGAATTCTAGTCTTCATCAAAGCAATTCACATGCTTTCAAACACAATATTTTGAGTGAATTGTAAATTCACAATAAGAGATATTAGTGTGAGGGGGAGCTTTGTTCTTATAATTTTATCAACAAAGTTTGTACAAAAGTTTTGTTGTTGATCTTTGAAAAACAACAAATTGTAAAAGTTTGGTGTTTTAGCTTGTAAAAAGCACCGGGTGTCTCGATCCAGACAGAAGAAGGATCACCGTCTTAATCCTAGACAGAAGTAGGATTAATTGTCCCGATCTTAGACAGAAGAAAGATCAAAGTGGTTTGATTCCTACCGTTAAAGGAATTATAGCGGAAAATCTCAAGTGGCTCACTTGAGGACAGGATTAGGACAGTTGGTCCGAACCTGTATAAATTTCTGTATTGACAATCTTTCTATCCCTACACTTTTTAAATTACTGCTATTTATATTCCTGCATTTATTTTACAAAGTTACTTTATTTATTCAAAAGCAATTAAATTTACAAGTTTTACAAACATTTTTATTTAGCATTTTTAAGTAAAACTTGTTTCTTGGATAAAGTTGTTTTTGAATAAAAGGTTTCCATAAAAGAATTTTATTTGGGTATTTACACTATTCACTCCCCTCTAGTGTACCTTATAGCCTATTTGGGACTAACATATAAAAATTTTTACAATATGTTATTTATATTATTATTATTATTTTTTTTTTGGGTTTTGGTTCAATTTTTTGTGAGTATAAATATGTTTGCAATAAAAATATTGCAAACTAAAAATGGTGGTAACAAGTAATTTACGATTGAGTTTGATGTTTCTATTTGTTAAGTTTATTTATTTATTTATTTTTTTATCTTTTTAAACTAGTAGGGTTTGGTAAAAAAGATTTTGATGTTTATTTATTTGTGTGTGTGTGTGGTGGTTTTTCTTATGTTTATTTATTGTTAAGTTGTTATGCAAATTAGTTCTAATTTTTTTTTTTTTTTTAAATATATCTAATATACTTTGTTGAAAGGTTCTTCAAACTTTTTTCTCGTTTTATTTATTTGTTTTTGTGTAGCATTTTTTTTTTCAATTTTTATTTCTAATTGAAGATATATTTGATTAGTGCATGTAGATTGCTTATAAATCAGATTAATGTAATTGTATTTATTAGTTTTTTGGGGGACTATTTATAGCTAAGTCATTGTGTGTTTTGATTGGTTTTAAGTCCTATTGTTTTTGATTTTGTTTTATTTTATTAATTTGTAAGCCAATGTATTTCGTCTTAATTTGGTTTTGATGGATGACGGTGATGGTTTGTTTAAGCAAAGATGTTTTACATATAGAGACTTAAATGGAAATATTATAGTTTATGACAAGATTGTGAAAGGGGTGTTGCCATAATGTCTAAAAGGTAGTGATTACGTTTTAAAACATATATTATATATGTATAATGGATGATGTTTTGTATACCAACGTTAACATTTGAGTTTTGCTTATGAATGATATTCTGAGGGAGGTTTTTGTTGACCACATGAGATGACTTTTTTTTTTTTTTTTTTTTATGCGGACGCATTCTACCAAGTTAGGTTACAACTTGAAAATATCCATTGATTATGGAAACAAATTGAATATCTACTAGGGATGGTATATCTAGTTTAATTGGGGTGATTATTTCTAGGGATGGTGTTTCTAGTGTAATTGGAGTTATTATTTAGGGTAAATAATTATGTCTTCTCTAAGATTTAGTCAAATACACTAGTACCTCCCTATGTTTTACATATCTAATTTATATATCCCTGAAGTTTGTCTCTATCAGATTGTTACCTCCCTCAATTCATTATTAAACATTTTTCTTTCAAAATTGTTGATGTTGCTACTAAGATTAGTCTTGTCTCCTATCTAATGTTGATTTTGTAAGGTCTTTTGTCACAAAATTATTTTCTTTTTCACTTCTTATGAGACTTTTTCCATATTCTTTAAGTTGTGATTACATTAGAAGAAAAAACATTAAAGGGGTCTAATTAAGAAAGCCTTGAAGTAGAACATTTTAAGAGATGATATAAGTCTGTAAATATATATCACGTTAGAAATTTTGATAGGAATCAAACAATAATAAATAGAAAGAGGTCATAGTATGAAGAATGCAAAATACAGGGAGGTATAAATTAGATATGTAAAACACAGAGAGATATTAGTGTATTTGACTAAACCTCCGTAAGATTATAATTATTTACCCTATTATTTAATTTGCTTATGAGTTTGGGATATAAGAAGACTTCATTGCATATCAAACTTGAGATTCAAGAATATTTGTTAAAAGAGAGAAAGTCTCGTAAACTAATCAAACTATGTAATAATATTTTATATTGATTTCTTTTATTTATTTTTGGATAAATTTGGGATATTATTCTATGTACATATATATTTTTTTTTGTCAAAAAAAAAAATCAAAATTCAATTTTTTATATAGTCAATATAATTGTTTTAGCTTTTTTTCTTCCACAAATACTAATATATGAATTTTATTTAGTTATATAGGATATTTTTGCGGTAATAAAGATTATCACTACAAGAAATTATTTAGCTGTTCATGATAACAACAATTGTAAAGTAATTTAAGCAGTTATCACATAAGAGTTTATTAGATGGATTTGATTTATCTTTCCTACCCTTATTATATGTATATATTTAAAATTGATTATTATTTAAGTTAAATTTTACATATTTTACGGTTCTTATAATTTAAGTTGATAAGACTAGAAAAATTTCTCCAATCTTTTAGATTTCTAATCAATCTGTTATGTAAATAAAAAAACATAAAGTCAAACAATTTAGTTATTTTGAGAATTTTTTGTTTAAGTTTGAATTTGATTATACTCATTTATTAGGCTAACACCAATGAAGGACAAGCTAAGAGTAAGGGACATTAAATTGTTGTAAATGACTATTTCTAAAATATAAAATATAAGGTGCATTGCAATTTTAATTAATATCTTAAATCCAATATATTAATTATTGCATTTTAATTTCAATTTTTTTAATTTATATAGTTTGTTGACTTCCATGATATGTTTTTTTTTTAATAAATTATACACAATTTTGTTGAATAACCATAAAATATTAACAGTCATGGAGATTATTTATCAAAATATGATAATTAAGATGAGCAATATAAATATTAAGTAAAGGATTATTATGATATTATTGTAAGAACACATGCTTAAGCATACTATAAAAAATGAAAAGTCCAATTGCAGAAGTGTGAAATATGATTATATGAGCCCATTTTATATGCATACGCCAGTTTATAAGACTAATGATGCCTTAAAATTTTTTTCATATAAGTAATTAGATATTAAATTCAAAGGCTAAAACCTGATTTTATGACTAATTAAATTTATATAATAATTTCTTACAATTTACACCAAAAATATTAAATCATCAAGTTTTTTTAACAAAAAAAATTTGAATCGAGATGCATATTTCCAGGGTTTGAAAATTTAAGTGTCACGACTGTAGAAGGATTCGCAAGAAAGCTTACATATCATTTTACTTATGATAAAAATTGAATCAAGTGAAAGTACTACAAGAGTAGCTTCTTTATCGTTACGCCAAAACCCTCATAGTCAATCATAATCTTTGATGTATAAATTTTTTAATCAAATTTATTATTATCAATTTAATTAGTTAAAATATTAAAAAAATATATAAATTACTACTGAGCGTATATAATAAAAATAATGAATTTTACATATACATTTTCCGTAAGTTAAAACAAGAGTATCATCCATAGTATTTCTTTCAGTAAAAAAGTATTAAAAAATCTATGTAAATTTGGTTAGTGATATCAACCATAAATTTTACGACGGTTAAAACCGTTACATATTAATAGTCATAATAGTGAAAACGACCATATATTATACCTATATAAATAGGATTTTGAAGGTATCAAAGTACATCTCGATTTTATTCTTTTATTTTACTCACAATCTCTCATTATTCTCTTATGTAAGTTTTGAACTTTAGTGTTGAAATGTCTACACAAAAGGCTTAACCACCTATTTTTTTAATATATGAAAATTAAAAGTAAATTTGTATGTACGAATAAAAAACCTAATTTTTAAAAGTGCTTAAAATATATTACATTCACTAATATAATATCTAAGCTCAAAATTAGTTTCGACATATAAAACGTCAAGGCAGAATTATATTATAAATAAAATATTGATTACTTTAAAATTATTTTTTATTATTTAATCAGTAAAATAAAAAAATTGATAAAATTAAGAGATGTACAAAAAAATTCATGAATAAATCAGAAAAATTTAATATTTTATATCTATTTTGAAAAATACTAATGAAACAGCGCAACGTGCGGGGTTCAAAGCTAGTTGGTTTTTAATCCAATGATCCTAAATTAATAAATATTACTTATTTTATTTGTATTGTAGCTTGTTAGGATTTTATAGTCCTATTTTATGTAATTAGAAATTCTAGTCTCTTTATGATAGTTTGCTGAAAAATAAAATGTCAATGTAGTTAGTTTGAAGACTTTGTATGGTGATTAATAATATTTTTGGGTGAGATTTCTCTCAAATTCAATCTATTGGATTGGTCCAAGTGATTGTTAGATTTGTTCTAGATTTTCGTCTTTTTTTTTAAAGAGATTTAGATCTACTTACATTTATTATTTGCTTTTTTTACATCTAGTAGTGTTGTTGGTTGTTTTTCACATTGTGATTGTTATTGAAACCATGATGTTGTTTGACATAACTTATCGTCTAGTTTTTAGTTAAACTCACTTCGTGCATTTGCTGTATCATTTTTGCTCCAAGATGTTGGAAGTTTTTAAATCTACTTAAGTTATTTGCTTTTTAGATCTAGTTATGTTGTTGGTTGTTTTTCATATCTTGATTGTTATTTACATCTCCATGTTGTTGGAGAAAATGCACTTATTTTCCATATCATAGCACCTTTTAGTAAGTATTGACTTATTTCATACTTATATAAGTAGGTTAACGGAGGACAATTATAACTTCAAATACCCAAAGGTCCAAAAACATAGACTCAATAGTCAAATCCTTCAAATCCTATAAATTTTACTATTTAATAATTCAAAATTATTTACACATCCAATATACTCTGTTTAATTTGATATTACTCACTCTAAACTTAACTCTTCTTTTGATTGTTTATAACACGCTTCGTTAAGTGGCACATAACCAATAATATTTCACGTGACATAATTTTCAGAAAATTGAAATTTAATATTTTAAAATACATCCTGAATTAAACTTTTAAACTTTTTGCAATTAACCTCATGATTTTTTTTTATCACATTGGATATATGACCATTTCATTTTGATAGAAATTGCCCCAAAGTGAATCCCCTATTTATGTATATATCTTCAATTCACATTAAGTCATGGGTGTATTGTAAAAATTTTACATTGATCCTCTCATCTTCCTCTTCCTTTCATCAAATATTCTCTTCCATTGCAACCTTTACCCTAATCAAATTCATCTCCAAGTTAAACATAATTTCCTAATTAATCCCTACCTAGAAACCAACTGATATGCTGATTATTTCCTGAAACATAAGCCTATGCCCTCTTTGCCAAAATAAGTTTCTTCTTGTGGTGACTTTAGTTCTAGTCATGGATCCCAGGAGTTGACAATCTGCAATCAAAGGTTGAAAATTTTGAGAGAAGAGAGTATAGATGAACGAAGGAAAAAGAAAGGATCAATATGAAATTTTTACAATATAGGCATCATTTAACATGAATTACAATATATGTTTACTTTACAGAATTTTTTTTTTTTTTTTTTTTTTTGTGTTGTTTACCTTTCTGAAATATTAAAATTTAATTTTCCTGAAATTGTGTCATGTGTTGAAAGATTTTTTTTTTGAAGAAAGATTAACATGGTATATGTGTATAATTGCAAGTGAGACAAGGAAGAGATGGAGATTACTTCCCTTGTCCCTGTCTAGATGGGGATTTCCCGTCACCATTTATAAATTAGGGAAAAAAATTGGCTCCATCCCCATTCATATGGGATTATTCAGATTTTCGTGAGGATTCCATTTCCCATTTTACAATTTTTTTTTTTTGATAAAATTTAAAACTTTTGCTATAAATTACAATCTTGAATATATAGTCAAAAAAATATTAGTACAATTACTTGATAATAAAAAAATGTACCCATCATCATTAATAAGCTGTAAAACCAGTCCACCAAATATATAAGTAGTTAACAAAAACATAAAAATAAAATCCAAAATTCATATTTATTGTTAAATGCACAAAACATATAAATCCATTGAACATAACATTCTATTAAAACTTCAAAATACTTAGATTTTATGAAATTTTTATTAGAATATATGTAATTTAATTATACATGATATATTTTTATTATATACTTGTGGAATTCCTCATGAGGAATGGAGATGAGGATTCCCATGAGGTGGGGGAAGAGGTCCCTATTCTTGCCCCATCCTCGTCTGTAGAAAATTTTTTTTCTCCATTTCCATTTCGTGGGGAAATTATATGGGGAGTCTTCGTTTCCACTGTAAATTTCCGTTGGGGCCAGACTTTTCCCATCTCGCTTGCAGTGCTATAGATGTGTAAAAGGATGGTTAAATTGGTCAAAACGAAAGCAGTTTTTGAAATATTTCCGAAACCGAAAACTCTTATAAACTTGTAAGAAAAATTTTGGGCCATGTTTTTGTAATTTTAGAAAGCTAAAAACTCGTTTTAGAATATAAAAAATTGAAATTTTATTTTTTCTTTCTCTTATATGATTTGTATTTATTTTTTCTTTAATGTATATATATAAAAAATATTAAAAAAAATACATCCATATGATTTTTAAATTTATAAATATATCTTTATGTTTTTATTATTTACACATTTTTATGTCTTATATTTTTCACAAATATCATTTTTTAGTACCCGTTTTCGTTTTAGTTTCCGTTCAACATAGGTTACGAAAAATCAAAGAGTTGAAGGGCTGGCTATGAGTTTTGGCATTTTTAAAATGAGATGAGAAGCATAATTTCGTGTGAGAAAAGTGATGCTTACAACACAGATTGATACCTAAAAATGTTGAGAACAAGTCACTTTGACGTATATAACCAAAATTTGAACTGGCGGTGGTATCTCATAGGGTACGTACACGTGACAAAAATAGAAAATTTACTTTTATTATCAAATCATCTTGATGTTGAATACACGTGCACCGGAAGAAGCTCACCTAACATAACAATTTACAAAATTAAGATTTTTTTTTTTTTTTTTTTTTTTTTTTTTTTTTTTTTTTTCTAAATGTGAGTTCATGATCGTAATTGCTTCAGAACTACAAGAAAAATAAAAACATATCTAATTAGAATAATAATTTCGTTTTCTTTAGATTAATTTAAGACCCAAATTTTCTTTTCTAATTAAGAAAAAAAAATTATATGGATCTAATTAAATTTTATAAATTAAGAGCACCAAGAAAGACCCCTCGCTATGCTTTAGGAACAAGATTTTAATTTTTTATCAACACATGAGTGATAAATTTTATTTTAGTCAAATCTTTAAATTGGCGATAGGAAATGTACATACTCAGGATATAAAATATAAAAAATGTACTTGAATGAACATAGAAAATTAAAATAGCATTAGGAAACTATATAGTCTTGTCTTGTTTCTTGGAGGCTGATGGGAGAAGAAAAAAACATATGGAAATATATTATTTTGAGGAGACATGTGAAGTTTTTAAAAACGTGTACACTTTGCTTTTTTTTTTTTTTTTTTTTGGTGAGCTTGCTGTGGGTGCATGTATGAAATCTAAGGTGTGAATTTAGCGGATAGTGCTCCAATCATATAAGGAGATTGTCCACGTAAAAACTCACATGTTATGAAGATTAATTCTGCATTTGCTATTGTCGTTGTTGGTTTTTATTTTTCCATTAGATCCTAGACAAATTAACTTATACAAATTTGCATAAAAAAAAATACCAAAGTATTAAACAAGGCAAAAAATTAATCATGCTTCGGCCAACAGATGCCTGTATGAACTTGAAGAATTCTAGGCAAGACTTAGGAACGGTAAAAATAAGAGCATCTCCAAGTTCTTCCTAACTTTTTTCTTTTACCACATCATCAAACTCAAAAAACCCGTCTCCCCTCTCCAATACAAGAAACTCTCTAAAGTTCTTTTGAGTGGACTCACATCATTAAAAAAAAAAATTGTAACTTTATCATTATTTTAATATTAAAAGGCAAAAAAAAAGAGTGGAGAATTTTATCCAAAAGGAGAACATTTTCCACCAAGAAAACCCCTCTAATGGCAAAGGAGGGATTCTCTAACAAGA
The DNA here is from genome assembly GCA_039660915.1 of Euphorbia tirucalli. Lineage (NCBI taxonomy): Eukaryota > Viridiplantae > Streptophyta > Magnoliopsida > Malpighiales > Euphorbiaceae > Euphorbia > Euphorbia tirucalli. Next base: position 17,690,818 of record CM077639.1, read on the forward strand.
GAACCCCCATTGGAGACACTTTAAGCCTGATTAGCCTCGTTGTTATTGTTGTTGTTATTATTATTATTATTATTATTATTATTATTATTATTATGTATAATTTTAAACTTTTATGTTTAAAGTAAAAAATATTTATCCGTGGCCAAATTGAACATGAACCAAACGAACCGGACCGAATCAAAACCGGTCAAACTTTGAATCAGACCGGACCGAAACCGGACCTGTGATTCAGAAGAAAAGAAGGTTAAGCGTCAGGATCGATCAATCCCTAAACCTTTGAACCGGTGGTTCAACCCTTAGGTTCAACAAATAGTTTTTATATTATGTAAATTATTAATTGTAAAATAAAAAATGTAAGTTGTTTTTCATATTTGAGAAATTATATTATTTTGTTACATATATTAATAATTTCTCGAGAAATGTCTACATCAAAACCACATGCAAATTGAATTCTAAATGTTTATTCAAAAGGGTTTAACATGAACCGGACCGAACTTGAATATGGTCAAACTCTGGTCAAAACCTGAACTTGAACCGGCTCGGTCCGAATCGACGGTTCATCTCTTTTGAAGGTTAAAGTTCAGGTTCAAGGATTTCTTGAACCTGAATCGGCAGTTCATGAACCTTGACCACCTATATCCTTAAGTATAACTTTTGCATTTTATTATAAAAAAAATTGTTATTGGGCTTTTAGAATATGATAAGTCAAAGTTTAGCCCAACACCGAAGCCGAGTCCAATCCATGAAGGGGGTCTTATAAATATATGATTATAAATTTGAAAGAAAAAGGGAAAAAAAAGAAATTAAGAGTAATTTATTGAAAGAATGAAAGTGGAATGGCATTTGAGAAGCAACAGCCGTCCGTATAAATGGAACCTTTTTATAAAAGGGAAAACAAAAACAGCCTCTATGCTACACAAGCGAGTCCTTTGCTGATTTCTTTGGTTCAATATTTTCTTTATCTTGCATTGCTAGGAGCGGTGTCGTATCCCTTTCCTTCACCTGAAATAATTTCAAACATATTTTATATATATATGTTTTTTTCGAAAAAAAAAAAAAAAAAAACAAAAAAACGAAAGAAAAGAATTGAAAATACCTGAAGAGGAGGCGACGAAAGATCAAGGGATTGTTTCTTCTTGTTTTCTTGAGTACAAAAATAGGAGTATAAACCCATACCAAGAATGGCAACTAAAATACCAGTAATGTTTCTGGCTGTAAAAGGATCATGTAATAAAGTATATCCGAAGCCAAGAACAAGACATGTTTTGAGATGTCCAAGTACTTGATATGTCACTGGTGATGTCTTTCCAATTACCATAAATGTGCTGAAATTCACACTCACTGATATTAAACATGACAGTATTATGAATCCCAATACTACTGCTGAGTATTTGTATGCAAACACATTCTTCTTCGTTAGGAATTGGTCAACCAATGGCCCTGATACAAATAGGATTGCTGCTTGAAATGGGGCTGACTGGTATAGCAACTGTGTTGATGATACATTATGCCTCTTTTGTATTGTGTTTGTCAGCTATTTTTAGTTTTAAGTTAAAGAACATAACAACTTTTTGGAACAATTAAACCCGCTCGTACCCCTTGTCGTTTCAATGTTATCTTTTTGCCTCTATCCTATACGAAACCATACCCAACCGGACTGCAATTGACTTTTTTGTTCTTCAACTTTAACTCATTCATAGGGCAAAATAGACAATTGTGGTCCAGTTGAGTAGAGTTTCACATAGCACAAGGGTATAAAAGATAATTTTGAAATAACAGAGACTAAAGTTTTACATAGCACAAGGATATAAAAGATAATTTTGAAATAACAGAGACTAAAGGGACAATTGGGTGATAGGAGAGTGTCCTGAAAGATCATTTTGCCTAATTACACACATTAAATAACTAACAACTATGAACATCAATTTCGGCTAAAGATGCATCACTTGTTTTCCATTTGAATCGAATTTTTTACATTTTGGCAAAATAGCTTTTATTTGTCTGGTGGAGTAGCTGTAGAATTCTGTAAAAGCATCAATTTTGAATCGTGAAAAATGCAATTTGAACTATGTCATGTATTTTCAAAGCCATTTTTTTGGTCCATGGTTAGTTGTTTCATTGGCAAAGGGCTTCATGTATATGTGTAATCATAATTGATTTGGGGCGCAATGCTACAAATTGAAAAACCGGTGGGTCAATGCATAAATAATGAAAAGATGAAGGGGCCGTGAGATGTTTTACTGAAATTTTTAACCTCAAATAGATAATTTCTTTTTTTTTTTTTTAAAAAAAAAAAAAGTGAAAAACCGTTTGAGGAAAGAGTAATTAAAGAGTTGTTTTCTTGAAGGAAAATAATAATTGAGGATACAATTTGGCCGACGCAGGTTGTAGCAATGGCAAGCATGGATATGACTGTTCCTACGAAGTTCAGCTGCAGATCTGTTACAGAAGCTATCCCAACTCCAACCAACAACACAAACAGAGCTAATTTAATCTTCTGGCTGCAAATATAAATAAAAAAAAATGTCAATTATATATCTGGAAATTTTGATTTGAATAATAATAAATAAAAGATATTCAGAAATTGTAATCAATTAATTAATTAACCTGAATTGTTTTTTCAGGAAAAGAGTTTCTAATAGAACAGTAAATGGTATAATTGCAAGTTTCGTCATCTGCATTAATAAAAAAAAAAAATTAGTTGACGAAATAAATAAATTAAAAGAAAAAGAAAATAAAAGAGAGTAACTAATATTGACCTGGTAGAATCCAATGGAATTGAAACCCAAGCTCAAGTTGAGCAAACCAATAGAAACACCATTAAGAACTCCAAATAGCATAACAGTCTTCATGTCAATAGGTTTTGACTCAAACAAATTAAAACGATGTGCACAATGAAGGGTGCAAAATGTCACCATTAAATGCCAACTAGTCAATGTTGTTGCTGGGGAAAAACAATATGAGGGGAAAATTTCAATTTGTTTGATTAATTAATTAATTAACTTCATAATGAAATTTAAGCAAGCACGTTTATTATATTTAATTACCAAATGGGAAGCCTAAATTGCTCATTAAAGCTTTGTTGCATATAACAATGGAGACAGATGATGCCACTGAAAGGAACAGTGCACCAATAACACCCAGCTGGAATCTTGACATTTCTCCCATCTTCTAATAATGTACTGGAAAAATAATAATCCAAATAAAAAAGAAGATGAGAAAGATATAGAAATTAGAGATGCATGCATTTATACTCAAAAGCTGAAATATTAGAAAATCTTAAATTATTACGTCGAAATTTAAACAAATTTGTTTAGTGGGTTGTCATATAACAATTATAGATCAGGATTCTTAACAATCTCCAAATAATCTCTAGATTTCTTGTCCCATGCCATATGTCAAACTTCTATAATAGGTGATTATATGACATGGAAAACTAATTATTCTTTTTTATTCTCAATTTATTGAATTATATAATTTCTGAATTTTTTATTATTCAAATTATTTGAACATAATTTTTTATGCTGCCTAGTTATAGAAAGACATAAAAAAAAAAAAAATCAATATTAAGAACATTTCTATTATTAAGGTTATGAAATAATAACTAATTAACTCCATATATATAATCAGCCAAGTTTGTTAATTGATGTTTGGAAAAATAGAAAAACTAATTAATCCAACGTACTTTGTGAAGAATGTTGGAGCATGTTAAGGCACATTGATGTAAAAGGCGTTCATTTCCTGCTAATTGATAGTTTAACTATAATTACTTCGATACCTGATGATTTAATTAACATAAATTAAGACAAAAAGGCACCTTCAAGAGTGTAATAAAAAAATTTCTTGGAGTTGAAGAAGAAGCCCTCCCTGAAATTCAAGAAGATAACAAAAAACTTTAAATATTAATGTCACGAAACCAAAGAGAGCTTAAAACAGTGTGAAGAATAAACAAACCTTGTTGAAAATATTTAAATTAATTGATGGGTAAATACATAATTAAAATGCATAAGCAAGATATAGGACACGGACAACTCGGTGCAATGATGGGATTCCGGCGGGCGAGGGGAGGTGAGAATGGTGGGGAGAGAGAGAGAGCGAGAGAGATGTGATATGGCTTGTGTAAGAATGCAAAATTAGAAGGGTTATATGTATAAAGGAACAAAGGGGGTGTTTGGTGCCAAACTCAATGATATATTAGTTATTTGTTTGGTTTTTCAGAAACTGAGAGATGTGTTTCAATCCTACAAGCTTAGTTTATTGTTAGTTGATGCTTTTTTTACAGTCAAATATGGTATCACTTCCATTTCAATTCATACGTACGTACCTCATTTTCTTTCACCCTTTTTTTATTTTTTTTTTTGTTATATATATATATATATATCAATGCATATAATTTTCTGCATTTCCAACTAGAGTAATGTGATATGTATATTTATCATAAAAAAAAAAAATCTTACATTTTACAATGTTAGTAAAACGAGGAATTCAATCACGGTGATAGTTATTTTTGTTGATTTGTCTTTTTAAATTGTTGACTTTTACTGATATGTTAAACGATATTATTAATTGCAAATGTGACAAATTATAAGTTTTTTTTTATAAAAAAAAAAAAAAATCCTCTATAGGATTCTTTGGCCTCTTAATCATTTGATTAATAGCTTTGTCTTACTTCCACTAAGAAGAAAGCTACTTCCTTAATAACTTGGAATGAGTCATTTACATTCCATAGACTCGTGTTTAATATATAATTTTACTACTAAGTAGATTAAGCTAATAGTAATCAAATAGCTAAATTGACTAATCAAGGATTAATTAATGTTCCTTTTTTTTTTTTTTTTTTTTTACTTATAGATACCCTATTTTTCTAATGTGGAAATTACTCGAGTGTTTTCACCTAATGTTTTAGCTAAATGTTAATTTTTAACTATCAGAACAGTAATTCTTAGCAGTTGAAGAGACAGGTAAAATTATATATATATATATATATATATAAAATGAGTCTTTGCATACAAGTCAGGAGGGTAAGCTTTATATTTCTTAAATGGAGACTGAGGTATCTGCCATTACAAGCAAAAACCTTTGCCATCTCCAAACTCAATTAATTAGGGGTTGGTGGTCTTTGAAAAGAAAAAATAAAAAATAAAAAACTTCAATTTCACTCCAAAAAATACATTTTCTTTGGGTTCATTGGAACATCACAATCACCAACCAAGCAGAATTAGGAAAAACCCTTTCTCACTTTAACAAAACCTCTGATTATTGATTTGCATGTTGCACCAAAAATCATATTACAACATTATATTATTTAGGCAATAATTAAGATATTCAGGTGATCCTATATTATAATGAATATATATGGAATTCTCTATTTTGTACTATATAATAATATATATATAAGTTATTTTTCATATAATAATAATAATAATAATAATAATAATAATAATAATAATAATAATAATAATAATAAAGCTAGAATTGCATATAGGTCAATCCAATAAGTTTCGATGAAATCTAACCCAGACCAGATAGAATTAGGGTTGTGAAATTCTCTCCCTAAAATGTGGAGAGGCAATTCATTGAATATATCTAGTAGTATGAGTACAAGAGGGTAATTACAATTAGAGTGCTATACAACTTAAAGTATTACAATTGCATATAAAATATATATACTCTATCACTCCCCCGCAAGTTGAGCTGGAGTTGAGACCACAACCAACTTATCCCTTAGAAGACGAAACCGCTGCCAGGAGAGAGGCTTGGTAAGAATATCGGCCACTTGATCATCAGTAGAGATGTTTTAAGCGCCGGAATTTTCCGTCCTTAAAAAAAAAAAATCGCGCGTGTCACACGATTGTAATTAAATTAAAGTCGTACGACCGTAACATCGAAGCAGGTGTAGAAGACCATACCCATGACATAAGAAAGTGAGGAGGATTTCAGGGCAATTAATGCCCAATGCTGAAAGAAACAAAGTCAGCAATAAGAAAGGGAAAAAGGAGAAGGAAAGGGGGCTTTTTTGACCTTTTTGACACTTGATTTCTGGTTGCAAAGGGAGAGAATTTAGAGAGAGAAAAGAGAGAAAAAGGGAAGGAAAAGTTCATCACAAACACAAGCTCTTTTCGTCTTCTTTTTCTTTTAATTCTCAAGTGATTAAGTGTAAAATCTATTAGAACTCAGTAGGTTAATAATCTAACACTCTAAATTCAATCAATTTTGGACTAAAAATTGTCAGAATCCCTAACATTTGGAGATTTTGGACCCAAACTTCTCAACCTCAACTAAAGGAGGAAAAGAGCAAATTTGAGTGGATTGGTGCGACGCCATGGGTCATTCCTATGGTGGATTAGCGCCTAAGAAGTAAGCACATTTCATCCTCTACTTTTCATGCTTTCTGGGTGAATTGGTGTGTTTTTGTGCATTTTATTCCACTTTTTACGCTTTCTGTTTCTGGAAATCAAGAACAGCCGTACAACTGTTCTTAAGTTGATGAATAGTCGTACGACTGTGAGTGTTCTTGATTTCCATTAATTTCTCAGTTTTGTTTTGAATAATTTTGGCGAAATTCTGAAGTTGGATTGATTTACAGTAATTACAGTCGTACGACTGTAATGCTCGTCCAAGAGCAGAATTTCCAGAATAATCCCTAAAAATTTCTAAAAATCCATAAAAATTCAGAAAATCAGAAAATCACCAAAAATGAATTTTGTTGTGTGCATTCACGACCTTAGATTTAATTTTCGATTTATTTACATTTAGAACAATACAATGATGGAGACCCGATTCTCCCAAAAACTGACCCACCTCATATGCTAAAATTAAATTAAACCGGAAAATAAATTGTTTTCAAAATGATTTTCTCACAAAACCAAAAATACAGGAACGTTTCAAAACGTTTTCCAAGTTTAATCGGGGCCGGCCAACTGAGCCGACCTAGTTATCCCCCTAAATGCATGCCCCCCAATTTCTAAATTTCCAATTCTATCTATTTGAATCCTATTTGTGGCGTGCCGTATATTGTGCTAACCCTCTGTTTTGCAACTTTTTATTTTTATTTTTGATGTATTTAATAGATTTATTCGTGTATCCTAGGCGATTGTATTTTTTTTTAGATAAATCGTGTATTTTAGGCAATTGTAAAGTGAGGATGAGAATTTTTCCTTTTTTATTCAATTAGATTGTATAATCGGCCTCTATTATTTTTTTGTATATTTTGAATGTATGTTTTATTTTTCTACAATTAATTTCCTGCATTTTGCTTTAGCATGGGATAATTAAAATAAACAAATTGGGATTAGGAAAACATAATAAATCGAATTAAATATGGTAATATAAACTGTAAAGTGAAAGCAAGCTAGAGGTTAAGTAAGTTATTTGCCCGGACCCTAAATCTCTGGATTAGGTACAGCAGTCTGTCCTCAGTAGGGAGCTGTACCGGAATTCCCAGATAAGCTGATCTGGGTGGCGACTCTGTCACTGATCTCAGGATTTAAGTTTCGAGGTCTTTAAGTTAAAAACGGGAAAATGTTTTCTACAAAAGAATTTCCAAGTTAAATCCACAATTTTCTAACTCAACATAAACAAAACCTATTTTCCAAAATAATCTATAATAATCTTCTTTTTCCCCTGTCCGCTTCGCCGCGTCTCTTTAAAAGGTCATCCGCTCACAGATGTAATGAACAATCAACTGTTTGGAAGCAACACGTTCCTCAAAAAAATGAAAGTCAAGCTCCAAATGTTTGGTACGGTGATGAAAAATAGGGTTGGCTGTAAGATAGGTAGCACTGAGATTGTCACACCAGAGAGTAGGCGCACGCTCTATAGTAAAACCGAGCTTAACAAGGAGTATTCCAATCCGGACAACTCGAACATGGTAGTAGCAAGAGCACGGTACTCTACCTTTATGGAGGAACGGCACACAATACGTTGTTTACAGGATGCCCAAGAAATGGGGTTGGTGCCGTGAAAACTACCAAAGCCAGAGGTGGACCTGCGATCATCAACATCACCAGCCCAATCAGAATCTGAAAAAGCATGAAGTCATGTCTGTGACTGAGGCTGAAATCGCAAACCAAAAGAAACCGTAGCTTTTAAATAACGCAGAATGCGCTTCAATGCCTACTAGTGCAGGGTGGTGGGTGCATGCATGTATTAAGCAACCTTATGCACAGCAAAAGCAATATCCGGACATGTAATTGTTAAATACTGCAAACCACCCACTAAACTCCTATAAGTCGTAACATCAGGAGAAGGCTCACCCGAAGTACATAAGCGATCAAAGGAACGAGACAGAGTGTCCACCGATTTGGATTCAACATGTGAGCATTAGATAAGAGACCTAAAATGTACTTCTTCTAAGCCAAGAATAAAGACCCATCTTGCCGCAACAATTCAATACCCAAGAAATACTGAGTTGGCCCCAAATTTCTAATGGAAAACTGAGACTGGAGAAATGCAATCAAGGCAGACACACGACCCGAATCATTACCCAAGATCAACAGGTCATCAACATAAATGAGACAAAGCAACACCTAGGCGCCTTGACGCATGTAATATAAGGACACATCCACTCTAGAACAAAGGAAACCGTAGGCAACAAGTGACTGAGTCAGGCGCCGATGCCACATCCGAGGGGACTACTTGAGGCTGTAGAAAGACTTCCGAAACCGACATACATGAGAGGGTAAAGTTTTATCCACAAATCCTGGTGGCTAAACCATGTACACAGGCTCATCAAGGTCGCCATGCAGAAAGGCATTAGAGACATCCAAGTATGAGATAGACGACCCAAAAGAAACAACAAGAGATAGAAGCAACCGTATTGTTGTAGGCTTTACCACTGGACTGAAGGTGTCATGGAAGTCCATACTAGGATATTGGTGAAGGCCCTTGGCTACCAAACGTGCCTTATAGCGCTCAACCAACCCATCAGGTTTGAGTTTAGTCTTGAAGACCCATTTACACCCAATTATATTTTGAGTAGAAGATGCAGGAACTAACTCCCAAGTACCATTGGACACCAAGGCCAAATATTGTTCTACCATAGCCATGCGCCAATGGGTGCTCTTAGCTGCCTCCGTAAAATAGGTTGGATCAGGTGGAAGTATCGAAGTGTGAAAAAATTTTGGAGGAGGCGGTGTTTTACCGGTTTACTGCCTAGTGACCATGCGACGAACCGGTGGAGCAGCGGTGACACCAGGGGAAGTGGACGGTACCATAGAAAAGGGCGGAGCATTATGCATAGCTCCCTATAAGTCAACAACCAACGAAATTCTAGGAGAAGGGTTTCAGTTTGGGGATGGAGGACGAGGTGATGCGGTCTCGGGTGAAGACGGTATTTCTAAGGGTGAGGGGCCTGTAAGCAAGCGTTAGGGAGAGGGGGACGGTTCTGATTGAGGTGGCTATTTGTTGGGCAATAGTAGAGGTATAGGAGCAATTCGGCAAGTGGGCATTGTTTCAGTGAGAGGAGGTGGATCAGGAGCAGCAGAACTACATAACTCCGAAAATGGGAACACCTACTCATTAAAAACAACATGGTGTGAGATGAAAAATTTCTCGGACATAGGATCAAAACATCTATAACCCTTATGCAATTTGCTATAACCCAGAAAGATGCATTTGCGAGAGTGAAAATTGAGTTTATTTGAAGAATAAGGACGTAGCCATGGATAAAAGAGACAGCCAAACACATGCAAGAGAGAGTAATCTAGGTGACGTTGGAATAATTTTTAGTATGGTGTAGAAAAATGCAAAACAGGTGAAGGCATCCTATTAATAAGGTAGGCAGCAGTATCAAAGGCATATGTCCAAAAAGTCATGAGTAATTTAGCACAATGCAATAAAGATATACCGGTTTCCACTACATGGAGATGTTTTCTTTCTGCTGCCCCATTTTTTCCTAGAGTATACGGGCATGACATCCTATGTTGAATGCCATTTTCGGCCAAATATGACTTCATAGCAATGAATTCCCCTCTACCATTACAATGGAACACTTTAATGGGACGACGAAAAAATTTTTCAACCATAGAGTGAAATTTAATGAAAGTACTTAATACTTTAGATTTAAACTTCAAGAAATAGATCTAACAATATTTCATAAAATGATCATAAAAGAGCAAATAATATAAGAAACCATTATGAGATTCAATAGGGGCAGGACCCCATAAATCAGAACAAATTAAATCAAGAGGTCCATCAATAATAGAATCTGAAAGAGAAAAAGGTAACTTATGACTCTTGCTGACTGCACAACTAGAACAAAGGGTGTGATCCTTACTAGACAGAAAACAAATATTCTTATGACTCAAAATGCAACTGACTACTAGTAGTGCAAGATGACCAAGCCGCGCATGCCAGGTTACGAACGAATTTAGATGTGACCGGATAGGAGGTTGAACACCCGTGGAAGAGCATATAGACCATTCCTATTTTGGCCTCAAAGAATCACTTGTTTGGAAATCAGGTCCTTCACAACAAAATAAGAGTCAAAGAATTCAACAGAAACATCATTAGCACGGGTTAGAGCACTAATAGAAACAAGATTAGAATTCAAAATTGGAACATGTAAGACCTATGAAAATTTTAATGGATTAACAGTAGTAGGAATAAGAGAGGACCCGACATAAGCAATAAGGAGATGAGAGCCATTACCTAAATGAGCCTGTTTAGTCCCGTTGTATTCTGAATGCAAGTGAAGCTATCCCAAGTCCGAAGTGAGGTGATGTATAGCTCCGCTGTCCATAATCCAAAGAGAATCAGTTGGGTTGGTGGTAGTATGGTTAGAGGCTGGGGAATTTGGGTTCCTTTATTGATGAAGTTTTGGAGATGGGCATTGACGTGCATAATTCCCCAAACCTCTGCAGTTATGGCATGTAACCGTTGACACATCAACTAGTGCTGATTGAGTTTGCTGCCCCTGCTGTTGGCGTGCAAACGTCTGTCTAGAAAATTGGTTTTGACAGTAACTTTGCTGCTAATACGGTCCGAGCAGTGACTGCTGCTGTTGTCGTCAATGAATTAGGCCAGACTAGCCTTGGTATTCTTACTGGTGGCGTTCATGGCCTTTCCCGCGGCCACCTAAACTCGGCTGCCTTGCCATAAAGTAAGCTGTCGGTGCATTCAGCTCCTCCGACATGGATTTTTCCTTCTTTATGTGACGTTCCTCCATCAACAATAAACCAAACAAATCATCATACGATATAGTACACGATCCAAATGTACGACAAACATCTCTAAATGGACCTTGAAGTCCATCCAAAATTGCATCAACTAAGTCTTCCTCCGAAACTACATATTGTAAAGATGCTAACCGGTCTAAAATTAATTTTGCGCATTGCATATAATCTGAAATCGATTTGGAATTCGATTTTACCAATAAATGAAGTTGCTATTTCAAGTCTCGTACCTGAGCCCTTAAACCGGACGCATATGCATTTTCTAACTTTACCCAGGCTTCGCGAGCCATTTTAACACCAATAATCTACGGGAGAATGGAAGGAGAGATTGAGTTTAAGATCCAACTGAGTACTTGTTGATCTTTCTGAAACCATACTTGATAAAGGGGATTAACGTCATTATTCACCAGCCTCTCTGCTGGAATTGGAGCCGTGTCGTCAACATGGTCGGGCAATCCACACCGTACTAGCATGGGCATAATTAACGTGCGCCAAAGCACATAGTTGGTTGAGTCTAGTTTCAACGGTAGTTGGTGTGAAAAGGTTGGTGTGGCTGTCCCCCCAAGGCCGGAAAGGACTGAATAGGCTGTAGAAGAGGTTGCCGAGGCATTGGTGGAAGTTCCAGTGGTGGCCATGATCAATCGGTGAGGAAGAGTTTTAGGTTAGGGTTTCGGCTATTAAGCCCTTGGACGGCTCTGATACCAAGAAAGAATTAGGGTTGTGAAATTCTCTCCCTAAAGTGTGAAGAGGCAATTCATTGAATATATATAGTATGAGTACAAGAAGGTAATTACAATCAGAGTCCTATACAACTTAGAGTATCTGTCAAAACCAATCACGTTAGTAATCCATGGATTGTTTTGTCAAAAGCCGATAAAATCCATATATACTCAATGGAGTTAGATTGGGTTGATCTTTATTGGATTAGTTTTTAATTTAAGCATTTTTATCATAATTTTTAATTAGAAAATTACAAAATTGATTACTCTTAATACATACTTACAATATTACACAAACTTTTCAGGTGAAGAAGGCAATTCAACTAAAATAAGCTAATATTAAGTCCTAATAATAGCTTTTACATATTATATTTGCAAAACAATTATAACTTGGGTAAATTTTACTAACCTTCCCCAACTCATTTATTTATACCATAAGTGCCACTAAGCTCATTTTCATAACAAAATCATCCCTAGACTTCCAATGCATTTCATCATCAAGTCCTTGACTAGAATCCGGCATAATCTGCACCGAGCTACTTAGATTTTTTTTTGGTTGATATTATAAGAAAAAGCAATTGAAAGAAAAAAGAAGTATGCAAACATGGTAGCTAACAAAAAATTTCTATTAATTATCCAATTTATATATCCCTGGAGTTTACTTTTATCTCATTATAACCTCACTCCATTTGTTAATAATCATTTTCTTTCAAAAGTGATTTTATACTAAAATTAGCCTTGTCTCTTATATCTGCTATTGATTTTGTCAGATCTTTATGTACAAAATTATTTTTTTTTCACTTATTATGTAATTTTTTCTCTACCTTTTAAGTTGTCGTTGCATTAGAACAAAAAAAGTGTTGAAGGGAGTCTATTTAAGAAGAACTTGAATGTAAAACATTTTAACAGATGATATAAATCCATAAATATATATCACGTTAGAAATTTTGATAGAAAACGACATAATAATAAATAAAGGAATGTCATAATACGACAGATGCAAAATATGATGAGATATAAATTAGATAACTACAACATAAGGAGGTAATGATGTATTTATCCAAATCTCATGGAGATTCTAATTATTTACCCTATTATCTTTTGATAATGTACATGTACTTGAAGAGGTTTCATGGGCTACGCTGCATAAGTGAGCATGTATATATATGTTTGGAAATAAAGTCACATGTAACACAAAATCATCTACATCACTTATATGATATTCTTTTTATCTCATTTATTGTGAATGTGGAACTATTATTTATTCAACAATACTTTTTATCAAGTGCAACTAGGCTTGAACTAGTTGTCACTTGTTAAAGATTTATTGGTCTATATTTTTTGGAGCACAAGGTCATAAACGTGTCTAGTCTATCTACCAACCTAAATTCCACTAGATCTTTAAATACAAACCCATTATATTTCAACTCTTAGGCATTCTTATGCTCTAATTTCATGGAGAGACTTCGTAAAAGTTGAGAGCGTTAGACCTGACTGCAAAAGTGATCACATATATGGTATTGAACCCCATCATATATTAAGTTCCAATCTACCTTACATATATATCACTCTTTAATGAAGGGTCTGATTCATAATGTGGGAAATGGCTCTTCCACTAGATTTTGGACGGATCACTGGTTGGGGGAGTCTGCTCTTTGCCATCGTGTTCTGGATATTCCTGTTTCTCATCTCAATAAATTCATCCCTGACTATATTGATATTAACGAAAACTGGAGCTGGAATTCATTTCAGCATTTGCTTCCCATTGAAATTAAGCTTCAAGTGGTAGCTATTTCTATCTCTACGGAGGAAATTGCTAAAGATACAGTGGCATGGCTTCGGGCTAAATCGGGTAATTTTTCTACTCTTTCTTCTTTCCAAATGGTGTCTGGGCAGGGGAATAGGATTCCTGACTCTCTCTTCCTCAACATCTGGAAATTTAAAGTTCCTCACCGCATTCAGATGTTCCTGTGGTTGGCTAACCAAGGGAAACTTCTCACTAATAGCAGCAGAAGGAGCAGGCATTTGATTGAGCATGATGATTGCTCTAGATGCAGGTCAGCGACGGAAACGACTATAGATGCTCTTTGGGACTGTAATTTGAGCAAATTGGTTTGGAAGCAAATTGGAGGACCAGCTAGCGGTACAGATTTCTTTGAGCTCCCGGAGGATGTTTGGTGGCATGTTAATCTGGGTAATTCCAATAGAGTAATCGGTGATTGCAAGTGGAATAATTTTTTTTGCTGTGACCACATGGTTTCTTTGGAAATGGAGGAACCTCTCTATCTTAGGTATCCTGATGGATAGGGTCGGGTGTATTTTGAATTATACTCATTTTATCAAGAATACTTGGAATCCTGGAGTCGATAGTAGCAACCGAAGGAAGCAGATTCATGTTGTTTGGGATAAGCCTCCTACTCAGCGTTTCAAGTTTAATATTGATGGGTCTTGTAGTGGTAAAGAAGGGCTGATTTTTGTTGGTGGTTTGCTCAAAGACTCGGAGGGTAGCTGGGTTACTGGTTTTGTTCAATCAATAGGTGCAGGTGATCCTTTGCTTGCTGAACTGTGGGCGCTTAAAATAGCCCTTAATATTCTTCTCTCTGATGGTAAGGGGAAGACCATTGTGGAAACGGATTCCCGGGAATTACTGAATATGGTTCTGAATCAGTCCTCTGCAGAGAAGTTTCACCCCCACCGTAACATTTGTGTTGAGATTAGGAAGCTTATGCGCCAAATTCCGGATGTTAAATTGACCCATTCCTATAGAAAAGCCAACTCCTGTGCTGATATGCTAGCAAAGTCTGCCAGAAGGTACCCCCAAGGCCTCAACATCCTAGCTTCCCCTCCAAGTGAAGTTGTGCACTGTATGGCTGATGACCGTAGGGGAATCTCGCGGCTAAGAGATATCGGGTGCTTTTAGATTTTTTTTTTTTGCTCTTGGTTTTTGTTCTTTGTTTTTGAAGTCAGAATTCCATAGATAACCATAAACAGAATAAATAAAGAGACTTATGGTTTATGTGCAGCGGAAACTCGTTTATGGAATGGATCTGATCTACGCGAGAAACCGGATCGTTCTGGTTGCCTTTCCTACGAGTGAATGAATACACTGAGTACGGGCTATATCCGTGAATTCTTCCGACAAACGAAGAAGTAATCCGTGTTTTATCGGTAGGGACGTTTTTCTCAGGAATAGAATGGGAATCTCTACGATTCCATCATCGTTAGAAAATAGAGAAACTTCTTCTCTATTTATAGTGGAAATCCCAACTTCCATCTATATAGGGTCGGACCAAATTACACATTTGGTCCCTGTAATTTACACATAATTATAGTTTAGTCCCTGCCATTCCAAAATGTCATGGGCGGACCAAAAACCAACATCTCCTACTCGCACATGACAAGACACACTTTCATTGTGATTGAACACACATACTTCTTTCAGTTCTTGTTCGGCGAATTCACGTGACCAGTCAACGTAACGGTTAAACCTTAAAGCTCTCCTTCATCGTTCCACCTTTAGCTTAATGTGACTTCCCCCTAGTCCATTTTCCATGATCACTAGTTTTTGACTCACTTTTGATCTCACGAAAACATTCATATACACTACATACTTTTTCCACGAAAAAGTATTGAGCTCGAGTGTTATATGTTTACTAAGTGACATGTTACTGAAAATGTACTTCCTTTCTATAAATAACCTTCCGCCATATGTCTAATGCTTATCTGACTGGTCCTTATATGCCTGTTCATAGCTAACGAAGCCTAGTTTAGGGTTCCAATCAAGTTAATCATCAGACATACCCTTCTTGTTATTTACAAGAGTCCTTAAGGGTGAACTTGAAACTCATAGTTTCATTTGGGTCTCACATTAGGAAAGTTGAGATCAATTTTCTTCTTTCCATCCCTTGTTCGGCTTTTACACATATTAGTAAAATATGCCATAGTATTAATCCACTTAGGACGTATGTTTTATGAACACTATGTGAAAGCATTCAGTCTCTGAATACGACTCATGTATCAAGACCTTTAGTCCACTTTTAAGCCTTTCACAGGATGACTTTCGGTATCAACGAAATAATGATATTTCACATATCACATATGGAGTAACTCACACTCCCACTTGTACCTATGAACACACAATTCATAGTAAAAGATTCATCCATGTGAGTAGATGATATTTCGCCAACATACTGAACTATACTCAATAGCTCTATGTGTATCGCTTTAAATAGTGAATGAATTTGAACATAACAAATAACTCACATTCTATTCCAGTAGAAGTTGCCAAAGTTATTACAATAGTTCAAAAACAACACCATGTTCCTATAACCTACGAAGACCAAATTCCAAAATGTGTTTACAAAAAACATTTGGAACTATTGGCTTCGTTAACGAATCTGCAATCATATCACCAGTTGGAACATGCACTAAACTTATTTCTCCCTCTGCTATTTTGTCTTTAACAAAATGATATTTTATATCGATATGCTTGCTTTTTCCATGATAACAAATATTCTTGGAATAAGCTATCGATGCAGTGCTATCGGAATAGATAGTCGTATATTTCCTTTTAGGCAATAGATCCAAAAGATCTATGAAGCGAACCAAACCGCTTCTTATACTGCAGCTACTGTAGCTACATATATGGACTCCATAGTCGATAATGCCACGCAAGTTTGTTTCTTGCTACACCAGAAAATTGCATCATTTCCTAGAATGAAAATATACCCAGACGTGGATTACCTCCCATCTTTATCAGTTTTGTGATTAGCATCTGTGTATCCCTTTAACTGCAGATTCTTTCCCTGGTAACAAAGGGAATAATTTGAAGTCCCCTTCAAATATCTCAATATCCTTTTCACTGCTGCCTAATGCTTCAAACCTGGATTAGCCTGATAAAGGCTTGCGAGACCCACCGTAAAAACCTATATCAGGTCGTGTATAAATCATAGCGTACATCAAGCTACCAATTGCATACCTTATAGGAATTCTCTCCATCCTTTTAGTCTCTTCTGGAGTCGTGGGACACATACTTGCATTTAGTTCCGTACCTTATGCAATAGGGGTTGGATCGGGATCACAGTGAGCCATATTAAACCGTTCTAAGATCTTATTGATATACGTCTCTTGTGAAAGAGCCAATAATCTCTTAGATCGATCTCTTGAGATCTTAACCTCAAGAATGTAATTAGCTTCTCCTAGATCCTTCATCTCAAAGTTAGAAGACAACTAAGTCTTTACTTTCTTGAGTAAGGAAGTGTCATTTCCTACTATTAAAATATCGTTAACATATAACGTTAGAATGACAAACTTCCCTCTGTTTTCACGCTTAATGTAGACACACGAGTCTGCATTAATCACCTTAAATTGCATTGATATAATCATTTCATGGAAACGAAAATACCATTGTCTTAAAGACTAATTAAGGCCATAAATTGATCTTTTCAACTTACAAACCTTATGTTCTGGTCCCTGGACAATGAAACCATATAGATTTCTTTGTTCAGTTCGCCATTTAAGAACACAGTCTTTACATCCATTTGATGTAATTCAAGGTCCATACGTGCTACAAAAGCAAGTACTATTCTTATAGACGTGAAACGAACAACAGGTGAAAAAGACTCCTGATAGTCAATTCCTTCTTGTTGTGCAAACCCCTTCGCAATCAGCCGACTCTTAGTCTGGATACGTTTCCTATCCGCTGATCGCTTTATCGTATGTACCCATTTATTCCCAATGGCTCTACGCCCTTTGGATAGATCAACTAGTTCCCAAACTTTGTTGACCCTTATTGACTCCATTTCACTTTCCATTGCTTTAATCCATTCTTCTTTCACTGGGGATTCCAATAACTCTCTCATGTTAGTTGGAATATCTTTAATTTGAGCTATGATTGAGAGAGCTTTGCTATCAACTAAATGACGGCATCGCGGGATATTTCCCCTCTGTGATCGTCTTAGAGGTTCTGCTTATTGATAAACAAATCTCATATATTCATCAAGGTGTTGGGCAGAACTCCCACTGGGACCACTCCCACTGGGATCTATATCCATATTCGCACTTGAATTTGGAGCAAGACTCCCACTCAAACCAAGACCACTCAAGTCAGGGTCAGGATTACTCAAATCCGCTTGTGAAGGTTGAAAAACATCATTCTCTTCCCTTTCCCTTACGTCTTCAACTTCATTCCTCCCACTCGGATTGAGCGATCCTGAAGTTTCAGACTCTTAAGTTTTAAAGAAGGTGAATTTCTTATCCACTTCTCCCAGCTTAGGAAATTCATTCTCTAAGAATGTGACATCTCATGACTCAAATTCTGTTATTTGACCATTCTCATTCTCTCCCACTAGAACATATCCTTTGGAGAGATCAAGATATCTTATAAAGATACCTTTCTTGCCTCTTGGGCCTAGTTGGCCATGCTTGCTAGATGTATCACTAACATAGGTAGCACATCCCTATGGTCGCAAATGGTTCAAATTTGGGCTTGCGGCTCGTCCACAATTCACAAGGCGTGGTTTCAACGGACTAAGAAAGTACTCTATTGAGTACATAAGTGGCAGTCAATAGTGCGTCTCCCCAAAAGGAGATAGGCAAATTGGCTTCAGCCATCATAGACCTTACCATCTTTAAGAGGGTTCGGTTTCTTCTTTCCGTTACTCCATTTTGTTGTGGAGTCCTAGGTATTGTCAACTGATGTCCAATACCTTTTTCATTACATAAAACTTTAAATTCCTCGGAGAGGTACTCTCTTCCCCTATCGGTCCTTAAAGCTTTGATTTTCTACTCTAATTGATTTTCAACTAGAGCCATAAATCGTTTGAAACATGTTAATGCTTCAGATTTATGTGCAATCATAGAGACATGACCATACCTTGTATAGTCATCCATGAATGTAATGAAATAGTATGCACCATGCCTTGCCCGAACATTCATTTGGGCCACAGATGTTAGAATGGATCAGTTGTAATGGTTAGTCAGCTCGCGTAGCTTTACCAAATGGTTTTCTTGTCATTTTTCCTTTTAAGCAGCTATCACAAGTTAGGAGATCTATTGTTGATAAATCAGCCAACAAACCTGCGTTAGCCAATCGTACTAAACGATGTTGACCAATATGACTAAGTCTCGCATGCCACATTTTTGAAATGCTAACATTATCCACAGATGAGTTAACAGTAAAGGAAAAACTATTATGACACAAATAATTTGGATCCAAATCCAAAACAATAAAACCATCCAACGAAATGTCCACCACCAAAGCAGATATTGTTTATAAAGAGACTAAAAGTGTTCAATTCAAAAGATAACATGAATCCCAAATTCATGAGGGCAGAAACAGATATCAAGTTCCTTTGAATTCCTAGGAGCATAGAGGACATCTTTAAGAAATAGTGGTCGACCACCATTCAAGACCAGCTGACAACAGCCAATCCTTAAGACTTTCTCTTTAGAATTGTTTCCCACGTATATCCACTTAGTTCCCGGTGGAACACTGCGGAACTCAACAAAAGAATTTTGATCCTTTGTTACGTGGTCTGTTGCTCCTGAGTCTACGATCCACAAAGGACGAGATTCAGTTTGGAAAACAGAACTTGAAACAAATGTATAACACTTATACACTTCGGTAACATTTACCTCAGGAGCTATGCAATCTTTTGTAAAATGCCCCTTCTATCTGCGATTATAACATTTCACCCTAGAAATGTTAAAATCTTTCTTGCCCATCTTTTAAACTGGAACACTGCCCACCGTTCTCTTTGCCTTCTTCTTGAAGAACCTTTTGTTCCTCTCCTTGGACTTCAGACCATGACTTGAACTAGCCATGTGAACCTTAGATTTCACATAAGAGAGACCAGACTGTCCTCTTCCAGTTCAAGATGACGACCTGCATTGTCAAAAGTCTTAATGTCGTTTGGTATGGGTTAGGTGCAACTTCATATGCTCCCACTCATTCGGCAGAGAACGTATCACAGCTTGAACTTTCTGCTCCTTGAGAGCATAAATTGCACTAAGCATGTGTTGTATACGTGAAACTTTTTCACGATATCATCATTCATCGCACTAAGCATGGTGATGTAGGCAGATGAGTTCTTCCTCTTCCAAGCTTGATAAGCCTCAAGGTCCCTCTTTGTTTGGGCGGTGTTACCCTCTACAGGAGGAACCATTATTCTCTCCAGAGTGTCAAGAACCTCTTATTCTTCAATTATGTATTGGACTTTCATAGCCCAAACTTCATAATTGTCACCGTTCAAACGAAGGTCCCTAATTTAGGTAAGCAACTATTGCTTTTGAAGCAGTTATTGAAAAAACCATTAAAGACAAAAGTGATACACCATATTTATTATAAGATCATTTAAAACTAAAAATAGTGTTTGGTTCACGTAAAATCGAACATCCATGCGCAATGCATCGAGTCACCATTTACATAGGCTAATACAAACACCATATTAGGTTTAAATTTCCAATAATAAATATATATTTAGTTTGGTTTTAGATTATATTTTAATTTATTTAAATTTATACTTCTCTTAAATATAAAACTAATGAGTAATATAACACTTAGTTATAATTTCAAAATAAATAAATTAAAATTACTAAAACAAATAACTAAACTAGCAATGTTTAACAAATAAACATTTTATAATACCATAAAAAAAATATCCAACATTTAGTCAAAATTACCACCACAATAAAAACTTCAGCACAAAGCTCTTCAATACAAAATTGAAAAACGAAATCAGCAATAGAAAGAGTGAAAAATGAAGAGCGCAATCTTCATTTACATCGAGTGGAACTATCTCAATTTCTTTTAAGGTGGCTGGGATCATCTCTACGAACTTATAGTAGAGATCCAAAAGCATGTTCACAACATCCTTAATAACAGCATCTATACAGGGCGACGAACCAACTTGTTACTTCTAAGTAACATGGTTATAGGATTATAAGATAACTTAGCTCCCGTTTCAGTCAAGTTCAACACAAACACTTTGCATTGAGATCCATAATCCTATTCAGGAACTAATCCATCAATGGAGTGTTAGAGATTGTGCCCTAAGCCAATGTTGGATTATGTAAACAATCTTCTTAAGTCATTAATAAAGACTTATTTTATCATATATATTTGTATGTTAGTATTTATGATAATGTATCCATGAATTAATTGTGTAATTCTAAATTTCCCTAGTCGATTGTTATTATGGGAATAATAACAAACTAAGACTAGTGTGAGTGATAATGGATATTCATAAGATGAATATAGTGTATACAGATACAGATTATACTCACGGGCAATGTGTTAGAGAACATGTTGCTGGAGACCCACTATAAGATCAAGTTCATGGTCACGTGTCACAACTGATCTTGATTATAGTAGTGTCATCAGCTGATTCCTTTGACCTGAGGTCACCATGGATTCCGGGATGAATTTATGTTGTGCTTTGACGCAGTCAAACGCTGCTTGTAACAGAGTAGTTATAAAGGCTGTGGTTGGGTACGATATGACTCATGTTTTGGGATGTGAGTGACAGATATGGGATTTTGTCCCTCTCTAACAAGAGAGCGATATCACTGGGCCCCTCGATAAGTAAGACTGTTAAATGCATGGCCGTGCTCAAATAATTGATAAGAATATCAATTGATTTGTCAGAACAGTTTACTTTGAGATCGAGAAAGCATATGATTAATTATATAAGATTGACAAGTGTACCATGTCTTATGATTAATCATGATATCAAAGAGACAAAAGGGAATATGACATTCTATAAATAGGTATTGGATCATTCCAATCATATTAATTGGGTAGTCGTAATGGCTTGCTAGAGTCCGCTTGTGACCTATAAGGACATTATGGTAATTTCCTTATTGCCAATTAATATGAACCTATGGGGTCACACACAAGAGCAAAATGAAGTTCATCTTATCGGGTATAAATTATTATTGGATAATAATTTATGAATGAGAAAGAGTATAAATATATATAGTGATATATATTTATGTATATATAAATATTAATGTGATTAATATTGCATAAAGTATGCTACATATTATAATTTAATTATATAGAGATATAATTAATTATAATATTATATATACATATGTGTATTATGGAGAATTGATTTGATTTAATGTTAATTGAGAATTAATATTAAATTGTGTGGGTTAATATATAATTATGATTAATAGGTGTATTAGGTCATAATTATAATTAACTAATTAGGTTAATTATTTAAGGAAACTATTAACCTAAACCTAAAAAACCCAATAATACAAAGAGAGAAGCAGATTTCGGCCATCCTCTCCCCTAGCAGCCGACCTCCTCTTCTTCTCCTTCCAAGAGTTTTCGAAACATTGCTCTTCTCTCGATTCGAAGAAAGCGTTTCTTCTATCCCGGCGCTAGCACGCGGTGGACGTATTGCTCCGTGTGGATCAACCGTAGAGGGAAGCAATTTTGGTTCCTATTGATTCAACCTTCAAAGAATTAAGGTAATTCTTTAACCCTCTTTTCAATTCAATGCAATGTACATGGGTCCTTGGTGGGGATTAATCCGTTTTTTTCCGCTGCGCATATTTTGTTTTGTGTGATTAATTCCCCAACAGTGGTATCAGAGCCACTTGTGCATTGGTTGAATTGGATTTGTTATTTTGATTAGATCAAAATTGCATGTTAGGGTTGTATGTTCTTGATTTAGGGTTCAATGTTATTGTGAATAACATGTTTAAAATTTGATTTTAATGTGAATCATTGTGAATGATTTGTTTTAATAATTTGAAATGTTTAAGGGGTAGGAATCATGAATTTGATTCATGGTTTTTTTATTGAAATTGTTTCAATTATTTAAATTAAAAAAAAAAAATGTTTTTTGTCGTTATTCTGGGCATAATGCCCAGAATAAGTTTTGGGCGCAATGCAATTGCAATTGCAATTGCGCGCAACTGCAATTGCAATTGCAATTGCACATGCTGCGTAAGAAGCATGCTGCTTACGCAGCATGGGCTGCGCAGCTGCGTGTTGCGCAGCATGGGCTGCGTAGCTACGTGTTGCGCAGCCCGTCGGGCTGCGCGCAGTATTGGATACTGCAGTGCGAGGCCCGACAAGCATGCTGTCCGACAGTTTTACCCCTTTTTCGTTTTAAGTGTGGAAAATTATTTCTGCAAATTTACGATTTTTTCCAAATTAATTAATTCTAAATACAATGTGATTGTATTTTACCACTTTGAACCTTAAATATTTTAGATATAAAATTATTGTTGATATTTTTATGCATGGTGTTATGGTATGGTTTTGGACCCCGTGAATGCTTTATTTTATTTATTATGGTTTTGGACCCTTGGATGTTTTTTGTTTTTCTTTTGGTTTTGGTGAATGTAAGGTTTTATAAATACGGCCTGCGAGTCGTTTGTATTTATGTAATCTTATTTTTCTAGATAAATTGTATAGGATGCAATTTATTGTTTGTAAATTTTATTTACTAGAAAATTGTATAGGATACAATTTTGTAAAGTATGTAAATCCATGAGATGGTGCCAAGGAACAAAGACGTGAAGACGGATCCAAGGGATGCGGCTGTGCTGCGACCATGCGATGGTTACAACCACCTAGGAAATGACCTGTTGATTTTCATATTGGCCTGTGAAAATCAATGTAGATAAAACCATACCATAACACGGTCTTTCGAGTCTATTGCATGTTTTATATTTTGATGCCATGTGATGCCATGCTAAGTATGATATATGCATGCTAGATGAATGTATGACATTGGATGCCATGCTAGAATTAATATTAACTTAGAAAGATTAATGTTAATGCCATGTATTGTATGAGATACATTTTAATCACAGGAATTAATAAACCCTAAATAAACTTATGAAGTTTATATTTTTGCCACCCAATTACGTATAACACTAGTCAAGTACTATGTTCGCATCATGGTAGCCACGCCAAAGCGGGTACGCATGTTGTGACCTTAGCGAAGCGATAATATGAGAAATGGTGATTCTCATTGTGTTGTAATTGGTTTAACAAAGGGTTAATCAAAATGGTGTTTTGAACTCGAGGCAAAGATGAGATGAGTAACATGCAAATTAAATATGATATATGATATCATGCATCTCATAAATTAAAAGAGTTACATAATGATATAATTGACATGGTGATGTCTACCGAAATTATATTTAATCATAGGGACATGCCAAAGCAGTGCTATGGTTAAGTATGGATTTTGGGTCTTTTACCCACTTAAATATTTTAAAGGGTTTTATAATTTTAGTGGGAGTTTAATTCTCTTATGTAATTAACTTTGCATATATTTTCTGTTGTAGATAAATGGCCAACACAAGCAATCCCGGTTCTATTCGATCTATCCTTGAGAAGGATAAACTGAACGGAACCAATTACCTAGATTGGTATCGCAACTTGAGAATTGTTCTCAAGCAAGAGCGAAAGCTGTATGTTCTGGATGGGCCTTTGCCCGCTAACCCTCCACCCACCACAGCTTCAAGAGCTGAAAGGGATGCTTTTCACAAGCATCAAAATGATCAGATTGATGTACAATGCCTGATGCTCGCATCAATGATTCCGGAACTTCAGAAGGATCTGGAAACATTTGAGGCATATGAGATGTCTCATGAGCTTAAGGAAATGTTCCAAAAGCAAGCGAGAAGGGAAAGGTATGAGACCTTGAGATCTTTGGTTGGGTGCAAGATGACCGAAGGGAGTTCGGTTAGTGCCCATGTTCTGAAGATGAAAGGGTACATTGATCAGTTGGAGAGGCTTGGTTCGCCACTCAGACCTGAGTTGGCAACGGATTTGATCCTTAATTCTCTTCCCGAGAGTTACTCCCATTTTGTCATGAATTATCACATGAATGATATGGACAAAACGGTCAGCGAACTGCATGGGATGCTGAAAAACGCTGAAGTAATGATAAAAGAGAAGCCAAGCTCCAAAGGGATCCATATGGTGCAAAAGGGTAGGATCCAGAAGAAGAAGGGTAAAGCAAACAAACCCAAAGAGTTTGGGAAGGATGCAAAGAAGCCCAAAGCTGTTACCAAGGCAAAGCCTCCAAAGGAAGGCACATGCCATTTCTGCAATCAGCCTGGTCATTGGTGCAGAAATTGCAAGCTTTATTTGGAGGACTTGAGGAAGAAGAGAGGCGGTGAGACCGCTAATCAAGGTATTTATGTTATTGAAATATTTCATTCTACTTCTGTTTCTACTTCGTGGGTATTAGATACCGGTTGTGGTTCTCACATTTGTATGAATGTGCAGGGGCTTAAAGGAAGTAGAAAGCTCAAGAAGGGCGAGGTAGAATTCCATGTGGCGAATGGAGCTAGAGTTGCTGCTTATGAAGTCGGTCGCTACGAGCTCAAGTTGCCAAGTGGACTTGTTCTTTCTTTGAATAATTGTTATTTTGTTCCTAATTTGTCTAGGAACATCATTTCTATTTCATGTTTGGACAAGGAAGGATTTAAATGTGTTATTGAGAATAATCACTTATTGCTTTTCAATAAAGACTTGTTTTATGCAAATGCGGATTTACATGATGGTCTTTATTTGTTGAACCTTAGTGAAGGTTATAATGAGCATGTATATAACATAAATACCAAAAGGATAAGAACAAATGTTGTGAATCCTACTTATCTCTGGCACTGTCGTCTAGGACACATTAATGAGAAACGCATTTCAAAACTCCATAAAGATGGAATTTTGGGTCTAGATGTTTTTGAAACATATGACACTTGCGAGTCTTGTTTAATGGGTAAGATGACCAAGAGTCCCTTTACTGGTCACAGTGAAAGGGCTAGTGACTTATTAGAACTCATACATACAGATGTATGTGGGCCTATGAGCACAACTGCTAGAGGTGGTTTTCAATACTTCATTACGTTCACTGATGATTTCAGTAGATATGGTTATCTATATCTAATGAAGCATAAGTCGGAATCCTTTGAAATGTTCAAAGCCTTCCAAAATGAAGTACAAAACCAACTTGGTAAGACAATTAAAGCACTTAGATCTGATCGAGGTGGTGAATATTTGAGCCAAGACTTTGACGATCATCTTAGAAATTGTGGGATTGTCTCACAACTAACTCCTCCTGGTACACCACAGTGGAATGGTGTGTCTGAGAGGAGGAACCGTACCTTATTGGATATGGTTCGGTCGATGATGAGTCAAACAAGTCTTCCTCTATCCTTTTGGGGATATGCACTTGAAACAGCGGCATTCACACTGAACCGAGTTCCATCAAAGGCAGTTGAAAAGACACCATATGAGATATGGGTTGGTAAGAGACCAAATTTGTCTTTTCTCAAGATTTGGGGATGCGAAGCTTATGTGAAATACTTGATTTCAGATAAGTTAACACCAAAATCTGTGAAGTGCAACTTTGTAGGTTATCCAAAAGAAACTAAAGGTTATTTCTTTTACAGTCCTAGTGAAAACAAAGTGTTTGTTGCTAGGAATGGTATATTCCTGGAAAAAGAGTTTATTTCCAAAGGAATCAGTGGGAGTAAAGTACACCTGCAAGAAAATCTGGATAACCAAAATGAAAATGGTTTTCAAATGGAACAACAACCTGATTCACAAGAAGTTGTTGAGTCAGAACCAGCAACACAAGTCCAACGTAGATCAAGTAGAGTTCGTCATGAGCCCGAGAGATATGGATTTCTCGTCACGAACGAAAATGATCTGATTCTGTTAGAAGAGAATGAACCTTCCACGTACATGGAAGCTGTCTCTAATTCAGAATCTGAAAAATGGCTTGATGCTATGAAGTCAGAGATTCAATCCATGGACGACAACAAAGTATGGACTTTGGTTGATCTCCCAAAGGGTGCTAAAGCAATAGGGCACAAATGGGTTTTCAAGTTGAAAACGGACATGGATGGGAATATTCAGACTTATAAAGCAAGGTTAGTGGCAAAGGGTTACCGACAAGTTCATGGTATAGACTATGACGAAACCTTTTCGCCAGTAGCTATGATCAAGTCCATCAGAATTCTTGTTGCCATAGCAGCATATTATGACTATGAAATATGGCAAATGGATGTCAAAACAGCTTTCCTAAATGGAAACCTTGTTGAGGATGTGTACATGACACAGCCTGAAGGTTTTGTCGATCCAAAGAATCCTGATAAAGTATGCAAGCTTCAAAAGGCCATTTATGGTTTGAAGCAAGCATCAAGAAGTTGGAATCATTGTTTTGATGAATCAGTCAAAAAGTTTGGCTTCATCAAAAACGAAGATGAGCCTTGTGTGTACAAGAAGTTCAGTGGGAGTAATATAGTTTTCCTAGTTCTATATGTCGATGACATATTGTTAATAGGAAATCACATTCCTACCTTGCAAGAAGTAAAATCTTGGTTAGGAAAGTGTTTTTCTATGAAAGACTTGGGTGAGGCAGCCTACATTCTTGGAATAAAGATCTATAGAGATAGATCTAAGAGATTGATAGGTTTGAGCCAGAGTACATACATTGACAAAATACTGAAAAGGTTCAGTATGGATCAATCAAAGAAAGGAAATGTTCCTATTGGGCAAGGGATAAAGCTTAGTCGTAAGCAATGTCCTGTGACAGTTGAAGAACGTCAACGCATGGATAAGATTCCTTATGCGTCAGCTATAGGATCTATCATGTATGCCATGGTATGTACTCGGTCAGATGTCTCTTTTGCTTTGAGCATGACAAGTAGATATCAGTCTGATCCAGGTGATAGTCACTGGACTGCTGTCAAGAGTAGTCTTAAGTACTTGAGAAGAACTAAAGATACATTCTTGATATATGGAGGCTCGGACGAAGATCTTGTTGTAAATGGTTACACGGATGCAAGTTTCCAAACTGATCAAGATCAGATGCAGTCACAGTCTGGGTATGTGTTCATTCTGAATGGAGGTGCGATAAGTTGGAAGAGTTCTAAGCAAAGCACGATAGCTGCATCTACAACAGAAGTCGAGTATATTGCTGCATAAGATGCAGCCCAAGAGGCTGTTTGGATCAAGAAGTTCATCGAAGAACTTGGTGTCGTTCCTAGCATAGTGAATTCTGTGAGCCTCTTGTGTGACAACAATGGGGCAATATCACTTGCTAAGGAACCTAGTGTGTCACAGAAATCCAAACATATACTTCGGCGTTTTCACTACATAAGAGAAGTCATCTCAAGAGGAGATGTGAAGATATGCAAAGTTGCGTCTGAAGACAATGTTGCCGATCCACTAACAAAAGCTCTTTCACAAGCTGTACATGGTGGTCATGCTAGGTCCATGGGTATTAGATACATTTGAAGATTGGACTTAGGGCAAGTGGGAGATTGTTAGAGATTGTGCCCTAAGCCAATGTTGGATTATGTAAACAATCTTCTTAAGTCATTAATAAAGACTTATTTTATCATATATATTTGTATGTTAGTATTTATGATAATGTATCCATGAATTAATTGTGTAATTCTAAATTTCCCTAGTCGATTGTTATTATGGGAATAATAACAAACTAAGACTAGTGTGAGTGATAATGGATATTCATAAGATGAATATAGTGTATACAGATACAGATTATACTCACGGGCAATGTGTTAGAGAACATGTTGCTGGAGACCCACTATAAGATCAAGTTCATGGTCACGTGTCACAACTGATCTTGATTATAGTAGTGTCATCAGCTGATTCCTTTGACCTGAGGTCACCATGGATTCCGGGATGAATTTATGTTGTGCTTTGACGCAGTCAAACGCTGCTTGTAACAGAGTAGTTATAAAGGCTGTGGTTGGGTACGATATGACTCATGTTTTGGGATGTGAGTGACAGATATGGGATTTTGTCCCTCTCTAACAAGAGAGCGATATCACTGGGCCCCTCGATAAGTAAGACTGTTAAATGCATGGCTGTGCTCAAATAATTGATAAGAATATCAATTGATTTGTCAGAACAGTTTACTTTGAGATCGAGAAAGCATATGATTAATTATATAAGATTGACAAGTGTACCATGTCTTATGATTAATCATGATATCAAAGAGACAAAAGGGAATATGACATTCTATAAATAGGTATTGGATCATTCCAATCATATTAATTGGGTAGTCGTAATGGCTTGCTAGAGTCCGCTTGTGACCTATAAGGACATTATGGTAATTTCCTTATTGCCAATTAATATGAACCTATGGGGTCACACACAAGAGCAAAATGAAGTTCATCTTATCGGGTATAAATTATTATTGGATAATAATTTATGAATGAGAAAGAGTATAAATATATATAGTGATATATATTTATGTATATATAAATATTAATGTGATTAATATTGCATAAAGTATGCTACATATTATAATTTAATTATATAGAGATATAATTAATTATAATATTATATATACATATGTGTATTATGGAGAATTGATTTGATTTAATGTTAATTGAGAATTAATATTAAATTGTGTGGGTTAATATATAATTATGATTAATAGGTGTATTAGGTCATAATTATAATTAACTAATTAGGTTAATTATTTAAGGAAACTATTAACCTAAACCTAAAAAACCCAATAATACAAAGAGAGAAGCAGATTTCGGCCATCCTCTCCCCTAGCAGCCGACCTCCTCTTCTTCTCCTTCCAAGAGTTTTCGAAACATTGCTCTTCTCTCGATTCGAAGAAAGCGTTTCTTCTATCCCGGCGCTAGCACGCGGTGGACGTATTGCTCCGTGTGGATCAACCGTAGAGGGAAGCAATTTTGGTTCCTATTGATTCAACCTTCAAAGAATTAAGGTAATTCTTTAACCCTCTTTTCAATTCAATGCAATGTACATGGGTCCTTGGTGGGGATTAATCCGTTTTTTTCCGCTGCGCATATTTTGTTTTGTGCGATTAATTCCCCAACATGGAGTCCACTAGTTCGTCAAAATCAGAATTTTCTCCAAAATATAATTTTTTAAAGTGCTTTTCACGAAAAGCCTTTTCCGCAAATTTTAACATTTTTAATTGATCAGTTCCAGAGGAAAATCCTCCTTTCCAGACAAGCTCTTGGATTTCTCGGTTTAACGCATTAAACCGCTCCATAACTCCAACAATATCCTCTTTTTCTAACGGAGAATACCGTTTAGAGAAAAGCTTATTTACAAGTTTTTGTAGAGTCCCTGCCTCCTCCTGAGACTGGATTATTTTCGTCCTTTTTGGGAAAATTACCATTTCTATAACACATATAGAAATAACAAAAACTTGTTAATGATCAACCAAAAATCAGTATATAAATACACAATAAATATACTGAATTTTCTGGAATTTATTAAACATAAATCAAGCATTTATACACAATAAATATTAGTAAATTTAGTTTAAAATATCAAATGAATTTCAAAAATTCATGAAAATATACCAAAAATTCAAGAAAAATGTAAAATTTAATTCTGTAAAAAATTTGACGAAATTTGGACACCGGAATACCCCGCACGCGCCATCACGGGCCGTCTGCATCTGTTCCACGCGCGGACACGTGCCTTCACACGCTACATAGGGCTTGCTGATTCACGTGACACGTGGCAGCTTGTGATTCATGCTGACATGGCATATTTGA
Organism: Euphorbia tirucalli; assembly: GCA_039660915.1. Taxonomy (NCBI): domain Eukaryota; kingdom Viridiplantae; phylum Streptophyta; class Magnoliopsida; order Malpighiales; family Euphorbiaceae; genus Euphorbia; species Euphorbia tirucalli. The sequence continues at coordinate 17,721,272 of CM077639.1, forward strand.
CACGTGTCATCATCTGATTGGGTCAACGGATGACGTGGATGATGATGTGGTACAATGACGTGGCGCATTTTGACACGTGTCATCATACTATAGGGCCACGTGTATGACACGTGGTTGTTGACCGTTGCCGAGGCGGTTGACATGGACACGTGTCTATATATGATTGGTGGGACTTTTCAACCGTTATAAAAATCAGCCAATCCCATCGCGCCACATGTCCAGCAGACCAAAACCTTCCCTAACTGTCACGCGGCCAATCTCAGCCGCAGTGGTGGCACGTGAGGTCCACGGGCCGCCTTCCGGGCCTCTGTTGGCCGTGAAATTTGACATTCGGACTCGATTTTTCATGATGATTTCAGTGGTGTGGTTAGATTTTCGAAATTCTGACAAAAAATTTTGACACTTTGTACTGTTGGATCAAATACGGTATCGTTTTGACTCGGATAACAATGCAAATCCGTATCAAAAAGAACAAAAACGAATTTAAACTGAGCAAAAACATATGCTTTTCATGGAATATCAGATTTCAATGTTTACGGAATCATTTTGACTCGGATTTCAATATAAATCCGTATCAAAACGAATGAATATGTATTTAAACGAATAAATACGCATTCAAACGAATAAAGAAACGCACTCTTATTCACGGATTTCCATAAACCAAGATACGAACACATCAATTATTCATGGAATACCAGAAAACTAGATTCGAACACATCAATCTATAAACCTTTCGGCTCTGATACCAATGAAGTCAGAATTCCACAGATAACCATAAACAGAATAAGTAAACAGACTTACGGTTTATATGCAGCGGAAACTCGTTTATGGAATGGATCTGATCTACGCGATAAACCGGATCGTTCTGGTTGCCTTTCCTACAAGTGTATGAATACACTGAGTACGGACTATATCCGTGAATTCTTCCGACGAACGAAGAAGTAATCCGTGTTTTATCGGTAGAGACGTTTTTCTCGGGAATAGAATGAGAATCTCTACGATTCCATCATCGTTAGAAAATAGAGAAACTTCTTCTCTATTTATAGTGGAAATCCCAACTTCCATCTATATATAGGGTCGGACCAAATTACACATTTGGTCCATGTAATTTACACATAATTACAGTTTAGTCCCTGCCATTCCAAAATGTCATGGGCGGACCAAAAACCCAAGATATTATAAGTTTTTGCATTGTAAACATGCGCTACGAGAAATATTCAATTTAGTACTAGTAAAATTAATTTTGATGTCAAAAAAGTTACTTTAGTAACGATTTCCAAAAATTACTGCTAAATGTACTTTTTAGTTGTAAAATCATATCAAATTATTGTTGCGAATAACTAAAGCTACTATTTTATTGGTATATTTCATCCAATATTTGATGGGAGAGTGGTTTCAAATATTGTAGTGGGGTAAACTAGTGTTTCCATCTTGAAGACGCTTGGCAAGTTGGCAGCAAACACAAGTGTCTGGTGTTGCAAAGGACAGCATCAAATTCCCTTTATTTTAGCATTCAAATAATCAATTGTGTCCCAGCTTTCAACTTCCAAGCTCATTGTCTTCCCGTTTAGGGTTTTCACAAATATTTGCATATGATCGAATATTAACCATACAACTATTCATATCCAACGACCAACTAACTTAACAATTCATATCCAATATTATAAAGATTCAAAACTTACTTTGAGAGAGTTGTTAACGATTTGTCAAAAGATTGAAGTGTAATTAAATGAGCTGTCTACGCTTCCTATTTATGGTGTAAATCCACTACTTAAATGACGCAATTGCCCCTTACGGCTCATAAGAAATCCACTCCTTTCCATCATGTGTAGTATACCTCAACGACGGATTACCCACACACACACAACAACAACAAAAAAAAAAAAAAAAAAAAAAAAAAGGGTGACAATCAGAAAAACCTTTAATCTTTCGCAGCATGTTGGGAGTACTGTTTATCGGACTGGGTAGGCCGAGCTCGAGTCAGAATTTTCACTCTTTAAAAACATCAGTCCGTCTAATATTTTTCAAGATGTGCTCGGATTTTAAAATCAATTTCCAAATCCAATCTAGGTCTACATGCTTTTTTTAATATAATAATAAATAATATATAAGAGAATATTAAATTTAATATATATACAAAATAATGAACATTAAATTCATAAACAATAACCGTGATATATGTGTAGTATTGTTGTTGAAATTTGGGTTTGGTATGAAATTTTTTTAGGATTGGAGGTGGTAGGAGGTCCCTCCATTCAATTCCAAAGTTATCAATGAATTGAACTCAAATTATGTTTTTTTATATTATCACGTATAATTCGATTATTCGTGAAAGTGTTTTGTACTGTAGCTATGGCTCAAAATGCCAATAATAACACCGCTTACCAAATATTTTATTTTATTTTTTTTACTATAACCGCTTTTTTATTTTTCAATTATAACATATGCAGTTCTATTTTTACGATCGAGTTGTGTTTCTTATGTATTCAATAGATTTCTAGGTGTTAGTGTGTTCATGTTCTTACAAGTGGAGTAATAAGCACGAATTAGGTAAAAAGAAACTGTTGAATTAAATGACTCTAAGCTGTTTTATTTTTTGTTCGAATAAGTCAAGAATCAGTTAGTTCTTTGACTTGATCTTTATGCTTATTTTTAGGAGATTTATTTCTGATTTGATGTAGCAGATTTTCTGCAGAATTAGTTTTGTTTTCAGGTGTATAAATACACAGTTTCTATGCTCAATAAATATATCATTTTTGCTCTCTCAAGAAACCTTGTTTCAGTTTTACTATTTCCTTATGTTTCCTCTCTAAAAACCAACAAATGGTATCAGAGCCCTCTTCTTGAGGGACCTGTGATTTACAACCCGGCTTACAAAAAAAAAGACTTACACCTTGATTTATACTTCGACTTACAACCAGATTTACAACAGCATTAAACCTGACTTACAACCATGGAGAAAGAAAATATGTCTGCACCACCAGTTTTTGATGGTGAAAACTATCAAGTATGGGTTGTTCGAATGAAAGCTCATCTTGAAGCTACAGATCTTTGGGAAGCTGTGGAGGAAGATTACGAAATTCCTGAATTATCTGAAAATCCAACCATGGCTCAGATAAAATTGCATAAAGAAAGAAAGAATCGAAAGTACAAAGCCAAAGCATGTTTGTTTTCCGCTGTTTCTGATGTCATATTCACACGAATTATGACTTTAGATTCGGCAAAGGCGATATGGGATTATCTGAAGAAGGAATATCAAGGTAACGATCGAACAAGGAATATGCAAGCACTCAACTTATTTAGAGAGTTTGAGATGATGAAGATGGCTGAATCAGAAACCATAAAACAGTATGCAGATAAGTTGATGACAATTGCAAATAAGGTGAGATTATTGGGTAAGAATTTTCTGAAGAAAGAATTGTGCAAAAAATTCTTGTGACTTTACCTGAGAAATATGAATCAAAAATTTCTGCGTTGGAAGAATCTAAAGATTTGTCAAGTATGTTGTTGGCAGAATTAGTGAATGCACTACAGGCACAGGAACAGAGGAGACAGATGAGAGAAGAAGGAACCATTGAAGGTGCTCTTCTTGCTAAGGCTAAAATTTCAGGAGGAGATAGCAACAATAATTCATATCCACCTTGTCCACACTGTAAGAAAACAAATCATCCACAGAAAAGATGTTGGTGGAGGCCTGACATCAAATGCAGGAAGTGTGGTCAAATTGGACATATGGAGAAAATTTGTCCATCAAAAAATGAAGTTGTGAAATCTGCCATTCAAGATGTTCAAGAAGAAGAATTATTTTGATTTTTTGAGTTTGCAGCCTTCGAGTCAAGGAGGAGTGTTGAATTAAATGACTCTAAGCTGTTTTATTTTTTGTTCGAATAAGTCAAGAATCAGTTAGTTCTTTGACTTGATCTTTATGCTTATTTTTAGGAGATTTATTTCTGATTTGATGTAGCAGATTTTCTGCAGAATTAGTTTTGTTTTCAGGTGTATAAATACACAGTTTCTATGCTCAATAAATATATCATTTTTGCTCTCTCAAGAAACCTTGTTTCAGTTTTACTATTTCCTTATGTTTCCTCTCTAAAAACCAACAGAAACTACTCCCAAAGTAATATACTCGACCAATCAATCACTTGCAGCACAAACTGAAAAAATAATAATAATAAATAAATAAATTCAAATGACCAAGTGGAAGTGTAACAACCTGTTTCTAATACCATGTAAACATCAATAGGACAGTTTCAAAGTATGGTAGGCAATTGACATTTTTGGACAATTTAGATAAGCATTGTATTAAGCCAATTTAAAAAAAAAAAAAAAAAAAACCCGTTACTTTATCCAGCAACGTCCAACTTGCATAAGTACAAATACGATGATTGACGTCATTTGTGAAAAGCCTGAAACACAGCCAAGAGAAGAGTGTTCCCAGAATTGTAAGCTCCAATGCACTAAATAATTTTATTTTAACTCACATTTTCTGTTTTCATTGCATTTCAAGGTGATAAATCTTTTTTCATCGTGCATATGTTGAGATAACTAATAAATTGCAGAACTAATAAATTGCAGAAGTCAGCAGAGCCGCAGGAATGTAAATGCATGCAGCAGATTGTATCTGTTAGTTTTCTGTTAGTTTTCCGTTAGTCTTCTGTTACTTACTGTTAACTATTCTGTTAGTTTGTTAAGTGTTTACTAGCAGAAAGCCAGCTGTAAATCCCTTCTAGAATAATCTTCCCATTTGTATAAATTGCAATTGCCATTTCTAATTGACAATGAGAAATATTTTCACGATCTGATTTCTGTCTTCTATTCTTGTAATTTTCAGTTTTCCCAATATGGTATCAGAGCTCTAGGTTGAGCAGATGGCAAGACGAAGAAATCGAGCGCAAGAAATTCCGCAAGGAGGAACGTTTCCTCTAGATCTTACCGGAACAGAGCACATGGAAGAAGAAGAATCGGTAGATCAAAGAAGCAGATCGTTTGGTTCTACTGATAATCCAGGGCTTATTTTGATCAATATCAGTCTTATTGGACAGAAAAATTATCTTTCCTGGAGCAACTCCATTATTCGAGTTCTAACAGCAAAAGAGAAGCTTGATTTCATCCTTGGAGAAGAAGATCCTCCTGCAATTACAGATCCTGGCTACAAGCAGTGGCACAAGAACGATTGTTTAGTAACATCTTGGATTTTGAACACGATCTCCAAAGACGTTGCTGAAGGTTTTCTGTATGTTGCATCTTCAAAGCAATTATGGAGTGATTTGAAGCATAGATTTGGTTACAGCAATGGACCGATGCTATTCAAGATTAAAAGAGATATGAATCTTACTGTTCAAGGTAATCTTTCTCTGATGATGTATTTTAACAAGTTAAAAAGATTATGGGATGAAATGAGCATGCTCAGGCCTTTACCTAGCTGTAAGTGTGGAGTCATTAGAACTTGTATTTGTAATGCTTTTAAAAGGATTGCTGATATTTCTGAAGAGGATAAGCTCATACAATTTTTAATGGGCCTCAATGATCAGTATAATCATGTCTGTAATCAGATCTTACTCATGGATCCTTTACCTGATGTAAATCAGGCATATTCTATGCTATTACGAATAGAGAGTCAAAATGAAGTTGCTATTGATCAAACTCTGGAAATAGCTAGTTACAGTAAAGGTCCATTTAAGAAGAATGATGTGAAAGGTAAAAAGAAAGTGACAGACAGTTGGTGTGAATGTTGTGAATCAACCAAGCACAATACAGCTAATTGTTTTCGACTCATTGGTTATCCGGATTGGTGGAAAGGTCCTAAACCGATGGGAAAACCTATTCACAATACCTCTGTTAATCGGTCTAATAATGTTGTTTGTTTCAAAGATACTACTGCAGATTATGATGATGAAGGAAGTAATCAAGGAAGTAATGGTGGAGGGAAAGAAAATTTTGGTACTATGACCACTTTGTTGCAAGAAATGTACAAAATGTTGAAGGAAAACAAACCTGTTGGTGATTCTCCAATAACATCTTCTTCGGATTTTACTGCTTTTGCCGGTTTTTCAGGTAAAAATTCTTCTCCTCATACTGAAAAATCACAGGTTTGGATTGTTGACAGTGGAGCTACTTCACACATGTGTGGAAATTTTGATTGGTTTGTTTCTCAGAAGCCAGTTGTCTATCCACAAACAGTTAGTATGCCAGATGGAAGTTCTCAATCCATAAGTCACATAGGAACTGTACAAATAGTTCCACACTTCATTCTAACTGACGTTCTGTATATACCACAGTTTAAGTATAACTTACTTTCTGTTGGTCAATTAATGAAACAGATGCATATTGAAGTAGTTTTCAATGATACTTGCTGTTATTTGCAGGACCTAGCAACGCATGAATTATTGGCAGTTGCTTGGTTGGTGGAAGGCTTATATTTGTTAGATAGAGATTCTTTTGCAGTTTCCATTGTTGAAAAGGTGAAGCAATGTTTGTTCAATAAAGCTTTCAGTGCTGTGGAGATAGAGTATAAAAATGCAGTAGATGTTTGGCATATGAGACTTGGCCATGCGTCATTTGATGTTCTTAGTCATATCAAAGACATTGATTTGAAATGTAATTCTCGGAATTGTGAAGTCTGCCCTTGTGCAAAGCAGCATCGATTTCCTTTTTCTTCAAGTACTATTTGTACCGTTAAACGTTTCCAATTAATCCATATGGATGTTTGGGGTCCTTATAAGGTAGAATCTCGTACTGGTGCCAGATTTTTTTTGACAATTGTGGATGATTTTACACGCATTACATGGGTAGTTTTGCTCCAAACTAAACAACAGGTTCCGGGGGCTATTAAAACTTTTCTTAACATGATTAAAACTCAGTTTGATGGTGTTGTTCAAATTATACGAAGTGACAATGGTAGTGAATTTCTTAACACAGCTTGTTTTACTTACTTCCGTGATCTTGGCATTGTACATCAACGAACCTGTCCTTACACACCACAACAAAATGGTGTGGTTGAGAGGAAACATCGTCATTTACTTGAAGTTGCAAGAGCTCTCATGTTTCAAGCAAGTCTACCATTGCAGTTTTGGGGTGACGCAATTCTTATGGCAACAGCTATTATCAATGTATTGCCCAGTCAAAAATTAGAATGGCAGTCACCATATGAGAGATTTTATGGTTCTTTACCTTCTTATCGGGAGTTTCATGTTTTTGGCTCTCAGTGTTTTTACAAAATTCTGCACCCTACTGATAAATTGCAGCAACGAGCTCATAAAGGATTTTTCCTTGGTTTTTCTTCTAGCCAGAAAGGATACAAGATTTTTGATCTTGAAACGCAAAAAGTGGTTGTCACTAGAGAAGTCATATTTCAAGAATCTGTTTTTCCTTTTAAACAACAGATCACTGATATTTCTAAAGTGTCTTCTGCAGATTCTGTTCCAGTACAGGACAAGCAGATTTCATCTGTTCCTTCCCGTCGTTCTACACGGCAAATTCAACCTCCATCTTGGCTTCAAGATTTTATTGTCAATACTGCACTTGGTTCTCCTTCTACTGTTTTACCCACCATACAGGCATTTTCGGCTTCCCATCAAGTTTTTCAGGTCCAATTGCAGCAGTGTAAGGAACCAAAGAATTTTGCAGAAGCACAGAAGGATCCAGCATGGGTTAAAGCAATGCAGGATGAATTACAGGCTTTAGACGACAATCATACATGGCAATTAACTACTCTGCCGACAGGGAAGAAGCCATTGGCATCTAAATGGGTTTTTCGTATCAAATATAAGCCCTCTGGTGAAGTGGATCGCTATAAAGCCAGACTCGTTGCTAAAGGCTATAATCAAACCTATGGAATAGATTTCCATGAGACTTTCAGCCCAGTGGCCAAGAGCGTTACTGTTCGGCTCTTTTTGGCAATTGGCGCCTCAAGAAATTGGCCTATTCATCAGATCGATGTCAATAATGCCTACCTTCATGGACATTTGGATGAAGATGTCTACTTACAACCACCTTTGGGCTATGAAAAAGCTAGTGCTGGTCAGGTATGCAAACTGATTAAATCTCTCTATGGTCTGAAACAGGCTGGTCGGCAGTGGCATAAGGAATTATCAGATCAGCTTCTCCGTTTTGGTTTTACTCGCTCTTGTCATGATCATTGTTTGTTTGTCAAGGGGTTTGGAGATGACTTTATTGCTCTAGTCATCTATGTTGATGATATTCTGCTCACAAGTGCTTCAGAAACTGTTCTTCAACAGGTGAAATCCTATTTACATTCCTTATTTACCATTAAGGATATGGGACCTGCAAAATACTTCTTGGGCATTGAATTATGTCGATCTTCAGATGGCTTATTATTATCTCAGTCCAAGTATATCGGAGATATGATCAAGGATGCTGGATTACAGGATGCCAAGAGTGTTCCTAGTCCTTTGGCTTCTGGCATTGTTCTTGCTGACTCAGGGGATTTGTATCCGCATCCAGAGCAATATCGCAGAATGGTAGGGAAGCTGTTATACCTGGGATTTACCAGGCCTGATATCAGTTTCATTACTCAACAGCTCAGTCAATATATGCAACAACCATGTGTGCATCACTACAAGGCTGCTTGTCATGTTGTGAAGTACCTTAAAGGCACCAGGCATTACAGTCTTTTTTATCCTTCCAGCAGTGATTTTCAGCTCCAAGCTTACTGTGATTCAGATTGGGCAACATGTAAGATCACCAGGCGTTCTCTTACTGGTTTTTGTATCTTCCTCGGCTCTTCCCTCATCTCTTGGAAAACAAAAAAACAGGCTACTATTAGTCGTAGCTCTGCCGAAGCTGAGTACAGGAGTATGGCTGCTACTTCTTGTGAGCTCAAATGGATTTCTTATTTGCTGAAGGATTTCCAGGTTTCTCTCCCTCTTCCCATTCCTCTTTATTGTGACAACCAAGCTGCTTTGGCTCTTGCCAAGAACCCTGTCTCTCATGAGCGCACTAAGCATGTTGACATTGATTGTCACATTACCCGGGAATGTGTTGCTTCTGGTTTCCTTTCTACTTCTTTTGTTCCCACAGATCAGCAACTTGCTGACTTGTTTACTAAGCCTCTTAGCCATGCTCATATGCTTCCTGCACTTCGCAAGATGGGTATGATTGATGCTACAATCCTTCCATCTTGAGGGGGGGATGTTGAGATAACTAATAAATTGCAGAACTAATAAATTGCAGAAGTCAGCAGAGCCGCAGGAATGTAAATGCATGCAGCAGATTGTATCTGTTAGTTTTCTGTTAGTTTTCCGTTAGTCTTCTGTTACTTACTGTTAACTATTCTGTTAGTTTGTTAAGTGTTTACTAGCAGAAAGCCAGCTGTAAATCCCTTCTAGAATAATCTTCCCATTTGTATAAATTGCAATTGCCATTTCTAATTGACAATGAGAAATATTTTCACGATCTGATTTCTGTCTTCTATTCTTGTAATTTTCAGTTTTCCCAATATATATATATATAAAAAGAATTTCATATTATTTTTCGTTTCCACATTGGAGCATCACTATTCTTGTTTTCTCAACTTGTCGTCATACAGCTGCTTCTCTGTCCATACATTTCCAAAACTTGAAAAAATAAAAAATAAAAACATATGTTGAATCTTGTACATATTTTTAAACATGATTTACAAGCATAAGTATAGATCAGTGGATCACTATTACAATCAACCATGACGAAACACACAGCCCAACAAAGTAATTATTCTTCAGTTGCAGTAAAGATCATAAGAGTAGTAGTATGTGAATGCACACTGCCAACTATACATGACATCACCCCTCAGTAGTACTCTCATCGAATTTCAAAGGTTCCTTGCCTCGAAGAGCAAATGATCCTGCACAAAATTAGGCGTAATGTGCCACCCATGGAAAGATGGAAAAATAAAATCCCAAAAAATTCTTTGCTAATACGGTCGATTAACGTATGCTCTGTCAGCATTCGCAAGACGGTCTTGGAACATAGCCCACTCTTTTCTGCACCTGTCTCTCACCTGTGTATAGATATCATGGCAGAACAAAGAGATAAGAAAAAAGCATACTTGAGAATACTGTTCAGATTTCAATATTTCATGAAAATGAAAACCACAAATCTGAAAAATATTTGTTCTAATATATGGATATGCCGAGTACTCTAATACATACCCCTTGCCATGGAGCTTTTCCATTCTCCGACTGCCCCTGGAGTGGACAATTTGCAGAGAAGTCAGTGGTGAGACTATAAATAAGAAATAAACATATCCCAAAGACTAGTGAAAAGTACTAGCATAAAAACACGCAATCCATCATCCAAAACTAAGTTAAAGTTGGAAGGTGACCTGGTTTCCAAGTGAAGGAATTACTTGATGAACAATCCATTGTGAATCAACCACTCCAATTTTTTCATGAGCAGGCTGTTCAGCAATATAAAACCAGTCAAAAATCTCCGTAACTAACCAGAAACGTGAAGCGGTTTTCGTTGTTCACAAAATCAAAGCATGCTTGGTAGGTCCAAAGTAATTACAGCAAGTACCAATTTGCAGAAGTCAAAATATATTGGACTTCTGATGATGCAAACGCACTTGTTTTCTCACAAGTTCGATAAAAATCAGTTGCGAGAAGACATGCAGATCACATACATGTAAGTAGAAAAACGAAGTGTCCATTGGGATAAACAGCTAAGATTCGCACTCCTATCAGCTGAGTAGGGCCTAGGGGTGATTGCAAACATAGAGGTTGGAGTGAATGATGCAAAATTATAACATATATGAGAAAAAAACAGTGCATAGATTACATGAAGAGTTGTGACTATTTTTCTTCCCCATAAAATGTTGTGATAGACATCAACACCAACTTTCCTACCCTATACAAGTTACAATGTACAAAGAAATTGAAAAATATAAACTGATACAAAAGAAAAGGCCATAACAGATTAAAATAACTGACCTCAACACATCTTCTTAGAGCAAAATCCAATCCCCAGCCATGGACCAAATCATTCTACAAACACATTTAAAGCATTACAAAGAGCAGGTAAAAGATGAGAAATGACAAACAAAAGACCCTGTGTAGACTGAAGATGAACTGTGGACATGCATCTTATCTCATTTTCTTTTCACATGCCTGCTTTGCATATCTAAGAAGTTGAAAAAATTTCACTGTGAAAAGAGAGAAGCCTTTGACAGTTCAAAAAATTACCAAGATTACAAATATTTACAACTGTCTAAACTAAGCTAGCCCCACACCCTAGGATACAACCATACCTGAATCATATGCCATACACAACGCCAAGCCTCTCGAGAAAACACAGGGGCCATAATTTCCACAAAACTGAAAATGAACACAGGAACTACTTTAAACATATTTTATGTGCATGTCTACAAACAAATAGAGGGAGAGAAAGAGAGAGCATACGCAGCACATGGAGGTAAATTTGGGTCTGCACACCAGCCAGGCTTCTCCTCTGTATTCCTGCCCAATCCAAAGATATGACAAATATTTAACGCTAGAAAGGGAAAAAAGAATTTTAACTTCATCCACTTGTTGATGAAAGAGAGTACATGTGAACTTCGCTGTTGCCTCTCCTCTTTGTCATCTCCCACGTAAGTCCATGATTGGGCTCAAGACCTGGTTGAGAGATCTCCAGACCATGTTTTTTCACCAACTTTACATACCTAGTAATTCATATGAACAAGTTAAAAAGAACCATTAAAAAGTACGATCAGATAGGGATACGTGTCAAAGTCAGAACTTACTTCTCCGCATTAAAATGCTCCACTCCAAGATCTTCATCCCATATGAAAATGTATTCATAAGCAGAAACAATATCAGGATGCAAAAACCTCTTTGCATACCACCTGAAAAACATTTATAGTATGAATGAGCAGAACTATGAGCATGCGCCCAAAAATTCTCATAACAATTAACTGTAGACTCAGAACTTAAATGCAATGTAAAATAAGCCATATATGTTACCATTTTGTTTGTCTTCTTACACTAACATGGATGGCACTTCTTGACCACTCAAATTGGTCCCATTCACTTGCCCGGCCATCATAGTGGAAAAGCATTATCGTGAAATCATCAGAGAACTACCACAGTTGCAAAGAGAAAAGCTTAATTGTCCATGAGATGGAAGGAAGAAAAGTAAAACTAAAAAAAAAAAAAAAAAAGAACGCCAAAGAGCTTCTCCTCAATACCTTTTTAATAGCTGCATTGATATTATCCCTTTGTTCATAACCGACTGTAAATGTTACCAAGTACTTTGGCTTCTTCTGGAGATCCTGTGTTTATGATATCTGATTTGTTACAATACACATAAATATGCAACTTCTCACTCATGAGGAATGGTGATATATGTTTTTACCCTAATAAGCGTGCATAAACATGTACGTTAAAGTCCTTTCAACAATATGAATTATGAAGAAATACTAGAATTTATTATATTTTTAGACATATGTTCCAAATTCTTTCAGGGTTTACAGTTAAAATGAAATCAACTAATATAAAAATCCTCAGTTTGCACGCCATTCAAAATAAATGTAAAAGCCTCAATATATTTTTGTTTGCAACATCATGTATCAATCTTGTGATTTGAAAATTCGATTCGTAGCCATAATGATTTGAGTCAATTGGGGGGAAGGGGTGGGGTAGTGGAAAACAGTGTACTTGACTCATAATTGAATCAAATCATTCAAATGATTCAATAGTGTATTGGGAGAGACGAACTTTATCCCTATCCAAGCTATATGGAACTTCAGCATTTTAAATTAACTTTATTTTCACTTTGAACAGACCCCCAAGTGGGTATTTTTCTTTTGCCTATCATTCTTTTTCTCACCCTCTTCTATTTCTTTCAGATTTTTCTTATTAACTTTATTTCTGTTAATTACCACTGTCATTTTTGACAGTCTATACACCTGAGTATCCATACATATTAATTCAAGCCATCATTTATCTAATTATCAGTTTATTGTTTGATCAATTTCAACATATTCAGAGTTCGTAGTACCTGCATGATAATATCATTCTCCATGACATGAGGTTCATGACTTATAATAGAAAATTATACAATAGAATTAAGAATATGCTATTATGGTAATATAAAATTATACAATAGAATTAATAATATGCTATTATGGTAAAAAAGATATTAGGAATTATCCAATTGGCATAATGAGAATTTCATCTGTCAAACTACATAATCTTGTGATGCAGAGTGCACTGTACCTCTTTTGAATGAACATATATTATTATTAATCGATTTTGAAAATTTGTACAGAATCCTAAGATTTGACTCAATCCTAAATTTGACAATTGTGACCTAATAATTATCAAAGAAAAATTAATTGTGTGGTACAAACATGACATGGGAACCTCTAAACATGCTCTTGTTTTCCTTGTTTGTTTCGAGTTGTTTGATTCAATGCACCCTTTCTTGCACGTTTTCTGGATAGGACTACTCGGTTGATTCATGCTCACAACACAGAAATTTACAGAGCATTACTCTTAGCTTAAACCATAATTCTACAGGAGACCAATTTGGCACAACTAGAAACCATAAATAACTGTCAAAAATATGGTTCGAGTCTCCATCCAAACAAGTGGTTCCCACAGGTATCTAAAATAAAAAATCAAACCCAAAGAACACTCGATACTACAAGCAAGTAAATATTGGTCATTCTATTTCAGCATTGTTACAATTCTTTTGAAATCAGAACTTAATAACTCAAAGAAATATAAAAAGAGATCCAGCTATTCAAGCTATGCATACCTCACTGGGATCACCAAACAACTTGTGCAAGTAAAAGTCAGATTCTGGCACAACTATTCCTGGAGGTAATGACTCTGCACCACGGGGATTTGTTGGAACAAATATCTGGAAGCAAGTAAAAGCCATGTGTTTGGCTTGGAAAAATTTGTAATAAACATCTGTAGGTAAAAATATTAGGGTGCCTAGAATTAGCCCACAGGTACCTTAGGAAAATTGACACCTCCAACAGTCCCAAGAGGATCAGTTGGTTCCCTACTGATCTGCAGCAATGGAACACAGATCAATGGGATGACATGTATCTTCTTTGATATACAGGAAAGTACTAGTGGAGGTCACCAAACCTTGGTAAGTGAAACTGGCGGAAACGAAATACCAATAAAAAATCCAAATAAAACAGCTAAGATAGTTGTTAAAATGATCCTGGAAGTATCATTTGCTTTCCTAGAAAGTCCACTGCAAGAACGAAAAAGAGTAATCAAGGTGCTCTAGCAAATTAGCATATTAGAACAATCTAGCAAACTTGAGGCGCAAATAACAGGAGACTGCTAGAACAATAGTTGACACAAATATGCTCACTACTCTAAAAGCCTATCAAGCAACATGTATATATGATCCAGACCTGCGGTGTATTAACCCCATCTTGATATTCATTTTCCCCTTTTAATGCTCAAGTCAAAAAGATCAGATGCAGGGAAAAACAAATAAACCCTTCAGCATGTTTTTGGGGGTGAAGATGGCATTCTTCAATTTCAAGAGGGAGATGAGATGTTCAGCACAAAGTAGTCCTGCAATGCATATAAATTCTCAGATAATAACACAAAAAAATTTAAAAAAGCATGGACAATACAAATGGATTTCCACACGTATCAACCATTTTCACTTTGAAAAGTAAAAAGTGCAAAAAGTAGAGATATATAAGACTTGAAAAGAAAAATTGTTACATATTCCAGACTATTGTGAAAAAGTGATAAAATTGCAAGGAATTTGATACTAATCTTATATGTTTCAACATTATGCTTCTAAGGATTTGAATGGATCCCTGTTGAATAAACTTTTTGCATTTTGTCTTCTTTCTGGTAAGAAGGCGTTGTGCTGAATCAAGCGAAAAATAACTTGAAATCTCTCCATCATCATTCAATCATCATAGGAGTTATCATTGATCACTGACAAATCCGTTCTTCTACATATTTTACTTTTCCCTTTCTATGTACATGATTTGCCTAAAGATCCACAAACACAAAATTCAACAAGTTGGATATATGAACTCTCGACTTACTTGCTTTCGCATATTTTCAATAAAATGAATTGACACAGAATGCTGGTACAATGTGACATTTGTTTGCTAAGGTTTTTCCCCTCTTTCTGCATTACCCCCCAATCAAGCACATGCCTATTCAGTAACTCAATCATGGTCTCACATTATTTCACACTATAATCATCCATCAAACATTGCATTTGAATAAAGCTTTAAAAAACAGCTTCTTGCACGTAATAAAGGTTAAATATTACAATCTTCCATAGTAGAAGAACAACGCAAAAGAGTTCATCAAAGCCCAATTTCCTACCATAAGACATTTCAATTGTTTGAAAACACAAATTGAACCAAACAATACTACTATCTTTATTTGCCTTCGAAAAATGACAGAAAAAAAAAAATTAAAGATTAACAACAAAACCGCATAGCTATTGAGTTGAAATGCAGATTAAACAGATCATGATACAAAGATTATCCATAACTTACTTGCTTGAATGGATCCAATGTAGAAAAACAAAGAGACCAGAACCGCGAAAGAATTACATCTAAGAAGAGAGTCAGAGAACAGAGATTCACCAAATTTTAATACAGAGACGAGGACTCGAAGGAAATTGGAAACTGAATATTTTATTTGACAATATTACCCCGCCTTCACTTAAATTTTCTAGAGCATGTTTAGGGTTACAAGACTGTGACATTATCTTGTATGCTAGCCAACTATGTTATGCCAACTCGAACCTTTTCCTTGAACAATTACAATTCCCATTTTGTCAATGTACGGTGTTACCCATTCATTATTTTGTGATTGATTTTATTTTTAATTCCTATATTTTTTTTAATTTTATTGCATCGGAAGTAAACACTTTTGCTTAAGTTTTTAAACGTTTTCGTCTGTTTTTCTAGGGAGTTGTTGGGTTTGGTAAAATTATGCCATGAAATGAGAATTAAACTACTTGAACTTAGAGGTGGCAAAGCGACACGCGATCCGCCGACACGACACGAACCCAACATGGTTTTTTCGGGTTTGGGCTTAGCTTAGTAGGTCATGGGTCATTTTCAGGTCGACCCGAATATGACACGTTAAATTTCGGGTCGTGTATCGGGTCAACCTGACAACCCGAAAATGACCCGAAAAAATATTACAACTTTGCCCTTTTTAGGGTTTGAGAGTTCAAACACATTAATTAATTTATCTCATTCTCTCTTCTGCTGCCTATCTAGAGTGTAGCCACTCCTTTCCTTCCTTTCCTTGCCCGTCTTCTTCCTCCTCTCTGCTTGTTCCTTTACCGCTCGTTTCTTTCCATTCTTCTTCTCTCCTAATCTAGTTCATCCCTCACGCTCCGCCCCTGCTTCTTCTTTCCCGTCTCAAGCTTCGCCGATCTCGAGCTCCGTCGATCTCCGCCGATCTCGAGCTCCCCTGCTTCTTCTTTCCCGTCTCAAGCTTCACCGATCTCCGCTCGTTTCTCCTGCTTGTTCTTCTCGCCGATCTCTTGCTTGTTCTTCTCTCCTTCGTCATTGAAAGATTCTGCTTCAAAGAGATAAGTTCTTGTTCTTGTATTGTGTAAGTTCTTGTTCTTGTAAGTTCTTGTTCTTGTATTCTGCTTCAAAGTGTTGGATTTTCGGCTTCAGTGGTTTGGATCCGTGTTTGATATGTGTTGTAACTTGTATTGTGTAAATTTATATTACTGTATGGTGTGTTTGATATGTGTTGTAACTTGTATTGTGTATCTCTTGTCAATTGGTAGTTGAATAACAACTGCAGAAATTTCAAGGTCTGAATGTAAAACTGCAGATGGCCACAGGCAAGGATTTGAAGAATCAAAGGTGTCACTTTCAGAAATGTGTACACCCAATTAAAAGCATTATTTCCTTTCCATGTCTTGGCAATTAAAACGTCTTCACGGCAATCCAATGAGAACTTTAAATATGGCACCCCTTGTTTACTTTCCAACCTGAGACATCCATGTAGATGAACTGGTGAAGAAGCCACCGCTGATTGATGGTGATCTTTCTTCGTAAGCAGAGAATCGGTATCTGATTTCACAGCCGTGTGTGAGAAATCATGCAACAAAGATTTCCTCAAGATCTGATTTTTTGTAATCATCCGTGTGTTGTAATTTTAAATTCATTGGATTGTAAAACTTATGGTTTATGTTTACTTTGAATTTGATGGATTGTATTGAATGATGGAATCAGCTGTATGAAGATTTTTAGGTTTCAAGTGATTTATTTGGTTTTTGGGTCACAGGTTGGGTCGGGTTAGCAGGTTGGGTCGTGTTGGGTTGTGTTTTAATTAACCTGTTTAATGTTCTTGTGTCGTGTCGTGTTACCCGTGTTTTTTAGCAGGTCGTGTTTGGGTTTGTATTTTTGACCCAAAAAAATTTCAGGTCGTGTTCGTGTTTGGGATTTTTGACACGAACCCGAAGTTTTACCCAACCCGAACATGACCCGATGACACGAATTGCCACCCCTACTTGAACTTATATATATACACATTAATATGACATAGTTTAATATAGATCAAGAAAAGCAAAAAATATACAATAAAATTCTGTTATTATTATTCTAAAATTTACTTATATTTTATATTTAAACATATTTTATAATAAAATTATATTGAAAAAATTTATTATTATTTTCAAATAATGTAAAAAAAAAAAATATAGATAGTTAAGTTCTGATTTTTTAGCAAAACCAAACAGAATCGATAAATGGTGATTTCGATTCTGATTCCACGTGATTCTATTTCCGATTCTAAGATTCTACATACTAAATCAAATAGAAAAAAAAAAGTGTTTGCCTTGAAGATGCACTCTCATTAATTACTTTGTGGCCTTTTTCTTCTTCCCAACCCTTTCTAACTTTCCTCTTCAAAATTTACTTTTGAAGCTAAAAAGATTTGGATATTAAATTAAATTTCAATTTTTAGTAAGTGTTATTTGAAAATTGATAACGAAAAATTAAAAATATTAAAATCTAGAATAATCATTGAATCTAAAATTCAATTTCACATCTGAGTTCAGTTAAGAAATTTCGAATAAGAAATTTTTAAAAATTTCAGTTAATAATGAATTGAAAGAACATCACTTCAAATGATTAATAAGTGTAATATGGGATATTTGACATATATTTAACAAATAAAAACCCTCAAAGCTACCAGAAGTTGGACCTTAAAACTGAGATGTGATATAAAATTTTAATTTTTAGTAAATATTATTTGAAATTTATTAACAACAAATAACACATGTAAAAATCTAAATCTAGAATGTTATTTTGTTGATCAATTTGAAATTGAATTTGATATTTGAGATCAGTCAATCTTAAAAATAAAAATAATATCGAAGAAAAATTTGATAAAGTTTAGTGAATAAGTGTTGGGGAAGTAGAACATTTAACGTATGTTTAACAAATAATTAAAGATCCTCAAAGTTAATAGAATATCTTCAAAGTGAGACATCCAGAATAAAATTAGTTCTTGTGCAGTAGTCTTAGCAGATTGGGATAAAGCTGTGGAGGGAAAACTAAAGATAGGATGGCTGCACTCCGCCACAATATAGCTAGGCTGAGACATAAAAGGGATCCTGTATCAATGGAGGGATATGTTCAGGCTAAAAAAGAGCTGCATAATTTACTACTGCAGAACGAGATTTATTGGAAACAAAGAGCTAAGCAACACTGGCTTAGGGAAGGAGATTCCAATTCAAAATTTTTTCATCGCTTTGCATCTGAAAGGCGGCGAAAAAATGCCATCTCTCAGCTCAAAGACTCCAACAGTTCCTAGTGTAGCTGGGATTCTGGTCTTCAATACGTAATTGGCTCATATTTCTCTGATCTTTTTCATTCTAGGGGTTGTGTAGATGATGATATTCTCTATAATGTTCATGCTGTTGTTACTGATGTGCATAATGAGTCACCTTTGACACATTTTGACCATGCGGAAGTGAAAGATGCCCTTTTTTCTGTGCACCCAGATAATGCCCCATGGACAGATGGCTTTAATCCTGGTCTTTATTAGAGTAATTGGGGTGTTGTGGGCAGGGATGTTACTGTGGCTTGCCTTTCTTGGTTAGAGTCGGGCCTGTTGCCCCCCTAGTTTAAATAACACTGCTATTGTCCTCATCCTAAAAATTAAGAATCTTGAGGATCACGACCTGTGCTAGCGAAAGATCGAATGAAAGGGAGGAGGGGGCTGCTCAAGAATTTCGGCTGCCTCCCTTGTTCATCTTGGCCGAATTTCACCCTAGGTGGTTGATATTTCCTTTGGGAATTTTAGGCCCAATTCGATTTAATTTCATACGGACTTTTCACCTCTTTAAGCCCACGTCCAATTTTAATTTTTGTGTTTCGATTTAATTATCAAATCTAATTTTATTCAACATGTATTTTAACACATTATACCATATAATATGTTTCATACATTTAAATTAAAATTAATTTGATCAATTAATTTTACTATGGAACTAAATTTGACTTTTATAAAATTAAGATGCATGTAAACCTATACATGTAAAATATTTCATACCAGGAAATAATCTCATAAATTAATTCATTTAATTAATTCTGAGAAGGCCAATGCAAATATTAATTTTATTATTTTGATCAATCCAATTGATCCTTATAATATAATAAATATAATCCTTCTTCTCCGGTGTGTATACTCTAAGTATACAGGTTATCCCTTAAGTCCGAGATCAGAGATTCAATTTGTACGATCGTGTGGGCCCATCTTTATGTTGGCAGTCGGCCTTTGGCCCACAGACTGCAGGTGGGCTCTATCAAGCCATTACAGCCTCCAATTAAGATGGAGATGGCAATCCAACTGTAATAATAATCCTATAGTTTGAACTTGTATATCCCATGTCATTGATATCGGTGTCTAACACAGATGCATGGATTGATCACCCTCTTTTGTGTCCGGACATTTACTTGATCCCGAATGAACTGATGCTCACAAACAAGTTCCAACTTGTTTAGGTGTGGCCACACTCTTATTAGTCACATTCATTGTGAACATGAAATTTTATTTAAAAAAAAAAAAAAAAGGGGGGGGGGGCCGTTGACCGTTGACCCACGACTGTATAATACAGTCGTGGGAATTCACTACAGTAGTACGACTGTAGTGAAAGTACAGTCGTACGACTGTACTTTCGGGGGGCAGGTTCCAGCCCATGCTTCTTTGACTTAAAAAAGAAGGGAAATCTTGAGCATTTAATGCTCAAGATTTCCGGGCTAGTAGAGTATAAAAGAAAAAGAAAAAGCAGATTTTGGGACTTTTTTGGTGGTTTTGAATTTAGAAATCAGAATTTTAGAGAGAGAAAAAGGAAGAAAAAGAAAGAAGAGAGAGAAGTGAAGGAGCTTATTTTCTTCTCACATTTTCTCCTTGATTTCTTGTTTTTAATCTCTAAAACGAATTAGACATCTTAGGTTAACAATCACACTAACAAATTAAATCATTTCGGACCAAAAACAAACACAAATCCGTGACTTTTCTGGAGTTATTTGGACATTCTTGAAACCTTGACTTTTTGGGAACAAAGTGCAAATTCACGTGGATTGGTGCGTAGCCAGGGGTCATTCCAGCTGTGGATCACCACCAAGGAGGTAAACAATCTTTGACTTATCTCATTTTCCAGCTTTCTGGGTGATTTGATTGTGTTTGGTGCATTTTTCTTCAAGTTTTTGCATTTTCAATTCTGGAGAAGTAAGAACAGTCGTACGACTGTTCTTGAAATAAGAACAGGGGCATGACTGTAAATACAATCGTGCCAAACACACTACAGTCGTACGACTGTCTTTGCTTCTTCAGTTTTTGGGGTTTTGTTTTAGGGTTTTTTTAGCGATTTCTGCCCAAACCAGGGCTACAGTCGCACGACTGTAGTAGACAGTCGTACGACTGTAACTACAGTCGTACGACTGTAGCTCACGGCCAGGGACAGAAATCCCTAAAAAAATCCCTAAAATCCAAATAAAATTCCAAAAATTCAAAAAATTTCATAAAAAATAACAAAAATTTTCAGAAAATCAGAAAAATTTGGAAAACCCTCAAAAATCATCAAAATGAATTTTGTTGTGCACATCACGACCTTAGATTTATTTTTCAGTAAAGTTGCATTTAGAACAATTCAACGACGGAGACCCGGTTCTCCCGAAAACCGACCCATTTCGCATGCTTAATTATAATAAACCGGAAAAATTGTTTTCAAAAATGATTTTTCTCACAAAACAAAAAATACAGGGACGTTTCAAAAAATGGTTTTCCAGGTCTGACCGGGCCGACCGACCGGGCCGACCCGATTACCCCCAATTGCATGATCCCGAATCCTAATTCCCTATTTCTGTCTACTTGAGTCCTACTTGTGGCGTGCCGTATAAATTGTGCTAACCTTTGTTTTGCAGCTTTTATTTTATTTTAATTTTATTTTTATTTGTATTTAATAGAATTAAATCGTGTATTTAGGCGGTTGTAAATTTTCTTTAGATTCTCGTGTATCCTAGGCGATTGTATCCGTGAGACGAGAGTTTTATTTTCCTTTCAATTTGGTTGTAAGCCCTTAAATATTTATTCTTTTTACTTTATATTTTGTATTATCATCCTGTATGCGCGCTGCGTGTATTCTTTTAATAAAAATAAATCTTTAGCTACTTAAAGTGTCGTAACTAGAACATTGACAATAATATTTAAATTAGACACGAAATAAAGGACTTGTCCGTACCCGAATCTCTGAAAAGTGTGGCAGTCCTCATTTTGGTTCAGCTACACTATAAATTCCCGGTTGAGCTGAGCCGGGTGGCGACTCCTATACTTTTTATCGAGATTTAGGTCTCCATTCTTTTTCGAAATAATCCGTTTTTCAAAAAATGAATTTCCAAATCAAAAACCCCATGCGAGGGAGGGTCCCGCCCGAAATCGAGGCGCCCCTTCCGAAAGGGAGTCCCGCGTCCCGTCGAAAACGCGTCGTCCGCTCACAGTGGCGACTCCGCTGGGGATTTTTTAAATGTTTTTTTTTTAAAACTTAAAAGAATTTGACAAGCCTTGAAAAGTGTCTAATTTAAATTAAGTGGATGATTCTTATATGGCACTTTATGCATCTTTGTAGTTAGCCATTTATTGCATTAAGTTAGGTATCCACTATTAGCCCGGTGAATCGTTGAAGTGTCGCCTAAGTTCCTCTTGGTCTTAGGGGCACGAATACGAAACACCACCCATAGCCTCGTACGAACCCCTTCGTTCGAACCCTTGAGTGGGGAGAAGTGAGGAGTATATTTTTTGCTATGGGAGCCTTGATGTTATCCCGACTTTGGACCGAACTCACTTAGGTAACCTTAGTTGGATTCCCTTAGGATGCCAAAACAAATTGTGTGAATAAAATAAAATAAAATCCGCCTTCATCACCCCCGGTTGGTGATCGAAGAGAACCCCTCCTAGGACTCGGTTAGAAATTTATCGACCTGACCACGTTTGGAGGAATAAGGTTGGAAGAATACGATCCGTGTGCTAATTGCTACGTGTCTTTTTGTCCTTCCATAACATATCATCATTTACATTTTTCACGAACATAACATACCGCATATAGAACATTTGTGTGATTCTAACTCACATCTTTTGTACAGCCATCTCCATTATTTCGCTTGTAAATACATTAATCACTCGCGTGACATTTACACTAACCACATTTTTTGTAGCCATGCATTTTTTCTTCGTGTGAAAAATTAATCAACCCACGAACATCATTCGAATGTCATGAGCATTAACCATTTTATTTTGCAGCCATGGGAGAAGCGTGTCATGCATAAAGCATTATATGAATCTTGAATAATTCCATAAGGGTCACACACGTCACGTTGCCGACCAAATAGGGAAGCATTTTAGGCGCTCCACGGGTGCCGTCAAAAATTCATCGCATTTCATTAAATCATTTTAGGCGCTCCACGGGTGCCGACAAAAATTCATCGCATTTCATTAAATCATTTTAGGCGCTCCACGGGTGCCGTCAAAAATTCATCGCATTTCATTAAATCATTTTAGGCGCTCCACGGGTGCCGACAAAAATTCATCGCATTTCATTAAAGCATTTTAGGCGCTCCACGGGTGCCGTCAAAAAAAAAAAAAAAAAAAAAGTCATCGCACTTCATTAAATCATTTTAGGCGCTCCACGAGTGCTGGCAAAAATTCTTTGCATTTTATTAAATCATTTTCGGTACTCCACGAGGACCGGAAAATTTCATTTCACACATCAAAACATTTAGGCGCTCCCCGAGCGCCGGAACTCTGCCCGTTCACCAAGAACGCATTCACATTGTGGTGCGAAAACCGAGATACTCTCTGAGTATTGAAATTCCACCCGCAAGCCAAGCACGAGTTCATTTCACATCATCAAAAGCCCAAGGTGTCCCACGGACACCGAAACCTCGACTAAGTGCCATGCGCGTGTCGATATCACATCACAAAAATCCAAGGCACTCCACGAGTGCCGAAAAACTCTATCCGTCCACTAAGGACAATCATTTCGTTTCACAAAAACCCGAGGTACTCCCCGAGCACCAAAGGTCTCATCCATGTATCCAATTCTTGGATTGCAATATATGCATAAATAAATAAGAGTTCATGCATACTCCACCACCCGAAGGGTTAATTATTCAAGGTTCGTATTACAAATTCATTTCATACAACATCCATACATCGTCCATTCGACACACCATGCATACATGCATATCCCCTAGAGTTCATGACTCTTTGGGTGATCATATTTCACTAACTTTTGTTTGGAATATTTTGTAGTTTGGCTCCGATCGGGACGACGACTCGTGAGGATAGAGCACAGTGATTCATCATCTAGTGAGTCTGAGGAATCTGTTCAGTTTGGGGAGGTTGAAGCGTCGTCTGAATTGAGTGCCGGGTTTTCATTGGAACTTGAACAATTGCAACAAAGGTTTCAAGATATGGCAATCCCACCCGAAGCTGCTGCCGCCATGATGGCTACCTCTGCTCTTCGTGATTTCATGAGTTCTGATGAATTCAAGAATCTTATCAAGAGCCAAGTGCAGAGTGCTTTGGCCGAATCATCTAATCAGAGGCCGGAAAGGGGTGCTCGGGAAGAAAGTAGTGGAGGGAGACTGAACGATGGGCAGTCAGACGCTGAAAAAGGCCGGAGAGATAATGCTGAGCGGCCTGTGGAGTCCGCCTTGGAAAGAAAGATGAAGGAGATGGAAGAAACTATAGCAGAGCTGCGTGCCAGTTCTAAGATCCAATCTGCCAAACGTATCGACCCATCCACACTGATAGCCGGAGGGGTTGAAATGCTTCCAGTAGGCTTCCAAATGCCTAGGATTGCACCATATGTGGGGAAAAGTCCTCCTACGGCCCATTTGAATCAATACGTGCGGATTATGACCATGGCTGGGCTCACCATGAATCAGTTGGTGGGACTATTCCCCACTACTTTGGAAGGGGGTGCTATCACGTGGTACAATAAGCAGCCTGAGGGGATACAAGGTGACTGGGATGCACTGTCTGATGCATTCATCAAGTATTTCAGTTTCAATACACAACTGGAGGTCAAGCTACAAGACTTAGAAGCGGTGAGGCAGAAACCAAATGAGACTTTCTCTGAATACTACCAAAGGTGGATGGATAAGATGATTCTTCTTCATCAGAAGCCATTGGAAGATGAATTGATCGTGAAGCTAATTGACGGGAGCTTGGAGGTTTATAGGAATGTGATGAAGTACCATAAATTCCAGTCCCTGATAGAGGTGCATGAGTTGGCCCGCAAAGTTGAGAAGTACGAGATTGATCCAGCCCAGAACAGTTATGGAGGAGGGTATCGGAGCCGTACATACTCCTCGGGGTATAAAAGCAACAACAACCCTGCGGCTTCTTCATCGACAAGTGCTAAGCCAAACCAGCCACCTGCACCTGTTAAACAAATAGAGGTGGCAACAGTTGCGCAAGGGTCCAGTCAACAGACAGCCGGGAAAGGGATCTCTCCTTGGGAAGATTCTTTGGGGCGGATCTTTCTGAAATGTAGGAATCTGGGCTTCCTTCAAAGTCTGAAACCGTACACGCCTCCGGCTGAGGCGGACAAGAACAACTTTTGCTCCTATCATGTGACTAAGGGGCATCGAACCAATGAGTGTCATGCTTTGAAGAAGGCGATTCAACAGCTGATTGATGAAAAGAAGATAGAAGCGCCCCGTTCAAAGCCCAATGTTCAGAGTAATCCGCTACCTCAGTTTGAAAGAAGAGTAAACATGGTGCAATCGGGGTTATCTCCTAACTTTGTCCTAGCCCAGATTGCAAGGGCGAATCCCGCAATTCAAGTGGTGGTAGGTGAAGATGTTGAGCCCTCAGTAGAGGAGAGTAAACCTGTGAATCTGGATGATATAGAATTAGATGATGATGCGGATGAATTTGAGCTGATGAGTAGGCCCGAACCTCTGAACCGGACAACACCTGTCTATCCTGTTTGCACTAAGGATGGGATGTATATAAGGAAGGAAGATGCTCCAGTGAATAATGTCACGAGAAGTGGAAGGGTATATCAACCCGAGCCACAACAATTGGGAGAGCCGAGTAAAAGGGCAGAAGCACCAGTTCAAGATTATTTGCCCATCAAGGTGAATGAAAAAGAAGATCTGGTAGTGGAACAACTCAAAAAGATGCCCGCACGTGCATCTGTGTGGCATTTGCTTATGGAATCCCAAAGACATCGAGCTGCAGTGGTAAAAAAGCTTATGGAAATGGATGCAAATCCATTAATGTCTCCCGAGGAAGTCTGCATGGTGATTGGGAGTACAAAGAGTCAACAATCTGATATTCCCAAGGGGATCACTTTTACCGAGGATGACTTACCTCTGGAAGGCACTAACCACAATCGTGCCTTGTATCTGAAAGTGGAGATGATGGATCGAATTTTGCCGTGTGTGATGGTTGATGATGGCTCAGCATTGAACATCTGCCCTCTGAAAGTTTTACCTAGCCTTCATCTGTCTGAAGAAGCATTGTCAAGGTCTAACACGGTGATCCGGGCCTATGACGATTCCAAGCGTACTGTGATTGGAACCTTTGAAGCAGAAGTGTCGGTGGGGGAAGTTAAGTCAACCGTACTGTTCACTGTTATTGATATTCCTGTGACTTTCTCTTTGCTTTTGGGAAGACCTTGGTTTCATGCATTGGGAGGTGTGCCATCAACTTTGCACCAAAAGGTGAAGATTCCAGTGGGGGAGAAAATTGTAACTCTGGAGGCGGATGAATCTTCTATGGTGGCTGCTCTGAACTCATCTGAACAACTTTTTACTGGCTTTCAAGTGGCGGTTATCTCAGGGCATAAGGGGAAAGACTTGACATTTTCTCCATGGATCCATAAGTATTTTCAGAAGCAGAATTTCATTCCGGGAAGGGGGCTAGGAGTCCATCAACAAGGGGTCACAAAGTTTGATATCACTATGGGCCAGTCACACCGAGGGGGTCTTGGTTACAAAAATGCCGAAAAGAAGGGGATCCCGGAGACAAAGAAAGTCCATCTCTTGGACACTTTTGTTCGAGCCAGTGGTGGGCCATATGGTGGTAAGCCGGAACCGATGGTTATCAATGGGGAAACAGTCCCCGGATTTGAGATTTTTGCTGATGTTGTTGACTTTTCGAAATACGGGGTTGGCTCGGTGGAAGGAATGCTTAAGCCAGAAGATATGAAGGAGACCACTTCTCCTCCAATAAGCCAAGCTGAAGTGGTGGCTCCCATCATCCCGGAGGTGCAATCAAAAGAAGATACAGACCCCCTGGTGGACACCATTACCAAAGCATTCGCCGAACTACTGAAGAAAGGGTTGAAAGAGAGCCCCGTGAAGAAGGAAGCTATTTCAGGACAGGCAGAGTTAGTGGAAAAAGCTGTTGCTGAACTCACTAAAATGATGGCTAAGGGAAAAGCGAAGGTGGAAGAAGATGCCTTATCTGAAGCTCAGAAAGAAACTCTAGAAGCTGATTTGGGTGACTTGTTCGAAGAAGAGCCTGCTGACCCGGAAGACCTTGCTGCAGAAGACCCTCCGCATGTAGAGGAAGAAAATGATTCCTTTGTAAATTTATCCTATGTACTTGATATGAACAATTCCGCTTTTAAGGCGATGAATGAAATGAAATCTGACTTTGCTTATTTGTGTGATGTTTTTCCTAATGGCTCTGTGCATACATGCAATCATTCATTCAATGTGTTCAGCATCCATGACACTGTATTACATGAAATTAATTTGGGCACAATTGAAAATCCTAAAATGGTATCCATCTCTAACGAACTCAATCCTGAAGAAGAGAGAGAATTAACAAAAGTACTTAAAAAGCATGTGGGAGCGTTTGCCTGGTCTTACGACGACATGCCGGGGGTTGACAGAGAGATAGCAGAGCACAGAATTCCGATTGACCCTAAGTTCAGCGCAGTAAAGCAGAAGCTCAGGCGTCTACGTCCAGAATGGGCTGAGAAAGTCAAAGAAGAAGTAGCAAAGCAGATAAAGGCCAATTTTCTGGAGGTGGTGGATTACCCTGAATGGTTAGCCAACATAGTCCCAGTTGCCAAGAAGGACGGAAGGGTCCAGGTTTGTGTGGATTACCGGGATTTGAATAAGGCCTCTCCAAAGGATGACTTCCCACTTCCTCACATTGATGTCTTGGTCGACAGTGCGGCGAGGGCAGTTATGTATTCGTTCATGGATGGTTTCTCGGGGTATAACCAGATCTTAATGAATGTCATTGACAAGATCAAGACAGCCTTCATCACGGAGTGGGGGGTGTACTGCTACAGAGTGATGCCGTTTGGGTTGAAGAATGCTGGGGCAACATATCAACGGGCGGTTACGACGTTACTGCACGACATGATCCACAAGGAGGTAGAGGTGTATGTTGATGATATGCTAGTAAAATCAATGACCCGGGAGGAGCACCCTGCTATCCTGGATAGATTTATTACTAGGATTGAAAAGTACAACCTGCGACTCAATCCAAAGAAGTGTGTTTTCGGAGTTGCGTCGGGCAAGCTGTTGGGGCACATTGTCAGTCAAAAGGGCATTGAGATGGACCCAGACAAGATCAAAGCAATTCGAGATATGCCAGCACCAAAAACAGAGAAAGAAGTCAGGTCTTTTCTGTGGTCTCTTCAGTACGTCAGTAGATTCATCGCCAAATTGACTACAGTCTGTGAACCCATTTTCAAGCTTTTTCGGAAGGAACAACCTGTTGTGTGGAATGATCAGTGTCAGATTGCATTTGATAGGATCAAAGAGTACCTGATTAATCCTCCAGTGTTGAAACCCCCAACTCTGGGAAAGCCTTTGACCCTGTACTTAGCCATTGAAGAAAACTCCATAGGGGCGATGTTGGTTCAAGAACAAGATGACAAAAGGGAGCATGCTATTTACTACCTCAGTAAGAAGCTGCTAGATTACGAAACCCGATACACTGTCGTGGAGAAGACTTGCACTGCTATGGTCTGGCTTACGAAGAAGTTGAGGCACTATTTCCAATCCTACAAAATACAAGCCGTGGCAAAGGTTGATCCAATGAAATATCTTTGCTCTGCTCCTTCCTTAACGGGGAAACTGTCCCGGTGGTTGCTTTTGTTATCAGAATTTGACATCGAGTATGTAACGAAGAAGGTGATCAAGGGAAGAGCGGTGGCTGAGTTCCTGGCCAATCAGCCGCTTGAATCTGATTATGTAGAAAACCTGGAATTTCCTGATGAACAGTTGGCTTTCGTAGAAGTGGAGATCAGGAAATGGATCATGCATTTTGATGGAGCCGTAAATAAGAGAGGGGCGGGCCTCGGAGTAATCATTGTAACTCCTGAGGGAGAGATAATTCCTTTGTCAAAACGGCTGGAATTCCCGGTAACTAACAACGGCGCAGAATATGAAGCTTGTTTATTTGGCATTGATGCTCTCATCACACTAGGGGCAAATGATGTGACCATTGTGGGAGACTCACTGTCGGTAATCCGTCAGGCCACCGGAGAATGGGAAATCAAGGAAGAATCGCTTCGCCCATACTTGGAAACTTTGTGGGAAATGGTGAAAACATTCGGGCATATTGAATTCAAGCATGTGGCTAGAGATGATAATCAGATGGCGGATTCATTGGCTACCCTGTCATCCATGTGGGAAGGACCTCAGAAAGCGCCGATGTAGCCTTTGATCCTCGAGACTGCTAGAACACCGTTTCATCGTCCTAGCGCGGTCCTGGCTTTAGTTGCAGACAATAAACCCTGGTACCAAGATATAGCTGACTTTTTGCAGAATGGTCAATACCCTGAAGAAGCGGATGCATCGGATAAGACAACTTTAAGAAAGTTGGCAGCTCAGTTCAGATGGTTTGATGGGCAACTTTTCAGAAGGACTGCGGATGGATTGTTGTTAAAGTGTCTAACGGAAGCAGAAGCCAAGAAGGTCATGCAAGAAATGCATTCAGGGATCTGTGGCCCGCATATGAACGGATTAGCTCTAGCGAAGAAGATCATGAGACAAGGGTACTTCTGGCTTACTATGCAAACTGACTGTGCAGAAGAAGTGAAAAAGTGCCACGAATGCCAGATTTACGGGGACATCAGCCATCTTCCACCAATGGAGTTGCAAAACCTCATGACTCCTTGGCCGTTTGCAGTATGGGGCATAGACATAATTGGCGAAATTCGGCCTCCCGCATCGAACGGTCACAAATTCATTGTAGTGGCAGTCGATTATTTCTCCAAGTGGGTTGAGGCCGAGTCTTATGTCACGGTCACAGCTAAGAACATGGCTAAGTTCGTGAAGAAGCACATCTTTGCAAGATATGGTGTACCGCATCACGTGGTAACTGATAACAGAGTGCAGTTTCAGGGGGCCACAGCTGAATTATTCGAGGAATACAATGTGGAACATCGCAAGTCTTCTCCTTATAGGCCACAAGCCAATGGTACAGTAGAGGCAGCAAATAAGTCTATTAAGAAGATCTTATCCAAGACCACCTCAACCTACCGGGATTGGGCAGATAGATTACCTTATGCTCTGTGGGGGTACAGAACCAGTGTTAGAACGCCGACTGGGGAAACGCCTTATTCGCTGGTTTATGGGATGGAAGCAGTCCTTCCTGTTGAAATGGAATTGAAGTCACTAAGGACGGTCTTAGAGGCTCAATTGCCTGAAACAGAATGGGTGAAGGCGAGATTTGAGCAGCTGGCTATGGTCGATGAAAGGCGTCTTAAGGCTCTGGATCATCTGCGGATGTACCACCAAAGGATGGCTAGGGCTTATAATCGACGGGTTCGTCATCAGAAACAGCCGCTAAAAGCGGGGGATCTGGTGTTGAAGCAAATGAGACCGACCAACACAGATGCAAGGGGCAAATTTAAACCCAACTGGGAAGGGCCGTATGTGGTTAAGAAGGTACTCTCCAAAGGCGCGGTGAAGATCATGGACATGGATGGCAACGAATTCACCAATCCGATTAACCAAGATCATCTCAAACGCTACCACGTGTAAAAAAAAAAAAAAAAAAAAAAAAAAAGAAGAGCTTGTTAAGTCGAAAACCCGTAAGGGCGACTTAAGCAAAAATTAAGGCAATGAGGGTTAGCTTATCGACTAGAAAACCTGTATAGGATGGTTGATAACAGGAATGAGTTCGTTCGAGATATGTACCAATTTTAGAATTTTCAATTAATGCGATAATTAAATTTCATTAATGAAGTGCGTTATGCTCAACATATTGCATGAATGTTTAGAGTATGTTACATGATACATTTGTCGAAACATCCAGATAAACAAAGACATTTAAACGCCTAAGTGTGCAATTGCGAATATCATCCAATTGTAAAAAAAAAAAAAAAAAGCCTGTTAAGTCGAAAACCCGCAAGGGCGACTTGAGCAAAAGTTAGGGCAGAAAGAAAAAGCCTGTTAAGTCGAAAACCCGCGAGGGCGACTTAAGCAAAAGTTAGGGCAGAAGGAAAAAGGCCTGTTAAGTTGGAAACCCGCAAGGGCGGCTTAAGCAAAAGTTAAGGTAAAAAAAAAAAAAAAGAAGAGAGACCGCATCAATAATGGAAAAGGTGTATATAAATAATAATAAGTGTGACCAATACATGCATAATAGTGAAAATCACAGTTTTTCTTTTTATGCTCTTCGTTTCTTGACAGGAAGTGGTCTCGCAGCCTCAGAGGGAGCCAGCCAGCGGAAAGTCGCACTCTCACGCGCCTCATGGGTCGGTAAATCCTGGATCTCAGCCAGCCACTCCTTGTAACGACTATCTGTCTCTGTGGGAGCAAGTAAGGCATAATTCAATGCCACACGGTGGGTATCTCCAGCCCAGCAAAGTCTGATGTGATCTGGCCAAGCAGCAGTGTACTCCTCACAACGGGTGATACAAGAGCGCTAAGGGATACCTTGTAGATGACCGTACTGCCGGCAGAGGCGACTCGGAGAATAGAATGTTACCCTGGTCTGTCCTAACAACTGCACACCATGTGCCCACATCTCTACAATCACGTGGGTAATCTTCCACCAGGGGCACACCCACCTAATCTGGTCATCAGTCCGGTGAGATAGCCAAGCGCCCCACTCATCTGCAGACATATCAGTATAGGAGTCGACGGAGAAGCCTCGTTCCCTGAGATTGGCCGGGTTGTATTTCTTGAAGTTCCCCCTTGGAATCTTAAGAATTGATAACTTCTCCAGCAACCAGATCTGCAGTTGGTGGTAAGCAAGGGTTAGTGGCTCATTCGACTCAGAAATACACCAGATAATAAGGAATTTCACCTGGAGCAGTGTGAGGTGAGGGCCAATGTGGAGAACACCATTTGCCTTGGATGCATGCAAACTAATCAGTGTCTCAGCAAGTGCAAAAGGAGCTGGAGATGCTCCCACGGCCATCTGAGAGATAAGGGAGACAGCCCTGAAGGAGATAATCCCATCACTAGGACCACAGAAATACCGGCTCACCAGTAACAGGCTGACCATGGAGGCCCAACTCATGTGATCCCTAGGGGCATTGATACACCATCCTAATACGGAGTCTGAGCTCAATCCAGGAAAAGGAGAATCAGTAGCGAATAATGCCTCCACATCGGGATTGGGAAGCCCGAACAAACTCACCAAGGAGGAAATGCTACCGAAAGTGAACTCGGGGACGGCGATGTCCACTCCCTTATGGCAGGGGATATTCAAGATAGCACTGAACTCTTCATATAAGGGGTAGAGTTCTTGGCATGAGAAGCGGAAAACGTTGTCCACTGGATCCCAGAATCGGTAACAGGCATTCAACAGCTCGATGTTCCACGAGTGTCTGTAATAGGCCTTGAGATTCCACAACCCGTAAGGCTTCAATTTGAGCCAATCAGAGTCTTGTAATGATTCTAGAAAATTGTAAAAGCCTGGATAAAAAGAAGCAAAAATTGAAGAAGAAAAGGAAGAAGAGTGAATTTCTAAATATTGATGAAACAAAGGCAAATCCAATAATATGAAAAGTGCAATTCACAATGTATCTAAAAAATCCGGTACAAAAGAGCAAAAAGCTGTGAAAACAATAAATAAGACAAGCAGGACACTCCAACTAGCTCTCATCCTGCCCCTCATCCTCTTCCTCCTCGGACTCACTCTGGTGCGTAGCCCTGTAGGAGTCAAAGTCTGCCTGCAGATGAGCCATCCCAGCCTGCAGCCTGGCTATCTCGGCCCTCCCCCTCTCCACCTCCTGGTGTGCAGCCTGGACCTGGGCCACGGAAGAAGCAGCCTCCCGGGCCTGCTCTCGAAATATCTCAACTCGGGACTGCAATCGACAGCATAAATTAGCATCCATACATGCATACATACATACACATTCATGCATTACATAAATTTTGATGCAGGAAATATAGGATACTTACCGCCCAAACGCCGTTTTCCCGGACTAAGAAGTCTCCTAAGCCCCTGTATCGGTAGGCTATCTCCTCCACATCAGCTCGCCGGACCTGAAAGAACATCAGAGATTTTAAAAAAAAAAAAAAAAAAAAAAAAGAGAGAGAGACTTACGTGAGTAGTGTCCTCCGGAAGGAACACAGCAGGCTCCTCACGAGGAATGCTCCAGGTCGTGTAGGCTTGGGTGCCATCCAACCCTATCAAAGTAAAGCCGGCCCTAAGCTCGGATATCAAGCGGCCCTCTACAATCCCACTGGCGCCGACGGCTTGCGAAACCGAAGCTGCGGCACTGCCTGCATGGACAGGGTGAGTCCTGTCCTGAACAGGAGTATCCTCGCCTCCCGTACCTGCATCGGTGCTCCCACCGGCCGGCCCACTGGGCTGAGAGGACCCAGATCCCCTGCGCCTCTTAACCTGCAAGGAGAATATAAAGTCAAAAAACAAAAATGATGAATGAATGAATACCTGACGAGGACGAGGAGGAGGAGCTGCTGGTGCGACGCCCGCAGCAGGCAGTAAACACTGCTGGATATAAGCGGGGTAATTCCCATCCACGGGGTCCACGCTATACCCCTCTCCAAATATCTCGGGGCCTGTCGCAGGATCTGCCAGGTGTGGCCAGAAGAGGGCCTGCGGAAGCAGCGGGGGCACAAGCCGGCCAATCGGACCGTCGACGTGGTCAGAAAGGAAAAGATGATCGCCCAAGTACCACTCCTGGGACATGGGGCTCTCCATTACAAATCGGCGACGGTCGAAGCGTGCCGAGGACTGAATGAGGAGGGCGATGGCACCCAAATTCTCCCAAGGGTGATGCCGGATCTGTAGAAGTGCAATAAAAGAAATTCAGTACAGGTAAACCAAAAATTATTCAAATTTTCTTACTAACGAATTTTGTTTACTTACCCTCCTCCAGGTCGGGTCGAGCAGGCTCTGCCGTACCTCCTCGATGTCTCGGGCGGTACCTTGCCACCCCTGCGTCCAGCAACGCAGAACAGTTGGATGATCGTCACCCTGAACGCCCCTCAAATCAGGCGGCTCCAGCACCCGATGCTCAAAAGCCCAGATCTGTAGTTATAAAAAAAAAAAAATAATAATAGATAATAATTATAATGCAAAAAAAAAAAACAAAAAAAAAAGGAAAAGAGGAGAGAGGCAATACCAGAAGGCCGAACCAGAATCCCAGAATCTCCTGCTGCTCTCCCCGGGCGCACAAGTCCAGCCCGTAATACAGCTGCCCTAACGCAGCCCGCGCCCAGTCCAAAGACGGAAAGGCAGCCAGGTCCACCAAAGTCGGGAGCAGAGTCAAATTGCAGGTGCTCTGTCCGGTCGGAAACAATGTACAGGACAGGAGGACGAGCACGTAGGCCCTGGTGTACTGCTCCATGTCCTCCTCAGTCAGGACTGCGCGGGAGGCCCAATAGGCCTCCACCCGGGAGCACAAGATCTTCCCCCTTTCGGGGGCGCAGCCAATCAACCTCCGGATATAAGTGTCCACCTGCTGATATCGGGTCAAGCTGCAGTTGAAGACAATAGGGGTCCCGCCGAACCCAAAACCTGTGATCGCCACGAAGTCCGAGGGAGTGACAGTGAACTCCCCGATGGGTAGATGGAAGGTGTGGGTAGTGCAAACCCATCTCTCGCACAAGGCCATCAGCACGGCATGTGTGGTGTGCGGCGTGCTCATGGGCAAAGATAGGACGAAGGACTGTAGCCCTAGGAGCCTAACCCGAGCCCGCACAGGCTCTGGAAGTCGGTCCCACCAGACCCGGGGTAGGGAAAGATTCCCACTACCAGAAATCCTGTGCGCCTGCATTACAGGGAAGTACAACACACATGTATTCAGATTAAAAAAAAAAGAAAAAAAAAACCATGTTTTCTTGCTACAGTCGTACGACTGTAGCACGCATTGCACGAGCGTAGCTACAGTCGTACGACTGTTCATCATTTCCATGAACAGTCGCACGACTGTTCATATGCCTGCAGAAAAAATTTTACAATTCGTTTAATTTTCGCGATTTCTAACCTGTTTTTCCTAGTTTCTTGTTCCTATTGACTACAGGGGACTCCTAGCATGCATTCTACTCAATCAATTCAACCCAGAAAGCAGTAAATCATGCAAATCAGTTCCAAAAGTTCAAAGGAAAAAATATGGAAAAAACTCAAAATCAAGGCATAGGAATCGAATACCAACCTGTGTAACGGACAAATGGGAGTCCATTGCCAGCAGAATGGGGATCACCATCCCGAATCGGATCCCGAAGTGGTCCATATAAAGCGGGTGCCCGTATCCTTGGGCGATTCCCACAAAAGCAATCTCCTCTGGATTGTTGGGTTCCGGAACCGCACTGTTCTGAATCTTCTTCAATTTCTTTCCCATTTTCTTCAACATTTTGGATGGTTTTTCGAGTTTTGGATCGGTTTCAGAGAAAGGAGAAGAAAGGTTTTTTTTGAGAAAAATGAAAGTGGGAGAGAAAGGGGCGGAAACCGCCCCTTTTATTTTGGCTGCCCGCGAAGTACAGTCATACGACTGTACTTCGTCTACAGTCGTACGACTGTATTCAAAATTTGAATACA
Organism: Euphorbia tirucalli; assembly: GCA_039660915.1. NCBI lineage: Eukaryota > Viridiplantae > Streptophyta > Magnoliopsida > Malpighiales > Euphorbiaceae > Euphorbia > Euphorbia tirucalli. The sequence goes on from CM077639.1 coordinate 17,756,758, forward strand.
GTCGTGCGACTGTAGTGAAAAAAAGGGGAAAATTTTTTATTTTATTTTATTCCTATTTATTCTTTAAACCTATTTTCATTATCTAATGTGCAATAAATCCCTACAGGGGCGTTTCAGTAATTTTGCAGGGCCAATCCAACGACGACTAATTTATTTCAATGACGGTCCGCCTCACCCAAAGGGCACGAAATCCAAGACTAACCCTGAAAAATTCACTGTAAGTATGATTACACCAATCGCATTTTTAACGCGCCCCACGTGCCAAGCCACTACGGGCCGTTACATGCATGCAAAAATCATAGTCCCCCACGACTTTAAAAGGGAACCCGAATCCGATTTCGGTCTGTCGGGTGCGCCCAGCCGCACACGATCGTCATGCATTCATACAAAAATCATAGTCCCCCACGACTTTAAAAGGGAACCCGAATCCGATTTCGGTCTGTCGGGTGCGCCCAGCAGCACACGATCGTCATGCATTCATACAAAAATCATAGTCCCTCACGACTTTAAAAGGGAACCCGAATCCGATTTCAGTCTGTCGGGTGCGCCCAGCCGCACACGATCGTCATGCATTCATACAAAAATCATAGTCCCCCAAGACTTTAAAAGGGAACCAAAAATCCTGTGATAGTCCGTTGAGTGCGCCAGTCGCACACGACTATCACATCTCGTTTTCACAGATCCGGTCCTGCACGACTATAAAAGGCAACCATGGCACGCATTCCCGTATTTATTCTTGATCGAAGGGGCAAAAATTTTTGTTTCAAAATTATCGATCAAGGAATAAATACGTTCATCAAACATGCATCACATGCATTTTTAGGCTCGGTGTAACAAACCATACACAGCCTTTTGACTCCAGAAGTCATTCCATCTCGGCGTCATCCTTGCACGAAAACCATCGTAGGGAGCCGGCCGACTCCAAAAGTCATTTGTATTCTCGGTGTCATCCTCATGCAAAAGGCATATGGACCACCTGACTACCAAAGTCACCTGCGAAAACCACCCTTGCATATTCGCAATTTCGTGTTCTTTGTCGTGTATCTAAATCCGTTTCGGAAATCGGATTTCAGCTACACGAGGGGCAGCCTGTGAACACGAAATTTTATTTAAAAAAAAAAAAAAGGGGTCCGTTGACCGTTGACCCACGACTGTATAATACAGTCATGGGAATTCACTACAGTCGTACGACTGTAGTGAAAGTACAGTCGTACGACTGTACTTTCGGGGGGCAGGTTCCAGCCCATACTTCTTTGACTTAAAAAAGAAGGGAAATCTTGAGCATTTAATGCTCAAGATTTCCGGGCTAGTAGAGTATAAAAGAAAAAGAAAAAGCAGATTTTGGGACTTTTTTGGTGGTTTTGAATTTAGAAATCAGAATTTTAGAGAGAGAAAAAGGGAGAAAAAGAAAGAAGAGAGAGAAGTGAAGGAGCTTATTTTCTTCTCACATTTTCTCCTTGATTTCTTGTTTTTAATCTCTAAAACGAATTAGACATCTTAGGATAACAATCACACTAACAAATTAAATCATTTCGGACCAAAAACAAACACAAATCCGTGACTTTTCTGGAGTTATTTGGACATTCTTGAAACCTTGACTTTTTGGGAAAAAAGTGTAAATTCACGTGGATTGGTGCGTAGCCAGGGGTCATTCCAGTTGTGGATCACCACCAAGGAGGTAAACAATCTTTGACTTATCTCATTTTCCAGCTTTCTGGGTGATTTGATTGTGTTTGGTGCATTTTTCTTCAAGTTTTTGCATTTTCAATTCTGGAGAAGTAAGAACAGTCGTACGACTGTTCTTGAAATAAGAACAGGGGCACGACTGTAAATACAATCGTGCCAAACACACTACAGTCGTACGACTGTCTTTGCTTCTTCAGTTTTTGGGGTTTTGTTTTAGGGTTTTTTTAGCGATTTCTGCCCAAACCAGGGCTACAGTCGTACGACTGTAACTACAGTCGTACGACTGTAGCTCGCGGCCAGGGACAGAAATCCCTAAAAAAATCCCTAAAATCCAAATAAAATTCCAAAAATTCAAAAAATTTCATAAAAAATAACAAAAATTTTCAGAAAATCAGAAAAATTTGGAAAACCCTCAAAAATCATCAAAATGAATTTTGTTGTGCACATCACGACCTTAGATTTATTTTTCAGTAAAGTTGCATTTAGAACAATTCAACGACGGAGACCCGGTTCTCCCGAAAACCGACCCATTTCGCATGCTTAATTATAATAAACCGGAAAAATTGTTTTCAAAAATGATTTTTCTCACAAAACCAAAAATACAGGGACGTTTCAAAAAATGGTTTTCCAGGTCTGACCGGGCCGGCCGACCGGGCCGACCCGGTTACCCCCAATTGCATGATCCCGAATCCTAATTCCCTATTTCTGTCTACTTGAGTCCTACTTGTGGCGTGCCGTATAAATTGTGCTAACCTTTGTTTTGCAGCTTTTATTTTATTTTAATTTTCTTTTTATTTGTATTTAATAGAATTAAATCGTGTATTTAGGCGGTTGTAAATTTTCTTTAGATTCTCGTGTATCCTAGGCGATTGTATCCGTGAGACGAGAGTTTTATTTTCCTTTCAATTTGGTTGTAAGCCCTTAAATATTTATTCTGTTTACTTTATATTTTGTATTATCATCCTGTATGCGCGCTGCGTGTATTCTTTTAATAAAAATAAATCTTTAGCTACTTAAAGTGTCGTAACTAGAACATTGACAATAATATTTAAATTGGACACGAAATAAAGGACTTGTCCGGACCCGAATCTCTGAAAAGTGTGGCAGTCCTCATTTTGGTTCAGCTACACTATAAATTCCCGGTTGAGCTGAGTCGGGTGGCGACTCCTATACTTTTTATCGAGATTTAGGTCTCGATTCTTTTTCGAAATAATCCGTTTTTCAAAAAATGAATTTCCAAATCAAAAACCCCATGCGAGGGAGGGTCCCGCCCGAAATCGAGGCGCCCCTTCCGAAAGGGAGTCCCGCGTCCCGTCGAAAACGCGTCGTCCGCTCACATTCATCAAGAGGCCGGTGATATCTTCTCAGTGGACTATTAAGTGACATATCCCTTCTGCATATCCGTAGCACTGCCATGCTCAGTGACATACCCGAATGTACCCATATTTGGCACCCTTTTACAGGCCCTTTAGGCATACACCAAAGTATGCGACTTCGCATGCAACACCATCATATGGTCAAGTCAAAGGATCCATACAAGTACTACACGAGAATCACTTGTGATGCTTTACCATGTGGATTTCTCGTTTAGTGGATCTATCCAGGACCATGCCCCTTTTGCATGTACCCATTAACTTGGTTGACATCCCATGTCCAATGGTCGGTAAGACACCACCACACAACCAGGTTAATGATAGTCTCTAGTTCCATTCATTCTCATGACTGGAACAGACTATGGATCTCTTTATGGTCATATCGTTTTCCCTATCCGTGGCCTTACTGCCAAGTGCATGGCACTTTGTCAACATGGATATGGATATGTCCATTGGATACTCCATTTAAAATACAGTACAAGATATATAATAAACAGATTAATGCTTTTATTTAATGACACAAAATATGTATAATACATAAATCCAATAAATGTGCAATACAAATACAAGGTCCAATGCCTTGGGACTAGGGCATATCCAACAGAACGGAAACCAAATTAATTGAGTTATTGACATTAGGTTATGTCATAATTTATTCAATTATAAAGGGAGAAATTTATTTGATTTGATTAATTAATTACATGTAGTAAATAATTAATTAATAAAATAATATTTCCTTGGTGGAAATAAAAAAATGCAAAGGTTATATTTATTAAGACTGACTTTAATTTAACTTTGGGTTATTTTAATTTGATGAAATTGTATTTAATTTTATTAATTAGGATTTTATAATATGGTTTTATTTAATCCTAATGATATAAGGTAAATCAATTAAATCAAATTAAATAATCTATACTTTTAATTAAAATCCTAATATGCTAAGGAGTATATATACTAAAGGAGTATCTATAAGAAGCCTTTACCTAATTCTCCCTAACCCTAATAGAGAATTTCGGCTAGCAATAATAAAATTACAGCAGCCCCCTTTTTCACTTTCTCTTGCTTTTCGTTCAATCCGTTCGCTAGCACGAGTCCCGTTCGTATACCGGATTGTGGAGGAAACACGTTTAGGTTTCTGCAGCAGTCTCTAGAGGAGACAGTTAAGGTGAGAAAAATTGTTTTTCTCCGTTCTTGTTTTCATTCTATTAACCTACATGTATCTTGGGCTTTGGAATCGAGGAAAATTTTAATTGGTATTCTGCCTCGCGTTTAATTTTTCCCGTGACGATTCCCTACAATTTTCGCTCTGTAATGTGATTTATAAGATTGTAGCTAAGATGGTAGCTGATCAGTTAAAAACTGCTTTACATGATATTATCTTAGAGAATCAGGGTGCTTTTGTTCCAAACAGTCAAATTCTTAATAACACTATGATTGTCTTTGAGATTGGTCACCATATGAATAGGAAGATCTCAGGTAATGTTGCGGAGGTTGCTCTAAAGATTGACATGTGCAAAGCCTATTGTAAGCGCCAGAATTTTCTGCCCTAAAAAAAAATAGGTGTCACAGGACTATAAATTACAGTCATACGACTGTACGATTGGAGCAGGTGCAGAACACCATGCCCATGACATAAGAAAAGAGAGAGGAAAAGATGGGCATTAATTGCCCGGATTCTGGTGAAGAAAATCAGGAATAAGAGGAAAAAGAGAAGAGTTGGGGGACTTTTGACACTTAGAATTTCTGGTCTTAGAGAGAAAAGAGAGAAAGAGACTAGGAAAAGAAAGAAAGAACCCAACTTAAAAGCTTTTTTTCCTCTTCTATTTTTCTTTTAATTCTCAAAGTTAGGATTGAAAACTTATTAGAAACCAATAGGTTAACAATCTAACACTTCAAACAAACTAAATTTCGGACTAGAAACCCTAGGATTCCCAAGCACTTTGGAGATTTTAGACACAAACTTTCCAACTTCAATTCAAAGAGAAAGGAGCGAATTTCAGTGGATTGGAGCGACGCCAGGGGTCAATCCTACGGTGAATAAGCGCCTAAGAGGTAAACACTCCTTTTCCCCTTTATTTTTCATGCTTTCCGGGTGATTGGTGTGTTTTTATGCATCTTTGCTTTATTTCTGCGTTTTCTGTTTCTGGAAATCAAGAACAGTCGTGCGACTGTTCTTGAGTTTGATGAACAGTCGTACGACTGTAAATACAGTCGTACAAGTGTTCTTGGTTTCCAGATTGTTTTCTTTCAGTTTTGTTTTGAATAAATTTTGGTGAAATTTGGATTGATTTATAATCGTACGACCGTAGTTACAATCGCACGACTATAATGCTCGTCCAAAAGCAGAATTTCCAAATAATCCCCAAAAATTTCCAAAAATCCACAAAAATTCAGAAAATTAGAAAATCACCAAAAACGAATTTTGTTGTGTGCATTCACTGCCTTAGATTTAATTTTCAGTGCATTTGCATTTAGAACAATACCACGACGGAGATCCGATTCTCCCGAAAATCGACCCACCTCACATGCTAAAATCAAATTAAACCGGAAAATAAATTGTTTTCAAAATTATTTTCTCACAAAAACAAAAATACAGGGACGTTTCAAAATATTTTCCAGGTCTAACTGGGCCAGCTAGCCGAGTCGACCCGGTTATCCCCCTAAATGCATGCCCCCAATTTCTAAATTCCCAATTCTGTCCTATTTGAGTACAACTTGTGGTGTGTCGTATACTGTGCTAACCATTTGTTTTGCAGCTTTAATTTCTTTATTTTTATTTTTAATGTAATTAATAGAATTAATCATGTATTTTAGGCGGTTGTAATTTTTTTAAGATCTCCGTGTATATTAGGCGGTTGTAAAAGTGAGGCTGAGAGTTTTTCATTTTTATTCAATTGGGTTGTATAATCGGCCTCTATTATTCTTTTGTATATTTTTAATGAATGATTTAATTTCCTGCAATTAATTTCCTGCATTTTGTTTTAGCATCGGATAGTTAAAATAAACAAATTGGGATTAGGAAAAGATAATAAAGCGAATTAACTATGGTAATATAAACTGTAAAGTGAAAGCAAGCTAGAGGTTAAGTAAGTTATTTGCCCGAACCCTAAATCTCTGGATTAGGTACAGCAGTCTGTCCTTGGTAGGGAGCTATACCGGAATTCCCGGATGAGCTGATCCGAGTGGTGACTCTATCACTGATCTCAGGATTTAGGTTTCGAGGTCTTTAAGTTAAAAATGGGGAAAGTGTTTTCTACAAAAGAATTTCCAAGTTAAATCTACAATTTTCTAACTCAAGATAAACAAAACCCGTTTTTCCAAAATAATCTATAATAATCATTATTTTTCCCCAGTCCGCTTCGCCGCGTCCCTTTTTTAAAAAGGTCATCCACTCATAGTGGCGACTTTGCTGGGGATAGTTCTTAAAAAAGTTTTCACAAAAAATTAAGGAACGTAGGCAACTACCGAAATAAAACCTCGCTTGCAGTCACTTCATTAGTTCATATTACCATATTTATTTGCACATTGCATGTCATGATATTTTCTTCTTCTCAATCCCTCCAACACACTTATCAACCCCGGTTTACCTAAGAATGTGGACTAACTCTTCCGCCAGGATTGGAGACACCCGACGGGGTAAACCACTCATAGCCTCGCATGACCTTACATCGTGTTCTAGGGTGGGGAAGTGTATACTCGCTATGGGAACCTGTACGACCGTCAATTTTGACTTTGGCCCACATGTAATGGCTTAGCAACTTCCCCTAGGATTACCAAAACTTAAATTCAAAATGAACATTGAGCGTGCACCTTTGGTATCCTCCGTTGATGCCAAAGAGATCCAACACCTAGGAAGAATGTGAGACTAATCGAAAGGAGAAATAAGGTTGGAAGGGAGCGCATATTTTGCATGTGCTAACGTTTGTACTATGGTGTTTTCTATTTGATTTCTTCACGAAGCATCAAACATGCATGGCTTCCGCATGCCATTCTAACCACATCTTTATACAGCCATTTTCAAGCATCGACATATGTGTGACACTAATCACATTTTCGTGCAGCCATGACATTTTATTTGTGTGCCATCTACATCTCGCGTGTGACATTTCCACGAAATATACACAACATCATTTCATGTGTCATGCATCCTAACCATGTTTTTATACATCCATTTGCATTTTGTGTGACATAAGCATTCATATTATTTTAGTTAAATTAGGGGCATTACAAGGACGCCCACCATGAACATATCATTCCATCATATATCGGGTATCCCAAAATACCCGTGTTCTGCCAATGCGTCAGATTGCATTCGGCCATTCTACCAAATTATCTCATTTAATAGAGGCCACAATGGTCCTAGGTATATTTTCATGTAACGATTTATACGGTGCATCTCATGACATCATACCCATTTATCACAAATATCATATAACACCGTGGTCCACATCGAACCATTTCATGACATTACTACATCATTTAAGGTGCTCCTCGAGTGCCGGGTTAGTACATATGTAGGGGTATTTCATAACATCCCAAATCATGGAAGGTGTTCCCCGAACGCCGAGCCTCTGTTCATGTCCCTGTCACACGTGACTCCCTCATAACATCATTTCATATCATATGCTCAAAAGCATCAGAACTCTATCCAAGGGGCGGTCCTATGTGACCATTTCATATCATCTTATAGACCTACAAAGCGTCCAAACTCTGTCCGTGTGTCGGCACACAAGCGACCATTCCATGAATTCACTTGGTGCACCAAAAGGCCCCGAACCTTTGTACATGTGGTGGTCCACACGTGACATTTTTTGCATAGCATTGGGTGTTCTTGGGATATCCCAAAAAGAAGAAAAAGAATAAAAAAAGGGACCTTTCATATCATCATTTCACTCATAATCTCACTCCATTCATTCATTACCAGCACTTCCAATGTCTCACTCTTTATGAAATCATTCCACGCATCGACCCTAAACGTTTCCCAACTGATGTCAATCAGAATAAGCTGGAGTGACCGTGGATGAGATCTCAGGCTTCGAGGGCAGTTGGGGAACGAAGAGCAATCGAGAGAGAAAGTGATTCAGATTCTGGGGAAGAAGTGGAGATGGCTAATCCTACACCAAACCTTGCTGAAGTTTTAAAGGATTTCCTGAAATCATAGGATTTTTATGACATGCTCAAGGAGGAAATACGGGCAGTAGTGACAGAAGCCGGGGAAACTGGCGGAAGTAGGACCGGAAAGGAAAAAGAGGCTGAATCGTCCCAGCAAAGTGGTGATGTCTTGGTTAGTCTAGAAAAGCTGCGAGAGATGGAAGTAGCCATAGAAGAGAAAATGAAGGCCAAGTACTCTGAACTGGACAAAGAAAGGGGCCAACATCAGCCTGGGCTCCAAAAGAGGGGTGGATGTAGATGCAATGATCAACAAGGGCATTGAGACCTTTCCCATTGGATTTCAAGTGTCTAAAGTCCCTTCCTACAAGGGGATTGGCTCATCGGAGGCCCATGTGAACCTTTATGTCAGAATCATGCTAACTGCGGGCACCACCAAACAACAGCTGGTTAACTTCTTTCCAACCACGCTAGAAGGGGGAGCCTTGAATTTGTACAACTCCTTGTCTGAAGATGTGCAGTCAGACTGGGAGGTCTTATCAGTGTCATTCATCAAATACTACAGCTTCAACACCAAGATCCAGGTGAAGCTGTATGATCTGGAAAGGGTTAAGTAACAACAGAATGAATCCTTCGATGCCTATTACCAAAGATGGATGAACAAAATGATTCTGCTAAAGGATCACCCCGACGAAGATGAGCTCATTCAGAAATTGATCAATGGGAGTAGGGACATCTTCCAAAACAACATGAAATTCCATTGCTTTAGTGAGTTCAGTGAAGTGTACAGCATGGCCATGAAAATCGAGAGGGATGAAGAAGAAAAGGCAGCGAACCAAAAGCATGGCAGGAGCTCCGGGTATGGTCTTGGGTATCGACCAGCGACTGCCACTGGATCAGGCAGCTGATTTAGTTTTGGATCTATGGACAAAGGTGGGCACTCCTCAGAAGACAAGCCAACTGAAGTTGCTGTTGTGTCCTAGCAGCAAGGCAACCAAGATGGAAATGTACAAAATCGAGGCTTATCCCCTTGGACTCTTTCTTTGGCCAAGATTTTTACGAAATGCAGGAACGGAGGACTCTTGAACTCGCTGAAGCCATTCGAAAAGCCGACTGAAATGGACAAGGGAAATTTCTGTTCCTATCACGTGATAGTGGGTCACCACACGAATGACTGCAAGCAATTATTGAGGGTTGTCCGACAATTGATCACTAAAGGAAAGATTGTGGAACCGCCTTTGAAGCCTATTGTTCAGAACAATCCATTGCCCAGCTTCAACTGACCCAGGCGTTCAAGCTATTTAAGGAGATGATGCAGCAGCAAAAGAAGACCCTCCGCATGTGGAGGATGATAACTATCTTGATGTATCTGCTTTTGGTTTCTTCTCTGTTTTGTGAACAATTCAGCCCAAGAGGCATTTAATGTTATGCAATTTGATTCCGGTTACTTGTGCGATATTTTTCTGGATAGAATACTGTGTATGCATACAAACATTCATTTAATGTCTTTAGCATACATGACGTATCATTGCATGAAATAAAATTAAAAACAGATGAGGACCCAAAAATGGTATCTGACTTGAAAGATTTCACGTCTGAAAAGAAACAAAATAGAGAGAAAACACCCAAAAGCACATAACAAGCTTCACCCGATCCTACCATAACATGACTGGGGATCGACAGAGAAGTTACCAAATGCTAGCCTCTAAAGGATTTAAAGGCGAAATCAGCTGAGCAGAAACTCCATGGGCCCAGATCAAACGAAGAGAGGAAACCATAAAAGATGGAACTAATACCACTAGAAAAACAAGAATATCCACGGCAAATAGACATCAGTTCCTAGACCTAACTGTCAACCAGCTAATGTGAATGAAAACAAAGTCGACCATAATGTCACAGCCCCTCAAAAAAAAAAAAACATAAATAAATGAACAAACAAACGTGCGCCCACATTTATGAAGAAGAACATATCTACACGATGCAGAATTACGTGTTCCATTATGACCAAGAGGAGACCAAGGTTTCAAAGGGCAACGATGCATGTGTTCCAGAATAGAGGGCTGGGGCATTGATTGTCAACTCTGCATTATCCATAAGGCGGTGGGGTGACGGGAACAGCCAACAAATCTGTCAAAAGGAACTCCATTTATCAAAACAGATTGGCATGTCATTATTCACCTCACAAAAGTGCCAGATCAGTATCGAAGCACTCACCAGGGAAACACCAGAGCCATCGACATTTAAGGTGAAAACATTTCTACTAGGAAGAAGAGAGATCAAGCTGTCGACCCATCAACCCCGGACTGGCTAAAAAAAAAAAAAAGAAAAGTCCGGTGGATCGAAAACTGAAAAGGCAGTCCAAGCAAAAGTTAGGACGGTGAGGTAAGCAACACCAGGTGAAAAATCTGCAAAGACCAGTTGGTGGCAGTCATGAATTCGATCAAGGCAGATACCATTGCTAACTCTGTTCTTAATTTCATTTCGTCTATGATGCACATTATGCTAAAATATTATCAATGAATGAATGAATGAATGCCTTACTCTGTACATTAAAATGTCCCGATTCTACTTGGAATTGAATTCGCATCATGCATCATATGTGGATGTACACATCTTTCGCCAACATGTGTTACACTCAAAAAGAAAAAAAAAAAGAAGCTCGCTGAGGTGAAAACCGAAAAGGCACCGCAGGGAAAAATTAGGGCAGCTCGCTAAGCTGAAAACCCACATTGGGCAGTTTAGTCAAAAGTTAGAGCACTTTCAAAAAAAAAAAAGAGGGGTGGGGGGGCTCACTAAGATGAAAACCAAAAAGGCACCTCAGGCAAAAATTAGAGCAGCTTGCTGAGTTGAAAACCCACATCGGGCAGCTCAGGCAAAATTTAGAGCACATTCAGATTCATCATTCCTAGACACAAAAAGGCAAGACACCCGTCTACCATTTCCCAGTGGAAACTCCTCCACTATTTTCTAGCAGGATCCTCTGCACTGCTCTTCAGCAGAACCATCACAAAGAACGCCACCACTTTCTCTTCAACTGTCATCGGACTTCCCTAACAGCCATTGCATATTCTTGTATATTTCCGAAGGAAGTGTAAGAATCACGTCACATAAGGGATATGCTCTCCAGCTAGATCAGCCATAAGCGTGAAGTACTTTCCCTAGCCAGAGTCGCGACTCGATCTCTCCAGTGAGAAATGCACTCCCTAGTATCATTCGCACATGCACATATTGCAACATGCACATGCAAGCATTCAAAACATATGCACATATACATACATCTCAATCAATCCAAGTATGGGTACTCGCCACCATCATCGGGCCATTCCGGATCAAGACCACTCTTAAAGCACAGATAGTCCAACACTGGGGTACCTATCAGGCCTCAAAATACAAGTCAAAGCTGTAGGGGCCCAAGCCTCAACACCTCGAATTCCCAGGGGCAAAGTAATCCAGCCGTATTTATTCTTGATTGAAGGGGCAAAATTTTTTGTTTCTAAAATTATCGATCAAGGAATAAATACTTATTCTCAATCTGATTCCAAAATTATCACTCCTAAAGTCCCACCACTCAAGCTAGATTTCGAATCCTTGAACTTCTTCAAGCATAATTCCCAATCCTTGCAAACCTCTCAAGCTTGATTTTGAATCCTTGAAACTCCTTCAAGCCTGATTCATGATCCTTGACAAAACCCTTTTAAGCGTGATTTTGGATCCTTGAAATTACCTCAAGCCTGATTTATGATCCTTGACAAAACCCTTCTCAAGCTTGATTTTGAATCCTTGAACTCCTTCAAGCCTGATTCATGATCCTTGACAAAACCCTTCTCAAGCTTGATTTTGAATCCTTGAAACTCCTTCAAGCCTGATTCATGATCCTTGACAAAACCCTTTCAAGCGTGATTTTGGATCCTTGCAATTACCTCAAGCCTGATTCATGATCCTTGCCAAAACTCTTTCAAGCTTGATTTTAAATCCTTAAAACTCTTTCAAGCCTGGTTCATAATCCTTGACAAACTTCTGAAGCCTGATTTTGAATCCTTGAATTTCTTCAAGCCCGGTTCATAATCCTTGACAAACCTCTCAAGCTTGATTTTGAATCCTTGAATTTCTTCAAGCCCGGTTCATAATCCTTGACAAACCTCTCAAGCTTGATTTTGAATCCTTGAATTTCTTCAAGCCTGGTTCATAATCCTTGACAAACCTCCTCAAGCATGATTTTGGATCCTTGAAACCTCTTCAAGCCTGATTCTTAATCCTTGAAAACCGTCCAAGTCAGATTTTGGATTCTTAAAAATCAATTCAAGTAAGATCCTAGATCTTTAAAGCCAATTCAAATCTCGCACTCCATTTTCCCTGCCTCGGGTAACCTAGACCCGGTATCGGCTTATTTCATCATCAATTTTGCCTCGGGGAATATAGACTCGGTATCGGCTTATTCCATCCAATCAACTCAATGCGTCACCACAACAGTGAGGCTTCAGCAACTTAGCTGCATGTTTTATTTCCTGTGTCTGTGGCGCTTTTATTCGCGCTCTCAAATTCATCACCTCAACTATTTCAGACCAAGACCAGGTGTTGAATTTGATCACGCGAGGGGCAGTTATAAGTGCTAGAATTTTCTGTCCTTAAAAAAAAAACGCAGGTGTCACACGACTGTACGATCGGAGCAGGTGCAGAACACCATGCCCATGACATAAGGAAAGAGAGAGGAAAAGATGGGCATTAATTGCCCGGATTCTGGTGAAGAAAATCAGGAATAAGAGGAAAAAGAGAAGAGAAGTTGGGGGACTTTTGACACTTAGAATTTTCTGGTCTTAGAGAGAAAAGAGAGAAAGAGACTAGGAAAAGAAAGAAACAACCCAACTTAAAAGCTTCTTTTCCTGTTCTATTTTTCTTTTAATTCTCAAAGTTAGGATTGAAAACTTATTAGAAATCAATAGGTTAACAATCTAACACTTTAAACAAACTAAATTTCGGACTAGAAACCCTAGGATTCCCAAGCACTTTGGAGATTTTAGACACAAACTTTCCAACTTCAATTCAAAGAGAAAGGAGCGAATTTCAGTGGATTGGAGCGATGCCAGGGGTCAATCCTATGGTGGATAAGCGCCTAAGAGGTAAACAATCCTTTTCCCCTCTATTTTTCATGCTTTCTGGGTGATTGGTGTGTTTTTATGCATCTTTGCTTTATTTCTGTGTTTTCTATTTCTAGAAATCAAGAACAGTTGTGCGACTGCTTTTGAGTTTGATGAACAGTCGTACGACTGTAACTACAGTCGTACGAGTGTTCTTGGTTTACAGATTGTTTTCTTTCAGTTTTGTTTTGAATAAATTTTGGCAAAATTCTAAAGTTGGATTGATTTACAGTCGCATGACTGTAATTACAGTCGTACGATTATAGTTACAGTCGCACGACTATAATGCTCGTCCAAGAGCAGAATTTCCAGAATAATCTCCAAAAATTTCTAAAAATCCATAAAAATTCAAAAAATCAGAAAATCACCAAAAACGAATTTTGTTGTGTGCATTCACTGCCTTAGATTTAATTTTCAATGCATTTGCATTTAGAACAATACCACGACGGAGATCCGATTCTCCCGAAAACCTACCCACCTCACATGCTAAAATCAAATTAAACCGGAAAATAAATTGTTTTTAAAATGATTTTCTCACAAAACCAAAAATACAGGGACGTTTCAAAATGTTTTCCAGGTCTAACTGGGCCGGCCAGCTGAGTCGACCTGGTTATCCGAGTCGACCCGGTTATCCCCCTAAATACATGCTCCCAATTTCTAAATTCCCAATTCTATCCTATTTGAGTCCAACTTGTGACGTGCTGTATACTGTGCTAACCATTTGTTTTGCAGCTTTAATTTCTTTATTTTTATTTTTAATGTAATTAATAGAATTAATCATGTATTTTAGGTGGTTGTAATTTTTTTTAGATCTCCGTGTATATGAGGCGGTTGTAAAAGTGAGGTTGAGAGTTTTTCATTTTTATTCAATTGGGTTGTATAATCGGCCTCTATTATTCTTTTGTATATTTTTAATGAATGATTTAATTTCCCGTAATTAATTTCTTGCATTTTGTTTTAGCATCGGATAATTAAAATAAACAAACAGGGATTAGGAAAAGATAATAAAGCAAATTAAATATGGTAATATAAACTGTAAAGTGAAAGCAAGCTAGAGGTTAAGTAAGTTATTTTCCCGAACCCTAAATCTCTAGATTAGGTACAGCAGTCTGTCCTTGGTAGGGAGCTGTACCGGAATTCCCAGATGAGCTTATCCGGGTGGCGACTCTGTCACTGATATCGGGATTTAGGTTTCGAGGTCTTTAAGTTAAAAATGGGAAAGTGTTTTCTACAAAAGAATTTCCAAGTTAAATCCACAATTTTCTAATTCAAGATAAACAAAACCTGTTTTTCAAAATAATCTATAATAATCATCATTTTTCCCCGGTCCGCTTCGCCACGTTTCGTTTTTAAAAAGGTCGTCTGCTCACACTTATGATAGGGTGGAATGGACTTTCTTAGATCGCTTACTTTGTAAAATGGGCTTTGCTTCTAGATGGATTAATTTGGTTATGATGTGTGTTCGGTCTACTCAGTATATGGTTGTGAATAATGGCAGAGATTGGTCCTATTATCACGCAAAGAGGTCTCAGGTAGGGGGATCCCCTATCCCCTTACCTTTTGATCTTGTGTGCCGAGAGTTTGTCTAGTACTCTTCGTGCTAACAGTTTGAATGGTAGGATCAATAGTTGTTCTATTTCTAGAGATGCTCCTTGTGTCGACCACCTCTTTTTTGTAGATGATAGCATCTTATTCTTCCGAGCCAATGAGAGGGAACTAGACACAATTAAGACTATTCTGGTAAAATATGAAAAAGCGAGTGGTCAAATGATTAATTTTGAGAAGTCGAGCATCTCCTTTAGCTCCAATGTCTCAAAGTGTGTTCAATATAGACCTACTTGTCAGATTGGGGTTTCTCTTTAGTCGGATCTCGGTAAGTATTTGGGTATGCCTCTTAACATTTGGAGAAATAAAACTTTTGTCTTCTCTTTTATCAAGGACCGGGTTAGAAAGAAGTTGTTCAGTTTGCGCAATAAATTCTTTTCTAAAAGTGTTAAAGACATTTTAATAAAATCTGTTGTTCAAGCCATTCCAACTTATATCATGAGTTCTTTTCTACTCCTTATCTCTTTGTGCCAAGAGCTTAAACGCATGCTTAACTCCTTTTGGTGGGGAGTAAAGCCAGGTGATAATTGTATTCGTTGATGTAGTGGGAGGAAACTTTTTCGTCCTAAAAATCTAAGAGGGATTGGCTTTCGTCGTATTCATGAATTTAATCTTACTCTCCTTTATAGATAAGCATGGCATTTGTTGCATAATGAATATTCTCTTATTGGTAGAATTTTTAAGGCTTGGCACTACCGGGATTCCTCTTTTCTTTAAGCTGATATCGGAAGCTCTCCTAGTGTTGTTTGGCGAAGTTTAGTTGCTATGATGGATTCAATGAGAGCAGGATCTAGAAGAAGAATTGTCATAGGTATTGATACTTGTATTTGGGATATGCCTTGGCTTTCTGATAATTCTGGACCTTCCCCCGTTTCTGAACCTTTGTTGGGTATAGAGCATCTCACAGTTGGAGATCTTAAGAACTCTGATTTGAACCGGTGGAATTTTGATTTGATTCCTGGTATTTTGTGGATAGAGATGTTGATTTAATTAAAAATATCCCATGCTTTACAAATGGTAGCAATGATATTTGGTTCTAGAGGTTGGAAATTAATGGGATCTACTCAATTCGATCAGCCTATAGATTTCTTATGTCTCAATCAGTGGAAAATCCTATTGGCTCTATAAATATTAATTGGCTTAAAATTTAGAATTTGAATATCCCTGTAAAGGTGAAACACTTTATTTACAGGGCTTACTTGGATATTCTTCCAACGTTGGGTGGACTCCACCAATGTCGTGCAATGAACTCAGCTATTTGTTCTTCTTGTAACTGTGAAGTTGAAAGTGTCTTTTATGCTTTGTTTTCCTACCCTTTTGTTGCCAGTGTATGGAATTATTTTTTGATAACAATTTCTAGTGGTAATTGGTCCTCTTTTGTTGATTCCATATCCCATCATATAAACTCCTTGCTGCCATTAGATGCTTGCGTGATCTTTATGGTTGCTTGGGAGATTTGAAACAACCGTAATAAGTGGATCTAGAGTAATAAGCGGTTGAGTAGTGATCTTGTTGTAAAAAATGCCATGATTCTTCTTAGCAATTGGCAGAGTGCTCGGGCTACCTAGCATTCTGTGAGCGGACGACGTTTTCGACGAAACGCGGACTCCCTTTCGGAAGGGACGCCTCAATTTCCGGCAAATCCCTCCCTCGCGTGGGGTTTTTAGAATAGAAATTCATTTTTAGAAAACTAGATTATTTCATAAAAGAATCGAGACCTAAGTCTCGATGAATAGTGTAGGAGTCGCCACCCGACTCAGCTCAACCGGGAAATTTTAGTGTAGCTGAACCAGACAAACGGCCGCCACACTATCCAGAGATCTAGGTCCGGACAAGTCCCCTATTTCGTGTCTAATCAAAATAAAAATTGGCCAATGTTCGAGTATGGTATTTTAAAATTCTAGAGTCAATTTTATTGCATCAAATTAAGCATACAACGCGCATACACATATAATAAAACAGAAGTAAAGTAGTAAATAATTAAATGGCTTACAACCCAATCGAACAAAAATAAAAACTTTCAGCCTTACTTTTACAACAGCATAAAATACGCGATAATCTAAAAATTTACAATCGCCTAAAATACACGATTCATCTATTAAATTACATCAAAAATAAAAATAAAAGAAATTAAAAGCTGCAAGACAAAGGTTTAGCACAATATACGGCATGCCACAAGTAGGACTCAAGTAGGGCAGAATGGGGATTTTAAGGATTAGGGAACATACATTTAGGGGGATAACCAGATCAGCTTGGCTAGCCGGCCCGATTAGACCTGGAAAACATTTTGAAACGTCCCTGTATTTTGGTTTTGTGAGAAAATCATTTTGAAAACATTTTTATTTTCCGATTTACATTAATTTAGCATGTGAGGTGGGTCGGTTTTCGGAAGAATCGGGTCTCCGTCGTGGCATTGTTCTAAATAAAAATACACTGAAAATTAAATCTAAGGTCGTGAATGCACACAACAAAACTCATTTTTGATGATTTTCTAGTTTTCTGAATTTTTAGGGATTTTTAGAAATTTTTTTGGATTAAAATGGAAATTCTGCATCTGGATGGACATTACAGTCGTGCGACTGTAACTACAATCGTACCATTGTAATTACAGTCGTGCGATTGTAAATTGCCCGGTTGCAGGATTTCGCCAAAGTTATTCAAAAGAAATTAAAAATTTTGGGGGAAATCAAGAACACTCGTACGACTGTAACTACAGTCGTACGACCGTTCTTGATTTCCAGAAACAGCAGGCGAGAAAATTGAACTTTAAATGCACAAAACACACCAAATCACCCAGAAAGCACGAGAAAATAAGGGATTGAAATGTGTTTACCTCTTTGGCGCTAATCCACCGTAGGAATGACCCCTGGCAATGCACCAATCCACACCAAATTGCTTGAGGTTTGAAGAGTTGGGTCCAAAATCTCCAAAATGTCAAGGATTCTGAGAGCTTTAAGTCCGAAATTGATTTAATTTAGAGAGTCAAATTATTAACCTAGGATTTCTAATAGGTTTTTAATTCAAACACTCAAGAATTACAAAGAAAAAGAAGCTTGTGTTTAAGGTGTTTTCTTTTTCTTCCATTTTTCTTCAATTCTCTCTCTTAATCTCCAAAGATCAGAAATCCCAAAAGCCCCTAATCCTCTCTCTTTTCCTTCTTTTATTTCTGGTTGCTTGCTGCAATGGCCGGAGCATTAATTGCTCCCTCTTCTTTTTCTTCTTTTTTCTGCTCCAGAGGTATGGGCTTCTGCACCTGCTCCGAGATTACAGTCGTGTGACTCATGAAATTTTTTTTTTCTTTTTGGTTTTTTTTTTTTTTTTTTTGAAGTATGGAAAAATTCCGGCGTTTACACATTCTAATATCCATCCTCACAATCCTCATGCTCTCCGTTGGTGTCCCCCTAAAGCTAACTTTGTTAAATGCAATGTGGATGCTGCTATGTTTCTTAATATTAATAAAATTGCTTTTGGTGTTATGATTTGTGATGCTGATGGTCATTTTCTTGTTGCTAAAAATGCCTTCTTTGGAGGCCTTGTGATCCCACCTTAGCTGAAGCTCTGACCTATAAAGAAGTTTTATCTTGGTGCAAGTCATTGGGTTACAACAAGGTTATCTTGGAGACGGATGTTGCTATTGTCTTTAATGCTCTCTCTAAAAGAGCTATTGGCTTCTCTTATTTTAATTTAATTATTG
Organism: Euphorbia tirucalli; assembly: GCA_039660915.1. Taxonomy (NCBI): domain Eukaryota; kingdom Viridiplantae; phylum Streptophyta; class Magnoliopsida; order Malpighiales; family Euphorbiaceae; genus Euphorbia; species Euphorbia tirucalli. Next base: position 17,775,360 of record CM077639.1, read on the forward strand.
AGAATTGCCTTGGTATTATGTTTTAATTTTTAAGTTGTAAGTTGAGTATTGTTAAACAGTCTGCTAACAAGATTGTTCATGCTTTAGACAGAGCGTCGTGTACTGTGTCAAGTTTGGGGGCTTGGATGATGTCCCCTCTTAATTTTATCCGTGATGTTTTGGCTTTGGATGCCTAATTTTAAGGCTTTTACTCTTTATATATATATATATATATATATATATATATATATATATATATATATATTAGTCATGAAACATACAATATTAATTAACATATTACCCAAAGATAATTCAATAATTTATACTTATATTCTTGTACTTGGTTACTGTTCTATTATACTTATAACTAATGAGACATTCATGTCATAAAAATTAGGGTAATTAATTTAACTATCTTCGATTTAAAAACTTTTTTACTTTGAATTAACAAAATAAAATTCAATTTTCGAAATTTAATAAAATTGTTACGTTCCATTAATTTTAAAAGTAAACAGTTGATATGAAAAAAAAAAATTGAGCTAGTTGAAAAAAAATCATTTAAAATAATTAATAAAATAAAATGGATATTAAGTTGATTTACATTTGTCAACAAATAAAAATTTTCAAAAATAATAAGGAATATCAATATGTCAAAATATAAAAAGTGTATTTGAATATATCTTAAATTCAAATTATTTATATTTGAAAGGCCGAATATATAGATACCCCAAAACTTGGCCAAAAATACCTGCTGCTCCCCTGAACTTTGAAAATGTCCTAATACCTCCTTGAACATCTAAAAAATGTTCTAATGCCCCATGAATTTCTTAAAATTGGCCTAGTTTGCCCCTAAGTTTCATAAAAACCAAAGTTTGCTTTGAAAAGTCAAACATGAGACAATAAATAATTGAGTGACACGTGGCAGCAATGGGGTAAACTGGGTCACTTTTTCAAAGTTTAGGGGGGCATTAAGACATTTTAAAAGTTCAGGAGGGCAGTAGGCGTTTTTGGACAAGTTCAGGGAGGTATCTATGTATTTAACCTATTTGAAATATGAGGAAATATAACATGTTAGTTAACTTAAAGTCTTTTGTTAAGTAAAAATCCTAATCAATTACAAATCGAACAAAAGGTCAAAAAAAAAAAAAAAAACTCCCAACTAAGTCGAGGAATAAGCAGTTTTTGCTAAAGGTATGAACTACATTATTTGCAGATTGTTTCACAAAAATAAAATTAACTACACCAATCTCTTTAGCCAAACCTAAACAATCAGCTAACACATGACTTAAAGTTGTGCGATTCATTAAACAATGTGTCAGCTTCGTCACAAGTAGCTTAGCATTAAGCTTGATAATGATAGAATTCAATATTAACGTTGTTGGTGCTAAAAGGGGTGACACTAGCAAACATACTAGGTTCATTAGTAATAAAGAGTGTATAGAATATCGTTCCGCTAGGAAGAGAGAGAACAAGTCTAACTTGTTTGCTATTGGAGTAAAATAGTTGGTACTTCAAAAAATTAGCAAATAATGTACACTATAATGTACACTATCAACAAACGAGTTAAACTTGAGCCAGATTACAACAAAATAATTCCTTTTTTCATGAATGATGTTTAAGAAAATATGTCTAGGGTTTGTTTCTCCTTCTAAAATTATCAAGACCAAGTCTTCATCTAGATAGCCATGAAAAATACAAGATAAGTATGGTATTGTATTAGGAATTTAGGATTAAAAGATTTGAATCTCTTTATATATTAAGGAAATTGAGATTATTTCATGTATAAAACAATGTGAAATGCCTCGAGATGATATTGATATATGAGTTGTCACACCACTATTCAAAAGCACACTTATTCTTTTTTTTTTTTTTTAATCAATTAAAAGCACACTTATTAGGACTATATATATATCTTCATTATTTGACCAAGTAATGATCAAGAACTGAATTAATGTTAGTGGAGAATCACATGGATATACCCTTTTAAGCCCTAAGCCATTTCTTAAAATTGTTAGGTCTTTATACAAATACCTTTTTTTTTTTTTCTCAACTTATGTGACTTTCACTATAGAATCGAATTTTTGTCCAATTTGCCACCTTTGGCTTTTGATGGAGTCGTCAAACTATCTAATTTTCAGTTATTTTATTTGGTCTTGAATTAGTGGTAATTAAAAGTTGACTTTTCTTCTGGGGTTTATATAGGGTTTTTGGCCATGATTAACTAACTAGTTTTTCAAATAATTTTGATCATCTAGTGGGTGTTAATAAATATTAATTGTGTATGGAATTCAATCCAATCGACACGGTAATAATCATGAGTAAATGATTACATGTAATATAAGTGCACGTGAGTTAGATTTAATCCGCAAGCTTTGCTCGGCATGTGATTTTGAATATGAAGAAAATCTATCGTCATTATGGTTGGTCTGCAGCGGTTACAAGAAAAATTTCGAATACAATAAACACGCTGCGTTATTTATAATCCAAACCAATAAAATGAACATAATATATTTTAAAATCTAAAATTTATAAGTTAGTTTGTAAAATTTGTATTTTAGGTTTTATTATCTTTATTTTAGGGTGTATATAATTTTATTTAAATGATCAATTATTAAATATTCAATTAATTACATATTTTTATTATTTCATTGGTTATTTGCTATTGTTTCATTAGTTTGGTACAGGAATGATATTTGATTGTACTAATTTAAATGCCAAAATACCTAGAATTAATTTGTACCAAATTATCATACGTATAAGCCAAATTCATGAACCTTTGATCATGTATGGTTCATGGAATAGAACAGAAATAGATGTGGAATAACTATTTTAATGTTTTAGTTCAATATTTAGCTATGGAATAGTTATTTAGAAAAAAAAAATGTTTTTAACATGTTTCCACCTAGTTCTCTTTGTTTTTTTCCGTTTCATTATGACATATTACATATATTATTTTAACATTGAACCAAACATTGAAATCGGATGGTGAAAGAAATAACTATTCCATTCATCTTCTATTCTATTTCATGAAATAACTATTCTATTCTCACCCTATTCCATTCTATGGATAAAAAATGACCTTTTGGTCTGAACCATGCAGTTAAATATGGATTCGAGCGAAGTAGACCATTTTACAGAGTTGAAGTTCTCCCAACAACTATTTTCTCCATTCACAAGGTTGAAACCCGAGAGTATATCCATATAAAAACTGTCTAAAAAAAGAGGTTAAGATTAATTTGTCCAGTGTGTTAAGCATATTTCCAATATCGTGAAGAAATGCAATTAAAGACCAAACTTATTTGAATTCTTCCATTTGGAAGCAAAATTTAAATAATGTTGGTGCATGATTCTTTTCGTTTTTTTTACAACTTGCGCAAGTTTGGCAAAAGCCCATTCACATATATACTTTGCAGCTTTATTCATCTACGTATCTACATAAATTCAAAAGTCAACCTTCATTTTGTACTCAATTTGACTTGTCCACTCAATTTTTTAATGCCTAACGTACATACTTATTTATATACACATTGAAACTCTCCAAAGCTGTGGTCTTTTATATAATTTCAATGATAGTTTTTGGTGTGAAATTGTGGTTTCAAGGCCCCTTTTTTTTCTTATTATTTGCATCAATTGCTGAATAAGCAAAGTATTTCTTCTCTGTGCTTCAATTTATTATCCAACAAGGTACTCGGTTTATATTAACTCTTCTTCTCCTTTCTTTTTTCCTTTTTATTAGTTAATTATTTATTGCTTGATTATAATGCAAGAAAACAAACTGTTGACATTTGATAGGATTCCATATATAATGTAAAAATTCCGTAACTCATTTGCTGTATAAAGGGAAAGTATCTTTGAATTACTAATGCCTAGTCCAATAATAAATTACTTCTCTTATATAGTAGTAAATATTTTGGATTCTAAATATATATATGAGAATTATTCCTTGAGTTAATTTCCTTCCAATATGCATGGTTTGTTAAAAAGATAAAACCACTTAACTTCAAAATTTCCAAGTTTAAATCTTTTGATTTAAAAATGCTTTAAATTTTAAGTAATGTTAAAGAGTTAGAGCAATTTATATGAAAATGGTATCTATTAAAATGAGTGGTTTAGCGAAGGCATTATGTTTCCTCGTGCAAATATGGTGAGCATCTGGGTTAATACATAAGATGTTTTTACGTGTGATGTTAATCTTGGGATTTGGATATAAATTAAACTGTGATTTCTTCAGTTAAAAATTCACAACGGAATAGTCTAGAATTCAGACCAAATCCAAGATCTGTATTAGTTGATGTTGTTGCTAATTAGTAAGGTAAATATATAATAAGAGAGACAAATCATAAAATAGGGAGAAGGGCATGGTGCCAAAAACGCAGGCTTAGCCCTTTTCTTCGCCATCAATACCGGCTTTAATTTGGTTTCTTTAAGGGCAGAGTAGTACAAATATTAACAAGTGTTGAAGGCAAAAAAGCACTAAATCAAGAACCCCCCCAAAAAAAATAATAAATCAAATTAAAATCAAAATTAATATTCCCCACTTTACATCCAAGAATACTTTATTAATACAAGAACGTTTAACCCATGTGAGCTTTAGGTGCAAAATTCATGATATGTGCTTAATCTACACTTCTACTATCTCTTTATGTTTGATATATAAACACTTAGGCACAAGTTCCTTTGCTCCTCAAACTAATTTCCAACTTTTCTATATTCTCTCATTTTCAGCTTCAAATTCTTCCCATTGGTGCCAAAATTTGGATTGTGACACCAAATCAAGCTTATATTATTATTGTCAATTGGTCAGTGTCAAAGTTCAACTGCTTTTCCTTTTTCTTATGACTAGTAGTATAATTTTATTTGTTTTGATTAATGCAGGTTTAATTATATTTGAATTGTATAATTAAAAAATCGATGAAATGGGTTTAACAAGGAATTCATCAGCAAAAAGTGGGGATTGTTTAGAAGGATTAATGCTGAATGATTATGTAGGAGGAGGAGGTAGAACAAAATCTAAAGCAAATAAAGGTCCAGCTGCTTCATCTAAGCTTGTTGCTGCTTTGACTTGTCTGCAATTTGCATTTGCTGTTTATGCAACTTTCTTGCTCTATTATATGAGTCCTGTTGTCGATTTAAGGACCAAACCCGACTTTTCTTGGGCTACAAGAGTTGCTCATCAATGGAAACAAATGATTGTTCCTAATCATGTTCTTGGCAGATACCAACAATCAGCTAATTCTGTATTAACTACAGAAATCCAACCCATTATTAATCCGTCCCAAGTTTGCGAGCAAGAAAAGATCGATTTCGAGCAGAAGAAGTCTACTGATTTGCAAATGATCAAGCTCAAAAGAGAGCTATATGATCAGGTGTTAGAATTTCAAAGCAAGTCTTTTGGCACAGAAACTCTTTCTGAGCTATTGGCAATGAAATCTAAGTGGGATTTACACGGCCCAATTAGGCCGAAAATCACAGTAATCTTGAACCATTTCAAGAGGAAGACTTTATGTGCACAGCTTGATTCTTTGCTTCATCAGACTCTTCCATTCCATCATGTTTGGGTGATGGCATTTGGTAGCCCAAATGAGGTTTTGCTTAAAAGAATTGTGGATAGTTATAATGATTCGCGAATCAGTTTCGTAGGCTCGAGCTATGACTTCAAGTACTATGGAAGGTTCCAATTGGCTTTACAAACTGAAGCTGATCTTGTATATATTGTTGATGATGATATGATTCCGGGTACGAAAATGCTGCAGATTTTATCACATGTAGCAGGCACAGACAAGTATCAGAATTCGGTATTGGGAAGCATAGGGAGAATTTTGCCTTTCAGGCAGAAGGATTTTACCTTCCCTAGCTACAGAAAATTTCGGTCCAAAGAGGCTGGTTTATACCTGCCTGATCCTGCTTATGATATTACAGTTGATAAAATTGTGCAGGTTGATTTCCTTTCAAGTTCTTGGTTTTTGTCTGCTGAACTTGTTAAGACTCTTTTTATCGAGGCACCGATGACTTTCATGACCGGTGAAGATCTACATCTTAGGTATGTACTTTGTGATTTCTACTTTCACTAATCCATTTAGTATTTTATGTTTGCAGAAGGTAATTTATTTTATGGTTTTAGTATGCATAAGCAAATTGGAATTTGAGTTTGATTGTGACAACAATTGAATTTCATAATGGGTTAGTAACCTGTCCTTTAAAATATAAACAGCTTAATATTATAGCAGAAATTTCCATTGGGATTTTTGTTAAAATAATGGTTCAGATTGGTAGACAAATGATAGGCAACTGACTTGATTTAATTGTAGATTAAGCTGAAAATTGACTAAGCAAGCATTTGAAGTTGAAATGTTAAACTAAAATAAATTTTTTAATTTGATGCAAAGGAATTTTTAATAGAGGAGGAATCTTATTAGCCTATCCACCTTTAATTTTCTTTGAAGAAAATGTGGTCAACTTTTCTGTTTATTTAATTATAATACTTTATCAGTATGAGTAATATAATAGTTGCATTTTCAAGTTGTAGCTGGGAACTCTGCATCCTGTTTCCACTACAAAGATTTTTGTATCCATTAATTTGTCTGTTCTATATTATTTACTACCGCACATAATATACATGATCAATAGAATCCATTAAAAAGCTGAAACAAAACTTAATTGGGCACTTGCATATTCAGATTCCTTGTAGCACTATCTTCTTCACATAATTGAGCATTAGTTTTGGTAGTACTTAGTTGAATATAATTAGCCTTTATAAAATGTGGATACCACCAACAACAACCATCACAAAAATCAGATTTATTTATTTATTTTTTTTTATGAATTGTTCAAATCTTAAAAAAATATTTCATAATTAAAATAAGATTAAAGAAATCAAACTTTATCAATATTGCTGTCACATGTAATGAATTCATTTAATCTGCCTAAATTTACCATGGAAACACCATAAACCGATAAAATTAGTTGATTTTGATCTAGTATTTGATTTTGGAAAGATGAAAATTTTTCTTACACCTGATTAATAAATGCAGCTATCAGCTTCAGAAATACAGAAATGCAGGATCATTTGTGCTTCCAGTCGATCCGAAAGATAAAGAAACATGGGGAGATAGTGAGCATAGGCTCGCATATGTATCTGAAACAACGGTTATATTCAAAGACATTGTTCAAGTCCGGGACGATCAATGGTGGAGGGCACTTTCTACAGGCTATGTGACTCAATGGGCAGCAATGTATCCTCAAAAAATCGATGCGCTTTTCTATGCTCATTCGGTCGATGAAGTACGAGCACTTGCTCCTCTTCTTGAGAAGTTCAGGCGAACCGTCGGCAAAAAGGCCTACATTGCTGTTTCTGGTGGCAATTTCTGCTCTTGTGAAGATGCTGCTGCTGCTCTAAATTGGCCTAAATTGGTGTGCAAGGAGAGAAGATTTAAGATATTCGATTTGGCTATCGGGGCTTTATCAGGAATATCAACTTCTGAAGTTCCTGTTGTACAGGCTGTTTACTCTAGCATCAAAGGACTCATCAAAATTCATAATCCTAGTGTTGTAATCACAGTTTCTGATATTGACACTAATGTGAAAAAGGCTTTGAAAATGGCCGTCGAGACGGGTACTAATGTTACAACAATGATTCTCCTGCCTAGACCTTCTATACCCAAAGTTCTTTGGATGGCTGATCTAAGATCAACTGCTTTGCCAAGTAAGTATCAACACTAACTTTCGATATCAAATTTTATTGACTTACCACATAGAGTTAATGCTCAAGTCGCCCTTACAGCGACGACTTATGAAAGGCCTATTATGCCAACGTATGATTGATTTCCATGTGCAGATTGGAATAAAATGAGGATTTCGGTGAACATAATCACCCAAAACCGCGCACAATCATTATCGAGGCTGTTGAATTCCCTCACGAATGCTTACTATTTAGGGGATGAAGTTCCAATCAGCTTCAACATGGACAGCAAGGTGGATGCAGACACAATAAGGCTAGTGAACTCGTTGAATTGGACACATGGTCCTAAAACACTGAGAAGAAGAATCATTCAAGGAGGCCTAATTCGGGCAGTAAGCGAAAGTTGGTACCCAGCAAACGATGATGATTTCGGACTTTTATTAGAAGACGACATTGAAGTATCACCGTATTACTATCTATGGATCAAATATGCACTTTTAGCATACCATTATGATCCCCAAATTTCATTTCCTGAACTCTCTTCAATCTCTCTTTACACACCACGAATAGTTGAAGTGGTGAAAGAAAGGCCTAAATGGAAACCGACCGAGTTCTTCAGCAGAATCCATCCAAACACACCTTATCTCCATCAGCTCCCCTGCAGTTGGGGTGCGGTTTTCTTCCCGAAACTATGGAGAGAATTCTATGTATACATGAACATGAGATTCACAGAAGATGCCAAAGCGAACCCGGTTCAGATTCCTAAGTCTAGAACTAATGGATGGCAAGCTTCATGGAAAAAATTCCTGATAGACATGATGTATCTGAGAGGGTATGTGAGTCTGTACCCGAATTTTCCGAATCAGGCAAGCTTTTCAACAAATCATATGGAACCAGGAGCACATATAAGTGCAAAGGATAATGTTGTGAAGCATGATAAGAGAGATTTTGAGGTACCATTGTTGAAGGAAGATTTTAGGAATTACTTGCCAAATGGGAAGTTGCCTCCTGCTTCAAAATTGCCATCAATTAACTTGTTTAATCAGGCAGTTTCATTGAAAGGTCTTAAAGCAGCTGGTGCTAAGTTGGGACAAGATGTACTTCGATGTGATAATGTTACAGAAATTGTTGTTGTTGATCATGAAACTGGTCTGCCTGCCCGCTGTGCCAAATTCTGATTCACAATCATGCATCAATTCGATTCCTAATTGTATTCTTCATTTATTAGTTTTGTTTTTGTTGATAATTCTCAATTGTATCAAATGTAAGCCCAAAATGGCTTTTCAATTAATTTACTAAAGGAATAAACCAAACAAATTGGTTTTTCTTAATTTTTTCATACTTCTTTCCCTTTTTTTTATGATTATTGTAGTTCCTCGACTTCTAATTTGTAATGAATGTCAAAACAAAATCATTCACAAGTGGCCCAAAATTCAATTTTAATTTTAAAACATTAAAAATCTCTGGGCTAAAAATATACAAAATTCAAAGATAAGCCCATAAAATATAGGGGATTTTACAAAAATACATACCTTTTAGCACTCATTTTCTTTTGTACGTGGAGAGGAATGTTTTACTAAAATCCCTTTTAAATTTTTCAAAATTATTTAAATACCTAATTCCATTTTGTCCACAATTCTCTTTCCTCCTTTTATAATTTTTAATCAAATTTTTCATTTATCTCTCAAACCGTTTATTTTTTTGGCATACGACTTTAGAAATTTTTTTTCATTTTTTTTTTCTCTTCGAAATAAGATCCATATGTATATATTTTTTCCGATATTTTTTTTAATTAAGGTATAACTAATTAAACATTTATATCTTAAGGTATAACTAAGGTATAATCAACGTAATAGTGTATCTTAAGGTATAACTAAGGTATAATCACTGTAGTAGTGTATCTTAAGATATAATTAAGGTATAATCACTGTAATGGTGTATCTTAAGGTATAATTAAGGTATAACTAAGGTATAATCATTATAATAGTGTATCTTAAGGTATAACTAATGTATAATCAATATAATAGTGTATCTTAAGATATAAGTAAGGTATAATTAAGGTATAACTAAGGTATAATCAATATAATAATGTATCTTAAAGTATAATTAAGGTATAACTAAGGTATAATCACTATAATAATGTGTCTTAAGGTATAATCAATGTAATAATGTATCTTAAGGTATAAGTAAAGTATAATTAAGGTATAACTGAGGTATAATCATTGTAATAGTGTATCTTAAGGTATAACTAAGGTATAATCAATGTAATAATGTATCTTAAGGTATAAGTAATGTATAATTAAGATATAACTAAGGTATAATCACTATAGTAATGTATCTTAAGGTATAACTAATGTATAATCAATGTAATAGTATATCTTAAGGTATAATTAAGGTATAACTAAAATATAATCACTATAATAATATACTTTAGCTATACCTTAATATAGACATATGCAATCTTATAATTACGTTAAAAAGGTGAATAGGTGATTTTAATTGGAGCTCATTAAGAGAGAGTGCACACCTCCTATTTAGAAGTCGATAGAGAGTTTTTGTGGGAAATTCTATTGATAATTCTGCCCTTTAAGTAGGAGATGTTATAAGTACGAAGATAAAGTTTGTCATTATTTCTTGAAAAACTAATCACTAACACTTAAAGAAAATTGAAATAAAACTTTATCATAGAAAAGAAAACTAATTTAATTATTTGTATAAGCTGTATTAGAAATGTTCCGTCTTACTCCTCTGTAAGAGGTTCTACCCAACGGCCATGGTCTTTAATTAGCTGGATCAATGCATTTGTGGCTTCCTCTATTGTTTAAAAGAGATAAATGAGAAATTAGATTAAAAATTATAAAAAGAGAAGAGAGAATTGTAGACAAAGTAGAATTAGGTATTTGAGTAAATTTGAAAAGTTTAAAAGGGATTTTTGTAAAGGAAAATGTATAAAAGACATGAACTAAGAAAAAAAGGTAATTTAACAGTTATAAAAGTAAAAAAAGGTAGAAAAGTAATTTTGAAAATGTAGAGTTCCAAAACAAAACCTAAATGAGAGGTGTTTTTGACAATTTCCCTAAAATATATTTCTTATGAAATAAGCCAATTTACTTGGAGTTGGTTGGTCTGGTTTACTTATGGTTGGACTTGGTTACAGAATTTTTAGATGTGGGCCTACCTGGCCTGAGCATGACATCCCAAAGGTTCGAGCTTTCAAAAAAAAAAAAAAAAGAAAGACCTGCTTGGGGTGAGGGGATGCAACGACAACCATGGGCACAAGCCCTACGGTAGGCCAACGGGTCCAAGCATAGGCAGGACTCCACAGGATGTGGTGATTGGAATATTTTGATCGTTCTTCCTCTCAGGCCTTAAGTTGATACAAGAATTACTATTAGAGGGACAAGTCTCTTGAATAGGATCTCCGCTACTCATGAACTCAGTCGACAGGCACTTAACTTAAGTGATCCACCATAATTTTCAAGAAACTAGGAGATGGGTATCCGGCCTTAAGTAAGAGAGGCGGATGACTTTATAAGAAAGAAGCTTTTATTGATATTGTAGGGCCATCAAGGTCTACAGTGTGCGATCATAAATGGTCTGATGTTTGATATACAAGTTTAGGTTGTAGGAATTAAAGGAATACGAATTGGGGAGAATTCCCTTTGTCTGGCCGAAGACTTGTAGAAGTCTCGATGCCACACGAGAGCTCTAGTCTAATCATAGATTATCCCCACTACACTTTGCCTATTATATTATATAAAATTTTATATTTAGAAATAATAGTATGTAAAATAATTTAACATTTTTCATAAATAGGGCGGTTTTGAAACAAACTAATGAAACTAAAATTAAATTTTATTAACTACAGTTTTTGCGTGATGAATGCAAATCTATTGATGGATTGTTGCAAAATCAAAGCAGTAGCACATGGGCTTCCATTGAATTTAGGAACACAAAATAATGGGAAATTAAAAACCTATCCTATAGGTTAAGTGTACATGCTCTCTTTACTTTACACTTCAAACAATTTAACATGGAGGAGAAATTTATGATTTTTTAAAGGAAAAAATAAATACAAAATTTAGCTGTAGGTAAATATCTGCAATTTTATATTTTATATTGTCATATTTTTCCTAATCTCAAAATGGCCCTGTTTCGTCTTTTCTGAGGACACTTTTGGCAAGCCAAACATGGGCAATATTATCAAAATTTGAATTTGTCTTATAATGTACAATAAAAAAATAGGAATATAAACAAATTTTATTATTGTACAGTGAATCGTTCCATTCATATTTATATATAAGAATATCATACTCTATGAGTATTTTAAAATTTTTTGTATGCATGGAAACTGGTCCAATTAATAAAAGAAAAACGGAATTAGGATAAAAAATAAATTTACATATAGGAAAAATATACAACTCCATTATATATATAATAACTACTTCGAATCCTCAGCATTTCCTTCATTTTTTTTGGCAGCAGAGATCGACAATCAATTATTACTGGAACATATAAAACACCAATTTCTCATTTAAGAAAATAGTGAAGTTTCCAATTTGGAAGTCAATCGTGACTAGTTTTTTTTTTTCCCCTAAAAAAACCAAGAAAATGGGATAATAAATTAATCCCACATTGGGTACAATTTGGTCACCTAAAATTAGTCCATTTCATTGCCAAAATGTGCTATTTATTCTTTCATCTTGAGATTTCACATTTAGGAGAATACCCTAATTGTTCAATTTCCCAACTGAGCTTTGGTGCAACTATTTCATGGCGTGGAGAGTACTCCTAAAATAAGCAAAAATTAAATTAAATTAAATTAAATTAAATGAAATTGAAATTAAAAACAAAATTTTCAATTGTAAAATATGTGTTACCTCCATTTTCTTGACCAAGTCTTTAGGGGTAGGGGCAGAAAGAATGATATGGCGTGCAGTTGGACTAATAAATCCTTCCTCTACTGCTTTGTCAATAAAGGACAGCAACGAGTTATAATATCCATCCACATTCAATAATCCCACCTGCAATGTTCATTATTTCTCTTAATTTTAGCCATTCTCATCCTAATTTGCTCTTAACAATTGCTCATACCATTTTTGTATACTTCCTGTTTTGAATTAATTAAGATAACAGATATGTAATTTACCGGTTTATCATGGATGCCAAGTTGAGCCCAGGTTATGACTTCAAGTAGCTCCTCAAGGGTCCCATAACCACCTAAAAAATTAAACCATAAATTATTTTTATGTAATCTAATGCTCATAATCAGGGATCTTCATGTCATAATCATATTGATTATGTTGATACAATTGTGTATGACATAAATTGAAATAAAAATAATAATCGTGCATGTCAAATATATATATACTATCAGATAAATTGTTTCCATAAAAAGTTTTATGGCATCATAAATTAACACTATTAGGAATGATAAAGTCATAAAATCATAGCAAGCCGGCTTGCTAATGTAGAAACTTAAAAATCAAATTGAAGAAAAAAGAATAATTATAATTCCAATTGGAAAATGATAGTTGGCAAAAGGACCAATTTGGCAGTGGAGTGTATAATAATAATAGTTGTTAATATTTATGGTGAAATTAATGGATATATGGTACACTTAATTTAATTACATTCACATGCTATGCACACTAACAAATCAAAGCAATGGGCTACCAAATTGCAAAGAAAAATAAGAAAAAGAGCCTAATTTTCAGTGGCAACTTGGGTTTTAGAGATTAGTTATTTGTCTAATTTTGGATCTGTTTGTGCCTGTCAATTGAAATTAAAGCCCAACCCTTTTTTTTTTTTTTTAACTTACTATTTTAAGACAACCTCCTCATTTATTCTTCCATTCATTAGTCAACCAAAGTCTAAGGTTGTTTTAATATTTTTGCTTTGTCTGCTTTTTCCCACCACTAAGGTAACTGGGTTTTTTTTTTTCAATTCAAGTCCAATTTGAATTTTAATACCCTAATTTATACTTTAATTCTGATATATTAATATTTATATATTTTTTTTGGAAGATCCTATTTAAATAGTAATTTAAAAGCAACAATTTATTTTTTTACAAAAGAATCATTAATAGTTAATCGATCTAATTAAAAATAATAGGTTAATGGACTCTAACAGAATAATTAATGGATTGATTGATTGATTTTTAGTTAATGAATTGTTTAACTAATCATGTATAGCCGTAGATACACGGTGAAACTAGAATGTGAGTGATTTAATTTTTTATAAAAATTAAAGAAACTAGAAATTTGAAATGAACAAACCAGGTAAAGCAATGAAGGCATCAGAATTTCTAGCCATTTCTGCCTTCCTTTGGTGCATATCAGCAACTGCTTTCACTTCCCCTACTGTTTCTCCAGTTATCTGCATTTTTTTATTTATTTATTTATTTATTTTTCATCAAGTCAATAAAATGCCAATGCACTAACATTAAAATATCAATATTGATATAATTTTTATTTTTTAGTCTTTAGAAAGTGAAAGAGAGTTTATCCACAGAAATGTAATGATGGGGTGGCAGTGGTGGTGGGCTCAAATCACAGTCATAAAGGTTAAAAAAAAAAAAAAAAGGAAAATACAAGAAATAAATTAAATGTAACATAGATATTATGCTCTTCAATTTTTATTTTTTATTTTTTATTTGTATAGAAAGGGGACAAAATGGTAGGAGAAGGAACGGTGGGCAAATTCAATAAGCAACTTTGGTACTTGAAATCAATTCCATGTTTATTTGTATGGATAATAAAAGAGAGGCACAAATTCAATTAAACTACTCACCACTTGAGATTAATTTCTTTTTTTTTTTCTTTTTTTAATTTTGAGGAGAAATAATTCAATTCAATTGTAGAGAAAAAAAAAAAAGGATAATGATGTCTCTCTTTCTTTCCTTCCCCTCCTCTTTCCTTAGTCATTTTCATGATGATAATAATGGTACAATAAAATACAACAACTTTAAAACATAATGGTAAGAGCAGAAATACCTCTCTTGGCATGAGTGTCTTTGGTATAACTCTGCACATAATAATTATAAAAAAAAAAAAATTAATTTAAACCCTTTAACTCTGTTAATGAACAGAATCATGAGACAAAAAGAAGAAGACGAAAAAGAAGGATTTGTTGGTTTGACTGACCCAATGACATGGCGGCCACCTTCATAAACTGCCTGTGATATCAAACCCATCAATCCAATACTTCCTCCTCCATATACCAGATCAATGTTTCTTGCTACCTACAAAGTTGCACAAATTTTTGAAATGCGGCCCAAAAAACATAGGAAACATATTCGAAATCACAATTAAAAGGAATTTTGGTAAACATTATGTGTTCAACACCATAACTATCTCTCTTCGATGTATTTTCCCAGCAAGAATCGAAAACGAAGAAATAAAAATTGGTAGAAAAGTACAGAGAGAAACAGAGCAAAAACGGAGGATTGAGTGGGAAAATGAAAGAAACTAAAGAAGAAAAAAGGAAGGATGAATAGAATAAAGTGTACCAATTCTCTTCCAAGTTCAATGGCAGCATCTTTGTAGGTGGTTTTTTTGCCAGGGCTACTACCGCAGAACACACAAATTCTTTTGAATTTGGATTGCTTAATTTCTCTGTTAAGCTCCATTTCTATATTTATTTATCAAGAATGAAAGAAAGAAGCAAATATCTTGAGTATGTGAAAAGTGAGAGTTTGGGTTGGAGGGTTGATGCATCTCTCTCTCTCTCTCTATATATATATATATATAAGGCCGCACATTCACACGACTTTTAATTTTAATTTTTTTTATGGTCTTTCATTTCAGTCCATTTGTTTGTACTTTTCTTTTTAGAGTAATTTAATTTCGACTTTCTTGATATTAATTTGTCCTATTTACCTTACTGTCCAATCAAATTAGCCTCCCATTCTTCCTTTCAGTTGAGGGTAACACATTTTTCTACACTTTTCTGTTGCGTTTTAAATTTACCCAATCTCCTTTTAAATGGCTTTTCATAGAAAAAAAAAACATTTAGAATGTAATCAGATTTTGGATTCTGAAAGTTCTTTTGGAATAATGCAATTCTCTTTATTGTGGAACTTATTATTTACTAATGAATTATGCTCTACAACCCGCTCGTACAACATAAAAAGATTTTTTTTTTTTTTCTTCTTTTAAATATATGGTTGTCTTGGTAGAAAAATCTATTAATTGATTTGTGGCTGGAGAAATTGAAGACATAGTTGCTTCCTGTGCAATGATGCCATTCAGATATTTCTAGTTCTATTTATTATAATATATTGATAATATTGTTTCATCAAATTCTTTTTATAATCTTTTCTGATATTTGATTAAATACATCGTTGTTTCTTTGTATTTTATTTATTTAATTTATATCTCATTGCATTTTGCTTTCATTGTATTATGATCTTACTGATCCATATGTTTTTTTTTTTTTTTTTTTAATTATTGACGTATCATATATTTGTAGCAAAATTAGTATTATCCGGCTGATTTTTTAAGGTCTTCTATTATAAAATTATCCTTTAACTTATTATGAGATATTTTCTCTATCATTCAAATTAGTGCTACATTAAAAGAAATCATTAAAGAAATATCTTCATGAATAACTTGAATTTTGAATATTTTAAGAAATGAGAAATATAACCAATTTTGTCCATTAATTATATACACGGATTTTTCTTTATTTTTTATTTTGTAAAAGTAATCATTAAAAATTAAATTTATACAACAAATATATGAAATTGCTTTAAAAAAATTATGATCTTTCAGCATTTTAAACTAAATACAAATATTATAATAAAAAGTTTTCATTATAATTATAATTTGGTTAATTAAGTTTGAAAGTGTAATTAATAAAATAAGATAAATGAAATGAAATGAAATGAAATGAAATTTTAGGTTGGAAATTCCCGCAGGATGAGAAAGGTTATATTTGTCCCTGTTTCTACTCCCGTTAATTTTTTGAGGACAAAATCATTCATGTCCCAACTCTACGGAAAATTTTAAGTTTAATACATCATTTGCCTTCTTAAGTTGGCACCAAACGCTCCTCGGCTCCCTGAATTTTAAGTTGTCCACTTTCCCATCTTGTGTTGGTAAAACCAACCCAATTTGGTCCAAAAATCCTATGTGAAGCGTGCATGAAATTCACTTAACACTCAGTGTATAAAACAATTTTAGCTTCACGTAGGATTTTTTGGACCAAATTAAATCGATTTTGCTAACATGATGAGTGAACAAACTTGCAATTCAAAAAATCAAGAGGCATTTGATGCTAATTTAAGGGTGCAAATGATAAATTAGACCAAAATTTTATTGATGATTCCCCATCCATGTACAAAATTTGACCCCATTTACATCCTTACTACTAGCTAAGATTGCACATGCACAAATTAAGTATTGTTAACAAAGACAAAAATTAATTACTTCCTTTTTATAATAAATGCGCATATTATTCCAAAAGTTGACATTTTGACGGTATATAACACATAACTTCGCATAATTTTCTTGATACTTTGTTTACAACAAATTAAGTGAATATCATTTGTTAATAATTTATCCTTTTCTTCTCTTTTGTTTTTCTATTCTGTATATTATGGAATATTAATTGGTACATTATCATTATGCAGTTCTTTCTCAATTCCATCAAATATTCATTGTATCAACAATAAATCATTTAAAAAGAATAGTTAAATCATTTCATATAACTAACCATTAAATGTGATTTGTTGCATGTACTATACTTATGAAAAAAATCTCCAAATAAGATTCACAATTATTTATTGATAAAACATTATATTATATTAATAATATTAATTTATTTATATAAACATATCATTAAACTTATGTCTCCCTCCAGTCTTTTTATATGTATGTCCCTTTTGGAATTTTCAATTTGTTCATTTGTATATGATGTATTATACATCTATGCATTTTTACTTTTTTTTTTCCCTTAAATCTTTCATTATTTATATTAAGGGAGTGATTTAGCATTAATGGACAACTATATAGTTAACCCATAATAATAAGAATAAAGAGAATTTTAGCTTGAAAAGTAGAGTTTTAGATGAAAAATATTAAGGACAAATTAATCATTTTATTAGCCTAACTGATTGTGTATATGCATTAGTGAACAAACCCTAAACGATATAACTGAATAAATGAACAACTGAAGAGAGATAAATAACTCCCTCCTGTCATTTTTATATATATGACTTTCTAATATTTTCAATTTGGTCATTTTTGAAATGACGCTTTGTATATCAAATTATCAATGCATTTTTGATAATTTTTTCTCAAATTTGCCATTATTTATACTATTAGAGTTGTTTAGAATTAATGCATATAAATATACAGATAAACCATAATCATTAACAATGAGAATTTTATGATTATAATATAATGGTGCAAATATAAACAAGAGATAAACAACTGAAGAGAGTTCTTGGAAATTTTTTTGAACATTCATTGGCGACTTGGTGAGCGTTTTACTATCTTGTAATCCTTATTTCTCATAATTATTTTACTTTCTCACCTCTCATAGATGTAGGCAAATAACCGAACCACATATATATTAGAAGTAATAAGCAACACTAAAAATTATCTTTATGTAATGGTAATCCAAGTCAAGGTTAACGGCGATGGTAGACTAATGAAGAGGAGCTTTAGAAGGTGATGAAGGAATTCAATACCGACGGAGATGGATTTATCAATCTCCAGGAGTTTGTTGAGTTGAATACGAAGGGGATTGATACAGATATATGATTTTGGAGAATTTGAACGATGCTTTCTTTCTTTATGATATTGATGGAAACAAATCTATTTCTGCTGAGGAATTCCAAAAAGTAACGAGCAACATCCGTGAACATTGCTCAATTGCTGAATGCAAGAAGATGATTAATGGAATCGATAGTCATGGAGATGGAATGATTGATTTTGAAGAGTTTAAGGTTAAAGAAAGGAGAGGGGTGAAGGTGAATTGCGGTTGAGAGGTTATAAAAAGAGGGGTGAAATGGTGAAGATGGTGGGATAATTTTTCATTATTTTTTTTATTATTAAATATTTAGTATTTCTATCTTTATGCACCTAAGAATTACAACCTTTCACTCTCCCTATCACGTCAGATTGAAGAGGCACAACATATCGCTTTTGCCAATTTTAGGGGATTAAGTGGAGTCGACGGAAGGTTTCTAGAGTCAAAGTAAGAAAGCAACAGATGTATTAGGCCATATTCTTATTATAATCTCCCAATAAAAATTGAAGTGGAAGAAGATAATTGGACTTGTTTTGGTATGCTATAGTAGTTAGTAGCACAATCAAGTCATTTCTTAATGTTGGAATAAGTAGCGACGGCCATCTTAATCTATATGATCTTTTATTAGTTGAAATCTCTAATTGTAATTATCCCGTTTGCATGCCAGACTTCATTGCCTCATTGACTTGAATATCCAATCAACGGTCAAAACTAATGGTGATCATCAAACAATATGTCATTAATTATTCAAAAGCATGATCAAGGTGTAGTCCTATATTTCAACTTATAATATATTAAATATAGTTGAGTCAGAATAGCATATAAGATTTTAGCCACTTGATCATTGAGGTGGGTATATTAATTTTTGTCGCAATTCTTCCAGGTGGGTATATGATTTGCATACTTAATTAGTGATATAATTATTGTTTGTTTGGTGTTCAAGAAAGTAGATATATATGAAAATAAATTCCCATATGTGTTTTTCTGAGCTTGTATATTATTATTATTATTATTATTATTATTTTATGGCAGAGCACATTGTGAGTGATTAATTTTTTACTAAAATAATAATTGGATATTCTGATTAATTTTTTTAACACATTAAGTATATGATATTTTTATTTTAATATTATTAACCCTAAACTTGACTTATCTTTAAGATGGAACTGCGAAATAAATAATGTCAAATAATTCAAACATTACATGGTTTTGTGGTTTGGAACTGTGAAACTAACATTTTCAGTAAATAAGTTTTCTTATCTAATCAATTTTCTGAAATCATGTTGTGTACTGAAATATTATTGGTTATACTACTTAAGAGAACTTGTTATACAGACGTAAAATAAAATTAAGTTTGGAAAAAATAATAGTAAAATAAAAAAATTTAGGTACTTAATACGTTGAAACAATTTATCAAAGAGACTAATTGTGAAGCTATTGACGTGGTTTGCCTACTTTTAAAGTAAAAGAGCACAATAATCACAAAACTGAAAGTTATAAATGGTGGAAAAAGTGATCAGCATTAACGTTATCCAATTATTAGTTGTCACTCTTATTCAAATAAGTGGTATTGTAATTTTGAAGTGTCACAAAAATATAATTAAAATATGGTACTATTATGTATGATTTAATATTGATGTGTCCAGTATGAATTATCACTGACTTGAGTGATTAATGGGCTCAAATAGCTTCCGTTAGAGATTTGAAATTCAAATTTTATTATACACGACTAATTTTAGTAAGGCAAGACTCCACTTAAAAGGTGTATGGCAAATCTCAAACTAATTACTTACTCCTATATCATGACAAATGAAACGAAAAAATTACTACGCCACAAAAAATGTTAAATTTAGCAACAAAATAAATTTCGTAGTAAAAGAACTAATACAACAACGGATATCCAAAAATGATTATTATATGTAAATCAAGAACAACAAAATTAAATATAATTTTAGTTTAAATACATAACAGCAACTTTTATAATATTTTTACTGCTGCAAACAGGTACCGAAGTAAATTTTATATTTTTTTTTAGCAAAATAGTGTATGTTGAATGATTAAGAGATGTTTTCTCTCTTCTTGTCTTTGATCTCCACTAACCCTTTGCTGAGATGAAATAATATTATAAAAGTCTTAATTTTTTAAAAAGGAAAATTCAAATGATTTAGGTCAATCGCTAATTTCTGATCAAATAAGGACAATACTTGTTGAGTTTAGTTAGTAATTTGTTTATAATAATGGGTTGGAATGATATGAAATCACGAGGAACAAGAAGTTTCCCCTTCTTAAAGGAATCAAAAGAGTTTCAGTCAATTTGAAACATAATCATAGGTAAAACCACTTATATGAACCCAATCCATCAACAAGAAAATGAAACAAATTTTCTCAAGTAATCAACAAAGTCATCTACTAATCTTGGATTATTAGTACTGTTTAAACGTTTTTCTCCCTTGTTGATAAATAGGGTGATTAATTAGCTCATGAAATCCTATTCTATTTGTTGAATTCCCCTCTTTGTTGGGCACTTAAATTGTCAATGGTCAATAACATAATTGCGGTGCATGAGGGGATTACTTTTCAATGATAATGGCTTTATTAGCCCAACCCACATGTCTTATGCTCCTTAATTATAATTATCTGAGCAAAAGCACCAATTTGACCCACAAACTAAAACCATTACGACTACGACTTTACATAATTATTTAAATCAATATTTTACAATCTGATTTCTAAACTTGACCCAAAATAACCCTTATAATGGTATAAAACTCATTTTTCATGCAAAAAAAAAAAAAAAGCACATCAACTCTTTGATCTCACTTCAACCAAGAGCTTTTTAGTAAATAAAAAAACAAATAACCACTATCTTTTAAAAAGATAATCTCGTTTAACTGCTCACATAATTTGAAATATATAGTTAATATGGTTTAAGAACTATTTTTTACGCATTAATTTCTTTGTTTAACCCAATTTGAAGTTGATAATATTAGTCAATTTACAATTACAAATTATAATTAGTATATTTTTTACAAATTATGTGAATGCTAATGTACATTAAATATGATCACATTAAGAAACCAAAAATGCAACTATAGTATAGAATCTAGACTATAATTTCAGAACCGCCAAAATAGAAATATGAGTTTTTTTTTTTTTGATTGAGGCAATAATAATTGGTAGGAATGTAGATGGGATGAAGATTTTCTATTCTCATCGGTGATTTACCCTTTTAAGGATGAAAAATTCTTGATAAAATTCCCCGTGGAATGGGAATAAAGATAATTTTATACCAAAAGGGCTAATGGGGATAGGGATCGAGATACCCTTTCCCACTAAATTCCCGTCCCCCAAAATTCTCATTTTATTATATATATATATATATATATATATATATTTATTTAATACTTAATTAGTTTGATTATCATGATAATTAAAAAAATAAATATATTATTTGTATTTAGTTTAAATGTAAAAATATTATAATTTTTCTTGAATTGATGTTGGAAAACTGTTGATGGGAACGGGAATGGAAAATTATATATTTTCGAATTGATAGACAAAAATGGAGAAAAAGATTAATTGAAATTCCTAGAAAGGAGGATAGGGTCGTTCGGGTTTAGAGCCTAATAATTAGGATAATCCGGAAATAGTAGAATGGTGAGCTAATGAGGCCAATAGTCAAAGTGGGTCCATGGGTAATGACAAAGCCCACACCAAAAGGAATGAATGGTGAATGGCATTGAGATGGGAAGGAAGATAAGAGATGAACAAGAATGTGTTATGTGTAGGACTCTAACTAAGTAAAATGGGTCCCTTTTTCATTAAAATTGTCCCTCTTTTAGCGGTTATTTTATATTTTGTAGTGTCATTTTGTCTATTGCCAACACCCTCCAATGCCCTACCACATCATCATCATCAATTTCTTTTTTCTTTTCTGAATATGTACATATCTATTTATTGCTTTTCTTTGTCTACTCTCATAATATAGAAGAAGAAGATTCCATCTTTCTGAATCGTCCTCTTTCATTTTCCTTCTTTACTCTTTTATTTTCCATCACATCCATGGCAGGTTTTCGAGAGTCTCATCCATCTAATACTATTTAGGGCCCTTAATGTAATTAAACTAACAAATAATTTCTCAAATATCACAAAAAAATATCTCTTAAATATCAAATATGCTTTAATTGTCTCTCCACTTTGTCATATATCAATAAGAAATTACTCATAATCTCGTAGAGAATAGGCACATTACATGAAAATTTTTTCCAACGTTGGTAGAAAAATTGTATACAAATACCTAACTCACTTCAAAGAAGGAGAGTCATGTAACTTTTTCATTAAGCAAGTGGAACATTTAATACGTCTACCTATATCCAAAACCATCTGAAAGCGTAAAACCAATATCAACAAGTAATCTAACATTACACACAAGGCTCTCATATCACGTAAAATCTAAGACCCGTTTCTTAGTAGGACTCACGTGTGCAGTTGTTCCACAATCAATAATCCAAAAATGAGTAATTTCAGTTTAATGACCATAAAAAAATTGTCTTACTAGAAAAATTATCAAAATTTGTAAAATCTGGATTTTGCATTGGTGAATATGTAGTTGCAACCCATTTGCCTTGAAACTTTTTATATGTCTCTTGTACCATATATGCCATTTGTTTTGGATCCATTTCATCTATCTCCTCTGAATCATTGAAATTGGTAAAACCTGCACCATTAATCATTGTCTTTGAACTCTCCCCTATATGTATTGCATTTGGTTTGTTAACCTTGTATTTTGAAGCCTCTAACTGAGCTATGTAACTCTAGGACCCTTGAACAATTCTGATTACCCAATGATCTTGAAACATTTAGCTCTAGTATGGCTTGTTTGTCACAATTATCACATTTAAGACTAGCCTTGTCTACTTGAGACTCAAATTGGAGAAAATGCAAGGTTACTAGTAGGTCTTTGGTAAGATTCTGCATTTTTGTTAGTTCCTCTCTTGTTTCTTGTAAAACAAAGAAGCAGAATACAATTAGTAGGTCCACAACTGAAGCTAAATATAGTCGTAGTATGGCTATAACTGGTTGTGAGTTGAAATGGCTTACTTGTTAACAGATTTTGGTATTACCCTTATCCTATCACTCTACATTATGACAATCAATCAACCATTGCATTAGCCAAGAATCCAATGCATCATGACAAACATATTGATATTGATGTTCACTTGATTCGAGACTATGTGGAAGGTTGTTTTCTTGTTCCCTTTTATATATCAACACATTCTCAATTAGCGAATATGTTTAAAAAGCTTTATCCTTAACATCTTTACATCCATTTTTGGTCAAGTTGGGCCTTGTTACCATGGCTCCAACTTAAGGGGGCTGTCAAATAATGTTGCTATTAAGAAAGTTTAGGGTTGGAAGGTTATGAAAAAGCCTCAATGCCATATGTGAACTTAGGGAAGAGGTTACTACATATCACCTCATCTAATGCCACTACAATAGCAACATGAATTGAATCCAAGTGGATGCGTCATAAGAGTGATTTCTTTACCACTTAACATACCCCATACTCAGGATATAAAGAAAAATTCGAGATTTTTGAAATGAAACTTATATAACTATATTTCTGACATAAACCATGAACAAACTGGTATTTTTAAAAATGTAAAATATTAATTTCGGTATTTTGTGAAATTAATAAAATAAAAAAAAAGAGAGGAGGGACAAAATAGGTAATTTTTCCAAAATAAAATAGAGTGAAAAACGCAAAAAGCCCATCAAAACTTTACCATTCGGTTGATAACAATAATCAAGAATCCAAGTTTCCTTTAAATTCCTCATTCTTGGCTCCTAATCAATGGAAATATAATCAAACACAATAATGATCTTCCATTTCTTGGATGTGAACACCAACAACCCCCAACTTTTTGAAATTCCTCATTCGTTTTATTGTATCCCCACTTGCTTGGAGAGGGATTGTTGTCTTCATCAAATTAATTAAACTAGATAAATTATTCCCTAAACAATATTAACTAACAAAATGCATCAAAGTTACGTTTAGTACTAATTCAAAGGCAGAGTCAAAAGTTATGGGCACCAAAAGTTGTAGTTAGAAGAATTATGAAGACCACTTGTTCTTGTATTTATCCAAATTACTTTAATAAGTTCATATGTTGAATAAAGTTTTGGTGTAAACCTTAAATGGGAATTTTAGCTTTTGTTAAAGTCATACTCTTTTTACAACATCAATTTCGGCTAAACAATTTCATGTTCTTGAATTTCCTACATTCACTTTTGGAAATGTCGGAATTGAAGTTTCATTTTCATAGCATTAGATTAATTTTTTTACTAGTTTCTGTTCATATCTTATCTACAATTGAATTAACTCAAATTTTTAGCAACTGTTCTACGTAATGACAAGCAAAAAGAGTTTTGAGTTACATTTTCTCTTCAACTTTTAAATAAAATGTATAAATAATAGGGGAAATTATTACTTCATTTTTTATAAAATGGACTTTAATTCTACTGATTAAACTGCTAACAAAACCTTTGGGCCATAGGCCCATTGTGAAACGTGGACTTGAAAGTTTGGGCTTTTGCATGTTCAAAATTTAGGGATAATTAGCTTTGTAGCATATTATGACGTAATTATCTTCTAAATAACCCAAATTTGATTGTAAAATTTAAAATAACCAGAATATCTAAATAATATCTTTAATGGTGTGGATAAGAGAATGCTAAACAGGATAATACATTTTAATTTTTGGAAAGTGATAATATGAAAAAACAATAAACAAACTTAATTTAAATATTCATAATATTAATATCCGGTTAATATCTTTTATAGGATCCTATCACAACTGAAATTTTTTTGAAAATACTATCATAAACATGATAATTATCACATTTTGTAGAGAATTTAATAGAAAAAACTAAAAAGAAATTATCGTAATTAATGCTATATTATCTTAATAATAATATTTAGTAAATAGAATCCTATTAGAACTAAAATACATTTGAAATAGTTTCATCTCACCTTTTTTCTCTATGGAAGCCAATTTATCATCATTTTTAATTGGAAAAAAATCAAACATACGCCATTGATAAATCAAACAAAAGAATTGAAAATTTCTACAACAGAAACAAAACACTGGGTAATAACATCTTTTGAACCAAAATTAATATCTTTATTTTAACACTATATCTCGTAAATAATTATATGAATATAGAGATTTTACTTGTATGTATTCCATATATGTAATCAATATACCATTAATTGATACTATGTCAATATACTAAGAATTATACCAATATACCATAAATATATCGTACAAGTTTATATCAATATACTGTAATGTTAAACAACAATATACCAATATAACATAATACATATTGTACAAGTTTATATCAATAAGACGATACTAATATATTATAAATATATATTGTACAAGTGTATATTAACGTACTGCAAGGTTATACAAGTATATGTTAATATACCATATATATATATATATATATCAATATACTAATATTGAATCAAAGTAGTATATTCTAAGTATATTAGAGCATGTATAATATACTCATCCATAGAAAAAGAAATACCAGTTACAAGTTAAAAGAATAAGATGGATACATACTTGATAATTTGATTGATGAGTATTGGAAGTTCTAATTTCTTGATGAATGCCTAATTATGTGTAGAAGAAAAGGAAAAAAAAAAAAAAGCATGTGAAAGTAGAGAAAGAGATTAGTGGATTTGTTAATAGATTTGGAAAAATATATATAGCTAGAATAAATTAAAAAAAAAATCATTCTACAAATTTTCAAACTTAAAAGATAATGCTTAACTGATATGCTTTGTACGGAACCCAAAAAAAAAAAAAAGAATGATTAATTAAGATTTTTAAAGATAATATACATTTTAATTAAAAAGAAAAGATAAATAGTAACTAAACAGTATTAAAATAATATTCATAATAATAAATTTTTTAAAATAACGATAAATATGATATTGGGATAAATAAAAAATAAGTTTACTTAGGATCTAAAACAAAAAATAATGGGATGTTAAAATAAAGAATAGTACAAATTTATAGACAAATGGGGTAAATTCCCCCAAAATTTATAAAACTTTAATATTTAGGAAAAATCCAAAATGCCTTAAATGGCTCTCAACTTAAGCCCAAGAATGAAGAATTCTCAACATGAAATCCACCTCTCCTCCATGATGGATCAAGACCCATTGCCAAACTTTAACTAACATTAAGTAATGATCCTTTGTGTTAAATAAATTTAAGTTTCTTTTAAATAAAATAGATTTAGGTTAAACAATATTAATAATTTTTTAAAATGTAATTTTTTTAGTTTAATAGATAATGGATTTGTTTCTGTCTTTTGTTGAATCTTTTTATAACTTCTCTTGGTTCCGTGGGAGCAGGATAGGAAATGATCGAGAAATAGAACCATTAATATTTAACAACTCTTCATTTAATTTTAATAACACTTAAATTTAGTTTTATAATTTTTACTTAAAACAACCTAAGAATATACAATGCCCTTGAGCCAAAGAAAGTAGCAGAAAATAACAACCACCGAATAACCTCTTTTTTTTTTAAAAAAAAAAGTAAACAACAATATGGAAGAAGCATATGTCCGATTAATAGGAAATTTTAAAACCATGATAAACCATAGATACATAGATTATCATTATATCTCTGAGATTAGAAGAAAAAATTAAAAAAAAAAATTATGATAATCCATAAAATCCATTGATCAGGCTTATGGAACAGTTCTAAAAATCCAAATTTCTCCATATCAACATTTGTTACTTGAGTTCACTTCAGACGGTATAATTAAAAAATAAAGTACTATATAATTCAGAAAAACAAAAAAACGAGAATTTATTCTGTTGGAAGCATTTGAAATTGTGTATCACCTAATAACGTTTATGAACATATAAATAGTAACGAAAGCAGTCTTTATTTTTCCATGAAAATAATAAATTAATGTACACAAACAACTAATTTGTACATGCAGGCTGAAATCCAAACTCATAAGTTTCGTAACTCAAAACTCATCCACTGAAAAATCTGGTTCCGCTGGCTTCTGAAGTGAGTTAGTAATGCTGGAATCTGATACAGAATGCTTCATGCCACCTCTTCTTGTGCTTGCTGCTAGCCTTGCCGGCCCATACATGGCTAAGCCTGAGCCTTCTGAACTAGTTTCAGACTCGTCGTCTTCAGGGTTTTCTCTAGCTCTGAGTTCTGCCGCTTCTTTTCTTTTCTTATACCGCCGCCATGCTGCTTGTATGAAACATGCTGCCCATAATCTCCATTGATGTGAGTAGAACCGGAACTTCTGCCGCAGTTGCTTGCTGTGTAGTCTTCTAAACTGTGCTGCCACAAACTTCAAGTCTTCTGCTCTGAGGGCGAATGCCTCCACTTCTGATATGGCCTTAACGGTGCGAGTTGATGATGGGAGAATCACACTTGGCCTTGGATCTAATGCCCATGTCAGCAATTCCTCACCACAAAAATCACCAGGACCAATCCGGCATGAATTGAAGAATCCAGAACGACCGCCATTTGTTGTGTAAGAATCAAGATGGCCTCGGATTATGAAAAGCATCTCGTTCACAAGATCACCTTCTCGCACAAGAAAGGTGCCTGCAGTTGACAATGCAGGTTTCAGCCTCTCGCATATGGCATCTAGCATTCTTTCATCCATTTGATCAAATAATGGGACCTACATATTTCATAGAAAATTGCAAATTAATAATGTTTAAACCAAACTTCAATCAAAGGTATCACAATTTCAGTGGCTTACTCGTCGAACTAAATCAAGGCAAAGGTGGCGCTTGATGTCTCTCCGGAGATCCAAAGGAAGACCTTTCAGAAGTTTTTCTTCATCTACACCTCTAGTTGCCACCCACTTGTACTGATCATACTTGCGGACGGACTGTCTTAGTTCTGGTGGTAGCTGTCTGTGACGCATCCATTGTTCTGTATCGGTTCTTTTTATTCTCCATTCTTCTAAGTGGACCGTTGTTGATTGCAGATATCTCTGCCAGTTGAATGTTGGAAATGGATTGGTAAATATCTTAATATAAAATTCTAAATCATGAATTTCCAAATATTTTTGGGAATTCAGTGAAGCAACTCTAAGGCCAAAAAAAAAAAAAGTAACAGAACCAGAAACAAAATTCAGAGCCGAACACCAACTTAAAGGTAAAAGTAGATGAAATTTAAAAAGGCTTACTTGCATATTCCCAATGAGCAATGCGAAAAGAACCAGACCTAGTGTTGCGATAATGATGGCAAAAGTTATTTCACCCACATAGGTGCTTGTTGAAAGATTTTGCCCTAATGAACTGCACAATAAATGAAAATGAGAAACTTATAAGTCCCATCATTTCTTTTAATGCCCTAACAGGATAGGATAAGTTAACACAATTAACACAGTTTATATGAAATGATTTACCTGAGGTTCTTTAAGCCCCACCATAGACAGTAAAAGTATTTGTCTAGAAATGATGCTTTTGTGACACCAAATGTCAAAGCATCCCCAAATATGCCAAACTGATAGAAATCGTTATCGGGATTACATAGACGTGTAAGATTACTTGTTTCAAACCATATATTCCTAAGAGGTTCATGCATGTGGTGGCAATCGAAATATTCGTATCGACAAGAAGGTTTCTCTTCATTACAAACGCTTCTCCAGCATGCTTCCTGTCTTTCAATTGATAGAAGATACCAGCAAGCTCCTAAAACCTGCTCATCAATATATCAACTAACCGCTTCAGCATTACAATTTAACTTGCATACCAAAAACAAGAGAAGGAAATGCGTACTTACATGGCTTGCCAGCATGTAGAGCATCAGGTTATAAGCAGCACCTGCCCATGCTGTTTCGGTTACGACACCATTAGCCTTGATAATTCTGGATGAGAGCGGAATGATAAGGAAAAGTCTCGGGATATACTGAAAAATGATGATGAAGCGAAGGACATTTTTCGTGTTTGCCATTGTTGAACCACCAAGATTTGGAATGACAAACCAAATTAACAGCTGAAATGCGCAAAAAGTATCACAAAAAGTCTAGATCATATTCATAAAAGAATTTATAAGGCAATCTGATAAATTGAGGTACCTGAGGAAGAGGCAGGGCAGCGACAAGATCAATCCAAAAGTGTGTCTGAAGGTACCTAACTGCAATCTTTCTAGAATCTATGACAAGCTCTCCTCTCCCAAAAACACGGGATGAAGGAGCGACATAAGCTGTTCGAAAACGAATGAAAATCTGAACCATGTAAAAGGCATCAGCTACTGATCTAACTATTGTAAGGCCAATTTCAAGGGGCTTTAGAATATTTATGCAGGCTTCACTTGAAACTTTTGGCAAATAAAAGAATAGAGGATCAACAAACAGAGAAACTAAGCATGCTACTAAAAATATCTTAGTCCATCTGTGAACTATCCGTCCTCGAGGGTCCAATATCTTGTTCTTTACTCTCTCATAGTCCTCTGAGAACACTCTACATAATACTTTCGCTTTCAATGATCTTCTGTTTCTCCTGGGAACTTCCTTCTCAATCTTCGTAGAATTCGAACATTCTGATATTTTTGTTCCATCAATGTTGTACGTGAGCTTAACTCCACCATCTCCACTGGCTGTTGGAAAATTGGCTAATTCAACATCTTCTTTAAACCTGAAATTTCACTTGTAAATGTCAAAAATCAAAGGACTAATGCATGAAACAAGATTAAACAGAAATGCTAAGAACTTGAACTGAAATTCGAAAACGAAAGGTGGGAATTCAAACCTTACAGATCTTGAATTACCAAAATCCATTGTGTTCTTGTGAAAGAACAGCTCTGGTTTGAATTAGATTTGATCTGAGAGACAAAAGAAACAAATTAGATATAAGGCTAGAGACATCAACTGTACTTAGGAAGCACCACATTAGTCAAAATTGACAAGGCATAAGCTCAAAGCCACAAGAGATAAAAGCACCATTGATTGTTGTTCTTTAACCAGGTATCATGTGAAAGAAAGCAATAGAAATCAGATCAAGTTAGATATGAAAGCTGGCAACAAAAGCTATCCCCACTTTTTTTAAGGGAAAGTAGGAAGTCAAACATGTGACATTATTTCTTAAAACACTCAACTTAAATGAGCGATTACTTAATTAAGAGCATAGCTTAAAGAATTAGCAACTTCCCCTTAAATTTAATGTCGGCTGAAGCAGAAACATATGAAAACCATAAATTATTCTTCTTTCGTTAAGCTAGCCCAAATTCAGATGCCTTCGCTTTGTACTCAAACGCCAATACAGCAAGCAGTATAAGAAAATGGATAAATAATTATGACCTCCCTGAGGTTTGATCAAATACACTAATACCTCTCTGTGTTTTACATATCTAATTTATACCTCCCTAAAGTTTGTCTTTATCACATTATTACCTCCCTTGATTCTTATTAAACATTTTTTCTTTCAAAATTGTTGATATTGTTAAGATTTGTGATTAAGATTAGTCTTGTCTCCTATCTAATATTGATTTTGTGACGTCCTTTGTTACAAAATTTTTTTTTTTTTACTTATCATAAGACTTTTTGCATACCCTTTAAGTTGTGATTACATTAAAAAAAAGACATTAAAAAGGTCTAATTAAGAAAAACTTAAATATAGAACATTTTAAGAGATGATATTAGTCCGTAAACATATATCACGTTAATAATTTTGATAGAAAATCAAACATTAATAAATAGAGGGAGATTATAGTATGATGGATGTAAAATACATGGAGATACAAATTAGATACGTAAAACACAAGGAGATACTAGTGTATTTGACTAAATCTAAGGAAGTTATAATTATTTACCCATAAGAAAATAAATAAATAAATAAAAGTATAGCCCAACAGGAAAGTATTTTATATTAAAGTCACTAGAACAAATATTTCAAATATCTAATGATGGACTAACTTTTAGACTTCAAAAAGTAGTGTAAAAGCCAGCAAAAAGCCCGCGATTCACAACATATACATGATTCCAAGTTTTCAAAAAATATATATATTTTTTCAAGTAAACATCTTATCAAACACCAAGTGGGCATTACCGAACTGATGAGAACAATTGAGACTTGCTACAAAAAAATGGCCATTGAATTCCACCAATCCAACTTTCCTCTTTGGATTCTCTCTTGATTCAGATAAGAATAACTAACATCAAGGAAAAAAAAAACAAATGAAGCACAAAATGAAGAAATTGAAACTGGGAAGTTTTACGAGGAGGAATGTAACATGTTGCTAGTTCCCCCATAAACGGACTACAAAGTACAAAAGTTAGTTAGAAAGTACAAAAGAAATTGGCAGAGAAAGTTATACGTATATACATTTTCATACACTTTTATGATTCAAAAATTTAGGAGAAACGAGTGAGATGGAAGACGGGACAAAGAGACAGAGACTTGTGACTGTGTCCAAAAACCAAAACTGGAAACTTTTTTTTTTTTTTTTTTTTTAAATTAGAGGAGTTCTACACAATCAGTGGGGTTGACTCCGTTAGATACGGTTGCCATTCGCATCTCCACACGTGGTAAGCCAGTGTGGACATACAGCTACTCCTGCCTGTGCCTGTTATATACACAGTAGGACAAAATATTTATGAAAATTAAAGACTGCATCATCGTGTATCCAAAATTTTTAATTATTTCTTCTGAAAATATTTAAAATTAATATAAAATAAAAGTCTAATACATTCTGAATTTTGAAATTGGTCTAAATGATCTATTGTCTAGATTTGTTAGTCGGAGGGGTAGGATTGGGCTCGGACTGAAATTTTTTTTGGGTTTTTTTTTATAAAAAAATCAGTGCAAACCTAGCTCAGCCAGCACTTTCTCTGTGCTTAATCCAGAGCTAGACCGGACTCTTAAAGACAATCCCAAACCCAACCCATTTAACTCGACTTGACTTTATCTTTTAATTAAAATAGCTATTTTTATTAATTAACATAATTTTATATTTTAATTAAAATGATATTTAATCAACATACTACTTTTCGGTTACAATTCAACACCAATAAAATAAACTCTAGTTCATGGCAATTTGGCATTATTTCAATTAATTAAAAAAATCATTATTAGGCCTAAATTCAAATAAGAATACTGGAATTATTATTTGAAAAAATGAGTAATCAACGCAGTAAATTAAGAGCAGTAAATAACAAAATTATTAAAATATATGCAAATTTTCAATCTGAAATAAATTTATGAGAAAAAGTAAAAATATTAACATAAAAATATAACATTATATCGGACTAAGCCGGGTCTGGGCTTTAAGAGAAATCCCAAGCTCTACCACTTGAACATCGGGCTTCAACGGGCTTGGATCGGACTGGCCTAAACTACAAAATCTCATTACCAAGCACGGCCCAAAACATGCTGGCTTGAGCGGGCCGGGCAGCCCCGTGGCTCGATGAACAGGTCTACTATTGTCCCTTAAACTTGTAAAGCATCCAATTGTCTCTATAAACTTTGAAAAACCAACTAATTTTGCCTCTTAAGTCCCACTAAACTAGCGTTTATGACACGCGCATTTTGAAAAGTCAAACGTGGGATAACCAATAAATGATTGATACGTGGCAATAAGGGGACAAACTGTGTCACTTTTTCAAAGTTTAGGAAGCTAACTGGACGAACACAAAGTTCAGGAGGCACTTATGATACTAGAGACAAGTTCAAAGGGCTTCAAATGTATTAAGTTTAAAATAAATGCGAAAAAAAACTTATGTTAAGGTTTTTTTTTTTTTTTTTTTTTTAGAAAATGGAATAGTTTTTTTTTTTTTTTTTTAACTTTATTAAGTTAATATGATTGTTTTGTTCCATATTGGTTAGTCTTCCTTGCACAAACTCAATATTTTTAGTTTAAATAAATTTAGGTTTATTTAAGAATTAAACTCGATAGTCACCTTTCAACAAGTCTATAACACGGTGTGCTATAATGTGGAAGAAACAAATAAGGTGTTTCTGAGAGATCCTATTGTAAACCGGGTTCATTGTAGTCTGCACCGTTGGATGCTTGATACATCATCATAGTTGCTGATATGTCATACATCCAATGGTACGAACCACATGGACCCGATTCATATTAGAAATTTTATGTATTTACATGTGGAAAAACAATTATACATGTGTAAATTATAAATCAAGCGTCCGTTCTTTTCAATGGGGTCAGGGAACCTTTTCTTTAATCAATCTCGGTCCTTCGCTCCATTTGCTCCTTTTAATGGGATATATTGATTTTATTTACACAATTTTGAGATATTTGGCTAAATATAATAGTATTGGTATATTTCAAGACTAACTTTGACCTTTTAATGTTCATTATAATTAAAACTCGGTTTAAACTTTCTAAATTGATTTTTAAATGTATATGTGTAAAAGTTATAATTTATTGATATTATAAATGAATTTTTTTAGACTTTTTCTTAACCTTTAATTATTTTTTTATCGCTATTATTTTTAATGGCTTAAATGGAAAAGGATAATTTTTAAAATGGATTCGAAATCGAACAAGTAATATTTATGAAACAAAGAATAGTGGGATATTTGGATATCAAATATACTCGTATTACTAATTTTTTTATCCTCATAGTCTAATAGCTTTTATTTCTTAATATATGATGATATTAATATCAAACAATTTGAATGTTTCACAAATATAAACAAACTTATTTATCTTTATAGTAAAGTTGTGTCCCTTATCAAGAGTGTAAAATTTTATATGGTGTCATCTTAATTATAAAATATTACTTCTGGTTTCATTCTACTTCTTCATATTATTTAGCGCATTAAAATAATATATTTGGAGAGTGAAAGAAAAAGAATCTCTTCGTATATAAAGGCAGTGATACATATAAGGTGATGAATTATGTGAAAAATCCATACTTGCTAGGGGGTTTCTCGTCTTGAGGAAAGCTGGGTCAGGACTGCAAAACAAAACAAAGGTACTTTGACACCCGAGTTAGTAAGGGATCCAGAAGCAATCAAATAAAAATAGGAGGATCTATATGTACCTTTTGAGGTAGAGAGACTTTTATATAGGCTCCAAACTGTCCTAATTAGATTAGGATTAATATTCTTGTTTGACCAATAGGAAAGATTCCTAATTGGGGTACAATAGTACCTTTGTAGAGTTCTATCCTGAATAGGATTTAGACTCCTTTATAGGCAAGTAACGAAGAATCATCTCTTGATTAGGATATGGTCTCCTTGCTATAGAAAGATTGTATAGTCTGCCAAATATCGAATTTATCGGCTTATTGGATCAGAGTACTGTTGGTTCGGCTATAAGGATTCGATTATCCAGCTTATTCAGAAATTGGTCTTTGCTCTATATTTTTTCAGATATCTCGCTTGCCGGTGAATTTTCTATTATGTTATCAGAAATGATGAATCATGTGAAACATTCATACCCGCTAGGAGGTTTCTCATCTTGAGAAAGACTAGATCAAGATCTGCAAAACAAAACAAAGATTCTCTGACACTCAAGTCAGTAAGAGATCAAGAAGCAGTAGAGTAGATAAGAGAATCTATATGTACCTTTTGAGCTAGAGAGACCTTTATATAGGCTCCAAACTATCCTAATTAGATTAGGATTGATATTCTTATTTAACCAATAGGAAAGATTCGTAATTGGAGTAAAATAGTATCTTTGTAGAGTTTTATCCTGAATAGGATTTAGTCTCCTTAATAGGTAATTAAGAAAGAATCATCCCTTGATTAATATATGGGCTCTTTGCTATGGAAGGATTATAGTTTGCCAAATACCGGATTTATCGGCTTATTGGATCGGAGTACTGTTGATTCGGCTACAATGGTTCGGTTATCCAGCTTATTTGAAACTTGGTCTTTACTCTATATTTGTTTGGAAATCTCGCCTGCGGGTAAATTTTCTATTATGTCATCATATGGGTAGAGTATTCTTAAATTATATGCAGATCGAAAGAGAGAATATTAGAGGTTTTGAAATTGAATGTTAAATGTTATTGTTTTGGAGGACTATATTTTTTATATTTATTTTGTCATTTTCTTGTATTGTCTTATAAGGAAAAGCTTCAATTTTTTGGTTATTAACCTCTAATTTTATTCCTTTAAGAGACCGATGGTGTTATTATATTTTTCTACCATCTACGAATTCCCACTCATGTGCTTTATTTCTAAGGATAATAAGACTTAGAGAATTTTTAAAAGAATAATCAATGTAATTTTTTGAAGCATAAATTTTAAACCAATCAAAAAATAAAATATGGACCTGATTTAGTTCAACAAATTTATAAAATTCTTTTTGAATTAATTTTCTAGAATCCATAAAATTTTTAAAAAACCATAATATCTTTTCAGTGTTATTTTCATGAAGTATTTTTTTTATTTATTTGAAATCCTTTTAAAATAACATTTAATTCATTTAAAACATTTTCTGTGACTGTTAAAAACATTGGGCTTGTGGGCATATTTAAGTCTTGAATTGATTTTGTAAGTTTTTGGCTTCTTGTGATTCTTGAATTTGAGATTGGGTTCTTGAACTTTCACCTTCACCTGGTTTTGTATAAATAGCCCTAGGTATATTAGAAATGTAATTTACTCCTCTTAAAACAACATTCCGAATTTCAGAGGTTGAATGCCCTAAGATCCAAGGGTAAAATAAAAAATAAGGAAATAAACAATAGAACAAAACAAAAATAAACAAATAATTAGGCAAACTAAAAGAAATAAAAGGATTAATGCAATATAAGAAAATAAACAAAAGCACTATGTAAAATAAAAGTGCAGAAAATATAAATAAACAAATGAATGTAACTTTCAAATATGAGTATCCCCTACTTCTGATTTGTTACATACTTTTGCAAAGGATCCCATAATACTTGAAAGGGTCTTAGAACAAAATTAAAATATGATTATATAAATTTAGGCAGCGTAGCCAACAAGATATCAATATAAATAATGATCAAAATATGATTATATTAAAAGTAGGTGGCATCGCCAACCATAAAAGTACACACCTTGAATCAGAATAAAAAACTGGAGATACATTCCTTAATAAAAGGGATGACTTAATTAAAATAAAAAAGACTAAAGGTTTTTTGGATAAGAGGAAAGGAAAAGTAAGGATAGGGAGAGAAAAGAAATAAGGTAATGGTTGAGAGGTGAGGAAAGGAGAGAGAATGAGTGGATGTTTGTGGAAAGGTAGAGAGAATGAAGAAAGGGATGATTATAAAAGAGAGATAAGGACTAGTAGTAGTGTATGGTAAGTATCAATTTCCTTTGGGGTAGTGTCCTTTATATAGGCATCTTGAAGGGCATATTTGAAATTTTGAATAGTACTTTAAATAGTAACTAAGGGCAATTTTGTAAATGTGAATAGTGCTGCTACAGTGTTTGTCATGTGCCGGGTTTAGCAACTTTTTCAAAGTTGTCTGTAGAGAATTTTGAATAGGAATTTTCTCCAAAATAAATCTTGAAAAATGTGGCTGGTATCTTCAGAATGCAAAGTTGGTGTCTTGTCTTAGACTGCACAACAAGCAGTGTTTTGTGATGAAAAATCATCTGGTATCTTTAAAAGTTTGGATTTTAAGGAAAATTATTGTCCTTAATTTTTTTCTAGGCACCGGATTTGGTAACTTAACCAGATTTTTCTTTTTCTCTTTTTTTATAGCGTCCAGAATTACCAAACTAACACTGATAATCTGATTCATTGTCACTCAGATGTATGGTCTGGTTAACTGAATTATCATCATCATCGTTTGAAGGAACCTTCAGAACATATTGTTGGAGGAAGGAGGCCATCTCTTTTAGAGTTTTTGCTGCCGTTAGTTTTGAGGCAATTTGTGATTTTTTCGCTAGAAACTGAGTTTGTTCATCAAGTGAAAGGAATTTGTTTTGATATTCTTCATAAGTTTATGGTATCGAAGACCGATGAATTATCTAAATACCTACTACTTATGGAATGGTGGTGGAATGAAAGCTTAACTTTTCTATCTTGATATTAAGTTTTTTTATTTTAATTCAAAATTTGGTTGAGAAGTTTCTATTGGTTGGACAAGTTGATGATAATTGTATTTTATATACTTATTTTACCTTTGTTTTTGTGCTTTAATTGAGTTGTTTTTATTTATTTAAGGCATATTTTACTTCCTTTTTATATATTTTCCTTGTTAGGACCCCTAAGAAGATAATGGAGCTAAAAGTGCATGATAAGGGAGTGAAATTGACTTGAAACAGCCTAGGAGCAGTACTAAGGTGTGACCATGCCTTGGGAGATGCTGATTTTGGAGTTTTAAAGCTGATTTGGTGATTTGGGCCTGCGTTCATGATGGGCCAAGGAAAAGCTGTAGGATTGGTTTTATTGAGGAGAAAGCTAAAAGTCTTTTGGATGAGAATTCTTAATAGCTAATGGACTCCTTGTCAAAGGAGGAATGTTTCATTTTGGTGATTCCCTTAAAAGAAGGGATGGTTTTGGACTCTGAGGAGAACTCTTCTTTCCTTTTTGTTTTGATGAAAACAAAAGAGTTTAGGGGATTACTCAGCAGTAGTTTTGGAGTTTTAAGTTTTTAGAGTTTAGTTTTCCAGATTTTATTCTTATTTTCTCTCTTGGAAGAACGGATTGGGAGAACTTGTTCTTGGAAGCTAGGGTTTTGAGGAGCATTCATCTTTTCATCTCAACGATTCGTACATCAACCACTTTGATTCTAGTTTTCTCTAAACCTTTCTCTTCACCATGTTTTCCTTAATTCATTTTTATGTTATTAGTTTAGTGATGAACTAATTCCACCATAGCTAAGGCTATGGTGGATCTTAGCAATTGTTCCATGTAATTATTTTATGTTTAATGCAATTTAATTCGTATTATTTTCCAATATTGTGTTGTGTATGTTTAATGCTTTGAATGCGTGACCATCAATTCCAATGTTTATAGTTAATCTATAATTGGCCAAAGGACTAGATTAACAGAATCTTACAACACGACTTTTGCATGACCATTGCTCTAGTGGCTCACTAGTTAGTGTTAGGATTTCTTAGACTTAATGCTTTCTGGCTTGACATTTAGAACTGAGAGGTTTAAGTGTTTAGGTTAAGAATTAGAATTAATAGCCCTAACCGGTATTGATTATTTATGGAAATCGCCATTTTGGAATTTAATCGAATTAATTGCATAATATAAAATATTGCTGGAATTAATGTTAAGTGAAACCGGGCACCTTAATTAGCTTTCTCATTAAATTTCTCTTATATAACTTTGTTTGATTCTCAATTTTAATTTAATTGTTTTCAGCAGTAATTTATTCACAAATAAAAGCCAATAATTTTACTCTCTCCGCCTAGGTTAATAAAAACCCAATTGTGTTTAGGATTAGCATAATTAGTCCTAGTGGGATCGACATCTTTCTTACTTTGTATTACTTGAGCGACGAAGTACACTTGCTTCTATTAGTATGTATTTATTATGCATCGAGTTTTTTGGGCCGTTGCTGGGGACTATTTTTATGCAATGCTAGATTAAAAGGTTTTTGTTGATTTAGGTTTTTTGTGTATATTTTTTTTCTTCACTTGTTCTTTTTCTTTTATTTTGTGAGGTGATGGCGATTAACGCTTTTGAGCCATCGATGGAGGAACTAATGATGAATTTTCTATCTTCAAAAGATGCTCAACATGATAGTTTGTACAGTTCAACACAAAATTTATGCATGTGATTAGGTTTAGTAGTTGATATGGCTGCAGACACATCAATTATAGAGGCCGATTCAAATGAAAATGTTGAAATCTTTATCTTAGTTGAAGCTTATCATGGAAAAATTATTGGCGAAAATTTAGAGTTAGTTCTAAGTCAAGAAGAAGGTAGGTTAGAGGTCGTTAGTGAATTGACTAAGTGTGAAGTTTCCATGGTGGGGATTAAAGATATACAATTCGATGTGCCCCCTGTTCATTATTTTATGTTGTTTATGAGCTACTAAGAGAATCGCAAAGGGAACAAGCGAGAATTTTCGTTAAACAACTCAAATTTTTGTCATGGAAATCTTCAACTTGGGATCAACTAGCGCCTTTGATGTGCATTCACAAGATTTTTCTCAAAGAGTTTGAATTTCTCATACGACTCCAAACTTTTACATGAAAGGGAAGTTTAAGTCGAGCTAAACGACTATAAAATTAGCTCTTTTGAAAGGCAACCCGATTTTTGTTTTTGATTTTTGTTCATTTTTTGGTTAATTAGTTGTTTTTTGTTTTAATTTGTAGGATTAATTGTGTTAATTTTTGGTTTTTTGTTGCAGGTTTTTGACTAAGGTATGACCGTGACTTAGTCTGTGTGTGCTTCTGTTTCTATTATATATAAAACAAATTAAAAAAAATTTTTTTTGGCAAGAAACAGAAGAAAGGAGTGTCCAAGGCGTGACCTTGTCTTGGACAAGCCCATCTTCTGTTTCCTTTCCCCCCTTTCTTTTTATTAATTAAAAAAAATTTAGCAGATCAAATTAACACCTATTCTAACCTATTCTAACCCACTTTCTTTCTAATTAATTAAAAAAAAAAATTAACAGATCAAATTGACACCTATTCTAACCTATTCTAACCCACTTTCTTTCTAATTAAAAAAAAATTAACAGATCAAATTAACACTTATTCTAACATATTCTAACCCATCTTTTTCTTTTTGACTTTTCTTCTCCCTTCTACAGCCTTTGAGTCTGCCGCCTCCACCAACACCGTTCGTCCGCCGTTCGCCACAATCACCGTCTCTGTCGTTCGCCCACCGTCTCTGTCTCCGCCGACCATCGCTGGATCTCCGCCAGAGCCCTCCTTGGACACGCCTATCCTCTGTCCTACGCCGTCCGCCGCCCATACCTCCTTTCCACCGCGAGCTACACCGCCATCACCAGACGCTCCTTCCTCCATGCCGTTGCTGGCAGTGGAAATCCTCCGGCAGCCCCCTCTTTTTGGTGAACCGACCCATTCAGTCAACTCTCAGCTGATTCAACCTGAAATTTTGGCCTCTCTGCCACCTTTTCCGACCTCTCAAGGTACAACTCAGCTCTAGCGAAAGAGAAAGGCAGTTTCAACACCTCCTCGCCATCTCTCCCCTTGATTCAATTCATCTTGGCTTCGATCGGTTTGAAATTCCAATTAATCTTTATTGATTCTTCTTTTTACTTAATTATTGAGTATTAAGTTTGATTGTTAGATTGATTGAAAAATTATTTTGAGATGGTGAATATCATGTGGAACTTTTCGAGTCAAGGATTTACAGAAAGTTAGTTTGTTGATATTCTCTATCACGTGCTATATTGTTTTAAATTCTTAATTTTCAATTTGTTCATCTTGGATAATTATTGAGTTAATTAAGTGGAGCCATTAACTGATAAGTGTTAGGATGACAAGTATTAAGCTGTTAGTTTTCACATTATTGATTTGGTTATATTGAGAGTTCAATATTGGTTCTCATCGATTGAATCAATTAGTAGATTTTGGGTCATTGTACACTGTTGATATATTGCTTTTTGTGTTCTAAGGGATTAACTTGATTCTCTGCAGTGCAATTTTTGCTAAATTTAATTGTTTTGTGCATTATAAGATAAAAAAAATGGCCAAAAGTTGCAAATCATGTGACTTTGACATTTTTCATAAAGCGAAAAATGAGATAGGGGACAATGAGCTATGGCAAATATTTCATCAATTTTTCTTTGCACCAAAGTGATGCAAGGCTCTGTGTCCGCCTTCTCCTCAATAGCGCTTGGACCTCGGCGTTCGATAACCAGGGGAGTTCTCTCGTTCTATTCTTTTTAGTTTTTGGTTATTGTTGGTTAATATACATTAGCGATAATGTATGTTTTAAATGTGGGGAAGGGGAATTGCAAATTAATTTTTTATTTTATTCCTCTTGAGCTGCTTGAGTTCATTTTCTGTGGTCCTATGTTTGTCACTTGCAACTTAATGTTCCAACTCCTCAAAGCAATGTTTTTGTTTTTCAAAAAACAAAAAAAAAAACAAAAAAAACAAAAAACAAAACGCAAAGTCACAAACTCTCATTTTACATCTTTCTAGGTTAAGTATGCTTGTTAATAGGAATGTTCACATTAAATGCAACATGAGGCCCTATTTAATTGGTACCTTTGTAATAATATAGACTCTAGGGTTGAGATGTATCACTTTTAGACATACACTTTTTATGAAGCTTCTTTTTGATTGAGCATAAGTAAAGAGATGAAATAGGCAAACTGTGTGCTTTATTTTGGATTAATCTTGGGGTAAGGAAAATTAATTATTTGTGCTTAATGTAAATTGACAAAAAGTCAAGAATGGAGATTGGAAATTTATTCCGCTGGCTTCACTTGCCAGGTGAAGTTATGAATAGTGCTAGTAGCCACTCGATTGAATGTGCTTAGTTGAGTAAGTCGGGTGCATTGTGTTTGCTCCATCTTTGTTATCTGTTTGGAAAGACTAAGTAACATCTCAAGTAAGGTCGAAAGTTGTAAAGTTAATTAAATGGAATCGATCAATGTATCGTGGTATATCCCCCAAGAAAATTGTGTAAATTCTAAAGTCCTATTGATCTTTATCTATGTGATTGATTGGAAAGTGACTTAGAAGTTTACTATTTTAGTGATGCAAATCATATTCTGATAGTTAATTGAGTTGCTTGTGTGCATAAGATTGGGGTTAAATGCCAAATTCTTTGTGACAACCTTATTGATTGAGTATGCTTAATTTGTGGATGAAAGTGAGGTTGTGGTTTGTGATGTTTTGAAAATCGGTTGTTTGATCTATAATTTTCCTTAATTGTTTTCTGGAGTTGGAGATGTTTTGTTTGCTTGAGGAAAAGCAAAGTTTAAGTGTGGGGAAGTTGATAAGTGTATTTTATATACTTATTTTGCCTTTGTTTTTGTGCTTTAATTGAGTTGTTTTTATTTATTTAAGGCATATTTTACTTTCTTTTTATGTATTTTCCTTGTTAGGACCCTTAAGAAGAGAATGGAGCTAAAAGTACATGATAAGGGAGCGAAAATGACTTGAAACAGCCCAAGAGCAGTACTAAGGCGTGACCATGCCTTGGGAGATGCTGATTTTGGAGTTTTAAAGCTGATTTGGTGATTTGGGCTTGCGTTTATGATGGGCCAAGGAAAAGCTGCGGGTTTGGTCTTATTGAGGAGAGAGCTAAAAGTCTTTTGGCTGAGAATTCTTGATAGCTAATGGACTCCTTGTCAAAGGAGGAACATTTCTTTTTGGTGATTCTCTTAAAAGAAGGGATGGTTTTGGACTCTGAGGAGAACTCTTCATTCCTTTTTGTTTTAATGAAAACAAAAGAGTTTGGGGGATTACTCAGCAGTATTTTTGGAGTTTTAAGTTTTTAGAGTTTAGTTTTTTAGATTTTATTCTTATTTTCTCTCTTGGAAGAACGGATTGGGAGAACGTGTTCTTCGGAGCTAGGGTTTTGAGGAGCATTCATCTTTTCATCTCAATGATCCCTACATCAACCACTTTGATTCTAGTTTTCTCTAAACCTTTCTCTTCACCATGTTTTTCTTAATTCGTTTTTGTGTTATTAGTTTAGTGATGAACTAATTCCACCATAGCTAAGGCTATGGTGAATCTTAGCAATTGTTCCATGTAATTATTTTATGTTTAATGCAATTTAATTCGTATTATTTTCCAATATTGTGTTGTGTATGTTTGATGCTTTGGATGCGTGACCATCAATTCCAATGTTCATAGTTAATCTATAATTGACCAAAGGACTAGATTAACAGAATCTTACAACACGACTTTTGCATGACCATTGCTCTAGTGGCTCACTAGTTAGTGTTACGATTTCTTAGACTTAATGCTTTCTGGCTTGACGCTTAGAACTGAGAGGTTTAAGTGTTTAGGTTAAGAATTATAATTAATAGCCCTAACCGGTATTAATTATTTATGGAAATCGCCATTTTGGAATTTAATCGAATTAATTGCATAATATAAAATATTGCTGGAATTAATGTTAAGTGAAACGAGACATCTTAGTTAGCTTTCTCGTTAAATTTCTCTTATATAACTTTGTTTCATTCTCAATTTTAATTTAATTGTTTTCAGCAGTAATTTATTTACAAACAAAAGCCAATAATTTTACTTTCTCCGCCTAGGTTAATAAAAACCCAATTGTGTTTAGGATTAGCATAATTAGTCCTCGTGGGATCGACATCTTTCTTACTCTGTATTACTTGAGCGACGAAATACACTTGCTTCTATTAGTGTATATTTATTACGCATCAGTTGAGGTCTAGTAACTCCTTCTAAAATCCATTCTTCAGGAAATGTAACTTCTTTCCAAAGAATAGATTTAAGGATGATCGTGTTAGATTTGTTAAATCTGTTTGTTAAAGAATGGTCTTACCTTTTTTATTGTAGAATTTAACCTTAGTCACAAAATCAAACATCGTAGCTTTATAGTGAATTCTGTAAATTAAAGCAACTGTAATTGATCCTTCAAGAATTTTATAATTATGAGTTTTAATTGTAAAACCAATTAGAATGTTTTTATCATTTAAGGAAATAATAAAATTTGAATCACATTCAAAAGAAATTGGTCCAATACAAAGACTTGACTCAACAGAACTAAAGATTTCCAAAATTTGTAAATCTGACATCTCTTAAAATAGCAAGAATTGAGGTATCTAATCTTTCTTTAATCAAAGGTTTTATTCTGACCTGACTTAATCCTATATGTATATATTTATAGGTTTTATCTTTATGTTTTTTTAAAGATTCCCGAGAAAGGAAATTTATAGTTATTATGGTGGGACAAAGTCAAAATACAAAAACACTAAATTAATCTTGAAACATTTAAAATATGATGTATTTATCTAAAGATCATGGAGATTTTGAATAATTTGATAGGAATTGTAGATGGATTCTTTTTTAAGAGATATTGAAGAAGGAATTTTGTTTTCATTTAGAATTATTATTATACATCTAACAACTTAGCTTGGTCAAGAAAATTGGGTAATTTCTCAATTACATAAGATCACATGAAAGGGGAAAAAAAAAACGTTTTATTCTGATATGGCCAAAATATGTCTCTTTGGTTTCTAATTAATTGATATGAGACATTTGATCCTAATCTATTAAAGTTAGCTTCCGATCTACTGAAATTGAGCATATGTGTCCTTTAGTAACGAATATATTTAACATAATTCAAATATTAAACCTAATTTAGACATGGGAATATTAAACCTAATTTTGCTCAACTTATATGCAGTTTAAAATTTAGAGAGTAAGTGTGCTTAATTGCAATAAATTAAAGACAAAATCTGCCAAATCAATTACACAATAGATTAAGGCTAAAATGTTACGTTTGGAATAGACTAAGTGTGCTTCTATTTATTTTTTGCTCTATTGATTATATGTAACAATATCAAACTCATTGTGGATTTATTTTATCAATTTGATGTTTCTTTTAATCTTAATTAGTATTTCATGATTTAAAAATATTAATATATATAATGT
Source organism: Euphorbia tirucalli (assembly GCA_039660915.1). Taxonomy (NCBI): domain Eukaryota; kingdom Viridiplantae; phylum Streptophyta; class Magnoliopsida; order Malpighiales; family Euphorbiaceae; genus Euphorbia; species Euphorbia tirucalli. The sequence continues at coordinate 17,820,305 of CM077639.1, forward strand.
ATAAGAATATTTTATTTAATCACGAAAATTCTACGTAGGCAATAATGAGGAGAAAGACAGCTTGTATTTGTTTATACATGTCCACCAACTAACAGGAGGAGACACTTCTTCATGATGAATAATGGTGGGGCACTTTATGATTTTTTTTTTCTTTTCTTTTTAACTTTTAACTTTTTAATTTTATTCTTAATAAAATTCTTTTTGTTCTTAATTACCATGCGATATTCTTAATTAATATTAAATATATCTCTTAAAATAAATAAGGGTAAATTTGAGAAAATAAGGTCAAAAGTGCATAGATAATATAAAATCACATATAAAAAGAAAAAAGAAAAAAAAAACTAAAACGATATATATTTAAGAACAAAGAGAGTACATTTGAGCAATTGGCCAAATTTAGATGCTGTTATGCTCGTATTTTTAAATTATATTGAAATTGACTATATAATCAATTTTCTGCAAAATACATTTAAGAACTTCACTGTATAATTAATTTTTTAAACACATTAAATACGTAATATTTTTATTTTGACACATTTATCTTGTAGGGTGTAATATCTATTAATTAGATCGTAATATCCACTATTTTATGTATAAGGTCTCTTATTTATTATTTTTCAGCGTTAGTTTATCACTTACTAATAATTGCATTTTGAATGTGTTTCATTCCATCAATGCGTATGAATGGTGTTTTGGTTATCTTACTGTGATTAATTTTTACAAAATATATAATACAATCGGAACGAAATTATTAGTAAAAGCTAGTTAATATATATATATATATATATATATATATATATATATATAATGATCTCAGAGAGAAAAGCTATAAAGCTTTACTGGTGAATTGAAAAACACAGTGAATGCTTATTTAAAGAAGAAGGAAAATGGCGCCAAAAGTTGTTATGAGTAACTGCCTCCTCTGCCAGCTGGATAAATCTGGTGTATTCTGAAAGAATCTTGGTGAAATGCGGCTCAAATAAAGCTTGAAATTCAGCTGGAATGAGAGCAACATGCATTGCAACTTGCAGTAGCCATTGCAGCAGAGAGTGCCGCAAGACACGACAACAAATGTAGCTGGAACGCATTAGAGTGCAAATGCAAATGTATTACAGATGCAACATACTCCAACAAAAATCAATCCATATATTGAGTTATTGTGATTTAAAATTTTATAGTTTAAATCATAGCTGTGAAAACCGGACCGGTTAGTTTGTATCCGGTTTTCACTCTGGTCAATAACCGGTCAACTTTCGGTCGGATCGTCCGATCGAACCGGAAACCGTGAACCGGACTGGTTTTCTAGTTTGACCATACTTCTTTTTTTTTTTAATATTTGAATATAAAATTTAAGTTATTATTTTGATGTGTTTTTAATTAAAATAAAATATAGTTTATATTTTTAAATTCTGTTAAATTAGATTGATATTTAATTGTAACTATAAAAACTATATTTCATAAATTGAGTTTTTTTAATTATCATATTGTGCTTGAAATGCTTAAACTTAAAGAATTATAATAAAAATATTCAAATTTTTATGTATTATAAATATAAAAATAAAAATATTTTAATATATTTATTAAATCGGGTTCGATTTCGGTTTATTTCGGTTTAATCCGGTCCGGATCTAAAAACCATGGTTTAAATAGTTGAAAGATAATCTTTCACACGTAATATTTCTAATTTATCATTATTTAAGTTACTAATATTATTTGGTAATATTAAATTGTTATAATTGATTATTCAAATTTGTGTTGGCATTTGTAAATTGTTTTTAATTTGAAGTTAATTTAATATATTTTATTGATTTTTATACATAATTAAATTAAAAGATCTAGTAGAAAATTATAAATAAAAAACACAAAATTCGTTTATATTAATTTAGAACCGACAAAAATGGAAAAGTGATATATTAATTTGATAACAAAGAGGATTAAACAAGAATGACAAGAACGTGGAAGAGTGAAAAATATAATTAATGATGTCTTTAATTCCACATATATTGTTGCATTAAAGACAAAAAAAATTGGTTTGAGCAAATCACGTCTTTAATTAAAGGGACCATATTTACGTGATATGTCTATGACGGTGGTGGAACATGAGGGCATGGATCCTTCCCCCTTTTTTTTTTTTTTTTTCACATCGATGGATCACACATGATCTCCTGAATTTTAAAAATATCCTAATATTTTCTGAATTTCTTAAAAGTATTCTAATACTCCATTGAATTTCTTAAAATTGGTCCAGTTTACCCCCTAAATCCCATAAAAATCAGAGTTTGCTTTGAAAAGTCAAACATAAGACAAACAATAATTGAGTGACATGTGGCTGCAACGGGGCAAACTTGGTCACTTTTTCAAAGTTCTAGGGGGTATTAGGACATTTTAAAAGTTCAGAGGGAGGCGTTTTTGAACAAGTTCAGGGAATATCTATGTATTTAGCCTTTTTTATATTCATATATAAAATTGGAGAATATAATATGATTAATTTATCCTGTGACTTAGTTTTCTTTTTATATTTCTGGTTTATTCCTCCGTACGTATGATAAGTGATAAATATAACAATAATTTCATGCATTAATTAGAATTAAATTGAGCTTTATTGAATTAATTTTAGCTAATCAGAGCTTATTTTAGGTTATAAATTAAATTGGAGCAAAACTGTGAAAAATTTCGACAAGTAGGCTCGTAAACAGGTTGAAAAAAACTGAAAAAGAGCTGTTGAAGAGGGAGAAAAAGATGATAGAAATTGGTCCTTACTGTGGACCCTTAGAGGGATGGCAGAGAAGATATGGCTTGTCTTGAAAAGAGAGTTGACTTTTGGAAAAATTTTACTTGTAAATCTAGACTAGCTTTAGTGGTTAAGCTTTATATTATTTTAATTTGTGGTTATTTTTGAGCCACAATGCTAAATACTTTATTATTATTTTAATTTTTTAAAGGTACTTTTGGGGAGTGCTATATATACTCTTTTGGTGTTAGTAGTAAGGAGCTTTTAAGCTTTTGACCCTTGTATTCTAATTCTTTAATTTAATTAGTAACAATTTCTCCTTATTTATTTCTATTACTTATTTTTCTGTTGATGCTGCTCATGTGTTGTGAGTAGTTCGTTTCAAACAGGCTAGAGCCAGCTCGGCTGGGAGTAGTAAGTGCTCATTCTCCTTATTTATTATGGGTATTATGTATGTGATAATTGTTTCTTGGTGTACTTTATCTATCTTTGAGACTGATCACCTCATATATTAGTTGTTCGGAAGAGACCGAGAGAAGATTCTTAACCATGGAAATACCTTGAAATACATGATTGTTTATTGCTGAAGAAATTCGAGTAGACTACATGCTAGAGGTTTTTATCTTTAAGAAAATGCTTGCAAGATCTTAATACATGATTAAATGTCTTTTGCTGAAGAGATCCAATCGAGCTGCTTGTCAAAGAATTGACATGTCCAGAGGTTCCTAATGGGGTGATTTGAGAGTGAGATACCCTATATCTATGTTCTGTGACCCTGCTCATAATGGTTAAGGAGAGGAATGTACTGAAACTGCTTGCTTGTGCTTGGTTTGGGTCTACTGCCTTTTTATTATTGTTGTTGTTATTTTTATTTTTTGTCAATGCTTGAATCTGTTTTAGTTTACTTAGCTAGTCTGCTTAAAATCTTAATTTTTGTTGTGAAAGATACTGTTTACTAGAAAATTAAGGTTGTTCATACAGATCCATGAGGAAACGATATTTAGTCTTACCTAAGTACTACAACTGATCTAGTGCACTTGCTAGTGTCTAATTTTATAGGCTTCAACGTACTAACAAATTGACTACCCCAATTTTATAGAGCTATACAAATTAACACAATTTCATATAAAGAAACAAAACAAACAAACAAAATATTTCATATATGAAATTAAGGAAATGAGTATAAATAGTGCACTACAACACTAGTGAAGTATATTAAATGTTAGGTTAAAATTCAACACAGATATATATTAGAAAACTAGGTGTTTTGTCTATAGACATTAATTAGTGCCAGTGTGCCACAATATATATTAGTCATTTAATATATTTTCTTGATATTTTTTGAAATATATATAAAAAGTTATAACAATACTTCTGTTGCACGAAATTTTAGTATTCAATAACTTTATATATAATATGCATGTTTGCCAAAAAGGAAAAAAAAAAAAGAAACATGTAAAATTTACAGAGTTGATTTACTAAAATGTTCATGATAATATTGAAGATTGATCAATTTAGTAATTCGCTATATAATCAAACACCTGATTGGGCAATATTTGCTTACATTCACGGACAATGAAAAACACATAATTCAATAGTAATCAACAAATATAACATTAAAAAATCTCAAAACTTTTTTCTTTTTTTTTTAGAAAAAAGTTTTGGTGGACGAGAGAAGAAAATCTTATCACTTATACAAGTTCTAAACTCTCAAATCCTATGAGACTCACACATGCATATTCGTAGATCACAAGCTCCAGAACTTGATCAACCAAATAAATTAAATAAATAAACAAACAACCCTTACTTATATAGATCTAAAATACAATCATCTTCCTAGTAGGATTCGCTTAAAGATGAAGTTTTCGATTCTTATTATGATTAGGAAAATCAATCTAAATAGATTCTTGACATACTTTAAGAATATTCAATATATCTAAAATTATATTCAAGATATGATTTCTCTCCACATTAACTTGAAAATTCTGGAATTTCATAAAATTAATCTTGTGTTGCTATTGCCTAATTTATCAATATCAATCCGTACACAAAGATCATCTTATCCATCGAATCACCAAGTCTAGTCTCTGATACCACTTATTAGGAATTGAATCGGTTGTTGATTATAACAAGCTTAAAATGCAGAACAAGAAATTAGACTTGAAATCACGATAACAAGATATTTACGTGGTTCGACTACTTTTACCTATATCTATGGGCGAGAAACGTATAATTCATTAGTAAGCGGAAGTTGGTGTATCATTAAGGAAATTTAATCATTTACATGAGTCCTTAATTCTCAAATATCATGAGTGTTAGTCCCAAAGGCTGTGTTAATCAAAGAGGGAGGGGAGAATTTAGTTCTTAAAAATTTCTTTAAATGTTGAAAACTTTTCTGAAAATTGATAGCTTAATATAAATCACTTATCATCAACAACAAGAGTAGAGATAAATCAATATTGACTGTTGTGTAACTGAATAATCAATTTACTCTAAACTGAGAATTTGGTAAGTCAACAATACTAGCAGAAATATTCAAGAGCAAATCAACAGTAATCAAATCAATAGTAACAATAGTGATAGCTTGATCAGTAAAATGCAATATCAATAGCAAGAGTTCAATAACAACAATATTGTTGGTTATCTGACTAATAGTACTGAATGAACGCTTTTGCTAGTCTAGGTACCAACAACAGAATTGTTTTTTCAGAAAGGATTTAAACAACAAAATCAATACCAGCAAAACACAGAAGCAAATATAAAATATTAGACAGTAATAAAGTAAAAATTAAGAGATAAGAAAATCAAACACAACATATTTATAGATATTGAGTGTTCCTTGCCTACTCCTTTCTCCTAGGTACGTTCCCTTGAGAGTTTCCAATCAACTATGAATTCTTTCTAATGGTAGAATTAAAACTTCTTTACAATTTAATGTTATTTCTCTTTAGTAAATACCCTCCTTACAAGACTAGATATACTAAGCTTACTACTTCTTCCTTAGCACCACAATCTCATAGATTTTGATTTTAAAAGATGTTTATAAATGAAGAAAGATTATAACAATTTTGAACACTCAAACTTTTCTCATAAGCTTCTTTCTTCTTAATTGCTTTAGTAGTTCTTCAACAAGCACCAAGCTACCATTTATAAGCTAGATTTCAAATATGACCATTTGTAATCAAATCCTAGCCGTTTGAGAGATGATTCAAATATACTAAATTTAGCAATAGCCATTTGAGACTGGTCTAGAATCTTTTGAATGATTCGTTCAATATTAAGGTTGTTCAATAGCGACATTGTTGTTGACTGAGTTTCTAGTTTTTGGTAATAATCCTTTTTCTTCCTTAGACGAGAAGTGCTCAATATCGTAAAACTGGAAAGCATCTTTTCTTCTCTGATTTGAGTTAGGTAGAGATTTTCCTTAAGACCGTGCGAGGCCCACTTTTCCATCTTCCAATGATAGACATGTGACTCCTTGAAAGCCTTGAAATTTTTCTCAGTACGAAATTATTATTATTATTTTTTTTTTTGTATTCTGAACTCAAGGATTCTAAAAATGTATGAATATTTACTTAAAGGATTTCTCTAACATGACAAGCTAATCACAATTGAAATAGAGTTTAAAAAATTAATTATATTAAGAACATTTTCTCATATTCAAAACACTTATACATTGTGACTTTAACAATGAGTTCCGAGTATACCCACAACTCACACATATGCATATTCTCAGAGCAGTAGCTCCAAAACTATTGACGTAAATAAATAAACAATCCTTACTTATGTAGACCTAAATCCTTTTGTTGGTAGGATTTCACTTGAAGAAAAAGTTTTCAATTCCTATTCTAATTAGAAAATTTTAAATAAATTCTTGCTATACCTTAATAATATGTTATCAAAGTGTAAATGTTAAATTTAATTGCATAACACCAACTTTTATTTTATCATTTTCACACTGGAAAGAAAAAATCAATATTAAAAAGTTTAACTGTAACTAAAAGCCATAGATTTTTCATAACATCTATTTGTGATCCAAAGGCTTAACATTCGTGGATGAGTTTTCCACCTGAATTTCCATTTCAAGCAATGTCACAACGGGCCAGTTTGGGTGTGCGTTAGAGACAGGGGAAAGCTGGTTTTGTGATTAGAAAGCCAGGAAAGGAAGTGAAACAGATGTTTGGTAACATGGTTTTATGGGAAAGCCAAAAACACAGAAAGCTAAAAACTCACCTTTCCTACAAAGCTCAAAATCATAGCTTTCCTTTGAAATCTAAGAATGAAAGCTAAGTTCTACCAAAATCACAATCTGCTCCCCTTCTTCTCTCTTTAGTGGCTGCTGCTGCTCACCATCTGTTTTGTCAACGTCGACACTAGTTGTTGTAGCCAAATTGTCAATCTTTGCCTCAGGTAAGCGATTTTCTGCCTCCACATCTTTGTCTCAAGACCCTTCTAAATCGCCATGTTTTAAGCTAATGGTGATAGGTGAAAGTTGTAGCCTTTGAAAGATCCCATTTACCCATTAGGGCCTGGTAAAGCTTATTCAGTCCTTGTCGCTCTTTGCTCACTGCTGTAGGAATCCACTATTGCTCGGAATCTGGCAACATGTTAGTCTACTCCTCCTCCATCTCTTTATTAATTATTCAATAATTTGTTTAGATTTGGACAATTAGATTGATGATTTTTTTGTATCTTCTATTGATTTAGCTAGGTTTTCCAATTTCTTAAATCTTGAACCGTGTTAATGCATTCTCAATTTTCTGTTTGTTATAGTCATTTATTGTTATACTGACACGTTGAATGAATTCTACATATGCTTTTGTACATTTTGAATTTCCCCCAATTTTGATTTCTTTTTCTTTTTTCTTGTTCTGGGTTTTGTTTTCCAAATGCTTGAATTTTATGGTATCAATATGAAGGAAGCAAAGAAGAGCGTTGATTTAAGAATTGGGTGAAAAATGCCAGATACCTTATCATTCTCTCACCTATTTTATTGTACTAGGCGTTTCTGATTCGGCCAAATTCATTTGAATTTTGGAGTCATTCAAGCTACTTGTCTTTTTTGGTCTTGATCTTCAATTTTTGTCTGAGCTAGACAAGATCTCTCTGTTTTCCCTTTTTGATTTGGTTGGTTACTACTTTTGTATTTGAAAGAATTAGGATTATTTTTTGTTTATGATTTTTTCATCTTATTTTTGTCTATTTCCATTTGCTGGATTGAAGGATCTTAATACTTGAAGTGTAGTCCATATGCTTGAATCCAAATCTTTACTAGGACAGCCTATATCAGAAAATTTTTTCATATTTCTGAAAGATGTGTTGTATTGAATATGGCCTCTTAAGGATACCGATAATGTTGCATCAGCAACTAACCCCTACTGCTTATAGAGTTGCTAGAGAAATTCAACCTATAATCTGCTCTTTTACTAATATGATTTTCTCTTTTGCTTTGGATATACTGCAGGTTAGCTTTTGGGTCTCTTCATCAAGAGTTTAATCTCATCCTTGGTCACATCAACACCATATTTATGCACATTTAAGGTAATCAATCTGTCATTTAATTGTTAGGCAATTTCTTAATTTTATTCATTGGTATGTTCCTTACTCGTTTTCTTTGGATTTTAGTACATTCCTCTCTTGATGTAGCCCAGCATATTGAAAGAAGAGGGACAACACGCAGTCATTCTTTCATTTTTCTCCTTAGAAAGATATTAAGAGATATGCCCACGTATCCATTTGTAATTCAAAGGGATATTGTTGTTGCATCAATGACATTACATAATTTTATTCGAAGTCATTCGTTAAATGATTTGATTTTTACAAGATTTGATGAGACTCCTGATTTTGTACCACAATATTTGAAGATGTTAGCGGTGATGCTTTATCTCAGGAGAATTCTAGTAATAGTAGGGTTATCGAGATGGATTCTATTCGTGATGAGATTGCTTTTTCTTTGATGGTACATACAAATTAGCAACAATCATTTGTTAATCAATTTTTTGATTAACTATTATATATGTATGGATGATTAGTATAAAAATTGTTACTTTATATTAGTATTTTTCAATTAAAATAAATACATCATTTACTTATATAATATGTATGTGATATAGAGATTAATATAAAAATTATTAATAACTAATAATATACAAACAAATAAATAAAATAATTTTTTTATTCAATGTGTGTGAAAGAAATTATTAATTTCTAATATTGTTTAATTAATTAAATTAAGTAATTATATCATATATGTCCTTTTATGTCATTTTATACATTAACAACACTTTTATAAATAATTTTACCAAACATCACAAAACTGCTTTTGAGAATAAAGCTATTTCTACAAAAATATTACCAAACACTTATCAATTTTCCCAAACATCACTTTGCTTAATAGCTTTTTCCCTAACAGCACTTTCACTGACAGTAATGCCATACTAGTCCAACATTTGAGAGCCAGCACTGCTGGGCCTAGGCAAGTGCTTATAATAGTTGGGGAAATTATTAGAAAAAAATTTTTTAATTTTTTGTTGCCATACCATAAACACATTTTCGATAAACCATATTTTAACTTCCATTCTTAAAATATTAATTCCTTTCCAACATAGTTTTTTTTATTCATTGTACCATTTTTTTATCTTGTTTTTTTTTTTCTTTATTTCTAGTGTGATTCTTTCCATTTTTTCTTTCTTTTTCTTATTTTTCATTTTTTCCTTTATTTTTCTTTGTTTATTTTTAGGTGTTCTGTTGCCTACAAATTGGACACTAGCAGTGTACTAGATCGCTCAGTAGTAAGAGACAAGACTAAGTATTGTTCTCCTCAAAGACTAAGGGTAAACAACCTTAAATTTCTTTGTAAAAGGGTAAATCTGATTTCCTTTAATATTTAATAAACAAAATAATACAAAATCTACTAAAACTAAGAATAATAATTAAACAATAATCAATAGTAAAGATTGCTTAAAACAGAATAAAAGATAACAATGATAGGGATGCACAGACTTGTCTAGCAAGGTCAAGCAAGTTCAGTAGCTTTTTCTCCCTCATATTATAAGTAAATTAAGAACGTAGATCTAAAGTATCTTACCCCTCTACTCACCAAGCTTAGATCTCTCCTTTACTTGGATTCTATGGAATTACTCCTACTTAGATCTCTCCCTCATAGGATTCATTCCATGCATTAAAGTTAGGCAAGCATTTTATCAAATGAGATAAAAACCCTTAGCATATGCCTAATCTCCTTTCAGTCTCATAGTGCACATGTGTTTAGTGATATGTCTGTGTTTACAAATCTCCTCTCGGTCTCGTTATAAATACTACGCATGAGGTGGCCAAACTCATAAGAAAATACAATGCACCATTAAACAATCATCACAGCATTTTACTTATAAAAGAAGAAGAGAGAAAGAATATCTACTCCTGCCAGCCTAAGCTGGCTTAAGCCTGCTTGGAGACTATTCACTCCTCATAATATATGACCATGAGCAGTCTTCTTAGACAGAAGATTAAACAAAAATAATAGTAGATTAATACTAAAAATAGAAATTATAAAGAGTGTGGTGGAGAATTTACTCCTATCTTCTTAAACTATTAATTGCTATCAAACAAAACAAAAGCTAAAGTATTTATAACCATTGGAGAAAAATCTAGAGGACACAGAGTAAGTCAACAACTTCACAATAAAATAATCCAAAAACATATCATCTACAGATGTTCTTTCAATGATAGCCAAAAGTAAAAAAGGCAGGGTTAAAACTGTCATTTCCAGCTTAGAAATATCTCCTCTCTCTCTGTTGGGCTCCTTACACGGCCCATCCAAGTGGTTCTTTAATCAGCAGTCTTCAGCTCCATTTAAGTTTGTTTGCTCTAATTTGTTGAGATTCATCATTGAAAAAATAACATGGCGTAGCGGAATTACACCGTTTAAAATTTTCCTAGAATCCACCTATCGTGTCCAATTACTATTAATTGAAATAAAATCAATTTTGAATCAAGAGAGATTCACTCCCCAAATCCGTCTCTTCTAGACACTACTGCAAAATTGACCCTTTAAGCGACCTCCAAAGTCTGGTGCACGACCAACTATCGAGCGGGAACCTGTTCTAGCCGAAGAAGGGAGGAATGAAAGATTGATGCTGGAAATTTTGGCCAAAGGGGCTGCTGTAGGGGGCTGAAAATTTCAGCAATTAAAATAGGGTTAGGGCTGATTTTATTCTTAAGTGTGCCCTTATATAGACTCCTTGTCTAATTGGGTTTTAACTAGGTTAATTAAACCTAAGCCCACTAGGATTATAATTATATAAATATACTTTATATTAAAAGTTTATACTATATAATTTAATTCCATTAGGCTGAATTTAATTACCCCTAAATTAAAATTAAACCACACTTAAGAAAATACAATACATATATTTAATTTTCCTACTTAGGAATATAATTTAATTAATTGTTTACTTTATGTAAATCAATTAATTGATAAATTAATTAATTACATTATGTAAACTTATTAATTAAATTAAATCAACCCAATGTTAATTAATTATCTTGGCATCGAATGTTAATTAATTAATTAACGCATTCCTTCCAATGTGTATTACATGTACAATTTCTATAAGTTCCAGCTCAATTGATCTATGTGCATGATCCTATGGGTCTATCTATATGTTGGCAGTAGGCCCAAGGCCCACAGACTGTAAGTGGGTTCTAGCAAACCATTACAGCCCCCAATCAAGACAGAAATGAAGCGGTCTTTAAAAGACACTCACCCAGTAGTAATCTCATAATGTCGCTTGCCAAAAGATATCGATATGAATAAACAAGAGGAATGGTGTCTGTCATCCTCTTCTATTGTTTATTATATTTCTTGATCTTGAGTTGATTGATTAATCAAATAAGCAACCAACTTATTTGGGTATGGCCATACACGTATCAGTTCCACTCATCAAGTGGCTAGTGATATCATTTCGATGTTACCCGGGTGGCAATTCCATCACCTCATTATCAATATCAATATGTTCACCGGTCCACCCAATCATACCGGTATTTAGCATCTTTTTACAGACCTGTTAGGCCTATGTCAAAGTGAACCAGATTCCATATTAATACTATAATGAAATCTGGTCTGAGGATAAAAGAGACCTACTCAAGAAAGACCTATGACATGATAACCTTGTGGATTTCTTATGCGGATCGATCCAGTCCCAGGTCAATGACACATACCTATATTCATGACTGACTATACAAGTACTATGGCTAGTCAAGAACTGTCATACATTCATCGAATATACAAGTTTATGATTCTATTCGTTCCCACGATTAGAATAGACTTGGGATAGGTTTTTATGATTATCAATCAATGGATACTCTACTCATATTATAGCATAAGATATAAAGGAGATAAATTAATTGCCTTTATTAATGTGACAAAAATAATGTATACATATAAAAGTCTTAATGTATAATATAAAATACAAGAATCCAATGCCCTAAGAATTAGGGCACACCAACAATCTCTCACTTGTACCAGTTTCAAGCAGGCATATTCCTAATTCCTACAGATCTGGTATGACCATCATGCCGTGTCTGCGGTAGTGCCTTGGTCAATGGATTAGTTATAAGCGCCGGAATTTTCTAGCATAAAAAAATGCACGAATAGTGATTACAGTCGTACGACTGAAGGTTCACAGCAGGTGCAGTAGCCCATACCACGAAAGAAGAAAAAGAAGGCTTGATGGGAGGGGCATTAAATGCTCCTACAGTAGAAAAAATGGGGATTAGCTATAAAAGGAAAAGGAAAAAGGAAGAGAGGAGAGACAATTAGGATTGAGAGAGAAATTGAAAAGAAGAGGAAGAAAAAGAAGAGAAGAAAAAAAAATCAACTAAAGTACCATTTTCTTCTACTCTTTTTCTTTTAATTCTGGTGTTGTAAAGCTTAAACCGGATAGAAATCATAGGTTAAAACTTGACACACCAAATATAATCTATTCCAGACCCTAAACTCACTCAAATCCGTGAAATTTGGAGATTTTTGGTTGTTTTAGAACCTTGACATATAAGGGAGGAGGAGCAATTTGGGCTAATTCAAGGCGTTTCTCAGGGCAAATTGACGGTGGATCTGTGTAACAAGGGTAACTACACTTAAATCCATTGTTTTGCTTTGATTTCTAGGTGTCTTGATTCATTTCCATGCATAAAAACTCATATTTTCATTTTGTTGTTTATGGGTAGTAAGAACAGTCGTACGACTGTTCTTGTGGCGATGAATGGTCACACGACTGTAATTACAGTCATGCTACTGCAGTCACAGTCGTACGACTGTATTCAAACTCCCACTGCTATTTCCTTTCATTAAAATAATTTTGGCGATTTTCTACAAATGGGTAAATTACAGTCGCACGACCGTAGTTACAGTCATGTGACTGTGGTTATAGTCGCATAGCTGTAACCACAGCCGGGCGACTGTAATTTCCGTCCAGGAGCAGAAAATTCAGAAAAATCATAAAAAATTACAAAAATCAAAAAATTTCTAAAAATGAATCTATCTCATGCATTTGTGACCTTAGATTTAATTTTTGAAGTTATTGCACTTAAAACAATGCAACGACGGAGATCCAAATATCCCGAAATCCGACCCACAATAAACCGGAAAAAGAGAATATTTTCAAAAATGTGTTTTCTCATAAGTAAAAAATACAGGAACATTTTAAAGCTGTTTGCCAGGTCTAGTCGGGTGAATTAGCCGAGTTTACCCGACTACCCCCCTAAATGCATGTCATCGAATCACTCATTTCCTTATTCTATTTGTTTGAGTCCAACTTATTGCATATATCTGTGCTAACCTTTGTTTTGCAGGGTCTGGTTTCTTTATTTTTATTTATTTATTTTAATTTCAATCCATTAGATATTCGTGTAAAATAGGTGATTGTACCCCGATACCCGAATTATACAAATGTATCCCCGATGATAGTTTATTTGTGATTCGATTGGATTGTAATAATTGATTTATTTACTGCTTTTTATTTTTGCGTGTACGCCGCATGATTCAATCAATAAAAATCAACCTTAGAAAAGTAAAATTATGAACATTGGCCAAATTTATTTTGATTAGACATGAAATAAGGGACTTGTCCGGATCTAGATCTCTGGAAAGTGTAGCGGCCTTCGTCCGATTCAGCTACGCTGTAATTTTCCTGTTGAGCTGAGCCGAGAGGCGACTCTTACATCTTCTGTCGAGACTTAGGTCTTAGTTCTTTTATGAAAATTTAATTTTTCAAAACCAAAATTTTCATTCTAAAAACCCCCACGAGGGAGGGTTGCCCGATATCGAGGCTCCCTTCCGAGAGAGGAAAACGTCGTTCACTCACATCAGTGACATTATTCTTGGTGTCAACCTTCTGTAATGATATGTCACCTATGTTCATGATCTCTTGAATGAGGTGAAACTTTCTGAGCATGTGTTTAGATCTTTTGTGTGACGGCTCCTTAGCTTGTACGATGGCCCCGTTGTTGTCACAGAAAACATCAACTGGGTATAGGATAGTGGGTACTACTCCTAACTCAGTTATAAACTTCTTAATCCAAATGGCTTCCTTTGCAGTTTCGCATACAGCTATGTACTGAGCTTCCATTGTAGAGTCAGCAATGATGGCCTACTTTTAGGATCTCCAACTAATGGCATCGCCATTTAAGAGAAATACATAACCAGACTGTGACTGGTTCTCGTTCTCATTGGTCTCAAAGCTTGCATCAGTGTAACTTGACACTACCAGCTCATCTTGACCTTCATACATTAAGAAAGCATCCTTAATCTGGTTAAGGTACTTTAGGATTGCCTTGACTGCCTTCCAGTGTTCATTGTCGAAATCCAACTGGTATCGGCTATTCATATTTAGTGTACATGCAACATCAGGCCTTGAACATAACATGGAGTACATGATATCCAATAGTAGATGCAATAGGGATCTTTTCTATGTTCTCCCGGTCCTTTTTTATTTTAGGATCATCTTTCTTACTCAGCTTCAACCCATGGCGTATAGGCAAGAATCCTTTCTTCACCTTATCCATGCTAAATCTTTTGAGAACCTTATCAATGTACGTGGCTTGACTTAGGCTTAGAAGCCATTTGGATCTATCTCTGTAGATCCTGATCTCTAAGATCATCTCCGCTTCGCTTAAGTCCTTCATTATGAAGCATTTACTAGACCATTGCTTAACACCTTGCAGTTTTGGTATATCACCTCCAATGATAAAGATGTCGTCAACATACAGCACTAGGAAGGTGGAAACGCTCCCACTAACCATCTTATACAGACAGGGCTCATCAGGATTCTGTGTGAAGCCATATTCTATAATGACCTCATTGAATCTCTGATTCTAAGACCTGGATGACTGCTTCAATCTATAAATGGATCTTTGAATCATGCATACCCGATTGGAATACTTCAGATCGATAAAACCCTCAGGTTGTACCATGTACACATCCTCGAGTAGCTTTCCATTAAGGAAAGCGGTCGTAACATCTGTGAGCACTTGTTTTCTTGACCTCTGTGATGAGAACCTTATTTACCCATTGAGTCAGACGGACCTAAGTTAGACTTGAGAATGAGCAGAACGTTGCCTGAAATGTCTCGGATGCTCTGAAAATCTGAACAGTCCTCGATCCGAAACCTCAAGAAAGGTCCTTCGAGTGGTTAAAGGGCTTAGAGGTGAGTGTAGGATTTAGGGAAATCCATCACAGCTCTGGTTAGAGCCGCACGACTGTAGTTTCAAGACTACAACCAGATGGCTATAAAGCCAGAGCCACATAACTGTAATTCCTACAGTCATGTGGCTCTAACGGGTGACCAAATTGCCTGACTGAAACCAGAGAGAGTTGATGGCAGGGGTAAGGCTAAAAAAATTTTGGCCGGATTTTGGAGAAGCATTAATAGGAGAGTGACAAGGGGCAAGCTGGTAGTGGAGAAAAGAGATTAAGATAGAAATTGTGAGGGGATTTAAAGAGGAGAAAAAAAATCAGAAAAAAGGATTGAAGAGAGGGAAAAGAGAGAAAAATAGAGGAAGGGAAAAAAGAAGCAAAAAGGATCAGAAATAAAAGGGAAGGAAATGGACTATAAACTGAGAGGGAAAGGTCTTTGGTTGTTTCTAATCTGTCTGGGCCTGTCTCAGGTTTGGTTTCGGCCGATTTGGGACGTGCATTCGGGTATTCCGGGACTCTAAGTGTATTTTGATTTCTTTATCCACTTCCGGACGTTAAACATGCTGGAACATCAACAAGGTAAACTCTGAGAGGCCTTAAACTTATGTTTGTTGCTTTTGTTGTGCATTTTTCTCTATTTCATCAAATTTTTGGAAACTGGCTTTTTAATTACAGCCGTAAGGCTCTAACTAGAGCCGAGCAGCTGTAATCCTTTAGAACAGAGCCGTGCAGCTCTAATCTATTAGAACATAGCTAAGCGGCTATAACACTATAGCCGCGTAGCTATGTTCTTCTGGGTAGAAACCTAAAAAGCCCTAAACCGACTGAAAGCAGTCAGTTTTCCACTTTGTTCATTCTGTTATGATCTATTTCGGTCCAATCACATATGTTACACTTGAAACTTTGGTTTTCGATTTTCTTAAAACATAATGTGAAGTTTTCGATTTTGTTGGTTTCGTTTTTTTGGAATTCGAGGTCGTTTGATCCAAATCGGATCCATTGTCCAGGATTAGTGGACCTCGGGCTCCACGAAAATCCTTAGAAATACTCGAACAGTGATTTTCGGGTTCTGGGTATTATAGCCGCACGGCTATGCTGGTTATAGCCGCACGGCTGTAGTTCCCAGGAGAAGGTAGAATCACGGGACGACCCACACGGACATCGTCGCGTGATGCTGTCTTCAAAATCAAACTATTTTTTGATGTGTTTATTGCTTTCAGACCTTAGATGGATGTTGAAATCAGGAAGCCCGCACGAACGGAACCCTAAGTTCCAGGATAACCGACCCACTAAATGGGGAAATTTGCATGAAACTGAGCCAAACCGTTTTTCAAAACTATTTTCCATATAAAATCTATAGGTAGTTTCAAAACCGTTTTCCAGGTCTAGTCAGGCGAACTAGCTGAGTTTATCCGGCTATCCCCTAAATGCATGCCCCCGCTCCTAAAAGCCCAATTTTGTCCTGTTGTGAGTCTTGCTTGTATTTGTGATATAAACTATGCTAACCCATCTGTTTTGCAGCCTTTATTTCCTTTTATTTCACTTTGGATGTATTTTGATAGATTATCGTGAACCCTAAGCGATTGGAGTTTTCCTTAGATATTCGTGTATCCTAGGCATTTGTGATGTGAGGACGAGAGCTTTCCTTTTTTTATTCGATTTGGTTGTATAAGCTGGCCTCTATTCCTTTTGACTGTTTGGGATGTATGGTTACTTTTTCGTATTTTATTATTCTGCAATTTATTTCTGTCATCCGTATGAGCATCGGCAAATAATTAAAGATAAAATTGGTAGAGAAAAATAATATATGAATAAAATATGGTACTAAAAACTTATAAATGAAAGCAAGCTTGAGGTTGAATAGGTAAGTTGCCCGAACCCTAAATCTCTGGATTAGGTACAGTAGTCTACGCTCAGTAGGGAGCTCAGTAGGGAGCTGTACCGGAATTTCCCGGGTGAGATGATTCGGGTGGCAACTCTGTAACTAATCTTGAAATTTAGGTTTTGAGGTCTTTAAGTAATAAAATGAGATTTTCTAAAAATGTAAAACCAGTTTTCCAAAAGCTCACATTCAAAGTAAAGGTTTTCTACAAAACGGATTTCCAAATAAATCAATGGTTTTCCTAAAATATATGTAAACCCGTTTTCAAAATCAAAAATCCCAAAACCAAAACTTCTTATTTTTCCCCGGTGCCCTTCACCGCGTTCCGCTTTCACTCACGAAAGGTCATTCGCTTATAGTGGTGACTCTGCTAGGGATGAATGGTTTCTTAAAACGTTTTTTTATAAACTTAAGGAACTTAGGAAACTACTGAATTTAACCTCACTTGCAGTCATTCACTAGTTCATAGGAACATATTTTACTCACACTTACATATCATGGCATTTTCTTCTTCTCCACCCCTCGAACTCACTGATTAGCCTGGTTTACTTCTGAAGGTGATCTACCTCTTTCGCTAGGATTGGAGGCACCCGAAGGGGTAAACCACTTATAACACCACATAAACCTTACATCATGTTCTATGATGAGGAGTGTATATTCACTATGGGGACTTGTACGACCCTTGGTTTAACTTTGGCCCACATGTAATGACCTAGTAACTTCCCCTAGGATTACCAAAACATAAGAATGAAATAGGACATTGAGAGTACACCTTTGGTATCCCCTGTTGATTCCAAAGAGACCCAATACCTAGGAAGAATGCGTGCTAATCGAATGGACGAAATAGGTTGGAAGGGTGAGCATATTGTTACATGCGCTAACGTTTTTTCTGTGATGGTTTTATTTGACCTTTTGCATGAAGCATCAAACACATAAAATCATCTGTGTACCATTCTAACCACATCTTCGTGTAACCATTTTCATGACATGAACATATGTGTGACATCGAGGCTAACAACATCTTCGTGCAACCACGATATTTTAGTTGCATGCCATTTATATCTCGTGTGTT
The DNA here is from genome assembly GCA_039660915.1 of Euphorbia tirucalli. Classification (NCBI taxonomy): domain Eukaryota; kingdom Viridiplantae; phylum Streptophyta; class Magnoliopsida; order Malpighiales; family Euphorbiaceae; genus Euphorbia; species Euphorbia tirucalli. The sequence continues at coordinate 17,838,684 of CM077639.1, forward strand.
GACATTTCCATGAAGCATACATGACATCATCCCGTATGTCATGCATCCTAACACGTCTTTGTGTAGCCACTTGCATTTTGTATGACATGAACATTCATATCATCTTATCTTTTTCCATTTAATAGAGGATGTTCTGAGAATGCCTACCAAGATCATTTCATTTCATATCATATCAGGTATCCTAAAACTACCCATGTTCTGCCTGTGCACTGAATTATACTTGGCCATTCCACTATACCATGTCATTCACTAGAGGACCACAATGGTCTTAGGTCTATATTTGTGTGGTGGTTCACGTGATAATATTACATGACATCACGCTCATTCATCATTGGCGTCACGGTTATGCCATTGTCCTGTGTGTGTGTCACGATTTCATCAAATTGTTCCATGACATTGATGACTCCTTTAAGGTGCTCCACCAGTACCGGATTATTACACACATATAAGGGCATTTCATGACATCACGGTGTTCCACAAACTCCGAACCTCTGTCCGTGTCCAAATTCACATGTGACTTGTTTGTAACATCACTTCATGTTGGATGCCCTAAAAGCATCGAAACTCTGTCCATGGGACAACCACCACATGACCACTTCATATCATTTTGTTGTCCTACAAAGTGTCAAAACTCTGTCCATGTGTCGGCACACATGTGACCATTTCATGACACACACTAGGTGCCCCAAAAGCTCCGAACCTTTGTCCGTGTGATGGCTCACATATGACCTTTTTGCATTATCTTTTGTATGGCATTGGGCATTCATGGAACGTCCAAAACAAAAAGAATGAAAACAAAGAAAGTCACATTCATTATTGTTCTCATTCATGAAACATCATTAAACCACAATCGTCTCATGATCATACCATACACGTCACTTAGTGTGTCGCGTCTAGACTCACGACATCCATCCACTGTTCTAACCCTATGTTAAATATGTAGTTTGGAGTCAAACTTCGAAGCAATTAGTACGTTTTGAATTAAAGTTTGATCATTTAGCCCAGTTAGTTCAGCCAGAACCAGTCACCGTGGAAAGGGTTAGGGTCAGTTTAGATTCGGAATCAGAGCCAGAATTCAAGGAACAGTTGCCTTCTTTGCCAATTGACAGCTAGTTTGTATTAGAAGAAGCAAATAGAATCAATATGGCTCAAGATGGATCTATTGGAGGGACGCCTTTTGACATGAATGCATTCTTGAATGCCCTTCTGAATTAAGATCAGTTTAAAGCTATTCTCAGAGAATAGTTGCAAGCTGTAATGACCACCAACTAGTCAACCAGTCCAAACTCCAGTCCAGAATAAGGGGAATGTTGTTCAAGGAGTCCCCAACTTAGGGAGAAGCATTCTCGGTAGTGGTAACATGGCCATTCCACACCGAGAAGTTGATAATCAGTATGAAGAAGATGAGGCTTTTAGGAGGGCGAGGGAAGCCTCAATTGAGACTGCTACCGAGAAACGTCTCAAGGAGAAGTTCTCTGATCTTGAAGCTCTACTGCCAAGGCTAAAAGAGATGGTGTGTTATAACCCTGTTAAGTGTGCAGACCCAGCTACTTTGTTGGCAAAAGGAGGAGAGCCGTTCTAGGTTGGATTTCAAATGCCTTATTTGCCTCTGTACACTGGAAAAGGTCCACCATAGGCTTACTTGGACAGTTATGTGAGGATTATATCCAGTATGGGGATTAGGAAAGTCCACCTGTTGAACCTGTTCCTATCAACTCTGAGGGGTGCTGCTGGTAAGTGGTACTTAAAAATGCCAATTCATACGCACTCCACATGGGAAGATTTGGCTGAGGCATTTGTGAAGCAGTATGCCTATAACACTTAGGTGGAGACCACTTTGGAAGATCTAGAAAGGATTTGCTAAAAACCCAATGAATCCTTCTCGGCATACTATAAGAGATGGATGGATGTCCAGGGACTAGTAGACAGGGCTCTGAAGTTGGAATACCTTATTGTGAAACTGGTTGATAGTAGCTTACCACTTTATAAAGAGAAGATAAAGCTGAAGAGGTTCCACTCCTTTAATGATGTTGTTGAGATTGCCAAGCAAATCGAAAGGTATGAAGAGGAAGAGCTAATGAACAAACAGAGCTCGAGCACTTATCGACGTGATCGGGGATATATACAAGGATATAAGGCTGGTAGCTCCACAACCATATCATTGGGTCTAGTTCAAAACCAGCTCAGACTGCAGTATTAGACAGGGTAAGAAAAGCAGATGTGGCAGCAGTGGCCTAGGGCGGACAGTCAAGGACTCCTTATAGGCTCACTAACCTGTGGGTCGAATCTTTGGGCTGGATTTTTGCTATGTGTAGGAAGGCTGGCTTACTGCAGAGTTTGAAACCTTATATTCCTCCCTCTGAGTCAGAGAAAGACAACTTCTGTGCCTACCACATGATAGTAGGTCATCGCACAAATGAATGCACTGGTTTGATAAGGGCCATTCAATAGCTAATTACTGATGGGAAGATTGTAGAACCCCTCTTTGAAGCCTAGTTTTCAGAAGAACCCCTTGCCCAACTTTGGGAGTCAGGTCAATATGGTCCAATCAAGAATTTCAGCCAATTGTGTGTTCGCTCAGCTTATCAAGGCTAATCCGAGTGTGCAAGTGGTTATAGCCGAAGAGGAAGAAAAAAAGGTAGAAGAAGCTAAAAAGCAGACATATGTGGTAAAGGAGGTGCAGGGTCCAATTGATTTGGCTGATATCGAATTGGATGATGACGATGAGGATTTTGGGTATGAAGAGCCAAAGCCGATTTACCAAGTCGACACAAGAAGGGGAACGACAATCACAAAGGATGGTCCTATTATGCATATTACCAAGAGTAGTAGGGTCTATCAACCTACCAATGCAGCACCTCTGGCACCTCTTAGAAGAAGTAATCTAGTTGTAGGGGTAGACACAACTGTTCATATGCTGAGAGATAAGGGAGACGATGTTATGGTTGAGCAGTTGAAGAGGATGCCGGCCCTAGCTAGCATTTGTCATCCCCTCATAGAATCTAAGAGGCACTGTGAGGCAGTGGTGAAACAGCTGATGGAGATGGATGCTAACCCTACTATATCTCCTGATGAAGTATGTGCCATGATAGGGGGAGTTGACCCGAAAGCTAACTAGGCCCCAGAAATCATTTTTGGAGTGTCTGACTTGCTTCCGGAGGGTTTGAATCACAACCGGACTTTGTACTCAAAAGTGGAAATCATGGACAGGGTGATTCCTTGTATGATGGTCAATGATGGCTCAGCCCTGAACATCTGCCCTTCTAAAATTCTGCCATACTTGGGTATTAGTACAGAAGCACTCTACCGGTCTAACACAGTGATCAGAGCATATGATGACAGTAAGACGTTAGTGATCAGCACATTTGAAGCTGAATCAGTGTAAGGGAGATTAAGTCCAAAGTGCTATTTACAGTCATTGACATTCCCGTCACATTTTTTCTACTTCTCGGGAGGCCTTGGTTCCATGCCTTAGGAGGTGTGCCATCGACTCTGTACCAGAAAGTGAAGTTTCTAATAGGTGGGAAAGTGGTGACTGTAGAAGTTGCCGAGCCATCTATGGTAGCTGCTTTGAATACTGTAGCAGTAGTTTCAGGTGAGAGCGAGAATGAGTTGAGGTTCCCAGAATGGATCCACAAGTACTTTGCTAAACAGAAGTTTGAACCTGGTAAGGGATTAGGGGCAAGGCAACAGGGCATTCCCAAGTTCAATATTGAGGCTGGCAAACACCGTCAGCATTGGCTCGGTTATGGTGAAGAAGGGAATAACCAAGCAAGAAGTATGTGAATCTGGTTGATGCTTTCGTCCGTGCACCCAAAGAAGTATATGATGGAACTCCTAAGCCAATGACAGTTGAGGGAGGTCAGCTCCTAGGATTTGAGATCTTCTCTGATGTTGTTGACTTTAGTAAGTATGGGGTCGAGCCGGTTGTGAATATGTTGCGCACTGGGACTGAGGATAAAGGAAAGAAGATTCTGAGAGATCTAGAAGTTGCAGTTGACCAGGTCAGGGTTGAATTCAGGAACAAAGGTGAATCAACTGAGAAATCCAACCCATAAGGTGGAGAAGTTAAAGTAGTCATTGAAACCCGCACCAAAGCACTAACTGTTCTGATGAAGGCAAATATGGGTTCTGGGAAGAAGCAGGCACCCATGATGAAGACTCGGGAGGAACTGATGAGTGAAACTGTGAAAGACCTGGCCAGAACCCATATTTGAAGAAGTTGATGATGCTGCCACAGAAAAAGACCCTTCGCATGTGGAGGATGATATTTATTTCAATGTATTTATTTCTTCTATTTATGATGTAAACAATTTAGCTTATAAGGCACTTAATGCAATGAAATCTAATTTCGCTTACTTGTGTGATGTTTTTCCGAATGGAACTGTGCATACATACAATCATTCATTTAATGTCTTTAGCATACATGATGCATCATTACATGAAATGAATCTAGGGATAGATGATGATCCAAAAATGGTATCCGTTTTAAAAGACCTTACGCTTGATGAAAGAAAAGAAATTGTAAAAATACTGCAAAAACATGTAAAAGCCTTTGTCTGGTCCTATGATGACATGCCTGGGGTTGGCAGAGAGATACAGAGCACAGAATAACTTGTTAAGCAGAAGCTCAAAAGACTCAGACCAGAATGGGCAGAGAAAGTTAAGGAAGAGGTGTCCAAGCAGATAAAGGCAAAGTTCCTGGAAGTAGTGGAATACCCAGAATGGTTAGCCAACATCGTACTGGTTGTGAAGAAAGACGACCGAGTCAGGGTTTGTATGGACTATAGGGATCTGAATAAAGCATCCCCCAAGGATGATTTCCCATTGCTGCATATTGACATTTTGATTGACAGCACCCCCAGGGCAGCAATGTATTCATTCATGGATGGATTCTCAGGGTATAACCAGATTCTAATGAACATTGTCGACAAAGTGAACACAGCCTTCATCACAGAATGGGGAGTCTTTTGCTATAGAGTTATGCCATTTGGGTTAAAGAATACCAGGGCAACTTATCAACGGGCAGTCACTGCACTTCTGCATGATATGATTCATAAGGAGGTCGAAGTTTATGTAGATGATATGTTAGTCAAATCAATGACCCAGGAAGAGCATCCCGCTATCCTGGATAGATTCCTAACTAGGGTCGAAAAGTATAACCTCTGCCTAAATCCCAAGAAGTGTGTGTTTGGGGTAACTTCAGGGAAGCTTCTCGGTCATATGGTAAGTTAGAGAGCAACTGAAATGGATCCGGACAAGATCAAGGCCATCAGAGATATGCCAGCACTGAAGACAGAAAAGGAAGTGAGGTCATTTTTGGGATCACTATAGTATGTCAGTTGATTTATTACAAGATTAACAACAGTCTATGAGCCCATCTTCAAACTCCTAAAGAAGAATCAGCCAGTGAAATGGAACGATAGATGCCAGCTAGCCATTCATAGGATCAAGGCCTATTTGATAAATCCACCAGTCCTAAAGCCCTCAGTGCCAAATAAACCTTTGGTCCTGTACTTGGCTACAGAAGACGCTTCAATAGGGGCAATGTTAGTATAAGAACAAGAGGACGGGCGTGAGCATGTGATTTATTACTTGAGTGAGAAATTGGTTGATTACGAGACCAGATATACCATGGTGGAGAAGACTTGCACTGCTATGGTGTGGCTAAAAAAAAGTTAAGGCATTACTTCCAGTCGTATAAGGTTCAGGCAGTGGCTAAGGTTGACCTGATGAAGTACTTATGCCAAACCCCCGCTTTGGCCGGGAAGCTATCAAGATGGTTGCTTTTGTTATCAGAATTTGATATTGAGTATGTAACCAGGAAAATGATCAAAGGGAGAGCTGTAGTAGAATTCCTGGCCAACCAGCCTCTAGAATCAAATTATGTCGAGAATTTGGAATTCCCAGATGAACAGCTGGTTGTGGTAGACATAGAACCGAGTAGATGGATGATGTATTTCAATGGGGCTGTAAACAGACACGGTGCAGGCCTGGGAGTAATTATCGGTACACCTGATGGAGAAATCATCCCTCTTGCAAAACACCTTGAGTTCTCAGTAACTAATAACGGGGCAGAATATGAAGCTTGCCTTTTTGGAATTGAAGCCTTAATCATGCTAGGGGCATATAAAGTGTTAGTTATCAAAGACTTAGCTTTGGTGATTCAACAGATTACCAGGGATTGGGAGATAAAAGAAGAATCACTCCAGCCATATCTCGAGCTGGTTTGGGAGAAAGTGAAAATATTCGGGCAGTGTGAATTCAGAAATGTCCCGAGGGAAGAGAATCAGATGGCAGATTCCTTAGACACTCTCATCAATGTGGGAGGAATCCTGAAAGCATCTGATGCAACTTGTGATCCTAGAAATTGCACGGAACCCTTGTTACCTATCGGTCAATGTTGTAGCAGCAGCGGAAGAACGTCCCTGGTACCATGATACCTTACAGTTCATTCAGAATAGGCAATACCCTGAAGATGCAAACAGGGCAGATAATGACTTACTCTTGAAATGTTTGTAGATGCAACACAGTTTGGAATATTTGAGAATCAGCTCTTCAAGAGAACAGCTAATGTCTTACTCTTGAAATGTTTGGCAAAAGAAGAAGCAAAGAAGGTTATGAGATAGGTCCATATGGGAACCTACGGACCACACATAAATGGATTAGCCCTGGCCAAGAAAGTATTAAGGCAAGGCTACTTTTGGCTTACCCTTCAAGCTGATTGCATTGAAGAAGAGAAAAGATGCCATGAGTGCCAATTGTACGGAGATCTCGATCATCTCCCACCATTTGAACTTTAGATATCATCGACTCCATGGCCATTTGCTGCTTGAGGGATAGACATCATTAGAGAAATAAGGCCACCTGCATCAAATAGGCACCGCTTCGTAGTCATGGCTATTGACTACTTCTCGAAATGGGTAGAAGTAGAATCATTCACACATGTTATGACTAAGAAAATGACCAAGTTCATTGAGAAGAACATCTTTGTGCGGTATGGGATTCCGCATCATGTCGTGACTGATAATGGGGTACAATTTCAAAGGACAATAGCACAATTGTTCCAAGATAAAGGAGTTGAACGTCACATGTCATCTCCATATCGCTCGCAAGCCAATGATGCGGCAGAAGCGGCCAACAAGTCCATCAAAAGGATTCTATAAAAAATGGTCGTCACCTACAGGGATTGGCCTGACATGTTGCCATTTGCCTTATGGGGATATAGAAACAACATTAGAACACCAACCGGAGAGACACCATACTTATTGGTTTATAGGATGGAAGCTGTCTTACCAGTGAAAACCGAGGTTAGGTCATTGAGGTTGGTCATAGAAGCACGGTTGCCAGAATCGGAATGGGTTCAGTAGAGATATGAGCAGTTGGCATTGATCTACAAGAAGCGTCTTTGGGCATTAGATCATTTGCAAATGTATTAGCAGCGAATGGCTAGGGCTTATAACAATAAAGTCCATCATTAGAAACACCCCCTCAAGGCTGGGGATTTGGTACTCAAGCAGATGAAACAGACCAATACGGATGTGTGGAGGAAGTTCAAACCTAACTGGGAAGGTCCATATATGGTCAAGAAGGTATTTTCAAAAGGTGCTATAAAGATCATGGATATGGATGGGAACGAATTTGTCAACCCCATCAATCAGGACAAGCTCAGGCGATACTACGTGTGAAAAAAAAAATCCGATAGACTGAAAACCGAAAGGCACTCTATGAAAAAGTTAGGATACAAATAAAAGTCTGTTGAGTCGAAAACTCGAAGTTAGTACCTGACGCTCGCGTCTCGTAAGGCAAATCACTAAGTCGGCCAACCAAGCTCTATAATGGCCATCTATCTCCACTGGAGCTATGCTATCATATCTGAAGATCTCAGAGCGAATAGGGTTCATCCACTGCTGCTGCTGCACATGTCTGGGCCATCACTGTATGAACTCTTTGTACGTGTCAGAATTTTCCAGCCTAAAAAAGGGGGGGGGGATGAGCCACATAGCTGTAATAAAAAATTATAGTCGTACGACTGTAAGATCGCAGCAGGTGCAGCAACCCATACCACGAAAGAAGAAAATGAAAGCTTGATAGGAGGGGCATTAAATGCTCCTCCATAAAAAAGAAAAAAAAGAAAAAAGAAAAAAAGGGATTAGATATAAAAAAAACGAGAAAAAGGGGAGAGAGGAGGACAGAGACAATTGGGATTGAGGAGCGAAATTGAAAAGAAGAGAAGGGAAAAGGATAGAAGAAAAAAAAAACCCAACTGTAAGCACCGGAATTTTTCATACTTGAAAAAAAAAATTCTGTCACACGACTATAGTTACAGTCGTGTGACTGTATTTACAGTCGTGCGACTGTAATTGAAAAATTACAGTCATACGACTGTAAATGCGTAGCAGGTACAGCAGTCCATACCTTAAAAATAAAAAAATGGTGTGATCACAAGGGCAATTAATACCCGATTCTCAGCAGGAAGTAAGGAAGAAAAAGAAGAGAAAGAAGGGGACAAGGGACTTTAGTCTTGGGCACAGACAATTGGATGAAGAGGGAGAGAGATTGAAAGAAAGAGAGGGAGAAAAATACCTAACAAAAAGCACACTTTTTTCTACTCTTTTCTTTTAATTCTAATATTGTGAAGCTTAAAACTGGTTAGAAATTATAAGATTGGACCTGATAAACACATACAAATTCCCAATTCGCTCAAATCCGTAACTTCCTGGAATTTTGGACTTGATTTTGGAACCTTAGCACGCAATGGAAAAGAAGCAATTTGGAGCATTTTAAGGCATTTCCAGCGGTCAAATCAACGGTGGATCAGCCCTACAAAGGTAATTACACCTAAAACTTTCATTTTGTTGCTCTTTCTGGGTGTTTTGGTTTGATTTTGTGCATAAAACTTATATTTTTTGCTTGCTGTTTCTGGAAAATAAGAATAGCCGTACGACTATTTTTGTGACAAAGAACAAGGGCATGACTGTAATTACAGTCGTGCCACCCAAGTTACAGTTGTACGACTGTTCTTAGTTTTTCCTGCTTCCTCTTTTCATTTAAATAATTTTGGCGATTTTCTGCATTTGGATGAATTACAGTCGCGTGGCTGTAATTACAGCAGGGCGACTGTAATTTTCATCCAGGGGCAGAATATCCAGAAAAATCTATAAAAATTTTCAAAAATCATAAAAATTCAGAAAACTCAGAAAATCATCAAAAATGAATTTTGTTGTGCGCATTCACGACCCTAAATTTAATTTTTGAGATTATTGTATCTAGAACAATGCAACGACGGAGACCCAAATCTCTTGAAAACCGACCCACCTCACATGCTAAATCAAAGTAAACCGGAAAAAGAAAATGTTTTCAAAATGGTTTTCTCACAAAAAAAAAAAAAAATACAGGGACGTTTCAAAATTGTTTTCCAGGTCTAATCGGGCTGGCTAGCCGAGCCACCCGGTTACCCCCTAAATGTATGCCCCCGATCTCTAATTTCCCAATTCTGTCCAATTTGTGTTCTATTTGTGGTGTACTATAAATTGTGCTAATTATCTGTTTTGCAGCTTTAATTTCTTTTTGTTTTCATTTTTTAGGTAATTAATACCTTAATTCGTGTATTTTAGGCGATTGTAATTTTTAGACTCTCGTGTATTTTAGGCGCTTGTAAGGTGAGGACGAGAGTTTTTATTTTTTTTCCATTTGGTTGTAATAACTTATTTATTTAGTGCTTTTTATTCTATTTTATTTGTGTATACGCTGCATGATTTAATTTAATAAAAAATCCATCTTTAGAAATTTAAAATACCATCTATGAACATTGGCCGAATTTATTTTGATTAGACATGAAATAAGGGACTTGTCCGGACCTAGATCTCTGGAAAGTGTTGCGGCCTTTATCTAGTTCAGCTATGCTGTAATTTCCCGGTTGAACTGAGCCGGGTGGCAACTCCTACACTCTCTATCAAGACTTAGGTCTCGATTCTTTTATGAAACGATTTAATTTTCCAAAAATGAATTTCCATCCCAAAAACCCCGCAAGGGAGGGTTACCCGATATTGAGGCTCCCTTCTGAGAGAGTTGTGAATAACATCGTCTGCTCACAGTGGCGACTCCGTTGGGGAAGTTTCTTATAAAAGTTTTCTTAAAAACTTAAAAGAATTTGACAAGCCCTGAAAAGTGTCTAATCAAAATGAGGTGGATGATTCTTGCATGGTATTTTGTATTGCATTCTTTAGTTAGACATTTTTGCATTAGGTTAAGTGTCCAAATTTTAGCCCGGTGAATTGTTGAAGTGTCGCCTATGTTCCTCTTGGTCTTAGGGGCACGGATACGAAACACCACCCATAGCCTCGTACGGACCCCTTCGTTCGGACCCTTGAGTAGGGAGAAGTGGGGAGTATATTTTGCTATGGGAGCCTTGATTTTAACCCTACTTCGATCGAACTCACATAGGCAACCTTAGTTGGATTCCCCTAGGATACCAAAGTAAATTGTATAAATGTTATAAATTACGCCTTCATCATCCTCGGTTGATGATCGAAGAGAACCCCTCATAGGACTCGGTTAGAATTTTCTCTAAAATTGACCATGTTTGGAGGAATAAGTTTGGAGGAATACGCTTCGTGTGCTATGTGTTTCTCGCCCTCTTATGACATAACATCATCGGCATTTTCCATGAACATGGCACGCCATACATGCAAAACATTTATGTGATACTAACTCACATCTTTTGTGCAGGCACTTGCATTTTATTCTCGTGTGTGAAAACATTAGATCATCCGTGTGACATTCATACTAACTATTTCTTCTGAAGCCATAACATTACATTCGTGTGTTAGAATTTTCATAAAGCATGAACGACATCATCACGTATGTCATGCATCCTAACCACATTTTTGTGCAACCATTTGCATTTTATGTGACATCAACATTCATATCGTCTCATCTCATTTAAATTAGGGACATTCCAAGGATGCCCATCATGGTCATTTCATGTCATAACATAGCGGGAGTCCCAAAACTACTCGTGTTTTGCCAAAGCACCAGATTGCACTTGGCCATTTCAATACACCATGTCATTTAATATAAGACCACGATGGTCCTCGATCTATTCTTATGTGACGGTTCATATAATTTCATCATATAGCATTACACCCATTCATCATAGGCGTCATGATAACACCGAAATTCTGCTTGCGCATCATGGTTCACGTCGGACCATTTCATAACATTGTGAAACCATTTAAGGTACTCCCCGAGTGCCAGATTAGTACACATATCGGAGCATTTCATAACATTACCAAATCATGTTCCACAAACATCGAACTCCTATCCGTGTCTCGAGTTACACGTGACTTATCTATAACATCACCTCATATCATTTGCCTCAAAAGCATTAGAACTCTGTCCATATGGCGGCCCTATGTGGCCATTTCATGTCATCTCATAGACCTACAAAGCATCGAAATTCTGTCTGTGTGTTGGCACGCATCGACCATCTCACAAAATCCACTAGGTTCCCCAAAAGCGCCAAACTCCTGTCCGTGCGGTAGTCCACACGTGATCTTTTTGCATTATCTCTTTTATGGTATTGGGTATTCTTGGAATGTCTAAAAAATAAAAAAATAATAAGTAGAATCATCCTTATCATCATTTCACTCACGACATCATTTCATTCATTCATCATAAATCACCTTTAGTGTATCACTCTTCATGTCACCATTCCATTCATTCATTGTCCCTAACATTTCTTGTGTGATATCAAGTAGAGTAAACTGGATCGACTAAGGACAAGGTCTCAGATTTTGAGGGCTGTTGGGGAACAAAGAGCAGTAGAAGCAGAAAGTGAATATGATTCTAGGAAAGAATTTGAGAAGGCTAACCAAACACCAAGTCTTGCTGATGCCCTGAAGGATTTCCTGAGATCTCAGAATTTCCGTGACATGCTAAAGGAAGAGATGCAGTCTGTTGTGAGAGAAGCCGGTGAAACCGGCGCTAGTGGAGTTGGAAAGGAAAAAGAGGCTGAGTCATCTCAGCAAGGTACTGATGCATCGGCTAGTTTAGGGAAGCTGCAAGAAATTGAGGCAGCTATTGAGAGAAAAATGAAGGCAAAATATTCAGAATTGGATGAAGTTGTGGCCCAGCTGAAGAAAGGGGCCAGTGTCAGTTCGGACTCCAAGAGAGGGGTTAATGTAGATGCTATGATCAGCAAAGGCATTGAGACTTTTCCTATTGGCTTCCAAGTGCCAGAAGTTCCCTCCTATAAAGGAATGGGTTCACCGAAGGTCCATGTGAATCTCTATGCATGAGTCATGCTAACGGAAGGCGCCACTGAGCAACAACTTATCAATCTCTGCCCTACTACACTTGAGGGAGGAGCATTGAGCTGGTACAATTCTCTTTCTAAAGAAGAGCAATCGAACTGGGAGGCTTTATCGGTGGCTTTTATCAAATAGTACAACTTCAATACCAAGATTCAAGTGAAGCTGTACGACCTGCAGTGAATTAAGCAAAAGTCAAACGAGCCTTTTTATGAATATCAAAGGTGGATGAATAAGATGATTTTGCTAAAGAACCGCCCTGACGAGGATGAATTGATCCAGAAGTTGATTGACGGTAGTAGGGATATCTTCAAGAACAATATGAAGTTCCACCATTTCAGTGAGCTCAGCGAGGTATATAGTATGGCTATGAAAATTGAGAGTGATGAGGAGGAGAAGGTGTGAGTGGACGACGCGTTTTCGACGGGATGCGGGACTCCCTTTCGAAAGGGGTACCTCGATCTCGGGTGGGCCCCTCCCTCGCTTAGGGTTTTATAATGGAAATTCGTTTTTTGTAAAATAAATGCGAAATTAATGCATAAAAGAACCGAGACCTAAGTCTCGATGAATATTGTAGAGTCGCCACCCGGCTCAGCTCAACCGGGAAATTTATAATGTAGCTGAACCGGACGAACGACCGCTACACTATCCAAAGATTCGGGTCCGGGCAAGTCCTTTATTTTGTGCCTAATTAAAATAAATATTGGTCAATGTTCAAAGAATGGTATCTCAAGATCTAAAAGTCAATTTTATTGAAATAAATAGACATGCAGCGCGCATACAAATATAAGTAAAATAGTAAAAGTATAAATTATTACAACTCGAATAAATAAAAAATAAAAACTCTCGCCTCACTTTACAAGCGCCTAATATACACAAGAATCTAAAAATATTTACAACCGTCTAAATACACGATTAATTCTATTAAAATACAAATAAAAATAAAAATGTACATAAATAAAAGCTGCAAAACAAAGGTTAGCACAATTGATACGGCACACCACAAGTTGGACTCAAATAGACAGAATTGGGAAATCAAGTATTGGGGGCATGCATTTAGGGGATAACCGGGTTGGCTCGGCTAGCCGGCCCGGTTAGACCTAGAAAACGTTTTGAAACGTCCATGTATGTTTGGTTTTTTGGGAAAATCATTTTGAAAATAATTTTTCCGGTTTACATGCATTTTCATGTATTAAGTGGGTCAATTTTCGAGAGAACTGGGTCTCCGTCGTGGCATTATTCTAAATGTAATTTTACTGAAAATTGAATATAGGGTCGTGAATGCACACAACAAAATTCATTTTGATGATTTTTGGGGTTTTCTGAATTTTTATGGATTTTTGGAAATTTTTAGGGATAAAAGCTGAAATTCTGATTCTGGAACAAGGATTACAGTCATGCGACTGTAACTACAGTCGCACGACTGTAGTTTATAGTCGTGCGACTGTAAATGGTTCAGGATCAAGATTTCGCCAAAATTTATTTTGAATCAAAAATGAAAAAAAAAACAATCTGAAAATTAAGAACACTCGTACGACTGTATATACAGTCATACGACTGTTCTTCAAAACCAAGAACAGTCGTGCGACTGTTCTTAATTTCCATAAGCAGAAGCACAAAAATGCAGCAGAAAATGTACAAAACTCACTTCAAACACCCAAAAAGCGAGAAAAAGTGTAAGGAGAAAAATGTCTACCTTTTTAGAAGCTAATCCAAGTCGTTTTGACCCCTGGCGTCGCTCTAATCCTAACAAATTCGCACTTTTCCTTTGAAATTGAAGTTGAGGGCTTTATGTCCAAAAATCCAAAAATGTAAAGGATTCTGATGATTTAAGTCCGGATTTTTGATTTGATTGTGAAGTTAATTGATTAACCTAGGGATTTCTAACAAGTTTTAATCCTAATTCCGAGAATTAAAAGAAAATAGAAGAGGAAAAGATGAGTTTTTATGGTTTTTTACTTCTTCCTTTTCCTTTTCTCTTTTCTCTCTTCTCTTTCTAATTCTTTTTACCAGAATTCCCAAATCCCCTCTCTCCTCTCTTTTTCTTCGTTTTATCCTGCTTTCCTGGTTGCTTGCTGTCCATCCCAGCGCATTAATTGTGCCACCCTCTCTCCTCCATTTTCTGCTGCAGAGGTATGGGCTCCTGCAACTTTTCCGATATTACAGTCGTACGATTGTAATTTTTAAATTACAGTCGCACGACGGTAATGACAGTCGTACGAGCATACTTTCTTTTTTTTTTTAAAGTATAGAAAATCTACCGCTTACAGCTACCCCTCGCGTGATAAAATTCACCACCTGATCTTAGTCTAGGCAGTTGATGTGAATTTGGGAAACGCGACTCAAAGCGCCGCAGACATAGGAAATAAAACATGCAACTGAGCTGCTGAAGCTTCACTGCTGTGGTGATGTGTTGAGTTGATTGGATGGAATATACTGATATCGGGTCTATGTTACCTAAGGCAATACTGGAGATTTGAATTCGCTTCCATCATCTAGGATCTTGCTTGAATTGGTCTTCAAGAATCCAGAATCTGACTTGGGCAATTTTCAAGGATTAAGAATCAAGCTTGAAAAGGTTTCAAGGATTCAAAATCATGCTTGAGGAGGTTTACAAGGATTGGGAATCTTACTTGAAGAAGTTCAAGGATTCGAAATCTAGCTTGGGGAGGTGTTTAAGGATTAGGAATCATGCTTGAAGAAGTTCAAGGATTCAAAATCTAGCTTGGATGAAATAATGTGTTTGATGTAGAATTAAGCCGATATCGGGTCTAGGTTACCCGAGGCAAATCTGCAGAAAATTTGAGGATTTGAAATCTTGTTGGGATTAGATGGACTCAGAATAATGAAATAAAGAGTTCAAGGATTTGTAACCATGCTTGAACGTAATGGAGTTCAAGGGTTTGAAAATCTGGCTTGATTGAAGAGAAGGATCCAAGGATTTGCAACCATGCTTGAACGTAATGGAGTTCAAGGGTTTGAAATCTAGCTTGACTGAAGAGAGGGGGTTCAAGGATTTGTAACCATGCTTGAACGCAATGGAGTTCAAGGTTTTTGAAATCTAGCTTGACTGAAGAGAGGATTTGTAACCATGCTTGAACGTAATGGAGTTCAAGGGTTTGAAATCTAGCTTGACTGAAGAGAGGAGGTTCAAGGATTTGTAACCATGCTTGAACGTAATGGAGTTCAATGGTTTGAAATCCAGCTTGACTGAAGAAAAGGGGTGCAAGGATTTGCAACCATGCTTGAATGCAATGGAGTTCAAGGGTTTGAAATATAGCTTGACTGAAGAAAAGGGGTTCAAGGATTTGCAACCATGCTTGAACATAATGGAGTTCAAGGATTTGAAATCTAGCTTAACTGAAGTGAGGAGATAGATTTAGGGATGATAATTTTGATGTTGGCTGGAGGATGAGTATTTATCCCTTGATCGATGATTTTGGAAACAAACATTTTTGCCCCTTCCATCAAGGATAAATACGGCTCGATTGCTCTGCTCCTTGGAGACTTGATTTGTTGAGGTTTAGATTTGTATTGACGCTTAAGGTCCAATGGATGCCCCGGGGTTGTGCCATCTCTGCTTTGAGAGCGATTCTGGTTCGGAATAGACCTGATGATTATGATGGGTACCCGCGCTTGGGTTGGTTGTGATATGTATGTGCATGTATGCATGTATGTTTTGAATGCATGTATATGTTTCAATGTGTGCATGTGCAAATGAACTTTTAGAAAATGTATTTCACGCCATTTGCTTGATCTTAACACCCCAGGTTCTTGCTGGGGAAGCTATGTTGTGCGATTGATCGTCCATAGTTGGAGAAGCAACATTTTGGGTGCAATGTAATTCTTGCGATCCTGCCAGGGATATATGACAGCTAATGCAGAAATACAATAACTGTTGGAGAGAAAGTGATGATGTTCTTGGCAATGATGTCGTTGAGAAATAATGCAAAGGATCTTGTTGGGGATGGATGAAATGTTCCTGCTGGGGGAACGATGGAAAGGTTTTGCCTTCTTTGCCCCTAGGCTTCATGGATTTGGAAGTGCTCTAAATTTTGCCTGAGCCGCCCAAAGTGGTTTTCAACTCAGTGAGCTGCTCTAACTTTTGCCTAAGGCACCTTTTCGGTTTTCACCTTAGCGAGCTCTTCATATGCCCTAATTTTTGCCTAAACTGCCCAATATGGGTTTTCACCTTAGCAGGCTGCTCTAATTTTTGCCTAAGGCTCCTTTTTGGTTTTCACCTCCGCGAGCTCTCTTTTTTTTTTTTTGTAATTTTTGAGATGTCGTGGAATTAGAAGAAGATTTCCAATACACCCTCCGATGATGAGATGATCGTGGGAAATCTTGTAGGATTTGGTTCCCCATTGTTGTTGCTGCAGCTCACAAGCGTATAATCATCTATGATGCACGATGTGAATTCAATTTCAAGTAAACTTAGGATATTTAAATGAACAGGGTAAGGCATTTATTCATTCATTCATTGGTAATGTTTTGGCATAATGCACATTATATATGAAATGAAATTAAGGACAAGATGAGTATGGTATCCGTCTCGACCGAACCCACGACTACCACCAACTGGTCCTTGCGGATTTTCCTGCCGGTGGTGCTCACCTCGCTGTCCTAACTTTTGCATGGATTGCTTTCGTGATTTTCAATTCATCGGACTCTCTTTTTTTTTTCTTTTTGGAAACCTGAGCCTGTCCCAATTGATATGGGTTGACGACTTGGTTTCTGTCTTTCCCTGTAGGACTGCTTCGGTCCTGCAGGTTGATGGCTGTGCTTTTTGATGTGCTTGTTAACTGCTTGAACCATCCTGTTGGCTTATGGGTGGTATGGAGGCGATGCATGGTGCCTCTCTCCTTTATTCTGGAATGATTGTATTGTTGCCCCAGAACTTGCGTTCTATTATCGGGAATGCTATGGTGCGAAACATCATATGGTATAGATGTATTCTTATTTTGAAACTTGAAACCATGCTCATTTTGTTTTTGTTGTTTTTTTTCTTCTTTGTTTTTTTTTTTTTTTTTTTTTTTTTTTGCTACGGAACTTCCGCTTGGCTGGACTTCTCCTTTGGATTCTTTGTGATTCTACATCTTGCGATCCTTTGTCGATGCGCGCCACCATAGGACTAGGCGAAGGCCTTCCATTCTTTTAGGCATTTTGTAATCTTTCTTTCTATTATCAGTCGTGAGGTCTTTCAGGACGGATATCATTTTGGATGTTCATCTGTCCTTAGGTTCATTTCACGAAATGATGTGTCATGTATGCTAAAGACATTAAATGAATGTTTGTATGCATGCACAGTGTTCCATCCATGAAAATATCATGTAAATAATTGAAATCAAATTACATAACATTAAATGCCTTGTAGGCTACATTGTTCACAAAACAAGATAAAGGACAAAATAGATACATCAAAATAATTAGCATCCTCTACATGCGGAGGGTCTTCTTTTGCTGCTGTATTGCCCACTTCGATTGGACTAGTCAAAGCTGGGCAAAGGATTGTTTTGCACACTGGGCTTCAAAGGTGGTGCCGCAATTTTCCCATCAGTGATCAGTTGACTAATAGCCCTCAGTAGCTGCTTGCAGTCATTCGTGTGGTGCCCCACTGTCACATGATTGGAGCAGAATTTGCCTTTGTCCGTCTCAGCCGGCTTCTCGAATGGCTTCAGAGAAGTCAAAAGGCCACCATTCTTGCATTTCGCAAAAATCTTAGCCAAAGAAAGGGTCCACGGGGATAGGCCTCGATTTTGCAAATCTCTAGCTTGATCTCCTTGCCAGTGGGACACCACTGCAACTTCAGTTGGCTTATCCTCTGGGGATTGGTCACTCTTATTTGTGAAGCCGAAACCGGATCCACTGCTTGATCCGACGGTAGTGGTTGATTGATTCCCCAGACCGTGCTTAAAGCTCTTACTACCCTTTTGACTGGCCGCTTTCTCTTCTTCATCCCTTTCAACCTTCATGGCCATGCTGTAGACCTCGCTGAGTTCATTGAAAGCATGGAATTTCATGTTGTCTTTGTAGACATCCCTGCTGCCTTCAATTAGTTTCTGAATCAGCTCGTCTTCATCGGGGCGATTCTTCAGCAGGATCATCTTGTTCATCCATCTTTGATAATACTCATCAAAGGGTTCATTGAGCTTCTGCTTAATTCTTTCCAAGTCATATAGCTTCACTTGGATCTTTGTGTTGAAGCTATAGTATTTGATGAAGGCCACTGACAGCGTTTCCCAATCCAACTGTACTTCCTCTGTCAGAGAGTTGTACCGGTTCAAAGCTCCTTCTTCTAGTGTTGGGAAGAAGTTGACCAATTGCTGTTTGGTAGCACCCGCTGTCAGCATTATACTGGCATAAAGGTTGATGTGAGCTTCTGGTGATCCGAGCCCTCTGTAAGAAGGAATTTTGGGGACTTGGAACCCCACAGGGAATGTCTCGATGCCTTTGTTTATCATGGCATCCACATTGACGCGCTGCTCGGAACCCAAACTGATGTTGGCTCTCCTTTTCAGCTCAGCTAGCATCTCATCCAGCTCAGAGTACTTGGCCTTCATTTTCTGGTCCACAGCCGCCTCGATTTCCTGCAGTTTTTCTATACTGGCCGAAGCATCAGCCCCTTGTTAAGAGGTCTCCCCTTCTTTTTCTTTCCCGGTTCCACCATTACCAGCTTCACCGCTTTCTCTAACAACAGCCCTCAGTTCTTCCTTTAGCATATCCCGGAAGTCTTGGGATCGGAAGAAATCCTTCAGAATGCTAGCAATACTTGGCGTTTGATCGGCCATTGCTACCTCTTCCTCGGACTCTGTTGCGCTACTTGATTCGACTAATCTTTCGCTCTCACGTGCACTTACAGGCTGGGCTCTAGTTCTAGGACGCCCCAGCTTATTCTGCTTTAATGCATATAAAGACTGTTAGGGCTAAAAAGTGCATGGTTGGATGGTATGGACGATAATGCTTGGATGATGCTTCGTGAATGTGGATGATAATGAATGTGACTTTTTTTTTATTCATTTCTTCTCTTTTCTTTTTTTTTATTTTTTTATTTTGGGCATTCCAAGTGCACCCAGTGCTATGCAAAAATGCCACGTGTGGACCGCCACACGGATAAAAGCTCGGTGCTTTTGGGGCACCTAATGAATTTCGTGAAATGGTCGCATGTGTGCTGACACACGGACGGAGTTCGATACTTTGTAGGTCTGTGAGATGATATGAAATGGTCACATGGGATCGGCCCATGGACAAAGTTCTGATGCTTTTAAGCATATGAAATGAAATGATGTTGTAAGAGGGTCATGTGCCATAGGAGACACAGACAGAAGCTTGGTGTTAGGGGAACACCTTACATGATTTGGGATGTTATGAGATGCCTCTACATACATACTAATCCGGCACTCAGAGAGCGCCTTGAATAATGTAGTAATGTCATGAAGCAACCCTATGTGGATCACAGTGTTGCATGATGTATATGACTAATGGGTATGATGTCATGAGATGCATCGTGTGGATTGTCACACGGAAATATACCTAGGACCATTGTGGTCTCTATTGAATGAAATGATTTAGTGGAATGGCTGAATGCAATCCAGTGCATTGGCAGAACACGGGTGCTTTAGGATACCCAATATATGATGGAATGATATGATCGTGGTGGGCGTCCTTGGAATGCCCCTAATTTAATTTAGGTGATATGTCATGAATGCTTATGACACACAAAATGCAAATGGCTGCACAAAAACGTGGTTAGGATGCTTGACACACATAATGATGCTATGTATGCTATGTGAAAAAATGCTAATCACGCAAATACAATGTTATGGTTGAAAAAGAAATGGTTAGTATGAATGGCAAGCGAGTGATTTAATGATTTCATACGAAAATAAAATGCAAATGGCTGCATAAAAATGTGGGTTAGTATCACACAAAATGTTCGATGTATGGGAAATGTTGATTGTGTATGATAAATATGAATTATGGTAAAGAGTGAAATGTCGAGAAGTGTGTAACATATAGCACACGAAGCGAATTCTTCCAACCTTATTTCTCCAACGTGGTCGGTCTCAAAAATTTCTAACCGAGTCCTAGGTGGGGTTCACTTCAATCACCAACCGGGGGTGATGAAGGCGCGATTTTATATTATTATTCACACAATTATTCTGGTATCCTAAGGGAATCCAACTAGGGCTGCCTATATGGGTTCGATCCAAGTCGGGTTAATAAACAAGGTTCCCATAGCAAAATATACTCCTCACTTCTCCCCACTCAAGGGTCCGAACAAAGCGGTTCATACGAGGCTATGGGTGGTGTTTCGTATCCGTGTCCTAAGACCATGAGGAACAAAGGCGACACTTCAACAATCCACCGGGCTGAAAATGGATACTAAATCTAATGCAAGCATGTCTAGCTAAAGATGCAAAATGAAATACCAATCGAGAATCATCCACCTTATTTTAATTAGACATTTTTCAGGGCTTGCCAAATTCTTTTAAGTTTTTAAGAAAACCTTTTTAAGAAATCCCCAGCAGAGTCGTCACTGTGAGCAGACGACGCGTTTTCGACGGGACGCGGGACTCCCTTTCAAAAGGGGTGCCTCGATCTCGGGTTGGGCCCCTCCCTCGCGTGGGGTTTTATAATGGAAATTCATTTTTTTGGAAAATAAATGCGAAATTAATGCATAAAAGAACCAAGACCTAAGTCTCGATGAATATTGTAGAATCGCCACCCAGCTCAGCTCAACCGGGAAATTTATAATGTAGCTGAACCGGACAAACGGCCGCTGTACTATCTAGAGATTCGGGTCTGGACAAGTCCCTTATTTCGTGTCTAATTAAAATAAATATTGGTCAATGTTCAAAGAATGGTATCTTAAGATCTAAAAGTCAATTTTATTGAAATAAATAGGCATGCAGCGCGCATACAAATATAAGTAAAATAGTAAAAGTATAAATTATTACAACTCGATTAAATAAAAAATAAAAACTCTCGCCTCACTTTACAAGCGCCTAATATACATAAGAATCTAAAAATATTTACAACCGCCTAAATACACGATTAATTCTATTAAAATACAAATAAAAATAAAAATGTACATAAATAAAAGCTGCAAAACAAAGGTTAGCACAATTGATACGGCACACCACAAGTTGGACTCAAATAGACAGAATTGGGAAATCAAGTATTGGGGGCATGCATTTAGGGGATAACCGGGTTGGCTCGGCTAGCCGGCCCGAATAGACCTGGAAAGCGTTTTGAAATGTCCCTATATTTTTGGTTTTGTGGGAAAATCATTTTGAAAATAATTTTTCTGGTTTATATGCATTTTTATATATTAAGTGGGTCGGTTTTCGGGAGAACTGGGTCTCCGTCGTGGCATTGTTCTAAATGCAATTTTACTGAAAATTGAATCTAGGGTCGTGAATGCACACAACAAAATTCATTTTGATGATTTTTGGGGTTTTCTGAATTTTTATGGATTTTTGGAAATTTTTTGGGATAAAAGCTGAAATTCTGATTTGGAACAAGGGTTACAGCCATGCGACTGTAAACGGTTCAGGATTAAGATTTCGCCAAAATTTATTTTGAATCAAAAATGGAAGAAAAAACAATCTGGAAATTAAGAACACTCGTACGACTGTTCTTCAAAACCCAGAACAGTCGTGCGACTGTTCTTAATTTCCATAAGCAGAAGCACGAAAATGCAGCAGAAAATGCACAAAACTCACTTCAAACACCCAGAAAGCGAGAAAAAGTGTAAGGAAAAGAAGTGTCTACCTTTTTAGAAGCTAATGCACGTCGTTTTGACCCCTGGCGTCGCTCAAATCCTAACAAATTCGTACTTTTCCTTTGAAATTGAAGTTGAGGGCTTTATGTCCAAAAATCCAAAAATGTAAAGGATTCTGATGATTTAAGTCCGGATTTTTGATTTGATTGTGAAGTTAATTGATTAACCTAGGGATTTCTAACAAGTTTTAATCCTAATTCCGAGAATTAAAAGAAAATAGAAGAGGAAAAGATGAGTTTTTATGGTTTTTTACTTCTTCATTTTCCTTTTCTCTTTTCTCTCTT
Organism: Euphorbia tirucalli; assembly: GCA_039660915.1. Taxonomy (NCBI): domain Eukaryota; kingdom Viridiplantae; phylum Streptophyta; class Magnoliopsida; order Malpighiales; family Euphorbiaceae; genus Euphorbia; species Euphorbia tirucalli. The sequence goes on from CM077639.1 coordinate 17,861,066, forward strand.
CTCTCTCTAATTCTTTTTACCAGAATTCCCGAATCCCCTCTCTCCTCTCTTTTTCTTCCTTTTATCCTACTTTCCTGGTTGCTTGCTGTCCATCCCAGCGCATTAATTGTGCCACCCTCTCTCCTCCATTTTCTGCTGCAGAGGTATGGGCTCCTGTAACTTTTCCGATATTCCAGTCGTACGACTGTAATTTTTAAATTACAGTCGCACGACGGTAATGACAGTCGTACGACCATACTCTTTTTTTTTTTAAGTATAGAAAATCCGGCGCTTACAGAAGGCAATAAGCCATAGAGGTGGCTGAAGTTCAGGATATAGCTCCGGGTACAGGTCAACAGCTGCGGGAGGGTCTGGTAGCGGTTCTGGCTTAGGTTCTGGAGGAAAAGGGGGATAGTCTTTAGAGATAAAGCAAGTCGAGGTTGCCGCGGTAACCTAGCAGCAAAGCAGTCAAAGTAGAAACCTCGGAGGACAGGGTATATCCCCTTAGGCTCTCCCCTTAGTGAAAATTTTTGCAATATGCATAAATGGAGGCTTGTTGCAGTCCCTGAGACCATTTGAGAAACTACTGATGCGGATAAAGATAATTTCTACACATATCATGTTGCGACTGGCCACAGAACCAACAATTGTTACAAATTGAGGGACGCCATCCAAAAATTGATTGATGAGGGGAAATTGCAGGAGCCTCCTAAGCCCAGTACAAAGACTAACCCGTTGCCAGCATTCGAGAAGCGGGTTAATTTGGTACACTCAGGATTGCCAGCCAATTTCATTTTTACTCAAGTCCTACAGGCAAATCCTGCTATACAGTATATATCAATCGGTGAAGCTGAGGCAGAGTCAGGATGTGTAGGGCAAACGGAATGGAAAGAAATCAAGCCGGTGAGCTTGAATGACCTCCACTCAGAGGATGAATATGAGGAGTTTGGCAGGGATGAGACAGTCATGCCGCCAGTTATCAAAAAGCTGAAAATTCAAGAGGTTCAGAATGTGACCCGAAGTGGCAGGGTTTATCAATCAGAGGCCCAATTGAAAGACAAGGCCCCAGTGACTGGGTCAGGTAGCACATCAACACAGGAGGGAGTTGAGAAGGAAGACCTGGTTATTTCTCAATTAAAGAAAACCCCTACCCAAGCTAGTTTGTGGTATTTGCTATTGACCTCTAAGGAGCACAGGGCGACCTTAGTGAAGAAGTTGTCAGAAATCGAGGTTTCCCCCATTGCATCGCCGGAAGCCATGTGTTGTTTGCTAGATAAGATCCATTCTGGGTCTCCCAACATTGTTTTTTCTGAAAAAGATCTGCCTAGTGAGGGAAAGGTTCACAATAAAGCCCTCTACATCAGAGCCCATGTTATGGATAAAGTAATGCCATGTGTGATGGTAGATGATGGATCAGCGCTGAACATATGTCCGTTGAAAATGCTACCATGTTTGCGCTTGAGTGAAGATGCCCTAAAGAAGTCCTTAATAGTGATCCGGGCATATGATGACTCCAAAAGAACTGTAATTGGAACTTTCGAGGCTGACGTGGAGGTCGGGCCAGTCAAGTCAATGGTCGTTTTCACTATGATAGACATCCCGGTCACTTTCTCCCTGCTATTGGGAAGACCATGGTTCCACCCATTAGGAGGTTTTCCTTCTACTCTACATCAGAAAATAAAGTTCTCAATAAGCGGGGAGATTGTGACTGTTGAGGCAGATGCCCAATCCATGATTGCTGTCGTGAATGAAGGAGTCATATCATTTGGCAGATTCCAAATCACCATGGTCGGGAAAGAGGAAGCCACAAACGCCCTGATGGTTATTTAGGAAAACTATATGTCGGAGTGGCTGTCCAGATATTTGCATAAGCAGAATTTTGTCCCAGGCATGGGACTCAAAATCAACCTGCAAGGGGTGCCTGAGTTTAACATTGACTTGGGAAAGCCAAAACAGTTCGGGCTAGGGTATGTAGAAAAAACATCTGACCAGAAGAATCAGAGAAAGGGCAAGAACGGCAAACCTATTATGAAACCATTCATAAAGGCAGGGGAAAAGCTGTGTAATGGTCAAGTTGAGCCAGTGAGGGTTAGGAACAGTGAATATCCAGGCTTTGAGATATTTTCTGATGTCATAGACTTCGAGAAGAGCTGGGAAGAACCAGTAGCCCCCTGATGGTAGAAAAGGTAATTGCTAAGTTTGCTGTTCTGCAAAATGAGCCACCTGAAGAGATAACAAAAGTAGTGGAGGTGCCCAAACAGAAAGTTGAAGAGAAAATCTGTGATGAATCTATAAAGGCAATTTCAGGGGCAATGGCTGCTGCCTTAAGCAAGGCATTTGGGAAGTCTAAAGAAGGGTTCGAAGAGGAGCTGTTGACCAAGGTGAATTTGGATTTTGTGGTTACTGAGATAGCCAAGATCATGAAGAAGGCTAAGGCATAGATGGGTAAAATCGAGGAGACCACTACACCTGCTGAACAAGAAGCCAAAGTAGCTGCAGATCTGGATGATGCCCTGGAGCTGAATGGGAAAGATGAAGAAGTGCAAGGCCCTCTGCCTATGGAGTATGAAAATGATTTTGTTGTATCTATTTCTTCCATCTTCAATGTGAATGATGTACTCTATAACAAGTTTAATGCAATGAAATCCCAGTTTGCTTACTTATGTGATGTTTATCCTGATAATTTTGTGCATGCTTTTGAATCACCATCAATCATATTTAGCATTCATGACACTGCATTGCATGAAATCAACATAAGTATAGATGAAAACCCCAAAATGATATTCATTTCACATGAGCTAGAACCCGAGGAACAGAGAGAACTTACAAGAATATTACAAAAACATGTTAAAGCTTTTGCGTGGTCACATGAGGACATGCGGGGTGTAGACACAGAAATAGCAGTTCACAAGATCCCAACGGACCCTAAGTTCAAGCCGGTGAAGCAGAAACTGAGAAGATTAAGGCCAGAGTGGGCTACACTAGTGAAAGAAGAAGTGGCTAAGCAGATAGAAACTAAATTCCTCGAAGTGGTGGAGTATACAGAATGGCTAGCCAATATCATCCCAGTACCTAAAATGGATGGAAGGGTTAGGGTATATGTTGACTACAGGGATATGAATAAAGAATGCCCAAAAGATAACTTCCCGTTGCCTCATATCGATGTCCTGGTTGATAGTGCAGCTAAAGCAGCAATGTACTCCTTCATGGATGGGTTTTCGGGATACAACTAGATCCTGATGGATGTAATTGATAAGGTGAAGACGTCGTTCATCATAGAGTGGGGCACTTTCTGTTACAGGGTAATGCCCTTCGGGTTAAAGAATGCTGGAGCCACTTACCAAAGGGTTATCACAACTTTGCTGCATGCTATGATCCACAAAGAAGTTGAAGTGTATGCTAATGATATGCTTGTTAAATCAATGACCCAGGAGGAACATCCTGTTATCCTGGACAGATTTCTTACACGCTTTGGAAAGTATAACTTACGACTCAACCCTAAGAAGTGCATATTCGGAGTCACATCAGGGAAGCTGTTGGGTCATGTAGTCAGCCAGAGAGGAATAGAAATGGACCCAGTTAAAATCAAAGCTATTTGAGATATGCCAGCTCCAAAAACAGAGAAGGAAGTCCGCTCATTCTTGGGCTCCTTACAGTACGTCAGTCGCTTCATAGCACCATTGACCTCCACTTGTGAGCCAATTTTCAAGTTGTTAACGAAAGATCAGCCGATTGTGTGGGATGACAAATATTAGTTGGCTTTCGAGAAAATCAAGGCTTATCTGGTAAATCCGCTAGTTTTGAGCCCACCAATTCTAGGGAAGCCTTTGATCTTGTATTTCGCTGTTGAAGATTCCTCCATAGGGGCAATGCTCGCACAAGAGCAAGATGGAAAGAAGGAATACCCTATCTACTACCTCAGTAAGAAGCTGTTGGAGTATGAAACCAAGTATACACTGGTTGAGAAGACATGTGTGGCAATGATCTGGCTGACTAAGAAGTTATGCCATTACTTCCAGTCATACAAAATGCAGGCCGTGGCTAAGGTGGATCCTATGAAGTATCTTTATGAGGCACCTGTGCTAGTCGAGAAATTATCTAGGTGGCTTTTACTCTTATCGGAATTCGACATTGAATACATAACTAAGACAACCATCAAAGGGCGAGCCGTAGCAGAATTTTTAGCAAATCAATCGCTAGAATCGGATTACACAGAGAATTTGGAATTCCCGGATGAACAACTGGCCATGGTAGAAGTAAAGATATGGATTATGTGCTTCGATGGTGCCGTGAACAGGAAGGGTGCTGGAATTGGAGTAATCGTAGCAACACCAGATGGTGAAGTCATTCCTCTATCAAAGAGATTAGATTTTTCCATAACCAATAACAGAGCAGAATATGAAGCATGTCTATTTGGGATGGAAGCTCTGTTAACTCTAGGGGCAAATGATGTCTTGATCGTTGGAGATTCACTTTTAGTGATTAGGCAAGCTCAAGGCGAATGGGAGTTGAAAGAAGAAGCCTTACGGCCTTACTTACTACTGCTACAGTACAAAAAGAGCTTTTCGGAAAATGTGAATTCAGGCATGTCCCCAGAGATGAGAACAAGATGGCAGATGCGCTAGCAACACTGTCTTCTATGTGGGAAATTCCAGAAGAAACTCAAGTACAGCCGTTGGTTATAGCAACTTCTAGACAACCCTGCTTTGAAGTGCACGAAGTAATGGAATTGAAAGCTGAAGAAAAGCCATGGTTCTTCGATATTTACCAGTATGTGAAGGAAAGAAAATACCCAGAGGGGGCCAGTACTGCTGATAAGATGTTATTAAGAAGATTAGCCAGTCAGTTCAGAATCTTTGAAAATAGACTATACAAGAGAATAGCAAATGGTGTTCTTTTGAGGTGCCTGACAGAACAGGAGGCAGAAACAGTAATGCAGCTGGTGCATGTAGGGTCCTGCGGCCCATATATGAATGGACTTGCTATGGCCAAGAAGATAATGAGACAGGGGTACTTCTGGATGACTATGTAGGCTGATTATATGGGGAAAGTAAGGAGATGTCATGACTGCCAAATCTACACTGACATCAGTCATTTACCACCACTTGAACTACAAAATCTGGCATCCCCTTGGCCATTTTCAATATGGGGGATAGATATGATTGGAGAAATTCATTCTGCAGCATCTAATGGACATCGATTCATAGTTGTGGCAGTTGATTACTTTTCAAAATGGGTGGAGACAGAATCCTTCACTTGTGTAACAGCCAAGCAGATGGTTAAGTTCATCCACAAGAACATCTTTGCCCGATACGAGATTCCCCATCATATAGTGACTGACAAATGAGTGTAATTTCAAGCGGCAATAGCTGAGCTGCTTGCAAAACATGGCATTGAGCACCATAAGTCTTCTCCATATAGGCCTCAAGCTAACGGTGTAGTGGAAGCAGCTAATAAAGCGATAAAAAAGATCTTATAAAAAATGGTAACCACCTATAGAGATTGGGCTGATAAACTGCCGTATGCTCTTTGGGGTTACAGAACCAGTGTCAGAACACCAACAGGAGAAACTCCCTATGCTTTAGTCTATGGCATGTAAGCAGTATTACCAGTAGAAATAGATCTTAAGTCATTCAGGGTCACCTTGGAAGCTCAGTTACTAGAAACTGAGTGGGCTTAAGCTAGATACGAGCAGTTGGCAGCGCTAGATGAAAAGCGACTGAAAGCATTGGATCATCTATAGATGTACCAATGCATAATGGCCAGAGCCTATAATCGGAATGTGAAGTACCCCAGGCGGCAGTTGAAAGCAGGGGATTTGGTTCTAAAACAATTAAGGCCCTCAAATGTCGATGTTCGAGAGAAGTTCATACCCAACTAGGAAGGGACCTATGTTGTGAAGAAAGTGCTATCAAAAGGTGGTGTCAGCATCATGGACATGGATGGAAATGAGTTCACAAATCCTGTCAACCAAGACCGCCTAAAGCTTTATCATGTCTAAAAAAAAAGAAGTCAGCTAGGTTGAAAACTCAAAAAGAGCGGCCTAGGCAAAAGTTACGACATGAGAGAAAATGATCAATCGGAAAATCTGAAGGGACGACTGATGACGGATTCCGGCTCTGTGTGGAGTGTATACCATTTTGGGAATTAATCTTTTTAAATGTACTCATTTTGATTTTATCAATAAAGTGAAGTGTTTGTTTAAATATATTCATATGGTTATGTCAAATGCATAAACAAAGCTATTCTGCTTAAACATTCATTTAAGAAAAGCGCTTTGCATTTAACTGGTTAAACATATCATGTTATTTAAAATGGAGATGTACTAAATACATACAATCTGAAATCTTTTATCATCCGCCAAACCTAATTCATCTTTCCAATGAGCAACAATGGCCTAATGAGTTGCTCCTTTCATATGCTCTTTTGGACTGATTCTGTGAAACCTTCTTCATTTGACTATTGAAGAAATCAAGCTGAGTAAAAGCTACACTGACCTGATGAGTTGCTCCTTTCATCTGCTCTTTTGGACTGATTCTGTGAAACCTTATTTTCTACTATCAATGGCTTTTAACAAGAAATTGAATCCCAATGCTGCTCCATATAGCATTTTTCTGCATCATCTCATCACCCGATGGATGATGGGACAAGTGACCACGGCGCCGTTGCAGTTGGTCTTCGTTTATCATTAAAAAAAAAAGAGAAGAGCTCGCTGGGGTGAAAACAAAAAAGGCACCTCAGGCAAAAGTTAGAGCAGCTCGCTGGACTAAAAACCCACATTGGGCAACCCAGGCAAAATTTAGAGCACTTCTAGATTCATAAATCACAGGGGCAAAAGGATAGAACCTCTCCACTAGTTCCCCACAGGAATCTTTTCAGCATCCTCCAGCAAGATTCCTCACATTACTCCCCAGCAGAATATTTACAAGGGACACTACGATCCTTTCCCCGGCAGTTGTCACGCATCTCCAGCAGTCATCTCATTCCTCCAGTAGTCCTCATATATATCTTCAACAAGGAAAAGCTTTGTTTAAAGAGTGTTTTCCACCAACCGGGGGCAAAACATACCTTCCCCAGCAGAAAAGAGAAACATCAACATTAACAAACAACGAGAAATGCATCCTTTAGGATCCATGTGCATATGCATCATCATGCATACATATACAACATACACAGAGCATTCATTCCCAGCTAGTCTTCATTCTTGATCGAAGGGGCAAAAATTTTTGTTCAAAATCTCTCGATCAAAGAATGAAGACTCGCTATTGCAAATGCAAGAATTCGTCATCACTGTCTCGGACACAGATAAATCCCCAGCAAATCAACCTCGGGTAACATAGACCCGGTATTGGCCCAGATCAGCTTCATTCCAAATCCCCAGCAGATCCGCCTCGGGTGACATAGATCCGGTATCGGCCCAAATCAGCTTCATTCCAGATCCCCAGCAGATCCACCTTGGGTAACATAGACCCGGTATCGGCCCATATCAGCTTCATTCCAAATCCCCAGTAGATCCGCCTCGGGTAACATAGACCCGGTATCGGCCTATTTCATCATCAACCTTGCCTCGGGTAACCTAGACCCGGTATCGGCTTATTTCACCCTCAACCTTGCTTCGGGTAACCTAGACCCGGTATCGGCTTATTTCACCCTCAACCTTGCCTCAGGTAACCTAGACCCGGTATCGGCCTATTTCATCTTTAACCTCACCTCGGATAACCTAGACCCGGTATCGGCCTATTTCATCGTCATCCTCGCCTCGGGTGACCTAGACCCGATATTGGCCAATTTCATCTTCATCCTCCCCTCGGGTGACCTAGACCCGGTATCGACTTATTTCATCTTCATCTTCGCCTTGGGTAACCTGGACCCGGTATCGGCTTATTTTATCTTCAAACTTGCCTCGGGTAACCTAGACCCGGTATCGGCTTATTTCATCTTCAACCTCGCCTCGGGTATAGACCCGGTATCTGCTTATTTCGTCCAATCAACTCAGTGCATCACCACAACAGTGAGACTTTAACAAGTCAGTTGCACATTTTCTTTCTTGCATCTACGGTGCTTCAATTTGCACTCTCAAATTCATCACCTTAGGTATTTTAGACCTGGAGTCGGGTGTCGAATTTGATCACGCGAGGGGCAGCTGTAAGCCTCGAAATTTTTCATACTTAAAAAAAAATTTCTATCACACACTATAATTGAAAAATTACAGTCATACGATTGTAAATGAGCAAGTACAGCAGCTCATACCTTAAAAATAAAAAATGGTGTGATTAGAAGGGCAATTAATGCCCAATTCTCAACATTAAGTAAGGAAGAAAAAGAGGAGAAAGAAGGGGAGAAGTGACTTTAGTCTTGGGCACAGACAATTGGATGAAGAGGGAGAGAGATTGAAAGAAAGAGAGGGAGAAAAATACCCAACAAAAAGCACACTTTCTTATACTCTTTTCCTTCAATTCTAATATTGTGAAGCTTAAAACTAGTTGGAAATCATAGGATTGGACTTGATAAACACATACAAATTCCCAATTCGCTCAAATCAGTAACTTCCTGGAATTTTGGACTTGATTTTGGAACCTTAGCACACAAGGGAAAAGAAGCAATTTGGAGTATTTTAAGGTGTGCTCAGCGGTCAAATCAATGGTGGATCAGCGCTACAAAGGTAATTACACCTAAAACTTTCATTTTGTTTCTCTTTCTAGGTATTTTGGTTTGATTTCGTGCATAAAACTTATATTTTTGGCTTGCTGTTTCTGAAAAATAAGAACAGCCGTACGACTGTTCTTGTGACAAAGAACAAGGGCACGACTCGTACAACTGTTCTTAGTTTTCCCAGCTTCCTCTTTTCATTTAAATAATTTTTACGATTTTCTGCATTTTAATACAGTCATACGATTGTAGTTACAGTCGCACGACTGTAATTACAGCCGGGCGACTGTAATTTTCATCCAGGGGCATAATATCCAGAAAAATCCATAAAAGTTTTCAAAAATCATAAAAATTCATAAAACTCAGAAAATCATCAAAAATGAATTTTATTGTTTGCATTCACGACCTTATATTTAATTTTTGAGATTATTGTATCTAGAACAATGCAACGACGGAGACCTCCTGAAAACCAACCCACGTCACATGCTAAATCAAAGTAAACAGGAAAAAGAAAATGTTTTCAAAATGGTTTTCTCACAAAAAAAAAAAAAAAATACAAGGACGTTTCAAAACTGTTTTCCAAGTCTAATCGGGCCGGCTAGCCGAGCCTACCCGATTTCCCCAGAAATGTATTCCCCCGATCTCTAATTTCCCAATTCTGTCCAATTTGAGTCCTATTTGTGGTGTGCTATAAATTGTGCGAACTATCTATTTTCCAGCTTTAATTTCTTTTTGTTTTTATTTTTTTATGTAATTAATAGCTTAATTAGTGTATTTTAGGCGCTTGTAAGGTGAGGACAAGAGTTTTTATTTGTATTCAATTGGGTAATAATAACTTATTTATTTACTGGTTTTATTTTATTTTATTTGTATGTACGATGCATGATTTAATTTAATTAAAATCCATCTTTAGAAATTTAAAATACCATCCATGAACATTGGCTGAATTTATTTTGATTAGACGTAAAATAAGGGACTTGTCCGGACCTAGATCTCTGGAAAGTGTAGCGGCCTTTATCCGGTTCAGCTACGCTGTAATTTCCTGGTTGAGCTAAGCCGGGTGGCGACTCCTACACTCTCTATCGAGACTTAGGTCTCGATTTTTTTATGAAACGATTTAATTTTCCAAAAATGAATTTCCATTCCAAAAACCCCGCGAGGGAGGGTTGCCCGATATCAAGGCTCCCTTCCGAGAGAGTTGCGAAAAATGTCGTCCGCGCACACCAACCCGAGCACTATCTTCTTCTCCTCTTTTTCTTTTGATTCTGGTGTTGTAAAGCTTAAAACTGAATAGAAATCATAGGTTAAGAACTTGGCACACTAAACATAATCAATTCCAGACCCTAAACTCATTCAAATCCGTGACACTTAGAGATTTTTGGACTTGTTTTGGAACCTTGACATACAAAGGATGAGGAGCAATTTGGAGCCGATTCAAGGCGTTTCTCGGGGAAAATCGACAGTGGATCCGCGCAACAAGCGTAACTACACTTAAATCCTTTATTTCGCTTTGCTTTCTGGGTGTCTTGGTTCATTTCCGTACATAAAAACTCATATTTTTTTCTGCTGTTTCTGGGTAGTAAGAACAATCGTACGAATGTTCTTGTGGCGATGAATGGTAGCACGACTATAATTACAGTCATGCTACCGTAGCTCCAATCGTACGACTGTTCAACTCCCACGGTTATCTATTTTTACTTGAACAAATTTCAGTGATTTTTCTATAATGGGTGAATTACAGCGGCACGACTGTAGTTACAGTCACGTAGTTGTAATTACAGCCCTACGACTGTAATCTTCATCCAGAAGCAGAAAATTCAGAACAATCCATAAAAAAATTAGAAAATTATAAAATTTCATAAAAACCAGAAAATCATCAAAAATGAATTTATCTCATGCATTCACGACCTTAGATTTAATTTTTGAAGTTATTGCACTTAGAACAATGCAACGACAGAGATCTAAATCTCCTAAAATCTGACCCGCTTTACATGCTAAATGGAAGTAAACCGAAAGAAGAAAATATTTTCAAAATTGTGTTTTCTCATGAAACAAAAACATAGGAACATTTCAAAGCTAATTTCCAGGTCTAGCCGGGTGAACTAGCCAAGTTTACCTGACTGTCCCCCTAAATGCATGTCCCCGAATCGCTCATTTCCCTATTTTGTCTGTTCGAGTCTAACTTGTTGCATATATCTGTGCTAACCTTTGTTTTGTAGGGTTTGGTTTATTTATTTTTATTTGTTATTTTAATTTCAATTCCTTAGATACTCGTGTAAAATAAGCGATTGTACCCCGATCCCCAAATTATACAAATGTATCCCCTAGGGTAGTTTATTTGTGATTCGATTGGGTTGTAATAATTTATTTATTTGCTGCTTTATTTTATTTATGTGTACGCCACATGATTCAATCAATAAAAATCCATCTTAGAAATATAAAATATCATCAATGAACATTGGCCGAATTTATTTTGATTAGACACGAAATAAGAGACTTATCCGGACCTAGATCTCTGGAAAGTGTAGCGGCCCTCATCTGGTTCAGCTACACTGTAATTTCCTGGTTGAGCAAAGCTGGGTGGCGACTCTTACACACTTCTATCGAGACTTAGGTCTCGATTCTTTTACGAAATAATTTAATTTTCCAAAACCGAATTTCCATTCCAAAAACCCAAACGAGGGAGGGTTGCCCGATATCGAGGCTCCCTTCCGAGGGAGGAAAACGTCGTCCGCTCATAGTGATGACTCTACTAGGGATTTCTTACAAAAGTTTTCTTAAAACTTAAAAGAATTTGAGAAGCCCTGAAAAATTTCTAATCAAAATAAAGTGGATGATTCTTGCATGGTATTTTATCTTGCATTTTAGTTAGACATACTTGCATTAGGTTAAGTATCCAATTTTCAACCCGGTGAATTGTTGAGATGTCGCCTTTGTTCCTCATGGTCTTAGGGGCACGGATACGAGACACCACCCATAGCCTCGTACATACCCCTTCGTTCGGACCCTTGAGTGGGGAGAAGTGAGGAGTATATTTTGCTATGGGGACCTTGATTTTATCCTGGCTTGGACGGAGCTCATATAGGCAACCTTAGTTGGATTTCCTTAGGATACCAAAATAAATTGCATGAATGTTACAAATTACACCTTCATCATCCCCGGTTGATGATCGAAGTGTACCCCTCCTAGGACTCAGCTAGAATTTTCTCAAAAATTGACCATGATTGGAGAAATAAGGTTGGAGGAATACGCTTCGCATGCTATATGCTACGTGTTTCTCATTCTTTCATAACATACCATCATCAACATTTTCCATAAATATGACATGCTACACACAAAGCATTTGTGTGATAACTAACTCATATTTTTTTGTGCAACCACTTACATTTTATTTTCGTGCGTGTAAAAACATCAATCAACTGTGTGACATTTATATTAACCATTTCTTTTGCAGCCATGACATTATATTTGTGTGTTAACACTATCACGAAGCATACATGACATCATCACGTACGTCATGCATCCTAACCACGTTTTTGTACAGCCATTTACATTTTTTGTATGACACAAGCATTCATGTCATCTCATCTCATTTAAATTAAGGACGTTCCGAGGATGTCCATCACGGTCATTTCATTTCATAACATATCGGGAGTCCCAAAACTACCAGTATTCTACCCATGCACTCTACTGCACTCAGCCATTCACTAGACCATCTCATTCAATAGGGGACCATAATGGTCTTAGGTCTATTGTCGTGTGAAAGGTCACACGATATCATTACACGACATCATGACATTTATCATTAGGGTCATGGGGATGCCGAAGTTTTGTTGGTGTGTCACGATCCACTCTGGGTTGTTGCATGACATTATTGAATTATTTAAGGTACTCCATGAGTACCAGATTGCTACACATATAAGTTCATTTCATAATATTACCAAATTATGAAAGGTGTTCCACGAACATGTAAGCACCGGAATTTTTTATAAAAAAAAATCTTGCATCACATGACTATAATTACAGTCGTGTGACTGTAATTGAAAAATTACAGTCGTACGACTGTAAGTCCGTAGCAGGTAGTAGAAGCCCATACCTTAAGAATAAAGAAATGGTGATTTGAAGGGCAATTAATACCCTTTTTGGTCAGCAAGAAAAGGGAGATAAAAGAAAAAAAAAAAAAGGAGGGAGAGGGACTTTTGGGATAGAAAAACTAGGATTGAGTAAGAGATTGAAAGAAGAGAAGGAAAAAGGAGAGAAAAAGGGAAAACCCAACCAAAGAGCACCATCTTTTTCTCCTCTTTTTCTTTTAATTCTAATGTTGTAAAGTTTAAAGACCGATTAGAAATCATAGGTTTGGACTTGACAAACACACATAAATCCCTAAACACACTCAAATCCGTAACTTTCTGGAGACTTTTGCACTCATTGTGGAACCTTCACACACAAAGGAGGAGGAGCAATTTGGAGCCGATTAAGGTATTTCCAGCAGTCAAATCGACGATGGATCAGTGCCACAAAGGTAACTAAAACTTTCGTTTTGTTGCTTTTTCTGGGTGTTTTGGTTGATTTTCGTGTACAAAATAGACTTCCTCTGTTTTACCATTTCTAGGTGGGAAGAACAGTAGTCCTACTATTCTTGTAGAGATGCACAGTCGCATGATTGTAATTACAGTCGTGCCACCGTAGCTACAGTCGTACGAGTGTTCTTAAATTCCCGCGGCCATCTGTTTTATTTGAAAATAATTTTGGCGATTTTCTACAATTGGGCGGACTACAGTCGCACGACTATAGTTACAATCGTACGACTATAGTTACAATCACACGACTGTAATCATAGCCAGGCGACTGTAATTCTCGTCCAGGAGCAGGAAATCCATAAAAATTTCATAAAAATCAGAAAATCATAAAAATTCAGAAAAATCAGAAAACCATCAAAAATGAATTTTTTTTTTTGCATTCCGACCTTAGATTTAATTTTTGAAGTTATTGCATTTAGAACAATGCAACGACGGAGACCCGAATCTCCTAAAATCTGACCCACCTCACATGCTAAATGAAAGCAAACCGAAAAAAGAAAATGTTTTTAAAATGTGTTTTCTCATAAAACAAAAATAGAGGGACGTTTCAAAACCGTTTTCCAGGTCTAGTCGGGTGAACTAGCCGAGTTCACCCGACTACCCCCCCTAAATGCATGTCCTCGTTCCTAAAAACCCCAACTCTGTCTAATTTGAGTCCTATTTATGGTGTGCTATAAATTATGCTAATCGTCTGTTTTGTCGCTTTTAGTTTCTTTTTATTTTCATTTTTAATGTAATTAATAGTTTGATTCGTGTATTTTAGGCGATTGTAATTTTCTAGATCATCGTGTACTTTAGGCATTTGTAATGTGAGGATGAGAGTTTTTATTTTTATTCAATCGGGTTGTAATAAATAATTTATTTACTGCTTTATTTTTACTTGTGTGTACGCTGCATATTTAAGTTAATAAAAATCCATTTTAGAAATTTAAAATATCATCAATGAACATTGGCCAAATTTATTTTGATTAGATATGAAATAAGGGACTTGTCCGAACCTAGATCTCTGGAAAGTGTAGCGGCCTTGTCCGGTTCAGCTACGCTGTAATTTTCCAGTTGAGCTGAGCCGGGTGGCGACTCTTACACATTCTATCGAGACTTAGGTCTCGATTCTTTTACGAGATAATTTAATTTTCCAAAACCAAATTTCCATTCCAAAAACCCTCGCGAGGGAAAGTTGCCCGATATCGAGGCTCCCTTTAGAGAGAGATAAAACGTCGTCCGCTCATAGAACACCGAACCTCTGCCCGTGTCCCAAGTTACACGCGACTCATTTGCAATATCATTTCACGTTAGGTGCTCCTACAAGTGTCGAGGCTCTGTCCATGTGTCGGCACATACGTGACCATTTCACGAAATCCATTAGCTGCCCCGAAAGCGCCGAACCCCTATCCATGTGACGGTTCACATGCGACGTTCTTGCATTATCATTTGCATGGCATTGGGTATTCTTGGAATGTCCAAAATAAAAAGAATAAAAACAAAGGAAGTCATCCTCATTATCTCATGACGTACCTCTCACTCATCCGTTAAATGTTTAAGTGCTCCACAAGCAATGAAAACTTCATCTCATGCATTGAGTCATTTAGGTGTTCTAGGAACGCTGAAAATTTCATCAAACCCTTTAGGCATCCTGCAAGCATTGGAAGCTCATTTCATGCATTGATGTTCCACGAACATCAAAAAATATCATCTCATAATACCGAAATTATGTCTATACCCCATGTGCAAGCGCACGTCCATAGTATAAAATCACTTCGCAAGTATCACCTTGCCTCGATCCGTGGATTCCTTGTGTGTCATTTTATCCATGTGGTGTATATTTATATGCCATTACTTACTTTAACATACAGCCTCATCAAAAATATTCATTGCATTTGCATGTTTCCATTCTTGGCTTTGCATATGCTTGGCTTGTTTGGAATTGCGTAACATGACATGGCATTACATGAAATCACATATGCAACTCATCATTCATACATATACATATCCCGTCATGCATTCATGCCTACATCATCCATGATTTGGTATTCTTTGTGCGTATACGGTCATCAATGCTAACAAGTGTTCTTATCAGGGGTAAAGGGGAAGAATCTCGAGAATGGCCAACCTAACGAACTGCAACACCATAACAAATGTCGTGGATGATTATGTCACTTCATCACAGTTTCGAAAGGCGGTCAGGGAGGAAGCAGCAGTAATGCTGAAGGAAATGCTGGGGGGTGATCTTGACCGGGTAGAAAGAATGATGGTAAGGTGCACCAAATTGGAAGCACGAGTGGCAGAGCTCGAAGGAAAAATAAAAAGTATGGTGAGCACAGACTCCAGTGCTGATGCTAGTAAGAAACAGAATGTCTAGATTGATAACATTCACCCTCGACACGTTGGAAGGCCCTCTCACCAAGATTCGAGTCTACCAAGGCTGACTAATGAAATATAACTGAAAAGGCCCCTTAAGACTGATGTCGGCACCGACTCCATTCCACAGCATACCAGAAGCTCACTTACCAAGGGTAGCGGAAAAGGCATATCCCCTGGCCCTGCTTGTTGAACAGACTATTTGCCAAGTGTAGAAAAATGGGTCTACTGCAGAGTGTCAGGCCATACATGGAACCAGCGCTAGAATAAAAGAGTAATTTCTGCAGCTATCATGTGATGACAGGTCACCGAACCAATGTGTGTTCTACTTTAAGAAAGGAGATCCAAAAGCTAGTCGATGATAGAAAATTGGAAGCCTCGTCCAACTCTGGTAGACGACTTGGGACAACCAGGGAGACCGCCAAGGAGATTTCTCAAACCATTTGAGGAGAAGAATATGATGAAGAACTTCAGGGTCTGGTTTGATAAGAGTGGGGCGAGGGCACCAAAGCCAAAGTGATGACTAATCAGAAAATAATCAGTTTTTATGAGATCAATATTTCATAGAGACTTTTTTCTTATTGGGGACTCATTTTTCTTATGAGATGTATTGAACTCATTAGGAATGCAATGAGATTTATTTTCGTCTTACTTATGTGATGATTGCATGTACATGGCATTACGCATGCATTTGACCATCTAAAATGACATATCCAACACACATAATATTAAAATGCATGACATCAATCTGAGTATTATAGGGAACCTAAAAGTGAATCTAACTCTGATTGAACCCTCACTTGAAAGGCGAGCTTGCGAGATAAATAAGTAATGGGATGGCATCACCTCCACTGAGCCATTTACTGACCCAGGTCAATGATCCTTATAAATCACAATCCAAAACGCTATTGGCCTTGCCTTAAAGTTTCAACTTGAGCAGCACGCATAATACCTAAACGATTCCAAACCAAAGGCTATTGCTAAAATTCAGAGTCGAACTCCAAAATGATGCTTCAAGCCTAATTCCATACCCAAGAAAGTACCCTGTACCAAAACCCCGAAGCTAAAATTCCAAACTCATTGAAAACACCAACCCATAAGAAATTCAAATGACCTTCATCACCTACCATGTAGTAAAACTCTGAAGTAGTTCTTGGTTGTAGTGCATGCATAATCTTGTTTGTATAACATTCATGTGCACATGACATCATGGATGCATTGTTCATCTATAAGGGATATTAAACACACAACAGACATGAATTTGAATGCAGTAAGAAAACCAAGAGGTGGCTGTGGCTTGGATTTAGTTACTTCCAAAAAAAAAGAAAAACCCTCCAATGTGCAGAAGTTACTCAAGAACTTGACTATTGAAGGGGCAAAGTTGAACAAGAAAAGATTGAAGTCAACTGTGGTGGGAAGACAAGCCTGATGATCAGAAATATACCCAATTTCTTATACCTTCCTATTTTTTTCAAAAACAAAGTGAACGAAGGGCATGCATTTGTAAATTTCACAAATCCAGAGGCCATATGCAAGTTCCAGCGAGCAGTTCACAATAAGAGTTGGCCACTTTTCTTGCCCTGTAAGATCTACACTATAGCCTATGTTAGACTTCAGAGTAAAGAGGAGCTAGTAAGGCACTTTGAGAGGTCAATATTTGAGTGTGAAAAGGCTGATTGTTTACCAACAACATTCATTCCATCAAGAGACGGTACAAGGGGTTCAGTTGAGTAAAAGGTGATAAGGAGAAAGTGGAGATTGACACTTAGTCCCTTTCAGGATGGAAGAAACCCTGGCGGTGCACTCATGAACTTCATCAACAGTGTTGGAGCAACCAAGTTTTACAAAGCTTTCAACAATCATGAATGGGAGGACTTGCAAAGCCTGCTATGCTAATAATTGGGGGAAAGTTGCATTTACCAACTATTTCAAGAACTCAGTCTTTAGTTGCTACGAAAGTGACTACTACCAGTGGTTCTTTCACCTCTTAGGGATGATACGACTTACTCCAGAGTTATTGTAATTTGCAGGCATAGACAAACCAAAATTACTAAAGTCATTCTGAGTCAAGCTATACTTTGAAAGGCTAAAAGTTATGTCCATTTTTAGGAACTATGCGCGAATTGAAATTTGGGGTGAATTGGAAAAATGCATATGGGTTCAAACTCTTGGAGGATCTAGTGGGTAATCAATTGATTCAGTTCAATGCTCAGTTGTACACTTTGACATATGTTAGCATCACAAAAAAAAAAAGAAAAAAGAAATAAAAAAAAACCTCCAATGTGGAAAACCGAAAGGACATATTGGTAATATGGAGGAACGTCAGTCAAAACCAGAGCCACAATTTGGATTTTCCTAATGCATCCACATTCATTATGTTATAGATGTTTTATATTCAGTTTCGATGTTCAATATGCATTCGTCATGTCATTGCATGTCAATGTCCACATATGGGTTACAGCATGCAGCAAACCATATCTGATTAAGTGTTTTACATCTCAAATACAAAACTCTAATACTAGGGGCAGGTAAAGGCCAAACCACTAGATTTCATTGGCAACAATGTTCTCACAATTTTCGATGAATATATCAAGGTACACTTTCCAATCCTAAGACAAGCTAGTGCGAAGGGGTCAACTCGGCCGAAATGGTTACGCAGAATTTTTGCCATTCATTCCTAAAAAAAGAAAATCAATCAAATCACAAAGAGAAAATTTCCGACATGGAAAACCAAGAGGACATGTTGGTAACAAGAAGAGGGTGATGTTCGAAGTCTGAGTCATTATCAATTTCCCTATCATACTCATTCTGATGTCATCATGGTGATATAATACATGCTTGGATTTCTGGTTGGATGTTCATCTTGCGTACATCGTGCCATTACATATAAACATCCATCAGTAGGTCATTACATCCAAGCCTATGATAATGCAAATGGAACTCCTGTTATTAACACCGATACCAGGTCAAAATGTTATACAATGCAGAAATACAAGGTCTGATCCTCATCCTCTTGCTCGACTAGATAGACCATTTCTTGGCAAAGCCTGTGATCCTGATCCACCAAGCCTGATAGCACTTCAGAGCATACCATGTGTAAGTGTTGGAATTTTCTATACTTAAAAAAAAAAGAAAGAAAGGAAGAAGAGTTATGCGACTGTAATTTAAAAATTACAGTCGTACGACTGTAATGTCGGAGCAGTTGTAGAAGCCCATACCTCTGCAGCAGAAAAATGGATAAAAATGGAGGAGCATTAATTGCTCTGGTCTAAGACAAGTAAGCACAAAAATCAGAGTAGAAAAGGAGAAAGGAGGGAGAAAAAGCCAATTTGGATTTCTGGTGAAAGAATTAAAGAGAGAAAGGAGAAAAGAGAGAAGGAAAAGAAAGAACAAAGCCCAAACTCCCAAATTCTTCTTTTCCTCTTCTATTTTCTTTAGTTCTCAGAATTAGGATTAAAATTTAATAGAAATCCTTAGGTTAATCACTTAACTTCACAAACAAATCGAAATCCCGGACTAAAATCAACAGAAACCTTGACATTTGGAATTCTTGGGACCAAAGCTCTCAACCCCAAACTTAAGGAAAAAGTGCAAATTCGTATGGATTGGAGCAATGCCAGGGGTCAAAACGACTTGGATAAGCTTCTAAAAGGTAGGCACTCCCTTTTCCTTTCACTTATCCTGCTTTCTGGGTGCTAGATGTGATTTTTGTGCATTTTTACCTTGTTTCTGCGTTTTTGCTTCTGGAAATCAAGAACAGTCGCACGACTGTTCTTGGATTTGATGAACAGTCGTACAACTGTAGTTACAGTCGTATGAGTGTTCTTGATTTCCAAGCACTTTCTTTCCAGTTTTGCTCCAAATCAAATTTTGGCGAAATCATGATTCTGGGATACTTACAGTCACACGACTGTAACGTATTTTCCAAAATCAGAATTTTGCCTTTGAATCCATAAAATTTCTAAAAATCCATAAAAATTCAGAAAACCTTGAAAATCATCAAAATGAATTTTGTTTTGTGTATCCACGACCATAGATTCAATTTTCAGTAAAATTGCATTTAGAACAATGCTACGACGAAGACCCAGTTCTCCCGAAAACCAACCCACCTCATATGTTAAAATTAAATTAAACCGGCAAAATTGTTTTCAAATTGATTTTCCCACAAAACCAAAAATACAGGGACGTTTCAAAATGTTTTCCAGGTCTAATCAGGCTGGCTAGCCGACCCAACCCGGCTATCCCCTAAATGCATGCCCCCAATTCCTAATTTCCCATTCTGTCTGTTTGAGTCCTATTTGTGGCGTGTTATATATTGTGCTAACCTTTGTTTTGCAGCTTTTGTTTTTGTTTTTATTTTAAATGTATTTAATAGAATTAATCGTGTATATTAGGCGATTGTATTTTTCTAGATTCTCGTGTATTCTAGGCGCTTGTAAAAGTGAGTTCGAGAGTTTTTATTTTTTATTCGATCGGGTTGTAATAGTTTAATCATTTGCTATTTTACTTAACTTGTATGCGCGTTGTATGTCTTTTTACTTCAATAAAATTGACTTTAGAATTTGAAATACCATCTATGAACATTGACCAATATTTATTTTAATTAGACACGAAATAAGGGACTTGTCCGGACCCAAATCTCTGGATAGTGTAGCGGCCTTTTATCCGGTTCAGCTGCATTATAAATTTCCCGGTTGAGCTGAGCCGGTTGGCGACTCCTACAATATTCATCGAGACTTAGGTCTCGATTCTTTTACGAATTAATTCCATTTATTTTTCAAAAACGATTTCCATTTGTAAAAACCCCACGCGAGAGAGGAGCCCACCCGAGATCGAGGCGCCCCTTCCGAAAAGGAGTCTCGCGTTCTGTCGAAAACGTCGTCCGCTCACACCATGAATAAAGTGGGAGGATATTCGAGAGGCTCAACTTCTCCAATAACCAGATCTGTGTGATAACCCGGTCTAGCCGAGTTTACCTGACTATCCCCCTAAATGCATGTACCCGAATCGCTCATTTCCCTATTCTGTCTGTTTGAGTCCAGCTTGTTGCATATATCTGTGCTAACCTTTGTTTTGCAGGGTTTGGTTTAGTTATTTTTATTTGTTATTTTAATTTCAATTCCTTAGATACTCGTGTAAAATAGGTGATTGTACCCTGATCTCGAAATTATACAAATGTATCCCCTACGGTAGCTTATTTGTGATTCAATTGGGTTGTAATAATTTATTTATTTGCTGCTTTATTTTATTTATGTGTACACCGCATGATTCAATCAATAAAAATCCATCTTAGAAATATAAAACATCATCAATGAACATTGGCCGAGCTTATTTTGATTAGATATGAAATAAGGGACTTGTCCAGAACTAGATCTCTGGAAAGTGTAGCGGCCCTTGTCCGGTTCAGCTACGCTGTAATTTCCCGGTTGAGCTGAGCCGGGTGGCGACTCTTACACCTTCTATCGAGAATTAGGTCTCGATTCTTTTACGAAATAATTTAATTTTCCAAAATCAAATTTCTATTCCGAAAACCCCCACGAGGGAGGGTTGCCTGATATCGAGGCTCCATTCCGAGAGAGGAAACGTCGTCCACTCACACTCTCCATACTCGGTCGTGCATAAGAAATGAGGCACTCCTTGTACCTACCTATACTGTCTGCATAACCGTGCAGGTGAGTAGAATGTCACCTTGGTCAACCCATGCAGCTGCACACCTCCTGCCCAAGTTTCGATAGTCACATATGAAATATCCCACCAGGGGCAAACCCAACGGATGGATGCATCCGTCCTCCCTTTCAGCCAAGTAAACCACTCTTCTGTAGACCTAGTGGCAAAGTATGTGACCTTAATACGTCGGGCCCAATAGCGCTTTAGAGCATATCTCAGATAAGGTGGAGGAATACTCAGGAGACTTAACTTCTCTAGTTTACAGATCTACATAATAGCCCGCCAATTAGGGGGGTGTAGAAACAATCAGAGTGAGAAAAACATGGGCTAGGAACATACCTGAAATAGGAAGGAACATACGTTGGTCTCAATGGAATAGCTAGAATGAATAGAATCTAAATAAATTAGGGTCTCAGCTAAGATAACCTCCACAGGTGAGGCACCGTTGGCCATCTGGGCCACTACCGAGGCTAATTAGAAGCTGCAAGTCCCATCTCTAGACTTGCACAAGTAACTAGACATCAGCAGTATACTCATCAGAAGGGCCCAACCAGGGGCAGAAATGGTTAAGATGAAGCACAGATCCATGATAGCAGATAGGCTGAAACTTCTAAGGGGTAGCCCCACCAGAAAGCAAACGGCCTAAACCTACTATGTCCAGCACGAACAACCTCTGAAGTGTATGTAAGCTATCCGGATCGGACTTAGGGACAGCTAACCTGACACCACGAGGGCAAAGGATGCAGAGAATGGCACTTAACTCCTCGACCATGGGGTACAACTCCTACCCAGAGAAGCGTAAAACATAATCTATTGGATCCCAGAAACTAGCCGCCACAGCCAGAAAAGTCCGATTCGGAGTCAGAGTCATATAGAACCGTATGGACTGTAGACCAAAGGAGCCAGTAAGGCCCAGTTAGAAGAGCGAGAAGTCCTTCAGTAATCTCTAAGGCGATCGTGGAGTTAATCCATTAGAAAGGGGTGTAGAAAGAAGGAAAGTTGTTGAAAGTCACCAATTGCCGTGCAGCTCTAATTGAATTTTCACTTATAGCCGTGCAGCTATAATTATAGTGGTGCGGCTATAATTCAGAGACAGCACTCTATCTACACTTATATACAGAATTCCAAGCCTATAGCCACACGGCTCTACTGCTCAGAAGTGGTTTTTCGGTCAAAATCAAGTCTAAAAATTATTGAATCAGGTTCCAAGAAATGTTAATTGATTCAAATGACAATAAAGACAAGTATCGCTGAAGAAAATTCATTCAAAAATATAAATTCAGTAGAAGAAAGCAATGAATCTCAGAAGAAGAATTAGAGTAGCAAGTGTACCAAGTCAAGTGGATTAGTGTAATAGAATAAAGCCCACAGATAGGTGTAGCGTATTAAAATATAGAAATCTAAGTCCATAGGTGGACTGTCATGTCAACAAAAGCAAAAGAAGACTAAGACTGTCCCCCGTCGGCCTGATTGGCCACCTCATCCTCGTCCTCAGTATCCTCAGAGATGGCGAGCTAAGCCTCCAATGCATCTATTGGCATGCAGAAGGTCTGGTTCATAAGCTCTAGATCCAAGACACGCCTCTGTAGCCAGTCAACCTCTGACCTTAGACAAGTTTCCTCGTGTCGATGAACACCAATTGTGGACTGTACCAGAATCAACAACATGAACATCATGACATACACTTGTAACGTACACACACACATGCATACATGCATCAACACTAACTCAAATGCAGGTACTTACTGTCATCGTCATGCTGTCTTGGATCGTAAACGTCCTAAGTGCGGAAACGACCTAACATAGAGCCATCTCCTGAGATACCGAAATTTGCATGGGAAACAGTTGCACAAATCAGACAAATGGCAACAGTGAGAATCAAAAAGCAGATAAAAGTAGAGTACACACATGAGTGGTATCAGAAGGGTTAGCAGTGGGGTAGAGGTGGTCCTGGAGAAACAGGTCAACCCGATGTGAATGCCCGAACTCATCGAGTAGTTGAATGGATGGCTCTATCGGAAACTCTAGTTATCTAGGAATGAAACCAACGGGGGGGACCACTGGAGGAATCACCGGAGGAATAGGTAAAGCACCCTCCATCCTAGCATCAGCATCGTGCTCGGCCGCATACGCAGAGGAGCTCCCATCGCCCCGACCACCGATGGTCTGGGATCCCCGACTGCTAGAGCATCTACCAGACAAAGTACAAGGGCAATTGCCCCTCCCTAATGGCTATAGGTAGCAAAAGAATGATGTCAGCGAATAGTAATTCAATACAAATAAACAGAATGCAGAAAAGGAAATATACGCTTACTTGCACTGCTCTGGTGGGAGGGAGGAGGTGTGTGGTGGCGAACTGGAGGTAGTCTCCCTTCACTCCATCTACCATGTACCTGGACCCAAAAAGATCAGGATGATCCGCTACCAACAGAAAGTGTGGCCAAAATAGTCCTACAGGCAAAGCGGCCAGGATCTTATGCCATGTGGGACCTGAATGCCAATCGGAGACTAGCTCTCCGGAATACCACTGTAAGCGTCAAAATTTTCTGGACTTAAAAAAAAGGAGTATGTCGTGCCACGACTGTAATTACAATCGTGGGACTGCATTACAGTCGTACGACTGTAATTGCGGAGCATGTACAGCAGCCCATACCTTGTGACATAAAAATTGGGGCTGATTTTCAGAGGAATTAATGCTCCGTTTTGGCAGCAAGAAACCAGCAGAATAAAAGGGAAGCAGAGAGGAAAGAGAAGAGGGTCTTTTGGCTCTGGATTTTGAGACTTTAGGGAGAGAAAATTGATAGAGAAAAGGGAGAAAAAAAGAGAGAAAAAGAAAACACACAAAACTCAAGCTCTTTTTCTCCTCTTTTTCTTTTGATTCTTCAATGTTTAAGTTTAAAATCTATTAGAAATCATAGGTTAATAACTGGACACTTAAAACTCAATCAATTTTGGACTTTAAACTCTCTAAATCCTTGACATTTTGGAGATTTTTGGACTTGACTTTCAAAACCTCAACTCAAAGGAAAAGAAGCGATTTGAAGGTGATTGGGGTATTTCCAACGGTCATTCTTAGTGTGGATCAGCGCCACAAAGGTAAATACACCTCAAACCTTCATTTTTATTGCTTTTCTGGGTGATTTGGTGTATTTTGGTGCATAAAAACCCAATTTTCGGGCTTGCTGTTTCTGGAATTCAACAACAGCCGTATGACCATTCTTGTGTTAAAGAACAGTCGTACAACTGTAATTACACTCGTACGAGTGTTCTTGAATTCCCGCGGCCTTTAGTTTTATTTGAATAAAATTTTGGCGAAATCCTGCAATTGGAAGGATTACAGTCGCACGACTAAAATTACAGTCGCACGACTGTAATCCTCGTCCAGGGGCAGAATTTCCAATTTAATCCCCAAAAATTCATAAAAGTCCTAAAAAATCAGAAAAATCAGAAAATCATCAAAAATGAATTTTGTTGTGTGCATTCACAACCTTAGATTTAATTTTCAATGTTATTGCATTTAGAACAATACAACGATGGAGACCCGATTCTTTCGAAAATCGACACATCTCACATGTTAAATTAAATTAAACCGGAAAAAGAAAAATGTTTTCAAATGATTGTCTCACAAAACCAAAATACAAGGACATGTCAAAATGTTTTCCAAGTCTAATCGGGCTGGCTAGCCGAGCTGACCTGATTATCCCCACTAAATGCATGTTCCCAATTTCCAATTTCCCATTCTGTCCTACTTGAGTCCTATTTGTGGTGTGCTATAAATTGTGCCAACCATCTGTTTTGCAGCTTTTAGATAGTTTTATTTTCATTTTTGATATAATTAATAGATTAATCCGTGTATTTTAGGCGATTGTATTTTTTTAGATTCTCGTGTATTTTAGGCGTTTGTAAAGTGAGGTCGAGAGTTTTTATTTCCATTCGATCGGGGTTGTAATAATTTAATTATTCACTA
Source organism: Euphorbia tirucalli (assembly GCA_039660915.1). Classification (NCBI taxonomy): domain Eukaryota; kingdom Viridiplantae; phylum Streptophyta; class Magnoliopsida; order Malpighiales; family Euphorbiaceae; genus Euphorbia; species Euphorbia tirucalli. Next base: position 17,886,266 of record CM077639.1, read on the forward strand.
CTTTTTATTTTATTTTACCTGTGTGTACGCTGCATGCTTTAATTTAATAAAATCAAATTTAGAATTATAGAATACCATCTATGAACATTGGCCGTATTTATGTTGATTAGACACGAAATAAGGGACTTGTCTGGACCTAGATCTCTGGATAGTGTAGCGGCCTTTCGTCCGGTTTAGCTACACTGAAAATTCCCAGTTCAGCTGAGCCAGGTGGCGACTCCCACATTATTTATCGAGACTTAGGTCTTGGTTCTTTTATGAAATAATCAATTTCCCAAAAATGAATTTTTATTATAAAAACCCCCACGCGAGGGAGGGTTGCCCGATATCGAGGCTCCCTTCCGAGAGAGTCTGCGTTCCGTCGAAAACGTCATCCGCTCACAACCACTCCAGACCGAAGGGGCATTCCATCACAAATCCCCTGGGCGTCAGCCTCTGAGCATCCACCACCTCCTGGGGCAACATAGGCCCCCTCCTGGGGCAACATAGGCCCCCTCCAAAGCTCCTTGGTCAACTGAAATCAAAAGACCGAAAGTTAGAAGATCAAAGAGATAGTTATGAAATACCAAAATTCATAACGCGTAAAAAGGTAAGATGCATACCTCCTTAAACGTCATCTGGGTCAGAAACAATCTGTAGTCCTCCACAGTCCTGTCCACCTCACCCCAGCTGAAACCCAACTACCATCTCAATTAGGGGAAACCAGAGAGCTCTATGGTCTCAGGAATGTGTATCACTGGCTGGGGGATGAACCCATACTCGTAAACCCAAATCTGCAAAGGGTGCACAATAAGAAAGTTAAAAAAAAAGAAGGTTAGAGAAACTCACATGAAGGATGATCTAAGGGCCCTTCACCTCCCTATGCTTCCCCCGAGCATATATATCAAAGGAATAGTATAGCTGAGCCAAGCCAACTCATCCCTAACTTAAGTCCCTCACGTCGCCCAACTGGATCAATGAGGGGAGGACAGCTAAGTTCAGGTCGCTCTGACCTGTAGAGAAAACCACGGTGCTAAGGGCATAAAGGAGGAAAGCCCTAGCATAGCACCTCGCATCCTCGGGCATGAAAGTAGAGTCCTCAGGAAGCTCAGCCTGCCTCCCAAACTAATAGTTTCGGAGGGCGCCACCCTGGATCCTCCTGTCCCAAGGAGATAAACCAATCAACATGGCTATGATCTCAGGACTGAAGCCTCCTTTCTTTAGTGTCTAGTTGAAGTCAACAATGCACCCACCAAAAGGAAGCGTGGTGATAGCTGCGAAATCCTCGGGCGTGATGGTGTACTCCCCAGTCGGGAAATGGAAGGTATACATGGAATCCATCTACCGCTTAATCAACGCCATCAATAGACCATGGCTCGTCCGAGGAGGATGCTCACACATCGAGCACATCATCCTCTCCAGCCCTGTAGAATCAACTATCCTCCTCACCACGTCTGGGAGTCTCCTAAACCATCTCAAAGCATCCAATAGCGCCCCGGCCCCACGATTAGGGGACCGATCCTATAAAACAGTAAACATGGAGTTTTTATGAGTTATCGGGGTTACATATGAATCACATGAATCAAATAAAAAGAATTGAAATTGAAGGAAGGAATAGGGAAATTTCTATTCTGTCCCTTATAGCCGCACGGCTGTAATTACAGTTGTGCGGTTGTAATCATCAGATATAAAGCCTGTTCAAGCATTATCAGCTAGACTTAAGAACAGAGCCGCATGGCTCTATCTGGAAAAGCACAGCAGTTCTGGAAAAATCCTAAATTTCGTAATTTCAACCCTAAATCAACTCTAATCATCATCAAATCATCAATTAAAGTTCCTAGGGGTAAAAATCTACCCTAAACATGTATCAATTTCACCTAATTTTGCCTAATTTCATCTACATTTGCAGAAATTGAAAAAATTGAAAAAAGGAGAAAATTGGGAAAACTAACCAATTTCCGGGACGTATGTGTAGACGGCTGAAGTGTGACAGGTACGGGGATCATTCCTCTTGACTCCACAATACTCAACTGAGTCCTGGAGTCCTTATACATCTATTGTAGTCTCAGTAGATAAGAAAGACTCCCCCTCCGGTAGAATGTATCTTGTGTGAGGGGTAGGCTATGAGGAACCAGCTGGACGAATCGACTTTCTATGTTTCTTCAACATCTTGGAAGCCGGAAATCGGGTTGAAGAATTAGGAGGAAAAGAGAGACAGAAGAAAAAGAAAATTATGTTATTTGGAAATGAGGCCGTTTTTCTGTTGTTTTAAGGTTCTGCCCATTCCATGCTAGAGCCGCGCGGCTCTAACATCGTGGTAAGTCACAGCCACAAGTCTATGTATTACAGTTGCACGGCTGTATCTTGCAAATTAGAGTTGTGCGGCTCTAACTTTCAATCAAGAAAGTTTTCTTAATTTTTTTTAATAATTTCCATTCATGCCGATATGATATCTAGAAGGGTATTTCTTGCCTTTTACAGGTATCCAAGGGCAAAACAACCAAGCTATATTTATTCTTGATCGAAGGGGTAAAAATTTTTGTTTCCAAAATTATCGATCAAGGAATAAATAAGCATTCTCGACACGACTTCAGAATCAACGCCCCTTGGGCCGACTTCAGAACCAAAGCTCCTAGACCCGACTTTAAAACCAATGCCCCCTAGGCTTACTTCAAACCAACGCTCCCCTGGGCCGACTTCAGAACCAAAGCTCCTAGAGCCGACTTCAAAAGCAAAGCCCCCTGGGCTGACTTCAAACCAACGCCCCCTGGACCTATTTCAAAATCAATGCCCCTTGGGCCGACTTCAAATTAACGCCCCCTGGGCCCGACTTCAAAACCAACAGCCCCTGGGCCGACTTTAGAACCAACAACCCCTGGGCCGACTTTAGAACCAAAGCTCCTAGAGCCGACTACAAAACCAACGCCCCCTGGGTCAACTTTAAAACAAACGCCCCCTGGGCTGACTTCAAACCTACGCCCCCTGGGCCAACTTTAAGACCAATGCTCCCTAAGCTAACTTCAAAACCAACGCCCCCTGGGTTGACTTCAAACCAACGACCTCTGGGCCGACTTCAAAACCAATGCTCCCTGGGCCGACTTCAAACCAACGCCCCCTAGGCCGACTTCAAAACCAATGCTTCCTGAGCTGACTTCAAAACCAACACCCCCTGGGCCGATTTCAAACCAACGCCCCCTGGGCCAACTTCAAAACCAATGCTCCCTGAGCCGATTTCAAAACTAACACCTCCTTGGCCGACTTCAAAACCACATCCCCCTGGGCTAAGTTCAAAACCAATGCTCCCTGAGCTGATTTCAAAACTAACGCCTCATGGGCTGACCTCAAAACCAAAGCTCTTAAAGCCGACTTCAAACCAAAGCCTCCGGGGCTGACACACAATCATCGCTCCACAAAGAGCCATGACATGTCCCCCAGCTAGACGTTGCGCTTGATTTCCTTGACAAACCAATATGTCAGGTACGTTTTCTTTTCCTTTCTCACCGTGCTCTTTATCGCAAGAACAAAATCGAACCAGGCACAATAGCCTAACCATGAGTCGACTTTGATCCCGTGAGGGGTAGCCTGTGAGCACGGGGTTTCCCAACCTCTGTGATGAGAACCCCATGTTACCTGTTGACACAGATGGATGTAATTCGGACTTGAGAATGAGCGGAACATTGTCTAGAATGTCTCGGACGCTCCAAAAATCTGAATAGTCCTCGATCCGAAACCCCGAGAAAGGTCTTTCGAGTGGTCAGAGGGCTTAGAGGTGAGTGTAGGATTTAGGGAAATCCGTCATGGCTCTGGTTAGAGCCGCATGATTGTAGTTTCAAGATTACAGCCGGGCAGCAATAGAGCCAGAGTCGCACGACTGTAATTCCTACAGTCACACGGCTCTGACGGGCGACCAAATTGTCTGACAGAAACTAGAGAGAGTTGATGGCAGGGGTGAGGCTCAAAAAATTTCGGTCGGGATTTTGGAGTAGCATTAATGGGAGAGTGATAAGGGGTAGGCAGGTGGTGGAGAAAAGAGATTAAAGCCCCGTTTGGGAGGGCTTTCCTAGATGGGGAAACGAGCTTATTGATGAGGAAAGCCCCAAAAGCTTTATCTGTGGTGTTTAGTAAATTAGAAACGGGAAAGTTAAAAACATGGAAATGAGCTTCCCCTGCCTTCCCTCAAAAGCTCAAAATTGGAGCTTTTCTTGAAAGCCAAAGACATGGAAAGGAGCTCCCTCTGCTTTTCCTTCTCTTCGCAATCACCTCCATCTTCTCTCCTTGGTGGCTGCCACTACACACCGTCTCTTTTGCCGATGTCGCTGTTGGTTAGCCAAATCGTCGATCTCTATCTCAGGTAAACGATTTTCTGCCTCCCGATCTGCTACCTTTTCTGGTTCTTGTTCTTTTTAGTTCTAATTTATGAATGGATAGTTTATTTTGGATAAAGGCTACCCTTGAATCTCTCTAGCAAGATCAGTTTGCCCAAAAATGAAATTTGGGTCTATATTCTATTGCTTGGTATTGTTATTAAATTCTTCAATATTTGTCAGCATATGATTTGTGGTTTGTTGAAATCGTTTTTCCAAAAAAGTTCTTGAGATTGGGGTATTGGCTTAGTCATTTGCAACTGCTCTTGTTCCTGCAGTAGCTGGATTTATGCCTGGACTTATGTTTTCCAGGATTTTGGTATGAACTCATCTTCTTTGAGAGAGCTGTTTATTTAGTTTTCTTTTTCCCTCTTTTGTAAGAAGATTAAAAGGAATTTTAGACAGATTTCAGTAGTACTTGGAGGAGAAGGGTTGGGACTCTAAACTCGAAAGTGCTATCTTCAATGGTGCATTCCTTGAGATTGTCTTGTAGATTGTGTTTGAACTGTTTTAAATGAAAATTAGATGATTAATGAGTTATTATAAATTGATGTGGAGCATCTTTCAAGATATGAAAAATGAATACGCATTTCTGATTTGCATCATAAATTCATATGTAAAAAGCAATGAAAATTATGTGGTGCTTTTATGTATAAAGCATGAGACGCCAATTATCATACGCTTTTCCATTTGGTTGCTTCAAAACTATTGTCAGTTTCCTTGGCTTCATTTACTATGCATGACGCATGGTGTGCAAATGCTTAAGTTGTTGGGAAATTGGATGGCATGTTGACCATGGTCAATGCTGAATGGCATAGAGCCTTTCGGCGGTTAGCATGTTCATAAGGTGTGAATTCTGTAACCAGAGTGGATGGCTATGCTTTATAGGGATCTGATCACTTTTTCATGGAGATAATACTGACAATTATGGAATACTGACAATTATGGACTCTCTTTTATGTTTGCTGTTATGTTGTCCAGATTTTTTTTTGAGTTCAAGGTTTGAATGGTCGTCTTTTGCATTCTCTTGGCCTCTTGGGGTATTTTCACTTCCATGCATAAAAGATTGTACTTCATTTGGTATGTTATTAAAAATGCTGACTTATACCATTTCTGTGTCTGGACAAATATTAGGTCATCAGATATTTGGACATGTAAAGTAGGTTTATTGTAGTAATATGATTTCTGTGTGTTTATGAGCATATGCATTCAATTCTGGTGCTGAATACTGCCGATATTTTAATTTTAGGACATGGGGACGACAAGAACATTTTTGTAATTATGTTTGCTTAGAGGACGACACGCTCTATGCTTCTTTGTAGGTTTGCTTATATTTCTTGCATTTTGTAGTTGTAGTCGGCGTTTGATTATGGTTGTGAAAAACACATTAATGTGAATTCCTGAAAATCATCATTTTGGCCATGGCAGATGAAAGAGTAGGTGAACTCAACTTCACTGCTTCTAAAAATATGATCTGCCCACTACTCCTTCAACATTAATTATTCCCTTTTTAAGTCCTAAATTACCAAAACTAAATGAATTAATTAAACCAGTGGTGATTAAGCATTAATCAGTTGTACAAAATACCCAATTAAGGCAAGAAGGAAGAATCTAGCAAGAAGGAAGAATCTAAAAAGAAGGGAGAAAGTGATGGGAGCTCTCCTCTTCCTGTTGAGTTAAATTAAATTAAGAAGAAATGAACACAAGTGAGAATTAATCAGCATAATATAAGAATTAATAGTATAATTAAGAGGAGATGGATGATTCTGATGGGGAGGAAGGCTTGGACTGTGAACCAACAGCTGAAGTACAAGATAAGGTGACTTTTACCCTCTTTTGTTATGTTGTTCTTTGACTTTTAGTGCCGGCATTGTTATGTTTCTTTTACATCTCATGGTCTAATTCCTGTTTTATTTTTTTCAGTTTTGTTTGATATCATTTTTTAATCAATTTGAATAGGATGTTCCAAGTTTTGCCATTGAAAAGGTCACAAGCGACACAGATTATGCGGGTGAACAATTCGAACTAATGAAACATGCTCTTCCTCAGGGCAATGCTAACCCTGAGAACAACAGGATTAAAGAAAAAATTATGGTACTATTACAAACTATTACCCAATATAGGGTAGAAATGAAACTAATTCCAATTTTATGGTGTTTTTGTCAAAGTCCGCATATGATATTGGCGGACACAAATTTTTTTCCTGCTGCGCCAGGTCCGCTAGTCAAACTAATGGACCTAAAGAGGTCCGCCTAAACAAAAAGCGGACTAAAAAAGTCCGCGATTAAGAAAAGCGGACATAACAGGAATCAGAGGTCCGCTTTCAAGAGAAGCGGACCTGGAAAGCTGCCTGTCCCAGTGGATGGGACTAGGCAGAGTCCGCCTGCTTGGAATGCGGACAAAGGTGTCCGCATTCCAAACACCCGGACTTAAATGTCCGCTTCTGTGGAATGCGGACACCTCTATCCGCATTCCAAGCAGGCGGAATCAAATCAGTCCGTGTTTCACAAACGCGGACTTTGCTTTTCCCCCCAAATCCAACCGACAAATCCCATCCATCCCAGCCGTCCAATCAAATGTAAATATAATCCTAGCCATCCGATGAATATTTATATCTTCATCTGCTTTGTTCCTCTTACTCATTCCTCTTACTCATTCATCCATTTGGTAAAATTAAGCACGGATTTGAGAACCATTCTTCCCCTCCTTCTCCAACCTTATTCAAAAAAAATTGATTTCCTTCCATCTTTAACATTTTAAAAGTTAAATTTGTTCAACATTATATCTCTTTCAAGTAAGTTTCCTACCTCTTTTAATTATCAATTTAATTAATTTTTAGTAAGTTATTAGTAATTATAATTTTATTTTATATTTATATATATTTAATTAAGTTATTAATTTTTGTGACAAATTTTTTTTTGTAGGATTAGCATTATCAAATTATGAACGAAAATACTAACAATATAACCACTAAATAACAGCCATTGTGAAGTATTCAACCCAAGAAAGGTAAATACTAAAATTTTATGAAAATTTATATTTTGTAGATTTTGTAGAAATTATGTTGTGAATTTCTATAAATTTGTGTAGTTATATATATGTAATGTGTAAAAAAATGGAATATGTATAAAATGTTCGTTTATAAATTTATATTAGATGTATAATATGTGTTTAATTAAATGATTAATTTTTTTGTATTTTATATATAGGATTAGCATCAACAAATTAGAAACGAAAATCCTAGCACTACAATCATCAAATAACAGCTATTGTCCGCGTTTATTAAAAGCAATAAAGGTAAATAAAAAAAATTTATGAAATTTTGTATTTTGCGTATTTTTTTGAAATTATGTTATGAATTTCTTTAAATTTGTGTAATATATATGTGATTGATGCATGGAAAAATGGAATATCTATATAATATTTGTTTATAAATTTGTATTAGATTGATTTTTGTGAATTTAGTATATAAGACCATCTCCAATTCTCCACTCCAAATTTCCAATTATAATAAAAATATTTTAAAATTATTCCTTTCCACCTAACATTTTTATTATTAATATATTTCTTTTAACATACAATAATATTATTCACATATTTTTTATGAAATTCTTAAAAAAGATTTAATGTTAATTATATATAAATAAATAATTTAAATTACATAATAATTTTTTAATGTTTATATGTTTCGAAAATCTTAAATATATGATATAAACTATATAGTTTGTATTAGAAATGTCTATTTGATATATATATATATATATATATATATATATATATATATATATATATATATATTTGCATTTATGTTAGAATTAATTAAAAAATATCATAATTTTATTTAAGATAATTTTTGACATATATATATTGAATGATTTTTAATTATATGACAGAATAATGTCGACTTCATTACCAATATATATATGATGTATGCAAAAATGGAATATGTATATAATATTTGTTTAGAAATTTTTATTAGATTGATTTTTGTGAAGTTAGTATATAAGACCATCTCTAACTATTCAGTCTAAATTTGCACTCCAAATTAAAATATTTTTAATTTATTCCTTTCCACAAACATTTTTATTACTATTATATTACTTTTTACATACAATTATATTATTCATTGTTTTTAATAAAGCCTAACTGAAAACATTTTAGTGTTAATAATATATAAAAAATTTTAATTACACAATAATGTTTTAATAAATAAATAATTTTATAAAATAAAATCGTATAGGATATAGTTAAAATTAACACATTAATGCAAAAATAACACTTAATGATTCAAAAATAGGATATAACAAATTTTATGATAGTTCCAAGTTGTATATGTATTAATATTTTTTAAAATTTTCAGCATTTTAATTTAGTTTTGATATTTTATCAATATTAATTTAAAAAAATTTAAGAATTTAAGCAAAATTATTAAAATAAATGAAGATCACAAATACACATATAAATTAAATCAAATACACAAATTAATAAAAACCATATTTGTGAAAACCGAACAGGACCGGTCGGTCGGACCGGGTTCGACCGGAACCAGAGGTCAGGCCGATCGGTTTGGATCCGGTTCTACCAAACTTTTTTTTTAAATCTTTCTTTAAATATAAAATTTAAGTTATTATTTTGAGGTGTATTTAATTAAAATAAAATATATTTTCTATTTTTAAAATATATTGAATAAAATTGAAATTTAATTGTAAGTACAAAACCTATATTTCATAAATTGAGCTTTTTAATTTACTATATTGTGTTTGAAATGCTTAATTTTAAGAATTATAATAAAAATGCTTAATTTTAAGAATTATATTGTATTATAAGAATTATATTATAAGAATTATAAATTTAAAATGCTTAATTTTAATTTACTATATTGTGTTTGAAATGCTTAATTTTAAGAATTATTATAAAAATGTTCAAAGTTTCATATATTATAAATATAAAAAATATATATTAATATATTTACAAAATCCGGTTCGATTTAGGTTTATTACAGTTTAATCTGAAATCCATGAATCCATCCCTTGACCGGTTCGATGACCAGTCCGGGTCTGAAAACCATAATAAAAACACATAAGCGAAATACCGTAAAAAAATAGACATTTTGAAAAAAAAAAAAAAAACATTGAAAGAAAAATGGAAAAGAAACTAAAATAAAAAAAAAACAAAAAAAGAAATTGGATTTTGGTGGTGGGTTGGAGATGCCCTAATGAATGCTTTTTAATTATATGACAGAATAATATCGACTTCATTGCCAATATATATTCATTGGGGTGGTCAAATCATAAGGAATCAATTTGGAGTTGATTATGAGAATGGATATTGCAAAGTAATATCAATGAATGGTTTATTCAATCTAAGTTCATTGTTTGATAAGATTAGGACTGTTATGAATATACCAGCGACCGAAGATTTGATTAGGGTGCAATTTCGAAACCCAATTGCAATGAATGGAGTACAGTTAGTGTATAAGTGTTTTGATCTGTGTGACGATGATGATTTGAATATGATGTTGGGGATAGTCAGCAATTTAGGTCATACCTTGTTCTGTATTGAATTATACGTCGAATGCAATCATAATACACCTTCTATACACAAGAGGGATATAGCTGGACCTTCTAATTCTGAAGCTGTTGATTATGATGTTGGTGGTAGTGGTGGACTTGGTGGTTATGGTTGTGATGATGATGATGATGATGATGATGATGATGATGATGATGATAGCGATGATTATGAACCTATTGGTTTTAATGGTGGTGGTGGTGGTGGTGGTGATAGTGATAGCGAATCTGATGATGATGAAGAGGATGATGTTGATGGTGATGATAGTGAATCTGAGGATTATGCTGATGCTGATAATGATGATGATGGGTTGCACAATGAGGATAAGCTTGAAGGGAATTATAGGGCTTCTTCTTCAAATGTTGATGACACTGCATTATACAATAATTTTACTCCTACATTTTTCCCAAATATTCCCCAGCTTACCCAATTTGATGCATCAGCTATGACAGTCCATGATATTGATGAAAACAGGAATGCTATAAGATGGGATTCGTCAATGGAACTCTCAAAGGGGATGTTATTTTATTCAAGAGAAGCAGTTAAAACTGCAGCTAAAAAATACTCTATGAGAATACAAAAAGAGTTTCGGAGTAGGGAGACAAGGATGAATACTATCACATTGGTATGTCATTATTGTGATGAAGGATGTCCATGGAGGTTACGTGCGACGCTGAAGAAGAAGTCTCATCTGTGGGAGATCACAAAGTATGTCGGTGAACATACTTGTCATGGGATGAAAAAGTCTCAAGACAACCGAAATCTTGACACAGCCTATATGTATCCCATAGTGGAGGCTATGATTAGGGAGGATCCCTCACTAAAGGTCAAGGTCATTGTTGCAAACTTTGATGAAAGATATAAGATAAAAATCTCTTACAAGAAGGCATGGTTGGCAAAAAATAAAGGCATTGAGAAGATATATGGAAGTTTTGATGAGTCATGTAATCATCTTCGCTCTTGGCTTTATGCTGTAACCGAAATGAACCCCGTCTCAATCTACCATTTTAGTGAGTCTAATCACTTTGTCAATGGTTGATTTGTGCCAGGAGTTAAACGTTTTGAGTATCTTATATTGATTCTGAAACCATGCATTGATGGTTTCAAACATTGTATGCCAGTCTTGTACGTTGATGCTACTTTTCTAACTGGAAAGTATAAAGGTGTAATACCAGTAGCATCAGCGCTTGATGGCGACCAAAACATATTTCCAATAACATTTTGCATAGCTGAAGTTGAAAATATGGCAAATTAGGAATTCTTCTTGCGTTGTGTACGAGATTTTGTTTGCCCAGACATGCCTGATGTTTGTGTCGTATCTGATAGGCATGCTGGAATCTTAAGAGCAATGGAGTCTGCAAAATGGAATATGGCACCTCATCGATTCTGCATTCGCCATCTAGCAAGCAACTACAATAAGCAATTCAAAAATGAAGAAGTTAAAAACTTTATCATCGATGCAGGTATTTAAGAGTATTGCTTTTTCAATTACCGTAAACCTAAACCATAAGGATCAAGTTATAGAATTGTTTAACTCATTATGCTTTCAAATATGTTTTCATGTTTTTTAAGCATATCAACATCAACCTCGGAAGTTTAATCGGATGATGAGGTTGCTTGAGGAGAAAGAACCTGATAGCTTTCAATGGTTGAATCGGCTGCCAAAGGAGAAATGGGCTCTCGCTTTTGATGGTGGTTGTCGATGGGGTAGTATGACAACTAACATTGCTGAATCAGTAAACGGATGGCTGCTAAAAGATATTCGGGGATTGCCAATAACAACAATGATGGACAGCCTTTTTTTAAAATTGGTCGATCGTTTCGAAAAACACAGACGTGAAATCGCAGCCGAAATGCAAAAGGGATTCTCATATACTACATTTGCAATAGACCTATTGAGGACAAGGTTTGAAAAGGCATTTGGACATGTAGTACAAAGGTTTAATATGAGGAATGGTGTTTTTGAGATTAAAACTGCCCGTTGGAATTTAGCAAGGAAGGGAAGACACAAGCAAGTGGTCAATCTAAAAGAAATGACTTCTAGTTGTCGAAAGTTTCAACAACTTCGAATACCATGCTCCCATGCCATTGCTGGATGTTTGGCATATGGCATTGACCATAGACAATTTATTCATCTAATTTATAAATTAGAAAACCACTTGAAATGTTGGTCGACAGCATTTACCCCACTTGGAGAACGTGACTACTGGTCAACAATCGATGGACCATCACTTGTACCAAATCCGAATTTGATGAGAAAGAAGGGTCGACCAAAAACAACACGGATTCAGAATGAGATGGATTGGAAAGTTGCTGGTGCTAACACCACCAGTTTTTGTAGTAAATGTGGCTTACCCGGTCATAACACTAGGACATGTGGGCGTAGTTAAATATGTTGTAATTATAATGACTAATTTGTAATGGATTCTAATATGTTATTTGGGAATGCAAACTACTATGATAATGTGTGTTTTGTGACTATATTGCTTTAATAGTAATACACTCAATTGGTAAACCTTATTAGTATGTTGAATTCTTAATGTGCATCATTTTATTATATTGACATCAAATGTTTGTGCTGTTAGGTATGTCAGGTAATCCACGACCACAGTGAGCATACATTGAGCCTGGGCCGATTGACCCTAGCGTTTTACATTCACAGAGATCACATAGATCGGAGGCAGTATGGTTCAATGAGGTGTAAATATATCACTTTCTATTTACATAATTGAACTATTAATTAAATATTGTGTGATGAATTAAATTAATGTTACTTATGATCATAAGTTGCATTATTTTATAAATTTATCCAAAATTTTTACTTATAAAAACATTGTCCTCTTTAATATATTAAGAAATATATTAAGTTTCATTTGAGTGTATATTTTTTTGTTATATTTGTTACTATGTTATTAATTAATATAATTTTTCGTCAAAATATTAGGATGAGGAGACAACCCTTACTTGCAGGAGGGACGGTACGATCCTACATGAGGAAGAAATTGATGATCGACTAGAACAAGTCTTGAGACAGACTGGTTTCTATGGAGTTGCACGGTTGGGTTTTTTTCAGTTGGACCACCATCTCATTACGGCTCTAGTTGAGAGATGGAGACCGGAGACTTATACTTTTCATCTTCCCGAAGGTGAGGCAACAGGATGTTGCTATACAAACTGGACTGCCAATAGATGGTAATCCATTGATTTGCCCACTTCCTTTAAAATGGGTAGATGAGTGTGAACGACTATAAGGCGTTCGTCCTCTTAGAAATGCCTTCAAAAAAAATATGTTGCAATTGAGTTGGTTAAATGCTACTTTTCCTGCTATGCTGGCTAATGATAATGAAGAAGACATTGCACGGTACATCCGTGCATACTTGTTGCAACTTTTATCGGGCATATTATTTAGCACAAAAACATCAGGTTATGTCAACCTTTTGTTTCTACCTTTGTTGGAGAATATTGCAACAATTGGTCAGTATAGCTGGGGCAGCGGGTGTTTAGCATATCTGTATAGAGAGCTGTGTAAAGCCGCCCGACACAACACTGCACAAATTGGTGGTGCTTTAATTTTGTTGCAGGTTTGGGCATATGAGAGATTGAGAGATATATCGCCGAACCTACAGAGTGGAGTTATCACGCCTGGTTTACCACTTGGTCGGCGGTACGTATACATAACACTTATGATATATATGTATTAATATATCAATTTTGTTTTCACTTGTACATATATATATATATATATATATATATATATATATAGACAAATCATTGAAATTACAAATAAGTAAGAGAAATCAATTTTGCTCTCCTACTTTGTAAAAGGAAACCAATATAGAATTCATATAGTTCCTACCAAACAGTTAATAAAATACAACAACTTAGGGTATACGATGGCGAACTTGTGTAATTTAGTATTCAAAATTAACTTATGCATAGTTATATTTCGTTGTTATGATATAGTTGTACAATTTTCTTATATGTTTACTATGTAAATTAATATCTCCTAATTAATGACAGATGGAGCACACCTAAGGATTCTACTGCTGTGCCAACTCATACGCTGAGACATATACGATATGTACTTGATTTGGCTGACAAAGATTCTGTAAGTCATACAAATTAGGCATGCAGTCATGTTAAACATTTACGACTAAATATTTGTTTTGGAATGGTAAAATCATATACATATATATGTTATTTTGTGCTTGTAGTTCACTTGGGAGCCATACACAGATGAAATCCGGGCAGCATTACCAGAATATTGCTTTCAAGGAAATCATTTATGGAGAGCTGTTGTGCCATTGATTTGCATGCACATTGTGGAATGGTATCAACCAAACAGAGTTCTTCGACAATTTGGTTTGTAACAACACATACCTGTTGCGCCCATGCAAACCAATGAGCTGCATGATATTGAACTGATTCAGGTTAAAGGTTCCATTATGCAGAAAATGGCCTACTGGGTCGCAATATGGAATAATAGGGCAAATTTGATATTTGCAGCTCAACCATGTGCCGAACCACTCCATATCATTCCGAGTACATGGAATGGTATAGGCGAATAACAAGGAGATGGATTTCTGTTAGAGGTACTGCCCATGGTGCCACTGTAAGTCATTAAAATTGAAAATTCATGTGTTTAATTTTTTTTATGACCTATACATAGTAATAATATATGTTATGTACAGGTTAATGGAATGGAGCAACTGGCCTTTGTTAGAGATTTGGATGCTGTGAACAGGATAAGAAACAGCATATGCGGGGTGCTTGGGGAGGAACGGCGTTATGTTTGGGGTTCCCAACCTCCTCATCCAGCTCCGTCTGCTACTTATCCGAATATTGATGTGGATGAAGAGGTACCCGTTGCTGCCACTGGTAGACGCCGCCTACGTACCACATCGAGGAGACGTAAGATCACAAGACCAACTGATCCTTTTTGTGACATTGTGCCACATCCAGTATCATACCATTCACATGATCCATATGGAGCAAGCACTTCACAACAATCACAACCAACACAACAATATTCATCATGGGTTCCTAACCCATCTGCTCCTGGTTCATTTGTTAGTCCAAGTGGTCCATCACAGTATGGGTTTAACACTTCTCAAAACCTATTTACACATTGGACTGGGTCGGGCCAATCACCTTGGGCTATGCATGGTATGGGTACACCCCGTACTCCTTCTAATATGATATTTCCATCGTTTGCGCGGCCATCTTCAGTGGAACAGTGTGTTGGTTTGTCTAGTATGTACTCTCAGCAACAACCTCCTTTTCCATATTCCAACTTTGGAACAACATCAAATGTTGAATATAATCCATCGCAGCCTTCCAATAGAAGTGGACGTAATATTTGATGTTTCTTTGTAAACAATGTATAATATTTTTATGTTTTAGTTCGAGACTTATATCTTTAAATATTTAGAACATTTACTATAAATAAAATGTCATATATTTTTTTAATTGTGCATTCCAATTCCTTTGAAATCGAACGAGTGGTGATTAAGATTTTATTACCTTATTTATCGTATTTGAAATCATAGTTTTTTTGTATAATGTATACTTTTTTAAAAATTGTATAATTGTAATTATTAGAGATAGAACATTTTATAATTAATTAATTAAAAAATTGTATATTGTTATTAAAATTTTTTCCTATTTTAAATCATAGTTTTTTTATAATTAATTATTAAACTATTAAATAATTAATCGAACGAGTGTAATGCATATTTTCAAAGTAATGTAAAATTTTTCAACATACTCATTATTTTTTTATAATAACATTTTTATTTTCATAGATTTTCATGAATAAATGTATTGCAAATAAGAATAATAATGCAAATTAGAGATGAAAGAATGATATTTTAAAATTGGAGATAGAAAATGATGCTAATCACTTTTCTAAAAGCAAGCTCTTAACCCTACTTAAGACTACCAAATGATGTTCAAGGAATAATAAGATTTCTCATTACTTTCACAAGTAATTTTTTTTTCTCAATTATTTAAACATTAATATGATGGGGTTAGACGGAGAAGACTTTTCAATAATGTTTCTTTGCAGAGACATTAACCTCAAAAAAACATATCATAAACTCAAAAATGGATACTTAAGGTTGGATTTAATAATTTTTTTTTAGTTGGATTAATAATTTTTTTTATGGGTTTCTTTCCTTTGTGAAGTATAATTGTAAATTAAGAAACAAAAAATGTTTTTGAGCATTTTACGTGTCAGAATATGAGTAATGTCATACGCATTTTTTGGTTAAATATCAATACTACAAAGATGGTAGTCTGAATAAATTTTTTTTAATCAATGGTAATATTTAAAATACGAGTGATCATAAATTATTTCCATATTTATTTTATTTTTTCCCCCTTTTACTGTTATTAATAATACCATAATAGTAAAATTGTATATTTATTTAACGATTCTTATAACTCTAGAGTTTATTTATGTTCTATATAATTAAAGGACTTTACTAAAAATATTAACACTGAATTAGATAATCATAATACTAAATTACATTATAATATTAAATTACATTATAACACTAAACAACAAAAAACAACATAAGTTACATAATCATAAAATTAAACTACTACTATAGTCATCTCCTAATCTTAAATTTAAAACAATTCCTAGCGTTAACTTTATTATAATAATCTACTTGACATATTGGCAGAGTTTCTAGAACTTTGCCAACCAATTCTTGGGGTAATTTAATACATTCACTCTCTTTCGTAATTAATATTTTTACCATATTGTCATAATCTACAGGTGATTCGTCAAAAATCTCATCAAATAAGCGTTGATAACGCCACGATAATCCATTTCTTAGCATCCACATTTGTTCCCTCGTTCGCACATCAAATTTGTAGCCAGACATTATTATGTCTTGTAATTTTTCGTTCATATTTAGCAGGTACTCCAGTAACTTTTTTCCCCTTCTCATCCGAATTTTTTTAAAATTTTCTATTTTCTTCAATGCAAATTCCGGGAACCGCATAATCTTAGGGGTCAGTATTGTTTTAACCATGTACAAGTTGCATAAAAAAAAACTTAACCTTAGTTGAACCATTTCAAATACACATTTAATTAATTAACAACTTAAACAAAATATTGTATATCACTACACCAGTTTTCTATTTTAAACCCTTGTAATAATAATAATCATAATAATAATATCAATATTAATAACAACAATAATAAAAATAAAAATAAAAATATAATTTAAAAAAAAAATAACTTGTCTTACTAATAATAACAATAACAATAATAATGATAAAAATAAATATAAAATTTTACACAAAAAAAAAAATCTTTTTTACTAGCTCAGTTTTATTTTTTTTTTTCCAATAATCTGTATAAATAATAATATTTCAAATTTTAATAACAATTTTTAAACAAAATTTATAGAGATATTTACTAACTATATAGTTTATATCATATCTTTATGATTTTTCAAACATATAAATATTATATACTAACTTCACAAAAATAAATCTAATACAAATTTATACATAAATATTATATACATATTCCATTTTTTCATAAATCTCCTATATATATATATATTATTCTAGAAATTAAAAATTTTTACAAAAATTTTATATTTACCTTTTTTTCTGTTTAATACTATAATAACTGTTGTCTGGTGGTTGTAGTGATAAGATTTTTGGTTTCCAATTTGATGCTGACAATCCTAAGAAAAAGTTACAAAAAGTTAATTAATATTATTAACAAAAATTAATTATATAATTATAAATATAAAATAAAAATTACGGTTAATAAAATTAACCTACCAGAAAAAAGAAAAGGATGAAGAATGAGCTGAAGTGATGAAGAATGAAAGGAGAAGGAAGGCGTGAAAAAAAAAACCAAAGATTGTCTAATTTTTGTAATGGGAGAGGCCGGTGAAACCGAATAAGTAAGGGTTTATAAATCATCAGACGGTTAGAT
Source organism: Euphorbia tirucalli (assembly GCA_039660915.1). Lineage (NCBI taxonomy): Eukaryota > Viridiplantae > Streptophyta > Magnoliopsida > Malpighiales > Euphorbiaceae > Euphorbia > Euphorbia tirucalli. Next base: position 17,904,143 of record CM077639.1, read on the forward strand.
TTTTTTTACTGAAACGATCGGATGGTTGGGGAAGGGATAGATGTAGTCCGCAATTGTGAAATGGGGACTGAAGATAAATCCGCACTTACTAAACGCGGACATGATTCTCCCCAGCTGTACCCGTGCATGGAATCCATGCACGTCCGCCTGTATGGAATAGGGACACAGGTGTTCACATTCCGCAGACGCGGACATATAAGTCCGCGTGTTTGGAATGCGGACACCTCTGTCCGCATTCCATACAAGCGGACGCTGCCTAGTCCCATCTACTGGGACAGGCAACTTTTCAGGTCCGCTTCTCTTGAAAGCGGACCTGAGGTTCCTGCTTGTCCGCTTTTACTAATTGCAGACTTTTTCAGTCCGCTTTTTGTTTAGGCGGATCTATTTAGGTCCATTAGTTTGACTAGCGGACCTGGCAGGGCAGAAAAAAAAAATTGTGTCCGCCAATATCATATGCGGACTTTGACAAAAACACCATAAAATTGGAATTAGTTTCATTTCTACCCTATATTGGGTAATAGTTTGTAATAGTACCATAATTTTTTCTTTAATCCGAGAACAATAGTCCTTTCTTAAAGTTGGGTCTAACGAGCTTAGGGAAGGATGGTTCGAGTAACTCTTGGTTAACTTTAGATTCGTGTGCACCTGTTGACCCTCTAAGCTCAAAGGCTAAATACAAAGAACGTACAATCAGTGTTAGCCCTGTTGCAATGAACTTAGCTTCAGGTCATCCGAACCGAATCAGTAAGAAGACAACACCAAGCACCAAAAGGGTTGCAACAGAAGAAATGGCTCAACAGCTCAGCCGTGGTCCTCTTTCTGTTTCCACATTGAAGAAGCCTAGGAAGCGGGTTTGTCGAACAAATACAGGTTTGAATTTAGGAATCAAAACTGAAAATTCCAGATATGATCAAGACAAACCTAGTTAGTTTCAGCTCCATTTTTTCTATATGTAAAAATTAGTTGCATAGTCTGAATTAGCCATATTTGTTGGTTACGCTGGGATATTATGAACCTAATTAACAAAGAGCTGAAGTAGCAAGAAATTTTGATATCCAGAGAGAACTAACTACCTTCTTAAATTATTATTTGGCTTTCATTTCTTGTGAATATGTAATTAATGAAATAGAGAAAGTAAAATTATGATGTATAGATGACATCTCTCTTGTAGATTCTACTTGTCCAGATGTTTGGCGTAACAGTTCTCAAGATTTTTTTTGAAATATATTAATGCTATTTAACAAGATTGAAAATTGTGAAAAAATGTATATAATATTCCTGTTCTGATATCTTTTGTTAGGTTTAATTTTACAATGGAACTCTATTTGATAAAAGAAATATATTTCTGATCTCGAATTGTATAATTTTTTTATTTTAACAAAATGAAATTTATCTATTTGTAATTCAAAGGGATATTGTTGATATTAAGAGATATGCCCACCTATCCATTTGTAATTCAAAGGAATATTGTTGTTGCATCAATGGCATCGCATAATTTTTTTCGAAGACATTCGTTAAATGATCAGGTTTTTACAAGATTTGATGAGACTCCTGATTTTGTGCCACAAGACATTTTTGAAGATGTTAACGGTGATGCTTTATCTGAGGAGAATTCTAGTAATAGTAGGGTTATAGAAATGGATTCTATTCGTAGTGAGATTGCTTTTTCTTTGATGGCATAGACAAATTAGCAACAATCGTGTGTTGTTCAATTTTTTTATTAACTTATTATATATGCATGGATGATTAGTATAAATACCTGATATGTATGTGATATGGAGATTAATAAAAAAAAAGTATTAATACCTAATAATATACAAATAAATAAATAAAATAATTTTTTTTATTTAATGTGTGTGAAAGAAATTATTAATTTCTAATATTATTTAATTAATTAAATTAAGTAAAAATTAATTTATATCATATATGTCCTTTTATGTCATTTTATATATCAAAAGCATTTTTATAAACAGTTTTACCAAACACCACATAAACTGCTTTTAAGAATAAAGTTATTTCTATAAAAACATTACCAAACACTTATCAGCTTTCCCAAACAGCACTTTCCCTAACAGTCCTTTCCCTGACAACCCTTTCCCTGACAACACTTTCACCGACAATCTTACCAAACTAGCCCTAAGACAGAAATTGTGAGGGGATTCAAAGAGGAGAAAAAAAAATCAGAAAAAAGGATTGAAGAGAGGGAAAAGAGAGAAAAACAGAGGGAGAGAAAAAGAAGCAAAAAAGACCAGAAACAAAAGGGAAGGAAATAGACTATAAACAGAGAGGGAAAGGTCTTTAGTTGTTTCTCATCCGTCCGGGCCTATCTCGGGTTTGGTTTCGGTCGATTCGGGACATGCATTCGGGTATTCCAGGATTCTAAGCGTATTTCGATTTCTCAATCCACTTTCGGATGTCAAACACGCTGGAACATCAACAAGGTAAACTCTGAGAGGCCTTAAACTTGTATTTGTTGCATTTGTTATGCATTTTTCTCTATTTCATCAAATTTCTGGAAACTGGCTGTTTGATTACAGCCGTGTGGCTCTAACTAGAGCCGAACAGCTGTAATCCTTTAGAACAGAGCTGTGCAGCTCTAATCTGTTAGAACAGAGCCAGCAGTTGTAACGCTACAGCCGCGCGGCTATGTTCTTCTAGGCAGAAATCCAAAAAGCCCTAAACCGACCAAAAGCAGTTAGTTTTTCACTTTGTTCATTCTGTTATGATCTATTTCGGTCCAATCACATCTGTTACACTTGAAATTTTGGTTTTCTGTTTTCTTAAAACATGATGTGAAGTTTTTGATTTCGTTGGTTTCGTTTTTCTGGAATTCGGGGTCGTTTAATTCAAATGAGATCCGTTGTCTAGCATTAGCGGAACCCCGGACTCCATGAAAATCCTCAGAAATCCTTGAAACGGGTAAAAACAGCGATTTTCAAACCGAGAAAACCATTTTCGGGTTCTGGGTATTACAGTCGCACGGCTCTAACTGAGCTGCACAGCTGTAGTTCCCAGGAGAAGGCAGAATCAAGGGACAACTCACACGAACATCGTCTTGTGATGCTATCTTCAGAATCAAACTGTTTTTTTTATGTGTTTATAGCTTTTAGACCTTAGATGGATGTTGAAATCAGGAAACCCGCACGAACGGAACCCCCAGTTCCAGGATAACCGACCCACTAAATGGGAAAATTTGCATTAAACCGAGCCAAATCGTTTTTCAAATTATTTTCCAACACAAAATCTAAAGGGCGTTTCAAAACCGTTTTCCAGGTCTAGTTAGGCGAACAGCCGAGTTTACCAAGCTATCCCCTAAATGCATGCCCCCACTCTTAAAAGCCTAATTCTGTTCTACTGTGAGTCTTGCTTGTATCTGCGATATAAACTATGCTAATCCATTTGTTTTACAGCCTTTATTTCCTTTTATTTCACTTTGGATGTATTTTGATAGATTATCGTGTACCTTAGGCGATTGTAATTTTCCTTAAATATTCGTGTATCCTATGAGTTTGTGATGTGAGGACGAGAGCTTTCATTTTTTTATTCGATTTGGTTGTATAAGTTGGCCTCTATTCCTTTTGACTGTTTGGGATGTATGGTTACCTTTCTGCATTTTATTATTCTGCAATTTATTTCTGTCATCCGTATGAGCATCGGCAAATAATTAATGATAAAATGGGTAGAGAAAAATAATATGTGAATAAACTATGGTATTAAAAACTTATAAATGAAAGCAAGCTTGAGGTTGAATAAGTAAGTTGCCTGAACCCTAAATCTTTGGATTAGGTACAGTAGTCTACACTTGGTAGGGAGCTGTACCAAAATTTACGGGTGAGCTGATCCGGGTGGTGACTCTGTAACTGATCTTGAAATTTAGGTTTCGATGTCTTTAAGTAATAAAACAGGATTTTCTAAAAAAGCAAAGCCAGTTTGCCAAAAGCTCACATTCAAAGTAAAGGTTTTCTACAAAAGGGATTTCCAAATAAATCAATGGTTTTCCTAAAATATATGCAAACCTGTTTTCAAAATCAAAAATCCCAAAACCAAACCTTCTCATTTTTCCCTTATTCACTTTGCCGCGTTCCGCTTTCACTCAAGAAAGGTCGTCTGCTTATAACATCCATCTGCCATATCTCATAATCATACCATGCAGCTATGGCTAGTATTATCCTGATGGATTTGAGCATGGCAACTGGTGAAAAGGTTTCATCATAGTCAATTCCTTGAACTTGCCTAAATCCTTTTGTCACCAAACACCCCTTGAAGGTGTTGTCAGCTTTTAACTTGAAAGACCACTTGTAACCATTCACCTTAGCACCCGGAGGTGGATCCACTAAGTTCCATACTTGGTTATCATGCATAGATTGCATCTTAGCCTCCATGACTTTATGCCATTGATCTGAGTGTGGGCTTTCAATAGCCTCCTGATAGGTTTTGGGCTCCTCTTGGTCAACGACCATAAGGTCCCAATCATCAATCACGAGAAAGCTGTACCTCTCTGGCTGATGACGTGTCCAACCAAACCTTCTAAGGTCCTATGTAACCTTCTTCTTCCTCAATTTCTTGAGTAGCTACATCGGTTCCCAAAGCATCCTCAGCAGTAGCTGCAGGAGTCTGTGAATCTTGAACTTTAGAAAGTTCAATATTACTCCCACTGTGTCTTTTGGAAAGGAATTCCTTCTCCAAGAAGACTGTATTCCTAGCTATGAAAACTTTGTTTTCTGTCGGATCATAGAAATAATAACCCTTATGTGAGCACGGGTTTTTCCCGACCTCAGTGATGAGAACCCTTTATTACCTTTTGAGCAGTCAGACTTGGAAAAGAGCAGAGGGTCGCCTGGAATGCCTCGAATGCTTCGAGAATCGAACCGTCCACGATCTGAAAACCCCGAGAAAGGTCCCTCAAGTGAGTTCAGGATTTAGAGGTGAGTGTAAGAATTAAGATTGTCTGCCCCGGCTCTGCCCGGAACTACACGGTTGTAGTTTTAGAACTTTAGCCGCACGGCTATAGGCCAGAGCCGCCCGTCTCTAGCATTTAGAGCCGCACGGCCCTAGTTTCTAGAGCCACACGGCTCTAGCATTTAGAGCCGCGTGGCTCTGGTGGGTTAGGCAAGTTGCTTTACACGGGCGAGATATCAGTCTTTCAGCCGAAATCCCAAATTAGCAGGAGGCGCATTTAATTTTCGTAATGATTAAAAATAAAAAAAGTAAATATAAAAGCTTAAAATCAAAAAATCAAAGGGAGGATAAATCTTTTCGGTTGGAAAAAACTAGCTGCAGAGAAATAGAGAAAGCGAGAAAGAAGAAGAGAGAAAGAGAGATAAAGAGAATTGCGAAATCAAAGCTTAAACACATACCCAAATCATCCTATAACAAGTCTAGACAATTGCTCGTTCATCCGGATACACTGGAACAACGTCAAGATAAACTCTGGGAGGCCTTAAACTTGTGTTCATTGCATTTTCTGTACATTTTCCCTCTATTTTGTCAATTTTTGGAAAACCGGCTACCCGAACAGAGTCGTACTTCTATGTTTTCCAAGAACACAACCACACGGCTATGTTCCCTTGCAACAGAGCCGCGCGGCTCTAACCTCAGAGCCGCACGGCTATGTTCCTCCTAAGCAAAAACCCAAAACTGCCCGATCGGCCGAAAATAGCTCATTTTTCATTTTTATACGTTCTGTTGTGATGTTTTTCGGCCCAAATACATTCGTCCGTTATTAAACTTTGGTTTTCAGATTTCTGTACGTACGGGTGTTAGGTTTTTGGTTTTTTCCTGGATTTTATTTTCTGGATTTCGGGGTTGTTCGATCCGAACTGGATTCGTAGTCCAGCATTAGCGGACCCTCGAACCCTATAAAATCCTCGGAAAACGTTGAAAACGAGCAAAATAGCGATTTTTGAAAAACGAGAAAACTATTTTTCGGATTTTGGAAATTACTACCGCACGACTCTAAATTACAGCTGCACGGCTCTAATTACAGCCGTGCGGCTATAATAACAGCCGTACGACTGTAGTTTTCAAAAAGAGATAGAATCACGTGTCGTCGCGCGATGCTGTCTTCGGATTCAAACCATTTTTGGTGTGTTTACTGCTTTTGGACCTTAGGAGGTTGTTGAAATTAGGAAACTTGCACGAACAGAACCCCGAGTTCCGAAATAACAGACCAGCTGAAATACAGAGATTTGCATGAATTTGAGCCAAATGTTTTCCAAAAATTGTTTTCCAGCAAAAAAATCTACAGGGCGTTTCAAAATCATTTTCCAGGTCTAACCGGGTCGGCTGGCCTAGTCGACTCGGCTACCCCCTAAATGCATGCCCCCATTCCTAAAAATCCCAATTCTGCCCTATGTAAGTCCTGCTTGTGTTTGTGATATAAACTGTGCTAACCGTCTATTTTGCATCATTTATTTTCTTTTTTATTATTTTTGGTATAATTAATAGATTAATTCATGTATCTTATGCATTTGTAAATTTTTAGATATCCGTGTATTCTAGGCGCTTGTAATGCGAGGACGAGAGTTTTTATTTTTATTCGATTTGATTGTATAAGCGGCCTCTATTATTCTTTTGTATAATTTGGATGCATATTTTATTTTTCTGTAATTTATTTCTATCATTTGCTTGAGCATCGGCTGATAAATAAATGAAATTGGGTAGACAAAGATAATAAATTGAATAAATATGGTAATATAAATCGTAAAATAAATACAAGCTCGAGGTTGAATAGGTAAGTTGCCTGAACCCTAAATCTCTGGATTAGGTACGGCAGTCTACACTCGGTAGGGAGCTGTATCGGAATTTCCCGGATGAGCTGATCCAGGTGGCGACTCTATCACTGATCTTGAAATTTAAGTTTTGAGGTCTTTAAGTAAAACAATGGGAAAATGATTTCTATAAAAGGAATTTCTAAAACAAATGAATAATTTTCCCTAAAGCAAGATAAACAAAACCCATTTTTCACCTAAATCAATGCTTTCATTTTCCCCGGTTCGCTTCGCCGCATCCCGCCTTTTAGGTCATCCACTCACAGTGGCGACTCTCCTCCTTGGAAGGCCGTGATTCCATGCCCTAGGGGGCGTGCCTTCGACTCTACACCAAAAAGTGAAATTCTTGATAGAAGGGAAGGTAGTGACTGTGGAAGCTGATGCACCGTCCATGGTGGCTGCTTTGAGTGACGTTGAGCAGCCGATGACAGGATTTCAGGTAGCGGTAGTGACAGATGAAAGTGAGAATGAACCAAGGTTCCCAAAGTGGATCTATAAGTACTTTGCCAAGTACAAGTTCGAACCCAGCAAGGGATTGGGGATAAGGCAGCAAGGCATCCCCAAATTCAACATTGAAAGAGGAAAGTACCCTCAACACAGTATGGGGTATCATGAGAAGGAGAGCAAGCCAGGCAAGAGGTCTATCAATTTGGTCGACACCTTTGTCCATGCGACCGAAGAAGTGTATAACAGGGCTCTAGAACCAGTGGAAATCGAGGGAGGTTAGTTCCCAGGTTTCGAGATCTTTTCTGATGTAGTGGACTTCAGTAAGTATGGAGTCGAGCCTGTTGTGAACATGCTGCATGCTGGAACTGAGGGTAAAGGAAAGAAAGTTCTGAGAAGGCAGGAAATGGCAGTTGACCAGGTCACAGTCGAGTTTGGGAACAAAGGAGAATCTACTGAAAAGGTAGGCCCAGAAAGTGGGGAAGCTGAAGTGGCCATCAAAGCTATCACCAAAGCACTGTCTGCACTGATGAAAGTCAACACAGGTTCTGGTCAGAAGCAAGCACCTGTGGCAAAGACTCAGGAGGAGCTGATGAATCAAGCTGTGAAGGAGTTGTCCAAGCTAATGATGGCAGGGAAGGCAGAGATGGCTAAAGATGACCTATCCGCTGACCAGGAAAAAGCCCTTGAGGGTGACCTGGGGGACCTGTTTGAAGAAGTTGAAGATGCTGCAACATAAGAAGACCTTCCACATGTGGAGGATGATAATCATTTCAATGTATCTGCTTATTCTATTTTTAATGTAAACAATTCGGCCTATAAGGCTCTTAATGCAATGAAATTATGTGATGTTTTTCTGGATGGAACTGTGCATACATACAAACATTCATTTAATGTCTTTAGCATACATGATGCATCATTACATGAAATGAATCTAGGGACAGATGATGATCCAAAAATGGTATCCGTCTCGAAAGACCTCACGCCTGAAGAGAGAAAAGAAATTGTGAACATGCTCCTAAAACACGTGAAAGCCTTCGCCTAGTCCTACGATGATATGCCCAGCGTTGATAGGGAAATCACAAAACACAGATTTCCAACATATCCAAAAATGAAGCCTATCAAGTAGAAACTCAGACGACTCAGACCAGAGTGGGCAGAAAAGGTTAAGGAAGAAGTGACCAAACAGATAAAAGCAAAATTCCTAAAAGTGGTAGAGTATCCAGAGTGGTTGACCAACATAGTACCGGTTGCAAAAAAGGAAGGCAGGGTCAGGGTTTGTGTGGATTATAGAGATCTGAACACTTCACCAAAGGATGATTTCATGCTACCACATATTGATGTTTTGATCGATAGCGCCGCCAGGGCTACAATGTACTCTTTTATGGACGGATTCTCGGGGTATAACCAGATTCTAATGGACATCATCAATAAGTTAAAGATAGCCTTTATCACAGAATGAGGGGTTTATTGCTACAAAGTTATGCCATTCGGACTGAAGAATGCCGGAGCAACTTACCAGTATGTAGTCATTACACTTCTGCATGATATGTTTCACAAAAAGGTTGAAGTTTATATGGATGACATGCTAGTCAAATCAATGACCCAAGAGGAACACCCTGCTATCTTGGATAGATTCCTGACTAGAGTCGAAAAGTATAACCTCCGCCTTAACCCTGAGAAATGTGTGTTTGGGTTAACCTTAGAGAAGCTTCTCGACCATGTGGTAAGTCAGAGGGGGATCGAAATGGAACCGGACAAGATCAAAGCCATCAGTGATATGCCTACGCCAAAGACAGAGAAAAAGGTAAGGTCATTTCTAGGATCGCTGCAGTATGTCAGTCGGTTCATCGCGAGGTTCATGATATCTTCAAGCTCCTGAGGAAGAATCAGCCGGTGAAATGGAACGATCAGTACCAGTTAGCCTTCGATAGGATTAAGGCTTATTTGATGAATCCACCAGTTCTGAAGCCCCCAATGCCTAAAAAGCCTTTGGTCTTGTATCCGGCTATCGAAGATGCTTCAGTAGGGGCAATGCTGGTAAAAGAACAAGAAGACGGGTGAGAACATGCAATCTACTACCTGAGCAAGAAGCTACTTGAATACAAGGTCAGATATACTGTAGTAGAGAAGACCTGTGCTACTATGGTATGGCTGACTAAGAAATTAAGATATACTTCTAGTTGTACAAGGTTCAGGCAGTAGCAAAAGTTGATCCAATGAAGTACTTATGCCAGACCCCTGCATTGGCTGGAAAATTATCAAGGTGGTTACTTCTATTATCAGAATTCGACATTGAGTACGTGACTAAAAAGACGATTAAAGGAAGATCAGTAGTGGAATTTCTAGCCAACCAGCCTCTAGAGTCAGATTATGTGGAGAATTTAGAGTTCTCTGATGAACAGCTGGCCGTGATAGAGATAGAATCGAGCAGATGGATAATGTATTTTGATGGGGCTGTAAACAAACATGGGGCAGGTCTGGGAGTAGTTATCGGCACACCCAACGGAGAAATTATCCCCCTGGCTAAGCGCCTTGAGTTCTCGGTGACTAACAACGGGGCAGAATACGAAGCTTGCCTCTTCGGGATTGATGCCTTGATCACACTAGGGGCACACGAAGTGTTAGTAATCGGGGACTCGGCACTTGTAATTCATCAGATCACTATAGAGTAGGAGATAAAAGAAAGGTCACTCCGGCCATATCTCCAACTGGTTTGGGAAAAAGTGAAAGCGTTTGGGCTGTGTGAGTTCAGATATATTCCGAGGGAGGAGAATCAGATGACAAACTCTTTAGCCACACTCTCATCAATATGGGAGGAACCCCAGAAACATCCTATGCAACCAGTGATATTGGAGACTGTGCAGAATCCTTGCTATCTGTCAGTCAGTGTTATAGCAATGGCGAAGGAATGTCCTTGGTATCATGATATCCTACAGTTTATTCAAAATGGGCAGTACCCTGAAGACACCAGTGATGCAAATAAGATCTCTCTCAGGAGGTTAGCAGCACAGTTTAGGTTATTCGAGGGTCAGATCTTCAAGAGAACCACTAACGGTCTGCTACTGAAATGCTTAACAGAAGAAGAAGGTAAGAAAGTCATGAGGCAATCCATGCAAGAACTTGTAGGCCACACATGAATGGGTTAGCCCTGGCTAAGAAAGTATTAAGGCAAGGCTACTTTTGGCTTACCCTACAAGCAGATTGTATCGAAGAGGTGAAAATGTGTCACAAATGCCAAGTGTACAGAGATCTTAATCATCTCCCACCACTTGAACTTCGGATATCCTCTACTCCATGGCCATTTCCTGCTTGGGGGATAGACATCATTGGAGAAATAAGGCTGCCTACGTCGAACAGGCATCACTTCATAGTTGTGGTAGTTGACTACTTTTCGAAGTGGGTGGAAGTAGAATCATTTGCAAGGGTCACGGCCAAGAAAATGACCAAAGTCATTGAAAAGAGAATCTTCACGTGGTATGGGATTCCGCACCATGTTGTGACGGATAATGGTGTATAGTTTCAAGGGGCTACGGCACAGTTCTTTCAGGATAAAGGGGTTAAGCACCACAAGTCATCTCCGTATCGCCCACAAGCCAATGGTGTAGTGGAAGTGGCCAACAAGTCCATTAAAAAGATTCTGTCGAAAATGGTGGTCACTTACAGGGATTGGCCCAACATGTTGCCATTTGCCTTGTGGGGATACGAAAGCAGTGTCAGAAAGAACCCCCACAGGAGAAACACCATACTCCATAGTCTACGGAATGGAAGCTGTCTTGCCTGTGGAAACCGAGGTTAGGTCTCTGAGGGTGATCATGGAAGCACAGTTGCCAGAGTCCGAATGGGTTCAATCGAGATTTGAACAGTTGGCATTGATTGACGAGAAGGATCTTCAGGCATTAGACCATTTACAGATGTATCAGTAGAGAATGGCCAGGGCTTATAACAGTAAATTCCGCCATAAAAAAACCCACTCAAGGCCGGAGACTTGGTACTAAAACAGATGAAACAGGTCAACACAGATGTAAGGGGAAAATACAGGCCCAACTAGGAAGGTCTGTACGTGGTCAAAAAGGTACTTTCGAAAGGCGCAGTAAATATCATGGATATGGACGGGAATGAATTTGTCAACCCCGTCAATCAGGACAAGCTCAGGCGATACTACGTGTGAAAAAAAAAGAGTCCAGTGGATCGAAAACTAAAAAGGCGGTCCATGCAAAAATTAAGACAGTCCGATGGATCGAAAACCAAAAGGCGATCCATGCAAAAGTCAAGACAAAGAGGTGAGCACCATCGATGGAAAAATCTGCAAAGACCAGCTAGTGGCAGCCATGGAGTCGGTCGAGACAGATACCATTGTTAACTCTGTTCCTAGCTTCATTTCATTTTTTGATACGCATTGTACTAAAACATTATTAATGAATGAATGCCTTTTTCTGTTCGTTTAAATGTCTTGAGTTTGCCCAAAATTATATTCTTATTATACATATATGTATGATTGTGCACATCCCATATTTGCATGCATCTCATTTTCAAAAAAAAAATCTGATGGACTAAAAACCGAAAGGCAGTCCATGTAAAATTTAGGATACAAATAAAAGTCTGCTGAGTCGAAAACCCAAAAGGGTGGTTCAGGTAAAATTTAAGACAGTTCGATAGATTGAAAACCCGCAAGGGCAGTCTATTTAAAAATAAGGACATAAAATAAAACAACAAAATGAATAAAAATCCACTTACAATAACTCTATATAATCTGAAGAACCTACAAACCAAGGTATCTCGGAGTCAGGATCTCATGTTCACATCTTGTAGGGTAAGTCACTAACTCAGTCAACCAAGCCCTATAACGGCCATTTGTCTCCGCTAGAGCGACGCTATCATATCTCAAGGTCTCGGAACGAATAGGATTTATCCATTGTTGCTACACATGTCTGGGCCATCGCTGCGTGAATTCTCCACACTCGATTGTGCATAAAGAACTGGACACCCCCTATACTCGCCCATACTGTCTGCATAGCCGCTCGAGAGAGTAGAATGTCACTTTGGTCAGCCCAAGAAACTGTACGCCCCCTGCCTAGGTCTTGGTAGTCATATGCAAAATGTCCCACCAGGGGAAAATCCAACGAATGGATGCATCTGTCCTCCCTCTCAGCCAGACAAGCCATTCCTCTACAGAACAAGTGGCAACATCTGTGATTTCAATGCATCGGGCCCAATAGCGCCTCGGAGAATATCTTGGATGAGGCGAAGGAATGCTCAGAAGAATTAGTTTCTCCATAAGCCAAATCTATACAACAGTCAGCTAATCAGAGGGATGCAAAATCAATCAGAAGGTGAAACATAGGTTAGGAACAAACTCGAAGAAGAAAGGGAATCCGTTGGTCTCAATGGGGCAGCCAGAATGAACAGAATCCAAGTAAATCAGGGTCTTGACCAAGATAATTCCCATGGGTAAGGCACTGTTGGCCATCTAGGCCACTACTGAGACAAATCGAAAACCGCAAGTCCCATCTCTTGACTCGCCTAAATAGAGAGACATTAATAATAGACCCATCAGAGGGGCCTAGCTGGGGGTGAAAGTGTTTAAGGTGGAGCACAGGTCTGTAATAGCAGATAGATTGAAACTCTTAGGGGTAGCCTCACCAAGGAGCAAATGGTCCAAATTCCCCATGTCCAATACAGTTAGCCTCTGGAGCGCCTGTAAGTTGTCTGAATAGGGCTAGGGGACGGCTAACCTGACTCCACGTGGGCAAGGGATGCAGAGAATGGCACTAAACTCTTCGACCAAGGGGCACAGTTCTTGCCTAGAAAATCAGAAGACATGATCCATCGGATCCCAGAAACTGGTTGCAGCAGCCAGAAAGGTCAGGTTCAGAGTCAGGTTCATGTAGGACCGCATGGAATGTAGACTGTAAGGCGCCAATAAGGCCCAGTTAGAAGATCAAGAGGTCTTCCAATAATCCATGAGACGGTCTCGGAGTCGATCCATCAGAAAAAGCACAGAAAGAAGAAGAAATTACTGAAACACATAAACAGAGTAGTGCGACTGAGACTACGGTCGTGCAGCTAAACACAGAGCCATGCGGCTCTAGTTTGATGGGGCGGCTGTATCTAGAGCCGTGGGGCTCTAGTTGCGTCGGGCGGCTATAATCAGAGCCGTGTGGCTATAGTCCAGCAACAACATTCACTTTATACTTTTATACAGAATTTTAAACCTATAGCCGCGCAGCTCTATTTCCCGGAATTGGTTTTCAGTCGATGTCAGCCCTAGAATCGCGGAATAAAGTTTCGGGGAAGCATAAATCATTTCAGATAGCGATAAAAGTGAGTGAAGGTAGAAGAAATGCATTCAAAAAGACAAATCCAGCAAAAGGAAATAACAGAAGGAAGGCAATGAATTTCACACAAAATGTCAGAACCATCAATATACCAGATCCAAATAAATAAATAAATGCAATAGAAAAGCCCGCAACGGGCAAAATGTACTACAATATAATGTAACTCAGCCCACAGGTAGGCTACCACAGTCAAAGCTATAGAAATAGGAAGGAGGCTATAACTGTCCCCCGTCGATCGAGTCGTCAGCCTCGTCTTCGCTCTCAACCTTGTCGTCGCCACCAAAGACACACCGTCCGGCCTCCCAATCTTCTAACTGCATTCAGAGGGTCTCATTCATAAACCTGAGATCTACAACACTCCTCTGCAACTGGTCCACCTTTGACCTCAGGTGGGTCTCCTCACGCCAGTGTGTATTGATTGCGGCCTGCACCAGAACCAAACCATATATACATCATTTCAGACACATGTATGCATTTGGAACACGCACACATACATACATATATACACCAATACAGTTACTTACCACCATCACTCCATTGTCCCGGATCACGAGTGACCTGAAGGTGGAGACTGCCTGACATAGGGCCATCCCCTGCGATACCGAAATCTGTATAAAAAAATGGCGCACAAGTCAGACCAGTGGTGATAGTAAGAGTCTAAAGCAAACAGGAGTAAGAGTACTCACGTGAGTGGCGTCAAGAGGAGCAGCAGTAGGAAGGATCTGCTCCTGGAGGTATAGGTTGGCCCAGTAAGGGTTCCCGAACTCTTCCATCAGCAACACCACTGGCTCCACCATATACTCGAGGTGGCCCGGAATGAAGCCAGCAGGAGGGACCACCGGGGGAATAGGCTCGGCATACCCCATCTCGGCGTTAGTACTATACTTATCCGCACGTGCTGAAGAACCTCCGTCTCCTCGGCCACCAGCAGTCTGGGACCCACGGCCGCTGGAATGCCTGTCGGATGAAGTATGGGAATGCTTGCCTCTCCCATGCCTCGAGACCTAAAAAAAAAAAAGATGTCATGAAGCGAGAAGAACGGCATAATTGAGCGACAAATAAGAGAAGGAACATACCTCTAGCTGTACAGTGCTAGTTGGGGGGAGAAGGTGTGTATCGATGAACTGGGAGTAGTCCCCCTCCCCTCCGTCAGCAATATATCCAGACCCTAAGACGTCAGGGTGGTCCTCAGCCGGCAGCAGATGCAGCCAGAACAGCCCTACCTGCAGTGCAGGTGGGATCCTGCTTTTTGTAGGACCAGCACACCAGTCAGCAACCCGCTCCCCTAAATACCACTCCAAGCTGAAATGGATCTCCATGAAGAACCACCGGGGTGTCAGTCTCCTGGCGTCCACCACCTTCGAGGACAGCATGGCTCCCCTCCATGGCTTCTTAACCAGCTAGAATCAGAAAATCAAAAATCAGAGAATAGGAGAAACAGCTATAAGACAACAATAGTCAGAATGGTAAGGGAAGGAAGATGTGTACTGCCTCAAATGACATGTTAGCCAGCAGCTGGCGGTAGTCCCACGGGTCATTTTGCATCTCGCTCCAACTAAAACCCAACCACCGCCTTAACCAAGGAAAATCAAGGAGGTCGGCAGTATCTAGTATGTCCAGTTTTGGCTGAGGGACAAAGGCATACTCGTACGCCTAAATCTGCATAGTCAAAAAGTTAGAAAAAAAATAAAATAAAATAAAAAATAAAAAAAGGAAAAGAGAGATCGGGAAACTCACATGGACGACAATCCATAAGCCCTTCAGCTCTCTGTGCTTCCCCCGGGCACAGATATCGAGGCCATAGTACAGCTGAGCTAGTCCGGCTTATCCCTAGTTCAAACCCCATACATCCTCCAACTGGATCAGCGAAGGGAGAATGGCCAGGTTTAGGTCACTCTGGCTTGTTAGGAAAAGCAAGGTGCTCAAGATATACAGTAAGAATGCCCTGTGATAAGGTCGGTTTTTGACCTTATCTTTTAGGCAATTTCGTGGTTTAAACGGTAATTTTTTAGAGTCCTTTGTGTGAATGCTTGTTTGGTTTTGCGTATTTTGTGATTTTTATGTTTTGGTTAGATTTTCATAACTTTTAGTATTTTTCGTGTTTTTTAGGGGTGTTTTTGTAATTTTGGATAATGCGTCATTTTTGTGGTCCGTGGCTGTGGTGCGGTCATGTTTCTTTATGTTTGTTTTGGACAGGTATTATGACTCGGACCGAAAGTTGGAGCGACTGCGGCAAAGAAGAGTTTGAAGTGCTGAAAAGCAAAATGGCACGGCGTGTTGCAATGAGGGCACGACATGCCATTCCAGCGTGCCAAGGGACGGAATCCAGTGGATCAACATGAATGGTGCCACCCTCACCAGCACTGCGTGCCAACCCCAAATCTGCATAGCACGGCGTGCCACCACCATCAGCACGGCGTGCCGAGCTCCGGAATTCTGCTGTTGCCCTACTTTCATCTTTCTTGTTTAGTGGTTTTAACCTAGCCGTATAAATAGGTTATTTTCTAAGTTGTATGGATCTTTTCCCAGACCTTTAAAGTGTAAAGCACAAACTTGTAGGTATGTTTTGATTGCTTGAACTCTTTGTTTCTTTGAGTTTGAACCCTCAATTGGTAGAAGTTTTGCATTGAACCTTCCCCTTTTACGACGTTCTTGGTTCCGGATTGAGTTCGTCTATAGAGGTACACCCCAAGCACCGTCACACCATCGGAATCCGGTTAATCAGACCAAAAGGGCATAAGTTCCTCTTCTTCTCTTTTGTAATTCGATTAGTTAGTTTTTGATTCCGCAATTGATTATGTTTGGTTGTAAACATTGAATTCTTATCATCTTTCTTGATTAATACAATTGATTGCAATTCAATTTCAATTTTTACACCTTTTCTTTATGCAATTCCTTTAATGATAATATAGTCTCATAAGATCTTAATTTATTAAGTTCATATTTGTGGCATTACCTAGATTGACGCCTAGGAAACCCTTAGTATTGACGACATTGTGGAATTTACGTGCCCCTATTTTCTGAGCTTTAGAATTAGACCGCCTCTAAACAAGGGAAACCGACTAAGGACCTAAAAGATCTAGACAAGCTAGGTTGAATTATCGAAAGAACATAATTAAGGGTTAATTATTGAGTTAAATTCATCTATTTTAATTAATTGATAAAGCCATCTCCATTAGCATTGATAGGTCGGTAAACCGCCAATTGATAACCCAAATTCAAGTGCAAAGTAAGCTGGGATAGATCAACTAGGAGTAGGATAATTTAGTTGTTAGCATAATCAGACCCAAAATTAAGTTCCGCCTAGGACACGCAAGGAACCCAAGTAGTTTAGTGTTTGCAGCATATTTTTCTCTGTGGGATCGATACCTGGACCAACCAGAATTATTACTTGTTAACGATAGGTACACTGCCTTAGTTGTGCGATTCTAGGTTTAGTTTCACTACTTCGCCTAGGATCCACCACCCTGGCATAGCACCTCATATCCGTAGGAGAGAAAGTGGAGCCCTCAGGGAGGCCGCCCTGCTTGCCCAGCCAGTACTCCTGCAGCGTGCTGCCTTGGATCCGCTTGCCCTGAGGAAACAAGCCGATCAGCATGGCGATGGTCTCAAGGCGGAAGCCTCTTTGCTCTAATGTCTGATCGAAGCCCGGTATAGCCACGAAGTCCTCGGGCATAATCTTAAACTCCCCAAATGGGAAATGGAAAGTATAGGTGGAGTCCATCTACCTCTCCAGTAGCGCCATTAGCAGGCCTCTGCTCATCCGGGGCAGGACCTCGCACATCGAACACACCAGCCGGTCCAGCCCGGTGGAGTCGACAATCTCCCTTACCACACTAGGAAGCCTCCTGTACCAGATCAGGGCTTCTGAAATGGATCCGGCCCCCCGATTATGGTGCCGCTCCTGAAAAACAATAAACATGGAGTTTTATGAGTTATTTGTGTTATGCATTGATTAAATAAGTCAAATAAAGCATCAAAACAGAATTAAAGCATGAAAAAGTCCCCTTTTCCATATGAACAGAGCCGCACGGCTACAATACAGCCGCATGGTTGCGTTCTTGAAAGATAGAGCTGCACGGCTCTGTTCGAAACCGGTAGTTTTTCCAAAACCTAGGTTTTGCGATTTTTTCACTAAAATCATCCCTAATCAACTCTAAATTATCAATCCAAGTTTCTAGGGGCATAATCTACTATAAACTTGCATCAATTTCATGTGATTTCACCTAATTTTGTCTACATTTATAGAAATTCAAAAAATTGGAAAAGGAGAAAAATGGAAGAAACTAACCAGATCTTGGCTCACATGCATAGACAATTTGAGTGTGATGCATACGGGATCGTTTCTCCTAATCCCGCAATAAGCGACAGACTCCTCGAGTCTGTAAACATCCACAGTTGTCTCCAGAGGGGCAAAGGGCTTTTCGTATCTTCTTCAAAATTTACGGTTCTAGGAATGTAGATTAAAGTTTTAAGAGAAAAAAGGAGTAAAGAAGATGAAGAAAAGGGAATTTTGGTGAAAATGACCATCCATCTCCTTTATATAGGGCTGGCAATCACATGCTAGAGCCGCGCGGCTCTAGTCTACATGGCCAACTAGAGCCACGCGCTCTATTACAGCCGCACGGCTCTATTTCCCCAAAATAGAGCCGCGCAGCTCTGATGCACAAGTAAACATGTTTTTTCTCGATTTTTCACAATTTCCATTTATTCCAAAATAATCCCGAGAAGGTTATTTCTTACCTTTTGCAGGTTCTAAGGGTAAAACAACCAAGCCGTATTTATTCTTGATCGAAGGGGCAAAAATTTTTGTTTCTAAAATTGTCGATCAAGAAATAAATGTGCACTTTCAATTCAATTTCAATGGTATGCTCCACCATAGAGAGTCGATCACAACAACAATCCCAATTTCATTGGGTACACTCCACCACAAAGAGTCAACTTCACCGGTATACTCCACCACATGGAGAGTCAGCTTCAACAGGAATGCTCCACCACAGAGAGCCGATTCCAACAGCTATACCTAACCTCATTGGTCCACTCCACCACAGGGAGAGTCAACTTCACCAGTATGCTCCACCACACGGAGAATCAAATTCCAATGGTACACTCCACCGCGGAGAACCGACATCATTGGTACAGCTCCACCACAGAGAGCCAGAACTCGAGATCGAAGCCAGTATCCCCAGTGAGGGGCATCAGGTGCGTCTTTTTTTCCTTTATCACCGCTCTCTCAATCACGAGACCAAACTCGATTCAAGCTCTACAGCCCGATCATGAATCGACTTTGACCCCGCGAGGGGCAGCCTGTAAGCACAGGTTTTTCCCGACCTTAGTGATGAGAACCCTTTATTACCTTTTAAGCAGTCAGACTTAGAAAAGAGTAAAGGGTCACCTAGAATGCCTCGAATGCTCGGAGAACCGAACCGCCCGTGATCTGAAAACCCCAAAAAAGGTCCCTCGTGTGAGTTTAGGGTTTAGAGGCAAGTGTAGGAATTAGGGTTGTCTGCCCCGGCCCTTCCCAGAACCACATCGTTGTAGTTTCAGAACTACTGCCATACGGCTCTAGGCTAGAGCCGCACGGCTCTAGCATTTAGCAACGCGGCTTTGGTGGGTTAGGCAAGTTGCTCTGCTGAAACGGGTGAGATTTTAGTCTTTTAACTGAAATCCTAAATCAGCAGGAGGCACATTTAATTTTCATAATGATTAAAAATCAAAAAGTAAATATAAAAGCTTAAAATCAAAAAATCAAAGGGAGGAGAAATCTTTTTGGCCGGGAAAAATTAGCTGCAGAGAAACAAAGAAAGTGAGGAAGAAGAAGAGAGAAAGAGAGATAGAGAGAAATTACGAAATCAAAGCTTAAACATATACCCAAATCATCCTATAACAAGTCTAAACCATTGCTCGTTCATATGGATACACTTTCGGATTGGTTTCGGATTGGTTTGGGATTTGTTTTTGGGATTTCAGAACATTCGAGGATTCGAAGCATATTCTCACTTTTTAATTCGTTTCTGATTATCTAATACATTGGAACAACATAAAGGTAAACTCTAAGAGGCCTTAAACTTGTGTTCATTGCATTTTCTGTGCATTTTCCCTCTGTTTTGTTAATTTTAAGAAAACCGGATACCCGAACAGAGCCGTACGACTGTGTTTTCCAAGAGCACAGCCTCACGGCTATGTTCCCTTGGAACAAAGCCGTGCGGCTCTAACCTCAGAGCCGCATGGCTATGTTGCTCTCGAGCAAAAACCCGAAAATGCTCGATCGATCGAAAATAGCCTATTTCCCATTTTTATGCGTTCTGTTGTGATGTTTTTCGGTCCAAATACATTCGTACGTTATTAAACTTTGGTCTTCGGATTTCTATACGTACAGGTGTTAGGTTTTCGGTTTTTTCCTGGATTTTATTTTCTGGATTTCGGGGTTATTCGATCCGAACCGGATCCGTAGTCCAGCATTAACGGACCCCCGAACCCTATAAAAATCCTCGGAAAACGCCAAAAAGGAGCAAAATAGTGATTTTCGAAAAACGAGAAAACCATTTTTCTGGTTTTAAAAATAACAGCCGCACGACTCTAAATTTCAGTCGCATGGCTCTAATTACAGCGGTACGATTCTAATTATAGCCGTACGGCTGTAGTTTCCAGAAAGAGACAAAATCACGGAACGACCCATACGGATGTCGTCGCATGATGCTATCTTCAGATTCAAACCGTTTTTGGCGTGTTTACTGCTTTTGGACCTTAAGAGGTTATTGAAATTAGGAAACCCGCACGAACGGAACCCCAAGTTCCAAAATAACAGACCCGTTGAAATACAGAAATTTGCATGGAATTGAGCCAAATGTTTTTCAAAATTTTTTTTCCAGCACAAAAATCTACAGGGCGTTTCAAAATCATTTTTTAGGTCTAACCAGGCCGGTTGGTCGAGTCGACCCAGTAACCCCTAAATGCATTCCCCTATTCCTGAAAATCCCAATTTTGTCCTGCTGTGAGTCATGCTTGTGTTTGTGATATAAACTGTGCTAACCGTCTATTTTGCAGCATTTATTTTCTTTTTTATTATTTTTGGTGTAATTAGTAGACTAATTCGTATATCTTAGGCATTTGTAAAGTTTTAGATATCCGTGTATTCTAGGCGCTTGTAATGTGAGGATGAGAGTTTTTATTTTTATTCGATTTGGTTGTAAAAGCGGCCTCTATTATTCTTTTGTATAATTTGGATGCATATTTTATTTTTCTACAATTTATTTTTGTCATTTGCTTTAGCATCGGCTGATAAATAAACAAAATTGGATAGAGAAAGATAATAAATTGAATAAATATGGTAATATAAATCATAAAATGAATACAAGCTCGAGATTGAATAGGTAAGTTGCCTGAACCCTAAATCTCTGGATTAGGTACGGTAGTCTACACTCGGTAGGGAGCTGTAACGGAATTTCCCGGATAAGTTGATCGGGTGGCGACTCTGTCACTAATCTTGAAATTGAGCTTTCGAGGTCTTTAAGTAAAACAACGGGAAAATGTTTTCTATAAAAGGAATTTCTAAAACAAATGAATAATCTTCCCTAAAGCAAGATAAACAAAACCCCGTTTTTCACCCAAATCAACCCTTTCATTTTCCCCGGTTTGCTTCGCCGCATCCCGCCTTTTAGGTCGTCCGCTCACACCTTAGTTTCCTTAGGGTAACCCATAAATTGGCACTTGGCAGATTTAGACTCGAGCTTGCCACTTGTTAGTTTCTTAACATGTGCATCCAAGCCCCAAATCTTCAAGAAAGAAACATTAGGCTTTTGACCCTTCTATAGTTCATATGGTGTTCCCTCAACTACCTTGCTTGGTGTATTATTAAGAATGTAAGCAACTGTCTCTAAAGCATATCCCTAAAAGGAGACAGGGAGTGTATCATGACTCATCATCGAGCAGACCATGTCTAGCAGGGTCCTATTCCTCCTTTCCGACACTCCATTCCACTAGGGTGTACCAAGAGGAGTGAGTTGTGATTGGGATACAATCCCACACTCTCTAAAAAATGAGTTAAACTCTTGGCTCAAATATTCACCCCTTTGGTCAAACCGAAGTGCTTTTATTTTCTTGCCAAGTTGGTTTTCTACTTCGTTCTTAAAGTCTTTGAACCTCTGAAGAGTCTCAGAATTACACTTCATCAGATACATGTAACCGTATCTGTTGAAGTCATCCGTAAAGGTGATGAAGTACAAAAAACTTGATCTAGTACTAGTGCTCATTAGGCCTCATACATCAGAATGTATCAGTTCCAATAGCTCTGAGGCCCTTTCAATAGTCTTGCTCAAAGGCGTCCTTGTCATCTTGCCTCTTAAACAAGATCCACATGTGTCATAAGACTGAATGTTAAATAACCAAGCAATCCACTAGAGTGAAGCCTAGCAATGCGCTTCGGGTTTATGTGCCCAAGACGATAGTGCCAGATATCTGTAGTATTAATTTCATTTTGTTTAATCCTTTTAGTATGTATGTTGTAGATTGAAATTTCACGTTTTAGATCAAGGATATATAAGCCATTTTCAAGAAATGTTGTTCCATAGATAATATTGTCACATTGCATAGAAATTCTACCATGTCCAATATTAAATACAAAACTAGAAATATCCAACAAAGAAATAGAAATAATATTCATGTACATCGCAGGTACAAAATAACAATTTCTTAATTCTAAAACAAGGCCACTAGGCATCTCTAAGAAATAATCTCTGATCTCCATGGCCTGAACCCGAGTGTCATTTCTGACTCGAAGATCTATTTCCCAGGTCCTAGTAATCTCCTATTTCTTAGACCCTACACATTTGAACAAATGTGATATCCACATCCAGTGTCTAAGACCTAAGATGTAGAAATAGCTAGATAAATCTCAACAACATAAATACCTGAAGTAACAGTTTTGCCCTTTAGTTGCTCCCTTAGCTTTGGACACAAGCTCTTCCAGTGCCCCTT
The DNA here is from genome assembly GCA_039660915.1 of Euphorbia tirucalli. NCBI lineage: Eukaryota > Viridiplantae > Streptophyta > Magnoliopsida > Malpighiales > Euphorbiaceae > Euphorbia > Euphorbia tirucalli. The sequence continues at coordinate 17,926,671 of CM077639.1, forward strand.
CTCATAACACTCATGGCAGACATCTTCAGGAGAAGCAGCCCTTGTTTAGGTTGAGCCACCACCTTCTTGCCCTTAGCCTTGGCCTTAGATTTGGCCTTTCCTTTAGCAATGGGCATATTGCCCTTGTTCACCAGCAGTACTTCAGGAGTCTTCTTAAGAGATTGCTCAGCAAGTTTAAGCATGCCATGTAGCTTAACAACCAATTTATCAAGACCCTGCATATGGCAGTTCATGATAAATTGTTTGTAAGACTCAGGAAGTGACTCTAGAATAACGTCTGCTACCAAGTCCTGTGGAACTAGCGAGCCGAGGTGGATAAGTGTATCAATATACCCCTTCAACTTTAGCACATGAGTGCTAACAGAAGTCTCGACTACCATTACAGTGGTGTAAAGTGCCTTAGTTGTCAGGTAACGTTCCTGACGAGCCTGATCTTGGAACATCTTTTTAAGCTGATCCATCATCTCATAAGCATGCTCGTCCATGAACTGCTTCTAAAGATCATAAGCCATGGTACCCAGCATGAGGCACGAGAGATCTCGGTCATCCCTTATGTGCCGGTTGTAGTGCTCCACCATCACCGTGGTGACACCTCGACCTACGGGAGGGCTAGCTGGTAGGAGCAATCAATACATACTCCTTGGACTTTTGTCTAAGAACTATTTGCAAGTTCCTAGCCCAGTCCAAGAAGTTTGTCCCCGAAAGCTTCTCCTTCTCCAGTAGTGATCTAAGTGAGAGTGAGTTGTTGTAGGTTGCAGCCATTTAAATTGTTTTTATGAAATGGGATTATCTACATGGAAGAAATCATTGCTTGAGTTAAAAATAAAGGACTTTTACCAATTCAAATTAATAATCTGATTTTAATTTGTTTGTTAGTGATGTTAATTGGCTGACTTAACCAAGATCCACAACTCATCAATGACTCGCCGAACTAGGGCTCGCTAACCAACCATTGATTCGTGTAGTAGGACAACCTATCCAATCCTTCCATGAAGGACTCTTGGTTTGATGGGATTATTGACACTTTACCCATCTGTGCTTGGGGCACGCTCTGAGCTAATGCTACCCATGTTGAGTCAAACCACCATTCACATGTTAACCATACCGAGTATCCTAACCCTCGACAGCCCACCGAATACTCCAATGCACCTAGCTAGGGCATGGCGCACATTGCAGCATCAATGGGAGGAAGAGGTGTGAATGTGGGAAGCACTTTTAAACAACTCAATATTTTTAATTCTCCGAATTAAAATTAAGTGATATGGCTTAGCATGCATATACGCGAGTTATAATTTGGTGATCCATACATCCCTATCATATGTCTATACTTAATTTAAAATAATGAGATCCTATGGGCCTTTAATTACAACTTAATAAAAAACTAGACAACCTATCTAATTCTCCATTGGGTTGGACTGTAATTCTTCTTGGGCTCCTACCATGGGTTTGCTCCATCTTGCCTTCCTCCATACTTGATGTAATTACAATAATTTTATTAAAAATAAAATCTATTCTAAAATTACATCAAAATAAAAAAAAGGCACGCAGGCTATATTTCCAAAATTAATTATAATCGATAATAATTTAGGGCCCATAGAACTCATCTTCACATTTCAAATAAGGTACTTGTCATGCACATACATACCAATATGATGCATGATCATGACATTCTAAATTATAAATATAAATGTTAAGCCGAGTTACTTAGGGTAAAATAGCCAATTTCAATAAATGTGACTAAGACTCATAAAGGCCCAATGGATAACATTCATTAATGCAAAATTAATAATTTTGCTCCCACTTGAATTTGGGTTGTCACAAATTTAAAATTTAGTTCTCCCAATTTTAACCGGTATTGGGCCAATTTCACAAAGTCCATATTCAATTTAATATGCAAATAATTAAATTAAATATGCATACCAACATAATAAACAATTTAAATACAAATTAATTCAAAATAAAATATTTTAATTTAATTTGTATTACGGACCTGGGATAAAAAAATACCCCCAAAATCCAAAACCGGACCCGAACCCTGTGCCCGGCAGGCTGCCACAAGGAAATTTTCCTGCTGCAGCAAGCAGCAACACTGCCAAACTTGGAAAAAATAATTTAAAAAAAAAAAATTCAGCGGCAATATTACATAACAGCAGCAAAAGAAATAATTACAACAGCAGTAAAATATGCAACAGAAAAAAAAATTAATAAAACTAATTGGGAAAAAATATCAAAAACCCAAAAACCATTCTTGAAACCTATTCTTTCTTTAAGAACACTTTCAAGAATCAAATCTAAATCCGTCTCTTCTAGAGACTGCTACAAAATCGACTCTTTATGCCACCTCCAAAGTCCGGTGCACGACCAACTATCGAGTAGGAACCGGTGCTAGCCGAAGAAGCGGAGGAATGGAAGATTAATGCTGGAAATTTTGGCCAAAGGGCCTGCTGTAGGGGGCTAAAAATTTCAGCAATTAAAATAGGGTTAGGGCTGATTTTTATTCTTAAGTATGCCCTTATATAGACTCATTGTCTAATTGGGTTTTGACTAGGTTAATTAAACCTAAGTCCACTAGAATTATAATTACATAAATAAATTTTATATTATACTATATAATTTAATTCCATTAGGTTTGAATTTAATTACTCATAAATTAAAATTAAACCACACTTAAGAAAATACAATACATGTATTTAATTTTCCTATTTAGGAAAGTAATTTAATTACTTGTTTCTTTATGTAACTCAATTAATTGATAAATTAATTAATTACATTATGTAAACTTAACAATTAAATTAAATCAATCCAATGTTAATTAATTACCTTGGCACCGGATGTCAATTAATTAATTAACGCATTCCTTCCAATGTACATTACATGTATAATTTCTATAAGTTCCGGTTCAGTTGATATATGTGCACGATCTTATGGGTCTGTCTATATATTTGCAGTAGGCCTAAGCCCCATACACTGTAAGTGGGTTCTAGCAAACTATTACAACCTCCAATCAAGACAGAGATGCAACAGTCTTTAGAAGACACTCACCCTGTAGTAATCTCATAGTGTCCCTTGCCAAAAGATATCGATACGAATAAACAAAAGACATGGTGTCCGTCATCCTCTTCTATTATTTATTATATTTCTTGATCTTGAGTTGACTGATTAATCAAATAAGCAACCAACTTATTTGGGTATGGCCATACACTTATCAATCTCACTCATCAAGGGGCCAGTGATATCATCTCGGTGTTACCCGAGTGACAATTCCATCACTTCATTATCAATGTCAACATGTTCAACTGTCCACCCAATCATATCCATATTTAGGATCCTTTTACAGATATGTTAGGCATATGTTAAAGTGAACCGGATTCCATATTAATACTATAATAAAATCTGGTCTGAGGACAAAAGTCACCTACTCAAGAAAGACCTATGACGCGACAACTATGTGGCTTTCTTATGCGGATCGATCCAATCTCATGTCAACGACACGTACCTATATTCATGATTGTCTATACAAGTACTATGGCTAGTTAAGAACCATCATACAGTTATCGAATATACAAGTCTGTGATTCTATTCGTTCCCATGATTAAAATAGACTTGGGATAGGTTTTATAATTATCAATCAATGGATACTCTACTCATATTATAACACAAGATATAAATGAGATAGATTAATTGCCTTTATTAATGTGACACAAATAATGTATACATACAAAAGTCTTAATGTATAATACAAAATACAAGAATCCAAAGCCCTAAGAACTAGGACACATCAACAATCTCTCACTTGCACTAGTTTTAAGCGTGCATTGCCCTAATTCCTATAGATCTTGTATGACCATCATGTTGTGTCTGCGGTAGTGCCTTGGTTAATGGATCAGTGATATTATTCTTGGTGTCAACCCTTTGCAATGATATGTCACCTCTGTTCACGATCTCCCGAATGAGGCGAAACTTTCTAAGCACGTGTTTAGATCTTTTATGTCACCTCCATAATTTTTTTTTTTTTTTGCTAAAAATTCAATGTCACTAATGAATGATATATATCAGATGACAAAATGTCTATAATAACAAAAGGAAGAACATCAATAGAAAGAGAAGGAGAAGATGCAATTAACCCTAGCCTTGCAAACGATTGCAAGTCTTTATTAACTGATAAGTGCTAAAAAGGCACTTATTTATGATATAATTTATGAAGAATTTACGTTGTTTCTACTTATTATATATTAGATTTCATGTTGGTATTGCTTGTTTTTTATGATTTACAGTTTTAAAGACTAAGTATGCAAATATGTGGAATTTAGCTATAAAAGGAAGCAAAAATGAAAAGAAATTAAAGGAAAGAGACAGGTCACAAGCGCGATTGATATCACGATCGCGACCTAGCCTATGGACAGACTTTGACTTCAGCGTTTTGCAAAGAAACCCGTGCGAATCATAACCGTGACACTCTGTCACGATCGTGACATACACTCAGCAGTAGTTATTTGATCCTATCTATTTGGAACTTCAACCACCACTATGGATAGACACAACTCTTCATGAAAAGACACAACTCTTCATGAAAGGACATAACTTTCTAAGAGAACCAATAGTATTCAAGAGACACAACCATTCAATGAACCAACACAACTCTTCATCAAAGGAAACAACTATTTAATGAACCAACACAACCTTTCACAAAAAGACACAATGCTTCAATTCTTATAAATAAAAGAGGAATTCTATGCATGCGAGAGAGGGAGAATCGGCAGAAGTTAGAGAAATAAAGTGTCTAGAGAGTTCGAGTGTTGTTTGTAATATTTAGTGTATGTAAAGGGGAGCCTAACGCCAAGGTCCTTGAATCAAGTATTGTCGCTGTATAGAGAAAAGGTACCTCGAGGTTGCAATATACCTATAGGCGTAAAGGGGTGTTTTATGCCCAATTGCTTTCTTAAGTTTATTCTTATGCTTTTCCTTTATGAAAGCATCACACTTGTATATGTATTGAATATCTACGAAATCAATATCGATAAGTTTTCTTATAACTTACTCTTCATTGCATGACTAACGCCAAGTATGCTTTGATTTCTTGTTTTACATTGCATGACTAACACCAAGTATGTATTGTGATTTATAATAAGATATAGAGAAGTTCACATTTTACGTTGTCTTGGTTAGTTACTAAGATAGAATAAATTATGATGTATGATTGTTTTGCTTCACTTTGTTAAATTAATTGGAGATCATCTTGATATAGCTTGGTCATTGTGTATTAAGATCTTTAGTTATTTTGGCAAAGGTATTTGATAATTTGTCTATGAGTTATTGAATAAAATCTATTTCTAGACATACCCGTTGAAATAGAACTAATCCGACATACTCTTATCGTAGGGATTGAATAGATAATTAATGCATGTGCAACGAATATCTAAGACAAAATGCATGTATATTTATGTAACTAAATATTAAACAACAACTCAACTCATAACTAGTACTTTAATTGATTTAACTCGCCATTTACCCATTTCCCCATATCACTTTATAATTCGATACTCTATAAACGCAAAGAAAACAAACTAATGTGTACTTACTTATTTCTCGTGGGATTGATATCTTTTATTACTACGTTGCAATTCGTATACTTGTGAGCACTAATCTCTAAGTGGAATTATTATTAGAAAAATTATTATCAAAAGCTAAGTAAGAGATTTGTGCTGAATATAAAGCAAGCAACGTTAACACTTCAACGAATAAAAGCGACAGCAATTAATGAAAGAGGACACCAATAAGTGTCTCCAATCATCCAGAATAACACATTGGGCTAAATAATCATCTAATTTGGATGCCTAAAGTGCTTGAATATGAATTTGAGACTCACCTATCATTATAATAGTGAAAGCTAATGACTTGAGCATGCTCAAGGCCTCCTTGAATAACTGCTTCAACTAGAGTATGATCGAGAATGCCTGAAAACAAAACTCTGGCAGAAACAGGAAATTCAAATACAACTTATATAAATAAATTGCAGATTACAAAATACTGGAAATCAAATAAATTGAAGAACAGAAATTAAAGACCGAAATACTTTTCAACCTTAACCAAAAAAAAAAAGTAGAGCCGAGGCCTGAAATCACAGTCTCCTTAAGATAATTATCTGTCCGTAATTGGCGATTTGTCTCCCAGGATACAACAGTTCTCAAAAGCGAATTGAACCATGCAAAGCAGACTATCACCAGAAAAGAACAAAAATGAACAACCTATTTTGAAAGAATCAGAATTGCAGAGAAGGAGAAAAGGAATTTCGAATTTCTAGTGTTTCTACAACTGATGGAGAGCAAGAAGAAATAAGCTAAAGGGGAATGTAACAGCTCAGAAATAAATGACAATTAAATTGGATTAATTCTCTTATTAAGATAATTTATTCTGCAGTTATATTTCCATTAAAAAAATATCTGGAGAAAATTAGTCGGACCGGAAGCAAAATCTAGGCAAGCCCGTTATGGCTCATTTCGGTATAGCATTCGTGACGCCCACGTCTTGCGGGTACATATTTGAAGGCTCAGGGCTAGGATTTGCACACCACCCTATGCGCTCAAGAGAGAGCCTTTTGGCTTAAACAAGTTAACACTATACAAAAGTATGTTTCAATATAAATACATTTTCCTCTTTGCTATTTTCCCATGTGGGATAGGTTAACTTGAACCAAAATTTCTCCAAATATTTCATTTCATTAGGATAACTTTGAGCAACTATTTCTCATTCACTACTAGTCCGTTTTTGTGTAAATTATATACTGTTGTAAAGTTCACGTTACTTACTATTCAGTGACACTAATCATTTGATTTAATACACTTTCTTTTCATAATATAATTTGGCCCAAAGTTGACAAATAGTCACTAATATATAATCCAATATTTATCAAATTTTCAACAAGCACTATGGTACACGACAAATTGGCATATAACAATTAAGGAAAATTATAAAAAAAAACCCTTGTGGTTTGGTTGGTTTGTAGATAAAGGACTGTGTTTCAAAATGGTACAAAAGTATGATACGTGGTTTGACGATTTTGCAGATCGAAGATTTATCATCCAATATATTCCCCTAAAACTCTCTTATTCTTCAAAAATTCATCTGAAATTTTTCAAATTTGTTGATTAAAGTACAATGGACTCCGATGTGAAAGTTTAAAATTTTTCGAGTAGTGGATATATTTTTATTAATTAATAATACAAAAAAATCATAGAAAATATAAAAATTGTCGAAAAATATTCAAAATTTGGAAGTTTGTTAATTAAAATACAATAAACTTTGTTGTAGAAGCTTGAAATTTTTTCGGAACTTGAGTATATATTTATTAATTAATAATGAAAAAAAAAATAAAAACAATCATAAAAAATAGAAAAACTATTCATAAAAATCCAAAAAATATATGCATATTACATAATAACTTTCCAAACAAATTTTAAAATTTTGGATATTGTTCTACAATTTTTTTATGATTTTTTTATTTTTGTATTATTAATTAATAAAAATATATACAGTTTCCAAAAAACTTTAAATTTTCATACCAAGATCTGTTGTACTTTAATAAATAAACTTAAAAAATTTCAGGTGAAATTTTAAAACATAAAAGAGTTTTAGGGAAGTGTATTGAATGATAAATTCTTAATCCGTAACATTATCGTACCACATGTCATGCTTTTATACCGTTTCGAAATACAACCCTTGATCTGCAAATCAAGTAAATCACAGGGCTTTTGTTTATACTTTTCCCTAACAATTATATACGAAACCATAATAATAAAGAAGATAGGCAACTATGAAAACAATACGAAGGGTACATTTTAGTTAATTTAATAGCATAATTACTCGACATATAACCAAAAATTATCCATGCATAAATATACTCATTTCCTAATTTCTTTCTACAAATAAGTTCGTTGTACATTAGTACATATTCTAAACTTTTATGGAGCTCTATGTTTTGTCCTCACTTTCGAAATGAGTAGGCCAATTATTACTTTAAAAAAAAATCACTCTCTGATTTGTCCTAAATTATTTTATTAAAAAAAAAAAAAGAAAGAAAGAAAGAAAAGAAACGGGTAGTTCTAACTGTTTTTTACCCATACATATGAAGAACATTGGTTGTGCAAAAAGATTGAAATGTATTATTTTATTTAATTTATGGCATAGTATACAGTCTCACAAGCTTTCCTCATTTTCTTTAATTTGAAAAAAAGAGTCTATAGTTAAAAAAAAAAAAAAAAAAAAGTTGGGGGTCCAATATTCGGATTTTTGAATTTCTGATAACGACCCTTTGGAGCCTTCGACACCGTAATAGCACTTTGTCCAACAAAACAAATTCACATTTCCCAATCTAACGGCTCTTATTTTACCATATTTAGAATCAACGGTCACACTCTCTTCCCCACCTCATCTTCACCATGTGACCTCTGCTCTACTCTGGTCAAACAGAAACTGATATAATTTCACCTCGCCATTTGTGCACCTTAGATGCTACATTCCGGTCTTTTTCAATCTCAATTCCTTCTTTTACTCTCTAGCTCTGCTATACTCTCCCTCTTTTCGATTCAATCACATTACACAGTCGAAGCACTGATCCAATCCTTTCTCCGTATATCGCCATTGAAGTTGTGAATTTGCAGCAGCAGCTACGCGAAAAGCGCGCGAGAGAGAAGCAATGTTTGAACTGATACAAAAAACCGGAACTTATGGCTTCTTCGTTTCCGACATTTAAGGTACCTAATTTTTCCGCTCTGCATCTGCTATTTTTTCGATTCCACTTTTTGGTTTCTCATTCTTCATCTCCGCCTCCGAGATTTGGGTACTGTTACCTAAAAACTATCTAGTTACAGTTGAACAGGGCCTGCTTTAACTCCCGATTCCCCGGCCTCTGACGTCGCTTGGGGAGAATGCCCTGGCTCATTTATTTTTGATGATCTGTTCAAATTGTTGAAGACTTTCGTACTATTTTAAATTTCCGACAGTGACGTGTAAACCATTTTTGGAAAACAATTTACGAGTTTTTGTTAGCCGTCGATTTGCTGACGGATCATGATAACAGTTTTGATTAATTAATGTCGTTGTGTAAGAGGGGCCCTCACTGCTCCTAATGGGTCAATTTTTAAGCAGAAACGTTGAAATTCTACTTCTCTACGTATGTCTTTGAAGCCAAGTCTTTTTTTTTTTAACTGGTAAGCTTGTATTATACTGTTTGATATATTTATATAGAAAGAATTCTGCTTTCAGAAAGAAATTTAGAAAAGGAAATAAAAGAGATTGATGAATTAGAGTACTGTCTGTGCATTTTTTTTTTTTGAGCGGAACCCACTTGACTAAAACGAAATAGTGAGTTCCTATTGTTGGATTCTAAACTCCACTGATTAGCTTTGGTGTGCTACAATGGTTGAAAGGTCTTTTTCGAGTTTGCAAATGTATCGCTTTCAGGAGGTTGTGGACCTCTACTGATGATGTCTTTATACTTTAATTTTTTATAACAGGATTTCCAATTTTCGCGTGGTTTAATAAAAATCACAAATTGGTCACTATCAACTCTTACCATATAGTTGTTTTTGTTTCTGAATTCCCTTTTGGACTTCTCATTAACTTGCCTTTCATATTATCTGTCTCGTCGTTATTTTTATCCCATTATAGAATTATCCATTTCTTAATCTCTTTCTCTATTTGTTTAATTTGCTTGGTTTAGCTTTAGTTCAAAAATGCTAGGTGTTTTTGAGATATGTGCGTGTCATTTGGATTGAACTGGCTTTTATGCTTTTCAGGTAAGTAAATGGTTGTTGGTTTTTAATTTTTTCTTGCAAGATTTCTTCGAATTTTGAGTAACCAGTAGTGAATTATTTTCTGTAGCTTCCATCAAACTATTACTTGTTTTCACTGGTCTTCTCTTTTCATCATTAATGCTGTTTTATATCGTTTCATGGGTCCTTTACTGGGTCAGTGCAGATGTAATTACTTAATGTGTAATCTGGTTACTATCTCACTTTTTTATGCTTTTTCTACTGGTCTTGCTCCTTTTGCACTTAAGGGCTACTGTTCTGTGTCGTTGTCGTATTATTTGGTACTTCTAAGAAGTCTATACAGTCAGTAATTAGCCTAGACAATTTATCACAAGTTTAGTCCTACATGTAATTGATTTTAGTCTGGAATTTTATTGCTTACATTTTTCGTAATTTATCTGCGGGAAATAATTGGAAGCATGTGTTTGTTGGCCAACCATACCATACATCACAAATTCCTAACTAATTTGCACAGTTTAAAGTTTCTGATTGTCTTTCTCATGCTAATTTTGAGGTTGTTTGGGTTTTGCTAATCAGTTGAAGTTTTTATTTCTTCCTTTCTTCTAAAGATTGGAAGCATTCCTGGAACTCTACTTTTATATTGGAGTTCGATTGCTATCATCTTTTGTTAAGCTTTTGTTGTCATTTGTCAATTGCAGATTTGAGGTTTAGGATCAAGAGAGTTTGGGGTGCAAACCCCAGAACTAATGAAGGTGTTTTTCTTTCTCTTCTGTTCCAATACTATATTCATCTTGTTTATCATTTTCTTTTTTGTTGTTAGTTCAATTAAATTTTATTATCTACACTGTCAATTTTTTATTTTATTTATTTTTTATATATTTATTCTTGCTTGAATATTATTTCAAGAAGATCTTCAAAATGTGCTTTTAGGAGTTGCAGTATTGATTTTCAATGAAGTTTCTGGTTTCGCATATATATGATTGAATGAGTACCTGGAAACAAAAATTTAAATTTACGATTTCTTCTTCAGATGGTTGGGTCATTCTCCTCTTTTCACCGAGCTCTGAACTGTTGCTTGTTCCATAATAAATTATATATCTTTCTAAAATCCAGCACTTGTTTATGTGACTCAACTTTCTTTCTTTCAAGTGTTATCTTGTACACAAGTAAACATAATTATTCTAGATCAGGACATGGAGTTGACTGGCTATATTGTTTCATGCTCAGTGTTGGAAGTTGGAGTAAATGAAGCTTCAAGTGGAAGTTGCCCTTGCATGTCTCATTGGTTTGATTTGGATTCAGCAAGGTCTTTGTGGTTAGTAATTAGTAAGCTTTCTACTTTTTATCAAAATATGCCCCATTTATAACCAGCTTTGGAACATGAAAAAAGTTTAAAACCCTAGGCATCTCTAAGTAAATGCATTCTGGTTAAATTTCTATTGCACTATTTTTGCATCACTGTATTGCGTTATTTATCTTTGGTGTCCCTATTTCGAAATAACCATTGCTAAGCATATGCTCGTTGTTATGTCTTAAATTCCATTGGATAATTTTTCCTAATTCACATAGGAAATTAAAAGCTTCCTCTTTAGGCAATTACTAATCTTAATAGTCCTACACAATAACCCAAAAAAAGAAATATGCCTGAATAAGAAAGTATTGTTTTCTTGTTTTGTTGCAATGAGAGATATACATTTTTGAGCTTTTGAGTTAACTGGGTTAGGGGCTTTGGGAGTTAAGATTTGGGAAAAGATTGATTTCTTGTATCAACCTGTCAGCTGGTACTGAATTAGGTGTTCCTCCTCATACGTGAACATACGCATTACTTGGTTGGACCATGTAAATCTTATGTGTTCTTATTGGTTTGCTTGTTTTTATATTTCTCAACTTTTGTATCTATCAAATATATTATCAACACCAATAAGGTGGCTTTTTGGTTGTGTTAAACTAGCATTCTCAATGTCAAGGAAATCATAGGGCTGACATGTAAATATCATTATCTACACATCAATATTGAAATTTGATTCATGATTAAGTTGTTGGTGCAGATGAACCTTCTGCGACATCTGGCCTAAGCAATTGGACATGTGCATGTTCCTTACCAAATCAAGGAAATCAGAGTTATGTTAAATCTAACTGTTCTACATCTTGTGATTGCAATCCAGGTAATTGCTGATTATTTTGCAATTAGGCATAAACTATTATGGAATCCTTGAACCATATGATTTTGTTTTATACTTTCTCAAGTTTCTGTTGTGTTCTACTGAGCCCTCCAAGTTTTATTTCAAATCACAATATGCAATTGAATTTCTGTATTATGTCATATTTAGAAGCTAATCGAAAGTGCTATTGTTCACAAAGAGTCCTCAATGAGACATAAACTCAAAAATTGGAGGATTTAAGTTTCAATGAGTTGAAATAAAAGTTCGAGGCAAAAAAAAAAATTGCATGGGGGCTTACTAGTTACTAATGTGTTTTCATCAAAAACTCTTGAGTTAGTATTGATATCTAATATTTTTCTACAGAATGTCTGGTTGAACATGAACTTGCGGCACTAATTATTATGTCAAAAAAATTTCAAATAAAATATTTTATTAAAAATTCATTTTCTCAGCTCCTCGATGGACCTTATTTAATCCTTCAACTTAATATTTTAGCCTTTAATTTTGAATTTACTACCATTGAGTACTCTTGGGGCCCTGGTTACACAAGTTGAGGACTTCTCTTACATGTAGTTCGTATTTGATAAAAGCCCTAAATGTTAATAATTTCAAAGTTAAAGGGCTTAGTGGAACCAAAAAAACCAGTTGAGGGGATCAATAGAATAAATTAAACGGTATAACAGCCCAAAAGTTAATTTTGCAGTGATCAAGTAGAGGTGCTGCATTTGAGGTAAAAATTGAGATTAAATTTCAGGAAGAAAATAGTTAATTCTCACCTTTTCAAATCTATGATCAAATAGAGGAGCATTTGAGGTAAACGGTGCTTAAGCTTTTTAATGGCTTGGTAAGGTACAAGGATCTAGAAGTGCATCCAAGAAACAAGTTTTCTTGATGTTAATAACTTATGAAATGCTTCTAGTAGATTTTTTGCTCTTTATAATATAAATTTCATGAACAATAACATTATCACATTTTGTGCCACCTGATCTCCTTCGGACCTTTCCAAGTTCTCATAGCATACTCTAACAAGGATGCATTTTTTCAAAGACCCTCTTTCTGTTGGATTATAGACATGTTATCATCGCTATCACCATGTGGTTGTTGTGAGAAATGTCTGTGTTGTGTATAGATGAAAATCAATTCTGAGTAATTTGTTATTTCTGGTGGCTGTGATTATTGCCGGTATCTTTAACTTTTGCCTTTTATATAGCAGTTGGAGGTGGTGGAAGTTCATGGAAATGTATATGTGCTGCTAATGGATTGCCAAAAATAGCCTCTGGTAATCAAGATGCTGCTTGTTTTAAGGCCTGCAACTGCACTTCAGGTACTCTTCTTCTCCTTAATCTCCACCCACACCCTCATACCCTCCCCTCTCTTTCACTCTTCCTTTTAACTCAAGGAATGCCTTAGTTTTTGCATTATTATTTATTCTATTAGAATTTGGCATTTATTTGGGTGGCAAAAGGAGCTTGGTTAATATTTTGGTTGAGTTCTTTGCTCTTACAATAATAGTCTAAGTGTCATCCTATCAAGTCCAAGGAATTACACTTCCGCTTTTAGGACATAATGATTTCGTCCCATATTGCAGTTGTCAGCTAATAATTTATCAGTCAATTAGTAGAACACCTATTTCTTTGTACATTTAGGCATGGTCAATTATTATGTGCACCTTGATTTTGGAATTTGATGGGTAATATTCAGCACTGCAAATCATGCCTAATTTCAAGTGGAATTGAGAATGATGACATAGATTGATTAGAATTTCAAGGATGCTCCTATTTCATTATCTAATCCATTATTTATATTGTATCTGAATAGCAAATGCAATAGCAAATGCAATCAGCTCTGCGGAAACATTAGATGTTTCAAACTGCTCCTTAACCTCAAATATTTTGTAATTTATTTAAACTGGATCATAAATTCATCTTGGCAGCTGGGTTTCAATATACCAGATTGTCCACATTATAATATGCTTATTGTATTAGATTGCCTTTATTTATCATACTTTGTTTTGCACGAGTAATAATTGATATCCTGTGGCCTCACTTCATGGCATGTTCTCTTCTAAACAGGATCTCCTCTTGAAGCTCAAGCTAGAGGGAATCCCTTCTCGGGCAAAGTTGTTGTGATTGTTCTGCTGTTATGTGTTATACTTACAACACTTGTTTTTCTTGCTTCAATAGCATGCTATATCTACCGAAAAGATAAGTGCCAACTTAGATCACCTATGTTGTCATCTGACAGAGAATCAAGTTACAGCAGTGCTGTGAACTTAATTAGTCACAAGTCATCATCATTGTCAGCGAACGTAGTTAGTCTAGATTCGCACATCAACCCAATCTCAGGTAGGAGAAATTTATTGGGCAAGTGTTTTATGCCTATTCTCATGACTTGGTTATTTATCATCAAACTTTGACCAAGGACTTCTTATTTTTCAGCTTTATCTAATTCATCTGTTTTTCCCGATTCCTTAGAGTGCTTCCGCGGTGCTTCTTTTTTGCGTAGAAGCAATTCAGAGATAATACATGGCAGCATTGTCCGGTTTTCATATTCTGAGCTGGAAAATGCAACAGATAAGTTCTCCAATTCCAATCTTGTAGGACTTGGCGGAAGCAGCTATGTGTTTAGAGGTCAGCTCAGAGAAGGTAAAGCAGTGGCTGTTAAGCGACTGAAAGCTCTTGGAGGACCTGATTCTGATTCTCTCTTTTCCAAAGAGGTACTTCGGCTTTTGTTTTTCCATTTGGTGGTTAAGGAGCAGGTTCTATGTCTTGTTGTATCTTAATATGAAATCAGAAATCAGTTTGTGCTCCTGATATTCCCATATGAATGTTGTGCTTTATTTTGTTGCTTAGGTCGAGGTATTATCAAGACTACATCATTGTCATGTTGTGCCATTATTAGGATACTGTGCAGAATCCCGAGGGAAACATTCCGAGAGGTTGTTGGTATTTGAGTACATGCCTAATGGTAACTTGAGGGATTGTTTGGATGGAGATTTGGGGGAAAGCTTGAAGTGGGAAACTCGTGTTGCAATTGCAATAGGAGCTGCAAGAGGCTTAGAATATCTCCATGAAGCAGCTGCTCCAAGAATCTTGCATAGAGATGTCAAGTCCACAAATATCCTTCTAGATGATAACTGGAGAGCAAAAGTAAGCGTTTGATTTTTTCTATTTGATATGTATGTATACAAGTTGCGGATAGAAGGATGGATTTTGTATGTATACAAGTTCCGCATAAGGATGGGTGTGGCTGTCAACGTAATTGTATCTAAGTACATATTCAGTAATTAGTATGTACGATGTATCTAATAGTTATGATAATTTACGGTAAATAAGGTAAGACTTGTAGATGACTGATATTTGTACACTACACACTGTGTAGATAACTGATCTTGGTATGGCAAAGCGTCTAGAGGCTGATGGTATTCCTAGCAGTTCGAGTTCCCCCGCAAGAATGCAGGGAACTTTTGGCTATTTTGCACCTGAGTATGCAATGGTTGGGAGAGCCTCTGTTATGTCTGATGTTTTCAGTTTTGGGGTGGTTCTCCTTGAGCTAATCACCGGTCGACAGCCCATCCATAAATCAACCAACAAAGGAGAAGAAAGCCTCGTCTTGTGGGTAATGCGTATCATCTTTATTGTGTTCCATGTAATTCGATTCCCAGATTGGATTTGCCAAGTGTAATCAGCTGGAAAATCATATTACTCTTATGGTTTCTACTTCAGGCCACCCCTCGACTGCAAGACAGTACACGAGTGATATCAGAATTGCCTGATCCACGTTTGAAAGGGACTTTCCCTGAAGAAGAGATGCAAATACTGGCTTATCTAGCAAAAGAATGCCTGCTATTGGATCCTGATGCTCGACCAACCATGAGTGAGGTTGTACAGATTCTCTCAACTATTGCGCCAGACAAATCACGGAGAAGCATCCCTGTAAATTTTTTCCAGGTAATAGAATCAATAGGTTCCATTTGATAATCAACCTCTTCTGATATAAATAAAAATCTTAGTTGGCACAACAAATACATATATAATTCATCTTCCATGACTTTGAATTTGACTGCCTCTTTTTCCAAATATTCTATGGATTTAGAATGCCCAAAATCCATATTGCTCTTTTGATTACTTTGCGTTTTTGTTATTGGCGTGATTACTTATCTGCAAATGCTGATTTCTAAGAAAGCATAGCTCGCCTGTGTCTGATTATTATCTGACATTCCATGAATTGAGTAGACAGTTATATGCATGCACCCCACTTAATAGGTATAATAAACTTTACGTACAGATGTCATTCACGCGTAGCATGAGAGCTCAACCATACATACAAAAGCCTGATCTTCAACTTCAAGTTCAAGTTCCCTCTGATGCAGCAGAGTTGAGGCAAAACACATCTGTTAAACAATCAGCTCTGGTTTCAGTGCTATTAGATGCTGAGCATTCTAGCTCTGTTGAGGAGGAAGTAAATACTGTTTCACCTGAGTACATTGAAAGGTTGATCCTCTTGACTTCAAGAGCACGAAGTAGGCGTGCCACAGATGACGAAGCTGTGGACTTAACTGAACCTCGGTTCGAATCATTCCACCTGGCAAAACACTAAATAAATAGCTTGGTAAAGTAGCCCCATGAAAAAAATGTATTGCTTGCTTAAGGTATACGGAGTCTGATGTTGGAAGTTTGTTTTGATTCTTACACAGAGGGGAGCAAGCAAGATTTTGAGTTTTTTTTTTATTATTATTATTTTTTTCTCCTTCAGAATTAGTTCCTTTCTTCAAACTGGAAAAAAAAAAAAAAAAAAAAAAAAGGGAGAGAGAGAGAGAGAGGGAGAAATACAGTAATTTCTCTTTCCTTCATCGTACCTAATGTTAAATGTACAGAAAAAGCATCTATAGAAAAGCCATTTTATTTTTTAAGTTGCTGAAGTTGCTTATTCTTGTTTTCATATAAGAGTTTTGGAGTATACAAACAGACTTAAGATAGGTTTGTATATGGCTCCACCTTAGGGATTCCAACATTTGTAGTGGGAATCTAACTCATTTGGGGCACTACCGCTGCTCATCTCGTTGGCTACTTTGTTAAATATGGTGCAAACAAATATTTTCCGATTAAATCCAGGGCGGTTGAATTTAATCTCTTAAAAATTAAGCATATATATAGTTGTTAGTTGGAGACAGAACTACCCTAGTTGAGTTTGATTGGATCATCTATTCTACGGGGTTGATTTAGCTAATAGCCTTTTAATGATGTAAAATTTGGTTTAAACAAAATTGCAAGTTAAAATCATACATTCAAATGCGTAAAGGTAATATCAAATTTGACTCTTTAACAATTGACACGGTAGTTGGGTCTGCTCTTTGCAATTCTTGAAATGTGTTTTTGAATGGTAGTTGGGGTTATGACTTGACGAGAAGGTGTTACAGTTGATGCTTATTAAATTAACATCTAATCATAGGAGACTATAATTTTTCAGAATTTGTCAATCATCTGATATAATGTCATCAATGGATCCCCCTCCACAGCCAACTACTCCGCTGCTAGCTCCGGCACCACCACCCGCCGGAGGATTCTTGGATTCATGGTAGGCTCTTCAATTTAATTAATTCATTATATTTCGTTGATGACTTGAGGATAAAATATTTAATTAAATTGCAGCTTATGGTTCCTGTGCTGTTGTGGTCTGTTTACAAACTGCTGCCCTCCACTGTTTGAGCCAGGGCCTCCCCTCCCCTAATCAACCTGCATTTTCTGGTTACTTCAATTTCTTTTTCTTGATATGTATTTGAGTATGTGAATTCCAAATTAGACTAGAAAACTTTTATCATCTGATTTTCTTTGTATTTATAACAAAAGTCGAAGTTGTTCATGAGTCTAATTACATTCGTTGACTGAAAATTCTGTGGTATCAATTCCTTTATTACTTTTTTTTTTTTCTGTACTTAGCAACTGAAATCAAAGTTCAACCCCGCATACAATGAAGATGCACAAAACTTTGTTCCCCGCAAAGAAAAAACACTGCGGCGTTTCTTTATTTATTTAGTTTTTTCCGTATAAAGATCTCAGCCAGGAGAAATTTAAGGAAATAGGGAATTTTCATTTTTGTTAAATAACTCTAACCACCATACTAAGACAACCAAATTTTGTTTTCGTTTAAACTTGCTGAGGGACTTGAGGTTTGAACCCTGTCCCCAGGTTAAAACCCTTTCCAAACCATCTCTACTGGATATGGATTGGTAGACGCAACCAATTTGAGCTTAGGATCTTGCAAGGAGTTCCAGCATATTTATTTGTCTTTTTCAGTTGAGAGACCGAAAAACTGCTCAAGTTTTAAATTTGTTTTATGGTGTCTCAAATTCTATATGTAGTACACCCTAATGAAAAATACAAAGAAATTGTAAGGAGAGACATAAATCACTATAAATTCCTTGAGTTAGTTCTATTGTCTTGTAGCATTTTATCAATCCATCAACGGACGGACTGATCGGTGATTGATTGGCCAGAGAAATTAAAAGAAAGCTTCGAGATCCTGATGAGTTCAATACTAAGCACCTCTTCTTCTACTTTCATAAATAACTTTAATAAACACTTATAGAGTTCTATATAGTTTAGTATAACTTTAATACAAATATGTATAAATTGTGCACAATCGGTATCATACATCGATCATATAAAAATGCTTCTCATCTAAATACATATGCTATATTTAAGGGATAAAAATCATATATAGTACATTATTAACATAATGATACATGAATTTAAAAATTAGACAGAAAAGTATATCAATTTTACACATCGCTAACATAAAAGTTAATATGACTGTTGACTATGAAAAATTATATTTGACAGTATTTATAACAAGTCACAAATGCCATGTTGGTCCTATTAACTTTCTTTTTCTATTTTACCCCAAAATGGAAAAAAAAAAAAAAAGTTAATAGAATTGATATGACATTTGTGACCTGATATAAAGAATATAAAAAGTAATCTTTTGTGGTTAATAATTATTTTGACTTTTACGTTGGTGATGCAGAGAGTTGATGTAAATTTTTTTTTATCTAATTTTTAAAATTTATGTATTATTATGTTAACAGGGTATACGTTTATGTATTATCATTTTGATGTTATAGTATGCTTAGTTGAGAAGGTAAGCACTCAATCTTTGATTTTGAGATACATTGAGCCCCCCACTAGCTAGTGACTCTATTAGCTAAACTGTTGGTCAGAGATTCATTGTATGTAAATATTAAAGATGAGAAGCTTAATGCGTTTATTAAAATCAGAAACTAAATAAAAAAATTTAGAAAAATCAATGGCTTAAATATGCTTTTCACCTTTTTTTTTTTAGTACAATTATACTGAAACCTTATTTGAACCGACCGTACAACAAATGCACAGATTTCGTAAACAATGTAAATAAATGGACTTACAGTTTATATGCAGCGAAAACTTATTTACGGAATGAATCTGATCAACACGAGTAACCAGATCATTCTGGTTGCCTTTCCTACGTATGTATGAATACACAGAGTATGGGCTCTTTTCGTGAATTCTTCCAACGAACGAAAATTATATGTATTCGTGTTTTCTCTCTGGGAGCGTTTTCTGTTCTTACGCGTAAATGAACAGATAAATGACTTCTCGATTTATAGAGGAAATCCCAACTTTCATCTATTTATAGGGTTAGTCCAAATTACACATTTGGTTCCTGTAATTTATACATTTGGTCCCTGTAATTTATCACAATTACAGTTTAGTCCCTGTCATTTCAAAATGTCATGGGCGGACCTAAAACCAACATCTCCCACTCGCACATGACAAGACATACTTTCATTGCGACTGAACACAGATACTTCTTTCAATACTTATTAGGCGAATTCACACGACTAATCAACGTAACGGCTAGACCTTTGAAGCTCTTCTTCATCGTTCCACCTTTAGCTTAACGCGACTTCCCCCTAGTCCATTTTTCATGATCACTAGTTTTCGACTCACTTTTGATCTCATGAAAACATTCATATACACTACATACATTTTCCACGAAAAAGTATTGAGCTCGAGTGTTATATGATATACAAGTGACATGTTACTGAAAATGTACTTCCTCTCTATAAATAACCTTTCACCATATATCCAATGTTTATCTAAAAGGTCCCTATATGCCCGTTCATTGCTAATGTAGCCTGGTTTAGGGTTTCAATCAAGATAATCAATTAGACATACCCTTCTTGTTATTTACAAGAGTCCTTAAGGGTGAATTGAAACTTATAGTTTCATTTGGGTCTCACATGAGGAAAGTTAAGATCAATTTTCTTCTTTCCATCCCTTGGTCGGCTTTTACACATATTACTAAAATATGCCATAGTGTTAATCCACTTAGGACATATGTTTTATCAACATTATGCAAAAGCATTCAGTCTCTAAATGCAACTCATGCATCATTACCTCTAGTCCACATTTAAGCCTTTCACAGGACAGCTTTCGGTATAAACGAAATTGTGATATTACATATATCACATATGGAGTTTCTCACATCTCAATCTATACTTTTACCTATGAACCCGCTGCTCATAGTAAAAGATTTATCTATGTGAGTAGATGCATTTCGTCAACATAGTGAACTATACTCAATAGCTCTATGTGTATCACTTTAAATAGTAAATGAATTTGAATACAACAAAATAACTCATATTCTGTTTCAATAGAATTTATCAAAGTTATTACAACAGTTCAAAAACAACATGTTCCTATAACTTACGAAGACCAAATTCCAAAATTTGTTTACTAAAAACATTTGGTGCTATTGGCTTCGTTAATGAATCTGTAATCATTTCTCCAGTTGGAACATGCACTAAACTTATTTCACCCTGTGCTACTTTGTCTCTAACAAAAAATTTTTTATATTGATATGCTTACTTTTTCCATGATAACAAGGATTCTTGGAGTAAGCTATCGATGCAGTGCTATCGGAATAGATAGTAGTATATTTCCCTTTAGGCAATAGATCCAAAAGATCTATGAAGCGTTTCAACCAAACTGCTTCTTGTACCGTAGCTGCTACAACTACGTATTCTGACTCCATAGTTGATAATGCCACGTAAGTTTATTTCTTGCTACACCAGGAAATTGCACCATTTCTTAGAGTGAAAATATACCCAGACATGGACTTCCTCTCATCTTTATCAGTTCCATGATCAGTATCTGTGTATCCCTTTAACTGCAGATCCTTTCCTTGGTAACAAAGGGAATAATTTGAAGTCCCCTTCAAATATCTCAATATCCTTTTCACTGCTACCTAATGCTTCAAACCTGGATTTGCCTGATATAGGCTTACGAGACCAACCATAAAACCTATATCAGGTCGTGTACAAATCATAGCATACATTAAGCTATCAATTGCACATCTAAAACGAATTCTCTCCATCTTTTTAGTCTCTTTTGGAGTCATGGGACACATACTTGCATTCAGTTCCGTACCTTTAGCAATAGGGGTTGAATCAGGATCACAGTTCGCCATACCAAACCGGTCTAAGATCTTATTGATATACTTCTCTTGTGAAAGAGCCAATAATCTCTTATATCAATCTCTTGAGATCTTAACCCCAAGAATGTAATTAGCTTCTCCTAGATCCTTCATCTCAAAGTTAGAAGACAACCAAGTCTTTACTTTCTTGAGTAAGGAAATGTCATTTCCTGCTAACAAAATATCGTCAACATATAATGTTAGAATAACAAACTTCCCTCTGTTTTCACGTTTAATGTAGACACACGAGTCTGCATTAACCACCTTAAATTGCATTGATATAATCGCTTCTTGGAAACGAAAATGCCATTGTCTTTAAGACTGCTTCAGGCCACAAATTGATCTTTTCAACTTACAAACCTTATGTTCTTGACCCTGGACAGTGAAACCTTCAGGTTGAACTATATAGATTTCTTTGTTCAGTACACCATTTAAGAACATAGTCTTTACATCCATTTGATGAAATTTAAGGTCCATACATGCTACAAAAGCAAGTACTATTCTAATAGACGCGAAACGGACAACAAGTGAAAATGTCTCCTGATAGTCAATTTCCTCCTGTTGTGTGAACCCCTTCGTAACCATTCGACTCTTAGTCTGGATAGGTTTCCCATCCACTGATCACTTAATAGTATGTACCCACTTATTCCCAATGGCTTTACGCCCTTTGGGTAGATCAACTAGTTCCTAAACTTTGTTGACCCTCATTGACTCCATCTCACTCTCTATTGCTTTTATCCATTCTTCCTCTGCTGGAGATGCCAATAACTCTCTCATGTTAGTGGGAATGTCTTCAATTTAAGCTGCGATTGAGAAAGCTTCGCGATCAACTAAATGACGGCATAGCAGAACATTTCCTCTCTTTGATTGACTCAGAGGTTCTGCTTCTTGATAAACAACTCTCATATATCCATCAAGATTTTAGGCAGAACTCCCGCTGGGATCTATATCCGTATTCACACTTGAATTTTGAACAAGACTCCCACTCAAATCAAGACCACTCAAGTCAGGGTCAGGATTACTCAAATCCACTTATGAAGATTGAAAAGCATCATTTTCCTCCCTCTCCCTTACGTCTTCAACTTCATTCCTCCCACTCGGATTGAGTGATCCTGAAGTTTCAGACTCTTGAGTTTCAAAGAATGTGAATTCTTCATCCACCTCTCCCAGCTAAGGAAATTCATTCTCTAAGAATGTGACATCTCGTTACTCAAATTCTATTATTTGACCATTTTCATTCTCTCCCACTAGAACACATCCTTTTGAGAGATAAGGATATCTTATAAAGATATCTTTCTTACCCCTAGGACCTAACTTGCCATACTTGCTAGATGTGTCGTGAACATAGGTAGCACATCCTCATGGTCGTAAATAGTTCAAATTAGGCTTGCGGCTCGTCCATAACTCATAAGGTGTGGTATTAACAGATTTAGAAGTTACTCTATTGAGTACATATGTGGCAATCAAGAATTTTTCTCCCCAAAAGGAGATATTCAAATTTGCTTCAGCCATTATAGACCTCACCATCTCTAAGAGGGTTCGGTTTCTTCTTTCCGCAACTCTATTTTGTTGTGGAGTTCTTGGTATGGACAACTGATGTTCAATACCTCTTTCATCACATAAAAATTTAAATTCCTTAGAGAGGTACTCTCTTCCCCAATCGGTTATTAAAGCTTTAATTCTCTTATTTAGTTGATTTTCACCCAGAGCCATAAATCATTTGAAACATGCTAATGCTTCGATTTATGTGCAATCAAATAGACATGACCATACCTTGTATAGTCATCTATGAATGTAATGAAATAATACGCACCATACCTTGCCTGAACATTCATTAGGCCACAAATGTCAGAATGGATTAGTTGCAATGGTTGGTTAGCTCGCGTAGCTTTACCAAATGGTTTTCTTGTCATTTTTCCTTTTAAGCAGCTTTCACAAGTTGGGAGATCTACTTTTGATAGATCAGCCAACAAACATGCTTTGGCTAATCGTACTAAACGATGTTGACCGATGTGAGTAAGTCTCGCATGCCATATTTTTGAAACTTTAACATTATCCACAGACGAGTTAACAGAAAAGGAAAAACTATTATGACACATATAATTAGGATCCAAATCCAACACAATAAAACCATCCAACAAATGTCCACCACCAAAGTAGATATTGTTCATAAAAGACTAAAATTATTCAATTCAAAAGATAACATGAATCCCAAATTCATAAGGGCAGAAATAGATATCAAGTTCCTTCGAATTCCATGAGCATAGAGGACATCTTCAAGAAACAGTGGTCGACCACCATTTAAGACCAGCTGACAATAGCCAATCCCTAAGACTTCCTCTTTAGAGTTGTTTCCCACGTATATCCACCTGGTTCCCCGTGGAACACTGCGAAACTCTACAAAGGAATCCCGTTCCTTTGTTACGTGGTTTGTGGCTCCTGAGTCTACAATCCACAAAGGACGAGATTTAGTTAGGAAAACAGAACTTGAGACAAATGTATAACACTTATACAATTCGGTAACATTTACCTTAGGAGCTTTGCACTCTCTTGCAAAATTCCCCTTCTGTCTGCAAGTATAACATCTCACCCTAGAAATGTTAACTTTCTTCTTGCCCTTCTTTTAAACTAGAACACTGCCTACTGTTTCCTTTTTCCTTTTTCTTGAAGAACCTTTTGTTCTTTCCATTGGACTTCGGACCAGAACTTGAACTAGCCATGTGAACTTCAGATTTCATGCAAAGAGAAGCCAACCGGTCCTTTTCCAGCTTAAGAAGATGAACAACATCATCAAAGGTCTTAATATCCTTGACATGAGTGAGATGCAATTTCATATGCTTCCATCCATTTGGCAAAGAACGTATCATAGATTGAACTTTCTGCTCCTCGATCAACTTATGACCAGCATCATGAAGCTCAGTTATCATGTTAGACATTTCCCTTAAATGCCTCTTCATTGTATGGTCAGCTCTTTGCTTGTAAGTATCAAACTTGATACTTAAACAACAAAGTTTTGTTAAGGAGACACCTTCAAAGTTCTCCTTGAGAGTATCCCACAGTTCTTTAGCTGTGTTGTATACGTGAAACTCTTTCATGATATCATCATCCACCGCACTAAGCATGATGATGTGGGCAGATGAGTTCTTCCTCTTCTAGGCTTGATAAGCCTCAAGGTCCCTCGTTGCTTGAGCAGTGTTACCCTCTTCATGAGGAACCATAATCCTCTCTAGAGTGTCCAGAGCCTCTTGCTCTTTAATTATGTATTGGACTTTCATAGCCCAAACTTCATAATTGTCATTGTTCAAACGAAGATCCTTATTTAGCTCAACAACTATTGATTTCGAAGCAGCCATTGCAAAATTCTAAAGACAAAGTAGCACTAATAAGTAAGCAATACACCATATTTATTAGATCATTTAAAATTAAAAATAGTATTTGGTTCACGTAAAATCAAACACTATGCACAATGCATAAAGTCACCATTTACACAGGCTAATACAAACACTATATTAGGTTTAAATTTCCAATAATAAATATTTTTATTTAGTTTTATTTTAGAGTACATTCTAATTTATTTAACATTTATACTTTCTCAAGTATAAAACTAATGAATATTGTAACACTTAGTTATAGTCTCAAAATAAATAAATTAAAACAACTGAAACAACTAACCAAAATAGCAATGTTTAACAAATAAACATTTATTATACCATATATAAAAATAATCCAACATTTAATCAAAATTACAACCACTTAGAAATTTAGCACGAAGCCATTCAATACAAAATTGAAAAATGAAATCAGCAAGAGAAAGAGTGTTCATAATTAGGAAACTGAAGAATTCAATCTTCATTTTCATCCCAATACTCCACACTGTGGTAACTTTCTGGAGTCATTGGATCATCCTCAACACTAGTGTCGATCTCTTCCTCTCCATCCAGTTCAACAATCTTAATTTCCTTAGATGTGACTGGGATCATTTCTACAAACTTATAGTAGAGATCCAAAGGCATGTTCTCAACACCCTCAAAAGCAGAATCCAGACAAGGGCAGCGAACCAATTTGTTACTTCTGAGTATTATGGTTCTAGGATTTTGAGATAACTTGGCTCCCGTTTCAGCCAAGTTCAACACAAATACTTTGATTTGGGACTCATAATCCTGTTCAAGAACTAATCCTTCAATGGAGTCCACTAGTTCGTCAAATTTAGAGTTTTCCCCATACCAGAATTTATTAAAATGCTTTTCACGAAAAGCCTTTTTCGCAAATTTTAACATTTTAAATTGATCAGTACCAGAGGAAAATCCTCCTTTCCAGACAAGCTCTTGGATTTCTCGGTTTAACGCATTAAACCTCTCCATAACTCCAACAATATCCTCTCTTTCCAACGGAGGGTATCGTTTAGAGAAAAGCTTATCTTCAAGTCTTTGTATTATCCTTGCCTCCTTCTGAGACTGGATCACCTTCGCCCTTTTTACGAAAGTTACCATTTCTATAACACATATAGAAATAACAAAAACTTGTTAATGATCAACAATAATCAGTATATAAATACACAATAAATATATTGAATTTTCTTGAAATTTTTAAACATAAATAAAGCATTTATACACAATAAATATTAGTAAATTTAGTTTAAAATATCAAATGAATTTCAAAAATTCATCAAAATATACCGAAAATTCAAGAAAAATGTGAATATTAATTCTGGAAAAAATTTGACGAAATTTGGATGCCGAAAACTCCCCTACACTCCGCTGGAAGCGCTGCCACGCACGCCCATGCGCATCCACGTGCCGTCACTTGCCATTCAAGATCGGCTGACTCACATGACACGTTGCAACATATGATTGGTTCTGACATGGCCACATGCCACGTGTCTTCACCTGATTGGTTCAAGTGTTGACGTGGCTAACGACATGGCACATACACAACTGCTATACCATGAGTCATCATCTGATTGGTTTAAGTGCTGACGTGGCAGATGATGTGGCACATACACAATTAATCTGCCACATGTCATCACCTGATTGGTCCACGTGGACATACAAGGCTGACACGTGTCGCGTTAACCGTTTCAGCGGTGGTTAGGCTTTGACACATGGCAATACGTGATTGGTTTGACTTTTCAACCGTCAAAAAACTATCCAATCCCATTACGCCATATGTCCCTCAACCGCTTTGGAAACCAACTCCAGCCGCAGTGGTGGCGCGTGAGGTCTAGCCGTAGCCTTCGGGGCTCTGTTGGCCGTGGAATTTGAGATTCCGACTCGATTTTTTGTACTGATTTCAGTGGTGTGATCAGATTTTTGAAAATTCAATAAAAAATTTTGACACTTTATACTGTTGGATCAAAAACGGTATAATTTTGACACAGAAATTAATGCAAAACCATATCGAGAAGAACAAAAACATATTCTATTCACGGAAAACTAGAAATCAAGAATTGAACACATCAATCTTTGAACCTTATGGCTCTGATACTAATGAAATCTTATTTGAACCGACCATACAACAAATGCACAGATCTCGTGAACAATGTAAATAAACGGACTTATAGTTTATATGCAGTGGAAACTTGTTTACGGTATGAATATGATCAACATGAGTAACCAAATCTTTCTGGTTTCCTTTCCTACCTATGTATGAATACACAGAGTACGAGCTCTTTCCCATGAATTCTTCCGACAAATGAAAATTCTATGTATTCGTGTTTTCTCTCTGGGAGCGTTTTCTGTTCTTACGTGTAAATGAATCAAATAAACGACTTCTCTATTTATAGAGAAAATTCCAACTTCCATCTATTTATAGGGTTAGTCCAAATTACACATTTGATCCATGTGATTTACACATTTGGTCCCTGTAATTTATCACAATTACAGTTTAGTCCCTGCCATTCCAAAATGCCATGGGTGGACCTAAAACCAACATATACATTTCGTGTAACACATTCTAAAAAAATCTATATATAAATATAATTTGGGTACACTATTTCTTAAAAATTGTATTTTCAAAAGCTAAATTAGAAAAAAAAATGATTTAATAAAAGATTTTAATTTTTTTAAAGCATTTAACTTAGCAAATCAAACATTAAATTTGCAATTAATAGAAAATTTATTTTTAGTTCTTCTTTGATCCAAATTGAATCTCAATTCGAGTGAGTGAAAGTAACCTTTCAAGAGATAAAAGCTCTCCTTATAAAATTTTTTTGCTATATAAACATAAGTTTTTTGAGTAGACAATATGAAGATTTAAAAAAGAAACAAGAATTATTATTAGTTAATTTTTTTTACTAATCCTAAGTAGGGGCGAGCAGAACTGAATCGACTCTGAAAAGTTCAAAAATTATTCTATGTTTGCTTTCGTTTTCAGGTTTTACTTAAAAAATTTGAAAAAACCAAACTGAACTGAACTAATAAAAATTATTCAACATAGATATATAATAAATATTATTATATATTTATATTATTATATAATTTCTATTTATGAAATTTTACTAACACACATGTAATATCAATTTAGAAAATTTGGTAGTTTGATTTTATACCAATTAAATCAAAATCGAATGGATTTTTTTGTTGAGTTTGGTTCAATTTAATCCGAACTAGGGGTGAGCAAAACCATATCGGTGTCAAAAAATCGAAAATCCAAACCGATCCATTTTATAGTATGGTTCGGTTTGGTTTTAAGTTTTTAAGAAGTTTGGATATCGGTTCGGTTCAATATCCAAAAAACCGAAAAACCGAAAAATTGATAAAATATTAAAATTAATTATAAAATTAATATATACTAATTGTAGAGAATTTTAGACATTATATTCCTTTTATAGTTTTATATTGTGATTTTTGGATGTTAATTTATAGTTGTTAAAACTTGAGAGTTGAAAAAAAAAGTAGAGAATTTTAGTATTTTATTGTGATGTAATACTATTATTTAGTATTACTGATTTTTTAAGTTAATTTTTTTGTGTTTCTTTTTTTTTTTAAACAAACTACTTATATAAAATTTTTATTTTGATATTTTTTTTTTTGAGAAGTTGATGTTTTCGGTTCGACCCAGTCCAAACCGAACTGATTCAGTTTGGACAAAACAGAACCAAAATTTAATTTGAATCGAATTGGTTTACAAAATACAGTATTTTTTTGTTCTTTTTTTCGGTTTGATTTGGTTTTTTAACCGAACTGGTCCATACTCACCCCTCATTCGAACCAATTAGTTTGATTTTAGCTTTTACTTTTTGTTGTAATTTAATTTCAGTTTGATTTGATTTGGTGTGTTTTGCTCCAATCGAGTTTTGCGCAACTATAGTCCTTTTTGTTTTTGATTAACTTTGGGCATTTTACATTGACAAGTTTTGGAGGGTTTTAACTTTTAACCCTCCACTTAACTTTATAGCCTTCTATTAACCTTTTCTAAAATCATCCTTTCTTTTCTTTATTTTGGGAAATCTATGGTCACAAGATTAAACCCTCCCCGCACTAGCACTCCCAAAAACAAAAACCTCCCTCCAACCTCAGCATAGGGTTTGTTAACTTAGCGAAATCAGAAGAAGAAAAGACTTACAGCCTGGTGATGAAGGTGGCCTTTCCTCCGAAATTGATTCAACGTGTTTACTGCATAATTTGTATATTGTTTGGAACCAAATCCTGAGTTACAATTTCTAAACAAGCTCAATTGCTCTGCCTCCGCATTCTTTATCAATTGCATCCATGAAGAAGAATAGGTCTTGAAAGAGAATTGGACCTTCAGCATTCCGTTCAGCACAGGCGCCACAAACATAGAGGGAAATAGGACGAGAAATGGCCACGAAACCCAGTTCAGCTCCCACCACATACTCTCCAAATCCAACCTGGAAATCCCGGCCTCCCATTTTCAAGGAATCTGATGTTGATTGGGTCCGTCCAGACGGCCGAAGCTTTCATGAGTGTCGACCCGCCTGTAAGCTCTCTGTCTCTGTCTCCACCTTTATTTTGTCTTTTATTTCTTGCTTCATATATATTGTTTGAATATGGATTTTCTTCTTTTCGTGCTGCTGCTTGCTCTTAATTGTAGCTGTTACATACTCTACTGATTGCCCTTCTTTTTGTTTATTGCTTTTATGTTCTTGAATTTAATCTGTCTTGTTACTTCCCCACTCTTTTGGTTCAAATGATTTATTGATCATAGTGTGGGCCTTTCTATCATGTGTATTGTTTGATTATGTGGTCATGAGATTTTGCCATGGCAAAAAAATGTGAAATGAATTTTTACTTTCTCAATGACTTTGTGCTGTTTAATAATTTCAATTTCATTTTTTGTGCGGACTACACATGTAATGTTTCTTGAAATTGTTTCATATCTCTATTAAGTACTATGTAGTATGTGTGTCAGATGTTTTTTGGTGCAAATATTGATTTTGATGCTTTCAGAATGTTATATGGGGTTTGAATATCTGAATTCTCCTCCGCAGCTGATCCTTACCTTACACATACTCTGCCCTTCTTGGACCTCTCTTAGACAGTTAAGCATCAGAACATGCTTGAGTAATGAGTATAATTCTGCAAAAGCAAAATTCATAAAATATTAGAGTGGCCTGGGTGGGAAGGGATTTTTGTTTGATACTCGCATCCAAGTTTCAGCAGCATAATTTGTTAACTGAATGTCTATCAAAGCCCTTTTTGGCGGCATTTTCTCTATGTAGTTTTATAGGTTTTGTGCATTATGCTATATACCTTGTACATCTCCAGGTTAAGGCCTTAAGGGATTAAACGGCCCTTCTAACATATTTTATTATTCGTTCTATAGGTTAAATAATACTATATATTGGTATTTTCAGAGCATTACTATCAAATGGATGATTTGATAAAATCTTCCTTAATCATATAATTTCTTTTTGCAGGATAATTTTAATGCAATTGCTACCCACTAGAAGATAGGATTCTCAGAAAGTTTATTTTTTTGTGACAAATTCAACATTTGGGCATAAGATCCTCAGTCTGACTGTGCATTTAGTTGCGCTTATCCTCTTGTTTTCTCTTCTATTTTCTTCTATGAACTGCTTTAGATGTTGGAGTTAGTATAATGGATGAAAATGAATCTCATTTTCAGGAGCATTTCTATGTTATAAACACTAAATCCTACCTATTGCTTCCTTTAAAAGAATGTTTACATGCTCATTTGTCTTTGTTGTCATGCTGGACAGTGCGCTCATAAACATATGTTAATTGATGGGATTTTGATTTCAGTAGATGATAACTTCATTTTTCCTGCAGTTTTGAGAACTGGTGCTGTCAATGCTGCTGCAGGATCAGCTTATGCAGAGTTTGGAAATACAAAAGTCATTGTGTCTGTGTGAGTTTTCCTTTTCATATGCATACTGTTCTTTTCTTGATCGTAGATGTTTCTTCCTTTAGAATTTTCTTTCAACAATTTAAAATCTTTGGTAGGGCTAGTGATATAGATCCATCGTGTCCTGCTTAATCTTTCTGGCTTTTCTATGAATAGAATTAACTTTTGGATTTTACTGGTATCTCCTGATTCAGATTTGGGCCTAGAGAGAGTAAGAAGGCAATGATGTACAGTGATGTGGGCCGGCTCAATTGCAACGTGAGCTATACAACTTTTGCTACTCCTGTTCGTGGACAGGTAGATGAGATGAAGGCATCAATGAAATTTATGATGCTGGTGTTAACTTATGTTTGATTTTACAAACATCTTTTTCTGATATATGGAACTCTTTTTGTTAGGGATCAGATCACAAAGAGTTTTCTTCAATGCTTCATAAAGCTTTAGAAGGTGCAATAATGTTAGAAAGTTTTCCCAAGACAACTGTAGATGTTTTTGCATTGGTGTTGGAATCTGGTGGCAGTAAGTTGCAGCTTCCCATTAAATTTTGAATGGAGTAATTTGAATTCTCGAAAAACTAAGTCACACGCTCACACACACACATGTGAAAAACTAATTATATATTTTGAGAAGTTCTATTATAATTTTTTTACGTGTTATTTATAATATATTTAAAAGTTTAGTCTGCCCTTAATGAACATATAATCAAACATTTAGCATTTTTTGGCTGTCAACTGTATGTTAGTTCAGACCTTTAAACTAAACATGTCCTAGACTGTATACACTTGAACTCGATTTGGTACTATTAACATGTAGTTTTGAGCAATAAAAATTTTATGATAATGATAATGTCTTGATATAAGTGATACACTGTACACATAAAGATAATGTCTTAATATGAAAATGTGAGTTTAGGTGTCCAATGGGTTCTAAAAAAAGTTGTGCGCCATAAGACTGATTAAATTTAAGAGTAGGCATAAATTGGTATACTTTTGTCACTGCACTAAAATGATATTATGTGCTGCTTTTGTGCTTGTGTCAAAAAGAATAAATAGCATTCTCATGCATTCTTCATGTCTGATTTTTCAATGAAATGAACATATATTTGCTAAACAAGACAAATTTTATGTAATCTGAACCTATTTATGAACTTAATCTTTGCAGGTGATCTTCCTGTTGTAATCTCTTGTGCAAGCCTTGCCTTGGCGGATGCAGGGATAATGATGTATGACCTTGTTGCTGGAGTTTCACTGGTATGTATCCTGCTTCCTTTCAGCTTCTCTGTATGATTAAGCAATTACTCACATGAACTTCCATTGATTTTCTTTAGTTAAGTTTATCTGATTATTTTTTCTATTATCGACGCAGGCAGACAATTTAAAATGTAAAATATTATCTGGTTCTGACTGAGAGCTAAAACTTTAAAAACATTTGAGAAATTATGTTTTTGAAATTAACATGCATGATTCTGTTGCCTTTTCTTTCTGTCCGATTTATGTCCCTCATCATTGAGCTCATGGAAATTCAAACCATCTGCCATTCTGGTGCTTCATCTGTGTCTTCTTTTTTGTGATGTTTACATAGCAGTTCTTGTTTGTGAATAATTTTGCTGAGAATATTTTCTGTTGAAATTGTGTTCCTCATCAGTGAGCCCATGGAAACTCAACCCTACGCCATTCCAATGCTTCATCTATCTTATTTTTGCTATCTCACAAGCTAGTAGCAAATCTTATATGTCAGTTTAACAGTTTTAGGGCTCATAATATAATTTAGATTAAGTTCTTGTTGAGATTATTTTTGCTATTACTGGTCCAAGCAGATTGCTATAAATTTGTTTCATCCTCTCTGTTTTTATGCTGGTAGCTTCTCAACCAATTTTTAACTATTAAGAAGTGGCATTTAGTAAATTTGCCATAGGATTTTAACTTATGCACTTCGTAATTTTCTTTTGTTTGGAGAATACATAGTTAAGAAGCAATAAAAAGAACGGAAGGGGTCATCTTCAGAAGTTTGCAGCTTCTTTTCAGATGTGGCCTCTTCATTTCTTTTTCTTTTTGGATGAAAATGCAGCTGCCCAAGCAGAGGACTTTGGTGGCTGCTGTAACCCTAGCGACTCATTGTACAATTTGTTTTTCTTCCTACTAAGAAATTCTTTCATACTGCAAAATGTTGTTTAAAGCTTTTTTGCAATCAAGGATCTGCTGCCTGAACATGCTTAAGCAGGGTTTCTTCAATAAGTTTTTGATGATTTTACTAATTGTCTTCTATTTCTCACCCACCCTCATACATTTAATGTATGTCTAGCTTGCTTTACTGAGTTTACTCTTTCGTATTAAGATCATGTTTTTTTTTTTTTGGTGAAATGTATTAAGTCAATGTTGATCCTTTGGTTTCCAAATTTTTCAAATGTGCTAGCGATTTCTTTGTTTTGGTGCCTAGGCTGGTCTAGGTACAAACCTGGTGATTGATCCGGTCTTGGAAGAGGAGAGCTGTCAGGATGGAAGCCTAATGATTACATGTATGCCTTCTCGTTATGAGGTTACTCAGCTCACTGTTACCGGGGAGTGGTCTGCTGCAAAGATGAATGAGGTATGATATATCACTCGATTTTCTCATATATATCATATATGTCACATCTTTAGCTGCCTTTTTTATATTTCTTTGAGCTGTATTAACTTTGCTTTTACAAACAGGGAATGCAGCTTTGCCTCGACGCATGTTCAAAGCTTGCTGACATAATGAGATTATGCTTGAAACAGTCTGCTGCAGCTTCACTAGAGTAAAAAGAAACCGTGAATACTAATTTTGCCAAATATTATAGATGACCCTTTTTTTTGGTTGCCACTTTTCATTTCTTCATGGAGTTTATGGGATTTTTATGAAGGCTCCCAAATTCTCCCAATTTTGCTTGACCTTTGTAATTTCTTGGCCGGTTAAATTCTTGGTAGTTGACTATTGTGTTCCTGGATGAATTTGGGTTCGCTTTATTCATTTTCCTGGATGAATTTGAGTTCATATTTTTTCTTTTTAAAAAAAAATTTGGTCGTGTTGGTGTTGGTGTAGCAATTATCTTCACATTAAGTTCTTTTCATTTATATCAAAGTGAAGATGCAGTGAACTGATACGCCTTTCTGCAGTGTTTATCAGGGTTTTATCTATTTATTATTTTTTCCGAAAATATTCAGTACCCTGCGCAGCCTTGATTTTTTGAATGATGAGTAGGATGCTTGTTGCTCAGTGGAAAGAAACAAACAGAAAATCTCAAAGCAAAGACATGCTACAGAAAAATAAAACATCATAATATGTCGCATTCTAAATTGTCTGGCCGGCTCCTGATAATGCTTTCAATATGTCGATTAGCTAATTAATTTATTAAATACTAGATTGATTGCTGATTTAGGCTACAGTTGTGGGTCTAATAAATAATAAATTGATTATTCCCCAATCACTTGTCTGTATCAGTCTTCGTGGAAT
Organism: Euphorbia tirucalli; assembly: GCA_039660915.1. Taxonomy (NCBI): domain Eukaryota; kingdom Viridiplantae; phylum Streptophyta; class Magnoliopsida; order Malpighiales; family Euphorbiaceae; genus Euphorbia; species Euphorbia tirucalli. Next base: position 17,960,917 of record CM077639.1, read on the forward strand.
CTTATGAGCTTTAATTCAGTCTTTTCAACTGTATAGTGTCTTTCCCACTTGATAAATTGTTCATTTCCATATGTATTAGGAATGCAATTATATCTGATTCTCGAAAAGTGGAAACATTGACCATGTTGTTTCCTTGGTTTCTTATTCTTGTGTTGACATGCTTCACTGCAACTAAGGCTGATCAACAATACTATGACTCCTCCGATTGTTCGGCAGATTCGAGCTATCCAGGTTCGAGATACACCTGCAAATCTCACCAGAAATCATGCTATACATTTTTAGTCTACAGAGCAAATCAAAACTTCAACTCTATCTCAACCATCTCTCGTTTGCTGCAATCCAACTTTCATGAGCTGCTTCGTGTAAATAATCTTTCACCTTCTTCAGATATCCTTGAATCAGGTAGAGAAGTTCTTGTTCCCGTCATATGTTCTTGCATACACAACTTCTTTCAAGCGAATGTTAGCTACATAATTCCTGCAAACTCGACTCTTTCGGAAATTGCTTGCTCCGTTTTCGAAGGACTAGTGAAATTCAGTACTCTGCTGCTGGAAAATCCATCTCAAGAAAATGGTCCTAAGGTCGGTACTGTAATTCATTTGCCTTTAAGATGTGCTTGTCCTGATAATTTTGGCACTAATGATGAAATTATGTATTTAATTACTTACCCTTTAGTAGAAGGAGATGGACTAAATCTGTTAAGCAAAAAATTTGGTATATCTCCTATAGATATATGGACGGCTAATCATTTTGACCCTTTTCCTACTGTTTATCCTAACACAACAATACTAATTCCATTGAAAAATTATCCAACCATCAATTTTATCCCGGATTCTCCGCCTCCAACTCCTGGTTTTCTTCCTACAACCACGGTCCAAAACCCGACCACAAAGTTAAGGAGACTGTACATTTTAGTTTCAGTTATTGGGTTTTGTCTTATAGTTATTGCACTGGTTTTGTGTTTATGGTATGCAAAAACATTATGCAAGAGAAAGATTGACAAGTTAATGTCTTTTAACGCTCGAAGCTCTCCGCTTTCGTGTTCCACAGTAAGAAGCTCTCCTAAATCAGCAAATTCTTGTCTCTCCCCTGATCTTCTTGTTGGAGTTAAGTATTCTTTGAAGAATTACAGCGTAGAGGAACTTCGAAAGGCAACCAACGATTTCAGTGAAGCAAACAAGATTGGAGAAAGAACCTATAAGGCATCATCGATCGGTAACACTGATATGATGATCAAGCAAATGAGGTTCGAAGATACACGAAAATTGATCGATGTTCATACCAAAATCAATCACATAAACATTGTGAATATACTCGGCGTGTGTTACGGAGATAATGACGCGCACCTGGTGTTCGAGTTACCAAGCAATGGGTGTTTGAGGAATTGGTTATCTAATTCAGCTAGTTCACTACCATGGCATAGGCGAATACAAATAGCTTTTGATGTAGCAACAGCTCTTCATTATTTGCATTACTGCATATTTCCTTCATATGCCCATATGGATGTGAACAGCAGGAACATTTTGATAACAGAGAAATGGAGAGCAAAATTGACAAATATCAGATCAGACATGAATGTGGCAGAATCATGTGAGAAGGCAGACATATTCGGGTATGGGATAGTATTGCTTGAGGTTATATCAGGAAGAGAGGATGGAAAAATGTTGAAAGAGAGCATAGGATTTTTAGGAGGGAATATTGAAAGTGAAGGGAATTGTTTTGAGAAGCTGAGAAGCTTTATGGATCCATGTTTGAAAGAAGATTATCCACTTGCAGAGGCATTGTGTTTAGCTGTTTTAGCAAAGGCTTGTGTTGAAGATGATCCTTTTCATAGACCTTCTATGGATGATGTACTTAAAGTTATTGTTAGATTAGTTTGATATGCCATTTTTATCAATTACCAAATTACTCAACTAATTCTGTATCTAATATTATAATAATGTGATTAATTTTGTATCGCATTACTTTTGACCTTATATGTTTATGTTACCAACGTTAGTCAACACGATACAAACACAACACGATAATAAAGTAAACTAAGGAGTTTTGGCTTATGGCAACTATATGTATAAAACCCATGAACGAGTAATGATGTGATCAACAACCACCTGAGGTTAAAGATTGCTAAAAGTTACAATCCTAAGTCTCACTCTGTCTGCAGAACATATTTCATATTTGTTAATTAATAATGGAGTGGAAGGCACAGTAAAAAATGATGACCCTTAAATAATTCATATTTCACTCTGTCTAAAAAAAATAAATAATGGAATGGAAGGCACAGTAAAAAGTAAAAACATGTATAATAACCAAAATGAATTTGAAAAAATCTTATATAAGCAGTGAACTACTTAATTAGTTTACAATTATTAATTGTGATGAAATTGAACCACTCGTCCATTTGTCTTCTGTGTCGGTCTTGCATTTGTATTCGATTCCTGAAAATTTGTGTAAAAATTCTCAAATTTCAATTGGAACTATTAATTAAATTGTTAATTAAATAAATCCCAGATATATGCACTTACGTCATGGACAGCTACACGAAGCAGCCTCACTTGTTCTCTTGTCAAAGTTTTCAGCTGAAATTGGTTAATTAATACATAATAATAAAGTTTAGAAGAAAAAGAACTGCAACATAAGTAGATCAGAATTTAATTGAAATTAATTAGGGGCAAACCTCATTAAGAATTGTCCAGATAACATTTTCAGCGCAAGGAGGAACGGTAAGAGAACCAATGTATCTGAAATATGAGTTACTCTCTATCTTAACATCGTTTGGATTAACTATTCCAACCGCTATCTCTCCTTCTTTACTTCCAGCCACCGCCGTTAATTTCTCCGTCGGCTAATCTTGATTAATTAATAATTACAACAAATTTGATGTAATTAAGATGAAACAAAAAGCATATATATTCTGTCCCTTATTAATTTTTTGTTTTTCCATAATTAATAATTAATAAATTGCTCTAACGCACCTACAGATTAGGAATTCTTATCCTTATATGTTTCATTGGGTAAATAATTTATTAATCTCTATACTTTTATGTATTACACTAGTCATTGGAGAAATTTTATAGTGGACCGAGTTCATACATAAGTGTTCACATGAACCCGGTCCACCATAAAATTTCTCCATTGACAAGAAATTATACAATGGTTTGGGAAAGTCCACATGAACCGGAACCATTGTATAATTTCTCCACTCCATGTATATAGTTTAAGATCCTTAACTTTTGCATCAATTAATTTTTTAGTCCCTTATTAATTTTTCGGTCTCTCCTTGATTATAAGTAAAAATTTGTTTTTAATTTTCTAATTTTAATTGAAAGAATTCTAATAAATTTTTATTTCATATATGCACAAATATTATACTTATATCCATTAGTTATTAAAAAATTAAAGTTTATCTATTATTTATTCTCTTAAGTTTTATTATCATTTTCTTTATTAATTTTATATAATATACCAAACAATAAACGTTAATTTTATTTATTTTTTTTATGAAATAAGCTCTATGCCGATAAGTTAAAAGTTCCATAATTTTAAAAAATAAATTTATTAAATAAATTTATTAATCAATATTAGAAAGTTTAGGATTACCTAAAAATTACAAAAAAAAAAGGGAAAAACAATATGTTTTAAAATTATAAAATAAAATTAAGGGCAATTTGGTCATTATTTGGATCAATTTTACCATTAAGGAAAAAGGAGTTGATTAGAATAAAACTTAGGGACTATATAATTAGTTCTAAAAATATAGAAACTGACTAATATAATATGTAAAAACTATGACAAATATATATATTATGATATACGAAAATACAGTTTGTGTTTGTAATTAGTCTTATTAATAGTCTAAATGTATCATTTATAAGATTGTATTTGAAAAATTATTTTTATTATACAATTATATTAAATAATAGTTTTTTAAAATTAAAAAATATTCAGTTAAACCGATCAAACCATGAACAAAGCTTTACCAATTCTTTGTTCGATCTAATTTTAATAACTGATAAGGTCGGTTTTTGACCTTATCTTTTAAGCAATTTCGTGATTTAAACTGCAATTTTTTAGAGTCTTTTGTGTGAATGCTTGTTTGGTTTTGCATATTTTGTGATTTTTATGTTTTGGTTAGATTTTCATAACTTTTAGTATTTTTCGTATTCTTTAGGGGTGTTTTTGTAATTTTGGATAAAGCGTCATTTTTGTGGTCTGTGGCTGTGGTGCGGTTATGGTTCTTTATGTGTGTTTTGGACAGGCATTATGACCCGGACCAAAAGTTGGAGCAACGGCGGCGAAGAAGAGTTTGAAGTGCTGAAAAGCAAGGTGGCACGGCGTGCCGCAATGAGGGCACGGCGTGCCATTTCAGCGTGCCAAGGGACCGAATCCAGTGGAGCTGCACAAAATCGTGCCACCCCTATCAGCACGGCGTGCCACCCCTAAATCTGCACAGCACGGCATGCCACCTCCACCAGCACGGCGTGCCGAGCTCCGGAATTCTACTGTTGCCCTATTTTCATCTTTTCTGTTTTGTGGTTTTAACCTAGCCGTATAAATAGTTTATTTTCTAAGTTTTTTTGGATCTTTTCCCAGACTTTTAGAGTGTAAAGCATAAACTTGTAGCTAGGTTTTTGGCTTGAACTATTTGTTTCTTTGAGTTTTGAACCATCAATTGGTAGAAGTCTTACATTGAACCTTCCCCTTTTGCGACGTTCTTAGTTCCGGCTTGAGTTCGTCTATAGAGGTACACCCCAAGCATCTTCACACCGTCGGAATCCGGTTAATCGGGCCAAAAGGGCATAAGTTTTTCTTTTTCTCTTTTGTAATTCGATTAAGTTAGTTTTTGATTCCGCAATTGATTATGTTTGGTTGTAAACATTGAATTCTTATCATCTTTCTTGATTAATACAATTGATGCAATTTAATTTCAATTTTTACACCTTTTCTTTATGCAATTCCTTTAATGATAATCTAGTCTCATAAGATCTTAATTTATTAAGTTCATATTTGTGGCATTACCTAGATTGACGCCTAGGAAACCATTAGTATTGACGACACTGTGGAATTTACGTACCCCTATTTTCTGAGCTTTAGAATTAGACCACCCCTAAACAAGGGAAACCGGCTAAGGACCTAAAAGATCTAGACACGCTAGATTGAATTATCGAAAGAATATAATTAAGGGTTAATTGTTGAGTTAAATTCGTCTATTGTAATTAATTGATAAAGCCATCACCACTAGCATTCATAGGTCGGTAAACCGCCAATTGATAACCCGAATTCAAGAGCAAAGTAAGCTGGGATAGATCAACTAGGAGTAGGATAATTTAGCTGTTAGCATAATCAAACCTAAAATTAAGTTCCGCCTAGGACACGCAAGGAACCTGAGTAGTTTAGTGTTTGCAGAATATTTTTCTCTGTGGGATCGATACCTGGACCAACCAGAATTATTACTTGTCAACGATAGGTACACTGCCTTAGTTGTGCGATTCTAGGTTTAGTTTCACTACTTCGCCTAGGATCCACCAAGTTTTTGGCACCGTTGCCGGGGAAATTTATTTTTTTTCCTGCATCATTGAACCAAAGGTCTATTTGCTGATCTAGGCATTGTTTATGTGCATATAGTCAAATAATTTTTCTTTTCTGTGGATATTTGTTGCAAATTATTTTTGTTATTTTTTTTATTTTCGGTGTGTGTGTGCTTTCTAGCTTATGCGAACTCGTTCTCAGCACCCTGAGCTTTTACCTTATAACCCTGAAATTGAACGTTTGTGTAGCAGGAACCGTAGAGTACAACAAGAGCGAATTGTCCAAATGGATCATCAGCAACAGGAGGAAGAGGAGAGACAGCTACGAGAAAGAGTTGAGCAAGAGCGACTCCGACGAGAGCGGGAGGAGTTTGGTAGAAGAAGGGGTGGTGATAGAGACAACATGGTCATGACTGACCTAATGGCTCCACATCGGCCCCAGAACAGATCCGGAGTGGTTATCCCAACCATTACTACTAATCACTTTGAGTTGAAGTCCAGCATGATCAATTTGATCCAAGGGAATGGACTATTCAGTGGTGGAATAAGTGACAACCCCAATGATCATTTAGACCGGTTTCTCATGGTGGCCGATACAGTCCGAATTGGTGGGGTGCCCCAAGATGCGGTGCGGTTGAAGTTGTTTCCCTTCTCATTATGCGGAGAAGCAATGGAATGGTACAAGTCCTTGAGGCCCGGGTCAGTGACTTCATGGGATTAATTGGAAGAACAATTCTTAGCATATTACTTCCCACCATCAAAGATGGTTTAGTTAAGGAACGAGATTATGGGATTCCGGCAATTTGGGACTGAGACTCTCAATGAAGCATGGCAAAGGTTTCAACGGTTGTTGCGGAACTGTCCCCACCATGACATGCCGTGATTCACTCAGGTAAGCACGCTTTATCATGGTTTGACACCAGCTAACCATGCCATTATTGATTCTTCTGCAGGTGGAGACATTTTTAAGAAGACTGCTACGCAAGCCGAGGAGTTGATTGCGGAGCTGGCTAGGAAGAGTACCTTGTGGCAGTCGGACACGCCAACAAGGAATGAGGTTCGGGCTGCGGATTTGGGACGCCAAGATGCAGCCATGGACCATGTGAACAAGAAGCTGGACCTGTTGATGCCCCGCCTGAATTTAAATGGGCCACAATACCAGTCGGTGTTGTGTGTATCTGTTGGAGATTGTGCCCTAAGGCCAATATTGGATTATGTAATTTGACTTCTAAGATTAATCTAATGTAGATTAATATTGTCATTTATGTTTGTATGTTAGCATTTATGATAAGTATCCATGAATAAATCGTGTTATTCTAAATATCCCTAGTCGATTGTTATTATGGGAATAATAACAAACTAAGACTAGTGTGAGTGATAATGGATATTCATAAGATGAATATAGTGTATACAGATACAGATTATACTCACGGGTAATATGTTAGAGAACATGTTGCTGGAGACCCACTATAAGATCAAGTTCATGGTCACGTGTCACAACTGATCTTGATTATAGTAGTGTCATCAGCTGATTCCTTTGACCTGAGGTCACCATGGATTCCGGGATGAATTCATGTTGTGCTTTGACGCAGTCAAACGCTGCTTGTAACAGAGTAGTTATAAAGGCTGTGGTTGGGTACAATATGACTCATGCTTAGGGATGTGAGTGACAGATATGGGATTTTGTCCCTCTCTAACAAGAGAGCGATATCACTGGGCCCCTCGATAAGTAAGACTGTTAAATGCATGGCCGTGCTCAAATAATTGATAAGAGTATCAATTGATTTGTCTGAACAGTTTACTTTGAGATCGAGAAAGCATATGATTAATTATATAAGATTGACAAGTGTACCATGTCTTATAATTAATCTTGATATCAAAGAGACAAAAGGGAATATGACATTCTATAAATAGGTATTGGATCATTCCAATCATATTAATTGGGTAGTCGTAATGGCTTGCTAGAGTCCGCTTGTGACCTATAAGGACATTATGGTAATTTCCTTATTGCCAATTAATATGATCCTATGGGGTCACACACAAGAGCAAAATGAAGTTCATCTTATCGGGTATAAATTATTATTGGATAATAAATTTATGAATGAGAAAGAGAATAAATATATATAGTGATATATATTTATGTATGTATATATAAATATTAATGTGATTAATATTGCATAAAGTATGCTACATATTATAATTAAATTATATGGAGATATAATTAATTATAATATTATATATACATATATGTATTATGGAGAATTGATTTGATTTAATGTTAATTGAGAATTAATATTAAATTGTGTGGGTTAATATATAATTATAACTAATAGGTGTATTAGGTTATAATTATAATTAACTATTTAGGTTAATTATTTAAGGAAACAATTGACCTAAACCTAACACAACTCTACACTCATAATACTAGAAGAATTCGGCCACCACAAGGTAATAGGGAGCCAGCCGAAATTCTCTTCCAAAGGCCAAGAGAAAATTTGATTTTCTGCCTCTCTCTCAATTCGAGGAAACCGTTTCTTCTATCCCGGCGCTAGCACGCGGTGGACGTATTGCTCCGTGTGGATCAACCGTAGAGGGAAGCAATTTTGGTTCCTATTGATTCAATCTTCAAAGAATTAAGGTAATTCTTTAACCCTCTTTCCAATTCAATGCAATATACATGGATCCTTGGCGGGGATTAATCCGTTTTCTTTCCGCTGCGTATTTTGTTTTGACGATTAATTCCCTTCAGTGGTATCAGAGCCACTTGTATTTTGATTGAATTGGATTTATGTTTTGATTGGATCAAAATTGCATGTTAGGGTTTGTATGATTTTGATTGGATCAAAATTGTTGTTAGGAGTTTGTATGTTTTTTTTTTGGGTTCTATGTTATTGTGAATAACAAAATAAAATTTGATTTTATTGATTAATCATTGTGAATGATTTTATGTTAATGATTTGGAATGTTTAAGGGGTTGGTGTCATGAATTTGATTCATGGGTTTTTAATTGAAATTGTTTCAATTAATAAAATAAAAAAAAAAAAAAAATTATATACTGTCTCGTTATTCTGGGCATAATGCCCAGAATAATTTTGGTGCAATGCAATTGCAATTGCAATTGCGCCCAAATGCAATTGCAATTGCACATGCTGCGTAAGCAGCATGCTGCTTACGCAGCATGGGCTGCGCAGCTATGTGTTGCGCAGCCCGTCGGGCTGCGCGCAGTATTGGATACTGCAGTGCGAGGCCCGACTTGCATGCTGTCCGACAGTTTTACCCTTTTTTCCGTTTTAAGTGTGGAAAATTGTTTCTGCATATTTACGAATTTTTCCAAATTAATTAATTCTAAATACAATGTGATTGTATTTTACCACTTTGAACCCTAAATATTTTTAGATATAAAATTATTGTTGATAATTTTATGCATGGTGTTATGGTATGTGTTTTGGACCCCGTGGATGCTTTATTTTATTTATTATGGTTTTATATAAATACGACCTGCGAGTCGTTTGTATTTATGTAAATTTTAATTTTAATTTTACTAGATAAATTGTATAGGATGCAATTTATGATATGTAAAATTTATTTTACTAGAAAAATTGTATAGGTTGCAATTTTTTGTAAAATATAAATCCATGAGATGGTGCTTAGAAGCAAAGACGTGGAGGCGGATCCAAGAGGCGGTGCAATGACCATGTGATGGATGCTACCACCTAGGATATGACCTTGTTGATTTTCATATTGGCCTATGAAAATCAATGTAGATTTAAACCATACCATAACACGGTTCGAGTCATATGCATGTTTTATTTTATTTAGATGCCATGTGATGCCATGCTAGATATTCTATATGCATGCTAGACAATTGTATGCCATAAGATGCCATGCTAATTAATATTAACAAAAGTATGATTAATATTAATGCCATGAAATTGTATATGATACAATTAACTCACAGGATTTAATAAACCCTAAATAAACTTATGAAGTTTATATTTGCCACCCAATTACGTATAACACTAGTCAAGTACTATGTTCGCATCATGGTAGCCACGCCAAAGCGGGTACGCATGTTGTGACCTTAGCGAAGCGATAATATGAGAAATGGTGATTCTCATTGTGTTGTAATTGGTTTAACAAAGGGTTAATCAAAACGGTGTTTGAGCCCGAGGCAAAGATGAGATGAGTAACATACAATTAAATATGATATATGATATCATGCATCTCATAAATTAGAAGAGTTGCATAATGATGCAATTGGCAAAGAAGTGCACATCCAAAATATGTTTAAATGGTTTAAAGCATGATTTTGAGTCTTTGCCTACCGAAATTATATTTAATCATAGGGACATGCCAAAGCAGTGCTATGGTTAAGTATGGATTTTGGATCTTCACCCACTTAAATATTTTAAAGGGTTTTATAATTTAAGTGGGAGCATTTAAATAAAAATCTTTACACGCTTTATTATAGTTATGATTGCTATTACCATGATCTCGATTGTTATTGAACTTTGAGAATTGTTCTCAAATCAAAAGGAATCATATGTTCTCAATAATCCTTTTGCCCAATGAACCACTAGCAATTGTAACATGAGTATAAAAGATGCTTACTTGAAGCATCGAAGGGACTCTGTTTAAAATTAATTATCTTACACTTGCCACCAATTCTTCCGCACGTGGAAGTTTTACTTGAGATATATGATACATCACAAATGGAAATGTTCCATCAGTTAGTGAGCAAGAAAAGATAAGTGTTTGAGGCAACATTTTCTCATTGGCCTCCAAAAGGCATTAAGATGTGATCTTGAATTCATTAATTGATAGTCATTGGTGATGAACTATCATTTGAATGACATGGAGAAAATTATGAATTAGTTGCATAGGATGCAAAAGAATGTTAAGTTATCCATAAAGGATAAGCCCGCCTCGAATTGTGTGCTTAAGGTTCAAAAGGAAAAGGATAAAAGGAAGGTCGAAAAGCATAAAGACCGAAAGGTTCGGGTGAAACATGTTTTAAAGACCAAAGCTGTTGGCATAGAGAGATCTCCAAAAGAAGGATGTTGCCATTTCTAGAATGAATCGTTCATTAGAATGAAAATAGCAAACCTTGTTTGGAGAACTATGAGAAGATGAAAGGCAGTAAGACTGCTACCTTAAGTATTTATCAATTATTCTACTTTTGTTTCTATATCAAAGGTATTAGATACCGTGGTGGATTTCATATTAGTAGAATATGAAGAATCTCAACTTAAGTAGAAACCTTATGAAGGTGAAAGGTAGAATACGAATAGGCAAGAGTAGCAAAGGTTGTTACTTGGAAGTTATGAACTTCTGGTTAAAAGTTATGAACTTTTACATGAAAGTTATGAACTTCTAGGTAAAAGTTGTGAACTTTTACATAAAAGTTATGAACTTTGGTTAAAGGTTATGAACTTTTACATGTAAGTTATGAACTCTTGTTGCCTATTGGGCTCGTTGTTTTGAGTGAACAAATGTTGTTTATTTTATAATTGTGAATTATAAACTTTATAAAGACATGATTATGAAATACAGATTTACATAATTGTCTTTATATGTGAAGCCCATCTGTAACATAAATACTGTAAGGATCGAATCAAACGGTTTGATTCAACCTATTTTGGCAGTGTCGTCTTGGAGACATAAGCAAAGTCGCATTTTGAAACTCCATAAGAATGGACTTTTGGATTCATGAGATTATGAATCATCTTGAATCATGCGAATATTGTTTATTATAAAAGATGACAAAAGTGGTTCTTTGCTAAAAGTAGTTAAAGAATAATCGATTTATTAAGCATTATACATGTGGATGTATATGAATTATAAATCAACTGCTAAAGAAGGTTTTAATACTTCATTACCTTTATGGAACTTTTCACTAGATAAGAGTATCAAATGAAACACGAGTTTGGAACTTTTGAAGTGTTCAAAAGCTTGTAAAAGGAGTATGAAGTATCTTGACATGATAGTAAAGTCACTTAGATATGATCCAAGTGGTGAACATTTGAGTCAAGATTTTGACAATCATCTTAGAGATTGTGGGACTGTCTCACAATTAACTCCTCCAATTACGCCACAAAGGAAGTTGTGTCGAAAAGGGAGTAGTCGAACTCTATACAGATATAGTTCAATCTATGATGAAGTCAAGTTGATCATCATTTTCTCGAGAATATGCCATTAAAGCAGCTGTGTATATTGTTCCATCTAAAACAATTCATGAATCAACATATGAGATATGGTTGGGTAAGAGACCCAAATTGTTTCATTGAATAAGTTTAGGGCTGTAAAGCTTATTTCGAATAAGTTGGCACCTAAATTTAAATATCGTATTGTGGATTACTCAAAAGGAAAGTAGGAGTTGTTACTCCTGTGTTTCTTTGGGATACAAAGTAGTTGTAGCTAGAAATGGTTTCCCCTTGAAGAGGGAGTTAATTTCTAGTAGAGTTAGTGGGAGTAAGGTACACCCACAAAACTCGTAATTCACAAAAGTGACATTTAACGTTGAAGAGGAACGTGGAAATGGTTTCATGATCATTGTTGAAATTACACAAGCCCAATGAAAGTCTAGTGGAATACGACATGATTAGGAGAGATATGGATTTCTCAAAATCATGATGTAACTTTACTAGATGAAGTAAGTCTTCTTTTATGAAGAAGCAATGTTAGATTTTGAATCTAATAAGTGACTTGATGCTACAAAGGTTGAAGATAAGTCCGTGTCTGACAATCAAAGTATAGACTTTGATAAATCTTTTAGAAGATGTATATGCAATGGTTGCAAATGAGTCTTCAAATTGAAAACCGACATGGATGGTGATCTTCAAACTTATAAAGCACGACTAGTGACAAAAGGGGTTATAAACAAATTCATAGTAGTGACTATGAGGATACGAACAAATTCATAGTAGGACTATGATGAAATCCTCCTTCATCATTAATCATGATCAAGTCATACTGAGTTCTTGTTGCCATATCCGCATAATATGATTATAAAAATATGGCAAATGGATATCAAAATCTGTTTTCTACGTGAAAACATGATTGAGGATGTGTACGTGACACAACCCAAAGTTTTGAGCATCCAAAGAATTTAAGTAGCGTATGCAAGTTTCAAAGATTCTTATAAGAATCAAAACATGCATCAAATAGTTGGAGTCATAGTTTTGATAAAGAAATCAAATGGTTTGATTTTATCAAAAGGATGATGAATCTTGTGTTTCAAAAGGATCAGTGGGAGCATATCGGTATTCCTAATGCTATATGTGGATGACATATTGCTTGTTTGAAATAACATTCTTACCATGCAAGAAGTAAAATCTTGGCTAAGAAAGTAATTTCAATTAATGTTTAAGCAAGGCTGCCTATATTCTTGAAATTAGAATCTATAGAGATAGATCTAAAAGAATGTTTAGGTTTAAGTCAAAGCATTGAAAGCGTTCAATGAGAAAGACTTAAAAGAAGCTTGCTTATGTTAACTGTGTAAATAGTTGCACATATACAACTGATTGCAATTAGTTGCAATATATCAATCGAGATATCGTATTCTCTTAAAAGAGATGTTATGATTTTGAAAGGTTCAAAATAAAACGTTATAGCTAAATATCTATAATAATAGTCAAAGTATATAGCTACATATGATGTAAATTTTGGATGAAGAAGTTCATCAAAATTTTGTGTTTTGTTCTAAGCATTGCTTATCCTGTGAGACTATTGTAGGGACAATAGTTCAATGCGTAAGAACCCTGTATGACACAAGCATATACTTAGGCGTCTTTCACTAATTTAGAGAGGCTGTCTCTAAAGAAAGAGTGAAAATGTGTAAAGTAGCAACGGAAGCGAAAATTAATAATTCACTGACAAAGACTCCTGCACGAGTGAATACATGAAGGTCATGTAGGTCAATGGGTATAAGATACTTGTATGATTGGCCATAGTGCAAGTGGGAGATTGTTGGAGATTGTGCCCTAAGGCCAATATTGGATTATGTAATTTGACTTCTAAGATTAATCTAATGTAGATTAATATTGTCATTTATGTTTGTATGTTAGCATTTATGATAAGTATCCATGAATAAATCGTGTTATTCTAAATATCCCTAGTCGATTGTTATTATGGGAATAATAACAAACTAAGACTAGTGTGAGTGATAATGGATATTCATAAGATGAATATAGTGTATACAGATACAGATTATACTCACGGGTAATATGTTAGAGAACATGTTGCTGGAGACCCACTATAAGATCAAGTTCATGGTCACGTGTCACAACTGATCTTGATTATAGTAGTGTCATCAGCTGATTCCTTTGACCTGAGGTCACCATGGATTCCGGGATGAATTCATGTTGTGCTTTGACGCAGTCAAACGCTGCTTGTAACAGAGTAGTTATAAAGGCTGTGGTTGGGTACAATATGACTCATGCTTAGGGATGTGAGTGACAGATATGGGATTTTGTCCCTCTCTAACAAGAGAGCGATATCACTGGGCCCCTCGATAAGTAAGACTGTTAAATGCATGGCCGTGCTCAAATAATTGATAAGAGTATCAATTGATTTGTCTGAACAGTTTACTTTGAGATCGAGAAAGCATATGATTAATTATATAAGATTGACAAGTGTACCATGTCTTATAATTAATCTTGATATCAAAGAGACAAAAGGGAATATGACATTCTATAAATAGGTATTGGATCATTCCAATCATATTAATTGGGTAGTCGTAATGGCTTGCTAGAGTCCGCTTGTGACCTATAAGGACATTATGGTAATTTCCTTATTGCCAATTAATATGATCCTATGGGGTCACACACAAGAGCAAAATGAAGTTCATCTTATCGGGTATAAATTATTATTGGATAATAAATTTATGAATGAGAAAGAGAATAAATATATATAGTGATATATATTTATGTATGTATATATAAATATTAATGTGATTAATATTGCATAAAGTATGCTACATATTATAATTAAATTATATGGAGATATAATTAATTATAATATTATATATACATATATGTATTATGGAGAATTGATTTGATTTAATGTTAATTGAGAATTAATATTAAATTGTGTGGGTTAATATATAATTATAACTAATAGGTGTATTAGGTTATAATTATAATTAACTATTTAGGTTAATTATTTAAGGAAACAATTGACCTAAACCTAACACAACTCTACACTCATAATACTAGAAGAATTCGGCCACCACAAGGTAATAGGGAGCCAGCCGAAATTCTCTTCCAAAGGCCAAGAGAAAATTTGATTTTCTGCCTCTCTCTCAATTCGAGGAAACCGTTTCTTCTATCCCGGCGCTAGCACGCGGTGGACGTATTGCTTCGTGTGGATCAACCGTAGAGGGAAGCAATTTTGGTTCCTATTGATTCAATCTTCAAAGAATTAAGGTAATTCTTTAACCCTCTTTCCAATTCAATGCAATATACATGGATCCTTGGCGGGGATTAATCCGTTTTCTTTCCGCTGCGTATTTTGTTTTGACGATTAATTCCCTTCAGTATCATGTGGAGTGGAGCATCCTGGTCAAGAATGTGCATTGGGCGATCCATTCGCCCAACCGTCCGAGAATGTAAGTTTTGTGGGAGGAAACCAAAGGTACAACAACTCTAACTCTTACCCACAGAATTTCAACAATAATAACAATTACGGAAAAAGGTATCAACACCCGAACATGTCTTATGGTAATAACCAAAATGTGTTGAGACCTCCTTCCGGATTCCATTATGAGCACCGTGAGCAGGGGTTAGGTAAGGCCCTATTTATTCCTAATGATCAATGCTCACAGCAACCTCAACAGTCTAAGCAAGATGAGATGGTTTTGTCTTTATTAAAAGACATCTCGTCTCGGCTTGCTGATAATAAAGCATACTGTAGGGATTTGGGTAAGCAGGTGGCTCAAATGAGTAGGGAGAGGCAGGAAAGACCTCAAGTAGCACTCCTGAGTAGAACTGAACAAAACCCTAAGGGCAATCAATGGGAGACAGCTCAAGCTATAACCCTGCGAAGTGGTAGGCAAGTGGAGGACCGAGTGTAAAAAACTGATATTCCATCCCAACCTACTGACGTAAGTGAAGAGTCGGGAGAGGTAAGCAACCCTGACTCGATTTCTGAACCCGAACCTAGCATAAATGAAAAAGGGAAAATTCCTGACCTAGTGAGAGCCTATGTGCCTAAACTCCCTTATCCTCAAAGGGAGAAGAAAGATAAACTGGAGCAGAAATATTCCAAATTTCTGGAAATTTTTAAGAAGTTAAAATTTAATATACCATTGATTGAGGCTCTCCAAGAGATGCCTTCCTATGCTAAATTCTTCAAAGAACTTCTTACAGGGAAAAGAAAGCTAGGCGAGGACAAAGTGGTGGCTTTAACAGAGGAATGTTCAGCAATTATCACTAACAAACTCCCACCCAAGCTCAAAGATAGGGGCAGTTTTACTATTCCATACCAGATAGGAAACTTGGAGATTGCCAATGCCCTATGTGACTTGGGTGCAAGTATCAATTTGATGCCTCTGTCGTTTTTCAGGAGACTTGGACTGGGAAACCCAAAGCCGACCAACATGACCCTCCAATTGGTGGATAGATCTCTCACAAGGCCAAAGGGGGTGGTCGAGGACGTGTTAGTAAAGGTGGACAAGTTTATCTTCCCCGCGGACTTTGTGGTAATGGATATGGAGGAAGATAGCTCGGTGCCCCTTCTGCTTGGAAGACCGTTTCTCGCAACTGGTAGGACTTTGATAGATGTCCAGGAAGGTAAGATTATTCTTAGGTTGCACAATGAGGAGGTAAGTTTCAACGTCTATAACTCAATGAAATATCCATTAGATGTTGAAAACTGTAATTTTGTGGACTCCTTTTATCCTATTGATGCTTGTGTGGTTGAGAATTTGTGCAGTGAACTAGAGTGCATCATAGGAGAAGGCCTAAGTGAAAGTGAGGCGAACGAAGTGTTAATTGAAGAATGCGCATGGGTGAAGGGATGGTTTGACAAGCTGGAGCGTGAAGTCAAGCCGGCACCTAAATCCTCATTGGAGGAACCTCCATCATTGGAGCTCAAAACCCTTCCCCCTAACCTTAAATATGTTTTTTTGCATCCCCCAAAGGACTTACCAGTTGTAATTTCTTCTTTGTTGACAGGAGAGGAGGAGGACAAGATGCTAGAGGTGCTGAGGAAGCACAAGGGAGCATTCGGGTGGACAATCCACGACATCAAGGGAATAAGTCCGACGTTTTGCACGCATAGAATTTTCCTGGAAGATGAGGTAAAACCGTGTGCACAGCCTCAGCATCGGTTGAACCTAAATATGAAGGAAGTGGTAAGAACCGAGGTGATAAAAATCCTCGACGCAGGTATCATCTTTCCTATTTCTGATAGTCAGTGGGTGAGTCCAGTTCAATGTGTGCCTAAAAAGGGAGGCACGACGTTAGTGAAAAATGATAAAGGGGAACTAATCCCTACTAGAGCTGTCACGGGTTGGCGCATGTGTATTGATTATAAGAAGTTGAATGATGCCACCCAGAAAGATCATTTTCCATTATCGTTTATTGATCAAATGTTAGAGAGGATGGCCAGGCACGAATATTTTTGTACATTAGATGGGCTATCCGGGTATATGCAAATTCCAATGGACCCTCTCGATTAAGAGAAAACCACGTTTACGTGTCCATACGGGACATTTGCATATAGGCGGATGCCTTTTGGTTTGTGTAATGCCCTAGCCACCTTTCAAAGATGCATGCTAGCCATTTTTGCTGATATGATTGAGGATTTTATGGAAGTCTTTATGGATGATTTTTTTGTTGTTGGTCATACTTTTGAGTCATGCCTGGGGAATTTGGACCAGGTGCTTCAGAGATGTGAAGAGACCAATTTGGCACTTAGTTGGGAGAAGCGTTAATTCATGGTCCGGGATTGCATTGTCTTAGGGCACAAGGTGTCGGGAAAGGGGATTGAGGTCGATCCGGCCAAGATTGAGGTGATTGAGAAACTGCCTCCCCCAAGTTCGGTTAAGTTAGTTAGGAGCTTCTTAGGACATACGGGCTTTTATAGGCGTTTGGTCAAAAACTTTTCTAAGATTGCTAAGCCGCTGACTGAGCTACTCCTAAAGGATACCCCATTTAATTTCAATGATGAGTGTATGTATGCTTTTAATTTGCTTAAGCAGAAATTGATTGAGGCACCAGTCATGGTGAGTCCGAATTGGGAAATCCCCTTTGAACTTATGTGGGATGCAAGTGACATAGCTGTTGGGGCATGTTTAGGTCAGAGGGTGAACAAAATTTTTCACCCAATTTACTATGCTAGTAAGATATTAAACGGTGTTCAAATGAATTATACTGTAACTGAGAAAGAATTACTAGCTGTTGTGTTTGCTTTTGATAAGTTCAGGTCTTACTTGGTCTTATCAAAAGTCATTGTGTACACTGACCATGCTACTCTTAAGTATTTGTTGGCTAAACAGGATGCAAAGCCCAGGTTGATTCGATGGATTCTACTCCTCCAGGAGTTTGATGTGGAGATTAAGGATAAGAAGGGAGTAGAGAACGTAGTGGCCGACCATTTGTCAAGACTACCAAGTGAAGGATCCGTACCCTCTCCAGAAGCGGACATTCGTGACACATTCCCTGATGAACAGTTGTGTGGGGTAATCTCTATGCCATGGTTTGCGGACATCGCAAACTTCAAAGTCGGTAACATTCTTCCACCTAACCTCTCACATGCATAGAGACGTAAATTCTTTCATGATGCTAAGGATTATTTTTGGGATGACCCTTATCTTTTTAGATTATGTGCTGATAATGTGATTAGGCGGTGTGTTGCTTGTGAGGAGGTTCCCTCCATTATTGAGATGCGTCATGATAGAGAAGCGGGTGGCCATTTTGGACCCGATAGAACTGTAGGAAAAATTTTATCTAGTGGGTTTTATTAGCCAACCATGAAACACGATGTCATTAGCTATATTCGGGCCTGTGATGCGTGTCAAAGGATGGGAAATATCTCCCAAAAGAATGAAATGCTCCAACAAGGTATCTTGGTGTGTGAACTTTTTTATGTTTGGGCCATAGATTTCATGGGACCCTTCCCAATATCCCACAACAACCAATACATTCTTGTGGCAGTTGAATATGTATCTAAGTGGGTAGAAGCTATCGCCTTACCAACCAATGATGCAAGGGTCGTTGTCAAGTTTCTAAAGAAAAACATTCTTACTAGGTTTGGAACCCCGAGGGCTATCATCAGTGATGGGGGTTCCCATTTTTGTAATAGACAATTTGACAATATTTTGCATAAGTATGGGGTTAAGCATAAGGTAGCAACTCCTTACCATCCTTAGACGAGTGGGCAAGTTGAGGTTTCGAATAGGGAACTAAAACGAATCTTAAAAAAAACGGTAGGTGCATCTAGGAAAGATTGGAGTCTACGGTTAGACGATGCACTATGGGCATATAGGACTGCTTTTAAGATGCCTATAGGGATGTCCCCTTACCGCTTAGTCTTCGGTAAATCCTATCATCTACCTGTAGAACTAGAGCACAAGGCATGTTGGGCTTTAAAATTTCTTAACTTTGATATGCAAGCTGCAGGTGAGCTTCGATTAAGGCAACTCATGGAGTTAGATGAGCTTCGGTTGAGTTCGTATGAGAATGCCAAAATCTACAAGGAGAGGACCAAGAAGTGGCACGACCGGCATGTAATAAAGAAAGGTTTCAATCAAGGGGAGTTGGTGCTCTTGTATAACTCCAGGTTGAAACTATTTCCGGGCAAATTGAGAAGTCGGTGGACGGGGCCGTTTACAGTGCATGGTCTATCCCTCCGGGATGGTGGAAATTGAAACCCCGGAGGGAATTCAACAAGTAAACGGGCATCGGTTGAAGCGCTACGTCAGCAGAGGAATGAAGGAGGAGAAGCAAGTCTTACTCCTTTGCGATGTGTAATGCGAAATCGTGGACGTAGAAGTCGAGCTATTCCGACTATAAACATAGCAACGAGATACGTGTACTTCCCTTGTACATTGATTTTTTGTGTTAATATGTTTTTGTGTGTAGGAATAGGTAACTAAGCAAGTTAATCAAAAGTCTTGATCAAAATGTGGAAAAAAAGTAAAGGTTGGCAGGATTCAGGATGGCACGCCGTGCTACCATGGGCACGTCGTGCCAAGGTGAGAATGGGGTAGCACGTCACATGCCAGTGTGGTACGCAATCGTGCCAGGCCACTGTTCCAAAATTGCGTGCAAGAGCAACTCAGCCCGCCTTGCTACAATTCCGCACGCAGTGCCAAAGTAAGGGTTATCAAGGTGGCACGACGTGCCAAAACAGCACGCCAACGTGCCGTCGTGCTTTTTCGGAAGAGGATTGTGGTCGAGAAAGCAGCACGTCATACCAAAATTTTGCACGCCGTACCAATTGTAGGGTCTTCAAGACAGCACGACGTGCCAATCCAGCACGCCAACGTGCCGTCGTGCTGTTTCAAAAGTGAAGTGTTGCAAGAGCGAGCCGCACGTCGTGCCAAAATGTAGCACGCCATGCCATTTATGGAGTTTTCAAGACAGCACGCCGTCGTGCCCCCACGCTGTTTCCAGGTAAGTTTCAATGCTCTGCTCAGCACGCCGTGCTGTTTCTTTGGCACGGCGTGTCGAGCGTTTAAATTTCGAATTTTTAGGTCAAAAATCACCCGCCTATATAAACCCTTCTCTTCTTTTTCTTTCTAAACCGCCCATCTTATTCTTTTCTTCTTCTTCTTCTTCTTCTTCTTCTTCTTCTTTCTCACTTTCTCTCTCTCTCCACTTTCTCTCTCTAGAACCAACCCTCACCTTCTCCCTCTCTACCCTTATTCTTCCTTCCCTTCTCATTTTCTTCCTCTCAACTTCTCTTCAACTCTTATTTTGACCTAGGATTTTATTTTGCATCATTCTCCTTGCAACCAGGAATGAATTCATGCTTTGCTCTTCCTTTACTCTTTTTATTGTTTGTTCTTTTTCTCACTTTGATTTTGGTTGATTGACTGCTTAATAGGGTGATTGTATTGCATTCTTTTTCTTTATATTTAGTGGTTTGTATTTATGACAGTAGGGTTTCTTTGGATTTGGTTTCTTTTGTTTTTGATTTTTGTTATGTTTTTATGGTTGTGTAATAGTAGGATGAAGAAGAAGACTGTCGCTGATCGGAGACACGGTTCGTCACAACGGCCTATAGACCCGTCACCGGAACCGGTGTCAAGCGAAGAATTACCTTCTGAACAGTAGATGGCCCCTTTAACTAGCCTCTCCAGGAAGTATAAATGCCCTTTCCCTCTCCTTTCTGAAGATGAAGGTAAACGATACTCTGTTTCCATTAGAAAGTACCCCCTTTCGAACCTTCGATTGGGAATTTTTATTTGTGCAAGATAGGTCAAAGGCTGTACGTGCTAAATTAACTAGTCTAGGATGGTATGAGTTTGTGAAGTCTAATCCACCTGTCTTTAGGGAGTTGAACCTCAAATTCTACTCCACCTTAAGCTTCAAAACAAACCCTGATACTGGCCTTAGGACCATGACTTTCCGCCTATTTGGCGCTGAACACTCTTTAGATATTGAAGGCCTTAAGGCCTGCATAGGAATTGAGGGGAATGGTTACAAATGGCCGGAGAATATGGATGCCAAGAAATTTTGGCGTATGGTAGGACAAGGGGTATACCAACCTAGGTTTGCTAAAACTTTCCAAATTCATGACCCTATCTTGCAATTAATCCACAAATTTGTGTGTTTTAATTTTTCGGGCAAAACTGAAAGCAACCGAGTTAATGCATTTGAACTTTTAATACTGTGGCATGTGCATAATGATGTTAAGGTGCACATGGGCTTCTTCGTCATGGAAGCCCTATACAACCACCATAACAGATCTAAGTCAGAACTATGGTTAGGACATATTGTAACTTGTATTGCATGCTTCTTTCGTAGTAATACTTGTTATAAGAACCTCGATAGCATCCTTCCCAAGAAGCTTTCGAGGGGAATTTTGTCTTGTTCCCATGTTGTGGCAGCTGCAGGTACTTCAAGTGCGGGAGGTTCGAGTAGGGGTAAGGCCCCTATGGACGTAGATACTGAGGAAGAGGGTGAGGAAGAAGAGGATAACAAGGAGGATGAGGAGAATGTTTCGGTGGGGCCTAGATTTTATGGGGCGGATCGAAGGGCGGTTGGATGGTATAATTGAACAACTTGAGGGTTTAACCATCCATCAGCTTATGCTCGAGGAGCGGATGAACGCTCGCCTTGATAGGCAAGCAGCTCAGCTCGCCAATGTCGAGGCATTCGCCTCTCGTTTTTATGCAGCGCAAGGGTGGCCGTACCCGCCGCCGCCACCACCAGCCCCCGATATGTGAAGTAACCCTTTTCCCTTTCCGCTTTATTTTGTTCCTTCTTCCATTGCACTTTTGGAAGTAAGTGCAATCTAAGTGTGGGGTGGGTAAAGGGATTTCTCCCTTTCTTTTTCTTCTTTTTAACATTGCACTTTTTGGTTGTTTTATTTCGCATGTTTGTTTGTGTTTTTAATGCATGTGGAGTTGGTTTTGGTTTTTTTTTTTTTTGGTATGATAGTGTTTTTAGGTTGTTTATGTGTCAATTGCCGTTTGAATAACATTGCTTAATCCACCCTCGAAACTAAGTCTCTGTGCTTGGATTGGTAGTAATTGGCTAGGGACACTGGGAGTTGATTGCAAGTCATTAGCCTGTTGTGCGTGATTTGTGATTCTTGATGGTAACCATTGGTTAGATTTGTCATTAAGGTTGCATTAGGGAATTAACCCTCTACCTCTACTTGCATGATCGAGCTAGGATTACGCCTTGGAACATTGGTTGAGTCACACGACCTCGCATACAACCCCTAGTACATTTGTGAGAATTTGAGCCTTTGGAACCATTTCACATCGGTTCTATTTCTTTGTGAGGGTAAAAACAATCATGGCACACTAGATCGTAGAACCCGGCGTCGTTTTGCACTTGGCATCGAGAGCTTAATATGTGGAGACCCTTAGGATTAACCCCTTGACTTAAATGAGCCTAACCCTAACTACTAATTTATCCCTTAGATCACCCAAAGCCACTAAATTAACCTTTTTTACTTAAAAAACCTTCACCAAGCCAAATCTATCATCCTAACTTTTTACCATTAACTTTGATTTTCCTTTCTTACCCTCTTCTCCTAAATCAAGTAATTGGCTAAGTTGTTCATTCATTTTGGGGTCAATCACCATTTGCATTTCATCTTTTTCACATCTACTCCTAGGGAAAAATTGAGCTGCAAAAAAAAATATATCCCAAATAGAGTCAATGTGTATGTTCTGCTTCTTTTCTTAAAAACCGGAGTTTGTAGAAGCATGTCTTGTTTGTCCGGTTCTCATCTTTAAGCCGGTGTATGTGTTCCATTTTCAGTTCATTTGTTTGAATAAAGGATTAGGGCGATCATCTAATTGCCTTGACCCGTGTCTTGTCATTTTTTTTTCTTTTCTTTCTTTTCCCGTTGGGTTGTGCTTTGGCCGTTGGTTGTGGCCTTCTCATTGTTAGTAGCATTTCTTGATTTAATTTCAAAAAAAAAGAGAGAGAAAAAAAATATATAGCAAATCAAGCACTCTTAGGACTAGTTTTGAGTTGAAAATTGCATGATCCGTCTTTAGTACTTAGTCAATTTGCATGTATCACTTGATTTGTAGGAGTTGTATACCTAAAATTTCCCTTTTATCAAACCTACCCTAAGCCGTAACATTACAAGCCCCAGGTTATCTGATTTTGCTCCTTGACCAATGACTTCACCGGATTGCCATTAGTTCGCTATGTGATGTGTGCCATTGTTTGTTTTTGTGTGCTCGTCCGCCTCACCTTGAACTTGAGCGTTAGAGTGACATCTTGTGAGGTGCTTTGTGGTCGTATAAACTCTGTATGTTCCTCGCCCTTTGACTAGCTAAATTTTATTGGGTTCGGGTATTGAGTGGTTTTGAACCTGGTGCGCCTAGTGTCATTTCGAAAGTGATGCTTCACCTTCTTGAGTTTATGAATTTCGTGCGGTTAAACTCTTAGTTGGATTTGCAAGTAAAAGCGAGCAAGTTTACTCCTCTGTCTTTAGTTTATTTGCTTGAGGACAAGCAAGACTTTAAGTGTGGGGTGGTTGATAAGTTCGGTTTTTGATCTTATCTTTTAAGCAATTTCGTGGTTTAAACGGTAATTTTTTAGAGTCTTTTGTATGAATGCTTGTTTGGTTTTGCGTATTTTGTGATTTTTATGTTTTGGTTAGATTTTCATAACTTTTAGTATTTTTCGTATTCTTTAGGGGTGTTTTTGTAATTTTGGATAAAGCGTCATTTTTGTGGTCCGTGGCTGTGGTGCGGTTATGTTTCTTTATGTGTGTTTTGGACAGGCATTATGACCCGAACCGAAAGTTGGAGCAACGGCGGAGAAAAAGAGTTTGAAGTGCTGAAAAGCAAGGTGGCACGGCGTGCCGCAATGAGGGCACGGCGTGCCATTTCAGCGTGCCAAGGCACCGAATCCAGTGGAGCGGCACGAAATTGTGCCACCCCCATCAGCACGGTGTGCCACCCCCAAATCTGCACAGCACGGTGTGCCACCTCCACCAGCACGGCGTGCCGAGCTCCGGAATTCTACTGTTGCCCTATTTTCATCTTTTCTGTTTTGTGGTTTTAACCTAGCCGTATAAGTAGGTTATTTTCTAAGTTTCTTTGGATCTTTTCCCAGACTTTTAGAGTGTAAAGCATAAACTTGTTGCTAGGTTTTTGGCTTGAACTATTTGTTTCTTTGAGTTTTGAACCATCAATTGGTAGAAGTCTTACATTGAACCTTCCCCTTTTGTGACGTTCTTAGTTCCGGCTTGAGTTCGTCTATAGAGGTACACCCCAAGCATCTTCACACCATCGGAATCCGGTTAATCGGGCCAAAAGGGCATAAGTTTTTCTTCTTCTCTTTTGTAATTCGATTAGGTTAGTTTTTGATCCCGCAATTGATTATGTTTGGTTGTAAACATTGAATTCTTATCATCTTTCTTGATTAATACAATTGATTGCAATTTAATTTCAATTTTTACACCTTTTCTTTATGCAATTCCTTTAATGATAATCTAGTCTCATAAGATCTTAATTTATTAAGTTTATATTTGTGGCATTACCTAGATTGACGCCTAGGAAACCATTAGTATTGACGACACTGTGGAATTTACGTGCCCCTATTTTCTGAGCTCTAGAATTAGACCGCCTCTAAACAAGGGAAACCGGCTAAGGACCTAAAAGATCTAGACATGTTAGATTGAATTATCGAAAGAACATAATTAAGGGTTAATTGTTGAGTTAAATTCGTCTATTGTAATTAATTGATAAAGCCATCACCACTAGCATTCATAGGTCGGTAAACCGCCAATTGATAACCCGAATTCAAGAGCAAAGTAAGTTGGGATAGATCAACTAGGTGTAGGATAATTTAGTTGTTAGCATAATCAAACCTAAAATTAAGTTCCGCCTAGGACACGCAAGGAACCCGAGTAGTTTAGTGTTTGCAAAATATTTTTCTCTGTGGGATCGATACCTGGACCAACCAGAATTATTACTTGGCAACGATAGGTACACTGCCTTAGTTGTGCGATTCTAGGTTTAGTTTCACTACTTCGCCTAGGATCCACCAATAACACTACTATATTATTAAACACTCTACATACTAATATATTTATGAATAGATATTAAGAGCCCGTTGGGATACCTGTTTTTCAGGTGTTTTTCGCTGTTTAATGCCAAACAACAGTTTTAGAGGTGTTTGGTTCGATTTTACTAGCAACTGTTGATAACTATTTGATGGTCCCAAATAGGCTAGCTACAGTACTATAGGGGGTGTGAATAGTACTGTATACCGAATAAAAATTTTCGTAAACTTTTTTAAATTTTTTTTTGAAGAAAAACAATTTTCTTTCAACGAATACAAGTTTTACAAAAAAGCGGTAATAATAAAATAGTAAAATTTGTGAATGTAAATTTGCTTGACTAA
The DNA here is from genome assembly GCA_039660915.1 of Euphorbia tirucalli. Classification (NCBI taxonomy): domain Eukaryota; kingdom Viridiplantae; phylum Streptophyta; class Magnoliopsida; order Malpighiales; family Euphorbiaceae; genus Euphorbia; species Euphorbia tirucalli. The sequence goes on from CM077639.1 coordinate 17,986,493, forward strand.
ATAAAAATGTCTTCAAATAATAATGCTCTTAATTTAAATTGAGGAAATGTAAATAGCAATAAATATAAAGAGTGTAGGGATAGAGAATTGAAGACACCGAGATTTATACTGGTTCAACCCAACCGGTTTATGTCTAGTCGCCAAGCCAACCGCTTGAGATTTTCCACTAACGTTCCCTTTCCGGGCAGGAAACAAGCATGTGTTACTTTTTACAAGTTCAAGTAACAAACTCAATACTTTTGGAGGCTAAGTATAACAAACTCAATACTTTTGGAGGCTAAGTATCAAACTTCTACCGTTATTTTTTCCAAGCTCAAGTAACAAAACTATTTCGATGCTTTTTCAAAGCTCTAGCACTAAACTTATTTGGTATTTTTTTAAGCTCAAATACCAAACTTATCCCGATGCTTTTTCAAAGCTGAAGCACTAAACTTTTAAAAACTTTGTTGATCACACTATCAATGAAGAAAACCCTCGTTACACAAATCCCTTGTGTGAAATACAAAATCCGAATATAGAATATTTGAATGAACAACCATGAAGCTTTCTCTCTTTGATTGCTTGAAGTATTTTCTTAGAAAACTTAATAAATTGCTCTCAATGTGTGAAATATATGCTAAGTCTTCCTTACTTCTCTAATTCAATTTGTCTTACTTTTATAGGTGATGGAAGACTCCTCATAAGCTGAACTAGTCATTGGAATCAAGGTCTTGAAGGTGTTACGACTGTTGGTCATAGGCCATAAGTGAAATATAGCTGTTGGAATCGCCTCACAAGCTCAAATACTAAACTTTTCCAAACTTTGTTGATTACACTATCAACAAAGTAAACCCCCTTCACACAACCTTGTGAGAGAATACAATTTCCTTGAATTTAAATATTTGAATGTAGACAAGGATGAAGCTTTTTCTTCTTTTTCTCTTTGAAGGAATTGTGGAAACTTGAAAATAATCGATTGAATGTCTGAATGTTGCTTGAAGTCTTCCACTTTCCTAATTCAATCGCGATTTCCTTTTATAGGTGTTGGAGGACTTCTCAAGAGGTGAAATAGTCATTGGTTGCAGTTCTTAAACATGATATGGTCGTTGCATTCAACTTCTAAAGGAATTATGGCCATTGTAGCTCCTGAACATGATTATGACCGTTGCCTTCAAGCTCATAAGTGGAATATGGCAGTTGTAATAAGCTCGTGATCACTATATGACCGTTGCTTCCAAGTCTTGAATATATTATAGCTATTGGTTCTGTCTCACAAGCCAAATGTAGCCTTTGAAGAGATTCCTTTCTCCTTTTGAAGCTCTTGATATCATTTATATTCTTTGAAGCATAAGTAGCCATTGGAAGACCTTGAATGTTATAAGCAAAAGTTTGGCTTATAAGCACTGCTTATAATTTAGACATGTAATGAACTTTTTGTTCTCTTGATGCTTTATCAAACTTCAAAACTTTGTTGGCATTCTTTTGTGATGTAGCTTCTTCTTTGTAATAGACATATTTTACTCTTTTATTAATTACAACATATTTGTAATAATATTCAAGTAAATATGTTTTTCTATTTATTATATATGTCAACTTTTCCATTTTGTTGTTATCATCGAAACATGATTCAACACTATTTATGAAGGAAAAACTATTGTTTCCTATCAACAGATAAAACCTGTTTTTCACAAAAAACACTTTATTTTATTTTCCAAAGTAGTTATTTTATATCCTAACAGCAAAAATTTATCATGTTTTTACCAAATACTAATTATCAATCAACAAATAACAACCAACAATCATCAATAGCAAACAACAAACAACAATAGCAAACAATAAATGATATCAGCAAACAACAATAGCATAACCAAACGAGCTTGATTTTTATCGTTTAAAGTAGCTAAAAGGTAAAAAGTGGATTGAGTCTTTGTGCTTGATAAACTTTATCAAACTAGCCCTTATATTTTAGTTGACCAAATTTCAATCATATTATTGGAACAATTTATCATCTATCCCCCTCATACTTCAATTTCACTACTTTTACTCCCCTAATTTGATTTTTTTAAAATCTTCTTTTGATATATGGGTAAAAATCTAATATGGTACATGAACTTTTACCCTGCTAACATAATGGTACATAAACTTTAAACTAGACATAAAAATACATCAGCTTTACGAATCGTTAACATAATAGTAAAAATGACTATTGACCATGAAAAATTACCTTTGATTGTGTTTATAACAAGTCACAAATGCCATGAAGAATTGGGTAAAATTGGTAAAAATTATGACTACCTTGAAAATATGTTTAATTTAGTTTTTGTATATAAATTTTTCTTACCATCATATCATGGCCTCTATTCTTTAGAATAGCATTAGAAGGCTTGTAGTTGGTCTTTCTAATAAGGAAACTATTTTAACTCTTCCATCTGACAAATTTATTGGAGACTGCATTGTTCCATGTGTACATGCTCTCCATTCTGGATGAATTTGTCCCTATCGAATCAGATTTTGGTAATCAAACTCTTTCTCGTGTTCTCAAAAATAAGTAAACATGTATATAATATCATGATTATATCTAGATCATTAAAATGGGAAAAAAATTAAGTTATCTCTCTTTCTAATAACAGTAATATGCTCATTCATAAAACAATTAAGATAGATGTTATTTGAAATTAAGATTTCAATAGATACAAATACTGACCAACTTCATGGGATGAAGTACGAGTGATATTGAAGAGAAAGGAAATTAACAAAGTGAAACATAAGAATTGGATTGGTAGATTCCCCATAATTTATTTATTTATTTTTTAATCTTGGATCAATAATTTCAGGTATGGAGTGGCTTTGCGAGGTTTGTAGTGCAAATTAAAAGTAAACGGCAATGGATCTTTCATTGAAAAAAGAATATGGCAATGGTTTACATATATAACATTAATCTCCAAAAGAAATATAGATAAAATAAATTGTTTTGGATAAACTTTGGGCATAAGAAGGCCAAGAGTCAGGCATTGCTTATAATTAGACACATTTGTGGTCTTTAGATTTTCTATATTTTTAATATACTACTTCAATTTATTTAATGTGTTGTGAGCATGGGTTTTTCCCGACCTCTATGATGAAAACCCTTTGTTACCTGTTAGACAGATGAACATGAATTGGATTTGAGAATGAATGGAATAATGCCTGGAATGTTCTCAAACGGCCCAAAATTCAGAAGAGTCCTTGATCCTAAACCCCGAGAAAGGTCTATCGAGTGATTAGGAAGCTTATGTGTGAGTGTAGGCTATGACTAAAGCGTGTAGGCTCTATCTAAAGCCGCACGGCTGTAGTTTCACAACTACAGCGCACGACTGTAGTAACTACACCTGCACGACTATAATACCACAGTCACGTGACTATAGTTAGAGTTGTATGGCTCTAGTCTTTAAGCCAGCAGATTCCTAAATAGGTCAAAACTCTATCTTTGACTCGGATTTTTTGGGCATGAATTAAGGAATTAGGGCGAGAAATAGAAGGAAGAGAGGTAGAAAACATAATAATAGAGGGGGAATCAAAAAAAGGATAGGATTCTAGTCAGAGAAGAGCAAGTTTTAGAGAGAGAAACGAGAGAAAACCAACAAAAAAACCAACAAAAATCAACACAAAAGAAAGAAAAAGGGATAAAAAATACTCGGGAAAAGACACTAAGGGTGAGTTTCTGGTATTTCATCACTAGTTCAGATCGTTTTCGGGTTGTTCAGGTCAATTGGGGACGCGCGTTCGAGAATTTCGGGACATTTGGAGGTTCTAAACGGATTCCGGCATCCAAATCCAATTCCGGTCATCAAGCATACTAGAACGTAAAAGAGGTAAACTTTGAGAGGCCTTAAAACTCGATTCATATTGATCTATGGTTGTGTTATGTGCTTAAAAATTTATCTGGCAAACTGTCTGTGCAACTACAGCCGCATGGCTGTAACTATAGTTGCATGACTATAGTTACAGTCGCACGACTGTAGTTGTCTTGAACACAGCCGTGCGACTGCATACTACATTCACGCGACTATATTCTTCTGGGCGGAAGCTAGAAAAGCCCCAAATCGGCCAAATACGGCTAGCTTTCCCGTTTTAAATGATTTTTCATGATTCAATTCGATCAAATCATATCTGTACACTCCAAAATTATGGTTTTCGGATTTCTAATAATACGGATGTGAGATTTAGGGTTTTGTTGGTTTCTATTCTCAGAATTCATGGTTGTTAGATCCATAATTAGATCCTCAGTTCACTGTTAACGGACCCTCAGGTTTCCAGAATCTCTAGAAGTCATCAAAATCGGTTGAAACAAGCGATTTTAGAAAACAAAGAAAACCATTGTCGGGCACTATTCACTATAGTCGTACGGGTATAACACTAAAATCGTACGACTCTAATTAGAATCGTACGATTGTAGTTTTCATATTACAGTACAGTCGCACGGCTGTAGTTCACCAAAATACAGCCGTACGACTGTAGTTGCAGGGAGGGGACAGAATCACGGGACAACCCACATAGACATCGTCACGTGATGCTGTCTTCAGAACCAAACTTGTTTTTGATGTGTTTACTGTTTTAGACCTTGGACGGATGTTTGAAATTAGGAACACCCACGAACGGAACCCCGAGTTCTGAGATACCCGACTCACTAAACTGAATTAATTTGCACGTAATTGAGCCAAAACGTTTTCAAATAAATGTTTTCAAGCATAAAAACCTGCAGGGCGTTTCAAAAATGGTTTTCCAGGTTTAACCGAGTAAGTCGCCCGGACTTCTCGGTTATCCCCTAAATGCATGCTCCTACTTCCTGAAATCCCCATTCTGTCCTGTATGAGTTGTTGGGATTTTTCACCGGAAATCACCCAATAAAAACGGAAGAACGCGATGATTTCCTCAAATCCGTGCCCAGGAGCAATTGAAATGGAAATTGAAAACAACAAAAATAAATAGAAGAGAATTGATTTCTCACCAGAAATATCTCTTCTAGATATGGCTGTAGAAACCGAAACTGATTCCCTCCACTCTCACATACACGAATGCCTATCGAGATGAACCCGTGCTAGCAGTGGATCAATAAAATTTTGGAGAGAAAATTAAGCTGAAATTTCTGCCTTAGTCAACCAAAAATTCCAGCCACCTTAATCCTTTAATGGCCGTACTTCTAATAAAGAAATTTGGTCAACTTACTTAAAGCCATAATCCATGTGCCAAAATAAATCACAATTAAATGGCCAAAATTATGCCATTTATTAGCCCAAAATCAGTAGCTTATTCTTTCCATTTGGCCGTGACTTTCATGCCAATTTGATTTTTAATTTTGGTCCAAAATTGAGTTTTAATTTTGGCTTGGGTTTAATTTGATTTGAGTTAGGATTTAATGCCATTAATCCCTAAATCCAAATTAATTACCATGGATAAGATTAAATGCAATTCTATTTTAATTTTTCATGCATGTACTTATATAAAATTCATATTATATACTGTACATGTCATTTAAATTAAAATTGATTTGCCAATTAATTTACCCAATAAATTAATTGAGATTTCACTTAAATCAAAATGCATATAAACCTATATATACATATTATTTCCACCTGGAAATAAATTCCCAATCATTATTAATTAATTAAATTATATTGATCAATCCAATTAATCTATAATTTAATTAATTAATATTTATATCTCTAATCTGTATACTCCAAGAATATGGGCGATCCGACAAGTTCAAATTCAGACATTCTATGTGTATGATCCTGTGGGCCCATCTTAATGTTGGTAGTGGGCCTATTGCCCACAGACTGCAGGCGGGCTCTACCAAGCCACTGCAACCCCTAATTAAGACAGAGATAGCAGTCCGACTGTAATCGTAATCCTGTAGTTTAAACTCGTATATCCCACGTAATTGATATCGGTGTCCAACACAGAGGCATGGATTGATCACCCTCTTTTGTGTCCAGACATTTACTTGATCCCGAATGTATTGATGCTCACAAACAAGTTACAACTTGTTTGGGTGTGGCCATACTCTTATCAGTCACATTCCTCAAGAGGCAGGTGATATCTTCTCAGTGGACTATTAAGTGACATATCCCTTCTGCATATCCATGGTACTGCCATGCTCAGTGACATACCCGAATGTACCCATACTTGGCACCTTTTTACAGGCCCTAGGCGTACACCAAAGTATGCCACTTCACATGCAATACCATGATATGGTTAGATCAAAGGATCCATACAAGTACTACACGAGAATCACTTGTGATGCTTTACCATGTGGATTTCTCTTTTAGTGGATCTATCCAGTACCATGCCCCTTTTGCATGTACCTATTAACTTGGTTGACATCCTATGTCCAATGACCGGTAAGGCACTGCTATCCAACCAAGGTAATGATAGTCTCTAGTTCCATTCATTCCCGTGATTGGAACAGACTACGGATCTCTTTATGGTCATATCGTTTTCCCTGTCCATGGTCTTACTGCCAAATGCATGACACTTGTCAACATGGATATGGATATGTCCATTGGATACTTTGTTTAATATACAGCACAAGATATATAATAAATAGATTAATGCCTTTATTTAATGACACAAAATGTATAATACATAAATCCAATAAATGTACAATACATATGCAAGGACCAATGCCTCGGGACTAGGGCACATACAACAATCTCCCACTTGCACTAGTTCCAATTAGGCATGGGCCTAATCCCTATAGATCTAGTATGACCCTCGTGCTTGGGCTGAGCAAGCACCTTGGTCAAAGGATCTGTGACATCATCCTCGGTGTCCACTCTATGTAATAAAGTGTCACCCCTCTCGGCGATTTCTCGTATGAGGTGAAACTTCCTGAGTATGTGCTTTGTGTTCTTGTGTGACCGGGGCTCCTTAGCTTGTGCAATAGCCCCATTGTTGTCACAGAAGATATCAACTAGATCCAGGATAGTTAACACTACTCCCAATTCAGTGATAAACTTCTTTATCCACACAGCTTCCTTAGCTATGTTGCACGCTTCCATATACTCAGTTTCTGTAGTAGAGTCTGTGATGGTAAGTTGCTTGGAGCTTTTCCAGCTCATAGCACCACCATATAGCAAAAAAATGTACCCAGACTGCGATTGGTACTCATCCTGGTTTGTCTGGAAGCTTGCTTTGATAGCCTTCCAGTGATCCTCCCCGGGATCCTGCTGGTATCGACTCGTCAAACTCAGTGCAAAGGCGACATCAGGTCTCGTACATAGCATGGAGTACATAATTGATCCTATAGCCGAGGCATATGGGACCAACTTCATGTTCTCCCTGTCCTCCCTTGTCTTAGGATAGTTCTTCTTACTAGGTTTTAGCCCATGCCTCATCGGCAAGAAACCTTTCTTGGCCCGATCCATACTGAATCTTTTCAGAACTTTGTCTATGTACGTGGCCTGACTTAGGCCCAAAAGCTGATTGGATCTATCCCTGTAGATCCTGATCCCTAAGATCATCTCAGTCTTGCCTAAGTCCTTCATGGCGAAGCACTTATACAACCACTGCTTTACACCTTGCAGTGTTGGTATGTCGCTTCCAATAAGAAGGATATCATCCGCATATAATGCTAGGAATGTGACAATGCTCCCACTAATCCTCTTATACACACAAGGCTCATCTTAATTCTGTATAAAGCCGTATTCCTTTATGGCTTTATTGAATCTAAGATTCCAACTTCGAGATGCTTGCTTTAGTCCATAAATGGACCTTTGAAGCTTGCTTACCCTCCCAGGATACTCTGGATTAATAAAACCCTCAGGTTGTGTCATGTACACATCCTCGAGTAGCTTTCCATTAAGGAAATTAGTTTTGACATCCATTTGCCAGACCTCATAGTCGTACCATGCGGCTATGGCCAATAGGATCCTAATGGATTTGAGCATAGTGACTAGTGAGAAAGTTTCATCATAGTTTATTCCATGGACTTGTCTTAAACCTTTTACAACTAAGTGCCCCTTGAAGGTGTTGTCGGCTTTTAGCTTGCAGCACCACTTGCAACCTATTACCTTAGCACCCGGAGGTGGATCAACCAGGTTTCAAACCTGGTTATCATACATAGATTGCATCTCTGCCTCCATGGCTTTACGCCAATTGGTAGACTGTGGGCTAGCCATAGCCTCCTGGTAGGTTTTGAGCTCTTCCTCATCAAAGATGAGAAGACTATGATCATCGGTGACAAGAAACCCATATCTCTCTGCTTCCCGACGATCCCTACTAGACCTTCTAGGTCCTTGTATGACCTGGGTCGGTGCTTCCTTCTATGGAAGCTCCACCCTCATCTACGAGTTATCCTTTTCAGGATTTTGTGAGCTTTAAACTTCCCTGAGTTCAACATTTCTCCCACTGTCTTTCTTGGAAATGAAATCCTTTTCTAGAAAGACCCCCTTCCGTGCCATGAACACCTTATTCTCGGCAGGGTTGTAGAAGTAATACCCTTTGGTTTTCCTAGGGTAGCCCACAAATAGGCATTTGTAGGTTTTAGGTTCTAGCTTGCCCCCAGTCAATCTCTTGACATGTGCATCGCATCCCTAAATTCACAGGAAAGACACATTGGGCACCCTGCACGTCCATATCTCATATGGTGTCTTTTCCATTGCCTTAGTCGAAGTATTATGCAAAATGAGAGCCACCGTCTCGAGAGCATATCCCCAGAAGCTTATTGGGAGAGAGGCATGACTTATCATTAAGCGGACCATGTCCAACAGGGTCCTCCGTTCGGACACCCTATTCCATTGTGGTGTTCCTAGAGGAGTGAGCTGTGGAACGATTCCATACTCTCTCAAATATAAGTCAAACTCTAGGCTCATATACTCACCTCCTCGGTCTGAGTGAAGGGCTTTGATATTTCTGCTTAGCTGGTTCTGTACTTCGTTCTTAAATTCTTTGAATCTATCAAGGGTTTCAGACTTATGTTTCATCAGTAGACATATCCATATCTATTGAAATCGTCCGTGAACGTGGCGAAGCACAGATGTCCACCTCTAGCAGCTGCGCTCATGGGCCCACATACATCTGAATGTATGTGGTCTAATAAGCCAGTAGCCCTTTCAGCTTTCTTGCTAAAAGGCGTTTTAGTCATTTTAGCTCATAAATAAGACTCGCATATATCAAGTGACTCCAAGTGAAATGGCCCTAGGATTCCAGCTTTGTGAAGCCTAGCTATGCGTTTCTCGTTTATGTGGCCTAAATGATAATGCCAAAGGTAGACATGATTAAGTTCGTTAGGCTTAACCCTTTTAGTATTTATGTTATAGACATGATTGGTTTCATTCAAATCCAGGATATATAGGCCATTATTTAATAAAGCTTCTCTATAAAATAATCCCTCTATAGATAATCCAATTCTACCATTAGAAATAGTAAAATGAAATCCAGAAATATCCAATACTGAAACAGAAATAATATTCCTACACATTACAGGTACAAAATAACAATGTTTCAATATTAAAACCAATCCACTAGGCATCATGAGGTGGTAATTACCGATCTCTATGGCAGCAACCCTTGCTCCATTGCTGACCCGCAAGTTCACCTCCTTAGATCCCAGTGACCTCTTGTTCTTAAGTCCCTGTACATTACAACAAATGTGAAAACCACATCCAGTATCCAATACCCAGGATGTTGAAACAATTAGGTTTATGTCTATGATATATATACATGACGAAGACGCGCCCTGGGTCTTCCTCTACTCTCCTAATAGTTTGGGACACAATCTCTTCCAATGCCCTGCTTGCTTGCATCCGAAACAGACATCCTCGGGACTGGCCCTGGGCTGGGCCTTAGGCTTGGAAGCCTTGGCTTTCTTAGCCTTGGCCTTGGCCTTTTTCCTTGGCCTTGCCCTTAGCAAGAGGAGGGTTCCCCTTGTTGACTAGCAGTACCAGTGAAGTCTTCTTGATCGACTACTCAATAAGCTTGAGCATCCCATGCAGCTTATTAACAGTACAGTTCATCCCTTGCATATTATGGTTCAGGATGAACTAATCGTAAAAATCCGGTAAGGAAGCCAGAATTATGTCTACCGCCAGCTCCTGTGAGATAGGCGATCCGAGATCGACTAAATTATCTAGATAGCCCTTCATCTTAAGTGTGTGTGCGCTCACAGATGTTCCAACCCCCATCTTACAGGAGTCGAATGCCTTATGGGTCAGGTACCTTTCCTGAGGAGCTTGCTCTTGAAACATCTCATTAAGAGTTGTTATCATAGCATAGGTCTGATGGTCCATGAACTGCTTTTACAGCTCATGGACCATACATGCCAACATAAGGCACGTCATATCCCAGTTATACTTAACGTGCATCTTGTATTCCTCCACCTGGGTAGCCGGTGGATTAAGCCTCGTTGGTGCAACCGGTACAGGCCTTTCCAGCACATACTCTTTAGACTCCTATCTCAGAACTATTCTCAAGTTCCTAGACCAGTCCAAAAAGTTAGGGCCAGAAAGCTTGTCCCTTTCTAGGCTAGATTGCAGTGAAAATGAATTGTTTGTTGCCATTTTAGTTACTACAGAAAAATTATAAGAGTATTAATAAAGGACTTAACTTGTTTTTCCCATATTTAATTAATAATGAATCATGTTATTAATTAACTCGAGTTGTTGGGCTCATGGGCCAAGATCCATATTTCATTAAGATATAGCCAGACGAGGGCCTAGAAAAACTATACCCTAATTATTTAGGTAGGAACGTCGTCCAATCCCAACCTAGGGACTCTCGGTTTGATGGGCTTGTTGGCACTCTCCCATCCGTGCTTAGGGCCAGGAGAATCCTACTACCCACGCTAAGTCAAAACCTCCATCCAACTATCAGAGTAACCAATACTCCAACCCAATACAAAATGATGATACTCCAGTGCATCCAGCGAGCGCATGGTCTACAACTGGCCTATCCCCAGTTCGAATCGGTTTTGAATGAAAGAAGCACTTTTAAGCGACTTAGTAATTTCTTTTGGTTGTTAGATTCATTTTAATAACGGCTTAAATGCAAAAGTGGGTGAAATTGGGTTTGGATCACACATACATACATGAAAATAAATAAAGCATAATTGAATAAAATGGACTACTATGGGCCTATATTACAACCTAACATAAATCTAGTAAACCTATACTAGAAATACATCAGGTGGGCCTCCTCTTCTTCCTTCTGGGATCGCCTCTCCAATGGGCTTCTTCTTTACATCATAAATAAATAAATAAAATAAAATTACATAAAAAAGAAAACGGCTTGCATGCCGTATTTACCCAAAGAGAAAATACAGCCCAACTCGAATAAGGCCCAATAGCGTCCATACATACATTTAATCATACATCCATGCATCCAATACATCAATTTATAAATGTGTTATAATGCATGAATTAAGCCCATTTCAATTTTGTCCATAGCCATTATTTTGAAATCGCCAATTTTGGCCCATCATGGTTCTAGCCCTTAATGGGCTTTGGACCTCTAGCCCAGACAGTAAACTGCTCCCACTGGAATTGGGAAACCATGAGTCCATATCAGCTGGCCGGGTAATTGTGCCAAAATAACCCGAACCAATTTCAATTTAACATATTAATTTCCAAAATTAATATTTCATGAATAAAATTAAAATTTCAACCAAGAAACCACACGCATTTAAATTACAAAAATTTAAACACGCAAAATTTTAAAACCTATTAAAATTTTTAAAACTGGGTCCAGCCCAAAAACCCGCCAAATCCAAAATCGGGCCCGGCACGCGGCACTGCAGCAAGCTGCCCAGCAGCAACAAGCTGCCCAATTTTTTTTTTTAAAATAATCAAACAATAAACAAAAAAAAAATAATCAAATAGAAATTAACACATACAACCTAATATGCAAAATTCAATTTCCATTTGAAAATAAAATTGGGGAAAAATATTAAAACCCCAAAACCATGAATCCCTAAAATAAAATCATTAAATTTTAAAACCAAGGGATTCAACCATGTTAAACAATTTCCACAGATGAAAAACTAGCTCTTATACCACTGTTGGGATTTTTCATCGGAAATCATCCGATAAAAGCCGAAGAACGCGATGATTTCCTCAAATCCGTGCCTAGAAGCAATTGAAATGGAAATTGAAAACAACAAAAATAAATAGAAGAGAATTGATTTCTTACCAGAAATATCTCATCTAGAGATAGCTGCAGAAACCAAAACGGATTCTCTCCACTCTCACGTACACGAATACCTATCGAGACGAACCCGTGCTAGCGGCGGATCAATAAAATTTTGGAGAGAAAATTAAGCTGAAATTTCTGCCTTAGTCAACCAAAAATTCCAGCCACCTCAATCCTTTAATGGCCGTATGCTTCTAATAAAGAAATTTGGTGAACTTACTCAATTAAAGCCATAATCCATGTGCCAAAATAAATCACAATTAAATGGCCAAAATTATGCCATTTATTAGCCCAAATCAGCAGCCTATTCTTTCCATTTGGCCGTGACTTTCATGCCAATTTGATTTTTAATTTTGGTCCAAAATTGAGCTTTAATTTTGGCTTAGATTTAATTTGATTTGAGTTAGGATTTAATGCCATTAATCCCTAAATCCAAATTAATTACCATGGATAAGATTAAATGCAATTCTATTTTAATTTTTCATGCATGTACTTATATAAAATTCATATTATATAATGTACATGTCATTTAAATTAAAATTGATTTGCCAATTAATTTACCCAATAAATTAATTGAGATTTAACTTAAATCAAAATGCATATAAACCTATATATACATATTATTTCCACCTGGAAATAAATTCCCAATCATTATTAATTAATTAAATTATATTGATCAATCCAATTAATCTATAATTTAAGTAATTAATATTTATCTCTCCAGTCTGTATACTCCAAGTATACGGGCGATCAGACAAGTTCAAACTCAGACATTCTATGTGTACGATCCTGTGGGCCTGTCTTTATGTTGGCAGTGGGCATATGGCCCACAGACTGCAGGCGGGCTCTAGCAAACCACTGTAGCCCCCAATTAAGACAGAGATAGCAGTTCGACTGTAATCGTAACCCTGTAGTTTAAACTCGTATATCTCATGTCATTGATGTCGGTGTCCAACACAGAGACATGGATTGATCACCCTCTTTTATGTCCGGACATTTACTTGATCCCCGAATGTACTGATGCTCACAAACAAGTTCCAACTTTTTTGGGTGTGGCCACACTCTTATCAGTCACATTCATCAAGGGGCCGGCGATATCTTCTCAGTGGACTATAAAGTGACATATCCCTTCTGCATATCCATAGTACTTGCATGCTCAGTGACATACCTGAATGTACCCATACTTGGCACCCTTTTATAGGCGCTTTAGGCATACACCAAAGTATGCCACTTCACATGCAGCACCATCATATGGTCAAGTTAAAGGATCCATACAAGTACTACACGAGAATCACTTCGTTTAGTGGATCTATCCAGTACCATACCCCTTTTTCATGTACCCATTAACTTGGTTGACATCCCATGTCCAATGACCGGTAAGACACCACCATCCAACCAAGGTAATGATAGTCTCTAGTTCCATTCATTCCCATGATTGGAACAGACTATATATCTCTTTATGGTCATATCGTTTTCCCTATCCATGGTGTTACTGCCAAGTGCATGCCATTTGTCAACATGGATATGGATATGTCCATTGGATACTGTATTTAATATACATCACAAGATATATAATAAATAGATTAATGCCTTTATTTAATGAAACAAAATGTACAATACATATGCAAGGACCAATGCCTCGGGACTAGGGCACATCCAACATGAGTCCTATTTGTATTTGTAATATAATTATGTTAACCAATCTGTTTCACAGCTTTTATTTTTCTTTTTTTTTTTTGTATCATTTTGATGTAGTTTATAGATCAATTTGTGTATTTTAGGCTATTGTGCTTTTTAGATCTTCGTGTATCTGGGTGGTTGTAATGGTGAGGATGAGAGCTTTTTCTCTTTTCGGGTTGTAATAAAAAGCCTTTATTTTTCTTTGGTTGTTTGGATGTATGGTTTATATTTCTGCACTTTATTTTATGCAATTTATTTCTGTCGTTTGAATGAGCATGGGCTAATAATTTAAGATAAAATGGTTACAGAATTATGTGAATAAAATATTGTCATATGCACTTATAAATAAAAGCAAGCTTGAGGTTGAATAGGTAAGTTGCCCGAACCCTAAATCTCTGGATTAGTTACAGTAGTCTATGCTCAGTAGGGAGCTATACCGGAATTTCCCGAATGAGCTGATCCAGGTGGCGACTCTGTCACTGATCTTGAAACTTAGGTTTCGAGGTCTTTAGGTTAATAAAACAGGATTTTCTAAAAATGCAAAAACCAGTTTTCCAAAAACTCACATTTAAAGGCAATGTTTTCTACAAAAAGGATTTCCAAATAAATCAATGGTTTTCCTAAGCAAGATACAAACCCGTTTTCAGAAACAAAACAAATCCAAAACACACTCTTCTTCTTTTTCCCCGGTTCGCTTCACCGCGTTCCGCTTTAAAAGGTCATCCGCTCACATGTGTATTGTTAGAGTAGAAAGTTAATTGTATGGAGTGCATGAGATTGAATAAGCTATGTACACTCTATCCTAGAAAGGTTGCTATTAGTTTGGATCATTTGTAACACAAGCTAGGAGAAGACATTCAATTATGGGTTTTTTTTAAATCGTAATAGAGAATAATGAAAGCTATGTTTGGACTTTACCTACCAACTTACTTAAATTCTTAAATCAGTTAGTTCCATCACATAGTATTAAAGTTATAAAAGCTGATGTCGAGAGAAACTAATATGTATATATTCATGAATGAGATGTATTTATACAGCCCTAGCATAGAGTCTTACGACTATTACAATTACAATGGTTTAACCCTAATACAACACTAATTAAGATGGTCGAACTATACAAGGACTACAACCCTTTTCTCTTATCCTTACATCCCCTCAAATTGAGCCACTAGTGCAACAATAGTCAATTTGGTACTTGATCGTAAAAACTAAGCTTTAGACAATCCATTTTGGTTAATGTATCTACCTTTCATCAACAAAGCTGAGAAATTTTAAACGCTACAATTGGCAAGAGACAAAGTCACAAATAGATATCAATTCCCAAATGTTTACTCCGTTTTTGAATGATAGGATTGAAAGTTATATAGTTTGCACCCAAGTCATTACAGTATAACACAGGTTTTCGAGTAAGAGTGAACTGAATCTCATCCAATGAGGTTCAAATGTTGCTAAAGCCAAGGCTCATTATTCAATTACAATAGAAGACTTGGAGACTACACATTGCTTTCTAAAAGACCAAGAAATAAGGTTCTTCCCCCAAATATATGATTTAACTAGTGGTTGATTCTCTATTGATGTTGCAATCGAATATTCTTAAAAGAGTAACTTCCACCCCCTCATCTAGTTGAACCACTAAGGAGTCTTTGATCATTTGAAGCGGTGCAAAGGATCCAGTCCTTACACTACGTCGAATGTAGATCCGGTCATACGACAAACAATCCTTGACATGCTGAGTTATCGTCTAAATAAAAGGGTGGAACACCAACCTAATTACGAATCCTTATATAATTAAGAGATTGATTCCTAAAAGCATGCCTATGTAGGAGAATTGCATTCTAAATAGGAATCTAATTCTTAAACAGGCAGAAACATTGTCTTTGTGCTAGTGGGATAGTGAGTCTCACATGCCTATTTAGCCCGATGTTTGATTCACATACTTTCTCTTTCAATTAGTATTTTCTCTCTAAGAATCATACTGACTTAAACACCAAAGTGTCTTTCATCTAGGACAGTTGGCACCATTCGCGATTATTTTTGTTATTTTTATTATTAACAAAAATAATATATATAAAACGCATGAATGAATAATGATGTCATCAACAAACACCTGAGACTAAATATTTCTAAAATTACAACTTAGCTTGAGAGTGTTGGATGCGACTTCAAAAGTGAGCACATATGTAGGGTATGATTCATATAACACAAAA
This sequence comes from Euphorbia tirucalli, assembly GCA_039660915.1. Taxonomy (NCBI): domain Eukaryota; kingdom Viridiplantae; phylum Streptophyta; class Magnoliopsida; order Malpighiales; family Euphorbiaceae; genus Euphorbia; species Euphorbia tirucalli. Next base: position 18,002,524 of record CM077639.1, read on the forward strand.
CCAATTGGCTTATGTTAAGAATGTCCAATGTACACTACTAATTTTCCAAACTTTAGTTTTGTTCATTTACAATATGAGATCCTCAATAGAAGGCACTCAGCAAAAACATGTACAATGACCAAATAAATTCGAAAAAATCTTAAATAAGTAGTGAAATGGTTGGTTTATAACTGCTCTGGAAAAAAAAAAAAAAAAAAGTTTGTTTATTTTTTATTTTTACTGAAAAAATTAAATAAAAAAAAAATCATTGGACGATATGTCTACAATAGCACAAAGCTTAACAGCAACACTACAAGACTGAACCTAAGAATGCAAACCAAGCTTAGCAAGTTGGTTTATTTAATTGTGATTTCATCCGTAAAGTTGAACCACTCGTCCATTTATATTCTGTATGGGTCTTGCATTTGTATCGGATGCCTGAAATTTATGTATAATTACATATCACCATCAGAATTTCATTCTAAATATTCACATAAATTCTTAATTTTCAATTCGGAACTATTAAATTGTTAATTAATTAAAATAAATCCAAGATATATGTACTTACGTCATGGACAGCTACACGTAGCAGTCCCACTTGTTCTTTTGTCACAGTTTTCAGCTGAAATTGGTTAATTAAGTATTTAATTAATACATAGTCATAAAATATAGAAGAAAAATTACTCCAACAGAAATAGATCAGAATTTTAATTATAATTAACTGGGGGAAAACCTCTTTAAGAATTGTCCAGGTAACATTTTCAGTGCAAGGAGGAACTGTAAGAGAACCAATATATCTGTAATATGAGTTGCAGTCAATCTTAACATCGTCTGGGTTAACTATTCCAACCGCTATCTCTCCTTCTGTATTTCCAGCTACCGCTGTTAATTTCTCCGTCAGCTAATCATGATTAATTAATAATTACAACAAATTTGATATAATTAAGATTAAACAAAAAGCACATATATATTTATATATATAATCCTTACAGATGATAAGAAAGAATCTGGTGCTCCTATTTGATACATAATTCCAATCACAGCATACTTCCCATCTTTACTTTCATGAACCATGTGTAGCTCTAAGGCGTACCTGCAAATTTTTTTTTTTTTAATATGTTGAGATCAAATTTTGAATTTTTATGGTTCATAGTTAAGATTTTGATAAACTGAATATTAATAAATTTAATTTAGTAGACCTACCTGTTTCCTTTGACAGTGTGCTCGGTTGGGGAATGCCAATGGCACTGTTTTAGAACATATTGTGTTCCATTAATTTCAAGAGTTCCTGCTCCACTACTTTCCCATTGCAACTATACCAAAAATATGTTAAAAATATTACTAAAGAGAATAAAATATTTGGGAATAAATAATATTCTCACATTTCACATAATTAAATGAAACTAAAGGGAGTCTAATAATCTAATTCCATGTATTTGAGAATCTAGTGGAGTTTCCATGACTTTGAGCTTTAAAAAAATGTATATTCTTTCTAATAATAACAAAGTTTTTATTGAAAAATTATAGAATGCACCTAACACACCACATCATTCGTATGCCAAATCAATAAAATTACATTATGTAATATATTTTAGGATTTAAAATTGATAAAATAGCATCTAGGGTTTATATTTTAAAAGTCTATAATTTTATTTAAATAATTAACTATTAAATAAGTAATTAATTAATTACACCGTATTATTAATCTATTGATTGGAGTGTGACATATGGATGACGTAGTGTGTTAGGCATACTCTATAACCTCTCGTTTTTATTATTCATAACAAATGTCATTTTTTCAGAGTTTTACATAACAGTTATAACTTCCATCTATTAACCATTAAATTTCGATTGAAAATCAACAATCCTAAACGTCTAACTCTCCCTTATTTTTGCCAATATATATTCTTTCCCTCATTAATTTTTTATTTTTCCATAATTAATAATTCACCTAAAAATAAGGAATTCCGATCCATATATATTTCATACAACTATTGTGATTTCAATCTACATATATTCCTGATTTCAGGGTTAGTTTCGTAATATACATTTGAAATCAGTAGCAAATTTGAGTTTACAATTATGAATAGGTATTAAGTTTCAATCTGATTATTGCCTTTTAGTAGCTAAAAGGAAAAAAGTGGATTTAGCCCAAATTTACCAAATTGGCACTTGTATTTCAGTTTGAGCAAATTTCAATCATATTATTGAACAATTTAACCCCTTATACTTCAATCTCACTACATTTAATCCTGTAAATTGATTTTTGTAAAATCTTCTCTCGATATATGGTACATGCACTTTTAATTATATATTTTGACTAACTAGGAAAATATGCTTGAATTTAATTTTTTATATAATAAATTTTTCTTACCATCATATCATGGCCTCTATTCTTTAGAATAGCATTAGAAGGTTTGTAGTTTCTCTTTAGTCCTTCTAATGGGGAAACTATTTGGACTCTTTCATTCGACAAATCAATTGGAGATTGCATTGCTCCATGTGTACATGCTCTCCATTCTGGATGAATTTCTCCCCATTTAGTCGGATTTTGGTAATCAAACTCTTTCTCATGTTCTGGAAAATAAATAAACATATGCATAAAATATCATGATATATATTACGATTATTAAAATGGGAAAAAAAAAGTAAGTTATTTCTCTTTATTAACTAATAACTCTAATATACCTATTCATAAAACAAGATAGGTATTATTTGAAATTAAGATTCCAATAGATAAAAATACTAACCAACTTCCTCGCATGCAATAGGAATGACATTGAAGAAAAAGGAAATCAAGAAAGTGAAACATAAGAGTTGGATTGGTAGCTTCCCCATATTGCTTTTTTAAATTTGGTTGGGTAATTTCAAGTATGGAGAGGATTTGTGAGGTTTGTAGTGCAATTAAGAAAAAAATGGCAATGCTTTACTTATATAAATGTATGAAATGAGTTTTTGTATAAACTTTGAAAATAGGAAGGCCAAGAGAAATTTACAACGATTAATACTCATCTATTGCTTATATGTGGTCTTTAGATTTTCCATATATTTAGTTGCTTCATTTAGACTACTCCAAAATATTTAACATGTATTGTTAGAGTAGAAAGTTAACGGTATAAAATGCATAAGATTGAATAAGCTATATATGAACACTCTACCCTGAAAATGTGGCTATTAGTTTGGATCATTTGTAACACAAGCTAGGAGAAAACATCAAACAATGTTTTTTTCTTTTTCTTTCTTCTTACCTTTAAAGATAATAATGAAAGTTATGTTTAGACCTTCTTTATCAACTTAAGCTCTTGGATCTATCCCAATAGTAGCCATCATGCACTCTGCTAATAAAGGGGTCATGACTTTAAACGATGAAGTTAGTCACCATAGATGGCATCACCACTACTAAGACTTTTATACCAACCACCGGAGTTCAGGAAGAAGTGGCCGCTGCAACAATGCTTCCTGAAGTTACTAAAGTTGACTTGTCAACGCTCACCGTACCACTGAAGTTGTTGGGAAGTAATTTCATTGATTTGTCATCCTCTTAATTGATAGTGTTTGACCAGACCTCCCTGCTTGAACGCTAAAAGAGAGGAAAGGATGCTAATTGTCCTAGATGGGGACATCTGATGCCTAAGTCAGTAAGATTTTTAGGAAAATTACAAACTGAAAAGAGTTTAGATTGTATAAATGAAACCTAAGGCATATGTGACTCATAATCCCACTAAAACAGGGACAATGTCTCCGCTTATTAGGAGTTGGATTTTTAATTAGGGTTAAACAGTGGCACATGTTTAAGAAGTAGTTTCATGATCGGACTATATTTTCTAGATTGGTAGGCATCTTATCCTTTTAGGCAAGAAATGCTCATTCTCCAGCCTGCCAAGGACTTATAGGCAAAAGACCGAACCTAGGTCCATATCTAGATTGAGGAATCGAACCTAGATTCATTTCTAATACTTATAACTCCTTAAAGGCTTCGTTTAGTGTTAGGCCGGACCAATACTATGAAAATATTTAATTATCGCATCATTCATGTTTGGATGCCATTAAGAAGGAGCCAAAATTTATTTCTCACACAAAAATCAAAGTAGGTCGAGCCAACTTTATTAGCTAATATGAGTAATGTTTATGATAAAAATAATAAATATTAATATTGTGAGCTTTATCTATGAGCATAAATTTTTAGGTCACTTGGTTCTTTAACATGATATCATAGCATCTTAAACTTAAAGATATTATGTTCAAATTGTTGCAGTGTCATTTGTAGGTAAAATCAACACGTTGTAAATATAGCTTAATTTTGCCAATCATATATTCATCATTTACCTTCAAGAACATCGTCAGCCTCTTCATAACATATCGATTACGGAATGGTTTTGAGACAGAAGAAAGCTATAAGGAAAAGAGAGAATGAGGAAATTATTGAGAAAGATAAAGGCAAAAAGGTGAGGATAGAATTGGAGGTTACGCTAGGGAAAAAGAGTTTGTCACAGGGAGAAGGGTGAAAAAGAACTAAAAAGTTGAAATTCTATACATCCATGAGTAAAATGTATTTCAATTGTCTTAGGCCATTTGGTTAAAATTTCAGAATTGAAATTGGATCCAAAATGGTAATGGTACGAAATCAGAATCGAAATCAATGTTTTACCATTTTGTTTGCTTTAATCTAGAATCGAAATCACCATTTAGTAATTTTATTTGGACTAATTATGTTTGCATCTAATCCATGCTTTTGAACCTGTTTCTTGGTTTTTCAAATGCCATAGATTAATTGGAGATTTGAATCGAAGTTGAATTCTGATAAAAGAAAAAAAAAAGAATTCAGTGGTGAATGTCTTAGTGAAGATGAGTATTGCAGTAACATTTATTGGAATTTATCAGTTGATGTTTCTTGCAATAACATAAAACTTAAGAACTAAAGATGGCGTTATGCCTAGATCCACTATCCCTATGGTTGGATCAATAGCCATTTAAACACTTTAAATGCAAGAATTTATTTTGATGATAACAAACAAATGGACAAGAGAAATAATTGTAAAGGAATAGTACATCTAAAGTCCATAGCATTTATACAAGAAGACCCTTGGAATATAAGTGACACTTGGAATTTCATAGTCCTAGCACTACAACTCTTTTAAGTACAAGAATTCCAACCAAGGACTTAATATAAAGAGATATTTGCAAAGTACATAAGCTTTTATTGTATACAAGATCTCGTGACATGCACAAGAAGTGGCCAAATGTGAAGTTAATTGAAGTCAACATGATAGCTGAATAAAAGTATTGTAGACATAATGATCAAGACTGACTTCATACAGTAATGAACTTTTAGCTAACTAAAAAGGACAGTTTCAGAAGTAGAATGTTTGTCACAAAACAAGCATGACAAATAGTCAACTAAAAGAAGCAAACAGAACTTGCCAATTTTTAACTCTCCAGACACATTCATTTTAGCTGATTAAAAGTGGAAGCCAGTCATTACAAGACAAAAATAACGGCTAGTTTCTGAAAGGGAGTAACGGCTAGTTTTTGGATATTTTCCTATATAAAGAAGCTCAAATCAGTTTGAGAAGTTAAGAGACTTAATATTCAGTACAAGCATTCTCACTCTAAGCCAAGTGCTTCTCTCTCTAAAAGATTTGAATGTTCTGAGCTTCGAACCAAGCTTCTTCCAAGTCTCTTCTACAACACACAATCACCAAACCGAGTTGCATCTTTATGTTGTATTTTGGAAGATCACAAGTGTGTTACCATATAAAAATTCTCATCTTTACAAACACCTTGAGTTTGTCTATTGAGCTTTAAAATAGACATTGTAGAGTTTCTCAGTTGAGCTTTAAAACTGAGTGTGAAAAGTTTCTTAATTAAGCTTGTAAAAATTAAGGGTGAAGTTTTTCAATTTCCTTGTGAAAAATTGAGATAAATAAGTAAGGGATTTACTTATTTGGATAGCTTTAAGTTATAAAGCGCTAGAGCTTGATTCTTGCTCGTTCAAAAGGATCATGGTGGAACTCTCAAGTGGTGAAGCTTAAGGAGAGGAGTAAGCCGGAGTCGCCGAACTTCTATAAATCTCTTAAGCACAATCTTTCTAAGCTCTACTCTATTTATTTGCAAGCATTTTATTTATTCTGCTTCATTCTTTATGTTTGTTGATTTTGTGCTTAAGGTGCTACTTATTGACAATTGCATAATACTTGTGTGTTATAATTTCGCATTCTTTACAAGTATTTTGTGTTCGGTATTATTGACCACTATTAGCTGGTTATTTAATTCACCCCTTCCTCTTGAATCTAGACTAGCCTTTTTGGACCCACACCCACTTTCACATGGTATTATGTTAATCTCCTTAAATATTATATATTAATTTCCTAGATATATTTTCTAATCATTCTATTTTAAATCAAATTATAGAATTTGTCCAAATTTTGATATAAAGAGGTGAGGAGGATACAAAAAAGCCATGGCTATGATTACATGAAGTTGAGTTGTAAATAGTAATTTCTGAATAAGCGTATAAGGGCATCCTCAATGGGAAGAGTCCCAAAGGAGTTTGTCAAATTACTTTTTGTGCCGCCTAATCATTTTGAAAAACCTCACTGCTTTTTCATTTCAAACAATCCTTAAAGGGTCTCACATATATCTCATCTCACCTACTTTATTTTTTCACAACATCAATATTTATTTTTTAATTGATATATTAAGTTTAAAAATTAACTATTTCTCACAATTATATTTTAATAATATAAAATAATATTGTAATATTACCGGTTTAATTTATGTCAATATTATTGTTTAATCATTAATACTTCACTTCATCAAACGGCTATGATTGTTCAAAGGGTGTTTTTAAGAGCTAAAAATCAAATGGCTATTTGATGAATCACATGCTTTAAAGAAACAAGGGATGCATGGGACGACACTGGTAGAAAGTGGGTAAATGTCTTTTTTTATATATTTTTTTAAAATTAATTGATCTGTTGAAAGAGTCAAATAAAGATACAAATTGTGTTTATTTATATTGTGTTTACTTAAAGCTGAAATCCAATTTGAATTTGTTTTAAAATATTATAAATAAAATAAAAAGATAAAGCTGAAACAAAAGTCAGCTTTTACAGGATATTTAGGACCCTCAGGTTGAGGACCCCTCTAATTCTTGAGGAGCTTCTCATATTATCTCCAATGGTGCTTTACAAGTCTTCAAAGCTAGAAGAGCCCTTTGAAGATCCCCCCCATTGGGGTTGCCCTAACCGCTTCCAAGATAATTAAGAAAGTTTTTTCAATAAAGAAAAAAAGGAGAAAAGTTTTGATTAACATGGGAATGAAAACTGATTAACAAGGGGTAAGGGGGAATGGGTGATTCCCCTATTTGTGGGATTCGTATTCCGATTACAATATTAGTTTTAGGTAACCAAACAACAAGAATGAAAATATCTCGTTCCGATTCTGATTCCTAAGTATGTTTTTTACTCAACAAACACCCTCTTAAACTTAAAGATAGAGTGATGAAACTGTAGCCTCATTAAGAAATAATAACTGTTATAAGCATGGTTTTCAGACCCGGACCGGTCATCGAACCAGTGAACGGATGGATTCATGGATTTTGGATTAAACCGGAATCGAACCGGATTTAATAAATATATTAAAATATTAATATATTTTTATTTTTATATTTATAATTTATGAAAATTTGAACATTTGTATTATAATTCTTTAAGTTTAAGCATTTCAAACACAATATGGTAATTAAAAAAACTGAATTTATGAAACATAGTTTTTATAGTTACGATTAAATGTCAATTTAATTTAAAAATATAAACTATATTTTATTTTAATTATAAACACCTCAAAATAATAACTTAAATTTTATATTCAAATAATTAAAAAAAAAAGTCTGGTCGAACCGAAAAACCGGTCCGATTCACAGTTTTCCAGTTCGACCGGCCGGTCCGACCAAAAGTTGACCGGTTGTCGACCAAAGTGAAAACCGGATAGAAACCGACCGGTCTGACCTCTGATTCCGGTCGGTCCGGTCCGGTTTTCACAACTATGGTTATAAGTTAACTCTTGATAAATTAGGTTTTCATGATTTTGTAATATAGTGTATTATAATATCAAGATTTCATAATAGTTATTATTGTTTTTTTTTTTTAGGAATTTATTGTTGTTAATAATATAATTTAATTACTCTTTCTAGGGTTTTTGTTTCTGCTTTTCGGAACAGCTTTTAACTTTTTACCTCAAAAAATAGAAAATTAGTGTTTGGTTAGATTTATTAAACAACATCTTTTAGTTGTTTTACAAGAAATTATCTAGTTATGTAATTATTTTTACTAATATTTTTATAATATATTCATTTTTATAATTGTTGTATTCTAATATAAAATATATGTTTATATTAGTTTTTTTACATCTTAATAGTAACATCTGATTATAAGTATACCAAACACTATTAAACAATTAGCCAATAGCTAGCAGCTTACTGCAACAGTAAACAGATAACATGAAAAGCAACAGCTATTAGCTAACAGCTAAACCAAATAGACAAAAAGAAAATGTTATTCTTCTAGTTTTACATAATAATAGTAAACTAATAGTTATGATTATTAAAATTATATATTGCTATTTATAATTATATTTGGGAGTTATTTTAATGATTGATCTGGAATATAAAAAAATTAATAAAAAATATAGAAAAGATGCATTATGACAGAAATGAATTAATTGTTTGCAATCATGGAGATTGAAATAAATGGAAAATAAATATGGCATTCGCATTCATGAAAATAAGAAAGAAGAGAGGAAATAGAAACAATAAAAGGGTTTGATTTTATATAGATATATAGAAAAATTAGAATAAAATAAGATTAATTGAAAAGAATATGAGTAGTGACGTAGAAAAGAGAAAAACGTTTTTATTTTTATTTTATTTTATTTATTTATTTATTTATTTTTTTACATATGTACTGGGATGTTGCCAAGCAATCGAAATTTAAAAAGAAAAAGGACAAATCAGTAAGGATATTTTATATATTTATTAGAGCAATAAAAACGAATAAATAATGTAGAACAAAAAAATACAACCCCGAAGCACAACTCTCTCAGTGTCTCCCTCTACAGTGAGTGATAGACCCACCCAATTTTATTTATAGACAACACAGCAATGACATATGAAATAATTTAGCAGTGAATTGGTTTAATCCTGATCTGATACGTCAGGTCGATAAAGTTGCACCACACGTCCATTTGTCTTCTGTATTGGCCTTGCATTTGTATCCGACTCCTGCAATTTTTACAAAGTTGGAATTATTTATCATTTTTAAATGGACAAATAAAATTAATAAAATATTATCCAATCCAAGATGTATGTACTTACGTCATGGACTGCCACACGAAGCAATCTAACCTGTTCTCTTGTTACAGTTCTAACCTGAAATTGATTAAGGATTAATAATAATAATAATAATAATAATTTAGAAATAAATAATGTAAGAAGAAACGAAAATAACCTTTTTAACGATGGTCCAAAGAACATTCTCAGAACAAGGAGGAACAGTAAGAGAACCAATGTATCTGTAATACTTTCTGCTCCCTATCTTTATATTTTTTGGGTTTACGTTTCCTACTTCTATCTCATCTTCTTTGGTCCCAGCCACTTCCCTTAATTTCTCTGTCAGCTGTTCACCATTAATTATATAAACCAATTCAATTTCATTTTAAATCAAAATTAAACATAAATCAGAAGAAAGCAGCATGCTTACAGATGACAAGAAAGTGTCCGGCCTTCCAATTTTGTACATAATCCCAACCACAGCATACTTCCCATCTTTACTCTCATGGACCATGTGCAGCTCTAGTGCATACCTACAATATCATTTTATTAATTAATTAATTTTGTTTCATCATGTAATTAAGTGAATTAATTAAGCCTACCTGTCTCCATTGACAGTGTGCTCAGTTGGGGAATGCCAATGGCACTGTTTCAGAACATATTCTGTTCCATTAATTTCAAGAGTTCCTGCCCCACTACTATTCCATTCCAACTGTGTCCAAACCAAAATATAATAATAATTAATTCATAATAAAAGGACCATCAAATTAAATTTAAGGAATTTTGTCACGCTAATTATATTTTATCTGGTTTATATACATCTCACCAAACACCATTGACGACTTTAAAAATATATATATATATATATATTTATATATTCGTGTAATTATAAGGTGCAATAATTTTGTCTTTTAGTAGCCAGATAAGATGATTTTAATTTTGGTTTTGATTATTAAGTTTTTCTTAATTAATTACCATCATATCATGGCCTCTATTCTTTAGAGTGGCATTTGAAGGCTTGTAGTTTCTCTTAAGTATCCCTAAATGGGAAACTATTGAAACTCTTTCATCCAATAAATCAATTGGAGATTGCATCTTTCCATCTCCACATGTTTTCCATTCTGGATGAATAGAAGCCCATCGAGTTACATTATTGTAATCAAATTCTTTCTCGTTTTCTGCAAAATAATTAAATAATTTTAATCTCACATCATAAGATCAAGAACAACAAAATGAAAAAAAAATAAAAATAAAAATCATCCTATTCATCATAATACTAATGTAAATTAGTATGCATAAACAAGATAGATTTATAGTTGTAATCAAGAAAAAAGAAAAAAAAAAAAAACTCACCAACTTCCTGGGATGAAATTGGAATGATATGGAAGAGAAGAGAGATGAAGAAAGTGAAACATAAAAATTGGATTGATATTTTTGCCATAGTGTGTTGATAGCAATTGGATCTCTTCAAGGCTTTGTGAGGTTTTAATTTGTAGAGTAATTGAGAATAAATGGCAAATTGTGGACATATATAGCATTAATCTCCAATATGAACACGGAATAAACAAATATTAAATTAGTAATTAAGTTGACCACATTGAATTTGTAAGTAATTGTGATGGAGTAATTAATTAGATAGGTGTCCAATTTTTGGCTGACAAAGTTTGAATATGGGAAGGAGAGGAGATGTTAACATCTAATAGTCAGCCATTGCTTAAGATTAGTCATATTTGATGATGACAAAATTTGGAAGAAAACCCAGGTGGTCTTTCAATTTTCTCTTCTCTTTTTTTTTTTTTTTTAGTCTATTATATTTTATTCAATTTCAATTAGCTTTTCTTTTATATTTTTCAAACCGAGGACGAATGCAGCATTAGAAGGAAATGAGATCCGTTTTGATTACTTATTATTCTTTAATTAATTTCTGCAAATAGTAATTTATTAGAATTATTGAGTGGGAGTTAGTAGATTTGGTAGGAATACAGGATGGAAATAACCACCCTAAAATAATTAATTTTTAATCAAGTGTGAAAGCGTCTTATGTACGGTAATCTTTTTCCATTTAAAATATGATTAATCTAGCATTTTTCCTTAATTTTTCTCTTCTAATACATATATAGTTCTCCAGCAATATTGTGAAATCCAGAATTATTAATAGTCTTTGACAAAATCAATAACAAAATGTATTGTTTCTGTCAATTTCATATCTTTAAAAAAAAATTTCAAGAATGTCCTAATAAATTATTATTATTATTACATAAATTAATGAAAGCATGTATCATAAGTTGATTCTCATTGATGAATTAGTCAAAATATTTCCAAATTGCTAAGTTGTCAAACCAATGTTATGGTACGTATCCTTCAGTTGTTTTTATAAATAATTAAATTGATCTTCCACGCTATTATATTCTCAAATAGGGATTATGGTTTTATTTTCTATATAGGGTTGTGTATATTAATCAATTAACTGGCCGGCATATATAAATTAAGATGGTTTTGGGTTTTAATTACCTAAAAAATATTTTAAATTCAATTTTTCGTGTTTACCGCTGCTGATTTTGATTGAAGAAAGGAACATCTAAAATTTAAAATTTATGAATTAAAAACGTCAAAAGTTTGTGATTTTGAAAGAAAATCAATTAATTAAGAAAAAGAAAATCGTCATGTGTATAATGTATTAATTTGAAATCATCACACATGACCTCGTTTTATGACTGAACTCTTTCGATTTAGACTTATAGAACCCAACCCCCCCCCCCCCCCCCCCCCCCCAAAAGTCAAATGGAAATCAAAATTGCAATTCAAGATGGTATTTGGTTGCACACATATAGGCAGTATGAATTATTTTAATATTGGCTTTAAAATAATAAATAATCTAGAAGGATATGATTTCCTTTTAAAATGGATTTAAATAAGGCAATGAAATAATTGCAAGTATTATTAACATGTTTTAATAGGCAAAGAATTTTGTGAAAATATTACGTGTGTAGCTTAACCCGCAAACAAAACGAGGCAAATAAAATTCTCCAGTTTATAGTTTATATTTTTTTGGACTTTTTTACAAGTCGGTTACATCATCTTTTGACCTTTTTATTTCTTCATTGCTTCTAAATTTGTCAAATCTACTCTACATATTCTAATATTCATTCGTGGGTTTTTTATTTTTTACTTTTTCAATCCATGCCTACATTACGACTAATTAATGGAAAAAACTGAAGTTATAACCAACTCGTAAAATATTTTTTCAACTTATAAACACTATAAGAAATGTTATGTTTGGCCGCAAAAAGTTTGTGATAACATAAATTTTACTGTCAAAAATTCAAAAACCGCTGCAAAAATTTAGAAAAAAAAAAATAATAATAATAACTCAATTAGCAGCAAAATTATGTCAATTTTTTTTGTTACAAATAGATATAGTTACAACTTTACTTAGTCCATGTCATTTCAAAATGTCATGGACGGACAAAAAACCAACACTTAGCAATATGTAGCACCTTTTTTATTGTTGCCTAAGTTGTAGAAGCAAGTTTTATATATACTTTTCGTCGCAAAATTTTTTATTGCTAAATCTTGGATTTCTTGCGGTGAAAGTTACCCAAAATTGGCAATTAATAACATATAACATTTGTGTCGACTAGCAAACAATTTTTATGTTTCAACAATAATAATTGGGTCTATCCTGACTCGAATTCAGATTCAATTAAATTAATAGTAATATGTTCTCTTGATATGTTGTAATTCATGTAGGTCAAATGAGAAAATTATGTAGTAAAAGAAATAGAGAGTTCCACATTTGAATTTGAAGTGATGAATTATTAAAAAGTTGGATAACATCACAAAGTATTAATAATCTTCAAAAAGGTGGAGAAGTTATGGAAAAGTATATTTTTGTACAATTAATGAAGTCTAAATATTCATTTTTTTTATTTTTTTATTTTATTTAAAAATTTAAAGAAGTCCTTCTTTTCAAAATGCCATAATATTATATGCTCTTTATTTTGGCCTTTTTTATATATAAAAATTTTGCAGTATTATCTTTTTTATTATGCAAAAATTTATTATCACACAGTACCGAATGAATCATGCATTAAGAGCAGAAGGCCTTCTAAAATGACAAAGCTTAATGCCACATGGGGCAGATAGCTTTCAACACAGCTTACATCATTTACAGCATAAGATACTTTACAACTCAAAAGACGAAATTATTGCAGACACATCTTCAACTTTCAGACATTTTGCAACTGGTTTTGTGATTAATTTTTTTACCACATTGAGTATATCATCTTTCTATTTTGATAATATTATTTCCACTTAACATATTTGTTTTGCATAGGCTATAGTATCTGTTAACTAGGGTGTAACACAATTTTTGTGGATACGTGATACTAAATATGAGGTATGATTTACATTTATATCTATGACATGCCTCATGCACAGAAAGTATGATTCAGATTCCTCTAATTAACTCATGAGTCATCTATTTATTTTTCACCAGAATTGTGTCATGTACTAGTTAATATATATATATATATATATATATATATATATATATATATATTGGAACCCACGCGAGATAAAGGCATCAACTTTAAGGCTAATTCAATTAAAACAAAATATATATATATATATACTCAATCTGTTAAAAAATTGATCATATATAGAGCCAATTGCGAAATCTATAGAAGTTCATGTATTCAAAATGCAATGTGCCATCAGCACTATTAAAATTGATCACGGACTAATATTAAAAAAAATAATGAATCATACAATACTAATCGACTAACTTATGGATTATTTATTCAGTTGGTAATACATGTTAAGTTTGTAAGAGAAACTCAAGTTTGAATTCCAATAAACACATTCATAGGGAGAATAGCTTTAACTATAACTAAAATTTGAATGAATCTATCTTAATGAGAATGCATGTCATTTGTATACAAATAGAAAAGTAAAGTGTAATTTCATATATCTAAAAAACGTTAGAAATATAATTTTAATATTATACTTTTTTATTTCTATTATTTTGAATTTTAATGATTTTAATATTATACTTTTTTATTTCTATTATTTTGAATTTTAACGATAAGTAAATATTTTACCTAATTATTTGGATATTTATTGAATTAAAATAGAGCTTATCTGAACAACATTTGGCTAATTAAAGCTGCTTTTTGGTTGTTTAAAGTAGCAAATAGGCTAAAAAAAAGAGTTGAAGCTGCTCTAGCTGAAGGAGACTGAACAGAACCAAAAACAAAAGTAGAAGAAAAATATAAACCAAAACCAAACCAAAGTTTATATGGTTCAGTTCCCGTTTTGTCGATTAAAACCAAATTAGCAAAAAATTTCAATATTTCAATTTTTTAATTTATGTTATCATTATTTCATTATTAATTATATGTAAAGTATTGCTTAAAAATAATTTATAGTACATATATATTACTAAAGTCTCATAAATACAAACTATATAATATATATATATATATATATATATAATATTTTTGCTATTTCGGTTTGGTTCGGTTTTGTTTCGATTTTTCCAATAAAAACCAAAAACCGAACCATAAAACTAAATTACTATATTTTATAAAACCCAAACCCAAACCAAATAGAGTTTGGCTCAGTTTGGTTTTTTAGTCTCGGTTCGGTTCGATTTTTGGATTGCGATTTGGTTTAGCTCACGCCTAAATGAATGAGCCTTGTAAGGAGTAGAAATTAAGCCCAAAAAAGAGGAGTGGATTCTTTCTTTGTGGAATTCTCTAGAATACCCTTTATTTGTGTGGTTAAAAAGAGTGAAACATATGTGATTAAAATTAGGCCAGTAAGTCTGCTTAAACAGTAAAAGATATTTTGCCTAGCTCTAGAATTATTCAAGATCACTATAAATTCATCTAAAAGAGGAAGGATGAAGGGTGATGAACTCTTCCAGACTCTCTTGTAAATTTCAACACTTCCTATATTAATAGTAATTTTCTTTTTGTTTACTATATCTATCTCATATATTAAGGTTGTCTATGAGTAGTAAGTTCGTTCAACAAGCTCAAGCCAACTTTGGTTGGCATTAATAAGTGAATTTTCTCCTTATCTACTATGAGTAAAATTGCTTGATGATTGTTTTGTGGTGCACTTCATTTAATTACGAGATTGATCACTTATATATTGCAGTAGTTGTGATGAGACCAGGAGAAGATTCATAACTATAGAAAAAACCATGAAACACATATAGTATAATGCTGAAGAAATTCAATTAGATTGCATGCTAGGGTTTTTATCTTTTGATAAAATGCTTACATGAACTTAAGGCATGGTTGTTAGTGTATGTAGAAGAAATTCGATTATGATAACTATTACATAATCCATATTGCTGAAGAAATTCGAGTACAGTGATCTTAAAGTAAGAAACCTTAGATCTACATGATTTAACACTGTTTATAATCATTAAGGAAAAAATCTCACTGAACATGCTTGACTTTGCTCGGTTTAAGTCTGTGCCCTATTATTATTATTGTTACCTTTATTTATGTTTTCCGAGAATCTCAAATCTGTTTATGTTTTATTTTGTTTTACTTTTCTTAGTTGTTTTACCTTGAAATCTTAATTTAATTATTGGAAGATATCAAATCTACTTGTTTACTTGAAAAATTGAAATTGTTCACACCAATCCTTGTAGAACATAATAGTTGAATTCACCATTGTACTATAATCTAATCTAGTACATTTACCAGTGCGATATCCGGGGACAACATTTAACATCATCTGTAGTATAAAATAATATAACAGTGGATTACCACAATAAACCGCTTAATATATTATTTAACTTTGAAAGGTACCATTTCATATATTATAAAGATTTGTTATATGTTTATATATATAAATATTTGGTTCTCACATAGGCTGCTTATACGAAATCAATTATATATTATTTTATTTAATGTTCTTCTTTAAACATCCAAATTCAATATAAAGTCAAGTTAGAATAAACTCTTTTAACGGATGAAGTTGTCTCAATATTTTTTTTTTTTTTTTTTTTTTTTTTTTTTTTGTACGCATGAGGCTTGAAACTAAAATTTTGCTTACAAATAATAAGCTCATTATCATTCCAATCAACCATGGTCGGTTTATATTCCAATTAAAATACTATTTAAAAGAGAGAGAAGAAATTTTACATGTATCAAACGGTCCAAAGCATATGTCATTACTTTTCGAATTATTCCACGGGAAGATAATTCGGAAATATGTAATTGAAAATTAGGAAAGGTTTGCCAAAATATTCAACTAATCCATTATCATTAGGAAACTAATAATTCCTATTATGACAGTTGTAGACCTTTGTTAAGTTGGTTAATTTAGGAAAGAAAAAAAAAATTGAAACTCATCACCAAGACGACACCGACTAACAATCAAAGACATAATAGTATATTTCATTTTCTTATTTGGAACTTGGAAGGGTAATTAACGGAGATTATGATCATGGATTACAAATGGATTATGTAATAATTTATGATTTAATTATATGTTATTATGTTGGATAAACAATTTATTATTCCCTATATTTTTACATATTACACTAATTAGACTAACATGTACTCTAAGGTCCATAAATTTTGTCTCAATCAACTTTTTAGGGCCTGTTTAGTTCTGCTGTTGCTGTTTACTATTTGCTATTGGTAAAACTAATTTTTGCCTCCGAAACAGCTAAAACAGCTGTTTGATAGTCCTAACCAAACGCTTAGAATCTACTGTTTCAAACAAAAAAAAAAAAAAAACAAAACAAATAACAGCTGTTCGGAAAAAAAACCAAACACCCACTTAGTTCTTCAATCTGTTTTTGCATATAAAAGTACAAAACTACCATTGGTTATAACTAAAAAATAAATCTTTTGATTTTTAAATCAAATTAGAATACTTGTAATAACTTTTTTTTGTATATATATATATACCAATATTTATATACTTGTATACATTAGTTATAAAAATAAAAATTTCGCTATTACTTAGTCTCTTAATTTTTTCTATCATTTTCTTTATTAGTTTAATATAATATCTTTAAAGTAAAAATAAATGTTCCTATAATTTAGATAATTTCTCAAAATGATTTTTTTTTTTTTTTTTGTTAATGTTGTTAATAATGTAAAGATGAAATGTATGTTCCAATTCTATATAATTCTACTCCTATTTTATATTTTTAAAATTATTTATTTATTTATTTTAATGAAACAAATTTTATGCCGATAAATTAGTTTATATAATTATATAAAATTTAACAAATTAATTAATATTACTAATATTAAAACTTAGTGGGAAAAAATAAAATAGGAATAAATATATATTTTACAATTATAAATTAGAATAAAGACCAATTTTGATATTTTTAATCTAATTTGATCATTGATTGTATTCCATCCAGTGATCAAACAGTAGATAGTGACAAAACTTAAGAATCTTATATATAGACTAACTAGGATAATATGTAAATACCTAATAAATTGTTTCCCCTAGTTTTTGAAAATAACTAACACACATCTAAAAGTTTCAAAAGCGTAATAAATTATCAGACCGTAATAAATGCACGCCCTCAATACACAAATTTTATTTTAGTCCTCTTTTTTTCTTTCCTTATTCAAAAATACTCTCTTTTCTTCCTCACTGAATCTTTAATTCAAAAACTCATTTTGGGAACCTATTTATTATCTTCTTTTATTTAAATTTTTTTTTTTTTTTATTCTCTTCTTTTTGTATTCTATTTCTAATTTTTTTAACGTGTCAAATCTAACAAAGAACCACGTGGCCAAAGACAAGTTGAATGAGACCAATTTCCATCAGTAGAGGAAAGAACCAATTTCCCAAAGATAAGTTGAATTAGGAAACATAAACATTCCACCATGAATTCCTCCTCCTCTCCACCATTCACACCTCTATCACTTTCCACCTCATTTCTCTCATATGCAATAGCAAAAATAGTTAGACTCGTCTTCAATTTCAATTTGCAATGGAAGAAACGCGTGTGATTTTGCATATTGATTGACAACATTTTAACAACAATAAACAAAATTCTTTGTTTTCTTTCAATAATTTTATTATATATTCACTTTTACCCTTTAGCTTTTTATGGGATAAATTTCAAAAAACTACCCTGTAATTTTTGCAATTTACAAGACGATTTTTCTTTAATAATGGTTCCTATGGTTTCAACCCTTAGCCAAAAAAAAAAAACCATCTACAAAATCTGTCCAAAAAGCTGTGACGCGACAAAGGATATTCTAAAGATATTTTTGGTGATTAAATTAAAGTTTTTGAGTTATCTAGAGATGCATTAGGCGAATAATAAGTATTAAGTCCGCCCATGAGCCATGATTATGCAATCGCAGACTACAAATTGGGCTAAACCAGGTCGTTGTTAATAGTTCATGGGTCTAGATATCACTTCTTGTTCAATTCACATTGGACTTGGCCTCAAAACTGAGAATAAGTTGGGCCAATTCATGGCAGAGAGAGGAGCAAAGTGGGCTTTTAACAAAAATAATACATTGTGTTAGGTTAGGACTATCAAACTACTTTTTAATCTCTAACTACTTTTTGGTTCTTCACGTATTGATTATTAGCAACAGAGATAGTTGTGGCAGAAATTGAATATAATGAAAATTACTATTTTCCTTAATTTCATGAGAAAACATATGCTTCTAAAAATAATAATGATTCATAATTAATATTTTTAAAATTTTAGAGCCTGTATTTATTTATACAGGAAACAAAACATAGTACGTTCCTGAAATTTATTAATCAGTTACCTTCAATTAATTCATTATTAATGTACAAGATTTTAGTTTAAATAACCAAAAATTAGTTACGTGTAAAACATCATTCCTATAATTAACCGAAGTTTTAAGTTGATTTTGAGAATAATAGAAAATCTGATTTGCTATAGGTATATGATTTAAATTTTTTGCTTAATTATAGGTCTTGCTTATTTAGAATGGGCAAATTATGTACTAGCCAATTAACTTATTTGATCTGTATGCTCATCCTTCAAATTTCAGGGGGTAGATATGGATTTGTCCAATTAATTTACGATTGCACTATGAACTAAGTTTGAAAAAAATATCAAACATATTGTTAAACTTGCATCTTAGCTAGCAATATTGAAATTAAAATTTCTCATTAATCTTATCACACTAAGGTGCAACATTATGAATAAAGTAAATAGGATATGATTAACAATTGAAAAATCAGAAGAGCAAATGAAGAAAATTATTTAAAAAAAAAAAAACTAAATTTAAGTTTAATTTTTTTGGTGGAATCATCCAGTTGTATCTGGGTTTGACTCATGAAAAACCCTTTTTAAAAGGGTAAAGCTCTATCAGCAACTATTTTTACCATTTACACTACTTCAACTTGATAATGAGTTTATCTTAAATTGACAAATTTATTTATATATTATATAGTAGATAATAGAGTCACATATTATTGCCACGATTTTTCTACTTTTTAGTTATTAATTAATTTACATATTAATTCAGAAAAAATATTAATTAAATATTATTTTTACAAAAGTGCTACGTAATGAGAATGATAATTACATATTATTTCACTAAATTTTATTACCAATTTTAAAATATTACATGCAGATTGGTGCTTAAGATATTAATAAATGGAAAATAATATAAAAGAGGAAAAGATATAATCTATCATTAATTAATCAAAATATTAAAATATTTTATATGCAAGATTCTTTCCTTTCCTCTCTTTAATTTTCCTATTATCGCAATCAAACAATTATTATTGAAATTGCTAACTATTAAAAAAATTAACTAAATGAAAAATTAACTATTTGAATTACTAAGTGAAAAATTAGCTCTATATCTATATCTACTAAAATAGTAACAATCATGCAAAGGTGTCAAATTCTTAATTTTTTAAAATTATTTTAATCTATATATTAGATAAAGCATAATTTTTCTACTTTATTAATTATTAATTAATCTATATATTAAATCGGCAAACATATTAATTAAATATCATTTTAAAACAAGTTCTCTATATTGAGAAAGGCAATTAAATATTATTTTACCTAAAATTATTACAAATTTTAAAGTATTACGGGTATATCTGTGTTCAAGATATTAATAAATGGAAAATATTTAAAAAGAGAGAAATATATAATCTATTATTAATTTAAATATTAATTAATCAAAATATTAAAAGATTTCAATACATCCAACATTATTTCATTTTCTTTCTTTAATTTTCATATTATCACAATCGAGCAAATATCGTTAAAATTACTAAATAGGAAATTAATTAGTTAAAAGAGAAAATAGCTATTTGAATTTGCTAGGTGGAAAAGTAGTAGTTTTGTATCTATATATATATAACTACTAAAATAGTAACAATCAAACTAAGATTTTAAATTTCCAATTTTTTTCAATTTTTTTTATTCTATATTTGTTTGATCTCTATGTATTAATCTTTCAAATCTACTCACCAAAACAGTTTCACTACTTGAATTATCAGTAACCTTAACGCTTTATTATATATACCACTTTTCCGAATGAGTATAATTAAAATACAATATTTGTTTATAAGAAATACTTATATGATTGTATATGTTGTGGTTCATTTGTTATTCATTAAATGTATCAATAGATTTCTATCATCATATCTCCATATGTTGTTAATTATATCTTTTCATCTTTAATTCGGCTATTACGAAAAAATTAAAATTTGAAATTAAAACCAAAACTAAAAAAAATTATCTACAAAAAAATTAAAATTTGAAATTAAAACCAAAACTAAAAAAAATTATCTTTCATATTGATAATATTAACCAATAAAATTTGATATTAATTATCATACTCTTCTCATAACATGTTTTTGAGTTATTTAATTATTTATATAAATCAATAAACTACATAAAAGTAATTAAAAAAAAAAGCAATAAATCAAAACAAACCAAATTTACATTTATAAAGTACTAAATAAATCCGTGCATCGCACGGGCCATAGGCTAGTACATATTAAATGAGGGTAAATATGTGTCAAATTAACCAAAAAATTATAGAAAACATAAAACGTCAATAATAAAAGAAATTTTGTTAAAAATTTAGTATCTCTAGTGTACCCCAGCATGCAAATCTGTATTAGTCTTAGAAAAACGTAAAATACATATTTATTTTATTATGTGTTGAAATTTTATTTAATAAATGGGATTATTAAAATTCATACCTTGAATTCTTTGTTTGAGTTGCATTAAAAGCATCTCCAATGGGGGTTTTATTGTCAAAAAACCCATATTGGAGGGGTTCTTTGCAAGAAAAACGTTATCCACTTCATTTTTTTAAAAAAAAATTTAAAAAATAAATAAAAAAAAACTCTCTTTTGTCTTTTCTTTTCTTATTTATTTAATAATATGTGACCATTTTAGAGAATTTTAAAGGGGTTTTCTTCACTGAAAAATAATATGAGTTCTTTAAATTTGATGAAGTGGAAAGATAAAAAAGTTGGAAAGAACTTTTAAAAGTTGTCCCATTGAAATTCCTTTAATTTATTCTATGTAAAAAGGAATTAACAATTTTATTCGGAATCTTAGTCGTTGTTAGATCTCTTACCCATTAATTAAATATATAATTTATCATCATCCTTTTAAAATATTTCTCAAATTTGAAGCCCGAGATCATACCAACAATTTTATTTAAAATAATTATAAATTTGCTGATAGGACATTAATTAATTATGATCATAGAAGGTGAACAGCACAGAGCAAAAGGTAAATCATGACCAAGTTTGTCTTTAATTGGGGTTAAGGACATAATTATGATGGATATTGGAGAGTTTGAGATAAAATGAAAATAGAAGGGCAAGTGTCAGACTGGTAATAATTTGACTTTTGATGATTGAAAAAAATATATAAAGCAGCTAGCAGCAACTAGCAAAATATCAAATTAGTAATCAAAGTGTCACCTGAAATGACCAATTCATGCTTCATACATATGGCACAATTTAAGGTGTGAAGAATCATTCGATTTGCAATAATCACAAAATACCAAAAATAACATATAATTCGAATTGATATCCCCAATCAATACTTTTTCATTATGCTTCATTGACTTGTTATTTTTGTTGCATCTAAAATCCACCATTAAGGTGGGTTTTCCCTATTTATTGTGCACGAAATCAATAATTCCCCAATTCCATCATTTTGAAAATTGATTTGACTGAAAGAATATGGCAACCCCACTTAATTTTGTCCCAATTTGTGGATACAAAATCACTTTCATCTTATTAAACCTATAAAAATTCACATCTTAATTCCCTCTCTAGCTATATAAATGCTAAGCTAGCTTCGGCTATTCCTAGATCTCCTCCCTCCAACCACAGAAAATCAAACAACTCTATCTGCTGCAATATTTATTTGCCAGGTATGCATACATAAATTCATATATATATAAATTGGCTTGAAATGACATATTATTTGAAAATTATTTTTTTTATAACAGGGGAAAAAAAATGAAGGTAGTAGGGTATGTGTTGTTATTTAGCTTGGTGGTGAGCTTTTGCATAGGGTCAAGTGTAGAAATTGATAAGGAAGAGAAGCAGAGGCCGGGTGAGGAGAAGGATGCTAATTCTGGTCATGGAGAAAGCAGTTTGAACAACCACCATTATATCCCCAGACAAGACTTCAACAATGCCGGCAGCGATGCCGGTGATGGTCACACTTACTAAAACCATAGTCAAATATACTTTTAACTAAATCAAAAATTTAATTATTCACGAGTCTTATGTTTTGCAATATTTATTATATATTGAATATCTATATTTATGTTATGTGTTTTGGCTTAAATGGCTGTGTAATTGGCTTACGTAATTAAAGACCTTACTAGTCTTGGAATGTGTACAATGATGCATTTGTATTGTACAATATTATCAAATATGTATATGTTAGATTGTAATTTTTTGATTATGCATGGCAATAAATTCTATAATGGATATAAATAAATGTACCTGACCAACAAAAAACATGAGTAATACATTGGATATTAGGATTGGGCACAGTTCAGTCCGATCTAGGGATTTAGAAATCTTCAGAATTGGATTGGAAAAATAAATCTCCAGAATTGGATTGTTCCAAAATTTCGATCCAGTCCAGTTTGGATATTCAGAGATTCGGTTCAGGTCCTATCCGTTTTTGGGGTCTGGGGATTCAATCTGGTCCAATCCAAATATAAAAAATTAATCCTAAAAATAAAAAACACAGATATTTTCTTATACAATTTCAACTAAAAATTATAAATTCTAATAATATCTATCAAAATACTATAAATTAAGTTGATTCAATAGCTAGAAATATTATAAATTATTTTTTTCACATATGTTATAAAAAATGTTAATATTAAATAATCTCTTTATATATGAAATATAAATTTAATATTAATAAATTCTTGGTTCTATCAGTTCAGTTCTCGGTCCAGTTCAATTCAATCCGGTCCTGGATAAATTACGGTCCAGTTCTTTTTTTCGAAAAAAGTCAACAGTTCGATTCAATTCTTGATCTTTTTCCTTGGATATTGGGTCCGATCTAATATATCCGGTTCTTATACCTAGCCTTATTGAATATGTATCCACTTTTCATTGTCCAAGTCCATATGAATCAAAAATCACTCTAGAAAATTATATAGAACAGAAAAAAAATATGTGTCTTATTTTGATTGATTAATTATTTTACATAAGGTACAAAATTAAATATCAACTTCTTCTGTAAATTTAATTTGAAACCTCAATTCGACTCTCATAATTGAGTATTGAGTTTTTTAAAAAAATCATAATTAATGTAACTAATAGAAAATTTTAAATTAGTTCAAGTACATAATAATTTAACGGGGTGTTTGATATTTAATGGGGATAGGAATATGGATAAGAGTAGGGATGTAAATGGAGAGGGCGGGGCGAGGATTAGCAATCCCATCCCTTAATCAACATTTCTTTCTCTTTCCTGAAATCATTTCCCCTCTTTCCATCTCTATCATTATTCGCACAAATCTATCATCTCCTTCTCTCTTTGTATCACATACGTGGATACTGTAGTTGCAATCGAGCAAGCTGATACTAAAATTTAATTGTAAAAGCAGTTACGTAATCATACCTCAACAAATCAACTAAAAATCACTCATCAGAATCGATTAAGGAACATGAAGAACTAAATTTGAATTCGGATTTTGGGAGAAATGAGAAGAATTGAGATCTGAAAGTTAAATTAAGGGGTTATCATGGATGTTTATGTTGGAGCTTCGAAATTGAATCGACTGGTAGAGATGAAATGAAGAGAGTTGCAAAGATCGAGAAGCGAATTATTTGGGGAAGATAAGGGATTTCAATTGTGGTCTCTTTACAATTTCAAATTCTAACTCTTTAAATTGTTTTCCTCTACGACATAAACAAATTGGAAGATGAAGAAAGCATTTTCTATATTTGACTGGCATAAGAGACCCAAAATGGTGGAAACTAATGGGTATCAATGATCTTTTAATTGTTCTTATGAATTTTAATTTAGAAATTCTAATCGGAAAAAATCAATTGTTAGTATATCATGTGTATAAATAATGAAATGGTTACTTAAATTAATTCAATTGTGTTATTATTGAATTAAATTGAATTAATTCCAGATTTATTTGGCCGATCAGAAATTTTTGATCACCAGTCAAAAAATTTTTAAGGAAATTTTCGACCCTCTATCCGCCAATTCCTGGTTCCACCACTGGTAAAAGGGGGACGCAACCCCCATTCCCGACCTGTTAAGGAATTGCGAAAATTTTTTCCCCATCTTTGTTCCCGCGCTCGAACATCCCAATTCCTCAATAAAATTAAAAATTTTGCAAGTTATTATTTTTTGTTTCAAATTAAAATTCACATAATTGAAAACTAAGAACCTGATTGAAGAACTCAAAAACTTAGCTTTAGCTTGATATTTATCCCAAACCAATTCAATAACTTGACTCTAGGTTGTTAATCAAGTGGCGGGGGCGGAGACGGGTCCCCACAGGGATAGAGAATTCTCGATAAAGATTCTCACGGGACAGGGACAGGAATAAATTTATCCCCGTTTCTTGATCAGGGACTAGGATGGTAATAGCTCTACCCGCCCCGCGGACCTCCGTCTCCATCCCAGTTTAAAAACCACGGAGATCTCCGATAAATTCTCTGGTTAAATACCCAAATCCCTAACAATTCCCCATTTATATTTCTTTATCATTAATATTATTACATTACATTATTATTATTTATTATTTTATAAACTAAAGTAAAGAAGAAAACTAATCTCTTTCATGAATAATTATTAATGATATGTTAGTGTATAAGTTAGAGGGTGAAAATTGAAATTTGACAAGAATTCGTTATAAAATTGAAAATTAGTTTAACGGAAATGGGGATCCCCGCGGATAACCGATTTCCCTCCGGGATCGGGGATGGAATAGAAATTTATCTCCGATTAATAAACGAGATGGGGACGAAGATCTCCAAATAGTTTAGGAACGAGGATGGACCCGTTTACAACCCTACTTAACTCTTTGATTCAATATTTATTTTAGTTAAAAGTACCAGTTTAGTTATTCAACCAGTTGAGTTGGTGACCTTGATTATAGGATAAGGGTGAAAATGTTCTGAAATTGAGACACATGGTCATATTGACAAATTATGACAAGAAAGGGACTAAATTTATCTTTTGGCAATAAAATAATTTCGAAATAGTGGAGACTTGGACTCATGAAAGAAATTGATATTATTGTTGCCCAACTAACTATATGAATCAGCATGTATAGACGGTGCCTTCCACTCCATCATTTTGCTCAGTTTCACAGGTAATTAAGATCCCTTTTATTTATTTTCTTTATGGGAGAGATCCCTTTTGTTAATAAATGACCAATTTAATTAATGTTTTAATAGAAATCCATCATCAGTTTAGCTACAGAACTATTTTAATCTTATATTAAAACAGGGAAAATTGGAAGAATAGAAGAAATGAAGTCTACGGTAGCAGTAGGAGTTTGGTTGATGATGTTAGGATGTTGCCTTATTGGTGCGAGCAGGAAAGAATTAAGAGTTGAAAGGAGCGAGTCTGATGATCAGCAGCATCCAGTTCCTATGTATCAACAACTGATTCCTCAAGCTCACACTGATAATGAACAGCATCATTACATTCCTATTAACAGTTATCCACTTCCTCCTTGAGATGTTTAACTATTTAACTGCTGTTTTGTCTTTAATTACAACTTTGGCTGTCTTCTTCTTCTCATGGAGTCATGATTTGGCTACACGTTGTTCGTTATTAGAAGTGCTTCCAGTTTTGTGCTTCACCATGTGCATCATGTGTCACGTTATTAGTTGCTAAAAATTAGTAGTGAGTTGTTTTAGTGGCAACGTGTGTACTAATGCGTTGCTGTACTTTTTGTTATTCAGTCGTTGTGTTTTCTATTTACGTTTCTGTATAATTATATTTTAATTGAGTGAGTGTAATAAATCAAGA
Source organism: Euphorbia tirucalli (assembly GCA_039660915.1). Lineage (NCBI taxonomy): Eukaryota > Viridiplantae > Streptophyta > Magnoliopsida > Malpighiales > Euphorbiaceae > Euphorbia > Euphorbia tirucalli. The sequence goes on from CM077639.1 coordinate 18,029,346, forward strand.
TACCAATAAAGATCTATGTTGCAATTATGTTCACTCCATTCTTCTTTCCTTTTTTTGTTCATTATTAGATAAATTTTTAGAACTTCTTTTGTTACTTTCCAACGAAGTAGCAACTTAGTTATTAATTAAGATTGGCTTGAATAGTAAGGGCTACAGTCGTTTAAGTTAAAGATATCTAATTTGAGTTTAATAGTACGTAAAAAACTTTAATTACAAGAAGAGTCATCTAAAGGATGCATGATTAACCTCGAACCGAGTAATTAGACATTCTTCAAAAAAATAAAAGAAAAAAAAAAAAAAAAAAGCAAAGTAGCCAGGTTTCTTTTTCCTAGTGCGATGCTTTCATGGTTTTTCTTCTTGAAAAATCCAAATAATCATGCATGCTATCAAATCACAATATGTCAATAAATCAAATCATAGTCTGTTTGGAATTATAAATTCTCTTGCTTACCCTGCTGGTTATTAAATTTAAAGCTTCTCATCTTACGGATACATAATCAAATAATATAGTTCGGCAGTAGAGAAATTGATCACAATATGATGTTCTATCTTTGACCAATTGTGGGATTCGATTTATTATGTACAGTAAAACCCCAAATCAATTAAAGGACCATTGTTCTGTGACAATTAACACTTCAATACTAACAACCAAGAAAAAAAATAACTAATGTCTAATATGATAAATATTACTATTGGATATTAACTGTCCGCTTGAAATTTCGATCAAATGATTTATTGACATAAATATTATTATTGAACATTATCTATCAATCTGAAATTTCGGTCAAATGATTTATTGACCTAGAATAATATTATTCTGTTAAACCTAATCATAACAATGTTATGTAATATTGAAATTTCTATAACATTTATTAAGATTTTACTGAATTTATGAAAATGTAGCACATAATAATTTTATTTTATTTATTGCCCAGATTAAATTTGAAAAAAATTGCTAGCATAATTAGGCTCTTTAACAAAATATTTAATTAGCTTTTCAATATACATCTAAGGCTAATAAGAATTTAGCCTTAGTCTTATCTTGTTTAATCTTCTATGTGGATATTTTATATGTCATTTTGGGCAGAACTCTGGCATTTTTTAAGGAAAACATTAGCTAATTATATGCCTTGCATCCAATTAGTGGATGTAGAATACTTAACTGAATATAACATATGCATGGTGTGTCTACTGGATCTGTAATTACAAAGCCGCTCTGTCAATATAATATCTATGGAGTCGCTAAGTTTTTATTTATTTATTTATTTTTTTTTTAATAAATGTGAAATATATTAAATATCCTTCTGTGAAGAATTATTGTCAAAAATCTTCTTGTTCCTTCTTTTCTAAATCTCCCAACTGAGAATTATCCAAAGAGAAGAACAAAAACAGCCCCTAAACAAACTTATCCAATGCCCAAAGAAGATTGAAACTCTTTGTGGAACGACCACTTCAAATCCTATCCAACGAAACAAAAACTTCCAAATGATTAAGCTATTCTTACAATGAAGGAGAGCATCGTCGTGGATTTCAACTGCTTTGCAATTAGGGCAATTGACATTCGATAAAATTCTCAAATTTGCAAGGCCAGACCTGGTAGGCAACCGATTGTGAAGAAGAGTCCACATAAAGAATTTAATGTTTGAGGCACAAACTGATTCCCAACATTGTAAAAAATAAGGCGAGACAGCAAGGAGGAATTTGCCTACAATGTATCCACTTCCCACACTCGAAGCCTACAATGCATCCATGCAGGTCGACCAGTAGTGGCAAGAAGAGAAAGAAAAGCCTCTGCAATTGAGATAGAAGGATCAACTGCAATAGCAAAAAGCATAGGAAATTGAGAACTCAAAGTCGTACTACCACACCACTTATCCTGCCAAAAACCGACACTTTTACCATCTCTAATAGCAACAGAAACAGACTAAGGGAGTGTTTGTTTCTACCTTTCGGAGTAGCTTTTAACTTTTCGCTCAAGTTAATTGAAATCCACTACAACAAATATTAAATTTGGTATTTGCTATTAAAAATATAAAAAATTATTTTCATAGCTTTTTAGCAACAATAATAAAAAAAAGTTGCATATTATTGTATAAATTTGTCATTCTATGTATTTTATAGCAAAATTCAAGTGGTCTAGCTAGGAAATACATAAAAACTAATACTTTGAAGAGATTTTGTTGACCTTAAGGGACCTAGATCTAACCACACAAATTAGCATATGTGTGATGGTGAATTTATGTAACACGAAACTAATTGATTTGTACTAAGGTTTGAACTACACTACTTTTGTTCCACTTTTTAGTCTCATTTATTCCTAACGTGTGACTATTATTTATTTTTTAATACTCTTCTTAAAGTAAATTTGAACCTGAACTAGTTGTCACAAGTCAAACACTCATTTGTATATCTCATTTGAGACTTAAGGTCATGAGGGTCTAATTTTCTTTACTAGTTCTGACTCCAGATTCTTAAATACGAATTCAAAATCTTTCGACTAGGCCTTCTCCTAATAGAATACCAAGAAGAGACTCTATTTGGCTTGGAATTGGTGTTCGGTCTTATTATATAAGTGAACGCATATATAAAATTGAACTTATATAACGTAAAACCAATTTGCTTATTTAGACCTAATCTATCCCTCTTATGTATTACTGATACTATTCATTTCTAATATTAGTCTATAATTTATCCTCCAACATAATTATCTACTCCTTAAATTAATGTTACAATTATGTCACATCACTAAAAAAAATATAAAAATTGTTGCCATAACTTTTGACAGCAATAAAAAAAAGTGATTGCATGTTGCTATTATAGAACTATAACGGTATATATTTGGCAATAAAATTTAGTATAATTTTGTTGACGCTCCTGTAAATATGACAAGAAGTTTTTTAAAGGCCAGTATAAAATATTGCCATTAAATGAAGTTTTTATAGTCAATTTTTTTTTTCTTTTACGAAATCTAACAACTTTTTGTGGTGTATTTTAATCACATATATGATACTCACCAACTTAAGCTAATACAATTTTACATTTTCTTTATATGGTGTTAATTGCTAATAAAGTGGAATTTCCCTATTTACAGAGTAAATCAAAATGAGCAAAAGATTTTCATTTTTCTCTGAGAGCATCATTAATTTTTATCGTGCCCAAATTGCTCCAAACACAAACATCTAATCAATTTCGCTTCAAATCGAAAAATTGATACTAGATCATCACATATAGTTGACTCATTACAATGTGGTGGAGAAAGCATAACCAAATTATTATTATTATTATATAATATAATGCATGTGTATCATGTAACAAGCTATGGTTATGATCTCTATATAAACAGCTAAAATTATCCCTTTCTCTTCATCATTGAATTCTAAATTAATTCTTAATTAATTTCACTCTTTCTTATGTAACACATTAAAAAAAATTGGATTTATTTCCATATTTGTTGCTCTAGTGTGTATAAGAAATTATAATTTTGGTATGATATTGGTGACAGTAAGAGGCGGAAGAATGAAGCTTATAATGGTTGCTATAGCGGTGATGATGGTGGGATGTTGCTTGGCCGGAGACAAGAAAGCCCTAGCCGTTCAAACAGATCAGAAAGAGTTACCGACCGGCCGACGCCTATTGGACACCTTTGATGATAAGCAAAATGATCAGCTCAACAATCACCATGAAATCCCAAGGGACAAATATCCTGGTGGTATATAATATAATTATATAAAATTAATCAAGGCCAAATTAGGGTAACATGATATATTATATCTTTATATATTTTTAATCTTTCCATATTATTTTAGTTTATACAATACTTGTATTATATAACTTATATTACTTGAATAATAATAATAATATTATTATTATTATTATTATTATATTATATTATATATATGAAAGAGAACTGCCGATTTAATGTCAATATATAGTTATGGTATGTTTAAAGATTGGATAACAAGAGTTTTTGATTGATTTATTTTGAAAGAATTGGCGAAAAAAAGAAGAAGAAGAAACAACGTGGGATAATAGTAGGGGTGGCAATTTTAGACACGACACACGTTTTTACGGGTTGGGGTTGAGGTTAAACGGGTTTGGGTCATAAATGGGTCAATACGTTAATGAGACGAGATAAATGGGTCAACTCACGTAACACGATTATTTTTATTATATTTTACTTGTCGCTAAATTAAGGGCATATATAAATAAGAATTGAAAAGAAAAAAACATAATTCCAATTCCATCACATATTCACATTATTACCGCCACCTTAAAGACTAAATTCCTAATCTTCATTCTCCATCCACTGTGTTTAGTGATGTTTTATTAATGATTTTGAAGTTTTAGTAGCAAATTAGCAATGTTTGGCGAGGTTTTAATATTTATAATCGGGTCGCTAAACGAATCGTGTCATACATGGGTATATTGTATAATTGATTTTTTTTTATTAATCGTGTAAAACGGGTAGTGTCGTGTTATCCATTTGTTAAACGGGTTGTGTTCGTGTTTCATTTAATCGTGTCGAAATTAAACTGGTCGTGTTCATGTCAACCTTAAACGTGTCAACAGAGTACTTCAACACGATACGAACACGACCTGTGAACACGAATTGCCACCCCTAGATAATGGGTGGGATCCAAAGATGGGGAATCCCATTCCCGTGGCCAAACTAATAATAGTTAAACGAATAATAAAAAAGGGAATAATTGATTCTCATTCTCATTCCATAGCTTAATTTAATCTAACCAAAAATTTCCTACTTCTTTAGCCTTATTTACATATAAAACTCAAGATTTTTTAGTATCCTAATAATTTATACATATTATTTAATAATTCTTTATTTAGATTTGAATTTTTTAACTTTTTTTGGTAATTTTTCTTTTTTTTTTTACATTATTAATTAATAAAAATGTAAGAGATTCCCCAAAATTATAAAATTCAATTTTCTGATTGTTATTATGAATGGAACTTAGAACTTTTAAAAAAAAAAATTGAGCACCTATGACGAACTTTATAAGATCCAACTTCTTTTTTTTTTTCAACAACAAATAGGTAATTTTAAAATATTTTTCTTATTTTTACAAAGTTTACTATGCGAAAAGGGAGCAAGGACTCGGGAGAGACAATGGCTTATAAGGCCCATTTGATTTGTTTGCGATATGGACAATAACTTTTCATGTTTATGGACTTGCTTAATTCTTGCTTCGGCCCGACTTGCTTAATTCTTGCTTCGGCCCATGGCCCACTAACCTATATCAATGAAGGAGATATTACAAGAAATGTTAAATTTAACAGTAAAATAATAACAAAATAAATTTTACCGTCAAATACCTATTTAGTAATAATATTCAAAAGGCGCAGCCATATATATATTAATGGCAGCAAAATTTTATCAAATTTGATTGCATAATACTATTGCTTTAGACAAAAATAGAAAATTGTTGCGTGTTGTTATAAAGTTGTGACGTTATATGTTAGCAATCAAATTTAATAAAGTTTTGCTTCTATTGATTACTATTAATTATAAACAGAGATAAGAGGAGTTGCATAAGAACCATGAAGAGCAATTAAGTGGCCTACAAGAATTGCAAAATGCATTGGAAAAGAAAAGTGCAATAAGTTACAAAAGGGCAATAGAATTAAGAACTAAACAAATTGAAGACACAAACTTCAAGCCAAGTCACAAAGTTCGATTCACTTGATTTTATATACATATGTTAGCAATTTTTAGATAAGAAAATTGTATAAGGTGATCTTAAAAAAGAAAAGGCATGCCAAATGTACATATCCTCTCTCCAATGAATAAAAAATTCCTTAGTTTTATGATGTAAAAAACAGTAAAAACTAAAAAGAAAAAGGACAACAAAATGTTCCTCATAATTAATATTATCATCATTATTTATCAAGTGCTATAAAAAAAAATATAAAAAAATAAAAGTTAAGAAACAAAAACAAACAAACTAGCTACATAAAGCATGCTGCACCTAAATAGAGAAAGTAGGATTTAATTTTGGTGAAGAAAAGCAGAAGCAAGGCAAACCAAGACAATTTCCAAAGGTGGGCAAGTTTTGAAATTCACTCGCAATGACAGGATGGATTTTGATAGTTTGTTGTTAATTAATTTGGGTTTGCATGTAAATAAAAAGTAATATTCTTGATTTGTGATGTATCAAAAAGAAATTGAATGGATGTTAAGAAGTGGGTTTGGGTGTCCATCACCAACAAGGTAAGAGGAGAATAAATACACATGACATTAGGAAGAAGAATATCAAAGGATTTTATTTTAATGTTTGTTGGGTTGGAGGGGCCCTGCCCTTAGCATCTTTTTTTCCTTTCTTTCTTTTCATATGGCACATGAATGGTCAATGTGACCCCGATATCACCCTGTCATTTTTCACTTTCTTTTCTCTTCATTTCATTTCAAGTACATTAACCCCACCAACAAAACCTATTTATATATTCAATTTTTATTTTTAGTTTTATTTATATATTTTCAGTACGCTTTGTCTGCATTTTCTATCCCTGCTTTCTTCCTTATTTACGAGAGGAAATGCAATACATAAACTCCCAGTGCTTTTCCCATTTTTTATCCATTTCAATTTTTTATTCATATTTATAATTATATGGGTCTTTTAGTAAACTATTGTTTCTCTTGTTGTCAGTCTCTATTAGTCAGTCAAAATATAGTCTTTTTTTTTTAAAGTGGGTGGTCTCTAACTTTTGTTGTAAATTTATAATGAATTATGTGAATTGTCAATTTGTAGAAAAAAAAAAAAACATGAAGATAAATATTTTGTAGAAAGTTTATTTTCTTTTTACATTAATTGATTTGAAAATTTAAGCTCACGAGTACATTCAATAAATAATTTTTATACTTCATCTCGAAGTTCAGCAAACAAATTGTCAATTATAATTAGAGCTCGTTTAGATATCTGTATTTCAAGTGTTTGGTTAGATTTTGCTCATAACTGCTAATGGATTTTAGAAAACAAAAACTATTATTCTCCATCACCAGATAAAATATATTTTTTACGACAAACTTTTTTTTTTCATATTAGTTATTTCCTATCCTAATAGCAAAAGTTTATTATGTTTTTACCAAAAATTAATTATCAATCAACAAACAACAAACAATAAGCATTAAAAAAAACAAAAAGCAAACAGTAACAGCAGAACTAAACAGGCTCTTAATCTATCATCTTATATATTTATATTTCAAATCTTAGCTACAATTTTTATACATCTAGTCTTCTGTACCATGTAAAACTCTTCCAGTATATAACTATATTTTTATATAAGAAGAAGTTTACATGGTATAGAAGACTTAGATATGAACGGTAACTAGTATTTGAAAAACAAATATAGACTGATAATAGATTAATAATCCTTGACATAAATACCTATTAGGATTAAGCATGTACGTACAACATAGATCCATACTATCATATGTTAGAATTCCACTAATTAATACAGTTGTTAATTTGAATTACTGACTACTTGATTTAAGAGGTTAAAGTTAAACCAAACATACAACTAGACCTGTTTATTAAGAGGACTGGACGGCATTTCGACCAGATCGAATTGGACATGTCACCAAAATATGAACCCAAACTCAACACAATTCATACAATTTGTTAGGAGATTAATACCATCTTATGTGAATTAATCGAACAATTGAAAAGATTAAAAATAAAACAAGCAACATAAAGAATTTACGTGCTTTGGTCAATTCGTGTCTACGTCCACAGGAGAGGAAGAGTTTTATTATTGAAACACCAAGAATAATTTACAATAGAACTATAAAACTCACAAACTCAAGAAATTTTCCTAAAAATTTTATACAAGTGTTTTCCAAGCTCTTTATTGTTTCTTTTGCACCCAATGACCTCAAAAACACTTTTACATAAATTTATATAGGCCTTAAACCGACATTGAGTCATGTGGAATCTAAAATAGTTTGTAATTAGAAAGCATAAACAAAGTAGGAACAAAATTCCTATTTTCTGGAAGATAGCAACCAAATTATCAATCACTACAAAAAAATTGAAGTTTTAAGGACAATTAATTATGGACAACTTCAATATATGGTGCTCAATTATCACTTTAAAACTAATATAGCAGACAATAATTTTTATCGTCCCCAATTCTAGCCCAATTCTTTTTGATTTATAATCGGGACAACTAATTTAATAAATACATATTTATCCTATCAGTAAAATTAGGTTTTGATCTTCCTAACTCATCACACGTCTTTCTTCCTTCGCTTCTTCAACCGTTGTCTAACTTCTCTCTTCTTTCAACCTCTCCTAGTCCCTTGCGCTCTATCTCTCTTCATCACCGTCTCTCACCGTGCTTCCTCTTTTCTCTCTACAGCCAGCCGGGATTTACCTCATAAAAACGGTAATGCTCTATGGTTAAGAAGATTGTTTTCTCTTTGTTGTGTTTTTCCTTTGTTGCATTCTAACGTGATTCTCTTTGTTTTGCCACTAATTTCAAGAGGCCCTAAATAGATCTACAACATTTTTGCCTGCATGATCAAATCCTTTTTTCGTCTTTATAATTTTGCATTCCTGTCGTCTTCTCTCGTAATTTTGCTATTTTCGTGTTTCTAGTCATGATATTCTCATTTCTTTTTCAGGTTGAATTCTTGTCATGTTACAGCAGATATCTGTTCAAATGTTCTTGAGCTCAATAGGTATAGGTAATTTTCACCTTTTATATGTTCAAATTTATTTTTGTATTTGGTGTTGCTAACCAAACAGCAACTGCTACTTCCTTGGAGTTAAATGATTTATTTTTCATGTCTGTCATTTATTCGGGTAAGCGTTGTTTAAGTTTCCTAAATTTCAGCATGAAGCTTTTCTTTTGTGTTGGGAATCTCTTGGAATGCCTAAATACACCATTGAATTGAGTTAACTTGTATCTAATTTTTAAACGGGCAGCCCTTAATTTAATTGAATGTTTTTGAAATTAGGTCTATAGTTTGTTTCTTTGTATGATAAACTCATTATGATGATAATAGTGATTTTTGTTACTGGTTTTGTAGATAATATTGCTAGCTTTAGCAATAAAAGACCTCATATATCTCACAGGCTGCTGATTTTGCCCAAATCTCAAGTCCATGTTTGTTCCTGACTAGATTCAACACATTATTTGCAATGGCAATCTCTGCACTAAAATAAATACCTAACTTTTGTACTTATCTTATTATTTTTGTCTGCAAGGTTGTAAATATTTGCATTCTGTTAGAGAACCAAGTAAGTATTATAGGGGCCTACTCCCTGTCAAGTTTGCTAGTTGCAGTCACAATGCTTCTTTTGTTATTATACTCGATAATATATTCTATTTGTTTGGTAATAGGCATAAAACAAGTAAATATAGTGTAAAAAGCTTTGTTAGATGTAGTGATGCATACGTAAAAGGCATGCATTCTAATTTGATAGCGTTAAATGCAGAGTACTTAGATTGTAGAAATATACGATACCACAATATGTATTCTTTATTCTTTCTAAATTTGTATAGCATTATTTTAATTATTCAGTTTATTCTGTGACGCACTTGTTTTTCTCAATAATTGATTTATATTTGGAACTACTTTTCCTTTCAGTATTCTTCGTTACTTGGGAAAATTCATATGGCCCATCCAAGGCATCTTTTCACCGATGTGGAAACAGAGATTACTAGTGGGGTTTCTGCCTCATTTAAGTATATCTTGCAAGTTTCTTACCCTTCTTCATACAGTGAGTATATATTTCAACATCTGTAAGTAATTACTGTATAAACTATCCTTTATTAGTTGCTTCAGTTATTCATGAAGGGATACTGTAGCATACCTGTAAAGGAAGTCTATGATTATTCTTCATGGTGGAGTTCTAAATCTAAGCAATAGGTGTCCACCTTGCTATTTGTTTGTTAACGAGTTGGGGTTACTTCTTTGAACCAAATGGAAAAGGCATGCTGAAATCTTACAACTTTTTTTGGATATTAGTAATTGAAAGTCACTTAATCCAGTGAACATTTATGTCACTTTATAAATGATTAATTAGTTAGTCATGAGTTTAGAATCATCTGATTATTGCCATTTATTCATATTCTCATTTTGTTGATAATTATCATTTGCTCAATTACCATCAAGGAAACAACTAATATTATGAAATTACCTACTGATAGTTATGTTGTAGTTTGCTTACCTAGTCTATATTACTCACTTTCTCGCTCTCCGATATGTTTCTTTTAGCTGATGTATGTCCTCTTCTTTTTAATTGTAAAAAAATACATGTGTAGAAAATGCTATAACAAAAAGGCAGTACTGACACATCAATTTATAGATGTCACAAGTGTAACAATATTAGAGAAATATATTAGCTTTCAATATTATGGACATAGAGTTTTTGCATATCATTTGAGTGTTTTTTTTATAATGACGAAACAAACTTATTGTTGATAGAATGCCAAAGGAACAAGACGCAAACTTCCAAGAGACCATTCTTACTATTAGAGGTGGAAAAGTAGCCACAGAGATTAAACAATAGAAGCAATATATTTCCCAGACATACTATTGAGAAATGCATTTTAATTCTATAAGGTGTGTAAACTATGTTGATTAAGCTTTCAAATTCTCCCTTGTGGTTGTTTCTTTTATTTTAATAAATGGCTAGCTCTAGCTAAGCTGATGTGGTGATTGTCAAAATTCTTATCTAGTTCAATTGATAGACTTTTGATAAGTTCATAAAATGCGCTTAATTTGCCTTTGTTTATAAGCTTTAATCGCTGCATTTTTGGTTAACTTAGGCGGATTACTTCAGTTTGTGTTATTATTCGTGCTAGGGGTCTTGAAGTTAAAATTGAGCTTAAAGTGTGGATTTTGGGAGCTTGGAATGCATAGAAGAGTTTTTATGGGTTTAGAAGACTTCCTAATTAGTTTTTTTTTTAATTGTTTCAGCCTTATTGTAATTGGATTTTAGGATATTTTTATTCCTAGAATAACTCTAATTAGATTTTCCTACAAAATCATAATTAGAGTTCTTTCCTCTTTAGGACTCTTTCATTAGTTGATGGGGATTAAAAGAGTTTGCGTAGAAAAAACTTTCTTCTTCTTCTCCAACTTTTTAGAACTTGATTTTTCTAGTCTTCTTCTTTTTAGCATTTTCATTTTCCGCCATGAAGGACCAAACTCTAAGTTCTAGCTAGAGGGGATTTGAGTCTTAAACAATTGGTTGTGAGATCTTTTTGTACTTAACTTTATTTAATTCATTCAGGCAATTAATTCAATTTTGTTCTTATTCATATTGCATGATTTAGTTAGATCGTTGATTTAAGGCCTAATACATATGGAGTCCACTAAACTTGGCCCAAAGACCTCACTGTCACCTCCAACTTAGGCAGTGTCCACTTAGCCCCCTTAACTTGACAAACTGACCCACTTAACTCTCTCAATCTGACTTGGAAAAGCAAGTAGCTATTAGAAACTCCTAGGCTCATGAACACTATCCCAAACTAAAAAATAATAATAATAAAAAAAAAATTAATTTTTGTTCTTCTATCTTCACTAACCTCCACTAACACCTTCTTCATTTTTGTGCTCCCATTTTCGTTTGGTGTATCTCTCAAACTGAAATTAAGAATTCAAAAAGTTACAGATTTTTATTATCAATTTTGATCTTATAGGTTCCCTCTCTCTCATATAAAATATATTCGCTTGAATTATTTATTATTTTGGTCCAATTTTGATTTTACTTTGGCAGATAAATGCTATTATTTGTGAAGTTACATTCAAAATGAATTTAAACCATTTAATGAACAGTTTTTATAGGATGGAAAAATGGGTTTCTTTTAATTAGAAAGTAGAGAAAGAAAATTCAATATTTTAAGAAAGAAATCAAAGAATAAAGAATATACTTCTGCCATTGCCGTAGATCTTGGGCTTTAACGTAGCCAGAATTTGCATTTGATAGGCTGGAATCTGGGTTTTAGTTTCTAAATTAAAGTTCATAGCACCAGAATCAGGTAGTGGCAGAGGTCGCGGTTTGAACTGATGCCTAGCTTATGGCAACACGGAGAGTCCTACTTTCGCCAAAGATTCATATCACAGTAACGCTAAAATGGCGATGAACAGAATATCTAACCAAAGAAGAAGTTGATGAAGATAGAAGGGAAGTTAAAGGGGGAAGAAGATGAACCGTAAAGTACATATTTTTTTAATTAATTTTGTTGCTACGTGTCAAGTTATTATTAATTGTTGCATGGTTTGACTTTAATTAATTTTGTTGCTACGTGTCAAGTTATTAATTACTTATGATCAATTTACTATCTAGGTGGTTAAATACGTAATCGTTTAATTTCGTCTAGAATTCGTAGCGCATAACATGATTAATTATGGATAAGTTTTTAATTATGTTATGAATTGAATTGGTATGCTTTAAATAATCCCGCTTATGTAATTATTGGGTAGAGTTAGTGTTTTTTTCATTTGTATTGCAATTGAATGAATTAAATTCTACAGCTTGTTTAGGACTGTTTGTTTAATTAGGGATAATTAATGAACTTTTCTTAGTTATCTAGTTTGTAAGAAGAAACTAGATTATCTGGCGCTTCGTCGGTAGCTATGGCTAATTTATTTGAATGATTTAACGTTATCTTTGGAATAGGATCAGTGATCAATATGTTTAACTTAAGACTCAAACCGTCCCTCTAGTTGAAATTTTTTCTCATATAGATTTTTCATCAACTTACTTTTGCTTTTGTTATTTTTAAAATTAAGTGCATTCTACAAACTTCTCCTTTTACTTTTATATGTTAAGTTTAAAAGAAATAGATCAACTAATCTCTGTGGGTTCGACCTTACTCCACATTACTACAAAATTTGGTTTCCAAGAGTAGGTATTTTATTTTTGGTTTTCTCGGCACGCATCAACTTTCACTATAGAGAAAACATCTTAGAGAACCATAAATCACTTTATGAATACAAACTCCTTACACATGGTCATTGGTTGGCTTTAAGATTCTTTTAGAGACCTGTTTTATTTTTCATGTCTTTTTGGGTGATTTCTTATGCAGGCAAATATTATTTTTGAGCTAGCATCTTCTAATGCTTGAACTAAGACATATTCGAGGGTAGACCAAGACGTGTTCGAGGGATATACGTTGTGACTCAAAGTTAAGAAGCTGCTGATAAATGTATTTAAGGCATTAGATCTTTTTATACATTTCATGTTGAATTTGAATTCACTTCAAGCTCCTGCAATTGCGTTTTCTTTGTTTTTGTAGAATTATCTATTTGCATCTTATCATGTATTGTTTATGCAGGATTGGATCAATCCGATTGATTTTTTTTATTCAGACTCGTTGAAGCTTCTCTTGTAATTTTTCTTTATATTATAAATAAAAATTTTAGAAGCATTTCCATTTATTCTTCTGTTTAGTAATTTATATGAAAATTGTATTTGTTTATTCTTTGGAATATTGCTCCTTTGCTATAGATAAATAAAATTTATTTGAAGACGAATAATTGTCTTTAAAATTAGGAACAAAAGTTGTCTCTATTACATAAGGAAATAATTGTTCCCTTCTTTAAGGACAAATGATCGTCCTGTATATTTTTGGAGATGATTTATCCGTCTCCATTTATTGGGACAATAATTGTCCCTGATAGAATTTTCATAGGTCCCAATGTTATAGGGATAACTATTGTCTATGCATTTGAGGACAAAATAATCGTCCCTTAGAGTTTTGGAGATGATTTATTCGTCTCCATTTACTAGGACAACGTTCATCCCCAATAGTAGGGACGATTGTTATCTCTAATTTTAGGGACGACAATCATCCCTAAAAATGGGCACGATATCATATTTTCAACTCCCTATAGAAGCGAGAATGGAAGTTTTGGATACGATTATTGGGGACGAAAAAGTCATCCCCAAAAGTATAGGGGATGATTTTTTATACTTTTGGAAGCAAATTTTTTCATCCCCAAAAGCACATTTTTTTTTATAGTGGATAGAGTCGGCCTCCGAATTTCCTTGGTAATTTCCAGCTTGCCAAAGCACACTACGATCGCCTACATTGCACTTGCCGATTGATTTCTACTGAATTCAACTTAATCAATTCATGACAAAACATTCTTTTTAGTCAAAATTAATTCCACAACTTCCTAATTAACTCCAACTTATCCCAAAACTACAAATTAGCTTCAATAACTTCTAACTAGCTTCTTGAATAGGGAATTCATATCAACATAATTTATATGTGGGTCTAGTGTTGAGATTGATTACTTTATATTTAAAATAAATATTATATATATATATATATATACACACACACACAATTTTATATCATCGGCTTGGATTCGAGCCAAACTCTTACATTTTACGAAAAATCTCAAGAGATAATTACCCCCTATGGCTCTCTTTTATTAAATAAATACAAAAAAGTAATTTATTATTACAACTTAAAGCATTTATATTTTTAAAAATTATGTTATTGGATTTATTAGAGTAAATATTTGTCACAAATTATATTAATGGCATTTCTCTCCAACTTGTTGTCCCCCCCTCCCTTCAAATGATTTATCTCCTATTTATCTCTATTTCTTTCTCTCATCTTTTGTTACTAAAAATTACTTTTTCATTTATCTCTATATGCATTATATTTTCGTTATTTGATTTTAGAAATGTTTTTTGTTCTTTTTTTATATTTGAAATGAGATCTATATTTCTTTTTTTTTTCTTTTTTTTTTTCATCTTTTTTTGAACTAATATTAGACACAATTTGCAAATATTACAAATATATCATTTTATATAGCTTTTTTTGCACATATATATATAGATGATAAATAGTAAAAAAAGCTATTAAATCAGTATAAAAATAATATATATGCAATATATTCAGATTGTATGTAATATAGTGCCAAAAAAGAAGATGAAAAAAAAAAGAATATATATATATATATATATATATATATATGAATCTCATTTCGAAGAGAAAAAAAGAAAAAAACTTTTTAAAATCGATTGACAAAAAAATAATAGATTAGTTTTTAATTATAAAAGATGGAAAGAGAAAAGTATAGATAAGAGAAAGAAAAATTTTTGGAGAAAGGTGGAGGAAAATATGTTGAAGAGATCAATAATCTATAATTATTATGATGGATTGTCTGAAATCCTTCTAGGGATCTGGGTTCAGATTGTTCTTGAACCGGATCTGGTATCGCTCCTGCGAAATAGAAAAGCTAAGACACCGGTAACCTTTAGGGTAAGCTCCGATGCCAAAGTCAGTCTAGATTATTTTAGCTGTGAATGTATTAGCTTGATTAAAATGAATTAGATTTACCTCTACGTACCCTCCTTTTATAGGACTAGTGATAGAGTTGGACTTGGTTTAGGAGAACTCCCAAAACCCTACTTTCAGTCAAACTGAAAGACTCGTCTTCTAGACTCCACGTGGGATTTAGAGTCCTTCTCCTAGTGCAACACAGCAAGTAGACTCCTAGTGGGACATCATCACCCACCTTCTAAAATCATTATGCAAATGAAGAGGATCTACACCGGATCTGCTACGAAAGCCTTCGCGTTCCTTCTAAAGAACCAGACGAGAGATCCAGCGTATCAGACCCAGGTAAAGGACCCGGTCTCTTGATGACTGGATGTCATTAGAAGTCCCCCCTAGTCCTGAAGACCCTTTAGGGTTTAATGTCTAAAACCCTGCTTAGAGCCACGCGTTCACCAACTTTCTTCCACGTACTGAGCAACTGTAGAGACGCGACCTTTAATCTGACCCTCGATTTTCAAAAGCTGTGACTCTTCATTTTCCCCCCAGAAGGCTATTAATTAGCTCATTTTGTCTCCTGCAAGCATTGTCTAGCCTCACTCTGACTTCTCACCATCTCCGAGCAAAGCCAGTAAGTTCTTCCCTTTCCTTCTGTTGTTATTTCCATTTTGGTTATGTTTTTCTTTCGTTTTGTGCCCTGGTTTTAGATACATCGCCTTGTTTCTGTAAAAATCTTAATGGAAACTATGAAATCTCCAAATTACTCCTGGTCTTTGAGCACTGTTCCTCGTCCCCCCGTCTCCTTCTGTAGAGGTGGACTCCGCCGCAGCTAGACTTTCCTCGTCGGAGTCCTCTGAGAGGACACATTCCTCCGAAAAAACTAGCACACCAACGCACGCCCCTTAATGCACCAGACCGCCAGAACCGCCAAATAGAAAACCCTAACACCCATAATCTCTGAAATGCCTTCCTCAAGCACCGAAGAGGAAATACGCCAGCTACAGTCCAACCACCCATGGTTGGAAGTCTGCAACTGGCTCGTTCCCTCCCATAGCCAAAACATCCACCAGCCTTCTAAGGGTTTCTTCTCTATATACATCCATCACATCGAAGACGGGTTCACTTACTCACTACCGGAAGAGATCTGTAGCATATTAAACCGGTACAACGTCTGTCCGGTGCAGCTACCCCTGAATGTCATGGAGGACATCTGTGCACTATATTGGTTGTGCTGTAACCTCAGCATCCGGTTGATAGATGCAATGTTCTGGCACATTGCCACACCAGTCCTCCAGAATACAAACAGTGATCATCTAACAATGGTCAAGGGTCCCCTCTTTCGGTTTTTCTCGAGCCGTACTTCGTCTGTCAAGGGCTTCAAAAACCTCTTTTTATTCATCAAACTAAAGGATGATGCCCCGATGTTTCCAACTGCATGGTCTTTTCAACCCACATTCGGAATGAAGGTAGCGAAGGAAAAGCTTTCTTCCCAGGAGATGACGGATTTGGAATTGCTGACCTCCGTCCCTACCCAGTACTGGAAGCTCCAGTATACGGTCAAGGCTTTCCGCTAGGGGCTGCCATTGACGGCACTTGATGACCAGACTAGACTCCCTATTTTCTTTAGTGATCCCCTAGAGGACCAAGGTACCTTTTCCCTGATACTCATTTTGTATTTTCCATTTTTGGCAGGGATGTCACTCGCTGATACTGTTATAGCCTTACGAGCCCAGAGGGTGGATCCAAGTCCTCAACCGCTTCCACAACTGCTCCGGTTCTACCTATTTATATTCCACGCCATTCGGAGCCAGTTGGAATCTCTGGTGGAAGTACCGAGCATGCCCGCGGGAGCAGAAAAAGAACGTCCATCCCTACGTCTGGTGCAGGTAAATGGAAGAAAGCACAAACGGTAAGATCCCCTTCTTCCACTACCTTCTGTAATACATGGTGAAGCTTACACTTGGCTTTTTGTTTCACAGGAGGTGGCTCCGGACTTCTCTCATCTCGCCGTCGATGATAGCCTAATTCGGGATATTTTAATCTCCAAATTCAGGAAAGAGGCTAGTCTGATCGATCCTCTAGTCCAGCTAGAGCTGTGCAATGAGATGTATCTCCCAGCTGATTTATCTAAGATGGGGGCTCTGAGTAACTGGACCATTGGTACCCGAGTCCTGAGTAAGCTTTATACCATAAGTATTCTGATTTTATTACTCCTAAGATCTTTGGCACCATTCACAAGACTTATCTTGCAGGTCATCCCGTTCCTTTATAAGGAACTAAAAAGGGTTGAAGAGGCGGACCTCATCTATGATCAGACCTTGGCAGGCGCTCTGAAACGAAAGAAGATGGAAGAGGCCTTGGCCAAGGCTGCTGTGAAGGTTGAGCGGTAACAAAAGGCTCTCGATGTAGCTATTATTAAAAATGCCACTCTGAAACATTCGTTAACGTCCTCCAAGGCTGCTCTAGAGCAGAAGAGGGAGAGCCACAAAAATGACCTTGTGGCGGCAGAGGAGAAGCTCAAGGAGAGGACTTTGATGTATTGGAGGCTGGCCCTCTTGTATAGCAACCGCATCCTTGAGAGGTATGCGGAGGTGCATCTGGACATCTCCTATAGGGACATAGAAGTAGATTTTCCTTAAGAGGAGAATCTCCCTCCTCTCTCCCCCTTGCCCGAGGAAAGTCAAGTCACTCCTGAGACGGTCCTCGAAGCTCCTGCATTAGGGGTAGACTCAGCTAAGCCACATGCGGATACAGTGGATGTGCCGAATCCTGAGTAGTTGGACTACCCTCCAAATCTTTTTGTAATTTGACATTCTTCCCTTTTTGAGGGGTATTACTACAAGGAATGGTTTTTGCTTTTCAATTTGTTTCACGATATATAGCTGTTTGTTTCAGGCTTCATAGCCCTCAAATCTTCGCTTAACCATGGATATAGTAATGCTAATTTTATTTAAAAGCAAACAATATAACCTGAACTTAACATGGACCGCATTCAAAAGCGAACTAGTTTATCATGGTAAAGCCGAGGATCAGAAGCGAATTCATAAAACCGGACTTAATAGGATCCGTATTCGAAAGCGAATGTTTTTCATGGTAAGGCCGAGATTATCGAAAGCGAATAATATGACATCAGACTTAGTATAAAAAATATATATTCGGAAGCGAATTTATTATTTGTAAAACTGGGATGGTACAACATTAAAATGCTAAAGTTGCCTCATTAAAAACCTCAGCAAGGAAAACCCTGTGGGAAAAAACCGTTGCTGAGGGAAAAAAAATGCAACATATACAATGGATCTTATCCCTGGTGATACTTCTGGAGTGGTCTTGAGTTCCATGTGTGTGGGACTTCCTTCCCATCCATATGGCTTAATTTGTATGTTGCTGGTCCCAGTACTTTTTCAACTCGTTAAGGCCCTTCCTATTTCACTGCTAATTTTCCTTTGCCCTCTCGTGCCTGCGAAGCTTCCCCATCTCGTAGCACCAGATCCCCTGGTTGGAACACTACTGCTTTAACTCTCCTGTCGTGGTATCTAGCAATTTTATTTTTGTAGGCCGCCGTGAGAATAAAGGCCTTATCTTGCCTTTCTTTTAATCAGTCCAAATGGAAACACAGGATGATGCCATTTTGGGCTTCATTGTAATATGCCACCCAGTCTCTGGGGGAACCTATTTCCACCGGTATCACAGCCTCGGTGTCGTATGTCAGTGCAAATGGCGTTTCTCCTGTTGCTCGCCTTGGAGTGGTCTGGTAGGCCGAGAGAACACTGTTCAGTTCCTCAGCCCACACTCCTTTGTGTCCCTCCAACCTCTTCTTAATGCCATCTTACAACGTGCGGTTAGTGACCTCGGTCATGCCATTACTTTGTGGCTGTGCCACTGAACTGTATCTGTGGGTAATATGGAAGCTCTTACAGAACTCTCCAAATTTTCTGGAGGTGAACGTTGTCCTTGATGATTACATTCCGTATACCAAACCTTCCTAGGATGTGCTCTTTTATAAAGCTTATCGTCTTTTCCAAAGTGATGGTAGAGATAGCTTCTACCTCCACCCATTTGGTGAAGTGGTCGACAGCTACAATTATCCACTTACGCTGCCTGCTTGCTTCCAGCATAAGGCCCACTAGGTCAATTTCCCATGTGAAAAAGGGACATGCTGTCAGGATGAGCTTCTGCTCTGTTGGGGGCTGGTTTATCTTTTTGGCATGCACCTGCCATCGGTGGCACGCCGCAATATAAGTGTCTGCATCCTTTTTTATTGTCCCAAAATAACCCATTAGCATTGCTCTATGAATAGTGGCTAGGGCCGCCTGATGAGATCCACAAATCCCTTCATGGAGCTCCCTTAGCACGTAATTCCCTTCCTCTATTGAGAGGCACTTCATCCATGGGCGGCTGAAGGACTTCTGGTAGAGTTGTCCCCCTATGACTGTGTATCTAGCTGATTTCCTTGAGATTCGGTGAGATTTTATTTCTTCTTCTGGCAGTTTTCCTTTTCCTTCCTTGAGGAAGTCAATGATGGGCTGTGTCCAACATAAGCTGGCATGATTTATTGTCAGAGCCTCTACTTGCTCCGTACTTGGGTGTAATTATACCTCTTATGGGCAGTACAAGTGTGGCCATTCTACCTTGCTGGAGGGGGCTTTAGCAAGCTCATCTGCCAGACTGTTTGCTTCCCGTGGTATGTTTTCTATCTTCCAGGTAGTTTCTTGTGACTCAATTTGTTTTAGCAGTATCCGGACCTTGTCTAAGTACCTGCTCATGGATGGGTCCCTGACCTCGAAGTGTTTGTTTATCTGATTAGACACTAGCATGGAGTCGCTAAGCATCCAGACCTTGTTTGGTCCTAACTCCTTTATCAGTTCCAGCCCTTTCATCATTGCTTCATACTCTGCTATGTTGTTTGTAGTGGGAAAATCCATCTTTACCGCATAGCGAAGAAGGATCTGATTTGGTCCTCGGATGTATATGCCGGCTCCCGCTCCTTCTCTTGATGATGCCCCATCCACAAAAATGTCCCATTCTTCGGATGGGGGTGCTGAATCTTGCTCTAGACCGGCAAACTCTGTTACAAAATCTGCTAGGATTTATGCTTTTAAGGCCTGCCTAGGTTCGAATCTGATGTCAAATTCCCTAGTCATATCGCCTATTCTGCTAGTCTTTCGGATGTTTAAAGTCTTTACAACACCTTTTCAGCAGGAATCCAGTTTTGACGATGACAGTGTGTGCCTGGAAGTACGGCCTTAACCTGTTAGCTATGGATAGTAGGGCTAACGCCAGCTTTTCGATGTTCGAGTATCTAGTTTCTGCTCCTTTTAGTACCTTGCTTGTGTAATATACTGGGAATTGTTGCCCTTCTTCTTCCCTCACCAGGACTGACCCTATGGCCTCGTCAATGGCAGTTAAGTACAGATATAACTTTTCCCCTTGCACCAGTTTGTTGAGCAGTGGCGGTGAAACGAGGAATTGTTTGAGTTGATCAAATACCTCATGGCATTCTTTATCCCACATGAAAATCTGGCCTTTCTTTAACACCTTATAAAAGGGCATACATCTTTTTACGGAAAAAGAAATGAACCTTCCTAGGGCGGTGATCCTCGTATTCAACTTCTGGATCTCGTTTAGAGTTTTGGGTGGGGTCGTCTCCAACATGGCTTTTATCTTTTTTGGATTTGCCTCGATCCTTCTTTGCGAGGTCATAAAACACAGAAATTTTCCTTCCGCACCCCGAACACGCATTTTTCTGGGTTGAGTTTGAGTCTGTGCTTCTAAAGGATGGAGAATGCTTCCCTGAGGTCTCTGGGATGGTCTGCTAAGGTTCGGCTTTTAACGATCATATCATCCACGTATACCTCAACTGTCTTCCCAATCAGTTCTTTGAACATGCTGTTTACCAATCTCCGGTAAGTGGCTCCTGCATTTTTTAGCCCAAAAGGCATAAGCAGTAATTCCCTTTGTGGGTGATGAAAGATGTTTTCTCCTGGTCGGCGGGGTCCATAGGGATCTGATGATATTCGAAAGCCACATCTAGACACGAATAGATGGCGTATCCTGCCGTTGAATCTACCAGCTGGTCTATGTTCGGCAGCGGGTAACTGTCCTTAGGGCATACTTTGTTAAGGTCAGTGAAATCAACACACATGTGTCACTTGTCGTTCTCCTTCTTAACCATCACTACGTTCGCCAACCATTTGGGGTAGTGAACTTCCCGAATGTGCCCTATTTCCATTAATCTCTGGATCTCTTTCTCAATTACTTTTTGCCTCTCCGGTGCATACTTTCACTTTTTTTGGACTAACGGCATTGCTTCTGGGTCTACATTAAGAAAGTGTTTCATGATTTTCGGAGGTGCCTCTTTGATATCACTGATCTTCCAGGCAAATGTGCTCTGCTCCTCTTTTATTACTTACATGATCTGCTCCTTGATATTGCCGTCGAGTTCCTGAGAGATCCAAATACTTCCATCTAATGCAATTTTTAATGTTTCCAGCTTGTCCACCGGTTCTGCCTTTTTTTCCTCTTCCTCCGGGTCACTTCTTTCTGGCTACAAGGACGCCAAGTATGTTTTTTGAGCTATCTGCTGGCTTCCCCTGGCTACCGCCCATCCAGCTGAGGTGGGTATTTACAGCATCAATTACTGGATAGATAGTACTGCCTCTGATTCTAAGAGGAGTGGTCTTCCTACTATGTCGTTGTATGCCAACGGGAAGTCTATAATGGTGAAATCTGCCTTGGCCCTCTAAACATGTTTCTCGTCTCCGATCTATATGTCTAGTTTCACCTGCCCCGCGACCGGGACTGTGTGTCCGCCGAGGCCGACTAACAGTGCATGTACTGGGTGGATTCGGCTGGGTGCTACTTTCAGTTTTTCTATCGCATGCTTGGTGATGATGTTGGTGGAGTTCCCCTTGTCTACCAGGATCCGTTTGACTAAGTATCCTTAAAATTCTGCCTTCATGACGAGTGCGTTCGAGTGGCCTGGTTGCACCTGGCTTTCCATTGAAAAGGATGGGTTGGGCTTACTGTTTTTCCCTGTCTCTTTGCTTCTTTTAATTTTTTTGGTTGGTGGATCTCCTCCTACAATTACCATGACCACTCCCTTGGTCCTTTTGGCCGGTTTACTTTCTTCTGACGCCGGCTCTTCGACTCTTCTTTGTTTTTCTTATCTACGAACTTTTGGAGTCTGGCCTTCCTAATCAGTTCCTCGATATCTTCAGCTAGATGTCTGCAGTCGTCTGTATCGTGGCCATTCACTCGGTGGTGTTTGCCGTATGCGGTTTTATCTTCGCCCATCGTTTGTCCTCTCCTAGCTTCTGGGTAGGATAGATCTTTCCTGTTTAAGCTTTTCTCGACTGCTATCAGTACTTCGCTTAATGGCTGATTTAGTGGAGTAAACCCTCCGAACTGTCTGGGGTCCCTTCTATCCCTCTTGGACCGCCTATCTTCCGATCTCCTCTCTCCTTCCTTGTGGTTCCTGACTGGTGCTCCTACTTCGTCTATCTCTATAAAGGTTTTGGCCATAAAGATCATTTGAGTTATATTTTGGAGTTTCCTTAGGACCAAGTCTGCCCTTAGTCTCTCGTTGGTAGTATTAGCTATTAATGCTTCCAGTGCTATGTGGAAATCTAGCTTCCGTATCTCTATTGTTGCCAAGTTAAACCGGTCCATGAATTCTCTGAGGGACTCCCCTTATCTTTGTTTCACATCGTGCAAAGTTCTGCTTGCCGTTACTGTGGGTACCGATCCGTAGAACTTTGTGCAGAACTGTTCCCTTAGCTGTTCCCAGCTATTGATCGAGGCTGGCTCCAGGGTTTCGAACCAGTAGGAAGCCGGGCCTATCAGCGTTGATGAGAATAGCCTGCATATCATCATTCGCCCCTGCTATCTCCATTTGGTTTTTGTAGTTTCTTGAGTGGACGTAGGGATCAGTTTTTCCATTATAATTTTCGAACTTGAGCTGCTTAAATTTAGGGTCGCACGGCATGTCCATGATCCGGTTGGTGAAACAAGATCCTCCGCTTTCTAGTAACGGCTCTTGGATCAGAGCTGAGAAACAGGAGAATTAGTGCTTGAAAAGTGCCATAATCTTTGGGTCATTAGCCCCTTCCGGTATGGATACTGCTGCTGGTGTTGGTGGCGGTCCAAGCATATACCTATGAGTAGGGTGATAACTGGGAGGGGGTGTCTGAATCAGGGTCTGGTAATTGGGTAGCCTTGTTTATGAGGTTGGCGGGGCTGGTGGAGTTCCCACTGTCATGGGCTATTGATATGCGTCCTGGGGTTCTTCGTACCTCACAAAAATTGGATTTGGCTGATTTATCTGCCTGGTATCTCCCAATAAGGTATATGTTAGTGGTGTTGCTATAAGTGGGACCGCTTGACTCTTTTCAGGTTGGGGTAATGGAAAGAGGCTCCTGGCTGCCCCTATTCCCAAACCACTTATTCCTGTGATCAAAGGGGATGTGCTGCTGGTGATAGTTGGGTCTACCATACCATAGTTTTGAATCTGAAGAATTGCCTGCCTTAGGTCTCTGGCGTCGGCAGGGCTTAGGTTGCTGGCTATGCGATTGATCATTGCTGCTTGAGGGGACGCTGACGAGTTCAGTGTTGTCAGGGATGGGGTTGTCATGGTTGTGAGAGAGTTATCTCCCGTGGTTTCTGAAGTCATGTTAGCGGAACTTGAATTCATGATTAATCATTCCACGCTTACCACACCAAATGATGGATTGTCTGAAATCCTTCAAGGGATCGAGGTTCGGATTGTTCTTGAACGGATTTGGTATCGTTCCTGCGAAATAGAAAAGCTAAGACACCGGTAACCTTTGGGGTAAGCTCCGATGTCTAAGTTAGTCTAGATTGTTTTAGCTGTGAATGTATTAGCTTGATTAGAATGAATTAAATTTACCTTTACGTACCCTTCTTTTATAGGGCTAGTGATAGAGTTGGACTTGGTTTAGGAGGACTCCCAAAACCCTACTTTCAGTCAAATTGAAAGACTTGTCTTCTAGACTCCATGTGGGATTTAGAGTCCTTCTCCTAGTACAACACAGCAAGTAGACTCCTAGTGGGACATCATCATCCACCTTCTAGAATTTTTCAGCAGATGAAAGGATCTACACCAGATCTGCTATAGAAGCCTTCGCGTTCCTTCTAGAAAACCGGACGAGAGATCCGGCGTAGCAGACCCGGGTAAGGGACATGGTCTCTTGATGACCGGATGTCATTATATTATAATTTACATTTTGTCACAAAACGCTTTCACTATTTATCTTTTATAGTACCAATCGTATAGTTTTTAAAAATAATATAAAAAAACGGTTATCTCGAATCCAAACTATATAATATGGGACTATATCAGACTTGAACCTGCATGGAGTTAATACTTCCCCAATGAATAAATCAACGTATTACAAATATAAATTCATGAAAATTTCGAATATACGGATCAAATTTAACTAGTAGAGAAACCATATTAAAGTGTTCCATTATTGATTGAATTTAGTTACAAAAAATAAATAAAATTTGTATGTTAATTTGAAACATTGATATATGTGGGGAAGAAAACAATGAGAGGCTGTGTTTTTTTAACGTGGAGGGTATATTAGTAAAAAAAAAAAAAAAAGAGGGACGCCCTAAAAAGAAGGGGTAATGGCAGACATGTAATAAAAGGAAAAGAAAGAAGAGAAGAAATGATAATAAAAGAGACAAGACATCTATCAATTAACTGTAACAAAATAGTTGAAACCTAATAAAATAACACAGACATAGCCATAGGGTTTCTTTGTGTAGAGGCAATGACATCACTTTGGTTACGCTTACGTCAGCCTGCAAATGTTCTTTTTGCACTTCTTTTTATTTTCCTTACATTTATATTTAATATACCCATCTCAAGTACCATTCCTCTTCCTTCTTAAACCTTTTTTTAATTAAGGTTTTAACTGTGGACTAAGACTTCTTATTTAATTTATTAACGTTAATATCACATTAAAAAAATTTACCCTGCATTTGCAATTTGACATCAACCATGCAACATGTGCGGCCAGCAATTAAGGAAAGTACAAATCTCAAATTAATTAATTATATATATATATATATATATATGTGATATTAATTTTTTATTGGAAAGATCCACGTGGTCCGGATACGATAGAGATATATATATATATATATATGTAACCATTTTACTAAACAAACCATTATTCAAAGAACACAATCATCAAGAAGACCTTTATGCATAATCTTGAATATTTTAATATAAGGAATACCAACCTTCATTTTATGACTTCTGGATTTGTCTTCAACGAATGTTTTTTTGCCATTTCAAATTTTAGAAATACAATGCTTTCTTTTTTCAGACAAAGGCTAAAGATGTATAACAACATGTTTTTTTTTTTTTTTTCCGTTATCGAACATCCTCTATATTGTTGTTTTTATATATTATTCTTCTGTCATATAAAATATTAATTCAATGTATAATATAAAAATTTCGATGTAATAGACATATTTGGACAGTATAGCACCTCAAGTATTTTTATTCTTTCAATGGATCATAAATTAAAAAGTAAATGCTTCCATATAAAAATATGTTGTTATTTGGCAACAAAACATTTTGTAGAAAAGTAAATTTTTTTATCTAAAGGTGTTTGTCATATTTATATCAGTAACAACAAAATTATATCAATATTTACCAATAAATATTTATAACTACAAATTTATAGCATCAACATACAGTGATTTTTTTATTTCTGTCAAAAGTTATAGCAATAATTTTTATATTTTTATTATTATAACAAAAATTTTTATTGCCAAATCTTATATTTCTTATAGTGCATGCAATTGACAAGAGCAGTTAGGTAAATTTTTTTTTCTCCATGAAATTTTGTGATACAATAAGCTTTATATTTTAAACGTTAAATTCTATTAAACTAATTAAATTTAAAACATGCAAAAATTAAAATTAGCCCGCCAAAAGGAAAAAAAAAAGGATAAAATTTAAAACATGCATTTCGATAGATCAAAACGATTTTAACAGAGAGACTGAAAGAGTGTTCGTTTACCATTTTGAATGACATTAGAATAATTTTAATCCTTATTTAGAAAATATTAGTTATTCTCACAAAAATGTTTTAAATTAATAAATATATATTTATACTTATTGAAATAGTCGTAAATTAATATGATATAATTTAGCGATTATATCTATAACTTTTGGTTAACACTTAATTGAAAAATATTGACTTAAATGAAATAAATTTTTCTCTTAGATTTTGTCATTTTGATTCATTTTATATTATTATATATTTTTGGGAGGCCTAACGGACCTAGCTAGAAAGAATGTGCATGTTTAGGAATTGGATAATTCATATTTATAGGCATAGGACATGATTTAAACTTTGATTATATGGTCGAATATCGTCCCTAAACAAGCAAAACGATGATGGTGACTATCCCAAATGATTATTATTAACTAATAACGTCAATTTGAGGAAATATTCCATCAACTTTTCCACTCCTCTATACATAATTACATGCCACACTTTAGGATATGTTGATTAAAAATCTAATATATGTGCACTCAATAGTAAAAATATTTCTCAATGAGTGATCATAAGTTACATATTTATCACTATATACTTCTAGAATGATAGTCTAGAAAAAGGCAATACATGTCAAATTAGAAGGAAAGGTTTAACAAGATAGCAAGTTTTGTCCTCTATATGGTTTCTTCACATTGCCAATTATAGACAGTAACACATGAAGATAATTTATTTATATTTAGGTTTTCTTTTTTATTTATTAAAGAATTTGAAAGACTAGATGAATTATTCATCTGTTTTCATATAATGAAATTTATATTGAGAATATAAACTAATAAACTAGAATAAATGCACAACATGTACGTTGATTGGATAAAATTAGCCGATTTTAGTTTTTAATGGAGTAATTAGAACTGTGTCGCTAGGGGTGAGCATCGGTAGGTTTGGTAACCGAACCGAACCGAATTCTTGGTTAACCGAACCGAATTATCAGTAATAATTAGAACCGAATCAAACCAAACAAGGATACAAATCTAACCGAACCGAACTTTCGGTTCGGTTCGGTTATTACCGAAATTTGGTATTTTTACCGAAAATAAAAAAAAATATTTGAAATTATTTTTAGGGCAATTAATTGAACCATTATTTATTATTTTTGTAATTAATTGTTATTTAGTCATTTTATATTTTTTAATGAAATATAAAATTCAATTAGGTAAATTAGAATATTACAAACCTAATATAAATATATATTTATATAATAATTCGGTTCGGTTCGGTTAAACCGAATTTTTTTACGGAAAAACCGAACCAAATCGAATACCGAAATATTTATAAAATGGTTACCAAACCAAACTAAAAAAAATTCGATAACCGAACCAAATTTTTTTTTGATTTGGTTCGGTATTAGTATTCGGTTTTTCCAAATAGTAATTACCCCTATGTGTCGCTCGTAATTAAAAAAAAAAAAAAACCATAAAAATTGTGTAGAATGGATTATTGTATGTGTGGGTTGCTGGGGTTTAATTCAGCTTTCTCGGTGGCCTAAATTGAAAGGATGTTTATGTAATATATTCTCTTCAAGGGTTGGGGGGTGGGGCCACGTGGGTCATACAGCAACCTGCAAAAGAGTGAGTGACAGCCCCTTCCTTTCCCTCCAGAACTAGGCAGTGCCCTTTATTTATCATATCACCCTTCCATCCTTTCGATTCGACGGTTTTCTACATTGTATTTACATATTTGCCACTATTCGTAGCCATAGGATCCTAATCCTGTGGCTATTATTACCTCTTTAAATGGAAGAATAATATCTTTTTGCCTTGTAACATTCTACAGCACAAAATGACACAAATTTTGATCCGACGGTGGCGATTGCCTGACCCAAAAAAAAAAAAAAAATCTGTATCTTTTTCTTAATTATTACCTACAAGGGTCTAAGCAATACTAATAACAAGGAAAGGAAAGGCAAAAAAAAATAATAAAATACGAAGAGTCCGTACCGTTATGGGTAAAAAAGAAAAAAAAAAAAAAAAGAAAAAAAAGATTGTCTCCAAGCGAAAGATGTGGCGGTGGATTACCGGCAGGTGACGTAATCTCCAGTTGCCCGTACATTTACACGTTCTGTTGTGGTCTTGTCTCCTCAGTCTTTACCTGCACTTCTCCGCCTCCGCCATGCAATACAACACTCACAGCTTTTGTTTTGTTTTTTTTTTTTTTTTTAGCCGAACACATATGAAGCTCGTTCAATTTTAATTTTTGAACCGTTTGACCCTTTTAACTATTTTAGCGATCTATATAACCTCTCATCTAAAAGCCAAATACATACATAATTCCTTCAACTTTTATTTTTGAGCTGCTTTACCCCCTCAAATATTTTTAGCGACTTATCTAACCCCTCATTTATTTTAAAGTGGTATTTTTAAACACTTGAATGCTGATATGTCGTATGAACTGGAGGTAAGAGAAATCTCAGTGCGTTTGAGATGAAGTTTACGATTTTATAAGGGTAATATTTTGTAAATATTATATAAAAAAATTATCTACATTTTTTTCTCCATCTTTCCTCACTTTGGTTAAACTCTTTTC
This sequence comes from Euphorbia tirucalli, assembly GCA_039660915.1. Classification (NCBI taxonomy): domain Eukaryota; kingdom Viridiplantae; phylum Streptophyta; class Magnoliopsida; order Malpighiales; family Euphorbiaceae; genus Euphorbia; species Euphorbia tirucalli. The sequence continues at coordinate 18,058,232 of CM077639.1, forward strand.
GTTCTTTTTTGTTATCTCTTCTGCAATCATATTTCTTCCTCCTCTTGAGTTTTATTAATTGCTGAGAAATTTTCGCTTTATAATAGTTTGTAATATTAATTAAATAGAAGATAGTTTCCAGCGTGTGTCCTACATGTCTTTAGTGTCAGACGCGTGTCATGCATGGTATTCTGTTGTGTCTGGTTATATTCACTCAAAGGTTTAAAAATACTACTTTAAAATAGATGAGGGATTAGATATGTTGCTAAAATAATTGAGGAGGCCAAACGGCTCAAAAGTAAAAATTAAAGGGGCTACGTATGTATTTAATCTTTAGATGAGGGGTTAGATAGATCGCTAAAATAGTTGAGGGGACCACGCGGTTAAAAAATTAAAGTTGAAGAGGCGGCGTATGTATTTAGCCTTTTTTTTAAAATTCTCATCATTCTATTTTCGTCTTAATTTAATTATTTACCTCTTTAATTGAAATTTTGCCGCGTCATAACACTACAGTATCTCCACAGTACTCAGAGAAGTTATACAATACGCCTGGGATACCACGTCATCCGTATTCCAAACCAATAAAATTATGACAAATTTCCCTCTAACCAATAGAAAAATAACATGTTGTAATTAATAATTTATTTATTTATTTAATAATTTATTATTTAAATAAAATTCTAAACCTTAAAATAAAAACCCTAAACCCTAAAATATAAACCCTAGAAGTTAATTTATCAACCTCATATACTAAAATATATGACATAACGTGATTTTATTAATTAGGCACATAAATAACATAGTGTACCGGTCATATTCTATAATTTCTCCAATACTCATTGCCTTTATAAAATAAAATAAACATATATTATGAACTTATTTAAACTTGCACCTTTTCCCAAAGAAAATTAAAAAAAAAAAAAAAAAGTGGAAATATGATATTAACATTCCGATGCATTGATTTCCAAACTCAGCGTATTCATTAATTTGATAAATAAGTTAGATATATTTTATTTAATTATTTTTAAAATAATATTTGTTAGTATATGATTGTTAATTTTTAGACATCTATAATTTTTTTTTTAAAAAAAAATTAAAAATAGACCTTACACACCATGTCATCCGTATACTAAACTAATTAAATCATGCTATGTAATATATTTTAGAGTTCAAGATTTATGAAATTAATACATAATATTTCTATTTGAGGGTCTGAAATTTTTATTTTAGAGTCTATATTTAAAAAAAAAATAACTATTAAATAATTAATTAATTAATTAATCACATTTGTTAAAATTTGATTAGTGCAAAAGTGAGTTGTCTTAATTTTGCTGGCTTGATATTTAGATGACGTAATATGCTATATATATAAACATGAAGACCTTTTTGGTCATTGTGCTATAACTGATTTGTCCTTTTGGTCTCTGTTCTATTGACATTTTCCTTTTTTCCCCTTTGATATGCAAAAGCATTCTAAAATAACCCCTAAAAAGTATATTCCATCATATTCTGTTAATAATTTTATTAATAAACTCTGACAAAATATGCTTATTATGGACTATTTTAGAATGTTTTTATATCTCATATAGGGTAAAAGGAAATATCCATAGGATAAGGAGTAAAAGGACAAATCGATGATAACACATGGACCAAAAAAGTATTTAGATATATATATATATATATATATATAAAATAAATTTTCTCTTTATTTTTATGTTGATGGGCAAAATTTTGGATTGATTTTGATTTATAAATATATGTTAAGGTAATGGATGGAATTGATACCTAACATTCATTTTATATCAAATTGATTTTAAAAGAGATGTTGAAGAGAAAAATAAAATAAACCCTTTATCTTGTTACATTCAAATAAATTTTTAATTAATTAAAAAATTATAAATATTATTATCTAACGAAACAATTTTAAATTTGTTAATTAGAATCTGGATTTTAGAGTTTAAGTGAAAATAATATCGAATAATTAATAATTAATTATTTAAATAAAATTTGAGATTCTAAAATAAAATAAAAAATGATTTCTCACAAATTTAAAACCGAATTAAGCATTGAAAATGCTATTTTCGTAATTAAGGAAATAAATTACGGATGTTTCTCCAAATAACGACGCCTTGGCTTTTATATAAATTTCATAAAGGTAGAATTTTGGACCGGGTCCCAATCGGGAGACAGGATTCAACTGGCGAGCGTGACCATTTTTCTCGCCGTTAAATCTAACGGACTAAACCTCAATGCAAGTTCAAAAACTTCTATTGGAAAAAGTTAATACATACTATAATACAAGCGCGCTAAAGCCGTTAAAACCAACGGAATTATCTGATCCTTCGCAATAATTGTCCTCCAGCTGAGCTCTTTCATGTCCACACCAAGTAGTTGAGTTGAGATATTATTTCTTTTCAATTCCTTCGCCGGAACCTCGTCGGAGAAATTCCAGTTGTCGGGGCTCTAATGCGTCTGTTTCAAGATTTTTGGGTCCAATTAACGATAGATTTCATGTAAGGTGAATGATAAAATAGTAAGCTTTTCATGAATTATTTTCGAGCTGATGTAATATTGTTATTTTCATGTTCGGAGTTATAATTTTTTGTTTCAGTTTTGTATTTCTTCAGACTATTGTGAAATATGTGAATATTGATATTATATCCTGCTCATGTTTACATATATTAGAGTTTTTTCTTCTCTTAAGAACAAAAACAACTTTAAGCACACGGTTGAAGTAGGAACCAAGCTAATTAACTGCGACTCTCAGTGGGATCTATAACTTGGAGTTACAGTTTTCGATATAATTATAGGGTGTAATACAAGGTTTTCTAGGTCGTCTTGTTCTAACCAACTAGGGTTAACAGTCGTTGACGGCAAGTATAATTGAGGTAATAACTTCGTCTTTGTTGGGAAAACGTTAAAAGTTTGTTTGGTTAATTTATATCTATCAAATAGTAAAAGATTTTTGCACTGTTTGTTTTGGGTTAACAATTTCTTGTAGTAATTAAAATTTCATACTGTCTTCTCCATTTGCTTCTCTCTCTTCTCTATTTTTTCCATTTTGTTCTCGGCCTCAAATTTTGTTTTCTTGATTCTATGAAGTATATACGTGTTGTTTTATGCTGTACCGATAAGGAGCAGGCTTTGATCCTTGTACATGAATTTTCGCAGATGAATAGAAAATGACGCCACCAGCTTGATGGGGAGTTTTTTTTTTGCAGCAATAGTAGAACTTCATTTTTTGAAGTTTTAGTACACTGTTGACGAGTTCATGGTGTTTGTGACAAGTATTTGATTGGTTTCTGTAGATGGAAAGTAGCAGTTTGAGGCCTGAATCGCATGTAGCACAGCAAAGCAGGCGAGATAAGCTTAGAATTCAACCCACTTCTTCTACTTCATTTCATCTTATAGACACCTTTCCTAACAATTTTGAAACAACCTTAAACCCAGATCTTGTTCATGTGCGAAATGGTGATAATGTCTTTTATGATCCAGTTAGTACCACTGTTTTTTCCTCTCCAATGCTGAATTTTGCATCATCATCTTCATTCGCTAGTATGTCTAATCCTATTTCTTCCAATTTTGGTTCTACACCCAAAATCAGTAGTAATGACAACTGGAGAAGTGTTGATTCTTCCCATCAAAATTATCACGAGTGGACAATGAATTATGCTAGTGGATCATCATCATCGTCATCTTCATCTTCATCAGTAGGTAGGGAATGCAATGTCTTGTCAAATAATGCAAGGGTTAGCAGCATTGCCACATCTATTCAGTATTTGAAGCCTCATTACATTAATAATGGATGTGGTCATGATCTTGAATCTTTCAATGAAATTCATCAAGATCATAACCATAAGCAGCAGTTGAGGCCATATCAGATGCAATTTTCATATAATAATCATATCAATTCATCGGTACTCCAAGATGTTGTTACTCCAACTTCTCTATATCTAGATAATTCCCATCAGTGGAGTAACGAATTCGGCCTAATCAGAAGGAAAAATGAAGAATTGACAATTATGGAACCTAATACTCAAGCTTTATCTCTTTCACTTTCATCAAATCCGCCATACTCAAGATATGAATCTGATTATTTGCAATCGAAACTCGTCAAGTCTGATTACTTATGTCCAAAAGTGTCGACTGCAAAGGCGCCATTGAGTAAATCACCTAATGAAATGATTGGGACAAGTAATTATGCTGTTCGAAATGTCGGTCCGCTTGGGCCATTTACCGGCTATGCAACAATTCTAAAAAGTTCAAAATTCTTGAAACCAGCTCAGGATCTGTTGGATGAGTTTTGTAATTCAACTGGTTCAAGACTTATCCCAGCAAGAATATGTGGTGATCAAGTAAACTCTTCTCTAGTTTCGGTCGACACGTCAGAGGCTGGAGCTAAGGGCAACAACAATGATTCTGGGATGATTTCATCTGCTACATTTTGTGGCTCAAATGGAGCAATTGTAGATGTTGGAATGACCAGCAATTCTGGTGAATCTTACCGGCCGGAGTATCAACAAAAGAAAGCGAAGCTAATCTATTTGCAAGAGGAGGTAATTAGTTTCCTTTTCTTGTCTCATCTTTATTCATTTTTTGTTATAAAAATAGCTACCTGCATTTTAGGTTTATTTTAAGGGCAAATTGAGTGCTAATTCCTTTTGTTTTTTAGTTTTTACCTTTAATTAACTTTAAGGTACAGTAGATAATTATTAGAGTGAACAAAGATTAGTGCTTGTTGGCATCTCGCTGGCATATTGACTATTATTAAGCACCAGTTGTTAGCTTGATAAAATTCAACCACTGTGTTTCATTTATCCCTTCAATTTTTTTGGGATTACATTTTTCTCTACAATTTGATATGTAAAATGAAAATGCTTGATGAAGACCTGGAGGATGTGAAATAGCACTCAAAAGGTGCACATTTTCGTATGAAATATTTTTGATGATTAACAGTAATTTACGGAATAGAAAATATTATGAGAATTGATTCGAATGATTTTCTTGAGGGGAGAGATAGAAAATAGTACATAAGGTTGGAAAGTCTACATTTGAATTTATTTTGGTCAACAAAAGGCTAAAAGTATAGGGGAGGGGCATAATAAATATTATTTTACGCGCGTGTAAATAATTTTCTGCTGGGAAAATTTCCAATCTAATTAACTTCAGTACAAGTCTGTATTTATTTTCTACGCTTTTCATCTTGTAAACTTCATGGAATGTTTTTGGGTAAATTACATAGGTGACCCTCAACTTCATTCCGTAACAAAAAAAGTTCTCAAACATGAATGAAGAAGTGTAACATAAATGTTTAATTTTGTCTGATATTGAGTTGGCCAACCTTCACAGATATTTGATGTGTTTATGGTTCATTTAGCATAGAATAAATCACTTTATTTTTTGCTGATATGAATGTTAGACCCCTAAAATATGGCAAAATTGGATTTTTTAATTGGTTACACTCTTTAGTAAAGTTGAAGTATTTATATATTTCAAAAAGAATTTAAGGGGATAAACTGTGAAAATGACCGTAGTTGGAGGACTAAAAACGTAATTAGCTTTTTTTTTTTTTAGTTGTGCCATTTTGTCATTGCACATTGATTCTTGTAGCAGTGGAGTTGATGTTCATATTTCAAGATAACTAAGGAATTGAAGTATGGATTAGGGATCATGCCTTTGTCATCATTTAGCTATATTTACGAAATACTCAATGTGCTTTGATGCTCTCAATTGCCTTGGTTTCTGCTCAAATACTTTTCCTTGCTAGTTCTGATCTCTCAGGATTAATTAGCCACATGAATAGCTTGTCTATTTGGGTGTATTCAGTTAATCTTGAAGATCATTGAGTTGATCATCTCATAACATATAATCTAATCCTGCTTTGCCGTGCTTGTTAGTTTTTGTGGAACGGGATTGGTCTTGTAATGTTTTATTTAAATTTGAATATGTTTGAGAACCCAATGATATGTAATCCTTGTTATTTTACTTTGGCACTATAGTGTTGTTTGTGAGGATAATTTACCTACTCATTTTTCATGAGAAAAAAAAAGCATTATTTTGCTGCTTTACTTTGCACTTCTATTTTATAAGATTCATCCCCCCGTCCTCGTATATTTTGACACATTAAACTCTTGTTGATCAGTTTCATTGTGTATGTAGGTGTTGTTGAATGTCGTGTGGAGTCATTTAGGCTTAAGGGTTTGTGCCATGCATGAACAACTGAGACATTTAATAAGTGTCATTGAGTCAAGAACTAAACATAAGGGCCAAACCCTGTAAAAAAAATTTAGGGGTGCTACTGACAAAAAAAGCCAACTATAGGGGGCCAAGTTAGGCAGTTTTGCTTGTTTCATGTACCTTCTTGCAAAGCATTATGCACTTGTTCTCTTGTTGTGGTATTATTTGTTCAGATGTAATGAATATTCCAATATTAAAATTTCCACCAATTTTACTTTATGAGTATTGAAGGTTCCAAGATGAGTTGTAGCAAGCACAAACTAGCAGAAGTCAGAAGGGTCAATTTTAGGGTAGAAAAGGTCTGAATATATATATATATATATATATATATATATGGATTTAGGAGTATAATTTAAGGGAAGGAGAACAGGACCTGAACGGTCCACTTTGTCAATAGTATTAGCCAAAAATGGACATGTTCATGTGAAACAATCATTTATAATAACACATAGAAAGAGCTAGGTCCCCTCAACTTTTTGAGAAAGTCATGCAAAAGACATCCGTGTTAACAGTACACACCACTTTGCTTATAAAGATAATTACTTTATGCAACTTCAATACCTAAAAAAAAGAAAAGTTGGTGTCATATAATTATAGCACCATTATTGCTGTGAAAAGAAGGGCTAAATTGATTGATCACCAGCAGCTCTCAACTTCGCCAAACACATTATTCTTGATTTCTCCCAATGTAGCACAGTGGAAGTATGTGCCACAAGGATGATAAAAATCTTCCCCAAAAGTATAGGAGCCGATTTCTCATATTTTTGGACGCAATTTTGTGCAACCAAATAATGTTTTTTCTTTGTGTGCTTATGTATATTGTGCCCCATTATTATTATAAATGACCATATGATTGTGTAAGCCTAGGAACACCTAAATTTATGAATTCAATTGTTTTTGCTAACTTTACTTGAGATTATTTGATGAACATACTTACCGTGTTTGGTGAATCTGCTTGTACTGTGTTGTTGAAAGGTATGCAGAAAGCACAAGCAATATCACCAGCAAATGCAAATGGTGGCCTCATCTTTCGAAGCGGTTGCAGGCCTTAGTGCTGCTACCCCATATGTTTCTCTGGCTCTGAAGACAGTATCAAGAAATTTTAGAGACCTAAAGCATGCCATATCGGATCAGCTCAAGCGAGTAACAAAGGCTTTAGGGGAGGATTTGCTATCCCCGAATATGGGCGGTAGCGGTAGTAGAGGTGATACAAGTACATCAAAGATGAGATACATGGATCAAAATCTACAGAGGCTGAAATCCGGTGGAGCTAATCCGAGCTTCTTTGAACCCCACCAACATGTCTGGAGGCCCCAAAGAGGCCTACCGGAACGTTCAGTAGCAATCCTTAAAGCTTGGCTATACGAACATTTTCTACATCCGTACGTCTTGCCTTTCCCTTATCCTCACTTTTATTTCCATAGCTTTGTGTTCGTAACTCAATGAATCAACATTTTGTCTTGTAGATACCCCTCGGACACCGATAAGCACATGTTAGCCAACCAAACTGGTCTGTCTCGAAACCAAGTAAGACTTGATTTTCTGTTTCTTTCTTGATAATTTCTTATGCTTTTGCATTTATATTATGAGTTGGCCGGTTATTGTAGGTTTCGAATTGGTTTATAAATGCTCGTGTTCGGGTTTGGAAACCTATGGTTGAAGAAATACATATGCTTGAAACCAAAGGTATGGCAGAAACAAACAGAAGTTGTGGGAATAATGAAGGGAGATCTGCGGAATGTAGTAGCCAGCTGAATTATGAACAAACATTGAACAATGTGGGTTCATGTTCGATGATGAATAAGCAATTAGAGTGCTCAGGATCATCAGCGGGCAGTGGAGAGCCAATGATGAATAGTGAACAATGGAATCAAGAGAAAAGATCAAGAATGGAGTATGAAGTTCCAAGTAGCATGGATGGATCGGTAATGAATTTTGTACCATACCAAAGAAGTGGGATTGACATTGGAGCAATAGGAGCGGTTTCGCTGACATTAGGGCTCAGGCACAGTGTGGAGAATGCGCAGCAGCAGCAGCAGCATACACAGTTGCAGCAGCCGCATGAAGATCAGCTTAGAAGGCAATTTGGAGGTCAAATGATACATGATTTTGTGGGTTGATTTTTATGATATGAGGAGTAGTCCGTCTTTGAATGGAAAAGAAGGTGGGAGAAAAATGTCCCTTGTACCAATGTGTTTCCTGCATTGGCTGTCAAAGATCAATCGTAAATACTTTGCTTAATGTTTGATGATGATTCATTTGACACTTAGAAAGTGTTTTTTAAATTTTGAAATTTCGATACACATTTTCTATTGCCTAAAAGATAAATTAGAAAGTAAATAATATAGATGATGCTAGCAAAAATGGGCAAATAACAAATTTTTGGTTGGAGTATGTGGGAGGGATTTCATTTACCGTGATGAAGATTTCTATGTTCAAGTTTTATGTACGACTGGAAAGTGAAAACTATTTTGAGAATTTCTCTTTGGGAGTATCGATGTCTCGTATTTAGTAAATGGATAAATAAGTTGTAATTCAATTGCAGAATTAAAGAAGTCAGATTCAATCTCTTCAAAACTTATATATTTTTCCCTAAAACCTGTAAAACTCATCCTTTAGATAGATTGATTTAAATAATTCGTTGCTTAATATAAATATTTTTTAGTTTTTAAGTTTGTATATATTTTTTTTCTAAATTGTTAATACTTTTTTTAAGATAAAAAGTTTTAGTATTCGAGTTAATTTTATTTGGTTTTCACATAGCTAGATAGACTCTCAAAGAGAAGTCAAGACTATTTGTTGAAAACAAGTTGGATGATATAGGTGTTTAATTATTTGTTGTAAGAGTTCTAAGTTCCTTTGAAAGCAACAAACAGAAATTGAAATGTATAATTACTATGTGACATTTTCGTTAACAAAAATTAATAAGTACCGAATGGGTTAATTTTATATAATTAGAAATTAATTATACTTTTGAGTCTTATAATTTATTTTAAAAAGGGAAAATTATCTTATTAATATGTTTGTTTGAAAAATTCTTTAAAATGACTCATGTTTAATAATAAAATTCTTTCTGTCCAAAGTATGAAAACAATATTTTAATTAGTATGTGGACAAAAAAAAAAAAAAATCAATAAATTCCCTATTTTTTAGCTAAAATATCATAAATGATAATTTATATATAATATAAAAGAGAATACGCTTGGACATGTGGCATTCTCTTAATTTTTTTCAAATTTTTGTTTTTTAATTATAAGAAAGTAAAAAAATTATTAATAATATTTTTCCCTAATTAATACAAACAAATCAGAAAGAAATTTTGATATCTTCACTAGTCAGAAACTTAAACACTAAACGATATCTTCGGTATCTCACCGTAATCTCATTTAAAGAAATTCTGATATCTCTTTGCTTTTCCTTTTTCTTTTTTGATATGTCTCTATAATTTAGTAAATTATAATAAAATTCGAATTAATTAACTAAATCAGCAATAATAGCTTAATCCCAATTAGCTATCTATAGTTTAGTAAATTATAATAGAATTGGAATTAATTAACTAAATCAGTAATAATAGCTTATTCCCAATTGGCTAATATAGATGACAATTAAGTGACAAAATCTGTTTATAATATTTAGGAATCTATTGATCAAATCATTAATATTAACTTATCCCCATTTATCTAATTAGGCCCATACTACTAACAGTGGCACGATGACTTCCTTCGTGATTTTATCTTGTATGATGGCTACTATGGGTGGAGTAATTTTATTGGAATTTCAGGTTTGATTAAATTTAATTAATCCTTATTTTATTATATTTAATTAATCCTGATTAAATGGGACGCTTGGTCATTTAATTGTCAATTAATTATAAGTTAATATTATTTTATTATTATAATTTAGTAAATTATAATGAAATTGGAATTAATTAACCAAATTAGTAATAATAGCTTATTCCCATTTAGCTAATATAGATGATAATTAAATGACAATTAATTTGATTCATTTTTTTTGATGAAAAAAGTGATTTTTTTTTTTTACAAATAATATTGCAGTCGTACTTTGCACACGTTTATTAACAAATATTTTATTTATTTTGTTTATATAGGATATAACTATAGAGGCAATTATGCCTGAAAATCTCAAAACCAAACTACAAAGTAAATTGGAGGACAACAAGATATATGTTATTGAGAACTTTAATGTAAATTTAAATGCAGGAGCTTATAGGACGATAACTCATGCATATAAGTTGGTTTTTTCTCAAAAATAGTTGTAGCTAATGATGCTATTTGTGATACTATTAAAAAAGAATTTTTCGTTTTCACTCCTATCAGTGATATCATATCTGATTCCGTAGATACCAATTATTTAGTTGGTGAGTTTGTCATCAAGCAATAAATTAACTTAATATATTATTTTTCAAAATTATTTATGTCATTAATATATATTTGGTTAATGATATGTTATTACAGATGTCATTGGAGAGGTCACGTATATTGGAGAAATTGTAGAGAAAAATAATGATGGAAAATTGATGAACAGAGTCAATTTTACATTGAGTGATGAGAAGTGAGTTATTTCCTAAACATATTTCTATTTAATTTAATGCTTCTAAATTATCGTGTTACATATGTATATATGATGTACTGATTATATCAAAATTTTTCACCACCTTCATTTCACTAAAGAAAGGAGATGACCCTATGAGCAATTGGTCGATGAAATTATTAGCCAACGTGTTGATTTAGTCCACTTATTTATTTGGAATATATATGCCTTAATTTGTATAATCATTTTATACTGTTTAAACTTATATGAAATCTTTTACCCTACAAAAAATCCAATGCCAAAACCCATGCGAGAATTAATTCTATTAATTTGTATTATAGATATTTCTGCACCCGTTCGAATTAATCTAATATCATTTAGATATAAATATATGAAATTAATTTTTTTTAATATTTTTTGTAATCAATAACTTTATGTTCGTATAAAGCATTTGATGCCTTAAAAGAAAAAAATAATTTCAAAAATAAATATTGAGATACAAAATAAATTAATGATTAAATTATTAAGATAAATATTGAGATACAAAATAAATTAATGAATAAAAATCTATTATAATTTGAATTAGGAACCAAATTTTATGAAAAGAATGGTCCATCCGTTTAAAAATTCATAATTTCTTTTCATTCTTTTTAAATTACGGTGTTATATTTAACTTTTTCATTATGATATATTAAAGATGCATTATTCACATATAAAGCTAAAATACTACTATCATAACTGGTATTATTTTCACACTTAATGAATTGTTCTACCTCAAATTTTAAAATAATTATTATATCATAAATATCATTAGTGAATAACAAAAGTATTTGTGAACTCACATTAATATTATATGAAATTGTACATAAGTTATAGATATGTAATTTTGTTTGCATAAATATGATACATATGAAGAAATCTATTACATTCGATAGTTACACTCAAGCTTTGCAGGATATATCATCATATTTTATAAAATATGAAATATAATATGGTAACAACAAACTGAATGACAATTTTTATTTATAGAGTGTGCTATTGTTATTTACATTGTCAAATAACAATTTACAATTAATTTCCTAAAAAGAACAGCTTACAATTTATCTTCTCATTCCATTTTTTAACAGGTGGAATTCTCGTTGAAATAGCTAAGCTATTTGCATGGTTCATAGACAGTTATTAGGATTAGCATCTTTTGCAAAGATGCCGAGATGAAGAATATTTACAGGAATGTGTTTTTCTTGTGCCCACATTAGATATTATGAATAAGGTGAATGATTATACTTTGCCTACATGTCCAGGTGAAGAAGTCTCATATTTGGGTTCAGATTTGCAAAACAGGTAATCACTCTGATAGTCAAGGAGATATTTACATACCAGAATTTTTAAATACAATAAAATCTTTTGGTTTACCAAACCATAAGATGACATTAAAGATTGGTGTTTCTGTGATATTGCTTCGTAATATTGATAAGACTTTTGAATTGTGTAATGGTACTCGGTTAGTAGTCACTCAATTAGGAAAACAAGTGATTGAAGCCAAAGTGATTACTGGTTGTAATATTGGGCACAAGGTTTTTATCCCTCGACTTGCTTTGATTCCATCGGATATCAGGTTGCCATTCAAATTTCAAAGAAGACAATATCCTTTGGCTATTTGTTTTGCTATGACAATAAATAAAAGCCAAGGACAATCACTTTCCCATATCGGTTTATACCTTCCTCGCTTGTTTTTAGTCATGGTCAAATATATGTTGTAGTATCCAGAATTAAAAGCAAGACTAGATTGAAGATTCTTATTTGTGACAACGAAGACAAAATATGTAATTCTATTCAAAATGAAGTATTTAAAGAAGTTTTCAATAATTTATAGTTAATTACATCAATATAATAAAAAAAATGTAAAATTTTACATACATTTATTTTTGACATATTAAATTTTCTATTATATTAAATGTATTTAGAAACATAAAATACGTTGCATACCTCTTAGAAATTTAATATAATCGATATAAAAATAAAAAATTATAAATAAATAAAGAGTTAAAATTAAATTTTATTTTTTACATTTGAAGTAAAATATTCCGTGCATGGCACGGGTATTAGGCTAGTATAAAAATAGATAAGATAACTAAAATAAATATATAATAAGATATACTAAATAGATTTTTTTTTCTAACTAACATTTAGATAGAAAATCGAAATGGGTATTTTTAAGAATTTGCGCATATTAAAATCTCTTCTCCTCTTACAAAAAGAAAATTTCAAGTAATACCAATTCATATTTGACTGTGAAAATAAACATATATACTATAAATAGACCACAAATATTTAAATTTCAATATTCTAAAAATAAGTAAATATTCTGTAAATATAGAATAAATATACAATGGATATACCATAAATATAATATAAAAATATAACAATATTAAGATATAAAATTTTTTATAGTCATGATCAATATTTCATAAATACAATATAAATATATAGTAAAACCTCTATAAATTAATAATGTTGGGACCATGAAATTTTATTAATTTATAGAGATATTAATTAATCAATAAATTAATAATTATTAATTTATTGAGTAATTTTAAATTTTTTTAAAAATAAATTTTAAATTACTAATTTAAATAAAGTTTTTGTCTAAAATCAATGAACTATATTTATCATATTTTTACATAATAAAATTAAATGTGCATTATATAAGTTAATTGAACTTGAAAGTTCATTGTACTTATGTTAAAAATATTCAATGTATCATAGTTAATGCATTGAGAATAGTTAGAGATAAAATTCAACTAGATTTAAATTTCAAGAAAAAACAAAATACTATAGAGTCATATTTTGCTAAATTATCCTAAATATATATCTGTATACACTTGGCATATGTATTTAAGAAATTATTAGTTTATAGAGATAATAAAACAATGTATTTATAAAAGGTTGTTCCAGAAAATTATTATCTTATTAATTTATTAAAATTGATCATTTTTTGAACTGGCCCAAGTCGGGACCATAAGAAATTATTATTTTAAAGAGATTATTAATTTATAAAGGTTTTACTGTACCACTAAAACGATAACAAGTAAAAACTAAATGGTTCATAATATATTCAGCATATATTCTCAGAATATCTAAAATATGAATTGTTTCATTTAAAGTTTTAAACACTTTAAATATGAGAAGAAGAACTAGCCAACATTAAGTCATTAACCATGTAAAACCACGAAAACCTACATCTAAATACACAGGAACCAAACAAAAAAGAATTTGAAAACAAAATTAATAAAAAATTAAGTTTTACATTCAATAAAACATGGAAAATTTTGAAAACCAATACAAATCTAGAAACACATACGGTGGCTTGAATAATGAAACTTTCTGATTTTTGTGTTTTGATTCAATAAGAAAAGAGGGGGCCAAAATAGCATGACATAAGCAAGTTTTTAAGGAATTTTAAAATAGGAGAAACAATGGACTCACTCGATTAGTGGTGATAATTATGACGAGGAGGACAATAAGTATACTCTTTCTCTCTTAAAATGGTTGCTCTCACTTGAACGTTTAAGGTAGAAAAAGGATATGGCGTAGACAATATATATAAAATAAGTTTGTGTAATATATAATAATACATAATAGGTGGAGATAATATTTAAAAAATTGGGTCTGGATATTCTATTTGATAATTTTTTTGGTAGTAGATTAATAAAAACTACCATTACTAAATAATATATTATTAAAAGTAGTAAAATGGTTAAAAGAAAAATAAAATAACTGCAAGTTATAAAAAGGAGAATAATACGATGAAAATATAGACATATAGGGTAATTTTCCCTTTTAAAAATTATATTAAAGTATCATATTACCATAATGGGCTTTTGTCTACGAAAAATATAGGCGGGAAATTTTTAAAAAATAATTAAATAATGAAATTGGATTATAATCCCAGAGCTCACGCTCTTCCTTCTTTGTGTTTATATATAAAGGTTGACAAGCCATCAAATTGGCTGTAATAATCGCAACTTACAAAGGCAAATGGATGCCTTTAACAGCTCCAGAAAAATCTCCAAACTCAAATCTGTTACCGGCAACATTTCTCCGGTTGATTCACGCCTCAACGCCGATTCCACACTCATTCGTTACCTTCGCGCCGGCGGATCTCCGATCACATCATCCCTTGGCAACCGCACCGGAAGTGATGCATTTTCTTCTCCGTCAATCTCCATCAATTCGTCTAGAGGAGGTAGTAGCATCTTTGGAAGATCTTTGTCGCCGCTGTCAGCAATCGAGAATCTTATTTCACCGCCCGTGTACGGGACGCCTGCGAAGCTAGTTGATGAAGATGTGCTGGTTATGGATGGAATTTTTGTGGAGTCTTCGTCAGGAGGTAGGGTTTCGGGGTCATTATCATCGGATTCTACTGGTTCGTCCTCCAATTCTGCTTCCTTTCATGGAGTTCGAGGGTATAAGATGGAGCTGTGCCGGTCTTGGGAGGATATTGGACAATGCCGCTCTGGATCCAAATGCCAGGTCTTTCTTTTTCTCTGATCAATTTAGGACCGTCAGATTTTTTGATTGAATGATAAAGTATGTCAATCTTGTGGTCTATTACTTTCACGGTAGCGATTTAGAAATTTAGGCATTTTTCCGTTTGGCAAATTAATTTTGAAATAAAGCTTTGCCTCCGGTCCTATAAAAAGACTAATGCAATTAGTTCTCATTAAATTCTGTTAGGAATTATTTTATGAACTACGAATAAGGAATTTTCTCTGAGGGGGTGGAGAATAACAATAATATAAAATTAGACTCTGTTTTTGAAGTCTCTGCGCTCAATATCGGAAGATAGTGGTGAATTCATGGTAAGCAGCTATGGAAACGATTTGAAGGAGTTTATTGCTTTTCGTCGTATATTACTTTTTATCAGTATTCGTTGTTTGTCTATTGCTGGAATATTATACAAGAAACAATGATTCTTTACCTTACATTCTTGAAGAATTATGTGCCGAATTTTGCAGTTTTCTCACGGAAAAGAAGAGCTTCGTCCGTCCTTTTTCTTAATGAAGAACAAACCTGAAGTAAACGCTTTTTCTTGATCTTTAAATTAGCAGAAATTAAAAGATAAGATGGACGCTATGCTTATCTGTTTCGTGTTTGTAGACTCAATCTTTGAAGCCGGATACTAATGCGTCATCCTCCTATGTCCCAAAGTCCCGTTTCCTTCCATCTGTCAAGATAGAAGCACCAACAGAAGCAAGCCCCACCGCTATTTTCTTCAGACCTCAATGCAAGAGCCAGAGCCTTGCCATCAACTCCAACAACAACCCTGCCCCAATGTACTTTAGCAAAAGTCCCACTTTCATCAAACCAGAATCGTCCAAGAAAAGCCCCATCAGCAACAATATTATATCTCGAGACTGGCTGCCTTCAGATGATGGTATTGAGGTTCGTTTAGCAGGAAATGTTGGCATACACCCGCCTTCCAATGAAGATGTTAATTCCTATATTCGTAGCGTTCTTCATGGTCCAAGAAATAGAAGAAGGTTGCCTATATTTACTGAATTTTGTCCTCGCTAATACTTTGCTTGCAATAGTCTCTTCCAAGGTGCAACCCAATTTTCTTCTGCTTGCTTAGAACGTAGTCCCTGAGGTTTAACACTAATATTTTTCTTCTTTCTGCCCATAAGTGTGTGATTGGTAGATATTAGGTTCAGTATAGACTTGGTTGAAAATATAGGCCAGTTTACATTCAAAATTACTGATAGTACAGGCAATTGTGCCAGACACTTGGTTACAAGAAATATACTGAATAATGATCAAGGTTCTACTATCTGAAAATGAGCCACCACAGCAAAACTCGATACTTCGTTATTGTTCTGTTACCAAATCAAATACTTCATGCCACTTAAATTCCTCTTTCTCATGCTTGCTTTCTTTTTTTTCCCCTACTTATTGTGCATGCTATTATTTTTCTGATATAGTAGGTGCCCTGGTTAGAGCATCTTCAAGGTTAATACCTTTCAACTACTGTTTGCGTTATTTTAACATACCTTTCATCAATTTACTCCTAAAAGCACTTTTCTCTCCAGCAATAAAACTCCCAAAAACACTTTCTAAATAGCCACATCTTATAAAGTTACCCGTTAGATAATAAAGTATAATAAAGAAACACAAAAACAATACAGTTACTTTTCTGACACAAATACTAGTATACATTTGCAAAACTATTTTTTTTTTATAAAACCCACTTTTTACTTTTTCTTCATCAGTACAACTAGTTTTTGCCGACACAAAAATTATCTCAAAATTAACCATTGGAGATGCTCTTAGGGTCCAGGTGTAGTCATCCACAAGCACCAAGAAATTATAGAGGTTAGTCGTGTTCTTCCAAAGCTTGATTTTAGTAAAGGAGTTGGGCTAGTTTGAGCATTGCTGGTTTGACTCAGGGTTGTTCCTGGTTTGGCCCAGTGGTATTTGGGTTATACTCCAGCCCAATTATGAAACTGATCTATGGAATGTTGTCTCTGACTAGCTTTCATGTTCTTTCGGAGAGATTAATATCCAGCCGTTGGATTTGGCTAAAATTTTGCATGCTATTTGAAGACATATATTTGTATATTCTGAACGGTCAGATCAACATGTGATGGTCATTAAGGTCTTCGTTTGAGGCTCGTGATTTTGTTGTCCGTTGTTTCGCTATTCCCAACAGGTTTGCAAGGTTTTTTTTTTTTTTTTTTTTTTTTTGGGATGAAGAGATGCTTAATCTTAAGAAGGTACAAATTTGAAAAAAGCCTCTCCTATTGGAATCACATTCTCTCTTCATCTATCTTGTTTCAAAGCAATCATTATTTCCTTTCTCTCGATGATTTCTTGACAATTTTTAATACTTTCCTATCATTATATGGCGCAATGGTCAATTTTTTTTGTATTATGTTCTAAAAGTCAAAATATAATAGTGAATACTTGTTATGATTCTTAGTATGCTTATTTTATTATGCTTAGGTATCCCTTTTCTTTTTCTATGGATGCTTTTATTTTTGATAATGAAAAAGGGGGAGAAGTTGCTTGAAATATTTTGTAGACTAAGTGTATGGTATTTCAATATACGTATATGCATGCTAGTATTGAATGAGATATGGATATGAGATGATTATAGGAATGAGATAGTACTTGTTACTTTGAGAAATATCCATGCATGTCATGTATAAGTTGGTTCTTGATTATAACATATTTTATTCTTATCCCAAGATGTCTAGAATATTATCAATATATTTGATATCCTGCTGCTATTGATTTTTGGTTTAAATATGTCTTGTGTAGGAATATTAGAAAAGTGTATTTTGGTTCTAGTAAAAATCTCTATGATTTATAAATGCACATTATTCATATTATTAGATACTATCTAATTGGGTCAAAAAGATTTATAAGTCCATGTGCTATTATTGCTTAGATTTTATTCGACTTATTAATCTTATTTCAGCCCATGATTATGAAAGTATGTATTAGTTGTAATTCATAATTTTTAACAGGATTTTTATATTAGTTATTGGGAAATTTTCATTAATGGGAAGGTTTTGAAAATAATCTCTGGTCCAATAACTAATCTCTTGTAAGAATTGAACTAATTTTATTTAAAATTTCTCTTGGTGTAGAAAAGTTTTTAAGATTAATTCTAAGGAGAAATTAGAAATCAAATAGATTCCTAACATTCCCAAAATTAATCTAAAAGCATATTTTCAGGGGAAGCTTATCAAAAGGAATTATATCTTTAGGAAGAGCGTTATCAACTCAAGATCATTTATCCCGAAGATTTCGAAGTTTTATCTCTTCAATTTCAAGTGCATTCAAGATATTTCAAGACGAGTTGTCATCATCAAAAAGGGGAAGATTGTTGAATTTTGTTTTGATGAAAATAATTTTATATTTGAAAAAGATAAAATTAAATAAATACTTTGACAATTAATTAAAAATGAATATGATTTTATTTTTAATTAGTTAACAAAGTATAATATGAAGACTTACAATAAAAAAAATTGGAAGGATATTACAAAAAGTGGATAGAAAGTTTGGAGTAATAAGATAAACATTGCTTCAGGAGGCTGAACACATTCAAAGACCTGAAGAAGTCAAGTTCAAATATTCAGAGTCGTGAACACTATATAACGGCCATATTCAGAGACATGTAGAAGTCAAGTTCAAATATTCAGAGTCCTGAACACTGTATAACAGCCACATTCAGACACCTAAAGAAGTTTAAGTCAAATCTTCAGAGATCTGGATACTGTATAACGGATACATTCAGACACCTAAAGAAAGGTTATTACAAGTCTTCAAAAAGCTAAACGCTATGTAACGGTTAGTTTCAAAGACTTGAAGAAAATCACAATTAAGCTTTAGAGGGCTAAATACTGTGCAACGGCTAGTTTCAGAGACTTGAATATAATTTAAATATCTTCTCCAAACCACCTCTCCAATGCCTATAAATAGAATACAACTGCAACCATTTCAAATTTGGGAAGACAATTTACAAAGTATACATTACAATCAAAGTATTCAAAGCATTCTTGAGTAGTCTTTCCAACAAACTTCAAAGAGAGCAATTGAAAGAATTCAAGTCTTTATTAAAGTAATTCACATACTTTCAAATCAAATATTTTGAGGGAATTATAATATCACACAAAGAGGTCTTTGTGTGAGGGGGGGCTTTGTTGTTAGGTGTTATCAACAAAGTTTGCATAAGTTTGGTTGTTGATCTTTGAAAAACAACATTTGTAAAGTTTGGTTTTAAAGCTATAAAAGCACCAGTTAGAGTTTGGTGCTAAAGCTATAAAAAGCACCGGCCAAAGTTTGGTGTTAAAGCTACAAAAACACCGGTTAGAGTTTGGTGCTAAAGCTATAATAAGCACTGGCCAAAGTTTGGTGTTAAAGCTATAAAAAGACCGTTGGCTTAATTTCTACCGTTAAAGAAATCGTAGTGGAAAATCTCAAGTGGTATGCTTGGGTATAGGAGTGGGCCGGTTAAGCGGAACTTGTATAAATCGCCATGTCTTTAATATTTTTATCTCTACTCTCTTTATATATTGTTAAGTAGTTAAATTAATAACATTAGTGGTATTTAGAGATATTATTTTAAACTAATCAAAGCGATTTTATTCACAAGTTTTACTAACTATTTAATTCTACATTTTAAGTAAAACTTATTTTATTGGGCAAAATTGTTTTTACTGAAAAAGTTTTGTAAAAGATTTTTTATTCGGTAATATACACTATTCATCCTCCCTCAATTGTGTCTCTAGCTTGTTTTGGAGCCAACAATCTGTTTCCCTTTCCTAGTTCGCTTTCATTTTTTCATTTATATTTCAGTAATCTTTTTTTTTAAGGTATTTTGTTTTATGATGTTGATTTCATGAAACAGAGATACAATTTTGTATGAGTATACTCCTATGGTGTTCTTTATCATGCATGAACATTACATTGAGCTCGATTAAGTAATAAAGACATATTGAGCAATGTTTTACATCATTTGGAAAAGATTAGACTGCTTTACCGTTGCATCTCTGTTCCAAATCAAGAGTTGTTTGTTGTGTTATTTGGCTAACATATGCTATCATGTCTAGTTAATGTTCTTGAGCTTGCTCATTCCTTAATGATTAGCTCAAATTCTCAAAGCATTGGCTTGTTTTTCCTGTTCCTTTTTCTTCATTGACATTTAGTTGCACACAAGTTACACATAGTAGATATTTTCTGACATCAGATTCATAACTTTTCAGTTGCAGGTAGAATAAAAGACTCATATCGTTAGTTATATTGAAGGGTTCATCTCCATATTCAACCTGTAATTATGCGGTATGTTAAAATCCTACCTACATATTGATGTCATATAACAAGGATTAGTTATAGCAACATCTATATATTTTCATTGAAAAAATATCTATATATTGATAACAAGGATTAGTTATGTCAATATATTTATACTGAAAGTTTCATTTCCTAATTTTTTTTTTTGACAAAGAAGAGAAACTTTATTAAAGCAAATCAGCAATCAGAGGGGACTGAATACAAAGAGGAGGGGTAAAACCCCACACATGGAGACCTGTCATAGAACCTGCCGCTCTTGGAAGAAAATGAGCCGCAGAGTTCGCAGATCTCTTAACATGAACAATCTTGACATTCCAGAGAGACTCAAGAATAGTTTTACAATCAGAGATAATAATACCAAAAGAAGAGAAATCGGGGTTCTTGGACGCCAAAGCGGTAATAACCGAAAGACAGTCGGATTCCACAATGACCCGATCTCTGTTTCTGTCACGGATCCAGCTGAGCACCTCACGCATACCCAAAGCCTCCACAATATCAGGTCGTCTAACCGTTAAACCTGGACGAACGTAGCCGCCAATAAAGCGACCTGCATCATCACGAAAAACAGCACTTATGGCAGCCGAATCCTCAAAAATGGCACCATCTATGTTGAATTTAACCCAGCCGAGTGGAGGTTTAACCCAAGAAGATAGGGGCTGGCCATTAGGAGAACAAGGAGCAATAGCAGGTTCATTGGCTTTGGCCCAATTTTGCAAAAAAGCAAGGCTACCCCTTATGCAGGCAACATCATTGGGCGTTTTAGCACGCCACACAGCTTCGTTTCTCTGAAACCAGATACCCCAAGCTACAGATGCTACTTTACTCTGGCTGGAAGGGGGAGCCACCTGTAGAATATTATAGAACCACTCCTTCAGATTTGTGAAATTTCCAAGAAGATTCCCCAAGCCCGATTTTCTCCACACCCTGCTAGCAAAACTACAGGCAACCAAAACGTGCAGAGAAGTTTCAGTATCAACGTGGCAGAGGGGGCACTGAACATCAACTGGAACCCTTCTCCTAAACAAGGCATCACGAGTAGGAAGACAATCTCTTAGAGCTCTCCAAAGAAAACTCTTTACTTTAGGGGGGGCATGTAATTTCCACAGGTTTTTCCAAATAAACTGCTCATCCAACAAATTAATACCGGTGGGCTGCTCACTTAGAAGGCTGTACCCACTTCTAACTGAATAAATTCCCTTCTTCTCAGGAAACCAAATACAAGCATCCACTAACTTGTTAACACTGAGAGGAACTTCCTGTATCAACGAAATGTCAGCTTCTGTAAACAATTCCGCAAGGTGCTAAGAGTTCCAATTGGTGCCGGTTTCATCTAATAAATCAGCAACCCGAAGTTCATGACCTGCAGCAGGCATCGGATGGGAGACATAAGCTCTGTCCTCATTGATAAGCCAGGGCATTCCCCAAACAAAAACTGAGTTGCCATCACCAATTCTCCAACGGCAGCCACGATGCAAAACATCACGAGATTTCCAAATACTAGACCAAATATAGCTAGGATTGTCACCTAGCTTAGCATTCCAAAAATCTGATTGCTTAAAGTAACGGGCTTTAAGAAGCCTCACCATGAGACAAGTTGGATTCTGCAAGATACGCCAAGCCTGTTTTGCCAGCATAGCAAGGTTAAAGTGATAAAGTTTCCTGAAGCTCATACCACCATTTTTCTTCTATTCACAAAGTTTATCCCAACTAAACCACCGAACACCATTGCCTCTTGACCCATTGCTCCACCAAAAACCGTTAAGAAGTTTCTCAATTTCATCACAGGTTCCTACTGGAAGTAGAAAGAGGCTCATTATATAATTAGGGAGAGCTTGCAAAACCGTCTTTATCATCACTTCTTTACCCGCTCTCGACAATGGTCTTTCTTTCCAAGCTTGGATTTTCTTCCAGACTCTATCTTTCAGGTAAGCAAAAATAGCTTTTTTCCTCCTGCCCACATAAATAGGCATACCTAGATAGGTTCCTTCATCCGAGATCTCTGAGACTCCCAAAATGCTACAAAGGTCCCTCTTCCTATCAGCTGACACACTTCGGCTAAATGAAACAAATGATTTAAGAAGATTGACTCCCTGTCCAGAAGCTGCCTGATACAGTCAGAGAAGTTCCTGCACCGTACGACCTTCTTCAATATCTGCTCTGAAAAAAAGATAAGCATCATCAGCGAAGAAGAGATGAGAAATAATAGGAGCTCCCCTAGAAATTTTACACCCATGTAAGCTTCCTCTAGCAACAAAATTGTTAATTAAGGCGGTGAAACCTTCCGCACATAAAATGAACAAGTAGGGGGAAAGCGGGTCTCCTTGGCGAAGGCCCCTGCGTGGCGTAATAGGACCAATATGCTCCCCATTGACCTGCACACTGAATTTCACAGTTTGCACACACATCAACACCAGAGAAATCCATTCCTCACACAGGCCCAATCTCCTCAGCATCCCTTCCACAAAATTCCATTCCAGCTTGTCGTACGCCTTTGAAATATCAAGTTTAAAGGCTACCGAACCTTTATTAGCTTTTTGCTGCCTCTTCAAGTAATGAAGAATCTCATGAGCAATTATAATGCTATCCGTGATATGTCTACCAATAACAAAGGCATTCTGGTTTTCAGAGATAATATCAGGAAGAATGTTTTTGAGTCTGTTGGCGAGGACCTTGGCCATTATCTTATAAATAACATTGCAAAGCGCAATAGGACGAAAGTCCGCCATCCGAATAGCCTCCTTCTGTTTAGGAATGAGGACAATCACAGTGTCATTAAGCCCCTGTGGAATACTTATGTCCTGAATCCACTGTAAACAAGCACTAGTAACATCCCCCCCCACTATATCCCGAAATCTCTAAAAAAATCCCGGATGAAAGCCATCTAAACCAGCGGATTTATCCGGATGCATTGAGAAGACAGCCTCGCGAACGTCTTCTGGAACAAATGGCTTTAATAAAAGCAAATTGTGTTCTGCAGAAATCTTCTTTTGGACATGATTAAGCACAGGCTCAAGTTGTGTTACTTCATTTCTGAAAAGCAGCGAGAAGTAATCAAGGACAACATTGTGGATTTCAATCTTATCTGTATGAACACGACCCGCATCGTCGACTAACTTGGTGATAGTATTAGTTTTCCGTTTCGCATTCGCCGCTCTATGAAAGGCACGAGTATTGCTATCCCCTTCCTTAAGCCAGAAAAGTTTAGCTCGTTGTTTCCAATATTGTTCCTCCTGGAGAAGAAGATGATTTAATTCAAACTCAGTCTGCGTCAACAATGTAATGGACGTAACATCTGATTTTCCTTTCAAGTGATTCAACCGTATTTTGCAAGTCTTTATCTCCTGCTTCAATTTACACCAGAAATTCTTACTCCATTTCTCCAAATTAGACCCACAACGATGAAGTTTATGCCAAATTGGAACCGAACTATCAATACCCCAGCTATTTTTAATAATAATACGGCATTCCTCCTCTTGGCACCAAGCGTTCTCAAACCAAAATTTGTGGTGATGGATTTTAGGAACATACCGAAACAATTCCAGCAGAATAGGAAGATGGTCCGAGGTCGATTGCGGTAAATGCGTGACTCTGGCTAGCCCAAATCGACGAATCCAGGCTCGAGAACCCAATGCCCTGTCCAGACGCTCCTCTACCCAATTTGAAGTTCCCCTCCATTTTTCCCATGTAAAAGGATGCCCAGAAAAACCCAAATCTTCTAACCCACAGTCATCTATAGCCTCCCTAAAGGAAGAGATTAATCGATGAGGATGAGGCCGATTACCTTTTTTTTCACTTGAACTAAGCAGCTCGTTGAAATCACCAAGAATTACCCAAGGAAGAGAAGACATGGAGGCTAAACGACGGAGTAAGGACCAGGACATGTGCCTTTCATTTTGATTTGCAAATCCATAAAAAAAGGACATCCTATAAGGGTCAACGCCCTCCAGCTTTACTAACAAATTGATGTGTCTATCTGAATAATCCAGAACATGGGCCAAATTCTTTTTTTTCCAAAGAACTCCAAGCCCACCTTTATGACCAATACAATCCACAGCAAAAAATCCTTCATAAAACAAACTTCTACCGATTTCTTCTATTTTAATGCTTTTAGAAAATGTTTCAATCAGAAAAATAAAATCGGGCTTACAATCACGGACTAAGTCCGATAAATTACGAACTGTCGCAGGATTGCCCAGTCCACGACAGTTCCAACTTAAGCAGCTCATTGGGCTCGGTGGGCCTGACCTGCAGAGCCCACCTTTGAAATAATATTTGGGACTTGATAAGCATCATGAAATCTATTTAAGTTGGGCCCATCACCCTGCATTCCAGCACTTACTTCGGCCCGTCTCCTCTTTAAATCCATAATAACAAGGCAATTATCCACTGTTTCTTCTAGAAATCCTTGTGACTTATCCACAGCACCTTCATTAATTGTTGGGTTGACCAATTTTGAATTTAAATCCGCCTCATCAGTTCTTACTTCCTTATCAACCTCCATATTTTTAGGCAAATTATCTGGTACATTAACCAATCCCATAGATTTCGGCCCTTCCAAAAAAATAGGAGTTTGCCTCAGCCATTGTTCACCTACCTGCTGCACCGCACCACCGCGAGTTCTGGCCCTTATTTCCGGTGAGTACCGACGCTTAGCTCTACCATCCGATTCTTCGAAAGCAGACGGGCAAAATCTTTCACCATGGCTAATACAGCCGCAACTGAGGCAGAAGGTGGGTAATCTCTCGTACCAAAGTTGCACCTCAATATTGCGTGAATTTCCTCCTCCCGTTGATAATTGCAAATTGGCCTTAAGAGGTTTGGAGATATCTATGCGAACTCGGATTCGTAAATAGCTGCGCCAATTACCGATGAAGTTATTGACATCCGCTTCCAGAAATCCCCCTACATATCGCCCAATCCCTTTAAGAATCCTTTCAGATCTAAATCCAGCAGATAAATTATGAATTTGCATCCAAATATCAATGGATGATAAAGGTATAGTTCTGGGGTCCTCTCCCTCACGAACACGGGCAAACACCAGGACATGGTTGTTGAAGGACCAAGGGCCCCCATCTAGAACTCTTTTAATATCTGCTTCATGGGCAAATTGAAATATGAATCTTCCCTCCGGCAACTCCTCAACAAACATACCCCTTCTCGGTTGCCAAACCAAAGCCATCATCTGTCTCATGGCATTTGAATTGAACCCTTCACCCGTAAAACGTCCCACAATAGCAAACCGCAGATCAAGCTGGTTCTCCCGAGAGATTTCATCAGATACCACCATAACAGCAGTCCCAATTTCCTCAACCAACAAGAAGCCTTCCATCTCTGATGATAGGCAGCCAATAGAAATCTGTTCCAATGGATCTCTCCCATTTGAAGAAGACACCATGCAGTAGACTAGACCAGGAAGAGTAGCAAATAGAATAAAATGGGATGGAAAAAGATGGGTAACAGAGAATAATTAATTAAGGAATCAAACAATTGAATAAGGAGCTCATCAAATGGATGAGAAGAAAAAGCTTGTCAAACGACAAGAGGAGTCCGCTTTCATTTCCTATTTGATTACACTAGAAAGAAAATTATGAATATAAGTTATATTAATTCATGCATCGTAATATACTTATATTTGTGTTATATTAGTTCCATATTAAGATAAAATTAAGATTAGCCCTACCTAAAACTTTATTTCCATTTCGGTATATTCCATGTTCATCTTTAGCTCATCTGATAATATGTTCTTCAACATGAGAAAGTTGCACTGTTGTGGCAGAACTACTCCATAAAACTTGTTGTTTTGATACTTGTATGTGTCTATCCATACACCACTCCCCATTTTGTTTGCCTATTTTATTCACACAAAATTTCAAGACTTACATTTATAAATTGATATTGTTTTTTATGATCAGGAATCAGATACAATATATTCTAAATATATTGTTGGGAACATTGAGAGAACGGGGCGAATACGAGAGTGTATTAACAGAGATCGCTTACATTATGTTTGATTTTTTTGTAGCAATTATCAATTCCTTCAACTGGCTTGTTCTATGGTATCAATTCGTTTGTTGAATGGCATCTAGCAATGGATGTTTTTCTAGGATGAAATGATATGGTTACAAAATAAATGTGAGATTTTATTTGTACTTTAGATATAATAGGATTCTATTTATTGGACTGTAATTATGTCATTGTAGTTATATTATTTGTTTTTTTTTTTATTTTTCTTTATTAATATCTAATCTACATATTAAATATTTTTTTTATCAGATATACACCATATATTTTGAATATATGCTTTAATGATTTGGTTATTTTGCTATTTATAATCATATTTGGTTATTGTGGACATAAATTCTATCCTATAGGCTACATGGCTAATCCACCCTTGTTTAAAAACCATTCGATTAAATAAAGAAGATTTTAGCTAAAAACCCAAAAAACACACTAGGGTGAGCAAATACTGAAGCAAACCAAAGTTTGGTTTTTCAATTATATTGGTTTGGTGTGTTAGTTCTATTTTATTAAAAATTTGGTTATCTATTTTGATCGATTCGGTTTAATTGTCATAAATTACTAATAAAATTAAATCAATCGAATTGTAATAGTGTGAAATTTTGCTATATATAATTTTAGAATTTAGTATTTCAATATAAATATTATATAGTTATTTCAACTTTTTTCATGGTTTAACTTAATATAATAAATTATGTGTCTTATTTTTTTTGCATTTAATTTAATTTAACTAGACATTTAATATTTATTTTGTGTCTTTTATATGATTCTGAGACTATAAATTTCTTTATTTGAGATCTTAAAATGATGATGCATCCAATAATTTTTTTTTTACAAATAAAATATTTACATTTGTTAAATCAAAATTTAGTTCAGTTAATACACACAACCGAACCGAACCAACCAAACCAAACAATTTTATTTAGTTCAGTTTTATTTTTAAAATTGGTTTGATTCAGTTGTAAATTTTTAGTTCTATTCGGTATTCGATCTATTTTGGTTCGGTTTGATTTTTGAACGGAATGGATCAATGCTCAACCCTGCTTTTATTGGAAACTACAAAGAGTTCTGTATTATAAATTAAACTTTTAAATGCAATTCTGTTACAATTCGAATAGATTAATTATTTTTGTTGGTTTTTGACAATAGAAAATAAACTGCTGCACGAAACAAAAGATAAAGATCTTATAATTTATTTTGGATAATATTGGAACTAACTAGTGTATTAGGTAAAAGGTCATAAACTAATAAATTATTTATCCTTATAAATATTTTAGTTGTATTTTATCTATTTTATCTCTACTTTTTCTTTCTCATTTGTTTCTCTCGTATTCTATGATTAAAAAGTGTTTCTTCATGTATTTTCACATTCATTTATTTTATTGTCATTTGACTTTAGAAAATTTTTACATTCTTTTATTTTCATCTCCTTCTCACCTTTCTTGAATAGCTACGACATTAAGGAATATCTAGAAAGACATTTAGGGAATCGGTCTAATTCTATATTTATTCGTTCCGTTTGAAGAAAAGAAGGATCCCATCATCATTGGACTTTAGAATTTTTTTTTTCTCTTCGAAATGAGATCTACATCTATTATTTATTTTTTCTTTATTTTTCTTTTTTTACATTTTTACTATGCAAAAAGTACCCCTTTTTATTTTTTTCACACAAATAATACACTTATACCGTATTTGTACCACACTCATATTGCATAAATAATGTTTCTCTTTGTTTTTCTACACATTTATTACATTTATACTGCACTTGTACTATATTTATACTGTACATATTCTGCACAAATACTATAAATAAACTGGTAAAAAACATCGAGATGATGTCATTATGACATTACCCTCATATTTTAAGGAGCATCTTTCTCCCATAAAAAATTATTTGTTGTAATTTATAATTTAGATAAACACCAATTTTGATGTAAAAAAAATAAAAAAAAAATCAGGTATAAGTTGACTGAAACAAATAAATTAAAATATCTTCAATTAGAAGTGAGCGATAAATAACGTATTATTTTATTAAAACATCCAATGGATGATGAGATGAATAATTAACACCAAACAACACCTAAAATAGATTCCTTATGTTTTTACTAAAGTATCTAAATTGGAGTTTATAATCTTATCATTTTTAATAGTTAAAAAAAAAAAAAAAATAACTGTAATATTATTTTAATATTACTCCGAGACGGAGAAGTGTTTTAACTTTGAAAGCATTCGTTATTCGATTATCAATTTTGGTGCCGCAAGACATTGAACTTTACAATAGTCAAACCCCATATACATTAATTAATATTTAATACCTTCGACTTTTTATACCAATTCAATTCTAATTAAAGCCATTTTGAAATCTAAGAATTCACTCCAAATTTATATTTATATTTTTATTTTTAAATCGATGGATAATGGTTAGATTTTTTTCAAGTTATATTTTATGGTCTTATTTTTTATTTTTTGTTTTTATTCTCTATGGATTTATTTTTACTTTTTATAATCTTTTTTTTTTTTCTGTTTGTAGAATTTATTATCTAGGTTTAGTATAGATTATAGATAAGATTTTTATCTTTTTTTTTTTTGATGTATTATTTCGTTTATCGAAATAATATATATTTTATTATATATATATATATCTATGAGTAAAAAACACATGGAGATTCTTTCATTAGGAAAAAAAAAAATAATAATAAAAGAAAAGAAGGAAATAAGTGTAGATAATCATGATGATTAAGTTCTACAAATTATCTTTGCGGCCGATCCTCTTAAAATGATTTTATGGGATCACAAGCGTAGTGAAGATCCGACAAGAAAGAGAAAATCATTAAAAAAAGGAAAAGTAAACTACGAGGGTAAAGAGAGAACTGTGCTTGAAGGGAAAAAGAGAAACGGTGGGCGGTGGGAGGCTGTCAGCTACAAAAGCACAAACTCTTGCTTTTTGACTTTAAAGTGGGAAAATTAATAATGTAGAAACTAAAAAGACTACATTTTTGGACTAATTAATTAATAATGTATGAAAGATGGATGGGGAACTTGGCTTCGTTTCCCTTTCCCACCTCTTTTAGCCTCTCTTTTTCCAAATTCTTTTCTCTTCCTTTCTACCCATGTCATGTGGTCAAAGAGTCAAAGAGTTAAAGAATACATATAGTATAGACATGAATGTTGTGATTAGGGCAAATTATAAAAAAAACTCTATGGTTTTATTTTTTTTGTAAATAAAAAACTATGGTTTTTTTAAAAAAAGAGGATTTTGTTTTAAAATGTTAACAAAAAAAGGATAACTAACATTTTTCCGTTAAAAATAATGATATAGCGGAGGGTATTTTTAGTTATTTAACATACCAATAATTTATGTATATTATTTAAGAATTTTACATCAAAATTTGAATATTTTTCAAAGATTTTTCAATTTGTTATGATTTTTTTTAAATCTATTATCATTCTTTAATTTATAAAGATATTTGCGCTTTTCAAAAATTTTTAAAATTTATCATTCATGTGTATTGTATTTTTATTCACCAAGTTGAAAATTTTGAGTTCAAAATGAACAAGAATACCCTATGTAATGTCATGATTTGATTTTAGTTATCATTTTTTTGTTAACATTTTAAAACACAATCCTCTTTTTTAAATAAAAAAAACCACAGTCCTTTATTTGCAAAAAAATGAAACCACAATATTTTTTTTTTTTTGTAATTTGCCCTTCTTATTAAAAAGAAAAGAAAATCAACTACGGAACTTAAATTTGGATGAGTTTTAGCTGTAAAAAAAAGTTTCACTTTATGGAACATTAATTAAATCATCTCTTAATGATAAAAACTTTCTAATATCTAAATGTGTGATTAAGCCATTCAATTCTATAGCATTTTTGATCTTATTAATTAAAATTCTATACTTGTTGTCATCTCAAGGTTTCAACCAATTACGTAAAAGCTAGTCTTCCAAATTCCAATTCAATCCCGCGTGCTGCCTTATCTTCTTCAATTCACACTTCTTTTATATCAACCCCTACCTTCTCCCAAACACTTTACAATTAACTCAATATTCTACAATTTTTATCATAAACTAACGATTAATCCAGATATTAAAAGGATATAATTCGCAATTATCACTTCATCCAGCTCAGAAAATAATATTTGAAGGTAGGAGTAACAATTTCTAATACGATAACAAAATTTATAGAGATAACTCTATTGATATAACCCATTTGACATGAAAATCTTTTTTATTATTTCTATTTGATATATAATCATATGGAATATATTAAGCAACATAACACGATAACACAAATTGCCACCTGTAAGTGGACGATCCAAAAAAGCACAGGCCTCGTGACTGGAAATGAGGTTTTATATGGAAAACAAATTTTATGGAGAGAAAACGAACAAATTCGAACGCTCTCACTAAAATTGACATGAGTTGTCATCCGGCTCAACTGAACTGGGAAATTGCGGTATAACTGAGACAAGCTACGAATCGCTATACCTTTTAGTCATAGATCGGATTCGGACAACTCACATATTGGTTTTAAGTCCGCCCATGACATTTTGGAATGACAGGGACTAAACTGTAATTATGATAAATTACAGGGACCAAATGTGTAATTTGGACTAACCCTATAAATAAATGGAGGTTGGCATTTCCTTTATAAATAGAGAAGTCGTTTCTCTGATTCATTTACGTATAAGAACAAAAAACGCTCCTAGAGAGAAAACACGATACATAAACATACTTTTCATTCGTCGGAAGAATGTACAGATAAAGCCCGTACTCAGTGTATTTGTACATTCATAGGAAAGGCAACCAAAGCGATCCGGTTTATCATGGTAATCAGATTCAATCCGTAAATAAGTTTCCGCTGCATATAAACTATAAGTCTGTTTATTTACGTTGTTTATGGAAATGTGTACATTAGTTGTACAGTCGATTTATATATAAATATGAGTTCATTGGTATCAGAGCCATAAAGTTCAAAGATTGATGTGTTCAAGTCTTGATTTCTGGTGTTCTATGAATAGAATTCGTTTTTGTTTGTTTTGATTTGGATTTACATTGATTTCCATGTCAAAATGATACCGTATTTGATCCAACAGTATAAAGTGTCAAAATTTTTTATTGGATTTTCAAAAATCTGATCACACCACTAAAATCAGAATGAAAAATCGAGTCAGAATCTTAAATTTCATAGCCAACAGAGCTCCAAAAGGCAGCGCGTGGACCACACTTGCCACCACTACTGCTGGAATTGGTCGCAAAAACAGTTGAGATGAATAGGGATCGGATGACACGTGTCGATGCTCGATTGGATGGTTTCTTTTACGGTTGAAAGGTCGAACCAATCACGTGTCCTACGTCAACCGTTTTGAAACGGTCAAATTACACACGTGGACCAATACTGTGATGACACGTGGCAGGACAGTTGTGAAGTGCCACGTCAGCACAAGGGACCAATAAGGTGATGACACGTGGCAGAGCAGTTGTGTATATGCCACATCATCAGCCACATTAGCACTTGAATCAATCAGGTGATGACACGTGGCATGTGTGCCATGTTAGAACCAATCACATGTCTCCACTTGTCACATGAGTTAGCCGATCTTGAATGACGCGTGAGGGCGCGTGGCAGCACTTCCAATGGCACGGGTCGGGGCATGCGGGCATTTTCGGTGTCCAAATTTCGACAAATTTTTTCCAGAATTAAAATTTACATTTTTCTTGAATTTTTGGTATATTTTGATGAATTTTTTAAATTCGTTTGATATTTTAAACTAAATTTACTAGTATTTAATGTGTATAAATGCTTTATTAATGAAATTTCAAGAAAATTCAGTATATTTATTGTGTATTTATATACAGATTACTGTTGATCATTAACAAGTTTTTGTTATTTCTATATGTGTTATAGAAATGGCAACTTTCGTAAAAACTGCGAAGGTGATCCAGTCTCAGGAGAAGGCAAGGACAATACAAAGACTTAAAGATGAGCTTTTCTCTTGACGATACTCTCCATTGGAAAAAGAGGATATTGTTGGAGTTATGGAGAGGTTAATGGGTTAAACCGAGAAATCCAAGAGCTTGTCTGGAAAGGAGGATTTTCCTCTGGTACTGATAAATTCAAAATGTTAAAATTTATCGTGAAAAGTGTGAACACGAAATTTTCTTTTATAAAAAAAAAAAAAAGAGAAAAAGTGCCGTTGACCGTTGACCCACGACTGTAAAATACAGTCGTGGGAATTTTCTATAGTCGTACAATTGTAGACTAAGTATAGTTGTACGACTGTACTTTCGGGGACAGGTTGCTGCCCATACCTATTTGACTTGAAGAAGAAGGGAAATCTTGAGCATTTAATGCTCAAGATTTCCGGGTTAGTGAGGTATAAAAAGGGAGAAAAACTAGATTTGAGGGGTTTTTGGCAAGAAATCAGGATTTTAGAGAGAGAAAGAGGGAGAAAAAGAAAGAAGAGAGAGAAGTAAAATACCTTACTTTCTTCTCACATTTTCTCCTTAATTTCTTGTTTTTCATCACTAAAACGAATTAGAAATCCTAGGTTAACACTCACATTAACAAACTAAATCATTTCGGACCAAAAACAAACACAAATCCGTGACTTTTCTGGAGTTATTTGGACACTTTTGCAACCTTGACTTTTTGAGGAAAAAGAGCGATTTCACATGGATTGGTGCATAGCCAGGAGTCATTCCAGCTGTGGATCGACACCAAGGAGGTAAACAACCTTTAACTCAACTCATTTTCCAGCTTTCTGGGTAATTTGGTTGTGTTTGGTGCATTTTTTTTCAACTTTTTGCGTTTTTATTTCTGAAAAAATAAGAACAGTCGTACGACTGTTCTTGAAACAAGAACAGTGGTACGACTGTAATTACAGTCGTGCCAAACCGTCTACAGTCGTACGACTGTGCTTATTTTCACAGTTTCAGGCTTTTGTTTTTAGGGTTTTTTTAGCGATTTCTGTCTTGCCAGGAGAACAGTCGCACGACTGTAGTCCTTAGTCAGGAACAGAAATCCCTAAAAAATCCCTAAAATCCAAACAAAAATCCCAAAAATCCAAGAAATTTCATAAAAATCAGAAAATTTTAGAAAATAAAAAAAAAAAAATTAGAAAACCCCAAAAATCATAAAAATGAATTTTGTTGTGTGCATTACGACCTTAGATTTATTTTTCGGTAAAATTGCATCTAGAACAATTCCACGACGGAGACCCGGTTCTCCCGAAAACCGACCCACTTTGTATGCTTAATTCTAATAAACCGGAAAAATGTTTTCAAAAACGATTTTCTTACAAAACCAAAAATACAGGGACGTTTCAAAATGGTTTTCCAGGTCTAACCAGGCCGGCCGACCGGGCTGACCCGGTTACCCCCAATTGCATGACCCCGAACTCTAATTTCCCAATTCTATCTACTTGAGTCCTATTTATGGTGTGCTGTACAAATTGTGTTAACTCTGTTTTGCAGCTTTTATTTTTATTTTAATTTTCTTTTTATTTGTATTTAATAGAATTAAATCGTGTATTTAGGCGGTTGTAATTTTTTTTTAGATTCTCGTGTATATAGGCGATTGTATCAGTGAGGCGAGAGTTTTATTTTTATTTCGATTGGGTTGTAAACTCTTAAATATTTATTCTCTTTACTTTACATTTTGTATTATTATCTTGCATGTACGCTGTATGTATTATTTAATGAAAATCAATTTTTAGCAAATTAAAGTGTCATAACTAGAACATTGGCAATAATATTTAAATTAGACACGAAATAAGGGACTTGTCCGGACCCGAATCTCTGAAAAGTGTGGCAGTCCCGCTTTGGTTCAGCTACACTGTAATTTCCCGGTTGAGCTGAGCCGGGTGGCGACTCCTATACTTTTTATTGAGATTTAGGTCTCGATTCTTTTTCAAAATAATTCGCTTTTCCAAAAAATGAATTTCCAAATCCAAAAACCCCACGCGAGGGAGGGCCCCGCCCGAAATCGAGGCGCCCCTTCCGAAAGGGAGTCCCGCGTCCCGTCGAAAACGCGTCGTCCGCTCACATTGGCGACTCCGCTGGGGATTTCTTAAAAGTTTTTCAAAAACTTAAAAGAATTTGACAAGCCTTGAAAAGTGTCTAATTTAAATTAAGCGGATGATTCTTATATGGCACTTTATGCATTTTTGTAGTTAGACATTTATTGCATTAGGTTAGGTATCCACTATTTAGCCCGGTGAATCGTTGAAGTGTCGCCTAAGTTCCTCTTGGTCTTAGGGGTACGAATACGAAACACCACCCATAGCCTCGTACGAACCCCTTCGTTCGGACCCTTGAGTGGGGAGAAGTGAGGAGTATATTTTGCTATGGGAGCCTTGATGTTATCCCGACTTTGGACCGAACTCATTTAGGCAACCTTAGTTGGATTCCCTTAGGATACCAAAATAAATTGTGTGAATAAAATAAAATCCGCCTTCATCATCCCCGGTTGGTGATCGAAGAGAACCCCTCCTAGGACTCGGTTAGAATTTTATCGACCTGACCACGCTTGGAGGAATAAGGTTGGAGGAATACGATCCGTGTGCTAATTGCTACGTGTCTTTTTGTCCTTCCACAACATATCATCATTCACATTTTTCACGAACATTGCATACCGCATATAGAGCATTTGTGTGATTCTAACTCACATCTTTTGTACAGCCATTTCCATTCTTTCGCGTGTAAATACATTAATCACTCGCGTGACATTTACACTAACCACATTTTTTGTAGCCATACATCTCTTCTTCGTGTGAAAAATTAATTAATTCACATACATCATTCGAATGTCATGAACATTAACTATTTTATTTTGCAGCCATGGGAAACGCATGTCATGCATAAAGCATTATACGAATCTTGAATAATCCCACAAGGGTCACACACATCACATTACCTACCAAGTAGGAAAGCATTTTAGGTGCTCCACGAGTGCCGATAAAAATTCATCGCATTTCATTTTAGGTGCTCCACGAGTGCCGATAAAAATTCACCGCATTTCATTTTAGGCGCTCCACGAGTGCCGATAAAAATTCATCGCATTTCATCAAAGCATTTTAGGTGCTCCACAAGTGCCGATAAAAATTCATCGCATTTCATCAAAGCATTTTAGGCGCTCCGTGAGCGCCGACAAAATTTATCACATTTCATCAAATCATTTTAGGTACCCCACGAGTGCCGAAAAAATTCATTTTACACATCAAACCGTTTAGGCGCTTCCCGAGCGCCGGAACTCTGCACGTTCACCAAGCACGCATTCATTTCACGTCGCGGCACAGAAACCGAGATACTCCCTGAGTATTGAAGTTCCACTCGCAAATTGAGCATGAATTCACTTTATATCATCAAAAATCCGAAGTGTCCCCTGGACACCGAAACCCCGACCAAGCGCCATGCGCGTGTCGATCTCACATCACAAAACTCGAGGCACTCCACTAGTGCCGAAATTTTACCCGTTCAATAAGGACATTCATCTCATTTCGCAAAAACCCGAGGTACTCCCCGAGCACCAAAGGTCTCATTCAGGCCAACTTAAGTTGCAACATATGCATGTATAAATAGGAGTTCATGCATACTTCACCACCTGAAGGATTAGTTAATCAAAGTTCGTATTGCAAACCCATTTCATACAACATCCACATATCATTCATCCAACACGCCATGCATACATGTATATCCCCTACAGTTCATAACTCTTTGGGTGATCATATTTCACTAACTTTTGTTTGAAATATTTTGTAGTTTGGCTCCAGTCGGGACGACAACTCGTGAGGCTAGAGCACAGCGACTCATCATCTAGTGAGTCTGGGGATTCTACTCAGTTTGGGGAGGTTGAAGTGTCATCTGAATTAAGTGCTGGGTTTTCGTTGGAATTTGAACAGTTGCAACAGAGGTTTCAAGATATGGCAATCACACCTGAAGCTGCTGCTGCTATGATGGCCACCACTGCTCTTCGAGAATTCATGAGTTCTGATGAGTTCAAGAATCTTATCAAGAGCCAAGTGCAAAGTGCATTGACTAAATCATCAAATCAGCGACCGGAAAGGGCCGCCCGTGAGGAGAGTAGCGGCAGGAGATTGAATGATGGGCAGTCGGATGCTGAAGAGGGTCGAAGGGATAATACTGAGCGACCTGTGGAGTCTACTTTAGAGAGAAAGATGAAGGAAATAGAGGAGACTATAGCGGAGCTGCATGCCAGTTCTAAGATTCAATCTGCTAAGCGTATCGACCCATCCACGCTGATAGCCGGAGGGGTCGAAATGCTGCTAGTAGGCTTCCTGATGCGTCTATAAACACACACACTAATAGAAGCAAGTGTACTTCGTCGCTCAAGTAATATATAGTAAGTAGAGTATCGATCCCACGAGGACTAATTATGCTAACCCTAAATATAATCGGATTTCTATTAATCTAGGCGAAGAGAATAATATATCTTTGATTTTGGATTGTGAATTAAAATTACTGCTAAAAATAAATAAATTAGAATTAAGAATAAAACAAGATTATATAAGGGAAATCCGATGAGGAAGCTAATTAAGGCGTCCGGTTTCACTTAGCATTAATTCCAGCAATATTTTATATTATGCAATTAATTCGATTAAATTCCAAAATGGCGATTTCCATAAATAATCAATACCGGTTAGGGCTATTAATTCTAATTCTTAACCTAAACACTTAAACCTCTCAGTTCTAAGCGTCAAGCAAGAAAGCATTAAGTCTAAGAAATCCTAGCACTAACTAGTGAGCCACTAGAGCAATGGTCATGCAAAAGTCGTGTTGTATGATTCTGTTAATCTAGTCCTTTGGTCAATTATAGATTAACTATGAACATTGGAATTGATGGTCACGCATCCAAAGCATTAAACATACACAACACAATATTGGAAAATAATAAGAATGAAAATTGCATTAAACATAAAATAATTACATAGAACAATTGCTAAGATCCACCATAGCCTTAGCTATGGTGGAATTAGTTCATCACTAAACTAATAACACAAAAAATGGATTCAAGAAAACATGGTGAAGAGAAAGGTTTAGAGAAAACTAGAATCAAAGTGGTTGATGTACGAATCGTTGAGATGACAAGATGAAAGTTCCTCCAAACCCTAGCTCCCAAGAACACGGTCTTCCAATCCGTTCTTCCAAGAAAGAAAGTAAGAAAATAAAATCTCAAAAATTAAAAACCTAAAACTAAAACTAAAACTAAAAACTAAAAAAAAAAAAAAAAAAAAAAAAACCATCTCCCACTACTGCTGAAATTCCCCCTTTTAAATCCTAAAAACTAGAAAGGAAAATAGAATTGCAATAAAAGTCTAATATAACTCTTTAAAGAGGAAATAACTAAAAGAGAACTCCTACTAGAATAGGAGTCAACAACCAAGGAAAATATCCAAGCAAAAGACTTTTATTTCTCTTCCATTTAGACAAACCCGTAGCTCCTCTTTGGCCCATCACAAATGCAGGCCCAAAACACCAAACCAGCTCTAAAACTCCAAAATCAGCATCTCCCAAGGCATGGTCATGTCTTAGGATTGTTCCTGGGCTGTTTCAAGTCAATTCCACTCCTTTTTCATGCACTTTTGGCACCATTTTCTTCTTAAAGGTCCTAGCAAGGAAATTAACACAAAAGGGAAGTAAAATATGCCTTAAATGAATAAAAACAACTCAATTAAAGCACAAAACAAAGGCAAAATAAGTATATAAAATACACTTATCAACTTCCCCACACTTAAACTTTGCTTGTCCTCAAGCAAACAAAATACAACCAACTCCAGAAAACAATTAAAGAAATCTATAATTCAAACAAACATTTTCCAATTTTAAAAGATCCAAAACATCACAAACCACAACCTCACTTTCATCCACAAGTCAAGCATACTCAATCAATAAGGCTGTCACAAAAGAATTTGGCATTTAACCCCAATCTTATGCACACAAAGCAACTCAATTAACTATCAGAATATGATTTGCATCACTAAAATAGTAAACTTCTAAGTCACTTCCCAATCAATCACATAGATAAAGATCAATAAGACTTTAGAATTCACACAATTTTCTTGGGGGGTATACCACGATACATTGATCGACTCCATTTAATTAACTTTATAACTTTCGACCTTACTTGAGATGTTACTTAGTCTTTCCGAACAGATAACAAAGATGGAGCAAACACAATGCACCCGACTTACTCAACTAAGCACATTCAATCAAGCGGCTACTAGCACTATTCATAACTCCACCTTGCAAGCGAAGCCAGCGGAATAAATTTCCAATCTCCATTCTTGACTTTTTGTCAATTTTCATTAAGCACAAATAATTAATTTCCATTATCCCAAGATTAATCCAAAATAAAGCACACAATTTGCCTATTTCATCTCTTTACTTATGCTCAATCAAAAAGAAGCTTCCTAGAAAGTCTATGTCTAAAAGTGATACATCTCAACTCCAAAGTCTATATCATTACAAAGGTGCCAATCAAATGGGGCTTCATGTTGCATTTAATGTAAACTTCCCTACTAACAAGCATACTTAACCTAGAAAGATATAAAATGAGAGTTTGTGTTTTTTTTTTTTAGGAAAAAAAAACTAAAAACATTGCTTTAAGGAGTTGGAGCATTAAGTTGCAAGTGACAAACATAGGACCACAGAGAATGAACTCAGGAAGGAATAAAATAAAAAAATCAATTTGCAATTCCCCTTCCCCACACTTAAAACATACATTGTCCCCAATGTATATTAGCCAAAAATAACCAAAAAAGAATAGAATGAGAGAACTCCCCTGATTATTGAAGGCCGAAGTCCGAGCGCTATTGCGGAGAAGGTGGTGACTCATCGGACAAAGGAGAAGCAAGAGCGGACGAAGAATGCTGTAAAAAAATAAAAAAGAAAAAAAAAAGAAAAGAAAAAAGTTAGGGTTGATAATTTTATTAGCCTAATTAAAAATTTTTTTTTTTAAAGAAAGTGGGAAAGAAATGGTGGGCGCCATTTTTTTTTTTAATTTTTTAATTTTTTATTTTTTAATTTAAAAAAAAAAAAAATAAATAAATAAAATAAAAATGGAAAGAAAGGGGTGGGAAACAGAGGAGTGGCGTGGCCAAGGCATGGCCACGCCTAAGTTGGGCCATTCCTCTGCCTCCCACAAAAAAAAAAAAAGTTAATTTAAATTTTATTTTATTTTTTTTGAAATTAAAATAATAATAATAATAATAATATAAAATAAACAAAAGGAAGATGATAAGGGCAGGCGGAAATTTTTAAAAAAATTTTTTTTTTTTTGGAAAAAATAAAAAAATATAAAATATAAAATAAGAAAGTAAAAAAAAAAAAAAATAGAAGGTAAGGCGGCGAGTTGGTTGCTGAAACAAGGAAAGAGAAAAAGAAAAAAAAAATTAGGGAAAGAAATGGTCCAGATGCAGGTTCTGCTTTAATGTCTTTGACCAATGATCTTTGTTTTTTTTTTTTTTTCTTTTTTTTTTTTTTTGAAAAAAATAAAAAAATAAAAAAAATATAAAAGAAAATAAAAGAAAAAAAAATATAAAAGAAAATAAAAGAAGAAGATAAACACAGGCGGCAAAAAAAAAAAAAAAAATTTTTTTTTTGAAAAAAAAAAATAAATAAATAAAAGTAATAAAATAAAATAAAATAAAATAAGAAAGTTCAAAAAAAAAAAAAAAAAAAATTGAAAACAAAGGGCACAATTCCTTTAATGAGAAACAGAAGACTCTTATGCACAAAGCAAGGGCATGCCTTGTGCCAAGAGTTTGAATTGATAAAATTTATTCATAAAGCACGGGCGTGCCTTGTGCACGGCGTCACTACACAAATAAGAACCTAAAAAATCAGAAGACTACGCTGCACAGGACACGGGCGGGCCTTAAGCGAAAATTTCAGCACTGCCATTTTTAAAGGGGATACACAAGGCATGGGCGTGCCTTATGAATAGAACCTGAAAATTAAGATTATAAAATACAAAAAGAAAGCGAATGCAACTAACTACGCAATAAAATAAATAAAGCAAATAAATTAAATTGGGTTGCCTCCCAAAAGCGCTAAGATTATAGTCGATTAGCTCGACTTAAACTTCCCTTTCATGTAAAAGTTTGGAGTCGTATGAGGAATCCAAACTCCTTGAGAAAAATCCTATGGATGCACATTGAAGGCTCTAATTGATGCCGAGTTAACAAGTTCCATGCTAAAAATTTGAGTTCTTTTATGAAAATTCTTGATTTCTCCCTCTGCGATTCTCTTGGTAGCTCATAAACAACATAAAATAATTGAACAGAGGGCACCTCAAATTGTATATCTTTAATCCCCACCATGGAAACTTCACACTTGGTCGGTTCACTAACGACCTCCAACGTACCTTCTTCTTGACTTTGAACTAACTCTAAATTTTCCTCAATAATTTTTCCATGATGAGCTTCAACTGAGATAGAGATTTCAACATTTTCATTTGAATCGGTCTCTGTAATTGATGTGTCTGCAGCCATATCAACTACTAAACCTAATCGTACGCATAAATTTTGTGTTGAACTATACAAACTATCACGTTGAGAATCTTTTGAAGATAGAAAATTCATCATTAGTTCCTCCATCGACGGCTCAAAAGGATTAATCGTCATCACCTCGCAAATTAAAAGAAAAAGAACAAATGAAGATAAAAATATATACAAAAAAAAACTAAATCAACAAAAACCCTTTAATCTAGCATTGCATAATAATAGTCCCCGGCAACGGCGCCAAAAACTTGATGCGTCTATAAACACACACACTAATAGAAGCAAGTGTACTTCGTCGCTCAAGTAATATATAGTAAGTAGAGTATTGATCCCACGAGGACTAATTATGCTAACCCTAAATATAATCGGATTTCTATTAATCTAGGCGAAGAGAATAATATATCTTTGATTTTGGATTGTGAATTAAAATTACTGCTAAAAATAAATAAATTAGAATTAAGAATAAAACAAGATTATATAAGGGAAATCCGATGAGGAAGCTAACTAAGGCGTCCGGTTTCACTTAGCATTAATTCCAGCAATATTTTATATTATGCAATTAATTCGATTAAATTCCAAAATGGCGATTTCCATAAATAATCAATACCGGTTAGGGCTATTAATTCTAATTCTTAACCTAAACACTTAAACCTCTCAGTTCTAAGCGTCAAGCAAGAAAGCATTAAGTCTAAGAAATCCTAGCACTAACTAGTGAGCCACTAGAGCAATGGTCATGCAAAAGTCGTGTTGTATGATTCTGTTAATCTAGTCCTTTGGTCAATTATAGATTAACTATGAACATTGGAATTGATGGTCACGCATCCAAAGCATTAAACATACACAACACAATATTGGAAAATAATAAGAATGAAAATTGCATTAAACATAAAATAATTACATCGAACAATTGCTAAGATCCACCATAGCCTTAACTATGGTGGAATTAGTTCATCACTAAACTAATAACACAAAAAATGGATTAAAGAAAACATGGTGAAGAGAAAGGTTTAGAGAAAACTAGAATCAAAGTGGTTGATGTACGAATCGTTGAGATGACAAGATGAAAGTTCCTCCAAACCCTAGCTCCCAAGAACACGGTCTTCCAATCCGTTCTTCCAAGAAAGAAAGTAAGAAAATAAAATCTCAAAAATTAAAAACCTAAAACTAAAACTAAAACTTAAAAAAAAAAAAAAAAAAAAACCCATCTCCCACTACTGCTGAAATTCCCCCTTTTAAATCCTAAAAACTAGAAAGGAAAATAGAATTGCAATAAAAGTCTAATACAACTCTTTAAAGAGGAAATAACTAAAAGAGAACTCCTACTAGAATAGGAGTCAACAACCAAGGAAAATATCCAAGCAAAAGACTTTTATTTCTCTTCCATTTAGACAAACCCGTAGCTCCTCTTTGGCCCATCACAAATGCAGGCCCAAAACACCAAACCAGCTCTAAAACTCCAAAATCAGCATCTCCCAAGGCATGGTCATGTCTTAGGATTGTTCCTGAGCTGTTTCAAGTCAATTCCACTCCTTTTTCATGCACTTTTGGCTCCATTTTCTTCTTAAAGGTCCTAGCAAGGAAATTAACACAAAAGGGAAGTAAAAT
Organism: Euphorbia tirucalli; assembly: GCA_039660915.1. NCBI lineage: Eukaryota > Viridiplantae > Streptophyta > Magnoliopsida > Malpighiales > Euphorbiaceae > Euphorbia > Euphorbia tirucalli. Next base: position 18,101,005 of record CM077639.1, read on the forward strand.
ATGCCTTAAATGAATAAAAACAACTCAATTAAAGCACAAAACAAAGGCGAAATAAGTATATAAAATACACTTATCACTTCCAAATGCCTAGGATTGCACCATATGTTGGGAAAAGTCCTCCCACGGCCCATTTGAATCAGTATATGCGGATTATGACTATGGCTGGGCTCACCATGAATCAATTAGTGGGATTGTTCCCCACCACTTTGGAGGGAGGAGCTATCACATGGTATAATAAATAGCCCGAGGGTGTACAAGGTGACTGGGATGCACTGTCCGATGCCTTCATTAAGTACTTCAGTTTCAACACGCAACTGGAGGTCAAGTTGCAAGATTTAGAGGCGGTAAGGCAGAAGCCGAATGAGACCTTTTCTGAATATTATCAAAGGTGGATGGATAAGATGATCCTCCTTCATCAGAAGCCGTTGGAAGATGAACTGATTGTGAAACTAATTGATGGGAGCTTGGAAGTTTATAGGAATGTGATGAAGTGCCATAAGTTCCAGTCCTTGATAGAAGTACATGAATTGGCTCGCAAGGTGGAGAAGTACGAGATTGACCCGGGCTCATAACAGTTCTGGAGGAGGGTATCAAAGCCGGACATATTCTTCAGGGTACAAGAGTAATAACAATCCAGCAGCGTCTTCTTCGACCAGTGCCAAGCCAAGTCTGTCACCTGCTCCTGTCAAGCAAGTAGAAGTAGCGGCAGTGGCACAAGGATCCAGTCAACAAACAGCTGGAAAAGGGATTTCTCCTTGGGGGGATTCTCTCGGGCGTATTTTTCTGAAGTGCAGAAATTTGGGTTTTCTTCAAAGCCTGAAGCCGTACACGCCTCCGGCCGAGGCGGACAAAAACAACTTCTGTTCTTATCATGTGACCAAGGGGCATCGAACCAATGAGTGCCATGCCTTGAAAAAGGCAATTCAGCAGTTGATTGATGAAAAGAAGATAGAAGCGCCTCGATCAAAGCCCAGTGTTCAGAATAATCCACTGCCTCAGTTTGAAAGAAGAGTAAACATGGTGCAATCGGGATTATCTCCTAACTTTGTCTTAGCCCAGATTACAAAGGCGAATCCCGCGATTCAAGTGGTAGTGGGTGAAGATGTTGAACTATCTGCGGAGGAGAGCAAACCTGTGAATCTGGATGATATAGAATTGGATGATGATGCGGATGAATTTGAGTTGATGAGTAGGCCCAAGCCTCTGAACCGGACAACACCTGTCTATCCTGTCTGCACCAAGGATGGGATGTATATAAGGAAAGAGGATGCTCCTATGAATAATGTCACAAGGAGTGGAAGGGTATATCAGCCCGAGCCACAACGGTTAGGGGAGCCGAGTAAGAGGGTAGAAGCACCGGCTCAGGATTATTTGCCCATCAAAGTGAATGAGAAAGAAGACCTGGTAGTGGAGCAACTCAAAAAGATGCCTGCACGTGCATCTGTATGGCATTTGCTTATGGAGTCCCAAAGACACCGAGCTGCAGTGGTGAAGAAGCTTATGGAAATGGATGCAAATCCATTAATGTCTCCCGAGGAAGTCTGCATGGTGATTGGGAGTACAAAGAGTCAGCAATCTGATAATCCCAGGGGGATCACTTTCACCGAGGAGGACTTACCACCGGAAGGCACTAATCACAATCGTGCCTTGTATCTGAAAGTAGAGATGATGGATAGAACTCTGCCTTATGTGATGGTTGATGACGGATCGGCATTGAATATCTGCCCTCTGAAAGTTTTACCTAGTCTTCATCTGTCCGAAGAAGCATTATCACGGTCAAACACAGTGATACGGGGCCTATGATGATTCCAAGCGTACTGTAATTGGTACTTTCGAGGTGGAAGTGTCAATTGGGGAAGTTAAATCGACTGTGCTGTTTACTGTTATTGACATTCTGGTGACTTTTTCTTTGCTTTTGGGAAGGCCCTGGTTCCATGCATTGGGAGGTGTGCCATCAACCCTACATCAAAAAGTGAAAATTCCAATGGGAGGGAAAATTGTAACTCTTGAGGCAGATGAATCATCTATGGTGGCTGCTCTGAACTCATCTGAACAACCTTTGACTGGATTTCAAGTGGCAGTTGTCTCGGAACATAAAGAGAAAGACTTAACATTCTCTCCATGGATCCATAAGTATTTTCAGAAGCAGAATTTCATTCTGGGAAGGGGGCTAGGAGTCCGTCAGCAAGGGGTCGGAATGTTTGATATCACTGTGGGCCAATCACACCGAGGGGGTCTTGGTTATAAAGGTGCTGAAAAGAAGGAGATCCCGAAGACAAAGAAAGTCCATCTCTTGGATACTTTTGTTCGAGCCAGTGGTGGGCCATATGGTGGTAAGCCGGAACCGATGATTATCGATGGAGAAACAGTCCCCGGGTTTGAGATCTTTGCTGATATCATCGACTTCTCGAAATATGGGGTTGGCTCGGTGGAAGAAATGCTTAGGCCTGAAGGTGTGAAGCAGATTAGTCCTCCTCCATTAAGCCAAGCTGAAGTGGTGGCTCCCATCATCCCGGAGGAGCAACCAAAAGAAGATACAGACCCTCTGGTGGACGCCATTACCAAAGCATTTGCTGAATTGCTGAAGAAAGGGTTAAAAGAGAGCCCTGTGAAGAAGGAAGCTGTTTCAGGACAGGCAGAGTTAGTGGAAAAAGCTGTCACTGAGCTCACCAAGATGATGGCTAAAAGGAAAGCGAAAGTGGAAGAAGATGCCTTATCTGAAGCATAGAAAGAAACTCTTGAAGCTGATTTGAGTGACTTGTTTGAAGAAGAGCCTGCTGATCCGGAAGACCTTGCTACAGAAGACCCTCCGCATGTGGAGGAAGAAAATGATTTCTTTGTAAACTTATCCTATGTACTTGATGTGAACAATTCCGCTTTTAAGGCGATGAATGAAATGAAATCTAACTTTGCTTATTTGTGTGATGTTTTTCCTAATGGCTCTGTGTATACATGCAATCATTCATTCAATGTGTTCAGCATTCATGACACTGCATTACATGAAATCAATTTGGGCACAATTGAAAATCCTAAAATGGTATCTATCTCTAACGAACTCAATCCTGAAGAAGAGAGAGAATTGACAAAAATACTTAAAAAGCATGTGGGAGCGTTTGCTTGGTCTTACGACGATATGCCGGGGGTTGACAAAGAGATAGTAGAACACAGAATTCCGATTGATCCCAAGTTCAGTGCAGTAAAGCAGAAGCTCAGGCGTCTACGTCCAGAATGGGCTGAGAAAGTCAAGGAAGAAGTAGCAAAGCAGATTAAAAGTAGCAAAGCAGATTAAGGCCAATTTTCTGAAGGTGGTGGATTACCCTGAATGGTTAGCCAATATAGTCCCACTTGCCAAGAAGGACAGAAGAGTCAGAGTTTGTGTGGATTATCGGGATTTGAACAAGGCCTCTCCAAAGGACGACTTCCCACTTCCTCACATTGATGTCTTGGTTGACAGTGCAGCAAGGGCAGTTATGTACTCGTTTATGGATGGTTTCTCGGGATATAATCAGATTTTAATGAATGTCATTGATAAAATCAAGACGGCCTTCATCACTGAGTGGGGGGTATACTGCTACAGGGTAATGCCTTTTGGGTTGTAGAATGCTGGGGCGACCTATCAGCGGGCGGTCACGACGTTGCTACATGACATGATCCACAAAGAAGTAGAGGTGTATGTTGATGACATGTTGGTGAAGTCCATGACCCGGGAAGAGCATCCGACCATCCTGGATAGATTTATGACTAGGATTGAGAAGTATAACCTGCGGTTCAGCCCAAAGAAGTGTGTATTCGGAGTTGCATCGGGCAAGCTGTTGGGGCACATTGTTAGTCAAAAAGGCATTGAGATGGACCCAGATAAGATTAAAGCCATTCGAGATATGCCGGCACCGAAAACAGAGATGGAAGTCAGATCTTTTCTGGGGTCACTTCAGTATGTCAGCAGGTTCATTGCCAGATTGACCACGGTCTGTGAGCCCATTTTCAAGCTTCTTCGGAAGGAACAACCCGTTGTGTGGAATGACCAGTGTCAGGTTGCATTTGATAGGATCAAAGAATACTTGATCAATCCTCCAGTATTGAAGACCCCAACTCTGGGAAGACCTTTGACTCTGTACTTAGCCATTGAAGAAACCTCCATAGGGGCGATGTTGGTTCAGGAACAAGATGACAAAAGGGAGCATGCTATCTACTACCTTAGTAAGAAGCTGCTAGACTACGAAACTCGGTACACTGTGGTGGAGAAGACTTGCACTGCTATGGTCTGGCTTACGAAGAAATTGAGACACTATTTCCAATCCTACAAGATACAAGCTGTGGCAAAAGTTGATCCAATGAAATACCTCTGCTCTGCCCCATCCTTGATAGGGAAATTGGCCTGGTGGTTGCTTTTGTTATCAGAGTTCGATATCGAGTATGTGACGAAGAAGGTTATCAAAGGGAGAGCAGTGGCTGAGTTCCTGGCTAATCAGCCGCTTGAATCTGATTATGTAGAAAACCTGGAATTTCCGGATGAACAGCTGGCCTTGGTAGAAGTGGAAATCAGGAAATGGATCATGCATTTTGATGGAGCTGTAAACAAGAGAGCGGCAGGCCTTGGAGTAATCATTGTAACTCCTGAGGGCGAAATAATTCCTTTGTCAAAACGGCTAGAATTCCCAGTGACTAACAATGGCGCAGAATATGAAGCCTGTTTATTTGGCATTGATGCCCTTATCTCACTAGGGGCAAATGATGTGACCATTGTTGGAGATTCATTATTGGTAATTCGTCAAGCCACCGGGGAATGGGAAATCAAAGAAGAATCACTTCGCCCATACTTGGAGACTTTGTGGGAAATGGTGAAGGTATTCGGGCATATTGAATTCAAGCATGTGGCTAGAGATGATAATCAGATGGCCGATTCATTGGCTACCTTGTCATCCATGTGGGAAGGACCTCAGAAAGCACCGATGCAGCCTTTGATCCTGGAGACTGCTAGAACACCGTTTCATCGTTCTAGCGCGGTCCTGGCTTTAGTTGCAGACGATAAGCCCTGGTACCAAGATATAGCTGACTTTCTACAAAATGGCCAATATCCCGAGGAAGCAGATGCATCAGATAAGACCACTTTAAGAAAGTTGGCAGCTCAGTTCAGATGGTTTGATAGACAGCTTTTCAGGAGGACCGCGGATGGATTGTTATTAAAGTGTCTGACGGAAGCAGAAGCCAAGAAGGTTATGCAAGAAATGCATTCAGGGATCTGTGGCCCACATATGAATGGATTAGCTCTAGCAAAGAAGATCATGAGACAAGGGTACTTCTGGCTTACTATGCAGACTAACTGTGCAGAAGAAGTGAAAAAGTGTCACGAATGCCAGATTTACGGAGACATCAGCCATCTTCCACCTATGGAGTTGCAGAACCTTATGACTCCTTGGCCGTTTGCAGTATGGGGTATTGACATAATTGGCGAAATTCGACCTCCGGCATCGAATGGTCACAAATTCATTGTAGTGGCAGTGGATTATTTCTCCAAGTGGGTGAAGGCTGAATCTTATGTCACGGTCACGGCTAAGAACATAGCCAAGTTCGTGAAGAAGCACATTTTTGCAAGATACGGAATACCCCATCACGTGGTGACTGATAACGGAGTGCAATTTCAAGGCGCCACAGCTGAACTGTTTGAAGAGTACAATGTCGAACATAGTAAGTCTTCCCCTTATAGGCCACAAGCCAATGGAGCAGTAGAGGCGGCGAATAAGTCTATTAAGAAGATCTTGTCCAAGACCACCTCAACCTACCGGGATTGGGCAGATAGATTACCTTATGCTCTGTGGGGGTACAGAACCAGTGTTAGAACGCCGACTAGAGAAACACCTTATTCGCTGGTTTATGGGATGGAAGCAGTCCTTCCTATTGAAGTGGAGTTGAAGTCACTAAGGACGGTCTTGGAAGCCTAGTTGCCTGAAATAGAATGGGTAAAGGTGAGATTTGAACAGCTGGCTATGGTCGATGAAAGGCGTCTCAAGGCTCTGGATCACCTACAGATGTATCACCAAAGGATGGCTAGGGCTTATAATCGACGGGTTCGTCATCAGAAACAGCCTCTGAAAGCTGGAGATCTAGTGTTGAAGCAAATGAGACCGACTAACACAGATGTAAGAGGCAAATTCAAACCCAATTGGGAAGGCCCGTATGTGGTAAAGAAAATACTCTCCAAGGGTGCAGTGAAGATTATGGACATGGATGGCAACGAGTTTACCAACCCGATTAATCAAGATCACATCAAGCGCTATCATGTGTAAAAAAAAAAAAAAAAAAAAAGCCTGTTAGGTCGAAAACCCGTAAGGGCGACTTAAGCAAAAATTAAGGCAACGAGGGTTAGCTTATCGACCAGAAAACCTGTATTGGATGGTTGATAACAGGAATGAGTTCGTTCGAGATATGCACCAATTTTAAAATTTTCAATTGATGCGATGATTAAATTTCATTAATGAAGTGCGTTATGCTCAACATATTGCATGAATGTTTGGGGTATGCTACATGATACATTTGTTGAAACATCCAGATAAACAAAGACATTTAGACGCCTAAGTGTGCAATTGCGAATATCATCCATTTGTAAAAAAAAAAAAAAAAAGAGGGAGCCTGTTAAGTCGAAAACCCGCAAGGGCGGCTTAAGCAAAAGATAAGGCGAAAGAAGAAAAAAAAAAGAGGAAACCTGTTAAGTCGAAAACCCGCAAGGGCGGCTTAAGCAAAAGTTAAGGTAAAAAAAAAAAAAAAAGAGAGGATCGCATCAATAATAGAAAAAATGTATATAAATAATAATAATAGTGGCCAATACACGCATGATAATAAAATCACATTTTTTTATGATCTCCTTTTCTTGACAGGAAGTGGTCCCGCGGTCTCAGAAAGAGCCAGCCAGCGGAAAGTCGCACTCTCACGCGCCTCACGAGTCGGTAAATCCTGGATCTCAGCCAGCCACTGCTTGTAACAATCATCTGTCTCTGTAGGGGCAAGACAGGCCTAATTCAACGCCACACGATGGGTATCTCTAGCCCAGCGAAGTCTGATGTGATCTGGCCAAGCAGCAGTAGACTCCTCATAATTGGTGACACAAGATCGCTAGGGGATATCCTGCAGATGACCGTACTGATGGCAAAGGCGACTCGGAGAATAGAATGTCACCTTGGTCTGTCCTAACAACTGCACGCCATGTGTCCACATCTCTACAATCACGTGGGTAATCTTCCACCAGGGGCACACCCATCTAATCTGGTCGTCGGTCAGGCGAGATAGCCAAACGCCCCATTCATCAGCGGACATATCAGCATAGGAGTCAATGGAGAAGCCTCGTTCCCTGAGATTGGCCGGGTGGTATTTCTTGAAGTTCCCCCTCGGAATCTTAAGAATTGATAGTTTCTCCAACAACCAGATCTACAGTTGATGGAAAGCAAGGGTTAGAAGTTCATTTGACCCAGAAATACACCAGACAATAAGGAATTTCACCTGGAGCAGTGTGAGGTGAGGGCCAATATGGAGAACACCGTTTGTCTTAGATACATGCAAACTAATCAGTGTCTCAGCAAGTGCGAAAGGAGCTGGAAATGCTCCCACAGCCATCTGAGAGATAAGGGAGACAGCCCTGAAAGAGACAACCCCATCACTAGGACCACAGAAATACCGGCTCACCAGTAACAGACTGACCATGGAGGCCCAGCTCATGTGGTCCCTAGGGGCATTGATACACCACTCCAGTATAGAGTCCGAGTTCAACCCGGGAAAAGGGGAACCAGTAGCAAATAAAGCTTTCACCTCGGGATTGGGAAGCCCGAACAAGCTCACCAAAGAGGAAATGCTACCAAAAGTGAACTCGGGTATGGCGATGTCCACTCCTTTATGGCAAGGGATGTTCAAGATAGCACTGAACTCTTCATATAAGGGGCAGAGCTCTTGGCATAAGAAGCGGAAAACGTTGTCCACTGGATCCCAGAAGCGATAACAGGCATTCAACAACTCGATGTTCCACGAGTGTTTGTAATAGGCCTTGAGATTCCACAACCCGAAAGGCTTCTATTTAAGCCAATCAGAGTCTTGTAATGATTCTAGAAAATTGTAAAAGCCTGGATAAAAAGAAGCAAAAAATTGAAAAAAAAAAAAAGAAGAGTGAATTTCCAAAGATTCAATCAAACAAAAGCAAATCCCATAATGTAAAAAGTGCAATTCACAATGTGTCTAAAAATTCAATACAAAAGAACAGAAACTATTAAGATAACAAATAAGAAGAGCAGGACACTACACCTAGCTCTTATCCTGCCCCTCATCCTCCTCCTCTTCCTCAGACTCACTCTGATATGTAGCCCTGTAGAAGTCAAAGTCCGCCTGCAGACGAGCCATCCCAGCCTGCAGCCTGGCTATCTCGGCTCTCGCCCTATCCACCTCTTGGTTCGCAGTCTGGGCCTGAGCCACGGCAGAAGCAGCCTCCCTGGCCTGCTGTCGGAACATCTCGACTCGGGACTGCAGTTGACAACATAAGTTAACATTCATACATACATACATACGCATTCATGCATTACATAAATCATGATGCAGGAAACACGGGATGCTTACCGCCCAAACGCCATTCTCCCGGACTACGAAGTCTCCTAGACCCTTGTACCGGTAGGCTATCTCTTCCACATCAGCTCGCCGGACCTAGAAGGGTATCAGAGATAAAAAAAAAAAGGACTTACGTGGGTGGTGTCCTCCGGAAAGAACGTGGCGGGTTCCTCACGAGGAATACTCCATGTCGTATAAGCTTGAGTGCCATCCAACCCTATCAGAGTGAAATCGGCCCTAAGCTCAGATACTAAGTGACCCTCCACTACACCACTAGCGTCGACGGCTTGCGAAGCCGAAGCTGCGGCGCTGCCTGCATGGACAGGGTTGGTCCTGTCCTGAACAGGAGTATCCTCTTCGCCCATACCTGCATCAGCACTCTCGCCGGCCGGGCCACTGGGCTAAGAGGACCCGGTTCCCCTACGTCTTTTAACCTACAAAGAGAATAAAAAGTCAAAAAAAAAAAGAAGAAGAATGAAATATGAATGAATACCTGGCAAGGACGAGGAGGAGGAGCCGCTGGCGCGACACCTGCAGCAGGCAGTAAACACTGCTGGATATAAGTGAGATAGTCTCCATCCACGGGGTCCACACTATACCCCTCTCCGAATATATCGGGGTATGTCGCGGGGTCCGCCAGATGCGGTCAGAAGAGCGCCTGTGGAAGCAGCGGGGACACAAGCCGGCCGACTGGACCATCGAAGTGGTCGGAGAGGAAGAGGCGCTCGCCCAAGTACCACTCTTGGACATAGGACTCTCCATGACGAATCGGCGGCGGTCGAAGCATGCGGAGGACTGAACAAGGAGAGTGATGGCACCCAGATTCTCCCAAGGGTGGTGCCGAATCTATAGAAGTGCAATAAAAGAAATTCAGTACAGGTAAACAAAAGTTGTTCAAGTTTTCTTACTAACGAATTTTGTCTACTTACCCTCCCCCAGGTCGTATCGAGCAAACTCTGCCGCACCTCCTCTATGTCACGGACAGTGCCCTGCCACCCCTGCGTCCAGTAACGCAGAACGGTCAGACGCATATCGCCCTGGACGTCCCTCAACTCGGGCGGCTCCAATACGCAATGCTCGAACGCCCAGATCTGTAGTTACAAAAAATAATTATAGTACATGTAAAAAAAAAAAAAAAAAAGAGAGGGAAAAGATGCAATACCAGAAGGCCAAACCAGAAGCCCAGGATCTCCTGCTGCGCCCCCCGGGCACAGAAGTCCAGCCCGTAATATAGCTGCCTTAGAGCAGCCCGCGCCCAGTCCAAAGACGGGAAAGCAGCCAAGTCCACCAGCGTCGGAAGTAGAGTCAGATTACAAGTACTCTGCCCGGTGGGGAACAACGTGCAAGATAGGAGGACGAGCACGTAGGCTCTGGTGTACTGCTCTACGTCCTCCTCAGCCGAGACTGCACGTGCGGCACAATAAGCCTCCACCTGGGAGCATAGGATCTTCCCCTTCTCAGGGGTGCAGCCAATCAACCTCCGGATGTAGGTATCCACCTGCTGGTGTCGAGTCAAGCTGCAGTTGACGATGATAGGGGTCCCGCCGAACCCGAAGCCCGTAATCGCTACAAAATCTGAGGGAGTGACGGTGAACTCCCCGATGGGCAGGTGGAAGGTGTGGGTGGTGCAGAACCATCTCTCACACAGAGCCGTCAACACGGCGTGTGTGGTATACGGTGTGCTCGTGGGCAAGGACAAGACAAAAGACTCAAGCCCTAGTAGCCTAACCCGGGCCCACACGGGCTCGGGAAGTCGATCCCACCAGACCCGTGGCAGAGAGAGATTCCCGCTGCCGGCAATCCTGTGTACCTGTATTATGGGGAAGTACAACATACATGCATTCAGATTCTGCAAAATTAATTGAACGAAACAAATTTTAAAAGCCCTTTTTTCTTGCTACAGTCGTACGACTGTAGTACGCTTTGCACGAGCATGACTACAGTCGCACGACTGTAGTGCCCACAGTCGACTGTAGTGCCCACAGTCGACTGTAGTGCCCACAGTCGCACGACTATTTATATTCCTGCAGAAAATATTTCGCAATTCGTTTAATTTTCGCGATTTCTAACTCGTTTTTCCTAGTTTCTTGTTTCTATTGACTACAGGAGACTCCTAGCATGCATTCTACTCAATCAATTCAACCCAGAAAGCAGTAAATCATGCAAATCAATTCCAAAAATGCAAAAGGGAAAATATTGGAAAACTCAAAATCAAGGCCTAGGAATCGGGTACCAACCTGTGTAACGGACAAATAGGAGTCCATCGCTAGTAGAATAGGGATCTCCATCCCGAATCGGATCCCGAAATGGTCCATATAAAGCGGATGCCCATAGCCTTGTGCAATCCCCACAAAAGAGATCTCATTGGGGTTATTGGGTTCCGGAATCAAGCCACTCTGGATTTTTTTTCAACTTCTTTCCCATTTTCTTCAACATTTTGAGCGAGATTTTGAAGGATGGGGTCGGTTTCAGAGAAAGGGAGGAGAGAAATTTTCGGGAAAATGAAGAATGGAAGTGGAAAGGGGCGAAAACCGCCCCTTAAAACGTTTCTGCCCTCGAAGTACAGTCGTATGACTGTATTCAAAATTCGAATACAGTCGCACGACTGTAGTTGGAAAAAAAGGGGGGAAATTTTCATTTTTTTCCTATTTATTCTTTAAACCCTATTTTCATTATCCGATGTGTAATTGTTCCCCACAGGGGCATTTCACTAATTTTGCAGGACTAATCCAGCGACGATTAATTTATTTCAACGACGGTCCGTCTCGCCCAAGGGGCACGAAACACGAGAAAGCCATGAAAAATTCACTGTAAGTATAAACACACCATTCCGCATTTTCAACGCGCCCCACGTGCCAAGCCACATCGGGTCGTTACATTCACAAAAATTATAGTCCCCCACGACTTTAAAAGGGAACCCAGATCCAATTTCAGTCCGTCGGGTGCACCCAGCCGCACGCGATCATCATGCATTCACAAAAATTATAGTCCCGCACGACTATAAAAGGCAACCATGACATGCATACACGTATTTATTCTTGATCGAAGGGGCAAAAATTTTTGTTTCAAAATTATCAATCAAGGAATAAATACGTTCATCAAACGCGCATCACATGCATTTCTGGCTCAGTGTGACAAGCCATACACAGCCTTTTGACTCCAAAAAGTCATTCTATCTCGGCGTCATCCTTGCGTGAAAGCCATCGTAGGGAACCGCCCGACTCCAAAAGTCATTTGTCCTCTCGGTGTCATCCTCATGCAAAAGGCATATGGACCACCTGACTTCCAAAGTCACTTGTAGTCCACCTGCGAAAACTGCTCTTGCATATCTATGTGTTTTCGTGCTCTTTATCGTGTACCTAAATCCGTTTCGGAAATCAGATTTCAGCTACACGAGGGGCAGCCTGTGAACACGAAATTTTCTTTTATAAAAAAAAAAAGAGAGAAAAAGTGCCGTTGACCGTTGACCCACGACTATAAAATACAGTCATGGGAATTTTCTACAGTCGTACGACTGTAGACTAAGTACAGTCGTACGACTGTACTTTCGGGGGCAGGTTGCTGCCCATACCTATTTGACTTGAGGAAGAAGGGAAATCTTGAGCATTTAATGCTCAAGATTTCCGGGTTAGTGAGGTATAAAAAGGGAGAAAAACCAGATTTTGAGGGGTTTTTGGCAAGAAATCAGGATTTTAGAGAGAGAAAAAGGGAGAAAAAGAAAGAAGAGAGAGAAGTAAAATACCTTACTTTCTTCTCACATTTTCTCCTTAATTGCTTGTTTTTCATCACTAAAACGAATTAGAAATCCTAGGTTAACACTCACATTAACAAACTAAATCATTTCGGACAAAAAACAAACACAAATCCGTGACTTTTCTGGAGTTATTTGGACACTTTTGCAACCTTGACTTTTTGAGGAAAAAGAGCGATTTCACGTGGATTGGTGCGTAGCCAGGGGTCATTCCAGCTGTGGATCGACACCAAGGAGGTAAACAACCTTTAACTCAACTCATTTTCCAACTTTCTGGGTAATTTGGTTGTGTTTGGTGCATTTTTTTTTCAACTTTTTGCGTTTTTATTTCTGGAAAAATATGAACAGTCGTACGACTGTTCTTGAAACAAGAACAGTGGTACGACTGTAATTACAGTCGTGCCAAACCGTCTACAGTCATACGACTGTGCTTATTTTCCCAGTTTCAGGCTTTTGTTTTTAGGGTTTTTTTTTAGCGTTTTCTGTCTTACCAGGGGAACAGTCGCACGACTGTAGTCTACAGTCGTACGACTATAACTACAGTCGCACGACTGTAGTCCTTAGTCAGGAATAGAAATCCCTAAAAAATCCCTAAAATCCAAACAAAAATCCCAAAAATCCAAGAAATTTCATAAAAATCAGAAAATTTCAGAAAAAAAAAATTAGAAAACCCCAAAAATCATAAAAATGAATTTTGTTGTGTGCATCACGACCTTAGATTTATTTTTCGGTAAAATTGCATCTAGAATAATTCCACGACGGAGACCCGGTTCTCCCGAAAACCGACCCACCTTGTATGCTTAATTCTAATAAACCGGAAAAATGTTTTCAAAAACGATTTTCTCACAAAACCAAAAATACAGGGACGTTTCAAAATGGTTTTCCAGGTCTAACCAGGCCGGCCGACCGGGCTGACCTGGTTACCCCCAATTGCATGACCCCGAACTCTAATTTCCCAATTCTGTCTACTTGAGTCCTATTTATGGTGTGCTGTACAAATTGTGCTAACTCTGTTTTGCAGCTTTTATTTTTATTTTTATTTTCTTTTTATTTGTATTTAATAGAATTAAATCGTATATTTAGGCGGTTGCAATTTTTTTTTAGATTCTCGTGTATATAGGCGATTGTATCAGTGAGGCGAGTGTTTTATTTTTATTTTGATTGGGTTGTAAGCTCTTAAATATTTATTCTCTTTACTTTACATTTTGTATTATTATCTTGCATGTACGCTGTATGTATTATTTAATGAAAATCAATTTTTAGCAAATTAAAGTGTCATAACTAGAACATTGGCAATAATATTTAAATTAGACACGAAATAAGGGACTTATCCGGACCCGAATCTCTGAAAAGTGTGGCAGTCCCGCTTTGGTTCAGCTATACTGTAATTTCCCGGTTGAGCTAAGCCGGGTGGCGACTCCTATACTTTTTATCGAGATTTAGGTCTCGATTCTTTTTCAAAATAATCCGCTTTTCCAAAAAATGAATTTCCAAATCCAAAAACCCCACGCGAGGGAGGGCCTTGCCCGAAATTGAGGTGCCCCTTCCGAAAGGGAGTCCCGCGTCCCGTCGAAAACGCATCGTCCGCTCACAAAAAGCATTTTAATAAATTCTAGTATGGTGAAAACCATGTATTTGACGAAGCGGTGGACTCCATTGAAGGATTAGTTCCTGAAAAGGAATATGAGTACGAATGCAAAGTGTTTGTATTACACTTGGCTGAAACAGGAGCTAAGTTATCTCATAATCCTGGAACCATGCTACTGAGAAGTAAAAAATTGGTTCGCCGCCCTTGTCTGGATGCTACTTTTGAAGGTATTGAGAACATGCCTTTGGATCTCTACTATAAGTTCGTAGAGATAATCCCAGTCACCTCAAAAGAAATTGAGATAGTTGAACTGGATGAAGAGGAAGAGATCGACACTAGTATCGAGGATGACCCAATGACTCCAGAAAATTACCACAGTATGGAGTATTGGGCTAGAAATGGAGATTGAGCTCTTCAGTTTCCTAAATGAACACTCTTTCTCTTGTTGATTTCATTTTTCAATTTTGTATTGAATGGCTTCGTGCTAAATTTTTTTTTAGATGGTTGTAATTTTGATTGAATGTTGCATATTTTTTATATATGGTATAATAAATGTTTATTCGTTAAACATTGCTATTTTGGTTAGTTGTTTTAGTTGTTCTAATTTATTTATTTTGGGACTATAACTAAGTGTTATAATATTCATTAGTTTTATACTTGAGAAAGTATAAATTTTAAATAAATTAGAATGTACTCTAAAACAAAACTAAATAGAAATATTTATTATTGGAAATTTAAACCTAACATAGTGTTTGTATTAGCCCATGTAAATGGTGACTCTATGCATTGCGCATAGTGTTCGATTTTACATGAACCAAACACTATTTTTAGTTTTAAATAATCTTATAATAAATATGGTGTATCGCTTACTTATTAGTGCTACTTTGTCTTTAGAATTTTTTCAATGGCTGCTTCAAAATCAATAGTTGCTGAGATAAATAAGGATCTTCGTTTGAACGGTGACAATTATAAAGCTTGGGCTATGAAAGTCCAATACATAATTGAAGAGCAAGAGGCTCTGGACACTCTAGAGAGGCATTTAAGGGAAATGTCTAACATGATAACTGAGCTTTATGATGTTGGTCATAAGTTGACCGAGGAACAAAAAGTTCAAGCTGTGATACGTTCTCTACTGTATGGGTGGGAGCATATGAAGTTACATCTCACTCATGCCAAGGATATTAAGACTTTTGATGATGTTGTTCATCATCTTGAGCTGGAAAAGGACCGCTTGGCTTCTCTTAATGTGAAATCTGAAGTTCACATGGCCAGTTCGAGTTATGGTCCGAAGTCCAAGGAAAAGAATAAGAGGTTCTTCAAGAAGAAGGCAAAGGGAACGGTGGGCAGTGTTCGGTTCAAAAGAACGCAAGAAGAAGGTTAACATTTCTAGGGTGAGATGTTACAACTACAGACAGAAGGGGCATTTTGTAAGAGATTGCAAAGCTCCCAAGGTAAAAGTTACTAAATTATATAAGTGTTATACATTTGTTTCAAGTTTTGTTTTCCTAACTGAATCTCGTCTTTTGTGGATTGTAGACTTAGGAGCCATAGACCATGTAACAAAGGATCGAGATTCCTTTATCGAGTTCTAAAGTGTTCCACAGGGAACAAAATAGATATATGTGGCTAATAATTCAAGGGAGGAAGTTTTAGGGATTGGCTATTGCCAGCTGGTCTTAAATGGTGGTCATCCACTATTTCTTAAAGATGTCCTGTATGCTCCTGGGATTCGAAGGAACTTGATATCTGTTTCTACCCTAATGAATTTGGGATTCATGTTATCTTTTGAATTAAACAATTTTAGTCTTTCATGAACAATATTTACTTTGGTGGTGGATATTTGTCTAATGGTTTTATTGTTTTGGATCTGGATCCAAATTATATATGTAATAA
Source organism: Euphorbia tirucalli (assembly GCA_039660915.1). NCBI lineage: Eukaryota > Viridiplantae > Streptophyta > Magnoliopsida > Malpighiales > Euphorbiaceae > Euphorbia > Euphorbia tirucalli. The sequence continues at coordinate 18,116,817 of CM077639.1, forward strand.
TAGCTTTTCCTTTTCTGTTAACTCATATGTGGATAATGTTAGCATTTCAAGAATGTGGCATGTGAGACTTGGTCACATCCATCAACATCGTTTAGTACGATTGGCCAAAGCAGGTTTGTTGGCTGATTTATCGAAAGTAGATCTCCCAACTTGTGAAAACTGCTTAAAAGGAAAAATGACAAGAAACCCATTTGGTAAAGCTACGCGAGCTAACCAACCATTGCAACTAATCCATTCTGATATCTGTGGCCCAATGAACGTTTGGGCAAGGCATGGTGCGTACTATTTCATTACATTTATAGGCGACTATACAAGGTATGGTCATGTCTATTTGATTGCACATAAATCTGAAGCATTAGCATGTTTCAAACGATTTATGGCTCTGGTTGAAAATCAACTAGATAAGAGAATCAAAGTTTTAAGGACCGATCGGGGAAGAGAGTACCTGTCTAAGGAATTTAAAGTTTTATGTGATGAAAAAGGTATTAAACATCAGTTGACCATACCGAGAACTCCGCAACAAAATGGAGTCGCAGAAAGAAGAAACCAAACCCTCTTAGAGATAGTGAGGTCTATGATGGCTGAAGCCAATTTGCCTATCTCCTTTTGGGGAGATGTATTATTGACTGCCATATATGTACTCAATAGAGTACCTTCTAAGTCCGTTGAAACCACGCCTTATGAATTGTGGATGAGTCACAAGCCTAATTGAACCATTTACGACCATGGGGATGTGCTACCTATGTTCATAACAAATATAGCAAACATGCAACTAGACCTAAGAGGCAAGAAATGTATCTTCATAAGATATCCTTATCTCTCAAAATGATATGTTCTAGTGGGAAAGAATGAAAATGGTCAAATAATAGAATTTGAGTCACGAGATGTCACATTCTTAGAGAATGAATTTCCTAAGCTGGGAGAGGTGGATAAAGAATTCACTTTCTTTGAAACTCAAGAGTCTGAAACTTCAGGATCACTCAATTCGAGTAGGAGGAATGTGGTTGAAAACGTAAGGGAAACGGAAGAAAATGATGTTTTTCAACCTTCACAAGCAGATTTGAGTAATCCTGACCCTGACTTGAGTGGTCTTGATTTGAGTGGGAGTCTTGTTCAAAATTCAAGTGTGAATATGGATACAGATCCCTGTGGGAGTTCTGCCCAAAATCTTGATGAATATATGAAATTTGTTTATCAAGAGGTAGAACCTTCGAGGAGATCAAAGAGAGGAAATGTTCCGTGACACCGTCATTTAGTTGATAGTGAAGCTTTCTCGATCGTAGCTCAAATTGAAGACATTCCCACTAACATGAGATAGTTATTGGCATCTCCAATAAGGAAGAATGGATAAAAGCAATAAAAAGTGAGATGGAGTCAATGACGGTCAACAAAGTTTAGGAACTAATTGATCTACCCAAAGGGCGTAGAGCCATTGGGAATAAGTGGGTACATACTATTAAGCGATCAGCGGATGGGAAACCTATCCAGAGTAAGAGTCGGCTAGTTGCAAAGGGGTTCACACAACAGGAGGGAATTGACTATCAGGAGACTTTTTCACCTGTTGTCCATTTCGCATATATTAGAATAGTACTTACTTTTGTAGCATGTATGGACCTTGAATTACATCAAATGGATGTAAAGACTACGTTCTTAAATGGTGAACTAAATGAAGAAATCTATATGGTTCAACCTGAAGGTTTCGTTGTCCAGGGTCAAGAATATAAGGTTTGTAAATTGAAAAGATTAGTTTATGACCTTAAGCAGTTTTCAAGACAATGGTATTTTTGTTTCCATGAAGCGATTGTATCAATGCAATTTAAGGTGATTAATGCAGACTCGTGTGGCTATATTAAATGTGAAAATAGAGGGAAATTTGTCACTCTAACATTATACGTTGACGATATTTTGTTAGCAGGAAATGACATTTCCTTACTCAAGAAAGTAAAGACTTGGTTATCTTCTAACTTTGAGATGAAGGATCTAGGAGAAGCCAATTACATTCTTAGGGTTAAGATCTCAAGAGATCGATCTGAGAGATTATTGGCTCTTTCACAAGAGACGTATATCAATAAGATCTTAGAACGGTTTGGTATGGCTCACTGTGATCCTGATCCAAACCCTATTGCTAAAGGTATGGAATTGAATGCAAGTATGTGTCCCATGACTCAAGAATAGACTAAAAAGATGGAGAGAATTTCTTATAGGTGTGTAATTAGTAGCTTGATGTACGCTATGATTTGTACACAACCTGATATAGGTTTACGATTGGTCTCACAAGCCGATATTAGGAAAATCTAGGTTTGAAGCATTGGGCAGCAGTGCAAAAGATATTGAGATATTTGTAGGGGACTTCAAATTATTCCCTTTGTTACCATGGAAATGATCTACAGTTAATGGGATACACAGATGCTTATCATAGAACTGATAAAGACGGGAGGAAGTCCACATCTGGGTTTATTTTCACTATAGGAAATGGTGCAATTTCCTGGTGTAGCAAGAAACAAACTTACGTGGCATTGTCAACTATGGAGTCGAAATATGTAGCTGCAGCAGCTGCAGTACAAGAAGCAGTTTGGTTAAAATGCTTCGTAGATCTTTTGGATCTATTGCCTAAAGGGAAATGTACTACTATCTATTCTGATAGCACTGCATCGATAGCTTATTCCAAAAATCCTTGTTATCATGGGAAAAGCACATATATCGATATAAAATATCATTTTGTTAAAGATAAAGTAGCACAGGGTGAAATAAGTATAGTGCATGTTCCAACTAGAGATATGATTGCAGATTCATTAACGGAGCCAATAGCACCAAATGTTTTTAGTAAACACATTTTGGAATTTGGTCTTCATAGGTTATAGGAACATGTTGTTGTTTTTGAACCGTTGTAATAACTTTGAAAAATTCTATTGGAATAGAATATGAGTTATTTTGTTGTGTTCAAATTCATTCACTATTTAAAGCGATACACATAAAGCTATTGAGTATAGTTTAGTGTGTTGACGAAATGCATCTACTCACATAGATGAATCTAGACTATGAGCGGTGTGTTCATAGGTAAAAGTATAGATGGAGATATGAGAAACTTCATATGTGATATGTGTAATATCATAATTTCGTTTATACCGAAAGCTGTCCTGTAAAAGGCTTAAATGTGGACTAAAGGTAATGATGCATGAGTTACATTTAGAGATTGAATGCTTTCGCATAGTGTATATAAAACATACGTCCTAAGTGGATTAGCACTATGGCATATTTTAGTAATATGTGTAAAAGTCGACCAATGGATGGAAAGAAGAAAATTGATCTCAACTTTCCTAATGTGAGACAAATGAAACTATAAGTTTCAATTCACCCTTAAGGACTCTTATAAATAACAAGAAGGGTATGTCTAATGATTATCTTGATTGGAAACCCAAACAAGGCTGCGTTAGCAATGAACGGGCATATAGGGACCTTTCAAATAAACATTGGATATACGGTGGAAGGTTATTTATAGAGAGGAAGTACATTTTCAGTAACATGTCACTTGCAAATCATATAACACTCGAGCTCAATACTTTTTCATGGAAAAGGTCTGTAGTGTGCATGGATGTTTTCGTGAGATCGAAAGTGAGTTAAAAACTAGTGATCATGGAAAATGAACTGGGGGGAAGTCGTGTTAAGCTAAAGGTGGAACGATGAAGGAGAACTTCAAAGGTCTAACAGTTACGTTGACTAGTCGCGTGAATTTGCCGAATAAGATTGAAAGAAGTATGTGTGTTCAATCGCAATGAAAGTATGTCTTGTCATGTGCGAGTTGGAGATGTTGGTTTTAGGTCCACCCATGACATTTTGGAATGGTAGGGACTAAACTGTAATTATGGTAAATTACAGGGACCAAATATGTAATTTATAGGGACCAAATGTGTAATTTAGACTAACCCTATAAATAGATTGAAGTTGGGATTTCCTCTATAAATAGAGAAGTTGTTTCTCTGATTCATTTATACATAAGAACAGAAAATGCTGTCAGAGAGAAAACACGATACGTAAACATACTTTTCGTTCGTCGGAAGAATTCACGGATAAAGCCCGTACTCTGTGTATTCGTACATTCATAGGAAAGGTAACCAGAATAATCCGGTTTATCGTGGTAATCAGATTCAATCCGTAAACAAGTTTCCACTGCATATAAATTGTAAGTTTGTTTATTTATGTTTATGGAAATCTGTATATTAGTTGTATAGTTGATTTATATACAAATATGATTTCATCACCTATTTCTTCTGGATTCAAAATATATTTAAAAGTTTATATCAACGCCTTTTATATTTCTACAATTGATTTTATCTTGGTTTATCATTCAATGCTCACACACAAGGAATATAGATGCTGAATGCGAAAAATCAATCGGAAAGCAGTAAATAAATTCGAGAAATTTAAAATATATACAAACCGATCAAATAACTAACCGAGGGGATACATTTAATAAAGCGGGATTAGGGAATATAATCACATATATACGCGAAATATCTAAAAATGAAAAGCTAAACATACATCAAACCTAGCATACATCTACCTGCAAAATCAAGTTAGCACAATAAATATATTTACAAATATGACTCAAATAGACAGCAAGGGGATTCAAGATAGCTCAAGGTGTGAAATGAGGAAAACAGAGAGAATTTGATAAATTAACTTGATTTGACCTGGAAAACGTTTTAAAACTCAGTTTGATGGGACTAAAAATTCATTTTGAAAATCATTTTATCCGGTTTATTATTTCCACATACAAAATATCAGTTTGCAGTCAAGAAACTAGTGTTTCCATCGTTGAACTAGTCTATGAAGATAAATACATAAATTAAATTTAAGTCAAAATGATATGTAAATGTATGAAAACTAAACGAAAATACAATTTTGGAGTCAAGACAATAGTTGTGCGGATGAAAGAACAACAGTCGTGCGGTATTACAACATTCATACGGTTTTGGTTTGAATGAACCAAAGAAATTGCTAAAATTTGAAATCACTAAATTCTGACATCAACAACAACCTTATGATCTTAGAACAATAGACATGTGGCTCTAACAAACAGACGTGCAGGTCTCGAAATAGCCATGTGGCTCTGGTTTACTAGAAATGCAGAAAAACAAAGCAAGATGAAAATGAGTGAAATGACAACCAAATCAATTCAGAAAGTGATAAATCGGTTTAAGACCCTGAAAATGAGTGAAATGACAACCAAATCAATTCAGAAAGTGATAAATAGGTTTAAGACCCCTCAGAAGTTATATGTGATGCTTTCCAATGTTTGAACCAAAGAAAACCAATTGAAAAAGCTTGAAATCTAGATTTAAAAAAACTTGTAACCTTGAACCCAAAAACTTGAATTCCCTCAAATTGAACCTTTAATGCTCCGATTTCAGCTTCAATTTGTGTATCTGAAAGTTTGGGTTGGATTGAAACACGAATTTATTACTGATTTTGATGATTTGAGATTAAATTTTAGTGATTATGATTCAAATTCTCCTTTTGAATATTATGAATATTTAAGAACTTAATCTTCCTCTTTTCCTTGATTGTCCATCCTTCTTTCCTTTTTGAACTCCCTTCAATCCAAAATCCATTAATATCAGAGAATTAATGGGATGAAACTTTCTCCTCGAAATCCAAACATTTTTCCTTCTCCATGCAATTCTGGTGATGCATCGACAGTTGTGCGGTTGTCACGACAACAGCTGTATGGTTATAACATCAATAGCCGTTTGGATGTTGCTATATCCATATGGCTCTTGTCTCATTTCAGTCCTAATTCTTCTAGGTTCACCTCTATTTAATGGGATATTATTGACTCACCCATTTACTAGAACCAAAGTTCCAAGAGCCACAACACAAGTTTTTTTTACTTACAGAGAAAGAAATGTTGTATTGTAAGGAAACATTAAGTTGTCATCATTGTGGAGTTGGATGTTCCTAATAGGTTTTGGGGTCAAATTGCGTCTGAAGTATTCTTTACAAGTCCATTTAGTCCTCAACTTTTTGAAATCGTCTATATCGCCCTTCACTTTTTAAAATTTTAACAAGTTATCCCCTTTTACAATGACTGTTAGTACTTTTTGTCAAAAATTTATATTCAATAAAATGTCTAAATTTGATATAAATAATTATTGAATGAAAGTTATTTTTTCGAGTTATCTCTTTCCATTGAAAAGGTTATACCTCCACCAATTTTAAGCACTAAGGCAAAGAATACAATTATAACCCCTACTATATATGAGAAGATACAATAGAAAAGCAATAGAAACTAAGAGAAAGTCTAATAATGTAACTAAGAAAATCCCTACTATGTACAATAGTCCAAATATCATAATTCCTAGTGAGCTGTTGTTGCAAGAGTGGTAAATTGTTAAAAATGTAAAAGGTGAGGGGTGACATTTACGATTTCAAAAGGGTAGGGACTAAATGGATATTTGGAGAATTGTAAGCCTTCCTAATATCATTGTAGTTGATTTCTATAGGTTGGTTATCATTGATGGTCAAAAGTTGTTAGGAAATTTGAATTTTATTTGTGTTACTCAAATTTGTAAATTATATTGCTCATTGTGAGCGGACTACGTTTTATGTAACGCAGCGAAGCGAACCGGGGGTTTTTAATGTTTTGGTTTGAGAAAAGCGGTTTTGTTTATCTTGCTTTAGGGAAAAATCATTCGTTTGTTTTAGAAATTCGTTTTGTAGAAAACATTTTCCCTTTTTATTACTTAAAGACCTCGAAACCTAAATTTCAATATCAGTGATAGAGTCGCCACCCAGATCAGCTCATCCGGGAATTTCCGGTACAGCTCCCTACCGAGCGCAGACTGTCGTACCTAATCCAGAGATTTAGGGTCCGGGTAACTTACCTATTCAACCTCGAGCTTGTATTCGTTTACAATTTATATTACCATAATTATTCAATTTATTATCTTTCTCTACCCAATTACGTTTATTTATCAGCCGATGCTCAAGCAAATGACAGAAATAAATTGCAGAAAAATAAATCATACATCCAAATTATAGAAAAGAATAATAGATGCCGCTTATACAACCAAATTGAATAAAAATAAAAACTCTCGTTCTCACATTACAAGCGCCTGGAATACACGATTGTCTAAAAAATTTACAAACGCCTAAAATACACGAATTAATCTATTAATTACACTAAAAATAATAAAAACAGAAAATAAATGCTACAAAACAGACGGTTAGTACAGTTTATATCACAAACACAGGTAGGACTCACAACAGGACAGAATTAGGGATTTTTAGGAACGGGGGCATGCATTTAGGGGGTAACCGGGTTGACTCGGTCAGCTGGCCTGGTTAGACCTGAAAAACGGTTTTGAAACGCCCTCTAGATTTTGTGCTGAAAAATAATTTTAGAAAATTATTTGGCTTGATTTCATGCAAATTTCCATATTTCAGCGGGTCTGTTATTTCGAAACTCGGGGTTCCGTTCGTGCGAGTTTCCTAATTTTTACAAACATCTAGGGTTTGAAAGCGGTAAACACACGAAAAACAGTTTGAATCCTAAAACAGCATCGCGCGACGATGTCCGTACAGGTCGTTCCGCGATTCTGTCTCTTTCCGAGAACTACAGCCGTGCGGCTCTAAAATACAGTCGTGCGGCTATAATGCCCTGACCCGAAATCGGTTTTCTCGTTTTTCAAAAATCACTATTTTACGCGTTTTCAGTGTTTCCCGAGGATTTTATAGGGTTCGAGAATCCGCTAATGCTGGACTGCGGATCCAGTTCGGACTGAACAATCCCGAAATTCAAAAAATAAAATCCGGAAAAAAACCAAAAACCTAATACCCGTACGTACAAAAATCTGAAAACCAAAGTTTAATAACGTACGAATGTATTTGGGCTGAAAAACATCTCAACAGAATGCATAAAAATGGAAAACGAGCTATTTTCTGCCGATCGAGCATTTTCAGGTTTTAACCCGCGAGGAACATAGCCGTGCGGCTCTGAGGTTAGAACCGCACGTCTCTATTCCAAGGGCGACACAGTCGTGTGGCTGTGTTCTTAGAGAACACAGCCGTACGGCTCTGTTAGGGCAGCCGGCTTTTCGAAAATTGAGAAAACAGAGGAAAAACGCACAGAAAATGCAATGAACACAAGTTTAAGGCCTCTTAGAGTTTACCTTGACGTTGTTCCAGTGTATTGGATATTCAGAAACGGATTGAAAAGCGAGAATGTGCTTCGAATCCTCGAACGTTCTGAAATCCCGAAAACGAATCCCGAACCAATCCGAAACGAATCCGAAAGTGTATCCGGACAAATGAGTAACGGTCTAGACGATTAGGATATGAGTCTTAGACTTGAAAATTACAATTTCCCTTTCTCTCTTTCTCTCTTCTTCTTCCTCTCTTTTTTTTTTCTTTCTCTTTAACTCACTCTCTGTTTCTATTTTTGCCGAATCCCCTTTCTTTTTCCAATCCTCTCTCATTTGATTTTTTTTATTTTCCTTTTATATCTCACACCTCGTAATGATTTCGTGAATTAAATGCGCCATCTTCGTTTATGCAAATTTCAGTCGATTTTCGCTCCCACTAGAGCCGTACGACTCTAGTTGTGCTAGAGCTGTGCGGCTCTAGACCTACAGCCGCGAGGCTCTAGGTAGAGCCGGGGTCAAAATCCACAAAAACCAACACGCACCCTAAACCCTAAAATCACCCGGGTGACCTTTCTCGGGGTTTCGGATCGAGGATTGCCCGGTTTTCGGAAAGTTCAAGGCGTTCCGGGCAACATTCTGCTTTCTTCCGAGCCTGACTGCTTAACAGAGGTAACGAAGAGTTCTCATCACAGAGGTCGGGAAAACCCGTGCTCACACTCATCTAGTAGGAAAACACATCTTTATGTACCGTGCATTGTTATTTATAAACTATATGTTAATGAATATATTACTCTTTTTCGACATTTATATATAGCGTTTAACGTTAAGCTATTAAAAATAGTAGTTTATCTTAGTATAATGTGAATTGTTGATTTTTTTTTTTTGCTAAGAAAATTACCCTTAATATTTTTTTTTCCTAAAACTCTATTTTTTATATTTTTTTTCTAAAATGAAAAAGAAAACAAATTTGACTTGATTATTCTTCTTTATTCTTAATTGTTATGACTTAATTAATTATAGGATTGTATGCATAATTCTTAATCTTTCTCTAAGTATAAATAACTAAATAACAAAAAATTTGAAAAGAAAAGGGATAAAATTGCATAGGTAATTCAAAATAATAGATTACTTAAAACTAGAAGTTGGTTAGCCATCAATTTAAATTAAAATAAGAATATACAACAAAAATGAGATGTAAACAAACAATAGAATGAACAGTGCTGCAGTAGAACGAACCAAAGTCTCCTCCATCTTAGGTGTCATGAATTTGAAAGCATGCTATCTTGCACTTCCCACACGTGCGTACTTTAACCATCAGCAGAAATGCTGCGCCTCCGTTGATTCGATTTTCTCCTGCATTATCTCAAAAACTTCTCCCCTTCTCCCTTTCTTATAACTTTTTCCAAACATACATGTGCAAAACCAAAATGGCTGTAGACGTTTCCCAACCCAACTCGCCTTCTCCTCGTCCAACTCGTTCTTCTGACTCACGCCGGACTCGCCGTTCTCCTTCCGCTCCCAATTTCACCTCCGCCTCTGCCCTCTCCTCTTCTTCCTCCGCCGCTTTTGTTCCCTCTACTTCTAACACTACCAGTGGATCCTATTATGCTACCGCTTCTTCCTCCACCTCTAGCCGTACCTCTCTCACTAGCCTCCGCGATTCCATCTCTCAAAACCCTAACATCTATGATATTTCCGAGATTCGCGCCGCCACCAACAACTTCCTTGCCAAACGCTACGCCTCTTCCTCCTCCACCGCCTGTTGGCGCTGCACTTTACGGAACATCGACACCATCGTTTTCCAGCGCAAGTTCCGGCGGAAAATGGAAATGTCGCACCTTAAAGAACGTCTGGCGGTTATCTGCCGGAGTAATCACACGACCGTAGTCAGGTTATTAGGAGTATCGATTTCGGGAGACCACATCTACCTCGTTTACGAATTCATCCCTGGTGGCAATTTGGCGGATTGTTTGAGGAACAAGAGGAATCCGAATTTCACGGTTCTATCCTCATGGGACTCGCGAATGCAAATCGCCGCCGATCTGGCTCACGGACTTGATTATATTCACAACAAAACAGGTTTGAACTTAACTCTGGTTCATAACCATATCAAGAGCAGTAGTATTATCATTACTGAGCCAGATTTCAATGCCAAAATATGCCATTTCGGCACAGCGCAATTGTGCGGAGAAGCTCCTGAGGATGATAACGGAGAGAAGAAGAGCTTATTGTTTAAAGGTAAGAGTGAAATCCAAGAAATAAGCGAGGAAGAGGAAGAAAAAGGAAAATTAGAAGATAGATCGATGGAGTTGAAGAGATCTAACAGTGGAACTATGCAATTCGAAGGTGTGAGGGGCTATATGTCGCCAGAATTTCAACGCAGTGGAGTCCCGACGCAGAAATCGGACGTGTATGCTTTCGGTGTGGTTATACTGGAATTATTGTCCGGCGAGGAGCCATTCAAATACAAACACGATAAAAGCAGAGGAGATTTCATACGAACTTCGTTAACAGAGACAGCAAGAGCGGTGATCGAAGGCGGCGTTGAGGGAAGAGAGGGAAGGCTGAGGAGGTGGATGGACAGGAGGATGAAAGACTCGTTTCCGGTGGAGGTGGCGCAGAAGCTAGTACGTCTAGCATCAGAGTGCGTACACGTGGAAGCAGATAAGCGGCCTGATATGAGCCGCGTGGCAGGGAAGATTTCCAAGCTGTATTTGGCTTCAAAAGCTTGGTCGGAAAAGATGAAGATCTCTGACCAGATTTCAGTCTCCTTAGCGCCGAGATGACTTGTAAAAAAAAGTAAATTCGACGGCTCTTTTTTTTTCTTAAAAAAAAAAAAAAATTATAATCGTAAAATTAGTTGGGGCATTTGATGGTGACGGAAGTGGGTGGGTCTGTATATTTTATTGATGATGAGAGGTGGATAAAGTTTAAACAATATATTTTAATCCATTCTCTTAATTCTTACAAAAGACTGGGAAAATATCAAAATATAATATCCATTTTTTCAGGCATGAGCAGACAGAATTGAAACAAATTTCAGTTTTCTTCTTCTTTAATTATTTTGTATAGTGTTGGATAAATTGACCCTCTTACTTATTATAATTTATATCTTTTGTTATTACTACTAACCAAATAAAAATATTCAATTGCGGGATAATGCTTTTTTTTGTTTTTCCCTTGACAAAATAATTAAATTTTGGATGTCTGGTGCCGTTCGTAGACAACATTAATTTTTTTTTTTTTTAATTAAGAAATTAAAGAAACTATTCACAGTCTAGACAAGGACAAACAAACAAGGAAAATCCTGAATTCCTCAATCAAAATGATTGGACTTGTAAGAAAAAAACTCATTCGCTAATTTATGAGTTCGACACTCATACATGAGATCATCCAATCAAAGTATTGTCCTCAAATCATGATCAGAAACGTGCAATCATCACATTGAATGTGATTTTATTTCTTTTAGAATTATATATTTGGTGAAAATTGTATTTATTAATGTTATTATAATCGGAACAGAGAATGAATCGGTAAAATTATTGGTTTATTGGTTCAACCGGTGATCAGTTCAAATCAACGGTTCAACTGGAAATTTATTTTTAAAAAATATTATTTAATAATATGCTATAATAAAATGTAGTATAATTATCATTATTTTAAAAACTAGAAATTTTGATCGAATTGACTGGATCCATAACCGGTTCGCAGTTGAACCAATTAAATCGGCTAATCCGGTATGGTTATGATAAGATTGGTATTTATAAACTTAAATCATGAATTCTAGTTTCAATTCATAAAAATCCGTGTTTTAATCTATCAAAGCATGTTATTTAATCCCTACAATTATGGTTAGGAAAACATATAATTGTCAAATAATACACAAAAATTCATTGATAATCTGTTCCGTGCGAATTAGGACAAATATCGAGCTTGTCCCTCTCTTACCAAAGATGGAGAAATTTTATAGTGGACCGGGTTTATGTGGATCGTTCCACTGAAAAACTGATACTTAAGCAACATGAACATTGGAAAAATAAAAAATACTTATGTATCAATTTTTCATTGATGTGCATATAAACCGGGTCCATTATATAATTTCTCCCAAAGATGTCGGCTCTGTTACTACCTTCAACACAGCTAAACGACTCTGTTGCTACTGACATAGAGCCAAATAACTTCATTCAACTCTATTTCATTAATATCTTAACAGCTAATCTAACACATTTGAATTAACGATTATAAAGACGTAACTTTTGTACAAAAATCCATTTAACGATTTTTTAATTGCCGTCAAATTGTATTAAACAATTATGTGTTTAGAAGTCCCTAGAGGAAAATATATTTCGTAGTGATTATATTGAAAAAAGATAAATAGACATAACATATCCTTTAAATAATACTATCATAATTAATCTATATACGAATATTGATATATAAGAATCCAAAGAAGAAAACCTTAATTTGATGGTGATAATGAAACAAATAAAACAGGCATAGCTGATTATTTCAATTAAATAGTCTATTCATAATACATGTATGAGACAAGAAATTCCATCATTGACATGGTTGTCAATCCATAAATTAGTAGAACCATTTAATAAAATATTATCTCAAAAACTTTTATATTAGTTTTAGTGAATTTTATTTATTAGAGTAGAAAAGTTGTAAAAGGAAGTAAAAGAAGACTTTGAAATTTATTTAGTCTAGAAAAAAAAAAAAAAAATCTTGCACCTAAATAATAGCCACAATGATAACAGTAAAAAGCTAAAAATAAAAGATCTTGCACAAAAAAAAAAAAAAGTAGTGATGAAGATCTAATACTAAAAAATAATAGTAATTTAGAAAAACTGTAAATATATATGAGATGTAGAGATGTCTTACAGAATTCATACGGCAAAAGTCTATGATCAAAGGGGGTCTTAGAGAGTTTCTTAACCAAGAGTTTACATGTGACAGAAAATTTGGTAAAATTGGTCAATTATGGTCAACTTCTTTCACAAATCTACAATAATGAAATATAGCATAAGAAATTATATATTTCCTTGAATTTATATTTCTATCCCCTGATTTTGGCACAATTGTAAAACTTCTCATTAGGTTGCACTTCAATCTAAATTAGTTTTCAGCTCATGAATTTTGTAAACTATTTGAATATATTACTTCCCACTCAAGCTTTAAGCTCATACAAGAAATTAAAATGCATAGACTTTTGCTTTCTGATTTACAGAGTTACCTACCGAATGGTTGAATATTTTTTGTTTTTTTTGAATTAGTAGTTTCTTCCACTTTCATCATTATCTTCCTTTGTCTCCTCAACCTACCACATTGCCACAATCTAAAATAAGCAATATACACTATCTTTTATCTGTTTTTTATCCTTTAATTTCAAACCAAAAAGTAAAAGAATTATGAGATATCACCAAATAAAAATTATAAGTTAATATGTATCGACACAGATGAGAATATGAGATCAGATAAATAAATCCAAAATTACTTATAATTGAATTCAAAGCGTGTTGGAATATGAATTTGAAGGTCATATGCTAAACTTATGTTTTTTGCGCTATCAACACAGGCTTTTTTACACATAAATACCAACTTATACTAAATCATATCATTCTCAACTTGTCAACAACATAGCTTCTCTGAGAATTTCTTTTTCAATTTTTAAATTTTTTTATTCTCACTTTTAATCTTTAAATTTTTATTGCCACTTTGGTATCTCACATGGAACAGCATCACATTGGAAGAAAATGAAAAATCTATAAAATGTAGATCATTAATTTCGGAACCAAACATGAAAATGAAAACATAAAATTATACTAACCTTTGTATTGATAGGTCTTGGAGTGTTTTTTGAAATGTCAAAACACCATCCTTTGTAAAGTGAAAAACAATATAGTCTTAATCTTTGAATAGAGGTTTGCTTGACTTTGTTGTTCTTGGTTTGTCAATTTGAGCTTGAAATTTTTTTGTTATAAATTTTGATTATTTTGTCCTTCTTCCTCTAATTGCTCATGTTTTCTAGCTCACAATCTCCAACGATGCTTAATCTTACAACAAAATGTAAAAAGGCACGGATGATAGGAAAAGAATGAGAAAAAGTGTTTATTGAAAGCTTATTGCTTTTGATCTCAAAAATACAAAGATTTCTGATTAATTGAAAACAGAATGAGGATGGCTTTATAAACAGCCATAACCTCCCTAACCTCTCTAACTAATTACAAATTAGGTATAACTACTTAGGGTAGCAAAATTACAAAAAACCCCTAAACATATTCCTTATTTCCACACCCCCCCCTCAAGATGAAGGGAGTGAAACAAAATTCATCTTGCCCAAAGCAGGAGACATATGAGCTGCAGTAAGAGATTTAGTGAACAAATCGGCTAATTGCAGAGATGTATGCACTTATATTGGAGAAAGAAACCCAGCAGCAACGTGTTCACGAATCAAATGACAGTCAATATCAACATGCTTAACCTTTTCATGGGAAACCGGATCCTTAGCAATGGCAATAGCGGATTGACTATCGCAATGTAGTGGGATCGGGAGGGCTGGTTGAAGATGAAAATCTGCCAAAAGAGAATAAAGCCATTTTAGCTCACAACTCGTGGTAGCCATGCTGCGATATTCTGATTCTGCTGATGAACGGCTCACAGTAGGCTGTTTCTTGGTTTTCCAAGAAATGAGGGATGCACCCAATAAAACACAATAACCTGTGAGAGACCGACGAGTATCCTTGCAACGAGCCCAGTCAGCATCACAAAATGCAGTAAGGGAAGACAAGTCAGTTTTGGCAGAGTAAAATAAACCACAATTCAGAGTTCCCTTTAAAAACCTGAGAACATGTATAGCAGCTTGAAGATGGTGTTTACAAGGCTGTTGCATAAATTGACTAAGCTGATTGGTGGCGTAAGCAATATCAGGACGAGAAAAACCCAAATAGAGCAATCGACCAACCAAGCGCCTATACATGACAGGATCTTGTAACAACTCCCCTGAACTAACAAAATCAGAACCAGTAGCCAAAGGACTAGAAACGGGAGAAGCTTGCAACAAACCAGCATCATCCAACAAATCAGTAATATATTTGGTTTGAGTGAGGAAAATACCTGCATCAGTCCGGGTCAATTCAATACCCAAGAAATAACGAGCTTCCCCCATGTCTTTGATAGTGAAAAGACTATGTAAATGGTCCTTGATAGCCTGAATTTTACAAGAATGAGAACCCATAATCAGAATATCATCCACATATATTAAGGCTGCTGTGAAAGAATCATCCTTACTATCAACCAAAGTAAACAGACAATAATCATTGATGGACCTTGTAAAACCGTAAGCTAAAAGCTTGGCAGATAACTCTTTATGCCATTGGCGCCCAGCCTGTTTAAGGCCATAAAGAGACTTCACCAACTTACAACCATAACCTGCAGGAACAGTTTTATAACCAAGAGGTGGTTTCAAGTAAATGTCTTCATCAAGAATGCCATGAAGATAGGCATTGTTTACATCAATTTGATGTATACTCCAACCCTTAGCAGCACCTATTGCCAAAAACAATCTGACTGTGACAGTGCGAGCTACAGGGCTAAAACAATCATGATAATCTACACCAAAAACCTGATTGTAGCCTTTAGCCACTAATCGTGCCTTATACCGGTCAACCTCACCATTGCTCTTGTACTTAACCCTGTACACCCATTTGGTATCAAGGGGTTTGATGTGAGAAGGAAGAGGCACAATCTCCCAGGTGTGATTATCTTCTAGGGCCTGCAATTCAGCATTCATAGCTTGAACCCAATGATCATCTGTTTTAGCTTCATGGTAATGGATAGGCTCCTTTATCTGCAAAATCTTGGTAAGAAACACTCTATGCTGAAAAGGTATTTGTGAAACAGCATTAGCAGTATCTGTAACATAATCTTGCAACCAACAAGAAGGCTGAGTAATTCTTACTGACCGCCGTAGAGGAAAAGATGTATCAGTTGGAGATGGAACAACAGTAACATCAGGGGATGAAACAACATCAGTGGTAGGAGATGAAGGAGAAACAGAGTCAGTAGAAGATAGATGTAGTATAGAAGATTGAAGATGAAAAGGAAATTCATTTTCCAAAAAATGTACATCCCTGGAAACAACAAGTTTCTGAGTTGCTAAATCATAAATCTTATAACCCTTCTTACCTGGAGCAAACCCAACAAAAACTCCTGGAAAAGCACGAGAAGAAAACTTATCGCGTGCAGGAGACACATTTGTATAAAAGCAGCTACACCCAAAAACATGATACTTAGTGTAATCTGGCCTGCACTGAAAAAGTCTGTAAAAGGGAGTTTGCCAATTCAACATTCTGACAGGAAGTGCATTAATAATAGAAGTAGCCATTAAGATAGCTTCTCCCCAAAACTGTATTGGCAAATGAGATTGAAACAAAATAGCCCTAGCAACTTCCAATAAATGTCTGTGTTTGCGCTCTACAACCCCATTTTGCTGAGGGGTATAGACACAAGTGGTTTGGTGTATGATACCCTGTGCTTGAAATAATCCTGCACAAAACTTATTTACAAATTCTGTTCCATTGTCACTACGGATAATCTTCACTGATGTATTAAATTGACAAGTGACCATTTTGAGAAAGACCACAATAGCCTGTCCAACCTGAGTCTTAGTGTGTAACAAAATGACCCAAGTATATCTAGTATAATCATCAACTATAGTTAAAAAATATCTAGCACCCGTAAGAGAATTCAGTTTGTAAGGTCCCCATAAATCCATATGTAACAAATCAAAACACTTGTCTGTAGTGATTGTACTTTTAGTAAAAGGAAAACGGTGCTGTTTAGCACGAGGACAAACAGTACAAGAGTAAGAATTACACTGCATATCAATATTACCAACGTGACTAAGCACATCAAAAGAGGCATGACCAAGTCTCTTGTGCCATATATCAGATTCTGTGTGAGTTGAATCAGTGACAGCCAAACATAATTGCTGCACTTTATTGATAACATCTGCAGAAAAAGAATTTGAATCTAACAAATAGAGTCCATCAACCTGCCACCCCACTGCTGTAACCATATGAGTTTTCCTATCCTGCAGATAACAATAATGAGAATGAAAAATCACCTCAAGATTGCTATCCTTCAACAACTGTCCAACAGACAAAAGGTTGTATCTAAAACTTGGCACAAAGAGGACTCCATGTAAAATTAATGTGGATGACAATTCTACTTTTCCAATATTCTTAATCTGTTTCAAAGTACCATCAGGCAAAGCTACTGTTTGCCTAACTAAACAAGAAGAGGTGGGAATAAAGTGACTGGAAATATAAGTCATGTGAGATGTTGCTCCACTATCAATAATCCAGCAAGATGTGTGCACGGCATTTAAATCAGAAGAGCAATGAGAAGAAGTTGAAGTACCTGAGAATCCTGCAAAAGCAGTAAAATCAGGGGTCTGTAAAGGAGAGTCAACCATGGAATTCTTTCCCTTCATCATTTTATACACCTCCCTCACCATTTTTTGAAAATCTTCTTTTTCATCATCTCCTTCAGTATCACTGCCTACTGCCATCTTCTTGACTCCTTCCTGTACTGCATTAGCACGATGAGGCTGAACAATCTTTTTGGACTTAGAGTTCTGTTTCTTAGATTTTGGATGCCAATCTGGATATCCTATCAGTTTGAAGCAAGTGGCCCTAACATGCCTAGTTCCATCACAATAGTCACACTTCAAGTCATCCCTATTGATCTCAGAAGATTTTCTGTTGTCATTTTTAACAAAACTAGCTATTTCTGTTGTATGTATTAAAGATATCTCTTGCTGTTTCTCAACCTTCAACAACATTGCATATGCCTTGTTTAACCCAGGTAAAGGTTCCATTAACAAAATCTGATTCTTAACATTGTCATAAACCTCATGTAGCCCCATCAAAAATTGAATTAGTTTATTCTCCTCTATAGAATCTGCCATTCTCTGAAAAGCATTACAGACACAGTTTCTAGAAACACCACAATGACAGCTTGGTACAGGAGAATAAACTCATCCCATAAACGTTTAAGCTTGTTATAATACTGCAAAATTGACATGTTACCTTGTGTTAGCAGTGTGATTTCCCTTTGAATCTTGTAAAGGAGGGGACCATTGCTAATTCCAAACCGTAGTTCTAGTTCCATCCACAATTCTCGAGCTGATGAAACATACTGGAAACCATCTGCAATGTCCTTTTCAAGACTGTTAATCAACCAAGCTGTAACCAAGCTATCAGTCTTTAACCATGACTGATATCCAGGATCAGTTTCCTTTGGAGATTCAGCATCCTTCAACACAAAATCACTTCTTTCTTTAACATTTAGGGCTCGAATCATAGCCCTTCGCCAGGATATATAATTGTTGCCGTTCAATTGGAAGTTAATAATGGAGATACCTGGATTATCGTTTGATTGGGGGAAGCCATTGAACATATGGCGTTCAAAATCTGGAAACCCGCGATCTCTTCCCAAATCTGGAAAACCGCGATTCCTTCCTGGTATACGATCTTCCTCTGGTTCTGGAAAATCATCTTCACCTTCAAATCGTTCACCGGCCGGAATCTCTACTACCCGTGCTCTGCGGCTATTTCTCACCATTCCGCTGAGACTTGCTCTGATACCATGAGAAAAAGTGTTTATTGAAAGCTTATTGCTTTTGATCTCAAAAATACAAAGATTTCTGATTAATTGAAAACAGAATGAGGATGGCTTTATAAACAGCCATAACCTCCCTAACCTCTCTAACTAATTACAAATTAGGTATAACTACTTAGGGTAGCAAAATTACAAAAAACCCCTAAACATATTCCTTATTTCCACAAAGAATACAATTTTGCAATTTAATTAGGAGCTACACAACATTAATGTTTAGCTCAAATTCGTCAAGTAATTATTATCTAACAATTATTATTTCAATGCTGATGGAAAATTCTTGAGCACATTCATTTAATGCTCTTTTTCAAATTTAGTTATTCTTTTTTTAGTTTTTTTTTTTCCTCTTACTTACCAATATAATCACCATAAGCTGCCACATAAGTATGAAAATTTTAGTTATCTATGCATGGAATAGTTTTGTATCCATTTTAACATTATTTTGTTTCTTATAAATTAAGACTAAATGTCGGTGTTGCCCTTAAAAAGTGACACTAGAAAGTACACTAGATTGACAAGTAATATAATTATAAGTCAAATATTTTCTCCATAGAGATTGAGCAAGTAGAAATCTCTAATTTAATAGTGTAAAACAGTCATAAAGAATAAAGTAACTTCTTTTAATATGCACTGTTTTCGAGATTCAACTACAATGCATAAAAGTAAAGAAATAAAATAGATATGGTAAATAGGCAAACAAAATAAGATAAAAATAGTAACTTTACTTAATAATATAAAGAATAGGTTAAGAACACAACGTGAATAGGCAGAGTAAGTCAAGATTCTCTCTTTTTCTATAAATGATATGAAATACACATGTTTAGGGTCTCTTTTACTAATTAAGGACAAGTCTCATTGTCACCAAAAGTTCTTTAGAGATTCATTACCTGAGTTTCCTCATGCATTAACTAGTCTCTAAGTTTTAAGTTCAAGAAAGCATTTCACATATACATGCAAAATCCCCTAACATGCAATTTTTCGAGTCTTCTATAAAAAGAATATGTGCTTAATGGTAGATCGGTATCCTAAACCAATAAGTCTCTTTGTGTTTATTCAACTTATATGAGGTGATTGAACTCATAAGACTTGAAGTATTCTATTAAGCCATAATTTTATCATTCATATGAGAGAGAAGACTTACAACTCCCAACTTATGGCTAGTTTTAACTTGAAGAACAAACTACTCACTCCTCATGCACCAAAAACAGCTTGTAAAAATTTAAAGAAGAGAGAAGAAGAGAGAAACTAAAGAAACTATTGTAGTATTAATGAAGGAAAATGAGATATTACGTATTGTCAACAACCCAAGGATGTTTATATACCTCTTGAAAGTGAACTAACGTTACAAAAAGGAGTGGAGCTGATTGCTCACTCTTGAAGACACTCCATGAGTCTTGAGAGTGTTGGATTTAATTAGATGAGTGAGCATATAAGTGAGATTGAGCCCATATAACACAAAATCAATTGGTTTGTGTTATAGCCCAATCTACACCACTTATATAGTTTTCTTGTTGATATCATTTATTTCTAATCTGGGATTCATTCTTCAACATCTCAAACAACTCGGAATTTTACTAAAAGGAGAACAATCTTCTGTCCACACAAAAGGAATCTTAAGCATAAAACAAATAATGGACAACAACTAGCTTCCACCTCCCTTTTGTAGATCCTTGCTTCTGAACAGGCTTAACCAATCCATTCCTCTTGGGTTTCTCAAAGCAAATACAGGGTCCACTTCTCCAAAAAGAACATCATGCATTTTTAGCCCAAATTAGGGAGAAAATTACGTTTTTCCTACATGTTCAATAAACTTAATTATTTTACCCTTAAATAAATAAGAATAAATGAGGCTTATCAGTCGGCTATCTAGAAAATAAAATCTATTTGGTAAAACACACAAAAAAAAAGTATTATTTAAAAAATAAATTTGTGATTGAGCATGTGTGATATTGTAACAAAAAAATTGAAAAAAAGATAGGATTTGCAAATTAATTATGTGTTAACAATATTTGTGTATTTTTGCAAATTAACAAAAATATACAAATAGTTATAAAATTAAAGAAAAGTAGGATATAATATCAAAATCTGATGTGAATAAATGCTTCCAATATAATGTCAAAAAAATAATTAAAAAGAATGAATGGCCAACTTCTTCTACAAAACCAAAAAAGTTCACTAAGTTTCGTTTCCTAATCTTTATGTTATGTTATAACAAGAAACATGTAATATTATTTATTTGTCAATTCTTGAAACTCATACATTTCCCAATCGTATATTGACATTGATTAGTATAAGCTAGTTATATATTCTCAAAGAATAAACAAAAATGTAAAGGTTGTAAAAGGTTCGACTTGAGTAAGTGTGTTCTCAGCAAAAAAAGAACTCAAGCAACAAATGATTATCCAAAAACCAATAACATCGAATCAAACAAATCATCATGTCTTTCTTTTCTATACTTTCTTTTATGCAACACCAAAATTATTTTTTAATAAAATTCATTGGTAACTAATATGACTGGTTTAATCATTATGCATGTGTCACAGACGTAAAAACAAAGAGGAATTATATTATGATTTTTGAGTGAGGATAACCCAGAAATATATACATTTCTAGTCATAAAAATTCGTTCTATTCTTTCTATAGATTAATACCATGCAGACACCTACCTCTTTCAAAGTAATGTTTTGTGGATTTTTTTTTTTTTTTTTGTTGAAGGTCAATGAGAAGGGACAAACCTTTGTCATTGAGAGATTTTTCAACTAATTAATTTCTCTCTTAGTGCAAGTTTATGAGCAAATAGTGTGTATTGATTGACAATAAAGATCTAGTGAGATCGAAGATGGTAAAGTTAGAACTTTCAAATTAGAGTTCATTTTCTCAATTTATATTGGGAACCCTTGTTATGAACTCACTAGAATTTTAGCTACCAAACAAAATATTAGAGTATGCTAAAATAATAGTGAAATTATTACGTGACAATCACTAACTTATGATCAAGATGTGTTATAACTTCTCCATCAAAAGAAGCCAATTTTATAGCCTCATTATGCAACTTTGATTACTTCCCTCCATCAACATGTTTAAATGCATATTAGACTAAACCCGGTCGATTTGAAAAGATTGTATCCAAACTAGAACCTTGGTTATCTAGTTGCTACATAACATCTGCATTTGGTGGTTCCTTTTGTCGGCTTCAATCTTTCATCATCAACGAATACCGAGAGAGCATATGTTCTCCCCAATGACCATCTTTTCTAGACGGTAAAAAAAAAACTAAACTATTATCTTTGTTTAGTCTCTATACATAACGCTTTTAAAGTTGGAGCAAACA
This sequence comes from Euphorbia tirucalli, assembly GCA_039660915.1. Taxonomy (NCBI): domain Eukaryota; kingdom Viridiplantae; phylum Streptophyta; class Magnoliopsida; order Malpighiales; family Euphorbiaceae; genus Euphorbia; species Euphorbia tirucalli. The sequence goes on from CM077639.1 coordinate 18,138,975, forward strand.
AAACACATCAAGCTACTTTCCATTCTTCATAAGCTACAAATTCAATTAGTAGGCGATACTTCTTTCAATGCATAATTCAACTTTTTCTTAGCATTCAATGCAACTAACATTAATCTTCTCCAAGTAATATAGTTTTTACCGGTTAATGGAGTTGAAGAGACTTAGTGGGCCTTGAGAGTGTTAAGGCCTAATCTACACCACTTATATACTACTCTTTGATTTCATTTATTTCTTATGGATTCGTTCTCTAACATCTCCAACACTCTCCCTCAAGTGTAACTGGGCTTGAATCAATTGTCACTTGTCAAATATTCCTTGGCCTATCTCCTTTGAGGTCCAAGATCATCAACTAGTCTAGTGTCCACTACTAACCCAAACTCCACCAGAACTTTAAACAAGGGTCTGTTCTGATACAACGAGTCTAGTGTTCACTACTAAACCAAACTCCACTAGGACTTTAAACACGGACCCAAGATCTTTTTGTCTATCAAGCATTCTGCTGCTTTGATACCATTAAGAGACTTTGTGGGCCTTGAGAGTGCTGGGTTTGACTGGATGAGTGAGCTATTGGGTATGCCCTAGTCTCGAGGCATTGGTCCTGGTTTTGTATGATACATTTTGTACCTTGTAATGAAATTATGTATTATACAATTTGTGTTAATAAATAGAGGCATTAATCTATTTATCATATACCTTGTGCAATGTTATAAATAGAGTATCCAATGGACATATCCGTATCCATGTTGACGAGTGTCATGCACTTGGCAGTAAGACCGTAGATAAAGAAAACGATATGACCATAATGTCATCCGTAGTCTGTTCCAATCATGGGAATGAATGGAACCAAAGACTATCGTAAACTTGGTTGTATAGCAGTGTCTTACTGGCTATTGGATATGGATTGTCAACAAGGTTTATGGGTACAGGCAAAGGGGCATGGTACTGGATAAGATCCACTAAACGAGAAATCTATATGGTATACTATCACAAGTGATTCTCGTGTAGTACTTGTATAGATCCTTTGACCTGACCACATCATGGTGTTGCATGTGAAGTGACATACTTTGGTGTATGCCTAAAGGGCCTGTAACATGGTGCCAAGTATGGGTACGTTCGAGTGTGTCAATATACATGGCAGGACTATGAATATGCAGATGGGAATGTCACTCAGTAATCCATTGAGAAGATATCATCGGCCACTTGATGAATGCAACTGATAAGAGTGTGACTACACCCAAACAAGTTGGAACTTGTTTGTGAGCATTAATTCATTCGGGATCAAGTTCATATCCGGACAGAAAAGAGGGTGATTATTCCATGTCTCTGTGTTGGACACCGATATCAATGACATGGGATATATAAGTTTAAATTATAGGGTTTCGATTACAGTTAGACTGCTATCTCCGTCTTAATTGGGGGCTATAGTGACTTGTTAGAGCCCGCCTACAGTCTGTGGACCATAGGTCCACTGACAACATAAAGACGAGCCCACAGGATCGTACACATTGGACGTCTGAGCTTGAACTTAACGGATCAACCGTATACTTGGAGTGTACCAACTGCAAAGAGAGGATTCTATTGATTATATTATATAGATCAATCGGATTGATCAAAATAATATAATTAATAGTTGTATTAGGATTCTTATAATTAATTCAAATGAATTAATTTAAGATATTATTTCTTAGGTGGAAATATTTCACATATATAGGTTTACATGTAGTTAATTTTATGAAGAGTCTAATTTTAATTTATAAGTTGAATTAATTGGTGAAATTAATTTTAATTTGAAATGGCATGTAATATATTATATGGTATAATATATTCATAACATGAAAGATTAAAATTAAATTTGCAATTAAAACTAAGCCTAAATAATTAATTTCGGACTTGGGTTTCAGTGAAAAAAGCCAACGTAAAATGAAAACCCTAAAGATCTAAATTTCCACAAGGGAAATTCGACCAAGGGAATTAATATGGCTGCTGTAATTTTCAGCCAGCATGAGTTTTTCAAGGCAGAAAATTTCAGCTCCTAATTTCCCTCTCTCCCGACGATCCGACGCTAGCACGGGTTCTAGCTCCAAAGCCGTTCGTGTACGGGATTGTGAAGGAGATCAATTTTGGTTTCTGCAGCCATCTCTGAAAGAAATTCTTAAGGTGAAAATCTAACTTTCTGGATTAAATTTGTTGTTTTGATTTCCACATGAATTGCTCCTGGGTCACGGATTTGAGAAAAACAATGCGTACTTCCGCTTTTATAGGTTGTTTTTCGATGAAAAATCCCTACATGAGTACATAGGCGGAATTAAGCCCATGTAACACAAAACCAATTGGCTTGTGTTAAGACTCAATTTACACCACTTATATATTACTCTTTGATCTTATTTATTTCTGATGTGGATTTCGTTGAGTAGCCTTACCAATATCAAACTAGGATTATTACTATTATTATTACTTCTGGACTCAAAACGTGAATCATGATTTCTGGTGCGATATGATCCTTTTGGATGAACAAAATCGCATTCAATCCTTGCAATTAAAATTTCTCGCTAATCTTACTAATAGAATAACTAACACCGCTCTAACCTTCAATTCTTATGAGAGAGCTCATAACCTTTCAGAATTTATCTTAATAATAACAACTTATGGAACGATTTGGATTTGAGAAATTCAACAAGAAAAATGCATTTTCAATACCAATTGATATTAAGTTTTCTTACAGTCATTTAAATACAAATTCAAGGTAAATTTTGAGATATATGCACGAAGAGTGAGATATTGGGCAAGAAAGGGAAAATTAATAAATTGTGACCATGAAAGTATTTGATTTCCTGGTTGTAGAAAGGGTAGCTAGATAGCCAAAAGATACTGGAACTCGAAGTCATAGGAAATTTTCTCAACAGAAATGGTAGTAATCTTGCCACTATTATGGGTTCTGAAGCAATCCACAATTGATTTCCTCAAAGAGCCAGAAGTAGGTAATTGATGACAAACCCATTCAACTAATGAGTTTGTGTCCAATGCAAAATCATGCATATTCCTTAGCAAAAGTTCTGGAAATGCTATTCTTTTTGTGTTTGTCACTATAATTGAAGCTTGCAAGTATTCTAGCTTTGATTTCTCCAGTTCTCCTATTACACCCTCCCCTGTGTAGATTTTCACCTGCATTTTTTCTCAACCAAATTCAAATTAATTAACATTTTTCACTTATATTAATTTTGATCTTTTTTTGGGTTAATATCACTTAACTCTTACCATCATTATTAGTTAGAAACATATATTAACTTAAAACTTTGTGTATATATACATATACATATACATATACATATATGCGTGTCTTGGATTTTATTTTATTTTATTTTCTATGTCCATTCATCAATTGTGGACATGAATAATGACAACGACAATAATAATAATTTAAATTAAGAGACTCAATGTGGCACAAAGTACAAAGTTCATATGCTAGACAGAAAATGCTTCGTTTTATTCCTAAGATCGGTCGAAGTTTTAGCTCAATGTGCCTTTTTTAAGGGATTCTAGATTAAATCTTTAGCGATTATTGATAAATTTTGAATCCTCTGTGTAGTTTGAAAAAGATGAATTTGAGTTAAAATTTCTAAAAATAATAATAATTAAATTGATTTATTTTGTAGGATAAATGTAGAATTTCAATTATCTCAAGGGAAAATTTGATACTTGACCTTTTAATTTATAGTTATATATAATGACACAATTTGATTATGTAACTTACAGCTGGAGAAGAACGTGTTCCACAACAAAGAGCAAATGTGACGTTAGGATCCATTGTTTCAAGTCCATAGAGTTTACGAACAATATTCGACTCTTTCTCATCTTTTTCGTTATTTTGCTAACATTAAATAGAAAAAAAAAATTAATGATATATATTAGATTTTCAGTTCAGGGATAAATAGTTAAATTTTTTTGTATATATGGAAAACTTAAGATGTATAATACCTTGTTAGAAGATGGAGACTTCCTTAAAATATATTGCTCTATTGCCTTAGCATTAATCATGTTGCCACCAATGTTAAGAGTTGCCTTCAATTTAATGCAATTCATATTAAATTAAGAAGCTAATCACAATTTATACATTTTATATGATATTAACTAATGATATTTCATTTTAAAAAAACAAACAAATTGTACTTAAATTTGAGATGTATATTATATACCTTGTTTATTAATGTGTATAATTTTTCGGGAGAAGATGGAACTCCATATTGTATAAACCCCTGAAATCATTAAGAGGAAAATCATTAACACTGAGAATAAAAAAAAATATTACAACTTACACCTTATCATTGGTACATATGTAGAGCATTCTTGTTCATTAGATGGCCAACAGCTTAAATTAACAAGGGTAAATCAACATTTTTGGCCCTTTAATTTGATAATATTGATTTTTGGTTCCTAAAATTTTGATTTGGTGAGATTTAACTCTTAAATTCTCATTTTTGTAAAAATGTAGTCTTCAAACAAAATCGTCACACATAAACATCACATAAAGCAAATTTAGCTTGCATCATGAATTCTATGTTCTAAATAAAGGAAATTGAAATCTTGCTCATTAAAGAGAGTGTTTTCACTAACACAAGTGTGATGAATTTTATCTATTAGGGCTATAGTTTAACAAAATCAAAGTTTAGAGACTAAAGTTTATCAACTCAAACTATATGGGCGAATAAAGAAGATTTACCCAAATACAGGAGTCAAAAATATGATTCACAAATTGTCATGCGTGTTGTGTATAATATGCATGTATTAATGATCTAGGAAAAGACATCATGAGGCACTCAATTCTTTCAACTTTTGTTCGTTAAGTTCATGATCTCTCAAGTTTACACTTTGAAGTCTCAGTCAATTCTAATTATACACATTAAGCCTCTAGGCACCAAAAAAGATAATTATGAACATAAAACACAGTTAAAAGAGTTTATTCATTTCATATCCACTTAAATTTTGCATTTTTAAAAATTCAAATGTAATACTTTTATATGTTTGATGTGGTTACAGAAAAACTGTAAGTCATTTCACACTATAAAAAATGCAACTCAAATAGAAATGAAATTGGTAACGTTCTTTTAACTGAATTAATTAATACTCACACCTAACTAATATTATATCTTGTAGCTTCACTTGTGTAACTATAATTGATCAAGGGTTCAATATAGCAAAATAAAAAATTAGAGTTCTTAATTAAGAAAAATGGAAAAGATTAAGTGCTCAATGATGATGAAATAAAAGAAGAAGAAAAAATGAAGACGAAGTTAAACTAATAAATATATATACATGCATGATACAAGCATTGTACATGTTGATCCAGAAGGCTAGTTTCTGTTGGTAAGTCAAGAATCTCAAATCCACATTCTCTAGATTGGTCATTAGCACCCTGCACTTCACAAGCAATATTCCTAATTAATAATGCATGTGTTTTCTAGTAGAATATAATTGAATTTTTTTTTTCGAAGAGGAAAAACATACCTTAACCTTCTTAGTAAAGGAATAGAACTAGAAGTTGAAATGCATTTAGGGTCTAAAGAGGCTGATGTGAAAATAACCAAATTCTTGTAAGGACCAATATCTCTTGGAATAGACTCTTCCAAATAGAATATTCCATATGGATCTTGTTGTCTTGATTCCTTTTGTAGTACTGTAGGATTTGAGGTAATTGGATCACTCCTGTAACTTCTTGATAATAAAGAAGCTTGCAATGACCTTGAAATTTGCCCACACTTCTCTAGTTCCATCGCCCTTGATGTTCTTAACAGCCTTATGTATATGAAATTCAAGCACTTCATTATATTTTCTGATAGTTTGTTGGGTTGAAATTGTTGGATATTGTTCTCTTCCGAGAGAATTGCATTCGATAGTGATTTTGGTAACATGTCCCCTGATACGTCGCCGTTTCGATCTCTCAACTATGAATTCATGAGAAATAAATAAATGCATAATAAATAAATAAACGAGTAAGGCATATTAGAAACAAAAAAGAAATACCTTAGGAGAAGGATGCCTGGGGTCTCGCAAAGGAGAAGGGGACTTGAGCATTCCACTTTTCATTGGAATCCTTTCTCCAAATAATTTAGGTTCCTCATGGATTAATTGATTACTTCCCAATTTGTGGTTGAAAGTGAAATTATTATTATTCTTAAAATCACCTTTAATCGCTTTACTGATGAAGTGCAGTGCTTTAGTGTCAAATGAGGCTCTCTCCTGCGCATGATTTAATTTGTTTAATAAAGGACTTGGCATACTCCATAAATCCCCAGCAGCTTCATCATTTTCATCATGATTTCTCCAGTTACGTATTCTTGATTGTTTTTCTTTATTAATTTGCTGTTCATGTCTTAATCCCACTTGAAGTTGGCTTATTTGACCTTCCAATCGAATTATCTCACTTTCAACCATCGCTAATTCTGCTAACACCTCCTTTGCCTGTATTTACAAATCATACATGTTCATCGTACTTTTTCTTTTTCTTGAAAAAAAAAAATTATACATTATAGTCTGTAAATGTTCAAAAGTTTTTAATTCTATTTTGCCCCAAATAAATTATTAAAGCTTCCAAATTACTCTGCTTTTAAATAGTGTGAATCATTGATGTTAATAATGAGTTAATTAACTAATTAATAATAACTTTTTTTTTTAAGTTAATCTTAATAATTGATTTGATACTCATAAAAAAAGAGAAGTTATAGAGTTTCGCTTGGTACACCACGTCATCCGTATGCCAACCCAATAGTATTATAACAAGTTACACTTAACCCAATAAAAAAAATGACACGGTGTAATTAATTAATTAATAGTTGATTATTTAAATAAAATTCTAGAGCCTAAAATATATTACATGGGTTGATTTTATTGACTTGGCACACGTATGACATGGTATACCAGATGTATTTTATAATTTCTCAGAGACACTGTTCATGTATGATTCCAATTAATATCAACGGTGTATAATAATTTCATTCAGTTGCTTAAGATATTGTAGTTGTTGCTTGGAAGCTAAAAATAATAAAAACTGTTGGCAACAACTGTTCGGTTGGCACGAAAAGGGCTTTTTTGCTTTTCAGTTTTTTTTTTTTTAATTGAAATTGATATCTGCGTTATTCAAATTTTTTTGTTTTTTATTTAGTGATTAACAGATAATTACTGGATTCGTTTTGAAGGGAATTTAGAGTTCATATATGATTAAATTAGGATTGTGGACTTAATTCAAATCTTGGCCAATTTAATAGTTGTAAATTTACCATTGAGATGGTTATCACACATTTGACAAGAGAGAAAAAAAAAAAAAAAAAAAAAGGAAAAATCAACGTACAGACCTTAGGAGGAAGGAAGTTAGGGATGGAAATAGCAGTGCCATCCTTCTTCTTTTGTAAAAGATCCAAAATTTCATGCACTTTCTCTTCCTGTTTTAGCATTTTCTGAAGCGCACTAACCTGTTCACATTATGCATCTCTACTTATTAATTAATTAACATCTGTTATTTATAATTAATTAGTGTTCTGTTGGATTAATATATTAATCTATTTATAAATGTGAAAAACACTAAGTATGATTAATGCAAAATACTTATCTAATGCATACCTCTCTTTCAAGTTCCTCTCTCTTTTGCTGCCCCAATATCTTCTTTTTTCTCTGTGTTATGACAATTAATCCAAATCACAATTGATAATAACAAAAAAAACTGTACTAAACGACCAAAATTGAATTTTTTTTTGGTAAAAAAAGAAGAAAATTTGAAGATAGAAATACCAAACTTACAATATCCACTGCGGCATTAAAATTTGCAGGCGAATGAGTGAGCTTCGTAGCCATGAAAAATTGAAAAATGTTTAGGTAAACATGAAGAAATGAAAGGGTGGTGCATTAGAGCAAGAAGTGGGGATAGATATGATGGGAGTGGCTTAGAAGAAAAGGAATATATGTATACATATAAATGGCAACTAAAGGTAGTTGAGGTTTGGTTTAAGTTAGAAAGCAGCTTTCGAAGTTGGTTATAAGTTAATTTTATGTAAATTGGTGACAATTTGAAAGAAAGAATTGTTTTATGGTTGTGAAACGTAACTTGCACTTGTGGCTTTAGTTGTTATTATCTATCTTCTTTCACAAGTATATTTTATATATGTCTTTATTTTGCAAAACTTCATTTCTCTTAAATCATCTATCCATTTATTAATTACTCATCTCATTTCTTCATTCTTTCATCAATTACTTCTTTTTTTTTTTTTGGCTCCCATCATGAACTTTTTAATAGTCTCAAGAGTTTTTTCTTGTAAGACATACTGGATTTTCATGCTTTAAATCTCATAATTTTCACCATTCAATTTTCATATCGAGGAAGTTAATTAGTCAGTTACACAATAGTTGTTATTAAATATTGTTGCTATTGAGTATGGTTTTCAACATTAATTTCAAATATTTATTATATTGATTTTGGAAAAAGTTTTCAAAATAATTAAAAGTTTTTAAAAACTCAATTCACCTCCTCATGGGTTACAACAGCTTCTGAGACCAACATAAAACTCTCGCTTTTATGTTTTTATATGGCTACAATCAATTCTACACCCAAACCAATAGGGAATTACAAGTTTAATAGGAATTTAAAGTTAAAAGGGTTACATAAAAGTTTTTTGTATTCTATTTTGAATAAAAGCTACCGCCTGCAGCTCTCCATTAACAATTGACATGTTAGTCAATATGAATATAATGGATATTGGAAATGAAGCTTTGAAATTTTTGATAAGCGTAGGTATTTTTTAATTAAATAATGTAAAAAATTGAAAATTCATAAAAAAAAAATAAAATTATTGACAGAAAATGTTCACATCTAGGTGGAAAATTCTTAAATAACATAAAAAATTTATTGAAAGGATAAATGGAAGAAAATGTTGAGGTTTGTATGGAGATTAGATACAAAATATTTGTGTTCACATTGATAACTCAATCCATGTGTTAGACTCAACAATTATTTACCATTTAACATTTAAATAGTTTATCCACGTTATTTAAGAATTTTCTATCAAGATTTGGGTATTCTTTGGCCTTTTCTTCTATTTTTTGGGATTTTTTGTTTAACTTTTGCCATTATTTAAATAAAAAAACTTGCATTTCTTAAAAATTTCAGAGTTTCATTACCCATGTCCACTATATTCGTATCAACCAAAGTTCAAAATTTCAGGTAAAAACCAAAAATATTGGACGGTTTTTAGGACGTGTGTTGTATGACGAACTTTGTTTTATAAACACGATATATCTGTTTGCTAATATAGCAAATCTCATACCTCTCTTTGTGAAATTTTTGAAACACAAACCTATGTTTGCAAACCGAAAAATCACATTATTTTTTTACTGTTACTTAAAAGAAACAAATCCAAAAATGGCATGGGGACAATCGTAAAATGGGAAAATAATTTGGGTTTTTACAAAACCCCATTTCTTTTCTCCAATAAATATGATACATTAATTACAAATACTTAAAAGCTCAACTTTGAGAGCATTTCTTAGAATATATGATTTTGGAATTTTTTCCTTCAAACTTGTTTTTGGGTCTTACCTCTCTTTATTGTAATGTATTTACTCACTTCTCTTAATTTTTCTTAAATATGTAAATATTTTTTTCCCTTTTCATCTTCCTGCCCACTCACATCCTCTCACCTCTATGTATATTCATTGTATAAATAGTTTGAAGCCAAGAACCTTAACCAATACTTCCAATTTTCATTTACCGATTTTAGGTAATTGGATTGATTGATGTGAAATTTTGTATGATCAAATTGGCAAAAGCATACTAAAGGACAACATATTTCATTGGGAGAGATATTTTCAATTCCTTCTATGATTTTATCCAACTCCGGACATGTTGGATTGGGTTTTCCTTTTTTCTTGGTTCTTCACTATATGCTTATTTTCTCCAACTAATGAGGTTCTAGATTTGTAATATATATGGTTTACTAAATTCTGATGTATACTCTATCAATCTCCCAATTGATATAATTTTTTATTATAGATTCTCCACATTGGAATAGGATGAATCGCAAATTTAAAAGAAGAAATGATTATTGGATGTCAAGCAAATATTGATAGATCCAAATATGGAGTTTCAAAAGAGAAAGAAGAATATTTTAGGCTGTAAAAAGGAAAAAGATAACAAATCATTCCGTTGTTGGAGTTGGTTTTTGTGACCTCACTGTCAAGTATTATTTCTCGCAAATATCTTTCATTTTTAGTCAATCTAATTTATCATTGTTGTACAAGAAGTTAAAATAGATGAATATATGGTTATACATGTACTATATATTACTGCTATTTATATTATTGATTTTCATATTATCTAAATTGGTGTCGGTTAATCAGTATATTTGTTGGGTTTCCAACACAAGAAAGCTCTTTTGTAAGCTACCCTTTAGGAGCTAAACCTTATAAGAGGATGTATTTAAAAGATGGGATATAAGAGGTTAAAAAGTTGACTTTATGATGTAAGGATGAGAAAGTGAGGCAGAAAAAGAAACCAAGGAAAGAAAGAGAGAAAAGAAAGGTTGAAAAACCATTTCTCCACCGTATCACTAGCTGCACGTTTTTGGATTTACTTGGATCGCGGTGAAATTTGAGTAGAGTGTTTCTAAAATCTGTTTTTTCAATATGAATGGTGGAGATTGTCGTCAGAGGTCAGGAGGGTACTCTCATCCAAAGGCAAATTGTGTGTGTTTTGTTTGTTCTTGGTCTATTCTCTCATTTTATTTGATTTCCATAGTTCTTGATAATGTATTCCAAGAATATGATGGTGTATACCTCTAGTTCATCTAGGGAAAATTTGTTGTAACTGCCCATTATTGGTTAATAGTGGAAGATTAAGCGGCCTACGAGTCCCGTGGTTTTTACTTCTTGGTTGAGAGGATTTTCCACATAAAAATCTTACGTGTTTGTATTGTTGTGCATTGTTCTATTTTTGTTACTTATTGTTGCTCTAATTTTTAGTTTTCTCAAAAATTTATACGAGTTAGGAAAAGAATCATAACGAAAATTTATTCCGCATTTGTTGTTCCCGTCAACATATTTTTCCATCAATATTATATGTACATTTATACACCACTTACTAACAATCATTAGCTATATTATTAGTCAAGTATTTTCTACACTACAACATTATTATTATTATTATTATTATTATTATTATTATTATTATTAATGTTCATGAAAGCTAAACTAATTCAAGTCTCAATTAAACTATTAGCTTTAACGGAACCAATAAAAAAAATGAGCAATATTTTTCCAACAAATTAAAAGAATAGTATATATACTATTATTAATCGGTACTCATTAGTTTAGGTAATTTTAAAAAATTAGAATAAATAATAATAGTTCTAAAAAATTTTATAAAACCAATAATTTATAATGCATTTTCAGTCATTTGAAAAATATAAAATTTATTGATTTTAGATATTTAGATATTTATTTACATTCTATTCTAACTGCTGCGGGGTTAATGCGAGAATATATTAACTTAAAATTTCCAAGTCTTTTAAAAGGAATAAAATATATAAACGTGGCAAAATTTCCTTAAACCCTGCTAAAGCCTCTGTGTTCCTCGCTTTTTTCTCAGAACGAGCACTATCAGTACCAAATCCCTAACGATTCACCGGCAAAACCAATAACAATACTCCACAATCTAGTTTCCCAGGATACAAACAGAAAACTTAAACTGTTATCCGTTGTATCTTCTCTCTTTCGGTTAGTTTCAATTCACAGAGTATCAGCAAATAATTCCATGGCTGTGGCAACTCTATTTCGTCGTCTTTCCAGAACCCAAAACTATACTTTTCTTTGCACATTCAATAGAAGTTTCACGTCTTTCTCCTCACCAAACCAGAGAAAGCCCCTTCAAGCTCCCTTTCAAGGTACCTCTTTTTCTCTGTTTCAGTCAATATAGTTCTTATTCTTTTTCCTTATTTCAATCACCCTTTATGGAGTTCCCTTTTCTATCTTGTATCAATTTATCAAAAATTCTAACTTGAAAGGGAATTGAAATGTTGTGTAAAGAACTGGCCAAATCGCGAATAAATGGTAGAATGAGGCATCGAAGTTAGATCATTTAACTACTTCTTGGTTGGGTAAATTTTATCTTTTGGTAGTTGAGCAAACTGTTATTATAGATGTTATCAATAGCTATTAAAAACCGGTCATTTTTGTACTGTTAAAACACATACATACTGATAATGCATTTCCAGAATGAGTTGATTTCGGTGTATGTAATTTATTAGAAAACCAGCAAAAGGTCAATAAGACAAAAGAAAGTATGAGTTGGAGTGGAGAGGTTTACAGTTACTATGAATTTCTATCTATGATGGTATTTAGCAGATGGGTATGATAGAGATTATACTAAGAAAATAGAAAAACTGAATTGATATTGATTGAAGAAGGGACTGAAATTACAGAAAACAAAGGATAGCTATGGAATGAGTAAGAACTCAATCCCCACAGGAGAAAACCTTCCTCTCTCAGATGAGATCCCTGCAATCTAATGCAGCAAAACAATTACAAAATTCAACCTGCTCTACTCCTCACAATCTCACCCCTAATTTACCAAAAGAAATAACTATCTTCCCCCTATGCTTAACAAACTACTGCCAGCTCATCTACCTCACTAATTCCCCTTGCTACCCTCTTCACCCTTCACTTCCTTCGAATCTTTTGGGCCAATTGAGGCCTGATCCAGAAATGCCCACTTTGTTGCATAATCTCGATCAGGGTATGACCTGAAGTACAAGTAATTTTCTAAATTCCCACAGAATGAGCTATATGGGAGGGCTAGTATATTTATAAGAGAAATTCATTACAATACAAGTCTGTAATTGAAAGTATTCAACCAAATTCATGGTAAGATTGTTAAAACATGATCTTGAGATCTTGACACTGTGAAACATCAAGATGCTTTGCAAGCTCCAAGTGCAACAACATTTTAAATTTATTTGAATCACTGAGAAAGTTTATTTTTTAATATAATCATATGCCCTTTTTTCCCTCAATAGTGAGATCACTATTCACACCTGCTAATGCTGTTGCTGTTACTGGGTTTGATGGGATGGTGTCTGAGACCCATCGAAAGTACTACATGATCGGCGGGAAAGGTGGGGTCGGAAAAACAAGCTGTGCTGCTTCCCTTGCTGTAAAATTTGCTAACCATGGCCACCCAACAATAGTAGTCTCAACTGACCCTGCTCACTCCCTAAGTGATTCCTTTGGCCAGGTTTGAAACAGAAAGCGTCTTTTAAAGCTTACATTAAGTTGTGTTTATTTTGCTAAATTTTCATCAACATTGAACAATTCAATCATAAGTTCTGACTTCTTTCTTGTTTTTGCTTTTTTTTTTTCCTTCTTTTATGAAACAACTTTTGCATGTTGATTGTTGTCTTTAGGATTTGACAGGAGGGACGCTTATTCCTGTTGAAGGAGTGGATTCTCCACTATTTGCTCTTGAGGTCTTTACTGAGATGCTACTTTATAATTTCAAAAATCTGGCTCTTGCAACTTCACTTTGTTTGGTATGCATATTTAAATTTTAGTACCTCAACAGTTGAGCCCCGAGAAAGCTAAAGAAGAATTTCAGAAAGCAAATCAAAAGACTGGCAACAGTGGCGTAAAAGACTTAATGGATGGCATGGGCCTTGGCATGCTTGGTGATCAGGTTTGCTTGTCTGGTTTCTTTTTTGCATCTTAACATAATAATTTCCCTATGTCTTATTCGTGTCAGTTCTACTTACTCGGTTTATTTAAAAGCATATAGCTTTGCATTCTTTGCGTTCAAGGCAGAGTGCTCAGTCTTTCATCTATCTGCAATATACTTTAAAAACTCTATGCCTTTCCTTAATGAGTATATGTGTTTGTATTTACTTGTACCTTGTTGTTGACACTATTGTGGCTCATCTATAGATGTTATTGTAGCTAGGGGATCTAAAGCTGGAAGAGTTGTTGGATACTCCTCCACTTGGTCTTGATGAAGCTTTGGCAATTTCAAAGGCATGTTGCTGTTCTTTTTCTTGCTAAGTTTAGTTGCTAAATTGCTCTTCCAAGACCGGACCCCATAGAATGCTTTCTAACAAAACAGTGATTTGCAGGTTATGGAATTTGTTGAATCTAAAGAATATAATAAATTTACTCGGATAGTATTTGATACTGCACCAACGGTTAGTCACTTTGCTACTTTCTTCACAGTTTAATCTTTAGTTACAACTGATCTGCTAATTTATTATGTGGTTATAGGGTCATACTCTTCGTCTTCTATCTATGCCTGACTTCCTGGATGGATCTATAGGCAAAATGATGAAGGTATGAATCTAAACTAAAGGGTGGAATTAATTTTGGTAATTCTTAGCAGGTCTTTTGATCATGTTTTCAACATCTTCACAGCGTGGTATTCTGGTTCTGTGTCTTACTGTTGCTGTGCGCTTTATTTCATACTTTCATTTAGAACGCTTTTATGATAGGAAGTTTATTGTTGAACCGTTTATAAGAGAGCTGGTTGATTGGTTTGGCTATCTTGTGCCTTGTTCTTTCATTGTCATAGTGGTAGTATGTGCTTATTCAAATTGTTCACCTTTGATTCACTAAATGCAGTGGAAAAAGAAGTTGGCTTCTGCAAAATTAGCTTTCAACTCTTTATTAGGGAAACAAGAGATGCAAAATAATGTAAGTATGAAGGTTGTGTTTGGTGGGTTTGTTGACTTATTCACACTTCAAAATAGTTTGTTGTTTAACTTGTAGTATGACAAATTGGAGGACAAATTGGGGCGACTGAGAGAGCGGATGGGTAGACTACGAGACCTTTTCCGTGATTCAGACACAACTGAGTTTGTTATAGTGACAATCCCAACAGTAAGCTCTCGCATTACCTTTTGTGTATTGACAATAATTTGGAAACACAAATTGAACTAAAGCTCTCTCATTCTTTCGGTTCAAGATATCAAAGTATAAATGCAATTCCTAGTACCAATATTTGCAATATTGTGATGTTCTTTTTGGCTAAATAAGTTTAATATTTGGCTTTCAGATCTGTTTTAAGAAGCAAGAAAATGTTGCAATTTTCACATAAACAGAAACCACTTTTTTCTATGAAATTCATGTTTTAGTATTAAGAAGGCAAATAATATATGTATGTACATATATTCATAACTTCTAACTGTTTTATAATAAGTGAAGGTCAAACATGATGAGGCCTTGCAGCTGATGCCTTTAGAAAGTCTTTCTACATTCATATAAGAAACTTGATGTGTAATTGTCCATGACATTATTCATTCTCTTGATTATTGACATTGGTCAACCCATGGTTGCACCAATTAAGTGTAACTCGCTTGAAGCTTTGTATTAGAAAGTATCATCCTGTTCTTGACGAATTTCTATCCACTATCCACCAATTAGTGCATTGACCTGACATTTACTATTGATCGACTCAAGAAGTAGGCAATCAATTGCTTTCCTAGTTTTCCTGCATCTCTCCACATTTACAAATTCGTCTATAGAACTTTTGGTTGTTATGGGAAAACTTTACAATGCAAATAAATTTCAAGTGTAAGAATGTTAATTTAATTGATCACTTGATTTTGTTCTTATTTTTCACTTATCCAGATTATGGCAGTAAATGAATCATCGAGGTTGTGTAAGTCCTTACGGAAGGAAAATATTCCTGTTAGCCGCCTTATTGTCAATCAGGTTTTACCCTCATCTACCTCCGGTTGCAAGTTCTGTGAAATGAAAAGGAAGGTACAGATGCTATTTCTTAATGTATAGAAAGTGTTCTGGTTTTTTTATTCTTTAAATTATTCATAGATATTTCTATTTCTATAAAAATTAGTATTAGTTGCTTTAGTTATGGGTGCCCTTAAAATGAAATCCATGTTTGTTTTCCATGATATTGTCACCATTCCTGGTATAGAGATATGATTGGTCTTTTGTGCACATAAACAGAGGAATTCATTTTGTTCATTTGTTCACAACTTACTAGTCATAGGGATGGTTTGGGTGGAAAGTTCCTTCTTGTCTTTCTGGTTTAAATCTGTGCAATATAAGCATACATGGAGCATTACAACCCTTACCACTTCTGTCATACATTTTATTTGTTCTCTTGAAACATTAGAATATTAAACAGAGACACAAGCTCGTTACTTTCTGTCAGATCAAAATTTAGCAGCTTCAAATGATATCTAAATGTTGTAGGATCAAATACGGGTACTTGATATCATCCAGAATGATCCCGATCTAGCCAGTTTGGAATTATTTAAGGTACCCCTATCTGATGTGGAGATTAGAGGTGTCCCGGCTCTCAAATTTATGGGTGACATGGTTTGGAGATAGTCCAACTTCAGAAACATTTTTGTTAGGTAATATGCCTTTGTTACAGGTTTCACAAATATTCACACTCTCTCTTCGCTGCCCTGGAAATTTTATTTATTTACTGTTTGATCATCAGGTGTAGATTTCTGGAAATAGATAGCTTCATTGCCTCAACCAAGTTGCTAATTTGTTGTTTGCTAGAGGAAGACACAAGAGTACCTGAGAATCTATTGGTGCGCAAAATGATGAGTTCTTAAAACTGATTTGCTCCAATATGTTAGAACAAGAACCAGGACTGCTCGTCTTGAAGTTTTTTTTTTTTTTTTTTTTTTTTTTTTTTTTTAATTGTAAGGTACTTTCTCTCTTTCTTCTTCAAATGTTGTCAAATATTTCAGCGGTAGATTTCAGACTCCAAAGGTTAATATTGACACTTAATGACTGCTAGAAAATGATTTATCTCATTTTATTAATTTTGGGGAATTGCAAATTGTGTGACTTATCCTGTTCTTGTAAATCCACAGTTTTTATCTGATTGATGTGGTTTCCTTAATGGCTATGTAAAGCCCAAGCTTAGAATTGATGACTGCAAAAAAATTGCCAAACAAAGCTCATATAACAAAGATAGAAACTGAGATTGAATCACTAAACACCTACTCCTAAAAAATGTTTGACTAATAAACACAGTACAGAGGAGAAAAAAGGTGGTCTTTTTACACAAATCATGATACAAAACCGCAAATATTGCGTCGTTGGATGAATCTAGCTGCAGATATAAATTGCAGTGTGAATGAGATTCCCTTTTAAATTTTTCCATAACCATTAGATCCCAAACCCCAATTCCTTCAAGGACTATCAACATTAATTTTGTTAGTATATCTTTTGGATTCCTGTCTATGAGAAGAGCAACAAGTATGTGGCATTCATCTTTTCTACTTTGTACAGCAAGGATAGAACATCGGAAAGACTGGATCTTAGTTCTTTATAAACGCCTAATGGTAATCATAATAATGAAGGCCAAAATACGACTAGCAAAGCCGAAAGCAACAAGCAAGACTAAACAACGGTACCAGTGGTCAAGGTTGTAACCATTTTCCATGAGTGAACCACACCGTGTTATCAGCCATACACCATAATATCTGCAAAAAAAAAAAAGGTATTTAATTAACCAGTATATGAGGGATTAGAATTTGGTCAAAGTATAGTCTTACTCGCCTTTTAGCATTGGATATGACAAATGCTTCAAGTGCCCACTTAGTGTAACATAAATCTGATATTTGCGAAACGAATTTGCTATCTTGGCCACGGGTTGCTACTAGGGTCAAAACGACAGGAAGAAGCACTGACCACTGCTCAGAAAAACACAAAATAGCTTGCTGATCTACTTGTGGATGTGTCATTTCTGTATATGCATAGGGAGAGATAGATGCAAAACTATTTTAATGAAGCGAATTGTACTGAATTACTCACCAGTTGAGCTGGACCAGGATCTAGGAAGATGGCTAATGCATAAGCTATCCCAGTCACGCAATAAACTAGACAGATTAAAACTACGTAGTTGTCTCCAACCGTTGATCTTGGATTATTGAAGAAGTAGAACATTGATAAGTAAACAAGCGGCTTCACGATTGTGTTGAAATGATCAACTGTATCCTTTGCGAGAAAATAAGCCAAGCTGCTCATACCAGACGAACGTTCTCTCCAATAATGCAACTTATCCAAAGAAAATGATCTCAAAGCCGCGATCTTGCATAGGAGAGCTGATATCCACGAGGAATTTAGTTTACAAAAGGTTCCTATTGCACTGGCATGTAAATTATGATTTTCTGTTACACCAAAAATAGAATAGATTGATTATAACTTACAGACTGCAATGACAGTGTATGTGTAACCAAGCACACCGAAAGTTTCATCGCTGACTTTAGCCACTGTTCCTAAGCAGATACCAGCCAGTAATAAAATCAAAAAATCTACAGCCTGTGTCCTTGAGTCTCGTAGACGCTGTTTGCCAAGCCTGCAAAAGTAAAAGAAAGAACATTCAACAACTCGAAAAGTCATACACTTTGAATGACTAGAAAAAAATACATACCTCCCAAGAAAGTATTTGTATTGTCCAAAGATTCCAGGAGTTGTACGATCGGATAAATCAGCTGAACTAGAAAAATTGCTATTAATTTTGTCTTTCTTGACTTCAACGTGAGTCTTCATATCCTGCCAAAACTCTCCAGCAAAAGACTGAGCTTCTGATCCAGCTTCACTTGGGGTAGCAGCACCATGAGTCGAATCACTTGATGTTCCTAACCCTTCAGCACTTTGAAGCATATCCATAGGAACAGGGTAGTTATTATGAAGCATCCATCTAATTGGAAGCTGTTTGTAGTTTACCCCGGAGCTTGGTTTTACTATCCCTTCTAAAATGTCGATGAAGTAATCAGGTGGATTCGCTCTCTCTGGTACATTAATCCCTAGGCTTGAAAAATACTCTTCCACTTTCTTTACTGATCCATGATATACAGTTAAACCACCCTTGGCAAGAAGTATCAAATCATCAAACATCCTAAACAATGTATAGCTGAGAGAGATATTATGAATTAGCATTTTTCTTTTTCATGTAGACGATATAAATTTAATGCAACCCATTATAAACAATAATATTACCTAGGCTGGTGTACAACCATACAAATGTTTACTCCTTCTAGAGCTTCTCGTCGAAGTGCCCTAAGCAGTAAAAGGGATGACGAGCTGTCCAACCCAGACGTAGGTTCGTCTAAGATTAGAAGTGAAGGTTCCATAACCATTTCAAGCCCTACGTTTACTCGTTTCCTTTGACCTCCAGAGATTCCTCTTTTTTCCACTGTCCCTACTAAAGAATCTCTTATCGCTTGCAACCCCAAGGATTCTATCACTCTTTCGACAACTAGAACCTGTTCTGCTTTCGGCAGATCAGCTGAGAGCCTACAATAATAAAAATCTAGTTAGTTGAAATGGATCGGTACTAATTTCATCAATGGACTTGATTGTTGCATACCTGCATCTTGCACTGAACCAGAGATTCTCCTCTACGGTCAAGTTTCCATGCACAATATCATCTTGAGGCACAAAACCAATAATTTTTTTATATGCTTGGATTGGATCTGGCTTACCATTAACAAGAACCATACCAGTGACATGGCAACCAGATGATTTTCCCGTCAAAGCAGAAAGAAAGGTTGTTTTTCCAGCCCCAGATGGACCCATAACAGCAGAAACTCGTCCAGGCGATAATTTCCCAGTGACACACCTAAGAAGATGTTTGTTTTTATGTTTCAAAGTAAGAGTTAGGTCTTTAAAGGCAATCTCAATTGTAGGTCTCTTCCTGATTTCAATATCACTAGCCATTGAAATGACCCCTGAGAAAGTCAAGTTCTTATTTTGCTCTTGCAATGCTTTTTCCTTCTCAATCTGTCCGTACGCATACCTAAACATTTGGCTTTGAGTGTGCAAGTCCTTACCCCTCGGTGCATGTTTTTTAATATTTTTATCTCCGATTTCTAGATTGAAGCCTTCATGACTGTCAGGATTATTCTCAATTTCTTGCATCATTTGTGTAAGGTTAGTACTTTTTTCCTTCTTTCCTTTCGTTTTAGAAGAACTCCCTGTTGGTAGCGAAGGACCGACTCCTACCTTAAGTTGACCACTTGCTCTAGGATTATCTCTTTTTGATACTGTTCGAGAAAATGTTCTCGATAATGAACTTTGGAGTCCAATCGCATGCTTCTTGGCAATGTCTTTCGCAGATTTCCATTTTTCACGTGCTTGTGCAGTTTCCCTCACACTTTGAACTGCCTTCTCCCTAGTTTGTGCTTGTCTTTTCTCTCGAGTCGCAAGAACTTGATCCGAACAGTTATATATAACAATCAGCAGAAAGCTCAAACCAACCTGCAGATATAATAATCCCAAAATCATTTAGTGTATTGAACATCATCTTTAAATGTAGATGAAGTGGAAAATTGATCACTCACAAAAGTCAAGATGCCATATGCAGAGATATTCTGATTTGATGATTTTGGTTCACAAGAGGCCATCCTGAAACACTCTGCAAGGTCAACAATATAAAAGAATGACTTCAAATCCAGAACTATATACCATAATTATTAGTTAATTAACCATATTTAGAGAACACCTACTTGCTTGTGCAGTGGAGCCAGTCCTACAGTAATATCTGAAATAAAACCAAGAATTTATGTCTTGTAAACTGAAAACAAAAGAAGAAAGAAATTGGAATTATAAGAAAAGATTGCAAGTATTGGGATAGTTATCAATACCCACTACTGCAAGGATTATTCTGGATGGAGGAAGGGCAATATTGTCCAGGTGGACAGAATATTTCTCTACTCCTCAAAATATCAGCCCAAATATCTGCTCCTCCACAAGTATGATTGGGTTTTCCAGGAGGTAATTGGTAATTATATCTGCACCAGATTTCTGCTATTGTAAGTTTTAATTGTATTGTATTGTATGCTGAAACATAACACTATATGAGACATTCTACTATACACCAGGACTAGAACTCCCTTCCAATCAACATGTTTGCTGATGTGGTACAATATCATTGGAAAGAAGTAGTCTACTTTGGGTGTATGGTAGAATTTTTGAAAGCGGCAGTACGAATCAACTTACGGGTCACATATGCCGGTGGTTTTATTTAGATGTGAAAGCGGACAATATGCACCAAGTGGGCATGCTTCATTTCCAAAATACACAACAACAGCAACAAAAATTTAGTCTCAGTTTTTACAATGGAAATTGAATGTGAATTCCGATACGGATATGGATACTCACGTATCATGCAAGTAAGACCATGAGGGCAGAAGAAGCCCTCACAACAAGGAGCACAATTAGTAGTTCTGTCAGGTATTACATTTGACTCTTTGAGGTTGACTTTTTGACCTCCAACACTACAAGCCCATCCTGGTTCACATCCAGAATTCCAGGAGCTCAAATTACAGTTCTTGTTTGGTTTCAAATAGTTTGTGCTCTTTGATCCTTCTGCTGTTACTGTAAAGAAACTATTGAAGTAGAACTTCATTTCTGCTGCTGTGCATACCCTTTGTGTCATATCTCCTATTTCCACCAAAATATACATCATAACGATTATTTAACACAATTATTTGTTCATAAAAATAACTTATGTATTCGAGATATTTTCTTTTTCTTTTTCTTTTTCTTCACTTGAAATAAATGATTAGGCAAAAGAAAATGCAAAACTGAGCCTGGGGAAAATTAGGAGAATAATTAAATATATAATAAACTCAATAGATAAATAAAAACTTGTAAATTGTTTAGCTGAAAAGGGACAAAGTTTATGGAATCAAGTTGATAAATTGCTTTTATATATAATAGCTTCAAAACAAAGAAATTGGTGAATATTTATGTCTCAATGCTACCCATCTCATTTGCTATGGGTATTCACTGCATTAATTAATCTGAATAAAATGTTAGTAAAATGAATAAATGAAACCTTTGGTTTTCTTGGCACAATTGGTTATGAATGTTGGATTTCTGGAGAAATTGAAAGCCATATCCCAATCTGAATCCCTGAGAAATCAGGAGCGAAAAAAACATTAATAAAACGTTTATATATATATTAATTAAAATAGAAAAAAGGAATAGAGAGAAGGATACAGACACGTCGGTAACGCAAAAAGCAAACTGGTGGGCAAGTTCTTTCTTGAAAATAGCTGTAAAATTGTCGAAAGTTTTGTAAACGAGCTGCGATAAAAGCTCTTGAGAAGCTGCAGAATTGGAAGCATCTTGTCCTTGACAAGAAATTGGTTTCAATACAAAACTCAAAGCTACCAAAACATGAAAGATGGGCATTGAGAGAAAACAATTTCCTGCATTATGCTTCTCTCTGCCCATTTCTTCTTCTTCTTTTTTGTTTTTTTTTTTTTTATCTATTTAAATTATTCAAATCTTTTACGTATAATAATAATTAAACATAAGGAAAAGAAGTTGAAAATTTTGTTAAGATGATGAAGAAGAAGGTAGTAGAGAGAGAATGGAGCAAAAAATGGTAAAATGGATATTTGTCGGAGGAAGAAATGGCAAAGAGAAAGAGTTGGCGAAGTATTAGGAGATGTTTTTATAGGTTTGGGATTTTATTCTTTTCTTTCTTTTTTTATTTTTTTAATACAAATTATTTATATTTCTTAAATCGGGTCTTTCTTCCCATTATTTCCACCGTCAACTCTTTTTTCTCTTTTCTTACTTCATCCTTTACATTCAACTATATATATGTTTCACAATTTTCAAACTTCTACAAAATTAATTACAAAATGTATTATGGTTTAATTTTTCTTTAGCGATTTTAAAAACAACCTGCAGCATAACAATTAAATACTTAGTAATTAGTTATATATATATATATAGTTTTTAGATAACTTTTATGTATTTCAAAAGTGGATGTGATATTAATGGATGTAATACCTTTGTCTTAGGCTAAATTGCACTGACGGTCACTGAAGTTTAGAGTTTTTATGTTCATAGTCATTAAACTTTAATTTGTATCAATAACTAAACTTTTATTTTTGTGTCAATAAAGTCACTCTCGCCTAATTCATGGAAATTTAGCATCGAAATAACAAAGAAATAAGTTAATACCAAGTCAAACCTTCTAACAAAGTGGCACATAAACTCCAGATAACAAAAAAAATGACACGTGTCACAAACATGACACCTGTTTGTGCAACATTATTCCCAAAAAAATGAAAAAAAAAAATTTGAAATTTAAAATTGGTTGAAGCTGACATAGTTCTGCATTGGTATTTTAGAATTGATATTGATTTGTCACATAATTATTTTGGCGCTAAATTTTGACGAATTAGGGCAAAAGTGATTTTATTGACACAAAAGTAAAAGTTTAGTAACTTTATTAACACAAATTAAAGTTTAGTGAGCATGAATGCACAAATCTCAAACTTCAGTTACTGTCGGTGCAATTAACTCATTTCTGTTCCTCAAGCATTTTTTGTATTTTGGATCAATTACTAATAGCAAATCTACACGCAATGCATTTTTTTTTTAATTGTTTTCATATTTGTTTCTTATTAAATCATGAAATAATGAATATATTAAATAAATGAATAATATTTTTAATGAGTATATTGTCAGAAATATGAATATTGGTATAATATTTCCACCATCATGCGTATTTATTTTGTTTTGGAAGTCTTTTACAAATTTCTCCCACGGCACGACATGTATCTCTTGGTCCTATACTTTTTTTTTTAGGATCCTTTTATTGGAAGAAAATCCTTATGTATTTTTTAAATTAATTTATTAAAAGTATTTTTTTTAGAAAAAAAACTTACTTTTCAATTTGAAACATTATTTTTATTTTTATTATTGTTTCCCTTAGAGGTGTACAAAATCAACCAAACCCATATATTCTTTATTTTAATGGTTATTCATTGGGTTGGATTGGGTTGAGTTAGATGATATGAAAAAAGTAATTGTCAACCACTATTAAGAAAACTCAAATTTTTGTTTTGTAAGGTCAAGAAATAAATTTATCCATTAAATTTAAGTTTTTATTGGTTCATAAATTAATGCTTAATTATCATAAAAATAATATATAAAAGTTATTAAAAACTCAAGAAAATAGATAAATATGAATGGAGAGATTTGAGATAGGTAAAATAAACTACATTTGAAAACATACATTAGTAAAAAAGTGTAAAAATCGTAACTTAAAATGCTGAATTAAACGAGAAATCCACATGGTATAGTAAAAAAGTTATTAAAAATCGTAATTGGACATGGGATGTTAACCAAGTTAATAGGTACATGCAAAAAGGGCATGGTACTGGATAGATCCACTAAACGAGAAATCCACATGATATAGTATCACAAGTGATTCTCGTGTAGTACTTGTATGGATCCTTTGACCTGACCATATGATGGTGCTGCATATGAAGTGGCATACTTTGGTGTACGCCTAAAGGGCTTGTAACAGGATGCCAAGTATGGGTACGTTCAGGTATGTCAGTGAACATGGCAATGCTATGGATATGCAGAAGGGAATGTCCTCAGTAGTCTACTGAGAAGATATCACCGGCCTCTTGATGAATGCATCTGATAAGAGTGTGGCCACACCCAAACAAGTTGGAACTTGTTTGTGAGTATCAGTTCATTTGGGATCAAGTAAATGTCCGGACACAAAAGAGGGTAATCAATCCATGCCTCTGTGTTAGACACCGATATCAATGACATGGGATGTACAAGTTTAAACTATAGGGTTACGATTACAGTTGAACTGCTATCTCTGTCTTAATTGGGGCCTGTATTGGCTTGCTATAGCCCGCTTGCAGTTTGTGGGCCATTGGCCCACTGCCAACATAAAGACAAGCCCACATGATCGTACATATTGAACGTCTGAACTCGAACTAAAAGGATCAACAGTATACTTGGAGTATACAAACTAGAGAGAGAGGATTCTATTAATTATATTATATAGGTCAACTGGTGATGCGTGCCGAACACACCAAAAATAAATTCCTACTCTTGGACACAAAATTTTGTAGTATAGACGGAGCAGGGTCGAATCCACAGGGATTGGCTGATTATTTCTTCTAAAGTTAAACAATAAAAGTAAAAAGGGGTGTTTAAGAATTGCAATGAAAGTAATCAAATTAACAAAAATAAATCAATTGGGTAAAAATCTATCTGAGATGAACTCCAGCTAGAAGGCGAATTCGAGTCTTAAATCAATCCAACTGATCATTGATCAAACACAAAAGATAACTCCAATACATTCAAATAAATTAGCTATAGCAATCATAAAGCATGAATCGCCTAATCTCTTCTTATGGAATAGATAACCAAGAGAAGCTCGTTGATTATCTCTAATTAATCAAACAGTCCCGAACAAGCTTCGGAATTTAACTCAATTAAAAGCTTTAAGAAACGAAAGAGACACTAATTCTACTCAATAATCACCCAAGCGGTATTATTTAAAGCATATCGATTTCATCCATAACACGAATTAAAACTTGTTCGTAATTAATCGTATTATTTGCTACTTAGGTTAAGTGAATTAAACAATTACGTATTCAATTACTTAAATAGCAGAGCAATCACATGTAAATAATTAAATCAAGAACTTAATTAAATCATGCAAAAGTAGTAAAAACAGAAGGAAATCGATTACTTGAATTAAAGAATAAAGAAAGAACAAATGATCTCACAGTTAGACGTTACAAGACTGAATTGCCCCCTAGCTAGAGATTAAGGTTTTAGTTCTCCATGAAGAAAGAACACGATCTAGGAAGAGAAGAAATTCTGCTGCCCCCCACTCAGAATCACATTCCAGCCCCCAAAATTGAAGAAGAGAGTCCCCAAAAACAAAAAGACCTAATCCTATTTAAACCTAAGCTATTAAGGAAAGACTTCTAAATAGGAAATAACTCTAATTAAGATTTTTGTAGGAAAATCTAATTAGAGCTATAATGGAAATAAATAAAATAAAATAATCCCCAAAAGTATTTCATAAGGGCTGAATTAAATAAACTTAAATTAAAATAAAAAGTCTTCTAATCCCACAAAAGTTCTTCAAATTCGCAGCTCCCTATAAGCCATGATCATGGCTTATGCAAAACAGTCTCCTAGGCCCATTTTCAGCATAAACGGCACTCCATAAGCCATGCCCATTGGTTAAGCCTTCAAGATCCAACTTCATGACACTCCAAGCTTCCAAATAAGGCTCTTTAAGCTCATTTTCAACTCCAGAGTACCTAGCACGAGTAATTGCACAAAATGAATTAAATCCGCCTAAGCTAATTAAAAATATATCAATTAGAGCCCATAAACAAAGACAGATTTCGTGCATAAAAAGCACTCATCAAAAATTCCCCCCCACTTAAACCTTGCTTGTCCTCAAGCAAACAAAACAAGTCCAATTCCAAAGATAATTACAAGCACATTATATCTCACAAATCATAGCTTCAAAAATCAACTCATATATCGAGCACGCTTATCAAGGGAGAGATGCGATAAACTTGGTAATTGGCCCCAACTAAAGCACTCAAAGCGACTCAATTAACAACTAAAATATGATTTGCATCACTAGGATAGTAGACCACTAATCGCTTCTTAATCAAAAACATAAACAAGGGAAAATAGGATTTGGATAAGCACACAATTTACTTAGGACATAAACAACCAACGGATCACTTTGTGATCTTATTAACTTTTCTTTTCACAACATTTAACCGTACTTAAGATGCTTTAGCTTTTCCGAACGGATAACAAAAATGGAGCAAACACAATGCACCCGACTTACTCGGCTAAGCATATTCATTAAGCGGCTACTAGCACTATTCATAACTTGGATTCGCAAATCAAGCCAGCGGAATAGAATGTGAATTTTCTTTATTTATTTATTTATTTATTTATTTTATTTTTTTTTATTACAACCATTTAAAAGTCAAAAACATGCATAAAACCTATTTTATCCCCTTGATTTATAATTAGTCAAAAGAAGTGTCTTATACAATCCATGTCTCTAAGTGATACATTTCAATTCAAGTGTCTATTGATCACAATGTTTTCAAGTAGCTAGAGCTTCCTAATTCATTTATGCAAACATCTCCCTTAACAAGTACACAAGACATAAAAGAAGAATTTCCGGTACTACGATTGTTTAAAGAGAAATAATGCAAAAATTTTAAAGGAATTGAAGCTAATATATGTTTTGCGAGATGACAGTCAAGAGAACAAAACAAATATGCACAATAAGCAAATAATGCGTGATCCCTCCCCCCACTTAAATCGGCACATAGCCCTCAATGTGCAAGAGAGCAAAGCAAACATAAACCAAAATAAAGTAAAAGAAGAAAGTGAGAACGAAACTCCCCTGGTTTATGAATGCCAAATATCCGCCGCTCCTAAGGGGAAAGTGGGCACGGGGGATCGCGGTCCTGAAGTCGGTACAACTCAGCGACATTGGTTTCAATGCGGGTCACTTTCCGATGCAATGTGTTGATGTTGGTGTCAATGGTATGCAACTTCTCCATTGCTTGCTGCATCATATTAATCATAGGTGAAAAATCAAAATTAGTAGATTCAGTATGAACGCTACTCTTGGCACGACGTCCTGGCTTCGGATCTTCACCAATGGGTAACCAACGAAGAATGCCATCGATTCGGGAAACTAGTCCCATGTTGCTCAAACAATTGAAATCTAAAGGCTCCATCTCAAAAGCAATGTGTAAGTTAGTAGAAACAGGATCAATAAGGTTCAAATTCACAGCTAATTGAGTAATTAAAGAACCAAAGATCAAATCCCTACCCGCAGTCCAAGCAGTACGCATTTGACTAGCAATCCAACAACCTAAGTTCACTTTGACATTATTAAGCATACACCACAAAAAATATAACTCAGTCTTATTGCAAGTGCTAGAACTAGAAATTCTCCCAGAAAAAGCATAAGCTAAAAAGCGATGGATGTATTGCAAAGCAGGTTGTTTCAAGTAATAAGCTTTGGATTGACTAGAATCATAGGCAAACACATCTACAGACATTTGGGGCCAGACTTTGCAACCATGGAAATCACGAGGGAAATCAATCGAGGATAACCTGTATTCATCGGTCTTTGCAAACTCGGAGCTAATCAAACCACAAGTAATATTAAACTCAGTCACAGATAAAACAAATTCCCGTCCCATCAACCTAAATCTAATCGCAGATGGTGTATCTATAGTGAATTCCTTAGGCGTGGTGAACTGAAAAGTCGTGTAAAACTCCCTAATCAATTCAGTGTACCCAGGGTATTTTAATGCAAAGAAAGACGTCCAGCCAATATGTTCGACCATTAATTGAAATTCATCCAACAAACCAAGCTCACTCAACAAAGAAGTATCAATACGTTTACAAGGAATAATTTGCCTATTACAAACATCAGCATATTTCTTTGTTAACCCAGCAGGAAAATTCAAACATCCATGCAAATGATGTTCGGGAACAAGTGAAGACGTACCTCGGGGTAGTCGAGAGCGAGTATGTGGTACCCGATTTACCTTTTGTTTCTTGGATGGTGGTTGAGCCGGGTTTGAAGGCGTGGTAGCTTGAGGGATGAACCCTTGTTTCCTCTTAGAGGTGACTCTTGACTGGGCAGGGGCTTTGGGAGTCTTTGCAACTGAGTTCCCTTTTGTTTTGGACTGAAATTCTGCGTTGGAAGTGTTCGCCGGAATAGATGGTTCAACGACCGGTACGGATGGGTCAACGGTGGAGATGGGCGGCGCAATCGCCGGAATCTGGTCGAGAAGGGCAGAACCGGCAACTGGACGCTCCGCTGCAACGCTGGAAGGTAGATCGGAGGCGCAGGCGGCGGCGTTGACCGAAACGGCAGAGGGAGAAGCGGATAAAGCTGGGCGGCGGAGACGGGCGAAGCGTGTTCCTGCGGCGGTGGTTTTCGTCGATTTGTCGCCTGAACTCTGCCGTGGTCGCGTCATCGGTGGTGGGGAGCGGTTGGACGGAGGTCGGAGACGAAGGACGGCGGCGGCGGAAGGTTGGACGGCGGCTGCTGAAGGGTTCTGCAAAATAAAGATAAAAGGGAAGAGAAAAGAGAAAGAGAAAGGGAGAGTCAACAGCCCGTAATTGCAATTGAAATAATTTTTTTTTTTTTTAAACAGAAATAAAATAATAAATAAATAAAGAAAATATTTTTTTTTAAAAAAAAAAAATGAAATAAAATAATAAATAAATAAAGAAAATAAATGTTTTTGTCAACAAGAAGCAGAAGACTAATTCTCACAACCCATGATCTTGGCTTAAGTCCACAATTTCAAAATTTTCACACAAAGAAACAGAAGACTAATTCACACAACCCATGATCTTGGCTTAAGTCCACAATTTCAAAATTGTCACACAAAGAAACAGAAGACTAATTCACACAACCCATGATCATGGCTTATGTTTTCCCCCTTTGTAAATTTCTAGTTCACACAAGCCAAGACCCTGGCTTAATTAAATTGTCTGTATCTTAAAAACAAGTAATTAGCGACCTAAAGCATGATCAAAGGTAACGAAAGATGCAAAAAAAATTTTTTTTTTTTTTTTAACTAAAACTAAAAAAAATAAAAATACCAAATTAACACACAAAATAAAAATAATTAATATGAATTAAAATCAATTTGGGTTGCCTCCCAAAAGAGCGCCTTTCTTTATTGTCTTTGGCTAGACAATCGATCCGTTTATCCTCCATAATCCGGGTTCTCCAAGATCAATTCTTCCACATTATTAACTTGAAAACCTTCATAAAAAGGTTTAAGTCGATGTCCATTGACCTTAAAAATTTTATCTGTGGATAAACTCCGTATTTCGACTGCACCATGAGGAAAGACATTAGTAATGACAAAAGGGCCTATCCACCTAGACCGAAGCTTACCCGGAAATAATTTGAGACGAGAATGATAAAGGAGTACCTTTTGGCCTATGACGAATGTTTTCCTAGAAATCATTTTATCATGCAAAATTTTCGTTCTCTCCTTATAAATCCTAGAGTTTTCATATGCCTCATTCCTTATCTCTTCTAATTCTTGCAACTGCAATTTTCTAGATTCTCCTACCGCATCCATCTTCATATTGCATTGTTTCACTGCCCAGTATGCTCGATGCTCAAGCTCTACTGGCAAGTGACATGGCTTCCCAGAAATTAGACGGTAAGGAGACATACCTATGGGTGTTTTGTACGCTGTGCGATATGCCCACAAGGCATCATTAAGACGCACACTCCAATCTTTGCGATTAGGATTCACGGTCTTCTCAAGAATAGATTTGATTTCCCGGTTAGAGACTTCAGCTTGACCGCTTGTTTGAGGGTGGTAAGCGGTAGACGTGCGATGAGTAACATTATATTTCTTTAACAAAACCTCTACCACTTTATTACAGAAGTGAGTTCCTCTATCGCTGATCAGTGACTTAGGCACACCAAACCTGGAAAAAATATGAGATTTTAGAAAATCAACAACAGTTTTGGCATCATTATTTCGTGTGGCTTTAGCCTCCACCCATTTTGATACATAGTCCACGGCTAACAAAATATACACATTACCGAAGGATGATGGAAACGGGCCCATGAAATCTATACCCCATACGTCAAATATTTCACATACTAACACAGATTGTAAGGGCATCTGATCTCGTTTACTGATGTTCCCTGTTTTCTGACAATTAGCACATGTTTTACAGAATGTATATGAATCCCGGAAAAGGGTGGGCCAGTAAAAACCACATTCAAGTACCTTACGAGCTGTTCTTTTAGGACCAAAATGTCCACCACAGGCATGAGAATGACAAAAAGACAATATAGATGAAATTTCAGAGTCATTTACGCACCTCCTTATTATTTGGTCAGAGCAATATTTCCACAAGTACGGTTCATCCCAAATATAGTATTTAGAATCGCTTTTTACCTTGTCTCTCTGGGCACGAGTCAAATCCTTAGGTAAGGTTTTGGTGACAAGGAAATTTACAATATCGGCATACCATGGAGTGTTCTCTTGGATAGCGAAGAGGTGTTCGTCGGGGAATGAGTCTTGTAACGGTAATGGCTCTTCAGACCGAACCAAGCGGCTTAAATGATCTGCCACCAAGTTTTCAGTTCCTTTCTTATCTCGTATCTCTAGATCGAATTCCTGTAGTAGGAGGATCCATCGAATTAACCTGGGTTTTGCTTCTTTCTTGGTGAGAAGGTACTTCAATGCTGCATGATCAGAATAAACAATCACTTTAGTGCCAATCAAATAAGAACGGAACTTCTCTAAAGCAAATACAATAGCTAAAAGTTCTTTTTCCGTTATTGAATAATTGCACTGAGCGCTATCCAACGTCCTTGAAGCGTAGTAGATCACATGTGAGGCTCTGCCAACTTTTTGTCCTAAAACTGCACCGATAGCATGATTGCTAGCATCGCACATGATCTCGAACGGTAAGTCCCAGTTTGGGGGTTGCACAATAGGTGCAGAAGTAAGTGCTTCCTTCAGCTGGTCGAAAGCGGTTTTGCATGCACTGTCGAATTCAAAATCAACATCCTTCTGCATGAGTCGACACAAAGGCTGAGCTATCTTCGAAAAATCACGAATGAATCTCCGATAAAATCCTGCATGACCAAGAAAAGAACGAACTTCCCGCACATTTGTGGGGTAGGGTAAGGATTTTATAAGATCAACCTTAGCTTTATCAACTTCTATCCCCCTAGCAGAAATAACATGTCCTAGCACAATACCTTGGTCAACCATGAAATAACATTTCTCAAAGTTAAGTACAAGGTTTTTCTCAATACAACGTTGAAGCACTTTGGTGAGGTTAGATAAACACAAATCAAAAGAGTCACCATATACTGTAAAATCATCCATGAAGACCTCTATGATGCTCTCTACATAGTCGGAGAATATACTAACCATACACCTTTGGAATGTAGCAGGTGCATTGCAAAGGCCAAACGGCATTCTTCGATAAGCGAATGTTCCAAATGGGCATGTGAATGTCGTCTTCTCTTGATCTTCGGGTGCCACGGGAATTTGATTAAAACCTGAATAGCCGTCAAGAAAACAGAAATAAGATTTACCAGCTAACCTTTCTAACATTTGATCAATAAAAGGCAAAGGAAAGTGGTCTTTTCTAGTCGTAGCATTCAGCTTACGATAGTCTATACAAACCCTCCACCCATTCTGAATTCGGGTGGGCACCAACTCATTATTGTCATTCTTCACTCCCGTGATTCCAGTTTTCTTTGGGACAACTTGCACTGGACTTACCCATTTGCTATCTGAGATCGGATAAATCATACCAGCATCTAAAAGTTTCAGTACTTCTTTCTTCACCACCTCCATCATAGGTGGATTCAAACGGCGTTGACCATCCCTTGAGGGTTTGGCTCCGTCTTCCAGCAGAATCCTATGCATGCATGTAGATGGGCTAATGCCTTTTATATCAGCTATTGTCCAACCAATAGCTTCTTTATGAACCCTTAACACTCGAAGCAACTTTTGCTCTTCCAGCTCTGTAAGTTTGTTGGAAATTATTACAGGAAGAGTCTCTCCATCACCCAAGTAGGCATACTTAAGGTGATTGGGTAACGTCTTCAATTCAAGCTTCGGTGCCTGCACAGTAGAAGGAAGAAGTTTAACAGTTGATCTTGGTAGATCGATGTAAGACACATTTGGACTTAATGATGTTAGAGTTTGAAGTTCAAAAACAGTGTCTTCTATTGCTTGGTTAACCACAAATTCTTTGGCAACATCATCCATCTCTCTTTTGTTGAAGTTGTGGCAAAGTACAAAGTTTAATCCATCTTCCTCTTCCATATCAAAAACTTTCTGCACCAATGAATTAGAAACATCCAAAGCAAAAACAGAGTGCATTTCACTAGGGTATTTCATGGCATCATAGATATTAAATTTTATAGTATCACCATCAAACTCCATAGTTAAAGTACCTTCATGCACATCGATTTTAGTCCTAGATGTTTTCAGAAAAGGCCTTCCTAGCAAAATAGGCATAGAACTAGAGGATTTTTCTTCTTCCATGTCTAACACATAAAAATCAGCAGGAAAAACCAATTCATTAACTTTGACTAGAACATCTTCCAGCACACCATCAGGATACACATTAGATCTATCAGCTAATTGTATTATCACACCCGTTTCTTTTAATGGTTCAGCATTCAAAGAATCATAGATAGCACGTGGCATGACATTAATTGAAGCACCTAGATCTAGCATAGCTCGTTCGATTTTTTTACTCCCTATAGTACAAGGGATAGTGAACATACCTGGATCCTTGCATTTTGGAGGAAGTTTCTTTTGAAAGACAGCAGATACATTCTCTCCTACGCTTATCTTTTCATTACCCCTTAGTTTCCTCTTGTTAGTACATAATTCTTTGAGAAATTTAGCGTATCGAGGAACTTGTTTAATTGCATCAAGAAGAGGAATATTTACCTGGACTTTTCTGAACAAGTCAAGTACCTCTTTCTCTTGGTCTTCCTTTAAAGATTTGGAGAATCGGCTCGGAAATGGGGGTGGGATGACAACGGATGGTGGCGACTTTGGCTTACTTGGTATAGGAGTTACCTCCTCTTTTTCCAGCTCTTTCTCCACCTCCTGCTTCGAAACTCCAGCAGATGGTATCTCTTTGCCACTCCTCAAAGTGATGGAACTAACATTCTGCCTTGGGTTTACCTCAGGCTGTGATGGTAGGCGTCCAGAAGTTTGTGACTCTAACTTACTCATTGAAGTGGCCAATTGGCTCATTTGGGTTTCTAGGTTCTGGATACTTGTCTTAGTATCTTGCTGGAATTGTTGCACATTGGAAGCCAAGGCAGACACTATTTGCTCTAAAGACATATTTGGCTTAGGAGGGGGCGGTTGTGGTGTATGAACTGGTGGCCTAGGATGGTAATTATTTGAGTGCTGCCCTTGCTGAAAATTATTTGGCTTATGTGCATAGCTGAAATTTGGGTGGTCCTTCCATCCAGGATTGTAAGTGTGGGAATACGGATCATATCTCCTCTGATGTTGTTGGTTCTGATAATTACCGACAGCATGCACTTGTTCTTCCTCTTGGAGAGTATGACAAGAATCCGTAGGATGATCAAAACTCGAACAGATCTCACAAACATTTACTTGTTGTTGTTTTCCCAAAAATGCTTTCTGCATGAGTGAAGTAAGGGTGTCAAGTCTTTTTTCAATAGCAGAAGTGCTTACCTTATTCACTTTCTGCGCAGGATGTTCTTGTCGAGTGCCAAACTGTTGTGTATTAGCAGCCACTCTTGAAATCAGCTCTCTCGCATTGGTAATCGTCTTATCGGCCAAGGATCCACCACTGGATGCATCAATTAGATTCCTGTCAGATAAGGTTAGTCCTTCATAAAAATATTAAAGTAAAAGTTGATCCTTTATCTGATGATTTGGGCAGCTGGTGCAAAGTTGATTAAATCTCTCCCAGTATTCATAGAGATTCTCCCCAGTATATTGACGAATGCCCGATATATCTTTAAGGATTGAAGAAACTCGTGAAGCGGGAAAGAATTTCTCCAAAAATTGCTTCTTCATCTCTCCCCAGGTTGTGATTGATCCAGATGGGAGATAATACAGCCAATCCTTAGCTTTATCAATCAATGAAAATGGAAAGGCTCGCATTTTCACTTGCTCCACGGAAACCGCATTTCCTGGCGGTTTCATACTCGAACATACCACATGGAGCTCCTTCAAATGTTTATGTGGATCTTCACCTGAAAGTCCACGGAAAGTAGGCAATAAGTGAATTAAACCAGATTTTAATTCAAAATTTACCTCATTTTCCGGATATAGTATGCATAGAGGTTGTTGATCCATATCCGGTTCAGCCATGGCTCTCAATGTTTGTTCTGGATGAGCCATCTCTTCTTCCTCCTCAATTTCACTCTCACTTGATTCTATCGAATCAGCTACCACATCCGTTGGAAGTGATTCCCGTGACCCTCTTTCCTTCGTTTGCTTTCTCAATCGACGAGCAGTTTTCTCTATTTCGGAATCAAACACGAGTTCACCTGTACGAGAAGAACGTGGCATATACTAGAAAACACAGATTAGAAGAAATAAACAATTAAGACACCAATCCCCAGCAACGGCGCCAAAATTTGATGCGTGCCGAACACACCAAAAATAAATTCCTACTCTTGGACACAAAATTTTGTAGTATAGACGGAGCAGGGTCGAATCCACAGGGATTGGCTGATTATTTCTTCTAAAGTTAAACAATAAAAGTAAAAAGGGGTGTTTAAGAATTGCAATGAAAGTAATCAAATTAACAAAAATAAATCAATTGGGTAAAAATCTATCTGAGATGAACTCCAGCTAGAAGGCGAATTCGAGTCTTAAATCAATCCAACTGATCATTGATCAAACACAAAAGATAACTCCAATACATTCAAATAAATTAGCTATAGCAATCATAAAGCATGAATCGCCTAATCTCTTCTTATGGAATAGATAACTAAGAGAAGCTCGTTGATTATCTCTAATTAATCAAACAGTCCCGAACAAGCTTCGGAATTTAACTCAATTAAAAGCTTTAAGAAACGAAAGAGACACTAATTCTACTCAATAATCACCCAAGCGGTATTATTTAAAGCATATCGATTTCATCCATAACACGAATTAAAACTTGTTCGTAATTAATCGTATTATTTGCTACTTAGGTTAAGTGAATTAAACAATTACGTATTCAATTACTTAAATAGCAGAGCAATCACATGT
Source organism: Euphorbia tirucalli (assembly GCA_039660915.1). Taxonomy (NCBI): domain Eukaryota; kingdom Viridiplantae; phylum Streptophyta; class Magnoliopsida; order Malpighiales; family Euphorbiaceae; genus Euphorbia; species Euphorbia tirucalli. The sequence continues at coordinate 18,174,602 of CM077639.1, forward strand.
AAATAATTAAATCAAGAACTTAATTAAATCATGCAAAAGTAGTAAAAACAGAAGGAAATCGATTACTTGAATTAAAGAATAAAGAAAGAACAAATGATCTCACAGTTAGACGTTACAAGACTGAATTGCCCCCTAGCTAGAGATTAAGGTTTTAGTTCTCCATGAAGAAAGAACACGATCTAGGAAGAGAAGAAATTCTGCTGCCCCCCACTCAGAATCACATTCCAGCCCCCAAAATTGAAGAAGAGAGTCCCCAAAAACAAAAAGACCTAATCCTATTTAAACCTAAGCTATTAAGGAAAGACTTCTAAATAGGAAATAACTCTAATTAAGATTTTTGTAGGAAAATCTAATTAGAGCTATAATGGAAATAAATAAAATAAAATAATCCCCAAAAGTATTTCATAAGGGCTGAATTAAATAAACTTAAATTAAAATAAAAAGTCTTCTAATCCCACAAAAGTTCTTCAAATTCGCAGCTCCCTATAAGCCATGATCATGGCTTATGCAAAACAGTCTCCTAGGCCCATTTTCAGCATAAACGGCACTCCATAAGCCATGCCCATTGGTTAAGCCTTCAAGATCCAACTTCATGACACTCCAAGCTTCCAAATAAGGCTCTTTAAGCTCATTTTCAACTCCAGAGTACCTAGCACGAGTAATTGCACAAAATGAATTAAATCCGCCTAAGCTAATTAAAAATATATCAATTAGAGCCCATAAACAAAGACAGATTTCGTGCATAAAAAGCACTCATCAACTGGATTGATCAAAATAATATAATTAATATTTGTATTGGCCTTCTTATAATTAATTCAATGAATTAATTTATGAGATTATTTCCTAGGTGGAAATAAATTTTACATGTATAGATTTACATGTGTTTAATTTTATGAATGTCTGTTTTAATTCTGCGGTTAAATTAATTGGTCAAATTAATTTTAATTTAAATGTATGAAATATATTATATGGTATAATATATAAAACATACATGTTGAATTAAAGTTACATTTGATATTAATTTGAACCAAAAAGAATTAATGCAAATTTAGGCTTATAGGAGAAAAGCCCGCATAGAATTAAAGCAATTTGGGCCGAAATTCAGCAAGAGAATTTCTGCCATCTAGGTTTAAATACCTAGATGTATTTCAGCCAAACGTAGGAAAAATTACAGCAGATTTTTCTAGCCCCTTTTTCTCTCATTCCGGGCGATCCCATCGCTAGCATGGGTTGAGTTCCGTAGCCGTTCGTGTACGGGAATGTGGAGGAAGTCTATATTGATTTCTGCAGCAATCTCTTGTAGAGATTTTCTTGTGAGAATCTATTCTTTCTCCATTTGAATTTTGGTTTTTTGATCTCCACCTCAATTGCTCCTTGGCACGGATTTGAGGAAATCAACGTGTTCTTCCGCTTTATCGGTTGATTTCCAGTGAAAAATCCCAACAATCGGTGTCCAACACAGAGGCATGGATTGATCACCATCTTTTGTGTCTAGATATTTACTTAATTTTGAATGAACTAATGCTCACAAACAAGTTCCAACTTGTTTGGGTATGGCCGCACTTTATCAGTTACATTCATAAAGTGGCCGGTGATATCATCTCGGTGGACTACTGAGTAACATTTCCTTCTACATATCCATAGTCCTGCCATGTTTACTCACATACCCGAATGCACCCATACCTGGCACACTGTTACAGCCCCTTTAGGCATAAACCAAAGTATGTCACTTCACACGTAGCACCATGATATGGTCAGGTCAAAGGATCCATGCAAGTACTACACGAGAATCACTTGTGATACTATACCATGTGGATTTCTCATTTAGTGGATCTCTCCAGTACCATACCCCATTGCACGCACCCATTAACTTGGTTGACATTCCATGTCCAATGGCCGATAAGACACCACCATACAACCAAGCTCATGATTGTTGGGATTCGTCATCGGAAAAATAACGTGGAACAGTGGAAAATATACCGTTTAAAATTTCCTAAAATCTACCTATCGTGTCCGATTACCATTGATTAGAATAAAAACAATTTGAATCAAGAGAGATTAACTCACCAGATTCGTCCCTTCTAGAGACTGCTGCAGAATCGTTTCTTGAAACTACGATCTCCAAAGGCCGGTGCACAACCAACTATTGAGCGGGAACCGATGCTAACCGAAGACACGAAGGAATGAAGGATTAATGCTGAGATTTTTTGCTATTTTGGGGCTGCTATTGGTGGCTGAAATTTTCAGCAATTAATTAGGGTTTAATTAGGGTTTTCTTCCTTAAGTGTGCCGTTATATGGACACCTTGTCTAATTAGGTTTTAATGAGGTTAATTAAACCCAAGCCCACTAGAATTATAATTACATAAATAAACTTTAATTAAAAGGTATATACTATGTAATTTAATTCCATTTGGCTAAATTTAATTACCCCTAAATAAAATTAAATCACACTTAAGTAAATACAATACATGTATTTAATTTTCCTACTTAGGAAAATTATTTAATTAATTGTTTACTTTATGTAATTCAATTAATTGACAAAATTAATTAATTACATTATGTAAACTTATTAATTAAATTAAATGCAACCCAATGTTAATTAATTACCTTGACACCGAATGTCAACTAATTAATTAACGCATTCCTTCCAATTTACATTACATGTACAATTTCTATAAGTTCCGCCTCAGTTGATCTATGTGCATGATCCTATGGGTCTGTCTTTATGTTGGCAGTAGGCCCAAGGCTTACAAACTGTAAGTAGGTTCTAGCAAACCATTATAGCCCCCAATTAAGACAGATATGCATCAGTCTTTAGAAGACACTCATCCGGTAGTAATCTCATAGTGTCCTTTGCCTAACGATATTTGTGAGCAGACGACGTTTTCGATGGAACACGGACTCCTTTCGGAAGGGGCGCCTCGATTTCGGGCAACCCTCCCTCGCGTGGGGTTTTTATGATGGAAATTCGTTTTTGAAAAATTAAATTGTTTCATAAAAGAATCGAGACCTAAGTCTCGATGAATAGTGTAGGAGTTGCCACCCGGCTCAGCTCAACCAGGAAATTTCAGTGTGGCTGAACCGGACGAATGGCCGCCACACTATCCAGAGATCTAAGTTCGAACAAGTCCTCTATTTCGTGTCTAATCAAAATAAATACGGCCAATGTTCTAAAATGGTATTTCATAATTCTAAAGTCAATTTTATTGAATAAAACATGCAACGCACATACAGATAAATAAAAACAAAGCAGTAAGTAATTAATTAAATTATTACAACCCAATCAAATAAAAAATAAAAACTCTCAACCTCACCTTACAACCGCCTAAGATACACGATTAATCTAAAAATACAATCGCCTAAAATACATAAATTAGTCTATTAAATTACATCAAAAATAAAAATAAAAGAAATTAAAAGCTACAAAACAGAGGGTTAGCACAGTTTATAGCACACCACAAGGACTTAAGTAGAACGGAATGGGATTTTAGAATCCGGGGGCATACATTTAGGGGGATAACCGGGTCGGCTCGGCTAGCCGGCCCGATTAGACCTGGAAAACATTTTGAAACGTCCCTGTATTTTGGTTTTGTGAGAAAATCGTTTTGAAAATATTTTTTCCGGTTTAATTTAATTTAACATGTGAGGTGGGTCGGTTTTCGAGAGAATCGAGTCTCCGTTGTTGTATTGTTCTAAATGCGATAATACTGAAAATTAAATCTAAGGTTGTGAATGCACACAACAAAATTCATTTTGATGATTTTCTGATTTTTCTGAATTTTTATGATTTTTAGAAATTTTTCTGGATTAAACTGGAAATTCTTCTTCTGGACGGAAATTACAGTCGTGCGACTGTAAATCGTCCAGATGCAGCAAATCACCAAAATTTATTCAAACAAAATTGAAAACTTGGAGGAAAATCAAAAACACTCGTACGACTGTATTTATAGTCGTACGACTGTTCTTCAACTTAAGAATGGTCGTACGACGGTTCTTGATTTCTAGAAACAGCAAGTGCAGAAAACAAGTTTATATGCACCAAAACACACCAAATCACCCAGAAAAGCAACAAAATCGAAGGTTTGAAGTATATTTACCTCTTTGGCACTGATCCACCGTAGGAATGACCGCTGGAAACACCCCAATCCCTTCGAAATTGCTTCTTCTTCCTTGTGTGTTGGGGTTTGAAAAATTGTCCAAAATGCTCCAAAATGTCAAGGATTCTGTTAAGTTTAAGGTCTGAAATTGATTGAGCTTTAAGTGTCAAGTTATTGACCTACGATTTCTAACAAGTTTTAACTTTAACACTTAAGAATCAAAAGAAAAAGAGGAGGAAAAATTGAGCTTTGTGTGTTAGTTTTCTTTTCCTTCCCTTTTTCTCTCTTTTCTCTATCAAATTCTCTCCCTAATCTCAAAACCAGGATCCTTTCTCTTTCTTCTCTTCTTCCTTTTATTTTTTGCACCTTTTCTTTTCTTTTTTTTTTTTTTGTCGGAGGAGCATTAAATGCTCCTCCTCTTTTTCTTCCTTCAGGGTATGGGCTTCTGCTACCTGCTCCGTAATTACAGTCGTACGACTGTAACTATAGTCATGTGACACGCTGGATCTTTTTTTTTAAGGACGAAAAATCCCAGCGCTTACAGCTGCCCCTCGCGTGACCAAATTCGACACCCGACTCCAGGTCTAAGATACCTGAGGTGATGAATTTGAGAGCGCGGATCAAAGCACCGCAAACACAGGAAAGAAAACACAGCTGATTTGGGTCGATACTGGGTCTACACATATCCGAGGCGGATTTGCTGAAATAACGAATCTGACATAAGCCGATACCGGGTCTAGGCTACCCGAGGCGAGGTTGATGGTGAAATAAGCCGATACAGGGTTTAGGTTACCTGAGGCAAGGAGGAAGATGAAATAAGCCGATACCGGGTTTAGGTTACCCGAGGCAAGGATGAAGGATGAAATAAGCTGATACCGGGTTTAGGTTACCCGAGGCAAGGATGGTGGAAGGCGGATAAGCCGATATCGGATTTAGGTTACCCGAGGCAAGGAAGGTGGAAAGCGGATAAGCCGATACCGGGTTTAGATTACCCGAGATAAGGAGGGTGGAAAGCGGATAAGCCGATACCGGTTTTAGATTACCTGAGGCAAGGAGGGTGGAAGGCGGATAAGCCGATACCGGGTTTAGGTTACCCGAGGCAAGGAAGGTGGAAGGCGGATAAGTCGATACCAGGTTTAGGTTACCCGAGGCAAGGAAGGTGGAAGGCGGATAAGCCGATACCAGGTTTAGGTTACCCGAGGCGAAGTTTGCTAGGGATCTAGAATGAAGCCGATCTGGACCAATGCCGGGTTTATGTTACTAGAGGTGGATCTGCTAGAGATTTGTCTGTGTCTAAGACAGTGATGAGGAATTCCTGCATTGGAAATAGCAAGTCTTTATTCCTTGATTGAGAGATTTTGAACAAAAATTTTTGCCCCTTCGATCAAGAATGAAGACTAGCTGGGGATGCATGCTCTGTGTATGTCGTGTATGTATGCACGATGATGCATATGCACATGGAGATTGAGTGATGCATTTCTCATTGTTCGTGCAAGATTGATATTTCTCCTTTCCTTTTTTTTTTTTTTTTGTTTTTTTGCTGGGGAAGGTATGTTTTGCTCCTGGCTGGTGGAAGACGTTCTTTGCATAAAGCTTCCCCTTGTTGAAGATATATGTGAGGACTGCTGGGGAAATGAGATAATTGCTGAGAATGCGTGACAATACCGGGGAAAAGGATCATAGTATCCTTTGTAAATGTTCTGCTGGGGTGTGATGTGGAGAATCCTGCCCGGGAGATGATGGAAAGACTTTGCTTCTCACCCCTGTAATTTATGAATCTAGAAGTGCTTTAGATTTTACCTGAGGCACCTTTTCGGTTTTCACCCCAGCGAGCTTCTTTTTTTTTTAAGACCGATTGAAACAAGTTCTTAGACAATCACTGTCGCTCTTCGGAAAGCTGAATTGGATTTGGAGGATGATAAAAGATTTCAGATTGTATGTATCTAGCACATTTTCATTATTAAACAATATGATATGTTCGACCAGTTGAATGCAAAGCGCTTTCTTTAAATGGATGTTTAAGCAAGATAACTTTGTTTATGCATTTGTCATGACCACACAAACATATTTAAAAAAACATTTCACTTTATTGATGACATCAAAATGAGTACATTTGAAAAGATTGGTTCCCCAGATTGTATGCATTCCACACAGAGCCGGAATCCGTCACCAGTCGTCCTTTTCAGACTTTCCGACCGATTATTTTCTCTCTTATCTTAACTTTTGCCTAGGCCGCTCCTTTTGAGTTTTCAACCTAGCAGACTTTTTTTGTAAATATGATAAAGCTTTAGGCGGTCTTGATTGACAGGGTTAGTAAACTCATTTCCATCCATGTCCATGATGTTGACACCACCTTTTGATAGCACTTTCTTCACAACATAGGGCCCTTCCCAATTGGGTCTGAACTTCCCCCGAACATCGAAATTTGAGGGCCTTAATTGTTTTAGAACCAAATGCCCTGCTTTCAACTACCGCCTGGGGTACTTCACATTCCGATTATAGGCTCTGGCCATTCTGCATTAGTACATCTATAGATGATCCAGTGCTTTCAGCTGCTTTCATCTAGCACCACTAACTGCTCGTATCTGGCTTGAACCCACTCAGTTTCTGGAAACTGAGCTTCCAAGGCGACTCTGAGTGACTTAAGCTCCATGTCTACTGGTAACACTGCTTCCATACCATACACCAAGGCATATGGAGTTTCCCCTGTTGGCGTTCTGACACTGGTTCTGTAACCCTAAAGAGCATATGGCAATTTGTCAGCCCAATCTCTATAGGTGGTTACCATTTTCGACAAGATCTTTTTTATCACCTTATTAGCTGCTTCCACTGCACCATTAGCTTGGGGCCTATATGGAGAAGACTTATGGTGCTCAATGCCATGTTTTGCAAGTAATTCAGCTGTTGCCCCTTGGAACTACACTCCATTGTCAGACACTACATGGGGAGGAATCCCGTATCGGGCAAAGATGTTCTTCTGGATGAACTTAACCATCTGCTTAGCTGTTACACTAGCAAAGGATTCTGCCTCCACCCATTTTGAAAAGTAGTCAACTGCCACAACTATGAATTGATGTCCATTAGATGCTGCAGGATGAATTTCTCTAATCATATCTATTCCCTATGCTGAAAATGGCCAAGGAGAGGCCAGATTTTTTAGTTCGAGTGGTGGCAAATGACTGATGCCAGTGTAGATCTGGCACTCATGACATCTTTTTACCTTCCTTATACAATCAGCCTGCATAGTCATCCAGAAGTACCACTGTCTCATTATCTTCCTGGCCATAGCAAGTCCATTCATATGTGGGCCACAAGACCCCGCATACACCTACTGCATCACTGTTTCTACCTCCTGTTCTGTCAGACATCTTAGGAGGACTCCATTCACCGTTCTCTTATATAACTTGTCTTCAAAGATTCTGAACTGACTGGCTAGCTTTCTTAATGACACCTTATAGCAGTACTGGCTCCTTCTAGATATTTTTCTCCCTTCACATATTGATAAATATCGAAGAACCACAGCTTTTCTTTAGCTAACAACTCCATTACTTCGTGCACTTCAAAGCAGGGTCGTTTAGAAGTTGCTATAACCAGTGGCTGTACTTGAGTTTCTTCTGGATTCTCCCACGCAAAAGACAATGTTGCTAATGTATCAGCCATCTTGTTTTCATCCCTGGGGACATGTCTGAATTTACATTGGCCAAATAACTCTTTTCTGTACCGTAGCAGCTCCAAATAGGGCCGTAAGGCTTCTTCTTTTAAATCCCATTCACCTTGAGCTTGCCTAATCACTAGAAGTGAATCTCCAACAATCAAGACATCATTTGCCCCTAGATTTAACAGAGCTTCCATTCCGAAAAAACATGCTTCATACTCAGCTCCATTATTAGTTATAGGAAAATCCAACCTCTTTGACAAAGGGGTGATTTCACCGTCTGGTGTTGCTATGATTACCCCGATTCCAGCACCTTTTCTGTTCACGGCCCCATCAAAGCACATGACCCATCTCTTCACTTCTACCATGGCCAACTGTGTTCATCTGGGAACTCCAGATTCTCAGTGTAATTTGATTCCAATGGCCAATTTGTTAGAAATTCTGCTACGGCTCGCCCTTTGATGGTTTTCTTAGTGATGTATTCAATGTCGAATTCTGACAAAAGTAAAAGCCACCTGGACAAATTTCCAACCAATACCGGTGCCTCGTATAGATACTTCATTGGATCCACCTTAGCCACAGCTTGCACTTTGTATGACTGGAAATAATGGTGTAACTTCTTGGTCAACCAGATTATTGCCACACATGTCTTTTCCACCAGTGTGTACTTGGTTTCATACTCCAACAGCTTCTCACTGAGGTAGTAAATAGGGTACTCCCTTCTGTCATCTTGTTCCTGTGCCAACATTGCCCCTTTAAAGGAATCTTTAACGGCCAAATACAATATCAAAGGCTTCCCTGAAATTGGTGGACTCAGAACTGGCAGGTTTACTAGATAAGCCTTGATTTTCTTGAATGCCAACTGACATCTATCATCCCCTAAAATCGGCTGATCTTTCTTTAACAGCTTGAAGATTGGCTCACAAGTAGAGGTCAATCATGCTATGAAATGACTGACGTACTGCAAGGAGCCTAAAAATGACCAGACCTCCTTTTTCTGTCTTTGGAGCTGGCATATCTCGAATGGCCTTGATCTTATCTGGGTCCATTTCTATTCCCCTCTGGCTGACTACATGACCCAACAGCTTTCCTGATGTGACCCTAAATATACACTTCTTGGGGTTGAGATGCAGGTTATATTCTCCGATGCATGTAAGAAATCTATCCAGGATAACAGGATGTTCCTCCCGGGTCACTGATTTAACCAGCATATCATCGACATACACTTCAACCTCTTTATGGATCATGTCATGCAACAGTGTTGTAACAGCCCTTTGATAAGTGGCTCCAGCATTCTTCAATCCGAAGGGCATTACTCTGTAGCAGAAAGTACCCCATTCTGTGATGAATGACATCTTCACTTTATCGATCACATCCATCAGGATCTGGTTGTATCCTGAAAATCCATCCATAAAGGAATACATCGTTGCTTTTGCTACACTATCAACCAGGACATCAATGTGAGGCAACGGAAAATTATCTTTTGGGCATACCTTATTTAGGTCCCTGTAGTCAATGTATACTCTGATCCTTCCATCCTTTTTAGGCACTAGGACGATGTTGGCTAACCATTCTGTATACTCCACCACTTCGAGGAACTTGGCTTCTATCTGCTTAGCCACTTCTTTTTTCACCAACATAGCCCATTCTAGTCTCAGTCTTCTTAATTTCTGCTTTACTGGCCTGAACTTAGGGTCCATTGGAATCTTGTGCACCGCTATCTCTGTGTACACACCCGGCATGTCTTCTTATGACCACGCGAAAGCTTTAACATGTTTTTACAATATTCTTGTTAATTCTCTCTCTTCCTCGGCTTTTAGCTCATATGAAATAAATACCATTTTGGGATTTTCATCTGTACTTATGTTGATTTCATGCAATGCAGTGTCATGTATGCTAAATATGCTTGATGGTGATTCAAATGCATGCATAGAATTATCGTGATAAACATCACACAAGTAAGCAAACTAAGATTTCATTGCATTAAACTTGTCATAAAGTACATCATTCATGTTGAAAATGAAAGAAACAGATACAACAAAATCATTCTCATCCTCCAAAGGCGGAGGGTCTTGCACTTCTTCAGCTTCCACTTCCATCTTCAGAGCATCATTCAGGTCCGCAGCCAGCTTGGCCTCTTTCTCAGCAGCAACAGTGATGTCCTCACTTTCAGCCATCTGTGCCTTAGCCTTTTCCATGATCTTGGCTATCTCAGCAACCACAGAATCCAAGTTTACCTTGGCCATCAGTTCCTCACCGAATCCTTCCTTGGACTTCCCAAATGCCTTGCTTAAAGCAGCAGTCAATGCACCTGAGATTACTTCTACAACTCCATCACAGGCTTTCTCTTCATTTTTCTCTTCTGCCACCTTTACTGCTTTTGCTATCACTTCGGGCGGCTTACCTTGTAGTACCACAGACTTAGTGACTACCTCTTCAACCACCACGGGCGCCACTGGTTCTTCTCGACTCTTCTCAAAATCAATGACATCAGAAAATATTTTAAAGCCGGGGTATTCAATGTTCTCGACCCTTACTGGTTCAGCCTAGCCCTTATAAAGCTCTTCACCTGCCTTCAAGAATGGTTTCATTATAAGCTTGCCATTCTTGCCCCTTTTCAGGTTCTTCTGGTCAGATGTCTCCTTTGTATACCCTAGCCTGAACTGCTTTGGCTTTCCCGAGTCAATGTTAAACTTAGGCACTCCTTGCAGGTTGATTCCAAGTCCCAAGCCCGGGATAAACTTCTACTTGTGCAAATATCTGGACAGCCACTCCGGCATATAATTTTCATAAATGACTATTGAAGTGTCTGAAGCTTCCTCTTCGCCGACCATGGCGACTTGAAACCCGCCACATGGTATGGTCTCCTCACTGACGGCAGCAATTACAGACTGGGAATCAACTTCGACTGTCACAACCTCACTGCTTACTGAAAACTTGATCTTCTGATGCAAGGTGGAAGGGACACCCCCCAACGAATGAAACCATGGCCTCCCTAACAACAGAGAGAAGGTGACTGGAATGTCAATAACAGTGAAATTGACCATTGACTTGACCGGTCCTACTTCCACTTCAGCTTCAAAGGTCCCGATCACGGTCCTCTTGGAATCATCATAGGCCCTAATCATAGTAGAGGACTTTTTCAAACCACCTTCGCTCAGACCCAGAAATGGCAGCATTTTCAGCGGACATATATTCAGAGCAGATCCATCGTCAACCATCACACACGACATCACTTTGTCCATCACATGGGCCCTGATGTAGAGAGCCTTGTTGTGGGCCTTTCCCTCACTAGGCAAGTCTTTTTCAAAAAACACAATGTCAGGAGTCCTTGAATGGATCTTATCTAACAAACAACACATGGCCTCCGGTGATGCAATAGGAGAAACCTTGATCTCCGATAACTTCTTCACTACGGTTGCCCTATGCTCTTTAGAAGTCAAAAGCAGATGCCACAAACTGGCTTGTGTAGGGGTTTTGTTCAACTGAGAAATAACTAGGTTGTCTTTCTCAACTACCTCTTGTGCAGATGTGCCACTGGACCCAATCATAGGGGCTTTATCTTTTGCTTGGTTTGCTGGTTGATATACCCTGCCACTTCGGGTCACATTCTGGACTTCTTGAATTTTCAATTTTTCAATAGCCGACGGCTTAACCGTTTCCTCCCCACCAAACTCTTCATATTCATCCTCGGAGTCAAGATCATTCAGGCTTATCGGTTTGATCTCTTTCTACTCCATCTACTTCTCACATTCTGATTCTACCTCGGCTTTACCAACTGCTATAGACTGAATAGCAGGATTTGCTTGAAGGACTTGGGCAAAGATAAAATTGGCCTGCAATCCCGAATGTACCATGTTAATCCGCTTCTCAAACGCCGGCAATGGGTTAGTCTTCATACTGGGCTTAGGAGGCTCCTGTAACTTCCCTTCATCAATTAACTTTTGAATTGCATCCCTCAACTTGTAGCAATTGTTGGTTCTATGGCCAGTCACAACATGATACGTGTAGAAATTGTCTTTATCCACCTCAGCAGGTTTTTCAAACGGCCTCAAAGACTATAGAAATCCTCTATTTCTGCACTTAGCAAAAATCTTAACCAAGGGAAGAGTCCAAGGTGATATCCCCTGTCCTCCTGGATTCCTGTTCTGATTGCCTTACTATTGGGTTACTGTAGCAACCTGTACTTGCTTTACTTCCGAAGACTGCCCTTGTTTGCCCTCAGAACTTGAGCCACAACCACCGCTAGACCCGGTCACAGTTGTGGACCTATACCTAGAGCTATAGCCTGAATTCCTACTACCTTTGTGGCTCACTGCTTTCTCCTCTTCATCTCGCTCGATTTTCATCGCCATACTGTATACTTCACTAAGCTCACTGAATGGATGAAACTTCATACTGTTCTTGAAGATGTCCCTACTGCCGTCGATCAGCTTCTGTATCAGTTCATCTTCATCAGGGCAGTTTTTCAGAAGGATCATCTTGTTCATCCATCATTGGTAGTACTCATCAAAGAGCCCATTGGGCTTCTACTTGATTCGTTCAAGGTCATACAGCTTCACTTGAATCTTAGTGTTGAAGCTGTAATATTTGATGAAGGCTACTGATAAAGCCTCCCAATCTGACTGCTCTTCCTCTGACAAAGAATTATACCAGCCCAATGCTCCTCCCTCCAGGGTAGTTGGGAAGAGAATAATCAATTGTTGTTTAGCGGTGCCCACCGTCAGTATGACTCAGGCATATAGATTCATATGAGCCTCCGGTGAACCCATTCCTTTGTAAGAAGGCACCTTTGGCACTTGGAAGCCAATAGGAAAAGTCTCGATGCCCTTGTTGATCATGGCATCAACATTAACCCCTTTTTTAGACTCTTTACTGACACTGGCCCCTTTCTTCAACTGGGCCACAACCTCGTCCAATTCCGAGCATTTTGCCTTTATTTTTCTCTCCATGGCTGCCTCAATTTCTTGCAGCTTTTCCAGACTAGCCGAGGCATCACCTCTTTGTTGGGTTGATTCAGCCTCTTTCTCTTTTCTAGTTCTGCTACCACTAGTTTCCCCGGCTTCTCTCACTACAGCCCACATTTCTTCCTTAAGCATCTCACGGAAATCCTGTGATCTCAGGAAATCCTTCAAAGCATCAGCGAGACTCGACGTTGGATTGGCCATCTCAACTTCTTCCCCAGAATCAGAATCACTTTCTATTTCAATAGCTCTCCATTCCCCAACAGTCCTCGAAGCCTGAGATCTTGTCCAAGGCTGCTCCAGCTTATTCTGCTCGACATCAGTCGGGAAACGTTTAGGGTCAATATATGGAATGATGTCATGAAGAGTGAGACATTGAAAATACTTATGATAAATCAATAGAGTGATGTCGTGCATGAAATGATGATGAAAATGATTTCCACTTATTATTCTATTATTTTTTTTCGGACATTCCAAGAACACCCAATGTTGTGCAAAAAGGTCACGCGTGGACCGCCACACAGACAAAGGTTTGGCACCTTTGGGACACCTAATGATTTTTATGATATGGTCGTGTGTGTGCCGACACACGGACAGAGTTTCGACACTTCGTAGGTCTATGTGATGATATGAAATGGTCGCATGAGGCAGCCCCATGGACAGAGTTCTGATGCTTTTGAGCATATGATATGAAATTATGTTGTAAGAAAGTCACGTGTAACAGGGGACACAGACAGAGGTTCTAGATTCGGGGAACTCCTTTCATGATTTGGGATGTTATGAAATACCCCTACATGCATACTAATCCGGCACTCGGGGAGTGCCTTGAATGATGAAATGATGTCATGAAGTAATCCGATGTGGACTACGGTGTTATATGATTTTTATAATAAGTGAGCGTGGTGTCATGAAATGCCTCGTGTAAATCGTCACACGGAAATATACTAGGACCATTGTGGTCTGTATTGAATGAGATAATTTGGTGGAATGGCCGAATGCAATCCGGTGCACTGGCAGAACACGGGTAATTTTGGGATACCCGATATGTTATGATATGATCATGATGGGTACTCTTGGAATGTCCTTAATTTAAATGAGGTGAAATGATGTGGATGTTTATGTCACACAAAATGCAAATGGCTGCACAAAAACATGGTTAGGATGCATGACATACATAATGATGTTATGTATGCTATGTGAAAAAATGCTAATCACGCAAATATAATGTTATGGCTGCAAAAATAATAGTTAGTATGAATGTCACACGGATGATTTAATGTTTTCACATGAAAATAAAATGCGAATGGCTGCATAAAAATGTGGGTTAGTGTCACACAAATGCTTGGCGTGTATAGCGTGTCATGTTTATGAAAATGGTAATGATGGTATGTCACGGGGTGGCGAGAAATACATAGCACACGAAACGTATTCTTCCAACCTTATTCCTCCAAACATGGTCTGTCTAGAAAATTCTAACCGAGTCCTAGGTGGGGTTCTCTTCGATCATCAACCGGGGATGATGAAGGCATGATTTTATTTTATTCACACGATTTATTTTGGTATCCTAGGGGAATCCAACTAAGGTTGCCTATATGAGTTCGGTCCAAGTCTGGTTAAAATCAAGGTTCCCATAGCAAAATATACTCCTCACTTCTCCCCACTCAAGGGTCCAAACGAAGGGGTTCGTACAAGGCTATGGGTGGTATTTCGTATCCGTGCCCCTAAGACCATGAGGAACAAAGGCGACACTTCAACAATTCACCGGGCTAAAAACAGGATACTTAACCTAAAGCAAAAATGTCCAACTAAAGAATGCAAAATAAAATACCATACAAGAATCATCCACCTTATTTTGATTAGACACTTTTCAGGGCTTGTCAAATTCTTTTAAGTTTTTAAGAAAAATTTTATAAGAACATCCCCAGCGGAGTTGCCACTGTGAGCGGACGATGTTTTCCACGGAACGCGGACTCCCTTTCGGAAGGGGCGCCTTGATTTCGGGCAACCCTCCCTCCCGTGGGGTTTTTATGATGGAAATTCGTTTTTGAAAAATTAAATTGTTTCATAAAAGAATCAAGACCTAAGTCTCGATGAATAGTGTAGGAGTCGCCACCCGGCTCAGCTCAACCGTGAAATTTCAGTGTGGTTGAACCAGACAAATGGCCGTCACACTATCCAGAGATCTAAGTCCGGACAAGTCCCTTATTTCGTGTCTAATCAAAATAAATACGGCTAATGTTCTAAGATGGTATTTCATAATCTAAAGTCAATTTTATTGAATAAAATATGCAACGTACATACAGATAAAATAAAAATAAAGCAGTAAGTAATTAATTAAATTATTACAACCCAATCGAATAAAAAATAAAAACTCTCAACCTCACCTTACAATCGCCTAAAATACACAAATTAATCTATTAAATTATATCAAAAATAAAAATAAAAGAAATTAAAAGCTACAAAACAGAGGGTTAGCGTAGTTTATAGCACACCACAAGTAGGACTCAAGTAGGACGGAATAGGATTTTAGAATTCGGGGGCATACATTTAGGGGGATAACCGGGTCGGCTCGGCTAGCCGGCTTGATTAGACCTGGAAAACATTTTGAAATGTCCCTGTATTTTGGTTTTGTGAGAAAATCATTTTGAAAACATTTTTTCGAGTTTAATTTAATTTAACATATGAGGTGGGCCGGTTTTCGGGAGAATCGAGTCTCCGTCGTTGTATTGTTCTAAATGCGATAATACTGAAAATTAAATCTAAGGTTGTGAATGCATGCAACAAAATTCATTTTGATGATTTTCTGATTTTTCTGAATTTTTATGATTTTTAGAAATTTTTCTGGATTAAAATGGAAATTCGGCTTCTGGACGGAGATTACAGTCGTGCGACTGTAACTACAGTCGTACGACTGTAAATCGTTCAAATGCAGAAAATCGCCAAAATTTATTCAAACAAAATTGAAAACTTTGAGAGAAATCAAGAACACTCGTACGACTGTTCTTCAACTCAAGAACGGTCGTACGATTGTTTTTTATTTCCAGAAACAGCAAGTGCAGAAAACAAGTTTATATGCACCAAAACACACCAAATCACCCAGAAAAGCAATAAAATTGAAGGTTTAAAGTATATTTACCTC
The DNA here is from genome assembly GCA_039660915.1 of Euphorbia tirucalli. Lineage (NCBI taxonomy): Eukaryota > Viridiplantae > Streptophyta > Magnoliopsida > Malpighiales > Euphorbiaceae > Euphorbia > Euphorbia tirucalli. The sequence goes on from CM077639.1 coordinate 18,190,459, forward strand.
TTTGGCGCTGATCCACCGTAGGAATGACCACTGGAAACGCCCCAATCTCTTCCAAATTGCTTCTTCTTCCTTGTACGCTGGGGTTTGAAAAATTGTCCAAAATACTCCAAAATGTCAAGGATTCTGTTAAGTTTAAGGTCTGAAATTGATTGAGCTGTAAGTGTCAAGTTATTAACCTAAAATTTCTAACAAGTTTTAACTTTAACACTTAAGAATCAGAAGAAAAAGAGGAGGAAAAATTGAGCTTTGTGTGTTAGTTTTCTTTTCCTTCCCTTTTTCTCTCTTTTCTCTATCAAATTCTCTCCCTAATCTCAAAACCAGGATCCTTTCTTTTTCTTCTCTTCTTCCTTTTATTTTATGCTCCTTTTCTTTTTTTTTTTTTTTGCCGGAGGAGTATTAAATGCTCCTCCTCTTTTTCTTCCTTCAGGGTATGGGCTTCTGCTACCTGTTCCGTAATTACAGTCTTACGACTGTAACTACAGTCGCACGACTGTAATTACAATCGTGTGACACTGATAAGGTCAGTTTTTGACCTTATCTTTTAGGCAATTCGTGGTTTAAACGATAATTTTTTAGAGTCTTTTGTGTGAATGCTTGTTTGGTTTTGCGTATTTTGTGATTTTTATGTTTTGGTTAGATTTTCATAACTTTTAGTATTTTTTCGTGTTTTTAGGGGTATTTTTGTAATTTTGGATAATACGTCCTTTTTGTGGTCCGTGGCTTTGGTGCGGTTATGTTTCTTTATGTTTGTTTTGGACAGGCATTATGACCCGGACCGAAAGTTGGAGCGACGGTGGCAAAGAAGAGCTTGAAGTGCTGAAAAGCAAGGTGGCACGGCGTGCCATTCCAGCGTGCCAAGGGACGGAATCCAGTGGATCGGCACGAAATCATGCCACCACCACCAGCACGGTGTGCCAACCCTAAATCTACACAGCACGGCGTGCCACCACCACCACCACGGCGTGCCACCCACAAATTTGCACAGCACGGCATGCCACCTCCACCAACACGGCGTGCCGAGCTCCGGAATTCTGCTGTTGCCCTACTTTCATCTTTTCTGTTTTATGGTTTTAACCTAGCCATCTAAATAGGTTATTTTCTAAGTTTTTTGCATCTTTTTCTAGACTTTTAAAGTGTAAAGCATAAACTTGTAGCTAGGTTTAATTGCTTGAACTATTTGTTTCTTTGAGTTTTGAACCATCAATTTGGTAGAAGTTTTACATTGAACCTTCCCCTTTTGCGCCGTTCTTGGTTCCGGCTTGAGTTCGTCTATAAAGGTACACCCCAAGCATCTTCACACCGTCGGAATCCGGTTAATCGGACCAAAAGGGCATAAGTTTTTCTTATTCTCTTTTGTAATTCGATTAAGTTAGTTTTTGATTCCGCAATTGATTATGTTTGGTTGTAAACATTGAATTCTTATCATCTTTCTTAATTAATACAATTGATTGCAATTTCTTTATGCAATTCCTTTAATGATAATCTAGTCTCATAAGATCTTAATTTGTTAAGCTCATATTTGTGGCATTACCTAGATTGACGCCTAGGAAACCATTAGTATTGACGACACTGTGGAATTTACGTGCCCCTATTTTCTGAGCTTTAGAATTAGACCGCCTCTAAACAAGGGAAACCGGCTAAGGACCTAAAAGATCTAGACATGCTAGGTTGAATTATCGAAAGAACATAATTAAGGGTTAATTGTTGAGTTAGATTCATCTATTTTAATTAATCAATAAATCCATCTCCATTAGCATTCTTAGGTCGGTAAACCGCCAATTGATAACCCAAATTCAAGTGCAAAGTAAGCTGGGATAGATCAACTAGGAGTAGGATAATTTAGTTGTTAGCATAATCAGACCCAAAATTAAGTTTCGCCTAGGACACGCAAGGAACCCGAGTAGTTTAGTGTTTGCAGAATATTTTTCTCTGTGGGATCGATACCTAGACCAACCAGAATTATTACTTGTCAATGATAGGTACACTGCCTTAGTTGTGCGATTCTAGGTTTAGTTTCACTACTTCGCCTAGGATCCACCAGACACGCTGGATCTTTTTTTTAAGGACGGAAAATCCCGACGCTTATAATATCTATATGAATAAACAAGATGCATGGTGTCCGTTATCCTCTTCTGTTGTTTATTATATTTCTTGATCTTAAGTTGACTGATTAATCGCGGGTTATAATTTGGTGATCCATACATCCATATTATATGACAAATGCAGTAGCATACTTAATTTAAAATAAATGAGATCCTATAGGCCTTTGATTACAACCTAATGAAAAACTAGATATCCTATCTAATTCTTCATGGGCTAGACTGCAATCCTTCTTGGGTTCCTACCATGGGCTTGCTCCATCAGTGCCTTCGACCATACTTGATGCAATTACAATAATTTATAAAATAAAATCTATTCTAAAATTACATCAAAATAAAAGAAATGGCACGCAGGTCATATTTCCCTAAATCAAATTACAACCGATAATAATTTAAGGCCCATAGAACTCAACATCACATTTCAAACAAAGTACCTATCGTGCACATACATACCAATATGATGCATGATCATGGCATTCCAAATTATAAATATAAATGTTCAGCCAAGTTACTTAGGGTGAAATCGCCAATTTTAACAAATGTGACTAAGGCCTATAAAGGCCCAATGGATAACATCCATTAATGTAAAATTAACAATTTTGCTCCCACTGGAATTTGGTTGTCACAAATTTAAAATTTAGACCTCCTAATTTTAACCGGTGTCACGGTTTATTGGGCCAATTTCACAAAGTCCATATTCAATTTAATATGCAAACAATTAAATTAAATATACATGCCAACAAAATAAACAATTTAAATACAAATTAATTTTAAAAAAAATTTAATTTAATTTGCATTAGGGCTGGGGATGAAAAAATACCATTAAAATCCGAAATCAGACCCAAACCCCGCACGCGGTGCTGCTGGCCCGGCAGGGCAGCAGTGCCGCTGCAGCAGCTAGCTGCTGCCAAAGACGGGATGATGGAATCACAAATTGCTATTCCATCTTGCCCAAACTTTTTTTTTATTAAATCATAAAAAAAAAAACAGCCATTAAAATTAGATAATCAATAAAGACAACAATTTTAGATGGAAACCAATATGGGGAAAAATAATCAAAAACCCCAAACAACAATTCTAGGATTCATCAAAACTAAAACCAATAGAATAAGAACCTTAAAATCACAAACTTGAAACCCATTCTTTCTTCAAGAACGCTTTCAAGAACCAATTTCAATCAATCTAATGGACAAAACCTAGGCTCTGATACCACTGTTGGGATTCGTCATCTGAAAAATAACGTGGCGCAGCGGAAAATACATCATTTAAAATTTCCTAGAATCCACCTATCGTGTCCGATTACCATTGATTAGAATAAAAACAATTTGAATCAAGAGAGATTAACTCACCGGATTCGTCTCTTTTAGAGACTGCTGTAGAATCGTTTCTTGAAACTGCGATCTCCAAAGTCCGGTGCACGATCAACTATCGAGCGGAAACTGGTGCTAGCTGAAGACGCGAAGGAATGGAGGATGAATGTTGGGATTTTCGACTGTTTTGGGGCTGCTATTGGTGGCTGAAATTTCCAGCAATTAATTAGGGTTTTCTTTCTTAAGTGTGCCGTTATATGGACATCTTGTCTAATTGGATTTTAATGAGGTTAATTAAATCCAAGCCCACTAGAATTATAATTACATAAATAAACTTTAATTAAAAGGTATATACTATGTAATTTAATTCCATTTGGCTAAATTTAATTACCGCTAAATAAAATTAAATCACACTTAAGTAAATACAATACATGTATTTAATTTTCCTACTTAAGAAAATTATTTAATTAATTGTTTATTATATTTCTTGATCTTGAGTTGACTGATTAATCAAATAAGCACCGACTTACTTGGGTATGGCCATACACTTATCAATCTCACTCATCAAGTGGCCAATGATATCATCACGGTGTTACCCGAGTGGCAATTCCATCACTTCATCATCAATATCAACATGTTCACCGGTCCACCCAATCATACCCGTATTTAGCATCCTTTTACAGACCTGTTAGGCTTATGTCAAAGTGAACCGGATTCCATATTGATATTATAATGAAATCTGGTCTGAGGACAAAAGAGACCTGCTCAAGAAAGACCTATGACACGACAACCATGTGGCTTTCTTGTGCAGATCGATCCAGTCCCATGTTAATGACATGTACCTATATTCATGACTGACTATACAACTACTATGGCTAGTTACGATCTGCCATACAGTCATCAAATATACAAGTCTGTGGTTCTATTCGTTCCCACGATTAGAATAGACCTGGTATAGGTTTTATGATTATCAATCAATGGATACTCTACTCATATTATAGCACAAGATATAAATGAAATAGATTAATTGCCTTTATTAATGTGACACAAATAATGTATTCATACAATGAGTCTTAATGTATAATACAAAATACAAGAATCCAATACCCTAAGAACTAGGGCATACCAACAATCTCCTACTTGCACTAGTTCCAAGTGGGCATTGCTCTACTTCCTATAGATCTGATATGACCGTCGTGCTGTGTCTGCGGCAACGCTTTGGTTAATGGATTAGCGACATTATTCTTGGTGTCAACCCTCTGTAATGATATGTCACCTTTGTTCACGATCTCCCAAATGAGGTGAAACTTTCTGAGCACATGTTTGGATCTCTTCTGTGACCGGGGCTCCTTAGCTTGTGCGATGGCCCCGTTGTTGTCATAAAAAATATCAACTGGGTCTAGGATAGTGGGTACTACTCCCAACTCATTTATGAATTTCTTGATCCAAACAGCTTTCTTTGCAGCTTCGCACTCATCTATGTACTCAGCTTCCATTGTAGAGTCAGCAATGGTGGCCTACTTTGAGGACCTCCAACTAATGGCACCGCCATTTAGGAGAAAAACATAACCAGATTGTGACTGGTTCTCATCCTCATCGGTCTCAAAGCTTGCATCAGTGTAACCTGACACTACCAGCTCATCTTGACCTCCATACACTAAGAAAGCATCCTTAGTCCGGTTAAGGTACTTCAAGATTGCCTTGACTACCTTCCAGTGTTCCTCACCAGGGTCCGACTGGTATCAGCTAGTCATACTTAATGCAAATGCGACATCAGGCCTTGTACATAACATGGAGTACATGATGGATCCTATAGCAATTGTATGAGGGATCCTTTTCATGATCTCCTGATTCTTCTTTGTGTTAGGACCATCTATCTTACTCAGCTTCAACACATGGCGCATAGGCAAAAATCCTTTCTTTGCCTTGTCCATGCTGAATCATTTCAGAACCTTGTCAATTTACGTGGCCTGACTTAGGCCTAGAAGCTGATTGGATCTATCTCTGTAGATCCTAATCCCTTAGATCATCTCAGCTTCGCCTAACTCCTTCATTGCGAAGCACCTACTCAACCACTGCTTAACCCCTTGCAGTGTTGGTATGTCACCTCCAATGATAAGGATGTCATCAACATACAACACTAGGAAGGTGGAAACGCTCCCACTAACCATCTTATACATACAGGGCTCATTTGGATTTTTTATGAAGCCATATTCTGTAATGGCTTCATTGAATCTCTGATTCCATGACCTCGATGCTTGCTTCAATCCATAAATGGATCTTTGAAGCTTGCATACCCGGTTTGGATACTTTGGATCGATAAAACCCTCAGGTTGTGTCATGTACACATCCTCGAGTAGCTTTCCATTAAGGAAAGCGGTCTTAACATCCATCTGCCATATTTCATAATCATACCATGCAGCTATGGCAAGTAGTATCCTAATGGATTTGAACATAGCATCTGTTGAAAAGGTTTCATCATAGTCAATTCCTTGAACTTGCTTGAATCCTTTTGCCACCAATAGGTGTTATCGGCTTTTAACTTGAAACACCACTTGCAACCTATCACCTTAGCACCTGGAGGTGAATCCACCAAGTTCCATACTTAGTTATCGTGCATAGATTGCATCTCAGCCTCTATGGCTTTACACCATTGATCTGAGTGTGGGCTTTCAATAGCCTCCTGATAGGTCTCGGGCTCCTCTTGGTCAACGACCATAAGGTCCCTATCATCAGTCACGAGAAAGCCGTACCTCTCTGGCTGATGATGTGTCCTACCAGACCTTCTAAGGCCCTGTGCAAACGATTCTGGTTCCTTAATTTCTTGAGTAGTCAGATTGGTTCTCGAAGCATCCTCAACAGTAGCTGTAGGAGTTTGTGAGTCTTAAACTTCTGAAAGTTCAACATTACTCCCACTGTCTCTCTTAGAAAGGAATTCCTTCTCCAAGAAGACTGTATTTCTGGCTATAAAAACTTTGTTTTCTGCTAGATCATAAAAGTAATAACCCTTAGTTACCTTAGGGTAACCCATAAACTAGCACTTAACAGATTTGGACTCGAGTTTGCCACTTGTCAATTTCTTAACATGTGCATCACAGCCTCAAATCTTCAAGAAGGAAACATTGGGCTTTCGGCCCTTCCATAGTTCATACGGTGTTCCCTCAACTGCCTTGCTTGGTGTATTATTAAGAATGTAAGCAGCTGTCTCTAAAGCATATCCCTAAAAGGAGATAGGGAGTGTAGCATGACTCTTCATCAAGCGGACTATGTCTAGCAAGGTCCTATTCCTCCTTTCTGACACTCCATTCCACTGGGGTTTTCCAGGAGCAGTGTAATATCCCAAAAATTCGACAAGTACAAATATTTGCTATATTCCAGTATGATTATAAGTGATATTATAATTTGAGGATTTTTGTGGACTAGAGTTCAGCGGTGATATATATATTTGCGAATTATATTTATGGGATGGAATATGGAGGAAATATAAAAATACACTGCAATCACATGGAATATCTGTTATCTGGACCTATATGGTCACCCACATGGAATATATGATACATGGACCGCAAGGTCAACCACTTTTTATCTGGACCGAAAGGTCAAAACACATGTTATATGAGCTGGCCAGCTAAATCATTTGTTATATGTTGCATAATCCCGGGGCAGTCGTTTAACTGGTTATGTCACAAAAAAAAAAAAAAAAAAAGAAATGGCTCATTCATTTAGATTTGCATGAATAAGTGTTGACATGCATACATATGATTGCTTGTGAATATTAAAGTAGTTAACGATTTATATTCACTATGTTGTGATTTTTGAATTTGTTAACAATTTATAATTTATAATTTCTGTGTAGCAACTTGTTAGGTCTATGGTTGCTTTCTAGACAAATGACACAAGCTGATAAGGATTAGAAATGTAGAGTTTTTATCAGGAAAGTAGTAGTTAAATACTTGTATATAGTAAACGTATAAGGGTGTTACAAGGAGTGAGTTGGGATACAATCCCACACTCTCTCAAAAACGAGTCAAACTTTTGGATCAAATATTCACCCCCTCGGTCAGACTGAAGTGCTTTTATTTTCTTGCCAAGTTGGTTTTCTACTTCATTCTTAAAGTCCTTGAACCTTTGAAGAGTCTTAGACTTATGCTTCATTACATACGAGTAACCGTATCTGCTAAAGTCATCCGTGAAGGTGACGAAGTACAGAAAACCAGATCTAGCACTAGTTCTCATTGGGCCACATACATCAGAATGTATCAGCTCCAGTAGCTCTGAGGCCCTTTCAGCACTCTTGCTAAAAGGCGCCTTTGTCATCTTGCCTCTCAAACAAGATTTGCATGTGTTATAAGACTGGATGTCTAGCACTCCACTAAAGTGAAGTCTAGCTATAGGCTTCTCGTTTTTGTGGCCAAGTCAACAGTACCAGATGTATGTAAGATTAATTTCATTCTATTTAATCCTTTTAGTATTTACGTTATAGATTGAACTTTCACGTTTTAGATCAAGGATATATAAGCCATTTTCAAGAAATGCTGTTCGATAAATAATATTGCCACATTGCATAGAAATTCTACCATGTCCAATATTAAATACAAAACCAGAAATATCCAACAAAGAAACAGAATAATATTCCTACGCATCGCAGGTACAAAATAATAGTTTCTTAGTTCCAAAACAAGTTTACTAGGCATCTCTAAGAAATAATCTCCGATCTCCATGGCCTGAACCCGAGCAGCATTTCCGACTTGAAGATCTACTTCTCCATATCCTAGTAATCTCCTATTTCTTAGACCCTGCACATTTGAACAAATGTGAGATCCACATCCAGTGTCCAAGACCCAAGATTTAGAAATAGCTAGATTAATCTCAACAACATAAATACCTGAAGTAGCAGTTTTTCCCTTCAGTTTCTCCCTTAGCTTTGGACATGAGCTCTTCCAGTGCCCCTTCTCATGACACTCATGGCAGACATCGTCAGGAGAAGCAACTCTTGCTTTAGGTTGGACCACCACCTTTTTACCCTTAGCCTTGGCCTTTTGGGCCTTAGCCTTAGCCTTAGATTTGGCCTTTCCCTTAGTAATGGGCGTATTGCCCTTGTTCATCAGTAATACTTCAGGAGTCTTCTTAAGAGACTGCTCAGTAAGCTTGAGCATGCCATGCAGCTCAACAACTGATTTATCCAACCCTTGTATATGATAGTTAATGATGAACTGGTTGTAAGACTCAGGAAGTGACCTGAGAATAATGTCTGCTGCCAAGTCCTGCAGAACTAGTGAGCCGAGGTGGGCAAGTGTATCAATATACCCCTTCAAATTTAGCACATGAGTGCTAAAAGAAGTCCCAGCTGCTATTACAGTCCTGCAAAGTGCCTTAGTTGTCAAGTAACATTCCTGACGAGCCTGATCTTGGAAAATCTTTTTAAGCTGATCCATCATCTCATAAGCATGCTCGTCCATGAACTGCTTCTGAAGATCAGAAGCCACGGTACCCAACATGAGGCACGAGACATCTCGGTCATCCCTCACATGCTGGTCATACTGCTCCACCATCGTCGTGGTGACGCCTCGACCTGCGGGAGGGCTAGCTGGTAAAGGAGCATTCAGTACATATTCCTTGGACTCTTGTCTAAGAACTATTTGTAAGTTCCTAGCCCAGTCCAGGAAGTTAGTCCCCAAAAGCTTCTCCCTCTCCAGGAGTGACCTAAGTAAGAGTGAGTTGTTGTTTGTTGCAGCCATTTTAAATTGCTAATGTGAAATGGGATTATCTACATGGAAGAAATCATTGCTTGAGTTAGAAATAAAGGACTTTTAAGCCAATTCAAATTAATAATCCCGTTTTAATTTGTTCGTTGGTGATGTTAATTGGCTGAATTGACTAAGATCCATAACTCCTCAATGATTGGCCGAACTAGGGCTTGCTAACCGATCATTGATTCGTTTGGTAGGACAACCTATCCAATCCCTCCATGAAGGACTCTTGGTTCGATGGGCTTATTAACACTTTACCCATCTGTGCTTAGGGCCCGCTCTGAGCTAATGCTACCCATGTTGAGTCAAACCGCCATTCACATGTTAACCATACCATGTATCCTAAACCTCGACGGCCCACCGAATACTACAATGTACCCAGCTAGGGCATGGCGCACATTGCAGCATCAGTGGGAGGAAGAGGTGTGAATGTGGGAAGCACTTTTAAACGACTCAATATTTTAATTCCGGATTAAAATTAAGTGATACGGCTTAGCATGCATAATCGCGGGTTATAATCTAGTGATCCATACATCCATATTATATGACAAATGCAGTAGCATACTTAATTTAAAATAAATGAGATCCTATGGGCCTTTAATTACAACCTAATGAAAAACTAGATATCCTATCTAATTCTTCATGGGCTGGACTGCAATCCTTCTTGGGCTCCTACCATGGGCTTGCTCCATCAGTGCCTTCCACCATACTTGATGCAATTACAACAATTTTATAAAATAAAATCTATTCTAAAATTACATCAAAATAAAAGAAATGGCACGCAGGCCATATTTCCCTAAATCAAATTACAACCGATAATAATTTAAGGCCCATAGAACTCAACATCACATTTCAAACAAAGTACATGTCGTGCACATACAGACCAATATGATGCATGATCATGGCATTCCAAATTATAAATATAAATGTTAAGCCGAGTTATTAGGGTGAAATCGCCAATTTTAACAAATGTGACTAAGGCCTATAAAGGCCCAATGGATAACATCCATTAATGCAAAATTAACAATTTTGCTCCCACTGGAATTTGGGTTGTCACAAATTTAAAATTTAGCCCTCCCAATTTTAACCGGTGTTACGGTTTATTAGGCCAATTTCACAAAGTCCATATTCAATTTAATATGCAAACAATTAATTAAATATGCATGCCAACAAAATAAACAATTTAAATACAAATTAATTTTAAAAATAATTTAATTTAATTTGCATTAGGGCCGGGGATAAAAAAATACCAGCAAATATGGGGAAAATTAATCAAAAACCCCAAACAACAATTCTAGGGTTCATCAAAACTAAAACTAAATAAGAACCCTAAAATCACAAACTTGAAACCCATTCTTTCTTCAAGAACGCTTTCAAGAACCAATTCCAATCAATCTAACGGACAAAACCTAGGCTCTGATACCACTGTTGGGATTCGTCATAGGAAAAATAACGTGGCGCAGCGGAAAATACACCGTTTAAAATTTCCTAGAATCCACCTATCGTGTTCTATTACCATTGATTAGAATAAAAACAATTTGAATCAAGAGAGATTAACTCATCAGATTCGTCTCTTCTAGAGACTGCTGCAGAATAGTTTCTTGCAACTGCGATCTCCAAAGTCCGGTGCACGACCAACTATCGAGCGGGAGCCGGTACTAACCGAAGACGCGAAGGAATGGAGGATTAATGCTGGGATTTTCGGCTGTTTCGGGGCTGCTATTGATGGCTGAAATTTCTAGCAATTAATTAGGGTTGAATTAGGGTTTTCTTCCTTAAGGGTGTCCTTATAGACAGCTTGTCTAATTGGGTTTTAATTAGGTTAATTAAACCCAAGCCCACTAGAATTATAATTACATAAATAAACTTTAATTAAAAGGTATATACTATGTAATTTTATTTCATTTGGCTAAATTTAATTACCCCTAAATAAAATTAAATCACACTTAAGTAAATACAATACATGTGTTTAATTTTCCTACTTAGGAAAATTATTTAATTAATTGTTTACTTTATGTAATTCAATTAATTTATAAATTAATTAATTACATTATGTAAACTTATTAATTAAATTAAATTCAATAAATTAATTAATTACATTATGTAAACTTATTAATTAAATTAAATTCAACCCAATGTTAATTAATTACTTTGACACCGAATGTCAACTAATTAATTAATGCATTCCTTCTAATGTATATTACATGTACAATTTCTATAAGTTCCGGCTCAGTTGATCTATTTGCACGATCCTATTGGTCTGTCTTTATGTTGGCAGTAGGCCCAAGGCCCACAGACTGTAAGTGGGTTCTAGCAAACCATTATAGCCCCCAATTAAGACAAAGATGCAGCAGTCTTTAGAAGACACTCACCCGGTAGTAATCTCATAGTTTCCTTTGCCTAATGATATCGATATGAATAAACAAGAGGCATGGTATCCGTCATCCTCTTCTGTTGTTTATTATATTTCTTGATCTTGAGTTGACTGATTAATCAAATAAGCACCGACTTACTTGGGTATGGCCATACACTTATCAGTCTCACTCATCAAGTGGCCAATGATATCATCTCGGTGTTACCCGAGTGGTAATTCCATCACTTCATCATCAATATCAACATGTTCACCGGTCCACCCAATCATACCTGTATTTAGCATCCTTTTACAGACCTGTTAGGCGTATGTCAAAGTGAACTGGATTCCATATTGATATTATAATGAAATCTGGTCTGAGGACAAAAGAGACCTACTCAAGAAAGACCTATGACGCGACAACCATGTGGCTTTCTTGTGCGGATCGATCCAGTCCTATGTTAACGACATGTACCTATATTCATGACTGACTATATAAGTACTATGGCTAGTTAAGAACTGCCATACATTCATCGAATATACAAGTCTGTGGTTCTATTCGTTCCCATGATTAGAACAGACCTGGGATAGGTTTTATGATTATCAATCAATGGATACTCTACTCATATTATAGCACAAGATATAAATGAAATAGATTAATTGCCTTCATTAATGTGACACAAATAATGTATTCATACAATGAGTCTTAATGTATAATATAAAATACAAGAATCCAATGCCCTAAGAACTAGGGCACACCAACAATGATTGTCTTTGGTTCCATTCATTCTTATGACTGGAACAGACTACCGATGACTTTATAGTCATATCATTTCCCCTATCCATGGTCTCACTGCCAAGTGCAGGACACTTGTCAACATGGATATGGATATATCCGTTGGATTCTCTATTTATAACATTGTACAAGATATATAATAAATAGATTAATGCATTTATTCATTGACATAAATTGTAAAATACATAAATCTCATAACAAAGCACAAATGTATGATACAACACGAGGACCAATGCCTCTGGAATAGGGCATATCCAACATATACATCAAATGTTATACAATATAATATGGATATACAACAAATGGTAAAAAAGAATGTAAGAAATATAAGCAATACATAGCAAATGTTATACATATATAACATGAATTCACAAGACTAAAATAAGAATATGTTATTATTGCCAATATACTACATGGATAATGTAAATATCAGCAATATATACTAAACATTATACAAATATAATATCAACATATACCAAATTAAAATAAGAATATGTTATTACTTCCAGCCAATATACTACAAGTATAATGTAAATATAAGCAATATATTCTAAACATTGTGCAAATACAATATCAATATAACATGAATATACCACAAATATAATATGAACATAAGCAATATACACCATATGTTATACAAATATAATATGAATATAAGATGAATATAAGCAATATACACCATATGTTATACAAATATAATGTGAATATACAACAAAATATAAAAAAAATTAAATTATATTGTAAAAGGATATACAAAATTACTAACCACCAATATACTGCATATATAATATGATATAAGCAATATACACCAAATGTTATACAATATAATATGAATATACAATAAATGGTAAAAAAGAATATAAGAAATATAAGCAACATATAGCAAATATTGTACATATATAATACAAGACTAAAATATAAATATGTTATTACTGCCAATATACTACATGTATAATATGAATATAAACCTTAGACTAAAATAAGAATATATTATTACTGCCAATATACTTCATGTATGATAAGTGTATTTTATATACTTATTTTGCCTTTGTTTTTGTGCTTTAATTGAGTTGTTTTTATTTATTTAAGGTATATTTTACTTCCTTTTTACGTATTTTCCTTGTTAGGACCCCTAGGAAGAGAATGGAGCTAAAAGTGCATGATAAAGGAGCAAAATTGACTAAGGAGCAAAATTGACTTAAAACAGCCCACGAGCAGTCCTAAGGCGTGACCATGCCCTGGGAGGTGCTGATTTTGGAGTTTTAAAGCTGATTTGGTGATTTGGGCCTGCGTTCATGATGGGCCAAGGAAAAGCTGCGGGTTTGGTCTCATTGAGGAGAGAACTAGAAGTCTTTTGGCTGAGAAATCTTGATAGCTAATGGACTCCTTGTCAAAGGAGGAATGTTTTCTTTTTTTTGGTAATTCCCTTAAAAGAAGGGTTTTTTTTACTCTGAGGAGGACTCTTCTTCTCTTTTTGTTTTAGGAGGGGAGAGTTAGAAAAGGAGATTATTCATCATTCAGCAGGAGTTTTTTTAGTTTTTGGAGTTTAGCTTTTTAGAGTTTAACTTTTCAGATTTTATTTTTACTTTTTCTCTTGGAAGAACGGATTGGGAGAATGTGTTCTTGGGAGCTAGGGTTTGGAGGAGCATTCATCTTTTCATCTCAACGATCTGTACATCAACCCCTTTGATTCTAGTTTTCTCTAAACCTTTCTCTTTACCATGTTTTCTTTAATCCATTTTTGTGTTATTAGTTTAGTGATGAACTAATTCCACCATAGCTAAGGCTATGGTGGATCTTAGCAATTGTTTCATGTAATTATTTTATGTTCAATGCAATTTCATTCGTATTATTTTCCAATATTGTGTTGTGTATGTTTAATGCTTTGGATACGTGACCATCAATTCCAATGTTCATAGTTAATCTATAATTGACCAAAGGACTAGATTAACGGAATCATACAACACGACTTTTGCATGACCATTACTCTAGTGGCTCACTAGTTAGTGCTAGGATTTCTTAGACTTAATGCTTTCTTGCTTGGCGCTTAGAACTGAGAGGTTTAAGTGTTTAGGTTAAGAATCAGAATTAATAACCCTAACCGGTATTGATTATTTATGAAAATCGCCATTTTGGAATTTAATAGAATTAGTTGCATAATATAAAATATTGCTATAATTAATGCTAAGTGAAACCGGACGCCTTAGTTAGTTTCCTCATTGAATTTCTCTTATACAATTTTATTACATTCTTAATTTTAATTTAATTGTTTTTAGCAGTAATTTTAATTCACAATCCAAAATCAAAGATACATTATTCTCTCCGCCTAGATTAATATAAATCCGATTATATTTAGGGTTAGCATAATTAATCCTCGTGGGATCGATACTCTACTTACTATATATTACTTGAGCGACGAAGTGCACATACTTCTATTAGTGTGTGTGTTTATTCACGCATCAATGTATAATATGAATATAAGTAATATATACTAAACATTATACAAATATAATATCAATATAACATGTATATACAACAAATATAATATGCCAAACTAGAATAAGAATATGTTATTACTAATCGTCAATATAATATGAATATAAGCAATATAAACCAAATTTTGTACTATATAATATGAATATACAACAAATAGTAAAAAAGAATATAAAAAATATAAGCAATATATAGCAAATGTTATTTAGATATAACATGAATATACAAGACTAAATTAAGAATATGTTATTACCGCCAATATACTACAAATATAATATGAATATAAGCAATATACACTAAACGATAATAAAAAAATAAATATGATAAATATTAGAAACACGGATAAATTAATGTTTCAATACAGATAAGTCTAATAAATGACATAAGGTTCAAATAAAATAATTACATTAAAAAAAAAAAAAAAAGATAACAGGAAAACCTGAGTAAAGATATAAGGTTGAAATATGGATAATTGCATAAAAAAAAAAAAGATAAAATGGATTAATATTATAGCAGAATCAATAAAGTAAATTAAATCTAATAAAAAAATGCAAACTAAATTTGGCTTAAAAGGGAAAGAAATTGTATTTGTAGTTTAAATAGAAAAATGGGGGGATTCTAAAAGAAATAATAAGAGATTGGGTTATATAGGCTAATTTCCCCTTGAATATTTTGGTTTCAATAATTTTAAATTAAAAGTTTTTTTTTTAACTAATTTTTGAAACGTTCGAGATATTAATTAATTATTACGAATATTATTAGAGACATAAAAGTTGTAACAACCAAATTTAATAATATTTTAAACCTTCTTTTCATTTAAGATTTCTTTTAATAATATAATAAATGCAGTATATAAATGTTTAAGGAGTTACCAACTAGTGAAGAACCTAAATTTGAGAAAAAAATAAATAAAATTAAGGGGAAAAAATAGGAGAATAGATAAATAAGAATGAAAGAATAGTGAGGAAAAAAATACCTAAAACCTTCTTTTACTTAATATACTAGCTTTGAACCCGCGTGTTTCGGTGTTCAATAAACTATTATTTTCAATGCACTCGTGTAAATAGTAAATTTTTTTTATATAACAGAAATTTCTAATATTTTTAACATTGAATTAAAATTGAAGCAATTGCTTTTATACGAAACAAAGAATTGGATATAGAATACGATGATTAAACAACGAACAATACTAAGTCGTATAATTTATATATTACAATGTATGATAATGGAGGGGAGGAATTGACGTATCTGATTTGTTGATTTGGTACTTAACATGTTGATTTGGTCATAATTACTATTATTGTAATAGATAGATTATTCTAACTCTTCATTAATATTTTGTAAACTACCAATATCATCTACTTCATTGAATACCAATATTTCAGTTACTCTAAACACTAAATATTCTCAATTGATATAGGTTAGGTACTAAAGACACTAAATTAATATAGTATGCGCCAAATGGACGAATTGTGGATATATCATCCTCAAAAAGGTATTTATGTTGATAATGTTAACATCAAATAATTTGGTGTTTTCCACCATTAACTAAAATGTAAATGGAATAAATCAATGTCAATGTATTTTTTATTATCACGAAATTGTGTTCCTGTATCAAAATCTTCATATGGTGTGATCTTAATAAAAATATTAATTGTAGTTAATTTTTTTTAATTTTCAAATAATTGCATATAAAAATATATTTAGTATAATGATTATTTAAAATTAAGAAATTTATTACTACTCTTAAATTAAAAAATTATTAAATTCTAGTATTGTTTTTGTAGAAAATGACTAATTTTTTATCTTATTTTTACCTTATTCATATCGAAAAAATAAAAAATAATATAGTACGAAATTTATAAATATATTAAATATTTAAAACATAAATAATAATGAAACATATAAATAATAATTCATAATTATATTATATTTTTTATGTGTTTATTTTACATGGTATTTAATATTACGATATCTAAATTTGTATATAAAACTAATTGAATATATATATATATATATATATATATATATATATATATATATATATATATGTATGTATATACACCGAAGTTAATTGATATACATAAATAATTAATTTAAATAATAGTTAAAAAAACTAACTCAACATAATGACTTTAAACAATGAACCTAAAAAGATTTAAAATTTGGCAATAATTTCTCTTTTATTGTCATTAGGAGTTACAAATTGATCAGAAAATAAGTTAAATAGTGTACAATAATGGAATAACATTAATGGACAAATAATTATATATCACGTATTTAATTTAAAGTTATAAATATATAAATTTGAAAAAAAAAATGCAACGGGAGGAGAATTGAACATATGTAAATAACAATTGAAATATAAAAATATAATAATTATGTTTTACAATTCTAATTTTATAAAATAAATTATAATTTTAGTACATGAATGGTTAAAGAGAAGAAAGAAAAAAAAAAGACCAAATAACGAGAGGCGAAGACAAGATAAATCATCTGTAACTTTAATAAAATCCGAATAAATAATTTATATTTCCCTTTACTTTTTTTTCTCAAATCTACTTGCTCATCGTCAACATCTTCAATCTCCATTAGGAAAAATAACCTATAAAATGAAAAAAAAAAAAGTTATAATTTGCAAATAAAATTGTACAAATAAAAATTTATTTAATATCCCTATATGATTGGTTAAAAGAAAAGAAAAAAAAAACCAAACAAAGAGAGATGAAAAGAAGACAAAAAAAATTTAACTTCTATGAAAGCCTTACAAATGATTTATAATTCTCTTTATTTTTTCTCATATTTCCTTGCTCCTTACCAACATTTTCAATTTCCATAAAAAAAATACATATAAAATGACAACAAAACTATATAAAAAAGCGAAAGACTTACATATGATTTATATTTCTTTTTAATTTTTTCTCATATCTCATTGCTCTTACTAACATCTTCAATCTCCATAAAAAAAAAACCTATACAATGATAGCAAAAATGTAAAAAAAAGTAAAAGCCTTACAAATGATTTATACTTCTCTTTATTTTTCGTTGTTCTCTGTCAACATTTTCAATTTCCATAAAATAGACCTATAAAATAACAACAAAAACATAAAAATGCAAAAGTTATGATTTGATACTATAACTGTGTAACAACAAAGGCAGTAAACATTTTGAAGAGAGACCTCGTAGAGAGAGAAAGAGAGTAGTATATTGAAGAGAAAAAATATCCATCTGATATGGTTGCTGAAAGGTGGAAAAAATCACTAGCTATGCAAGGAGTATATTATCACTTGTTTTTGTATGAAATATAATTGAATTAATATAACATTATGGTTGTTACAATCCATTAAATTATTAAAATTATTACATAATACTCACTTTAATTCATTATTTATTTTTCATGAATGACAATTTATTTTGTAATGGCAATATATTAATTTTTCCATTAATATTTAGCTTTTATTGGGGAGGAATTTGAGATAAGAGAGAGAAACTACTAAAAACCTTGTTTATATAATATATATATATATATATATATATATATATATATATATGTGGAGCTCTTAAGTAATTATATTTGTTTTTCTTTGGAAAAAATTTAACGTAAATTCTATTTATTTAAAAAAATAAATTTTTATATTTGAAAAAAATTAATAGTATAAAAATGTGTTTTAATAATATTTTATGTTTTCAGCATGCTTTTAATAAAATTAAAATGAAAAAAGTTATTATTAGTTTAAATTGATGTAAAAAAAAATGTTTGATTCTGATTCTGGACTAAACCAAAGAGAAACGATAAGTGGTGATTCTATATCATTTTGATTCTCATTCTAATTCCGAAGTTTAAACCAATGCCCCCTTACAGTTTATAATTTCTATGTGTAATTTTTCTTAATAAAATTAGATTTTATAAATTATACTATTCAATTAATTTACTTTAGCATTTGAAGTTATAGTCTCTACACTTATTCACTGATTTACGCTTTCAAAGGTAATTTATGTTTCTTATCTCATATCTCTCCATTCACATTTATCAATTTTATTGAGTTTTTCAGAATTTTTTTAAATTATTTTCATGATAATTAAGCCATAATTCATGAATCAATAAAAGCTAAAATTTAATGGAAAAAATTATTTCTTGACGTTACAAAACTAATTGTCATTTATGAAAAATAAATAATGAAAATAAAGAGATAATTATGTAATAAATGTAATAATTTAATGGATTACAACGACTATAAATTTATATTAGTTCAATGATCTTTTATATATAAATAAGTGTCACTACAATTTTTGCATGCATAATGATTTTTTTTTTTCTCTTCAGCAACTATATCATATGTATATATTTTTTTTAACATATTAATCTCTCGGTCTTTCTCTCTCAACGAGGTCTCTTTTCAAGATTTTCATTGCATGTTGTACAATTTTGGTTGCAGATGATAAGTTTTGTATGTGTGTTTACATCTTATAATTGTTTTTTTTTTATGGAGATTGAAGATGTTGATAAAAAGCAATCAAATATAAGAAAAAATAAAGAGATAAATAAATTATTTGTCAGGCTTTCACTGGGTAAATATTATTGGTCTTTTCTTCATCTCTCTCTGTTTGGTCTTTTTTTCTTTCTTTCTTTTCTTTAATCAATAATGTATGAATATTATGTAATTTTTTTTATTTTTTTTTCATTTTAGCTGCAAATCATAAATTTTGTATTTTTTTTGTCATACAATAGGCGTTAAGATTGAAAATATTGGCGATGCTCAATTGAATTTTAGAAAAAACATAACGAGAAAAATATACATTATTTTTAAGTATTTTACAGAGGTTAAATATTATGAAATAAAGATTGAAGATGGTTATAAAATTGAATAATTTTTGGGTCTTTTGCTTTCCTTTAACAAGTCATGTGAAAAATTAAAAATATTCTCTTACAATTATAATTGCAAATCATAACTTCTGTATTTTATATTTGTATTGTCATTTTTATATGTGTTTCTTTTATGGAGATTGAGGATGGTTATAGTAATGAAATTAATAAGTTGACCCAATAAAAAAAAAATCGTACGAAGATATGTTGAATTAAAAGATAAGATAAAATAAAATTAATACAAAAGTATAATATAAGTTAAATTTAAAATCTTAATTGTCACATGAATAAATAAACTCTACATCTAACTATGTCTTGGTGATAAGTGTATCTCTCTATATAAAAGGTTTAAAATTCGAGTTTTCTTAATATTATATACCACACCTTTATAAAAATATAAATTATCAAAGAAAAAAATAATAAATAAAAGATTTTAGATTTTATATGTATATATATATAATTTATTAAATAGACCCATACAATGTGCGGGCTCAAAACTAGTTAAGTATTGAATTTTAAGAAAATGTTATGCTATAATGGTTGAACTTCTTAAAAAAAAGTTATTTAGCCTTTAATTTTATTTTTATTTCTTTAATAAATTTAGAGCATGTGATCAATTTTAAAAAAATTATGAGATTGAATCTACATATCCACATTTAAAAAAAAAAAAAAAAACTTACTATGTCTTTGCATAACGTCTTCCATAAACATGAACATAGAGAAAAAGAAAAACACATGTATAACATGAAGGACAATAATGAAAAACATTTTCAATTTAATTAATTATTTTTCAGAAAATATTGAGGGTGAATTTGTAACTTAACCAAAACAAACAATCTAACGACGCAATTAAAAACAGACACCAAAGCTGACGCGAGTCAGAGGTTGTCTGAATGCGTTTTCGTTTCTTTATTTTCACTTTATTTATTTATGTTACTTAAAGTTTTTTTTTTTTTTTTTTTTTTGAGTTATTGATAACCAAAAATGAATAATTATAAATCAATCACAAGTAATAGTAGTAAACTTATTATTTTTTTAAATTTTCGAAAAAAAATTAATATCTTTCAAATTTTTGAATCGATAAAACAAATAGAACAAAATTTATCAATTAAAAAATTCTTGAAAAATCTTACCCTATCCATTAAAAATAAATTATATTTTATTATTTAAACTACTATTGCATTTAAAATTTCAAAACATTAGGAAAATTAAAATATTTAACTAACGCTCAAAATAACTAAGAAGCTCGATGAACTTAGAGATGGTCCAATTAGAGATGAATGCTAAGAGTATTGTTGATGTGTTAATTTTTCCAAGAGATTATATTTATCATGTATTAGTAGGCTATACCATAAAGAATTGCTTGAATTTAGCTAAATCGTTTATCCAAATTTCTTTTCATCATATTCATCGATCTGCGAATATGGTAGCTCATATTGCACGAGCTGCATATTCTTCGACATCGCAAGGGAATTGATTTTATGAGTCTCTTCTGTTTGCTCGGTCTGTAATGTAATAAAATCATTCCTTTGAATAATATAATTAGTTTATTAAAAAAAAAAACTCGAATCCATAATAATGATAAATAATAGGATAAAGAAATAAAAAACACGATTATTCAAATAATAATCATGAAAATATTACTAATAAAACTGAACGGCGAAAAATGCAAAATATAAAACAGAGGACCTCACCGGTCGGGAATAACTGTAGATGAACAAGGAGAGCCAAAATATTCTCAGATCCGTCGCCGTTAGTTGACGTCTTTTCCTCCCATTCATCAATCAATCTCTTTTTCTCTCTCTCCCATTCTCTCCTTCCACTGTCACTGATGAGTGTTAAAAGCTCTGCCTCTGCATCTCCCAAAGTAAAAGCCTCCACACCGCAATACTCCATTTTCCTCTGAATGAAATCAGTTTGCTGTAGAGAAATAACCCTAGATCGTCGGTGTCTTCTTCCACGGTGAAGATTCGGTCGACATTAACCGGTACTTGTAAACACTTCGTCTCTTTTTCCTTTCCTTTTTTTGTTTTTCTTTTGGTGGTTTTTGTATGCTGATTTTGTAGTCACTAATGTTCTATTTCATAAATTTAATGAAGATTATAAAGGGAATTTAGATAAAATATAATATGACAGTCTAAACTCAACAGATATTGTAAGCTAGGTTCTATCTTGAAATGGGATTTTCTTCTGCCTGCAAGCCTCCACTGGAAGTGTTTTTTCAGTCCCTGTCTATTTCCTTGTTGAAATTAAGTATGGACTTTATCTTTTTCATCAACATTCTTCAATTCTAAAAGCAACACTATTCTTTCATTATATTTAGAATTTTTACTTTTAGACTTTGCGTTTCTACCTCCATGTTTCATTACTGCTGGTTTTGGCTCCACATCCGGTAGATTTCCCCAATTCTCATCAATTCTTCACACCTGTTATTTGGATGATTTAATTCCTTTATCAGTCCATTCTAACGAAGCCGAATTCCTTTATTAGTGCATTCTACCGAAGCCAATACATAAATTTTATTTTTGTTTATGTATATATTGTTGTCTTTGTTTCCAGAAAATCATAACTTTGATTTCTGTTTATGAGATTTTGTGTTTTTGTTGACACTTGCAGCAACCAATTTATCTACCAAGTTCAATTAGCCAAATTACAGAACATACCATTAATTTCGAACCTTCAAACAGAAACAAATATATATTCAAGACGTATTATTTCGACAGGGAGAGTAAAGAATAATGAAGGCAAAGAAGAAAGGGAAGAACTGTAAAATTAGGTTGTATGGAGAGTAGATCATGGAAGCGTAAGATGGATACAAAAAGGTTAGAGAGTAATTCTTATCAAATAAGAGCAAGGGTAGATTTGGGATTTTCATTTTAATTTATATCAAGTTGACTGTTAGAAAGCTTTGACTAACATATTTTTGGTTGGTTTTTAACAGGAGGGACTTAACTGTTGAACAAAACAAAAGATAGGGACCTCACATTGTATTTTTGATAATACGATGACTGACTAGTGTGTTGACTAGTGTGTTAGGTAAAAGGTGAGGGACTATTAAATTATTTACCCATATTTAATTATCTAATAATAATGGCATTCTTTGGCAGATTAGAAAAATGGAAAAAAATGAAATATCATATTTCTTACGTTACAATGTTTGTTTTTATTTTTAATTTTTTTAGAACAATTTTTTTGGTTGATTTGTGCATACTTGTGAAATCTGATGATCTCAAATGCCAGTGATTAAGTTAGAATATCTGGATTTATATATGTGTTAATTTTTAAATGTTGAAGATTTTACTTGTTAAAGTGTACTTTGTTTTTGGTTGGTGAGCAAATGTTGCAAAACATTGAGCAGAGCAGGACTGCGTAAGAGGACATTGTAGGTTATTGTGGGTTCTATAGTTTCTTTTGTCAATTCTTTAGATATTTTATTGAGAAAATAGTAATAGGAATTAAGTTCATGTCTGAATCAATATATATCTGTAATTTCTCTCTCTCTATCTCTCTCTTCTTTGGATTTTTCTATTTGAACTGTTGTTTACTGGACGGTTTTAAACTAGTGAGGTATATTTGTGAGTATTGCAAATTTGGACGCATCTAAGCCTGCATTGATGTTTGAGGGCGGTCATCGTAAAGCTGAAGAATTTGCTCGATTTGTTTTGTTTTATTTTATTTGTATCATTTGAAGCAAATATCTCAATCACGTAGAGAAAATTTGTTATGTGATGTATGTTTCAGGTGGCAGCGGTGAAAACCATGTATTGAGATTCAATGTCAACATTGGCTAAAGATTAAGTCTAAGTTATTTCTGCGGAACAAACGCCTGTTAATTTTAGAGTTTCTATGCGTTGCAAATGATTACTCATGAGCAAGATCCTGATGTTGTTCAGTGGGGTCTCCAGTTGTTTGAGAGCAATCCCTATTCTACTTATGTGTATTGTGGCACTAATACACAAGATGATATAAATTATTATGCCGGGCAGCATTTCAAGGATGACTATTACAACACAGAATGTTGCAATATAGAGAATGATGAGCTTCTCGCACATACTCTTCAAGAAAAGTTATCACAACTCTCAGTTGCAGAAGCACCGGATTCTCCACAACAAGGGGATCAAGTTTCTTCGTTCCAACTAGATTGGCATGGCCAATCTATCGAGGATTATGGTGATGGTTGGTGTTAACAATTAGAATGCAAATCTGAATATTTGTGTGGTTGGTGAATGAGGATGTTCTATAGCCTACTCTATTATGCTTATTGTGTCAATAATATGTAGGGCAAGAGCGTCGTAAGGACGATGTGGATGATATGGGACCTTCTAGTTCATGCTCTAGTCTTGAGGAACTTTCTTACCCTTTGGAAGACCAGTCATACTCCATAGAGCTAGCAGAGGAGTATTCTTTTGATTGTGAAGTAGGAAAATGGTTGAATGAGATGGTCCCTATACCTGTGAGTGCCACTTCAAAATAAAGCCAGATTTGATACTCTATTTCATATGCTTCTCCATAGCTGTAATGGGTTTGAATCTTCAGTGCTTTTCCTTCACTAATGTGTACGGCCATTTACACATGTACAATTGCATCTTTAGAATAGTTGTTTGATATTATAAGATTCATTTTTTGGTATCTTATGTCATACGATGTTCTTTTAGTTTGAACCTTTTTAAGTTGGTTTAAGTTTAGCTCACTCTATGATTTGGCATCCTGATGTTAGTTTTTAGCTATTTAGCTCAACTTTATGATTTTTTTCTGCCTATGTCGGGTTGGTATTTAGTTGGCATGAATTGCTATCTTGCCTCCAGATTAGTGTGTCTCTGTGTGTGAGGATAGCATTTGGTGATGACATTTTATTTGGTCCTCAGTCAAATTTTGGCCCTTGTGTTGAGGGTTTCTGCTTCAATTTTGATGCATGGTATACCTTAACCTTCCTGAGGTCTGATTACCTCATTAAATCTTGTGTTTTCTCCATCTAAAACTTTAAAGAATTGGCTTGTTATCAATGAATGCCATGTTTTCCCTGAAGATCGATAAACAAGTTGCACAAACTAAAATGATGTATGCTTCCCTGCTAGTTGTAACTGTTATATGTATTGGCTTCTTAATTATGATATCTTAAAATTATGTATTGGCTTTGTGCAGCATGTTCCTAGAATAAATGGAGAAATTCCATCAACTGATGAAGCAACGTTAGATCATCAAAGGCTATTAGACAGGTGGTATTTCGTTAATTTTGGATAGCGCTTGCTCTCTCTTATTGGTTTTAAGATCTTGACTTATTCTTTGACAAATATTTTATGGGGTCCCTCATTTTTTTGTTTATATAATTATTGTTTTCTAAAATTCAATGGTGATACACATCATAGTTTCATGACTCTTAAAATGGATTTTTCTTCAGATTACTGGTGTATGATTTAGTTGAGCGTAAAGTTCAAGGAGATGGAAATTGTCAGGTCAGCTTTGTTACCTTGGGCATTCCTTTTTCTTTTAATATCTGGTGCTTTTAGAATATAAGCATTAGTCCTTGGATGAGAAACATTGCCACAAAAAGATGTTAAAAGTTTATTTATTCATATCTATCTATTCATATGCTGTGATTTATAAATATGCTCATGGTCATTTTACACTGTACAACAATAGAAATTTATTGTGATTCTGCATCTACTTATTCCCTTCATGCAGACACTTTCTTGCATGCTTATTGGAGTATGGTTTTTCTTTTTACCATCCTTATTAGAGATAGCATTATTTTCTAATTAATCATAATATATTCTTGGAAGTTCTGCTCGTATTATACCACCATTGACACTATATGTTATTCAGAACTAGGAAGCAGTAATTTATTTTCTCGTCGAAGGTCCAATGAGCCCAGGCAGCATTCAAAGTCCAAGTTGGATTAAGTATTTGAAGAATAGAGTTTTCGTTCTTTTATGATACAGCAAATATACAACCACTAAGTATTTATAGTTAGGCTTAGCTAAATTACAAGACCGAAAAAGGTAGTTTCTTCACCTAATCTCTCTTTTTTTTTTTTTTTTTTTTTAAGTCTAGTAAATCCATAACTTCTAGCTAACAAAATATATGCCTATTCAGAAGTGCCCATCTTGTATATTAACTTATAATTGCCCTTTATGAAGTCCTTTGGTAAATGAAACTGCTCCTTGATTTGATGTGGGAAGTCTTGGAATTCAAACTAGTCCAGTTTCTAACTATTGTTCCAGTGAGTAATTTATTTCCACATATTTGGTTATATCATGTAGAATTGGATTATGTGCAGAAGCACTAACATCCTTTTTGTAACATAAACTTTTGCGGCTAGAATAACCGGTATTTTTAAATCTTCATTAACCTGTTAATTCAAATTACCTGACAAATCTCAAGAGTAGCTTTCCTAAACTTTGCATCAGCACTACTTTGAGTTACAACACTCCATTTCAACTTCACCATCTTACAAGATTTCCTCCCGCCTTTATAGCATCTAGAACTTGAGCACCTCTCTATTATGCTTCTTACCTAATCAACATCATAGAGTGCCACTTGTAAATGACTAATTTATATCCAACTGTCTTCTTCCTTGGTTAATCGATGCTCTCTTATTTTTTATTTTTCATAAGTGCATTCACCTCATCTATGCTAGCCATTTTCCAATCAGTTCAAGTGCTTCTTGGATACTTCTAGGGACTGGACAATCTATGGTAGGACAGGTATTTGGCTATAGGATGTGTAGCACATTATTGATAGGACAGGTATTTGGCTATAGGATGTGTAGCACATTATTGAATTCCTTTTCTGATGGCTATCGGAACATCAACCATCTGAATTACCAACATCTTTTGGATTAACAAAGTTTAATATAGGCTAAGGCCTAAGAAAGATTTAAAAAAAAAAAAAAAAACCACATGGTGTAGGAGTACTGGGTTCAGGATGAGGATTTTGGGTTTGGGATTTATCTTGTGCCAAATTAGGTTGTTCTCTTCAAAGAGGAAGCATTCTTGAATATATTTTTAACTTTGTTGTAGGATATTCACCTTCTATTGTACTTTCTCATAAATTTTAAGATGGATTTGGCACCTGATTAACATTTAGTCATGCAGAACTTTTGGAATCTTCTAGAGAAGGCAATTTTAAAGGAACAATTGGTAACCAGAAGAATTAGTTTCCTAGAAAGTTTTAAATTCATCTGCCTTTACATGCTTCCCCTTAATATGCTTTTTGGTTAAAAACATCCATATTGACATGGATTTATATTCTATACTTTATATTATTATTATTATTGTGACAGGAATAGAACAATTGGTACCCTTATGATTGGATGCATAGTCAGTGAATACCAAGTTTTTCCACTCTAATATCAAGCTTTGGCCAACATGTATCTCAGGTGTACGAAGAAACATGATCCATCCAAACACTCTTAGAAGCAAATTTGCAACTAGTTTGTCATGGGAGGAAGACTTTTGAAACAGTTTGAGGGTGTCTCGTGATTTAGAATATGAGATGTGATTCTACTTGTCGATTATGATGCCGCTAAAACAGTTTCCCCTATAAATGATTTGGAACATTCATAGAGAACACTAGAGTCCAACTAACTTCTGGAAGCTGGGAATTTTTTGCTTTAAAGTTATACTGTTTTGTTTGGTTGTCTTGAAAAAAAGATCGATGTTGAATTCCTTTTTGGTCAAAAAGGGTCTCAATAAAATATTCTTTTGCTTTATGTTCCTAGAATAGAGTTTTACTTTCAGGTTGGTTTGAGCTTTCTGGAAATCCTTGCATAATTTTCAATATTGATCTTTTTTGGTTGCATTAAATAATTGCTACAAATTCTCGTATGGTCATCTTAAAAGTACAACATCATCTTTTTCCAGTTAAGGTAGGCTTTTCGCTTATGTGTTCAGGTTCCAAGTTTCTAGTTTTTCCATGAAGTTCTCGGCAATTCATGCATCTTGCTCCTGTGAGTAAATTTGCATAAATGGCTCGGTCGCCCTTTTTCCCCAGCATTGCCTTTCTCCTGTTTTCTTCTCTTTTACTTTAGCAATTGATGGTTGGAAGTGGCTGCTGCCCAATTTTTCTAACCCTTCCTTAAACTCAACATTCAAACTTGGTAGAAAACAAAATGTTTATGTTATCAAGGCGCTGTCGACAATTAGCTGATCTTCTAGATTTTCCTAGTTGTACTCATTAAACAAATCAAGGTCCTACTGTTACCATTCTAAATTTATTGAAATCATGGTCTCTTTTATCATTTCTTTCTTAATTTCTCTGACTATGAGTTGATAATTCATAAATTTTGGACTGGTTACCTAGATCAGTATGCATCTGGTTTAGGTTGTCCCATGTATCTTGGCTGTTGAGTTGCTCTCATATCATCCTCCGTAGAATTAACCTGTTCATTGCCATGGAATTTTTGGCATTTCCAAATGGCATATTCACCATCATTTCCACAGCCACAATTGTACATACGCACAGGATGGGACCAGCACGGGAAGTTATTTCCATTAGTCAAGAGGTAATCTATACTAAGTAGGGCTCATTAGCAAGTTGTGAAGAATTTTCTGTGGAATTGGAAGAAGAAATTTCAGGCATCTGAGCTAGGAGAAGCTGAAAAATGACCAGAAAAAGAAAACCTTTGTCTGAGTCGGAACCACTCTTTAAAATGCTGAAGTTTTCAAAGAAAAGAGTCCTAGTTTCATGATACAAAAACATACAGCCCCTTGTATTTATATTTACACTTGGCTAATTACAGAACTAGGTCGTGATGCTAATTTCCCTCCTTGGTAAATTCCTAACTTATAGGTGATAAAATGTTTAAAAAACAATATGTGGCCTCTTCTCTAGTGTTTGCTTGAAGTGGTCAGTCTAAGATATGTTTATCTGAACCTGTGCTTGTTTTATAAACTTTGCTATTCCACCTGCAATATCCTATTCTAGAGGGCTGTATGATAAAGAATAGTATTATATGGCAGGTTTTTTCGGATGTTTTCTAGGATCAGAAGGAACCGCTATAATGACCACTACGCGCATTTCATTCTCTTCGATCTTATCTTTGATTGCTCTTTATGAAGTCGCACCGGGAGCTAACAGATTAGTATATAATTTTTTGTATGTCTGCATGGGTCTGTAAAGATTTTTGGATATTGACAATTCATGAATCTGGTTAATCATAGAGAACTTCACTGCAAAATAAAAATAATGCAAGAAATCCCTTCATTTGAAATCTTTCATCTTTCATCTTTCATCCAATCAAAATAAAAAAATTCTATATTGAGTACGTAGACATTATTGTATATCTGCTGTCAACTCTAAGTGGCGTGAGTACATAGATACTGTTTATTGGAGGTCACTCTATGCTTTTCACGTGTCTAATATTTTAAATGATGTCTCCAGTTTCGTGCTCTCTCAGACCAATTTTATCTCACTCCTGAGCACCATGAATTTGTGAGACAACAAGTTGTACATCAGGTTAGCCATTCTTTTTACTGAAAATTCAGTTGCTTGGTTCAGTACAATTTCACGAATGATATTGGTCTGGGCTTGTTTTCCAATGAATTATCAGCTTAAGTCGTATCCAGAGACATATGAGGGTTATGTTCCCATGGCTTATGGTGACTATTTGGAGAAGATGTCCATGTATCTCTCTATTCCTTTCTATTGACTTTTTAATTTTCTTTGGAGTGATAATTGATCTTGGTTTTTCCATAATGTGATTGAAAATAGGAGTGGTGAATGGGGTGATCATGTCACTTTGCAGGCTGCTGCGGACTCGGTATGCTTTAGAAACCTTTGCATTAGACCTTGTCTAATGATTTCTAATTGTTCTATGATGCTATTTTGTTTTGTAGTTGTTATAGGTGCTGTGACTTGAAATTATCATTGCACATGTCAGAATTCCAACATTTGAAAATTGTTACATTATTCTTTATTGTGCTGTTCCCTTTTATAGCACCGTACTCATATAGACTTCTGAGTTCTATGCAGTTAAGGGATTACATGCATTTGCAAAATTGTTATTTTGTTCATAATATTAGCTGGGTACAAGGAATATATATTGCTCACTAAAAGGGAAAAGAAAGAGTTACTGGCATAAAAATATCTGATAGTTTCTGCCTAATATGTATGTTGAAATCAGTGGTCAGTGATGCAGTAGTGAAAAATGACGGATATTATAGCTAAAATACCAGTGGCCGGGGATGAAATAGCGATAGATGAAGGATATTGCAGCTAAGTTTGTGAAGTTTGATTAGTTTTATTTTTTAGTGTCAAATGATTGAAATATGGCAACAATTCTCTAATGGCTTAAGATACCCTGAGGGTACAACTGCTTTGCTGGGGACATTCCTGTCTAATTTTTGCCATTAATTTGTTGCAGTATGGTGTCAAGATAATTGTCATTACATCTTTCAAGGATACTTGCTACATTGAGATTCTTCCTAATGTTCAACGATCAAAAAGAGGTACCTTAATCAACTTTATTCTATGGGTTTTGTTCACTTGGAGAGAATCTCAGGAGCAATTATTTGCATTTTATTGCAAGTAACATTCTGAAAGCAATTTTTATTGGAGTTTGAAAGAATTCTAGTCATAATGCATTTGGTTTCCTTGTCATGGGCTCTAATAATAAAAGATGGTTTTCTTCTTGTGATCCATCAAGTTGGAAGAAATGGGTACAAAAACGTATATTGCTGCTTTATGCACTCTAACTCCATGTTCATTATGTAGAATTCTAAGCAAAGACCAAATATTTTGTTTGATGGCCTAGCATGCAAATTGTGTACTCATCTATCTTATAGAACTGAGTAACTTGTCTGCCCTGTATAGTGTGGTTATTGTTATCCACGAATTCTATTTGAATAGTGCTCTTCTTTGTCACTTTCCTGGGTTTCATCCTATAGAAAATAGGTACTGCACTGAAGATTGTTTGAAAGTTCACCTCTTACAGTATGAAATGGTCAGAATGTATAAAGCTGAGCTATAACTAACTTTGATATCTTATAGCATAGCAGGTGAATAACCTCCCCAGTAGGTCAGACATTCTAGTCTTAGAGCATGTCAGCTTGTTGTGCAGTAATTCTCAGTAATCATATTCCAATAGTTTTTTAATGATTCTTCAGAAATATAAGATGAGTTATGTCGGTTAATATTTGTTGTGCAGTAATTCTTTTAAGCTTCTGGGCAGAGGTGCATTACAACTCTATATTTTCACGAGGAGGTAAAATTAGTATCAGCTCCACATCCCTTCAGTTTACTACTGCAGAATATTGTTTATATTCTTTAAAAAAAAATGTCTTTGGTGAAATTAAAGAGCTGAAATTAAGACTAAATTACCTATTAAATGAGGTAAATAAGAATTCAGGATGGTAGGGGTCTGAAAGCAATAGAGACTTTTAAAAGTTGTATGGCAGGAAAATAGTTCCCTTGGAATGCTATTAGAATATCACAATCACAGTGCTGAAAATTTCATTAATAGGGAAGAACGTTTTTTGAGAAACAGAGATTAGGAAGGTAGATACCGGAAAGAGGGAGGCAAATAGTTGCAACTTGCAAGTGAAAGAGTGGGAAAGAGGCAATGCCTGATTGCCGATTCTTTCAGACCAGCCATGTTGATACTTCCACTTCCTCTTCTACATATCTTGTGAATGTGATATTTTAGCAGATTAAAAAATTTTTGATCTGTTGTTTCCCTTGCAAGGACGGGTAATGACATACATATTTTTTCTTTGTTTGCTGTAGATTGGCCTATATACCAGACCAAGAAGAAGAAGAAATGGTGGATGTTCCGTAACAAACAAATGGAGTTGGTAGATGCATACAATGAGTGCAACAATTAGGGTTAGTCCATTAAATTCTGAATGTTCGCCTTTGGTGGTAGTAGCAGCTTTCTAATGACTAATTTCTTCCAGTCCAGACTGAAAAAGCAATGATGGGAGGAGCTCTATGATTTTTTTGGTCTGCTTTGCCTGTTTGGCACTCTCCTCATTGATGCAGTCTTAGTCCACATTATTTTATTGATCATAATTCAAATCATATTCTTGATCAAGATATATATATATATATATATATATATATACTGCCAAATGTCAAACATTCCTCTAAGAAACTCTTACTCGTCTTCACTCATGTACAATGAGCCTCCTCTGTACTTAGCTTGCGCATGCTAGTTTTGGCAGTTGAATGCTTGCTGAAGATTTTCTTTTTCCTTAAAAAAATTAGCATTAATTATTAAGGTTAGCTGTTCGTTAACCAATTCATAAGCAATTCTTTCCAGGTCAATTTGTATCTTAATCATAAATATCATTCAAAAGAAAGTATTTTTCATCATTTAAAATAGAAAAATTCGGCAGTAATTAATATATAGAAAGTTATCATAAGTTTAATTATTCAGATTCAGGTAAAAAATGCAAGAAAAGAAATATAATAGTATTTATAACTACTGCTTTATTTTTAACAAAGTATTCATTATTCTCACAAAGTAACTGTTGAGTTCACCTTATTATACTATATTGACTCAATTGTTTTATTGTATATCAACTGATTGTCTTGATTAATCTATTTTCCTAATTAGTTTCAGTTTCACTTTCGAATAAGTTGCTCATTTTGTTACATTAAACCTATAATCATATTCATACATATAAAGCCCTTTTTATAACTTTTATCTTATGCTTTGTGTCAGATACTGTAGACTATTTCTTCTATCACAATATAAATAGGAATTTCTAAGTGTTGTTTTAGACTCAATTAAGGGGTAAACTGGATTTAAGAGCTCTGATTTTTCATTGGGATGAAGATTTGAATGCCAAAGTAACAAATTGTTATATAAAACTGTAATTCATATGTGCAAAAAAAGGGTTCAGTGGGTTATAAGGTTCATGATTTCAATTTTTTTGGCTTTCGGTTTAAGATTTTGGATTGCATAAAAGGGTAAACTGGATTTTAGGACTTTGATATCCAACGGGATGAATGGTCAGAGTGTTAAAACTATACGAATGTAATTGGACAAGTGGTAAACGATATCCTTATTGATTTTGACATTTTCGGAATAATTAAGTAAAGTCTTTCTATGTGGTCTTTTGATACTCTCACCTTGAATTTGATTTAAAAACAACTCTTATTTCTATTTTTTTTTTTTTTAATAAAAACTAAGTTAAGTATTGGATTTCTTACATGAAGGATGAACACCCTTTAAAAAGTTTGTTAACTGATATTATTATTGGAATTGAATACTTACAATAAATGAATTCAATTAATTTTTCTGATAATTAACGATTCCTTTAAATGACCTTTTCTTTTTTAACATTAGACAGTGAGAATGTGATTTTTTTTTTTTTTTCTTTCAAGTAATGGGATTGAACCCATAAATGCTTCTTTCCATATCAAAATAAATGTCACTTAAGGTTTATGTACATATATTAAGAAAACGATTAATATGTCTGTAAAATAAAGTTATTTTACTAAATTTGCCCTATTAAATTTCATTTTGGATTTATCTTTTTTTGTACTAAACAATTATTATATGAAATTAACATTTAAAATTGTCTTGGTTTTTCAAAGTGGCATCTATTTTGGAAAAATAGAATTGGCTTAAGTGACATCTATTTTGGAATGGAGGGAGTAGTAAGAAGTATAATTAGACAAAATGGTGGTGATTTTTTTTTTTTTTTAATATACAATTAAATGCTACTGACTTTATTTTTAATAAAGCAGGAATTGTCATGTTTGATTTCTTCCAAACAATGTATTTTACACTGTAAATAAAACTAAATTCTTATAAAATCTATCTTAATGATTGTTTTTTCAAAGAAGGGATTTCAGATTTCAGCATAACAAGTTTCAAGGCAAAGGGAAAAAAATCATTGGTTTAGAGTTGAGACATCCACTTATTGAAAAAATTTCAAACACCACAACAACCATAAACTAAATTAAATAATACAATACAATTTATCAGTAATCAAACCAAAAATGTAGCTTGGGATGATGAACTGCATATCAAAAAATTGAATAGAATCAAGTAATAACCACCGAATTTAAATGCTATTAGTAGGGTACAAGTCCATCTCAAATGTTTTCAGACTAAAGATTTCCTGTTGGTTCATCTTTTTAGGATCATTAATATCAATAGAATAGTAAGATGATTCACCTAACAAATGTTCAGTTTCTTCACTATTTTTATCATTACTCCATTTACTTGTCTCATTCAGCTTTCTCAACCTTGCAAATTCATCTGCAACTTCTTTCATTGTTGGCCTTTTTGCCCCGCTACTTCGTAGGCATTGCTTTGTGATCTCCGAGAAAGCTTCAATCTCTTCCATTTCGCCTTCGTTCGCTACTCCGAAACAAAGCACATCACCAAGATTATGCCTTTCTAGTGATGAAAGAAAGTACTGAATAATGTTGCTCTTTTCTCCACATCTTGCCATAGAGTTTGGTTTTTCTCCGGTTAAAAGCTCCACAAGAACAACTCCAAAGCTATAAACATCGCTCTTTTCTGTTAAAAAACCTGTCATAAGATACTCGGGATCTAGATACCCGAACGTTCCTTTAATTTTTGTCGCCATATCAGATTCCCCTGGAGATATTAGCACTGAAGCTCCAAAATCAGATACTTTTGCAGTATACGTATCGTCTAATAGTATGTTTGATGTCTTGACATCTCCATGAATAATTGGAGGGTTTGCTAAAGAATGCAGATAATCAAGAGCAAGTGCAGTCTCTTCTGCAACACGTAACCGGTTTTTCCAATTCGATAAAACAAGAGACTTTTTGTAATGGATATGCTGGAAAAGTGTTCCATTTGGGATGAATTCATAAACCAACAATGGAACTTTTGTCTCCAAACATAGGCCTAATATTTTGACCACATTTTTATGGTTGACCTGTGAAACAATCCCAATTTCTTGTTGATACTCCTGATTTACTTGAGCCTTGCCTACTATGTCTTTAGCCTTCTTTACAGCAATCTGTGTGCCATCTGCTAATACTCCTTTGTAAACATAACCGAAACCGCCTTCGCCAAGAAGCTGAGTTTCATCATAATTCTTTGTAGCATTTACCAATTCTGCTTCAGAGAAGATTCTTACTCTTTGATGCTTCAACAGCATTCCTCCGTTTTGAAAAAAGTTTCTCTCCTTTCGGCGCCTTTTGTACATTATAACTATCAGGATAGCAATGATCATAGTAAGCAATACTGCTCCAACAACTGCAAGAAAAGGCAATAGATTCAGAAACCCGAAAATATTCAAGTATATGCAACAAAATGAAGATGAAGAAAGTAATAACACCGAACCAGCAGCAATAGCCGTGACTCGAAATCCTTGACAACCGGTTTTCCCATCTCCTCGCATCCCAACTGGACATTTGCAAGTGTAATCCCCAATAGTGTTCTTGCAACTACCCTGACACGGGTACTTCTTCGGATCCTTACACTCATCTATATCTGTTCAGACAAATAATATGATCAGAACATAAATTACGGCCTGGAAAAGGAAGATCATTGTTTGTACCATTTCTTACCTTGGCATCCTTGAGGAAGATACGGATTTCCAGTGAATCCATCCTTGCAATTACATCGGTACCCCTGGCCATTTTGGGAGTAGGAGCAATTAGTATTACTCCCACAGACATATCGGTTCGTATTCGAACTTGATTGAGCTTCCTCGCATGTTTCCTCTTTTACGACCCATTCAATGACAACATCAGACTTGACAAACTCATTAGTTACGGGAGAAAAAGGCAGAGTCGAAAGCTGCAAAGCTGAGACATCAAAAGTCCTTTGATCAGCAATAAAAGCATATTCACAAGGATTGAACTGCCAAACTTTGCTGTGATTGTTAGGACTTTCAACATTGATATTTAAATTCTTAAGACTCTTAGGAATAGATGTCTGGCAGCACCCGAAACCCGAACAGGAATCTTTTAGAGTTATATTCTGATTGCATAAGGATATGCAGCCACTGCCAAATGTTTGCTGAGCATCCTCCATCAGAGTTAAGGTGTCACAGCCAATTGCTGTAAGTTTGTTGCGCGAATCGGAGAATCTGAATGGACCACTTCCCAATTCAATTGACTGCTGAAAAGAACTCACTAATCCTGTGCTGTTGAAGCATCTACATGAGGAGTCAATTCGGACAGAAATGGTGCCTTCTTCAACAGAAATGTTGTGAATGGGCATGTTTTGGCCGAAAAATAGGCGAGGAGGGTTGAAAGTGGAGTTGCATAAGAACAAGAAGGAGGTGCTCATCGCACAACTGGAATTTACAACTGCTGCAGAAGTGTGGTTGATTCCAAAAGGGTATGGAACAAAAACATTTCCACACATTCTGGGACAAACATCCTGTGAATTTGCTGCTGCTGTAAACAGCGTCAAAAACCATAAAGCCAACATCTTTAATTGGCCCATGGATTGATCAGATTAAAAAAAAGAATGCCCAAATGCCAAAGGGACTGTGTATTTAAACAAGTTTGTTTTTGCAGGGGAAGTTACGTCAAGAGAAGAGGTCAACTTTGAAGGAGGAGGAGGAGTGGTACTAATTCTTAATTGGACCAAGTAATTAATAGATGTCTTCAAAGATTAAATTAATCTATACCAAGAAATGATAGAAAAATGAATTGATAGGGTGAGATGATGTCGATGATCATTAAGAATAAAAATTGATTTTGATAGGGTCAGGGCTAAGTGGTTGAAATGGAAGCCGCCGAAGCTGAAATTTCAACTATGGCATCAGAAAGTACGAGGAATTGGGAATGGGAAATAAAAATATCTGTAGTAGTTGCACATGGACACTATTGATCTAAAACTTTCAAAATAAAATCAGTTAATTTTTTTTTTAAAAAAGAAATATCAACTTTAATTCCTCAAATGAAGAGGAATTACAATCCTGATTCATCCAACCAAACTCCTCCATTTATCAAAGCAGTAATATATGATCAACATTATTCACAGTTAGTTAACAAAGTCAACCGGATATAAAACAATTATTTTACGTAAAATTCATGGATCAACGATTATTGAATGAGTAATCAAATGGTCCCCGTTTGGGAGGGTTTTCCCAAACGGGGAAAGGAGCTTTTTTTATTAGAAAGCCAAAACATTACCCATCTATGGTGTTTGGTAAATCCAGGCGTGGGAAAGTTAGTATCAACCTCTAATACTATTGAATTTAACCCTTAAACACTTAATCTAACTATGATTTGAAATTTCTCAACTAATTTTATGGCTCATTAAGTTTAATTTCTAAACTAATTTTGTATGCACTATTTAGCCTACTTTTTTTTGTATTATAAATACCTTGCTAATTTGCACAGTTACAGCATCTCATTCTCAAATAACAATCATATAGGAAAAGTCGTTTAAATTGAGAGAATTCTAAGAGAATTGTGCAAGCTTTTCCATGCATCGGAGTAAAGGTAATTTGAGTGTTATTTTCTCCAATCTTTTTGAATCACTTTCATTTAAATATTTGATTATTTATATACACATTTGTCAATGAAGTAAACAATTTGACGAATCACATAAATTCTTTGTACCACTTGTTCCCTCTGTTTTTTATTATATAATGTTTAAGGTTGTTCACTAATACCAATGAAATATTAATTAGGCTACTAAAATGACTAATTTACCCTCAATACTTCTCTCCTAAAACTCTATTTTTCATGTAAAATTTCTCTTTCTTCTTAATTATCAAAACTTAAAGTGGTACTTTTTGCATTAAATAATGAACCTCTCTCTTACTTTAAATAGAGACAAATATGAGAAAATATGGTAAAAAATACATTGGTAATATAAAACAT
Source organism: Euphorbia tirucalli (assembly GCA_039660915.1). Lineage (NCBI taxonomy): Eukaryota > Viridiplantae > Streptophyta > Magnoliopsida > Malpighiales > Euphorbiaceae > Euphorbia > Euphorbia tirucalli. Next base: position 18,227,899 of record CM077639.1, read on the forward strand.
CAAATAAAAAAAAAAAGTAAAAAACCTAAAACATCATATAATAAAAAACAAAGGGAATATTTTATATTATTTTGTTTTATTTTTGTCATTATTCGTCTAAAACAAATATTTTATTCCATTATAGCTAGTTTCCTTACTACTTGATGTATAAGACACTATACTTATACGTTCGTCCTTTGAAACGCTAAATAATTCACTTACCAGTCAAACAAAGCTCTACTTGCATAAGCCCATTAATCATTATTCTTTATTTGTTATCTATAGTTGGAATGAAATACTTGGAATCATCTTGCTAAATGTTTTATATCAGCGATAGTAAAATTAGCTATTGTGAAAAGAAACAAAATAATTAAAAAAACTACATACTCTAGAAAAATTTAGAGAATATATATATATATATATATATATATATATATATATATATATATATATATATAAAACCCTCACATACGTTACTCTATTCAATTTTATGGAGAAAAAAATTGTAGAATCTAGCCACTCTAAAAAGATTGAAAGAAGAAAAAAAAAAAAAAAAAGTAGCAAATTCTAAAGAGAAAAATCTTAGCCGCTTAAACTCTTAATTGATTAATGTGTGTCCAGTTCAAACATTTTCATTTATTTATTTATTATTTTTTTCATTGAAGCAACAACGTCGATCTATCATCCGAAACAATAAAATAAATTGTTTTTTGTATTTTTGTTTATTTGATATTTACTTCAGATGAATCAGTGAAGTCAATTGTGTATATTAAAATTTGAACTCGTGATTTCTATTTAAATGATTTGAGTTCTTTACTTGTTAAGTTAATCGTAATTGGTCAATTCATCAATATATAAAATATATAAAAAAAATAGTATAAAATAAAATATTTACGTATTCATATAAATTTAATTTCCAGATCTAATAAAATATTTAGGAAGGATAGAATTATTAACATTAATATCCCAATATACTATCTTACGTTTTTAAAAATAGGAAAAAAATTAAATTACTAATATTACTACTTTGTAATTTTTTCGCTTATTTATATATATATATATATATATATATATATATATATATAATTTCTCAATTATTTAAGGGTGTAATTTATTGGTTCAAAGAGTTTCTGGAACTCCCAGTTCAGAATCTTTACTACCAGGATCAGGATGTAGTGCATATGTAATTCTCTGCTAAATTTAAATTGAACTATATATCTATATATATATAAATTGGTTTTAACTTTTTTCATGTTATTCACTAATTGTCACCTCAGTTTTCCTTTAATCAATTTTTTTTCCTTTCATCAAATATCATTTTTATTCAAACTTAATTATTTTAAATTTTAGAAAATCATTATTATTCTTAATTAAAATGAAAAGCTATTAGAAACTTAATTCAATGTTTTATTCAGTTGAATTATAGTAGGAAATTAAATTACATCAATCATATAAGAGGGAATTTTTAATGATATGAAATTTGATATAATAATTTAAAAATAAGAAATCCCTTCGGTATAAAATAAAGGAAACAGAATTTTAATTCCTTTTTTCTTAACTTTTTGATAATTAGATTAATAACTTAAATTAATGTTTAAGTATTTAATTTTTTTAGCTTATTTGATAATAGTATTAAAAATTTTTAGTTAAGTCAAAAAATCATTTAATCTAATGAGCTAAAATATTTGACTTAAAATTTTAATTTCAATACTTTCAACAATTTTTTTAAATTCAATTCTTTATTTATCGTGTTTATCGAACAACTCAATTTATTTAATAGTTTCGGCATTTTTAATATTCAACTTTTAAATTTCAACATTTAAATTTCGGTTTTAGGAAAATGCCACCTTAATTTACAGACAATTAAATAATTAATGCGGATAAGAGTTGGGCCTAACTCATCAAAAAGCTCCATAAGAATGGTTGAGAAAGTAATTAATTACGTTTCTGCTTTCCTTCTCTTTCTTGAAGGGGGCTATTGGATTTTACAGTTGCAGTGGCGCTTCATCTCAGGTTTTTTAGCATTTCCTTTATTATCATTATTTCTTCGCTTATCCTAATCTTAATTTTGCATTTCATGCTTCAGATCTCTTCTATTTTTGTTAATCTTACGGATAGAAAAATTAGTGCTGTGTTTTTGTTATGGCATTTAATCATATGACTGTGGGGGTTACTCTGAGCTTTTTCCTCCTTTGTGTTCTTGTTTCTTCCTAGTTTGAAGTATAAATCATTCATCCTGGGGTTAATTGGTTGGTTCTGTGCAGGTGTAGATTGACAAAACATTTCTTGTGATAGTAATGGAGCATGACTGGTGCTTATGTTTGTTTTTTTTTCCATTTTGGTAGTAGAATATAATTATTTAAGCTATATCACATCGTAAATTTGTGCTATGTAAGCTTATTCCCTGCATAACTGAGCAGTAACTCTTGAAGTTTTGGGCTATCCATTGCAATTCTCTCAGGTGCTATTTTGTTCTGTTATTTTATGATGTTATTGCTTGAACTGAATTATATGGTTTTAGAACAAGTGAAAAAAATATTTGTGAGATGGTTTTAGAACTCAATTATCCCAAGCTTCATTGTTCAGGAGTTTTTTTTCCCTTAACGTGCAATACATAAAAATCTCGAGCATGAAAGAGCATGGATTTGATTTCACTGTGAGATAGTCCTTCTATATAAATGTTAACCAGAGCAAGTTATAATTGCTTGGTTAAAATAATAATTAAAAGCATTCATTGAACAATATGCCACATATTTATGTGCTTTTGTGTTTTTCTTCCATTCAGTAGCTTCTTGCAGTCCTTCTTTGCCATGTTTTGGTTGATTGCATAGATACTCTCATCATGACTAGTATGATTAATCGAACAGCTTAAGTTCTTGCATGCATGATAGGATCCGAATTCTAATCATTTAGGGACTACAGTTTGGGATGCATCATTGGTATTTGTCAAATTTCTGGTGAGTTCTCTTTCTCTCCTTCTCTATGCTTCTGCAGTGCTTTATTCTTTTTGTTGATTATCTTTTTAGATTGATGGTCAAAGTAGTAGGAATTAGGGCTTAATTGAGTTTATTTGGAGCTTTCGTGGACAACTTAGTGAAGTCTCTGTGCAGTTGTGTTTTATGAATTAGAAAGAAGTGAGATAAGTTGGGAACAGATTGTGTGGTTGGTCGTTCCTTTATATTCCTACTCGTTGATTAAGGCCTAATTCATTTTCACTTTTGCTCTTTTTTTTCTCCACAGAGAAGATTGTGGAATTTAGTATAGAGATACTGTTCGTACTTGGGACAGATGTATGGACATATCATCCACGGGAAATTTGTCTTTTGAAGTTTATGAAGCTCCACTTCCCTGGTTGTTTCAGGAAAAAAATTGCAGAAAGGGGCGGTTTTGCTCTTCAAAACTAAAAGGAAAACGTGTAATTGAACTCGGGGCTGGTTGTGGAGTAGCTGGATTTGGTGCGTCTTAATTTGTTCTGTGAATTAACATATGACATCTAATTGGCATATCCTCCTTGATGCAAGTCTAATTTTACCATATCAGGTTCTGTGCTTCTTATTCTAATGTAAACATTCTCCTTTAGGAATGGCATTGCTCGGATGCGATGTTGTTTCAACAGACCAAGTTGAGGTTTTGCCACTGCTAATGCACAATATAGATCGTAATACTTCAAGAATCAAGCAGATGGATACTAATTCAGGTATTCATTGAGAGATTATGAAAATTGTTTGGAACATGTGCACTATCTCTAAAAATTATTCTAACCACTGTAGGGAAGCTTGAGCTACCACATGAATGGTTGTAGCATAACTAGTAAATCTCATAAAACTTTTCTTCCTTATAGATTCATTTGGTTCAATCGAAGCTGCAGAATTGAACTGGGGAAATAAGGATCATATAAGGGCTGTTGATCCACCATTTGACTATATCATTGGCACAGATATTGTAAGTTTGTCTGATGATCTCATTATATTGGAATCAGAGGATGACACATTATTTCGTATCTTTTCTGTATGTATGCTACAGTTGATTACCTTGATATTACAATTTTTGCTTGATGCATTTTATGCTTATTACATAAGGTTATGATTTTTGGTTGACTAGGAACAAATCTAAGTTTCATTTTTTGAATTTTAGTTTTATGGTACATTTTGCCATGAATTATGTTGTCAGGATGAGACTTCGAATAAAACAAACCGGAAAGTCAAGTGTTAAATTTTATAAAATATTGACTGGGGTGAAAACAGATATCATATCAGTTGCCTTGAAACCATTTATAACAATTTTCTGCAAATATCTTTGTTCTATAGCAATTCCAAGTTATGATTAAACATGGAATATTCAGGTGTCATATATAGGGCCATTGTAATTCAAAGCAAAGAGAACTGTTTAATGAATCATAAAGTCAGTGCCATTTGTATGTGATTTTGATCTTACAAATCTAAAGCACCATTTTATCTCGACTTCAATCAGTGATTTATAACTTCTTCGCTCCAAGGTTTATGCAGAGCACCTCATGGAACCACTATTGAAGACAATATTTGCCTTGTCAGGACCCAAAACGACAATTTTGGTGAGTCATTTTTATATATGTCCTCCAAAATCTTGTTTCATTATGCATTGGTTTGCTGGTAAAAATTCTCCATGCAGTGGGATATGAGATACGATCCACCAGTGTTTATGAGCAGATGCTCGATCTCTGGAAAAGAAATTCGAAGTCAAAATGTTCCAAAAACCAAGGTACTTCCTTGATGCTAATTCTCATAACTTGATAATTCTCATACTTTCTGTGAACATTTTATATATTCTCACAGACCAAAGTTGTGTTCGCTGGAATCACTCTAAACAGTTCATTGATTGCAGGTGGACAAGAAGTACCAGCATCCAAGCATTCAGCTTTACATCATGGGATTAAAACCTCCGGCTGGGACCATTCAAAACATGATTCTAAAGATTGATCAGCCAATTGATGAAGTTGAAACTGCAGCAATAGAAGAGGAGGACACGAATAAGATGGATGAATGTGCAAGTGAAAAAGTTGAAGAGGATAGTGAAGTGGTAATAAAGCTCCCAGAAGAAAAAGTTACAGAATGGGAAACAAGGAGGCTTGGTTCAATGGCTGCCCGCCTTCTTCGAGATGTTAAAATAACGTGAGTTGTACGAATTTTAGTGTTTTTGGTGCATATTGGAAGTAGTCCTACTTTAATTTCTCTTTGTTATTAGAAATCCAGGTACTTAGTTGTTTTCTCTTTTTGGAAAAGAAATTGGTAATATAATTATGATGTTATAGAACTATGACATCTTTTTGAATTCTTATAGAATAGGCATACTAGACAACAAATATGTGGGAGTTGCTAGACCTAGTGGACATCAAAGAGTTGCAAATTGGAATAGTATGTTGCATTGTAGAATACTAGAGAAATTTTATTATTATTGAATTAAAGTTACGAAGTACGTATAAATAGATATCAGTAAGGTACGTATATTTTTCAATTCGTTCAAGCGTATCTAAGGGCCATTTTGAGGCAGCTTTCAGCAGCTCTGAAAGTAGCTTTCAGCCAAAGCATGAGAAACCTTACTTTGGCTAAAAGCTGCTTTTGGGGTTGCAGAAAGCAGTCTCAAATGTACAATTAGTAAAAGTCAGATTGTATTTAGGAAAACACTGGAAAAACTACTTTTAAAGAAAACAATGAAACCTTGCTTTCCCTAACAGTACTTTCAATAACAATAATCCCAAACTGGCTCTAAAAGGGAATCAGGGGTGAATCCAAATGTTTGACCTCTGGTGACACAATATTGAGTTCAAAAGTAGATATACAATGGTATATTTTATTTTTAATTATGAATTATGCATATTGTACAGGTTTTTTCTTTTAATTATTTTTAGATTTCTTTTTATGTTCAAAAAGTTAGCATATGACCCCTTGTCTTTGTATAGTAAGACATCCAACAGTAATGTTAAATCTTTAACTTTTGTGTCTTACATTAATCTATCCTTGTATTTTAAAAAAATAAGTAATATATTTTTGTTTTTATTACTGTTAACATTTTATGAGAACCAATAGCATTGCGTTAAGCTGAAAAAGCGGCATCTGTGAGGTGTGAGAAACTTGAAACTTCGCCTGAGCTTACTGCAACTGCTGTAAATTCTCCTACATAACTAGCTATCAAATATTATTTTGAACATGTTTTATAATTATTAAAAGAGATCTCTAAATTGGTCTGTAATATTTTACTGGTAAAAATATTTATATTGTAATAGTGCAAAGTATATAAGGAATACATAATGGATGTGTATCATAGCTTTCTTTTATTATTATTTTTTTTAATAATATAACTTATACACTATGTGCAAATTACGTACAATATTGTATTTCTATTTAGCCTGTTTCGTTCTTCCTATTATGTCTACTTTTATATTTGCTTTTCGCAATCATTTGAAAAAGCAAATATAATAAATTAGATTATATAGCCTATAAAACTGTATTCTGCTTACATAAAAACAGAGCAAAGTAGAGTGTCTATAAGTACCATTTATTTATCAAGAGCAACAACTCTTGCCTCGATCAAAACCAAGCTTAAAGGTAAAACAAAGAGAATTTGAAGAAAGATAAACATTTTCTATTATTGCTTGGTGTGGACTTTCTTCACTTTTAAGACCATGTTTCATTTTAAATTGCAACTCACTTTTGACTGAATTGTAAATCTCACTATTCACAATGTCCATTCCAGCATATCATTCTCAACTGATATTTGCATAAAATGATTTTATTTAACAACATGAATTGGAAGATTCAACATTTACATAATGCAGATGTACACTTATCATTACACTGCAGCAGTTTGAGAATGATTTTTAGCAGCTTGCACAAGTGTTGCACTGCCATTTAAGTAACGGTTGCTTGCGGTTTCCTGACTGCAATTCAAGTGTGCTTGTGAACTATTATCAAATCTGTTATTCACAATGGAAAATTCGTCCTTATAAATTCCCACATAAGAAATAAGAGGATCTGCCCTGCTTTTGTCAATAACCAACTTCAACTGCTGACATTTTACAGTGGGGAATTGCAATATTCTCCGATATCCAACTGTGGTGCCATTGATCAGTTTCTTCCAATTTCCATCCTTCAGAATTTCAAAATGGAACTCAATTATCCGTTGTCCCATGTGAATTGGCTCTTCAAATTGCAAAATGTTGAAAGATACTGGCTCCTGAAGATCAAAATGTAACTCCCATTTTGATTGATTCTCCTCAGGTGCCCAGTAGGTGTAAATTCCTTCTGTAAGCACATTGTAACAGTCATATTCCACTCCTCGAGTACTGCTGGCCCTAACAAGAGCATTCTTGGATAGATTATAAGAGAATATAGAAGCACGAAGCTTAGCGAATTCTTTAAGCACTTGAATGTCTTCTGCCGATATAAGACCTGATGAGTTTGGGGGCACATTCAGCAACATGAGACAATTTCTTCCAACAGATTTGTAGTAAATATCAAGAAGCTTGATCGCAGACTTTGGAGTTTCTGAAGCATGCCAAAACCAACCAGGTCTGATGGAGACATCACACTCTGGAGGCACCCAATCGTGACCTGATGGGTCTCCCAGCTGTTGGTATCTGTTCAATAGATATCCAATGAACAAAAAACATGAAATTTGATTTGGTACTATGTGCAGAAGTATACAGAAAATGAAGGAAATGCCAATAAAAAAGAGTCCACACTGTTGCTATTAAAAGAGAAAAGGCGGTTATTGTTCTTGAGCTCTTTGCAAGGAATGATAAAATATTTGGAAGGATTTAAGGATGCACAAGACACACATACAACAAGTATGAAAAATCTATTGCAAATTGGATCCTGAAGTCTGTTTAAATTAACGCAAGAATTAGTTGAGTTTGAAACATTTACAAACACCAAAGAAGAGAATTAAAGCTTCAAGAGTTCTCCAAAAGCATATACAATTGATCATTAGGCCACCAGAACGTTGAACTACAGAAAAATTTTAGCATATTGACAATGATAACAATGGAGCATATTCAATCTGATGAACAGTGAAGCAAAAATTCAATTTGAGACATCAACAGAATCACTTTCAAGTATCAGTTCCAACATCCATTGATAGATTTGATAATAAATACAGCCAAGTAGCCAACAATTAGTACCACATTAATTGTTAAGGATGTGAAAGGTTCAATTGAATGATTCTCACTAAGGTTATATGAGGGTTTTACATTTAATATGATACGAAGTCATAGTTAGAACCAAAGTAAACAAATTAGCAGTAAGATTAATAACAGAAACTCTAAAAGAGCATAGAATTTGAAGTGGTTAAACCAAATAAAAGAAGTCATTCATTGTCAACAAGGGAAGAAAGTAAACGCACACTGGATCAACCGCACCAATCTTGGAAGCACTTCGGTTGAAAAGAGACCAGCATGTCGAACCAGCAACACCAGCCTCGTCGCCAACCCACCTCACGTCAGGACCAGCATCTGAAAATATTACAGCCCCAGGCTGCAATTGATGGATGACACTCATCCAGCTCTCAAAATAATACTTCATATCCTTCTCTCCCTCCCCTTTAGCACCATCCAACCATACCTCCCTTATCTCTCCGTACCTGCCATCATTCACACAAATCATTCCAACTCTTTCGCAAATTCTGCCTCAGATCAAGCACCAATTTGCAAAACATGTATCACGAACTCACGTAATACTAAATTATTTCTATTTCAAAAACAACTAGAAACGAAACAAACCATCAAGAGCCGCTGAAACATTAACCAAAAACATATACCAAATAACCTTAAAACTTTGACATTCAAAGCAACAACAATTGGAGAAGCCAATTTGGGTAAATGCTCAATGATAACTAGCAATATTGCAGAAAAATACATAGACCCTAAGTGAAAACCAGAATCAAACGGACAGAAAAACACAAGGAACCCACCCAAAAAGGAAAATTCACCTGGTCAATAACTCAGTCATTTGGGCCATATAGAACTCATTATACTCCAAAGTCTTACCAAAAGAAACCTCATGCCTATCCCAAGGAGAAAGATAAAGCCCTAACTGCAAACCAGCTTCTTTAGCAGCCAAAGCCAGGTCTTTAACAACATCACCAGTCCCATTCATCCAAGAACTTGACTTGACAGAATAATCAGTATACTGACTAGGCCACAAACAGAACCCATCATGATGTTTTGCAGTTAGTATCACACGATTGAAGCCAGAGTCCTTTGCCACTTGCACCCATTGACTTGCATTGAATCTAGTAGGATTGAAAATTGAAGGGTCAGCCTTGCCGGTACCCCACTCGGAATCGGTGAAAGTATTGGGTCCAAAGTGAAGAAAAAGAGCCATAGATGTGAGTTGCCATTGAAGCTGAGAAGCTGAAGGAAGTGGCAAAATAGGAAGAGGGGGTGGCTTCGGGAGAGCAGAACTGGAAATTGTTAACGAGAGAATGAGAAAAATGAAAAACAACCGATCGAGAGAGAAGATATAAGAGATGGGTTTTTGAGAATTTGGTGTAAAGGTGCTGCCTTGGGGTGGGATCATCTCCTCCATGGTTGAGAAAAAAGGGTGAGGGTGAGACTGGGACAGAAGAACATTTTTTTTTTTCCATCTAATATATTTTTTTTCACAGTTCAACCTGCCCCACCGATGTTTATTCTTAAAGTAATATTTATTTTATTCTCAGAAATAACAGTGAAGTAAATCCGGCTGAAAAGTACACAGAAGAATCGACCCTCTATTATTCCGAGTCAACCATGAATCTACAATACAAGTATTTTGCAGGCATTTCCTGTGATATGATTCAAATACTTTTACAACGAAGTTTTAGACGATACGCAAAATAAGGAATAACATTTATGTTAAATTATTTGAGCATTTTCAGTATTCCTTTCTTTTTTTTTTTAATTATTTAATTAAATGACTTTAATTTGATAAAATTAGTAGTATTTTCATGTGAAATTGATTATGAGATTGATTAAGAAGTCTTTAATTTTTCTTTCATCTTTTATGAGTTAGAATAGAGTTTGTCTCCGTTCTTTCTCATCTCACCTCTTATTTATCAACCTCTTTCCGAGCTTGACATAAGTGGAAAAATTTCTCAAGACATTTTATTGTTAGTGTTCTATAGATCATCGTATCTATAAAATTTCAAAAATACAATTTCAGACAAAATGGCTCGAGGGCTAAATATTGTACTACAACAATATTTGTAAAACTTTAGATTTTTGATAAGTTCGGCTATTCCTTCAAAATTTAGTTTGTATAGTTTACCTTCATGGTATTGTTTATCCTAAGTTTGAGTGTGTTTGGGAGTTTAGTGATTGTTCTTGTGTTGTAAGTTCTCTTCGAATGAAATGAATATTTATTTCTATCTTCTTTTCATCCATCAAACTATACATCCATCCACCAAAATACACCTCCAATCAAACACAGTGTCCGTGTTGATCCCTAAGAAAGCAATTATGGATGGCTAAGTGATTGTTGCATTGGTGTTGCTGATGCTAGGAGAAGGAAATGGGCTTTCATGGTACTAAACAGTGGTGATTTTTACATGTCACGTATATAATACTAATATCTAGAATGAGGGTTGAGTCCAAGTGGCCTAACCTGTAAAACAAACTTTAATTTTTCTTTTTTAATTTTACTATTGGAATGAATCTCGATTCGAGTTAAAAATATAACCTCTTAAAAAAAAAAAATAGTACTACTATTTTTTATCATTAAAAAAGGCGAACATGAAATCTTACTCCAATTAACTTTCATTAAACTTTGAAATTATGGTACACTCTAACCACTCCAATGGTCTATTTCTTGTTGCAATATATTCATACTTATACATTAATAATATTGAATAGTTAATTTCACCTTCAAAATCTTAGTTCTGTCAAACTTCATTGCTTAAAAAAAGGGTTTATTGAGGGAGAAAATGACAAAATTTTTTTAAGTAAAGCTTTTTCACAAGAGTTGGTGGAAAAAACTTAAAAGTAAAAAATGCATAAGATGACTTTTAAGCAAACACCTCTAATAATATATATGATAAAGTGAATGCAGATTTATATATACATGACCATTTTTCATTCCCAATAGACAAAATGTATCTGCCTTCCAGTAAAAGAAGTTACAGTATATATATCCATTCTATATATAAACCAAATTTTATTTTACTTTCGGTTTTGATTGATTATGATAAAATTTTCTTCGGCTTTTCCCATATTTGTAACTACAAGAAATTGAATTCTTAAAGAAAAACACATTTTGACCCCTTGATTTTCTTCTAAAATCACAATTGGTTCCCAATCAATTTTTTTTAACACATTATATACTTGATATTTTCATTTTAATATTATTAACCTCAAACTCGGCTTTATTTTGTGTATATATAACATGCTTTGTTAAGTGGTATGACCAGTAATATTTTAGTATATAATATGATTTTAAAAAATTATCGACATAAGGAAATATATTACCTAGAAGTGTCTATTTCACAATTTCAAGCAATAAAACCATGTAATTCTTAAATTATTTGAAAATATTTATTTCATAGTTTTGCCACTTAACGAAGTATATTATACGCAAGTAAAAAATAAACCGAATTTGGGATTAATAATATTAAAATAAAAAAATCAGGTTGTCGATGTGTTTAAAAAATTAAAAATAAGGGGGCTAATATGATTTGAGGTAATGTGAGTCATTTACCAATAAAGGGAAATTGCCAAAAGTACATTGTTTTAAGAATTGTTTTATCCCATACGTGATATGAATTTCTCTAATACGTTGTTTTTTCTAGTTTTGCTCACACTTGATTCTTCCGCTTCTCTCTCTCATTTTCTATAATTAAACATTAATTTTGTCATTTATTTCTTAATCCATTTATTTTTTCATCGTTCGACTTTACAAAGTTTTTCTTCTTGTTTTTTTCTCTTCGAAATGAGATCCATATGTATATGTTTTTCTACTTTTTTTTTCATCTTTGGTTTTTGTACAGACAAGATATAATCAATGTATAAACAAATTATAAATAATGCATAATTAAAGTATAATCAATTTATTACAAGGTATAACTAAGATATAATATTTTAAAAGTTATAAATAAACTATTATACACTGTTTATACACTATAATGCTTAAACAATGTATAAATAAAATACAAACAATGTATAAATAAGATATAACTAAAGTATAATAAGAATATCAAAGGTATAACTAATGTAAAAATAAGGTATAACAGTCATACAAATGTATAACTAAGGTATAAGAAGAGTATTAAAGGTACAACTAAGTTATAACTAAGGTATAACAGTTATACAAAAGTATAACTAAGGTATAATAAGATTATCAAAAGTATAACTAAGGTATAAGTAAGGTATAGGGGTGGCAATGGGTTGGGGATTACCCAAAAATCGTAGGGATCCGAACCGGCGGGTGCGGGGAATAACCGATATTATCCCCACGGGGATGGGGGTGGGGGTTATTTTATCCCCGATTCTTAAATGGGAATGGGCGCAGGTAGTACTATCCCCGCCCCGCTCCCGTATAAATCCCCGCGTATATATATATATATACACACACACAAAGAGAAAGAAAGAAAGAAAGGAAGAGAGATGGGCTTGGACGATTAAAGCCCATCTCTCTTCCTTTATTTCTATTAAAGCCCAGCTTTCTAATGAATTTATACATATTTTGTAATATTGGATATATTTTGTAATTTGAATATTTAATGTTAAACCACATTTGTGGTAGAATTTGTATTTTGGATACTGAATGTTAAAATAGTTCTTAAAATAGCGAAATATTAATTTTTTTTTTATTTGTTGAATATGGGTGGGGATTCACCGATTCCCGTAGGTACCCACACAAGGCGGGGATGGGGGTGAAAAAATCCCCGAAATATTAAATGAGGAATCCCCGAAACCGCCCCCGCAATCATTGGGGGTGGAGTGGGGAATGCACCCCCGCACCCGCACCGTTGCCACTCTTAGTAAGGTACAACAATGATTATACCTTAGTTATACCTTAAATACACTTAAGATTCACTATTACAGTGATTATACATTAGTTATACCTTAAGATACACTATCAAAGTGATTATACCTAAGTTATACCTTAGTATGTCTTGATACAATATTACAGTGATTATACATTAGTTATACTTTAGTTATACCTTAAAATACACTTAAGATGCAGTCCCGATAATGGAGTCCAAAAAGATGCAGTTCCAAAGTGCAGTTCCAATAATAAATATAGTCCAAAAAGATGCAGTTCCAAAGTGCAGTTCTAATAATAAAATATAGTCCCAAAAAATATAATGTAAAAAGATGCAGTCCTAAAATGCAATCCCAATAATGCAGTCCCAAAAATATGCAATTCCAAAGTTCTCAAAATACAGTCTTAATAATAAAATACAATATCAAAGTTCAGTCCCAAAGTGCAATCTCAAAGTGCAGGCAGTCCCAAAATGAAATCCAAAAATGTAGTCTCAAAGTGCAGTCTTAAAATACAGTCTAAAAAGATGCAATACCAATAAAAGATACAGTCTCAATAACAAAATGCAGTCCTAAAATGCAGTCCCAAAGTGTAGTTTCAAAATGCAGGTTAAAGGAATGGAGTCCCATTAATAAAATGTAGTTCCAAAGTGCAGTCTCAAAATGAAGTCCAAAAAGATGCAGTCTCAAAGTGCGGTCCTAAAATGCAGTCCCAAAAGGTATAATCAGTGTATCAAAAAACATAACTAAGGTATCATCAGTGTATCAGAAGGTATCACTAAGGTATAATCAGTGTATCAAAAGGTATAATCAAAGTATAAGATGGTATAATCAATATATAAACAAGGCTTACAAGAGTATAAACAATGTATAACTAAAGTATAATCAGTAGATCACAAGATATAACTAAGGTATAATATTTATAAAATTTATAAATACATTGTTATACATTGCTTACACACTAGTATACACTACATATACACTGTTATAAGCTGTTTATACACTACTTACATACTATAATGCTTAAACAATGTGTAAATAATATATAATCAGTGTATCAAAATGTATAACTAAGGTATAATAAGTTTATCAGTAAGAATAACTAAGGTATAATCAGTATATCAGAATGTATAACTATGGTATAATCAACGTATCAAAAGGTATAATAAGAGTATCAAAGGTATAACTAAGGTATGACAGTTGTACAAAGGTATAAGGTATAATAAGAGTACAAAAGGAATAACTAAGATATAACAATAATTATACCTTAGTTATACCCTAAGATACACTATTACAGCAATTATATTTTAGTTATACTTATATAAAAAAAAGTAGTTGCCAAAATATAAGTATTTTTTGTAAAATCTCCATATTTAAATAATGTGATGTTGCTTTTTATCTAAATTTATTTGTGGTACTTTAAGCAACTCGGCCCAGGTGTGCTTTTTCTAATAGCCATTTTAGTGTTGGGCCTATAAATGGATCGGCCCAGTTTAGGTTTCTAGGACAAAATACCTCAACAACCTCACTCCATTCCTTCATTACTTCACGAGAAAAAGATTTCAAAAAAAATGCATTGTGAAGTTGTTCAACTTTTCAAAAAAAAAAAAAAAAAAAAAAAAAAAAATTTTACATTGAATAGTTAGATATATTAAATTGTTAATCGGACAGGTTAAAGTTTCAAATTTATAGATAATATTTTATAATTTTCATAATTAGTCAATGTTCATATGAAATATATTTTGCTAATACGATATTAATTAAAACAATTTCGCCATACTGTCATTAATGGTAATACTAAGCTTTTAGAAAAAAAAATGTGGCATAATGAGTTACACTACATATTATATTATCTTTTTTTTTTTTTTTTTGCTAATGAGAAGGCTAAACACATCTTGATTCCTCATTTTTTCTATAATGAGTTACACCTTATTCATTTTTTCTATAATGAGTTACACCTTATTCATTTTTTCTATAATGAGTTACACCTTATTATTTTTTTAATTACATTTATTATTTGACCTTTTCATTTTAGTATTACTAGCTTCAAACTAAATATGTATTTTACTCCGTTAAGTAGCGTGACCAGTAATACTACAATACGTGACATAATTTAAGAAAACATATTAATTAGTAGTGTCTCTCTCACATGTGTGACACAAGATTTTATATATATATATATATATATATATATATATATATATATATATATATATATATAATTTTTGAATTATTTGGAAGTACTTATCTAATAGTTTTGCTACTTAATGAAACATGTAACACCACGCAAAAGAGATGTTGAATGTGGTGCAGGTAACATCAAAATGAAAATATAAAATGTCTAATAAATCAATTATGATCAATGCTATTGAAATCGGACTAGACAGCGAATCATTAAAACTATAGGTTCGAATCATTTTTTTATCGGCTTTTAAAAAACAAAAAAAATTTGTTTGAAAATGACTGAATACATGTACAACTCATAGTTGAACTGGCCGGTCTGATCCGGTTTTGGTAATTATGATTTCCACAGGCTATGCACGTTTTGCTTAACAAGAATATGAAAAAGATTAGAACTGAAAGCGTACCCATTAATGAGATAAAAAGAAAGAAGAGTCCATATCCCTATTACTAGTATATACAATATATACAAACGTACATGGCAATGTCCCTATGAGACCTTGGTCCACTAGGTGTATGCATCTGTGAATCTTTTTTATATAATTGACTGACTGAAACCCAATTTAATTGTAAAATAAAAGAAAAAGACTGACAACCCCTCTAAACCAACCTGACCAACCAAATCATATGGATCAAAAATTCAATCTTCTTACCATTCAAACAACAACAGCATTCAAGAATAAGAAGATTTTTAAAGCGTGCAGTTTGCTTGAATTGATTGATTGGTTTGTTTCTTCTCATTTTCTCACATTATATTACCAATCCCAATCCTCCTCTCCTTATTTTTATTCTTTTCTATGCAAACTTAACTGGCCCATTCTCACTGCCCTCTCCTTCCAACCTACTTTTTTTACATCCGTTCTATTTATTCCTCTTGTTCAATTATTACACCATCCAAACACTAGTACAATAGATAGTCGCATGTGCTTCCCATAAATTATCCATTTGAAGTTCACTTGTGAAGTCAATTTAATTTCAAACTAAGTTTAAGTATCAATTTAGTAATTTAACTTGGTAACTACGGTCGATTAGTCTAAAATAATGTGTCAATCTCATAAAGTAATACGTATTTTTTAAAAAAACCAATCATATGCTAAAACATGAGATTTTGGACAAATTTAACTAAGATTGTCAGATTATAGAGTCAAATTGATCCAAATTTTATTTTCTAGCAAATTGATTCTACAAGCTAACCTTATATATGAACCAAACTTACACTTCATCCATATAGTTCAAAATATAATGTTGAGGTCTTGGATATGTAGTGTCCCCTGTCTAAACTCTGACAATCAAGTTAGTGTATGAGGATTAGAGAAAGTAGAGAGAGTCCATGTTAAGAGGATACTCATCTCTAGCATGCAAAATACATGAAAGGCACATAATTGGGGCTTTTAAGAGCAAAACAGGGAATGACTCCTTTTTGTATTATGGGAAGCGACCCCTAAGTATTTCTCATGAGGATATTGAGTGATGTTCCCTGCGAGAGGCATATAACAGGGGCTTCTGAAAGCAAAACGAGACCCTTTTACTATATGTGAGCCCTTGCCTGTGGGAAGCGTGTATCAAGGGCTTTTGATAGGTGGATTTATTACATATATTTTTATATCATTTTCTCTTTTTTAGTCTTTTTATATATTGTTTAGTTGCATTTTAACTTAGTTTCATGCATTTTAGGTACTTTGGATATTAAATGTAAAGTGGAGACGAATTTGCTCATTTTGGGAGCTAGAAAGTGCTTTTGGAGGATGCAAGGGAGAGCTGATTTTGCATTGTTTTGGACTTTAAAAACTATTCGGTACTCGAAGTGGACCAGCAGTGCAAAAATCCGAATTTCATAGTCTTGTTTGAGTTAGCAGACATCCTTTTCCTATTTTAGCTCTTTTCCTATTCTGTTTAGGAAATGGTAAAGACAATTCCTATTTGTATTCTCTTTAGGATTTATCTCGTTTTACAATTAAAGTCATGTAATCCTATTATAGAGATCTTTCCTAGTTAGACTTTTCTTCTTTTTAGGAAAATATTATTTTTCTCCCTCCTCTCTTCTTCTTTAAGTAAAATGTGTAACTAGAGGGGAAGGAAGTTAGTTTTTTAGTTTTAGTTTTTAGTTTTTTAGATCTTATACATGTTTCCATCTTTTTCTCCATAGGAATGTGAAGTCCAAGAAAGCAAGAAGAAGACTACAAGTCTCCATCCATTCTTCCATCAACGATATCTCCAATCCTCTAATTTATTATAAACTCTTCATTTCATGTTTTTTATTTTTCCATTGGTTGTTCCTAGTTCAGTTATGAGCTAAATTTGCCATAGTTAACACTAAGGTAGATCTTAGTAAGAATTTTATGTATTTTATTCAAGTTTAATGCAATTAATTTCTTATTATTTTTCCATGGATTGTGTTATGAGTGCTTAATACTTTGAATGCGTGACCATCAATTTCAATGCTCGTTTTTAATTTATAATTGACCGAAAGACTAAATTAATGAAACTACATAACATGATGATTGCATGACCATTGTTTTTGTGGTTCACTAGGTTGTGCTAGTTTTCAAGTGCTTAATACTTTCTTATCTAATTGCTTAATATCAAACAAGTTTAAGTGTACAGATTAAAAATTAGAATTGATAACCCTAATCGGTATTGATAGCTTGAGGAATTTTCCATCTTGGAAATTTAATTAAGTTAATTGTATGACTTAGAGAATTACTATAATGAATGCTAGGTGAAATCAAATGCCTTAGTTAGAAAATAAAAACTCCAAGATATTATACCCTGCTTAGTTAACGAATAATTTGAGTGTGTTTAGTATTTGTATGCAGAGTCCTCATGGTATCGACTTCCTTCTTATCCTTTAGTACTTGATTGACAGAGTACACTTGCTCTATTGTGTGTGTATTTTATACCGATCAGTTTTGAAAAGTAAGAGAGGCATTAACCCCTTATGTATTATTTGTACCCTTGCCTGCAGGAGGCATGTATCAAGGGCTTTGAAAAGCAAGACGGGAATGACCCCTTTACATTACAAGTGTCCTTTACCTGCGAGAGGTGTGTGATAGGGGATTTTAAAAGCATAATTGGGAACAAACCCTTTGTGATATGTGTGCCTTTGCCAGCAGAAGACGTGTATTAGGTGCTTTAAAAAACAAGACAGGAATGAACCCTTTGCATTATGAAATCCCTTGCCTACAGGAGGTTTGCATCAAGGGCTTTGGAAATGAAATTGGGAATAGCCCCCTAAGGTGCCCACAAATCCTATGATAGTTTAAAATGTTTGGCTTTCTTCATATCATACATTGTTTTGAATATTTACATGATGACTAAGCATTACAAGTGCATACTTTATGATTGAACTTACGAAGGATCTGAACATTCCAAGTATTAGGTAGTGCTTCACTAGTTTGCAATTTATAAGCTCCTTTTATGTGAGATGAAGTTGCTCTATACGGTTAAGCGAACCGTAGGATTAGGGTGTTGATCTCATTGTCCTAAGATTTATGGTGTTGGGAGTTATCGCTAGATTAATGTACTTCCTAGGGGTATCACAGTTGTAAGCGCCGGGTTTTTCCCGACCTCTATAATGAGAATTCTTGTGTTACCTGTGGAGCAGACAAACTTGAATTGGACTTGAAAATGACGAAATGTTGCCTGGAGTCCCTCAAACGTCCTAAAAACCAAGCTATCCGCTATCCAAAATCCCCGAAAAAGTCTCCCGTATGATTTCCAGGGTTTAGGGTGCGCGTCAGACTTTCAAAATTTTACCCCGGCTCTTGTTAGAGCCGCACGGCTCTAGTCAGCAAGACAAGTTGCCTTGCAAAGCAAAGCAACTTGTCTCGCCAGAGAAGAATCAGGGCATAATCAGAGAGAGTCAGGCGGCCATTAAATGCTTGAAATGATACGTAAGAGGAGAGTATAAAAGGAGAAAATCAAATCAGAAAAAAGGGGGAGGCTTTTCAATCTAAAAGAAAAAGAAAGAAACAGAGAAGAAAAGAAGCAGAGAAAAAAGAAGAAAGGCCAAGCAAGGAGAGAACCCAAGAAACTTAAAGATTAAAGCTTAAAATCAATGTAAAAACATTAAACACAAGTTCTATAACCTTTTCTTATTGGTTGGAGATCATTTTGAATTCATTTCGGTTTGTTTTTTATTGTTGCGGTTTTCAGCCGGTTGAGTCTCCAGGATATATTCCGAGCTTCCAATCCGTTTCTTGAAGTTCTAAGCATCAAAACAACATTAAGGTAAACTCTGAGAGGCCTTAAACCTACTTGCATTGTCTTTTCTGTGCGTTTCTTTCGTTTTTGCAAATTTCAGAACCGGATTGCCCGAATAGAGCCGTACAGCTCTATTCTTCATAAACAAAGCCGGCCGGCTCTGTCCATGAAGAACAGAGTTGACCAACTCTAGTATTAGAGTCGTACGGCTCTGTTCTTCGGGGACAGACTTCCGGTTTGTCCCGATCGGCAAAAAACAGTCCGTTTTTCATTTTATGCATTCTGCTGCGATCATTTTAGGCCCAAATCCATCCGTATGCCATAAAATTTTGGTTTTTAAATTTCCATACGTACGGATGTTAGTGTTTTTATATTTCCCGGGGTTTTATTTTCTGAGTTTCGGGGTAGTTTTATCCGAATCAGATCCATAGTTCAGCATTAGCGAGCTCCCGAACCCTATAAAATTCACGAAAAATATTAAAAATGAGCAAAATAGTATTTTTACAAATGTTTTTGGCGTGTTTATTGCATTTTGGACCCTAGATGGATTGTGTATTGAGGAAACCCACACGAACGAAACCCTAGATTCCGGGATAACATACTCACAAAAGTGGAAATTTGCATGTAATCGAGCCAATCGTTTTCCAAAAATTGTTTTCCAGCACAAAAAAAATTACAGGGCGTTTCAAAACCATTTTCCAGGTCTAACAGGTCTGACTGGTCGGGTCGACCCGGTTATCCCCTAAATGCATGCCCCCGTTCCTAAATTCCCAATTCTGTACTGATTTGAGTCCTATTTGTGTATGTAATATAAACTGTGCTAACCAATCTATTTTACAGCATTTATTTTTATTATTTTTACCGTAATTAATAGAATCCCGTGTATTCTAAGCGGATGTAATTTTTAGATCCTCGTGTACTTAGGCGATTGTAAAGTGAGAACGAAAGTTTTCCTTTTTTATTCGATTGGGTTGTATAATCGGCCTCTATTATTTTCTTGTATATTTTGGATGTATGCTTTATTTTTCTGCAATTTATTTTCTGCATTTTGCTTTAGCATTAGCTGGTTAAAATAAACAAATTAGGGTTAGGAAAAGATAATAAAGCGAATTAAATATGGTAATATGAACGATAAGGTGAAAGCAAGCTAGAGGTTAAGTAAGTTAGTTGCCCGGACCCTAAATCTCTGGATTAGGTACAGCAGTCTGTCCTTGGTAGGGAGTTGTACTGAAATTCCTGGATGAGCTGATTCGAGTGGCGACTCTGTCATTGATCTCGGGAGTTAAGTTTCGAGGTCTTTAAGTTAAAAACGGGAAAATGTTTTCTTCAAAGAAATTTCCAAATTAAATCCACAATTTCCTAACTCAAGATAAACAAAACCTGTTTTCCATAAACTTCACCAAATCAAAATCTTTTTCCCCGGCCCGCTTCGCCGCATTTTTATATCTTTTAAAAAGGTCGTCCGCTCACAGAAGCTCGCTTCGTGAATCTCCCTTTAGCCTTCCTAAGTCTCCATCTGCCTACTTTCAAAAGGATGCCGACAGATAATCCGCTTGCTCGAGATAGCCCTACAAATGACTTGAATGCCTCTACTTTTCACCATGTACCACAGGGTCTCGATTCTTATCCTCTTCGCTTTCTTCATAATCCGATGGTCATTGGCAGTTGTCGTACCTCACTAAAGTAAAGGCCATCAAGGCTTCAAATGTCCTTGGCACTTTTGTGTAGCATTTTTGCTCCAATGTCTTGTATGTTGTAACCTCCGTTAGTGTTTAAATGGCAACTTCCAAGTTAACAGATTTGATTTGAGAAGCCATACCATGGAAATGAGTTAAGTAATCTCGTAAAGGCTCGATGGTGCACTACTTTAGGGAATGCATGTAAAAACTAATTAGATAGGCTTTCGCCGCTCCCATGAACCGGGTGATGAACAATTCCTTGAGTAAATGAAAGGAAGTGATTAAACCTAGCTCCAGAACATGGTACCATTCCTGAGCAACTCTAGCCAATGTTATTGCATGTATAATGATGCATTTTCCAAACATGCATTTTCCATCCATTAAATCAAGTGATCACTGCATGTATAATAAACTAACAATGAGGTAGCCAAGCTCATTTAACAAAACACACATATGAGAGACATACATATAGTGAAAATACCTTAGATTAATTAGAAATACTTATAGTAACCGACCATTGCTAGCTTATACCAAAGGATCTACTCATCCATGTAGAAAATAGCTTCTCCCATGGGGACATAAGTATTTATAGTACTTTTAGAAAATTAGGACAACACACCCTCAAAACAGATTCAACCATACATGTGTCCTTGATAAACACAAAGATATAATGGTTACAAAACAAAAGAAATATTCTAAAAATGCTTCAAAAATATCTCCTAGCATTGACCAATCATCATAAAGCTTTAAAACTTCATGGAAAAGTATTTTCCGATTTAGTAAGCTAGTTTTTAGAGATAGTTTTTCTCTTTTCAGCTTATGACTACAAACTGATCAGCGGATTGGTCAATGCTTAGCACCAAATTAGGTATTTGATCCAAATATTACCAACATCTGTAAAAAAGGAATCCAACATAATTAATGCTAAATAATCATAATTCTAAGCTGTTTTAAGAGAAATTAATCATAAAAATAAATTAATTAAGCAGACTTAACTAGATAAAATATCAAGATATTTTCTCTTATTAGTTTGTAAATCTTCATTCATTAGAGAGTCACAAGCAGTGAAGAGTAATATGACTTGTCACCCTCTAGCAGGGGCTATCTTCCACAGAAAAAGGGATTCCTTAGGAGTTTGGGGTCGAGTGTCATTAATTGTGCTTTCCACTATAATCTGTTTGGCAAGAGTTGGATTCACCACATGTGAGCCAGGTTGAGTTACGTTCATAACGATGTTCATATCTGCCTACATCAACTACGTTTGAAATGAGATTTGCATTTTTGTTTCTATTTTCCATAGTTTGTTTAATAAACGAAGTGTACAAAGGGATTCAGGCTTATGTCTAGTCCACAATCACAACACCAACTGTTAAGGTCTTGGATATAGGAAGTACTATTCTGGTCAATGGACCTGCGTTGGGGGTGGCCCCATGTGTACACTCTAATGATCAAGTTAGTGTATGAGGATTAAAGAGAGAAACTAGAAAGATTCCATGTTATTAATGATTAGCTTAGCCTTGTGGTGGTAGATACGTTTCAGGGGTGTCATTGTTACTAATTGATTGGGTCAAGTATCTTTAGACATGCTCATGGGTCGGGTTTTGGGTATAGATTAATGTTTTCTTTATTGGACCTCCATGGTGAGGGATGTAGCCTTGGACTATTGAGCCCCATATCATATAATTAATATGTGTACGCTTGTACTTTAAGTATTTAAGTTTAAACCACCAAGTAATGGCTTGGTGGCTATCATATGAAAAAAAAAAGTGTAGGGTTGTGGCTTCAGTTTCCACAATCTCCAAATTTGGTAAAATGATCCATATTTTTGTTTTTTTATAAAAAACTTATTTGAATTTAAGTTATCAGATTTAACTTATACTTAAGGATCAATTTAACCAAATAATAAATTTTGTGTTAATTTATTTTATAATGTAGTATTTTAAGTCAAATTTGTTTTGAATAACACATGCCACTATGTAATTAGTGACTTTTAATACATATCATTTTTAATATATACAGTCTCATTTGTATCAATTTGACTTAAAATACTAAATTAAGAGGTCAATTTGATATCAAAATTCTACTTTGAGCCAAATTGATAAGTGAAAAATCAAACAATTTATTTGGATATTTATTGGATTAAAATTATGCTTACTTGGAGAAAATATAGCTAATTAGAGTTACTTTTAGGTTGTCTAAAGAGAGCAACATTGGAATTAAGCAATCTGAGCAAATAGGTTAAAAATGGGAGTTGAAGCTACTTGGGCTAAAGGAAAAATGGATGGGCCAGAGATGGGGGCGGACATACGGCCCGCAAGGAGAGGAGAAAGATTTTTATTTGTTGGAAATATCTAAGTTACACCTCCTTTATTTGTATGGTGAAAACAACATTTAACTTTTGTGGTTAAAATTAAGCCAACAAGGACGCTTGAATAGTAAAAGATATTTTGTGATAGCTCTAGAATTATTTTTAAGACATTATAAATTCTTTCTCTCAATGTTGGTTGAAATGATTTAATTCTCATTAATTTCACCTCTTCCATTTGTTGTAGTTTTCTCTCTCTATTAATTTGAAAAGTAATTTTTTTATTCAATTTATCTCTAGGCTATTAATGAGTAGTAAGTACTCCATTCATCAAGCTTGAGCCAACTTTGGCTGACATTAATAAGTGACTTTTCTCATATTTATTATAAGTAATATTTATTGATAATTGGTTTATGGTGTACTTTGTTTACTTATAAGTTTGATCACCTCATACTTTAGTAGTTGTGTTGAGACTGAGAGGACATTTATAACTATGAAAAAGACCATAAAATACATGTAGTCTATTGCTAAAGAAATTTGATTAGATTGCATGCTAGGGTTTTTTTATCTTTTGATAAAATGCTTACAAAAACCCAAGGCATGGTTGTTAGTTCTATGGAGGAGAAATTTGATTAGGCTAACTATAATAGAATCCATATTACTGAAGCAATTTGAGTATGATAATCTTAGAGTAAAAGACCTTAGATTATATGCTTTAACCTACTCATAATAGTTAGGGAGAGAATATCACTTGTTCAACCATGTTTTGATGAAAATAACTTTATAATTGAGGAAAATAAAAATAATAAATACTTTAAAAATTGATTAAGAATAAATGTGATTTTATCTTAATTAGTTAACAAAGTATAAGATGAAGACTTACATTATTTAAAGGTATTGGACAACTTTTACAAAAGAAAGATAAAAGTTTTCACTAGTAAGAATAACATTGCTTTAGAAGGCTGAAAGCTTAAGAAATTCTATCACAAATCTTTAGAGGCCTAAACACTATATAACAGCTACAATTAGAGACCTGAAGAAGTTCAATTCAAATTTTCAGAGACCTAAACATTGCATAACGGCTACATGTAGAGACCTGAAAAAATTCATCGCAAATCTTCAAAGGGATAAACAATGTGCAACAGCTAGTTTCAAAAACCTGAAGAAGATCAGAATAAAAGCTTCAAAAGGCTAAATACTGTACGATGGCTAGTTTCAGAGGCTTGAACATTAGCGGACAAAATTTGGAAATCAACTCCAAACCAATTCTTCAAATAATGGCTATATTTTCCAATACCTATAAATAAAAGAGAATTGTAACATTTCAAGATGAGAAGACAATTTACAAAGCATACAATAAAATCAAAGCAATCTTGAGTAGTCTTTCCAACACACTTCAATGGGAAGACAATTTGCAAAGCATACAATAAAATCAAAGCAATCTTGAGTGGTCTTTCCAACACACTTCAAAGAGAGAATTCCAAAGAATTCAAATCTTCATCAAAGTAATTCATACACATTCAAATTCAATACTTTTAAAAGAATTGTAAAATCACACTGAAGGTTATTAGTGTGGGGGGAAGCTTTATTGTAAAAGTTTTATTAACAAAGTTCTGTAAAAGTTTGGTGTTTAAGCTTACAAAAAACACTGGTTGTCTTGATCCTAGATCGATGAAGGATTGTTAACTTAATCTTAGACTGAAGTAGGATTGATTGTCCCAATGTTGGATAAAAGAAAAATCACTTAGCTTAATTCCTGGCATTAAAGGAATTGTAGTGGAAAATCTCGAGTGGTTTACTTGAGGACAGGAGTAGGACGGTTGGTCCGAACGTGTATAAATCTCGGTGTCATCAATATCTTTATCTCTACTCTCTTTAATTACTGCAGTTTATTTTTATGCACTTATTTTTACAGTAATAGCCTTTTAGACAAGTTTTATAAATTATTTTATTCCACATTTTAAGTAAAACATGTTTCTTTAGGCAAAATTGTTTTTGACTAAAAGATTTTTTATTTGAAAATATACACTATTCATCCCCCTCTAGTGTATTTCTAGCCTATTTGAGACTAACATCACTGTACATGTTTGAGCTTGCTTGATTTAAGTCAACATGTTCTTATCATTGTTGTTGTCTTATTTTCTGTTTCACGCAGCCTCACGCTTGCTTATGTTCTGTTCTATTTTAGCTTTCTTATTGGGTTTCTTAATAGTTTTTATCTTAAAATCTTCATTCATTTTTGAAAGAAACCAAATCTACAAAAATACTTAGAAATTTAAGTTTGTTTGTTTTAATCCCTTTGGAAACAATACTTGGACTCGTCAATCATACTACATCCGATCAAATGCACTTACTAATATCACAAAAGGCGACAAACACAAATAACTCGGAGATTTAGATAAATGTGTATATAAATTTGATTAATATAATTACATTATATCTATAACTTTTTTCCAAACATATACACTTGTTTATAAACAATATTAATTTTTTACTCTAATAATCAGTCAAAAAAAATATTAAAACAAGATACAAACATATATATATATATATATTTACATATGTTTAATGCACTGGAATTGTTAGATTAACATATATATAGTATAAAACAGGTTTAAGGTTAATATATAGGTTAAGGGTTTTTGTTATATTAACTGATATATAAATGTATAATACTATAAATGCACTATACATGTATATAATTAGTGTCTGAGTTTGGGGTTATTATATATGTAATTAATGTAACAAATCAAAATAAATTCAGAATTAAACTTAACTTAATGAATATAATTAAAATTAAGTTAATAATTATAATTAATTTTGAAAGTAATTTTATTATAGAATATAATCAACATAATAATAAATGTACCATGAAACCAATTAATTAACAATAATTCATAAAATAATAGGATAAAGAAAATAAATAAATAAATAAATAAAATAAACTCGGGATTTCTAATAATCTAAAGAGATTTTAGAAATTCCTACTCATAGATCTAGCATTCTTTAGGTGATAACTTGGATCAAGTCTTCGCATGGAAACCAAAAATAGGTTTTAACCCATCAATTTAATTGCTTAGTTAATCATAAATAAATGTTAAAACACATCAATCTCAGAATCTCCAAAAACCTAGAAAGGTTTCAGAAATTCTAAGAACAAACACATATCGAGATGGATACAAAACAAAGTATAACTAAGTAAAAAAGAGCCCATGGTCGGATCCCATAGCTGACTGCTATGTGTCACGGGGTCAATCCTCGGACACCGTGTGGCGCTTACGTCTACGTCTAGAAGTAAGCCAGCCAACACACTTTATATGCTAATCCTGCATTAGGAGCAAATATGAGGTTAGATCTGGTTATAACATTCGATTATAATAGGCTCAAAGGCCATTCCGCGTTCTATATGAGAAATATCGGCACGTTAGAAGGGCATAATCAATGATAAGCATCCATCCACACATACACAAGCATACACGAGACACATATGAAAAGTGATGCACAAGGCTTTCATTCATATAAGGAAAACAAGTACATCAAACAAGTCCACACCCGTAGTAGTAGGGGGTCCTACTACGGATGGGGCAATCACAAGCACCCACGTGCGGCTGACACTGGTCTCACAAGCAACACCGTGCAACTGACACTCGTTGAGACCTGCCACACCCCCCTATAGTAGTCCTTATACCAACTTCAGGGTTGGGAGGAACAACCATCAAGATGTCTCACCTATCACACTTTCACTATCCATGCTACTATTACAAAGTATTCCCCCCCCCCCCCCTTTACACTCTCCCCCACTCAGAGGATTGACGTCCTCGTCGAGCTTGTCTTCTGGAATTCTTCAATCTTCTGCTTGAAGGCTTGTAGATCGTCTTCTTTCTCCCAGCTGGTTTCTTCTTCTCCTTCGGCTCTCCATCGAACGAGGTACTCCTTGTAGGTTCTCCTGGTTGTTGACGCCGTATGATCTGCTAAAATCTCCTCTACTTCTCTGCTGGCTGGTGCTTTCTTCGTGATTGCAGGTCTTGTACTCCTGTTCCACTTGTCGTTGATGGGATCTGGATGATACTACTTCAAGTTGCTGACGTGGAAGATAGGATGGACTGACATCCATTCGGGCAAGTCCAGTTTATATGATACTGGACCTACCTTCTTGATGACTAGAATCGATCCTTCATATTTCCTCACCAGCCTGTTGTCTTTGTTGCGGAAGAATCGTAGTTGCTCTGGCAGAAGCTTCACCAACACCAGGTCACCAGCTTTGAACTCCATTGGTCGACGATCTGTATCAGCCCATTTCTTCATCCGCCTGGATGCCTTCTCCAAATGTGCTCTCGCTATCTCCTCGTTCTGCTTCCATTCCTTTGTGAAAAGATAAGCTTTGGGATTCTTGCATTTGTAGGGCATCTCGATGGAATGGGGCACCAAGGGCTGTTGACCTGTCACAATTTCAAAAGGGGTTTTCTTAGTAGCAGAGGACTTCTGGCTGTTAAAGCAAAATTGGGCAACATCTAGGAGGGATGCCCAGTTCCGTTGACTGGCACAGACAAAGTGCCGCAAATACTCCTCAAACATGCTATTGAATCTCTCTGTCTGGCCATCAGTCTGAGGGTGATAACTGGTGGACATGTTCAGGTTACTCCATAACAGGCGAAAAAGCTCTGTCCAAAAACTCCCTAAAAATCGCCTGTCCCTATCACTGACAATATTCTTCGGAAGACCCCACTATTTGACCACATGTTTAAAGAAGGCCCTGGCCGTTGTTTCTGCTGAACTGTATTTTGGCATTGGAATAAAGGTTCCATATTTGGAGAACCTATCAACAACCACCAGAATGGAATCAAAATCTTCAACCCTGGGCAATCCCGTGATAAAATCCATTGACACACTCTCCCAAGGGCGTTGCGGTACTGGAAGTGGTTGAAGTAGCCCAGCAGATTTTCGCCTCTCAACTTTGTCCTGCTGACATACCAAGCATGTTTTAGTGTACTCTCTCACCTCTTCCTCCATCTTGGGCCAGTAGTAGTGCTGTTGAAGCAGAGCCAACATCCGATGCCACCCTGGATGTCCCGCCCAGTGGGTATCATGACATTCCAGCATCAACATCTTCTGCAAATTGGCAGCCTTTGGCACGTACACTCTTTGCTTGGTAGTCATTAATAGCTCATCACTGATCCAAAATTGCCGAGTCTTCCCCTGCTTCACCAGGTTCATTATCGCCACTGCCTAGGGTTCCTTTGAGAGCTTCTTCCGAATTAACCGTCGCACAGAGGTAGATAGCTGGCTGCTAGACAAGTGGGCTATCTGTTTTAAGACTGCCAGATCTGCCTTACGACTCAGCGCATCTGCCACCTGATTTGACTTTCCTGCGTGGTACTCCTGTACAAAATCGAATTCGGCCAAGAATTCTTGCCAGCGAGCTTGCTTTCAGGACAAAGTCTGTTGGGTAGGGAAGTGGCTCACTGCTGCATTGTCTGTCTGAACTTCGAACGTTTTGACCATGTTAGGCAGGGCTAATATTGGTTCTTCTAGGATTGCTTTCTTCAGCTTCTCGAAAGCTTCTTGGCATTCTTCTGTCCAGAGCCATTTCTTCTCTTTCTTCAACAAGTCAGTGAGGGGGAAAACCTTCCGCGAGTACCCTTCAACAAATCTCCTGTAGTAATTGGCCAGTCCTCAAAAGGATCTCAATTCTGGAACATTCCTAGGTGTCTGCCATTCTGAAATAGCTTTCACCTTAGTTTGATCCATGCGAATCCTGCCTTGTTCGATCATGTGGCCAAGAAACTTGATGCTTGTCTGCCCAAAAGCACACTTTTCTCTCTTCAGAAAAAGCTGGTTCTCCCTCAGCTTCATGAACACTAGCTTCAAGTGTTCTCGGTGCTCCTCCAGGGTGGCACTGTATACCACGATGTCATCCAGATACACCACCATGAACTGATCTAGATATTCCCTGAATACCTGGTTCATGAAAGTATAAAAGGTGGCTGGAGCATTTGTTAGTCCAAAGGGCATAACCAAAAATTCAAATGAACCATACCGGGTGACACAGGTGGTTTTGAATACGTCTTCCTCTTTCACTCGCACCTGGTAATATCCCGAACGTAGATCAAGCTTGGTGAAGTACTTTGCCCCACTAAATTGATCGAACAAGTCAGCTACCAGGGGGATAAGATACTTGTTGCGTACTGTGATCTTATTGAGGGCTCGGTAATCCACACACAGTCTTAAACTTCCATCTGCCTTCTTCTGAAACAACACAGAGGCGCCAAAGGGAGAGTTTGGAGGTCGAATAAACCCCGCCTCTAAGAGTTCACCTAATTGCTTCCGTAGTTCTGCCAACTCGGGAGGTGCCATTCTGTATGGAGCCCTTGCCGACGGCTTCATTCCCGGAAGCAATTCTATTTCATGATCTACTCCCCTCTTTGGTGGCAAAGTCTTTGGCAAGTTCTCTGACATGATGTCTTGGAACTCCCTCATCGCTTCTTCAAGCATTTTGGGAACACTGGCGTCCTCATCAGGATGACTACCTAGAGGAACTACCACATAAGAGCTTTCCCCCTTTTTCACTCCCTTCTTAAACTGGAGCGCCGAAATACACTTCTTCTCGAATATGGGACTCATGGTCACTGGCACGACACAAGGGTTTTGGTTCATAAAGAGGAGGCAACTGGCGGAGGCCATTGGAACCGCAAAACTCTCCTTCAAGAAGTCCATTCCTAGGACCACATCAAAATCATCCATCGGCACCACTGTGAAGTCCATCGTGCCAGACTAGGGTCCCAACTTGCAAGATATGTTCTGTGCTACTCCCAGTATCTCTCCGGCTGGAGAGTTGACAGCTTTGATCCTCCCTACTTCTCTTCTGACGGGTAGACCCAACCGGGAGGACTCAGCTCCCGACACAAAGTTATCTGTTGGTCCTGTGTCAATCATGGCCCTGGTGGCCTTCCCATTGATGGTCAACTCCACATACATCAGCCCCTTTTCTCTCCTCTGGCTCGTGGCCTTCACCTGCTTCTCAAGGGCTGAGAGGAATTGCAAAGACCCCATGGCCTAAGGTTCTGATCCTTCAGGCCCAGCATTGGCCTTGTGTTCCTCTTCGGTCCGCTCCAAAACTAAAGCATTGATAGCACTTCGATGCGGGCACTCTGCCATCCTGTGAGGCCCCTTGCATAAAAAATAAGAGATGTTTCGAACACCAAAAGCAGGTTGTTCAGACATAAAGTTCTTCGAAGGGCCACTTGACTCATTATTGAATGGGGTATTTCTCCTTTCACCCCAGCTTCGACGATTACTCCCCTCCGACACTGGAGTTCGACGGCCTCCTGACAAGGAACTAGTACGTTCACCTCCTGTCCCCAACGGTTTTCTCCACTTACTTGGCCTAGTCTTGAATCCAGAGTTAGGAGGTTGCTTTCGCTTCCCAAGATTATCTGAGAAGTCGTTTAGGCTCTCCGCTACCATAATAGCAGTAGCATGATCTCGAACATTCCTTCGGCTTACCTCATTCTTCGCCCATGGCTTCAGTCCCTTTGTGAAGTGATATAGCTTATTATACTCGTGCATCTCCGGGTACTCTAGGATAAGCTTTTGATAAGCATGAACATAATCTCGTATGGATCCAGTTTGTTGAAGTTCAACATGCTGACGTCTGGCCACATGGTGGACATTCTTTGGATAAAAATGGGCTTTAAACTCCTTCTTAAACTCATCCCAGGTTGTGATTATAGTCAGAGAAGCTTTATGGCGCCACCACAACTTGGCATCGCTTCCAAATACATCGGGATCAACTCCAAACGATGGGCATCTGTTCGGACCCTGGTTGCACTGAAGAAGGCTTCTGCATCAAAGAGGAAGTTCTTAACTTCACTAGCATCTCTCACTCCGTCGTAGGACTTTGGATCTTTGACTTTAAATTTGGAGGAGTCATGGGGCCTCAACTCTCCCCGCTCGTAAAGGTCAGTTAGCATCTTGACCTTGAGCTTCACTTCGTCCAGTTCTCCCTTCATGCTGCCATATTCTTCTATTGTCTCTCCCTGGAACTGTTCAACCACCTCGCATAACTCTTTATGCTCGTTTGAAGTCTCTCCACCGCCTCTGCGATGTGTAGATTGCTCAACTTCTCATTTAAATCTACCATCTCGTCAACATTGGAAGTACCACCTCCTCGGGATGTCCCTATCTCAAGGGTCCTCTCCCTTCGGTCGGACTTCTTAGCCATCATCTCTCTAATGGCAGTGGAATTTGTCAGCACAAATTCAAAAATGTCAAGATTGGCCATCACGGCCTGAAAGATTTCTGCCTTCTAGTTCAAGGCCTTTATCAACTCACTTTGTCCATTCCTGGCCTCTTCCACTTCGCTCCGGACAAAGGTTCCTACATTTTCACGAAGGTCTCGGACATCACGGCGGAGCGTTTTTACTACCCCTAGTGATTCCTCAACCCTTTTGCCACATTCAAATACCATAGCCGAAAGGCGCTCCGGAACTATTTCAGCCCACTGTCTCTCCAGGGCCTCAATGCGCTTCAATGCATCATGGTTTGACATCTTGCTTCTCACCAAATGGAACCATGCTCTGATACCAAATGTCATGGGGTCAATCCTTGGACACCGTGTGGCGCTTACGTCTACGTCTAAAAGTAAGCCAGCCAACACACTTTATATGCTAATCCTGCATTAGGAGCAAATATGAGGTTAGATCCGATTATAACATTCGCTTATAATAGGCTCAAAGGCCATTCCGCGTTTTATATGAGAAATATCGGCACATTAGAAGGGCATAATCAATGATAAGCATCCATCCACACATACACAAGCATACACGAGACACATATGAAAAGTGATGCGCAAGGCTTTCATTCATATAAGGAAAACAAGTACATCAAACAAGTCCACACCCGTGGTAGTAGGGGGTCCTACTACGGATGGGGCAATCACAAGCACCCACGTGCAGCTGACACTGGTCTCACAAGCAACACCGTGCAACTGACACTCGTTGAGACCTGCCACACCCCTCTTTAGTAGTCCTTATACCAACTTCAGGGTTGCGAGGAACAACCATCAAGATGTCTCACCTATCACACTTTCACTATCCATGCTACTATTACAAAGTATTCCCCCCCCCCCCCCCCCCCCCCTTTTACACTATGGTGGTAAGCAGAGGCTATGGGGTCTAGTAGTCATGGGCTACCAAAGACAGGATATCCTTCCCAAGAAAATTTTTGAGTTTTTGTATCTTTCAAATTGTAGCCTCCATATAGAATTTTGGGCTCCGTTTGTTTTACGAAAAATATTTTTCTTATTTTATTTTGTTTGTGACTTAAAATGATGGGGAATATTTTATTAATCAAAGCAAAATTTTTAAGAAATAACGAAAAATAACTTGTCGAAGAAGTTTTGTTTCAGAAGGGATAGAAAACACATTACATATATTCGCTTAGTATAATTATTCTACTACCATATCATTTTTTATAAATTTGCATATTACATACCAAACAAAATAAAATATTTAATAAGAAAAATTATTTTCCACAAAAATAGAGGCTTAATATCCATCATAATTTACTTCTCAAAGCGTGCTTTAACCAAAGATGTATTGAAGTTCGTGCTAACACACGTTTCTCGAACTCGTGTGAACAGCCTCGAAATGTCTGAAAATTTGGAAAATCCTTGCTTTGAATCGATGAAACCCAAAACTGATATGAAATTTCTGTAATAGTAAATGTATATGGTGATTTAATGTTAAAGATCATCGGTTTAGTGTAAAAGGTGGAGAAAACATATAAAATGTCTCTTTGTTTAGGTTCAGAACAAAGAGGGAAATTGGTCCTCTTTTTGGGATCGGGAGGGTTGGAATTGATGTTTCTAAGCTCTAGAATTTGTTGTTCAAAGTTTCTGGTTATTCTCCACAAATGATGATTTTAGGTGTATTTAGTAGAAAAAGCAAAATTTCTTAGATTAAAATTCAAGTAGGATTAAACTTTGGTTGCCCGTGCATAGCATTCATACCAGTCAGCTATAGGGATTTGACCCATAACCAGGGACGGATGTAAGAAGAGCGCTATAGGGGCACGTACCCCTAAAGGTTTTAATAATTTTTCCAAAATTTTATTTTTATTTACAAGCGTACCCTTTCATTGTGAGCACAGATTTTTCCGACCTTAGTGATAAAAACCAAATTAGCTATCCTTTGATCGAGTTTTTTACAGAAATCGGTTTGAAGGATAAAAACAAGCACCGAATGAGCTCAGGAACAAATCCGAGAATCGTCCGAGAGACCAACGGCCTAAACTTTATTTTCCTTCAAAGCCGCACGGCTCTATTTGGGTCACATGGCTCTAATTAGAGCTGGAGGGCCCTATTTAAAAGACGGTTAAGCCATGAATCCAATTCAAAAAGTGATTTTTCTGAACCCAAATGAAAGCCGCACGACTTAAATTTTAAGCCGCACGACTCTTATCCTAGATAGAACAAAAAAATAATTCGCCCTCCATGGGCAAAAGAAAGGAGATAAATGTTTTGGATCTTAAGGGATAAGAAGGGAGCGTGAACCAGAGAGAAGAGGGATCTTTGGCAAGAAAGAGAAAACTTATGGAGGAAGAAAAACTTAGAGTGGAATTTAGCGAGAATTAGAGAGTTAGAGAATCAATGGGAAAATGGAAGCCAGAAACTTTCTCAAATCCTCACTTCATAATCTAAACTTCAATCCTTTTAATCGTAAAACATCCATACTTCAATCCTTCTCACTTAGTTCGCGATCTCAAAGACGATTTATAGTGGAAACGGACTTGTCTAGAACTGGCTTACGTCTTAAGAACCAGCTTCAGAAACTCAAAAATACTAGATAAACTTGTTAAGGGAAATTTTAAAAGGCTTTAAATCCTTTTCACTGCTTTCTGGGTCGTTTTTTATGTGTATTGTGAAATTTTAAGCCAAAATCTTTCTGCTCGTTTTTCTGGAGATTAGAGCCGTCTAGCTCAATCCAGAGCCGTACGGCTTTATTTTGAGTCACACGGCTCTCACCTTCATGTAGTTTCATACAAAATTCAGTTTTCCAAAATTTTTTGTTTCACTAATTTTTGAGCTGCACCACTCTATTCTTTGTTCCAGTCTGGTTTTTTAATGAATCAGTAAGGCCCCATTTTATAAAACATGAAATTGCTAAACTCGTAAGATGAGGAAATATTTTGGAATCACATATTTTGCTAGATATTATGTAATATTTGTTATTAAGGTTGTTTTGAGTATATATATATATATATATCGATATTTAAGCATAAAATCATTTGTGACGTGTTTACCGCTTTCCGACCTATATTTAATTTCTATGAAATAATTAAAACCCACACGAACGGAATTCTATGGAGACCTCGGGATAACCGACTCATCGAAGTATATATTTTGAATCATTAATTGGTAAAAAAAATGTTTTAGCAATCGTTTTCATACAAATGCATTTCAAAATTACTTTTCCAGGTCAAATCGGTCGAATCTGCTAGATTCTTCGTATTCCCTCGTTTCACATTCTGAACTATCCATTATCCCTTGCTGTCATGCTTGAGTCCTATGTGCACATATATATTTACTATGTTACTAACCTTTGTTTTGTAAGTAGATGTATGTTAGGTTAGATCTAGCTTTCTCCTTTTTAGTTTATTCGTGTATTCTAGGCGATTGTATCTCGTATCCCATGTTTATCAATATGCCCCTAGGTTAAATCATTTGGTTGGATTGTATTAATTTATTTTTCCAAATTTATTTACTTTTTCTACATTTATTTATTGCTTTTTGTATGAGCACGTAGAGATAATCAAGACTAAAAATGGAACAGGAGAGAAATATACAAGATGTGAAGATTAAATTGGTTAATAATTATTTAAAATAAGACAAAAATAAAAGATTGTCCAGACCAGAATCTCTAACTAAAGGTATAGTGATTCCTGCTCGGTTTGGTTGTACCATAATTTCTTGGTAAAGCTGAATCGGGTGGTGACTCTTTAAATCTTTTAGCGAGGAAATTTTGTTTCGTATGTGTTTCTTTCGCTTTTCAAAAATCAAAACTACTTTCCATCACAATCCAAAAACCTTCTCCTGGCCTGGCCTCGTGGCCACTATGTCGAAAGGATCGTCTACTTACACTTATATAATTTGAATCATACCCCACATAAACATATATCACCCAATTTGCAGCTTCCATGAAATCAATTTCTCGATCAAAATTTTTTCCCACTTCGTCTAATTGCAAGAAAAATTTTGAATTCCTTTTCTATAGTTCTACCTCTAGTCCTCTACCTCTCATTCATCAATAGATTATCTGTCTTTGAGTACATTCAACTCAAAAATTAAAGACTTATCGGGCATTTGTTTAGTGGGATAAAAGGGTGGGATAGGGATAATATATCCCATTTATCCCTCATCCCTTGTTTGTTAGTGATACACAAGGGATGGGATAAGCAACTTATCCCACCTTATCCCCAATTCCTTATCTTTGCCCCCTCCCATGTATAAGGGATTGGGATAACTTTTCTTTCTATCCGTATCTCTGTCACAACTCTTATCCCTATTCCTATCCCCTTTACATACCAAATGCCCTATAAAGGATTTGTAATTTAGGGATTGAGCTATTGGATTCGATCTTTCAATTTGGGATCTTTCCAATTTCTACAGATGCTAATTGCCTAATGTTGTTGGTGAGTTGATTTCCTTTCCATCTTCCATATATACTCTTCAAATTGTGATATTTAATTGAGGTTCAAATTTAAACCACTGATCTACTCAACAACAAAGAGAAGGAGTGTTTACAAATTTGGAGAAACCTCACTGTTATTAAATCATTTGTTTTTTTTTTTCCCCTTAGGCCCTAGTCATACTAAAGCTTCCCTCAATCAACCTCTCCACATGGATTTCAAATATAGCAAAAAGGCCTTAGTTTAATTTTCCAAAAAATTAATGTCGTGTAAGCGAAAGCCATATTCTATATATTCACCTATATAAGTTTCATATATATGGTTCAGAGTTGGGATAGTTTGGCTAAGTCTTGTGGTATTTTGGTATTTTATGGAATTCAAGTTAGTCTTATGAGAAACCCCAATTTGTGCAATTATGTAGGCACTTTTGTAAATATTGTTTCTTATTTTTTCAAGTAATAAATTCATATCACTTATATGTAACTTGTATTTTTTTGGTTTTTGTTATCATTTTTTTTCTTTGTTCTTAATTGATCTCAATCTAATATTCCTTTAGTTTAATTAATATCTATTAAAAGGTCTATGTCAACTTATGGCCATGAATTCCCACAGATAATGATAAGGGAAAAAGAGAGGTGGTTTGTGACAACTTGGTTTAAGGAGTTTAGTACTTGGTTAGATTATAGTATAGCTAAAGATACTGCCTATAGTTTATGTTGTTATCTTTACAAAGAGCAATTGTTTGATTGATAAGTGAAAATATTACCAGTCAATTATGCAAAAATTCAGCAGCTAAATTGGTAAAATTCCTTTGAGAAGAGAGGATTCATAGCTAATATTAAGTTTTTCCAGGTCTAAAGTGCAGTTCAGGAAGACTACTGGAATTTGGAAATCTCAAGAAGCAGAAAATAGAAAAAAGAGTTGGATTGGGCTGCGGCGTGGACGGGCCGGAATTAAAGGGAGAGGCACGGCCCAGAGTGAGGAGAAGATATTTGTTTTTGTGGAAACGCCAGAACTGTCCTTGGCTTCTTGAGGAAGCCATTGTATTTGTGGTTGATAATTTTTTGTCATTAGTTTAATCTTGGAACAAGGCTCTAGGTGGATTATTTTTCTTTTCTTTTTGGGGGCTATATATAGTCTGTTGTTCAAGGGGGGTAGGGCATTGAATGTTCTCCAACTACCATTATTTTTCTTTAATTTTAATTCTCTAATTTTTCTTTCAAGTCTGCTGGTTAAGCAATCTCATTTTTACTTTAATTATGTGTTGTGAGTAGTTTCCCAACAGGCTGAAGCCAGCTTAGGCTGGTGATTGTGGGAAGTCTTTCTCGTGTTTGTTATGAATATTATGCTTAGATGATTGTGTGGTGAAGTTTTTATCAAAATTACGATGGGGCCCCGTTGTATGCCTAGTATTCCTAATGAGACCGAGAGGAGATTTGGGGATATGGAAAATCACACACACACACATTTACCATGAGATCGAGAGGAGATTGGGAGTGTGCTAAGGGTTTCTATTATTGATAGAATGCTTGCTTGACTTAATGCATGAATGCCTATGCTAAGTGAGGTCGAGAGATAAGCTTATTTGTGTAGTCATAGAATCCACGTGAGGTCGAGAGATAAAATTGGTGGGTAGATTGCAAGAAACCTTAGATCTACGTCCTTAGTATATTCATAATAAATGCTAGAGAAAGATACCTTGAGATTGCCTGTCTAACTGGTGGAAGTCTGTGCTTTTAATATTGTTTGTCATTTTCTGGTTTAAGCAACCTTCTTACGTTATTTTGCATGCTTTACATTGATTTTAGTTTATTTAAATTTGTATTGCTGATTACTTGGAAAATCTCATCTGACAATTTATTAGGAAATCTTTTAGTTTTCCCTTATTCCCTGTGGGATCGACACTTGTCTTGCCACTACTACAATTGACCTAGTACACTTGCTAGTGCAAAATTTTAGGGCAACAAGTTTTTGGCGCCGTTGCCGGGGAACCAACGGCTGAAAATTTTTAAAGATTTCTTTTAAATTCGTTTGTTTGATTTGGTGTTTGGTGTTTTGTGTAGAAATTCTCTGTTCAAGCAATCTCCTGGTGCATGCGAAGAGCAGGAATCCCTCTAATTCCTTTAGATCCAGAGATCAAAAGGACTTGTAGGAGAAGGAGTGGTGCTGTCAGAAGAGCTAGAAGGAGACAGAAAATGGCTGAACAAAATTTGCCACCGCCACCACCAGAAGGAGAGGGAGAAGTTCATCTTCCTCCTCCAAGGCAGAGACTTAAGGAATATTCGAGACCTATCACTGAGGGACACTCTTTTTGTATTGTGATACCTAATGAAGGGGACAATGTCTTTGAGATCAAAGCCTATATGATTCAAATGCTTCAAGCTGCTGTTCAGTTTGGACGATTGCCCGGAGAAGATCCAAATGCTCACATCCAAGATTTTATGACTATGTGCAATACTTTCCGTACTAACCGTAGAGTCTCAGATAATGTGATAAGATTAAAGCTATTTCCTTTTTAATTGAGGGATAAGGCTAAAAGTTGGCTGAAGAATCTTTAACTAGGTTCGGTTACAACCTGGGATGAAATGGCTCAAGTCTTCCTGACTAAGTATTTTTCACCCAGACAAGCAATCAAGTTAAGAAATAAGGTTACTCATTTTCGTCAGCAACGTGATGAATCTCTGTCAGAAGCCTGGGAAAGATACAAGGAGCTCCTAAGAAAAGTACCAAATCATGGATTTCCTATGTGGATGTAGATTCAGAACTTCTACAATGGTTTAACAAATGCATATAAGATTCAAATTGAGTCAGCTGCAAATGGAGACCCAGAAGAACTGGCACCGGAAGATCTTTATGAATTGGTTGAAGGTTGGTCAATACCAGTTATAAATGGCATTCAGTACATGAGGATCGAGAAAGACTGCCGAATCAGACGCTGTTGCCAAGCTTTCTGACAAAGTAGATCTAATCTTTAAACAATTAGCCAAGCAGAATATCTCAGCCATTTCCAGTTCAAAGATATTGTGTGAATTTTGTGGAAGTCATCATAGAAGCATTGATTGTGATATCTCACTCAATCAGGAGCAATGTGATTATATTGGAAATAATCCAAGGCAGAACAATCCTTTTTCCAACACTTATAATCCAGGATGGCGCAATCATCCTAATTTCTCTTGGAACCAACAACCTGGCAAGCAACCTCATGTACCCTTTTAGCAGCCTCACAGCAATTTCCAACCTCATCAATAGCCCAGTCATGTTCAACAAGCTGGACCATCATATGCATCTAAGAAATCAAAGGTTGAGGAGATGAAGGAAATGATGTCTCAGTTCATGAAGCAGACTCAAGCTTATATGAAGAACATGGAGACTCAGCTCCAGCAACTTACAAATATTGTTCCTCCAAAGAACAAAGGGGTAATTCCAAGCAATACTGAGCCCAATCCGAGAGAAGAGTGCAAAGCTATTACTCTGAGAAGTGGTAAGAATGTTAAGCAAACTCACAAGATGAACATTGTGGATAAGAACAAAGACTCAGAAGAAAAGATAGTTGAAAGATTGAGCAACCTAAGATTGCTCACATCACTAAGCAACCTTCTGATACAGTTAAGTAATCTCAAGTTTAGCCAGAGAATGCTCAACCAGAGAAGAATCAAGCAACCTCAGACTCTATTCAAAACACCTCTATTCAAGATGGGCAACCTGTACCTGCTTATCAACCAAGGATACCTTATCCACAAAGAGCTAAGCAACATGACATGGCCAAACAGTTTGACAAGTTTCTGGAGGTCTTTAAGAAGCTTCACATCAACATACCCTTTGCGAAAGAACTTACACAAATGCCCCTATATGTGAGATTCTTGAAAGAACTTCTTGCTAATAAAAATAAGTTGGAGAATGTAGCAATGGTGCAACTCAACAGAGATTGCTCATCAATCCTTCAAAGCAAGCAACCTTTACCAGCCAAGATCAAAGATCCAACGAGTTTTTCTATACCTTGCTCTATTGGTAACCTTAATATTGAAAATGCATTGTGTGATTTAGGAGCAAGCATCAATCTCATGCCATATTACATCTACAAGCAATTAGGGTTAGGAGAACCTCAACCTACTAGGGTTTCCATATAACTTACTGATAGAACCGTAAGATATCCCAGGGGGATAATTGAAGATGTTTTAGTTAAGATAGGAAAATTTATACTTCCTGTTGATTTCATTGTGATGGATATGGATGAAGACTTGCATGTTCCTATTATTTTAGGAAGACCCTTTTTAGCAACAGGTCGTGCATTAATTGATGTTCATAATGGTAAGCTAATTTTGAAAATTCACGATGAGGAAGTAGTCTTTAAATGAATGAAGCCATGAAATATCCTCCTGCTTGTGATGATCACTGTTATTTTATTGATGCTACTGATGTTAATTTAAACCCATTTTTCATGCAGGAATTTGAGAAAACAGATTTTGAGAATGAAGAAGAAGATATAGAAAAGCAAATTGAAGCTGAAATTGGATGTCTAGCAATCTTAGGAAGCAGGCAATTCATTGAACCTTTAGATTATACACCCACACTGCATTCTAAACCTTCCATTGAAGAGCCTCCTACATTAGAATTGAGACCATTACCCTCTCATTTAGAATATGCCTTCCTTGATCCACCAAGCAATTTACCTATAATTATCTCTTCAAAACTTACCCATGAGCAGAAAACTCAATTACTTAGTGTTTTGAGAAAGAACAAGGAAGCAATGGCCTGGACAATCTCTGATATAAAAGGCATTAGTCCTTCTATTTATGTCCATCGTATTCTAATGGAGGAAGATTATAAGCCTGTCATACAACCTCAGAAGAGACTGAATCCCAACATGAAGGAAGTTGTGAAAAAGGAGGTAATTAAGCTACTTGATGTAGGAATTATCTACCCTATTTCTGATTCAGTGTGGACTAGCCCTGTTCAGGTAGTCCCTAAGAAAGGTGGGATCACTGTCATTCAGAACGAGCAAAATAAACTCATTCCCGCTAGAACAGTTACTGGATGGAGAGTTTGCATTGACTACCAGAATTTCAATGATGCTACATGAAAAGATCACTTTCCACTGCCATTCATTGATCAGTTGCTGGAAAGACTTTCAGGTTATGCATTTTATTGTTTTCTTGATGGATATTCAGGGTACAATCAGATTCCTATTCATCCTCAAGATCAGGAGAAAACAACATTTACCTGTCCATATGGCACCTATGCTTATAGAAGGATGCCATTCGGATTGTGTAATGCTCCAGCAACCTTCCAGAGATGCATGATGGCGATTTTTCATGACATGGCCGAAAAGACAGTGGAAATCTTCATGGATGATTTCTCAGTATATGGAGAGACTTTCCAATCCTGTCTCAACAATCTTGAAGTAGTCCTAACCAGGTGCAAGGAGACCAATCTTGTATTGAATTTGGAAAAATGTCACTTCATAGTTGATGAAGGCATTGTTCTCGGCCACAAAATATCTTCAAGAGGAATGGAGGTTGATAAAGCAAAGGTAAAAGTCATTGAAAAGCTAGCTGCTCCCTGTTCTGTTAAAGAAATTCGAAGTTTTCTTGGTCACGCCAGTTTCTACAGAAGATTCATAAAAGATTTCTCAAAAAATGCTCAGCCACTGACAACACTTTTGCACAAGGATGTTCAATTCTATTTTGATGAAGCTTGTGAAAAATCTTTTGAAACTCTTAAGGCAAAATTGGTGAATGCTCCAATTCTTATTGCCCCTGACTGGAGTCTTCCATTCTAGCTTTTGTGCGATGCAAGTGACACTTGCATTGGAGCTGTGCTAGGACAAAGGAGAGGCAAGCATTTCCGCCCCATCTACTATGCAAGCAAAACCTTGACAGAGACACAACAGAATTGCACCACTACAGAAAAAGAATTGCTTGCTGTTGTTTATGCTTTTCATAAATTCAGATCTTACTTGGTTTTATCTGAGATCACTGTTTTTACTGATCATGCAGCATTGAAATACTTATTGGCAAAGAAGGATGCGAAACCTCACCTCATACGATGGCTCCTACTTCTTTAAGAATTTGATATTGAGATCAAAGATAAGAAGGGTTCAGAGAATGTGGCTGTAGACCATCTTTCCAGAATTCCACTGAGCAACCTCGATAAGCAACCTGAGATTACTGTTTTTTTTTGCTGATGAACAACTTTATGCTATACATTCTATACCTTGGTTTGCCGATATTGCAAATTATTTAGCCTGTGGAATTATGCCTCAATCATTGTCTTCTCACCAAAGAAAGAAATTCCTTTCGGACTTAAAATATTATTTTTAGAAGGAACCTTTTCTTTTCAAGTTATGTGTAGATCAGATTATTAGGAGATGTGCTTCACAAAAAGAAGTCCCAGCAATCTTATCAATGTGTCATACTCAAGAAGCTGGAGGTCACTTTGGTGCAAACCGAACAGCCTCAAAAGTTCTAGAGTGTGGATTCTTTTGGCCTACAATTTTTAAGGATTCCCATAGGTTTGTTTTAGAGTGTAATGAATGTCAAAGAACAGGTAATATCTCTGCCAAGAATGCTATGCCTCTACATAATGTTATTGTTTGTG
This sequence comes from Euphorbia tirucalli, assembly GCA_039660915.1. Classification (NCBI taxonomy): domain Eukaryota; kingdom Viridiplantae; phylum Streptophyta; class Magnoliopsida; order Malpighiales; family Euphorbiaceae; genus Euphorbia; species Euphorbia tirucalli. The sequence goes on from CM077639.1 coordinate 18,270,521, forward strand.
AAGTTTTTAATGTTTGGGGTATTGATTTTATGGGACCTTTCCCAAGCTCGCATGGTAATAAATATATATTGGTTGCTGTTGATTATGTGAGTAAGTGGGTAGAAGCCATCGCAAGCCCTACAAATGATGCTCGGGTTGTGGTAAGGTTTCTTAAGAAATTATTTACAAGGTTTGGAGTTCCTAGAGCTATAATCAGTGATGAAGGTACTCTTTTGTGTAATAACCAATTTGAAAGGCTTCTTACTAAATATGGGGTCACTCATAGAATTACTACACCTTACCACCCACAGGCCAGTGGGCAGGTTGAGATTTCTAATAGAGAAATCAAGAGAATTCTTGAGAAAACTGTTAACAATTCTAGGAAGGACTAGTCAAGAAAGCTTGATAATGCTCTTTGGGCATATCGTACAGCTTACAAGACATCTATTGGGATGTCGCCTTTTAGATTGTTGTATGGAAAAGCGTGTCACTTACCTGTTGAATTATAATTTAAGGCTTTATGGGCTCTAACATATTTGAATTTTGACAGGAATTTGATACGTGAAAAAAGGAAATTGCAGTTGAATGAGTTGGAAGAGTTCAGGCTATTCAGTTATGAAAATGCTATCAATTACAAAGAGAAAATAAAAAAATGGCATGACATGAAAATTCAGGAGAAAACTTTCTACAAGGGCCAGAAAGTCTTGCTGTATAATTCAAAGCTGAGATTGTTTCCGGGAAAGCTTAAATCGAGGTGGACTGGACCATTTATTGTGAACCAATTTTTTTCACATGGGGTAGTTGAAATAATGAATCAAAGTGGTGAAATCTTTAAACTTAATGGCCAAAGATTAAAGCCCTATCTTGCGCAGGAATCATCAAGTGGTGTTGGAAGTCTCCAATACCTTAAACCGCCTTAAGCAATCTAAGACTGCTCAGTGTCCGCTTCAAACACAGAATTGAAGCAATTTTGTTTGAAAATCTCTAACCCCTCTTTTATTTCATTTACTTTGACATGCAGTAATTAATCATGAAATTTTGTTTCTTTTTGCAGGGCTATAACCGGAGCAAGTATGGGAAGTAAAATCAAATTGAAATTTGTCTTCTCTTTTTGTTAAAGCCCATACTTGCCTTTATTTCTCATTTTTCAACCGCAAGAATTTTTTTTATGGCTAAAAATGTTTTCGGAAAAAGGGAGTAATTATGAGAATCAAAAAGGTGAATTTTTTGGAAAACGTGTTCAATCCCATCAGCCATAATTTTTACCCCCTTTCTCTCCCGCTCTGACGCCACGTTTCCCTCCTCCTTAACTTGTGTCAGTTTTACTTTGAATTTCAAATTGGGTAACTGTTCCCCCTTCTCTTGTTTCCGTTTTAAAACCCTTCCTCTTCCCTATTTCATTACTTTTGTTTTTCTCTCTCTAATTCTCTGTATTTTCTTATTCAATCTTCATACTTTCTTTCTTTCTTTCTTTGATTTGTGATAGTGAAAATGGCCAGGGAAAAGAAAGCTGTGAAGCGTGCCCCAAGTGCTTCCCGCGCAAAGCCCTCCTCCTCCTCCGTCAGTGTTCAAACCTCCGGTTGTGAAACCACCACCGTGGAAAAGACTCTCGCCAAGATGCAGACTTTCGCAGCCGAGGAGAACGAGAGGTACGAGCAATTCAAGGGCTTGACCTTTGCACTCTCAAGAACATTTGATTGGAACGTCTTGTCAACCGTGGGCCTTGATAACAAAATCCGGCAGTTGTTAGCCAATAGGGGTTTCGAATTTTATGCGCAGATTGAGGAACCGGCCTTCAGAGAACTGACATTGGAGTTCCTTAGTACTTTCACTCTCAACCCGGAGATTTCTGAAATGGATGATCAGCGAAAATTTATCTTTGGAGTGATGGGAAAGAGGAAGACCTGCTCTTTGATTGAACTCAACCAATATTTGGGGGTAGTAGATACTACTTTTCTTGAATCTGATGAATTTGCTCAGGCCTAAACTGACTTCGCGCCAGAGTTTAACCCTGCAGACTTTTGGAAGGAACTCACTGACCGAAATGAGTATTCATCAACATCTTCCTCCGCCTCTTACATCAAAAAGTACAGCCACAAGATTCTTCAAAAGTTTATTGCCAGTTCAGTTTTCGGAAGGAACAACCAATCACATGTTCCAAATTAGGATCTTTTCGCTCTTTGGTGCATGATTAAAGGAAAAAGGATAAATGTGGGGGCTTGGTTTGCTCATTACATTGACACCATCAAGCTGCAAGGAAAAATACTCTGTGGGTCGTATGTGACCAGGATTGCTAAAGCCTGTCTGACTGAATTTTCTGAAGAAGGTCTGGCCCTGGAATGTCACCCAGCGCCATTTGAATTTGTTAATTTGAATCAGATGGGGGTATGTAAGAAGGTGGCAGGCAAATGGATGCTTTGGGATGATGCTTTCCAATTGGAAAAGGAACTTGAACTGAAGAGAGAAGCCAAGTCAGCATCCAAGCAGCCTTCTGAGCCCCTAACAAAGTGAAGAAGGCCAGTCACCCGTTCTTCCACTTCTCACCAGCCGCAAATCATTGAGGACCTAACTTTGAATGATCAAGAGAAGCTGAAGCAATTTGAAAGAATTTCAAAGATGTCCATGGCCGAATTAGTGAATCTAATTGACCGCCTGTGGGCCAGGCAGATTGAAGACAGGGCCAAAATTGCTCTCCTGGAAAACAAGATTGCTCTCTTTGAAGCAAAGTTGGAGAAGCAGGATGAGAATTCTGACACAATTGAGGAAATGCAGAAAGAGCATAAGAAGCCTGCCCAGCCGAAGGAGGTCCAGAAGCTGCTATTGGAAATCCCTGAAGAGGAGGGTGATGAAGACTCAGCGGATGAAGAAATCCGGGATGCATCAGAAGAAGAAGAAAAGGAGCAAGTCTCCTCTAAGCTTGCTGAGTGATTTGTTCTCCTTCTCCTCCTCGTCCAACTCTGGTATGCTTCTTTTCAAAATGACCTCTCTCAATAATTTTTCTGTACCATGAAATATGTGGTTTCTTTTTCCCTGATTTGGATTTTTATTGCGTGCATTTGATGCTTTGAGGACAAAGCATATCTTAAGTGTGGGGGAGAAGAGCTACCTAATAAATTTTAAATTAATTGCTGATGATAGCTGGCATTGCATGATTGCTGGTTGATTGTTTGGTAATTGCTAATCTACTGATTGGGAATCCCTGCTTGAATATTTGTTGTTTTAAGTAATCTTTAGTTTTATGTGTGAATTTGTAAAGTTTTATACGTGGTTTTATTAGTTTTCTTGGTATTTTGTAAAAATTTGCCTAAAATTTTTCGATTTCTTTGTGTTTACTTAAGTATAATAGCCAGTGAGATTTTCTGATCCTAAAGATGCAGGAAGTCTATATAAAACACTTAAAAATTGATTGCTTGTTGATTAGAAAAGACTTTAAGAAATGCTGGTTTTTGTTGATTAACAGCTTAGGGCTTTGAGACCTTAAAATTTATTTCATCGTGATAGCTTGAATTAGGCCAATTTGCATTGACCCTATATTTCTCTGTGAGATTTTTGAGCCTATTTTCTTTGATATTAATATAAATCCTTGCTTGAATTTCTTGTGGAGTGGGCATGCATATTGAGTTTTAAACTAGAGCTTAGTAAATTGTCTCTGTCAAAACCATAAGGTTTTTCACATGCATAAAGTGATTAAGGCAATTGTTTTTACCCCTCTCTGTTTTTAATCCCAAAAAGCCTTCCTCAACAATTTTCTCCCATTTTTTTTTAGCCCCTTGAGCCTTTAAGCCTATTTTTGTTCAACCCATAATTTGTTTTACCTTATCCACTTCACATTATGTTGTTCAAGAACACCTTAGGAATGCCAAAGGAATGAATTTATTTGTTTGTGCATAAGAAGCAATTTAAATTGATTGAAATCATGCAATCTATCTTTCTGGAAAACCTCCAGTTATTCAAAAAGGTATTCTTATGAAAGCCCTTTTTAAGAAGATATACCTTGCAATCACTTTTTAAATTTTTGCCAAAATGCAGTCATAATTCTCATCTTTAAGATTGCTTAAAATCAAAATTTTGAGCAAGCTTAGTCTTATCCCATATCATATCATTAATGCTTGCCTTCAATTGTATTATTATTTCTTTGCAATAAAAAAAATAAAAAAAAATAAAAAAAAGGAAAAAAAAGAAGAGCAAATTCAAAAATCTTTTTCAAGTTGTATGCAATTTCTGAAAAAGCTTATAATTCTTTATCAGATTGCTTGATATTCCTTCCTATGCTCAATCTTTTAGCTCATAAGAATGCATCTAAATTCTTGAGTATTCCTATTCCTGATCTGTTTAAGGTTGCATGAGTTCTTTTAAGATTGCTTGCATTTTGTTTTGATAAATTGTAATCCTTATGGTATTCCTTTAACCCAAAAAGCCTTTTTGACACACCCCTAACCTAAGCCTTACATTACAACCCTTGTTTAAGACCTTTTGATTGTGCATGTGTCAGATTGAGTGGTAGCGGCAGGATGTTTGCTCAGTTTTTGGTTTAAGGCCAATGTGTGTTGCTGTTGAGAGTTCTTATAAAAATCGCCCAAGCACTTGAGAGTGAGTGAACTCTTTTAGAGAGGCAATCTAGGTCTAATTTGTTGCTAGCATGCTGAAATTTAAGGTTTGGTCTTGTTGTCTTATAATGTTATTGAAGCTAAGCCAGGTCTCTTAAGAATGCTTTGATTGACTTGGTATTCTCAATTTTCGTGTTTTGCATAGAAGTCTTGTTGTTCAAGGGTGATGGATTGATTATTGGTTGCTGCTTAAGTTAAGTTAAAGTATTTAAATTATGTTTTCTTTCAAAGTTTTCTTTCTTTCTTTTCTCTTCTTCTATTTTATTCTTGGATTGCTTGAGGACAAGCAATATTCAAGTGTGGGGGTTCTTGATAAGTGAAAATATTACCAGTCAATTATGCAAAAATTCAGCAGCTAAATTGGTAAAATTCCTTTAAAAAGAGAGGATTCATAGCTAATATTAAGTTTTCCCAGGTCTAAAGTGCAGTTCAGGAAGACTGCTGGAATTTGGAAATCTCAAGAAGCAGAAAATAGATAAAAGAGTTGGATTGGGCTGCGGCGTGGACGGGCCGGAATTAAAGCGAGAGGCGCGGCCTAGAGTGAGGAGAAGATATTTATTTTTGTGGAAATGCTAGAACTGTCCTTGGCTTCTTGAGGAAGCCATTGTATTTGTGGTTGATAATTTTTTGTCATTAGTTTAATCTTGGAACAAGGCTCTAGGTGGATTATTTTTCTTTTCTTTTTGGGGGCTATATATAGTCTGCTGTTCAAGGGGGGTAGGGCATTGAATGTTCTCCAACTACCATTATTTTTCTTTAATTTTAATTCTCTAATTTTTCTTTCAAGTCTGCTGGTTAAGCAATCTCATTTTTACTTTAATTATGTGTTGTGAGTAGTTTCCCAGCAGGCTGAAGCGAGCTTAGGCTGGTGATCATGGGAAGTCTTTCTCGTGTTTGTTATGAATATTATGCTTAGATGATTGTGTGGTGAAGTTTTTATCAAAATTACGATAGGGCCCCATTGTATGCCTAGTATTCCTAATGAGACCGAGAGGAGATTTGGGGATATGGAAAATCACACACACACACACATTTACCATGAGACCGAGAGAAGATTGGGAGTGTGCTAAGGGTTTCTATTATTGATAGAATGCTTGCTTGACTTAATGCATGAATGCCTATGCTAAGTGAGGTCGAGAGATAAGCTTAGTTGGGTAGTCATAGAATCCAAGTGAGGTCGATAGATAAACTTGGTGGGTAGAGGGCAAGAAACCTTAGATCTACGTCCTTAGTATATTTATAATAAATGCTAGAGAAAGATACCTTGAGATCGCCTGTCTAACTGGTGGAAGTCTGTGCTTTTAATATTGTTTGTCATTTTCTGTTTTAAGCAACCTTCTTACGTTATTTTGCATGCTTTACATTGATTTTAGTTTATTTAAATTTGTATTGCTGATTACTTGGAAAATCTCATCTGACAATTTATTAGGAAATCTTTTAGTTTTCCCTTATTCCCTGTGGGATCGACACTTGTCTTGCCACTACTACAATTGACCTAGTACACTTGCTAGTGCACAATTTTAGGGCAACATTGATCATGATTGTTTTACTACTAAAGGATATAAGAATTGGAAGAAGAAAGATAGTATTCAAACTCATGTTGGTGGCCATAATAGTGCATATAGTAAATCTTGGGAGAAGTGTCAATCTTTTATGAATCAAAATCAACATATTGATGTTGCATTTGACATTCAACACAAACTCGGTATTCATTATTGCAACAATTGATTGTATTTGGTATCTCTTACGTTAAGGATTAGCTTTTCGTGGTAATAATGAATCCGGGGATTCCAAAAATCATGGGAATTTCTTGAAACTTCTACAGTTTTTGGCTAATCACAATGAAACTATCGGTAATGTTGTTTTAGAAAATGTTCCAAAAAAATCTCAAGCTTATTTGCCCAACAATTCAAAAAGACATTGTACATTTTGCTTCAGTTGAAACTACCAATAGCATCATCAATGATCTTCAAGGTGATTTTTTTGCTATTTTAAGTTTATGAGAAAACGGCAGTTGTGCTACGTTATGTAAATGGAAATGGACATGTGATTGAGAGCTTTCTAGGTATTGTGAATGTTATGAACACTTGTGCTTCTTCTCTTAAATCATCAATTGAAGCATCATTCTCAAAGCATGGGTTGAGTATGCCGCAGTTGCGGGAACAAGGTTATGATGGTGCTAGCAACATGCAAGGTGAATTTAATGGTTTGAAATCATTGATTATGAAAGAAAATCCATAAGCATATTATATACATTGTTTTGCTCATTAATTGCAAATGGCTCTTGTTGTTGTAGCACAAAAACATACTTTTATTACTTTGCTCTTCAGCATTGTGGCTAATCTTACAAATATAGTTGGGGCTTCATGCAAGATAAGAGATCTTCTTCGTGAGAAACAATATAGTAGAGTCATTGAAGCACTTGGAAATGGTGAAACTGAAAGTGGTAAAGTTTACACTTAGAATGTTCTCTTCAACGAGTTGGTGATACAAGATGGGGTTCATATTATGGATCATTGGTTAATCTTCTTGTAATGTTTGCCTTTGTTATTGATGTGTTGGAGGTAATTTCAAATGATGGTGCAAAGGTAGAGCAAAATGGTGGAGCATGTAATATTCTCATTCTAATCCAATCTTTTGAGCTCATTTTTAACTTGCATTTAATGAAGAAAATATTAGGGATTACAAATGAATTATCTCAAGCTTTGCAAAGAAAAGATCAACATACTATTAATGCGATAAATTCGGTCAATGTATCAAAACAATAACTCCAAATGATGAGGATTGATGGATGAGAAGTTCTAATATATGAGGTGCCTTCTTTTTGTGAAACACATAACATTTGCGTTCCTAAAATGGAAATTTGTACCTTAAAGAAAGTTAAGAAGAAATATCGAACAAGTGACAAACCTGTATCATTACCATATCGGGTTATTTTATACTGTAATTGACAGTCAGCTTATAGATCTAAACAATCGTTTCACTGAGGTAAATAAAGAAATTCTTTTTTGTTTTTCATGCTTAAGTCCTAATGAGTCTTTGGAGCCTTTGATAAGCAAAAGTTGATTCGATGTGCTTAGTTTTACCCATCTGGTTTTTCTAAAGTAGAACTTCTAGTGCTTAAAGATCAACTCTATTCTTATATTATAGATGCGAGATCTAATGTTCAATTTTCAAACCTTAAAGGGATTGGAGATTTTACTAAAACGTTAGTTAAGACGAAAATACATGTTTTATATCCTTTGGTTTATTTTCTTGTCCAGTTTTCTTTGATTTTACCTGTTGCTATAGCATCTGTTAGAAGGGTATTTTCAGCAATGATGTTAGTGAAGACTCGATTGCGCAATCGCTTGAGAGATGAGTTATTGAATGATTGTTTAGTTACTTACATTGAGAAAGAAATATTTATTAGTATAGACAATGAAAAGATTATTCATTACTTGAGAAATATGAAAGATCATAAAGGATAACTGTAATCTTCTGTTTTTCTTTTCTTTTACAATTACGTATTATTGAAATAGATATTATTCTTTTAAAATTTTAGGGTTTCATTATTTGTGTTCCCAGTATGTAAGTTTTTTAGATCTATCCCTATTCATATCGGCTAAGCTCGAATAGTGGTGGAGTTTTATAGTTCAACTTTATCTATATACTTAGAGCAAAAATTAAATGACTTTATTAACAAAAATGGAATCTCGGAGATTGTAGAAGTATAAACTACAAATTACAATAATGGTAGGTACAATTTACCGAAATTGAACAGCTTGCAAAAGAAACTACATATGGAGAAAGTGAACACACGTGCGGATATATTACACGTTGGACTAATGGTATTGGGTGGGATGAGTGGGATAGTATAGTCTTTGGGACTCGATGTTTCAGGCTAACGGACACGTGTCGAAATAACAGACGCTAAATAAGAAAATAATAAAAAAAAGATCTGAAAAATGAGAAAAGGGGCAAGTAGGATGTCTTACACGTGGGAGCTGTTGATGTTCAGTTTAGTGTGGGAGCGAGAGTGAGTACACGTAATGTATGACGTCATTTGAAAGACAGCTTGGCTTTAACATTTGTGTCTCTTTCTGCAATCAATCAAATCCCCAGTTAAGTCTTGTTTGACTTTTTCTTTTTCTTTTCTTGTATATTTATATAAAAGCCCCTCAACTTTTTGTTTGTTCTTTCTTTCCTCTGTTTCTACGTTGGAAATTATTCCTGTACCTTAATCGTTTTTCATTAATTTGCACTTCATATTAAATAATTATTTTTCAAGTTCATCAAAGTATCAAACATTATTAGTTTTTTTAATTTTTTTTATATGCCATAATATATTTATTTCAATAATCCTCATTTTAGTTATTTCAATTCTTTTTATAGTTTTTTTTATCAGTAAACAAACTTTTATTATTATTATTTGAAAAAAAAAAAAAACATTTTAGCCCTTATGTTGAATCCATTTTTTCTCTACTAATTTTTTATACTAGCTATTATTGAATAATACCCCGCCCTTTACTTTTTATTTATTGTTTGTTTTAGTCACGACTCAGTTATAGAAAGCGATAAGAAATAATATGAAATTCAATTACGAATTGTCAGGTAATATGCAATTTGTGAAATATATGTATATAATATATAATTTTCATGATTATGCAATGGAGAGTCAAATTATCTCACATATTATATAACGTTGAATTGAATTTATGCAATATTTTTGTTAAAATTATGGTACAACCACGATAGTATATATGATGATAATGATAAATCTAAACCAAAAGGAATTAGTTATATTATCTTCTATTTATTAATTAAAAAGAGAGTTACCTTAAATAAAATTGTTAACTCTTATGAGAACAATTTCCAACACTATAAAAATGGATATTCATATCTGACTTAGAACTCATTTAGATACATATTTTTCAAGTGTTGTTTGATGTTTAATAATAAACAATATAAATATAAATGTTTCGCTAGGTTTTGCTAATAGTTTTCGATGGGTTTTTAAAAAAGAAAAATTATTGTTTTCTATCGGTAGATTTTTTTTTTTTTGCAAAAAATACTTCTTTTTGTTTTTTTGTTTTTCCCCCATATTAGTTATTTTATATCCTAATAGCAGAAATTTATCATGTTTTTACCAAACACTAGTTATCAATCAATAAACAACTACCATCAATAGCAAACAACAATAGCAGAACCAAACAGATCCTTGAGATTGATAAAATGTTGATGAAGGAAAAAGTTTCTTAAGATTCGACATAGAAAAAGCTCTCCATATCCCTCCTATTAGATATAGTATTTTTTCGTTGTATTTTGATTTGGATTACCGTTATGAATAGCGCTTCAAGAGATAATATTAATTCTTAGTTTATCAAGAATCCTATTTAAACTTATTTTCCTAATTAGAATACATAGAAATTAAAATTTTCTTTAAAAAAAAAAAACTCTAATAGAAGAATGACTTCTTTGAGGCCTATGTGCAAGAACGTTTACTTATTTGTTTGTGTTGAGAGTTTGTGAGCTCGTGCTTCTTAGAGATAATGATAAAAAGCTATTATTGGTTTACCAGTCTACTTAAACTTTTGGGTTAATAAGTTCCATGACATGGTATCAAAGCAGAAAAAGACCTAACAACTGACAGATCTTATGTTCGTATTCAAAAAACCTTGTGGAGTTTAGGCTAGTAAAGAGATTAGATCTGTTGATGACCTCATGCCTCAAATGAGATAGGTTTAGGAATGTTTTGAAAAGTGACAATTGTTCAAGACCCAGTTGTACTTGAAGAAGAGTGTTGGAGATCCCATATTGAATATGATGCGGGGTTGAGAGAAAGAAATTGTAATGGTTTTAACCCTAAACCAACAAAGAGTTCTCAAGCTAAACATGAAGAAGATCTCTCTTGCAAAGAGTTTTCAAGCTAAACTTGAAGGATTTAATTGATTCTCAAACTGAACTTGAACGAGATTTCTCTCCCAAAGAGAAAACTAGGGTTCCACCCTTGCTTCTTGAAATTTGATTGATAATAGGTTGTTATTACGAAGAAAGAAAGAGGATTATTTATATTCCCATTTACCCTAAATTGGAAAACTATACAAATACGAGATAACCACAGAAGGAAGGGTAGCTTAGCAATACAAAATATAAGAAAGGGAAAGGAGGGGCAATGTCGTAATTAACATATCTTACGCTTGTAACATCCATCCCAACAAAATTTGCACGTTTATTGGACTAATTTGTACCCCTGCTTGAATCAAACATTTTGCATCCAAAAGATGAATTTAGTCCCTTGAAATGTATCATATGCATAAAACACAGATTATACCTCATTTTAACTGACTAAAATTAGTTCATTCTTTAAGAGTTGCTTCCCTTCCTCCTTTATTTCCTCGGAGCTAGAGAGTTTCCCATCAGAATAACAATAATAATAAAGAGTGACATATAAGTGGAATAGATTGCCTTAACATAAGCCTATTGGTTTTTTGTTATATAGATTCAACCCCACATATGTGCCTATTCATGCAGTCAAACTCAACACTCTCAAGGCTTGCTGAATCTTTTTATATTAGATTAAATGGTTTCTTGACATTATATCATAGTTTGTTAAACAAGAGGATGAGAGTTTAAATCATGACAGCTTCATTTGTTGATTAAATTTCAACAAATGTTAGACTGGGCATGTGTTGAACACGTTTCAAGCCCAAAGGGCATTTGCTTGCAGGAACATCTCATAAATAATAATAAAATCTATGTTGGATCTTACCTATCAGCTTAAACTTTTGCATTAATTTGTTCCATGATAGTGCTTTGGAAATATGCATATATATGAGTTGTGAGTGTAATCAGGTCTCATGGGATTTAAAAGTTAGGTAATTGTGTAAATAATATGATTTTTATACTATTGTACCGGTGCACCGAATACTTATGAATTATATGGCCCTCTTCGCTCGTGGATGTACTCAAAATTAGCCGACCTACACAAATATATTGTTATTGTGATTACATGTTTAATCTCTCATTCAACAAATTAAGCTTGACATAATCAACACTGAATTCAGTTTTTAACATTTATAGATCAAGATCTATACTGTGACTTTGATATTAATATAAATTCTCATCCTCATAATATAAGGTTTCTTATATTTAATAAGTAATAAGTAAAAGTAAAACGATCTAATAAATTTTTGTCTCAAGATAATCACTATAAAATAAAATAAAAATGTTAAATATGGCAATATAATGTTTTGAAGTGAAATAAATTTTGTTGTCAGAAAGCTCATCTAATAATAATATTCAAAAGTTATTACCATATGTATGGTAACAACTTTTATATTTGCAATCAAATATTGTATTTTTTTTTTTTTTTTTTGGTAGTGAATGCATTTATTATTATTATTATAAAAATACAGGATTGACAATATATGGTAGGATGCGATATGCAAATTATATTGAATGTGAAAACTATGAAGAAATTTTGAGGTATTAAAAAAGAACAGAAAACACAGTTGACGTTTGACAAGGTTTAGGAAGAAAAAAAGACGATGCAATGACAACTGTAAACGTTGGTTTGTACAAAAAGAAAGAATCAGCCTTTTATAAAGTCTAGTCCTCCTATATTTGTCCCATTATCCATTACGTACTAAACAGTAATCTAGTTATTATAGAAATTGTGAAATCTCGGTCTATGAGAATAAGCCTACCTGAATTTGAGTATTTATGAATTGGCATTCTATGTTATTAATGTACCAAATCAATTATGTGTCACATAGTATAGAATTAGGGTATAGAATTATTATTATAGTTTTTATAATTTTATTTAAATAATCAAGTATCAGTAAATAATATGAAAATTACAATATGCAAGTTTTTTGCAACCAAATGAATATTGTTGTCAAATCTTTTAACCGTAATAAGAAACACTAGAAGAAATTTTTGAATTAGCAGCAAAATGAATTTCTTAGTCAAAAAGCATATTTAACAACAAAATTTAAAAGTTGCTGCTAAAAAACATATTTAGCAGCAAAATTATATCAATCTTTTTGTTGCAAATATATATGATCATAACTTTATAGTAACAATCTGCAGCAACTATTTTATTGCTGTCAAAGCAGTAATATCCAAAAGTTGCTGCAAAAAAATATATTTAGCAGTAATAAAGTAGTTGTTGCATGTGGCTGCTACAAAGCTGTGAGCGTAGGTATTTGGAGCAAAAATTTGATACAATGATGATGTTAAAAGTGTTTTATGGCAACAATTTTTGAATATTATTGCTAAATATACGCTTTGACAGCAAATTTTTTTTTTTTTTTTTTGTTGCTAAATCTGTCATTTGTTGTAGTGAAACTTATTATATTGTTGACATAAAATCACAATTTTATATATTTATAGAAAAAAATTGATATAAATTTATCATTGATATATATATGACAATTTTGAAATATTGTTGTCATAGAAACACATTTCAAACCTATTTAGGAATAAATAGACAAAGGATCAGAGCTTTCGATTGAATACTTAAAACTCTTTTAAGATTCGGTTAAGGTTGCCTTTTATATAGAATTCAAGTAGTTCAAATATTTTCCATTATCAAAGCTCCCGTTCGAATACCTGACCAGAACCTTTAATTTGTTGTACTTCTGCTATTTTTGTTGTGTGCTGTTTTTCCTAATTCAATTATATTATTGCTTCTTTTGTTAAAAAATTTAGAAATTAAGAACGAAATATAGTATAAAAATAAAAAAAATAATAATAATAAAAGAGAGAGATATATTTATAGGTTGATTTCATTTTACCACTAGTTTAAAATAGATATTACGAATTAGCCGCTTCTTGACTTATTAGTAGTTGTTAATCTAGTAATATAATATTATTATAGCATGAAAATTACAAGAGATGCTGCCTGCAAAATTTTTTCCTGCTTAGTTTGCCTACCTTTGAGAAATTGATTAACAAAGGAAGCGTACGAATCTTTCTCGTGCAAGAGTCAACGGAGGTGACGACACTTTTCTGTTTTATTCTTCATTAAAAATGCTTAGTGTATTATTATTATTATTATTATTATTATTATTATCAAATTTGAAGATTCCATGGGAGTTGAGGAAACGACAGAGAAAAATTATTAGATTTTAATAGCGAGGAAACTTCACTTTAAAAATTAAATTTGAAATATCCAAGTTAATAAATTATTATTCTTTTTTTTTTTTTAATCTTGTTTTAATGAATAAAATTTTTTAAATAAATGAATCTCTTTAATTATCCTACAATCTTTTTACAAGTAATATAGATATGGATTCATTTGTGTCCATATATATTACTGCGCTCATGCGACATGTTTATATCTAGTTTAGTATATTTATATGAAATGGAAAACTATAATTATATTTGGAGATTCAAGACTTGATTAATTAAGTAATATGCATTTAAATAATAATAATAATAATAATAAACAATATTAAGTACTATTTGAGGAAGTAGGGTGACAATGCATGCAAAATATCATATCATTAATTTTCGCAGTTTCTATAATTGGCTTTATAAAACGACTTGATCGTATATGGTCATAGCCATCATGTTGATTTTATATTCAAATATTTACCCAACCAAAATTGAACCTCTCATTGGTAGGTGGAAATATTTTCAATATTGTTGGTGAATACTTAATTAATTAACGAAATCTAATTAGTCTGTCATAACGAAATTTGATGAGTTCATACAGATAAGACAATCTCAATATATTCTAATTATTTTTATGTCCTGACCAACAATATATGTAAAATTATATATATAATAAAAAAATATTGTAATTTCTTAACAATCACTATATATATATATATATATATATATATATAGATTGGTAAGATATTTACTTTGAATATGTCATGGTAATGTATTCATTGTTAATTATCAAGGAGTAGACTGCAAATGAAATTTCCATCCAATTGGTCTCGCCAATAAAATTTTGTAATTTCGTCCAAATAAAAGCAATAGAAATTAACAGGGGAAAAAAAAAAAGGTTAATGTTTGACTTAATGGGAATTGTGTGAATTATGTATGATTAAATTAAGTACAACAACATCCCTAAAAAAGGGATAATGATAATCATTTGAAAATTAGTGACAGGACAGAGAGGGATACTGTACCTAACAAGACAAATATGCATGCATTATTGTTTGTATAATTAATATGCATTGATTTTTTATCAATTAATTCATCATCACTGGGTACTGAACCACGATTTTATTCTTTCCTATATATTGTTCTAATTATCTCTTTAGAGATCCATTTTTTTTCTTTAATTTTCCTATCTATTTTCTCTTTAATCTTAAAGTTAATCTCGAAACTCAATAAATATGGTTGTTGCTAAATAATTATCAGAGTAAAACGTTTTCTCTGATAATATATATATATATATATATATATATATATATATATATATGGCTATTATTATTGGGAGTGAGCAAATGTTGGTTTGGTTGCAAAATCAAACCAAAAACCAAACCATATGTAATATAAAAACAAACTAAATTCAAAACTAGTTCGGTTTAAACCGAACCGAAATAGTTTGATTTGATTTGGTTAAACCAGAATTATTAAAATATGAAAAAGAATCAAAACCTTTCCAATAAAAAAAAATTCCTAGACTCCTAGCTTAGTTACTTACATATTGTAATAAAAGTAACTATGCACATATATCATCATACAAAATTTAATATGAAATTTTTTATAACAAAATAGTATAAAACACAATCACTTAATTACTTTCATTTTATTAATTATTTTTAGTAATTGTGATTGCATACATTACTCAACATTGGCAAGATACATCTATATTTTAAAGTGAAAAAATGGACTCTAATTTTGTTCCAATAAAATTTAGGTGCTAATGCTCATATTAAAAAAAATTACTAAGAAAAAAAGCAACAAGATATATCTATATTTCATTATTTTTAAATATTATCTATGTAAT
Source organism: Euphorbia tirucalli (assembly GCA_039660915.1). Classification (NCBI taxonomy): domain Eukaryota; kingdom Viridiplantae; phylum Streptophyta; class Magnoliopsida; order Malpighiales; family Euphorbiaceae; genus Euphorbia; species Euphorbia tirucalli. The sequence goes on from CM077639.1 coordinate 18,286,061, forward strand.
TTGGTTCAGTTTGAGTTTTTTGGGTTTTTTCTCCAATAAAACCAATTAAAAACCAAAATATATATAAATTAGAAACCAAAATGAAAGCAAGTTACATTCAGCTTGATTTGGTTTGATTTTCTAATTCAGGTTTAGTTTGAACTCTTACACATCATTTTTGTCAAAGTATTATGTTTGCAAATAATGATGAATCAATTGATTTATAGAAGTAATAAAAAATATTGTAAAATAAGCTTCTATTTAATTTGCATTCCACCAATGTTATTGAAATCGAACCAAGTAACGGTTCAATCCAATTTAACCAATTGTTCAATCATATATTTATTTTTTTTTAAAAATAATTATTTAATTAATTTTATTAAAAATATTGCACAACCAACATTTTAACTCATGTGTTCAATCCTTTTAGATAGTCGTTCAATTGAATAGTTCAATCTGGTTCAACTGGATATTTATTTTAAAAAATATTATTAAATTAATTTTATTAAAAAATATTACAAAACTAATGGTTCAACTAGCCGGTTTAACTAATGATCAGTTCAAGTGTCGATCAAACCAATTAGCATCAATTTTCTACAAAATTAAAAATTTATATCAAACCAATTGGACTATTGGTCGGTTCATAGTTGAACTGGCCAATTCGGTTATATATATATATATATATACTGCCAAACCTAAATTGATAATTAAGACTGTTTATCAACTCATTTCCGGTTTCTACAATCACTATCTCATTTCACCAAACCTTTTCACATCAAAGAAAAATAAGGTAGTGTTTTATTTAAATATTAGTGACAACTAAAAGAAAAGAACAAATAAATAATTTCCAAGATCAGTATATTATCATCCTAATTAATTTTTATGTCTTCAGCCCCATTTATTCCATTATGCATGCTAAACTTTTCAAAGAACTCTTAAAAAAATAAATTAAGCAATAAAATAGTTCTCCCTATATATATATATATATATAATACATACTTGATAATCTAAAAATTTGAAGCAAAGCAAATTTTTCAACGAAAAAACAAACACTTGAAGAGAATATCAAAAAGTCATTACCATATATATATAATGGCAGTAAAGTCATATCAAATTTACAAATACATACATTACAAAAAATGTTAAATTCAGCTATAAAAAAATTTATAGCAAAATAAGTTTTCCTGCCAGAGAGCACATTTAGCAGCAATCTTTACAAGCAAAATTATATAAACTTTTTATTGCAAATCCCTATAGCCACAATTATATAATTTTTTTATTGCAAATCCCTACAGCCACAACTTTATAGCAGCAATATGCAATAACTTTTTATTGCTTCCATAACTTACAACAACAACAAAATAGTTGTTGCATATTGCTGTTACAACTGGGAAAACTTATCACCATCAATTTTTCTAAGGAAATTGACAAACTTATCACCCAATTTTAAGCTCAATTAGAAAATTTTACAGTGTCAATTTTCAAGCTCAATTGACAAACTCTAAGTAAACTTAGTGTTTGTGCTTGTTTAGAAGAGACTTGGAAGATATATGGTTGAAGGTCAAAACATTCAAATCTCTAGAGACAAAGGCTAATTGATTAGTGAAAGAATGCTTGCAGTGTATATTAAGTTTCTTTACTTTTTCAAGTTGATTTGAGCTTCTTTTGTGAGCAAATATTTTAAAAATAGTTGTTAGACCCATGTAGAAACTAGCCATTATTTCGTCTTTTGTGACTTGAGTAAAATTGGCTTCTACTTATAGTCAGCTAAAACTAATCTACTTGAAGAGCTTGTGAATGGTGAGCTTTGGATGCCTTCTTTTAGTTGACTATTTGTGAAACTTGTTTCGTAGTAAACATTTTGTCTCTGAAATAGTCCATTTTAGTCAACTAAAAGTTTGTTGTCGCATGAAGTATGTTTTAATCTTCTTGAAGCGAACTGATTTTACTCAGTTAAGGTTATAACTTCAGATTTATCCATTTCTTGTACGCTTAGCTTTTAAACTTTCAATACTAATATGTACTTTGTAAAGATCTTCTTGTATTAATTACATGGACTTTAAATGATTAATTTTTCTAAATTATTGTTTTTCTCTCTATTTGTTATCATCAAATTTTGCATTTAATTCCATGTAAATGCCTCTTGACCCAACACTCAATAATAGCAAAAGTATTTTAGTGTGAATAATTTTTTTTTTTTTCACAATCTAGAGTGAATAATTACGTACTTCAAAGTTGGTGAGGTCTTGTGTATAATCTATATAAGGACTAAGCATGGCTTGGAAATGGGATATTCACTTGAAATGTTTTATATTTCTTCTTTTGGTATGATTTTTACATTCTTGGTAACTCTTGTTATTGTTAAAATAAATAAGAAAAAAAACAAGGGTTTGATTTTCATATCCTACAGAATCTAGTGGGAACCTCCGAACAGGTTATTAAGTCACTGTTTTTCTTCATAACATATATATGGTAATGGCATCATATCATGTAATTAATTGAGGGGAAAAACATATTTTGAATAGTTTTGTAAGGTGTGAAACTACTAAACACGAATACAAATGACGAAAGAACCAGCCGACGGCTCTGAACCCTTTTCTTCTCCTCCCCCACCACTACCTCCCTGATGGGGGGACAATCTGGTGGTTTTTGAGCATGATGTCAATATGGAGACCAGTGAATTTTCTCCATCTTATTCTAATGTAGTGAGAGGGGAAAAGACTAATTCAAAAGGGCAATATGTACCTGTATGAAAGCCTAAACCACCGAGATTAATAAAAGCTAAGGACTTTATCTCTATTGATTCATTTGCCAATCCCTTGCATCCGAGTGTAACTGTTACTCCCTAACTGATCGAACAACTTACTGAACTTTGGAGAGATGCCCTAATTGTCAAATTATTAGGCAGGGATTTGGGTTATATCACTTTGAAAAAGCGTGCCCTAGACCTTTGGAAACCAAAGAGGGCTGTGGAAATTACAGACCTAGGGTATGGATTTCAAATGGTTGTTTGTGATCTTGATGAGGATATAGAGCAAGTGATGATGGGAGGTCCTTAGATAGTACAGCGACATTACTTAACTGTTCGTACATGGACTCCCGAATTTTCTCCAGCTCGTGCTTCTGTTGATTCTACATGGTTTCGGATCATTTTCTAGGTCTTTCGATGTTGTTTTATGATGAAGAGGTACTTTTAGAAGTTGCAACAGCCGTTGGTAAACCGGTTAAGGTTGATACTAATATTGCTTCTACAGCTAGAGGTCACTTTGCACGTGTTTGTATGGAAATTGATCTTATAAAACCTTTAATTGCTCAGTTTGATCTCATTGAGGAAACAATTCATGTGGAATATGAGGGCTTGCACATTGAGTGTACTAAATGTGGATGTTGTGGACATAATAAAGCCAATTGTTCCTTTCCTAGTGCTTTACCTAATGTGGATTGCACCATGACTGACACAAACATAGGAACTGTGAATGGGAATGATGATGCTAATAAAATTGCAGTCGGGGAGTCCTCTATAATTTTGACGGACAAGGACAATAGCGAATACGGGCAGTGGATGATGGTTCAATGGAGAAAATGTCCACCATTGAAAGGGAAAGGGAATCAGCGAAATGATAAAGGGGGTTCCAAAGCTTCATCCAATAGATTCGGGCAAACGCTTCACAAACGAATCCGATTGAGACTCAAACCCGTGTTTTACAGGAGAACCATAATGAGCGAACGACTTTCTCGTTTAGATCTTGAGGGGGATGTTCTAGGACAGGGCGGAGATCTTCAAATGGCTGTTTACCTGTTAAGCAATCAATATCAATTAATGATATAGCTGCCCATAATATTTTTAGAGATTGGGTTAATGCAACTCCTGGTTTTAATACAGCGTTAGATAAAAATGTGGTCCATGCAGATAGGCAAGCTCGACAGAAACATGTAAGGGCTGAGTTGAGTAGTGGATTTGGTACAATTTTCCCCCTTCATCCCTACCATCTTCTTCTACTTCTGTTCCCTCACCGTCTCTGCCTTCTTCAATTTCACCAGTGGCAAAACCACCTTATATTCATTAGCATCAGTCGGGGTCAAATGGTCAGGGGGTCCAACGCTCAGCAACGGTAAATGATTCTGATGGGAATTTGATTAATCAAGTGTCTTCCAAAAGTATTCAAGGTGAGTAAGTTACTGCCCCAATGTTCCAATGAGTTTGTTTGTGATGTGTTTGGCTTCCTTTTATTGTTTAATCCTTATGATGAAGATTATCACTTGGAATTTTTTTGGTGATAGTAGTGGCGAGTTTGATCGAGCTCTTAGACATTTAATTTGAGTTCATGATCCAACGATTTTGGTTCTAGTTTAAACTCATATTTCAGGTACTAGAGCATATGATATTTGCAAGAAAATGAAGTTTTCAGGTGTGGAAAGAGTTAAGGCTAACAGTTTTCGAGGGGGAATCTAGATTCTTTGGCATATGAAATGTGTTGATCTTTCTATTGTAATTAAGAATGATCAATTCATCCATTCTCAGGTTACTTGTACTCAAGGCCATTTTCGTGGGATGACTTCGGTTTTTTCTGCTGTTTATGTGCGACCTCAGATGATGTATAAAAGTCTTAATGGAGGAAATGTTAAACCTTAGCAGTTCCATTACAGAGCCTTAGATTATTGTCGGTGATTTTAATTGTATTAAAATGTTAGAGGGAAAGCAGGAGGGAGCAGCCTCAGATTTGGACCGATGTACCTTCTTCTCAGATTGGATTAACAATATGCAATTGGTTGATATGGGTTTTATAGGTCCAATGCTTACCTAGGTTAAGGGTTCTACGCCTTGAACTCGGGTGGCATGTAGATTGGATAGAGCTTTATATAATCTTGACTGGCGTAATTTATTTTCGAAGGCTTTTGTACCCCACCTGCCTAGAAATCAATCAGATCACTGTCCCATCTTAATTAATTTAAATCTGTATTCACAGGGTCCTATTCAGAAACCCTTCAGGTTTAAAGATGCTTGGTTGCAACATGCAGATTTTTGGGGTTTTGTTGGTAATATATCGCTGAATGGTATAACATTGTTGATAATCTTAATAATTTTAGAATTAATGTTCAGGCTTAGAATCATCAACATTTTGGGTACATCTTTTACCGTAAGAAGCATCTCTCTGTAAGGTTGGAAGGGGTTCAACGTTTACTAGCATAGAGAGTGAACAGTGGTTTAATTCGTCTAAAGGGATGGGTATTGACTGATTTAAAATGAAGTGTTACATCGAGAAGAAATTCTCTTTGTATAAAAAAAAATCTCGAATTAAATGGAATCCACTGATCAAAATTTTTTCATGCTTAAGCCATTATCTGTAGAAGAAGGAACATAACTGAGGGGTTACGGAATGTGATGGATTAGTGGATTTAGGATGGGGACGAGTTGAAGCATATAACGACAAATTTTTTTAAATTCCTCTTTCCTAAAGAAATTGCAAACCGTCCTCTCCTTTGTACATGTTATAATTTTCGGGATTGGTCTAATTCGGATAGGCAGCCTGTCTTTGCTTTTTTCATCACTGACGATGTTAGGCATGCTATCTTCTCTGTGGGTCCTTTCAGAGCTTTAGGCCCTGATGGATTCCAGGTAGCCTTCTATCAAAATTTTTGGGACATAATTGGTCCGTAAACTTGTGATTTTGTTTTGAAAGCTCTTAATGCTGGTCAATTCGATCCAACTGTCAATGGAATCTTAATTTCTCTTATTCCTAAAGTTCAAAACCCATAGATATTGACATACTTTTGGCCTATAAGCTTATGTAACGTCTTGTATAAGCTTATTACGAAGTGTATGGTGAACAAGTTGAAACCGTTCTTAAGGATCGAATTTCACCAATTTAGAGTAGTTTTGTCCCTGGGTGACAAATTTCAGACAATATTGTTATCATTCAAGAAGTAGTCAATTATTTTAAAAAGAAGACGAGAAGGAAAGGTAATATGTTGCTTAAACTTGATCTGGAGAAAGCTTATCATAGATTCAGTTGGGGTTTTCTTAAAGACACTTTAACTTGGTTTGGGTTACCGGATAAATGGATTTCTATTATTATGCAATGTGTTGCCTCTCCTTTTACGCGTGTGCTATGGAATGGTGAGAAATTATCTGAATTTTTCCCTACAAGGGGTATCCGATAAGGTGATCCGCTTTCACCTTACTTATTTGTTATGTGTTTGGAGTGGTTAACCCATTCGATTGAAGATGCCATGTATTCCAAGCAATGGAAGCCGATCAGTCTCTATGACTGGTCCTTAGATTTCTTATGTTTTCTTCGCGAACGGTATCATTTTATTGGCTGAGGCTACAGTTTAGCAAGCTCAATTGGTTAATGTTATCTTAAATCATTTTTGTGAAGCTTCGGGGCAGCGGGTTAGCTTGGATAAAACTCGGGTATTTTTCTCGGATAATGTTTTGAGTAGAGACCGTAATAGCATTTGTCAAACTCTTAGTATGGGTCTACATCATATTTGGGAGTTTATCTTGGTATGCCTATCATTCATAATAAGGTTACCAAGGATACTTACCAGAAGATTCTTGATAAAGTGCAGCAAAGTTTGACGGGATGGAAATCAAAATATCTGTCCATGGCGGGGCATATTACTCTGATTAAGTCTATTACGTCTGCCATGCTGAGCTATATTATGCAGATCATTGTGCTTCCAATGGGTATTTTCCTCACGCTTGATAGTTTTAATCAAAAATTCCTTTGGGGTGCGGATGTGAATATAAGGAAAATTCATTTACTGAAGTGGGATTTGGTTTGTAAGCCAAAGATAGAAGGAGAATTGGGCATTCGTTCTACTCATGACTTTAATTTAGCAATGCTTGCTAAATTAAGGTGGTGACTTCTTGCTAATCCAACAGCTTTTTGGGTTCGTGTTTTGCAGAAAAAGTATAATTTTTAAATGGAAAATTTAAAATCTGTCAAATATATGTCTAAATAGTCTTTTGGATGAGTGTTCTTTGTGGATTGGATGTGTTAAAATTGGGTCTTCGTACAATGGTGAATGATGGAAGAAATAAAAGGTTTTGGACTGATATTTGGATTGGAAACCAAGCTTTAATTAATCTTGCTGCTAGTCCAATACCTATTAATAATTTTTATGCTACTATTGGTGATTTTTGGAATGAGGCAGGCACGTGGAAGTGGGATGCGTTTTCTCATCTCTTACCTATTTGAATTATTTTGTAAATTGCTAATAGAGTTCTCTTTCAGGAGGATAATTGCAAGGATGGCTAGTATTGGAGTCTTAATACTAATGGTTGCTTCACTGTAGCCTCATCATATCAGCAGCTTCGCCCCCCTAATGTTATTTATGGTTTTAATTGCAAGATTATTTGGTCTGTTATGGTTTCAGAACGAATTCAAGTCTTTAATTGGCTAATTGTTTATGATAGTTTTCTTTCAAATGAAAATAGATTGTGTCGGCGGCTTATTGATTTAACAAATTATCTATTTTTCTACCAAATAGAGACAACGATTCACCTTTTTTGGGACTGTTGGAGAGTTCGGTAACCCTGGAATATGTTTATTCTTATGAATTTTCGGCCTCAGTTCTTCAATACACAGCTGCATAGTTGGTTTATTTGGAACCGTCAAAGTGATTTTCATCTCAAGGCTGCAATGGCCTATGGTTTTCATGACAGTCAATTGGTGGGTTTGGTAATGGAGAAACATAAGAATTTTTGATGATCTTTAATTGCCTCATGACTGTTTCGCCTTTATTAAATCCTAGGCAGCTAATTTTATTAGAGCAGCATTGCTTTCATGCAATGGTCAGGCAAGTCTTTGTTGGATATGCCCTAATCCCGAGGCATTGGTCCTGGTTTTGTATCATACATTTTTTATACTTTGTTATGAGATTTATGTATTATACATTTTGTGTCAATAAATAAAGGCATTAATCTATTTATTATATACCTTGTGCAATATTGTAAATAGAGTATCCAATGGACATATTCAAATCCATGTTGACAAGTGTCATGCACTTAGTAGTAAAACCATGGATAGGGGAAACGATATGACCATAAAGTTATCCGTAGTCTGTTCCAGTCATGTGAATGAATGGAATCAAAGACTATCATTAGCTTGGTTGTACGGCGATGTCTTACCGGCCATTAGACATAGAATGTCAACCAAGTTAATGGGTACATGCAATAAGGCATCGTACTTGATAGATCCACTAAACAAAAAATCCACATGGTATAGTATCACAAATGATTCTTGTGTAGTACTTGTATGGATCCTTTGACCTGACCATATCATGGTGTTGCATGTGAAGTGGCATACTTTGATGTACGCCTATAAGGCTTGTAACAGGGTGCCAAGTATGGGTACGTTCGGGTGTGTCAGTGAACATGGCAATTCTATGGATATACAGAAGGGAATGTCATTCAATAGTCTTCTAAGAAGATATCATCGGTCACTTGATGAATGCAACTGATAAGAGTGTGGCCACACCTAAACGAGTTGAAACTTGTTTGTGAGCATCAGTTCATTCAGGATCAAGTAAATGTCCGGACACAAAAGAGGGTGATCAATCCATACCTCTGTGTTGGACACCAATATCAATGACATGGGACATACGAGTTTAAACTACAGGGTTTAGATTTCAGTCGGACTGCTATCTTTGTCTTAATTGGGGGCTGCAGTGGCTTGCTAGAGCCTACCTGCAGTCTTTGGGCCATAGGCCCACTGCCAACATAAAGACAGGCCCACAGGATCGTACACATTGGACGTCTGAGCTTGAACTAAACGGGTCAACTGTATACTTAGAGTATACTGACTGAAGAGAGGAATTATTAATTGATTAAATTATAGATTAATTGGATTTATCAGAATAATATAATCGATTTAATTGGATTTTTATGAATTAATTAAATTAATTCATGAGTTTATTTCCTGGTGGAAATATTTTGCATATATTGGTTTATAGGTATTTCTTTTAAGTTAGGTTAAAATTAATTCATCAGGTGAATTTAATTTAACCAATTAATTTTAATTTAAGTACAATGCATTATATTATATGGTTTAATATAATGACATGTACATAAAAGGGTAAATAATTATAACCTCCCTGAAATTTGGTCAAATACATTAGTATCTTCATATATTTTACATATATAATTTATACCTCTCTGTATTTTGTATCTATCACACTATGACCTCCCTCTATTTTTTATTGTTTGGTTTTCTATCAAAATTTCTAACGTGATATATGTTACGGATTACTATCATCTCTTAAAATATTCCACATTCAAGTTTTTCTTAATTAGATCTTTTTAATATCTTTTTTCTAATATAATCACAATTTAAGGGCATGGGAAAAATCTCATAATAAGTGAAAAAGAAATAATTTTGTAACAAAGGACCTTACAAAATCAACATTAGATAGGAGACATGGCTAATCTTAGTCACAAATTTTAACAACATCAATAATTTTGGAAGAAAATACTTAATAATGAATTGAGTGAAGTAATAATGTGATAGAAACAAACTTCTGGTAGGTATAAATTATATATGTAAAATATAGGGAGCTACTAGTATATTTGACCAAATCTCTGGGAGGTCATAATTATCTACCCATGAATTTAACGACAAATAAATCTTAGAATGGGCCCAAAAATAATTATAGGCTAATGGAGTAATCATGGATGTGAAATTACACCACAAGTCAGTTTTGGAATAATGTACAATTTAGTTAATTGAAAATTGTATTTGTATCAAGATAATAACACTCTAATTATTAATTAGTCAATAATTATCCATATTTGTCATGTTTACTGTATGTATATTTTTTTATTATTCCATGCTTTATTAATTTACAATATCTTTTTACTGTTTTTAATAGTTATTTAGAAAAAAATTAATATCCACTAGCTACTTTTTGTGGCCATTGTAGTGATTTATATATACCTTTACTTTCATATTTAATTATTATCCTTTCATTATTAGGATTACTTTTCAATAGCCAGTATAATCCTCTGCATAATTTTGTGTAGCCAGTATTATTCACTGCAATGGTAAAAAAAATTATCCTCTACCACCATCTTTTTTTTCACATTCTTATGAATCAGTGAAGCTCTTTTGTTGTTTGTTCACCATTTTTGTACCTACAAGAAATACAAAATTTGGTAGTAAAAAGTACAAAACATTTAACCATAGCTTTAGGCACAAAATAAACATTTGTTATATATTGCTGCTATAAAATTGTGGTTGTAAGTATTTGGTGGCAAAATTTGAATAATTTTATTATTATTGGTGTACATATGGAAGCAACTTTTGCATATTATTGCTAAATGAGTTTTTTTACAGTAAAATTTTTCTGCTACAAACTGTTTTATTGTCAAATTTGACATTTTTTTAGTGTGTTCTATCACAGTATGCATTATCACAATTGTGCCTATTTGAATTGTCATCTTCTGCATTCTACTTCATACTTTATTGTCTTTCACTCGAGCGACAATTCACATGTTTGCTCTTTTCTTTGTTAATTGAATTGCAATATATTGCATGTGGGGCAATTCTGAAGTTTATGTAATTATTTTATTTTATTTTGGTCATTGAGTTGTTCTAGTTCTTAAGTATCTTCTACTATTCTCCTTTTCGTTTGAATATGTATTCATGTATTTAGAAGTGCATATAAGTTTTAATATTTAAAATGTATTTAACGTTGTCTGATATCTTATGTTGGGCTATACTTATTCATGTATTATAGCTGCAAATTAGTTGTGGATTGCAAATCTATTAGTTTGTATTGAATATCATGTATTTTAAGGTGCACATTCGTTGAATATTATAAATGTATTCATTATCGTAGCTGGTATATCAATTATGTATTGTACATGTATTAACTTTAGTAGTTATAATTCAAATACATATAACCATAAAGAAACATGTATGTTTATCTTACAAACCGTTACTCTGAATTCAAACGTAAGAGATTGCACATTTTTTAGGACAAGATAACGCAAGATTTGATTTTATAATAGGTTATCTAATATATATTTCTTAAAAAAAAAAAAAAATCCAATATATCCTTTCATTTTTTTTCATCCATTTTAATTTTATAGGTTTATTTACATATTGACATATATTAGATAAAGTTAAAAGATTTTAAGTTTTATAAAATCAATTATTGATGTTCACTTTGTTGTATACCCTATAAAAGAAATTAAGCACAAAGGCTCGCAATTAAGACAATATATTTTCTTCCCAAGTGAGTTAATTTCAGAATTACCGAATTTGGATATTTGAAAAAAAGATAATAATAAATTTGAACATTCCTTGATTTCAGTTTGAGGATATATCACCCAATACCAATATTGACTATATAAATATGGAAAATATTGAGAGTTTACTTCTGAAAAGAAAACGAAGCCATTGTCAAGAATTTATTTGATATCATCATTAATTACTTCAATTAATACTTAAATGTGGCTTAATTTCACTTATGGTATACCAATTATCTCCCTAATCACAGTTTGGTATACCAACTACCGTTTTGCACAGTGTAGTACTCCAACTTCTAGGTGAACTTCCATTGTGATACATGTGACCTGTTATTGCAGGTTAACTGTGCCACGTCAAAACTTTGTTGGGCTTAATTTTACTTATGGTATACCAACTATCTCCCTAATCACAGTTTGGTATACCACTTTATATGTATTGTTTCATTTTTTTTTTTTTAAATAACAGAAATATATAAATCAAAGAAAATAAAAGAAAAAAAATTTGATTTATAAAAGCAAATCTATTACCACAAGGAGGTCAATTTAGAAAATGAGGAAAAAAAATGCTCATAGAAAATCAAACCGGAATGAAAATATGAAGGAAGAAGAAGTTATATGAGAAAGTATAGGTCCTCTAATTTGTACAATAAGACTTTACTCTTAACAAAAAATTCTTGAAATAGAAATAAAAAAATAAAAAAATCTTGGAGCTTTCTGATTTACTATAATCGTCCTCAATAATAATTTCTGATTTTGGATAGCTATTCCAATCAAGTATAAGTTAATATATACAAGTAATATTGAACTATTGACGAAATCCATAATATGTAACAACACTTCTTTATAAATAAAAAAAAAAAAATCCTGATAATTAACTCTATAATAATATATAGACAATTCCATATATTTTTTAAGAGAAAAGTAAATACTTAGTATAAGATCAATATATAATTGGGAGTCTCATTGTTAAATTGTAAGGAATATTTAAGCTACAATATCCTAACTAAAATCACGATCAATTCAATTTTACTTTTACTGTCAATTTGTTTACATTCATCCACTAATCTTATTCATTTATTTTAATTTTTAATTAGATCCATAATATTTTATCAAACCGATTTATATATGCATGCCATAGGAATTTAATTTGTTGCTGTTTTATGTATGCGGATTTTTTTTCCTTGGATATATGAGGTATTAATTATAAACCCATTGTATAATTTTTTAAGCCTTGTTGCTCCTTATTGCTCCATAGTTCAAATTTAAAGTTGATTCTTACAGTTCTTAAAAATCATTACCCAATTCACATACCGTACATTGTGCGGGTTTTCACCTAGTAGCATGTGAAAAGCTAAGAAAAACATGGATAATTAAGAATTGGTTGTGCAATGTGAAATACTAGTTAAGCAAACAAAACATGTAGTTGAAGACAGTTAGTTATAAATTAATTTACCTATTATTATATTGCTAATTAAGTCTTTTTTATCTACCTATTATATTTCTAAGTCTTAAGGTTTGGAAAATGTCATAATTAATAGAGAAGGAGCTGTAGCCATCAATTCAGTTTCATGTTGAATTTCATCCTAAAAGGACTTTGGATCCCTTTAAGAAAGGAAAAAAAGACTAATTAATTACACAGAGGTACTATCTAAATTATAAAACATGGCTAAATTATAAAACATGGAAAGTTCTATTTTCTTATCTATATAATTAATGCAATTAAAAGTTGGAAAATGGATTGAATATATGTGCATCATTTGGAATTTGGACTTGTGTACAAATATAGCTATATTAAAGTTACTTGTTCTTTTTTTCCACTTTGAACACAGTAAACAAAACCAAAGTCTTTTGCTATATATATATATTTATATTAAAAGGAAACCAAAGCTGCAGACCCTTATTCCCTTCCCTCACCATAAGTTGAAATAGAAAGTGAAACAAACAAACCAATTTGGATATATATCCTTTGCCCCTTCTTGTGCAGATTCTAGAGAGAGAGAGAGAGAGATTGTAGAGAGATGGGAAGAGCTCCATGTTGTGATAAGGCAAATGTGAAGAAGGGACCATGGTCTCCAGAAGAAGACTCCAAGCTTAAAGATTACATTGAAAAACATGGTACTGGTGGCAATTGGATTGCTCTCCCTCAAAAAGCTGGTAAGTTGATCAGATTTATATTAAAGTATCATCTTTTTTCTGTCTAAGGTCAAAGTTGAGCTCTTTTGATGTTTTTCTCAAATGGGTTTCTGTTGTTTTTCGATGATTAGGTCTTAAGAGATGTGGAAAGAGTTGCAGATTGAGATGGCTGAATTATCTGAGGCCAAACATTAAACATGGTGAATTTTCTGACGAGGAAGATAGGATTATCTGCACCTTATTTGCTAGCATTGGAAGCAGGTACATTCAAATTCATGTCTTCTTTTTGATCCATAGATTATACTTCTTTTTTTAACTTTTTGGGTCCATGCATGACGAGTAATTTTAGATCCAAAAACATGAAAACCTACTGAGGATTAATTAATTAAAATTTGCTCAATTTTAATTTTATTTTTGGTGTTGTTGAACATGGGAAAGTGCAGATGGTCAATTATAGCAGCTCAGTTACCAGGAAGGACTGACAATGATATAAAGAATTATTGGAATACAAAACTGAAGAAAAAGCTAATGGCTTTGGCTCCTCAATCCCAAAGAAAACCCTTACCATTTCCATCTTCTCATCCTCCATTATCATCTCAAATGACTTCTCTTTTATCTCTCTACAAAGATTCTTCTTCTTCTTCTACATCCTCTTCTTACCCTTTTTATAACCCTTCATCCATTAAACCTTCTTTCAACGGGTTTGAACCCATTATTTCAACAATCCCATCAAATCTTTTGGCCAATATCAGTAATCAGACAGGCATTTCAACAAACACCTCACCTTCACTTTTTCAAACCCAAGAAGGGTTACTGAATCCCATCCAATTTTATCATCAGAATCAAGCCAAAGACAGTAATCTCCTTGTTTTTGGGAGTGAAGCAAGTTGCAGTTCTAATTCAGATGGAAGTTGCAGCCAGATCAAGCAAGAAGATATTGGATTTCAATCTTATAGTGGATTTGAAGATAATCAAAAGTTCATGCTGAGCTATGGAGATGGGGAGAATTTGAACCAATGGGGAGGAGGAGATAAGGTAGATAATGTTTCTGCATATTTGGGAGAAACTCCATTGAATTATGATCTTGAAGATGTTAAGCAACTGATTAGCAGCGGTAGTAATAATAATAATAACAGCAGCAGCAATTTGAATTTGATGATTGATGAAAACAAGACACAAGAGAAGCTGATGTACTATTATTACTACTGATTATGAAATATAATTTTAATGGTGAAGGAGAGGAGAGGGGAGGAGAGGGGGATGACTGACTGTAAGTAAGTAAGTAAAAATCAAGGGAAGATTTGATGGGGTAAGGTTGAAGAAAGAAATTCAGATATTATTATTACTACTACTATTATGACTTTGAGTTTCATGGGGTTTTGTGTTGTTTCTTTCTGATCAAAATATATCGAAAAAAAAAAAAAAAACCATTTCTTCATTTGACAGTTCATTGGTTTGTATAAATTTCAAAACACCCTAAAAAAAAAAATTATATAAAATATTTATTTCTGTGCATTTGTTTTTGGGAAACAGATCATAGATAATGATAGTTATGTGTTTTTTTGTACTAATTCAGTCACTTACTGACTTACTTCTAATATCCTCCAATCACAATGAAGTATATGTCATCATCATTACAGGTGTTCAAATCTATATATAGCTTCAAATCATCAACACCATTTCTTCTTCTTCATATATATATATATATATATATATATATATATATATATATATATATATATAAATTATGAATATATTGCTGATTTTGAGATTTATTTCATCTGAAAATTAAGCAGAGGCTGCCCTCTCTTTTTTACATGATTCAAGAACAAAAGCAAGAACTTGATTGTCCGTCCTCAGTTTTGGATAACAAATTAAGGATGGTTGAGGATAATTTTTTATCTAGTGGTTACTGTTTGTTAATATTGTTAATTGTTACTTATAGCTGTTTCGTGTTGTTTTTTTTTTTTTTTCTTGCTTTTAGAATAGTTAACAGCAAATAAATACTTAGTAAACTTGATTTCGTTTATTAGTATACATAAAAAAAAAAAAAACTTTAATTTACAAAAGATATATGATTAATCTCAAACCAATTGGTTGGATATATGATTACCAAAATAAATTGTATAATGAATATACTAAGAGAGATGTTTTGGATGCCTAGTAATATAAAATACAAGTATATTAAAAAAGGTGACGAAAAGGCAAAATTAGCCTTAGAAATTAAATAAGGATGATATGTTGGGACATGAGTTTGATTGTTTGACATAGGGTTTGGCATGGTTTCTGAGCAGCCTAGAATCTTTTACATGAACTAGGTCTGACTCAAAGATGGGAACTTTGTCTTCTACATATTTTAAATAAAAATACAACAAGATGATGATACTTTTTTTTGGATTTTTATGGACGCACTATTTAATCACTTAATTAATTGTTAATCATAATCTCAGTCTTCTCCCTTTCTTTTTTTTTTTTTTTTTTATTACCCCATCTTTTTTCAAAAACTGTTAATTTAATAGCTGCACTCTGCACATATATATTAACATTTTAATTGTTTTGGTCTGGTCTGATTTGAGTGTTAATTAGTTTGGTTTCATCATAATTGTCAGAAATCAAATTATTCACACATTATATAACCAAAGATTCTAACTTTAACTGATATCGGTTCGCGTATATACACACATTTAGTTTATTTTATCATAATGTTTGTTTTTCTTTATCCAATTGACTTTCAGACTGTAAGATATTAAACATGCAAAAAAAAAAAAAAAAAAAAAAAAGGCAAGTTCCTTATCACCCATTATAAAAAAAAAAAAAAGGCAAAAATGTTCTTTATTTTGATTTATATAGATATTTTCAGGCCTCAAAATAAATAATTTTTCAAGAACTCAATTAAATGAGAAAAATAGTTCACTTAATTGCATCAAAATGATGCAGTCATATAAATAAGTAACAAAAGTATGCAAGAAGTTGATCAATAGAAAACTAGAAGTATGGAAATATAATTAACTGAATACAATAAGTACAAGACGTTACAATACTTTTTGCCAAAAATAAATATAATACATTAATTACATATTTATTTGTATACATATATGTAATTTCTCTTATACTTAACCTTTTATAGTATTTGTTTGGAAGTGTTAGAGCAGGACTTCCAAGAATAAGGAAAGGGATATTCAAAATATATATATATATATATATATTTTACTTAAAATTTCTTTCTTTTTCTGCATATAAGGAAAAAATTGCTAATTACAAAAAAAGGAAAAGAGAAAAAAATAGTAATTGTTTCTTCCCGTCATAAAAGTGGGATTTCGAACAAACCATTTAGGCACATAGAAAGTTAGAATAACGTCTTTATCAAGAACTTCGTAGAGGTAAAAGTCTTTCCAACTCAGAAAAATAATAGAGGAAAAAATAAATTTAGTTGTGTTTCAGTAGCAGGTAATTACTTGAGATTATATTATTATTATTATTATACCCAAAATATAAATGTTATAATTATATATAAACATGCCAAAGGATGATTATCTGCATGGCTTTTGACATTTCAATACTTTTTCATATGATGTGATTTCTTGAATAGCCTTAATAATTCAAAATATAACAATTAATACAAACTTGAAGATTATACTGAAAATGATAAAACGTTTTTTTAACAAGAAAATGATGCATTATAAACACAATTAGGTTTAAAGGCATATTTTGTTCTGCTATTGTCGGTTGTAGTTTGTTGTTTATAGGAAATATTTATAATTAGTGCTCGGTAAAATCATGATAAAATTTTATTATTTTGATGTAAAATAACTAATATAAGAACAAGAAGGTGTTTTCATGAAAAAATAGAAATTATCTACCGATGGTAAATAATAAATTTTCTTTCTTAAAAAGCTATCAACAGTTGTTCTCAAAACCTTGTCGCCTTTATTTTATTGTTTGGTCTTAAATAGAAAAAAAAATCCAAACAAGCTCTAAATATTGACATTGATTAACTTAATCATTACGAGATATACATTATGTAATTTTGTACTATTAGTAAAAATAATGATATTATTAATTAATTAAGGTTGTAAGTGGTAATTATAATTTTTGTAGTCTAACCTAGATTTTGAATTCGATTTCTAGTGAACATTAAAAAATCTTAATTGGAAAAAAAAGACCATCAAAAGAATATCTGAATAAATTCACCAATTAATTGATTAAATTAGAAAATATTTTTGTTGTAATAATCTCAACTTTTTCTCATTTTGCTAAATGTGCAAATTATATGTCTTATTATATATATATATATAAAAATGTCTCCATTTACAAAAAGTATGAATTTAATACAAATGCATATATCTTATGTTTGATTAAGTAATTTAATGTGTTGAGTTCCATCAACAAACATTATTATTTTAACATCTGAATCCAAAATCCAAAATGACACAAAATTAAGCTTGTAAAAAGTATATATGGAAAGTGATATCTTATGGTAAAAAGAGAAAATCTTTTCCAAATAGGCCATACCCAAAAAGAAAAGAAAAAGTTTCTAAACTACAGAACTAGAAACCTGTCACATACACAGGGTTGACGTACCACATTATTAAGCCCATTAACTCCCAAAACATTTGCTAATTTCAAATTAGAGGGCTTATTAAAAAAATAAAAAAATAAAAAAAATCATTTTAATACAATTAAATTGACAGGGAATCCCCATTGGGAATCCCTCAAAAGAGGTCCAAAATAGCATGATCACAAGATCTCTGTCAGATCGACTATTATATTGGCTGTTCACTTGCAAGATGATATTAAAATACAAATAATTAAATAATCACAAATAGTAAAATTCAACTGTTTGCAATCTGCATCTCAATGCCAAATATTTAATTTTAATTACATGGCCAGCTATATTTTTATTTTCTTTTGCTATTAATCAAGAAAATTAATTGAATCCTTTTTTTTTTTTGCGGTTGTTAATTTTTTTCAAAGTTTGAAAGCAGTTGGCAAAGCATTTTCTAGGAATGTCTTTTCTAGTGAAGTGTAAAAGGTCAAAAGGTATGGCACCTACTGACAAGTCCGACACAAGACAATTTTTTAAACCATTTTCTTTTTAATTTTCTCAAAATTGATAATATGATTTTGTTGTCAGCAACTAAAATTAAAATCAAGAGATAATGTGATTGTGGAAATTATGCATAAAAAATTTTGTAGGATGAAGCATATGCTTTCTTGTTAATTAGGAGAGAGGAGAGACACAATAATTAATGTCAACATATTAAAATAGACCTTTCTATCATTATTGTTGTTATTAAATAGACTTAAATAAACCACACAACTCTCCAAGTTGGAACCTTATTTTAAATATTGTTTAAATTAAAATAATGTTTCATGAAGGAAAATTTCCTCCAACGTAGATTAATAATTGATTATCTAATTAAGCAATTAATTTATAGAAGCTAGGCCTTTGAATTAGTAGACCATCCCCACATCACATTGATATGGATAGGTTTTTATGAATGTCCAATTATCACTTGGAAAAATGGTCAACTCACGTTTTCATTTAAAAGGCTTAACCTTCAAATACTATTGGAAAAATTTTATGCTCACACTTATAATTGTTATGGTGTAATTGGGGAAAATTTTTAGAATATTATTATCCACATATTTAATTATACAAACCAAACCAATTGCATAATTTCTCTGTTATATTTTAAAGCATGATTGTAATTAATTACACAGTTACTTTCCTTTTTTATTTTCCTACTATTTCTATCGTTGAATTTTGATTTCGCTTTTCCTATTTTTCAACTCAGATTCCATTTTCTCAATTTTAAATTTTTACTTCCCTGTAATTAATGAACTTAAATATAGAATTCACTTTTACATGAATTTAATACGGAATTCAATTGTAAATGAATTACTATCATGCTTGAAATGATATAATTTAAATGAAAAAATTGAAATAAATTTTATAAATTTGTGCTTGGAACAAAAGAACAAAAATATTTCATTTGTATTTATTTTCTGAATTTTATGTACTATATAAATATAAAATTAACTAATAAGAGTTTTTCTTTTTTAGTAATTTATAACTTGGTTGAGATATAAATATTTTTTTATCATATATATATATATATATATATATATAGATAGTACCATTCCTTAGATCACCCTTCTCCAAATTGATTTTGCATACGTTGGGAATCGTATTTGAAACCTAACTCAAGTTATTAGAGATATTTATCATTCAATCAACGATAATTGGTTATCATGTATAATTCAAAAAGAAGATATATCTTTTTTATCCTTCACAATTTTACAATATAATATAATTAATTAAAAAAAGTATAATAATTGGTTATTATTTAGAATCAACATTGAAAAGATTTAATAAACAATATAATTGTATGAAAAAATAAAAGCTTAATAAATTATAGTGTAGAGATGGTAGAATTGACCTAAATATTTTCATGTATATAAAACACGAAATTCATTCATAAATTTCACCTGTTTTCATTCCAAACACAAAAATGTAACATTGGAAATGAATTCCTCAAGATTTTGAGAAATTCATTCATTTCAAGCAGGGTCTAATGCATGTTTCAGAAATCTTTTCATTTCTTATTGTCAAATATTAAATTTTGGTTTGATTCTTAAAATTTCAACTACCTCATTTCAGGTTCTGTAAATTTTGAAAATGATGGTGAATATGAATAATTATAGAAGATGATTAACCTTGAGAGTTGAAAACAACCGGAAAAGAAAGAAGTTTAAGCATAAATGGTTAACTGATGACATAGTGGATCGAAAATTCACGAGGCAAGCAAGATTTCTAAATAAATATGGAGCAAAGATCGAGTCTCGGATAGGATGCATAATGGGACTTTGATAACTAAAGCCGATCTATATAAGTTATGGTTCTTTCTTATTTACTTATCAATGAGTTTGGATTCTATTCAGAATGGAACTAAAAGAAAGTACTGTTTCACCCAACTAGAACTCCTAATTGGTTAAACAAGAATTAGGTAAGAACTGCTTAGAGTCTATATTAAAGCTTCCATGCCTCAAAAAGTACAAGATTACTCCCATATTTTAGTCTACAACATCTTGATCTTTTATTGATTTAAGTGTCGGTGTCGGGATATTTTTATCTAATTTGTAGATCTCGACTCAGTCTTCTCCAAAACGACGACTTCCTAATAGGTACGAGTTAAGCAAAGTGAAGAAAGTGATAGGGAATTTGCAGAGCGTTTTGTATAAGGAAAAGCACAGTACTATTGCCGAGGATAAATTAGTACTATTAACACGCCTCAAATGGCTATTGCTCAGGATTATTGCTAGACCAGTGCCACTTTATTTAACTTTAAAGGGCTACGAGGTCATCGATAAAATTCATGAGCCAAATCGCATTTAAGGAGAAGTTGGAGGTGCTAGTGAATGTTTAAGGCATCTACTTATTTTATTATTTCTCGCAACAATATTTCTTAAAAATAATTCTTCTATTTTAAGAAAATCATTCAATTTATTATTTATTATGTATCAAACTCCACCACCATTTAACAGTTTCATCATTTATACTATTTAATTCTTAAAATTCAATTTTTTTTTTTCTCAGCACTTAATTTACATTTTATCAAATAATCCCGACAAGATAGACAAACCAAATTTTATCAATTTTGCTCAAGGGTGGCACAGTAATAATAATCAAAACTTATTTTATTTTTGCAATTTCACAATTTGAATCGTTATTTACTTTTTCCGCACAATTCTAAAATATATGTTACAAAACAAACGACTTAAAATCCAAATCTACTCAATTCAATCCTAAATTATGTTTTCCCCGATGAAGCTTTTGGTTCGGAAAAATAAATAAGCAAAAAATTATTTTCTTTTCATAAAAATTTTGCCACCTAGAAAATATTAGTTTTATTTTTAACGTTAACGACCCATCATTTGCATCACATCCCCACCAAATTTGTTTGCTTGTTTTTCGTAAGAAATTAAGATTTTGGCATTTTTGTTCAGCAAATCATAATCCTTTAATCCAAGTTGAAATGTAAAACTAATCCTTCGATCCAAGAAAAGTTATCAAGTTATATTATAGTTTTACGACTTGTAAATATGTCAAATCCACCTCAAAGATAATTTTTTTCCACTTCACAACAACAATATCCAGAGGTATTTTTATTTTTCCAAGGTCAGCTGAAACCACAATAGCAATGTAGAACAAACCATAACAAGGTTTTATACAAGCTACCTCCTCAATGTAAAAGTTTTTATTCAAGGGACTTGAGCAGGAAAGCACGAAAAAGCTACCTTTTAAAGTATTGGTTCGTTATCTCACACAAAATCTCTAGGTGTTTTCGCAATAGTCTTGAGGTCAAAGATTTCAATCCAATAGCCATCTGGATCCTTAATGAAAGCTATCCCTTTCATTTTTCCTGCACCCAAATTCATAGATTTGACACGAGTAATCATATTGCCTACGCAGTTTGAAAGACAAAGCAAAAGCAATCACAAATTCCATCAATTTAAAGCTTTGAAACATTTACTTGGCCGCTAAATTTACCTCATGCCAATGATGATTGCAATTTGGACTCAACTTAAGAGGGGATGAAAAAGAATAAGAAAGTAGGGGAAGACGAAGCTCTCAAACTGGCCAAGTAAAATTCACAGTATATGACACTATTATATACAATCCTGAATTTCTTGATGCAGTCATTGAAATACCGTCACTAAACACAGACCTGGCTCTTGTTCCTATCATTTAACAGTGATCCCAAATCATCTTGATTGGTGCATTTATATTCTTCTTCACTTTCAGTTTACATGAGTTAGTAACTTAGCATGTGCATATATGCCAACCAACATATGCAATTATGCATATCAATTTTACCATCTCAAAAGCATGGGAACTAAACATGGGAACTAACAAGGACGGGTGTTGAGCCCATGATCTCCCACCCCTCTTTATGCAAATGTCCCAATTGAGCTACACACTATCGATACATGAACTATGAACCTTGACTGGCAATCCACAAGTATGGAAGAAATCAACACCTAGAACAAAGTAGCATTATTTTTAACACCAAGTTCAGATCATTTGGACCAATCATATCATATATCGACCAAAACTATTGGCTGCAGTAACAGACGTGGAAAAAAAAAAAAAAAGAATCATGTCAAAGTTATATTGGCTAAGAGGTTTCCTACCATCATCAGGTTTCTTTACAAACTCCACCCCTAGACGTTCGAATCTCTCACATGCCTTGAAGACATCATCTACAGTAATTCCAATATGTCCTGAAAACAAAAACAAGAAACTTCAAATTTTCTAGAAGACTTCTAATTATAGATAACATTCATAATTGTGAAACAGTATGATAGAAACTCAAAACACAGAAATGACAATAGAATAGAGCAATTGTGATATATTGATAGGCCTCACTATTAGCAACTTGCAATACTAAATAGAAATGGAAAAGAAAGACTCTAATCCCCATAGGATAAATACTCCTCCCTCTTCACTAAGTAGAGCCTCTGCATTCAGCGGCCACAAGGACGAAACATATTCTGCCTTCCCCTTCTCTAAACAATACCTCATATACTTATTTACTCAACACTACGACACCCTCCAGCTCAACACTCATTCCTAAGGTAACTAACCTGCCAGCACATCATTTGACTCCCTAGACTTATCCTTCCCTTTTGTCTTCTTCCTAGTATAAACTATCCACTCACTTTAACATTCTGATTATTATTTGAGTTATTAGCAGCCCATTCCCTATCACAATACAAGTATAGCCATTTATTGTCAAAAAAAATTCTAAGTATTATACTCATTCAAAGCAATAAAAAGTTTGCCATGACAATTTGAGATTGTTAAATATTCAACACTTGATAGCATCCATTACTTTTTAGGTCCCATACTGACATTCTTTGGGGTAAGAAATGATAACAGTAAGAAATATTAACATCACAAAAGACATAAAGCAACGAAACCAATATAGTGCCAATCTCAAATTTTCTTCATTTTAAAATCAAAATATGCAAGTTAAGACTTAATGAACACTATCTACAACTCAATTTTACAATGTAGTCTACTTTTTTAGCTATAAAAATCCACCTTATATACTGAATGAGGCAACTAAGTATTCTAGCAAGGTTTTTTATCTAGATTGGGTATTTGTGGCTTGAAATCCACACATAAAAGCATTGGTTCAAAGTCCAACTATCAGACACCTTTGACATACTGCAAAAAAAAAAAAAAGAAAAATGGGCAGGCAACATGTGCAGCATTCATATGCAGTAAATAAAATATGGTGTTCTACTTCCACATTCCAACTGACAATAAAACATACATACCAAAGCCACGAGGATCAGAATTTCCATTGTGATATCCTTTGAACTCAGGATCACTTTCAGTGCCCCAATTACTGTCATAAGCATATGATTGTTAGATGTATCACAAAATCGGAACTTCTTGATAGGAAAAATGAAAGGATATCATGTAAATCTGTTCTTCTTACTGAGTCAATTCTATAGTAGCCTTCCTGCTGAAGGTCCAAACTGTTCTATCAACTGCATCACTTGGAGCTGATGCTAGATCCTACACCAGATAGAGTATATAATAAATTCCAATTACTACTAAAACTTTCAAAATGCAATTGAATGTCAACCTGAGGCCACATTAATGAATACCAGTAACAAAAGCATGAATAGTGTGAAAGCTCTACGATGTAGTACAAAAGGATACATGAATTACCTCGTAGCCCATAAAGTACAAGCTAAACTTCATGTCTGGAAAATCCAACCTCTTAAGCAACCTGAAAATTGTGTTTCCCTCAAGACTTGTAATTTTCAAAACTGAAAGAGCTTTACAGCATTCTAAATGATCCTAATTCATACATGCACTCTGTCTTGTTTGAGATGATATACACCATAAAGTCCATGAAAATTGCAAAGCCATGTAGCATTTGCATGACCAACAATGGTTTAGCATAAGAGAAATGGCAATTCAATGGACCATGACTTAGAGGACATGGCATAAGGTAGACAGAGTAATAAAAAAAACAGAATTTTATGTGAAAAACAGTTTAGTGCTTTCAATCCAGATCAATGAATTCATGTACAACATCAAATGATCATGTTTGTCTATACTCACAGTAACAGTTGGGAAAAAGAAACAGTAAAGTCAGAATTATTGCCACCATAGACTGGAAAAATTAAAAGAAGCGAGAAGGAATATTATGGGCCTGCAAATATGATCTAGTCACAGATCTATTCACAGCAAAATCCTCTTGTTTTTTTTTCCCTTGTTTTCCCTGTTCTCTGGGAGACGGGGACCCAACTTTGAGAATCAATGGTGATTTCTAAGAGATCCCCCTAACTCCCCTAATTTTGGTTTTGACTGAAAATTTTTCACGATTAATTTTATTGAAAAACCTTGCTTCGTCTTATAGGAGACATAAGACCCATAATTTGGGAAGTGAACTCAAAAACTTGGTGGCTGTGAATGTTAGGTTCAAATACTGTAAGAATTGGAGATCCACCAATGCCTTACTAATTTGGCTAGGTTATATGCACTTGAAGTACTTTAGGCTTCTTCAAGTATCTAAAGAATTGAAAGGGAAGGTTGAAACCACCTTGAAATTTGTTGAAGAGTTCTGGTTTTGGATGTCTATAGCTCCATACCAGTTAGACTGTTTTCCTCAGAGTGGAGAAAAAGAGTAATAAAAATTGTCCTCTCGAGAATAGGTACATTAAAAATAAATCAAATTACTATAAAATCCTTGAATTTTTTTCCTTTATTTTTCTACATGGTTAAAATCAGCATGCAAGTGTGACTGTGTGAGCACATATTCTTTCACACAGACATGTATATATGATGTAAGATTGCTTTATTCAAAGAATAGTACGCTTAGTGGGTTCTTATATGCCTGAAGAGATATGACAAATCAAATTCATTGATTCTTGCATATGTAAGTATATTGTTTCATTTTGAATACTGCACATTGTATCTTGAGATTGTTTGAATTGTGCACTCAAATTCTTACATATATTTTGTTTGAATTATGTACAAATTATCTGCTTGACCGTATACAATTGTGTTATAGCCAAACACATAACAATATATTTGTTTTAAACACCCAATCCATCCCTCTTGGATGTACCGAAGTCTACAAAGACCAAAAAATAACAAAAGGCTATAGTGTTCAACCAGCCAAAAGTAAAATTTCAGTCTCCTTATATTGTATAGGTACAAACATCAATATCTCAGACAGACTGCATATAGTTTCACAGGTTACTCAGAGAAATAAAGAGACGAATAAACTTACGACATGCCCAATACGCGAGAATAGAAATCGAGACTGACTTTCGGATCCTTAATCCGATACATCTGCATAAACACAAAAACAGAAAATTACAGAAAGCACAATACAAAAGCGGAGAAGGCACACTGAATTGTAAGTATATATGAGCTTACAGTTTGCTGCATGATGTATCCTTTGGTGGCTTCATCAATGGCAGTATGGAGACCGGGATTGTTGGAGGCCGATTCCTTGGGTTCTGCCGCCATCGAGAACAGTCTTAATCGGGTTTGATTCTGTAAACATAAAATGAACCCATAAATAAGTGGGAGGCAAAGCCAAATGGGAACTGAAAAGGGAAATTGAAGACAGAACAGAACCTTTTGTGTAAGAATGAATTTGGGATGGCGAATGAATAATGAGACTAAAGATGGTTGAATAAAATTGCGACTGATAAATCGAGAGGGAGAGAGGCGAGAGAAGATGGAGAAAGAACAAGTAGCCATTCAAGTGTTTTTGCTTATATTGGATCAAGACCTGAACAATATGCCGTCGCAAAACGAAGTAAAAAATATCAAAATTTTTTTTTGTTTTTATAAATGCTTTTACTAATGTGTGATTTCTGAAATCAAAATTTTTTAAAAGAAAAAAAAAACAACTGAAATAAAACTCTATAAGCTTTTTCCTTTTGAAGTCATACATTAAAAGCATTTATAAATAAAACCATTAGAGTTTATTTCAATTTCTATTTCTATTTTTCATTTTCAGTTTTCTTTTCCTTTCAATTTTTTTTTTTCCAAATACAAAACTATATATATATATATATATATATATATATATATATAATTTAAACATGTTTGCTTTATCTTTAATTTTTCATTTTCTATTTTTAATCTTAACTACATATTTTTCTTAACTATACTTATCTCAAAAATTATGCAAACATTAGATTTATAAAGTAATTACTTCAACATAAATATAAAATTATACAAAATCAATAATTTTGCAAATAACAAATCCTTTAATTAATTGAAAATTTCATTGAAACTTTAAGGCTTGTTTAGTTATATAAATTTTTTTTATATATTTTCTTTTATTTTTTGTAATGTTTCAATATTTGAATTTCTAAAGGAAAAACTGAATCTATTGATTATCTAATTTTTGAATGTTTAGATTTCAAATTTCTATTGATAAATATATTGGATTTAACATTTCTTGCTAGTTTCAATAGACTGAAGATACATTAACAAGCAGCTTCAATAGATTGACAATATTGGATAGATTTAGGAGACAACTCCAACGGCTAGTTTTCATTTGCAATTAATGGTTAGTATAAAATATGAGGCAAACCGTGATTCTATGATTGATAAGAGGGGTATATATATACAAACCCTAGCATGGATAATTACAAGAGTAACCCAAGACTAAATGTACAAGTACATATTTATACAATAGATATTATCTCTTACACCCTCCCGCAAGTTGAGTGGTTGGACCAATGGTCAACTTGTCACGGAGCCATAGAAAGCGTTGCTTGGAGAGCCCTTTGGTGAGTACATTGGCAATTTGATCATTGGAGCAAAGATAGGCCATACGAAGAGAGCCCTATCGAACTCGATCTCGAACAAAGTGAAAATCTACCTCCAAGTGTTTACTCCGATTATGAAAAACCGAATTTAAGGTAAGATATGTAGCCCCCAAGTTATCACAAAACAAGGTAGGCGGTGGAACCTTAAGAAAGCCAAACTCATAAAGAAAGACTTGTAGCTAATGTAGTTCAGAAGTAGCCGAGGCCAATGCCCTGTATTTGGCCTCTGTGGAGGAACGGGAGACAGCTTTTTATTTCGAGATGACCAAGAGATGGCATTTGCTCCCAAGTAACTAACAAATCCAGTAATGGACTTTCTGTCATCAAGGTAGCTCGCCCAGTCAGAGTCAGCAAACCCAGTCAGAACCGTCTTGGAGGACCGAAGAAAAATCCCAAAAGTACTGGTCCCACATAAATATCGGAGAATCCGTTTCACTGCACTCTAATGCAGAGTGGTCGGAGCATGCATATATTGAGAGATACGGTTGACAGCAAAGGCAATATCTGGCCATGCGAAGGTGAGATACTGAAGACCACCAACAACAGAGTGAAATAGTGTCGGGTCCGAAAACGGATCCCCACTCTCAAGGGTCAACTTCTTGCTGCAGTTGATGGGAGAGACGATGCAGCTACAATTGTGCATCTTAGCGCGAAGTAGTAAATCATTGACATATTTAGTTTGATGCAAAAACAGCTCAGAAGGAGTTCAATCAGCTTCAATACCCAAGAAGTAAGGCAGCCGACCCAAGTTTTTGATGGCAAATTGTGTCCGAAGATAAACAACAACTCTATCCAAGAATGAGGGAATGTCACCCATAAGAAAAATGTCATCAACATATATCAAACAGAAGAGCTTTACCAATACAGTGTGCATGAAATACAGAGAGCTATCCTATTTGGAACCTCGAAAACCAAACTGGAGCAAAGCAGCAGCAAGACAACGATGCCATTGGCAGGGTGCCTGTTTCAAACCATACAAAGAGTTCTTGAGTCGGCAGACATGATCAGGAAAACGAGGGTTAACAAAACCCGAAGGTTGTTGCATATAAATAGCTTCATCCAGAGTACCATGAAGAAAGACATTAGAGACATCAAGCTGGATAACCGTCTATTTAAAGGATATGGCCAGAGTAAGTAGCATCCGAATAGTCATGGGCTTAACAACCGAACTGAAGGTGTCATGAAAATCAATGCCCGGTCGCTGATGGAATCCTTTGGTAACAAGACGGGCTTTATAACGTTTAATGGAACCATCAGATTTCTGCTTAATCCGACATACCTATTTGCATCCAATCACATTCTGCTTGGGATGGTGGAACAAGCTCCCAGGTGCCGTTATGAAGAAGGGCAATAAACTTTGACGCCATGGCTTCCCGCCATGCATGAATTTTTACTGCCTGAGCATAAGAAGAAGGCTCAATAAGAGGATCTCCAGTGGTTGTTGCAACCAAATCAAAAATCTCCCTCTGTTTCAGTGAACCAGTTTTGGCCTGAGTAACCATCGGATGAAGCAATTGTGCGTTTACCGGTGCTAAAAGGCCGTAAAGGACTATGGCCATGAAGATCAACCACCAGGGGCAGCTCGGGGTCAGCGACTGTCATGTCTCGGTGGCGTGGAGACTGAGTTATAGCCCGAGGTGACGGTGGCATGACCGTGCCAGGAGCAGGGGTGAGGGCTTGGTTAGTTTGGATTTCAAGCCGAATTATCAAGGGGAGGCGTGTTTGGCTGTGGGCCATAAAATCACCATTAACGGCAAACGGGAAAACCTGTTCATCAAAGAGTATATGACGTGAGACATAAATTTTGCCAGTACGATAATCAAGACACTTGTACCCTTTGTGAACTTTACTATACCCAAGAAAACACAAGGAAGGGACCATTGATCAAGCTTATTTTTAGCATATGGACGTAACCAAGGATAACAGCAACAGCTAAAGACATGAAGAAATTTGTATTCAGGGTCAACACCAAACAATTTATGGAAAGGATTATTAAAAGAAATTGTACTAGTGGGTAATCTATTTATATTATACACGGCACATTCAAAGGAAGCAGTCCAATATTTGATGGGCATGTGATTATGATGCAACAATGACAGGCCAATTTCAACAATGTGTCTGTGTTTGCGTTCAGCTCTCCCATTTTGTTCAGGTGTGTGAGGATATGAGACTCTGTGGGTGATACCATTCTGTTTCAAGTATTGTGTAAGGGCCTGGAATTCCCCTCCCCAATTAGATTGGAAAATTTTAATAGGTGTTTGGAAGTATTTCTCAACTAAGGTGCCAAATTGGATGAAGATTTCCAACACTTCATGGGTTTTATGCATAAAATAGACCCATGTGTATTTAGAATAATGATAAAAAAGAGCACATAACAGAATCAGAAAAGGGCAATTTATGACTTTTAATAATAGCACAAGCATTGCACAAGGAAACAACATAATTCTAAAACTCAATTTTATTAGAATTTAGAGTACGTTTAACAATAGGTAAAACAGGATGCCCTAAACAAGCGTGCCAAACATTTAACGAAGTAATATTTGCACTAACTAAAGATGGACTGGAATTTAAACAAATATTGTAGAGTCCTTTATCACTCCGGCCTCGAAACAGGATCTCCTTTGACTCCAAATCCTTGATAAGAAAATAATCAGAGAAAAATTCAACAGAGACAGGCTTAGAGTTCGTTAGTGCAAAAACAGATAATAAATTATGATTGGTAGTTGGAAAATGCAAACTATTACGAAATTTAAGAGACTTGGAACCAAAACGAAAAGAATTCTCACCAACATGAGTGATAGGAAGAAGTATACCATTTCCAATTTGAACCTCCTCCTGGACCAGAATATTCAGAGTGAGGAGCAAGGTTTTCCAAGTTCGAAGTTAAGTGGTGAGTCGCGCTAGAGTCCATAACCCATGGTTGAGTAGACGTGTGAGTGGCGGCAATGTTGGATTGAGGGGAATTGGATTGGTTTCTAGGCATTCTTGGAGATGGGCACCGATTTGCCTTGTGAACAAGGCCACTGCAATTATAACAAGTGACAATAGCATCATCCGATTGGCTCGGGGCAGTAACTTTATACGGCTATTGGGAACCAAATTGTTGCTGTCCAGAATTGTTACAGTAATTGTCGAGACTTCCATGATTTCTAGGAGCACTGACCGTCTGTCCCTGGATGGAATAAAAACTGACCGAATTGCGGCCACCACTTTCGCGGCCTCTGGAGCCTCCGCTGCATCTGCCACGCCCACGGTACTGGCTGGACTGGGCTGCAATGTGAGCGGCAGGCTGAACAACGGAGGAAATAGCATTTTTGGACTGCTGAAGCAATTTCTCTTTGGTTAATAAGGAGCCTAGCAAATAATCAAACATTATGGGTTCCGTTTTGGAATTCTGAATTCGATTAAAATCATTGTAATCCTCTCCCAAACCATTACAAATACAATCAATTAAATCCTCTTCAGGCACATGATAGCCAAGGCTGCCAATTTATCAGCAATTGATTTAGCATGTTGAACATATGTCATGATAGACGAATTACCTCGTTCAAAAGTCTGCAGTTCGTGACGGAGAATACGGATTTAAGGACGAGACCCTATGGAATAAGTGGTGATTAATTTATCCCAAACTCCCTTGGCCGTGATGGCCCTAATAACATGCAGCATCAATGATTCCAAGATGGAATTCAATAGCCAGAAAAGAATCTGTCGATCTTTTCTTTCCCATGCCTGAAAATTGGGATTATCATTACCATTGCATAAAACTTGCGGTGGAGGGACAATTGTGCCGTCCATATGACCCATAAGGCAATTTCCCTTCAACATCGGCGTAACTTGCACCTTCCAAATCAAGAAATTGGATGGATTCAGCTTGGTGTGTGAGTGAGTGATGCTTGGGATGGAAGTAGAGAATAGAGGTGTAGGAGTCGTTGTGCCGGTTGCCATGAGTGCTGAGTTCAAGACATCGACGTTGGTAGGGACGATGGCGGATTGGGTAGACATGGCTGTTGTGAATAATTGGTGATGGGGGAAAATTTCAAACCTTAATTTTGAGCTCAGATACCATATAAAATATGAGGCAAACCATGATTCTATCATTGATAAGATGGGTATATATACACAAACCCTAGCATGGATAATTACAAGAGTAACCCAAAACTAAATGTACAATTACATATTTATACAATAGATATTATCTCTTATAGTTAGTTCTTTAAAGTTCCTATGAAAGGAAGCAAATGCATCACTCACAAGTGGGGAGACTCCAGATAAATTACATATACAAGTAAAATTGATTAATCTTTCCAAAAAGTCTTCAAAGAGAAAAAGTCTTCATCAAACAATTCTTGAGCTACAAATTTTATATCTAGAAAGAGAATTGTAATTCACACTACGAATTTATGTAATAGGGAGCTTTGTTGTAGCTGATCTCAACAAAGTTGTAATAGTTTCACACTTGAATTTAAAAGTGTGATGAAAGTTTGGTTATTGATCTTAAAAACAATATTTGTAAAAATTTGGTGTTCGGGCTTATAAAAAGCACCAAAATAAGTTGTTGTTTTAGCTATAAAAACAATGATAGAGTTTGATACTTTGCCTTGAAAAATATTGAATTCATACTTAGCTTATAGAAGTAAGATTTGATATTTCGTTGAAAAAATATTGGATTCATACTTAGCCCATAAAAGTAAAATTTTGATACTTCACCCATAAAAAAGTATTAGCTTTATTATTACTTCCGTAAAAGTATTAGGTTTGATACTGAGCTTGTAAAGGTATTTAGTTTGTTACTAGAACTTGTAAAAAGTAACAGTTGGCTTGATTTCTGCCATTAAAAAAATTATAGTGAAAATCTCAAGCCGTGGGCTTAGGGATATGAGTAGGCTGATTGGACCGAATCTGTATAAATTGTTGTATCTTCAATATCTCTATCTCTACTCTCTTTACTTATTACTATTTATACATTGTGCATTTAAATTAATAACATTAATATATTTTGGAGACATCGTTTAATCTCCTCAAAAAAATTATATTCACAAGTTTTACACAG
Source organism: Euphorbia tirucalli (assembly GCA_039660915.1). Classification (NCBI taxonomy): domain Eukaryota; kingdom Viridiplantae; phylum Streptophyta; class Magnoliopsida; order Malpighiales; family Euphorbiaceae; genus Euphorbia; species Euphorbia tirucalli. The sequence continues at coordinate 18,318,364 of CM077639.1, forward strand.
TTATTTATTTCTGCATTGTTGGTAAAACTTGTTTTATTAGACAAAAAGAGTTTTATAAAGGCTTTTTTGAAAAAAAAAAATTATTTGGTGACATACACTATTCATCCCCTCTAGCGTATTTCTAACTATTTGGAACGATCAAATTAATAAAAATATATCATATCTTAAATTAAAAATATGAAAGGATTGTTGGGCTTTGTTCCCTTCTTATGTGGAGGAAGAAACTCCTACATGATTCAGGAGGAAAAGGCTCCAACGTGGTTTAGGAGGAGACTCTTAAGTTTTTAACGCCCATGTTGTCATTACCCTTAAAGTTTTGAAGGGTTCAGGTGGCTATACTCTTCAAGAGGAAACATATTAATATATATTGCTCTTGTGAGGAGAAGAAAAGAAAGAGAAAAAAAATGACAACAACTTGAGAGAGGTTTTTGGATACAAAAGGCAGAGAGAACTAAGAGAGAAAACTTGTTTTAAGGTTATGAACCTTGTTCTTCAATTATACTCTTCATCTTCTTTCAAAGATCTTTAGCTCATACGGAGTCTGATTATGCTGATTTTTGGAGAGCATATTGGAGCTTTTAGTTCTTGATTCTAAATGGTCAGATTAGAATTTGGAGGTTTGTAAGTTTAAGTTTTCAGGTTTTCAAAAACTGTTATTTCTAGGCATTTTTCTTGCGACCAGTTTTCATGTTCTTTATGTGGTTTCGTTTCTAGCAGTTGGATTTGGCTGAAACTTTGATCGGAGTTCTATTTTATAGACGGTGGGATCAGTATCTGGAGGTTAGAAAGGTCCTCGTTTGATGGTCTCTGTTTTGCTGTTTTCAGTTTCTCTTTTTTTATAGTGTTTTGCTTGAGCTGCTTCATCTCTTTTCGTCTTTTGAATAGGTTGTTCTCTCTGGATTGGATTGAAATTTGGTGAGCTGATTCTTGACTTGTTTATCTTTATTTTGTGTAGTGGAGATGTAGTTTGGAAGTCTAGAATTTTTGCTCTTACTGTATCTATTTAGTGTATCCATTTTTTTGTTGTTGTTGTTGTTCATTAGAGCCATGAAACTTGTTGTTGTTCACTAGAGCCATGAAACTTGTTGTTGTTCACTAGAGCCATGAAACTTGTTGTTGTTCACTTGCTCGGTTTTGTATCTATTATAAAACTCTTATATTATAGTGGATAGTTTTACCTGGGCTAGGAGAGGCCTCATAGTTTTTACCCTTCACGTTGGAGAAGTTTTTCATGTAAAAATCTTGGTGTTTCTTGTGCTTACTTGTGTATGTACCATTGATTATGTTCCTTACAGATTCATTTAAGCCAGTAAAAGTTTATTGGTCTTATTTACATATTTTGTGGCTGCCTAAGACATTTGTTATTACGCATTTCTTCCCATCAAGGATTACACTTAATTGTAGAAGAAATAATATATATAGTATTTTGGTGCATCGTGGTGGGTTCAAAAGGCAAAACCCAAGCAACCAAACAAATGAGTGGAAGACATTGTAAATAATAATAATAATAATAATAATAATAATAATAAACAAGTTACATAAACGTCTTTTTTTTTTAAAAAAAAAAAGTGAACCATCCTCATGTTTTCATTTGAAAACATCTGTTTGATGTTTTCTAAAGGTAGTCTCAAATTGGAAGACGCAAATTTTTTCATTTTGAAAAATTTTACAGCTAAAAAATGATTACTAATTTTCATTTTTTACTTTCTGTAAAACTTTTTTTCAAAAAACATAAATTTATTTTCAAGTGAGATATTAAAATAGAATTGTAAACTATAAAAAACTATTTTCAAGACTCTTGAAAATGTGACTCAAATAGAAATTACATACAAACTGAGAGTGAGTACTCAAAAAATAAGTCAATTAAAGAAAAGGAATGCAATAGAGTGGCCAAACAAAATGACTTTACTCGTTTTTTAAAACTACAAATATCCTCATTAAAATAGTTTTCTTATATAATTACATGGACAATCTGCAGATTTGAGCAAAAAATGGGGAAAAATTAAATGAAAATCAATCAATTCTGGATAGTATTTCAGTGTGGCCAATAAATTCAATTTATATCATAAAAAGAATTATACGTTACCTTTTGTTTACTTAAATTACTATTAAGAATTATAATGCTGAAAATATGATTAACTACAATAAATCCAAGATGTGGTACCAAAAAATTTTAGTTGCTAAAAGTATAAAATTTGCCGCCATAACTTTAGACAACAATGAGAAAGTTGTTGTATGTTGCTACTCTAAAAGTTGTACCAATATTTGTGAAAACCGGACCGGACCGGCCGGTCGGACCGGGTTCGATCGGAACCAGAAGTCAGACCGGTCGGTTTCCATTTCGGTTTTCACTTTGGTCAATAACCGGTCAAATTTCGGTCGGACCGGACGGTCGAACCAAAAACCGTGAACAAGACCTGTTTTCTGGTTCGACCAGATTTAAAAAAAAATTTATTTGAATATAAAATTTAAGTTATTATTTTGAGGTGTTTTTAATTAAAATAAAATATAGTTTGTATTTTTAAATTATTTTAAATTAAATTGACATTTTATTGTAACTAAAAAATTTATATTTCATAAATTGAGTTTTTTTAATTAATATATTGTGTTTGAAATGTTTAAACTTAAAGAATTATAATAAAAATATTCAAATTTTTATAAATTATAAATATAAAAATAAAAATATATTAATATTTTTAAATCTGGTTCGATTCCGGTTTAATCCAAAATCTATGAAGCCATCCCTTCACCGGTTCGATGACCGGTCCGGGTCTGAAAACCATGGTTGTACCTATATCTATTTGTAAAAAAAAAAAAAAAAAAAAAAAAGATATAGTTGTTTGATATATGTAATTGTTATATTGGATAAGGATGTATTTTTAATTGTTCCCTAACAAGAGTTATGGTTGTACATGTATTTATGCGTGTTTATTCAATCAATGAAAGTTAAGTTGCCTCGCATTCTTTATGGTATCAAAGCATAAAACCGTAACCCTAGAATGTCTACCACTAAAACACTAGTTATGTCCGTCACTAGCACCACCATCTCACCGCCCGTCACCCAGTCCAAACGTCGACTGCCATTCCTTTTACCACCATTCCTTCATCAACTGTAATTTCACCAACCATTCTTACACCACAACAAACGCCAGCTATTCTACCTAGTCTCACCTGCCGAATTAGTTCAGTGTTGAATTTAGGTAACTTTGTGCTTTGGAAAGCACAACTCATATCCTTGTTGAGGGGATGCAGACTTGCTCATCATTTAGATGATAAGCAACTAGTACCATGTGAATTTTTGGATGATGGATCAAGGAATCCCATTTAAGAGATTTGGGATCAATAGAACCAACAGGTATTTGAGTTGGATTCTAAACTCGGTTTTTGATTCATTGTTTCCCCAAATAGTGTCTGCCACCACTTCCGTCAATGCCTGGAACAAATTAACTAAGGAGTATGCTTCAAGTTCTCGATCTCAAATTCGGAACTTGAGAAATCTTCCACATCTCAATCGATGAATTGATTCCATTACTACTTATGTGTTGAAGGCCAAATCCCTAAATGATCAATTGGCATCTCTCGATTATAATATGCAAGAAGAAGACCTCAATGAAGCAATCTTAATGGGATTAGGCAAGGATTATGATCCGTTTGTACTAACTCTTGAGGTAAAACTCGAGCCTTTTGCCTTTGATGACCTGTTTGGTTTATTTCTTAGTGAGGAAAGAAAAATTACTCGTCCAACATCAACCCAATCAATCGCACCAACTGCACTTTATACCAACTCACAATCAGCTCCATAACATGGTTGCGGCGGTTGTGGTGGTTGAGGCAGTCAGCGTGGAGGACGGAGCAGCAGCAGCAGCTCACGTGGAGGGGGCAGAAATAATTATCAAAACAATTTTCAGCCTGCTGGTAATGTCTATACTAATCAAGGAAATTCTAATTATGTGGATTTGTCCATTGTTTGTCACAATTGCAGGGGAGTGAGTCAATATGCCCGAAATTGTCCTACCCTAAAATTAAATCGAGATACCAATATAAACTGTCCTATGTCCAATATTGCCACTAGTCACACAAATCATCAACCCATGGGTCGTCGATTCGGGTGCTACGCATCATTTGACATCAGATTTGGGAAACCTAAACATCCATTCCGAATACCAATGACCCGAGGAAGTAACTATTGGTAATGGCTCTTGACTCTCTATATCTAGTATTGGTCATTCTTCCTTTGATATTGGGGGTAAAAATTATCAATTTTGTGATATTTTGTTTGTTCTTAAGTCATCAAATAAATTGTTATATGTTTATGCTCTTACTAATGCTAACCCGGTTTCTGTTGAATTCTTTTCTAATTCTTTTGTTATCAAGGACTTAGAAATGGGGAGGATTTAGTACACAAGCCAGAGTAGTAATGGGCTTTAGAGCCTGTTTGGGAGGGCTTTCCCAAACGGGAAAGGAGCTTTTTTTCCTGGGAAAGCTAGAAAAGCTTCATCTATGGCGTTTGGTAAATACACATGTGGGAAAGTTAAAAACACGGAAAGGAGATTTGCTGCCTTTCCGGAAAAGCTCCAAATCGAGGCTTACTCTCTTTGTCTCTCGGCTTCAAATAAAGTTTCTTCAAATTTAGCTTTAGTTTCTTTATAGCCTGATTGCTTAGGACATGCATCTTTTCCCATTTTCAAACAATTACTTAGATTAAATAAAATTTCTGTTGATTCCAAGAATGTTATTTGTGACTCATTGTTCTATTAATAAAAGCCATAAGTTTCCTTTTCATTTATTTAATTATGTTTTTACTGCTCCTTTAGAGTTAGTTTGTGCTGATGTTTGGGGACCTCCTCCAATTGCGTTTGTTGATGGTTTAGCCTATTTTGTTGTGTTTGTTTATCATTTTTCCAAATATTCTTGGGTTTACTTTTTTAAAAGCAACTCAGATGTCTTTGATGTTTTCGCGCATTTTCATGCCCTTGTAGAGAAATATTTTAATGTACCAATTAAATCATATTAATCAGATGGGCGTGAGAGTTTCAAAAATTAATGCCTTACTTTCATGAGAATGGGATATCACATAGACTTTCTTGTCCATATACTCCAGAACAAAATGGGATAGCCAAGAGAAAACATAAAAACATTGTTGAACATGGGCTTGCCCTTTTGCATCGAGCCAAATTGCCTCTAAAATTTTGGACTTATGCCTTTGACATTGCAATCTACTTGATAAATAGGACACAAACACCTGTGCTTAATTATTATACACCATATCAAAAATTGTTTGGTGATTTGCCTGATTATTACTTCCTTCGTGTGTTTAATTGCCTATATTATCCGTGGATGAGCCCCTATGCAAAAAATAAGTTTGATCCTAAATCGAAAGCGTGTATTTTTCTTGGCTATAGTAAACTCCACAATGGTTAGAAGTGCTTTGATCCTGTTTCTTCTAAAGTTTTTATCTCACGTCATGTGTTATTCGATGAACATGTGTTTCCATTCTCGGAGTTGAATGATGTAGGGCAACCCAATCTGACTTTGATTCATGACTCAGTGGCATTTTGGTTTCCTCGGCCTCAATTAAATCCTTCCTTCCCCTCCCAAACCACACATACAACACCTGCCACTAAATATGATCCCCACACAAATAAATCTCCACCATTACAAAATGCTCCATCGATTCCAAATATTGCCTTTAACCTCGCCTCCTATAATTAGAGACACTCATGATAAGTCCATTATTGCTACTGAAACGGGGCATTTTTCAGTGCACCTGACGCACAACAGTGCTGATTCTGATGACGGTGAGCAGCCCGCCCCTACAGCCACCGCATCACTTGCTGTTTCTAAAGCAAATTCATCGCCTCTAACTGCCATGGTTTAGACTGACCCTCCTCCACAGCCTCGCATGGTTACAAGGTAGTAGACTGGTTCTTTAAAACCTCGTTGGCCCATGGATCTTTTTCATGTGGTTTCTTTCTCTGAACCAAGCACTTTTCAGCAGGCTTATAAGGATACAAATTAGAGACAAGCCATGACAGCCGAGTATAATGCCTTGATGGAAAATGGCACTTGGGTGTTAGTTCCTCCATATCATAGTCAGAATGTAGTTGGATGTAAATGGGTTGTTCGCCTGAAAACCAAGCTTGATACTTCAATTGATCAGTACAAAGCTCGATTAGTAGCTTGTGGTTTTAATCAGAGGCTCGGGTGGATTACTTTGAGACGTACTGTCCTATGGTGAAACCTACCACTATACGTTTGCTTCTTTCAATTGCAGTTTCGTTGATATGGGCCATCCTTCAATTGGATGTTTCAAACGCATTCTTGTATGGCAACTGTAAGAGCCGGAATTCTCCGTCCTAAAAAAAAATCGCTGGTGTCACACAACTGTACCTTACAGTCGTGCGACTATCGTTACAGTCATGCGACTGTAATTAAAAAATTACAGTCATACGACTGTACGATCGGAGCAGGTGCAGAACACCATACCCATGACATAAGAAAAAGAGAAGGGAAAATATGGGCAATTAATACCCGGTTTTTGGTGAAGAAAAGGGGAAAATAAGAGAGGAGAAAAGAAAGAAAAGGTTGGCTTTTGGATTCTGAAATCTTAGAGAGAAAAGAGAGAAAGAGACAAGGAAAAGAAACACAAAACCCCAAGTTTCTTTTCCTCTTCTATTTCTTTTAATTCTTAAAATTAAGTTTAAAAATCTGATAGAAACCCATAGGTTAACAATCTAACTCCCTAAACAAACTAAATGTCGGACTAGAAATCTTAGGAATCCCAAGCATTTGAAGGATTTTGGACCGAATTTCTCAACCTTGATTCAAGAGGAAAAAGAGCGAATTTAAGTGGATTGGAGCGACGCCAGGGGTCAATCCTACGGTGGATAAGCGCCAAAAAGGTGAACACTCTTCATTCCCTCTATTTTTCATGCTTTCTGGGTGAATTGGTGTGTTTTTGTGCATTTTTATTTAATTCCTGCATTTTCTGTTTCTAGAAATCAAGAACAGTCATGCGACTGTTCTTGAGTTGATGAACAGTCGTACGACTGTAAATACAGTTGTACGAGTGTTCTTGGTTTCCAGCTGTTTTCTTTCAGTTTTGTTTCAAATGATTTTAGCGAAATTTTGAGTTTGGATTATTTACAGTCACACGACTGTAATGCTCGTCCAGAATTAGAATTTCCAGAATAATCCCTAAAAATTTCTAAAAATCCATAAAAGTGAGATTGTAAATCTTTTAGATCTCCGCGTATATTAGGCGATCGTTTGAGTATTATCAAGCAGAAGCCCAATGAATCCTTTGAGTATTATCAAAGGTGGATGAATAAGATGATCCTGTTGAAGAATCGCCCTAATGAAGACGAACTAATTCAGAAGCTGATTGAGGGCAGCAGGGATGTCTACAGAGACAACATGAAATTCCATGCCTTTAGTGAACTCAGTGAGGTCTACAGTATGGCCATGAAAGTTGAGAAGGATGAGGAAGAAAAAGCGGCGAGTCAAAAGGGTAGCAGAAGCTTCAGGCACTGTCTAGGGTATCGATCTACAACTGCTGCTGGATCAAGCAGTGGATATAGTTTCAGCTTTACAAATAAAAGTGACCAATCCTTAGAGGATAAACCAGCTGAAGTTGCTGTCGTGTCTCAACAACAAGGTGATCAAGATGGAAATTTGCAAAATCGAGGCCTATCCCCGTGGACTTTTTCCTTGGCCAAGATTTTTGCGAAACGGCGGTCTCTTGAGTTCTCTGAATGCTGAGACAGATAAGGGAAATTTTTATTCCTACCATGTGACAGTGGGGCATCACACAAACAACTGCAAGCAACTACTGCGAGCTATCCGAAAACTGATCGCTGACGGGAAAATCGTGGAGCCACCTTTGAAGCCCAGTGTTCAGAATAATCCTTTGCCCAGCTTCGACTAGTCCATGTGCACGAAGCTATTGAAGTTGACAATGCAGCAGAAAGAGAGGACCCTCCGTATGTGGAGGATGTTAATTATTTTGATGTATCTTGTTTTGTGAACAATCCAGCCTACAAGACATTTAATATAATGTAATTTGGTTTCAATTATTTGTGTGATATTTTCCTGGACGAAACACTGCGCATGCATACAAACATTCATTTAATGTCTTTAGCATACATGATACATCATTATGTGAAATGAACCTAAGGACAGATGAGCATCCAAAATGATATCTGTCTTGAAAGACCTCACGCCTGATAAGAGAAAGAAAAGAAAAATTGCAAAATACCCAAAAGCATGTGAAGATCATCGCCCAGTCCTATGATGGCACACCTAGAGGTTGACAAAGGGCTCCAAAGAATCCGAAAGACAAGTCCAGCCAAGCAAAAGTTCCATGGACGCGAAAAAAATAATAAAAAAATTAAAAAAAAAAGAGCATGGGTTCAAGTTCAGAGATGAGAATGCATCTGTATCATATGATGTTTTGTACCATATCTTCCCCAATAATAGAACGCGAGTCTAGGGCAACAGTGCAATCATTCCAGAATAAAGGAGAAAGGCCTCATGCATAAGCCAGCAGGATAGTACAAGTAGCTAACAAGTACATCAAAAAGGTGTTGTCAAATATGGCATCCATCTATAATGGCTAAGTTAGCATGCTACCATTTGTCTCGCAAATACACCGAACCAATGCAAGAGCAGCATTAAAGAAATAGCATAGCCATTAACCCGTGGGGTCGGAGCGGTCTTACCAAGAAAGACAAGGATCAAGTCATTAACCCCATCAAACGGGACAGGCTCAGGTTCCAAAAAAAAAAAGTCAGATGGATTGAAAACCACAAAGGCAATCCATGCAAAAATTAGGACGGTGAGGTGAGCATCACCAGCAGGAAAATCCGCAAGGACCGGTTGGTGACAGTCGTGGGTTCGGTCGAGACGGATACCATACTCATCCTGTCCTTAATTTCATTTCATATATAATGTGCATTATGCTAAAATATTATCAATGAATAAGTGAATGAATGCCTTGCTCTGTTCATTTAAATATCCCAAGTTTGCTTGAAATTGAATTCACATCATACATCATATATGGCTATATGCTTGTAAGCTTCAGCGACAACGATGGAACAACCAAGTTCTACAAGGTTTTCCATAATCATTTCATCATCAGACGGACAATAGTGCAGGTGAACATAGCGCCGCTTCAATCAGACTTTGGTTATCGTCAACCTATACTGAATTGGAAGTCTTCTTCTGATTCCGCACCATCTTTAAAAAAAAAAAAGAAGCTCGTTGAGGTGAAAACCGAAAAGGCGCCTCAGGCAAAAATTAGAGCCGCTCACTAAGCTGAAAACCTACATTAGGCAGTTTAGGCAAAAGTTAGAGCATCTTCAAAAGAAGCTCACTGAGGTGAAAACCGAAAAGGTGCCTCAGGCAGAAGTTAGAGCAGCTCGCTGAGCTGAAAACCCACTTTGGACAGCTCAGGCAAAATTTAGAGCACTTTCAAATTCATGAATGCTAGGGGCAGGGAAGGCAAAACCTCTCCACTGTTCCCCCGACAGGAACATTACATTAATCCCCAGTAAGGTCCTCTGTATTATTCCTCAGCGACATCGTTACCAAGAACATCATCACTTTCTCCCCAATAGTCGTCGTACTTCCTCAATAGCCATCATATATTCCCGGTAGAAATACAAGAATTACATTGCACTCAAAACTTTATTTCTCCAACTATGGACAATCAATCGCACAACATATTTTCCCCAGTGAGAACTTGGAATGTCAAGATTGAATAAATGACGCGAAATGCATTTTCTAAAGTTCGTTCGCACGTGTGCGCATTGAAACATATACATGCATTCAAAAAATAAGTGCATACATGCATATATGCATCACAACCAACCCAAGCACAGGTATCCACCATTCTCATCGGACTATCCTGGACCAGGATCGCTCTCAAAACAAAGATGGTACAACACCGGGGCATCTATTGGGCCTTTAAATATGACAAGGATCTGCGCAGACCTAGATCTCAACATATCAAGTCTCCAAGGGGCAGGACAATCAAGCCGTATTTATCCTTGATCGAAAGGGTAAAAATTTTTGTTTCCAAAATTATCGATCAAGGGATAAATACTCATCCTCGAGCCAACATCAAAGTTATCACTCTTAAAGCTAACCCCTTACTTCATTCAAGCCAGATTTTGAGCCCTTGAACTCTATTGCATTCAAGCATGGTTTCAAATCCTTGAACCCATTACTTCATTCAAGCCAGATTTTGAGCCCTTAGACTCCATTATGTTCAAGCATGGTTTCAAATCCTTAAACCCTTACCTCATTCAAGTCAGACTTTAAGCTCTTGAACTCCATTACATCCAAGCAAGATTTCAAATCCTCAAAATTTCAGCAGACTCGCCTCGGGGTAACCTAGACCCGGTATCGGCTTAAGTCTACATCAAACCCCTTATTTCATTCAAGCTAGATTTCGAGCGCTTGAACTCCATTACGTTCGAGCATGGTTTCAAATCCTTGACCTCTTTATTTCATTCAAGCCAGATTTTAAGCTCTTGAACTTCATTCTGTTCAAGCATGGTTCCAAATCCTTGAACCCTTACTCAGTCAAGCTAGGTTTAGAATCCTTGAATCTTTATTCAATTCAAGCATGGTTCCAAACCCTTGAATCCATTTCAGAAACTCAGCACATCTGCCTCGGGTAACCTAGACCCGGTATCGGCTTATTTCTTCCTCAGCTTCGCCTCGAGTAACCTAGACCCGGTATCGGCTTATTTTGACAGTGGATTCTTTCTTGTGTTTGCGCTTTGAGTCACGCTCTCAAATTCACATCAATTATTTCAAACCAGGATCAGGTGATGAATTTGATCACGCAAGGGGCAGCTGTAAGCGCCGGAATTTTCCGTCCTAAAAAAAGTCGTACGACTTACACTAAGTCGTGTGACTGTAATCAAACTACAGTCGTACGACTTTAGGGTCGTGAAAGGTGCAGGAGCCCATACGTCTGCAGTAGAAAAGAAGAAAAAAAAGAAGGCATTAAATGCCCGAGAAAAGCAGCAAGTAACCAGAATAAGAAGGGGGGGAAGAGAGAAGATAGGGGACTTTTGACATTTTCATTTCTGGTATTCAGAGAGAGAGAATTTAGAGAGAGAATTGGGAAAAAGGGAAGAAAAAGAAAGAAAACCAAAAAACACAAGCTCTTTTCCTCTTCTTTTTCTTTTAATTCTTAAGTGTTAGGTTTAAAATCTGTTTAGACAACTATAGGTTAATAACTTAACACTCTAAATTCAATCAATTTCGGACTAAAATCATCAGAATCCCTAGCATTTTGGAGACTTTGGGCCCAAACTTCTCAACCTCAACTAAAGGAGAAAAAGAGCATATTAAAGTGGATTGGTGCGACGTCAGGGGTCATTCCTATGGTGGATTACCGCCCAAGAAGTAAGCACACCTCATACTCTCTTTTTCTCATGCTTTCTGGGTGATTGGATGTGATTTAGTGCATTTTATTTCTTTTGTACGTTTTCGGTTTTTGGAAATCAAGAACAGTCGAGTTGATGAACAGTCGTACGATTGTAAATACAGTCGTACGAGTGTTCTTGATTTCCTATAATTTCTTTTAGTTTTATTTTGAATAATTTTGGAGAAATCCTGAAATTGGAGGATTTACAGTCGTACGACTGCTGTTACAGTCGTACGACTGTAATGCTCATCCAACTGCAGAATTTTTAGAATAATCCAGAAAAATTTCTAAAAATCCATAAAAATTCAGGAAAATCAGAAAATCGCCAAAAACGAATTTTGTTGTGTGCATTCACGACCCTAGATTTAATTTTCAGTATTTTTGCATTTAGAACAATACCACGACGGAGACCCGAATCTCCCGAAAACCGACCCACATCACATGCTAAAAATTAATTAAACCGGAAAATAAATTGTTTTCAAAATGATTTTCTCACAAAGCCAAAAATACAGGGACGTTTCAAAATGTTTTCCAGGTCTAATCGGACCGGCTAGCCGAGCCGACCCGGTTATCCCCCTAAATGCATGCCCCTAATTTCTAAATTTCCTATTCTGTCCTACTTGAGTTCTATTTGTGGTGTGCCGTATATTGTGCTAACCCTCTGTTTTGCAGCTTTTTATTTTTATTTTTGATGTATTTAATAGATTTATCCGTGTATCTTAGGCGTTTGTATTTTTTAGATAAATCGTGTATATTAGGCGGTTGTAAAAGTGAGGACGAGAGTTTTTTTTCCTTTTTATTCGATTGGGTTGTAAGCCATTAAATTATTTACTACTTACTTTTATTTATATTTTATCTGTATGCGCGCTGTATGTTTAACTTAATGCAATAAAATTGACTCTTAGAATTTGAAATACCATCTATGAACAATGGCCGTTTTTATTTTAATTAGACACAAAATAAGGGACTTGTCCGGACCTAGATCTCTGGATAGTGTGGCGGCCGTTCGTCCGGTTCAGCTGCATTATAAATTTCTCGGTTGAGCTGAGCCGGGTGGCGACTCCTACAACATTCATCGAGACTTAAGTCTTTGTTCTTTTATGAATTAATCTAGTTTTTTAAAAACGAATTTCCATCATAAAAAACCCCCACGCGAGGGAGGGGCCCGCCCGAAATCGAGGCGCCCCTTTCGAAAGCGAGTCCGCGTTTCGTCGAAAATGTTGTCCACTCATAACACTCTTTTTTTATCCAACATGAGTATTTAACTGTAAAACTGACACAACAACTATACCCTCTCCACCTTTATTCGCAGGCGACTTCCTTGTGAATTTATGTAGGGTTCTATTAGTCTTTTCTTTCTTTGCTTTAAATGTGACGGGAGTCTCCACCTGATTCTGTTTCTCCCCTACGTAGCCTTGCTTCTCCCCCACATTGTCTTTCCCTATTAGTTTTTCCTTGTCTTCTATTGCTTTCTATTCCTCGACTTTTTGTACCTCTTCATCTATTCGTAATGACAAGCTAGCTGCTTGTAATACAGCTTCAAAGTTATCCTTACTTATCTTTGGTAGTTGCACTATAGAGTATTCAGTATTTTTACTCCCCAATAGATAAGTTATTTTGATTTGAATAATGCCTCGAAACAACATTGTCATCTAGATCATGTTCTCCAGATAAATTTCTTTGGTTCAGCTCCCCCTATCCATTCCTTTTAATTGAGCACTGCCTTCAATCGGGGAACAGCTCCTTTCTCGGGGATATTGACTAAATTATGGCACTATTCCATAGTACTTAGGTATTTGTGGTGAAAGGAGTGTAATTTACAAGTTTGGGGTGTTTTGATCGAAATCCGCTTGTCAAAAGAGCGGATGAAATGTTTTTTTTCTCCGGCATCAGTCCGCCGATCAAGGAAGCGGACATCTGCTGTCCGGTATTCACAACAGCGGAAGAACTGATACTTCTGCACCCCTGCCATCTCTGCCACCCCTGCTGGACAAGACATAACGCTGAATAGATATGGACGCTATTGTGAATAGCGGATGAAATATGACCGTTGATCTAAGATGATCAACGGTTTATTTTATCCGCTTTTTTGAAAAGCGTACACAGCGTTCGCTTTTCATAAAAGCGGACGAAGCGCGGCAGCGAATCAACGGCTGTTCGCTTTTATGAAAAGCGGATGATTTGTACGCTTCTCAAAAAAGCGCACATTTTGGGAGTCCTCCCCAGCCGTTGATCGTTTGATCAACAGCTGATTTTAAATTTGCTACCAATAATTCACTCACTCACCCAAAACTTTTGTTGCAGAAGACCGAAATTACTACTACACACTCAATAATTCACTCACCCAACTTAATTAAATTTTATCCTTTTTTCACCCAATTTTTTTCTCCCTTTCCTTTCCTTCCCTATTCATCATCTTCTTCATCTATTTTTTTTCTGTTTCTCGGCTAAATATCTCCCTTTTTTTTAATAATTCCTTTAATCATATTGTTGAAGTAATTAAGAGCACCAAAGGATATATTTACTCAATCACTTTGTTAAAGGTTAGTATTTTAAATATAGTAAATTTTTTTAGAATTTTTAATATTTTTAAGACTTTTAAATAAATAGTTGTTAGATTATGTTGATATTAGTAATTAATTTATTTATTGCATTTTTTAAGTAAATGTGTTGTTTATTTTTTGTTATGGTAGTTACTAATTTATATTTTTTTAATTAAGTTGGTTTTTGTTGCATTTTGTTATGGTAGCTACAAATTTAATTGTTTTTTTTTTTAAATTTAGGGATTTGTATTTTTATTACATATTAAGTAAATATATTTATTATAAATTTGAAATATATGATGAATGTACTATGTTTGTTGAAATGTGGTTGTAATTAGTAATTTGGATACTTAAATTTGTATTATATAGTGAGAGAAAAATATTCATTAGGGGTTATGATTGTATGAAAAAAATGAAATAATGTTATGGTAGTTTCTAATTTATTTGTTGCTTTATTTTTTAATTTAAGGGATTTGTATTTTTATCACATTTTAATATAAATTTGTAATACATGATGAATATATTATGTTTGTTGAGAGGTGGTTGTAATTAGTAATTTGGACACTTTAATTTGTATTATATAGTTAGGGATATATTGTTTAGGACTTATGATTATATGAAAAAATTAAATAATATTATGGTAGTTACTAATTTATTTGTTATTTTTTTTTTTTTACAAATTTAGGGATTTACATTTTTATCACATGTTAAGTAAAAATAATTATTATAAATTTGTAATATATGATTAATTAGTGGTGAGCAAAATACTGTTCGATTAAAAAATCAAACCGAACCAAATTGAACTAAAAACTAAACAATTAAAAATATTTAAACCAAAACTAAAACGAATATACATTCGGTTTGGATTGAACCGAACCGAATCGGTTCCAAACAAAATTTTCAAAATTTTAAATTTAAATAATATAATTTGATTATGATTATTATCAATAAATTATTATTAATTATATATAAATTATTGTAAAAAATAGTCTATATTACATATATTATTAAAATCTTATAAATATAAATATAAATTATATAATAATATAAATATATATTAATTGTTATATCTCAACTTGATGATAATGATTAAATGGTAATTTAATCATAGAATTAATGTTTCTTTTATTTGTTTATAATTATTGACAGAATAATGTCAACTTCATTGACTATATTGATTCGTTGGAGTGGAAAAGTCATTAAGAATCAATTCGGTGTGAATTATGAAAATGGATATTTGAATTCAATACTTTTTCCTCAACAATTCGATTTTGCATTTTTGATTGATAAACTTAGGGCTGCGATGAGATTAGGGAGAAATGAAAAAAATCACGCAAGTAGAATTCCGAAACCCTGTGGCAACTTACGGTGAAACCTTAGTGTTTAGCAGTCAACAAATATGGGATGATGATGATTTAAATATAATGTTGGGCATTATCAGGAGTATTACTACAGTGTTTTGCTATGAATTATATGTAGAGTATATTCATGATCAATCTAGTATAGCACTTGATAGTGGAGCAAGACCATCTACCTCTAAATGTCCTCAGTTCAGTGTCACTAATTCTGCAAACACTGAGGAGGAGGATGAGGAGGATGAGGAGGTGGACGATGAGGAGGAGAAGGAGGTGGAGGAGGAAGAGGAGGAGGATTCCAAGGATGAGGATGAGGATTCCGAGGAGGGTGAGGAGGATGATGACGGGGATGTAAGCATTAATATACCCACTAATCATATTATACCTCCATCAAATACAGATGGTACTGTGGGATACAATAATTTTGTCCCTATGTATTTTCCAAATCTGCCTCAGTATTCAGAAGTTGATATTTCAAGGATGATAGTTGTCCCATATGATCAAAATGCAAATGCTATAGTATGGAATTCCTCATTGGATCTTGCAGAAGGAATGCTTTTTAAATCAAGGGAAGAAGTTAAAATGGCAGCTAAGGAGTACTCAATGAGAAAGAATAGAGAGTTCAGAAGTAGAGGGACTCGGCCAAACACTATTACATTAGTTTGTCATCAATTCGATGAAGGTTGTCCGTGGAGGTTGCGCGCTACTCTTAAAAAAAAGCCTCATTTTGGGAGATCACAAAATACATTGGTGAACATACTTGTCCACCTTTAACATCCCAAGATCATAGGAATCTTGACTCGGACTATATGTTGGGTATAGTTGAGGTTATAGTGCGTGAGGATCATACATTGAAGGTGAAGGCTATTATTGCAATCATGTCTCAGAGATTCAAAATCACAATCTCTTATAGAAAGGCATGGTATGCAAAAATGAAGGCAATTGCAAAGATATTTGGAGAATGGGAGGAGTCATATGAATATCTACGTCCATGGATGTATGCAGCAATATATATGAACCCTGGATCAGGCTACCTGATTGAAGATTGTCCATATTATGTTAATAGGCAACTGATACAAGGAGTAAGAGTGTTTAACCGTATGTTTTGGTTTTTCAAACCATGTGTTGAAGGTTTCAAACATTGTCCTCCTGTTTTGTACATTGATGGAACTTTTCTGACTAGAAAGTATAAGGGGGTATTACTCACAGCTTCAGCACTGGATGGTAACAATAATGTACTTCCTTTAGCATTTGCTATTGTTAATGTGGAAAATAACAAAAATTAGGACTACTTCATTCGCTCTATACAAGGTATTGTTTGTCTAGACAAGCCTGATGTATGTGTAGTCACTAATAGGCATGCTGGAATCTTGTATGCAATGAGAAGTGAGTGCTGGGATGGAGCAGCCCATCGATTCTGCATACGCCATATTGCAAGCAATTACAATAAGAAGTTCAAAAATACAGCGATAAAGAATTTTATCATCAATGCAGGTAACCATTACTTGCTATTCTTAGTTGAGTTTTAATAAAATTTCACGTTGTAAAAAAATCGTTTCTCCTATTCTTTTGTAGCATATCAAAGTCAAAAAATAAAATTCGATAAGATGATGAAGACACTTGAGGAGAAAGATCCTGATAGTTATAAGTGGTTGGAGAAGATCCCAAAAAAGAAATGGGTTGTTTCATATGACGATGGATATCGTTGAGGCAGTATGACAACCAATATTGCTGAATCTGTTAATGCATTATTGAAAAAGGCTCGAGGCATGCCTGTCACAACAATGATGGAAATGATATAGTTAATATTGTTGATCTTTTTGACAAGCAAAGGAGTGCATATCGGAGTCAAATGGATGAAGACTTCAAATTTACTGGAAATGCAATTAAGACATTGAAGAAGAGGTATGAAAATGCAAATGGTCATCATGTACGAAGGTATGATAGAAGAAGGGGGATATTTGAAATAACTAGAACAAGGAGAAATTCTTCCGGGAAAGGGGGCAAGAAGCAGGTGGTTAACTTAAGTGAGAAGAGTTGCAGTTGTGGGAAGTTCCAACAGTTTAAAATTCCTTGTTCTCATGCTGTTGCAGGATGTTTAAAACACAACATTGATGTAACTCTCTTTATTGATCCTGCTTATAGAGTAGAAAATGCATAAAATGTTGGTCCAAGTGTTTTGTCCCTTTAGGAAACCGTGACTATTGGCCAATTGTAGATGGATTACCACTTGTACCGAATCCAGAGTGGATGACGAAAAGAGGTAGACCAAAGACATCCCAGATTCGAAATGAGATGGACTAGAAAGTTACCGAAGCTAATACTTTAACTTTTTGTAGTAAATGTGGAAAATCCGGCCATAACACTAGGACATGCAAGCATGGTTTATTATTATGTATTATGTACTGTTTAGTATTTTATGTTATGAATTTTGATTACTTTGTGTTGGGGAATTAATCGCACAAAACAAAATATGCGCAGCGGAAAAACGGATTAATCCCCACCAAGGACCCATGTACATTGCATTGAATTGAAAAGAGGGTTAAAGAATTACCTTAATTCTTTGAAGGTTGAATCAATTAGGAACCAAAATAGCTTCCCTCTATGGTTGATCCACACGGAGCAATACGTCCACCGCGTGCTAGCGCCGAGATTGAAGAACCGATTCTTCGAACCGAGAGAAGAGCAAGGTTTCGAAAAAAACTCTTGGAAGGAGAAGAAGAGGAGGTCGGCTGGCTCTTAGGGGATGGGGTGGCCGAAATTTTTCTTCTCACTTTGTATTATTGGGTTGATTAGGTTTAGGTTAATAGTTTCCTTAAATAATTAACCTAATTAGTTAATTATAATTATGACCTAATACACCTATTAGTCATAATTATATATTAACCCACACAATTTAATATTAATTCTCAATTAACATTAAATCAAATCAATTCTCCATAATACTCATATGTATAAGTAATGTTATAATTAATTATATCTCTATATAATTTAATTATGACATGTAGCATACTTTATGCAATATTAATCACATTAATATTTACATATACATACATAAATATATATCACTATATATATTTATTCTCTTCCTCATTCATAAATTATTATCCCATAATAATTTATACCCGTTAAGATGAACTTCATTTTGCTCTTGTGTGTGTGACCCCATAGGATCATATTAATTGGCAATAAGGAAATTACCATAATGTCCTTATAGGTCACAAGCGGACTCTAGCAAGCCATTACGACTACCCAATTAATATGATTGGAATGATCCAATACCTATTTATAGAATGTCATATTCCCTTTTGTCTCTTTGACATCATGATTAATCATAAGACATGGTACACTTGTCAATCTTATATAATTAATCATATGCTTTCTCGATCTCAAAGTAAACTGTTCAGACAAATCAATTGATACTCTTATCAATTATTTGAGCACGGCCATGCATTTAACAGTCTTACTTATCGAGGGGCCCAGTGATATCGCTCTCTTGTTAGAGAGGGACAAAATCCCATATCTGTCACTCACATCCCTAAGCATGAGTCATATTGTACCCAACCACAGCCTTTATAACTACTCTGTTACAAGCAGCGTTTGACTGCGTCAAAGCACAACATAAATTCATCCCGGAATCCATGGTGACCTCAGGTCAAAGGAATCAGCTGATGACACTACTATAATCAAGATCAGTTGTGACACGTGACCATGAACTTGATCTTATAGTGGGTCTCCAGCAACATGTTCTCTAACACATTGCCCATGAGTATAATCTGTATCTGTATACACTATATTCATCTTATGAATATCCATTATCACTCACACTAGTCTTAGTTTGTTATTATTCCCATAATAACAACCGACTAGGGAAATTTAGAATTACACAATTAATCCATGGATACATTATCATAAATACTAACATACAAATATATATGATAAAATAAGTCTTTATTAATGACTTAAGAAGATTGTTTACATAATCCAACATTGGCTTAGGGCACAATCTCTAACAATCTCCCACTTGCCCTAAGTCCAATCTTCAAATGTATCTAATACCCATGGACCTAGCATGACCATCATGTACAGCTTGTGAAAGAGCTTTTGTTAGTGGATCGGCAACATTGTCTTCAGACGCAACTTTGCATATCTTCACATCTCCTCTTGAGATGACTTCTCTTATGTAGTGAAAACGCCGAAGTATATGTTTGGATTTCTGTGACACACTAGGTTCCTTAGCAAGTGATATTGCCCCATTGTTGTCACACAAGAGGCTCACAGGATTCACTATGCTAGGAACGACACCAAGTTCTTCGATGAACTTCTTGATCCAAACAGCCTCTTGGGCTGCATCTGATGCAGCAATATACTCGGCTTCTGTTGTAGATGCAGCTATCGTGCTTTGCTTAGAACTCTTCCAACTTATCGCACCTCCATTCAGAATGAACACATACCCAGACTGTGACTGCATCTGATCTTGATCAGTTTGGAAACTTGCATCCGTGTAACCATTTACAACAAGATCTTCGTCCGAGCCTCCATATATCAAGAATGTATCTTTAGTTCTTCTCAAGTACTTAAGAATACTCTTGACAGCAGTCCAGTGACTATCACCTGGATCAGACTGATATCTACTTGTCATGCTCAAAGCAAAAGAGACATCTGGCCGAGTACATACCATGGCATACATGATAGATCCTATAGCTGACGCATAAGGAATCTTATCCATGCGTTGACGTTCTTCAACTGTCACAGGACATTGCTTACGACTAAGCTTTATCCCTTGCCCAATAGGAACATTTCCTTTCTTTGATTGATCCATACTGAACCTTTTCAGTATTTTGTCAATGTATGTACTCTGGCTCAAAACTATCAATCTCTTAGATCTATCTCTATAGATCTTTATTCCAAGAATGTAGGCTGCCTCACCCAAGTCTTTCATAGAAAAACACTTTCCTAGCCAAGATTTTACTTCTTGCAAGGTAGGAATGTGATTTCCTATTAACAATATGTCATCGACATATAGAACTAGGAAAACTATATTACTCCCACTGAACTTCTTGTACACACAAGGCTCATCTTCGTTTTTGATGAAGCCAATAATGTGCTCAACTGTAGAAGAGAAGCAGGCATCATTCGTCTTGATGTTACTGATGAGAGACTTATTCATATATTAAGACAAACAGGCTTTTATGGTTTGTCTTGATTAGGTTTTTTCCAGCTTGATCATCATCTCATCATAACATTAGTGGAGAGATGGAGACTAGAGACACATACATTCCATCTTCCTGAGGGTGAGGCCACAATTACATTACAGGATGTGGCTATACAAACAGGATTACCAATTGATGGTAATGCATTAATTTGCCCTCTTCCCAGAAATTGGGAGGTTGAGTGTGAAAGGTTGTTAGGTGTAAGCACCGGAATTTTCTATACTTAAAAAAAAAATTTATAGTCGTACGACTATTGTTACAGTCGTACGACTGTAGTGTCGGAAAATCTGCAGAGGCCCATACCTCTGCAGCAGAAATGGAGGAGAGAGGGGTTGAGCATTAATTGCTCCGGCTCTGCAGCAAGCAAGCAGGAAAAAAGGAGGATAAAAAAGCAGAAGAAAGGAGAGAGAAGGGAGAGGGAGATTTTTTTTCTGAAAAAAAAATCTAGAAAGAGAAAGAGAAAAGAAAGAAAAACTACAAAAAGAAAACTCATTTCTTCCCCTTAGATTTTTCTTAATCTCTGGAAATCAAGCTTAAAATTTGTTAGAAATCCCTAGGACAATCAATTAACTACATAACCAAATCAAGAACACGAACTAAGACCATCAGAAACCCTTGCAATTTGGATTTTGAACAAAAAGCTCTCAACCTCCATTCCAAAGGGGAAAGTGCGAATTTGTTGGGATCGGAGCGATGCTAGGGGTCAAAACGACTTGGAATAGCTTCTAAAAAGGTAGTACACTTCTTTTCCTTACACTTTTCCTCGCTTTCTGGGTGCTTGAAGTGAGTTTCGTGCGATTTTTGCTGCATTTTCATATTTCTGTTCCTGGAAATTAAGAACAGTCGTACGACTGTTCTTGGTTTTCATGAACAGTCGTACGACTGTATATACAGTCATACGACTGTTCTTAATTTCCAGTTAATTTTTTTCTCAAGTTTTTGGTTAAAAATTATTTTTGGCGGAATTCTGATCCTGGACTGATTACAGTCGCACGACTGTAATCCCTGTTCCAGAATCAGAATTTCAGTCTCATCCCCAAAAATCATCAAAAATGAATTTTGTTGTGCGCATCACGACCATAGATTCAATTTTCTGGTAAATTTGCATTTAGAACAATTCAACGACGGAGACCTGGTTCTCCTGAAAATCGGCCCACTTAATATATAAAAAAAATGCATGTGAACAGGTAAAAATTATTTTCAAAATGATTTTTCCACAAAACCAAAAATACAGGGACGTTTCAAAATGTTTTCCAGGTCTAACCGGGCCGGCTAGCCAAGCCAACCCGGTTATCCCCTAAATGCATGCCCCCAATTCTTGATTTCCCATTTCTGTCTATTTGAGTCCTAATTGTGGCGTGCTGTATATATTGTGTTAACCCTCTGTTTTGCAGGTTTTAATTTTTTTTATTTTTATTTTGGATGTAATTTAATAGAATTAATCGTGTATTTAGGCGGTTGTAATTATTTTTAGATTTTCGTGTATTCTAGGCGATTGTATAAGTGAGGCGAGCGTTTTTATTTTTCTATTCGATTTGGTTGTAAGCCGATTAATATTTATTTCTCTTTGTTTTTGTATTATATATTTTGTATGCGCGCTGTATACCTTTTATATTCAATAAAATGGACTTTAGATTTTGAAATACCATTCGAGAACATTGGCAATATTTATTTTAATTTGACACGAAATAAGGGACTTGTCCGGACCCGAATCTCTGGATAGTGTAGCAACCATTCGTCCGGTTCAGCTACATAAGAATTTCCCGGTTGAGCTGAGCCGGGTGGCGACTCTACAACATCCATCGAGACTTAGGTCTCAGTTCTTTTATGCATTAATTCTATTTATTTTCCAAAATGCGGATTTCCATTCATAAAAACCCCACGCGAGGGAGGGGCCCGCCCGAGATCATGGCGCCCCATTCCGAAAGGGAGTCCCGCATCACGCCGAAAACGCGTCGTCCGCTCACAGTGGCGACTCCGCTGGGGAATTCTTAAAAGTTTTTCAAAAACTTATAAGAATTTTGACAAGCCCTGAAAAGTGTCTAATTAAAATAAGGCGGATGATTCTCTTTTGGTATTTTATTTGCATTTTAGTTAGCCATTTTTGCATTAGATTAGGTATCCTTTATAGCCCGGTGGATCGTTGAAGTGTCGCCTAAGTTCCTCCTGGTCTTAGGGGCACGAATACGAAACACCACTCATAGCCTCGTACGAACCCCTTCGTTCGGACCCTTGAGTGGGGAGAAGTGAGGAGTATATCTTGCTATGAGAGCCTTGATGTTATCCCGACTTCGACCGAACCCATATAGGCAGCCCTAGTTGGATTCCCTTAGGATACCAAAATAATTGTGTGAATAATAATAAAATCGCGCCTTCATCACCCCCGGTTGGTGATCGAAGTGAGCCCCACCTAGGACTCGGTTAGAAATTTTTGAGACAGACCACTTTGGAGGAATAAGGTTGGAAGAATTCGCTTTTGCTTGCTACGTGTTCTTCACCATTTCGTGACACATCGTCGACGCATGCATAACATGACATAATCACCATTTTCCATACACATGACATACCACACACAAACATCTTTGTGTGATGCTAACCCATATCTTTATGCAGCCATTTTGCATTTTATTTCGTGTGTAAACTATTAATCCATTCGCTTGTCATCCATACTAATGATTTCTTTTTCAGCCATAACATTAAACTTGTGTGATTAGCATTTTATTTTTGACATAGCATACATAACATCATTACGTATGTCATGCATCCTAACCACGTTTTTGTGCAGCTATTTGCATTTTGTGTGTCATCAGCATTCATGACATATCACCTAAATTAAATTAAGGGGCATTTCAAGGACGCCTATCATGGCCATCCTATCCCATTTCATAACATATCGGGTATCCAAAATTACCCGTATTTTGCCAATGCACCGGATTGCATTCGGCCATTCCACCAAATCATTTCATCCCATAGAGACCACAATGGTCCTAGGTATATCTCCGTGTGATGATCCACATGATGCATTTCATGGCATCATATCCATTCATCACAAACATCATATAACACTGTAATCCATACCGGGTTACTTCATGACATTACTATATCATTCAAGGCGCTCCCCGAGTGCCGGATTAGTGCGCATGTAGGGGCATTTCATAACATCCCAAATCATGAAAGGTGTTCTCCGAATGCCGAGCTTTTGTCCGTGTTCCTGTTTCATGCGACTTTCTCATAACATCATTCCATATCATATGCTCAAAAGCATCGAGATTTTGTCTGTGGGCCCGGCCCATACGACCATTTCATACCATCTTATAGACCTATAAAGCGTCAAAACTACGTCCGTGTGCCGGTATACACGCGACCATTTCATGAATTCATTAGGTGCCCCAAAGGCGCCGAAGTTCTGTCCGTGTGATGGCCCACACGTGACATTTTTGCATAAACATTGGGTGTTCTTGGAATGCCTCGAAAAAAAAATATAATAATAAAAGGGAACCATTCATATCATCATTCCATACATAATTCCACTTCATGCATCTCAAGCATGTTCAATGCCTTAATTTTCATGTCATATCACGTCATTCATTCACGACCCTAATATCTCCTACCTACTCCCAAGCAGAATACACTGGAGCGACCTTGGACAAGATCCCAAGCTTCAAGGGCAGCTAGGAGACAGAGGGTAGTCGAGAGTGACAGTGATTCCGAGTCTGGGGAAGGCGTGAATATGGCAGAGCAGACACCGAGTATGGCTGATGTTCTGAGAGATTTCTTTAGGTCGCAAGATTTCCGCGACATGTTAAAGGAAGAAATGAGGGCTGTGGTTAGAGAAGCTGGTGAGACTGTTGGTAGTGGAGCCGGGAAGGAAAAAGAAGCTGAGTCATCCCAACATGGTGGTGACACTTCAGCTATCCTAGAAAAGCTGCAGGAGATAGAAGCAGCTATGGAACAAAAGATGAAGGCAAAGTGTTCTGAATTAGATGAGGTCATGGCCTAGTTGAAAAAGGGGGTCGGGATCAGTGCTGAATCCAAGAAGGGGGTGAACGTTGATGCCATGATCAGTAAGGGCATCGAGACATTTCCTATCGGCTTCCAAGTGTCGAAAGTCCCCACTTACAAAGGAATGGGCTCGCCGGAGGCCCATGTGAGTTTATATGCCCGGGTTATGCTAACAGCAGGCGCTACAAAGCAACAATTGATTAATCTTTTTCCCACCACACTGGAGGGAGGTGCTTTGGGATGGTATAATTCACTGTCAGAGGAGGAGCAATCTGACTGGGAAGTATTGTCAGCAGCCTTCATCAAATACTACAGCTTCAACACCAAAATCCAGGTGAAGCTGTATGATTTGGAGAGGGTGAAGCAGAAATTCAATGAGCCCTTTGACGAATACTACCAGAGATGGATGAACAAGATGATCCTCCTAAAGAACCGCCCTGATGAAGACGAGCTTATACAGAAGCTCATTGATGGCAGCAAAGATATCTTCAAGAACAACATGAAATTCCATTCCTTCAAGGAGCTTAGTGAGGTTTACAGTATGGCTATGAAGATAGAAAGGGACGAAGAGGAGAAGCCAACTGGTCAAAAAGGGGGAAGAAGTACAGGATATAGTTCAGGGTATAGATCAACTGCAGTAGCTGGGTCTGGTAGTGGTTCTGGTCCAGGTTCTAGTGGCAAACAGGGGCAATCATCAGAGGTGAAGCAGGTCGGAGTGGCTACTGTGAATCAGCAGCAAGGCAACCAGAACAGGGGTCCTGGAGGACAAGGCATATCCCCTTGGACTCTTACTTTGGCAAAGATATTTGCCAAGTGTAGGAATGGCGGCCTATTGCAATCCTTAAGGCCATTTGAGAAGCCATCAGAAGCCGACAAGGATAACTTCTGCACTTATCATGTGGTGACAGGCCACCGGACCAATAACTGCTATAAGCTAAGGGATGCTATCCAGAAGCTTATCGACGAGGGAAAACTGCAAGAGCCAGCTAAACCTAGCACTAAAACCAACCCGCTGCCGGCATTTGAAAAGCGGGTTAACATGGTTCAGTCGGGGTTACCGGCTAACTTCATATTTGCCCAAGTTCTGCAAGCGAACCCTACGATTCAGGCAGTGGCGGTAGGAGAACCCGAAGTGGAGCTTAAATGTGAGGCAAAGGAGGGGTGTAAGGAGGTCAAGCCTATAAGTCTGGATGACCTTGACTCCGAAGATGAGTACGAAGAATTTGACAGAAGAGGGGCTGTTAAACTCCCAGCTGTTGAGAAGCTGAAGGTTTCAGAAGTGCAGCACGTGACCCGAAGTGGAAGGGTATATCAGCCGGCAGATCAGACGAAAGATAAAGCACCGATGAATGGGTCGGGCAGCACTTCAGCACCGGAAAGAGTCGAGAAAGAAGACTTGGTCATTTCCCAACTGAAGAAGACCCCTGCACAAGCTAGTTTGTGGCACTTGCTTATGACCTCCAAAGAGCATAGGGAGGCTTTAGTGAAGAAGCTATCAGAAATTGAAGTCTCCCCTATAGCTTCACCAGAGGCTATGTGCTGCTTGCTAGAAAAAGTCCATGCTGGAGCTCCTAATATTGTTTTCTCAGAGAAAGACCTACCAGCAAAAGGAAAGGCTCACAACAAGGCTCTTTACATTAGAGCCTATATCATGGATAAGGTGATGCCGTGCGTTATGGTGGATGACGGCTCAGCTCTGAATATTTGCCCACTGAAAATGCTACCGTTTCTAGGCATGAATGAAGAAGTGTTGAAGAGGTCCTCGACAGTCATTCGGGCGTATGATGATTCTAAAAGAACAGTGATAGGGACCTTTGAAACAGAAGTGGAGGTTGGGCCCATCAAGTCCATGGTTGTCTTCACAGTGATCGATATCCCGGTCACATTCTCCCTATTGCTTGGAAGGCCCTGGTTCCATCCTTTGGGAGGTATTCCTTCCACATTGCATCAGAAGATTAAATTCTCCATGAATGACAGAATTGTGACTGTTGAGGCAGACGCCCAGTCGATGGTAGCTGCGGTGGATGAAGGAGTGGTTCCTTTTGGTGGATTCCAAATTGCTGTCATTAAGGAGGAAGAAACCGCAGATGCCCCTATGGTTCTTTATGAGAATTACATGCCGGAGTGGCTATCTCGATATCTGTACAAGCTGAACTTTGTCCCGGGAATGGGACTCGGGATTAATTTACAAGGTGTGCCAGAATTCAAGATCGACTCGGGAAAGTCAAAGCAGTACGGCCTTGGTTATGTAGAGGGGTCATCCGAGCAGAAGAATCTGAAAAAGGGCAAGAATGGCAAGGTCATGATGAAGCCATTTCTGAAGGTAGGAGAAAGCCTTTATAAAGGCCAAGCTGAACCGGTGCTGGTTGGAAATGTTGAGCACCCTGGCTTTGAGATCTTTGCAGATGTTATGGATTTTGAGAAAAGCCAGGAAGAGCCAGTAGCCCCTGTAATGATAGAGGAAGCAATTGCCGAATCTGAAATTCTGAAAGGAGAATCATCTGAGGTGATAGCAGAAACCATAGAGGTGGCCGAGGAAGAAGATGAAAAGAAGACCTATGCCGAAGCTACAGAAGTGATCTCGGGAGCTTTGACTGCTGCATTAACCAAAGCTTTTGGGAGATTCAAGGAAGGATTTGGCGAAGAACTGATGGCCAAAGTGAACTTAGACTCTGTGGTTGCTGAAATCACCAAGATTATGGAGAAAGCTAAGGCACGGGTGGCTGAGAAAGCTGCAGTCCCAGATGATGCTCTGGAAGGGAAGATGGAAGCTGATGAAGAACAAGGCCCTCCGCCTGTGGAGGATGAAAATGATTTTGTTGTATCTATTTCTTCCATTTTCAATGTAACTGATGTACTTTATGATAAGTTCAATGCAATGAAATCCCAGTTTGCTTACTTGTGTGATGTTTATCCTGATAATTCTGTGCATGCATTCGAATCACCATCAAGCATATTTAGCATACATGACACTGCATTGCATGAAATCAATATAAGTACAGATGAAAACCCTAAAATGGTACTCATTTCACACGAGCTAAAATCCGAGGAAGAGAGAGAATTAATAAGAATACTCCAAAAACATGTTAAAGCTTTCGCCTGGTCGTATGAAGACATGCCGGGAGTAGACACAGAAATAGCGGTGCACAAAATCCCGACAGATCCCAAGTTCAGACCGGTAAAGCAGAAGTTGAGAAGACTAAGGCCGGAATGGGCTACACTGGTGAAGGAAGAAGTGGCCAAACAGATAGATGCCAGGTTTCTCGAAGTGGTGGAGTATACGGAATGGCTAGCCAACATTGTCCCCGTGCCTAAAAAGGATGGAAGGGTCAGAGTATGCGTTGACTACAGGGACTTGAATAAAGCATGCCCAAAAGATAACTTTCCACTGCCACATATTGACGTCCTAGTTGATAGCGCAGCAAAAGCGGCAATGTACTCCTTCATGGATGGCTTTTCAGGGTATAACCAGATTCTGATGGATGTGATCGACAAGGTGAAAACATCATTCATCACAGAGTGGGGTACCTTTTGCTACAGAGTGATGCTTTTTGGATTAAAGAACGCTGGTGCCACTTATCAGAGGGCTGTCACAACTCTGTTGCACGATATGATCCATAAAGAAGTCGAAGTGTATGTCGATGATATGCTTGTTAAATCAGCAACCCGGGAGGAACACCCTGTTATCCTAGATAGATTTCTAACACGTATTGAAGAGTACAACTTGCGGCTTAATCCCAAGAAGTGCATATTCGGCGTCACATCAGGGAAGCTGTTAGGCCATGTAGTCAGCCAGAGGGGGATAGAAATGGACCCAGATAAAATCAAAGCCATCCAAAATATGCCAGCTCCAAAGACAGAAAAGGAAGTCAGATCATTCCTGGGTTCCTTACAGTATGTCAGCCGCTTCATAGCCAAGCTAACTTCCACTTGTGAACAGATCTTCAAGCTATTAAAGAAAGACCAGCCGGTTGTGTGGATGACAAGTGTCAGCTGGCATTCGAAAAGATCAAGGCTTACCTGGTAAAGCCACCAGTGTTGAGTCCTCCAATTCCAGGGAAGCCCCTGATTTTGTATTTGGCAGTTGAAGAATCCTCTATAGGGGCAATGCTAGCACAGGAACAAGATGGAAAGAAGGAGTATCCCGTTTACTACCTCAGCAAAAAGCTGCTGGAGTATGAAACCAAGTATACACTGGTGGAGAAGACATGTGTGGCAATGATCTGGTTGACCAAGAAGCTGCGCCACTATTTCCAATCCTACAAGATACAAGCTGTGGCTAAAGTGGACCCAATGAAGTACCTCTATGAAGCACCTGCATTGGTTGGGAAGCTGTCCAGGTGGTTGTTACTTTTGTCTGAATTCGACATCGAGTACATCACGAAGAAAACCATTAAAGGGCGAGCCGTGGCAGAGTTTTTGGCAAATCAACCCCTAGAATCAGATTACACAGAGAACCTAGAATTCCCTCATGAGCAGTTGGCCATGGTGGAAGTGAAAAGATGGGTCATGTGTTTCGATGGGGCAGTGAATAGAAGAGGCGCCGGGATCGGGGTACTTATAGCAACACCGGATAGTAAGGTCATTCCTTTATCCAAAAGGCTGATCTTTCCTGTAACCAACAATGGGGCATAATATGAAGCGTGCTTGTTTGGAATGGAGACTCTATTGACCTTAGGAGCAAATGATGTCTTAATTGTCGGTGATTCACTTCTAGTGATCAGGCAAGCTCAGGGTGAATGGGAACTAAAAGAAGAAGCCTTACGGCCTTATTTGGAGCTGCTGCAATTCAGAAAAGGTTTATTCGGCCAGTGTGAATTCAGACATGTCCCCAGGGATGAGAATAAGATGGCTGATGCATTAGCAACTTTGTCCTCCATGTGGGAAAATCCAGAAGAGACACAAGCTCAACCACTGGTTATAGCCACTTCCGGGCATCCTTGCTTCGAAGTGCATGAAGTAATGGAATTATCAGCCGAAGAGAAGCCATGGTTCTTTGACATTTACCGGTATGTTAAGGAGGGAAAGTACCCAGAAGAGGCCAGTGCTGCTGATAAGTTGACACTAAGAAAACTGGCTAGTCAATTCAAAATCTTCGAGGATAAGTTATACAAAAGAACAGCACATGGAGTCCTTTTAAGGTGTCTAACAGAATGAGAAGCAGAAGATGTGATGCATCAGGTACATGCAGGATCCTGTGGGCCACATATGAACGGGCTTGCCATGGCTAGGAAGATAATGAGACAAGGGCACTTCTGGATGACGATGCAAGCAGATTGTATAAGAAAAGTGAAGAGATGTCATGAATGTCAAATCTATGCAGACATTAGTCATCTTCCTCCACTTGAACTTCAGAATCTAGCGTCTCCTTGGCCGTTTTCAGCATGGGGGATAGACATGATTGGTGAAGTTCATCCAGCTGCATCTAATGGGCATAGATTCATAGTTGTGGCAGTTGATTATTTCTCCAAATGGGTCGAAGCGGAATCCTTCACTAACGTTACAGCCAAGCACATGGTCAAGTTCATCCGGAAGAACATCTTCACTCGGTATGGGGTTCCTCACCACATAGTAACTGATAATGTGAGTACAGTTTCAAGGGGCAACAGCTGAGCTATTTGCAGAGCATGGAATTGAACATCATAAGTCCTCTCCATATAGACCACAGGCTAATGGTACAGTAGAAGCAGCTAACAAGGCAATAAAGAAGATCTTATCAAAAATGGTAACCACTTACAGGGATTGGGCCGATAAACTGCCTTATGCTCTCTGGGGTTACAGAACCAGTGTCAGAACACCGACAAGAGAAACTCCTTATGCCTTGGTATATGGAATGGAAGCGGTGTTGCTGGTGGAAATCGAACTCAAGTCACTCAGAGTTGCCCTAGAAGCTCAATTACCAGAGACTGAATGGGTTCAAGCTAGATATGAGCAGCCGGCTGCACTAGATGAAAGGCGACTAAAGGCACTGGATCACCTGCAGATGTATCAGCGCAGAATGGCTAGAGCCTATAATCGAAATGTGAAATACTCCAAGCAGCAGTTGAAAGCGGGAGATTTGGTTTTAAAGCAACTAAGGCCTTCAAATGTTGATGTTAGGGGCAAGTTCAGACATAACTGGGAAGGACCCTATGTGGTGAAGAAGGTGTTATCAAAAGGCGCTGTCAGCATCATGGACATGGATGGAAACGAGTTCACCAACCCGATCAACCAAGACAGGCTAAAGCTTTATCATGTATAAAAAAAAAGAAGAAAAAGAGAGAGAAAGGTCTGTTAGGCTGAAAACTCGAAAAGAGCGGTCTAGGCAAAAGTTAAAACACGAGAAAAAAAATAATCAGTCGGAAAATCTGAAAAGGACGACTGGTGACGGATCCTGGCTTAATGTGAAATGTGTATCATTTAGGAACCAACTTGTTTCAAATGTACTCATTTTGACTTCATCAATAAAGTGGAGTGTTTGTTTAAATATACTTGCATGGTTATGACAAATGCACAAACAAAGTTGTCTTGCATAAACACACATTCAAAGAAAGCACTTTGCATTCAACTGATCAATATCATCGCATTATTTGACAAATGAAAATGTATCAAATACATGCAATTTAAAATCTCTTATTGTCCTCTAAAGTCCAGTTCATCTTCCCAGACGAGCAACCAAGGGTCACAACACCATTTTAGTCAAATCTAAAAAAAAAGGCTCGCTGAGGTGAAAACCGAAAAGGCATCTCGGGCAAAAATTAGAGCGGCCCACTAGGCTGAAAGCCCATATCGGGCAGTTTAGGCAAAAGTTAGGGCATATGAAAAGCTCGCTAAGGTGAAAACCGAAAAGGCGCCTTAGGCAAAAGTTAGAGCGGCTCGCTGGGCTGAAAACCTGATTTGGGCTACCCAGGCAAAAATTAGAGCACTTAAAAAAAAAAAAAAAACCTCATAACCTCCCACGGAGCAGGAAAAACAGAACATCCTCAGTTTTCCCCGTAGAATTTATCACATCACTCTCCAGTAGAGTTTCCCCCACTATTTCCCCAGCTGAATCTACACAAAGAACACCATAATTGTTTCCCCAGTCAAGCTGTCACACTCTTCCCCAGCGGAATCTGTACAAGGAATACTACGATCATTTCCCCAGCAGTCACCTCACTTCTTTGATAATCATCAAACAATGCCCCAAGAAAAGCGAAATCAACCAGGGGTACAACATATCTCCCCAGCGGAGGACAGAAACGTCCAATAACAGAAAATACATACATGTGCATATACATCATCATGCATCCATACATTGCATATATCAATTACTTATTTCCGGCTAGCCTTCATTCTTGATCGAAGGGGCAAAAATTTTTGTTTAAAAATCTCTCGATCAAGGAACGAAGACTTGCCATTTTAAGTGCAGGAATTCATCCCCAGCTCAATATCCTCAGCAAGTCAGCAGATCCGCCTCGAGTAATGTAAACTCGGTATCGGCCCAGGCCCGCTCCATTATCTCAACTATCTCCAGCGAGTCCGCCTCGAGTAATGTAGGCTCGGCATCGGCCCAGATCCGCTCCATCATCTAAGCTCCCCAGCAGATCCGCCTCGAGTAATGTAAACTCGGTATCGGCCCAGATCAGTTTCGTCTATTTCCCCAGTAAAGTTCGCCTCAGGTAACATAGACCTGATATCGGCTAATCTCTTCATCAATTTCGCCTCGGGTAACATAGACCTGATATCAGCTAATCTCTTCATCAATTTCGCCTCGGGTAACATAGACCTGATATCGGCTAATCTCTTCATCAACTCGCCTCGGGTAACATAGACCTGATATCGGCTAATCTTTTCATCAATTTCGCCTCAGTATCGTCTCGGGTAACCTAAACCCGGTATCGGCCTACCTCATCAGAAGATTCATTCCAGCGTTCGCGGTGCTTTGATTCACGCTCTCAAATTCATCATCACAGGTATTATGGACCTAGAGCTAGATGTCGAATTTGATCACGCGAGGGGCAACTGTAAGCGCCGGAATTTTCTATACTTAAAAAAAAAAAAATTTATAGTCGTACGACTATTGTTACAGTCGTACGACTGTAGTGTCGGAAAATCTGCAGAGGCCCATACCTCTGCAGCAGAAATGGAGGAGAGAGGGGTTGAGCATTAATTGCTCCGGCTCTGCAGCAAGCAAGCAGGAAAAAAGGAGGATAAAAAAGAAGAAGAAAGGAGAGAGAAGGGAGAGGGAGATTTTTTTTCCTGAAAAAAAAAATCTAGAAAGAGAAAGAGAAAAGAAAGAAAAACCACAAAAAGAAAACTCATTTCTTCCCCTTAGATTTTTCTTAATCTCTGGAAATCAAGCTTAAAATTTGTTAGAAATCCCTAGGACAATCAATTAACTACATAACCAAATCAAGAACACAAACTAAGACCATCAGAAACCCTTGCAATTTGGATTTTGGACAAAAAGCTCTCAACCTCCATTCCAAAGGGGAAAGTGCGAATTTGTTGGGATCGGAGCGACGCCAGGGGTCAAAACGACTTGGAATAGCTTCTAAAAAGGTAGTCACTTCTTTTCCTTACACTTTTCCTCGCTTTCTGGGTGCTTGAAGTGAGTTTCGTGTGATTTTTGCTGCATTTTCATATTTCTGTTCCTGGAAATTAAGAACAGTCGTACGACTGTTCTTGGTTTTCATGAACAGTCGTACGACTGTTCTTAATTTCCAGTTAATTTTTTTCTCAAGTTTTTGGTTAAAAATTATTTTTGGCGGAATTCTGATCCTGGACTGATTACAGTCGCACGACTGTAAACTACAGTCATACGACTGTAATCCCTGTTCCAGAATCAGAATTTCAGTCTCATCCCTAAAAATCATCAAAAATGAATTTTGTTGTGCGCATCACGACCATAGATTCAATTTTCTGGTAAATTTGCATTTAGAACAATTCAACGACGGAGACCTGGTTCTCCTGAAAATCGGCCCACTTAATATATAAAAAAAATGCATGTAAACAGGTAAAAATTATTTTCAAAATGATTTTTCCACAAAACCAAAAATACAGGGACGTTTCAAAATGTTTTCCAGGTCTAACCGGGCCGGCTAGCCGAGCCAACCCGGTTATCCCCTAAATGCATGCCCCCAATTCTTGATTTCCCATTTCTGTCTATTTGAGTCCTAATTGTGGCGTACTGTATATATTGTGTTAACCCTCTGTTTTGCAGGTTTTAATTTCTTTTATTTTTATTTTGGATGTAATTTAATAGAATTAATCGTGTATTTAGGCGGTTGTAATTATTTTTAGATTTTCGTGTATTCTAGGCGATTGTATAAGTGAGGCGAGCGTTTTTATTTTTCTATTCGATTTGGTTGTAAGCCGATTAATATTTATTTCTCTTTGTTTTTGTATTATATATTTTGTATGCGCGCTGTATGCCTTTTATATTCAATAAAATGGACTTTAGATTTTGAAATACCATTCGAGAACATTGGCAATATTTATTTTAATTAGACACGAAATAAGGGACTTGTCCGGACCTGAATCTCTGGATAGTGTAGCAACCGTTCGTCCGGTTCAGCTACATAAGAATTTCCCGGTTGAGCTGAGCCGGGTGGCGACTCTACAACATCCATCGAGACTTAGGTCTCAGTTCTTTTATGCATTAATTCTATTTATTTTCCAAAATGCGGATTTCCATTCATAAAAACCCCACGCGAGGGAGGGGCTCGCCCGAGATCGTGGCGCCCCATTCCGAAAGGGAGTCCCGCGTCGCGCCGAAAACGCGTCGTCCGCTCACATTAGGTATTCTTCCTCCCCGATCTTCCATTAAAAATATGTACTTGAAGCATTCTTGGCTGGTCGAGAATTTTGATTTGACTCAGATACCTGCTGATGCTGATGAAGTGATAATGGCACGTTATACACGTGCATATTTATTGCAATTAATTAATATGTTATTTTGCACAAAAAGCACAGGTAGTGTGAATCTGGTGTATCTACCACTTTTAGAAAACATTAATGCAATTAGTACATATAGTTGGGGAGCAGGTTGTCTAGCATTTTTGTATAGGGAGTTATGCAATGCCACAAACCCAGGCATGGCACAGATTGGTGGTACATTATTTTTATTACAGATTTGGGCATGGGATCGATTAAAATTTTTGTCACCTGGGTTAATGCATGGAGACATTGTGCCTGGTATACCACTTGGTCGTCGGTATATTCCAAAAACTATAATTTTATTGTATATTAAAGTTATATCATTTATGATAGTATCTAATTAACTAAAATGTGACAGGTGGAGTACCCCTAGGACAACCACGGAAATAGTAACACATAGTATCTCGCATATACGTTATGCGCTTGATCTTGCTGATAAGGATGCTGTAAGTCATATGGAATTTGATTTTCAATATAAAGTAGTTGCAATTTTATTTCAATTTTAATATAACAAGTGCCAAAAATTTTTGATTATTCGTATTATGGTATTTGAAATATTTGCCTCATTTCATTTGGGATCCATATACTCCTGGAATTCATATGGCATATTATTTTGACACATATTTATAATTGATATTCTGATCTTAATTGCAATTTATTTGATTTTCAATATAAACTACTAACAATTTTATTTGAATTTTATTATAAACAAGTATCGAATATATTTAATTATTAGTATTAATGGTGTATGAAATATTTATCTTAGTTCATTTGGGATCCATACACTCCTGAGATCCAAACAGCATTGCCAGCATATTGCTTTCAAGGTCAACAAATATGGAGAGCTGTTGTGCCACTGATATGCATGCATATTGTAGAATGGCACCAGCCTGACATGGTTCTTCGCCAGTATGGATTGAAGCAACATATTCCACGTGAACCTCGTCAGACGAATGCATTGCATTCCATTGACTTGAAAGAAGTCAAGAATGAAATTATGGCAAAACAAGCGCACTGGATTGCAATTTGGAATGATAGGGTACGCTATGTGTTCATGGCTGAACCTTCTGATGCCCCACTCCATTATCATTCCCAATACATGGAGTGGTATAGGAACATAACAAGGAGATGGATTTCCATTTGAGGCGGTTCACATGGTGCTTGTGTAAGAAACTGATATCTTTTGTATAATTCATTAACTTTACAATTTTTTTTAAGTGTATGCTAAGAATATATAATGTGTGCAGGTAGATGGACATGAGAGAATGGCATTAGAGTCTGATGTGGATAACCTCCAAAATATTAGGAGGAGTATATATGGTGCACTTGGGGAAGAAAGACGTTATTTTGTTAACGCACCACCTCAGCCAGCTACAACAGCCACGTATCCTGATGTAGAAGTGGATGAAGCTGAACCTATTAATACCACTCGTAGACGACGTCCATGGGATGCACCACGTAGGCGTGAGGTCCCACGACCACAAACCCCTTCGTGTGACATTGTTCCGCATCCGGTGACCTATCATTCACAGGGTTCATTTGAAGCAGGTACATCGCAGCCAACTCAACCTCAAGCTTCATTCTTTGCTGGCCCATCTGTACCACATACTTATGACCATGGAGCATCTTCATCGGCAAACCATCCATCGGGATCATCTCAGTACGGATTGGGTGTTTCATAAAATCCTTTTTCACCATGGACTACTTAATCACCTTGGGGTGCACACAGTATGGGTTTTCAACCACAACATTCAGTTCAATTCGGTACACCCCAAACACCGGCTAATATGATTTTTTCAACATTTACTCGGCCATCTTCGGTAGAAAATTATCCAGGCTTGTCTAGTTTTCCATCTTAGCAATATCAAGGTATGACATAGCCTCATTTTGGAACACCATCCACAGATCAAAACGATCCATCACATACAGTTGCACCACAGCCAGGTAGACGACAGCCTCCATGGAGAGAAAGACGTCAAAATTGATTTGTCTTCCAATTTGGTTTTATGTTTTCTTTATTTTTGTAATTACAAACTCCAAAACTTATGGATTAAGACTTTTATGGATTATCCTATTTTTTTAATTTATGAATCAATGCTCTAGTTCATATTATTACTACATAATTTTAGGTTAGATATTATTACAATTAATTTTATATATACCTTCAGGTATTAAAAAAATAAAATTATTAAGTTTAATTAGATGGTAAACAAAATTATTAAGATGGTAAACAAAATTATTAAGTTTAATTAGTTTTTTTATTTCTTGCTCAAAAATTTTACGATAACAACACAAGCTATAATAAATTTTGTAATTGAAAATCTGGTATTTGTAAAATTTTCAATTTAATTAGTTTAGGGTCTTTACAAATTTAATAGAATGGATGGGTAGCTGGATAATAGTTCTGGGTAACTTGTACTCTAATTTATATAGAATTACATAATTCTATATATTCCTATAAAAAATAATTCTATACATAATTCTATATAAAATTACATAATTCTATATATTCCTACTTAAAATAAATCTATATATAAAATTACATAATTCTATACATAATACAAATAATAATATTTTATAAAAAAAATTTAATTTAAGCCGCTAATAATAATATTTTATAAAAAAAATTTAATTTAGGCCGCTTTTATAAAAAAAATTTAATATTTTATAAAAAATTTAGTTTTGGGTCTTTGTGGGCATTTGGGCCACTGGGTGCAGACAAAACATCTGGCCCGCTTTTCATACGAGTGGACAGATATCTTGTCCGCTTTTATAACCAGCGGACCAAATGTCCGCTTTTATTACAAGCGGAAATATTGGGCCACCTTTGACTTGGGCCAAAATCCACTGACTTTTATAATTATGTACGCTTTTATAATCAGTGGTCGCCTGACACTGCAGAGATTCCCCTTCATCCGCTCTTTAAACCTGCAGATAAGTCTGTCTGCTGTTTTGACAAGCGGACATGACCTAAAATACCCCAAACTTATAAATTACACTCTTTTCACCACAAATACGTAAATACTATGGAATAGTGCCATAATTTAGTCAATATCCCCCTTTCTCGTTCCTTGATTTGACTGCCTCTTTGAAATAGACAAAATCGGAGATGAGGCACTCATGGATAATGCTCCCCACTGATTTGGGCCGAAACCTTTAAATCGTTTAGGAAAGGCACATAAACCTAGGGCATATGGCCATGCGTTAATCTCCTCATCCTCTGCCATTAGTTTATATTCATCATGAATGTGTCCCAGCATTCCGCACCAATAACAAAAATTTCGCAATCTCTTATACCGGAAATATATCCAAAGGTTATTACTGTTACCACTACGAATCCAAGATCCACGTTTTAAGGGTTGTGTTATATCAAACATAACCCTAACTCTTACTACCTTCCCGCACACTCCCACATCATCTGCATCAATTTCGATTACATGTCCCACTTTAAAAGCAACTGTTTCAATAGCATACTAGGTTCTTTTATTCAAAGGTAAGTCACAAATTTGGACCCAAAAAGGATAGAAATTTAAGGCATACTTCTGAAGGCTGCTTATTACCTTCAATTTCTCCTAAATCAACTGACTGATGATCAAAGTTCCAAGGACCCTCACATAGCACTTTATTTTTGTCTTTATTTGATTCAAAGTCACACGCAAATAATCCCCTTCCAACATCTCTTAAACTAAAACTTTTCTGAGTCTTCCATAGGCCCGTGAAAGTCGTATGCAACGCTTGTAGATTTAGGGCCTGTTTGGTTCAGCTGTTAGCTAATAGCTGTTGCTGTTGCTGTTAACTGTTTGCTGTTCATGTTAGCTGTTTGCTGTTGCAGTAAGCTGTTAGCTGTTAGCTAATTAATTGATAGCGTTTGGTAAATTTAGTATCAGCTATTGTTGTTGAAATGTAAAAAGACTAATATAGAGATATATTTTATACTATTATACAATAATTATACAAAAATAATAATGTTATATAAATATTAGTAAAAATAATTAGATAATTAAAAAATTTAAAAATAATTTTTATTACATTTCAAAAATTATAATTTTCATTAAATAGCAACTTCATAAGCGTATAAAAATAATTTAAATTATAGTTTCATATATGTAAAATGCATCAAAATAATATGTTTTTAATTGTTGACTAAATTAATATAAATAAATTTAAAAAAAGTGAAACTAGCATAAATAAATTAATTTGAGGAATTGATCTCGCTTAATTTTTAACATTTATAGAGATAAAAAAAATTTCATAAAAAACATACATATTTATATAAAAGTATAATTTATTATTTTGAGAAGGTTAAATTTGTAAAAGCCAAATAATTATAAAAAACTTTTCGTGAAAAACACTTTTTTCCTGCAGAACAACTAAAAGCATCTATTTAAAAGTTCTAACCAAACGCTAGTTTTTCTGCTTTTCGGATTAAAAAGCTAAAAGCTGCTGTGAAAAGCAAAAACAAACACCCCCTTAGTGGTTTATTAGATAAGATACGCCCAATAACACTTTCGGTTTCCACAGGGTTCTCACCATCTTCCAAGTCAATGATTCTTTCCCCCGTTTCATGGAGGGAGAACTTTTTCCACATACTTTCTAACTCACTTGCCATTGATATTCAATCCAGTTTCCACTTCCAATAATGGTGGCGTTTCCAGGTAGGTTGAAACCTTAATACTGCCGCAGGCAGCCAGGGGAGAGTTCTACAGAGTGAAAGGTTCCACTACGGTTTTAAGTCAATCTAAATCTTTAATTTAATTTTTTTATAATTATTAATATCTTTTCATGAATATATTTGAATATTATTACTAGTACATATATTCTTAAATTAATATAATTACTTTATATGTTATTTGGATTTGCAGTCTAATGTTTCAATATAAAATTAATCACTTCATGCATGATTGCATGTGGTTGATATGCAAGAAAATCATAAGAAAAAATGGTATACCAAAGAAGAGTTCATCAAGTAATACACCATGGTCCTATAAATCTTGAACTATTAAATTTGCAACATGTTGATTACACTCAACACTTAGGGCAAAATGAGGTAAAATATTATTTTATTATATTGTCATTTAAAAAAATTTGAAATTAATTTATGTTGGTGAATGAGATATTTACATATGAATTTTTGAAATTGTTAGAATGATGATACAACGTTAAAAGTTGAACGGGGATCAAAGTTCAACAAGTAAAAAATATAGATCCAAGAATTCTATATTATTTGAGAGGAGCTGGTTTTGGTGGATCTGTCAAAATTGGAGGAATTACTGTTGGTTACCATTTGGTGACTGCGTTGGTTAAAAGGTGGCATTTAGAAACTAACATGTTCCACCTTAACGTCAGAGAAGTAATAATAACGTTGCAAGATGTCGAGGTTTTGACTGGATTGTGGGTTGACGGAGAACCAGTTATTTATGGATTCACAACAAGATCTTGGAACCCAATATGTAATTATTTACCGGGGAAGATCCCTGGAAAAAACATTATAATGATAAATTATTTGCGTGTGGGTTGGTTGAAGAAACATTTTCGTGATATTTTCTGCTACGATGAAAATTTACTGCATTGTAACAAGATTTATACAAAAATTATTAATTGTAATTAATTTTCCATTTACATATAAATATGTATGAATATTTTCTTTTAATCTAAAATAGACATCTAAATAAGAATATTAGCACACAAATGTCAGTTAATTGTTATGAAAATTTAAAAAAGAAAAGCTAAACAATTTATTAGTCTTTATGTTTTTATGTATTACACTAGTTAGTCCATGGATATATTTTAAGGTCCTTAAGTTTTGTCTCAATAAACTCTTTAGTCCTTTTCTTTATTTATATATATGAAAAAACAAAATCATCCTTAGTTATAAGTAAAAAATTTATCTTTTAGTTTTTAAATTTAATTAAAATATTTCTAATAGTATATACACATGAACCAACATTTCTATATATTTCTATATATTAATTATAAAAATAAAAAAAATATTTCTATTATTTATTCGCTTTAATATATATTACCATTTTTTATTAGTTTAATATAATATCTATAAACTAACAATGAATATTATTATGAATCTTGATAATTTTTTTAAAATGATATCATTTTGTTTGTTAATGTTATCCACAAGATATATTAGAGATGAAAAGTTCCAATTTATAATTTTATATAATTTTAATCCTAATTTTGTATTTCTTAAAAATTTTTTTGTTTAATTATTTTAATTAAACAAGCTCTATGACAATAGAGTTTAGTTCTAGTTTTTAATAAATTAATTAATCAATACTAATAATGTTAGCATTATGTGAGAAAAAATATAAAATAGAAAAAATGATATGTTTTATAGTTAAAAATAGAATAAAAAGTAATTTTTGGTTTTATTTGTCTAATTTGACCATTGACTCTACTAAAAGGACTGAACAGTTGATAATGACAAAACTTAGGAACTATATAATTATTCTAAAAACCGACTAGTATAATATATAAAAATATAAGAAATGATAAATTGTTCACAAAAACCACATATATACATTACATACCTTTTTTCAAGTACACAATTCTTCAAACAAGAGATAAAACTGAAAAGTGTTATGAAGAAGAAAAGAGAGAGAAAGAGAAATTTTATACTGTATATAAATAGATGCGGATGGTTTAAGTGTTCGAAGATAATTTTTATAGATAAATCCAAATGAAATAATCCAAATTTATCCATATTTTCACTGGTTGCATAATAGTAACCCGTGTATTGATGCGTATAAAACACATAGACATTCTATCAAGCAAGGAGAGAGCACAAAATCCTACACACTT
Source organism: Euphorbia tirucalli (assembly GCA_039660915.1). Classification (NCBI taxonomy): domain Eukaryota; kingdom Viridiplantae; phylum Streptophyta; class Magnoliopsida; order Malpighiales; family Euphorbiaceae; genus Euphorbia; species Euphorbia tirucalli. The sequence continues at coordinate 18,359,633 of CM077639.1, forward strand.
GCTAAACCAGTTAATTCATTTGCGTGTGAATTGCATATGAGAATAAAGAGATTAGGGCTCACCCAAGGGAGGACGCCGGCCGCAGAGAACGTAGAAGAGCTGCGGGTGAGCGAAGGAGGCCAGGATACCTTCGATAGACTCTGATTTAGGGATTTCAAAAATCCCTTTGGTAGAAAAACGCAGAGTCTTTGGACAGAAAACCGGTTTTCGACCGATTCGCCGGTTCACCTGTTTTCCGCGGTTCGAACTGGTTATGTCCAGTTTTCTATTAAACCACTGATTTTAATTAAACCGATCGAACCTATAACCGGTTCGTAGTAAAACCGGTCGAACCGACCGGTCCGATCCGGTTTTCATAACATTGCTAATTAATTAATGAATGAAACCTTTCGTCATATTATTTTTTTTAGACTTCCTAGCATTTATTTTCCACTTGTTGGCCGTAATATGATCCATTAATCTACCCAGTTTCAGGAATACAACTAGAAGAAGAAAAAACAGAAAATTCTTTTCCTCTGAAATTGCAATGGAGAAATCGGGATATGGCAGGGATGGGATTTACAGGTCACTAAGACCTACTCCTTCTCTTCCTAAAGATACAAATTTGTCACTTGTCTCATTTCTCTTTAGAAATTCCAATTCTTTCCCTCATAAACCAGCTCTCATTGATGCAGATTTGTCCCTCACCTTATCTTTTTCTCAGTTGAAATCCATTGTTATTAAGGTCTCCCATGGATTACTTCATCTGGGTATCTCTAAAAATGATGTCGTTTTGATTTTTGCTCCTAATTCCTACCAATTTCCGATTTGTTTCTTTGCCATAACCTTGATTGGTGCTATAGCTACAACTGCGAATCCTATTTACACAACCACTGAAATTTCCAAGCAGATAAAAGATTCTCAGCCCAAATTAATCATCACCGTTCCTGAATTATGGGAAAAGGTTAAGGCTTTCAATTTGCCTGCTGTCTTTTTAGGAGCTAAAGATTCTATTTTGTCTCCCAAACCCAATTCCAGAATCAAAAGTTTTCATGATTTGGCTGAGCTTGGGGGTTCTAACTCTGAATTCCCTGTTTGTAAGGTGATGCAAAATGACATAGCTGCTTTGTTGTATTCTTCTGGTACAACTGGAGTTAGTAAAGGTGTGATTTTGACTCATAGGAATTTCATTGCTGCTTCTTTAATGGTCACAATGGATCAAGAAATTGCAGGTGAAATGCACAATGTTTTCCTTTGTTTCTTGCCTATGTTTCATATCTTTGGATTGGCTGTGATCAGCATCTCACAGCTACAGAGGGGTAGTGCGGTTGTTTCAATGGGGAAATTTGAATTCGAGACGGTTTTGAAGGCTGTGGAGAAGTATAGAGTAACCCATTTGTGGGTTGTTCCTCCAGTGATACTTGCTTTGGCTAAACAAAGCTTGGTTAAAAAGTATGATCTTTCCTCATTGAAGCAAGTTGGTTCAGGTGCAGCTCCTCTGGGTAAAGAATTGATGGAGGATTGTGCTAAGAGTATTCCTCATGCTGTAGTTATTCAGGTACTTTAAATTATCTTTTTAGTCCTGAAAATGTGAAATTTTCATTCTTAAACAGTTTGATTGAGTCATTTAAACTCTAATTCATGGGTTTGTCTCTGAAATTATGGTCATATAATGAGCACTGTTGACTAGAAATTCATTTGATCTCTCATATCTTAATCATTATGTTCTTCAATTGGAAGCAAGAGGAAATGATGATTGATTACTTAAATATATATGACAAAATTATATCCAATGACATGGAATTGTTAATTGCTCATAAAAATCTTCTGTATAGCTGATGAATTGATTGTAATCTGGGATGAAATGGTTTTGTAATAACAGGGTCTGCTATCAGCAATCTCATGGTTTTGCATGAATTAGAAAAGAAAAGTCATAATTTTGGAATTTTGATGGATCACTGGAACTAAGGTTATCCCTCTAATTCATGTTATGTGTTCGGTTTCAGGGATATGGTATGACTGAGACTACTGGTATTGTTTCAGTGGAGAATCCTAGAATAGGTGCCCGACATACAGGTTCAGCTGGAATGCTTGCTGCAGGAGTTGAAGCCCAAATAGTCAGTGTAGATACACTGAAGCCTCTTTCTCCAAATCAGTCTGGAGAAATATGGGTTCGGGGACCCAACATGATGCGAGGTAGAATTCCAAGCTTCTTATCTTCTTGCACAGATTTTTGGAAATATAATGGATTGTTATTTTTTTTTCACGTTAAACTAATTACAAATAAAGATTACAAAATCAAAACATCCTAAACTCCTCTTGCTTTATGCTTACCTTTTTATTATCTGAACCAGATATTCATCATGGTCTGAAACCACCAATTACAACGTTTTTATGATTGGTTGACTTCATGTGATTGTGGTTGAATAAAGCTTTGTGCGGATTTATGCCTCACATATTCAACTTAATGTTGTTTTTGTTTTGAAATTTGTTGGCAGGATATTTCAACAATCCAGAGGCTACAAAGCAGACCATAGATAAAAAGGGTTGGGTACATACAGGAGATCTTGGATATTTTGATGATGAAGGACAGCTCTTTGTTGTTGACCGTATCAAAGAGCTTATCAAATACAAAGGATTCCAGGTAACACCTAGTTAGAAGAAATTGATGAATGTGCAAAATTGTTTACCAGACCTTAAATCTTTCGTATAAGCTCTGTTGATTTCAAGTTGAATTCCAGTGAATTACTTTTCCATATGATCAATGTCATTAGGTTGCACCGGCTGAGCTTGAAGGGCTGCTTGTTTCTCACCCTGAGATTTTAGATGCTGTTGTCATCCCGTAAGTTGAACCCTTCTTCATATGTGCTACTTTCATGAGTCAATACCAAACTACTAAGAAATGTTTTTTCAATGACCAATCCTTCTCCCATTTTCACGCTATATATTGATAATCGAGCAACTTGCGCCTTGTAGATTTCCTGATGCGGAAGCTGGTGAGGTTCCAGTTGCATATGTTGTGCGCTCGCACAACAGTTCACTGACTGAAGAAGATGTTAAGAAATTTGTTGCTGATCAGGTAATTAGCATAATAGGAAGTTTAGCTTCAAAGTTACTGTAGAAAATATAAGCACATGTCGTGTAGGATAGGCATTGGGATTGAAAGACTTTATACCTCAGCTTTGTCACCATTTCCGAAGCTTCAACTTCAGTTTTCTGCATTGATAACATGCTATCTGAACTGAATTCGTGTTTTTAAATCATCTGCAAGTTTGCTGATATGGATGCCAGATAATGTTCGAGAAATGACACGACAAAAAACTGAGGCGGTTTTACAGTTTGATTTGCTGATATTGCCTGCTAGATGCATAATGCATTTGGGTTTTTACATTTTGTTGCAGAATATACCGCCAATGGTGTTAACTGATTTCCATTTCTGGTGCAGGTTGCACCTTTCAAAAGATTGCGAAGGGTGACATTCATAAACAGTGTCCCTAAATCGGCTTCAGGGAAAATCCTCAGGCGAGAAATGATTGAAAAAGCAAAATCTAAGATGTGAAAGAAATCATATGATTGATTGTTTCTTGGCATTTTCCTTGTGAATAAAAGGCAAAATTTATAATTTGTTGGAATCTGTAGGTGTTTGTATTTGTAGGATACATACAAATAAGAGATCCTAACATTCTTATTTACGGACTCATTTTCACTTGTAAATTCATAAATATTGTCACCATACTGCTGTAATATCATTACTCCTATGGGTTTTTTTTTTTTTTTTTTTTTTTTGAAGTGACATTATAATTTATTTGAGGAACTAGTTTTCTGGTTTCAGGTTTCATTAGTTACATTTTGTTAATATAACAACATCGTATCTTTTATCTATATAAATTGGATTTTTATGACTTAGAAATTTCCCTTATATATACAAGTATGTGTTGCAATTCGTGCCGTTTTATAGAGCGTGTACTTGCATTTGTGGCTTCCTTGAATATAAATATTAGATTTTGGCAAAATAATGCCTCTTTAATTTCTAAAATTTCTCAAATATGGCTAATTGAACTTATAAGCATTTGATTGGATAAATAGAAGTCGCAAACATTATAAAAAAATTTTAATTAATTGTGGGAGGTGACGGTAAAGTTATAGTATTATCACGCCTGGGAAGAAATCGATAATTTAAGAGGTTAAATAAAGTGCAATAAAAAGATCAAATATTGAGATAATTTTCAATCATCTTCTTTTATAATTCTAATTCTTCAAAGGGTGTATTATCAGCTCTATCCCATTTCCAGAAAGATGTGGATGTTGTTGTATGTGCAAATTTTGGTAAAACCAATTAGTACTATTATTTATAATTTTTTTTATTGGACCGAATAATTCAAAAACCTAATTAAATTTAAAAATTTAATATTTTTAAATAAACAGTTACGTTAAATACAATAAATTATTATTTTATTAATTACTATTTATTTCTTCTAAATTAATTATTTTAAATGATCCAATAAAATAATCAATCACGAAATATATATATATATATATATATATATATATTGAAAAAGAAAAAGAAAACAAACATAATATATATGCGTTGGGAATTAAGATAGGTTCTTTTACTCGGCATTAAACGCTTACTAATCTTCCGAACTTACATGAAGATCAATTTGTCCTTTCAACTTGGTAAAATCGACTCAAAGTCCCACCTAGATCTGACATGGCACTAAAATTTTTTTCACGTGTTTGGTAATGTTTGAGATTCAATTTCAACTCCATGTCAGATTTAGGAGGGACTTTAGATCGATTTTACCAAGTTGAAAGCGCAAACTGGATTGCATGTAAATTAAGGGATGTATACATTTAATGCCGAGTACAGGTCCGAATAATGTATTCAGCCATTAAGATACTAGGATATATAGTGAAGTGACCATTCAAAGCTTCGAAATTCCACCAATTTGGTGGGACGCAAATGGGAAGACCATGTTTATAACATTTCACCTGGAATGGTAACTTTACAAATTACTACTATTTTGTTTATGCTATTTCATTTGTCCCTTATATTTATTAACTATTGCCCCTGTTTTTCTATATAAAATTTATAATTATTTAGTCCCAGAGTTAGGACAAAATACGCTAGTTATTATTTATTCAATCTCACGTAGTATTCCTTCCTTTCTAAAACCGTACTTAATTCAAAATAAAATTATATTTCAATTTTTTTTTTTTAAAAAAAAAATATTGTGTGGTCACTTTTAGCAGTGACCAATTCAAGTTGAAATTGATAAACTGAATGAGAGTCTCTTTCATGCTTTTTATTGGCATAACGTAGAATTTGTGACTTCAATTTCAATATCACTGAAGCAAAAGAAATTATGAGTATTCTTTCAGGAATTGATCTTTTATGGGCATAGCTAGTGCAACATTTTTCACAAATTGAATTATAATTTTTGCGTTTGAAATTAAATGTCATTAACCAACCTTTGCCGCTAAATCGCATTGACCTTGAGGTAACCCAATGAATTAGTGCGATTAATCACTTAATTTTTGGCTCAAAGCATCAAAGTCAAAGAGAACTACTCAATACTCATCCTTTTAGGAAGATGCAATAGATCTTTTTTATTTTTTATTTTTTTTCCATAGACAAATTAATTAATACTTTTTTTTTTTAATTAAGCAAAGGTCGGTTCGGTCTAAGAACCGAACTGAATTGAACCTAAAACCTACTAATAAAAATAGTTAGAACCAAATATTGGAATATTTAAGTTTGGTTCGGTTCGGTTCAAGAAAAAACCTAATTGAGATATTTGATAAAATAATATAAAGTATCATTCAATCTAATATAAAATATAAAAGAAAGAGTTCGAAATTACAATATATTATATTAATTATAATCAAACTCCAAATTACAATATTTAACAAACTAAAATGATAAACCAAATTATAATTTTATTATTATTATTTTTATTAGGTTTGGTTTTTATTTTTTAGGTTCTTTATAGTAAAAACCGAACCTAAAACTGAACCTAAAAACTAAAATTATCTTATATAAAAACCGGTTCAGTTTAGTTTTATCGGGTTTTTAGATTCGGTTCGGTTTTTTTGGTTTTTTCTCTCCTTTAATACTAATTACAATAAATAACAATTTTGATATCGCAAATCAAGATAATAATATTAATAACATAAATTTGAAAAAGATATTTTGGTTGCTTAATCATATAAATTGAATAAAAAAGAAAAAGAGAAATTAAACAAGATAGATGAAATAAATAAGAGAAAGACATCTACCAAAGAGAAAGAGATGGACAAAATCACCATAGTCATGTTCTGATTTTTATGTTATGAATGCTGCAGAAATTGAAAGAGGAACTCACAGGTCGGTTATTAATTATAAACTTTTAAATAAGGTATTACAATGAATTAGGTATCCAATACCCAAGAAAAGAGATTTGTTGAAAAAATTATATAATGCAAAAGTTAAACATATTTAGCAGATAAACAATCAATTTTTAATAAAAAATTTTTCATATATAAATCATCTTCAAATTTCATAATACATAAAACAATACTTAAAACTTTCTTTTTAATAGTTGAATAATTCTTTTGAGCAGGATTTTAATTTCCAGAATAAAATCTAACCAAATCTTTTTTGTTTTTATTGGGTTCTTTTTGCTTTAAAATTCCCTCAAATTCAATTCCTCCTGCATCATTGCTATCCTGGATTTTCTATTAGTTTATTTAACCCAAATATTTTAGACACATTGTCTTTAACCGTTAAAACAAAAAATTTGGAATTTAATAAAAATATTAGATCTGTTGCTATGATACATAGGATTTATTATAAAGTGATGGCTACTACTCTTTAAACTTGGCAGACAATTCTTTTAAAAGAACAGATCATCATTCTCTTTAACAAAATATCATTTTAGCATACAGAAGGCATATTGGCAAACGAAAAAAATCTTTCAAAATGGCATCATTATTCAGACAGCTCGTCACATATTAATACAATTAATCACTTAATTTTTGGCTCAAAGTATCAAAGTCAAAGACAACTACTCAATACTCATCCTTTTAGGAAGATGCAATAGATCTTTTTTATTTTTATTTTTTTTTTCCATAGACAAATTAATTAATACTTTTTTTTTAATTAAGCAAAGGTCGGTTCGGTCTAAGAACCGAACTGAATTGAACCTAGAACCTACTAATAAAAATAGTTAGAACCAAATATTGGAATATTTAAGTTTGGTTCGGTTCGGTTCAGGAAAAAACCTAATTGAGATATTTGATAAAATAATATAAAGTATCATTCAATCTAATATAAAATATAAAAGAAAGAGTTCGAAATTACAATATAATATATTAATTATAATCAAACTCCAAATTACAATATTTAACAAACTAAAATGATAAACCAAATTATAATTTCATTATTATTATTTTTATTAGGTTTGGTTTTTTTATTTTTTAGGTTCTTTATAGTAAAAACCGAACCTAAAACTGAACCTAAAAAGTAAAATTATCTTATATAAAAACCGGTTCAGTTTAGTTTTATCGGGTTTTTAGATTCGGTTCGGTTTTTTTGGTTTTTTCTCTCCTTTAATACTAATTACAATAAATATCAATTTTGATATCGCAAATCAAGATAATAATATTAATAACATAAATTTGAAAAAGATATTTTGGTTGCTTAATCATATAAATTGAATAAAAAAGAAAAAGAGAAATTAAACAAGATAGATGAAATAAATAAGAGAAAGACATCTACCAAAGAGAAAGAGGTGGACAAAATCACCATAGTCATGTTCTGATTTTTATGTTATGAATGCTGCAGAAATTGAAAGAGGAACTCACAGGTTGGTTATTAATTATAAACTTTTAAATAAGGTATTACCATGAATTAGGTATCTAATACCCAAGAAAAGAGATTTGTTGAAAAAATTATATAATGCAAAAGTTAAATATATTTAGCAGATAAACAATCAATTTTTAATAAAAATTTTTTCATATATAAATCATCTTCAAATTTCATAATACATAAAACAATACTTAAAACTTCCTTTTTAATAGTTGCATAATTCTTTTGAGCAGGATTTTAATTTCCAGAATAAAATCTAACCAAATCTTTTTTGTTTTTATTGAGTTCTTTTTGCTTTAAAATTCCCTCAAATTCAATTCCTCCTGCATCATTGCTATCCTGGATTTTCTATTAGTTTATTTAATCCAAATATTTTAGACACATTGCCTTTAACCGTTAAAACAAAAAATTTAGAATTTAATAAAAATATTAGATCTGTTGCTATGATACATAGGATTTATTATAAAGTGATGGCTACTACTCTTTAAACTTGGCAGACAATTCTTTTAAAAGAACAGATCATCATTCTCTTTAACAAAATATCATTTTAGCATACAGAAGGCATATTGGCAAACGAAAAAAATCTTTCAAAATGGCATCATTATTCAGACAGCTCGTCACATATTAATACAATTAATCACTTAATTTTTGGCTCAAAGTATCAAAGTCAAAGACAACTACTCAATACTCATCCTTTTAGGAAGATGCAATAGATCTTTTTTATTTTTATTTTTTTTCCATAGACAAATTAATTAATACCTTTTTTTTTTTTTTACTTCGCAACTCTTCTTAAGTGGCAAGAAGAGCTTTAAAATCACCATCCATTTCTTATGTGGTATAACAAGCGGCGAAACTAGGATAAAATTTGAGAAAGGTCTATGTTATACTAAATATTATGAAATGAGTTTTAGTTATATAATAATATTAATTAATAATTTTTAAAATATAATTAACTAATACAATATCTATACTAATTGGAGGAGAGCAAGGGTCGGTTCGGTCCAAGAACCGAACTGAATTGAACCTAAAACCTACTAATAAAAATAGTTAGAACCGAACATTGGAATATTTAAGTTCGGTTCGGTTCGGTTCGGTTCAAGAAAAAACCTAATATAAAGTATCATTCAATTTAATATAAAATATAAAAGAAAGAGTTCGAAATTACAATATAATATATTAATTATAATCAAACTTTAAATTACAATATTTAACAAAATAAAATGATAAACCAAATTATAATTTTTTTATTATTATTTTTATTAGGTTCGGTTTTTTATTTTTTAGGTTCTTTATAGTAAAAACCGAACCTAAAACTGAACCTAAAAACTGAAATGATCTTATATAAAAACCGGTTCAGTTTAGTTTTATCGGGTTTTTATATTTGGTTCGGTTTTTTTTGTTTTTTCTCTCCCTTAATACTAATTACAATAAATAACAATTTTGATATCGCAAATCAAGATAATAATATTAATAAACTAAATTTGAAAAAGATATTTTGGTTGCTTAATCATATAAATTGAATGAAAAAGAAAAAGAGAAATTAAACAAGATAGATGAAATAAATAAGAGAAAGAGGGCTTTCACGTTTTGTTTTGGCTCTTTGGAAGAATGAAATAATTGGATTTTTTTTTACAATTTAAAACGGCAGTGTCGTTAATTAAAATTGTCGTTAATTAAAATTAGATAAGAAACAAGAAGGATTTCTTCATCAGCTACCCTCATCACCTACCCTCTTCAAATAAAATATAACGGCGCCGCACCGGGCAGCGGCAACAACAACTGCTACTGCTACAAACTCAAGCAAAGGACTATGGTCCTTTGTTGTTCGCAACTAGGGGGTTCCAATGAACCATCCCCCGAGACCTCCTGGTAACCCCTCGGCGTAACCATAAATAATTAAAAAATAAAAAATTTTAACAAAATTATAATTAGGAGAGAGGCCAAACAATTTCTGATAGCACCACATTATAAAAATGACCGCGTGGATCACACGGCTTATTCTCATGTCCACATGGTTCATGGAATTCACATTTCCATCCAGTATTCAATCGAAAGCCCGGGTGAAGGTACCAAATGAGTCGCATGAGTGTTAGGTGACTAATTTGAGACACGTGTCAGGAAAAGGCAGATGCTTGGGATGAGTCGGTCTCAACCCTACACGTGTAAGGGTAGGATCATGAACCTTGATCAGTAGGGTAAGGACGAGTACGAAATAAGTCTGATCCTTAAACACGCAGAAAGGGGATCAGGAGAAACCAATGTCAAACCAATAGGAGGAGGCTGTGTATAATGGTCTGAAAAGACCACTCGTCCAAGGAGGGTATAAATAGAACATTATGAAACCCTACAGGTATCTCATTCTCTTCTCTCCTTCACTCTTCTCTCCTTTACTCTTCTTTCAGATTCATATTTTGACTTAAGCATCGGAGTGGACCCATTGGTCACCCGGTGTTCTTCCTTACTTCCCTATCATTACTCGATCAAGTTGCTGACCCAGAGGGTCATTTGGACTCTCGAAGAACCGCTTGGAGAACCCATTTTCACTGGAGTCATCAATTGGTGCAGTGAGCGTGGAACCATTGAGTAACAATGCCATTGGGTTCGACAGCTTCAGACGTTATTTCAATAGTATTTCCTGCTCAAGGAGGAATTTCACCATTCTCAGAGGCAGCAACGCCATTGCCATCAATGGTCACAGCTACAAGTTCGTCAAGCATTGTCGCGACAACTCTATGAGGGGGTAGCAAATCTGCTGGTGCTGTTTTTGATCGGATCGTTAGGAGATATGGGGGGAGAAGGCGGCATTCAGTTGAAAGCCCAAGTTCTCACATGGCCAATATGTGGCGTAGATATCCCCCCATGAGTTTGGATGAATTTGAGCAAGACAAAACTCCCATTTGCGAAGAATATCACAAATACCGGTAGGGAGGGGATTGGTAAAACCAGATCAAATTTGATCTAGGTAAACAGAGAAATAATCGGGTGAAGGTCGATGAACATGTTAACCCGAGGAAGGAAGCAAAATCTTACAGTTACGGAGCCAAGGATAGAAATCCCAAAAAAGCTTAATGTGACCCCTATGAATTTAGGAAACCTTCTCCTATATACGAGGAGTCATGTTCTTAGCCTTAACCCCCTCAGGGTCAGGTGAGTAAGAGCCGGATGGAACAGGACCCACCTGAACGTCTGCCTCAGCCACTAAGTTAACATGTTCAATAGGTTCCTCCACTAGAACCGAAGGACCCGCCTCCTCAGCATCAGTAGGGGGCGCTAAGGCGGAAGAATTGCATTCTTAAGAGGCTGATAGCTGGTCCTCATTCCCTGAAAAAAGAGGTGGATTCGGCAGATTCAAGGTGGTATATTCCCTATAGTCATCTAGATCAGTTAAATCGAAGAGGCGGTGAGGAGGTTTTTGCCCTGTGCATTTGATCCTAAACCCCCTCACACGCCCAGCAGCCCCAGGATGATTCCTAGAGTTCATGAGTTCTTCGAATTCCCCATTATCTGAGGAACCCAGATTACTAACAGTCACAGAAGAACTTATGTATTCAAAAAAGAGGAAGAACAAAAAGCACATGAACAGGGAAGATGAACAGACTAGAAAAGGAAAACCAAATCCCAGAAATCAAATTGCAAACCCAGCAAGCTAAAAGAAAAAACAAAAACGCAAGGGAACTTACTGGTAAGATCAAAAGGAAGGCGAAGGAATGAATTGAGAATTACATATTGAAAAAGCCCCAGGAATTGCAGAAAGAAAGTTGAAAATCAAGCCAGATGAGAGATCAATGAAATTACCCAAGTTTCTCCTTTTAAGGGGAAATAATGGAGGAGTAACTGAAAAGACGCCTCCTAACACAATTTTAAACCAAGGGGACACCTGTCGCCTAAGCGTTGGGGACACAAGGCCCGAGGGACACCTCGATTTCTATAAACCTACTGCCAAAAAACCCTTAAAAGAGTTTAAATTACTCACCAGAGGGGGACTCCTGATAGCACCATGTTATAAAAATTACCGCGTGGATCACACAGCTCATTCCCATATCCACATGATTCATGGAATTCACATTTCCACCCGGCATTCAACCGAAAGCCCAGGTGGAGGCACCAAATCGGTAGCATGAGTGTCAGATTTCTAATTTGAGACACATGTCAGGAAAAGGCAGATGCTTGGGATGAGTCGGTTTCAACCCTACACGTGTAAGGATAGGGTCATAAACCTTGATCAGTAGGGTAAGGAGGAGTACGAAATAAGTCTGACCCTTAAGCACATGGAAAAGGGATCAGGAGAAACTCACGCCAAACTAATAGGAAGAGGCTGTGTATAATGGTCTGACAAGACCATACATCCAAGGAGGGTATAAATAAAACATTATGAAACCCTACAGGTATCTCATTCTCTTTTCTCCTTTACTCTATTCTTCTTTCAGATTCATATTCTGACTTAAGCATCGGAGTGGACCCATTGGTCATTCGGTGTTTTTACTTCCCTATAGTTACTCGGTCAAGTTGCTGACCCAGACGGTCATTTGGACTCTCGAAGAACCACGTGAAGAACCCATTTTCACCGGAGTCATCAATTTATGAAATGGATTGTCATATGGATAGAAGAGGTTGGTAATCGATTAATATTGTAAACGACGCATTCAAAAGCAGCAGTCCCATAAGTATCAGGCATATGACTATGATGTAATAAAAATAATCCAATCTCAACAATATGTCTATGTTTTCTCTCTAACTCTCTCATTTTGTTCAAGACTAATTGGTTAGAACCCGAAATTGAGCTGGGAGAATTGTCATTTCTATATAAGTAATTACACCCTGAAATTTTCTACCCCAATCAGAATGAAATATTTTAATTGGGTGATTAAATTAAGTATTTTACAACTACAGTTGGAAATTGAATGAACATCTCTAGGTCTTTTGACTTCTTTCAAAGAAATAAAACCCACATGTATTTTGTATGGTGATAAATGCGAAGTTATAGAATATACCTAATACACCACGTCATTCGTGTGACAAGCCAATAGTATTATAAGAAATGTAATTAATTAATTACTTATTTAATAGTTGATTATTTAAATAAAATTCTAGATTTTAAAATAAAAACTTTAGACCCTAAAATATAAACTCTATATGCTAATTTATTAACTTTAGACCCTAAAATATATTACTAGCGAGATTTTATTGGCTTGTCACACAAATGACGTGGTGTGTTAAACGTATTCTATAATTTCTTGTAATGAGATATAAAGCATAATAACTATAACCATCAAAAAAATTCAATTTGGCGAAGGTCCTCAAACATACGTGCATGCATTTTGATTTGAGAGGAATGAAGTAATTGATTGAGAATCAATAAACAAGATTTTGTGAATTTACTCGTAGAACAAGCACCACACAAAAAATTATGAGAATGAGAAAAATGAATATTATTATTAGAAAGAATGCGTGTAACTATTGGAAAGGTAGGATGCCCCAATCGGGTACGCCAAACATTTAGAGAAGCAACAGAGTCGAGGTGCCTCTATTCAAACACAACCTTTGAAGAGCATTGCCTTCATGTCCAAATCCTTAAAAAGAAAATGATTGGCATAAAATTCAAAAGATGCAGGTTCAGAATTGGTGGTTGCATAAACAAACAAAAAACTACAATCAGCACTAGGAAAATGAAATATACCACGGAATTTGGGATTACGAGCTTATAGTTTTCTAAGTATCCCGGATGTCAACAGTCCAAGGCTGATGTGTAGGCCTTGTGGTGACAAGGCTAGATGTAGGATGTTGAATTCTATTTCAATTGTTTCTTGGGGCAGGACAAGCATTAGCCAAGTCACTCCAACCTCTACAATTGTAGCAAATAACCCAACCCAAACCTGCTACATAGTAAGAACCTACTTTGTCACTCCAACAATTTGTGACAAAAGAGTCTTGGAAATCCATGAAAATCCAACAGACAAGTGGAAAAAATCCAGGCTGTTATGGATGAATTTCTTGGCTGATAATTCTTTCCAGTGGTAGATATGGGTTGCAGCAACATTTTTTTGAAATTTTTGGTGTTTAAATCCTAGAAGTTCTAATACCATAAAGATTATGAGAGCCCAGTGATTTTGTATTGATGTTAAATTGGCTCATATACAATGGAAATCCGAATACAAACATATATCCAAAACTAGAGTACATTATTTATTTATTTGCACGTGTTTTAATTGATCTTTTATGCCTCTCCTCTCCATCACTAACAAAATTTTCCTCAGTTGGGGAAAATAATCGCAAAAATGATACACAGATCACTGGATTGTGTTTTCACTCATCCAGACTTGGAAATCGGCTCATTCTTATCAAAGAGATAGAGCCACTAACATGGATTCTACCTCTTAATTTTATTAAGTGCAGCTTTGACGCCTCAATATCCTATCATGGTTGATTTATTCGGTTTTGGCTGTACTCTTAGGGATGATTCCGGCAACTGGATTCCAAAAGATCCTTCGTTTGTTGAAGCACTAATTTGTCTCTCTTACTCGCATACTCTTCATTTTTGTGGAAGGTGATGCTCAAACGATTATTCTGCTAGCTGCTCCAACAAATTATCAAGAAGACTTACACTTTGCAGCCTTCAATTTGGATGATTGTAATGAAATTACATCTTCTTCTTTTTATAAAAAGAGAAGCTAATGGAATGGCTCATACACTAGCTAGTAAAGGATTACCTACTTTTTAGTGTGCCGTTGGATTTCATTAGTGATGTACTAATTTCAGATTTAATGCAATCATCTTTTTCCCAATCAAAAAGAATTCCCCAACTATAGATATATTCCTTTTTGTCTTTGGATCTGTAAATCAAATTTTGTTGCTCAAAATGAGAATAAACCAGAGAAAAACAATGTACAAGTTAGGACCAAAAGCTCCAATTGTACCTAGCAACCCACTCTCAGCTACATTCTATATATACATCAAATTCAACTTAATACTATGAGAAATGTTTGTTAAATTTTTCTGTACATTGTTAAAAAGCTGCTCATTCCTACATTTTATATGCATATCCAACAAATTAACAGTTGTAACCAATTAAGTTGGCCTAAGAGTCGAGAGCCTTATTTAGTTGCTAAAATTAGATCTTCAATTCGATTTCTCCTGTGCGTAGAAAATTTTAATTACCAAGAAGGTCACCAGCTAAAAAGTCTCTAAGCAACCTCAGAACAAATTAATCGGATCTAACTTAAAAATAAAATAACTGTTGCAGCTGCACACAAAGAAGCTCGAAAAGACTAATTACCTTGAGATATGCAGTACTCACACCTGCACAAACGTTCTTTAGCAATTAATGTGATCCCCTCTATATGCAATTTCTTTAAATTTAGAAAATTATCCATAAAAAGTAGTTGTATTGAAACTAGAACATGAACAGAAACATAAAATAGTACCATTTTAACAAGAATCTGAAATGACAAGTGGTTTCAAAATAAGTAGATGAATCACTCGTTTGTAAACATATAGATATATCCCTATCATATGTACTCATCTATAAATTATTCTCTAAAACACTACTTAAGAACCCTAAATTTTGTTAATTTTGTTGATTTTGCCAATATTCCTTTCATTTACATGTATTCTAAACTTTCTCCCACTCAAAATCCTTAGATCAGAATTAAATAAAGGAGAGTCATCGTTTGTTACCTTGAGAAACCCTAGCTTAATTTTGCGGCTGAGATCATAAGCATGGATCTTTGCTTCGACAAAAACTCATAAATTAATAAATAGAGCCACTAAATGAAATAGTACTCCACAAAGAGAGGAAATTTGAAGGAAAAGAAAAAATTGCCAAAATGGCTTTGATCTGCACTCACACCTGCACCTAGTTCTTGCTTGTTTCCATTTCTTACAAAGAAACAAGATTTGAATAAGGTGCAGGTGCAAATGCAGAAAAAGGCTACTGGCATCAGTCTGATGAATTCTTTTTTCTAATATTCCAATTAATTAAATCTCAAGGTAGATAGGAATTATTTATAGTGCGAGGGAAACAGATAGAGAATAGAAAATTAGCCAATTAGAAGAAAGGATAAGGAAGAGAAAGTAGCATGGGGCCATCGATCGTGCGTAAAATTTGAAAACGGATAAGGATTTGACAAGTATCATTATGTTGTCCCAAAAATGTAAAAGAGTAGCTTGGACTTGGCTAATTAATTATATAATATAATATTAAACACAAACCCACGTGATGTATACGCACTAAGCACGTGGGATTTGATGTGCTTACCAATCCTATTCTGACGTCTGGTGTTTTAACAGCTGACACTCGCTGCCGACCGCGTGCGTCCTCTTCACCTCTTCTTTTCTGCAACAGAAGATACTTATGTTTAATATCTTATTTTTCAATCACCATTATCCGTCTCTACAGTACACTTATTGGTATAAACATGAATTCATCCTTTTAGTACTGTTTATTTTTGACCAAGTTTAATTCATAATTAAGGAAATAGCAACGTCAAAACGGGTCATAATACCTTAATGCAATTCATATATTATGTAAATTTGGTGAATTAAGATTGAGATTATGTTGGGTTAGTGTTGAAAATATATTAATATGTTTAATCCATCAATAAATGGGTAACCCATTTAACTCATTGAAAAATTAAACATAAGTATCATTTATATATAAAAATATCAAAATAAATCTTAATATAATAACATAATTCATATAACATGCAAATTTAATAAATCTATCAAATGTTTTGAAGGGTTAAGTCTTCTTTGGTTTCTCACCCAGGAACCATATTTCAAAATCTGTTATTGTAATATTTGGCATATATGAGTTAGGGGAGAATTGCTGATTTGGCAATCTGTGCCATCAACATCTCAAGCAAACTAAGATTATAGAGAAATTATAGAATATGTCCGGTATACCACGTCATTCGTGTGCCAAACTAATAAAATCACGCCGTATCATATATTTTAGCATCTGGGGTTGATAAATTAGCTTCTACGGTTTATATTTTAGGGTCTAGGGTTTTTATTTTAGAGTTTAGAATTTTATTTAAATAATCAACTATTAAATAAATAATTAATTAATTACAACGTGTTATTTTTCTATTAGTTAGAGGGCAATTTGTTATACGTTTATTGGCTTGGCACACGAATATCATGGTATGCCAGACATATTGTTTAACTTCTCAAGATTATAACCATTAATATTTACAGCTCCTCCCACGTGACATTGTGTATATTTTTCAATGCAAAAATATTTAATTATTTGCATATATATTATATAAATATTTCAATTCTTTCTTTTCCTATGAGGTATCAAAGTCTAACTCCGAAAAATTAAGCAATGATGAAGCGTGGTCATCTTGCTCTTGGACTCATGATGAGGAGCAATACGAAACTCTGCTTTTAAATTCAAGTGGAAATTCGAGATCAAAGATCAGTTGTAAGAATTATGCTACCGATGGAGATTGATTTTTGTCATAATTTCGTAAATTACCCATAAATACTTATTCATAGATAGTTATAAAAAGATTACTCACATTATCATGAATGGTATATAATGAAGTCAATTCTCATAAATTATTAATACTAAAACTATCTTCTATCTCATCCAATAAAATTTTTTACTTAATCAAAACAATTAAATATAAAATTATTAAAAAAAAAAAAATTGAGATCATTTTCTAAAGGGAATAGCAATACCTTTAGAAATTTTAAAGTTATTATAGCGTTGAAACTATTTTTAAACATAATCCACAAGAAAATAACTAAATACCAACCAATTAAGGAGAAAAAACATAAACTAAATCAGTAATTATAAATTTTTTTCTTACCAATTGATTTTGAAGATCAAATATATAGATAAAAGAATTCTGTTGGCAAAATTATTCCCGCTAATGATCAAGGAACAAGATTACTAATAAAACTTCTATTATATCCAAAAAAAAATCCTTGCTGTTCCATTGTTGTTCCTGCAGTAATAACACCACCCATGTCATTTGTCCCACAAAAATATCTATACATTATCTTAATTTTAATTTATTTATATTACTCGCTTTGGAGCGAATTATTCATCTCTATTTACAAAATAATAAGATCTTATGTTCCTTATCACATGGATCAATCAAAGGTTCCAGTCTAAGAATTTCAAAAAATAAAAAGAATAATTTAAAAATTTGGCTGTTAATTAATAGCAACATAATTTGAGTGTGGGTGGTCCCTTCCCAAAACTTGCTAATACAATTTCAAAAGACTGACTGTTGTATGTGCTGTTTTATTTAGTAGTAGTGTTCTAAAAAGCATATAGCGTCCTTTTGATGTTTCATTTTGGCACCACTAACCAGCTCACCATTTTTTGTTTCTGTGTGTTTTCTCATTATATCCTCTATTTTTCAATCTTTAATTAATTCAACTGTATCTCAACCTCTTATATTTTCTTTTCCAGTTTAATTTTAATACAGTTGTTTCTTTTGTTTTTTATTAATAAAATTACAGTTAATATGTTTGTCAAATTAATGTTTTCTGAAATACATTTGTGTTTCATTAATTAATTGAGTTGCCATATTACTTTCCTTTTTCTTTAACATGGAGTCCTTAAAGTTTTATTTTGATATAATTTAGTTATTTTGAAGCATATAGTTGACATTTTTGGGACCCAAACAGTCCATTAAATGTACATTTGGATGCTGACATATTGAAATTGCATATTTGGGAGTTGACTTATGGAAAAGCTAATATATTTGAACCAATTCAACGCAATTCCCTCCATGTAAATCAAATTAAGCATATCACATTCTTAATGTGTAAGCCTGTAAATGTACCAGATTTCCATAGACTAGTCACTAAACGTGCAATTTCAATATAACAATACCCATACGAACACTAGTTGATAGATCAGACCTAAAAATATTATTTTTCGCATGTAATTTTATTTAGTTGGGTTACTATACTATTACATGATTTGAAAAGGGTCTCAAATTAATATGATATATATAGAATAAACCTCAATTCAAAGAGCATCCACCCAAAAAATGCGGTCGAATTTAGAAAAAGGAGTTAACATATCATTTTCAAATCAATAAATAAGATTAAGCGAATCTAGTTATTTATCAGAAAAGTTGAAAGGGAAAGTCTTATCTCTAAATTTTAAAGATCAAAAGTGACTATAACCAACATTACCTATCAATCAACCAAGTAATGAAAAAGATTGTTATCGATTTGCACCACCACAGCAAACCGAAAAAGCCATTATGATTATAATTAACCACCAATACTTTTAGAGAGCACTGAAACTATTCATTGAGATGCAAAAGGAATTGCCCTTCAAAAGATTATGACAATTAAATAAAACAAAGTGATCGAAGTTATGCATAGAAAAAAAAAAAAAAAAAAAAAACTTGATACATCCTATACCTCTCAACTTGGCTTCAATTGCCAAATGGCACCCCCAACTTTAAGAATATTCAATTTGCCCCTCGATACTTGGTTAAACCAACCAAATTTGCCCCATTGTATCTGATGTGGCATGAGAGTAAAGTGGCTCAAAGCAGAGCGCGTGATGATATTTTACACTCCATAAAAAGCAATCAAACGGCTGAGATTAATTCATCAAACTTAAGATCAAACGGTTGAGAATAATAGCCGCTTCTTCTTCTTCATCGATCTATGTTCTCATGTCTTCAAGCTCCTTCTCCTCCTCTCATGTCTTCAAGCTCTCTCTCTCTCTCTCTCTCTCTCTCTCTTTTCTTTCAGATGATGGCGATCTGAGCCAGCACCGGCCTCTCTGTTCATCCTTGTTTCTTATTATTTTTTTTTTTTTTTTGATATGGAAATACGGTGAAAACTCAAGCAAGGCTATATAGGACGGCAACGACAACAAGCACAAATGGGAACACAAATGGCTAGCAAATAGTGAGCGGTGAAGGCATGATTTTTCGGCAGTTTTCAATATATTTTTATTTAAATTGAAATTCATTTTGGGTTTAATGTTGAATTTGTTTGATGTTGGATAAATATAATTGATTCTCTGTTTGCATAAATGAAATTGATTCTCGGCAATTTTCAACTTGATTGGAGTGTTTCGGTTTGAATCCGAATTGGATTTGTATTTTTTTAGGTTCTTACTTTAATTACCATTTTGGTTATGTTCATGTTCTTTAAATTGTAACAGAGGTTCAAATATGTCGTTGAATTGTTAGCTATTTTTAGGCAGTTTTTGTGGATGTGGTGGTGGTGTCAATGGCGATGGAATTGATATGAATAAAAGAAAAGAAAGAACAAAAGTAATTACAAATCAGCTAATGATGTTTTAGTTGCCATCTCAATTTCTCTATTTAATTAATTCTACAAATGCTTAATTAGTTATGAAAAAATTATTTCCATTTGTGTGTTATTTGTAGAAGAAAGATTAAAGTAAATAAATTTGAAAATTGAAAAGAGAGACAAAGAGGAATGAGGAAGATGGTGTATTTCAAAAAAAAAAAAAAAAAGTAAGGAGGGAGTTTAAGGAAATTGTGTAAGGGTTTTTTTGAAATTTTTGTAATAAGCGCCATGTGTCCAGTTTTGATTGCGTTAACTTTTCAAATTTGACACATGGCAACGTGTAGAACACACTCTCCCTCGATTGTCTGGTTTAGTTGGATCCAAGGGACAAATTGGGTCGCTTTAGCCAAGTTTAGGGTATCATTTAGTGTTTTGAGCCAAGTTCAGGGGGTATCAGATGTATTAGGCAAAAAAAATATTTTTTTGTTAATTATCACTATACATGATAATTAACTCGTAACGTATGCCCTAAAGCCAGCTATGCACCATTAATCATTGAAAGTTGTAAAGGCTATCCAACTCCGTTATCATTGATGAAAAATTACATACTTATACTAGACCCATTTGGGTTTCTATCTTATGACAATTATAAGAATAGTCCTTGTACAATACAATACAATTAACTATATTCTATCATTCCCTCTTAAGTTGAACGTGGTTGGAAACTAATTTCAACTTAGCACACATATTTTGAAAACGCGCTTTTGATAGCAGCTTAGTAAGATCATCAGCTAACTGGTCAAGATCATTAACAAATTGAACATCCAATTGCTTTCTTGTAACTTGATCACGAACAAAGAAGAAATCAACTTATTGGCAGTGAGATATGTAGCACTTCAATTGTCACACCAAACCCATTGAGCAAGCGATAATTTGAATCCTAAGTTGGGATTGGATGAATTATGTGAAGATGATCGCTTAACTGCAAAGAACCAGCCTAATCGACATTAGAGTAGCCGTGCAAAAAAAAAAGATATGTCAGGTCGCAACAGTATACCAATCATGGTTGTTTGTTGTAAATACTAAAGGATACGTTTAAGTGCAACCCAATAAGTAGTAGTAGGAGCATGTAGAAATTGAAAAACCTTTTTTACTACATATAGGATATCAGGTTGTGTAAAAGAAAGATACTGCAAAGAACCAACAATACTGCGATATTGAGTAAAATCAGATAATGTTTCTCCCAATTTTAAGATGCATTTTTTCTGTGAAGCAAGTAGATGGTGAAATACCACTACATGTATGCATGGATATGCACCTTAACAAGTCATTAATGTACTTACTTTGAATAAGTGACAAACCCGATTTTTGTTAACATGCCCAAAAAGTACTTCATAGCACCTAGGCTATGGATAACAAACTTGGATGTTAAAAGAGAAATAATTTGATCAAGTCGACTTCTATTGTTGTCTGTCACAAGATCATCAACATAGATAAGACAATAGAGGTGATTTATACCCTTGCAATAGAAATATAAGGATGTATCATTTAACAACAAGCTCACACAGAGTTCAGTTAATTATTTATGCCACATCCTCGAAGTTTGTTTCAATTCGTAGAAGGACTTCTTCAAGAAACAAAAATGATTCAGAAAAGAAGGGTTAATGAAACTTTGAGGTTAAGTCATGAAAACTTGTTCCTCTAAAGTTCCATGAAGGAATTCATTTAACACATCCATATGAGTAACTAGCCATTGAAAAGAGACTACAAGAGATAGATCCAAATAATTGTTGTTCTCACAACCGGACTATATGTGCCACCATAATCACCCGGTCGTTGACAGAATCCATTAGCTACTAATTAAGCTTTATAACATTTTATAGAACTATAAGGGTTTCTTTTCATCCGTCCCATTGGCAATCCACCAAATTTTGAAATGAAGAAATGAGAAACTAATTTTCAAGTTCCTTTATCTATAAGTGAATTTTACTCCTCTTGCATCGATTTATGCCAATGATCAAGTTTATAGGCTTGTGTAACGCATACGGGCTTAATTTCATTAAGCACAACAGCTGCTACAAATTGCCTAGGCTTAAAGGACCCAGTTTGAAGTCTTGTAGCCATGTGATGGGGAGGAGTGGAGCTGGAATTTACATGAGTGCTGCTTGGTACCATATGTTGCAGTGGATCATAATTCGACACATCACCAGCTATGGTTAACTAGGAGTTGATGCGGAAGCGGGTGGCAGTATTGGTGAGGCTACTAGAAGCGGTGATTTCGGTGGTGTAGGAGTGTGAGGTGGCAGGTCAGAGGTATTAGTTGTTGGGGTTCATCATCGGAAAAATAACGTGGCGCAGCGGAAATTACACCGTTAAAATTTTCCTAGAATCCACCTATCGTGTCCGATTACCATTGATTGGAATAAAATCAATTTGAATCAAGAGAGATTCACTCACCAAATACGTCTGTTCTAGAGACTGCTGTAGAATCGAATCTTTAAGCGGAAACGATCTCCACAATCCGATGCACGACCAACTATCGAACGGGAACCGGTGCTAGCCGAAGAAGCGGAAGGAATGGAGACTTATTTGCTGTAAATTGTGGCTGTTTTGGGGCTGAAATTTCCAGCAAATAAAATAGGGTTAGGATTAGGTTTTCTTCCTTAAGTGTGCCCTTATATAGAGACCTTGTCTAATTGGGTTTAAATTAGGTTAATTAAACCCAAGCCCACTAGGATTATAATTACATAAATAAACTTTAATTAAAAAATATATACTATGTAATTTAATTCCATTTGGCTAAATTTAATTACCCCTAAATAAAATTTTATCACGCTTAAGTAAATACAATACATGTATTTAATTTTCCTACTTAGGCAAATTATTTAATTAATTGTTTACTTTATGTAATTCGATTAATTGATGAATTAATTAATTATATTATGTAAACTTATTAATTAAATAAAATCAACCCAATGTTAATTACGTGCCTTAACACCAAATGTCAACTAATTAATTAACGCATTCCTTCCAATATATATTACATATACAATTTCTATAAGTTCCGGCTCAGTTGATCTATGTGCATGATCCTATAGGTCTGTCTTTATGTTAGCAATAGGCCCAAGGCCCACATATTGTAAGTGGGTTCTAGCAAACCATTACAGGCCCCAATTAAGACAGAGATGCAGCAATCTGTTGAAAACACTGACCAAGTAGTAATCTTACAGTGTCCTTTGCCAAACGATATCGATATAAATAAACAAGAGGCATGGTGTCCGTCATCCTCTTCTGATGTTTATTATATTTCTTGATCTTGAGTTGACTGATTAATCAAATAAGTAACTGACTTACTTGGGTATGGCCATACACTTATTAGTCCCACTCATCAAGTGGCCAATGATATCATCTCGGTGTTACTCGAGTGATAATTCCATCACTTCATCATCAATATCAATATGTTCATCGGTCCACCCAGTTATACCCATATTTAGCATCCTTTTACAGACCTGTTAGGCGTATGTCAAAGTGAACTGGATTCCATATTGATACTATAATGAAATCTGGTCTGAGGACAAAAGAGACCTACTCAAGAAAGACCTATGACGCGACAACCTTGTGGCTTTCTTGTGCAGATCGATCCAGTCCCATGTCAACCACATATACCTATATTCATGACTGACTTTACAAGGACTATGGCCAGTTTAGAACTGCCATACAGTCATCGAATATACAAGTCTGTGGTTCTATTCGTTCCCACGATTAGAACAGACCTGGGATAGGTTTTATGATTATCAATCAATGGATACTTTACTCATATTATATCACAATATATAAATGAAATAGATTAATTGCCTTTATTAATGTGACACAAATATTGTATTCATACAATGATTCTTAATGTATAATACAAAATATAAGAATCTAATGCCCTAAGAACTAGGGCACACCAACAATCTCCCACTTGCACTAGTTCCAAGTGGGCATTGCCCTAATTCCTATAGATCTGGTATGACCGTCGTGCTGTATCTGCGGCAGCACTTTGGTCAATGGATCAGCGATATTATTCTTGGTGTCAACCCTCTACAATGATATGTCACCTCTATTCACGATCTCCCGAATGAGGTGAAACTTTTTGAGCACATGTTTGGATCTTTTGTGTGACTGGGGCTCCTTAGCTTGTGCGATGGCCCCGTTGTTGTCACAAAAAAAACATTAATTAGGTCTAGGATAATGGGTACTACTTCCAACCCGGTTATGAACTTATTGATCCAAACTACTTCTTTTGCAGCTTCGCATGCAACTATGTACTCAGCTTCTGTTGTAGAGTCAGCAATGGTGGCCTGCTTTGAGGACCTCTAACTAATGGCACTGCCATTCACGAGAAAAACATAACCAGACTGTGACTGGTTCTCGTCCTTATCTGTCTCAAAGCTTGCATCAGTGTAACCTGACACTACCAGCTCATCTTGACCTCCATACACTACGAATGCATCCTTAGTCTGATTAAGGTACTTCAGATTACCTTGACAGCCTTCCAGTGTTCCTCCTTGGGGTCCAACTGGTACCGGCTAGTCATACTTAGTGCTTACGTGACATCAGGCCTTGTACATAACATGGAGTACATAATAGGCTTGTGTAACGTATGCGGGCTTAATTTCATTAGGCACAACAGCTGCTACAAATTGCCTAGGCTTAAGGGACCTAGTTTGAAGTCTTGTGACCATGTGATGGGGAGGAGTGGGGTTGGAATTTGCATGAGTGCTGCTTGGTACCATATGTTGCAGTGGACCATAATTTGACAAATCACCAGCTATGGTTAACCTAGGAGTTGATGGGGAAGTGGGTGGCGGTATTGGTGAGGCTATTAGATGCGGTGATTTCGGTGATGTAGGAGTGTGAGGTGGCAGGTCAGAGGTATTAGTGGGGCTAAGTGGAGTGGGTAATGAATTCTTCAAATTGAAACTTTGATTCCTGGAAACTTGAATTCTCAAAATTGAGCTCCAAATTCTTCAATTCCAATAATCAAATAAGTCTCTAAAGGATTGGGTTTGGTTTGGAATATGTTTTGGTTTTAAGAATTTGAGAATTGGTGTATTCTCTCTTTCTATTAATTCCTCCTAGTAATCTCCCTCATTTCTTGTTATTAATTGTTAATCCCTTTTTGTGAACTGCCTTCAATCCTAAAGAAGTCCGTAATACAGAGAACTAGGTGGAAATTTTGTTGTCTCCCTATAATCCAATAATTGTCTCATTTCCATTCATTCTGGTGACACAATGATAGCCGTGCAGCTGTAGCTTCCACAATTAGAAAAGAGTCAAGAGCCATACGACTATCATTACAGCCGTACAGCTGTGGCTTCCACAGCTGTGCGGCTGTAATGATAGTCGTATGGCTCTTGACTCTTTTCTAATCTAATTCTTCAAACTTCCCCCAAGTTCATTTTTCAAGCTCGTTTGAATCCAGATCTTTACTTCTTAAACCAGTTTCAATAATGATTCTAACACAAAGGTTCATTGATTCAGTTTTCATCACAGAGATCTTAAAAATCTGGCTCTCACAGTACCCTTTGTGAACTTTTCTATAACCAAAGAAAACACAAGGTGTGGAACGAAGTTCAAGTTTGTGCTTGGAATAAAGATGCAACCATGGATAACATAAGCAACCAAATATTTTAAAAGAACAATATCAATGTCAAAACCAAATAGATAATGAAATGGACTTTGGTATTTGAGTTGTTGAATAGGTAAGCGATTTATAAGATGCATAACATAATCAAATGCATGACTCCAAAATTTAGGTGGGACATGTGCATGATTAGGGATAAATCCGGTTTCAACTATATAGCGATGTTTGCTTTCAGTACAACCATTTTGTTTGGGTGTGTAAGGATAAGAAACACATTGAGTTATCCCATTCTCTCATAAAAAATTGGTTAAGGCTTGATAATCTCCTCCCCAATCAAATTGAAAGATTTAATTTTGACATTAAAATAATTCTCAACTAAGGCTTTGAAGGATTTAAAATGAATAGCACTTTGGATTTATTTTTCATCAAATAAAGCCATGTATATTTACTATAGTGGTTATAGAAAATTACTTAATACACATAGCCATCATATGAGGGAACGAGTGTTGGACCCCAAACATCAAAAGAACACACGAGTTCTAATGGTTCATGTGCAACAAATGATGATGAAAGAAATGGTTGCTTGTGCATCTTACTTATACAACAAGCATCACACAACGAAGCAGAATATGAGGAACGAGAATCAGCTGAAATTTTATTAAATTGTAAAATTTTATTAATAATAGGTCTCACATCATGGTCTAATCTAGCATGCCATATGGATTAAGAAACAAAATTAGCTATAACATATATTGGAGGTGCAATACACATTAAGTAGAGCCCTTGACCACTCTTGCCTCTGAAAAAAATATGCTTCGTTTCCAAACCCCTGATAAGAAAATGATCAGTAAAAAATTCAACAAACATAGGATTAGCATTCGTCGAGGCAAAATAGATAGAAAATTTGAGTTGAACATGAAACACAAAGGATATCATGAAAATTAAGCAATTTACTATCAACTAATAAACTTGAAGTACCAACACGAGATATAAAGAGTTTAGACCCATTATTGAGTCAAACATCTTCAAAACCTTGGTATTCAAAATGAATAACAAGGTTATCTAATTCTACAGATAAATGTTGTGTCACATAGGTGTCAACAATCCAGGGTTTGGTGGCATATGGGTTGAGTCAGCGATGGTCATGTGAGATGAAAGATGGCTGGTGTTGGTATTGGGTCGATACGTCATTGGTGATGGGGAAACCTTAGCATGATGACCGAATCTATGAGAACTATAGCATGTTATACAAGTATTTGGTTTATTAATGCCATAATTTTGAAAATAATTTTGAGAATAATTTGGTGCAATATGGTTACTGTTGTTGGGATAATTATCATTGGTATATAGAGTTTACCTCCTCCTCGTCTGCTACGGCTATTTCTGCTATGACTTGCTCTTCCACAACCACCACAATCGTAATTTTAGGGACTAAAATTATACAATGGTATAGTGTGCAGTAGGGGGAATCGGGTCAGCAAATTAACCCCTAGATAATTTCCTTTCTTCATTAAGAAGTGGACCATAAACATCATCAAATTCCACGTGTTCAAGATTTGTTTCAAAGTGTGCAAAAGTTGATTATAATCATCTCCCAACCCCACTAAAATCTGGTCAACCAAGTTTTCTTCAGGCATAGTATAATTGAAGGCAACCAATTAATCGGATATCGATTTATCTAGTTGAACATACCTGATTTTTAGAGAAGTTACCAATAGCAATGCTAACAATATTGTTGGTCATAGTTACAATTGCAAACACAGGTGGAAGTGGTGGCAAAAAGGACAAAATTGGTGTTTCATTGGTGGATAATGCAGTGATGACTGTTTCCGGAATAGAGGAGTTGTTTGGAAGGGATTCAGTTGACATGTTAGTGGTGGACAACAAGGTAATTTAGTATTGAAATTTTAGAGTAGCTATGATACCATATAAAGGCTATCAAACTCAATTATCATTGATGAATATTTACATCCTTAGACATGATACATTAAGGTTTCTATCTGATCACAATTACAAGAATAGTCCTTGTACAATACATTACAATTAACTATATTCTATCAAAAGTCCCTACAAATAAAACCTGTTAAATAGGTGGACTCTTCTTCTAAGTCTGTAATCAAGATATGAAAAATTACTGACAATGTCTTTTTCTAACTTTATTCCATTATATATCATATGAAATTTTATAAATATGAGTTTTTTAAGTTCTATTTCTAAAACACCGAATTTTCTTTTATATGGCAGAAAACTCTATTCCCTCCTTTTCCTTTATGTGTTTTTCTCTTCTCCTTGTGGATTTTTTTTTAAAATTTATTCTTTTATCGACCTCTCTCTATTTTATTTTTATTTCTCTAATAATTTTGATTTTCTTATTGAGCTAAATGCCTAAAATCTTCCAAACCTGCACATAAATTTTTTTTGTTCTTGAACTTGAAAGATGGTTTGTTGTTAGACATGTTATGTTGTGATAATTGATTTTTTTTTTCTTATTTTCTATTCTGTTTTCATTCGTCTTCGTTTTTTTTCAATTTTCAGTCAGCTTTCTAATGTGTTCTTGGTTAGTGGTTTTCTGGTCTCTTTTTATCTACTTTCATAGTGGTTTTGTTTATTGTAATTCTTAGTTTGGTCTATTTTGCTTTTTTTTTCAGTAAGCAACATTTCTTTCTTCTTCCCTTTCTATTAATTTTTCAAACGAAAAAAATACTTATGAGTTTTTTATTTCATTTATAAACAACCGTTGAAAAATACACAAATTATCATTAAAATTAGGTAATGCATAAAAGAGACTAAGTATTATGTTTGTTCACTTTAGTAAGTAATTACCCCTAGAATTTTTTTGAAACCAAAACCGCTAAAGAAAGATAGAAAACTCTATGGAACTCTCTTATGAAGAAAGCGACCAATTGGTCCAGAGTAATAAGAAGGTGAAAGGCTCAGATGGTAAGCCAAGCTCATCAAAATCATTTGAGACCATGGACCACACTGATCAAGCTTCACCTGAAAGACACCATAGACAAAAGTCACGCTGGGCAGATCAGAGAAGA
Organism: Euphorbia tirucalli; assembly: GCA_039660915.1. Taxonomy (NCBI): domain Eukaryota; kingdom Viridiplantae; phylum Streptophyta; class Magnoliopsida; order Malpighiales; family Euphorbiaceae; genus Euphorbia; species Euphorbia tirucalli. The sequence goes on from CM077639.1 coordinate 18,388,377, forward strand.
ATTAGGTAGATGAGGATATGTCTAATTAAATGACTGCTTTACTGAGGACCCAGTTATGGAGGATTTTGTAGCCATATTTGATAACGAAGATGATGATAGTCATGCCCTAAGGTACGATTTTCCTCATCTGAAAAATGCATTTCCTAGGCTAGATAGAAAGAAACCCTCATTGTCAAGGTGCTAGGCAAAAGAGTTGCCTTTAATTATCTCTCAGCCAGTTTGAAAAAGTTTTGGATCAAACGTGGGATCTTCGCACTCATTGATATTTGTAATGACCACTATTTGGCCAAATATCCCTTAAGTGAAGAGTATGAAATGGAGCTTTCAGGGGGACCTTGGGTAGTGGCTGACCATCTGGTTTCAGTGTCAAAATGGTAGCCAGATTTTGATCCTTATGACAACCATGTTTCAACCATTGCTATATGGGTTTGTTTTTTAAACTTCCCTATCGAGAACCACAATTACCTGGCATTAATGAAAATGGGCTCAAAGCTAAGAAACACCCTCTTTGTTGACAAAACTACATCCACCGTCATAAGAGGCAAGTATGCTCGTGTTTATGTTGAAATTGACTTGAGTAAGCCGTTGATAGCGAAGTTTAAACTGAGGCGAAAGATTTATCGGGTTGAATATGAAAGGCTTCACAATATTTGCTTTACATGTGGGGTGTATGGTCATAACAGTGAAGTTTGTCTAGATGTCATTAGAGAAGGAGATGAGAATTATGAAGTAAACACTTCTGTGATAGGAAACAAAGGAAAGGAAGCCAAAAATAAAGATGAAGTCTTTGAAGATTACAGACCATAGATATATGTAAAAAGAAACAATAGATGCAGAACAAAAAAATTGACGACCACTTCAAACGGAAATATGGGCAAACCGGTGCTAGAGAAAGAAGCTACTACTCATCACGTGTTTAACAAGAAATCAAGTAAAGGGTAAGGGACCCCCACCAAGATCATAACATGTCTAATCATTTCCCTTCTTTAAGAGTATAAGAAAGGAAAGAAATGACTAATGAGACCTTAGCATTTAATGCTACTAAAAATAACCATGTGATTGTTGACAATGGAAAAGCACCAGCTAGGGTTGCTGAGGATAAAAAAGAGGATGCCAACTCCGTTAAGGAGGACATTTTGAGGCCCACTAATATTGACCGAAGGCATACCAAAAGGAAGGCCTAAAAGCAACTGTCAAAGGAAGTTCCATCAAACAAGATAAACCCCATCCATAGAGCCCAGAAGGAGAACCACCCTCCTAATGTGGGTCCAATTGATAATCAAGGCTCTACTACCCTTTTAGATCCATATAAGAAAGAGGCCCCTTTTCCCCCTAAAGTTAAAGATTCTACCAAACCAAAGTCTCAACCAAATTTTGCGTCCTTTGCTTGTATCCCTATGGATGGTGATACCTTGATGGTGGAAACCATAACATACAATCGTTCTCTACCTCCAGATTTTGATAAAGAAGTGGTGGTTGATATGCAAGTGGAAGAAGTAATGCCCATTGATAACCAGATTCCCCCTGCTCATGCGGATTGTATGATGGAGATTGAGGAGAATGGTGACCCATCTGACCTGCTTAATGCTCGGGCAGGTGTAGATAGCAGTGAGGCGAAAGGCAACACAAGATCTATTGATCAATCCTCGATGGTTGGAGGTAAAAAAGAGACTCCTAATGCTTGACTGCTCTCTGTGTTTGTTTGAGTAGCCCTTGTATGTCCTCAGTATTGGATAAGTTTCAAGTAGTTTCTTGCGATGTTGATTATTTTTTACAATCTTCTTTATGGATTTTTTATTCTGGAATATCTGAGAAGGGGTTAATAAACGTAGCCTGCTCCATTTAAAAGACTTGATAAAGAATCATAAGTTATTTATTTTTTGCATTGTTGAGACTCAAGCGGAGGGTTAGAGAGCTAGTGTGTTAGGTAATTGCCTCTGTAATTAGAAGTACATTTGTGTAGATGCTGATGGGAGATCTAGAGGTATTTATGTTTTCTAGAATTGTTCCCTCTTAGACTTTACTCCAATTCACACTAGTAGGCATTTCATCCATGGAACAGTCAATCGTAATGGAAATTTAATGAGTTACCTTACGGTGGTGTATGCAAGTACAGTTGCTAGCCCCGAGAAATATGATGTGGGAAGCTATCCATAGCTTTAAACAGGCTAAGAATGATCCCTGGTTTGTTGTCGAGGATTTTAATGATATTGCACAATTAGAGGATGAACCGCGGGGGGGGGGGGGGGGGGGGGGGGGCGCTACGATAGTTACTTCAACCGTTGCCTTATCCATAAAAGATAGTTGGACAATGTTAATTTAATTCATCTAGGATTCTCTAAAAACCATTTCACCTGGAGGCATCAACTCCTTAGAGTGAGATTAAATAGAAGTTACGTAAACTCTGCTGCGAAAATTGCTTACCCGAATGCCTTCGTGTCGAACCTTCCCTTTCGTCACTCCAACCACTGTCTGCTGCTGATTAAATAAGAGGGACTTTACTATGACAACGCAATTGCCCTTTTTGATATATGGCAGCCTAGGATACTCATCCGGCATTTAAATATTTTGTTGTTCAAAATTGGCACCCTCATTTGAATATTTTGCAAGCTGCCGATAATTTTGAAAAGCAAGTGCAAGTTTGGAAAAAGAAATAGTTTGGGAATATTATTTATAGGAAGAATCTCCTCTTAAATAGGCTCATAGGCATATAAAAAATGCAAAAGGTGACTTGTCATCATAGTATGGATTTGCTGGAGAAGAATCTTTAGGCTGAGCTCATCCTAACATTAAATCAAGAAGAATTACTTTAGTGTCAGAATTCCCAAAGGGAGTCGATTAGAGGTGGGGATCAAAACACTAAATTCTTCCATATCTCCACGGTGATTAGGCGTAATAACAATACAATTTATATGTTGAAGAATAGAGGCAATGGATCACCAATCAAGCACACCTGGAAAAGTTAATTATGGATTTCTACAAGGATCTTTTTACCATTGACCCTGATTTGGCTACCCCAAGCATGGTGCCTACCAACTTTCCTATTCTTAGTGAAGAATTGCTTGTTATTACTTTTGGAGCAGTTACTGAAGAAGATATGCAAAGAGTTGTCTCTGATATGGCCCCGTTTAAAGCATCAGTATAAACGGTCTTCCTACCGGTTTCTTTCAAAAGTACTGGTGCTCTGTGAAAGATAGTCTTATATCTTTTATACAGAAAGTGTTTCAGGGATCACAAACTGTGGAAAGTGTTAATGAAACACTTCTAGTGCTTATTCCCAAACTTCAGAACCTAGAGAATCCTACGTAGTTCTGTCCGATTAGTCTCTACTATGTGATTTACAAAGTAACTACCAAGGTCATCTTTAATAGATTAAAGAGTATCATGTCACTACTTATTAGTTAAAACCAAAGCATCTTCGTCCCAAGAAGGTAAATCTAGGATAATGTCATTGTAGCTCAAGAGATTGTCCACTCCATGCAAATCATGAAAGGTAAAAAAGCCTATTTTGCTATGAAGATCAATTTAGAGAAAGATTATGAAAGGCTGGATTGGAATTTCATTATTAACACCTTAAGGCATAGACGAATTCTGAGAGCTAGATTTGTGTGGTTGAACAATGCAGTTCTTCCTCGTCTATGCAAGTGGCTTTTAATGGCAATATGACTGAGTCCTTTAAACTATATAGAGGCATCAGGTAGGGAGACCCTTTGGCTCCGTACTTATTTATCCTTTGTATGGAGAGATTAAGTCACACCATCCATGAGCAAGTCGTTAAAAATAATTAGAAGGGTGTCCAGATGGCTAAAAAAGTTCCTGTCATTCTCACCTCTTCTTTGTAGACGACTAATTTTTATTCAGTGAAGCTTACAGAGATCAGATTTCGATTATGGAGGACAGTCTCATTCACTTTTGCTCTGCCTTAAGACATCATGTTAATGTGCCTAAGTCAAATATATGCCTCTTTAAGAATGTTGGTTCAACGCTTGGTCACAGTTTGAGTCGGGTTTGTGGGATTCATCTTACTACTTGTCTTGGCAAATACCTAAGGATTCCTCTTATGGATAAAAGAATCTCCAAGTAGACCTTTGCTAAAGTTGTTAATAGAACTGCTTCTAAGTTAGCAGGTTAGAAAGCGTCTAACCTATCCATGGCAGGCCGAGCCACTCTTATCAAAATGGTTACCAATGGTACTCCGGATCATGTCATTCAGAGCGATCTTCTGCTAGTTCATACAGCTAAGAATTTATATAAGGCTAATGGGCTTTTTTTTTAGTAGGAGGGCAGAGGAAAATCCATCTTGTGCCTTAGGAACAGGGCTGTATGTCGAGACAAGCAAGAGGTTTATGTATTCATCAAGCTACTCCTCATAACAAGGCTCTGCCTATAAAGCTAATTTGGAGATTTATAAAAGAGCCAAATGCTTTATGGGTTTAAATCTTAAAACGGAAGTATCTACAAGATACTGATATCTTTAAGGATCCAGTTTCTAAGAAACACAAATTGCATATATGGTGAAGCATGATTGCTGTCATCCACACTTTCAACCAGGGTCTAATTCACATTATAAGAAATGGGAATTCTACTCAGTTCTGGACTGATCTCTAGATAAGAACTCAGGCTTTTTTCAATAGAATTCAAAACATCCCAATGAATCAAATTAACAAATTTATCAGTGACTATGTTGATAGGAATGGTAATTGGATTTGGGATAATTTGGAAGCTCTTCTTCCTGTGGATATCAAATTGGTGGTAGCGACGACTAAAGTTAATGTCGAAGAAACTAATACTGATGATGTGGGCTGGAGTTTGAACACCAATAGCAAATTCACTACTAATTCTGCTTTTCAACTTATATTGGACCTTAAGGGTAGAATTCTAGATTCCTTAATTACCACTATTTGGAAAATGCATCTCCAACACAGAATCCAAAAGTTTCTTTGGTTGAAAAATCTTGGTTGCCTTCTCACTAATGCCCTGAGAAAGCAACGATATCTCATTGACCATGACTCTTGTCCCCTTTGTAATTTAGCTTCTAAAGCATCTTACACATCCTGTGTGATTGTCACTTAAGTCGGATTGTTTAGTCTCATATTGGAAGGCCTGTAGGTAGAAGGAATTTTTTTGAGACCTAGGAGGATGTTTGGTGGCATACGAACTTAAATGATCACATGAAAATGATTTAGGATGAGAAGTGGAGTATTATCTTTGCTGTTACCACTTGGTTTTATGGAAATGGAGGGATGTCAACCTTTTTAGAGGCGGTGACGAATTGCCTGAAGATAAAGTGTAGATGGTATGTAATTTTGTTGTGTCGTTGAACCATGCTTGGTTTGTCAATCCTAAGATTGAAGCCAGAATTAGGCTCAGAAAGCTCCTCCTCATCCTTGGTTGAAGTGTAATATTGATGGAGCTTGCCATAATCATAGGGGTTTAATTTGTGCTGAGGGACTGGTTAGGGACCACAAAGGCAACTGGTTAAGAGGTTTTATGCAGAGGGTGTGTTTTGGAGACCCTTTTATGGCTGAGATGGGGCTTTCAAATTGGCCTTAGAGTTATCTATTAAAGAAGAATAGCGGAACATGATCTTTGAAAATGACTCCCAAAACCTGCTCCATCTTGTCCAGCAGTTCAATGCCCTTGAAAGCACTCATCCTATACGGAACTTGTTTATGGATGTTAAATTACTAATGAAAAAGAGCCCCTCTTATATTCTGCAACATACTTTTGGAGAAGCCAATGTTGCAGCTGATCGATTAGCAGCTTTAGCCCGTAGCTCCCCAAATGGCCTCCATATTCTCCGAAGTCCCCCTACTGAGATTGTGTAATGCTTTAAAAGAGATTGTGGTGGCCTTCTTCAACATAAGCAAACTCCTGGTGAAGAGGGTTAAATGCCTCCTATATATATATATATTTTTTTATTCTGGTTTTGTTTTTCTTTCTTTCCTACCAAAAAAAAAAAAAGTAACATGTTTGTTCAAGGGATGACACTTTAATTATGATCATACACCACTATTTTAGTAAGAAGTTACCAAAAGATTAATACTAACCTTGTACTACAAAGGTAACATATTGTGCAACCAAGTGATACTTCCAAGGTTTCATGTCATGATACTTAGTGATATCAATGTATCACCTTGTGATACCAATATATTATCATTGTTTTAAGTATTTCCATAATACTAGGATTCACCTCGTGATTATAAGTGATATCAAGGAGTCAGTTTGTGATACTAGATTTCACAACTATCTTTAGTAAGAAAATATTCATTGGTAAAAAGAAAATGTATCTTTTTTTTTTTTTTTTTTTTATGCTCCATGTATTAAGAATCAAGCTCAACTAATTGGCATTTCAGTCTTATGGGTTATATACCATCCACCTTAAAGAAACAAACAAAAAATTATAAAATGTTTGTTGATGACAAATCTTAAAATCGACATCCTCCATGTATTAAGAATCAAGCTCAACTAATTGGGATTTCGGTCTCATGGGTTAGATACCATCCACCTTAAAGAAAGAAGAAAAAATTATAAAATGGTTGTTGATGACAAATCTTAAAATCGAAATCTAGAAGTCTAAAGTTTTTATGCTCCTAAATTGGGTGGGCACAATTATTTGTGAAAAATATAGAACATATTCATTGGGACAATCGAAAAAAATGCTATGTGAATTTAAACATTTTTATTCAAAAGATGTACAAAATTTTGTAACCAAAAAAAGAAATTAAAGTTTGTTTTTCCTTTTTAAAGGTGTGTTAGAATCTTAGATATTAACGTTCATTATGCTGATATTTTGCTGAAATTCCCATTAAGGTTGGAAGACACGTTTTCATGTGGTATAGTCCATCCCAAGCACCATTAGCCACAATCAATGTATGAAATAGATTTAAAAAACCTAATACATCTTTACCTCCAAAAGTTGACATCAATATCACTCCCAACTTAAGGAACGTTCAGTTTACCTCCTCATCATGACTAAGTCGACCTAGATTGACCTGACAAGGTTCACGGTCCTTAAATTACACTTGTTTTACACGTAGCATAAAGGAGATTATTTGAATCGGTTTAGTAAACATAATGAGATAAACTAAACGTTAGCTAAGCTTAAAATGATGGTAGACAATTGAGATCAACTTTAAGGAGCAATTGATTTATTAATCCATTTAGAAACTCTCACTCTCACGTTAACAAAGAACTAAAAGAAATAAATTCTCATAGTTTATGATGTGAGAAATAATTAATTAGCTCCGGGTTAGGGAGAACACAGAATGATTTAATAAAAAAAATGATTGCAAATGAGTAGACATAACAGTTAGTTCCAAATGAGTAAATCTCAAATTCGCTCGGTCGGCTTTTAAATGTTCAAAATAAATATGGGTAGCTATGACTTGCCCATTCCCATCCGACCCAATAATTCGTCAGGGTCTGTTTCTTGAATCTTGATTTGTTGGCCGTGTTCCAAGACGACAAAAAAAATACTGACGATAACTGAGAAAAACAATTAGAATAAAAAAAACTAATACATAAACCAAGGCGTCCAGTACAACATATACTCGAATTAAGAAAAGAAAAACACAAGGTTTGTAGTAGTTTGACCTCTAACCCTTAAGAAATAAATATTGTAAAATTGTCTATTTAGAGCACAATCAAGTATTTTATATAACATACTTGGATCGTGCAAAACATAAATCATGGAAACAAACATATCACCTAACATGAGCCGAGGAAAACAATTACCAGCCAGCCCCCTTTTTGCCTCTCTTCTCTTCTGTGCTCTAGTTTTAGACCATATATCACCCCTAGGCAAAAATCATATAGATGTGGTTCTATATGTCAGTGATATGCCATATTGCAAGCCAAACATTGCAATTCACAACCTTAAGCAGCCGTGCTGACAGTAGAACTAGAATGCTCACATCTATCCTATTAGTCTGATTTAATCAGACAAGCCAGCCTTTTTCTTCAGGTGCTCCTTAAACTGCATGATATCACCCTCCCATCGAGTTACAGCTTGATTTTCACACACCCAAATCTCATGTGCTACCTGGTTTATAAGCCTGAAATCATGACTAACAAGAACCAAACCTCCATCCCATTCATTCAGCGCTTCAGCCAGCGAGTCTATGGTCTCGATATCCAAATGGTTTGTTGGTTCATCCAAAAGCAGCAACTGAGGCTGCCTAAAGGCTAACCAAGCAAATATCACCCTGCTCCTCTGCCCATCAGACAAATTCTTCATGGGCATCACTTGGGCTTTGCCAGTCAACCCAAACCTCCCGATTGCTGCTCTCATTTTTTCTTCTTCATTCCCTGGATACTCCCTCATCATATATAGTAGGGCAGACATTTCCAGGTCTAGTTTCTCTGCCAAGTGTTGATGATACTGAGCAATCCTCAAGTGATTGTGACGCCTAACCATGCCTTCAATAGGTCCCAACTCCCCAGTCATAAGCTTCAGCAGTGTACTCTTACCAGCACCATTGGGACCCACCAAAGCTATCCTAGAGTCCAAATCTACCCCAAAGTCAAGATTTTTGTATATGAGATTGTCAGGAGTATAGCCAAAAGAAACTTCCACAAACTGAAGGACCGGAGGCGGAAGCTTGCCAACATCCACAAAACGGAAGACCAGAACCTTATCTCTCACTACTTTCTCAGTAAGGCCACCACGCTCCATTTTTGCAAGGGTTTTCTCCTTGCTCTGTGCTTGACGAGCTAATTTTGCTGAACCGTGCCCAAATCTAGCAATGTACTCCTTCATCGAAGCAATCTGCTCTTGCTCCCACTTGTACTGCTTCATTTGATTCTCCTCCAGTTCTGAACGTGTCTGAACATATTGATCATAATTCCCAGTGTAAATCTTCAATGTCTTGTTTTGCATGTGTATAATATTTGTGCATACACCATTCAAGAAATCCTGGGAATGGGACACCACAACTAGGATGCGATCAAATTTCTTCAGAGTTTCCTCCAACCAGACACAGGCTTCCAAATCTGTTGCAAATATGGCATAAACGATTAACATAAGTCCATACTAATCTTGAAATGACCTCCAGATTATTCTTTTCAAGACTAGATTAACGACATTTACTAGATTATGTACCCCATCTACCAATAAATAGCCTACCCGATAATTATTGCAGGCCAAATTTCTGTATGCCCATAGAATAAACACCCCTATGAATAGCATATGAACTTTACAAATAACTTACCATGAAATGCAAACATCATCAAGCACTCTCAAATCAACCCAAGAATTATAAAATTGCAAAAGTTTTACACTTAAAGCCCACTAAAATTTGGATTGCAAAACAAGAGAAAAAAAAGAAAGAGTTGATCCTCGGCCTCTACAATTGGCATAACAACCTTCACATGTCAATACTAATGATGTCCATAAATTAGAAGTGTCATAGCATAATCCAGATCAAGCTAACCCTGATCCACTAAAAATCGAAAAGCAAAAAGAAGTACAAAGAGCATGCACGTGGTCATAGATACTGAAAAAGGGCAGAAAACTCTAGCTAAACATGTAACAGCATGGAATAGCAATTAAATATACTGACATCATGAGAATTAGCCATAATCATCTTAATATGCAAACCAAAATAATGTCTGTATATATTTAAGTGTCCCGTTGTATTTTAAATTAACCACAGATTATAAGTGCACATAATTAAAACTGAAAAAAGCTTATTCATTAAAAATGAAAAAGCAAAAGAAATATCGAGAACACAAATGCTCCTAGAAACTGAAGGGGGAGAAAACTTGAGCTTTACTATTCAAATATATCAATAATGACTAAATGTTCTAACATCATGAGAAACATTAGCAAAACAAAATCTTACCGAGATGATTGGTAGGTTCATCAAGTAAGAGAATTGTAGGATTCATAAACAGAGCCCTGGCTAATGCAATCCTCATCCTCCAGCCACCAGAAAAATCCCGGGTTTTCTTTGCCTGCATCTGCTTATTAAAACCAAGACCAAACAAGATCTCAGCAGCACGTTTTTCTGCAGTTGATGCATCTAGAGCATCCAAACGTTCATAGATTCGCTCAAGAGCCTCTCCACCTCCATCATCCTAAAACCAACATAAACAACTCCCGTTTAGTTTTCCTGATCACAATTATCAAGCACCAAGTTTTGAAACACTAAATAAGCACATGCACAAACCTGTGCAGATAGTATCTCAGCTTCCTTCTCCAATTTTAGCCTCTCCTCATCACAGCTAATGACAGCCTCAAGTGAAGTCATATCAGACGCTTCAATTTCTCTTGACAGGTGATATATATCCATGTGATCTGGTATTGGTAGTTCACGACACCCTATTGCAGTTAAGAGTGTTGATTTTCCACATCCATTTAATCCAAGCAATCCATATCGTCTGCAGGACAAAAGAATTAACAGACTAAGAACTAATCATGCTGCAGTCAAATAGGAATTAACATATAGTTCAGTCAGAAGGTTAAATTGTTCAGACCTGCCATAATTAAGCTCAAGCATGGAATCAACAATGAGATCATGTCCATGGAAGGTGACAGATAAAGACTCAATCTAAAAAAGGAGAAGGAAATAAGTTAGTTGAACGTCAATTTTTTTTTCCGCATATACTCAACACCATACACATGTACAGAAGTTATTATCACTCGATATTACCTCCATCAAGGAGTGCCCACAAGGATGAACAATTGCTTATATTCAAAATTTCTAGTAATTAAACGTGGCATCAAGAGTTGAGAATGCCCTGGTGACAGACCCAGCCGCTCGCCAAGGCACTTGTCTATAGGTACATCAAGCTAGCAACAATAAGCTAGTAGTGAGACTCATTATGCCAAAATGATCCTTACTATGTTGTGCGACTTATTTTAAGATAAAAATCTGTGTATGTACCTAAGATGTAAATATAGGAAGATACTGATCTATAAGCCTTGCTAATCTATAGGCCTTACTAATCTACAGGCCTTGTTAAAACTCACATTCCCAAACACTAAGCGGTGGCAATACCAAAGGTTCCATTCTAAAACTTAGCAATCCGTTCCTGTTCTCAGAGTTTCTTTTGCCTTCTCATTCAATACTTACAATTTAATTATTTCTTCCCAATACGCTAAGGTTTAGGGGAAAAGATCTGTCAAGAATCTAACTTTAGGGGAAAAGATCTGTCAAGAATCTAACTCTATGTAATACTATAGAAAAAGACATTAATCCCATAAAAAACAAAGCGGCAAGCCAAATTTCTCATAAAAATCTAAATTTCGCTAGAATCTCCCACCATCAAACAATAAAATTCTAACAATTGACTAATCCAGTAACCCATGACTACCAAAAAACTAACCAAAATAATCCCCCTCCGATAAATAAAGATGACAAATACAGAGATCAATGGCTTCAACTTACGCGAATATCTCTAGATAGAGGGTGCGAACAAAGCACACCAGTACAAGTCCGATCTGATATCTGAAGAGCACCAACCCCGTTCGACAACTTGTCAATACTTCCATCATCGGCTGTCGCAGAAGCTACTTTAGAGGTCGCAGCAGCAGAAGCTGCCTTCCCACCTCTTTTAGCAGCAGCAGCCGCCTTCTTCTGCGCAGCCTTCTTCTTGCTAGCGTCAGACACCATCCTCAAAACCTAACACATAAACACACACAAAGTTCGATCAAATAATGAGCCACAAAACATAATATAAAAAGAAAACCAAAATTCAGATACCTGAAAGAAACGATCTGAAGATGAAGAGAGAAAAGTGTGGATCTGAGCTAGGGTTTAATATGGAAGTGTTCGAATTAGTTGGGGGTGAAACGTGGTGGCAGATGAGTTAAACCCGACGATTAGGGTTATGGAAAGAGGGCACTGGATTTGGGTATTTATAGGAGAGAAGGAATTAGATGGAGGACACGTGTACGGTGATTTTTTTTTTTTTTAAAGTCTAAAATGCTATTTGTCAATTTCTTTCGTATGTTAGGCGGCTTCTTCACTTGAGGTCGGTGGAGTTGTAGCTAATGCGATAGTTTCCGTTTCAGATTTCCCCAAATGCCCTCCCTCCGCCTTCTGTTACCGACGGGTTAGAATTTCGGCGACGCTTAATAGTATCTGATCTACCACATCCTTGGTCTCAATTTCTCATCCTCTCTTCCTTAGTCCCGCCGGGATCTTCTGCCTTATCGCGGGTTGTTTTATGCTCCGTTTCGGTAAGCCTGGTTTGATCTCTTTGTAATCTAGGATTTTCTCTTTCTTTTTGTTTTGAATTCTGTAGCTAAAGTTTCTGTACATGACTGTTGAATCTTCGATTATGTTGTTCTCCAACTGAGTTTAAGCATCTTAATTTAGAGATAATGGTGGAATCATTCAATTGATTGGTTTTTAGATTCATGGAGTGCAATCGATTCTTTTGTGATATCAGTGAAATTTATCTCTGTAGGACTGTTTATTTGAGATAGGCAAATAGCTTTTCCTTTTTAGTTGAGATGCTAAATGGTCTTACTAACTTGGAACATTTTTTCAATTGAAACAATTTTTTTTTTATCAAACTTTACTAATTAGTATATCATTTGTCTGCTGTTGGTTTTGAAATTATTGATTTAACAAGAAAATATGCAATTTGTTGTTCTTTTATGTTTCAGTTTTAATATTGGTGTGTATCAAGGGGTTTTTTGTTGTTTGAAGCAATGAAAAATTATGGCTTTTGCATCTCTATGAGTAGAAATCAGTTTGACAAACCAGTAAATAGTTATCAGTTCTTTGTGAATGGAAAATGTGCAACCAACAATAGTAACGAATATAGACCTCTGTCATACAATAGGTGTTTGGGTGAGTGGCTGCGGCTCGTCCACCTTAAACAAGTGATCGCTTGTTCGATCCTTGTGTATGCTATAGAGTACCCCTGATAGAGTGGTTAAAGCTTGTAATGTCTTCCTGTGCTTTGAATCCAGATTACTCAGATCGTGGCCACTGGATATTGGGTGGTTTTACCAATAATAAACACGATGTCATGTTTCTAGCTATAGCAAGGTTGTTGCCCATTGAAAGGGTCTCTGAAGATTTATGCTGCAAATAACTTGTTTCTGCATATGAACATTGTTTTCATCAAAACTAGCATATGGATTGACTCTGTTTAGAACTTGGCTAGTAATTTATGGCTTTAGTATCTTCAATCCAATATGCATAGTTTAAAAGAAATAGTATTGAAGTGAATCACTTGCTTCTTTACAGGTATTATTTAATAGGATATGATAATTCCATCATGTTTGATTTTACGAATTGCTTGTTTTGATGCTTGTCACTATTGCTAAAGATATTTAAAATGGCGAAACTGATGAATCCTTTTCGTTGGTAACAAAATATCAGGAGAGTTGTGAGAATGACAGTATTGAAAAGGTATGTGTTGAGGATGTTTATATCATTGAAGTACATTACTGCAAATGTGGTGGACAGAAATAATGGGAGAATTGTGGCAACTGCGTCGACAGTTGAACATTCAATAAAGAACACACTTGAGTGTGGCCGGTCTTGCAATGCCAAGGCAGCAGCAGTTGTTGGGGAGGTGTTGGCCATGCGACTAAAGGTGGAGGGTCTCGAACATGGACAAGGAAGAGGAATTCACGCAGATGTGAACAAAGAGATTGAGAAAAAAGGCTTCAAACACCGCACCAAGATTTGGGCCATTGTAAATGGCCTTAAAAACAATGGAGTTAAAGTCATCTTGGATGATAACGATTGTTCAACAACAAATAGAACAATTTTTCCCTGAAATTTCTGTGCACGTCCCTCTCTCCGTAGAACAACTCTGAAAAGATAAAAGAGCAGTTTATCTGAAATCTCAAATGATCACCCGTAAAGATCACTTGGGTTTGCAGTTTAAGTGATTTTCTGATTTAGGATTCGGGTCTTTAGGTCGATACTTTTCCAACTATCTCTAGCTGAATGATAAGCTAGGAATCTATTGTTAGTACATGCATCCAAGAAGAAAGATTGCAAATTTCTGCAATTTCTTGTGCAATTTGTGAAAGTAGTGATGTTTGAATTGATCATATTTGCGATGAAATAGATAGGGGACATTGTTGACAGAGAAAACACCCTATCCTGGCTCATCGCTCGCTCAAAAACAAAAGGAGCATTCTCTCAGTTCCTGCCAGCAAGTAGATCATTTTGATTATTGAAGGTTTTCTATATATATATATATCTCTCAAAAGCTCCATCTACTCTTTTTTTTATGTATGATAGTATAAACGATATAATATTATTCTTGTTTTTACTTAGCTTTTTTCCTTTGAAGTAAACAGTACGAAAGTGGTATATGGATTGTGTAATGAGCAATCCAATTACAGTAGGCTTAAAGTTAAGCCTATTTGTCTGGGAACTGTTAGTATTTGCCATCCCCTATATATTGATTGATGATTCTGCGCTTTGACTATCGGATTTGGTATAATTTCATCCAATTTGATTCCAGTTATTGATTGGTAACATTTTCTCCTTTATCTGTCTTAATCTGAAAAATAAAATTTACTTTAGAAACAAAACTATAAAAATAAATACTAACAATTAAACTGAACAGGTGATGGGCAAAAGTTATACCATTTGGGATAACATCAAGAGACAAATAATGAGTCTTTGATATCCGCTTTTGTTGTTTTGACGTCGTTTCAGTGAAAAATCGAATATTGAATCCATAGATCTTCTTCAAAATGTCAGTACATTGCAATTATTTTATTTTATACAATATGGGTCTGGGCTTGGGCTTGGGCTTGGGCATGGACTCGCACTCTTATTTGCAAGAAAATATTTATAATCCAATTCTAACTTGATTATGTCTTGTGGAGTATGAAGGATATGGAAGCTGGCTGAGCAGTCGTTTTATTCAAAACGAGAGCATCATTTTATGCTGATTGAGGATTAACTATCTATTTTTATTATTAATCCTACTTATAATAGGATTTGTCCCTTCATTTTTGTGGCATTGTTCATGGCGATGCTGCATGCATTTACAGAACTAAGTTAAAAATAATAAATATTTACAATATTAAATAAAAATAAAATAACAGACTTAAGTTTTAACTTTTTTGAAACAAGTATAGATCAATTTAGTTCTGCAGGTGTTTAGCTCTAGTGAAATTTGAGAGTAAAAATAAAAAATAACTGGCGTATCCAGTAAAAAAAAAAAAAAAAATAGGTGTAGAAAAAATAAAAGAAAACATAAAAATTATATATATAAAAAGAAAAGCCAATTTTGCATCAACAGTTACATGAGTTAGACAAGGCCGAGTCGAGTCTGTCTCGACCAATTCAACTCTGAGAACTTGTAGAGTTAAATTTAGAAATTATCTGATAAAACTGAAAATTAAGATATAAAAATCTAGTTTAATACATCATCAATTCCTTCAAGTTATCCATAATCACTTATGCATTGCTTCAGCTTTCTTAAGAGTCTACTTGGAGGATAATCCGCCAACTTTGAAAGTCACCTAAATGACCTTGTTGATGCTTTAACATATGTTGGGGGATGTTGATTTTCAAGAAGCTTGCGATGTCCTATTATACATCCCATTCCTCTACTCCAAAACTCTACTTTTCATCGTCTTTACTTTATTTTATGCACTTGCTATAGTAACCGGGCTCTCAATCCCTAGAAAAAATATTCCTTTCAAGAAAAATATTTTATTATTATTATATTAATTTTCACATATCATTTGTATTGTAATTATTATTTAACAAATTATATCTAAAAATTAATTTTTCCAAGTTATGTAATAAGCAAAAATATAAAAAAATTTATATAATAAGATTAAATAGTTAATAATTAATTTTATGCAGTGTTTGTAATGTTTTTATTATATCATATTTCTAATGTTTTTATTACCTTATAAATGTTTGTAATGTTTTTATTATATAATATTTGTAATATTTTTTTGAATTTTAAATTCTTGTTATATTAATTTATCATGTATTTTATTTCGTATTATAATGTATATTTTTAAATTATAATTACTACATATAAACTCGATTCATATGATGTCAATTTAATATTCAAATGTGTAACACATAAAAATAATATATTATTATAATTTTAATAATTCTATAAATTCAAAATATAAATAAATCAAAATGACATATTCAATAATATTCAAAACTCGCACAAATAACACGTAAATATATACTATAATTTATATTTATACAAAACAAATAACAATTTCATAAATAATAATAACAATAAAATATTGCTGCACAAATTTTAATATTCTATATATTTTAATATTTAAAATGTAAATCTTTTTAATTCAACTTCTCTATCGTTTCTAATTTATTTGATCCCAAGCGAACATAACCATAAGCTGAATCGTTTTCTTGCTTTTCCCTTCATTTTCTTTTGACATGAATCTCAACCATGTGCTTTGCAGTTTTTTTGTCGGCCGGGTCAACCAACGAAGTCAACACAAGGTATATTTAAAAAAAAAAAAAAAAAAAAAAAACATTATATAGAAGGAAACGTCTTTTCTAAGTTCTCTTTCATGGTTTTGTAAATTATTTTTACAAAGCCACCATTACTTTTCTCCCCACCAAATTCATGCGATCACAATGTATTTTTACCTATTAAACAAAACCCAAGACTCAAGTCCACTCAATATACTTCTAAACACAAAAATTAATCTTGTACCATGTAACTAGCTTTTTTTTGGCTCACTTGATGAGTAAATGTAGAGATATAGGAATTCTCGTGGCTTTGCGTACCTTAATATAACATAAGTTACTCTAATACCACCACATACAATTACGTTCCAATTGAATGTATATGATCTCTCTTAATAAGATGTTAAAGAATTGAGTCTTCTTGAAATTAACTACTACACTTTTAAAAAGAATAATAGTTATAAAAAACAAAGTGACTTTAATACCCCGGTAAATTAAATTTGCATTCTAATGACTAAATTTTTTTTTTCTTCTTTAGTTATGGGCAGCCCAAATTAAGCTCATGCACGT
Source organism: Euphorbia tirucalli (assembly GCA_039660915.1). Classification (NCBI taxonomy): domain Eukaryota; kingdom Viridiplantae; phylum Streptophyta; class Magnoliopsida; order Malpighiales; family Euphorbiaceae; genus Euphorbia; species Euphorbia tirucalli. Next base: position 18,405,347 of record CM077639.1, read on the forward strand.
GTTGGCTTTGCAAAACCAATAAGTAAATTGGGAGGGTTGTCAATTTTATAAGCATGATAATTTCTGTAATTGAAAGAGAAAGTGCACAACTGGCTCCAAGTCTCGATCAAATTAAATCAAATCATATCTTGTAATTTCTTTTTGATTATACATATAAAAATTCCTTTAAGTTGCTGCTTGCTGTTGAAAGTGTTAAAGGTACAAATGCACTTTGAAACATTAATGATATATGTAGAAAGGTTCTTTTCATGGCTTGGCTTTTCAAATATATGACATGAACACCTTGCAGAGCAAGTTGCTATATGTGTTATCTATCTTCAATCAATCATTCACAATTACTATGTGGACTTATATATTTTATTCTATCAACTAATCTTCTATTTCTAACTTAATTAATTACGTTCTTGACTTGACTTGTGCTTTATCTTTATGACTTTTCTTACTCCCCTTTTCTAAAAGAAAAGAAAAAACTTCTTTATATATATAATTAAATAGGTATTATTTAACTTGACACATTTGAAAGTTCATCAATGAAATTTGGCTTAATACATTTTAAAACACTCCAACTTGGTATATTTATCCATTCAAACCCTTAAACTTTCAGTTAGACCTTTTGAACACCAAAACTTGGCTAATTTGTATCTCTGAAATGCTTAAATTTTGAATTTGATCTTTTGAATGCCTATAATTGGCTAATTTTGTACCTTTGGAACACCTATACTTAATGTGTTCAAAAGGTTTAATTCAAATAGTTTAGGTGTTCAAAAGGACCGATTCAAAGTTTATAGGTGTTCATGAGGTACAAATTAGCCAAGTTTAAGTGTTCAAAAATTCCAACTTAAAGTTCAAGACCTAATTAATGGAAAAACATGTCAAGTTGGAGTTGTAAAGTACTTGAGAATAAAAGTATTTCTCATTAATGATTAATAAATTACAACAGAGTATGTACACTGGAGAGAGGAGAAGATAAAGACAATAGTTTACAATTAGAAAAGGATTAGGATTCTAATTAGAAAAGGTGTCTAATATATCCTTAACACTTCCCGTCAAGTCGATGGGCATCGACAACATGTTACCGATCACGTAAAATAAAGAAATGAACTTATCCCAACGGCTTTGTAAAGATGTTAACAAGCTAGTCGGAAGAGTGTATGAACCGAATATGCAAAGTACCATGAGCAACCAATTCCCAAACAAAATGATAATCCAATGCAAAATGTTTTGTATGCGAATGAAAAACTAGGCTTTTGCTAAGGTAAATAGCTCTAATATTAATTATCACACCACAAAATAATCTTTTCAGCAAGGGCAAGACCAATTTCTCCAAGTAAGGAATTAATCCACAAAAATTCAGTTGCCGCATTAGCTAGTGACTTGTATTATAACATTAAAATATTTTCACCAACTTATAAAAAAAATATATAAGGTTACAGTAGTCTTTTTAACATAATGATCCCAATATTTTATGATGAAAAATTTTAAAAATACTAGTGTGGCACGATTAATCTATAATATTAAATCATAAATACCATAGTGGAAGATCACCCGCTTGTCAATATACAAACAGTAATTAGTATGAAACAGAATAGTTGAGGTGGCCATTAGAAAAGGATTGGGATTACGATTAGAAAAGAAATCTAATATATCCTTAACAGCAGTGTTTAAACCAATGAAATTTCTTGAATTTACAAAATAAGGAGAATGCAATCAAACATCATGGCACTTAAATCTAATATTAATTAACCACAATCTCTTAATTAATATGCCTAATTAACGATATTAATTAAAATATATCACCCTAATAAACCTTTTTTTTAAAAAAAAAAAAAAAACCTGAAGTATATATATTTAATTATATGAGCCTAAGAAATTCAGCCTATCTATTAACATGTGCAACTATGAAAATTATCAATGTTAAAAAGTGATGACAAAAGAAGTTCACAAGAAAGGAGAAATTGATGAATAGGAGTGCAAAATGTAACTCTTAAACCTGAAATCTATGCACAAACATATTTTTTTAAAAAAAAACTACAGCTAATTTTTTAGACTAAGTTTCTTTTTTACTTTAATTACGATGTAATTACATTAATATCGTTCTTTCCTTTTATCTTCTTGGAGGGATGAAAGCCAGTCAAAGTTACCATGAAGGGAACTGAAAATTGTCCCACACTCAAATTATTATTTTTGAATATTCTGACCCAGGGCAAAATTCTTTCGTCTCCTCTCCAACGCAAATAATTTCCACATGTCTTTGTTCAATGTCTTTACCATACCATTATTTTTATGAAAACCTTGTCCTTATAGTTCCTCTTTGACAAAGAGGAAGTGTCCGAATTTGGTTTCCATCTAGTGGGTCTCGATGTCGGATCAATTTTCAAATAATAATTCATTGATAAAATTTAAGAATAGTTTTTATTATTATCTATAATATTTTCTCTTAACCAAGATAGTTTAATTAATTTTAATTTTTTACTTTTTGGTATTAATTTTTTTTTTTAATTGAGTACATCATAATGATAATTTAATGGAAAGAATTAAACTTAAATTATTTTCTTGACAAAAGGAAAAGATGAATTTTGTAACTTTAGAATAAAAAGCATCCATCAAAATTAACTTCCTTTTTTGCTTATTTGTAATCCACTCTCTATCTATGCTCACATGGGATTGACCTCATGCAATCATCATATCTAATAGGAAAAAGGATTCAAAAAGAGCCCTTTAATCACATGTATTTGGAATCTAATCTCCGATTCTCTTTTATTCTTGAAAAATATACGCAACATATACTAAAAGCACACCATTTAACTTCTTTACACCATAATTAAATAAAATTAAATTAAATTAAAATTGATTCAAATGACATATGTAGATACCGACTTGAGTACCTTCATTTCTACTCTATTTAAGTTGATAACTTTAATTAATTTCATTCATTATACGTGTTGTTAGTAGGTAGATAAGAATATTCTTTTTTTCATTTTCTCCTTCAATTTTCTACCATATACTTACCGACACATGATGCTTCTTTCTTCTTTCATTTACATAACTACTGTTTTGTGTACAAATTATAATATAATATAGAAGAGATATTTGCAATTCATGAACCCACTGCCAATACCAACTATGATTTTCTATAAAAAAAAAAGAAGGGCTTTTGTTCTTTTCTTTCCCTTTTTCCTTTATCATTTCATTTTCTTTATGGAAGTTTCTTGTATATTTCAGAGCCAAAATCCATCTTTAACCCTTTCAACATTTATGAATTTTGTAATTCATAATCATTTTTTTCAATCATTGAGTACCTTTTTTTTTTCTGGTTTTGTTTTAACAGTTTAGCTCAAAACTTTGACACATTTGTCTTCTATTGGCTATAATATCTGTTAATTAATACGTGACACAATTTTTACAGACACATGAAATTAAATTAGAAGTATAACTTATATTAGTAACTATGATATGTCTGCATAGAAATATAATTTAGATTCCTCTAATAAACTCTAAAACTTTCTACTTTTATAAGCATTGTGTCATGTGCTAATTAATATAATACTGTAACCCATACGAGATAAAAGTATTAAATTTTAGGCTAATACTGTTAAAATAAAAAAATTATATAATGAATATATTGAAAAATTTAATTAAGTAATTAATTACGAAATCCATGAAAATTGAAAGGTTGGTATACGTTTTACCTATGAAGTAGTAAATGATTGAGAAGTAATATGATTTGTATCACATATATACATAGATAAAACATAATGCCCATGTACATGTCCATGTACATTTGCGTACCCACATCATGATTTTTGCACGTCCTAGTACTAATAATAGATGCACGTGTACAAAATGCATAGTGCTTGCAATTTTCCCTCTATTTAATTGGATGATCATATCATCATTCCTCCCATACTTCTTGTACCTATTCAACATTAAATTAATTGTGAATGTTAAAGCCTAAAGGTGTCTTTTGTTTAGTGGAAGTTAAATAGCTTAATATTATTATGTATTTTTTTTTTTTTTTTTTTATGAATGTAAATTTTTATTGTTGAAAGTACGGTTTTAGTATTTTGTTATACAACGCAGTATTTAAGAATTATATTCTTTAGGAAAATACAAATTATTTCCTGTAATTGCGTTTTGTTTACAATTTCTTAGAATTCACCTATCGTGTCCGATTACCATTGATTAGAACAAAAACAATTTAGATAAAGAGAGATTCACTCACCAAATTCGTCTCTTCTAGAGACTACTGCAGAATCGTTTCATGAAACTGCGATCTCCAAAGTCTAGTGTACAGCCAACTACCGAGCGGGAACCGGTGCTAGCTGAAGAAGCGAAGGAATGGAGGAATGTTACTGGTAGGATTGTCAAAGGGGACAAAGGGGCCCGCCCGAACAAGGACGGAGATTCCCCGTTTAAAATCCCCGCGGGACGGGGACGGAGACAATTTTGTCCCCGTTTACTAAACGGAGATGGGGATAGGATTACCTCCCCCCGTCCCGCGGACCTGTCCCCGTCCCCATTTAGTCCCTGGCGGAGATTTCCGTTAAATCCCCATTTATTTATTTTTTATTATTATTATTATTATTATTATTATTATTATTATTATTATTATAAAACTAAAACTAAGGTGCTTTACATCTCTCTTTCACTTTTTAAGTTTCTAACAATCAATTATATGTGTTGAATTATTACTGCTGATACTGAATATATGCAATTATATACTTATTTACAGAACTTCTGCTAGGTGCAAAACTTAAAATTTAGACTTTGCACTTGATACAATTTATCAATTTAGAAATCTCTAATTTAATTTTTGTATATTGGACTCATGTACTCTATTTTGAAATCATAATATTAATAGTTGTAATATTTTAATTAAATATCACTTTCTTACAAGAAAAATTAAATGATTTATTTAATGGCCTCCAAATTGTAATATGTTTTGTTCAATGCATTTTTTTAACTTATTTTTGTACCAAATTGAATTTTATTTAAAATTTCAAAAAAAAAAAAATCTTAACAGGGACGGGGATCCCTGCGGCGAACCCGTTCCCCAACGGGGCTGGGGATGGGGATGAAGATCATCCCCATTTACTAAACGGGGACGGGGACGAGGATCCTCGCCTAGCCGGGGAAGGGGGATGTGATCGCTAATCCCCGCCCGGCCCGCCCTGCCCCGTTTACATCCCTAGTTGCTGGAAACTTCGGCTAGTTTTGGGGCTGCTGTAGGTGGCTGAATTTCTCCTTGTTCTAATTAGGGTTAGGGTTGATTTTTCCTTTTAAATGTGCTTTATATAGTCCTTCTATAATTAGGTTTCTATATCAATAAATATTATTTAATGATCAAAGAATGATAATATTTTTATATAAAAAATCCAACTAATTTGCCAAAAAATGATAATAAAGAAATTGTTTCAATAAGTAAAGTTAGAACCTATAATTAAGGAATTTAATAGTTAGCAGTTATGAATTTGGTTTTTTTTTTTTTATAAAAATAACTGCGTGAACTGCACAGAAGAATATGAAAACACCAGGTGATCTAAGGGGATCTACTCCGATGCTTAAGTCAGAGAGAGGATAAAAAAAAAAAGGAAATGAATTGAGAGAGAAGAAAGAATCATGTACCTTTTAGGGTTTTAGGCTTATCTATTTATACCAACTTAGGGTGCTGTCGCCATCAGACCGTTATGTACGGCTAATTTTTGATTGACTTGGCGTGGTATCTTTCTGATTTCACTTTCGCCTGTACATCAGCTTGGTTGTATAAAGTATGATGGCAAACCGTGATTTCTCATTGATATCTACGGTATTTATACATAAACTCTAGTATGTACAATTACAAGAGTAACCCAAGTCTAATTATACAATTACACATTTATACAAGGAGTATTATCTCTTACACCCCCCTTAAGTTGAGCAAGGGAGGAACCAACGATCAACTTGGCACGGAGCCGTAGAAAACGCTGCTTCGAAAGCCCTTTGGTAAGCACATCAGTAATTTGATCATTAGAACAAAGATAAGCCACACGAAGAGAACCTTGCTAAACTCTATCCTGAACAAAATGGAAATCCACTTCCAAGTGTTTACTCCGATTATAAAAAAACTGGATTTAAGGTTAGGTATGTAGCACCCAAATTATCACAAAAACAAGGTAGGAGGGGGAACCTTAACAAAGCCGAGCTCATGAAGAAAGACATGAAGCCAATGTAATTCTGAAGTAGCTGAGGCCAAGGCGCTGTATTCGGCCTCTGTGGAGGAACGAGACACGGCCTTTTGTTTCCGAGACGACCAATAAATGGTATTTGCTCCCAAATAGATAACAAATCCAGTAGTGGACTTTCTGTTATCAAGACAGCTCGCCCAATCTGAATCTGCAAACCCAGTCAAAACAGTCCGAGAAGGACGAAGAGAAATACCAAAGGTGCTAGTACTATGTAAATACCTCAAAATTCTTTTCATCGCACCCCAGTGAAGAGTAGTCAGAGCATGCATGTATTGAGAAATGCGATTTACAGCAAAGGTAATGTCTGGCAGTGTGAAGGTGAGGTACTGAAGACCACCAACAACAGACAGAAAAAGAGTAGGATCATTAAATGGTTCTCCACTTTCAAGGCCATTTTCTCACTATAATTCATAGGAGAAGCAATTGAGCTGCAATTGTGCATTTTAGCACGAAGCAGTAAATCATTGACATACTTAGTTTGATGCAAAAACAGCCCAGAGGAAGACCAATCAACTTCAATACCCAAAAAATAATGTAGTCAACCTAAATTTTTTATTGAAAACTAATACTGAAGATAAACAACCACTTTATCCAAAAATGAGGGAGTATCGCTTATGAGCAAAATATCATCAACATATATCAGGCAAAAAAATTTTACAGAAGCAGGATGCAGGAAATAAAATGAGCTATCAGATTTGGAACCTGTAAAAACAAATCTGATTAGGGCAGCAATGAGACAACGATGCCATTGGTGAGGCGCCTACTTCAAACCATATAAAGACATTTTGAGTCGACATACATGATTAGGAAATCGAGGATCACTAAACCCAAGTGGTTGGTGCATATAGACAGCTTCATTTAGGGTGCTATGGAGGAAGGCATTGGAGACATCAAGTTGTATAACTATCCATTTAAAAGTTATTGCAAGATAAGAAGCATCCGAATGGTTATGGTCTTGACAATCGAACTAAATGTGTCATGAAAATCAATGCCCGGTCGCTGATGGAAACCCTTGGCAAGCAGGCAGGCTTTATAACTGTCAATTGAAACATCAGACTTCTGCTTAATCCGAAAAACCCATTTGCACCCGATTTCGTTTTGAGCTTGTGATGCTGAAACAAGATCCGAGGTACCATTGTTCAGAAGTGTAGTAAACTCAGAAGCCATTACCTCCCTCCATGTAGGAATTTTCATTACTTGAGTATAAGAAGTTGGTTTAACTAGAGGATTTCCAGTGACTGTGGCAACCAAATCAAGAATCTCCCTCTACTTCAGTGAGCCAGTTTTGGCCCGAGTAGCCATAGGATGAGGCAACTGCACACTTACCGGTACTAACGGCTGCAATGGACCATGATCATGAAGGTCAACTACCGAGGGTAATCCCAAGGTTGTGACTGTCATGTCTTGGTGACTTGGAGATCGAGTCGGAGCTCGAGATGAAGGTGGTGACACGGTGCCAAGATCAGGCATAGGAACAGGGGTAGTTTGGCTTATATGAATAGGAACCGAACTAGTAGAGGGGGACAGATGTGGTGTATGTGGAGAAGAGGGATGAGTTAAGGGATCGTGGTTAGTGTTTGGGGAAGGGGGATTCGAAATATATGGCTATGGTAATTGATTTATGGGTAAGTTTACTTAAAAAGGTAAGGTAACGGGTTGTACTGACTCCGGAGCCACAAAATCATCACTAACAGCGAACAGGAAAACCTGTCCATCAAAGAGTACATGATGTGAGATATAAATTTTACTAGTACGATAATCAAGACACTTGTACCGTTTGTGAACTTTATTGTAACCCAAGAAAATACAAGGAAGAGACCGTTGATCAAGTTTATTTTAAGCATAGATAATTAAGGATAACATCGACAACCAAAGACATGAAGAAATTGATATTCAGGAGCAACACCAAACAATTTATGAAACAGATTATCAAAAGAAATTATGCTAGCAAGTAACCTATTGATTTTATAAACAACACATTCAAAGGCAGCAGTCTAATATTTGATTGGCATATGATTATGGTGCAACAATGACAAGCCAGTTTCAACAATAAGTCCATGTTTTCTCTCAGCTCGCCTATTTTGTTTAAGTGTGTGAGGACATGACACTTTGTGGGTAATACCATTCTGTTTCAAGTATTGTGTAAGGGCCTGGAATTCCCCTTCCCAATCAAATTGAAAAATTTTGATAGGTGTTTGGAAATATTTTTCAACTAAGGTACGGAATTGTTTAAAGATTTCCAAAACCTTAGATTTTTTACGCATAAAGTAAACCCACGTGTATTTAGAATGGTGATACAAAAATAGCACATAATATGAATACCCATCAAATGATTTGACCGGAGCCAATCCCTAAACATCAGCACAAATTAGCTCAAGTGGTGAATGAATAATAGTAACAGAATCAGAAAAAAGGCAATTTATGACTTTTGCTAATAGCACATACATTGCACAAAGAAACAGCAGAATTCTGAAACTGGGGTAAGTCAGGATGCCCTAAACAAGCATGCCAAACATTTAAGGAAGTAACATTTGCACTAACTAAAGATGGACTGGAATTTAAACAAAGATTGTAAAGCCCATTGTCACTCTGGCTTCGAAATAGGATCTCCTTCGTCTCCAAATCCTTGATAAGAAAATAATTAGAAAAGAATTCAACAGAGACAGGGTTAGAATTCATTAGTGTAAAAACCGATAATAAATTACGATTAGCAGTCGAGACATGCAAAATATTACAAAACTTAAGTGACTTGGAACCAAATTGGAAAGAGTTCTCACCAACATAAGTTATAGGAAGAAACATACCATTCCCAATTTGGAATTCCTCCGGATCGGAATATTCAGAATAAAGAGCAAGATTCTCCATATTCGACGTTAAATGGTGAGTCGCTCCGTAATCTACAACCCATGGTTGAGTAGGTGTATTTGTGATTGCAATGTTGGATTAAGAAGAATTGTTTTGGTTTCGGAGCATTTTTGGGGATGGACTCCGATTTGCCTTGTGACCAAACCTACGACAATTGTAACAAGTGACGATTGCATCATCAGATTGGCTTGGGGTAGCAGCTCTATGAGATGAATATTAGCCAAAATCTACTGTCCAGGATGATTCCAATAATTTTCAACACTTCCATAATTTCCAGGATTATGACTACCACCAACCGACTACCCCTACACTAAATAGTACCAGACTGAATTTCTGCCAGCACCACCATGACCCCTGGAGCCCCCGCTGCCCCTGCCACGCCCACGCTGTTGACTAGAGAAGGCTGCAAAATAAGCGGAGGGCTGGACTGCTGACGAAACAGCAGCTTTGGACTGCTGCAGTAACTTCTCTTTAATTAACAAGGATCCCAACAAATAATCAAATGATGTTGGTTCAGTTTTGGAATTCTGAATCCTATTGAAATCATTATAATCCTCTCCGAAACCATTGCAAATACAATCAATCAAATCTTCTTCGGGTACATGATAACCAAGGGCTGCAAGTTTATTGGCAATTGATTTAGCATGTTGGACATAAGTCATGATAGACGAATTACCTCGTTCTAGAGTCTGTAACTCACGCCGGAGAATATGAATTTGAGAAGGAGATCCCATGGAATAGGTAGTAATCAGCTTATCCCAAACACCCTTGGTTATAGTGGCCCCAATAACTTGTGGCATCAAGGATTCCAAGATTGAATTCAATAACCAGCAAAGAATCTGTTGGTCTTTTCTTTCCCATACCTGAAAATCAGGATTTTCCTGACCATTCGATAAAAATTGTGATGGGGCAACAGTTGTGCCATCCACGCCTATAAGACCATTCCCTTTCAACATAGACATAATTTGCACCTTCCAAATCAAAAACTTAGACGAATTCAGCTTGGCGTTTGAGTGAATAACACTCGGGATGGAGGTAGAAAACAGGGGTGTAGGAGCTGTTCCGTTCGCCATGATTCCAGAATTCGATGAGGCAGCAATAACAATAGAGACAGTGGCGGATTGAGTGGAAGAGATGATAGTGGCTTTTGCGTTTGAGGTGGTAGATGTGGTGACCATTTTAGATTACGTTGATATGGTGGTTTTCAAACCCTAATTGTAAGCTCTGATACCATATAAAGTATGATGGCAAATCAAGATTTCTCATTGATATGTAGGATATTTATACATAAACTCTAGTATGTACAATTACAAGAGTAACTGAAGTCTAATTATACAATTATACATTTATGCAAGGAGTATTATCTCTTACAGGTTGCTTTGTACCTTTTTTCAACTTGTTGAACAAAGTTTGAAATCTTCTCCTTACACGTGTACGTGTAGGATGAATTTACTCCAAGCTTGTGCTTTTTCTTAGCATGTGTCATTTCGACCATATGACATTCATGTGACATTTTTTATGCTTAGACTTGATCTTTTGGCCTCCTCCATTCGTCTGGTGGCAAGATAATCCATTTGACCTTTTATTCACTTGCCTCTTGAGAGTAAAACGTGGAGGAGGTGAAATACCGCATGTTTCATATAGGAGTTTAGACAACACTACACTATCAAATAAAGGATGTGAAAAGCTGTATGCTCCACGGGCTAATTGAGATCTCATATATATATATATATATATATATATATATATATATATATATATTAGTTTGATTTGAATTGAATAGATAGAGTCCAAATTTGTAATACAAGTCGAGTATTACTCTGCAGTCTACATAACATATTGGATTAAAATATTTATCCTAACCACTTTTAAGAATAATAAGAATAGGGAAAAGAGAATTCCTCGTAATTGCATTACCCCACTGTGTATGATATGGTTCCTATAGTATATTATAGAATAGGATAGCTATGCTAAAGTGCACCACAAATACAGAGAGAGTGTGTGTGTGTGTGTGCAGATGCAGAGCAGAGGCAGAGAGTTTCAAATCATGACACCTATCTCTTCCTTTTCCCTTTGTACTACGTTCCTTAGCCACCAACTTCCCCCGCTCCTCTCCTGCAAATTCATTGTTTCGACAGGGGCATTTTAGTACTATTACACCCGTTTGTTGCGTCTGTTTTGTATTCCATTTGGCCTACATTTCTTGTCTTTTTATACTTTGCCATCTGGATGAAAGTTGGAAATAAATAACTACACTTCCATTTCTGTCTTTTATTTTCAAATTTAGTTTATTTATTTATTTTTTTCCAAAAAAAAAAAAAAAAAATTAGGCAATACAAGAATATTCAACACTCCAAATATTTATATATTTACATATATATTAATTATAATAAATATATAAATTACGATTTGTTTTTCAATTTTGGTTCACAAACTATTTTTTAAATAAAAAATTATCACTTAATTCATTGGTTTGATCAACCTATTTCTGATTCAATTTTGATTTTGAAAATCAATATTTCAGTTAATTTTGTGCAATGTGACACCTAGAATACGGCAAATCACATTTTTCATTGATATGATTTACAAAGGTTTAAATATTTTGAAAGTAGAGACTTAAACTCTAAACTAAATGTACGATAAAAAAAAAATATTAATCTCAAATATCAAATGAGTGTTCGGATAAATTGAGAATTTGTATCTAAAACACCCAAATCAAATATTAGAGGTAAGTTCACTTTAACAACAAATATCCAAATTGTGTGCATGAACAAAAGGGTATACACTATAAATCCAAACTTTAGGAAATTTCGTTGATATTAAAAATGGGACATTTAGGTCACACTCCAAGCTCAAAACAAAAGGACAACTATCCCTCCAAAAAGGGAGAGAGGAGCACAATGATTCTCTCTCTCTCTCTCTCTCTCATATGTACATAAAGAAAAATAATAGTAGTAGTTTTATACTAATAAAATATGCTATATGGCTACAGTAGAGTTCAAAAGAATCATCCTGTGAAGACAACTAAGAAGGACAGACACCTAACATACAGTGTAGACAAGAGGCGTTTCGCAGGTTCATGTCAAATAATTTTTTTGGTACATGTCCATCCAATGACTCACTATCCCATTTTGTGAGTTAAATTACACAAATAAATAAATAAAAGAGGGACCGAATTGTCTCCTCTGGCTCTATTTCACTACTTAATACTCCCTTTGCAATAGACAAAGAGTATGGTTACTAGCTGCTTTTACTGTCAAATTTACTCTATTTGTTTCTTTCTTTTACTGCGAATGAATTTTGGATGCTTGTGCTTTATGGCTTCTGCGCATACATTTTGTTGCATAAGTTGTTTTGGATGTCTTCTTATGTTTGTTCACTCTTACGATTAGCACTAAATTTCAATCTTAAAATGCCTTATTCATTCATCAATTTAGGTTGCCCTTTACTCACTCAATTTAAAATTGAGCTAAAATTTTTACAATGTGTATAAAATTGAGCATGTTTATACGATGACGGTAAAATTGATATTCTCTGATACTCTTAAGATGAAATTTTACAATTGTTCTTTTATTTTGTCGTACAATTTACTAAGTATATATCTTATTTGAAAAATAGATTTAACCCTTTATATCTTACTAAATTGATCGATTTGGAAAAAATGGTTCAACTCTACCCCTGTTAAATTAAATATATAAATAAATAAAGCAATCATTAATTTAACGAACCAATCATACATCAAATTTATATTCTATAAATTTGTTAGACCATTCATAAATTTAATCGACAAATCTAAAATTCAAACAATTCTTAAATAAAAAATAATATAAGTAACAAATACTTATTCAATGAATACATAATCGAGTTCAAATAAAGTGTACCCTAGAGAATATATACATACACTCTCTAAAATTTATTAGAGATAATTTTTCAAATCTCATTTTCATCTCATCTCATTGTATATAAAATTCACATAATCCTATTAAGGATTAGTGCCACACTTTTATAAAACTCGTACCAGTTATCATGTAATTAAGTTGGTTCGAGTGGAAAATTTCTCTTGATAGGATCAATCATTATTTAAAAAAAAAAAAAAAGAATTAATAGATTGAAGTGAATGAATTAGATACAAAGAAAATGGGTTGAATTAGATAAATAACCAATTCAGTGCAATTTCCAGTTGGTACCCTATATTTGAACAACATGAGTGAAGCAGAAACTAGACCAAGTCACATGCCACATCATTTTTTCAACTCCTACTTGAAACATTCATCAGAACGTGCCCACATCATTATTTGCTTAATTAATTATACGAATGCTTTAATCCCACTCAGAAACGCCAACGAAACGTAATGACATTTATATCCTTTCATAACAAAACCAAATACTACCAAGACTACACTGCTACCATTTGTCGCACCCAAAATAGAACCCATTATTCTATTCCCATTGTTAATTAAGTATATATTTAAAGCTAAGCTACTGGGTCCATATTCCATAGACAAAACAGAGAAATTTATATTATAAAAAAAGATTAAACACTTAAGTAGCCAAACCCATATGTCAAAATGAAAAAAAGAAGCCAAAATTTCCTCCACCTTACTTTCCCTGTTTTATTATTTACACTCTTTTGAACTTCCTACTTTTTCCACTTCTTGCTAATTAATCTTCTTCTAAACTCAAATCACATCACAGAGCAGGCATTCGGGTTCTCATCATTGAACTTCATGTGCACTGGATAACCTGGAACCTGACCATTTCCATACCCGTACCCGTAGTCATAAACCGGCAGTGGTGGAGCTGGAACCACACCCATATACCCGTTTCCATAGACCGGCACAGGTTGACCAACATACCCATTTCCATAAGCAGGCATTGGGTGACCCATGTATCCGTATCCAGGCATTGGCCCTGGCCCGAACCCAAATCCGGGTTGTGGTATATACTCCATCCTATTTCCTTCCATTTTAGCTATAGCAACCTCCCCACCGCCATCGCCGCCGGCGGTCTCTTGACCTTCACCGCCGCCTTTCTTCTTCTTACCTCCCCCACCGGCTTTATCGCCGTCGCCACCACCGGATTTCTCGCCGTCTTTCTCCTTCTTCGGCGGAACAATCTCTACAGGTCTCTTCAGCCTCTCCTTCAAAGCTTCGGTCAACGCCTTAACGTCCATTGTGCCTTTGACCGTCACCGTTTCCTTCTGCTTGTCTATTGACATATCATGCACACCTGAAATACCAAACGCCGTCAAATAACAATTAAAGCGATGGCAAACAAAACGGGGATGAATAAGAAGGGATATGATAAGCTACCTTTGGTCTTAAAAACAATTTTGTGAATCTTCTCGATACAACCCAAGCAATGGAATGCCACCTTAATTACCGCCGTCGTCACCGGTGCCTATCCCAATTATTTAAATTTTAAATTAATAAAGAAATACTATTATAAAATAAATAATTTTGCTAAAATGCGCCACGACTCAACTTGAGTAGACTGGTACCAACTGATAATAAATTGGCAATAAATATTCAGAGACGAGACTATGACTTGATTTTTTTTTTTTTTTTTAAAAAAAAAGGAATAAATCAACCATGCAAGTGAAGGAGTGCGCATGTTAGCGAATGAATGGGTAAAATGCACCTGATATGAAGGCATTGGTGTTATACCTCTTTGGGTTTTTTGTTATCAGCGTCTGGTTTGTTGTCGTTGGATTTCTTATTTTCATCCTTGTTGTTGTTGTTTTTGTCATTGGTGGAATCTTCTTTCTTGGGAAGAGGAGAAATAAGGTCGACTTTCTTCTTCGTTTTCTGCTGAAGAAAGTCTCGAATCTGGGTAGGATCCACTTTTCCCATTACTGTTAACTTGTTCGATTCTGTATCTGCTTTCACGCTCTCCACGCCTAAACCGCAAAAATTTTATAAAAATCAAACAAAAGCCATTAACAGAAAAAAGAGAAAAAAAAAAATGAAAATCGGAGATGTGAAAAAACCTTTAAAAGCGCGAGTGAGTTTTAAGACTTTAGATGCACAGCCTTCACAGTGCATTTCGACCTTAAGAACAATAGAACCATCGGGATTCTTTCCTCCTGCCTTCTTCGAATCTCCTCCTCCACCTTCGCCACCGCCGCCTCCTTCCTTCTTCTGTACCTCCTTTCCTCCTCCGTTGTGCTGTTGCTGAGTGTTATTGTTGTTGTTGTTCTTCTTCTACAGAAGCAAAAACAAAAATTAGCAAGGGGAAAGAAACAAAATTTTGAAAGATTTAATGTTAAAAACCCAAACAAAGCAAGGAGTGATGTTAATTATTATTCAGACTTGCCTTGCCCATCTCGGAAGTTGAAAGAGAGAATGAGAGAAAGCAGTTTTCTATTTCAACTGAGTGCGCTAGGAGTTACTAAGGAGAGCAGAGGCATTTATTTATAGCGCAGAGAGAGAGAGAGAGAAGAAATAAAGGCGGTTGATTAATGATAATGATGATGATGATGATAATGTGAATGGTGATGATGATGATGATGAATTAAAGGAAGGTAGGAATGGTGAAAATGATAATGATGGGGTGGTTGCTATTTACCAGGGACTAGTATGGGATATGGGCGTAAAGGGAGGGTACGGTTTACGGCCTATTTGAATGCGCTTCTAAAGTTTAACGCGGTGCCCAGAGTTTTCCTTTGGCCAACATGGAAATTTCCTATTTGCTATTCCCAACCGACTTGCATTAGCTACTGTTTTTTTGTCATAAAAACCAATTATTGATCAAACAGGAAGTAATTTTCGGATTGTCGATCTTTATTTTTCTCAAAATCATACATGGAAACTTTCTTTTTTTTATATACTGAAAAACAAGAATAATTGTTCAACTATTTCCAGCAAAAAAAAAAAAAAAATCGTTCAACTATTATTTCCTGAAAAATAAGCACAATATTTTTTATTATTTAATGAATAGAAAAAAAGGAAAAAAAGAAACGGGAGAAATTAGTTTCTCGTTAAGTAAATATCATTCTTTTAGACATAACTTCCATTTGGTAATATGAAAAGTTATTTCCCTTATTTTTAAATTTATTTTTTTATTAAATTATTATTTTTTTTTTATCTTGATTTCTTTTTTACAAATACTTAAAAACAATTATAAGTAGGGATGAGAGTGGAATGACTATTTTAGCCTCTACCATCCTATTGAGATTTCTCCAATCTTATAAAATAAGGTTTGGGACAAAAACACGTCTCAAAAAGTATATTCACAATGAACATAAGTAAAGAATGATATATGCTCTAAAGGTCCATCAGCTATCCGCTGTGTATAAAATGAGGTATATTTGAATTTTTTGTTTGCTTTTAGAATGATTTTTAAGTTTTTTTACTGTTGCTTTATCAAGTTTATTTTAATTTATTAATTCGTTTATATTTGTGTTTGTTATTAAAATGAGTTTTAGATTTTAGATTTACATGTTTCTTGCCTTGGGCCAAAAGGTCTGAGGTGGGCTTAGTAGTTGTCCGAATGGGCTTGGGGACACAAGGGCCCAAGTTATGCTGATAAGGCTAGGCCCAGCTCTAGTGATGATATTCAAGTCGTAACATACAATAATTAATAAAATATTATTCTGTGCATGCCTCAGGTACACATCTATTATTAAGTAATTGCAACACCTCAAATCCAATGTTATGTATAACCATTATACTTTAATTAGTATTAAACAGTTATACTATTAAACCTAAATTATAAACATTAGTCTATCAAGATCAAACTTATGGACACTAAAAACACAAATATTCTATTTTGTAAAAAAAAAAAAAAAAAAGGAAGAAAAAAACAAGTTCAGTTACTAAGCTACATTGAAGCGTATAATACAATTGAATTAATTCCATGCCTTTAATCTCAGGCTCAAAAAGAAAACAATTAATTGATGCACAAATGGTTAGAGGAAGGTGAAAAATTCATCCTTCACAGGGCTAATTGACTCTGTATACCCGAAATATGAAAGGAGAGAGAAGTGAATTAAGGAGTAAAGATGGATGGAGGAATAAAACATAGTACCATTAATCATCAACATAGAAGCATTAAAATCAATCACAATCTCATCTGAAACAATACAATAATATTCTCTCCAGGAAAAAACAAAACATGAACAAATATCTGTTTTGCTATTATCTATCTGTCAATTAAAAAGAAGGTTGACAGCACCCTAATTTGCCGGAGTTGTAGCTTCAATGAAACTGGCATTTACCATGTCTGTTAGTCACATTGGCATTTTATCACTTCGTGGGTGAGTCAAATTTAAGCTCCTATCAAATTAATTAGCACACACCAAATAAACAAAATCAAGAGATTTTCATCTATAATCATGAAAACCCATGTGTATTCCTGCCATTCCAAATGTGTAGGGTACACTATATCCCCGTCAAAAACAAGCTTAATCAGTTGTAAGTGAGCTTAATTAGATTGCTATATGGATCTCTTTCACAATTACAAGAGAAATAGAAAAGTAAGAATTTCCGTTACCATAATGCCTATGCACACTAGTATTGGAGTAACCTCCTTTGCCTTGTGGAGGTCCTGCTCAAACCAGCTCAAGGTTTTCAGGAAAACAGTTTTCTCTTCATAAATTTAATGACTTCATACGCCTTTATCCAATTTAGTTTGCTTAGTAACCTGCAAGCTGAACGCCAGTCCTATAATGAGGCAACTCAAACACAAGCCACATGCGGAAATCAGAATTTTTTAAAAGAAACAAAATCAGGTACTAATTGGTTTATTTCATAAAATTTGATACAAATTTTGTGGCATTCTAACCCAAATTGAGGAGAAAGAATTACGAAAGGGGGACGAAGTGAATTAAGGAGTAAAGATGGAAGGCGATATAGGTACAAAAATGTCAAGGATTCGGCTAATAAGATTTCAAATATAGTAGCATTAATCATCAAAACCGAAGCATTAAAGTCAGCTACAATCTCATCTAAAAAATACAATTAATGTCCTCCCCAGGAAAAATCAAAACATGAATTCGCTAATATCGATTTGTCAATTAAAAGGAAGATTGGCACCACCTCATTGCAAGAGTTGTAGCTTCAATGAAATTGTAATTTGCCATGTCTTTTAGTCACATTGACATTTTATCAAGCATTTGCCGGGCGAGTCAAAGTGAAGCTCCTATCAGACAAATCAACGCACATACCTAGCCAAAATGGACAACATTAAGAGATTTTCATCTATAATCATCATTATTCATCATAAAATAACCAAAAAAGGAATTCCATTCATCATAAAATTTACCCAAAATCATGAATCATCTCATATTCTTCAATTTCTAAGCGATGACAAGAGAAATAGTTGAATATCTTATTTGATGAAGACAGAGAGTTGCTTGAACATAGAATGAAGAGGAAGATAGAAGCTTGAAAATCGGCATTGCTCCAATTAGCGGGAGAAGGACCTACTGCCGATGACGGAAGTACCACCGGCGACGCCGACGGCAACAATGACAGCTACTTGGGTTGATTGAGGGGTTTCTTTTTTTTTTTTTTTTTTTTTTTTGGCAAAACGCATCCAAAACCCCTTAATCTTTCTCTTTTTATGTAATCAGCCCCATGATCTTTCTTTTATTTATATTGAGTACATGATCTTTTTTTTTTTTGGGTCTACTGCATTTTTTACGGCTCCTTACGCGTGTAACCTAGTCCCTGTTGTCTGGCGCATCAACTGTTATGTATGCCTGGCAAAACACATTTAAAACCCCATGATCGTTCTCCTTTTATGCAATCAGCCCCATGATCTTTGTTTTACCTACATTGAGTACATGATCTTTTTTTTTTATCTAGTCGCCCGCATTTTACACGACCCCTTACGTATGTAACCCAGTCTCCGTTATCTGGCACGTCAATTGTTATGTATGCTACGTCATCTGCCACATCAGCGTTTTGGTCCCATTTACCCATTCTCATACCCGACCCAAGAACCCAACCAACCCAGCTAATATAACCCAACCCGAAATGCTGAAACCGGATTTTTACATTCTAAAATAACGCCTCCTTGTTCTTCTAAAAAAAAAGAGGTATTTCATATTTGGGGTATGACGTAATTTTAAAAAATTATAAATCCGTTTAACTTTTTATGTTGGTTCAAAACTATTATTTTACTAATTAGGTGAAACCAGTGGCGAATCTAGGAGTCTAGCTTCGATGAGGTAAAAACTCCTATAAAAATTTTTGATAAAAGATTTATGTTCCGACAAATTAAATGAAATAAAATATATTAAACAAATATACTTATACTCTTACCAACAATCATATTTTTCTAACTGACGAGGATGATCAACTCATAAACATAGTACGAGAACTTTTGTTAGGTAACAAATAATTTCTTCAAGATTTCAATTTCAGAAAATGTTGCAAAATTATTTCATTTTAAATGCTAATAAAAGCCTTTTTTTTAACGTAACAAAATAAGCAATCTGAGAGCAATTAATCTTCCGTCCGATTGCACAAATCAGTCTTCATAATACTTGTTGCAAAAAAAGATTTTTCAACAGTAGATATTGCAACAAGTAAGATCAAAGTCAGCTCAATAAGTATATACACTAAAGGAAAAATAAATGTGATACTGCTTTTCCACCATCTTTTTTTGCAAGAGCTCCAACGTCATGAAGATTAGAGAATTCTTCTTGTGATCTCATAAGAGAAATATAGAGTTGAAGTTGATGGTCAAACTCCACTAACTTAGCACTAAAGAAATCTTGTGAGTACAACCCAGTAAGATATAGTAATCACTCATTATAAAATTAGTAAATGAGTTTGTAGGATCAAAACACATTATGCACTTAAGTAAATCAGTATTTGACTCAGTGAAACGATTGTCCAATTCTATACCATTATATGAACAAAAACAATTTAGAATATGAACAAATCAAATGCTTATGCCATATACATCAATTAGGATAAAATAAAGATAAATCAAGTACCTTTATAAAGATTTCTAAACGAAAATGGTGAAAATGAGTCTTTAGTTCCCCATCAACAAGTTTTTTTTACTCCGACGTGGAATAATATCTTCCATATTAGCCACATCAATTTCTTGTTCTTCACAAAATTTAGTGACATCTTCCAATAATTTCTCCCAACCATCTTGTCTATATGCTTGTAAGTTCTTATTCACCACTTCAACCATACTGATGGCATTTCTAATGTTTTGATCTTTTTCTTATAGAATTTGTGACAGAGTATTTGTCATTTCCAAAATATCCAAAATGAACTTTCCAACATATACAAACTCAAACGGGAACATTTTATCATCCAAACTCTTAATAGTGCCTCGTATTTTTGCATCAGTATCATCCCTGTTTATTGAGTAAATCACTTCTCCCACTAAATCCCACCTATCAAAAAGCCCGATTAATGTTTTATAGTGAGAACCCCTACGTGTATCACTTGGTCGAGCTAAGCTTATTTTTTAATTCTAACCCTTTCCTTTTGAAAGCTCACCATTTTGTATTTTGTTGATAACTTCATTATGATGTAGTTGGTGAAGAGCATGCTTCCTTTTACATAAAGCTCCGACCGTATTCACAATAATAGAAACATAATCAAAGAATTGGCTCACAACATCTTTATCTTATGCATTAGACACAACGGCTAACTGAAGTTGGAAAGCAAAGCAATGGATATAATACGCATGCTTGTTTTCATTTAGAATGAGTGCTTTTAAGCCATTAAGCTCACCGCACATATTAAAAGCCCCACCATAACCTTGACCTCTAAGTCTTGAAAGTGATAATCCATTCTTTACAAAGAAATCATCAATGGCATTTTTTAAACTCTGTGCGGAAGTGTCATTAACATGAACCACTCCAAGAAATCATTCATTAAATTCTCCATTATCACCTATAAATCTCAAAACTATAGCCATTTGTTCCTTCACTGAACTATCTCGGGTCTCATCAACCAAAAGAGAAAAGAGCTTGTCTCTTATCCCACTCAAAATAACTTTTCTCATTTCCATTGCATATGATTCAATAATATCTCTTTAAATTGTTAAGGAAGTCAATGTATTATTTTTAGGAGCATTTTGTATTACCTTCTTAACTTCTTAACTAATGAGTTCAAGAAAATGACCTAGATGAAGTGATTCAGGAGACTCATCGTGTCCTCGGAAAGCCAAACCCTTCCCTAAAAGAAACTAAGCAATATCTAAAGTTATTGTTAACTGAATACGATACTCACCTTTTAAAGCAACACTTTTTTTTATAAAACATAATCCATATTCTCTCTTTGGTTTTGGTATTGGTGAACCTTGGCTCTACACAAAGAGCGTGAGCTACCTAAACCTCCTTCATATACAACAAAGTTAGTTATGGCACTTTTCCAATTATTATATGCAATTTCTATAAAATCATTTCCTCAATTTTTTTACTGTTACCAAACAAATAATATATAAACAAAATTCTTTATCTTTGGAGACACTATACTCTAGCCAAGCAAGTTTCTTAAACCATAAACTTTGAAACCTCCTTTTAGAAATCTTATAATTAGTCTGCGGAAATTGATGCCCAACTAGTTGACAAGGCTTTTAGCTTAGTATCTCCTCCTCAATAAATCTCTAATCTCAGATGGGTAACTATCAATTGGCTTTCGTAATCCTAGAACACCAACGATATCATCATCTGAAACTTCTACCTAAATACAAGATTTTTTTTCATTATTTTTATCAACAGGTATTACATGACTAATTGAAGATGCTTCGGGAATTGAAATCAAATTTCTCTTAGTTTTAGTAATAAACTTGTCCATTTTACTTATTCCTAAAATAGTAACACAATCAAATTATTAAACATAAATTTAAAATTTGAGAACAATTTCAATATGAATCATAACACAATCCAAAATTCACCATCTATCAATTTAAATCTAAATTATAAAACAATCCTACAATCTATCAATCACAATTCAAATTCTAACACAATTAACTCAATTCAATGACAATATATACAATTTTAATAATTTGGCAACTCAATTAGTATTAAAACAAATAAATAATCCAATTATTAAACTTAAATTATAAACCCTAAAGCCCTAATTCATCTATTTATCAAATTCATAAAAAATAATTGAATCACGTGATGGCAATATCATTAAAAAAAAGACATCATAACAATTTCCAATCAATTTAATTTAATTCATAACAATAACCATATTTCCAAATTCAATTTAAGGAGCAAAACTGCATATTATCTAATAAATTGATGATGGAAAGTTAACTAACCTAATTGAAAGAAGAGTCACGAAATACAATGGATAGAAAACATCGGGTGGAGGAGAGAGTGTTGAAAACCGGTGAGCGACGACACTAGGGAAGAAGAATTCGAAGATACAAAGAGGGTGAGAACAAATGAAATTGTGAACTAATATAAGGGGAAGGGAGAAGAAAGAGTTTTAATTTGATTTTTGTAATGGCCAGGCAAAACAACGTCGTTTTACCTGGCCATTAATTTTTTTTAAGCCATATTGAAAAAAAAAATTAAAGAGGCTTTCATCTACCTTTGGTTTTGGGGGCCTGATCCAAAGCTGCCGGCTTTAATAGCCATTGGAAATACTTGTGAGCGTGGGATTTTGATCCCCGATTTCAGTGATGAAATAGGTCTATTTGATTTGCTTCTGTAGCTGTAGAGTTTAAGATAAACTCAAAGTCGAAGCTCCAGATTGCTGAAATTCTCAAACATGGGTTCCAAGTCAGCAAGTTATATCTGTACATATATAATTCTATGCCTGTACGGTTATAGCCACATGTCCGTACGACTATGGTCTACAACTGTACGAATGCATTTGTTAGTCCTAAATAGGCTTAGAGGTACACTAAAGGGGAGGGAGGGTAAATAGTTTATATACCCAAATAAAAATTCTTTTGAGAAAACCTTCATAATCAAAAACAATTTTACCCAATAAACAAGTTTTACTTAAAAATACGAAATAAAATAATTTGTAAAACTTATTAATATAATTGCTTTTGGGGAACTTAAAAATCTTTAAAAGGCTATTACTGCTAAAAATAAATGCATAAATATAAGTGGTAGTAATTAAAGAGAGTAGGGATAGAGATATTGGTGACACCAAGATTTATACAGGTTCGCACCAATTGTTCTTCTCTATCCCCAAATGAACCACTTGAGATTTTCCACTACATTCCTTTAACGGTAGTAATTAAAACAAGTGATCTTTCTTCTGTCCAAGAATGGGAAAATCAATCCTACTTCGATTTAGGATTAAGACAGTGATCCTTCTTCGGTCTAGGATCGAGACAGTTGGTGCTTTTTGCAATCTCAAATAGCAAACTTTTACAACTTGTTGTTTTTCAAAGATCAACAACCAAACTTTTACAAAATTTCATTGATGAAACTCTTAACAACAAAGCTCCACCTCACACTAATATTCCTTAGTGTGATATTACAATTCACTCAAAATATTTGATTTGAAAGTGTATGAATTGCTTTGATAAAGACTTTAATTTCTTTCAATTGCTCTCTTTGAAGTGTTGGAAAGACTATTCAACAGTGCTTAGATTGCTTTGATTGTATTGTTTACTTTGTAAATTGTCTTCCCACATTGAAATGTTGCAATTGTCTTCTATTTATAGGCATTGGAGAATTGATTTGGAGTTGATGATCAAAATCAGTCTTCTTATGTTCAGGCCTCTGAAAACTAGCTGTTACACAATATTTAGCCATCTGAAGCTTTTATTCTGATCTTTTTCAGGTTTCTAAAACTAACCGTTGCATAATGTTTAGTGTTCTGAAGATTTGTGATGTACTTTTCCAGGTCTTTGAATGTAGCCGTTATACAGTGTTCAGGTCTCTGAAGATTTGAATTGAATTTCTTAAAGTCTTTGAACATGGCCGTTATACAGTGTTTAAGCATCTGAAGATTTGAGTTGAACTTCTTCAGGTCTCTGAATGTGGCTATTATACAATGTTCAAGCCTTTGAAGATTTGTGTTGAACTTTTTCAGGCTTCTGGAACTAGATGTTATACAGTTTCCAGCCTTCTGAAACCTTATGACAGATTTTCTTAATATCTCATCTTTTGTAATAGTCTCCCAATGTTTTCAATAATTACTATGTCTTCATCTTCTTGATATACTTTGAATTAATCCAAGTAAAGTGATAAAACACTTTTATCCAAGTAAAGTGATAAAACACTTTTAATCTTAGATTTAGTTCATAAAGTAAATCTTCTTCTTCATTTTGTTACTTTGCATTATCTAAGCAATATATTAGGATAGTTCATTTTCTCTTAGATTTGATGCCTAAAGTAACCTTCTTTCCTCAATATTACTTCACATTATCTAAGTAAGAATATTGTGACATATATCTCATTCTTAGATTATGTATAGTAATATTCTCTTATAATTAAGATCCTCCTTGTATGGTAAAATTACATTTTACCCCATACTTGAACTTTGGATGTTTAAAGTAATCCTCTTGTATGAAACTCATTTCTTTATACTGTGTAGACATCTTAGTTGTTATCATCAAAACATTATGATTCAACAGCATTATTACATCCCAACTTGCGTTTTAATTGGATCTAAACCTCTGATTAGGGAGATGTATAAAAAGAAAGAGGTAAAGAGAGATAAAGGGACGACCATGAGAGATTAGACCAAAAACTAAGGATTAGCTTTGAGAGGTTTTTAAAGAGAAAAAAGAAAGAAAAGAGAAGAGGAGAAGAAAACTTGCATTTCTTTTTCATTTCCTTGCTCAAACCTCTGTTACTAAGACTTAAAATCAATTAGAAATCATAGGGAAACACTTCATTAAGATTCATAATAGGTTCAGAGACTAAAACAAATCACAAATCCATAACTTTTAGACATTCTTGGTAGTTTTTGGAGTTGTGGAGTTTTAATCGAATTTCAACAATTGAAAGCTCTTTTGAGGTGATTCCGAACCCATAAAGGTACGGATTCATGCGTCAAAGGAAATGTTTCTGAGAAATTAATAATTTTCTATCACATTTCTGTTATTTAAGCACCATTTTGCATGTTTCTTCAAGTTACTCTGTTTTTGTTCATTTCTAGTTTCTTTCCGGGATTTACATCCATACAGATGTCTTACTAGCCGCACAACTCTAATGACAGCTGTACAAATATGGATCTATAGTCACACGACCATTAAAACCCAGAAACTCATATGAGAAATTACCAAACTTATATCTGCAAGGCTATTGGTTCAGAGCAGAATACACTAAATGTATTTTTCAAACATTTCATTACATACTAGACCTTATATTTAATGTCTAGAACTGAAGTTAGACCAAAACAATGATTGAGATATGATCTCTTGAAAACCAGTCCACTTGCTAAGTTAAATAATTAAACCAGAAAAATGTTTCAAAACTGTTTTCTAAAAAATGACACAAGAATGTTTCAAAATATTTTCCAGATCTAGTCAGTGAAACTTACCGGGTCTCTTCGATTATCCCCTCTAAATGTATGATCCCAATCCTATTATCATCTCATTCTGTCATAATTGACTTCTAAATGTAATTATTTGTTCGCGAACTCTTTTTTGCATGTTTAGATGTAAGGTTTTCATTTTGAATAGATTCTCACATAAATAGGCAATTGTTCCTCGATCCTTCTATTCTAATCAAATGAATCCCCATAGGATAGATTGTTTGATTCGATTTGTATAATTAATTAATGTAGTGCTTTAAATCAAGTTGTATGCATGATGAATGCCTTAAATAAAATCAACCTTAGCCTATAAAAGCAAATGTGATTGAATGTGAAATTTTGTTTCTATTAGATAATGTGTAAGTGAATCGTCCGAACCTAGATCTCCAGAAAAGATAGTAGTTTGTATTTGGTTTTGGCTATACTTGAATTTTTCGGTTGAGCTGAGCTGGGTGGGAGCTGTTATACATTTTTTAGATTTCAGTCTTGAATCTTTTATGAACTCTATTTTCCAAAACGGATTTCTTATTATAATAATATATCAAATGAAAACCTGCAGCCCATTTCACCACGCCAAAACGTCATCTGCTTATAACAACCCTGAAACTTGGGTAAATTAGATAATTTGTATTATGAAAAAAGAAGTAAAAATACACAAGGATTAGACTCTAATTAGGAGAAAACCTAAGTAGGAAATAATCTAAATAATACAATAGGAAATAATATCTAAATTAGACATATATCCTTATCACCCTCCCGCAAGTTGGACCGAGGTATCCACAATGTTCAACTTGAACTTCAAAAAAAGAAACCGAGATGGTTAGAGAGCATTTGTATGCAAATTGGCAATCTGATATACTATGGAGATGTACTTCATGTTAAGCAACTTAGTGGTAACATGATCACGAACAAAATAGAAGTCAGCCTCCAAGTTTTTACTCTAAGAATGAAAGACAAGATTGGCAGTTAAGTAAGTGGTAGAAAGATTGTCGCACTAGAGGATCACTGAACTACTTAATTGAATCCCAATCTCATGTAAAAGATTTTGTAACTAGCACATTTTGGAAGTGGTAGTGGCTAGTGCTCGAAATTTAGCTTCCGTAGAGGAACAAGAAACTGTGCGTTTTTTCTTGCTACACCAAGAAATCAGAGAGGAACTAAGATAAATGGAATAACCAAATGTAAATTTTCTATCATCAAGGCTACCTACCCAATCAGCATCAGAGTACCCATGTAAAGCTACCCAAGAGGAACGACCAATGAACAAACCATGTGATATTTTATGCTAAAGACATCGAAGAACTCTTTTAACTGCAACATAATGATTTTCAGTTGGGGCATGCATAAATTGAGACAATTTGGTCATCGTAAAAGAAATGTTAGGTCGAGTCAGAGTCAAGTATTGTAAACTTCCAACAACACAACAATACAAAGTTGCATAAAAAAAAGGGAGCACTATCATAAAGAAAAGCTAGATTTTGGACACATAGGTGTAGATATGGCTTTGCAATTGGACAATGAGTTTCAATGCCAAGAAAGTAGGTGAGTGTGCCTAAGTTCTTGATGGCAAATTGCTGTTGTAGGTTTTTGATAAGAGATTGCAAAATTTGTAACTGAGGACCCATATGAAATAGTTCTTCCATACAGATTAAATTGAACATAGAAATGGAACCAAAATGATAGTAATACAGTGAAGTGTCAGATTTTGAATCTTGAAAACCATAGGATTTAAGTACATGTATGAGCCACCGATGCAACATACGAGGTGTCTATTTGAGCCCGTACAAAGATTTGTGCAATTTGCACACATGCTTCAGTCTGTAAGGATCAATAAAATTTACTGGCATGTAAAAAGGCATTTGATACATCAAGTAGCAATGCACTCCATTTAAGAGTAACTGCCAAAGTGAGAAGAACTCGAATGGTTATCGGCTTCACAACAGGATTATAGGTTTCAAAATAGTCAACTCTTGGTCCTTGGTGAAACCCATTCGCAACAAGGCGTGCCTTGTATCGATCAACTATGCTATCAGGTTTTTGTTTGATTTGGAAAACCCATTTACACCTAATAATATTTTGAAACAGATATGGAGGAACTAAGGTCTAGGTGCCATTGGAAACTAATGCTTGATACTCCTGTCACATTGCATTACACCAATTTGTAGCTTGAGATAGGACAAAGGTTCCACTGCTGGGATTTTTCACTGGAAATCAACAGATAAAGCGGAAGAATGCATTGATTTCTTCAAATGAGTGCCAGGAGCAATTTAGTTGGAAATCAAAAACAACAAAATTTAATAGAAGAGAATTAGTTTCTCACCCAAAATATCTCTTCTAGAGATGGCTGTAGAAATCGAAACTGACTTCCTCCACATTCCCATATACGAACGGTTTTGGAACTCAATCAGTACTAGCGTCGGGATCGGCCGGAATGAGAGAATTTTCTGCTGTAATTTTTCTGCCTATATTTCTTCTCTTGGCTAAAATATCTCCCGGGATTTAACCCTAGATGGCTGAAATTTTCTTACAAAGTTTTGGCCCATTCCTTTTTAATTTTATGCGGGCTGTTTCTTCTCTTTAAGCCCAGGTCTATATTAATTCTCTTGGTCCAATTTAATATCAAATTTAATTTCAATTTGACATGTATGATAACATATTATACCATATAATATATTTCACACATTTAAATTAAAATTTATTTGATAATTTAATTTAACCGTGGAATTAAATTAGAAATCATAAAATTAAATCAATGTAAAATATTTCCACCTAGGAAATAATCTCATAAATTAATTTATTGAATTAATTATAAGAAGGCCAATTCAAATATTAATTATATTATTTTGATCAATCCAATTGATTTATATAATACAATTCTAGTGCGTATACTGTTGATCCTTTTAGTTCGAGTTCAAACGTTCAATGTGTATGATCCTGTGGGCCTGTCTTTATGTTGGCAGTGGGCCAATGGTCCACAGACTGCAGGCGGGCTTTAGCAAGCTACTACAGCCCCCAATTAAGACGGAGATAGTAGTCCAACTATAATCGTAACCCTGTAGTTTAAACTTGTATATCCCATGTCCAACACAGAGGCATGGATTAATCACCCTTTTTTATGTCCGGACATTTACTTGATTCCGAATGAACTGATGCTCACAAACAAGTTTCAACTCGTTTGGGTGTGGCCACACTCTTATTAGTTGCATTCATCAAGAGGGTGGTGATAACTTCTCAGTGGACTACTGAGTGACATTCCCTTCTGCATATCCATAGCATTGCCATGTTCACTGACATACCCGAACATACCCATACTTGGCACCCTTTTACAGGCCCTTTAGGAAAATACCAAAGTATGCAATTTCACATATAGCACCATCATATGGTCAGGTCAAAGGATCCATACAAGTACTACACGAGAATCACTTGTGATACCATACCATGTGGATTTCTCGTTTAGTGGATCTATCCAGTACCATACCTCTTTTGCATGTACCCATTAACTTGGTTGACATCCCATATCCAACGGCCGGTAAGACACCACCATACAACCAAGCTAATGATAGTCTCTAGTTCCATTCATTCCCATGACTGGAACAGACTACGGATAACTTTATGGTCATATCATTTTCCCTATCCATGGTCTTACTGCCAAGTGTATGATACTTGTCAACATGGATATGGATATGCCCATTGGATACTCTATTTAAAACATAGCACAAGATATATAATAAATAGCTTAATGCCTTTATTTAATGACACAAATTGTATAATACAAAAATCCAATAAATGTATAATACAAATGCAAGGACCAATTCCTCGGGACTAGGGTATATCCAACAATCTCCCACTTGCACTAGTTCCAACTAGGCATGGGCCTAATCCCTATAGATCTAGTATGACCCTTGTGCTTGGGCTGAGCCAACACCTTGGTTAAAGGATCCATGACATTATCCTCGGTGTCCACTCTATGTAATGAAATGTCACCCCTTTCGGCGATTTGGCGTATGAGGTGAAATTTCCTAAGCAGTGATTCGTGTTCTTGTGTGACCGGGGCTCCATAGCTTGTGCAACAATCCGATTATCGTCATAGAAGATATCAACTGGATCCTGGATAGTTGGTACTACTCCTAATTTAGTGTTCAACTTTTTTATCCACACATCTTCCTTAGCTACATCACATGCCGCAGTGTACTCAGCTTCTGTAATAGAGTCCATGATGGTCGGTTGCTTGGAGCTCTTTCAGCTAATAGCACCACCATTTAGTAAGAACACAAACCTAGACTGCGACTAGTACTCATCCTGGTCGGTCTAGAAGCTTGCATCAGTGTACCCAGTAACTGATAGCTCTTCCTGATCTCCATACACTAAGAAGCTATCCTTGGTCCGGTTAAGGTACTTCAGGATTGCTTTGATAGCCTTCCAGTGATCCTCGGCGGCTGATATCAGCTCATTATACTCAGTGCAAAGATATTAGGTCTCGTACATAGCATGGAGTACATGATTGATCCTATAGCTGACGCATATGGGACCAATTTCATGTTCTCCCTGTCCTACCTTGTCTTAGGACAATTCTTCTTATTAAGTTTCAGCCTATGGCTCATTGGCAAGAAACCTTTCTTGGCCTGATCCATGCTGAATCTTTTCAGAACTTTGCCTATGTACGTGGCCTGACTTAGGCCCAGAAGCCAATTGGATCTATCCCTGTAGATCCTGATCCCTAGGATCGTCTTAACCTCACCTAAGTCCTTCATTGTAAAGCACTTACACAACCACTGCTTCACTTCTTGCAGTGTTGGTATGTTACTTCCAATAAGAAGGATATCATCCACATATAATACCAAGAAGGTGACAATGCTCCCACTAGTCCTTTTATACACACAAGGCTCATCTTGATTCTGTATGAAGCCATATTCCTTATTGCTTCATTGACTCTAAGATTCCACTTTGGGATGCTTGCTTCAGCCTATAAATGGATCTTTGAAGCTTGTATACCCTTCCAGGATACTTTGGATCGACAAACCCTCAGGTTGTGTCATGTACACATCCTCGAGTAGCTTTCCATTAAGGAAAGCGGTTTTGGCATCTATCTGCCAGACCTCATAGTCATACCAAGTGGCTATGGCCAGCAGAATCCTGATGGATTTAAGCATAGCGACTGGTGAGAAAGTTTCATCATAGTCTATTCCATGGACTTGTCTGGAACCTTTAGCAACCAGATGCCCATTGAAGGTGTTGTTGGCCTTTAGCTTGTAGCACCACTTGCAATCTATCACCTTAGCACCCAAAGGTGGATCAACCAGGTTCCAAACCTGATTATCATACATAGATTGTATCTCTGCCTCCATGGCCTTGCACCAGTTGGCAGACTGTAGGCTAGCTATAGCCTCCTAGTAGGTTTTGGGCTCTTCCTCATCGAAGATGAGAAAAGTTTGATCATCGGTGATGAGAAACCCATATCTCTTTGGTTCCCAACGATCCCTACCAGACCTTCTAGGTCCTTGTATGACCTGGGTCAGTGCTTCCTCCTGTGGAAGCTCCACCTTGGTCTCCGAATTATCCTTTTTAGGAGTTTGTGAGCTTTGAACTTCCCTGAGTTCAACATTGCTCCCATTGTCTTGCTTGGAAATGAAATCCTTTTATAGAAAGACCCCCTTTCATGCCATAAACACCTTGTTTTCAGTGGGGTTGTAGAAGTAATACCTTTTAGTTTCCCTCGGGTAGCCCATAAACAAGCATTTATCAGTTTTAGGTTCTAGTTTGCCCCCAGTCAATTTCTTGACATGTGCATTATAGCCCCAAATCTACAGGAAAGACACATTGGGCGCCCTACCCATCCATATCTCATATGGGATCTTTTCTACAGCCTTAGTCAGAGTATTATTCAAAATGAGAGTTGCTGTCTCAAGAGCGTATCCCCAGAAGCTTATTGGGAGAGAGACGTGACTCATCATTGAGCGGACCATGTCCAACAAGGTCCTGTTCCTCCATTCGAACACCCCATTCCATTGTGGTGTTCTTGGAGGAGGAGATGTGGAATGATTCCATGCTCTCTCAAATACGAGTCAAACTCTAGGCTCATTTACTCACCTTCTCGGTTTGACCGAAGGGCTTTGATATATCTACCTAGTTGGTTCTATACTTCTTTCTTAAATTCCTTGAACCTATCAAGGGTTTCAGACTTATGTTTCATCAGATAGACATAGCCATAACTACTGGAATCGTCCGTAAATGTGACGAAGTACAGATGTCCACCTTTGGTAGCTTCGTTAGTGGGCCCACATACGTCTGAATGTATTAGGTCCAATATGCCAGTAGCCCTTTCAGCCTTCTTGCTAAAAGGCGCTTTTGTCATTTTACCTCGTAAATAAGACTCGCATATATCAAATGACTCCATGTCAAATGATCCTAACATTCCAGCTTTGTGAAGCCTAGCTATGCGCTTCTCGTTTATGTGGCATAAATGACAATCCCAAAGGTAGACTGGATTAAGTTCGTTAGGCTCAACCCTTTTAGTATTTATATTATAGACATGATTAGTTTCATTCAAATCCAGGATATATAGGACATTATTTAATAGAGCTTCTCCATAAAATAATCCCTCTCTAGATATACCAATTCTACCATTTGCAATAATAAAATTAAATCCATAAATATCCAATATTGAAACAGAAATAATATTCCTGCACTCTACAGGTATAAAATAACATTGTTCCAATATTAAAACTAATCCACTAGGCATCATAAGGTGGTATTCGCCGATCTCTATGGCAGCTACCCTTGCTCTATTTTCGACCCGCAAGTCCACCTCCTCGGATCCCAGTGATCTCCTGTTCTTAAGTCCCTGCACATTACAACAAATGTGAGAACCACATCTAGTGTCCAATACCCAGGATGTTGAAACAGTAAGGTTAATGTCTATGACATATATACCTGATGACGACGTGCCCTAGGTCTGCCTCTACTCTCCCAATAGCTTGGGACACGATCTCTTCCAATGCCTAGCCTACTTGCACCCGAAGCAGACATCTCGGGATTAGCCTTGGGCTTAGCCTTAGCCTTCTTGGCCTTGGCTTTCTTAGCCTTGGGTTTGGCCTTTGCCTTGGCCTTACCCTTAGCAAGAGAAGGGTTCCCCTTGTTGACTAGCAGTACCGGCGGAGTCTTTTTGATCGACTGCTCAGTGAGCTTGAGCATTTCATGCAACTTACTAACAGTACGGTTCATCCATTGCATGTTGTAGTTTAGGATGAACTGATCATAAGAATCTGGCAAGGAAGCCAGGATCGTGTCAACCGCCAGCTCGTGTGAGATAGGCGATCCAAGATGGGCTAAAGTGTCCAGATAACCCTTCATCTTGAGCACATGTGCACTCACAGATGTCCCAGCCCCCATCTTACAGGAGTGGAATGCCTTATTGGTCAAGTACCTTTCCTGACGAGCTTGCTCTTGAAACATCTCATTAAGAGTTGTTATCATAGCATAGGCCTGAAGGTCCAAGAACTACTTTTGCAGCTCAGGGACCATGCATGCCAACATAAGGCATGTCACGTCCCAGTTATCCTTAATGTGCACCTCTTATTCCTCTAGTTGGGCAGCCGGTGGATTACGCCCTGTTGGTGTAGCCAGTACAGGCCTTTTCAGCCCATATTCTTTAAACTCCTGTCTTAGAACTATCCTCAAGTTCGTAGACCAGTCCAAGAAGTTTAGGCCAGAAAGCTTATCCCTTTCCAAGATAGATCGCAGTGAAAGTGAATTGTTTGTTGCCATTTGGTTACTACACAGAAAAATTATAAGAGTGTTAATAAAGGACTTAATTTGTTTTTCCCATATTTAATTAATAATGAATCAGGTTATTAATTAATTCAAGTTGTTGGGCTAATGGGCCAAGATCCATATTTCATGCAGATATAGCCACACGAGGGCCTGGAAAAACTATACCCTAATTATTTAGGTAGGAACGTCGTCCAATCCCAACCTAGGGACTCTAGGTTTGATGGACTTGTTGGCACTTACCCATCTGTGCTTAGGGCCAGGAGAATCCCATTCATGCTAAGTCAAAACCTCCACCCAATTGTCAGAGTAACTAATACTCCAACCCAATACAAAATGACGATACTCTAGTACATCCAGCGAGGGCATGGTCTACAACTGGCCTATCCCCACTTCAAGTCAATTTTGAATGAGGGAAGCACTTTTAAATGACTTAGTGATTTCTTTTTGGTTATTAGATTCATTTTAATAACGGCTTAGATGCATAGGCGGGTGAAATTGGGTTTAGATCGTACATTCATACATGTAAATAAATAAAGTATAATTAAATAAAATGGACTGCTATGGGCCTATATTACAACCTAATATAATTCTAGTAAACCTATTCTAGAAAATACACTAGGTGGGCTTCCTCTTTTTCCTTCTGGGCTCGCCTCTCCAAAGGGCTTCTTCTTTACAATTTTATAATAAATAAATAAAATAAAATTACATAAAAAAAAGAAAATGGTACGTAGGCCATATTTACCCAAAAAGAAAAATACAACCCAACTTGAATAAGGCCCAATAGCATCTAAAACCATATTTAATCATACATGCATGTAAACCAATACGTCAATTTATAAACGTGTTATAATGCATGAAATTAAGCCCATTTCATTTATGTCCTTAGCCATTATATTAAAATTGTCAATTTTGGCCCATCATGGTTCTAGCCCTCAATGGGCTTTGGGCTTCCAGCCCAGGCAGAACACTGCTCCCTCTGGAATTGGGAAACTATGAGTCTATATCAGCCGCCCGGGTAATCATGCCAAGAAAACTCGAACCAATTTCAATTATACCATATTAATTTCCAAAATTAATATCTCATGAATAAAATTAAAATTTCATTCAAGAAACCATGCGCATTTAAATTATAGAAAATTTAAACACACAAAATTTTAAAACCCATTAAAATTTCAAAACTGGGCCCCGGGCCCGAAACCCGCCAAATCCAAAACAGGACCCGGCCCGCTGCAGCTAGGGGCAGCAGCAGCCCAATGCCGCTGTGAGGCAGCCACCGCTGCACGCTGTTGGATTCAGCGGCTACTGCTGTTTCCGCCGTTAGCAGCCCCGTATCCGCCGAAACAGCTCGTGATTTTCGCAAAAAAAAAAAAAAAATTACATCCATGAAATTAAACCACCGAGGAAAAATCAAACAACAGAAAATTAAATCCAACATAAACTAATATGTATATTTATTTTCAATTGTAAAAATCCAAGGGGAAAATCACAAAGCCCCATCCAAAGAATCCCAAATAAAATCATCAATTTCTAAACAAGGGATTCAATCCTGTTTAACAATTTCCATGGATCAAAAGCCCGCTCTGATACCACTATAGGGATTTTTCACCGGAAATCAATCGATAAAGCGGAAGAACGCGTTGATTTCCTCAAATCCATGCCCAGGAGCAATTGAGGTGGAAATAAAAAACAACAAAATTTAATAGAAGAGAATTAGTTCTCACCCGAAATATCTCTTATAGAGATGGCTGTAGAAATCGAAACCAACTTCCTCGACGTTCCCGTACACGAATGGCTTTGGAACTCAACCCGTGCTAGCGTCGGGATCGGCCAGAAAGAGAGAATTTTCTGCTGCAATTTTTCTGCCTATATTTCTTCTCTTAGCCAAGATATCTCTAGGAATTTAACCCTAGATGGCTGAGGGGTTTTTCTCGTCTTGAAGCCCAGGTCTATATTAATTCTCTTGGTCCAATTTAATATCAAATTTAACTTCAATTTAACATGTTTGCTAACATATTATACCATATAATATATTTCATACATTTAAATTAAAATTAATTTTATCATTTTATTTAATCGTGGAATTAAATTAGACATTTATAAAATTAAATACATGTAAACCTATACATGTAAAATATTTCCACCTAGGAAATAATCTCATAAATTAATTCATCGAATTAATTATAAGAAGGCCAATTCAAATATTAATTATATTATTTTGATCAATCCAATTGATCTATATAATACAATTAATACAATCCTCTCTCTCCGGTGCGTATACTGTTGATTCTTTTAGTTCGAGTTCAGACATTCAATGTGTACGATCTCGTAGGCCCGTCTTTATTTTGGCAGTGGGCCAATGTCCCATAAAATGCAGGCAGGCTCTAGCAAGCCACTGCAGCCCCCGATTAAGACGGAGATAGTAGTCCAATTGTAATCGTAACCCTGTAGTTTAAATTTATATATCCCATGTCATTGATATCGGTGTCCAACATAGAAACATGGATTGATCACCCTCTTTTGTGTTCGGACATTTATTTGATCCCAAATGAACTGATGCTCATAAACAAGTTCCAACTTGTTTGGGTGTGGCCACACTCTTATCAGTTGCATTCATGAAGAGGCCGGTGATATCTTCTTGGTGGACTACTAAGTGACATTCCCTTCTGCATATCCATAGCATTGCCATGTTCACTGACATACCCGAACGTACCCATACTTGACACCCTATTACAGGCCCTTTAGGTGTACACCAAAGTATGCCACCTCACATGCAGCACCATTATATGGTCAGGTCAAAGGATCCATAAAAGTACTACACGAGAATCACTTGTGACACTATACCATGTGGATTTCTCGTTTAGTGGATTTATCTAGTACCATGCCCCTTTTGCATGTACCTATTAACTTGGTTGACATACCATGTCCAATGGCCGGTAAGCTAGTGCCATACAACTAAGCTAATGATAGTCTCTAATTCCATTCATTCTCATGACTGGAACAGACTACGGATAACTTTATGGTCATATCGTTTTCCCTATTCATGGTCTTACTGCCAAGTGCATGACACTTGTCAGTATGGATATGGATATATCCATTGGATACTCTATTTAAAACATAGCACAAGATATATAATAAATAGATTAATGCCTTTATTTAATGACACAAATTGTATAATACAAAAATCCAATAAATGTACAATACAAATGCAAGGACCAATGCCTTGGGACTAGGGCATATCTAACATCCACACCCGTAGAGGCAAAACTAAGAAAATTGCTCAGCTTGTATGGTTTCAATTAACCACTATTGGACCTAGTAATCATAGATTGGTTAGGGCGTGGTGTGGTACTATTTTGGTACTGGGAATTTTAGATAGTGGACCATAGCTAGATAAATTAATGAGTAATATGGGGTTTAGAGTGGTGGGGGCAGCAATGTTGGTTTGGGTTAAATTAGATACTGTTGCATTTGGAGAGGTGGTAATTGGTGGAGAGGAAGTAGCATTAGGTAGGTTACTGGGTGGGGATGTAATTGTTTGCTTTTACATGGAGGTGGGTTGTTTATTTTGTGTAATTAAAGGTGATGGGGTGAGTTGGTCAGTTGGGATTTTAGGTGGCAAAGGCGCAAGGTTAGATAGCATTATGGGGAAGGGAATTACTAATGCTGATTATGGTGAAGGAAAGACTCAATGGGGTAGCTTAGCATTATGATCTCGAAAAGGGAAAACCTGTTCGTAAAAAAAAACATGCCGTGAGATAATTATCTTAGATAAAACAGGATTGAAACATCTATAACTCTTATGGATCTTACTATAGCTGATAAATTTGCAAGGTGTGGATCGGGGAACCAACTTATTTTTGGTATATGGTCACATCCATGAAAAACAAAGGTAGCCAAAAACATGCGAAAAATTATAGTCGGGTGTGTCTTGAAACAATTTAGTGTATGGACAATTATATTGAAGCTGAGCCATGGCTGTGCAATTTATGATATAAGCTGCGGCATCGAAAGCATAAAACCAAAATTTTTGAAAATTTAGCTTGATTAAGTAAGGTGATACTCGTTTCAACAATGTGCCTATGTTTTCTTTCGACAGTTCTATTTTGTTTGGGTGTGTGAGGACATGATACTCGGTAGGTAATGCCATTTTCCAGAAAAAAATTTGATCGAGCATGTGTAGGGATTTTTCATTGAAAATCAACTGATAAAAGCGGAAGCTTGGATCAATTTTCTCAAATCTATGACCCAGGAGCAATTGAATTGGAAATAAAAAACACAAAACCAAAAGATCAAGAATTAGATTCTCACCTTTCTATGTCTCTTCTAGAGACGGCTGTAGAATCCAAAGTCATTTTCCTCAACCCTCACGTACAAGAACGTCTATCGAGTGGAACCTGTGTTATGGCGGATCAAAGGAGGAGAGCAAGAGATGCCCGAAAATTTCAACCTTGTTTTGTTAATTATGTTGGTAGTCGGTCCAAGGCCCATAGACTATAAATAGGCTCTAGCAACCCATTACAGTCCCCAATTAAGAAGGAGATAGCAGTCTAACGGAAGTCTTAACCCTGTAGTTAAACTTATATATCCTATCTCGCTGATATTGGTGTCCAACACGGAGGCATGGTGTCATCACCCTCTTTTATGTACGAACATTAACTTGTCCCGAATGAACTGATGCTCACAAACAAGTTCCAACTTGTTTGGGTATGGCCACACTCTTATCAGTTGCATTCATCAAGAGACCGGTGATATCTTCTCAGTGGTTTACTGAGTGACATTTCCTTATGCATGTTTATAGTCTTGCTATGCTTACTGGCACGCCCAAACATACCCATACTTGGCACCCTGTTACAGGCCCTTTAGATGTACACCAAAGTTTGTCACTTCACATGCAAGGCCATAACATAGTTAGGTTAGAGGATCCATATAAGTACTACACGAGAATCACTTGTGATACTATACCATATGGATTTCTTATTTAGTGGATCTATCCAGTACCATGCCCCATTGCATGTACCCATGAACTTGGTTGACATTCCATATCTAATAGCTGGTAAGACACCGCTATGCAACCAAGCTTATGATAGTCTTTGGTTCCATTCATTCCCATGACTGGAACAGACCACGGATGATTTTATAGTCATATCATTTTCCCTATCCATGATTTTACTGTGAAGTGCATGACACTTGTCAACATGGATATGGATATATCCATTGGATACTCTATTTATAATATTGCATAAGATGTATATAGTAAATAGATTAATGCCTTTATTCATTAACACGAATGTACAATACATAAATCTCATTATAAGATACAAAATGTATGATACAATACAAGGACCAATGTCTTGGGACTAGGGCATTCCCAACAATATCTCACTTGCACTAGTTCC
The DNA here is from genome assembly GCA_039660915.1 of Euphorbia tirucalli. Classification (NCBI taxonomy): domain Eukaryota; kingdom Viridiplantae; phylum Streptophyta; class Magnoliopsida; order Malpighiales; family Euphorbiaceae; genus Euphorbia; species Euphorbia tirucalli. The sequence continues at coordinate 18,444,035 of CM077639.1, forward strand.
AACTAGGCATGGGACTAATCCCTATAGATTTAGTCCGACCCTTGTCTTTGGGCTGCGCCAGCGCCTTGGTGAAAGGATCTGCGACATTATCCTTCGTGTCTACTCTGTGTAATGAAATGTCACCCCTCTCGGCGATTTCTTGTATGAGATGAAACTTCCTGATTATATGCTTCGTGTTCTTGTGTGACCGAGGCTCATTAGCTTGTGCAACAGCCCCATTGTTGTCATAGAAGATATCAATTGGATCTAGGATAGTTGGTACTACTCCCAATTTAGTGATAAACTTCCTTATCCATACAGCTTCCTTAGCTGCATCACACGCCGCAATGTACTCAGCTTCTGTAGTATAGTCGGTGATGGTCAGCTACTTTGAGCTCTTCCAGCTGATAGCACCACCATTTAGCAAAAACACATGCCCAGACTATGACTGCTACTCATCCTAGTCAGTCTGGAAGCTTCCATCAGTGTACCCAGTCACTGATAGCTCTTCCTGACCACCATACACTAAAAAGCTATCCTTAGTCCAGTTAAGGTACTTTAGGATTGCTTCGACAGCCTTTCAGTGGTCCTTGCCGGGATCCTACTGGTATCGGCTTGTCATACTTAGTGCAAAGGCGACATCAGGTCTCGTACATAGCATGGAGTACATGATTGATCCTATAGCCGATGCATATGGACCAACTTCATGTTCTCTCTATCCTTCCTTGTCTTAGGATAGTTTTTCTTGCTAAGTTTCAGCCTATGGCTCATTGGCAAGAAACCTTTCTTGGCCTAATCCATGTTGAATCTTTTCAGAACTTTGTCTATGTACTTGGCCTGACTTAGGCCAAGAAGTCGATTGGGTCTATCCTTATAGATCCTGATCCCTAGGATCATCTCAGCTTTGCCTAAGTCCTTCATTGCAAAACACTTATACAACCACTACTTAACTCCTTGCAGTGTTGGTATGTGGCTTCCAATCAAAAGGATGTCGTCCACATATAACACCAGAAAAGTGACAATGCTCCCACTAATCCTTTTATACACACAAGGCTCATCTTGATTTTGTATGAAGCCGTATTCCTTTATGGCTTCATTGAATCTAAAATTCCAACTTTGGAATGCTTGCTTCAATCCATAAATGGATCTTTGAAGCTTGCAAACCCTTCTAGGATGCTTTGGATGGACGAAACCCTCGGGTTGTGTCATGTACACATCCTTGAGTAGCTTTCCATTAAGGAAAGCGGGTTTGACATCCATTTGCTAGACCTCATAGTCATACCAAGCGGCTATGGCCAGTAGGATCCCAATGGATTTGAGCATTGAAACTGGTGAGAAAGTTTTATCATAGTCTATTCCATGGACTTGTCTTAACTTTCGTAACCAGTCACCCCTTGAAGGTGTTGTCAGCCTTCAGCTTGTAGCACCACTTACAACCTATGACCTTAGCACCCGGAGGTGGATCAACTAGATTCCAAACTTGATTATCATACATAGATTACATCTCCACCTCCATGGCTTTATGCCAATTAGCAGATTATGCGTTATCAATGGCCTCCTGGTAGGTTTTAGGCTCTTACTCATCAAAGACGAGAAGAGTGTGATCGTTAGTTATGGGAAAACCATATCTTTCGGGTTGTCGATTATGCTTGCCAGACCTTTTAGGTCCTTGTTGTTGGTGTGTCCTAGTCCAAATGGCATTGGTTCTTGTATTGTATTATACTTTATCCAAATGGCATTGGTTCTTGTATTCATATCTTGTACTGTTTTAAATAGAGTATCCAATGATTATAACCATACTAAAGTAAACCAATGTAGGTCATAGGATTATGAGACCTTTTAATAGAGTTAAAATTATAGTCATAAAGATATCCCTAGTCTACTCTAATCATGGGCATGAATAGTACCAAAGACTAGCATATCTTTGACTGGATGGGGGCGTCTAATCTACCATTGGACATGGAATGTCAGTCAATGATATGGGAACATGTTGGGTTGCATGGTACTGGATCGATCCGCCACGAGAACACCACATGGTTCGATCGTCACAGGTGTTTCTCAGGTAGGTCTTGCTATTATCCTTTGACCCGATGTTTGCTGTTGTGAGCGGTCAATGTTTCAATGGACACGGCAAAGCAAACCTGGAGGTTTTTTTGTAAGTGTGTGGAATTTGTTTTGATGGAAAATAGGTTTGATGATTTTGCTTAAGAAAATCAGTTGATATGATTGAAAATCCCTTTTGTAGGAAACATCATTTAGAACGTGAGTTTTGGGAAAACTGGTTTTATTCTTTTATAAAATCCCGTTTTATTAGCTTAAAGACCTCGAAACCTAAATTTCGAGATCAGTGATGGAGTCGCCGCCCGGATCAACTCATCTGGGAAATTCCGGTATAGCTCCCTACCAAGTGTAGACTTTCATACCTGATCCAGAGATTTAGGGTTCGAGCAACTTACCTATTCAACCTCAAGTTTGCTTTCATTTAATAGTTCATACCATCATATTATGCTCACTTATTCTCTACCCATTTTATCTTTTAATATTAGCCGATGCTCATCCAAATGACATAAACAAATAGCATAAAATTAAAGTGCAGAAAAGTAAACCATACATCCAAACCAAACAAAATGATAGAGGCCACTTATTACAACCCAAAAAGATAAAAACTCTTTTCCTTACCTTACAACCACCTAGATACACGAAGATCTATAAAAAGTACAATCGCTTAGAATACACGATTTGATCTATTAAATACATCCAAAATAATACAAGAAAAATAAAAGCTGCAAAATGGACGGTTAGCACAATTATAACACAAACACATGTAAGACTCATAACAGGACAAAATAAGGAATTTTAGGAAATGGGGGCATGCATTTAGGGGGGTAACCGAGAAGTCAGGGAGACTTACTCGATTAGACCTGGAAAACCGTTTTAGAAATGTCCTATAGGTTTTTATGCTTAAAAACAATTTTAGAAAACAATTTGGCTCAATTACATGCAAATCACTGTGTTTTAGTGAGTCGGTTATCCCGAAACTCGGGGTTCCGTTCGTGTGGTTTCCAAATTCCAACATTCATCTAAGGTATAAAGCTATAAACACATCAAAAATAGTATGAATCTGAAGACAGCATCACACGATGATGTCCGTGGGAGTCGTTCCGAGATTCTGCCTTCTTGTTGCAACCATAGCTGTGTGGCTCTAGTTAAAGCCGTACAGCTATAGCCATTACAGCTGTGCGGCTGTAGTGTCCAGTTTCTTTGCTTTTGTAAATCTCTGTTTTGAATTGTGTCGATGATTTCTAAAGATTTTATGGAATTTGGGGGTCCACTAAAGCTGAACCAAGGATCCGATTTGGATTGAACAACCCCGGATTCTAAAAATCAAAATCAACGAAACCTGTATCTCACATCAACGTTATCGGATATCCAAAAACCATAATTTTGAATATAACGGATGTGATTTGACCGAAATCATTCATAATAGAACAATTAAAATGGGAAACTGACTGTATTTGGTCGATTTAGGGCATTTCGGGTTTCCACCCAGAAGAACACAATCGTGTGGCTATAGGTGTATAGCCGTGCGACTCTGTTCTAAGGGATTATAGCTGCTCGGCTATAATCAAATCGATAGTTTCTGGGATTTCACAAAACTCAAAAACACGTAGCACAAAGCAATCAATTATGAGTTTAAGACCTTTCAGAGTTTACCCTTTTTGCGTTCCAACATATTTGATGATCGGAAGTGGATTTGAAGGTCGGAATGTGCCTAGAATCCCATGAATGTCTCAAAATTCTGAAACACAAACCTCAAACCGATCCGAACAAACCCAAAATCAATCCGAACGAATATGACACACCTAGAAACTCTCGTTCTTAGTGTTTCCCGAGTGTTTTTATCCCTTTTCTCTCTTTTTCTTATGCATTTCTCTTAGTTTTCTTAGTTTTTTTCTCACTTTCTCTCCCTCTCTCTCTTTTTTCCCTTAGAATTCTCTTTCAAATGATTTTTTTCTTCTTTTGTTATCTTTCTACCTGTTCTTACATTTCTGGTATTGACCTAGCATATCACAGCTCAAATTCCTTTAATTTCGCAATTAAACACGTAAGTCAATCAATAAGGAAGGTTTATTTAGAAAATAACCCGGTCAATTGTTAGAGCCGTGCAGCTCTAAGGTTATAGCTGTACGACTCTGATGTTATAGCCGTGCGGCTGTAGTTGTGAAACGATAACCATGTGACTCTAATAAGAGCTATCATGGCTTTTCCTAAATCCTACACTCACATCTAAGCTCTCTAATCATTCAAAGGACCTTTCTCGGGATTTCGGATCGAGGATTGTTCTGTTTTTAAAGCATTTGAGAACATTCCAGGCGTCATTCCACTCATTTTCAAATCTAACTCACGTTCGTTTGTCTAACAGGTAACATAGGATTTTCATCACAGAGGTCGGGAAAACCCGTGCTCACAGCTGTAACATAACATGAGATTTCATACACTTTAATATACACCTAACGGGCCCGTAACAGGGTACCAAGTATGGGTATGTTGGGTGGGCCAGTGAGCATGTTGATGTTGATAGTGAAGTTGACGGAAATGCCACTCAGCGTCCCTTGAGATGATATCACCGGCCACTTGATGAGTGGGACTGACAAGTGTGTGGCCATACCTGAATAAGTTGGGATACTTATTTGTTAGGTTTAGTCTACTCAGTATCAAGAAATAAATAAGCATATAAGAGGATGACAGGGCCATGCCTCTTGCTTATATATCGATGTCAGTTGGCAAAGGATATACAAGATCACTACTGGGTTATGTTTCACATTACATTGCAAGTCTCCATCTTAATTGGGAGCTGTAATGGTTTACTAGAACCCACTTACAGTATGTGGGCTTTCGGTCCACTGCCAGCATAGAGACGGACTCACAGGATCGTATACATAGAACGACTAAACGTTGACAATCAAAATTGGAACGGGAACCAAATTAATTGAGTTATTGACATTAGGTTATTTAATAATTAATTCAATTATATTAAGGGAGAAATTAATTTTATTTGATTAATTAATTACATATAGCAAATAATTAATTAAATAAAATAAAATTCCATGGTGGAAATATAAATACAAATGATGTATTTATTAAGGTTGACTTTAATTTAACTTTGGGTTATATTAATTTGATGAAATTATATTTAATTGTGTCAATTGGAATTATATAATAAGGTTTTTTTTATTTAATTCTAATTGTACAAGTTAAATTAATTTAATCAAATTAAATAATCTATAGCTTTAATCAAAATCCTAGTAGGCTGAGTATATAAGGAAGCCTTAAACCTAATTTCTTCTCAACCCTAGCCACATAGGAACTTCGGCCAACGTAGCAAAGACTGTAGCTGCCTCCTTTGGTTGCTTGGTCTTGGTTTTCGTTCAATCCGTTCGCTAGCATGAATCCGTTCGCTAGCATGAATCCCGTTCAAGAGTCGTTCATGCACTAGATTGTGGAGGAAACACGTTTGGGTTTCTGCAGCAGTCTCTAAAGGAGACAGTTAAGGTGAGAAAATTTAATATTCTTTCCATTCTTGGTTTCATTCTATTAATTTACATGAATCTTGGGCTATGAAATCGAGAAAAATTTTAATCGGTATCCCGCCTTGCGTTTAATTTTTCTCGTGACGATTCCCTACAGTGGTATCATAGTATAGGTTCAATTTCCGATTAATAGAATGATTGGTATTAGGGTTCATGGTGTTTGATTTGATTTGATTGAAATTTGTTTTTAATTTGATTTTATTTGGAACCCTAATTTGGTGATTTAGGGTTTTAATTATTTATCCCCAATTTTTTTTATTTTTATTTTCTGGTTTGATTTAAAAAAACAAAAAAATTTGTTTGGCCAATTGCGATTCCAATTTAGGCCATTGTTGCTGCTTGGCACAACAGCTGCTGCGTGGTAGCAGGTTGCCGTGTGGTAGCACTGCTATCTCCGAACAGCAGCACTGACGCGTAGGGTGCGGGTTCGATTTAAATTTTTGCTGATATTTTGATTTTTCGGACCCTATGTGAATTTTTAAATTGGTTTTAAAATTCCCATGATTTTACTTTCCCGATTGGATTCGTGTGGTTTCTTGTGTGATTTAATTCTTGCATATAATTTAATTTTTTGGTTAAAATTAAATTAGTTAATGAAATTGGTCCAATTGGCCCTTGGTACAGGTTGAGAATTGGATGGCTAATTCGGGTCCGTGACCGGGCATTGGTTATGGATGCCAGAATCGGCGATTTCAGAAACGGCTGGACATAATTAATTAAAAATTGGAATTGCTATGTTCATGCATTTTAATACATGTATATTTGTTGATATTTGCTATGTGTATATATGTTTATATGCTTGGTTGTGTGGATTTGAGCGCTATTGGGCCTTAGATGAAGTTGGGTTGGAAAATTTAATTTTTGGAAATATGGCCTGCATGTCGTTTTATTTTATTTTGATATAATTTTATTTAATTTATATTTTGTAAATTTAATTGTAATTGCATCAAGCCATTGGAAAGGAAGCCCATTGGTGCCAAGTCTAAGAGGAGTTTGCAAGCCCGCCCAGTGGATCTCTAGTATAGGCTTACTAGTTATTCATTAGGTTGTAAAATAGGGCCCATGGTATCTCTTTTATTTATATACATATTTTATACTTATGTTAATTGTATATATATGTATGAATGTATGTTAAGTCATTTCAATCACCCGCAATTATACATGCTAAGCCGTTATTAATCAATCCAATTAAATATTAAGTCAATTAAAAGTGCTTTCCACATTCAAACCTTGTCGGTTTTTGAATAATGTAATGTGGGCCGTGCCTTCGCCGGGTGCATTGTATTATTCATTTACTGTATAGGGTTAAGGTACTGGGTACGCTTAGTCGAGATCCATATTTCATTAAGATATAATATTCCTGATAGAAATTGGTGATCCGACTAGTTCAAACTCAGATATTCTATGTGTACGACCCTGTGGGCCCGTCGTTATGTGGGCAGTGGGCCTAAGGCCCACAGACTAAAAGCGGGCTCTAGCAGGCCATTACAGCCCATAATTAAGACGGAGACAGTAGTCTAACGGAAGTCTTAACCATGTAGTTAAACTTATATATCCCATATCGCTGATATCGGCGTCCAACACGGAGGTATGGTATCATCACCCTCTTTTGTGTCCGGACATGAACTTGATCCTCGGATGAACTGATGCACACAAACAATTTCCAACTTGTTTGGGTGTGGCCACATTCTTATCAGTTGTATTCATAAAGAGGCCAATGATTTCTTCTCAGTGGTTTACTAAGTGACATTCCCTTCTCCATGTTCATAGTCTTGCTATACTCACTGGCACACCCGAACGCGCCCATACTTGGCACCCTGTTATAGGCCCTTTAGGTGTACACCAAAGTGTGTCACTTCACATGCAAGACCATAACATGGTCAGGTCAAAGGATCCTTATAAGTACTACACAAGAATCACTTGTGATACTATACCATGTGGATTTCTCGTTTAGTGGATCTATCCAGTACTATGCCCCATTGCATGTACCCATGAACTTGATTGGCATTCCATGTCTAATAGTCAATAAGACACGGCCACACAACCAAGCTTATGATAGTCTTTGGTTCAATTCATTCCCATGACTGGAACAGACTATGGATGATTTTATGGTCATATTGTTTTCCCTATCCATGGTCTTACTACGAAGTGCATGACACTTGTCAATATGGATATGGATATGGATATGGATATGTTCATTGGATACTTTATTTATAATATTGCACAAGATGTATATAATAAATAGATTAATGCCTTTATTCATTGACACGAATGTATAATACATAAATCTCACTATAAGATACAAAATGTATGATACAATACAAGGATTAATGCCTTGGGACTAAGGCATTCCCAATAACTTGAAATTCCCCTCCGCAGTCGGATTGAAAATTTTTTATTTTATGACTAAAGTAATTTTCCACAAGGGGACGAAACTGAATAAAAACACCTAGGACATCAAATTTGTTTTTAAGTCCATACAACCGGGTATATTTGCTAAAATGATTAACAAATATGACATAATAACAAAAAGCATCATTAGATACCACAAGTGCAGGACCCCAAACGTCAGAATAAATAATTTCAAGTGGAACATGTGAAGAATGACCAGATTGCACAAAAGGTAACTTATGAATTTTTCAAACAGCACATGCAAAGTACAAAGGATTATTTGATGAAGGAACATAAATATTATTCAAATTTAAACAATGTTTGACAATAAGAAAGGCAACATGACCCAAACAGGCATGCCAAATAGGAAATGAAACTAAATTAGCATGAGCCAACTTGGTAGATGACAAACACAAAGAATATAATCCATTGTTACTAGGGCCTTGATGTAAAACTCTCCTAATTGCCAAATCCTTAATAGCAAAACAAGGATAAGAAATCAACAGAAACAAGATTAGCATTAGTTAAAGCATAAACAGATGATAAATTATGTGTGAAACTGGGAACTAAGAGAATATCATGCATAGAAAATTCAGAATTACTAATTTTAACAGAAGAAGAACCTATGGTAGAGATTTTGAGTTTAGTTGTTGAATCTTGTTTTAATGAAAACAACTTTATATTTGAAGAAGATAAAATTAAATAAATACTTTAATAATTATTAAAGATAACTGTAATCTTATTTTTAATTAATTTACTAAAGTATGAATATGAAGACTTTCAATAAGGACATTGGAAGAATAATACAAAACGAGTAAAAAGTTTGGAGAAATAAGATACATCTTGCTTTAGGAGGCTGAAGACATAAGAAATTTAGTTACATATCTTTAGAGGCCTAAACACTATATAACGATCACTTTCAAAGACCTGAAGAAGTCAAGTTCAAATGTTCAGAATCCTAAACACCGTATAACAGCCATTTTTAGAGACCTGAAGAAGTCAAGTTCAAATGTTCAGAGTCCTAAATACAGTATAACGACTACATTCAGAGACCTGAAGAAGTTTAATTCAAATCTTCAGAGACCTGAACACTGTATAACGGATACATTTAGAGACATGAAGAAAGTTCATTACAAATCTTCAGAGGGTTAAACACTGTGCAATAGCTAGTTTCAGAGACCTGAAGGAAATCAGAACTAAAGCTTCAGATGACTGAATACACTACAACGGCTAGTTTTAGAGACCTGAACATAATTTGAATCTCTTCTCCAAACCACTTCTCCAATGCCTATAAATAGAAGATAATTGTAAGCATTTCAAAATGGGAAGACAAATTACAATGTTTACAATACATTCAAAGCAATCAAAGGTTATAAAGCATTCTTGAGTAGTCTTTCCAACAATCTTCAAAGAAAGCAATTGAAAGAAATCTAGTCTTCATCAAAGCAATTTAAACTCTTTCAAATACAACATTTTGAGTGAATTGTAAATTCACACTAAGAGATATTAGTGTAAGGGGGAGCTTTGTTGTTAAAATTTTATCAATAAAGTTTGTGTAAAAGTTTATTGTTAATCTTTGAAAAACAACAAGTTGTAAAAGGTTGGTGTTTTAGCTTTCAAAAAGCATAGGTTGTCTCGATCCAGACAGAAGAAGGATCATCGTCTTAATCCTAGACATAAGTAGGATTGATTGTCCTGATCTTAGATAGAAGAAAGATCAAGTGGTTTGATTCCTACCGTTAAAGGAATTATAGTGGAAAATCTCAAGTGGTTCACTTGGGGACAGGAGTAGGACAGTTGGTCCGAGCCTATATAAATCTTTGTGTCCATAATCTCTCTATCCCTACTTTCTTTAATTAATGCTATTTATATTTCTACATTCATTTTTAGTAGTAATAGCCCTTTGGATATTTTACTTTATTTATACAAAAGTAATTAAATCTACAGGTATTACAAATCTTTTTATTCTGCATTTTAAAGTAAAACTTAGTTATTGGGCAAAATTATTTTTGTTTTTAAAAGGTTTCCACAAAAGAATTTTATTTGGGTATTTACACTATTCACCTCCCCTTTCATGTACGTTAAAGCCTATTTGGGACTAACAATTGGTATCAAAGCTTGACTCTTACCTAAAAAGACTAAAATCCTTAGAGTGATCCAAGTATGGCTAATACATCTAGGAACCAAAATGTTTTTATGGCTGAAGGGCATTCTATTCATAAGCCACCTCTATTTTATAGAGATAATTATAATTTCTACAAAAATAGAATGAGAATATTTTTACAGTCAACTGATATTTAAATTTGGAAAATTATTAAGGATGGACCTATTGTTCCTTCTAAGATAGTTGACAGTAGAAATATTCCAAAGGAAGAAAGTGAATATGATGATGCTGATTGGAATACATTAACCTTAAATTCCAAAGCTATAAATATGCTACAGTGCTCCTTAGATATTAATGAATATAATTGTGTTTCAAGATGTAAAACAGTTAAAGAAATCTAGGATAAGCTGAAGTAACTCATTAAGGAACCAAGCAAGTGAAGGATGGAAAAATCAATCTCTATGTTATTGAATATGAGTTATTCAAGGTGGATCCTAAGGAATCAATTTCAGAGATCATCACAAGATTTAAATTAATCGTGAATAAATTAAAAAATCTTGGCAAGCATTATACTGATGAAGAGCTAATCAAAAAGCTCATAAAAAAATGCCTACCTCATAGGAATCTAAGCTCACTGCAATAGAGGAATCAAAAGATTTATCTTCATATTCCTATAGTTAATTTATAGGTTCACTATTGACCTATGAAATGAAGATCAAATCTAGCACAGATCATGAGCAATCGCAAAAGAAGAAATCCATTGCACTTAAAGTTGCAACTCCAACAGTTGATGCATCTGAAAGTGAATCAGATAATGATGATAGTAATGAAGAGCTAGATGAAGAAGAAGCACTTCTTGTCAGAAAATTTTGAAAATTCTTGAAGAAAAAGAACAAAGGCAAGAAGATGCCTGAGAAAAATTTCAATAGCAACAGCTACACAAAGACAAAGTAAGAATCATCAAAAGTCACTTGCTTCAATTGCAAGAAGCCGGGACACTACAAGATTGACTGCCCAAAGTCCAAACCAGAATTCAACAAGAAGGATAAGAAAGTTATGTTAGCCACATAGATCAATAGTGATGATTCTGATGATGAAGATACTGAAAATGGTGCTCAAATTTGCTTTGTGGCAGATAATTAAGAAGAGTCTTCATCAAAAGAAAAAGAAGTAGAAGATGAGGTAATACTAACATCCTTATCTCATAAAGAAATCATTTAAGCATACTTTGAATTACATAATACTTTGTAAGAAACTATTAAGAATTACGAATGCAAAAACTCTGAAAGTAAAGTTTCTTGAAAATACTAATCTTACATTAGTAAACAAAGTATCACGTCTTAAAGACAAGTGCGAGTAATTAAATGACACTTTCAATAAATTCACACTTGGTGAAAATATGCTTAATATGATGTTGGATTCCCAAAGAAATCCAAATGACAAAACAGGAATTGGTTTCAATCAAAATATTAGTGAGATACCTATCTCCACACCTCAAAAGCCAATTTCTTTTTTTGTAAATCCTCACCTTCTACCAAATTTCAAAATCCCCCATCTACAAAATTTGTTCAGCCATCTGAACCAAAAAGAAAAAAGAAGGTTAGTCATATACAACTTTCTGAACAAACAAAAAGTGTTCAGAGACATGTTCTAAAAAGAAGCTAGAAGCTTTAGCCTTGAACAGAAAAAGAAAAATATTCAGCCTTCTGTACTACAAAATCCATACTACAAAAGGGCTTCCAAACCTATATATCATCAATACCCTCATCCAAACCAAAAACATGGTTATAAGCCAAAATTCTTTCAGAGAAAAACTAACCATGGCCACAAGAACCCTTTCGAATCACAATATCCATCTTACGTGGAAAAGAGGAACATTACATACTTTTACTGCAATCACAAAGGACATATGATTCAAGAATGTCATTTTCGAAGAGGGTTATACAAAGGAAAAGTAATGTGGATCCTAAAGAAACACAATGCTAACAAAGAAGGACCCAATAAAATTTGGGTACCTAAAACTATTTAATTTGTCTTGCAGGTATACCTAAAGAACACCCTTGGAAAACAAAGCTGGTGTATTGATAGTGGATGTTCAAGGCATATGACCAGTGATAGTACCTACTTCACCACTCTAAGACAAGTTAAAGGAGGTATTGTGAAGTTTGGTGATAAGAAGGAAGGATAGATTATTGGCAGAGGAAAGATTGGAAAAAAATCCTTGCATTGATGAAGTATCTTTAGTCAACGGATTAAAATTCAATCTTTTAAGTGTCAGTCAACTGTGTGACAAGGATCGAAAAGTAATCTTTGACTCAAAGAAGTGTGAAATTATTGAAGAAAAGAGTGGTAAGACATTACTTGCTATTCCAATATTGGAAACATTTATCTATTGAATTCAGATAGTTTTACACATGATCTATGCTTGATTTCACAAGAAGAAGAGAGTTGGTTATGACATCATATTTTAAGGCATGCTAGTATGCATTTGATTTCAAAGCTTTCAAAAAGAGATTTAGTGACAGGTTTACTAAAAATCGATTTTAACAAAACTCAAATTTGTGATGCATATCAAAGAAGTAAATAAATTAAAAGTTCTTTTAAGACAAAAAAATGATGTTTCTACCTCTAGACCATTGGAATTATTGCATTTAGACTTGCTTGGCCTAATACAGCCAACCAGTCTAGGTGGCATGGAATGTGCTTTTGTCATAGGAGATGAGTTTACTAGATATACATAGACATTGTTTTTAAGTCAAAAAGATGAAGCCTTTGAAAATTTTTCAAACCTTTGTAAAAGGCTTTAAAATTTGAAAAACACTTCTATTATTTCCATTAGAAGTGATCACGGAAAAGAATTTGAAAACCATCATTTTGAAAACTTTTACAATAAGCATGATATTTCCCACAATTTCTCAGCACCAAGGACGCCTCAACAAAATGGTGTTATAGAAAGAAAAAATAGAACTCTTGAAGAGATGACTAGAACCATGCTAAATGAAAATAATTTACCAAAATATTTTTGGGCAGAAGCTATGAATACAGCCTACTAAATTCTAAACAGAGCTTTAATAAGACCCGTTTTGAAGAAAACACCATATGAGTTGTGGAACAATAAGAAACCTAATATTAGTTATTTCCACTCATTTGGTTGAAAATTTTTTATTTTTAACAACAAAAAATATCTTGGTAAATTTGATTCAAAATTCGATGAAGGAACTTTCCTAGGATATGCATCACATAGCAAAGCATATAGAGTCTTCAACAAAAGAACTCTTACCATAGATGAGTCAGTACATGTTATATTTGAAGAAACTAACTCTCTCCTAGGCAATAATAAGTCTGAGGAAAATCTTGAGTTACTTGATCCACAAGGTGAAAACACTGCTAGCAGTAGTTTGTAGAAGAGTGATAACATCAATAGTCAAGAAAAGCATGGTTTGTAACAATTACAAACATAAGAAAATCAACATCGTGATCTTCCTAAAGAATTCCGATATCATAAGTATCATCCAAAAGATGATATTATTGATAATCCTTCTCAAAGGGTAATGACAAGGAATCAGTTAAAAGAATACTTTGATCACAACGCATTCATTTCAGAAATAGAACCAGAGAATTTCAAAGAAGCTGAAAATAAGGAAAGTTGGATGAATGCAATGCAAGAAGAACTGGACCAATTTAAAAGAAACAATTTATAAGAGTTAGTTCCTAAACCTAAAGATCAAATTGTGATAGGAACAAAATAGGTATTCAGGAATAAGCTTGATGAATCTAGTAAAGTTGTTCGAAACAAAGCCAGATTGGTTGCACAAGGATATAACCAACAAGAAGGTATTGACTATGATGAGACATTCACCTTAGTAGCAGGACTAGAAGCCATAAGGATGCTATGTGCATTTGCATGTTATAAGGATTTCAAACTTTATCAAATGGATATAAAAAGTGCATTCCTAAATGGCTATATTATTGATAAGGTATACGTAAAGCAACCTCCTGGGTTCGAAGACTATCATCATCCTGAATATGTTTACAAGCTAACCAAAGCTCTTTACGATTTCAAATATGCTCCAAGAGCCTGGTATGAAAGGTTATGCTCCTTTTTGCTCATAAAAGGTTTTACCCGAGGTAAAGTTGACACGACATTGTTTATAAAGCATATAAAGGACCATATATTAATCGTGCAAATTTATGTTGATGATATTATATTCGGTCTATAACGAATTGTTGTGCAAGGAATTTTCTCAATAAATGAGTAAGGAATTTGAAATGTCTATGATGGGTGAATTAAATTTCTTCCTTGGATTACAAATTAAGTAAGAAAAGAAAGGAATTTTTATTTGTCAATCCAAGTACACAAAGGAACTCATCAAGAAATATGAAATGGAGAATTCCAAACTGATAATGAGCACAACACTCTCACTAAACAAAGATTAAAAAGGTAAAAGTGTAGACCAAGAAATACAAAGGTATGACTAGTTCTTTACTTTACTTAACAGCTAGTAGACTTGTTATACAATTCAGTGTGTGTTTATTTGTAAGATTCCAAGCTAACCCCAAAGAGTCACATTTAAGTGCTGTGAAAAGAATATTCAAATACTTAAATGGAAGTCTAGATGTTGGTATCTGGTATCCAAAGTGTAGGGATTTTGATTTAATAGGATACAATGATGTAGACTATGCTGGGTGCAAATTAGAAAGAACAAGTACGTCCGGTACTTGTCAATTCTTAGGTCAAGCATTAGCCTCTTGGTCAAGTAAAAAGCAAACTTCAGTGGCTACTTCAACTACTGAAGCTGAATATGTATCTGTAAGCCAATGTGTGGCACATATATTATGGATGAAGCAACAATTAGAAGATTACGGGTTAAAGTATGATCACATTCCTGTGCGATGTGATAGTACTAGTGCAATTAATTTAACCAAAAATCCCATTCAGCATTCAAAGACCAAACACGTTGATATCAAACATCACTTTGTAAGGGATCATGTGCAAAAAGGAGATATAATATTAGAATTTATTCCCACTAAAGAGTAAATCGCTGATATTTTCACAAAACCCCTCAATAATCAAAGATTCAGTCTACTTCGAAGGGAGATTAGCATGTTTATTTTAGAAAACTAACTTTGCTCTTTTAGAAATACTTGCATATGGGGTTAATCAAAATATTATATTTAATTAGTCATTCACTAATTAAATTCTCTAAAAATAATTAGTCCTATACTAATTATTTTCTAATATTAATTTTTATCCGAATTATTTAGTCTTATATTAATTAATTTCTGAGGATAAAAATATTTCTTCCCACCCGATATTTTTTCAAAACTCTTTAAATTTTACTAACCCATTCTCATCAAAAGGCCAATATTTTTACGGGCCACTGTCTAAGGCTATATTTATATCAAGCCAATTTCTTCTTTAAAGCCCAATTTATATAAATTGATGATTAAGAAGCTGAGGTCTATTCTCTTCGGACCAAAACAATACAAGCAGCCACATATTAATCATCAACAAGCATAAAAAGAAAAACAAAAATGGCACCGGATTATTGTTAAAACAAACAAACCGATTGAAACAGTTGAAGAAGGAGAACAAAAAGACAGTTTGTTGTACTTCTGAAATTTTTCTTCTCACCATATCAAATCTTTTTTGCCAAATCTCTACAACTCACGATCATCCTTCTAAAGCCATTTGAGGTTAGCTGAAACAAATGAAGAAGCAAGGGGTTAAAAAGGTACAAGCTTCACAAGTTAAAGACAAAACAGAGACATTAAGTCGAAGAAATAGAAATTCAATGGCAGAAGAAGATGTAACATCCTTATATAACTAACACTTTCCATATAAGAACATCAGAATTTTAATCCTTTTGGCTTATCTTATCTATACAAACATCAACAAATTCAACAATCACAAGTAGTCACATGTACACAAGTTAGCATACAGTCATGCACATGCAAATGAATGAACCATTTCTTTTATTTGTTGTGACATAACTAGCCAAACGACCGCCCCGGGATCATGTAACATATAACAGATGATTTAGCTGGCCAGCTCATAAAACATGTGGTTGACCTTTTGGTCCAGATAGCAAGTGGTTGACCTTGTGGTCCATGTATCATATAATCCATGTGGGTGACCATATAGGTCCAGATAACAGATATTCCATGTGATTGCAGTGTTCGGACAGGTATGCCACAACGTCCCATTATTGTTTCATGTAATCATGTTCAAATGCATATGTCATATAATCCATATCAAGTAATTAACATATGTTCATATATAAATTCTACATGTACCATATATCATGTGCAAGTCCGTTTATCACATATGCCATGTGACATGTAATTCACATATGCTCAAATGCAATTATATACAATTTCTCATGGAGCATATATACATTTCATATACATTTGTTTAAATGAATCATATAACCCACGTCAACGATTAACCACATACAATTCATATCTATCATATACTTGCAATTAATCCTCTAATTCTTCTTATTAGTAACTTGTACTATCTTCCAGTACATCTCTAAAAATCATCTTATCTAACATCTCATCTTCAATTCTATTATCCTGTAATCTCATATTATTGACATATTCTATCTAATTTTATCTATCTATTTGGCTTGGACGTGATATTAACTTAATATCAAGCTTCCTAAGTATCACGATAATTCCAATTTGGAAATCAAAGCCATGTAGTTCTCCTAACCTTAAAATAACTTAAGATCATTCACATATAACTTACTCCATTTAATACATCATTCAGTCACTAGTCATATATATGATCACTATGCATAGATACGGTTACTATTCACAAATACAGTATATCACTATTTACCAAATTATCAAAAATCACCCAAAATATCATATATTTCTCCAAATGCATTTCTAGTCATTTTCTATATTTTCTCCACATGTAAATATCATATAAACTATTTATTCAACTAATAATACAATTATTTAACCCAAAATACTTCAATAATTCATATAAAATAATCTGTCCAAAATCATCGAAAACTCCAAGAATTAATATTACTCTAAATAGTTCATAGATTCATATAAAAATATCAAACTAACCGAAACTTGCCGAAAAATATTTGGATCACCGAAATAGTACTTATAATCATAGTTGTGAAAACCGGACCGGACCGACCAGTTGGACCGGTTTCTATTCGGTTTTCACTTTGGTCAACAACCGGTCAATTTTTGGTCGAACCAAAAAACCGTGAATCGAGCCAGTTTTTCGGTTTGACCAGACTGTTTAAAAAAAAAATTATTTGAATATAAAATTTAAGTTATTATTTTCAGGTGTTTTTAATTAAAATAAAATATAGTTTGTATTTTTAAATTATTTTAAATTAAATTGAATTAACATTTAATTGTAACTATAAAAACTATATTTCATAAATTGAGTTTTTTTTAATTAATATATTGTGTTTGAAATGCTTAAACTTAAAGAATTATAATAAAAATGTTCAAATTTTCATAATTTATAATTATAAAATTAAAAATATTTTAATATTTTAATATATTTATTAAATCCGGTTTGATTCCGGTTTATTCCGGTTTAATCGAAAATCTATGAATCCATCCCTTCACGAGTTCGATGACCGGTCCGAGTCTGAAAACCATACCTATAATTCGGACGGAGAACACCACTAGATTCACCGCACTGCTAGGAGTCCAAATATACCAATTTCATTCCCATATCATTTCATATTTAGAATTTATTTACAAAAATACTCCAAAATTTCATACCCAAATACACCATCATATAAACCTCAATATGAAATCTCAACCGTACATATTGAAATTCACTTAGTACAGAACACATACCGGTAATTTCATCATGATCGGACCACAGAACTTTTCCTTATCAATTTCTTCCTTACGTATACATACATATATATATATATATATATATATATATATATATATATACATTTATATAGATAAAACTTTGCTCGGGACGAAATGTCCAGAGCTTTCTCCTCCCTTCCTTTCTTTTTTCTTTTCTTTTCTTTTTATAAAAAATATCTTTCTTTTAAAATTACCATTTTACCCTCTATAGTATTTTTAACCTCAAACTTTTAATTCTTTCATTATCACCCTTACTGTGCATATAATTTTCACCCCCAAAACTTTCCATTTTTATAGTTCTTCAATATTTCACCCCATAAATATATATTCTCAAATATATATATATAAATCACCGCTGAACCTTATTCCACAAAAATCCTCAAATTGTAATATCACTTATAAATATTAATACTTATTGGATTTTGGGATATTACAGAAGAAACTATCAACCTGGAGCCTTCAAAAAGGAGAAGGATGGAGTATGATAAAGATCAAAGACCTGCTCCTAAGCAAATGAAGAAAAGCAAAAGAAATGTGGGACAATCCAATACCTCTCGGCCCTCCATGGTATTTATACTAGAAGAAGGTACTTTAGTATATTCTGATGGCTTCTCTAAGTCTAGAATATCATGTAGAAGAATTGATTGGAGTTACTTAGGTAGAATGAACTTCCATTCCTTGAGTGGTTCAGTTTTCAACAATAGGAACATTTTATGCAAATCAATGAGCCCATCTTTCCATCTTTAGTAATAGAGTTTTATGGAACTCTGACTGACTTAGGCAATAGTCAGTATGAAGTCATCCTTCGAGGGCACTGTAAGTGGATGACCTTTTAAGAACCAGGGAAAAAGAAATAAAAGTTTTTGGATTTGTTTTCTTTAGAAAACGGGTTTGTATCTTGCTTAGGAAAGCCATTGGTTTGTTTGGAAATCCTTTTTATAGAAAACCTTTCCTTTAAATGAGAGTTTTTGGGAAAACTAGTTTTGTATTTTAGAAAATCCCGTTTTATTAACTTAAAGACCTCAAAACCTAAGTTTCAAGATCACTGACAGAGTCACCACCTGGATCAGCTCATCCGGGAAATTCCGGTACAGCTTCCTACCGAGCGTAGACTACTATACCTAACCTAGAGATTTAGGGTTCGAGCAACTTACCTATTCAACCTCAAGCTTGTATTCATTTATAAGTACATATCATATTTTACTCACTTATTTCTTTCTCTACCCATTTTATATTTTATGTTTTAACCTAAGCTCATTCAAATGATAGAAATAAATTGCATAAAATTAAAGTGTAGAAATATAAACCATACATCAAAACCAGAAAGAAATAGAGGCCACCTATTACAACCCAAAAAGAGAAAAAGCTCTCATCCTCACCATTACAATCGCCTAGATACACAAAGATCTAAAATGTTACAATCGCATAGAATACACAATTAATCTATAAAATACATTCAAAATAAAAATAAAGCAAAATAAAAGTTGCAAAATAGATTTGTTAGCACAGGTATATTACAAACACAAGTAAGACTCATATAAGACAGAATGGGGAACATCAAGAAAAGGGAGCATGCATTTAGGGGATAACCGAGAAGTCCGGGCAAATTTCTCCATTTAGTGGGTTGGATATCCCGGAACTCGGGGTTCCGTTATTGGGTGTTCCTACTTACAAACATCCATCTAAGGTATAAAAGTAGTAAACACATCAAAAACAGGTATGATTCTGAAGACAACATTACGCAGCGATGTCCATGTGCGTCGTCCTGTGATTCTGCCTCCTCTCTGTAACTATAGCCATGTGGCCGTATTTTGGTGAACTACAGCCATATACAGTCGTACGACTGTAATCTGAAAACTACAGTCGTACAACTTTAGTTAGAGTCGCACGACTATAATGTTATACCTGCACGATTATAGTGAACAGTGCCTGGCAGTGGTTTTCTTTGCTTTCTAAAATCACTTGTTTCAACCGATTTTGATGATTTCTAGAGATTCTGGAAATCCGAGGGTCCGTTAATATTGGACCTAGGATCCGATTTAGGATCTATCAACCACGAATTCCGAGAATAGAAATCACCAAAACCCTAAATCTCACATCCGTATTATTGGAAACCCAAAAATCATAATTTTAGAGTGTACAGATGTGATTTGACCAAATTGAATCATGAAAAATCATTTAAAATAGGAAAATCGGTTGTATTCGGTCCTTTTTAGGCTTTTCGGGCTTCTGCCCAGAAGAATATAGTTGTGTGACTGTAGTATATAGTCACACGGCTGTGTTCCAAACAACTATAGTCGTGCGACTATAGTTATAGCCGTGCAGCTGTAGTTGCGCAGACAATTCTTCAGATGATTTTTTAAACACAGAACGCAACCACAAATCAATATGAATCAAGTTTTATGGCCTCTCAGAGTTTAACTCTTTTACGTTCCAGTATGCTTGATGACTGGAGTGGGATTTGAATGCCAGAATCCTCCTGGAACCTCCAAACATCTCAAAATCCTCAAACATGTGTCCTAAATTGATCCGAACAAGGCCCAAGAACGACCAGAATGAGTGATACACGACCGGGGCTTCTCACACTATGTGTTTCTGGTCTATGTTCTCTCTATGTTCTAATTTTTATTGATTTTCTTCTTTTTTTCTCACTTTCTCTCTCTAAGATTTGTTTTTCTCCCACTAGGATGCTATCCCTCCCTTTAAAATTGATCCTCTTCTTGTTCTTATGTTTTCTGCCCCTTTTCTTCTCTTTCTGTCACCCTAAATTACTCCATTCACGCCCCAAAATCCGAGTTAAAGATAGAGTTTTGACCTATTTAGGAATCTACTGGGTCAAAAACTAGAGCCACGCGACTGTAAACTATAGTCGTGCGGTTGTAGTTACTACAGTTGTGTGACTGTAAACTAAAGTCGTGCGACTATAGTTGTGAAACTACAGCTGCGTGGCTTTAGATGAAGTCTGCACCCTTCAGTCATAGCCCATACTTACACCTAAGTTCCCTAATCACTCGATGGACCTTTCTCGGGGTTTCAGATCAAGGACTCTTCTGAATTTTGAGTTGTATGAGAACATTTCGAGCATTATTCCGCCCATTCTCAAACCCGATTCACGTTCATCTGTCTAACAGGTAACTAAGGGTTTTTATCATAGAGGTCGGGAGAAACTCATATCTCTCAGGTTCTCGACGATCCCTACCAGACCT
The DNA here is from genome assembly GCA_039660915.1 of Euphorbia tirucalli. NCBI lineage: Eukaryota > Viridiplantae > Streptophyta > Magnoliopsida > Malpighiales > Euphorbiaceae > Euphorbia > Euphorbia tirucalli. The sequence goes on from CM077639.1 coordinate 18,465,175, forward strand.
TCTGGGTCCTTGTGTGACCTCGGCTGGCTCTTCCTCCGGTGGAAGCTCTACCCTGATCTCCAAGTTATCCTCTTTAGGAGTTTGTGAGCTTTGAACTTCTTTGAGTTCAACATTGCTCCTACTGTCTTTCTTGGAAATGAAATCCTTTTCAAGAAAGACCCTCTTTCGTGCCACGAACACCTTGTTCTCGGTGAGGTTGTAGAAGTAATACCCTTTGGTTTCCCTAGGGTAGCCCACAAACAGGCATTTATTGCTTTTGGGTTCTAGTTTGCCCCCAGTCAATTTCTTGACACGTGCATCACATCCCCAAATCCGCAAGAAAGACACATTAGGCACCTGCCCGTCTATATTTCATATGGGGTCTTTTCCACTGCCTTAGTCTGAGTATTGTTCAAAATGAGAGCTGTTGTCTCAAGATCGTATCACCAGTAGCTTATTAGGAGAAAGGTGTGACTTATCATTGAGCAGACCGTGTCCAATAAGGTCTTGTTTCTCGGTTTAGACACCCCATTCCATTGTGGTGTTCCCAGAGGAGTGAGCTGTGGAATGATTCCATGCTCTCTTAAGTATGAGTCAAACTTTAGGCTCATATACTCGCCTCGGTCTGAGTGAAGGGCTTTGATATTTCTACCTAGTTGGTTCTGTACTTCGTTCTTAAATTCCTTGAACCTATCAAATGTCTCGAACTTATGTTTCATCAGATAGACATAGCCATATCTGCTGAAATCATCTGTGAAGGTGACGAAGTACAGATTTCCACCTCTAGTAGCTGCGCTCATGGGCCCACATATGTCTGAATGTATTAGGTCCAATAAGCCAGTAGCCCTTTCATCTTTCTTACTAAAAGGTGCTTTAGTCATTTTACCTCGTAAACAAGACTCGTATATATCAAGTGACTCCATGTCAAATGATCCTAGGATTCTGGCTTTGTGAAGCCTAGCTATGTGCTTCTCGTATATGTGGCCTAAACGATAATGCCAAAGGTAGATAGGATTAAGTTCATTAGGCCTAACCCTTTTAGTCTTTATATTATACACATTATTAGTTTCTTTTAAATCCAGGATATATAGGCCATTATTTAATAGAGCTTCTCCATAAAATAATCCCTTTCTAGATAAACCAATCCTACCATTTTCAATAGTAAAATTAAATCCAAAAATATCCAAAACCAAAACGGACATAATATTCCTGCACATAGCAGGTACAAAATAACAATGTTCCAGAATCAAAACTAATCCACCAGGCATCAAAAGATGGTACTCGCCAATCTCTATGGCAGCTACCCTTGCTCCATTTCCGACTAGCAAGTCCACCTCTCTAGATCCTATTGATCTCTTGTTTCTAAGTCCCTGCACATTACAACAAATATGAGAACCACATCCAGTATCCAATACCCATGATGTAGAAATAGTGAGGTTAATGCCTATGACATATATACCTAATGAAGACTCACCTTAGCTCTTCCTTTGCTTGCCCAATAGCTAGGGACACGATCTCTTCCAGTGCCCAGCTTGCTTGCACTAGAAGTAGACATCCTCAGGATTGGCCTTAGGCTTGGCCTTTGCCTTCTTAGACTTGGGCTTGGCCTTTGCTTTTGCCTTTGCCTTGCCCTTAACAAGAGGAGGGTTTCCCTTGTTCACCAGTAGTACCGATGGAGTCTTTTTGGGGACTGTTCAGTGAGCTTAAGCATCCCATGTAGCTTACTAACAATACGGTTCATCCCTTGCATGTTGTAGTCTAGGATGAACTGATCATAAGAATCTGGCAAGGATGCCAGGATCGTGTCAATCACCAGCTCCTACGAGATAGACGATCTGAGACAGGCTAAACTATCTAAATAGCCTTTCATCTTGAGCATGTGTGCACTCATAGATGTCCCAGCCCCTATCTTGCAGAAGTGGAATGCCTTGTTGGTCAAGAACCTTTCTTGACGAGCTTGCTCTTGAAACATCTCATTAGGAGTTGTTATCATAACAAAGGCCTGATGGTCTATGAACTGTTTTTGCAGCTCAGGGACTATGCACGCCAACATCAGGCATGTCACATCCCGGTTATCCTTGACATGCACCTCGTATTCCTCCAGTTGGGTAGCTGGTGGATTATGACCAGTAGGTGCAGCCGGCACAGGCCTTTCCATCACATACTCTTTGAATTCCTGTCTTAGAACTATCCTCAAGTTCCTACACCAATCCAAGAAGTTGGGACCGAAAAGCTTGTCCCTTTCTAGGATAGATCGCAGTGAAAGTTTGTTATTCGTTGCCATTTGATTACTACACAGAAAAATTAAAGAGTGTTAATAAAGGTCTTACTTTGTTTTTCCCATATTTAAGTAATAATGAATCATGTTATTAATTAAGTAAAGTTGTTGGGCTAATGGGCCGAGATCCATATTCCATCAAGATATAGCCAGAGAGGGCCTAGAAAAACTATACCCTAATTATTTAGGTAGGAACACCGTCCAATCCCAACCTAGGGACTCTCGGTTTGATGGGCTTGTTGGCACTTACCCATCTGTGCTTAGGGCCAGGAGAATCCCACTACCCATGCTAAGTCAAAACCTTCATCCAATTGTCAGAGTAACCAATACTCCAACCCAATACAAAATGACGATACTCCCGTATATCCAGCGAGGGCATGGTCTACAACTGGCCTATCCCCACTTCAAGTCGATTTTGAATGAGGGAAGCACTTTTAAGTGACTCAGTAATTTTCTTTTGGTTATTATATTCATTTTAATAACGGCTTAGATGCATAGGCGGGTGAAAATGGGTTTGGATCATACATTTATTCATGTAAATAAATAAAGCATAATTAAATAAATAATGGAATGCTATGGGCCTATGTTACAACCTTATATAATTCTAGTAATCTTATACTAGAAAAACACCAGGTGGGCCTCCTTCCTTCTGGGCTCGCCTCTCCAATGGGCTTCTTCTTTACAGTATTTTATAATAAATAAATAAAATAAAATTACATAAAAAAGAAAAACGGAACGCATGCCATATTGACCCAAAAAGAAATACAACCCAACTTGAAATGAGGCCCAACAGCATCCATTCATACATTTAATCATACAAGCATGTAATCCAATACATTAATTTATAAACATGTAAAATGCATGAAATTAATCCCATTTTAATATGTCCTTAGCCATTATTTTGAAATTGCAAATTTTGGCTTATCATGGTTCTAACCCTTAACGGGCTTACCTCCAGGCTAGGCAGAACACTGCTCCCACTGGAATTGAAAAACCATGAATCCAAATTAGCCACCTAGGTAATTGTGCCAAGAAAATCCGAACTAATTTCAATTTCAATTTCAACAGTGGCCCTGCTGCCGAGCAGCGATCACTGCCCAGCAGCGGCATACAGCTGTCGCAGCAGCTGCCGCCCAGTAGTAGCCGCTGTTTTCGTCGCTACAGTAGCAGCCAGCTATGGATTCTACCGCCAGAAGTCCCGTACCAGTGAAAACAGCTCGTGATTTTTCTTAAAAAAATCCAACAAATCACTAAGATTCATTAATCAACAGAAAATTAAAATAACATAACCAATATGAATAACAATTTTTAATTGAAAAATCCAATGGGAAAATCACAAAACCCCAATACCACGAATCCCAAAATCAAAAACACCAATTTTAAAGTAAATGATTTCCACAAATCAAAAGCCCGCTCTGATACCACTGAAGGGATTTTCACAGAAAATCAACAGATTAAAGCAGAAGTTCGCGTTGATTTTCTCAAATCCGTGCCCAGGAGTAATTGAAATGGAAATAAAAAACAACAAAACAAAGATAAGAAAGATTAGATTCTCACCTGGAATATCTCTACAAGAGATGGCTGCAGAAATAGAATTCAATCCCCTCCACGATCCCTTACACGAACGGCTATGGAACTCGAACCGATGCTAGCGATTAGACCTTCGAAAGAGTGAATTTCTTTGCTAAAATTTTCTGCATGTACTTCCCTTAGATCTGGCCGAAACTTTTAGTCTTCCAAGAGTAAGTGTTTGGCCAAAATTCTGCTTCTAAGTAGCAGAGTTTTGGCTGAATAGAAACACTCTAGGTAGCTTAGGTTTCCTGCTCCTTTGAGTGGATCAGAATTAATTACCACAGGTTAATATTTAATTCTAATTCAATTTTAATTTTGTGTACATGTCATTATATTAAACCATATAATATACTACATTGTACTTAAATTAAAATTAATTGGTTAAATTAAATTCACCCGATGAATTAATTTCAACCTAACTTAAAAGAAATACATATAAACCAATATATACAAAATATTTCCACTAGGAAATAAACTCATGAATTAATTTAATTAATTCATAGAAACCCAATTAAATTGATTATATTATGCTGATCAATCCAATTAATCTATAATTTAATTAATTAATAATTCCTCTCTCCAGTCAGTATGCTCTAAGTATACAGTTGACCCGTTTAGTTCAAGCTCAGATGTCCAATGTGTACGATCCTGTGGGCTCGTCTTTATGTTGACAGTGGGCCTATGGCCCACAGACTGTAGGTAGGCTCTAGCAAGCCACTGCAGCTCCTAATTAAGATGAAGATAGAAGTCCGACTGAAATCTAAACCCTATAGTTTAAACTCGTAAATCCCATGTCATTGATATCGGTGTCCAACAAAGAGGCATGGATTGATCATCCTCTTTTGTGTCTGGACATTTACTTGATCCTGAATGAACTGATGCTCACTAATAAGTTCCAACTTGTTTGGGTGTGGGCACACTCTTATCAGTTGCACTCATCAAGTGGCCAGTGATATCTTCTCAATGGATTATTGGGTGACATTCCCTTCTGCATATCCATATCCCTGCTATGTTTACTGACATACTCGAACGTACCTATACTTGGCACCCTGTTACAAGCCCTTTAGGCATACACCAAAGTATATCACTTCACATGCAGCACCATGATATGGTCAGGTCAAAGGATCCATACAAGTACTACACGAGAATCAATTATGATACTATACCACATGGATTTCTCATTTAGTGGATCTATCCAGTACCATACCCCTTTGCATGTACCTATTAACTTGGTTGACATTCCATGTCCAATGACTGGTAAGACACAGCCATACAACCAAGCTAATGATAGTCTTTGGTTCCATTCATTCCCATGACTAGAACAAACTACGAATGACTTTATGGTCATATCATTTCCCCTATCCATGGTCTCACTGCCAAGTGCATGACACTTGTCAACATGGATATGGATATGTCTATTGGATACAATATTTATAACATAGCACAAGATATATAATAAATAGATTAATGCCTTTATTTAATGACACAAATTGTATAATACATAAATCTCATAACAAGGTACAAATGTATGATACAAATATAGGGACCAATGCCTTGGGACTAGGGCATATCCAACATATATAACACTAGAAAAGTGATAATTTTCCCACTAATCCTCTTATACACACAAGGCTCATCTTGATTATGTATAAAGCCGTATTCCTTTATGACTTCATTAGATCTAAGATTCCAACTTTGGGATGGCTGTTTCAATCCATAAATGGATCTTTGAAGCTTGCAATCCCTTCCAGGATGCTTTGGATCGACTAAACCCTCAGGTTGTGCCATGTACACATCCTCGAGTAGCTTCCTATTAAGGAAAGCGATTTTGACATTGTGAGCACGGGTTTTTTCCCAACCTCTGTGATAAAAGTCATTGTTGCCTTTTTCACGAATAAACGTGAAGCGGATTCGGACCAACCGGAATAATGTCAGAAATATCCCGGATGACCCAAATGTGTGTGACAAGTCTTGGTACGGAACCCCAAAGGAATTCCAATAAGTATTTAAGAAAACCGAAGAAAATAATGAAAAATAAGCAAATAAGCCAATCTGGTGACGACAGTCACTCGACTGTAGTGCCTACAGCCGCACGACTGTAATCATCAGATTTCCTTTTTTACCGAAAATCAGCATCTAATTCGGTCTTTTTAAACAAAATAAGCTAATCTGGTCACTACAGCCACTCGACTGTAGTGCCTACAGCCACGCGACTGTAATCACCAGACTTCCTTTTTTACCGACAATCAGCATTTAATTCCGATTTTTAACCAAAACGAGAGATATAAAAATCTTGTATTCTGGATTAGGGTTAAAAAAACAGAGGAGAGGTAGAAAATTAAAGAGTTTTTGAGAGAAAAACATACAAAAAACACACAATAACAATATTTTGGGACTTTTTCGAGGGTTCTTAAGAAAAATAAAAGGGTTTGATCTAAAAAAATTCAACGAAACACATAGAAACCGTGGTAAGGTGTATTTAAATCATACTACTCACTCAATCTCTCTCGGGGTTCCGTTCGGGCTTCGTTGATCGTGCATTTTTTGGGTTGTTCGTGACTGCAAGACACTTTACTGCATCCGAATCCATCTCTGGTTATCCAAACACTGGAATACAGACCAGGTAACATTCTGAGAGGCCTTAAAAACCATTTTTGTTCATTCTGGGTATTGTTTATTGATGTTTTTTTGAATTTTTATGATTTCGGAAGCGAATTTTGATTACAGCCGCCTCGCTTAAGATCACAGTTGCTCGGCTGTAACCTATAGCCGCGAGACTGTGACCTATAGCCGCGCGACTGTGACCTATAGTCGCACGACTGTAATCTTCTGATTACAGTCACTCGACTGTAATCTCTGGGGCAGAAGCTCCGAATGCCCCAAAATCGACCGATAGCGCTTCCGTTTTCAGATTTAATGTGTTTTTCATGTTTATTATCGGTCCAATTGCATCCATGTATGCTTCGATTCCCCGGTTTCTTATTTTTAATTGATGGAAGTGATTTCAAGTTTGGTGATTTCGAGTTTTTAGGGATTTCCGGATTTATTTCGATCCGTTTTGGATCCGTTTGATTGAAATCAGTGTGTTTCCAAAGATCCTAGATTACCCGAAATCGCTAAATTTGCAAAACGATTTTCAAAAACGAGAAAAGAAGGCCGGAAAACAATTCTGGAGCATTAAAGCTGCGTGGCTGTAATCTACAGTCGTGTGGCTGTAGTTGAGGTAGAATTACAGTTTTGCCCTTTTGGGCCCCAAACTTATAATTTTACATCTTTTTCCTATTCAAAACTGAATTTTGGTGTGTTTACATTCTTTTTGGACCCTAGATGGATGTTTAACTTGGGCCCACACACAAATGAGACCCCCGGGTCTCGAGATACCCGGCCCATTAAAGTTGGAAAATGCATGTAAATGAGCCAAATGGTTTTCAAAATTGGTTTTTCATCCATAAAACCTACAGGGCGTTTCAAAAAACTGTTTTCCAGGTCTAACCGGGCCGACCAATCGGGTCGACCCAGTTACCCCCTATGCATGATCCCGTTTCCTAAAATACCCCTATTCTGTCCTATATGAATCCTTGGTGTGATTTATTTACTTGTGCTAACCGTATTTGGATGCAGCTTTTACTTTTACTTTATTTTTATTTTTGAATGTATTTTATAGATTAAATCGTGTATCTAGGCGATTGTAATTTTTTAGATCATCATGTATTATAGGCGGTTGTAATGGTGAGGATGAGAGTTTTCGTTTTCTTGGGTTGTATAATTTGGCCTCTGATTTACTTTTCCGCACTTTTATTTTTCCGCACTTTATTTTAATATTTATATTTATGTCATTTGCATGAGCATCGATTAATAATTAAAAGAAGATAAAATGAGTAGAATTAAGTGAATGCAATGTTACGTTATGAAATAATAATTGAAAATTAGTGAGGATTAGTAGATTTATTGCCCGAACCCTGAATCTCTGAATTAGGTAGCGCGTCTACACTTGGTAGGGAGCTGTACCTGAATTTCCTGGATGAGATGATTAGGGTGGTGACTCTGTATCTAATTTCGAAATTTAGGTTTCGAGATCTTTAAGTTCAAATTGGGATTTTCTAAAAACCTATTTTTCCAAAATTCACACTTGTAATTAAGTTTTCTACAAAAAGGGTTTTTCCAATAAAATGAAAGATTTTCCTAAGAAAGATTAAAGACCCCGTTTTCAAACCACATCATCACACACCTCAAAAAAAGAAAATCCTCGGTTCCCGCTTCACTGCGCGTTCCAAAAAAGGTCGTCCGCTCATAGTGGTGACTCTGCTGGGGATAAACAGTTTCTTTAAAAAAGTTTTCACAAAAACTTAAGGAACTTAGGCAAAATTGAAGCGTATCCTCACTTGTAGTCAATTATTAAGTCATAAGTCGATGTTTCATTCACATTTGCAAAAGCACAACATTTTCTCTTCTTGAATCCCTCTAACACTTGTTTAAGCCCGGTTTATCTCCAAAGGTGACCTACCTCTTTTGCTAGGATTGGAGGCACCAGATGGGGGTAAACCACTCATAGCCTCATACGAACCCCTTCGTTCGGACCCTTGAGTGGGGAGAAGTGAGGAGTATATTTTCGCTGTGGGAACCTGTACGACCCTTGGCTTGACTCATACCTTCATGTAATGGCCTAGCAACTTCCCCTTAGGGTTACCAAAACATATGTTTGAAAATGGACATCGAGAGTGTGCCTTTGGTATCCCCGGTTGATGCCAAAGAGACCCAACACCTAGGGAGAATATGAGACCAAACGAATGGAGGAATAAGGTTGGAAGGGTGAGCATATTGTTGCATGTGCTAACATTTGTTCTATGGTGATTTCATTTGTGACCTTCACATACAACATCAAACACGCATCATCCGTGTGCCATTTTCTAACCACATCTTTATGCAGCCATGTGCAAACATCATCATACGTATGGTATTATACTAACCCCGTTTTCTTGCAGCCATAACATCTTACTCGTGTGTCATATCCATCTTGTGTGCTTGCATTTCATAAAGCATATATGACATCATCTCGCGTGTCATGCATCTTAACCACGTTTTTGTGTAGCCATTTGCATTTTGTATGACATAGGCATTTATATCATCTCATCCCATCTAAAATAAAGGATGATCTAAGTATGCCCCTCATGACATTTCATTTCATGACATATCGGGAGTCCCTAAGATTACCCATATTTGCCTGTGCAATGGATTGCACTTGTCCATTTCATTACATCATTGCACCATTAAAGGTCCCCAATGGTCTTAGGCTTGTGTTCGTGTGGCGGACCATACAATACCATTACATAACATCATGTCCTTTTATCATGGTGTCATGGCGACACTAAAGTCTTATTTGTGTGTCACGATCCACATCGGATTATTTCATAACATTGAAAATTCATTCAAGGTACTCCATGAGTGACGAATTAGAACTTGTACTAGGACATTTCATAACATGCCTAAATCATGCAAGGTGTTCTATGAATGCTGAAATGTTGTCCGTGTCTCTAGTTACACGCGACTTGTTTGTGACATCATTTCATCCTAGATGCAACAAAAGCATCCACCCTTTATCTATGGAACGGTTCCCATATGACCATCACATACCATTTCATTGACTTATAAAGTGTCAAACCACTGTTCGTGTGTCGGTACACACATGACCATTTCACGACATCCGCTAGGTGCCCCGAAGGCGCCGAATTTCTATCCGTGTGCCGGCCCACATGTGACATTTTCTTTTGCATGGCATGGGGTATGCTTGGAACATCCAAAACAAAAAGAAAGAAAATACAAAAGTCATTTTCATCATCATCCGCATCCATAAAGCATCATCCGATCATGAACATGAACACACTATACACGCCATTTAGTGTGTCGAGCCTAGGTCCATGATATCCATCCACAACTCTAATCTTATGTTGAATGAGCAGTTTGGAGACAAAACCCAAAGCGGTTAGTTCGTGTCGAGTCAGTGCCAAACCCATCAGTTCAATCAGTTCAATCAGAGCCGGTCACCGTGGAGGGGATCAGTACAGGGTCAGACTCAGATCGGGAGATCGAAACTTAATTGCCTACTCTACCAGTTGACAATCAGATTTTGTTAGAAGAAGCTGATAGAGAGGAGATGGCCGACAGAAACAATGGAAACTTGCCTTTTGACATGGCTGCTTTTATAAGGAGCTTTCTAACCTCAGATGAGTTCAAGGCTACTCTTAGGGAACAAGTGCAAGTTGTGACAAGCACCATACCCCTGCAGACTATTCCACCGGCTCAGACTTCGATTAGAAGTGAGGGACAACAGTTTGTCCAAATTACTAATGGTGCCGCAAGAAGCCTTCCTGGAGGAAGTGGTGGAGTGGTTAACCATAAAGAACTTGACCGTCAATCTGAAGAGGATGAACCTTTTGAGAATGCAAGGGAAGCCTCGATTGAGACGATGCTAGAGAAGCGTCTCAATCAGAAATTTTCTGATATTGAAGCCATGCTACCTAAGCTGAAGGAGATAGTCCACTATAACCCTGTTAAGTATGTCGACCCGAGTACTTTGATGGCTGATGGAGTAGAGCTGTTCCTAGCTGGTTTTCAGATGCCTTACCTACCTCCGTACACTGGGGAAGGCTCGCCGGAAGCCCATTTGGATAGTTATGTGAGGTTGATGACTAGCATTGGGATTGGAAAAGGTCACCTCTTAAACCTGTTTCCAACTACTCTGAGAGGTACTACGGTGAAGTGGTATATGAAGATGCCTCTCTACACCCGTTCTACTTGGGAGGACCTATCTGAAGCTTTTGTAAAGCAGTACGCTTACAATACCCAAGTAGAGACTACCCTTGAAGACCTGGAAAGAATCCGCCAAAAGCCAAATGAGTCCTTCCCGACTTACTACAAAAGGTGGATGGATGTGCAAGTTTTGGTGGATGGGGCACCAAAGTTGGAGTCGCTTATTGTGAAGCTGGTAGATGGTAGTCTCCCCCAATACAAGGATAAGATGAAGCTAAAAAGATTCCACTCTTTCAATGAGGTGGTGGAGTTTGCCAAACGTATCGAGTGATACGAGGAAGAGGAGCAGAGGGGTAGACAGAGTTCAGGCTCCTACAGAAGCAATCAGGGGTACTCTCAAGGGTACAAAGGCAACAGATCTAAGGCTACTCCAGTGGGGTCCTTTTGCTAAGTCAACTCAGAATGTAGCCCCGATCGAAGTGCAATGGGAGGATGTAGCCGCTGTGAACCTGGGAAGACAGACTTCTCAAAGGGTCGCTAATCCATGGGCCGAGTCAGTAAACTGAATTTTTGCTAAGTGTAGAAAGGTTAGGTTATTACAGAGCTTGAAGCCATTTTCACCTCCAGCTTAAGCAGATAAAGATAACTTCTGCACTTATCACGTGATGACGGGTCACAGTACAAATGAGTGTACCCAGTTGATTAGAGCCATCAAGCAGTTGGTCATTGATGGAAGGATCATCGAGCCGGCTTTGAAACCTAGCATTCAGAGTAATCCCTTGCCCAACCCCGGACGATTCAGTTGCACAAGAAGTTATTAAGGGCCATTATGCTGCAATAAAAGAAGACCCTTCGCATGTGGAGGATGATAGTCATTTTAATGTTTCAGTTTGTTTTATTATCTTTATCCTTTATTCTGTGAATAATTCAACCTCTCAGTGCTTAATTTAATAAAATTTGATTTTAATTACTTGTGGGGTATTTTTTTTTTCCGATGGAACTGTGCATGCATCCAAACATTCATTTAATGCCTTTAACACACATGATACATCAATGCATGAAATGAATCTAGGGACAGATGACGGCCCAAAAATGATATCCGTCTCGGGAGACCTCACACCTGATGAGAGGAAAGAAAATTGCAACATACCATAAAAGAACATGGAAATCTTTCCCTGACTGACTGATATTGCACTGAGATTGACGGAAAAATTACTGAATACAAAGTTCCAAAGGATTTAAAGACGAAATCAATCAGGCAGGAGCTCCGTAGACTCGAATGGGCATCGCTCCATGGTCGCAAACGCCAACTACTTCTAAGACTGGGTAGAAGCGGAGTCATAAAAGAATGTCATCGACAAAAAAGACAAAAAAAAAAAGAAGAAGAAAAAAAAGCATTATTATGTCGTGACCAATAATGGCCTACAATTACAAGGGGCAAAGATGGAGCATTATAGATTATCTTTGGATCTCCCACAAGCCAATGGGGCGATAGAAGTGGCTCACAAGATTCCATCCAAACGACAATCACCTACAAAGGATAGGCCGATATGCTGTCATTTGTCTTGCAAGGACATAGAACTAGCATCAGGGCACGCACTGAAGAAACATCATACTCCTTAGCCTATAGGATGAAAGCGGTTCCACCAGGGGAGACAGAGACTAAGTCATCAACCCTATCAACCCAGACAAGCCCAGGCACTATTATGTGTAAAAAAAAAGGTCTGATGGGTCACAAACCAAAAAGGCGATCCATGCAAAAATCAGGATAGTCCGATGGATCGAAAACCGAAAAAGCGGTCCATGCAAAAGTTAGGATAGAGAGGCGAGCACCATCAGCGGAAAATTCTGCAAAGACCAGTTGGTTGAAGGCATGGGTCCGGTCGAGACGGATACCATTACTGATTCTGTCCTTAGCTTCATTTCATCTTTGATGTGCATTGTGCTAAAACATTATAAATGAGTGAATGAATGAATGCTATTTTCTGTTCAGGTTAAATGTCCTAAGTCTGCTTGAAATTGAATTCGTATGGATGTGCACATTTTTTGTTTACATGCATCTCACTTAAAAAAAAAAGAGACCGATGGATCGAAAACCGAAGAGGCGGTCCATGCAAAAATTAGGACAGTCCGATAGATCGAAAACCCGAAAAGGGCGGTCTACGCAAAAGCTAGGGCATAAAATAAAGTTTGCTGAATTGAAAACCCGAAAGGGCGGTTCAGGTAAAAATAAAGACAATCCGATGGGCTGAAAATCCAAAAAAGGGCGACCTATGCAAAAATTAGGACAAGCAATGAAAATAACACAAAAGTCATACAGTAGTATCAAGCTCAGACAACTCTGATCATGTAAAAACCGGGGTACATCATAGCCAGTGTCTCATATCCACGCTTCGTGGAGCAAGCAACCAGGTCAATCAACCAAACTTCAATGCGATATCCCACCAAGGATAGACTCATATGGGCATCCCAATCATTCGTCTGGTCCTTGAAAGTCTGATTCATGACCTCCAGCTCAGTGACCCGCTGATGCAATTGGTCAACCTCTGTTCTCAAATGAGCAGACTCACGGCACTTGATCCAGATCATTGTCTACAACAAACAAAACATGAAAAAGCACCATAATCATATTCATATGCATCCAGGACACGCACATACACATACACTCAAAACATACACACATACATGTATACACGCATGTATAGGTACATGCTGTCATCATCAGGCTGTCTCGAGCCATGAGTACTCCGAAAGCAGAAATAACTCGACACTGGGGCATCATCAAATCCCAAGTATCCAGGGGCAAAAAAATCAAGCCGTATTTATTCTTGATCAAAGGAGCAAAACTTTTTGTTTTCATAATTATCGATCAAGGAATAAATACGTACCCTCGATCTAATTTCAAAGTATTGCTCCACCATAGAGAGCTAGTTTCAACAGTATTGCTCCACTATAGTGAGCCGATTTCAACGGTACTGCTCCACCACAGAGAGCCGGTTTCAACGGTATTGCTCCACCACAGAGAGCCAGTTTCAACGGTATTGCTCTACCACAGAGAGCCGATTTCAATAGTATCAAGGGGCAAGATATTCAGTCCATATTCATTCTTGATCGAAGGGGCAAAAATTTTTGTTTCTAAAATTATCGATCAAGGAACGAATACGTGCCTGAAACAACTTCAAAACATCAAAGGAAATCATCAAGCTTCTCAAATCACCAAAGCATCTTTCCCCAGCCACAAAAGCTTCACGGGAAACACTATTATCCTTTCCTTCAGTGACACAGGCCCCACTAGAAGTGAAATGGCCAAAATACACTTTTGTTAGTAACCAAACTACCAAATGGCTAAAACAATTTCCCTTTAGTGACGCAAGCTTCACAGGAAACCAAATCATCGAAATATGTCTTCCCCTAGTGACATAGGCTCCACTAGAGGTGATATTACCAAAACAACCTTCCTCCAAAGGGTGCCAACTTTCCAAGCTACAAAATTACCAAAATACCCTTCACCTTCATAAACATCAATTCACAAGGAGAATCTGATCCCGGTAAATTCCTCTGCTCCGCAATGGAGTTGAAGCACGTCCTTGGAGCATCAACCCAATCCGGGCAAAGTCCTCTGCTTCGCAATGGAGTCGAAGCACGTCCGTGGAGTATCAAACCAATCCGGGCAAAGTCCTCTACTTCGCAATGGAGTCAAAGCACGTCCCTGGAGCATCAACCTAATCTGGGCAAAGTCATCTGCTTCGCAATGGAGTCAAAGCACGACCCTAGAAAACCAATACAATCTGGGCAAAGTCCTCTGCTTCACGATGGAGTCGAAGCACGTCCCTGGAGAACATCAAACCAATTCGGGCAAAGTCCTATGCTTCGTAACAGAGTCGAAGTAAAACCCTGAAGAATCAAACCAACCTAGGCAAGACCGCTGTCTGGCAAAAGCAACCGAGACAAGTCCCGACAGACATCAAAACAAGTCAACGCGAGGAGAACCCCCATGTACGTTCTCTTTTCCTTCTCACCGTGCTCCCTATAGCGAGACCAAACTCGAATCAGGCACAAGCACCCCTTCAAGTCGACTTTGGTCACGTGAGGAGTAGCCTGTGAGCATGGGTTTTTTCCCAACTTCTGTGACAAGAGGCATTGTTGCCTTTTTCAAGGATAAACATGAAGCGGATTCGGACCGACCGAAATAATGTCGGAATTGTCCCGGATGACCCAAATGTGTGTGACAAGTCTTTGTACGGAGCCCCAAAGGAATTCCAGCAAGTATTTAAGAAAACCAAAGAAAAGAATGAAAAATAAGCAAATAAGCCAATCCGGTGACTACAGTCGCTCGACTGTAGTACATTACAGTCGCGCGACTATAATAATCAGATTTCCTTTTTTACCAAAAATCAGCATTTAATTCGGTTTTTTTAAACAAAATAAGATAATCTGGTCACTACAGTCGCTCGACTGTAGTGCCTACAGCCGCACGACTGTACTATAATCGCGTGACTGTAGTCATTACAGTCATGCGACTGTAATCACCAGACTTCTTCTTTTACCGAAAATTAGCATTTAATTCTGATTTTTAGCAAAACGGGAGATATAAAAATCTTGTATTCGGGATTAGGGTTAAAAAAAAAACAGAGGAGAGGTACAAAATTAAAGAGTTTTTAAGAGAAAAACATACAAAAAACACACAATAACACAAATTTTGGGACTTTTTCGAGGGTTCTTAAGAAAAATAAAAGGGTTTGATCTAAAAAAAATTCAACAAAACACATAGAAACCGTGATAAGGTGTTTTTAAATCATCACTACTCACTCAATCTCTCTCGGGGTTCTGTTCGGGCTTCATTGATCGTGCATTTTTTCGCGTTGTTCGTGACTGCAAGACACTTTCCTGCATCTGAATCCATCTCTGGTGATCCGAACACTAGTGTGAGCAGACGACCTTTTAGTGGGCGGGACACGGCGAAGCGAAACGGGAAAGAAAATAATTGGAAAATCAGGTTTTGTTTGTGAGAAGTTGGGAAAACTATTGATTTAATTTTGGAAATTCATTTGTAGAAAACATTTTCCCGTTTTATAACTTAAAGACCTCGAAACCTAAATCTCGAGATTAGTGACAGAGTCACCACCCGAATCAGCTCATCCGGGAAATTCCGGTACAGCTCCCTACCGAGTGTAGACTACTGTACCAAATCCAGAGATTCAGGGTTTGGGCAACTTACCTACTTAACCTCAAGCTTGTTCGTTTATTATTTATAAAGTCATATTTATTCAATTTATTATCTTTTCTAATTCCAATTTGTTTATTTTTATTAAGCCGACGCTAAAGCAAGAATGCATAAAATAAATTGCGGGAAATTAAACCATTCACACAAATATACAAAAGAATAATAAAGGACGCTTATACAACCAAATCAAATAAAATATAAAAACTCTCATCCTCACTTTTTACAAATGCCTAGGATACACGAGGATCTAAAAATACAACCGCCTAAATACACGAATTAGTCTATTAAAATACAGTGAAAATAAAATAAATGCTGCAAAACAAATTAGTTAGCACAGTTTATATTATAAATACAAATAGGACTCAAATCAGAACAGAATGGGGAATTTAGGAAACGGGGTATGCATTTAGGGGGCAACCGGGTCGACCCGACTAGTCGGATCGGTTAGACCTGGAAATCAGTTTTGAAACAGCCTGTGGATTTTCGTGCTAGAAAATCAATTTTGAAAAAACAATTTGGCTCAGTTTCATGCAAATTTCTATTTTTGTGGGTCCGTTATCCTGGAACTCGGGGTTCTGTTCGTGTGGGTTCCTAAATATACAAACCATCTATGGTCTAAAGGCAATAAACACACCAAAAACATTTATAAAAATATTATTTTAGTTATCCGGGGATTTTATGGGATTCGGGGGTCCGTAAATGCTGGACAATGGATCCGAATCGGATGAAACTACCCCGAAACTCATAAAATAAACCCCGGGAAATATGAAAATACTAATATCCGTACGTATAAAAAACTAAAAACCAAAATTTTATGACATACTGATGGATTTGGGCCGAAAATGATCGCTACAGAAAGCTTAAAAAGGAAAAACGGATAGTTTTCGGCCGATTGGGATAAATCAGGCATCTGTCCCTGGAGAACAGGGTCGGCCGGTTCTAGGTTAGAGCTATGGTGGGTAGGCCATTTTCCGGATTTCGGTAAAAATAACAAAAACGCACAGAACATCAAATGCAGACAAGTTTTAGGGTTTTCCAGAGTTTACCTGGTTTGTTCTTTGGATGCTTGGAATGCAAAGAAATGCATTGAAAGCTTTGGAATGTCCACTGGAGCTCAACCGGCTGAATCCTCCGATGACCCGAAACTAAGCCGGAATGATCCCGAATCAATGAGTAGAGGTTGCTGGTTGTGTTGTTAATATTTGGGGATTGATTTTGGGTCTTAGTCTTGGTGTTTTTGGTCCACCACCTTGCTTGGTCTTTCTCTCTTTTCTTTCTCTGCTTCTTCCTTTTCTCTCTCTTTTTATTTTTTTTTTCTTTTTTTCTGTTTCTTTTCTTAGTTTTTTTTCCCTTGAGAACCCCAAAAGTCCTTTTTCTTTTTTTCTCCCTTTCCCTTCCTTCTTATCATTTTTTTTGCCTACCGCCCATTCCTTTGCAAGACAGGTTACCTGACTTTTTAAGGCAACCTGTCCTGCCCACTAGAGCCGGCTGGCTCTAGTGTACAGTAGAGCCATACGGCTCTAGTCTGGAGCTGGCTGGCTCTATCCAGAGCCGCCTAGCTCTAGCGAAGGCTGGAGCAAAAAGGCGAAACCTCAGGCATGCACCCTAAACCCTAGAGACCTCTCGAGAGACCCTTTCGGGGGTTTCGGATCGCGGATAGCCAGGTTTTTGGGACATTTGAGATTCCCCAGGCAGCATTCTGATCGCTTTCAAGTCCCATTCAAGCTCGTCCGGTCTGCAAGTAATCAAGGGATTCTCATCACTGAGACTAGGGAAATACCCGTGCTCATAGGCTTCCCCTCGCAGGATCAAAGTCAGATCATTGTGGGCTGTGGAGCCTAAATTGAATTTGGTCTCGCGACAGGGAGCGCGGTGAGGGAGGAAAAGGAAACGTACCTAGCGTCCCTTGCTGGAGGTGCCAGCCGTGGTTCCACGTTGACTCAGTGTGGGGGAGTATGCCCATGACATTGGCTCACTACGGTGGAGCATGCTCGTGATGATGGCTCACTATAGGAGAGCGCGGTCATGGTGATGGCTCACTGTGGTGGAGCACATCTATAATGTTGGCTCACTAAGGTGGAGCGCATCCGTGATGTTGGCTCACTGAGGCGGAGCGCGTCAGTAATGTTGGCTCATCGAGGCGTAGCGCGTCCGTGATGTTGGTGCTAAGTAGCGTATTTATTTCTTGATCGATAGTTTTAGAAACAAAAATTTTTGCCCCCTCGATCAAGAATAAATACGATTGAATTGCTTTACCCCCAGATACCTATTAAAGGCAAGCGAATCCACAATAGGCATTTCTTCCTTGCCCATGTGACGATAAGGTTGAAGTGAGAGAGATGTGCTGTTCCTTCTATGAGGTGAAGAGATAGCACGAGGTTGGTTGTCTTTCCCCCAGATCCCTATTAAAGGCAACAAACTCCTCAATAGGTATTTCTTTCCTGCCTCTACGATGACAAGATGGAAATGAATATGCTTCCTTTGCTATGCGGTGGAAAGGTCGAACGAATTGGTCTATTGTTCTGCCCCTAGATACCTGTTAAAGGTGAGACGTTCATCAACAGACATTCTTCCTTGTTTATGTGGCGACAAGGTCAAAGTGAGAGATGTGTTGTCCCTTCTATGAGGCGAAGAGATAGCACGAGGTTGGTTGTCTTGCCCCCAGATCCCTGTTAAAGGCAAGAAACTCCTCAATAGGCATTTCTTTCCTGCCTCTACGATGACAGGATTCAAATGAATATTCTTTTTTTCCTATGCGGCAGAAAGGTCGAACGAATTGGTCTATTGTTATGCCCCCAGATACCTGTTAAACGCGAGAAGTTCGTCAACAGACATTCTTCCTTGTCTATATGGCGACAAGGTTGAAGTGAGAGATGTGATGTCCCTTCTATGAGGCGAAGAGGCAGCACGAGGTTGGTTGTCTTGCCCCCAGATCCCTGTTAAAGGTAAGAAACTCCTTAATATGCATTTCTTTCCTGCCTCTACGATGACTAGATTGAAATGAATGTTCTTCCTTTCCTATACAGTGGAAAGGTCAAACGAACTGGTCTGTTGTTCTACCCCTTGATACCTGTTAAAGGCGAGAAGTTCGTTAACAGACATTCTTCCTTGTTTATGTGGCGACAAGGTCGAAGTGAGAGAGATTTGATGTCCCTTCTATGAGGCGAAGAGGCAGTACGAGGTTGGTTGTCTTGCCCCTAGATCCCTGTTAAAGGCAAGAAACTCCTCAATAGGCATTTCTTTCCTGCCTCTGCGATGACAGGATTGAAATGAATGTTCTTCCTTTCCTATGCGGCGGAAAGGTAGAACGAATTAGTCTGTTGTTCTGCCCCCAGATACCCGCTAAAGGCGAGAAGTTCGTCAATAGACATTCTTCCTTGTCTATGTGGCGATAAGGTCGAAGTGAGAGAGATGTGCTGTCCCTTCTATGAGGCAAAGAGGCAGCACAAGGTTGGTTGCCCCCAGATCCCTGTTAAAGGCAAGAAACTCCTCAATAGGCATTTCTTTCATGCCTCTGTGATGACAGGATTGAAATGAATGTTCTTCCTTTCATATGCAGAGGAAAGGTCGAATGAATTAGTCTGTTGTTCTGCCCCTAGATACCTGTTAAAGGCAAGAAGTTTGTCAACAGAATTCTTCCTTGTCTATGTGGCGGCAAGGTCGAAGTGAGAGATGTGCTGTCCCTTCTATGAGGCGAAGAGGCAGCACGAGGTTGGTTGTTTTGATGTATATATGAGTGAATGCGTGCATGATTCATATGTATGCATGTGTCATGATGCTTCTGATAATATTTTTGGTATCTGCGCTATGCTAGGGAGTGAACTTGTGACTCCTGACGACTCCTGTGGGGACTGTGTCTGCCGGATGACTTTGCTAAGGATAATGACTCAGTGGGGATCGTTTTGGCTGAGGACTCAGCTAGGGAATATTCTAATCCATTTGATCTCACTGTAGATCTGTTCGAGACTCTGTGGGGAGCCTTACTGGGAACCTGCCTGAGGATTTTGTTGGAAACTTCGTAGGGATGGTCTTACTGGGGACCACTCTGCCAAGGATAATTATATTGGGGATGGTACAACTGAGCTAGTAGCTATCATTTGTAGTGACAATCTTATTGATGCCACCATGGTTTTGAATGCAATGACCTACTGATGGGTGTTTATATGCAATGGCACGATGCATGCAATATAAACATCTAAGTAGAAAATCAAACATGTATAATATCGTTTTGATGACATCAGAACGAATGCGATAGGAAAATCAAAAGTGACACTGCCTCTGTATGTCACTCTCTTCTTGTTACCAATACGTCCTTTCGGTTTTCCATGTCAGAGATTCTGTGGCTGAAGATAGTTGTGGTTTTTTTTAAAAGATGGCTAAGTCTATAAGAGTGCGCCAGCCAAGTGGATCTCATAGCACTAGCTTGTCTTAGGACTGGAGGATATGCCTTGACAATTCTACCGGGGATCATGATAGGATTGTCCTTGATGGTGTTTCATGATTCAGCTTTTACCTGCCCCAAGTGTTGGAGGTTTGGGTTTGAATGTGAAATGCTTCATTAAGTCTGGTTTGCTGCGTGCTGTAGCCTGAACATGGACATTTATATGCAATGGCATAACACATGCATATTGAGCATCAAAAACAGCATGTGAAACATTTATGATATGATGAATGTGAATGCATTAGGAAAATCCAACCTGTGGCTCTGGTGTGGATTAATGTCCCTTTATTACACTTTTTTTTAGAGGATCCGTTGGGGATGTTACCAAGGTGTACAGCCGGCCACTGGATGGAGCTGCCTCTGTTGAGTAGACCACCTGAGATGGAGTCAATTAACCACTGAAATCTCCAAGGGTCTGGAACTGTATTCATGATCTCAATTCACCCCAGATTCCAATTCACACACAGTTGCCAAAGATGGACACAGCTTTTGGTCCTTCAAGGTATGGCCTGATTCAGAATGACTTGAGTTAATTGTGGTTTTCCTTTATCCGCGAACCACAATAACCCTAGAGCACCGCACACCATGGCTAGGAAATGAAAGAACCAATGGTAAGTAGTCACTTCTGTTGCAGCTGAAGACTGAGTTCTTGTAAATGCAACTGTCCCCTGAATATTAGCACAGCAGGCTTTGTAAGTCTTTCTGTTGATGGGAACATCCCATTCATGATTGTTGAAAGCTTTGTAAAACCTATTTGCTCCAACACTGTTGGTGAAGTTGATAGGGGTGAGCGTCAATCTTCTTCTTTTTATAGCACATTTTTGCTCAACAGAACCATCTCTTGCTGGGTTGAGTCCAGTATAGGCTATAGTGTGGATTTTGCTGGGTCAGAGCAGTGGTTATTTAGGAGTTCCATCAGCGGTTGCTTGAACATTGGCAAACTCCAGCTCAATTGAAGTAGGCTTATATTCAAATCCTCTCTCTGTCATGAAATCAAGGCCTTTCCTATCAGTCTGAGGTTACAAAATGTTTGGTCTAGGGGTTTAGGTTGAAGAGAAGTGGCATGGGATAGTAAAAGAATCCCCAATTTGGTACAGGTTAATGATAAACAAAGACTGATTGAGTCAGTACTTTGTCATATACCCTTGTTACCTTTTTGATAATGAGCTGATGCGAATATGGAACATCATTGGGGTTCAATTTCTTGTTAGAAGCCATTGATGGTGGAAAATAAGGCTTCACAGGGTCAGTTCAGAGAATAAGGTGAGAAAAGGTTTGGTTAAATAGGTGTCAGTAGTTTGGGTGGTAAACAGAAGACAAAGGGTGTTGAAGGTATGGAAGAAATTGGAAAAGGAAAGGGGAAGAGCTTTGGTTTTGCAGACAGGAAAGTCCATATCTTTCACAGGCAGGAGGGAAGGATCTGATAATGCCGAGAGCTAAAGATTACCCTTTAATGCCATGAGATCCCCTTTCTGTATTTTTTTAACCGAGCTCCAACCATGACCATCTGTTGGTTTTCCTACTGCATTCAAACTCATGCATGTCACGTGTGTTTGGTATGCTTTTTGGATGAACAATGCATGCGTAATGTCATGTACATATGAATGTCACATGAACAAGATGATGTATGCACTACAACCAAAACTGCTTCAGCATTTTACACATGGTGGGTGACGAGGGTGATGGAGGCCATTTGGATTTCCCTCAGGTTAGAGGTTTTAGTGAAGTCAGGGGATTTTAGCTTTAGGGTTTTGGCTTGGGGTATCCCCTTTGGATATGGGATCAAGCTTTGTCTCCGGAAGGACTTTTTAGGTGTGATTGCCTCATGGAGGGCTTTTAGGTTTGATTTTGCCTCGTGGTGGGCTTTCTTAGGTTTGATTGCCTCAAGGAGAGCTTTTTGATTTGATTTTGCCTTAAGGAGGGCTTTCTTTGGCTTGGGTGCCTCAAGGAGGGCTTTTTAGGTTTTTTTTTTTTGTAGGATTTGGAACTTCAAGGATGGTTTTTGGCTTGAAATGGTTTGGGCATCGTGTGTGCCATTCCAGTTGAAATTTTGGGACAGGATCGGTAGTGTCTGGCAAGGATTGTTGGATCAACAAATGTCTCGATAGAAGTGGTACCATCGTATCATTTTATTTATCTAACCAGCTCACCTTTCAAGAGAGAGTTCATTCAGGCCCAGGTTCACTTTTTAGATTCCCTATAGTATTCAGATTGATGTCATGCATTTTGATATTATGCTTGTTTGACATGTCATGTTGATGATCAAATGCATGCGTAATGCCATATACATTCAATAACCGCATAAGTAAGAAGAGAACAAAATGCATTGCATTCAAAATGATGTTAATACATCATAGCAACAAAATGAGTTCCCTATAAAAAGGATAGCTCCGAAGGTTGTAGTTTTTTTTTTACCCCCGACTAGTCACTGCCTCGACTTCAGTACCATTGCCCTATTCTTGTCAGATCAGGCCTTGTAGCTCTTCATCATATTCCTCTCCTGGGAAGGATTGAGGAATTTCATTGGTGGTCCCCTTGATTGCCCCTGGTCACTCGTTAGAGGCCGACGGCACCCTCAATTTTCCTTCGTCGACTAGCTGCTGGATCTTCCTTCACAGACCGACACATTCATTAGTCCGGTGGCCTGCTACTACATGATAGCTGTAGTAGTTTCCCTTTTGTTCTGGTGTTGGCGACCATGGTCGGACACTTTGCAATAGGCCCATCTTTCTGCAGATGGAGAATAGTCTGGTCACTGAATGAGGTCCAGAGGATGCAACCGCCCATTTGTCTTCGGGAGGCGAACTCTGGATTTGTCACAAAACGGAGTCAATGTTGGCATTGGACTCTAGAGGTCTTTACGGTTCTCCTTCATTGGATGACCCTGATAAGCCCAAATTTTGGTGAGAGGGCTTTCCGAGGTGATGAGGAGGAGTGTCGGTGATTTTGGCGTTTTGCTCCTTATCCATACCAACATTGGAGTACGTGCTCGCCATGTCCTTTATTTTCCCTTCGAGTTCTGTACCCGGGTTTCCAGTGCAGCGCACCTCGCTGTCACCCTCTCTACCCTGTCAAGATCATCCCCTAGCATTTCTGTCAGCATTGCAGCCGCTTCCTCCCTAACTTCCTTTCGGAATCGAGATGAAGCAACATAGTCTTCCACCACATCTGCTATGGCGTTAAAGTTTCTTGGGTTGGCCATCCTCAAGATCCCTTCTCTTGATAAGAGCGCTTGTTAGCGTCAGCAGGCAGATACCAAACAGGGAACTATGTATGCATGAATATGCGTGACATGTTATGCACATGTATGGATGATGAATTGAATGTGTGATGTCATGTAATGGCATGTCATGCTATACTATTAGAGATCGACCATACAAGTGCAATGGATGCTGGTGGGGATGATGCATGCTAAAATAAAACATGGTGTATAAATATACACCATAGGAATAAAATGACACTCGGGAGTGTCCACGGATCGAGGCAAGTAGTATTTGCAATAGGGTGCATAGTTATGCCCCTGGGGAGAACGACACACTGGGGTGTCTATGGATCGAAGCAAGATATTACTTGCAAGAGTAGTTGAGATGGGGTGCATAGTTATACCCCCGGGAAAGAACGAGACACTGGGATGTCCACGGATCGAAGCAAGATATTACTTGCAAGGGTGCATAGTTATGCCCCCTGGGGAGAAATGACACACTGGGGTGTCCACGGGTCGAAGCAAGACATTGCTTGCAAGGGTGCATAGTTATGCCCCTGGGGAGAAATGACACACTGGGGTGTCCACGGATCGAAGCAAGGCATTGCTTGAAAGGGTGCATAGTTATGCCCTTGGGGAGAAATGACACACTGGGGTGTCCACAGGTCGAAGCAAGATATTACTTGCAAGGGTGCATAGTTATGCCCCTGGGGAGAATGACACACTGGGGTGTCCACGGATCGAAGCAAGATATTACTTGCAAGGGTAGTTGAGATGGGGTGCATAGTTATGCCCCCGGGGAAAGAACGACACACTGGGGTGTCCACGGATCGAAGCAAGATATTACTTGCAAGGGTGCATAGTTATGCCCCTTGGGGAGAAATGACATACTGGGGTGTCCACGGGTTGAAGCAAGGCATTGCTTGCAAGGGTGCATAGTTATGCCCCTGGGGAGAAATGACACACTGGGGTGTCCACGGGTCGAAGCAAGGCATTGCTTGCGGAGAGGGGTTGAGATGGGGTACATAGTTATGCCCTTGGGAAGAAATGAAGCACTGGGGTGTCCACGGATCAAAGCAAGATATTACTTACAAGGGTGCATAGTTATGCCCCTGGGAAGAAACGATACAATGGGGTGTCCACGGGTTAAAGCAAGACATTGCTTGCGGAGAGTTGAGATGCTATGATGGTGTATATACGTATGACGATCTAACCTAATCTTCAGCACTCAGGGAGCACCTTGGATTATGAAGCATGATATGAAGTGAGACAGGACAGAGTGCTTGGCATGCGAATGGTTTTTCGGCACTCCAGGAGCACCTTAAGCCTTTATGTGACAAAATGATATGAGATACTGTGCTTGGCACACGGGCTGAGTTTTCGGCGCTCGGGGAGCGCCTTATGTGTATAGATGAATGGGATGAGGTCATGGGTTGACGTGATTGAATGATGTCAAATGGGTGGAGATAAGAATGAATATGATTCACCTTATTATATATTTTGGACATTCCACGGATGCCCCTATGCTATGCAAAAAGGCAATGCAAACAGATCGCGTGTGATCCCGCGCACGGGCATAGGTTCGATGCCTTTGGAGCATCTAGTGGATGTCATGAAATGATCATACGTGGCCGGCACATGGACAGAGTTCCAATGCTTTTGAGGCACCTAATGGATGTTATGGAATGGTCGTGTGTATGCGGACACACAGACAGAGTTCTGATGCTTTTGATGCATCTGACATGAAATGATGTTACAGACAAGTCATAAAACACGCACACAAATTAATGCCTTGCATGTTTCATGGAAACACAGTATGTGTATGGCACATGTGAATATGTATCATGGCTGCAGAAAAAACATGGTTAGTATCAATGCTACACAAATGTTGATGCCTTGGGAATGATTATACCAAACATGATATGAATGACATACAGATGATTATGTGCATTTGATGCTTCGTGAAGGGAGACAAGAATGGGCACGAATTCCTTATTTTGGATGTTCTAAGAATACCCTATACTGTGCAAAAAGAACACAGAGAAAACAGTATGTGGACCGTCACACGGGTAGAAAATCGGCGCTTTTGGGGGCACCCAATGAATTATTGTGAAATGACCACGTGTGAACCGGCACTCGGGCAGAGTTTCGACACTTTGTAGGTTGATGAAATGAAATGGTCGCATGGGAACTGCCCCACGAACAGAGTTTTGATGCTTTTGAAGCAACGTGATATGAAATGATGTTGCAGGAAGGTCGCGTGTAACTTGAGACACGTATAGGGATTCGGTGTTTGTAGAACACCTTGCATGAATTGATAATGTCATAAGATGCCCTTATATGTGTACTAATCTGGTACCCGGGGAGCACCTCGAATGATTTTACAATGTTATGAAATGGTTCGATATGAACCATAATGCACAAACAGAACTTGGCGTCACCCGGACACCTATGATGAATGAATGTGATATCATGTGATGGCATCGTGTGAATTGTCACACGGAAGCAAATCTAGGACCATTGTGGTCTACTATTGAATGATATGATATTTTCTCGAATGATTTCACAATGTTATGAAATGGTTCGATATGAACCATAATGCACAAACAGAACTTGGCGTCACCCGGACACCTATGATGAATGAATGTGATATCATGTGATGGCATCGTGTGAATTGTCACACGGAAGCAAATCTAGGACCATTGTGGTCTACTATTGAATGATATGATATTTTGTGAAATGGCCGAGAGTAATCCGGTGCACGGGTAGAAATCGGGTAGTTTTGGGGTACCCGACATGGGATGAAATGAAATGATCATGATGGGCATTCTTAGAACGTCCCCACATAGGTAAAATGGAATGAAATGGAATGGATGCGTATGTCACACAAACATATAAGTGGCTGCAGGAAAACATGGTTAGAATGCGTGACATGCGGAATGATGTCCTGTATGTTTTATGGAAATGTTGACACACAAGATGTATATGTATGTCATACGAGTAAAATATTGTGGCTGCATGAAGATGTGGTCAGCATAAATGTCGTACATATGCATATGTAGTTAAAGATGGCTGCACGACAATGTGATTACAAATGGTACATGAGATGAGTTTGTATTTCAGATGCTTTATGAAAGGTAAAAAGAAAAGGAAAAACAACATAGAACAAATGTTGGCACACGCAAAAATATGCGCTCCCTTCCAACCTTATTTCTCCTTTCGATTGGTTTCACAATTCTTCCTAGGTATTGGGTCTCTTTGGCATCAACGGGGGATACCAAAGGCGTACACTCGATTGTCCAATTTTAAATTATGCTTTGGTAACCCTAGGGGAAATTACTAAGCCATTATATGTGGGCCAAAGTCAAAACCAATGGTCGTACAGGCTCCCATAGCGAATAAACACTTCCCCACCGTAGAACATGATGTAAGGTCATGCGGGGCTATGAGTGGTTTACCCCATCGGGTGTCTCCAATCCTGGCGGTAGAGGTAGGCCACCTTCTTGGTAAACCGGGGTGAAACAATGTATTCGAGGGATTAAGAAGAAGAAAATGTCATGATATGCAAAGGTATGAATAAATATGATGTTTATAAATCGATAAACGAATACAAGCAAGATTATATTTCAATAGTTGCCTAAGTTCCTTAAGTTTTTATGAAAAACATTTTAAGAAACATTCTCCCCAACGGAGTCGCCACTGTGAGCGGATGACCTTTTAGCTGGTGGGACGCGGCGAATCGAACCGGGGAAGAAAATAATTGGAAAACTGGGTTTTGTTTGTGTGGAGTTGGGAAAACCATTGATTTAATTTTGGAAATTCATTTGTAGAAAACCTTTTCCCGTTTTATAACTTAAAGACCTCGAAACCTAAATCTCGAGATCAGTGATAGAGTCGCCACCCAGATCAGCTCATCTGAGAAATTCCGGTATAGCTCCCTACCGAGCGTAGACTACTGTACCTAATCCAGAGATTCAGGGTTCGGGCAACTTACCTACTTAACCTCAAGCTTGTATTCGTTTATTATTTATAAAGTCATATTTATTCAATTTATTATATTTTCTAACCCCAATTTGCTTATTTTTATTAAGCCGATGCTAAAGCAAGAATGCATAAAATAAATTGCGGGAAATTAAACCATTCACACAAATATACAAAAGAATAATAAAGGCCGCTTATACAACCAAATCGAATAAAATATAAAAACTCCCGTCCTCACTTTTTACAAACGCCTAAGATACACGAGGATCTAAAAATACAACCGCCTAAACACACGAATTAGTCTATTAAAATACAGCGAAAATAAAAATAAATGTTGCAAAACAGATTAGTTAGCACAGTTTATATTATAAATACAAATAGGACTCAAATCAGGACAGAATGGGGAATTTAGGAAACGGGGGCATGCATTTAGGAGGTAACCGGATCGACCCAACCGGTCGGATCGGTTAGACCTGGAAATCAGTTTTGAAACGCCCTGTGGATTTTCATGCTGGAAAATCAATTTTGGAAAAACCATATGGCTCGGTTTCATGCAAATTTCCATTTTTGTGGGTCGGTTATCCCCGGAACTCGGGGTTTTATTCGTGTGGGTTCCTTAATATACAAACCATCTATGGTCTAAAGGCAATAAACACACCAAAAGCATTTATAAAAATATTATTTTAGTTATCCAGGGATTTTATGGGATTCGGGGGTCCGCAAATGCTGGACAATGGATCCGAATCTGATGAAACTACCCCGGAACTCATAACATACCTTGGGAAATATGAAAATACTAATATCCGTACGTATAGAAATCTAAAAACCAAAATTTTATGACATACTAATGGATTTGGGCTGAAAATGATTGCAACAGAAAGCTTAAAAGGTAAAAACTGACAGTTTTCGTCCGATTGGGATAGATCAAGGATCTGTCCCTGGAGAACAGAGTCGGCCGGCTCTGTTCATCAGAAACATAGCCGGCCGGTTGTGTTCCTAAGGAACACAGCCATACGGCTATGGTGGGCAGACCATTTTCCAGATTTCGGTAAAAATAACAAAAACGCACAGAACATCAAATGCAGACAAGTTTTAGGGTTCTCCAGAGTTTACCTGGTTTGTTGTTTGGATGCTTGGAATGTAAAGAAATGGATTGAAAGCTTTGGAATGTCCACTGGAGCTCACCCGGCCTAATCTTCCGACGACCAGAAACTAAGCCGAAATGATCTCGAATCAATAAGTAGAGGTTGCTGGTTGTGTTGTTAATGTTTGGGGATTGATTTTGGGTCTTAGTCTTCCTCTCTTTTCTTTCTGTGCTTCTTCCTTTTCTCTCTGTTTGTTTTTTTTTTCTTTTTTTTCTGTCTCTTTTCTTTGTTTTTTTTCCCTTAAGAACCCCAAAAGTCCTTTTCCTTTTTTTCTCCCTTTCTCTTCCTTTTTATCTTTTTTTCTGCCTACCGCCCATACCTCTGCAAGACAGGTTGCCTGACTTTTCAAGGCAACCTGTCCTACCCACAAGAGTCGGCCGGCTCTAAACTAGGCTGGAGCGAAAAGGAGAAACCTCAGGCATGAATCCTAAACCCTAGAGACCTCTTGGGAGACCCTTCCGGGGGTTTCGGATCACAGATAGCTAGGTTTTCGGGACCTTTGAGATTCCCCAGGCAGCATTCCAATCACTTTCAAGTCCCGTTCAAGCTCGTCTGGTCTGCAAGTAATCAAGGGATTCTCATCACCGAGACCGGGGAAAAACCCATGCTCACAACTGGAATACAGACCAGGTAACATTCTGAGAGGCCTTAAAAATCCATTTTTGTTTATTTTGGGTGTTGTTTATTGATTTTTTTCGAATTTTTATGATTTTGGAAGCAAATTTTGATTACAGCCGCCTCGCTCAAGATCACAATCGCTCGGCTGTAACCTACAGCCGCGCGACTGTGACCTATAGTCGCGTGACTGTAATCTTCTGATTACAGTCGCTCGACTGTAATCTCTGGGGCAGAAGCTTCGAATGCCCCAAAATCGACCGATAACGCTTCCGTTTTCAGATTTTATATGTTTTTCATGTTTATTATCAGTCCAATTGCATCCATGTATGCTTAGATTACACGGTTTTCTTATTTTTAATTGATGGATGTGATTTCAAGTTTGGCGATTTTGAGTTTTTAGGGATTTCTGGATTTATTTTGATCCGTTTGATTGAAATCAGTGTTTCCAAAAATCCCAGATTACCCGAAATCACTAAATTTGCAAAACGATTTTCAAAAATGAGAAAAGAAAGCCGGAAAACAATTCTGGAGCATTACAGTCGTGCGACTATAATCTACAGTCGCACAGCTATAGTTGAGGCAGAATTATAGTTTTACCCTTTTGAGCCCCAAACTTGTAATTTTGCATCTTTTTCCTATTCAAAACTGAATTTTAGTGTATTTACATTCTTTTTGGACCCTAGATGGATGTTTAACTTAGGCCCACAAACGAACGGGACCCCCAAGTCTCGGGATATCCGGCCCATTAAAGTTGGAAAATGCATGTAAATGAGCCAAATGGTTTTCAAAATTGGTTTTTCATCTATAAAACCTGCAGGGCATTTCAAAAAACCGTTTTCCAGGTCTAACCGGGCCGACCCGGTTAACCCCTATGCATGATCCTGTTTCCTAAAATACCCCGATTCTGTCCTATATGAGTCCTTGGTGTGATTTATTTACTTGTGCTAACCGTATTTGGATGCAGCTTTTACTTTTACTTTATTTTTATTTTTGAATGTATTTTATAGATTAAATCGTGTATCTAGGCGATTGTAATTTTTTAGATCATCATGTATTATAGGCTGTTGTAATGGTGAGGATGAGAGTTTTCTTTTTCTTGGGTTGTATAATTTGGCCTCTTAATTTACTTTTCCGCACTTTTATTTTTCCACACTTTATTTTAATATTTATATTTATGTCATTTGCATGAGCATCGATTAATAATTAAAAGAAGATAAAATGAGTAGAATTAAGTGAATGCAACGTTACGTTATGAAATAATAATTGAAAATAAGTGAGGATTAGTAGATTTGTTGCCCGAACCTTGAATCTCTGAATTAGGTACCGCGTCTACTCTTGGTAGGGAGCTATGCCGGAATTTCCCGGATGAGCTGATCCGGGTGGCGACTCTGTATCTAATTCGAAATTTAGGTTTCGAGATCTTTAAGTTCAAATTGGGATTTTCTAAAAACCTATTTTTCCAAAATTTACAGTTGCAAATAAGTTTTCTACAAAAGGGTTTTTTCGATAAAATGAAAGATTTTCCTAAGAAAGATTCAAGACCCGTTTTCAAACCACATCATCACACACCTCAAAATAGAAAATCCCCGGTTCCCGCTTCACCGTGCATTCTGAAAAAGGTCGTCCGCTCACAGACATCCATCTGCCAGACCTCATAGTCGTACCAAGTGGCTATGGCCAGCAGAATCCTTATGGATTTGAGCATAGCAACTGGTGAGAATGTTTCATCATAGTCTACTCCATAGACTTGTCTGAGACCTTTTGCAACCAGCTGCCCTTTGAAGGTGTTTTCGGCCTTCAGCTTGTAGCACTACTTACAACCTATGACCTTAGCACCTGGACGTGGATTAACCAGATTCCAAACCTAATTATCGTACATAGATTACATCTCCGCTTCCATGGCTTTACGCTAATTAGTGGAATACAAGCAATCAATGGCCTCTTGGTAGGTTTTGGGCTCTTCCTCATTAAAGATGAGAAGAGTGTGATCGTTAGTTATGGGAAAACCATATCTCTCAGGTTCCCGATGATCCCTACCAGACCTTCTAGGTTCTTGTGTGACTTGGGATGGTGCTTCCACCTCTGGAAGCTCCTCCCTGGTCTCTTAGTGTTGGGATTTTTCACCGGAAATCACCCGATTAAAGCGGAAGAACGCGATGATTTCCTCAAATCCGTGCCCAGGAGCAATTGAGATAGAAATTGGAAAAACAAAAATTTAATTAAAAGAGATAAATCTCTTACCAGGAATATCTCTTTCAAGAGATGGATGTAGACTGCAGGAATCAAACTTGAAACCCTGCTCGTTCACGTACACGAACGCCTAATGAACATCACCCATGCTAGAGTCGGAAAAACACAAACTTTGGAGAGGAGGAAGGGAGAATTTCGGCTAGCTTGTTTCACTTGTGTGTTGGCCAAAATTCCTAGGGTTCTTTTACCCTAGGTGGTCGAAATTCCCAAGGGAATTTTGGCCCAAGTTGGCTCCTTCATCTGTGCGGGCTTCCTTCTTTTAATTAAGGCCCAAACCTATTTTAATTAGTCTGGCTTAAACTAATTTCAATCCCAATTTTAATTTACCCATGTATTTAATATATTACACCAAGTAACATATTATTTACATTTAAATTAAAATCAGTTTGACCAACTAATTTAATCCATCAAATTAAAACTAGATCATCACAAATAAATTCATATGTAAACCTATACATATGAATATTTCCACTCAGGAAATAATCTCATAATTAATCCAATTAATTATGAAGAGCCAATTAAATATATATTAATTTTATTATTATGATCAATCTTATTGATCTTTATAATATAATTAATAGATACCTCTCTCTCAATAGTGTATACTCCAAGTGTACATCAGTGTTCAGTCGATCAATGTCTACGATCCCGTGGGCCCGTCTTTATGTTGGCAGTGGGCCTGTGGCCCACAGACTACAGTTGGGCTCTAGCAAGCCACTGTAGCCCCCAATTAAGATGGAGATGGCAGTCTAACTATTATCATAACCCTGTAGTTTGAACTTGTATATCCCATGTCATTGATATCGGTGTCCGACACAGAGGCATAGATTGATCACCCTCTTTTGTGTCCGGACATTAAGTTGATCCCGAATGCACTGAAGCTCACAAACAAGTTCCAACTCGTTTGGGTGTGGCCACACTCTTATCAGTTACATTCATCAAGAGGCCAGTGATATCTTCCCAGTGGACTACTGAGTGACAAATCCCTTCTGCATATCCATAGCATTACCATGATATGTGACATACCCGAAAGTACCCATACTTGGCACCCTATTACAAGCCTTTTAGGCGTACCCCTAAGTATGTGACCTCACATGCAACACCATCATATGGTCAGGTCAAAGGATCCATACAAGTACTACACAAGAATCACTTGTGATACTATACCATGTGGATTTCTCGTTTAGTATGTACCCATTAACTTGGTTGACATCCCATGTCCAATGACCAGTAAGACACCACCATATGACTACGTTAATAATAGTCTCTTATTCCAATCATTCACATGACTGGAACAGACTACGGATCTATTTATGGTCATATCATTTACCCTATCCATGGTCTTACTGCCAAGTGCATGACACTTGTCATCGTGGATATGTATATGTACATTGGATACTTCATTTACTATATTGCACAAGATAAATATAATAAATGAATTAATGCCTTTATTAATAACACAAATGAGTATAATACATAAATCCAATAAATGTATAATACAAATACAAGGACCAATGCCTTGGGACTAGGGCATATCCTACAATCTCCCACCTGCACTAGTTCCAACTAGGCATGGGCCTAATCCCTATAGATCTAGTATGACCCTCATGCTTGGGATGGGCCAATGCCTTGGTCAAACGATCTGCGACATTATCCTCGGTGTCCACTCTATGCAATGCAATGTCACCTCTCTCCGCAATCTCTTGTATGAGGTGAAACTTTCTGAGCACGTGCTTTGTGTTCTTGTGTGACCGGGGCTCCTTAGCTTGTGCAACGGCTCCATTGTTGTCACAGAAGATATCAACTGGGTCCTGGATGGTTGGCACTACTCCTAACTCAGTGATAAACTTCTT
Source organism: Euphorbia tirucalli (assembly GCA_039660915.1). Taxonomy (NCBI): domain Eukaryota; kingdom Viridiplantae; phylum Streptophyta; class Magnoliopsida; order Malpighiales; family Euphorbiaceae; genus Euphorbia; species Euphorbia tirucalli. Next base: position 18,498,465 of record CM077639.1, read on the forward strand.
CATCCACACAGCTTCCTTAGCTGCATCACACGCCGCGATGTACTCAGCTTCTGTTGTAGAGTTCGCTATGGTTGGCTGCTTTGAGCTCCTCCAGCTTACAGCACCACCATTAATCAAAAATACATACCCAGACTGTAACTGGTACTCATCCTGGTCAGTCTGGAAGCTTGCATCAGTGTACCTAGTAACTGACAGCACTTCCTGACCATCATACACTAAGAAGCTATCCTTAGTCAGGTTAAGGTACTTGAGGATTGCCTTGAAAGCCTTCTAGTGATCCTTCCCGGGATCCTGCTGGTACCGGCTTGTCATACTTAGTGCAAAGGCTACATCAGGTCTCGTACATAGTATGGAGTACATAATTGATCCTATAGCTGAAGCATATGGAACCAATTTCATGTTCTCCCTGTCCTCCCTTGTCTTAGGATAGTTCTTCTTACTAAGTTTCAGCCCATGGCCCATTGGCAAGAAACCTTTCTTAGCCCGGTCCATACTGAACCTTTTCAGAACTTTGTCTATGTATGAGGCCTGACTTATGCCTAGAAGCCGATTTGATCCATCCCTATAGATCTTGATCCCCAGGATCATCTCAGCTTCGCCTAAGTCCTTCATTGCAAAGCACTTACTCAGCCACTGCTTTACCCCTTGTAGTGTAGGTATGTCGCTTCTAATGAGTAGGATGTCGTCTACATAAAGTACCAAAAATGTGACAATGCTCCCACCTGTCCTCTTATACACACAAGGCTCATCATGATTCTATATGAAGCCATATTCCTTTATAGCCTCATTGAATCTAAGATTCCAACTTTGGGATGCTTGCTTCAGTCCATAAATGGACCTTTGAAGCTTGCATACCCTTCCCGGATACTCTGGATCGATAAAACCCTCAGGTTGCGTCATGTACACATCCTCGAGTAGCTTTCCATTAAGGAAAGCGGTTTTGACATCCATTTGCCAGACTTCATAGTCGTACCATCTGGCTATGGCTTAGCAAGATCCTGATGGATTTGAGCATGGCTACTGGTGAGAAAATTTCATCATAGTCTATTCCAAGGACTTGTCTGAAACCTTTCGCAACCAGACCCCCTTTGAAGGTATTGTCAGCTTTCAGCTTGTAGCACCACTTGCAACCTATTACCTTAGCACTCGGAGGTGGATTAACCAAGTTCCAAACTTGGTTATTGTACATAGATTGCATCTCTGCCTCCATGGCTTTATGTTGTGTGGCCTGCGTCGGTGCTTCCTCCTGTAGAAGCTCCACCTGGGCCTCCGAGTTATCCTATTTAGAAGCTTATGGACCATGAACTTCCCTGAGTTCAACATTGCTCCCACTATCTTTCTTGGAAAGGAACTCCTTTTCTAGAAAGACCCCCTTCCTTTCTATGAACACCTTATTCTTGGCGGGGTTGTAGAAGTAATACCCTTTGGTTTCCCTAGGGTAGCCCACAAACAGGCATTTATCAGTTTTAGGCTCCAGCTTGCCACTAGTCAATTTCTTGACATGTGCTTTGCATCCCCAAATCCTTAGGAAAGACACATTGGGCTCCTTGCCCGTCATATCTGATATGGGATCTTTTCCACTGCCTTAGTCAGAGTATTATTTAAGATAATAGCTACTGTCTCGAGGGCGTGTCCCCAGAAACTAATTGGGAGAGAGGCCTGACTCATCGTTGAGCGGACCATGTCCAACAAGGTCCTCGGACACCTGTTCCATTGTGGTGTTCCGGGCGGAGTGAGCTATGGAAATATTCCATGCTCTCTCAAATATGAGTCAAACTCTAGGCTCATACACTCACCACCTCGGTCCGACCAAAGGGTTTTGATATTTCTGCCTAATTGGTTCTGTACCTCGTTCTTAAATTCCTTTAACCTATTAAGGGTCTCAGACTTGTGTTTCGTCAGATAGACATAGCCATATCTGCTGAAATTGTCCGTGAACGTGACGAAGTACAGGTGTCCACCTCTGGTCGCTGCGCTCATAGGTCCACATACATCTGAATGTATTAGGTCCAATAAGCCAGTGGCCCTTTCAGCCTTCTTGTTAAAAGGCGCCTTGGTCATCTTGCCTCTAAACATGATTCGCATGTATCAATTGACTCCAAGTCAAATGACCCTAAGACTCCAGCTTTGTGAAGCCTAGCTATGCACTTCTCGTTCATGTGGTCAAGACGACAATGCCATAGGTAGATAGGATTAAGTTCATTGGGCTTAACCCTTTTTGTGTTTATGTTATAGACATGATTGGTTTCATTTAAGTCCAGGATATATAGACCATTATTTAATAGAGCATCTCCATAAAATAATCCCTCTCTAGATATGGAAATTCTACCATTAGAAACAGTAAAATAAAATCCAGAAATATCCAACATTGTCACCGAAATAACATTCTTGCACATAGCAGGTACAAAATAACAGTGTTCTAAAATCAAAACCAATCCACTGGGCATCACAAGGTGATATTCGCCGATTTCTATGGCAGCAACCCTTGCTCCATTTCCGACCCGCAAGTCCATCTCTCCCAACCCCAGTGACCTTCTATTCTTAAGTCCCTGCACATTGCAACAAATGTGAGAACCACATCCAGTATCCAATACCCAGGATGTTGAAATAGTAAGGTTAATGTCTATAACATAAATACCTGAAGAGGACACACCTTGGCCCCTTCTCTGCTCTCCCATCAGCTTGGGACATGATCTCTTCTAATGGCCTGCCTGCCTACACCTGAAACAGACATCCTCAGAACCTGTCTTCTGCTGGGCCTTGGCCTTCTTAGCATTGGCCTTGCCCTTGGCAAGAGGAGGGTTCCCCTTGTTGACCAGCAGCACTGGCGGACTCTTCTTGATCGACTATTTAGTAAGCTTGAGCATCCCATGCAGCTTACTAACAGTGCGGTTCATCCCTTGCATGTTGTAGTTTAAGATGAACTGATCGTAAGAATCCGGTAAGGATGCAAGGATTGTGTCCATCGCCAACTCCTGGGAGATGGGCGATCCGAGACTGGCCAATGTGTCCAAATAGCCCTTCATCTTGAGCACATGTGCGCTCACAAATGTCCCAGCCCCCATCTTACAGGAGTGGAATGCCTTGTTGGCCAGGTACCTTTCCTGACGGGCTTGCTCTTGAAACATCTCATTAAGAGTTGTTATCATAGCAAAGGCTTGATGGTCCATAAACTGTTTTTGTAGTTCGGGGACCATACAGGCCAACATCAGGGATGTCACATCCCTATTATCCTTGACATGTACATCGTATTCCTCCAGCTAGGCAGCCGGTGGATTATGTCCTTGAGGCATAGCCGGTACAGGCCTCTCCAATTCATACTCTTTAGACTCCTGTCTTAGAACTATTCTCAAGTTCCTAGACCAGTCCAAAAAGTTAGGACCGGAAAGCTTGTCCCTTTCAAGAACCGATCGCAGTGATAAAGAGTTGTTATTTGCCATTTAGAGTTTCTACACAGAAAAACATTTAAGAGTGTTAATAAAGGACATTACTTTGTTATTCCAATACATAATTAATAATGAATCAAGTTATTAATTAAACCGAGTTATTGGGCTCATGGGCTGAGATCCATATTTCATTAAGATATAGCCAGACGAGGGCCTGGTACAACTATACCTTAACTATTTAGGTAGGAACGTCGTCCAATCCCAACCTAGGGACTCTCGGTTTGATGGGCTTGTTGGCACTTACCCATCTGTGCTTAGGACCAGGAGAATCCTACTACCCATGTTAAGTCAAAACCTCCATTCAAGTGTTAGAATATCCCATACCCTAACCCAATACAAAATGATAATACTCCAGTGTATCCTGCGAGGGCATGGTCTACAACTGGCCTATCCCCACTTCGAGCTGGTTTTGAATGAGGAAAGCACTTTTAAGCAACTTAGTAATTTCATTTGGTCATTAGATTCATTTAATAACGGCTTGCATACATAAGGCGGGTGAAAAGCTGTTGGATCATACATTCATACATGCAAATAAATATAAAGCATAATTAAATAAATAAGTAAAATGGACTGCTATGGGCCTATATTACATCCTAATATTATTCTAGTAAACCTATACTAGAAAACAATATCAGGTGGGCCTCCATCTTCTTCCTTCTAGGCTTGCACCTTCACTTGGGCTCACCACTCTATAGGCTTCTTCTTTTACAAATTTTATAATAATTGAATAAAATAAAATTACATTAAAAAAAGAAAAACGACACACAGGCCGTATTTACCCAAAAAGAAAATACAACCAATCTCGAATAAGGCCCAATAGCATCCAATCATACAAAATATTTAATCATCCGTATGCATCCAATATATATAATTCATAAGCATGTTATAATGCATGATTTAAGCCCATTTCAATTATGTCCAAGCCATTATTTGAAATCGCCAATTTTGGCCCACCATGGTTCTAACCCTTAACGGGCTTTGGGCCTCCAGCCTAGGCAGTCCAACTGCTCCCACTGGAATTGGGAAACCACGGGTCCAATTCAGCCGTCCAAGTAATTGTGCCAAAATTACCCAAACCAATTTCAATTAACCATATTAATTTCCAAAATTAATATCACATGAATAAAATTAAATTTCATTCAAGAAACCACATGCATTTAAATTACACGAATTTAAACACACGAATTTTAAAACCAATTAAAATTTCAAAATTGGGCCCTAGGCCCAAAAACTCGCCAAATCCAAAAACACTGGGCCCGGCCCGCTGCGGCCAGGGCAACGAAGTTGCCCTAGCAGCAGCCACCGCTTCTAGAGGCAGCAGCGGTGCAGCCACCTAACGGCTACCCGCTGCCGCGAGCGGCCACTGCCCAGCGGCCGCTGCCGCTGCAGCCGGCAGCCCCGTACCCCAGGAACAGCCATATATTTTTTTTAAAACAGAAAAATTAAATAAAAAAAAATAACATGACATCCAACAACAAGAAATTCACCAAGAATTCCCAAACATACAATTAAATTAAACACACATAAACCTATATGCAAATTCAATTTCAATTGTATAGAAATCAAATGGGAAAAATCTTAAACCCAAACCAAGAACCCCAATAAAAAAATCTCCAATTTTAAAACATGGGATTCAACCAATTTTAATAATTTCCACGGATCGAAAGCCCACTCTGATACCACCGTTGGGATTTTTCACCGGAAATCACCCGATTAAAGCGGAAGAACGTAATGATTTCCTCAAATCCGTGCCCAGGAGCAATTGAGATGGAAATTGGAAAAACAAAAATTTAATTAAAAGAGATAAATCTCTTACCAGGAATATCTCTTTCAAGAGATGGATGCAGACTGCAGGAATCAAACTAGAAACCCTCCTCGTTCACCTACACGAACGCCTAACGAACACCACCCGTGCTAGCGTCGGAAAAACACAAACTTTGGAGAGGAGGAAGGGAGAATTTCAGCTAGCTTGTTTCACTTGTGTGTTGGCCAAAATTCCTAGGGTTCTTTTACCCTAGGTGGCCTAAATTCCCAAGGGAATTTTGGCCCAAGTTGGCTCCTTCATCTGTGTGGGCTTCCTTCTTTTAATTCAGGCCCAAACCTATTTTAATTAGTCTGACTTAAACTAATTTCAAGCCCAATTTTAATTTACCCATGTATTTAATATATTACACCAAGTAACATATTATTTACATTTAAATTAAAATCAGTTTGACCAACTAATTTAATCCATCAAATTAAAATTAAATCATCACAAATAAATTCATATGTGAACCTATACATATGAATATTTCCACACAGGAAATAATCTCATAATTAATCCAATTAATTATGAAGAGCCAATTAAATACATATTAATTTTATTATTATGATCAATCCAATTGATCTTTATAATATAATTAATATATACCTCTCTCCAGAGTGTATATTCCAAGTATAAATGTGATTCCTTAAGTCAGTGTTCAGTAGCTCAATGTGTACAATCCCGTGGGCCCATCTTTATGTTGGCAATGGGCCTGTAGCCCACAGACTGCAGTTGGGCTCAGCCTTTAATTAAGATGGAGATGGCTGTCTAACTGTTATCATAACCCTATAGTTTGAACTTATATATCCCATGTCATTAATATCGGTGTCCGACACAGAGGCATGGATTGATCACCCTTTTTTGTGTCCGGACATTAACTTGATCCCGAATACACTGAAGCTCACAAACAAGTTCCAACTCATTTGGGTGTGGCCACACTCTTATCAGTTACATTCATCAAGAGGCCGGTGATATCTTCCCAATAGACTACTGAGTGACAAATCCCTTCTGCATATCCATAGCATTACCATGATAGGTGACATACCCGAAAGTACCCATACTTGGCACCCTATTACAGGCCCTTTAGGGGTACCCCTAAGTATGTGACCTCACATGCAACACCATCATATGGTCAGGTCAAAGGATCCATACAAGTACTACACAAGAAACACTTGTGATACTATACCATGTGGATTTCTCGTTTAGTGGATATATCCAGTACCATGCCCTTTTTGCATGTACCCATTAACTTGGTTGACATCCCATGTCCAATGACCAGTAAGACACCGCTATACAACCAGGTTAATGATAGTCTCTTGTTCTAATCATTCCCATGACTGGAAAAGACTACGGATCTATTTATGGTCATATCGTTTACCCTATCCATGGTCTTACTGCCAAGTGCATGACACTTGTCATCGTTGATATGGATATGTTCATTGGATACTTCATTTAATATATTGCACAAGATAAATATAATAAATGAATTAATGCCTTATTAATAACACAAATGAGTATAATACATAAATCCAATAAATGTATAATACAGATACAAGGACCAATGCCTCGGGACTAGGGCATATCCAACACTTAGTTATCCTCTTTAGGAGCTTGCGTGCTTTGAACTTCCTCGAGTTCAATGTTCCTCCCACTGTCTTTCTTGGAAATGAAATCCTTTTCAAGAAAGACCCATTTTTGTGCCACGAACACCTTGTTCTCGGCAGGTTTGTAGAAGTAATACCCTTTGGTTTCCCTAAAGTAACCTAAAAATAGGTATTTGTCGGTCTTGGGTTCTAGTTTGCCCCTAGTCAATCTCTTAACATGTGCATCACAGCCCCAAATCCCAGGGAAAGACACATTAGGTGCCTTGGCCATCCATATTTCATATGGGGTCTTTTCCACTGCCGTTGTCGGAGTATTGTTCAAAATGAGAGTTTTTGTCTCAAGAGTGTATTCCCAGAATGTTATTGGGAAGGAGGCATGACTTATCATTGAGCGGACCATGTCTAACAAGGTCTTATTCCTCCTTTCGGACACCCTATTCCATTGTGGTGTTCCTGGAGGAGTGAGTTATGGAATGATTCCATGCTCTCTCATGTATAAGTCAAAACTCTAGGCTCATATATTCGCCACCTCGGTCTAAGCGAAGTGCTTTTATATTCCTGCCTAGTTGGTTCGGTTCTTAAATTCCTTAAACCTGTCAAGAGTCTCGAATTTATGTTTCATCAGATAGACATAGCCATATCTATTGAAATCATCCGTGAAAGTGAAGAAGTACAGATTTCCAGCTGTAGTAGCTGTACTCATAGGCCCACATACGTTTGAATGCATTAGGTCTAATAAGCCAGTGGCCCTTTCAGCTTTCTTGCCAAAAGGTGCTTTGGTCATTTTACCGCGTAGACATGATTCGCATATATCAAGTGACTCCATATCAAATGACCATAGGATTCTAGCTTTATGAAGCCTATCTATGCGCTTCTCGTTTATATGACCTAAACGACAATGCCAAAGTTAGACAGGATTAAGTTCGTTAGGCTTAACCCTTTTAGTATTTATGTTATAGACATGATTAGTTTCATTTAAATCCAGGTCATATAGGCCATTATTTAATTGAGCATCTCCATAAAATAATCTCTCTCTAGATAAAGTAATTCTACCATTACCAATAGTAAAATTAAATCTAGAAATATCCAGTACTGAAACAGAGATAATATTCCTGCACATCACAGGTACAAAATAACACTATTCTAAAATTAAAACTAATCCATTAGGTATCATTAAGTGGTACTCGTCAATCTCTATGGCAGCTACCATTGCTCCATTTCTAATGTGCAAGTCCACCTCTTCAATACCAGTGATCTCCTGTTCCTAAGTCTCTACACATTACAACAAATGTGAGAACCACATCCAGTATCCAATACCCAAGATGTAGAAACAGTGAGGTTTATATCTATAACATATATACCTGATGAAGACGCGCCCTGGCTCTTCTTTTGCTTTCCCATCAGCTGGGGACAAGATCTCTTCCAATGTCCTGCCTGCTTGCACTGGAAGCGGACATCCTCGGGACCGACCTTGGGCTTGGCCTTAGCCTTCTTGGCCTTAGCCTTCTTGGCCTTATCTTTCTTAGCTTTGGCCTTGGCTTTCACCTTTGCCTTGCCCTTAGCAAGATGAAGGTTCTCCTTACTGACCAGCAGTACCGGCGGAGTCTTTTTGATCGACTATTCCGTAACTTAAGCATTCCATACAGCTCGCTAATAGTGCGGTTCATCCTTTGCATCTAGTTCAAGATGAACTGATCATAAGATTCTGCCAAAGATGCCAAGATTGTATCTATCGCCAACTCTTGCGAGATAGGCATGCCAAGACGGGGTAAAAAATCCAAATAGCCCTTCATCTTGAGCACATGAGTGCTCACAGATGTCCCAACCCCCATCCAACAGGATTTGAATGCCTTGGCGGTCAAATATCTCTCTTGAATCATAGCAAATGCTTGCTGGTCCATGAACTTCTTTTACAGCTCAGGGACCATGCACGCTAGCATCAGGCGTGTCACATCCCGGTTGTCCCTAACATGCACCTCATATTCCTCTAGCAGTGCAGCCGGTGGATTACGCACAGTAGGTGCAGGTGGCACAGTGCTTTCCAGCATATATTGCTTAGATTCCTTGTTGGGATTCGTCATTGGAAAAATAACATGGCGTAGCGGAAAATAAACCGTTTAAAATTTCGTAGAATCCACCTATCGTGTCTAATAACCATTGATTAGAATAAAAACAATTTGAATCAAGAGATTGACTTATCGGATTTTTCTCTTCTAGAGATTGATGCAGAATCGTTTCTTGAAACTGCGATCTCCAAAGTCTGGTGAACGACCAACTATTGAGCGGGAACCGGTGCTAGCCGAAGACGCGAAGGAATGGAGGATTAATACTAGGATTTTCGGCTATTTTGGGGCTGCTCTTGGTGGCTGAAATTTCCAGCAATTAATTAGGGTTGAATTAGGGTTTTCTTCCTTAATTGTGCCCTTAACCTTGTGCAATTGGGATTTGATTAAGTTAATTAAACCCAAGCCCACTAAAATTATAATTACATAAAAAAACTTTAATTAAAAAGTATATACTATGTAATTTAATTCTATTTGGCTAAATTTAATTACCCCTAAATAAAATTAAATCACACTTAAGTAAATACAATACATGTACTTAGGAAAATTATTTAATTAATTGTTTACTTTATGTAATTCAATTAATTGATAAATTAATTAATTACATTATGTAAACTTATTAATTAAATTAAATCAACCCAATGTTAATTAATTACCTTGACAACGAATGTTAACTAATTAATTAACGCATCCTTCCAATGTACATTACATGCACAATTTCTATAAGTTCCAGCTCAGTTGATCTATATGCATGATCCTATGGGTCTGTTGTTATGTTAGCAGTAGGCCCAAGGCCCACAGACTGTAAGTGGGTTCTATCAAACCATTATAGCCCTCAATTAAGACAGAGATACAGCTGTCTTTAGAAGACACTCACCCGGTAGTAATCTCATAGTACCCTTTGCCTAACGATATCGATATGAATAAACAAGAGGCATGGTATCCGTCATTCTCTTCTATTGTTTATTATATTTTTGATCTTGAGTTGACTAATTAATCAAATAAGCAACCAACTTACTTGGGTATGGCCATACACTTATCAGTCCCACTCATCAAGTGGCCAATGATATCATTTCGGTGTTACCCAAGTGGCAATTCCATCACCTCATCATCAATATCAATATGTTCACATGTCCACCTAATCATACCCATATTTAGCATCCTTTTATAGATCTGTTAGGAGTATGTCAAAGTAAACCGGATTCCATATTGATACTATAATGAAATCTGGTCTGAGGACAAAAGAGACCTGTTGGATATGCCCTAGTCCCGAGGCATTGGTCCTTGTATTTGTATCATACATTTATTGGATTCATGTATTATACTTTTTTGTGTTATTAATAAGGCATTAATTCATTTATTATGTTTATCTTATGCAATATATTAAATGAAGTATCCAATGGACATATCCATATCCATGATGACCAGTGTCATGCACTTGGCAGTAAGACCATGGATAGGGTAAACGATATAATCATGAATAGATCTGTAGTTTGTTCCAGTCATGGGAATGAATGAAACAAGAGACTATCATTAACCTGGTTGTATGGCGGTGTCTTACCGTCATTAGACATGGGATGTCAACCAAGTTAATGGGTACATGCATAAGGGGCATGGTACTGGATAGATCCACTAAACGAGAAATCCATATGGTATAGTATCACAAGTGATTCTCGTGTAGTACTTGTATGGATCCTTTGACTTGACCATATGATGGTGTTGCATGTGAGGTCGCATACTTAGGGGTACACCTAAAGGGCCTGTAATAGGGTGCCAAGTATGGGTGCTTTCGGGGTATGTCACTTAGCATGGCAATGCTATGGATATGCAGAAGGGATTTGTCACTCAGTAGTCCACTGAGAAGATATCACCGGCCTCTTGATGAATGTGACTGATTAGAGTGTGGCCACACCTAAACGAGTTGGAACTTATTTGAGAGCTTCAGTGCATTCGGGATCAAGTTAATATCAGAATAAAAAAGAGGGTGATCAATCCATGCCTCTGTGTTGGACACCGATATCAATGACATGGGATATACAAGTTCAAACTACAGGGTTATGATAACAGTTAGACTGCCATCTCCATCTTTATTGGGGACTGCAGTGGCTTGCTAGAGCCCAACTGCAGTCTGTGGGCCACAGGCCCACTACCAACATAAAGATGGGCCCACGGGAGGCCCACTTCCAACATAAAGATGGGCCCATGGGATCATACACATTGAGCGACTGAACACCGACTTAAGGAATCACATGTATGCTTGGAGTATACACTCTGGAGAGAGAGGTATATATATTAATTATATTATAAAGATCAATTGGATTGATCATAATAATAAAATTAATATATATTTAATTAGCTCTTCATAATTAATTGGATTAATTATGAAATTATTTCCTAGGTGGAAATATTCATATGTATAGGTTTACATATGAATTTATTTTGTGAAGATCTAATTTTAATTTGATGGATTAAATTAATTGGTCAAACTAATTTTAATTTAAATGTATATAATATGTTACTTGGTGCAATGTATTAAATACATGGGTAAATTAAAGTTGGGCTTGAAATTAACTTAAACCAGACTAATTAAAATAAGATTGGGCCTGAATTAAGAGAAGGAAGCCCACACAAATGAAAGAGCCAAGTTGGGCCAAAATTCCTTAAGGAATTTCGGCCAACCTAGGGTTTATCAACCCTAGGAATTTCGGCCAATAGGAAGACACACAGTGATAGCCGAAATTCTCCCTAGCCTCCTTCTCCAAAGTTCGTGTTTTCCGACGCTAGCACGGGTGGTGTTCGTTAGGCATTCGTGTACGTGAACGAGGAGGGTTTCTAGTTTGATTCCTGTAGTCTACATCCATCTCTTGAAAGATATATTCCTGGTAAGAGATTTATCTCTTTCTATTCAATTTTTGTTTTCCCAATTTCAATCTCAATTACTCCTGGGCACGGATTTGAAGAAATCATCGCGTTCTTCTGCTTTGATCGGGTGATTCCGGTGAAAAATCCCAACAAGACCTACTCAAGAAAGACCTATGACGTGACAACCATGTGGCTTTCTTGTGCAGATCGATCCAATCCCATGTCAACAACATGTACCTATATTCATGACTGACTATACAAGTACTATGGGTAGTTAAGAACTGCTGTACAATTATCGAATATACAAGTCTATGGTTCTAGAACAGACCTGGGATATGTTTTATGATTATCAATCAATGGATTATGATTATTAATCAATGGATACTCTTCTCATATTATAACACAAGATATAAATGAAATAGATTAACTGCCTTTATTAATGTGACACAAATAATGTATTCATATAATGAGTCTTAATGTATAATACAAAATACAAGAACCTAATGCCCTAAGAACTAGGGCACACCAACATTACTGTCTAAGAACTATCTTTAAGTTCCTAGACCAATCCAGGAAATTGGGCCCTGAAAGTTTGTCCTTCTTGAGGAGCAAACACAGGGACAAAGAATTGTTATTTGCCATTTGATTAATGCACAGAAAAATTAAAGAGTATTAACAAAGGTCTTAATTCTTTTTCCTATAATTAATTAATAATGAATCCAAGTTATTAATTAAGTCAAGTTGTTGGGCTAATGGGCCGAGATCCATATTTCATCAAGATATACCAAACGAGAGCCTGAAAAAACTATACCCTAATTATTTAGGTAGGAACGCCGTCCAATCCCAACCTTGGGACTCTCAGTTGGATGGGCTTTTTGGCACTTACCCATCTGTGCTTAAGGCTAAGAGAATCCCACTAGCCATGCTAAGTCCAAACCTCCATCCAAGTGTTAGAGTAACCAATACTCTAACCCAATACAAAGTGACGATACTCCAGTGTATCCTGCAAGGGCATGGTCTACAACTGGCCTATCCCTACTTGGAGTCGGTTTTGAATGAGGAGAGCACTTTTAAGGGACTTAGTAAATTCCATTTGGTTTAGATTCAATATTAATAACTGCTTAGATACATAAGCTGGTGAAAGTGGAATTGGATCATACATTAAAGCTTGGAAATAAATAAACGCATAATTAAATAAATGATGGACTGCTATGGGCCTTAATTACATCCTAATATAATTCTAGTAAACCTATACTAGAAGAACATCAAGTGGGCCTCCATCTCTCCTTCTAGGCTCATCTCTCCAAGGGGCTTCTTCTTACAACATTTTATAACAAATAAAATTACATAAAAAGAAATGGCACGCAGGTCATATGTACCCAAAAAGAAAATACAACCCATCTTCATAAAGGCCCAATAACATTGATCCATACATTTAATTCATACAAGCATGTATTCCATACATCAATTACAGACATGTTAAAATGCATGAAATTAATTCCAATTAATTATGTCCTTAGCCATTATTTATGAATCGCCACTTTGGCCCATCATGGTTCTAACCCTTAATGGGTTTTGGACCTCCAGCCCAGGCAGAACACTACTACCACTGGAATTGGGAAACCATGAATCCAAATTATGCTGTTCGGTTAATCGTGCCAAGAAAAACCAAACCAAATTCATTACACCATATTAATTTTCACAGTGATATATCATGAACAAAATAAATTTCATTCAAGAATCCCTGCATTTAAATTGCATAATTTAAACACCACATAATTTTAATACCCATTAAAATCAAAGCTGGGCCCAGACCAAGAAAAAAACCAGTCAAATCCAAAACACGGGTCGGCCCGCTGTTGCTAGGGCAACACAGCTACCCTAGCAGCAGTCGACGCCGCCACTGTTAGTCTCAGCGGCAGTAGTTGCTGTTTCTGCCACTATGGTGACAGCCGGCAGCCCCATAGCCCGAAAACAGCCCATGACTTAAAAAAAAAAGAAAATAAAATCGATAATCCACCAAGAATCATCAAATAACAAACAGAAATAAAATCACATAACCAATATGCAAATAACAAATTTCCATTTGAAGAAAAACAAATCGGGAAAAATCATAAACCCCAAAACCAAGAATCCCAACACAAAATACCCAATTTTAAAACCAGGGATTCAATCTTGTTAAGATTTCTACGGATCATAAGCCTGCTCTGATACCACTGCTGGGATTTTTCATGGAAAATCAACCATTGGCAGCGGAAGCCGATTTAGATTTTCTCAAACCCGGTCCCAAGAGCTTATGCAATAGAAATCAAAAAAATAAAATTTAAAGATTATAAATGGATTCTCACCTTTGTAGGTCACTTTTAGAGATGGCTGTATAAACCAAAGTTGATTTCCTCCACTCTCATGTATACGAACGTCTACAGAGTGAAACTATGCTAGCAGCGGATCAGAGGACAGCAAGTGTTGGCCAAAAATTTTGGCCTCTACCAACCACTAATGACCAAAATTCACTCTTCGGAAATTAGCTCCTTTGGCTAAAATTATAGCCATAATTTTAAGGTGAATTAATTTGTTACTATAAATGGAATTCATACCCATAATTCCTTAAATCCTAATTAATTAGTACGGGTTAAATTGATATTAATCAATCAAATTGATCTTTAATTTAATTGATTAAAATTTATCTCTCCAATTAGTATACTCCAAGTATACAAGTGATCTAACTAGTTTAAATTCAGACATTCTATGTGTACGATCCTATAGGCCCGTCTTTATATTGGCAGTGGGTCCAAGGCCCACATACTATAGGTAGGCTCTAGCAAGCCATTACAGCCCCCAATTAAGATGGAGACAGCAGTTTAACTGAAGTCTTAACCCTATAGTTAAAGTTATATATCCCATGTCGTTGATATCAGTGTCCAACACGGAGGCATAGTATCATCACCCTCTTTTGTGTCCGGATATTAACTTGATCCTGAATGAACTGATGCTCACAAACAAGTTCCAACTTGTTTGGGTGTGGCCACACTCTTATCAATTGCACTCATCAAGTGGTCGGTGATATCTTCTCAGTGAATCACTGAGTGATATTCCCTTCTGCATACTCATGACCTTACCATGTTCACTGGCACATCCGAATGTACCCATACTTGGCACCTTGTTACAAGCCCTTTAGGTGTACACCAAAGTGTGCGTTCACTTGCAAGACCATAATATGCTAAGGTCTAAGGATCTGATATAAGTACTACACAAGAATCACTTGTATACTATACCATGTGGATTTCTCATTTAGCGGATCTATCCAGTACCATGCTCTATTACATGTACCCGTAAACTTGATTGACAGTCTATGTTCTATATCCGGTAAGACACCGTCATATAATGAAGGTCATGATAGTCTTTAGTTCGATTTATTCTCATGACTGGAACAGACTATGGATGGCTTTATGGTAGTATCGTTTCCCTATCCATGGTCTCACTGTCAAGTGCATTACACTTGTCAACATGGATATGGATATTACCATCGGATACTCTATTTATAATGTTGCACAAGATATATATATAATAAATAGATTAATGTATTTATTTAATAACACAAATATATAATACATTAATCTGTTAAAAGATACAAAATGTACAATACAATACAAGGACTAATACATTGGCACTAGAGCATTCCCAACAAAATTTTGGTGTCCCTGCTACCGATGGAACAATTTCATTTGTACCATCTGAAAATAGCTTGCATCCCTTGAGGAGGAGAGTGAGTTGAGTTCACCATAACACATAGTTAGAAGTCTTTAATTTTGTGCCCACCACTTGAATTACATTCGACATCGACATAGAGAAGGAAGGAGCCGAACCACTATTATTCAAACCACTAGAAATCACAAAGGAAGAGGCGCTTATTGTTGATGAGATGGCGCTGCCATCAGTTGCTATCGTTTAGCCACTAAAAAACATAAGAAAAGGGGAAGAAACAATTAAAGAATAAAGAAGAATTTTATAGCTTCTGTCGAGAAATCGATTAATTAATCAGGTTATAGAATTAATTGAATTAATCAAGGTGGATGGCCAATTCTTTAATTCTACCGAGATCGATCAATGGAATCAAGGAAATTAGATTGAAAGAAAATCAAAACCAAATTGAATAATTTGTTGTTGATGCTATTAACTTGCCAAAAGAAAATAAAGGATGGAAGAAGGGACTCCCGAGAAGACAAAATAAAACTATGGTTTCGGTTTTTAAATCGCTTTTAGCTCTGATATAATGAAAGTTAATGAATAACTCTCGAATTTCATTAGTGAACACATAGGCTGAGACCCTAGTTAGACTGTTAAGGAAATTACAACTCAGTTAGGAATACAATACACAATTGGAATCTAAGTCCATTTGGGATGTTTATAGCTTGGATATCAAGGAACAAAGATTACTTCCCTTCACAGCTATGATACCCTTCTTTTATCTGAAATGGTGTTTTGGCTATTTCATAGAATAACTTTTCTTTCAACTCCTTTTAATTGTAGAGAAAACTATGTTGTATCATCCTTAATTGGTGATGTTCTAGGCAAGTAAAACTTGGGCTTGCAAATTTTCTAGATCCAAATGACCACATGAACTCGCTCGAGAACCTGAATAACACAAAGTAATAGTAAAAATGACGGGTAACTCAGGGGGGACTACTCCGATGCCTAAATCAGAAATCTTGCTTAGGAAGAAAAGGAAAAGAGAGAGAATGTGAGAGATACCTCAACAATGAATACTACGTTCTTTTTGTACCTTCTTGGGGGACTTGTCTCTTTTAGGTTGTTATGTACGGCTTGAATGTGATTGAATAGGCATGATAAGGTATGATGAACTCACCTGTCCATCGTACACGTGGAAGGCTTGAATCAATTTGTCCTTTCTCCGGTTTGTTGTGCAAGGTGTGAAGTTTCAGTTTTACATGTGGACGCTGATGGTGTAATTTCTTCAGGGTGATGCCTTTTCTTGACATGTGTCCCTTTCACATGGTTCAAGCTCCAAATCTTATTTAGTAGCATCTGCTACCTGACCTTTTAGTAATATGGCCAACTGGTCAACTTAGCTCACGAACTTCAAGAAATTCGGGTTCTTTAGGCTACCAACTTTTTTTTTTTTTGTCTTCCATTCAGTTTTCCTTAGACCAATTGGATTTTTTTACTCAAGTGACACCAACTGGAAAGCATATCCCTCACTGTTCTAGTAATGCAACTTTTGCAATCTCTAGGCAAATAAATCATTTTATCTCCCTCCATTCTCAATTAGCACACCCTAGCATTCTTGCTTTATCGAATACTAAAATAGTCATTTACACTCAACCATCACTTAATATATGGAGAGATTGATCTATGTTAATCTTAACATATTTGGATCTATTTCATGATTGTCATTAACTGATGTGTCTTTATTTTTATCAAACTCCATTTCAGCCTCAATTACTCTATTCGCCTCTTTGCTACTACTAATTTTCTTTTTAATTTAGTAACTTATTCAAGTCAATCTCAGGGAATTCATCATCCATGATCATGTTATGTTTGTTGAATTGCAACTATAGAGGACACAATTTTAGGAGGATATGCATAAGAGTATAAAGAAAGTTGGTTGAGGAAGTGTCTTGAATTATAAGAGAACACTAGAGAAAAAGAATTTCCCGCCAAAACTTTATATGTTCCATTGGAATTTCGTATGCCTTGGGCTTGATGATTCTCATATAGCGTTATATAGTATCAATTGCATATATACAATTTGTGTCATATACTTTCTGTTTAATCAAAGATAAATTAAGATATTCATTCTCTTTTTTTTAACAGAAGCATAATTTGATTAAAAAGAAGGGAAGTCCCCATAATACAATGAATGACTATTAAGAGTACACTCATCATGAATACAAATAAGTTCAGAAACAAGGGCTTCCTTGGCAATCACATGTGCTACCCTATTACAAATTCTCTTCACATGCATAAAAACACAATCCTGAAAAAGAGAAGAAAGATGAATGATATCATGAATAATGGTTTCAATAGCTACATGAGGAGCAATCTCTAAAGAATTCAAGTAATTGACAATTTGAGAAGCATCTCTTTCAAAAATTACTTGAGAGAAACCATATCTATCTTGAAGAGCAAAGCATTCCGCATAGCAAGAGCTTCGATAATAAGTGAGCAACAAAATCCAAGATAACGCCTAGCTCTCCATGCTAGGATAACACCCTCATGATTGCGAGCAATAATACTAGCACTTCCCCTATTATCAGCCGCCAAAGTCGTACCATCCACATTGACCTTAATCCAACCAATATTTGGCTTTGACCATAAGAGAATTTGTTGACTGCTGTGTTGATCAGAATTCCAACAACTGTTCATGGAATTACTGACTTTAGTAGTAGCAAACCACTCATATGCTTAAGTACACACTTTGGCAACAATTTCTGACGTTTCCAGGCCTTAAGGTTGAAAAGGAATCATTTCTAGCTTTCCAAATTTGCCATAGCAAAAAGGCTGCCAAAGGCAATTGGTTAGGATGAGAGTGGTACTGGTTGCAGGAAGAGGTGATATTGAACCACATATCTGGAGCATCTTCTCCTTGAATTCGGTTCGATGGCAACATTAAGGGGGATAGGAACCAAACTGTGTGAACCAGCCCACAATGGAAAAACAAATGGCCAAAATCTTTAGAAAGACCACACCTGCAACAACAGCCATCCGAAGGAGTACCTCGATTCTGAAGATGAAGCGCAGATGGAAGGTGATTTGAGATAAATTTCCACAAGAAGACTTTAATTTTGTTTGGGATGTCTAAACCCCAAATCAAGTGCTAATGGTCCTTACTAAAAGGGGAGGGTGAGCTGCCATATTAATAGCCACTCGATATCCGAACTTAACCAGATAGACCTCAGAATTGGAAAAATTCCAAACAATGGAGTCAGGCCTTCCTGTGATGCTAATAGGAACAACAGGGATATAATCAACATCAGAAGCACTACAAAGAGCATGAATATCTTCATTCCATGAGCCTTGTTGATCATTAATCAAATGATGCACTTTTGTAAAGGGATTAACCTCATCATTGAGTGGGTTAGTAGTAAAAGGATGGATATGAGGGCAGCCATGGATCTTTGAAGCAACACAGATTTCTCATCCCCAATGTTTCATCGAATACCCTTTGCCAAAACTTCTCTACCATAACAGATACTCTATTAACCCCATGAAGTATTAGAAGACACCTGAGTTTCCATGAAATTTCTAAAAGGAAAATATTTTCCTTTAAGAATTCGAGTAAAGAGAGAATTGGGGTTGGTTTAAATTTTCTGGGCTTGTTTAGCTAAAAGGGCAAGATTATGTTTATTCATAATAATATATAATAAAATATTAATTTTAAAAAATAGAATCCAAGTGTAAAAAAGTGAAAAGAAATGGTGGATCCCGCAGATAAGAAAGACTATAGAAAGACAAGAGAGTTGTCAGGATATATTATGTATGCACTTTACAACCTCTGAATTCTTTTTCATTTCAAAACAAATAAAATGTCCATTTCATTTCATCTTCTTTACAATGCAATCTAAAAGTGCATTTCTCTCTAGCTTTTTGGTCCACCTTGGTTCCTACATATATATATAATTTCCTTTTCTACATCGAATTTTTCTGCTATTTTAATCTTTTGATTTCACTCAACTTAGATATATTACATTATAATTATAAATTCTGAAGTTTTTCTATTCTAATTTATATCTCTATATATTTTTATTCTAATTTATATCTCTATATATTTTTATTACGTAATATTGCAAATATCAAATAAATCTAAGAAAAAAAAATATCCTTTTTTTTTATTTGTAGATAAATAATTTGAACATCTACGAAGTTGGATCAACTGTACTAATAATCCATTAAATAAAAAAATACACTAGTACCTTCGTCTATATAAAAAGAAAAATACTCTTATATGCATTCTCTTTTTTTAGGATTAATTTTAATTTTAATATGTGACATGATCAATTAATATTTTCATGACGAATTAAAATCACACAATTCGCTGATAATTAACAAATTGATATCCTAGCAAATTGCGTATTTTAGTTAAATCTCAAGTCCCAAACATCTCAATTCAATTATGTCCAAAACTCACACATGTGTTAAAAAAAAAAAAAAAAAAAAACTCCTCATACATACGTGTATAAGGTCCTAAAACTTTCGATACAAATAAATAATAAATCAAAAGTGTAAAACTATAATAATTTTTAATTAAGTAAATTCAGAATAGTTATCCAATAGACGAGGTACTTAATTTAAATAGGCTTAATTAATTGATTATAGAGTAGGCCTGGTACACCACGTTATCTGTGTACTGAACCAACAACATTATAATAAGTCAAACTCCAACAACAACATTATGACAAGTCAAACTCCAACTAATAGAAAAATTATATGTTGTAATTAATTAATCACTTATTTAATAGTTGATTATTTAAATAAAATTATAGACCCTAAAATATAAACTTCAAATCCTAATTTATCAACTTTAGACCTTTAAATATATTATGTAGCATAATTTTATTGGTTTGACACACGAATGATGTGGTGTACTAGACGTATTTTATAAAATTTTTTACTCAATTGAGAAAGATAAACCGAATGAAACAAAATCCGCTATATATAGAATACTATTAAAATAAAAACTTTTCTCCTTAAACTTGAAATTTTAAACTTGATTCAAACTCTTATCTTCTCCAAATAAAACCTTAATGTTTTACCAAAAACACCTGCCAAAAATCAAAATCCACTGTTAGATCTATAAAAAAAAAAAATTTCAATTTCAAACTTTATAGATGGCACAACCCCATCTGATCAAATAATCAACACAAAAATCAGCAATGATACCACAAATTGTATGGATATATAATGTTAATTAATAAGTTTAATGAACTCAAAATTTAGGAAATAGAAAGCAAGAAAATAAATAAAATATAAAAGTGGTTCTTAGTTTGACAAATTAATGTACATGTTCATCCACCTGCTGGAAACATCACATAATTCACTAGTAATAATAAATTGGCACGAAATAAGAAAAATCACATCTTTTCTAAAACCCCAAACTCCAAAAACTAATTACACTTTAGTATCAAACATATATGTAGGCGTATCTTAGATTAGGAGTGAATTTTATAACTGTTAGTGTAAATAAATATAATCAAACAATGTCTGTGTTGATAAAGATAAATGTCAAATATTTTTGGCAAAATGCATCCTAAACCTCTCAAATTTCTTTTAGATTTTGTAGTTCACTCTCTGATCAATTTTTCAACACATTGGGTGCATATATAGTCTTTTTGTTTTGATTCCAAATTTAACAATTTTTTTTTGGGTATGGACTGCGGCACAGATTCTATCAAAAAGATTCAAGAAAATATATCTTAAAAATGAGGTAATTTACAAATGAAAACTCTTTAAATTTTCATCTTAAATTATAAAAAGTTACTAAAACAAAACTTAAAGTGTTAGGGATCCCATTACCCTAACAACTGATACATAACATAATCTCATGGAATTTCAAGCATATTTTTGTTTCTGGGTATTATCCAAGTGCCATTTTGAGAAAATATATAACGATTTAGCAAGTTTTCTTACATCATAATAAGCATAAGATGTCCTCATTTAATAAAAATTAATCAATTAGATCAAATATTATCCCCAGCGATGCAGGATCTCACAAGTAACATATTATGCTTTAATAATATTAAAGAGGTTGATTATTGGCAAAACTTCTTGCTAATTAATTAAGTCCATGAAAATGATTATAAACAACTAATTAATCATATATATATATATATATATATATATATATATATATATATATATATATATATATATATATATATATATATATATATATATATATATATAATTACAAACATTTGTGGAGAGAAATGGTTTCTCATTTACAGATATATATGTAAATGAAACACATAATTAAATTTACCATTCAGAATGGCTAAAAAAGTGCAAGAAAATAAGGGAAAAATCATGACAGAATGTGCAATTACTCTTCATGATTACCAGATTTTCAAATGAATGGGAAAGATAGAGAGCTTAATTATTGAATTAATCAATTTAGCTTCTTAATTCCTTGTAATTAAAGTTAAACCCATTGCCACCAGCCAATATTCTCTCTAATTCATATGGCCTGCAAGGAAGTGCAAGTGCACCTTCATGATCAAATCCATACTCTTCAGCTGCTGACTCTAAAAGTTTCAAAAAAGTTGGATCATTTAAATAACTTAAGGGAACAATAAATCTCTTAGGTTCTTCACCCTCTACAGCAATAACTGCAAAATGGCCTTCTTTTACATCTTTAGGCACACTCATATCTTCATAATTGTACCCATTTGTAGATGATTTCTTCCCCATTAAAAGCTTCTTTTGTAGCTTTTTAGCCACAATCATAAACTGAATAACCCTAAACATTGACATTTTATCACTTTTTTTTTGGGGGGGTTGGGGGTTGGGGGGGTGTGGGTTTCTTGATTGATATTTTTTCAGTGGTTTATTGAGTGCCCTATTTATAATAGATTTAAGAAGGGTGCAACTATGGATAATTACCATGAGAGATGAATAATAATTAGAGAAAAAGAAGATGAGAAGATAAAAAAGATAAGAAATTATTGAAGTGAGTTTGGAATTAATCGCCATGCAGACAAGTCATGTGTATAGGTCTCTACAAACAATGTAATGTCAATTATGTCTAGTCATATTTGTCTTCAGTTTTCATCGATTACTTTTATCAGCTTTTTCAAGTCATTTCTCCTCCTCCTTATTCAAATTTCTTTTTCTTTTTTCCCCACTCTAATGATTAGTTAACACTTAACACATTTATCATTTGGTGCTTTCTATTATAAGCTAATCATAACTGTTGAAACTGTTAGGGTTTTATATATGATGTGGACAAATCATATAAGAATCAAGATCAATAAATTTTTATATAAAAAGAAGTTTGATAAATCTTTCCCCCTTGAACATTTCACAAATAAGGCAAACATCAACCCGTAGGTTACTTTGTTGATGGTTTAAAATTGATTGTTTGAGCCTAACTATGAGTCCGGACTTAACGGTAAAGAAACCATTCTTGTATTAGTTTCACTTGTTGGATGAGATTGTGTTGTACATAATTTAAGCGTAAATAAACATTTGTATACGAGAATGTGTGGAAGATATTATATATTATTAAGTAAGGTCTGAGAATAGCTTTTATATATTATTTTGATAGTGTGAGCTTCCATATATAATGAATTAGGCCATTATTATAATTTTGGGAAAGAAATTATAGATGAAGCCAATGATTTTTTTTTTTTTTTATGTATTGAATTTATGCTTTTAATTTGCCACAACGAAACCTTGAGCAATTATAATTACACACATTGGACATATGATTAAGAAGTTAGTTAATTGTGAACATCAAAATCTGGTTGATTAAAAGTGCATAAGTTGGCATATATAATAATTTTTCATACTTATAAAGAGTTTTTATATGTCTAGTTTAACTTATAGACTTTGATACTCGTCATGAAGTAATATGTGAAAAATGTGATACTGTAATTGATTTGTTAATTCTCTTAAATGAATCGGTCACTCACGGAGGGTCATTCGACCCCTAAAAAAGAAGTATTATATCGAGAGAAAAAAATATTAATTTGCCATGAAAATGATGGTTGGTATTGTGAATTTTGTAGGTAAATTCATTATGTGAAGGAAATTTTATCGTAGATTCTGAAATTTTATGGTAGCACCAATGTAGACGTCTCTAACTAAAACGAATTCCAATGAAAAATTGCAAAGCAAATGTTTGTTAAAAAAATCCATTTTAGGTTTAATTTTTCCGACTAGACCAAATTCCATCAAATTTTAGCTATAAGCCAAATATCTTTTGGCTATTAGATTTTTTTATGCTCTGATACCTAAAGACACTTTGTAGACTTTAAAAATGTTTGACCAGATAACGTAAATATATATGTGAAGTTGAATCTATATAACATAAAATCGATTATTTTATATTAAAACTCAATTGCTCGTAGATTCAAGAATGCTTTTCATATGTTTCTCTCTACGAAGAAGCAGAACCGACTACTCTTTCAGGATATACCCTCTACGAGGGGCGTAGCACGTTTAGAGGAGGGGGTCAATTAGCCCCATTGAATATATATATATATATATATATATATATATATATATATAACAATTTTTTATAAACTCATGATATTTACCTTATTATTTTTATGATATTCATCCCACTTCTATAAAGAACAAGGACCAAATATAAATTTTGGCCCCACTCAACCGAAATCCTAATTCTGCTACTACCTGTTACTAACTACCCATTTAGTTGTGTCCTGATTGTAGGAATCATTTTATAAGAAAAGGTTCAGTTCTCTTATGGTTAGATAAGATGTCCTTAGAAAAAATGAAAATTGTATATGTATATATATATATATATATATAAAAGGTTCACAGGAGACACATGAAGAGATAGAATTTGAAAAGTTTTAGACTTAACTGCATAATTGAGTATGTATGTGAGAGTCGACCTGTATAATATAAAACCAATTAGTTTCCATTAACCTCATATATACCACTTATATAATATTCTTTAGGCTCCTTTATTTTCAATGTGGAATTCATTTTTTAATACTCTCCCTCAAGTCAATGCAATTAGGCTTGGAGTAGTTGTCACTTGTCAAAAATTTTAAGGTCCAAGATCATCTATGAATTTAGTTTTTTTACTAACCTAAATTACACCAAGTATTCAAATAGGGGCCTAAGTTCTTTTCGAATGTCAAGACTTTGTTTGCTTTGATATTGATAAAGAAATTTTGTGGACCTTGATAAGTGTTGGATTTGACTCCATAATTAAGCACATATATGAAGTTGGACCCATAAAATACAAAACCATTTAACTCGTGTTAAAATCTAATCTACACCACTTGCATATCATTTATTAATCTCTGTTAATTTTATGTAAGACTCATTCTCCAATATCGCGAAGATAACCCCTCTCTCTCTCTCTCTCTCTCTCTCTCTCTCTCTCTCTCTCTCTCTCTCTCTCTCTCTCTCTCTCAATTATTTTAATTTCTAACCCCACTTCACCAAACATTATAAAGACTATTGTTAAGTACTAAGAAAACATGACTATCAAAATATCTGCAGATTTTTCACAGTAATCAAGATAATTGGTTAATGTGGTACAACCATCGTGCTACAGTTATTTCGGTTATCCTATCCGATGTAAATTTCAGGTTTCGACAGGCAAAAAGATCTTTTTGCATTATTTCTAAGTAGTCGTCTTGGTAAAAGTTTGAAGATTTGACTCATTTGGGTATTAAGTTTTCTAGATATTAGACCTTAATTATTTACATGGAGTTTGGGTATATAGAAGAAATTCACAAGCCATACTAACGACTCACAATTAACATACGATTATACCACGCTTAATTAGGAGTAATTTAATTTTATTCTTTAGTAGATGAATTAATGAGATGGGGCATCACCAATAATTAGACATATATAATTATTTTAGGATCAATTAATAGATCCACTTTACAATCCACGCATACGATCGACTCTTCCAACAAAAAGTGCTTCATATATAATTCAGCAACGGCTTTGCAACCAAAATGGAGATCAAGAGGGGTCAAGAGTCCCCATTTAGTCAGTCTAATTTCTACACATTATTAACTATAGCATATTGCGTTATCCATTTAATTGTTAAAAGGCTCAAATCGTTTAAGCTAAATATACGTGGAAAAAAAAAAAAAAACTTAATTATCCATCTAAAATATACCTGATGAAACATAAAATTGAACAAATTAAGCAACTGATTAACATCATAAAAATTAGACTAGATTAAAAACGTGTGAGAATAATGAGACATAATACTATATACAAACATTAAATTAGTGTAATGTAGAAATACAGAGTCATAGTCATCCAAAAAAAAAAGTGGTGGTGTGCGGTGGGGATAAACATTATAAAAGAAAGGTCGACATTGGAGACGAAAAGGAAGGGTGAAGTGGGGATAAGTATGAACAACTAGCTGGGAATGGGATACTGATTAGATATTTTTAATTCGGGCAACATTTGCCTCAGCAACCATATTCTTAATTTAATGTCCCCACACTTTCTGCCACCTAACATGCTTTCACTTTTTACTCTCTTTATCATCGTTTTCAGCCGGTTAAAAAACCGATAAATAAACCGATAGAACTGTCGGTTCATAAAATAGAAGCTAAATCAATAAAAAAAAAAACCACAGTTGGAACAAAAGTAACCGGGATTAAACCGGATCAGACTAACCTTCAGTTCCGTTAGAACCGGGTCTGACCAACCAATCTAGTTGTCAAAACAGTGCTCTTAATAGATTTCTAATACCATGAAGATAGATATTGTCTACTCTGGTCCAAGTCTCAATCTACGAGCCTCATGGCTTTAAAATGCGTTTACTTGTATTGAAAATACTTCTTATTAATATAGCAAGTCACTCCCTCCATTTTCAATGTGGGATACAGTACAATACTGTTGCCCCCATCGCCATCCTTTTGTTAAGGGATAATATTTTATCCCTTAACATTTTTAAGGCCTTTTAAGGCCGCTCTTTATTCATGTCTTCTCTTTATTCATGTCTTCTATCCCAGCACCACCTCTCTCAACACTGGGTCATTACAATTTGCATATATAGATATATGATAGTGGGTAAGGTTGCACAAACTAAAATTCGTAATTTTGTTTTTTTTTTTATATTAGATAATGGAGGAGACAATTTTTTTTTCTTTGAAGTCTTGGGAATTGAATTGTTAGTGTATGTAGCCAATGGAGTTGTATATGATTGTACAAGGCTTAATATTATAATTATCCATACTCTAGAAACCCTAACTAGGTTTGTATAAATACATACATTATACTCATAATACAATTGAGCATTGCATGGTATCAGAGCCCCTAGAGTTTGAATACCGATTTTTTCACCAATGTCACCCATCACTTCAATTCATCTCCAGTTTCCAAGGCACCTTCCGATCCACAGCCTCGGTGTATGGTTACTTGTTCCCAAACTGGGTCCTTAAAATCCAAACAATTTCATGCTGTTGCCGTGACCCAAGAGGTTGAACCTGCCACCTTCACTGAAGCCTTTAAACTTAATCATTGGAGCCAAGATATGCAATAGGAGTACAATGCTCTCATAACCAATGACACTTGGCAATTGGAGCCTTCCTCTCCACGACAGAATTGGGTGGGATGCAAATGGGTGTTCTGAATAAAAAGGTTGCCTGATGGTACTGTGGAGCGTTATAAAGCTTGATTGGTGGCTAAAGGCTTTCATCAAAGGCCTGGCATCGATTATGTGGAGACCTTCAGCTCGATTGTCAAACCCACAACAATACTGCCTTGTTGGACAAAATAATGACTATGCTGCAAACCAAATTTTCTATCCGGAATCTTAGCCATATGAAATATTTTTTAAGGGTTAAGGCACATTGGCTATCCTCGGGCTTGTTACTGACTCAAAGCAAATACATCTTGGATCTGTTGAACCGCTCAAATATGGCCTCTTGTAGTGGTGTTTCTACTCTAGTCTGCTCCATAGAAAAATTGCATCTTAATATGGGCGAACCCCTCATGGATCCAAGCCAACATCGAACTGTGGTAGGGTCGCTTCAATACTTGTCCCTTACTCGTCATGATATCGCCTTTGCAGTAAACAAAGTCTCTCAGTTCCTTCATGCTCCCACTTCAGTTCATTGGGTAGCAGTCAAGCGTATCCTGCGGTACTTGAAGCAAACCTCCTCTTGTGGCATTCTACTTCGTCCAGAAAAATCTATGTTTCTTCAAGGTAATCCAGATGCAGATTGGGCTGGTTTCTTAGATGAAAGGAAATAAACTCCAGGCTATATTGTTTACTTGGGATGCAATCCAATATCTTGGAGCTCTTGAAAATAGAAAGCAGTGGCTAGATGGTCTACAGAAGCAGAATACCGCTCCTTGGCTTCAGTCTCTTCCGAGATCCTGTGGGTTCGGATTCTTTTGCAAGAGTTGGGGTTTCCATTGGCTGCTCCTTCTCGCATTTGGTGTGACAACCTTAGTGTTACATACCTCACGGCCAACCCGATTTTCCATTCTCGCAATAAACATTTGGAGGTTGACTTCTTCTTTGTACGGGATCAGGTTGCTCGAAAACAACTATAGGTGCGGTTTGTTAATTCAGGGGATCAGTTGGCCGATAGTCTCACCAAGCCCTTATCGAAGACTCGATTTCATCACATGTGTAACAAGTTGAACCTTGTCAACCCCGTTCAACTTGAGGGAGTGTGTTAGTGTATGTAGTCAATTGAGTTGTATATGATTGTACAAGGCTTAATATTGTAATTATCCATACTCTAGAAACCCTAACTAGGTCTGTATAAATACACACATTATACTCATAATACAATTGAGCATTGCAGCCTTTACATGACTCCATAATTCCGAGCTATCTTTTACTATGGAAAAATGCAGTATTACTAAACCAAATAATGAAATTAAATTAGACATAGTAGCATAGTATAATTTAGTAAAAAAATAAAAATAAAAATGTAGTGTAATTATAAGAGTACAAGCAGGTACAGTACTACGCACCTGTCCTTAATGCAATGTCCTTATATTGACAGGTCACAGGGTTACCCCTTTTTTGTGCTCAACAATAAATCCTTTTCTTCATCCAACTTGCATAGTTTTTGTCATGTCTGCCTTTAAAATTAATTTGTACATCCCAAATACCTTACTTAGTGTTATCGACATAAAACATTTGGTTTAACTACATTTTAACCACTACATTTGTATTTAGTGGTTAAACAATCAATCCAATTTATGTTTTTTAGCCAGGGATATCATCCTCAACTTGAAATTACTTATTTTGGACGAAGCTAAATTGATGGGGAAAAAAAAAAAAAAAAAAAAACTTCAATAATTCATTTATAATTGCTACTTTAATTAATTAAACTGCCTTATTGGGGCTTCTCTGTTCCCATCAGAGCGGACCTCCAGCAGGAAGAGAGATTCCTTACCGTGTTTATAACCTGAATTAGTTGTTATTTACAATATGAATTGGCAGTACATATAATGTCATGGATTAACCTTCATGGGCTAGTTGTGTGATTAAGCCCCCTCACCTTGTAGTTAGACATAAACATATTTAAACATATTTGACTTAAAAATGTCTTGTCCATATCAAACATAAACGTATTCATTGATTAAACAGTGCAAAAAGCTAATTTATCTGTAAAAATCTAATCTAGCTGGCTTAAGATATTTTGAGCACTCAGAGACACCTGAAGTCTCTTAAATTAAAACTATATATTGCACCCTTTGACCGAGTCATCACCCCTTTTTTTCAAATATTCATGTAATACGCATTCTTAACAATTCAAACACTAAAGATTTAAATATAAAATATCTGAACATTTGGATTTAATTAATAGAAAAAATATCTTAATAAGATTTTGTAATTGAATGAAAAAAAAAAAATGTGAAAATTAAGATGGGCTCTATCCTGAATTCGTTGCTGCTCGAAGCTCTTCATATGATATGAGAATTTAGTAGCCGCCTCATCCAGGGCCAAACACAACTCTGGTCAAATCATCCGTCTACTAGATTCATCTCTTAATTTGAATCTACTCGTGTCGGGTCATCACCATTCGGCTCCACTCTCTTCTGTCGCATTGCAACTGTCATCTACTTCATATCCTTCTCTCAACTATCTCCTTCTCAAACTTAGGGATCTTTTCCCACCCTTTGTTTTGTTATTTATGGAATTTTTTAACAATCTCAGCTTAATTTAATTTGGATTTCTGGGTTCATGAATGGTGTTCGGTGTTTAATATTGCCATTTATTTCGAGTTTGTTGGGTTTTTCTTTGGTTTCTTTCTATTTTATATATATATATATATATATATATATATATATATATATATATATATATATATATATATATGTATATATATATATGTATATATATATATCATAAGATAATATGAGTTTGAATTTTCTGGATTTTTTCTATATTATGTTACTCTTTTTTCTATAATATGAGTATATATATATATATACACTTGAGTATCGAAAAGGGGGTCAACAAATCAAGCAGTAGTACTATGAAATTGATAAATAGACTGTTGGGGAACGGTCAACCGAGTTTGGAATTTTCATTTATTTGTTTATTTTCAAGTAACTTGTTGAAAAAAACTATGGATCTATATTTTTTGCCTTTGGGATAAGGGCTAAAAGAGCCCCTTAAATAAACCATATAATTAAATGAGTATTTTAGCAAAACTTCAACATTAAAAAAATAGTTTAATTTGTACCAGTTTGTTGCTTAAAATAACAGGAAAATTTAAAACGCATTCCTCAAATAAATTACCAAAATTATATAAAACAATAAAGAATTAAACCTTAATCAAATCTGTACCGATGATACCACTAGTGCAACCTTGATACATGATGATACATAGTGCAATCAGTTATAAGACAATAAAATTCTAAATTATTGATTTTACGAATTCCTAGGTTACTGTAACCATATAAAGCTATAAAGATTGAAAACAAAATCAAATCTTCACTTCTAACAAATGAGCAAGGAAATACATACCGTAAAAAATATAAGGAAATTTGGTTGGTAATTACAAAATTTCTTTGCTAATTATCTTTTTAAACAGATTGAAAGGGTGAAAATTTTCCTTCGCAATTTATCTCTAGCTAATTGGTAAGGAGCAAATTGCCAAAAAAACTTCTACCATATTCAAAGTCAATTCCTCTTGTAACATGTTGACATTTTTACATTTTATTGTAATACTTAAATGCCATAGACCGCGTAATTAGTATTGTAAGACAATAAATCACGTAACTTGTAATATCAATATGATGTTCCATTTTATAAAGTATTAATTTAACCCATTGAAATCTAGCCCAGAAAATTTGAGGTATAATACAAGACGAGTAGGTCACTAGGCATACGAGTTTTAGAAATTATGATTTAGTCTTTTGTTAATTTATTATTAATGGTTAAAACTGAAAGAAAAGGTTAATCGACTGAAATATTAGGTTAACCAATTCTAATGGACTAGACAATGTTTATGTATTTTTTAAAAACCAATGAAATGGTTGGCTGATTGATATAGCTTGTTGGATCTAAAGGCACTTTAAATTAAATGCAAGTTTTGATATTAACAAACAAAAAGAAGAATAATGATCAAAGATAGATACATGTTTTGAAGTCCATGAAATAAATGTAAAAGAAGATTCGTGCAAAGTGGCATCATATTTATATCCACCCTTTAAAATGCAAATGTCAAGCTAAAAGTACAAAATTGTCAAGTTTGATACTAAACTTTTAACTGACTAAAAACAGTTCACTTCAAAGGCAGAATGGTTTCAAATTCAGACAAGCTTTTAGTTGACTAAAATGGTCCTTTATAATGACTGAATGTTTCCTACAAGACGAAGTGAACAATTTAGTTAATTAAAGGAGACGTGCAAAAGAAACTAGGACTCAAGTACCTCAAGTATATCAGTTTTAACTGGTCAAAAGAAAAACTAGATATATTGCAGAATTGTTGAAGTCACTAGAAGACAAACTAACGACTAGCTATTTTCTATAAAGAGTTTAACACCATTTTCGGAAAAATGCCTATAAATAAAGCTCAAATCAACTTGAAGGAGCTAAGAGACTGAATCTCATATTACAAGTATTCTCTGCCCCCAGCTAAAGCTTCTTTCTCTAAAAGATTTAAATGTTTTGAGCTTCAATCATATTCTTTCAAGTCTCTTCTACAACAATACCAAAAAAATATTTACTCTTTATTGTATTTAGAAGATTACTAATGTGTTTTTTGTATCAACAATCTTAAACTCAAAAACACCTAAAGTTTCTCAATTGACCTAGAAAATTGAGTTGTAAAGTTTCTAATTTGTCTACCAAATTGAGGTTGTAAAGTTTTCAAAGTTTAAAATTGAGTGATAAGCTTCACAATTTGCTTAGAAACAGTTAAGGTGGAATAAATGAGGAGATTCACTTATTGGATGTAGTTTTAAGTTACAGAGCATCAAACTTTGATTCTTGCTTGGAAATCATAGTAAAATTTCTCAAGGAAACTTGGGGAGAGAACGTAGACCAAAGTCGCCAAACCCTTATAGAATCTCTCAAGCACAGATAGTCTCATTCTATCTCTTTACTATAAGTAGGGGTGGCAACGGTGCGGGTGCGGGTGCGGAGGTGCATTCCCTACTCCGCCCCCAATGATTGCGGAGGCGGTTTCGGTGATTCCCTATTTAACATTTCAGGGATTTTTTCACCCCCATCCCCGCCCCGCGCGGGTGCCTACGGGTTTCGGTGAATCCCCGCCCGCCCATATCCAATAAATAAAGTAAATTAATATTATTTTAATAACCATTTTAACATTCAATAACCAAAATACAAATTCTACCACATTACAAATATGGTTTAACATTAAATATTCAAAGTACAAAATATATCCAATATTACAAATATTTAAGTTTCAAGTGAACTTTCTTTGAACAACTTGAAATTGAAGTCCAATCATTTAAGAGCTAGGACTTGGTTTTGTTGTTTTGTTGTGATTTGTATTTTCATTATCCTATAAGAATAAAAGAAAATATTAGATGCATAGAATAATAAATAAAAAAACTAAATATCATAAGTTAAAAACTACCTAAAGAACATCCATATCTTTGTTCATGTTGCACAACAATAAATCCATAACTGATTTAGAATCTAAAAACACAAGTATTCATTATATTAAAACATTTAATACATAACTTTGAAGTAAAGTAAATTAATAAGTAACCATTTATAAGTATACTTCTAACCAATTTTGAGTGCACATCAATGCTTCTACCATCTCGGAATTAAGACTGCTACGAGACTCACTTATAACTCTACCACCTGTACTAAAAACTGACTCTGAAGCCACAGTTGACATGGGAATTGCAAAAATATTCCGAGCAATTAATCGCAACATAGGGAACTTGAGGCAATTTTTCCACCAACCAAGTAAATCAAATTCTTCTTTTCTTGGTAACAAACGCTCCTCCAAATAATCATCAAGTTCAACCTCAACATTTTCAATAGATTATTCAGAAGCAGCAACAAATTGTTCAAAGCTGCATATTTCTCCATCTCTTTGAACTAGGTGAGTTGGCGATAATTAGATTGACCTAATTAGGAATTAATTAACCTTTCTTTATATATATATATATATATATATATATATATATATATATATATATATATATATATATATATATATATATATATATATATATATATATATACGGGTTTTATACAGGGATTTATTCGGGAGCGGGGCGAGGATAGTACTCTCCGCACCCACGCCCGTTTAAGTACTGGGGGAAAAAAAATCCCCACCCCCATCCCCGTGGGGGATAATATCGGTTACTCCCCGCGTCCGCTGGTTCGGATTCCCACCGTTTTCGGGTAATTCCCGCCCCATTACCACCCCTAACTATAAGCATTTTTAATTATTGTTGATTATTTGCATTGACTTTTAATGAATGCATTAATGCTTTTAGGTTAATAACTTTACAAGTTTATCGGAGGTTTTTGTTTTGGGGAACAAATAACTATAGTTTACATCATATTTATTTCACTTTTCTCTTGACAAAACTAGTCATTAGTGACTAACATAGCTTCATAGGCTATTTAACCGATCGTGTGCACTCCTACTATAATATGTTTTGCTGTAAAAGACTACAATTTTTCACTGTTAGCAATTTATGGAATTTACTCACCCCGTAAAAATTATACCCCATCTTTTAGCATAGAACTTCTTAAGATATGTATTTTGTTTCTTTTTCTTTTTTTTTTTTTTTTTTTACATGCCATTAAACACTTTCAATGTACTTTGAGCAATTTTTTTTTATATTTATTTTTATTTAAACTAAGAGAGAAGTTCAACATTAACGTAAAAAATCTTATATTAAACCTTAACAATTATGAAGAAAGAGAATTTTTTTTTTTATTTACAATATTAAAAAGAAAATATTAATAGTAAGTTAATCTTATAATATAATTAATGCTTCGTTCAATTTAACGAACAACCGTGCACAACATATAATAAAAAACCGAGCAAAAAATCTGTCGGGTGTTGATTGGAGATACTCCCTGCAAAGAAAGTAAATAACCCCCCTTCTCTTCCTGCTTAAGGCCCTAGCCTTGGTAGGGTCTCTTTGTTTTTGTTTTCCATCATAACAAATAGGCTGTTACAGACTATAGTGCTGAAATAGGCAGTACCAGTGTCTCAACTCAACCAAGACACCTCACCTAGCAATCAGGATGTTGCCACGCACTAGTATTTCACATCACATGGCCTAGCCTAGGGGAAGGGTCACAAACCTCGCAATTTACAACAATAAAACAAGAATTGTAACCAAGTGGACTACATAAAGTATTTTGCCAGTTTTGTGTCTCTGCGCATAATAGATAATTATAACAAAAATATATAATCATTATTACTGGAAATTACAATATTTACAAGGGAAACAACACAGAGGCCACTTGTCAATAAGGAACTTAGTAAAACTTCACAGAAGGAAAAGAAAGAATTCCCTAATTATCTATTCCTCTTTACATCTCGCGATGTCATATTTATAGTGCACATAGCCTTAACCCCATTTAGCAGATTAGAATTACAGTATGAGATATGTTCTAATCCTATAGCCTGCGACTATCTAAGCCTATTATAGATAACACACTCAAAATTCCTTTGCATTCTCTAATTTAGTTTGTACCTACGTATTGGTTCTCGTGGAAAGTAAGTAATTTCTTGGACAAGCTGTGCAGTACCTTATTGTGTTGAAGACGCATTTACAAACACAGAAGGCTGTAGAAAACCAGTGGTATAAAAGCATTATCAAGCTGTGCTGTATAGGCCTCCAACAAGCCACTCAGAATCACTGCTAGAAGAAGAGAGACCCAATGCTGCACAATTTCATCTCCCAAAATCAAATTGGGTACTAGCATATCATTGATAGCGAGGACACATAGAGAGATATGGAGATTAATCAACTAAATGTTAAATTCTTTCAAAAAACTCTTTATTCTCTTTCCCTTGAAGAGGGAAGGCATTATAATTAGGTGAACGTGCCATGAGGCAAGCATAAAATAGACTCAAGGTTTGAAACTAAAAGCTTATGCATGAATACACTTGTGTATATGCAGTAACTTGCATTAAGAAGAATCAGGTAATTTGAAGGAGCCAGAAGAAAGGTGAAACTCAGCATTTCAAAATGGAAGGACACGATGAATGAATTTAAATGCCACAAACATTATATAAAGAGTGCGAATTCAACTCATCCAGAAGATATTGGCTCATATTAGCGGGACCAATTTGAATATATCTTTTGCTTAGGCAGGAATTCCATAGAACAGATTCATATCCAATAACTACATAGGCTAAATCCAACTGTCCAAAGGTGTTACAGGATCAATTCGAAAATTGAACCAGTGCAAGCATTCTTTTTTTTTTTTTCGTGTGTGTGTGTGTGTAAGGGAGAGTGAGAAAGACCTGAGTAAGAATATATCCAGTTGATGCAAGAATTGGAAGCAAAACTGAGCAAGCAGCCAGGACAGATGTTATACCAGCAGCAGTGCCTTCAATCGTTTTCTCTAGCAAGTATATTATTCTCACATTTTAGCAAGGGAACGACAAAACCAATAAGCAGAATATGACACAGAGATTTTTCACTGTTTTGTTCTTTTCTTTTTTCGGACATAAAATCATTTAAGGGGAAAAAAAAACTCACTTCCACTTTTGCTCCACCTGAGGACACCATACTTGTGTCCAACCATTGATGCCTGTATAAAAGAGATATAATATTATAAACTACCTAACAGTTAAAGTCCAACCAAATAATTTTTGAATTCCTACATGCAAGATGTATGAAGCATTACATTTTTATTTCTTAAGCCATAGAAATTATGTTCAACAGATCATATGTTTTAAAGAGAAATACCATGAATGAAAACTGCCCAGAGCTAAAATCTAAAATGACGAATTCATTCATCAGAACATCAACACTAACAGCTAGTGGAGTACAAAAACAGAGGATTCAACGAAATTCAAGAATTAAGTCCAGTGACCAGTCTACAGCTCCAAGTTCTGGTTGTCTCTGCCTAGCTATCATAGCTCAATCACACTAGAAATAGTGAAATTGCAAAATTGCACTCAAATTGACTAGAAGATTACAGATAACAGCTGGCTGGCAGGGTTCACACGGAACATTATTCCAGCTCAGCAGATACCAAATTCTCCAATAGCACTATGATTCAAGATAGCAGGAAAAGAAGAACATCCAAAGGCTCTAAATCATGTAAACATGGGGATCAAGTGCCATGCACTTCATCTAACTCTTTAAGGTTTCTTTGTTTCACCTAATCCAATAAAAGCAACGTTATTTAAATTGTCATGGAAGATCTGGCTAGAGGACCAATAGTGCATGTCATTAAGTGGGTACAACAACAACACTACATTTAACAGAAATGGAAATCACTTCCATAATATGATGCATCTTGGATTTTATCTGACCTGGTAGAGATTTCCTAGATCTTGTATGTGTAGTATAAAAATTTTCATGATTCAAAACAAGATTTAAACGTTAAAAAGGATAATTTTATACTAGGTTTTTGTTATTAGCATACACACCATCAAGCATGCAACTCACCATCGTATCCCCAATTCCAAGGCTCAATATTCCAGCAAAAGGAGCAAGAGGTCGATCGTTGTACTCAGAAGACATCCAAATAGGAAGTGCACATCCCAGTAAGAGTGAAAAATGACTGAAGAAATTGAAGGAAATCAGCTGTCCTGAAACACACAAGCAAACTAAGAAGAAGAAAAAAAAAAACCTGACAATAAGGAGATCAGAATCACGATGATCTGTGAATGCATTCATAAACTGATGTATGTGCATTCCAACCGGCCAAACTTTCCATACCTGTCAACAAATTACAGAATTATGAACAAGGTAAAAACTAAAGTGATAAAGATAAGCCAAAAAGCCATAATGCAGGGTTCGTGAAGAAAGCCATTTGCATGTATGTCAAAATTACAAAATGACAACATGAATAGATTTGGTTAATTTATATTATTCATCCTATTTCAACCTCAGATGACTTCAGTGGAATCCAAAATAGCACGACTAATCTTTTACCCTTTCTCATAACAATACTTTACTCACATTTAAATTTTTTTATTCAGAACTATTGATGAGTACTATGAGTTCACTATTGATATTAGTATCAATTGTTTCTAAACTAAATTTCATCCAAGTTGGAATACATGATTAACAATATTTCACTTGCTCCTTTGTCCTCTACCGTTAGCCAACCACTTTCACAATCAGATGAACAATGTTTATTAAAGTGACAGAACCCATTTCTTATTAAGTTCACTTAACAAAATTCCATATGAGTATATTATTTCACTACTCAAGTCTTAACAACTTAAACAAATTATTTCCATGGTATTTTAAAGTACATAGGACTATTAACAGTTTAGCTGGACAAAGTAAACTAACATGATAAAATGGATCAAATTACAAATTCTAAAGTTAAAACTTAAATACTTTTCATTCTTTATTATTCATTATAAATTTAAAGGAGAAAACTATGTAATGTCATTTTTATAATGCCCGTAGATGTTTCATTGCAAAATCTGCCACCAATTCCAACAAATCAGAGCAACACTACGAAAAAAAGGAATAAAAATCCATATATTTGATAAATCATAAATAGAGAAAATAAGTCACACAACTGATTCAAACCATTAATCTTCACAGATAAAAGTACAAATACATTCTATTCTCTTGAACATAAATGTTTACTATTTTCTCATGTAAAGCTGCAATTTGATCAGCATAATTGGCATTTTTGTATAAGTGAGTGTGTGTAGTTTAAATTAGTTAGTTGGCGTAGTTGATTGGCTTACTCGCATGATTTCTAAGGTTAAGAAAACTGCCAAGGCTGCACCAAATGCAAGATCAAGAAACTTTGGCTGGAAACAAAATACAAAGTCAGAAGTACACATGGGGAAATGACTGGAATGGGAAAAAAAAAAATGCATGGAGAACAGAAATGGTAATCTGGTTCCATCCTCCTGTGTTCCCAACCTACCTGGAAGATAACAGCAGGCAGGAACATCAACACAGCCATCAGATGGTAATACTTCCGAAGAAGAATCCTCTCCATCTTACTACTCTTTGATATGTAGTAAAACCGCTGAACAGCCACATAGATCACACAAACCCAATATACACATAGTGAAACTCTTTTAGCTGGTTCCGAAAACACAAATTCCACCACCCTGTTATTTCACAGTCTAATAAGAAGGTGTTCTGAAAAGCTTCATACAGAAACAATCACACCCGTCAAGGGAAAGGAAGATGCTGGACAAATTCCAATGTGAAGAAACATGATGCAAAGCATGAATCGGAACATTAAGAAATATGTAAACATTGAATATCACACTAAAATTACCTATTTGGTCATTCCTAAGCTAACCTAATAACTTAAATAAACATGATACTTTCACATTAGATCAGAACAAAAAATCATGTAGACAAATTGTCATTAAAGCAAAGATAGAAGGAAACAATACCATAGCACTGGATGCGCTTGAAAATCCTGAACAAACTGCATCCATGAAGGTACTAGTACAACCATGATAAGACCAAAAGATGAAAAAAAACAGAAAGCTTTTCGTCTTTCATTATATGTCCCAAATCCAGAGGATCTTGCACTAGAAACAGAACCCCAAAGATAGAGAATAAACTTGAAGAAGAAAGGGAAGAGAAGAAGACCAAGAACAAGACCCTGCATGGAGTAGAATAACCTTCACTAATCAAGCTACACCAATTCCTTCTTCATATTTAATTTCTTAAACCATGCTCTTATATTGTAAATTTCCAGTAAAAAGGATCATACCTGAATAATAATACTAATCTCACTTCTTTTAATTCCATATTGTACTGGAACACTCATTGATTGGATCCAGTATCCAAGAAACTGTTCAAACAATATCCATCACCAAAATAGAATAAAAAAACCCTGGTTGAATCCAGGAACCAATGAAAAATATCTTGCGAAAGCACTAGCCTTTGCGAAGGTACAGGCCAACATGTCACCGAAGTAGAGAACAAGACCTGTAGTCACCAAAAGTGCTTCACCTAGAGAGATATAGGATTAAAGTAACGAGTAAGAACGGAAAGATCTTAATGAAAAAGACAAACCACCGAAAAATTATATATCTACAAAAAAAGAATCAAATCATGACAACAATTAAAAACTTTATTATAATTGTGTATCAACTTAGATGCCAACGCAGAAATTAATCTGAATGGAGGCGAGAAATGTATAAACTAGAAACATGCATCTCAAGGTATTTGAGAAATGAATGCAACTCAACGCATTTCCCATTGGCAATAAGACCAGAATGACATATATCATGCAACTCTTACCATATATTTTGTCAAGAAGAAATTATGGAATGTAAGACATACCAATTGAAGCACATGATGGAAATGTATTAAGTAGATGCTGCACTAATCCAACTGCAGAAAATCCATGAAAGAGCACCCATACTAATTTCATTGTTGCTGGAAAACCTGTTAAAAGTTTATATATATAATCAGTAATAGAAGTGTCAATCATACGCATTTATGAACTAAAACACAAAATAGATTGGTAAACACATCTGGCATTATGCAGAAGAAATAGTCGATTAAAAAATAAAGATACAAAGATTATGCTTTCTTGAGGCAAACCAATTACTGAACTTTACACTTACCACTACTAGAGAAAAAGAACAGTACTGAAGATAAAAGAATGCTACTCAAGCAAAACCTAGCACCCCAATGCCTTTGAGGTGAGTTTTGTGCATTGTCCGCAGATGTGCATGTCAGAAAGCAGAGGAAGATAAGCACACTGAAGCAGCTAGCATACGTGGCCCAGAATTGCATTACCAGATAGTTGACTTCTACATGGTAATAAGCATATCATCATAAGCAGACATCTATAGAGGAAGATAATTGTGGTCAAAATACTAACTTTCGTTGTCATCAACTTTGAGAAATGTTAGAGATAAAATTATGAATCATGAGTTCGATGGATTCCCAAAACAAAATGTAAGATATGTCAACTTAATATCCTGCGTTTCCATATACTTCAAAATTGGGGTACTATAATTCAGATGAGCAAGAACTAAAGAAAGTGAGTAAGTTATCATTGTCCTTGTGAACATCCTGGAGAAAACTAATAACCAAATACCAACCAAATATAAAATTATCATTAATCAATAGAAA
Organism: Euphorbia tirucalli; assembly: GCA_039660915.1. Lineage (NCBI taxonomy): Eukaryota > Viridiplantae > Streptophyta > Magnoliopsida > Malpighiales > Euphorbiaceae > Euphorbia > Euphorbia tirucalli. Next base: position 18,538,678 of record CM077639.1, read on the forward strand.
TGAAATCAATCAAAGGCATATCGACCAATATGCCAATCCAAGTGATTAAATATTTGGATACGAGTTAAAAAAAAAAATCTAAATGATGCAAAAAGAGACTACACTGAGTATCATATTGATACCTTCGAATTGAATTTCATACGAGGACAAAGATCTTGACAGTTGTATCAACCTTGATAGCATAAGTGTAGGCAATGTAACAGCACCAAGCAAAATCCCCGAGGAAGCACCAGGCCTGAAAATTAAAACCATATACAAAAAACTTTAAGCGAACCTATGCTTCCTATCACACATTATTGTAAACTAAGACCAAATAACGACACTCAACTTCTCAATCTAGTGTAAGCGAATCCGTCGTTCACTTTTGAATACTGAATTTCTAGTTAATTGCATGAAAGGACTAACAATAGAATCGAAACATCAATTAAAATATAGTTCTTACTATCCAGTTCACTTTCTGCTGTAACTGAACCTCAATTTCTATCCTCCAGTCAAACATTATCCCAAGATCCAAAGAAATTAAAGGATGACCGAGGTTTACCTGGTTTTAAACTGAGAAAGGGAAGAAGATAAAGCCTCGACGCGTATCTCGATTCCTAGCGCGAAGAGGCCGAGGAGAAAGAGAACGATCCCGTGGAGAAACAAAGTAACGGGGAGAGAGATGAGCACAGAACCAATGAAAAGCATAACCACGGCTCTCTCGCCATTACATAAAGGCGAGAAGCAGGCGAACATGACGCGGCTGAAAGATTTATCTGCTGATTGATAATCGGTATCGAAAGGAGAAAAGAGAATGAACAATATCAAAAGGAAGATGCAATTTGAAGGGAAATTCGCAGGGTTGTGAGAGTAAATGGTTGATTTTGTTTTCGCGGGAAGAATTTTCTTTGGGGAATCGGAAATAAACTGTAGGCACTCGACCCAAGCGCGTATTCGACTGCGTGCTGCTGTCCCGTTAGGACTTAGGCGGCTGTTGCCGGTTTCGGTTGTTGACCCTACAATTACGTGTTTTAATCAATCAAAGGCTGCCACGTTTACAACTTTTTTTTTTTTTTTTTTTGAAAACGTTTGCAACGTTTGGTTGCCTATTTTCATCCTTTTTAGCCTTAAAAAAATAGAAGACAAATTAAACGGGATTAAATGTCCATTAGTCCATTTGCCTACTATTTAAGATAAAATGCTAGCATGGTTCCATTTAGCTGGTGTTTTATGTAAAATGTTAGCATCAGGTTAGCCTAAATACATAAGCGATCCCTTCAACTTTAATTTTTGAACCGTTTGACCCCTTCAACTATTTTAACGACCTATCTAACATCTTATCTAAAAGTCAAATACATACGTAGCCCCTTCAACTTTTATTTTTGAGCCGTTTGGCCCCCTCAACTATTTTAGCAACATATCTAATTCCTCATCTATTTTAAAGTGGTATTTTTAAACCTTTGAGTGAATATAACCAGACACAACAGAGTACCATGCATTACACGCGTTCGACACTAAAAACATGTAAGACACACGCTGAAAACTATCTTCTATCTAATTAATATTACAAACTATTATAAAGTGAAGATTTCCCAGTAATTAATTAAACTCAAGAGGAGGAAGAAATACGACACATCAGCATTCAAATATCTAAAAATACCACTTTAAAATAGATGAGGGGGCCAAGCGGCTCAAAAATAAAAGTTGAAGGGGTTACGTATGTATTTGGCTTTTAGATAAGGGGTTAGATAGGTCGTTAAAATAGTTGAGGGGGCCAAACGGCTTAAAATTTAAAGTTGAAGGGGCTGCGTATGTGTTTGGCCCATTTGGTTATGATAAAATTGTATAAGCCAACACGTACTAACGTGACGTGTTTTGATTGGTCAGGAGTAATGTACTCCCGACTTATACTAGAATCTCTCATGTTATTGTCCTATCGTTTTGAAATATATATTCTTATTTTATAAAAAATGTTTATTTGTACCGCATTTTCTATGATTTTGAAATATTTACACATTGTCATATACAAATTACAATCATCTATATTAAAATTGACGAAAAAACATGTGTGAAGTAATTAAATGTTTAGCAAGGGTAATTCATTCGGGCCTACTACATGCAAGGAGAGGAACTAGTTGAAGTGCTATAGAGCTGGAGATTTCACTTTCTACTCTTAGTATCTTTTGTAATTAACGGACATATTATAGTCTGCTCTTAGTATAGAATAGTTGGCACAATCTATGTCCTTTGATTCCTAGTAACCCCTAAGGCATTAACTTTTTTTGGAGCGCTAAAAATACCCCTTTAAGGTTGGTAGGGGATCACATCACATCTCTTCACCTATTTTTCTTTATCTAGCGGCCACCCTTTCATCCTTCTTCTCTTTATTTTATGGGTAATTTATGTGTTGGCTAGAGAGTATTCCGTTCTCAAGTTGAAGCCAGTCTTGAGATGGCAGCTGTAAATTATTCTCCTCATATTATGAATGAATGAATCTTTTGTTGATTGTTTAATGGTGTTCTTTTTATGATATATGAAAGTGATATGTTTGTATTTTAGTGGATTACAAGCAAAGAGACTTGATGTATGAAGTCGAAAATCCATCAACTACATGTCATTTGATCGGAGACTTGAAAAATCACATTTTAGGAATTTTTACATATGTAAAAATGTATAATGAATTGCTCTCAAATTTAATTCTTAAAGGCAGGTTAACATGAAGAGACTTAGTTAATGAGTTTTTAAACAATGTATGGTACAAGGAGACTCGGGCCTTGATGATTTGAGTGAGTGAAACCCAGACTCTATATTTTTAATAACCATCATTCATGAAAAAAAGAGTTAACTTCATGCAGTTACCAAATCTGGGTGTTGCTTTAACTAGTTCATTTTCATATTTAGTCAAAATTACCATTTTTAGGCTATTTATCTTTTTCTCTGCTTAGATCTGTATTTTTTGTCTACTTTACTTATTTTAAAATTAATAATTCTTACACAATCTGTTATATAAAGAAGTTAATTTCAGAAAAACATCAACTATTTTACTCTAAGAGAGAGCAACCTGAACTTGTTCTCTCTTCGTCATGGATACAATACTCTACTTAATCTTTACTACTTGTTAACCTATTGTTAGTGTCACCTTTTTAGGGCAACAACAACCATGAGTCGATTAATGTTTACTGTGTCGCATGTGTGTTTTTCAATCTATTTTAGTGCATATGGTTGTAATTTGTATAGATTGGAGCAAATTTTTCAAAATCATGCGACAATGGGAAAAAACAAATATTTTTTACAAGATAGGGGGTAAATATTTCAAAATCATACAACATTGGACAAATGACCTTTAAGCTAAAGATTTATTACTAGTTTTTTTTTTTTGGTCTTTCTAGACCATTCACTAATTTCAAGGAAAAAAAAGAAGTTTACTATTTGGCGAACGCTCCTCGTCGTTGTCAAATTGTTTCACTCACCCTCAACTTTAAGTTCATCACCATTTGCCCCCTCATTTTATTTAAATTGTTCCAACCTGCTCCCCTTTTCGGACGTGGAGATGACACGACACGGTGAAATCAATATAAATTGATGTAAAATTTCATTTTTGACCTATTGATCAAGCCTTAATTTCATTCTCTCTGCATTATGGAATTATCTATTAATTTTAAACAATAAAACAAAAGTTTAGATTATATGGATTATATTTAACATCTAATTTTTTTCTGAATTGTAAATTATAATATATTTTTTAGGAAAAATATTGATAATTTAAATAACATGTCCCAAAAGCAATGAGTTCATTGTTTAATTAGTTAGTAGTTGTGTTGTTTACATATATATATATATATATATATATTAGAGGGGTTACTTTTATGTTCATATGTGAAAGAAAAAGAAGAAAAAATAAAATTAGGTAAGTTTTAAATTGAAGTATACAAATAGGAATATATATATATATATATATATATATATATATATATATATATATATATATAAGAACTAGTTTAACTTTTTAACAATATTGCTTTTCAACAACATATATAAGAGCAATTTCAGAAAGCCAGAGAACCACTTTAAGTAACATATATATATATATATATATATTAGAGGGGTTACTTTTATGTTCATATGTGAAAGAAAAAGAAGAAAAAATAAAATTAGGTAAGTTTTAAATTGAAGTATACAAATAGGAATATATATATATATATATATATATATATATATATATATATATATATAAGAACTAGTTTAACTTTTTAACAATATTGCTTTTCAACAACATATATAAGAGCAATTTCAGAAAGCCAGAGAACCACTTTAAGTAACATAGGAAGGTGCAAGTTACAAATTTAAATTAAGGAAGTGGGATAATTGGACATATGGTGAATGGGTTAAGCCTTACTATTTTTTTAAGTCATCAATAAAAGAAGAAGATGAAAGCTATGTCACCTATTGATCACAAGTGAAGCACAATGACTTTTACATCTTCAAGTTGCAATCCAAATTTTGCATGCACAACTAGCTAGTTCTTATGTTTTGTGACAACTTGTCATCAACTATACATATTGCTAAAAATTGATAAAAACATAATGTATCAGACTATCATATTTTTCTACAAAAATTGATATCAGGCATCGTTATGCCACTGATAGTTTCTTTAAGACATCAATTAATATATATTCTTACACTCTTTTATATAGAGGGAGTTTAGAGGATTAAAGAAAAATTTGCGGCATTATGCCAAAGTATTTCCCTTTCTATGGTGTATCAAGAACTATTTCCCTTTCTATGGTGTTTTTGGTTGTGTTTGCTTATACAGTTAGTGGACACATTAATTTGAAGTCAAAATCCCAGCCTTGAGGAGTCCACCAGTCAAATTTATGGACATCAACATGTCCAACTGTAAGAAAATCAGACTACATGAGTCCATGTTCTCTAATTACGGACGTTGAGGCAGAATCTTAGAGATAGGTGTACTATAACGATAATAGCGGACTTGTTTTTGGTTCGTATGTCAGAAAATCAAACTCCTCAGGTCCGCTTTCACCAATTGCAGACCTGTCATGTCCGCGGCAGATGGACAAGACAATGCATTGTCCAAAACGCTGAAATCGGATACCTTTTGTTATCCGCCTTCTGTAAAAATGGACTCCTTGTTCTCTTACCCCAGCCATCCGATGTTCAGTCAACAAGTTCTTCTGGCCGTCAGATGATTTGAGAATAAATTGGATGAATTTATTTTCACCCTACCAGCCTTTACTCCTCTCCTACCATCTTTTTCTCTTCAGCTCATTCAAAACAAACAAAAAAAAAAGCTTCTGCTGCTTCATCAAATGATCAGACTTTTTTTTTGTAAAAAAACCCTTAAATCATCATTTTTTGCAGCAATTTTTCTCCCCCTCTCAAACTGAAACTGAAATTATTCTACTCTTAAATCACCATTTTTGAGCTATTCTTCATCAACAAAAATCAATTTTCCTTACCAGTGATTATTTTGATATGTTGTTCTTAATTATATTTTGTGTTTATATGAATTATTTTGTTAATTTTACTGTAATTTCTTTTATAAATAAATTGTTTGTTTACTCTAAATTAATTTCTTCTATATAATTCACCTAAGATTGGGATCATCAATTAAAAAAAACTCTAGAACTACAATCATCAAACAACAGCAATTTTGAAGCATTAAACCCAAAAGAGATAAATATTAGAATATTTTTTAAATTTTTTATTGCATTTTTTAGAAATTAGTTTGTGAATTTCTTTAAATTTGTGTAGAATTCTCTTGACAATAACGTGTAATGTATGCAAAATATATGTATCATCTTGTTTTTGCTAAATAAGGTTGTTGATTTTTATTATTATAAACTGTATTAGATTTATTTTTGTAAAGTTAGTATATGATATTTACATGTTTAGAAAATCCTAAATATATATAAACTATATAGTTCGTGAATGGAATTTGTGTATTAGTTTGTTTACAAACTTGTTATTAGATTTTAAAATATTATATATATATATATATATATATATATATATTGTTAATGTTAGAATTAATTATAAAAATATAATAATTTTGTTAAAATATGGATAATAATAATATAAATAAAATATATGCTTTTTAATTGCAATTTTAATGTGTAATGTGTATATATAATGAATGTTTTTTTAATTATATGATAGAATAATGTCAACTTCATTACCAATATATGTTCAGTGGGGTGGTCAAATAATTAGGAATCAATTTGAAATGGATTATGATAATGGATATTTTAAAGTAATATGAATGAATGGTTCATTTAATCTAAGTTCATTGTTTAATAAGATTAAGACTATTATGAATGTACCGGCAAACGAAAATTTGATTAGGGTGTAATTTCAAAACCCTGTTGCAATGAATGGTGTACAATTGGTGTACGATTGTTTTGATCTATGTGACGATGATGATTTGAATATGATGTTGGGGATAGTTAGCAGTTTATGTAATAGCTTATTTTGTATTGAATTATATATTGAATACAATCATAACACACTTTCTACACACACGAGGGATATAGTCAGACCATCTAATTCTCAAGCTATTTATTATGATGGTGGTGGTAGTGGTGTTGGTGGTTATGGTGGCGACGATGATGATGATAGCGATGATTATGATGATGATTATGATGATGATGGTGGTGGTAGTAGTGTTGGTGGTTATTGGTTTTAATGGTGGTAGTAGTAGTGGTGGCGATGATGATGCTGATAGCGAATCTGATGGTGATGATAGTGAATCTAATGATGTTGATGGTGATGATAGTGAATTTGAGGATTCTACTGATGCTGATAATGACAATAATAATGATGGGGTAGAAAATGAGGAGGAGGGTGAGGGGAATTGTAGGGTATCTTCTTCAAATGTTGATAACATTATGTCACACAATAATTTAATTCCTCCATTTTTCCCAAATATTCCCCAGCGTACCCAATTTGATTCATCAGCAATGACAGTCGATGCAATTGATGAAAACAGTAATGCTATAATATGGGATTCGTCAATGAACCTCTCAAAGAGGATGTTATTTTATTCAAGAGAAGCAGTTAAAACTGCAGCTAAAGAATACTCTATAAGAATTCAAAAAGAGTTTCGGAGTAAAGAGACAAGGCTGAATACTATCACATTGGTATGTCATTATTATGATGAAGGATGTCCTTAGAGGTTGCATGCGACACTGAAGAAGAAGGCTTATTTGTGGGAGATCACGAAGTATGTCGATGAATATACTTGTTATGGGTTGAAAAAGTCTCAAGACAACCAAAATCTTAACACGGGCTACATGTATCCCATAGTGGAGGCTATGATTAAGAAGGATTCCTTGCTAAAGGTAAAGGTGATTGTTGCAAACTTTGATGAAAGATATAAGATAAAAAAACTACTACAAGAAGGCATGGTTGGCAAAAAAATAAAGCATTTGAGAAGATATATGGAAGTTTTGATAAGTCATATAACCATCTTGGCCCTTGGATTCATGCTGTAACTGAAATGAACCTCATCTTAATCTACCATATTACTGATTATGATCACTTTGTCAATGGTCGATTTATGCCAGGAGTTAAAAGTTTTCAACATCTTTTATTGATTTTGCAACCATGCATTGATGGCTTCAAACATTGTATGCCAGTGTTGTACGTTGATGCTACTTTTCTAACTGGAAAGTATAAAGGTGTATTACTAGTAGCATTAGCGCTTGATGGTAACAACAACATATTTCCAGTATCATTTGTTGTAGCTGAAGTTGAAAACAAAGAAAATTGGGAATTGTTCTTGTGTTTTTTACGGGATTTTATTTGCCCAGATATACCCAGTGTTGTGTGGTATCTAATAGGCATGCTAGAATCTTAAAAGCTATACAGTTTGAAAAATGGAATATGGCACCTCATCGATTCTGCATTCGACATCTATCAAGTAATTACAATAAGAAATTCAAAATGAAGAAGTTAAAAAGTTTATCATCAATGCAGGTATTTAAGACTATTGCTTTATCAATTGCCCTAAACCATAATACACAAGTTATACAATTGTTGAACATATTATGTTTTGAAATATGTTTTCATGTTTTTTTAACATATCAACAGCAACCTTGGAAGTTTAACCGGATAATGAGGTTCCTTCAGGGTAAAGAACCCGACAGCTTTGAAAAGGCACCTGGGCATGTAATGTAAAGCTTTGATTCGAGGAATGGTGTGTATGAGCTTAAACTACTCGTAGGAATTCAATAAGGAAGGGGGGACACAAGTAGGTGGTAAATCTTAAAGAAATGAGTTGCAGTTGTGGGAAGTTTCAATAATTAAGAATACTATGCTCTCATACCATTGCTGCGTGTTTGGCATATGGCATTGACCATAGAAAATTTATTGATCCCATTTATAAATTAGAAAACGACATAAAATCTTGGTCCACAACATTTATCCCATTTGGAGAATGTGAGTACTGGCCAACAATAGATGGACCAACACTTGTACCAAATCCAAATTGGATGAGAAAGAAGGATCGACCAAAAACAACACAAAATTGCAATGAGATGGATTGGAAAGTTACCAGTACTGACACTACCAGTTTTTGTAGTAAATGTGGCTTACTAGGTCATAACACTAGGACATATGGGCATGGTTGAATATATTGTAATTATAATGAATATTTTGTAATATTTGTAACATGTTATTTGGAATGCTTACTACTATGAAAATCTGTATTTTGTGCCTATATTTCCTTAATACTTATAGTAGTTTGGTAATGCTTACTAGTATGTTGAATTAATAATGTTCATCATTTTATTGTATTGACATCAATTGTTTGTGTTTGTAGATATGTCAGGTAATCCACCACCACAGCAAGCATACATTGATCTTGGACCGATTGACCATATTGTTCTACATTCGCAGAGATCACATAAATCCGAAACAATGTGGTTTAATGAGGTACAAATATGTCACTTTCAATTTACATAAATGAATTATTGAAATTAAATAATGTGTGTTGAATTAAATTGATATTAGTTATGATCATATTTGGCATTACTTTATAAATTTGTCCAACTAATAATAAAATCTAGAACCACTGATTGACTATTATATTGTCACTAGTAAATAATCTCTCATGTATAAAAGCATCAACATAAAAAAATAAAGTATAATATCAAAATGTTTATTGATTGGATTGTACATAATATTAAGTTGTAGTAGAGAAATAGGAAAATCATCTACGAAGAAGAGGATAAAGAGGAAGAAACTTACAACTGTAATTTAATTGCATAAAATATTATATATATTTTTATTTTTTACTATTTATATACGTATTGGCCAATTTATGTCCATATAGCATTACCTAGTTTAATGTTTTTCTATATATGTAGCGGTATGTATAAGCCATTTATAAACTAGTTTAATGCTTTACTTATGTTAATTATATTATTATATTTTTTTGTGATTATATTAGGATGAGGAGACAACACTTACTTGTAGGAGGGACACTGCACTCCTACGTGAAGAAGAAATTGATGGAAGACTTGAATAAGTATTGAGACAAACATATTTCTATGGAGTTGCATGTTTGGGTTTTTTTTTAGTTGGACCACCATCTTATTACGACTCTAGTTGAGAGATGGAGACCGGAGACTCATACTTTTCATCTTCCTGAAGGTGAGGTAACAATTAAATTGCAAGATATTGCTAATATAAACTGGACTACCAATAGATGGTAATCGATTCATTTGCCCATGTTGAACCTTGTTTTGATGAAAACAACTTTTATATTTGAAGAAAATAAAATTAAATAAATATTTTAATAATTAATTAAAGATAAATGATATTTTTAATTAATTAAATAAAGTATGAAGATGAAGACTTTCAATAAAGACATTGGAAGAATTATACAAAAAGAGAATAACAAGTTTGGAGAAATAAGATACATCTTGCTTCAGGAGGCTGAAGACTTAAGAAATTTATTCAGAGACCTAAACAATGTATAATGGCCACGTTCAGAGACCTGAAAGAAGTCAAAATCAAATGTTCAGAGTCCTAAACACCGTATAACGGTCACATTCAGAGATCTAAAGAATTCAAGTTCAAATTTTCAGAGACCTGAACACTGTGGAAATATGTTAAAAAAAAATATGCTACAAGTGAGTTGGTTGAATACTAATTTTCCTGCCATGCCAGCTAATGATAATAAAGAGGAAATTGCACGTTACATACGTGCATACTTGTTACAACTTTTATTGGGCATACTATTTAGTACAAAAACATCAGGTTATGTAAACCTTATTTTTTACCTTTGTTGGAGAATATTGCAACAATTAGTCAGTACAGCTAGGGCGACAGGTGTTTAGCATATTCGTATAAAGAGCTATGTAAAGCTACCCCGCACAACACTGCATAAATTGGTGGAGCTTTAATTCTGTTGCAGGTATGGGCATATAAGAGATTTGGAGATATATCGCCTAACCTACATAGTAGAGTTTTCACGCCTAGTCTACCACTTGGTCGGCGGTACGTATATATAAGACTTATGATATATATATATGTATGTATGTGTGTGTGTGTGTGTATTTAGTTGTTTTTTCTAGTATATTATTTGATTGTTTACCTAGTATACACTAAAGTTTAGCAGTACACAATAAATTTTTGAACAATAAAATTGGCAAACTTCTGCAAATTTATATTTCTTTCTTATGATATAGTTGTACAATATTGAAAGATGTTGGGTATGGAAATTAATATCTCTTAAGTAATTACAGATGGAGCACACCTAAGGATTCCACTGGAGTGCCAACTCATACTCTCAGACATATACGATATGTACTTGATTTAGTGACAAAGATTCCATAAGTCATACAAATTAATGTGCATTGATCTTAAAAATTTATGACTCAAAATTTGCTTTAGGATAGTAAAATCATATACATATTTATGTAAACTTGTGTTGCTTGTAGTTCACTTGGGAGCCATTCATTGATGATATTCCGGCAGTGTAAGCAAACGATGTTTTTCATTTCAGCAAGATGCATCGTGAGACGGGTCGCTTTTTCGGGTTTTGGTTTTAGTGGAAATTTGAATTTGGGAAATACATCATTTATTTCATAAAAGAATCGAGACCTAAATCTAAAAAGAAAATGTAAGAGTCGCCACCCGGTTCAGCTCAACAGGGAAATTACAGCGTAGCTGAATCGGACGAGGGCTACTACACTTTCTAGAGATCCAGGTCCGGACAAGTCCTTTATTTCATGTCTAATCAAAATAAATGGCCAATGTTCATTGATAACATTTTATATTTCTAAAGTTGATTCTCCATTGATTTAATCATGCAGCGTATATACGGATAAAAGCAATAAGTAAATTAGTTATTTACAACCAATCGAATCACAACAAAACTATCCTAGGGGATACATTTGCATAATTTGGGGATCGGGGTACAATCACCTATTTTACACGAGTATCTAATGCGTTAAAATTAGAATAAATAAATCAAATAAAATAAATCAAATTCTTGCAAAACAAAGGTTAGCACAAATATACGCAACAAGTTTGACTCAAATAGACAGAACGGGGAGATTAGTGATCTGGGGACATGCATTTGGGGGGTAGTCGGGTAAATTCGGCTAGTTTGTTCGGCTAGACTTGAAAAATAGTTTTGAAACGTTCCTGTATTTTTGTTTCATGAGAAAATACATTTTTGAAAATATTTTCTTTTACCGGTTTATTTCCATTTAGCATGTAAATGTGAGTCAATTTTTAGGAAATTTATAAGTTCGTCATTGCATTGTTTTAATCTCAACAACTTCAAAAATTAAATCTAAGGTCATAAATGCATGAAATGAATTTATTTTAGATGATTTCGATGATTTTCTGATTTTTATGTATTTTTATTATTTTTATATTTTTTGTGATTTTTCTGGATTTTTTGTTATTTTTTTGTTCCTGACCAGAATTTATAGTTGTGGGAATGAGATTACAGTCGTACTCTTGTAATTATATTCGTTCGACTATAATTACAGTCGTATGACTATAAATAATCCTAGTCAAAAAATTGCTAAGATGAGATGAAATGGAAAGGAAGTGTGGTCGTGGAGACAAGTACAATCGTAGGACTATAATTAGAGGAGTACGACTATAATCATAGAAGTACGACTGTTCATCCTGTCCAGAAACAGCAAGCTTGTATATTGGGTTTTAGGTATTTTATGCAAGAAAATGAAGCAAAACACTAAAAAATGAAGCAAAACACTAGTTTTAGGTATAGTTACCCTTGTAGCGCGAATCCACTGTCGATTTGACCAAAGAAAACACCTTGAATGGGCTCCGAATTGCTTCTCCTCCTTGGAATGTTAGGGTACAAAAATAAAGTCCAAAAATCTCCACAAGTTACGAATTTAATTGAGTTCAAGTTTTGGAATTAATTATCTTTAAGTAATAGGTTATTAACCTATGATTTCTATCAATTTCAACCTCACAATACGAAGATTCAAAGAGAATAGAGTAGGAGAAAATGAATGTGTATTTTCTACTCTTCTCTTCTCTTCTCTTCTCTCAATGCCTCTTGAGCTCTCTTCAATCCAAATTTTATGTATTCTGGTTCCCCCCCTCTCTCCTACAATTATTTTGCTTAAATATGGGACAAGAAGATAAGGAAACATCTCCAAAATCCACCCATTCTTCTCCCAAGCGGGCTTGGCTGGAAAAGTAGAAAGTGGATCTACAGTCGTATGACTGTAGTTTTTTTTTAATATCCCTGGAAAATCTCATGTTCACAGGCAGCATTACCAGAATATTGCTTTGAAGGAAATCAGTTATGGAGAGCTGTTGTCCCATTGATTTGCATGCACATCGTAGAATGGCTTCAACCTGACAAAGTACTTCGCCAATTTGGATTGCAACAACACATACCTATTGCACCTAAGTAAACAAATGAGCTGCATGATATTGATCTTATTCAGGTTAAAAGTTCTATTATGCAAAAAATGGCCTATTAGGTCACAATCTAGAATAATAGGGCAAATTTGATATTTACAGCTCAACCATGTGCTGAACCGCTCCATTATTGTTCTGAATACATGGAATGGTATAGGCGTATAACAAGGAGGTGGATTTCTGTTAGAGGTGCTGCCCATGGTGCCACAGTAAGTCATTAAAATTGAAAATTCATGTGGTTGAGTTTTCTTATGTGCAACTAGATTGTAATAATATATGTTATGTACAGGTTGATGGAATGGAGCAACTCGCCCTGGTTAGAAATTTAGATACTATACACAGGATAAGAAACAGTATATTTAGGTCACTTCGGGAGGAACGAAGTTATGTTTGGGGTTCTCCACCACCTTATCCAGCTCAGACTGCTACTTATCCGAATGTTGATGTGGATGAAGATGCACCTGTTGCTGCCACTGGTAGACGCCGCCAATGTAGCAAATCAAGGAGACGTAAGGTCCTATGACCAACTGATCCTTCTTGTGACATTTTGCCAAATCCAATATCCTATCATTCACATGATTCATATAGAGCTAGAACATCACAATAATCATAATCAACACAACAATATTCATCATGGCTTCCTAACCCATCTGCACCTGGTTCATTTGTTAGTCCATCAGGTCCATGACAATATGGGTTTAACACTTCTCAAAACCAATTCACACAATGGTCTGGGTCAGGCTAATCACCTTGGGCTATGCATAGTATGGTTACACCCTGTACTCTTTCTAATATGATATTTTCATCGTTTGCATGGCCATCTTCAGTAGAACAGTGTATTGGTATGTCTAGTATGTACACTGAGCAACAACCTACTTTCCCATATTCCAACTATGAAACAACACCAAATGTTGAATATAATATATTACAGTGCAATGGTCCTTTGCAGCCTCCAAATAGAAGCAGACGTAATATTTGATGTTTCATTTTAAATAATGTGTAATATTTTTATATTTTAGTAGGAGACTTATAAATGAGTATTTAGAATATTTACTGACAGTTCCCAAATGGCTAGTTACAGTACTAGAGGGGGGTGAACAGTACAATAAGGTGAATAAAAATATTTACAGACTCTCTTAAAAGAAACTTTTTAAAGAAACACAAGTTTCTTTTTCAAAAACAAGTTTTATTAAAAATGCAGAACTAATTAATATAGTAAAACTTGTGAACATAAAATTGTTTTTGTAAAAATAACTTTAAATACTAAAGCGATTAATTTAAATTGCAATAATTTAAATAGCATAAAATAAAAGGAGAGTAGGGATAGAAAAACGTAGACGCCGAATTTTATCCTGGTTCGACCCAACCGGTCTACGTCTAGTCTCCAAGCCAACCGCTTGAGATTTCCATTAACGTTTCCTTTATGGGCGGGAAACAAGCCTATATTACTTTTTGCGAGTTCAAGTAACAAACTCAATACTTTTGCAGGCTAAGTATCAAACCTTTACCGTTACTTTTTGGAGCTTAAGTAACAAACTCTACCGATGCTTTTTTGAAACTCAAGTACCAAACTTTTACAGTCTTTGTTGATCTCACCACCAACAAAGTAAACCCCCTTCACACAACCTCGTGTGAAAATACAAATCCCCAATGTATAAATATTTGAATGAAACAAATGTTGCTCTTTTCTATTTGCTCTCTTTGGCAAGTTGGAAGACTAGAAGTGTATGCTCAAGAATGTATGAATTGCTAATTTGTCTTCCTTGCCTTCAATTCTTCTTCTTCATCCCTTTTATATGGAAAAAAATGTATTATAGCCGTTTGATATAACTCATAAGGGATGATGGCTGTTAGCTTTAAGTCATAAAGATTTTATGGCGGTTAGAGTCATCTCTTAAAGAAGAATGTATTTTAATCTTCAACCCATAAAGAGAGATGTTAGTTTCAAGTCATAAGGGTTTTATGGCCATTTGAATCATCTCACAAAGAGAGATGTACTTTGATTTTTCAACCTATAAAACCATTTGTATATCATCATAAGGAAAAGTATATGTGTGTAAATAATAAAACCATGTGACTTATCTTGTAATAGGAAGTGTATGTGTTTCAAGTAACAAAGCCGTATAGCTAAAAGAGAGAGGGGGAAAAAAAGAGAGATATAAGTCATAAGCAATAGTTGATTTCAAGGCTGGGAATATTTGTTGACTTTAATCCATAAGTGATCTCAAGTCAAAGACATTTCTAGCTTAGGTCCAAAGTGTCTCTCAATCTCAAGTCATAAAGTCACATTAGATTATTTTATAAATATGCCAAGTTATCTCAAGAAGTGAGCTTCTTACCTTTAAGACTTTAAGCTCATAATCATTCCATGGCCGAATATATTGATCTCAAATCTTTTCAACCATAAACCAATATCTGTCAATTAATAAGCATATATATATATATATATATATATATATATATATTTCTTTTACCTTATATATTTATATCCTCTTAATATCTTTAAACTCAGAAGCATATATCAATCCTTTATGATATAAACTTAATATGGCCAAGAGAGTTGGTCCTCAACTCATAAGGCAAACCAAGTATTTATATAACTTAAGATGCCATAAAGAGCCTTTGTAAAATAAAAACATTTTAGCTCATAAAGCTCTTCAACTTAAAGATATAAGATACTCATTAAAATTAAATGTCAATCTTGTGATCATCAAAACCAAAGTCAACATTTACTATAAATAATGTGTAATATATTTTTTTATTCTGCATTTTGGGATGTTCTTAATATATTTAGTATAAAAATACTTTATAATTTCTTTAAAGTCAACATATACATCATTCTGCATTTTGGGATGTTCTTAATATATTTAGTATAAAATTACTTTATAAGTTTCTTTGAAGCAAAAGAGTGATCATTAAGATTTTATTACTTCAAGTTATTAAAATCGAGAAGAGTGCTTATTAACATTTTATTAGTTGGAATTATTGAAATTAAAAGAGTGGTTATTAAATTTATTTATCAAAAGTTAATAAATTTTGATGCAAATCTTAATAATATATACCAGTGTGCTAAATATAGTCACATATATATAAGTAAATCATTTATTTTATTTTATTGTCATAATTTATTAATATGGTGACATATATAAGTGTTCTAAACATGGTTTCATATTATTTATGCTAACTTAATTACAAAAAATAAAATGGATAAATAAGGGCCAAAGTGTTTGGTCTTAATTACATGGTCCAATTTTGGTACTGGTGGATATAGTTTTGTCCAATTTTTTGCTTGGCGGACACAATTGTCCAATATTTTAATAAGCGGACCGAACTCTGACAGATTCTCCTGCCAATCAGAGAATGTGTCCAATTTCAGCGTTTGCAGACATGACAAGTCTGCAATTGGTGAAAGCGGGCCTGAGGAGTTTGATTTTCAAACATGCGGATTGAAAACAAGTCCCCTATTGTCGTTAGCGGACGCCTATCCGTAGGATTCTACCACAACGTCCACAATTGGAGAACATAGACTCATGTAGTCTGCTTTTCTTAAAGTTGGACATGTTGATGTCCATAAATTTGACTGGTGGACTTCCCAAGGATAGGATTTTGACTTCAAATTTAAGTGTCCACTAACTGTATAAGCGGACTCAACCAAAAACACTATAGAAAGGGAAATAGTTCCGGATACACCATAGAAAGGGAAATACTTTGGCATAATGTCACAAATTTTTCTTTAATCCGAATTTAGATACTTCCATTAAGATCGATTCACTACGAGAAATCAAGCATTTGGTGACAACAAAAGATGTCACGTTATTGTAAAAAGTTGTCACATAAATATTTATATGACAATAAACAATTGTGACGGAGGCTGTCACCTAAAACTCCGTTGCTAAAAGGTTTTTAAAACTGTGACGATAAAAAGTTGTCACAAAAATTATAATTTTTTATGACAAGAAATTTATTGTCACATTATTTTCATTTTTTACAACTTTTCTTGTAATGAAAAAGAAAAAAACTCGTCGCAGATAAAGCATGTTGTCACGTAATATCTCGAGATATCAACTAAAAACACATGACAACTTTTGTTTGTTGTCACAAAAAAATTTATCTGACAATATTTTTATTATAACAATTGCGTATCAGTTACAAGTTTTTTGTTATCACCATACTCTTATAGTTATAATTTGAACTTGTCACAGTTAATTATCTATTACAATTTTTGATTATGCCCAAAAAGTATGTGTGACAATGTTCATTGTCACATATGCAGATTTGTGATAGTTATAATTAGAACTTGTTACGGTTATATATTTATTACAACTTTTGATTATCACCAAAAAGTTTGTGTGACAATATTCATTATCACATATGTACATTTGTGACAGTATAATTCAAACTTGTTACGGTTATATATTTATTACAACTTTTCATAATCACCAAAAACTTTGTGTGACAATATTCATTGTCACATGTGTTGATTTGTGACAAAGCATCCATTGTAAC
Source organism: Euphorbia tirucalli (assembly GCA_039660915.1). Classification (NCBI taxonomy): domain Eukaryota; kingdom Viridiplantae; phylum Streptophyta; class Magnoliopsida; order Malpighiales; family Euphorbiaceae; genus Euphorbia; species Euphorbia tirucalli. The sequence goes on from CM077639.1 coordinate 18,556,102, forward strand.
TAATAAGTATCAATCACAACTTTATTGTTGTCACACTATTTATAGAGATACAATTCTAAGTTGTCACAATTAAATATCTATTACAACTTCTAATTTATACTAAAATTTTTTTGTAACAATATTATTGTCACATATACAAATTCGTAACAGAATATTATCGTAACTAATATGTATTAGTGTCAAGACAATTTTTATAATTTGTAACAATTAGTAATGATTTTTATATATTAAAGTTTACAAACAAATAAAATAAAAAATTCTATTAATATAGATCTTGTACAACAATCGTGCTAGAACGTATACATTTACAAAGGCCTTCTACCATTCCCTTTTCTAATAATATATCACCATTATCTTTTCTAATATTATGCTAAAAAATGCATGACCCGTTGAAAAGTATCATCCACTCAGCCGGTGAGAATTACCATTTTTGCATCAATGTTGGTATTATTTATCCTTTTCTAATTTTCTTTGTTCTTCCTTTTTTTTAAAAAAAAAAAAGGAAAAAGAAAAAGATTATACTCCAAATCACAAAGCTAATAAGCATATATTAAGGATAAACACAGATAATGTACAAAACTAATTGGCATATATGATTGAATAAAAACATATTAATCACACCGAAAATTGACATATATTAAAGGATAAAACTAAACATGGAAAACACTAGTTGCCACATATTAAGAAATAACAACGGAATGTGTACACACAAAGTATGTATTTACATCATTTAAACCATCTATTGTGAAAAAACTAATCATTATGCCCAATAAATTATTGCAACCACAAGCCTAAACATCTAGCTCGACCAACTCTAATCCTTGAAAATGCAAAAAAGCAAAAACCAAATATTAATTTTTATCATTACAAGAAACATAACATTCGCCAACTAAATAAGCTCATACGTTATGCAGGAATCATATTTAGCTTTGAAACACAAATACCTGGCTCTGACAACACCAATCCCCTTTCTACATTCAAGTTTCTTGTTATTAGCTGAAGTTTGGATATCAAAAAATATATATATTACACGTTGCAATTTATGTAATTGAAATCACAAATACAATGTCCAGGCTATAGATTTGAAGCATGGTAAATTTTGTTAAATAGAGTATTTATTTTACCAGCAAGACACCTAATTACATCCTGTATATATATACTTAGTAAGCAATTAAGAAAAAATCAAAGTAATTAAAATTTGAGATTTTGTATAATCTGAGGTGATTACATAGTCATGAAGGCATGTGATCAGTGTAGATTACCATATTTAAGTTAATTGTGGAATAGAATACCAAAGAAGGAACTAGAAATCAAATATCAAGAATATATATAAGAATTCCTTGATTATACATGTAATGCAATGAATAGAATTGTAAGGAGGTTGGTAATGAAGCAATTGAAAAGTGTGAATAATATGGTGAACAGGAATATGAAAATAATTCCAGTAGGATACATGGGGTTGTATGTGGGACAAAAGATCATAAGTGTTTTACTTGAAGTTCCTTGCAGCATTTTGTCAAACAGCTCTATGGCCTGCATAAGGAGGACAAGTGCAATGTACTATTGTACTGTAAGGAAGATTACTAATTATAAGCATACTAAGGCTATGTGCAAGTGCAGCATTTGCACTTCTTAACACTTACTTCCTCTTTTTTCCCCTAAAAGATTACCCTTATAATAATGATGATGATGATGATGAATGGAACGGAACCACAAAAGTGGTCCAGTTTAGCTTGGAATGTTAGAGCGGAACTCCCCGAACACTCAACAAGCAAGATAAAAACTAATTAGGCATAAAATAGCTGTATGCTCTTGATCAAAATCTCACATAGCATAAAATATCAACAGTAAACACCAATCCTATCTAATCAAATTTTGCAATTTCAATTCCACTGATATTCAAAATTTATCAACAAACTAAAGCACAATTATGAATCAAACTCCATCTCAATTTCCAGAATTAATTTGTAAACTAGACATAGAAATAAAGCAGAGAATCAAAAAGTCAATTAAGAAGGGAAGAAATTACAAACTAGAGTAGGATTGCTGTCTGTGGCGAAATCTTCTACTATAGACTTGCTGTTGGCCGAGTTGACTAAGTCATCGGAGCCGAGTCTCTGGTGGGTAGCGGCAGCTAAGGGTAGATCTAAGACAGTGGCAACTGGGAGGCATTGCATCTGTTCAGTAACGGCTGGATCGCGCCTCTGTTCAGTAACGGCTGGTGGCGGAAAAGATGTGGCAAAGACGGAAGCGCCTGGCATGACGTGCAACTGGGAGGGCGGAGCGGTGGTGAGAGGCTCGCTTCGCGTCTGAACGGCAGAGTCACGATTCGCAATCAGCTTCACTATTGCTGTCGCCGGTTCCTATGTTGCTCACAATTTCTGGCCTGGCGGGTGATGCGTATTGGCCATCGGAGAAGGAAAGAAGGGACGGCAGTGGTGAGGAAGGGCAGCGGCAGGATGGAGAGATGGCTGTGGTGGCTGCAATTCCTCAAGGGAGAGGTTGCAAAAGTTTTAGGGTTGGACGATGAAAGAAAAAAAAAGTCTTTTGACTTATATATTTTCTAATTTTTTTTATAAAATAAAAAGTAAAAGACACAAAATAGAGGGTCGCTTAAAAAAAAAAGTTATGTCCTCAAGCCTAGATAATGGATTAAATCACTTCTTTAGGCAAAAATTAATGAGTTTGAAAATTGCACAAGCCATGATCTTGGTTTGAATAAAAGTTGCTGCACAGTAAAAACACTAAATTAGCGATTTAAAGGCAATGAAAGAGCCCAAAATTTAGGCTCTCTCCAAAAAGAAACAGAAGACTTATGTCCTCAAGTCTAGATCATGGCTTAAATCACTTCTTTAGGCAAAAATTAACGAGTTCGAAAATTGCACAAGCCATGATCTTGGCTTGAGTAAAAATTGCTGCATAATAAAAACACTAAATTAGCAATTTAAAGCACGATCATAGGCCATGAAAGAGCTCCAAATTTATATAAAAACCTAAAATACTACACTAAAGACATATTATGAATGAGCTATACAAAAATGAGGCTTAACATAAACTATGCCAAAATATGCCAGCTATTGGCCTAAAAAATATGCCAAAATTCATAAAATTACACATCAAATAACCTCAACATATCAAAAACAAAGTTGTAACCCGAAAACAGTAATGTACTATCATAAAACTAATCTTAAAAAAAAAAAACTCTCTATAATATAAAAAACTAATCTTAAAAAATAAGTCAAAGAAAATCCTTAAGCATGCAGGAATGAGCATCATCTGCATCTACACCAACTTCTCATAAATTTTTAAGCTCGTCGATTAATGGTCGCAAATACACATCAATGTCATTTCCTGGGCTATTTCTTCCAGGAATGAGCAATGCCATCATGAAGTAAGGTTGTTTCATGCATAACTAAGGCGGCAAATTATAAGGAACCAAAACGATTGTTTCATCATGAAGTAAGGTTGTTTCATCCAAAACTCAGAATTTAAATCAAACGGATTAGATAAAAAAAATTTAGACACCAAACTTAGACACTAAAGAATTCTGTGTTTCTACATCTATTACAAGGACACCAAATTATTTTCTTTGATCCACAATGTTTAAATGCCCAATCTAGAAATTTGTCACACCCTTTGACATATTCCTTACTAGCTCTATCCTTAATGCCGATCCATTCTTTATCTATTACCATTCCTATAATATCATAATTGAAACAACATAAATAATATGGTTCTAATTAATGGTTTGTGAAACAAATTTGAACCTGAGAATAAATAAAAATCTAGCAATGTCATAGTTAATTCCTAATATGATCATACATAAATTAAAGAGCAGCACAAATAGATAAAGCTTTAATGTATACATAACAAACTACTTCTAACCTTTAACCATTACATACCTATATTATGGATAACGATGCCAAATATACTGCTCAAATCTTTAAAATCTTGAAGCAAATATATGAGCTGCAATTAATTGTATAAAAAGAATAAGTTTTTCAACTAATAAAAGTTATCTCAGATCTATTAAACAAATAGCCATAAAGTTGTCGCATGGGAAAGATTAGAAAAAATAAACCTAATAGCAAGTATAAACTTCAAAAATAGCTACTTATACCAACCAATAATTTAACCTTGCATATCAATGCATTGACAACTTATGATTAGTAATCATGGACAGCTCAAAATACACATTTCATGTTCCAATCATGAGTATACCAATATAACTATCAGTCATAAAACAAACAGTAGATGCCCAAAAGAATTAACAGAGGGAGAAAGATATCCTAGATATTAACTTGTGATGTTCATAAAGAGTAGTGTTTTTCTCAAGCTTAGAGAATCAAATTTACATTCACCAACTTGCTAAGAAGGTCATAAACATAAAGACTTCAATAGAAATAATAATGTTCTACCACTTGATGTAGCATAATTGCTTCATAAATACCATGACATCCAATGACTGATAATCATATTCAGATAGGCATATTTAGGTCCATTTTAACTTATATTCTCAGTTATTTTTGTAATTTTAGTTCTAGTTTTATTATTTACTTGACTAGTTAGTTTATTTTATTTTATTTATTCTTATTAGTGTCATTCATCTCTTTTAGGTGTTTAGTAGCAGATTTTGGCTAGTTAGGAATGTTGCTAGAAGAGGAGTTGTAGGAGGCTGAACTTCAGCTGGATTTTTGGAAAATTTGGAGGCTGTTTTAGCTCCTCATTTATTCTACAAAGTGGTGCGCCTATCCGTTAGCTTTCCATAGCATCTTGAATTGCACCAATCGGAGCTGTATCGGAGAAGTTAGATGAGATTTCCTGCAACATGCTCGGGTCCTGCGGGTCAACCTTCCTCTGTTGACTTTTTCTTCTAATTTGGGCACTTCATATCTGATGGGCCGGATTTCTCTTTATTTGGTTAAGGGGCCCATTGCTTGCACTTAAATATTGGGCAGGTCATCTGTTTAAGGAGGCTAATTCCTTCGCGGGCTTCTAATTAGGTCTTAAAAGGGAAGACTATAAAAGGAGCAAAGAAACGAAAGAGAAGGAGATTTTTTTTTTAATTGGGATGCAAGAGCTGAAGAGAAGAGGGCTTGTTCACGTTTTCTTAGGTTCTCAAGGACAGAAGGCTGCACGATTTCTTGATGAGATTCTGTGGCTTGTGTTCAGTTATGAGTAGCTAAACTTTCTTCTAGTTGAGGTACTTGGATGTTTAATTTCATTTGCTTTATTAGACTTATGTTTTGATTTATGTTATGTTATCCGAATATTTATTCAATTCCTGTACTGTAGATTGTTTTATTGCTGTTGATTTAATCAAATTAATTTAGCCAGTTAATTGATTGATTGTACTGCATATTACTGAATAGAATAATAAATCGGTTATTGTTATTCTATCGTAGTGGCAAGTTAGCTTTGTGTAAAGTTAACAGAATTGACTAATTTAGTCTTTATGATTTACGGCATTTCCGATTTCATTAACTAAGATAGAGGTCTTTTGTGATTAATGATGCCATAGGTTAATTCTTGTTAGAGGTTTCTTGGAGATTATCTATTGGCTAGGGAAGTAGTTTATTCGGGCGTTTTCCGGAACTATCGGTAAATTAAGAAAAGATTAGTTATTGAGTGCGTTTCACCTCTAACTATAACTCTGTCTATTTGGATAATTGAATTGGATTTTTGGTGTCTGTGATTGACTTACGGAATTAAACTGAAAAGTATCTCAACTAGTTGTTCATTCTATTGATTTACTCTATTTTAATTTACAATCTGCAAATTCACAAATCACTTTATTTATTTTTATTATAAAACATTTGCAATCCAATCTGTTTCCTCTTTTTGCAAATAAATACACTTGCATTAATCCATGTGGTTCGACCCCATTCTTGCTATACTACCCAGTATAAGGAACCGAGGATTTTAATTAAAACTTTGACGGGTTGACAACCTATCAATGACGGTTGATGTACATTTTTATCATCTTGCTGAAATCCAATTAATCAATAGGTCCTACTAATTTTATTAGGATTAAGTTCCACATTTACACTTATTGCAGCAAAAAACAAGAATAGTCCAAAATCAACCCAAATTATACTTCAAGAAAAGAGTACCAGCAGCCGTAATATATTCCTTACTAGCTCTATCCTTAATACTGATCCATTCTTTATCTATTGCCATCCTATAATATCATAATTGAAATAAAATAAATAATATGGTTCTAATTAATGGTTTGTGAGACAAATTTGAACCTGAAAATAAGTAAAAATATAGTAATGTCATAGTTAATTCCTAATACGATTATAGATAAATTAAAGAGTGGCACAAATAGATAAAGCTACAAGCTGGCTATAACTCTTTCTTTTGCTGCATTTTCATCAATTCTAATAGAATATCAATATATATGAACTTTATTAAGCATCAAATCAACGCTAACTGAATAACCAATACTAAAGCACTACCAAAATTTCAGAATTAAAAGATAAACAGTTATACATATGTTGCATTCTACTACTTTATAACTTGATGAAGAAACAATAGCAACATCCATTATCTTACTCGCATAAATAGAAGGCTTAATCTAGTTTGACCTCTCATTCTTTTCACCAAGAAGTGCATCAGTTCGCTTATGCTTATTAGACCACTAACTTATGAAGATACTATCACAATTGGAACTTACAAGTAACACAAACCCATCAAAATAGATGATCCAAAAGTAAATTGCAATCATTTATTATTATATTCCAAACTGAAATCCAACTAATCAATAGGTCCTACTAATTTTATTGCGATTAAGATCCACATTTATGCCTTATTACAGCAAAAAAGAGAATAGTCCAAAATCAACCCAAATTATACTTAAAGAAAAGAGCACCAGCAGCCTACATATGTAATCTAACGAATTAACTATTGTTCCAAGAATACAACTAGGTAAAAATCTAAAAAGGAAAATAAATTCAAATTGTGGAATTTAGGAACGGTGAGAATTGGGCAACTTGGAAATCAAACCCAAAAGATTGAAAAAAAGACTACATATTACAAGATGAAAAATTAACAAAAATTTGCTCATGGAACAACAATATTATGCGCTGAAAATGGGAAAGAACAAACCTGTTTGTTGTATCTTAGCAAACAACAATGGGGAAGATAGCCATGACCTATGAATAACAACAAATCCATCATAGTTTCTGCCTCTAAATTTTTAAGATGGAAGAAATTTTAACCAGTAATTTGCTCAAGAATGATAATGGATATAGGTGGGGAAGATAGAAAAGAGAGAGATATAAGAAAACAGGGTAGATAAAGCATAGGTATTTGTGATCTCAAAAGAAGACAATCAATTATTTTCGTTGTTACAGTAAACTAAGAAAAAAAATAAATAAAAAAAACCCTTAACCAATAACATAAAAATTAGCAAAATAAACATTTTTCCTTTTGTTCAGAAGAGATCCTAAATTCTGAAAGTTTTAATGGAAAGCTAAAAATAATAGAGATAGTTGAAGTTTAGTAAATAGAGATCGTTGAAGTTTAGTAAAAATAAAATCCTTTTAGGTTGGAGGGAAAAAAATGTGGGAATAGGAAAAAAGAAAGGGAAAAAAAGGAGGTAAAATTAAAATCCTTGTTTAAACTTAATTAAAATATGGGGCAATAGTATGCGCTCTCTACCCTTAAGATAGGGTTTCTCATCTCTACCCCATATTAGGGTTTTTCGTTCTTCTATTGAGGGATTAGGGCTTATCTTATCTTTTTCAATCTTTTGCTTGTAATCGGTTATGGCTGACCAGCTCGACGCAGACACCATTGCCAGGGAATACGCACAGCTGCACTTGGCCGAGGAGGAAGGAGAGCCGGTGGTGGTGCTTGATGAGGAAGAAACTCCGCACTATGACTTGAGTCTAAGCCTTGTTGGGCGATTTTTAACTGATAAGGAATTGAATGTTGATGGCATGAGGGTAACGTTGGCTAAGGTATGGAAACCAGTTGATAGGGTTTCGATTACTCCATTACAGGATGCTAAATATCTCTTTCAGTTTAATCATATTTTCGACCTTAATCTTGTAATAAGAAATAGTCCCTGGAGTTTTGATAACCGTTTATTGGTTTTTGAATGTGTCACTACAATGGAAGAATTATATTCGGTAGAACTATTTTACGCTGAATTTTGGGTGCAAGTGCATAGTCTGCCAATAGGATTTCATACTAAAAGGGTAATAAAAGCAGTAGGGGATTACGTTGGGACATTTGTGATGGGAGATACTCAGAATTTCTCTGGACCATATCGGGGATACCTACGAGTTAGAGTATGTATTGATGTACGATAACCTTTAAAGAGACGAATGGGGTTAGGAAGAAACTCAACAAATTAGTTTTGAGTTCAGTTTAAATATGAGAAACTCCCTCTTTTTTGCTTCTTTTGCGGACTGCTAGGGCATAGTGAACATACCTGTACTGCATTTAGAGCACTGGGAAACCCGGATATTGAAAAGATGTTTAGAGTGGAGATGCGAGCAGTGCCAAGGAGATTGGAGGCAACGGCGGTTCCATGGCTAAAACCAGGTCCGAATATCAGATTGTGCCGTGACAGGAGCAACCTCATAGGGGTGGTTTTGTTGATTTGTTACAGGTTCAGGAGATGCAGGCTCAGCAAGTAGTAAATGAACATCAAACAACGGTTATGCCTGAAGCTGAACGTAAAAGAATGGAGTCTGGGGAATGCAGTGATATGTTAACCGTGGAAGTAATAGAGACGGATGGGGTTACACACATTAATATATCGGCCGGTCTAGTGGGGGCCCGCCGACAGCCATGAATTGCTTAAGCTGGAACTGTCGGGGTTTGGGTCGAACAGCGACAGTTCAAGAACATATTATTTCTGCATATCGACCCATGATGGTATTTTTGATGGAGATTAAAGTAAACAGAGATAAGGTTGATGCCGTGTGTAGGAAGTTAGGCTTTCATGATTTTATTTATGTTCCACATGTAAATCATGGAGGTGGTCTGGCGTTTTTATGGAAAGAGGAAGGTATGGTTGAATTAATCTCTTCCGAGACTAATTTTATTGATGTGATTGTTCACCAAAATATGGGTGATTGGAGGTTGACTGGGTATTATGGCTTTCCGGAGCGTAGTAGACGAAGAGATTCTTGGGATTGTCTGCTTCGACTTTCCATGGTTTCGACATTGCCTTGGTGTGTCGTTGGCGACTTCAATGATATGTGTGAACACGAAATTTTTTCTTAAAAAAAAAAAAATTTCATCGTTCACCGTTGACCCACGACTGTAAAATACAGTCGTGGGATTTTGTTACAGTCGTACGACTGTAACGTAAGTACAGTCGTACGACTGTACTTTCGGAGGCAGGTTGCAGAGCCATACCCCCTTGACTTGGAAAAGATGGGAAATCTTGAGCATTAAATGCTCAAGATTTTCGGGTTAGTAGGGGGTATATAAGGTTAAAAAAATCAGAATTATGGAGACTTTTGGGAAGAAATCTGATTTTTAGTGAGAGAAAATAGGATATATTACTTTCTTCTTACATTTTCTCTTTATTTTTTTGTTGTTAATCACTAAAACGAAGTAGAAATCCTAGGTTAACATTCACACTAAAAATCTAAATCATTTTGGGACAAAAACAAACACAAATCTGTGACTTTTCTGGGATTATTTGGACCCTTTTGCAACCTTGACTTCCTAAGGAAAAAAGGGCGAATTCACGTGGATTGGTGCGTAGCCAGGGGTCATTCCAGCTGTGGATCGTCGCCAAGGAGGTAAACAACCTTTAACTCAACCTTTTTTCCAGCTTTCTGGGTGATTTACTTGTGTTTGGTGCCTTTTTATTCAAGTTTTCAGGTTTTTATTTCTGGAAAAATAAGAACAGTCGTACGACTATTCTTGTAACAAGAACAGGGCACGACTGTAATTACAGTCGTGCCAAATCCTTTACAGTCGTACGACTGTGTTTATTTTCTCAGTTTCAGGCTTTTGTTTTAGGGTTTTTTAGCGATTTTTGCCTAGCCAGGATTATAGTCGCACGACTGTAGTATACAGTCGTACAACTGTAACTACAGTCGCACGACTGTAGTCCGCGGCCAAAAGCAGAAATCCCTAAAAAGCCCTAAAATCCAAAAAAATCATAAAAACCCAAAAAATTTCATAAAAATCAGAAAATTTCAGAAAATCAGAAAAAAATTAGAAAACCCCAAAAATCATCAAAATGAATTTTGTTGTGTGCATCACGACCTTAGATTTATTTTTTCGGTAAAATCGCATTTAGAACAATTCCACGACTGAGACCCGGTTCTCCGAAAACCGACCCACTTGGTATGCTAAATTAAAATAAACTGGAAAAATGTTTTCAAAAAACGATTTTCTCACAAAAACCAAAATACAGGGACGTTTCAAAAATGGTTTTCCAGGTCTAACCGGGCCGGCCGACTGGGCCAACCCTGGTTACCCCCAATTGCATGACCCCGAATTCTAATTTCCCAATTCTGTCTACTTGAGTCCTATTTATGACGTGCCGTATAAATTGTGCTAACCTCTGTTTTGCAGCTTTTATTTTATTTTAATTTTCTTTTTATTTGTATTTAATAGAATTAAATAGTGTATTTAGGCGGTTGTAATTTTTCTAGATTCTCGTGTATATAGGCGATTGTATCAGTGAGGCGAGAGTTTTATTTTTCTTTCGATTGGGTTGTAAGCTCTTAAATACTTATTCTTTTTACTTTACATGTTGTATTATTATCCCGTATGCGCGCTGTGTGCATTATTCAATAAAAATCAACTTTTAGCAAATTAAAGTGTCATAACTAGAACATTGGCAATAATATTTAAATTAGACACGAAATAAGGGACTTGTCCGAACCTAGATCTTTGAAAAGTGTGGCAGTTCCCACCTTGGTTCAGCTACACTGTAATTTCCCGGTTGAGCTGAGCCGGGTGGCGACTCCTATACTTTTTATCGAGATTTAGGTCTCGATTCTTTTTCGAAATAATCCGCTTTTCCAAAAAACGAATTTCCAAATCAAAAACCCCACGCGAGTGAGGGCCCCGCTGGAAATCGAGGCGCCCTTTCAGAAAGGGAGTCCCGCGGCCCGTCGAAAATGCGTCGTCCGCTCACAGTGGCGACTCCGCTAGGGATTTCTCAAAAGTTTTTCAAAAACTTTAAAGAATTTGACAAGCCCTGAAAAGTGTCTAATTTAAATTAAGCGGATCATTCTGATATGGCACTTTATGCATTTTTGTAGTTAGACATTTTTTGCATTAGGTTAGGTATCCATTATTTAGCCCGGTGAATCGTTGAAGTGTCGCCTAAGTTCCTCTTGGTCATAGGGGCACGAATACGAAACACCACCCATAGCCTCGTACGAACCCCTTCGTTCGGACCCTTGAGTGGGGAGAAGTGAGGAGTATATTTTGATATGGGAACCTTGATGTTATCCCGACTTTGGACCGAACTCATTTAGGCAACCTTAGTTGGATTCCCTTAGGATACCAAAATAAAATGTGTGAATAAAATAAAATCCGCCTTCATCATCCCTGGTTGATGGTCGAAGAGAACCCCTCCTAGGACTCGGTTAGAATTTTATCGACCTGACCACGTTTGGAAGAATAAGGTTGGAGGAATACGATCCGTGTGCTAATTGCTACGTGTCTTTTTGTCCCTCCATAACATACCATCATCCACATTTTTCACGAACATAACATACCGCATCTAAAGCATTTGAGTGATTCTAACTCACATTTTTTGTACAGCCATTTCCATTTTTCGCGTGTAAATACATTATTCACCCGTGTGCCATTAAACTAACCACATTTTTTGTAGCCATGCATCTTTTCATTGTGTGAAAAAAATAGTTAATTTACATACATCACTTGAATGTCATAAGCATTAACTATTTTATTTTACAGCCATGGGAAACGCGTGTCATGCATAAAGCATTCACGTGAATCTTGAATAACTCCATAAGGGTCACACACATCACATTCCCTACCAAGTAGGAAATCATTTTTGGTGCTCCACGAGTGCCGACAAAAATTCATCGCATTTCATCAAATCATTTTAGGCGCTCCACGAATGCCGATAAAATTCATCGCATTTCATCAAATCATTTTAGGCGCTCCACGAGTGCCGACAAAAATTCATTGCATTTCATCAAATCATTTTAGGCGCTCCACGAGCGCTGACAAAAATTCATCGCATTTCATCAAATCATTTTAGGCGCTCCACGAGTGCCGACAAAAATTCATCGCATTTCATCAAATCATTTTAGGCGCTCCACGAGTGCCGACAAAATTCATCGCATTTCATCAAATCATTTTAGGCGCTCCACGAGTGCCGACAAATTCATCGCATTTCATCAAATCATTTTAGGTGCTCCACGAGTGCTGACAAAAATTCATCGCATTTCATCAAATCATTTTAGGCGCTCCACGAGCCGATAAAATTCATCGCATTTCATTACATCATTTTAGGCGCTCCACGAGTGCCGACAAAAATTCATCGCATTTCATCAAATCATTTTAGGGGCTCCACGAGTGCCGACAAAATTCATCGCATTTCATTAAATCATTTTAGGAGCTCCACGAGTGCCGACAAAAATTCATCGCATTTCATCAAATCATTTTAGGCGCTCCACGAGTGCCGGCAAAATTCATCGCATTTCATTAAAGCATTTTAGGCGCTTCACGAGTGCCGACAAAATTCTTCACACTTCATCAAATCATTTTAGGCATTCCACGAGTGCCAAAAATTTCATTTTACACGTCAAACCATTTAGGTGCTTCTTGAGCGCCTGAACTCTGCTCGTTCACCAAGAATGCATTCACTTCACATTATGACACGGAAACCGAGATACTCCCCTAGTGTTGAAATTCCGCTCGTACACCAAGCACGAGTTCACTTCATAACATCAAAAATTCGAGGTCCCCCGACAACGAAACCCCGACCATGTGCCATGCACATGCCGATCTCACATCACCAAAGATCCGAGGCACTCCACGAGTGCCGAAACTCTGTCTATTCGATAAGAACATTCTTCTCATTTCACAAAACCCGAGGTGCTTCCCGAGCGCCAAAGTTCTCATCCATGCCAGCTTAAATTGCAATATATGCATACATAAATAGGAGCATACTTCACCACCCGAAGGATTAGTTATTCAAGGTTCGTGTCGCAAATCCATTTCATACAACATCCACATATCATTCATCCAACACGCCATGCATACATGCATATCCCCTAGAGTTCATAACTCTTCGGGTGATCATATTTCACTAACTTTTGTTCGAAATGTTTTGTAGTTTGGCTCCGGTCGGGACGAAGACTCGTGAGGATAAAGCGCAGCGATTCATCATCTAGTGAGTCTGAGGAGTCTACTCAGTTCGGGGAGGTTGAAGCGTCATCTAAATTTAGTGCTGAGTTTTCGCTGGAATTTGAACAGTTGCAATAGAGATTTCAAGATATGGCAATCACACCTGAAGCTGCTGCTGCCGCCATGATGGCCACCACTGCTATTCGAGAATTCATGAATTCTGATGAGTTTAAGAATCTCATCAAGAACCAAGTGCAGAGTGCATTGACTGAATCATCTAATCAGCGACCGGAAAGGGCCGCCCGTGAGGAGAGTAGCGGCGGGAGATTGAATGATGGATAGTCGGATGCTGAAGAAGGCCGAAAGGAATGTTGAGCGACCTGTAGAGTCTGCTTTAGAAAGGAAGATGAAGGAGATGGAAGAAACTATAGCGGAGCTGCGTGCTAGTTCTAAGATCCAATCTGCCAAGCGCATTGACCTGTCCACACTCATAGCCGGAGGGGTTGAAATGTTACCTGTGGGCTTTCAGATGCCTAGGATTACACCGTATGTCGGGAAAAGTCCTCCCACGGCTCACTTGAATCAGTACGTGCGGATCATGACCATGGCAGGGCTCATAATGAATCAATTAGTGGGACTGTTCCCTACTACTTTGGAAGGAGGGGCCATCACATGGTACAACAAATAGCCCAAGAGTGTGCACGGCGACTGGGATGCGCTGTCTGATGCTTTCATAAAGTACTTCAGTTTTAATATACAGCTAGAGGCCAAGCTACAAGACCTAGAGGCAGTAAAGCAGAAACCGAATGAGACCTTCTCAGAGTACTATCAAAGGTGGATAGACAAGATGATCCTCCTTCATCAGAAGCCGTTAGAAGATGAACTGATTATGAAGCTGATTGATGGGAGCTTGGAAGTTTATCGGAACGTGATGAAATATCACAAGTTTCAATCCTTGGTGGAGGTACATGAGTTAGCCCGAAAAGTGGAGAAATACGAGATCGATCCGGCTCATAACAGTTCTGGGGGGAGGGTATCGAAGCCGGACGTATTCTTCAGGGTACAAAAGTAATAACAATCCAGCAGCTTCCTCTTCGACCTGTGCCAAGCCGAGTCAGTCACCTGCTCCTGTCAAGCAAGTAGAAGTAGCGGCAGTAGCACAAGGGGCAATTCAACAAACAGCTGGAAAAGGGATTTCTCCTTGGGAGGATTCTCTCGGGTGGATTTTTCTGAAGTGCAGAAATTTAGGTTTTCTTCAAAGCCTGAAGCCGTACACGCCTCCGGTTGAGGCAGACAAGAACAACTTTTGCTCTTATCATGAGACCAAGGGCATCGAACCAATGAGTGCCATGCCTTGAAAAAGGTAATTCAGCAGTTGATTGATGAAAAGAAGATAAAAGCGCCTTGCTCAAAGCCCAATGTTCAGAGTAATCCACTGCCTCAGTTTGAAAGGAGGGTGAATATGGTGCAGTCAGGATTGTCTCCTAACTTTGTCTTAGCTCAGATCGCAAAGGCAAATCCTGCAATTCAAGTGGTAGTAAGTGAGGATACTGATCCACCTGTGAAGGAGAGTAAGCCCGTGAATCTAGATGATGTGGAATTGGATGACGACGCAGATGAGTTCGAACTGATGAGTAGACCCAAGCTGGTGGGCCAGACAACACCTGTTTATCTTGTTTGCACCAAAGATGGGATGTACATAAGAAAGGAGGACGCCCCTGTGAACAATGTCACGAGGAGTGGAAGGGTATATCAGCCCGAGCCACAGCGGTTAGGGGAACCGAGTAAAAGGGTAGAGGCCCCGGTCTAGGATTATTTGCCTGTCAAAGTGGATGAAAAAGAAGATCTAGTGGTGGAGCAACTTAAAAAGATGCCTGCACGTGCATCTGTGTGGCATCTACTTATGGAGTCCCAAAGGCACCGAGCTGCAATGGTGAAGAAGCTTATGGAAATGGATGCTAATCCGTTAATGTCTCCTGAGGAGGTGTGCATGGCAGTACAAGGAGTCCGCAATCTGATAGTCCCAAAGGGATCACCTTCATTGATGATGACCTGCCACCGGAAGGAACTAATCACAATCGTGCATTGTACTTGAAAGTGGAAATGATGGATAGAACTTTACCTTGTGTGATGGTTGATGATGGTTCAGCACTGAACATCTGTCCTCTGAAAGTATTACCAAGTCTCCACCTGTCTGAAGAAGCATTGTCACGGTCTAACACGGTGATCCGGGCCTATGACGATTCAAAGCGCACTGTGATTGGTACTTTTGAGGTGGAGGTGTCAGTTGGAGAAGTTAAATCAACTATGCTGTTCACTGTCATTAACATTCCGGTGACTTTTTTCTTGCTTTTGGGAAGGCCTTGGTTCCATGCATTGGGAGGCGTGCCATCAACCCTACATTAAAAAGTGAAGATTCCGATGGGAGGAAAAATCGTGACTCTTGAGGCAGATGAATCTTCTGTGGTAGCTGCACTGAACTCAGTTGAACAACCTCTGACCGGCTTCCAGGTGGTGGTTGTCTCAGAACATAAGGAGAGAGACTTGATGTTTTCCCCGTGGATCCATAAGTATTTTCAGAAGTAGAATTTCATCCCAGGAAAGGGGCTAGGAGTCCACCAGCAAGAGGTCGCAAAGTTTGATATCATTATGGGCCAATCACACCGAGGGGGTCTTGGTTACAAAGGTGCTGAAAAGAAGGAAATCCCGGAGATAAAGAAAGTCCATCTCTTGGACACTTTTGTTCGAGCCAGTGGTGGGCCATATGGTGGTAAGCCGGAGCCGATGATTATTGGTGGGGAAATAGTCCCCGGGTTTGAGATCTTTGCTGATGTTGTTGACTTCTTGAAATATGGGGTTGGTTCAATGGAAGAAATGCTTAAGCTTGAAGCTGTGAAAGAGATCACTCCTCCTCTAATAATCCAAGCTGAAGTAGTGGCTCCCATCATCCCAGAGGAGCAACCAAAAGAAGATGCAGACCCCTTTGTGGATGCCATTACTAAGGCATTTGCTGAATTGCTGAAGAAAGGGCTAAAAGAGAACCCTGTGAAGAAGGAAGCTGTTTCAGGACAGACAGAGTTAGTAGAAAAGGCTGTTGCTGAACTAACCAAGATGATGGCTAAAGGGAAAGCGAAGAAAGAAGAAGATGTCCTGTCGGAAGCATAGAAAGAGACCCTCGAGGCTGACCTGAATGACTTGTTCAGGGAAGAACCTGCTGATCCAGAAGACCAAGCTGCCGAAGACCCTCCGTATTTGGAGGAAGAAAATGATTTCTTTGTAAACTAATCCTATGTACTTGATATGAACAATTCCACTTTTAAGGCAATGAATGAAATGAAATCGAACTTTGCTTATTTGTGTGATGTTTTTCCTAATGGCTCTGTGCATACATGCAATCATTCATTCAATGTGTTCAGCATTCATGACACTGCATTACATGAAATTAATTTGGGCACAATTGAAAATCCTAAAATGGTATCTATCTCTAACGATCTCAATCCTGAAGAAGAGAGAGAATTGACAAAAATACTTAAAAAACATATGGGAGCGTTTGCTTGGTCTTATGATGATATGCCGGGGGTTGACAGAGAGATAGCAGAGCACAGAATTCCGATTGATCCCAAGTTCAGCACAGTAAAGCAGAAGCTCAGGCGTCTATGTCCGGAATGGGCCGAAAAAGTCAAGGAGGAGGTAGCAAAGCAGATTAAGGCCAACTTCATGGAGGTGGTGGACTACCCTGAATGGTTAGCCAACATAATCCCAGCAGCCAAGAAAGACGGAAGAGTCAGGGTTTGTGTGGATTATCGGGATTTGAATAAGGCCTCCCCAAAGGATGACTTCCCACTTCCTCATATTGATGTCCTAATTGACAGTGCAGCAAGGGCAGTTATGTACTCATTCAGGGATGGTTTCTCGGGGTATAATCAGATCTTAATAAATGTCATCGACAAAGTCAAGACGGCCTTCATCACCGAGTGGGGGGTATACTGCTACAGAGTAATGCCTTTCGGGTTGAAGAATGCTGGGGCAACCTACCAGCGGGCGGTTACTACGTTGTTGCACGACATGATCCATAAAGAGGTTGAGGTGAACGTTGATGACATGCTGGTGAAGTCCATGACCCGGGAAGAGCACCCTGCCATCCTGGATAGATTTATGACCAGAATTGAGAAGTATAACTTGCGGCTCAACCCAAAGAAGTGTGTATTCGGAGTTGCATCGGGCAAGCTGTTGGGGCATATTCTCAGTCAAAAAGGCATTGAGATGGACCCAGATAAGATTAAAGCTATTCGAGATATGCCAGCACCAAAAACAGAGAAAGAAGTTAGATCTTTTCTAGGGTCGCTTCAGTATGTCAGCAGATTCATTGCCAGATTGACCACTGTCTGTGAGCCCATTTTCAAGCTTTTTCGGAAAGAACAACCCGTTGTGTGGAATGACCAATGTCAGGTTGCATTTGATAGGATCAAAGAATACTTGACCAACCCACCAGTGCTGAAGCCTCCAACACTGGGAAAGCCTTTGACCCTGTATTTAGCCATTGAAGAGACATCCATAGGGGCGATGTTGGTTCAAGAACAAGATGACAGAAGGGAGCACGCCATTTATTACCTCAGTAAGAAGCTACTAGATTATGAAACTCGGTACACTGTGGTGGAAAAGACTTGCACTGCCATGGTTTGGTTGATGAAGAAGTTGAGATACTATTTCCAATCCTATAAGGTACAAGCTGTAGCGAAAGTTGACCCAATGAAATACCTCTGCTCTGCACCATCCTTAACAGGAAAACTATCCCGGTGGTTGCTGTTGCTATCAGAATTCGACATCAAATACGTGACGAAGAAAGTGATCAAAGGAAGAGCAGTGGCTGAATTCCTTGCCAATCAGCCGCTTGAATCTGATTATGTGGAAAACCTGGAATTTTCGGATGAACAGTTGGCCTTGGTGGAAGTGGATGTCAGAAAATGGATTATGCACTTTAATGGGGCCGTGAACAAGAGGGGAGCAAGCCTCGGAGTAATTATTGTAACTCCTGAGGGGGAGATAATTCCTTTGTCAAAACGGCTAGAATTCCCGGTAACTAACAACAGTGCAGAATATGAAGCTTGCTTGTTTGGCATTAATGCCCTCACCACACTAGGGGCAAATGATGTGACCATTGTTGGAGATTCATTGTTGGTGATCCGCCAAGCCACCGGGGAATGGGAAATCAAAGAAGAATCACTTCGCCTATACTTGGAGACTTTGTGGGAAATGGTGAAAGTATTCGGGTATATTGAATTCAAGCATGTGGCTAGAGAAGATAATCAGATGGCAGATTCATTAGCTACCTTGTCATCCATGTGGGAAGGACCTCAGAAAGCACCAATGCAACCTTTGATCTTGGAAACCGCTAGAACACCTTTCCATCGTTCTAGTGAAGTCCTGACATTAGCCACAGACGATAAGCCCTGGTACCAAGATATAGCTGACTTTCTACAGAATGGCCAATACCCTGAAGAAGCAGATGCATCAGATAAGACCACTTTGAGAAAATTGGCGGCTCAGTTCAGGTGGTTTGATGGACAACTTTTCAGAAGGACCGCCGATGGATTGTTATTAAAGTGTCTGACGGAAGCAGAAGCCAAGAAGGTTATGCAAGAAATGCATTCAGGGATCTATGGCCCACACATGAACGGCTTAGCTTTGGCAAAGAAGATCATGAGACAAGGGTACTTCTGGCTTACTATGTAGACTGATTGTGCAGAAGAAGTGAAAAAGTGCCACGAATGCCAGATTTACGGGGACATCAGCCATCTTCCACCTATGGAATTGTAAAACCTCATGACTCCTTGGCCGTTTGCAGTATAGGGTATTGACATAATTGGTGAAATTCAGCCTCCAGCATCGAACGGTCACAAATTCATTGTAGTGGCAGTCGATTATTTCTCCAAGTGGGTTGAAGCCAAGTTTTATGTCACGGTCACAGCTAAGAACATGGCTAAGTTCATGAAGAAGCATATTTTTGCAAGATATGGAATACCACATCACGGGGTGACTGATAACGGAGTGCAATTTCAGGGGGCTACAGCTGAGTTATTCGAAGAGTACAATGTGGAACATCGTAAGTCTTCCTCTTATAGGCCATAAGCCAATGGAGCAGTAGAGGCGGCAAACAAGTCTATTACGAAGATCTTGTCCAAGACCACTTCAACCTACCGGGATTGGGCAGATAGATTACCTTATACTCTATGGGGGTACAGAACCAGCGTTAGGACGCTGACTGGAGAAACACCTTATTCCCTAGTTTATGGGATGGAAGCAGTCCTTCCTATTGAAGTGGAATTGAAGTCACTAAGGACGGTCTTAGAAGCCCAGTTGCCTGAAACAGAATGGGTAAAGGCGAGATTTGAGCAGCTGGCTATGGTCGATGAAAGATGTCTTAAGGCTCTAGATCATCTATAGATGTACCACCAAAGGATGGCTAGGGCCTATAATCGACGGGTTCGTCATCAGAAACAGCCTCTGAAAGCGGGAGATCTAGTGTTGAAGCAGATGAGACCGACTAACACAGATGCAAGGGGCAAATTCAAACCTAATTGGGAAGGGTCGTATGTGATAAAGAAAATACTCTCCAAAGGGGCAGTGAAGATTATGGATATGGATGGCAACGAGTTTACCAACCCGATTAATCAAGATCACCTCAAGTGCTACCATATGTAAAAAAAAAAAAAAGGGCCTGTTAAGTCGAAAACCCGCAAGGGTGATTTAAGCAAAAATTAAGGCAATGAGGGTTAGCTTATCGACCAGAAAACCTGAATAGGATGGTTGATAACAGGAATGAGTTCGTTCGAGATATGTAATAATTTTAAAATTTTCAATTGATGCGATAATTAAATTTCATTAATGAAGTGCGTTTTGCTCAACACATTGCATGAATGATTGGAGTATGTTACATGATTCATTTGTCGAAACATCCAGATAAACAAAGACATGTAGACGCCTAAGTGTGCAATTGTGAATATCATCCATTTGTAAAAAAAAAAAAAAAGGAAGAAAGGCCTGTTAAGTCGAAAACCCGCGAGGGCGATTTACGTAAAAATTAAGGCAAAAAAAAAAAAAACAAAAAAAAGGAGAAAGATCGCATCAATAATAAAGGAGATGTATATAAATAATAATAATGGTAGTTAATACATGCATGATAATGAAAATCACTTTTTCTTTTATGCTCTCCTTTTCTTGACAGGAAGTGATCTCGCGGCCTCAGAAAGAGCCAGCCAGCGGAAAGTCGCACCCTCACGCGCCTCACGGGTCGGTAAATCCTGGATCTCAGCCAGCCACTACTTGTAACGATCATCTGTCTCTGTAGGAGCAAGCGAGGCATAACTCAACGCCACACGTTGGGTATCTCCAGCCCAGCAAAGTCTGATGTGATCTGGCCAAGCAGCAGTGTACTCCTCACAATTGGTGACGCAAGAGCGCTGGGGGATATCCTGCAGATGATCGTACTGCTGGCAAAGGCGACTCGGAGAATAGAATGTCACCCTGGTCAGTCCCAACAACTGCACACCATGTGCCCACATGTCCACAATCATATAGGTAATCTTCCACCAGGGGCATACCCACCTAATCTGGTCATCAGTCAGGCGAGATAGCCAAATGCCCCACTCATCAGCAGACATATCAGTATAGGAGTCAATGGAGAAGCCTCGTCCCCTGAAATTGGCCGGGTGGTATTTCTTAAAATTCTCTCTCGGAATCTTGAGAATCGATAGCTTCTCCAACAACCAAATCTGCAGTTGATGGCAAGTAAGGGTTAGAAGTTCATTTGACCTAGAAATGCACCAGACAATAAGGAGTTTTACCTGGAGCAGTGTGAGGTGAGGGCCAATGTGGAGAACACCATTTGTCTTAGATGCATGCAAACTGATCAGCATCTCAGCAAGTGTGAAAGGAGCTGGAGATGCCCCCACAGCCATCTGAGAGATAAGGGAGACAGCCCTGAAGGAGACAACCCCATCACTAGGACCATAAAAATACCGGCTCACAAGTAACAGACTAACCATAGAGGTCCAGCTCATGTGGTCCCTAGGGGCATTGATACACCACCCCAGTACAGAGTCCAAGCTCAACCCGGGAGAAGGAGAACCAGTAGCAAGTAAAGCTTCTACCTCGGGATTGGGAAGCCCGAACAAGCTCACCAAGAAAGAAATGCTACCAAAAGTGAACTCAGGGACGGCAATGTCCACCCCTTTGTGGCAAGGGATATTCAAGATGGCGCTGAATTCTTCATATAAGGGGCAGAGCTCTTGGCATGAGAAGCGGAAAACGTTATCTACTGGATCACAGAAGCGATAACAGGCGTTCAACAATTCGATGTTCCAGGGGTGTTTGTAATAGGCCTTAAGATTCCACAACCCGAAAGGCTTCAATTTAAGCTAATCAGTGTGATGATTCTAGAACATTGTAAAAGCCTGGATAAAAAGAAGCAAAAAATTGAACAAGCAAAAGAAGAAGAGTGAATTTCCAAATATTAATAAAACAAAAGCAAATCCCATAATGTAAAAAGTGCAGTTCATAATATGCCTAAAAATCCAGTACAGAAGAAGAAAAGCTATGAAGACAACAAATAAGAAAAGCAGGACACTCCATCTAGCTCTCATCCTGCCCCTCATCCTCCTCCTCCTCCTCGGACTCACTCTGATGCGTAGCCCTGTAGGAGTCAAAGTCCGCCTGTAGACGAGCGATCCCAGCCTGCAACCTGGCTATCTCGGCTCTCGCCCGATCGACCTCTTCGTTTGCAGCCCGGGCCCGAGCCTCAGAAGAAGCAGCCTCCCTGACCTGATCTCGAAGCATCTCGACTCGGGACTGCAGTCAACAGCATAAATTAACATTCATACATACATACATGCAGGTTCATGCATTACATAAATCATGACATGATGCAGGAAACACGGGATGCTTACCGCCCAAACACCATTCTCATGGACCAAGAGGCCCCCCAGGCCCTTGTACCGATAGGCTATCTCCTCCACCTCAGCTTGCCGGACCTAGAGAACGATAGAAAATTTTTAAAAAAAAAACAAAAAAAAATCATCGTAGACTTACATGGGTGGTATCCTCCGGGAAGAACACAGCTGGCTCCTCACGAGGAATATTCCACGTCCTATAGGCGAGGGAGCCATCCAACCCTGTCAAATTGAAGCTGGCTCTAAGCTCGGACACTAGGAGGCCCTCCACCACATCACTGGCGCCTACAGCTTGAGAAGCCGAAGCTGCAGCGCTACCTGCCTGGACGGGGTGGGTCCTATCCTGAATAGGAGTATCCTCCCCGGCTGTAGCCGCGCCAACACTCTCGCCGGCCGGGCCACTGGGCTGAGAAGACCCAGCTCCCCTACATCTCTTAACCTATGAAGAGAATAAAGAGTAAAAAAAAAAAGAAAAAATGATGAAAGGAGAAAGTGAATACCTGGCGAGGACGAGGAGGAGGAACCGCTGGTGCGCCACCCGCAGCAGGCAATCAGCACTGCTGGATGTAAGCCGGATAATCTCCGTCCACGGGGTCTACACTATACCCCTCTCTGAATACATCAGGGTATGTCACAGGGTCAGCCAGATGCGGCCAGAAGAGCGCCTGTGGAAACGGTGGAGGCACAAGCCGGCTAACTGGACCATCGATGTGGTCGGAAAGGAAGAGGCGCTCGCCTAAGTACCACTCTTGGGACATAGGGCACTCCATGACAAACCGGCGATGGTCAAAATGCGCGGAAGTCTGCACTAAAAGGGTGATGGCACCTAGACCCTCCCAGGGATGGTGTCGGATTTGTAGGGATGCAATAAAAGGGATTCAGTATAGGTAAATAAAAGTTGATTAAACTTTCTTACTAACGAGTTTTGTCTACTTACCCTCCCCCAGGTGATGTCAAGCAAACTCTGCCGCACCTCCTCTATATCGCGGCCTATGCCCTGCCATCCCTGCGTCCAGCAACGCAGGATAGTCGGCTGGACATCGCCCTGGACGTCTCTCAGCTCGGGCGGCTCCAACACATGATGCTCGAACGCCTAGATCTATAGTTACAAAAAATATATATATTAGTCTTAAAAAAAAAAAAAAGAAGCGAGAAGAAAAGAGATAATACCAGAAGGCCAAACCAAAAGCCCAAGATCTCCTGCTGCGCTCCTCGGGCACATAAATCTAGCCCGTAATATAGCTGCCCTAATGCAGCTCGTGCCCAGTCCAAGGATGAGAAGGCAGCCAAGTCCGCCAGTGTGGGAAGCAGAGTCAGATTGCAGGTACTCTGGCCAGTGGGGAACAGCGTGCATGATAGGAGGACGAGCACGTAGGCTCTGGTGTACCGCTCCATGTCCTCATCGGACAAGCCAGGGCGAGCAGCCCAATAAGCCTCCACCCGGGAGCATAGGATCTTGCCCTTCTCAGGGGTGCAGCCAATCAGTCGCCCGATGTAAGCGTCTACCTGTTGATGCTGGGTCAAGCTACAATTAAAGATAATGGGGGTCCCATCAAACCCAAAACCGGTGATAGCAGTAAAGTCTAAGGGAGTGATAGTGAACTCCCCGATGGGCAGGTGGAAAGTGTGGGTTGTGCAAACCCATCTCTCGCACAAGGTCGTCAACACGGCATGCGTAGTGTGGGGAGTGCTCGTGGGCAAAGATAAGATAAAGGACTCGAGCCCCAAGATCCGAACCCGGGCCCGCACAGGCTCGGGAAGCCGATCCCACCAAACACATGGCAGGGAGAGATTCCCGCTGCCGGTAATCCTGTGTACCTGCATTATGGGGAAGTACAATACATGCATTAAAAAAAAAGTTAAGGCCTGGGTTTCTTGCTACAGTCGTACGACTGTAGTACGCGTTGCACGTGCGTAGCTACAGTCGAACGACTGTAGCGCCTACAGTCGTACGACTGTTCATCGTTGGCATGAACAGTCGCACGACTGTTCATATTCCTGCAGAAAAAATTTCAAAATTCATCCAATTTTTGCAATTTCTAACTCGTTTTCCCTAATTTCTTGTTTCTATTAACTACAGGGGACTCCTAGCATGCATTCTACTCAACCAATCAACCCAGAAATCGATAAATCATGCAAATCAATTCCAAAAATTCAAAAGGAAAAATATTGGAAAACTCAAAATCAAAGCCTAAGAATCGGGTACCAACCTGAGTAACGGACAAGTGGGAGTCCATTGCCAGTAGAATGGGGATCTCCGTCCCGAAGCGAATCCCGAAATGGTCCATGTAAAGCGGGTGCCCATATCCTTGTGCAATCCCTACAAAAGGGATCTCATCGGGGTTATTTTGTTTCTGGAATCAAGCTACTCTGGATCTTTTTCAACTTCTTTCCCATTTTCTTCAACATTTTGGGCGAGATTTTGAAGATTAGGGTCGGTTTCAGAGAGAGGGAGAAGAGAGGTTTTTGGAAAAATGAAAATGGAAGAGGAAAGGGGCGGAAACCGCCCCTTAAATGTTTTCTGCCCGCGAAGTACAGTCGTACGACTGTACTTCGTCTACGGTCGTACGACTGTATTCAAAATTCAAATACAGTCGCATGACTGTAGTGAAAAATGGAGGGGAATTTTTAATTTTTTCCTATTTATCCTTTAAACCCTATTTTCATTATCTGACACTTAATTATCCCTCACGGGAAGGTATTTTAGTAATTTTGCAGGGCTAACTCGGCGGCAAATAATTTCTTCCAACAATGGTCTGCCTTGCCCAAGGGCACAAAACCCGAGAAAACCGTGAAAAATTCACTGTAGGTACAATCTCACCAAACTGCATTTTCAACGCGTCCCTTGTGCCAAGCCATACCGGCCCATCACATACACACAAAGAATCATAGTCCCCCACGACTTTAAAAGGGAACCCAAATCCAATGTCAGTCCGTTGGGTGCGCCCAGCCGCACGTGATTGTCACACATACAGACAAAAATCATAGTCCACCACGACTTTAAAAGGGAACCCAAATCCCGTGTCAGTCTGTTGAGTGCGCCAGTCGCACACGACTATCACATCTTGTATTCGCCAATCCAGTCCTGCACGACTATAAAAGGCAACCAAGACACGTATTCCTGTATTTATTCTTGATCGAAGGGGCAAAAATTTTTGTTTCAAAATTATCGATCAAGGAATAAATACGTTCATCAAACACGCATTACATGCATTCTTGGCTCGGTATAACAAACCGTACACAGCCTTTTGACTCCAAAAGTCATTCTATCTCGGTGCCATCCTTGCGCGAAAACCATTGTAAGGAACCGCTCGACTCCAAAAGTCGTCCATCTTCTCAGTGTCATCCTCATGTAAAAGGCATATGGACCACCTGACTACCAAAGTCACCTGCAGTTCACCTGCGAAAACCGCATTTGCATCATGATTTCGTGTTCTTTGTCGTGTACCTAAATACGTTTCGAAAATCGGACTTCAGCTACATGAGGGGCAGCCTGTGAACACGAAATTTTTTCTTTAAAAAAAAAATTCATCGTTGACCGTTGACCCACGACTGTAAAATACAGTCATGGGATTTTGTTACAGTCGTACGACAGTAACGTAAGTACATTCATACGACTGTACTTTCAGGGGCAGGTTGCAGAGCCCATACCCCCTTGACTTGGAAAAGATGGGAAATCTTGAGCATTAAATGCTCAAGATTTCCGGGTTAGTAGGGCGTATATAAGGTTAAAAAAATCAGAATTATGGAGGCTTTTGGGAAGAAATCTGATTTTTAGTGAGAGAAAAAGAGAGAAAAAGAGAGAAGAGAGAAAATAGGATATATTACTTTCTTCTTATATTTTCTCTTTATTTTCTTGTTGTTAATCACTAAAACGAAGTAGAAATCCTAGGTTAACATTCACACTAAAAATCTAAATCATTTTGGGACAAAAACAAACACAAATCCGTGACTTTTCTTGGATTATTTGGACCCTTTTGCAACCTTGACTTCCTAAGGAAAAAAGGGCGAATTCACGTGGATTGGTGCGTAGCCAGGGATCATTCCAGCTGTGGATCGTCGCCAATGAGGTAAACAACCTTTAACTCAACCTTTTTTCCAGCTTTCTGGGTGATTTACTTGTGCTTGGTGCCTTTTTATTCAAGTTTTCAGGTTTTTATTTCTGGAAAAATAAGAACAGTCGTACGACTGTTCTTGTAACAAGAACAGGGGCACGACTGTAATTACAATCGTGCCAAATCCTCTACAGTCGTACGACTGTGCTTATTTTCTCAGTTTCAGGCTTTTGTTTTAGGGTTTTTTAGCGATTTCTGCCTAGCCAGGATTACAGTCGCACGACTGTAGTATACAGTCGTATGACTGTAACTAAAGTCGCACGACTGTAGTCCGCGGCCAGAAGCAGAAATCCCTAAAAAGCCCTAAAATCCAAAAAAATCATAAAAACCCAAAAAATTTCATAAAAATCAGAAAATTTCAGAAAATCAGAAAAAAATTAGAAAACCCCAAAAATCATCAAAATGAATTTTGTTGTGTGCATTACGACCTTAGATTTATTTTTTCGGTAAAATCGCATTTAGAACAATTCCACGACGGAGACCCGGTTCCCCCGAAAACCGACCCACTTGGTATGCTAAATTAAAATAAACCGGAAAAATGTTTTCAAAAAACAATTTTCTCACAAAAACCAAAATACAGGGACATTTCAAAAATGGTTTTCCAGGTCTAACCGGGCCGGCCGATCGGGCCAACCCGGTTACCCCCAATTGCATGACCCCGAATTCTAATTTCCCAATTCTGTCTACTTGAGTCCTATTTATGACGTGCCGTATAAATTGTGCTAACCTCTGTTTTGCAGCTTTTATTTTATTTTAATTTTCTTTTTATTTGTATTTAATAGAATTAAATCGTATATTTATGCGGTTGTAATTTTTCTAGATTCTCGTGTATATAGGCGATTGTATCAGTGAGGAGAGAGTTTTATTTTTCTTTTGATTGGGTTGTAAGCTCTGAAATACTTATTCTTTTTATTTTACATGTTGTATTATTATCCCGTATGCGCGCTGTGTGCATTATTCAATAAAAATCAACTTTTAGCAAATTAAAGTGTCATAACTAGAACATTGGCAATAATATTTAAATTAGACACGAAATAAGGGACTTGTCCGAACCTAGATCTCTGAAAAGTGTGGCAGTTCCTACTTTGGTTCAGCTACACTGTAATTTCCCGGTTGAGCTGAGCCGGGTGGCGACTCCTATACTTTTTATCGAGATTTAGGTCTCGATTCTTTTTCGAAATAATCCGCTTTTCCAAAAAATGAATTTCCAAATCAAAAACCCCACGCGAGGGAGGGCCCCGCCCGAAATCGAGGCGCCCCTTCCGAAAGGGAGTCCCGCGTCCCGTCGAAAACGCATCGTTCGCTCACAATATGGTTTCGATAGAAGAAAAATGGGGTGGACAACCTCAACCGCTTAATTTGTTACATGGTTTCCAAGACACCATTGATCAATGTCAATTGCTACAGCTGGAGACTAATGGTCCGTGGTTCACATGGCAGCGGTGGCAAAATGGGAGGGTGATAATGAAGGAACAGTTAGACTGGGTATTAGCTAGAGTGGACTGGATGGATCGATTTGACAAGATGCAAGCGTTGGTTATCCCAGCAATAAATTCTGACCATGCTCTCTTAATTATTCAATCCTCAAAATGGGTTCCGCGGCATTGTCCACCTTTCCATTTTGAGAATGCATGGCGAAAAATTTCAGATTGTCGTGATGTTGTCAATCGTGTATGGAATGGAATGGATGGGTTGGCTGACTTAATTCAGAATGGTCTTCGGAAACTGAGTGCTTGCAGGGAGGCGTTGAATGCATAGGGGCAGGAATACAGAAATTTTTTTAAGCGCCAGCTGAAACATTGCAAGCGGAAATTGCAACAGCTGAATATGGACCGCGATGGAGCTAGAGACGATCAGGTACAGGCGGTAAAAGCTGAATACAATCAGCTTCTTCAACAGCAGAATATGTATTGGTGGCAGCGGGCAAAAAAATTATGGCTTTCCAGTGGGGACGTGAACACGACATTTTTCCATAGGAGTGCCACTTTTCGACATAAAAATAATACTATCAAAGCTTTGGTGGATGAGCAAGGAGAGTCACTAGCTTGGGGGGCGGGTTTGGAGCAACATGTGCAAGGATATTTCCAATCAATTTTTCAAGCTAAGGAAGGGTTGTATGAACCCGATTTTGCAGTATGTAGGCCAACGAACTACTGACGCTATGTGTACAGATTTATTGCGGCCTTTTGAAGCTGATGAAGTAAAGAGTGCTTTCCTCAGTATGCATCCCGATAAAGCTCCGGGCCCGGATGGCTTTAACCCGGGTTTCTTTCAGAGTTTTTGGGACATAATTGGTTCGGATGTCACTAAATTATGCTTGCGGTGTCTGAATGGTTCATTTTTTCCGGACGAGCTTAATGCAACAACTATAATTTTGCTGCCCAAAATTAAAAATCCTACTCGGGTAACAGATTTGCGCCTTATCTCTTTGTGTGATGTTATTATGAGAGCCATTTCTAAATGTATTTCAACAAGATTACAGCCTTACATGCAGTTATTAATATTCGATAACTAGAGTGCTTTTATTCCTAACCGTTTAATTTCGGATAATGTCATGATTGCTTTTGAACTATGCCACTTTTTGCGGCGGAAAAAGAGAGGGAGACTTGGGGTTGGAGCATTAAAAATTGACCTCTCTAAAGCTTATGATCGGGTTGAATGGCCTTTTTTGGAGGCTATGATGTTGAAATTGGGGCTGCCAAATAATTTTGTTGAACTCATCATGAAGTGCGTTTCAACAGTTTCCTACGCTATTGATTATAAAGGGGCAAAATTCCATCGTTTTACACCGAGTTGTGGGGTACGGCAGGGGGACCCCATATCTCCATATTTGTTCTTATTTTGTGCTGAAGGGTTATCCTCTTTATTGAATACATGGGTGGATAGGGGATTATTGCATGGGTGTGTGATTGCTACAAATGCTCCGGCTATTTCGCATTTACTTTTTGTACATGACAGTATCTTCTATTTCCGAGCAACTATAGAGGAGGCTAGTAGATTAAAACAAGGCTTTGATTTGTATACACAAGCTTCGAGTCAAGTGATAAATTTCGGTAAATCTAGTATTATGTTCAGTACAAATACTGGGGAAGATACTCGGGAAAGTATTTGTGATCTATTGCAGGTGCAGTGTGTCCCCTCTCATGGTATGTATTTGGGTTTGCCATCCATAGTTGGTCATAGTACGGATACCACTTTTGCTTACTTGGTGGAGAAACTGGCGGCCCGTATTCAAGGCTGGAGTAAGCGAGGAATTTCGCAAGCTGGTAAGGAGGTGTTGCTTAAATCAATTGCACAGGCACTACCTGTATATGCGTTGGGAACCTTTTTATTGCCAAGTGGAATCTGTGATCGAATGGAGTAAATGTTGAATGCTTTTTGGTGGGACAATAATGTTTCTAGACGAAGAGGAGTGCATTGGATGGCTTGGTCCAAACTATGTCAACCAAAGGAAGATGGTGGTCTCAATTTCAGAAAACTTAGGGAGTACAATTTAGCACTTCTTGGCTGGACTGTATGGCGTCTATTAACTAATCTAGCAGCACTAGTAAGTCGAGTGATGAAGGCGAAGTACTACCCAAGTTACGGTGTGCTTCAAGGAAAATTTCAGAATAATGATAGTTATCTTTGGAAGAGTATTGTCGCGGCTATCCCTTTGGTGAGATGTGGAGTGCGGTCGGTTATTGGGGATGGGAAGAGTACGCAGGTTTGGCATGTGGCGTGGTTGCCGGATGATCGGTCTCCTATGGTCCAAATGCCAATGATTCCGGGTGGAGAATCATTGAAGGTTAGTGATTTACTTTTACCGGGATAGCAAGATTGGGATATGCGGTTGGTTCAATCTCTTCTTAATCATCGGGATGTCAACCTCATAAGGCAAATTCCATTACCATACTGGAGATGACCAGATTGTTTTTGATGGAGTTATGAAGAGAAGGGTCATTATACGGTTAAAAGTGCTTACTACCAACTAATGGATCGCTATCAAAATCGGAACTCTTCCATTTCAGCTCATTGGAATCGTGTGTGGAAAATGCATATACCTCCGCGCATTAAAAATTTCTGGTGGTGCTGAGTTGGGAAATGTTTACCAACAAAGTATAATCTTCAAAGGCGGGGTGTTGGGGTGGATGATGATTGTGTTTTTTGTGGCTCTTCAATTGAGACAAGTGAGCATATCTTATTTTTATGTCCCCATATTGCACCTGTATGGGCTGAGTTCCCAGAGTTGCAGCAATTAAATGAGGGATTGGACTTGAAACAGTGGGTTTCAGTGGTATCTTTTTCTGAAGACCGGTGGGTGCAGCTGATGGCAACGGCATGGAGCGTTTGGACCGTTCGAAATGGGGTCCTTTGGCGGAATGAAAGGGTGGATCTGAACCGGATACAATTCATCGCTGCTTCCTCAATCCAGGAATGGCGGGCGGCTCAAATTGACAATGCTGCTCCATCAGGCGTGTTGGGTTAACCGGCAGATAATGAAACAGGGGTTCAGGCGGTGGAGCAAGGATGGTGGCAGTGTGGCAGCGGCCTCCTATTGGCACGCTCAAGTGTAACATAGACGCAAGCTTCTTTATGCAAAATGGGGAAGCAGGAGTGGATTGGTTATCCGAAATTCTCTTGGCCACATGGTAGCTACTAGAAATTTCCGAATGAATGGTGCTTCGTCGGCATTGGAAGCAGAAGCGATGACTTGCAGAGAAGGGCTTTCATGGTTAAAGGAATTAAATTACTCACCTTTAATCATTGAAATGGATGCTCAAGGGGTAATTGATTATCTTAAATCCAAGGTTCATATGCCTACCTCTTTAGGATTCATTATTGATGGTTGCATTGAGTTAGCTCGTTTGATAGGGAATGTGCGTTTTCAGTTTGGTCGTAGGTCTGCGAACAAGGTGGCCCATAGGTTAGCTCAGGCGGCTTGTTCAGCGACAATTGGGGAATGGTTTGATGAACCACTTCCCTTTCTCCTTTCTATACTACAGAATGATTTATTATAATGAATATGACATTACTTCAAAAAAAATGTGGAGCAATAGTTGAAGTTAGGTTAAACTTAATTTCTTAACATTCCTTTAAAATTTGGTTACAACAATTTGCTACAATAAAAAGTTTAGTTTCAAATTAATTATTTTTCATCTAAAAATTAAAGAATTAATTTGTGATTTTTTTTTTTTCAATTCATCACAAAATCAAGTTATGTGACAACTATAATTTTATTGTCACATATATTACATATTTAGTTACAGTTATTAATTGTAACAAAAAAAAATTAGTAACATACAAAAAATAACATCACAAAATTAAAAAATTTTGATTTGTTGCATTTTTTAAAAAATTGTCACACAATTTTATTTTGTGACAATTATAATTATGTTGTAACATATTTTATATTTTTATTTACAATTTTAATTGTTATATAAAAAGTTAAGTAACAAATATAAAATTATCGTCATAAAAAAATTTAATTATATATAATGATTTAAAATTAATATTACAAATTTTAAATGCGCGACAGTTATAACAATTATTGTAACCTAAAATAGGTTTTTTGTTACAACCATTTTTGTCCTACATATTAAAAAATTCTAATTGTGTTGGTTATAATAGTTAATTGTGTGACAACTTTACAAAATATTGTAACATTCTTTTATTTTTAGTTGCAATAGTTAATTGTCATTAAAGAATTTTAGTTTCAAATCAAAATACCATCACAAAATTAATAATGAGTATGCGACAAGTTCTTTAAATTGTCACACTATTAATATTTATGACAATTGTAAATATATTGTCACATAAATCAAATATTTTGTTACAATTATTAATTGTAATAAAAAATATTTTAGTTACAAATAAAATCTATTGTCACAAATTAATAATTATTTTGCAACAATTTTTTTTAACTTGTCACACATTTAATTTTTGTGACAATTATAAATGCGTTGTAACATAATTTACATTTTTTATTACAATTATAACCGTCACATTAAAAGCTCAGTTACAACTCGAAAATCATTATCATAAAATCAATTATTTACTTGTGATAATTTTCAAAAAATTGTCACAAATTTCATTTTTGTGATAATTAAAAATTTATTGTAATGGATAATGGGCTTTTTGTTACAACAACTTTTGTTATGATAAAATTATTATCACATATACTATGATTTGTTGTAGTGATTAATGTTGGGTGCCAACAAAATCGTACATGTTTCAATGCCTTTTCTTATCCTTTCATTTGATGCATAGAACTATAAAATTGCATTGCTTACTATTGATACTTGAAATCCTTTTTTTTATAATATCTAGTCCGAAAAAAATTCGAACCCTAAACCACCTAGTTGGAAAGAAATATTTTTACCACCAGCCAATACTTATCTATTAGTGTTGTTTTTTACTATATTTTAGTGGTTTTTTTTTTAATTATTTTTAGGGGCAAAGTTCTAACAATAATTATATATGCAATTGAGGGGTCTAGCTAGAAGTTTTAGATTTGGCCTTTGCAATTAAAAGAGGCGTTTGATATGATAATGCATGAATTATTAATTAGTTGAAGATGCAAGTTAAAATATCCGAAATCAATTATGCAAGAGATATGAATTTGTAAGGTTAAGATTGTACGGCCAAGTATGTTTTGGCTTTATAGTGACACAGCTCTGCTCTATAATATTATTAATTTATGAAATTGTCAATTCCCATACATATATGTTGTTGTATTAGTATCAATGTTGTGAAACCGAACCGGACCGGCTGGTTCGACCGGTTTTACCGCGAACCGACCATGGGTCCGGTCGGTTTGATCAAAATGAACGGTTTGATAAAAAAACCGAAGATGACCGGTTCGACCGGTCAAAAACCAGTAAACCGGTGAACCGGTCAAAAACCGGTTTTGACCATTTTCTACGTTTGGTTTTGATTCGGTTCGGTTCGGTTCGACAGTTTGATTCGGTTCGAATCGAACCGAACCGAGTCAAAAAATAAACATATAAAATCATAAAAACAAAAATCAAACCAATATACATTTGGTTTGACTTGAACCAAAATGAACTAGTTTTGTTTGGTTCTGGTTCGGTTTGGTTTCAACCCAAAATTTTTCAAATTTTGAAATTTAAAATTGATGAAGTTTTAGGATATTTTATAAAATTATTTTGAGTATTAAACATTTGAAACTTGTGTTTGATGAATTTATAAGCTTAGTCGAACCAAACCGAATCAAAAAATAAACATATAAACTTATAAAAACCAAAATCAAACCAATATACATTCGGTTTGACTTGAACCAAACTGAACTAGTTTTGTTTGGTTCTGGTTCGGTTTGGTTTCAAACCAAAATTTTTCAAATTTTAAAATTTAATCAATTATCATTAAAATTTAAAATTAATGAAGTTTAGGATATTTTATGAAATTATTTTGAGTATTAAACATTTGAAACTTGTGTTTGATGAATTCATAAGCTTATTTATTTTTTAAATAATATTTTTTTTAAAAAAATAATAATCCGGTATAACCACCGGTATTATCCTGTTGAACCGGTTATACCACGTACCAGTAGCTTTACCGGTTTGATGTCCGGTACGGTTATGATAACATTGATTAGTATACAAAAACAAATTATAATTAAATATAGGAGTCAATGGGGAGAATTTTGCTACCTAAAGATAACTGTTTCCAGCTTATCAAGTTGATGAGTTTGGTTCTACTCACCTTGCTTATCTGCTGCAAAGAGGACCCATCATCAAACCGATACTCAGTTTACTTTTTCCTCGCAAATTATAAATTAAAATATAATATACTCAGTTTGTTGTTTTGTTAATTTTATTTTTATAAGTACTGAAACAGAAATACACACGAATAAAAAAATAAAAAAATAAAAAATAAAAAAAAAAAGAAAAGAAAGAGAAAGTGTAGAGACTATATAATACCATATTTATACGGTCAAACATAAGTTACAACATTTTAAACAAATGGAAGGGCAAATGCATCCTTTGGGATATTCGATAAGTCCCCACAAAATAGGGCCAGCTGAGATGCGAAGAAATGTTTTTACAATTTTTAATTAAATTGGCCCAATTAGTATGATAATAGACAATGAAAATCCACTTGCTTTATTCCTCTAATTTAAACTTAATCACAAGTGTCTGCTACTGAATTATATGGCAATCTGTATAAATACCACAAAGTCTCACCTTTTTGTCATAACCTCAGCGTTGTGTAATTAACAAAGGCAAAAATGGGAGAAATAGAGGGATCACCAGGGAGTTCAATGCACGGAGTAACAGGAAGGGAACAAAGCTATGCATTCTCAGTGGCATCGCCAATTGTACCAACTGATACGAGTGCGAAATTCGATTTGCCAGTTGATTCTGAGCACAAGGCCAAAGTGTTCAAACTGTTTTCGTTTGCGAATCCTCATATGAGAACGTTCCACCTTTCTTGGATTTCATTTTTCACTTGTTTTGTTTCAACATTTGCAGCAGCACCTCTTGTTCCTATAATCCGGGACAATCTGAATCTTACAAAGAGCGACATTGGTAATGCCGGTGTTGCTTCTGTGTCTGGAAGTATATTTTCCAGGCTTGCAATGGGTGCTGTGTGCGACCTCTTAGGTCCAAGATATGGCTGTGCTTTCCTTGTAATGCTTTCTGCTCCTACCGTCTTCTGTATGTCTTTTGTTGCTAATGCTGGAGGTTACATAGCCGTGCGGTTTATGATAGGATTTTCGCTTGCAACATTTGTGTCTTGCCAGTACTGGATGAGTACTATGTTTAACAGCAAGATTATAGGGCTTGTTAATGGAACAGCGGCAGGATGGGGGAACATGGGAGGGGGTGCAACTCAGCTGATAATGCCATTTGTTTATGACTTGATCCAGAAAGCTGGTGCTACTCCTTTTACTGCTTGGAGGATAGCATTTTTTGTTCCTGGTACGCTTCATATCATCATGGGGATTTTGGTGTTGACTCTTGGTCAGGACTTGCCTGATGGTAATCTTTCTTCCCTCCGGAAGAAGGGTGATGTTGCTAAAGATAAATTCTCCAAGGTATATATAATTTAATTGGATTCATTTCCTACCAATCATCTGACTTTACTAGCAATAAACAAATTAATTCAGATTTTGTGTTGTGTTTCAGATTTTGTGGTATGCCATCACAAATTACAGGACTTGGATTTTTGTGCTAATGTATGGATACTCCATGGGAGTTGAACTATCCACAGATAATGTGATTGCTGAGTATTTCTTCGACAGGTACTGCTAATGCTTGCCTTTTGTTTAACTAGCTAGTGAATCAATGAATTAGTCCAAATTAAAGTGAAAAAATGAAAAATGTTGAATCAGGTTCAACCTGAAGCTACACACAGCTGGAATAATAGCAGCATCGTTCGGAATGGCAAACTTCATAGCACGACCATTCGGAGGATACGCATCAGATGTAGCAGCAAGATATTTCGGAATGAGAGGAAGGCTATGGGTATTATGGATACTTCAAACGCTAGGAGGAGTATTCTGCATATGGCTGGGGCGTGCAAATTCACTTCCAATAGCAGTATTAGCAATGATACTATTCTCAGTAGGAGCTCAAGCCGCGTGCGGAGCAACATTCGGTATAATACCATTCATATCAAGAAGATCATTAGGAATAATATCAGGATTGACAGGTGCAGGAGGAAACTTTGGATCAGGATTGACACAATTAATATTCTTTTCAACTACAAAATTTTCAACAGCAGCAGGATTATCATGGATGGGAGTAATGATAGTTGCTTGTACTCTTCCTGTTACTTTGGTTTATTTCCCTCAATGGGGTGGAATGTTTCTTCCTCCTTCTACTAATGTTAATAAATCTACTGAAGAACATTATTATGCTTCTGAGTGGAATGACGACGAGAAACAGAAGGGTCTCCACGAAGGTAGCCTTAAGTTTGCTGCCAACAGCAGATCCGAACGCGGCCGACGTGTTGCTTCTGCTCCAACCCCTCCCAATACTACACCTATCCACAATGTTTAACTTCCAATTTCCATAACATTTGAGAACTGAGTTGTTATATGGATTATAGGATTTCTTTTTCCTTTTAGTAATCTCATACATCAATAAGAATGTGTTAAGTTGCATGCAAGTGATTGTGGTATGTTTTTATTTACCAGAAGTAGGCATGTAAAGTATATGCAAAAAGAAGCAGTTCCCTTGAAACTTTCTATGAGCTTTTAATATGTTTCAAGGCTTTCCAAAAAAAAAAAAAAAAAAAATCAAAAAAACATTGCAGTGTGCAGTATAACTTTTAAAATATCCAATATATATATTTTTTTAATAATGGTCAACACAATTTTTATCTCATTGAAAATAACTAATATGTTTATTCATTCAAGGAAAGTGATCTTGAATCGAACCAATTAATTAAGTCAGGAAACCTAATAAATTGACATATAGTTTGATGTTGCTTATTTTCATTAACAATAATATTTTATCCATTGAGTTTTCTGGTTCTTAGAACCTTCAAATATGTGTAAGAGATCAATTTTTTTTTTTTTTTGGTAATACCACTGGTTTATAAATACCACATTGGATGTCGACTAAAATCCTGTTTCGCGATAACAATTCAGTGGATTATGATAGCAAGACCCCTCCCAATATTCGTACTGGGACTCAGACACCTGTCATGTCCCTAGTTCAGTCCACCATCTACCATTTGAGATCAATTTATTTTCAATGTGGGAATATTACTTATTCTTGAACATTATATTTGTTTTGGTGCTAAAAAAGTAGTTTGAAGATTAAACAATATTGAATTTGTTTAGCAAAAATTGATAATGAGAAAGTGATTTGCAAACTTGATATCTCAGCATATAAAAATTTATATTGAATATGGTATCTTTGGTATATATAAATTTTTATATTTATGTTTTGGTATATATAAATTATTTTTTGCATTTTATCTTTGGTATATATCTAGATCAAATAATTATGTCATGTTGATGGATTGCTTACACAACACAACCAATATTTTGTAGTTTATTCACTAATTAGTAAGTACATAATATATATAGGATAACTGATAAGCATGTCTCATAATCAAGGGTAGGTCAACTTTCCCTGTAAATACATCCAATTATATACGGAACACTCTAGGGATAACTTTATGAAACTAATCTATTTCAGGATTTGCATCTATGAATTTTTCTCTCCACATATTGATATCAATGAAGAAGAAAACTTCTTTATAGAATTTATATTGTGAATGTTAGACAACTGTAGCATTTATATTTGATAGATAAAAACTGATGTGTGTAATTTATACTCATTTATTAAAATCTATAAATACTACAAATTATAAGCATACCCATTTTTTCAGAGAGTATTTAGAAAGAGCTAGAGGTCGAACCCATATTTTTCTACCCACTTTTGATGGGTATACCAATTAGAAGCTTACCCATTTTAATTAGAAGGTTTATTATGGAAACTTATGCGCATAATTTATACTCATTAATTTGAGGGTATATTCGAAATATTGAGATAATTACCCCATATGTCTATCTTTTAATAAATAAATATGAACAAATAATCTATTATTACATTTATATTTTTTAAAATTATGTTATTAGATTTGTTAGAATAGATATCTTTCACAAATTACATTTATGGTATTTCCCTCCTACGTTTTATCTCTCTCCCTTCAAAAGATTTATCTATCTTTTCTCTTTTATAATTAAAAATTATTTTTTTTCATTTATCTTTATATCTGTTCATTTTTTTATCATTTAATTTTAGATATATATAAATATATATATATATATATATATATATATATATATATATATTTCTTTCTTTCTTTCTTTTTTCCATTTTCATTTTTTGCACTACTATTAGACATAATCTATAAATACTGTTTTTTCTAATTTTTTTGCATCTGTATCACTTTTATATCGATTTAATTCTAGTTTTATACTGCGATTGTATACTGGTTTTATAATTATAGTATAAACCAATATGATATCAATATAAAATTAATATAAAAGCGATATATGTGCAAAAGAAAAACAAAGAAAAAATGAATAGTAAAAAAAGCAATAAAAATAGTATATATGCAATATTAGTGCCAAAAATAAAGATGAAGAAAAAAGAAAAAAATATATATACATGTTGATCTCATTTTTGTAGTATACAATTAGTATAATCACAGTATAAACTAGTATGATATCAAAATAAAAAATATATATGTACAAAAGAAAGAGAAAGGCGGTATAACATTAGTATATAAGAAGTATATATGCAAAATTTATAAATTTTTTGCAAAATTAGTGCCAAAAAATGAATATATATATATATATATATATATATATATATATATATATATATATATGAATCTCATTTCGAAAAGCAAAAAAGAAAATAAAAATCCTAAAATCAAATGATGAAAAAGGAAAAGATATCAAAATAAATAAAGAAATTAGTTTTAATTATAGAAAATGAGAGAGAAAAGTAGATATAAAAGAGGGAGGGAAACACTTTGAAAAGAAATTTTTTTGTCATTATTGTAATTTTTATTTTGCCATGAGACACACTTTCACTATTTATTTTTTATGGTTTCATTTGTGTAGTTTTTTAAAAATTCTGTTGTCTTTTATGTAGAAAGCTTAGAAATATTTTAGAGTCAATTTGGGCTCAAAGTCAT
Source organism: Euphorbia tirucalli (assembly GCA_039660915.1). Taxonomy (NCBI): domain Eukaryota; kingdom Viridiplantae; phylum Streptophyta; class Magnoliopsida; order Malpighiales; family Euphorbiaceae; genus Euphorbia; species Euphorbia tirucalli. The sequence continues at coordinate 18,595,148 of CM077639.1, forward strand.
AATTTTTAGGTTGTTCAGCTGTTTTGATAATTGAACGAGTTAGTTGGGTAGAATAGAGGAGAATTATACCTTTTGGAGGTTTTTAGGCCACAACCAAATGAATAGGGATGTAAATGGGATGGGGATTTGCAATCTCATCCATGTTCTCTGGTTAGGTTGGATCCCCGTCGCCGACTCTTTTTAGCAAACTGGGACAATTCTAATCCCCATCTCCGGTACCGTCAGGAAACGAGTTCTCCACGAGGATCCCCGTCCATGTTAAGACAAGTTTCAAAAAAAAAAAAAGTAAAATTCAGTTTTGAAGTTATGGCTTTTTTAAGTTCAATATAATATTGATAAACATCCATAATCTAAATAAATACTTAATTAAGTCTATAAGCGCATTAAACAATCAACATAAAACCTTTCAAGTTATATATCAATTCTCAATTCTCAAAATTAAATTAATTATCTAAGATAAATAAATAAATATATATATATATATATATTAAAAGTGAGAATCTTAATAAGAATTCGGTGGGAATATTGGCGAGGATCCTCACGGAGACTAAACTGGGACAGGGACGGGACCCACGGGATGGAGAGAGGTAATCCCCTCCCCGTCTCCATTTAGCATTTGGAGACAGATTTATCTCTATCCCTACCCTGCGGAGATCCAAAACAGGGAATCTCTGTCCCTGTTCAGGCAAGTCCCCAGTGGGGATGGGGCCTCACTTCCCCATTGACAACCTTACAAATGAATGAGCCAGCTAAAAAGAAGAGGAGAATAAACTATAGCTGTAATCCACAATTAACGTTGACTTTGGCTAATTAGTCAGTTCTTTATACAAAAGTTTTGGCTTCTTTAATTATTCAAAAACCTCAGAATGTTTAGAAGATATTCTCTTGTAATCCTATATTTCCTTAGCGATAAACAACACACTTTAAGGCTTTTTTTTAGAAGGATTTCATCTCATTTTTAGTTTTAGTAGTCATTATCTTGTTTCTTAAGTCGTATTTTCTCTCAAGCTATGGTAGAAGAGCACTTTTCAGCTTATTCATTAAGGATGGGCTGCAAGTACGTAGTCTACTTATCAATCTTTGTTAGCATCGGCTTGTCGTTGTAAGTGCATTACTTTTATCATTATATGAAGGACAATTTTAGATGGTCGTTTAATGTCTTATTGGAGTAGCTAACTTGTAGTACATGACACAAAAATATCATAAAGCATGTATTAGCTAGAGGTGGAGATGCGTATAGCCATATGTATGTTCAATGAAATGCTTGAAACCAAGTCTTCGCAATGAGACTTTGTGGATGAGTTTTCTTGGAATCTTTAGTATAGGTAGACCTGGCTTTCGTGAAACTAGTGGAAGAAACCCGAAACTTTGTTGTTCACATCATTCATGCTATAGGTAGAAATTTGTACTGAAACTATGCGTTCTAGTTGTGCTGGAGCTTGTTCCCTTTACCATAATTAGTAAAGCTTGTGGTTTTACCACTCAGTCTTCAAATCTACTATTATTTTTACATTAACCGTGCATCATATTAGTTTTTCTATCTAAAAAGAATAATAAAAGAACCAATCTAGTCTGTTTGATTAGAAGCATTAATAGTTCACTTATTTTGGTCCTTGTGTAAATAATAATTTAACTCATCATTATCTTTCTTGTATTTCATGCACTTGATAGTGTCACCTTTTTAAGAAAACATAAATAACTACCACATTTTTTTAACAAAAAGAGAGCTTATCTATTAATATAAAAAATTAGAGCAGCATTACTTAAGGGAGGGATATTATAATAAGACTAGCAGAACCCTTGTGATGCTTCAGAAACAAAACTAATTTTAAAATTAAACAATACTATAAACTTTTATTTTGGAGTCTTATTGTTAAATGAAAGCAAGAGTGAAAAAACGGTTATAGGTTGAAAGACTTGAATGAATTGTATATTCATGAAAGTACAAGTTACATATATATACTAGGGTTATGCACTTAGGGTTAGGCTATACAAGAAGAGTCCTTATAGGACTATACAAGTAGAGACTAAATAGGAATACAATACTAAATAGGAATACAATTGTAACTACTCTTTTACTCTATCACTCCCCCTCAAGTTGAACGGGGCGAGAAGCCAAGTTCAACTTGCCACACATGTAAAGGAACCGATTTTTACTTAATGGCTTGGTGAGCCCATCCGCAAGTTGATCTTGTGAAGTGACAAACTGAACTTGGAGTTGTTTTCTGGATACTTGATCACGAACAAAAAAGAAATCCACTTCCAAGTGCTTACTACGCGAATGAAAAATAGGATTACCAGTGAGATAAGTAGCACTCAAGTTATCACACCACACCGTTGGAGGCGCTGGAATCCGAAAACCAACCTCATGGAGAAGAATCCGAATCCACTGAATTTCAGAAGAGACAGCAGCCAATGAACGGTATTCAGCTTCAGTGGAGGATCTAGCAACCGCCTTTTGCTTGCGAGAACACCAGGAGACCTGATTGGGGCCAAGATAAACAATAAATCCGGAGGTTGACTTCCGCGTGTCCAAACATCCGACCCAATCAGCATCAGAATAACCTTGAAGGAGTAAAAAAGAAGAGGCACGAAGTAGAATACCCGAAGTCGTGGTACCACGCAAGTACCGTAGGATGCGTTTTACCGCTATCCAGTGAGCTAAGGTAGGAGAGTGTAAAAATTGAGACACTTTGCTGACTGCAAATGAGATGTCTGGATGGGTTAAAGCCAAATATTGAAAGGAGCCAGCAATACTTCGATATTGGCTCGGATCAGGCAATGGTTCCCCAAGCTTGAGATGTAACTTTTTTGAAGTGGAGGCAGGTGTGGAGATCGAACTACACGTGTGCATGGAAGCTCGACGTAAAAGATCCTCAATGTACTTTGTTTATGTAAGTAAAAGTCCGAAGGACAACCAATGTGCTTCAATTCCAAGAAAATATTTCAGGGGGCTGAGATTTCTGACTGCAAACTGGGATTGTAACATTGAAATAATACGATTCAAGAACAGTTGATTATTGCCAGTGAGCACCAAATCATCCACATAGATTAAAAAAAATAATCGAACTTGACCTTTAATATAAAAGTATAAAGAAGTATCCGATTTTGACCCTTGAAATCCAATTTTGTACAACTCATCAGTCAAGCACCTATGCCACATACGCGGAGCCTGCTTCAACCCATACAGAGATTTTCGAAGGAGACAGACATGTCCAGGGGAAATCGGATTCACAAAGCCAGGGGATTGTGCCATAAAAACTTTTTCCTCCAAATTAACATGTAAAAAGGCATTAGAGACATCCATATGTATGATAGACCAATGAAGAGACACAGCAATGGAGAGAATAACCCGAATAGTAGTGGGTTTGACCATAGGACTATAAGTATCAGCATAATCAAGACCGGGCAGTTGAGTGTAGCCTTTAGCAACAAGACGAGCTTTATATCTCTCCACAGAGCCATCTGGATGTCTTTTAATTTTAAAAACCCATCTGCATCCAACCAAATTCTGCCCAGCACTAGGTGGAACTAGTTGCCAAGTACCATTCAGAATAAGAGCATTATATTCTTCTTCCATGGCCCGACGCCAATGAGGAATTTTGTAGCCCTGAGTAAAGCAAGTCGGCTCAATTTCAGTATCAGTAACAATGCTGGAAAATTGTCTTGGCCTTGGAGGAAGAGATCCAGTCCGAAGACGTGTCATTATCCGTCTTGGAGGAGATTGCGGAGAAGGTTTAGCAGATGAAACAGCGGGTAAATGACCATAACCTGTAAAATCAACAGCAAAGGATGGACTTGGCATGATGCTTGAAGGGGGAACGGGTTCGGTGGGGGCTGGAGGTGACGGGGAGGGAGGAGGCGGGCTGATTTCTGGGTGGAGCTGCTGGTTAGGTGGGTCAGGTGGGGCGCCGGTTTAGGTCAGGTCTTGCGATGGTGGGCTGGTTAGTAGGGGCGAGTGGGCTGGCTGGGTCGTTAGGCCTAGTTTGGGGCTGGTTGGGGTCATTGCAGGTGGTTCGGGTCGTGGTGGTGAGCACGGGTTAGGAAGCTGAGATGGTATAGAAGGTGGATAGCAAATAAGAGGACCGGGTTCAGGAGCTGGATTTGTTGATACCGGGGGCAACTCATCAGAAATTTTAACAAAGGGAAACACCTGTTCATCAAAGAGAACATGACGTAAGATATAAAGACGACCCGAAGGAATATGATAACATTGATAACCTTTATGAATTTTACTATATCCAAAGAAAAGACAAGGAAGAGAACGAGACTCCAATTTATGCTTAGTGTATGGACGCAACCAAGGATAACATAAGTAGCCAAATATTTTAAGAGCCAAATAATCAACATCTGCAGCAAATAAACGATGAAAGGGGCTCTGAAAATTCAATTGTTTCATAGGCAAACGATTAATGATATGTACAGCACATTCAAAGGCCTTAGTCCAAAATTTCAAGGGTACTTTGGCGTAAGTGAGCAGAGCTAAACCAGTTTCAACTATATGTCGATGTTTTCTTTCCGCACATCCATTTTGTTCAGGGTTATATGGACAAGAGACCCGTTGTGTAATCCCACTCTCTGGCAAGAAATTGGTTAAGGCACAAAACTCACCACCCCAATCAGATTGGAACATCTTAATTTTGGTGTCAAAATAATTTTCAACAAGAGTCTTAAAGGATTTAAAAATGGACAGCACTTCAGACTTGTGTTTCATTGGATAAAACCATATATATTTGCTATAGCGATCATAAAATAAAACATAAAAGACATAGCCATCATAGGAACTAACAGGTGCAAGACCCTAAACATCAAAACAAACAAGTTGCGGAGGTTGCGTGGCATTAAATGTGGACAAAACAAATGGCTGCTTATAAGCCTTACTTAAACAACAAGCATGACACAAAGAATTATTGGAAAAAGAACTAGCTGAAATTTTATTAGATTGTAAAACTTTAGAAACAATAGGATTGGCAGCATGGCCTAGGCGAGCATGCCAAGTAGACAAAGAAACAAAATTAGCTTGAAAGGAAATTGGTGGTGTAAGACACATGGAGTAAAGCCCTTGATTACTCTGGCCGCGATACAGAACCCGCTTCGTTGCCAAATCCTTGATGACAAAATAATTGGCAAAAAATTCAACAGAAACCGGGTTAGAGTTAGTTAAAGCATAAACAGATAATAAATTTTGATTAGTGCGTGGAACATAAAGAATATGACGAAATCGAAGTAACGTATTATCAAAATAAAAACTCGAACTACCAATGCGAGAGATATTGAGTTTAGACCCATTACCAAGTTGGACTTCTTTCGGACCCTGATATTCAGAATGAATAGCAAGATTATCAAGATCATTAGTAAGATGATGAGTTGCTCCCGAATCAACAATACAAGATTTATTAGAGGTGGGGGTTGGTTCGGTTGTGGTCATATAGGAGCTAGGTGAAGAATTATCGGTGCTGCGTTTTTGTTTCGGTGAGGGACAAACATTAGCCAAGTGTCCATTGCCATGACAATTATAACAAATTCGGTCGGTACGGGGCTGATCACCATGAGAACCTGCAGAAAAAGAAGGATTATACCTTTGTTGAGGGGAGGAACGGCCTCCTCGCCCTCGGCTGGCACCTCGGCCACGTCCCCTACCACGTCCAAACGTGGACTGCTGCTGCTGCCCATGGACGGAAAAATGGGCTGTTGGTGAAATTCCATCACCACTAGACCGTTGTTTGGTACGTTTTAAATAACATTCTTCAGATAGAAGCATCCCATAAACATCATCAAAACTAACCGGCTCCATTTTAGTTTCAAGAGTGTGAATAAAAAGATGATAATCATCAGTCAAACCAGCAAGCAGAAAATCAATTAAATCTTCTTCCGGAACAGAATATCCTAACGCCGCTAATTGATCACCAACAGACTTAGCTTTTTAAACATAGGTAGCAATATCATCCGTACCTTATGAGAGAGAGTGAAATTGTCCACGAAGGTTACGAATTTGAGCCTTGGAACCAGAGGCATATGCGGCTGTCAATTTATTCCATGCATCACAAGCGGTGTTGGAGCCAATAATTTGAGGCATAATTGAAGGCGACACAGATGAAACGATCCAACTAAGGACCTGTTGATCACGTTGCTCCCATGCCAAGTAAATTGAATTATCGGAACCATCGGATAAATATTTGGATGGAGGTGGAGAAGTACCAAGAATGTGATGAGAAAGACCACATCCACGAAGCATTGGAGGAATCTGAAGCTTCCACAGGAGATAATTGCTTGGAGTTAACTTTTGTGAAATCTGAACAGCAGGGGCGGGATTAAATGTCACAGGTGGAATAGTTTGGGGCACAAAGCCCGTTTGGGGTACGTAACCCGTTGGAGGCACAAAGCCTATGTGATGGTCGGCGGCATGAATAATGGAATCGGAAGTGTTGAGGAGAGCATGGGTGAGAGGTGTGGTCACGATGGGGACGCCGGAGAGCTGTCCGGTAGGAGCCACGGAGCCAAAGATGGGTGCTGCCACAGAAGCGGAGAAAGCCGCAGCCACAGAGGTGTCGGACAATGTTGAAGAAGTAGAAGCCATGAGTTTCAAAAGAAGAAAATTAGGGTTTTGGGTTTTGGGTTTAGTGTTCTTCGAAAAAGGAGGGTGGCTCTGATACCATGAAAGACTTGAATGAATTGTATATTCATGAGAGTACAAGTTACATATATATACTAGGGTAGGCTATACAAGAAGAGTCCTTATAGGACTATACAAGGAGAGACTAAATAGGAATACAATACTAAATAGGAATACAATTGTAACTACTCTTTTACTCTATCATGGGTGATATATTTTTAATCCAATTATATTTAATAAATATGTTGTCATTCCTTTTAAAAAAAAAATCTAAAATCATATATATACCGACTATGTGTTGGAAATTTGACATATATATTGGATTATACACTAGTGACTATTTGTCAACTTTGAGCCAAATATATTATGGAAAGGAAGCGTATTAAATCAAATGATTAGTATCATTGTATAGTACGTAACGTAAGCTTTCCAACGGTATATAATTTACCCAAAACGGATAAATAGTGAATAAGAAATTATTGCTCAAAGTTAGCCTAATGAAATAGAATATTTGGAGAAATACGAAGTGGGCGTTGCGAATGCCGGACCGAATTGGGCCACTACAGGCCTGCCTAATTTTTGCTCCAGTCTGACTAATTTTCTCCAGATATTTTTGAGCCTCTTCAAATTTGTGTCATTTTTATTTTTAAATGAAAATTAACTACACAATAAATTCTCTTGATAATAGAATTAATTGTGTCAGTTTTATTTTTAAATAGAAAATAACTGCACAATAAATTCTCTTAGTAAAAGAATTAATCCAATTAATTCCCTTAATTAGCCTATCTATTCTTGCTCTCCATCAGTTGCAGAACACTTGAGAATTCCGAATTTTCCCTTCCTCCTTTTCTGCAATTCTGATTTTTTCAAATAAGCTTTCTGTTTTGTTCTTTTCCGGTGATAGTATTACTTTACAGGGTTGTGTTCGCTTTTGAGAGCTGTTGTATCCTGTGAGACAAATCACCAACTACGGGCAGATAATTGTCTTAAGGAGACTGCGATTTCAGGCCTCGGCTCTTCTGCTTATTTGGTTGTTAAGGTTGAAAAGTATTTTGATCTTATTTTTATTCTTAAATTTATTTCATTTCCAGTTTCTTGTAATCTGCAATTTATTTATATAAATTGTATTTGTATTTTCTGTCTCTAACACTATGTTTATAATTACCACTTCAAAAATATTTTCATTAGATAGTTTCTATAATAACTCAAATGTCTATCGGGAGCATATTCAAGTCTAAGATTTATTTCCTAAACTTTTTATGCCAAACTTTTTCTCGTTCGTAAGGCACATAGTGGATTTCTTAGCATTGCTTCAGGAATAATTGTAATTATTAAAAAAAATTGATATATATGGCATATTAAAACTGTAATGTGTATATATATATAAGTACTATAAGGTTATGAAAAATAAATATTAATAAACGTAACATTGTGGCAAAAGTTATAATTTGGAATAGGAGTATCAAGATGCGTTTGGTAAGGAGCAAATTAAAAACAGAAAATGAAAGACAAAAAGTTTGGCATATGTAGGGTTAGAGGTGTGATTTATAAAAAGAGTGAAAAAAGAAAAAGAAAAGATATATTTAGAATTTAGAATAGAGACCCTATGTTATAGTAAGTTAATTTACCACGTAAGTGAAAAAAAAAAAACAAAGAATAGTCTATAAGCTTTCGGTAAAGTACGTAACTATTAAGATAAGTTGTATTGGGATTAAACACTTAAATGGTGTTCATTTGAGAAATATTTTTCAATCTAGGGTTGGGTTTAAAAAATAATTTTCATTCAGGGGCTGTTTTTCAACCCTTTAATTAAAAAATTTCCCTTTCCCGGCAATATTTGGTGCAGGTTTACACCAATTTTTCTTTTAAAATTTTTTTTATTATAAATGAAAGCAAATAAAAAATGAGAAAATAAATCAGAGATGAAGATCGAGATTGACATTAAAGGAAGCAAGAAAAAAGTCTGTTGGAGAAATCAATGAAAGCAAAGGTTGGAGATCCAAATTGGCACGAAAGTAATAAAGAAAAATGGCAAGAAACTGAAGCAGAAAAGAATGGAGAGAAAACCTACAATAAGAAAGGATTCGTGGAAGAGAGGCGACTAGTAGAGTAAATGTGTGCTTTGTACAGTGAACAAGTAAACCTATATTGTTTTGAGTAGGGCTACTGGGGACGGTTGAAAATACCATAATACTCTCCCAGGTGAAAGGCTAAATTGGTAAATTTCAGGATTTCAATATATATATATTACCACTAAAAATCCCTAACGTGGCTAAAATATGTCAATCTCATTATTATGATGTTTAGGGAGAAAAAAATGCGAAAAACTAAGGCAATCCTCGATTGAAATAAAGAAATAAGAATCTTCTCACTTGTTTAGATCGGTAATGACCATTTGAGCATCCCCTTCAAAAACTATCATGCAATGAGGCAATTGTTATAAAAACACAACAATTGATTCCCTAAAACTTAAGAACTCCTCAGTGAGAACATCGGCACAAATAGGTAAAAGGACCATAATTACATGTAGGTAAGAGGACCATAATGACAAGCCACATACTTCCCGTTATCATCTCGAAGAAAACAACCATAACTTGCCCTCCTTGTACCAGAACATTAGAATAAGCATCAAATTTACACTTAATTTGACCAACTAGGGAAAATGTCGGGATAATCGGCCGTCATGGCAGCTGGATCAGAATGATCGAGCTTATGGCAATAATTATAAGTATATTTTTCTAGTTGGAAAAAAAATAGAATAAAACTGAGAGAATTATACAGGCAAGACAAACTTAAGAAAATGTAAACCAATCTCCAATTATACAAACCTAAGCAAGACGGTGGGCGACCTGGTTAGACCGGCAACATGCACAAACTAATGCAACATAAATAAATTTTTAATGAATTCACAATAATTCTAATTTCTTATCACATAACATTATTATTGGTAAAAAGAAGTACCATATATCCATAAATGGTGAGTATGAGAAGAAGCCTGCATCTATATATAAATAGTTGGCCCGCATTATATATAATTCTTAAACAATAAAAAGTATGAAATTAATAAACCATGTTACTAATTAAAGAAAGGTATTATAGATTCTTTTGTTTGAAACAAATACGTGCAGGCTTAACATACAAAATTTTTTACATTGAAACTTATTTATATATAGATTCTTATTGATGTATGATTTAGTTAAAAAGACAAAACTAAAATAAAGTTTCCTACAACAATTGTTTGAATGCATATGTCTGAATGCAGTTATGAAATCCGGAAAATTCACAAGTGGTTGAAGTCCATCAGACCAACTAACGGCTATAGAATTAAACATTGTGGATAGGTGTAGTATTGGGAGGGGTTGGAGCAGAAGCAACACGGCGGCCGCGTTCGGATCTGCTGTTGGCAGCAAACTTAAGGCTACCTTCGTGGAGACCCTTCTGTTTCTCGTCGTCATTCCACTCAGAAGCATAATAATGTTCTTCAGTAGATTTATCAACATTAGTAGAAGGAGGAAGAAACATTCCACCCCATTGAGGGAAATAAACCAAAGTAACAGGAAGAGTACAAGCAACTATCATTACTCCCATCCATGATAATCCTGCTGCTGTTGAAAATTTTGTAGTTGAAAAGAATATTAATTGTGTCAATCCTGATCCAAAGTTTCCTCCTGCACCTGTCAATCCTGATATTATTCCTAATGATCTTCTTGATATGAATGGTATTATACCGAATGTTGCTCCGCACGCGGCTTGAGCTCCTACTGAGAATAGTATCATTGCTAATACTGCTATTGGAAGTGAATTTGCACGCCCCAGCCATATGCAGAATACTCCTCCTAGCGTTTGAAGTATCCATAATACCCATAGCCTTCCTCTCATTCCGAAATATCTTGCTGCTACGTCTGATGCGTATCCTCCGAATGGTCGTGCTACGAAGTTTGCCATTCCGAACGATGCTGCTATTATTCCAGCTGTGTGTAGCTTCAGGTTGAACCTGATTCAACATTTTTCATTTTTCACTTTAATTTGGACTAATTCATTGATTCACTAGCTAGTTAAACAAAAGGCTAGCATTGGCAGTACCTGTCGAAGAAATACTCGGCAATCACATTATCTGTGGATAGTTCAACTCCCATGGAGTATCCATACATTAGCACAAAAATCCAAGTCCTGTAATTTGTGATGGCATACCACAAAATCTGAAACACAATACAAAATCTGAATTAATTTGTTTATTGCTAGTAAAGTCAGATGATTGGTAGGAAATGAATCCAATTAAATTATATATACCTTGGAGAATTTATCTTTAGCAACATCACCCTTCTTCCGGAGGGAAGAAAGATTACCATCAGGCAAGTCCTGACCAAGAGTCAACACCAAAATCCCCATGATGATATGAAGCGTACCAGGAACAAAAAATGCTATCCTCCAAGCAGTAAAAGGAGTAGCACCAGCTTTCTGGATCAAGTCATAAACAAATGGCATTATCAGCTGAGTTGCACCCCCTCCCATGTTCCCCCATCCTGCCGCTGTTCCATTAACAAGCCCTATAATCTTGCTGTTAAACATAGTACTCATCCAGTACTGGCAAGACACAAATGTTGCAAGCGAAAATCCTATCATAAACCGCACGGCTATGTAACCTCCAGCATTGGCAACAAAAGACATACAGAAGACGGTAGGAGCAGAAAGCATTACAAGGAAAGCACAGCCATATCTTGGACCTAAGAGGTCGCACACAGCACCCATTGCAAGCCTGGAAAATATACTTCCAGACACAGAAGCAACACCGGCATTACCAATGTCGCTCTTTGTAAGATTCAGATTGTCCCGGATTATAGGAACAAGAGGTGCTGCTGCAAATGTTGAAACAAAACAAGTGAAAAATGAAATCCAAGAAAGGTGGAATGTTCTCATATGAGGATTCGCAAACGAAAACAGTTTGAACACTTTGGCCTTGTGCTCAGAATCAACTGGCAAATCGAATTTCGCACTCGTATCAGTTGGTACAATTGGCGATGCCACTGAGAATGCATAACTTTGCTCCCTTCCTGTTACTCCGTGCATTGAACTCCCCGGTGATCCCTCTATTTCTCCCATTTTTACCTTTCTTTAATGGTCTATCTCACTTTCAATTGAAATCTGAAGGAAGAAAGAAAGGTCTGAAAGAGTATTTATATGAGGTAGAGTTGACATTTATGAATTGATATTTATGTAATTTAATGCGGAAAGGGCAAGTATGATTCCATTGGTGGTGAAATTAATATTAAAGAATAGTTGGAGAGACGAGAATCCATTGCGCCGCGCGCATCTAGTTTGAAGGTATGAGAAGGTAAAGTCTCGTGGTCTATCCCAAAGGATAATGAGGGTTTAATTAAGGTAGTTTAAGTTTTCAATGACCAAAATGAATTAGTCGAACCTTCAAAGCCTTTTCCCTTGTTGCAGATTCCAACCTTTATCTCCCAGATTCCAGCTAGCCATTTTTAAGAGCTGGAATCTAACTGCAAGGATGGAATCAGGTTTGACTAATTAAGTATTGTAATTAATGTTGTAAACAAAGAAACATTGAATATAATATTAAGCTTACGCCTCCAGGAACATGATCAAGTACCTTACTTTTTGTGGTCTCAAATTATGTATTTTTGTTTTTATTTTCATTTTTATTTTTATTTTTCATCTCTTGCAGAAAATTGTAATTAAGTTTTATTCTTTTAGTCCCACAAGATGATTTTGGTTGGACACGCACCACCGCGACGAACATCTTTAAATCCAAATCCATAACCAGACTAATCCTTGTTCAAGAAGTGTCGAACCCATTTCTGAGGGTACCTCTCCCGAAGGTGTTACTGCGTGCGCAAGGGTTTACAACCAAGAAAGATCACAATATAATTACAAATATTTCCTTTTCATTTTCTTTTTCTAGTTTGATATGATTTAGTTACAATTAAAACCATTTATTCCTTTCACAATTAACCTAGCTAAGAGTTCATTCTCCTTGTAATTATAAATATTGATCAAATCTCATTTGTGATTTCTACTTCAAAATAATAAGCAAATTCAATTCAGGTCCTTTCATGATTTATTCTAAATAGTAGAGTTTAAATCTTGATTTAAACAAAAGTGAATTTATTTTTAATAAATTATTATTTGGAAAAATTTCGTTCAATTTAAGGGTGATTACTGATTATTATTTTCTTAAACAACAAAATTATACGTACCCCAATTTGAATATTCAAACAATTACTGCGAATAAAGGGATTTTTTTTTTTTTTTCTTTGTCAACGAGTTGAAGGACAAAAATTGTAATTGTTAATATGAAATTGCATCGAGTTAAACCAATATTAATTACAAAGAAAAACAAAAATTAAAAAGACATGATAGAATTAAATGGATAGTTCTTAATTATGGGCATATGCATATCAAGTTCTTAATTGTCTTCAAGTTGTTAATTTTCGGTAAATACGTCCTTTACTCCCTTTACAGATAATTTCCTGGAGCAGCAGTTATCAAGTGAATACTTTAACCAAAGTCCAATAATTCATGTAATATCCAATAAATAAAATGGGCTACTTAATATTTTAATCCAATTTGGTGGAAAACAATTAACTATTACTAATACTTTTTTGCTCTTTGAATCCAAATCACATCATATGTCAAGAAATACATATACATATATACGTATACGTATACATACTAATTAATTATTAAAATCCTTCCATTTACGTAGCTAATATTTGTTAATTGTCTACAAGTTACACATTTGATGATGCACAAATTGCAAATCGTAAAGTAGGTTGTTTGATAGAGAAAGAAATTAAATGATAATGCCCACATCACCCTTTCATAAACTCTTAGGGATTATTAAGTGTATTATTTTGAGGATTTGGGGGCCTTTTGACTTTTGTGTCTACTTGAACAAATTGTTGGAAATGATGAAGACAGAAGAAGGCCAAAAATAGTTGTATATTGAAAATCTTTCTTTCATTGGAATGGAAGGACAAGCCAAACGTACCAATTACTGCAATTTTTTTTTTTTTTTAGTTTTGATAGATATTGATTATCTATGACGATGATCCAAATCCCTGTTTGACAATAGCTGTTTTCATACTTTATTAACTAATAAGACCATCATCAATTTGCTTTCAATGGCTACACTTATATTAATCTAAACCGGGCAATAAGAGCAATTCTTTCTAAATGGGATCCAAACCTCGTTGATACCATATATATTAAGCCTTAAAGAAAAAGAGAAGAACTCTCTTCCTTCACATGATTTAGTCTATTATTGAATTACACCTAATTAATCAGTTCATGTTGTTATATCTAGTAATTGAATTATAAGTTAACATCCATATATATTCTTCCACTAGTAATATCAAGTAATGTTATGTGTCATAGCCAATAGTAACATAATAAATTGACATATTGGTTTAGTGCTTGTGTTTATGTTAATTCCTCTTAGTTAAATTGTGTTGGTTTACAGTAGATAGGATAATTATTTTACAGTTACTGCATTTTTATCCAGATAAGTTATCTTAGAAGCTGTTGAATAAATGTGAATTTGGTGGGTTATGAGTAGTTGCTACAGTTAAGTTGCTGATTGACTATGGTTAAATTATTTAGTAAAAAGATTAAAAGTCAGTTACAGCTATTATATAAAGCTGAACTTGTAACGGTTGTAAATCCATCTCAATTCAATCGAATATTTTTTCCTCTTCTTCTTCTATCTTCTCAAGAGAAGCAGTACCTGTTCTGTAGGCAGTCAAGTTCAGTTAATTAGGTAATTAACTCTATAGAAAGTAACTGTTATATACTCCAATATATTCTGAAATAATGAAATTAAAAGCAAGTATGTTCATAAAAAGTTCCAAAGAACTTCAAAAATCGAAGAGTTTTCTAACTAAATAATATCCACAAAATAAACTTAATCCCATAACTAAATTCTAGTACCATAACAACTTCTTATCTCTTCTAATAAAAGGCTAAAGTTGAAAGTTATTTTACTTTTAATATACAAGAGAATAAGTAACCATTAAAGGATAAATGAAGTAATTCCACGAGTGACATTTATTTTACACAAGTTTTTCTTTCATATTATTCTGATGGAGGATTGCCTTTTTTTTAATTTGGCACTTAATTGCAAAGGGTATTTTAGCCTACAGAGTTCAACGAAATTTGCTATCAAAAGAATAAAAAAAAAAATATTTATTTTAATTTATCCGAGGGAAATTACCAAGCTCATGATTTTAATCATCGATCTTTTCAAAAAAAAAAAAAACAAAACAAAACAAAAACAACAAATTGATAAGATTTTTTCTAACAGCAAGTACCACATATAATAACTACCTTATAGAGATATGATTTTAAAATATTATATAATTAAAATAAATACTACAATCATTGAGTGTGATTCAAAGTCGTACAGAACGTGGGCTCCATATTCCTTAACAAAAAAATTTCTTTGGGATCCATTTGTATCATTTATGTGACCTCCACAATTAGAGAGGTTGAAGATACTAACAATTTGGGAAAATTACCCTATTTGTATATGGATTTGTATTTTGCTTTTAGATTTGTATTTTAGATTATAAGTAAATTTATTTTTTATTTAGTCCAATATTACATCTATCATAATTTTTTAGATATTATTATTGTTTTTTATATATTTATTCACTTTTTATGTAATTAAAAACTTAATTATCTTTAAGAGAATTTACCCTATCTTTATGTTTTTGATCCTATCTTGTTTTAATGGGTATAATTCTATTATAAAATAGTAATTGAATTCATATAAAGAAGCCATTATATTGTCTCCTTCCATTTTTGGTGTTGAGGCTTTTATTTCTATCTTAAGCAATCCAGTAGCGTCTCGAGTTCATTCTTGTTTTTTAATCAAATTCTATTCCAAAAAATTCAGCTTTGTTCAAAAGTTTTACACTGGTCAAGAAAAGAAATTCATTATTGTTTTTTTTTTTTTTTTTTTGTCAAATTCTATTTCATCCATCTACTTATTTTCTTGATTAGATTTCTAATTTCATGAAATTATCATTTAATTTGAAGGCTAATAATTCCGCTTTTCATATTCATCGCTTTATGATTTCAGTGATCACTTGCTTTCAATGTAGATGGAAACAGGACCTCGACTTATCTCTCTCCGCAACCTCAACTCACCCTTGTTTTTTTAACTTACAACCTCTATGGTATGTATATTAGTTGTATATTTATTGTATAAATACTATGAGTAATTATATATATTTGTCACATATTTATTACTATTCAAAATATAAATAAATTACAAGTGTATTTTAAGTATATTGTAGATATATTGCAAACATATATGTTTGATAATTTTATATATTATTATTATCATCCTAGATTCAAAATATATAACAAGTAATACATTATTACAAGTGTATCATGAATATGCCGCAAAACACGTGTATAATATACTAAATAGATTTATAAAATGTTACTACATAATGTTTTAATATATCATTTTAATTGCTTCATATTTAGTATGCTGGACTTAATTACTATTGTCAATCTTGTGGCTACAGTTGTGTTTTATTACTTTAAGCAATCTGGAACAAAAATCACTTTCTTTCTTTCTTTCTTTCTTTCTATCTTTCTCAACTATGGTTGTAGAGAAATATCACAGGAGAGGGAGGCTAACTACAGTACGCTATGAATAGTAGGAATACGACTAGAAACGGCTGCTCCAATTCTATCTTACTAGGAAAGCATAATTTTCATATATTTAAATATTCTAAATATTATAAGTATGAATGAGTCAATAGATAAGCTAAACTTCCCTAATTTATAACCCGATATTCGATTATATTTATTCCATTACAATACCCAATTCTCTGACAAATTGAGAAGTTTGCAAATTTTAAGAAACTCCCTTTGGCTTTTGCAAGCCAACTTAAGCGTTGACTCTTAAACGACGAGCATGAATGTCATTATACAACCCATCAAAATTATTTTAAGAAAGAAGACAAAAAAAAAAAAAAAAACACGGACACTTTTTATCCCTCCGTCCTAAATCTTTTCATAATGTAAAAAAATATAATTTTTTTTTTTTACACATAATCCTTCCAATATATCATCTCTAAGTTTAAAATCTTTTCCAGATTTTTTCAAGGTTTATTTCTATATTTTGCTAGAATTTTTTACGTTTTTAACGTACACGGTTATTTTTATTTTTTTTTTTTTTTTTTTGAGATTTTCCCTAAAATTTGCTAAGGTTTATCGTTTTTCTTCGACGGTTTTCTTGTTTTATTCATCGGTATTTCTATTAGGATTATTTTTTTTAATGGATTTTTCTATTGTTTCTTTATCGGATTTTCTTCATATATTTATACTGTTGGCGGCGATGAAAACTCTGCATGATTGCAATAATTAGCTTTGGTTGACGAGATCATAGTCCTACGGCAGGTTAGAGTGACAACAAAATCGAAACAAGTTGAGTTAATATGGTGAATTTTTTACTACAGGAAAAAGATGATTACAGGATTATTTGATTCAGTTATTAGCTAATAGCTATTCTTGTTGATGTTAGCTGTTTGTTGTTCGTATTAGCTGTTTACTGTTACAGTAAGTTGTTAGTTGTTAACTAATTGATTGATAATATTTGATAAACTTATTATCAGCTCTTGCTATTAAGATGCAAAAAAAAAAAAAAAAAAAAAACTAATCTAGATATATATTTTATACCATTATACAATAATTATACAAAATTAATCATGGGTGCCTACGCGTGTTCCCCCGGCCATCGAAAAATACCCTTAGTAGGGGTGTTTCTGATGGCCATTTTAGGCCAAAGCCTCTGATTTGGGGGGGGCTGATCTCCCCCACGCCCCCTAATTTAAATTATAGTTTCATCTACCTAAAATGAATCAAAATAATGTGTTTTTAATTTTTTATAATATATATATATATATATAAACTTTAAAAAAATAAAAAAACTAGTCTAAATAAATTAATTTGAGGAATCGATCTCGCTAATTTTTCAATATTTATAGACATAAAAAAATTCAATAAAAAAATCTACATATTTATATAAAAGTATAATTTATTATTTTGGAAATATTAAATTTGTAAAAGCCAAATAATTATAAAAGGCTTTTCATGAAAAGTTCTAAAAATGAGTTTTTCATGAAAAGTTACTTTTTCCTGCAAAACAGCTAAAAGGTGTTGTTTAAAAAATCTAACAAAACACTAAGTTTTCTCCTTTTCGGAGTGAAAAGGTAAAAGCTGCTCCGAAAAGCAGAAACAAACACCCCCTACAAGTATCTCCTCCCAATTGTAGTTAGATATATATAAAAAAAAAAGGCACTATTGACTTGTGGTATTGCGTCATAACCATTAAGCTATTAGTTTTCGTAAAATATTAAGTTGAATTAAGTTTTAAGGTTTAAATTCAAATTTTTTAGAGTTTATTAGTAATATAGTGAATGGATGGTCTTCCTACTCGTTCAGTTAATTGTTTATCTATAGGAATATGTTATAATTATTTAATATTAAGTTTATTCTGTTAATTAGTATACGAATAATGGAGTTTATACACAAAATTGCTTATTTTTAGACAGTTCATATTAATGTTTTTTTATTTAAGCAATTGAATTTTATGTTTCATTTAAAAATAAATATATATCATTATTTAAATCACTAATACGATTGAGTGAATATTAAATTATTACAATGAGATTGGTAAAATATTTATAATTTATGTGGATTTTCATACATAATAAAATAGAAATATGCTAAAAAGATTACAAAACAATTAATATCTATAAAAAGAATATTCTTTGTAATTTAAATTGGACTAAAATAACAAAATGATCTAACAAATTGGGACCTAAGTAGTATTATTTATTTATTTTATTTTTATTAATTAATCATCTAATAACACATTAATCCTCAAACAATTACATATAATGACGTTAAGCTCCTAACTATACGAAGCATCAAACTTAAACATATGGCTTATCATAATGTTAACAAATTACCCTCATCATTCCCCTTTAGCCACATCACATGTAAAAACTTCCTTTCCATCTGTAAAAAACAATTGTCACATCTGTACAAATAAAGGGAAGCATGGGCTGAAAATAAGTGTTACCATCATTAATCAATGGTAATTTATAAAAATACTACTTTTTTTAACAATTACATCAAATATACGATGTGCCCCATATCTCTTAGAAATACGCTCAAAACTATGACCAATTTATGTTTTATACTCCAAACATTCTTCAATTACTCCGTATTATTCTCTCTCCTCTTTTATTATTTAAACTTCTTTTACTGAAATATTTAAATATTATTTTTTATTTATCTCTCAAACTGTTCACTTTTTCGACATTCTGCTTTAGTAAGTTCTTTTCCTTTTTTTTTTCTAATTGATATCCATATGTATATATTTTTTCTAATATTTTTTTTCGATAATAAAAAAGTATCAGAAATGTATCAAAAATATATCAGAAATTAGTATAATAAATGTATCATAAATGTATTATTAATATATCAACAAACAGACGTTGATACAACTTTTTCTGTAATTTTAATACAATAAAATGTATCATTGATGAGTGGGATTTATATCTATTAATTTGGATATATTTTTATTCATTTGGGAGCTTAATGAATGCATAATAATCTAAGTTTAAGTTTTTTTTCTCGCAGCTTGCTCTCTAGGCCAAAAGCTGCTCTCGAGAGCCCAAAATCACTTGGACGGGCTGGACTTATTGCATGCAATGACAGGAGCTGGTCAAAGTGCTTTACAGCTAGAGATTCCATTTTCTATTTTTAACATATTTTGTAATCAATGGACAGATCTTAGTTTGCTCTTAGTAATGAACAGCTGGCATAATCTGTGCCCTTAATTTCTAGTAACCCTAGGGCTTTAACTTTTGTTGGAGGGCTATAGATACCTTCCTTTAAGGCTGGTAGGAGCGGATCACATCTTTTCACCTACTCCTCTTTGTCTCAGCCACCACTTTTTTTCTTCTTTTTATTTTTCTTAGTGTTTTCCTATGTCAGCTGAAGAATTGTTCATTCTCAGATTGAAGCCAACCTTAAGCTGGTAGCTGTAAGTTACTCCTCTTATATTATGAATGGATGAATCTTTTGTTGATTGTTTAATGGAGTTCTTTATGCTATATGAAACTGATGTGTTTATATTCTACTTGAATGCAGGCAAGGAGACTTGATGTATAAAACCGAAAGTCCATTAAACACATGTTATTTAATAAGATACTTGAAAAATCACATGCTAGGGATTTTTAGATATATGAAAATGTATGCTAAACTGCTCCTTTAAACTTAATGCTTAAAAATGAGTTAATGTAAAGAGACCTAGTTAATAAGTTTTTAAAGAATGCTTAGTGCCAAGAGACTTGGCCTTGATAATTTAAATGAGAGAAACTATAGGAGTTAACTTTATTCAGTTACCAAATCTGGCTGTTGCTTAACCTGTTCTTTTCTTGATTGAGTCAAAATTACCATTTTTATGCAACTTACTTTTTCCACTGCTCAAATTTGTACGTTTTGTTTTGTTTACTTATTTTAATATAAATCCTTGTAAAATCTGTTATAAAAGAGGTTACTTTTTGAAAGCACCAACTGGTTTATGCAAAAACAAAGCAACTTTAACTTGTTCTTTTCAAAAAAAGTATCAGAAATATATCAGAAATGAGTATAATAAATATATCATAAATGTATTATAAATATATCAACAAATAGACATTGATACAACTCTTTCTGCAATTTTAATACAATAAAATGTATCAAAATGTATTATAAACTTAGAAAAAATGTAACTTTTTGTGCAGCTCTAATGTCAAACACAACAGAAGATAAACAACTGGAAGAAGACATGCAAGAATATCATTACACAATAATATACAACCAAAAAAAAAAAAAGATGTTCACCAACTTTACATAAGAAACATTACAGACAATACAATTCAAAAAATATACAAATAAACAAACACACATACAAACAACCCATTAGAAAGTATAAAAAATGTATCGCAAAAGTATGATAAAAGTAACATAAAAAGTATCAGAAATGTATTATAAATGTATTAGAAATGTATCAGAAATGTATCAACAAACATACACTGGTTCAAGATGCTTTATTCTGTATTTTTTTTCTATGGTTAGCTTTTATTTAGATTTCATAACATAAAAAAAAAAAAAAAAAGAGTTTAAGTGATTCCTCACTATAGATAAAACATGTGAAATTAATACATAAAACACAGTACGCGAAGTATCAAAATTATATCATAAATGTATCATAATTGTATCAGAAAATATCAACAAACAGACATTAATACAATACACTTTATTCTATATATTTTTTTCTATGGTTAGCTTTTATTTAGCCTGCATAACAATAAAAAAAAAAAAAAAAGAAGTTTAACTCCTCATTATAGAGAAAATCATTTTTGATACATTTCTGATACATTTATGATACAATTCTGATACAGTTCTAATATATTTCTGAAAATCTTTTAAAAAAAATCTGAAAAAATATATACATATGGATCACGTTTTAAAGATAATAAAAGATAATAAAAACATTCTGAAATGGCATGACAACAATTAACGGATTAAAAAGTAAATGACAAAATTAAAGTTAAAAATATAAAACAGGAGAAAGAATCGCATGTGGCAAAAAAAAGCAGGTAAAAGCAAAATTTACAACCAAATGAACATATTTCAAAAAATGACACAAATACACGTAAAACAAAAGTCTAAAAAATTAGATATTTTTGGTCATTTCCCGTTACTCTAAGACTCATTGAAATAATGAACTTAAATCAATATAAATAAATGGAATAAGATCAAGAGCCTGATGATAGTTTTTCTGAAATCAAGCCTGCATTTTGATTTATTTTTTTAAATAAGAAAAAAATAAACAAAGTTGTTAATTCAAATTCTAGTGGAAACATTACCAGATATACTCGTTTTTCTAGTACTATTGTATGCATTAAACTTTAACCGAAAAGGTGTTTGACCAGCCTCTAACTGACTAATCGTATTACCTAACAGGAAAAAGAAGAAAGGGAAACAAATAATTCCAATAAAACTGAATTAGCATGAAGAAAATGCAGCTTGTAAAATACTCATTCCTACCTCTGTCAATTCAAACTTCTCAATCCTATGAATAGGAGCAATATTCAACTTTCAATATTACCAAGCAAACAGGATCCCACAGCACACACAAGCCCAAGAATGTAAGTGGAGAATTTTTTTTATGTATAAATAAGCAAAACAGTCCTCGCATCACAATTCAGGCAGAGAAAACTTCAATAAAACAAAACTTCATTGCATGCGCTGATGTGGGGCAATAAATATCATATGGCTAATTTTGTATGCGAGTCAATCACACTAATTCCTTGGTTGTCACCATCAGGGAACCAAACCAACTCTAATTAACAGTTCAGTCAGTTTATATGCATATTTATGTGCTAGCGCTCCCCCTCCTAGGAACAGGTTTGTATAGCACAACAGTCACAAATTTTGAACGGAAGCGATGAGTGAAACCAAGTGCCACCACAGAACGTGGGGCCTCTCGGTTTTCAATGTAAAGATGGTTGAGAATTACATTCTGAGGTGTGGGAATAGTTTCCGAAGTGTCTGCACTTGCTGGGTAGCTAAGCAAGGACTGCTGAAGTTGTGGCGGAACTGCAGGTGGGTCCCGTGCCTCATCGTCATTTCCAGGGTAGGCATTGTTGTAACTTGAATCCGGAGATCTTGGAACCTCAAACCCCACTACAGTGTTATCTTCCTGCATGACAATTAAATTATCAACCACTATTTTCATCCAATATCCCGAAAACATGGTGCAACTTACGTGATCATTGGTATGTTGGTTGCTCATGTTGAATTGGATGTGAAAACAACTGCCTAACAGCACAAAATCATCAAGTTTGCAATGCTGGCAGACCTGAAAGGGAAGATAGTTTTCTTGCCATGAAAAAGAATTTTAAAAAAAAAGGAGGAAAAAATGCAAAATTTCAGTTGCTGCTACATTTAACAGCCAGAAATTGCATAAATAAACGACTCGTGTTCCACCTCATCATTCAATCATTGAGATTTGCAGTCCAACAGAAAATTGTTACAATTCAAGCCATTTGGCTGAACCTGATAGATCATCATTTTCAGTAGCTATTACCTCAGCTTGATCTTATCACATAATGAACATGTATCTCTCTTTCTGCTCTTCTTCTTTCTCCCCTGATTCCCCTCAAGTAAGCAATTTTTGCAAAACAATACTAAAAGTGTCACTCACACGAAAAGGAGGCATTTACCTCTATAATGTATTTGTATGTACTCTCCTTCATACCACACAGCAGAAAAAATTCAAACTAAACAAAGTTCAATGGCAGTTTCGACCAATGCATTCTGAGAATTTAAGAAACCTTGCTTGGTTTACATAATCTCCAGAAGTTACTTCTTAGGTCTGATTTCTTTACTAGCCCCACAGGAAGCATAAAGTAAAATAAAGCTTTCTTCTTTTTTTACCCTTTTTGTATGTTCTCGAACAGTCAAGTTAACTGTAAAAGCCGTAATCTACTATGAGCAAGGTTAGTATGTTTGTTACTTAAACCCCAAAAGGTTACACTGAACTCCAAGTGGCATTATCAGAACTAATTTATCAAATCACAGGGCAATAATTTTACATCGTATTTCTAATCCCCTAAAGAATGAATCAACATAATTGTAGGCTGCAGAGCATGTTGGTGCATTTCCCGCCAGAAAGAGGCATGTAAAGGTCAATATCACAAAGCATCTTCAGCTATAACTGACTTACATGCTAGTATTGTATTTCAAGGCTTCAATATCACAAACTTCAATTCTCAACATCAGACTTTATTTTGTTTATGATTGCACCAAAGGTCAAAGTGATCTTAAAAACTTGTCAGCAGAGTTCAATTTACCCAACAATAAAACTCTACAGTGTAACTCTTAATCTATACCAATTTATCCTAATTCTTGAATTATCAACAAAAGTTACCTCATTCAATATATTTAAGACAGCTTATTCAACTTAAAACTCAACTAATATAAAAAAAAAACTGAAACTATTTTGTTTAAACTTTCATCGTAGATATAATGAATTCTTTTCCCCAATATTGCCACAAACTAAACTAAACTGGCCATGAGAAGAAAATTGTGGACCAATTCAGCAATAGAATTACCGTTGGTATAAATTTCACCAATAAGTCCACAAGGCAATTGACCTGTAATCTGTTCATCCTTTTAGGAAAAAAATATTGACTGTAGTCAACCTGTAGTCAACCTAAGTAATCTATGGCATGGCCAATCATATGCTAACCTGGTTTACTAAGTGGCAAAGATCTGAGACTTCAATCTACAATATCACTATTCATTGCACTAATGTCTATAAGTTGATAATTGACATGATGGCCGCGTCTGATGTAGGAGGGATAATATTGACTTTTAGTTGATGATGCGTTATTCCATTATCAGCATAATTCTACGTATTTTAACCATCAAGGATCCATGTTTATAGAATCTTTAAATATGCACTAGAGACCAAGAGCATGGACTAACTTCTCTACTTTCATCTACAGCTTAAAAAATAACTACAATTAACAAGAGTACTAATTTTTTCTTCAAATTACAATCTAATTTAATAACCTACAAAAAAAAGGGATAATAGACCAATAGTGCAACAGCACAGTAATGTGATGAGGACTTCAGCACATTTACGCTATACCAGATTACTACTGGAGATTCCATTATCAGGCATCAGGAGAGAGTGAAGGGCAAGGAGCACAAAATGAAGAAAAGAAAAATCTTAGTGTGCAAGTAGAGCATCCACCTCCGTCCTTTCTATCTCATTTGATGAGAATGCATTAGTAAGTTATTGCATAACCAACTTGAGGCTATCAGTTAACGAAAGAACATTCTGATTCGGCTCGTGGTCCTCTGGCTTTATGCCACACAAAGTAACAAAAGGCGATGTTTTCATTGTTTGTACAAAAGTCAGCCGCCTTCTAGATATGCATATACATAGTGTTTTCCTGGAGCCTTTAACATCCATTCCAAAGGTATTTGAACTGACTATCAATTAAGGGATTTACAAACTAAGCCAAGTCAAAATTTTGTTGACAGAGCTGCAGAATAATCTCATAGATAATATGGCTCAATGATGACCCTGGGGATGAAAGAACAGTGCCAAATATAGAATGGGATTCCCTTACACATTCCATTCTCAAATTGTAAGTTTAGCCTCCTATCAACAATACAGCTTTGACCTACCTTTCCTTAAAGACCGACAGCAAATAAAAAAACAATGTTTAATATGACATGGCTTTACAAGTTAGGAATGTTTATGTAATTTCAGAATTTCAAACACAATAAAGGAATCTGAGTTCCTATTGTTAAGTTACAGCATCCAATGAAGCTTTCATATGTTCAATTGCTTTAAGATTTTCTAGTTTATATTTTTGATATTCCAGTTCAGAAAATGTGAAGGTTCAGATTGTACCTTACTAGTATAGCACATTTTTCTACATGATTATGTAAATCATTTGAATTTCAATTCTGGCTCGAATGCTTAGGAGCCATGGTAGATGAATCTCACTCACGTTTGATCATCCGAAGCTTTCTTTAGAAATCCTATTCAACATGAAATAAGAGAGCTATAAACAAAGGCATTAACGATGATTCTGCAACTTAAGGTGAACTGACATGTAGGAGTCCCAATATGAACAATCCATCAATCCTCATATAAAACTATTCCCAATGAAACATTCCTCCTCAGCAGACATATATTAAAGATTTTGTTGAATACCTCTCTCTCTCTCTCTCTCTTTGTACATACAAATATAGTGGGCAAAAAGGCAGAAATAGAATTCAAAATCAATGAATCACTTGGAAAAATTTAATTTTAAACATTTGTAGCCTAGCAGGTA
This sequence comes from Euphorbia tirucalli, assembly GCA_039660915.1. NCBI lineage: Eukaryota > Viridiplantae > Streptophyta > Magnoliopsida > Malpighiales > Euphorbiaceae > Euphorbia > Euphorbia tirucalli. Next base: position 18,620,717 of record CM077639.1, read on the forward strand.
CTATATAATATCAGCTCGAAAGAGATTAGCATCCGAAAACTAATTATAAGAAATCTAGCACAACACAATTTCCTATAGAATTGTCTGATCCTGACATAAATTTATTCATTTGAGTTGTTTTCCCCAGGAAACATCTCAATTAGAGTAAGCCTTCAATGTAATTCAAGATCATCAGTATAATCTGTAAGAATGAATCAATATACGTTGATCCATTAAATCATTATAATTTGGAAAAAGAAAAGGCTTCCTTAAGAAGGTACAGGGAAGAAACAGAGAATTCCCCATTTCAAGAAGGTGAAGAAAGACTGCTGCAAAACTGGGGACTGAACCACTATAAACGAGCTGGGATTGTTAGAGCCCAATTATCACATTTGGCATGAGGATTTTCTGAAATGAAAGGATTCTAAAGAATTGTTTGCTGTGACATAGTAGCTCATCTCAAACAGATTCCTGCACTTCTTGCGTAGACAATGAATTAAAGATGTCTGCAGAACTAAGGATGTGTCTGGTATACACATTAACGAACCCAGAGTAGCTTTATCATGCGTTAACCAAGTTGAGATGAGAAGTAGTCAACCAACTTTTGCCGAGCATTTGGCGTTGAGGAAAAGGAATTTAACCTGGCTATAAAGAAAGAGCTAAGGTCCTTTACCTTTGACCTATCCTTCTTATTCATAGCTTGCTTGAAAGAAGACTGATTTTGAAAACTCTATTCTTTTGGCTATACAATACAAATCTTATGATTCTAAAAGCACTTGTTTTCAGGGGGAAAGGAAGACTTTATGAGGTCCTTATATGATCAAAATCAGGAATGTCACACATTGGAGGTGCTATATTAAATCTGTGAGCTTCGAACTATTTCAATAAATAAGAAGTCGACAAAATCCTTAACTTTGCCTGTTCACTGACCCAAAAAAATGTAATGTTATTTCAATTCCATGAACCAAAATTCACAAAACAAGTGTTCCACATTCTAGTTATTTGTTGACCTTGAATCATGGCTTTTAACATTACTTTTGAATATGAAGATTTTCAAAGCAATCTAGCTGGTACATAGAGGTGGGAAATAAGGCTCCATTCACCAAAGACCTTTTTCAATAGGTTTCAACCAACAGAATCAAGATGGCCATCTGATAATAACTCTGCAAAAACTTCTCTTCTCATTCTTGCTTATCCATCACTAAATCTATTAAATCAAATGACTAGTTGTCCTTAGGAATTAAGTATCACCTTTCAGTTATATGAACGGGAATCAGATCTTGCGAGGCAATGCATCATAATAAGGTCAAGGCATTTTTGGCTGCATAACGTTGGCAATAAAAGTAAAAGATGATTGAGTGAAAACACAATAAATTACAAATGAATATACACAGATCAATAAACCCTCAACCTTTCCACTGGAAAATCACTGTGAGGAATAACAACTGCGCACATACAAACTATTTTTATAAATTGAAAGAAATGATAACTAGAAACCACGCATAACTTCTGCACAGCATACATTCAGTTAAGAATATTAAAGCTTCGGTTGAATGCATATGGAAACACAAACAAGGAACTTTCAAAGAGGATTTCAACATGAAAAGGGCTCGAGCAGGAAAACATTAGACAAACTCTCAAAACATATGGAAAAAGAAATCAAGCATAACTATTCCGAAAAGGCTAAAAGCAATTGTACTCAGCACCTCAATTGGGAGCAGAGCCAAGCAAAAACATCCTTAGAGCCACAATGCACTATCAAGTTAAACTCTAAATTAAACTATAAACAAACCCGACACCTCTCGAGAAGACACCGACCTGATTGAGCCAAAGCTCCAGCTCCAACTACCAAATAAGGTTCCTCAGTGCCACCCCGTACCGGAAAAATCCCCAATTCGTTCTTACTGCAACAAGGAAAAGAGACCCAGATGAAATCAAATGCAATTTGTGCAAAAAAATTCCTACCTAAACACATAAACCCTATCAATAGCAGTCTGAATCTTCAAATTATCAAAATGAGAAATTAAACACGCAATACCCTTTTAAACAAAGGGAAATTAAACAAAAATTGAGTTATAAATGAGAGAACCCATGATAGGATTTTGCAGATAATTCGGGGGAGAAAAAGTTGGAAAAACAAAGCAGCATACCTGATAGAGCTGAGGATGGTTCCGATTTTATAAAATGAAAAGGGAAAGGGGGAAAGAAGAAGAAGAGAGTGTTTTCGTTTCTAGGGGAATCCGTCAACAGAATCTGACATGCAGCTTGCCAGTTAGAAGGTAACTTCAGGTGTCCCGCTATTCAAACCAATTTAAGCTGGATAAATGAAATATAAAGGTTATCTGTATACGGACCTCAATGTTTATATACACAAAATGAAAACAATTATTGAAAAAAAAAAAGTGCTGAAATAACACAAAGAAGATGTATGGTTCGAGGATTGAGGTGGCTGGTTGACCTCAATGTTTATATACACAAAATGAAAAAAAAAAAAAAAAAAAAAAAAAAAAAAAAAAAAAGTGCTAAAATAACACAATATGATTCGAGGATTGAGGTGGCTGATTGTTTCTACTGTTACTTTAAGTTTGGAGTTTGTGCTTTCATGGTAACTAAATTTTAATTTATATCAATAAAGTCAATTTTATCCTAACCAGTCAAAATATGGCATTGGAATAATAACTCGACAAGCATAACCTACTAACATGATGTCAAATTAACTCCAGTCAATAAAAAAAACTGATACGTGTCACCGACATGGTATCTACAAATACAACATTGTATAAAAAATATTTAAAAACAAAATTAAAATTCAAAATTGGTTAGAATTGACGTGACGCTGTATAGACAAATCATATTTGGTATGGACTTAAAACGAACATTAAAATAAAAGTTAGTGACTTATTGATACAAATTAAATTTTAGTGATCATAGATATATAAATTATAAACTCCATAGATGGAAGTACGTTAGATGTAGGGCCAGTTTGGGATTGCTGTTAGGGAAAGTGCTGTCAGGAAGTTAGGTTTCATTGCTTTATTTAAAAGTAGTTTTAAGTATTTTTCTAGTGCTTTGCTGAATACAATCTGATTTTTACCAATTGTACATTTGAGATTGTTTTCTGCAGCCCCAAAAGTAACTTTCAGCCAAAGTAAGATTCCTCATGCTTTAACTGAAAGCTGCTTTGGGGGTTGTTGAAAGCTGCCCCAAAATGGCCCGTAATAGATTGTTAGATTTAATTGGGTGAATGGGTAAATAAATGGGGTTAAATCCATGTAACACAAAATCAATTAGCTTATGTTAAGACTCCATCCACATCACTTATATGTCAGTCTTTATGCTCATTTATTTCTGATGGGAGATCTTCAATGCTCTCTCTCAAGTGCAAATAGACTTAAAACAGTTGTCGGCTTGAGATCATCAACAAGTCTAATCTTATTTGCAAGGTCAAACTCTAATAAAACTTTAACTACAGGCTCAGGAGCTTTCGACTATCAAGTCTTTTTATGCTCTAATACTATGAAGATAGTCAAATTTAATGAAAAAAATAATTGGAAGAAAAGGGAGAATTTTTTTAAGGAGTCTATATAAAGTTGGAAGAGAGTTTAAAATAATAATGAAAAATGGTTTAAGAGGAGTGGTAATGGATAGCGAAGGAGATTGAAGTGATGCGCAACAGCCATAGAAATGCAAGGAGGTCAAATAAAGAAGTGATAGCACCACTTCCTAAAACGAGCGCGTGAATCACACGGCACATTACCACGTCCTGATGATGCTAAGTTATAAAAGTAGCCTGATGGACCACGCAGCCACCCCCAAGTCCATTCTGTCCATAGAAATTGCTATTCACCAGGCAATCAGGAAATAGACCGGACGAAGGCACCCATGGGTGTCATGTGACCAAGTTGGGATACATGTCTAAAAAAGGCAGAAACTTGAGAGAAGCCGGTCCCAACCGTACACGTGTAAGGACAGGATCCTGAGCCAAAATAAACAGGACAAAGATAGGTACGGGGTATGCCTTGTTGGATATGCCCTAGTCCCGAGGCATTGGACCTTGTATTTGTATTGTACATTTATTGGATTTATGTATTATACATTTTGTGTCATTAAATAAAGGTATTAATCTATTTATTATATATCTTGTGCTGTATTTTAAATAGAGTATCCAATGGATATATCCATATCCATGTTGACAAGTGTCATGCACTTGGCAGTAAGACCATGGATAGGGAAAACGATATGACCATAAAGAGATCCGTAGTCTGTTCCAATCATGGGAATGAATGGAACTAGAGACTATTATTAACCTGGTTGTATGGCGGTGTCTTACCGGTCATTGGACATGGGATGTTAACCAAGTTAATGGGTACATGCAAAATGGGCATGGTACTGGATAGATCCACTAAACGAGAAATCCACAGGGTAAAGTATCACAAGTGATTCTCGTGTAGTACTTGTATGGATCCTTTGACCTGACCATATGATTGTGCTGCATGTAAAGTGGCATACTTTGGTGTATGCCTAAAGGGCCTGTAAATGGTGCCAAGTATGGGTACGTTCGGGTATGTCACTGAGCATGGCAGTACTATGGATATGCAGAAGGGAAATGTCACTCAGTAGTCCACTGAGAAGATATCACCGGCATCTTGATGAATGCAACTGATAAGCGTATGGCCACAACCAAACAAGTTGGAACTTGTTTGTGAGCATTAGTTCATTTGGGATCAAGTAAATATCCGGACACAAAAGAGGGTGATCTATCCATGCCTCTGTGTTGGACACCGAAATCAATGATATGGGATATACAAGTTTAAACTATGGGGTTATGATTACAGTTGGACTGCTATCTCCATCTTAATTGGTGGCTGCAGTGGTTTGCTAGAACCCGCCTGCAGTCTATGGACCAAAGGCCCACTGTTAACATAAAGATGGGCCCACAGGATCGTACACATTGAACGTCTGAACTCGAACTGAAGGGATCACCAGTATACTTGGAGTATACGCACAGGATAGAGAGGATTGTATTAATTATATTATATAGATCAATTGGATTGATCAAAATAATAAAACTAATATTTGTATTGGCCTTCTTATAATTAATTCAATGAATTAATTTATGAGATTATTTCTTAGATGGAAATAATTTTACATGTATAGGTTTACATGTATTTGATTTCATGAAAGTCTAATTTAATTTCTCGGTTAAATTAATTGGTCAAATTAATTTTAATTTAAATGTATGTTATATATTATATAGTATGATATGATAGCATACATGTTGAATTGAAATTAAATTTGAAACTAAATCAGACCAAAAGAATTAAATCAGACGTAGGCTTAAAGAAGAGAAAAGCCTGTATGAAATTAAATGGAAATTGGGCCTAAAATTCCCAAAAGGAGTTCGGCCATCAAGGTTAAAACCTAGAGAAAAAGCTTCGGCCATAACAAGGAAGAGCAGCCGAAAATTGCAGCAGAAAAATTCCTCTCTTCCGACCGATTCTGACGCTAGCACGGGTTGAGTTCCAAAGCCGTTCATGTACGGGAACGTGGAGGAAGTCTCCTTTGATTTTTGCAGCCATCTCTAGAAGAAATATTCTTGGTGAGAATCGAATCTCTTCTATTTCAATTTTAATGTTTTTTATTTCCACCTCAATTTCTCCTGGGCACGGATTTGAGAAAATCACTGCGTTCTTCCGCTTTTAATCTGTGATTTATGGTGAAGAATTCCAATATGCCTGGCCCTTAAACACGCTAAAAAGGGAACCAGGAGAGACCCACGCCAGACCAATGAGAGGAAATCGTATATTACGATCTGACAAGACCACAAAGGAGTATAAAAAGAACAGTAAGAAAACCCTACAGGGATCTCTCATTCTCATATTCCTTTTTTCCTTTCCTCTTCTTTCAGATTTAAGCTTTCTGATTTAGATATCATAGTAGACCCTTTGGTCACCTAGTATTTAAATTACTTTATTAAAACTAACCGGCTTATTAGTGGACCAGACGGTCATTTGACTCGTAAGGAACGGCGTGAAGACATATTTTTTCCGGACCCATCAAGAAGAAAGAAGGGTAAAGATGAGAGAGAGAAATTAGGGGGAGTAAATGATAAGGGGAAGTAAATACAGTGGCTTTGTGGGGTTTGAGGCGAAATTGGTAGGCCTGGAGTTTTTTCTGCTGCTTGTTACCAACGGTTTCACTTCGGATACCGTTTAGGAAATTATGGTTTTAAAATAGAATAAATTATATACATAATAAGTTTCATTATCTATTAATTTTTGTTATTATTATTTTATACCGAAATTTGTTATTTTCTATATTTTTAACTTATCAAAAGCTTTGAAAGATTTAAGTCCTTCCTTTCCTCCTTTTTCATGTTATTGTATCCATTAAATTTTGAAGAGAAGGGAAGTGCAATATTTATACAAGTGGAAGGAGGTAACAATCCTTTTTTTTTTTTTTTTTCTTGTTCAAATGTCAATGGGCTTCAATGCGAAAAAAAAAAAAAAAAAAATTCTAAAACATTCTCCAGTGGGCTTTATTTGCCTTTTTTTTTTTTTTTTTTTGAAAATAAACAATTACAAAATGAGACAGACAAAAGAGCTTGGAAATTAAGGAATTTTAGTTACCATGTCAAGGCCCATGTTATTAGTATGAATAATAACACTAAAATTTAATGTTAAAGTATTATCTCATGCTACAATAATTTCAGTCATATTGTTTTTGGTAATTTCACATTTAATAAACAAATGCAATGTATTTAAATTTTGTCTAAAAGTAATACCAGTCAAATATCTTTGTTCCAATAATGCACGAACTACATTCAATTGGTAACACCAAATTTAAAAATATATAGTAGCAAGTTTCAACCACTTCTTGTAAAAGGAATTAATTGAATTAATCAACCCTTTCAACTAAGTAACATCACTAAATCTTTAATGGATGTTTGGTTTCCTCTGAACAGTTTTTTTTTTTTTTTTTCATACTTCAAACAGTAGATTTTTAGGTAAAAAATAATTGTTCACTAACAGTAAACAACAAAAGCTATCAGCAACAATAAACAACAACAACAAACAGGAGACAAAAGATTAGAACAAAAATCCCGACTTTTCTCAAACTTGTACAAATAGGATGAAAAGAATGTTTTCTGATACATCGAGGATATGGATTCTACATGAACCGATGGATCAAACAACAACAGTAGAACTAAATAGGTCCTTAAACTTTTCTTAATCTGAATAAATAAATAAATAAATAATTCCGAAATCCTTAGCGGGAGGAGAATGTATCTGTTGGGTCTAGGAGCAACATCTAATTAAAATAGATTGAACCGAAAGCATTATGTTTCTATAAAAAAAAATGTATATATATAAGATCACAAATTGGTTTTACCTTTCGTATGATTTTCAATAAGTGAATTAAATCTAAACAGAAAAAGCAATCAGAAATCCACCGTCAAAGAACCATTGAAGGCAGAGTTAAATTAATTCATTGCTAAAATGTAATATAACTGCCAAAATTCAACAACCCTATCAGAAAATATAAATTAGAAAGAAGACATGGAGTTGTGAAATAGTATATATAATAAAAAAAAAAATTGGAATGATATTATAATAATTCATTGGAACTTTTGATAATAAATAGGGTATGAAACATTGAGCAATAAATTGGAAAAGGAAAAACAGTGGCAGAGACAATTAATTAGTTAAGCAGGATTTCAGAATTGAAGAGTTGAAAAGGGAAAAATGGGATGGCAGAGGCAGAGGCAGATGGGTCCTTGAGTTGCATGTTTGGCACGTGACTGCCCATTGGTAGGCATCATCTTCAATGTTCAATGGGACCAACAGAGGACATTTTGGACCACCCTCTGTCTCTGTCTCTGTCTCTCTCTCTCTGCTTTTTTTTTTTTTTTTGTAAACAATTTTTGCTTGCTAAAATTTGGAAAGTCATCATAGGGAATCTTCTGGGGGTAATTTGGATTGTATTCTCTGGTATGTTGCTTTCAATCATCCATCTATTGCTAGTTTTCTAGTTAGTCATACTCAATTCTTTTCCCAGGGAAACCAATTTTCTAACTCATGATTTTTCTTTCCAGTTGAAAAGTTGACTAACACAATAGGTATCCAATCCATAGTTAAGACGAGCCTCGAATTTACATATGGGAGAATTTACGTGTTACTCCATTTATAAGACTAACAATAACATAAAAAAAATAAATAAATAAATAATAATAAATCTAGATATTTTGTTATATAAGAGTTGTTTTCTCCTAATACTACAAAAAAATATTAGATTTAGTAAAAAATTAGTGGCAAAAACATTTTTTACTACTAAAAAAGATCATTTAACAGTAATATTAAAGTTGCTACCTTATGTATATTAATAACAATAAAATTACGTCAAAGTCTGTTGTCAAATACATGGAGTTACATAACAGAAACATGGAGCAATAAAAAAGTTACTCCCTAAAATTACTTTTTACTTTTTGTCAAATCTTTTATATTTAGGCAAAACACTTCCTAAGACGCCTGAACTTTTATAGAATTTGTAATTGGCCTCCTGATCAATTTTTTCAACATATTGCATACATGATCTTTTTCTTTCGATAGTATTAATTCAAAACTCAACAACTTTTTTCTCCATAGACTACAACATCCATTCACTGACACGTAACACCATTTTTGTAGACACGTGAGATTAAATTGTTATGTTACCTCCTGTATAGCTCAGTACCTAAGCATATATGCTCATGTATTCTAGCGGCCACACCTTAATAAAAAAAAGTGTTGATTTTAATTTAATAAAAGAAAAGAAAATAGAACTAAAGCTATTCAACTTTTTAGTTTAAGACAAATTACAAAAATAAACTATGTTGTTTCACTTTTTTACAAATAAAAGATTTTTTTTTTTTTTTACAAAAAGAGCAATGTGTTTTAAAATGTTAACAAAAAGATAACAACTAAAATTAAATTATGACATTATATAGTGTATTTTTGTTCATTTTTAACTCAAAATTTTCAAGTTGGTTAATAAACGATAAATTTTAAAAATTTTCGATAAGCGAAAGTATTTTTCTGAATTAAATAATGATAATAAATTTAAAAAATTATAACAAATTGAAAATTCTTCAAAAGAATATTCAAATCTTGATGTAAAATTTTTAAATAATATGCATAAATTATTGTAATGTTAAATAGCAAAAAATACTATATGTTATATCATAATTTTTAACGAAAAAATTTAAATTATTTTTTTTTATTAACAGTTAGAAACACAATCTTCCTTTTGTAATTAAAAAAAAACCACAATCCTTTATTTATAAAAAAAGTAAAACCACAAAGTTTTTTTTAATTTGCCCAATTTATCATAAAATAAATTAAAAGTTCACTTTTATGTATTCAATAGTAATCATAAAATTTTGCATCGTATACGTACTTTAAGAAATTATGGATGTTGAATGCTTATTGCATTGTTAGGCTTCATCCTAAATTTGCACATCATATAACTAGTCTTCTTAAAATCTTTAGTTTCAGCACTCCTAGAATAAAGCATAGACAGTTTACTTGTTTAGTTCAACTGTTAGCTGATAGTTGTTGCATTGTTGTTAGTTATTTGTTATTCATGTTAGTTGTTGCAATAAACTGTTAGTTATGAACTAATTGATTAATATTGTCTGGTAAAAACTTGTAATGAGTTGTTATTACGATGTAAACGTAATGATATAGACATATATTTTATATCAATATACAATAATTATATAAGAATAAAAATGTTACACAAATATTAATAAAAATAATCTAAATAATGAGATAATTTAAAATAGTTTTCATTTATTATAAATTTCAAAAATTATTATTTTTTATTAAATAACGAATTTATAGGTGTATAAAAATAAATAAATAAATAAATAATTATATATATATATATATATATATATATATATAATTATCACATGATCGATTTAGCCTTTGGCTAATTTAATATATATAATCAGACAAAAAGAGACTAGCGGAAGAATTAATCTCGCTTGATTTTTTGATATTTAGAGACATGGAAAAATTTCATAAAAAATAAGATGTACGTGTTTATAAAAAAGTAAAATTTATTATTTAATTAAATAAATATAAAATCTTTTCATAAAAAACTTTATAGAGGAATTATCTATGAAAAGCTGCTTTTTCCTTCAAAACAACAAAAAGATGTTGTTTAATAAACCTAACCAAATAGTATATTTTTTTTTTTTTGAAGTGAAACGCTAAAAGTTCCTTCGCTTTTTATCTTTATTGCATTGTTTGAAAATTATCTAAAAGAAGAATTCAACGAATTTTTAAATAATTTACACTACTTCCAAATTAAATTTTATTTAAAATAACTAAATTATCTGGTTCTGCTGCTCTGGAATAATGGATTTTGATGAAAACCCAACTCCTTTAACATTAAATCTTTAGAATGAGAGTCTCTAAACATCGGCGTAACTAAATAAAAGTTTAAACAATTTAAATTTTCTAAAGTTTGATTAAATATACTAATATATCTTCTATAGTATTTTAAACCTCTACATGCATGATAAGCTATTTCCATAAGTTTTGAAAGCTTTAGGTAGTATTTGATAAAACTGAAAATTAAGTGCTCATAAATTAAGTACTGAATTTTAAATGCTGAATATTATAAATATTGAAATTATTAAATGGTAGAATTGTTAAATAAACATTGAATTAAAAAAAAAATTATTGATAATGTTCAACTTAAGATTTTAAGTCCAATATTTTAACTTACTACATAAAGTAATTTTTTGACTTAACTAAAACTATTAAATAGTGTTATCAAACAAGTTTAAATTAATAAACATTAAAATAATTTTAAGTGCTTAATTTGGTTATCAAACACCCCTTAGTCTATCAAATTTGTGACAAATATTCATATTATACTTATTAACTAGGTTTAAATCTATTTTTCTTCTCATACATCTTTTTCAATAAATTTTTTTTTAATTTTTTTTCTAAAATCAAGTTTTTACTAAATAGACTAAGAAGATTCAATTTTCAAATTAAATTTCACTTTTAATACATGATTCTAAATTTTTTACATATCTTACTTTTAGTTATGAAATTTGTAAGATGCACATCTAGCTACGTCCTGTGATAAGCGTATATCTAGGACTGTCAAAATGGGTTCGCGTGTCGTGTTAACACAGTTTGGTAACACTTATAAGGTTAACATTGACACTACCCATATATTAAATGGGTTGACAGGACACGATACTATATTATAACGGATTGACACTATTAACATGTTCAACCTATTTATTTAAAAATAAATTATTTATAGTAACAAAAAAAATTGATTATTTATAGATCAATTCAATATTGAACCACATTATCTATAAAAATAACAATTACACTTATAAAAATAAATCAACATAAATTTATCAACTCAATTAAACATGCAACTTTGCAAATAGGTAATAGAGAATAAAAATTAGTTTAAATTTCTGTATTTTTACTAATTAAACAATATCTGGTGAAACTTTTACATCTCATTCATGCAGTTCCTCCGAAACTGCAATTTCTATATCAAAAGCCATAATAGCTACTAGCCTAGTATAGTCCAAAAAATATCCATTAAATCACAATAAATAAGGGTTTGGAAGTATTGAAGAAAGAATAAATTTATACTATCAGCTCTTAAGTGCAAATGATAGTTTTAACCTTCATATTAGTCAAAATTACTAATTTGTTAAACGGGTTATACGGGTTCATGGGTTGACTCGTGACCCAACCTGTTTATCTCGTGTCATAAAAGTGTCGACCCTTTTCCGACACTAACCCTCATAAACCCAACCCTAATTCGTTAAATTCCGTGTTAAACGAATCGTGTTATCGTGTCACCACCCATTTTAACAGCCCTACGTATATCTCTCTAATTGAGAAGTTCAGGTTTCGAGTTTCTATGAGATTAAATATTACACGCTTAAAAAACTTGAAAATTATCAAATAAAAATAAAATAATTTTAAGATTGTTTAATAAAAATTAAAATTCAATCTAACAAGTAAGTTCTGTTAGAAGTAAAAATTGATTTTGGAAAAAAAAAAAAAAAAGATCCAAAATACCACATTGTACTAATATTTCTGGAAATTTAAATTATTTACAATAAATAGAATTAATTTCCCTAGCATGAAATTTCTATATTTTCATGTCGCTAGGTAATATTTACAGTCATATAGAAAAAAGAAAGTAGAAAAGTTTTTCAATTGATTTGAATATTAGAAATTTGATTAATAACAAAATATCACGATAATAAACGTAATCTACAAAATATACTTTCGTGGCAATATGATATGATGACATAAAAGCTGCACGAGCATTGAAGAGCAAATCAAGAAAAAAACTTTTTTTTTTTTTTCTTTTTTCTAAATAAACGGCTGTGATTATATTTTAAAATATTAAAAAAAAAACTAAAATTAAATTAAATATTGTATAGCATATTTTTATTCATTTTGAACTCAAAATTTTCTAGTTAGTTAATAAAAATACAATAAAATTAATAATAAATTTTTAAAAAATTTAAATTATATATTAATATTAAATTTAAAAAATCATAACAAATTAAAAATATTTTTGAAAAACATTCAAATCTTAATGTAAAATTCTTAAATAATAAAAAAATACCATCTGCTATATCATTATTTTTAACGAAAAAATGTTAGTTGTCTTTTTTTACTAACATTTTAAAACACAATCCTCCTTTTTTTACAAAAAAAAACCACAAACCTTTATTTGTAAAAAAAAAAAAAAAGTAAAACCATTTTGTTTATTTATTTATTATTTTGTAATTTTGCCCTAAATTAAATCATTTTTTTTTCTTTTTCTTCGAAAGACAATATTCTGAATATGTTGTTAGTTTCTATATAAGCATGGCTTTACTTCACCAACCTTTCTAATTTCAAAGAATGTAAATAAATAGATATCAATTTTTTCAGTTTTCAAAACTAATCAAACATCTTTGAAATAATTAATCTCCCAACTAAACTTCTTGAATATATTAGGAGTCGCTCAAATTAATCTTTAATTAACTAATGACAGGTTGATCACAGGCCTTTGATTTTGCTTCTTAAATCTGAGTCATTCCTCCTCTTCTCTTTAATTGGAACTCGAAAAGCATATTCTTCCTGTGCCTTTATCTTTCCTCCTGTGAAATAGCAAATCTTTCATCAACTTGTGTAATTAATTAACAAATATAAGTATTGGAACGAAGACATAAATAAAACAATTTGAATGGAAACTTGAGTTCCAATCCTTGCATATTCTTCCGAATTTTATTTGAAATATATATAAAAGTCAAAGAAAGAAAATAGATACTGTAATTTTCTTAAAAGGAAAAAAAATAAAATAAAAATCCATTAAAGAAGAATGCATCATTCATACATATACTTACATAGAGCTCTACAATTTTTTGTTCAGAAAATGGAAAAATTAACACATTGTGGCATTAATTAAAGAGCAATACAAATGCCTAACTGATTAGCTAGCAAGTGTTGAGGATAAAATAATACTCCTACATTGAAAACGAACGAGATTAAAGATGAATATATAAGCTGTATACACAGTATATTAACTCGAGTCAATTGGTTTTGTGTTGCATATGTTCAACTCAAACCAATTAGTTTTGTTTTGCATGGGTTTAATTCCACGTATAAGTTTATCTATGTAATTAGGACCAACAATCTCAAGGACCACAGAAGCCCTTTGTGATATCGGAGCATAAAAAGGTTTAAAGACAGAAAGTTCTTGAGCTCTTATTTAAAGAACTTGTAGAATTTGGACTAGTAGAATTGACTAAACTCATTGGTAACCTTAGTTCTCGAAGGAGATAGGCTAAAAAATATTTGACAATTGACAACTGGTTTATGTTCAGTTGCACTTGGAGTGTTCACCGCGAGAAAATACAGTTTTATTCCGGAAGAAATTCGTAGGTGACCACAGAAAATCTGTCGGTAAATGTTTTTACGACGGATTCATGTGAAAAGGCAAGTCGACCAGCTGCAGACAAAAAATTCGACCCGCCGGTAGTCTTATTGGACCAACGTTGTGAAAACCGGACCGGACCGGCCGGTTCAACCGGTTTTACCGTTAACCGGCCATGAGTCCGGTCGGTTTGATTAAAATGAACGGTTTGATAAAAAACCGGAGATGACCGGTTCGACCGGTTAAAAACCGGCGAACCGGTCAAAAACCGGTTTTGACCATTTTCTATCTTTGGTTTTGATTCGGTTCGGCGAACCGAACCGAATCAAAAAATAAACATATAAAATTATAAAAACCAAAATCAAACCAATATACATTCGGTTTGACTTGAACCAAACTGAACTAGTTTTGTTTGGTTCTGGTTCGGTTTGGTTTCAAACCAAAATTTTTCAAATTTTAAAATTTAAATCAATTATCATTAAAATTTAAAATTGATGAAATTTTAAACCGAACCAAAAAATAAACATATAAAATTATAAAAACCAAAATCAAACCAATATACATTCGGTTTGACTTGAACCAAACTGAATTAGTTTTGTTTGGTTCTGATTCGGTTTGGTTTCAAACCAAAATTTTTCAAATTTTAAAATTTAAATAAATTATCATTAAAATTTAAAATTGATGAAGTTTTAGGATATTTCATGAAATTATTTTGAGTATTAAATATTTGAAACTTGTGTTTGATGAATTTATAAGCTTATTTATTTTTTAAATAATATTTTTTTAACAAAAATAATAATCCGGTATAACCACCGATATTACCCGATTGAACCGGTTGTACCACGTACCAGTAGTTTCACCGGTTTAATATCCGGTACGGTTATGATAACATTGTATTGGACATTGGATCGGGGACCTTTGAAAATGTTACTGAAGGGACTGTACCGCTGGTGAAATTTATGACGGGGGTTTACCCATGGATATTCCTTCGGTGATTATTTCCCAAAATTAAAAAGAATCAAATTTCTGTGTAATTGGATTGAAGGGAACTCTAATTCATAGAACGTCTTTCCAAAAAAAAAAGCCATAGAACGTGACAGTTTCTAAGCATTCAACAAGATCATTACAATACCAGAAAATACCATCTATAGATAATACCAAAGCAAAAGAAGCAAAGCAGTATAAAACTCAACCCCACATCATGGCAAAAACATTTCTTACAAGGAAAATGCACTTGCAAATTACATTTGCATAGTGCTGCCCGGTTGAGAACACAGAAACATGTCTGTCTAAATTGAACACAAATAGCAGTCTAGTAGATGGTATCAACTTCAACAGACAAACTAAGTAATTGTACAATAAATTTATGCTCAAATGAGGACATAAACTAATACAAGGACGCTCCATTTTACACATAAAAACACATAATATGCTGAGATATTGAATCTCTGGATAGAATTGGACTAAGAATTTTTGCAATATATGAACTAAAGCAACCTAAAATTCTAGTAGCACCAAACACAACTTAAAATCTCAAATATTCATTTCAAGTTTCAGATTTCATTTTTACCTGAGAAAATGCTCGTCTCATATAAAAAGGAAGACTATTCCTAACATAGAAGTACCTAAATCAAAGTCTATCAAGCATTGCATATTCGCTTATCACGCCTATAGCCTTCATGTCCTTCAATCGGAAAAAGCACAACAACCATCCTTTTAAGAATCCATCTCAATTCAATCATCCATCTGGTCATCAATGTTCAACGAAAGTAGAAGTTAGATATATACTTACCAAGCGGGCAAGAGTTCCTTGAGAATTTCTCTTTTATTCCATCATCAGTCACTATATATTGTTGCAAATTGGACAATATTTGTTGGAGCAGCCACACCTGTTGTACCAGAAATCATCATGAAAAGATTAAATTTATACGAGGAAGTGGTTAAATGTGATAGATAAAAGGTAAATTCATTAAGAAAAAGATGCAAAATGCCTAATACAAACTTCCTCCAGCCAAAACAACATAAAGTAAATCACAAAGAATATGAGAACAGAGCCAAATTATGCAAACCAAGAATATTGGAACATGTGAAAGGGATAGATAATGACTCGGTAATAGAGGAACTTAAAAGACAACAACTGAATAACAGAGGAACCAGAACTTCAGAGATTTCAGATACAAACCCTCACTCTTGGACACTAGGTGTCAATCTCTAAAAATGACCACACTGAGAATAGAGCAATAAAACTAAGATCATATAATCACATAAACTTAAGGTCATTACACATCTCCTGTCCCTGCAAGAAACTAATCAGTTTGCATGAGCCTGTAAATCAAGCTCGATATACGGATGAAAATCTGACTTTTGCCAAGAAAAGAGTAACAATTCACAGTACACTTGTATAAAGTTAGGCAGAATCAAGATATAATGTTAAAGTTATATTATAGACTAAAGAGAGATATAATTCAACCTCATCAAGTATCAACTATTACACCTTAATTTGTGCCATCAATCCATTATACCGGGAGTGGATATTTCATCTAATAGATTAAGAACCTCTTATAGATCACCCTAACGAAAAAAAATCAAATGAAGTGCTGGAAAATTAAGGATTTACTTGATCTACATTATTTATTCCACTAACAGTATGAAGGAAGAGAATTACAACATGCCAAAACTTACTCTGTTATCTAGAAAGACATGATGAGATAATCAGTCAACCATTTAAGTGGAAATCAGTCAAACAATTAATGTGAAGCGCAGAACACAGTGTGAAGCGCAGAACAACTAATGTGATAATCAGTCAAACACGCAAGTGGAAAGATTCTGAGAACATGACAAACCTGGGGAGAAGTATTTCAAGCGAAGCTGCAAATGTAAGGACAAAAATCTTATGCATATGAAATTTATATTCCGAGCTGTAATTTTCCGTCTCTTTTATTGATTTTGCTCATCTGTAAGTTGACAAGAAGCCTGAAAAATCATATCAATTTGCAGCTACAATAAAAATTGGTCAAGAGACCTAAATGCCAGAAGATTTACATTACAAGCATCCATAAGCTAAAAGCCTAAAAACATAACCCAAGCAGACCACCAAAGCAACATTGTACTCACTCACATAGAAACAAAAAGAAGAAGAAAAAAAAAACGAGAGCAGAATTAGGCAGAAATTTAGAGAAGGGAAATCGAAGCTACAGTTCAGACACACATAAAGGCACAAAGACGAAATTGTACTCACATGAATTTATAATAAAAAAAAAAATGGGCATCAAAATTAGTAGAAAATTAAATTGAACCTTTCAGTTGAGACACTGGAATGCAATAGAGGGCTGAGACAACGGAATGTAATGGATGGCCTAGTCCTCGGAGTAAAATTGATGGTTGAGTCACCGAAGTGAAATAGATGGCTGTCGAAGCAACGATACGGGTCTCAAACAAGAGATCAATGAGAGATAAAAGAGTGAGGGAAAAAAAAGACAAGGAACGTGGGAGAGACTGGAAATTTTGTGAGGCAGCGACAACAGGTGGCACCGCCAGTTGGCTTCGCTAGTCAAGTTCAGAGGAGGGTGGCCGTGGCTGCTATGGTCCAACGGTCTCTAGGTCTAGTAAAGTTGACGAGAAAAGGGGGGGAAAATTTTCATTAATACCGCCATAAGTGTGTTTTTCACATTTTTTTTATTTTTAATTAACAAAAATGACCGACGGACAACCCGCCAGAACTTACGCGTGTCCACCAGTGAAACTATTCTTTTAGATGTTTTTCCTAAATTTTTAATCAGGGAATAGTGATTTCCAAGTGAATTCTTCTACATAAGTGTGTTGACCTCGGCTTATTTGAATAAATTTCAGATCCAATAAATTCATATGAGTTTAGATAAATTCTGATAAGTTTAGATAAGTTACAATAAAGTGTTATCAGATCAATAAGATCTAATAAGTTCCAATCAGGTCTAATAAATTCAAATAAGCTCTAATAAGTTTTAATTAATAA
Organism: Euphorbia tirucalli; assembly: GCA_039660915.1. NCBI lineage: Eukaryota > Viridiplantae > Streptophyta > Magnoliopsida > Malpighiales > Euphorbiaceae > Euphorbia > Euphorbia tirucalli. The sequence goes on from CM077639.1 coordinate 18,638,652, forward strand.
ATATTTAATATTTTGATTATTAATATCATTATAATTATACCAATATTATTATTTTATTGTTATATATTTTATTATTTATATTAAAAGTTATTTAATAATTTGTATTATTAAATTAGCAATGATAAATAGTAATTAGTTGTTAAATATTATTGTTTAAGTATTAATTACTATGTACTAATTAATTATTAATATTTTATCTCTAGTGATTATGTTTTTAGAGGTAACATATTTTTTTTTCCTAATAATAATAACAGTTATACATCATATCATTTTATTGTTTCATATTAATCATCGGAGTATCTTCTTCTTCTTCCATATTGTTTTCTTGAATCAGCACATTTCCTTTACCGACATCTCGCCATATTTCATTTGCAATTTTCATGCGAACAATTTCCATTGCCTTTGTTCGTGTTTTGTCAATCAAATTTAAATCAGCTCTTAGTTCCATGTTTTCAACAAGTTGGGAAATTGGAATCCCTAATTCATGCAAACAAATAAAATTATGTAGGATGCATGTTGTCACGACAATAGCCAACTGGTATACGTCATCCATCTTAGGCATCATTCTCAGATCCTTCCATCTATTTTTTAATACACCAAAAATTCTTTCAACAGTACCACGTAATAAGGAATGTCGATAATTATAATGCTCTAACTTCCCACTTGGTGGAGGACCTTTTCGAAATTCAAGAGTATGAACTCTCAAACTTCTCCCTTGATATGGACTCAAAACGTTGTAAAATAAAATTTTTTAAAAAAAGTTACGTTGCTAATGGGTTTCTTATAACTTATTGACTTTTAATTTTCTTATAAGTTTTAATAAGTTCCAATCAGATCCAATAAGATCTAATAAGTTCCAATCATGTGCAATCAGGTTTGATAAGTTTCAATCAGGTTTAATAAGGTCCAAACAGGTTTAACAAAGTCCAATCAGATCTAACAAGTTCAATCAGGTTTAATCAGTTTAGATAAGTTTAGATAAATTCAGGTGTTATAAGGTGAAGAGAACACACTCTAAAATTTGGATATATTTTACAATGGATTGCAATAAGGATTCAATTTTTTTTTAAAAACACACTCTAAAATTTGGATATATTTTGCAATGGATTGCAATAAGGATTCAATTTTTTTTTTAAACACACTTTAAAATTTGGATATATTTTACAATGGATTGCAATAAGGATTCAATTTTTTTTTTTAAACACACTCTAAAATTTGGATATATTTTGCAATGGATTGCGATAAGGATTCAATATTTTTTAATTTTTATTTTATTATTATTATTATTATTTTTTTTTTGTTTCTAAAGATTTCTTTTCTTTTTTCAAAGAAGATGAAAATTAATATAAATCCAATTGATGTAGATTTGATTCTTTAGTAACTCCATTGCGAAATGTATTTCTATTTCTAAGATATCCAATATACGTTTTACATCATTTAACGAAAAATTAGCGAGAAAAGATTTGGCGGTAAGTTACATGTATCAACCGGTAAAAATACCATGATACATGTGACCCCATTGCATTTGTTCGTGACGATGGTGTTGATTTTTTATACGCTAAACCACCGATGGATTAGCTAGTCCATTTAATCTGAAGGTTATTACTGACGGAAATCTTGCTGTCGTTAATATTCCGTCGGTATTAACCAATTTTCTTGTAGTGGTTGGATAATCAATAAGAATTTCCATGCTGAAAATAAATGCGACTAAAAAGTAATATATAAATAGCATAAATTAAACTTTAACATTGATTCAACTCCATATAAATATTCATTTATGCAGAATGAATCTCTTCAGCAACAAGCTAGATGAAAGAAACGTTGTTTCGGTTGCATCATGCAATGCAAGTTCAGTGTTTATATATTCACTTCTTCGGTAGTCATTTTTCCTGAGTAGTTTAACCATTAATTAATTAGGGGAGTTGTAATGCTTTAAAATGCTTAATCAAAACTATTAAGGATATATGAACACTACCTTTTCTTCTCCTGCAACAGAATAATATTAGTGATGCAACATTTTTATCATATGACCTAGACAGTGAAAAATGAACATACAAGACAGCCACTCAATTCCTCAATTCTAGTTTTCGTTATACTCCAAGGTTTCTTCATCATGGAACAAATTAAAGCATGTCTAAACAGGATGTCATATCATCTTTTGAATATTAATTAAAAGAAATGAAGCTGTCACAACTATATATCATTCTTTGAGTCCAGATTATTTAATTTGCTGGCAATATTTTGATTAGTTTATAGGGTAAATTAAGTCTACAGATCCACCAAAAAAAAAAAAAATTGCACAAGCAAATCATTCAACAAACAAATTAGAATATCAGTGGCTTTTCAGGTACTGTGAATTATCAAAGACAAAAAATCATCAAATAGGACATACCTTGACTTCCAAATGTATTACAATTTGAAAATGCACATAACTTTGTTAGTGTTAAGAATAACAAGATCAAACCATCATGATTTCTTATTCAATGCATCAATGGGTTGGTATCCTTATTTATCACTTTCATGAAAACTAATTAAGGGTTGTGATCCACTTGTCAATGGAAAGCTCTCAAATTCCAATCCCTACTAAATAACCCTACATAAAAGGATAAAGCACAACTAAGTTCCGACCAGGATTGCCCCAGTGTAATAAAAGAAATGAGGATGAAAAATGACTAGTTATGTTAAATGAACACAAAGAACTTTTTTTTTTGGAACTTGCTAGGATAGAAGTTTTTGAATGATCCGTAAAAAAATGGTTAAAAGTAAACGACATTTTTTCGAGAGGAATGTATTAGAGACTATGACACTATATTTATTAAGAGTTTAATTCTCAATTTCCTAACAGTTTTTTAACCCTACAAAATTTCTAATATACACTAGGAATAGACTACTCTCGGTCAATTGAAATGCATCATGGCAATATCAATGCTGATATAGCGCACTTCTATTTACCGGAAGTAGTCTACCCCCGACATACTATAGGAGTTCTCCTTTAGAAGGGTATATTATTTCTTTACAAAAAGAAACTAATTTCCTTCTTTTAATAACTCTTCCTACACTTAATTGAACCAAGAGTTGGATGGTGATAGGGGCACACATTTCTCCATGATTGAATTATTACTATCATAAATAATGAATTTCTTCATTTCCTTTTTTTTTTTTTTTTTTTTCCAGAAGAAAACAAAGAAAAAGCTCTAATTATGTAGTAGTACTATAATTGAAAGAGGAGAAAAATAGGTGAAAGAATATGTTAGCTAAGAAAGAAATTAAAAGAGAAAACATGTAAAAAGGGTCCCAAATAATAAGTTGCTGGGAAAGCAAAGATATATTTGGTCCACCAAACAACAAGATTCAAATGCTAAAACCAACAACACCCAAATGGCTGCCAGTGACAGTGTGTCATATGCTCCCACCATTTATCTGCTTACAAACATATCCAAAATCCTCTCTCTTTTTTTTTTTTTTTTTTTTCTTTAACATTTTTCAATGATCTGTATTATTCATATTCCAAACAGACCCTAAGGCCAAAGAATGTCTTCAGAATAAATTAGTATTTTTTTCTTTAATCAAGACAAGTCATGGAGAACCCCAAATCTATGCACACCTGCAGTGTGCTTAATTGCTACTTTAGCTGATATCATCAATTTCATCATCAAATATCCAATCCATACATATATCCGAACAAATAGATTCATATAATTAAAACGTTTTCATATTAATTTCTTATCCTTACCTTATTCTTAAAATTCTTCCCAGAAATAGTATCTGAAAATATAATTGCTGGGTCCATGAATTTTTTCTTCAATTAATCACAAATTGTTGCTGCTTAGGGCGCTTTTTCTGCAGATGAAAACCCAGAAATTATAACATAATATGAGAATCAAAAGATCATAGATTTATAGATGGATCTGCAAATTAAAAGAGTAGTTTGAGGAATCTAATCTAATTAATTAGATTCGAAATTCATAATCTGGACATTTCACATCTGAAATTAAGAAGAATAATAAATATGTAATAGAAAGAGAATTTTTTCCATTTCCAAGGAAGAAAATAGTCACAGATCTGCAAAAGTCAGCCACCAAAAACATCCTTAAATATAAGATCCTTATAGAAATCATTAAAAAAAAAAAAAGGAGCTTTAAATCAATCAAATATATTTACCTCGTATCTACAAAAATGAAATAAATTGCAGAAAAATCTGCCTTGTGATAAGTGGTTTATTGCCGATGCAGCATCATCAAGATTCTCAGTTTGAAACAAATATGGGTGATATATTGTAGAGAGAGAGAGAGAGAGAGAGAGAGATGAACAATATTTAGCATCACCATACATTTTTTTTTATGTGAATCTTGAAGATGCTACACCCGCAAAAAACGACTGTTAATCTATCCATGCACCCAAAAAGAGAAATAGAACAAAAAACAAAAAAGAAATCTTTGGGTTTGCTTTTCTCAGAATTACTACCATTAATATGCTTATGTATGTCCCCATATATATATATATATATAGGGTTTGAAAATCATATTAAGATGAGAAATTACTGATTTAAAAAAAAAACAAAAACAAAATCAGAACCCAGATAGCAACAAGCCCACGAGCAAAATCTGACGTGGCCAGATTCAACTGGTTAAACCCAAAACTGATTACGTGGAAGGGGCAAGAATCCACCCTGGGAGGATTGTTCAAACTCAATCGTCATATATCTCATCAAAAACAAAATTAAAATCAAAACCCTCTTCAAAATAAGAATGGCTACCAACTTTATTACATCAGTACTAAAACTAAACGATGAAATTAATTAGAAGAAATCAAACGAAATCGAAATCCATTGATTCCGGCGAAAACCAAACCAACAACAAACTGTAAAACATTCTAATATAATCAGAAAAAAATATATATTTTTAATTTCTGGATGTAAATCAATAAGAAATTGTTGAAGGAGAATGATTTTTGAGAAAATCAGAGGATCATGTATAAAATAGAGAGAGGAAAAAAGGAGTGAGTTTGGGTAGGGGAAGAGTGAAGGGGATTCCAAACAGGAATAGTATTGTAGAGCAATTGTGGAAGGTATCCATATATACACTTATTATTATTATTTATTACTATTATTATCATTATTATATTTTCCTTTTTATGTGGTGGATTTTCCTTTGATTTATGTACTTTTTTTTTATTGTGATTTTCTTTAATTATTTGTTTTGCTTTCATTGGTTGATGCTTAGCTGTACAGTTCAGTTGTGCACAGAGTGTTGCCGCAGTTACACATCAACATCTGCCCAAAACCCTAGCGTTAAAATTCTAAATTTATATTCGCCAGACAACACTTTTATTACCGTAAATTAATATTACCTCTATCACGTACGCTCAAATATATTAATATTTCTTTGTATTTTACGACAAGTTATAATACGTTTTCTATATATCAAGTTAATAGTATTATGATAAGTCACATTTTAATCAATAAAAAAATAATATAGTATTATTTTTTAATTATTTATTTAATACTTTATCATTTAGATAAAATTCTAGATCCTGAAATATAAGTTCTAAATACTAATTTATCAATTTTAGACCTTAAAATATATTATATGATGTAATTTTATTAGCTTAGTATACGAATGACATGATATACTATAAATATTCTATAATTTTGTATGAAAAATCATGTCACTGTGTTGCACCTTTTAACTTTTGCTAAAAAAAAAATGCTACCAAAAAAAAAAAAATCTTTCAACCATCACGTTGCTAAACTTGATTAATTTGAAGTACATATTTCTTCAACAACAACATTCATTTTGATACGTGCTAAATTAAGTTTCGGTGGTATTATTAAGAAAATATAATACAATCAAACAATCAAACGTAATGCAAATAGTTATATATTATTGTAAAGTTAGTATAATTTTTGTTTTTGTCAAAAAGTAAATATACACTTAATAATCTTAGTTTTCATGACTTGCAAATTATTTACCGATAAATAATTTATTAGTTTTTATATTTTTATATATAACATTATATAATTTTTAAATTTTATTTACAACAACGCTTTATTCATTTTATGAAAATCAATAAGCCAATTAAAATGAGATTTATAATGATAAAATTTCCCTCTAATCTATTTAATAATGATAAAACATATTATATTTTCTATTTTATTTTTTGTTTACCCCGTGTAATCCTAACATCTCTTTGTTATTAAAAAAATACATATAAAAATTTTTATTTTATTAGTAATTTCCGATAGACAAAATTTATTCTAACAAATTTATTCTTTGAATAATGACAAAATTAACCTAGAGTAAAAACCGATAAACGTAAATAAGAGTGGCCAATGGGATAGAAATGTGGTGTGAAATGGAAAGGCAAACCGATACCATTTCAGTATTTTCAGCTGTATGTTTAAACAAAACTAACTATGAAATGAATCGCACTCCATCATTTATTGAAATCATTTATTCCCTTTTACCTCACAGTCCTCCAACAACCCCTATCAGACATAAAACTACATGCCCGAGTTCATGCATGAGCAACACAATTCGTTGACCTATTGACATACAAAAAGGAACATGAGGAAAATTGTGAAGCTAAATTCTTACATTCCCAAACAATGTTCCCAATGGGAGACCTATCTAGACAATTAGTCGTAAGAGCTTGAACAACAATAAGAGCATCCATCTCCATGACCACATTTTGAATCTGCATAGCCTTTAACCACGAAAAAGCCTCTTTGCACGCTATAGCTTCAACTAGTACCAAATCATATTTAATCATATTAATTGAGGCTAATTATAAAGAAAAAGCCATGTGATTACACTCAATTAAAAGTTGAGGACTGTAATTTTTTTATTTGCAAAACAAGGATTATAGTTTCAACCATAAAAAAAGGACAACAAAAATTAAATCATAACATTATAGATAGTATTTTATTCATTTTAAATTGAAAATTTTCAAGTTGGTTAATTAAAATGCAATACATGTTAAAAATTGAAAATATTTTTATTAATTAAATAATAATACTAAATTTAAAAAATACAACAAACTGAAAAACCTTCGAAAAATATTCAAATCTTGAGGTAAATAATATGAATAAATTATTGAAATATTAAACAGACAAAAATATCCTCAGTTACATTATCATTTTTAACAGAAAGATGATAGTTGTCCTTTTTTTTATAAAGATCGAAATCACAATCATTGTTTTGCAAAAAAAAAAAACACAATTCTCGATATTTAATTGAGTGTAAGCACAGGTTTTTTTAAATATAATTAGCCCTATTAATTTCTACAGCTATTCATTTATTATTAAATTAAAGAAAATAGTACATTATAGTAGACTAAGAAATACAAAAGCCTAAAATCTATCCCATAAAATTCTTTGCCCAACTAAACACATCTTAGTCTACTAAAATCCAAGAAACCCAAACATTCTGTAATGAAATTAGATACATTTTAGTCGACTAAATTTTACACCGGAAACAACAAGGTGAACTATTTCTTTCTGTCTTCTCATCTTAGACAACTAACTGAAGTTTGTAGCAGAGACAAGGATAGCAACGTCAAAATCCATCTAGTATGCTCTAATTGATCCTCTCATTGCATATCATAACATCCAAGCTACAAGATCATTGAATTGGTTTGTGCCTTGTTTTGCAAGATTATCCGCAATAGAATCTTTGGTTTAATGCTGAATGAAATAAATCCTAATCTTTGAGAGAATTGATTGTTAATAATGTTTGAATTCAAAATTGAATGTCTAGGTTCAAGAACAAAAATATTCGTTTAGCCATTTAATGACATTATTGAGTCACTTTCAAAGGTGATCGATCTAGGAAAGTTGGCGAAAAGGTCACTTGATAGCTGAAGGGCTTTAACCAATGCTTTTAGCTCTTTCCAATTTGAACCACAAACACCAACATTGTAAGAGAAAATGCAAAGGAAGTGGCCCTCTGAGTTTCTAAGCACACCTCCAATACTAAATGGTTTAGGATTACCAAAGGAAGACCCGTCAATATTCCACTTTAGCATATCATCAGTCGAGGGGCACCACACTGATGTAATTCATGCTCGAGATTTGGTAAAAACATTTTTAATGTGATTGACCACCAAAAATAAATCTAGCATTTTGAAAGTAACAAGATCATCAATTGTTGAGATCCAATAAGAGGAACGAACAAGTGTAAGGTAGAAGATGTTCTCTTCTTTTAAAGTCTTCCCTTCAAAGATGATTACATTCTTTTCTAACCATAAAGTCCAAATAGATGCTGCAAAGATGATCCCCTAAATTTTGACTGACATTTCCTTTTAACAAGTTTGCTCCATTGAGTAAACAAGTCCGAGAAGAATTGGGAATACAAAAGGATATGCCCCACTAATGAAAAATTTGATACTACAATTTCCATGCAATCGCGAATTACAATAATAGATTGTCAACATTTTCAACCTCTTAATTACAAAGAGGATAGAGAACTTCATTTTCTGGAATTATTCCCCTTTGATCCCAAAATCTTCTAGTGGATATATACCCATCAAGGCAATCCATAAGAAAATCTCAACATCAGGTAGCAACCATCCTTTCCACAAATGTAGGCATAATCTCCGAACCATCCAGTAATATTTATGTATGATATTGTTGAATTTAATACGATAATAATAAAATATAATTTATCCTATATATACATACATATAATTTATCCTATATATACCTACGTAGAGAATAATAGTGCTTAAGGAGGTTAGTTAGTTGTTACCAACATAGATAACAATTACCCCAGTATAGTTAATAGCTAGTTAAGTTGTAACAGAATGTAAAGCTCACAATATAAGAGCTATAGACTCAGATGTGTAAACTTAATTCATTTCAATTCAATTTTGATTCTCGATTCTTCATACTCTCTAAACTTTAGATGGTATCAGAGCCTAGTTTGGCTTATTTTCTTCCGTAAACTCTCTTTTGAATTATAATCATGGTAAACAAGAATAGATCGAATCATTTTACTGCTTTTACTGTTGAAACTAGAGATGATAATAACGAGAGAAGGAAGCATGAACAAGATCATGGATATCTAGAAGCTCACAGAGATTAAGAAGTTCAAAGAGATTGAGAAGTTCAGAGAGATCAATTTCAATTTGTTGATTGAACTATGGAGAAATCAGAGTTTCATTTGTAGAATTATGATAATCCAGGTTCTTCTTTGGTGAGTACACTGCTTACTGCTACAAACTATTTTTCTTGGTTATGAGCAGCCAAGGGTAAATTGGAATTTGTACTTAGTGATGATTTAGAACCATCATTGGATTTGGTTAACTACAAGAAATGGAAGCAATATAACAACATGGTGCTATCTTGGTTGTTCAGTTCTATTTCAAAGGAGTTATCAGAATCATTCTTGTATGTGAAAACAACAAGAGAGCTATGGCTTCAATTGGAGCAATGTTTTGGTGAATCAAATGGCCCACTTCTCTATCAATTGAAAGAAAGAACTTGCTGCTTTGACACAAGAACGAATGATAGTTTGTTTGTATTTTACTAAGCTCAAAAAGCTTTGAGAGGATCTTGCAGATTTGAACCCAGTACCAATTTGCAGATGTGGCACTTCAAGTAGAAAGATGATAATTATGATTGAAGCATATCAGTTAATGCAATTTTTGATGGATCTTAATGACATTTATGATACAGTAAGGGATCAAATACTAATGATGGACCTTTTGTCTTCAGTAAATAAGGCTTATTGAACGATACAAAAGATGGGAAAACAAAAGCAGAATGTAGGAAGTACTTTGGAAATTGCAAATGCAGTTGTTGGAAAAAAGTCTTACTTTGATGAGGGAAAGAAGTTTATGAAAAAAGAGGATCGTTATTGTTCATATTGTGATTCAATTGGCCATGAAAAAAGATTCTTGCTTGAAAATTTACCTAGAAAATAGGCTGAACAAGAATAAAGTTTTTAATGGCAAGTTTAAGGGATCTATTCAAGCATATTATCTGCAGAGAATGAGTCTGATGACGATGTAGATCAAACATAATTGATGTCACAATTAGTGCAGAAATATTAACAGCCCCAAGCAAGAAACTCACAGACAGACATTACAAATCTAGCTTACTACTCTGGTTTTGTAGGTGATGTCATATCTTGTTATCAATCCAAGTCTTTGAGATTTATGGACACATGGATAATAGATTCAGGGGTGTCTTCTCATAGGTGTGCCAACGTAAATAGCTTTGTTAATATCTAACCTCTGTTAATTGCCAAAACAATATGTATGCTTGGTGGTAGTGTGTAAAAAGTCAAAAGTACAGGAGTAGTAGTTTTCAATACACATTTAAAACTTGAGAATGTGATATATGTACCATCTTTCAAGTTAAACTTGTTTTCTGTTGGTTAATTGCTTTAAGTAGCCAGAATAATGATTCAGTTTTATCCTCAACATTGCTTATTGCAGGACCTGAAGACTAAACTAGTCTTAGCAGTGGGGTTTATAGAAGGAGGATTGTATAAGTTGGCACCAAAGTCTTTTCAACATAAAATTTTGCAAAAGTATGATGAAGCTTTGAATGTAGTTTTGAATAGAGTCGATTGTAATGTTGTTGATCGTAGTTTGTTATGGCATTATCGATTAGGCCATGCCTCATGGAATAAGTTGAAACATGTTGAGACAGTTCATTGTTCAGAAGTGAAATCACCTTGTAATGTTTGCACTTTGGCTAAACAACATAGACTTGTTTTTCCTAAGAGTTAATATCATTCAATTCATGTTTTTGATTTACTACATGTTGATGTGTGGGTCCCTATGGTAAGAAATCTACTATTGGTGCCCAATATATATTAATTATAATAGATGATTTTTCTAAGGCTTTGTGGTCTGTGTTGTTGAAAGCAAAGAGTGAAGTATGTCAGACTTTGCAGAGTTTTTTTAGCTTATATGCGAACTCAACTTAACACTAAAGTGAAGATAATCCGAAGTGATAATGGCACTGAATTTACAAACACACATTGTTAAAGATTGTTTGCTCAAATGAGAATTTTTCATAAAAAATCTTGTGCATATATACCTCAAAAGAATGGGGTGGTTGAGCGAAAACACATACATCTTCTTGAGGTGACAAGGTCTTTACTTTTTCAATTTGGTGTACCAGTGTAGTTTTGGGGTGAAGCAATTTAAGCTGTAACCCATATTATAAATTTGCTTCCTGTGGAAGGATTGCTTTGGGAAACACTTTTTAAAAGCTTATATGGTAGAAACCCCGATTATGAACACTTGAGAGTTTTGGTTGTCTGTGTCACAAATTTGATTTCGCATAAGGACAAGTTTGCTGTAAGGGTATTCCTACTGTTTTATTGGTTATAAGCAGGGACAAAAAGGCTATTTGGTTTACAGAATGGATATTAGAAATTTTTTGTGACTCGAGACATTATGTTTCATGAGAATCATTTTCCATTCAAACAGGGTGGTGGTGTACATTAAGAAGTCACAGTTGAGGATGTAGCTATGTTGCCCTTATTTTATTCTAGGAATAAGGATTTTATAGCTGAAGTTTTTACACCTGCTGCCTCTTAGTTCCAGCAGCATCATCAGTTCTCTGTATCCTAGTTACAGCCATCTGCTGCATTTTAGCCTCCATAGCAGCATATTTTATTTCTGTCTTAGCCACATTTGCAACAGCCTACTTTGTCCCTACACCAGCACCAGCCATAGTCTGCTATATCCCAACTATAGTAATAAGAGCTAGATGCATTTTATCTATAAGAGCAGCAACATCAGTTGCAGTAGCACTAGTCTTCTTTATCACAGCACTAGTAACATCAGCTACATCACAGCCACAGTAGGAGACAACTACATTACAGCAGTAACAACCTCCTTTGTCATAGCACCAGATATAGCAGTAGCCAGCTAATTTTTATCCGCAATAGTAGCAACAATAGTTACAGCAGCACTAGCCACTTGCTGCATTTCAATCCCATCAGCTGCAATGGTCCATTGTTGATGTACCACAAGCAGACCATGATATTTCTGATATGAAGAGTTTTCATGGTGATGTGATTTTACCTCACAATTCATTAGCTGAAGTAGTACCGGTGTAGTAGCCTTTTTAATCAACATAGAGATTTCAAGCGATTCTATTTTGTTACAAACTGTTTCAATCTTTATTGAACCTCTTATTGACTCTAGTATACCAAGTTCCATCCTACAACAATCAACTACTAGAGATGGACGACAAGTAAAGAAATCAACATGGTTATCAGATTTTGTTTCTCAAGTCATAATGATTCTAGATTGCAATGAGGGAATTTGTATTTTACCTGAATTTAATGTCACGCACAAGGTTTTCTTGTTAATGGTACTGTAGTAAAAGAACCAAAGTCATATTAGGAGGCAACTCAGGATTCAAAATGTGTTGCAACAATGGATGCAAAATTGTTAACATTAGAGTAGAACCAAACTTGGAGATTGATAAATTTACTTGCTAGGAAGAAAGAAATAGCTTCTAAGTGGTTTTTCAAGATAAAACACAAAGCTGATGGATCAATAGAGTGTTACAAAGGCAGACTTGTGGCTAAAGGGTACAAACAAATGCAAGGTATCGATTATATTGAATCTTGCTCACCGATGGCAAAAGTAACAACAATGAGAATTTTCTTAGCTAATGCAGCTGCATATAATTGGCTGGTGCATCAAATCGATATTGATAATGCATATTTGCATGGCTTTATTGATGAGGATCCATATATGTTACCACTTGAAGGGTATAAAAGGTAGCTAGTGGATAAGTATGCAAACTAGTAAAATCTCTATATATCCTGAAACAAGTAGGCAGGTAATGGAATAGAGAAATGGCATTAAAATCAATTGAGTATGGGTTTGTGAGGTCAGTTCATGATCATTGCTTATATACTTTAAGAGGAAATGGACATTTTCTTGTTTTGGTGTTGTATGTGGATGATTTGTTGTTATCAGGAACTTCTAAAGAAGAAATTTTAGCTATCAAAAGCTATTGACATAACAAGTTCACCATTAAGGATCTTGGTTATGTAAATGTTGGATTTGCCCTAGTCCCCAGGCATTGGACCTTGTATTTGTATTATACATTTATTGGATTTATGTATTATACTAATTTTGTGTTATTAATAAAGGAATTAATTCATTTATTATATATATCTTGTGCAATATCTTAAATGAAGTATCCAATGGACATATCCATATCCATGATGACAAGTGTCATGCACTTGGCAGTAAGACCATGAATAGAGTAAATGATATGACCATAAAGAGATTCGTAGTCTGTTCCAGTCATGGAAATGAATGGGACTAAAGACTATCATTAACCTGGTTGTATGGTGGTGTCTTATCGGTCATTGGACATGGGATGTCAACCAAGTTAATGGGTACATGTAAAAAGGACATGATACTGGATTGATACAAGTGATTCTCGTGTAGTACTTGTATGGATCCTTTGACCTGACCATATGATGGTATCACATGCGAGGTCGCATACTTAGGGGTACGCCTAAAGGGCTTGTAATAGGGTGCCAAGTATGGGTGCTTTCCGGTATGTCACTTAGCATGGCAATGCTATGGATATGCAGAAGGGATTTGTCACTTAGTAGTCCACTGAGAAGGTATCACCTACCTCTTGATGAATGTGACTGATAAGAGTGTGGCCACACCCAAATAAGTTGGAACTTGTTCGTGAGCTTCAGTACATTCGGGATCAAGTAAATGTCCAGACACAAAAGAGGGTGATCAATCCATGCCTCTGTGTTGGACACCGATATTAATGACATGGGATATACAAGTTCAAACTACAGGGTTATGATTACAGTTGGACTGCCATCTCCATCTTAATTGGGGGCTGCAGTGGCTTGCTAGAGCCCAACTGCAATCTGTGAGCCATGGGCCCACTGCCAACATAAAGATGGGCCCAAGGGATCGTACACATTGAGCGACTGAACATAGACTTAAGGAATCACCTGCATACTTGGAGTATACACTTTGGAGAGAGAGGATATATTAATTATATTATAAAGATCAATTGGATTAATCATAATAATAAAATTAATATTTGATTGGCTTTCTCATAATTAATTGGATTAATTATGAGATTATTTCCTGGGTGGAAATATTCATATGTATAGGTTTACATATGAATTTATTTTATGAAGATCTAATTTTAATTTCATGGATTAAATTAATTAGTCAAACCACTTTTAATTAATGTAAATAATATGTTACATGGTGTAATATATTATATACATATGTAAATTAAAATTGGGCTTGAAATTAATTTAAACCAGACCAATTAAAATAGATTTGGGCCTAAAAATGAAAGAAGAAAAAGCTCACACGAAAGGAGCCAATTGGGACGAAATTCTCCACCTAGGGTTAAAATAACCTTAGGTATTTCGGCCACTAGGTGGAAGCCACACTAGCCGAAATCTTCCCCTCTTCCTCTCCATAGTTCGTGTTATTCTGACGCTAGCACAGGTTGTGTTCGCAAGGCGTTCATGTACGTGAACGAGGAGGGATTCTACTTTGATTCCTGTAGTCTGCATCCATCTCTTGTAGAGATAATCCAGGTAAGAGATTTATCTCTTGTTGATTAAATTTTGTTTTTACAATTTCCATCTCAATTGCTCCTGGGCACGGATTTGAGGAAATTACCGCGTTCTTCCATTTTAATCAGGTGATTTCAGGTGGCAAATCCAAACAGTAAAATATTTCTTGGGAATCGAGGTGGCTAAATCTTAGACAGGAATAGTACTTTCACAAACTAAATACATTGTTGATTTACTCAAAGATTCAAAAGTAGATCATGCAACACCAGTACTTTCATGATTGCCTACTGGTTTTCAACCACATTTAGAAACATACATGCTTTCTTCTCCTGATGTGTATCGAAGACTTATTGGAAGACTCCTTTATTTGGGATTTACTCGTCTTGACATCAATTTTGCCACTCAACAATTGAGTCAATTCATGTCCTCACCACAACAACATCATATGGATGCTGCTATACATATTCTAAGGTATCTTAAGGGTACAATGCAAAGAGGTCTATTTTATACAGTACAAAAACGTTTGCAAGTATCAGCTTATTGTGATGCCAATTGGGTCGTTTACAAGTGTGAGAGCGGGTTTTCTCCCGACCTCTATGATGAGAATTCCTGTGTTACCTATGAAGCATATGTACTTGAATCGGACTTGGAAACGACCAGAATGTTGCCCAAAAGTCTTAAATGTCCTGAAAACCAAGCTATCCTCGATCCGAAACTACCGTAAGGCGGGTTCTCCGAGTGATTTTCAGGCGCGTCAAAAAAAAAAAAAAAAAGGTGGGCTCCGGTTCAACCAGAACCGGCCGGCTCTGGTTCACAAACCAGAGCCGGCCGGCTCTAGTGTAAACTAGAGCCGGCCGACTCTAGTGGGCGGGCATGGGTGCCACACTTTGTCCCAATTCTGTGAAATTTCACGAAAACCGACAAAAACAATTAATTGACGCATTTAATTGGGGAAATTATTTTGTCTGGCAATAATTGAACAATAAGGAAACAAGAGATTAAAAGAGAAAACAAAAAAAAAAAGAGGGGGGGGAGGAAAGAAAAAAGAAAAAGGAAAAAGAGAGAAAGGGAAAGAAGCAGAGAGATGGGGAGAGGAGAGGAACCCGAAAACACAAAATCAAAACACTAAAATCAACCTTCAACGATCCATAACAAGTTACATGACCAGGGCTCATTGATTCGAATCATTTCGGGTTAATTTCGGAATTGTTCGGTTTTTGGCCGATTGGACTTTAAGGGCAAATCCAAGGTTTCCAATCCGTTTCTTGACATTCAAAGCATCAAAACAACATCAAGGTAAACTCTGAGAGGCCTTAAACCTGTTTGCATTGCTTTTTCTGTGCGTTTTCTTTATTTTTGCAAGTTTTAGAACCGAACTTACCCGAATAGAGCCGTACGGCTCTGTTCATCCAAGAACAGAGCCGGCCGGCTCTAGTTCCACAAGAACAGAGCCGGCCGGCTCTAACCAGAGCCGTACGGCTCTGTTCTTCAGGGACAGCTCCCCGATCTGTCCCGAAAAGCCGAAAATAGCCCGTTTTCTATTTTTATGCACTCTGATTTGACATATTTTGGCTCGTAAATATTTGTACATCATTTTAACACCGGTTTTTGAATTTTTATACGTACGGATATTAATATTTTCAAGTTTTTCGGGATTTATTTTTCAAGTTTCGGGGTTGTTACATCCGAACCGGATCAATTGTCCAGCATTAGCGGACCCCCCGAACTCTATAAGTCCTTGGAAAATATTAAAAACAAATAAAATGGCATTTTAATAAACGTTTTTGGTGTGTTTATTGCGTTTTGGACCCTAGATAGACGTTGAATTTAGGAACCCACACGAACGGATCCATGGATTCCGGGACAACAGACCCACGAAAATCAAAATTTGCATGTAACCAAGCCAATTGTTTTCCAAAAATTGATTTTCCAGCATAAAACCACAGGGCGTTTCAAAACCGTTTTCCAGGTCTAACCGGTCCGACCGGTCGGGTCGACCCGGTTATCCCCTAAATGCATGCCCCCATTTCCTAAAATTCCGAACTCTGTCCTGATTTGAGTCCTATTTGTGTGTGCAATATAAATTGTGCTAACCCTCTATTTTGCAACCTTTTATTTTTTATTTTGGATGTATTTAGTAGATTTATCCGTGTATTTTAAGCGGTTGTAAAGTGAATTTTTATTTTTATTCGATCGGGTTGTAATAATTTAATTATTTATTCGATCGGGTTGTAATAATTTAATTGTTTACTGCTTTATTTTGTTTTATTTGTGTGCGCGCCGTGTGTTTAACTTAATACAATAAAAATCAACTCTAGAAACGTAAAATACCATCAAAGAATATCCGCCAAATTTATTTTGATTAGACATGAAATAAGGGACTTGTCCGAACCTTGAATCTCTGGATTAGGTACAGCAGTCTATACTCGGTAGGGAGCTGTACCGGAATTTCCCGGATGAGCTGATCCGGGTGGCGACTCTGTCACTGATCTCGGGATTTAAGTTTCGAGATCTTTCAAGTAATAAAATGGGAAAATGTTTTCTACAAAAGGAATTCCGAAACGAATGAATGGATTCTTCTGAGTAAGATAAACAAATCCTGTTTTTCCCAAAATCTCACCATGAAGAAAAGGGAGAATGTTTCAAAAACCTAAAACCAAAGTTTTCCTCGTCGGGCCCCCCGCGTCCCGTCCGAGAGAGGTCGTCCGCTCACAGTGGCGACTCTGCTGGGGATTTCTACAAAAGTTTTCTTAAAACTTAAAAGAATTTGACATGCCCTGAAAAATGTCTAATCAAAAAAGCGTGGATGATTCTTACATGGTATTTTATGTTTGCATTTTAGTTAGACATCCTTGCATTAGGTTGAGTGTCCAATATTTAGCCCGGTGAATTGTTGAAGTGTCGCTTATGTTCCTCCTGGTCTTAGGGGCATGGATACGAAACACCACTCATAGCCTCGTACGAACCCCTTCGATCGGACCCTTGAGTGGGGAGAAGTGAGGAGTATATTTTGCTATGGGGACCTTGATGTTATCCCGGCTTGGACCGAACTCATTTAGGCAACCTTAGTTGGATTCCCTTAGGATACCAAAATAAGATGTGTGAATAAAATAAATTGCGCCTTCATCATCCCCGGTTGATGATCGAAGAGAACCCCTCCTGGGACTCAGTTAGAATTTTGTCAACTTGACCACATTTGGAGGAATAAGGTTGGAGGAATACGATCTGCGTGCTAATTGCTACGTGTCTTTTTGTCCCTCCATAACATGCCATCATCCACACTTTTCACGAGCATAACATACCACATCCAAAGCATTTGTGTGATTCTAACTCACATCTTTTGTACAGCCATTTTCATCTTTCGCGTGTAAATACATTAATCACCCGTGTGACATAAAACTAACCACATCTTTTGTAGCCATGCATCTTTTTATTGTATGAAGAATTAATTAATTAATCCATATGCATCACTCGAGTGTCATAAGCACTAACCGTCTTATTCTACAGCCATGGGAAACGCGTGTCATGCATAAAACATTTGCACGGACCTTGAATGACCCCATACGGGCCACATACATCACACCACCTATCGAGTAGGAAATCATTTTAGGCGCTCCACGAGCGCCGACAAAATGCATCACATCGCATTTTTAGTGCTCCACGAGTACGAACGAATTTCATTGCATTTCATTTTAGGCGCTCCACGAGTACCGACAAAAATCCATCGCATTTCATTAAATCATTTTAGGCACTCCACGAGTGCCGACAAAAATCCATCGCATTTCATTAAATCATTTTAGGCGCTCCACGAGTGCCGACAAAATTCCATCGCATTTCATTAAATCATTTTAGGCGCTCCACGACTGCCGACCAAATTCATCACATCACTTTTGGTGCTCCCCGAGTACCAACAAATTTCATCACAATTCATTAAATCACTTTCGGTGCTCCACGAGTACCGACAAAATTCATCACATTTCATTAAATCACTTTCGGTGCTCCACGAGTGCTGACCAAATTCATCACATTTCATTAAATCACTTTCGGTGCTCCACGAGTACCGACAAAATTCATCACATCTCATTAAATCACTTTCGATGCTCCACGAGTGTCGACAAAATTCATCACATTTCATTAAATCACTTTTAGGCGCTCCACGAGTGCCGACAAAATTCCATCGCATTTCATTAAATCATTTTAGGCGCTCCACGAGTGCCGACCAAATTCATCACATTTCATTAAATCACTTTCGGTGCTCCCCGAGTACCAACAAATTTCATCACATCTCATTAAATCACTTTCGATGCTCCACGAGTGTCGACAAAATTCATCACATTTCATTAAATCACTTTTAGGCGCTCCACGAGTGCCGACAAAATTCCATCGCATTTCATTAAATCATTTTAGGCGCTCCACGAGTGCCGACCAAATTCATCACATTTCATTAAATCACTTTTGGTGCTCCACGAGTACCGACAAAATTCATCACATCTCATTAAATCACTTTCGATGCTCAACGAGTGTCGACAAAATTCATCACATTTCATTAAATCACTTTTAGGCGCTCCACGAGTGCCGACAAAATTCCATCGCATTTCATTAAATCATTTTAGGCGCTCCACGAGTGCCGACCAAATTCATCACATTTCATTAAATCACTTTCGGTGCTCCCCGAGTACCGACAAATTTCATCACATTTCATTAAATCACTTTCGGTGCTCCATGAGTACCGACAAAATTCATCACATTTCATTAAATCACTTTCGGTGCTCCACGAGTGCCGACCAAATTCATTACATTTCATTAAATCACTTTTGGTGCTCCCCGAGTACCAACAAATTTCATCACATTTCATTAAATCACTTTCGGTGCTCCACGAGTACCGACAAACTTCATCACATCTCATTAAATCACTTTAGGCGCTCCACGAGTGCCGACCAAATTCATCACGTTTCATTAAATCATTTTTTTGGTACTCCCCGAGTATCAACAAAAGTCACCACATTTCATTAAATCACTTTCGGTGCTCCACGAGTACCGACAAAATTCATCACATTTCATTAAATCACTTTCGGTGCTCCACGAGTGCCAATAAAAACCATCGCATTTCATGAAATCATTTTTAGGCACTCCACGAGCGCCGAGGAAATCCATCACACTTCATCAAGTCATTTTAGGCACTCCACGAGTGCCGAAAATTTCATTTCACGCATCAAGTCACTTTGGTGCTACACGAGCGCCGAGAATTCATTTCATTAAATCATTTAGATGCTCCACGAGCGCTGAGAATTCATTCATAAAATTGTTTGGGTGCTCCACAAGCACCGAAAAATTACATTTAGGTGCTCCACGAGCGCTGAAAAATTTCATCACATACATTCAATCATTTAGGTGCTCCACGAGCACCGAAAAAAAAAAAAATTTCCACTTCATGCATTAAATCACCCCGAGCATTGAAAAATCTCATTTCATGCATTAAATCATGTAGGCGCTCCACGAGCGCCGAAAAATTTTATCACATGCATTAAGTCATTTAGGCGCTCCACGAGCACCAAAAAAGTTCATCAAATCATTTAGGTGCTCCACGAGCGCCGAAAACTTTTCATTTCACATATTAAATCATTTAGGTGCTCCACGAGCACCGAAAAGTTCATTTCATTTCACTCGATCATAGGTGCTTCACGAGCGCCGAAAAATTCCATTTCATGCATTAAATCATGTAGGCGCTCCACGAGCGCCGAAAAATTTTATCACATGCATCAAGTCATTTAGGCGCTCCACGAGCACCGAAAAAGTTCATCAAATCATTTAGGTGCTCCACGAGCGCCGAAAACTTTTCATTTCACATATTAAATCATTTAGGTGCTCCACGAGCACCGAAAAGTTCATTTCATTTCACTAAATCATAGGTGCTTCACGAGCACCGAAAAATTCCATTTCATGCAATCAATCATTTGGGTGATCCACAAGCACCGAAAAATTTCATTTCGTGCATTAAATTGTTTCGGCGCCCCACGAGCACTGAAAAATTTAATCGCATCCATTACCTTGTTTAGGTGCTCCACGAGCGCTCAGAATTCGTTTCATCAAATCATTTAGGTGCTCCACGGGCGCCGAAAAATTCATTTCATTCCATCAAATCATTTAGGTGCTCCACGAGTACCGAAAAATTTATTTCATTTCATTGAATCATTTAGGTGCTCCACGAGCGCCGAAAAAATTACATCCATTTAGGTGCTCTACGAGTGCCGAAAAATTTCATCGCATCCATTACCTTGTTTAGGTGCTCCATGAGCGCTCAGAATTCGTTTCATCAAATCATTTAGGTGCTCCACGGGCGCCGAAAAATTCGTTTCATTCCATCAAATCATTTAGGTGCTCCACGAGTACCTGGAAAATTCATTTCGTTCCATCAAATCATTTAGGTGCTCCATAAGCACCGAAAAGTTCATTTCATCAAATCATTTAGGTGCTCCAAAGGCACCGAAGATTTCATTTCATTTCATTCAATCATTTAGGTGCTCCACGAGTGCCGAAAAATTACATTTCATTCATTAAATCATTTAGGCGCTCCCCGAGCACCGAAAATCTCAACCATGTGCCACACCCATGTTCATCTCATTTCACAAAAATGCTCCCTTGAGCACCGAAACCCTGTCCGTTCACTAAGAAATCATCCATTTCATGATTTGGAAGTCAAGATGCTCCCCGAGCATCGAAATTCCATTCGTGCACCAAGCACGAGTTCATTTCATATCACGACATTAATACCCAAGGTGCTTCCCGAGCGCCGAAATCTGGGCCATGTGCCACGCGCATCTCATATCATAATATGAAATCCCAAGGTGCTCCCTGAGCGCCGAAATTTTGCCTATATACCATTCTAACCACATTTTTGTGCAGCCATTTTCAAGACATCAACATAAGCATGGCATTTATTCTAACCACGTTTTCATACAGCCATGACATTCTATTTGTGTGCCACATATATTTATGTTCTGTACATTGTTATCTTTGCAAAGTATACACGACATCATCATGTATGTCATGCATCCTAACCACGTTTTTGTGCAGCCACTTGCATTTTTTGTATGACACAAGCATTCACGTCATTTCATATTATTTAAATTAAGGACATTCTAAGGATACCTTTCACAGTCATTTCATTTCATAGCATATCGGGAGTCCTAAAACTACCCGTGTTTTGCCGTGTATCGGAATACAATCGGCCATTTCACTAAACCATTTCATTCGATAAGAGACCACAATGGTCTTGGGTCTATTTTTGTGTGGCAGGTTACACAACATCATTGCATGGCTTCACGACATTTATCATTGGCGTCTTGGAGATGCCGAAGTTTTGTTGGTGTGTCGCGATCCATTTCGGATTGTTACATGACATTGACATTATTGTATCATTTGAGTTACTCCACGAGTACTGGATTATTACGCATATAAGGGGCATCTCATAGCATTCCAAATCATGAAAGGTGTTCCATGAATGCCGAACTTTCGTCCATGTCCTTGCCTACACGAGACTATCTGAAAACATCACCTCATATCATATGCCTCAAAAGCATCAGAACTCTGTCCATGGGCCGGCCCCTATGTGACCACTTCACTTCATCTCATAGACCCACAAGGTGTCGAAACTCTGTCCGTGTGATGGCACACACACGATCATTTCATGATATTCACTAGGTGCTCCAAAAGCACCGAACCCTTGTTTGTGTGGCGGTCCACACGTGTTTTTCTTTTTCGCATTATCTCTTGCATAGCATTGGGTGTTCTTTGGATGTTCAAAAAAAAAAAAAAGTTAAAAAATAAATAAATAAATAAAATAAAGTAAAGTAAAAACATCATCATCATCATCTTCCTCATGAACATCATATATGCGACTCATCATTCATACACATACATATCCCATCATGCATTCATGCCTACATCACCTGTAATTTGGTGTTCTTCATGCATATGCGCTCGTTAATGCTAATAAGTCTTCTTATCAAGAGAAAAAAGGGAAGAGATTTCGTGGATGGCCAACACAATGAACTTCAAATCCATAACGGATATCGTGGAGGATCATATCGCCTCATCACGGTTCCGAAATGCGGTCAGGAAGGAAGCGGAAGCAATGCTGAGAGAAGTGCTGGGGGACGACCTTGACAAAATAGAAAGGCTGACAGCGAGGTGCACTGAGTTGGAAGCGCGAGTGGCAGATCTCGAAGGGAAAATGAGAAGTGCGGCATTCTCAAACTCCAATATTGATGCTAGCGAGGAACAGAATGCCCAATTTGCTAACATCCGCCCTCACCACCTTGAAGGGCCCTCTCTCCGAAATTCGGGTCTGCCAAAGCTGACTGATGACATAGGACTGAAGAGGCCCCTTAAGACGAATGTTGGCACTGACTCCATTCCACGACATACCAAAAATTCACCTACCGGTAATGGTGGAAAAGGCATTTCTCCATGGGCTGACTCATTAGGTGCGCTATTCCTCAGATGCAGAAATGCAGGTCTATTACAGAGTGTCAAACCGTATGTGGCGCCAACACCAGAGCAAAGGAGTAATTTATGCAGCTATCATGTGATCACAGGCCATCGGACCAGTGAGTGCCTCGCTTTAAGAAAGGAGATCCAGAAGCTAGTCGACAATGGGAAATTGATCCTCCCTAATAAGCAACCAGGGGCAATCAGGGAGACTACCAAAGAAATTTCTCAAACCTCCCGAGGAGAAGAATATGATGAAGAAATCCTGAGTCTGCTTTGATAAGAGTAGGTTGAGGATGCTGAAGCTGAAATGATGACCAACCGGAAAATAATCACATTCCATGAAATCAATGCCTCTTGGAGATTCCTTCTTACAAGGAACTCATTTTGTTTGTGGGATGAATGCAATGAAAGTTATCTTCGTCTTACTTATGTGATGATTACTTGCACATGGCATTATGCATGCATTTGACCACCTGAAATGACATGTCCAACACACATAATATCAAAATGCATGACATCATTCTGAGTATTGTGAGGGAACCTAAAAGTGAACCTGGTCCTAAACGAACTCTCTCTTGAAAAGTGAGCTTGTGAGATAAGTGAAATAATACGATGGTACCACTTCCGCCAAGACATCTGCTGATTCAACTCAACAATACTTGAAGAACGCTACCAATCCTGCCCTAGAGCTTTAAAAAAAAAAAAAACCAAAGAGTCCTCTTTGGGTCAAAATCAAACTTATCCAAACTTATCTAAAGCACCAACCACCAAGAAATTCAAATGACCTTCACTACCCATCTTATTGCAAAACTCTGAATCATTCCTTGGTTGTAGTGCATGTATAATCTTGTTTGTATGACATTCCTGTGCACATGACATTACGCATGCATTGTTCATCCAAAAAGGCATATTAAGCACATATGACATGCACGAATTTGAATGCAGCAGGAAAACCAAAGGGTGGCTGTGGCTTCGATTTAGTTCCATTACAAAAAAAAAAAAAAAAAAAGAGGAGAAAAGTACGTTTTACCAGTTCTGGGAAGTTAACTTCGCACGGTGGCAGAAAAGATTGGTGTCTTTACCTACCTCATACACGGCGGCCATAATTAAGTCTGGAGAGTCCCATGACGTTGAATGACAAGGCACAACACTTTCATCTTCTCTACTGAACTGACTCTGTAGAGCCTTATTTTCTACCACCAATGGTCTCCAACAAGAGATTGAACCCTAATGCTGCCCCACACCGCGTTTTTCCACATCATCTCATCACCAGAAGGGTGACAGAGCAGAGAGAGGATTTGAATATGAATCTACTTCAAACGAGCTCAATAATGATTACCCAAGAAATTGACTATTGTGTAGACCAAACTGGATAAAAAAGAGGTTGAAATTAATCTTGGTGGAAAAACAAGCCTGATGATCAGAAATCTACCAAATCAGTTTCCAAGACGTGATCTGCTGCAAATACTGGACAAGCATTGTCTGGAGGAAAACAAGAATGAGTCCAAAGGGAAGTCTGCTTATGATTTCTTCTGTTCGCTTGTGGATTTCAAGACTGAAGAAAATGTTGGTTATGCATTTGTGAACTTCACCAACAATGTCGGGGCAACTCGGCTTTACAAAGCTTACAACAATCATGAAGGGGATGATGCCATCAACAAGAAAGCTTACAAAGTCTGTTGTGCTCATATTCCAAGGGAAAGTTGCACTTACCAACCATTTCAAATATTCAGTCTTCGGAAACCTTGCCTGAACTGGAATATGGGGTAAACTGGAAACATGAATACGACATCAGGCCGCAGGAGAATCTAATGGTTAATTAAATTCATCTCAGGTTATTCGTCCACCATGGCAACTCTATCCAGTGGTAGGGCATCCATCCCAAAAAAAAAAATCCAATGTGGAAAACCGAAAGGACATATTGGTAGTTTGAAGGGACACCAATCAATAGCAGAGCCACACTTTGGATTTTCCTCATGCATCCACATTCATTATGTCATAGATGTTTCATATTCAATTTTGATGTTCAATATGCATTCGTCATGTCATTGCATATCAATGTCCACATACGGGTGACAGCACACAGCGAACCATGTCTGATTCAATGTTTTATTCCCCAAACACAAACCCTTAATGCTAGGGGCAGGTGAAAGCCAAACCACCGGGTGTCATCATCAGCAAAGTCCTCACAACTTCTGTTGAACATTGTCAAGATGTGCTTTCCAATCTCAAAACGGATCAATACAAAGAGATCAATTTAGTTGGGACGCCCACGCAGAACTCTCGGACCATCCAAAAAAAAAAAAGAACACAAAGAGAAAATTTCTGACGCGGAAAACCGAGAGGACGTGTCGGTAACAAGAAGAGGGTGATGTCCGAAGCCGAAGTCACTATTAATTCCCCTATCGTACTCATTATGATGTCGTCGTAATGATGTTATGCATGTTTGACATTCTGCTTAGATGTTCATATCACATGCATTGTGCCGTTACACGTAAACTGTTGGGATTTGTCACCGGAAATTACCCGATAAAAGCGGAAGAACGCGGTGATTTCCTCAAATCCAGTCCCAGGAGCAATTGAAGTGGAAATTGAAAAACATAAAATTAAATAGAAAGAGATTAAAATTTCATACCAGAAAAATCTCTTTCAGAGACGGATGATGACTGCAGAACTCAATTTAGAATTCCTCCACTCTCACGTACACGAACGCTTGGCGAATATAACCCGTGCTAGCGTCGGAAAAACCAAACAATGGAGAGGGGAGGGCTATGGAAATTTCGGCTATTGATGCTCTAAGCTTGGGGTGGCCGAATTCTTCTAACCCTAGGTATTTATACCTAGGGTTGGCCGAATTCCTTAAGGAATTCTGGCCCATCTTGGCTCCTCTCTATTCTGTGCGGGCTTCCATGTTTTAATTTAGGCCCAGTCTAATTTTAATTATTCTGTTTAAATTAATTTCAAGCCCAATTTTAATATACCCATGTATTTAATATATCACTCCAAGTAATATATTATTTACATATAAATTAAAATTAGTTTGACAATTAATTTAATCCATCAAATTAAAATTAACTCTACACAAAATAAAATCATATGTAAACCCATACATACGGATATTTCCACCTAGGAAATAATTTCATAATTAATCCAATTAATTATGAAGAGCCAATAGAATATATTAATTTTATTATTATGACCAATCCAATTGATCCTTATAATATAATTAATATATACATGCTTCTCCCTCCATTGTGTATACTCCAAGTATACAGGTGATTCCTTAAGTCTGCATTCTATCGTTCTATGTGTACGATCCTGTGGGCCCATCTTTATGTTGGCAGCGGGCCTTTGGCCCGCAGACTGCAGTTGGGCTCTAGCAAGCCACTGCAGCCCCCAATTAAGATGGAGATGGCAGTCCAACTGATATCATAACCCTGTAGTTAAACTTGTACATCCCATGTCATTGATATCGGTGTCCAACACAGAGGCATGGATTGATCACCCTCTTTCGTGTCTGGACATTAACTTGATCCCGAATGTACTGATGCTCACAAACAAGTTCCAACTTGTTTGGGTGTGGCCACACTCTTATCAGTCACATTCATCAAGAGGCCGGTGATATCTTCTCAGTTGGTTACTGAGTGACAAATCCCTTCTGCATATCCATAGTGCTATCATGTTCAGTGACATACCCGAAAGCACCCATACTTGGCACCCTATTACAGGCCCTTTAGGCGTACCCCTAAGTATGCGACTTCACATGTAACACCATCATATGGTCAGGTCAAAGGATCCATACAAGTACTACACGAGAATCCATTGTGATACCATACCATGTGGATTACTCGTTTAGTGGATCTATCCAGTACCATGCTCCCAGGCATGTACCCATTAACTTGGTTGACATTCCATGTCCAATGACCGGTAAGACACCGCCATACAACCAGGTTAATGATAGTTTGTTGTTCCATTCATTCCCATGACTGGAATAGACTACGGATCTATTTATGGTCATATCGTTAACCCTATCCACGGTCTTACTGCTAAGTGCTTGACACTAGTCGTCATGGATATAGATATGTCCATTGGATACTTCATTTACTATACTGCACAAGATAAATATAATAAATGAATTGATGCCTTTATTAATGACACAAATAAGTACAACACATAAATCCAATAAATGTATGGTACAAATACAAGGACCAATGCCTCGGGACTAGGGCATTTCCAACATAAACATCCATTAGTAGGTCATTGCATCCAATTCCCATAATAATAAAAATGAAGTCCATGTTGTGTACAAAAAAAAAAAAAGGGGGGGGGGGGGGGGCGCATCAAAGTCCTCCCGCACCTCGTCAGGGAGTTTCCTGTACCAAATTAGCGCATCGGACACAGAACCGGCACCCCGGCTATCTTTTCGCCCCTGCAAAACAATAATCAGGGAGTTTTCTCAATCACTTATATATTGCATCTCTTTTATACATATACATATATATGCATGCATTAAAAAAAAAAAAAATTTCGGTGTGTCCAACGGCTCAGTAACCGTTGAAACGGCGCTCAACGGCCACATTTTCAACGGTCACATGGCCGTTGGAGACGACGAGTATATATACGTCTCCATTCCAACTCATTTTATACATTCTTCATTCCAACTCTAATTTCTTCATTGCAATCACTATGGATTCCGAAACATCGCTTCTTTTGTTCCAGTTCGTCCTGGTAATATATGTTGTTATTTTAGCTATTTTGTTCGAATTGAAGGTGAACCGTGCACCCCTTCCACGGGAGAGGTACTTGTGAACACGGTTTAAAAATAATAATAATAATAATAAATAAATAAATATATGTATGTATATATATATGTAAAAACAAACAAAAAAAAAAAAAAACCGGACCGTTCGGTTCTGGGAAGAACAGAACCGGCCGGCTCTGTTCTTCGCCAGAACCAGGAACAGAGCCGCCCGGCTCTAACGGTGAACCGGCCGACTCTGTCTGGGAAAACCCAGTTCTCAAGTTTGGTCTTCGCCATTTTCGTTCTAAAATTGATTTTAACCTACTTTGAATCATCAGTTAAGTTTCCTAGGGACAAGATCTACTCTAAACATGCATCAAATTTCATATGATTTTGTCTAATTTAACCTATTTTGCAGGAATTCAAAAAAAAAAAAAAAAAAAAAAAAAAAAAACCAGATCTTGAATAATGTGCGTGGATGGGCTCAAAGTTACGGGCACAGGATCATTCCTACCGATCCCGCAATACGGAACTATTTCCAGCGACAGAAAAGATGTAATCCAGGGGGCGCAACCAGAGTCATAGCGTGCAGGTTAGAGTTATATGACTCCAAATCTCAGGTCCAGGGGCAGAACAACCCGAAGAGCCAGCAGCTGTCGGCATTCAATGACCGTCCTCCTGGAACCACGGGAACCCGAGCCATCGCGCAACCCGTGAGAACCCTACTAACACGAAGTTTTCATCCTCCGGCGTGCGCACGATCGGTGGACGGAAGAAGGCGTACTCATATGCCTAGATCAACAACAACACGAAGCACAATCGGCACTTTCAGATAAGTCTAAATTCATAACATAAATTAAAAGACAATGATCGTTTTTTTTTTATTTTCGCAGATATCCAGGGGCAAAAGATAACCAAACCATATTTATTCTGGATCGAAGGGGCAAAAATTTTTGTTTCCAAAATTATCGATCAAGAAATAAATATGTACTTTTGACTCACTTCCAACGGTCCACTTGTCAACAACAAAAAAAAAAAAAAAAAAATTAATTAATAAAAAAAAAATAAATTATTTGGTTACTCCACCATACGGAGAAGATGGTATCATTTGGTTACTCCACCATACGGAGAAGACAGCATTATTTGGTTACTCCACCATACGGAGAATACAATATCATTTGGTCACTCCACCATACGGAGAGAAGTTAAAAAATCATCGGGCACACTCCACCATACGGAGAAGACAGTATCATTTGGTCGCTCCACTATACGGAGAAAAGTTAAAAATCATCGGGCACACTCCACCATATGGAGAATCGGGCACGCTCCACCATACGGAGAAGACAGTATCATTTGGTCGCTCCACCGTACGGAGAAAAGTTAAAAATCATCAGGCACGCTCCACCATACGGAGAAGACAGTATCATTTGGTCGCTCCACCATACGGAGAAAAGTTAAAAATCATCGGGCACACTCCACCATACGGAGAAGACAGTATCATTTGGTCGCTCCACCATACGGAGAAAAGTTAAAAATCATCGGGCACACTCCACCATACGGAGAATCGGGCACGCTCCACCATACGGAGAAGACAGTATCATTTGGTCGCTCCACCATACGGAGAAAAGTTAAAAATCATCGGGCACACTCCACCATACGGAGAAGACAGTATCATTTGGTCGCTCCACCATACGGAGAAAAGTTAAAAATCATCGGGCACACTCCACCATACGGAGAAGACAGCGTTATTTGGTTACTCCACCATACGGAGAAAAGTTAAAAATCATCGGGCACACTCCACCATACGGAGAAGACAGTATCACGGGCACACTCCACCACAACGAGTCGATACCACGAGCACACTCCACCACAGCGAGTCGATTACTCTGTACCCTCTGCGAGGGGCATCAGGTGTGTTTTTCTCTCCTTTACTCACCGCGCTCTTAATCGCGAGACCAAACTCGAATCGGACATAAGCTGCCCTTCTAGTTGACTTTGATCTCGCGAGGGGCAGCCTGTGAGCGCGGGTTTTCTCCCGACCTCTATGATGAGAATTCCTGTGTTACCTATGAAGCATATGTACTTGAATCGGACTTGGAAACGACCAGAATGTTGCCCAAAAGTCTTAAATGTCCTGAAAACCAAGCTATCCTCGATCCGAAACTACCGTAAAGCGGGTTCTCCGAGTGATTTTCAGGGGCGTCAAAAAAAAAAAAAGTGGGCTCCGGTTCAACCAGAACCGGCCGGCTGTGGTTCACAAACCAGAGCCGGCCGGCTCTAGTGGGTGGGCATGGGTGCCACACTTTGTCCCAATTCTGTGAAATTTGACGAAAACCGACAAAAACAATTAATTGACGCATTTAATTGGGGAAATTATTTTGTCTGGCAATAATTGAACAATAAGGAAACAAGAGATTAAAAGAGAAAACAAAAAAAAAAAAAAGAGGGGGAGGAGGAAAGAAAAAAGAAAAAGGAAAAAGAGAGAAAAGGAAAGAAGCAGAGAGATGGGGAGAGGAGAGGAACCCGAAAACACAAAATCAAAACACTAAAATCAACCTTCAACGATCCATAACAAGTTACATGACCAGGGCTCATTGATTCGAATCATTTCGGGTTAATGACGGAATTGTTCGGTTTTCGGCCGATTGGACTTTAAGGGCAAATCCAAGGTTTCCAATCCGTTTCTTGACATTCAAAGCATCAAAACAACATCAAGGTAAACTCTGAGAGGCCTTAAACCTGTTTGCATTGCTTTTTCTGTGCGTTTTCTTTATTTTTGCAAGTTTTAGAACCGAACTTACTCGAATAGAGCCGTACAGCTCTGTTCATCCAAGAACAGAGCCGGCCGGCTCTAGTTCCACAAGAACAGAGCCGGCCGGCTCTAACCAGAGCCGTACGGCTCTGTTCTTCAGGGACAGCTCCCCGATCTGTCCCGAAAAGCCGAAAATAGCTCGTTTTCCATTTTTATGCACTCTGATTTGACATATTTCGGCTCGTAAATATTTGTACGTCATTTTAACACCGGTTTTTGAATTTTTATACGTACGGATATTAATATTTTCAAGTTTTCCGGGATTTATTTTTCAAGTTTCGGGGTTGTTACATCCGAACCGGATCAATTGTCCAGCATTAGCGGATCCCCCGAACTCTATAAGTCCTTGGAAAATATTAAAAACAAATAAAATGGCATTTTAATAAACGTTTTTGGTGTGTTTATTGCGTTTTGGACCCTAGATAGACGTTGAATTTAGGAACCCACACGAACGGATCCATGGATTCCGGGACAACAGACCCACGAAAATCAAAATTTGCATGTAACCAAGCCAATTGTTTTCCAAAAATTGATTTTCCAGCATAAAACCACAGGGCGTTTCAAAACCGTTTTCCAGGTCTAACCGGTCCGACCGGTCGGGTCGACCCGGTTATCCCCTAAATGCATGCCCCCATTTCCTAAAATTCCCAACTCTGTCCTGGTTTGAGTCCTATTTGTGTGTGCAATATAAATTGTGCTAACCCTCTGTTTTGCAACCTTTTATTTTTTATTTTGGATGTATTTAGTAGATTTATCCGTGTATTTTAGGCGGTTGTAAAGTGAATTTTTATTTTTATTCGATCGGGTTGTAATAATTTAATTATTTATTCGATCGGGTTGTAATAATTTAATTGTTTACTGCTTTATTTTGTTTTATTTGTGTGCGCGCCGTGTGTTTAACTTAATGCAATAAAAATCAACTCTAGAAACGTAAAATACCATCAAAGAATATCCGCCAATTTATTTTGATTAGACATGAAATAAGGGACTTGTCCGAACCTTGAATCTCTGGATTAGGTACAGCAGTCTATACTCGGTAGGGAGCTGTACCGGAATTTCCCGGATGAGCTGATCCGGGTGGCGACTCTGTCACTGATCTCGGGATTTAAGTTTCGAGATCTTTCAAGTAATAAAATGGGAAAATGTTTTCTACAAAAGGAATTCCGAAACGAATGAATGGATTCTTCTGAGTAAGATAAACAAATCCTGTTTTTCCCAAAATCTCACC
This sequence comes from Euphorbia tirucalli, assembly GCA_039660915.1. Classification (NCBI taxonomy): domain Eukaryota; kingdom Viridiplantae; phylum Streptophyta; class Magnoliopsida; order Malpighiales; family Euphorbiaceae; genus Euphorbia; species Euphorbia tirucalli. Next base: position 18,670,478 of record CM077639.1, read on the forward strand.
ATGAAGAAAAGGGAGAATGTTTCAAAAACCTAAAACCAAAGTTTTCCTCGTCGGGCCCCCCGCGTCCCGTCCTAGAGAAGTCGTCCGCTCACAACAAGATTAGAAGAAAATTTACAACGGGTAACTGTGTCTTCCTCTGCCAAGCAATGGTGCCTTGGAAAAGTAAGAAGCAAACAACAATGAGTCAATCTTCCATTGAAGTTGAGTACAGGAGTTTAGCTACCATAGCATGTGAGGTAAAATGGATAACACATATCTTTCAAGCTTTTATTGTTTAAGACAGGAGCACTCACAACTTTCTTCTTCTTTGGCCAAGTCTAGATTTGTCAATATCACGATTCCTCACTTGAGGGGGGAATGTAGAGAATAATAATGGTTAAGGAGGTTAGTTAGTTGTTACTAGTATATTTTACAATTAACCCAAGTATGGTTAGTAGCTAGTTAAGTTGTAACAGAATATAAAGCTCACAATATAAGAGCTATAGACTCTGATGAGTAAACCTATTTCATTTCAATTCAATTTTGATTCTTGATTCTTCATTTACTCTCTAAACTCTGAATATACCATAGAAATTTTATTTTATATATTAATTAAAGAATAAAAATGTAATTAATTAAGTTCACTAAAATTTTTCTTTGAGATACATTAATTATGTGTTATATTTCCTATGACATTGGGACATCCTTTTAGAAGTCTCTTTCAATCCATTTAGTGATGCATTGGTGCTCAATTATAAAATTTGATTAAGATAAATTTAAGGGTCCAAGGTTGAAACTTTACAATTATTAATTAGAAAAGTTTATTATATCATGTCAACAAAACAAAAGTTTTCAATAAATTAAACATAATCCTTCGTATTTAGGATGATCTTTTGAAAGAAATAAATAAGCGAGAAGGACAAGAAAGTAAACCGAGGTTGCAAAGGATAAGATATCATGCCTTTTATTATTTGTTGTGGTATATTTTTCTCATCATCATGTAAATCTTTGTCCAATTATGCATAAACACATTTCAACAATGTATATTTAACTAAAATATTCAAAGATTAATTATTAGCTTTTTACTTAAGCAAACATTTAAGCTTTTAAACAATTTATATACGCTAAAATCTAGATAAATTAAGTATTTCGATTAAATAATAATTATTTTAAGTCCTACTTTGTACTAATGTGTTAAGATATAATAACCTTGTTAAAGCATAAAATAATAATTTTTAAAAAATTCATTGAAGTCCAATAAAAAAAAAAACTAATTCATTGTATACGGAAAAAAATTATATAAAAAATTCATATTCAATATACACTAATTAAGTTAAGTTTTATATTTATTTATTTATTTGTAAGTATATTCCCACATTTGATATATTTTTCTCATAATTTAGAATAAATTTTTTAAAATATCTACAGCTAGAAAAGACAATTTCGGTTAAGTATATGATAAAACCAATGATGTGAAAACCGGACCGGACCGGCCGGTTTGACCGGTTTGACCGCGAACCGGCCATGGATCCGGTCGGTTTGATTACAATGAACGGTTTGATAAAAAACCGGAGATGACCGGTTCGACCGGTTAAAAACCAGTAAACCGGCGAACCGGTCAAAAACCGGTTTTGACCATTTTCTATCTTTGGTTTTGATTCGGTTCGGTTCGACGGTTCGGTTCCGTTCGAACTGAATCGAACCGAATCAAAAAATAAACATATAAAATTATAAAAACCAAAATCAAACCAATATACATTCGGTTTGACTTGAACCAAACTGAACTAGTTTTGTTTGGTTCTGGTTCGGTTTGGTTTCAAACCAAAATTTTTCAAATTTTAAAATTTAAATCAATTATCATTAAAATTTAAAATTGATGAAGTTTTAAACCGAACCAAAAAATAAACATATAAAATTATAAAAACCAAAATCAAACGAATATACATTCGGTTTGACTTGAACCAAACTGAACTAGTTTTGTTTGGTTCTGGTTCGGTTTGGTTTCAAACCAAAATTTTTCAAATTTTAAAATTTAAATCAATTATCATTAAAATTTAAAATTGATGAAGTTTTAAACCGAACCAAAAAATAAACATATAAAATTATAAAAACCAAAATCAAACCAATATACATTCGGTTTGACTTGAACCAAACTGAATTAGTTTTGTTTGGTTCTGGTTCGGTTTGGTTTCAAACCAAAATTTTTCAAATTTTAAAATTTAAATCAATTATCATTAAAATTTAAAATTGATGAAGTTTTAGGATATTTCATGAAATTATTTTGAGTATTAAATAGTTGAAACTTGTGTTTGATGAATTTATAAGCTTATTTATTTTTTTAAATAATATTTTTTTTTTAAAAAAATAATAATCCGGTATAACCACCAGTATTATCCGGTTGAACCGGTTGTACCACGTACCAGTAGCTTTACCGGTTTGATGTCCGGTACGGTTATGATAACATTGGATAAAACACTAATTTCATCTAGATTTTATATCATCAGCAACTGGCATTTTACTTATTGAATTTCTTTTTTTATGGTTACAGAGGCGAATCCACCTTATGGCATGTGGTGGCCTCAGCTCCTACTAAACCATTTTGTTAATCTTTTTTTTTTTGAAAGTTTTGAACTTTTTATGATATTTAACGTTTGCCAATGCTAAATTCGATAATTGACAAATGGACCACCTAGAACAAAAGCTACTTTATATAATATTGAATTTTTTGGACACCTCATTCACAATTTAAATTAAAATATTATCTTGCTTTCTTTTAGTTTAGCTGGATTAATCTTAACCGGAAAATGATTGGACAAACCCAATTTTGCTTGCATCATACAAATTGTTTAAATTTCTGTGTCATAGTACAAATTTTAACTCAATTTTATCCTTTACCAAAAAAAATGTCGCTAGTTTTCGTGGGTAGTTAATTAAAAAAGGATGAATTTGAACTAGGTTTTCATAAGTGCAAAATTAAGCTAAAATTACCATGGGGTCAAAATATGAGGTAATTTATACAATAACAGAAAAATTGTTGTTCGCTAATTATTTTATGTCAAAATTTAACCATTGTTTCAATTTTATCATATAGTTTATTATCTGTGTGTTGTAGCTCAGTTGGCAATGCAAGATGAGTATATGGGAGGAAACTCAGATTTGAATCCCACTAATTATGTTAACAGGGGAAGTGAAGAGTATTAACTATAACTAAACCCCGAATATAATTATCTTGATAAAGATACTTGTAGTTAATAAAAAAAAAAAAAAAATTTCATAGAGTTTATTATACATGTAGTTAATAAAAAAAGGTTCATATAGTTTATTAATGATACGCTTGTTTGTAAAAGAAATTAACGTTGTACCATCAATCTCTATAAATAATATTTTTTTATTGATGCCATATTATATACTTAAACCGTGAATAATATATAATTTGATATTTTTCACAATAATATTATGAATAAGATTAAGGTAGCAATAATTAGAGTTGACTTGGTAGAATTGATGTTGGACGAACGTTGGGGGAAAGGAGCCACATGGTCCCCAAACTCCCTAGATTCTTGAGTCCTTTTGTCTTTCCATTGTTTGTTGCTTTTGCTATTTTTGTTTTTTTTTCGTTGCTTTTGCTTTTTTTTTTTTTTTTTTTTTTGTAACGAATATTACGCTCTCTATGTTTTATTATACGATGTTTAAAATTGTTTTCTAAAACTAACGAAGTATTAATTAGAATATAAAAATGACTAGTTTAACCTTAATACTTCTCTTTTAAAACACTATTTTCTATACAAAAATTCTCTTCTTCTTAATTATCAAAACTTAATGTAGTATCTTTTGTATTAAATAATAAACCTCTCACACACTTTAAATAAGCATAAATATGAGAAAACATGATAAAAAATGTAATAGTAATGTAAAGTATCAAATAAAAAAGAATAAAGTGAAAAACGTAAAACATTATATAATAAAAAACGAAAGAAGTATTTTTTAAATGGCTAGCTCCCATTACGATTATTTAATCGATTCGACAAACTTTTTTCTTGTAAAATTAATGTTAGGTAAACCTTCTTTCATCGAAACAATAATAATAATAATAATAATAATAATAATAATAATAATAATAATAATAATAATAATCTGAATCAAGGTCACTACCCAAAAAAAATCTGTATTAAAATCTAATAAAAGCTAAGTTGTATTGTTTGTTGCAAGAAAATATAATTAAACAAGTCATATGTCTTGTTAATAGTGTAAGCAGATGATTTAATCTTGAAGTTGAAATATCATATAATGAATGTGTATATGTGTTCGGAAAAATAAAAAAAAATTCTCCATAAAAAAAAAACTTTTTCATCTCCCATCTTTTTAATAAAGATTTTATATTTTGGCATATTAACAGTGATAAGAGAGAGAAAATGAAATTGAAAAAAAGTAATTATGCTATGCTTTTTAAATAACGAAATTTATTTTCTTAATATTTATAAAAAACATAGACCAATAATATAAATTTCTCATGAAGAAATGTAAGGTCCAATAAGGATTTAAAAACGAATAAAAAAAATTAAAAAAAAAAAAATATATATATATATATATATTTCATTTGAGTTTCAATAATATATCATAAGTATTACAACTATTTTCACAAAAATTTTGCCAAAATAGTTAAATATATTTACAAAAAAATTAAATGCAATTAAAAATAAAATTAAACAAGACGAAAATACATATATAAAAGTTTCACTTGAGTTTCATTAAGATATCACTAGGTATCACCAGATATCACCTAAGTGATAATACTAGGTATCACATTGCAGTGAAACAATTCATTTTCTTATATCACTGACTAGTGACTAAGCAATTTGTGACATTTAAGATAATTGATTTGTTTGATTGGTTAATGCTTTATATAGTTTTGGAATTTTAACAATATACAAAATTTAATATTTTAAGAATAATTGTCATTAAATTGGTTTATTTGAAAGATTATTCTCAAATTTGAAAATCATCATTACTGTTATATAAAAGTTTGGCCAAATACGCTCCTTCAACTTTTATTTTTGAGCAGCTTGACTCCCTCAACTATTTTAGCGACCTATCTAACCCCTCATCTAAAAGCCAAATACATAAGTGGCCCCTTCAACTTTTATTTTTGAGGCGTTTAGCCCCTTCAACTATTTTAGCGACCTATCTAACCCCTATCTATTTTAAAGTGGTATTTTTAGACACCTGAATGATGATGTGTCATATAACCTGGAGGTAAGAGAAATCTCAGCGCGTTTGGGATGAAGTTTACGATTTTACAAGGGTAATATTTTGTAAATATTATGTAAAAAAATTATTTGCATTTTTTTCTCCCTCTCTCATCATTTTGGTTAAACTCTCTTCGTTCTTCTTTGTTGTCTCTTCTGCAATCATATTTCTTCCTCCTCTTGAGTTTTATTAATTGTTGAAAAATTTTCACTTTGCAATACTTTGTAATATTAATTAAATAGAAGATGGTTTGAAGATGGTTTCCAGCGTGTGTCATACATGTCTTTAGTGTCAGATGCGTGTAATGTATGGTACTCTGTTGTGTCTGGTTATGTTCACTCAAAGGTTTAAAAATACCACTTTAAAATAGATGAGGGGTTAGATAGGTCGCTAAAATAGTTGAGGGGGCCAAGCGGCTTAAAAATAAAAGTTGAAGGGGCTATGTATGTATTTGACTTTTAGATGAGGGGTTAGATAGATCGCTAAAATAGTTGAAGGAGCCAAACGGCTCAAAAATAAAAGTTGAAGGGGTCGCGTATGTATTTAGCCTAAAAGTTTAACCAAGAACAGTTTTAGAGACCATGGCATGTCTGAGGTGTCAAAACTACATAATTTTGTTGTTTATAGAATTTTTTTTTCCACTTTCTTCAATTTAATTTCTTATGACTTTCGTTGCCTAGCTGCTCATAATTTCAAAGTAATGGTGCAGTACTCCTCTTAATTCAGCTTCAATTTCTAATTAAACAGAAACATCCAATTAATGGATACTCCGTTTTATTTTCTTCTCATTTGTAACTGACATATTTTATTAAATTTTTAGCTAATTACTTCATTGAAAACTCATTCCTTTTTCTCATTCTATAGAAATAAGCAGTACCATGCACCTTGTTTTGATTTTAGTTTTCAACACCTATAAAAATGACAGGAAGAAGATATTCATCATTCAATTGCAAGGAGAATTTGTAATGCCAAATTCCTATCTTCAAGCACAAAGTCTTATTCAAATCATATCATTGGTACCTTATTTCATTATTGTCATCCTAATTTAATCTTTGGATCATATTGGATTAAATTATTTTCACTTTTTTGCAAAATATAAATCTGGCATACGTTATAGTGCGTATGATGTGGAGTTTTATGTTGTTGTGCAGGCTATCAAATATCAGCGTCAATACCTATTTCAGCGAGAATTTGTTTTGTATACCAATCATGATGCTTTAAGGCATTTGCACAGTCAAGATAAGGTTTCTGTCCGACATGCTTGGTGGATTACTTACCTTCAACAGTTCAGTTTTGTGGTGAAGCATAAGGTAGGGGTCTCCAACCGTGTGGCAGATGCTCTGAGTAGGTGGAAAGGGTTGTCGACTCTTCTTTCTGTGGAGGTACCTGGCTTTGACTCATTTGCTGAGTTGTCTGAATCTGACCCATATTTTGTTGGCATTGTAGCGAAAATCCAAACAGGAGAAATTATAGATTTCACTTGCAAGATGGGTTCCTATTCAAAGCAACCAGCTTTGTATTCCATATTGCAGTTTAAGCTTGAAGATCATTAAAGAGCTACATGGAGAGGGGCACGTGGGTAGAGACAGAACCTTACAGTTGGTGCAGTCCCATTATTTTTGGCCTTCTACGTGTAAAGAGGTTGACAAGCTAGTGCAAAGGTGTCAAGTATGTCAGCTGTTAAAGGGAGCAGCCACCAATGCAGGCTTATATATGCCATTGCCGATTCCTTCTCAACCCTGGGTCGATGTGAGTATAGATTTTGTACTGAGATTACCACTTACATAGCGAGGTAATGATTTGATCTTTGTGGTGGTAGACCATTTTTCGAAGACGGTGCATTTCATTCCCTTCAAGAAAACCACAGATGATGTGAATATGGTACATTTATATTTCAGAAAAGTGTATAAGCTGCATGGGTTGCCTCAGTCCATCATTTCTGATAGGAATACTTGTTTCCTTAGTCATTTCTGGTGCTGAATGTAAAAAGGCCCGGAAGAGAGCCATGTTTACAAAAGTGGAAGAAGATCAAGATACAGGTGCTGAGATTTTTGGTGACCCAAACTTTGACCAAGAGGAGACAGAAGAGGATTTGGTGACTGGGGATGTGGTTATTGCTTTGGTTGTGAGGTAGTCTTGCTTGATTTCTCGGCTGTTGAGGATGTTGGTCGTAAGCGATTATTTTTCAGTCCACTTGCACTATCAAAGGAAAATGTGTCGGTTGTTATTGATGTAGGTTGCTGTAAAAATATTATTTCTACGGAGGCAGTTAGAAAGTTGAGCCTTCCTACAGAAAAGCACTAAAAACCATACAAGCTGACTTGGTTAAAATAAGGGGGAGAGGTGACGGTAGCAAAGCGAGTCTTGGTGCCATTTTTAGTTGGGACCCGGTATAAGGATGAATTATGGTGTGACGTAGTTGAGATGGATGCGTGCCACTTGTTATTGGTGTTGGTGTGCCCTAGTTTTTAGGGCATTGGATTCTTGTATTTTGTATTATACATTAAGAGTCATGTATGAATACATTATTTGTGTCACATTAATAAAGGCAATTAATCTATTTCATTTATATCTTGTGCTATAATATGAGTAGAGTATCCATTGATTGATAATCATAAAACCTATCCCAAGTCTGTTCTAATTGTGGGAACGAATAGAACCACAGACTTGTATATTCGATGACTGTATGGTAGTTCTTAACTAGCCATAGTACTTGTATAGTCAGTCATGAATATAGGTACATGTCATTGACATGGGACTGGATCGATCCGCACAAGAAAGCCACATGGTTGTCATGTCATAGGTCTTTCTTAAGTAGGTCTCTTTTGTCCTCAGACCAGATTTCATTATAATATCGATATGGAATCCGGTTCACTTTGACATACGCCTAACAGGTCTGTAAAAGGATGCTAAATACGGGTATGATTGGGTGGACCGGTGAACATGTTGATATTGATGATGAAGTGATGGAATTGCCACTCGGGTAACACTGAGATGATATCATTGGCCACTTGATGAGTGGGACTGATAAGTGTATGGCCATACCCAAATAAGTTGGTTGCTTATTTGATTAATCAGTCAACTCAAGATCAAGAAATATAATAAACAACAGAAGAGGATGACACACACCATGCCTCTTGTTTATTCATATCGATATCGTTAGGCAAAGGACACTATGAGATTACTACCGGGTGAGTGTCTTCTAAAGACTGCTGCATCTCTGTCTTAATTGGGGGCTGTAATGGTTTGCTAGAACCCACTTACAGTCTGTGGGCCTTGGGCCTACTGCCAACATAAAGACAGACCCATAGGATCGTGCACATAGATCAACTGAGCTGGAACTTATAGAAATTGTACATGTAATGTACATTGGAAGGAATGCGTTAATTAATTAATTGACATTCGGTGTCAAGGTAATTAATTGACATTGGGTTGAATTTAATTTAATTAATAAGTTTACATAATGTAATTAATTAATTTATCAATTAATTGAATTACATAAAGTAAACAATTAATTAAATAATTTTCCTAAGTAGGAAAATTAAATACATGTATTGTATTAACTTAAGTGTGATTTAATTTTATTTAGGGGTAATTAAATTTAGCCAAATGGAATTAAATTACATAGTATATACTTTTTAATTAAAGTTTATTTATGTAATTATAATCCTAGTGGGCTTGGGTTTAATTAACGTAATTAGAACCCAATTAGACAAGGTGTCTATAAAAGGGCACACTTAAGGAATAAAAACCTAATTCAACTCTAATTAATTGCTGGAAAATTCAGCCACCAACAGCAGCCCCAAAACAGCCGAAAATCCCAGCATTAAACTTCCATTCCTTCGCTTCTTCGGCTAGCACCGGTTCCCGCTCAATAGTTGGTCGTGCACCGGACTTTGGAGATCGCAGTTTCAAGAAACGATTCTGCAGCAGTCTCTAGAGGAGACGAATCCGGTGAGTTAATCTCTCTTGATTCTTATTTGATTTTATTCTAATCAATGGTAATTGGACACGATAGGTGGATTCTAGGAAATTTTAAACGGTGTATTTTCCGCTGCGCCACGTTATTTTTCCAATGACGAATCCCAACAATTGGGTCGATCGTGGCAGTATGATAGAGAGGTGTTCTATTATGGGAAGAGAAACACATACAGTTTTGTGTTTGAAGGTGTGAAGATAGTGCTGGTGTCGAAATGACAAAAGGGTAAAGATGGTGTCAGCCTATTGATGCTAGCACAGTTTGAGAAGGAGATGCATGATACTGAATTTGTGTATGCTTTGTTTGCGAAAACAGTAGAGAAAGAAGTTGTGGTTCCTCCCTTGATCAAACCTCTTGTTGAGGAATTCAGTGACCTGTTTCAAGAGGAGTTACCTAGAAGACTACCCCCACTTCGTGACATACAACATCAAATTTACCCAGAGCCTGGAGTAGTCCTTCCCAATCGACCCCATAACCAAATGAGCCCGACAGCACATGATGAGTTGAGGAGGCAAGTGGAGGAGCTTCTAGCCAAGGGGTGAATTCGAGAGAGCTTGAGCCTGTGTGCTATTCCGGCCTTGCTGATTCCAAAGAAAGATGGCAGTTGGCGTATGTGCGTTGATAGCAGAGCCATCAACAAACGGTTAGGTATCAGTTTCCTATCCCCAGATTGGATGGTTTATTAGACCAGCTTAGTAGTGCCACTGTGTTTACTGAATTGGATTTGAAGAGTGGCTATTATAGTATTAGAATCAGGTCGGGTGATGCAAGGAAAACAGCCTTCAAAACTAGAGAAGGTTTGTATGAGTGGATAGTTATGCCCTTTGGTTTATCTAATGCCCTTAGTACTTTTATGGGGGTTATGAATTAGATTCTAAGACCCTTTTATTGGCAAATGTGTTATGGTTTATTTTGATGATATCTTGATTTATAGTGCTAACCCAGAAGAGTACATTACTTAGTTAAAAGAAGTGCTTCAGGCTTTACGAAGAGAGAGGATGCATGCAACAATGAAGAAATGTGTGTTTATAGCCGATAGTGTATTGTTTTTGGGGTATGTGGTGTTGGCAAAGGGTTTGTAGGTAGATGAAGCCAAGGTTTCGGCAATAAAACATTGGCCCCAACCCAGTTCCATCACTGAGGTTCGAAGTTTTCATGGCCTGGCCTCATTTTATTGGCGTTTTATCCCACACTTTAGCAGTATTATGGCTCCTATTATGGATTGCATGAAGCAGGGTGGAAAATTTCAATGGACTGTCGAGGTAGAGGGGGTGTTCCAATTTATTACGGAGCGTTTGATTTCCGCTCCTATCTTAGGGTTGCTGGATTTTCAACAACCCCTTTCAATTTGTATCATCAATTTTGAATTCTTCCGCTGCATCAGTTTTCAAAACTCTATAAAAGGTTTGAATGTACTATGTTAGATTTTTACTCTTTTTTCGGATTGCTTATTTGAAATAGTAAATTGGTTCTTTTTTTATAAAAAGAAAGAAAAATCACTTACTTTATTTACTAATTTACAACTCTTCTCTTTGTCTTGCATCTTCTTTGATTTCTTTAAATCAATATTGAACTCCTTGCGTACACATTAGATGATTTTGCTTTATTTGTTACTTTTGCTACTTCTCGTACTCCATTTTGTTAAACCAATATTTCTAATTCTATTCTATTCAATATTTATGTTATATTAATGTTTATGTTTTTGTCTATGCTTCTGTTTTTCAGTTCTTCAAATCACTTAATGCTGGAAAGAAATTCAAGGAATGCTTGCTGTTGTTGTGATCACGGAGTTAACTGGCACTACAAGAGAATCAGCCTATTAAGACTGAATTTAGGGACTAAATTGAATTTAGTCTCTAAGTTGCCACCACATGTAGTCTTAAAAAAATTTATTGGTTGTAAAAGGGAAAGAAATTGAGCGGGAACGTTTGGCGCTCTCTTTGCCAAAATTGTGCCCACTTTGAGACCAATTTATGGTCTTTAATTTGGTGTTTGCTACAAAAAAAAAATTAAACAAAACATGAAGTCTCTTTACCAGCTCCATATCCACGATTAATTAGGGATTTTTCTTTCACTGTTCCTCTTTCTCTACACTTTCTTTTGCTCCATCTGTGAGCATCTTTGTGCAACCATCGTCAATTTTCGGTGAAATAAGTAAGCTTATGACCTCCTTAGATCCTTGTTCATCCATCTTTTGTTTTTCTTATTCTACATTTGAAAACTTAAACTAAAATCAGGCGAGTTCCAAGGGACATTAACAACTATGACAACGACGAGGAAGGATGAAGTAGGTGACGATTCCGGTGACATTCGACTAGGTAAAGGTCCCATAAATTTCTTCGGGTTTCCAATTCTAAGTTTCAGCATTCTGAGATTTATGAAAAAAACTATGAAATAAAGCATGTTAGGCTCCCGATTCTCTAAATTTGGATTAGTATATCTGGTGCATATGTTTATGTTGTGTGAAATATGTTGTGTGAAATATGTTTGTGTGAAATAAGTTAATATATGCTATAGGAAATAGGCTTAACCAACTCAGCAGTTGAAGTTCAGATTTAACAATACATTCTTTGTGTGGTATATTTCTTTTACATCACTAAACATGTTATTTTGAAAAAAATTTATTTGTCCATTTGTCAAAAAATATCTTTCATCTCCCTGTAACAACACTGACCAGTTGAGGTGATTTTGGTGTAGTTTAATGGCTGGAAATGTGCTGCTGGAAACAATGGAATTCTAAACAAGTGTTGGAGGGAGTGCTATATAAAATTCGGCTTTGTTAAGGTTTATCGAGGTAATATCACCTGTGCATTCAGTTTGTCTGTAATATGTAATGTTGAATTTAACACTAACATTGTTGTTTGTGATTTGCTATCTTGAGAATATACTGTAATTAAATGACTTATTTTACCCAATATGAAAACTATGTCCTTTTGTTTTAGCTTGATATGTAATATGCTTAAGTCATAATCAATCATATATTTACTATTGATATGTAATATGTTTAAATCATAATCAATCATATACTGTTGCTGTATGATTTTAAATAACTTCCTAATTGATACTTTTGGCATAAAAATATCAATTTTATTAGAGTATTTCTGCTTATTAATGATGAAATACATGAATTAGGATTACATGAATTATTAGGCTTAAATTTCGGACAGAAACAATTGAATTTGCTACTATTATTGAACATAATTGTTGTCAAAAGCTATTGTTGTTGTTAGAGTATTAACATAATTGAATTTGCTACTGTTTAGGCTTAAGTACTTGTTGTTAGAGTATTTCTGCTTATTAATGATGAGTCGGGTGGATAGAGTATGGATGTATGATAGACTCATGAGCAACGGGATGCTTAATAGGCAATTTATCATTGGAGTTGAAGGATTTGTGGGTTTTGCAATTTCTAAACGTGCATTCATGAGTGGTGATCAAATAAGGTGTCCTTGTGTAAAGTGTGTGAATCGATCTTTCCAAAGTCCAATTGATTGTAAGGTGCATTTGTACAAGAACGGGTTCATGGCTAACTACTTTGAATGGGTTAATCATGGTGAACCCTATATTAGCACCTCTTCTACACAAGATGAAGATAATGTGAATGATCATCTGCCTAATCCAATTAGTCCTCTTCGCCAATGTGTATACGACGCTGCTGGTCCTGAACTTCAAACACAATCAACAGAAGAGGAGATGAATTCAGATGCGAGGAGATTCTTTGAAATGCTCCATTCCTTGGATGAGCAACTTTATCCTGGGTGTGAGAACCATTCTGTGTTGTCAATGATGACTCGACTCTTGAATATAAAATCTGAGAATCATATGACAGATCAGTGCTTTGACTCAATTTTAGAGGCCCTTAATGAAGCATTACCATCGGGTCACAAAATGCCAAAGAATTTCTATGACACGAAGAAACTAATTCAGGGTCTTGGTTTGCCGGTTGAAAAGATAGATTGTTGTGTTCAAGGGTGTATGTTATACTGGAGGGATGATAATGCTTTATTAAACTGCAAGGTATGTGGACACCCAAGGTACAAGACGAGAGTTGGTTCAAGAAAACACAAACTAGTTCCATTTAGAAGGATGGTTTATTTCCCTATAACTCCGAGGCTGACAAGGTTATATGCTTCCAAAGCTACTGCAGAGCATATGAGGTGGCATCACGAGCATGTTTGCAATGAAGGAACAATGTGTCATCCATGTGATTCAGAGGCTTGGAAGCACTTCAATAATATGAACGAATCATTCGCAGCCGAGCCTCGTAATGTAAGGTTGGGACTATGTACTGATGGATTTCAACCATTTAGTCAATATGGGAAATCTTATTCATCTTGGCCTATAATTGTGACTCCGTACAATTTGCCTCCATGGATGTGCTTGAAAGACAAACATATGTTCCTAACAACCATTGTTCCAGGACCGCGCAACCCAAAACAAAATATTGATGTGTTTCTACAACCTTTGATACATGAGCTGCTGAATCTTTGGGAAAATGGAGTTAATGCTTACGATGTTTCTCTAAAGCAGAATTTTACACTTCGTGCTGCCTTAATATGGACAATCAGCGACTTTCCTGCCTACTCGATGTTGTCTGGATGGAGTACTGCTGGATTGCGGGCATGTCCTAACTGTATGGAGCATTCTAATGCGTTTTCTTTGCCGAACTGTCGAAAAACCTCATGGTTTGATAATCACCGTAAGTTTCTGCCTATCAACCATCAATTCAGAAAAAATAAGACTAAGTTTAGACGTAATTGTGTTGAAAAAAGGCTGCCTCCACCCATAAAGAGTGGTGAAGAAACATTTTCAAAAATACAAGGGTTAGGGTTGAAGAAAGTTACCGAACCGAATGCGGAAAGTGAGAATAGGCAAATTTGTGGCCAAGAATGTGGATGGAAGAAGAGAAGCATTTTTTGGGATCTACCCTATTGGAAAACAAATTTGATCCGTCATAACCTTGACGTGATGCATATAGAGAAGAATGTATTTGAAAATGTGTTCAATACTATCATGAACATCGAGGGTAAGACGAAGGATAATGGCAAAGCTCGGGAGGATGTTGCTTTATTTTGTCATAGGCCTGAACTTTTAATGGATCCTATCACAAAAAAATACCCGAAGGCTTGCTACACTTTAACTAAAAGTGAAAAGAAGGCAATTTGTGAGTGGGTTAAACAACTGAAATTTCCGGATGGTTATGTTTCAAATTTGGGTAGATGTGTTGATAACGAAAAATCAAAGTTGTTCGGTATGAAGAGTCATGATTGTCACGTGTTCATGCAACGTTTGCTCCCCATTGCTGTTCGTGAATTTCTTCTAAAAAATGTTTGGGAAGCTATTGCAGAATTAAGTTCTTTTTTTAAAAATTTAACAGCAAATGTCATTAAAGTTAATGATATGGAATGTTTACAAGAGGAGATCGCAGTAATACTTTGCAAATTGGAAATGATATTTCCACCGGGATTCTTTGACTCAATGGAGCATCTTCCGATACATTTGCCTTATGAAGCTAAAGTTGCTGGTCCAGTTCAGTATAGATGGATGTATCCATTTGAAAGGTGTTATTTATTGTAAACATTTTCTTTCCTTGGAATTTTTCGGGGGCTGAATTTAATTGTGTTATTATTTATGTGCAGATATCTAGGCCATTTGAAAAAGAGTGTTAAAAACAAAGCACAAGTTGAAGGCTCAATATGCAATGCATATTTACTAGAAGAATCATTCAACTTCTGTTCGTACTACTTTGAGCCACAAGTTTATACAAGACACCGCAAAGTGCCTCGTAATGATGATGGTGGCAACCAAAGTGGTGGGGAGAAATCCGATTTACTAATATTCTCTAACAATGGTCGTTACAGTGGGCGTGCGACATCAAGATGGTTGGAGGAGAAAGAACATATTGCAATTCACTCTTACATCTTGTTGAACTGTGCAGAAGTTAGACCATATGTGGAGTATGTTTTACTGCCCTATTTTATATTTTCTTAAATTCATAATTATGTGACTTGTAATTCATGGTCTCTGCTCTTTATACTATGTTTTACTGCCCTGTTTCCAATTTCATCCCTGCTGTTTAATGGAGTATGTTTTACTGCCCTGTTTCCATATGTGGAGTATGTTTTACTGCCCTGTTTCCAGTTTCATGAGTGCTTGTTTAATGTTTAATGAGATTATATTAAAAACATCAGATTTAAAGGAATATTTAGAGATTAATGAGGTAAGTTTTAGAGAAGGGAGTAAACCAGTAATGAAAATTATAGGAGTAAGCAACATCTATGAGATAGAATGATATGATGAAGTGAATATGTTTTTCGTGAAATGATAATATGTGCAATGTAGATGAATCATGAGAAGCAGTAGACTCTCAATAGTTAGTTTTGGATGACAAAACCTTTCTTTTTTCAACTATACTGCACCCCAAAGGAAATAGATTTTGGTGATAGTAATGAAGATTGGTGGACTTAGGCCCAAATATGCTAAAACCCTGAGTATTATGTTGGGTATGGCCCATAAAGAAGACATAATAAATTTTCATTTGCAATTATTAGGGATTTCTCATTTGCAGCCGTTCTTTAAAATCACCATCTCACATCTGCAATTGTTAGGGATTTGTGATTCACTTCCGCCGCAGCAATCCAAAATCGCTTCTTCTTCCTTCCTCTTCAGCTTCACCGATCTCAGTCACATTATTAGGGATATTTAGGATTTGTTAAGGATTTAACCTATTATATTTGAGCATGCAAGTTTATATCAATTTTGTGGTAAGTTTTTGTTTTTTTAGTTTGATTTCAAGTTCTTTATCTCTTTTTATTAAGGATATGGTTCAAAGAGAGAATCAGACTTTTCATATTGCACCTTGATTATTGCTCTATAATCATGTTTATAATATTGTTATCAGTTGAATTGGTCTGTGTTTGCTCATTTTTCTTATTTGTTTGAATTAGAGCTTCATTTTTTTTGGTTTGATCCCACTCAAGACTTTCACACCTACTCTTTTTTGTGGAATCCTCAAACTATCGTGTATGTCTTTTCACCTACTCATTCTTATCTCTTCTTTCCTATTTTTAACTTCATAACTTACACACCTAAGTTTCTACCCTTTCAGCTTTCAAGAGCTAAATATATCATAATTTAAATTCATAGGTTCAATAGTCTCTCTGCAAAAAGTTTGCCAGTTTAAAAAATAATTCAAAAAAAAAAAAAAAAAAAGCTAAACAGTGTAAATTCATAAAGTTGAAGGTGGATGAATTTATTTATATATATTGGAAGCAAAATCAAATAAATAAAGGAGCTATCAAAACTAGTACAGATTAAAAGAAATTGTTTTTTTTTTTTTTAGATATTATTATAACTAGATTGTCGATTTTTAATACAATAATGTGATTTTTAAAAAAAGTAACCCGCTTCAAATAATCAATTTTACATAATTATCATTTTTTTAACATTTCTTATTTGTTTGAATTAGAGCTTCATTTTTTTTGTTTTATTGGAACTTAGATTGAAACCAATTATAGGTCCCCCACATTTTCATTATTTCACTGCATGCCTATAATTTAATAATTCTTAGCAGCTGATTGATCAATTAGTGTGAAAAGGTTGACGATAAATTACTATATTCCTTCTGAGATAATTACTACTTCATTGATGTTTGAAAAGTGATCTAAAGTGTTCCTGCATATACGATTTGTCAAGCTAATAGTCCCTTTAATTATGTTTTAATTGTATGGATGATTTGGAGATGGAGAAAACAGAAAAAGTAGGAATAAAAAAAGGAATCAAAAGATGAAGAAAGATTAACGAGTCCAATGTTTCCTAGGCTTCATGTTAATGATACTGATTTGTCATTTTGTCATTTAGAATCAAATCTGTTCATAATCACACATGTTAGTATATAATTTTATTGTGTTATGTCAGATTTTATCTTTATTTTGATAAGTGATTAATATATGTTGTTTGGCTTGCTTCTTTAGGTTATATAAAGATCATTTGTTGAGTCAAAACCCCGGTGCTACTAATGCTACCATTGAATCAGATGTTGAAAAAAAATTCCCAAGTTGGTTCTCAAATTTTGTAAGTATTTTATAATGTGTTAATATTTAGGTATTGTATACGTCATTGAAGTTTTATTTATTGACATAATTTTTTTCTGTTATTAGTGCAAGCATAATGCCATCGAGAACAAGTGTATATCAAATTTGGCTCTTAAACCATCGAGAATTGTGTTGTCATTCAATGTGTACTTTGTGAATGGTTATAGATTTCACACAACAAGTCATAGCGGTGATCGTTCGACTTCAAACAATTGTGTTTGTGTCTACGGAGATGGATTTGAATATTATGGACTCATCGATGAAATCATTCAAGTTTCTTACCTTGGTTTGCCGGTTCAAAAAACTGTATTGTTCAAATGTAGGCGGTATGATCCTACACCAAATGTTGGCACTCGAATTCATGACCGATACAATATTGTTGAAGTCAATAGGAGTCGACACTTTAAGAAGTATGAGCCATTCGTTCTTTCTTTGCAAGCAATTCAAATATATTTTGTGTCGTATCCGTCCTTGAAGCGTAATAAGGTTGATTGGGCAGTAGCGTGCTCTGTTAAAGCTAGGGGGGTATATGACATACCAGAAAACAAGGTTGTTGCTAACAATGATGCTTTTCAAGAAGATGAGACTGAATTAATTGAGCTTGAAGCTCCAGAAGAAGATTGTCCTCTTAACCATCCTATTGATGATCCTTATTTTCAACTACCAGATGATGAAAGTGGGGAAGTAGAGGTTCAGTTTTTCGAAACAGATAACGAGGCTGAGAATATTACAGATTCAGATATTGATATCAGTGATGATGATAGGGATTAGTTTTGCATTTCTGCATTTCCTTATAATTGTATTGAACATCTTGGATTTTACTGTTATATGTTCTATGATTTCTTTTTATTGTTATTTGTGTTATATATGTGTTATTTTAGCAAGTTTGTACTAGAACTGAAATTGTTCTGTAATATCTTTTGTTTGTATTAAATTGACACTAAAAACAGGATGGGTGGAGGTCAGGATGGACAAGGTGATAAGCGTAAAAAAATGAAAATGTGTCGGGGTGGGATCTTACCTGCTTACTTGCAGCCGACTCCTCCATCTATGGAAGAGCCATCAACCCCACCTACTTCACTGCGTGGGCCATTTTTATTTCCTGTCGGTTCATCAAATTCGCCTCCATTGTCATCGCCTACCAATTTGCAAGGAAGTAAGTTTTTTGTTATACTTGAAATGATGCCTTATTTAGTTTATCTATTCAAGTGAATGTAATCTCTTCCATTTGTATTCACATTTTTTTAGACAAACTTAATTATAAGATTTATATTTCATGTACAATTGAAATATTTGGTTACCTTGCAGCTAGAAACTCTATTGGTGCAAATTCCGCTCCTGCTGGAGGCCCTTTTACACCTAGAAATACGATTACTGCTGGAGGTTCTACTTTCATAATATATATTAAGAAAAACTTAAAAATAAGATTTATATATCATGAACACCTGAAATATTTGGTTACCTTGCAGCTGAAAGCTCTATTGCTGCAAATTCTGCTCGTGCTGGAGGTTCTCTTGAAGCTGGAAATACAATTACTGCTAGAGGTTCTAATGTTGCTACAAATTCCACTCCTACTGGAGGTTATCTTGCTGCTGGAAATACAAATGTTGTTGGAGGTTCTACTGCTGTTCCTGCATGTTCAACTCCTACAGGATGTTTTCCTACAACTACAAATACAACTGTTGCTGAAGGTTCAACTATTGCTGTGAATTCTGCTCCTGCTGGAGGTTCTATTGCAGCTACAAGTACTAGTGTTACCAGAGGTACAAATTCAGCACCTCGACCAAGAGCACCTCGTAGAAGGACAACATCTGATGCTCCTAAAGCGGATGATGGGAGATATATTGTTGTGCTTTCATGGGATTATAGGTAAATTATATAAACTACATTTTAAAAGCTAAATAATGATATATTAAGTTTTTAAGATGTTGCTTACTCCTATAATTTTCGTACAGGATAATTGATAATCATATTGCTTCAGAAGTTTCAAATATCTTTGAAGAATATCCTCAAGCTGTTGCCTTCACATATAGATTTATACCAAAGGCTGTTCTTGAAAAATATTGGGAGGAGTTCCAGGTAATTTCGATTAACAAATTTCATTACTGATTAAGCAATATGATTACTGATTAATTGATTATTCAATTTGTATTCCTTGAATTGTTTTTATTATGTAGGGAAGATGTGTATGGAACCTTGCCACTTATTCTAATGCAGTTATGAAGAAAGCTTTTCTCGACAAATTAAAAGACCGCTACAAGGGCATTTTACAACAAGTGAGGAAAGCCGAAACACAGCCTGCATGGTGCCCCGATGATGTATATGAGGCATGGACTCGTCAGTGGGCCTCTCCTGAATTTAAACGAAAGAGTGAGATTGCCAAGAAAGCTAGGGGTGGAAAAGATGGGATATTTAAGGGAACCCACACTGGAGGTTCATCTTCTCATGCGAAGACTGCACAAAATTTGGTAAGCCACTTTTATTTCAACTGTGACACTTTTATATCTTGCTTTGTTTCTTGTTTTGGGTTGTAGGATGAGATTTTTGGGTTGTAGGATGAGTATTTTAGGTTGATAAATTAGAGAAAGGAAAAAATGATGGACTAGCAGTACAATATGGGATAAGATCATAAACTTTTTTTGTTGATAAAAGCCATGATGGACTAGAAGTTCTGCTGAAGAAACAATGGGTGTTTGTGTATACTCTTTAGTATTTCTGCAATCAGAGAAAAGTGAGAAAAAAAACTTTTGGGGTTTGTTTTGGTTTGATCAGTTACCTTTCTTTCACTTTCATATAATACATCAATATTATTGCTACTGTATAATATTGCTTTCACAAAAGGTTATTGATGTCTGTGACTTGTTTGTGCATTAATTTTCTGATTTTTGCATCTTAAATTCCTACTCCTACTGCTACATTAGCTGAGCTTACACTTTTTGACCAAATTAAATTATTATATTAATTAACAACATTCTTCATTTTCAGTTCCATATTTATCCCATTTTTACAAATAAAAGGAATCTTAAAAAGCTTATAATATGCAATAAACATAAACAAATAATGCATTACATTGTTTCAAAATTGTTACCTTTTATTTTGAAAGTTGAATGAGAACATGAGGTACAATCTGATATTGATTAAAAAAAATCATATATTTTTGTGAAATTCAGATTTCGTATTTCTATAGTTGTTTAACTATGATAAACACATTTTGATTTTATGTTTATATAAAATACATCAGATATTAAGATCTACTTAATAATTATATTACTATAAACTTATGTTTTTTTGAAATTTGGTCTTACTATAGTATAGTATAATAAAATATACATTCTAATTGTATGTCCATTAATATTGTAGATAAATTCAGACTTGCATGTAAATTTAAATATTGTTAAGCTTGTGAAAAATATATGTGTTGAATATTTGAAATTTGATTCACAAATTTGGGTGGAGAAGGGCAGAGACAGATGTGACTCTCTCTTAGACTCAAATGTTATTTTCCATGCCATTTGATGCCGACATTCTATTTGTATTTAATTGGATGTGCATTAATTTTCTGATTTTTGCATCTTAAATTCCTTTAAACATCACTTGTTTGTGTGCTTAATCTTGGTTGTTGGTATATATGTATTTGGTTGGTGACATTATATTAGTTCTACGAATTTTTTTGGTTATTATTTGATATTTGGAATTATAATTTGGCTCCATGAACTCAAAACAAAAAATAGTTTCCTCTTTTGAATTGCTACACTTATGGACTTGGTTTCACTTGGTTATTCTTACTTTGTATATTTATTAACTTTGCAATAGTGGAGCCAATAACTCTTCTGCTCATTTGTGTTACCTTCATAATAGATAATGATATATCATGTTCATGGGGCCTAGTTGCAGACTAGGTAGGCCATTTATGTGGGATACTCTGTTTTAGGACTATCAGTAGATGACAAAAAGTTTCAGTTTTCTTGCTTTCTTTGTATGGTTTCTGACTCCCAAATTGGTGCTGTCCCTCTAAATAGTGGACCTTCTTTCAATAAATTCCATTTTTTCAAAATATTTGGGTCTCTAGTATTGTTGCTATTTGTCATTATTTTAGTCTAAATTCTAATACTTTCAAATGTTAAAGTTTTCTGCAGTTTTTATTATAAGAACCAAGGTAGTAGCTGACAGAGTTTTTATTATGCAGTCATTTGATTGTTCAGAAGTTAATTAATTTAGCTTAGTCTTTCTTTCTTTACCTCATCAAAATGTATATTTGGTTATCTACTAGTTTCTGTTTCTAATTATGCATAGAAATAGGAAAATGGGATCCTAATTTATGTGAATTTGTGTTGGTATTAATTATTCTTTGCTTTTATTTTAATGGTGAGATTGAATATTTGTATTTGGAAAAATTGGTTGATATATTACTTAGTTACTAGTTTCTTAGTGATACATGATTGTCATACTGCATTAGCTTCATATGTTATGTTTGTAATATATATATATCTATTATTATAGGAAAAAGCAACGGGTCAGCCTATTACTCCTGATCAATTGTTTTTATGGACACACACACATAATCATGATGGAATTACGTTCGTTAATGATCGCTCGAAAGACATTCAGGTCATATTTCTTTTATTTTTAATAGTGTGCTACCTAATGCTCTTTTTTTGGTATAATATTGATGTGATACTTCAATTTGTTTTAATAAAATGCAGACACAATATGAGAGCCTTAACGACGATGATCACGACACTGTTGGGCAAGTTATGCAAGCTATTGATGAATTAGAGAGGTTCTACTCAGCTGCTGGAGGTGTTAATAGAGGGAGGAAAATTTTTGGATTGGGTTCTGCAACTGCCCAATTTTATGAGCGCAACTTCCAGCCTCGAAATAGAGGTGCATCATCTTCTTCTTCAAGTGTTAATAGGGATGCTGAAAATTCTGAGGAAAGAATCACATTTCAGACTTTACAAGATCGACTTGATACATTTAATAGTTGGAGGGTTGATTTTATAGCACATCTAGACCGGGTAGAGGCACGACAACAACATATGGAGCAAACAAATTCTGATGGCATACATTTGAGTGTTGAGGGCAATGAGGTAAGAGATCTTAGAGAAAGAATGACAGATGTGGAAACCCAATTGGGGCCAGCTTTGAGGGGAATTCAGAGTAGCATCAATGAACTACGGGCTGATGTGGAGGAGATGAAGAATGCATCTCATTCAGGGCCAGCACCTTAAAGGTTAGGTGTATTTTGATATTTTTGAAACTTCAACAATATGGTATAAAGTGTTGTAAACTGCAACACTTCTGAACATACTGTTATATGGCATTTTGAAACTTTATAACTAGTTGCCATATAACTTGGTTGTATTTTGTTTATCAAACAATACATTTTGCTAGTTTGACTTGGTGTATCAAGTTAAATATAGTAATTAGAGTTTTGTATTTTTACTGTGAAAGTAAATTAAAGTGTTTGCAGAGAAAATAAAAGTGCAGAAGGCAAATAGAAATGTTAGTGATTGAATTAAGATAGTTATTAATTAGTGGAGAAAAACGAAAATGGTGGGTTGCAGATAATGTTGTTTTATATGGTGGGTTGCAGATAATGTTGTTTTATATGGTGG
The DNA here is from genome assembly GCA_039660915.1 of Euphorbia tirucalli. Classification (NCBI taxonomy): domain Eukaryota; kingdom Viridiplantae; phylum Streptophyta; class Magnoliopsida; order Malpighiales; family Euphorbiaceae; genus Euphorbia; species Euphorbia tirucalli. Next base: position 18,693,394 of record CM077639.1, read on the forward strand.
GTTGCAAATAGAAAATGGTGGGTTGCAGATCAATTTGGTTGTTTTATATGTTGCTGTTGCAAATAGAAAATGGTGGATTGCAGATAAAATATGATGAGAAGAGAATAATTATTCCTCAGTCTCAGATCTCCTGACTGCTCCAATTTTGTATGTTTATGGTATAATTGAATTGTAAACTATAAAGCATAGCAAAAGACTCAGAAATTGCCTTCCGATTTAGCAACAAAAATTTAATGAAAAAACAAAACAAATTTACTAAGGGAAATTTCGTAACTAATTTTCGTAACTAATTTACCGACGGAAAAAACGGACGGAAATCTCAAGGTTTTTCTAAAATTGAAAAGATCATTTTGCTACCAACATATGGTCGCAAAAATCAGTTGCAAAGTTAAGGACGGAATCTTGCGACCGAAATATGGTCGCTAATATTAGCGACAAAAAGGAAAATATAGTCGTTATGTTTTACCTACCAGCTCTACTGCGACCGAAACTAATTCGGTCGCTAACGGTGAAAAGTCAGTCTCAAACCCATTTTACCGACCGATTAGCGATTGATTTTTCGGTCGGTAAAGCTGCTTTTTCTTGTAGTGTGGACTATTGCTACTAATTTTATTTCGTTTTATCCTTTAACATTGAATAAGATCAGAATAGGGTCATAGGCAATAACATAAAATGGCAACAAAATTGTTGTTTTATACTACTTTTTCTTCTTATTTATTTTAAAAGATTATTTGTTATTTGATTTTTACATATTAATGTCGGACTTCTCATGTATTAGATTTTGTTTGGAGAGTTTTTTTACTAAAAAATTTAGTTTAACTCCATTAGACTTGAGATGTTTGAAAAAGAAAATTATGGTATTTAAAAGTCTTCTCAATAGCATAGGATTTAGTTCAACGAAAAGTAATTGGATAGAATATACTTACGTGATAAGTTCTGTGTTTGCTAAAAGTTCAAGTTTTTCCTTATTTCTTTTTAATTTTTTAAAAATTAAAGTTAGGATTATTATAACATGATTATGCATTTAAAATATATTTAAATTATATTCTCTACGTTCCAAAATCATTTTGTTATATATGATTTATATTTTAATTTAACATGCTAGAATTTCTTACGTTGATATATGTATGGTGCAAATTGAATAATATAAAACAAGTTGGTTATGTGAAGATCATAAGGTTATCGTTTAAGAAATTTACTTGTTTTTACTTTACTTTGTAATATCTTGAGAATATATCGACACTCTTTGACATATATATGTACTACATTTTTCATAGCTCCTAGAAAATGTACTACTTACATTTTTCATAGCTCCTAGAAAATGTACTACTTACAAAATTTTTTTATTGTGATTGTGAAGGTTTTAAAAAAATATGTCACTTTTTAGATAGTGTGTAATATATTAATTTATTTAAGAGAATCTAACAACTAAAGTTAACTTTCAATTAATTAATAAAGTGTGATTTTATTTAGAAATTTTTATATATGGTTTTTTTTCCCTTAAATTATCAAGTACTTTATTGAAATAATTTATAAATGATAATATTATATAGCTCGACTAATATATCTCTAAAATTTTGGTATTTTATTATATATATATATATATATATATATATATATCACATGAAAAATGATTGGATATTTGTGAGGTTCATGATTATGCCACCTCTTGTCATGTTATAGCCAATAAAACTTCAACCTCTCCCCACTTTTATTAGTTCCCTACAATTGTACTGTGTGGCCATCCCCAATTTTGTGATCAATTCCTCTCTCTCTCTATCTCAATATATCGATACCATATGTATTTGGATACCGAAAAGAAAATAAATATTCGAGGAGTTCAATTTTATTATTCTAATTTCCTAAGTTTGGAAAAAATATGAACAAAAAAGAAGTTTCAATTTTCTTTTTACAAATTTTAACTTAGCCTATAGTATGAGAATTAGAAGTTAGACTAAACGTGATCTTTATTTTATATGGTGGAAATTGAATTGGACTAAACTTTTACACTTCTATCGTCATTTGGATTGAGCTTGGTTAATTAAAATTTTCCATTTTAAAAATGCTTTCCAGAATAAAATAATTGAAATCCAAGAAAGAAAATTACCAAAAATACTCTACTTTTGAGATTGGGGTTTTGTTTTGTGCGTATGTTGCACTACTCTTGAAATATGCTTTTTTTTTTTTTTTTTCTAACTTTGGTTTTATCTTTTTTTTTTTTTTTTTTTTTCACGAAATAAAATTCTCTTAGTTTCTCTCTCATCTTTTATATTTTAACTTTAATTTTATCATTTATCTTTTAATCTATTAATTTTTTCGACATACCATTTTAGAATTTTTTATCATTTTTTTTCTCTTCGAAATGAGATTCATATGTATATATTTTTTCTTATTTTCCCTTTTCGATCATCAAGAAAGTATAAAAAATGTATCAAAAAAGTATCGAAAGTATCGTGTTACATATTTTGTTACATGTATTAAGCTCCAATAAATTTTTCAAAATATATATTTTGTGAAACTTTTAATAATACTTTATGTGTACTGTGTATTATGCATTCATTTTACATGCTTTGATTCATGTATTAGTTTTGATACATTTTTTATACTTTTTTTATATTGTGTGTTATGCATTCGTTCTACGTGTTTTATCTATAATGAGGAGTCACCTAAACTGATTTTTTCTTTATTATTATAAAAGCTAAATAAAGCCTAACCATAGAAAAAAAAAGTATTTTTTTTTTTATCATTGTCCATTTGTTGATTCTTTTTTGATACAAAGCCTAACCATAGAAAAAAAAAAGTATTTTTTTTTTATCATTGTCCATTTGTTGATTCCTTTTTGATACATTCTTGATATTTTCCTAACAATCAAAAAATATATATACATGTAAATCTTGTTTCAAAAATGAAAAAGAAATGAAAAGAAATTGTTAAAGCTGAATATTGAAAAAGTAAACAGTTTGAAAGACAAATGAAAAAACAACGTTTAAATTATAAAAGATGAGAGAGAATAAATGGGAATTGAATGGGTAAAGAATAGGGGTCAGTAAAACCAAACCGCGAACCAAAAACTGAACTGAACAGAGACTGAAAAATTGAATCGAACCGAACCAAACTCTATTTGGTTTGGTTTTGATTTTATAAAATATAATAATTTGGTTTTTGGTTCGGTTTTTGGTTTTTGTTGAAAAACCAAAATCAAACCGAACCGAACCGTAATAGAAAAAAATATTTTTAAAAAATATGTATATGTATATAAATAAATTTTATTTGGCATATTATATATTTATATTATTATATAGTTTCTATTTATAAAACTTTAGTAATATACATGTAATATAAATCTTTTTTAAGCAATACTCTACAAGTAATTTATAAAAAATAATGATAATAAAAATTAAAAAATTGAAATTTTTGTTGATTTGGTTTTAACCGAACCAAACCGTAAACGAACCGAACTGATTCGGTTCGGTTTGACCCGAACCATATGAATTTTGGTTTGGCTTTGGTTTCTATTTTTCTTCTAATTTGGTTTTTAGTTAGGTTTGGTTCGGTTCGGCTTTTGAACCGAAACGTGTTTTGCTCACCCCTAATAAAGAAAGGAGATTTTTTTTTTTAGATTTTTGGATTTTTATGTTGCTGTTTTATTCTCTAAATGGGCGTATTTAAAGATGAAAAACATGGAACATTTTAGAAATTAGTCAAATTTTGGAGGTATTTTTGAAGAAAATCTCATATTTATGTTTTTTTAGAACGATTCTTTGAAACGGGGCTATTTTCCTAAAATGCCTCTCCAAGAATGGTTGAATATAATTCTAATATATATGTTAGGAAAGCCCATTATGTCTACAACCATGAGAGATATAAATATGATTTATTTCTAAGAACAAAATTACAAGATTTGTCATAGCGTTCGCTCAAACCACCCTTGTATGTTCAAAAGAATTCTCTCTAAACAGCTTAATTGGTTTTATCTCTCTAAAAACAAATCAATATTCATATAATTAAACTTACACTAAAAGCACCTTTCTAATGTGTTTATATATGTTTCACCATAAGCTAAGCCAAAACCCAAATCAATTAGCAGGAATCACAAGTTAAATAAGAATATAAACTTCATGGACTAAAGAATAAGTTTTTGGAAATTGCTACTGACGCAAATGTGCTATTAAAGATTTTAAGGGAAAACTCATTTCTAAACCAAATCTTTTAATATACCCAATTAACTTAAATTATGAAAACTCTAATTTAGCTTCATGATGTCTTCTAATACTTAATTTTCAAGCCTCTATAATATAACGGTGTGATTCGGAATACAGTTTGGACTCTAAATACTTCTTATTAATTAGAATTATTGAGTTGTTCTCAACATAATAACAAGTAGAAAAGTCAATCCCTTTATTGTGAAAAATTGTTTCCAAACATAACGTAAAGAATGACACAGTAATTGTTGGTTTAATTATTAGTAATTTAGGAGGGCATAAAATCTTGGAAGAAATTTTCCACTTTCCGACTGGCATGATAATTTGTACAATTTTTGTGGTGTATTCTTTCAAGATCACGAGAACACAAATACCAATGGAATGAAGCCAATCAGGAAAGAATTTAAAGGGTGGATATTGGAGCAATGCACAAACCAAAAAGCATTGTTGTTACTTGTCACACAAACCAATAGGTATGCAATGTAATAATATTATATTAATTAGATTATGTACAAATTAGTTTAGTTAGGCATCTGGCAAATTGTCTACTTTGCTCTTCAGAAACTGTAAAGCCAAACCCAGCTGCAGGAATTTGGTGGTTTCCAATTTTATTAACAGGAAAAGAATTAAAATTAATGGTGAGGAAATTGCAAGCAACAGGTACAAACAAAATAAACGCAGGATGAGTATTTCTTTATCATCATCGTCGTAAATTCAAAAAATGTCACGTGCAAAGCACATGGGAAGCACGCAGTGAGATGGAGGGAATAATATATAAAAAGTGTACGGAAAGGGCCACAGTGTCACGTGATAGGAGTATGAATCTCACTCAGCATTGTATCTGTGGGGGTTGGGTTGTGTTACATCATAATCTTTGCGTCGCTTTCTCTCTCTTGCTAATCAATTTACCATTTACTCCATATCCCATCGCACATCATATTCCATTATTCATTTATTCATTACGTATTAGATTTATATTAGAGATTGTCACTTATCACGACATTGTAGATAGAAATACGAAGTAATCTCTCCTACTAGTAGGGTTGTCAACGGGGACATGGAGACCCGTCTCTGCCGGGGATTCTCCCGAACGGGGATGGGGATTCCCCGTTTAGAATCCCTGTGGGACGGGGAAGGAGATAATTTTGTCCCCGTTTACTAAACGGGGACGGGGATGGGATTTACCTCCCCCGTCCCGCGGATCCGTCCCCATCATTGTTTAGTCTCCGGCTGAGATTTTCGTTAAATCCCCATTTATTTATTTATTTTATTTATTTATACATATACATAAATAATTAAATTTCATAATAATAAAACTAAAACTAGATATTGATTTACATCCCTCTTTCACTTTAAAATTTCTAAAAATCAATCATGTGTTATCAATTTAGAAATCTCTAATTTAATTTCTGTATATTGAACTCCTGTAGTTTGAAATAATAATATTAGTAGTTGTAATATTTTAATTAAATATCACTTTCTTATAAGAAATATTAAGCGAATTATTTAATGGTGTCCAAACTGTAATATGTTTTTTAACTTATTTTTGTACCAAATTGAATATTATTTAAAATTAAAAAAAAAAATTCTTAACGGGGACGGGAATCCACGCGGGGAATCCGTTCCCTGACGAGGCCGGGGATGGGGATGAAGACTGCCCCCGTTTACTAAACGGATATGGGGACGGGGATCTCCGCCTAGCCGGGGAACGGGGATGGGATTGCCAATCCCCGCCCCGTTTACATCCCTACCCACTAGCTAGCAGACAGTGGTTTTAGTGTCCCTTTTCTGTCCGTTTCCGTTTCCGTTTCCATATATATATATATATATATATATATAAGTCTTCTACAAAATATGTGAGTATGTGATGCAAAAAATTTACACAAATAGTTATTGGAGTTGGATGTTAAATTTTTTTTATGTAATTTTATTATCTTATACAGTAAATTGAATTTTAAAACTATTTATAATTTATTTTAGTGAAATTTATATGTTTTATAATATAAAAAAAAAGTCAATAATATTGTCAAGAATGATCAGTGGCGAATCTAGCATTAAAATTTAGAGGGAGCTAAATTTTATAAATAAATTTTTAATTATGCTAGAATTTAAAAAAAAAAAAATTACAATTCTACTAAAAATAGTTAGAAAATAGTTTTTACATAATGATTATGAGTTTTTGACTAGGTATTTGCAGTGTCCGAACCGCTTGCGTGTAACAATTGTAACCTTCGAGATCCTGAATTCTGAAAATATTGCAAAATGACTTCATCATCAATACTTTTAAAAATTTTTTTCTCAATATAACACACCAAGCAATCAGTGAGATAATCATCTCCCATCCAGCTGCGTAAATCCGTCTTGATAATAATCACCGCAGAGAAACATCTTTCAACACTAGCTTTAGCAACAGGTAAGATCAATGATAATTCGATAAGCCGATATACTAAATGAAAAACAGTGTGATATTTCATATCAACTATCTTCCTTGCAAGAGCTCCAATATCAGCAAGACCAAAAAATGCTTCATTCGATCTTACATCAGAAATGTATTGATCAAGTTGAAATTCAAGCTCAAGTAGGTCACAGCTAGAAAAATCATCTGAATATAGCTCAGTAAGACGGAGTAGTCACACATGATCAAAATCAGCAAATGAATTTGTAGGATCAAGGCATGCGATGCACATCAACAATTCTAAATTTAACACGATAAAACGGTTGTCCATTTCTTCAACAACAACATCAATAACCTAACATTATATGAATATAAATCAATTCATAGAATAAATAAATTGTTCAATATTTTTTGACATGGCATTAAGGAAAATCAAGTAAGTATATACCTTCATGAAAGTATCTACACGAAAATGCTTGAGATAAGTCTTTGGTTCGCCACCATCACGAATCCTTTAACCTGGGCCTGGAATTTCATCTTCCATATTGTGCACATAAATTTTATTAGCGAAACAAAATTTGGTAACTTGTTCTAGTAATTGCTCCCAACCATTATTTTTATATGTTTCCAAGTCTCTTCTTATCCGTACAGCATTTTGTATGTTTTGATCCTTTGCTTGTAAGATTTTAGATAGTGTATTTGTCTTCCCCAATAAATTCAACATAAACTTTGCAACAAACACAAACTCAAAACTGAACATGTGATCTATCAAACCCCCAGCATCAGATCGAGCTTTTTGAGTATTTCCATCCTCATATAAGGATAACAACACTTCTTTCACTGGATTCCACATATCAAAAAGACTAAGTATTGTTTTAAAGTGAGAACTCGAACGTGTATCTCCTGGCCGAGTTAAACTTGTTTCTTGATGTTGTCCCTTTCCCGTAGAAATTTCACCATTTTCTATTTTTTCTGCCACTTCTTCTTGAAAAAGTTTTCTAAAAGCATCCTTCCTTTTACATGAAGCTCCACACAAATTCACAATCATAGAAAGTTTATCAAAAAAAGATCTCACATCTCTATGATCCGCTGCAGCAGTCACAATCACTAACTGAAGTTGATGAGCAAAATAATGAATGTAGTGTGCATGCTTATTTTCATTTAAAATAAGCCTTTTTCATCCATTAAGCTCACCTCATATATTAGAAGCCCCATCATAGCTTGGCCTCTAAGTCTTGAAAGTGATAATCCAAGTACACCAAAAAAATCATCAATAGATCTTTTCAAACATTATGCAGAAGTCTCACTTACATGCAGAAGTCCAAGAAACCGTTCTGTCACTTCTCCACCATCGCTCACAAATCTCAAAACCACGGCCATTTGCTCTTTCACCGAACAATCCCGAGCCTCATCAATCAAAAGAGAAAACTTCTTCTTTCCGATTTCATTAAGAATAACTTTTATCGTCTCTTTTGCACAAGCATCAATAAGCTCCTTTTGAATTGAGCCACAAGTCATTTGATTATTTTTTTGAGAGTTGGATTGCATGACCTTATTCACATCCTCATTATTCTCATAATACCATGCTACGAGTTCAAGAAAATTACCTCAATTCATTAAGGTTTCTGATTCATCATATCCGTGGAAAGCTAATCCTTGCCCTAGAAGATATCGAATCACTTTTAGAACCGCTGTTAATCGAGTACGATACTGAACCACCATTGTTGTAGTTGTTGATGACATCACATAATCCACATTCTCTCTTTGATTTTGAAACATTCTTACTTGCATTCTACAACCATTATGTGTGCTATTTACATCTCCTATATGCTCAACAAACTTTTGCAAAGCTTTCTTCCAATTTGTACACCCAATTACTGTAAATGTATCACCCTTAGCCTTTTGATATTTGAACAAATAGCAAAACAAGCAAAAAGCAACATCTTTAGATATACTATACTCTAACCAATCTTTATATTTTGAAAACCATGCTTTTTGAAACTTCCTCTTATATCCATACTTATCAGTAGTAAATGGAAATTTGTGCCCAAATGGTTGATAAGGGCCTTTCAATAGATATTGCCTTCTCAATCATGCTCTCATTTCAAAAGGATAACTATCAATAGGTTTACGTAATCCCGGGTCAGTAATAATAGCATCATTTGATATTTTCACTTCTAGTCGGACTCTTTTATCACCATGTTCCTCATTTGGTTGCTTTGAGGAGGATAAACCAACATTTTAGTTTCTTTTAGTCTTAGTAACAAATTTATCCATATTGACCTAGGACAAGTATACAAAAATAATAATAATATTTTAATTCAACTTAATCACCAAATCAAATTCACTATATAAGCATGCTTATCTCTAATACTAACTCAATTCAATCAACTAAAGTTTAACTAAATTACTAAAGTACAAACCCTAAATTGAGTTTCACAATCAACTAGATTAATCAAATAAACTATAATTAAGTGAAAAAAACAACTAATAATTAATTTTTCAATTTGTAATTCCTCAACCCTAAAAGAAAATTTAACATAAAACTTTCAAGATAAAAATACTATTATTTGATAATAAAAGACTAACTAACCTTGTTTTGCTTTACGCCACAAACATGGAGAACAAAGGATAAAAAATAATTGTAAAATAAAAAAGTGTTGGGACCACCGTTGGCCCCCCTAAATCCGCCACTGAGAATGATGATCCTGTAACCAAATTTTCTATCAACTCAATAAATATGATTTTCTAAGTATATTAAAACCTAGCAGGAATAGCGATCCTATCTCTGGCTCTGAACCTTTCACACTCGTCCTGCAGCCGGTACCCCCGGATGGTGGTGGTACGTTCTTTGCACCGTTGTCTGAGGACCTTATATAAGAGAGTGACTCCCCTTCTTATAGAGATGCGACTACAGGGTCTGAAATCCCTAAGAAGACAAGGAAACCTAGATTAAATAGAGCCAAAGGGAAAGTCTCAATTGATACTTCTATGAATCCGTTATAACCAAATGTAATTGATTGAAGAACTTGCTAATCATTGGAAATAAGCCCTTGTAGTCAAGTTGTTCGGTTGGAACTTGGGTTATCTAGCACTAAGCAAGCATGCATTAGAATTGTGGAAACCAAAGGGAACGATGGAGATCACTAATTTAGGGTATGGATATCATCTCGTTAGGTTCGATCTTGAGCAAGATAGGGAGAAGGTGATGATGGAAGGACCTTCCATGGCAACTATCTAATTGTTCAGACATGGACACCGGAGTTCATACCTCCTAGAGCTACAGTGGATACCATAATTGTTTGGGCATGCTTACCAGGTCTCTTAATGCTCTATTTTGATGAGGATGTATTGCTAGAAATTGCTGATGCTATTGGTAAACTAATAAAATTTGATAATAACACTACCTTGGCAGATAGAGGTTATTTCACTGGGGTTTGTGTGGAGATTGATTTATTGAAACCTTTAATTACCCACTTTACACTCAAAGGTGAATCCATCCATGTTGAGTATGAATGTCTGCATATTACCTGCACCAATTGTCGACTTTATGGATATGCACATTCTCAGTGCTCGATACCTAATGTTATTATTGGACTTAAAAGAACCTCTGTTAGGAGCAATCACGGTGATGGTGGGAATATGGTAGCAGACTCTATGTTAAATAATACTAGTGCGAAAGGTGACAGTTGTAGTGTAGCTACTGATGTTGAATATGGTCCTTGGATGATGGTTCAACGTTGTTGTAAAGTGCACCAAGGGAAGCCACAAGAAAAACGGGGAAACAAAGGACCTTCAGGCACCACTAATCGCTTTGTTGCATTGCGAGCAAATAAGAGTGGGGTGGATGATAAAGAAGTATCAATTCAATGGACTCCATAGATTACAAATGGCTCGAACGGCCCAACAAATGCAAATAATAGCTTTAAGAAGAACCCTAAGGCAGAAGTTGTTTTCCATTCCAAAAGGGGTGGTAGTAAAACAATGATGCGTAATTTGTCTAACAGAGGTCCTACTAAGTCTCCATCTCATATGTCTATGATTGTGGAGGATTTATCCAGGCATAATATCTTTGGTGATCTTGTTGACAAGGCTATGGAACGATCCTTCATGACTAAAACTGATGGAAATAGTAGGAACAAACGAATTCGATAGGAGAGTGGGGGAACCCGTTCTACTCTTATTCAAGGCCAAAAGAATGTTACTCCGTAATTCTCACAGCCTCTTCAAGATCCGAACCCACCAGATTTTAATCTTGGCTTATAGGGTCAGACTACCACTAATATGGATGTGGAAGATAATTCCATTGTTAGTGCCCCAATGCATGTGGCTAAGGTGATAGCTAAAGAGCAGCATGCTGCTCCCATTTCTTGAGTGCTCTCCCGGAATAGGGCTTCTTTTCCGCTTAGTTCTTGTTATAAAGATAATTACGTGGAATTGTTTTGGGGAAGGAGAGAAATCTTTTCTTTGTTCCTTTAATTACCTTGTTCAATCTTTTGATCCCACTATTTTAGTGCTTCTGAAGACTCATATCAGTGGTTCTCGTGCAAATGATGTTTGTAAAAAGCTTACTTTCCCTAAATTTGACAGAGTTGAAGCTCATGGTTTTAAAGGGGGCATTTGGATCTTATGGCATGATGATAGGGTGGAGTTGGCTATTACTTATCGTAACTCTTTGTTCCTTCACTCACAAGTTACTTTTAAAAGTGGTCCATTACATGGCACTCGTTGGGACTTCTCGGCTGTTTATGCTAGACCTAATAATGCAGCAAAACACTGATTTAAGGATGATAATAAACAGCTTCAACAAACTGTTACCAGACCTTAGATTCTAGCGGGTGATTTTAATTGCATTAGATCTTAAGGGGAGAAGCAGGGTCGGTCTTAGCGAATGTTAGATCGATGCACGTCCTTTGCTAATTGGATTAATGACCTTGAATTTGTTGATGTTGGTTTTTTAGGCCCTATGTTTACATGGTATCGGGGGCTCACACCTCATACTTGGGTCGCTTATCGACTTGATAAGCCTTTTGCAATATTGATTGGAGACATCTCTTTCCTGCAGCTGTGGTCCATCACCTTCCAAACAGATCATACCCCTATCTTGATTAATTTGAACTAGCTCATCCCCTCTTATGAATAAACACTTTAGATTTCAAGCTATTTGGCTCAATCATGAAGATTTTGCTTAATTTATTTCCGATTCTTGGGATCACACTACCCCTTTCAACCTTAGTATGGCTTCCCTTACTCTATGCTTGCAGGATTGGAATAAATTATGTTTTAGGAATATCTTTGCTAAAAAGAAATACATGTTTGCGCTTTTAGATGGGGTTCAATGAGCTTTTACTACTAGGGTGGCCTCGGGTCTTCTTCGGTTTGAGGCTAAAATTATAACAAATCTCAATGATATTCTCCTTCAAGAAGATGTTTATTGGCTACAAAAATCACATGTTCAGTGGATAAATTTAGGTGATAGAAATACATATCTTTTTCATACTTCTACTCTGATTTGTCATCAAAGGAATAAGGTTAATGGTCTTCGTGATGCTGATGGTAGTTGGATTTGGGTTCAAAATGCCCTTAAGTAAATGGCATTAAATTTTTTTAGCACTCTTTATTCAGAAAAGTTGTTTAATAGACCTTTTTAATAGTCTAATTTCAACTTTATGCCATGGTCGCCTCAGGATGCTGATATTCTCTTCCGACCCTTCACGGTAGATGAGGTTTGCAAAGCTTTTTCCTCTATGGATCCTCTTAAAGCTCTAAGACCTGATGGGTATCAAAGCCTTTTTTTTATCAAAAATTCTGGCATTTAATTAGTCCATATATGCTTCAAGCTTTAAATAATGGTATCTTGGGGGAGGATATGAATACTACTAATAAATCATTTTCATATAAGCATTTTTAAGATTTTTTAGTATGTTTTTCCTTGTTTTATGCATTTTTAGTTTAGGTTTTAGTGTTTATTTGTTCAATTATTATCTTTTATCTATTTTCTCTTATTTAGTTGTATTTTTCTCTTTTAGGTGTTAAATAGGAGATTTTTTATTAAATAGGAATTTTGATTGAGGAAAAATTATTGGAATCAGAACTTCGGCTGGATTTTCAAGATAGTTGGAGGATGTTTTAGCTTTAGAGTTATTCTGCAAAGTTGTGTGGTTGTTTGTTAGCTATTCCAATGCATCTTGAATCGCGCCCCAATCGTAGTTGTATCGAAAAAGTTAGCTTGGGTTTTCTACAGCTGGTCCTGGTCATGCAGGTCAAATCTATTTTGTTGACTTGGGCTGGAGATATTTTGGGGAGTTCTTGTTTAATTGGGATTTGATTAGTTAGGAGTTTTAATTAGGGAAGGATAGAGTTTTTAGGGAGTTTTGGAGTTTATAGGTTAGTTGTCTTCTCTTCGGTTTAGGAGAGTGTTTTCTCCTAGATAAGGAGCTTTTGATTTTCAGTTTGGGAGATCCCATAACATAGTTCTTTGCTGCATTTTTGGAGAGGAATTCCAGCGGTGAAGTGGAGACGACAAGGCTAAAGAATTCGACGAAGACGTCTACACCAACCTTAGAGTTTTTCTTCTCTTCTCTATGTTCTTATTTCTTATTCCTTATTTGTATGTTTTAGATACTATAAGTAGCTAAACTTTCTTTTACTTTAGTATATTGATGTAGTTCAACTTTATTAGTTTTATGAAATTATTGTAGTTTTCTTACTTTATTCATGCAATTTTATTATCTTGCTTTATGCTTGCTTTTGTTTGATCACCAATTGTATGTTTATAGATTGAAATGGTATAGAGTACTGGGAGGGAATGCTATTAAACTTGGACTTAAGATAATAGAATCATAAGTTTAGATTTAAACGGGAGTAATATAAGTTGAACTTGTGTGGAGTTTCTTGGATGATTTGTGCTTAGTAAGTTAATTTTATGTTATTAATCACTATTAGGAGATAGGGTTAGTGACATATTTTTAGCATTGATAATATATCTTGGGGGAAAGTATTATTGAAATAAAATTATTCTCCATTGCATTAGTAATTAAATTGTTTGAATATACAATATGTTGATTAGGCTAAGAGTTGTATGAAAGCAATATCTTGGATGTTTTCTCTCATTGAATTTTCTTTGCTTATTTTTATTACTTTATTTGTCATTCAATTTAATTATTAGTTCAATATCAATTAAATCAATATTCGCTATTTGCTAAGTTAGTAGTTTTTGTGAATTAGTTGGGAATTAGTAAACAATCCCCGTGGGAACGATCTTTACTTACTCTTTATTACTTGATACAATTTTATGCACTTGCAAATTTTTACATCAACTACGCTTATTGCTTTGATTCCGAAGATTTCGAATCCAAAATGTGATTTATAAGGGCATAACAAAGTGCATTGTTAAATCGTTTGAAGCCTTTTCTCAGTATTTTAATTAGTCCATCTCAAAGTAGTTTTGTGCTTAGACGTCAGATCACCGACAATATTGTGCTCTTATAAGAAACTATTCATGTCTTCAGGAATATATAAAGAGTTAAACCTTACATGGTTCTTAAGCTGGATTTGGAGAAGGCACACGATCGTATCAGCTGGGAGTTTTTGCAAGACACTTTGTTTAATCTGGGGTTGAATAATCATTTGATCAATTGGATTCTTTCATATGTCTCTTCCTCTTCAATAAGGATTTTATGGAATGGGGAGAAATTGCCAGGTTTCTGCCACACTCGAGGTCTCTGCCAGGGGGATCCACTGTCTCTATACCTTTTTGTCATATGCCTAGAGTGACTCAAACATCTCATTAAGGATGTGATTTATAAGAAGCGATGGAAAGATAGGCATCTTTCTCATCATGGTCCTTCTATCTCTCACATATTTTTTTGCTGATGGAATTATCTTAATGTCAGAAGCTAGTACTCGCTAAACAATAGTGATTAAGGGAATTTTGGATTCTATCTGTGCCGCTTCAGGTCAGCAAGTGAGTTTGGTGAAATCCAAGGTTTTCTTTTCAGCTAATGTTTCCACAGAGTTGGGGAACATAATCAGCTCTAAACTTGGTATGGCTAGGACTACTAATTCGATATTTGGGAATATCGATTTTACATAAATAGGTTAGCAAAAAAACTTATCAATTCATTATAGATAAGGTGCAGAATCGATTGAGTGGATGGAAGGCTGAATGTCTTTCGATGGCAGGGCATACAACTCTTTTAGAATCGGTTATTACTTCTATTTCAAGCTACGCTATACAGTCAACCTTACTTCCCATGAGTATCTGTAAACGCTTGGATTCTTACAGTAGAAGGTCTTTGTGGGGCGGGGTTGAGAGGAATCATCGCATTCATCTTCTCAATTGGTAGCAAGTCTATCTTTCCCGTGCGGCTGGAGGGTTAGCAATTCATGGAATGCATGAGATGAATGTAGCGATGTTGGGTTTTGACTGAAGAGAATTATTTATGGGTCCAGGCTCTCCGTGCTAAATATGGCGGTAATAGAAAGGGTACTAATATTTTTCAATCTACTACTTCTCAGTCTCCTTTTTGGAAGTGTATCACTTATGGCGCTATGCTAATACACATGGATTATGGAGAGTAGTCAATACTAGCACGATTACTCTTTTTTTGGTTAGAAGCTTGGGTGTGTTCTAAAGCTTTAATCTCTTATGCTACTGCTCCGATTCCAGCTTCAGATTTAAATTCCGTATTCGAGATTATTGGCTAGATAGCGAAGGATGGAACTGGTCCACATTTACTTATCTCCTTCTTATGAGCCGTATCTTGCAAATTACCTTCCATGTTATCATTCCAGGGTCAGATGTACACGATAACTGGAGCTGATTAGGCATGTCGAATGGCAATTTTTCTATTAAATCTACCTATAAGCTTTTGACTTATAATCCTAGTGCTATTACAAACTCGATTTGGCGTACCATTTGAAAAGCGATGGTACTGGAGAGACTGAGGTTTTTCGCATGGATTTTTCTGCATAATCAGGTTCTTTGTAATACAAATATAATATGAACAAGTCTTAGCCAAAGTAATGCCTACATTTTTTATTGCAATGTGGAAACTGAACTACATCTGGCCTGAGATTGTGGGGTGGTTCGAAATGTATGGCAGTGTGTAGTTCCGTCGGATTCGCAACTTTCATTTCTTATAGCCTCACTTCAAGATTAGATGAAGTGAACATCTCTTTAAAGGGGAAATGTCATGATGTGGAGTGGCCAACTTTCTTTCTGACTGTGTTATGGTGGACTTGGAAATGGAGAAATATTAAGATATTTGATAATGTTAATCCTCTAGCGGACCGCATTGAGTTCTTGATTGCCCAGGCTAAGGAATTTCAAGCTGCTGGGAATTTAGTTTCTTTACTTGACCTCTCTCCCCTTTGAGATATTAATGCTCACTAGAGGCCTTTGCAGTAAGGATGGGTCAAATTAAATTGTGATAGAGCTTGTAAGGGTAACCCCAGGCTTGCTTCAGCAAGTGGCATCATTCGTAATAGTTTAGGGGGTTGGTTAAGTGGCTTTTATAGTTAATTTGGGTATTTGCTCTTCCTTTTGGCTTAGTTATGGGGGTTGTTTTATGCTCTAGAGCTTGCTTGGGGTAGTGGTTATCGAAAGGTCGAAGTTAATCTTGACTCTAATTTAGTGCTTCAATTTATGAATGGTGGTTCGTTAAGATTTCACCTACATTCTTGGCTTATAAATAGGTGCTTGCTTTATCGGGATCATCGTTGGGAGCTAGTTTTTAAGCATACCTTTCATGAGGGTAACCGTACAGCTGATTGGATGCAAATTACATAGGAATTCTTCCCTTGGGTCGTCACGAGTGTGATGTACCTCCTGCAGGCGTCTAAGATATTTTAATTTATGATTCTTCAGGTGTGAGCTTCCTCAAGCTTACCCGTAGTTAGTTTCTTTGCCTTGTGTTTCGCCTTGGGCTTTAGCCTTCTCGTGTCACAAAAAAAATGATAATCCTCATGGATATGGAGATTCCTGCAGGAATAGGGATGATATGATATGTCCATCAATTTTAGTTCTTTGGCACCATTTAGTTGCAAAATTTATCATGCAAGAACACTTGTTGATCTTAGACTTGTTTATACTAGAAAGAGGTTTAATTCAATAAGAATATATCCGGATTCTCTCAAGTCACAGTCAAAACTAGAGATTCCAATTCCTTTAATCTTAGCACTCCTTTGATAATCAGTGGCTGAGATTAAAATAGGTAAGTAATCAATTAAACAAAAATTAAAAAAACAGAATTAGCAGAATATTGTGCTTGAACAACTACTACACACTAAAATTACATTTGAATTGAACAACAAATATATTCAAGACCAACCGCAAAGAAACATCAATAAGCCAAATTCGAGACATCAAATTTTCTATTCCCCCAATCTAAATTGCTATTAAAATTAAAGCCAAATGGAACTGATTTCAATGTATATAATTGCTTATTCAACGGGTTACTTGTTTTCTCACTCTACTTGCTATAGTTTTCTTTACTTAGAACTATACATAATTGTCACTTTTCGTATCTCTTTGATATGATTTTATTCATACTTGTTGTTGGCCTTTTTACAATTGGATCCGATTGTGGTTTTTTGAATCTCCTCTTCATATTGTGTTTTGATGAAATAGATAAAGAAGAAAGATAATGAAATTGTTGAGACATATAAAGAATTAATCAATTGAAATTTCATATCTACTGGAACAAATAGATAAGAAAAAAGATGGTAAAGCTGAAAGAGAGAAGTTATTGTTATCATGTCTTTAAAGCTGCTGAATCATTTTAATTCAAGCAAGCTGCTGTTCTTTTGCTGATTGTTATTTTCTTGACTGCATGCTTGATTGCTTACATGAAAAATTATTATTTTGAAAAAAAAGCCTTCATTGCTCAATATCTCTTTGTGATGAGAAATCTCTATGATTGCTTGATTTACTTCCTAAGCTGAATCTTTATTCTAAGACTACTTGAAACCCTTGTGCTTTCTTGATTTATCATTCCTAGTCCTTAGGTTGCATGAGTTTAGTATTGCTGCAATTGTTAAGGCTGCTTGTTTGCTTGCTCATTATTATATGTTCCTTTGGTAGTTCTTTTTTTGCCTAAATTATCTTTTTGACACACCCCAACCCTAGCCTATGTTACAACCTTTGTAAAGACCTTAATTCAAGTGGTGGCAATGAGATTGATAATTAAGCTTATGGTCTAAGGTTGTTAAGCTGCTGAGTGAATCTTCAAATTCATACCGTAAACACCTTAAGTGAATTGAGTGAAACCCTTTGGTGAGGTAGTTGGGTTTGATTACTTGTTAAGTTGTTGAAGTGTGAAGTCTAATCTCTTTGCCTTAGTCTGTTTCTTAAGCTGAATTAGGCTACTGGTGTGGGTTTTTAATATCTTGCTTCTTTAATCTTTATATTTTCCTTGTGATTATGTGATTATATTGCTATCTTAGGGTGAGAAAGTGATTGCTGGTTGCTGTCTATGTTTTGTTGTTTTCTCTCTTTCTTGTGTTTCTTGTTTTTCCAAGTGTTCTTTAGTTTTATTTTATTTTCTATTCTGATTGCTTGAGGAAAAGCAATGTTCAAGTTTGGAGATATTTTGATAAGTGAATAATATACCAATTATTTTAGATAATAATGGAATTAATTTGGTTTAATTTGGAGTTAAAATGAGGGAAATATGGCTAAAAAGTCTGTTTTCAGGTTGCTAGATAGCTGATGAAGGTTGCTATCGAAAAGAACCAGAGGAAATCAGCTTAAATCCAGAGAAAACAGGCTTATGAAGGAGCTGAAGATCGCTAGGTGAAAATCATTTAGATGGGCCGTGTAAGGAGCCCAATTAGAGAGAGGAGGAGATCTTTTTATGTAGGAAATTACAGCTTTAACATTACTTTTTGACTTGTGGTTATTATTGAGGTTACATTTGTGGTTATTGTAATTTTGAAATATTTTATTGAACAATCCTTGATATTTTTTGGGCTATCTAGATCTTTCTTGAGGGCTATAAATAGCTTTCCCCTTTGTGGTAGTTGGATTTTTGAGTAAAGGAGTAGTAAATTCTCTCAACTACTACTGTAATTTCTATTTTATTACTAACATTAGTATTATTATTTTCTTCAATTTTGTTCGGGAAGACTGCTTGCTTATCATTTAGTATGAGTAGTGAATAGTTCTCCAGCAGACTTGAGCCAGCTTAGGCTGGCGGTTGTAAGTAATCTTTCTCTCTTCTTTTTGTTATGAGTAAAATACTTTGATAATTTTTTGTGATGTTTTGCATTTTCTCATAAGTTTGCCCACTTCATGCTTAGTGTTTATAATGAGATTGAAAGGAGATTTATGAACAAGAACATATCACTAAACACAAGTGCACTATGAGATCCAGAGGAGATTAGGCACATGCTAAGGGTTCTTATCTCATTGATAAAATGCCTACCTAACCTTAATGCGTAAAATGAATCCCATGAGGGAGAGATCTAAGTAGGAGTAGTTTCATAAAATCTAAGTAAGGGAGAGATTTAAACTTGGTGACTTGAGAGGTAAGATACTTTAGATCTATGTTCTAAACTTGTAATTTAGAGAGAGAGAAGGTAACTGAACATGTCTAACCTAGATGGACAAGTCTCTGCGTTTTATTATTGTTATCTTTTTATGTCTTAAGCAATTTTTATTTTTTATGACTGTTTACTTTATGTTTTAGCTTTAGTTCATTTTAAATTATTCTTTTTATCAAATCATTAAAAGAAATCAGATCCACCTATTTACAAAGAAATATAATATTGTTTACCCTTATTCTTTGAGGAAACGATACTTTGTCTTGCCAAGACACTACAAGCGAACTAGTATACTTGCTAGTGTCCATTTAGAAGGCAAAAAGTAGAAATGTTGTAAATCCATAACTAATTATAACATGATAAAGACCATACATTAGCTTGCGCACTTAAATTTTTTAACCCATCCATCCTATTCTTCTCTTTAAATTATCAAATAATATTGCAATAGCAAGTAGCAAAAGTATTAAGATGCTTAATAATAAACAAATATATAAAAGCACTTTACAGAAGATAACTTTTAAATTACAATTAAAACCAATATTAGTAACTATTTTCTCTAAATAATTTCTTTGCCCGTGAACGAAGAAGTTGATAATATATATAGAGATAATTAATATAAAAAAAAAAAGAGAAAAATAAAACAATTATTGTTTTTCACGAAACATATTAATATACTATTATTGGGGAACAACAACTAATTTCTTCTAAACAATAAACAGCGGTTAATTCTAAATTCTAACCAAACACTACAATAGCTATTGTTTAGAATCAAACGGCAAAGCACAGCTAAAAAAAAAAAAGCAACCGAACAGGTTATAAATGTATCACAAAGGGAAAATGCACCAAAAAAAAAAAAAAAAATTGCAAAAGAATAATAAAATGAACAAAAAAGGCATAAAAATGCAAAAAAATGCAATGCACTTAGAAAAACAATAAAATTTTTTATAATAAAAAAAAAAAAAAGAAAAGAAAAACAACGAAAAAGGAAGGAAAATGAACAAAATCTAAGAAAACCCAATAAAAAGAAAAGAGACAAAACAATAGCTGTGGTGATGAGAAACGCATAAAAAGTAGCCTTAGTGGATAAGAAGACAAGAGATATCTGGGAAAGGGAAATGATATTTCAGGAATAACAGTTATGCGCATTGCTAGAATAGAAAAATTGTATTAAAATTGATATTTTTTCAGAAACAACCCTTAAATCACGATAATTCTGTTAATTTCTCTTTTTAATAATTAAGTTCAATACCACTTCAAATCCATCCTAGCCAGCCTAATGAAGTAATATGAGATACTTTTATAAGTTGAAATCAATCAATAAATTTATTCGCACAACTATTACCTTATGACACTTCTAGTGAAGGGATGACAATTGTTACAAGTTTCGCAAGTACCTAACACAATTTGACCCTAATAGAATTATTTGAACCTCGTATAAAAAGGTATGAGACAGAAATGAAATTTTAAAAATTACCCATCATAGGTATGGATATACCCCAACATACTTGCTCCCTATCCGGTTATATATTTGTTAGTTAAACATTTATGTTATGTTTATTTAGAACTTTAAGAGTTTGAATGAGATTTATGAAATGAATATTAAATTATACAAGTCTTAACAAGAGAGGTAAATTCCTTCTCTATGATATTTGAGTGTATTTTTGTTTATACAATTTTCTTATATTATTTACTAATAAATAACTATTAATATATAATTTATTTTTTAATTAGTTTGGTAACTTTCATGGGTATAGATAATTGACTAGTACCCAGAAAATATACGAGGGGATTAAAATTTAGGTTGTGTAAGTAAACGGATAATGGAATGAGGCAAGTAGTTATTTTGGTAAATAAGCATGACACGAGTAGTTGTTATTTTCTTGTTTAAACTATAATAGTGTTAACGACGGGTGAGTTAAGGCCCAGTCCAAAACCATCTCGGCCAGCCCAATGAGATACAATTTAATGAGATTGATTTAATATATCGGCACAGTTGTTACGTTATGACACCTCCGGCGATTTGAAATTGAGCAGGTTGAGGATGAATGCTCCCTGTTCTACTCTCTACCCTTTTTAATTTGCACTTCCTCAAATTGTGATTCCATTTTCAATTCGACTGAGATATGTCATCCCAAAAGTTCTTTGTAACCCTTAAAACTGTCAAAAGGAATCGCCTTTCGGTTCCATCCCCTAAATTCTGTCAAGAAATCTCACGCTCCATTTCTGAAGCCCTAATTTCCCCTTCTTCTACATTTCTCTCCAATCTCAGTTCCTCGCAGCTTCACCAAATTCTATCCAACCAACATATTCAACCCTCAAAATGCTTGCGTTTCTTCAATTTCATTTCTGGAAATCAATCTTTGATTCCATTCAAACCGGATCTTCAAGCCCATTTAACTCTAATCGGGAGACTGTTAGACGGCAGAAGGTTCTCAGAAGCAGAAAATCTTCTCAAGTATGTGTCAATTGAGGAATGTTCCAGGTACCCATTTCCTTTGTTAGCATCTACAATTGAGAAATGTTGTTGCTTTGAGTTTAAAGTCATAGCCAAGTTATTTAATTTGATGTTAAAAGTTTATTCTGATAATAATAAATTTGACCAAGTTTTGGAGTCCTTTGATCATATGAAGAATTCTGGAATAAAGATTGATGAAAGAACTTGTACAGTGCATTTGCTTGCCCTTGATAGAAATGATCAGATGAGTTTAGCTCTTGAGTTTTTCAATCGAATGATTCAATCTGATGTTAAAGTTTCTGCCTATTCATTGATGGTTGTGGCTAATGGGTTGTGTAAGATTGGAGAGCTCAGGAGGTGTAGAGAATTGGTGGAGCAAATGGTGATCAAAGGAGTTGAGCCTAACATTGCAACATATAACGTGATATTAGCTGCTTGTGCTAAGAGATGGAATTTCGAGGAGTTAGATTCTGTGTTAGTTTTGATGGAAAAGGAAGGAGTGGCATTCAATTTTGTCACATATAAAACCTTGATTGATGGATACTCGAGCTATGGAAAAATTGAAGAAGCCGAGATGTTGGTTTGGGAGATGCATCATAGAGAATTAAGAGTAGATACCCACATATATAATCTGATTATAAATGGGTATTGTAAACAAAATCTAGTGGATAAAGCACTATTGATGTTTGATAAGATGTCTAGTAGAGGTGTTAACTCAAATATTGACACATTTGGGGCACTAATAGATGGCATCAGCAAGGCTAGGAGGATGGAAGTTGCAATGGTGTTTGTAAGCAAAATGCAGAGCCAAGGAATTGAGCTAGACCAGGCTATGCTGGGTTCATTGGTTGAGGGATACCGCAGTAAGGGAATGGTGGATGAAGCTTTTCAATTGCAAGTCGAGATGGAGAGGAGAGGATTTTATTCTGATGTATCCATATGGAGCAAAATACTTGGTGGGCTATTGAAGTTAAAGCGAAATGAGGAAGCAAAAGAGTTGGTAAACCAAATGGTTAGAAGATGTGGTAGCCTTGAAAGGTTTACAACTTTTATTAAAGCCGGTAGAAAACTGATTTGAGGCAGCTAGGTGCTGGCTAACCTCCTCTACGCTATAAATTCATCTCACTGCTGGTGCAGTATCTAACATTTATCACCAGAGCAACAACCTCATCAGTCTCCGGCTTTCTCAACTTTTTACTGCCATGACTTGCTCCTTCGCATAGCACCATAAAGCAAGTTGTTTGAAAAATGATGGTCCATTGATGCAGGTATCAAAAGCCCAGTTCTGTTGACAGACTGAAAATTTCATGTTTCGTTCATCAGTGATTACTTTATCTATGGTGTGATGTTGATACCTTTTATTAGGTTGAAGTTTTAATCTCATTAGGTTAGGCTTTTGTTTGATTTTGATTCTATAATGAGTTTGGTATGCTAATTAAGTTAGCCTGTTACATAGTGTTAGAATCTTATAAATACTTTACATATATAGAGACCCATTAGTTTTGATTGTAGAGTCTTCAGTTAAATCTACTTTTTTATTTGATTGACTACATATCATTACAACTTGCATTTTAGCTGAATATCATAATAAGGTCTGATTTATAGCTTATGTTGTCTTTCATTACCAGTTGAGAAATTGAGTTCTTCAGTACTTATTCGTGTCTCTACAAAGGTATGCCCGGAGAATTCTTCTCCAAACCTTCAACTTGCATGTAAGCATATATCTATTGCATTCCTAACACATTTGATCTCTATATAACCATTGCCATTGGTTGACCAAAGCAATAACACAAAGTTTAGTTGCAGCACCCACAAGAGCCTCAGGTGTAGCTAGCTCGTTAAGTGGGGCCGTTTTTAAGTGTTCCTGCCACTGACTGGACATTCGATAAAAAAGTGAAAGCCAGAGACCTTCATTTCATCTCACCTGCAAGTGAATATCTTTTAGCTGAAGTACAGCAGCATTAAAGGATTGGGAAGAAATGGCAATTATACATTCTCTTCTATATAGATAATTAGATAGTTGAAAGCATTGTCAACTTTCTTTTTGTCTCGTTTATGCTCTCCTGTTTCAATTTTATGCTCTTCCTTGCAGAATTTGGGATTGTAGATTAATAATTCGAAATTATCACGAGTTTCACTAGAAATGAGAAAGAACTGCAGAATTTTACACGTGGTATGGGGTTTTCTTCTTCTCTGTCATCCTCCTATCTTTTCAATTCTGCGTTTTCTTTTACTTTTTCTTTTCTGCTTCAATTTTAGTGTATGGTATTTCAGTTATTATTATTATTATTATTTGGATTTTTTAATGAAAAATTGCTGTGAAAGCATAAAATGGTATCAGTGTAAGTATGTTGGTGAACAAATCAAATTGAAATGTGTAAAATTTAATACATGGTAAGCTAAGGAAATGGTGAACAAATTGATTGTGAGTTTTATTATTTTAAAACTATTTTGTTTTTTTTTTTTTAGGATGCAGGTTGGTTAATGGATTGGTGTTTGAATATGATTCTGGTGTGGATACCACTGACAAAAAAAAGGGTTGATACCACTGACAAAAAAAAGGCTTGGCATATCAGTATACCTGCCAAATTATTCCATTTTGCTTGGAGTTTGTGCAAAGTAATTCTGCCAACTCTTATGGAGGTAGCTTGTCGAGGTAGCAAATTGGATCCTTGCTGCAGGTACTGTCATCATGGAGAGGTAACAAAAATGCAGTTTCGTATTGATAAAGTTTTTTCCTAATATTTCGCTCCTGGTTCTCATCAATTTTGTCAAAGCTGGAACCTTTGGAGCTATAGCAATGCATCTTGGTTTTATGGTGGCTGTGGTTTGTGCGAAATAATTTGGTGCATGGAGGATCGAAGCAAGGTTTGTAGTAGGAGAAAGCTGGTTGTTTTGTTGATGAATGGCATCAGGCTCTGTTGAAGCAGCATGTCCATTTAGTAGATGGTTTCACTTCAGTTGTCTTCTGTTATCAAATGGTGACAAGGGCTATCGCTCGATGGTCAGCTCCGCCTGTGGGTTCGGTAAAAGTCAATGTGGATACATCTTGGTGTGATAGTGGTTTGTTGGTAGAGATTGTAGTGGGTAAATTCTTGCCTCTGCTGGCCTGCATCTCCCCCAATTGCTCTTCAGTTGAAAGTGCTGACCTTCAAGCAGTCATTGACGGTGTGAAGTTTGTTTGAAATTTCTGTTTCAGTCACACGGTGTTGGAATCAGATTCTATGTAGTGAAGCTTCCTCTGGGTGATATCTCTTTTCGTCTATGCCTATGCGGATACTGCATCCTTCTTGGCATGAACCTTCGGTTTTAGTTGAGTGGGCAAAAGACTATTTTTTTTTTTTTTTTTTTTTTTTTTTCTCATTACTATTGATCGAGAAGTAACAAATTTTGAATCGAAGGGGTAGGAAATGGATACAAAAGTATGAGTAAATAAAATCCAACTGAACTCAAAAACAATTTTGGTTTGGTATTGTATTGTTCATATTTTTTCAGCTACTTCGGTTTTCCCTTTTTTTTTTTTTTTTTTTAAAAAACTGAATCTATAATAAAATTTGTATCATTAATAATAGTAAGCTGTAGTAGGTAACAATATTACTTATTGTACTAAAATAGTATCAATTATTCCTAACAATTTAATATCTTAATTAATACTTATATATTTTTCATGTATAACTGATTAAAATCAATTGATTTCTTTAAATACATGAAAATAATTACTATATTCATATATTTATTACTATAACAAATTATGAGTCTTTTTAAAATTTTGATAACCATGCGTATGTTATGACTTCTAAATTTGATTTGTATATATACAAATTAGGCAATTAGTTTAAGGTAATTCATCTATTAATAAATTTTGTTTCCATATAAAATAATTACTTTATTTGTATATTAATAAACTTAACAATTACAGCTGTAGTTTCTTTTATAAAATGAATATAATTTTTAGTTATTATATTTTTACATTTTCAAACTTTAATTTTCACACATTCGACATTAGTTTTGTTTTGTTACTATAATAATTAATTATTACGTATTACAAGATATCACTTTCCAAATTAATACCAATTAATAGAAAATTTTCTAGATAAAAATAATAAGATTCAAAATAGATAAATGCATTTCCCTTGCCTAAAATTATTAACTACACCTAAAAAACAGTCTGAAAAAAAGTAATGTAATTTAAATTCAGTTGTAACCAAAACCAAACTTGTTACGAATTTCGGCTAAACAAATAGACTGTATACTATTATACTGAAAAATCACACCAGGTAAATTCCCAGGAAAGGGTGGAGGGTCACAAGTGGGCCACTTAAATACCAGCCTCCTTAAACAGAATTTTCCTAGACATGTAATTTAATAGCACAATAGCCTATCACAACTATACTCGACAATAGCTATTAAATAAACAAATGAAGAAAACCAGAAAATTTAACGAGGTTCGGCCAATTATGCCTACATCCCCGTACACTACTAAAATATATTTCACTTCAGAAATATTACAAGAGAAAGAAGAAAATTGCCTTAAGAAAAGATAGGCAATTTTTGAGATATTTTACAAATGAGGAGGCGGGCGTAATTTATAGGAATAGAAATACTATTCCTATACCATTTTCCCAATGTGGGATTTGGCAAAAAAAAAAAAAAAAAAAATCTCCACCTTGGCAAATTCCATATCTTCAAATCTCTCATCTTCTGTAGTGTCCCAAATGCAGTCTTCAATTCTTGACAATATTGATCAAGTCCAAGCAATGTTGCAACTTGACTGTAGTCATTATTTTTGTTAACATATCAGCAGGATTCTCAGTGGTCCGAATCTTCTGGATGGTAACTCCACCTTCTTCTAGAACCTCTCATACAAAGTGATAACGAATATCGATATGCTTCGTCCTTGCATGGTAAACTTGGTTCTTTGCTAAATGGATAGCACTTTGACTATCACAATGCACTTTAACAGGCTTTTGTTGAACCCCTAATTCACCAAGCAATCCTTAAAGCCAAATTGCCTCCTCCACAGCTTCTGTAACTGCCATATACTATGCCTTTATAGTAGACAAAGCAACCGTCAACTGTAAAGTAGACTTCCAACTAACTAGTGCCTTCACTAGAGTGAACACGTAACCAGTGGTTGATCGCCGTTTGTCCAAATCACTGGCATAATCAGAATCACAATATCCGACTATACATTGACCGTCTGGCTTATCTTGCTGAAATGTCAAACCAACATCTACAGTGTTCAGAATGTACCATAGAATCTATTTCACAGCTTGCCAATGTTCCTTTCCAGGATCATGCATATACCTGCTCACAGCCCCAACTGCATGTGAAATGTCAGGCCTTGTACACAACATAGCATATATCAAGCTACCAACTGCATTTGCATATGGTACTTTCTTCATGTATTCTTGCTCTACTTCATCTGTTTGAGACATAGCAACACTGAGCTTGAAATGGGGAGCAAGAGGAGTACTAACAGGTTTTGACTTTTTATTCATGCCAAAACGAGTTAACACCTTTCTCAAATATTGCTTTTGAGTCAAATAAAGTCGCCCCAACTTCCTATCTCTGCTTATCTCCATGCCAAGAATCTTCTTGGCTTCATCAAGATCCCAATTCAAACTCCTTGTTCAACTGAGTCTTTAACTTTTCAATCTTTATCAGACTCTTGGAAGCTATCAACA
Source organism: Euphorbia tirucalli (assembly GCA_039660915.1). Classification (NCBI taxonomy): domain Eukaryota; kingdom Viridiplantae; phylum Streptophyta; class Magnoliopsida; order Malpighiales; family Euphorbiaceae; genus Euphorbia; species Euphorbia tirucalli. Next base: position 18,720,679 of record CM077639.1, read on the forward strand.
TATCATCAACATAAGGAAGTAGATATATGTAGGATCCATCTTGAAGCTTGTGCAAATACACACAGTGATCAGATTTGCTTCTTGTGCACTTCTACCCCATCATAAACTTTTCAAATTGTTTGTACCACTGCCTCGAAGATTGCTTTAATCCGTACAATGATTTTTCAAGTTTACAAACCATATCTTCTCTTCCAGCAATCTTGAATCCTTCAAGCTGAACCATATAGATTTTCTCTTTTAAGTTTCCATGTAAAAATGCAGTTTTTACATCCAACTGAACTAATTCCATATCCAATTATGCTACCAAAGCTAACAAAATACGGATGGAAGAGTGTTTCACAACTGGAGTAAACACTTCATGATAGTCAATTCCCTCCATCTAAGCGTAGCCTTTAGCCACCAACCTTGCTTTGTAGTGAACATCGGATTCGTCAGGAAATCCATCTTTCTTTGCATATATCCATTTGCACCCAATTGCCTTCTTTCCTTTTGGCAGACTAGCTAGCTTCCAAGTCTGATTCTTATAAAGGGATTACATTTCTTCATTCATAGCATTTCTCCACATATCTTCTTCTGAACTTCTGACTGCATCTTTATAAGTGGTAGGAATGTCATCATTTGCAATTTGGAATGCGTAAGCCACCATATCAACATAGCGAGCAGACTTTTTAATTATTCTTTTAGGCTTACTCAATGCAATTGATTCTTGTTGCTATGGAGGTTTTTGGGTTGAAACCTCATCTTCATCTGACTCCGTATTTACCATAGGAGTTTCTACATTTACTTCATTATTTACTGGCCTAACGATTTTCCTTTCAAAGTCCACCTTTTAGGAGTCCCATCTTTCTGCTCAATGGTTTCATTCGTCACCTTTCTCAACATAGTAGATTCATCAAAGGTAACATCCCTGTTGAAGATTACTTTCTTTGACTCTAGACACTAAAGTCGATATCCTTTCACGCCAGAGGTGATCCCCATGAAAATTGCTTTCTTTGCATGAGGATCCAATTTTAACTCCTTCATATGATAGTATGTAATGGAACCAAACACATGAAAGAAATCATAATCTATAGCAGGTTTTCCAAACCACTTGTCCAGTGGTGTCTGACCACCAATAGCACTAAATGGTAGGCGATTAATGAGATGACAAGCATATGAAACTGCTTCAGCCTAAAATTCTTTGCCCAAACCAGGATTGGACAACATACACCGAACTTTCTCCAGCAATGTCTGCTTCATACGTTCTGCCACCCCATTTTGTTGTGGTGTATGCCTAACTGTGAACTGTCTAACACAGACTTTCATAAATGGATCACTCTTGTACTCCTCGCCATTATCTATTCGGAGACATTTGATCTTTCAACCTGTCTGAGTTTCCACTATCTTTTTCCATGTAAGGAAAATTCGAGCACTTCATCCTTAGCCTTCATGGTATACACCCAAACTCTCTGGGAAAAATCATCAACAAAGTTGACATAGTAAGGTTTTCCTCCCATTGATGTATTCTTGGAAGGTCCCCATACATCATAGTGAACTTAGTCCAAAATACCCTTAGTATCATGGATTGCTGTTCCAAATTTCACCCTTGTCGTTTTCCCTTTGACACAATGCTCACAAAAGTCTAATTTGCAAGCCTGAATGTCTTTCAATAATCCTTGTTTCACCAGAAGATTTAAGGATTTCTCACCAGCATGCCCTAAGCGTATATGCCATAATCTGGCCACTTCTAACTCTTTCTCATCATTAGAAGCCACTGCTACAGTTCCAATAACATAGTACCTTAGTAGTGGTATAACATGTTATTCTTTCGAACTCCCTTCAATACCACCAATGCTTCCGAAATTATCTTCATCACTCCATGTTCTGCTTCCACCTTGAGACCCTTTTCTTCTAGGGCCCCCAGATGCATCTTTTCCCCATTTGGGCTTTGACTTTGATCGCCTTTTCTTTCCTTTCGTCTAGCTCTCCGGACGTCCTAGTAAGATCAAAGCTTCAGTAGCTCCTCCTGAGCTGTCTTTCTTATCTTTCCTTCTCAATTCATAGCTGTATAAAGCTCCACAGACTTCACTGAGAGATACAGTAGCCTTCCCATGGAGTAGAGTTGTTTCGAGAAACTCAAACTCCTCAGGAAGGGATCCCAACAACATCAAGGCTAGATCCTCATCTTCAAATGTCACATCCAAATTCAATAAATCAGTGACCAATTGATTAAAACTGGTGATGTGATCATTTATTGTGGTACCCGGAATGTAAGTGAATCGAAACAGCCTTTTCTTCAAGAACTTTTCCTCTAATGCTATCATCAATCTACTAGCAAAAGTCTCTTTACAGAATGAATACTTCTACTCTATAGATAGACACGATCGAATTATACCACATGCCAAACGATTGAGGGTCCCCCATTCTTTCTCTTCAACATCATCTGGTTTCTTTTCATCAATGGCAATGTCTAGACCTTGCTGAAACAAAGCATCTAGAACCTCACTTTGCCATATGTCGAAATGACCGGTACCATCAAAGATCTCCATTGCAACTCTTGCATTTGTCAACACAGTTCTTGGAAAAAATGACGAAACAGTTGCTGTGGATGCCTTCTTTCTGAATGGATTTTCTCCATCTGTCATTTTCGCAATCTAATTTTATTTAATAGCTATCAATGCAGAATGGCAATAGCGCAAGGGTCTTTTCTAATGTGGTATGGATTAGACTACGCTACAAACCACAGAGCATACTAAGATAAAACCTTGGCTCTGATACCAATTGTTACGAATTTAGAGCTAAACAAATAGAGTTTATACTATTGTACTGAAAAGCCACACCAGGTAAATTCCCAGGAAATGGTGGAGGGTCACAAGTGGACCACTTAAATACCAGCCTCCTTAGACAGAATTTTCCTACATATAATTTAATAGCACAATAGCTTAACACAACTGTACCCAACAATAGCTATTAAATAAACAAATAAAAAATATCAGAAAATTTAACGAGGTTCAATCAATAATGCCTACGTCCCCGGACACTGCTAAAGTATATTTCACTTAAGAAATATTATAAGAGAAAGAAGAAAATTCCCTTAAGGAAAGATAGGCAATTTTTGGAATATTTTACAAATAAGGAGGGAGGCTTAATTTATAGGAATAGAAATACTATTCATATGCCATTTTCCCGATGTGAGATTTGGCAAAAAAAAATAATAATAATAACAAAACTAAATCAAACTGATAAAATTTGGTTTGCTTAGAACTAAAGCGAATCTTTATCAGTTTGGTTCAGTTTCCTAGATGACCTATGATTGATTTAAAGTCAAACCAATATTTGCTCCAAGTCTGTATGAGACATAGAGCAACGAGCACGAGTGAAAATGAAAATATATACATATTGGTTAAATGATACACAAAAGTGCCAAAAGAAGGTGGTAAAAGTTATAGGAACTAAGAATCATGTCATTAAGGGGTAATGTGTTAAAAATAATGGATATGAATAAAAGGTTGGTCAAAGGAGATGATATATTGGCTCAATGGAATTGTATTTACGGGTCACTGTTTCGACCAACCCTTTATTGGTCTCTTAGTGCTTTCGTATCAATTTGCTGTAATGGCGTTAATTTGTTTGTCTAGGTAACTTTTAAAGTTTTTATATGTGTCATGGGCTCCTCCACCTTCAACTTTTATAGATGTGCACCATTGAATTCATTTTTCTTTTTGTTTGATGCTAAAGATAAAGTAGGTCATTGTTCAATTATCCAACACCATAATTGGCTCGTTTTCTTTGTGCCTAAGAAAAGTTTTTTCGACTGCCCCCAAAGATGCTTCCATTGCTCACTTATCAATCACATCTTTCATACAGATTATCGTCAACTGCCTTGTTGCTTCGACGTTCCTTCTGGATTATTATTTATGTCCACCATTTTCTCTCATCTGTCCCTTGTTTTACAGCTAGGGCCTCTGTTGACTCTTCTGCTCCAGAGTCCAGAGCTTTGCTTTTGTTGCTTGTTTTAATTGAAGACCTCATTTTCATTATTAAAAAAATAAGAGAAAAGATCTCCAGAGTATTTGAAACTAAAATATTTGTACATAAAATCTGAAAAAAAAAGGGGGGGTAGAAGATAAATGTTATGAATATCCTTAGAAATTAGCCCTAAAGAAAATGGATAAACAAAAGTGCACAATGGGTAAGCGTCGAGAATCTTTCATAATTACATCTTTTCTTCCATTCTGATCGATTGCTTGAACCAGAAAAACAGAAAATACTAAGCCCTTCCAAGTCATGCAAATGTTGTGCGCATAGCCGCAGAACAGAATGCACAGATAGATAGCCAGATTTAGCCTCAACTACAAGTTACAAAAGAAAAAAGGTAATTTGAGTGAGAAAACAAGTTAGCTAGCACAAAATTGTTTCTTCTAAGTTCTACCTCTGCGGAGCTCCTGAAGGAATTGGGTCACTAACTACAGAACCATGTTTTCCAATGGCTGGAATGCTCAGGGAACGTTTTCGCATTTTGGCATTGCTAGAGTTTGAATTTTTCCTCTCACCCTTTTCCACAATCAGATTCGGGCATGCACATAATGGATCACCCAGTGGTTCGCTTCTTGTTCTAAGAAAACGGTCTAGATTCTTCATGTACTTGTCTCCTTTCAACGGGCTTGAAAGGACCCTCAAAATCGGCACCCTGTCTTTGGATTCTTCGTCATCTGACCAGTACCCATTCTCCTGCACATCCAGCATTGCTAGATCATCGTATTCTTCATCAGATTTCGTCGACTCCTCGTCAACTGAACCAATCTGTTCACAGAATCCAAGTTGAAGCAGAACTAACATCAGTTCTACCCGAAAAGTTAGCTATCAGGTTCCCAACTATATTCCCACCAGACTCAGAACTCAAGTTTCACACACAATCCAACTTTTGATCCTAAAAATTAATCTATTGTGTAACTCAGATGTCCGTTCCAAATAGAATTTGAAAGGAAATAGTTTTGCGTTGCTCAAAACAATGTGCCTTCACCAGCTTTGAGAACAAGAATGGACCTAAGCATAAGGGCTTATCAGTTTAGGTGTTAATTACTCTTATTATGGACTCTAGTTAAAGAGATACCATGATGCAAGAAAATTTCAGATTCCAATATGCTTTATGAGACTTCTATAATGCTTAATTATGCAATAAATTCCCAGATCTTAATGAACCTCATGAGCCATTTGATATAACATCCAAACTCCTACCTCTTCATGTACATGTTTGTCACCATCATCGCTAAAATCCTCATCACTGTCTAACTCTGCTGGATCATCCACTTCTTCATCACTGCCATGCACCGACTGTTCTTCCTTGAGCTGAAGAGACAAGCCAATCAGAAAATTTAAAAAAAAAAAAAAGGGTTACTGAAAACATTAGAGCATAGAGGTTCATAACAGGTGAACCATACTGTTTACTCACATTGAAGTTCAAGTGTCATAACCAACTGGTCCCCAGATTAAAAAGAACCTAGTAAATAGCAATAACATATGTTGCAAAAATACCTCCTTTGAAGGTCCGTCGGATGTCCTAGGCGAGCTGCAACAGGAAGAGTGATATTTACTTCCTGTATCAGTCCAATCCGCCCTGGACTCATCAATGCTTCCAGCATGACTCGTACCCCCATCGGTTGGCCAAGCACTGATACCAAAGTGACCAAACTGAAGATTAACTGGTTCGGCTTTCCCAATCTTCAATGGTCCATACATAGGTATCCCTATTTCATTGTCAGTTCCATTACCCAAGGAGGGCTTTCCACTACTACCCACAGGACCAACAGGCCAAGCTTTCGCCACTGACCCATCTGTGTTAACAAGAGCCATAAGATGCCTAGAAGAACCTTTCCTCTGAATGAGCTGAAACATTCCTTTGGAGCTCAATGAATTGGCAGCACACTGGTTTCTGTACTCCTCACCAACAACCTCAACAGTGTTTGTGGTAGAATCATAAAGTGACTCGCCTGCCTCACGTCTGCGAAGACAGCTGAAAACCGTTGCATGGATGGAAGCCACGCTCCTGTCAACATTTGTGTTGTTGATTTTAGGGACAAGATGTTTATCAGCCCGTTTGCAAAGATAATCTTGGATTGTTCTGATGTTTCTGATATACTTGACATATTTGTTTTTAGCTGGATCTAATGTCATGTACTTTGCACGTACAGCAAACCGCTCCAAGTGTTTGTCTTCATTCGTAATATATATCATGAATGGTATGATTGAAGGATGTTTCTTCATAAGTCCCATCTGGATTAAAATTGAGAAAATGCTTAACTTCACAAAAAAAAAGACATTTAATGAATGGAATACTAATGGAATTTGCTTACCACAAAATTAAGACTTAAGTGAACTCCCTCAACAACCACTGATTCTTTCCTCTCTTCCCATGCAGTTATTAGACGATCAAGACTGTCAATCACCATCTCACTTTGTGCCTTGAATCCTTCAATTGCCATTTGTTTAGGACTAATAAATTCGGAAGTTCCAGAACCCATATCTGGCACTTGACTTTCGGACTTCAGTGCAGCAGAACCATCAGATAGATCATCCCCAGAACGTGAGTTTGTAATACCAGCCAACTTTTTCGCTTTTCTTCTAGCTTTTGCTTCAGCAACCGCCTCAGGATCCAAAAACTCCCCCGCATGGTACGTAGAAGACCAGAGCAAAGGATTTTGCTTCTCATCGACAAAACTCCTCATCATGTGCCGAATGGAGTCGGTAGATATTACTGTTGTAATTCCTAATCTGCTACCCTGCATGTAAAGCCCAGAGAGCACTCTAGTTATGCAGCTAATGAGACACCTAGCTAACTAAGGAAAGGGCTAAGTGAAGATCATAACAAGGGACCAAAATCATGAACTTCCTAGATCACATTTCCATACAAGAACAATTTTTCTACTTGATAAGAGGCCTACCAGCAATGCAGATAAAGTAGATTTCCCACAGCCACTAGTGCCGCACAACAGCACAGTTACAGATTCTTTCCTTTCTCGGATTCTACAACAGAAAGACAGAACCATAGAAAGCACAGTTCATAAAAGGTGCATTACTTAAAATGTGTCTTCAATCATGTAGTTAATAAAAAAATAACATGGAGCAACATCATGCTAAAGAATTCCAGTGAATACATCAGATAAAACAGTCTATCACAAGAAACCTTGTTGCACATAATCCTATCAGTATCTGTTGTCAAAGGAAAAGAGCCAAGAAGTGTTTGTTCTACATTCTTTAAAAGCTTCATACAATCTTTAGAAAATTGGTGAATCCATCAAAGCTTTGGATATCTTTGATCACTAACTGATCTTCAGTCAACATCACAGAAAGAGACAAATATATATAGCAGAAGATAGGGTGAGCCCCCTTTGAAAGAAAGAACCAGTTTCAAAGCATACCATATCTTTACAAAAGTGGACCCACCTTTAATAACCCTAAACTGCTCATAGACTTCCAGAAGATTATTGGGAAGATAATTTGACAATGAAGCCAAAAAAAACCAGCTACATAAAGGAATTTGTGAAGTAAAAATGACATAGTTTGGCTTGCAGACCTCTTGCAAGACATTACCAACTAATAAACAAGTTTTACTGTAGTTAAAGAGTCATTACATTTCAAAGCCATTCAAACCTGAAAAATAATAGATCAGCTAATGATGCGAATCCACAAGGAACAAAGCCTTGAAAACCCACAACAATAGTATCACTAAACCAACAAGACTTAATATGTTCTATTTGTAATAGACTCCACAATATTTCCAACAAAGATAATGGAAAAAGATACCAGACAAACCGCAGAGAAATGGAGGTTCCCATGACATCTGCTGGTAAAAGAGTTTTTGTTTCAGGTTCTTCTAATGTAAAACTGTAAAAGAGGAGACAGGAGGGGTAAGGGGGTTCTCCCTCACGTGTACTATCATTCGGACCTCGCGAAAGCAAAGAACAAAAGACTTGTCCCATATTCAATTCAACAATTACCAAATATTGTTAATCGAATAGTAGCACAAGTAGGTCATCATACTAACACTCTGACACTGAGTACGGATTAGCGATATTTTTAAGGAGGTATAAGCTAATTCATATCTTACCTGCATGCCAAAACAAAGTCCGCCCTCTGGTTAGGACCCACATACTTGTATTCAGTCAGAGAATCACAAACAACATTTAAGAAAGTTTCTCTTCTGACAATCACAGTAGTCCGCCTTTTGTACAACTCAAAGGATAGACTCTTGCTTCTAAAATCCTTCCATTCCTTTCGCTTTGAAACATCAACACCACTAACCACCACATCTTTTAGAAGTAGAGCATCATTTGAAGATTCACTTCTCATGCGTTCAAAAACCGTTTGGCTAATCTGACAAGGAAAGAAAGAAGATGCTCAGCACAAGTATCCACTTTCTATAGTAATATTAAGGTTAAATAATGAAAGTACTAACAATTCCATGCCGAAAACAAACTAGTGAAACAAAAAGAAAGCAAATAACACAGAAACCATAGAGGAAGATCACATATTTTCCACCACAAATACCGCACATCAATTAGTATGAGCATATCATAAGCAATATTTAATTGGGATGATGAGGTAAACAAAAGATATCATCAATGCAGAATACACGAAAATGCCAATAACTTTACTATTTCTATCAACACTTCACAAATAATAGAGGACAAAAATAGGAAGGGACTTTGCTAGATCTCCATTCTATAATTCAGATGTATCAACTATATACAGATGAACAGAAAGTCGTCAAATCTCTCAGCAATGCCGTTTCCAATAACTAAAAAATAACACAAAAAAAGTCAGATTTTTTTATTAGAAACAGCGAGTCTTCCAAGCAAGGCGATATGCAAATTACTTAACAAATCAAGTTCTTGTGGTTTAGCTCTTCTTTAAAGCACACACAATAGCCTTTCGTATAATCAAAGACAGTAACAATAGAGGTCAATGAAATGAGGATCAATTAAACAAAGCCAGATAATCAAACAAACAAAATAAGTGGCCCACGTAAGGAAAGATCATTCGAAGCAGAGCAGATTATAACAGATTTTCTTTTTAGCACATGAGATCGTCGAACTGAGCAACAGATTTTTCTTTTATACATATATGTATATATTTTGAAGTCTCAAAATTCACAGAAATACACACGTACAAGTTAAAGAGAAGCCAAAATCCAGGACTTTCAACAAACACATCATAGTTCAGATCTACCAACCCAAGTGATCTACTAATCAAGAAATTATCATTGTAATTAATCATAATTATAACTAAGAAAAATCAATCTACAGTTTGCAGCTACAATCTAGTCAAAAAGTGAAGAAAAAATAAAAGGAGCAGCGTTCTAACATTCCAAGGTAATATCTAAATTTGCAAATAAAAATAAAAAATGAAAAACCGAGCAGAACATCAAGAATAGAACGATTAAAATCGATATACCTTAAAAGCGTGACGTGCTTTACATCCCATGAGTTGCAGAGTACTCTGCAAAACCGGACGCGTATATCGGAAAGACTCCTTCCCTTTCTCGGTCTTCCCCTCCTCATCCACAACTACTATGTACAACAATTTCGCCACCTCCGTCATTCCTGAATCAACAGAGACAAGCAAAATCCGATTCCGTATCAATTTTATACAATAAAAAAAATAACAAAATATTAATACAAAAGGCGCATTACAAACGAATCAAACAAACTAAACGATGAAAAACAGAAATTCGAAGAAGAAAGAATCGAACAACAATGTAGGTGCAGCAATGCAAGGGATACAGAGAGGAAATTAGGACCTGAATATATACAGAATCAAAAAGAGGAAGGAGATATCCGGCCGACGAACAATACGGGGAGAGAATGAAGATACAGCAGGACTTTCAACAGAATTAAACAAGTTATAATTTATAGAAGTGAAGAAGCGCTTCGATCCGCCATGTTAACAATGGTGTTTTGCAGGATCTCGCCATTTCTCCTTCGTGTCATCTGTCCTCCACGCATCCAAAGAAGAAAGCCTCCACGAGTCTCTTTAATACGCACTTTCTCTCACTACAATACCGCTCTCAAATATTTCTCTCTCAAAAAAAAAAAAAAAAAAGAGTCAATATAATGACGGATTGGGGCTTCAATTTAGACGGAAATTGCAGCGGTTGGATTGTCGTTAAGGACAATAGTGGTATTTATAAGTTGCAGCAGAAGGGACGGTGCGGATACCAATGAGTGGTAGGATTTGTAATTATATGATATAATGGGGACTGAAGTTTGTAATGATATTGCCGAGCAACAAACAGGCCCTTGTCTTTTGTTTATTAAGAAGGACAAACAATCTAAAGGATTCATATATTTGTCGTGGAATTTTCCAAAAACTTTATCTCGCATTTATATCTATTTATTCACTATTCACAATTCACGATTTTAGGTTTTATCAGTCGTTGTCCGTCTGCTGCTTTGAATTTTATTATTTCTATCATTTTTACTTTTTTACCCATTGACAACTTGTTTTAAATAAAATTTATATTTGGACAAGTAATTTAGTTTGAAATATTAAACAATTATTATGAATTTAAAATATTATCATAACCGGATCAGAGAGTGAACCGATAAAACTACTAGTTCAATGGTTTAACTAGTTCGATCCATTCAAATCGGTGATTTAATCTGATATTTATTTTTCAAAAATATTATTTAATAATATATTATAATAAATTATGGTATAATTTGTTTTAAAAAAAATATTATTTAATAACATGTTATAATTAATTATTATTATTTTCAAAAACTAGAAAATTTGATCGAATTAATCGGATCCATGGTCAATTCGTTGTTTAACCGATTAGTCCGATGGGGGGGGAGGGGGGGGGCGCAAGTAATAAATCATTTTTTATGTGTATATTGAAAATTAAAAGTTAAAGAGTTTGATTGAAAATGAAAACTCATACAGAATTTAAGTAATGAATTTCGTTGAATAAAAAGTTCTAATTTATAAGTTAATTAGAAAAAATAATTAAATAAAAAGGCAATGTGTTTTCTTTTTTATATATTAACCTAGTTTAGTTTTAAGAATTTTATCTTAAATTGTATCTTATGATAAATAATTTATTAGTCTTTGTGATTTTACATATTACACTGATCAATTTATACATATACTTTAAAGTTTCTAAGTTTTATGTTACTCAATTGTTTAGTCCCTTCGTTTGATTTACAGATGAAAATACAAAATTGCCCTCAATTATAAGTAAAATTTTATCTTTCAATTTTTAATTAAAAAATTTCTAATAAATTTTTGTAACATATATACATAAACCTTTGTATACTTATATATATTAGTTATAAAAATGAAAATTTTTCTATTATTTATTCTCTTAAATTTTTGTTATCATTTTCTTTATTAATTTAATATAATATAATATAAAATAAATATAATTATTAGTCTCGATAGTTTTTTCAAAGTGATTTTTTTTTATTAATGTTATTCATAGTATACATTAGAGATGAAAAGTTTGTGTTTACAATTTTGTATAACTTTACTCTCAACTTAACTTTATATTTTTTAAATTAAATTTTTTTTAATGAAATAAGCTTTACACCGACAAGTTAAGGTTCCATAATAATATAAAAGTAAGTTAATAAATAAATATATTAATCAAGATTAGAAAGATTTGATTTTGTGGAAAAAAAAAAAGAAAAAAAAATAGTATGTTTTAGGATTATAAAATAGGATCAAGGACAATTTGTCATTATTTAGTCCAGTTTAACCACAAACTCTAATAAAGTATAAAAGAGTTAATTAGCGAAAAATTTAAAAACTGTATACTTAGTTCTAAGAATATAGAAATTGACTAATATAATATGTAAAACTAAATTATTTACCATATTTATTAATATTGGGAGCAATTGAAAAAAGAAATAGAAGTATGGATTGGGCTCAAAAACTAACAAGGCCAAGAGAAATGAGCTAGAGCTACCTGTGTAATCGTAAAGGTTGAACTCTAAGGGGGCGTTTGGGAGGGCTTTCCCAGCTGGGAAAGCCGCTTTCAAACCAAAAAAGCTCGGAAAGCTCATTACACAAGTGTTTGGTGAAGGGCCAGATGGGAAAGCCAATATAACGGAAAGCCCGTTTACCTGCGTTTCTCAAAAGCTAGAGAACCAAGCTTTCAGCCACCGCCAACAACACGGAAAGCTCTCGAACGATTTGCTCCTCTCGCCTTCTCTGCCCTGTGCTCTCTCCCTTCTTTCATGATCTGCTCCTTCTCTCCTTCTTGCCGGCTGCTACTGCCCACCGCCGCTCCAAATCACAGGTGAGATTTTCTGTCTTTTTCCCTTTGAGTTACTGTTGTGGCTGGATTTTTGGTTCGTATCTTTGGACATTGAAGATCTTTCTTTCTATCCATCTCCTAATGATGTGTTTGTGACATTGACTCTTTGCTTGTTCAAATTATTAATTGATGTACACTTATCTGATAGAAGTTGAGATCTGCTACAACACATTCAAATTGTTTAGCTGCAAAAATGTTTTCAGTTGCTCTGTGTTGTTCATTCTCCAATTAAAATCTTAAGCCATCACTTTAGATAGGATCAATGGTGATACTCTTTTCCTGGCAGTCTGAAATTATGTCAGCAATGTTTTTTTTTTTTTTTTTTTTTTTCAATGGCCATCTGTCCAACCAGTCTGTTGAGTTATCTAGAAAAGTCAAGTAGAAAATAGCCATTTGCCTTTCTGTTCGCCTTTATAATTATGAATTGTTTGTAAAAGAACAATAGATACTTTGAGTTTGCCATATCTGCACTAACTTTTTCTTTCTAGGTTTGAGCCCTAGAATGGATATATGGTCATCCTTTTTAATCTATCGAGGTTTGTATGCCAAATTTCGAAAGTAGCCCCACTCTGTTTTAATTATAGATACAATTTTATTTATTTTTGAAATTTGTCTCTAATTTGAGGAAGTATGGTAGTATCATCAATTTCCATTGGCTCTGTCCTGCATGAGGTAGCTTGTTTGATAATGTTATATGTGAATGTTGGACAAGTTGCTAAAGTTGCGTATTGTGACTTTTCATAGGATACTACAAGGATACAACATACTGTTCTAGCATTTACAGATGACACAGTTCTTCCCATAAGTACAGTTGTGAATGCAGTTAGGGAGCTTGTGTGTGTGTGTGTGTTTCTTTTGTTTTCGGTACCTGCTTATGGTGGTAGCTGTATGCTAGAGCGTTACGTGTATGCATGCTTCTTTTGCCTTTCCCTCTGATTGGAGGTCAAAAGCCCAGCATTGTGAGCTAGTTGTAGTTTATGAACAGGTGAATTGTTACTTTTTTGGGTTATATACAAAATTATGTAAATTATGCACATGTGAGGGTTTTTCTTATCAATTTTCTCTTGTTTTTCACCTTTCTCTTCATCTCATTTTCGGGGTCTTTTATTGAGATAGAGTTTTTTTTTTTTTTTTTTTTTTTTTTTTTTTTGCTACTGTCATCTTCTTCTTTTTTGCTTGCAGCTGGAGTTTTTATTTATGATTGGGATTAATGTATTAGAAATTACATGTTCCTCTAAGTTTTGTCTTCCATTATGGTGTTTGCGTTTATAAGATTAGTATTTTGTTCTATAGGTGTATCCACTCTCTGTACCTGTTTGTTGAAAGAGCTGGGAAGTAGAAATTTCTGCATTATTTGTTTCCACGTATTGCTCAGAGATATGTTACAAGAAGTAACACCTGACTATTTTCTGCTATACAAGTTAACTTACACTTTGCTTGGTTGGTTAAGTGACCTAGTGAAGAGATACGAGGAGAAAAAAAATTCATTAAAACTCTACTAGATTGATAAAGATTATAAATGGGAGTAGTGATCATCATAAACTCTTCTAAATTGATATTGGTAATAAATTTGGAAATTGTTTTCATTATAAAAAAATACAAGCCCAGTGTTGATATGCAGCACCATAAACTATTCTGTTGCCTTATAAGATTTTTAAGACTCTTTCAAACTCTCCTTCTAGTGGAACTATTACTTGTGTTTTCTGGAGACCTGAGCTGAGGAGTTGTTATAAGGAAGATATTCAATGTCTAGTTGGGTTAGTTGTGAACTTGTGATCTTCAGTTGCTGTCATTTGCTTATTTGAAATTGCACAAATGGTTTTATTTATTATAATTCGTAATTGAAGCTCAATGATGTAATGTTTGTACAAGCACCACATAATTAAGAATGGTTTGAGTCGTATTTTGTGAATGCTGCTTGTCAATTACGAAATTCTTGTTCTCAATTGCTGAACATATCTGTTTGTGTTTTGCAGAAACAAGCTGCAAGCTGTGGATTAGTGTTTTCTGCTCTAGATTGGGCTCATCCTTGATCACATCAACACCATTTTTAAGCACATTAAGGTAATCAATCTGTCCTTTTGTTTTTTTTTTAACATAATTTGTTTCTAATTGCTTAAGATCCTACCTCTGCTCTGTAATTAGTTTACTTCTGCATTTTAATTAATTTTATGTCTTCGGTGATAATCATATACTATGACTTGTATATATATTGCAGATTCTTAATATGAAATTGTTGTTTGGTATATCTAATTCAATTGAAAGATGATGACATGGAGCAATATCAATATTATATTTTATTATATTTTATTAAGTTGATAACATCAAAGGGTTTGGTTGCCAGGCCATGATCCCATGGCATTTTACTTTACCTTTTTTTAGTCAAATTGGGGGCCAACTTTTGCATGTAGTAGAGCAGTCCTGGTAGTGGTAGGTGAGCACTAGTGGCAGCCGTAGTGGGTTAATCAATTATGTGTTTATGGTCATTTGATAATGATGTTATATATATATATATATATATATATATATATATATATATATATATATAAAAGATAATTTGTTTAGATCAGAATTCTACCCCATCAAACATAATTGCTTTCCTTTTAACCCCAAATTACAGCAAACAAATTTCTTTTCAATGTTAAAGCAATTGCAGTGTTGTTGAATCTGAGGACTGGAATATAGATAGTAGAAATATTTCTTTTATTTTATTTGATATTTTCTTATTGTCACTGTGTTACATAAACAACCAATTTAGTCGTAGAATTATTATAATTCTTAATTTTTAGCTATACTTTTACTTATAGAGTTATTTTAAGTCAATGATAAACTTAGACTTGAACACATGCATCCCATAAAAATTTAATTGATAGAAGGTTTTACATATGTATTCTTTATAAGAGGGATTTTGATATATATTAGTATATAGATAGTAGAAATATGGATGCCCAAGCAAGTCAAACTGCAAGCAAAAGGACAGTGAAAGCTACTTGGAATAAGAAGAATATATTAATATTTTGTGATCTTTGTATCCAAGCAATTGAGAAGGGGATGCGTCCTGGAACTCACTTCTCCGCAGAAGGTTGGATTTATGTTATTACAAATTTCAATGCAAAAACTGGATGCGCGTATGAAAGAAAGATGTTTAAAAATAAATGGGATCAACTGAAAAAAGAGTGGAAGATTTGGAAAGAGTTAATAGGAAAAGAGACAGGGTTAGGCTGGGATCCTGTAAGGCACACAGTTGCTGCACCACAAGAATGGTGGGATGAAAAAATAAAGGTTAGTCACTACTTTTCACTTGACTTTTTGTTAATTACTTGAATTGTTTTAAACTACTGTAACTTATACATTTATATATATTATATGTATATGTATGATAGGTGTATCAATCTGTATACTAATTAGTGTTGTCCTTCTACTTTGTGATTTTAGGTTGTACCAGCTGCTGCAAAATTTCAAAAAGAAGGTCTTGAACCAGACCTTGTTGAACGATTGGATTACATGTTTTCTGATACCGTGGCTATGGGAGAATATGCTTGGGCACCTTCTAGTACTGTACCAATTGCTGATGAACTAGTTCATGACAATGTCCATGTTGTAAGTGAGGAAGGTAACCTTGATGGAGGGCATGGTGATTCTACTGATAAGGGTTTTGAGGATAGTTTAGATGAGTTGATGGAAGAAAATACCACTGAAAAAATCAGCAACTTATCAACAAGAAGTAGAAACAAGAGAAAAATGGGACAAGGAACAACTAGTGGTAAAGGAAAAACTGTTAGGAAGAAATTGGGTGGTGCAGCAAAATTGAGACAAGATATATCTAGGTTGGTTGCTAGTGTGGAAAGTAGGAGTAGTTTAATGTCAAAGAAAAATGATACACCTAGCATTAATGAACTTATGGAAGATGTGAAAGCTTTGCCTGGTTTGGAAAATGGAAGTGAATTGTATTTTTTTGCTTCAATGTTATTCGAGCAAAAGGCAAAAAAAGAAGGTTATTTAAGTATGTCAAATCCTGAAGAAAAATTAGGATGGTTGAATTTTCAATACAAAGTCTTCCAGGGAAAACAATCTAATTGAATATTAGTGTATTATTTCTTGTCGGTATTTATTTTATGTAGGATGTCTGTAATTTGACTATTTGATTTACATGGAATTTTGTAATTTCGGTACATTTATATTCATTTTATGTAGTTGATGATGTTTAATTTAATTTTTTTAGGACAATCATACTAGAATGGATGGTGATGATAATAATGATCTAGTAGACAATTCGTCAAGTGATGACGAAGAAGAATTTTGGCAAATTTCAGCTTTTGCTACTGCTGCTATTGGATTATATTATGATTTATACATACATAAAAATCCTTGTATGGTTTCATATCATACTGGATTGAAATGGTTAAGAGAACTCATGGAGGGTCATGAAACGCGGTGTTTAAATATGTTCCGAATGAAGAAAGATGCTCTTTTGTTACTTTGTACGACTCTAGAAGTAAATCATGGGTTGAAGTCTTCAAAGAACATGTCAATTCTTGAGAAATTATGCATTTGCTTATACATATTAGCTCAAGGTGCATCAAATAGAAACACTCAAGAACGATTTCAACATTCTGGAGAAACTGTTAGCCGAATTTTCAGAGAAGTGTTGCATGCATTATGTTCACTTGCAAAGGATTTGATAAAACCGGTAGATCCTGAGTTTTCTAATATCCCAACAGAAATTCTCCATGATCAAAGATATATGCCCTATTTCAAGGTAAAATACAATTCATATGTTTTTCTTTTATAGAATTCTTTGTTATAAGTCGCATTCTTTTATTTATTTTATTAGTAATATATTTATATTTATTTCAGAACTGCATTGGAGCAATTGATGGTACTCACGTACATGCACATGTGAGTTTAGCTGAGCAAGTGCCTTTTATTGGTAGAAAAGGAATACCAACACAAAATATCATGGCTGCATGTAGTTTCGATATGCAATTCACCTTTGTGTTAGCAGGTTGGGAGGGCACAGCACATGATACACGCATTTTCTATCGAGCTATTAATGATCCAAATCTAAATTTTCCAAAACCACCACCAGGTGATTATTTACTTACAGTATATATTATTGTTTATTGTTATTTGTATTGTTCTAAATATTGACATTAAATTTAATATTTTTTTTTTAAATTATAGGAAAATATTACTTGGTTGATGCTGGATATCCACAAATGAATGGATTTCTTAAACCTTATAAAGGGGTAAGATATCATCTTCCAGATTTTAGACGTGGTCAACCACCGAGAGGGTATCAAGAAACTTTTAATAAAGCACATTCATCACTTAGATGTTGTATCGAGAGGACTTTTGGCGTATGGAAGCAAAGATGGAAGATATTAAGAGATATGCCTACGTATCCATTTGTAATCCAAAGGGATATTGTTGTTGCATCAATGGCATTGCATAATTTTATTCGAAGACATTCGTTAAATGATCCGGTTTTTACAAGATTTGATGAGAGTCCTGATTTTGTGCCACAAGACATTTTTGAAGATATTAGCGGTGATGTTTTATATGAGGAGAATCCTAGTAATAGTAGAGTAATAGAAATGGATTCTATTCGTGATGAGATTGCTTTTTCTTTGATGGAACAGACAAATTAGCAACAATCGTGTGTTGATCAATTTTTTGATTAACTTATTATATATGTATGGATGATTAGTATAAAAATTATTACTTTATATTAGTATCTTTCAATTAAAATAAATATGTCATTTTTTTTTTTTTTTTTTGTAATATGTATGTGATATGGAGATTAATAAAAAAATTATTAATAGCTAATAATATACAAATAAATAAATAAAATAATTTTTTTTTATTTAATGTATGTGCCACAAATTATTCATTTCTAATATTATTTAATTAATTTAATTAAGTAAAAATTAATTTATATCATTTATGTCCTTTTATATTATTTTATATATTAACAGCACTTTTATAAGCAGTTTTACCAAACACCACACAAACTGCTTTTAAGAATAAAGCTAGTTCTATAAAAATATTACCAAACACTTATCAGCTTTCCCAAACAGCACTTTCCCTAACAGCTCTTTCCCTGACAGCCCTTTCCCTGACAGCCCTTTCACTGACAGCCCTACCAAACTGGCCCTAAGAACCTTCTGCCAGGGTGTCATCATGTCATCAAATACTTACACGCTAAAAATCTAAAAATTCTAATATTATAAATTGGTATATTCTGCCTCTCTACTTTCTTTATGATTAATTTGTGCTATTTTAAAAGTCATTTTTATGAAAGGCCCAGAGAATTTGACTGAGAACCTAGTTCAATAATAATAATAATAATAATAAATCGAAGAGAAGATCTTATTGGACAATATGGAGAGTAAAACTTGGGTTGGAGGAAACATAAGGCGAAGTCCTTTTCTTTTTAATAAAGAGCTAAAAATCAACTTTAGTGCTTAAAAGCAATGATATAGATATCAGATCAAACAATGAAACAAAGGAGTTATCCATTTATGGTTTGATCGGTTTAATTAGGTTCAACTATAAGTTCAACTATATTTTTATTTTTTTAGAAAAATGTTATTAATTAATGAATTTTAATAAAAATATTATTCGACCGGAGATTCATTGATCTAATTTTTTCAGTCCGATCGGTTTTTTTGTCCAACTGATCAATGTCGAATTTTTCCAAAATTAGTACTTAATATCGAACCAGCCAAACTAATAACTGGTCCACAATTAAACTAACTGGTATGATTTTGATAATGTAAACCACTACTGAACAAATATTATAAATACAGATCAAACATAACACATAACAAATCGGTTAATCATATTTATGAACCTACATTTATAAAAACAGAACAGAATTGCGATAAAACTTTAATTTGTAATGAAAAACTCCTCCTAATTTGACTTTGATTTTAACATGTGAGATTAGAATGAACAAACTGAAACTTAATTATTTTTTATTTATTTATTCATATTTAGAGTTTAAGAAAATAATAATTTAGAATTGAGCGAATGGATTTAGTGGGGTTAACATTACGACAGAATACACAAAGGTCAAATTTACAGACTAAAATCAATCCAACTTTTCCTTTTAGCTTGTTCACCGTGTATTTTTTGACAATTTCCTTTCTAGTATGCTTTTGTATTTTCCGAAATTTCTTTTGAAACACTTTAATTATTCAACTTGTAATTCATGAAATTATTAAAATATCAAATAAATTAATTTATCTCGAGTCTCCAATAATGAAAAAGCGAATTAAGCTCATCATAATTGATTTAGCTGAATTAAAATTCGAAATGAGTTTTCAAATTATTGGAACAACCAATATAATATAAAATAGTAATGAAAATAAAATAAATGCGTACTTTATAGCTAGTTGTGTATCTTTTGGAAAAAAAGTTAATGCTTTTTTTTGAAAATTTCAACACAATGTAGCAGTCGGTGGTCGTTGTTTGAATCCAAATAAAATGCATTTGTTTTGTGGACTTTTTCGTTGAAGAAAAGAAAATTTCCATAAATGTGAATATTATAATTATTATGAATATGATCCCACGCGTAAATTAAATTCTGTGGGAATCCAAACCATTATTTATTTATTTATTTGAAAACAACCGTTATCTATAGGATGTAAAAAGGGCAGAGGACAGTTCCTCCATCCCATCCCCGTACAGTGTAGGGAAATATCATGCCCATTCCTTTCTATCAATTGGGGAAAATTTTTTTTATTTAATAAACATATTAAATTAATTAAATAAAAATTATAATTTTTTAATATTTAAACTAAATACAAATAATATGTTTGATTTTTTAGTTTGAATTATAATTAAACTATTTAAATACTATAAAACTAATATTAATATTTGCAAATAAAATTAATAAAATAAATTAAGAATTTTGGGGACGGGGATTTAACGGGACGGGAAAAGCTATTCACGTTCTCATCCTCATTAGTCTTTCGGAGATAAAATAATCCCTCATTCTTACTCCATGAAAACGTTATCGGAAATTTTCCGTTTCTGTCAGAACAGATCCCCAATAAGAATGGACCCCTATTTAGATCCATGATTATCTATTTATTTATTATTACCAGAAAAGGATGAGGGAGGCACGGGTTTGGTTTTGTCACGCATTTTTAAATGTTGGCTGATTGCAAAATTTGGCTGCTTTCGTTCAGTTACTGATATTCAACCATGCTTGTCAATTTGGTTCCTACTCTGCATATATAATTGCTTTATTATTATTATTATATGAATAATACTTCCATTTGCACAAACCGAACAAAGGTAGTTGTTGAATCGATTTAAATCCAATTACATTATTTTAGATCCATTTGATTCAGTTTGATTTCATAAACTAAATAGTTTTTCTCAGAATATATTATAAACTACCAATAACATAGATTTATAGCTATCCAAAAAAAACTGAAATGTCTAAAAGTAATAAATAATATTTTTTTTATTTCATTCACAGTACTAAAATGTAATAGTGAGAAATGAATCCACTAACAATGGAGGAGAATAACTCAAAATGGGAAATAAAATTAAAGGGAGTTAACATAATTAGCGAAATCTTTCCAATGATCAAGTCAGTAAGTTTTAGGGAGATCAGAAATATGCGAAATCTCTCCAATAATCAAGTCACTAAGTTTTAGAGAAAAAACTATACTTAACTACTATACTTAACCATAGAGGTGTGTTCTTTGGCATTTACATTATGTTTTGTAATGCTAGTGGGAGATATACCTATGCATACGTTGTGTTAATGATGAGGTGATTTATCTACTCTATATTTTGTAGGGTAGTGATGCAATCGGATCGTTATTCTGCTTGGTACAAGACTGAATCAACTAGCCTTACACGTGTATGGAGATAGTGAGTTTTTCCAATGCTATCGTCTTTTGCTTGACATGTGTTTTTTGCCGAGAGCAACAATGAATCTAGATTCCATATGTACGACTTAGATAGATATTATCTTTTTTTTTTTTTTTTTTAATAAACTTAGATGTTGTCTTTATATTATATGTTATTATATAAAAGGGACAAAATTGCTTTTCCCAATGTGCCATTGAAAATGAAAAGTCATTTTCAACGCTGCAAAATAAAATTGCCGCGATTTGTTAATCTCAGTCAGGAGTACTTTTGCAACGAAAAATTCTAATAGTTCATCTTTAAATTTTAAAAATAAATAAATAAATAAATTTATTTACGATTAAGCCTAATTTTAATATATGTATATAATTTATTTTATTAATATTTTATAATATAGTTTATATATATATATATATAATATTCAAATTATGTATATTTTTGGAAAAACTTTAAAAACCATTAATGTGGTTCCACTGTTTAACAAATTGAGGGTTCTTTTTTTTTTTTTCTTTTTTTGTTAAAAAGAGAACATGTGGTTTCAAAAGTTAGCAGCAAAAGAATGACTACCATTTTTTCATTGAAAATGATGATATGACAGAAGGTACTTTTGACCATTTAGCATTCGAATAATTTTACTTATATTATTTAAGTATTTTATATCAATGTTTACATATTTTCCATAAAATTTCCATTTTATTGTTATTTTTTAATTTATAATTATTATTTAATCAAGAAAAATATTTTGAGGACTACAAGAGTGGAACTACAAGGGTGATTTTTAAAAATTTTCCCAATATTTGTAGGGTATCAAAATATGAATATTTGTTGTTAAAACGTTAATTTCTTATGAAAAAAATTAGTTGATTTGGGCTGGGCTGGAAAATAAATCTAAAAATTCAAGCCCAACACATCCCTAACTCGTAATGTATATATTTTTGGACCACTCATAATTATGAAGTGAACTGAACGTCTGAACCTGGTGAAGCACTTTTCAAAGGTTCATGATATTGATAGAAAAGAAAAGGAAAACAAACAAATTGAGTTCATGAAATGGATATTTATATAGAGTGTATTAAGAATATAAAAATTGTTCTTGAAATGTCATCGATTAATTTAAATTATAATGGTACTGGTCGTCGGTCCATTTTTGGCATTAATATTAAGTTTTATCTATCAATGTTATAAAATAATAATAATAATGTTTTAAAACGAAACAATAATATATTCACACAATGTCTCAAAATTTTGAACTCTTTGATTCGCCATCCACCATTTACATAGAAAAGAGTTCAAAAAAAAAAAAAAAAAAAAATTGTGGTTTTGTCATATGAATTTACATAGAGAAGAATACTCCACTTTTAATTACAAAAGATGCCATACACTATCCACGGTTAGTAAAAAGGAGGAATTTGAGCTATGGTTTTTTTTTTTTTTTGGCAAATAATATTAATGGACAAGTGACACCTCAAGCAATAGAAAAATAACAAGTTGTAATTGATTAATTAATTAATTACTATTTGATTATTTAAATAAAATTTTAAATTTTAAAATAAAAATCTTAGACCCTAAAATATATTACGTAGTATAATTCTATTGGTTTAATAATAATGTATATCAAACGCATTCCATGTAAAACATGTTAACTGAATAACATATCAATTATTATATATCTGCAGGGAAGGATGAGGAGCATTAACTGTGACCAAGTCTCGAATAAGATTATTTCAATGAAAATACATGCGGTTAATAAAAAAAAAAAAAAAAAAAAATACCACATAAGCAAAATTTAGTATCATTGATGAATAATATATTTTCTTTTGGGTAAATATCAATAATATTTTTATGAAGCACCCAGTTTCATAGTTTATTTTGTCAACGACAGAATATATATTCTTTTCCTTTTATGTACATGAATGCTCTAATTCTTTCAAATCGAACATTATAAAAAAAATTTCAAATCATACTTATTGATGAAAATTAGAATATTTCCATTACTTTTATGTCCTTACAACCGTTGACAAATGACAGCCAAAACCGTAAGTTGACAACATATATGTAATGGAGACATCACTACAAGAAGAAGAAGAATATACAAAGGGAGAATAAATACAAAACGTAGGATTGTCGTGCATTTATTTTGTTTTGGTAGACTGCAGTTTTTATTTTCTAATTAAAATACCATAATTAGAAAAAAAAAAAAAAAAAAAAGAATAAGTTCTCAATTCAATTCTCTCCATCTTTGTGTTTTGTTTACGGAACGTTAGATATTGTTGTTGTCTTCAAAACGCACACTGGCTCATGTTTCTTTAATTTCAAGAATATTACAAATGTTGACACACTCGTATCAAATTATAATCATCAATCTTTTTCATATATATATGCGGTGAAAGAGATAAATCTATTAAAAAAGAAAGATTCTAAATTTACGATTCATGTTATAGTAAGAATGACAAATTAATACTTTTGTTTAGCGGCAAACATGGAGGGCATGCAGATTGCGATAACTATTGTAAAATTTTTCATGTATGGTTAGTGTTTATGTAAACAAAGGTCTAACTAAATTTTTCAACACATCCCTTTACGTCAAGATTCATCTTAGATACGTGGAGTACACGGGTGGTCCAACATCTTATCTATGACTATAATACCATGTAAACAAAGGTCTAATTAACCTCAAAAGGTATCTTAAAGATTAGGATTGTATCAATAATATAAAAAGCAATATTATCCCTTGGCCAAGCAATGTGAGATTCTAACGGTTAACTATTTTGCTTGACCTTCTAAAATAAGAAAGGCATCATAGAACAAAGGGGAAAAAAAAATATTTGAAATGAATAATTTAATGGCGGACCTCTCTTTTGAAAGATACATTTGTTCCCAATTAATTAACGTTAACAGAAATATGTATGTGCAGAAACGTATTGTACTGACTGAGTACATGAAATCATTTTAATATTTGACAAAATGGTAAATATGTAATATTGGAGTGTTTTTACCAATCAAAACCAATGTCCTTCGGATGGACGATTAGGAGTTGTTGTCCATATTCTATATTTAAATAATAAAAAAAAGTTCAAAACAAGAACCGTATACTAGCAAAGATGCTTTCATATTAATTGGTTGCCATTCAAACCAAATCTCTTTGTTTTCCCAAAGAACTTGATTTTTTCCATATTAAGAATTCTAGAATTAGTTTTGGGATATGAAATTTATTTGTTCCCAATCATGATAGCCTGCAATCGGCTGTTAGGGTTGTTGTTATTGTGAGAAAATATAGTAGTAGTAACAGATAATAATTCAATAAGAGAGTAGAAAATTCCAATTATGACATGTTAATTAGTGTCATTATAAGATATTATTTTAATATATTAACTTGCACATTAAATCTTAAAAATGAGCAAATTAAGAATTTAATATCACGTTGAAAAAAAATACTTCAACTTAAAGTTGAATGTGTTACTTTTATTGTTCTCACCACTATGACATTATTAGTTTATTGCTAAAAATCCTTTTCTTAAAAAAAAAAAAAAAAAAAGTAGATTCATAGGTATCAACTTTGTTATGACGCTTCTATTCATATATTTTCTTCCTTAAATATCGTGGTATCGGTTGGATACTCTGATTTTCACTTTTATCTAAGCATATAAATTCTTGTCCTGGAGGATCAATTAAACATACTGGTAAAAACTTTATTATTATTAGGCATTGATAAATAAAATAATTTCAGTTGGCCGCCGCTAAGTTACATTTTAAGTTGTCCCTTTTTCATTTAAAATTCAGCTGAAGCACTAACAGGGTGTTTGTTTTGGGGGATTAAGGGTGGGATAGAGATTTCTTATCCCCATACCACCCTTATCCCCCGTTTGTTTCCAATTAACTGGGATAGGGATAAGGGATTTTATCCCATCCCTATCCCAGATCCAAAAACTTCCCCCCCCCCCCAGGTATAACTCAGCTGGGATAAGGGGAAGTTTCATTTTTACACATTTGTCCTCCTTCTCCAGCAGCTCTCACGTTCTCCTCTCCTTCTCCTGCTCTTCTCCAGCAGCTCTCCACCACGTTCTCCTCCATCTCCTGCTCTTCTCCACCGCTACCTTAAAGTTTGGATTTTTCTTTGAAATTTCCCAGAATTGAGCATGTGGGATCTTGTGATCGCTAATTGATCCAACTCCAATTATTTTTCTGCTTTTTATACCTTATTCTCACTAGGGTGCAGAGGAGGAAGAGAAGAGGGGAAAAAATATTTGTGCTTTGGTTGATGGGCATGATTGTTGATATGCAAAACAATGGTGCTTCAAAGGGTTTGTGGGGATTGAGGAGTTTTATTTGGAGAAAGCACGTTGATTCAGTTCTTCTAAGGAGAGAGGGTAGCCAACAATTGGCTAAGAAACTCTCTCTTATTGACCTCATTGCCATTGGTAATTAACTAGATACTTATCAACTGCCAAGTAATTTTAAATTGAGCTTTTGTATGTTAGCTAACTTTTTGTTGAGGCTTGAGTTTGTGGTGATTATAGCAGAGCACTATTGAAATCTCTACTGCAAGTCTGCAACTTTTAAATGAGTCAAATATACAAGTTTCAATCATAAATTAAATGTGTTATTAGTATCAAGATTATGAATTGACTTGAGTTAAATCTGGGAATTGCTTCCTTGCTTACAGCAGGCAACAAACCAAGGTTGATAGGCTTATCATTCTTGTTTACCAGTCAGATCATAACAACTTATTTTTGCAGTTTGCTTATATGCATTTTATGGTTATGAACCATGTTACAGATTGTATACTTGTGGTTTATAGTGTGTGCATGTGTGAATTAGTGAATAGATAGCTGTATTAAATAAATCATAGGGATTTACATGATTCCTTACTTAGAATTGTCAAACCTGTATAAAATTTATAGTTTCTCTGCGGATGAAAATATCACATTCTTCTCATTCTCTCATGTATTTTACTGACCACTTTGTTTGAATACTTCTATTGTTCCTTGCTGGAAAGATGTTCATCATATTGGGTTTTCTGTTCATACTTTGTAAACAGGAGTTGGAGCAACAATTGAAGCTGGAGTATACATTCTTGTTGGTACTGTTGCTAGAGAGCAAACGGGACCAGCTCTTACTATTTCATTTTTTATTGCTGGAATAGCAGCTGCGCTATCAGCTTTTTGCTATGCAGAACTTGCATGCCGGTGCCCATCTGCAGGGAGTGCCTACCATTATGCATACATTTGCATCGGAGAGGGGTAACCTAGAAGTTGTTTAAATTCAAGCTTTTATACTAGGAACTCTCTCTCTCTCTGTGGTTACAAGTTGACAAAAGGAAAATGAAGTTCTTGAAGAACAAACAACAAAGTACAATAGAGAGAACCAGTTCTTATGTTGATATCAATTGATAGATATGCAAGAAGCACTAACTTGAGTTTTGTTCTTTCTCACGGTTACTTGTCTAGTGATTTATACTCAAGGAACTATGAACTGTAGTTACAAGATTTGCTTAGTGTTCCTGTTAGTGAAGTGTGAATGGATTATTAGGCATAATTAATGAACTTGCAAAAACTTGAAGTCAATTACATGATAGGCTTGATTTGGTTCCTTGTATGCTTTCTTATTGATTTAAATGTTATTTTCTTTTGTAGTGATGCGTGGTTGGTTGGCTGGGCATTGATTCTGGAATATACATGCAAATCCATATATCTATAACCTTAGCTTTTTGAACCTTACTGTCAACTTTTTTTCAATCTTTATGACAGGTGAAAAATCCTAAACGAGATTTGCCCCTAGGCATAGGCATTTCTTTGTCTATATGTTGCATTTTGTACATGCTTGTGTCTGTTTGTTATCGTTGGATTGGTGCCATACTTTGCACTGGATCCAGACGCTTGCCTTTGTGGCCAAATTGGCCACGGTCGCGAGCGCGACATAATTTGTCGCGCTCGCGAAATTGCCTACGAAGGCATCGCCAGCGCGACAAATTTTGTCGCGCTCGCGGAACAAGGCCAAATGGCCTTGTTCCCCACGGTCGCGAGCGCGACAAATTTTGTCGCGCTCGCGGAACAAGGCCATTTGGCCTTGTTTCGTACGGTCGCGAGCGCGACACAGATGTCGCGCTCGCGACACACCTGGATTTTTGAAAAAAATAGCCCTTGGGTTGGGTGACCCAACGGTCATAAACCCCAACCCAACGGTCTAAATGCCAATTTTTATATCTTTTTACATAAGTAATATAACATTTATTATTTTAAATATGTTTAGGGGTAATTTTGTCTTTTACATTGATTTATCCCTATCCCTATCCTACATACCAAACATATCTAAAATTATCCCTATCCCACTTTTAACTTTTATCCCTATCCCTATCCCAATCTTTTATCCCTATCCCTATCCCAATCCTTATCCCTATCCCTATCCCCATCAAATGCCAAACGCCCCGTAAAGGCTTTTCCAATATGAGCATTTCGACTACTGTTTCACAAAACAAAAGAGAATAACAAAAATAATATTGCGTGTGCTTGACAGGAAATGAATGCATTAGGCAGCATTCAAGAATCCACAGATTATACGGGCTGATCTTTTGGGCTTAAACAAAGCTGCCTACATATCAAGATTATATGTACACTATCTCATTTTATAAGTCCATTTGCGAGTACTACATTATTTATCTTATACTATTGACATATCACGTCATCCAGTAATCAAATACACTAATACACTAGTCGGCTCTACGATACTTGGGAATGCAACCGTGAGAAATAACATGCTGCATATTACAAGACACGATTTTTGAACCTCTAATATACAGTGCAGGCTCACCTCCATATTTTCTCAATGATCACATTATCTATCTGATAAAAAAAATATCACAACATTGTTGTTAATCCTTGATTACCGCCAAAAACGTTAAAAAAAAAAAAAAGAAAAAAAGACCTCATCTCCGTAAACCTAACTAGTGCTACAATTTTCTTGATTTATTATTACACCATAAGTCCTTGGGGAGGAGCTGCAGCCGCCGCCTTAGGCTTAGGCTTCTCCACCACGATGGCTTGAGTTGTCAGGACCATACCAGCAACTGATGCAGCGTTTTGCAAGCCACATCTTGTCACCTTTGCTGGGTCAATAACTCCAGCTTCCAGTAAGTTCTCATACTTGTCGGTCATGGCATTGTAACCAATCTCCCATTCACTTTCCCTTACCTTGTTCACAACCACCTCTCCTTCAATTCCAGCATTTTGAGCTATCAATGATGCTGGTGCTACTAGAGCCTACAGTTCAAGGTTTACAGTCAGCAAGTACGACCACCAATAACAGAGTTCCATTGAAATCAATGCAAGACACGGTTTGCACATTCTATCCTAGGTTATAGGAGCTTTAACGGATGATTACCTTTTGCACAATATCAGCACCTAAACGCTCATCGGCATCTTCAATTTTGTCCTTGATTGCTGGAACCAATGTTGAGAGATGAACCAATGCAGCACCACCACCAGGCACAATACCTTCTTCAATTGCAGCAAAGGTTGCATTCTTAGCATCCTCAATCCGGAGTTTACGATCTTCAAGCTCTGTCTCTGTTGCAGCCCCCACTTTGATAACAGCAACCCCACCCGATAATTTGGCAATTCTCTCAGCTAGTTTCTCCGTGTCATATACAGAATCTGTCTCTGCTAACTCCTTTTTCAACTGAGCAATTCTAGCTTGCAACTCATCCTTGGATGCAGCATCTGCAATAATGGTGGTGGAATCCTTGGTGATAGTCACTTTCCTGGCCAAACCAAGCTGCTCAACCGAAGTGTTTTCAATGAGCAAACCAAGATCACTAGCCTGGAACTCAGCTCCTAAGATATGGTGAAACCAATAAGATTAGCAACTACCAACAAAAGCAACATACGTACATACAATTCAGGAAAAATTGCAATAAGGAATTATAAAACAAGTAATCAGCATCTTAAATCCTGTCACAGAATCAGTATGTTATTGCCCTCGAGTTCTTAATACCATCAATTTGGGCACTTTTAGGTGCAAGGCATGCACTCAACAGAAGGCAGCACGACAAACTAAAGTTGTGAATAATAAAAGACTTATCAAAAAAATCATTACAAGAAATCACATTACTTATTACACAACATTCTTAAGTGTTGTCCAATCTCCCAAAAAAAGACATCACTATATAGAACATACCTGTCAAGATGGCAATGTCCTGAAGCATAGCTTTTCTCCTCTCACCAAATCCAGGAGCTTTAATAGCAGCAACATTAAGGATGCCCCGCAACTTGTTAACAACAAGGGTAGCTAAAGCCTCCCCAGTGACATCCTCAGCAATTATAAGTAGAGGTGCTCTCAGTTGACTAGTCTTTTCTAATAGGGGAATTATGTCCTTGATGGCCGTAATTTTTTGATCCGTTATCAAAACTCTTGCATTCTCAAATTCACAGATTAGCTTCTCAGGATTGGTGACAAATTGAGGAGAAATATAACCTCTGTCAATCTGCAATCCGAAGGAGAAAGGTAAAACTTTAGCATATACTGTCTAGAATCATTAGACTAGATTATATCATTAGACTAGATTATGGCCCAAAGAAAAGGGGGGAAAAGTTATACGAACCTCCATTCCTTCTTCAACTTCAACTGTTGTCTCAAAGGAGGATGATGACTCAATAGACAAGACACCATCAGGCCCAACCTTGTCAATTGCATCGGCAATCATTGTCCCAATAAGCTCATCATTTCCAGCAGAAATGGAAGCAACAGCTGCACGCATAACATAAAACGAGTTAAAGATCACATAAGAGCAACATAACAATCTATCTAATTGTTTGTGTGAAATAAATTAGGCAGGATAAACCTTTGATGTCATCACGACCCTTAACAGGCCTAGCCTTCTTTTCTAGCTCTTCTATCAAACCTTGCACAGTTTTATCGATTCCCTTTTTTATCGAGACCGGATTGGCACCAGAAGTTACACTTAAAAGCCCTAATTTGATTATTTCACGTGCTAGAACTGAAGCAGTGGTTGTTCCATCACCAGCAGAGTCATTAGTTTTACTGGCAACCTTCACACAACAAATTCAAATCAGATCAATATCATGATTCAATACCCATGCCAAATAAGAAATTTAAATACAGAATAATGACAAGAGATTTTGTTAAAAGGCCTGACCTCCCTAATTAGAGCTGCACCAGCATTCTCCATGGGATCTGGAAGCTCAATAGCTCTGGCAATTGTTACACCATCATTGACTACCTTTGGGCTCCCATACTCATCCAAAACAACATTTCTCCCTACAAGATGCAAAGAGAACCAACCTCATCGTTAGTTTTTAAACTGAGAAGCTGCAGACCACACCTCCTGAAGAAGGACTTCACTTAAAAATTGACAAAATGAAATGAAAGCTGCATAGAAAAGACAGCATATTCCGAAACATTGATGAAACTTTTTTATCCAAGCAAACTGAGAACATAAGAAGGGCAGAGCCAAATAATAGTTTGATCAAATAAGGAATATTAAAAGTTACCTCATTAGTTTGATAACTATGAAGAACTGCATTTAAATAAAATAAAATTTAAAAAAAAAAAAAAATTCTGGTAGGCAAGTCTCCCAAAGTGTGGAAATGACAATCAAACAGGATAAAAATTCAAGACAAATATGTACTCCTAACATTTCGATCGACTCCAAAATTTGAGCGACTGAAAGTATTATCGATTTCTAGCCAATCGTCCAATAAAACTTCAATGCATACATTTAAACTTTTTCAAGCTAACCTAGATACATTACCCACTGATTGACTAATCTATCAGTGCTCCTGCTGGAAAAAAGAAGTTACCTCTGGGACCAAGAGTGAGGCCAACAGCATCAGCAAGCTTATCAATACCAGACTGAAGCGCTTGCCTCGAATTCTGATCAAAGGCAATCTCTTTAGCGTTAGCTCGCACTAAAAATCTTCTGCTTGATTGCCCATAATTCAATCTTTGATTATGCTGCTGATTCGCTCTCCTCCTCAGGCTCCCCTAAAAGGCAAATTGAATAATTAGCAAGGAACATGGAGAAATTGAGATTGGCGATCAATAAAAACTCGATAACTTGACAGAAAGATTCACATATCCACAAAACCACGTCAAAAAACAGAAATGAAAATCCAATAACCGCTATCAAATTTGAGCATTTGTTCATCCGGGGAGCAATTAGAAGAGGAGAGAGAGAGAGAGAGGTACCTGTTTGGGAGAGCAGAAAATAGAAGCGGTAGAGAGAGCATTGGAGGTAGCCATTTGTAAATCGCGGAAAAAACGAGTGGGAGAAATTGAGCTTATCTGAGTAAGAGCGGTGTGGTGTTGGATAAGAAAAGGAGGCAGGGAAGAGGTATAATTAGGGTTTAGTTTTATTGAAGGAAATGATGAGGTTCCAGAAGATTCTTTCAACTTCGTTTTAGTATGGTATGGAGCCGTTGAGGCTTCTAGACTTTGTTTGTTTGGTCCGGAAGCTCAGGCTCAGCTATGTTATATCACCCACCCATAAATACATGACAAATATAATACTCATAATTGTAACTTCTTTTCCCCCAAGCACTAGCATATAATATAGCCCGTTCAAATGGACGAATTTTTATAAATTTTATTAAATTTAAAAATTTTAGTTTTATTTCATTATTATTTACTCTTAATTTCTTAATTAATTGTATATAAATAATAAATGAGAAATGACATAGATAGTATTAAAATACAAAGTAATCATTTTATAACAAAAAAAGAAAAAAATAAACTAAAAAGGAGAAAATTAATAAAAATTTATAATTTCTAAGTATTCATTTTTTGTAAAGATAATTAAATATAAAAAAATAAGAAAAATTGTAGTAATTTGTAAAATATTATTTTTTATTTTAATAAATCAATGTTTTTAGAATTTGTTCTCAGTGCCAATTCATATATATATTATATATAGTAGATATAAATAGGACTTAAATACAAAGTAAACTTTTTATAACAAAAAGGAAAAAGTAAACTAAAAAGGAAAAAAAAAATAAAAATTTTAAAGTAAAAGAATTTAACTTAATCATTTCTAAGTATTTATTTTTAGTAAGAATAATTAGATATAAATATATTAGAGAAATTATAGTAGTATGTAATAGATTCTTTTTATTTTAATAAATAAATCTTTTAGAAAATCTCAAGAATCGACACGTGTCTCCAGTGTCTATTTATTTATATTATATATAGATTTATATTATATATAGAATATAGATATAGATGATATAGATGGGACTAAAATGCAGAGTAAATTTTTTATAACAAAAAATGAAAAAGAAAACTAAGAAAATAAAATGAAAATTCTAAAATAGGAGAATTTGTCCCAATCATCTATATGTATTCGTTTTTTGTAAAAATAATTAAATATAGATAGATAGAGAAATTTCAGTAATATGTCAAACATTATTTTTTTATTTTGATAAATAATTTTTTTTTTTTAGAAAATCTAAGGAATTTACACATTTTCCAAGTCTCTATTCTTTTATATCATATATGGATTAGAGAATGTTATAAGAAAGTTGCTTAGATTGAAGAATATGTTGGTGTAATACCCCGAATTATTTATTTTGTGAATATCCGTATAGAGTGTTTAGATGCATATATGGTTATGTATATATTTAAGTGAGTTAATGAGAAATTATAAAAGTTTAGAGATGAATTGGAAAATTATCGAATAAGGAGGGATTATAACGGATATTTTACAAAAATCAATTTAATTAAATTTGGAGATGGCCGATACACATAGACATGGCCACGGTTCATGAACCTCCGGTTCAGGTTCATGAACCGCCGGTTCAGGTTCATGAACCATCGGTTCAGGTTCAAGAAATCCTTGAACCTTAACCTTAACCTTCAAAAGGGATGAACCGCCGGTCCAGTCCGGTCCGGTTCAGGTTTAGGGTTTGACCAGGGTTTGAAAAGGGTTTGACAAGGTTCAGACAAGGTTTAGGTTCGGTCCGGTTCAGGTTCAACCCTTTTCAATAAACATTGAGAATTTAATTTCCGTGTGATTTCGATATAGACATTTCTCGATAAATTATTAATATATATATAAAAAAATAATTTCTCAAATATAAAAAACAACTTATATTTTTTATTTTACAATTAATAATTTACATAATATAAAAAGTATTACAAAAATATAACTTGTACAAATGGACTATTTATTTCTCTTATACATTTAAAAACAAAATCAAGTGAAAGAAGTTAAAAAAAAAAGAAAAAAAAAAGAAAAAAGAAAGAGAGAGAGAAAGGGCTTGAACTTAATTTTATTAAGTTGCCTACGTATCCTCGGGGTTAGAGGAATCAAAGCCCACGTAGTTCTCTTACCTTCAAAATTAAGTAGAAACCCCACTTACCTAACTTGAGTCATCCGATTCGGAAGTGGTAGGAATTGTTGTAGTATCTCCAACATACTCATCGGATGATGATGATGGAGCGATGTTGGATTGAGTTCTTAATTCTGCCCTTTTCCAATCATTCACACAAACTTGTGTTTCTAATGATTCGGGTGCCATCTTCGATCTCCTTGGGTCTAGAATATTTCCCCCTATACTAAATGTTTGCTCCACCGAAACTGTTGAGGCGGGAACAGCTAAAATTTGAGCCGCGATCTTCGCTAGTATTGGAAATGTCCTCTTATGTCTCTTCCACAAATCTAAGATGTTGAATTCTAAATCTGTGGCATCATCAAACTCAAAAATAGTTGTTAGATAAATGTCGAGCTCCGAATGTGAGCTCAAATGCCTTGGTTTTTTAGACCTTTCCATCATAAATTTTGTTCCTGTTCTTACTGCATTGGAGTTTGATGGGATAGGAGGGAGTGAAGGGGAATGAACATTATCAATAATATGAAAATGACTAAATAAATCATTAACAAAACATTTAACTCTCAATATCATACCACTTACATCCATATCTTCTAATCCTAACAATTCATAATAATTTTCTAACATTTCTTGTAAACCATCATATTTAAATCTAGGATCAAAAAGAAAAGCAACAAGATAAATATCGGGAATTATTTTGTAATAATTTAACCATTTCGATTTCATTTGTTGAATGGCTTCATGAATTTCAAAAATTTTTTCACCCTCATTTAATGCACATGCAATATTCAATGCTTCAACACAAAATAAATGAGAACTTGGTTTATACACATGACTAAAAGTGAAAGTAGCATCATTAAAAACTCTAAAAATTTCCATAACTTTAGCACATAAATCCCAATTTTGTGGTAAAAAATTAGAGTTTGGAATATTTTCAGTAGCAAAAGAACACAACAAATTTTTGTATTGAAGTGATTGACAAAGTAAAACATAGGTAGAGTTCCAACGATGACCAACATCTTTTGAAAAACGTTTTGGATGCATGTTATTTTGTTCACAAAATTTTAACCAATTTCTTGTTACATTAGGATGCACCCAAATATATTTAATAACATCTCTTATTGGTTTAATTAAATTAACCATTACATGTAAACCATCTTGCACACATAAGTTTAAAACATGGCATACACATCTTACATGGAAAAATTTTCCTCCAAAATTTGGTTCACAAATAGATTTCAATTCATTTATTGAAACATTATTAGCGGATGCATTATCAAAAGAAATCGCAAAAACTCTATAAACTAATCTATATTCTTCTACAATGGTATGGATTATTTTACATATATTATGTGCGGCATGCGAATCATCAAATTCTCTAAAAGCTAAAAGTCTTTTGTTCAATTCAAAATTTTCATCAATGAAATGACATGTAAGACCCATGTAAGAATGAATTAAATTATGATCACTCCAAATATCACTACAAATAGAAACATGTAAATCATTATTACTAAAATAATTTACTAAATCATGTTTTCTTTTTTTATAAGCTTTAATCAAATTTCTCTTAAGCGATGTTCTAGGTATTTTTTTAAATGCGGGTTGAACATCTCGACTAATCCAATCATTAATACCAATTTTTTCACCAAAACTAAAAGATAATGAATCTACTGAAATAGCTTCCGCTGAACCATAAGTACTAGTAGCATGATCATAACGAAATAAACTAGGAGGTTGAGAAGAAGATGATGCAAACCCGGATAATTGCGTTTGTCCCGGCACCATTCCCATTTTTTCGGGGTGTTTATTTTGAAGATGTCGCGTCAAAGTCCCGTAGCCTTCTCCCACTTTCCAATCATACTTAGTACCACAATAATTACAAATTGCATCTAATTTATTATTAGATTTTATTGGACCCTTCTTAAAATGTTTTGTAAAAATTTGGGAACTAAGAACTCTTCCTTTCACTCCCCCCTCTTGGGTAGGAATAGATTGAGTTTCACTTTGCTGCGTTTCCAAATTTTCAACATCAATATTTTCATAATTTGCCATATTGTTAGTAAAATTCAAAATAAATATTAGTAAAAATAATGTAATAATATAACCTGTAAAATAAATTAAAACAAAACTTTTAAATAATATTATGTAGAATAATAAAATGATTTGTAATAAAATGTAAATGAACAAATTAAGTAGTAAATAATATAATGTAGAATATTAAAATAACTTGTAAAATGTAAATGAAAGTGTGAAAAAATTGGATATAATAGAGAGAAAGAGAGAGTGTAAAGAATTGTGTGAAAAAATTAAAAGGAGGATAAGGTTTTTATAGGGAAAAAATTAAGAAAAAAAATAAAAAATAAAAAGCAAATCCAACCGTTAACGGTTGGATTAAATTGAAATTGGAAAAAAGAGACGTTGTTGAATGTCTTTTTTTTCCCAATTTAAGAAATAAACAGGAGGCCCACAACACAACATCAACGTCTCTTTTATTTTTTAAATTTCTTCAAACCGCCGGTTAACCGGCGGTTTGAAGGTTTATCAAACCAACAACCATGAACCTCAACCTTATTTCCTATTGAACCTCCGGTTTCGATCCGGTCCGGTCCGGTTCAGGGTTTGACCGGGTTTGACCCGGTCCGGTCCGGTTCGACCGGTTCAGGTCCTATTTGGCCATGTCTAGATACACAACCATCTCTTTCTTTTCTTTTTCTTCTTCTTCTTCTTCTTCTTCTTCTTCTTCTTCTTCTTTATTTTCTTTCTTTCTTTCATTTTTACATTTGAAATTTCAACTCTCAAATTCTCCCTCAATTCTCATCCTTTTTTCGCAAACTTTATATCGAAACGAAGCTCTCAACACGTACTATAATTCTATATAAGTTTTAGGAGGAGAAATTACTTGTTGAGAGAGAGATAAAAGCTAGAAATTTTGTGTTATTGGCTGTCCCATCGATTCACCACCTTCCGTCCAAAATTTCAAAAATCTGACCCCGGAAATGAACTCAGGAGGCCGGAAAACCTTTGGGTAGGTTGAGAATCGGAGCATACAAGCTTGATTTTCTGGTAATCGGAGCTTCGTCGGGTAAGTTCGAAATTTTCCGGCGACGGGCAGTAATTCCGACGAAACATCCAACCGGTAGGCGGAGCAGGAGAGCCGGATAAATAGGATTCGTCGGCTAGGAGTATCTGTGAGTTAATTATATGTTATGCATACTTAATTTAGCATTTGCATTCATGACAAATTTTTCAAAGTTTAAATCTTTATTATATGGTTATTATCATTATTTAAAAGGGTATCGCCTATAATTATAATTATATATATATATAATTCCAATGGTGGTTTAAATACATATATGGACATGCTTCCTGGTGAGCGGCATTAGGACCTTGTGCGCACAGGTACTATCGGGCCTATGGAATAAATGTATGAATTGATGATATGTTTATGGATAAGCTCGGTTGAGTTATTCTCGGGCTATGTGATATTATGGCATTGGAATTAAGTGAGGCTGGGTATGGGTTCGGTTGAGTTATTCTCGGTCCTCCAGCCGACTGGGTGTGGGTTCGGTTGAGTTATTCTCGGTCTCCCAGTCATTGGATATAAGAGAGCCAAATGGCTATGTAGATTATGCGATACTTTGGGTATTGGGGTTTAGGGTCCATGACATATGAAAACCACTTATTAATAATTGTTTTATTATTTGGTTTACCAAAATCATGTGTATGAATGCCTGTACGACATATATATATATATTCATACGTAAAGTATTGTGTGATTGGTTGATTGCTAAATTATTCATGGATTGCATATAATTAATTCACTATGGGAGGTCTGACTCCCTAAATTTTTCAAGTAGCTAGAAGCGTGTTGCAGCCCAAGATCTTCCTCCGGGCGGCACATTAGTCTTATTATGTAGGTTATCATTAATTGCTTTTAATATATTAAATTTCTAGACCGCAGTACCAGAGTAAGGATTATATTTGATGTTGTGTATGTGAAAAGGATTTAATGTGTTAAGTATGACGAATTTAAATATTATATTTTGAGACTTTAATTTAGAGTATGGTTTTAGGCTTGCTACGGGTACCGTTGGCGATATGCCTACCCGTTCCCTAGCACCGGTCACGGCCGGGATTTGGGTCGTGACAAAGTTGGTATCAGAGCTTAGGTTAAAGATTGTCTAACCTAGTAATCTTGTACTGCGGAGTTAGGATTCGAACTCGTCTTCGACAGTCTTCTCATAGGTAGAAATCAGCTTACCGTAAGAGTCTTGTTATTTCTAATATCTATTCTTGTTTTCAGAATGAGGCGATCAAGAGCTGTAAGACCACCTGATGAACCCGAAATTAAGGATTTGGGTGATGAGAATTTTGAACATCACGAAAGTAGTGATTTACCTCCACCACTACTGCCTCTATCCCTTCAAAGTGGCAGAGGTAGACCTAGAAGACAAGTAAATCCGCAGGATGAACAAGTAGAACGTTTGCAAAATGTTCAACAAAATCCGTCACAAATTCCATAAGGAAGGTATGGAAGGCAAGGAAATTTGGAAGATGATCAAGTAGAGCGTCCGCATACTGTGCAACAAAATATTCCACAATTCCCATAATGATTCAACTTTAACCAGTTCTTATCAGGTGTAGAAGTAATGCAGCAAATGTTGATAAGACAAGGACAGAATGAAGACAACTCTAGTGGTATAGGTACAGTTGAAAGATTTGCCCGAATGAATCCTACTACATATGATGGTGTTGATGGGGATGCTATGGATTACCTTGATGAAGTTGAGAAGAATGCAAGATATTTGAAAGCCAATGAATATGAAACTATCCAAATGGCGGAATACTCTTTAAGAGGTGATGCAGGAGTTTGGTTTAAGGATTATGTTTTTCCTCAAATGCAGAACATGTCATGGGATGAATTCAAAGAGCTATTTAAAGAGGCTTTCATTCCATTTAGCTACAGTGAGGAGTAGAGGAGAAAATTTGTGACCTTTAGAAAGGACAGGAATATGTCTATGAAGGAGTTTCATTGACAATTTCTAAGGTTGGGTAGATATGTTCCAGAAGTGAGGCAAAATGAAAGGATTAAGTGTTCCACTTTCGTTTTAGGGTTGGGAGAGCACTATACTTCTTTGCATGCTTTCTCAACAATGAGAGGATGCACTTTTTCTCAGTTGGTTGATGCTGCGAATCGAATGGAGCTTGATTTTAATCAAGCAAATTTGATTTCTCAATCTATTCAGAATCCTAAGCCGAGAGATGGTGGTCAGTCTTCTTCTGCTACAATGGGTAATACAGACAATTTTCATATGGGAAGTGCACAACCTTCTAATCAGGAGACAAGATTTCACAAGAAGGGGCGCCACAGTCAAAGGCATGGTAGAGGGTTCTACCAATATGGTGGTGGACAAAGTTCCA
Organism: Euphorbia tirucalli; assembly: GCA_039660915.1. Classification (NCBI taxonomy): domain Eukaryota; kingdom Viridiplantae; phylum Streptophyta; class Magnoliopsida; order Malpighiales; family Euphorbiaceae; genus Euphorbia; species Euphorbia tirucalli. The sequence goes on from CM077639.1 coordinate 18,759,631, forward strand.
GTTCTGGCCATTGTAGTTCTACATCAGGTTCTAGTGCTTGTGTTAATTGTGGTTTATGTTGCTCCTGGCAGTTGTTTTAGATGTGGGCAGCCTGGACATTTTGCTAGACAATGTCCATAATTAGGATTTCAGCCAACTCCCTCTCAAGGCTGGGTCCGGCCCGCTACGGCTAGGGCAACCAAGTTGCCCTAGCAGCAGCAGCCGCTGCCGGTAGCTCCGCACCCCGGGAACAGCTAGATTTTTTTTTTTTTATAAACAGAAAATGTAAAATAAAAAAAATATATCATGGCATTCATAAACAAGAAATTCACCAAGAATTCCAAAACATACAATTAAATTAAACAAACATAAACCAATATGCATATTCAATTTCAATTGTATAAAATCAAATGGGGAAAAATCTTAAACCCAAACCAAGAACCCTAATAAAAAATCTCTAATTTTAAAACATGGGATTCAACTAATTTTAACAATTTTCATGGATCAAAAGCCTGCTCTGATACCATTGTTGGGATTTGTCACCGGAAATCACCTGATAAAAGCGGAAGAACGCGATGATTTCCTCAAATCCGTGCCTAGGAGCAATTGAGATGGAAATTGGAAAAACAAAAATTTAATAGAAAGAGATAAATCTCTTACCCGAAATATCTCTTTCAGAGATGAATGCAGATGGCAGGAATCAACTTAGAATCCCTCATCGTTCACGTACACGAACGCCTAACGAACACCACCCGTGCTAGCGTCGGAAAACACGAACTTTGGAGAGGAGGGCTAGGGTGAATTTCGGCTGTGGTGGCTTAGCTTGTGGTGGCCAAAATTCTCAGGGTTATTAAACCCGAGGTTGGCCGAAATTCCTAAAGGAATTTTGGCCCAACTTGGCTCTGTCATTTGTGTGGGCTTCCTTCTTTTAATTCAGGCCCAATCTTATTTTAATTAGTTTGGTTTAAATTAATTTCAAGTCCAACTTTAGTTTACCCATGTATTTAATACATTACATCAAGTAATATATTATTTACATTTAAATTAAAATTAGTTTGACTAATTAATTTAATCCATCAAAATAAAATTAGATCCTCACAAAATAAAATCATATGTAAACCTATACATATGAATATTTTCACATAGGAAATAATCTCATAATTAATCCAATTAATTATGAAGAACTAATCAATTATTAATTTTTATTATTACGATCAATCCAATTGATCTTTATAATATAATTAATATATACCTCTCTCTCCAGAGTGTATACTCCAAGTATACATGTGATTCCTTAAGTCGGTATTCAGTCGCTCAATGTGTATCATCCCGTGGGCCTGTGGCCCACAGACTGTACTTGGGCTCTAGCAAGCCACTACAGCCCCCAATCAAGATGGAGATGGCAGTCTAACTGTTATCATAACCCTGTAGTTCGAACTTGTATATCCCATGTCATTGATATCGGTGTCCAACACAGAGGCATGGATTGATCACCCTCTTTTGTGTCCGGAAATTAACTTGATCCCGAATGCACTGAAACTCACAAACAAGTTCCAACTCGTTTGGGTGTGGCCACACTCTTATCAGTTACATTCATCAAGAGGCCGATGATATCTTCTCAGTGGACTACTGAGTGACAAATCCCTTCTGCATATCCATAGCATTGCTATGCTAAGTGACATACCTGAAAGCACCCATACTTGGCACCCTATTACAGGCCCTTTAGGCGTACCCCTAAGTATGCGACCTCACATGCAACACCATCATATGGTCAGGTCATAGGATCCATACAAGTACTACATGAGAATCACTTGTGATACTATACCATGTGGATTTCTCGTTTAGTGGATCTATCCAGTACCATGCCCCTTATGCATGTACCCATTAACTTGATTGACATCCCATGTCCAATAACCGCCATATAACCAGGTTAATGATAGTCTCTTGTTCCATTCATTCCCATGACTGGAACAGACTACGGATCTATTCATGGTCATATCGTTTACCCTATCCATGGTCTTACTGCCAAGTGCATGACACTGGTCATCATGGATATGGATATGTCCATTGGATACTTCATTTAATATATTGCACAAGATAGATATAATAAATAAATTAATACCTTTATTAACAACACAAATAAGTATAATACATAAATCCAATAGATGTATAATACAAATACAAGGACCAATGCCTCGGGACTAGCGCATATCCAACAATCTCCTACTTGCACTAGTTCCAACTAGGCATGGGCATAATCCCTATAGATCTAGTATAACCCTCGTGCTTTGGCTGGGCCAGTGCCTTGGTTAAAGGATCTGCGACATTATCCTCGTTGTCCACTCTGTGCAATGCAATGTCACCTCTCTCCGTGATCTCTCGTATGAGGTGAAACTTTCTGAGCATGTGCTTTGTGTTCTTGTGTGACCGGGGCTCCTTAGCTTGTGCAACGGCCCCATTGTTGTCACAGAAGATATCAACTAGGTCCTGGATAGTTGGCACTACTCCCAACTTAATGATAAACTTCTTCATCCATACAGCTTCCTTAGCCAAATCACATGCATTGATGTACTCAGCTTCTGTTGTAGAGTCCGCGATGGTTGGCTGCTTTGAGCTCCTCCAGCTTACAGCACCACCATTTAGCAAAAATACATACCCAGACTACGACTGGTACTCATCCTGGTCAATCTGGAAGCTTGCATTAGTGTACACAGTAACTGATAGCGCTTCCTGACCACCATGCACTAAGAAGCTATCCTTAGTCCGGTTAAGGTACTTAAGGATTACCTTGACATTCCAGTGATCTTCCCAGGGATCCTATTGGTGCCGGCTGGTCATACTTAGTGCAAAGGCGACATCAGGTCTCGTACATAACATGTAGTACATAATTGATCCTATAGCCAATGCATATGGAGCCAATTTCATGTTCTCCCTGTACTCCCTTGTCTTAGAACAGTGCTTCTTACTAAGTTTCAGCCCATGGCCTATTGGCAAGAAACCTTTCTTAGCCCGGTCCATGCTGAACCTTTTCAGAACTTTGTCTATGTACGAGGCCTGACTTAGGCCCAGAAGCTGATTTGATCTATTCCTATAGATCCTGATCCCTAGGATCATCTCAACTTCGCCTAAGTCCTTCATTGCAAAGCACTTACTCAACCATTGCTTTACCCCTTGCAGTGTAGGTATGTTGCATCCAATGAGTAGGATGTCGTCCACATAAAGTACCAAAAATGTGACAATGCTCCCACTTGTCCTCTTATACACACAAGGATCATCTTGATTCTGTATGAAGCCATATTCCTTTATAGCCTCATTGAATCTAAGATTCCAACTTCGGGATGCTTGCTTCAGTCCATAAATGGACCTTTGAAGCTTGCATACCCTTCTCGGATACTTTGGATCGACAAAACCCTCAGGTTGTGTCATGTACACATCCTCGAGTAGCTTTCCATTAAGGAAGGCGGTTTTGACATCCATTTGCTAGACTTCATAGTCGTACCATGCGGCTATGGCTAGCAAGATCCTGATGGATTTGAGCATGGCTACTGGTGATAAAGTCTCATCATAGTCTATTCTATGGACTTGTCTGAAACCTTTCGCAACCAGACGCCCCTTGAAGGTATTGTCGACCTTTAGCTTATATCACCACTTGCAACCTATTACCTTAGCACCCGGAGGTGGATCAACCAAGTTCCAAACTTGGTTATCGTACATAGATTGCATCTCTGCCTCCATGGCTTGACGCCAATTCATAGACTGTGGGCTTATTATAACCTTCTGGTAGGTTTTGGGTTCTTCCTCATCCCAGATGAGAAGAATTTGATCATCGGTGATGAGGAAACCATACCTCTCCGGTTCCCGACGATCCCTACCAGACCTTCTAGTTCCTTGTGCGGCCTGGGTAGGTGCTTCCTCCTGTGGAAGCTCCACCCGGGCCTCTGAGTTATCCTCTTCAGGAGCTTGTGGACCTTGAACTTCCCTGAGTTCAACGTTGCTCCCACTATCTTTCTTAGAAAGGAACTCCTTTTTTAGAAAGACCCCCTTCCTTGCCACAACACCTTGTTCTCGGCGGGGTTGTAGAAGTAATACCCTTTAGTTTCTCTAGGGTAGCCCACAAACAGGCATTTATCGGTTTTGGGCTCCAGCTTGCCACTAGTCAATTTCTTGACATGTGCTTCGCATCCCTAAATCCTTAGGAAAGACACATTGGGCTCCCTGCCCGTCCATATCTGATATGGGGTCTTTTCCACTGCCTTAGTTGGAGTATTATGTAAGATAAGAGCTGCTGTCTCGAGGGCATGTCCCCAGAAACTAATTTGGAGAGAGGCTTGACTCATCATTGAGCGGACCATGTCCAATAGGGTCCTATTCCTCCGTTCGGACACCCCATTCCATTATGGTGTTCCAGGAGGAGTGAGCTGTGGAACTATTCCATGCTCTCTCAAATATGAGTCAAACTCTAGGCTTATATACTCACCACCTCGGTCCGACCAAAGGGTTTTGATATTTCTGCCTAGCTGGTTCTGTACCTCGTTCCTAAATTCCTTGAACCTATCAAGGGTCTCAGACTTGTGTCTCATCAGATAGACATAGCCATATCTGCTGAAATCGTCCGTGAACGTGACGAAATACAGGTGCCCACCTCTGGTCGCTGCACTCATGGGTCCACATACATCTGAATGTATTAGGTCCAATAAGCCAGTGGCCCTTTCAGCCTTCTTGCTAAAAGGCGCCTTGGTCATCTTGCCTCGTAAACATGATTCGCATGTATCAATTGACTCCAAGTCAAATGACCCTAAGACTCCAGCTTTGTGAAGCCTAGCTATGCGCTTCTCGTTTATGTGGCCAAGACGACAATGCCATAGGTAGACAGGATTAAGTTCGTTGGGCTTAACTCTTTTTGTGTTTATGTTAGAGACATGACTGGTTTCATTTAAGTCCAGGATATACAGGCCATTATTTAATAGAGCATCTCCATAAAATAATCGCTCTCTAGATATGGAAATTCTACCATTAGAAACAGTAAAATAAAATCCAGAATTATCCAACATCGAAACTGAAATAATATTGTGAGCGGACGACGCGTTTTCGACGGACGAGGGACTCCCTTTCGGAAGGGGCGCCACGATCTCGGGCGGGCCCCTCCCTCGCGTAGGGTTTTTATAATGGGAAATTCACGTTTTGAAAAATAAATGGAATTAATGCATAAAAGAACCAAAGACCTAAGTCTCGATGAATATTGTAGAGTCGCCACCCGGCTCAGCTCAACCGGGAAATTTGGTCAATGTTCAAAGATGGTATTTCGAATTCTAAAAGTCAATTTCATTGAAATGAATAGACATGCAGCGCGCATACAAATTAAGGTAAAATAGTAAATAATTAAATTATTACAACCCGATCAAATAAAAAATAAAAACTCTCGCCTCACTTTTACAAGCGCCTAGAATACACAAGAATCTAGAAAAATACAATCGCCTAGGATACACGATTTAATCTATTAAATTACATCCAAAATGAAAATAAAAGAAATTAAAACCTCCAAAACAGAGGGTTAGAACAGAATATGGCACGCCATAAATAGGACTCAAATATGACAGAAAGGGAAATCAAGAATTGGGGGCATGCATTTAGGGGATAACCGGGTTGGCGGGGCTAGACGGCCCGGTTAGACCTGGAAAACGTTTTGAAACTTCCCTGTATTTTGGTTTTTATGGGAAAACTGTTTTAAAAAACATTTTTGCCGGTTTACATGCATTTGTTTTTACATGTGAGATGGGTCGGTTTTCGGGAGAACTGGGTCTCCGTTGTGGCATTGTTCTAAATGTGATTTTACTGAAAATTAAATCTATGGTCGTGGATGCACACAATAAAATTCATTTTGATGATTTTTGGATTTTTCTGATTTTTTATGGATTTTTGGAAATTTTTAGGGATTAAAACAGAAATTCTGATTATGGTGACACGTTACAGTTGTGCGACTGTAAGTTGCCCGGAATCAAAATTTCGCCAAAACTTTATTTGAAGAAAACTAGGAAGAAAACGCTGGAAATCAAGAACACTCGTACGACTTTAACTACAGTCGTACGACTGTTCATCAAACTCAAGAACAGTCGCACGACTGTTCTTGATTTCCAGAACAGAAACGTAGAAAAAAGGATAGAAATGCGGAAAAAGCACACCAATCACCCAGAAAACTTGTAAAAGAAAGGGGAAAAGGAGTGTTTACCTCTTTGGCATGCGTCCACCGTAGAATTGACCCTTGGCATCGCTCCAATCCACTAAAATCCGGACTTTTCTCCTTGAGTTAGGGTTAGGGATTTTGGGTCCAAAGATTTCCAAATGCTGAGGGATTCTTGAAGTTCAGTTCTTTCTTTCTTTGTTTTTCTTCTTTTTCTTTTCCTCTCTTTTTCTTTTCTTTTCTTTTTCTCCTCTTTTTCTTTTCCTTTCTTTTTCTCCTCTTTTTTTTTCTTCTGTCTCCTCCCCCCTCTTTCTTCTATTTTTTAAGCTTTTAGGGTATGGGTTGGCTCACCTGCCACGATCTACAGTCGTACGACTGTAGTTTGATTATAGTCGTACAACTGTAGTGAAAATCGTACGACCATACTCTCTTTCTTTTTTCTTTTTTTTTAAGGAAGAAAAATTCTGGTGCTTACAGCTGCCCCTCGCGTGGTCAAATTCACCACCCGATCTTAGTCTGGGATAGACGATGTGAATTTGAGAAACGTGACTCAAAGAGCCGCAGACACAGGAAAGAACCCGCCGTTGAAATAAGCCGATGTCGAGTCTAGGTTACCCGAGGTGATACTGGGGAGGAAATAAGCCGATATCGGGTCTAGGTTACACGGGCAAAGCTGAGGAAGAAATAAACCGATATCGGGTCTAGGTTACCCGAGGCAAAACTGGGGAAGAAATAAGCCGATATCGGGTCTAGGTTACCCGAGGCAAAGGAAGGTGGAATGCGGTTAAGCCGATATCGGGTTTAGGTTACCGAGGCAAAGGGAGATGGATTATGGATTGGCCGATATCGGGTCTATGTTACCCGAGGCAGAGGAAGGTGGAATGTGTTAAGCCGATATCGGGTCTAGGTTACCCGAGGCAAAGGAAGATGGATTATGGATTGGCTGATATCGGGTCTATGTTACCCAAGGCAAAGGGAGATGGATTATGGATTGGCCGATATCAGGTCTATGTTACCCGAGGCAAAGGAAGGTGGAATGTGGTTAAGCCGATATTGGGTCTAGGTTACCCGAGGCAAAGGAAGATGGATTATGGATTGGCCGATATCGGGTCTATGTTACTCGAGGCAAAGGAAGGCGGAATGCAGTTAAGCCGATATCGGGTCTAGGTTACCCGAGGCAAAGGGAGATGGATTATGGATTGGCCGATATCGGGTCTATGTTACCCGAGGCAAAGGGAGATGGATTATGGATTGGCCAATATCGGGTCTATGTTACCCAAGGCAAAGGAAGGTGGAATACGGTTAAGCCGATATCGGGTCTAGGTCACCCGAGGCAAAGAAAGGTGGAATTTTAACGATTTGAGATCTTACTGGAATTGGGTGTACTTGAAATAATAAGAGGTTCAAGGATCTGAAACCATGCTTGAACGTAATGGAGATCAAGGGTTTAAGATCTGGCTTGAATGAAGAGAAGGGGTTCAAGGATTTGAAACCATGCTTGAACGTACTGGAGTTCAAGGGTTTGAAATCTGGCTTGAATGAACTGAGGAGATAGGTTTAGGAATGATAATTTTGATTGTTGGCTCGAGGATGAGTATTTATCCCTTGATCGATGATTTTCGAAACAAAAATTTTTGCCCCTTCGATCAAGGATAAATACGGCTTGATTGCTCTGCCCCTTGGAAACTTGACTGTTCTGCCCTGACATTGTGCCGTCTCTGCTTTGAGAGCGAACCTGGTCCAAAGAGACCTGGTGATAGCAGTGGGTACCTGCACTTGGATTGGCCGTGATGCATATGCATATGAATTATGCGTGTCTACTTTGAACGTATGCACGCATGTACGGATGCATGTATAGTTTTAAATGTATGTATGCATGCAACATGTGGCTTATGCTTTGTTCTTGGTATCCGTGTGAGCCCGGAGACAGAATTCACAGCTTGTGACTGGCCCCGATGGTAGCCCAGGTGACCTAGCCCGATTGCTCCGACTTGTTTTCCGACTGACTGACTGTTACGCTGATCTAAGTATTAGAGGAGTTGACTATCTTGAGTGACTTTTCACTTTAACCTCTGCATATTCTGAAGCATTGCCAGGCTCAGTGGATCAGGGTAATAGGCCGTGCTGGCGGATGGTCCGTTTGGTTAAGCAAGAAGATGAGAGTGAGACGTTGCATTTCCGTACTGCTTAACAAGAGTTTCTGCGATATTGTCATGGGCTTGGAAGCAATGTCTTACTGATGGATGTTTATATGTAATGGCATGGTGTATGCAAGATGAACATCTGATCGGAAATATAAACATACACAATATTGCAATGGTGACACCAAAATGAGTATGATAGGGAATGTGACAGTGACTCTGACTTTGTATATCACCCCTCTCCTGTTGCCGACACGTCCTTTCGGTTTTCCATGTCAACAAAAAATTTTTTTTAGAGAAAGACCCTGTGATGGGCATTTTGTCTGCATTGATCCTTTTCGTGATGTTTTGTCTTAAGATGGGAAAGATATATCTTGATATGTTCATTGCGACCCGCGAAGATACTGCTGTCGATGATTCCCAATGGTTCGGTTTTTTACTTGCCCCGGGTATTATGGGTTTGTGTTTGGGTAGTATTATAGGTTTGTGTTTGGGGAGTAAAGCACTTCTACAGACAAGGTTTGCTGCATGATGTAGCTCGTAAGTGAACATTGACCTGCAATGACATGCCAAATGCATATTGAACACCAAAGTTGAATACAAAACATTCACGACATAATGAATGCGGATGCATTAGGAAAATCTAAAATGTGGCTCTGATGCCCCTTCAAATTACCAATATACCCTTTTGGTTTTTATACATTGGAGTTTTTTTTTTTTTTGAGGAATGAATGCCTGATCACTGGATAGAGTTGCTATTATGGATAGACAACCTGAGATGAATTCAATTAACCACTGGATTCTCCTGCGGTCTGATGCTATATTCATATTTCCAATTCACCCCAGATTTCAGTTCAGGTACAGCTCCCGAAGGCTGAATACTTGAAATGGTTGGTAAATGCAACTTTCCCTTTGAATATGAGCACACAGACTTTGCAAGCTTTCCTGTTGATGGTATCGTCCCCTTCATGATTGTTGAAAGCTTTGTAAAGCCAAGTTGTCCTAACACTGTCGGTGAAGTTCACAAATGCATAACCAAAATTTCCTCCAGTCTTGAAATCCATAGGCAAATAGAGGAAATCATAAGCATACTTCCTTTTGGACTTATTCTTGTTTTCCTCCAGACAATGCTTGTCCAGAATTTGCAGTAGATTATGTCCTTGAAACTGATTTGGTAGATTTCTAATCATCAAGCTTGTTTTTCCACCAAGATTAACTTCAATCTCTTTTTTATTTAGCATGGTCTCTTCAATAGTCAATTTCTTGGGCAACCACTGTTGTTCCTTTTCACCTACAGAAACTATTTTCTTCTTACTCTGGAATCTCAGAGCTATATATTTCATTTTCCCCCTTTTTCAGCATTGTTGAACTCATTTGAAGCAGACTCATATCCAAATCCTCTATCTGTCATCAAATCAAAACCCTTCCCACTATCTGCAGGTACCAAATAATTAGTCTGGGAGTTTAGATTGAAGAGAAATGACGTGGGATAAAAAGGGTATTCCCAATTCGGTACAGGTTGATGATAAACGAAGACGGATTGAAACTGAGCCATAACCACCTGCTCCGACGCCCTTCCGCTGATGAGATGATGCGGAACAAAAATGATATGGAGCAACATTTAGGTTCAACTTCTTGTTAGAAGCCATTGAAGGTAGGAAATATGGAATCACAGAATCGGTTCAAGTTCCAGAGAGAAGATGAAAGATAGAAGATGAAAGTGAAGGAAAGACAATAAAGGGAAGACAAAGGTGTTGAACGCAAATGGAGAAGACAGAGAGGAGAATGAAAAGGGAACTGCTTTGGGTAAAGACACCGATCTTCTCTGTCACCGTGCGAAGTTAACTTTTCAGAACAGGCGAAAACATACTTATCTCCATTGTCTCAACTCATTGACCTCGGCATTTCATGCAATAGGTGGGCCGCCCTCAGATTCATCAAGCACTTAACAAAGTTTGACTCCATGATTGAAGAGAGAATAACTTTAGACCAGGAGCAGAACTTCGACTGTAAGGGAGAGCTATGGGTCTTCCATTGGTGCTGGGTCTTTTTTTTTTTTTTTGAAGAAGTTAAATCCAAACCACAGCCACCTATTGATTTTCCCGTTGCATTCAGATCCATGTATGTCATGTGTGTTTGATATGTCTCTTTGGATGAACAATACATGTGTAATGTCATATGCACGTGAATGCCACATAAACAAGACTATACATGCACTAGAACTAATGCCTGCTTCAGAGTTTTACAGCATAGTGGGTGGCGAAGGTCATTTGGATTTTCTAGGACTTGGTGCTTTTGATGGGTTTGGTTTTTTTTTTTTATGTGAGATGCTTTTCCGAGCATGAATTAGGCTCAAAGCCTCATCTTGGGGATCGGCTCTAAAATGGTCACTGGTTTGGAATGATTTGGGCGTATTGTGGACTGTTCAAGTTGAAACTTTTAGGGCAAGACCAACAGTGTTTTTGGATCGTGGTTTATAGGGATCACTGATCTAGGTTGGCAATTGATTCGAAGGAAATGGTGCCATCCCATTACTTGTTTGGCAAACTTCTTTTCTTTTTTTTTTTTTTTTGAGAAAGGGATTTAACCAAAATCAGGTTCACTTTTAAATTCCCTGTGAGACTCAGATTGAAGTCATGCATCTGAATATTATGCGTGATGGACATGTTGTTTCAGATGATCAAAAGCATGCTTAATGCCATATACATGTAATCACCACATAAGTAAGAAAAATAAAAAGATGCATTGCAAAATGAGTTCAATACACTTTACAAAAAAAATGAGTTCCCTACGGGAAGGAGCTTCTAAAGGTATTGATCTCACAGTGCCCGACTATTCTTTATCCGGTCACTGCCCCACTCTCATCAGATCAGGCTTTGGAGCTCTTCATCGTATTCCTCTCCCTGGGAGCTTTGAGGAATTTCCTTGCCAGTCTCCCTGGTTGTCCCCGGTTGCTCATTAGTAGCGGATGACACCTTTAATCTTCCTTTATTAACTAACTTTTGGATCTCCTTCCTTAAAACATAGCAGCCATTGGTTCGGTGACCTGTCACTACATGATAGGTGCAGAAGTTGTTCTTTTGATCCGGTGCCGGCTCCACATATAGCTTGACGCTCTGCAGTAACCCCTCTTTTCTACATTTGGCAAATAATCGGCTCAGTGAGAAAGGCCACGGGGATATGCCCTTTCCGTTACCCTTGGGTAGTGGACTCCTGGTTGGTCGCGGAACAAGGTCATTGTTGGCTTTGAGGGGGGCCTTCGATTCTGCTTCACCGGTCAGGCCTCTTATTACTCCCTCAAGCTCAATCACACGTGCCTCCAATTCAGAGCACCTTGTCGTCAGCTTTTCCACCTTGTCCAGGTCACCTCCTAGCATTTCCTTCAACATTGCCGTTGCCTCTTCCCTGACAGCCTTTCGGAATCGCGATGAGGCAACATAATCATCTAGGACATCTGTTACGGTGTTGAAGTTCACTGGGCCAGCCATTCTCAGGACTCCTTCCCTTTCTCCCCTGATAAGAACATTTGTTAGCACTGACCGGGGCATGCGCACAGAGGATACCAAGTCAAGGGATGATGCAGGTATGAATGCGAGATGTGATGCATACATGTATGAACGATGACGTCATGTGATGCCGTGTCATGTTATGGAACTCTAAACTAGTCAAGTGCACACAAAACCAAGAATGGAGACATGCAAGATGCAATGAATGCTGTTGATGAAGATATGTGCTGAAGTAGAGTGTGGCATATAAATATACACCACATGGATAAAATGACACACAGGGTGTCCATGGATTGAAGTAAGGTGATACTTACGGAGCATTTACGTGTAGAGCGTATCTTACACTGGAGGAGAGTTAATATTTGAAGCGGTACGTGTAGAGCTGATCCTACACGGGGAAAAGGTGTAGAGTTTGATGCAGTACGTGTAGAGCGTATCTTACACAGGGAGATTTAGAGCGATACGTGTAGAGCTTGTCTTACACGGGGAAGAAGTGTGCAGAGCTTGTCTTGCACGGAAAGATATTTGGAACGAAACGTGTAGAGCTTGGTCTTACATGGGGAGGACGAATAGAGTTTTATGCGGTACATGCAGAGCTTATCTTGCACGGGGAGATTCAGAACGATACGTGTAGAGGTTATCTTACACGGGGAGGAAGTGCGTAGAGCTTGTCTTGCACGGAAAGATATCTTGGAATAGTACGTGTAGAGCTTAGTCTTACACGGGGAGTAAGGGTAGAGTTTAAAGCAGTACGTGTAGAGCTTATCTTGTACGGGGAGATTTGGGACGACACGTGTAGAACTTAGTCTTACAAGGGGAGGAAGGATCGAGTTTAAAGCGGTACGTGCATAGATTATCTTGCACAGGGAGATTTGGGACGACACATGTAGAACTTAGTCTTACACGGGGAGGAAGGATAGAGTTTAAAACAGTATATGCAGAGCTTATCTTGCATGGAAAGAGTTAGAATGATACGTGTAGAACTTAGTCTTACACGGGGAAGAAGTGTGCAGAGCTTGTCTTGCACGGAAAGAGCTAGAACGATACGTGTAGAACTTAGTCTTACACGGGGATGAAGGATAGTGTTTAAAGCAGTACGTACAGAGCTTATCTTGCACGGGGAGATTTGGGACTACACGTGTAGAACTTAGTCTTGCATGGGGAGGAAGGATAGAGTTTAAAGCGGTACGTGTAGAGCTTATCTTGCACGGGGAGATTTGGGATGACACATGTAGAACTTAGTCTTACACAGGGAGGAAGGATAGAGTTTAAAGCGGTACGTGCAGAGCTTATCTTGCAAGAAAAGAGTTAGAACGATACGTGTAGAAAACTTAGTCTTACACGGGGAAGAAGTGTGCAGAGCTTGTCTTGCACAGAAAGAGCTAGAACGATACGTGTAGAACTTAGTCTTACACGGGGAGGAAGGATAGAGTTTAAAGCGGTACCTGCAAAGCTTATCTTGCATGGGACACAAGGATAAGGTTTCTAATGATTATGGAAGACCTAAGGGGCGTGATGAAGTTCTAGCCTTTCTGGAACACTTAAATGACTTAGTGCATGTGGTAAAGTCCTTGGTGCTTATGGAATGCTTGAACGTTGTGGAGTGCTTGAATGTTTGATGGATGAATGAGATGTACATCATGAGATAATGAGGATGATCCGTTTGTTTTTATTCTTCTCTCTTTTTTTTTTGGACATTCCAAGAACACCCAATGCTATGCAAAAAAAAATGTCACATGTGGACCGCCACACCAATAAAATTTCGGTGCTTTTGGGGCACCTAATGAATTTCGTGAAATGGTCGCGTGTGTGCTATCACACGGACAAAGTTCGACGCTTTAAAGGTCTATGAGATGATATGAAATGGTCACGTGGGACCGGCCCATGGATAGAGTTTAGATGCTTTTGAGCATATGATATGAAATGATGTTATGGGAGAGTCACGTGTAACGGGGACACGGACAAAAGCTTGGCGTTCGGGGAACACCTTGCATGATTTGGGATGTTATGAAATGACCCTACATGCGTACTAATCTGACACTCAGGGAGCGCCTTGAATGATATAGTAATGTCATGAAGTAACCTGATGTGGATCACAGTGCTATATAATATTTATGATGGATGGATATGATGTCATGAAATGTATCGTGCGGATTGTCACACGGAAATACACTTAGGACCATTGTGGTCTCTATTGAATGCAATGATTTAATGGAATGGCCGAATGCAATCTGGTGCATTGGAAAAACACGGGTATTTTAGGATATCCGATATATGATGGAATGATATGATCGTGGTAGGCGTCCTTGGAATGCCTCTAATTTAATTTAGGTGATATGTCGTGAATGCTTATGACACACAAAATGCAAATGGCTGTACAAAAACGTGGTTAGGATGCATGGCATACATAATGATGTTACGTATGCTATGTGAAAAAAATTCTAATCACATAAATATAATGTTATGGCTGAAAAAGAAAGGGTTAGCATGAATGTCAAACGGATGAATTAATGATTTCACACGAAAATAAAATGCACAATGGCTGCATAAAGATGTGGGTTAGTATCATACAAAAAAGTTTTGTGTATGGTATGTCATGTGTATAGAAAATGGTGATTATGTTATGTCATGAAATGTCGAGAAGCATGTAACATGTAGCACACGAAGCAAATTCTTCCAACCTTATTTCTCCAAGCGTGGTCGGCCTCAAGAATTTCTAACCGGGTCCTAGGCGGGGTTCTCTTCGATCACCAACCGGGGGTGATAAAGGCGCGATATTATTATTATTCACACAATTATTTTGGTATCCTAAGGGAATCCAACTAAGGCTGCCTATATGAGTTCGGTCCAAGTCTGGTTAAAAATCAAGGTTCCCATAGCAAAATATACTCCTCACTTCTCCCCACTCAAGGGTCCGAACGAAGGGGTTCGTACGGGGCTATGGGTGGTGTTTCGTATCCGTGCCCCTAAGACCATGAGGAACAAAGGCGACACTTCAACAATCCACCGCGCTGAAAATGGATACTAAATCTAACGCAAGCATGTCTAGCTAAGAATGCAAAATGCAATACCAATCGAAAATCATCCACCTTATTTTAATTAGACACTTTTCAGGGCTTGTCAAATTCTTTTAAGTTTTTAATAAAACTTTTTAAAGAAATCCCCAGCAGAGTCGCCACTGTGAGCGGAGGACGCGTTTTTGACGAGACGCAGGACTCCCTTTCGGAAGGGGCGCCACGATCTCGGGCGGGCCCCTCCCTCGCGTGGGGTTTTTATAATGGGAAATTCACGTTTTGGAAAATAAATGGAATTAATAGATAAAAAAACCGAGACCTAAGTTTCGATGAATATTGTAGAGTCGCCACCCGGCTCAGCTCAACCGGGAAATTCTTAAGATAGCTGAACCGGACGAACTGTCGCTACACTATCCAGAAATTTGGGTCTAGACAAGTCCCTTATTTCGTGTCTAATTAAAATAAATATTGGTCAATGTTCAAAGATGGTATTTCAAATTCTAAAAGTCAATTTCATTGAAATGAATAGACATGCAGCGCGCATACAAATTAAGGTAAAATAGTAAATAATTAAATTATTACAACTCGATCGAATAAAAAATAAAAACTCTCGCCTCACTTTTACAAGCGCCTAGAATACACGAGAATCTAGAAAAATACAATCGCCTAGGATACACGATTTAATCTATTAAATTACATCCAAAATGAAAATAAAAGAAATTAAAACCTACAAAACAGAGGGTTAGCACAGAATACGGCACACCATAAATAGGACTCAAATATGACAGAATGAGAAATCAAGAATTGGGGGCATGCATTTAAGGGATAACCGGGTTAGCTCGGCTAGCCGGCCCGGTTAGACCTGGAAAACGTCTTGAAACGTCCCTGTATTTTGGTTTTTGTGGGAAAACTGTTTTAAAAAAACATTTTTACCAGTTTACATGCATTTGTTTTTACATGTGAGGTGGATCGGTTTTCGGGAGATCTGGGTCTCCGTCGTGGCATTGTTCTAAATGCGATTTTACTGAAAATTAAATCTATGGTCGTGGATGCACACAATAAAATTCATTTTGATGATTTTCGGATTTTTCTGATTTTTTATGGATTTTTGGAAATTTTCAGGGACTAAAACGAAAATTCTGATTTTGGTGACACGTTACAGTCTTGCGACTGTAAGTTGCCCGGAATCAAAATTTCGCCAAAACTTTATTTGAAGAAAACTAGGAAGAAAACGCTGGAAATCAAGAACACTTGTACGACTCTAACTACAGTCGTACGACTGTTCATCAAACTCAAGAACAGTCGCACAACTGTTCTTGATTTCCAGAACAGAAATGCAGAAAAAAGGATAGAAATGCGGAAAAAGCACACCAATCACCCAGAAAACTTGTAAAAGAGTAGGGAAAAGGAGTGTTTACCTCTTTGGCGTGCGTCCACCGTAAGATTGACCCCTGGCGTCGCTCCAATCCACTACAATCCAGACTTTTCTCCTTGAGTTAGGGTTAGGGATTTTGGTCCAAAGATTTCCAAATGCTGAGGGATTCTTGAAGTTCAGTTCTTTCTTTCTTTGTTTTTCTTCTTTTTCTTTTCCTCTCTTTTTCTTTTCTTTTCTTTTTCTTCGCTTTTTCTTTTCTTTTCTTTTTCTCCTCTTTTTTTTCTTCTGTCTCCTCCCCCCCTCTTTCTTCTGTTTTTTCAGCTTTTAGGGTGTGGGTTGGCTCACCTGCCGCGATCTACAGTCGTACGACTGTAGTGAAAGTCGTACGACCATACTCTTTTTTTTAAGGAAGAAAAATTCTGACGCTTACAAATATTCATGCACATAGCAGGTACAAAATAACATTGTTCTAAAATTAAAACCAATCCACTAGGCATCACAAGGTGGTATTCGCCGTTCTCTATGGCAGCAACCCTTGCTCCATTTCCGACCCGCAAGTCCACCTCTCCCGACCCCAGTGACCTTCTGTTCTTAAGTCCCTGCACATTGCAAGAAATGTGAGAACCACATCCAGTATCCAATACCCAGGATGTTGAAACAGTAAGGTTAATGTCTATAACATAAATACCTGAAGAGGACGCACCTTGGCCCCTTCTTTGCTCTCCCATCAGCTTGGGACATGATCTCTTCTAATGGCCCGTCTGTCTACACCCGAAACAGACATCTTCAGGACCTGCCTTCTGCTAGGCCTTGGGTTGGGCTTTGGCCTTCTTAGCCTTGGCCTTGGCCTTTTCCTTGGCCTTACCCTTGGCAACAGGAGGGTTCCCCTTGTTGACCAGCAGCACCGACGGAGTCTTTTTAATCAACTGCTTAGTAAGCTTAAGCATCCCATGCAGCTCACTTACAGTACGGTTCATTCCTTGCATGTTGTAGTTCAGGATGAACTGATCATAAGAATCTGGCAAGGATGCTAGGATTGTGTCCACCGCCAACTCCTGAGAGATGGATGATCCGAGACAGGCTAAAGTGTCTAAATAGCCCTTCATCTTGAGCACGTGTGCGCTCATAGATGTCCCAGCCCCTATCTTACAGGAGTGGAATGCCTTGTTGGTCAGGTACCTTTCCTGACGAGCTTGCTCCTGAAACATCTCGTTTAGAGTTGTTATCATAGCAAAGGCTTGATGATCCATAAACTGTTTTTGCAGTTCGGGGACCATACAGGCCAACATTAAGCATGTCACATCCCTATTATCCTTGACATGCACCTCATATTCCTCCAGCTGGGCAGCCGGTGGATTACGTCCTTGAGGTGCAGCTGGTACAGGCCTCTCCAGCACATACTCTTTGGACTCCTATCTTAGAACTATTCTCAAGTTCCTGGACCAGTCTAAATAGTTAGGACCGAAAAGGTTGTCCCTTTCAAGAATCGATCGCAGTGATAAAGTGTTGTTATTTGCCATTTAGAGTTTCTACATAAAAACATTTAAGAGTGTTAATAAAGGACTTTGCTTTGTTATTCCCATACATAATTAATAATGAATCAATTTATTAATTAAACCGAGTTGTTGGGCTCATGGGCCGAGATCCATATTTCATTAAAATATAGCCAGACGAGGGCCTGGTACAACTATACCCTAACTATTTGGGTAGGAACGCCGTCTAATCCCAACCTAGGGACTCTCGGTTTGATGGGCTTGTTGGCACTTACCCATATGTGGTTAGGGCCAGGAGAATCCTACTACCCATGCTAAGTCAAAATCTCCATTCAAGTGTTAGAGTATCCCATACCCTAACCCAATACAAAGTGACAATACTCCAGTGTATCCTGCGAGGGCATGGTCTACAACTGGCCTATTCCCACTTCGAGCCGGTTTTGAATGAGGAAAGCACTTTTAAGCGACTTAGTAATTTCATTTGGTTGTTAGATTCAATTAACAACGGCTTGTATACATAAGGCGGGTGAAATGCGGTTGGATCATACATTCATACATGCATATAAATATAAAGCATAATTAAATAAATAAGTAAAATGGACTGCTATGGGCCTTTATTACATCCTAATATTATTCTAGTAAACTTATACTAGAAAACAATATCAGGTGGGCCTCCATCTTCTTCCTTCTGGGCTTGCACCTCCACTTGGGCTCACCACTCTATGGGCTTCTTCTTTTACAAATTTTATAATAATTAAATAAAATAAAATTACATTAAAAAAGAAGAAAAACGACACGCAGGCCGTATTTACCCAAAAAGAAAATACAACCCATCTTGAATAAGGCCCAATAGCTTCCAATCATACAAAATATTTAATCACCCATATGCATCCAATACATATAATTCATAAGCATGTTATAATGCATGATTTAAGCCTATTTCAATTCTGTCCAAGCCATTATATTGAAATAGCCAATTTTGGCCCACCATGGTTCTAACCCCTAACGGGCTTTGGGCTTTCAGCCCAGGCAGTCCAACTGCTCCCACTGGAATTGGGAAACCATGGGTCCAATTCAGCCGTCCAATTAATTGTGCCAAAATTACCCGAACCAATTTCAATTAACCATATTAATTTCCAAAATTAATATCTCATGACTAAAATAAAATTTCATTCAAGAAACCACACGCACTAAAATTACATAAATTTAAACACACGAATTTTAAAACCAATTAAAATTTCAAAACTGGGCCCCGGGCCGCAAAACCCGCCAAATCCAAAAACACTGGGTCCGGCCCGCTACGGCTAGGGCAACCAAGTTGCCCTAGCAGCAGCAGCGGCCGCTGCTCCTGCCGCGTGCAGCGGCAGCCCAGCACCCCGGGAACAGCTAGATTTTTTTTTTATAAACAGAAAATGTAAAATAAAAAAAAATATCATGGCATCCATAAACAATAAATTCACCAAGAATTCCAAAACATACAATTAAATTAAACAAACATAAACCAATATGCATATTCAATTTCAATTGTATAAAATCAAATGGGGAAAAATCTTAAACCCAAACCAAGAACCCCAATAAAAAATCTCCAATTTTAAAACATGGGATTCAACCAATTTTAACAATTTCCATGGATCAAAAGCCTTCTCTAATACCACTGTTGGGATTTGTCACCGGAAATCACCTGATAAAAGCGGAAGAAAGCGATGATTTCCTCAAATCCGTGCCCAAAAGCAATTGAAATGGAAATTGGAAAAACAAAAATTTAATAGAAAGAGATAAATCTCTTACCCGGAATATCTCTTTCAGAGATGGATGCAGACCGCAGGAATCAACTTAGAATCCGTCCTCGTTCACGTACTCGAACGCCTAACGAACACCACCCGTGCTAGCGTCGGAAAACACGAGCTTTGGAGAGGGGGGCTAGGGTGAATTTTGGCTATGGTGGCCTAGCTTGTGGTGGCCGAAATTCTCAGGGTTATTAAACCCTAGGTTGGACGAAATTCCTAAAGGAATTTTGGCCCAACTTGGCTCTGTCATTTGTATGGGCTTCCTTCTTTTAATTCAGGCCCAATCTTATTTTAATTAGTTTGGTTTAAATTAATTTCAAGCCCAACTTTAATTTACCCATGTATTTAATACATTACATCAAGTAATATATTATTTACATTTAAATTAAAATTAGTTTGACCAATTAATTTAATCCATCAAATTAAAATTAGATCCTCACAAAATAAAATCATATGTAAACCTATACATATGAATATTTCCACCTAGGAAATAATCTCATAATTAATCCAATTAATTATGAAGAGCCAATCAATTATTAATTTTTATTATTATGATCAATCCAATTGATCTTTATAATATAATTAATATATACCTCTCTCTCCAGAGTGTGTACTCCAAGTATACATGTGATTCCTTAAGTCGGTGTTCAGTCGCTCAATGTGTACGATCCCGTGGGCCCATCTTTATGTTGGCAGTGGGCCTATGGCCCACAGACTGTAGTTGGGCTCTAGCAAGCCACTACAGCCCCCAATTAAGATGGAGATGGCAGTCTAACTGTTATCATAACCCTGTAGTTCGAACTTGTATATCCCATGTCATTGATATCGATGTCCAACACAGAGGCATGGATTGATCGCCCTCTTTTGTGTCCGGACATTAACTTGATCCCGAATGCACTGAAACTCACAAACAAATTCCAACTCATTTGGGTGTGGCCACACTCTTATCAGTCACATTCATCAAGAGGCCGGTGATATCTTCTCAGTGGACTACTGAGTGATAAATCCCTTCTGCATATCCATAGCATTGCCATGCTAAGTGATATACCCGAAAGCACATATACTTGGCACCCTATTACAGTCCCTTCAGGCGTACCCCTACGTATGCGACCTCACATGTAACACCATCATATAGTTAGGTCAAAGGATCCATACAAGTACTACACGAGAATCACTTGTGATCCTATATCATGTGGATTTCTCGTTTAGTGGATCTATCCAGTACCATGCCCCTCATGCATGTTGTTGGGATTCGTCATTGGAAAAATAACGTGGCGCAGCGGAAAATACACCGTTTAAAATTTCCTAGAATCCACCTATCGTGTCCAATTACCATTGATTAGAATAAAATCAAATAAGAATCAAGAGAGATTAACTCACCGGATTCGTCTCCTCTAGAGACTGCTGCAGAATCGTTTCTTGAAACTGCGATCTCCAAAGTCCGGTGCACGACCAACTATTGAGCGGGAACCGGTGCTAGCCGAAGACGCGAAGGAATGGAGGTTTAATGCTGGGATTTTCGGCTATTTTGGGGCTGCACTTGGTGGCTGAAATTTCCAGCAATTAATTAGAGTTGAATTAGGTTTGTATTCCTTAAGTGTGCCCTTTTATAGACACCTTGTCTAATTGGGTTCTAATTAGGTTAATTAAACCCAAGCCCACTAGGCTTATAATTACATAAATAAACTTTAATTAAAAAGTATATACTATGTAATTTAATTCCATTTGGCTAAATTTAATTACCCCTAAATAAAATTAAATCACACTTAAGTTAATACAATACATGTATTTAATTTTCCTACTTAGGAAAATTATTTAATTAATTGTTTACTTTATGTAATTCAATTAATTGATAAATTAATTAATTACATTATGTAAACTAATTAATTAAATTAAATTCAACCCCAATGTCAATTAATTACCTTGACACCGAATGCCAACTAATTAATTAACGCATTTCTTCCAATGTACATTACATGTACAATTGCTATAAGTTCCAGCTCAGTTGATCTATGTGCACGATCCTATGGGTCTGTCTTTATGTTGGCAGTAGGCCAAAGGCCCACAGACTATAAGTGGGTTCTAGCAAACCATTACAGTCCCCAATTAAGACAGAGATGCAGCAGTCTTTAGAAGACACTCACCCGGTAGTAATCTTATACTGTCCTTTGCCTAACGATATCGATATGAATAAACAAGAGGCATGGTGTCCGTCATCCTCTTCTGTTGTTTGTTATATTTCTTGATCTTGAGTTGACTGATTAATCAAATAAGCAACCGACTTATTTGGGTATGGCCATACACTTATCATTCCTACTCATCAAGTGGCCAATGATATCATCTCGGTGTTACCCGAGTGGCAATTCCATCACTTCATCATCAATATCAACATGTTCACTAATCCACCCAATCATACCCGTATTTAGCATCCTTTTACAGACCTGTTAGGCGTATGTCAAAGTGAATCGGAATCCATATCGATATTATAATGAAATCTGGTCTGAGGACAAAAGAGACCTACTCAAGAAAGACCTATGACGCGACAACCATGTGACTTTCTTGTGCGGATCGATCCAGTCCCATGTCAACGACATGTACCTATATTCATGACTGACTATACAAGTACTATGGCTAGTTAAGAACTGCCATACAGTCATCGAATATACAAGTCTGTGGTTCTATTCGTTCCCACGATTAGAACAGACCTGGGATTGGTTTTATGATTATCAATCAATGGATACTCTACTCATATTATAGCACAAGATATAAATGAAATAGATTAATTGCCTTTATTAATGTGACATAAATAATGTATTCATACATGACTCTTAATGTATAATACAAAATACAAGAATCCAATGCCCTAAGAACTAGGGCACACCAACAATCTCCCACTTGCACTAGTTCCAAGTGGGCATTGCCCTAATTCTTATAGATCTGGTATGACCGTCGTGCTGTGTCTGCAACAACGCTTTGGTCAATGGATCAGCGACATTATTCTTGGTGTCAACCCTCTGCAATGATATGTCACCTATGTTCACGATCTCCCGAATGAGGTGAAACTTTCAGAGTACATGTTTGGATCTCTTGTGTGACCGGGGCACCTTAGCTTGTGCGATGGCCCTATTGTTGTCACAAAAACATCAACTGGGTCTAGGATAGTGGGCACTATTCCCAACTCAGTTATGACTTTCTTGATCCAAACGACTTCCTTTGAGCTTTGCACGCAGCTATGTACTCAGCTTCCATTGTAGTGTCAGCAATGGTGGCCTGCTTTGAGGACCTCTAACTAATGGGACCGCTATTCAGGAGAAAAACATAACCAGACTGTGACTGGTTCTCATCCTCATCGGTCTCAAAGCTTGCATCAGTGTAACCTGACACTACCAGCTCATCTTGACCTCTATACACTAAGAAAGCATCCTTAGTCCGGTTAAGGTACTTCAAGATTGCCTTGACTGCCTTCCAGTGTTCCTCACTGGGGTTCGACTGGTACCGGCTAGCCATACTTAGTGCAAACACGACATCAGGCCTTGTACATAACATGGAGTACATGATAGATCCAATAGCAGATGCGTAAGGGATCTTTTCCATGTTCTCCCGGTCCTTCTTTGTTTTAGGACCATCTTTCTTACTCAGCTTCAACCCATGGCGCATAGGCAAGAATCCTTTCTTTGCCTTGTCCATGCTGAATCCTTTTAGAACCTTGTCAATGTACGTGGCCTGACTTAGGCCTAGAAGCCGATTGGATCTATCTCTGTAGATCCTGATCCCTAAGATCGTCTCAGCTTCGCCTAAGTCCTTCATTGCGAAGCACCTACTCAACCACTGCTTAACCCCTTGCAGTGTTGGTATGTCACTTCCAATGATAAGGATGTCGTCAATATACAACACTAGGATAGTGGAAATGCTCCCACTAACCATCTTATACACACTGGGCCTTTAACTTGAAACACCACTTGCAACCTATCACCTTAGCACCCAGAAGTGGATCCACCAATTTCCATACTTGGTTATCGTGCATAGATTGCATCTCAGCCTCCATGGCTTTGCGCCATTGATCTGAGTGTGGGCTTTCAACAGCCTTCTGATAGGTCTTGGGCTCCTCTTAGTCAACGACCATAAGGTCCCCATCATCAGTCACGAGAAAGCCGTACCTCTCTGGCTGATGACATGTCCTACCAGACCTTCTAAGGTCCTGTGTAACCGTTTCTCGTTCCTCAAGTTCTTGAGTAGTCAGATTGGTTCCCGAAGCATCCTCAGCAGTAGCTGCAGGAGTTTGTGAGTCTTGAACTTTTGAAAGTTCAACATTACTCCCACTGTCTCTCTTGGAAAGGAATTCCTTCTCCAAGAAGACTGCATTTCTGGCTATGAAAACTTTGTTTTCGACCGGATCGTAGAAGTAATAACCCTTAGTTTCCTTAGGGTAACCCACAAACTGGCACTTGACAGATTTGGACTCGAGTTTGCCACTTGTCAATTTCTTAACATGTGCATCACAGCCCCAAATCTTCAAGAAGGAAACATTGGGCTTTCGGCCTTTCCATAGTTCATATGGTGTTCCCTCAACTGCCTTGCTTGGTGTATTGTTAAAAATGTAAGCAGCTGTCTCTAAAGCATATCCCCAAAAGGAGATAGGGAGTGTAGCATGACTCATCATTGAGCGGACCATGTCAAGTAAAGTCCTATTCCTCCTTTCTGATACTCCATTCCACTGGGGTGTACCAGGAGGAGTGAGTTGGGATACAATCCCACGCTCTCTCAAAACGAGTCAAACTCTTGGCTCAAATATTCACCCCATCGGTCAGACCGAAGTGCTTTTATTTTCTTGCCAAGTTGGTTTTCTACTTCATTCTTAAAGTCCTTGAACCTTTGGAGAGTCTCAGACTTATGCTTCATCAGATACACGTAACCGTATCTGCTGAAGTCATCCGTGAAGGTGACGAAGTACAGAAAACCAGATCTAGCACTAGTGCTCATTGGGCCACATACATCGGAATGTATTAGCTCCAATAGCTCTGAGGCCCTTTCAGCAATCTTGCTAAAAGGCGCCTTTGTCATCTTGCCTCTCAAACAAGATTCGCATGCGTCATAAGGCTGGATGTCAAATGACCCTAGCACTCCACTAGAGTGAAGCCTAGCTATGCGCTTCTCATTTATATGGCCAAGTCGACAATGCCAGATGTAAGTAGGATTAATTTCATTTTGTTTAATCCTTTTGGTATTTATGTTATAGATTGAACTTTCACGTTTTAGATCAAGGATATATAAGCCATTTTCAAGAAATGATGTTCCATAAATAATATTGCCACATTGTATAGAAATTCTACCATGTCCAATATTAAATACAAAACCAGAAATATCCAACAAAGAAACGGAAATAATATTCCTGCGCATCGCAGGTACAAAATAATAGTTTCTTAGTTCCAAAACAAGTCCACTAGGCATCTCCAAGAAATAATCTCCGATCTCCAAGGCCTGAACCCAAGCACCATTTCTGACTCGAAGATCTACTTCTCCAGATCCTAATAATCTCCTATCTCTTAGACCCTGCACATTTGAACAAATGTGAGATCCACATCCAGTGTCCAAGACCCAAGATGTAGAAATAGCCAGATTAATCTCAACAGCATAAATACCTGAAGCAGCAGTTTTGCCCTTCAGTTGCTCCCTTAGCTTTGGACATGAGCTCTTCCAGTGCCCCTTCTCATGACACTCATGGCAAACATCGTCAGGAGAGGCAACCCTTGCTTTAGGTTGGGCCATAACCTTTTTGCCCTTAGCCTTGGCCTTTTGGGCCTTAGCCTTGGCCTTAGATTTGGCCTTTCCCTTAGCAATGGGCGTATTGCCCTTGTTCACCAGCAATACTTCAGGAGTCTTCTTAAGAGACTGCTCAGCAAGCTTGAGCATGCCATGCAGCTCAACAACCGATTTATCCAACCCTTGCATATGGTAATTCATGATAAACTGGTTGTAAGACTCAGGAAGTGACCCGAGAATAATGTCTGTTGCCAAGTCCTGCGGTGCTAACGAGCCGAGGCAGGCAAGTGTATCAATATACCCCTTCAACTTTAGCACATGAGTGCTAACAGAAGTCCCAGCTGCCATCACAGTCGTGCAAAGTGCCTTAGTTGTCAGGTAACATTCCTGACGAGCCTGATCTTGGAACATCTTTTTAAGCTGATCCATCATCTCATAAGCATGCTCGTCCATAAACTGCTTTGGAAGATCAGAAGCCATGGTACCCAGCATGAGGCACGAGACATCTCGGTCATCCCTCACATGCCGATCGTACTGCTCCACCATCGCCGTGGTGATGCCTCGACCTGTAAGAGGGCCAGTTGGTAACGGAGCATTCAGTACATACTCCTTAGACTCTTGTCTAAGAACTATTTGTAAGTTCTTAGCCCAGTCCAGGAAGTTAGTCCCCGAAAGCTTCTCCTTCTCCAAGAGTGACCTAAGTGAGAGTGAGTTGTTGTTTGTTGCAGCCATTTAAATTGCTTAACTGAAATGGGATTGTCTACATGGAAGAAATCATTGCTTGAGTTAGAAATAAAGGACTTTTAAGCCAATTCAAATTAATAATCTGATTTTAATTTGTTTGTTGGTGTTGTTAATTGGCTGACTTGACCAAGATCCACAACTTATCAATGACTGGCCGAACTAGGGCTCGCTAACCAACCATTGAGTCGTTTGGTAGGACAACCTATCCAATCCTTCCACGAAGGACTCTTGGTTTGATGGGCTTATTGACACTTTACCCATCTGTGCTTAAGGCCCGCTCTGAGCTAATGCTACCCATGTTGAGTCAAACCACCATTCACATGTTAACCATACCAAGTATCTTAACCCTCGACGGCCCGCCGAATACTACAATATACCCAGCTAGGGCATGGCGCACATTGCAGCATCAATGGGAGGAAGAGGTGTGAATGTGGGAAGCACTTTTAAGCGACTCAATATTTTAATTTCCGGTTATAATTAAGTGATACGGCTTTGCATGCATAAACGCGGATAATAATTTGGTGATCCATACATCCATATTATATGACAAATGCAATAGCATACTTAATTTAAAATAAATGAGATCCTCTGGGCCTTTAATTACAACCTAATGAAAAACTAGATATCCTATCTAATTCTTCATGGGTCGGACTGCAATCCTTCTTGGGCTCCCACCATGGGCTTGCTCCATTTGGGCATTCCTCCATACTTGATGCAATTACAATAATTTTGTAAAATAAAATCTATTCTAAAATTACATCAAAATAAAAATGGCACGCAGGCCATATTTCCCAAAATTAAATTACAACCGATAATAATTTAGGGCCCATAGAACTCAACATAACATTTCAAACAAAGTACCTGTCGTGCACATACATACCAATATGATGCATGATCATGGCATTCCAAATTATAAATATAAATGTTAAGCCGAGTTACTTAGGGTGAAATCGCCAATTTTAACAAATGTAACTAAGGCCCATAAAGGCCCAATGGATAACATCCATAAATGCAAAATTAACAATTTTGCTCCCACTTGAATTTGGGTTGTCACAAATTTAAAATTTAGCTCTCCCAATTTTAACCGGTGTCACGGTTTATTGGGCCAATTTCACAAAGTCCATATTCAATTTAATATGCAAACAATTATATTAAATATGCATGCCAACAAAATAAATAATTTAAACACAAATTAATTTAAAAAAATTTAATTTAATTTGCATTAGGGTCCGGGATAAAAATTACCCGCAAAATCCAAAACCGGACCCAAATCCCGTGCGGCGCTGCTGTCCGGGGACAGCAGCGCTGCCGCGCGGCAGCCTGCTGCCGCAAGAGGCAGCAGTGCCACAATTGGAATCGCAAATTGCGATTCCAATTGTGGCCAAACAATATTAATTTTTTTTTTTTAAATCATACAATTAAAATTCAGCCATGGACAATCAGAAATCAATGAAGAAAATACAATTCTAGATTGAAACCAATTGGGGAAAAATAATCAAAAACCCCAATCCAACAATTTTAGGGTTTATCCAAAAATAAAACCAATTGAATAAAAACCCTAAAACCACAAACTTGAAACCCATTCTTTCTTCAAGAACGCTTTCAAGAACCAATTCCAATCAATCTAATGGACAAAACCTAGGCTCTGATACCACTGTTGGGATTCGTCATTGGAAAAATAACGTGGCGCAGCGGAAAATACACCGTTTAAAATTTCCTAGAATCCACCTATCGTGTCTAATTACCATTGATTAGAATAAAATCAAATAAGAATCAAGAGAGATTAACTCACCGGATTCGTCTCCTCTAGAGACTGCTGCAGAATCGTTTCTTGAAACTGCGATCTCCAAAGTCCGGTGCACGACCAACTATTGAGCGGGAACCGGTGCTAGCCGAAGACACGAAGGAATGGAGGTTTAATGCTGGGATTTTCGGCTATTTTGGGGCTGCACTTGGTGGCTGAAATTTCCAGCAATTAATTAGAGTTGAATTAGGTTTTTATTCCTTAAGTGTGCCCTTTTATAGACACCTTATCTAATTGGGTTCTAATTAGGTTAATTAAACCCAAGCCCACTAGGCTTATAATTACATAAATAAACTTTAATTAAAAAGTATATACTATGTAATTTAATTCCATTTGGCTAAATTTAATTACCCCTAAATAAAATTAAATCACACTTAAGTTAATACAATACATGTATTTAATTTTCCTACTTAGGAAAATTATTTAATTAATTGTTTACTTTATGTAATTCAATTAATTGATAAATTAATTAATTACATTATGTAAACTAATTAATTAAATTAAATTCAACCCAATGTCAATTAATTACCTTGACACCGAATGTCAACTAATTAATTAACGCATTCCTTCCAATGTACATTACATGTACAATTGCTATAAGTTCCAGCTCAGTTGATCTATGTGCACGATCCTATGGGTCTGTCTTTATGTTGGCAGTAGGCCCAAGGCCCACAGACTATAAGTGGGTTCTAGCAAACCATTACAGCCCCCAATTAAGACAGAGATGCAGCAGTCTTTAGAAGACACTCACCCGGTAGTAATCTTATACTTTCCTTTGCCTAACGATATCGATATGAATAAACAAGAGGCATGGTGTCCGTCATCCTTTTCTGTTGTTTGTTATATTTCTTGATCTTGAGTTGACTGATTAATCAAATAAGCAACCGACTTATTTGGGTATGGCCATACACTTATCATTCCTACTCATCAAGTGGCCAATGATATCATCTCGGTGTTACCCGAGTGGCAATTCCATCACTTCATCATCAATATCAATATGTTCACTAATCCACCCAATCATACCCGTATTTAGCATCCTTTTACAGACCTGTTAGGCATATGTCAAAGTGAATCGGATTCCATATCGATATTATAATGAAATCTGGTCTGAGGACAAAAGAGACCTACTCAAGAAAGACCTATGACGCGACAACCATGTGACTTTCTTGTGCGGATCGATCCAGTCCCATGTCAACGACATGTACCTATATTCATGACTGACTATACAAGTACTATGGCTAGTTAAGAACTGCCATACAGTCATCGAATATACAAGTCTGTGGTTCTATTCGTTCCCACGATTAGAACAGACCTGGGATTGGTTTTATGATTATCAATCAATGGATACTCTACTCATATTATAGCACAAGATATAAATGAAATAGATTAATTGCCTTTATTAATGTGACATAAATAATGTATTCATACATGACTCTTAATGTATAATACAAAATACAAGAATCCAATGCCCTAAGAACTAGGGCACACCAACACATGTACCAATTAACTTGGTTGACATCCCATGTCCAATGACCGGTAAGACACCGCCATACAACCAGGTCAATGATAGTCTCTTGTTCCATTCATTCCCATGACTGGAATAGACTACGGATCTATTCATGGTCATATCGTTTACCCTATCCATGGTCTTACTGCCAAATGCATGACACTTGTCATCATGGATATGGATATGTTCATTGGATACTTCATTTAATATATTGCACAAGATAGATATAATAAATGAATTAATGCCTTTATTAACAACGCAAATAAGTATAATACATAAATCCAATAGATGTATGATACAAATACAAGGACCAATGCCTCGGGACTAGGGCATATCCAACAGACTTTGCATCGATTATAGGCAGTTGAACAAGGTGACTATCCGCAATAAGTATCCGCTCCCTCGGATTGATGATTTGTTTGATCAATTGCAAGGTTCATGTTGCTTTTCCAAGATTGATTTGCGGTCTGGGTATCATCAATTGAGAATCAGGGGTGAAGATGTACCTAAGATAGCATTCAAAACATGATACGGTCATCATGAATTTTTAGTAATGCCATTTGGCTCAACTAATGCACCAGCAGCATTTATGGATCTCATGAATAGAGTGTTCATGCCATTCTTAGATCATTTTGTAATTGTGTTCATCGATGATGGTGTATTCAAGAAGTGAGGAGGAGCATATATACCATTTGCGAATGGTATTGCAAAATTTGAGAGAACATCAGCTTTATGCCAAGTTCTCTAAATGTGAGTTTTGGTTGGATAGTGTGGCATTTTTAGGACATGTAGTGTCCAAGGATGGAATACAAGTAGATCCGAAAAAGGTGGAAGCAATTACAAATTGGAGGAGACCTACTACAGTGATAGAAATTCGAAGTTTTCTGGGTTTAGCTGGCTACTATAGGAGATTTGTTCAAGATTTCTCCAAGATAGCAGCACCTTAACTTGTCTAACTCAAAAGAATGTTCCTTTCGTATGGTCAGAAGCATGTAAGAATAGTTTTCAAAGATTGAAAGATTGTTTGACCTCGGCACCAGTACTCACTTTACCGTCTGGATCTGGAGGATTCATTGTTTATTGTAATGCTTCTAGAGTTGGTTTAGGTTGTGTGTTGATACAAAATGGAAAGGTTATTGCTTATGCATAGAGGCAATTAAAGAAACATGAATAGAATTATCCAACTCATGACTTAGAAATGGTGGCTGTGGTTTTTGCATTGAAGATATGGAGGCATTATTTGTATGGAGAAACATATGAGATTTTCACTGACCACAAGAGTCTTAAATACATATTCCAACAAAGGGATTTGAATCTAAGGCAAAGACGATGGATGGAGCTGTTGAAAGATTATGATTGTACGATACTGTATCATCCAGGCAAGGCTAATGTTGTCGCAGAAGCTTTAAACAGAAAATTCTCAGGTAGTTTAGCTCACATTAGTGTTGAAAGAAGGCCTTTGATTATGGAGATGCATAATTTATGTGATTCTGGAGTGCAATTAGAACTGGTCAACTCTTGAACAATATTGGCACATTTCAAAGTGAGATCAGTGTTACTTGATAGAATCAAAACTGCTCAAGCCAAAGATCCTCAATTGTGTGAAATTTTGACTGAGTTGAAAAACGGTAATGTTCGTGATTTTAGAATTGATGATGATGGACATCTACGTTATGGGGATCGACTGTGTGTTCCTAATGTGGATAATTTAAGAAAGGAGATCATGGAAGAAGCTCATTTTGCAGCCTATAATGTACATCTGGGTTCTACAAAAAATGTACCAAGATCTTAAGAAGTTGTATTGGTGGAATGGTATGAAAAAAGATGTAGCGGAGTTTGTATCTTTTTGTTTGACTTGTCAATAAGTAAAGTTTGAACATCAAAAGCCTTTGGGATTATTACAGCAGTTACCTATTCCCGAATGGAAGTAGGAGTGAGTAGCTATGGACTTTGTAGTTGGATTGCCTCGTACGTTGAACGGGTATGACTTAATATGGGTGATTATTGACAGATTGACTAAAGCAGCTCATTTCCTTCCAGTTAAGACGACATATTCAGTAGCAAAATTTGCACATGTTTATGTGGATAGAATCGTTTGTTTACATGGTGTTCTAGTGTCCATTGTGTCAGACAGAGGATCAGTCCTTACATCTAAATTTTGGGAGAAACTTCAAAGTGCTCTGGGCACTAGATTGGATTTTAGCATGACTTTTCATCCTTAAACGGACGGTCAATCCGAACGAACAATTCAAACTTTGGAAGATATGCTAAGAATGTGTGTGCTAGATTTTGGTGGTCATTGGGATGCACACTTGCCTCTCATTGAATTTGCTTACAATAATAGCTATCATTCAAGCATTGGGATGGCTCTGTATGAAGCACTATATGGTAGGAAGTGTAGATCCCCTTTATGTTGGGAGGAAGTTGGTGAAAGGAAACTTATTGGCCCGGAGTTAATACAGATTACTTCAGAAAAAGTCCCGATTATTCGTCAAAGAATACAAACAGCTTTTAGTAGACAGAAAAGCTATGCCGATCCAAAGAGGAAGGATGTAACATTCATGGAGGGAGAGTATGTATTTATTAAAGTGTCACCAATGAAAGGAATTATGAGATTTGGCAAAAAGGGAAAGTTGACACCCCGGTATATCGGATCGTTTGAGATTTTGAAGAAAGTAGGTAAGGTGGCATATCATTTGGCATTACCTCCCAATTTATCACAAGTCCATCCAGTCTTTCATGTATCAATGCTAAGGAAATATGTGCCGGATCCATCTCACATCCTCCATCCTCAAAATGTACAAGTTAGTGGAGACTTGTCATACGAGGAACAACCCGTGGCAATTGTTGATCAACAAACTCGTCAACTACGAACTAAGGAAATTCCAATGGTGAAAGTCCTATGGAGTAACCATGCCATTGAAGAGTGCACTTGGGAATCAGAGTGGGAGATGCGGAACAAATATCCTTACCTATTTCAATCATGAGGTTAGTCTTTAAATTTTAAATTCGAGGACGAATTTCTTTAAGGGGGGGAGAATGTAATACCCCGAATTATTTATTTTGTGAATATCCATATAGAGTGTTTAGATGCATATATGGTTATATATATATTTAAGTGAGTTAATGAGAAATTATAAAAGTTTAGAGATGAATTGGAAAATTATCGAATCAGGAGGGATTATAACGGATATTTTACAAAAATCAATTTAATTAAATTTGGAGATGGCCGATACACAGCCATCTCCTTCTTTTCTTTTTCTTCTTCTTCTTCTTCTTCTTCTTCTTCTTCTTCTTCTTCTTCTTTATTTTCTTTCTTTCTTTCATTTTTACATTTGAAATTTCAACTCTCAAATTCTCCCTCAATTAACTTTATACCGAAACGAAGCTCTCAACACGTACTACAATTCTATGTAAGTTTTAGGAGGAGAAATTATATGTTGAGAGAGAGATAAAAGCTAGAAATTTCGTGCTATTGGTTGTCCCGTCGATTCACCACCTTCCGTCCAAAATTTCAAAAATCTGACCCCGGAAATGAACTCAGGAGGCCGGAAAACCTTTGGGTAGGTTGAGAATCGGAGCATACAAGCTTGATTTTCCAGTGATCAAAGCTTCGTCGGGCAAGTTCGAAATTTTCCGGCGACGGATTCCGGCCATAGGCAGTAATTCCGGTGAGACATCCAACCGGTAGGTAGAGCAGGAGAGCTGGAGAAATAGGATTCGTCGGCTAGGAGTATCTGTGAGTTAATTGTATGTTATGCATACTTAATTTAGCATTTGCATTCATGACAAATTTTTCAAAATTTAAATCTTTATTATGTGGTTATTATCATTATTTAAAAGGGTATCACCTACAATTATAATTATATTTATATATAATTCCAATGGTGGTTTAAATACGTATATGGACATGCTTCCTGGTGAGCGGCATCAGGACCTTGTGCGCACAGGTACTATCGGGCCTATGGAATAAATGTATGAATTGATGATATGTTTATGGATCAGCTCGGTTGAGTTATTCTCGGGCTATGTGATATTATGGCATTGGAATTAAGTGAGGCTGGGTATGGGTTCGGTTGAGTTATTCTCGGTCCCCCAGTCATTGGATATAAGAGAGCTGAATGGCTATGTAGATTATGCGATACTTTGGGTATTGAGGTTTAGGGTCCATGACGTATGAAAACCACTTATTAATAATTGTTTTATTATTTGGTTTACCAAAATCATGTGTATGAATGCCTGTACGACATATATATATATATATATATATATTCATACGTAAAGTATTGTGTGATTGGTTGATTGCTAAATTATTCATGCATTGCATATAATTAATTCACTATGGGAGGTCTAACTCCCTAAATTTTTCAGGTAGCTAGAAGCGTGTTGCAGCCCAAGATCTTCCTCCGGGCGGCACATTAGTCTTATTATGTAGGTTATCATTAATTGCTTTTAATGTATTAAATTTCTAGACCGTAGTACCAGAGTAAGAATTATATTTGATGTTGTGTATGTGAAAAGGATTTAATGTGTTAAGTATGACGGATTTAAATATTATATTTTGAGACTTTAATTTAGAGTATGGTTTTAGGCTTGCTACGGGTTCCGGTGGCGATATGCCTACCCGTTCCCTAGCGCCGGTCACGGCCGGGATTTGGATCGTGACAGCTGGAATAGATAAACTGTAAAACTGTTAGAAGAAGGATGTTTTGTATATAAACCAGATAGGGAAGGATTTTATCGGAGTACCAACTACTTAACCGCAATTGAACTCTTATTATCAATAACTTAGCACAATAATTCGGAATATCTTTTTTACTAATATAAGAAAATAAGTATTCAAATATCTTAGTGTATGAAAATATTAACTAACTTATTTGTGAATATAATAAGATATATATTAGCTATAAAAAGACTGAACTCCAATTGAGAAAGAATTGGTTCCTAGGATATACAAATCATTGCCTTCCTAAAGAGAGAAGTACCAAATATGAGCTAAGAATTGTCACATTCAATGTACCTAAATGTTTATTTATAATATGGTTTGTTGAAATTTGACTAATGTATCTTTCTTTTTATTTTTCGAAAGCTATATTGGTCAATCGGTGTTCAATCTTTGCTCTATATGGGTTCCTTTATTTCAATGTTGATTCTTAATTTGATCAAGATGTGTCCTGTTTCTTTTTCGCACAGTTTATCATTTATTTCCAAATGTTAGAAGACTTACATTAACGGACACAATACAGAAACCGACTTAGTTGTCCACCCCAGATTTAATATCTTCTTAACGGACTTTAATATTAATAGAAATTCAAGAAAAAAAAGACAAATGAAAATATCAATTTCATATGAACAACTTGGAATATTTAATCTTTCCCTCCACAATCTTTACTTTTCTTGAAATTTTTTGTCAAAGAAAATGTGTACCTGTAAATAATTTCACAAAACATAAAAATGGTCTATTGATAAATGAGCGAAATGTAATAACAACAAGCTCATGAATTAAATTAATTGTTTGGTACTTAATTGAAAAGTGAAGTTTCTCTACGACCATGGAAAGACTGCACTTAAAGCTAGAGTTGCATTTTATCATGTATCCTTCAATTTGAAAAATTTATATGCAATTTGAGATAGTCCAATTATCCAATAATGAAAATGTCACATTTTCTTTACCTAAGTAGCATATATTTTCTTTTTTCTTTTTCTTCTTAAAAGTTAAATCTAAGTGGATAATTTTAAAAAATTAAACCACATTAAACTTATCAGCAAAGAAAAAAAAATACCCACACCAAGCAAGTTGAAATATTTTATTTTACTGCTTCAACAGATACCAAATTAGTTAATAAAAAATAAATAGTAGTCTAGAAAACATGAAACTCATTTCTTGATAAGCTATACATTTCGTACTTTTACAATAGCTCCTGTTGCCATTGCCATATAGTATCCTCCACTTGCTACCACATCAGACATTGATGCAACCACAAGTTTTGTTTCAACCAGAAGTTTGATTTCCCTCCACATCTGTATATGATAAACACCACACATGAGGCCATTAAATGGGGGAATGAATCTATTCATAAGTTTTCCATTTTTTTATTTCTTCTTTATACACAAACATTAAAAGAAGCAATTGATGTCAATATTTCAGGTCCAATTTGATTTTATTTTCCTGATCCTTGATGGCTAAATCGACATATGTCAGATTGAAAAATTTTCAAAGGATAAATACTAATGTTTTGAATGACTAATAGGAAGATTATTTTCCAGAAACATCTTACACATACTAATGAAGTTGAATCATGTAGAAAATTTACATAACAATGAATCACAATGTTGTAGACAATTTTTCAAATTTATTAGTACTTGACACGTATAAATAAAGCAAAAAAGTGTTGAGAAACAAAATGAAGTTGAATGGTCTTGTGAGATTTAATTATTCACACAGCACCTGGTATAAAGGAATAATAAAGAAACACTTACAAATTAGAAGCAAGGGCATCACCTCCAGGGCTATCAATCCGAATAATGATAGCTTTATATCCTTTTTGACTCTAGGGACAGTTAGAAAAGGAGGGGAGAGAGAGAGAGAGAGTAAAATAGAGAAAACAAGAGCTCAGCAGTTATCAGTAGTGAAAAACATTACAATCAAAGATGGTAATAGCAGCTAATCAGGAAATATCAGGATTATAGTAATGGTTCTAAACTTCCTTTTGCTATAATTTTTTGGTCAAGTCTTTCCTTGTATCTATTACTATATGAAAATAAATGATCTTTAAAATCGGTTCCAGTTTTCAATTTGTTTTGCTTGTCCTACATATGCATAACAACTAAACACATCAGACCATCCTAATAAGCACATATCTTAATTGTCCAAAATACAATCAACGGTAAGCCAGATGAAATCACATAGAAGGTTACCAAGTTATGAAAGAGTGTATCTGCAATAGAAGCACCTATAGAATTTAATAATAATAATAATAATAGAATTTACGGCGATAGGTCACCTTTACCAACCAAGCGAGAAATTATTTTAACGGAAACATAAGAATCTCAGAGACTCATCTATTGATACTCAACATTGATACGTGTACTAAAATTACACAAAGATACCAAGTGTTAATCCATAATGCAATTTAGGTAATAAACATCCATCGAAAAAAAGAAATAACTTAAAGGAAACTAAAAGATATTACCAAGAGATATAATAAAATTGCTTCATATGCCTAACAAAAGTGAAATCTAATGCAAGTTGTGGTATACTCTTAGAGATGATATTCATGAGTGTTTGCTACAGTAACTTAATTTTAAGAAATTAAAAAAACTTAACTTTATGTCTGATTTTAACTACTAAAAATCCTACTGAGTTTTAATCTTCTAAAAACAACACCACTTTTCAGAGAGATAAGAAAGAAAGAACGTAATAAAACTACAACACTAATTACCTCTAATCATCAACTATTTATCCAATCATGTTTCAACAGACATTTGTAACAACAAAACTCCTTTAAGCCAAAAATTAGTACATTATCACCTGAAACCTTAGTGCTTTATTGAGATAATATTCAACATAATCTGATATTGACATAACAATCCATCAGTAAGGTCTGCTTCAAGCCCCCATTTTTATTCTAATTCATAATATCTATATGCTGTTGCATTACCTTGGAACCTACCCATATTGCAATAACTACTTTTATAAACTGCAGGAAGAAAGTAATGATCAAGTTCATACACTAAGAAAGGGGATGTGGAGAAATGATACTTGAACAAATTTTGGTCAAAGCAGGTGTCATAAATAGCTTTTTGCACAACTTGACTGAAATGCTATATGAAATATTCTTCTTAACAGCTATCAGATCGATTGTGAGATATCATAAGCTAAAAAACGAATGAACAATGACCAACCGAGATTGTCAATCAGTAATCTTTGTTGCACTTTTGTCCTTTTTACTTTTGTCCTTTTTTATCTTTTTTGGCCAACATGACTAACCTTGATTCAAATTGTTGACATAAGCTAATCGTGGTTTCTTCAAACCTTGAAAATTATGGAAAGTGAAATGGTGAATGTAAATAAGGCAGAAGATAAATACATATAAATAAATAAACAACACAAGGAAAATGTAGAATGAGGTAAAAGTAACATGTATAGGCAAAGGTACCTAATATGAGGAAAACAACCTGCGATAGATGTGAAGGAGTTCTATCCTACGTGAATTCACTTCGTAAGATATTTACACAATTCCCTTCACAATATTTCTACATAGCAGCAACCAGTTCCAAATCCTCTGCTTCTGTCCACGGCTTTCTTTTTCCTTCGTGGAGGAATTATGCCATTTACTAAACCACTTGTATCCAATGCTTCTTTGGATGCCATTGCAGGCAGAGGTTGTTTCTGAACAAAAACTGGAAGTGTAAACATAATTGTAATGTTATAATATGTAAAAATGAGAACGAATTTGGTATATCGTGTTATAACAGAAAATCCAAAGTTATATTATAACCATCTTTGTGAGCTAAATATATGAATAACCATCTGATGCGCAATTAACAGCATATATCAGAAAGAGAAACTATAAACAACAAATAACAAATAACTGGTAGGCATTAACCCAATAAATTTATGCATATGATACCACAAAAATTACAATAGCTAATGCTACCAGTGCCATATTGTATCCTCCACTTGCTGCCATATCAGATATTGATGCAAACACAGGTTTTGTTTCAGCCAGAAGTTTGATTCCCCTGCACATCTGTATATGATAAACACCACACATGAGGCCATTAAATGGGGGAATGAAAACAATCAGTTCATAAGCTTTCATTTTTTTTATTTCTTCTTTTTACACAAACATTAAAAGAAACAATTGATGTCAATATTTCAGGTCCAATTTGATTTTATTTTCCTGATCCTTGATGGCTAGATCGACAGATGTCAGATTGAAAAACTTTTAGAGGATAAATACTAATGTTCTGAATGACTAATAGGAAGATTATTTTCCAAAAACATCTTGCGAGATATAGACCATCCACCAAAAGTATAGGTCACCAGCTTCAATCGTCATTTGAAAAATCATCATAATTTAAACGCAGTGTCTTTTACCTTTTTTAATGGAAACACATTATAAACTCTTGTCTCACTCCTTTAATATAACTGATCCAGGACTATATATGAATAGATACTTGTATAAACATATAAATTATATATAACAACAAAGAATTAGAAATTAAAAGAAATCACTCTAGTATTTCATATTATTGACAATAAGAGGCTGGAATAGTAGGGAAAATAGGAAAATTAAAAGTTCACAAACTAGTTACCATCAAATAACCACAATCGTCTTCCGTCTTAGCTGTGACCTAGAAGGAAACAACCACAAAACCTAAAATAAGAAAATATGATCAATAAATCAATAGACTAAAGTAAACAAAATTGCATGAAACCTTAAACCCAGTACAAATCCAAACCTGTAGAATCATTTATATAAAGACCAAACACGTCATGGGTCAGAGAAACTGTAAAAAAAGATCAAGGAAACATAGGCTAATCCCATTTGAAACTAACATTTTGAGATGTAATATAAAGAATGAAAGCTTCAACACTAAAGGGAAAACAGTTAATAACATGAAACGATAATTTTAAAAGGACTTCATCAAAATCTTTCTAAGAAATTAAGCACAATTAACAAATAATCAAATATACAGAAGAAAGAGAGAGCGAGATAAGATTGGAAGAGCGAATGTCCCATCAAGATTTATAACTTACCAAAGTTCCTATGAAATTGTGGAAAGAGGGAGGGTCACTGTGAAAATCAAACTTTGAAACTATTTCAACACATAGAGAATAGGCTGTATTTGACTATATGGAGGGAGAAAACAGTAAGATCGGAAGAAATTGAAATTTGAAAATAGGGTGAAGAACGGCGAAGGTGAGAAATTAGCAAAATAAAGTGAGGAAAACTGTTTTTGTAAGATAAGCCTGAATTTTGCAAAGAGTTTCAGAAAGGAGAAACTATCGTATTTCAATTTCAAAAAAAAAAAAAAGAAGAAGAAATAAGAAAACAATAAAAATCCAAAAAATTGAGAAAATCGGTAAACAAATCAAAACTGATATTCCAGCTAGAATGCTTCACTCAAAACCACACATCCACATGAACGCTCACCAAATTCAGGAAGCCGAGGGTCCTTTTGATTGACATAACCCTGCATTTCCATTTAAGCTTCAAAGAAAACATTAGAGAAAATACTATTCCAATAAATCCCATAAACATATTGTTAATACAACTATATAATGAGTCATAATAAAAGAAGATTAAATCCACCTGCAAGTCTTTGTTTGGTATCCCTAGCTATTGAAAAGAAACCCTCCTCAACTTTTAAATTTATCTTTGCACTCTGTAAGGTAATTTTCATCATACACAAAGAATCAACTAGATTTGTAAATAAATTTCAATATATGTGAAAAAGTCCACTTACAATCTCAAAAAAATGGATGCCATACTCATCTGCGAGAGCCTGACCCTTTGAGGCGAAAAGAGAGCCACGCCCAAATGAAAAAGATGAGGTTGAGCGATTTCTACCACAGTCAATAACTAAAAGGCCTGTACAACGAAAACGAAAGAAAAAAAATGTAGCTAGTTGTATAAACTTCCCCCTCTTAAACTCATTATCAGAATCAGAACAGAGATTTCATCGGACACTCTTAAACCCAAAAATAAGCAGAACAGAAGCCACAACAGTGTGATTGATGACAAATTTCAATTCGAAAAATGGATAATGCAAAACATTAGAATAGGGAGATAGCTTGAAACCTCTTACCGAGAGGATACAAAAATGAGAGAGAGAGAGAGAGAGAGAGAGAGAGAGAGAGAGAGTTGATGACACGAAAGATCAGAGAGGATGCAGAAATGAGAAAAAGAGAGAAAGGGTAATGAATACTGATCAAGGCTGGGGAGGAGTTATAGAAAGAAACAGGGAACATCAGAGAATCAAGGAAGAAGAAGCTTTTTTTTTAATTTCAAATAAATTAAATATTTAAGTAACTAAATGTTTAAAAGTGAAATAAAATTAATTATTATTAATTTAGAAAAACTAACAAAATGATAACTTAGCAAACTATATTCACTTTTAATATATATAATAGATTATAACTGAAAATTCAAATAAACATATTTTTTCAGATTTGGAGTCATCATTAAATCAGTGACGAGAAAGATTTATGGTTTAAGATTCATTCAAAATAAATTGGAATCGAACCAAATTTAAGAGATATATTAATATAATAATATGATTATGTCAATGAAATTATAACATGTGAAAATTTAAAATTTTTATTATAGTGTTTTAAAATTAAAAATTTTAAACACAGTCCATTAATTAAAAACTCTTAATATATTTAATATAGTTTGGATAATTACAATTAAATGTTAATTTAATTTAAAATAATTTAAAAATTAAAATTATAGTTTATTTTAATAAGAAAAATCTAAAAATAATTAAATTATTAATTAAAATAATTTATTTAAAAAAATTAGTCTAATCGAATTGAAAAATCAATATGGTTTAAGATTTTTCGATTGACCAACTAGTCCAACTTGTTCCTGTTTTAACTCTCCTTTAGTCTATTAATGATTCATTTCTTTATTATAGGAACATTATGCCTATGATTGGAACCATTTTAGTTAGTTAAAAGATCATCATCTTTTACAGTCCATTCTGTCTCTAAACTATACGCATTTAAGTTAATTAAAAGTAAAACTTAGTGAACTGCTTCATTAAAGGCCAAGGATCTTCATGTTCTGCCAGATAAAAGTTGTAATCCTTATCAAATGAAAATTTGATAACACCATTAACTTTGTATACTCTTAGCTTCTTGATATGTTGATGATAATACATTTTTGCTTTGTATAAATACTCCTTTTCAACGCACTTCAACTTGTAATATAAATATCCATTTGGTTTGATTATCTTCTTATTTTGTTGTCATCGAAACTTTTGTTTGTTGAACACCTCTTAATCCTACAGAGTCATTGGTTGTCATATTAATGTTATGACTTTTAAAAGTACCATGGCTGGTCTTGGCATCCAGCGAAAGGGATTACAGCATCCATGAACTAAAGTCTAGACCTCATTATATCTTTCCTTGTATCATCCATCTCCAGTGTGCTTTTGCTATCTCTATGCATCACAATTGTGGCATTGGAACTTGCAGTGGTACACTAGTGCATAAAAGTTCAATATACATTATCTATGCAACAACGGTATACCTACATCATAAGAAGGTTTTATTAAGCTTGAACATTAGGAGATCAACAAGTTCATTACATGTCAAATCTATCAAAAGTACAATCATTGGCTTACAAGCTAAAGAAAGCCTAAATGAAGGAATAAAGAGCTTAAAGTGGAAGATCCTTATAGAGTCCTTTAGGAGCTCTAACGACTACATTATAATCAGAAGGTGAAGGAAATGCTTCAAGACCTAATTACAACTACCACTTTTCTTCTTGTGAGCTTGGAAGCAACAACTATATTTTCCTTCAGGAGCTACAACAGCTAGTGTACCTTCAAGACCTCAAAGCAACGGCCATAGTACCTTCAAGAGCTATATACAACGGCCATAAACCTTCAAGACCTTGATTCCAAAGGTTAGTTTAGCTTATGAGGAGGATTGCCATCACCTATGCCATCACCTATAAATACAAGACAATTTGAATTAGTGAGCTAAGAAAGACTTAGCATATATTTGACATATTGAAAGCAACTTATCAAGTTTTCCAATAAAATCCTTTAATCAATCAAAGAGAGAAAGCTTCATTGTTGTGCATTCAAATATTTAGGTTTCGTATTTCACATAAAGGATTTGTGTGAGAGGGTTTACTTTGTTAATTATGTGAATTAACAAAGATTATAAGAGTTTATTATTTGATCTTAAAAAATACCATATAAGTTTAGTGCATGAGCTTTGAAAAAGCATCAGTAAAAGTTTGGTATTTAAGCTTGCAAAAAATACCGGATAAGTTTGGTGCTTGAGCTTTGAAAAAACATCGAAAGAGTTTTGTTACTTGAGCTCTGAAAAAGTAACGGTAGATGTTTGATACTTAGCCTACAAAAGTATTGAGTTTGTTACTTGAACTCGTAAAAAGTAACATAGGCTTATTTCCTGCCCGTAAAGGAAATGATACTGGAAAACCTCAAGTGATTGGCTTGAGGACTGGATATAGACCAGTTGGATCAAACCAATTTAAATCTTGTGTCTTCATTTCTCTATCCCTATACTCTTTATTTTCATTGCTATTCAAATTTCTGCAAATTAATTTAATAGCTTTATTTTTTAAGGCATTTTTAATTTTAGTCAAGCATATTTATATGTACAAGTTTTAGTATTTTATCAATTCCGCATGTTTGTAAAACTTGTATTTGTAGAAAGAAAATTGTTTTTCTCTAAAAAGAATTTTTAAAAGAGTTTGCGAAAATTTTTTATTCGGTATAACAATATTATTCACCCCCCTTTAGTACTATAGCTAGCCTATTTAGGACTTTCAATTGGTATCAGAGCCTGTCTCTAAATAGAAGGAGTAAAATTCTTAGAGTGATCCTAAAACGGCTAGTACTTTCGGTAGGCAAAATGTTTTTATGTCTAAGGGATGTTCCATCAACAAGCCTTCTTTATTCAGTGGAAAAAATTATAGTTTATGGAAAAATGGAATGAGAATATTTTTAAAATCTACAGATATACAGGTATAGAGAATTGTCAAGGAAGGACCTAGTATTTCTATAAAAATTGTTGATGGAAAATCTGTCCCCAAAGAAGAAAGTGAATACAAAAATGCTGATTGGAATAAAGAAGCTTTAAACTCTAGAGCTATCAATTTATTACAATGTGTATTAGATATTAATGAGTTTAATCGTGTTTCAGGTTGCACGAAAGCAAGACAAATATGGGACAAACTCAACAAGAGCTTCATATATGAAGAGATGATTAGAAAATTACTGAACAATGTCAACTTCATGGGATGCAAAGCTCATAGCTATAGAAGAATCAAAAGATTTAACTACATACTCATATGATGAATTTATTGGTTCATTACTCACATATGAGATGAAATTTAAGCCTACTATTGACTGTGAGTAGACTGACAAAAACAGGTCCATTGTACTGAAAGCTGCCAGCTTAGCCTCTGAAGAATCTACTTCTAAAATAGATAGTGATTAGAGGTGGCAATTATGTACACAACCAGCTGACATAACATGAACCCGACACGAATTTAGTGGGTTTGGGTTTGATTAAACAGGTAGTGGGTCATTTTTGAGTTGACACGAAAGTGACATGATAATTTTGTGTCGAGTTAGGGTTGACCTGCTAACCCAAAACTGACACGAATATTTAAAATTTATTATTATATTTTCTTATATTTTTACATGTCACCATTAAGAAATGTAATATAATATATATAACTCACAAATACAAAACAACTTTTCAATAATTTTACACATAATTCTTAATGGATGTAGTAAAATAACCCATAAATGCGAACAAGACATAATCCAAAATAAAAAATAGAGCGGTAAGATCTGTAAAATAGGTTTT
Organism: Euphorbia tirucalli; assembly: GCA_039660915.1. NCBI lineage: Eukaryota > Viridiplantae > Streptophyta > Magnoliopsida > Malpighiales > Euphorbiaceae > Euphorbia > Euphorbia tirucalli. Next base: position 18,803,506 of record CM077639.1, read on the forward strand.
GGATCAATATTTTAGGTCTACAAGAGTTAAATTGTTAATTTAGATACGGCATAAATATTTAAAATTTTTAATATTTCCTTTATAATATTTTTGCATGTCACCTGAAAACACGACACGAAACTGACACGAACACTATTGTGTTAACTCGATTATGACACGAAAATTTTTGGGTTGGGTTTGGGTTTTGCTCACTGAAACACGAACCCAAATTTGACACGATACAAACACGACCCACCTACACGAATTGCCACCCCTAGTAGTGATAATGAAGAAGATGAAGCTATGTTAGTACGAAAATTCAGAAAGTTTCTGAAAAGCAAAAAAAAAGGGGAAATCATCATTCAAAAGGCATTTCAACAGCAACAAAGTTGACAAAGCCAAGAAAGATTCAAAACAAGAAATTACATGTTTGGAATGCAATAAACCATGCCATTTCAAAGCTGATTGTCCAAAGCTTAAAAGCAAATACAAGAAGAAATACAAGAAAGCAATGGTGGCCACCTAGAGTGACAGTGATGAATCCAGTTCTGATGATGATGATAACACGAAGCAAGAAAAAGCTCAAATATGCTTCATGGCAAATGATAAAGCAGAAAGTTCATCACAACAACACGAAAATGAGGAAGATGAGGTAATCCTACAAACTTTATCTTATAATGATCTTATACAAGAATTCTTTAAGATGCATGATATTAAACCATATATGATTGCTGAGTGTAAAGAATATGAAAATAAGCTTTCAGAAAAAGAGTCAGAAAAGCTAGAACTACAAAGCAATATGAGTTTTCTAGAAAACACCGATCTACAATTAATTTGCAAAGTATCACATCTTGAGAAGAAATGTGAAAAGCTAGATTCTACTATTAGCAAATTCACTAATGGAGAGAATATGCTAAATATGTTTTTAGACTCCCAAAGAAATCCAAATGATAGAACAAGAATTGGTTATGGCTGTATTGATGAAATACCTTCTTAAATTCCCCCAAAACCAATTAGATTCTGTTCTTTTTTTGCTTCAACTATGCAAACCACATCTCCTGAACCTATATGTCAAAAGCATAGTAAAAGTCAGAAACTGTGTACTGAACTAAATTCCAAATAGAAAACCATCCATGTTCAATCTACTGACCAAAAAGCCACAGGAAAAATATATCCTTCCAAACCAAAAGGTGTACAATATTCTAAACCAAATCGAAATTCTTATTCACAACGGAAGGTTGTCCATAAAAATACTTTTAGACCTATACATTTTAAAAAGCCTTATTTTTATAGGTTAAAAGAAAGACATAGTTACAAGCCTAAACACTTATATTAAATTAACTATGTTCGTTATCACCAACATCCCACCTCAAAACCATGTCAATCGCACTAATACAAGAAAAGGAGGAATGTTACATATTATTACTGTAACCATATAGGACATGTAATTGGTGAGTGCAAGTTTCAAAATGGGTACTTCAAAGGAAAAGCTGTTTGGATTCCCAAAAAAAAAAATATTGATTCTAACCCTAAAGGACCTAATACTGTTTGGGTACCTAAGTCTACTTGATTTATTTTGCAGGTATGCCTAAAGAACACCCTCAGAAATTCAAAGTGGTATATTGATGGTGGATGTTCTAGACATATGACTGAAGATGAAAGATACTTTACTTTCCATAAAACAAGTAAAAGGGGGATCTGTGAAATTTGGATATAATTTAGAAGGATGAATCATTGGAAAAGGAAAGATTGGAAACAATCCATGCATTGATGAAGTATCCTTAGTAGATGGATTGAAATACAATCTTCTTAGTGTAAGTCAACTCTGTCACAAAGATTGTAAGGTAATCTTTGATTCAAAGAAATGTGAAATTATGGAAGCCAAAAGTGGTAAGACTTTACTTGAAGTACCTAGAGTTGGAAATATTTATTATTTAAATTCAAGTACTCTTACTAGTGATCAATGCTTAATTTCACAACAAGACGAGAGTTGGTTATGGCATCATAGACTAGGTCATGTAAGCATGCATTTGATTTCAAAACTTTTAAAGAGAGATCTTGTCAAAGGTTTACCCAAAATTAAATTTGATAAGACTCATATTTGTGATGCATGTCAAAGAGGTAAATAAACTAAAGGCTTTTCTAATCTTCAAGAAGTTGTTTCTACCTCTAGACCATTAGAGTTGTTGCATTTAGACTTGCTTGGTCCAATTCAACCAACAAGTTTAAGAGGCATGAGATATGCATCTGTTATTGTAGATGATTACTCACGTTTTACATGGACATTATTTTTTAGTAAAAAATATGAGGCTTTTGAACAATTTTTTACATTGTGCAAAAAGCTTCAGAATTTGAAAAATACTTCTATTATTGCTATGATAAGTGATCATAGAAAAGAATTTGAAAATAATTTTTTTGAAATGTTTTGCAATAAGCATGGTATCACATATAATTTCTCTGCTACTAGAACGCCTTAACAAAATGGTGTTGTTGAAAGGAAAAATAGGACACTTGAAGAAATGATTGGAACTATGCTTAACGAAAATAGTTTACTAAAATATTTTTAGACAGAAGCAATGAACACAGCATGCTATATACTGAATCGAGCTTTGATAAGACCTATTCTCAAGAAAACACCATATGAGTTATTGAATGATAGAAAACCTAGTATTGGTTATTTCCATCCATTTGATTGTAAATGTTTTATTTTCAACAATAAGGAATATCTTAATAAATTTGATTCTAAGTCAGATTAAAGTATTTTCTTGGGGTTTTCATTACATAGCAAAGCATATAGATTCTCTAACAAAAGAACTCTCACCATTGATGAGTCTATGCATGTAGTATTTGAAGAAGCTAACTCTTTCCCAGATAAAGAATCTGAGGATACTTCATAGGTTGAAAACACAGAAAATGATGAAAACGTCCAGCAAGAAGAAGACAACTCTGGTGATCATGATGAACACAATGTGCAAGAATTGCAAGTGCAAGAAAGTCAACATGATAATCTACCAAAATAGTTCAAATATCATATATATCATCCCAAAGATGACATTATCGATAATCCTTCATAAAGAGTAATAAAGGAATACTTTGTAAATATGGCACTTGTTTCTAAAATTGAACCTAAGAACTTCAAAGAAGCCTAAACTAAATAAAGTTGGATGATGGCTATGCAAGAAGAATTGGATCAATTCAAAAGAAACAATGTCTGGAAGCTCATTTCAAAACCTAACAATCAATTACTGATTGGAACCAAATGGGTTTTTAGGAAAAAACTGGATGAATCTGGCAATGTTGTCACAAACAAAGCCAGATTAGTTGCACAAGGGTGTAACCAGTAAGAAGGAATAGACTACGATGAGAAATTTGCTCAGGTTGCAATTGGAAGTAATTAGAATGCTCTATGCATTTGCTTACTACAAAGACTTCAAACTCTATCAAATGGATGTTAAAAGTGCATTTCTAAATGGCTATATCAATGAAGAAGTTTATGTAAAGCAACCTCCAGGATTTGAAGATTGTCACCATCCTGATTATATCTACAAGCTTACTAAAGCTTTGTATAGACTAAAACAAGCACCAAGAGCATGGTATCAAAGTTAAGTACATTCTTGCTTGCTAAAGGTTTTATTCGTGGAAAAGTTGACACAACATTATTTATAAAGCATGAAAAGAACCATTTATTACTTGTTCAAATATATGTTGATGATATTATATTTGGTTCTACTAACAATGAGTTGTGCAGGGAATTCTTAAAAGAGATGAGTACATAATTCGAAATGTCTATGATAGGTGAATTAAATTTCTTTCTTGGATTACAAATCAAGCAAGGAAAGAAAGGAACATTCATATGCCAATCTAAGTATACTAAAGAACTCATCACGAAGTATGAAATGGAGAATTCTAAACCAGCAAAAATACCGATGAGTACATCAATCTCACTAAATGAAGATAAGAAATGTAAAAGTAAAAGTGTAGACACCAAGAAATATCAAGGTATGGTTAGTTCTCTACTTTATTTAACCTCTAGTGGACCTGATATACAATTCAGTGTATGCTTATGTGCAAGATTCCAAGCTAATCCTAAAGACTCTCACCTAAAAGCGGTAAACAGAATTCTTAAGTATCTAAATGGTACTCAAGAAATTGGGATTTGGTATCCAAAATGTCAAAATTTTGCTCTTATAGGTTGCAATGATGTTGATCATGCTAGATTGGATTGAAAAAGTACTTTAGGTACTTATCAATTTCTGGGAGAAGCACTGGTTTCATGGTCAAGCAGAAAACAATCAGCTGTAGCAATGTCAACAACAGAAGCTGAATATATATTTACAAGTAGTTATGTGACACATATATTATGGATGCAGATACATCTTGAAGATTATGGTATAAAGTATGATCATATACCTATAAGGTGTGATAAAATTAGTGCTATAATTTAACGAAGAATCCTATTCAGCATTCAAGGACAAAGCACATAGACATCAAACATCATTTCATTAGAGATCATGCACAAAAAGGTGACATCAATTTGAAATTTGTCTCAATAGAAGATCAAATAGTATATATTTTCACAAAGCCCTCATGTGAAAATAAATTCAGTGAATTAAGAATGAAAATTAGAATGAGCAATCCAATTTATGAAAAATAAAATATTAATTCACTTGAGTTAATATTTTGCTATGTAACTATTTTATTGGATTAAATATTATGGTTAATTCTTTTTTCATAAGTCTGGATTACGTAAAATCGATTAAAGATTTTACTATTGAATCAGATTATGATTCAAGATTTAAATCATATATATTTATGAAAATAATTCTATGTGAAATTTTGTGTCTCATATATCTTCATATGATTTATACAAATAAAGTTCTAACTTTTTTTGGCCAGATTGCTTTTCACAAGCCCAAAGGCCTATAATCCATGTGTATATCAGAATGGATATTAAAACAGGCCAAATAATCAATAACAAGCCTAAGCCCTTATATATATATATAGTATGAACACGTGATGATCAACACGGTGCTGCATCAAGAGGAAACGACGATGCTTAAGACCATGAACAAAGGCGCCAACTTCAATTGCCTTCTTCTCCATTTTGTCTGAAGACACAAGGAATTGAAAACACAATTTTGCAACTCCTCACCAACCTCTCTGCAAAACCGTGCTTGGTCCTTACTTTCCTCCCTCAGCTTCTCTATAAAATCCTCATCCGTAAGATCCACTTCATCAGCAAAGATGAAGATACAAAGGTGTATCGCTAATGCAACATAAAAACTGAGAGTGTATCATCCCAGAGTTGTGAAAGAGGACATGAAGCAAAAAAGAGAAGAACCAATTAAAAGTCAACCAAGCACTAAAAGGAGAAGAGTTACTAGCATGAATGAAATGTATGGGAAAAGCAGAAGTGCTAAAAAGACTATACCTAGTAACTCTCTTTCAGAAATTGCAACATCTATTTCACCTGCTTCGTCAGCATCATCTCCAGCCAGAAGCATAACAGGCAAACTCGTCTATCCCGATGGATTTACAAGGAAAAAGGTTAGGTGTAGGAAAATCAACTAGGATTTTCTAGGGGATAGGAAGAAACCCTTTGTCTGGATTTTTATGAAACAGGGTTAGGAAGAGTTTATGTACATAAATGAGCCAATATATAAGTCCCTGGTTAATGAATTATATGGCTCTTTGACCTGCATTGGCCATATGAATTATGAAGTTACATTGAGAGGGAAAAAGTATCCTGTGAATGAGGAAATCTTTGGTAAAATCTTTAACTTGCCAATAGATGGAGTCAGAATTGAGAAATCTCCTGCCCCATCAAACTTACGCATTTGCAATACCACTGCCTTTGTTTACCAACTTTTTAACATACCCTTTGATCACTCTGTACCTTAGTCTGATTTGGACTTTGGATATCTAGATGACAAATTTAGGATCCTACAATTACTGAACTCTGCTTATTTTCAACCTCAGAAGGCAAGCTTGGCTACCATGAATGGGTTTGATCTCTACTTCACTTGGCACTTGATTAACCATGTTAAAATCAACCTGCCTTTTGCCCTGATAAATCACTTAGCTCATGTCAGGAACAACTCTACTCTGCCCTATAGTATGATCCCCTCAAAATACTTTAACTTCTTTAAAGTATTTAAATCTGGCATTGAACCAACCTTCATCAGTCACAGATCAATCATAAATGAAGCTAATATCATAAGGATGCTTAAGGCGTGTGCTCATAAAACCTAGCTCCCTACCAAGCCTATTTTTACAGGATCAGAATTAGCCTCCTATAAGCGTCGAAATTTTCTAGACTTAAAAAAAAAATGTTGTCGTGCCACGACTGTAACTATAGTCATCGTACTGTATTACAGTCATACGACTGTAATTGTGGAGCTGTACAGCAGCCCATACCCTGTGACATAAAAAATGGGAGATAATTTGAGAGCAATTAATGCTCCGTTTTGGCAGCAAGAAACCAGGAAAATAAGAGGGAAAAAGAGAGAAAGGGGAGGGACTTTTGGGCTCTGGAAAAATTGATAGAGAAGAGGAAGAAAAAGGAGAGGAAAAGAAAAACCCAACACAAGCTCAATTTTTTCCCCTCTTTTTCTTTTAATTCTTAAGTATTAAAGTTAAAACTTGTTAGAAATCATAAAGTAATAACTTGACACTTAAAGCTCAATCAATTTCAGACCTTAAATCTAACTAAATCCGTGACATTTTGCGAGTATTTTGGACAACTTTTCAAACCTTAACTTAAAGGGAAAAAGAAGCAATTTGGAGCTGATTGGGCCGTTTCCAGCAGTCATTCCTATGGTGGATCAGCGCCAAAGAGGTAAATACACTTAAAACCTTCATTTTGTTACTTTTTCTGGGTGTTTTGATGTGATTTGGTGCATAAGAACTTAATTTTAGAACCTGCTGTTTCTGAAAATCAAGAACAGCCGTACGACTGTTCTTGTGGTGAAGAACAGTCGTACGACTGTAATTACAGTCATACGACTGTTCTTCACCACAAGAACAGTAATTACAGTCGTACGAGTGTTCTTGATTTTCCGCTCCCCTTAATTTCATTTAAATAAAATTTTAGCAATTTTCTGCATCTGGACGATTTACAGTTGCATGACTGTAATCTCCGCCCAGAGGCAGAATTTCCTTTTTAATCCACAAAAATTTCTAAAAATCTATAAAAATCAGAAAAATTAGAAAGTCATCAAAATTGAATCTTGTTGTGTGCATTCACGACCATAGATTTAACTTTCAATGTTATTGCATTTAGAACAATGCCACGACGGAGATCTGATTCTCCCGAAAACCGACGCACCTCACATGCTAAAATTAAAGTAAACCGGAAAATAAAATGTTTTCAAAATGATTTTCTCACAAAACCAAAATACAGGGACGTTTCAAAATGTTTTCCAGGTCTAATCGGGCCGGCTAGCCAAGCAGACCCGGTTATCCCCCTAAATGCATGCCCCCGAATTCTAATTTCCTAATTCTATCATGTTTGAATCCTATTTGTGGCGTGCCGTAAATTGTGCTAATCATCTGTTTTGCAGCTCTTAGTTAGTTTTATTTTTATTTTTGATGTAATTAGTAGTTTAATCTGTGTATTTTAGGTGATTGTATCTTTTTTTAGATTATCGTGTATTTTAGGTGTTTGTAAGGTGAGGTTGAGAGTTTTTATTTTTATTCAATTGGGTTGTAATAAGATATTTATTTATTGTTTTTGTAATGATTTAATTTAATAAAATTGACTTTAGAGTTGTAAAATACCATCTATGAACATTGACCGTATTTATTTTAATTAGACATGAAATAGGAGACTTGTCCGGATCCAGATCTCTGGATAGTGTAGCGGTCTTCCGTCCGATTCAGCTACACTGAAATTTTCCGATTGAGCTGAGCCGGGTGGCGACTCCTACACTATTTATCGAGACTTAGGTCTTGGTTCTTTTATAAAATAATCTAATTTCCCAAGAATGAATTTCCAATCCAAAAACCCTACGTGAGGGAGGGTTGCCCGATCTCGAGGCTCCCTTCCGAGAGAGTCCGAGTTCCGTCGAAAAAGTCATCCGCTCACAGTGGCGACTCCGCTGGGGATTTCTTACAAAAGTTTTCTTAAAACTTAAAAGAATTTGACAAGCCCTGAAAAGTGTCTAATCAAAATAAGGTGGATGATTCTTGTATGGTATTTTATTTTGCATTCTTTAGTTAGACATTTTTGCATTAGGTTAAGTATCCAAATTTTAGCCCGATGAATTGTTGAAGTGTCGCCTTTGTTCCTCTTGGTCTTAGGGTCACAGATACGAAACACCACCCATAGCCTCTTACGAACCCCTTCGTTCGGACCCTTGAGTGAGGAGAAGTGAGGAGTATATTTTGCTATGGGAGCCTTAATTTTAACCTGACTTGGACCGAGCTCATATAGGCAACCTTAGTTGCATTCCCTTAGGATACCAAAATAAATCGTGTGAATAATATAAAATGCGCCTTCATCATCCCCGGTTGATGATCAAAGAGAACCCCACCTTTTTGAGACTGACCATGTTTGGAGGAATAAGGCTGGAAGAATACGTTTCGTGTGCTATGTGTTCCTCGCCATCCTATGACATGCCATCATCAACATTTTTCACCCACATGACATACCATACACAAAGCATTTGTGTGATAACGAACTCATATTTTTATGCAGCCATTTGCATTTTATTTTTGTGCGTGAAAACATTAATCATCTGTCTGACATTCATACTAACCATTATTTTTGCAGCCATATCATTATATCTGTGTGTTAATATTTTCACAAGTATACGCGACATCATTATGTGTGTCATGCATTCTAATCATGTTTTTGTGCAGCCACTTGCACGTTGTGTGACATAAGCATTCATGACATATCATTTCATTTAAATTAAGGACATTCCAAGAGTACCCATCATGATCATTTCATTCCATAATATCGGGTATCCCAAAATTACCCGTGTTCTGCCATTGCACCGGATTGCACTCGGCCATTTCACCAAATCATATCATTCAGTAGAGACCACAATGGTCCTAAGTTTACTCCCGTGTGAGAATCCACATGACGCATTTCATGACACCATGCTCACTTATCATAAATATCATGTAACACTGTGGTCCACATCGGATTACTTCATGACATTATTACATCATTCAAGGCGCTCCCCAAGTGTCGGATTAGTACACATGTAGGGGCATTTCATAACATCACATAAAGGTGTTCTCTGAACACCGAACCTCTGTTCGTATCCCTATTACACACGACTTTATTATAACACCATTTCATGCCATATGCTGCAAAAGCATCAGAACTCTGTCCATGAGCCGGCCCTCACCCGACCATTTCATTTCATTTCATAGACCTATAAAGCATTGAAGCCCTGTTCGTGTGTCAGCACACACGTGACCATTTCACAAGATTCACTAGCTGTCCCAAAGGCACCGAACCCTTGTCTGTGTGACGGTCCACACGTGATCTTTTTGCATAGCATTGGGTGTTCTTGGAATGTCTGAAAATAATAATAATAATAAATAGAGATCATCCTCGTCAACATCTATCATCATATCATTTCACTCATTCATCATAAATCATCTTTAATGCCTCACTTTTCATGTCATCATCCCATTCACTCATGTCCCTAAATGTTTCCCATATGATGCCGAGTAGAGTAAGCTAGAGCGACCTTGGACAAGATCTCAGGCTTCGAGGGCTGTTGGGGAACGAAGAGTAGTTGAAACAGAAAGTAATTCTAATTCTGGGGAAGAAGTAGAGATGGCTAATCCAACATTGAGTCTCGTTGATGCTTTAAAGGACTTCCTGAGATCATAGGATTTCCGTGATATGCTCAAGGAGGAAATGTAGGCTGTAGTGAGAGAAGCCGGAGAAACTGGTGGTAATAGAACCGGAAAGGAGAAAGAGGCTGAATCGTCCCAGTAAGGTGGTGATACCTCGGCTAGTTTAGAGAAGCTGCAAGAGATGGAAGCAGCCATGGAAAAGAAAATGAAGGCCAAGTACTCTGAACTTGACGAAGTAGTCGCAGAACTGAAGAAAGGGGCTAACATCAGTTTGGGCTCTAAGAGAGGGGTGAATGTCGATGCAATGATCAATAAGGGCATTGAAACCTTTCCCATTGGGTTTCAAGTGCCTAAAGTCCCTTCCTACAAGGGGATTGGCTCACCGGAGGCCCATGTGAACCTTTATGTCAGAATCATGCTGACTGCGGGCACCACTAAATAGCAGCTGATTAACTTCTTCCCAACCACACTAGAAGGGGGAGCCCTGAATTGGTACAACTCTTTGTCTGAAGATGTGCAGTCAGGCTGGGAGGCCCTGTCAGCATCTTTCATCAAATACCACAGCTTCAACACCAAGATCCAGATGAAGCTGTACGATCTGGAAAGGGTTAAGCAACAACAGAATGAATCCTTTGATGCCTATTACCAGAGATGGATGAACAAAATGATTATGCTGAAGAACCGCCCCAATGAAGATGAACTGATTCGGAAGTTGATTGATGGGAGTAGGGACATCTTTCGAAACAACATGAAATTCTATTCCTTTAGTGAGCTCAGTGAAGTGTATATCATGGCCATAAAAATTGAGAGGGATGAGGAAGAAAAGGCAGTGAACCAAAAGCATGGTAGGAGCTCCGGGTATGGTCTTGGGTGTCGATCAGTGACTACCACTGGATCAAGCAGCGGATCTGGTTCTCGATCTACAAGTAAAAGCGGGCAATTCTCAGAAGATAAGCCAGCTGAAATCACCGTTGTGTCCCAGCAGCGAGACAACCAAGATGGAAATGTACAAAATCGAGGCCTATCCACTTGGACTCTTTCTTTGGCCAAGATTTTTACAAAATGCAGGAACGGTGGTCTCTTGAATTCTCTAAAGCCATTCGAAAAGCCGGCTGAGACGGACAAGGGCAAGTTCTATTCCTATCACGTGACAGTGGGGCACCACACGAATGATTGCATGTAGTTACTAAGGGCTGTCCGATAGTTGATTGCCGAAGGAAAGATTGTAGAACCACCTTTGAAGCCTAGTGTCCAGAACAACCCCTTACCCAGCTTTAACTGATCTGCGTGTTCAAGCTATTAAGGAGATGATGCGGTAGCAAAAGAAGACCCTCCGCATATGGAGGATGACAACTATTTTGATGTATCTGTTTTGTTTTCTTTCCTGTTTTGTGAACAATTCAGCCCACGAGGCATTTAATGTAATGAAATTTAGTTTCAATTATTTGTGCGATATTTTTCTGGATGGAACACTGTGCATGCATATGAACATTCATTTAATGTCTTTAGCATATATGACACATCATTGCATGAAATGAATTTCAGGACAGATGATGATCCAAAAATGGTATCCGTCTTGAAAGACCTCATGCCTGATAAGAGAGAAAAAAAAAGAAATTGCAAGGTATCCAAAAGTGCATAACAAGCCTTGCCCGATCCTATCACGGCATGACTAGGGATCGATAGAGAAATTACCAAATGTCAGACTCCAAAGGATTTAAGGACGAAATCAGCTGAACAGAAACTCCGCAGACCCAGATCAGACAAAGAGGGGAAACCATGATAGGAGAAGCTGATGTCGCAAGAAAAACAAGACTATTCACAACAAACAGACATCAGTTCATAGCCATGACTGTCAACCACCCAACATGGATGAGAACGGAGTCGACCATGATGTCACAGCCCTAAAAAAAAACATGCGCCCAAATTTATAAAGAAGAATACATATGCAGGATACAGAATTCCGTGTTCCGTCATAACCAAGAAGAGACTATGGTTTCAAGGGGCAATGGCGTATGTGTCCCAGAATAAAGGGTTGGGGCATCGATTGTCAACTCCATATCATCCATGAACCGGTGGGGTGATGGGAGCAGCCAACAGATGTGTCAAAGGAATTCTATCAAAGGGGATTGGCATGTCATTATTCACCTTGCAAAGACGCTAGACTGGCATCAAAGCACTCACCAGGGAAGCGCCGTAGTCATCGACCTTCAAGGTGGAAATGGTTCTACCAGGGAGAAGAGAGACCAAGCTGTCGACCCTATCAACCCGGATGGACTATAAAAAAAGAAGAAGTCCGGTGGACCGAAAATAGAAAAGGTGGTCCACGCAAAAGTTAGGACGGTGAGGTGAGCACCACCAGGTGGAAAATCAGCAAGTACCAGTTGGTGGCAGTCATGAATTCGATCAAAGATGGATACCATTGCTGACTCCGTTTTTAATTTCATTTCATCTATGATGTGCATTATGCTAAAGCATTATCAATGAATGAATGAATGAATGCCTTGCTCTGTTCATTTAAATGTCCTAATTCTACTAGAAATTGAATTCACATCATACATCATACATGGTTGTGCACATCCTTTGCTTACATGTGTCGGATTTTAAAAAAAAAGAGCTTACTGAGGTGAAAACCAAAAAGGTACCTCAGGCAAAAATTAGAGCAGCTCGCTAAGCTGAAAACCTACATTAGGCAGTTTAGGCAAAAGTTAGAGCACCTTCAAAAAGGCTCGCTGAGGTGAAAACCGAGAAGGCGCCTCAGGCAAAAGTTAGAGCAGCTCGCTGAGCTGAAAACCCACATCGGGCAATTCAGGCAAAATTTAGGGCACTTCCAGATTCACTAGGGGCAGTACAGCGGAACCGTTCCACCATTCCCCAGCAAAGAAACTCTTCCACTATTCTCCAGCAGGATCCTTTACACTATTCCCCAGCGGAACTATCATAAAGAACACCACCACTTTCTCTCCAACTGTCATCGGACTTCCCTAACAGCCATTGCATATCCCCGCATATCCCTAGCAGGAGTGCGAGAATCACATCACATAAAGAATATGCTCTCCAGCTAGGTCAGCCATAAGCGTGATGTATCTTCCTTAGCCAGAGACGTGACCCAATCTCCCCAACAAGGGTATGGCATTTTAAGGCTGAACAAACAGCGAGAAATGCATTTCCCAGTGTCATTCGCACATGCACACATTGAAACATACACATACATACATTCAAAACATATGCACCCATGCATACATACATCACAACCAATCCAGGTACAAGTATCCACCACCATCACCGGGCCGCTTCGAGCCAAGACCATTCTTGAAGTAGAATATAATCCAACATTGGGGTACCCATCGGACCCCAAGAGACAAGTCAAAGCCGTGTGGGCCCAAGCCTCAACATCTCGAGTACCCAGGGGCAAAGTAATCAAGCCGTATTTATTCTTGATTGAAGGGGCAAAAATTTTTGCTTCCAAAATTATCGATCAATGAATAAATACTTATCCTCAACCTGTTTCCAAAATTATCACTCCTAAAGTCCCACCTCTCCAAGCTAGATTTCGAATCCTTGAAAATCCTTCAAGCAAGATTCTTAATCCTTGAAAACCTCTCCAAGCCAGATTTCGAATCCTTGAAATTTCTCCAAGCAAGATTCCTAATCCTTCAAAATTTCTCCAAGCCAGATTTCGAATCCTTGAAATTCCTCCAACCAAGATTCTTAATCCTTGAAATTTCTCCAAGCCAGATTTCGAATCCTTGAAATTCCTCCAAGCAAGAGATTCTTAATCCTTGAAATCTCTCCAAGCCAGATTTCGAATCCTTGAAATTCCTCCAAGCAAGATTCTTAATCCTTGAAAACTCCCTAAGCCAAATTTCGAATCCTTGAAACTCCTTCAAGTAAGATTCTTAATCATTGAAAACCGTTCAAGCCAGTTTTCGAGTCCTTGAAAATCAATTTAAGCAAGACCCTAAATCCTTAAAACCAATCCAAATCCTCAGCAGATCCACCTCAGGTAACATAAACCTGGCATCGGTCCAGATCGGCTTCATTTCAGATCCTTAGTAGATCCGCCTCGGGTAATGTAAACCCGGTATCGGCCCAGATAGGCTTCACCTCCAAATCCCCAGTAGATCCACCTCGGGTAACATAAACTCGGCTTTGGTCTAGATCAGCTTCACTCTAAATCCTCAGCAGATCCACCTCGGGTAACATAAACCCGGTATTGGTCTAGATCGGCTCCACTTCCAAATCCCCAGCAGATCCACCTCGGGTAACATAAACCCGGCATCGGTCCAGATCGGCTTCACTCCAAATCCTCAGCAGATCCACCTCTGGTAACATAAACCCGGATTCGGTCCAGATCGGCTTAATTTAAGATCCTCAGCAGTTCCGCCTCGGGTAATGTAAACCCGGTATCGACCCAGATCGGCTTCATTCTAGATCACGAGCAAACCTCGCCTTGGGTAACCTAAACCCGGTATCAGCTTATTTCCTCATTAACCTCGCCTCGGGTAACCTGAACTCGGTATCAGATTATTTCACCATCAACCTTGCCTCGGGTAACCTAAACCAGGTATCGGCTTATTTCCTCACCAACTTTACCTCGGGTAACCTAAACCCGATATCGGCTTATTTCCTCACCAACTTCGCCTCGGGTTACCTAAACCCGGTATCGGCTTATTTCAGCTTCAACATCGCCTGGGGTAACCTAGACCCGGTATCGGCTAATTTCAGCTTCAACATCGTCTCGGGTAACCCAGACCCAGTATCGGCTAATTTCATCATCAACATCGCCTCGGGTAACCTAGACCCGGTATCGGCCAATTTCATCATCAACCTCGCCTCGGGTAACATAAACCCGGTATCGGCTTATTCCATCCAATCGACTTAACACATCATCACGGCAGTGAGACTTCAGCAACTCAGTTACACGTTTTCTTTCCTGTGTCTGCGGTGCTTCAATCCGTGCTCTCAAATTCATCACCTCAGGTATTGTAGACCTGGAGCCGGGTGTCGAATTTGATCACGCGAGGGGTAGCTATAAGCACCAGAATTTTCTAGACTTAAAAAAAATGTTGTTGTGCCACAACTGTAATTACAGTCGTGGTACTGCATTACAGTCGTATGACTATAATTGTGGAGCAGATACAGCAGCCCATACCCTGTGACATAAAAAAATGAGAGATGATTTGAGAGCAATTAATGCTCCATTTTGGCTGCAAGAAACTAGGAAAATAAGAGGGAAAAAGAGAGAAAGGGGAGGGACTTTTGGGCTCTGGAAAAATTGATAGAGAAGAGGGAGAAAAAGGAGAGGAAAAGAAAAACCCAACACAAGCTCAATTTTTTTTTCCTCCTTTTTTTCTTTTAATTCTTAAGAGTTAAAGTTAAAATTTGTTAGAAATTATAGCATTTGATGGGAAAGGGGTAGGGATAAGGATTGGGATAGGGATAGGGATAGGGATAAAAGATTGGGATAGGGAAAGGAATAAAAGTTAAAAGTGGGATAGGGATAATTTAAGATATGTTTGGTATGTGGGATTGGGATAGGGATAAATCAATGTAAAAGACAAAATTACCCCTAAACATGTTTAAAATAATAAATGTTATATTACTTATGTGAAAAGAAATGAAAATTAGCCTATGAAAATAAGGAAATCTTGGCACAACAAATTTTTTTAAAATGACATAGCATAGAAATAATTACTTATGTGAAAACATATAAAAATAAGTCTATTAAAATAAGGAAATCTTCACAAAACGAAATTGTATCAACTTAAAAGTGTACAAAAAAAATAAAAACAGTAGAGTAAGAATTTCTCAATCCTTAAATTACGTTCTACGGCTGCTTTGTTGCCCCTTTAAGTAGTTGACAAATCGTTGTGAATGGACTTACAAGGAACCGCTCAGAGCGTCGGGTGGGGAAACCCAACGGTCATTTTTTTGAAATGACAAGCCAGGTCGCGAGCGCGACAAATTTGTAGCGCTAGCGACGTCATCGTCGCAAGGGCAAAAAATTTTGTCGCGCTCGCGACCGTGGCCATTGTGGCCACAATGTCGCACTGGCGATGCCTACATTTGCCTCGTCGCGAGTCGCGACCATGGCCACAATGGCCTGCGTCACCAGCGCGTCGCGCTGGCGATGCCTACATTTGCCTCGTCGCGAGCACGACAAATTTTGTCGAGCTCGCGACCGAAGGGAACAAGGCCATTGTGGCCTTGTTTCGCCAGCGCGACAATGTTTTCATGCTGGTATATATTCTGTGATTTTAAGTGAAAAATTCAAATTAGTTGCATTTCGATCTTTTCTTATAGTTTTTATTATTTTAAAATTTTTGATACCTTTTGTGCTACAAATATATATATGTATTAATTTTGTAATTTCATGTTTTGGTCAGCATAGTTTTTCAATTAACTTGAAAAATTACTAATTAATTTTTGTCACCATTTCAGATTATATATGGAAAATAGATTTAATAGTTTAATTTATTTTAGGAAAAAGGGACAAATAAATAAATATGTTAAATACCATTGTGTTCTTCCTTTCTTCACTTTGTCACTAAACTACACAAGTAAAGGAAAGTTATCAATCTATCATTTTTATCTTTCTTGCTTTCTACCTAAAATTTTAGTAACTTCCGAGTTGTTTCTACTAATGCCATGGCTTGAAAATTCTCTTCTTGCCAACTGTAGTCCCAGGCAACGAGGATTTAAATCATTATTAGTATAATTGGACAGAGTTTCAGTATATATGTATTATTTTTAAAAAAAAATTGAAAATCACAAGAAGAAGGGCACAAACAAATAAGAATAAAACAAAATGAAGAGGCTACAAACCACTGACTTGGAAAAAAATAAATTGCAGGCCTTTGCCTAGGTAGGGGTGCACATGATCGGTTAACCGGTCCATGTGGACTGTTGCTAACGGTTAACCGCTTGAACGGTTTTTCTAATTTACTAACCGTACACTGTCCATTAAATATGGTTAACCATTATTCGGTTAACCATTAATTTCAGTCGGTTAACCATTTTTTTACGGTTAACCATTTCCGAAATAAACATTATATTTTAAATCTCAAATATCAAAGACAAATATGAAATTATAAACCATAGTCTTAATAATTGATTAAAAATGACATTACAACTAGAAGTGAACTAATTATGTTTGTCGGTGAATTAATTGTTACCAATAATGGATTTTCCATTATATGTATATATTAATGTTTAATGTAACCTTCTTTAATGGATTTTTCATTCTCAACAAAAATCCGAATTAATCAAACAAAGATGAAACCAAAAATTTTCAGGGAGAGAAGAAATGAAAAACTAGAGCAGAAATGGAGAATAACTGTTACAATATTAATATTAATATCTTTCTCTTCAAAGCTATCCAAATAAAAATCAAATATAATGTCTTGTAACAATTTAATTTTTATTGGTAATTGATATATAAACACTACAAACTATTAGATTTAACCGTAAAAAATTTTACAAAACCAAATTTTCCTGTCAAAAAAATAATATGACAATAAGACCCACAAGTTACATATATAAAATTTAAATTAAATTTTACTGACAAATATAATAGTAAATTATATATTTTTGGAAACAGAGTTTTAGAGCTAACGAAGTGTGAACCAATTTATGATATATATATATATATATATATATATATATATATATATATATATATATATATATATATATATATATATATATATTAATGTTTAATAATGGAAAATCCATTAATATATATATATATATATATATTAATGTTTAATAATGGAAAATCCATTAATATATATATATATATATTGGAAAATAAAAATTAAATTAAGGACAAAAATTACATTAAACATAGTGGAAACTATAGACATAAAATTACATTAAACACCCCAATGTTTCATCATTAATTCATCAAACCTATATATCCAATTATATATAAAAAAAAAAAAATTCAACGGTCGGTTAACCGAGTCCACATGGACTTCCGAAATCGAAACCGAAACCGAAACCGAAAATTTTTAAAAACAAAAACCGTACACTAGTCCATCGGTTTCAGTTAACCATATTTTCTGTCCGGTTTCGGTTCGGTTTCACGGTTTTTCGGTTTTCGGTTTTTTTTGTGCACCCCTATGCCTAGGGTGTGCAAACATGGAGAAAACTGGAAATGGTAGGTAAGCCAAATAATTCTGTCTCTTCCATTGTGGGTTCCTGTATATAGAGAAAAAAACAATATCCCTCACCATTACATTTAGCCAAACTCAATCACTATCACAATTGAAGAAGAAGAATGACATTTTATTTATTATCTTTCAGATGGATGACAGTTGAAAAAAGAAATTCAAATCACTCGAAGAAAAAGGTATCTGCTATCATATTACTTGATTAAGTTCTTTGACTTTTTATCCCAATAATTCATTTGCTCACAAATAACAGAAGCATTTCCATATTTAGTTAGTCTTTTTGCCATTTGATTATCATGGAAATTCATAGAGAAAGAAGCAATGATGTCTCAGTTCATAGAGAGAATCATCAAGCAGGTCAACTAGTAATTTCTATGAAGGAAAGGCTGGGAAACTTATCTCCTGTATCCTCAGACTGCTGTATTTATAGAGTCCCCAAGAAACTTCACGATGTAAACAAGAATGCCTACACACCTCGACTGGTTTCAATTGGTCCTTTTCACCATGGCAAGAATGGCTTAGAAGCGATGGAAGAGCACAAATGGAGGCATTTACAGAATTTTCTGCAGCAAAACAAGGTAAAGTTAGATGATCTAGTAGAATATATAAGAGATCGAGAGGAAATAGCACGAAATTGTTATGCTGAGATAATTAGGTTTACCAGTGATGAATTTGTTCAAATGATAATTGTTGATGCAACCTTCACTATTGATATGTTATTGGCAAGAGCTTTCCCTCGGTTAACATGTGCTATTGAATGCATCTACAATAGATCAGGCCTTATATTTGATATACATCGTGACATGTTGTTGATTGAAAATCAGCTTCCTTACTTTATCCTTGGTGATGTATTGGACTTTGCCATGAGCAGAGCTGCTTCCAGATCAAACAAGTGGCCTACCATTCTTGAGCTGACTCATGCTTACTTAAACTCCTTTATGCAGCTAGAACGGACATTCCATACCATGAAATGTTACGAAGTAAGGAATTTCATTGATTTCCTAAGGCTTTGTCACGGACCATTCATACCAAGGCAGCCACCAAAAGAAACAGTTAAGTTTGAAAAGACAAGAACCTTAACCGAGCTTCGTAAGGCTGGAGTCAGATTTAAGGTAGCAGAAACTAAACATTTGATGAATATAAAATTCAGTGATGGTGTTCTGGAAATACCATATATATCAGTGACTGAGATGACAGAAACATTTTTCAACTGTCGAGCTTTCTCTTTAACTTGCTTCCCTAATGCCTTATTTCCAATTCCAGCAGCACCACTACTGCCTCCAGATGTAGCTTTAGCTTTTTAAATAGAATGAGGCTTTTTACTATGGTGGAGGGAGTGAGCCCTCTTAGATTTTGCCAAGGATTTTGCGTCCATTACTGAAAACAATGCTTACTAAAACATCATCTAGCATGCACCACAAAAATTCATCATTGCTGCAGCACAAAAATTTCGAAAATTACATATCAGAAAAAAAAGTACAGAGTAATGAAAAAAGCAGTCAGATGCCAAAGATGTAAAGTAAACTTATCAAAACAAAACAAAAGAAGTGATCACAAGATTAAGAATTGATAGTAGTGTAGGTTCAAACTGTCAATCACGAAACAAGAAAAAGCTCGTACTTAAGAGTAAAAAAAAAAGCAAGATAAGTTCTAAACTGCTCACTTTTTTTCTCTTGGTTCCACTGCATATTCATCTCTATTTCTTATGATTCAATGGTGAATTTCCTGCAGAGCACATAAGCTCCAAAAAGTGCATCAAGCTGTAGCTCAAATTGCAATCACATTCCCGAGGAGAAAAATTAAGAGAAAACAAGATTAGAGCAGAATCAGAGCAATAATTGTTTTAAATTAACATGCTCAATTGAGAATTAGCCAGGAGATTTTAAAGATTATGCAGAGCAACAAAATTGATAAACTCTAATGTCTTCAAAGACTGGGGAAATGCAATAAGCATAAAGGGTCATTTGGCTGCAGTGACTTGATTCCTAATACTAATAAGTAGACATCCCATCCGGCCCAAGATTTTGCAACAAGAATCACTAATTTGAATGATTTTGTTGGTTGGAAATACTGAAAAGAGTGCTTCTGACAAAACTCACAATTAGAGCAAAATCCGAGTAAATCTGCTTGCTATACATGAAACATAGCAGTCATATTTTTCTGCAATCAACTGACAATAGGCCTAGTTTGTTAAAAAAACCATATCCGTTCTGTCAAATTCTGTGATAAATTCTTTTATTCTTCAATGTTGGGTATTGCCATTCATGAAGCTTAATTAACTAACCGTGTAAAATATCTAACCATTCACACACCTTATAGCAGATTGACAAGAACCACAGAGAAATAAACAAGAAGATTTCTAATTCATCCACCTTGCAATTGTTCATCCGTGGCAAGGATAAGCATAATTACAAATCATTCATGTTCTAACTCCACAATTATTGTTACATTTTATAATGAATTTCATCATTCAAATTCAAATTGAACAAGGTAAACGAAATCAAATTAAAGAGAAATACAAAAGAGAAAGAGGGAACCGACCTGATATCAGAAGGAGGAGAAGGTTTATTAGCGGCAGAACTGGAGATAGAGGAGAATTTTAGCTTCTTGCGATAACTATATCTTGTATTATGAGAAATGGAAGTGAAAAAAGCATGCCTATGCCTGTGATTGATAATATGGCAGGTGAAGCTAATCCTGGGCCATTTGGGGATGAATAGAAAGAAAGAAGTGCTATGAACGATTTCAAGAGGCGGTTAATTGTTCGCCGACGACCTAACCGGAGGTGAGAGGAGGCAGCTTGAAGAAGATGAGACCGAAGATGATGATGAGAATGAGGGAGAGCAGAACAGGGACGTGGGAGCTGATGGAGAGATATGGCTAGAGATGGAGGAGAGCAGGAGATGGAGAAGAGCAGGAGATGGAGAAGAACATGTAGAAGGTGGAGAGCTGCTGGAGAAGATGAAGGAGAGGACAAATGAGTAAAAATTAAACTTCCCCTTATCCCAGCTGAGTTATACCTGGGGGGGGGGGAGTATTTGCATCTGGGATAGGGATGGGATAAAATCCCATATACCTATCCCAGTTAATCCAAAACAAATGGGGGATAAGGGTGGGATAGGGATAAGAAATCCCTATCCCACCTTTTATCCCCCAAAACAAACACCCTGATAGAGTAATAACTTGACACTTAAAGCTCAATCAATTTCAGACCTTAAATCTAACTAAATCAGTGACATTTTGGGAGTATTTTGGACAACTTTTCAAACCTTAACTCAAAGGGAAAAATGAGCAATTGGGAGGTGATTGGACCGTTTCCAGCAGTCATTCCTACGGTGGATCAGCTCCAAAGAGGTAAATACACTTAAAAGCTTCATTTTGTTGCTTTTTCTGGGTGTTTTGATGTGATTTGATACATAAGAACTTAATTTTAGAACCTGCTGTTTCTGGAAATCAAAAACAGCCTTACGAATGTTCTTGTGGTGAAGAATAGTCATACGACTGTAATTACAGTCGTACGAGTATTCTTGATTTTCCGCTTCCCTTAATTTCATTTAAATAAAATTTTGGCGATTTTCTGCATCTGGCCGATTTACAGTCGTGCGAATGTAATCACAATCGTTCGATTGTAGTTACAGTCGTACGACTGTAGTTACAGTTGCACGACTGTAATCTCCATCTAGAGGTAGAATTTCCTTTTTAATCCATAAAAATTTTTAAAAATCCATAAAAATCAGAAAAATTAGAAAATCATCAAAAATGAGTTTTGTTGTCTGCATTCACGACCTTAGATTTAACTTTCAATGTTATTGCATTTAGAACAATGCCACGACGGAGATCCGATTCTCCTAAAAACTGACCCACCTCACATGCTAAAATTAAAGTAAACTGGAAAATAAAATGTTTTCAAAATGATTTTTTCACAAAACCAAAATACAGGGACGTTTCAAAATGTTTTCCAGGTCTAATTGAGCCGGCTAGCCGAGCCGACCTAGTTATCCCCCTAAATGCATGCCCCCGGATTCTAATTTCCCAATTCTGTCATGTTTGAGTCTTATTTGTGGCGTACCGTAAATTATGCTAACCATCTGTTTTGCAGCTCTTAGTTAGTTTTATTTTTATTTTTGATGTAATTAATAGTTTAATCCGTGTATTTTAGGCGATCGTATATTTTTTTAGATCATCGTGTATTTTAGGCGTTTGTAAGGTGAGGTTGAGAGTTTTTATTTTTTTCAATTGGGTTGTAATAAGATATATATTTATTGTTTTATTTTGACTTGTGTGTACGCTGTATGATTTAATTTAATAAAATTGACTTTAGAATTATAAAATACCATCTATGAACGTTGACCGTATTTATTTAATTAGACATGAAATAGGGGACTTGTCCGGACCCAGATCTCTGGATAGTGTAGCGGCCTTCCGTCCGGTTCAGCTACGCTAAAATTTCCCGGTTGAGCTGAGCCGGGTGGCGACTCCTACACTATTTATCAAGACTTAGGTCTCGGTTCTTTTATGAAATAATCTAATTTCCAATCCAAAAATCCCACGCGAGGGAGGGTTGCCCGATCTCGAGGCTCCCTTCCGAGAGAGTCCGCGTTCCGTCGAAAAAGTCATCCGCTCACACCCCCCTTAATAGATCAACCAGTGACTATGACAAGAATGATCAGACTATAAATGATGATGAAAACAAAGCCCAGTCTACTCTAGTTGACAGTGAAGATCAGTTGAAGACCACCAATGCAGCAAAAGGGAATGAGTTGTACAAGTTGAATCAAGAAGAGATTGACTATGAAGAAAGAATGGGAGAAAGAGATAATGCAGCTCCTGAAGTGACTACTAATGCAGCTCCTAAAGTGACTACTATAAATGAAGAAGAGTAGCACACCTTTCAAAATGACATAATCCTTCCACAGGATGAAATGGAGCTCTATGACTCACTGCTCAGTTTGTATAATGAGGTAGACTTAAGCCACAATGATAATACTTCTTTAACAACTCTTGTTCCTATTCCAAGTAAAGAAACCAAAGTCACATATCCGAATCTTCTCAAATCTTCAAATCCCATAATGTCCTATCTTCATTCATTTCATAACCATGACTTATATAAAGAGCTGATTCAAACACCACTTGCGTATCAACTTACCATGACAAACACTTTCACTCATCCAGAGGACTTTCCACAACTTCCTCTTTCCATCAGTCCACCCTCACCATCATCAGAAATTCTTAGACTTAAATCAATCCAATTCTCTGCTCTGCCTATGTCATAATCCACCTAATCATACATTTCCTCTCCTCCGCCACCACTTTATTACATAAGATCACAAGTTTCACCATGGAAACTTATTTCAAAGTCATCAGTGAGGTTTTAAATACCTCCAAAGCTCTTATGAGCTCCAAGGCCTATACTGAAGTACCTTCTTCTTTGAGAGATTTACAACTCTAGCTGCTCAGCATATAAGATAAAGTGCATCATTTGACTACTGGTATGGAATGGAGCTGGCAAGGATGACTGGAACTTTTAACTATCTTTCTAAATAAATAGAGGCTTTGAAGCATTTCATATCCACCATTCTGAAATTGGTGCATCCTCCTCTCAGAAGTAATCAGGTTTGAAGTCTAAGCTGTTGTTATACAGAGATGATTCAAAAGACTTGGCATTTCACATCTCTCCTTTGCATGTTTTGGGACAACAGCTTTTTTATACTCTATTTCACCCTTATTTTAAGTACATTATATCTGGTTTGCAAGTATTTTACTCTATTTTAGCTTTGTGTAACTTAAATAGGGTATAAATGCTTGTGTAGTATCATTATCTATAGTACTTTTGTGACTTGGGTTGTTTATATATCTTTGTCCTATCTTAGTATAAGTTTCTTATTACTTCTTGTGTCTCTCTGATGACAACTTATGCATGTGATACCTGGCCTATATGCAACTCTACGCTTTATGGTCTGTCATGTTTGACTTCTTCATCATTGACTTTCTTTTTCATGTCTCCTCTGACCATGTGAGCATACACTAAATGGTTGCATTTGTTCTTCCTTTTTCTTATGTTCTTTTGGTTACATTGTCTGTGAACCACTTTGCCATTACTTTTTACTTTTTGATGATTCAAAGAGGGAGAAAAATGTGTAGATATATCCTTGAATGTGAATGTATGATGTTGATGCAGATATCCTTGTTTCTGATCTATATGTCTCTCTAGATTATACTTTTTGCTTGCTAAAGACTTTGCAGTCATTATGACATATATGTGATTAGTGACTAATGCAAGATGCGTATCTATTAGTTGAATGTGTCATGTCAATATGGTTCCATGCTTTTAGCTATCTGATATAAGGTATGCCATATAAGTTATGACTGATGTTTGGCTTTACATAAGAGATAATGATTGAATAACTTATAATGATATCTAGCTTATCCCTTAAATATTAATTCTGTATGATATAGCGTCTAAGCATATATGATGAGTTGACTAGTTCATTAAAAAATCCATCCTTATATGACTTTGATCTGAGCTTGGCTATACATATATTTACTATGTCATTTGTGGCATCTTACATGATAACTGGCTGCAAATCACTAAAGTTTGCAAAAATGAATGCATTATGCATGTTGCAATATACTAAGATGAGACTTGCTGTTACTGACTAATCTATGTCTTCTAACATACTTTGCAATCTATGTCTACTATGAGTTCTAGCTAATGTATGTATGTCTGCAATACTAGATGCCTACAAATATAAGAACTATATGATCAACAGAGTTAAATAATACAGGAATCACTCCTATTTTATATCTTTGAGTTGCTGACATCTTATGCAGGAATAGCTATGAGGCTTAGAAATGCTTGGAAATGCTTTAAGCCACTTATTGGTCATATTGATCTTATGATCAATCTGCCTAAGTTTATAAGCTTATGCACGAATTTCTTGTTAAGCTTATGGATCAAAAGTGTATGGGAATAAGTAATGAATGTTCATGGGCCGCTATTTCAAACCCGCAATACATTTGTAACCGAGCTGTTCAAACTATATTTCTATTTAGGCTAAAACTGTTTTAAGGCTAAAAAATCTCTAACCGCAAAAAAATCCTATATAAAAGCCTTTGATACTATGAGCCCAATATATCTTTTAACTCAATTCATTAGTTGAAATTAACGACTATATTCTTTACTAATGTTTTATAAAATTAACTTGGTTTCCTAAGAATTTTCTCATGCAAATTACAACTTCATTATTTTTATGAGAAATTAGAAATTAAGAAAATTTTTTTTATTCCTAAAATCCCTAAAAATATAAACAGCATATTTTGAAGGGGAGAAAAAATTCAAAAGGAATCATTTTCTCAGGGGGAGCCATATCATTCCATATTTTACGAAAACCTGGAAATATTCTTCATGTTGTCAACTTATGCATTCAAGGAATAGCACATACAAAGGGTTGCCATCATCAAAAAGGGGGAGAATGTTGAATCGGGTTTCAATGATAAAAACAAATGGAACAATGACATAAAAGTTGACATACATGCTAAACACAAATATCATATTTATCTTAATATTATTACAATTATGTTGTAATTAATGATTACGTGAATTATGATTAAAAGATAAAGCTAAATCATAACAAGGTTTTATTAAGCTTGAACATCAGGAGATCAACAAGTTCATTATAATGTCAAATCTATCAAAAGTACAATCATTGCCTTACAAGCTAAAGAAAGCTGAAATGAAGGAATAAAGAGCTTCAAGTGGAATATCCTTATGAAGTCCTTTAGGAGCTCCAACGGCTTCATTATAATCAGAAGGTGAAGGAAATGCTTTAATACCAAATTACAACTGCCACTTTTATTCCTGTGAGCTTGGAAGCAACAACTATATTTTCCTTCAGGAGCTACAACGGCTAGTGTACCTTCAGAACCTCAAAACAACGGCCACATTACCTTCAAGAGTTGTATACAATGGCCATAAACCTTCAAGACCTTGATTCCAACGGCTAGTTTAGCTTATGAGGAGGATTGCCATCACCCATAAATACAAGACAAATTGAATTAGTGAGGTAAGGAAGACTTAGCATATATTTCACACATTGAGAGCAACTTATCAAGTCTTCCAACAAAATCCTTTAAGCAATCAAAGAGAGAAAGCTTCATTATTGTTTATTCAAATATTTGGGTTTTGTATTTCATACAAGGGATTTGTGTGAAGGGGCTTTACTTTGTTAATTGTGTGAATTAACAAAGTTAATTGTGTGACAATTAACAAAGATTATAAGAGTTTGGTATTTGAGCTTAAAAATCACCATATAAGTTTGGTGCTTGAGCTTTGAAAAAGCATAGGAAGAGTTTTGTTACTTGAGCTCTGAAAAAGTAACAGTAGAGGTTTGATACTTAGCCTGTAAAAGTATTGAGTTTGTTACTTGAACTTATAAAAAGTAATATAGGCTTGTTTCCTACCCGTTAAAGAAACGATAGTGGAAAATCTCAAGTGATTAGCTTGAGGACTGGACGTAGACCAGTTGGGTTGAACCAGTATAAATCTCGTGTCTTCATTTCTCTATCCTTATACTCTTTATTTTCATTGCTATTAATTTCTGCAAATTAAATTAATAGCTTTAATTTTGAAGACATTTTTAATTTTGGTCAAGCATATCTATATTCACAAGTTTTACTATTTTATCAATTCCGCATTTTTGTAAATCTTGTGTTTGTAGAAAGAAGATTGTTTTTCTCCAAAAAGAATTTTTAAAAGAATTTGCGAAAATTTTTTTATTCGGTATACAATACTATTCACCCCACTTCTAGTATTGTAGCTAGTTTATTTAGGACCGTCATAAACATTTAGATTTTCTTATATTAAACAAACTCAAAATCAAATTCAATCTTCACTTGCCAAATTGAGACCCTCACCGTATCCTTCTAGAGATAAATTGAAATCCTCCTTGTTCCTAACTCCAAATTGAAATCCTCCTCCTTTCAATTGAAATCAAAATCCTCTTTTCTTGTGAAGTGAATTCCTAATTTGAGGAATGAGAAAACTTTCAACTCAAGTTTAATGAATTTTGATACTACTATGAAGAGAATAAGAGTAGAAATAGCGATAAAGAGAAAATAAGTGTTGTTTCATGTAATTATGATGAAAAGAGTCGATAGAGATGTTAGAATATGAAAACCCAAAAGAGATAAGTCAAAATACCATTATATTTGACAACGGAGTTACAAAATGGATGGTAGAAGGCAAAGTACCATATTGGCATATTTTCTATGGTACAATAGGTTTTGGCTAATTTATAATTATGTATTGAATTTTCTGTTAGTAGATCCATAACCAAAAAACCTGTTTGTGATTGTTCAAGAAGAAATAAAACAGAAGATAAGCTAGACTAATACATTTATTGTATGAAATCTATCGAATGTTAAAATGTAGAATATGCTGTTATTTTTTTTTCGATATGTGACTTTCATAATTTTTGTATTACTTTTAGAATATTTTCATATATTTTTAATTAATAAATTTCAATATGAAATGAAACTTTTGAAAATCGTTTCAGTTCTGTAATTGGTTATCAACGTATCAAATTGTTTGAAAACATATAATATTTGTAGAAAATTATTAAATAATAAAAATCATTCAAGAATTTTGAAACTATAAATTTCAAAAAATTCGTAGAAAATATAAAATATCAATTTAATTTTTCTCTTATGAAAATATTCATAGAAATTTGCTTGATAATGAAAACTATAAGTAATAAAAGAGAGATTCTGATATATGCTAGGAGTACAGTACTCTCAACCAATCAAAAATTGGTACTTCAACATGGGTATTGACGTGTCACATTTTGATTGGTTTGGAGTATTGTACTGTCGGTTTATGCTAAAATTTTTGGTAATAATCTTTTATAAAAAACTTTTAAAAAATTTCGGAAGTATGGTACCCTTTTAATATATATTAGCAAAAAGAGTTAATGCATGTTTTTTTAAGGTATAATAAAAAATACAAATCTCATTTTATATTTAAAAGAGTATATAATCTTGAGTACCGTAAAAAATCTCATAGTACTCCTACAATATATACTCCTTAATTAGTTAAAAAAATAGATTTATATTTTTGTATTATACTTTGAAATAGCAAATAACAACCCTTTTTAGTAATACATTTTTTAAAAATAGTATACTGTAGGAGTATTCTAAATTTTTCCTAAATACATAATACTTAAACCAAACATACCAAGGTCGATCAAATTGGCTTTATACTATAAAAGGGTTTTATATAGGATTGTCTCATTCCTATGAAATTTTCTTATTTATCCTACTATTTTCATATTTTTTAATTTTTTTATAATCTTTTAAGGAGCCAATATTAATATTACAAAATTAAAGAATATTATGTTTAATTTTTGTAGGTTAAAGATGTAATATTAATATAAAGAAACAATTATGAAATTAAATCAAACTTTCATAATCTAAGTATCCTAATAGTCGAATTAAAAAAAATTATGCTAATATAAGGTTGAAAAAGAATTAAATTTTCGAAAAGGGAAATGAAAAAGGCATGCGTGCAATCCACCAGCCGAGAGATACAAGGAAACCGAACACGGATTGGAATTCCAAACCAAGTAGGGAATTATAGTCTCCGAAACCAAACAGTACGCTTCTTTTCTTTATAAACAAGACAGTCACCGTCTCTCGCTTCATTGCTTTTTATATAGAACACCCGCTCTCCCTATATTCAATCCCACATCAGACCAAATTTTTTCTCTTTTAGATACGCCTTTGAACTCTCTCTCTACACCAAACTACAACCCAAACAATGTCTCAACCAGCGGAATCGTCCTATTCGTTAGTCATCCCGCTCCATTCTTCCGTATATGAATCCCCCTTTACTTCGTGCTTTTGGTCATTATATTTTTCTTTTTTCCCCGCAGGAAATCGGCAAAGAAGGACTTCTCGACGGCGATTTTGGAAAGGAAGAAGTCGCCCAATCGGCTAATCGTTGACGAGGCTGTTAACGATGATAATTCCGTCGTTTCGTTGCACCCGGAGACCATGGAGAAGCTCCAGCTCTTTCGCGGTGACACCATTCTCATCAAGGTATCCGTACTGCCGTTTTTCTCCCCCCCTTTTGAATTTAGGAATTATTGTTGGAATTGAATGTTTGGAGTTTGTGCCAATTGTTGCTCTGCTATTATGCTAGGGTTCTGCCCTGAATGGTCTTTCTGGGTACTGGTGTCTTGCTGAGTTATTTCTATATGCGAATTCTATTTCTTTTCGTGTTATTGATAATTGTTGGATAAAATTCATGGTACAGTGTTAAGCAGTTTTAAGGTTCAACATTAGTCATAGTGTATGCTAGTGTTGAATAGGACATAGGATAAATAAGAATGGTTCGACTGATGGTTGGTTATACAATTATAAATATTACAGACTTTACAGTTAATATTTTACCATTCTTTTATATATAAGCTCAAAATAATCTGCTTTGACATGTTTGTCACAATATTTAAGTTTTGTTTTTAGAATTTTTTTTGAACTTGTTATAATGATCTTTATGTTTTCAATTGATGATTTAATGATTCAGCCATAGTTATTCCTTGTTCACGAGTTTTTTTTATAATGCCAATGAAATTGATTTCCAGTATTTTAAATTCTCTTTCTTTGCTAGCTTCTCTTTTTTATTTTCTGTTTATTTTTTTTTTCTTGTTCTCTTTTGTTAATGATTTGGTTTCCAGGGCAAGAAACGGAAGGATACAGTCTGCATTGCTCTTGCTGATGACACATGTGAGCCACCAAAAATTAGGATGAACAAGGTTGTTAGATCAAACTTGAGAGTTCGTCTTGGAGATGTTGTGTCTGTGCACCAGTGCCCTGATGTCAAGTATGGAAAGCGTGTTCACATTCTGCCAATTGATGATACCATAGAAGGTGTTACTGGAAATCTATTTGATGCATACTTGAAACGTAAGTCATGCCTTTCTCAGTATCCTTCTTTGAAATTGTAATTATAGTTGGGAACTTCAATTAATCCTTCTCATAACGGAAACAGACTTTCGTCTTCCTCTTTAAAATTTGTGAATGTTGTCTCATTAACTTTTTCTGTGATGTATCTACAGCTTATTTCTTGGAGGCTTACAGGCCTGTAAGAAAAGGGGATTTTTTCCTTGTCAGAGGAGGAATGAGAAGCGTAGAGTTCAAGGTCATTGAAACTGATCCAGGAGAATACTGTGTTGTTGCCCCAGACACTGAGATTTTCTGTGAAGGAGAACCTGTGAGAAGGGAGGATGAGGAGAGATTGAATGAAGTAGGATATGATGATGTTGGTGGTGTCAGGAAGCAAATGGCCCAGATTCGAGAGTTAGTGGAGCTGCCTTTGAGGCATCCCCAACTATTCAAATCAATTGGTGTGAAACCACCCAAAGGAATTTTACTCTATGGACCCCCAGGTTCTGGAAAGACATTGATAGCCAGAGCTGTTGCTAATGAAACTGGTGCATTTTTCTTTTGTATTAATGGACCAGAGATAATGTCAAAATTGGCTGGAGAGAGTGAAAGCAATCTCAGGAAGGCATTTGAGGAGGCAGAGAAGAATGCTCCTTCCATCATCTTTATTGATGAGATTGATTCAATTGCTCCCAAGAGAGAGAAGACACATGGTGAAGTTGAAAGACGGATAGTATCACAGCTTCTAACTCTCATGGATGGGCTCAAATCTCGGGCACATGTTATTGTTATGGGTGCTACAAACCGTCCAAACAGTATTGACCCAGCGTTGAGGAGGTTTGGTAGGTTTGATAGGGAGATAGACATTGGTGTTCCAGATGAAGTTGGTCGTCTTGAAGTTCTGCGAATTCATACCAAGAATATGAAGCTCTCTGATGAAGTAAGTCTATGTCTCTTTAAAATATATGCTTGTGTATGTACATCTATATGAAGGTAGTGAATAATTTGAATGAGCAGTTACAAGTAGTTTGAGACGTTGTGTTAACAATAAGAACTAAAAGAAATGCACACAACTTAGTGAACCAACGATACTAGTATTGCAATGTCTGTAATGAGACTTTTGGAAAGGAAATACAATAGATAACTAGAAGAATGAGATCAACAGATCGACATTCCCTCGGGACTCAGTCCCCTCTCATTCACTTATAGGTGAAGAGCCAAAATGCCTTCAAAGACCAAAAGATAATCCTAATACTACTCTACTGCTATTCTTAAACCCTTTCCTCCCTATTTCCCTAAGCCACATAATTCCCTCGCTACCCTTCTAACCGTTTCTGCTGTGCCAGGCCTGCAGACACACCTACTCCACTATCCTCTGTACCTCACCCCCTTGCGACGAGATCCTTTGGCCATCCTAGAGTAAACCTTCCACATATGAGGCCCGGCATTAGAATAATCAAGTATATAGCCCAACCCAATATGATTTCTATCACCTTGTTTGGGCATGCATCTGAGAACAATTAATGAACTAAAACAAAACATGATGTTTCTAACCAAGCACCGCCGTTGAAACATGAATATAATGGTTCCAGGCATTGGCTTAATTCAGCCCTTCTCATATACTTGCAGTCTAACCTAGTTTATGGGCTAATGTTTCTACATTAATGTCTTGCTGCTTTGACGTGCTTGACCCTTCCATGGCTAAGTTACAGAAATGGTTTTTCAATGTGCAGGTTGATCTAGAAAGGATTTCAAAAGATACCCATGGTTATGTCGGTGCTGACCTTGCTGCTTTATGTACTGAAGCTGCACTTCAGTGCATCAGAGAGAAGATGGATGTGATTGACTTGGAGGATGATACTATTGATGCTGAGATACTTAATTCGATGGCTGTAACAAATGAGCACTTCCAAACTGCTCTTGGAACAAGCAACCCATCTGCTTTACGTGAAACAGTGAGTATTTTCTGGTGATTCATGGTACACTGTAGAATGTTGAGCATTTTGTACAGCTCTTACCTTTCTGATTATACGAATTGTTAACCAAATTTTCTCTAACAGGTTGTTGAAGTTCCCAATGTCAGCTGGGAAGACATTGGTGGCCTTGAAAATGTCAAGAGGGAGCTTCAGGAGGTATAATTCATGTTTTTCCTCCATTGATAAAGTTCATTTTTGTAGTTTATCACCCACTGTTAATTTTTATGTTCACTTTATTTTACTACAGACTGTTCAATACCCTGTGGAGCATCCTGAGAAGTTCGAAAAATTTGGCATGTCACCTTCAAAAGGTGTTCTTTTCTATGGTCCTCCTGGATGTGGTAAAACCCTACTGGCTAAGGCGATTGCAAATGAATGTCAAGCAAACTTCATTAGTGTGAAAGGTCCTGAGCTACTGACAATGTGGTTTGGCGAGAGTGAAGCCAATGTCAGAGAAATTTTTGACAAGGCTCGACAATCTGCACCATGTGTCCTTTTCTTTGATGAGCTTGACTCCATTGCTACACAGGTTAGTTTTTCATCTATACTTAGTTTCTGTAATTTCCTCTGATAAGAATCTTAAAGCTTTGCATCTGTTGAGCTGATTGATTTTTTTTCAGTCAGAAGGTTTATGAGTTTGTGGATCATTTTTCAAATAATGTTATGCTAAAAGTTCCTGAATGTCCATATTTGAAACATGTATGCGTGTTCCTGATCATTACCTGGCTTTGCTTGATGTGTAATAATTTTTCTCACTGTTTCAGAGGGGAAGCAGCGTTGGGGATGCTGGTGGTGCAGCTGATCGGGTTTTGAACCAACTTCTTACTGAAATGGATGGCATGTCTGCCAAGAAGACTGTTTTTATAATTGGAGCCACCAACAGACCGGACATAATTGATCCAGC
Source organism: Euphorbia tirucalli (assembly GCA_039660915.1). Lineage (NCBI taxonomy): Eukaryota > Viridiplantae > Streptophyta > Magnoliopsida > Malpighiales > Euphorbiaceae > Euphorbia > Euphorbia tirucalli. The sequence continues at coordinate 18,836,301 of CM077639.1, forward strand.
ACTCTTGCGACCTGGCCGTCTTGACCAACTGATATATATCCCCCTTCCAGATGAAGAGTCACGTTATCAGATCTTTAAGGCATGTTTAAGGAAATCACCCGTTGCAAAAGATGTTGATTTGAGGGCACTGACCAAGTATACTCAAGGATTCAGTGGAGCAGATATTACTGAGATATGCCAGCGGGCATGCAAATATGCCATAAGGGAGAATATAGAGAAGGTATGTCCGATGTCAAAATCTGTTAATAGTATATTAAATAGTGAATTATTAAGTTGACAACATACCCATAATTAACACTTCTGAACTTCTTCTTCTAACTGATTTTAAAGTCACATCCTACATGCTACATAGAAATTAGAGTTTTTGAATTCACGGGATATTTTTTCCATCTGCATTTTTTACTGCTGCCAAGATTTCTAAACCTCATAGCTGTTTCCGTAAAGATACTTGTTATTTCTCGGTATTTTGGATCGATGACTATGAACAAAATCTAAAGCAAGTCTTGTAAATCTTTCAGGATATTGAAAAGGAGAGGAGGAGAAGGGAAAATCCTGAGGCAATGGACGAGGATGTCGAGGATGAAGTGGCAGAGATCAAGGCTGCTCATTTTGAGGAGTCGATGAAATATGCTCGTAGGAGTGTTAGTGATGCAGATATACGCAAATATCAAGCATTTGCCCAGACATTGCAACAATCAAGGGGGTTAGGGTCAGAATTTAGGTTTTCTGATACAAGAAGCGATGCTGCTGCTGCTGCATCTGATCCTTTTGGGACTTCAGCTGGTGGGGTTGACGAAGACGACTTGTATAGTTAAGTTAATATATACATATTTCAAATGACAATTTGCCTTGATCTGCAATTGCAACTGTTTACAGATTTAGGTTTAGGTGGGGCAATGTGTGTTATGTACTGAGTAGTTTAATTTAATAACTTTCTTTTTCATGTAATACGGAATTTAGTGATTTGCCATATCAGTTTCTACTGTGATTTATGACTGCTTGCGGTCATTCGATGTTGTGGTATGTTTGGCATGATCCAAAACTGATTACCAGTTGTCTTACGAGTGCATTTAAGCAGAGTGGTGGATGATGAGAAGTCCATGACTCATGTGATAGGCTAAGCTGATGTTGTGGGCTTAACTAATAGTACTAGTTTAAACCAAACCAATTCTCTTCTTACTCAAGTTTAAGGTTAGAATATGATGACTGGGTGGAATTGCTTGTTGGTAGTAGATTTCTTGGGAATTAAATGCCTCTTCAACTCAGAGTTGATAACTGCTTGTGAGTTTTTGTAAGGATCTCGTAATGGCAAATTTCAAGCTTATTGCCGCCCATTTTTGTAGGGTGGTGCAAGTGCATAATTATAAACCGTGTGGGATGAGGCAGAGGATTGTTCTCGTCTTTATGTTGGTAAATTTCAGAGAATTTTCATCCTCGTTCCCAGGAGAAAATTCTTCTCATGGGGATTTAGCGTGGCAGGGAAGGTTATTTTTGTTCCCATTTTCGTTGTGCGTATGAATGGGAAAGAAAGGAAAAAATTAAAAAAAAGCAAACATTAATTACAACGTAAATGTTAATAAATGCAAGTTGGCATTGCATGATATAATATTCTGTCTGAATCAGCTGGAGTGGTGCCTTGTTTTGTAGTACCATTCACTTGCCTTCAATTGGGATTATTTGTTAATCTTGTTGATTAACATACTACCATATAGATATAATTTTAGACTCTCACAGTGTGTTTGTTTGGGGGGATAAAAGGTGGGATAGAGATTTCTTATTCCTATCCCACCCATATCCCCATTTGTTTTGGTTTAACTGGGATAGGGATAAGGGATTTTATCCCATCCCTATCCCAGATGCAAATACTTCCCCCCCCTCCCCCCAACGCAAAGGTATAACTCAGTTGGGATAAGGGGAAGTGAAATTTTTACCCATTTGTCCTCTCCTTCATCTTCTCCAGGAGCTCTCCTCCATCTCCTTCTACACGTTCTCCATCTCCTGCTCTCCTCCATCTCCATCTTCTTTCTCCAGCCATATCTCTCCATCAGCTCCCACAAACCCACGTCCCTGTTCTAATTTTTCCTCCTCCTTTCTGTTTTATCACCGTTGGTTTTTGCTTTTTTCATTTCGCATTTCCTTGATTTTTTTTTGCAGCTTCGTAACCATGCTCCTCCATCTAATGCCTTGCAAGCTGTCTCCCCTTTTAGGCGTCACGCCATTGCATATGATACTTACAGGTATGCTTTCTTCCACATTTCTTTCTCTTGTTACCGATTGAATAGTTTTTACCATTAAAAACTATTTAGTAATTACAAATGTGAAATGGTTTGGGGATATGTATATTTGCTTTATGGATTTTTCGCCCAATGTAACTGCTTGAAGGTGGGCAATTCTTTATCTAATAGAATATACATATTTTCATTTTGTGCTCGGTGAGCTGTATTGAAATATTTGAAATTTGCACGGGTATTTCTTGTAGAAATGTGTTGGACTATCCTAATTTATGAAATTTTGGAGTTAAATCCTTTTTGAAATTAAGGAGGACATCAACGATTGAATAGTCTTTGCTATCTGGTGTCCTTGGCAACGAGTTTGAAGGACGCAAGCTGAACTGAAGTAACATAAAGACTGCATAAGAATGCAACCATAGCCCAAATTTATCTGAGTTTTGCTAGTTTGGCTTTGTTATTATTTCAGGTATAATGGCCTGAGCATTGCAGCATCACCTTTTGATGCTTTTCCCTCTGCAGATTACTGCTATTGACCTGTTTTAGGGATGTTCTTTGATCGATTCTGATGAATGTCTTAATATATACTTCAAACTTGCATGTGTAACTAACATTATTATAATCTTACCTATGATCAGCATCTCTTTAATATCTTTTCAAGTATTGGCACCTCATTTAGCTCATCCTGCATACCCAATCTCCAACATTGAGAATGATTGCTTTGTTTTCTTGGTAGTCCACTAAACTATTTTTCCTTAAGGCTATAACAAAGACACTTATCTCTCTCAATCTTAGCTGTTGTTGGGATTTAATTAACGGAAGAAACATTTATGTAGAATTAGTTGCAGTAGTAAAAAGAAGATTGAGTTATTTTTTTTTTATGAAGATGGGCAATTGAAAGAGGTTATATGCAGTCCAATTAAGGTTAGAGATTCACACTGCATAGCAGGCCTAGACTGTCAATCTAATTGGTCTATACCATTAAATAAGGAAGCTCTTGATGAGTAATTTCAGACTCAATGGCTGGCTTATTTCTCTTCGCTTCAAAATAAATTTCCATTTTGAACTGTATTCAAGCATCCTTTTCTGAGGGTTGACTGTAATTGCATTGTATACTTCAACCTTTATGTCGAGTGTTGATGTCAGACTTCTCATTTTTTATAGCCTTTTATTTGTTATCCTTGAAAATCTCGATAATGCTCTTCACCCATTGTTGAATTGTTGTTGATGAGTTCATGCTGCATTACAATTGAGCTCCCTAACTTCCTAAATATTAGCTTCTGCATGGATCTCACATGGAACAAGTGTTTATTAGAATTGATTGCGGTTGTAAAGTCTAAAGATTAGTAGTCACTCCGAATTTGTTTATGCGGACTGGAAAATCAAGAAAGTTGCTCTTGCCGACTTGTATGGAAATTATTCAGAATGACGGCCCAAACTAACAGCCTGTTTGATCATTACATTTAAAATGATGAAGCTTTTGATGAGTTGTTTGAGACTAAATTGCTACCTCATTTCTCTTTCCTAAAAATTGATTTCCATTTTGAATTGAATCAAGTCCAAGACATAAGATCCATAACTGTAGTATGTGGTTTGTTGTTATGGCTTGTCTGCTTCAAATATCGAGAACTAGGGGCAAGCCAAAAGCATTATTCTCCATCCAATCATCTTCATCCTTTCGTTCACAATTTTCGTGAGTGTGATATCGCTAGGTACGTTTCATTCACCGCAGTAAGTTGATTTGTTTTGTTTGAAAGATAGGTGAATGGTGTTCCTTTTTCTTGTGAATGATTTGATTTTTGTGGCGAGACAAGTGGGGTTGGCATAGCAATAATGGTAGAGAAGATCGAAAATCACGAGTACATGGGATTCGATAACATATGTACTTATGAAGCTTAATCTTGAGAACCTTCACTGGTATCAATAGTTGTCCCATTGTTTTTTTTTTTTAATATAACATATTGTTTAGCTTCAAATTTGATCTTAAGTTTCAATTTTTAAATCCTAGGATTTTGGTCAAGTGATCAAAGAAATATGCCTGGGATGAATAAACATTCCCCTTTGTGCTATAACTTCAATTTTGATCTCTTTGTTTCTTGCGTTCCACATGTATACAACTGTTCTGTGAAACATGTGTTTTGATATGGAATCAATGAAATTCGTCTTGATATGCTAGGCTTTCACATGATTTGTTCATCAAATAATTGTGAAAAGTCAATGGGAACATATGCAATTATTTAATGACTAGATCTGTGCTCTGCATATTTAAATTAATCAGATAATCATTTGAATAAATTCGATAAAGTCAAAATGAAATAAAAGGAGAACACCAATCTTATATTTTGTTTCTAAATGTGCAGTATCAGTGAGTGCATCCATCTATATATGAAGGCAGTAATATTCAAAGTATCAAACTTCAAAATATTTAAAACAAAAATTAGTGCCACATGCATTAAAGAATATATATATTCCCAATCTTGAATTCATGTTTTAGTCCCCTTTTTTTTTTAATTGAATATATTAATTAAAAATAAAGCATTTTATACATTTACATGACAAAGAACTCTCCAATTAAATAAAAAAAAAGGGTTAACAATTTATTAGTCAATATTGACTAGTATTTATTCTCCATCTCTCAATTTAGAAATTGATGACTTGGTAATTAATTCATTAGTTTTCTTTCGTTGCCAATCAGCTAAAGTTTCGGGTGATTATAGTTCTATCATTATTCAGACATTATTATCATACACTACATCATACACTCCGTACGGTCGCGAGCGCGACAATTTTTGTCGTGCTAGCGATGAGGCAAAACTTGGCGTCGCCACCGCGCTAGTGGCCTTGTTGCGTACGGTCGTGCTCGCGACAAAATTCGTTGCGGTCCCGCTGAGGCGCATTTAAGCGTCACCAGCGCGTCGCACTGGCGACGAAGGCCACCGTGGCCAAATTGGCCACGGTCGTGAGCGCGACGAAATCCTTCGCGCTCGCGAAATGGCCTACGGACGCTTCGCCAACGCGACGGAACAAGGCCAAATGGCCTTGTTCCGTATGGTCGCAAGCGCGACACACATGTCGCGCTCGCGACACGCCTGCTCTTTTAAAAAAAAAAGAGCCGTTGGGTTGGGTGACCCAACGGTCATAAACCCCAATCCAACGGTCTAAAAGTGAGGATGTACGTTCCAATGTTGGTGAGAAAGGAAATGTTGCGGGTTGGAGGCAAATTCTTACCCGTATAGACACCATGGAGGCAAATCAGCAAGAATTAAGTAAAAAAGTTGATAGTATGGCCAAAGCTTTGAAGTAATCAAGAAGAGCACGAAAAGTTTGGGACGGAAGTTATTGTCCTTTTTCCGCAAAAGCAACATACAATTCACTCCTTCTCTACCCGACTCTCCGAGCGGTTCCTTGTAAGTCCGTTCACAATGAATTGTCGACTATTTAAAGGGACAACAAAGCACCCATATAGCGTAATTTAAGGATTGAGAAATTCTTACTCTACTGATTTTTTTTTTCTCTTTTTAAGTTGATACAACTTCGTTTTGTGAAGATTTCCTTATTAATAGACTAATTTTTATATGTTTTCACATAAGTAATTATTTTTATACTATGTCATTTTAACAAAATTTGTTGTACCAAGATTTCCTGATTTTCATAGACTAATTTTTATATCTTTTCACATAAGTAATATAGCATTTATTATTTTAAACATGTTTAGGGGTAATTTTGTCATTTACATTGATTTATCTCTATCCCTATCCCACATACCAAACATATCTTAAATTTTCCCTATCCCTATTCCAATCTTTTATCCCTATCCCTATCCCAATCCTTATCCCTATCCCTATCCCCATCAAATGCCAAACGCCCCGTTATTAGAAGCTTGGTTGGGAGAATTGCATAAGCAATGTCAAATAACAGAAGAAAGATTTATCATTCAACGTATAGAACCATATTAAGGGGTAAAATTACATAGAAGGTTCTCCAAAATTGGGGAAGATATCAAAATATACATAATAATAATAATAATAATACCATTCCTCATATACTAATCCCTGGTGCATATCAATGGGAGATTGATGCTTCAACAAAAAAAAAAAAAAAAAAATGATCGTTATAGATCAAGGCAGATCAGTGCAGGAGCCAAGAGGTTGATGGTTGACAAATCTGCTAGGAGCAGAAGAGTGCCTGAAGCCTTTGGGCAAGCAACCGTGAGCCTCTCTTCCACTGAAAACGGGGTGCTGCTTATGATCGAAATGAGGCCTCATTTTCACAAAATCTGAAACCACCAAAGGCCTCATTGTGCTTGGTACACTTGAAGGGATAACACGTCCACCCTTACTCACACTCACCCAACACAGCAACAACAACAACAAGAGGTTCATCATAATATGAAACTGCTTTAAAGGCATTTTGTTTATATGTAATTGGTGATTGGATTTGTTTGTGTTGGTTATTTTCTTTGAAAGAAAGTGAATTTGAAAAGAAGAGGATGGAGGAAAAGTGTTATATATAGAGAGGAAGGGAAGTGGGGGGGTTAAAATAAATAGGCTCGTGAGTAGCTGAAGAAAACAGATATAAATAATAAAACAGGTAAGTTGAAGTAAGTAGTAATTGGGAATAATAAGTCTGATGGGGTGGTAATCAATTACTTGTTTTTTCTCTTTCTTTGCTGTGTCTTTCTTTGAGGAGTGAGAGGATGCTCGTGAGTTCTTAATGCACCCCAAGCCCCCCTTTTTTTTCTCTTTTATTATCTTCCCAATCCATTCTCACTTTTTTTTAAAAAAAAAACTAGTTAATCATTTCATTAAAATAATAACAATATACTACACACTAGCCGGTACAAAAGCCACAATGGACATATTACATAAACGTAAAATTAAACTAAACAACCTATAAATTATACTTTGGAAGAAATAACCATTCTCATCAGCAGTTCAGAGCTGTAGAAACATCACTGCAGTATGATCTTCAACCCTTAAACTCTTCCGAGTAAATATACCCGAAGCGATTTTTTTTGAAATTTTGTAATCTACGAAGCATTAACCTTGACATGAGAGCCGTTAAAAAATTTCTTTTAAAAAACTCCCATCTTATGAGTTGTTGCTTCATTTATTAAAAAAAAATATCTTTTTTTTTCATGGTAAAAATATCACATTTTCGTTCTGAGGCCAAATGTGCAAACTGGGACCTATTCTTTTATTAAAAAAAAAAAAGGATAAAATAAGCCAGTTAAAAAAAAAAAAAAAAAAAAAAAAAAAAAAAAAACACATAATCTAAATTCAAGTTAAAGCTGTGTAAAAATATTTTTTTGCTTAAAATCTAAAAAACGAAAAACATTGCTCCTCCTTCTTGAATGTCAGGATTACTAACAGAATCAGTTGTAAAGTGAAAATTGTACTTATTAAACACATAAAAATTCAGTTGTTTTTGTGTTTAATTTGGAAAGAAATGTAGGTAGAATTGAAGTTGTGTTGTGTAGTGGGAGTAAGTAAAGTTAAATATGTGTGGATTTGAGACATTTAGTAATATATCTGATGAAATTAAATTCAACCGCATGAATCCCTTCATTTAATTGTTTACACCAATTTATGGGATTTTGGAAAGAAAAATGTGAGCATTTGCTCTTATTGAAACTCTCACATTTCTTTTTTGGGATCATTGGGATTTGGGGACTGGGGGGACCATCATCGGCTGTCCCCTTTTTTTTTTTTATATACGAAGTCGTCTTATACTTTAAAAAAAAAAAAAAAAAAAATACTACTTCTTTTCCATTAAAATCCTTTTTCTCTGCCAAAATAATAAAAATATGTGGTGAATAAATTAAAGCTTATTTGAGAATGGGGCAGACACAGATCAAAGTACGGTGAGGTGGAAATGGGATTCAAATGGTGTTTGCAAATAGAGCTTCAACACGTGACTCTCATTATAACACTATTACTTATTGCTTTGCTTCTCAATTTTCATAATCCTATCACTTGTATATTTTTGTGCATTTTCCGTTGAGCTTGCTTAATTACTTACTCCTAACATGCATTTGTTAATTCAGCTTATCAATTGAGTCACATAATTTAATGCTTTTAATTACTGAGTAATTAATGAAGGGTCCTCATCAATTTTATGGTATGTGGTACTTTTCATTGAGGACTAAAATTGAGAAACAAACTTATTGTGTATTATGTATATATCTAACCCATAAATGACAAATTGAGCACTAACCATATAGTTACGGAAGTGTGGTAAACACTACATGGTGAGAGTTTCTGACAGAACTGAACATTAAATAAAGATTTTTATCAACCAAAATAGGTATGGTTTTGTTAAGCAGTGGAAATAATTAAGAGGCATATGTTACAGGAGTACTGTAAAAATTTCTCCAAAATAACGGGATTAAGGGAAAGCTTGAGAAACATTGGTGTGATTTAGGACTAGTTTGGGATAGTTTTCAGCAGCCCCGAAAACAACTTCCAGTCAAAACATGGGGAATCTTATTTTGACTGAGAGTTGCTTTTAGTGCTGCAGAAAACAACTTCAAATACATAATTGGTAAAAGTTAGAATATATTGAGAAAAACACTGGAAAAAAATTTAAAACTAGTTTGAAAAAAAACAATAAAATTTAATTTTTTCTGACTGCACTTTTATTAGCAATAATTTCTAACTGGTCCTTATTAATATTGTTGTTGTTAGAGCCAACAAAAACTGTGGGGGACATGTTGCGTGATGCATGATAGCTGATATTAATAATTTATGTAATGCAGGTGGTTAGTAATAAATTTGATAGAAAGAGTTTTTAATTAATTAACCGGCCGGCAACGCCCATCTTTACTTAATTCACTCAATCATTATTTAACGACAAATTTCGTATACTTTGGTGTGGCAGTCACAGTAGCAGCTTCTAGCTATGTATCTGCCTGCCTGCCTGCCTGACCGGATGTTTCTAACAAAAAAATTCATCCGTTTCGATATTTACAACCGGTTTGATAATCTAATTAACCAGTGAAAATTAATAATTTAAAATGTTTAAATAATAATATTTAAAAACTTTAGTTAATCTAACATTAAATTTTCTTTTTAAAATTCAATGCTTTACTTTTTTATTTTTATCAAACTCTATCATTTAATAATTCATATATTTACGATATTCAGTATTAAAAATTTAGCATTTAAATTTTTAGTATTTAATTTTCAATTTTACCAAACAGCACCTTAATATAGAAAAATGATGTGCCAATTCCTCCTTTGCTTTTCTCGATCTGTTCTCCTTTTTTTTTTTTATCTTTTTGGCTTTTTCAAATTGTTTTTTTATATGACAATTTGTAATATCAATGCACTTTTGACCCTTTTTTTTTCACAAGAGGGAGATTACTATTATATAGTTAAACTAATAAAATTAAGAAGAAAGAAAATTTTAGTTTAAACAGTAGATTTTTTTATGAGAAATGTATTAAAGAAAAATTAATTATATTAATAGACTAATTAATTATTTATTGGTTTTGATCAACTTATAAAAAGGAAGGATTGGAGGAAGAATTTTGCACAGTCCAACTTTTGATGCAACAATCTCCCATCTTGACTTTATTGGATTTGGTTGCATTCTTGGAGTTAGTTTTGGTAATTTTCTTGCATGTTCCTATGGTAAATTACATAGCTCCCGTGCCATCTTCTTATTGAAGCTTTAAGGATGGCTTGTAAAGTAGTTAATTTTAATAAAACTGAGGGACACTAGAATAAATTTCTTAAAATAAAAGGACTAACTAATTTTGTCAGAGATAATAACAAAAACTATAATTGGGCCTTACCTATCAGCTTAAACTTTTGGGTCAAATGGTTCCATGACATGGTATCAGAGCAGAAGAAGGCTTGACAGCCGAAAAGATTCTGGGCCCGTGTTTAAAGTTCTAGTGGAGTTTGGGCTAATAGTGAAAACTAAACCCGTTAATAACCCTGGGCTTCAAAGGAGATAGGCCAAGAAATGTTTGATAAGAGACAACTGGTCCGGACCCGGTTGCACTTGAGGGATAGTGTTGGAGATGTTGAGGAATGAATCCTACATCGGAAATATATAATATCAAAGAGTAGTATATAAGTGGTGTAGATTAGGCTTTAACATAAGCCAATTGGTTTTGTGTTACATGGGCTCAACCCCAATTATATGCTCACTCATCCAGTTAAGCCCAGCGCTCTCTAGGCCCATGGAATCTCTTCATGGTATCAAAACCGCTTAGACCTAGAGGTCAAGGGTTCGAATCCTGACAGCTCCATTTGTTGATTAAAATTCAACACATGGCAGGGTGGGCCTGTGTTGTACACGCTTCAAGCCCAAGGGGCATTCGCGTGCGGGGGAGTGTGAGAGATAATAACAAAAACTATAATTGGGCCTTACCTATCAGCTTAAGCTTTTGGGTCAAATGGTTCCATGACAAATTTAACATATGTGTGTTTGATAACCGAATTCAATATTTAAAATTAATATTTTAAATGCTTATTAATTTTAAGCTTGTTTAACTGTATTACTTAAAAATTTTAGTTAAATCAGAAAATCAGTTAGTAAGCTAAAATATTTAACTTAAACTTTTAAAGATAAACACCATTAACAGATTTTTTTTAATTCAATACTTTTTTTTTATCAAATAAATTTATCATTTAATAGTTTCATCATTTATAATATTTAACATTTAAAATTTACTTCCTCCGGTTTTGAATATATGTCGTTTAAGATTATTCATTAAAACCAATAAATTATTAATTGTGTTATTAAAATTACTAATCTACCCTTAATAATTTTGTACTAAAACTTTACTTTCTATGTTAAAATTCTATTCCTTCTTAATTATTAAGACTTATTTGTATTAAATATTGAACTTCTCTCATACTTTTAATGAGGGTAAATATGAGAAAATATTGTAAAAATGTATTGGTAATTTAAAATGACATATAAAAAAAAACCAAAATAAAAATTTTAAAGTGACTAATATTCAAAACCGGAAAGAGTAGCATTTAATCACTTAACTTTCAGTGCCACCTGATATTACCTTCGTGAGTATTTATAATTTTTTTTTTTAAAAAAAAAAAAAATGAAGGTAATGGTATTTGTGAAGTTTTTGGCAGCATTAAGGGCAACTATGGAAAATAAATCTGAAAGGCGAGAGGCAAAGATAAGCGAAGTTTTGAAACAGAGAAGATGATTGTTTTCCGTTGCTGAAAACGGAAAAACCAACGACTAAATTCATTGTCTAATGGAGGCTGCAGTTGCATTGCCCGCCTCATTATTTCCTTCCTTTAATAAAAGTAGGTTGCATTACTTCTAATCTCCTTTCTTCTCTTTATTATTCATTCAATTGCACTTTCTAATTTTTCTACTTGTTGCAATAGCTATATTTTCCATTAAAGATCACTTCAAATTTTTTTTCAATTACTGCTACTTACTTGAGGTAGTTGAATTGATTATGTAGTTATTTCAAAGTTAATGGAAAATATCCATAAAGATATGGCTTTCAGGCTTTTGTGGTTAGAATACTTTAATTTTTGTATTTGCTTTAAATTTGGTGAAACCACCGTAGCCCTTCATAATTATCTTTATGGAGGGAGGTTTTTTTTTTAATTGTTATTTTAATTGAGATAAGGACGGGTAATTGTATATGGTTACCCATCCATTTTGGAGTTGTTGTGAATTTTGAAAACAAACCTGTAAATGGGACACTGGGAATAATGATGAATTAAATTAGGCTTTAATAAATGCATAGTATCTTTTCTGGTTTTTTCAGACATTGGATATGCAATTGTGGCTAAGAATTAGGTTTCAGAGTTAATTTGTAATATTAGTACTCTGGCTTGCCTTATTATGATTATTTTTGTGAATGGTGAAGGAATTGATTTGTGCATTTATCTTCACTGAATAATTTGTTAAAAGAACTTTACAGTTTCTGATGTTTTTTAACCTGTTGCATGCATATTTTGGAATTTTGTTTGATATTGATATCAGTTATAAACACGGAGAATTAAGTATCTGCAGACATTTCTACTTTAAGCTAATGAAATCGTACTTGCTTGCTAGTGTGTTGGGGCATGTTAGTTCGGTAATGAATATGTATGGGAATTAGAAACAGCTTGCAATGGCAATAAATGGTACGAGTTCCAAGGTCGAATTTGATTTTGATTCTCATAGTCTTTTCAACTTCTTATTAGCTTAAAATTAGACAACTGATATATATGCAAGAAGATGAGAAATTAGGAAACTCAACTCAGTTTTATTTTTTCTTTTTCTACAAATTAGTTTATAAACTATTATGCCATATTGGTCTTGTTCTCTTCCCTACAAATTATAGCATAACTATATTAACATACTCGTATGATTTAGAATTATTAACTACATCAAGCTTTCGACCATATTGCATATTCAGTTATGATTTGCTTCCTTGAATACTTAATGCCACTTTGATAAACTTTATTGGAGATTAATGGGATCAAGTCTCTGTTAGTTGTCCTATTGAAGTTCTGGTTCAATATATTTTCTCATTACCTGCAAAATAAGAAAATCTCAGAAATGGTCTTTTTTGAGCTCTGCTAAATTAAGCTAACATCTTGCTAGCGAGTCTCAATATCTCATCCATTTTTTGGACTTAATTTTGCCTTTTGACTTATTCTGCTGTGTACTAATCTAGAAATTGAGAAATTAGGAACTTCAGCTATAATCCCTTGCCTATTGTTTGAAACAAATCCTCATAAGAAATAAATTGAACCTGATCATTGGCAATTTCTTAAAATTACCATGTTTTGTAAAGAAAATATTCCAATTCTCTTGTTTGATTTGTTTCAAACTGTGAATTTAATGAGAAAAGGAATGAATGCTTCCAAATTCCATCAAAATGTATTTTCCAAATGGGGCTAAGGATGGAATTATGTGCTTTGGTGTGGCTTGATCATAAACCCACCAGATGATTGGGCTAGAACATGCGCTAGGGACACTCAAAATTTGACTAACATCAAAACAGACTTGATGTACAATGACTAACAGGGCTTGACAGGGAATGCTATTTTTAGCTCCTGATAAAGTAGTGTTTCCGAAAACTATAATAAAGCAGGACTATCAATCCAGGGATTGAAATCCAGCTTAGCTCATGAATTTCTTAGCTGCTGAAATCAACAACAAACTTAGAAAGATCTTAACTCAGTTCAGCAACTGATACTCACTTCAGCAACTTACTGACTTACGGCAATCAGATAGCTAATGTGAAAACACATTATGGATTTCATGAGAAAAAGAATGAATGCTTGCAAATTCCATCAAAATGTATTTTCCAAATGGGGCTAAGGATGGAAATTATGTGCTTTGGTGTGGCTTGATCATAAACCCACCAGATAATTGGGCTAGAACATGCGCTAGGGACTGAATGCTTCAACAAACACTACTTTTTCTTGCTCATCCATGTAGCACATATTTCTAATGCATGCGGTGCTGGTTATGGAATGGAATTTGTGTAATTGATGGCCTTTACATATATGTAATTTATGATCCTTTAGTTCTTTAGTTATTTCTTTACGTATATCTGCTTCATAAAACACGCATTATAATGTGTTTTCACATTAGCTAACTGATTGCCGTAAGTCAGTCAGTTGCTGAAGTGAGTTAAGATCTTTCTAAGTTTGTTGTTTATTTCATCAGCTAAGAAATTCATGAGCTAAGCTGGATTTCAATCCCTGGATTGATAGTCCTGCTTTATTATAGTTTTCGGAAACACTACTTTACCAGGAGCTAAAAATAGCATTCCCTGTCAAGCCCTGTTAGTCTCTGTGCATTAAGCCTGTTTTGATGTTAGTCAAATTTTGAACGACATTAAAGTGCAATTTATCGGAATCAAATTAGAGATCTTGAAATAGAAATCATAATTATGGAATCGAAGTGCTTGTGAATTTTCTAACTTTTAACGTTGTGAAGCACTTTTGGTGTCCAAGCCTGAAGTTCTTAATAAACCGGACCGAAGAGCTTGGACTTCAGTCGATGTGAAGATACAAAAACAGCATAGGAAAACATCTACGGTAGGCTTTGCTCTACCTGAAACAGCTGCTTCTCTGGCAATTGCTGCCACTGTTGTGGGTGCTGCAGCTACTCTTCTTGTTCGAAGAACCAAAGCTTCTGAGACAAACGAGGTGGATATAAGACAATTGCAGCATCCTCTTAGCTTCCTTCTTTCTTATCTGCATGTTTATATATGCTTTTAATGAGTTGTGTCCATGTCAAAATGCAGATACAACTAAAAGAATGCAAAGATTGTGGCGGTTCGGGCATATGCTCTGAATGTAAAGGTGAAGGATTTGTGCTTAAGAGATTGACAGAAGAAAGTGCTGAGAGAGCAAGATTGAATGCAAAGAACATGGCTACTAGATACACAGCAGCGTATATTTCTTAGTCTCTCTCTTCACACCACACACGAATTCTCACTAGGTGTGAACTTCCCTTGCATTGGGATTGATCAGGTGAACTAAATGTTTTCAGGCTTCCAAAGAAATGGAGTTACTGCACGAAGTGCTCTTCTGCTCGATCCTGCAGCACCTGTGGTGGAAGTGGAACTTTGAGCTACTAGTTTTGCTCTGATCATGTGTTTGCCTCAAATTAAGATGGTGAGTTTGTATTGAGCTTTTTTCTTTGGGAATAGTTCTACATATATAGATAATATGTATAGCTCTGGTAAAATTGTACATTTGAATGTAGTATTGCACTGCAGAGTATGAACTTGATTGGCAGTTGAACCAAACTTCAGGTGCAAAAGGTTATAACTTTAATTTTGATATTTCACGAAAATATTGGGCTCAAAATTAAAGTTATAACCTTAATTCATCAATCTCATTGACAAAAAGAACCATCCTTACTCATCACATCAATTTGAAAAATTCAGAAATACTATAATTTCTCGTTTATGACAGGTCTAGGATTCAAATTTGGTTGAAGCAGATGCTCAATTCATAAATTTGCCGAGAAACAAGAAAACACAAACCAAACTAACAAACTAACAAAACCGCATCTCATAGTCAATTGTTTCTCATAATGGGTCCTGTAAATCAAATGCATTTTGATTAAAAAAATTCATAACAATTAGACCACAATTACAATAATTATATCTATCTTGAGCCCTTCTTTAAATTTTTTCATAAGATTTTAACAATTGACCCTTCGAATGCACATGGCAAATCTAGGCTAGCCGCGTTATCATTTTAAAGCAAAATTCAAGTTTCATTTTCAAGAGGAAGAAAGAAGCTTTAGTTTTTAAATTTTTCTTACTTCTTTCTTTGCCTCGTCTTTTATGTTTTTGTTCTTTTGTTCGTTTTCATTGTACTTTTTTTTTTTATTTTTTTTTTCAATGCTCTTATATTTATAGTTATCTCTCATACTTTATGAAACCTTTTTTTTTTCCCCTGGTATTAGCATAACAGATGAAAGCGTTTTACTTTACAATATATAGATAATTATAAGCTAAGGCTAGTGCATTGTACATCTTCATATCTATGTTTTTCCGTCAAAAAACTAATCAAATTAGTTATTAAAAAGAGTTGTTGGAGAAAAATTGCATTGTAGATGCATTATAGGACAAATGATTCATGTAGGAATTTTTCAGAGTGTAGATTATAATTTTAAAAATATAAGCGTTACAGAATTCTAAATTTCTAATCAATGGTAAAAGTTCAAACAACTTAAGATTTGGTTGCACTACTAAAATATTTGTTAAAAAAATATGTGTAATTTTATCTCTTACGATATGTTTGAGTGGAAGGGTGGATTTTAGAGATGGTGAAGTTATGTATGAAGGAAAGAAATTTTTTATTTTATATTTGATGTGACATATAAAAAAATTAGGATAAATAATTTATCATTCCATGACTTTTTACTTAACACACTAGCCAGTTTCTATATTATTTAAAATTAAAATACATAATAAAGTCCTATCTTTCGTTACATTGAACAGTTTAATCCATGCCATAAAAAATCAGAAAATATAATTTTATCTATGGTCTCAAACTACTAGAAATGGAATGGAATTGTCATAAAACTTTTATTCATTCATGTTCCAAGTGTAAAAAAATTAATCATCAAGCATTCAAGTGATATTTTAGATGAACTAATTTGTTGAATTTCGACCAAAAGACAACAAAAGTCAACCTTTAAGAAATTTTGCACTTTAAATTAAAGTTTCATATAAATTTTGTTTCATTTCTGATAATTGGGGGACCATGAATGTAATTGATCTTAATGGTATGGAGTAAACTGATCAACTGAATAAAAGATAAGGACCTTATATTATGTCTTGGGTAATACAGAGACTGGCTTTAAATTAGGTAAAAAGTCAAAATAATAAATTATTTACCTAAAAATTTAATATAGATATTTATTTTAATGAATTTTAGTTCCGCACCTTTATTTGTTAAACACATAGAACATTAATAATGTTTTTTCTAAAGCTATATAAAGAATAATAATTAAGTTATAAAATAAATTTCATAAATTAATTATGCAACAAATTTTAAATTCTTAAAAATAAACAAATATACTAAAATACAAAATCATATATATAATAGGCTAAACAATTTATTGGTCTCTATATTTTTACGTATTACAACAGTCAGTTTATAAATATATTTTAAGATCTTTAAGTTTTATTTCAATAAATTTTTTAATCTTTTCTTTTATTTTTACTAATGAAAGGACAAAATTATCATTAGTTATTGATAAAAATTTATTTTTTAGTTTTTAAATTTAATTAAAATATTTCTAATAAAATGTTTTAGAGTATATAAACATGTACCAATATTTTTATACTTTTGTATATTATTTATAAAAATTAAGATATTTCTATTATTTATTCTCTTTAATATATTGTCATTTTTTGTTTGTTTAATATAATATTTTTAAACTAACAATAAATTTTATTATGAATCTTGTTAATTATTTTTATATAATATAATATCTTATTAATGTTATCTATAAGGTATATTAGAGATGAAAAGTTTGAATTTATAATTTATATAATTCTATTAGAGATTAAAAGTTTGAATTATAATTTATATAATTCTACTCCTAATTTTGCATTTTTTAAAATATTTTTTTATTTAGTTATTTTAATAAAATAAACTGTATATCAAAAGTTTAGTTATATTCCTCTATTATTATAAAATAGAATAAAAGGTAATTTAGTATTATTTGTATAATTTAACTTAAAAATAACTAAACAGTTGATAATGATAAAATTCAGAAACTATATAATTATTATCAGAGATAAGTAATATAAAATGTAAAAAGATGGGGAAATATTTGTTGTTATTCCCATACATTGATATTGGTTAAATAGGAAAGAATCGGATTCGAAAGACAAAAATTAAAAAAACATTAAAAAAAAAAAAAAAAAGAAAAGAAAAAGAAAAAGTTAAAGTGAATAAAGTTTAATAGGAAAAAAAAAAATGTAAAAGGCTACTACTGAAAATTAAAACAATTAAACAAGTTTCTCCTTCAAGTGGGCTCCATGGGTAGAGGATGAAATAAATTAAGAGTAGCGTTAAAACGCATTATAAATTAATTTTTAAATGTGTATGTATAAAAATTAAAATTTATTGGTATTACAAATATGTTTTTTCAAAATTTTTTTTAAACTTTAATTGTTTTATCGCTTATGTTTTTAATGATTTAAGTGGAAAATGATAACTTTTAATATGGATTTGAAATCAAACTATTAATATTTATGAAATAAAGAATAGTAGGTTATTTGGATATCAAACATATTCGTATTACTACTTTTTTTTTTTTTACATTCATAGCCTAATAGTTTTTATTTCGTAGTATATGATGATATTAATATCAAACGATTTGGATGTTTCATCAATATCAACAAACTTATTTATTTTTATAGTAAAATCATATCCCTTTATCAAGAGATTAAGATTTTATATGGTGTTATATTAATTGCATATTATTTAGCATATTCAAATGATACATCGAGAAAATGAAAGAAAAAAAACATATCGTATACAAAGGCGATGATATATATAAGGGTGAAGTATTCTTTAATTATGTGATGACATCCAGTCATCAAGAGACCGGGTCCATTACCCGGGTCCAGTACGCCGGATCTCTCGTCTAGTTCTCTAGGGGGAACGCGAAGGCTTTCGTAGCTAGTCTGATGTAGATCCTCTTCATTGGTGGAAGGTAACTAGAAGATGAGGATGATGTCCCACTAAGAGTCTATTTGCTGTGTTGTACTAGGAGAAGGACTCTATATCCTACGTGGAGTCTATAAGACAGTCTTTCAGTTTGACTGAAAGTAGGGTTTGAGAGTTCTCCTAACCAAGACCAACTCTATCATTAGCCCTATAAAAGGAGGATACGTAGAGGTAAATCTAATTCATTCTAACTAAGCTAATACATTCACAGCTAAAAACAACCCAGACTGACTTAGGCATCGGAGCTTACCCCAGAGGTTACCGATGTCTTAGCTTTTTTGTTTTGCAGGAATACCAGATCCAGCCCGAAGAACAACCCGAACTTGGATCACTCTGAGGATTTGAAACAATTCATCATTTGGTGCGATGAGTGTGGAATGACTGATCATGACTTCAAGTTCCGCTAACATAACTTCAGAAACCACAGGAGATAACTCTCTCATAATCATGACAACCCCATCCCTGATAACACTGAATTCATCAGTATCCCCTTAAGCAGCGGTGATCAATCGCATAGCTAGCAACCTAAGCCCTACCGACGCCAGAGACCTAAGGCAGGCAATTCTTCAGATTCAGAACTACGGTATGGTAGGCCCAACTATCAGCAGCAGCACGTCCCCTTTGATTACAGGCATAACAAGTGGTTTGGGAGCCTCTTCCCATTATCCCTGTGACACCCAATTCCAAAATAATTTACTCTTTATACTCCTCCTAACATCTCTCGAATCACCCAATAATTTTCTTAATATCCAAATAAATTCCTGGTTGTCATAAATCTTCAAATCCTAATAAAGAAGTGGAGAAGAGGAAGAGAAATGTAAGATCTATACTTTGTGTGTGGTATTATTTTTTTGGTCTTAGAGGTAGAATCAGTAAAATTTACAAAAGAGTAAATTGTGTATCTATGTTGCAGGAACATTTTTGCTAAATTTCGTAATTTTTAGGCAAGTCTAGTGAAAGCTAGAATTTTTGAAAGAGAATGTGCTCAAAACTGGATGATCAAAGAGATAGGGTTAGATTCAAAGTTATGCCATAATTATTTTAGCGCCCAAAAATTGCTTATTTTTGGATATATTGTTCCATATTGTTCCATTATGTGTCTAATTTAAGTAGAAAAAAGAATTAGCTTGATCCAAGTTGTACGGATAAAGTTATAGTGAAATTACGAGGGACTGTTCAGGTAAAACAGGACAAAAACACGGCTGGAAAGTAAATTTGATAATAAATTATATGATAGTTCAAAAATAATGTGTTTTTATTATGTTATGTACCTGTGTGTTAGGAGTAAAATTAAATAAGAATCAGGTCATTTGAATATATATAGAGAAAGTTATGAATTTCTAAGTGTGGTAAGGTTATAAAAACCTATATATATATATATAAGTGAGGATAGTTATGCATAAGGGAGTGTTCTCATAGAAAGGGAAGAAAACATATATGATGTATTTTTATTTGATATGAATTTATATTTATAGAAGCTCAAAACCTTAGAGATAATCCGGAAGAGGGTACAAACTTGATTTGAAGTTTGAAGAAATTATAGTGTACATGTCATTCAAAAGTTTGTGATGGATCGAATATGATTTTTGAAATAAATATTGATCGATGAGGATAATAATACAGCCATATGTATACAAATTTAGGGAGTTTGATCAATGAGGTCCTTGAAATTCAATATTTATTATGATGACAATTATATGCAGTAAATTGATATCATGAAAGAAAGGTAAAGATTTGAATGTACAATATTTTTAGAGTTTGTGATCAAGTTATTCATTGAAGTTTGTTTGATAAAAGTTTATGAATACAGAAATCGAATTGTAGTAATTGTTGGAGTTTATTTTTAGTTAATATTTTCTAGATTAAAAATGGAAAATCAACGAGATATAGATTTTATTAGCTCTGATATGAATCAAACTAGTTATATTTTGAAGTTTCTTTGATTAATGCTTTGAGACACGAATCTTGAAAATTTTTAGTATTGTTATCACTTAGAATATTGTTGTTGGAATTCTTGAATGTTATAATTAAGGTATATTACGTGTATTAGATATATTGCTTAGAGAATCAAATTTTAAATCACTTCAAGAGGATAATAATAAGAAGTGACTAGCAACAAGTTCTTAAGCTTTTTTATTTGAGTTTCATTATTTGGAATCTTAATATTATGATATAAAAGACTAATACTTTAAGATATAATATCTATTAGAATATATATATTTGTATTACACATGTAAACTTACAAGTTAGTTTCAATTTTACTGTGAAAAATAACATAATCGTGATTTGTGGTAGTTTATCAGATTATTATCTGCGGAGTTGTAGTGATATTTGAGTATATACAAAGTTTTAATCTGTGAGAGAACAGCAATTAGAAATTTCGAGGATGAAATTTTTTAGGAGAAGAGAAATGTAACATCCCGAAATTTTGTATGTAAATTTTGATTTCAAATAGTGTCTTTAAGTGAGATTTATATGAGAGAAGAAAAATGTGGAAATTTCTAGAAATTCATTTGGAGGAATATATGATGTTTAGGGTGATTTTTTTGAAATTTGGTGATTAGTGGGTATACCGTATTTGTGAATAGTAACTCGTATGAATAGTGACCATATAAGTGAATAGTGATAGGGTGATGTATTGCGTGGGATAGAATAAGTTATAGAAAAATAATGATTATTAATTTACAAAAATATTCTAAAATTTCATTTCTAAATTCACTATTATATTGACATCAAAATAAAATCTTAACCGTACATATTGAAATTCACTTAGTTCTGAATACGTACCTGAAATTTTATCACGATCGGACCATAACAGAATCAATTATTAAGTTTCATCTTATATATATATATATATATAAAAATACAACTAGCCTTCGCTCTGGACGACCCGCTGCCTTCCCCCTGTTTTTTTTTCTTCCTTTCCCTCTTTTCTTTATATATATATTTCTTTTATACAAATATCTTTTCCACCTAATTATCATTTTACCCTTAAATTTATATATATTTTTAATTTCTAAATTCTTCCACATAATTTTTAATTCCTTTCAATTATATCCTTATTATGTATATAATTTTAAGCCCTAGAACTTTCCTTTTTTTATTGTTATTTCATTTTTATTATAATTCCCCCAAATAATTAATGGGATAACTAATTTATAATTTTGAGGTTCTCTTCTTTATATATATATATATATATATATTTAAATTAATCATAGTAATAATAAAAACACTGTTACAAATCAAAATTTACATATATATATATATATATATATATATATATATTTAAATTAATCATAGTAATAATAAAAACACTGTTACAAATCAAAATTTACATATAAAATTTCGAGATATTACAACCCCAACCTGAAAGGAATCAAGCGGTCCCACTTGTAGCAACACCGCCAGCATATACCTTCTTGGGAGATACCAGGCAGATAAATCAGCCAAATCCAATTTTTGCGAGGTACGGAGAATCCCAGGACGTATATCAACAGCCCCTGAGAGTGGAAACTCTGCCAGCCCCGCCAACCTCACAAACAAGGCTACCCAATTACCTGATCCTGATTCAGACACCCCCTCCCTGTTATCACCCTACTCATGGATATATGTTGAGATCGCCACCAACACCGGCAGCAGCATCCATACCGGAAGGGGCTGATGACCTAAAGATGATGGCACTTTTCAAGCACTACTTCTCCCGATTCTCAATTCCGATCCAAGAGCCATTACTAGAAAGCAGAGGATCTTGTTTCACCAATTGGATCCTGGACATGCCGTACGACTCCAAATTTAAGCAGCTCAAATTCGAAAATTATAATGGGAAAACCGATCCCTACGTCCATTCAAGAAACTACAAAAACCGAATGGAGATAGTAGGGGCGAATGAAGGGTTGATGTGCAGGCTATTCTCATCAATGCTGATAGGCCTGGCTTCCTACTGGTTCGAAACCCTGGAACCAGCTTCGATCAATAGCTGGGAACAGCTTAGGGCACAGTTCTGCACAAAGTTCTACGAATCGGTGCTCACAGGAATAGCCAGTAGAACCTTGCACGATGTGAAACAAAGACAAGGGAAGTCCTTCAGGGAATTCATGGACCGATTTAACTTGGCAACAGTAGAGCTACGGAAGCTAGACTTTCACACAGCGTTGGAAGCAGTAATCGCCAACACTACCAATGAGAGACTAAGGGCTGACTTGGTCCTGAGGAAACCCCAAAACATAACTCAAATGATCTCCATAGCCAATACCTTCATAGAGCTAAATAAGGTAGGAGCACCGGTCAGGAACCACAAGGAGGGAGAAAGGAAATAAGAAGATAGGCGGTCCAAAAGGGATAGAGGGGACCCCACACAATCCTGAGGGTTTAAACTACTAAGCCGGCCGCTAAGCGAAGTACTGATAACAGTAAAAAAAAAAAAAGCTCAGACAAGAAAGGTCTATCCTACCCAGAAGCTAGGAGAGATCAAACGATGGGCGAAGATAAAAATGCCTATTGCAAATACCACCGGGTGAATAGCCATGATGATACAGACGATTGCAGACATCTAGCTGAAGATATCGAGGAACTAATAAGGAAAGGCAGACTCCAAAAGTTCATAGATAAGAAAAACAAAGAGGAGCCAAAGCAGCCGGTCTCAGAAGAAAGCAAACCGGCCAAAAGGACTAAGGGAGTAGTCATGGTAATTGCAGAAGGAGATCCAACAACCAAAAAAATCAAAAGAACCAAAAAGACAGGGAAAGACAGTAAGCTCAACCCATCTTTTTCAACGAAAATTCAGGTGCAACCAGGCCACTCGGATGCCCTCGTCATGGAGGCAGAAATAGAAGGATACTTAGTCAAACGGATCCTGGTGGACATAGGAAGCTCCACTAACATCATCACCAAGCACGCGATAGAAAGTAGCACCCAACCGGATCCACCCAGTACATGCATCGTTGGTCGGCCTCAGTGGACACACATTCTCGGTCATAGGGCATGCAACACTAAACATGGAGATCAGAGATGAGAAACATGTTTGGAAGGCCAAAGCAGATTTCACCATCATAGCCTCCCCGTTGGCATATAACGCCATATTAGGAAGACCGCTCCTCTCACAATCAGAGGCAGTACTATCTATCCGGTACCTGACACTACAAATACCCACCTCAACCAGATAAGCGGTAGCCAGGGGAAGCCAGTAGGTAGCTTAAAAAACATACTTGGCATCCCTGCAGCCAGAAAGAACTGACTCAAAAGAAGAGGAGAGAAAGGTAGAACCGGTGGACAAGCTGGAAACATTAACATTTGCATCAGATAGAAGTATCTGGATCTCTAAGGAATTCAATAGTAGTATCAAGGAGTAGATCATGCAAGTAATAAAAGAGATTAATGGAAGCAGGGCATATTCGGGAAGTTCACTACCCCAAATGGTTGGCGAACGTAGTGATGGTTAAGAAGGTGAACGGAAAGTGGCACATGTATGTTGATTTCACTGACCTTAACAAAGCATGCCTCAAAGATAGTTACCCACTGCTGAACATAGACTAGCTGGTAGATTCAACGGCTGGATACGTCATCTATTCGTGTCTAGATGCAGCTTCTGGATATCATCGGATCCCTATGGACCTCGCCGACCAGGAGAAAACATCTTTCATCACCTACAAAGGGACCTATTGCTACCAAGTTATGCCCTTTGGGATAAAAAATGTGGGAGCCACCTACCAGAGGTTGGTAAACATCATGTTCAAAGAACTGATTGGGAAGACGGTTGAGGTATACATGGATGATATGATCATCAAAAGCTGAACCTTAGCGGACCATCCTAGAGACCTAAGGGAAGCATTCTCCATCCTCTAGAAGCACAGACTCAAACTCAACTAGGAGAAATGCATGTTCGGGGCATGATAAGGAAAATTTATAGGTTTTATGATCTCACAAAGAGGGATCGAGGCAAATCCAGAAAAGATAAAAGCGGTGTTGGAGATGACCCCACCCAAAACTCTTAACGAGATCTAGAAGCTGAACGAGAGGATCACGGCTCTAGGAAGGTTCATTTCATTTTCTGCAAAAAGATGTATGCCCTTTTATAAGGTGCTAAAGAAAGGCTAAACTTTCAAGTGGGATAAAGAGTGCCATGAGGCATTTGATCAACTTAAACAATTCCTTGTTTCGCCCCCACTGATCAGCAGATTGGTGAAAAGGGAAAAGTTATATCTATACTTAGCAGCCATTGATGAGGCCGTTGGGTCAGTTCTGGTAAGGGAAGAACAAGGGTAACAATTCCTAGTATATTATAAAAGCAAGGTACTAAAAGAGGAGGAGACCAGATACCTAAACATCAAAAAGCTGGCATTGGCCCTACTATCTGTAGCCAACAGGGTAAGGCCATACTTCCAGTCACACACTGTCATTGTTAGAACTGGATTCCTGTTGAAAAAAGTGTTGCAGAGACCTGAAACATCCGGAAGACTGGCAAAATGGGCGATATGACTAGGGGAATTCGACATCTGATTTGAACCTAGGCAGGCCTTAAAAGCACAAATCCTAGCGGATTTCATAACAAAGTTTACTGGTCTAGAGCAAGATTCAGCACCCCCATCCAAAGAATAGGATGTTTTCATGGATGGGGCATCATCAAGTGAAGGAGCGGGAGCCGGTATATACATCCGGGGACCGAATCGGATCCGACTTCATTATGCAGTAAAGCTGGATTTTTCCACTACAAACAACACAGCCGAGGCTGGAATTGATAAAGGAGGTAAGACCAGACAAGGTCAGGATACTTAGCGACTCCAGGCTAGTGTCTAATCAGATAAATAAACACTTCAAGGTTAGGGACCCATCCATAAGCGGGTATTTGGGCAAGGTCTGGATACTGCTAAAGGAGATCGAGTCATAGGGAACGGCCTGAAAGATAGAAAACATACCACGGGAAGCAAATAGCCTGGCAGACGAGCTTGCTAAAGCCACATCCAACAAGTTAGAATGTCAGCACCGTACTACCCATATGAAGTACAATCACACCCAAGTATGTAACAAATGGAGGCTCTAACAATAAGCCACGGCAACTTATATTGGACAAAGCCCATCATTGACTTCCTCAAGGAAGGAAAACTGCCAGAATAAGAAATAAAAGCCCACCGAATCTCGAGGAAATTAGCTAGATACGCAGTCATTGGCGTACAACTCTACAGGAAGTCCTTCAGTCACCCGTGGATGAAGTGCATCTCAACAGAGGAAGGGAATTACATGCTGAGGGAGCTCCATGAAGGGATATGTGGATCTCATTAGGTGGCCCTGGCCATTTTCCGTAGAGCGATGCTAATGGCCTATTTTTAGGAAACGATGAAGGAGGATCGGATTCTTACATTGCAGCATGCCGCCGATGCCAGGTGCATGCCAAAAAGACAAACCAGTCCCCAGCAGAGTAGAAGCCCATTTTGACAGCATGGCCCTTTTCCACATGGGGAATTGACCTAGTAGACCCTATGCCAGAAGCGAGCAGGCAGCGTAAGTGGATAATTGTAGCCGCCGACCACTTCACCAAATGGGTGGAGGCAGAAGCTATATCCACCATCACTCCAAAAAAGGTGATAAGCTTTATAAAAGAGCACATCCTGGGTAGGTTCAGTATACCGAATGTAATTATCACGGACAATGGAACCCAGTTCACCTCTAGAAAATTTGGGGAATTCTGCAAAAGAATTTGGGGAATTCTGTAAGAGCTTCCACATTACCCATAGATGTAGTTCGGTGGTGCATCCACAAAGCAACGGCATGACTGAGGTCACCAACAGAACGTTGTGCGACGGCATTAAAAAAAGGTTGGTAGGGCATAAAAGAGCATAGACTGATGATCTCAACAGTGTTCTCTAGGCCTACTGGACCATTCCAAGGTGAGCAATAGGAGAAACACCCTTGCACTGACATACAACACCGAGGCTGTGATCCAGGTGGAAATAGGTTCCCCCATTGACCTGGTGGCATATTACAACGAAGCTCAAAACGACATTAACCTGTGTTTCCATTTGGACTTGTTGGAGGAAAGACGAGATAGGGCCTTTATCCTCATGGCGGCCTACAAAAATAAAATTGTCAGATACCACGATAGGAGAGTTAAAGCAGTAGCGTTCCAACCAGGGGATCTGGTACTCTAGGATGCGGAAGCTTCACAGGTGCGAGAGGGCAAAGGAAAATTAGCAATATGGGAAGGGCCCTACCGAGTCGAGAAAGCACTGGGACCAGCAACGTACAAATTAAGCCACATGGATGGGAAGGAAGTCCCATGTACATGGAACTCAAAAGCACTTTGGAAGTATCACCAGGGATAAGACCCACTGTTGTATATGTTGCACTCTTTTTCCCTCAGCAACAGTTTTTTCCCATAGGGTTTTCCTTACTGAGGTTTTTAATGAGGCAACCTTAGCATTTTAATGTTATATCACCCCATGTTTATAAATAATAAATTCGCTTCCTAATATATATTTTTTATATGAAGTCCGATGTCATATTAGTCGCTTTCGATAATCTCAGCCTTACCATTCGCTTTCGAATACGGATCCTATTAAGTCCAGTTTTATAATTCGCTTTTGATCCTCAGCCTTACCATGATAAACTAGTTCGCTTTCGAATGCGATTCATGTTAAGACCGGGTCATATTGTTTGCTTTCAAATAAAAGCAGCATTACTTTATCTATGGTTAATCGAAGATTTAAGGGCCATGAAGCCCGGAACAAACAACTATATACCGTGAAATAGGTTAAAAAGCAAAAAACCATTCTTTGTATTAATACCCCTTAAAAAGGGAAGAATGTCAATTACAAAAAGATGGGAGGGTAGTCATAAACTACTCAGGATTCGACGCGTCCGATGTATCCATATCTAGCTTAACTGAGTTTACCCCTGATGCAGGAGCTTCGAGGACCATCTCAAGAGGAGCATGACTTCCTTCCTCGGGCAAGAGGGAGAGAGGAGGGAGATCCACCTCTTGAGGAAAATTCACTTCTATATCCCCATAGGAGATGTCTAGATGCACCTCCGTGCACCTCTCGAGGATACGGTCGCTAGCTGCCCATACATCAGAGTCTTCTCCTTAAGCTTCTTCTCCTCCACTACCGTAAGGTCATTTTTGTGGCTCTCCCTCTCCTACTCTAGAGCAGCCTCGGATGATGTTAATAAACATTTTAGGGCGGCATTTTCAATAATGGCCACATCAAAAGCCTTCTGCTGCTACTCAGCCTTCACAGCAGCCTCGGCCAAAGTCTTTTCCATCTTCTTTCTTTCCAGAGCACTTACCAAGCTCTAGTTCCATCTTCAACCCTTTTTAATTCCTCATAAAGGAACGGGGATGGCCTGCAAGATAAAGTTAGGTGAATGGCACCAAAAACCTTGGGGGTAATAAAATCAGAATACTTACGGTATAAAGCTTGCTCAGAACTCGGGTACCAATGGTCTGGTTACTCAAAGCCCTCATCTTAGATGAATCAGCCAGAAGATACATCCCATTGCTTAGCTCCAGCTGGACTAGCGGGTCGGCCAGACTAGACTCTTTCCCGAATTTGAAGAGTAAAATATCTTTGATAGGGCTATCATAAACGGTGGGACGAGAGAAGTCTGGAGCCACCTCCTGCGAAACAAAAGCCGAGTGTAAGCCTCACCATGTATTATAAAAGGCAAAGTGGAAAAGGGGGATCTTACCGTCCAAACTTTCTTCCCTTTTCCCAAAGTAGGCGCCGGGACAGAGGTTCTCTTTCTGCTCCCTGGGGTGCACTCAGTACTTCCACTCGGGATGTCAACTGGCTTCGGATGGCTTAGAGCAGAAATAGGCAGAACCGGAGCAGCTATGGTAGCAGTTGGCAGCTTGGATCCACCCCTCCGGGCTCTTAAGGCTGCAACAGTATCAGCGAGTGACATCCCTGCCAAAAATGGAAAATACAAAATAAATATCAGGGAAAAGGTACCTTGGTCCTCAAGGGGATCATTGAAGAAAACAGGGAGCTAGTCCGGTCATCAAGCACCACCAATGGCAGCCCCTGGCGAAAAGCCTTAACCGTATACTGGAGCTTCCAATACTGGGTAGAAACGGAGGTCAGCAGTTCCAGATCTATTGTCTCCTAGGGGGAGAGCTTATCCTTTGCCCCCTTCATTCCTAATGTGGGTTGAAAAAACCATACAGTTGGAAACATTGGGGCATCATCCTTCAGTTTGATGAAGAAAAAGAGGTTTTTGAAGCCTTTAGTAGATGAAGTATGGCTCGTGAAAAACCGGAAGAGGGACCCTTTGGCCATTATAAGATGATCACTGTTTGTATTCCAGAGGATCGGTGTGGCAATGTGCCGAAAAATTGCACCAGTCAATCGGATGTTGAGGTTGCAGCATAACCAATATAGCGCATAGATGTCCTCTATGATATTCAGGTGTAGCTGCGTCGGACACACGTTGTACTAATTTAATACACTATAGATCTCTTCTGGTAGCAGGTAAGTGAACCCGCCTTCGATATGATGGAGGTATGTAGAGAAGAAACCTTTAGGAGGCTGGTGGACTCTCTGGCTAGGAGAGGGGATGAGCCAGTTATAGACTTCCAACCATGGGTGGTTAGATTGTAGCTGGCGTATTTCCCCTTCAGTGATGGAGGAAGGCATTTCGGAGATTCTGGGTGTTAGGGTTTTCTCTTTGATGGTTCTAGCGGTCTAGGGCATTAAGGGGCAGTGCGTTGGTGCACTAGTCTCTCCGACAGAATGTGTCCTCTCTGAGGACTCCGATGAGGAAAGTCTGGCTGCGGCAGAGTCCACCTCTATAGGAGGAGACAGGGGACGAGGAACGATGCTCGAAGACCAGGAGTAATTTGGAGATTCCATAGTTTCCAGAAGGATTTTCGCAAGGACAAGGAAATATATCCAAAACCAGGATGCAAAACGAAAGAAAAACACAACCAAAATGGAAATAACAACAGAAGAAAAGGGAAGAACTTACTGGCTTTGCTCGAAGATGGTGAGAAGTCAGAATGAGGCTACGTAATGCTTGCAGAAGACAAATGTGCTAATTAATAGCCTTCTGAGGGGAAAATAAAAAGTTATAGCTTTTGAAAATTGAGGGGCAGACTAAAGGTCGCGTCTCTGCAGTTGCCCAGTACGTGGCTGTGAGTGAACGACCTTTTAAAAGAAATGGAAGGAATGCGGCGAAGTGAACCAGGGAAAAGGAAGCTTTTGGAAAATAGGGTTTTAGATTGTGTTTTGGTTTTGGAAAACAGGGTTTTGATTATCTTAGGAAAAACCATCGATTTGTTTTGGAAATTCCTTTTTATAGAAAACCTTTTCCCATTTTATAATTTTTTATATTTTTATCAAAATTTTTACTTCTGGCCGAAGACTACATCCGCCCGGCTGAAATTACAACCGTGCGGCTGTAGTTATAGTCGCACAGCTGTAACTATAGCTGTGCAGCTGTGCTTTGTCTATTTGTAGAAAAACACAAAAAATTGCTTAAGTAAAAAAAAACATAGCCGTGGGAGATGAACACAGTCATACGACTGTAATTATAGCAGTGCGGCTGTAATTACAATCGCACGACTGTAATTACAATCGTGCGACTGTTCATCCTATCCAGAAACAGCAAAGCGGAGCAAGAAAAAATATGCACGAAATCACACTAAAACACACAAAGGATGAGACAAAACACAAGTTTTAAGAGTATTACCTTTGTAGCGCTGATCCAACGTCGATTGGACTCTGAAAACGCCTGGAATCAACCCCAAATCGCTCCTCCTCCTTTGTATGTCAAGGTATAAAAATTCGTCCAAAAAACTCCACCAAGTCACGGGTTAATGGTTTTGAAGTGATTTGAGGTTCTTAATTAAGTGAATGCCTATGATTTCTATCAGTTTTTACTTTGCAAAAACCAGAATTGAAGAAGGAAGAAGAGTAAAAAAAGTGAGTTTTTGGTGTCCTTTCTCTCAATTTTTCTCTCTTCCTAATCTTAAATTTTCTGTCCCTCCCTTTTTTTCTTTTTCTTTTCTTTTTAATCTCCTCCTCACTTGTTTTCTGGCTTAAGCAAACATTAAATGCCCCTCAAATCATGCCTCTCTCTTTCTCCTTCACGGTATGGGCTGTTGCTACCTGCTACCCTTTACAGCCGTGCGACTTTATTTTGCAATTACAGCAGTACGGCTGTAATTTTTGAAATTTCAACCATGCAGCTGTAATTACAGTTGCACGGCTATTTTTCTTCCTTTTTTTTTAGGCTGGAAAATTTTTGCACTTACAGTGGCAGAAGGTTGGTGAGCGCGTGGCTCTAGGTAGGGTTTTGGACATTAAACCCTAAAGGGTTCTTCAGGACTAGGGGGGACTTCTGATGACATCCGGTCATCAAGAGACCACGTCCATTACCCGGGTCCGGTACGTCGGATCTCTCGTTCGGTTCTTTAGGGGGAATGCAAAGGCTTTCGTAGCTGGTCCGGTGTAGATCTTCTTTATCTGTGGAAGGATTCTAAAAGATGGGTGATGATGTCCCGCTAGGAGTCTACTTGTTGTGTTGTACTAAGAGAAGGACTCTATATCCCACGTGGAGTCTATAAGACAGTCTTTCAGTTTGACTGAAAGTAGGGTTTGGGAGTTCTCCTAAACCAAGACCAACTCTATCACTAGCCCTATAAAAGGAGGATACATAGAGGTAAATCTAATTCATTCTAACCAAGCTAATACATTCATAGCTAAAAACAATCCACACTGACCTAGGTATCGGAGCTTACCCTAAAGGTTACCGGTGTCTTAGCTTTTCTGTTTTGCAGGAACGATACCAGATTCGGCCCGAAGAACAACTCGAACCTGGATCACTCGGAAGATTTCAAACAATCCATCATTATGTACAAATTGAAAGCAAGAAGATGAAAGATTTTGAAATTGAATGTTAAATGTTATTGTTGAAGTTAATTGGTGTTAATAATGATTAGAAAAACGTTTAAAAATTTAATATATTTATTGCAAGAGTTACAAATTGGAAAAATGTAATTAACTTTTTCATTAAAAAATAAAAAATTTGATAAAAAAAGATGAATGGAAGAGTAAAATGACAAGGAAGAAAGAGGGAAAATGCTTATAAATTGTGGTTTAGAATTCAAATGATTCATTTTTTTAATGTTTTTCTTATATATACAATTTTATTTAATAATACAAAATAGGAAAAACTTCAAAAAAATCACTCTTGTGGTTTCACCCAGTAACAAATCAAGGATTGCATTTTTTTTTTTTTTTTGTCAAAAAGAAGACTTGTGGTTTCAAAAGTTAGCAAAAAAAGGATAATTAGTATTAAATCAAGATACATAAGAGGGTATTTTTATTTATTTTGAAATGAAAATTTTCAATAGACTTTTGCAATAAATTTTAAAATTTTTCGAGAAGTGCAAATATTTTTTAATTAAATAGTGATTATAAATTGAAAAAAAAATAAAAATATTATAAAAATATTCAAATCTTGATTAAAATTCATAAATAATATGGGTAGATTATTGGAATACTTAATGGACAAATATGGCATATGCCTCATTATCATTTTTTAATGAAAAATGTTAGTTATCTTTTTTTCACTGACTTTTGAAATCATAGTCATTGATTTATCAGAGGGTGGAACTACATGGGTGATTTTTGAAGTTTTACATACAAAATATTTATAGATTAATTTAAAAAAGATGATTTGGAGATTAGTCTAAATACAAAATATAATTCTACAAATTTTCTAAATGACAAACTTGACTAAAAAAATGAAAGAATTGAAAATTGAATAACTAAAACTTTTAATTGACAAACAATATCACCAAGAAATGAAAGTTAAAATGGCTAATGACAAAACATATTAATGTATATAATGCTACATATTATGAATGATGGAAGGGTCATTGAATTTCCTTTAACGTTAATATCTATTTATAGCTTTTGGTATCAATAACATAATATCATCAATTAAAATATAATTAAGATAATGAATTAATAAAATAATTTTAAAACCAATGAGATAAAGAAATAAAACTAATTTATTAGTAAAAATGAAACGGAAAATATAAATGAATACTAATTACAAAATTAAATAACCGTTGTAAAATATTAAAAGAGTAATTAAATGGACATTAACACAAATTATAATGAATACTTATTATATAATTAAATAATTATTATAAAAATATTAAATGAGTAATTAAATGAGTATTTGAATTCATTAAATGCATGTCTAATGATTATATAAACATTATAAAATATTAGAAAGTAATTGAATTAGTATTTAAATTCAATAAATGCATATCTAATAATAACATTAAAATATATTACCACAAGAATTAAAATTATTAGCCTTGAAATTTAAGTTTAAACTCTCAAATCTATAAAAAGAATAACAAAAATGCTCGTAAACTATAAGGAAAATGACTAGGGGTAACAACGGTGCGGATGCGGGGGGGGTGCATTCCCCACTCTGCCCCCAATGATTACGGGGGCGGTTTCGGTGATTCCCCATTTAATATTTCGGGGATTTTTTCACTCCTATCCCTTCCCTGCATGGGTACCTTCGAATATCGATGAGTCCCCACCCATATCCAATAAATAAAATAAATTAATATTTCGTTATTTTAATAACCATTTTAACATACAATATCCAAAATATAAATTCTATCACATCACAAATGTGGTTTACCATTAAATATCCAAATTACAAAATATATCTAATATTACAGACATTTAAGTTCATAGTGAATTTTCTTTGAACAACTTGAATTTGAAGTCCAATCATTCAAGAGCTATGCCTTGAGCTAGCAAATTGTGTGCACTTTTTATGTGACAATTAATGATCTTATGTTTCTAAATTATTTTCCAGAAGGATCTTATTATCATTATTATTATTTAAACAAAGCCACAAAAGTAAGGTATCAAAGTGATACTGCTCTTGTTTTGCTAGTAAGCTTAAATGACGAAGCATATGATATAATGAACTTCAATTTTCTATTACTAGGGCAAGGAACACATGTATTGGATTTATGAGAAGAATAAGTCGTATGGTTTATAGCTTAGAGCGGAAAATTCCAAGAATTTATACATGATCTGTCTAACGCATTTAAACCATATAAAATAGGAATTTACTTGAATGTGTCAATGAACAACTACTATGGATTTAGATTTTTAAGAAGTACCAGTTTGTCTTATTGCCTCAATTTCCTAAGAGGAATTATTTCTATGTGTGAGCCCTCTCTTCTTCTTGATTTGTTTTCACGTCTTCAATAAAATATTAATTTGACATCAGTACTAGTAAAAGAATTATCATACCGGTATATATATATATATATATATATATATATATATATATATATACACATGGAGATTTATTCGGGAGCAGGGTGGGGATAGTACTCCCCACCCCCATGCCCATTTAAGTACTGGGGATAAATAATCCCTATCCCCATCCCCATGGGGGATAATATCAGTTATTCTCTGTGCCCGCCTGTTCAGATTCCACGGCTTTCTGGTAACCCCGCCCCATTGCCACCCCTAAAAATGACCTATAAGAAAAATATAAATAATTTAAATTATGTATATTTCTTATGCTATTTAAAAGTAAATAATTTACGTAAAAGAATTAAATACTAATTTTTATTTTTTAAAATCGAAGAAGAGTCTAAATTTAGAAAATGACATTCAACAAATTAAAATATAGCGCATGTACAAATTTTTTAATAATAAATAAATGAAAAGATTAAAACATGTTAGCTTGATGAAAAGATAAAAAATTTGAGAAAAAAATATAGATGAACATATAAATAAATATTGAGTACAATATTAAATAAATATTAAAAAAAAAATTCAAATTAATAAAAAATGTGCAATGTAAAAGAAATAAAAATCTTATTAATTTGTTTATATATATATAAATCTTTATCTCTAAAATTAAATATTTGCTTACTTGTTGTTAAAAAAAAAAGTAATAAAGATAAAATGATTCGATTTGACTTATTGACCTGACTTAAAAAAATACAATTATTTTATACATTTGGTGGAATCTAAGAAATTATTTGTCTTATTTCGGCTTTGAGTTTTAATTATTCTTTATAACCATCAATCTGGACCAACAAATTCAAACAAATGTATAATTTCAATAAAATATTAGCGAACGAAATAGATGAAGATTTATATAAAATCTTACCTTTTGAATTAGAGTTTTTTTTTTTTTTGTGATATTGGAATATTAAAATTTCTAATTTGAAGAAGTCAATTCATTAGCATAGTTCTTACATAACAACTTAAAAGCTTAAAAAACAAGAAAACAAATATTGAAAGCCATTGAATAAAATGATACGACTACTAAAACTTGTAAGATATTATATAAATGCAAAACAAACATCTAAAAAAAATTCTCTAGAATTAGAACACAAAGTGAATCAAATTAGCGTAATAAATCTCATATGAAACATAGAAACCACTTAAATCTTCAAGGTGTATATACATGTGGTTTAATATATATTTATAATATGAATAGCAATTATGGCCTTTAAATGAAATTTATAAATAATTTTTTTAAAATTTAAGAAAAATCTAGAAAAAAAAAGGAATGAAAGTTTTTGAGGAATGCAAAGTAGGAGAGGGGAAAAAAATCCCTAAAACCTTGTTTTCATATATATATATATATATATATATATATATATAATCCATTCCGTCTTCTATCTTGCCTATCAAATAGAGAAAGTGTTTTATCCCTTTTCCCATTCCTTCCTATTCTCATTCTTTCTTCTCAAAAGTTCCCCCAGTCAGACACACTTAGGATATGTTTGGTTGGGAGGGTGGATTTTGAAAAGAATGGATGAATAAAAAGTTTACTTCTGAATTGTTTGGTTTGAAAGGAGTAAAAGGAAGGGATTTTTTTTTTTTTTTTTTGATTGATTTGACCAATTAAAAAAAATATATGAAAATTTATATATTTGGCTCAATTTACTAATTTATACCTATTTCTTATATTGAAAATGTACTTTTTTCGTTATTGTTTAATTAGCATAATAATCTTACTTTAATATAAAATAAAATTTTAATAATTTATTTAAAACAAGAAAAGGCTGAAAAATTTAAACCCTAAATAAATCTTGTAATATGTGATATTAGAACTAGTGTGAATGTGTATATACTATGGTTTTCAGACCCAGACTGGTCATCAAACTGATGAAGGATAGATTTTGGAATTTTGGATTAAACCGTAATAAACTAGAATCAAGCCGGATTTAATAAATATATTAAAATAGTAGTATATTTATGTTATTTATGTTATTTATATTTATAACATGTGTTTTCACATCCGTGTCCTACATTTCTAGAATTATTACCCTAAGTTTATTCATACTATTTAATTATTTTAGCATTAGAGTATTAATTATTTAGTTTGGTATTTTCCAACATGAGGAAGCCCTTTAGGAGCTATCCTTTACGAGATTAAACTTAGAGGTTATGGGTTTATAAGGTGAAATAAATGAGTTTATAAAGTGAGATATATGAGCTATATGGTTTTATAAGGTGAAATACATGAGTTTATATAGTGAGATAAATAGTTTATAAGGTGAGATATATGGATTTATAAGGTGAGTTTATAAGGTAAGTTTATAAGGTGAGATTTATGGATTTATAAGGTGAGATATATAGGTTTATAAGGTGAGATATATGGATTTATAAGGCGAGTTTATAAAGTGAGATATATGGGTTTATAAGGTCAGTTTACAAGGTGAGATGTATGTCTTTATAAGGTGAAAATTTTGTGCAACCCACTTCACCATTTTCTTCTTCTTTTTCTATTTCATTTTCTCCTTCTTTGTTCTTCATTTTCCATTCTGCCCAGCGTTAGTAAAATTTAATTTTTCGGAGTTTGAACCATCAGATTGCCACCAAATTTTGACTAACTTCCAAACTCATAGTTCTTCATTTTGAACGGTGGAGATTGGATTTGCAGACCTATAAAGTCATATCGTAGCTGGACAGATTTAGGAAAATTTCTTAATCCTTGGTTATTTCTTTTCATTTTCTTGTTCAAGTAAGTGATTATCAATTATCCTTGTGATTTTTTAGTACATTTATATAGATATATAAAGGTATTAATACT
Source organism: Euphorbia tirucalli (assembly GCA_039660915.1). Classification (NCBI taxonomy): domain Eukaryota; kingdom Viridiplantae; phylum Streptophyta; class Magnoliopsida; order Malpighiales; family Euphorbiaceae; genus Euphorbia; species Euphorbia tirucalli. The sequence continues at coordinate 18,872,830 of CM077639.1, forward strand.
TGTGATTTTTTCCAGAATTTTATACTTTGGGTTCTTTAGGTGAAATTATTAATTTTGGGATCTTTATGAATTGGGTTTTTAAATGATGAATTGAAGTTATTTTTGAAGTGATTAAGTATATACATGTGTTTATCCTATATTTCCAGAATTTATTCTTTTGATATATATATATATAAAAGTTATGTTTTTGGCATAATGAAGAATTAAAATTGTTTTTGATTGTGTTGAAAAAGGGTTGTTGAACCCGGAATGTGATTTTAAGAAGTTTGGTTTATATGAAGTGGTTTGTATAAATTCTATTTTGGTGTTGGAAATGAAATATTTTGATATTCATCTAGAGTGATTCGGATCGATGAATTTATTTAAAGACCATATCTAGTGAGAGATATGGCCTGTGTACATAGCTTAAAGACCTATCAGGTATGGCAAAGAAGTGTTGAGTAAGACCATACGGGATTAGGCAAATGTAAGAGATATCTCGACTATATTATGACTGTTGATTGTAATACAAATGGGGATGAACTCTAGAATGGATATAACTTGTTTTGGAATGAATAAGGTTTGAAAAAATATATACATGTATATTATGTTTTGGGAGTTTATGTTATAATCTAATTTTATTTCTATTCATTTTGTAAGATGTTTTTATAAGGTTTTTAGTATTTAATCATTGTTATCGGATAAAAACGTTTATTTAAGCTTTTATTTAAAAAATAGTGATTTTGGCAAAAATAAATATATATGTATATATAGCTACTTTGAGTATGATTAATATATGTAGTTGATAATAACTTATTGAGATTTTTTTCTTATTTTTCTTTAAATGTTTTTAATGTTTTTAGGCGATGGGGAAGTAGGCACCGAGAAGGGTATACTACGTTAGAAGGAGGTTCGGAAGCGGCCACGGATTGTCAAGTCGTCACTAGGGTATTGCATTGCATAATAAAGTTTATTTCACGTGTGTGAGCATGAACTTGTTTTTTTTTATTTATATGAATGTTATTCCAAAAATGATATTTTTGGATTGTAGTGTGAGTCAAAGCATTTGTATAATTATTATTGTCAATATTTTTGGTATAGCCCTAGAACTTAAAATAGTTGTTTCTTTTATTAGTTCTTTCATTATTATTGTTTTTGTGAGACACTACCTTGGCTTAGGAGGCCGCCAAAGTAGTGCCTCACTGTCATGCCGTAGCCGGTTGGGCTGCATGTGACATGTGTTGAACATTTTTATTATTGCTCTTTGAAATTAAAGATTTTAAACACTATATAATAATTAAAAAAGCTAAATGTATTTAATATAATTTTTATAATTACAATTAAATGTCAATTTAATTTAAAATAATTTAAAAAAACTAAAATTATATTTTAATTAGAAAAATATCAAAATAATAGCCTAAATTATAATATAAAATAAATTTTTTAAATATGATCGAATCGAAAAACCAGATCGGTTTACAATTTTTCAATCCGGCCGGTTATTAACCGATTCTTAACCATATTGTAAACCAGTTGAAAACCAACCAAAGAGACCTCCGGTTTTGATCGAATCCAACGGACCGGTCCGATCTAGTTTCAAAACTATGGTATATACTTTTTCCAAAGAAAAAATAAAATAAAAGGAAAAGAAAAGAAAAGAATTCAAACAACCGGCATGTGTCATAGAAACTAAAATAAAAAAAATGAAGTTCGTGTACTTTGTTTTTCAAATAAGAAAAAGCTTAATGATCTTTTTTGCCCCTATCGTATCACTAGATTGTCTTTTTAGTCTTTTTAAAGCTGCTCTTTTAGTCCCTGTGGTATACAACATTATATCTATTTGAATCATATTTGATACTTTTGCCCTTAGAAAAGAATTAAAAATAAAAGGCAAACTGGTCAATAATGTTTCACTTGGATATGGTTTTAAATAGGACATGACTAAAACCGTAACTTTGAAAAAACAAGGGCTAAAAAGGATAATTGATTGATAGCACCGGAGCTAAAAATGTACGTTTGCCAAAAAAAAAAAAAAAAAAAAACACAAAAAAACAAAAAGAAAGAAGTTTTTAGTCTTATGTAAAGAAGGGTAAATTGTAAATGAGTAAAATTTCTTACTCCTCTGATCCACCCGTTTTACTATTCTTCCATTCAAACAAGGAAAGTAGGTCATTCCTTGGAGTTATTCATATTCTCTTCTCCCTCAATGCTCAACCCATCAAAACAAGGTATCTTTTATTTCAAAATTAAAGAATTACTTAGCATTAATAAAATTATTAGCTTGGTATCTAGTTACTATAATATATCTTAATACATTCGTGCCAAAGAAGAATTTATGAGAAGTGAAAGTTGCATGAATTAACATGAAAAAGAAACTATATATATATATATATATATATATATATATATATATATATATATATATATATATATATATATATATATATATATATATATATATATAGCTTTAACCCTAATCTGCCTTCTAAATTATTTCTCAAAATTCAATTTGGTTTCTTAACTCTCAAAATTATAAATTTAGTCCCTCATTTATTTAATTTTAAGCAAAACGCTTTTGTAATGGATGACATTGGTATGTTAATATGGTGCGCATAACGATAATTAATAGAATCAACAAGTATAATGCAATAGAAAAATTCCTCTCCCCACACACACCCCCCAGAATTAGAGGAAATACATCAAGTCTCACATAACTTTATGAATCCTAGTAATTTCGTTTCCTTCCATTTCATAAAATTCAGCTATAATTTTAATCACCGAGAATAATTTACGAATCACAAATCGGGCTTCGGCTTTGTGAATTTCCTTTCTTACACAAAATAGAGATGAGGTGGAGTATGAATATGAAGGAAAAATCAGGTTTTGAATTCATGGAATTGAAAGTCCGTGTTGGACATTTTGGAACCCTGCTAACCTAGGTCGAAGATCTATGGCTTATGGATAGAACTAATGCATATATAACATGAGTAGTTTTTAATATGTAGATTTCATCCATTGCAAGGAGCATTTTGCTCAAAATTGAATAAATGAGGGGCTAAATTGGTGAATTCGAGAGTTGATATATTAACTTTTGAGGAATAGTTTAGGGGGCGAATTGGGCTTAAGATTAAAGAAAAACGTATATCATCCTCTCATAATGGTTTTGTCAACCACGAGTAGGACCAACGATGCCAAGATGGCTACCCAGTTCATCAGTGTTATCTAGCTTTACATATGTAGGGTGATTGTATCTAAAGGCCCTTATACTAGCTATCCAAGCCGTATTATTGAACCTACATATGCATGACAGAGATCAGGCTCGTGTTAAGGCATGCCTTTAAGCGATATGCATCTTTGTCCCGAGACACGACAATGGACCTAAAAACCATGTGTGCGCCTAGAATGAGGGTGGTGGTTATTTTATTATCCTCTCTCTCTCATTCTCACAAAAATTTTCCCTCCCCTTCATCAAAATTGCAGAAAGAAGTTACATAAGAAAAAACAACATTAAAGGCTAAGGGTCTCTTTAAGAAGACTCCGAATTTAGAATAGTTTCAGCAATTTAGTACATTAATATATATAATATTAGTGTGAACAAAGACCTAAGTACTCACTCAAAAGGTATCTCAAAGGGGAGGATTACCTCACATATAGAAGGAGCCACATATGTCCCTCATTATTAAGCAATGCGTGATATCTAACACACTCCCCTCTGTTAGGAATTAGGTTGAATCGGGTATTAATTAAACAAGCTTGATATGATGAAAGGAAATTAACATGCAATCTTATTACGTAGTTCGACCAACTATGCCTACTTCCACGGGAGGTGAGAAGTATTTTATTTCTGGGAACAAGGTTACAAGATTCGTTGAAATACTCACCAAACCCCTTTAATGTCCAAAAACTCTCTCAAAAAACTTTTCCTTTAGTCTCTCAAAGGCCCACCAATGTTCATACAATAATTTCACCCTAAAAACATCCTTAATTGCCTTTATATAGGTTAAGCAATGTGAGATATCTAATAATTAGAAAGTTAGGTAAAGGAATAAGATATGATAGCAAAAAGAAAGACTTGATAATGTAGTAGAACAAAATGTAGGAAAGTACGTATAATTATATTACATAAGTATAACATGGGGAAATACATAACATATTTCATCAAACATGGGTGAGAATCGAAGATTATCCATAATTATTTGAACAATAGAGAATATATACAACTGAAGCAATAGAGGAAAAAAAGTGAAGTTTTTTGAGCTAAGAAAAAAGAAAAATGAAGGAATAAACATAATAAGTGGAGTCCGAGTCGATTTTATTAGAATCCAACGTCGATATGATTAAATGTGGGGATGTAAGCATAATTAACTCATATTAAGAATTGAATTAATATTATGTCACATATCCTTTTCTCATCGTATATGCCATAAGAATATATTCAATGTCTAGCTCTCGTGTCTCCTTATCACCTTCCACTCCTAAGGGAATGGACATAATTTTAAACTTTAATTAACTAGTTTTCAAAAAATTAGATTTAGAAAAGCTCATCAGATATACTTTACAATCAAAGTATATTAGTTTTTTTTAGGCCTTATCTATATGCTCCAATATCTTTACAAGTAGGAAAAAAAAGGCTGTCAATTATTTTGAGAAAAATGGGTACTTGGATTTAACATAAGATTCTATATGTTCTTCATTTTACTATTTTCGGTTCAACACTAGAAAATTCTCCCTTTTTGGATAAATTTATACATATATTTATATATTTGTATATTACATTAGTAAGTAGTCTTTTGTTTTATGAAATAATTATATAGCCTGTAAATTTGTCAATTTTTTGGGCTTTTTGTTAGAGTTTCCAATTATAAAATTGTCCTTTCGTATTTTATAATGGTAAAACATATTAATTTTTTTTTTTGTATGTTTAATCTTTTTTCCTTTTTCTTCCACATAATTCCAATTTATATAATATTAAAATAATTGATTTAATATTTATATAATTATAGTTTTTAAATTTTCCGTTGTAGAGCTTATTTCATTAAAAAAAATGAATGAAAAATATTTATAAATATAGACACATAACATAAAATTGTAGATGTGAATTTGTTTTTTTATGTCTAATAAAAATAATGAATAAGATTAAAAAAATATAATATTGATAAAATTATCATTGTTTAGAATAATGATTAAGTTTTAGTCTATAGATATTATATATTAAATAGTAATAAAATGAAATTAGAAATATACTGAAAATAAATAACAATCCTTTATTAGTTGAACTAATACATAAAACTATTGAAATATCGATGTTATATGCTACAAATTTTCATTAAAAACATTTTAATTTAACTTTAAAAAAACAAGTTATACATTATAACTGCAGCCGCAATTTAGTAAAATGATTAGATTGGTAATTTTGTACTTTTATATACTCTTAAATAATAAGTGATTAAGAACTTAACGGAGTAAAAAAGAACAGCTTTATATAACACATTATATAAAATTCTTAAATAATGTGATAAACTATTGGATATTTTTTATTTTATTTAACATTCCAATAGTTTATCATATTATTTAAGAATTTTATATCAAGATTTGAATATTTTCCGTAAATTTCTATTTTGTTGTGATTTTTTAAAATTTGTAATCATTATTTAATTAAGAAAAATATTTACATTTCTTGAAAATTTCAAACTTTCTTGCTACGGTTTATTGTATTTTTATTAACCAACTTGAAAAATTTCAGTTTAAAATGGATAAAAAAAACCCTCTGCTATGTCATAATTTAATGTTAATTATCTTTTTTTTTTACACTTTTGAAACCACATGTCCTCTTTTTTTTAAAAAAAAAAAAAATTGTTAATTTCTTAGCAAATGAAATAACATGGGTAATTTTTGATGTTTTCCCTATACTTTTAATATCAATCGTTAGACATGTATTTATTGAATTTACATGCTCTGTCGATTACTCTTTTAACATTTTATAATATTTATTTAATTCTACGGTAAATACTTATATTTTCCATTTCAAATTTCATAAATTAGTTTTATTTCTTTAACGATTGGTTTCAAAATTAATTTATTTTGTCTTTTTAATATATTAAATTATTATCTTAAATATTTTTTAATTGATGATAAATTATGTTATTGATACCCAAAGTTATAGGTATATAATAACATTACAAAATTTTCAAGTGACCTTCTATCTTCCATCGCTTGTGGCATTGCATAAATTATTATGTTTTGTTGTTAATTAGCCATTTCAATTTTCATATTTTGGTGATATTGTTTATGAATTAAAATTTTTATTTTTATTTTTATTTTTATTTTTTTTGTTAGTCAAGTTTTTTATTTAGAAAATGTTTTGAATTATATTTTGTATTTAAAAAAAATATTCAACCTACCTTTTAATTCATTAACATGTGAATATCTTGTATTATTAAACAACTGTGCATATATATTTGAAAAATATAAAATAATGAATTATTTAAATCATTAAACAACATCAAAAGAAATTTTTTTTTTCTTACTTGGCATCCTCAAACTCTTTCATTACTATTATCCTTTCTCTTGGATTCTTTTACTTTTGTATAAAAAAGTAATTATTTCACACTTTTCAAATTTGTAACTCTTGTAAAAAATACATTTAATTTATAGTTATTGTTCAGACTAATTAACTTCAACAATAATATTTAAACTTTCAATTTTAGAACCTCTCATCTCCTTCCTTCATATATATTTTTACCTTTATATATAGGAGAATCATTTTTTTTTTTTTTTTCACTCTCCAAATATATCCTTTGAAGGCGCTATAGATTATAAAGGAGAAAATGAAATAAAAAATATATGCTTTAATATCCTATCAACAAATTTAATTCAATTGAATTTAACTCCTAAAGAATACACAAAGGCACAAATTTTCAAAGATACCGGACCATTGTTCAATGAGTAGTTAATTAGTTAATCCCAATTCTTAAGACACAAATTTTATTGTGTGGTAAATTAGATTATTTGATATCAATTTAATTAATTTATCCAAAATTAAGTTTATTTAGATACAATTGCACAACCATTGGGGTGTAACTTTTTAGCTAAACAATTTATCAGTCCTTGTGTTTTTACATATTACGCTAGTGAGTTCATATATGTAGTTTAAGGTTCTCAAAAATTTTGTTTTAGTCAAATCCTTTATAATTTTGATGTGTTTTTATGTACGAAAATATAAAATCATCCTTGATTATAAATAAAAATTTATTATTTAAATTTTAAATTTAATTAAAGTTTGTTTAGTAAAGATTTTATAATATATATATATATAATTATATATTATTGTATATATTAGATATAAAAAAGAAATATTTTTGAATATTTTTTCTCCCAATTTTTATTAACATTTTCTTTATTAATTTAATGTAATATTTTTAAATAACAATAAATATTATTATGAAATTTAATATTTTTTAAATTTTATTTTTTTTATGTTATCCTTAAAATATATCAAAAATGAAAAAGTATGAAAAAGTTCAAGTTTACAATTTTATACGGTTCTACTATCAATTTTGTTAAAAAAAATTTTGACACATTTTTCTTTTTTTCTTTTTCTTTTTTTTTTTTCTAATGAAACAAACCCCATAAACTAAAGTTGTGTATAATATATTAATTAATTAATTAATCAATACTGAAGAGATTAGTTGGGATTATGTAAAAAAGAAAAAAATGAAACATACAATAGAAACATAAAATGTAATAAAAAGACTAGTTAGTTGATGAAAATCAAATTTAGGGATTATATAATTATTTCTCGTAACACAAGATTGAGTACTGTAATATATGAAAGGCAAAACATATTCTGCACCGCCTGATCTTTTATCAAAACTGTAATTGACCTCATGATTAATTTTTTGAACAAATTGAGTATGATCTTTTTATTTTGATATTATTAGCCACAAACTCGAGTTTATTTCATATCTATGTAACAAGCTTTATTAAGTGACATGATCAATAATATTTTAGTATGTAACACAATTTCAGATTGCTTGGATAAGAAAACAGATTTGTTGGAAGTGTCAATTTACAGTTTCAAGCGATAAAAACCATATAATTTTTAAATTATTTGGAAGTATTTGTTTCACAGTTCCGTCTCTGAACGGAGCGTATCATACCGACACAAAAGATAAGTCTAGTTTGGGACAAATAATATTGAAATAAAAATAACAGGTACTCAATATGTTTAAAAAATTGATCAGAAGATGAGCGGACTTAGGATGTGTTTTGCCAATTTGAAAATATAAAGAAACTTTAAATGATTTGTTGAAAAAATTGGTGAACTTTACGGGAAATCGAGTCCGTACTTGGTGGCTTTATTTTGTCTTTTATTGTTGCTAGTGGAGAGAAACAGAGCAAATGGAGCCAAGAGATGTAGGCCAATTTGAAGTTAGAGTTGTTCCTATGAACCTCATACACATAATATATTATTTTATTAATTCTATAATAAGTAGAAAGTCCTTTTTGGGTCCTGTGGTATTGCCGCTTTACCCATTACTACCATGTGGTATATTACCAATTTGGATCCTATGGTATTCATTCTGATACCTAATTGATTCCCTGTGCTATCGAATTTGGACCCTGCAATATCCATTCTGTTACCTAATTGAGCTAATATACATTAAGGGAGTGTGCGTCTCCAGTTCAATTTGGCCCAATGAGGTAAAAAAATTAATACCACAAGCTCCATATTGGTAATGTGTATACCACAAGATAATAATTGGTAAATCGACTATACCACAGGGTCCAAAATGATATTTTTACCACATATAATCTTATATATTGTTAATAACAATCCCTCACTGTCAGGGAAACGTAGGTTTCATTGCTTTCTTTAAAAATAGTTTTAAGTATTTTTCTAGTGTTTTCCTGAATACAATCTGACTTTTAGCAATTGTGCATTTGAGGTTGCTTTTCGTAGCCTTAAAAGCAGCTTTCAGCCAAAGTAAGGTTCGTCATGCTTTGATTGAAAGCTACTTTCAGGGCTGCAGAAAACAGCCCCAAACTGGCCCTAAGTTATAATCCTTAACGTGACTTTTAAAAATTAAAAGCATTGAATATCAAGTTAAGTGTTTCAAGTCAAAAATAAGAAAAATTGTACGAAATTGAATCCGTGAAATTTATTTCAAGATCAACCAAAATACTCAAACTCAAAGCACAAATTTACTTTTTAAGTTAATTTTAAGAGTTAAGTACTATTTAAGCCATTGAGCTTTAGCTCGCGAAACAATTCCCCCTTAGTGAAGTAAAAGGTTTATTAATCTTTCTCAACTCTCTTAAATGGATCAATTTTCACATTTTCTAACATTACTGTTAGTTGACCGTTACTTTATAATTTTAACCGTTTTAGCAACTGAAAATTTGATCATAAATTGGTAGCAAAAAAATAATATCAAATTGTTTATTATATTTTAATTTTCCTCATAATTTTCAAAAAAAAAACTTTTTATTTAAAATATATATGAGATCAATTTTCAATTAATAATAAAAAAATTTATTTGGTTCAATTTGAAACTCAAGGTTTAAAAAAAAAAAAAAAAGTGAAATTTATTAACCTTTTCTACAGTTAAAAGTGTATGCATGTTTTGTGAGAGTTAATATTTTAACAGATAAATTTATAATAAGAGGATTAATAATTAATTTATATAAATATTAAAATTATTAATAATTAATTTATATATGGCAAAAACTATTTTTTGTGAAAAGAATAAAAATATTTATTAAGAGTTTAAGAACATATAACAATATCATTAAAAAGAAAATATATAATACTATATATATATAAAAAAAAGAGCACGTATAAATAAAAATTGTCATATAATTGTAAATATATTTTTTTGTAAATCGTTTTGCGACTAATTTCCGATCTAATTTTCGGTCGTTAAAGCAGTTAAAATTATAAAGGTAATGGCAATTAACAGTAAGGGTAGAAAATGTAAAAATTGATCCATTTAAGAGAGTTGAGAGATATTAATGAACCTTTTACTTTACTAAAAAGGGAATTGCTTCGCGATATAAAATTAAATGGCTTAAATGTTACTTAATGTGAATTTAAATAAAAAAAAAAAAAACTCAACCGTCTGTCATATCAAGCATTAGAAAACGAAGAAGTTGAAGTGACACGTGGCAATCATTATAAAGATAAGACACCACAATTTATGCAATTGGTGGATCTTCTTAAAAAGAAGTTGACACTTGATTGTAACTAACTTCCATTTACAAAAGTCTTAATAACTTTTCTTTTTTGTTTTTTTTTTTTAAAAAAGCAGATGTATATGTGGCATTTTCTTAGTATGGAAGAAATTGGTTTATGGGCCAATGAAATGACATTGACAATTCTGTTTTATTTTTGTGGGAAATGTTTTTAAACCTAAGAATGCCATCTGTTTCATTATTCTTTAATTTCCACTCTTTCTTTCAATGTTTCCTATATATATATAAAATTCATATTATCCAAGGTAACTGTTGAGCAATTTAATTAACTCCATTTGATATTTAATTATATTTTATCTATTTATAAAATTTATAAAAAACTATAAATGTTAAATCTTATATTTTAAAAGTAAAACACATTCCCCATCCGGTTATAGTTTCATGGTAATGGCTCTCTCTAATTAGTAGGTTCAAAGTTCGAACTTCAGTGAGATTAGATATCACACCCTTAATTAAGGGGGTGGTATTCGATTAAGACTTTTATACACTTTTTTTGAGTGAATGACTTTTATAGACTTTAATGACTTTCGGTGACTTTTAATATTTTGCGAGAATTTTTAAAAGTATTGATGACTTTTAAAAAGTTTATTTCATAGACTTTTATAGACTTTTATGGACTTTTAAAGACTTTTGTAGACTTATTAGAAAACACAAATAATCTCCATGTGTGCAATGACAATACACCACATAAATGACCACAACAATCGCCAAACATATAATATGAAATAGTAACATGAAAATTGAGTAGTAATGTTAATTAAAAAATTGTAATTTGGCTATAAAATTTCTAATATGCATCATAATTCATATGTTCAACATTATTCCACATGTCAGTAGCAATACTAGCTCTCCATTCATTAGCATCATTTCTTTGTTCCTCTTGTGTTGCAACAGATGGTTCAAAATCTTCTTCTTCATTAATTGACATTGGTGTAGAATTAGTTTCACTATTTTGTTCAATTGGAAACTCATCTGATTGACACTCCTTTCTAAGAAAATTATGCAATCCTGCATAAGCCAAGACTATCTCTGTTTGTGTGTCAAACTGAAATGGGGGAGATGTCTTAAAGATGGTAAATGGGGGAGCTGTCTTAAAGATGATAAAAAGGGCGGGTGATTATGGAGGTCGGAGAAGGTAACGAAAAAGTAGGGGTGAGCAAAACGCGGTTCGGTTCAAAAACCGAATCAAAAACCAAAGTAGAAGAAAAATAATATCCAAAACCAAACCAAAGTTCATATGGTTCGGATCAAGCCGAACCTGGTTCGGTTATGATTTGGTTCGGTTCCAACCGAATCAACAAAAATTTTAATTTTTTATTTTTATTATCATTATTTTTTATAAATTACATGTAAAATATTACTTAAAAATGATTTATATTACATGTATAATACTAAAGTTTCATAAATACAAACTATATAATAATATAAATATATAATATACCAAATAAAATTTATTTATATACATATATATATTTTTAAAAAATATTTTTTCCTATTACGGTTTGGTTCTTTTTTTTTTTAACAAAAACCAAAAACCGAACCAAAAACCAAACTATTATATTTTATAAAACCAAAACCAAACCAAATAGAGTTTGGTTCGGTTCGGTTCGGTTTTTGGTTCGTGGTTTGGTTTTACTCGCCCCTACGAAAAAGGGTGGGTGATTATGGAGGTCGGAGTGGGTAGAGATCGATCGTTTCCAGAGACAGAAAGGGCGGGTGATTATGGATTTCATGATAAATGATAAATAAAAAGTCTTGCGTATAGATGCAACACTTTTTTCAAAGAATTTTGTGTTATATTTTATAAAAAAAGTCTATAAAAGTCATTCTCATCAATTGTCAATGACTTTTTGAATACATGATGACTTTTAAAGACTCTTAAAAAGTCATAATTGAATACCTGATGACTTTTAAAGACTCTTAAAAAGTCATAAGTGAATACCGGATGACTTTTAAAGACTCCTTAAAAGTCTTAATTGAATAACTCCGGATTTTAAAAGTATGTAAAAGTCATTAAAAGTCTTAATCCAATACACCCTTGTAAAAATGAAAATACTTGAAAAAAAAAGTAAAACACCAATGAAGAATGGACAACTTGTCTATCCAACTATAGCCTTGTGGTAAAGGCACATCTTCTTAAATGAAAGATTTAGAGTTCGAATCTCTTTGAAACGTGATAGTACACCCTCAATTAAGAATGAAAATACTATAAAAAGTAATGAACAAGTTTTACATTACAATTACAGTAAACGATGAATTTAACATTTTATAAATATTCATCTTTTGGATGTATTTGAAATAATTAAGTTCAAATTATACCATTAATTTACAACCGAGTTAATTCTAATAACTGATATGGGATAACTTATAACTCATAATTAAAATGAATTCGATAAGTTCATAGTTAAGATTGTAACTAGGGCAGAAAATTTGTCCTTCATGAGGATTCGCTTTAACTAGGATGACAAAATTTCATTTATATATTTCTCGAGCATGCTAATGAATAATTTTCAACTGACATCGGAGATGGTGGGATGTAGACCTTTCTCCCTATTTCCATCGTATCCCCACAAGAAATCTCCTCATGAATTCTTTAAATAACAAAAACTATTTATATATAATGTAATTTTTTCCTAATAATATTTCTATAAAATCAAATAATCCAATACACAAATAGCAATTTTGAACTAATACTGTATTTGATGGATTAATATTTTTGTTATCGTTGGACAATTTATAGCATACTATTTAGATTTTTAGACGTATATTTTTTATATTTGTATGATTGGCATTTTTTCTATATTTGGTAGATTGATATATTGTTTATGAGTTATATGATTATGTATTTTTTGCATCAAATAATTATACTATTATTTTTTAAATTATATTTGCATGATTATAATATATTGTAGAATTTTAAATTTTACTAAAAAATATTATTTAAAATATTAGATTTTTTTGAAATGCAGAATGAGAATTTTCATGGTGATTGTGATCTTTACGGGTATAATAATGGGGACTATTTTTCTTTAGTTCATAAATGGGATCTAAACGGGGACGGAAACAAGATGGGAAAATCCCCATGCCCGTGCTACTTCATTCACAATGCTATTAATTATAATTAAAGCGAATGACAAAATATAAATCCCATCAGTATTCATATGGAAATATAAAAAAATGGTAATAGTAGGTGCAAATTAACAGGGGTGTCATATAATTCATATTTTAAATCAAATTCAAAGAAAATGTCATACTTGTGGATTCAAAAAAGAAGAAAATTGGTCTTCCAAGTCTTCTTTTGCAAAAGGGATATTCTAACAAAAAGGGAGCAATATGTAATGGAATAATTGGCCATAAATGTTGAATAATTATTAAACTTTAACTGCTTTTGTATCGACTGAAGAAGATTTATTGTTTTTGTGTGCTACTTGTGCACTCAATCTGTTTGCCACTTTTCCTAAAACCATTGTTTGTTGAAATAGGATTTTCAAGTAGAGATGATAATTATGTACACGATCTGCTGACACGACGCGAATTTAATGGGTTTGGGTTTGATTAAACAGGTAATGGGTCATTTCGGGTTGATACGAAAGTGACACAATAATTTTTGGATCGGGTTAGGGTTGGCCTGCTAACCCGAAAATAACACGAATTTTCAAGAATTAATGGTGGGAATAAGGCATGAATTATAGTATAGCCAATAATGTTGTGCATAAATCCCACAACTTGCACATTTCCATAAAGTAATGGAACGGGAATATAAAAACATGTACCTTTTTCTTTTTATTAAAATAAAATAAATATACCTAACCCATTTCCCATCTATAAATACCTACTTATACAACTCAAAGCTTTCAAGCTCATCAGCAGTTTAGCATTTTTTCCACTTCATAATCCATACTGAAATTCAAAAAAAAAAACAAAAAAAAAAAACAAAAACAAAAAACAAAAAACAAAAAACAGAGTTTACTCTGTTGGGGGAAAGTATCTCTTATGTTTCCAATAATAATGGTAGTCTCTAGCATTTCTCAATTCAGAGAAATTGCTGCTACCAAGGCTTTCCTTGTTTACGAGTCCTCTTTTGAGTGATATACCCAATTCCAAATCAGTCTTCCCAGTAGTTGTATTTACTTCTCCGTTAGATTTTGTATAGAAATGGATTCGTTCAACTTCAACATCAAAGTTGAGAAAGCGAATGCGATCAAGAAGCACAGGCAGCTCCAAAGGATAGCTAGCTTGTTCAGGTATGTAGAAATATGCGTTGTTCTTGCTCTCGTCTCGAGATTTTCTATTCAGCTTCCAGTCGCCGTCAAGAACTCTAGTGTCTACTTCAAGGACTTAACGGTCATCCTCGTAAGCCCTCGCTTTGTGTTCATCATCGGAAACGTCATAGTAATCACTTTGTTCGTAAAATCGGGTCAGTTTTCGGGCAACAATTCTTCAGGAAAGAATTCAATAAGCGATATTTATGAAGAATTTCTCAAAAAGAGTGAAAGGAGTCGGGGTACGCACCGATATGGATCCGAAAACAGAGAAACACAGAGCAGTTCTGTTCCGAACGTACCCGAAAACAGAGAAAAACAGAACAACTCTGTTCCGCAAGTAGCTGAAAACAGAGAAAAACAGAGCAGCTCTGTCAAGCAGGAAGATACATGTAATTCATTGGCAATAAAAAATTATCAAAGAAGTCAATCAGAGAAACTGGAAGTGTGTAGCCGGAACAAGGCAAGCAGAGAATTGAGGCGGACAGTGACAGAGAAATGCAGGGGAAGTGTTGCTTGTAGTGAAGGATGGGTTAAAATAACATATCCTGAAGATAGGATGAGTAATGAGGAATTTAGATGCACAATAGAGTCTTTCATTGAAAGGCAGAAGAGGTTCAGGAGGGATGAAGAGAACTACTATTGTATATTAGAATAATTAGATTATATGAAAATTCATCTTCAGTTGTGCTATATTGTACATTTCTTGTATCATATATGCACTGTACATTTTCTTAATAATCTTTTTTTTTTTTTTAATTATGATTATTAAATTATGTGTTTGAATTTCATATTAAAATTACCATCTGTTGTTTTAATTTTAATTCTACAACCCAAAAGAAAACAAGGGACTGTGAGTACAAACAAGAGAAGTAGCAAGGAATATTAAAAAAGAGATGCCAAAGAGAAATTAATGGCACAAATAATAAAATTTTCAAGGGAATAATATATTTAGAGAAGATTGTATGATGCAATAGGTAAGAGAATTTCTTGTGTCGATGAGATGTAGATGTGGGCATAATACTTGGAATTTAATTCCAAATTCTGTGTTTCCAAAAATTAATATATACTTGATTCTCATCATTTCCAATTGCTTTTTGCTTGAATTCCAATTTCCAAACACAAAGAGCAAAAAGGGATTAGCCCTTTGATTCCTAAAGTAGGATTGCGAATATGTTAACATGATCTACACGGATAATCTCGGGTTAACTCGATTATCTTTTTTTTTTTAGATCGGTAATATATATAATCATATGATATATATAGATTTTTGGGTATTAACTACAAGTATCCTTATTGAAACAGTTAAGGTTCCTCACATCTCCTTATAAATGTATTTAGTGAGAATATTCTCCCACAAACTAAGCCTGCATTGCCAACTGAGCTACAGTCACAAACTATCTTATGAAATATATAAATAATACAACACAATTATTACATAACACAACGTATTAACACTCCTACCTAAGATAACATACTGTTTTACCTTTTTACATTTGATTTTTGGCGCTCAAAGCGTAAATCTAAAATAAGAGGAGACATTTATGGGTAAATTCTACAACTGCAAGGAATTGGTAAGAGTGACCATGAAAAAGAATAGCATCTTTTTTTTTTTTTTTTTAATTTGAATTTTTGGAGGCTAAAAGCATAAATCTAAAATCAGAGGAGAAATTTAATGGATAAATTCTATAGCTATAAGGAACTGGTAAGCACTACCCATGAAGAAGAATAACATCTTTTTTTTCTTTTTCCTTTTAACATATGGTTTTTTGGGGCTAAAAAAGCATAAATCTGAATTAGAGGTGACATTTAGTGGATAATTTATATAAATTCACTCATCACTTTGCAATATTTAGAATAATAGATAAAATTGTCTAATCCAAATGCTTCGTAGAATTTGCTGCAAAAAATATAGTTATTCCTCTCACCTGCACTTTTTCCCACTTTTTAAACCTATACGTAACAAAATTCTAATTCCAAATGCTATTAAAGATAATACAAATTATTCTTAATACTATTTTTTCTTAATTTTAAATTTTTTATTATAGATAGTTATTTGATGTGATATTTTATTTATTATTAATTTCATTTATTACTGAAATTTCAACATAAAACTGAATTAGTAACACTATGCACCTTAGGTACAATTAATGATTATTTATCTGTCCAAATGTGGCATAGGTATTTGACGGATGTTTCACTTATGTTTTAGATAATTTAATTCTTCTATGTTTTGTGAAGACATTAATTTTGAATAGAGAGTCAATTGGTTCTGTAAAATTAATTTTATCTAAAATTGAGTTTGGATATCAATTTACCATTTAACTTGCTATTTGGAGTCTATTGGAAATGGTGGGAATAAAAATTCTATATTATTCATTCATATACACATTGAAGACAATAATCCACACTTAAGCCCATAACTATAGGTTGTGTACATTTATATAGCTCTATACATCTTCTACAAGCCGTATTAGCTATGTATACACAGTTGTAGATACCCTTTAACTCCCCCCTTCAAGCTGGAGTATAGATTTGATCATGCCTAACTTGATACATATAATCGAGTAGATCCAAATACATTAACAAGAACTAGTAGCACCAAGGAGAAATAAATAAAAAATGGATAATATATAGGGCGATGCTTGAGAAGCGGAGAAGAGATGAATTGGTCCAAAACATAAGGATCCGAATGGCTGCACTTCTTGGCAACCTACTACTCTACGATAAAAACTCGGTCCAAAGCATGAGGACCCAAAAGGCTGCACTTCTTGGCAAACCCATCGCTCCATGGTAGAAACCTGGTCCAAAGCATGAGGACCCAAACGGTTGCGCTCAGTGGCAAAGAGGAAGAAACCTTTACTTACCATCGCAAACTTAAAACTTATGGGAACCAAAATGTCGTGATAACATTGCATTAAGGGGAAGTGAATTAAATGCCACAAATAACACTATATACGGGCACTACGCAAAATATTACAAATAACACTGCACCAGGGTAGTGAACAGAACATCCAAAAACCACTACTTTTTAGCAATGTTGTGAAAACCGGACCGGACCAGCAGGTTCGACCGGTTTTACCGCGAACCGGTCATGGGTCCGGTTGGTTTGATTAAAATGAACGGTTTGATAAAAAACCGGAGATGATCGGTTCGACCGGTTAAAAACCATTAAACCGACGAACCGGTCAAAAACCGGTTTTGACCATTTTCTATCTTTGGTTTTGATTCTGTTCGGTTCGATGGTTCGGTAACCGAATCAAAAAATAAACATATAAAATTATAAAAACCAAAATCAAACCAATATACATTCGGTTTGACTTGAACCAAACTAAACTAGTTTTGTTTGGTTCTGGTTCAGTTTGGTTTCAAACCAAAATTTTTCAAATTTTAAAATTTAAATCAATTATCATTAAAATTTAAAATTGATGAAGTTTTAAACCGAGCCAAAAAATAAACATATAAAATTATGAAAACTAAAATCAAACCAATATACATTCGGTTTGACTTGAACCAAACTGAATTAGTTTTGTTTGGTTCTGGTTCGGTTTGGTTTCAAACCAAATTTTTTCAAATTTTAAAATTTAAATCAATTATCATTAAAATTTAAAATTGATGAAGTTTTAGGATATTTCATGAAATTATTTTGAGTATTAATATTTGAAACTTGTGTTTGATGAATTTATAAGCTTATTTTTTTTTAAATAATTTTTTTTTTTTTAAAAAATAATAATCCGGTATAACCACCGGTATTATCCGGTTGAACCAGTTATACCACGTACCAGTAGCTTCACCGGTTTGATATCCGGTACGGTTATGATAACATTGCTTTTTAGAGCAATAAACAAAATATCCCAAACTCTAGGAGCTATAGCAGAACCACTATTTGAAAATTGACTATCAATAGACCTATCAAACTAATTAACCGACAAGGCAGACATGCCAAAAATGGAGAGAAGACGTCGCAACTAAAATTTGGCCATCATGTGCTCTCACACGCTGGTGAGTGGGAGAAGCAGTGGAAGTTGTGGTGACGTGTGGGAGCCACCGTTGGTCGCCAAATTTGACGAGATGGTTGAACGGAGGATGTACTTCCTCCTCGGGGTGACTGTGATGCAAGATAGTTGCCGAAACTTTATGCTCCCCAAGTGATTGCTCACTAGGCAGGGTTGAAATCAACTAGAAAAATTTCAGAACAAAGACATTGTTGTTATTCACTCTTAATATTCCAGGAGCACAGAGGTGAAGATATCATGTTGAAAATGGTGGGAGTAAGAATTCTATATCATCCATTCATAGTACATATATTGAAGACAATAATACATACTTAAGCCCATAACTATAGGCTTATCATTTTGGACTAATTTAATCCAAATAACAAGTTACAAAATTAAATTGACGCTTAAAATTTTAGATTAAATAGATCCTATAGACCAATTGGAGATATCAATATTAGTAGAAAAATTTGGTCTCTGTCGAAAAATTTGAGTTGGCCATATTTAGTTATACACAGGAGAGCATGCATTTTTTTACCAAACAATTGACCTATTGTGGAACTACCATTTATATGTATGATTATTTGCGGGTATATCATCGACCTAAATTTAATTTACGGGAAAGTAATTTTCAAATAAGTTAATTGATTAATTTCATCAAAATAAAACTAAGAAAATTAATCAGACTAGAAAGCATTTTCATAGTTGGATCAATTAATAAATGTCTACAACATGCACATGTAAGAAAGATTTTATAATTAAAAATTGTCTTATTACATTACAACAGTTACTCAAAACTCTCAAATATTCTTCTATAAAAGAGCAAAAAAAAAATACATAATATATCTACTTTACTGAAATACTTATGCTTTTCTAATTTTATTTGACGGGAACATATATACTTAAATAATTCGTATACGACAAGTAATAATTTTTTTTTATGGTTCAAAATTTTAAAATCAAATTTGTGAATTCCTTATCCCCATATTATATATAAAAAGAAAAAAAAAACCCCTAAAATAAGCTATTTTAGCCTTAATATTTTTAAGAAGTATATAATTCAGGATTGCTTTGACACATGTATGGTATATAAGAATTAATGGTTGATATTTGTAAACATGTGTGCAAACTATATATTATACATAGGGAATGAGCAGGAGGCGGATTTCCACCCCTACAAAATGGGAAATTTATTTTTTACCAATACAAATTTAAGTATCCTATGATGAAAGGTTCTGTCTGTAATTCCAATCTTTCGGTTGTGTAATTAATTTTGATGAATCTGGGAGGACTTTCTGTTGTTTGATACCAAAATGTTATTATTACACAATTTGTTGTTTTATAATCACCACCTTAGATTAAGGATGATACAGATTCACAGTTTACCAAACATTTCTTCCTCCACTCACCCTCTCCACCCCTAGAGTATGTAACTTTAAAGCTTCTTCTTTTCTTTTACCTCTTTTGATTTTTCCAAAATATGATTGAGATAAGAATCAATAACAATATTCTTGTGCTTTTTTTTTTTTTTTAGGGAAACTTAACTCAAAACTCGTCTTGGAATATATTTCACACTTGTTTTGATATGAATTTCCAATTCAAAGAGACACCTCGAAAGAGGTAGGTGATTCCTTAGTTTTTCTCTAAGAAAATGGAGAGTTTGGTTTTTTTGTTTATTGGGCATTGCAATTTTGAGCCTTCCAGTATTGGGTGGAACAATGGGTTGGAAGAGTGGTTATGGTTAAGATTGTCATATTCTTCGATCACTAAGGCTAGTCAAAAGAGAATGTCGTTTTTCAATTTCAAGATGTCGTTTTTCAATTTCAAGTAGATTTAGTTTGAAACTTCACCTGAAATGAACAGGAATGAAGTCTCTTGCTACTCTGGATCGACTTAATCATAAAGCTAATAAAGTGAAATCTTCAGGCTCAATATTTTTCAACCTTCCAAAATTTTTCATCTAAAAAATTATGAATACTCATAATTTTAATATTCGATAAATATTGTGATTAATCATTCATTGGTTTATTTCCTAAATATCTATATATTTTCCTCATTTCATCAAATCTTCTAAACCAATCGTTGGTATTTCTTTTTACTTATATTAATCCCACGATCTACTTTTTCCTCACTTCAATTACAACTTTTTTTTATTCTATTTTATTTTAATAATTAAATCTAAAATATTTTAAAATACTTTGACGATGTAAGATAAGAAACAATAATAATGTTCTTGTGGAAAGCTAACCCAAAATATCTAACCTCGGTTACGTGAGTGGTAATATGGTGATCTAGTCTTAGAATATACTTCACAGTTGTTTTGATATAAATTTTCAATTCAAAGAGACACCTTGAAAGGGGTTAGTGAGTTTTTGGTTTTTCTCTAAGGAAATGGAGAGTTTTCTTGTTTGTTGGGCATTAAAATTTTGAGCCTTGGAGTGTTGGGTGGGAAAATGGGTTAGAGATAAAAATTCTGCAGCTTTGAAGTGATGGTTATGGTTAAGATTGTTATGTTCTTCAATCACTTAAGTTTAGTTTTGAAGACAATATGACTTTCAGTTTCTAGTAGACGTAGTTTGGAAGTTGGTCACCATGTGTAATAGGCCCGTGATACAAAAGTCCCAATTTTGCAATCCAATTTAAGTTGAAAAACTTAATAGTCTTTTCCTATTTAAGTTCTCTTCTTTTTCTGTTTAGGAAAGAGTAAATTTCAACGGAATAGTTTTTTTTTTTTTAATCAAACAGCAAAAGATAAATTTATTTTCTAAGAAAAGACACTCTTCTTTGGAAAATATTTTCTTAAGATAAATTATATTTAGTAAAACAAACCCAAATAACTTCATAACTCATTAACTCCATTTTCGAAGTTTTCAAGAGGCTTAACTCTAGGGTTGTAAATGGGACGGAACGAGACGAGGATTGCACTTCCCATCCCCTTCCCTAGACCATTCGGGGATCCTCGTCCCCGTCCCGTTTATTAATCGGAGATAAATTTCTATTCCATCCCCGATCCATGCGGAAAATCGGTTCCCCGCAGGGATCCCCATCTCCGTTAAACTAATTTTTAATTTTATAAAAAAATCTTATAAAATTTCAATTTTCACCTTCTAACTTATCCAAACGTGCATTAAACTATAGACATAAAATTCTCAAAACTCAATTCTCATATACACTAACATATAATTAATAATTATTCATGAGAGATTAGTTTTCGTCTTTACTTTAGTTTAATAAAATTATAAATTATAAATAATAATAATGTAATGTAATAATATTAATAATAAAAAAATATAAATGGATAATTGTCGAGAATTTGGGTATTTAATCGGGGAATTTACCGGGGATCCCATGGGTTTTAAACGGGAAATTTGGATATTACCATCCTTGTCCCTGTTTGGACAGACCTCCACCGGAGACGGACCCCTGCCGCTCGATTTACAACCCTGCTTAATTCATACTTTCACTATTCAACTTGGTAACTTTGGCCGTTTGGCATTCTTGGCTTTGGGATAATCCTATTACACACCTCAATTTGTCTTTTCTGTTACTTAGGCACACCTTTATTTCTGTATTTGCTTTTCAGTGTCAGAGGGTGTGGTACGCACTATGCTGATGGGAAAAAATAGCCAATATAATTGTTACAGATGGCAAAAGAAAAAGAGGAAAAAGTTGGTATAACTAATTCTGAGAAATTTTCGCCTAATCTTTTCAAAAATTCACGTTATCACATCATTATTGGCTCTCTTCGTCCTCCGATTCTCTTCTTATTGAATGGGTGAGACTGGATGTAATTACAAGCAGTCTTTGAGAGGGGCTCTTTGAATCAGTTGTTTCATATTCTTGACATCATTATTTCCTAATGTAGTCGCTGATTTACAAAATCAGAATGTATTCCCATCCATTTTCTAATTGTTGAAAATTGAAATCCCAATTTCGTTGCAAGCTGAACCAGACTTCATCTTCCACAAACACAAAGTTGGCTCTCACTTCTCAAAATGCATTTCGTAACATAATTAGTAAACAAATTTCTTGAATAACAGGATACATTTAACCAAATAAGGAAAAGCGATATTAACTCATGATACAGACAAACTTCATAAATAAAAGTTCTAAGACTCAAATTTTACCCATTTCTACAACAGTGTCAGTATGATTTTAGCATTCTGTAGACTGTAGCAACAACATAACAAATCCATGTAATACTGGAAAACTGAACTACCAGTACAAGAAAACTCAGCACGCCTGTAAATCACCTTAGACCACCAACTCAGGTACTAAAGGATTCTCACTAAAAAAAGAAGAAAAAAAAAAGTATACTGAACCGTCAATTTTTATTTTACTGGTTCACACTCTACCAAGGTGAGCCTTCAATAGCTGTGCCTGAAACATGACAGAAACCAGTGCTTCAGTTCAAAAAATATTCCTTCAAGGTTCCGGAAAGGATAACTTGGGTTGACATGCATCATGATAGCAGAACTAATTCAATGAACATGACCAACAGTACGCTCGGGCATTGGATTTCATGGAAGTAATTCTAAAACCTTAGCAACATGTGGGCTCATACAACAAAAATCTATATCCTCCAAGAACATCCTTTCCCATTGTAAGCTTGAATAATAAACATTTACATTAATTGATAATAACTGAAAATACCAGTGAAGACTCGAAGATAACACAAACAAGAAAATGCTTTGAACCATAGCCATCCCTAAAGCAGATATAACCGAACGCAGAAACGGCAAAGTGAATTATCATGCAGAAACAAAAGGGACATAGCCACCACAGAGACAAACACGTACCTGCCTCAAAAATACAAGCAACTATTGCTTAAGGGCCGAGTGCTTAGTTCTCTGGACAACTGAGAAGAAGCTTCATACTGCCATTTTCATTTCAATTTTTTGGTGAGGATTATAACCTATGAGTTGGAAATCAGACGGAGCAAAAGAATCTATATTCTTCTTTTCTGGATTGATCTTCAGAACCTTCATGGAAATTATCAGTAAGACAATGCGAAGGGACAACACAAAGAACTGTAGAACAAGAATTCAACACTACTAACTGGAAAAGGTTTTGGCAGTTTCTGAAGCTGCTCCTGAAGAGGCCTGACATGAGTGCAATAAACATGTGCATCTCCAAGCACATGAACAAAATCACCCGGAATAAGATCTGTAAAAGAATATAATATAGTAATTACTACGACGTTGCTGAAAGTAATTACTAACCACTAGAATACTATATTTTTCAATAAGTTCTAGTCCATGAAGGCTCAATAGCATTTTTATAAGAATTTAGTTCCTGACCATCTTATTCATCAGTGTCCCTTCCAGCAACACCGACACCCTACACAATTCACTGCTACATTGGAAGTGCTGGGTCTACAAGGGCGAAGGCATCAGCACCACTAGCTAACCATAATTTACCACCAATTGCAACATCACGGACTCTTTCACTACTAACTTTTTAGTTTACTAGTCATAGATGGCTAGATATTCATCAATCAGATAAAAAATAAAAACCATATTTTCAAATGTCACATCAACCTTTAGACAACCATGCATTAATCACACAAGCTCGTTTCAAACCACGGATAATATAGAGAGATACTTATAACCCGTTGACTATCAGATGAAATTCCTAAATAATCAAGTACAAAGATCAACAAGCCTAGTACTGTTTACTGTATCAATACAAGAAAAGATTAAACAATGGTTCCACAAATAATGCATACCACAAACATGAGCAATCATGCATGTCAAAAGAGCATATGATGCAATGTTGAATGGCACACCAAGGCCCATGTCAGCAGACCGCTGATACATTTGACACGATAACTCCCCATTGGCTACATAGAACTGCATACAAAAGAAACATCTATATTCATTTGACAACAAATGAAAGAAGGAAATAATGAAATAACTATAGACTTGTACTAGCCTGAGCAAACATATGGCAAGGAGGAAGTGCCATCAATTTGAGATCAGAAGGATTCCAAGCAGAGAGTATGATACGGCGATCATCAGGTTTATTCTTAATCTTGTCAATGACGTCTAACAACTGATCAAATCCTTGGCCAGTGTAGTCAGCATGCATGTCAGTATACCTGGAAAGCGGGATAAATGAGAAGAAGTAATCACAGCATTCATCACTTAAAACTTAGATAAAGAAGCATTCATAAACCTAGCACCAAAGTGTCTCCACTGGAATCCGTAAACTGGTCCCAAGTCACCCTCCTCTCTGTCCTTCAACCCAACACTGAATTTGCATATATAAACATCATTCAAGTGCATCATGAAGAATAATTCATCCTTTTACTATTGTATATATCATTGCAAGTACTTGCCTATCAAGGTAATCCCTGGAAGCATTACCATCCCATATATGAATACCCTTTTCCTGAAGGACCTGCTCAAAATTTATAGATTCTGATCATTTTTCTCTTGTCTCTACATAAACCAGACCAGAGAATCTACGGAGGTCTTTGTAGAAACATCAGGTCAATCAGACATGATTATTAGGAAAACTCAAGCATTTAATAGCAAAAACATTCAGATGAAACTTTTGCAGGGAATGAAACAAAATACAAAACATAAAATAAGACGAAATATCAGAATTCTACAATTCTACATCCGTTACCATATAGACTCAACCCAATATTATAACCCAACACTATAAATTTAACACCCTCATTTATAGGAACAAGGTTGTGCCTGGGTATAAGAAGCCACAAACTATGCAGTCACACACCTCATGCTCAAACATTAATAAATAAATGCATAAAATACCAAGAAAATAACAAGAGAGTCAAGAAATCAATTCAGGGGGGATGATAGACCCTGGATAAATAAGAAATAAGTTAACAAGAACAAATTTCAAACAGGGAATGAAAAGTAGGAAATATCAGCCATTTTGCTTTTCTTTTACCTCTAAGAACTTGGAATCAAAAGGAACGAATACCATACATGCTGTACCATCAGAGCATACATAAATCACGGGGTACATGAAAGCATATAGATCAAATGCTCAATTAAGATGTCATTACCTTGGCATTTGTTGATCCACTAATGAACCACAAGAGTTCTTCAACCACCCCTCGCCAAAATACTTTCTGCAAACACAGAAATGAAATTCCATTCCTTAAGTATCAGAGAACATGATGAATCATAAGCCAATCAATGTCGTAAAAGAGAAAAGAGAAACTGGAAAATAAATAGAACAAAATGTTTGCCTCCATAAGCATACCTTAGTTGTAAGGAGAGGGAAACTTTTGCGCAGATTGAACCGCATCTGTTGATTAAATGGAAAAAAGAGCAGCCAATCCATATCCATCAGTAGTAAAGGGTATAAATTGTTTAATGGATATGAAGCATGTCTTAGAAGCTAAAGTGGAACAGAATCATAAATATACAGAGGTTTGTATTACCTGGCAACCAAATTTTGATATAGTACCAGTTCCAGTTCTATCATCCTTCACAGCCCCATCTGAGATGATGTCTTGAACAAGTCTCAGATACAAGAACTCCTCATGTTTCTCAAAAACGATCCTAGGAAGGAATGAGAACTTTTTCACCTCAAACTTAGTGTTCTCCGAACTATTATCGGAGCTCAGACCATTACTTGGCCCATGGGATTCAATTGTAGAACTCATTACTCGAACATAAGTTACAAAGGAAAACCGTATCCTGTTTTCTACGATGGGAAACGATGAGTACCAAGGTTGAAAGACAGAGAAATTGATTGCAGGAATATAAGTATCACAATCAATGCTAGTCTCGATTTCTGTGATGTGAATAGCATCACATCCCTGTGCATTGAGAGCTTCCCTGCATCCATGGATAAAAAAAAAAAGAGAAAAAATCAAAGATGAAAAACTAAAAATTGAAAAGAAAAACTGAAGTAGCAGAGAAACTAGTAAAGACCTTAATATTTGGCCACCCCCTATAATGAAAACTTTCTCAATTGACAGACAATAAGGAGATGCAGCCAACAATTCCAGGGCAGAATTCAAGCTTCCACATATCACCACATTCTCAGCAGTAGCAATATCAAAACTCCCAGAACGAGTCAGAACAACATTAAGGCGACCGGGAAGAGGACGATGCTCAAGTGGAATACTTTCCCATGTTTTTCTACCCATTACAACAGCATTCTTTTTTCCAGAATCATTAGTGGTCAGAGTCAGATCCTTAAAGAATTTGAGATCAGAAGGCAATCTCCACGGCAACTTCCCATCCTTTCCAATACCCATATCCCTGGTTGCAGCCAAAACAACTTGGTAAGTTCTTTGGGGATCAGGCTGCACAATCCCATTTCCATTGGAAAGGTTTGCGATGGTATCACTAGCCATGACTGAAAATAAAGATGAACAGAAAGTTGAGGATGATTTCTCAGAACTGACACCACACACCCAACTTCTGCGGAGGTGTAGAACCTGGAATGGTACAGAATAAGCACATTTTCTTAAACACATTCAGCAGATACCACATCAATCTATCTCTACAAAGTAAATTGGGGGAAGGGGAGGAAGAGTAACAAGAGGAGGGATTTAAAAATGAATATATAGAAAAATATAGAGGATCCAAATCGAAGAAAAGTACAAAAAAACAAATGCAGCGAAGAAACTCACCGATCTAACACCAAATCGAAGAATCTTGAGATCTTAAAGCTCAACCTTGAGCAGGAAAAAAATGAAAACAAAAACAACAGGTAAAGAGCAAGCTACCCCTTCTCAAGGAAAAGGGGAATTAGGGTTTGGATGGAAACGAAGAAATGAGAGAATAATTGGTGACAGCATAGTACGTGTAGTTGAGTAGAAAAAGAAAAGCAAGTAAAATTCAAAAGTTTCCCTTTCATTCAATGTCTATCAAAATACTCCAAAACAGGATAGATAAAGAAAACAATAGAAAATCCGAAAGCACGGGTTACGCGGAATGCCGCCAACGTCCACACATTTTTTTTTTAATTAGTTTTTCTTTTTCTTTTTTTTCTTTTTAATAGTCTGATTCTTAACTACGGGGGTTGTAGCTAGAGGCCTAAAAGAAAAAAAAAAACCGAAAAACTGTAGAACCGTACTAAAACCTAGTTGAAAGTATGATTAAAGAAACTAATGGACTAGTGTATGGTTTTTATTTTTAGAAATTAACGGTTACGATTTAAGTTTAGGTTTTTACACCGAAAATTCATATGGATTCGCGGTTAACCGACTTTTTACAAATATTTTTCTTAAAAAATTATGTAATTATGTATATATAGGTAATATGAATAATAAATGAAACAGTTGGGCCTTTGATGTTATTTTACTTTCTTCCTATACAACACCATGTAGTATCGGTCACTCCCTTCCAATTCTATCTCCTCTTAATTCTTAATTTCATACTCACTAAAAAACGAACAGTAAAGAACATTTCATTAATTAATGTTTGATATTGTACAACAATTTCTATGTTTTACAACTTTTTTTAT
Source organism: Euphorbia tirucalli (assembly GCA_039660915.1). Classification (NCBI taxonomy): domain Eukaryota; kingdom Viridiplantae; phylum Streptophyta; class Magnoliopsida; order Malpighiales; family Euphorbiaceae; genus Euphorbia; species Euphorbia tirucalli. The sequence goes on from CM077639.1 coordinate 18,900,779, forward strand.
TAATGTTTTAATTATTGGAGTTCATCGTTAAAATGTTATTTTAATTAATAATTAAGACTATGATTTATAATTTTATATTTTTATTTGACATTAGAGATTTATGGTCTATTTATTTGAGGTTTCAAATATTATAAATTTAGCAAAATCATAATATCTATTTCGTAAATAGTTAACCGTAAAGAAATAGTTAACTGACCGAATTTAATGGACAGTGTATGGTTAGTAAATTAAAAAAACTATTCAAACAGTTAACCGTTTGTAAAACTCCACATGGACCGGTTAACCCACCGTATGCACCCTTACTTGTAGCTGAATTTTGGACCTCCCATTCCGGAAAATACTTTTATTACCCCGGCTATAATTAGTGTTTTATTAAATCCATCTCACTAATTAATCCTTAGAGAAAATTTATTTTACACTTGCACACCACGTGATTTATATACATAAGTAAAATTTCTCTTAATCCTTACAGCTACGGTCGTGCATTATTCGAAAAACCCGAATATCAATTCCATACCAAACTAAATAAAAAATTTGGTTTCGTTATCAATTTTTTTTATTCGGTTTCATAACAATTTCACACATAATTTCGTATTCGGTTTCAGTTCGGTTTTACTGTGAAAATTTCAGATTAATCGAAACCGAACCGAATTATGATAAATATGCTAAAATATTTTTTTATGTAATTTATAAAATATTTATTTTATGGTTTTATAATTCTAATTGCTCATTTAGTCTATTTAATACTAATCAATAAAAAAATATCAATCAATCACTAAATTTTTATGTATTATATTTAATTTATATCAAATACATATTTTTTTTAATTTTTTCTATTCTTATATTTAAAAAAATTTGGTTACTATGGTTAATAACCGAACCAAATTGAAAATTTTGGTTCAATTATATTCAATTAGTGTTCTTATTTGGTTTGGTTCGATTTCTATATATGAATATATTTTGATTCGGTTCATCAAAATTCGGTTTAGTTTGGTAACCAAACCAACCGATGATCTGCCCTACTTAGAATACCTACAAAGACGGCTATATCAATTAATCCTCCATTTCAACATTTTCACACGAATGAGCCAATTTTGAGTCTAAATTCAATGCAAGATCAATTTTACTCTGATGCAATAATTTTACTATATTTTCAATAGGGATATAGGTCAAAACTACGTTTCACGTGGATAAAAAATACAACATCATTTTTTTCCATCAAATTTAGTCATCATCTATCATCCACGGCCATTTCTAGCGAAAAAAATGATAAAACTTTCCAATTAAGAGTTTAAGATGAACTTTCCACAGATTTTCATGAATAAAACCAAAGTTAAACGGAGATAAACTTTCCAATTAAGAGTTTAAGATTTATGTCAATTTTTTTTTTTTTTATTTTATGATAATTGAATCGCCATGGAAGTAACGAGTATAATTTAACTCTATGATATCATATAGCTTACTTGATATATAAAGCTAGGAATTCGGATAAATGAGTAATGTTGGAAGGGAGAATAGGTCTGGCTGATAGGTTGATGATTGAATGATGCTAGTGGAGTTTGCACTCCTCCGACATTTCATGGAAAGGAGAACCTAATTAGGGTGTGTTTAGATGGACAGATGAATTGGGAGGAAGGATTGATGCACAAATTTTAGGGTATATTTATTTGGAATAATTGGGAGGGAAAGAAGAGGATCACATGATTTTGATGAATGAATTTAGACAAAATTTTATCTAAATTCATCCATTGAAATTTGTGTCACCTCTTATCTTCCTTTCCAATTAATTCAAACAAACAAATTCGTGGATGGTACATTTCCAATGCATACATCTAATACAAGCATTGAAAAATATTTCATCCGCTCCTCCCCTTACTCATCCACTCTTCCAGATATAGCCTTAAGGGGTATTTAATAGGAGGGAGGAAAATGGGAAAGAATGAAAACACTCAAGCATTTATTTAGACCAAATTTTGCTCTAAATACATACATTGTTTCAGGAGATTTCCTTCTTTTTCTCTTTCCCTTCCTCCCATCAAACACACTCTTAGTGTTGGCAAGAGATAGTGGGGCTAATTGTTGAGGGCATCTTATTCTCTTGGTTTGGTCGATTGGAAAGCCACTTGCTTGCATTTTCCCTAGTTTAGCTTTGTCTTCTATGCTCATTACATTAATGTTGATCATTCACAAAAAAAAATCTTCTTCATGCCCCAATAAAGCTCTGATTTTGGCTAGCTAGTTATAACCTGCAAGCAGAGATGAAGTGTTGGTGATATGGAAAAGAGACTTTGATACTTAAGTCAATAGTAGTTTTGGAAAAGGACTCATCAACTTTGCAGATGGGTGCAAAACCTGCCTCTGAGATACGAAAAAGTATCAAATAGAATTTGATAGTGAATGTAAGTCATACCTCTAAAATTAAGGTGAATGAGTCTTATATAGGTATTAAATAGTCATAATTTAATTTAATTAGGGCTCAACTTTATTCTTGGATGGGAGTATTATTCTGAATGGTGTTGTATAATCTGGTAATTTTTCTATTTTTCAGCATTATTAATAGAAAAAATTACATGTGCTTACTGAAATTTTTCGAGCTTCATCGGTAAGCTACATTCTTATTTTATGAAGAGTAATTTACGGAAATATGCCTATTATACACTATTATAACAAAAATATGTTAGGACCTAAAACTCCCAAAATTATGCTGCAAAGTATGGAACATTCCTCAATTATGCTCATCCAAAAATTCCTCAAATACGCCAACTATAAAAGAAACACAACAGATTAGAGTTTCATATATTCCAAATTATCTCAATTCTCCAAGCAGTAAGCTCTCTCACAACGCAATCTGTCTCCAATCGAAAGCTCTATACAATCATGATCTCTCTCCCTCTATCTAATCTGATAAAAAAACTACAATAAATAGACAAAACTCAAAAATCCATTCATATTGCAACATCGTCTCAGCAATTGCAATGACAGAAATTGCAATCTAATACACTACAATGCGAATGAAATGAAGAAAATAGCTACATAAACTACATAATAAGTGGAGTTCTAGTACTAATAACTTTCACATTCTATGAATTCAAACGCATAATCACAAGGAACATCAACATTGATCAAAACAAGGAGGACATACAAATACAATTCCAGGTAACAAATGCACATCCACCAATGCAAGTCAACAATTAAATGACAATCTGATTCTACCTACAGCTCAAAACTCAAGGCAACAATCTTATGCAGTATCCTTTGTGCATTACAACCCTATAAAAAGAAACAATGGATCAGACAGGTAATATTATCACATAAACTGTATCACAAATGTATCAGAAAGTTAAAAATTAGTTAACCACATACATAACATAAAAAGTATCATAAAAAGTACAACAAAAGTATCATAATTGTATCAAAATTATATCACAAATGTGTTAGAATTGTATCAAAAAGGTATCAAAATGAATCAAAAAGGTATCACACATGTAGTTTTAATACGATAAGAATGTATCATAATTGTATCACAAATATGGTAGAATTGTATCAGAATGGTATCAAAATGTACCAGAAAAGTATCACACATGTAGTTTTAATATGATAAGAATGTATCATAGTTGTATTAAAAATATATCACAAATGTGTCAGAATTGTATCAGAAATGTATCAAAATATATCAGAAACGTATCACACATGTAGTTTAACTATGATAAAGAATGTATAAAAAATATATCAAAAACTTATCAAAAGCTAACTATTCTGTAGCTCACTGTACAACTATAATGCCAAACACACCTGAACACAATAGTGTACAACAAGGAAGAAGAAGATGATCACTAACTTTACATAAGTAACATCACAACCAATATAATTCAAGAAATATACAAACAACAACAACAAAGCAAGATGAGGAAGAAGAAGACAATAACATTACAAATTCTAATATAGGCATTATAAAAAATGGACAGATATACAAAAACAAGGACACACTAAAAGAAGCCATTGCTCATTATGCAATTCAACAAAATTTCCAGTATAAGGTGAATAAATCATGTTCAAGACAGTACTACCTCAATTGCATCAATGATAAATGGACATGGATATTCAAAGCTTCGAAAAAGTGTAAAACAGAAATATTTGTAATAAGGAAATACAATGAATAACACACATGCGACAATGAACAACACACATGCGACATTGATGAGAGAAACAGTGAAAAAAGGCGAGCAACAAGCAGATTCATTGCAAAAATGGTCAAGAACAAATACCAGAGATTGAAGAGAATATACACAGCTTCAGATATAGTTAATGATATGAGAGACCAAATTGGAGCAAAAATCACTTACCAAAAAGCCTGGAAATCAAAAGAAGAGGTGCTTAGAATGTTGGAGATTGTGCCCTAAGGCCAATATTGGATTATGTAATTTGACTTCTAAGATTAATCTAGTGTAGATTAATATTATCATTTATGTTTGTATGTTAGCATTTATGATAAGTATCCATGAATAAATCGTGTTATTCCAAATATCCCTAGTCGATTGTTATTATGGGAATAATAACAAACTAAGACTAGTGTGAGTGATAATGGATATTCATAAGATGAATATAGTGTATACAGATACAGATTATACTCACGGGTAATATGTTAAAGAACATATTACTGGAGACCCACTATGAGATCAAGTTCATGGTTATGTGTCACAACTGATCTTGATTATAGTAGTGTCATTAGCTGATTCCTTTGACCTGAGGTCACCATGGATTCCGGGATGAATTCAGGTTGTGCTTTGATGCAGTCAAACGCTGCTTGTAACAGAGTAGTTATAAAGGCTGTGATTGGGTACGATATGACTCATGCCTTGGGATGTGAGTGACAGATATGGGATTTTGTCCCTCTCTATCAAGAGAGCGATATCACTGGGCCCCTCGATAAGTGAGACTGTTATATGCATGGCCGTGCTCAAATAATTGATAAGAGTATCAATTGATTTGTTTAAACAGTCCGCTTTGAGATCGAGAAAGCATATGATTAATTTATATAAGATTGACAAGTGTACCATGTCTTATAATTAATCATGATATCAAGAGACAAAAGGGAATATGACACATTCTATAAGTAGGTTTATTGGATTATACCAATCATATGAATTGGGTAGTCATAATGGCTTGCTAGAGTCCGCTTATGACTTATGAGGGCATTATGGTAATTTCCTCATTGCCAATTTATATGATCCTACGGGGTCACACACAAAGAGCAAAATGAGATTCACTTAATTCGGGGATAAATCATTATGAGATAATGATTTATTATTGATGAGAAATTAAATATATATAAAGATATATATTTACATGTATATGTATATACACATGAACATATTAATAAGATTAATATATTTATGGCATAAAGTATGCTATATATATATATATGTATATTATAATTATATTATATGGTGATATAATTAATTATAATATACATTTACGTATATGTGTATATATATATATATGTATGTATGCATGTAAATATTAATAAGATTAATATAGCATAAAGTATGCTAATTATATTATATGGAGATATAATTAATTTTACATACATATGTGTATATGATGGAGAATTGACTAAGTTTAATATTAATTGAGAATTAATAAAACTTATGGGGGCTAATTTATAATTATAATTAAATATAGTATTTAATTACAATTATAAGTTAATAATAAAAAAAAAAAACCCTAGAACAAGGATAATATACAGCAGCAGCCCCCCATCTCCATCATTAGCCGAAAATTGCTTTTGGCCAAGAGTGAAAAATATCGATTTTTCACCTTCTCATTCGAAGAACTGTTCTACGATCCCGGCGCTAGCACGCGATGAGTCAATTGCTCGGTGTGGATCAACTGTAGAGGGAATCTGCTTTGGTTCCTGTATCCAATCCTGCAAAATTAAGAGGTAATTCTTTAACCCTCCTTCCAATTCAATGCAATGTACATGGGTCCTTGGTGGGGATTAATTCTTTTATTTCCGCTGCGTATTTTGTTTTGTGCGATTAATTCCCAACAGTGGTATCAGAGCCACTTGTATTTTGATTGAATTGGATTTATGTTTTGATTGGATCAAAATTGCATGTTAGGGTTTGTATGATTTTGATTGGATCAAAATTGTTGTTAGGGGTTTGTATGTTTTATTTAGGGTTCTATGTTATTGTGAATAACAAAATGAAATTTGATTTTATTGATTAATCATTGTGAATGATTTTATGTTAATGATTTGGAATGTTTAAGGGGTTTTGGAATCATGAATTTGATTCATGGGTTTTTATTGAAATTGTTTCAATTCAATTTAATTAAAAAAAAAAAAAAAAAAAAATAATGTTACTGTTCGTATTCTGGGCATAATGCCCAGAATACCTTTAGCGGCAAATTGCAATTGCAAATTGCAATTGCAATTTGCACTTGCTGCGCAAGCAGCATGCTGCTTACGCAGCATGCTGCTTACGCAGCATGGGCTGCGCAGCCCGTCGGGCTGCGCGCAGTATTGGATACTGCAGTGTGAAGCCCGACTTGCATGCTGTCCGACAGTTTTACCCTTTTTTTTCGTTTTAAGTGTGGAAAATTGTTTCTGCATATTTACGAATTTTTCCAAATTAATTAATTCTAAATACAATATGATTGTATTTTACCACTTTGAACCCTAAATATTTTTAGATATAAAATTATTGTTGATAATTTTATGCATGGTGTTATGGTATGGTTTTGGACCCGTGGATGCTTTATTTTATTTATTATGGTTTTATATAAATACGACCTGCGAGTCGTTTGTATTTATGTAAATTTTAATTTTAATTTTACTAGATAAATTGTATAGGATGCAATTTATGATATGTAAAATTTATTTTACTAGAAAAATTGTATAGGTTGCAATTTTTTTTTGTAAAATATAAATCCATGAGATGGTGCTTAGAAGCAAAGACGTGGAGGCGGATCCAAGAGGCGGTGCAATGACCATGTGATGGATGCTACCACCTAGGATATGACCTTGTTGATTTTCATATTGGCCTATGAAAATCAATGTAGATTTAAACCATACCATAACACGGTTCGAGTCATATGCATGTTTTATTTTATTTAGATGCCATGTGATGCCATGCTAGATATTCTATATGCATGCTAGACAAATGTATGCCATAAGATGCCATGCTAATTAATATTAACAAAAATATGATTAATATTAATGCCATGAAATTGTATATGATACAATTAACTCACAGGATTTAATAAACCCTAAATAAACTTATGAAGTTTATATTTGCCACCCAATTACGTACAACACTAGTCAAGTGCTATGTTCGCATCATGGTAGCCACGCCAAAGCGGGTACGCATGTTGTGACCTTAGCGAAGCGATAATATGAGAAATGGTGATTCTCATTGTGTTGTAATTGGTTTAACAAAGGGTTAATCAAAACGGTGTTTGAGCCCGAGGCAAAGATGAGATGAGTAACATGCAATTAAATATGATATATGATATCATGCATCTCATAAATTAGAAGAGTTGCATAATGATGCAATTGGCAAAGAAGTGCACATCCAAAATATGTTTAAATGGTTTAAAGCATGATTTTGAGTCTTTGCCTACCGAAATTATATTTAATCATAGGGACATGCCAAAGCAGTGCTATGGTTAAGTATGGATTTTGGATCTTCACCCACTTAAATATTTTAAAGGGTTTTATAATTTAAGTGGGAGCATTTAAATAAAAAAAATCTTTACACGCTTTATTATAGTTATGATTGCTATTACCATGATCTCGATTGTTATTGAACTTTGAGAATTGTTCTCAAATCAAAAGGAATCATATGTTCTCAATAATCCTTTTGCCCAATGAACCACTAGCAATTGTAACATGAGTATAAAAGATGCTTACTTGAAGCATCGAAGGGACTCTGTTAAATTTTGTTATCTTACACTTGCCACCAATTCTTCCGTACGTGGAAGTTTTACTTGAGATATATGATACATCACAAATGGAAATGTTCCATCAGTTAGTGAGCAAGAAAAGATAAGTGTTTGAGGCAACATTTTCTCATTGGCCTCCAAAAGGGCATTAAGATGTGATCTTGAATTCATTAATTGATAGTCATTGGTGATGAACTATCATTTGAATGACATGGAGAAAATTGTGAATTAGTTGCATAGGATGCAAAAGAATGTTAAGTTATCCATAAAGGATAAGCCCGCCTCGAATTGTGTGCTTAAGGTTCAAAAGGAAAAGGATAAAAGGAAGGTCGAAAAGCATAAAGACCGAAAGGTTCGGGTGAAACATGTTTTAAAGACCAAAGCTGTTGGCATAGAGAGATCTCCAAAAGAAGGATGTTGCCATTTCTAGAATGAATCGTTCATTAGAATGAAAATAGCAAACTTTGTTTGGAGAACTATAAGAAGATGAAAGGCAGTAAGACTGCTACCTTAAGTATTTATTAATTATTCTACTTTTGTTTCTATATCAAAGGTATTAGATACCGTGGTGGATTTCATATTAGTAGAATATGAAGAATCTCAACTTAAGTAGAAACCTTATGAAGGTGAAAGGTAGAATACGAATAGGCAAGAGTAGCAAAGGTTGTTACTTGGAAGTTATGAACTTCTGGTTAAAAGTTATGAACTTTTACATGAAAGTTATGAACTTCTAGGTAAAAGTTGTGAACTTTTACATAAAAGTTATGAACTTTGGTTAAAGGTTATGAACTTTTACATGTAAGTTATGAACTCTTGTTGCCTATTGGGCTCGTTGTTTTGAGTGAACAAATGTTGTTTATTTTATAATTGTGAATTATAAACTTAATAAAGACATGATTATGAAATACAGATTTACATAATTGTCTTTATATGTGGAGCCCATCCGTAACATAAATACTGTAAGGATCGAATCAAACGGTTTGATTCAACCTATTTTGGCAGTGTCGTCTTGGAGACATAAGCAAAGTCGCATTTTGAAACTCCATAAGAATGGACTTTTGGATTCATGAGATTATGAATCATCTTGAATCATGCGAATGTTGTTTATTATAAAAGATGACAAAAGTGGTTCTTTGCTAAAAGTAGTTAAAGAATAATCGATTTATTAAGCATTATACATGTGGATGTATATGAATTATAAATCAACTGCTAAAGAAGGTTTTAATACTTCATTACCTTTATGGAACTTTTCACTAGATAAGAGTATCAAATGAAACACGAGTTTGGAACTTTTGAAGTGTTCAAAAGCTTGTAAAAGGAGTATGAAGTATCTTGACATGATAGTAAAGTCACTTAGATATGATCCAAGTGGTGAACATTTGAGTCAAGATTTTGACAATCATCTTAGAGATTGTGGGACTGTCTCACAATTAACTCCTCCAATTACGCCACAAAGGAAGTTGTGTCGAAAAGGGAGTAGTCGAACTCTATACAGATATAGTTCAATCTATGATGAAGTCAAGTTGATCATCGTTTTCTCGAGAATATGCCATTAAAGCAGCTGTGTATATTGTTCCGTCTAAAACAATTCATGAATCAACATATGAGATATGGTTGGGTAAGAGACCCAAATTGTTTCATTGAATAAGTTTAGGGCTGTAAAGCTTATTTCGAATAAGTTGGCACCTAAATTTAAATGTCGAATTGTGAATTACTCAAAAGGAAAGTAGGAGTTATTACTCTTATGTTCTCTTTGGGATACAAAGTAGTTATAGCTAGAAATGGTTTCCCCATGAAGAGGGAGTTAATTTCTAGTAGAGTTAGTGGGAGTAAAGTACACCTACAAAACTCGTAATTCACAAAGTGACATTAACGTTGAAGAGGAACATGGAAATGGTTTCATGATCATTGTTGAAATTACACAAGTCCAATGAAAGTCTAGTAGAATACGACATGAATAGGAGAGATATGGATTTCTCAAAATCATGATGTAGTTTTACTAGATTGGAATAAGTCTTCTTTTATGAAGAAGCAATGTTAGATTTTGAATCTAATAAGTGACTTGATGCTACAAAGGATGAAGATAAGTCCATGTCTGACAGTCAAAGTATAGACTTTGATAAATCTTTTAGAAGATGCATATGCAATGGTTGCAAGTGAGTTTTCAAATTGAAAACCGACATGGATGGTGATCTTCAAACTTATAAAGCACGACTAGTGACAAAAGGGATTATAAACAAATTCATAGTAGTGACTGTGAGGATACGAGCAAATTCATAGTACGGACTATGATAAAATCCTCTTTCGCCATTAATCATGATCAAGTCATATTGAGTTCTTGTTGCCATATCCGCATAATATGATTATAAAATATGGCAAATGGATATCAAAATCTGTTTTCTACGTGAAAACATGATTGAGGGTGTGTACGTGACACAACCCAAAGTTTTGAGCATTCAAAGAATTCAAGTAGCGTATGCAAGTTTCAAAGATTCTTATAAGGATCGAAACATGCATCAAATAGTTGGAGTCATAGTTTTGATAAAGAAATCAAATGGTTTGATTTTATCAAAAGGATGATGAATCTTGTGTTTTCAAAAGGATCAGTGGGAGCATATCGGCATCCTAATGCTATATGTGGATGACATATTGCTTGTTTGAAATAACATTCTTACCTTGCAAGAAGTAAAATCTTGGCTAAGAAAGTAATTTCAATTAATGTTTAAGCAAGGCTGCCTATATTCTTGAAATTAGAATCTATATAGATAGATCTAAAAGAATGTTTTGTTTTAAGTCAAAGCATTGAAAGCGTTCAATGAGAAAGACTTAAAAGAAGTTTGCTTATGTTAACTGTGTAAATAGTTGCACATATACAACTGATTGCAATTAGTTGCAATATATCAGTCGAGATCTAGTATTCTCTTAAAAAGAGATGTTATGATTTTGAAAGGTTCAAAATAAAACGATATAGCTAAATATCTATAATAGTAGTCAAAGTATATTGTTACATATGATGTAAAGGAAATTTTGGATGAAGAAGTTCATCACAGAATGTTGTGTTTTGTTCTAAGCATTGCTTATCCTGTGAGACTATTGTAGGGACAATAGTTCAATGCGTAAGAACCTTGTATGACACAAGCATATACTTAGGCGTTTTTTTTTTTCACTAATTTAGAGAGGCTGTCTCTAAAGAGAGAGTAAAATGTGTAAAGTAACAACGGAAGCGAAAATTAATAATTCACTGACAAAGACTCCTGCACAAGTGAATACATGAAAGTCATGTAGGTCAATGGGTATAAGATACATGTATGATTGGCCATAGTGCAAGTGGGAGATTGTTGGAGATTGTGCCCTAAGGCCAATATTGGATTATGTAATTTGACTTCTAAGATTAATCTAGTGTAGATTAATATTATCATTTATGTTTGTATGTTAGCATTTATGATAAGTATCCATGAATAAATCGTGTTATTCCAAATATCCCTAGTCGATTGTTATTATGGGAATAATAACAAACTAAGACTAGTGTGAGTGATAATGGATATTCATAAGATGAATATAGTGTATACAGATACAGATTATACTCACGGGTAATATGTTAGAGAACATATTACTGGAGACCCACTATGAGATCAAGTTCATGGTTATGTGTCACAACTGATCTTGATTATAGTAGTGTCATTAGCTGATTCCTTTGACCTGAGGTCACCATGGATTCCGGGATGAATTCAGGTTGTGCTTTGATGCAGTCAAACGCTGCTTGTAACAGAGTAGTTATAAAGGCTGTGATTGGGTACGATATGACTCATGCCTTGGGATGTGAGTGACAGATATGGGATTTTGTCCCTCTCTATCAAGAGAGCGATATCACTGGGCCCCTCGATAAGTGAGACTGTTATATGCATGGCCGTGCTCAAATAATTGATAAGAGTATCAATTGATTTGTTTAAACAGTCCGCTTTGAGATCGAGAAAGCATATGATTAATTTATATAAGATTGACAAGTGTACCATGTCTTATAATTAATCATGATATCAAGAGACAAAAGGGAATATGACACATTCTATAAGTAGGTTTATTGGATTATACCAATCATATGAATTGGGTAGTCATAATGGCTTGCTAGAGTCCGCTTATGACTTATGAGGGCATTATGGTAATTTCCTCATTGCCAATTTATATGATCCTACGGGGTCACACACAAAGAGCAAAATGAGATTCACTTAATTCGGGGATAAATCATTATGAGATAATGATTTATTATTGATGAGAAATTAAATATATATAAAGATATATATTTACATGTATATGTATATACACATGAACATATTAATAAGATTAATATATTTATGGCATAAAGTATGCTATATATATATATATGTATATTATAATTATATTATATGGTGATATAATTAATTATAATATACATTTACGTATATGTGTATATATATATATACATGTATGCATGTAAATATTAATAAGATTAATATAGCATAAAGTATGCTAATTATATTATATGGAGATATAATTAATTTTACATACATATGTGTATATGATGGAGAATTGACTAAGTTTAATATTAATTGAGAATTAATAAAACTTATGGGGGCTAATTTATAATTATAATTAAATATAGTATTTAATTACAATTATAAGTTAATAATAAAAAAAAAAAAACCCTAGAACAAGGATAATATACAGCAGCAGCCCCCCATCTCCATCATTAGCCGAAAATTGCTTTTGGCCAAGAGTGAAAAATATCGATTTTTCACCTTCTCATTCGAAGAACTGTTCTACGATCCCGGCGCTAGCACGCGGTGAGTCAATTGCTCGGTGTGGATCAACTGTAGAGGGAATCTGCTTTGGTTCCTGTATCCAATCCTGCAAAATTAAGAGGTAATTCTTTAACCCTCCTTCCAATTCAATGCAATGTACATGGGTCCTTGGTGGGGATTAATTCTTTTATTTCCGCTGCGTATTTTGTTTTGTGCGATTAATTCCCAACATAGAATCATAAGAGGAACACCATCAAAATCATACAAAAACCTACCAAGCTACCTCAACATGCTCAAAAAGACAAATCCAGGAACAATAATCAACCTTGAAACAAAAGAAAACAGATTCCTGTATCTCTTTGTATCTATGGAAGCGTTAATAAGAGGTTGGCAGCATTGCAGACCAGTTGTAGTTGTTGATGCCACATTCTTACAAACATACTACAACAGAACATTAATATCAGCATGCACACAGGATGCCTCAGGTAAAGGAAATTATTCAATAAATAAAACAATTATGATATTATACATTTTTGATACATTCCTGATTCCTGATACATTGTATCGTTTATGTATAAAAAAAAGTATCACCTAAGTAACATAAAAATGTGCTATGTATATTTAGAGAAGATATTCCCATTCGCATATGCAGTAATGGATATGGAAAATGATGAATCCTGTGAGTGGTTCTTCAACCAATTTAAACAAGTGTATAACCAAAGAACAGGGATGACCATAGTTTCAGATAGACACAAAAACATAGAAAAAGCTTCCAAAACAGTGTACCCAGCAATTCCACATTGTATTTGTGCATTCCACCTCCTCCAAAATCTCAAGACCAAATACAAAAGCAACATTCCAGAAATGACAAAGTACTACAACCTAGCATCAAGAGCATACATAGTGAAAAAGTTTAACAAGTACATGTCTAAATTGCAGACAATAAGCAAAAAAATCCCAGAATATCTCCAAGATGCTGGACACGAAAAATGGAGCAGAGTACGTTCACCCAACGAAATATATAACAGTCTCACAACAAACATAGCAGAATCAACAAACTCAATCAACAAAGCAGCAAAAGGACTACTGATCACAACACTCGTAGAGTACCTATGCAGTATGGTCTAGGATTTCTTTTACAAAAATAGAAATATCGCTCTAGCAACAATGACAGAACTAACACAGAAGCAGGAATAAAAAATAAGAAAGAACTACATTCCAACATTGCAAATACAAGTAAACATAAAAAACAACACAGCTATATTATGTTTTGCTTCTAATGCATTCCTGATACATTCTTGATTGTATCATAAATATATCAGAAATGTATCAAGAACTTATCATAAAGGTATCAAAACATAACTCATTAATTTCTTATATAGTACATGCATGATACATTTATGATACAATTTTATGACTAACAAAAACAAAACTTGAAAAAAATAGGTAAAACCATCAACAAATCACCTAGTCACAGTCTCAAAAGATGGCATAGATTACACAGTTGATATGAAAGAAAAGATATGTACATGCAACATATTCCAAACAGATGAGATCCCATGCACACATGCCCTAGCATACATAAGGAAATTCCACCTCAGCACTTATGATTACTGCTCAGCATACTACAAAAAAGAAAAGATGTTGGACACGTATAAGGGAACAATATATCCAATCCAATCAAAAGACATATGGGACATACCTGAAGAAATCATAAATCAACAACTTCAACCACCAGAAGCAAAACAGAAATCAGGACGACTAAGGAAATAAAGAATGAGACCTGCTTGGGAAAGAAAATCAACAAAGAGACTAAAATGCGGATTATGTAGATAAAGAGTTCACAATAGGAGAACATGCAGCAACATAAAATTAATGTAATTTCACTTTATAATAACAGATACTGTAGAAAATATAAAACAAATTACTAATTCAAAAAAATTGAGACCTTGTATATCTTTTAACCTGAATTGCATAAAAGATAATACATCCAATGTATATATTTGAATAAAAAAAGAAACTAGACCTTTATCAACAAAAAAAATGTTTTATAATGTACAATACTACCTTAGAAAAAAAATAAATTTCCATCTAGCATCTCAGTGTACTCCATATCACTCTCTAGTCCTTCTTCAACCTTTGTCAATCTAGGATTATATAAACTGAAGGTTAGCCTAAACCTATGAGCTTTCACATCAAGAGGATCAGAGATCTCCCTTTGCTCTATCAAATACTCCATAAAAGACAAAGAAAAGATTCCACAATCACTGAAAAAAAAATCATCAACTCCATGCCAAAAAATGTATCCCAAATGTATCAAAATTGTATCAGGAATGTATCCGGATTATATTAGACTTGTATCAGAAATGTATCCGAAATGTATCAAAAAATCAATAAGACTAGAATCATAAAATATATCAGACTTAAATCAAAACATATCATAAATTTATCAGAAATGTATCGGAAATGCATCATAAATGTATCAGACTAGCATTATAAAATGTATCATACTTGAATCAGAAGTGTATCACAAATGTATCAGACTTGTATTAAAAGTGTACCAGAAATATATAAAAAATGTATCATAAAATGTATCAGACTAGCATCATAAAATGTACCAGACTTGTATCCAAATGTATCACGAATGCATCATAATTGTACCAGTATTGTATCAAGAATTATCAGGTATCTAACAGAAATTTATCGGAAATGTATCAGAAATGTATCAGACAAAAAAATCTTACCAATTAGTATACTAAGATACATTATCAACAACCACAACATCAAGTGGACGAAGATGATCCTTCCCAAAGTACTCTTCAGACTCAAGAATGTCAGGCCTTAAAGAAAAAATCTCAAACTTCTCTATGAAATAAGAAATCAAGGTTGCATACTTATCAGAAGAGTTATATGTCGTATGAAAACTAGCCTTCTCCTTTAATGAATCATAGATATACAACTTTTCGATCCAAAAACACAAACCTTCCCAACACCTAATGATTTTGATTCATATGCATTGGGAAAAAAACAACATCCACCTCACTCCATGTCTTTCCACAACAAATACCACAGCCAAACATAAAATTGGTTATTGTATCAGCAAACTGCAACTTCTCATTTTCCTCATCAGTATGTAAAATATCTTTCACAACAGTAAAAAGACATTTCACCCTCTGGTCAAAGTGCAATTTTGTGGTAGTGAATCTAAGAGATACTTTTTGAATACTTGCCCTTCTTCCTCAAATATAAAGCACCAAATCCATATGTTACAAAAAAAAAAAAAAAAAAAAGCAAAATCAAAGATAAAAATACAATTATAACAAAAACTATAAATAAAAAGGTATAATGAAAAGACAAAAACAAATACATACAACACTAGATAGAAGCTCCCTTGGTGTATAAAGTTCATAAAAGAAAGTGTTGCAATCAATTGTACAGATTCTTAAATCCAACGGTGGTCTAAGAGTATTAATCGCCGCTCTAAACATCTTGTTCAATTTCTTACTGAAACAAAAACAAACAACAACATAAGAAAAAAATATAAAAAAACACATAAAAAAAAGATTCAAACTAATTACCGCCTGACAACCAACTTATTCTTATTAATAAATTGGTGGAACAAAGCCACATCCAGAACACTTGGATACTCTTCCAACTTAGCAAAAGTATCCAAAGGACAGATCCCAACCACAACTATCCTAGCATTTTGCATAGATCCAGACAAAGGAGTATAATGTGACGTCAACATATGACCAACTCTCTTCTTTCGCTTCAGAAAAGCAGCCGTCGTATCAGTACTAATAATAGTGACCTCCTTTGAACTCACATCTTGTAACAAAAAATAAAAACACAAAAAAAAAATAAATAAATAAAACCAGATCCCAAAAACAAAAAAAAATTAAAATTAAAAACAGATAAAAAAATACGCATATAATGTGACAACTTCCAACTCTTAATACTATCTACTTCAATTTTATCCAAAAGAGCAGGATCAAAAGAATCTAAAAAGCAACTAGAAGAATCCTGAACATATATAAAAAAAAAAAATCAGAAATGTATCATATATCACAAATGTATTAGAGTTGTATCAAAAACGTATCAGAAAAGTATCAGACTTATATCAGAAATGTATAACAAAACATGTACCATAATAGTATAATAATATTATTAATAAAGTATACAGAAAAGTTAACACTATACAATCATAAAAACAACAAAAGTTTAAAGAAAACATACTGCTTCCTTAAGCTTTCCAAGTGCAGCCACACCTTCATGCTCAACCTTATCAACAGCAACAGCTTCTTAAATAACCGAACTACTAGCTTCACTAGTCACATCATCTTCCGCAACAACTTCACAAGCTACACCGACAACATCACTGAAGTCAGTTATATGGTTAAAAGTAAAGGTTGGATTGACATCACCGTCTCCCTCATTAGCATCAGGAACAACTCCTTCAACACCACAATCTTCACGAACACCCTCAACAACATCCTACTTAACCATAGATACATTATGCTCTTCAGATACCTTCTTATTCTCATTTCCCTTCTCATTCTCATCTCCCTTCTCATCCTCCTCCTCATCTTTCTCCCCTCGATGTTCCTTCTCATTCTCTTCCTCATTTACCTCCTCATTAGCATCAACCATATTAACATCATCTTCCTTCTCTTCCACCTCATCTTCTTTCTCTTCCTCCTTCCTATCCTTCTCCTTCTCTTCCTCCTCATCTTCCTTATCCTCCTCCTTCTCATCATCCTCGTCATCCTCTTGCCTATCATCTATACCATCATCCTCCTCTTCCTCCTTCTCATCCCCTTCCTCCTCATCCTCTTCATCTTGATCCTCCTCCCTCCAATTTCTTCTTCCTTATCATCATCATCATCCCGATCTTCATCTTCATCATTATGTTCATCTTTACCAGACTCACCACCAAAAAACACCTCTTTTTTAAACAAAAATGTATTAGAGTTGTATCAGAAATGTATCAACATGTATCAGATATAAGAAATATATCAGACTAGCATCATAAAATATCAAACTTGAATCAAAAGTGTATCACAAATGTATTTGATATACTAGAAATGTATTGCAAATGTAACATAAAATGTATCGAAAAATATCATATATGTATTATAAAATGTATCAGACTACTATCATAAAATGTATAAGAGTTGAATCAGAAGTGTATCACAAATGTATCAGATTTGTATCAGAAATGTATCGGAAATATATCAGAAATATATCACAAAATGTATCAGACTATGATAATAAAATGTATCAGACCTATATCAAAATGTATCAAAAATGTATCAGACTTGTATCAGAAATGTATCAGAAATGTATAATAAACACAAAAAACAAGCCTTTTCACCACTAGACCTCATAGCTTCCTGCAAAACACAGAAAGGAGAAAATAATAAATTTAAAACACATTATAAAAACAACCAACAAAAAAATACTAAAAAAAAAAAAAGCAAATTACCAATTTATCTAAATGTTGGCTAATAGAAATCAACATTCCAACAATAGAAAGAAAAGAAGACTCAATAGATGCCCGAAAAGAGGCAATCTCAACTAACAAACCAGCCTCACCAGAAGGCCCTTTCCTAGCATCAACATTCTTATTCCCAGCATTAGTCTTCTTAGACTTTCTCTCTCTAACAACCTCAGCAACACCATCTTTACCTTTACTTTTGGAGTGAAAATACCTCAACTCCAACTTCTCAATCTATTCTGTAGAAGCTTCTAAATCCTTCAAATCCAACTAAAATAAAAACAAGAACAGAAGAGAAATAAACATAATAACAACAAACACAAAAAAGTAAAGAAAGAAAAATGAGAAGTATAGAAACATACACTCCTAGTAGATCTTGAAAAAAATCAGAGAATCCAATTTAGCACTTTGAAACTGCTTGTCAAAAGCCTTCCATTAATACATCCTAGGAATGAGTGTAGTCTTCCCAACCCTGCTGTAAATAACAACATTACAGCCAGGACACACTTTGTAAAACCAAATCTGAAAAAACAAAGGACAACCCTCCAAACAATAGCATCTATGATGAGTCCTTGAAAGACCAGTTTTCTTCAATTGATAAATGGTTTCATCAAAAACCATAGAACCCTAACTATGCTTCACATAGTCACCGGACTCAACCAAATCAATATGCTCCATCGGCACAGAATGCTCCTGATCTAAACCAAGCAAAAAAAGTAGCAGAAAAGCATCAAAACTGTATAAAAATAACAAAAAAATATTGGAAATAACACAACATCCAAATGTATCAAACAAGTATCAGAAAAGTATCAAACTTGTATCAAAACAACAAAAATCATTAGAAAAAACAAAAGCATACAAAAATGCATTAGAAAGTATCACAAAAGAACCAAAACTGTTTCAAAACCACAGAAATCATCAGAAATAATCGAACATACAAAATGTATCAAAAAACAAAACAAACAAAAAGTTTAAAAGACATTCATCAACTGAATATCTTAATATACAAAATGTATTACAAAAGTATCAAAACGGTATAAAAACAACCAAAAACAAAGAATCAGAAATAACAAAACATGCAAATGTACTAAATAAGTATCAGAAAAGTATCAAAACTGTATCAAAACAACAAAAATCACCAGAAAAAACAAAACATACAATAATGCATCAAAAAGTATTACAAAAGAACCAAAACTGTATCAAAACCAGAAAAATCATAAAAAAATAACAGAACATACAAAATGTATCAGAAAACAAAACAAACAAAAAGTTTAAAAGACATGCATCAACTGAATACCTTCAATCTCCTAGTAACCAGCTCTCTCTTGACTTCCTTAATAGCCCTTTTACGAGAAACCTTCTTAGTTTTGAATTTTTTACTCTTAAGTTTACTAGAAACCCTCTGCGAACTAGAGGCTTTAACAGACTTCAACTTATAAAGCGAAATATCATCATCGCCATGAAAGCCACTTCTCTGCCTCTTCGCCATTTTTAAAATAAAACAAAACACAGAAAAACCTAAATACAAGATGAAAAAACAAAAATAACAATCGTGAAGAAATACGCAAAAATTATCTTAAATATAAAGCAGAGAAAAGCAGATAACCGTTGCCGCACAAACGCTGAAGTAGAATAGTGGAGAAATGCCCAAAAAAACGAAGTGAAATGGTGCAGAAAACGATCGTGGAGAGAAAACACGAATTCCACAAGGCAGTTAACAAAAAAGAACGTATGTAAGAAAACTGTTAAAACAAAAAGCGTAAAAAAAAAACATACGAACGTACGCACGAAAGAAAACTTAAATTTGAGGTAAATCCGGTAATTTCCCTTTTATCAACCAACATGCGAAATTGCATGTCAAAATCCAAAAGATGAGATAAACTAAAAGAAATGTATGGTGCAAAACGGCAAATCCATGTTTATAAAATATTAAACCATAAATTCCATTTCGTAAACGTCCAAACCATAGAATTTATGTTATACCTGTCCCATTTTATTTTCATTTAATTGCATAGACTTTTTTTTATGGGAATTAATTACACTGACTTGAGATGTTTTAACAAGGAGTTTGTCATTACGACAATCAGAGCATGACAACGAAATTATTTCAGAAATACTTGTAATTTATCTTTATCTGTTCGTTTTCTTCTTCCATCATTCAACATTACTAATATTTTATTCTATTATTGTATAAGATTACCCAGTAAACTTTTGGATAATGACATGTTAACTTACATTCATTATTTATATAAGTTAGGTATGCCATTAATATTATTACATTATTACTGTTACGAGCCTCATTAATTTTGCACTTGTTTAGGTGAAACAAGTTTTCACTACCGTAAATAATATCACATCACGTGATTAACAACTTTTCACTACCTCATTAAGTTAGTATTGACAACTTTTTACACGTTAATAGGCTATGTTATTTAACCTTTCAACCATTAATTATACCCTACGACGCTTCTTATTTTTCTCAACTTAAAAAAAAAAAAATCAATTTAGCTCCTTAAAATTGACAAAAGTGATATAAAGTGTCCATTCAATCAGACGTGACAGTGATAATCGAAGTTCTTCATAACTACAGTATGAAGATAAAAAATGCTGATTATTTAATAACAAAACAATAATAAAAAATAATAAAATCAATACCACTTCTTTCCCAATTTTCTCACATCTTTTTAATTAAAAAAATAATGGGATAAGTACAATACTGAGACATGTGGTTTCACAATATTAATAAAAGTAGTCTATCGTTCAATATACTCTCTAAAAACTCTTCTACCCTTTAAATTTTTACCTCAAATTTTGCATGTTGATTGATTAAAATACAATAAACCTTAGTGACAAAATTCATAAATTTTTAGGAAGTGCATGTATTTTTTTTAATTAATAATGAGAAAAAGAGAAAAAAAATTTACAAAAAAAGAAAAAATCCGAAATTTTTTAAAGCTTTTTAACATTTTGTTAAATAATATGTATAAAATATTGAGATAATAAATAGTAAAAAATATAAGTTTAGCATAGAAATTGAGTTAATGGTGTGAACTTTAGGTTCTTAATCTAATCTCCGTGCAAAACTCTATGTTTTTTACCATTTAGCATCCTAATAATTTATACATATTATTAAATAAATTTCCATTAAGTTTTAAAGATTTGAAAATTTTCTAACCAGTTTTTAAATTTTTTATGAATTTTTTTTGTATTATTATTATTAAAAATATAAGCGTCTCACGAAAAATTTCAAGTTTTGATATTTTGGTTTATTGTATTTTAATTAACCAACATACAAAATTTCAGATAAAAATTCAAAGAAAAAATGAGTTTTTAGGAAGTGTATTGGAAAGTAGATTACTTTTATTAGCATTATGAAACTACATGTCTTATTTTGTAAAAATTTAAACCACATTTACATTTTTCCAAATTGCTAAAACAATATAGTTTATTTTTGCACTTATCTAAAAAAAATCACCAAGCTTAGAGCGAAAGCTTCAAAATTAGTTTTTCTTTGCTTTCTGTCCATTCCAAAATGTTAATTAACTGTACAAAAACCATCAATTCATCTTCTTCTTCTCCAATTTTCTCACATCTTTCTAATTTCCTTCTATTTCTCGACAAAATTAACAACTGATCTCTTGCATTTGCTCTCAACCTGAAATCAACAATTCAACAGCCAGATTTGCTACATCAGTGGGTTTAACCTTCGTAGAGCTGGCAATAGCGATTCCATAGCCAGATCATGATTTCGTGCATGAACTCTGCTCCGTTCGAAATCACGGTCATGCTTCCTTTCAAAACCCCCACGTTATTCCTAAAATTATTATTTTTTTCTTCTTTTTAGAAAACTAAAATCAATTGTTAAATCATTATTAATTGCAAAATGATCATGAGATTTGCTAAAAGAACTGAATAACATATTGAAATAAGCATTACGCAATATATTTTATTATCCACAAGAAATCCATAAAATTCAAAGGTTTAATAATGATAAAAAAAAAAAAAAAAACTAAATTTCAAAATCGAAACTCTAAACCTTAATTGTAAACAGTAAATCATGAATCCATAAATTACATTTTAAATTTTAAATCATAAATCCTATACTATAAATCTTAAATCATAAACTTTAAAATTGTAAATTTTAAATTATAAAACATAAATTTTATAATACAAATCATGAACAACAAATTCTTAAATTCCCAATCTAAAACTTAAAACTTTGACCATAAATGCTAAACTCTTGGATAATAAACCTTAAATGTTAAACTCTACTAATCGCTAAATTGTAAACTATAAATGCTAACCTCCTAGATATTAAACTCTAAATGCTAAAATCTGCTAAGCCCTGAATTCTAAGACCAAAATGTTAAACCCCTAAAGTTAAATCCCATAGATATTAAACTCTAAATGCTAAATCCTAAATGTTCAATCCCTATATATGAAACCTCAATCCTAAATTCTAAATGCTATACCCTATTAAATTTTAAATGCTAAATACCTAAATTTTAAATCCCATATTCTAATTAAATCATAAACACTAAGACTGCTGAATGCGAATTACATTATAAACTATTAAATCCTTAATCCTAAATTCTAAACCTTAAATTTTGAGTAATATTATTAAAAGTTATTAGTATAATTAATCTAATTAATTGGTTTGACACTCTTTCAGTTATCTTTTAATTTGTGTATTTTTAATAATTTTATGATAAAAAAAATTGATCAAAAAATTTGAAAAAGAAATCTTCAAACTAACCGAAAGCCAAGAGAAATTTAAAAGAGCTTCGATTTGATGGTGCAAGAGATTAGGATTAAAGGCAGGAATGGTGTGGTAAGAGAAACATTATTGCTAAAAAAAACCATGGACACATGGAAAGAGTTGGATTAAATAAAAGGATGAGTTATTATTGCTCGAAACAATTGGATTAAATTAAATTGACTTTAATTAATTGAAACCATAACTGTTGTCTATTGAAAAAAGTAGAATTGAGTAGATTAATTACAATAAAATATCTTATTGATAAATATCATAACGGGGGCTTAACTTGATTGTAAAATAGTTATGTGGAAGTGATGGTGCGCGTTAGTAGAAGAAAAATCTATTATAGAACATACTGTCAATAATTATAATTTCTGTGAGATTTACCAAAATACATTATTACTTCTTTACATTTTGCCAATTCAATAGTTATCTCTCCGTATTTTGCTTTCGTTATATTGATATCTCCTTTCGTTTATTTTGAATCTTTTTCCGTTCAAACTAATACTGTGACATAAAATATCCTCTTATACCCTTTCATCTCACTTCTTGTAAATCCACTTTTCTATTTAAAGCATATAAACAGGTTGCATATTCTCAAATAAAACGTGATGAATATTTTTTTTTATACGGTTTGAGAAATTATTTGAAATGATTAGTCGTCTAGAAAAAAGTAATAAATTCATGTTAAACCTCTTCCAATTCAATTGCCTTTCAAAGCATTTACAAAATCCTCTTAGTCTACAAATTTACAAGGAAAAATTGACATAAAAAAAGCTTTCTATTTGTCCCCACTAATTTCACCAGATACAACAAAAACCTCTTTAATCTGGCCATCTACTTGTATTTCAGCACAAAAACTTTGGCATCAACAGCATATATAGCGGTGCCACGGCGATGTACAGATTAACCGTCAGCTTCAAGTTCGGCTCCAAATTGTTCTAATCGTGCGGCATCCTCATCAAGATCCCGCACCTTAGCATGATTAACTAATCCATCATCCTCAGTAGCATGTATCTGTCTACCACCAAACCTGGAAAAAGACAAAATAAGAGAATGAAATCTTGTCAAGGCCAACCACATTTTTTTGTCGTTAACCTTATATGGCAAAATGATAGAAAAGTATTATCATCTTTAAACAGAGAAATTACCATCGTCCATTCATCAATTCTATGCACTTCCTTGCATCTTTCCTGTCCTTGAATCTTACCAAAACAAAACCCTGTGGATGATTCTCACATACCTGCAAGCAAAACCACCATTAAACACAGCAGTGCAACAAATCGAATCCAAACAAGCAGAGACAGACATATACAATATTATTCTCAAGCAAAGTCAGGAATTAATCTCATACGTTTTTCAGCCATCACAAAAAAGTAATTGCAATAGGGATGTTCATACGACTCATGAAATTATCAATATGTTCAGAAATGAAAAACATACTCAGACATCAGGTCATCTGGATCATTACAAACTAAGGGCACAAATGAGAAATTTCAGTTACCTTGACTGAATCAACAGGACCCAGTTTTTCACATTCATCCTTAACATCCAGCTCCAGTTCTGAACGTAAATTCTCATCGGCCTGTAAGTATAAGATGGTATCCAAATCAATATTCAGAACAAGCACAAATAAATTCCTAATCTGGGAGCGCAATAACCTATCCCACCTATTTGGATTTTTGAATTTGACAAAATGATTGATTTTAGAATACCAATCAAGGGAAAGTTCAGAAAAGGGAAAAAAAAAATTATGTTTTTGACACTTCCACAAAGTAGGGAGTACGATTTAATCAGAACAAGACTAGATAACGGCAAATCACTATCTTCTAATTTCTGGCAATAGCAGGCAAATTCCTCATTACCAATAGTATATCCCAACGTGAGATGAACTACAGGGTCTTGCTCCATCACAAACAAAAACACATTCCACAATTCATAAAAGTACAAAATTACAATGATTCTCATAGGTCTTTCTCTACATATAAAGAAAAGTACAAAACAAAAAATTGTGATTAGTCTTATCTTTTTCAGAATGTGCTTGCTCTTTTCTTTTTTTTCTTTTCTGGTAACAAAATACTGTCATTAAATATACCAACACTTCCTTTTTGCCAACAGCAGAAACAAAGGATAATAAGTTATCACAAACCAAACCACAACCCTCACTTTGCAGAAACGTCAAACCACAAGGATAACTGATATATAACAGAGATTATTAGTACTTGAACTCCATACTTGAGATGTGACAATGCCAAAATAAACTCTAATTTGGATATTTATAACTACTCACTGAAGTTCCATTTCAGTAATCACTCTTTAAACATTTATCAGTTAATTTTTTTACATAAAGCTTCCAAGCACCCAAAAACATATTTTAATATGACATTATTTACATAAATAAAAGAGCACACGGTCGGTTAACCGGTCCATGTGGATTTTTACAAACGGTTAACCGTTTGAACGGTTTTTTTAATTTATTAACCATACACCGTCCATTAAAGTCGGTTAACCATTAGCCGGTTAACCATTAATTTCGGTCGGTTAACAATATGTTTACGGTTAACCATTTACGAAATAGACATTATGATTTTGCTAAATTTATAATATTTGAGACCTCAAATAAATAGACCATAAATCTCAAAATGTAAAATAAAAATATAAAATTACAAGCCAGTCTTAATTATTAATTAAAATAACATTTTAACCATA
Source organism: Euphorbia tirucalli (assembly GCA_039660915.1). NCBI lineage: Eukaryota > Viridiplantae > Streptophyta > Magnoliopsida > Malpighiales > Euphorbiaceae > Euphorbia > Euphorbia tirucalli. The sequence continues at coordinate 18,926,466 of CM077639.1, forward strand.
AACTCCAATAATTAAAACCTTACTAAAAAAAAGTTCCCAAACATAGAAATTGTTGTACAAGATCAAACATTAATTAATGAAATTATTCTTCGCTTCGTTTTCCAGTGAGTATGAAATTAAGAATTGAGAGGAGTTAGGATTAGAAGAGAGTGACCGAGACTACTTGGTGTTATATAGTAAGAAAGTAAAATAACATCAAAGGCCCAAATGTTTCACTTATTATTCATATTATCTATATATATATATATAATTACATAATTTTTTAAGAAAAATATTTGTAAAAAGTAGGTTAACCGCGATTCCCATGGACTTTCGGTGTAAAAACCTAAGCCTAAACTGTACCCGTTAATTTCTAAAAATAAAAACCGTACACTAATCCATCGGTTTTGGTTGATTATATTTTTAGCTCGGTTTCGGTTTTTTTTGTGCACCCCTAGAAAACATTAATTATCATTGAAGAAATCTTCTACGGGAAAATTGTGGTCCGTATATGCTGCATACATTTCTGCAATGTAAGAGTGTCTTTCGACTCGGATCTATTTTTATATCGAATCTGAAAGATAGTTTGAGAAAATGAAAATTTAAAACCGTCTTCAATTGCAATCAGTTGAGAAGTTATCATCAAAATTATAACATTTTAAAAGAGGAAGTTCAATTTTCATTAAACTCACAAAGTTTGGGGTATTGGATTAGATCAAGGAGAAAACCTGTAGGAGATATGACAAAACCACCCACCACCGTTTATCCCTTGCATGCTTGACAAGGGAATTAATATCTGACCAGTTATGCTCTATGCATGTGAAGGTTGGATGGAAAGAAAACAAAATTTTGTACCAAAGTATTATTAATCAACATATCCTGGTACCAAAGTACACAAGAATGCAGACCTGAGAAATAATCAAAGTTTTGCATTCCCATGCTATCATGATTATGCAGCCAATATCTTGTGCTAAATCTCAAAATTTGCAATGTACAACCAGTCAATACAAGTGAATTTGCTCTTATGCCTATCAGATACGACAACACAGAAGCTTGCATTGAGCAGCATTTTGTGTGGTAAATTGGGATAAAGGTTTAGGAGGTTGTTGTATGCTACATAAGGGATTAATTTTTGTGGTAATAAGATGACGAAAATCACACATCTGCCATCTATTGAATTAACTGTTCACAATCCTACATAGCTGCTATATGTGAAAACGACACATTAAGAGCACAGCAAAAATCACCACAAAAGCATATGAATTAATGATATAAAAAAAACAATGTGAAAATATACACAATATTCCAAGTTTCCAACATAAACAAATAAAAAATGTAGCCTAAGGAGCTCCCCAAAAAATTTTACCCCATCTTTATACTATGATTGTCTTGAATTTATCTGTTATTGACATATGGCGTGTTAGGAAAGATTTGATGAATTTTCCTCTAGACAAGATCTAGCAACTAGGAAACTGATGCAAGCTTTTCTGAATAAAAGGTTATATGTCAAGTACATGAAATTTGACAAAACTATGCACAATCTTCTACATAATTAGCTAATTACACAACAAAAGAACGGTTTCATCATTTGGGACCAAACAAATGTCAAGAGACACATGACAAAAGTGATAGCAATAATCAGTATTTGAACAAACCAATTAATTTTTAAAATTTATTGTAAAGAAGCATGATAAAACAGCATACAGTTCAGTCTTACCCTCATTTCAGCAGGAGAAAACATGTAATGGAGAACAACAGTGGCTGGAATTGACACTTTTGCATCATCACGTCCACCTACACAGTAAAAGGAACATATGTCAACTACCAGTTAACATTACTCATAACGGCAACCTATAGTGGAACTTAAGATAGAGCCTCACAAAGCAGCACATATACATGTTCGAAAGAACAAAAGGCAATACATTCTTAAATATGAAAAAATATCATGTAATTTGCAAGTCTTTGTCTGCATCAAATTCACTAGCATACAAGTAGAAAATGAGAACAATGTAAATGTGGAATTGAACAGTAAGCCCCTCAAAGAGAACAAGTGAAAATATCAAATTCAGAATACCAACAAAAAAAAAAAAAAAAAAAAGGATGGATTTTAAATCCAGAAAATCTTTACATGCTGAGAGATAACATGGACAAAGAGAAACCCGTAAGCAGTATGCAGTATCAAAACTGAGAAACCAGTGTGACAGAAAAATAGAATTGAATAACTTAACTTCACGAAAGAGAACGGAACTCGCCAGTTTTCCTTCTTTCTCATCATGAATAACCATAAAGTTAAGAACACCATCATCCAAGAATTGCCTTTTAGATAAAGCATATACCATATATATTTCTCTGTCCTGATTCATAAGTTTTATTTTTTATCTTCAAAAGAAATCAAAAGAGAATCACCATCATGATCAGTAGACTACATTGCATTATTTATACCCTACTTTTGCACATGAATCAGCAAAGAATTATATATGAACAGGTTTTGGACAGTTTTTAAAGGAACAAGTTCTATAGTCAGAATAATTTTCTCATTGGTAGCATTGACCCTAAATCATAGATAGAAAGGTAATAACACAAGACTCTAATCTACAATATCCACCAAATTATATTTAAATATTTCAGATGTAGCAAATAAATGAACTCATAAAATGTTTTTGAACTGAATGTGATCAGTTGAAATACCACCACCATCCTATCTACGCTAGTATTTTAATGTTGAAATCGAAACATACCCCAACCAAGTATCTTCTCCTCCACCCGTTTAAGCTTCTTTTTCTTCTTGTTATCCACTTGTTTGGGTATAAATCTTTCCCCTGCATTTTATAGAAGACTTATAAACAAAATAACAAGTGTCTAGATAATGTAAAGATTCCATATCCTAAACAACAAGAAAATTATCATTGAAACAACTGAACAAATGACACCAATATGACTGACAAAGATGAAGTAAAATTATATTCATTACCCTTTTGCTGAAACTTGGCTCGACTAACCGACATAGGTATTGGGCCACCAGGACGTAATGGTGCCCCATCCAAAATTTTAATAGCCAGATCAACTGATGGTTCCTAGAGCACAATCCAAAATCAGATAAAAATGCCTAACAATTGTATATGTAATAACTCATAAGCCAAGCTCAATTAACAAACAACGAAATTACTTTCAAATATGTAATCAGTGCATCTCCCTTCAATCTGCCCGTCTCTTTGTCAACATAAATCTTTATGCGAGGCTTTTTTGTTTCAGGGTCCTGTACAGTTTACAATTTGCATCAGATGTCAATACATAAAACCAGTTGTGAAGGATACATGAGACATGGAATAACAAAAATAAGAACATGTCCCATCCTTCCAGGGCTCTCAACACTCTCTCAGCAAACTAGTTTCGAACTCCTTCAACAATATTATCATTTCCAAATTTGATATTTTCAATGATCTCATACAATTGTCTAAAACTGTGCTAAACAAACCAAACAAACCTCTGAAATCAATGCAATGATGTCAAGGCCTCTAAAAACTAAAACAATATAGAATAACTTATAAAACTTCTTTAAGTGTCTGTTTCGCAAAGAAAACATTAAAAAAATTCTTCAATTCTTGGAAAAGCAGCACATGGTACTAAAGAATTTCCTAAACATCCTAGCAGATTGCTTAATTAGAGAACCATATGGCTCCTTATATAGGTGAGACAACACTCCCCTTTTAGGTAACCTTTTGGAGCCTATTTTTACATGATATCATAGCCTTGTATTCAATGTCAAGTCACTCGTGGATAATTGCTTCACGCTCCAAATGGTTCAGGGGGCGCAAGGGGTTTAATAGAGATAGTGATATGGGCCAGCATATTACTCAATGGCCTAAAGTCTATTCAAGAAAGAAGGCAGGGAGACAAGTGGAGACCAAAGATATGGGCAGTTAATTATTACCTTGGGGAGAGTGAGTGGGAGGGGATAGATATGTAATTCTTGTTTGGGTAGCTGCGGTGGGGGGATTATGTCATGCGTTTTTATCTTCTTTGTTTGTAAGCAAACCAGGGTCGACTGTAAGCTTGGGAGTAGGGACTTCTCTACTAGTTGTTTATCACCTTGCAAATTTTCCTTCCTCTGTTCTAGAGAAAGTGTTAGCTTCCTTTATCTTTAATAACAATACTCTTGGAACACTCATCTTGTGCTTTTCAAATCCTATTATTCCTTCTTCTATTGTTTGATTTCCATCAGGGTCTGTGTTAAAAATCTCATATTTCTTAATCAGGGAGCTACATAGCTCCTTATGTGAGGCCATCCTCCCCTTGTAGATACCTTTCAGGGGTGAGTTAGGCCTATGTTTACACATACTAATGAAACTTGCACAACAAGTATTTAGATTAATACCCAAGACATCGGCGACAAAAAAATTATTAGTTCCCAATTGATCTGACACAAATAATTTGCAGCCTATGAAAAGGATGATTTCATTAGTTCCTATGTACAGCAACAGGCATAAAGAAATAAGATGTAAGTTTTACCTCTTTGATTATCCCACACTTGGAAAATACCTCTGCCACCTGCAACCAATTCCCCAAAAGTGAGTTTCTCGTCAAGATGATCATAATAAAACAGTATAATTTACCTCTTCAGAGGTGACATCATCTGGCAGCCCAGTTACATAAACATGTGTGTTGACTTTCAATTCAAACCAGCTATCAGGGGGCTTATTGGCTTGCTGCAAAGAAGCCATAAGATAAAAAACAGCATTAATGAACAAGAAAACACAAAACCTCACAGACTATAAATTCTGTCATGACAATAGCATTGTTGATACCACAATTATATTTATATTTTTGTAGTAGTAAGTGCCTCTTCTGTTTTGAAAATAGCTGAAGCTAATGCGGTAAACAAATACACAGCCAGGAACCATCTCTCATACTTATAAGACGGCACTTGAGAGGAAGAGGGCAAAAAAAACCTTTTTTTCTGCTTCCTTGTCCTTCTTATCAGCTTCTAGTTCTTTATTATCAACTTGTATGTTATCAGCTTGTACGTCCTGCTTATCAGCTAAAACATCCTGTAGCTTTCTCTTGCCATTACGATTTGTTTCATTAGTACCGTTAACTTCTTCGGAATCTGCATCACCTCTCTCTGTAGTGGGAAAAATTTCCTCCTCTTCCAAAAAGGTCATTTCTTCTAACCCATACTGCCCACTTGATAAGTTATCCTAGAGACTCATCAATAAATCAAGAAAACTCTATTATGCTTTCACCATAACAGTGATAGAGATAAATAGACAACATAATACAAAAATGTCAGAATAAGACACAATAAATCATGTTTCAGTAAAAAAAAAAAATCATGTTTTTCTAAAATAACAATCAGAAATAGCCACTCAATAACAAATGTGTTGACATTCTTGAGGTTCTCCCCCACCCAAAACCATCCCCGAAATACTTCAAATACATCAGCATACACAGACATGCATGCATAAAAGAAATGCCTGATATAATTAACAATTTTTGAACACCAGTGGAAGTTTTGAAAGCAATCTCTGGACCAGCAAGAAAAAGGGAGTTTATTCATTGGCACCCTTGGTGTTACAAAAAGAAATAAGAAATAAAATATATGTTTCAACAACAAAAGTTGACTATCAGTTAATGACAATTCAATTGTGAAAACCCAAAGACAATCATCAATAACAAGTCCATATAATTCTTAGGCTAACCAAACTCAAATACTAGCATATGCAAGTGGTATCACATTCTGTCATTAGAAAAAATACGAAATAAAAAATAAAATAAGACTCAATGTGAAAACCCAGGATCAAACTTGAGAGGTCCCCCAACCCAGAATAATGGCATTTACAGTTTTCTTGAGAGGTCCCCCAACCCTATTTTTCCAATAGGGCAATTTAGATAACATGGTACTCAAGTATAAATTCAAAAATCTAATCATTGTGTTGATACCAATCAGTAGGTAAAAATAAAAAAGCTCACAACCAACCTGAGGAACCCATGCTCTGACACCTCTATGCCACTTGTATGTAGTGCCATCATCATCTGTAAATTCTTCCTCGCCGTCTGGTGGAGACTGAAGCCTTTCACGATCTATGTCAATGTCACCACTGACATTGGCAGAAAGAGACCCATTTTTCAACTGTTCTGCTTCAGCTTCTGCCTCTCTGATCTCCCTCTGCCATTTCTCAAACTCTGATTCGTCGTCATTAATGGTCACTGCAGGACAAATCACAATATAAGTTACTGTGTTCAAGTCACAGAAATTATTCTAATGATTATCCCCTCAATTTCTTTCATGAGTTAAAAAAAAAGGTACAACAAAAAGCTTTTACCTGCACCAGAAACATTAGTTTGCTGTTTATTGTCATACTTAGAACTACTTTGTGAGTCAACAATGCCTTCCTTTGGCACTCTAACGTTGTGGTGTTTCTCCAACTCATTGCCATCGTTAGAGGGTACTGGAAAAAAAAATATCTTGTGGTAAGAAACCTCAACAGAAACACTATACACTTCACAGTCAAATATAGAACACAAAGAAGCATAAACCTGCACAAAACTTTTTCTTTTTTGTTTTTCAAAAGAAAAGTAAGCACAAGGAGAAAATTGACCTGCTACAGAGGAATCAGTTATCTGTTGAGAAACTCCTGATATTAGTTCAGGTATTGACGATAATGGCTGCCACATGGTTCTTCCTTCAGACCATACAAGTGCACTTTCTGAGACATATCCATTTTTGAAATGTTCTGTGCAGGCGCAGTAAAGAAGCAAAGTAGATGATTCAATAGCTCATTAACAAGTTACAGATGCAACAATTTTCCTGAAACCGTGATAACTGGTGCAACTGAAATTCAAGGAGAGAAATTTCACCTGGGTAAATTTGAGCACTCAAGATGAAGCATCAACAAAAAATTTAAAATTCCAAACACAAAACTATACACCGACATTATTTTATACCCATCTTCATTCAAGAAAATAATATGTTTTTTCTGTGAAGAAAACAAATACAGGAACCATGCCAAACCTGAAAAAATATACATTCACAACTCATAAAAGCACCCAATTAGATATATGAAACTCACCACGCAGTTCAGAAGTTGCATAAGGTCCAACATGTTGCTGATTTTCACCGAGAATATACCATCCTATTTCCATAGTCGTACCCTCACTCCCCTCTGCATAAATTGCATCTTATTAATTCTTGTGCAATCGTAAATAATAGACATGCTTAGACTGACCCAAAATCGTAATTTAACTCCTGATCAAATACTATCACTCTTAAATTTATTTCATATTACAAATGACAACCAAAACAAAACCCTCCACATACTAACACCCGTTTTCACATTAGAAGCAGGAAAAAGAAAATGCCTTTTTCTTTTAATCCTCAACTTATTTTACTAAATTGACAAACGAGAACCTAGGCCATGAATAAGACGATATTCAGGAGGAAGACAGACCAAACGTGTAGCAAGGATCAAGTATGAAGATACTAACCAGAAGGTTGTTGACAGTTTTGCTCATCGGAGCCGCCGTTTATGGTGGACATGATTCTCCGTTCTTTTCTTTAAACCAAAATCGGAGACGATGAAAATGTGTTAAACCGAAGACAGTAGAAACTCTCTAACTGTTTGGATATCACTGTCTCAATGTCCAGATCGGAGACAAGGATATATCCCTGCACCGAATAAAGCTTGGATTGGTTCGGTTTAGTTTTTTAAGGGCTAAATCAATTTCATAAAATTTTGTAAAAGTTATTTATAATCTCAATTTTTTAATTCAATTTCGTGAATTAGATTTCATAAATTTCATTATTCATTCCCCAAATTCCACCAAAATATTTATTTTTCTGGAGCGAATTTCGTTCGAACAGGTTATATTATTTCTTTTTATGATGAAAATAACAAGTTACATTATACATTCACCTAATTTCATGAAATTTACGAATGAATTTCTTATTGTAGAGAGCCAATATTTTAATTCTATAATGTCATTTAATATTTATGTATTTTCTCTTGTTTTTGTATTTTTAATCAAATTGTAAAAGTTAAAATTTTGTAGCATACTTTGTATTACACAAAAGTAGGTATAAATTAAAATTGTAATTATGAAAAATCTCAATTAACAAGGATAATAAGAAAATAAAATAACATAATATTGAATTTTTTCAGATGAATATGAGTTATATTTTTCAGTTATAATTTAAATATATATCATTGTATTTGTCTAGATTAACTCTTAAAAAAATATACATTACTTCATACTATATGTTTTAATGAGGATATTTTATAAGATAAGAGTAATGAATTTTTTTTATTTCACTTATTGGATATAAAAATAAAGAATTCATATTTAATTCTGAATTTATATATCAACTAGTTGAAAGCCCGTGCAATTGCAAGAATTATAATTTTTTACATTAAATAATAAATGATATTAGGATATAATGTCTTAGTTTTTCTTAAATAGCAAAAAGTTTAACTTTAATCATTCAAATTAAAACAAATTTAATTTAAATTAAAGTAAAAATTAAATTCTTTTAAAAAATTGATGTAAGCTTTAATTCTCTCCTTCTAAAAAGTAGAGAGAAAATAAAAAGAAAATATGAAGTATTTAATGTGTCAATATAATGAACTAATGTGTAAGATTTGTATATTTATTAATAACTATTTAAAAAAAAAAATCATTTACGTACTACTAAATTTTACGTGAAAGTTATACTAATTTAATTTTATAAAATGATGAAAACCGGAAGGAAGGCAAACGTTTTTTTTTTTTAGTTATTACAGTGCATTTTTTATTTATTTTTTTTATTTGTACCCAATTACTAAACTGACCAAGCATAATTAGGAAAAACTTACAGTCCTTGGAGCTGTTTCTTGTGTTCACACTACATTCCTCGTTTTTTGTATTATTTTTTATTTATTCATCATGTTGCCTACTAATTGGATACTAAAAAGTGTACTAAATCACATGGTAGTACTTACACAAGATTAAGTTTCGTTTCCTCAGAAATTAAGGATAAATAACCTTAAATTTCTTTACAAGTATGTATATATGATTTATTTCAATAATTTGATAAAAGGAATAATGTAAAATCAACTAAAACTAAAAACACAAAATAAACAGTTATTAAGTAGTCAAAATTGATTAAATACAGAATAAAAAGATAACAACAATAAAAACTCACACACTTGTCCAGCAAAGATCAAGCAGGTTTAGTAACTCTTTATTTCTTTCTATTATAAGCAATTTAAGAACGTAGATCTAAAATATCTTACCCCTCAAGTCACCAAACTTAGATCTCTCTCTCACTTGGACTCTATGAAACTACTCCTACTTAGATCTCTCCATTATAGGATTCATTTCACACATTAAAGTTTAAGCAATCATTTTATCAAATAAGATAAAAACCCTTAGCATGTGCCTAATCTCCCTTCGGTCTCATAGTGCACATGTGTTTAGTGGTATGTCCGTGTTCATAAATCTCCTCTCCGTCTCATTATAAACACTTTATAAACACTAAGCATGAGGTAGCCAAATTCACGGGAAAATACATAATATCACCAAGCAATCGTCAAAGCATTTTACTCATAATGTAAAGAGAGGAAGATTACTTATTACAGCCAGTCTAAGCTGACTCAAGCATGCTGGAAAACTACTCACTCCTCATAGTAAATGATAAACAAGCAATCATCCCAGATAGAATTGAAGAAAATAATACAAATAATGTTAATATAAAAATAGAATTACAAAGAGTTGTTAAGAGAATTTACTACTAGCTATTAATAACTAACTAATTGCCCAACTACCAAAAATGAGCAAAGCTATTTATAATCCCCAAGAGAAAGATCTACACAACTTAAAATATCCAAGACTATTCACTAAAATATTCCCAAAATAATTATAACCACAATTATATCTTCAATATTAACCACAAGTAAAAAATAGGGACAAGGCTGTAAATTCTAGCCGAAAAATATCTCCTCCTGTCTCTATTTTGGCTCCTTTCACGACACATTCAAATGGATTTCCACCCAGCGATCTTTAGCTCATTTTTAAGCCTGTTTGCTCTTATTTTCGGACTGCAACCTTCAACAGCTATCCAACAACCTAAAAACAAACTTTTTAGCCATTTCCTTCATTTTAACTCCAAATTAAGGCAAATTAATTCGATTATACTCTAAAATAATTAGTATATTATTCACTTATCACATTTCATTGTTTTCGGAAACAGATGAATTAAATAAATGCATTTTTTTAACATTTCTTATTAATATAATGATATTCAATTAATGATCTATCATGACTATGAGTATACTGCAAAAAAGTATATTCGACTCTTGTCCTCGTGAGTTTACCAAAAATAATATCAAATTCTAGAGTCATAAATCCAATACAATACAAAATAGAATTAATGTCCAAAATTCTGCAAACTCTATGCAATCAGATTAATAACGGATTCAAACTATACTTCCTCAATGTTTTTGTTAACATTGAAGAGCAAATTAGTTAGATATGCATTGATGTGAAAACAAAAGGAAGAAGCCTTCATTCATAAATATTCAAGATCTACTTGTAGAAGTAGACTCTAACTAACTGTTAGATTCATTAGCATAGCATGTGACAGAACTAAATGAAGGGCGATGGAAAAGCAAAACACAATTAACATAGGTGTTATGTCCCAAGCCTACTACAATGTAAAGAAGTTTGTGAGGTACTTATTCCAATCATGAAGCATTTTTTATACATAAAAAGAACTGCATATGCCATAACTCAGAAAACATGACTGTTGCCTAAAATATTGGACTCTAGCAAGTGCACTAGGTCAATTGTAGTACGTACGCAAGAAAAAGTGTCGTTTCCTCAGGGATATATACGAACAACCTTAATTTTTCTAGCAAACGGGCAGATCTGATATCTTTCACAAATAAAATGAAGATTTAAAGCAAAGTAACTAAATAAACTAAATAGTTTCAAGCATTAATGAGTTCAAGATTGCAAAGAATAAAAATAACAACAGCAATATAAAAAGGCAGTAGATCCAAACCAAGCATAACAAGCAGTTTCATTACATTCCTTTCCTTAACCATTATGAGCAGAGTTACAGAACATAGATCTAAGGTATCTCACTCTCAAATCACCACACTAGGAACCTCTAGACATGTGGATCCTATAACAAACAGTATAATCAAATCTGTTCAGCAAAAGACTACTTAATCATGCATTAAGATCTTGCAAGCATTTTATCAAAGATAAAAACCCCTAGCATGCAGTCTACTCGAATTTCTTCAGCAATAAACATGCATGTTGTAAGCGCCGGGTTTTCCCGACCTCAGTGATGAAAACCCAAAGGTTATCCTTTGCAATGAGATTTTTGCAGGAATTTGATCCGAAGAGTAAAAGTTGGATTTCAACATGCTTAGGAGACGGCCTAAGAATTGTCCGAGAGATCCCCTGCCTTTAACCCAAATTTTACATGAAACCGCATGGCTTTTTCTCCCGAATAAATTTTAATTGAACCGAGATGAAATTTGGTTGCCGCATGTATATATAATTATATATATAATATACTATATATATAGATAATAACAGTGATATACGTACTAGTATATGTTATATATATAATTAATAATAATGTTATTATTATAATATTATAAGAAAGTAAACAAAAAAAAAAGTGGGCGGCCAACTTGGGCAAAAGAGAGAAAGAAAAATGATGATCATGGGGGTAGGTAAAAAATGGTCCAATAAGAATAGAAGAGGGAAAAATGTGGTCCAACAAGAAGAAGATGCGCTTATTTTTAAAAGAAAATCACAAAAAAGGATATACGGCTCATGATTAAAAAAAAAAAAAAAACTAAGGCAGAGATCGAGGGAGGGAAAAAGGAGGAAAGAAAAAGAAAAAGATTGGAATTGGCTCTCAATTTTTTTTTTTTTTTTTTGGGGGGGGGGGGGGGAGGGATCAACTTCACCATTTCTTTAGCTCCTACGTTACCATCTACTGCAACTGCGATTCTTCATTTTTTTTCTCAAACAAAAAATCCAACCCTTTCAATAGTAAACTGTCATCAAAATCTACCCAAAGCTCAAGCCTTCAATCTTATATATTTGGTTTGTGATCTTCAGGACAATCTGGGACGTAACCAGGCTCGATTGAATCAACTGAAGCTCCGAGGATCGATTCAAAATCTCCAAACAAATACAGATACACACGGCAGAGGTAATTTCTGATAGGCCTTAAATCCTTCTATCGCTCTTTGGGTTGATTTTTGTTTGTGATTTGATTATTTTCATATTAAAATTAGTTTTCTTAGGATAAATATTATTTTCATATCAAAATTCAATTTTATTGGTATTAATATTATTTTTAGTATAATAATTAGTTTTATTAGTATTAATATTTTTTTTACCACAATTGTTAATTTGAGTATTATTACTATTATTATCAGTATTTATAAATTATTAATATTATTATAGCTATTTATTTTTATTAGTATTATTAATATTATTATAGTTGTTTTTATTTGTAGTAATATTATTACAGCTATTACTATTTTTATTATATTAGTGGTATTATTATAATTATTATTAATTTTTATTGTCAAAAGTATTATTAGTTTTATGAATATTGTTAATATTATTACTACTGGTCTTATTATTATTAATACTATTATTACTATTTTTTTATTATATTTATGTATGAAGAAAATTAAGTTTCATGATAATATATTATTTTGGGCATAATTACATATATATATATATATATAATTTGTATTATTTGTGTAAAAATTGTAATTTTTTTTCTCCAAGTTTATTTTAAGTATTAGTTTATGTGTATATATGCACGTTATGTGTATTTTTGTATAGATAATGTATAATTATTTTTATTAATAAGTCACTACTATTATTATTATTAGCTATATATGTATGAATGCTATTTTCACCAATTTCATTAATATTAAGAATATTAGTTTTATTATCATAAACATTATTGTTAATATTATTATTATTATTATGTTTAAAAAATATGTAACATGTCACATTATTTTGAGTAAATTTTATAGTAAGTAAATATATTGTCGTGTTTTCTTAAAATAGCTTTTAATGTGTTTATTGATTCTAAGGACATAGTTTATTTCCCCGCATAGTAGGGAATCACCCCCACGAACGGAACACATAATTCAATTCTGGGATAACCGACTCACTAAAAATGGAGAAATTTACATGAAATTGAACCAAACGGTTTTTAAAAATATGTTTTCAGGCATAAAATCCAAAATACAGAAACGTTTCAAAATCGTTTTCCAGGTCTAGCCGGGTGAACTAGTCGAGTCGGCCCAGCTACCCCCCTAAATGTATGCCCCCGTTCCTAAAAATCCCAATTCTGTCCTGCTTGAGTCCTACTTGTATTTGTGCGATGATTGTGCTAACCGTCTGTTTTGCAGCTTTTATTTTTCCTTATTTTCATTTTGGATGTAATTAATAGATTAATTGGTGTATTTTAGGTGGTTGTAATTTTTAGATTCTCTTGTATTCTAGGCGTTTGTAATGTGAGGACGAAAGTTCTTATTCCTTATTCGATCTGGTTGTATAAGCGGCTTTTATTCTTATTCTTTTAACTGCTGGGATGTATGGTTTATTTATTCTGCAATTTATTCTTGTCATTCGCTTGATCATGGGCTAAATAAACACAAAATGGGTAGAGAAAGATAACATAGCGAATAAATATGGTAATATAAACCAGAAAATGAATGCAAGCTTGAGGTTCAATAGGTAAGTTGTCCAAACCCTAAATCTCTGGATTAGGTACGGTAGTCTACCCTCGGTAGGGAGCTATACCGAAATTTCCCGGATGAGCTGATCCAGGTGGCGACTCTGCTAGGGATCTTGGAATGTAAGTTTCAAGGTCTTTAAGTAATAAAATGGGAAAAAATTTTCTACAAAAGGAATTTCTTAACAAACGAATGGTTTTCCCTAAAAAAAGATATACAAAACCCGTTTTTCACCAAAATCAAAAACACATCAAACCTGCTTTTCGCATCCTTCGGTTCGCTTCGCCGCATCTTAGGTCGTCTGCTCACAGTGGTGACTCTTCTGGGGAAGAAAGGTTTCTTAAAAAGTTTTCACAAAAACTTAAGGAACTTAGGCAACTACCGAAATATAACCTCGCTTGCAGTCACTTCATTAGTTCATACTACCATATTTGCTTGCACCTACATATCATGACATTTTCTTCTTCTCAATCCCTCTAATACACTGATAAACCCTGGTTTACTCAGGAAGGTGACCTACCTCTTTCGCCAGGATTGGAGGCACCTGACGAGGTAAACCACTCATAGCACCGCATGACCTTACATCGTGTTTTACGGTGAGGAGTGTATATTCGCTATGGGAGCCTGTACGACCCTTGGTTTTGACTTTGGCCCTCATGTAATGGCTTAGCAACTTCCCCTAGGATTACCAAAACGTAAATTCAAATTGGACATTGAGAGCGCGCCTTTGGTATCCCCCGTTGATGCCAAAGAGACCCAACACCTAGGAAGAATGCAAGACCAATCAAAAGGAGGAATAAGGTTGGAAGGGAGAGTATATTTTTTCATGTGCTAACGTTTGTTCCGTGATGATTTTCTTTTTACCTTTTCACGTAACATCAAACAGGCCATATTAACCACGTTTTCATGCATCCATTTTTAACACATATAGCCATTTTTAACACATATACATATGTATGGCATTTATGCTAACCACGTCTTCGTGCAGCCACGACATTTTATTTGTATGCCATATACACATCTCATGTGCCGTATAGCATACACGACATTATCCTGTGTGTCATACATCCTAACCATATTTTTTCTGCAGCCACTTGCATTTTGTGTGACATACATGTTCATGCCATTTCATTCCATTACGCCTAATAAGGGACGTTCTGAGGATGCCTATCACGATCATTTCATTTCATACCATATCGGGTATCCCGAAACTACCCGTAGTCCGCCTATGCACCGGTTTACATTTGGCCACCCCACTATACCACATCATTCACTAGAAGATCACAACGATCTTAAGTCTGTGTTGTGTGGCAAATCGCACGACAATATAACATAACATCATCTCTGTTTTATGTCCATTCATTGTTGGCATCATGGTGATGCCGAAGCCTTGCTTGTGTGTCGTGATCCACATCGAATTTGCTTCATGACATTAATAACCCATTCGAGGTACTCCACGAGTACCGAATTATTACGCACATAGGAGTGTTTCATAACATTACCAAATCATGCAAGGCGTTCCATAAACGCCGAACCTCTGTCCGTGTCTCTATTTACAAGTGACTTATTTGCAACATCATTTCATGTTAGATGCCCCAAAAGCATTGGAACTCTGTCCATGGAACAGCTTCCACGTGACCACTTCATACCATTTCATTTTGACCCGTAAAGTGTCAAAACTCTATCTGTGTGTCGGTACACACGCGACCATTTCATAACACCTACTAGGTGCCCCAAAAAGCGCTAAACCTCCATCCGTGTGTCAGCTCACACACGACTTCTTTTGCATTTTCTTTTGCATGACATTAGGCATTCTTGGAACGTCCAAAACAAAAAAGTCTCAATTATTATCATTTTCATTCGCGAAGCGTCAAACACGCATAATCATCCGTGTGTCATTAAAATCACATCTTTATGCAACAATTTTCAAGACAGCAACATATGTATGACATTGACACTAACCACGTCTTCGTGCAGCCACAACATTTTATCTGTGTGCCATTCACATCTTGTGTGATATGTTCACGAAGCATGCATCACTTCGTGTGTCATATGTCCTAACCACGTCTTCGTACAGCCACGACACTTTATTTGTGTGACATATGCATTCGTATCTTGCATACACGACATCGTCCTGTATGTCATACTTTCTAAACACGTCTTCATGTAGCCGTTCACATTTTTGTGTGACACGAACATTCATTCAAACCATCTCATTTCATTTAAATAAGGAACGTTCTGAGAATGCCTACCATGGTCGTTTCGTTCCATGTCATGTCGGGAGTCCCAAAACTACCCCTGTTCTGCCAGTGCACTGGTTTGTACTTGGCCACTCCACAGCACCATACCATTCACTAGAAGACCATGACGGCCTTAGGTTTATTTTGGTGTGGTAGGCCACACGATCTCATTACGTGACACCATAACATCACTGTAGGCATCACGGGGATGCCTAAGCCTTGTTTACATATTGCGATCCACATCGTTTGATGACATTAATGGCTCATTCGAGATACCCCACAAGTGTCGGATTATTACGAATATAGGGGCATTCCATGACATTACCAAATCATATGAGGTGTTCCACGAACGTTGAACCGCTGTCTGTGTCTCGAGTTACATGTGACTTATTTGTGAAATCATTTCATATCGGATGTCTCAAAAGCATTAGAACTCTGTCTGTGAGGCGATCCCCATGTGACCATTTCATATCACTTCATCGACCTGCAAACGTCGAACCTCTATCCGTGTGTCGGTACACACGTGATCATTTCACAACATCCACTTGGTGCCCCAAAGGCTTTGAACCTCTGTCTGTGTGTTGACTCACGTGCGGCCTTTTTGCATGGTCTTTTACATAGCATTGGGCATTCATGGAACATTTAAAATAAATAAAAAGAAATAAAACAAAGAAAGCCATCCTCATTCTTGTTTCCATCCGTCTGACATCATTCGATCACGACTAACTCATGACTATACATCTCATCCATACATCAAGCTGTTTAGGTGCTCTCCGAGTGCCGAAATTCTTCTCGTGTACCAAGCACCATCTCATATTATTTCATCGCATAAAAACCTAAGGCGCTCCCCTAACGTCGAAACATTGTTTGTGTGCCAAGCACACCATCTCATCTCATATCATCTCATGAAAACCCAAGGTACTCCCCGAGCGGCGAAACGCTGTCGATGTGCCAAACACACCTTTTCACCCCATTTCGTCACATAAAAGCCCAAGGTGCTCCCCGAGCGTTGAAACGCTGTCTGTGTGCCAAGCACACCTTTTCATTCCATTTCACGCATAAAAACTCAAGGTGCTCCTCGAGCGCCGAAACTCTACTCGTGTGTCAAGCGCGAACTCCTTTCATATCATTGCATAAAAACCCAAACTGCTCGTCGAGCGCCGATACTCTTCTCTTGCGCCAAGTGCGAACTCATCTCATTTCATAGCATAAAAACCCAAGGTGCTCCCCGAGCGCTTCTTCTCGTGCGCCAAGCACGAACTCATCTCATTTCATCGCATAAAGGCCTAAGGTGCTCCCCGAGCGCTGAAATGCTGTCTGTGTGCTAGCACACCTTTTCATCCTATTTCATCCATGAATACCTAAGGCGCTCCCCAGCACCGAAAACCTACCCATACGCCAAGCGCGAGCTTATCTCACTTCGTGTATGAAAATCCAAAGTTCCCTTCATAAGTATCATCTTGCTTCGATCAGTGGACACCTCGCGTGTTGTTTTATCCCCTAGTGCATAGTTATGCACCCTATTCCAATTTCCCTTCTTAAGTATCATCTTGCTTCGATCCGTGGACACCCGTGTGTCATTTTATCCCCTAGGTGCATAGTTATGCACCCTATCCAATTTCTCATCGCAAGTATCATCTTGCTTCGATCCGTGGACACCCCGTGTGCCATTTTATCCCCCAGATGCATAGTTATGCACCCTATTCCAAGTCCTTTCGCAAGTATCATCTTGCTTCGATCCATGAACACCCTGTATGTCATTTTATCCCCCGGGTGCATAATTATGTACCCTGTCCTAGTTCCCTTCTCTAGTATCATCTTGCTTCGATCTGTGGACACCCTGCATGTCATCTTTTCCGTGGTGTATACTTATACACCATACCCTATCTTAATCTGAGGCCATCTCAGCAACATTCATTATATCTGTATGTTTTTGTTCTTGACTTTGCGTACACTTGGTAGGTTCGGAATAGTACAGCATGGCATGACATGGCATTACATGACATCACATGTACGAATCACCACTCATACATGTACACATCACATCTCACGCTCATGCATACATCATCCTTTATTTGGTATTCTTCACGCATATGCCCGTCGACACTAACAAGTGTTCTTATCAGGGGAAAGGAAAGAATCTCGAGAATGGCTAACCCAATGAAGTCCAGCACTATTACAGATGTTGCGAAGGATTATGTCGCTTTATCACGGTTTCAAAAAGCAGTCAGGGAGGAAACGGCAGCAATGTTGAGGGAAATGCTAGAGAGTGATTTTGGCAGGGTAGAGAGATTGATGGCCAGGTGCACCGAATTGGAAGCCTGGGTGGCGGAGCTCAAAGGAAAAATAAGAGACATGGTACGTACAGACTCCAATGCCGATGCTAACAAGAAGCAAGATGCCCAGATTGCTGACACCTACCCCCAACGGCTCGGAAGGCCCTCTTACCGAGACTTGGGTTTACGGGGGCTAACCAATGAAGTGGAACTGAAGGTGCCCCTTGAGACCAGTGCCAACGCTGACTCTATTCCATGACACATCCGAAACCCACCTCCCAAGGGTAACGGAAAAGGCACATCCCCTTGGTCCCGCTCGTTGGACAAACTATTTACCAGGTGTAGAAGGAAGGGCCTGCTGCAGAATACCAAGCCATATGTGAAACCAACGCCGGCACAAAAGAGTAATTTCTACAGCTATCATGTGATGACGGGCCACTGGACCAAAGAGTGTTTTGCTTTAAGAGATGAGATCCAGAAGCTAATCGACGAAGGAAAATTGGAAGTCTCATCTAGCTCTGATAGACGACCTGAAACGATCAGAGAGGCTACCAAGGAAATTCCTCAAGCTTCTCGTGGAGAGGAATATGATGAAAAACTACAAGGTCTGATCTGATAAGAGTGGGGTAGTGGCACTGAAACTGAGATGGCGACTGGTCGGAGAATAATTAGATTACCCTTAGAGGCTTCCTTCTTGTAGAGGACTCATTTTGTTTGTAAGGTGTATTGAGCTTATTTTTGAATGCAATGTGTTTTGTTATCTTCTTACTTATGTGGTGATTGCATATACATTGCATTATGCATGCATTTGACCATTTGAAACGACATATCTAATACGTATAATATCGAAATGCATGACATCAGTTTGAGTACTGTAGGGAACCTAAAAGTGAATATGGCCTTGACCGAACTCTCTCTTGAAAAGTGAGCTTGTGAGATAAATAAGTAATGGGATGGCATCACCTCCATCGAGCCATTTGCTGATCCAGATCAATGATCCTTACAAATCACAATCCAAAACGCTATTGGCCCGACCCTAGAGTTTCAACTTGAACAACACGTATGATACCTAAACCATTCCAAGATGAAGGCTATTGCTAAAATTCAGAGTCAAACTCCGAAATGAATCTTCAAGCCTAATTCCATACCCAAGGAAGTACCCTGTACCAAAACCCCAAAGCTAAAATTCCAAACTCATCAGAATCACCAACCTATAAGAAATTCAAATGACCTTCATCACCTATCATTTGGTAAAACTCTGAAGTAGTTCTTGGTTGTAGTGTATGCATAATCTTGTTTGTATGACATTCATGTGCACATGACATCACACATGCATTGTTCATACATAAGGAATATTAAACATGCATGACAGGCATGAATTTGAATGCAGCAGGAAAACCAAGAGGTGGCTGTGGCTTGGGTTTAGTTCTTCAAAAAAAAAAAGATCAGTGTAGGTTGAAGAGTCTTTCTCTCTCATACATGACCGATATAGCTAACACTAGAGTGTCTCACCATCCTAATTTCCATCACTCTCAGATTTTGCACCCTTCATGTGAAAGATTTGGACTTTCTTATTTTCAAATAACTTGTGAAGGATTTGGGCTCTCCTGTTTTCAGACCCAAAGCATTTCCTTTCTCGACCTTCATCCGTACCTTTAACACCCTTTCTCTTTCATTTACATGTAAGGCACGAACACTCGTTTGATGAATTACCTCTTCATCTTCCCTCTTGAACTGATTCTATGAAACCTTATTCTCTACCACCAATGGCTTCTAACAAGAAATTAAACCCTAATGCTGCCCTATATCACATTTTTCCGTATCACCTCATCACCAGAAGGGTGATGGAGCAAGTGGTTATGGCACTGTTTCAATCGGTCTTCGTTTATCATCAACCTGTACCAGATTGGGAATACTCTTTTATGCCGCACCACTTCTCTTCAATCTAGACTCCCAGACTAATTGTTTTGTACCCTCGGATTGTAGGAAGGGTTTTTATTTCATGATAGAGTGAGGATTTGAATATAAGTCTGCTTCAAATGAGCTAAATGTTGGGATTTTTCACCGGAAATCACCCGATAAAAGCGGAAGAACGCGATGATTTCCTCAAATCCTTGCCCAGGAGCAATTGAAATGGAAATTGTAAAAACAAAAATTTAATTGACAGAGATAATTCTCTTACCCGGAATATCTCTTTCAGAGATGGATGGAGACTGCAGGAATCAATATAGAATCCCTCCTCGTTCACGTACACGAACACCTATTGAACACTACCCGTGCTAGCGTCGGAAAACACGAATTATGGAGTAAGAGGCTTGGTGAATTCGGCTATGGTGTGTATTGCTTGATGTGGCCGAAATTCCCTAGGGTTATTAAACCCTAGGTTGGTGGAAATTCCCTTGAGGAATTTCGGCCCAACTTGGCTCCTTATTTGCGTGGGCTTCCTTCTTTTAATTCAGGCCCAATCTTATTTTAATTAGTCTGGTTTAAATTAATTTCAAGCCCAACTTTAATTTACCCATGTATTTAATATATTACACCAAGTAACATATTATTTACATTTGAATTAAAATTAGTTTGACCAATTAATTTAATCCATCAAATTAAAATTAGATCTTCACAAATAAAATCATATGTAAACCTATACATGTGAATATTTCCACCTAGGAAATAATTTCATAATTAATCCAATTAATTATGAAGAGCCAATCGAATATTAATTTTATTATTATGATCAATCCAATTGATCTTTATAATATAATTAATATATATCTCTCTCTCCAGAGTGTATACTCCAAGTATACATGTGATTCCTTAAGTCAGTGTTCAGTCGCTCAATGTGTACGATCCCGTGGGCCCATCTTTATGTTGGCAGTGGGCTTGTGGCCCACAGACTGCAGTTGGGCTCTAGCAAGCCACTGCAGCCCCCAATTAAGATGGAGATGGCAGTCCAACTGATATCTTAACCCTGTAGTTCAAACTTGTATATCCCATGTCATCGATATCGGTGTCCAACACAGAGGCATGGATTGATCACCCTCTTTTGTGTCCGGACATTAACTTGATCCCAAATGTACTGAAGCTCATAAACAAGTTCCAACTTGTTTGGGTGTGGCCACACTCTTATCAGTCACATTCATCAAGAGGCCGGTGATATCTTCTCAGTGGACTACTGAGTGACAAATCCCTTCTACATATCCATAGCATTGCCATGCTAAGTGACATACCCGAAAGCACCCATACTTGGCACCCTATTACAGGCCCTTTAGGTGTACCCCTAAGTATGCGATCTCACATGCAACACCATCATATGGTCAGGTCAAAGGATCCATACAAGTACTACACGAGAATCACTTGTGATACTATACCATGTGGATTTCTCATTAAGTGGATCTATCCAGTACCATGCCCCTCATGCATGTACCCATTAACTTGGTTGACATCCCATGTCCAATGACCGGTAAGACACTACCATACAACCAAGTTAATGATAGTGTCTTATTTCACTCATTCCCATGACTGGAACAGACTACGGATCTATTCATGGTCATATTGTTTACCCTATCGATGGTCTTACTGCCAAGTGCATGACACTGGTCGTCATGGATATGGATATGTCCATTGGATACTTCATTTACTATATTGCACAAGATAAATATAATAAATGAATTAATGCCTTTATTAATAACACAAATAAGTATAATACATGAATCCAATTAATGTATGATACAAATAAAAGGACCAATGCCTTGGGACTAGGGCATATCCAATAATCTCCCACTTGCACTAGTTCCAACTAGGCATGGGCCTAATCCCTATAGATCTAGTATGACCCTCGTGCTTGGGCTAGGCCAGCGCCTTAGTCAAAGGATCTGTGACATTATCCTCGGTGTCCACTCTGTGCAATGCAATGTCACCTCTCTCCACGATCTCTCATATGAGGTGAAACTTTCTGAGCACGTGCTTTGTGTTCTTGTGTGACCGGGGCTCCTTAGCTTGTGCAACGGCCCCATTGTTGTCACAGAAGATATCAACTAGGTCCTGGATAGTTGGCACTACTCCCAACTCAGTGATAAACTTCTTCATCCACATAGCTTTCTTAGCCGCATCACACGCAGCGATGTACTCAGCTTCTGTTGTAGAGTCCACGAAGGTTGGCTGCTTTAAGCTCCTCCAGCTTACAGCACCACCATTTAGCAAAAATACATACCCAAACTGTAACTGGTACTCATCCTGGTCGGTCTGGAAGCTTGCATCAGTGTATCCAGTAACTGATAGCACTTCCTGACCACCATCCACTAAGAAGCTATCCTTAGTCTGGTTAAGGTACTTAAGGATTGCCTTAACAGCTTTCCTGTGATCCTCCCCGGGATCCTGCTGGTACCGGCTTGTCATACTTAGTGTAAAAGCAACATCAGGTCTCGTACGTAACATGGAGTACATAATTGATCCTATAACCGAAGCATATGGAACCAATTTCATGTTCTCCCTGTCCTCCCTTGTCTCAGGACAGTGCTTCTTGCTAAGTTTCAGCCCATGGCCCATTAGCAAGAAACCTCATGCTGAACCTTTTCAGAACTTTGTCTATGTACGAGGCCTGACTTAGGCCCAAAAGCCGATTTGATCTATCCCTATAGATCCTGATCCCTAGGATCATCTCAGCTTCGCCTAAGTCCTTCATTGCGAAGCACTTACTCAGCCACTGCTTTACCCCTTGCAGTGTAGGTCTGTCGCTTCCAATGAGTAGGATGTCATCCACATAAAGTACCAAAAATGTGACAATGCTCCTACTAGTCCTCTTATACACACAAGGATCATCTTGATTCTGTATGAAGCCATATTCCTTTATAGCCTCATTGAATATGAGATTCCAACTTCGGGATGCTTCCTTCAGTCCATAAATGGACCTTTGAAGCTTACATACCCTTCCCGGATACTCTGGATTAACAAAACCCTCAGGTTGTGTCATATACACATCCTCGAGTAGCTTTCCATTAAGGAAAGCGGTTTTGACATCCATTTGCCAGACTTCATAGTCGTACCATGCGGCTATGGCTAGCAAGATCCTGATGGATTTGAGCATGGCTACTGGTGAGAAAGTCTCATCATAGTCTATTCCATGGACTTGTCTGAAACCTTTCGCAACCAGACGCCCCTTGAAGGTATTGTCGGCCTTTAGCTTATAACACCACTTGTAACCTATTACCTTAGCACCCGGAGGTGGATCAACCGAGTTCCAAACTTGGTTATCGTACATAGATTACATCTCTGCCTCCATGGCTTTGCGCCAATTCGTAGACTTTAGGCTTGCTATAGCCTCCTGGTAGGTTTTGGGTTCTTCCTCATCCTAGATGAGAAGAGTTTAATCATCGGTGACGAGGAAACCATACCTCTCCGGTTCCCGATGATCCCTACCAGACCTTCTAGGTCCTTGTGCGGCCTAGGTCGGTGCTTCCTCCTATGGAAGCTCCACCTGGGCCCCCGAGTTGTCCTCTTCAGGAGCTTATAGACCTTGAACTTTCCTGAGTTCAACATTGCTCCCACTGTCTTTCTTGGAAAGGAACTCCTTTTCTAGAAAGACCCCCTTCCTTGCCATTAACACCTTGTTCTCAGTGGGGTTATAGAAGTAATACCCTTTGGTTTCCCTAGGGTAGCCCACAAATAGGCATTTATCGGTTTTGGGCTTCAGCTTGCCACTAGTCAATTTCTTGACATGTGCTTCGCATCCCCAAATCCTTAGGAAAGACACATTGGGCTCCTTGCCCGTCCATATCTGATATGGGGTCTTTTCCACTGCCTTGGTCAGAGTATTATTTAAGATAAGAGCTGCTATCTCGAGGGCGTGTCCCCAGAAACTAATTGGGAGAGAGGCTTGACTCATCATTGAGCGGACCATGTCCAACAGGGTCCTATTCCTCCGTTCGGACACCGCATTCCATTGTGGTGTTCCGGGAGGAGTGAGCTGTAGAACTATTCCATGCTCTCTCAAATATGAGTCAAACTCTAGGCTCATATACTCACTACCTCGGTTCGACCGAAGGGTTTTGATATTTCTGCCTAGCTAGTTCTGTACCTCGTTCCTAAATTCCTTGAACCTATCAAGGGTCTTAGACTTGTGTTTCATCAGATAGACATAGCCATATCTACTGAAATTGTCCGTGAATGTGACGAAGTACAGGTGTCCACCTCTGGTCACTGCGCTCATAGGTCCACATACATCTGAATGTATTAGGTCCAATAAGCCAGTGGCCCTTTCAGCCTTCTTGCTAAAAGGAGCCTTATTCATCTTGCCTCGTAAACATGATTCGCATGTATCAATTGACTCCAAGTCAAATGACCCTAAGACTCTAGCTTTGTGAAGCCTCGCTATGCGCTTCTCGTTTATGTGGCCGAGACGACAATGCCATAGGTAGATAGGATTAAGTTCGTTTGGCTTAACCCTTTTTGTGTTTATGTTACAGACGTGATTGGTTTCATTTAAGTCCAGGATATACAGGCCATTATTTAATAGATCATCTCTAAGAAATAATCCCTCTCTAGATATGGAAATTCTACCATTAGAAATAGTAAAATAAAATCTAGAAATATCCAACATAGAAACTGAAATAATATTTCTGCACATAGCAGGTACAAAATAACATTGTTCTAAAATTAAAACCAATCCACTAGGCATCACAAGGTGGTATTCGCCGATCTCTATGGTAGCAACCCTTGCTCCATTCTCGACCCGCAAGTCCACCTGTCCCGACCCCAGTGACCTTTTGTTCTTAAGTCCCTGCACATTGCAACAAATGTGAGAACCATATCCAGTATCCAATACCCAGGATGTTAAAACAGTAAGGTTAATGTCTATAACATAAATACCTGAAGAGGACGCACCTTGGCCCCTTTTTTGCTCTCCCATCAGCTTGGGACACGATCTCTTCCAATGGCCGCTTGTCTACACCCGAAATAGACATCCTCAGGACCTGCCTTCTGCTGGGCCTTAGGTTGGGCTTTGGCCTTCTTAGCCTTGGCCTTGGCCTTTTCCTTAGCCTTACCCTTGGCAACAGGAGGGTTCCTCTTGTTGACCAGCAGCACCGATGGAGTCTTTTTGATCGACTGCTCAGTAAGCTTAAGCATCCCATGCAGCTCACTGACAGTGCGGTTCATCCCTTGTATATTGTAGTTCAGGATGAACTGATCATAAGAATCCGGCAAGGATGTTAGGATAGTGTCCACCGCCAACTCCTGAGAGATGGGCGATCCGAGATGGGCTAAAGTGTCCAAATAGCCCTTCATCTTGAGCACGTGTGCGCTCACAGATGTCCCAGCCCCCATCTTAAAGGAGTGGAATGCCTTGTTGGTCAGGTACCTTTCCTGACGAGCTTGCTCCTGAAACATCTCGTTTAGAGTTGTTATCATAGCAAAGGCTTGATGGTCCATAAATTGTTTTTGCAGTTCGGGGACCATGCAGGCCAACATTAGGCATGTCACATCCCTATTATCCTTGACATGCACCTTGTATTCCTCCAGCTAGGCAGCCGGTGGATTACGTCCTTGAGGCGCAGCCGGTACAGGCCTCTCCAGCACATACTCTTTGGACTCCTGTCTTAGAACTATTCTCAAGTTCCTAGACCAGTCCAAAAAGTTAGGACCGGAAAGCTTGTCCCTTTCAAGAATCGATCGCAGTGATAAAGCATTGTTGTTTGCCATTTAGAGTTTCTACACAGAAAAACATTTAGAGTGTTAATAAAGGACTTTACTTTGTTATTCCCATATGAAATTAATAATGAATCAAGTTATTAATTAAACCGAGTTGTTGGGCTCATGGGCCGAGATCCATATTTCATCAAGATATAGCCAGATGAGGGCCTGGTACAACTATACCCTAACTATTTAGGAAGGAACGCCGTCCAATCCCAACCTAGGGACTCTCAGTTTGATGGGCTTGTTGGCACTTACCCATCTGTGCTTAGGGCCAAGAGAATCCTACTACCCATGCTAAGTCAAAACCTCCATTCAAGTGTTAGAGTATCCTATACCCTAACCCAATACAAAGTGACAATACTCCAATGTATCCTGCGAGGGCATGGTCTACAACTGGCCTATTCCCACTTCGAGCCGATTTTGAATGAGGGACGCACTTTTAAGCGACTTAGTAATTTCATTTGGTTATTAGATTCAATTAACAACGGCTTGCATACATAAGGCGGGTGAAATGCGGTTGGATCATACATTCATACATGCATATCAAATATAAAGCATAATTAAATAAATAAGTAAAATGGACTGCTATGGGCCTTTATTACATCCTAATATTATTCTAGTAAACCTATACTAGAAAAAAATATCAGGTGGGCCTCCATCTTCTTCCTTCTGGGCTTGCACCTTCACTTGGGCTCACCACTCCATGGGCTTCTTCTTTTACAAATTTTATAATAATTGAAGAAAATAAAATTACATTAAAAAAGAAAACGACACGCAGGCTGTATTTACCCAAAAAGAAAATACAACCCATCTTGAATAAGGCCCAATAGCATCCAATCATACAAAATATTTAATCACCCATATGCATCCAATACATATAATTCATAAGCATGTTATAATGCATGATTTAAGCCCATTTCAATTATGTCCAAGCCATTATATTGAAATCGCCAATTTTGGCCCACCATGGTTCTAACCCTTAACGGGCTTTGGACCTCCAGCCCAGTCAGTCCAACTGCTCCCAGTGGAATTGGGAAACCATGGGTCCAATTCAGCCGTCCAAGTAATTGGGCCAAAATTACCCGAACCAATTTCAAATAGCCATATTAATTTCCAAAATTAATATCGCATGAATAAAATAAAATTTCATTCAAGAAACCACACGCATTTAAATCACATAAATTTAAACACACGAATTTTAAAACCAATTAAAAATTTAAAACTGGACCCCGGGCCCAAAAACCCGCCAAATCCAAAAACACTGGGCCCGGCCCGCTGCGGCTAGGGGCAGCAGTGGCGCAGCCTCCTAGCGGCTGCCCGCTGCTGCCGTGCTGCAGCAGCAGGCAGCGGCCGCTGCTCCCGCCGCGTGCGGCGATTCCGCCGCCGGCAGCCCCGCATCGCGGGAACAGCTAGATTTTTTTTTTTTAAATAGAAAAAAATATATAAAAAATATATCATAGCATCCAACAACAGGAAATTTCACCAAGAATTCCAAAACATACAATTAAATTAAACAAACACAAACCAATATGCATATTCAATTTCAATTGTATGAAAATCAAATGGGGAAAAATCTTAAACCCAAACCAAGAACCCCAACCAAAAAATCTCCAATTTTAAAACATGGGATTCAACCAATTTTAACAATTTCCACGGATCAAAAGCCAGCTCTGATACCACTGTTGGGATTTTTCACCGGAAATCACCCGATAAAAGCGAAAGAACGCGATGATTTCCTCAAATCCGTGCCCAGGAGCAATTGAAATGGAAATTGTAAAAACAAAAATTTAATTGAAAGAGATAATTCTCTTACCCGGAATATCTCTTTCAGAGATGGATGCAGACTGCAGGAATCAATATAGAATCCCTCCTCGTTCACGTACACGAACACCTATCGAACACTACCCGTGCTAGCGTCGGAAAACACGAATTGTGGAGTAAGAGGCTTGGTGAATTCGGCTATGGTGTGTATTGCTTGATGTGGCCGAAATTCCCTAGGGTTATTAAACCCTAGGTTGGCGGAAATTCCCTTGAGGAATTTCGGCCCAACTTAGCTCCTTATTTGCGTGGGCTTCCTTCTTTTAATTCAGGCCCAATCTTATTTTAATTAGTCTGGTTTAAATTAATTTCAAGCCCAACTTTAATTTACCCATGTATTTAATATATTACACCAAGTAACATATTATTTACATTTGAATTAAAATTAGTTTGACCAATTAATTTAATCCATCAAATTAAAATTAGATCTTCACAAATAAAATCATATGTAAACCTATACATATGAATATTTCCACCTAGGAAATAATTTCATAATTAATCCAATTAATTATGAAGAGCCAATCGAATATTAATTTTATTATTATGATCAATCCAATTGATCTTTATAATATAATTAATATATATCTCTCTCTCCAGAGTGTATACTCCAAGTATACATGTGATTCCTTAAGTCAATGTTCAGTCGCTCAATGTGTACGATCCCGTGGACCCATCTTTATGTTGGCAGTGGGCTTGTGGCCCACAGACTGCAGTTGGGCTTTAGCAAGCCACTGCAGCTCCCAATTAAGATGGAGATGGCAGTCCAACTGATATCTTAACCCTGTAGTTCAAACTTGTATATCCCATGTCATCGATATCGGTGTCTAACACAGAGGCATGGATTGATCACCCTCTTTCGTGTCCAGACATTAACTTGATCCCAAATGTACTGAAGCTCACAAACAAGTTCCAACTTGTTTGGGTGTGGCCACACTCTTATCAGTCACATTCATCAAGAGGCCGGTGATATCTTCTCAGTGGACTACTGAGTGACAAATCCCTTCTACATATCCATAGCATTGCCATGCTAAGTGACATACCCGAAAGCACCCATACTTGGCACCCTATTACAGGCCCTTCAGGTGTACCCCTAAGTATGCGATCTCACATGCAACACCATCATATGGTCAGGTCAAAGGATCCATACAAGTACTACACGAGAATCACTTGTGATCCTATACCATGTGGATTTCTTGTTAAGTGGATCTATCCAGTACCATGCCCCTTATGCATGTGCCCATTAACTTGGTTGACATCCCATGTCCAATGACCGGTAAGACACCGCCATACAACCAGGTAAATGATAGTCTCTTATTCCACTCATTCCCATGACTGGAATAGACTACGGATCTATTCATGGTCATATCATTTACCCTATCCATGGTCTTACTGCCAAGTGCATGACACTGGTCATCATGGATATGGATATGTCCATTGGATACTTCATTTAATATATTGCACAAGATAAATATAATAAATGAAGTAATGCCTTTATTAATAACACAAATAAGTATAATACATGAATCCAATTAATGTATGATACAAATACAAGGACCAATGCCTTGGGACTAGGGCATATCCAACACTAAACAGGAGCGGTGGTTACCCAAGAATTTGACTATCGAAGGGACCAAACTGAATAAGGAAGAGATTGAAGTTAACTCTTAATTTCTTATATCTTCCTATTGTTTTAAAAAACAAAGTGAACAAAGGGTATACATTTGTAAACTTCACAAATCCAAAAGCTGTATACAAGTTTCGGCAAGCAGTTCACGATAAGAGATGACCACTTTTCTTATCTAGCAAAGTCTGCATTATAGCCTATGCTAGGCTTCGAGGAAAAGAAGAGCTGGTGAGGCACTTTGAGAGGTCAATATTTGAAGGTGAAAGGGGTGATTGTTTACTAGTAACATTCAAACCAACCAGGGATGGTACAAGGGTTTCAGTTGAGCAAAAGGTAATAAGGAGAAGGTGGAGATTGGCACTTAGTCCCTTTCAGGCTGGAGGAAATCCAGGTAGTGCATTTGTGAACTTCCCCAATAGTATTAGAGCAATGTTGCAAATTCTGGACAAGCATTGCCCGAAGGAAAACAAGAACAAGTCCGAAGAAAGGTCTGCTTATGATTTCCTCTATTTGCCTGTGGATTCCAAGACTAAAGGAAATTTTGGTTACGCACTCATGAACTTCATCAATAGTTTTGAAGCAACCAGGTTTTGCAAAGCTTTCAACAATCATGAATGAGAGAACTTGCAAAGTCTGTTGTGCCAATGATCAGGGGAAAGTTGCATTTATCAACCATTTCAAGAACTCAGTCTTCAGTTGCAATGAAAGCGCCTACTTATTAATGGTTCTTTCACCTCTTAGGGATGGTGCGACTTGCTCCAGAGTTATTGTGATTAGTGGGCATAGATAAACTAAAATTACTCCAGTCACCCTAAGTTAGGCCATACCTTGAAAGGAAAAAAAGTTGTGTCCGTCTTTGGGAACTGTGCGTGAATTGGAATCTGGGTGAATTGGAAACATGTATATGGGTTCAGACTCTTGGAGGATCCTGTGGGTAATTAATTGATTCAGTTCAGTACTCGGTTGTATACTTTGACGACTTGCTTTAATATGTGTTTGCATTGCCCAAAAAAAAAAACCTCCAATGTGGAAAATTGAAAGGACATATTGGTAATATGGAGGAACGTCAATCAAAACCAGAGCCACACTTTGAATTTTCCTAATGCATCCACATTCATTTTGTCATAGATGTTTTATATTTAGTTTTGATGTTCAATATGCATTCGTCATGTCATTGCATATTATTGTCCACATATGGGTTACAGCATGCAGCAAACCATATTTGATAAAGTGTTTTATGTCTCTAATACAAATCTCTAATACTAGGGCCGGGTAAAGGCCAAACCACTGGATGTCATCGGCAACAATGTTCTCGCAACTTCCGATGAACATATCGAGGTACGCTTTCCAATCCCAAGATGGATCAATACGAAGGGATCAACTCGGTCAGAATGCTCGCGCAAAATTTTTAGACCATTCATCCCTAACAAAAAATCAATCAAATCACAAAGAGAAAATTTCCGACATGGAAAACCGAAAGGACGTGTTGGTAACAAGGAAAGGGTGATGTTCAGAGTCAGAGTCACTTTTAATTTCCCTATCATACTCATTCTAATGTCATCGTAATGATATTATGCATGTTTGATTTTCTGCTTAGATGTTCATATCGCATACATCATGCTATTACATATAAACATCCATCAGTAGGTCATTGCATCCAAGCCCATGATAATGCAAATGGAATTCCTGTTATAAACATTGATGCCGGGTTAGAATGTTATGCAATACAGAAATACAGGGTCTAATTCTCATCCTCTTTCTAGACCAGATAGACCATTCTTTGGCAAAATGGGTAGCAAAGTCTTTGGTCCCAATATGCCAATCCCGATAGCACTTTGGAGCGGACCATGAATAAAGTGGAGGAAAACTCGAGAGGCTCAACTTCTCCAGTGACCAGGCCCGTGTAATAGTCAGCTGATCAGAAAGGTCGGTAGAATACTAGACTGAGCAAGCACGACATAGAAGCATGCAAGAAGCATTCGTGGGTCTCAATAGGGTAATTAGAATAAACAGAATCCAGATAAATCAGGGCCTTAGCTGAGGCAACCCCCATAGATGCGATGCTTTAAGTCATCTCATCCCTGGACTCGCACAGATACCAAGAACAAAAATAAAAGCATTATGTCGTATACATGCATACACTTAAATCATACAGGCATCCACACATACATGCATGCATTTAAATCATACATGCATCCATGCATACATGCATACGCTTAAAACATACACACAATTCATGTGTACATACATCAAAATCAACCCAAGTACAGGTACTCATCACTATCATCGGGCCATCCTGAATCAGGATCGCACCTAAAGAGAAAATGGCCTAATCCAGGGACACTCTTAGGGTTATAATGTGCAAATCAGAACTATACGACTCTAAATCTCAGGTATGAGAAATTCCTCAATTGTCAGAATTTTTGTTCACGCCAATGTAACCCCAAGAAGGGTATTTCTTGCCTTTTATAGGTATCCAGAGGCAAAACAACCGAGCTGTATTTGTTCTTGATCGAAGGGGCAAAAATTTTTGTTTCCAAAATTATAGATCAAGGAACAATACGCACTCTCGATTCAATTTCATGGGCACACTCCACCACAGCGAGTCAACATTATGGGGCACTCTACCACAGCGAGTCAACATTATGGGGCACTCCACCACAGGGAGTCAACATCATGGGCATACTCTACCACAGCAAGTCAACATCATAGGGCACTCCACCACGGCGAGTCAATATTATGGGTACACTCCACCACAGCAAGTCAATATTATGGGTCACTCCATCACAGCGAGTCAACATCATGGATGCACTCCACCATAGTGAGTCAACATCATGGGCACACTCCACCACAGCGAGTCAACATTATGGGGCACACTCTACCACAACGAGTCAACATTATAGGGCACTCCACCACAGCGAGTCAATATTATGGGGCACTCCACCACACAAGGGAATGAATTTCAACGGCATGGCTCCATCACATGGAGCTAAACTCGGAACCAAAACCAGTATACCCAGCAAAAGACGTCGGCCATCATAGCTCTTCGGCAGAAAAACGAAAAGTGTACTCCCCCAACTAAAGTCAATCAGAGGCATGACGCACTCTCCCCAACGGAACGTGAAATGTCAAGATAAGACAAATGGCTGGAAATGCATTCTTTAGGGTCCACGCGCATACGCATCATATGCATACATGCATAACATACATGGAACATTCATCCCCAGCCAGTCTTCATTCTTGATCGAAGGGGAAAAAATTTTTGTTTAAAATCTATCAATCAAGGAATGAAGACTCATCATTTCAAATGCAGGAATTCAACACTTCGCCTCGGGTACAGATAAACCCAGCAACAGGCAAATCAACTTCGCCTCGGGTACAGATAAACCCGGCATCAGGCAAATCAACTTCACCTCGGGTACAGATAAACCCGGCATCGGCTCCAATCAGATCATCACCACAACAATGAGACTTCGATAAGTCAGGTATGTCCTTCTTTCCTTACGTTTATGGCGCTTTAATTCGCATTCTCAAATTCCCCTCAGGTATTTTAGACCTGGTATCGGGGTATCGAATTTGATCACGCGAGGGGCAGCTGTAAGTGTCAGGTTTTTCCGACCTCAGTGATGAAAACCCAAAGGTTATCCTTTGCAATGAGATTTTTGCAGGAATTTGATCGAAGAGTAAAAGTTGGATTTCAACATGCTTAGGAGACGGCCCAAGAATTGTCCGAGAGATCCCCTGCTTTTAACCTAAATTTTACATGAAACCGCTTGGCTTTTTCTCCCGAATAAATTTTAATTGAACCGAGATGAAATTTGGTTGCCGCATGTATATATAATTATATATATAATATACTATATATATAGATAATAATAGTGATATACGTACTAGTATATGTTATATATATAATTAATAATAATGTTATTATTATAATATTATAAGAAAGTAAACGAAAAAAAAGTGGGCGGCCAACTTGGGCAAAAGAAAGAAAGAAAAATGATAATAATGGGGGTAGGTAAAAAATGGTCCAATAAGAATAGAAGAGGGAAAAATGTGGTCCAATAAGAAGAAGATGGGCATATTTTGAAAAGAAAATCACAAAAAAAAAGGATATACGGCTCATGATTAAAAAAAGAAAACTAAGGCAGAGATTGAGGGAGGGAAAAAGGAGGAAAGAAAAAGAAAAAGATTGGAATTGGCTCTCAATTTTATTTTGGAGGGGGGGGGGGGGGGGGGGGGGGGGGGCGGGGGCGCAGCAACCGATCCTAGGATCCATCTCGTTATCATCATCAACTTCACCATTTCTTCACCTCCTTTGTTACCATCTACTGCAATTGCTATTCTTCATTTTTTTTTCTGAAACAAAAAAATCCAACACCTTCAATAGAAAACTGCCATAAAAATCAACCCAAAGCTCAAGCCTTCAATCTTATATCTTTGGTTCGTGATCTCCAGGACAATCTGGGACGTAACCAGGCTCGATTGAATCAACTGAAACTCCGAGGATCGACTCAAAATCTCCAAACAAACACGGATACACACGACAGAGGTAATTTCTGAGAGGCCTTAAATCCTTCTATCGCTCTCTGGGTTGATTTTTGTTTGTGATTTGATTATTTTCATATTAAAATTAGTTTTCTTAGGATAAATATTATTTTCATATCAAAATTTAATTTTATTGGTATTAATATTATTTTTTGTGTAATAATTAGTTTTATTAGTATTAATATTATTTTTTTTACGACAATTGTTAATTTGAGTATTATTACTATTATTATCAGTATTTATAAGTTATTAATATTATTATAGCTATTTATTTTTATTAGTATTATTAATATTATTATAGTTGTTTTTATTTGTAGTAATATTATTATAGCTATTACGATTTTTATTAGATTAGTGGTATTATTATAATTATTAATAATTTTTATTGTCAAAAGTATTATTAGTTTTATTAATATTGTTAATATTATTACTACTGGTCTTATTATTATTAATACTATTATTACTATTTTTTTATTATATTTATGTATGAAGAAAATTAAGTTTCATGATAATATATTATTTTGGGCATATATATATATATATATATATATATATTATTGGTGTAAAATTGTAATTTTTTTCTACAAGTTTATTTTAAGTATTAGTTTATGTGTATATATGTACGTATTTTTATGTGTATTTTTGTATAGAAAATGTATAATTATTTTTATTAATAAGTCATTACTATTATTATTATTAGCTATATATGTATGAATGTTATTTTCACCATTTTCATTAATGTTAAGAATATTAGTTTTATTATCATAAACATTATTGTTAATATTATTGTTGTTGTTGTTGTTGTTGTTATTATTATTATTGTGTTTAAAAAAATAAGTAACATGTCACATTATTTTGAGTAAATTTCATAGAAGTAAATATATTGTTGTGTTTTTCTTATAATAGCTTTTGGTGTGTTTATTGTATCTAAGGACATAGTTTATTTCTCCGCATAGTAGGGAATCACCACCACGAACGGAACACATAATTCAATTTTGGGATAACCGACTCACTAAAAATGGAGAAATTTGCATGAAATTGAGCCAAACGGTTTTTAAAAATATGTTTTCAGGCACAAAATCCAAAATACAGGAACGTTTCAAAATCATTTTCTAGGTCTAGCTGGGTAAACTAGTCGAGTCGGCCCGGCTACCCCCCTAAATGTATGCTCCTGTTCCTAAAAATCCCAATTTTGTCCTGCTTGAGTCCTACTTGTATTTGTGCGATGATTGTGCTAACCGTCTGTTTTGCAGCTTTTATTTTTCCTTATTTTCATTTTTGGATGTAATTAATAGATTGATTCGTTTATTTTAAGCGGTTGTAGTTTTTGAATTCTCGTGTGTTTTAGGCGTTTGTAATGTGAGGACGAGAGTTCTTATTCCTTATTCGATCTGGTTGTATAAGTGGCTTTTATTCCTATTCTTTTAACTGCTTGGATGTATGGTTTATTTATTCTGCAATTTATTCTTGTCATTCGCTTGAGCATGGGCTAAATAAACACAAAATGGTTAGAGAAAGATAATAAAGCGAATAAATATGGTAAGATAAACCAGAAAATGAATGCAAACTTGAGGTTGAATAGGTAAGTTGCCCGAACCCTAAATCTCTGGATTAGATACGGTAGTCTACCCTCGGTAGGGAGCTGTATCAGAATTTTCCAGATGAGCTGATCCGGGTGGCGACTTTGCTGGGGATATTGGAATTTGAGTTTCGAGGTCTTTAAGTAATAAAATGGGAAAAAATTTTCTGCAAAAGGAATTTCTAAACAATCGAATGGTTTTCCCTAAAACAAGATATACAAAACCCGTTTTTCACCAAAATCAAAAACACATCAAACCCGCTTTCCACATCCTCCGGTTGGCTTCGCCGTGTCTCAGGTCGTCCGCTCACACATGTGTTTCAAGGTATTTCCATGGTTAAAAATTTCCTCTCGGTCTCATCCTAACCACTAGCATATGAGGTGATGAGTCTGAAAGATAAATGAAACATACCAAGAAACAATTATCACATACATAATACCCATAATAAAGAAAGAGAAGGAGTACTTACTACTACTAGCCGAGCTGGCTCAAGCCTGCTTGAAACAGACTACTCACAACACATGAGCAGCTTCAACAGAAAAATAAAATGAGAAAGTAAATGAAGAGAAATTAATTATATTCAACTAAAGAATTAGAATACAAGAAAGAAAATGAGCCAAGAGTCAAAAGTTCCAAAAAAACTCTCTACAAAAAAACTAAGAGAGTATATATAACACTCTCCAAAAGATTAAAATACCCTAGAAAATTAAAATAATAATAAAGTACTTAACATGGTGCTTAAAGATAACCACAAATTAAAATAATATAAAACTCAACCACTAAATTTAATCTAGATTTGCAAGTAAAATCTTTCCCAAATGTCAAATCTCTGCTTTTTGAGACAAGTCATATATTCTCCTCCATCCCTCTATGGCCCACAACAAGGACCAAATTCTACCATCTTTTTCTCTCTTTTCCAAAGCTCTTTTCCAGCTTCTTCCAGCCTGATTACAAGCTTGCTCGCCTAGGTTTTTCATAGTTTTGCTGCAATTTAATTTATAACCTAAAATAAGATCTAGTTAGCCAAAATTAATTCAATAAAGCTCAATTTAATTCCAATCAATACATGAAATTATTAGTATATTTTTCACTTATCATATATCCTCATACTTGAACATTGCTTGCCCTCAAGTAATGAGAAACGAAAAAGAAAAGAAAACACTAAAAACACTTGAGAACAAAAAAGAAACAACACTTAAGAACTTAAAATAAAGGCAGCAACAACAACAATTACTTCAAACTTTGAATCAACACAATGATCACGAGGAAAATACAATGCTTAAGAAAACTAGATATCAAGCCTACACACGCAACAATCTTAAGCTTCAAAAACAGACTAAGACAAAGGATTAGATTGCTTAAATCTACAATTCAGTAAGCTTTCAACCAAAGTTCCTCACCAAAGGTTGCCACTCAATCACTCTAATTGCAATAAGTTAAGGCTTTTAAGATCACTCAGTAGCTTTGCACAACAACCATTAGACCATATGCTTGATAATCGGTCTCATCGCCACCACTTTATATTGAACAACATACACAATCAAAAGGACTTTACAAATAGGGTTGTAATTTGTTTAGGGTTGGAGGTGTGTCAAAGGATACATTTAAGCAAAAAGAATTACTAAAGAAACATAATAAATGCATGAACAAGCAGCCTTAACAATTGCAGCATTACCAAAACTCAAGCAATCCAAACATAGACATGGAATGGGTTGCACAAGAAAAGATATAACAAGAAAAAGCACAAGGAATTTCAAGCAACAATCACAAGAAACATGGTAAGATGAAGCACAAAGTGTCAGGTAATCAAGAACATTATTTTTAGAGTTTTTTTTAAGGAAATTAACAAGCAAGCAATCCTAGATACTGATGCATATTTGCTTAAGAAGATTGACTTGCAAACTTGAATTTTGATTCATATAATAGGCTCACAAATGATGAAACTTGATGATTTTAAAGAGCAAACAAAGATTTGGAAGAAACTTAGAATAATTGATTCTATCTTTGAGAATTTCATTTGAATTTTCATATTGACATTGCTGGAAACAAGGAAATTTCAGAATTCTTGGGATTTTCAAAAGAGGTAAAGCTTTAAAGAACAAATAAATTGCTTGAATGATTTAGAAAGCAAGAATTTAGCAACATAACAATTGATCAACTACTTGCTCAAAATGAGAAAATGAATTTCTTTGGCAAATTCTTGGGTGATTTCGGGAAAACATAAAGTGAAAAAGCTAAGGGGAAAACAATTTTGAGGGTTAACAATAAGAAATAAGCTAAGGCTCAACTTGGGTTAATCTACAATAGGGGAAAAACACATAAACAGGGTGGCTATTTAAACTAAAGGGGTAAATACCTATTGCCTTTATCATATCATGCATATGAACAATCATGTGGTCTTGACAGGTACTATCCAAACCAAGTTCTAGCTAAGATTGAATGTGCAAGCGCACTCAACAAGGAAATTGAGCAAATAAATTTGATGCAAAGGGTTAAAGATTTAGAAATGAAAATCAATTTAATGGGTTGAATCAAAGAAAGGCACAAATCCTCACAAATAGAAAAGAGGTTAAAATTATTTGCAGTAGATCTTAAGCAAGCTAAAAAGTTAAGAAAAGCATTAAAATCCTAAGTCCTAGAATGCTTAATCAGCTTATACAAGCTATGAATGTAAACCTAACATCATGCTTCCAAACTCAATACATTCTATAAGTGATGACATGTGAATCAAACATTCAAAACCTTTTGCTTTGCTGCCACAAACAACATAAAATCGAAAAATTTTGACAAATTTTGACAAGAAATAGAAAACAAACAACCTAACAGGTTGCTTAAAAACAGAACAGAGATAGAAAAATAAAGCACAATACTTGAGGACTTGCAACATTTGTTCAAGAATGACAATATCCAACAAAGCAACAATAAATTTCATCATCAATAAACATCAATTTCAGGCATCAATTAAATTTCAAGCTATCCATAAATCATCAATCAAAATTAACCTTTCCATCCCCATACTTAAAACTTGTATTGTCCTTAATGCAACAATCCAACAAATAAACACAAGTCATAAAGGGAAAGAAAAATAAATTACCGAACAGGGCATGGAATTGGAAATTGCAAGGGGTGGGGGTAACAAAACATACCAGAGAGCGAGAGGAGAAGAATAACAAGGAGTTACTTTTCAGGCTGTTGGGAGGACTATTGGTCCTCCTCCATTGGAGCATCTTCTCACTATGTTATGGAGTGTTCTCTTCAAGAGCAGTAGAGGTTGAAACTTTAGAGTAAAGATGAGAGAAAATTGTAGGAAAAAGAGGGCTAAAAGGAAGAGATGAACAGTTAGGGAGAAAAAA
The DNA here is from genome assembly GCA_039660915.1 of Euphorbia tirucalli. Classification (NCBI taxonomy): domain Eukaryota; kingdom Viridiplantae; phylum Streptophyta; class Magnoliopsida; order Malpighiales; family Euphorbiaceae; genus Euphorbia; species Euphorbia tirucalli. The sequence continues at coordinate 18,965,336 of CM077639.1, forward strand.
GAGCTGGACAGTTTTTCCAATTTCAAATTCAAAAATTAAAAACCAAAAACTGCCATTAGGGAAAGAAAATAGCTAGATTTGGGTGCCAAAAGAAAAGAGAGACAAATTTGGGGGCTTTGACATGCGTCAAATCCCCATACTTATCACTTTTTCATAACTCATGCTTTAATTAATTTCCCTTGACTAACTCCTAATGATTTGACAAGTTAGAAAAATTACAACCTTTTTCTTTTTATCTCCTCTTAATAAATAAATAATTTCAGATTTGGTGAGAGATTGTCAAATTAAGTCAAGCAGTCAGACTGACAGGTTTGAAAGAGATTTACAAACTAGATTTTAACCAATAAAATAATTGTGTGGTTGCAAAAATTTTAATTCTTAAAAATTGCAAAAATCAAAATTAAGTATGAGATGCAACATAAGCATGAAAAATATTTTATAATTAAAAATTTGAACTGCATGTTGCATCCCCATACTCGTCAGTTGCTTGGGTACCTACAAAAAGAATAAGCAGACTCTTAAAAGAGATATTTACACCAAAAAGATTACTAAATAAAATATTTATAAGGTAAGAGAATTGGGGATTACCTAATAAATTGCTTCAGTTGGTGTTTGAAGTGGACACCAATTTCTTTTTAAGGTTACTTATGGTGGTTCAAAGTATTAAGTGCTATTAACAACCTTAAGGGTTTCATGAACGAGATATGGCTTTAGTCTTTGACCATTTACTTTGAAGATTTCATCTTTATCACTTGTGATCTCAATAGCACCATGGGGAAACACTTTAGCAACTAAGTAAGGTCTAGACCATCTTAATCTGAGCTTGTCTGGAAATAATTTCAGTCTTAAATTATGCAAAAGAACACGTTGTCCAGGATAAAACTCCTTGTTTTGATTCTTTGATCATGCCATTTCTTCATTTTCTCTTTATAGGTCATAGCATTCTCGTATGCAAATAATTTAAATTCTTCAAGCTCGTTCAACTGCAGCCTTCTTTGTTCACCAGTAGCTTGCCTATCAAAATTAAGATATATGAGAGCCCATAAAGCTTTAAATTCTAATTCAATAGATAAATGGCAGGCTTTGCCATAGAGCAATCTAAATGGTGACATCCCAATAGGAGTTTTAAAGGCTGTTCTATAAGCCTATAGAGCATTATCCAGCTTCTTGGACTAATCTCTCCTAGAATTGCTCACCGTTTTCTTAAGAATGCGCTTAATCTTTCGATTTGAGATTTCAGCCTGCGCACTAGTTTATGGGTGGTAAGGTGTAGCTATTCTATGAGTGACTTCAAATTTCTTAAGCAGCCTTTCAAACTGAACATTATAGAAATGAGTACCTTGATCACTTATAATTGCTCTAGGCACACCGAATCTAGTAAACAACTTCTTCAAAAACCTTACAACAACATTAGCATCATTGGTAGGACTAACAATTGCTTCTACCCACTTGCTTACATAGTCAACCACAACTAAAATGTACGTGTTATTGTAAGAACTCAGAAACGGACCCATAAAATCAATACCCCATACATCAAAAATTTCACAAACAACAATGTCATGTAAGGGCATGGCATTTTTGGCAGAAATGTTACCTGAGCATTGATATTCATTACACTCTAAAACAATCCTGTGGGCATCCTTGAAGATTGTGGGCCAAAGGAAACCACTTTCCAATACCTTTGAAGCTGTTCGGGTAGCACCAAAATGACCTCCAGCTCTTTGGTATGACACAATGTTAGGATTGCTTGAACTTCATCTTGGGAGACACACCGCCTTATAATCTGATCTGCACATAATCTAAATGAGAAGGGTTCCTCCCAAAAATAGTATTTAAGATCCGAAAAGAACTTTTTTCTTTTGATAATAAGAAAGATAACGAGGCATTATACCACAAGCAAGATAGTTAGCTATGTTAGCGAACCAAGGGATAGAATTTACCAAATAAAGTTGCTCATCTAGAAATGAGTCAACAATATCAGGTTGCTCACTGAGGTTCCTCTCTGGAATTCTGGACAAATGGTCAGCAGCCATATTTTCTGATCCTTTCTTATCTTTGATTTCAAGATTAAACTCTTGAAGTAACAAGAGCCATAGGATGAGATGAGGTTTCGCATCTTTCTTTGTAAGTAAGTATTTTAAGGCTGCGTGATCTATGAAAACAGTCACTTTGGATAACACCAAATAAGATCTAAACTTGTCGAATGCATACACCACTATAGGTAATTCTTTCTCCGTTATGGTGTAATTCTGTTAAGCTTCTGTAAGCGTTCTGCTTGCATAATAAATTGGTCGAAAATGCTTCTTAATTCTCTGTCCCAAGACTACTCTAATATAAGTGTCACTTGCATCACACATTAGCTCAAAGGAAATATCCCAATTAGGAGCAATCAAGATTGGTGAATTGGTCATTTTTGCTTTAAGTTCTTCAATGCCTTCAAACAATCTGCACTGAACTTGAAATCAACATCCTTGTGTAAAAGAGCTATGAGCTGTTGGGTAATCTTAGAAAGTCTTTGATGAACCTCTTATAAAAGCCAGCATGTCTAAGAAAGCTTCGGACTTCCTTGACTGATGTAGGAGTAGCTAACTTCTCAATTACTTCAACTTTGGCTCGATCAACTTTAATGCCTTTTTCAGAAATCTTATGGCCAAGGACAATACCTTCATTGACCATAAAATGGTATTTTCCCAATTCAACACTAGGTTTGTCTCTTTGTAACGAACTAAAACAGCTTCAAGATTGTTTAAGCAGGACTGAAAAGTTTTACCATGCACCGAAAAATCGTCTATGAAAATCTCCACGGTCTTTTCTACCAAGTCATGAAAAATTAACATCATGCATCTTTGGAAGGTTGCTGGGGCATTATATAGACCAAAAGGCATTCTTCGATATACGTATGTACCATATGAGTAAGTAAAGATTGTCTTCTCTTAGTCTTGAGGATGAATTAGAATTTGATTGTATCCCAAGTAACCATCAAGAAAGCAGTAAAAAGTATAGCCCAAAAGTCTTTCAAGCATTTGATCTATGAATGGAAGAAGAAAATGATATTTCCTTGTTGAGTCATTAAGCTTGCGATAATCAATGAAAACCCTGAAACCAGTGACTATTCTTATGGGAATAAGCTCATTCTTGTCATTCTGAACAATAGTCATTCCACCTTTCTTAGGAACAACCTGAACCGGGCTGGTCCAGATACTATCTGAGATTGGGAGATAATTTCGACGTTAAGCAGTTTGATTACTTCTTTCTTGACAACTTCCTTCATTTTTGGATTCAGTCTCCTTTGAGGTTGGTTTATGATCTTGCACGATTGGTTTATGATCTTCCTCCATCAAAATATGATGAACACAAATAGAAGGGCTGATCCCTTTAATGTCTGAGATTATCCATGCCATTCCTTTCTTGTTGTTTTCAAAAAATCAAGCAAATGCTCTTTTTGATCGGGTGTGAGTTTAAAAGATATCATCACTAGAAGATTGCTTGGGGGGTCTAAGAAAGCATATTCAAGATGTGGAGGTAAAAGTTTGAGTTCTAGAGTGGGTGATTCTTCAATGAAAGGTTTTGGAGGTAATGTAGGTGTATGATTAAGAGGTTCAACAAACTATCTGCTTCCTGAGATTGCTAGACAGCCAGTTTCTCTTTTAATTTCTTGCTCCACAATCTCCTCTTCTTCAATGAATTCTTTTTCTTCAAAATTTTCCTGTAGGAAAAATGGATTCAAATTTTGATTAGTTGCATCCATAAAATAACAAGTATCATAACAAGGAGAAGGATATTTCATTGCTTCATTCATCTTAAGAACAACTTTTTCATCATAGACTTTCAAAATAAGTTTTCCGTTATGAACATCTATAAGAGCACGACCAGTAGCAAAAAATGGTCTGCCTAAAATGATTGGAAAATGAAAACCCTCATCCATATCCATAATAAGAAAGTCAATAGGTAAGATGAATTTTCCTACTTTCACTAAAACATCCTCAACAATGCCTCTAGGGTATCTAACAGATCTGTTAGCAAGCTGAATAGACACTCTAGTAGGTTGGGGCTCTCCTAGTCCAAGTTGTTTATAAATATGATATGGCATAGGATTAATGCTTGCACCTAAGTCACACAATGCATTGTCAATGTTAAGATTGTCTATGGAGCAGGGTATAGAAAAACTCCATGGGTCTTTTAACTTCTTAGGCAAAGGTTGCTTGCATTGCAGAATAGATGAGCAATCACGATTAAGCTACACCATTGATACATTCTCTAACTTCTTTTTATTTGCCAACAATTCTTTCAAAAACTTCACGTACGTAGGCATTTGAGAAAGAGCCTCCAAAAAAGGGATGTTTATATGAAGCTTCTTAAAAACTTCAAGAAACTTATCAAATTGCTTAGCCATCTCATGTTGCTTAGCTCTTTGAGGATAAGGAATCTTCGGTTGATACGCTGGAGTAGATTAAGTAACTGGAATTGGATTGCTTTGAACAGGGTTTGACATTACTGGAGTATGAACAGGTTACTTATGAACAGTATCTGATTGAACTTGAGTTTACTTGACTTTATTCACAGATTGATCACTATTCCAAACAGATTGTGTTTGAACAACTTCAGGTTGCTTGATCACTTCCTCAGTTCGCTTACTTGCATTTTCATCAACATCAACAACTACCATTTTGTTAGTACCTTCAACGGCCTTACCATTCCTAAGTGTGATTGCTTTGTATTCCTCTCTCGGATTTGGTTCAGTGTTTCTTGGAAGGACTCCTTTGTTCTTGGGTGTAACAATCGTAGTAAGTTTCCGGAACTAAGTCTCCAAGTTTTTTATAGAAGACTAAGTTTGCTTCATAAACTGCATCATCATGTCTTTCATCTTATCAAACTCAGATTTCTAGGGTTCACAAGATGGTCCTGCTTTTTGAAAATTCTGCTAAATTTGCTGATGCTGTTGAAAATTGCTGTGAGGTTACTGAAAAGGAACTTGAGATTACTTTCCAGGTTGCTGATTCTAGGAAAAATTGGGATGATTCCGCCAACTAGGATTATATGTGTTCAAAAATGGATTGTTCTACCTTTAATTGTTCCCTATGAAATCACATTGCTCTTGAGTAAGTGGTCATTCACAATCAATGTTTCTATGATTGCCATTACAGAAATCACAAGATAACTGCGCATTTGAGATTGTTGAAACATTCTGCTTAGCTAACTGCCTAAAAATTAGGTCCACCTTGTCTGATAATTTCGAAACAACTTCAAGTTCACCTTGCCTTGTTCTATCTTACCATATGCCATTTATAGCTAGTATTAACCAGCCTCTCAATAAGCTCATAAAGTTCTTCTAGAGCAAAGTCCTCTGGATCACCATTGGCTACTGATTCAATTTGGATATTATAAGCATTGGTTAATCCATTGTAGAAGTTCTAGATTTGCATCCATATTGGAATCCTGTGATTAGGCACTTTCCTCAAAAGATCTTTATATCTCTCCTATGCTTCAGATGAGATTCATCAGATTGCTGGAAAAAAATGAGTAACCTCATTTCTCAACTTGATTGCTTGCTTGGGTGGAAACTATTTCGTCAAGAAAGCTCGGGCCATTTCATCCCAGGTTGTGACTGAACCAGGTTGAAGATTTTTGAGCCAACTTTTAGCTTTATCCCTTAAGGAAAAAGGAAAAAGCTTAAGTCTTATGACATCATTTGAAACTCCATGATTAGTGCTAAAAGTATTACACATAGTCACAAAGTCTTAAATGTGTAAATTTGGATCTTCTCCCAGTAATCCTCCAAACTAAACAGCTGCTTGGAGTATTTGTATCATTGAGGCTTTGATCTCAAAGAGAATGTTCCCTTCGTTAGGTGTCATAATGCATGAAGAGTGTCCCTCGTGTTGGGATTCGTCATCAGAAAAATAACATGGCGCAGCAGAAAATACACCATTTAAAATTTCCTAGAATCCACCTATCGTGTCCGATTACCATTGATTAGAATGAAAACAATTTGAATCAAGAGAGATTAACTCACCGGATTAGTCTCTTCTAGAGACTGCTGCAGAATCGTTTCTTGAAACTGCGATCTCCAAAGTCTGGTGCACGATCAACTATCGAGTGGGAACTGGTGCTAGCAAAGACGCGAAGGAATGGAGGATTAATGCTGGGATTTTCAGCTGTTTTGGGGCTGCTATTGGTGGCTCAAATTTCCAGCAATTAATTAGGGTTGAATTTGGGTTTTCTTCCTTAAGTGTGCCCTTATATAGACATATTATCTAATTGGGTTTTAATTAGGTTAATTAAGCCTAAGCCCACTAGGATTATAATTACATAAATAAACTTTAATTAAAAGTACATACTATGTAATTTAATTCTGTTTGGCTAAATTTAATTACCGCTAAATAAAATTAAATCACACTTAAGTAAATACAATATATGTATTTAATTTTCCTACTTAGGAAAATTATTTAATTAATTGTTTACTTTATGTAATTCAATTAATTAATAAATTAAGTAATTATATTATGTAAACTTATTAATTAAATTAAATTCAACCCAATGTTAATTAATTACCTTGACACCGAATGTCAACTAATTAATTAACGCATTCCTTCCAATGTACATTACATGCACAATTTCTATAAGTTCCGACTTAGTTGATCTATCTGCACGATTTTATGGGTCTGTCTTTATGTTGGCAGTAGGCCCAAGGCCCACAGACTGTAAGTGGGATTAGCAAACCATTATAGCTCCTAATTAAGACAGAGATGTAGCAGTCTTTAGAAGACACTCACCCGGTAGTAATCTCATAGTGTCCTTTGCCTAATGATATCGATATGAATAAACAAGAGGCATAGTGTCCGTCATCCTCTTCTGTTGTTTATTATATTTCTTGATCTTGAATTAACTGATTAACCAAATAAGCAACCAACTTATTTGGATATGGCCATACACTTATCAGTCCCACTCATCAAGTGGCCAGTGATATCATCTCGGTGTTACCCAAATGGCAATTCCATCACTTCATCATCAATATCATTATGTTCACCTGTCCACCTAATCATACCCATATTTAGCATCCTTTTACAGACTTGTTAGGCGTATGTCAAAGTGAACCAGATTCTATATTGATACTATAATGAAATCTGGTCTGAGGACAAAAGAGACCTACTCAAGAAAGACCTATGACGCGATAACCATATGGCTTTCTTGTGCGGATCGATCCAGTCCCATGTCAACGACATGTACCTATATTCATGACTGACTTTACAAGTATTATGGCTAGTTAAGAACTGCCATACAGTCATCAAATATACAAGTCTGTGGTTTTATTCATTCCCACGATTAGAACAGACCTGGGATAGGTTTTATGATTATCAATCAATGGATACTCTACTCATATTATTGCACAAGATATAAATGAAATAGATTAATTGCCTTTATTAATGTGACACAAATAATGTATTCATACAATAAGTCTTAATGTGTAATACAAAATACAAGAATCCAATGCCCTAAGAACTAGGGCACACCAAAACCTCGGTCGATGGTCTCAAATACTCTTTAAGTCTCTGCCTTTGGGGATTTGAATTAATTTCCCCTTAACCCTCATATGGTCTATTTCCATCTGGATTAGGTTGTCTAAGGTCTGCCATCCTCTGCCTTCGCCTTGCTGCACCACTTCTTTGTCTACAAATCCTTTCAATTTCAAGACCTATAGGAAGCAATGGTAGGCCAGCTCTTCACATACAATAGAAGACTGCTTAGACACAAATTACTGCACAGGAGGAACATACAAGGTTAAAACTACTAATTTTACTAAAAAATTAAAATTTTCCACAATCGATCCCCAACAACGGCGCTAAAAACTTGGTGCCTATAAGATTGGACTCTAGCGAGTGCACTAGGTCAATTGTAGTACGTAGGCAAGACCAAGTGTTGTTTCTTCAGGGATCTGTATGAACAACCTCAATTTTTCTAGCAAATAGGCAGATTTGATATCTTTCACAAATAAAATGAAGATTTAAAGCAAAATAACTAAATAAACTAAGTAGTTCCAAGCATTAACTAGTTCAAGATGGCAAAGAATAAAAATAACAACAGCAATAATAAAAAGGCAGCATACCCAAACCAAGCATAGCAAGCAGTTTCAGTACATTCATCTCCTTAACCATTATGAGCAGAGTTACAGAACATAGATCTAAGGTATCTCACTCTCAAATCACCACACTAGGAACCTCTGGACATGTGGATCCTATAACAAGCAGTCTAATCGAATCTCTTCATCAAAAGACTGCTTAATCATGCATTAAGATCTTGCAATCATTTTATCAAAGATAAAAACCCCTTGCATGCAGTCTACTCGAATTTCTTCAGCAATAAACATGTATGTGATTCAAGGTGTTTCCATGGTTAAAAATCTCCTCTCGGTCTCATCCTAACCACTAACATATGAGGTGATCAGTCTCAAAGATAGATGAAGCATACTAAGAGACAGTCATCACATACATAATACCCATAATAAAGAAGGAGAATGAGTAGTTACTACTGCCAGCCGAGATGGCTCAAGCCTACTTGAAACAGAGTACTCATAACACATGAGCAGCTTCAACAGAAAAATAAAATGAGAAAATAAATGAAGAGAATTTTATTGTATTCAACTAAAGAATTAGAATAAAAGGGAGAAAATGAGCCATGAGTCAAAAGCTCCAAAAAAACTCTCTACAACAAAAACTAAGGGAGTATATATAACACTCCCCAAAAGACTAAAATACCTTAGAAAATAAAAATAAAAATAAAGTACTTAACATGGTGACTTAAAAATAACCACAAATTAAAATAATATAAAACTTAACCACTAAAGTTAATCTAGATTTGCAAGTAAAATTGTTGCCTAAAAATATTGGACTATAGCAAGTGTACTAGGTCAATTGTAGCACGTAGGCAAGACCAAGTATCGTTCTCACAGGGATCTGAGCGAACAACCTCAACTTCTCAAGCAAATAAGTAGATCTAAATTCTTTTACAAATAAAATGAAGATTTAAAGAAAAATAAAGTAAACTAACAGTTCCAAGCATTAAGTCCAAGATAGCAAAAATAAAAATAACAACACAATATTAAGAAAGCAGCAGACCCAAACCAAACACAGCAATCAAGTTTGGTAAATTCCTTCTTCTTAACTGTTATGAGCAGGGTTTAGGACATAGATCTAGGATTTCTTGCTCTCAACTCACCACACTAGGAACCTCCGGACATGTGGATACTATGACAAGCGGCATAATTGAATCTTTTCAGTAATAAATCACTTAATCATGCATTAAGTTCTAGCAAACATTTTATCAAAGATAAAAACCCCTAACATGAAGTCTAATCGAATTTCTTCAGCAATAAACATACATGTGTTTCATGGCATTTTCGTGGTTAAAAATCTCCTCTCGGTCTCATCCTAACCACTACCAAATAAGGTGATCAATCTCGTGGAAAATAAGCACGCTAAGAAACAATCATCATACATATAATACTCATAATAAACAAGAAGAGGGATTACTTACTATTGCCTGTCGAACTGGCTCAAGCATGCTTAAGCGGACTACTCACTATGCATAATCAGCTTCAGCAAAGAATAAAATAAGAAGAAAATACTACTACTATTATATTAAATTGAAATTGAGAATACAAAGGAAAATAGCAAAGAGCTAAGAACCAAGACTCTCTACAACTAGAACCAAGGGAGGTATATATAGCACTCTCCTAAAAGCCTAAAATACCCCAAAAGGGGTTAAAATATTAATAAAGTGCTTAAGCATGATGGCCCATAATTAGCCACCCAAACATAATATTAATAAGTACATCTACTCATTAGATTTTCAAATAAAAGTATCTTCACAAAGTCAAATCTCTTTTCCCACAACATGTCACATCCCTTTCTCCTCCATCCTCTATGGCCCATGGTGTAGACAAGGGTCCACTCTCTGCTGGCTTTTTCTCTCTCTGGTTACAGCTGCTTCCCAGCCCTCTTCCAACTTGCTCACGAGCCTGCTTGCTCAGCTTTTTCACAACTTTTGCTTTATTTTAATTTTTAACCTGAAATTAACTTTAATTAGCCAAAATAATTCAACAAAGTTCCATTTGATTCCAATTAATACCTGAAATTATTGTTACATTTATCACTTATCAAAAATCTTTTCCAAAAGTCAAATCTCTACTTTTTGAGACAAGTCATATCTTCTCCTCCATCCCTCTATGGCCCTCGGTAAGGACCACATTCTGCCATCTTTTTCTCTCTTTTCCAAAGCTCTTTTTTAGCTTCTTCCAGCCTGCTTACGAGCTTGTCGCCAAGGTTTTTCACAATTTTACTTCAATTTAATTTATAACCTGAAATAAGCTCTAATTACCCAAGATTAATTCAATAAAGTTTAATTTAATTCCAATTAATACCTAAAATTATTAGTATATTTTTCACTTAGCAAGGACCAATTTCCTCTGCAATGTATTATGTCACAAAGCTAATAATCCAGCTAGCAAAAATCCCATGCTCTTATTCACCTTTTAAACATTGTCACTGCAAAGGGCTAAAAATGCAGTCATGCGATCAAGTTATCCCACCAATTTATGTTGCAATCAATTGGTTAACATGATTATCTTATGCTTTAGCAATTTTGGCTTCACATTTGCATCTTGAAAAGGCTTCATTGACTCTAAAACAATAGCAAATGGCAAGTGATCATGTTGTAGATCTTGAAATTTTGTTTTAAAAAAATATTATTGTTAATTGGGAGGGCCAACATGCCTTCCCTTATTAATTGTTTTGGGGCTTTTTGCCCCTAAACAATCCATAATCGACTACCTTATGCAGTCAACTTTGATATATATATGTATATATATTTTTATTAATTAATTTTAAAAATGAAATTACATTTTAAACCCCTCTAAAATTTTTTATATAAAGGCTTATTCTCTCATTTGATTTTTTTTTTTTTTTTTGAGAGAGAAGAAGAAAGGAAAGTTTTAATTCTTGTTTTTTCAATTAGCCTGTGTAGTTTATGTTGTTTTAGTCTATTTGTATTTTGGTGAAAGCTTCTGCACTCGTTTGAGTTCAACAAATATCTGCTGTTGTATCCTATGAGACAGTCCTTTGTACACAGGGCGAATTCTGTTTGAAGGAAACCGATTTGGGCCTCAGCAGAATCTTTTCTCAATTGTTCCATGCTATAGTTAAGGTTAAAAATTTTGTTATTTTATTTTATAATTTTATTTTAGGTAATCTCAAGTTAATTAATTGAAAATTTATTTATATTCTGTTTACTCTCTAGTTAGAATATAATTATTTATTACTACTAATATATATATTTTCTAACAATTTTAATACATAATAATTATTATATTTCTTAAGAGGTGGACTGGATATCGTTGCTTGGATTACCTTAACTTTGGACTATCATAGCAAAAAGAGTTTTTAAAGAATTTTATGGACTTTTGGAAAAACTTGGCCTAATTAATTTTGTTGTTATATTTTTTTCCTAGTTTCTTCTAAAATTATTTACTAACTTATTTTGTCGGAATTTTAGAAAAATGGCTGAATTGGCCAAGAGCAAAATGGACAAAATAGTCCTATTATTTTTGGTTCTATTGGTCCTATTACTACTGGACCTATTAACTTTTGTTCCGATTGGTCCTATTGCTTCAAGCATTATTAGTTCTGCACTTATTGTTTCTAGGCCTACTTTGGGGCACGGCAGGATCTGGTTCGGGTTCACTCCCAAAGTTACCGGTACCTAATTTAGGTGAAATTGAAAGACCTGAGAAGTTCACTGGTAGGAATTTTAAGACATGGCAGCAAAAGATGTTTTTCTACTTGACTACGTTGAATTTTCAGCGATTTGTGTAGGAGGATCCTCCTAATGCTGGAGAGGGTATAGTAGATCTTGCCATCTTGACTACTTAGACTCATTCAGATACCCTTTGTAAGGTTTTGATTTTAAACTGCTTGACTGATACACTAAATAATGTGTACACTGAAAAGAAAACGGCAAAAGAACTGTAGGAGTTTTTAGATCATAGATATAAATTAGAAGATACGAGTACTAAGAAAGTTTTAGTGTGCCAATTTCTGAATTATAATATGAATGATTCTAAAACTATCATGAGTTAAGTGCAGGAACTACAACTTATTATCCACGCTGTCCTAGCTGAAAGGATGGTATATATGAATCATTTCAAGTGGATGCAATAATTGAAAAATTACCACCTTGATGGAATGACTTCAAAAATTACCTTTAGCGTAAATGAGAGGAAATGACTGTTGAGGAGCTTATTGTTTGATTCTGAATAGAGGAAGATAATACAGGCTTAGAGAAAAAGTTATCCAAGGTTACCAATCGATATGTGGCAAGGACTAATATGGTGGAGGTTAAGAAAGATTCTAAGAGAGGCAAACAACTAGTTGGGTCTAAGTTGGGACGAAAAGGAGGTGTTTCTAAGAAACCCAAGTTTAATGGAAAATGCTTCAATTGTAATAAGATGGGGCATAAGTCGTTTGATTGTAAACTGCCAAAGAAAGTTAAATCAAATGAGGCTAATGCTGTAGAAGCTATTGCACAAGTGTATCTGATATTGACCTGTGTGATGTGATCTCAGAAGTCAACATAGTTGGCTTAAATCTAAGAGAATGATGGCTGGACACTAGTGCCACTCGGCACATCTGTTGTAACAAGGAGTCTTTTGCTGAACTAACTCTTACTAAGAATGGCAAGAAGTTATATATGGGTAATGCCGCTACTTCTAAGATCAAGGAGAAGGGTTCTATAATATTGAAGATGACTTCTAGAAAAGAAGTAAAGCTGTAAAATGTTCTATATATACCTAACATTCGGAAGAACCTTATGTCTGGGAGCCTCTTGAGTGCATATGGCTTGAAGATGGTATTTGAGTCCCAAAAGTTTATTTTCTCAGAAGGGGGAACAGGCTATGAGTCCAATAGAATGTGGAAATTTAATGCAATTTCTTGTAAGTCCAATTCAATGAATAATAATGCGAATAATGTTTCTTCTGTTTATATCATTGAGTCATTTAATTTAAGGCATGGTAGACTTGGACATGTTAGTTATGATACATGCAGAGATTAGTTAACTTAAACCATATTCCTTCATTCCAAATTGACAATAAACATAAATGTGAAATTTGTGTTGAGACAAAATTAACAAGGTCCTCATTTGATACAGTTGAAAGGAATACATAACCACTTGATCTTATACATAGTGATCTTTGTGACTTGAAGTTTATATAAACTAGAGGAGGCAATAAAAATATTTTATTACCTTCATTGATGATAGTTCAAAATATTGCTATGTATATTTGCTTAAAAGCAAAAATAAACCTTTAGAGAAATTTGTTCTTTATAAGTAGGAAGTAGAAAACCAACTTAATAAAAAGATTGAGGTGGTAAGAAGTGATCGTGGTGGTGAATATGTTGAACCATTTGGCTAGTTTTGCTCCCAACATGGTATTATTCATGAGATAACACCATCCTATTCTCCTCAATCTAATTGAGTAGCAGAACACAAAAATCATACATTAAAGGAAATAATGAATGCGATGCTAAATAGTTATAGGTTACCACAAAACATATGGGGGGAAGCTGTTTTGTTAGCTAATTGCCTTTTAAATAAGGTTCCCTATAAGAAACAAGACAAGACTCCATATGAGTTATAGAAACAAAGAAAACCTTCCTATAACTACTTAAAAGTGTGGGGGTGTCTTATTAGGGTAATGGCACTATTAACAAAGAAAATGAAAATAAGTCCAAAGATAATGGATTGTATTTTCATTGGCTATGTGTGTAATAACAATGCATATAGGTTTCTTGTGCATGAATCCAAAAATCCTGAGATTCATAAGAATACTACTATAGAATCAAAGAATGCTTCATTCTTTGAAAATATTTTCCCATGCAAGACTAGTGATGATGGATTAGCATCCAAACGACTTTGAGAAATGACTGAGGAGAACATTCAAGATCTTCAACAAGAGGTTGAAGAAAACGGTCAAGACCTTCAACAAGAGGTTGAGACAGGAGTAGAGGGAAAGGTAGAGCCTAGAACAAGTAAAAGGGCAAGGGCGGAAAAATCTTTTGGACTAGATTTTATAACCAATATGCTAGAGGCTAAACCTAAACACTACAGAGAAGCTGTAAGTTCCACAGAAAGTCCTTTGTGGGAAGGAGCTATAAGAAGTGAAATTGATTCCATCATGCATAATCATACTTAGGAATTAGTGGACCTTCCTTCGGGAACAAAACCATTAAGTTCCAAATGGATTTTCAAACAAAAAATGAAAGTAGATGGATCAATTGATAAGTATAAGGCCAGATTGGTTATAAAAGGTTATAGATAAAAGAAAGGCCTTGATTACTTTGATACATATTCTCCTGTGTCAAGAATAACTTCCATTAGAATGTTACTAGCAATTATTGCTTTGTAGAATCTTGAAGTACATCAAATGAATGTAAAACAACCTTTCTAAATGGAGATCTTAAAGAGGAAATCTATATGGAGCAACCCGAGGGTTATATAGCTCCAGGTCAAGAAAGGAAAGTATGTAAATCGGTGAAGTCTTTATTGTTGGGATTTTTCACCGGAAATCACCCGATAAAAGCGGAAGAACGCGATGATTTCCTCAAATCCGTGCCCAGGAGCAATTGAAATGGAAATTGGAAAAACAAAAATTTAATAGAGAGAGATAATTCTCTTACCCGGAATATCTCTTTCAGAGATGGATGCAGACTGCAGGAATCAATATAGAATCCCTCCTCATTCACGTACACGAATGCCTAACGAACACCACCCCGTGCTAGCGTCAGAAAACACGAACTATGGAGAGGAGTAAGACACAAATTTCGGCTACACTTGTGTCTATCCCCCTTGGCCGAAATTCCTAGGGTTATTTTAACCCTAGGTGGGCCGAAATTCCCTAGAGGAATTTTGGTCCAACTTGGCTCCTTATTTGTGTGGGCTTCCTTCTTTTAATTCAGGCCCAATCTTATTTTAATTAATCTGGTTTAAATTAATTTCAAGCCCAACTTTAATATACCCATGTGTTTAATATATTACACCAAGTAATATATTATTTACATTTAAATTAAAATTAGTTTGACCAATTAATTTAATCCATCAAATTAAAATTAGATCTTCACAAAATAAAATCATATGTAAACCTATACATATGAATATTTCCACCTAGGAAATTATTTAATAATTAATCCAATTAATTATGAAGAGCCAATTAAATATATTAATTTTATTATTAGGATCAATCCAATTGATCTTTATAATATAATTAATATATATACCTCTCTCTCCAGAGTGTATACTCCAAGCATACATGTGATTCCTTAAGTCGGTGTTCAGTCGCTCAATGTGTACGATCCCGTGCCCATCTTTATGTTGGCAGTGGGCCTTTGGCCCACAGACTACAGTTGGGCTCTAGCAAGCCACTGCAGCCCCCAATTAAGATGGAGATGGCAGTCTAACTGTTATCATAACCCTGTAGTTTAAACTTGTACATCCCATGTCATTGATATCTGTGTCCAACACGGAGGCATGGATTGATCACCCTCTTTTGTGTCTGGACATTAACTTGATCCCGAATGCACTGAAGCTCACAAACAAGTTCCCACTTGTTTGGGTGTGGCCACATTCTTATCAGTCGCATTCATCAAGAGGCTGGTGATATCTTCCCAGTGGATTACTGAGTGACAAATCCCTTCTGCATATCCATAACATTACCATGCTAAGTGACATACCCGAAAGTACCCATACTTGGCACCCTATTACAGGCCCTTTAGGCGTACCCCTAAGTATAGGACCTCATTGCAACACCATCATATGGTCAGGTCAAAGGATCCATACAAGTACTACATGAGAATCACTTGTGATACTATACCATGTGGATTTCTCGTTTAGTGGATCTATCCAGTACCATGCCCCTTATGCATGTACCCATTAACTTGGTTGATATTCCATATCCAATGACCGGTAAGACACCGCCATACAACCAGGTTAATGATAGTCTCTTGTCCCATTCATTCCCATGACTGGAACAGACTACGGATCTATTTATGATCATATCGTTTACCCTATCCATGGTCTTACTGCCAAGTGCATGACACTGGTCATCATGGATATGGATATGTCCATTGGATACTTCATTTAATATATTGCACAAGATAAATATAATAAATGAATTAATGCCTTTATTAATAACACAAATAAGTATAATACATGAATCCAATTAATGTATGATACAAATACAAGCACCAATGCCTCTGGACTAGGGCATATCCAACATTTATTTGGAATAAAGCAAGCACCAAAACAATGGCCCAAAAAGTTTGTGATGTTATGACGGCAAACGGTTATCAAATAAATGAGTGTGACAAGTGTGTGTGTATGTCAAAACCATAAACCAAGGATATGTTATTTTATGTTTGTATATTGATGACATACCCATTGTGGGAAGCAATGAGAAAATGGTAAAGAGTACAGAGGATATGTTGAACTCAAGGTTTGATATGAAAGACATGGGACTAGCGTATGTGATTTTGGGCATCCAAGTTAAACATTCACCTGACGATCTCATTCTAACTCAGTCACATTATGTGGACAAGATATTTGGAAAGTTTAGTAAGGATGATTCTGGAATAGCTAGAAATCCTATAGACATTAGCTAACATCTGTCCAAAAATTAAGGTGACTGTGTTAACCAAGTGGAATACGCAACGGTAATAGGCAGTTTGATGTACCTTTTGAGTTGTACAAGGCCTGATATTGCTTTCACTGTTAGCAGTTTGAGCAGATTCACAAGTAATCCAGGGGAAATCCATTGGAAAGCTATCATAAGGGTACTAAGGTATTTGTGATATGCTCATGATTACGGATTACACTATACGAGAGACCCTGCTATGTTAGAAGGATACTCTGATGCTAGTTGGATAGCTAACATCAAGAATTCCAAAGGTACTAGTGGATACGTGTTCACTCTAGAAGAAGGTACAGTATCTTAGAAATCCTTAAGAAAAATAATCATAACTAGATCCACCATGGAATCTGAGTTTGTAGCTCTAGATAAAATTAGAGAAGAAGCCAAATGGCTACGACACTTCTTGAAGGATATTCGTGAATGGCCAAAGCCTATGCCTGCAATATGTATACATTGCGATAACCAAGCAGTGATTAAAAGAGAACAAAATATAATGTATAACAATAAATCGAGGCACATGTGTCGTCTACAAAACACCGTTAAACAACTGATCTCAATAGGAGTTATCTATGTTGACTTTGTAAGTTCAAAGGATAACATTGCAAATCCACTAACCAAAGGGTTAAACTGAGATCAAGTTGAAAAGGCATAGAGAGGAATGAGACTTAAGCCAATAAATGTTTAAGGCTCTATGTGAAGGAAAACCCAACCTTGTTGACTAGAGATCCTAAGATCTAGGTTCAATGGGACAACCTAATTACATAGACCTTGTGAGGTCACTGTAGGGGTCATCCATGTGTCCATTCCTATGATGTAAACAGTGACATAAAAATGTGAAAGGTTAAGCTATGCTTTTAATGATTCTTTATGCGTAAGAAGTCTGAGCAAAAGAGATCACCTATGTGAGAGTGAAGTGGGGTCGCTTCAAAGGAGACTAATGGGACTTAGTTCTCTGAAACTCTTAAGAACCAAGAAATGTTCACGACAATAATGAACATAACCATGAGAACGAAAACGTTAGGTTGGAATTTGTGTGAAGTATATCATCATTTACACAAACGGCAAAATAGTTCAATGACATCACATTTACTAATCAGCCAATAAAGTAAATATATTTTCATAAGGTAAGGTTCAAAGGTTGTAGCTCACCTATCTATGCAAAATTTGACTGTGGAATGCTATCACCAAACCGATTTTTTTTTACATATATGGGGGATTGTTGAAATTTTGATTTAGAAAATTATTATTATTAATTGGGAGGGCCAACATGCCTTCCCTTATTAATTGTTTGGGGGCACATGCAGTCGACTTTGATATATTTTTTTTAATTAATTATTTTTAAAAGTGAAATTACCTTTTAAACCCCTCCAGAATTTTCTATATAAAGGCTTATTCTCTCATTTGAATTTTTTTTTTTTTTTTTGAGAGGAGAAGAAGAAAGGAAAGTTTTAATTCTTGTTCTTTCAATTAGTCTGTGTAGTTTATGTTGTTTTAATCTATTAGTATTTTGGTGAAAGCTTCTGCACTCGGTTCAGTTCAACAAACATATGTTGTTGTCTTAGGAGAGAGTCTTCAGTACACAGGGGGAATTCTGTCTTAAGAAAACCGATTTGGGCCTCAACAAAATCTCTTTCTCAATTGTTCAATACTACGGTTAAGGTTAAAAATTTTTTTTTATTTTATAATTTTATTTTAGGTAATCTCAAGTTAATTAAAAATTTATTTGTATTCTATTTACTCTCTTATTGGAATATAATTATTTATTACTACTAATATATATATTTTCTAACAGTAGAGACATTTAAAAGCTAGCTGCAAGTAATGAAGATATTCTTAGATTACTACTTAAGTAATCAAGCTAAAACCCCAACTTTGCACATTTATACTGGAAAGACAAAGAAAATTATCAAAGGTTATGTAGTTTTCATTAGTGTTGGTCATGAGCAGCAAAACAGCCTTGACATAAAGTAACGGCATACATCAAGTTCTTTATGAACGAATGACAATTGCCAAAAAATTATGAGAAAGAAAACAGAAAAAAGGAAATCTTAAAAAAAAAAATCTTACTCGCATAGATCCCTATTCCACTTAGTTCTTTATTATTTCAAGAAAGTTACAAAAGATAAAGATGCAAGAACACAAAGTTTTGATGGTAAACAATACATCAAAGTATAAAATTTCTTGTAACTATAATCACGTTTAAGTTACCATAACCATAACCTCTGTGATTCTGAATGCATATAGAATTAGGATATGAAATTTGATTAGAAGTAAGGCCTTCGCCTTTAAATCCATCACTTTGACCGTGGGACTAAGAACAACATAGTGCAAAGCACATTCCCTAACAACACACTCACTCACATTCATTTATCTTTGAATTCCTGTAATGGGTTCATAAAAGTCAATAACATAAAAATTAAAATGATGGATATTCAAAAGGTCATGTTATATGAAAATAAATTAGAAGCAAGTTGTAGAGAGAAACAGGCAATAAAAAAGAACCTAACATAATTTAATCAGATAAAAGGAAAAAAAGACCAAATCAATTAATTATTATCAACTAATCATAGAGGGGCATCAAAAAGGATATTGCAGAAATTAGAAGATTTTTTTACAGTTTATGTAGTAGTTAAAGGCTTTTTAAACACTCTCTAACAAAATGAATTTATAAATTGCAGAGATTAGAAGATTTCTTTCAATGTATACATGAGTTCTAATGAAAATGATGACCAGTTTTAGAGGCTTCATACCACATATTGGAAATATTCTCGAAGTAATTCCGAGGACTGCATAAAAAGCAAAATGCACCCCTATAAAAAGCAAAAACAACAAATGCTAATAAGCCTAAAACATACACAAACGAATAAATTTTTCAACCTTGCACAATCCAACTGGACAACAAATGATGGAATAAATAATAATATAGACTACTTTATCTAGGATTAATATTAAAAAATGATATATAGTCTTTAACGGATTACGAAATCTTCATAATTTCTTTTAGCCTCTTGATTGATGAGAAAAAGACTAAAATCAAGTAAGCCAAGACCCCATCACAAAAGGGAAATCGTGAAATATATAACAACAATGGTTAATTTTTTTTTAATTGATGTTGTTGGCTATTCTAAACTTCTTTTATGTAACAAATTATAATCCAACCATGAGGAAAAACATAAAGCATCATTTGCATCAAACCAAACAGACACGACCCTTAATCGAGGACTGAAAAAATCTGCACTTGGACACTTGAATGCTCAAATCAAAATCAAATTGAGAGTGACCAAATAGAATGATTAAAGAATTATAACCTGCTTAGAGTGTGGTAAAGGGGATGAATGATCATCATCCTAAACTAAGATCAAACAAAAAAATGTCATTTGAAAAGAGATATTACAACAAAATTATCTGAAAACCCTATCCCGAATATCGTTTGAGTTGAAAAGTAAACCTATAAAAAAGGGTAAATTACAAAAAAAAAAAAAAAAAAAACTTGTGGTTTCACCTTTTTACAAATAAATGACTGTATTTCTTTTTTTTATAAAAGGGGGATTGTGTTTTAAAATGTTAACAAAAAGAGGAGAATTAAAATTAAATCATGACATTACATAGATATTCTTGTTCATTTTGAACTCAAAATTTTTAAGTTGGTTAATAAAAATACAATAGAAATTAATGATAAAATTTGAAAATTTTTTTAAAAGCACAAATATTTTTCTAAATTAAATACTGATAATAAATTTTAAAAAATCATAACAAATTGAAAATTTTTCTAAAAATATTCAAATCTTGATGTAAAATTCTTAAATAATATGCATAAATTATTAAAATATTAAATAACCAAATTACCCCCCGTTATATCATCATTTTTAATGTAAAAATATTAGTTATCCCTTTTTTGTTAACATTTTTAAATACAATCCTTCTTTTGTAACAAAAAAACCACAGTCCTTTATTTGCAAAAAAGTAAAACCACAAGGTTTTTTTTTTTTCCCTTGAAAAAACAGTGATAATCAGAATAAGCAAGTGAATCAAAGAAGATGCGAGAACGGAAAAAAATATCTTGGCCTAAGGAAAAAAAAGCAAATTAAAAACACATCGATATATATTAGTGGGAGAAGAGAACAACAAAAAAATTTGAGTGGGCCGAAGATAAACATAAACAGAAAAGGGTAATTTATATAAATACTCATATTTTCAACAATTCTTTCAAAAATACATAAAAAGAAAAATCCTTCCTAAAATACCTATAAAGCTTTGGCTAATTCTTAAAGTACACTCATTTGTCATCCTTGAAAATATGCTCATTTACTTATAAAAACAGCAACAAAAGAAATCAAAAACTCCAAAAATACTCCCCTTCTTGTACCCATACAATTCCTCTTATTCTCTCTCTTCTTTTGTAATTTGAATATTATTTTTTCATTTATTTCTTAAACCCATTTACTTTTTTGATATTCCGTTTTGGCAAGTTCTTTTCGTTTCTTTTTTTTTTTATTTTCGAACTGATATTCATATGTATATATTTTTTCTGATTTTTTTCGGATCGTCAGAAATGTATCAAACATAACTTTTTCTACAGTTTTAATATAATAAACGTTATTTTTTTATTTATCTCACTTTGCCGATATTCCATTTTAGCAAGTTCTTTTCATTTTTTTTTCCGAATTGATATGTATATATTTTTTTTATTTTTTTTTCGGATAGTCAGAAATGTATCAAAGATTTTCGATACATTATTTATACTTCTCTGATACATTTCTGATATATTTCTGATCATTTTCTTATATTTTATGTACTGTGTTATACATTAATTCCACACGTATTAGCTTTTATTTATCCTTCATAATAATAATAAAAAAAATCGGTTTAGGTGATTTCTCACTATAAATAAAACATATGGAATTAATACATAAAACACAGTATACGAAGTATCAGAATTGTATCATAAATGTATCAAAATTGTATCATAAATGTATCAAAAAATATCAATAAACAAACATTGATACAATATACTTTACTCTATATTTTTTCCCATGGTTAGGTTTTATTTATCATTCATAACAATAAATAAATAAAAAAACTAGTTTAGTTCATCATTACATATAAAATCATTTTTGATACAATTCTGATACAATTTTTCTAATATAATTCTGATATGTTTTTGAAAATTCGAAAAAACAAATCTGACAAAATATATTCATATGGATTTCGTTTTGAAGAGAAAAAAAGATAATAAGAACGTTATAAAGTGACGTGGGAAAAAAATTAACGGATTAAGAGATAAATGACAAAATTAATGTTAAAAATTTAAAAAGGGAGAGGGAATCAGATGGGGAAAGGAAAGTGGGTAAAATCAAAATCTATAATTAAATGTACGTATTTCAAAGAATGACGCCTAAAACAAAAGTAAAAAATAAAGTATTTTTGGTAATTTCCCAAAAGAAAAATAGTAAAGAAACAGAGTGAATAACCGTATAAGAACTTGTGTATTTGCATTTTCAGGAGTGTTTTTAAAAATTAGAAAATTAAGCCTAATGAAGAAAATTTCCAATTTCATTAAACTATTTTTTGTTAAATTCCCAATGTCAGGAATCCCAGTTAGAATTAAAATGAAACTGAACTAACCCCAAGCAATTCCAGGAATGAAGAAAACACTGATACAATGACACCAAAGAATTAAATTTAAAAGATAAGAGGAAAACAAAAGGTCAAAAAAAAAAAAAAAAAAGCGCTTCAACAGGGAAAGTGTGATTTGGAAATAATGATGCCGCATAGTCCAATCTCCATCAGCCAACAAATTGGAAAAGAAACTACTGCTACAGTAAATTGATTCACAGTAAAAAGGCAAAAATTAACCAATGATCAGCGAGAAAAAAAAAAAAAAGAAGGAACTTTCAATGAGAGCGAGTTTGAAAAAACAACTTTTGCTTATACGAACAAAATCCGAACAGACCTGATTGAGGATATATAAGTGAACGGAGTCTACGTGGACTGTTCCAATAAAAAAGTGATATGTAAATAATATGAGTATTGGAAAATAAAAAATACATATTAGTTTTTCATTGGGAATGTCCACATGAATAAGGTTTATTGTATAATTTCTCGGATCACTGTTTGCAGTGGAGTAGCTTTCCCAGTCACGAAGAAAATTATGGAACACGAAAGCGACTAAAAGAAAAGTAAAGAACAGACAAATAATAGCAAATGTATAAGACAATACACGGCAAACAAAATCATATACCACAACACAAACAAATGAAGAAGGAAGTCCAGTTCGACCAAAAAGTGGTTGATAATAAATTATCAGATAGACGATAGAAAATGAATGTAAATACTCACATAGCAATGTAAAGAAAAGAAAGATGGTAGAGGGAGAACGCCGTGCCAAAGGAATTGGATTCTTCAATTGCCAGAAGAACAATTTGGTCTAGGCACAACCCATTCTCCACCTTTATAGATTGAAAATCAGATACCACAACAAAGAAGGCGAAGTAATGTCACCTTTATACTACTCCTCACATCTTCCTAACTCTTTCTTTAATTTTAATAAAGATAAAATTAAAGTTTCACTTAATAATTTAGGTGTACATCATTAAATGATATTTAAAATATACAAACTGAAGAATTCAAATTCGCATTATTCTAATTTATTCTGAATCGCTTAAAGTGCTTCTAAAATATTTTTTATTTTTTTTTCTTAAATTTCTCCTCTTCAATTGATTTTATTTTGACATACAATAGTTTAAATAAATCGTAAAATTTTAGATTAATTAACTAATTTGATTTTCATGTATACTCTTCAAATATATCAAAAAATAAATCATTTTTTTTAATGAAAATAAGTATCAATATTAAATTATTAATAATCAAGAATGACAAAACTTGAATCACAAGGAGAGGAACAAAACTCCAATTCCCTGTGTCAGACATAGAAGCAGATATACAGCCAAAACATGTGCAACATGATTCGCTAAACAAAACAAAAATATCAAAATAAATAACTAAAAGATTGCATCTCTTAGCAACTAAATGGGAACGGGATTAAAAATCAATTGGTTAAGTATTATTAATTTGTTAATAGGAATGTGATTCCCAATCTTTGGGAATCATGATTCCCCTCGATCCCCACATCAATCAATTTCCATTCTCTTTCCTGCTAAACTAATTCCACGTTTTTTTTCATCACCCATTATCTCAAATTAAATCAATTCAAAACTGTTTCTATCCATCCCATAATCTGTATCTTTCTTTTGTATATATATAAAATAATTCTTTTACTTTATTACAATGAAATATTATAAATTATTTGTATTACATTTTTATTATTTAAGTAGTATAAATTATAATATTAGTATTGTATACAAACGAACATAATATGAAAAGAGAAAAATTATACAAAAATATAATTATTATGTATTAATAATGTTTTGTATTTGATGGAACTTAGTTAATAATTTTAAAAAATAAATAAATACAAAAAAAAAAAAATCTAACTTCGATTCCGAACTAAAGCAAACAAAATTATGAAATAATGATTCTGATTTCAATTCCCTACAATTATGATTCTGATTCCGCACTTTAAACCAAAAGCCCCCTAAGAATCATTCAAATATGAGTTATTAAGAACCGAAAATAATAAGGTACAAATTTGTCAAATCATCGCAGCAGCAAAATTATTGTCTGTAATCGAGAATAACGCTTCATTCCAAGAGATTGCGTTAGCTAATAACAAAGCAGAAGAAAAATAATAGGATCTGCAACAAGCAATTATAAATAAAGGTGAGAAATTCCACACAACTCTTGCAAAATTAATCGCATTGTTCCTTACAAAGGTTGGCATATCATTGTTACAATTGAAAAACACCAATTGAAGGATGTTTCCAAGAAAGAATGAGTTCCTGATTAATCCTTATAGCAGCTGAAAAGCTCAAAACCATGATGAGAGATAACAAGACAAAAAAACAAACAAAAAACCTGAGATTCAAATAAAAAAATCCAAAACAAGGTACAAACACAAAACCCTAATACGGGATACAAACGCTTCAGAGGAAAGCTAGAGAGAAAGAGGCTAGGTTTTTTCTCTATAAATATACTAATATAATACAATACTAATTATAAAGAAAAAGTTAAACTGTTTTTACCAATTGATTAAATATAACTGTAGGAATTATATCAGGTTTAGAATTCTAGTCTGCCCGTAACTTTGATAGGTGGATAAATACAATTCAAATATGGAAACAACTATCTAAGGTAATTGGGATTTGTCCTACTACTAGAGTTTGATTCTAATTGGGATTTTTTATTCTAATTGGGATTGTCTCATTCACATGCTATAAAAAGATAGGAATGAATTAAAATACAACAACCAACTAAGACACAAATAGTGCCTACGAGTTTTCTCTCTAGCTCTCTCTAACCGAAATTTCTCCGTAAGATTTCCCCTTTGTTCTTCGCGTATCTAGTTCATGGATTTATTGCTTACTCTCTCACAACCAACTAACATGGAGTAATCGTGACCGATAATACAAGTCCGTGGTTCAAGATCTTTCTGCTGCAAATCAAATCTCGGGTAATCTGCGCTACAAGAGGTAACCTGATTACTCTATTCGGATATTTAGGTGAATATATCCTTCATTGGTATTAAAGCCATACGATTATGTTTTGTCTTAAAACTCCCTAATAACATGATTAGAAGTTCCTATATGCATGATTAGTTGATTATATATGGTTATAGTTAATTCTTATGCATGATTTGGTGTTTATAGGGTCTAATTTGTGTTGTTTATTGGCTAAAATCGCATAGAAATTCGTTGTATGCTTAGAAAACCTAGAAATTTAATTCTATTTTTACTTTTTAGTTTTATGCTTTATCTTTTCAGTCTCAATAAAGGGTATGTGTACCTCAAAGTTTAATTTACGTTTGTCAAATGGATAAATGGACCTTATCATCGTGATCAAAGATCCCAAAAACCTTTAGATAGAAAAAGTTTCGAGACCAACCGGTGCCCAAAAGGCAGTGAGTGGCACACATGAGCCACCTACGGTACGCACGTGCCTAGCCACGCAGTGTGCATCGATTGGTTCGCTGCCTGCCGCGTGGCCCACTCG
Source organism: Euphorbia tirucalli (assembly GCA_039660915.1). Classification (NCBI taxonomy): domain Eukaryota; kingdom Viridiplantae; phylum Streptophyta; class Magnoliopsida; order Malpighiales; family Euphorbiaceae; genus Euphorbia; species Euphorbia tirucalli. The sequence goes on from CM077639.1 coordinate 18,991,179, forward strand.
TCCTCATGGACCAGTGCTTGTGTCAACTAGTAGGCCCACGTGCTCATCTCCAGATTTGTCCCTTTTTTGTAGACTATATTTTTACAATTTTTCTAATTTTTTGTTTTTTTTTATGAAATTTTTTGGAGAACAGAAAATAAAATGTCATATTATTTATTATATTAAACACTTTATATATATATATATATATATATATATATATATATATATATATATATATGTGAAATTTTTTCTATTTTATGGTTTTATATTAAATCTATTTTCTGAATTTTTTTTTTTTTTAAGAATTAGAACTTACTTATTTGAATTATTAAAGGTTTTCTAATATTTCTTATTGGAAATTCTTGTATGTATACATTTATTTATTTATTTGTAACGTGTTACAGAAAATGGTTCGAATACTTAGAACTCCTGTTATTATTCGTTCTCTTGCTCAACGTGCAAGGGTGTGTAGATTGAGAAAGGAGATTAAGAATTGTAAAATGGATTGGTTTGCTAGATGAGATGATCTTGTCACTGTAGTTAATCACATAACTAAGATTCATGGGTTGATGCAAGATTGCATATGGGAGGGAGGTTTATTCAGGGGAATGTGCCCTAGATTGCTTTTTAAATTGTTAAAAAGTTCCTTCTGTGCTCATAAACTTAATAGTTTATTTGATATATGCTGGTCTACGGGGGAGGAAAACTATTCAAAGTTCATTAAGAGATTTATGTATTCTCTTGATGTGGAAAGGGTCACAATAAGATTATGATTATCTGATATGAGATTAAGACATGGAAAAAATCTCAAAGCACCTTGGTATAAACATGTACCTTGGTATAAACGTGTTTTTCACCAAGTCCCAAGAGAATTTCTTCATCAAATGATCATGTCTGATCTAGTCAACCGGACATTTACCTTTAATTAGAGTTTATTTGCCATCTTTTACGTCAAGGTTTTAGAATCTAATTAGTTGGTTTCTATCTCTTTTAGTTTATAAGGTTATTTTTCTTAAAACGATTTAAATTATATGAGTATCTTTCATATCCTATTTAAGTTCTCTATGCATTTATGAATAACTAGCAGAATTAAACATTAGAAAAGGATGGGAAATTAGGCCTAAGAGGTAGAAAGAGTATCTTTATAAGATACTCAGACACGTCAAAGGGATATGTCTTGGTGGGCGAAAACGATGATTAGGAGATTACATAATTTGAATCATGCGACGTTGTCTTTTTAGAGAACGAGTTCTCTAAATTTGGCGAGATAAACCATGACTCACCCCTGTATGAGGAATTAGAAACATTAGGATCTCTTCCTTCAAGTGGGAGAAATTTTAAGGATGAAGAAGATCATGATATGGCTTATAATCTTCTAATCCAGAATAATTCGAATGTTCAAGATCCTAGTTTTAGTGGGAGTCTTAATAATCCTCACTCTAGTGGGACTATGGAACATGGTCTTAGTGGGAGCATTCCAAATCTTGAAGAATATATGCGACATGTTTATCAAGATACGGAACCGCGTAGAACTAAAAGGCAAAAGTCGAACGTCGTTGATATGAGATCGAAGGCACGACTCTTTTAGTATACCCATAAGATGATAAGGAGTCCAAGAACATTTAAAAGGCTCTTTCAGGTCCTGGCAAAGATAAGTGGACTAAAGCAATGGAACTTGGAATGTCTTCCATGAGATCCAACAAATTTTGGGAACTAGTTGATCTCCCAAAGGGACGCAAGGCTATGGGGAATAAGTGGGTTCTAAAGATCAATAAAAAAAGTTGATGGAAGTATCGAAAGATACAAAGTACGATTAGTAGCAAAGGGGTGTATACAAATGGAAGGGATAGATTATAAGGAAACTTTCTCTCCAGTTGTTAAGTTTATATCAATTAGATTGATTTTAGCTATTGTGAAAATCCTAGATCTAGAACTGCATCAAATGGATGTGAAGACTGCCTTCCTTAATGGATAATTAGAGGAAGAAATCTATATGGTTCAACCTGTAGGATTCATTGAAAAAGGCAATGAGCATAAGGTATGTAAATTGAAAAAGTTAATTTAAGGCCTTAAGAAATCTTCTAGACAATGGTATATTCGATTTCATAATCAAATGATGTCGAATGACTTAATTCAATTGAAGAAGACCATTGTGTTTGTACAAAAGGTTCTAGAAGTAACTTTGTCATTATATATTGATGCCATTTTAATAGCTGAAAATGACATTAAATATGTGAACCAAATCATAGCTTGGCCTGCAACAAGTTTTGAAATGAATGATATGGGTGAAGCAGTGTTCATTCTTGGAGTTAAGATTTCAAGGAATCGCTCAAAGAAATTATTGTCTTGTCTCAAGAGACATACATCAATAAGATTCTAGAACGATTGAATATGCACACCCATAAATACTTCTATAAACAAATTTATGCTCCTAATGTGTCCCAAAACACAATAAGAGCAAGAACATATGAAAAGGATTCCTTGTGCTAGTGCTATTGGTAGTCTGATGTATGTAATGATGTGTACTAGACCTTATATCTGGCACGCCACTGGGATGGTGAGTAGATATCAAACCAACCTTGGAAAAGAGCATTGGACAAGCGTAAAAGGGATATTAAGGTATCTTAAGGCTACTGCAGACTATTCTCTGTGTTATCAAGGAAAGGACTTGAAACTGAGAGGATACGCAGATGCTGACTGGGCAGGAGATTAGGATGAAAAAAAATAAGCTTCTGGTTATGTCTTCTTGCTAGGAAATGGTGAGATATCCTGGAGTAGAAAGAAATAGACATGTGTCACCCTATCCACAATGGAAGCTGAGTATATCTCATACTCATCAGTAGTCTAAGAAGCAGTGTGGTTAAAACGATTCTTGAACTGTTTAAATATTACTAGCTCTCATACTGCAGTTGTTATAAATAGTGATAGTCAATCTGCAATCACCTTTGCTAAATATCAGAGATTCCATAGCAAATCCAAGCACATAGAGATCAAGTATCACTTTGTGAGAGAACTAGTTGCACGTCAAGAAGTTAATATGCAATACATATCTATGCATGACATGGTAGCAGACCCGCTTACAAAGCCAGTCATGAGAAACGATTTAGTAAAGCATATTAGATCACGAGGACTTTTTAGGATATGAGTTTCTTGACAAGGATGAGACTATTTTTTGGTAACAAATGAAAGCTTGTTCCAATAAATATAAGTCGTCTTACTGGAAACTATGAAAGGTTGTTTCATAAAAGTTGCAAGATTAAAAGACGCATACATGTGTCTTAATGGGTTAAGTGTAATCCATGAGGCAAGGTTTAAATGGTTACCATGACTTAATTCTATCTTCATAGCTGAAAGGTGTCCTAATGGTCTGGACTAGAGTTAAATGTTTAGGTACATTGTAACTTATTTTCGTATGATGTTAAATTGATATGTGTATCAAATTAAATGACATGTGCTTCTTTCAAAAGAAGAAAACACCATAGAACATATTAAGGCATATGTGTGCTTTTGCGACCACCGAGATGGAAAAGATGTGATCTTAGCTTTTCCTAGCGTGAGACTCACTTCGTGAAATAAAGTTTTCTAGATATTAATCTATCCTTATGACCTTTAATTATTTCTAGAAACATAATTTGATGTGGCTGAGTTGGAAGGATATCATTAAGGGCTATGAAAAAATTCAACCTGGCCGGTCCAACCAGATAAGTGAGTTGAATTGTGCAGAAAGAATTTAGTAGCAAGGGAAGATTTTCTTGGATTCACATTTAATGTTTCTATCTTTCACCACCATGGTAATTATGTATTGGTACGTAACCGTGACAACAGAAAACTGTAAAGATCTAAGAAAGTACAGTGAATGTGAAAAGAAAATCTAGGATAAGGCATATGACGGTATTTACTCGAGGAGAATATATATCCCTAACAGGTGTATGCAATCCTTTATTTTAATGAGAGACTATATATCCCTAACAGGTTTATAGTTCCGCTCTCAATGAGAGGCTATATATCCCTGACAGATGTACTGTAAGTAGCTCTTAACTGTATGCTAGTCGCATGAACTATTTACAACAAGAAGAACAAAGACAATAGAATGTGTTTTGTTACGTGCAAATGGGAGATGTAGGAATTATATCGGGTTTAGAGTTGTAGTTCGCCTGTAACTTTGACGAGTGGATAAATACAATTCAAATAGAGATATAATTATCTAAGATAATTAGGATTTGTTCTACTACTAGAGTTTGATTCTGATTGGGATTGTCCCATTCACCTGCTATAAAAAGATAGCAATGAATTAAAATACAACAACCAACTAAGACACAAATAGTGCCCGCAAGTTTTCTCTCTAGTCTCTCTGACTGAAATTTCTCCATGAGATTTCCCATTTGTTCTTCGCATACCTAGTTCGTGGATTTATCGTTTACTGTCTCACAAGCAATTGACGTGGAGTAATCGTGACCGGTAATACAAGTCCATGGTTCAAGATCTTTCCGCTGCAAATCAATTTCGGATAATCTGCACTATAAAAAGTAACCCGGTCACTCTATTCAGATATTTAGGTGGATATATCCTTCAATAACCAATGTTATAGACTTCTATAGCTGCACTAGAAAATGAACTAATGATAGTTCAACAAAGTTTCTTAGAAAACTCAAATATAAATATATAATTCTCCTTTCATATTAAAGGTATTTGAAAAATATACTTTTCTACTTCTTAATCAAAGTCATTATTTCCAATTTAATTTAGTCTTTAACCAGACACACACCCGTGCAATGCATGGGATATATAATTTGCTTGTTTATGAATTATCTAAATTAGATGATGAATCATTTTTAGAAATTATGCATTGAAACTCAAAAAATGAATTTCCGAAAGTTCAAATATTTTCATATGATTTTTTGTTAAATAAATTAATTTGTTATCTTGATCTAAAAGTTGTTTGTGCACATAATTTTATTAATTCGATGGTTTAATTTTATTGATTGATAATAGTTTCATAATATAAGTATATAGAAATTAGAAGGAGATAGAGTTAGCTTGTTTTCACTTTTTTTAATTCTCAAGATCCCTTATTTATGTTACATATTCATTTTGACTTTTCTAGGAATTAAAAGTTTCCATGTCGTTTTTCTAAGGGATAAAATATCAACTATTATTATGGCTAGCAAATTTTGGCGATTCAAAAGAAAGTTTAGTGTACTGCAGTTAATTCTTGCAATTGATTAAAAGGAAGATTTTCCAATGGAACAGTAAATTAAATAGATTAATTGCAATAAATTAATTTAACACGCAACAAAGAACGTCTCAAAATTATTTAATTAAGTTAAAGGAATTTACTTCAAATTAGAATATATATTTGATTTTTTTTTTAATTATAGGTTTCATTTTTTTTTAATCGGAATTATAAAACGTCTTTAATAGTAAATATTAATAAACTCATATTGCATACTAAATAATAAATAATTTAAAATTATGAATAGTACATTTATGTGAAAAACAAAACTAAAAATGAAAGAGAATTATTATATTGGTAGACATCAGTGACATGACTATGGACCTACACTTTGCTCATCATAGAATTTGCATAAGCAATAAATAATGATATATGTAGTATTAAGACAAAATATTATTGATAAAAAAATTTCAATCTGAAGCATTGGTTAGCAGAATGGGATTAACATAATCCTTGTGAATAATGCTGGAGACATCGACTCATCACTCATCATCTACGCTTTGCTCAAAGATGAAATTGTAGAGGTGAACAAAGGGAAACCATTTACAGTTTTTTAGTGAGTTTATGGGCTGCTAATTATTCTTTCAGACAATCAATATCAAACCCCTTTTTCTTCCCTTTTGCAGATTTATGAGCTGATAATTATGTAGTGTAACTGTTTGATAATTATGTAGTACGACATCAGCATACTCTCTTGTGAGAGTTTTTGAGTTTATAATTAGTTAAATCAAACTCAATTACCACCCTTTAAGATCTGATTCATAAAATTAAATCCTACTTTCAAAGAATATACAACTATTGATTGACAAAATTAAACTTAACATTAAGTAACCATTTAACAGAAAACAATACATGAATGATAAATCAAAAGAGTAATGATAGGATCCACAATAATTGTAGCTCAAACCTAATTAGTGAATTTAAGTTTAAAGACTTCATCCAGCAGTAATAGCTTGAACCAGAGCTAGTTGGTTCTCCATGAAATACGTTGAGGAGCAACAGTTGACTGGCATCTAGAGGTAAGGTACTGTTTGGTGCAGGCTGCGAGAGTGGTACCAAATCGAGGCAAACTTTGTATAGGACGTCATACAAAAACCATCAGCCTTTGAAACGTTGCATAATTCACCTCCTGATCAAACAAAACTCTGATTGCACAGGTCCATGAGCTAACACCCACTATTTGTCGACCTAGAATCAACATGGGATACTTGGAATTGTCTTCTTCCTCTAATGTCAATGGTTTCATATTAACAGTAGCTGGATTGGCCAAAACAATAAAAACACTAACTTTAGCAATTTCTAAAGAAGGAAAAAGAAAAAAAAAAAAAAAAAAAAAAACCTTGAACTCGTTAGACAAACCCAAAGTTCAAAAAAACTAACCCTAACCTTAGCCACTTGAAAAACAATTTCAGATTTAATAAAACTAATTCATATAAACCTTCAATTAAAATTTCATCATATGTCTAATGACTTATCAAATATTGTCTTACATTAGTCACAAATTAAAAGATGTTTCCTAATTTTTCCATCGAAAAAAGAAAAAAAAGTTGTTTCCTAGTTAATTGAGCTGCAAAGTTAATTTGACTATCCTGTCAAACTCTTCTGTGAAAAAAAAAAAAAAAGACGACCTGTTACACAGAAAAAAAGTTGAATTTAAATTGAATATAGAGAGAAAATTGATTTTGGTAGTGTGATGCATATCCTTATTTTAGCATGGATGTTTGAAAATCACCATTAGCTGCAAACAACTACCAGCAAGTTTACTTGCTAATTCAAATTGTTAAACCAAACAAACCCCCGATCTAAACTTCAATCCGAACTTTAACTTCAATGGTTTATCTAAATTCATGCTTTGAAAATTGTGCCATCCATCCCCCTACTAATGAAAGAATCCTATAATTAACCCCAATACATAATCGGATTGTAAATGGAGTAGAACGAGGAGGGACAAGGAATACCTCCCTGTCCTCATTTCCCCAATCGAATGGAAATTCCCCATCCATGGCTCCAAAAAAGACACGAGTAGAAAACCTTCCTTGTTTCTTGCCCCGGATGTAATCCCCATCCCCGTAAATTTGAAATTGAAACTTGCTCACTTGGTGGCAAGCAAAGATAACATCAGTTGATTATAACAGATGCATGAAAAAATATTCTTATAATAAAATGGGGATTTACCAAGGAAATCCACAAGGGACAACCAGGGATGGGGATCCCTGCCTCACCACCAAGGGGGTGGCTTTTCAGGGTTTTTCCCATCCTTCCCCCACCCAACCCGCCTGCGCCTTGTTGACACTACTTCATATAAGATGCACACGGGAAATCCTCTAAAAGCTAGTCCACAGAAGTCATCAAGCAAAAATTACCAATGTCAACTTGAGCTTGCCAATCAAGAATTGCAAACTACTCAATCCAGCTACTAAAAATACATTACAGTAGAACAAGATGACTGTAGCAGAGTAAAAAAATGTTACAATAAAACATATCTGAAAGCCTTTTTGCTCTAGCAGAAAAATGCTCAATGTCTGCAATTAAAGTCCTTCAAAGAACCGCACATGGTCTTCGAATGTCTCCCCATGCCTAATCTTGGCAATTGACCCATCTTCTTCAACCTAAAAATGAAAATAGATGCAAATTCAGACGGAAATTCCCCCCCTTTTTTCCAATGAAAGCATTTCGAATGCAGAAACCACATTTATAAACTTGGTAATAAGATACACGAATAATCTAAGACAATGAGTACAAAACACAAATATAACGTAAGCACTGTCAAAATTGCCAGTGCTATGAAGATAATCCATACCCAGTATTCAGGTGGCCGCATCTTAAGATTGTATGTTGATGCCATGCTCATGCAGTAAGCTCCAGCATCATGGACTACCAAACCAGCTCCCTGCAAAGGACAGTTATTTTTCAGAAAATGACAGAGGATCAACAGTGCAACTAACCACATTGAGGCTGCGAAATGGGTACCTTTGAGGGAGTTGGAAGTTCCCTTTCCTTTCCTAAGAAATCAGCAGATTCACAGACAGGACCGACCACATCAAAAGTCGAAACTTCAGCATTAGATGATGGTGGAGAAACAAGTTCTATATGCTACAGAAAATAAAGGAAGGGTGAATATCTGTGTAATATTCAATTGCAAGAAGAGGAGAGGTGCTTGAAGAAAGTGTTTATCTGCAATTAAACATAACCATATACTGGAAGCTTCATTATGCCCGGGCACTTACTTGATATGCATCATATAGACTGGGACGAATAAGTTCGGCCATGCTACCATCGATAACAATGAAATTTTTAGTTCCATTTGTTTTCACTCCAGTCACCCTGTTGACCAGGCAGCAGGTATTTGCAATTAGTGATCTCCCTGGTTCAATGATGAGGTTAAGATTCCGTGAGAGCACCAATTCTCGAACCTAGATTGACAAGCAGTAGTACATACATAAATTAAGAGTTTCAATTTAAAGTTATAGCAGTTCCAGCGAGTAGGGAGTTGATAAAATGCTCAAAAGACGTTGCTGATCAAAGCAAAAACTAAAACTATGATCCTTCAAACACCAGCTGTTTTTACTGGCAGAAATCATAGAGAGCTAAAGCTCCAAAGACTTTGCAGTCAAACATCAGTAAACTAGAGAGCTGATGTGACATTGATGTCGACATTTCTAAGAATGACTACACAAACGAAGTAATTAATTTGCATGAAAAAGCTACATGTTTAAGAAGAAGCATCTAAAAATTAAGCATGATGCTCACAGTATTAATGAGATCTCTTGGTGTAGGAAGTACAGCACCAGTATGATAATAATCTATACCCAAACCACCACCAATGTTCAGGTAATCAACTTCAAAGCCTTGAGCTCGGATTTCGTCAATGTAGTTGACCATAAGAACTGCAGCATCTCTAAATATATCCACCTATAACATGTAACAAGGAACGCTTTCATAATTTTTCAAAAAAAAGCTCGAAACACAATTAGTTGTGCAGTTTATAGATAAAAAGACAGGATAGAAGTGCACATATTTATGCCCTTGCCCCAAGAAACCAAAGGGTAAAGTTAACAAGAATAATGGAACAATAAAATATCATCAGTAATACATTAAAAGATACAGCAAATAATAGTAGTAAGAAATTGTGAATTAGTCATCATCATCCATCGTCAAGATAGTCAAAAAGTAAACTATGTGATATATACCCTTTTTAATGCTTCAACACATTCATTAACATATAATCATCACAATGATTCCAAGTAGATAGTTCTTTTGAGCAGTAATTCATAATCAGATTCTTATAGCATATATAATCAATTGCACTAGTAGATCATTTTAAGCATTAAATACATTGTACATCCATATCGGATATCTATTATCTGTAGGTGCAGGGCCCGAACCAATTAAATATTTCTAACCCATGACATAAATTTGAACTTCCAATTCCTGCACAAAATAAAATAAGTGCTGAGAATGATACCTTGGTAATGGTTGATCCAAGATGGCAATGCGCCCCAACAAGCTTAAGCTCATTAGGGTGTGCCTTAACTGCATCCAGAAACCATTGCAGCTTCTCATTTCTTATTCCAAATTTTGAATTCTTATTCCCAGTGGCAACATAAGGATGAACCTAAAGAACATAGAAACAAAATGGTTGACATTCACAAGTCACAAGAAAGATTTCAAACTCTGCAACTTCAAAAACTATATCATTTTATGTGATCCTGAAAGACAATCAGCATAAACTCCAATTTCCAGAGATGCATGATCTTCAATAATTTACACAGGATCACACCATTTTATGCTTAGGATTTAACTGACAACAGAGATCACTTAGGGTTATAAGATGAAGTAATAACTAAAATTAAGAGAATCTTCAAGGAAAAGCAGCTTCACGTCAATGTACCATGTCTTTCCACAAATATCTGAGAATGAACTAAAGACAAGAGACTGTCTACCAGATCATTAAGAAATATTTCTCAAACAATAGCTGCATTTTAATGAGTGACAATATGACATGATTTAATGAGCCAAAATTTCAATTAAATTTAGTCAACTTGTGATGAATCTGACCAATGAGAGTGAAATATCATCTATTACATGATAACATAAGCTAAAAAAAATACAAAATAAAAGGCTCCATCGGACTTATTCAGAAACATCCAATTATCAAATCTATGTTCTTGCAAATCCAGTATCTCATTAGTCTAAGCTACGCCACTGTTAACTCAGTAAACTAATGGTGATACTTGCATTGCTTATTTCTACAATGCTGGCTAACCTTGTAACATAAGAACATAATATAGTTCGCTTGATATGGAATCACTTCACACATGAAAATAAAAGCTTGTTTGATAAGAGAGGCCAGTCGGTACCTGAGGATCCACATCAGGATTAATTCGAAGCAAAACATTAACCTTCTTGCCAGCAATTCTAGCAGCATCTACAATATTCTCTAGATCAAATTCACTATCAACATTAACAAAGACACCTTCCTGGGCTGCCAAAACCAAATCCTCCAAGAGCTTCCCATTTCCGTTAAAAATGCACCTGCACAATGACACAGTAACCCAAATAATAAGATACTCGTACAAATAGCATATATACAAAGCAGAATCAGGCAATCTCAAATCCAAATACCCATATCACTAAATATCTCCTAACACATTTTTAAATTAGCCTAAATTAAACTGAACTATTCAAATTGGAAGACATATTCTCCGAAATGCACAACAAAAAACACAAAAAAGGTAAGGTCCAAAATGCATTACTTGGTGGGATCAAATCCAGCCCGAAGAGCCAGCCTGAGTTCATTGCCACTGACCAACACAGCTCCACAACCCAACTGCCTCAAATGCTCCAAAATCTTCAAATTATTATTAGCCTTGATAGCATACCCTATAATCGATCTCAATCCTTCTAAAGCATCTCTATAAGCCTCAAAATTGCGAGTAATCTGGGGTTTACTGTACAAATAAAATGGTCTTTTCTCAATATTCTCCATGATATCCTGAACCTTGAGATTCTCACAGTAAAGAAACCCATCAGAGGACTTAGTAAAACAATGCTTAAAAGGCACAGTCTTTTGTGCTAGGGCGGTGTTAGAAGGATTCTGGGATACAGCTGCTTTCAAAGAGAGAGGGTTGAAGGAGGAATTGGTGAGTTTAATGGATGAAATGGGAGATTTAAGAAATGGATTTAGTTTCAGCGGATGAGTCAATGATTTGGAGAAAGAGGACGCATGCGAAAGATGGGTAGTGGCCGCCATTGCTGTAAAGAGAGAAGCTGAGTTTTATGATATGATTCACTTCTCAGGGTTTAAGAGAGAGTCAACAAGAAACAGCTTCAGTAACTGGTGTCACGTGCTGTTTTTTTTCCCCTTCAAGTGATCGAAGGTCACGTGATTTTATGTTAACGAAAAATATACATTGCAAGAAAAAAGAGTTTACATTATTTCAAAAAAAAAAAAAAAAAAAAGAAAAAAGAAAAAAAAACAGAGATACAAAATTTTGCTTATTACTTGTTTCTTTTTTATGACACTCAAGGTGAATTTTTTCTTTTAACAAAGAATGGACATTCTTGGGGAGATACTTGTCTACGTATTTAGTCACTGTTAATGTTTCTTATATATCTTTATGAAGTATTTAGGGCTATTAAATGGGTCATGATATAATAACTCGACTCATATAACTTTCAAAGTAAACGAATTAGAGTTGAGTTTTAAAGAGTTAGGATTATAAACAAGTCGGTCCGATTAACTGTATAACAAATGGGTCATTAGCGGGTTGATTCTTAGACTCATTATGTATGTAACCTGTTTATGAAAAGAAAAATCTGTAATTACACATAATTTCTTGGCCCATTATTTTATTTCACAATTTACCCTTACCTTACCTTAGTTGAACTATAGTGTTTTGAGTTAATTCTAACTTTCTCTGTTGTGTAAATGTGGATTTTAATTTGAAAATTATTGTTTTTTATGTGTTTGATTTCAGCATTAATCGTTTCATTTGCTAACTTGAAATACTATTTTTATTGATATGAGTTCAGAAATCTTGAATAGTTGAATTAACAATTAAAATGAACCCATTTAATTGTTTATTATGAAACAAGTTAATTAGGTTGGTGTATTGGATCAAATAGATCATGTTATTTTGATTTTTCGTTAAACATATTATTCGAGTCAAATCGTTCAACCCATAACATGTCTTGTTTATTAATGAATTGGGTTAGGATTGACCCTTAACAAATCACAAGAATAAAATAACATGACACGTTTAAGACTCGTGTACTCATGTTAACCCATCCTAAAATGTGTTGGTGAAGCTAATTACAAGTAAGGCTAAGCATCAATAAGTTATGATGAAACAAGTCAACCGTAAATTATTCTAGAAAATAGTGCAGTTCAGTTAATCAATGGTATCAAGATATTACAACTGACTTTATTTGCTCCTTATAAGTTGATATTATGCCTAATTTGTTGTACCTCAGCTTGGCCACAAATGCTTTCTGTCACTTCCAAATTTACTTGTCCGCTTTAGCCCATGAAGTTAGCAAACCATCGAAAATGTTTCACCAAACACTTGATTGAAAAGACTTAAACAAATTGATAAAATAAAATATTACTCAAAAATCCTCACCGTCCGTCTCTTGTTCTCATCTTCATTCATTTGAACTTCTATACCCTATTCCAGAAATTCCCTCTTCAGATTAAAAACCTAATTCAAATCAATTTCAATCAGTATTGCAATTAAAAGCTTAAGTTTGTTTTTCCTTTTAACAACTGATTTCTACAATTCGGAGCTTGATAATTCGGTCAAGGTCCCACAGATTGGTGCAAGATGGTTTCGATCCGTCGTAGGCGATGGAGGCTAACAGAGAAGATGAGCGTGATCGATTTGATAAGGAGAGTCGCCAGCGATGATGTGTTTGCTCGGCTCTATAGTCGTTGATGTTGTTGTTCAAGTTATTGTCCTCCCCTCTTTTAATATTTGTTTTTGGTTTCTACGAGATTTTACTTTTGAAATGGGAAAGAAAAAAAATTGAAGTGAAGAATAGGTGGGGGTTCACTGTTGAAGTTGAAATTAGAAAAAGTCCGTAAATGCTGATTTCTTACATCAGTGTGAATGACTATCACGTTTTAACTTGCATTTTTTATTCAACATACAAGGAGGTTAAGTGAGTCGGTTTTGCCAATTTTATAGAGCTAAGTGGACATTGTGAACAAACCAGATATTTTTGGTTTGCAAAGAACAGAAAACAAAACTATTCTTTTATTTTATTCAATCAGAAAAACTCAAATTATAAGAATGAAGGAAGAGTATTTATACATGAAATGAAACTAATTCTAACTAATCTGTAACAAATTTCCTAATCTCCCGCCTCCTTTCCTTTTCTTCTGTTTTCCCGCCTTTTCTTGGAACAAGAATCCGGTGTTGATGGCCCAATTGATGATGACGGCCCAATTGATGATGGCCCATCTGTCCCTCCTGTACACCCTTCCTCACTTTCAGCTTGTAATTCTTCAACACTCCCCCCACAAGCTGAAAAAGACTGTGCGGGATCCAAGTGCTGAACTACTCCCATCTGACTCAATGCAGGTAACATCTTGGCATGGGATAAAGGTTTGGTAAACAAGTCAGCAAGTTGAGAATCAGTAGGAACAAATGGTGTAGTGATAAAACCATCTTCAACAGCATTGCGTACAATATGGCAATCAATCTCAAGATGCTTGGTTTTATTATGACATACTGGATTCTTGGCAATGGCAATGGCTGAGGCATTATCACAATGCATAGAGATTGGGAGCTGTAAGTTAAGTCCTAAATCAGAAAGTATATAGGATAACCATTTTAGCTCACAAATAGTTTGGCCCATACTCAGCAGAGCTTCTACTAACCACACTCTGCTTCTTTGTTTTCCAAGAGATAAGTGAGGACCCCAAAAATACACAATACCCTGTGACTGATTTTCTAGTAATCTTACATGTACCCCAATCAGAATCACAGTATGCTACTAACTTCAAATCAGTATCTTTTTGGTGTGGGTAAAAGAGGCCATAGGTGTATGTGCCTTTTAAGTATTTAAGCACATGTAAAGCAGCTTGGAGATGATGATGACAGGGTGACTGCATATATTGGCTTAACTGTTGGCTAATATGTGCAATATCAGGTCTAGTGAATCCCAAGTACAGCAATTTACCAATAAGACGCCTATACATTTCTGCATTATCAAGAAGTGTACCTGGATCAGTTAAGGTAATACCAGGTGCAGCTGGACTAGAGACTGTTTTGGCATTTGCGAGTCCTGCCTCTGCAAGAAGATCTGTTATGTACTTCTGTTGAGATAACACTGCTCCTACTTCTGATCTAGCAAATTCCACTCCTAGGAAGTATTTCACATCCCCCAGATCCTTGATAGTGAAGAGGCTATGCAAATACTCCTTGACTTTTTGTATATCTGCCAGATATGCACTAGTGAGAAGAATGTCATCAACGTAAAGAACTAAATGCACTGTGGCACCTTGAAGAGATGTGTAAGTGAAGAGACAGTGATCATGGGAAGATCTGTGGAAACCATAGTCAAGCAGTTTAGCTGAAATCTCTTTGTGCCACTGGCGACCAGCCTGCTTCAAGCCATACAAGGATTTCTGAAGATGACATACCTGCTTACTGCTGCATTTGGTGTAGCCTTGGGGAGGCTGTAAGTAAATGTCCTCATCTAAGAAGCCATGAAGATAGGCATTGTTGATGTCAATTTGATGCACTGGCCAATTTCTTGCTACTGCTAGAGCCAAAACTGTCCTGACAGTGACTACTTTTGCTACAGGACTGAAGGACTCATGGTAATCCACACCAAAGGTTTGGTTGTACCCTTTGGCTACAAGTCGTGCCTTGAAACGGTCAACTTCTCCATTAGGTTTATACTTGACTCTATAAACCCATTTGGATGCAAGTGCCTTCTTATCTGCAGGTAAATCTGAGATAACCCAGGTGCCATTCTGCTCCAATGCATCAAGTTCCTGTTGCATGGCATGAACCCATTCTGAATGTTGGCTAGCTTCAAAATAATTTTTAGGTTCCTTGATGGGACTGATATTGCATAAAAATGCAGTATGTGCAGAAGAATACCCTGTAACATATGGTAAGGAGTTAGTAGGAGCACAAGAAAGAGAGACAAAATCTTTTAACCAGGATGGAGGTTGAGAGACTCTGGTGGTCCTGCGTAATGCAGAAGAAGTTGGAGGTGGTGATGATGAATCAGAGGAAATCACTTCCTTATTATGAGCTGATGAAACTGGAGTTGAAGGAATAGTAAATGACTCCTGTTCCGGCAAGGAAGAAGAAGCAAAAGGAAAAATGTCTTCCTTAAAGGTGACATCTCTGACTGTAAGTAGCTTCTGTGTCTGCAAATCATAAACCTTAAACCCTTTTTGCCCAAGAGAAAAACCAAGAAACATGGCAGGGTGTGCACGAGGAGCTAACTTATCCTTATAAGGATGAACATCAGTGTAAAAACACAAGCAGCCAAAAATTTTGAAATGTTCATAGGTAGGATGTTTATGATATAACCTGTAGTAGGGTGTATCCCACTGCAAAATTCTGGAAGGAAGAACATTGATGATGCTGGTAGCCATCATTAAAGCCTCTCCCCAAAACTGTGATGATAAAGAGGCCTGAAACAATAAGGAACGTGTAACATCCAAAAGATGTCTATGTTTTCTTTCAACAACACCATTCTGTTGTGGTGTATAGGCACAAGTTCTCTGATGCATAATGCCTAAAGAATCACATAATTGTCTACACTTCTGATTCACAAACTCACCACCATTGTCTGTTCTAATGATCCTGATGTCAGTTTGAAACTGTGTATGAACATATGTGAAGAAATTAGCCAAAGCATTGTGTACCTGGGACTTGTTCTGTAACAAAATGACCCATGTAGCTCTGGAGAAATCATCCACAATAGTGAGGAAGAATTTTGCTCCAGTAAGAGAAGCTCTTTTGTAAGGCCCCCAAATATCTAAGTGTAAAAGCTGAAATATGGCAGTGGAAGTAATGGTGCTTCTAGGAAAGATATGCCTGTGTTGTTTAGCAAGTGGACAGATTGTACAATAGTCAAATTGAACTTTATTCAAAACAGTAATGTGTTTCAGTACATCAGCAGAGACATGTCCTAATCTTTTATGCCAAATATTGCCATCATGTGTCTTAGGTAACATAGCTACATTACTAAATTGAAAGGCTAAATTGTGTACTCTCTGTAAGCATTCAGCAGTGAAAGAGGCTTTATTAAGCTGATAAAGACCATCCTTGTACCAGCCTACAGCCACAAGCTTATGAGTGAAGTGGTCCTGTAAATAGCAATAGGTTGCAGCAAAATGGACTTCAAGGTTAGAAGCTTGCAATAACTGCCCCACTGATAACAAGTTAAATCTGAACTGTGGCACATGCAATACTCCTTGTAACAATACTTCTGATGATAATCTAACAGTGCCTATATGTTGTACAATCTGTGTATTTCCATCAGGTAATAGAACTGATTCTCTATTTCTGACAAGTGTAAAGTTCTCAAAAAAAGAGACATGTGGAGTCATATGTGATGTAGCACCACTATCTATAATCCAGACATCATCTTGTGTTTGAATATTAAAACAGTAAGAGGTGACATTACCAGAAAAACCTGCAAATGCAGAGAAATTAGCTGAGCTCTCTGGCATTGGCATCTTTCCTTGCTGTTTAAGCATTCTGTAAACTTCATGTAGCATCTGCTTGGTGCTGACTTCTGATAAGGTTTCCTCCTCTGAATCAGTAGTATCTTCAAGAGGATTATCTTTGATTTCTTGAACAGCATTAGCCCTGGATCTAGGCTTGTCTTGACCACCTGTATATCCCTTGTTCCCTCCTTGAGTTAATTTTGGTCCCTGCCACCAGTCAGGATAACCGATGATCTGAAAACATGATTGTTTATCATGACCCATACCATCACAATGACTGCAGACTAGATCTTCTTTCTTCATATTTTTCTTCCCTCTGGTACCAATTCCCTTGCTAGAACCATAGGACTGTTTGGATCCACCTTTGCTATTTGGTTTTGTAGAGGCAAAATTGGACATTTCTATATTTTGCTCTGTAAACACTTCTCGTTGCCTTTCAATTTTAGAAAGCATTGAATAGGCCCGATCAATGCTAGGCATAGGTTCCATAAGCAATATTTGGTTAATCACATGTTCATATCCTTCATTCAATCCTGTCAAGAACTGTAATAACTTGTCTTCTTCCTGCAAATCTAAAAACCGCCTAAAAGCATTGCACACACATGCATTTGCTGCTCCACACTGACATTCAGGAATTGGCCTAAGCAGGAAAAGCTCATCCCATAGCTTTTTAAGTTGAATGAAGTATGTTGTAACAGAATTATTCCCTTGTGTAAGCACACTAATCTCTCGTTTAAGTTTGAATAAAGTTGGGCCATTACTATCCCCAAATCTATCTTCTAACTCAATCCATAATGCCCTAGCAGAGGTGGTAAATTCAAAAGCATCTGCCAAATCACGGGAAATGCAATTAAGAATCCATGAAATTACCAGACAGTCGGTCTCCTTCCATTCATCATATTCTGGTGAATTTCTTCTCGGAGGAACCTCTTCTCTGTTAATGAATTTCAGTTTCTTCTTCGCCGTTATCGCTCGCAGCATTGCATGCCTCCAGGTAAGAAAATTGGAACTTCCTTTCAGCACTGAACTGATGAGGATGAGACCTGGATTATCAGATCCTACACCAGCATTTCTGTTATCACCATAGCCAGTTCTCCTTTCTGCTCGCTCTTCTTCGAGATTCATATTTCGTTGAGTGCTGGTTTCTTCTTCGAAAACTGGTAAATCGGCGTTAATCACTATCTGAGGCGCCCTTCGCTGCCTTACCATGGAATTGGTTCCAAGATCGTCTTCCTTAAGAGCTCTGATACCATGTGAACAAACCAGATATTTTTGGTTTGCAAAGAACAGAAAACAAAACTATTCTTTTATTTTATTCAATCAGAAAAACTCAAATTATAAGAATGAAGGAAGAGTATTTATACATGAAATGAAACTAATTCTAACTAATCTGTAACAAATTTCCTAATCTCCCGCCTCCTTTCCTTTTCTTCTGTTTTCCCGCCTTTTCTTGGAACAAGAATCCGGTGTTGATGGCCCAATTGATGATGACGGCCCAATTGATGATGGCCCATCTGTCCCTCCTGTACACCCTTCCTCACTTTCAGCTTGTAATTCTTCAACAGACATATCCAAAGTTGAGAGTGACTGAAGGTATTTAGAACCAAGTTACAGGGTAACATATGATATTATATTGCTCTAACGTGGATATTTTACTAATGTATTCTCGTTTAGCATTTGTTTTATTCATTTAGTTAATTCTCTCTTTTTATTGGACCTTCAAAATTATATCATTGTTCCATTCTATTTGGGTAAATGATTATAATTTTTCTGAGGTTTACCGATATACACTAGTATCTCTTTTCATTTTACCAATTTAATTTTTTACCTCTCTACAGTTTGCTTCCATCCAACTACCTCCCTCCATTTCTTTTTGTGTTTTTTACATCCAATACAAAATGAGATGACACATCTAGATAGGCAAAGTTACCTTTTTATTTAATCTCATCCATTAAAATGAATTAGCTAGATACTAATTTTTTCCCAAATTAAAAATACGATATTCACAATAATTTTGCACAAGAAGTTTACGATCAAGTTAAACTGCATTATTGTTTGTTTGTTTTATTTTTTCCCTTTTCTTTTTTTTGGGACTTATTGTTGGAATATGGAAATAGGTCTGATTAGTTTTTATAGTTTGCATAAGAAACAACAACAAAGCATTATTCTGATTGTATACAAAACTAAACTAAAGTTGTTATATTTTTCTTCTAAATAAAACATGAGCTGGAAATAATTAAAGGACTGTTTGGTTCAAACATCGAAATTGGAATCAAAATTGAAACCGGAATACCACGAAATTAGAATCGGAATGACTATTTATTTGTTTTATTTGCTTTAGTCTGAAATCAGAATCTTATCCCTTTGAAAGTGTTTGATTATATAATAACCGAATTCGAAATAATAATAATAATAATTCAATCCATCCTAAAAAAAATTAATATCCCAAAAGAAAACATACGGCCTAATAGCATAAAGAAAAAATGTCTTTAAAACAAATTTAAAAACTTCACATCATTCTAGATGATACCGAATTAGGATAAGGAATACTCATTACATATGGCCTTCTAAGGTGTGGTGGAACTTGAAAAAAAACTCTCAATATATGTTTTCATTAGTAAGGATATTTGCACCTTGAAATGCTTCAATGTAAGATAATTGGAGGACTTGATTGAGTAAAGAAATATTTTATACTTGTATTAAACTAAAGTTTTACGCAAACTTATTAATTACTGACATATTCACTCAAACTTTGTTTTCACGTTCACCCGCTCAATCACTTTAGACACTAACTTTTTTTCTTTCTAACTCACTCTCGATTTCTACAACTAATTACATATATCACTTCCTATTTATACTAGTTAATATCGATGATAAAATCAATCATAGCCACACATCTTGGTGGGTGATGGAAATCACTAGAACTAAAAATGGATATTAGATATGTCATGTAACATCTAGACATTTCTTTAGCCAATAATTTTCCTTCATTAATGTTGGTGGTGAATGTTTAATATTCAACATTTGTTAAACCTTCAATTTGAAGTAGTTCATCCAACACTGTATTGCTTTTATTAGCCATTTCTTGTTCATGTTCTTCTACACGAGACCATTCATTTGCCATAGTACGAAGATGTGTGTTCATATTTTCCATAAAACTGTTAAAATTGGAAGAAATATTTTGAAATGTAGCGATCATGTTAGATTCTTGAGATTCTTTTGATTCTTTAGACTTAGACATACGTTGTTTCCTTGCTCTCTTAAATTTTGGTCGGTATTTAGGTTGAGTCACTGATATATTATCCTCTTCTTCATTATCTTCTTTACTGATGAGACTTGTTTCATCTTTAATCTCCTTGTTCATGTTATTCCACAGCCTCATCAAATAGCTCAGCATCCTTACCTGTTGCTTTATCTTTTCCACTCAACTCTCCAATTTCATGAAAAAAAGGAAAAGCTACATACCAAAGACCTTTTACATCTTTGTGGTTCTAAAATAAAAAAATTTTAATAAAGACAATTGTGCAAGTTAAAGAAATAAAATAATTATTCTACAACAACATTATACAAGCCAATATTTTTATTAAACAATTTTAATTATTAGTAGAAGTGTTTCATGTAATGCCCTAAAGCGGTTTAACTGGATTAGGAGCAATAGACTAGATCATTAACCAACAAATCCGGCAATAAGAAAACTTAATAGAAATATTAATTAGATTATGCAATATATATATATATATATATATATATATATATAAAATAATAATAATAATAACCATCGCTACATTACTACATATTTATATAACATTGACTACAATAATTCTAAATCCCCAAAAGTGTACATGCCTCTAGGCTAGATTACATCCGCACATTAATATTTACAACTAAAACTCAAAACTAATTAACCTTATCAAAAGCTTCTCTCTTTCCTTCTACAGCACTTCAAGCTTCGCACCGCATCTTTTTATCTTCACCTAATCTTGCGTATAAAAACACTACATGCTGAGTAACAAAATACTCAATAGTACACTTGTTTGGCAATTACTGCATAGTTTAAACATTTAAATAATAACCATATTTAAACACATTCAGAATGGGTATAATTTCGGATCAAAAGATGAACAATGTCAAACGGAAATACAAGGATAAAATTCTTACATCAAAACCATATACATTTATACAAACCGAATTTCTCTTGAGGAATTTCAAACCGGTTTGGCACTCACCGACCAGGTATGAGAGAATATAATAATCCAAAGCACATGTCAACACAAGACGGGTCTTAATACTCGTATTGTTAGTGTATGCTCTAATCCCCGAGACATTGTATCTCATTTGTATTATACATTTTGGTTCATGTATTATACATTAGTATGTTTTTAATAAAGGCATAATTTGTTTTATTAATTTCTTATGCAATTAATAGCAACAAAGTATCCAGTGATTGTGTTTGTACCTCATGATTGTCAGTAACGTTCTCCGAGTAGTAAGACTATGAGTAGGGAATCAAACACAATTATAAAATATATCCCTAGTCCGTTAGAATCGTGAGAACAATAATAACTAAAGACTAGCATGTGGTTTGATTGTATGGTGGTGTCTTACCGACCATTGGACATGGTTGTTAATCAAGGACATGGGTACATATTAGGTTATATGGTATTGGATCGATCCACTTTGAGAACATCATGGTTCCTATATCATAGGTGGTTCTCAAGTAGTACTTGTATAGGATCCTTAGACCTGATATTCCTATAGGCCTAGGATCCTTAAACATGTTTGTTCTCGTGCTAGCAGATCGTTCCGTTGGAGAGGCATCCGTGTGAGTGATAGTGGAAAGGCTTCATGGATTAGTAGGCTTTTCTATCAATTTCATTGTTGCAAGGATGACGTAGGTATGGAATTGATACTCCATTCTTGTTATTTCTTTGTTCTTTTCATAATCTGAACGATTCGTACCTGGAACAGATTCGAGTGCAAAACGAAATCGCTTCCACTGCGGTTTTAAAGTTTTCTTTTGCACCGGGAGAATCCCAACACGTATCATCATTACCAAATCCATTTAAACTAATATATCCAATCCAAAGCCAATTGTAGCTTAGCCACCCTATGAATTTATCATAGTTGGTTGGATAGTACTACCACCCTCTTCTTTGTTGGATCCAACCTACCACTATCGACCATATGACACATCTACAGGGCTATAACCCCAGCACAATATAAACCGTATCTAAAATCGAAATCAACTTAGATAATACAACCAATTGTTTCTCAATTCATTAGGGTAATCAACATATATTGTACAAATCAAGGACATATTCCTCGAACAGTTACTGTTCAAGTTATCTTAAAAAAATCATAAACAATTTCCATAAATTTTTCCCAAAATTTTCAGAATTAAATCTTCCATTTTATCAACCAAATAATTAAACTTCACGAAAATTCAATAAAAAATTCAAGAGTTTTAAGTCCGATATTGAAATTCAACTTCAACAATGTTATAATAAACTTTGAAAATCAAAAATTCAATTTCACTTAGCATTCATAGTTTTTAGAGAAAATTTAAACAAAACATGGTGATTATAATGTTCATAAATCCTTTAGAAAATCCTTTCAACATATCAAGATTTTATAATATCATACTTTGAAATTCCAGAAAGTTACATGCAAGATAAAAACTAAGAAAAAGACCGATAATAATTACCACACAAGTGTACTGACATCGATTTGAAGATCCTTCAAGAACTCTCTTTTCTCTCTCCTCCACTTGATCCTCAGCTTCTACAATTTATGAATTCTTAATTAAGCTATGGAAATTTTCAGAATTCTAGAGAGAGAAATGATTAAAACATAAAAAAATGCAAAGGATTATCTTAAGAAACAATACTAATCCTCTCACTATCCACTATCCTACCTACCATCACCATCTGATTAAGACACCTGTCCACCTAACTTTTAAATTTTATTTCAAAGAGACACTTGTTACCTACTAATCTTTTACCCTATAACTGACACGTGTAACAATCCACTTACCATCTCATCTGGCTTCATACCATTCCTCCTCTCCCCGTTATCATCTTTCAGACTCGGTCGACTAGTTCTAATCCGGTCATGAATCCTTCCTTCTCAATCACATCTAACTCCACCTGAAATTTAGTGAAATCCGCATTCAAATAAGTTTGAATTCGAACTCTTCCAACTCTCTTATTTGGCCGTTACATTCCTAGTGTCATATGTATTATGTACCTTGAAATGTTTCCATATATCATTTGTGCATTCATCTACTATCAGTGTAGGCTTCTTAAGTAATATAATATGCAATTTCAAAACAGCCTTCAAACAAAGATTAAACTGTCTACTCACGGTTTCTCCACTTCTAATAAAGTAAGTACCTATTGTCTTATTTTTCTTGTGGTGCGACAAAATAATAGAAACATTTCCACAATTTCATCAATTGATATATTTTTTGTTCCTTTTGAGCATCCTATGTCTTTAAGTATCTCACAAAGCACTACAAACGTAAAACTGCTCATGGGAAGTTCATTTATATATCTAACATCACTCTCTCTAATTAACATATTTAAGTTTGCAAGTCTTAATCTTCTTTTATTTGTTCTCTTTCCTTTGAACTTTATACCATGAAAAATAGTTATACCCATCAAATACCATATAACATGCATAATAAAAACTATGTTTATAATAGTAATAATAAATTGTTGTTCTTGCGAAATTTGCTTCCTTCACATTGCATGCCAAAATGATCCATTTATCTACGTTATCATATGAAATTAAATTAATCATAATTAAAAAAAAAATTAAGAATAGCATTAATTAATTAAGCATAAAGATACTATAACTCAATAAAGCAAATAAGGAGAAAGACCAAAGAAAGGGCAACAAAGAGCTATCCAAAAAGTGAGCATACATGTACCTAATTAAATGCGAATCACACAAATTACCTATCAAAAAATTAATGAAAAAGTATCAAAAAATTACCGTTTGAGCAACTAATTATTTTTAATGAAAGAAAATAGTTTATATCAAAATAGTTGCTAGCTGCTTTGTAGCAGCTAATAGCACCTATCTCAAATAGTGCAAAGAACCAAAAGACAACAAATTAAGAAAGCAATTATCCTTCCACATGGACGAACTAATTGACAACAACAATTGAAAGAGCCAAAACCAATTGAATAATTAATTGTTTATATGATAATCGAAAGCATAACATAGTAATTAACAATAGGATAAAGAAAAAAGCATAAAAAAAAAAAGAATACATATCATCAATGTATCACTTGAAAAAATTGGAAAAGAGAATTAAGTAGAGTTTATTAATTTTTTTTTTTATGCATGTGCCATGTGTGAAAAAAAAAGAGAAAAAGGTAATTTAGCCTCCATGTAGTATTTTAAACGAACGGATTTACTGGTTTCGAGCTAAAAGGACAACTGAAGAGACAAAAATCAAACAATAGTTAGTTAGTTTTTGTTTTTTTTTTGTCAGTTTAAGTTTTACAATAATTATATCATATTTATAGTAGTCGAAGAATCATGAGTGTAACTTTTTTTCAAAAAATTGAAAGGTGTGTTAAAGTTTTATTAAATCAAATAAAAGATCATCATAAATCTCAAAGGAGGATAATTCAAAGAAGTATAAGAAATATGATTTTAGTAACCCTAACTTAGCGAGCTTACGAGTTACAGCATTCACCATTCTCCTAGTAGAAGAATAGCTATCAAAGGAGAAAACACTATTGAAAGTTTTACAATCATCTTAAACCATTCCAATCATAAACGAATTGCCATAATTCTTATTTTTAGAGAAGGAATAATAGGTTGACAATATCAGCTTTAAGCCAAACAATAGCCTCCCAAAAGCTAAAAGCTTCCGCTAATTAATTAACATGGAATCCGTAGAACTATGAATGCTACCCCATTTAGCCGCAAGAAAATTGCCTTGATAATCACGGGTGTTACTTTCATTTAATAACATTTGAGGTTTATTTATCAATGTATAATTAAATACTAAATGTGGAGTTTTATGCAAATGTTGGAAGTAGCAATTAAAATACGCGTTCCACCAGAAAAAGCAATTAAAAAATGTGTCTTAAACATGGTGGAATACCACTACCATGTCCTTTAATTTGACTTTCTGATTTCTAGCAAAAAACCAAAGACCCATCAAATTCACATGCTGATTTGAAGTAAATAAGTTCAGTTAATTACATTATATGTTCATATTAGTTTTTCTCTCTTTTTCTTTAAATCAAATTAATTTCAATTTATAAATTGGCTCAGTATTTAATAAGCACTAATAAGTCAAACAAATTAACTCGCCACTTAATTCGAAAAATAGAATTTAGCTTTAGCTTATTTATTTCTAACTGAAAAGAAAGGATTTTTCTCCATATAACATGGCTATTCAAATTGAGTTATCTTAATTGTATATTTAATTAAACTATGGAAAACCCCTTACTATGATTAGTTAGTAAACCAAGCACTACTAACATCCAAAGGGAGAGAATAATTATTTGATCTAAACCACTAATGTTAATAACCCTCAATTTACGGGTGTAAATAATATCTTCATTACGGAGACAGAAAAAGTTTACAAGATACATTCCAACTTGTAATAAAGTTCATACAACAATATTTAAAAATTGTTGTCAACAAGCTTATTTAGTAGCAATAAAGTAATTATTGCATGTTGCTTAGGGATGGCAATGGGTATAAGTAAGGCTACATAGAAAAATCTGAAAAACCAAAAAATAAAACCGAAACCGGACTAAAATGTGGTTAACCAAAACTGATGTACTAGTATACATTTTTTATTTTTTAAAATGAATGGTTTCGGTTTTTACATTGAAAGTCCATATGAACTCGATTAACCGACCATTTATAAATAATTAAAAAAATTTATTTTATACAATTATATATATGTAATAATAAGTGAAACATTGAGGACCTTTATATTATGCAATTTTTGTAAATTGGACGAGGACTTCTTCTTTTATTGATGTTTGATTTTGAAAGATAAATTCTATATTTGGGAATTTTTTTTTTATTAATGTTTTAATTATTGGAGTTTATAGTTATAATGTTATTTTTAATTAATTATTAAGACTATAGTTTGTGATTTAAGATTTTTATTTGACATTTGAGATTTATGGTATATTATTTTGAGGTTTAAAATATTATAAATTTAGAAAAATATAATATATATTTCGTAAATGGTTAACGGTAAAAAAATGGTTAATTGGTCGAAATTAATGGTTAACCAAATTTTAGGGAAAGTATATGGTTAGTGAATTAAAAAAACGTTAAACCAGTTAACCGTTTGGGGAAGTCCATATGGACCAGTTAATCGTTTGGGGAAGCCCATATGTACCAGTTAACCAACCGTGTGCACCCCTAGGTATGGGTTTTGTGTGTACCCGGTAATACCCGTCCCTATTGGGACTATCCAAACCCGATATAAAATGGTATAAGACAGGAATGAGATTTAATTCCCTACCATCAAGGGTTCGAGACTAGAACAGGATTACCCCAGGGTACCTGCAACCCGAAATCCATTTATATATTGTAATTAAGAAACAAAACATTATAATATTTCGTAGGTTTGATGGAAGTGTTATCCACTAAGACAATTTTGGCTTCTTGATAATTTATGCACGTAAGTATATTAATCTACAACATTCAAATATTATTAAATTATTATTAATAAAAAATTATTAATTTATTACATTATTATTATTATTAAAAAATTGTTAAATCCAGTTTGTTTGTAATGGTATTTTATTAAATTTTTTTACTCTATTCTTTCATTTTGTTTTGTTTATTAAATTTAGTTTGGTTGTTAATTTGTGGTTATGAATAGCTTTTTTAATTTTATTATTGATTTGTTTATTTATATTTTTATTATTTTTTATTAAACAACGTAAATTTATTGGACTAGTAATTAACGAGTATTTGCTATTTGTGGTGGAATGGGAATGAGATTTACTTAGCCAATACCCCTGAATAATGGAACGAAGACTAGTAGTTGTATTTGTAAATAGGAATGAGACGGTTAGTCCCATTACGTGCGGGTACCTTACCCGTTGTCAACCCTATGCTGCTATAAAATTGTGACAATAGGTATTTGCAATAAAAAAATTGATATAATTTTACTATTAAATATAATTTTTAGCAGCAACTTTTAGATAATACCATTGTTAAATAGCTTTTTGGTAGCAAATTATTGCAAAACTTTTTATGATAGTAAATCCAACGGAGGATAACATAGTAACAGTTAGAACAACATGATTACCTATTTATTATCAAGAAGTTGAAAAAACCAAACCATCACTAGTTAAATGATAATTGAAAAAATTAATAAAAATATAAGTATAGGTGTTTTCTTTCTCTTGTGTATGAAAAAGGTAAAAAATTCATACCCTTAAAAATTGAGTTTTAAAATTGATCATTAAAAGATTAACATTAATTAATACTAAGCAGGATGAATTAAGCCTTGGCTTTGAATTTGAAGGTTTAGGAACATAACTTAATCTTTTACGTCAACGTTAGACATTAGGGGAACCCTTATCTCACATTCGAATTATAGAATATACATAATTTTAGAAAAATGTTGAGAGTGAATTAAAAACCCATTAAAGATAAGGGTGGCGGGTAAATAGAAGGGACGTTAAAAAGTTAGTTATAAGATTATATAGCTTGCTAATGAGTTAGCAAAATTTGTAGGCAAAATAAGAATGAAGGGAGTGGCATGCATTTAGGCTTCAATTCCCTTTTTCTTTCAATATACAACTAATATCTCAACAATAAAATCCCCAAAATCTCTATTTTTTTTATAAATATCCTTTTCTCCATATTTGGTACCCTTCCTCATAAATATATAACATTCTCTTCATTTCTCTTTTCCTAATTGTGTGATCATCTACATTTTTCTTCTTTTCCCATTAACTGGTAACCTTTTCTCTTCTCCTTTCATGTTTTTCATTATTATTAATTAATTAATTAATTAATGCTTTTGATATTCATTTTCATTTCATTTCATTTCATTAAATTACGCTTTGCAGATGGTAATAAAATCTGCTACTCTTGATGTTCAAATTGGTTAGTGCAATAATAAGATTTTTTTTTTTTTTTTAGTATGAAAAAGTATGCAGCAAAGTTAATGATCAAAATGATAATTAATGCAGGGACACAGAAATAAATACAATAAGTAGGTAATCATGGCCATGGCAGAGATAATGTATGAGGCGGCCTTAGATAGGAATATGATGAAAGGAGCAGAAACTGAAGAAGAGAGGAAGACTAGGCTTGGTTCATTGAAGAAGAAGGCAATTAATGCTTCTAATAAGTTCAGGAATTCATTGACCAAAAAAGGAAGAAGACACAGCAGAGTGATGTCTGTTGCAATCGATGATTTTATTGATGCTGATGAATTACAGGCTGTCGATGCTTTTCGTCAATTACTTGTTCTTGATGAGCTTCTTCCTTCTAATCATGATGATCATCACATGATGCTCAGGTTTTTTACATTTCCCCCCCTTTTTAACCACGTGATAAATGGTCAATTTCCCCCTTCAACTTGGCAGCTCGCACGGTCTGTTTGTCCCAAACATTTAATGTAACTCGACTTGGTCCAATTGGGAGGGAACTATGGGTTCCCGGGTGAGCAGGGTGTGAACCTCATCCGTCTTTGCGGAATTGTTAAAAAAAAATTGAGATCAATTAGTCCAAAATGATAAGTATTAACATCAGAAACCTACACATGTCACAAATCTATGTTGACTATAACATGTTATATTGATATCTGGAATATAGTTTTATGCAAATTGATCCAGCAAGCCAAATTAATTCTTATCACTAATGTCTACTTTTGAGATTTCATTGCAGCAATTGCCAATATTGTAATCCAAGAATAGAGAAATTTAAGTAACCAGCTAATTATATAATGATTCAGATTCTTGAGGGCCAGGAAGTTTGATGTTGAGAAAGCAAAGCAAATGTGGTCTGATATGTTGCAATGGAGGAGTGAGTTTAGCACTGACACAATCCTTGAGGTAAGCAATAATAATCTCAGAAACAATTGTACTGAAACTTTCCAATTCTGAATTGGGGATTTTTGTTGCAGGACTTTGAGTTCAATGAGAAAGATGAAGTCCTAAAATACTATCCACAAGGATACCATGGTATAGATAAGGACGGCCGTCCGGTTTATATTGAAAAATTGGGTGAAGTTGATGCAAACAAGCTACTGGAAGTCACTACTCTGGACCGGTATGTGAAATACCATGTTCAGGAGTTTGAAAAAACCTTTGCATACAAGTTCCCAGCCTGTTCAATTGCAGCAAAGAAGCACATTGATCAGAGCACAACTATTTTAGATGTTCAAGGAGTGGTATGTTACTCTAACCAAAATTATTTCGTATTATACCTTGATTTCCTTTTTTTTTTTTTTTTTTTTTTTTTTGTGTGTGTGTGTGTGTGTGTATTGGCACTAATTAGTAGCATTTTGTTATGATTTAGGGCCTTAAACAATTCAGTAAGACTGCAAGAGAACTCATTACTCGTATTCAGAAGATTGATGGTGACAATTATCCTGAGGTATTTGATTAGATGAAAAACAGATTTTTTTTTTTTTTTGGATGGTGTTGAATGACTGTGTTTCGTTTTGTTTGTTATCTGCAGACTTTAAACCGAATGTTCATCATCAATGGTGGGGCTGGATTTAGGCTTTTGTGGAACACTGTGAAGCAGTTCCTTGATCCAAAAACAGCTTCCAAAATCCATGTATGTAACTTCCATCCATTCATTTTAATATTAGGCGGCTTCATTAATCATTCTCTAGTACTGCGACTGAAATTGAATGATCTTCTGGCCAGGTCCTGGGGAGCAAATACCAGAGCAAGCTGCTTGAAATAATTGATGCAAGGTAATTCGTTCGTTTCTGATTCGAGTATCAAAACCCTGCCCCTTATTTTCAGGAACATTAGATGCCATTTTTATATTATGGTCTGAAACTTATGGTTCAATTTCTTTCTATGGACTGTAATCAGTGAGTTGCCAGAGTTTCTCGGTGGCACTTGTAATTGTGCAGGCGGTTGTATGCGCTCCGATAAGGGGCCATGGAATGATGCAGATATCATGAAGGTTGTTAAAGCTGTTCAAACTTACAAATCATATTTGTTGTCTGAGTTCCTCTATCCGTGTAGAAATTGACATTTTCCCGATTTTCATGATTCAGATGGTTCACAGCGGAGCAGCAAAATGCCGGAGAGTTTTGACAGGAATTGAGGAGAAGCCATACGCTGAGGAGGAAAAGGTATATCCAAACTGATGTTGTATTCCTCTCTTGATTTTTGTGTGTATTGAATTTTTGCTGAACTTGTTCCCGTTTTGTGCTTTACGGTGCCGACGCTCAAAAACACGAAGAAATGTGAATTTATTACCTCAGAAACAACTGTGAACATTGAGCAACTGAAACGCGTTCCTGAGCCAGTAAGTTTCTGGACTCCGTGCAAATATGTTTAACATTTTCTGTTGCTACACGACATCTCGTTCCTCTCACTTTGTCTTTGTATGTCTGCAGTCTTCCTTTGACACTGCCAGTAACTTCGACAAGATCATACCGATGGTTGACAAACCTGTCGATGCTGCTTGGCCTACAGTCGCAAAGGCTAAAGGATACGACATATCTAAGGGTATGCAAATGAAGTTCGTACTTAAGGAAAATGATAGCTCGAAATATATAACATTCAATTTTGAATGCTGCAGCAGCCGAGGATTGCTCAGGGAGTGATGCTGCTTGCAAGGTAGAAAGTTTGAACAATCCAATCATTAACGGGATTATGGCATTGCTGATGGGAATTGTGACAATGGTTCGGCTGACACGAAACGTACCAAGCAAACTTACTGAAGCAGCAATCTATGGCAGTCCGTCTTACTACGATGATGGAATGATGAAAGGACACGCATCACAAGTACCGATGATCTCCCAATCAGACTACAAGATGATGGTGAATCGAATGGCTGAAATGGAAGAAAAGTTGAATGCTGTTGCTTCAAGAACTCAAGTCATGCCACCCGAAAAAGAGGAAATGCTCAACGCTGCTCTGAGACGTGCCGAGGTCCTTGATAAAGAATTGACTGAAACCAAGAA
Source organism: Euphorbia tirucalli (assembly GCA_039660915.1). Taxonomy (NCBI): domain Eukaryota; kingdom Viridiplantae; phylum Streptophyta; class Magnoliopsida; order Malpighiales; family Euphorbiaceae; genus Euphorbia; species Euphorbia tirucalli. Next base: position 19,022,259 of record CM077639.1, read on the forward strand.
GGTATATTTACCCTCCAAAAATTTCAACTCCAATTATCTATCTTACCAAGAGCAAGTTTTGTGAAGTAATTTTGGATTTGGTTTCTTGTTTGTGAAGGCTCTTGAGATTGCTGTTGCTAAACAGCAAGAACTCCTGGATTACATTGAAAAGAAAAAGAAGAAGAAGAGAAGGGTAAGCTAACTACATTTTTATTAGAACTCTGATTTTTATTTTAATTTCCAGCTTGATTGTTCTAATGAAACCTTTTTTTTTTTTTTCAGTTCTTCAGATTTTAAGGGGAATCTGCCATCCTAACTGAGGTTTACAAGGTCCTGGTTTTGTACTTTTGGCTCTGTAAAAGGTGGCGATAGGACTTATTTACCTTTCATTTGTTACTGGTTGAAATCTTTCTCGGTTTGCATAATTTGCACTTCGGCATATTTTTCTTTTTTCTTTCTTAATTAATTGTGTAAAGTTAGCCCATTGGCTGTATTCAAACTCATACCAACTGCATAAAAGGGAGGTTGCGCCTCCAACTAAATGTTAGTATAAATAAGAAATTTGTGTTATATTTTTAATATATTGTTTTCTTCCATACAGCTGAAATTCGTATGCTTTTTAATGAAAGTTTTTGCTAAAAAGCCCAATAAATTGGCAGACCTTTAAAACACCAATCAGTTCAAGACACTATTTTGAAGTTCCAGGTTTCTTCCTAGATTCATAAATGGACAAGAATTGCAGCTTCATAATAGATTAGAAAAGTTGCTCCAAAACGAATGAAAAGAACAACTTTGATCAAAGTACTGACAAAGCAACAATGGCTATAAGAGAATCTAAAATGTTGAAACAATCCACAATCCATTCTATTTAGTGATTGATAAGAAAACTCGGGAATTTGAACTGCTCAGGCAAAAGCTAAAGGAATCACAATTACTATGCATTTAGAATTTTAGATACTCCTTATTTGGCTACCATATTGAGCACTCGAATGATGCTTGAATGTGAAAAACCTCGTAAGAAATTTTCTCGTGCATTTAGCATTTTGATAGAAAAGAAATATATGGAAAAAGCATAATCAGACGAACCATACCACCCCGAATACCATTTCGTAGCAACAGCAGTCACAGACATATTCCTCACGCAGTATTCCTTCCTTTACAATCAACAAAAACTCGCATTACTTAAAAAAAGTGCATCATCAGCAGAATTATCATCCGTCCTTGTATGTTATACAAATAGGAAAAACAAATTTCAGTGCCACCAGGAAGTCAGCATGTCCTCTCTCTCCCTCAGCAAAACCTCTTACCAGCAAAACTTCTTTTTCTGATAGATAGAGATAAAAATCTGAGTCACATATCTCCTTGAGGAAACTAAAGACAAATACTTGCAGAGCTACATATGAAATAAAAGAGGGATAGATTTCATACCCTAAATTTGGCTTCTTCTTGACTATCTATGTAAGCTAGCAATTCTTCTTGCCTCATTAATGCATCATGCAGAGCCTGCTCAGGAAGAGCACAAGTGATTAATAATGCATATTTTCAGAGGCAGTAAACGGAACTAGCACATACATAGAAAGTAATTTACACAAGAACATGGAAAAGATTTCAAAAGATAGAAAGATGCACAGACAGACATAATCAGAAGATATATAACCGTGAAAAAGGTATAATATCAATAAACAGAACATGGCCAAATTTGAATCATAGAGCCTATAGATACTCTTTGGACACTAGAAATCTGTTGTTGAAGAACACAAGGTTACTAGGTTCATAGAGGCTTACTTCATTGGATAAAATTGGACATAGAAATATATTTCCCCTGATCACGTAAAAGGCATACCATGATGATGTGTATCCCAACAGGTGAAACTCTGAGCAATCGGAAACTAAAAAGCCAACTCACTGATTCAACTATATAAAAAAGATGACACCAAATTCCTAAAAACATTCAGCCCCTGATCATGACTAAGCAGAATATTTTTGCAATTTATACAAAAAATTCACAATAAAACAAGTCAAGCGGTTTTCTATATAGGACCAAAAATGACAACTCATTTACAATCGATTTGCACATAAGAACTCTGACACTGACCATGCATCAGCATGAGAAATTCACTGTTAAAGAAGAAATACCTTTTTAGTAGCAATTAGCTCCGCTTCTAGGGCATCTACACGACAAACAGCAGCATTCAGTAATTCCTCTTTCTCATAAGGCATTTCTGTGGGCTTTGCTCTAAGAGTATCAACTTTCTGCTCAAGCTCACCCAACCTTTTCAATACAGAAGAGAGGAGATCAGCCTCAGTAAAAGCTGGAGTTGGTGAAGGTGGGCGAAGCTCTTCCTGTGTAGCATCTAGGGTAGGCTCAGATGAACCCTGATCATGATCTGATGATGTTTGTGGAAGGCCCTTAGTCACACGGAACACCAGCGTGCGGAAAAGAGTGAAAAGTGTCATAAAGAAAGCCATAACTGCAACGAGAATTCTAGCATGAATTCCTCCTGGAGCCTTTGGAGTGTCAGATGGAGCAAGTGTAGCTGCATTAAAAATTTCAATGTAACATCAATAAAGAAAGATAAAATTTGAAAAAAAAAGAAGAAGAAAGCAAGAAAGAAGGAAATGTAATAAGATAAATATGACCAGTAAGGAAATTCTATGTGAATATAGTAAAAAAAAGCTGTAGATAATATTGGTCTTCTTTATCCTATCAATGCATTGACACTACCTTTTTTTTTTCCTTGCAGCCAATCAACCGAAAACTGATTCTGATTTTTGTTGAAACTGAGCTGCCTTATTATATTTAGTTTAAGTGGAGTGGAAATTTAAAAGAAATATACCATTAACTACTTCCATTTGTCTACTATATTTATTTCATGTTCTAAAAGTTACAAATGAATTAGAGAAAGTAGAAAAGTAAACTAATTTCAACTTATAATTCAGATTATAAGCAAAAATTATACATAATTCACAAAAAAGTATTCATTTTAAGACAATTTTGTAAAACAAAACAAAACATTCAAATGTTTAAAGTAATAATAATGTTCATATGTAATTATTGTGTTTAAACATTAATATTGCTTGTTTTCTATAATAATTTGAATCGTTAATATAGACATGCATAGAGGAACAGAGCAACAATTACATTTTATGAACTGACATTGCAATAAGAATAACTAATGCATTGCTAACCAATTCTATTCCTTAAACAACAATTATTATATCCATTGCCTATTTCATTTTTCGAACCAAACATGAACTAAGTAGTTATCCCTGCCAGTATAAAAAGCTTACTACTTTGGTGGACATAGTACTAAAGACATGGAAACATTATAAGAAAGCCTCATCACCAATGACCTAATAACATAATTTCTTTGAGTCAAGCCATTTATTTATGCATAATATACATAAGCACAGAATTCAAAAAAATAACCTTTGGAAACAGAAGGTCCCTGGACAGAAGCTTGCTTTTTCCATCCAGCATCGACAGCTTTGTCAACCATAGGAACATATTCATCATATCCCAAGAAGTTAGCAGCAAAGCTTGCCTTTCCAGCTGCCTTAGCCTGAAAATTCAGGACAGCAGAGTACAATAAGAAAACTTTGAATATGGAGCAGCCCAACATACTATTGAAATACTACTAGTCCATAAATACTGATTTTCAACTACTTTTAATATAAGAAATTTTCTTAACATGGCCACAGTACCAGAAAGAGGGATGCTTCATTTTTTCATAGGCCCAAACATCATATTTCAATATATGTTTCTATTAAATTTGTAACGACAAGAAAGAGAGAGGGTTTTGCTAAAGTGAAAGAAACTATTATTTCAACCCAAAAATTTCTAGCACATAATTGTTCTTAAATTAGTCCAACAGCAGCATCTCAAAACTGGAAGTGAAGGAGAAGAACTAAAGGTTGGGGCTTATTATTTGATGCTCCAAATCACTTGTGCAAAAAACAAATTGAACCATAATAGTATAACTACAAGGCTAATTTATTTAGCAGGATGCATCAAAACATACTTCTTCACGAACAGGAGTCAGTCGGAGATGTGAAAAACTCTTCAGTGCTTTAGGGGATGCAATTTCATCAGCTTCAGATCCAGACTCGGCGGTTGATGTATCACTACCTTTAATCTGACTCAACATAATCAAGGCAATAAGCTAATTATAAGTAGATATTAATTTTTTTCTTACACATATGTGAAATTGATGAATACCAAGAATGTCTTACCATTGGGTAATGCGGTTTAGCGTAAGCAATAACCTTTCCTTCACTGTTTAAAACTTTTACAACCTGCCTGGCACGCCTTGCTTCACCATTAAGAACCATCTGCAACAAAGCATTTCTTACACAAGTGTATCCAGCAATTAAAAAAAAATTTGAAAGGAGAACATTTAACATCTACATTATGTAAAAAACAATCAGTTAATAACCTTCAATATTTCAGGGTTTTTCCAGGGTCCCTTGTCTGATTGAAGGCAACCTCCCTGCTCCGCACAGGTGCATGTACCACCAAGAAATTCTGGCAACTCACTGGATAAACCACAGGATGATAGAATTCAATAATTAGAATGTATGGCCACAGGGAGACACAAATTATACCAAATGCCAGTCCCTCATTACCTTGCATCGATTATTTCAAGCAATTTGCTCTGGTACTTGTTTCCAAGAACCTAAATGAGTTCCACCAGAAAGATACACGTCATTAATAATTGAAGAGCAGACAATAATAATTTTTTCAATACTGGAACAGAAGAATTCTACATACATGAATCTTGGAGGTTGTTCTGGGATCTAGAAAAGTTTTCACAGTGTTCCACAGCAGCCTAAATCCAGGACCAGCATTGATAATGAACATTTGGTGGAGCGTCTACATCGAGTGAAGAAGTGCAAAAAATGCAAATTTAGTATCTGACATAACATAATTTGAACTCAATAAAACGTAAAACACAATCTGAGCACCACTCAATGAATCAATCACATAATCCAAAATGAGATCACAAACCTCAGGGTAATTGTCACCATCAATCTTTTGTAGCCGCATAACAAGATCCCGTGCATTCTTGTTGAAGTTCTTAAGACCCTGAAAAAATTAATAATGGAATAAAGATGATTGTGTGATTGAAAAAAGTTTTACAACCCAAATATCCACTGCAACAGAACATGGTCCATACCACGCCTTGGACATCTAAAATTGTTGTGCTTGAATCTATATGTCTCTTTGCAGCAATGGTGCAAGCTGGAAACTTTATTGCAAAGCTTTTCTCAAACTCCCGCACATGATATTTAATGTACCGATCGATAGTCGTAACATGCATAAGCTTGTTCGGTTCTACTTTTCCCAGCCTTTCAATGTACACAGGCCTCCCCTCTTTATCCACACCATGATTACCATGGGGATAATACTTCAGAACTTCACTCACCTCCTTAAATTCAAAATCCTAAAAACACAAGAATAGAAACAAAATAAAATAAGCAAAAGGACGCTCAGACAAAAGGGTTCACAGAAATTTCAAGAAAAATGGTAATCGTAATACCTCCATAATAGTATCAGTACCGAATTCTTTCCTCCACTGAAGCATATCAGCCCACATGTGTTTCGCTTTTTCAATGTCAAACTTCCTCGCTTTCAAGAACCTATGAGGTGAACAAGACTTCAAAACTTTTACAATCATGCTAAACAAATGAAGGGAGTATATGTAAATGTGCAGAGTTACTCGTATGATGACAAGTTAAAGTTACAAGTATTAGACTGATCACCTCAACATCATATGATAATCATCATGTTTTTCCGGTAGTAATTCATCCATGAGCAATGACTGTCGAAATTCATCGACCGCTTGCAGTTCCTCAACATCTCGAAAATCCTCAATCGAAACAGAGCTAACTCTACCATCGCTCTTTCTACGACCGCTCTTTTTCTTCAGAGAATGCTTGAATTTAGTAGATGCATTAAGTGCTTTCTTTTTCAATGATCCAATTCTGGTTCGCCTCTCATCCTCAGAGTTTTCAAAATCAGATTTTCTCTCTCTTCTCTCATCACTACCTGAGAAACCCTCGAAGCCTGCCACAGTAAAAAAAAAAAAAAAAAAGCTTGGAGTTACCATCAAGAATTAATTAATTCACTTTGCATTGATAAATATGCTTCCGGCATACCATCTAAATTTGACAGCTTATAATGAGACCAACACATCAAAATTCAGGTTGAGTTGAGAAATAATTCTTCAATTAAAAGAAAGCAACTTACAGCACCAAAAGCAGATCCAAGTTACGCTGAAAATTGTAACAATTCCAAGAAGCTAAGGTCAAGTAACACATTCTAAGAGCCGCAAAATCTACCCTCAGTTCAAAGAAAATTGGCTATTCTTAAACCTCAAAAGACTCATTCAACAAACTTCAAGTAGATGAAAGAAATTAAACTTGAATAACTGAGATCACTGTGAAACCCTAGAATCAACAGAAACGGTGAACAGACAAACAACAACCTAATTCATCAGAACCGAAAACTGAGAAGCGAAAACATCACACAATCACTTACAAGGTCTAGCGAAACGATCAAGCGGGCCGGACATTTCCCAGGAGTAGTACAGAATTCGAGGCACTTAATTCCCCCAACTGTTCAGTCAAACTCAATAAAACACAACAAACCGTATTTCAGCAACAATGCACCAGTTGACAACCTGCAAAATCCTCCCACATTCTCATCAATACACCCAAATTAAAGAAGAGAAACAGAGAGAGAGAGAGAGAGAGAGAGAATACCTGGCGGATTGGGAAACAGTGATCACGAAGGGGATCGGAAGGTCATAAATGCAGGTCAGAAGGAATTAGACTCAGAAACCAGATCGGCGCAACAGCTGCAGGAACTAAAGTTGAATAAATAAAATAAGTTAGATTCGCCGGTGAAACGACGACGAAATCAGAGCGTCCTTCTATAGAGAGAGAGAGAGAGAGAGAGAGAGAGAGAAAGTTAGTTTATAGTAGGATACCTAATTGGTGAAAGTGGACCCAGTTTTGTACAGAGTTTCGGGCCAGGAATGCGACGTGTCGGACGGACAGAGAGAGTTGGAGGTACAATAAGCAAAAACAAGAATCTGCCGTCCCGGTAGATGTACAACGGGCAGCACATGGAAATGTTCAATTATGGATAAAACCAAAAGGTCCGTATTCTTGTCATACTTAATAACGTATGGCACATCCAGCAGTGCGGATGAATCTTAAATAATCTTAATCAACGTTTTAGTATTTACTTACATTCTGTAATTGAGTAATTATTGCATTATTTAAAAAATTCTTATCCACAAGACATTGTGTTATTTTTGTCTTTCCTTGTATTTTGTCTTTTCTCTTGCATATATATTTCAAAAGAATTATGTAGAAAATACAGGAGGTCAAATTTTTATGACATAAGATTTATTACAATTATGTAGATCTTATTCTCCCTCTCTTTGAAAACATTTTTCTCCACCTTCCTTCTAAAAATTCTCACCAATTTCTTCATCTTTAACGAGGAATTCTTTCTTTTTCCTCTTATCTACCTTTCGTCCTTCTCTCTTTCAATTTTCTCTTTTTTGTGCACTTTTTTCCTTTTCTATTTGAAAATAAACCCCATCTCAAAATTTTTTGTAACATTATCTTGTAAATCGGTTTTGTCAGTGATAGATCCGCTCCAGTACAACAAAGATCTGCCAATTTTTCTAGTATGGTTTAATCGTCAACTTTTATGTACATAAAAAATATGTCTTATTTTCGCAAGGTCTACAAAATATATCCAAATTTGCTAAGTTGTATGATGATATATAGGGAATATCCATTTTTATGGTTGTGGACTTCCGATATAGGATAGTGGAACTTTGATGAATTGTAGTTTGCAGTTTTTTTTTTTTTTTCTGTTGTGTTATTAATTTTTGTAGAAATTGAAAGAATGATCTTTATTATTGATCTCTCTATATAATTCTTATACAAGGCTGTATATATAGAGGAAGAATACACAGGAAAAGAGGCGCCAATTCAGTTGTAATTGGCGCCAAAACCGTTACAACAGAAAACTAATCAAACGCAGAGGAAAAGGAAAGAAACGCAAAACAAGAGAAGAAGAAGAAAAGAAGAACTGGGCTTGACCAATGAAACCATCCAAAGAAGCCCATAGAAGCCCATCATACACAAACCCGGATAGAAGCCCAGCAAACAGAAACCCGGTTTTCACCCCCACCTCAAGATGGCAGGACTGAGGATTTGAGAAATCCCATCTTGAACAACGCAGGAAGCATGTGAGAACTGCTTAAAGGTTTGGTGAACAAATCGGCCAACTGGAGATGAGTCGAAATATAATCAAGGGCAAGAAAACCATCTGCAATATAATCCCTGAGGAAATGACAATCAATGCCTACATGTTTGGTTTTCTCGTGATGCACTGGGTTGCGAGCCAAAGCAATGGCTGATTGGCTATCGCAGCGCAGAGGTATGGGCAGGGGAATGGAAACTTGGAAATCCTGCAGAAGATAATAAATCCATTTCAGTTCGCAACATGTGGCTGCCATACTTCGGTATTCTGCTTCTGCGGATGATCTGCTAACAACACCCTGTTTCTTTGACTTCCAGGAAATCAAAGAAGGTCCAAGAAATACACAGTAACCAGTGATTGATCTTCGTGTGATTTTGCAAGTACCCCAATCCGAATCACAGAAAGCCTTGAGTTGTAAATCACCAGTACTAGGATAGAACAAACCATAGTGAAGTGTGCCCTTCAAATATTTCAATGTATGCAATGCAGCCTGGAAATGGTGTACCCCTGGACTCTGCATAAACTGACTTAATTGATGGGTTACATAGGTAATATCTGGTCTTGTAAAACCAAGATACAAAAGCTTACCCACTAATCGTCGATATTGCTCTGGATTATCATACAAAGGACCTGTGTGACTGAAATCCATACCTGCTGCTTGAGGACTAGGAACACTGTTAGCATCAGTTAAGCCTGCTTCAGTGAGCATGTCAAGAATGTATTTTGATTGAGAAAGAAGAATCCCAGCATCAGATCGAGCCAGTTCAATGCCTAAGAAATACTTAGCAGGACCCATATCCTTGATAGTGAAAAGGCTATGCAAAAAAATTTTCACTTCTGTAAGAGCATCTTCAGAAGGGCTAGAGAGCAAAATGTCATCTACATAAATGATCAATATGGTGGGAATGAGGCCATTCATTTTAACAAAGAGACAATGGTCATGAGGAGAACGCTGAAATCCAAAACTGAGGAGTTTACCAGACAATTCTTTGTGCCATTGTCTGCCTGCTTGTTTAAGACCATACAATGACTTGAGTAACTTACATACCTTGCCAGCAGGAAAGTTTTGATAACCAAGTGGTGGAGTTAAATACACCTCTTCTTCAAGATGTCCATGCAAATATGCATTATTGACATCAATTTGATGGATAGGCCACTGCTTCATAGCACTAAGAGCAAGAAAAATCCTTACTGTCACATTCTTTGCAACAGGACTGAAAGTCTCATGGAAATCAACTCCCTCCTTTTGTGTGAAACCCTTAGCCACCAATCTGGCCTTGAACCGATCCACTTCACCATTCTGCTTGTATTTAATTCTATAAACCCATTTGGAAGATAATGGTTTTTTATAAGCAGGAAGATCAGTCATCTCCCAAGTCTGATTAGCTTCTAATGCTTGAAGCTCATCATGCATTGCCTGCTGCCATCGAGGATCCTTTTGTGCTTCATAGAAATTGTGAGGTTCAGTATCCTGCAAAATATTTGCAAGAAAACTAGCATGTTGTGAATTGATCAAAATACAATTAGACTGGTCAGTATTTGTGGAAAGAACAAAATCCTGCAGCCATAAAGGAGAATGTTTTGGTCTAGCTGATTTGCGGATTGCAACAGGTATTTGTGTGGAAGTAACATTTGTGATTGAGTGATCACTGATAACAGACGATTGGAGAGGTAAAACACCTGAATCTGACTTATTTGGAGGAGAAACAAATGATGGAACAAGTTGTTGCTTAGATGCAATGGTTGTAGATGCATAAGGGAAAATACTCTCCTGAAAAATAACTTCCCTGGAAACACAAATGTTACCTGTTATGAGATCATAAACTTTATACCCCTTTTGATGGGATGGAAAGCCAAGAAAAATGGCTTTATGAGCCTTGGATGAAAATTTATCTGTGGTTCTGAGATCCTTATAAAAACATTGGGATCCAAAGACATGAAAAATACTGTAATCTGCTGGTTTATTGAAAAATTGTTCATAAGGAGATTTCCAACTCAGCTTTTTACTTGGTAGCACATTTATTATAGTGACTGCCATGAGGATGGCCTCTCCCCAAAAATTCACAGGAAGACTTGCTTGAAACAAGACTGCTCTTGCCGTTTCTAGCAAATGTCTGTGCTTCCTCTCAACTATGCCATTCTGTTGAGGAGTGTAAGGACATGATCTTTGATGTATAATTCCTTCTTGCTGGAAAAGTTGACCACAAGTATGGTTAAGAAACTCTCGACCATTATCACTCCTAATTGTCTGCAACTGAGCTCCATATTGAGTTTTAATATATTTCAAAAACACAGTAAGTGCCTGACTAACTTGAGCCTTGGATTGTAAGAGAATAATCCATGTAAATCTGGTATAATCATCCACTATTGTAAGGAAAAATCTAGCTCCAGTAAGTGATGGAACTTTGTAGGGTCCCCATACATCAACATGTATCATTTGTAATCGAAAAGTGCTACAAATTTGACTTTTATTGAAAGGAAGTCTGTGCTGTTTTGCACTTGGACATATTTCACAATTTGATGAATTACATTTCATGTCTATACTGTTTATATGACTAAGGGACTCAAAAGAAGCATGACCTAATCTTTTGTGCCAAATATCCACAGCAGATTTTCCTATCACATTATCAACTGAAACATTACAACAATTTTGAACCTTCAAAATCATCTCTTGTGCAAAAGAATTTTTATCAAGCAAATACAAGCCATCCACCATCCAAGCCACTGCCAAAAGCTTTCTAGTATTCACATCCTGCAGACAGCAATAAGAAGCTGTAAAATGAATTTCTATTTTTTGTTGGTGCAGCAACTGCCCTACTGACAACAAATTATACCGGAATTGTGGCACATAAAAGACATCCTGCAATTTCAACTTATTGAACTGAATATCACCAATACAATTGATCACTTGATAAGTACCATTAGGTAGACTTATTCTCTGCTGGTTTGAAACAGTTTTTAAATAGGAAAACCAAGATCTGTTAGCGCACATGTGAGCAGAAGCCCCACTGTCAATTATCCAATAATTTGAAACAGATGCTGAAGTGGATGGAATAGCATTACCTGAAAAACCTGCAAATGCTGAGAAATCTGTACCAGCTGAAAGTGGTGTATCTCCTGCATTCTTGCTTTCCTTTAACAATTTATACATCTCTTGCATTATGTATGTTAGATTACCAGACTGAGCTGCTGTCTCTTTGTCTTGATTAACATCAGAGTAGACCTGTTCTTTGTTCATAGAAGGAGAAGAAATAGCTGCATTAAAGGAAGAAACAGAGTTACCTTGTACAGTTCTTGGTTTGGGACCTTTCCACCAGTCTGGATAACCAATCACTTTGAAACAAGTAGCTCTGACATGGCCTTCTGTTTCACAAATCTCACACCAGCCTTCTTTCTTCTTCTTGCCTTTTGTTTCATTCTTCTTGGAAACAGTTTTGCTGTAATTTGCTATTTCCACTTGAGGCTCGAGATTAACTTCATTTTGACTTTCAATGCGCAGAACCATTGAATAAGCCTGATTCACCTCTAGTAATGGCTCCATTAATAATATCTGATTGCAGACATGAGCATATTGTTCATTCAATCCCATTAAGAATTGTAAGAGCTTATCTTCTTCATTGATATCAGCCAAACGCCTGAAGGCATTGCAGTCACAAGTCTGACTAGCTCCACATTTACAGCTTGGAATTGGTCGCAGCAGATTCAATTCATCCCAGAAACGTTTCATTTTATTAAAATAAAGCATCAGTGACATATTTCCTTGCTGAAACAGGCTCAATTCTCGTTTGATCTTAAACAACATTGGACCATTGCTGTATCCAAACCGGTGCTTCAAATCTTTCCAAAGATTCCTTGCAGATTCAACATAAAGAAAACCTTCAGCTACTTCACTAGATATTGTGTTCAATATCCAGGAAGAGACAAGGCAATCATTCCTCCGCCATTGCTTGTACTCTGGCGATTGAACTGCTGGTGGACTACTCTCATCAAGAATGAATTCAAGCTTCTCCTTAGCAGTTAATACTCTTATCATTGAGTTACTCCAGGAAAGATAATTCCTCTGACCTGTAAGCACTGTGTTTATGAGCACTAGTCCAGGATTATCTGAACTACTTGATCGATTCTGTGTTTCAAAATGAGTTCCAGCATGAGTTCCAGCTGATTCATCATCCGCTTCTACTTCTCCTGGGAAGAGAGCTCCTTGAGGAATCTCCTGTGCTGTAGTCCTTCGTCTTCTTGCCATTGTTGACAAAACTTGCTCAAGGTGAAAACCTAGTGCTCTGATACCATGTAGAAATTGAAAGAATGATCTTTATTATTGATCTCTCTATATAATTCTTATACAAGGCTGTATATATAGAGGAAGAATACACAGGAAAAGAGGCGCCAATTCAGTTGTAATTGGCGCCAAAACCGTTACAACAGAAAACTAATCAAACGCAGAGGAAAAGGAAAGAAACGCAAAACAAGAGAAGAAGAAGAAAAGAAGAACTGGGCTTGACCAATGAAACCATCCAAAGAAGCCCATAGAAGCCCATCATACACAAACCCGGATAGAAGCCCAGCAAACAGAAACCCGGTTTTCAATTTTGTTTGTTGTGTTGTTTCTTGCTCTTGTAACACATTTTGTTTTATTTTAACTTCTTTATATTAGATTTATATGAAATAGTTACTGGTATAGTCCAATTATTAGTGTGGAGTTTTATCTCCTTTATGTTAGGTTGTAATTTTTATTAATGCAATGAATCTTTCGTTTACCAAATAATAATTATAATTGTGGCTTATGACTTCTTTTCTAGATAAAGTTTTCCTTGCATCTTTTATTTTAGTAATAAAATGATTATTGTTCCTTCAAATTTTAGAAAATCACAACTCATGTTCACATTTTAAGTCCTTTAATTTATTTCATCACAACATATATATATATATCAGGATTATAATTTTTTGCAATACAAAATGATACGGTGCGCAAATAGAATATTTTCGAGATATTGATCTGGCCTCGCATTAAACCAAAATTCAAAAAACAACAGTAGTTTTTTTAGAAATTATTTTCTAATAAGGAGACTAATTTCTAAACGCATGTCTACCCAGGAGAGGCAAAATGTCTTTACAAAATGGAGTAAATATTAATCAATTAAAAGAGACATACAAAACGAGCAAGACACAAACATTTCAAGAGATTCAATTTTTATTAGTTAAAGAGAAGCTAGCCATGTTGAAGAATTGTTAAAATCACGGAAGACAAAATAACAGCCAATTTCTATATTGTATCTAATGGCTAGTTTTTGAAAAACTGCCTATAAAAATAGTTCAAATTAACTTGAAGAACTTAAGGCGCTATTTAATTGTGGAAAATATTTTTCATTTTTCTTTTCTTGTTTTCTTTTCCTTTTCCTTGTTTTCCAATTTTTCATTTTTAAAATAGAAAAGACAAAAATAAAAACTTGTCTATTTATCTTAATTAATTTTTCATTTTTTGATTCTTTTACTTTCTTATATAATTTTATTTTTATTAAGGTAGAATAATAGTAGGAATAAGATTGCAAAAATATCAATAGAATAAGCATATAAAACTAATTAGATAAAAACAATTAAAACAAATATTACATCAATTCAAATTATTTTGTGGTTGTGTTGATTGCCACAATTAGTGTATCATGGTATTCTTTTTATCACCCAAGAGTTTCTTTTATCAAAGATTTGAATGTTTTGAGTTCTTCAACAACATACACCAAACGTAGATTATTATTTGTATGTAATTGGAAAATTATTAGTGTGTGTTGTACTCCAGTCATATCCTTGCAAACACTAGATAATATCAATTGACGTTCTATAAGTTTTCTAATTAAACTTGCAAAAATTAGGTGATAAGTTTCTTAATTTATTTTTTGGAATAAGTCAAGCGAATGCACTTATTCGGAAAGAGCAATTTGTAAATCGTCAGAACTTGATTCTTGCCTAGTTAATAGAATTATAAGCAAATTCTCGGGAGAAATTTGGGAACAGAATGTAGAAGGTGTTAACAAACCTATATAAATTTCTCATCACAATTTCTCTAATCCTATCTCTCTCTTTTTTAAATAATGCTATCTCTTTACTTACAAACATCTCACTTTTTATTATACTTTTATGTGATTAAAGTTGGTTTATGCACTTGATACTAAGTTGGGGAATGTGTATGATATTTGAATTTTACTTATTTATAATTCTGCATTTTATCAAAGGTTTTTCAATTTAGTAAAAAAATATGATAATTTACTACCTCTTAAATAGAACTAGTAATTGGAGACCAATATGTCTTTTATTTTATTTTTATTATTTCTTGACACCAATATAGATCAGTGGGATGCAGTACAAGTAATAATACTAGGTATCAAAAATAATAATAATAATAATAATAATAATAATAATAATAATAATAATAAGCAACAACATTTTTTGGCAATATATAGATGTAATAACATAAATGAATAGTAGGATATATAAAGGAACCGAGAAATTATCGGCGGGGACGGTGCCTTTGCTGACCCCTCACTGCTAATTTTGCAAAAGTCATCGACTTTGAGAAAAAGAAAAATCAACGGTGAGCGGACTTGATCTTCTTCATTCATAAACTAGCTAGGCTCTTCTTTTATAATTTTTTATTCTTCTTCTGTGTTGACTTTATTACATTTGTTTCAATTTTTGTTTCAAAAATATATCAATAATTTAAACCACAATAATTTTGTAAATAATTCCATGATACAAGTTGTTAATCCAATAAGCAATAATTCAATTCCTTTGACCATGTCTTAATTTAATTAGGTAATTATTTAATGTAATAAGCATTGATTATTACGGTTAGCCGTTTATGGATATTAATGATGTGTGTACCTGTCTTTTGGGTAGGTTTGGGGGATGGGCTAATGGTTTCGTGATACAATTATAGTCTCCCATCACTTAAATAATACGGAAAGTTCACTTCTGGTTATATTTTCTTACTCAACAAAGATGTAATATCATGGAGCGATAAGAAACAAACTGTGTTGCTTTATCTACCATGGAGGCAGGATTTTTTGCTCCTCTACTGTTGTACATGAGCCTATATGGTTAAAGTGGTTCATTTACAGGTGACAACCCGAGAAATTCTATTGACAATCTATAGTGATCGTCAACTGTCAATAGACCTGTCCACAGGTTGAGCTTGCCGGGCCTAAGTAAAGAAATATAGAGCCCAAGCCCAACTCGGCCTTAGGCGGGCTCAGCTTTAAAAAACAAATCCCAAACCCAGTCTATCCCGTCTAGTTATAATATATTTAATATAAATTATTTCAATAGTAAATTATAATAATATAATATAATTTTTATATAAAAAATATTATAAATTATATAATATTAAAAAGACGAGCTGGGTGTGATACCCAAGGCAAGCCCTAAAATAGGCGGACTTTTGCGGGCTCCGGCTTGGACCGGGCTTTTTCTGTTTTTACTTGCCCAAGCCCGAACCAAGGCAGGCGAGCGGCCTGGGTACCCATGGACAAGTCTAACCGTTAATATCTTTCAAAGACCTTAAATTTCACAATAAGACTAAGCAAATTGACATCAAGTATCATTATATTCGAGACATAGTTGCATAGAAGAAGTGAACCTTGAATACATATGCACGCATAAGATGATAACAATGTATATGAGAAACACACTAGATCTTAGGGTCTGCATAGGATTTAAATTTTTTTGTAATCCCTTAATTACTTATTTTTTTAGGCAATACTTGAGTGCAAATTATATTTGTATATGTTTACTGTTAATTTTAATTTTAATTTATGATTAAGCATGTCGGACAGCAAAGTAGCCCACTTACACGTGTGTTTACCTTAATTTTGTCGAATGAGCTCGCAAAGATAGAGATGAGGCAAATTTTAAACAGAAGTAAGAGCTTATTCGAAATAAAAGTGTTGTTTTGTAGAAATCATAAGATTGGTCTTGTCAAGATACAAAATAAAGTCATACAACATAATGAATGTCTTGAATGATGTTCTAAGAACTGATTAAGTATAATCGATAAGTGAGTCAAAAACTGACCACCATATCTATCTCAAAGCCAAAAATAGTTCTAAATGCGTGGACTAAAGTTGGATGCTTCGGGACATTCAAACCTTATATTTATGTATGGTATTTTTGTGAGACATAAGCTCCTATTAAGGGAAGGAAAGAATAATATAATACATAATTTTGTATCATGGGTGCTTATTGTGACCTTAAGAATGGGAATTTATATAATGATCCCTTTTTTCTGGGTGTAAGACCTAATGTTTTTCTATGGATCCTTAGGACCCTCAACTTATTCCTAAAGTATGGTTTAATATGGATGGTTTAGCTAATCACCAAAAGATTATGATAATTCGACCCGGCGGAATTAGTTACCAAAACGAGTTAAACCATGATGGATGGTATATAGTAAGAGGAAAAGAATATCTTTCAATCACTTTCAATAGATTTGTGATTCACTGGCTATGTCTATTATTATTTTGAAGCATAATAATGAATATGAACAATGTTTTCAGAGATCACTTAAGTGAAAATAGTGAATGTTGAAAAGATAATCTAGGGCTCAAGCATACACAAATCTCTTTTGAGAATCTTATTGGTCAAGACATTGTATATCCTCTAACAGGCGTACAACACTAGTGCTCTCGATGTATGTTGGTCGCATGATCTATCTGCCTACAAAATGGAGATCAGGACACAAATAAATTATGTCAATGTGCGATGATTTTAGTTTTGAGAATATTTATATTTTCATCATGTGTGAGTGGGAGATCATGTAATTATACTCCGCCCATAACTCTAATTAAATAATATAATAATAATTCATGTGAAAATAGACTTGTATCATTTAATTTATTAATTGGACTTCTAGTTCTATAGCAAATAGAACTACTCCCTCTATAAATAAAGATCAAGTCTAATTAATTAATATACAAGTGTCATTCAAAGTAATTGAAGAAAACACTAAACTCTCTTGCTCTGCCTCTATGCCCAAAATCTCTCTCCCTTCTTCTATTACTGTCCCGCGAATAAAAATCCTTTTTGAGATATCTAGAAAAAAGAATAAGGTTTTGGCACTTGTATAATTAGTAGATCCCTCAATTACTAAAACAATTCAACGTTCACAAAGATTAGGAAAATTTTGGAATACATATAATGCACGATTTTATTTATGCAATGAGTTAATAAATTTATACCAAGTAATAGATTTTAGATATATTTTAGGGTAAATAATTTGTTAGCCCCTATATTTTTACCTGTTACACTAGTTAGTCCACACATATACTTTAAGGTCTCTAAATTTTGCCACTGTTAACTGTTTAGACCTTTTCTTGTAATCAATAGTCAAATTAGATAAAAATACCAAAATTACCCTATGTCCCAATTTATGATTATAAAACATATCATTGTTCCTATTTTTTTCTCACATAGCTTTAATATTACTAATATTAATTAATTTATTAAATTTTATATAATTATATAAATTAATCTATTGACGTAGATTTTATTTTATTAAAATAAATGAATATTTTTTAAAAAAATATAAAATTGGAGTTGGAAACACAAACATTTTATTTTGACCTTATGCATAACATTAACAAAAAAGATATTATTTCGAAACATTATCAAGATTTATATTTATATTTATTGCTAGTTTGAAGATATTCCATTAAATTAATAAAGAAAATAATAAAAAAAATTTAAAAAAATATATAACAATGAAATTTTTATATTTATAATTAATATATACAAGTATTGAAATATTGGTGTGCATATATACACTACAAAACTTTTTTACAAGTATTCTAATTAAATTTGAAAATCCGAAGATATATTTTTTTCTTATAACCAATGGTAGTTTTATACTTTTATATGCAAAAATAGATGGAAGGACTAAGGAGTTGATTGAGACAAAACTTAAGGACTTTAAAGTACATGTATGGACTAACTAATGTAATATGTAAAACATAGGTACTAATAAATTATTTAGCCTATAATTTATGATATTAAATTTTTTATTTTAGCATCTATAAATATAGTTATGTAATTAATTAATAATATTAATTAATTATGAAATGTCATTTTTTAATCTATTAAGATGTGAAGTGTTATGAATTTGATCGAGAATGTATAAATGATGTGATACACTTAGTGTATGGTAAAACGTATAACGAGTTGTCTAAGTTTTTGTGGATTTTAAAATGGCGCTTATGAACAATTTGTTCAACATATTGAGTATGTAAATAATTTTTCTATCATGTGTGTTAGTGTGGGCCCTAGTCCCTTTGACAATGTAATCAGATTTTGATAATTAATAAAAGGCATTAATCTATTTTATTAATTTATTGTGCAATTAATAGTTATAGAGTATCCACTAGTTAAGTCATACCCTTATTTGTTAGGAGCATCTCCTAGTAAGTAGGACTGAGAGTAGGGTTAACACTTAACTATAAATATTCATAAACTGTTATATCATGAGAATGATACTAACTAAAGACTAACATGGTTTTTGATTGTATGGTGGTGTCCTACTGGCCATTGGACATAGATTGTCAATCAAAGACATGGGTACATGTTAGGTTACATGGTACTGGATCGATCCACTCAGAGTATTTTACTTGACCCCTATAAGACAAGTGAATCTCTGCTAGCACTTATATTGGATCCTTAGACCTGATGTTGTAAGGGACTTAGGGACGATCTCACATACTTTGACATACGCCTAACGGGCTCGTAAAAGAGTGCCAAGTATGGCTATGATTGGGTATGCCAGTGAATACCTAAGAATCATGGGCAAGCTAAAGGGAAATGTCAATCTCTTAAATGAGATCATGATATCACCAGCCACTTGACGAGTGAAATTGAGAAGTGTTTGGCCAAGCCCAATACTTAATCATTGGGTGATTAAGTGATTGATATTCTTCAGTATACTCAGTATCGAGAAATGTACTTGCAGTCATAGGAATTGACTTCGTGATGATTCTAGCAGTGTAGAGATATCTAATAGGCATGGGATGTATAAGAAAAAGACTACAAGGTATATATGTCTAAATGATATATTCATCTTAATTGGAGGCTATAATGGTTTGCTAGAATCCACCCAAGATAAAGATGAACCTATCGGATTGCATGCATAGGGTTAAGATCGGATGTTTATGACCTAAATATATATTGGTTATATATTTAATTAAAAAAGCTATTGTCATATTTATATTAATTTAATTATTGCATGGTGCAATAAATAAATTAATTAAAATATGACTTGTCAAAATTGGATTTTGACATTAATGGGATTGAAATTATATTCATGTTAAATTAATTATTGTATGGTACAATAAATAATTTAATTGGAATGTAATTTGTCAAAATTGGATTTTGACGTAATAGGAAATTATATTATATTTAGATTAATTTGTTTTATTAAATGGTGAAATAAATAAATTAAGGCTGAAATATAATTATGTTAAAATTGGATTTTGACATAAGAAATTATTTTTATTTATATCATAAGGTTGATAGGATTTAATTGAATTAAATCTTTAACCTAAAGTTTAATTAATTAAACCCTAATTAGCCTACAGTATAAATAGAATACTATTTCCTTAATTCCCTAACCCAACACAGATTGCCTCATTCCCATAAAACACAGTGAAATTTCGGCTAGCACTAGTTCTCCCTAGGGGTTCGGCAATTCTTGCTCCTGATCTAGCGCTAGCACGCTTGTTTGATCGTTTGAGGCTTGCATGTGTGAGGGTGGTGATTTTCTGCTTGGAAATTTGCATAAGAAGCTTCAAAATCCGGGTAAAATTTAAATTGCTTTCTAGTTGAGTCTGTTTTTTCCCAATCAGAATAGGTTCCTGAGCAGGATTTGAGTGCAATATCACTGCTTCCACTGTTAAAATTTTTATTTTGCACGGTGAAAATCCCTACAATGTGGACTGCAATTTCTGTTAATTAGTGTGTGACACATATTTTTAGGACACTTAGAACTGAATCGGAAGTATGGTTCAGTCCATGGCTATAACGTGCCAGCATTAAAAGTATAGTTTAACTCCAAAGTCTATATTCCAAGAAAATCATGTCATATGCCAATGAATAGATACTACAGTCCACACTAAATGGGAGTGTTTAGTTTAGGTCCAAAAAAAATTATAACTTAATGTATTTAAAAAAATTGATCCGATGGTCAATTATAAAAATTTGGGGAGTTTAGATGCGAGAATAATGAAAGATTTGCCTTTTTTTAAGTAAGAAAATGTCAACAACGGCATGCGCCTAACAATATTCTGGATCTCTGTCGTCTATTAACCCATCCGCGCATGCATGTTCCAAACATATGTCAATCATATACATATTAACCATTTTACCTTTAATAAAGGACCAAGCTGTTTTATTTTTCAATGATGGATGATATATTAATCTCAGCTTTTGAAATGAATAATCAAAGTTAAAAAATAAAAAACAATAGTCTGAGATAATTTTGTGAACTCAATTTAATTCATCTCTTTCTAATAGTTTTTCCTAAACAATAAAAAAAAAGTCTAAAATTGATAAGTATTGTAAAACAATTAACCAATGGTATCACCCGAGTAAAAACATCAATCGAATTCGTAAAGAACCAGGCAGAGGATCCAGGTGACAAGTACCACACTTGACCAAACCATTTGACACAGTAGAGTATAAACAAAACATTGGACTAACTTATCCAGTCATTCTTAGCGTCGAAAGGCCGAGTGCTGAATAATTAGACCCGGATTATCACTAGTCTGGAGACCCGAATCGTACACACACGTGTCACATAAAGGCATTACCTTCATATGAATTCATCACCATTGTCCACCTGTAGGGTTAAAAGTTCACACCTTGCTCAGCAAGTTTAGCAAATGACAAAGTGATCTAAGCCTTACGCGTGTAGAGTGGACCAGTGAGCTCTTACCCAATCATATTGAAGCCGTATATAGTGGCCTGAAAGTAACACCATCTTTAAAAAGTACAAAAGGAGAGCATTGTTCACGTTTGAGGTATCTCTTACTTTCTCTCTCTTCTCTATTTTTTCTTTTTCTCCTTCCTAAGCAAGTTCTCTGACTTAGGCATCGAAGTATACTACCGGATTACGTGGTGTTTAACCTCTCATTTTCCTATAGTTATACAGATTTTCAGGCGAGTCCTTCCAGTCAATTGGAACCAAACAATTCGTGGACTCAAGTTTTACTTACCTGAGACATCTACTAATAATTTAATTTCAATAAATTAAAGCATTTAACTGTTGGAAAATTAGGCAAGTGATTATTTATCAATTTTAGGCTTAATTATATTATGGGTAGTTTGTGGTTTGTGACGGTCCCAAATAGACTAGCTACAGTATTAGAGGAGGGTGAATAATACTGTATACTGAATAAAAATTTCGTAAACGATTTGGAAAATTCTTTTTGAATAAAAAAATTTTCTTTTGCTAAACACAAGTTTTACAAAAATGCAGAATTAATAAACTAGTAAAACTTGTGAATATAAATTTGTTTGACTAAAAATAAAAATGTCTTCAAATAAGAAATTTATTAATTTAAATTGTAAGAATTTAAATAGCAGTAAGTATAAAGAGAGTAAGGATAGAGAAATGAAGACACCGGAATTTATCATGGTTCGACCCAACCGGTCTACGTCCAGTCCCCAAGCTAATCGCTTGAGATTTTCCACTAACGTTTCCTTTACGGGCAGGAAATAAGCCTATGTTACTTTTTACGAGTTCTATTAACCAACTCAATACTTTTACAGGCTTAGTATCAAACCTCTACCGTTACTTTTCTGAGCAAAAGTAACAAACTCTTCCAGTGCTTTTTAAAGCTCAAGCACCAAACTTATCCATGTATTTTTCAAAGTTCAAAGACCAAACTTATCCCGGTATTTTTCAAAGCTCAAATACCAAACTTATACAAACTTTATTTATCACACTATCAACAAAGTAAACCCCCTTCACAAAATTCCCTTGGGTGAAAATACAATTCCCTTAAAAGAATATTTGAATGAATATATGAACAAGATGAAGCTCTTTTCTCTTTTTGCTCTTGTAGGAGTTATGGAAGACTTTAAGAAATAATAACTCAATTGTGTGAATTGTGTTGGATATGCCCTAGTCCCGGGGCATTGGACCTTGTATTTGTATTATACATTTATTGGATTTATGTATTATACACATTTTGTGTTATTAATAAAGGCATTAATTCATTTATTATATATATCTTGTGCAATATCTTAAATGAAGTATCCAATGGACATATCCGTATCCAATGGACATATCCATATCCATGATGACAAGTGTCATGCACTTGGCAGTAAGACCATGGATAAGCTAAACGATATGACAATAAAGAGATCCGTAGTCTGTTTCAGTCATGGGAATGAATGGAACTAGAGACTATCATTAACCTGGTTGTTTGGTGGTGTCTTACCGGTCATTGGACATGGGATGTCAACCAAGTTAATGGGTACATGCAAAAGGGGCATGGTACTGGATAGATCCACTAAACGAGAAATCCACAGGGTATAGTATCACAAGTGATTCTCATGTAGTACTTTTATGGATCCTTTGACCTGACCATATGATGGTGTTGCATGCGAGGTCGCATACTTAGGGGTACGCCTAAAGGGCCTGTAATAGGGTGCCAAGTATGAGTACTTTCGGGTATGTAACTTAGCATGGCAATGCTATGGATATGCAGAAGGGATTTGTCACTTAGTATTCCACTGAGAAGATATCACCGGCCTCTTGATGAATGTGACCGATAAGAGTGTGGCCACACCCAAACAAGTTGGAACTTGTTTGGGAGCATCAGTACATTCGGGATTAAGTAAATGTCCGGACACAAAAGAGGGTGATCAATCAATGCCTCTGTGTTGGACACCGATATCAATGACATAGGATATACAAGTTCAAACTACAGGGTTATGATTACATTTGGACTGCCATCTCCATCTTAATTGGGGGCTGCAGTGGCTTGCTAGAGCCCGCCTACAGTCTGTGGGCCGTAGGCCCACTGCCAACATAAAGATGGGCCCACGGGATTGTACACATTGAGCGACTGAACACAGACTTAAGGAATCACCTGTGTGAGCGGACGATCTTTTTCAGAAAAAGCGGACGCGGGGGTCCGAAAGAAAAGATTTTAAATATTCTTTTTTAGTTTTCGGGGTGAGATTGGGAAAATGGGTTTTGTTTATCTTACTTAAGAAAATCCATTCGTTCATTTCGAAATTCGTTTTGTAGAAAACATTTTCCCATTTTATTACTTGAAAGATCTCGAAACCTAAATCCCGAGATTAGTGACAGAGTCGCCACCCCGGATCAGCTCATCCGGGAAATTCCAGTACAGCTCTCTACCGAGTATATACTACTGTACCTAATCCAGAGATTCAAGGTTTGGAGAAGTTCCTTATTTCATGTCTAATCAAAATAAATTTGGCCAATGTTCATTGATGATATTTTACATTTCTAGAGTTGATTTTTATTGCATTAAGTTAAACACACAGCGCACACACAAATAAAATAAAATAAAGCAGTAAATAATTAAATTATTACAACCTGATCGAATAAAAAAAATAAAAAATTTACTTTACAATCGCCTAAAATACACGGACAAATCTATTAAATACAACCAAAATAAAATAAAAAAAATAAAAGGCTACAAAACAGAGGGTTAGCACAGTTTATATTGCACACACAAATAGGACTCAAATTAGGACAGAATTTGGAATTTTAGGAAATGGGGGCATGCATTTAGGGGATAACCGCATCGACCCGACCGGTCGGACTGGTTAGACCTGGAAAACGGTTTTGAAACGCCCTGTAATTTTATGCTGGAAAATCAATTTTTGGAAAACAATTGGCTCGGTTACATGCAAATTTTCATTTTCATGGGTCTGCTGTCCCGGAATCCATGGTTCCGTTCATGCGGGTTCCAAAATTCAACATCCATCTAGGGTCCAAAATGCAATAAACACACCAAAAACATTTCATTTCATAACAGATCGGAAGTCCCAAAACTACCCGTGTTCTGCCTGTGTACGGATTACGCACGGCCATTTCACTAGACCATTTCATTTAATAGGAGACCACAATGGTCTTAGGTCTTTATTCGTGTGGCAGGTCACACGACATCATTACATGGCTTCATGCCATTTATCATTGGTGTCATAGTGATGCTGAAGTTCTGTTGGTGTGTCGCGATCCATTTCGGATTGTTGCATGACATTATTGTATCATTTGAGGTACTCCACGAGTACTGGATTAATACGCATATAGGGGCATTTCATAACATTACCAAATCATGAAAGGCATCCCATGAATGCCGAACCTCTGTCCGTGTTCCTACGTATACGTGACTTGTTTGTAAACATCATCTTATATCACACGCTTCAAAAGCATCAGAATTCTATCTATGGGACGACCACCATGTGACCATTTCACTTCATCTCATAGACCTACAAAGCATCGAAACTCCGTCCGTATGTTGGCACACATGCTACCATTTCACAAAGTCCACCAGGTGTTCCAAAAGAGGCGAAACCGTATCCGTGTGGAGGTCCACACGTGATCTTTTCGCATTATCTCTTGCATGGCATTGGGTGTTCTTGGAATGTCCGTAAAAAAAAAGATCATCCCCATCATCATTTCCCTTGTGACATCACATATGCAACTCATTATTCATGCACATACATATCCCACCATGCATTCATGCCTACATCATCCGTGATTTGGTATTCTTCATGCGCATGCGCCCGTCAATGCTAACAAGTGTTCTTATCAAAGGGGAAAAGAAAAGGATCTTAAGAATGGCCAACCCAATGAACTTCAACACCATAACAGATGTCATAGAGGATCATATCGCCTCATCATTGTTTCAAAAGGCAGTCAGGGAGGAAGCGGCAGCAATGCTGAGAGAAGTGCTGGGAGATGATTTTAGCAGAGTAGAAAGACTGACGATAAGGTGCAGCGATTTGGAAGCACGAGTGGCAGAGCTCGAAGGAAAAATGGAAAGTATGGTGAGCGCGGATCCCAATGCCGGCGCCAGCGAGAAACAGAATGTCCAGATTACTGACACTCATTGTCGACACCTCGAAAGGCCCTCTGAACAAGACTTGGGCTTACCAAGGCTGACCAATGAAGTAGAGCTGAAAGTGTCCCTTGAGACTAGTGCCAACACCAACTCCATTCCCCGGCATGCCAGAAGCTCAATTACCAAGGGTAGCAGAAAAGGCATTTCTCCATGGGCCGATTTGTTAAGCAAACTATTTCTTAAATGTAAAAGGGAGGGTCTGCTGTAGAGTGTCAGGCCATTTGTAGAGCCAGAAAAAGCACAAAAGAGCAATTTCTACAGCTATCATGTGATGCCGGGCCATCAGACCAATGGCTGTTTTGCTTTGCGAGATAAGATCCAAAAGCTAATTGACGAAGGAAAATTGAGAGTCCCACCTAGCTCTAATAAGCGACCAGGGGCAATCAGGGAGACCGCCAAGGAAATTCCTCAAGTCTCTCGAGGAGAGGAATATGATGAAGAACTTAAGGGTCTTGTCTGATAAGAGTGGGACGACGATGCTGAAGCCAAAATGGTGACCAATCAGAAAATAATCAGATTTTATGAGATCAATGCCTCTTGGAGATCTCCTTCTTACAAGGGACTCATTTTGTTTGTAAGATGTGTTGAACTTGTTATGAATGCAATGAGATTTATTTTCGTTTTACTCATGTGATGATTGCATGTACATGGCATTATGCATGCATTTGACCATCTGAAACGGCATATCCAACACATGTAATATTAAAATGTATGACATCAATCTGAGTATTGTAGGGAACCTAAAAGTGAATCTAGCTCTGATTGAATTATCTCTTGAAAAGTGAGCTTGTGAGGGAAATAAGTAACAGGATGGCATCACCTCTACCGAGCCATTTGTAAGGACTCAGATTAACTGTCCTTACAAATCACAATCCAAAATGCTATTGGCCTTGCCCTAGAGTTTCAATTTGAGCAACACCTATGATACCTAAACCATTCCAAGCCAAGGGCTATTGCTAAATCTCATATTCAAGCTCCAAAGTGAAGCTCTAAGCCTAATTCCATATCCGAAAAAGTACCCTGTACCAAAACCCCAAAGCTAAAATTCCAAACTTATCGAAATCACCAACCCATAAGAAATTCAAATGACCTTCATCAACCATCATATGGTAAAACTTTGAAGCAGTTCTTGGTTGTAGTGCATGTATAATCTTGTTTGTATGACATTCATGTGCACATGACATTATGCATGCATTGTTCATCCAAAGGACATATTAAACACACATGACATGCACGAATTTGAATGCAGCGGGAAAACCAAGAGGTGGCTGTGGCTTGGATTTAGTTCTTTCAAAAAAAAAATCGGTGCAGGCAAGAAAGTATTTTTCTATCATACGTGGCCATCATAGCTAACACTGGAGTGTCTTCTAGCATTAAAAGGCCCACGTCCCAATTTCCATCACTTTCAGATTTTGCACCCTTCCTGTGAAAGATTTGAAAATTCCCATTTTCAAAAAACCTGTGAAAGAACTGGGGTCCCCTGTTTTCGAACCCAAAACACTCCCCTTTTCAACCTTCATCCATACTTTCAATACCCCTGCTCTTCTATTTACATGTAAGGCACAAACACTTGTTTGATGAATTGCCCCTTTCTTCTTCTCTCTGGAACTGATTATGTGAAACCTTATTCTCTACCATCAATGGCTTCTAACAAGAAATTGAACCCCAATGTTGTCCTATATTGCATTTTTTTGCATCATCTCATCACTAGAAAGACGACAGAGTAAGTGGTTATGGCACTATTTCAATTAGTCTTTGTTTGTCATCAACCCGTATCAGATTGGGAATACTCTTTTATCCTGCACCACTTCTCTTCCATCCGAGTAGTGCATTAGTGGACTTCATCAACAATATCATAGCAATGTTGCAAATTCAGGACAAACATTGTCTGGAGGAAAACAAGGACAAGTCCAAAGAACAGTCTGCTTATGATTTCCTCTATTTGCTTATGGACTCCAAGACTGGAGGAAATTCTGGTTACGCATCCATGAACTTCACCAACAGTGTTGGAGCAACCAGCTTTTACAAAGCTTTCAACAATTATGAATTGAAATCTGGGGTGAATTGGAAACATGTATATGGGTTCAGACTCTTGTAGAATCCAGTGGGTAATTAATTGATTTAGTTCAGTGCTCGATTGTATAATTTGATGACTTGCTTTAATATGTGCTAGCATCGCAAAAAAAAAATCAAATCAAATCTCTCCAATGTGGAAAACCGAAAGGACGTATTGGTAATTTGAAGGGGCATCAATCAAAACCAGCACCACAATTTGGATTTTCCTGATGCATCCATATTCATTATGTCATAGATGTTTTATATTCTGTTTCGATGTTCAATATGCATTCAGCATGTTATTGCATGTCAATGTCTACATAGGGGTTACGGCACGCAGCGAACCATATCTGATGAAATGTTTTACACCCCAAATGCAAACCTCTAATGCTAGGGGCAAGAAAAGGCCAAACCACTGGATGTCATTAGCAACAATGTTCTCGCAGCTTCTGATGAACATGTCGAGAGTCGCTTTCCAATCCTAAGACCGATCAATACGAGGAGATCAATTCAGCTGGAATGCTCAAGTAGAATTTTTAGACCATAAAAAAAATCACTGAATCACAAAGAGAAAATGTCAGACACAGAAAACCGAGAGGATGTGTTGGTAACAAGAAGAGGGTGATGTTCAAAGTCAGAGTCACTGTTAATTTCCCTATTGTACACATATGGTGTCGTCGTAATGATATTATGCATGTTTGATCTTCTACTTAGATGTTTATATCACATACATCATGCTATTATATATAAACATCCATTAGTAGGCTATTGCATCCAAACTCGGGACAATGAAAATGAAGTTCATGTTATAAATAATGAAGCTCAGTTAGAATGTAATGTACAAAAATTCAGGGCAGAATACAAAGAACCCTCATCTAACTCTCATCCTCTCCCTCCTTGGAAGACTCAGACTCACTCGGATGCGCTGCTCTATAGGCATTGAAGTCGGCCTGCACTCGGTTCAAATCAGCCTGCATCCAGCCTAACTGAGCTTAGTAATCAGTTCGCATCCGAGTCAGCTCATACGTCGAAGCCAGGGCCTAAGCCTCAAAAGCAGTCGCCTGCCTAGCCTGCTCTTGCAGCATCTATGCCCGAGTCTGCAAAATGACAATACAAATTAACATGCATACATGCATACATATTCATCCATGCATCGCAAAAATCATGTGAAAAAAAAAACAGAGACTATAGAATACTTACAACCCAGGCGGTATTCTCCTGAGTCATGAAGTACTCCAAGCCCAAATACTGCTACGCCATGTCCTGCGCCTGGGCCTGAGTGATCTGTTTAAACAAAAAAAAAAGGGGAAATTCAAAGAATGTAAAAAAAAAAGAGAGATAAAACAGACGGAAGATTTACATGAGTAGTGTCCACCGGGGCAAACATAATTTGATGATGACGATAAGCAGGCAAATCCCTAAAAGCGTATCCGCCATCTAAACCCATCAGATTGAAGCTTGTCCTCAGCTCCGTTACTAGCCGACCCTCATTACTCCAGCAGCCTGGGAGGTGGACGCCGCAGCACTGCTGGAACGCACAGGATGGCTCTTGTCCTGAATGGGTGCGTGTCCTCCAGTAGTGGCTGCCTCAACATCCTCATCTCCTGGGACAGACTGCCAACCAGAGCTCGACCCTCTCCGTCTCTTGACCTGCAAGTGAAAGGATGTTAGACACTAAAAATTAAAACTGAACAACAAAGCAGCAATGAATAGAAGGTACCTGATGGGGAGGAGTTACCGGCACGTTACCCCGGATTGGCAGCAAGCACTCACAGATGAAAGCCGCGTAGTCGCCATCAGTAGATTTGACTACGTATCTGTCCCTGTAAATATCCAGATAGTCGGCGGGATATACATAGTACGGCTAAAACAGGACACGCGGGAGCGGCGGAGGAACAGCTCGGCCAGCAGGGCCATCTATGTGGTCTGCAAGACGGAGACGCTCGCCCAGATACCACTCTTAGGACATCGGGCACTGGCAGTCATCAAACCGAGAGGAAGCCTGCACGACGGGAGGCAGGACTCCCTGACTGCGCCATGAAAGGTGATCAAGCTGCAAAAACACAATCAAAGAAGTAAAGATTCTAGTAGAGGTAAGTAAATACTGAATTAAATTTTTTCTTACTAACGAAATTAGTTTACTTACCCTCTCCCAGGAGACCTCCTAAAGACCCTGCCGGATCTCCGCCAGATTGCAACCAATGCCCTGCCACCCCTGTGTCCAGGTGCACAAGACGGTAGGGTGCTCCTCACCCTGAACATCCCTCAAATTGGGTGGCTCCAGAATACGGTGCTCGAACACCCAGATCTGTAATCAATGAGATAGTTAAAAAAAAAGAGAGAGAGAGAGAGAGAGAAAGAAGGGTAATACCAGTAGGCAGAGCCAAAAACCCTAGATCTCCTGCTGCCTCCCTTTGGAACACAGGTCCAATCATAGTATAGCTGCCCAAGCACAGCTCTGGCCCAATCCAGAGTAGGGAAGGCGGCCAAGTTTACCAAAGTCGGCAGTAAAGTCATGTTGCACGTACTCTGTCCGGTAGGAAAGAGCATGTAAGACAGCAGAACAAGCACGAAGGCCCAAGCATATCTCTTTATATCCTCCTCGAACGGATCCGAGCGAGTAGACCAATACGCCTCCACCCGGGAGCATAGAACCTTCCCCTTCTTGGGGAAATAACTAATCAATCTGCTGACATAATCATCAGCCAGCTGCTGTCGGATCAAAAAGCAGTTGAACCGGATCGGAATCCCGCCAAAGCGAAACCCTGTGATCGGGGCTAAATCCGATGGGGTGACGGTAAGCTCGCCGATAGGTAAATGGAAGGTATGGGTGGTGCAGACCCACCTCTCGCACAATCCCATCATCACTGCATGAGTGGTATGAGGCATACTCTCCGGCAATGATAAGATAGATGCCTCCAGACCCAAAATCCTGACTCGGGCCCTCACAGTCTCGAGGAGCCATCCCCACCAGATTCGAGGCAGGGAAAGGTTCCCACAACCTGAAATCTCCCTGTCCTGCACATCCACTGAAGTACAATGCATACACATTTAACGTTTGCATATTTATCATAATAATAATCAAAAACAAAGAAAAAGGAGAGTGTTTGCATGCATCATAGTAATAAAGATAATATTCTATCAAAAAAAAAAAAGCAGCTACAGTCGTATGACTGTAGGAACACTCGTACAAGTGTTCATGCCACACTCGTACGAGTGTGAGCAGACGACGCGTTTTCGACAGAACGCGTGACTCCCTTTCGGAAGGGGCGCCTCGATCGCAGGCGGGCCCCTCCCTCGCGTGGGGTTTTTATAAATGGAAAACAGGTTTTTGGAAAATAAATGTGGAATTAATTCTTAAAAGAACCGAGACCTAAGTCTCGATGAATATTGTAGAGTCGCCACCCGGCTCAGCTTAACCGGGAAATTCTTAAGGTAGCTAAACCGGACGAACGGTTGGTACACTATCTAGAGATTGGGGTCCGGACAAGTCCTTTATTTCGTGTCTAATTAAATTAAATATTGCCAATGTTCTCGAAATGGTAATTTAAAATCTAAAGTCAATTTTATTGAATATAAAAAGGCATACAGCGCGCATACAAGTATATAATACAAAAATAAAGAAAAGAAATAAATATTAATTGGCCTATAACGAAATCGAATGGAAAAATAAAAAACTCTCGCCTCACTTATACAATCGCCTAGAATACACGAGAATCTAAAAATAATTACAATCGCCTGGATACATGATTAATTCTATTAAAATACAAATAAAAATAAAATAAAAATGAATCAAAGCTGCAAAAAAAAGGTTAGCACAATTTATACGGCACGCCACAATTAGGACTCAAATAGACAGAATTAGGAAAATCAAGAATTTGGGGCATGCATTGAGGGGGTAACCGGGTTGGCTCGGCTAGCCAGCCCAGTTAGACCTGGAAAACGTTTTAAAATGTCCCTGTATTTTTGGTTTTGTGGGAAAATCATTTTGAAAATAATTTTGCCTGTTTACATGCATTTTTCATATATTTAAGGTGGGTCGGTTTTCGGGAGAATCGGGTCTCCGTCGTTGAATTGTTCTAAATGCAATTTTACTGAAAATTGAATCTACGGTCATGAATGCACACAACAAAATTCATTTTGATGATTTTTGGGGTTTTCTAAATTTTTATGGATTTTTGGAAATTTTTGGGCTTAAAAACTGAAATTATGATTCTGGAACGAGAGTTACAGTCGTGCGACTGTAAACGGCCCAGAATCAAGATTTCGTCAAAATTTATTTTGAATCAAAATGGAAGAAAAACAATCTAGAAATTAAGAACACTCGTACGACTGTATATACAGTCGTACGACTGTTCATCAAATCCAAGAACAGTCGTGCAATGGTTCTTAATTTCCAGAAACAGAAGCGCGAAAACACAGCAAAAAATGCACAAAAAAATCAATTCAAACACCCAGAAAGCAAGAAAAAGTGAAAGGAAAAGGAGTGTCTACCTTTTTAGAAGCTTATCCAAGTCGATTTGACCCTTGGCATCGCTCCAATCCACATGAATTCGCACTTTTCCTTTGAAATTGGGAGGGGAAGCTTTATGTCCAAAAATCCGAAATGGTTGGGATTCTGATGATTTAAGTTCGTGATTTTGATTTGTTTATGAAGTTAATTAATTAACCTAAGGGTTACTAGCAAGTTTTAGTCCTAATTCTAAGAACTAAAGAAAATAGAAGAGGAAAAGAAGAATTTTTTTTTAGTTTTGGTTTTTGTTCTTTCTTTTCCTTCCCTCTTTTCTCCTTTCTCTCTAATCTCTTTTCACCAGAAATCAAGTTAGCCTCTCTCCCCTCCCTTCCTTCTTTTTATCCTGCTTTTTCTGGTTGCTTCCTGTCCATCCCAGTGTATTAATTGCGCCACCCTCTCTGCTCCATTTTTTGCTGCAGAGGTATAGGGTCCTGCAACTTTTTCGATATTACAGTCGTACGACTGTAATTTTTAAATTACAGTTGCACGACTGTAAGGCTAGTCATACGACTATAGACTCTTTTTTTTTAAGTATAGAAAATTCCGGCGCTTACAACGAGTGTTCATATAACACTCGTACGGGTGTTCATCCCTGCA
Source organism: Euphorbia tirucalli (assembly GCA_039660915.1). Lineage (NCBI taxonomy): Eukaryota > Viridiplantae > Streptophyta > Magnoliopsida > Malpighiales > Euphorbiaceae > Euphorbia > Euphorbia tirucalli. The sequence continues at coordinate 19,054,831 of CM077639.1, forward strand.
GGCAGAAATATTTCAAATCCAATTTTTTGTGATTTCTAACTTGTTTTTCCTAGATTCTTGTTCCTATGAACTACAGGGGACCCCTAGCATGCATTCTACTTAACCGATTCATCTAAAAAGCAGTAAAATAAGCAAATCAAATCTAAAAGGATTCAAATAGAAAATATCAAAAAATTCAAAATTTAGGCTCGGATTTGGGTACCAACCTGGAGCGACGACAAGTGGGAATCCATCTCTAGCAAGATAGGGATCGTCGACTCGAAACGGACTCCGAATTGTACCGTATAGCACGGATGGCCATACCCATCCGAAATGCTCATAAACGGGATATCCTGCACGTTGCCGGGTCCCTGAATCTGGTTAGGAGTGAGCTTTCTCAACTTCTTGCCAAGTTTCTTCAACATTCTTGCAGATTTGGAGGTTTGAAGTTTGGTTTTTTTGAGAGAAAATGAGAATAGAAGGAGAATGAGAAATGAAGGGGCAACGCCCCTTTTTTTATTTTTCTGGCTGTGAAGTACAGTCGTACGACTGTACTACTGTATTGAATTCAAATACAGTCATACGACTGTATTAAAAAAAAGGGGGGGGGAATTTTTTTATTTTATTTATTTTAATTATCTTTAATCTCCTCATTTATTTCCTAAACCCTATTTTATCACCAAATATTTAATACTCCCCATGGGAAGGTATTTCAGTGATTTTGTAGGGCCAACACGTCAACAACCAATTTTTCTAACAATGGTCCGCCTCATCCAGGGGCACAAAACCCGAGAAAATCGTAAAAAATTCACTGTAAGCACGATCTCATACATCATATCACTTCACAAAATTGCATTTTCGACGTATCCCGTAGGCCAAGTCATACGAGATCGTCTCACTTGTCACAAATCACAGTCCACCATGACTTTAAAAGGGAATCCAAAATTCAACTGCGACGTATCCCGTGTGCCAAGTCATATGAGATCGTCTCACTTGTCACAAATCACGGTCTCCCATGACCTTAAACCAAAGAATATAGATTATACTTTCACATTGTCTTGTATGCCAAGTCATACGCAGCAGTCACACTTCAGAAAAACACATTTACCCGTATTTATTCTTGATCAAAGGGGCAAAAATTTTTGTTTCAAAATTATTGATCAAGGAATAAACACGTTCACCAATTGCACACTACAAACACTATGGCTTTGTATGGTAGGTCATACGTGGCCATTTGATCCCAAAAGTCATATTTTCCTGGCATCATCCTTATGCAAAAATCGTCACAAGGAACCGCTTGTCTCCAAAAGTCACAATTTCCTGACGTCATCCTTATGTGAAAATCGTCATAAAGAACCGCTTGTCTCCAAAAGTCATGTTTCCCCCTGCGTCATTCTTATGCAAGAATCATCATAAGAAACTGCGTGACTACCAAAAGTCTCCAGGAATTAAAACACGAGCCACACACGTGTATATCACCGCCAACTCCGTGTTCTTTGTCGTGTACCTAAATCCGCACCAAAAAGCAGACTTTAGCTACACGAGGGGCAGCCTGTGAACACGAAATTTTTCGGGTCTTAAAAAAAAAGAGCCTTGTGTACCAAGATTGTAGTTACAGTTGTGGGACTGTAATTACAGTTACAGTCGTACGACTGTAAGATCGGAGCAGGTAGCAGAAGCCCATACCCTACAATTAAAAAAATTGGTTAATTTGAGGGGCAATTAATGCTCGTTTTCTCCAGCAAGCAAGAAGAAATAAAAGGCAGAAAGAAGAAAGAGAAAGGGACTTTTGGGAACAGAAAATTGAGAGAAAAATTGAAAGAGAAGAAAAGGAAAAAGAAGAGGAGAAAAGAAAAACCAAAACAACCATTTTTCTTCTACTCTTTTTCTTTTAATTCTGAAGTGTTAAAGCTTAAAATCTATTAAAAATCATAGGTTAAAACTTGACACACAAAAACTAAATCAATTCCAGACCTTAGATTCACCTAAATCTGTGATTTTTGGAGAATTTTGGACTTATTTTGGACTCGACTCAAAAAAGAAAATGAGCAATCCGGAGCCAATTAAGGTGTTTCCAGTGGTCAAATCGACGATGGATCAGCGCAACAAGGGTAACTATACTTAAAACCTTCGTTTTGCTTCATTTTCTGGGTGCTTTGGTTGATTTTCATGCATAAAACTCTTTTTTTTTTCTTGCTGTTTCTAAAAAAAAAGAACAGCCGTACGATTGTTTTTGTGACAAAGAACAGGGGCACGACTGTAATTACAGTCGTGCCACCCAATCTACAGTCGTACGACTGTTCTTAGTTTTGCCCGCTTTCACTTTTCATTTAAATAATTTTGGCGATTTTCTGTTAAAGGATGAACTACAGTCGCACGACTGTAATTATAGTCGTACGACTGTAGTTACAATCGCACGGCTATAATTACAGCTGGGCGACTGTAATTCTCGTCCAGAAAATTCAAAAAAATCCATAAAAATTCAGAAAAATCATAAAATCATCAAAAATGAATTTTGTTGTGTGCATTCACGACCTTAGATTTAATTTTTGATGTTATTGCACTTAGAACAATGCAACGACGGAGATCCAAATCTCCCGAGACCCGACCCACCTCACATACTAAATTAAAGTAAACCAGAAAAAAAAATGTTTTCAAAATGTGTTTTCTCACAAAACAAAAATACAGAGAGGTTTCAAAACTGTTTTCCAGGTCTAATCGGGCTGGCTGGCTGAGCCAACCCGGTTACCCCCTAAACGCATGCCCCCAATCTCTAAAGTTCCCAATTTTGTCCTATTTGAGTCGTAATTGTGGCGTGCTATAAATTGTGCTAACCGTCTGTTTTGCAGCTTTTAGTCATTTTATTTTCCCTTTTTATGTAATTAATAGTTTAATCATGTATTTTAGGCAATTGTAATTTTCTAGATTATCGTGTATTTTAGACGCTTGTAACATGAAAGCGAGAGCTTTTTTTATCTTTATTTCATCGGGTTGTAATAGTTTATTTATTTACTACTTTATTTTTATTTGTGTGTACGCTGTGTGTTTTAATTCAATAAAAATTAATCTTTAGAAATTTAAAATATCATCAATGAACATTGGCCAATTTTAGTTTGATTAGACATGAAATAAGGGACTTGTCCGAACCTAGATCTCTGGAAACTGTAGCAGTCCTCGCTTTGGTTCAGCTATACTGAAATTTCCCGGTCGAGCTAAACTGGGTGGCGACTCTTACACTTTCTATCGAGATTTAGGTCTCGATTCTTTTTCGAATTAATGAATTTTTCCAAAACCAAATCTTCAACATAAAAACCCCCACGAAGGAGGATTGCTCGACATCGAGGCTCCCTTCCGAGAGAGATCAAAAAATGTCACTCGCTCACAACCACCATACAACCAAGCTTATGATAGTCTTTGGTTCCATTCATTCCCATGACTGGAACAGACTATGGATAACTTCATGGTCATATCATTTCCCCTATCCATGGTCCTACTGCCAAGTGCATGACACTTGTCAACATGGATATGGATATGTCCATTGGATACTCTATTTATAACATTGCACAAGATATATAATAAATAAATTAATGTCTTTATTCATTGACACAAATTGTATGATACATAAATCTCATAACAAGGTACAAAATGTATGATACAAAAAATGAGGACGAATGCCTCAGGACTAGGGTATATCCAACAAAGGTGTGTCACCATTATGGCTCTAATCAACCTCATGATACAAGCTTAAGAGTCATAAAGCTCTATTTCATTTTGTGAAAGGACTGTGTCAGCTCGTGAGGTGTGCTGCTTTTGTTCATCTACTGTAGTCACTTCAAGAGCTGCATTGTCTTCTCTTGCCACACTACTATCACGAGCTACATTCTCATTTTATTGGCTCATTTTAGGGAATTTTTTTTGTCTTTCTTCTTTAATGGTATTCAACTGATTTGCTTCAGTGGCTGGAGCATATTGGACTTCATTTTCATTTTCATTTACGGTCTGATCATTCTTATCATAGTCATTGGTTTATCTATCAAGGGAGGCTAGTTCTGATTCTGTAAAAATACGCTTAATAGGAACCTGAGTTTTATATGCATATGCTTTCAACATTCTGGTCACATTAGCCTAATTTATGATTGATCTGTGACTAATGAAGGTTGATTCAATGCCAGTTTTAGATACTTTGAAAAAGTCAAAGTACTTTGTGAGGATCATACTATATGGCAAAGCATAGTTATTCCTGATATGAGCTAAATGGTTTATCAGGGCAAAAGGTAGATTGATTTTCACATTATTGACCAAATGCCAAGTGAAACATAGATCAAAGCCATTCATGATAGCTAAACTTACCTTCTGAGGCTGAAAATAAGCGGAGTTCAGTAATTGCAAGATCCTGAATTTATCATTCAGATAGCCATAATCAAACTCGGACTAGGGTACTGCATGATCAAGTGGGATATTGAATAACTAATACATAAAAGCCATAGCATTGTAGTTTCCTAAGCTGGAGGGTGCAGGGGTTTTCTCAATTCTAACTTCATTTGTTGGCAAGTCAAAAACTTTACCAAAGATTTCCTCGTTCACAGGGTACTTTTTCCCTCTCAATGTAACTTCATAATTCATATGGCCTATGCAGGTCAAAAAAGCCATAGAATTCATTAACCATGTTTCATAAAAATCCAGACAAAGCGTTTCTTCTTATCCCCTAGAAAATCCTAGTCTATTTTCCTACATCTGACCTTTTCCCTTATAAACCCATCGGGATAGACAAGTTTACCTATTATGTTTCTAGCTGGAGATGATGCTAACTAAGTAGGTGAAACAGATGTTGTAGTTTTTGAAGGAGAGTTGCTAGGAATAGTCTTCTCCTTTTAGTGCTTGGTTGACTTTTGCCAATGAATTCCTCTCTTTTTTGCTTCATTTCTTCTTTCGCAGCCCTAGGGTGATACACCCTCAGTTTTTGTGTTGCATTAGCGATACACCTTTGCATCTTCATATTTACTTATAAAGTGAATCTTACGGATGAGGATTTTGTAAAGAAGCCGAGGGGGGAAAGTAAGGATCAAGTACAATTTTGCAGGGAGGTTGGTAAGGAGTTGCAAAACTGTCTTTTTGTGTCTTCAGACAAAATGGAGAAGAAAGCAATTTAAGTTGGTGCTTTTGTTCATGGTCTTAAGCGTTGTCGTTTCCTCCTGATGCAGCATCATTTTAATCATCACGTGGCTAGCTAAATGAGTCATGTGAGTTTCTTCCTTTATTTCTTTTTCGCTTATAGTATATATAGAGAGAGGGCTTTTGATGTTTATTTTGGCCCAGCTTAATAATTTGTAGATCATAGGCTTAAATTTGGCCCAGCTTTGTGTAGATCACGAATTATGGGTTTTTATTGATCCTAATTGACAATTCACATTAACTCATTTTTGTCACTTTATTTGATTTATGCTTTTATGTAATTATGATAGCATAAATTATAAATGCATATGACAAATATTTTATGAACTATTTGTGCATTATAAATATTTATGATTTATTTCTTGAGTCATAATCCGATCCAATAGTAAAATCTTAGTCGATTTTATGTAATCCAGATTTATGAAGAAGAATTTAACCATAATATTTAATCTAACAAAACAGTTACATAGGAAAATATTAATTTAAGTGAATTAATACTTTACTTTTCATAAATTGGATTGGTCATTCCAATTTTCATTCTTAATTCACTGAATTTATTTTCACATAAGGGCTTTGTGAAAATATCTTCTATTTGATCTTCTGTTGAGACAAATTCCAAATTGATAATACCTTTTCATGTATGATCTCTGATGAAATGATGTTTGATGTCTATGTGCTTTGTCCTTGAATGATGAATAGGATTCTTTGTTAGATTTATAGCACTAGTATTATCACACTTTATAGGTATATGATCATACTTTATGCCATAATCTTCAAGATGTTGCTTCTTCCATAATATTTGTGCTATATAGCTGCTTACAGATATATATTCAGCTTCTGTTGTTGAAATTACTACAGTTGATTGCTTTTTGCTTGATCATGAAACTAGTGCTTCTCCTAGAAATTGACAAGTACTTGAAGTGCTTTTTCAATCTAATTTGCATCTAACATGATCAGCATCACTGTAACCTATAAGATCAAAATTCTGACATTTTGGATACCAGATCCCAATTTCTTGAGTACCATTTAGATACTTAAGAATTCTGTTAATAGCCTTTAAATGAGATTCTTTGAGATTGGCCTGAAATGTTATAGACACATACTGAATTGTATATCAGGTCTACTAGATGTGAAATAGAGTAGAGAACCAATTATACCTCTGTGAGAGGACGACGCGTTTTCGACAGGACACGGGACTCCCTTTCGGAAGGGGCGCCTCGATTTCGGGCGGGGCCTTCCCTCGCGAGGGGTTTTTGGATTGGAAATTCATTTTTTTTAGAAAAAGGGATTGTTGCGTAAAAGAATCGAGACCCAAATCTCGATAAAAAGTATAAGAGTCGCCACCCGGCTCAACTCAACCGGGAAATTACAGTGTAGCTGAACCGAAGTGAGAACCGCTACACTTTTCAGAGATCTAGATTCGGACAAGTCCCTTATTTCGTGTCTAATTTAAATATTATTAGCCAATGTTCTAGTTACGACACTTTAAATTGCTAAAAATTGATTTTTATTAAATAATACATGCGGCGCACATATAGAATAATACAAACATAAACAGTAAAGAAGTAAATATTTAAGAAGCTTACAACCCAATTGAATGGAAAAATAAAAACTCTCGCCTCACTGATACATCGCCTAGAATACACGAGAATCTAAAAATATTTACAACCGTCTAAATACACGATTAATTCTATTAAATACAAATAAAAATAAAAAGGGAACAAATAAAAGCTGCAAAACAAAGGTTAGCACAATTTTACGGCACGCCACAAATTGGACTCAAATAGACAGAATTGGGAAAATAGGATTTGGTCATGCAATTGGGGGTAACCGGGTTGGCCCGGTCAGCCAGCCCGGTTAGACCTGAAAATTCATTTTGAAACGTCCTTGTATTTTTGGTTTTGTGAGAAAATCGTTTTTGAAAACATTTTTCTGGTTTATTTTAATTTATCACATGAGAGGTGGGTCGGTTTTCAGGAGAAATGGGTCTCCGTTGTGGTTTTGTTCTAAATGCAATATCACCGAAAAATAAACCTAAGGTCGTGAATGCACACTCCAAAATTCATTTTTGATTATTTTGATTTTTCAAGATTTTTCTGATTTTCTGAAATTTTCTGATTTTTAGGAAATTTTTTTGGGTTTTATGAATTTTTTGGATTTTAGGGATTCTTTAGGGATTTCTACTCCTGGCCGAGGACTACAGTCGTGTGACTGTAGTTACAGTCGTACGACTGTATACTACAGTCATGCGACTGTAATCCTTATCAGAGGCAAAAATCGCTAAAAAACCCTAAAAAGAGAACTTAAAACTGAGAAAATAGAAATAGTGGTACGACTGTACAAGGTTTGGCATGACTGTAATTACAGTCGTGCCCCTGTTCTTGTGCAAAGAACAGTCGTACGACTGTTCTATTTTTCCAGAAACAGAAGCTTTAAAACTTAAATAAAAATGCACCAAAAACAATCAAAACACCCAGAAAGCTGGAAAATGAGTTAGGTTAAAGATTGTTTACCTCCTTGGCGACGATCCACAGCTGGAATGACCCCTGGCTACGCACCAATCCACGTGAATTTGCTCCTTTTCTTTGAAAAGTTAAGGTTGCAAAAGAGTCCAAAAAATCCCCAAAAAAGTTACGGATTTGAGTTGGTTTTTGTCCAAATATAATTTAGATTTCTTATGTAGATGTTAACCTAGGATTTCTAATTCATTTTAGTGATTAATAACAAGAAATCAAGAAGGAAATGTGAGAAGAAAGTAAGGCTTTTCCTTTTCTCTCTTCTTTCTTTTTCTTCCTTTTTCTCTCTCTAAATTCCTATAAGTTCCAGATTATGGCCAAGTCCTCTCTCCTCCCTTTTTTGGTCTTTTATATCTCTCTTTATCCCTGAAATCTTGAGCATTAAATGCTCAAGATTTCCCCAAATTTTTTAAGTCAAGGGGTATGGGTTCTGCAACCTACCCCAGAAAGTACATTCGTATGACTGTACTTACGTTACAGTCGTACGACTGTAAAAAAAAAAATCCTATGACTGTAAATACAGTCGTGGGTCAACGGTCAACTTTTTTTTTTAGATAAAAATTTCGTGTTCACAGGTTGCCACTCGTGTAGCTGAAGTCCGATTCCCAAAACGGATTTAGGTACATGATAAAGAACACAAAATCCCGATGATATGCATGTGACTCGCGGGCGAACTTCGGGTGACTTTGGTAGTCAGGTGGTCCATATGCCTTTTGCATGAAGATGACACTGAGAAAAAAGACGAGTTTTGGAGTCGGGCGGTTCCTTGCGATGATTTTCGCGCAAGGATGGCGCCGAGATAAAATGACTTTTAGAGTCAAATGGTCGTGTATGATCTGCCATACAGAGCCAAAAAAATGCATGTAATGTGTGCTTGGTGAACGTATTTATTCCTTGATCGATAATTTTGAAACAAAAACTTTTGCCCTTTCGATCAAGAATAAATACAGGAATGTGTGTCCTGGTTGCCTTTTCTAGTCATGCGGGACTGAACTTGTAAATGTGGAGAGTGTGACAGTTGTGCGCGACTTGACGCATTTAACGGACTGACTCGGGAATTCTGGTTCCGTTTTATAGTCACGGTGGACTGAGATTGGAAGTGTGATAGTCACGTGCAACTTGGTGCACAGGACTGGAATTGAATTTTGGGTTCTCTTTTAAAGTCGTGGTGGACTATGATTTTGTGAAAATGTGTGATAGTCGCGTGTTACTGGGTGCACTTGACGGATTGAGGTTGGATTTGGGTTCCCTTTTAAAGTCGTGGTGGACTGTGATTTTATGAAAATGTGTGACAGTCGCGTGCTACTGGGCGCACTTGACGGACTGAGGTTGGATTTAGGTTCCCTTTTAAAGTCGTAGTGGACTGTGATTTTGTAAGAATGTGATGATCAGGTTTGACTTGGCGCACGGGACGCGTTGAAAATGGAATTTGGTGAGATTGTACTTACAGTGAATTTTTCACGGCCTTCTTGAGTTTCGTGCCCCTTGGGTAAGGCGGACCGTCACCGGAAAAATTTAGTCGCTGCTAGGTTAGCCCTGCAAAATTACTGAAATATCTTCCCGTGGGGAATAATTAAGCATTGGGTAATGAAAATAGGGTTTAAAGAATAAATAAGAAAAATAAAATAAAATTCCCCCCCCCCTTTTTCCACTACAGTCGTGCTACTGAATTCAAATTTTGAATACGGTCGTATGACTGTAGACGAAGTATAGTCGTATGACTGTACTTCGCGGGCAGAAAGCATTTAAGGGGCAGTTTCCGACCCTTTCCTCTCCCACTTTCATTTTTCGAAAACTTCTTCTTTTCTTCTCTCTGGAAACCGGTTCCTATCCCCAAAACCTGCAAAAATGTTGAAGAAAATGGGAAAGAAACTAAAAAAACTCCAGAGCAACTTGATTCAGAGACCCAACAATCCACATGACATCCCCTTCGTGGGCATTGTACAAGGATACGGCCACCCACTATATATGGAACATCTTGGGATTAGGCTGGGGATGGAGATCCCAATTCTGCTGGAGATGGACTCCCATTTGTCTGTTACTCAGGTTGGTACCCAATTTTTAACCCTTGATTTTGAGCTTTTTGGATATTTTTTTCTTTGAATGCATGGATCTGATTTGGCATGATTTATCGCTTTCTGGGTTGATTGGTGGAGTAGAATGCATGCTAGGAGTCCCCTGTAGTTAATAGGAACAAGAAACTAGGGAAAACGAGTTAGAAATCATGAAAATTGCACAAAAATCAAATTCTGCCTGCAGGGATATGAATAGTCGTACGACTGTTCTTGCCAATGAAGAACAGTCATACGACTATGGGCACTACAGTCGTGTGACTGTAGTTAAGCTCGTGCAAAGAGTACTACAGTCGTACGACTGTAGCAAGAAAATCAGGCCTAAAATTTTTATTTTTGATTGATTTTGATTATGTTACTGTTATGCAAAAATTGAATGTATGTGTGTTGTACTTCCCAATAATGCAGGCGAACAGGATTTCGGGCAGCCGGAATCTTTCTCTGCCTCGGGTTTGGTGGGACCGGTTGCCTGAGCCTGTGAGGGCCCGAGTTAGGATTCTGGGCTTAGAATCATTCATACTGTCATTGCCCACGAGCACTCCTCATACTACACGCGCCGTGTTGACGGCCTTGTGCGAGAGATGGGTTTGTACTACCTATATATTCCACCTGCCCATCGGGGAGTTCACCGTCACTCCCTCAGATTTTGCCGCAATCATCGGGTTCGGGTTTGGCGGGACCCCCATCGTCTTCAACTGTTGCTTGACCCGTCATCACCTGATGGATGCTTACATAGGCAGGTTGATCGGCTGCACCCCTGAAAAGGGGAAGATCCTATGCTCGCGTATGGAGGCTTATTGGGCCACTCGCGCAGACTTATCCGAGGATGATGTGAAGCGGTACACCCGGGCTTACATGCTCGTACTTCTGTCATGCACGCTATTTCCCACCGGGCAGAGTACCTATAATTTGACTCTGCTGCCCACTTTGGTGGACCTGGCTGCCTTCCCTTCCCTAGATTGGGAGCGAGCTGCGTTAGGGCAGCTGTATTATGGGCTGGACTTATGCGCCCGGGGAGAGCAGCCGGAGATTCTGGGCTTCTGGTTCGGCCTTCTGGTATTGTCTCCTTCTTTTTTTTTAATACTTTTTTGTTAACTACAGATCTGGGCCTTTGAGCACCGCATTCTGGAGCCGCCCGAGCTGAGGGATGTTCAGGGCGATGTTCAGCCGACCGTCCTGCGTTGCTGGACGCAGGGATGGCAAGGCATCGGCCGAGATTTGGAGGTGGTGAGGCAGAGTTTGCTCGACACCACCTGGCAGAGGGTAAGTAAACAAAACTCATTAGTAGGAAAATCCAATCAACTTTTACTTACCTGTGCTGAATTTCCTTTGTTGTACTTTTGCAGATCCGGCACCATCCTTGGCATGGTCTGGGTGCTATTGCCCTCCTTGTGCAGACATCCGCGTGGTTCGATCTTCACCGGTTTGTCCTGGAGTGCCCAATGTCACAAGAGTGGTACTTAGGCGAGCGCCTTACTCTCTCCGACCACGTCGATGGTCCAGCTGGTCGGCCTGTGCCTCCACCGCTTCCCAACGTGCTGTTCTGGCCCCACTTAGCTAATCCCGCAGTAGAACCTGACATATTTGGGGAGGGTTATAGTGTTGACCCTGCTGACGGAGATTACCCGGCCTACATCCAGCAGAGCCTATTGCCGGTTGCAGGTGGCGTGCCATCGGCTCCTCCTCCTCGTCGGGTATTCACTCCTTCTTCTTCTTCTTTTTTTTTCTTTTTTTCTTTTTTTTTTTTAACTTCATTCTCCTTGCAGCTTAAGAGGCGCAGAGGAACCGGGTCTACTCAGCCTAGCGGGCCGGCCGGTGAGAGTGCTGAGGCGGCCATGATTGGTGAGGATGCTCCCATTCAGGGTAGGAGCCACCCTGTCCAGGCGGGTAGCGCTGCAGCCTCAGCTTCTCGGGTTGTTGGTGTAGTGGAGGGTCATCTAGTGACCGAGCTCCGGACCAGCTTTAGCATGATGGGTCTGGATGGCACCCGTTCTTGCAGGACGTGGCATATTCCCTGCGAAAGTCTGTTTGGATCAAGAAGTTCATCGAAGAACTTGGTGTCGTTCCTAGCATAGTGAATCCTGTGAGCCTCTTGTGTGACAACAATGGGGCAATATCACTTGCTAAGGAACCTAGTGTGTCACAGAAATCCAAACATATACTTCGGCGTTTTCACTACATAAGAGAAGTCATCTCAAGAGGAGATGTGAAGATATGCAAAGTTGCGTCTGAAGACAATGTTGCCGATCCACTAACAAAAGCTCTTTCACAAGCTGTACATGATGGTCATGCTAGGTCCATGGGTATTAGATACATTTGAAGATTGGACTTAGGGCAAGTGGGAGATTGTTAGAGATTGTGCCCTAAGCCAATGTTGGATTATGTAAACAATCTTCTTAAGTCGTTAATAAAGACTTATTTTATCATATATATTTGTATGTTAGTATTTATGATAATGTATCCATGAATTAATTGTGTAATTCTAAATTTCCCTAGTCGATTGTTATTATGGGAATAATAACAAACTAAGACTAGTGTGAGTGATAATGGATATTCATAAGATGAATATAGTGTATACAGATACAGATTATACTCACGGGCAATGTGTTAGAGAACATGTTGCTGGAGACCCACTATAAGATCAAGTTCATGGTCACGTGTCACAACTGATCTTGATTATAGTAGTGTCATCAGCTGATTCCTTTGACCTGAGGTCACCATGGATTCCGGGATGAATTTATGTTGTGCTTTGACGCAGTCAAACGCTGCTTGTAACAGAGTAGTTATAAAGGCTGTGGTTGGGTACGATATGACTCATGCTTTGGGATGTGAGTGACAGATATGGGATTTTGTCCCTCTCTAACAAGAGAGCGATATCACTGGGCCCCTCGATAAGTAAGACTGTTAAATGCATGGCCGTGCTCAAATAATTGATAAGAGTATCAATTGATTTGTCTGAACAGTTTACTTTGAGATCGAGAAAGCATATAATTAATTATGTAAGATTGACAAGTGTACCATGTCTTATAATTAATCTTGATATCAAAGAGACAAAAGGGAATATGACATTTTATAAATAGGTATTGGATCATTCCAATCATATTAATTGGGTAGTCGTAATGGCTTGCTAGAGTCCGCTTGTGACCTATAAGGACATTATGGTAATTTCCTTATTGCCAATTAATATGAACCTATGGGGTCACACACAAGAGCAAAATGAAGTTCATCTTATCGGGTATAAATTATTATTGGATAATAATTTATGAATGAGAAAGAGTATAAATATATATAGTGATATATATTTATGTATATATAAATATTAATGTGATTAATATTGCATAAAGTATGCTACATATTATAATTTAATTATATAGAGATATAATTAATTATAATATTATATATACATATGTGTATTATGGAGAATTGATTTGATTTAATGTTAATTGAGAATTAATATTAAATTGTGTGGGTTAATATATAATTATAACTAATAGGTGTATTAGGTTATAATTATAATTAACTAATTAGGTTTTATATTTAAGGAAATAAAAACCTAAAACCTAATCAATCCTATAATGATATAGAAGCAGAATTCGGCAGCCACACTAGACCAAGCAGCCAGCCGAAATTCTCCTCTCCAAGCCAAGAGAAAATTTGATTTTCTGCCTCTCTCTCGATTCGAGGAAACCGTTTCTTCTATCCCGGCGCTAGCACGCGGTGAATGTATTGCTCCGTGTGGATCAACCATAGAGGGAAGCTATTTTGGTTCCTAAGTGATTCAAACTTCAAAGAATTAAGGTAATTCTTTAACCCTCCTTCCGATTCAATGTAATGTACATGGGTCCTTGGTGGGGATTAATCTTTTTCCGCTGCGTTTTATGTTTGTTTTGTGCGATTAATTCCCAACAGTGGTATCAGAGCCACTTGTGCATTGGTTGAATTGGATTTGTTATTTTGATTAGATCAAAATTGCATGTTAGGGTTGTATGTTCTTGATTTAGGGTTCAATGTTATTGTGAATAACATGTTTAAAATTTGATTTTAATGTGAATCATTGTGAATGATTTGGTTGTAATTGTTTTGAATCAGAAAAAGGGGTGAAATTTTGGATTCAGCATGTTGGCACGCCGGCGTGCCGGTTTTGGCACGGCGTGCCAACAGGAAATCGTTCCTGAATGCTTGAGTTCAGAATGGTGGCACGCGGGCGTGCCGATTTGGCACGGCGTGCCAACCTGAAAATTTTGCATATGGCACGACGTGCTGGGCCTTTGCACGCCGTGCCAACTGGAAACCGTTTCCAGTGTTGCGACCAGAATGGCGGCACGACGGCGTGCCGCCCTTGGCACGGCGTGCCACCTGGGAATTTTCAGAGGGGGCTGTTTTTTGCGCGAAGTTGGGTTTGGTGTTTTTCGTTTATGTGTGGAAATTGTTTCTACACATTTACGATTTTCAAATCAATTACTCTAAATACAATAGGATTGTATTTTACCCTTTATGAACCCTAAATCTTGTAGATATAAAATTATTATGATAATTTTATGCATGGTGTTGTGGTATGGTTTTGGACCCTTGGATGTTTTTTGTTTTTCTTTTGGTTTTGGTGAATGTAAGGTTTTATAAATACGGCCTGCGAGTCGTTTGTATTTATGTAATCTTATTTTTCTAGATAAATTGTATAGGATGCAATTTATTGTTTGTAAATTTTATTTACTAGAAAATTGTATAGGATACAATTTTGTAAAGTATGTAAATCCATGAGATGGTGCCAAGGAACAAAGACGTGAAGACGGATCCAAGGGATGCGGCTGTGCTGCGACCATGCGATGGTTACAACCACCTAGGAAATGACCTGTTGATTTTCATATTGGCCTGTGAAAATCAATGTAGATAAAACCATACCATAACACGGTCTTTCGAGTCTATTGCATGTTTTATATTTTGATGCCATGTGATGCCATGCTAAGTATGAAATATGCATGCTAGATGAATGTATGACATTGGATGCCATGCTAGAATTAATATTAACTTAGAAAGATTAATGTTAATGCCATGTATTGTATGAGATACATTTTAATCACAGGAATTAATAAACCCTAAATAAACTTATGAAGTTTATATTTTTGCCACCCAATTACGTATAACACTAGTCAAGTACTATGTTCGCATCATGGTAGCCACGCCAAAGCGGGTACGCATGTTGTGACCTTAGCGAAGCGATAATATGAGAAATGGTGATTCTCATTGTGTTGTAATTGGTTTAACAAAGGGTTAATCAAAATGGTGTTTTGAACCCGAGGCAAAGATGAGATGAGTAACATGCAAATTAAATATGATATATGATATCATGCATCTCATAAATTAAAAGAGTTACATAATGATGTAATTGACATGGTGATGTCTACCGAAATTATATTTAATCATAGGGACATGCCAAAGCAGTGCTATGGTTAAGTATGGATTTTGGGTCTTTTACCCACTTAAATATTTTAAAGGGTTTTATAATTTTAGTGGGAGTTTAATTCTCTTATGTAATTAACTTTGCATATATTTTCTGTTGTAGATAAATGGCCAACACAAGCAATCCCGGTTCTATTCGATCTATCCTTGAGAAGGATAAACTGAACGGAACCAATTACCTAGATTGGTATCGCAACTTGAGAATTGTTCTCAAGCAAGAGCGAAAGCTGTATGTTCTGGATGGGCCTTTGCCCGCTAACCCTCCACCCACCACAGCTTCAAGAGCTGAAAGGGATGCTTTTCACAAGCATCAAAATGATCAGATTGATGTACAATGCCTGATGCTCGCATCAATGATTCCGGAACTTCAGAAGGATCTGGAAACATTTGAGGCATATGAGATGTCTCAAGAGCTTAAGGAAATGTTCCAAAAGCAAGCGAGAAGGGAAAGGTATGAGACCTTGAGATCTTTGGTTGGGTGCAAGATGACCGAAGGGAGTTCGGTTAGTGCCCATGTTCTGAAGATGAAAGGGTACATTGATCAGTTGGAGAGGCTTGGTTCGCCACTCAGACCTGAGTTGGCAACGGATTTGATCCTTAATTCTCTTCCCGAGAGTTACTCCCATTTTGTCATGAATTATCACATGAATGATATGGACAAAACGGTCAGCGAACTGCATGGGATGCTGAAAAACGCTGAAGTAACGATAAAAGAGAAGCCAAGCTCCAAAGGGATCCATATGGTGCAAAAGGGTAGGATCCAGAAGAAGAAGGGTAAAGCAAACAAACCCAAAGAGTTTGGGAAGGATGCAAAGAAGCCCAAAGCTGTTACCAAGGCAAAGCCTCCAAAGGAAGGCACATGCCATTTCTGCAATCAGCCTGGTCATTGGCGCAGAAATTGCAAGCTTTATTTGGAGGACTTGAGGAAGAAGAGAGGCGGTGAGACCGCTAATCAAGGTATTTATGTTATTGAAATATTTCATTCTACTTCTGTTTCTACTTCGTGGGTATTAGATACCGGTTGTGGTTCTCACATTTGTATGAATGTGCAGGGGCTTAAAGGAAGTAGAAAGCTCAAGAAGGGCGAGGTAGAATTCCATGTGGCGAATGGAGCTAGAGTTGCTGCTTATGAAGTCGGTCGCTACGAGCTCAAGTTGCCAAGTGGACTTGTTCTTTCTTTGAATAATTGTTATTTTGTTCCTAATTTGTCTAGGAACATCATTTCTATTTCATGTTTGGACAAGGAAGGATTTAAATGTGTTATTGAGAATAATCACTTATTGCTTT
This sequence comes from Euphorbia tirucalli, assembly GCA_039660915.1. Lineage (NCBI taxonomy): Eukaryota > Viridiplantae > Streptophyta > Magnoliopsida > Malpighiales > Euphorbiaceae > Euphorbia > Euphorbia tirucalli. Next base: position 19,071,314 of record CM077639.1, read on the forward strand.
TCAATAAAGACTTGTTTTATGCAAATGCGGATTTACATGATGGTCTTTATTTGTTGAACCTTAGTGAAGGTTATAATGAGCATGTATATAACATAAATACCAAAAGGATAAGAACAAATGTTGTGAATCCTACTTATCTCTGGCACTGTCGTCTAGGACACATTAATGAGAAACGCATTTCAAAACTCCATAAAGATGGAATTTTGGGTCTAGATGTTTTTGAAACATATGACACTTGCGAGTCTTGTTTAATGGGTAAGATGACCAAGAGTCCCTTTACTGGTCACAGTGAAAGGGCTAGTGACTTATTAGAACTCATACATACAGATGTATGTGGGCCTATGAGCACAACTGCTAGAGGTGGTTTTCAATACTTCATTACGTTCACTGATGATTTCAGTAGATATGGTTATCTATATCTAATGAAGCATAAGTCGGAATCCTTTGAAATGTTCAAAGCCTTCCAAAATGAAGTACAAAACCAACTTGGCAAGACAATTAAAGCACTTAGATCTGATCGAGGTGGTGAATATTTGAGCCAAGACTTTGACGATCATCTTAGAAATTGTGGGATTGTCTCACAACTAACTCCTCCTGGTACACCACAGTGGAATGGTGTGTCTGAGAGGAGGAACCGTACTTTATTGGATATGGTTCGGTCGATGATGAGTCAAACAAGTCTTCCTCTATCCTTTTGGGGATATGCACTTGAAACAGCGGCATTCACACTGAACCGAGTTCCATCAAAGGCAGTTGAAAAGACACCATATGAGATATGGGTTGGTAAGAGACCAAATTTGTCTTTTCTCAAGATTTGGGGATGCGAAGCTTATGTGAAATACTTGATTTCAGATAAGTTAGCACCAAAATCTGTGAAGTGCAACTTTGTAGGTTATCCAAAAGAAACTAAAGGTTATTTCTTTTACAGTCCTAGTGAAAACAAAGTGTTTGTTGCTAGGAATGGTATATTCCTGGAAAAAGAGTTTATTTCCAAAGGAATCAGTGGGAGTAAAGTACACCTGCAAGAAAATCTGGATAACCAAAATGAAAATGGTTTTCAAATGGAACAACAACCTGATTCACAAGAAGTTGTTGAGTCAGAACCAGCAACACAAGTCCAACGTAGATCAAGTAGAGTTCGTCATGAGCCCGAGAGATATGGATTTCTCGTCACGAACGAAAATGATCTGATTCTGTTAGAAGAGAATGAACCTTCCACGTACATGGAAGCTGTCTTTAATTCAGAATCTGAAAAATGGCTTGATGCTATGAAGTCAGAAATTCAATCCATGGACGACAACAAAGTATGGACTTTGGTTGATCTCCCAAAGGGTGCTAAAGCAATAGGGCACAAATGGGTTTTCAAGTTGAAAACGGACATGGATGGGAATATTCAGACTTATAAAGCAAGGTTAGTGGCAAAGGGTTACCGACAAGTTCATGGTATAGACTATGACGAAACCTTTTCGCCAGTAGCTATGATCAAGTCCATCAGAATTCTTGTTGCCATAGCAGCATATTATGACTATGAAATATGGCAAATGGATGTCAAAACAGCTTTCCTAAATGGAAACCTTGTTGAGGATGTGTACATGACACAGCCTGAAGGTTTTGTCGATCCAAAGAATCCTGATAAAGTATGCAAGCTTCAAAAGGCCATTTATGGTTTGAAGCAAGCATCAAGAAGTTGGAATCATCGTTTTGATGAATCAGTCAAAAAGTTTGGCTTCATCAAAAACGAAGATGAGCCTTGTGTGTACAAGAAGTTCAGTGGGAGTAATATAGTTTTCCTAGTTCTATATGTCGATGACATATTGTTAATAGGAAATCACATTCCTACCTTGCAAGAAGTAAAATCTTGGCTAGGAAAGTGTTTTTCTATGAAAGACTTGGGTGAGGCAGCCTACATTCTTGGAATAAAGATCTATAGAGATAGATCTAAGAGATTGATAGGTTTGAGCCAGAGTACATACATTGACAAAATACTGAAAAGGTTCAGTATAGATCAATCAAAGAAAGGAAATGTTCCTATTGGGCAAGGGATAAAGCTTAGTCGTAAGCAATGTCCTGTGACAGTTGAAGAACGTCAACGCATGGATAAGATTCCTTATGCGTCAGCTATAGGATCTATCATGTATGCCATGGTATGTACTCGGCCAGATGTCTCTTTTGCTTTGAGCATGACAAGTAGATATCAGTCTGATCCAGGTGATAGTCACTGGACTGCTGTCAAGAGTATTCTTAAGTACTTGAGAAGAACTAAAGATACATTCTTGATATATGGAGGCTCGGACGAAGATCTTGTTGTAAATGGTTACACGGATGCAAGTTTCCAAACTGATCAAGATCAGATGCAGTCACAGTCTGGGTATGTGTTCATTCTGAATGGAGGTGCGATAAGTTGGAAGAGTTCTAAGCAAAGCACGATAGCTGCATCTACAACAGAAGCCGAGTATATTGCTGCATCAGATGCAGCCCAAGAGGCTGTTTGGATCAAGAAGTTCATCGAAGAACTTGGTGTCGTTCCTAGCATAGTGAATCCTGTGAGCCTCTTGTGTGACAACAATGGGGCAATATCACTTGCTAAGGAACCTAGTGTGTCACAGAAATCCAAACATATACTTCGGCGTTTTCACTACATAAGAGAAGTCATCTCAAGAGGAGATGTGAAGATATGCAAAGTTACGTCTGAAGACAATGTTGCCGATCCACTAACAAAAGCTCTTTCACAAGCTGTACATGATGGTCATGCTAGGTCCATGGGTATTAGATACATTTGAAGATTGGACTTAGGGCAAGTGGGAGATTGTTAGAGATTGTGCCCTAAGCCAATGTTGGATTATGTAAACAATCTTCTTAAGTCGTTAATAAAGACTTATTTTATCATATATATTTGTATGTTAGTATTTATGATAATGTATCCATGAATTAATTGTGTAATTCTAAATTTCCCTAGTCGATTGTTATTATGGGAATAATAACAAACTAAGACTAGTGTGAGTGATAATGGATATTCATAAGATGAATATAGTGTATACAGATACAGATTATACTCACGGGCAATGTGTTAGAGAACATGTTGCTGGAGACCCACTATAAGATCAAGTTCATGGTCACGTGTCACAACTGATCTTGATTATAGTAGTGTCATCAGCTGATTCCTTTGACCTGAGGTCACCATGGATTCCGGGATGAATTTATGTTGTGCTTTGACGCAGTCAAACGCTGCTTGTAACAGAGTAGTTATAAAGGCTGTGGTTGGGTACGATATGACTCATGCTTTGGGATGTGAGTGACAGATATGGGATTTTGTCCCTCTCTAACAAGAGAGCGATATCACTGGGCCCCTCGATAAGTAAGACTGTTAAATGCATGGCCGTGCTCAAATAATTGATAAGAGTATCAATTGATTTGTCTGAACAGTTTACTTTGAGATCGAGAAAGCATATAATTAATTATGTAAGATTGACAAGTGTACCATGTCTTATAATTAATCTTGATATCAAAGAGACAAAAGGGAATATGACATTTTATAAATAGGTATTGGATCATTCCAATCATATTAATTGGGTAGTCGTAATGGCTTGCTAGAGTCCGCTTGTGACCTATAAGGACATTATGGTAATTTCCTTATTGCCAATTAATATGAACCTATGGGGTCACACACAAGAGCAAAATGAAGTTCATCTTATCGGGTATAAATTATTATTGGATAATAATTTATGAATGAGAAAGAGTATAAATATATATAGTGATATATATTTATGTATATATAAATATTAATGTGATTAATATTGCATAAAGTATGCTACATATTATAATTTAATTATATAGAGATATAATTAATTATAATATTATATATACATATGTGTATTATGGAGAATTGATTTGATTTAATGTTAATTGAGAATTAATATTAAATTGTGTGGGTTAATATATAATTATAACTAATAGGTGTATTAGGTTATAATTATAATTAACTAATTAGGTTTTATATTTAAGGAAATAAAAACCTAAAACCTAATCAATCCTATAATGATATAGAAGCAGAATTCGGCAGCCACACTAGACCAAGCAGCCAGCCGAAATTCTCCTCTCCAAGCCAAGAGAAAATTTGATTTTCTGCCTCTCTCTCGATTCGAGGAAACCGTTTCTTCTATCCCGGCGCTAGCACGCGGTGAATGTATTGCTCCGTGTGGATCAACCATAGAGGGAAGCTATTTTGGTTCCTAAGTGATTCAAACTTCAAAGAATTAAGGTAATTCTTTAACCCTCCTTCCGATTCAATGTAATGTACATGGGTCCTTGGTGGGGATTAATCTTTTTCCGCTGCGTTTTATGTTTGTTTTGTGCGATTAATTCCCAACAGTATGTTGACGACATCCTTATCATTGGAAGTGACATACCAACACTGCAAGCGGTTAAGCAGAAGTTGAGTAGGTGCTTCGCAATGAAGGACTTAGGCGAAGCTGAGACGATCTTAGGGATCAGGATCTACAGAGATGGATCCAATCGGCTTCTAGGCCTAAGTCAGGCCACGTACATTGACAAGGTTCTAAAGGATTCAGCATGGACAAGGCAAAGAAAGGATTCTTGCCTATGCGCCATGGGTTAAAGCTGAGTAAGAAAGATGGTCCTAAAACAAAGAAGGACCGGGAGAACATGGAAAAGATCCCTTATGCATCTGCTATTGGATCTATCATGTACTCCATGTTATGTACGAGCCTGATGTCGTGTTTGCACTAAGTATGACTAGCCGGTACCAGTCGGACCCCGGTGAGGAACACTAGAAGGCAGTCAAGGCAATCTTGAAGTACCTTAACCGGACTAAGGATGCTTTCTTAGTGTATAGAGGTCATGATGAGCTGGTAGTGTCAAGTTACACTGATGCAAGCTTTGAGACCGATAAGGATGAGAACCAGTCACAGTCTGGTTATGTTTTTCTCCTGAATGGTGGTGCCATTAGTTGGAGGTCCTCAAAGCAGGCCACCATTGCTGACTCTACAATGGAAGCTGAGTACATAGCTACGTGCGAAGCTCAAAGGAAGCCGTTTGGATCAAGAAAGTCATAACTGAGTTGGGAGTAGTGCCCACTATCCTAGACCCAGTTGATGTTTTTGTGACAACAACGGGGGCTATCGCACAAGCTAAGGTGCCCCGGTCACACAAGAGATCCAAACATGTACTCAGAAAGTTTCACCTCATTCGGGAGATCGTGAACATAGATGACATATCATTGCAGAGGGTTGACACCAAGAATAATGTCGCTGATCCATTGGCCAAAGCGCTATTGCAGACACAGCACGACGGTCATACCAGATCTATAGGAATTAGGGCAATGCCCACTTGGAACTAGTGCAAGTGGGAGATTATTGGTGTGCCCTAGTTCTTAGGGCATTGGATTCTTGTATTTTTTATTATACATTAAGAGTCATGTATGAATACATTATTTGTGTCACATTAATAAAGGCAATTAATCTATTTCATTTATATCTTGTGCTATAATATGAGTAGAGTATCCATTGATTGATAATTATAAAACCTATCCCAGGTCTGTTCTAATCGTAGGGACGAATAGAACCACAGACTTGTATATTCGATGACTGTATGGTAGTTCTTAACTAGCCATAGTACTTGTATAGTCAGTCATGAATATAGGTATATGTCATTGACATGGGACTGGATTGATCCGCACAAGAAAGTCACATGGTTGTCACGTCATAGGTCTTTCTTGAGTAGGTCTCTTTTGTCCTCAGACCAGATTTCATTATAATATCAATATGGAATCCGGTTCACTTTGACATACGCCTAACAGGTCTATAAAAGGATGCTAAATACGGGTATGATTGGGTGGACCGGTGAACATGTTGATATTGATGATGAAGTGATGCAATTGCCACTCAGGTAACACCGAGATGATATCATTGGCCATTTGATGAGTGGGACTGATAAGTGTATGGCCATACCCAAATAAGTTGGTTGCTTATTTGATTAATCAGTCAACTCAAGATCAAGAAATATAATAAACAACAGAAGAGGATGACAGACACCATGCCTCTTGTTTATTTATATCGATATCGGTAGGCAAAGGACACTATGAGATTACTACCGGGTGAGTGTCTTCTAAAGACTGCTGCATCTCTGTCTTAATTAGGGGTTGTAATGGTTTGCTAGAACCCACTTACAGTCTGTGGGCCTTGGGCCTACTGCCAACATAAAGACAGACCCATAGGATCGTGCACATAGATCAACTGAGCTAGAACTTATAGAAAGTGTACATGTAATGTACATTGGAAGGAATGCGTTAATTAATTAGTTGACATTCGGTGTCAAGGTAATTAATTAACATTTTGTTGAATTTAATTTAATTAATAAGTTTACATAATGTAATTAATTAATTTATCAATTAATTGAATTACATAAAGTAAACAATTAATTAAATAATTTTCCTAAGTAGGAAAATTAAATACATGTATTGTATTAACTTAAGTGTGATTTAATTTTATTTAGGGGTAATTAAATTTAGCCAAATGGAATTAAATTACATAGTATATACTTTTTAATGAAAGTTTATTTGTGTAATTATAATCCTAGTGGGCTTGGGTTTAATTAACCTAATTAAAACCCAACTAGACAAGGTGTCTATATAAGGGCACACTTAAGGAAGAAAAACCTAATTCAACTCTAATTAATTGCTGGAAATTTCAGCCACCAATAGCAGCCCCAAAACAGCCGAAAATCCCAGTAGTAAACCTCCATTCCTTCGCGTCTTCGGCTAGCACCGGTTCCCGCTCAATAGTTGGTCGTGCACCGGACTTTGGAGATCGCAGTTTCAAGTAACGATTCTGCAGCAGTCTCTAGAAGAGACGAATCCGGTGAGTTAATCTCTCTTGATTCTTATTTGATTTTATTCTAATCAATGGTAATTGGACACGATAGGTGGATTCTAGGAAATTTTAAACGGTGTATTTTCCGCTACGCCACGTTATTTTTCCAATGACGAATCCCAACATTCATCCACCCTGATAGGCAAATAATCATGGACCGGGGCTTCTGTTCTTTTACTCGGCTCCCCTAATCACTGTGGCTCAGGTTGATACACCCTTCCACTCCTCGTGACATTATTCACAAGGGCATCCTCCTTTCTTATGTACATCCCGTCCTTGGTGCAAACAGGATAAACAGGTGCGGTCCGGCCCACAAGCTTAGGTCTACTCATTAGTTCGAACTCATCTGCATCGTCATCCAACTCCACATCATCTAAATTCATGGGCTTATTCTCCTCCACAGGTGGTTCAGCATCCTCGCCCACTACCACTTGTATTGCAGGATTCGCCTTTGCAATTTGAGCCAAGACAAAGTTAAGAGACAACCCCGACTGTACCATATTCACCCTCCTTTCAAACTGAGGCAGCAAATTGCTCTGAACATTGGGCTTTGGGCGAGGTGCTTCTATCTTTTTTTCATCAATCAACTGTTGAATTGCCTTTTTCAATGCATGGCACTCGTTGGTTCGATGCCCCTTGGTCACATGATAAGAGCAAAAATTTTTCTTGTCCTCCTCGGCTGGAGGCATGTACAGCTTCAGGCTTTGAAGAAAACCCAAATTTCTGCACTTCAGAAAAATCCACCCAAGAGAATCCTCCCAAGGAGAAATCCCTTTTCCAGCTATTTGTTGATTTCCCCGTTGTGCTACTGTCGCTACTTCTACTTACTTGACAGGGGCAGGCGGCTGACTCGGCTTGGCACTTGTCGATGAGGAGGCTGTATGATTGTTATTACTCTTGTACCCTGAGGAATATATCCGGCTTCGGTGTCCTCCCCCAGAACTATTATGGGCCGGATCAATCTCGTATTTCTCCACTTTACGGGCCAACTCGTGCACTTCCACCAAAGATTGAAACTTGTGATATTTCATCACATTCCGATAGACCTCTAAGCTCCTATCAATCAACTTCACAATCAGCTCATCCTCCAATGGCTTCTGATGGAGGAGGATCATCTTGTCCATCCACCTTTGATAGTACTCCGAGAAGGTCTCATTCGGTTTCTATCTCACTGCCTCTAGGTCTTGTAGCTTGACCTCTAGCTGTGTATTGAAACTAAAATACTTTATGAAAGCATCAGACAGCGCGTCCCAATCACCTTACACACTCTCGGGCTGCTTGTTGTACTAAGTGATAGCTCCTCCTTCCAGAGTAGTGGGGAACAGTCCCACTAATTGATTCATTGTAAGCCCTGCCATAGTCATGATCCGCACTTATTGGTTCAAGTGAGCCGTAGGAGGGCTTTTCCTGACATAAGGTGCAATTCTAGGCATCTGAAAGCCTACAGGTAACATCTCAACCCCTCCAGCTATGAGTGTGGATGGATCAATGCGCTTGGAGGATTGGATCTTAGAATTGGCGCGCAGTTCTGCTATAGTTTCCTCCATTTCCTTCATCTTCCTTTCTAAAGCATACTCCACGGGTCGTTCAGTGTTATCCCTTCTGCCTTCTTCTGCATCTGATTGCCCATCATTCAGTCTTCCTCCACTACTCTCCTCTCGGGCAGCCCTCTCTGGTCGCTGGTTGGATGATTCAGTCAATGAACTCTGCACTTGGTTCCTGATAAGGTTCTTGAATTCATCAGAGTTCATGAATTCTCGGATGGCAGTAGTGGCCATCATGGCGGCTGCAGCTTCAGGTGTGAGTGCCATGTCTTGAAAGCTTTGCTGTAACTGTTCAAACTCCGGTGAAAATTCAGTACTCAATTCAGATGCCGTCTTAACCTCTCTGAACTGAACGGACTCCTCAGACTCACTGGACGACGAATCACTGTGCTCTAGTCTCACGAGTCTCCGTCCCGATCGGAGCCAAACTACAAAACATTTCGAACAAGAGTTAGTGAAAGATGATCACCCAAAGAGTTATGAACTCTAGGGGATATGCATGTATGCATGGCGTGTCAGATGAATGATATGCGGGTGTTGCATGAAATGGATTTTCAATGCGAACCTTGAACAACTAATCCTTCGAGTGGTGAAGTATGCATGAATTCCTATTTATGTATGTATGAATTGCAATTTAAGTATTTGATGCATGGATGAGACCTTTGGCGCTCGGGGAGTACCTCGGGTTTTGTGACAAGAGATGAATGTTCTTACCGAACGGATAGAGTTTCGGCACTCGGGGAGTGCCTCGGATTTTTGTGATGTGAGATCGACATATGCATGGCACATGGTCGGGGGTTCGGTGTCAGGGGGACACCTTGGATTTTTGATGATATGAAGTGAACTCGTGCTTGGTGTACGAGCAAAATTTCAATACTTGGGGAGTATCTCGATTTCCGTACCGTGATGTGAGATGAATGCGTTCTTGGTGAACGGGCAGAGTTTTGGCGCTCGGGGAGCACCTAAACGATTTGATGTGTGAAATGAATTTTTTTCGGCACTCGTGGAGTGCCTAAAATGATTTGATGAAATGTGATGAATTTTGTCGGTACTCGTGGAGTGCCTAAAATAATTTGATGAAATGTGATGAATTTTTTCAGCACTCGTGGAGTGCCTAAAATGATTTGATGAAATGTGATGAATTTTGTCGGCACCCGTGGAGCGCCTAAATGATTAAATGAAATGTGATGAATTTTTTTCGGCACTTGTGGAGCGCCTAAAGGATGTCCTACTTGGTAGGCGGTGTAAAGTGTGTGACCCTTTTGAGGTTGTTCAAGGTCCGCATGAATGTTTTATGCACGACACGCGTTCCACATGGCTACAAGACAAATTGGTTAATGCTTATGACATTCAAATGATTTATGTGAATTAATTAGTTAATTTTTTTCACACAATGAAAGGATGCATGGCTATAAAAAATGTGGTTAATATAAATGTCACGCGGTGATCAATGTATTTACACATGAAAATTAATGGACATGGCTGTACAAAAGATGTGAGTTAGAATCACATAAATGCCTTATATGCGGTATGTTATGCTCCTGAAAAATGCGGATGATGATGTGTTATGGAGGGACAAGAAGACAGTAGCAATTAGCACACGGATTGAATTCTTCCAACCTTATTCCTCCAAACGTGGTCAGGTCGATAAAATTCTAACCGAGTCCTAGGAGGGGTTCTCTTCGATCACCAACCGGGGATGATGAAGGCACAATTTAATTTATTTTATTCACACGATTTATTTTGGTATCCTAGGGGATCCAACTAGGGTTGCCTAAATGAGTTCGGTCCAAAGTCGGGATAACATCAAGGTTCCCATAGCAAAATATACTCCTCACTTCTCCCTACTCAAGGGTCCGAACGAAGGGGTTCGTACTAGGATATGGGTGGTGTTTCGTATTCGTGCCCCCATGACCAAGAGGAACTTAGGCGACACTTCAACGATTCACCAGACTAAATAATGGATACCTAACCTAATGCAACAAATGTCTAACTACAAAAATGCATAAAGTGCCATATAAGAATCATCCGCTTAATTTAAATTAGACACTTTTTAAGGCTTGTCAAATTCTTTTAAGTTTTTGAAAAACTTTTGAGAAATCCCCAGCGGAGTCGCCACTGTGAGCGGACAACGGGTTTTTGACGGGACGCGGGACTCCCTTTCGGAAGGGGCGCCTCGATTTCGGGAGGGGCCTTCCCTCGCGTGGGGTTTTTGGATTGGAAATTCATTTTTTTTAGAAAAACGGATTGTTGTGTAAAAGAATCGAGATCCAAATCTCGATAAAAAGTATAGGAGTCGTCACCCGGCTCAGCTCAACCAGGAAATTACAGTGTAGCTGAACCGAAGTGAGAACCGCTACACTTTTCAGAGATCTAGGTTCGGACAAGTCCCTTATTTCGTGTCTAATTTAAATATTATTAGCCAATGTTCTAGTTACGACACTTTAAATTGCTAAAAATTGATTTTTATTAAATAATACATGCGGCGCACATACAGAATAATACAAACATAAATAGTAAAGAAGTAAATATTTAAGAAGCTTACAACCCAATTGAATGGAAAAATAAAAACTCTCGCCTCACTGATACAATCGCCTAGAATACACGAGAATCTAAAAATATTTACAACAGCCTAAATACACGATTAATTCTATTAAATACAAATAAAAATAAAATAAAAAGGGAACAAATAAAAGCTGTAAAACAAACGTTAGCACAATTTTACGGCACGCCACAAATTGGACTCAAATAGACAGAATTGGGAAATTAGGATTTGGGATCATGCAATTGGGGGTAACCGGGTTGGCCCGGTCAGCCGGCCCGGTTAGACCTGGAAATTCATTTTGAAACGTCCCTGTATTTTTGGTTTTGTGAGAAAATCATTTTTGAAAACATTTTTCCGGTTTATTTTAATTTATCACATGTGAGGTGGGTCGGTTTTCGGGAGAAACGGGTCTCCGTCGTGGTTTTGTTCTAAATGCAATTTCACCGAAAAATAAACCTAAGGTCATGAATGCACACTCCAAAATTCATTTTTGATTATTTTGATTTTTCAAGATTTTTCTGATTTTCTGAAATTTTCTGATTTTTAGGAAATTTTTTTGGGTTTTATGAATTTTTTGGATTTTAGGGATTCTTTAGGGATTTCTGCTCCTGGCCGAGGACTACAGTCGTGCCACTGTAGTTACAGTCGTATGACTGTATACTATAGTCGTGCGACTGTAATCCTTACCAGAGGCAGAAATCGCAAAAAAACCCTAAAAAGAGAACTTAAAACTGAGAAAATAGAAACAGTGGTACGACTGTACAAGGTTTGGCACAGCTGTAATTACAGTCGTGCCCCTGTTCTTATGCAAAGAACAGTCGTACAACTGTTCTTATTTTTCCAGAAACAGAAGCTTTAAAACTTAAATAAAAATGCACAAAAAACAATCAAAACACCCAGAAAGCTGGAAAATGAGTTAAGTTAAAGATTGTTTACCTCCCTGGCGACGATCCACAGCTGGAATGACCCCTGGCTACGCACCAATCCACGTGAATTCGCTCCTTTTCTTTGAAAAGTTAAGGTTGCAAAAGAGTCCAAAAAAATCCCCAAAAAAGTTACGAATTTGAGTTGGTTTTTGTCCAAATATAATTTAGATTTCTTATGTAGATGTTAACCTAGGATTTCTAATTCATTTTAGTGATTAATAACAAGAAATCAAGAAGAAAATGTGAGAAGAAAGTAAGGCTTTTCCTTTTCTCTCTTCTTTCTTTTTCTTCCTTTTTCTCTCTCTAAATTCCTCTAAGTTCTAGATTATGGCCAAGTCCTCTCTCCTCCCTTTTCTGGCCTTTTATATCTCTCTTTATCCCGGAAATCTTAAGCATTAAATGCTCAAGGTTTCCCCAAATTTTTTAAGTCAAGGGGTATGCGTTCTGCAACCTGCCCCCGAAAGTACAGTCGTACGACTGTACTTACGTTACAGTCATACGACTGTAAAAAAAAATTCCCACGACTGTAAATACAGTCGTGGGTCAACAGTCAACTTTTTTTTTCTTTTTTTTTTTTAGATAAAAATTTCGTGTTCACAACCTCGATATTTCTTGGCATCTACATTTTTATCTTTCTTATCTTCATCTAGAGTGACTGATATACTCATTGGTCTTTTTACGGGTTTGGAATTCTCCATTCCATACTTCTTTATGAGTTCCTTAATATACTTAGATTGACAAATGAATGTTCCTTTCTTTCCCTGCTTGATTTGTAGTCCAAGAAAGAAATTTAACTCACCTATTCTAGACATTTCGAATTCAGTACTGATCTCTTATGAGAATTCCTTGCACAACTCATTGTTAGTAGAACCAAATATAATATCATCAACATATATTTGAACAAGTAATATAAGGTTCTTTTCATGCTTTATAAATACAGTTGTGTCAACTTTTCCAGAGTAAAATCTTTAGCAAGTAAGAATGTACTTAAGCTTTCATACCATGCTCTCGGTGCTTGTTTTAGTCTATACAAAGATTTAGTAAGCTTATAGACAAAGTCAGGATGGTGACAATCTTCAAATCCTGGAGGTTGTTTCACATAGACTTCTTCATTGATATAACCATTTAGAAATGCGCTCTTCACATCCATCTGATAAAGTTTGAAGTCTTTATAGCAAGCAAATGCACATAGCATTCTGATTGCTTCTAACCTTGTAACCAGAGCAAATGTCTCATCACAGTCTATTCCTTCTTACTGGTTATACCCTTGTGCAACTAATCTAGCTTTGCTTCTGACAACATTACCAAATTCATCCAGTTTGTTCCTATAACCCTATTAGGTTCCAATCAATGATTGATTGTTTGGTCTTGGAACAAGTTGCCAGATATTGTTTCTTTTGAATTGATCTAATTCTTCTTGCATAGCCAACATCCAGCTTTCTTCAGTTTCGGCTTCTTTAAAGTTCTTTGGTTTAATCTTAGAGACAAATGCCACATTCACAAAATATTCCTTTAGTTGGCTCCTTGTCATCACTTTTTATGAAGGGTTATCGATAATGTCATATTTGGAATGATATCTATGATATTTGAACTCTTTTGGTAGATCATCATGTTGATTTTCATATACTTGCAGTTCTTGCACATTGTTTTCATCTTGATCACCAGAGTTGTTTTCTTTTTACAGGACATTATCATCATTTTATGTGTTTTTAACCTATAAATCAAATATCTCAAGAGTATCCTCAGATTGTTTATCTGGGAGAGAGTTAGCTACTTCAAATGCAACATGCATGGACTCATCAATGGTAAGAGTTCTTTTGTTAAAAACTCTATATGCTTTACTATGCAATGAATACCCCAAGAAAATACCTTCATCTGACTTAGAGTCAAATTTATTAAGATATTTCTTGTTGTTGAAAATGAAACATTTACAACCAAATGGATGGAAATAACCAATATTAGGTTTTCTACCATTCCATAACTCATATGGTGTTTTCTTGAGAATGGGTCTTATCAAAGCTCGATTCAGTATAAAACATGTTGTGTTCATTGCTTCTACCCAAAAATGTTTTGGTAAATTATTTTCGTTAAGCATAGTTCTAGTCATTTTTTCAAGTGTCCTATTTTTCCTTTCAACAACACCATTTTGTTGAGGAGTTCTAGGAGCAAAGAAATAATGTGTGATATCATGCTTATTGCAAAACATTTCAAAAAGATGATTTTCAAATTCTTTTCCATGATCATTTCTAACAGCAACAATAGAAGTGTTTTTCAAATTTTGAAGCTTTTTACACAAGGTAGAAAATTGTTCAAAAGCTTCATCTTTTTTACTCAAAAATAATGTCCATGTAAAATGTGAGTAGTCATCTATGATAACAAATGCATATCTCATTCCTCCTAAACTTGTTGGTTGAATAGGATCAAGCAAGTCTAAATGCAATAGCTCTAATGGTCTAGAGGTAGAAACAACTCCTTTAAGATTAAAAGAGCTTTTAGTTTGTTTACCTCTTTAACATGCATCACAAATATGAGTTTTATCAAATCTAATTTTGGGTAAACCTTTGACAAGATCTCTCTTTAAAAGTTTTGAAATCAAACACATGCTTGCATGACCTAGTCTACGATGCCATAACCAACTCTCTTCTTCTTGTGAAATTAAGCATTGATCACTAGTAAGAGTACTTGAATTTAAAAGATAAATATTTCCAACTCTAGGTACTTCAAGTAAAGTCTTACCACTTTTGGCTTCCACAGTTTTACATTTCTTTGAATCAAAGATTACCTTGTGATCTTTGCCACAGCGTTGACTCACACTTAGAAGATTGAATTTGAATCCATTAACTAGAGATACTTCATCAATGCATGGATTGTTTCCAATCTTTCCTGTTCTAATGATTTGTCCTGCTAGATTGTCACCAAATTTCGCAGATCCTCCTTTCACTTGCTTCATGGAAGTGAAGTATTTTCCATCTCCAGTTATATGTCTAGAACATCCGCTATCAATATACCACTTTGAATTTCCGAGGGCGTTTTTTAAACATATCTGTAAAATAAATCAAACAGTATTGGTTCCTTTAGGGTTAGAATCAATCATTTTCTTTTTGGGAATCCAAACAGCTCTCCCTTTGAAATACCCATTTCAAAACTTGCACTCACAAATTACATGTCTTGTATGATTACAGTAATAACATGTAACATTCCTCCTTTTCTTGTATTGATGTGGTTGATATTGTTTTGAGGCCAAATGTTGGTGATAAAGAACATAGTTAATTTGATGTAAATGTTTAGGCTTATAACTATGTCTTTCTTTTGACATATAAAAATAAGGTTTTTTAGAGTGTATAGGTCTAAACGTATTTTTGTGGACAATATTTTGTTGTGAATAAGAATTTCGGTTTGGTTTAGAAGATTGTACACTTCTCAGTTTGGAGGGATATATTTTTCTTTGTGGCTTTTTGGTCAGTAGACTGATTAAGGATGGTTTTCTGTTTGGGATTTGGTTCAGTAAACTGTTTCTTACTTTTACTATGCCTTTGACATATAGGTTTAGGAGATGTGGTTTGCATAGTAGAAGTGGAAGAAAAACATAATATAATTGGCTTTGGGGGAATTTGAGAAAGTATTTCATTAATACAAGCATAACCAATTCCTGTTCTATCATTTGGATTTCTTTGGGAGTCTAAAAGCATATTTAGCATATTCTCTCCATTAGTGAATTTGCTAATAGTAGAATCTAGCTTTTCACATTTCTTCTCAAGATGTGATACTTTGCTAATTAATTCTAGATTGGTGTTTTCTAGAAAACTCACTTTGCTTTGTAGTTCAAGCTTTTTTTACTCTTTTTATGAAAGCTTGTTTTTATATTCTTTACACTTAGCAATCATACCTGACTTAGTATCATGCATCTTAAAGAATTCTTGTATAAGATCATTATGAGATAAAGTTGGTAGGATTACCTCATCTTCCTCATTTTCATGTTGATGTGATGAACTTTCTGCATTATCATTCGCCATGAAACATATTTGAGCTTTTTCTTGCTTCTTGTCATCGTCATCATCAGAATTGGATTCATCACTGTCACTCGAGGTGGCCACCATTGCTTTCTTGTCTTTCTTCTTGTATTTGCTATTTAGCTTTGGACAATCAGCTCTGAAATGGCCTGGTTTGTTGCATTCAAAACATGTAGTCTTTTGTTTTGGATCTTTCTTGGCTTTATCAATCTTGTTGTTATTGAATTTCCTCTTGAATGATGTTTTACCTCTGTTTTTGCTTTTTAGAAATTTTTTGAATTTTCAAACCAACCGAGCTTCCTCATCACCTTCTTCATCATCACTGTCTGAATCGAAAGTGGATTCTTCAGGAGTTGAGCTTGCAGCTTTAAGTGCGATGGACCTTTTCTTGTCAGTCTGCTCACGATCAATAGTGGACTTAACTTTCATCTCATATATGAGTAATGAACCAAAAAATTCATCATATGAGTATGTAGTTAAATCTTTTTATTCTTTTATAGCTGTGAGCTTTGCATCCCATGAGTTGGCATTGTTCTGATTAATTTTCTAATTAGCTCTTCATCTGTAAAGCTCTTGCCAAGATTCTTTAATTTGTTCATAATGAGTGTGAACCTTGTGTTGATTTATAAGACTGGCTCTTTTGCATCCACCTTGAACAACTCATACTCTATGATGTAAAGATTAGTCTTTCCATCTTTGACTTGTTTAGTTCCTTCGTGAGTCGTTTCAAGTTTGTCGTATATTTGCTTAGCTGTAGTGCAACCTGAAACATGATTAAACTCATTAATATCTAAAGCACACTGTAATAAATTAATAGTTTTAGAGTTTAAAGCTTCTTTATTCTAGTCAGTAACTTCATATTCATTTTCTTCTTTAGGGACTGATTTTCCATCAACAATTTTTGTAGGAATACTGTGTCCTTCCTTGACAATTCTCTAGACCTGTATATCCGTAAATTGTAAACTATTCTCATTCTATTTTGCCAAAAACTATAATTTTCTCCCATTGAATAAAGGAGGCTTATTGATGGAACATCCTTCAGACATAAAAACATTTTTCCTATCAAAAGCACAAGCCTTTTTAGGATCACTCTAAGGATTTTACTCCTTCTATTTAGAGACAAGCTCTGATACTAATTAACGGTCCCAAATAGACTAGCTACAGTACTAAGGGGGGTGAATAGTACTGTATACTGAATAAAAATTTCGTAAACGATTTGGAAAATTCTTTTTGAATAAAAACAATTTTCTTTTGCTAAACACAAGTTTTACAAAAATGCGGAATTAATAAACTAGTAAAACTTGTGAACATAAATTTGCTTGACTAAAAATAAAAATGTCTTCAAATAATAAAGTTATTAATTTAAATTGCAAGCATTTAAATAGCAGTAAGTATAAAGAGAGTAGGGATAGAGAAATGAAGACACCAGAATTTATCCTAGTTCGATCCAACCGGTCTACGTCCAGTCCCTAAGCCAACCGCTTAAGATTTTCCACTAAAGTTTCCTTTACGTGCAGAAAACAAGCCTATGTTACTTTTTACGAGTTCTAATAACAAACTCAATACTTTTACAAGCTTAGTATCAAACCTTTACCATTACTTCTCTGAGCTCAAGTAACAAACTCTTCCAGTGCTTTTTAAAGCTCATGCACCAAACTTATCCTGGTATTTTTCAAAGCTCAAATACCAAACTTATCCCTGTATTTTTCAAAGCTCAAATACCAAACTTAACCCGGTATTTATCAAAGCTCAAATACCAAACTTATACAAACTTTGTTGATCACATTATTAACAAAGTAAAACCCCTTCACACAATTCCCTTGTGTGAAAATACAATTCCCTTAAAAGAATATTTGAATGAATATGTGAACAAGATGAAGCTCTTTTCTCTTTTTGCTCTTATAGGAATTATGGAAGACTTTAAGAAATAATAACTCAATTGTGTGAATTGTTGGTAAGTCTCCCACTTTGACAATTTCAATTCTTCCTCTTTGTATAGGCTTTGAAGAAACTCATCAGGAGATGAAAATAGTCGTTGGATATAGCTCTTGAAGGTAATGTGGCCATTACTTTAAGGTCCTGAAGGTAGTATGACGGTTGTATTATAGCTCTTAAAGGAGTGCTAACCATTGCACCTCTTAAAGGAAATTATGACCGTTGCTTTTCTAGCACATAAGTGAATTGTTGGCAGTTATAGTGAGCTCCTGAACAAGATACAATTGTTGCTTTGTAACTCTTGAAGGTACAATAGCCATTGGAGCTTATAAAGGAGATTTATAGTTGTTGCTTTAAGATCATAAGGAGAGCTACCCATTGCTTACAGCCTCTGAAGGAATGATAGCAATTGTACATTAGCTCTTGAAGCATTTCCTTCACCTTCTGATGATAATGTAGCCGTTGGAAGATCCTGAGCTTACAAATTCAATCTAGCTTTTGAAGTAATATCTCTCCACTATCTAATGATGATGTAGCCGTTAATTGAAGATCACAACTTAAGGCTTTCTTTAGCTCATAAAGCAATGATCACATTTTGATCAATAATAAGTTAAACCATAAATAAGTTTCCATTTTTGTGTTGCCTTTAGTTAAGTTTTGTAAGCTTAAGCTTCATCTTAATTAAAATCATAATTTACTTAATGATTAATTACAAACTAATTGTAATAATATTAAGATAAATATGATTTTACTTTTTATCTTGTGTGTCAACTTTCCACATTGTTGTTATTATCAAAACACGATTTAACAGTTTGAATAACATGAGTTGGGTCATCGTATTCTAAGCAAAAAGATCTTTCCAACTTTATATAATATGCCTAAAACGGATTAAGGATGGATAAGAAATTGATGCTCAAAGTGAGCTTGAAAGAAACGAATTTGTAGAGGAAAAATATATTGAAATTCTCAAATCTCACATCCTTTGTTTATGGGAAAGGTGAGTGGTTTATAAGCAATAGCACTTCCTTACGTTTATAACAATTTCTAGCTAAGATGCTCTCTCTTGTGCGCGCAGGGGGATGCAAATCCTAGCTTGGACCTTTAAAAGCCCAATGCGCACCCGTACGACATGGGCGACACGAATACCGGACCAAAAGGGTCATTATATTAAATACAATTAAATTTGTTATTCTCCTTAATTCACTTATCTGCTCTTAATTTCCAGCAATTCTCTTTCCAGCATATATGAAAAGTTTATTTCATTCTGTTTTAAGGCTAAGCAATTTTACAGAAGCACTTTTCATCCTCTACAATTTCATAAGCTTGTAGATTAGGTTCTGGTGATTTTTTTATGCACATTGGTTGAGTTCGATCCTGACGTTATTGTATTCTAGGAGGTGATTGTTCTACCTGACAATTTCTGCCTTAAGGAGACCGGGTTCTAGGCCTCAACGTAACATTGCTATTCATTGATTTATGGTTAAGGTTTATTTTATGTTTCTTATTCTTTCCTGTAATATGTGGTTCAATTTTAATAAATTATTGTTCTTTCTGTTATGCTCTTGTTAATTATTTAATTATATATACATATTACGTTTAACATTAACTTCACCTTCTATAGCCCATTTGATTACATATATTTGAGAATATCGAATAAATTAACTTTAACTCGAGTCTATATTACTTTTCTAGTATACATTAATACTAGACTTCTACATATTGTAAGATATATTAAAAGTTGGGCAAATAACATCGTGAGGCCCCTGAATTTTTATGGAATTTACAATTGGTCTCTTGATCAATTTTTTGAACACATTGGGTACATGATCTTTTTGTTTTAATAGTATTATCCCCAAACTCGAGATTTTTTTTCTTTTGTGGACTACAGTATTTGTTCACTAACACGTGACACAATTTTTAAGAAAAATAGAAGACTCTAGAGTTGATTGGAGAGATCAGAATCACACTTCTTATGCAGTTTTATGATAACTACGAATATAAATTAGGGCAAATTACAAAAAAAAAAAAAACCTAGTTGTTTCACTTTTTTGCAAATAAAGGACTATGGTTTTTTTTTTAATTAGAAAATGAAGATTGTGTTTTAAAATGTTAACAAAAAAAGGACAACTAACATTTTTCCGTTAAAAATGATGATATAGCGGAGCGTATTTTTTGTTATTAAACATACCAATAATTTATGTATATTATTTAAGAATTTTACATCAATATTTGAATATTTTTCGAAAATTTTTCAATTTGTTATGATTTTTTTAAATTTATTATCATTATTTAATTTAAAAAAATATTTGTGCTTTTAAAAAATTTTCAAAATTTATCATTAATGTCTATTGTATTTTTATTAACCAACTTGAAAATTTTGAGTTCAAAATAAAAGAGAATACCCTATGTAATATCATGATTTAATTTTAGTTGTCCTTTTTTTGTTAATATTTTAAAACACAATCCTCCTTTTTTAACAAAAAAAACCACAGTCTTTTATTTGCAAAAAAGTAAACCCACAAGGTTTTTTTTTTGTAATTTACCCTATAAATTATACCTCCGATTTAATCTCACGTGTCTGCGAAAATTGTGTCATATACCAGTGAATGGATACTATAGCCCACGGGAGAAAAAAGTATCTTGTTTTGGGCTAATACTATTAAAACAAAAATATCATGTATCCAATGTGTTCAAAAAATTGATTATGGAACCAATTGTAAATTCTATAAAAATTCAGGAACCTCAAAATGTATTTTGCCTAAAAGTCACTTTACACATTATTTGGTTTATGGGATAACAAAGTATATGCCTATAAAATACCAGATTGTGTTTAAATTTATGATAAAATAACTCATGTTTTAATAATGTAAAGTTATATGAAAATTATAATTATAACATTTACATATATAATTAAAGGGTTAAAATTACATATAAAAATAATAAAAAAGATGAAAAGTAATTCGGTAACAATGTTAAAAAAAAAGACAAGCCCAGGCACAGGTGGTTACACCACTTACTGTTCCTTGCTAGCTGCTGTACTGTGGAAGGTTATAGCAGCTTTGCCATTGTGGAAAGATTGAAGAGGGGTAAAGATGTTGAAGATGATCTCACCTAAACATGGCCAAATAGGACCTGAACCGGTCGAACCGGACCGGATCGATCCGGTCAAATCCTGAACCGGATCGGACCGGACCGAAACCGGAGGTTCAAAAGGAAATAAGGTTGACGTTCAGGGTTGTTGGTTTGATGAACCTTCAAACCGCAGGTTAACCGACGGTTTGAACCGCCGGTTCAAACCGCCGATTAACCGGCGGTTTGAAGGAATTTAAAATCAAAATTTTTTTTCCTATAAATACCTTATCCTCCTTTTAATTTTTTCACACAATTAAACCGCCGGTTCAAACCGCCGGTTAACCGGCGGTTTGAAGGAATTTAAAATCAAAATTTTTTTTCCTATAAATACCTTATCCTCCTTTTAATTTTTTCATACAATTCTTTACACTCTCTCTTTCTCTCTATTATATCCAATTTTTTCATACTTTCATTTACATTTTACAAGTTATTAATTGTAAAATAAAAAATATAAGTTGTTTTTTATATTTGAGAAATTATTTTTTTATATATATATTAATAATTTATCGAGAAATGTCTATATCGAAATCACACGGAAATTAAATTCTCAATGTTTATTGAAAAGGGTTGAACCTGAACCGGACCGGACCTGAACCTTGTCTGAACCTTGTCAAAACCTTGTCAAACCCTGAACCTGAACCGGACCGGACCGGACCGGACCGGCGGTTCATCCCTTTTGAAGGTTAAGGTTAAGGTTCAAGGATTTCTTGAACCTGAACCGGCGGTTCATGAACCTGAACCGGAGGTTCATGAACCGTGGCCATGTCTAATCTCACCCTTTTCGTGTATGTATCATTTTTTTTTTTTTTTAATTGAAACGGCGTGGTTTTGGATAGTCAAAAAAAATAAAATGTAAAATCCTACTTACCTTCAAAATCTGCTATTTACAGCACCCCACTGAATTAATTTGACCTTTCCCTCTTTCTTCCTTTCTTTCTGATTTCCAAGCCAACAATTTATGATATATATATATATATATATATTTTCAATCCATAAAATATTAACTTTATTTAGAATTTTCTTTCTATTATTAAGTTTGATTTTGATTAATGTGTTAGTTAATTAAAATAGATTAGTCCATTAAAACTTAAATATTTGGTAGGAATAATTCGGTTAAATTCAATTATAAGTAGGAATAATTATTTTTAAGTAAATTTCTTTTCAATTTATGTATATATTTATATTAGAATAGAATTTTGTGTGTGTTGTTTTAAATGTTATATGTTTATATGATTATAATAATATTTAATTTTGTTTCATTAGATTCTGAGATGGTATCTTTGAGGTTTTAATTAGGCATATGAATAGCAAAAACACTTAACCTCTTTAAGTGGCTCCAAAAAATCGAAGTGTAGAGGGGAAAGGAAATAGGGTCATACACACTGCAGTTTGTGCTAATATTAATTGCATTTGATAATTGAAAATACAACTTCTTTTGTCACTGACAAATTACAAAAAGATACAAAAAACATAAATAAGAAAGAGATTATTGAAAGACAACTAATCAACAACTTCGGTCAAACATCTATTTTATCACTCATGTTTATATACTCTACCCTGGACATTACTCCACCACATACTTCTAAGCTGCCAAAGTAATAAATATTTGGCTTCTTCACCACAAAATAATAATAATAATAGATACCCAAATTTTGACTTTTACTCTCTCAGCTTTAATTTGTGAAATTTACCCCTTGCACAAGAAATTTTTAGGTTTGGCATTCAAAGATATTCTTTACTGGCAAAACGGGCTCATCCTGAGCCCTTGAAGTTTTATAGATTTCATATTTGACTTGTTGGTCATTTTTTTTCAACACATTAATTAGGTATATGATTTTTCTGTTTGATAGTACTAGTTCTAAACTTGACACATTTATCTCGCGAAGAGTGTAATATTTGTTTACTAGCACGTGACACAATTCTTATGAGAAGTAAAAGGCTGTAGAGTTCATCGAAGGGATCTGAATTATATTTCATATGCAAGCGTGTCATAGCTACAAATGTAAAACATATATCTGATTTAGTTTCACGTGTCCACAAATATTATGCTACATGTCAATTAATGGATATTACATGTCACGCGAGATAAATGTGTTAAATTTCGAAAAAAATATTATCAAAATAGAAAGTTTGAGGGAGTTTAGGATGTGTTTTGCCCTATTTATATACCAAACATAG
Organism: Euphorbia tirucalli; assembly: GCA_039660915.1. NCBI lineage: Eukaryota > Viridiplantae > Streptophyta > Magnoliopsida > Malpighiales > Euphorbiaceae > Euphorbia > Euphorbia tirucalli. The sequence goes on from CM077639.1 coordinate 19,094,471, forward strand.
CTCCATTTTGCACATGAAGTTGATAGCACATGGGGATATTCACAAAAACCTCACCAAAAATTTATGTTCGAAGGTAAAAACTACACCAAATTTACATTTAATATTAGAAGCGAAAATTTAATCAAATATTGGACCCAAAAACCCAACATTATTTTGTCTGTCAAAGCTCAAATAACCCAATGGTAATGAAACTACATAAGCTGAATGTTTTGGCCCAATATTTAAGTCCAAAAGCCCATTAAAAGCCTCAATGCAAATTGGACTCAATTGGTTGCCTATCCATCTTGACAAAGTTACACCCTGATTTAATGCATTTAAAAATAGAATATTTGACCATAAAATTCATTTTCATCCACATGAAACTTCGAACCTATTTTCCATATTTTTAAGTAATAATTCTCAAATCAATTTACTAATATAATTAAGCCTCATTTTGAAGCATAAAGAAGTGAAAGCAACAGCTTTAGAACTTAATTAATTAATTAATATTATATTATATTATATTATCTAAGTGACCTTATATAAACAGGTAAAAGATATTTATTTATAGGGTTAAAAAAAGAAAAAGAAAAATGTACGACAAAAGAAACAAGTTGTGGTGGGGCATTTCATAATCCAAGTTGTGGGTTTGGACCCCCACCTATACTTTCCTTAGACAACAAGAAAATTTCCAATTTGGTGAGAATAAGGTAAAATTGGCAAAAAAAAATAATAGGGCAAATACACCCCACTTTAATTAGGGGTGAGCATGTACCGCTTCGGTTCAAAAACCGAACCGAACTGAAAAAACCGATCCGAAAAACACTGTATTTTATAAACCAATCCGATCCAAACTAAATTTTAGTTTGGTTCTGTCCAAACCGAACCAGTTCGGTTCGGTTCGATTTGAACTAGGTCGAACCAAAGACATCAACTTCTTAAAAAAAAAATCAAAATAAAAAATTTCATATAAGTAGTTTGTTTAAAAAAAAAAAAAAAAGAAATACAAAAAAATTAACTTAAAAAATCAGTAATACTAAATAATACTATTGCATCACAATAAAATACTAAAATTCTCTACTTATTTTTTTTTCAACTCTCAAGTTTTAATAACTGTAAATTAACATCCAAAAATCACAATTTAAAACTATAAAAGAATATAATGTCTAAAATTCTCTACAATTAGTATATATTAATTTTATAATTAATTTTAATATTTTACCAATTATTCGGTTTCGGTTTTTTCGGTTTTGAACCGAACCAAACCGAACAGAACCGAAGTCCAAACTTATTAAAAACTTAAAACCAAACCGAACCAAACTATAAAATAGATTGGTTTGGTTCGGTTCAGTTCGGTTTGGATTTTCAGTTTTTGGATATTGGTTCGGTTTTGCTCACCCCTAACTTTAACTCACAACATTATAATTACTTGTTCCCGTACTTCATTTCAACATCAATATCCCATCACCATAATAAACACAATATATTTGTTTTGGATTTTACTTTTAAAATTATACCATCGACTTTTATTCCCACTAACACTCTATCTCAACAAGTTTCGAGTGGAACAAACGATTAAACTAACAAACCAGATCGGTTGAACTGTTGAAATGTATCAATTGAACTATTGGTTGAATAATATTTTTAATAAAATTAATATTTTTCTAGAAAAATAAAAATCCAATTAAACTACTAATTGAACCTTATTGAACCGTGAATCAGTAAACTTACCGGCAATCTAGTATCAATAACATTACTCAAGAGTGTATATAAAAAATAAAAATAAAAATTACAAAAAAAAAAAAAAAAAACCCTTCACGGTTGCTTCTCCAATTCTGTTAAAAACAGTAGAATATACCTATATAATAGGGAAAAAAAAAGGAAAAATTAATGTGTGGTTTTGAATTTTAATTCATATTGTTTGCGATAATTTTTTTAATTTATTAACTATATAGATTAGGTGGTCTTTTTTATAACCAAAAAAAAAAAAATTACAATGGTGTTCAATTTGTTAAAATGCAAAATTTAAGAATATGTTTGTAACCTTTAAGAAATTGCATGATATAAATCTATTTAAAAAATGGGTGACGAAACTCAATTTGAAATTCTCCTTGACTAATATTAAAAATATTTACTTTACTATGATGCTTTTACTATGAAAAGGAAAGGCAAAGTATGAAAATATATGAAATCTTAAAAGCCAATAAATAAAAACCTAAGAGGAAATTAGTGTCGGTTTATTTAAAAGGGTCACTAGTAGCCAAGGTGCTACTAAATTTATACAATCATCGTGGAGCTTTTTTTTCTTTTTTAATAACAGTAATTCACATATTTCAAATATGTAGAATACATCGAGATGATCTCAAATAATTTTTTGCAAATAAAACATAACAACAAACATAATAATATCATATTGGTGAGGAAAAACAAGCCACATGGACTAAAGAAAATACATAAAATAACACAATAAAAGCATTAGAACTTTGCATCCTGTATTTTATCAAGTTTTACCTTACTTTATTGAAGATTTACAATCATAGGAATTTCCACATCCTGCCTATCACTATTAGGGTTGGGCATAGTTCGGTCCAAACAGGAGATTTAGAAATCTCCAGAATTGGATTGGACCAGGTTGGATTGTTCCCAAAATTCTAGTTCAATCCAATTCAGGTTTATACAGATTCGGTTCCAGTCTTATCCAGTTATGGAGTTCGGAGATTCAGTCCGGTGTAATCCAAATATATAAAATAAATCATAAAAATAAAAAGACACAGATATTTTCTTAAACAATTTCAACTAAAAAAATACAAATTCTAATAATATCTATCAAAATATTATGAATTAAGTTAGCTTAGTGGTTAGAAATATTATAAACTATTTTTTCACATATATTATATAATTCTAAAATTAAATAATCTCTTTGTATATGAAATATGAATTTAATACTAATAAATTTCTATTCTATCAGTTTGGTCCTCGGTCCAGTCCCATTCAGTTCGGTCCTCGGTCTGGTCCTAAATAAATTACAATTCAGTCCAGTCAATTCTTTTTTAAAAAAAAGTCAACAGTTCGGTCCAATTTTGGATCTTTTTTCTCGGATATTCGATCCGATCCACTATATCCGGTTCACATGCCCAGCCCTAATCACCATGCAGTTTATCATATCTAAATAAAACTTCTAAATCTTGCGTAAAAGAGATATATATGAGTATCTAGAATGTAAAGATCTAAAAGGATCTTTGACTAAAGAATGATAACGACCAACTCGTCGGAAATAGACTATCACATTAGTGATATGCCGAAGTAGATTTATCATGAAGGAAGCCGATTCAAGAAATAAACTTGAAAAACACCGGATATAGATTATTTCACATGAAAAAACTAAAAACACACCAAAAAAAAGGAAAGAAAAGAAGGAAGTAGAAGGAAAGGGATAGAAAGAGAAGAGAAGGAAGAAGATGATCTTCCTCCTTCCCTTAGAAAATGGAAAAGAGGGCTTTTTTGGTTGAATAATTGGCAAAATAGTTTGAGTATTTATCAACTTTGGGGCTTGATTATTTTACAGATATATCGTTATTAGAATAATATGAATTATATCATCGTATTTTACGCATCGAGATATTTCAAACAATATATGATATAGTCAAAATGGATAAATAATGAATGATAAATTGATGCTCAAAATGAGTTATTCGCAAAGAATTGGTGGAGCAAATTGGATTGGAAATTCAATGTTCCATGTAGGAAATATAAAGGAGGTTAACTCTTTGTTTGGTTTAAGGGTCAATAAAGTATGGTAAGGTTTGGTAGATGAGGTTGTTGGTGTGCCCTAGTTCTAAGGTATTGTATTCTTGTGTTTTGTATTATACATTAAAATTCTATGTATGTATACATCATTTGTGTCACATTAATAAAAGCAATAATCCATTTCATTTATATCTTGTGTTATAACATGAATAGAGTATCCATTGATTGATAATCATAAAACATATACCAAGTCTATTCTAATCGTGGGAACGAATAGAATCACAGACTTGTATATTCGATGACTGTATGGTAGTCCTTAACTAGCCATAGTACTTGTATAGTCAGTCATGAATATAGGTACATGTCGTTGACATGGAACTGGATCGATCCGTACAAGAGAGCCACATGGTTGTCACGTCATAGGTCTTTCTTGAGTAGGTCTCTTTGGTCCTCAGGCCATATTTCATTATAGTATCAATATGGAATTTGGTTCACTTTGACATACGCCTAATAGGTCTGTAAAAGGATGCTAAATACGAGTATGATTGGGTGGACTGGTGAACATATTGATATTGATGATGAAGTGATGGACTTGCCACTCAGGTAACACCGAGATGATATCACTGGGGGAGACTGATAAGTGTATGGTCATACCCAAATAAGTCGGTTGCTTATTTGATTAATTAGTTAACTCAAGATCAAGAAATATAGTAAACAGCAGAAGAGGATGACGGACATCGTACCTGTTGTTTATTCATATCGATGTCATTTGGCAAAGGACACTATGAGATTACTACCGGGTGAGTGTCTTCTAAAGACTGCTGCATCTTTGTTTTAATTGGGAGCTGTCACTGTTTGCTACAACCCACTTACAGTCTGTAGGCCTTGGGCCCACTGCCAATATAAAGACAGACCCATATGATCGTATACATAGATCAACTGAGCCAGAACTTATAGAAATTGTACATATAATGTACATTAGAAGGAATGGGTTAATTAATTAGTTGACATTCGATGTCAAGGTAATTAATTAACATTGGGTTGCTTTAATTTAATTAATAAGTTTACATAATGTGATTAATTAATTGAATTACATAAAGTAAATAATTAATTAAATAATTTTCCTAAGTAGGAAATTAAAATACATGTATTGTATTTTCTTAAGTGTAATTTAATTTTAATTTAGGGGTAATTAAATTCAGTCTAATGGGATTAAATTATATAATATGAACTTTTAATTAAAGTTTATTTATATAATTATAATCCTAGTGGGATTGGGTTTATTTAACCTCGTCAAAACCCAATTAGACAAGGAGTCTATAAAAAGCACACTTAAGAATAAAAAAATCAGTCCTAACCCTATTTTTAAAGCTGGAAATTTCAGCCCCATAGAAGCCCCAACAGCCAAAACTTTCAGCAATTATCCTCCATTCCTTAGCTTCTTTGGCTAGCACCGGTTACCGCTAGATAGTTGGTCGTGCACCGGACCTTGGAAATCACAGTCTCGAGAAACGATTCTGCAGCAGTCACTAGAAGAGACGAATTCAGTGAGTTTAATCTCTCTTGATTCAAATTTGTTTTATTCTAGTCAATGGTAATCGAACACGATAGGCGGATTCTAGGAAATTTTAAACGGTGTAATTCCGCTGCGCCACGTTATTTTTCTGATGACGAATCTCAACAGAGGTGTGGAATGATAATGCCCTATGAAATACCATATTGTGTTTAAATTCATAGTAAAGTAAATTTTTGGTTAATAATGTAAAGTAATATGAAAATTATAATTTTAACCCTCACATATATAATTAAAGGTTTTCAACTTTCTCAATTTTAGAAAGAAGAATAAAAGTAATATATTGCTATGAAATAACATAAAAGTTAATGGATAATTTTGTAATAATCATACATATTACTATGAAAACACCCCAATTTAGGGTGTTAAGAAAGTTACTTCTTTCAACCTATGAATTTACAATGAGTTACTATACACATCATTTAACCATCAAAACAAACATGTGCATCTTTATAAATCTATTTTACCTTACCATAATAACCCCAAACCAAACAAAGGGTAAAGTTTTATATTGAAATCTACATTTCAATAGGTGTTAGCTTGTATTAGCCGTAAGGCTCTCTCTGCCCACATAGAGGGTGCAAATTTGACACCAATGCGCTAATGGGCGCATCTGCACGTCATAGGCGAATGCATGACCAAAATGGATCACTAATGCTACTTAACCCAATGTTTACAATATTACAAGAATTTATTTATTTTTTCTCTTTTTATATTCAATAGCATAATAGTTTTTGTGTGGGGTGATCTCAACAACAAGGGTTACTCATATATATCGTGGATACTCTATTGATACCAATGTTATAACAACCGAATCGGAGATCGAAGCGGTAAAACTATTGGTTCAATGATTTTACAAATTCAATTGGTCCGAACCGGTGGTTTAACCGAATATTTATTTTAAAAAAATATTATTTAATAATATATTATAATAAATTATGGTATAATTCATCTAAAAAAATATTATTTAATAATATAATATAACATAATTAATTATTATTATTTTTGAAAACCAGATAATTGATACCATATAGATATTGATGTCTTTATCATTAACCCCTTTGTATGCTAATATTATCATTTCCAAACATAAAATAATTTTTTTTGTCAAAAGCCGGTGGTAGATATCCTAAAAGATTGGGCTAGTGGTGTAACATTAAAATCATAAGTTGGACCCAACCCATCAAATTCTCTCGATTCTACAATTATTGATCTCCCTAATCATCATTTTTGTCCCTTCAATTACAGTATAGATATTATATTCATAATATCCTTGTTTTCTTGATGTATCAATTTTAATATTATACACCCCAACTCCATTCTAAAATCTACCCATAGAATCCAACCAATTGCAAGCCAACCCAAATTTAATGTTCACTATTTTTCATATGCATATGTTTCTTTTTAGGGTAATTGTCATAATTACCCTGTTTTAAAGATTTTTTCTTGATCTACCCTATTTACTTTTCATAATTACGTTTCCTTATTTTGTTTTTCCTATTTTTACGTCTTCCTTCTTCTTTATCACATCTTTACGCCCTTCTTCTCCTTTCTCTTTTCACCATTTTTTTCTTCTTCAAAACCTGCGTCTTCTCAAAAGTACTGTACAAGGCCTCGAAATCGGTCAATTCTCCCAATAAACCTTTTGAATACTTTCTTATTCACATACTTCGAGCTTCTACGGATCTAGGCTTCCACTCTTATTGCCTACAGCTTCACAATTTCATTTTTAAATCTGGGTTTGCCGCCAATGTCTTCGTTGCTTTGGGTAGGTTTTATACAATTGCAGGGTCGATAAACGATGCACACCATTTGTTTGTTGAAAATCCTCAACCGGATGTAATTTCATGGAATACATTTGTTTGTTTTATACAATTGCAGGGTCGATAAATGATGCACACCATTTGTTTGTTGAAAATCCCCAACCGGATGTAATTTCATGGAATACATTGATTTCTGCCTACTTGCGATCTGGGCAGTTCAGGAAATCGTTGGATTTGTATCTTCAATTAGATAGGTCTGATGCTTGTCCGGATTCATACTCATTTACAGCGGCTTTGTCTGCTTGTGGCCATACTGGTATGCTGCAGCTTGGCAGGTCAATTCACTGCAAGGTTGTGAAATATGGCCTCAAATGTAGCGTTGTTACTAGGAATTGCTTGATTGATATGTATGGGAAATGTGCTTCTGTTGAGGAGGCAATATGCGTTTTTTATGAAATTAACAATAAAGACATAATTTCTTCGAATTCAGGTATAGCAGCAAGTGCTAGAAGTGGAAGAATTGAATTGGCATACAGTTTTTTCTCTCAGTTGCCTGAGCCTGACACCATCTCATATAACCAAATGATTAATGGCATTGCTCAGTTTGGTGATGTAGAGGATGCTGTTGTGATTTTGTCACGTATGCCCAACCCTAATTCGTCTTCTTGGAATTCGATCATAACAGCATATGTGAATAGAAATCTAGCAGAAAATGCAATGGAATATTTTGTTAAAATGCATTCAAGCAATATTGAAATGAACGAGTATACTTATTCAGTGCCAGTAACTTGTTACTAAGGGAGTCGATAGCATCCGACTTTTTATATCTGTACCGAGCACCTTTGCTGCAAGACATATTAGTATTATCTTGTAATTTAGATTAGGTCCTTTTGTTCCTAATGTATTTATACACTTCTTATACATTGGTATACATTGTTATACACTTCTTATATATTATTGTACATTGTTTATACACTGTTTATACATTGTTTATACATTGTTTGTACACTGTTATACAATGTTTATACACTGTTTATACATTATTTATGCACTTCTTATACATTGTTTATACACTTTTTATACATTGTTATACACTTCTTATATATTATTATACACTGTTTATACACTGTTATACATTGTTTGTACATTATTTATACATTGTTTATACATTATTTATACATTATAAACTGTTTATACATTATTTATACATTATTTATACACTGTTATACATTGCTTATACATTGTTTATACACTACTTATACATTGTTATACATTATACACTTCTTATACAATGTTATATGTTTATACACTTATTATACATTGTTATACACTCTTTATACACTCTGTATACACTGTTTATACATTATTTATACACTGTTATACATTGTTTATATACTGTTTATACACTTCTTATACAATGTTATAATGTTATACACTTATTATATATTATTATACATTGTTTATATATTGTTTATACACTTCTTATACAATGTTATATGTTTATACACTTATTATACATTATTTATACACTGTTTATTCATTGTTTATATATTATTTATACACTGTTATACGTTGTTTATACATTATTTATACACTACTTATACATTGTTATACACTCTTTATACACTGTTTATACATTGTTTATACATTATTTATACATTGTTTATACACTGTTTATACACTGTTATAGATTTTTTATACATTGTTTATACATTATACACTGTTTATACATTGTTTATACATTTATTATACATTGTTATACACTGTTTATACATTGTTTATACAATGATTATACATTTTTTATACACTATTATACATTGTTTATACATTATACACTGTTTATACTTTGTTTATACATTATTTATACATTGTTATACATTGTTTATACACTTCTTATACACTGTTATACATTGTTTATACATTGTTTATACACTACTTATACATTGTTATACATTATACACTTCTTATACAATGTTATATGTTTATACACTTATTATACATTGTTATACACTTTTTATACACTGTTTATACATTGTTTATACATTATTTATACACCGTTATACATTGTTTATACATTATTTATACATTGTTTATACATTATAAACTGTTTATACATTGTTTATACATTATTTATAATCTGTTATACATTGTTATACACTGTTTATACACTTCTTATACATTATTATACATTATTATACACTTCTTATTTATTATTATACATAATTTATACATTTTTTATACACTTTATACATTATTTATACACTATTTATACATTGTTATACACTGTTTATACACTTGTTATACATTGTTATAGCTTCTTATATATTATTATACATTGGTTATACATTGTTATACAATGTTTATACACTTAGTATACATTGTTATACTTTCTTTATACACTGCTTATACATTATTATACACTATTATATATTAAGATACACTATTACATTGATTATACCTTAATTATACCTTAAGATACACTATTCTAGTGATTATACCTTAGTTATTCCTTATTTATACCCTATTTATACCCTAAGATACATTATTATATTGATTATACGTTACTTATACATTAATTATACCTTAAGATACGCTATTATAGTGATTATACCTTTTTTTATATACCTTAAGATACACTATTACAGTAATTATACCTTAGTTATACCGTAATTATACCTTAAGATATACTATTATAGTAATTATACATTAGTTATACCTTAATTATACCTTAGTTATACCTTAAGATACAGTATTACATTGATTATACATTAGTTATACCTTAATTATACATTAAGATACACTATTACAGTGTTTATACCTTAGTTATACTTTAATTATACCTTAGTTATACATTAAGATATATAATTATGGTGATTATTGTTGGAAATATAGCATTGGACAATTGATTTTTTTTTTGTCAACTTTGAGTGTAAATATTTAACGGAAATGTTACGTTTTGAATAACATGGAATATGTCAATGTATTCTACGTAACACGAGCTTTCCAACGATATATTATACGCTCAAAATGGATTAGAGGTGAATGAGAAATTGAAGTTCAAAGTGAGCTCAATGGAATGGTGAAGGAATGGAGAAATTGGATGAAAAATCCCATATCCCACATGGGTTATGAAGGAAGGGAGAGTTGTGTTTATAAGCTTTGGCACTTTATGGGCTTGTAAGAATTATAAGCATAGAGGCTCTCTCTCGGGCGCGCAGGGGGGGGTGCAAATCCAACGTTCCGGGCTTGGGTTCCAAAGGCCCAATGCGCACCCGCACGACGTGGGCGACGCGAATGCTGCTCCGAAATCGGCCAGCCCGCGCACGGCCCATTTTTAATTCGGCCCGATAATTTTTTCTCCCTTAAAGATCCATTCAAATTCCTAACAGCTCTATTAATTTTGTAACAGCAAAATTAATATGAATAAACACCTTTAATGATACATTATGTGCTATTATTTTCGTAACTCCCTTTGGCAGCCTTAAAAAAAGGTTTTAATTTCTGGTTTGAAGATGTTCTTGCACGAAAATTCTTCTTCCTCTTTGCAAAAAAAAATAGAATTCTATTCTTAGACCTCTAGGTTCTGGTGGTGGTTTATTACACGGTTAGAGTTCGATTCTGATTGCGGTTGTATCCTGGGAGACGTATTCTACCTCGGCCGAATAAACGTCTTAAGGAGACTGGTTTCAGGCCTCCGCAATAAATCTTTGTTCTTGTGAAAAGGTTGAATAGTATTTTCAATTTCATTGTTCTTTACTTCAATTGTAATCTCCTGCTTATTATAATATTGCTTATACTGTTGTTTGTACACGGCTGCATTAACGAGGCTAACAATCTTAAGACGTTTATTCGCTTTTATCAAGTATAACAGCAATTTATATTAAGTTTGCAGGGTACCTTTGCTTTGGATTACCTTTGCTTCGGAGATTATAATTGGATTATAACTGGATTACAATCGGACTACTCATATTGGACTGTTTATATTGAAACTTTTATAACATAAAGTTTCTGTTCCGTAATTTCTGAATTTTTGCTTCTGGAGTTATTCTGTAATTTCTTGATTTTTGTTTCTGGAGTTATTTTTTTTTTTTTTTTTACATTCAATTGTTTGAAATTGCAGTATTGAGATATGGAGGTTGTACCACCACCTAATGGAGGCAACGGTTCTGACATTGGACAGACCAGTGGGGGTAGACCGAACCAAAACCAAAATGGACAACATGGTCCAATTGGTGGTCCTGGGACTGTTCTGAATTCTGGACCGAATGGTGGGATTGGATCTATTGGTTCAATTTCAGTTGCTCCTAACAATTCGGCTCCTGCTATAGGACATTACCCAATGGTTGTGCCTGATAAACCGGAGAAATTTACTGGTGTAAATTTCAAGATGTGGCAACAAAAGATGTTGTACTACTTGACTAGTGTTCAATATCACAGACTGCTGAAAGAAGATCCTCCCGTTGTACCTGAGGGAAATACGGATGTTTCTGTTCAGGCAGCTGTTGATGCATGGAATCACTTGGATTTCCTTTGTAGAAACAGTATTTTAAACTGTTTGATGCCCGAATTATGGGAAGTGTACTCTGTGAAACGAACAGCTAAGGAATTGTGGGAATCCTTGGACAAAAAGTATCGGATTGAGGATGCTGGAGCTAAGAAATACTTAGTTGGCCATTTTCTGAATTATAAAATGGTTGATTCCAAATCAGTGGTTAGTCAAGTGCAAGAACTCCAGCTTGTGATTCACAGCATGACTGCTGAAGGAATGGACACTAGTGAACCATTCCAAGTGGCTGCTATTATTGAGAAGTTGCCACCTGGATGGGGAGAGTTCAAGAACTATCTCAAGCACAAACGTAAGGAGATGTCTGTTGAGGATCTTATTGTCCGACTCCGTATAGAGGAGGACAATAGAAAGGCTGAAAGAAAGCTTGGTGTAGCTGTAAATCAAGCTGTGGCTAAAGCCAACGTAGTGGAGGTAAGGAAAGACTCCAAAAAGGCTAATAAGACTGCTGGATCCAAGTCCAAAATGGGACCAAAGGGTGGCATTTCTAAGAAGCCAAAGTTCAATGGGAAATGCTACAATTGCAACAAAATGGGGCACAAGTCCTCTGATTGCAGGTTGCCAAAGAAGGTCAACAAGAGTGAGGCCCATGCTGTTGAGGTCATTGCTAAAGATGTTTCTGAAATTGATCTTTGTGCGGTCATTTCTGAAGTCAACATGGTTGACTCGAATTCAAAGGAGTGGTGGCTGGATACTGGTGCTACCCGACATATTTGTGGTGACAAAGAGTCTTTTGCTGGATTGACTCTTACAAAGAAAGGAGAGAAGCTCTATATGGGCAACAGTTCTACTTCGAAGATCAAGGGACATGGTACAGTGATTTTGAAGATGACTTCAGGAAAAGAAGTCAAATTACAAAATGTTTTGTATGTACCAGATATTAGGAAAAATCTTGTCTCTGGAAGCCTCTTAAGTGATCACGGCTTTAAGATGGTTTTTGAATCACAGAAATTTATTTTGTCTAAGGGTGGTATGTATGTGGGGAAGGGCTATGAATTGAATGGCTTGTGGAAATTCAATGCCATTGCTTGTAAGAAAAATTCAATTGATATGAATAAAAATGCCTCTTCTCCTTATATTGTTAAGTCTTCTAGTTTATGGCATGCCAGACTCGGTCATGTTAATTATGATACGTTACGACGTTTAATTAACTTGAATCACATACCCAATTTTCAAATTGATAAATCACATAAATGTGAAATATGCATTGAGACAAAATTGACAAGATCTTCATTTCATACTGTTGAAAGAAATACGGAACCTCTTGATCTAATACACACAGATATTTGTGACTTGAAATACGTTCAATCTAGAGGAGGGAATAAATATTTTATTACCTTCATCGATGATAGCACAAAATATTGTTATGTGTATTTACTTAAAAGTAAAGATGAAGCTTTAGAGAAATTTGTTCTCTATAAGCAAGAAGTAGAAAACCAACTTAATAAAAAGATTAAGGTGGTAAGAAGTGATCGTGGTGGAGAATATGTTGCACCATTTGGTGAGTTTTGCTCCCAACATGGTATTATTCACGAAGTGACACCACCGTACTCTCCTCAATCTAATGGTGTAGCTGAGCGCAAAAATCGTACATTTAAAGAAATGATGAATGCGATGCTCTCTAGTTCAGGGTTACCACAGAACATGTGGGGGGAAGCTATTTTGTCGGCGAATTACCTTTTAAATAAGGTACCACGTAAGAAAATGGACAAAACCCCTTATGAATTATGGAAAGGTAGAAAACCTTCCTATAATTATTTGAAAGTGTGGGGGTGCCTTGCAAAGGTAATGGTTCCATTACCTAAGAGAATGAAGATAGGACCTAAAACTGTGGATTGCATCTTCATTGGATATGCAAAGAACAGTAATGCATATCGATTTCTTGTGTATGAATCTAAAAATCCAGAAATACACAAGAACACAATTCTAGAATCAAAAGATGCATCATTTTTTGAAAATGTGTTTCCATTTAAAGAGGAAAATGAAGGGTCGGGATCTAAACGATCTCGTGAAACTGTTGAAATAGACAGTGAAGAAGATCAAAATGATGATGTTAAATCTGACATAAACGTTCAAGATTCTCAATATGAGAATGTGGCGGACGAAGAGATAGAGCCTAGAAGAAGTAAAAGAGCAAGGATAGAAAAATCTTTTGGTCCTGATTTTCTAACCTATATGCTAGAGGCTGAACCACAGACTTACAATGAAGCTGTAAGTTCTACTGAAAGTCCTTTATGGAAAGAAGCCATAAGGAGTGAGATTGATTCCATTCTTCAAAACCATACATGGGAATTAGTGGATCTTCCTCCCGGAACTAAACCACTAACTTCTAAATGGATTTTTAAACGGAAACTGAAGGCAGATGGAACAATAGATAAGTACAAGGCCCGGTTGGTCATAAAAGGTTATAGACAAAAGGAAGGTCTTGATTACTTTGATACTTATTCTCCTGTGTCGAGAATAACATCCATTAGGATGGTACTTGCAATTGCCGCATTGAGAAATCTAGAGGTACATCAAATGGATGTTAAGACAGCATTCCTGAATGGAGATCTAGAAGAAGAGATCTACATGGAACAACCTGAAGGTTATGTAGCTCCAGATCAGGAAAAGAAGGTGTGTAAGTTGGTAAAGTCCTTATATGGATTAAAACAAGCACCAAAACAGTGGCATAAGAAGTTCGATGATGCCATGACGGCTAGTGGCTATCGAATTAACGAGTGTGACAAATGTATTTATGTCAAAACTACAAATGAAGGATATGTTATCTTATGTTTGTATGTTGATGACATACTCATTGTAGGAAGCAATGAGAATATGGTCAAAAGCACTAAGAATATGTTAAATTCTAAATTTGACATGAAAGACATGGGACTTGCGGATGTTATATTGGGCATTCAAGTAAAAAGATCACCTAATGGTCTCATATTAACGCAGTCACACTACATGGACAAAATACTGAATAAATTCAGTAAAAATGATTCTGGTATAGCCAGAACACCTATTGATATAAGTCAGTATTTGTCTAAAAATAAAGGTGAAAGCATAGACCAAGTGGAATATGCTAGGATTATAGGCAGTCTAATGTATCTCTCGAGTTGTACGAGACCTGATATTGCTTTCACTGTAAGCAACTTAAGCAGATTCACGAGTAATCCAGGGGAAAGCCATTGGAAGGCTATTGTGAGACTACTAAGATACTTACGATATACTCGGAATTATGAACTGCACTATATGAGAGAACCAGCTGTTCTGGAAGGGTATTCTGATGCTAGCTGGATAGCTGACATTAAGAATTCTAAGGGTACAAGTGGATACGTGTTCACTCTAGGAGGTGGAGCAGTGTCTTGGAAATCTTCAAGACAAATGATTATAACAAGATCCACTATGGAAGCTGAGTTGGTGGCCTTGGATAAAACTGGAGAAGAAGCCGAATGGCTACGAAACTTCTTAGAAGATATTCCAGAATGGCCTAAACCTGTGCCCACAATTTGTATTCATTGTGATAATCAAGCAGCGATTAAACGGGCACAAAATGTCATGTATAACGGTAAGTCAAGACATATGCGTCGTAGACATAACACCGTTCGACAACTGATCTCAACAGGAGTTATCTCTATTGATTTTGTAGTATCAAAGGATAACATTGCGGATCCGCTAACCAAAGGTTTAAATCGAGATCAAGTTGATAAGACATCGAAAGGAATGGGACTAAAGCTCATGAATGTATAAGGTGTTGTGTGAAGGAAAACCCAACCTTGTTGACTGGAGATCCCAAGATCTAGGTTCAATGGGACAACCTAATTGCATAGACCTTGTGTGGTCACTGTGGGGGTAACCCTAGACCATTCCTATGATGTAAACAGTGACTAAGTGGATAAGGTTAAGCTATATGAGCTTTTAATGATTCTTTGTGCATCAAGTTGAGCAAAAGAAATCACCTATGTGAGAGTGAAGTGGGGTCGCTTCAAAGGAAACTAATGGGGCTTAGTTGTCCTAAACTCTTGCAGAACCAGGAGATGTCCATGACCATAACGGACATAACCATGAGAACCAAAAAAAAAAAAACCGTGTTAAGTTGATATTTGTGTGAGGTATATCATCGTTTACACAAACGGCAGAATAGTTCAAAGACATCGCGTCTACTAGTCAGCCAGTAAAGTAAATATACTTTCACAAGGGAAGGTTCAAAGGTTGTAGCCTACCTATCCTATGCAGATATTGACTGTAGAAACTATCACCACTTCGAATTTTTGAAAATGTCCTTTATTTATTTTCAATTTTCATTCATGTGGGGGATTGTTGGAAATATAGCATTGGACAATTGATTTTTTTTTTTTGTCAACTTTGAGTGTAAATATTTAACGGAAATGTTACGTTTTGAATAACATGGAATATGTCAATGTATTCTACGTAACACGAGCTTTTCAACGATATATTATACGCTCAAAACGGATTAGAGGTGAATGAGAAATTGAAGTTCAAAGTGAGCTCAATGGAATGGTGAAGGAATGGAGAAATTGGATGAAAAATCCCATATCCCACATGGGTTATGAAGGAAGGGAGAGTTGTGTTTATAAGCTTTGGCACTTTATGGGCTTGTAAGAATTATAAGCATAGAGGCTCTCTCTCGGGCGCGCAGGGGGGGGTGCAAATCCAACGTTCCGGGCTTGGGTTCCAAAGGCCCAATGCGCACCCGCACGACGTGGGCGACGCGAATGCTGCTCCGAAATCGGCCAGCCCGCGCACGGCCCATTTTTAATTCGGTCCGATAATTTTTTCTCCCTTAAAGATCCATTCAAATTCCTAACAGCTCTATTAATTTTGTAACAGCAAAATTAATATGAATAAACACCTTTAATGATACATTATGTGCTATTATTTTCGTAACTCCCTTTGGCAGCCTTAAAAAAAGGTTTTAATTTCTGGTTTGAAGATGTTCTTGCACGAAAATTCTTCTTCCTCTTTGCAAAAAAAAATAGAATTCTATTCTTAGACCTCTAGGTTCTGGTGGTGGTTTATTACACGGTTAGAGTTCGATTCTGATTGCGGTTGTATCCTGGGAGACGTATTCTACCTCGGCCGAATAAACGTCTTAAGGAGACTGGTTTCAGGCCTCCGCAATAAATCTTTGTTCTTGTGAAAAGGTTGAATAGTATTTTCAATTTCATTGTTCTTTACTTCAATTGTAATCTCCTGCTTATTATAATATTGCTTATACTGTTGTTTGTACACGGCTGCATTAACGAGGCTAACAATTATACTTTAATTATACCTTAGTTATACCTTAATATACAAAGGCATAATTAGTTATACTTTAGTGAAAAAAATATGTCGGAAAAAGTATATACATATGGACTTTGTTTCGAAGATAAATAAAAAATAAAAAAAACTTTCTAAAGTCGGATGACAAAAAAATAAACGGATTGAGAGATAAATACAAAATTAGATTTAAAATTATAAAAAAGGAGAGAGAAACGTGGACAAATTAGAGGATGTATTTTGGAGATTATGAATTTTTACTTTTGTTGTTTTTTGGGCAAAACTCACGTAAAACAGGAATAAGTTTTTTAGGTATTTTTGAAATTTTGGAAAGTTTTTTATGTATTTATGTAAACTTTTGATTTGTATGTAAAAAAGTTATATAGTGTCAAAAAGTAAGTATTTTATGTAAAAACCCCTTCTTTTTATATAATAAAATTAGGAGTTGGTCATAGCCCATCCGCTGGCCCTTTCTTTTCCGTCTTTGAATTCAAGGATTTGAGCTTTTAATTTCTGTATGAAAAAAAGTTATGCCCGATATTACTCTGGACTTTACATAAGCATCATCAAATGCATAAGGAGATTTTAGCTAGATGCCACCAAAGTAATCATTTATTTCAAAAGTAACAACAAGCACCACTTTATTTCAAAAAAAATATCTGATACTTTATTTGAAAAATAAAAGAATTTCTCAGAGCTCCTATACCAAATCTAAAACGTGTGCACAAATAAGGAAAAATGCGAGAAACACAAAAGAAAAATCGCTAAAATCTATCAACAAATTACAAAAAACTCTCACAGCATTAAACACATGAAAAATCTTTAAATTGACATATCTTTTGCTATAGTCTTCAGAATGACTATTATAATTTTTTTTATAAACTGAATTTGAAACTCTATAATCATCATCGATTACTATTACGACTAACTCTGGGGTTAAAAAAGAAAAAAAAAAGTTTAGATTTTTATTCAACGATTTTAAAATTTTATAGCAAATATTTGAAAATTTTGGTACTGCAAGCCGATAGCTCAATATCACAAGGTGAATATTAAAATTAAAGTAATTCTTATATACAACAATGACAATGCATCGATATCACTTACTGATGTATAACAGTGTGATACCTCTATTATTTTAACGAATTTTTACTAAAAATAACACTGATAACTTGGTAAACTTTGAAATAATAATATTAATTAATATAAATAATAATGTTCTCTTTCAATAATAAAGAAATAATAATGATGAATTTATTGTAGTAATAATAATAATAATTTCTCTCAATAATAAAAATATAATACTAGTGATAATAATTTGGGAGGATATCAGTGATCTATAAAATCTTGCACGAAGGTTGACACTAATAATATAAAAGCGGGAAAAAAAAACATCTTATTGCAACAAATAAGGTTTGAACTTGCAACCTCCTCCTTAAAAACCACTAAGCCAAACACACTATTTTAATATATAATACACCTACTGTTGTATAAAAAAAAAAAAAAAAAAAAAAAAAGGTAATTGCAAAATAAAATTTAGAAAACCAGTATTTAGGGGCATAATTTGAATATTTGGATGCCATCCATTATGGGGAGTGCTTTACTTTAAATTAAATAGATAGATCTTTAGATAGTTGTGGAACTAATTTGACTTTTGAAGTTGAGTTATCTAGTTGAATATGAATTTGAGTAGAAATGAAGTTTTTAAAGGGGCGAGCACTTCAAGCAATTATCTTTATTATTCATAAGACTCAAATTTAGGGATAACTGTGGGGCAAGGCAGAGGTGGGGTAGGGGCCGGAATGCAATATCATCCCCTCTCCGCCACTAGAGAGAAATCCAAATTCCCGCGAGAACGATTGGGAAACATCTTACCATCCTCATCTCCGTAGGCATCTCTGTCCCTATTCAATACTTCTAAAAATCTTTGTTTATACGTCAAAAAAATAAATTCATACATTTAAATCTTTGTGCAGAATTTTTGCACTACACTATGTATTTTATACACTATAATGTATATTCTGCTCTGTAGTATATATACAATATATTCTCTGCACTGGATTATATACCATATTGCTGCATAAACCATCCCCCGCTTGTGGAGGGAGATTTTTCTTTATCTCCACTCTCATAGAGAACTAATTTAGGGATTCTCCGTTCCGTTGGGGCGACTGATGATTCCTACTCGAACTTGAGATATTGCTTAAAAGAAACTATATCTTTTGCTTTTTTTCAATTGAGGGAAGGATTAGGGCATGATAATATTGCCAAAAATAGGGGAAGAAATCGGAGAAGACAAGGTGAAATGAAGCGTGTGAAAAAATAAAAAATAAAAAGACAGTAAAAAAGAAGGAAGTGATAGTGAAACTGAAACCGAAACTGAAGTAGCCACTACATACCATATTCATCTGTGATATAACGTGAAATTGTTGGTTCCCAGCTGTCGCTGTACTCTGACCTCACATGTCCCCTTCTCCTTTTTCTCTCCCCAGATTCCCCTTTTCCTTTTCTCATCAACAAGTTGCTTCTCCCCCTCTTTTTTCCTCTATATATCCTCTTCTCTCTTCTTTCTCTACTCCCTCTTCTTCTTCTCCTCTCACTCCTTCACTAAGATAAGATCTTTAATTTAATTTTCTTCTTCTTCTTCTCTTCCCCTTTTTCAGCTATTATAGATGCTGGGTTGAGTCTCTAGAGTCTGTTTCTAGTACTCTCTTATCTACACTTTTTTTTTTTTTGTTGTTGTGGGTATTCAAATTAAGTTAATCTTGATGATAAATATCTTAATCTTGATGTTTGAGATTCATGTCTCCAATTCTCAGTGAAATCTTTCTTTCTGGGTTTATGATCAATTCCACCTTCATTCGCAGGACCCATCTTGTTCAATCCTTCTCTGTTGTTTTCCTCTACTGGTTATACTATGTTTCATGATTCTGGCCTAATTTCAACTTCTTAGCCTATTATAGATCTTCATTTATCTACTACTGTCTATTAATAATCTGCATATTTGTGTTTTGAGTTTGTTTCTTGTGGGTCCTGCTCTATTATCTCTCTCAGTTTTTATTAATAAAAAAAAAATTAAGTAGTAATTAGATGGGTTCATCAAGTGGATTATCATCAGGGTCAAGTTTGATCCAAAACTCAGGATCAGAAGGAGATTTGCAGGTATTAATGGATCAGAGAAAGAGGAAGAGGATGATATCAAACAGGGAATCAGCAAGGAGATCAAGGATGAGAAAACAGAAGCATCTTGATGATCTAACGGCTCAGGTTTCTCAGCTGAGAAAAGAGAATCAACAGCTGATTACAAGTATTAATCTCACTACTCAGCATTTTTTGAACATTGAATCTGATAATTCCATTCTTAGAGCTCAGGTTGGGGAACTGACCCACAGATTGCAGTCTTTGAATGAGATTATAAGCTTTTTGACGGCTAATAACAGTACTGTTCTTCAAGATCTAAACGACGTTTTTGTCCCTGAACCAGTTGCTGATACCTTCATTAATCCTCTAAATATGGGATATCTCAATCAGCCTATTATGGCCTCTGCTTCCGCTGATATTTTCCAGTATTAATGACAACCATCTATCCTATCTGCAAGAGGAGGAGATAGTAATTAATGTGTTTTTATTAAGTTGTTGTGTTGTCTAGTAGTGTTTAAGGTTAATTAGTGAATTGATTAAGGATGAATTAAGGAATAAGAGATGATTGGGGTCTGTCTGTAAATGAGGATAGATTTGTAATATCCTATGTTATGATAAAAGTATCTGGTAATTTACATGGTGGTTGGTGTAGATTTATGTTCTTTTCTTTTGCCTTTTGTTATCAATTATGTAATGCGATTTTGACTTTTGGCTTTTGTGTCTATTCTCTACTGTTTCAACCTTCAACTAATGTGAAAGCTTTTTATTATTATTGTAGCACTCTCAACTCTCTCCCATTTGACCATTTTTATGCACCCAGAATATCATAATATATTCTAGTTGCAAATCATGAGGTTAATAATAACTTGATTTAATTTGGCACTGATCACATATTTAGATCACAAATTTAATTTGTCACGCTAATATTCCGTCCGAAAAATTGGCCAGAATGACCTTATTAAAGTCATAATAATATTTTGGTGAGTTTTTCAATCGAAAAGTAACTTTAATAACCATTGTTTAAGATCTTCAATGACCATGAAAGCTTTTAGTCGTAAATATTTTTCTCTCTTTTCTATTTGTACTCTTACTTTATACCTACTGTAACATGTTATCGAATGGTTGATTGAGTAAATATACAACAAACAAGACTTGTAGTGAAATAGGCTAGTTTAGTATCAAATGGTATATTATGCGTAATTTTTAGTGAAAAAGACTAATCCTTGTAAGCATTTATGACAATATAATATATTATTATTTTTCATCTTTCTTTGAGTGAGACCTGCATTTCACCCCAAATAAAAGATTTAGAGTTTAACTATTTATGAGATTAGATACAATATTTTTTAAAAAATTGAGAGTTATATATTAAAAGAAATTGTGTGTAAATTATATTTATTTTATGGTCATAATAGATATTTTTGCTCTTTACTCATATTCTTTTCTCTCTATAAGTCAAAAGTATTTAGTCGCATATTTATATTAGAAAGTTTAAAAATATAAAAAATAGCAGTGATGGATTGTCTAGAATCCTTCGAGAGATCCAGGTTCGGATTGTTCTTCGGGCCGGATATGGTATCGTTCTTGCAAGACAGAAAAGTTAAGACACCGGTAACCTCTAGAGTAAGCTCCGATGCCTAAGTCAGTCTGGGCTGTTCTTAGCTGTGAGTGTGTTAGTTTGATTAGAATGAGTTGGATTTACCTCTACGTACCCTCCTTTTATAGGGTTAGTGATAGAGTTGGTTTTGGATTAGGAGTACTTCTAAGCCCTTCTTTTAGTCAAACTGAAAGACTGTTTCCTAGACTCCACGTGGGACATAGAGTCCTTCTCCTAGTGCAACACAGTAAGTAGACTCTTAGCAGGATATCATCACCTATCTTCTAGAACCTTTCCACAGAAGAAGAAGATCTGGACCGGATCAGCTACGAAAACCTTTGCGTTCTTCCTAGAGAACCGGACGAGATATCTGGCGTATCGGACCCGGATGATGGACCCGGTCTCTTGATGACCGGATGTCATCATAAGTCCCCCCTAGTTCTGAAGAACTCTTTAGGGTTTAATGTCCAAAAACCCTGCCTAGAGCCACGGCTCACCAACTTTTTGCCACGTACTAGGAAACTGCAGGGACACGACCCTTGGCCTACCCCTCAATTTTCAAAAGCTATACCTCTTCGTTTTCCCCCTAGAAGGCTATTAATTGGTGCATTTGTCTTCTCCAAGCATTATCTTGCTCCATTCTACCTTCCCATCATCTCCGAGCAAAGCTAGTAAGTTCTCTTCTTTTCTTCCTTTCTTATTTCCTTTCTGGTTGTGTTTTTTCTTTCATTTTGCACATTAGTCTTAGACATACCTTCTCGTCCTTGTGAAAGTCCTTGTGGAAACCATGGAATCTCCAAACTAGTCTTGGTCTTCAAGCACTGTTCATCGCCCCCCTGTCTCCTCCTGTGGAGGTAGACTCCACCGTGGCCAGACTTTCCTCATTAGAGTCCTCAGAGAGCACACATTCCGCTAGAGAAACGAGCGCCCCAGCATACCGTACCTTAACAAGCCATGCCGCTAGAACCGTCAAGGAGAAAAACCTATCCCCCAAAATCTCTAAAATGCCTTCCTCCATTACTGAAGGGGAAATACGCCAACTACAGACCATCCACCCCTGGTTGGAAGTCTGCAACTGGCTCATTCCCTCTCCTAGCCTGAGAGTGCACCAGCCTCTTGAAGGCTTCTTCTTTATACTCCATCACATCAAAGGCGGGTTCACTTATTCGCTATCGGTAGAGATCTGCAGTATATTGAACAGGTACAACGTGTGTCTGGCATAGCTACACCCGAATGTCATAGAAGACATCTGCCTACTATACTGGTTGTGCTGCAACCTCAGGATCCGAATTACCAGTGCAATGTTCCGGCATATTGCCACACCAGTCCTCTGGAATACAAATAGTGATCATCTTATGATGGCAAAAGGTCCCCTCTTCCGAATTTTTACAAGCCGCACCTCATCTGTCAAGGGCTTCAAGAACCTCTTTTTCTTCATCAAGCTGAAGGACGATGCTCCCCCATTTCCTACCGCATGGTCCTTTCAACCTACATAGGGAATGAAGGGAGCAAAGGACAAGCTCTCTCCCCAGGAGACAACAGACCTGGAGCTATTGAGCTCCGTTCCTACTCAGTACTGGAAGCTCTAGTACACGGTTAAGGCTTTCCACCAAGGGCTGCCATTGGCAGCACTTGATGACCGGACTAGGCTCCCTGTTTTCTTTAGTGACCTCTAGAGGACCAATGTACTTTTTCCTTGTTATACTCATTTGTATTTTGCATTTTTAGCAGGGATGTCACTCGCTGATACTGTTGCAGCCTTAAAAGCCCAGAAAAGTGGATCCAAGCCCGTGACCACTATCACAGTTGCTCCTCTGGTTCCACCTATCTCTGCCTCCAGCCTTCTGAAGCCAGTTGACATCCGAGGTGGAAGTACCGAACGCGCCCTAGGGAGCAGAAAAAGAACCTCTATCCCTGCACCTACTGTAGGTAAAGGAAAGAAAGTTCATACGGTAAGATCCCCCTTTCCATTTTGCCTTCTGTAACATATGGTGAGGTTTACACTCGGCTTTTGCTTTACAGGATGTGGCTCCAGACTTCTCTCGTCCCGCCGTCGATGACAGCCCTATCAGGGAGATCTTACTTTCTAAATTTGGGAAAAAGGCTAGCCTAGCCGATCCACTAGTCCAGCTAGAGCTGAGCAACAGGATATATCTTCCAGCTGATTCATCTCGGATGGGGACTTTGAGTAATCGGACCATTGGTACCCGGGTCCTGAGCAAGCTTTACATCATAAGTACTCCGATTTTATTGCTCCAAGGTTTTTTGGCGTTACTTACCTGACTACTTTTGCAGGCCATTCCGTTCCTTTTAAAAAGGGTTAAAGAAGTGGACGTATCTATGACTAGAGCTTGGCAGGTGCTTTGGAAAGGAAGAAAATGGAAGAGGCTTTGGCCGAGGCTGCTGTGAAGGCTGAGTAACAGCAGAAGGCTCTAGACACGGCTATCATTGAAAATGCCGCCTTAAAACGTTCATTAATGTCATCTGAGGTTGCTCTAGAACGGGAGAAGGAGAGGTATAAAAATGACCTTGCTGCAGTGGAGAAAAAGCTGAAGGGCAAGACTTTGATGTACAGGCGGTTGGTCCTCTTGTATGGTGACCGCATCCTCGAGAAGTGTGTAGAGGTGCATCCGGACATCTCCTTTAGGGATATAGATGCGGATTTTCTCCAGGAGGCGGATCTCCCTCCTCTCTCCCGCTTGTCCGAGGATGAAAGTCATGTTCCCCTCGATGCGGTCCTTGGTGCTCCCACGTTGGGGGTAGACTCAGTTGAACGGGGTGCAGATGCACTGAATCCTGAGTAGTTTATGACTGCCTCCCCACTTTTTATGTGATTGACATTCTCCCCTTTTTTAAGGGGTATTAATACAAAGTATGATTTTTGCTTTTTACTTGTTCCAAGGTATATGGTTGTTTGTTCTGGGCTTCATGGGCCCTTAAAGCTTTGTTTAACCATGGATACAGTACAGCTACTTTCATTCGAAAGCAAATGTCATGACCCAGACTTTAATATGAACCACATTCAAAAGCGAATTTTATTATGGTAAGGCCGAGATGATCGAAAGTGAATAATATAACACCGGAATTAATATAAATCAAATATTCGAAAGTGAACTTGTTGATTATTTATAAAACTGAGATGATACAGCATTATAATGATAAAGTTGCCTCATTAAAAATCTCAGCAAGGAAAACCCTGAGGGAAAAAACCGTTGCTGAGAGAAAAAGAGTGCAACATATACAATAATGGGTTTTTAGCCCTGTTGGTACTTCCGAAGCGCTCTTGAGTTCCATGTGCATGGGACTTCTTTCCCATCCATGTGGCTTAATTTGTACATTGCTGGTCCCAGTGCTTTCTCAATTCGGTAGGGACCTTCCCATTTTACCGCTAATTTTTCTTTGCCTTCTCGCACTTATGAGGCTTCCGAATCTAGGAGCACTAGATCCCCTGGCTGGAACGCCACTGCTTTAACTCTCCTATCGTGATATCTGGAAACCTTATTTTTGTAGGTTGCCATGAGGACAGAGGCTCTATCTTGTCTTTCTTCCAATGAGTTAAAATGGAAACGCAGGTTGATGTCGTTCTGAGCCTCGTTGTAATATGCCACTCGGTCACTAGGGGAACCTATTTCCACCGGGATCATAGCCTCAGTGCCGTATGTCAGTGCAAAGGGCGTTTCTCCTATTGCTCGCCTTGGAGTGGTCCGATAGGCCCAGAAAACGCTGTTGAGTTCCTTAGCCCATGCTCCTTTGTGCCCCTCCAACCTCTTCTTTATGTCGTCGTATTGTATTCGGTTCGTGACCTCGGTCATGCAATTGCTCTGTGGATGCGTCACCGAACTGCATCTATGGGTAATGTGGAAGCTCTTGTAGAATTTCTCTGAATTTTCTGGCGGTGAACTAGGTTCCATTGTCCGTGATGATTACATTTGTTATACCAAACCTGCCTAAGATGTGCTTTTGTATAAAACTTATCGCCTTTTCTGGAGTGATGGTGGAGATAGCTTCAACCTCCACCCATTTGGTGAAGTGGTCTACAGCTACAATTATCCACTTCCGCTGCTTGCTTACTTCTAGCATCGGGCCCACTAGATCAATTCCCTATGTGGAAAAGGGCCATGCTGTTAAGATGGGCTTTTGTTCTGCTAGGGGCTGGTTTGTCTTTTTGGCATGCAGCTGGTATTGGTGGTATGCCGCAATGTAGGCGTCCATATCCTCCTTCATGGTTTCCCAAAAGTAGCCCATTAGCATTGCTCTGCGAACAGTGGCTAAGGCCACCTGATGAGATTCGCATATCCCTTCATGGAGTTCCCTCAGCACGTAATCTCCTTCCTCTGTTGAGATGCACTTCATCCATAGGCGACTGAAGGACTTCCGGTAGAGTTGCCCACCAATGACTACATATCTAGCTGATTTCCTTGAGATCCGGTGAGCTTCAGTTTCTTCTTCTGGTAATTTTCCTTCTTTGAGGAAGTCAACAATGGGCTTTGTCCAACATGAGCTGTCATGATTTATTGCCAAAGCCTCCATTTGTTCGGTACTTAGGTGTGATTGTACTTTGTATGAGCAGTATAGGTGCTGCCATTCCACCTTGCTGGAAACTGCTTTAGGAAGCTCGTCTGCCAGGCTGTTTGCTTCATGGGGTATGTTTTCTATCTTCCAGGCCGTCCCTTGTGATTTGATTGCTTTTAGCAATATCCGGACCTTGTCCAAATACCCGCTCATGGATGAGTCCTTGACCTCAAAGTGTTTATTTATCTGGTTAGTGTAAGCACCGGAATTTTACTCCTCCCTCAAAAAAAAAAAGAATAGTCGTACGACTTTAACTACAGTCATACGACTGTAATCAAACTACAGTCGTACGACTGTAGCATCGTGGCAGGTGAGCCAGCCTATACCCTAAAAGCTGAAAAGGAGGAAAGAAAAAAGGAGGCCGGACAGAAAAGAGAAAAAGAGAGAAAAGGGAGGAGAGAGCTCAGAAAATCAAGGAGAGAGAAAGAAGAAAAGAAACAAGGAAAAGAAAGAACTCATCTTCAAGGATCCCTCAGCATTTGGAGATTTTTGATCCAAAGTTCCTAACCCTAACTCAAGGAGAAAAGTGCGAATTTCAGTGGATTGGAGCGACGCCAGGGGCCAATCCTAAGGTGAACACGTGCCAAAAAGGTTACCACTATTTATCCTTTCTGTTTTTCCAGCTTTCTGGGTCATTGGTGTGGTTTTGTGCCATTTTTGTTCATTTTTCCGCGTTTCTGTTTCTGTAAATCAAGAACAGTCGTGCGACTGTTCTTGAGTTCGATGAACAGTTGTACGACTGTATTTACAGTCGTACGAGTGTTCTTGATTTTCAGGCATTTTCTCCCAGTTTACTTCAAATAAAATTTTGGCGAAATCCTAATTTTGGACTGCTTACAGTTGCACCACTGTAATTTATAATCGTACGACTTTAGTTACAGTCGCACGACTGTAATGATATTTCCAGAATCAAAATTTCCGTTTTAATCCTAAAAATTTCCAACAATCCCTAAAAATTCAAAAAATCCAAAAATCATCAAAATGAATTTTGTTGTGTGCATTCACGACCATAGATTCAATTTTCAGTAAAATTGCATTTAGAACAATGCCACGGAGACCCGATTCTCCCAAAAACCGACCCACCTCACATGTAAATAATGCATGTAAACCGAAAAAATTGTTTTCAAAATGATTTTCCCACAAAACCAAAAATATAGGGATGTTTCAAAATGTTTTCCAGGTCTAATCGGACCGGCTAGCCGAGCCGACCCAGTTATCCCCTAAATGCATGCCCCCAATTCCTGATTTTCCCAATTCTGTCTATTTATGTCCTATTTGTGACGTGCTACATATTGTGCTAACCACTGTTTGCAGCTTTTTATTTTTATTTTTGATGTATTTAATAGAATTAATCGTGTATCCTAGGCGATTGTATTTTTCTAGATAAATCGTGTATTCTAGGCGCTTGTAAAAGTGAGTTCGAGAGTTTTTATTTTTTGTTCGATCAGGTTGTAATAATTTAATCATTTACTATTTTATTTTACCTGTATGCGCACTGTATGTCTATTTATTTCAATAAAGTTGACTTTAGAGTTTGAAATACCGTCTATGAACATTGGCCAATTTTATTCTAATTAGACATGAAATAAGGGACTTGTCCGGACCCAAATCTCTGGATAGTGTAGCGGCCGTTCATCCGGTTCAGCTGCATTATAAATTTCCCGGTTGAGCTCAGCCGGGTGGCGACTCCTACAATATTCATCGAGACTTAGGTCTCGGTTCTTTTAAGAATCAATTCCATTTATTTTTCAAAACCGAATTTCCATTTATAAAAACCCCACGCGAGGGAGGGGTCCGCCCGAGATGGAGGCGCCCCTTCCAAAAGGGAGTCTCGCGTTCTGTCGAAAACGTCGTCCGCTCACAGTAGCGACTCCGCTGGGGAATTTCTTAAAAAAGTTTTCTTAAAAACTTAAAAGAATTTGACAAGCCCTGAAAAGTATCTAATTAAAATAAGGTGGATGATTCTCGATTGGTATTTCATTTTGCATTTTTAGTTAGACATGCTTGCATTAGGTTTAATATCCCATTCTAGCCCGGTGGATTGTTGAAGTGTCCCCTTTGTTCCTCCTGGTCTTAGGGGCATGGATACAAAACACCACTCATAGCCTCGTACGAACTCCTTCGTTCAGACCCTTGAGTGGGGAGAAGTGAGGAGTATATTTTGCTATGGGAACATTGATTTTAACTCGACTTGGACCGAACTCATATAGACAATCCTAGTTGGATTCCCTTAGGATACCAAAATAATTATGTGAATAAAATAAAATCGCGCCTTCATCATCCCCGGTTGGTGATCGAAGAGAACCCCGCCTAGGACTCGGTTAGAATTTTTGAGACCAACCACGCTTGGAGTAATAAGGTTGGAAGAATTTGTTTTATGTGTTACATGTTTCTCGCCATCCCGTGGCATATCATCATCGCTATCTACGCATGCATAACATACCATAATCACCATTTTCCATACACATGACAAATCATACATAAAACATTTTTGTGTGATATTAACCCATATTTTTATGCAGCCACGTGCATTTTATTTTCGTGTGAAACCATTAAATCATCTGTTTTCCATTCATACTAACCGTTTCTTTTTCAGCCATGACATTAAATTTGTGTGATTAGCATTTTTTCACATAGCATACATAACATCATTATATGTGTCATGCATCCTAACCACGTTTTTGTGTAGCCATTTGCATTTTGTGTGTCATAAGCATTCATGACATATCATTTAAATTAAATTAGGGGCATTCCAAGGAAGCCCACCACGATCATATCATTCCATCATATATCGGATATCCTAAAATACCCGTGTTTTGCCAATGCACCGGATTGCATTCGGCCATTCCACCAAATCATTTCATTCAATAGAGACCACAATGGTCCTAAGTATATTTCCGTGTAACGATTTACACGATGCATTTCATGACATCATACTCATTCGTCACAAAAATCATATAACATTGTGATCCACATCGGGTTACTTCATGACATTACTATATCATTCAAGGCACTCCCCGAGTGCTGAGTTAGTACACATGAAGGGGCATTTCATAACATCCCAAATCATGCAAGGTGTTCCCCGAATGCCGAGCTTTTGTCCATGTCCCCATCACACGTGACTCTCTCATAATATCATTTCATATCATATGCTTAAAAGCATCAGAGCTTTATCCATGGGCCGGTCCTATGTGACCATTTCATATCATCTCATAGACCTACAAAGCGTCGAACTCCGTTCGTGTGTCGGTAAACACGCGACCATTTCA
Organism: Euphorbia tirucalli; assembly: GCA_039660915.1. Lineage (NCBI taxonomy): Eukaryota > Viridiplantae > Streptophyta > Magnoliopsida > Malpighiales > Euphorbiaceae > Euphorbia > Euphorbia tirucalli. The sequence goes on from CM077639.1 coordinate 19,123,935, forward strand.
CAAAATCCATTAGGTGCCCCAAAAGCACCAAAATTTTACCCGTGTGGCGGTCCACACATGACATTTTTGCATAGCATTGGGTGTTCTTAGAATGTCCAAAGTCAAAAGAATAAAAACAAGGGAATCATCCTCATTATCTCACGACGTACATCTCATTCATCCGTCAAACGTTCAAGCACTCCATAAGCACCAAGGGCTTTACAGCATGCACTGAGTCACTTAAGTGTTCCAAAAATGCTAGAAACTTCACCAAACCCCTTAGGTCTTCTGTAATCATTATAAACCCTATCCTTATGTCTCGTGCATCCAAGCACTAAATCTCTTCCCCGTGTAAGACAAGCTCTACACGTACCGCTTTAAACACTACACCTCCTCCCCGTGTAAGACACGCTCTACACGTACCGCTCCAAATCTCTTCCCGTGTAAGACACGCTCTGCACGTACCGCTTTAAACTCTACACTTCCTCCCTGTGTAAGACACGCTCTACACGTACCACTCCAAATCTCTTCCCGTGTAAGACGTGCTCTGAACGTACCACTTTAAACTCTACACTTCCTCCCCGTGTAAGACACTCTCTACACGTACCGCTCCAAATCTCTTCCCGTGTAAGACACGCTCTACACGTACCGCTTTAAACTCTACACTTCCTCCCCGTGTAAGACACGCTCTACACGTACCGCTCCAAATCTCTTCCCGTGTAAGACACACTCTGCACGTACCACTTTAAACTCTACACTTCCTCCCTTTGTAAGACACGCTCTACACGTACCGCTCCAAATCTCTTCCCGTGTAAGACACGCTCTGCACGTACCGCTTTAAACTCTACACTTCCTCCCCGTGTAAGACACGCTCTACACATACCACTCCAAAAACCTTTTCCTGTGTAGACACGCTCTGTACGTACCGCTTTAAACACTACACCTCCTCCCCGTGTAAGATCTGCTCTACACATACCGCTTCAAATATTAACTCTCCCCCCGTATAGGATCCGCCCTATACGTATAAGAACTTCGCAAGTATCACCTTGCTTTGATCCGTGGACACCCTGCATGTCATTTTATCCATGTGGTGTATATTTATACGCCACGCTCTACTTCAGCATATAGCTTCATCAATAACATTCATTGCATTTTCCACGTTTCCATTCTTGGCTTTGTGTACACTTGACTAGCTTAGAATTGCATAACATGACATGGCATCACATGATATCATTATTCATACATGCATGCATCACTTCACGCATTCATACCCACATCATATCTTGACTTGGTATCCTCTGTGCGCATACCCCAGTCGATGCTGACAAGTGTTTTTATCAGGGGAGAAAGGGAAGTAGTCTCGAGAATGGCTGGCCCAATGAACTTCACCGCCATAACAGATGTCGTGGATGATTATGTTGCTTCATCACGATTCCAAAAAGGTGGTCAGGGATGAGGCGGCGGCAATGTTAGAAGATATGCTTAGAGATGATCTTGATAAGATAGAAAAGCTGATGACTAGGTGTTCTGAATTAGAGGCACGTGTGACAAAGCTCGAAGGAGTAATAAGAGGGCTGACTGGTGAAGCAAAATCGAAGGTCCCCCTTAAAGCGAATACTGACCTTGTTCCACGACAAACCAGGAGTCCACTCCTCGAGGGTGACGGAAAGGGCATATCCCCATGGGCTATTTCGTTGAGCCGATTATTTTCCAAATGTAGGAACGGCGGTCTCTTGAGTTCTCTAAAGTTGTTCGAAAACCTAGCTGAGACAGACAAAGGCAAGTTCTGTTCCTATCACGTGACAGTGGGGCACCACACAAACGACTACAAGCAACTGCTGAGGGCCATTCGACTACTGATCGCTGACGGGAAAATGGTGGAGTCACCCTTGAAGCCCAATGTCCAGAGCAATCCTTTGCCCCCAGCTTTGACTAGCTATCAAAGTTGATGATGCAGCAGCAAAAGAAGACCCTCCGTATATGGAGGATGATAATTATTTTGATGTATCTATTTTGTTCTTTATCTTATTTTGTGAACAATGCAGCCCACAAGGTGTTTAATGTAATGTAATTTGATTTCAGTTATTTGTGTAATATTTTCCTGGACGGAATACTGTGCATGCATAAAAACATTCATTTAATGTCTTTAGCATACATGACACATCATTACGTGAAATGAGCCTAAGGACAGATGAGCATCCAAGATGATATCCGTCCTGAAAGACCTTATGACTGATAAGAGAAAGAGAAATTGCAAAATGCCTAAAAGCATGGAAGACCTAGAGATCGACAAAGGATAGCAGGATGCAGAGTTACAAAGAATCCGAAAGACAAGTCCAGCCAAGCGGAAGTTCCGTAGTAAAAAAAAAGGGTGTCAAGTTCCGAAATAAGAATACATCTGTATCATATAATATTTCACACCATATCATCCCCGATAATAGAATGCAAGTTCTGCGGCAACAGTACAATCGTTCCAGAATAAAGGAGAGAGGCATCATGTATCACCTCTGCACCACCCATAATCCAGCAGGATAGTACAAGCAGCTAACAAGCACATCAAAAAGGTGTTGACAAATATGGCATCTATCTATAAAGGCTAAGTTAGCATGCTACCATTTGTCTCACAAATACACTGAATTAATGCAGGAATAACATTAAGGAAACGACGCGGCCATCAACCTGCAGAATCGAAGCGGTCCTACCAAGAAAGACAGAGACCAAGTTGTCAACCCCTTCAATCGGGACAGGCTCAGGTTTCCACAAAAAAAAGAAAAAAAAAAAAAAGAAAAGTCCAATGGATTGAAAATCATGAAAGCAATCCATGCAAAAGTTAGGACAGTAAGGTGAGCACCACCGGCAGGAAAATCCGTAGGGACCAGTTGGTGGCAGTCATGGGTTCGGTGGAGACGGATACCATACTCATCTTGTCCTTAATTTCATTTCATTTATAATGTGCATTATGCTAAAACATTATCAATGAATGAATGAATGAATGTCTTGCCCTGTTCATTTAAATATCCCAAGTTTTGCCTGAAATTGAATTCACATCATGCATCATATATGGCTATATGCTTGTGAGCTTCAGTAACAGCGATGGAACAACCAAGTCCTACAAGACTTCCCACAATCGTCTCATCATCAGAGGGACAGTGGGCATGGCGACGCTTCAATTAATTCCTGGTTATCATCGACCTGTACTGAATTAGAAGTCTTCATCTTAAAAAAAAAAAAAAGGAGCTCGCTGAGGTAAAAACCAAAAAGGCACCTCAGGCAAAAATTAGAGTAGCTCGCTAAGCTGAAAACCCATATTGGGTAGTTTAGGCAAAAGTTAGATCACCTTTATAAAAAAAAGGGGGGGGGGGGCTCGCTAAAGTGAAAACCGAAAAGGTGCCTTAGGCAAAAATTAGAGCAGCCCGCTAAGCTGAAAACCCATATTGGTAGTTTAGGCAAAAGTTAGGGCATATGAAAAGCTCGCTAAGGTGAAAACCGAAAAAGCGCTTTATGCAAAAATTAGAGTAGCTCGCTGAGTTGAAAACCCACTTTGGGCAGCTCAGGCAAAATTTAGAACACTTCCAAATCCATGAAGCCTAGGGGCAAAGAAGGCAAAACCTCTCCGTCATTCCCCCAGCAGGAACATTTCATTAATCTCCAACAAGATCCTCTGTATTATTTCTCAACGACATCGTTGCCAAGAACAGCACCACTTTCTCTCCAACAATCATCGTACTTCCTCATTAGCCATCATATATCCCTGGCAGAATCGCAAGAATTATATTGCACCCAAAATTTTGCTTCTCCAGCTATGGACGATCAATCGCACAACATATCTTCCCCAATAAGAACTTGGAATGTCAAGATCTAGCAAATGGAACGAAATGCATTTTCTAAAGTTCATTTGCACGTGCACACATTGAAACATATACATGCATTCAAAACATACATGCATACATGCACATACATATCACAACCAACCCAAGAGCAGGTATTCATCATTGTCACCGGACTATCCTGAACCAGGATCGCCCTCAAAGCAGAGATGCACAACGCCGGGTATTTATTGGGCCTTAAAATATGAGAAGGATCCACGCAAATCCAAATCTCAACATAACAAGTCTCCAAGGGGCAGAGCAATCAAGCCGTATTTATCCTTGATCGAAGGGGCAAAAATTTTTGTTTCCAAAATTATTGATCAAGGGATAAATACTCCTTTACATTCAAGCATGGTTTCAGATCCTTGAACCTCTTATTATTTCAAGTCCACCCAATTCCAGTAGGATTTCAAATCGTCAAAATTTCATCTTCCTTTGCCTTGGGTAATATAGACCCGGTATCGGCTTATCCGCTTTCCACCTTCCTTTGCCTCGGGTAACATAGACCCGGTATCGGCCAATCCATAATCCATCTTCCTTTGCCTCGGGTAACATAGACTTGGTGTCGGCTTATCCGCCTTCTACCTTCCTTTGCCTCGGGTAACCTAGACCCGGTATTGGCTTATCCGCTTTCCACCTTCCTTTGCCTCGGGTAACATAGACCCGGTATCTGCTTATTTCTTCCCCAGCTTTGCCTCGAGTAACCTAGAGCCGATATCAGCTTATTTCAATGGTGGGTTCTTTCCTGTGTCTGCGGTGCTTTGAGTCGTGTTCTTAAATTCACATCAACTATCCCAGAATAAGATCGGGTAGTGAATTTGATCACGTGAGGGGCAGCTGTAAGCGCTGAAATTTTACTCCTCCCTCAAAAAAAAAAGAAAAAAAAAAGAATAGTCATACGAATTTAACTACAGTTGTACAACTGTAATCAAACTACAGTCGTACGATTGTAGCATCGTGGTAGGTGAGCCAGCCTATACCCTAAAAGCTGAAAAGGGGGAAAGAAAAAAGGAGGCTGGACAGAAAAAAGAAAAAGAGAGAAAAGGGAGGAGAGAGCTCAGAAAATCAAGGAGAGAGAAAGAAGAAAAGAAACAAGGAAAAGAAAGAACTCATCTTCAAGGATCCCTCAGCATTTGGAGATTTTGGATCCAAAGTTCCTAACACTAACTCAAGGAGAAAAGTGCGAATTTCAGTGGATTGGAGCGACGCTAGGGGTCAATCCTACGGTGGACGCGTGCCAAAAAGGTTACCACTCTTTATCCTTTCTGTTTTTCCAGCTTTCTGGGTTATTGGTGTGGTTTTGTACCATTTTTGTTCATTTTTCTGGGTTTCTATTTCTGGAAATCAAGAACAGTCATGCGACTGTTCTTGAGTTCGATGAACAGTCGTACGAGTGCTTTTGATTTCCAGACGTTTTCTCCCAGTTTACTTCAAATAAAATTTTGGCGAAATCCTGATTTTGGACTGCTTACAGTCGCATGACTGTAACGTTATTTCCAGAATCAGAATTTTCGTTTTAATCTTAAAAATTTCCAAAAATCCCTAAAAATTCAGAAAATCCAAAAATCATCAAAATGAATTTTGTTGTGTGCATTCACGACCAGAGATTCAATTTTCAGTAAAATTGCATTTAGAACAATGCCACGACAGAGACCCGATTCTCCCGAAAACCGACCCACCTTACATGTAAAAAATACATGTAAACCGAAAAAATTGTTTTCAAAATGATTTTCCCACAAAACCAAAAATACAGGGACGTTTCAAAATGTCTTACAGGTCTAATCGGGCTGGCTAGCCGAGCCGACCCGGTTATCCCCTAAATGCATGCCCCCAATTCCTGATTTTCCCAATTCTGTCTATTTGAGTCCTAGTTGTGACATGCTACATATTGTGCTAACCTCTGTTTTACAGCTTTTTATTTTTATTTTTGATGTATTTAACAGAATTAATCGTGTATCCTAGGCGATTGTATTTTTCTAAATAAATCGTGTATTCTAGGCGCTTATAAAAGTGAGTTCGAGAGTTTTTGTTTTTTATTCGATCAGGTTGTAATAATTAAATCATTTACTATTTTATTTTACCTGTATGCGCGCTGTATGTCTATTTATTTCAATAAAGTTGACTTTAGAGTTTGAAATATCGTTTATGAACATTGGCCAATTTTATTCTAATTAGACACGAAATAAGGGACTTGTCCGGACCCAAATCTCTGGATAGTGTAGCGGCCGTTCGTCCGGTTCAGCTGCATTATAAATTTTCCGGTTGAGCTGATCCAGGAGGCGACTCCTATAATATTCATCGAGACTTAGGTCTCGGTTCTTTTAAGAATCAATTCCATTTATTTTTCAAAACCAAATTTCCATTTATAAAAAACCCAAGTGAGGGAGGGGTCCGCCCGAGATCGAGGCGCCCCTCCGAAAGGGAGTCTCACATTCCATCGAAAATGTCATCCGCTCATAGTTAGACACCAGTCTGGAGTCACTAAGTATCTGGACCTTGCCTAGTCCTAACTCCTTGATCAATTCCAGCCCTTTTATCATCGCTTCATACTCGGCCATGTTGTTCGTGGTCGGAAAATCCAGCTTTACTGCAAAGTGAAGTCAGATCTGATTCGGTCCCCGGATGTATATACCGGGTCCGGCTCCTTCTCTTGATGATGCCCCCTCCACGAAAACTTCTTATTCTTTAGATAGGGGCACCGAATCAGGCTCTAGACCGACAAATTCTGTTACGAAATCTGCCAATATTTGTGCTTTTAAGGCCTGCCTAGGTTCAAACCTGATGTCAAATTCTCCTAGTCGTATGGCCCATTCCGCTTGTCTTTCGGATGTCTTAGGTCTCTGTAATACCTTTTTCAGTGAGAATCCAGTTCTGACGATGATTGTGTATGCCTGGAAGTATGACCTTAACCTATTGGCTACAGATAACAAGGCCAACGCTAGTTTTTCAATGCTCGGGTATCTTGTTTCTACCCCTTTTAGTACTTTGCTTGTATAATATACCGGGAATTTTTACCCTTCTTCTTCCCTCACAAGAACTGACCCAACGGCCTCATCAACAGTAGCTAAGTAAAGATATAATTTCTCTCCTTGCACTGGTTTGCTAAGCAATGGGGGCGAAACAAGGAATCACTTGATTTGGTCAAATGCCTCGTTGCACTCTTTATCCCACTTGAAGGTCTTGCCTTTCTTCAGTGCCTTATAAAATGGCATACATCTTTTTGCGGAAAAAGAAATGAACCTTCCTAAGGCTGTGATTCTCCCGTTCAGCTTTTGGATCTCAATTAGAGTTTTGGGAGGGGTCATCTCCATCACCGCTTTTATCTTTTCTGGATTTGCCTCGATCCCTCTCTGTGAGATCATGAAACCTAGAAATTTTCCTCCTCACACCCCAAACACACACTTCTCAAGGTTGAGCTTAAGTCTGTACTTCTAAAGGATGAAGAATGCTTCCCTTAGATCTCTACGATGGTCAGCTAAGGTTTGGCTTTTGACAATCATATCATCCACATATACCTCGATCATATTTTCAATTAGCTCTTTGAACATGTTGTTCACTAATCTCTGGTATGTTGCTCCCGCGTTTTTAAGCCCAAAAGGCATGACTTGGTAGCAGTAAGTCCCTCTGTGGGTGATGAAAGATGTTTTCTCCTAGTCGACCAGATCCATAGGGATCTGATGATATCTAGAAGCCGTATCCAGACAGGAATAAATGGCATATCCGACTGTTGAATCTACCAGCTGGTCTATGTTTGGCAGTGGACAACTGTCTTTGGGGCATGCCTTGTAAGGTCAGTGAAATCGACATATATATACCACTTTCCATTTGCCTTCATGACCATCACTACATTCTCCAACCATTTGGGATAATGAACTTCACGAATGTGCCCTGCATCCAGCAATCTCTGGATCTCTTCTTCTATTGCTTTTTGTCTCTCTGGTGCATACTTTCATTTTTTCTGGATTATCGGCGTCATTTCTGGGTCCATATTGAGAGAGTGTTTCATGATTTCTGGTGGTACCCCTTCGATGTCGCTGATCTTCCAGGTGAATGTGCTTTGCTCCTCTTTTATTACTTACACAATCTGCTCCTTGAAGCCGGTGTCGAGTTCCTTGGAGATCTAGATACTTCTACCGATGCTATTGTTAATGTTTCCAGCTTACCCACCTCCTCTTCCTCTGGATCAGTTAGGGGTGGCAATGGGGCGGGAATTACCTGAAAACCATGAGGATCCGAACCGAACTGGTGGGTATGGAGAATAACCGATATTATCCCCCATGGGGATGGGGGTAGGGGTTATTTTTTCCCCAGTACTTGAATGGGCATAAGGGCTGGGAGTACTATCCCCGCCCCGTGGGGATACCTATCCCGCTCCTGAATAAATCCCCGTATAAATCCCTGTACATATATATATATCCCGATATGATAATTCTTTTACTAGTATTGATGTCAAATTAACAATTTATTGAAGACGTGAAAACAAATCAAGAAGAAAAGAAGGCTCAAGCATAGAAATAATCCCTCTTAGAAAACTGAGGCAATAAGACAAACTGGTACTTCTTAAAAATCTAAATCCATAGTAGTTGTTCACTGGCACATTCAAGTAAATTCTTATTTCACATGGTTTAAATGTGTTAGACAGATCATGTATAAATTCTTGGATTTTTCGCTCTAAGCTATATACCACATGACTTATTCTTCTGATAAATCCAATACATATGTTCCTTGTCCTAGTAATAGAAAATTGAAGTTAATTATATCATATGCTTCGTCATTAAGCTTACTAGCAAAACAAGAGCAGTATCACTTCGATACCTTACTTTTATGGCTTTGTTTAAATAATAATAATGATAATAAGATCCTTCTAGAAAATGATTTAGAAACATAAGATCATTAGTTGCCATATAAAAAGTGCATACAATTTGCTAGCTCAAGGCATAGCTCTTGAATGATTGGATTTCAAATTCAAGTTGTTCAAAGAAAGTTCACTTGGAACTTAAATGTTTGTAATATTGGAAATATTTTTTAATATAGATATTTGATGTTAAACCACATTTGTGATATGATAGAATTTATATTTTGGATATTGAATGTTAAAATGGTTATTAAAATAACAAAATATTAATTTATTTTATTTGTTGGATATGGGTGGGGATTCATCGATACCTGTAGGCACCCGCGCGGGGATGGGATGGGGGTGAAAAAATCCCCGAAATATTAAATGGGGAGTCACCGAAACCGTCCCTGCAATCATTGGGGGCGGAGTGGGGAATGCACCCCTGCCCTGCACCTACATTATTGCCACCCCTAGGATCAGTTCTTTCAAGCTGCAGGGACGCCAAGTACGTTTTTTGAGCTATCTACTAGCTTCCCCTGGCTACTGCCCATCCAACCGCGGTGGGTATTTGCAGCATCAGGTGTTGGATGGACAGTACCGCCTCTGATTCTGAGAGAAACGGCATTCCCAATATGGCATTGTATGCCAGTGGGGAGTCTATGATAGTGAAATCCGTCTTGGCCCTCTAAACATGTTTTTCATCTCTGATTTTCATTTCTAGTATTACTTGCCCTACGATCGGGACTGTGTGTCCATTGAGGCCGACCAGCGGTGCATGTACTGGGTGGATCTGGCTTGGTGTGACTTTCAGTTTCTCTACCTCGTGCTTGGTGATGATGTTAGTAGCGCTCCCTTTGTCCACCAGGATCTGCTTGACTGTGTATCCCTCTATTTCTGCCTCCATGACGAGGGCATCCGAGTGGCCTGGTTGCACCTGAGTTTCCATTGAGAAAGATGGGTTGAGTTTACTATCTTTCCCTGTCTCTCTGGTTCTTTTAGTCTTTTTGGTTTGTGGATCTCCTCCTGTAATTACCATGATCACTCCCTTGGTCGTTTTGGCCGGTTTGCTTTCTTCTGGGCCCGGCTCCTTCGGCTCTTCTTCGTTTTTCTTATCTATGAACTTTTGGAGTCTGCCCCTCCTGATCAGTTCCTCGATGTCTTCTGCTAGATGTCTACAGTCGTCCGTGTCATGGCCGTTCACCTGATGGTATTTGCAATAGGCGTTTTTATCTTCGCCCATGGTTTGTCATCTCTTTGCTTCTGGGTAGGATAGGCCTTTCTTATCTGAGCTCTTTTTTACTACTATCAATACTTGGCTCAGTGGCCGGTTTAGTGGGGTAAACCCTCCGGATTGCCTGGGGTCCCTTCTATCCCTCTTAGACCGCCTGTCCTCTGATCTTCTTTCTCCTTCCTTGTGGTTCCTGACTGGTGCTCCTACCTCATCTAGCTCTATAAAGGTTTTAGCCATAGAGATCATTTGAGTTATATTTTGGGGTTTCCTCAGGACCAAGTCTGCCCTTAGCCTCTCATTGGTAGTGTTGGCGATTAATGCTTCTAGCACTGTGTGGAAATCTAGCTTCTGGATCTCTACCGTCGCCAAGTTAAACTGGTCCATAAATTCTTTGAGGGACTCCCTTTGTCTTTGTTTTACATCTTGCAAGGTTCTGCTGGTCGTTCCTGTGGGTACCGATCCGTAGAACTTTATACAGAATTGTTCCCTTAGCTGTTCTCAGCTATTGATCGAAGCTGGCTCCAGGGTTTCGAACCAGTAGGAAGCCAGGCCTACCAGCGTTGATGAGAATAGCTGCACATCAATCTTTCATTCTCCATTTGGTTTTTGTAGTTTCTTGAGTGGACATAGGGATCGGTTTCCCCCATTATAATATTCGAAGTTGAGTTGCTTGAATTTGGGGTCGCACGGTATGTGCAAGATCTGGTTGGTGAAACAAGATCCTCCGCTTTCTAGTAATGGTTCCTGGATTGGGACTGAGAATCGGGAGAAGTAATGCTTGAACAGTGCCATCATCTTTAGGTCATCAGCCCCTTCTTGCACAGACGTTGCCGCTGATGTTGGTGGCTGTCCCAGCATATACCCATGAGTGGGGTGATAACTAGGCGAGGGTGTCTGTATCAGGGACTGGTAATTGGGTAGCCTTGTTTGTGAAGTTGGCAGAGCTAGTGGAGTTTCTACTGTCAGGGGCTGTTGATATGCATCTTGGGGTTCTTTGTACCTCGCAAAAATCAGGTTTGGCTGATTTATCTACCTTGTATCTCCCAAGAAGGTATATGCTGGTGGTGTTGCTACATGTTGGACCGCTTGGCCCCTTTCAGATTGGGGTAGTGGGAAGAGGCTCCTAGCTGCTCCTGTCCCCCATCCGCCTGTTATGCCCGTGATTAGGGGGGATGTGCTGCTGCTGATAGTTGGGCCTGCCATGCCGTAGTTCTGAATCTGAATAATTGCATACCTTAGATCTCTGGCGTTGGCCGGGCTTAGGTTGTTGACGATGTGATTGATCACTGATGCTTGAGGGGATACTGATGAATTCAGTGTTTTCAGGGATAGGGTCGTCATGGTTGTGAGAGAGTTATCTCTCGCAGTTTCTTAAGTCATGTTAGTGGAACTTGAAGTCATGATTAGTCGTCCTCACTCACCGTACCAAATGATGGATTGTTTGGAATCCTTCGAGAGATCCGGTTTCGGATGGTTCTTCAAGTCGGATCTGGTATCGCTCATGCAAGACAGAAAAGTTAAGACATCGGTAACCTCTGGGGTAAGCTCCGATGCATAAGTTAGTATGGGTTGTTCTTAGATGTGAGTGTGTTAGTTTGATTAGAATGGGTTGGATTTACCTCTACGTACCCTCCTTTTATAGGGCTAGCGATAGAGTTAGTTTTGGATTATGAGTACTCCCAAGCCTTTCTTTTAGTGAAACTGAAAGACTGTTTCTTAGACTCCACGTGGGACATAGAGTCATTCTCCTAGTGCAACATAGTAAGTAGACTCTTAGCAGAACATCATTGCCTATCTTCTAGAATCTTTCCGCAGAAGAATAAGATCTGGACCTGATCAGCTACGTAAACCTTCGCGTTCTACCTAGAAAACCGGACGCGAGATCCGGCATATCGAACCCGGATGATGGACCCGGTCTCTTGATGACCGGCTGTCATCATGCAGATTAGTATTTTATCACTTATAAACTTAGAATAGATAAAGAGACTCCACAATTGCCGTTGAAAATGAAAAACTATTTACCAAAAAAAATTTATACGATGACAAGAGTGGTATATAATGTGAGTATAAAAATGAAAATTGGGTTGTAATATGTACATCGATTTGTCAATTCAAATCAAAATCAAAGTGAATGTAATAGTAATTAGAAAGTTGCATGAAAACAAATTTTAGCAGCCTTTTTTTTTATTTTGGGGTGTAAGTAATTTTAATTTTGTAAATTTGTATGTTTTTGACTAAAAGGTTAAGTAGGGAATGGCTGCTATTTTAATAAACGGTGGAAGTATGAGCTGTCCATAATTTTTAATAGTCTTACATAAGCCAAATTTCTCTAGACATTCTCTTTCAATTCATGAATTATGGTTTCCTCATGTCATCATCCAAACAATTAGGCAGTTGTGTATATATGATCATTTCTTTGTCTTATTTCATCATAATTATTCAATTCTTTCTCCCTTTTTGAAATTAAAATTTCATATTTTTTTAATGGGTAATATAAAAATTATCAAAACCAGACAATTAATTCTTTTACAATCTGTATATAATTAGGGATTTCATTGCTTTCTTTGCTTTGGTGGTGGAATTTTCATTTTCGTGCTTGGCAACATAGAAGAGCCAGAGAAAGAATCAATCAGTTTGTCTTTTAAATTGGTTAAATATTATTGATATTTTTACAAGGCTACAAAATTAATTAAACTAAGTGAAGTTTTATTTTTACTTCAAATAAAATCACATTAGTTGGCATCTTTTCTTTTTTCAATTTTATGATAACTGGAACAATCAGACTATGCTACATAAGATTTACTTTTCAAAATATAAACTAATGCTACCAATAGAGTTTTGCCAGATATAGTTAAGTTGATTGCTATAACCATTCTAATCAAAATTCCATTGGCAAATAATTTTATTCGAATAAAAGTAAAAATTTAATTATTTTATTGATACAAATTTAAGTTTAGTGATTGTAATAAAATATACCAATAGTTAAGAGACGATTAGTTCATTTAACACCTTTAAATTGACTCCAATTATTCTTTACTTGACAGTTTAATTTGATAATGCGCTTTTTTTCATAAAAATTTAAAATGAATTGTATTTGAAGCCCAACTGAATATATGTGGAAAAATAATAAATTAAAGCAAAATCTTAAAAAAACTACATGATGAATCTCGAACCAGATATAATTTAAAAAAATAATAATACACTGAATCTAGCTTCTATCGTATACTTTTGACTAAAGGGTTAGAAATTTATTTATTTATTTATTTATTTATTTTATTTTATTTTTATTTTTATTTTTATTTTGGTGGAAAGTTCATAATTAATGGAGAAAGATAAGTGGGAAAACAAATATAGAGAGAAATGCTAAATGTACCAATTATTCTTGACCTGCCATTTACCCCTAACTCCCTAAGTGGGAATTTACAAAATAATACTCAAATCTTTTCAAAATTTTTAAAATTGCTCCTTTATTAGTTTTTTTGCTCTAATTACTTTTTCAGTTGAAATTTTCTATATCCGTTACCTCTTCTACTAATTTATTATTAATATTCTAGTCAAGAAAAAAAAAAAAAAAAAAAAAGCTTACTGGCAACAATTTTTAAAGGCTTAAAATTTATGATTTTTGAGCAATGCCGTTCTTACCTCGATGATCCAATCTCGCCTAATACTGCTTTACAAGTCAATCCTTCTTCCACTTTCTTTTATTTCAATTTCGAGACTGTTGGTTTCAATTTTCTTTCCTTTTTTTTTTTGTTTCAATTGCTTTCTTTACTGAAATTCTTTGTTAAAATCACTAAATTATTATTAAAGCTATTAATAATATTATTCAGGGTTTAGATTACGATTTATAATTTAAAGCTTAAGATTTATAGTTTGAGTCTATAATTTTATTTAAATAATTAAGCAGTAATTAATTAATTAATTAATTATAGAATGTAATAATTTTATTTGTTGAGATATGATGTAATATTAATTTACTCACTCGATGAATTAATGACATGGTAGCGTAATAAATTTTAGAATTTCTCTTGCATAAGAATTTAGCATTTTTGGATTTTTAGATTTAGAATTTAGGGTTTAATATTTTTAGCTAGGGTATAGGGTTTATATTTTAAGTTCTAAAGTTTATAATTTAGGGTATATAATATATATTTCAGACAAATGAGTTTGTAATATAATGGAGGGGGTGGCAATAAGTGGCCACTATCTCCCTATAATTTTGCTAAAAAAAATCTAAGATTTGTAATTAATTTGTTAACAAAAGAAGGCTTTAAAATTAAGTAAATTGGCTAAGTTTTGGTTAAATATCAAGGTTAGATATTGTTAAAATTTCTATATTGTTCATATTCTTTATATCCACGTTACTTATATCATATGCAAATTAATCAAATTATTTAAGTTAGCTTATCCCCTCCAAAGTTAGAATCTTAGATTCGCCACTAAATGTAAGATTCAAGCTTTATATTTTAAGGTTCATATTTATATATTAGAGAGTTTTATTTAAACAGTTAAGTAATAAATAGTTAATTATTTAATTGCATAGTGTTCGTGTTCTTTGGTTCAGATATGAGATGACATTAAGTTATTGGACATGACGTATTATAAATTATAAATTAAACAGACTTTGGACTAAAAGAATAAATAAATTTTAAAATCTATAATCAATTTTTATAATTTTCGCCAATATTTACTTGGAAAAAAAAATGGAAGTTAAACTAAGGTAAAACAATGAAAGTAAGATTACGCACTACAAAATATTAAGGGTATATGATAAATCTCAAATATGTTAAGGATAGTTTTTATATTTATTCCTATAATAAATATAAAATTACAGACATGAGTAGAGGAAGATCATTTTTTCAAGGGGACCAAGTAGTTAAAAAAATTCTGCAAGTAAAGCATATACTTAATAATAAAATAATAATAATAATAATAATATTAAAAAACTAATTTTGTTTCTAGATAATGACCATATGTAAATGATCCAAACGGATCCTTGGAAATTTTAAAAATTTAAAAGTTTCACATCGCGAAATACCCGGGAAGGAGTAACTCCATCCCCACCAAATTTATATCCCAATTTATATCTAATAGTCACTCATGACTCGTCTAAATATAGATTTATAGTTGCTTGGGGACTTTGTAAATTACCCATGCATCTACCAATTAAATTTTCAATAGTCCTCAAAAATTAAATTTTAAGTGTAAAGCAATCTAACTTATTACATAATAGTAATATGATAATAATATTGCAATTATTTAGCAACCAATAGAAAAAGAGAAATTATTAAAAATACATCAAATTTAATTTTTATTTCATGTGGATAGGGGTGTCATTCTTGAAATATGCTCATTTGTTCTTAAATATTGCTTTTATCCATTTTCTTTCCCTCGTGCGATTCTCTCCCATCTTTTATTTTTTTAACCTTAATTTTGTCATTTATCTTTTAATCATTAATTTTTCGTCACGTTACTTTAAAATGTTTTTATCATCTTTTTTTTTCTCTTCAAAACAAGATCCATATGTATATAATTTTTCAGAATTTTTTTTTTCAGATTTTCAGACGTGTATCAGTTTGCAGTGTCAAACTAAACTGGTTTTTTTTTTTATTGTTATAAAGGCTAAATAAAAACTAACCATAAAAAAAAATACAGAATAAAGTATATTGTATCAATGTCTATTTGTTGATACTTTCTGATACTCTGTATACTATGTTTTATGTATTAATTTCTCATGTTTTATCTGTAGTGAGGAATCACATAAACTGATTTTTTTATTGTTATAAAGGGTAAATAAAAGCTAATATATGTGGAATTAATGCATAACATAGTATATAAAGTATCATTAGTTGTGATACATTTTTGACAATCGGAAAAAAAATAATCAGAAAAAATATATAAATATGGATCTCATTTCGAAAATAAAAAACGAAACGAAAAGAACTTGTTAAAGCGACATGTCGAAAAAGTGAACAATTTGAGATAGTTAACAACAAACAACAAATAGCTAACAACAATCCAAATATATGTAACGAGGGTATTATGATCAATGTTATCAGAATAGGACCAGGCGGGTCGATTCGAATAGTTAAATCGTGAACTGACTATGGGTCCAGTCGGTTCGATTAAATTTTCTGATTTTCAAAAATAATAGTAATTAATTATAACATATTATTAAATAATGTTTCTTTAGGTAAATTATACTATGATTTATTGCAATGTATTATTAAACCACAGGTTAAACCTATAAAACCATCAAATCTGTAATTTTACTGGTTCGATCTTCCATTGATCATGATATTCTAAATATTCAATTAATTTTGTACCCTTTAATTAAAAAACCCCTCACTAGTCGGTTAGCCAAATATATCTATCCTTATCATAAAGAACATCGTACCTAGAATTCAACCATTTTAACTTTCCACCATTTCGGCATGTCTCTTCTCTGGTAAGGACTACTATGTGGGAGATACCTAATTTTTTTGTTGGACAAAAAAATTACAACTTTCATTTTTATTTATTTTTTCCTTTTTAAATATCAAATTAATAATATATGTATATAAAAGAAAAAAAAATCAGAAATCATCTG
Organism: Euphorbia tirucalli; assembly: GCA_039660915.1. NCBI lineage: Eukaryota > Viridiplantae > Streptophyta > Magnoliopsida > Malpighiales > Euphorbiaceae > Euphorbia > Euphorbia tirucalli. The sequence continues at coordinate 19,140,440 of CM077639.1, forward strand.
GAAGCTCCTCAATTTTTAGTCATATTTGTTCAATTGAATTTATACCATATATATTTTTTCCTTTTTTTTTTTAATAATTATATATAATATTCTAATTGCTAAGTAAGTTATTAATATGGGCAAATAACTGTTGCAAAGCTTAAGTAAAACATGTAATAACATATATTGATCCATTAATCAATAACATTTAGAATCATGAGTTTTTGAATTTGAACCAGAGAAAAACATGTCTTAGCTCTTAAGTGAAAAGAGTACATAGATATATAAATTAAAAAGAAAAAGAAAAAGAAAAGTGGAAAAGGAAAAAAGTGGAGTGGAAATTATTTAAATCAAAAACGTGATTAAGGAAAAAAACCAAAAAAGCCAAAAAAAAGAGAGACACATGATTTGGCGGTGGAACAAATCCCACGTGCTGCCAACATTTTCATCAGACTTCAGTTCTTCAACCACATGAACATGATTCCTCACTCGTAATGCTACCCGCTTGCATTTTCATTTTTTTTTTTTTTTTTCTCCTTAAATCTTATTTTCTTTATTTGCTACTAAAATGAAAAATAATTTCTCAGTCAAATTATTCTCTGTTAATTAACTTAATAAGTACAAAAGGTATAAATTTATTAATCTGTCTATGGAAAAAAAAAAAGGTGGTGAGGTTATTTATTTATGTAAGGGTAAAAAATTAACTCGAAAGAGTTTTCATTTGGTTGATATTCATTTTTTCATCTTGCTAAAAATTCATATGTAAAGAATTTTTGTTTAGTTTTCTCATTTTTAATTAAGGGTGTAGTATCGGCTATACAAGATAGCGAGAAATTAGTAAATTAGTAAAGAAAAAAGAAAAGAAAATTAATTTATGTGAACACCAATCTCTCTATATATAATGGTATTAAGGATAAAAATTGAAAAGACATTTTTTTTTTTGTAATTTCCCAAGAAAGCATCGGTAAGCAGTAATCAGTTTTTAAAATCAACAAATTAGTAGATCAAAATTTATATCAAAATAAAAGTTTAAAAATAAATTGAAAGATGATATGCAATTTAATGAAAGATCAAGCAGTTTTTTTTTAAAAAAAAAAAAAGAAAAAGAAAAGGAATATAATATAGTGTAAATGAAACGGTTAAATTGTTATAAAAAAAATACTTGAAAAGTTGAGATTTTTAGTTTATTAATGAACAATATTTTTGAATAAAGGGTCGTCCATGGAATTTGGGAAAGGAAAGAATGGAAGAAAATTTGAAAAATGTGTAGTTGGGAATAAAGGGATACGATGAAAGGAAAATGCAGAGTAGTGGTGGAGAAAGCTTCAGGTTGTAGCTTAGCTTTTATTAATTTTATGTATTCTTTTTTGTATTTTCTTAATGATCAAATTGATTGATAAAAAAAATAATAAAAAAAAAGAAAAAACAATTGCTAAAATAAGGAGGACGGTTTATAGTACAGCAGAAATTGGATACATAGCCCCACTAAGTTATCTAAATTATGTGTAGCAGGACAACTATGCCTCAACAATCCAACTTCTATTTTTTTCCCAATTGAAATAAAGTATGTAATTTCTTCTACTTTAATTAATTTATTGATAAATTTGAGCTTATGTTTTCCACTTTATTTATTTTTATTGATAAAGTAGGTAAAAACGATTTCCACTTTCTAGAAAAACAAATATAGAGATGTATTCAAATGCACCCAAAGCTGTCACAAAATTTAAACTCTGCCCCCAACTTTTTAAATTGAATTAGAATGGACTTAATGTTATATATGTGGTATATATATGGGCATTTTTACGAAAATAAAATTTGACCAGTTCGAATTAAATGACTGAGATGCTGCATAGGATTTCTACAACTTTTTGTTTTATTTGATAAACTGTCTAGACCAATTATTGAGTTTGAAAGATTATTATTAACACCGACTTAATTCTAATTCCCTGTGCTGCTTAATCACATTGCCTACAATTTTTCCAGGAGTCATTAAAAAAAAAAAAAAAAAATTCAAAACTCCTTATCATGATAATGGGATGGTTAAAAAGTAAAGGGGGACGAAGGGAGGGAATAGAAAAACTCGTAAAGGAAATGCAGAGAAGTGGAGATTTCACCACCGATAACTTTGACGAACAAAATATAAAAAATATACTTGTTAAGGTATGTTAAGAATTCTATTTAGTTTGATTTTTCTGATTAGAATGGATTTTGTAAACTTTCTAATTAAAGTGAATTATATAATAAAAAGGATCACTTTGATGCCCACATAAACAAAGATTGTTTGCATTGAAGTTTTGGAGCTTATGCGCTGAGAATATGCATAAGTGTGACTTCTAGGTGTAATCAAGTCTCATGGGAAAGGATAGGTAGGGTTCCTTCTTATTTATGGCGTAGTCATCATCCTTCGTATTACTGAAGCATGGGCTGATCATATGTCGGAACAAATGATGGATAATTAAAAGCCTAAATTTTAGCACATGTATGCGTTTGGATGAAATTAAGTCAGGTTAAGACAATATATATGTTCTCAAGAGTTGAACTAAATTGGGAGGAAGGGGATGGGAAAAACCCGCATTGATATGACTCAAGTAAAGTGGGAGCACTCAGTGGGGGGGATACATAACCCTTTGGCTTTTGGTTGGAATGGGAACCTCACATACTTTCGGCCATGAATATGTTTTCAAATATGCGTCAAGAATGATTGAATCCACTTTAAAGATTGCATCCTCAATTCCCAGCAACACTTTCTTAGGGGAAGACTTTTTTATAGAGCCTTTTTAGCAGGCTTAAAATTTTCAACTTCCCTCGTTTCATCGTTAGAAAGGATTATAGGATCTTGTTGAGAATTCAAGGAGTGTTGAGGGGTATTTTGGGAAATAATGAATGTTAATGATGTCTAAGGAATGTTAGGGTAAATAAAATTTTGGGGATAGGTTATTTGTAAAGGACAACCTTGGATGGGATCTTTAAAAGATGGATTCATCGAATGAAGAGGATAATGAAGCATTAGCGTTTGACATAATGAAAATAGTTGTGAACTTGAAAGCGGAGTGAAAACAAATAGAGAGCTTTTTTTTAGAATAGAAATGAGTGTGGGAACTTCCAGTTCATCTTTCTTTTTCATCGAGGAACAATGAAATAATTTGTATGGCCATAAAATGTGTTTATCAATAAATGGAAAAACATTGAATAAGAATAGGAATAGTTTTCATGCATTAAGCCTTGACAGGTTTAATTTGACTCATGGCGGGCTTCTGATGCGATGACCAAATATTTTCTAGAATATAGGTCTTAACTCCCATCAACCAAACCTCCACAAGGTCCCGAGCATTTAGTAGAGTGAAGGTTCGATTATAAAGATACACTAGACAAAGATTCGCTCCTTCAGTTATTTATCCTTATACAAGCTGGAGAGTGCATTTCTCATCTAAATAGAAGGGTAAGATACATGCATCTCTAAGAATTCTCATCTAAATAAGAGACTAATACAAGAGAGTTGCATTCTAAGTGCATTTCTCGTTGACTCTCTCATTTTTTAGTGGGATTGTAAGTCCCACATACCTATATAAAAGGGTTAGCCCTCAAATTTGATTCATACCATCTCTATTATTTCTACATATTGTTTTACTTGACAATCGATATTGATTTAGGCATCAGAGTGTTCGCAGCTGGGACAAAATGGCCTCTTTTTGTGTTTGTAGATACCCGTTTTGTCCTACCACTTATGGTAGATTTATTTTTTCTAAAAAATAAATAATAAGCATATTTAATTTATGATGCTTAATATTATTATTTGATTATACTGTGATTTTATTTGTGTTAATTTTATTAGTTTTATACGCGTAATTTTTGTTAAACAAGTTTTCTTATCTTTTTATTCTTTATTAAGATTTTTCCAAAATTTAAATAAATAAAAACTTGTAAAAAAAATAAAGATGGACTTTTATTAAAATGGGCTTTCATAATACAAATAGGCTTTTTACAATACATATGGGCTTAATTAAATTGGGTACACATGGGCCTAATCAAATTGAATACAAATGGGCCTATTTAAATAAAAGGATACAAAATGGGCTTTCACAATATAGATGGGCCTAATCCCTAGTTTGGCCCAATTACAACCCAGAATTGGATACAGATTTAGGTATTAAAACAAAAAAATAATAATAAAATTACAAGATTTGACAAAGCATGGCCAACAGTATGGCCTAAAGATTTTAAGCAGCAGAATTTACGGGATTGTTGAGGCCTTTTGCCTATAAAAGGCAGCTCCCTGAAAGGGAGAAGGGGACTTGACTTTTCTGCTGAGGAGAAAAGACTAGCTTTTCTCCTTCTTTATCTTTTCTGTTTCTTCAAACCATTTCCTGCAAATAGGAAAATTTTCATTCCAATTACAAGTAAGTGTGCACCAGATTTTTACACTTTTATTTCTAGCAACTATTTTTCTCATTTTGCATACTGTTTTGCTCTGTGCTAAGGTAACTAATGGGGCTTGGGGCCATGTAATGGCCACAACTCCTATTAGTAACCATAAGAGGGCTCAGAACTGTTTTTTAAACCAAAGGAAACTCAGTTGGTTTTCTTTTCTTTTTCTGTCTCAAAAACACTGAAAATGCACCACTTTCTATCTCCAAGTCCTAATGTTAAACCATAAGTTTCAACTCAAAAAGTGATTTCAAGACAGAAAACATGCAGTTTAACAAAGGAATGGTGACTGGAAGCAGCACTCCTTTCCAGTGTTCAGAAACAACAAAAAAAACAGAAAATGACTGAGTAAAGGACGTCTTTCTAGGCCTCTTCATCACTGCCCTCTTTTCATTTCAAAGATAGTTTTTTTTTAAATGCAAATCAGTAAACCACACACAACACAGAGGCCTTTAAATCCATAAAAATCCAGACTCAAATCAGCAACACAATCAAAATCACCTTTTTATCCCAAACCCGTGCATACCATTGTTTTTGAGGCCAAGCATCAAAAATCAGATTTAACACTAACACAACATAATCATGAAAGGTACACAGAGGCCTTGTAAAGCAAACACAGTTTCCATACACACCATCAACACCAACCAAAAATAAAAATACCAAACAGAGCCAACCAGCACAAATACCAGATTTCATCACAAAAAAGAAAAAAACCAGCAACTTAGCTTTTTAGGATCCACCGAAGCAGGGCTCGGTTTTGAGGCCTTTTAACCCTGTGAAACACAAACATGTACTAGAAGCAAAAAAAATAAAAAAAACCAACAAGGAAAGCCAGAGAGATGTCTCGGCTTACCTGAAATCAGGCTGAAAAAACCGAGAGCTTGCAAACCGAGAAGGAGAGAGTGAGCTCCAGTGAACCGAAAAAGAGAGAACAAATAGTGAGCCGAGAGAGAGAGAGAGAGAGAGATAGGCAAAAAACCTCAAAATACCTCAAAGAAATCGAAAGAAACAGACCTGCAGAGGGCTGAAAACCCAAAGTCTTGGGGGTTTAGGGTTTCTGGAACCCTAACCCAACCTCTTTAAAGGAAACCGAGAAGAGAGACCGCGAAAACCAAGTCCAAACACAGGATTCCTTAGATCAGAGAGATCAAAATCGCGAGAGAAAGATCAGAGAGATCGAAATCGCAAGAGAGAGAAGCCCCGAGAGAAACTAAGGAAGCATCTGGTGATAAATAGAACCGAGATCGGTGGTCAGAGACCATGCGAGAGAGAAGAAAAAAGAGGAACGGCGGCCGGTGAGGAGAAGGGTGAGGCCGAGAGAAGTCTCTGGAGAGGAGAAAATAGCGTCGGCTGAAATGAAGTGAGATGAGTGAAGTGAGGGAGAGATGAGAGTATTAGGTTTAGAAAGGAGGGTTGGGCCGGTAAGAATAAAAAGGAAAAGAGAGAGAGATGGGCCGTCTTAAAGCTAAGGGGAGGAGAGAGAGAGAGAGCTGGGCCGGTTTCTGGGCCTGAGCTTCAGGCCTAGAAACCAGCCCAGCAATATTTTTTTTTTTGTGTTTTAATTATTTTTTCTCTTTTCTTTCCTTTTACGTGTGAGTATAAAATGCAAAAAAAAGTAAAATTTTATTTCGCAGCTATGTTATAGCTGTGAAATAGAACCCGAATTAATTAAACACTGTATTATATGCGCGAATCCTTTTTTTTTAAAAAAATAAAATTAAAATAATAATGTACACGATTGTGTTTTACGTCCATGATATGGAAGTAAAATACAATTTTTTTGTCATGCAATAAAAATATTTAATGTCTTTTATATCCATGTTATGGATATAAATAGATCAAAATCAATTAATCCTTTAAAATATGACATGCAAAAATACATCCAAATATATATTTACAACCTTAGTACCAATTGTGGGCGGGGTAGGGTGATTTTTATCTTCCCTACACGTAATTAGCAAACGAACCCCGGTTAATCTCTGGTTATTTAAGGTGTCCAATCGGACCAAAAATCGATTGGTGGCGACTCTAAATTATTACACGAATAACCCTAAAAATTTGAATAACGATAAATCAAAGGGAAAACACAAAAACCCAAAAGAATCTTTCTCCCAACCCGTCGGCCCGGTTCCGACAGTTGGCGACTCTGCTGGGGACTTGCTAGGCTATTTTTTTTTATGTTGTAAATTATATTGTGGATGTATTAATTTTGTATTTAAATGGTGAATTTTGTTGTTTGATATTATATATTCATCACGCATATATTCAACACATTGCACATACAATAAGAGATCATGTTATGATCTTACCCCACTTTAGGATTGTAGGAGAGAATAAAGTACGGGTACTGCCACGAGAAATCTGGTCAAGCCCCGAAACGTTCTCAACTTAGGTTGCTGCTTTACTAGCCATGCAATGGCGGCAGTAAAAAGGTGACTTAAGAACCTTAAAACATATTCTCATATCCACCTGATAGAATTAGTAACCACCTAACACCGGCAATTAGAAACTCTAGACATATGTATACTGTTGTATGTTATATTTGTGCAAATCTTATTTTATGCCTGCATTTGATAATTAAAATTATGCAATAGTATGTACGAATTTTAGGCTAGAAATAAGAGAATGTCCCAGTTGTATTTCTTTTTCTTAGTAAGAGTTATTTTGACATCAATAATAGCTTTTATTTAGTCCATCAATTTCCAAATTTCCCATATACCTCCACGTGTATATATCTCATTTTGCTTTTCTATGGGTACTTCAATTAATTTATGATAAAAAAATCATTTTTTTTTCTTTTTTTGAAGTGATTCGTTACCACCATATATGAATTATTTTTTTTGTAAACAATATTGTATTATGTTTATAAAAAAGGAAAAATATACAAGTTTAAAGATCATCTCTTTTTCTTGAGGTACGTCTATATAATAAAAACTGATCGTGAAAGGTTCTCGAAAGGTGATATTACTCTTTCACACATTTTTTTTTTAAAAAGATTTTTTTTTTAGATTATTTATTTATTTATTTTTAATTTTTCTTTATACATAAAGCAGTATTTTATAGAGTTAAAATTTTGCATAATAAGAATGAATTCTCGAGGAATCTTCAAAAAAAATGTTTGACATAATGCATTGGTTTTTATACCTAAAATTAGGAATACACATCTATAAGGGTACATTTAGGTACAAATTTTTTGATGTTTAAAATATGATATTTTTATTCATTCCATTTCAATGTTTGAATTTTATATGTTTTTTTTTTAAAATAATAAATAAAATTCAAAGTCTTGATTTAGATTTTTTTAATTTGTTCATTCATATATAAAACCCAAGCAAGCTCAGAGATGATGAATGCACAAAACTTGAAGGAAGTACAAAGAGAGATGGAAGGGACAAATGAGCAAATCGTTAGTTTCTCAGATTTAATTGTGAGTACCATAAGGGAGCTGAGGATCATACGATCACAGAGTGTTGGCCCTTCAGAAGTAAGGTTCAAGAGCTAATAGACAAAAAGGTCATAATCTTTGGAATCCTAGAGAAGGAGTCGATGGTTAAAGAGGACAAGATAGCATTGGAAAGGTTGATAATACCACATCTTAAAATGATATTTTAAAATGTGTAATCTTGTCAACTCCTGTGTAAAAGTAGGATCTCCTTAAATTCTGCCCAGGATTTAAGGAATCGAATTGTCACTCAAAGCTCCTGGTTTCTAATGTTTTCAGAATTATAATAGTGATTTAATGGAATGCATTTTATTGTTTTATGCAATTCTCTTACCTTAACTTTATGCTTTTGGTTCTTTTTTCTTTTCCATTCCTTCCATCATTTGTTTATTTACCTAAATTTTGTTATTAGATAATAAATAATTTGAAAAATGAAATGGATACATGAATCAAGGTAAATTTTTATTGCTCGAAGTGGATTCTTCATTTGTTGGTCGTTTTATTATGGACTGCAAAACAAAAGAGTTAGGAATGAGGAAACCCCTTATTGGTTCAAGTTGAATGCCCGTGAAAGTAGTTAGTGGGATGGCCCATCTCACTCATCTGCAGAGGAATTACTTCATAACTGATTCATGCATTTCTAAATTTTTCTCGGTAAATGAATAAGGTTAATTGCAAAACTCTAGAACTTATTTGATTATTCCTCGAAAGGAAATGATAAACTACTTATAACTAAAGAAAAGACTAAGGCATTCTTTGTATCACACATTTAAGCCCTCTACCTACCTTTTCATTATATCCCTTTGTATACCCCTTTGAGACATAGCCTTTTTTTTGTATTCACCTTATCCGTTCTACCAAAAATCAAGAAAACCATTTGATTGAAAGGGTGAGGAATAGGAACTGGATGGCAAGAACAAGCAGTGAGGAAATGTTTACAGTCCATGAAACAAGAATAGATAAATGTTGATGTGAATATTGACAAAGGATATAACATGATATGGTGATATTGTGAGAAGAAGCTTCTAATACATATAGGTGGAATCAAATTCTTATGAAGCATTCAAGTTTGGAGTCTCAAAATCATAGGCTCAAAGGAAAGTATTAGTATAAGAAGAATGCCGCTCATAAAATTCAAAACCTTTAATGATGATAGCACCGCTAAGAGAACTTTTTAAGAAGTTCCCCTTGGTATCAATGATCACATCGGAGCTTAGTATAGTGGAAACAATAAGGATAATCATCCTGGCAAGAATACATGGTCTTTTAAGGAGTATTGTGTTTTTAAAACTGTCTAAATGAGATCTTTATGAGAATGATAAGTGATAGTCTTTAAAGAAGCTCATGATACTTTTTGAAGAAGGTGTGCAATATTGCAAGTTATTAACTTCGGTTAGGATGACAGCTTCCATTAGTCAAAATGTGATTGCATCAGATACTCCTCTAGAAAGATCTTGACTCGTTAAAAATGGATAGATCATAAGAAGAAAGTCTTAGAAAGAGCAAAAATTCATCAAAAGTGGATAGGTGATCTAAAATTTTGGAATATTTTGGAGAAAAGCATCTCTTATGAGAATGGTTGTACGAGACTTACGGTTTATATCTTGATAGTGTACATTTTTCAAAAAGGTCAAATCAAAAAAGTTGGATAATTTCATGGAGAAAACCAAGATTATCAAATTTTGGGACCTTGATCATAGGAAAAGAGGTGACTTTGAGTCTCGGAATCCAAGTTGGCAAGATATTTCAGATCCAATGAACTTTAGACAACTACTTATGTCAATATGTTGTCTAGGTGACCAAGTGAATTATCAAGGGAGAAATTCAAGGAAAAAAAAAAGAAAGAAAAGAAAGAAAAAAAAGAAAAAAAAAGAAAAGAAAGAAAAAAAAGAAGAAAAAAAAAGGAAAAAACTTCGAATCAGATTTCCAAGTCCTAATGCTTTAGTAAGATCAAGAATTAAAGCTATCAAGGAACTTTTATTTCATCTGGTTTTCTTGAATCACTTGACATCCCTCGTATCCTTTTTACCCATCTCACTTGTAAACCCGATAAACAAAAAAAAGTCCTTGCAATCTCTAGTTATGATGTTAGTCTTCATTAATGAAGAGGAACATGAAAATGAGCTCATAGTAGTTTAAAAATTAGCTCGATTCATTAATCTTGTTAATGTTTAGAAATGCATGATACGAAAATTAAGAAAATCAAATTCCGATGAAGGCAAACAAGGATGAATGCAGTATCGCCGGATAGCCAACACATTTCTTCTTGATACATCGAGGCGATACAGATTAAGTGGGATTTCCTAATTCATAAGGAACAAAATCAGCGCATTGAGTCGGACGGATTCAAGTGGGTGCACAACATTTAAGAGAAAAGAAAAAAAAAGAAAAAAAAAAAGAAAAAAAAAAGAAAAAAGAAAAAAAAAGAAAAAAAGGAAAAAAAGGGAAAAGAAAAGAAACCCTTTACAGGGAATAGGTCAATTTTAGATGAGATTCGAGGGGGCATTATGAAATTGATAGTAGAAGCAACTAAGAAAATACCCATGATGAAACTCAAGATTGGCATAAATGGATAAGATCAAAGATTTTATCAACAACAAGTCTGGGGGCAATTGTGGAAAAGTTCTCTAATAAAAGTCAAAATTATCACAAGAGCTTCATCTCCAATAAGCTCGAGAAGCAACTATGAAAATGTTTCTGTTACAAGTCAAGATCAGTACTAGCTGATAAGAGCAGTAACTTCATTGGAAACCAATTTGGGGGTAATCGCAAGGATGCTACCAATAAAATAGTGCGAGAACAAGGACATCATTGATAAAAGGATAAAGTCACTGTGAAATTTCATTCCCTGAAGTCAAAAATTTGCTTAGGTTAGTAGGAGTAGTATCATCAACAAAGCAAGTGAAGACTGGGGGGCAATTAAAGTCACCGCCAATAAGGATCAGAATAATATTCTCCACGGGACAAGAAAGACTATGACAGAACATTTTGAGCAATGAAATTTATTTTGTTTTTGTAATCATTTGGATTTTTCAGACGACTTTATTGTCTAAAAATCTTCCCATTCCCTTCTCAAGCATATCTCATTACGAAATACCCTAAGTCTCAAAACATTTTCCATCTCTTATCAAGCAATCAATTCAAACTAACCATTCACCAATCTTTAATGATCTTACCCAAAATAAAAGCATTTAAATGATTTTATGCATTCATTAAATAATTATGATCTTGTGAACAAGAGAAATGAGCATTTTCAGTGTATATTTTGCTTTGAACAATGAGTTGACAAATTATGCCTTGACATATGCGCGGTTCAGCATTGATTATGCCGTAATTACTCAAAGATTACGAGATGGATAATTTTCCAGAAATTCTTGTGTATTTCACCAAGAGATGCCTAAGGACAACAAGCAATTTAGGTATTTGACCAAAATGCATAGTTTTGGATCAACAACTTACTCATAAGAATGAGGGTAAAGTTCAGTGATACACACCGAGGTCTTGCTCAGACAAGCTGTAAGTGAATAAGTTACTGCAAGTAATTTGTACAAATATAACAGAAGAGGATGATTAAACCATCACATTTATTCCTCCAAGAGCTGTACAATTTAGCAAAAAGGATTCTCAGGGTATGGACTATGTGCAGAACTTTTGAACGCTTGCACCAATCTCTTCAAGAGGAAATTTTGCAAGAGAAAAATTGTGCCTATTTGTTTGAAGAAATAATCACTATAAGACAAAGACAAGGCATTCAAAGTAGGAAAAGTACTCTAAGGATTTGTTGGAAACACAGGATGATACATATTTGAAAATCTAAGGAAGATAATTGATGCCATCAAAATATCTTCCTAAACAGGCAGCATTGGTTCTTCCTGGGTTATATATATGAATGAATGAAAGAAGTGTTTTGTGAATTAACTTATTCATTCACTTCTTAAACCAATTTTTTTTTAGTACTTGATAAAACATTTTAGAAAAATCACATCATGCATTTTCATGAAGATTCCTCTAAGAATATTTTTATAAAAAATAAATTAATTTATTTAGTTATCTTTTACAAGAAATATATTTGCTTGTCATTTTAAAAGGTAGTTGTAATGCAATTCAATTACTTTTAGTGTTTGGTGTTCAAAAGCATGCCCACCGTAAAAATTATGTCAAAGTGTTTGAATTTTTTTAATAAGCATATACGTGTTTAATTTGTCAAACTTTTGGTGGAAACACAGGGTTTAAGCATCAAATATATCTTAGACGGATGTTAATCAAAATTTCATTTTTTGTCTCTTGGATTTTGATAAAAAAAAAAGTTGATTTTCCTTTTGACTGAACTTGGATGTCAGTCACAATTAATTCTCTGTCCTGTGAAATTTGATTAATATAAAGATCAATTTTATCTTTTTTCAAAATTTGACTGGTTTAAGTTAATTCCCACCTTTTCGAAATATGACGAAGGCATGCCAATTTCAATCCTCCATCAAAAGTCCACTGATACAAGTCGACTTTATCCTGTGTTTTGCAAACCTCATTAATCCGAATAGTTGGGGCTAAACTTTTTCATTTTTTGAAGACTAAACCTCCTGTAATTCGAACCCAAGAGATTGGGGCAAGAACTTTTCAAAGTTGAGCCCTTAACAACGAGTTCTTAGAATGAAATTTTTTCCAAAAATCAACATTACCGTGATAAGGATCTAGCAAGGCGATTTGTCAAGAGTAGAACCTTTAACGATAGAATTCGTAGGGTCAAGTTTTGATTCTAACTCGTTGTGATCACATTCCATTGAGCCAAGATAGAATTTAACCTTTTTTCAAAACAGAAACATTTCTGGTTGAACCCACTCAAGGTAGGAACCAATCTTTTACAAGAAATCAAACCCCTTAGCAACAGAGTTTGGGGAGTCAAACACTATCTTTTTCACAATCAAATCACTTGTGATTATAGTTCTCATAATTTGAAATGAGAAGCATTTCTTTCCTTCTTGAGAGTAGCTCCTTTTAGCAGTTTGATTATTTTACTTCGATTAGCTCCCTTTAATAGGTGTAGCTTCGTATTTCTAAAAATTAACTCGATAATGATTTGTAGGCATATTTAATGGCTATGTGATGATCATTAAACCACCTAAAAATTAAAACGACTACTACATAGTCGATCTTACAAAGAGCTTTTAAATTTTGTGGTTATGTCATAACCATAAGATGAGGATTTGAAAAAATATAAATTAATTCCTATAAGTAGAATCGATTTAAATTCACTTCTCATGAGATTTAATCATCAAGTGATTCGATCTCATTTCAATGTCAATTTTTAGAAAGTTGATTCCAATTTCCTTCTTGTGAGATTTAATCATCAAGTGATTCGATCTCATTTCAACGTCAATTTTTTTAGAAAATTGATTCAAATTTATTTCTCATGAGATTTGATCATCAAGTGATCGATTTCATTCCAATGTCAATTATTAGAAAATTGATTCCAAATTCACTTCTCGTGGGATTTGATCATCGAGTGATCCGATCTCATTTCAACGTCAATTTTTTTTAGAAAATTGATTTAAATTTCCTTCTCGTGGGATTTGATCATCGAGTGATCCGATCTCATTTCAATGTCAATTATTAGAAAATTGATTCCAATTACACTTCTCGTGGGATTTGATCATCGAGTGATCCGATCTCATTCCAATGTCAATTTTTAGAAAATTGATTCCAATTACACTTCTCGTGGGATTTGATCATCAAGTGACTCGATCTCATTCCAATGTCAATTATTAGAAAATTGATTCCAAATTCCCTTCTCGTGAGATTCGATCATCAAGTGATCGATCTCATTCAAATGTCAATTATTAGAAAATTGATTCCAAATTCCCTTCTCGTGAGATTCGATCATCAAGTGATCGATCTCATTCCAATGTCAATTATTAGAAAATTGATTCCAAATTCATTCTCGTGAGATTTGATCATCAGGTGATCGATCTCATTCCAATGTCAATTATTAGAAAATTGATTCCAATTTCCTTCTCGTGAGATTCGATCATCAAGTGATCGATCTCATTCCAATGTCAATTATTAGAAAATTGATTCCAAATTCATTCTCGTGAGATTTGATCATCAGGTGATAGATCTCATTCCAATGTCAATTATTAGAAAATTGATTCCAATTTCCTGCTCGTGAGATTCGATCATCAAGTGATCGATCTCATTCCAATGTCAATTATTAGAAAATTGATTCCAATTTCGTTTCTCGTGAGATTCGATCATCAGGTGATCGATCTCATTCCAATGTCAATTATTAGAAAATTGATTCCAAATTCCCTTCTCGTGAGATTTGATCATCAGGTGATTGATCTCATTCCAATGTCAATTATTAGAAAATTGATTCCAATTTCCTTCTCGTGAGATTTGATCATCAGGTGATCGATCTCATTCCAATGTCAATTATTAGAAAATTGATTCCAATTTCCTTCTCGTGAGATTTGATCATCAGGTGATCGATCTCATTCCAATGTCAATTATTAGAAAATTGATTCCAAATTTCTTTTTCGTGAGATTTGATCATCAGGTGATCGATCTCATTCGGATTTCAATTCCTAAAAATTGATTCCAAATATCTTGCCTATGAGATTTTGATAATCACGTGATCAGTCTCATTCAAATTTCGGTTACTAAAATTGATTCTAAAATAGAATTTCAACAGCTATGCCATAGCTGTTTAATTACATCACCAACCAAAACGGTTATCTAGGATTACTTTGTATAACTTTAAATCATTAAAGCTATACAAAGGGGGGCAACTGTAGATACCCGTTTTGTCCTACCACTTATGGTAGATTTATTTTTTCTAAAAAATAAATAATAAGCATATTTAATTTATGATGCTTAATATTATTATTTGATTATACTGTGATTTTATTTGTGTTAATTTTATTAGTTTTATACGCGTAATTTTTGTTAAACAAGTTTTCTTATCTTTTTATTCTTTATTAAGATTTTTCCAAAATTTAAATAAATAAAAACTTGTAAAAAAAATAAAGATGGACTTTTATTAAAATGGGCTTTCATAATACAAATAGGCTTTTTACAATACATATGGGCTTAATTAAATTGGGTACACATGGGCCTAATCAAATTGAATACAAATGGGCCTATTTAAATAAAAGGATACAAAATGGGCTTTCACAATATAGATGGGCCTAATCCCTAGTTTGGCCCAATTACAACCCAGAATTGGATACAGATTTAGGTATTAAAACAAAAAAATAATAATAAAATTACAAGATTTGACAAAGCATGGCCAACAGTATGGCCTAAAGATTTTAAGCAGCAGAATTTACGGGATTGTTGAGGCCTTTTGCCTATAAAAGGCAGCTCCCTGAAAGGGAGAAGGGGACTTGACTTTTCTGCTGAGGAGAAAAGACTAGCTTTTCTCCTTCTTTATCTTTTCTGTTTCTTCAAACCATTTCCTGCAAATAGGAAAATTTTCATTCCAATTACAAGTAAGTGTGCACCAGATTTTTACACTTTTATTTCTAGCAACTATTTTTCTCATTTTGCATACTGTTTTGCTCTGTGCTAAGGTAACTAATGGGGCTTGGGGCCATGTAATGGCCACAACTCCTATTAGTAACCATAAGAGGGCTCAGAACTGTTTTTTAAACCAAAGGAAACTCAGTTGGTTTTCTTTTCTTTTTCTGTCTCAAAAACACTGAAAATGCACCACTTTCTATCTCCAAGTCCTAATGTTAAACCATAAGTTTCAACTCAAAAAGTGATCTCAAGACAGAAAACATGCAGTTTAACAAAGGAATGGTGACTGGAAGCAGCACTCCTTTCCAGTGTTCAGAAACAACAAAAAAAACAGAAAATGACTGAGTAAAGGACGTCTTTCTAGGCCTCTTCATCACTGCCCTCTTTTCATTTCAAAGATAGTTTTTTTTTAAATGCAAATAAGTAAACCACACACAACACAGAGGCCTTTAAATCCATAAAAATCCAGACTCAAATCAGCAACACAATCAAAATCACCTTTTTATCCCAAACCCGTGCATACCATTGTTTTTGAGGCCAAGCATCAAAAATCAGATTTAACACTAACACAACATAATCATGAAAGGTACACAGAGGCCTTGTAAAGCAAACACAGTTTCCATACACACCATCAACACCAACCAAAAATAAAAATACCAAACAGAGCCAACCAGCACAAATACCAGATTTCATCACAAAAAAGAAAAAAACCAGCAACTTAGCTTTTTAGGATCCACCGAAGCAGGGCTCGGTTTTGAGGCCTTTTAACCCTGTGAAACACAAACATGTACTAGAAGCAAAAAAAATAAAAAAAACCAACAAGGAAAGCCAGAGAGATGTCTCGGCTTACCTGAAATCAGGCTGAAAAAACCGAGAGCTTGCAAACCGAGAAGGAGAGAGTGAGCTCCAGTGAACCGAAAAAGAGAGAACAAATAGTGAGCCGAGAGAGAGAGAGAGAGAGAGATAGGCAAAAAACCTCAAAATACCTCAAAGAAATCGAAAGAAACAGACCTGCAGAGGGCTGAAAACCCAAAGTCTTGGGGGTTTAGGGTTTCTGGAACCCTAACCCAACCTCTTTAAAGGAAACCGAGAAGAGAGACCGCGAAAACCAAGTCCAAACACAGGATTCCTTAGATCAGAGAGATCAAAATCGCGAGAGAAAGATCAGAGAGATCGAAATCGCAAGAGAGAGAAGCCCCGAGAGAAACTAAGGAAGCATCTGGTGATAAATAGAACCGAGATCGGTGGTCAGAGACCATGCGAGAGAGAAGAAAAAAGAGGAACGGCGGCCGGTGAGGAGAAGGGTGAGGCCGAGAGAAGTCTCTGGAGAGGAGAAAATAGCGTCGGCTGAAATGAAGTGAGATGAGTGAAGTGAGGGAGAGATGAGAGTATTAGGTTTAGAAAGGAGGGTTGGGCCGGTAAGAATAAAAAGGAAAAGAGAGAGAGATGGGCCGTCTTAAAGCTAAGGGGAGGAGAGAGAGAGAGAGCTGGGCCGGTTTCTGGGCCTGAGCTTCAGGCCTAGAAACCAGCCCAGCAATATTTTTTTTTTTGTGTTTTAATTATTTTTTCTCTTTTCTTTCCTTTTACGTGTGAGTATAAAATGCAAAAAAAAGTAAAATTTTATTTCGCAGCTATGTTATAGCTGTGAAATAGAACCCGAATTAATTAAACACTGTATTATATGCGCGAATCCTTTTTTTTTAAAAAAATAAAATTAAAATAATAATGTACACGATTGTGTTTTACGTCCATGATATGGAAGTAAAATACAATTTTTTTGTCATGCAATAAAAATATTTAATGTCTTTTATATCCATGTTATGGATATAAATAGATCAAAATCAATTAATCCTTTAAAATATGACATGCAAAAATACATCCAAATATATATTTACAACCTTAGTACCAATTGTGGGCGGGGTAGGGTGATTTTTATCTTCCCTACACGTAATTAGCAAACGAACCCCGGTTAATCTCTGGTTATTTAAGGTGTCCAATCGGACCAAAAATCGATTGGTGGCGACTCTAAATTATTACACGAATAACCCTAAAAATTTGAATAACGATAAATCAAAGGGAAAACACAAAAACCCAAAAGAATCTTTCTCCCAACCCGTCGGCCCGGTTCCGACAGTTGGCGACTCTGCTGGGGACTTGCTAGGCTATTTTTTTTTATGTTGTAAATTATATTGTGGATGTATTAATTTTGTATTTAAATGGTGAATTTTGTTGTTTTGATATTATATATTCATCACGCATATATTCAACACATTGCACATACAATAAGAGATCATGTTATGATCTTACCCCACTTTAGGATTGTAGGAGAGAATAAAGTACGGGTACTGCCACGAGAAATCTGGTCAAGCCCCGAAACGTTCTCAACTTAGGTTGCTGCTTTACTAGCCATGCAATGGCGGCAGTAAAAAGGTGACTTAAGAACCTTAAAACATATTCTCATATCCACCTGATAGAATTAGTAACCACCTAACACCGGCAATTAGAAACTCTAGACATATGTATACTGTTGTATGTTATATTTGTGCAAATCTTATTTTATGCCTGCATTTGATAATTAAAATTATGCAATAGTATGTACGAATTTTAGGCTAGAAATAAGAGAATGTCCCAGTTGTATTTCTTTTTCTTAGTAAGAGTTATTTTGACATCAATAATAGCTTTTATTTAGTCCATCAATTTCCAAATTTCCCATATACCTCCACGTGTATATATCTCATTTTGCTTTTCTATGGGTACTTCAATTAATTTATGATAAAAAAATCATTTTTTTTTCTTTTTTTGAAGTGATTCGTTACCACCATATATGAATTATTTTTTTTGTAAACAATATTGTATTATGTTTATAAAAAAGGAAAAATATACAAGTTTAAAGATCATCTCTTTTTCTTGAGGTACGTCTATATAATAAAAACTGATCGTGAAAGGTTCTCGAAAGGTGATATTACTCTTTCACACATTTTTTTTTTAAAAAGATTTTTTTTTTAGATTATTTATTTATTTATTTTTAATTTTTCTTTATACATAAAGCAGTATTTTATAGAGTTAAAATTTTGCATAATAAGAATGAATTCTCGAGGAATCTTCAAAAAAAATGTTTGACATAATGCATTGGTTTTTATACCTAAAATTAGGAATACACATCTATAAGGGTACATTTAGGTACAAATTTTTTGATGTTTAAAATATGATATTTTTATTCATTCCATTTCAATGTTTGAATTTTATATGTTTTTTTTTTTAAATAATAAATAAAATTCAAAGTCTTGATTTAGATTTTTTTAATTTGTTCATTCATATATAAAACCCAAGCAAGCTCAGAGATGATGAATGCACAAAACTTGAAGGAAGTACAAAGAGAGATGGAAGGGACAAATGAGCAAATCGTTAGTTTCTCAGATTTAATTGTGAGTACCATAAGGGAGCTGAGGATCATACGATCACGGAGTGTTGGCCCTTCAGAAGTAAGGTTCAAGAGCTAATAGACAAAAAGGTCATAATCTTTGGAATCCTAGAGAAGGAGTCGATGGTTAAAGAGGACAAGATAGCATTGGAAAGGTTGATAATACCACATCTTAAAATGATATTTTAAAATGTGTAATCTTGTCAACTCCTGTGTAAAAGTAGGATCTCCTTAAATTCTGCCCAGGATTTAAGGAATCGAATTGTCACTCAAAGCTCCTGGTTTCTAATGTTTTCAGAATTATAATAGTGATTTAATGGAATGCATTTTATTGTTTTATGCAATTCTCTTACCTTAACTTTATGCTTTTGGTTCTTTTTTCTTTTCCATTCCTTCCATCATTTGTTTATTTACCTAAATTTTGTTATTAGATAATAAATAATTTGAAAAATGAAATGGATACATGAATCAAGGTAAATTTTTATTGCTCGAAGTGGATTCTTCATTTGTTGGTCGTTTTATTATGGACTGCAAAACAAAAGAGTTAGGAATGAGGAAACCCCTTATTGGTTCAAGTTGAATGCCCGTGAAAGTAGTTAGTGGGATGGCCCATCTCACTCATCTGCAGAGGAATTACTTCATAACTGATTCATGCATTTCTAAATTTTTCTTGGTAAATGAATAAGGTTAATTGCAAAACTCTAGAACTTATTTGATTATTCCTCGAAAGGAAATGATAAACTACTTATAACTAAAGAAAAGACTAAGGCATTCTTTGTATCACACATTTAAGCCCTCTACCTACCTTTTCATTATATCCCTTTGTATACCCCTTTGAGACATAGCCTTTTTTTTGTATTCACCTTATCCGTTCTACCAAAAATCAAGAAAACCATTTGATTGAAAGGGTGAGGAATAGGAACTGGATGGCAAGAACAAGCAGTGAGGAAATGTTTACAGTCCATGAAACAAGAATAGATAAATGTTGATGTGAATATTGACAAAGGATATAACATGATATGGTGATATTGTGAGAAGAAGCTTCTAATACATATAGGTGGAATCAAATTCTTATGAAGCATTCAAGTTTGGAGTCTCAAAATCATAGGCTCAAAGGAAAGTATTAGTATAAGAAGAATGCCGCTCATAAAATTCAAAACCTTTAATGATGATAGCACCGCTAAGAGAACTTTTTAAGAAGTTCCCCTTGGTATCAATGATCACATCGGAGCTTAGTATAGTGGAAACAATAAGGATAATCATCCTGGCAAGAATACATGGTCTTTTAAGGAGTATTGTGTTTTTAAAACTGTCTAAATGAGATCTTTATGAGAATGATAAGTGATAGTCTTTAAAGAAGCTCATGATACTTTTTGAAGAAGGTGTGCAATATTGCAAGTTATTAACTTCGGTTAGGATGACAGCTTCCATTAGTCAAAATGTGATTGCATCAGATACTCCTCTAGAAAGATCTTGACTCGTTAAAAATGGATAGATCATAAGAAGAAAGTCTTAGAAAGAGCAAAAATTCATCAAAAGTGGATAGGTGATCTAAAATTTTGGAATATTTTGGAGAAAAGCATCTCTTATGAGAATGGTTGTACGAGACTTACGGTTTATATCTTGATAGTGTACATTTTTCAAAAAGGTCAAATCAAAAAAGTTGGATAATTTCATGGAGAAAACCAAGATTATCAAATTTTGGGACCTTGATCATAGGAAAAGAGGTGACTTTGAGTCTCGGAATCCAAGTTGGCAAGATATTTCAGATCCAATGAACTTTAGACAACTACTTATGTCAATATGTTGTCTAGGTGACCAAGTGAATTATCAAGGGAGAAATTCAAGGAAAAAAAAAAGAAAGAAAAGAAAGAAAAAAAAGAAAAAAAAAGAAAAGAAAGAAAAAAAAGAAGAAAAAAAAAGGAAAAAACTTCGAATCAGATTTCCAAGTCCTAATGCTTTAGTAAGATCAAGAATTAAAGCTATCAAGGAACTTTTATTTCATCTGGTTTTCTTGAATCACTTGACATCCCTCGTATCCTTTTTACCCATCTCACTTGTAAACCCGATAAACAAAAAAAAGTCCTTGCAATCTCTAGTTATGATGTTAGTCTTCATTAATGAAGAGGAACATGAAAATGAGCTCATAGTAGTTTAAAAATTAGCTCAATTCATTAATCTTGTTAATGTTTAGAAATGCATGATACGAAAATTAAGAAAATCAAATTCCGATGAAGGCAAACAAGGATGAATGCAGTATCGCCGGATAGCCAACACATTTCTTCTTGATACATCGAGGCGATACAGATTAAGTGGGATTTCCTAATTCATAAGGAACAAAATCAGCGCATTGAGTCGGACGGATTCAAGTGGGTGCACAACATTTAAGAGAAAAGAAAAAAAAAGAAAAAAAAAGAAAAAAAAAAGAAAAAAAAAAGAAAAAAGAAAAAAAAAGAAAAAAAGGAAAAAAAGGGAAAAGAAAAGAAACCCTTTACAGGGAATAGGTCAATTTTAGATGAGATTCGAGGGGGCATTATGAAATTGATAGTAGAAGCAACTAAGAAAATACCCATGATGAAACTCAAGATTGGAATAAATGGATAAGATCAAAGATTTTATCAACAACAAGTCTGGGGGCAATTGTGGAAAAGTTCTCTAATAAAAGTCAAAATTATCACAAGAGCTTCATCTCCAATAAGCTCGAGAAGCAACTATGAAAATGTTTCTGTTACAAGTCAAGATCAGTACTAGCTGATAAGAGCAGTAACTTCATTGGAAACCAATTTGGGGGTAATCGCAAGGATGCTACCAATAAAATAGTGCGAGAACAAGGACATCATTGATAAAAGGATAAAGTCACTGTGAAATTTCATTCCCTGAAGTCAAAAATTTGCTTAGGTTAGTAGGAGTAGTATCATCAACAAAGCAAGTGAAGACTGGGGGGCAATTAAAGTCACCGCCAATAAGGATCAGAATAATATTCTCCACGGGACAAGAAAGACTATGACAGAACATTTTGAGCAATGAAATTTATTTTGTTTTTGTAATCATTTGGATTTTTCAGACGACTTTATTGTCTAAAAATCTTCCCATTCCCTTCTCAAGCATATCTCATTACGAAATACCCTAAGTCTCAAAACATTTTCCATCTCTTATCAAGCAATCAATTCAAACTAACCATTCACCAATCTTTAATGATCTTACCCAAAATAAAAGCATTTAAATGATTTTATGCATTCATTAAATAATTATGATCTTGTGAACAAGAGAAATGAGCATTTTCAGTGTATATTTTGCTTTGAACAATGAGTTGACAAATTATGCCTTGACATATGCGCGGTTCAGCATTGATTATGCCGTAATTACTCAAAGATTACGAGATGGATAATTTTCCAGAAATTCTTGTGTATTTCACCAAGAGATGCCTAAGGACAACAAGCAATTTAGGTATTTGACCAAAATGCATAGTTTTGGATCAACAACTTACTCATAAGAATGAGGGTAAAGTTCAGTGATACACACCGAGGTCTTGCTCAGACAAGCTGTAAGTGAATAAGTTACTGCAAGTAATTTGTACAAATATAACAGAAGAGGATGATTAAACCATCACATTTATTCCTCCAAGAGCTGTACAATTTAGCAAAAAGGATTCTCAGGGTATGGACTATGTGCAGAACTTTTGAACGCTTGCACCAATCTCTTCAAGAGGAAATTTTGCAAGAGAAAAATTGTGCCTATTTGTTTGAAGAAATAATCACTATAAGACAAAGACAAGGCATTCAAAGTAGGAAAAGTACTCTAAGGATTTGTTGGAAACACAGGATGATACATATTTGAAAATCTAAGGAAGATAATTGATGCCATCAAAATATCTTCCTAAACAGGCAGCATTGGTTCTTCCTGGGTTATATATATGAATGAATGAAAGAAGTGTTTTGTGAATTAACTTATTCATTCACTTCTTAAACCAATTTTTTTTTAGTACTTGATAAAACATTTTAGAAAAATCACATCATGCATTTTCATGAAGATTCCTCTAAGAATATTTTTATAAAAAATAAATTAATTTATTTAGTTATCTTTTACAAGAAATATATTTGCTTGTCATTTTAAAAGGTAGTTGTAATGCAATTCAATTACTTTTAGTGTTTGGTGTTCAAAAGCATGCCCACCGTAAAAATTATGTCAAAGTGTTTGAATTTTTTTAATAAGCATATACGTGTTTAATTTGTCAAACTTTTGGTGGAAACACAGGGTTTAAGCATCAAATATATCTTAGACGGATGTTAATCAAAATTTCATTTTTTGTCTCTTGGATTTTGATAAAAAAAAAAGTTGATTTTCCTTTTGACTGAACTTGGATGTCAGTCACAATTAATTCTCTGTCCTGTGAAATTTGATTAATATAAAGATCAATTTTATCTTTTTTCAAAATTTGACTGGTTTAAGTTAATTCCCACCTTTTCGAAATATGACGAAGGCATGCCAATTTCAATCCTCCATCAAAAGTCCACTGATACAAGTCGACTTTATCCTGTGTTTTGCAAACCTCATTAATCCGAATAGTTGGGGCTAAACTTTTTCATTTTTTGAAGACTAAACCTCCTGTAATTCGAACCCAAGAGATTGGGGCAAGAACTTTTCAAAGTTGAGCCCTTAACAACGAGTTCTTAGAATGAAATTTTTTCCAAAAATCAACACTACCGTGATAAGGATCTAGCAAGGCGATTTGTCAAGAGTAGAACCTTTAACGATAGAATTCGTAGGGTCAAGTTTTGATTCTAACTCGTTGTGATCACATTCCATTGAGCCAAGATAGAATTTAACCTTTTTTCAAAACAGAAACATTTCTGGTTGAACCCACTCAAGGTAGGAACCAATCTTTTACAAGAAATCAAACCCCTTAGCAACAGAGTTTGGGGAGTCAAACACTATCTTTTTCACAATCAAATCACTTGTGATTATAGTTCTCATAATTTGAAATGAGAAGCATTTCTTTCCTTCTTGAGAGTAGCTCCTTTTAGCAGTTTGATTATTTTACTTCGATTAGCTCCCTTTAATAGGTGTAGCTTCGTATTTCTAAAAATTAACTCGATAATGATTTGTAGGCATATTTAATGGCTATGTGATGATCATTAAACCACCTAAAAATTAAAACGACTACTACATAGTCGATCTTACAAAGAGCTTTTAAATTTTGTGGTTATGTCATAACCATAAGATGAGGATTTGAAAAAATATAAATTAATTCCTATAAGTAGAATCGATTTAAATTCACTTCTCATGAGATTTAATCATCAAGTGATTCGATCTCATTTTAATGTCAATTTTTAGAAAGTTGATTCCAATTTCCTTCTTGTGAGATTTAATCATCAAGTGATTCGATCTCATTTCAACGTCAATTTTTTTAGAAAATTGATTCAAATTTATTTCTCATGAGATTTGATCATCAAGTGATCGATTTCATTCCAATGTCAATTATTAGAAAATTGATTCCAAATTCACTTCTCGTGGGATTTGATCATCGAGTGATCCGATCTCATTTCAACGTCAATTTTTTTTAGAAAATTGATTTAAATTTCCTTCTCGTGGGATTTGATCATCGAGTGATCCGATCTCATTTCAATGTCAATTATTAGAAAATTGATTCCAATTACACTTCTCGTGGGATTTGATCATCGAGTGATCCGATCTCATTCCAATGTCAATTTTTAGAAAATTGATTCCAATTACACTTCTCGTGGGATTTGATCATCAAGTGACTCGATCTCATTCCAATGTCAATTATTAGAAAATTGATTCCAAATTCCCTTCTCGTGAGATTCGATCATCAAGTGATCGATCTCATTCAAATGTCAATTATTAGAAAATTGATTCCAAATTCCCTTCTCGTGAGATTCGATCATCAAGTGATCGATCTCATTCCAATGTCAATTATTAGAAAATTGATTCCAAATTCATTCTCGTGAGATTTGATCATCAGGTGATCGATCTCATTCCAATGTCAATTATTAGAAAATTGATTCCAATTTCCTTCTCGTGAGATTCGATCATCAAGTGATCGATCTCATTCCAATGTCAATTATTAGAAAATTGATTCCAAATTCATTCTCGTGAGATTTGATCATCAGGTGATAGATCTCATTCCAATGTCAATTATTAGAAAATTGATTCCAATTTCCTTCTCGTGAGATTCGATCATCAAGTGATCGATCTCATTCCAATGTCAATTATTAGAAAATTGATTCCAATTTCGTTTCTCGTGAGATTCGATCATCAGGTGATCGATCTCATTCCAATGTCAATTATTAGAAAATTGATTCCAAATTCCCTTCTCGTGAGATTTGATCATCAGGTGATTGATCTCATTCCAATGTCAATTATTAGAAAATTGATTCCAATTTCCTTCTCGTGAGATTTGATCATCAGGTGATCGATCTCATTCCAATGTCAATTATTAGAAAATTGATTCCAATTTCCTTCTCGTGAGATTTGATCATCAGGTGATCGATCTCATTCCAATGTCAATTATTAGAAAATTGATTCCAAATTTCTTTTTCGTGAGATTTGATCATCAGGTGATCGATCTCATTCGGATTTCAATTCCTAAAAATTGATTCCAAATATCTTGCCTATGAGATTTTGATAATCACGTGATCAGTCTCATTCAAATTTCGGTTACTAAAATTGATTCTAAAATAGAATTTCAACAGCTATGCCATAGCTGTTTAATTACATCACCAACCAAAACGGTTATCTAGGATTACTTTGTATAACTTTAAATCATTAAAGCTATACAAAGGGGGGCAACTGTAGATACCCGTTTTGTCCTACCACTTATGGTAGATTTATTTTTTCTAAAAAATAAATAATAAGCATATTTAATTTATGATGCTTAATATTATTATTTGATTATACTGTGATTTTATTTGTGTTAATTTTATTAGTTTTATACGCGTAATTTTTGTTAAACAAGTTTTCTTATCTTTTTATTCTTTATTAAGATTTTTCCAAAATTTAAATAAATAAAAACTTGTAAAAAAAATAAAGATGGACTTTTATTAAAATGGGCTTTCATAATACAAATAGGCTTTTTACAATACATATGGGCTTAATTAAATTGGGTACACATGGGCCTAATCAAATTGAATACAAATGGGCCTATTTAAATAAAAGGATACAAAATGGGCTTTCACAATATAGATGGGCCTAATCCCTAGTTTGGCCCAATTACAACCCAGAATTGGATACAGATTTAGGTATTAAAACAAAAAAATAATAATAAAATTACAAGATTTGACAAAGCATGGCCAACAGTATGGCCTAAAGATTTTAAGCAGCAGAATTTACGGGATTGTTGAGGCCTTTTGCCTATAAAAGGCAGCTCCCTGAAAGGGAGAAGGGGACTTGACTTTTCTGCTGAGGAGAAAAGACTAGCTTTTCTCCTTCTTTATCTTTTCTGTTTCTTCAAACCATTTCCTGCAAATAGGAAAATTTTCATTCCAATTACAAGTAAGTGTGCACCAGATTTTTACACTTTTATTTCTAGCAACTATTTTTCTCATTTTGCATACTGTTTTGCTCTGTGCTAAGGTAACTAATGGGGCTTGGGGCCATGTAATGGCCACAACTCCTATTAGTAACCATAAGAGGGCTCAGAACTGTTTTTTAAACCAAAGGAAACTCAGTTGGTTTTCTTTTCTTTTTCTGTCTCAAAAACACTGAAAATGCACCACTTTCTATCTCCAAGTCCTAATGTTAAACCATAAGTTTCAACTCAAAAAGTGATCTCAAGACAGAAAACATGCAGTTTAACAAAGGAATGGTGACTGGAAGCAGCACTCCTTTCCAGTGTTCAGAAACAACAAAAAAAACAGAAAATGACTGAGTAAAGGACGTCTTTCTAGGCCTCTTCATCACTGCCCTCTTTTCATTTCAAAGATAGTTTTTTTTTAAATGCAAATAAGTAAACCACACACAACACAGAGGCCTTTAAATCCATAAAAATCCAGACTCAAATCAGCAACACAATCAAAATCACCTTTTTATCCCAAACCCGTGCATACCATTGTTTTTGAGGCCAAGCATCAAAAATCAGATTTAACACTAACACAACATAATCATGAAAGGTACACAGAGGCCTTGTAAAGCAAACACAGTTTCCATACACACCATCAACACCAACCAAAAATAAAAATACCAAACAGAGCCAACCAGCACAAATACCAGATTTCATCACAAAAAAGAAAAAAACCAGCAACTTAGCTTTTTAGGATCCACCGAAGCAGGGCTCGGTTTTGAGGCCTTTTAACCCTGTGAAACACAAACATGTACTAGAAGCAAAAAAAATAAAAAAAACCAACAAGGAAAGCCAGAGAGATGTCTCGGCTTACCTGAAATCAGGCTGAAAAAACCGAGAGCTTGCAAACCGAGAAGGAGAGAGTGAGCTCCAGTGAACCGAAAAAGAGAGAACAAATAGTGAGCCGAGAGAGAGAGAGAGAGAGAGATAGGCAAAAAACCTCAAAATACCTCAAAGAAATCGAAAGAAACAGACCTGCAGAGGGCTGAAAACCCAAAGTCTTGGGGGTTTAGGGTTTCTGGAACCCTAACCCAACCTCTTTAAAGGAAACCGAGAAGAGAGACCGCGAAAACCAAGTCCAAACACAGGATTCCTTAGATCAGAGAGATCAAAATCGCGAGAGAAAGATCAGAGAGATCGAAATCGCAAGAGAGAGAAGCCCCGAGAGAAACTAAGGAAGCATCTGGTGATAAATAGAACCGAGATCGGTGGTCAGAGACCATGCGAGAGAGAAGAAAAAAGAGGAACGGCGGCCGGTGAGGAGAAGGGTGAGGCCGAGAGAAGTCTCTGGAGAGGAGAAAATAGCGTCGGCTGAAATGAAGTGAGATGAGTGAAGTGAGGGAGAGATGAGAGTATTAGGTTTAGAAAGGAGGGTTGGGCCGGTAAGAATAAAAAGGAAAAGAGAGAGAGATGGGCCGTCTTAAAGCTAAGGGGAGGAGAGAGAGAGAGAGCTGGGCCGGTTTCTGGGCCTGAGCTTCAGGCCTAGAAACCAGCCCAGCAATATTTTTTTTTTTGTGTTTTAATTATTTTTTCTCTTTTCTTTCCTTTTACGTGTGAGTATAAAATGCAAAAAAAAGTAAAATTTTATTTCGCAGCTATGTTATAGCTGTGAAATAGAACCCGAATTAATTAAACACTGTATTATATGCGCGAATCCTTTTTTTTTAAAAAAATAAAATTAAAATAATAATGTACACGATTGTGTTTTACGTCCATGATATGGAAGTAAAATACAATTTTTTTGTCATGCAATAAAAATATTTAATGTCTTTTATATCCATGTTATGGATATAAATAGATCAAAATCAATTAATCCTTTAAAATATGACATGCAAAAATACATCCAAATATATATTTACAACCTTAGTACCAATTGTGGGCGGGGTAGGGTGATTTTTATCTTCCCTACACGTAATTAGCAAACGAACCCCGGTTAATCTCTGGTTATTTAAGGTGTCCAATCGGACCAAAAATCGATTGGTGGCGACTCTAAATTATTACACGAATAACCCTAAAAATTTGAATAACGATAAATCAAAGGGAAAACACAAAAACCCAAAAGAATCTTTCTCCCAACCCGTCGGCCCGGTTCCGACAGTGTTTTTAGTGTTTAAGCAAGAAGGTTAAGCTCTTAGGGCAAGAACATCCAATGCACACTAATAGAATTTTCCTCGGCAATATCAGTACACAAACAAGTCATTCTACATGAATTAGTTTAATACATCATAACATATGCTCAAAGAATAAAATCCTCCACTTTTTGTAGATTTAGTTCATATTACCATGGTGTGGTTCATTGTGAACTTATGAATCAGCTATGTGATATTGATGGTCCTAAATAGGCTAGCTACAGTACTAGAGGGGGATGAATAGTACTGTATACTAAATAAAAATTTGCAAACTCTTTATAAATTCTTTTTGAAGAAAAATATTTTTCAGTTAAACAAACTCAAGTTTTATAAAATAAGTAGAATTGATAAAATGACAAAACTTGTGAATATAAATGTGCTTGACTAAAATTAAGAGTATCTTTAAAAATAAAGCGATTAATTTAAATTGCAGAAATTTAACTTGCAATAATAAAGAGTGTAAGGATAGAGAGATGAAGACACAAGATTTATACTGGTTCGACCTAACCGGTCTACGTCCAGTCCTCAAGCCAACCACTTGAGATTTTCCACTATCTTTTCCTTAACGAGGAAGAAACAAGCATGTGTTACTTTTTGCGAGTTCAAGTAACAAACTCAATACTTTTGCAGGCTAAGTATCAAACCTCTACCGTTACTTTTTCAGAGCTTAAGTAACAAAACTCTTCTGTTTTTTTTTAAGGTCAACACCAAACTTGCACAAATTTTGTTGATCATACTATCAACAAAGTAAACCCCCTTTCACACAAATCCCTTATGTGAAAATATAATTCCCTTAAGATGAATATTTGAAAGAGTGTGTGGACAAGATGAAGCTCTTCTCTCTTTTTGCACTTGTAGGAATTTTGGAAGACTTGAATATAAGAAGCATAGAACATATGAAAACTGCTTTAAGTCTCCCATTTTCTCACTTTGATCTTTATTTCTTTATATAGGTAGAGAAGTGCTCCTAACAAAGGGAAGTGGCCGTTTTTTGTAGCCCATAGAAGATTATGGCAGTTGAATCCTCCTCCTGAAGAGATTATAGTTGTTGTGTTCATCTCCTGAAAGCATATGGTTGTTGTTTTTAATTCATAAGGTAAATGTGGCAATTGAATCCTTCTCCTCAAGAGTTTATAGTTGTTGTCTTTAGCTTTTAAGCAAACCATTATTAGTTTTACTTCATAACGAGAGGAATTTGCAGCTTCTGAGGAGGTGTGTAGTTATAGGAAGATCTTTACAACTCATAAGTTGTTTTATCTCATAAGTAAACCATGTCATATATTATTTTACCTCACAATACTTTTGGCTCTTTATGTGACATAATTTCCTTTTATTAGATGTCAACATATTTGAATTTAATTTACCAATTTGTCAACTTGTGATCATCAAAACAAAAGTCAACAAATATCATATCAGTTACAACATTCATTCATATATCATTAGTAGCACAATTATTAAGAGTATCAATATCAAAATATTTGCATAACGCATCAGAATATCAGAATCTTTGCATTTCTCCCACTTTGGTTGTTAGGTTATGTCCTAGTCCTCATATGATGTACTTTGTTTTATTTATGTATGAGAATACATTTACTTAGTATTAATAAAAGACATAATCATATTTATTGAATTACTTGTGCAATTAATAAATATTGAGAATCCATAAACTGGTGTTTACTTATGTTTATTAGTAGCGTGTACTGAATGAGTAAGACCATGAATTTAAAGAACACAATTTTAAAGCTATCCCTATTCTGTTATAATCATGTGAATAAATATAACTGAAGACTAGTATGTTCCTTGTGAGATGGATGTTGTTTTACCGACCATAGTACTTCAAAAGTCGATAAGGACACAGGTGTATGTTAGCGAATAGTGCACTGGATCGATCTGCTTGTGAGAACACTATATGGTCAAGTGTCATTAGTGTTTCTCATGTATTGCTTATATTGGATTCTTAGACTTGATATTACTACACTCCAAGATGTAACCTTATATACTTTGATGATAGGCTCGTAACTGGGTGCTACGTATGGGTACATAGGGAACCATGCTAGGACTGGGAGTAATGTGAAGGAATTGTCTATCTTTTCATCTAAGAGATGATATCACTGACCTCTTGACAAGTAAGACTGAGTAGTGTACGACCGTACCAAGATAGCATGATTATTGGATAATCATTTATTTGATCTTATCAGTCTACTTGGATGTCAAGTAAATGTCCTAGCACTTAAAAGGATGATAGAGCCATGTCTTGTGTAGGACATCGATATCAAATGTGCAAAGGATTATATAAGAATATTTCAGGTGTATGTTGTTTTGATTTTGATATCTCCATCCCAATTGGGGTTCGTAATGGCTTACTAGAGCCCACTTACAACTTATGGGTTGAATGTAATTTTGAGCCCATGCAACAAATTGATGGACCTACAGAATCGCACACTTAGGAGTTTAGACAGGCTTTATGATAAACCATTTAATATGTATTGATTACATATTAATTATTGTTGATTGATTATTTTATGGGATTAATTGTTATGTCCAAAATAAAATATGATAGTCTATAATGAGAATTGGTTCAATGGTTTTACAAAGTTACCATATGGTAATTTTGGTAAAATCATTATTACGTAAATTATGGTGGATATTTTAAAGCAAGGGTAGTTTGGGTATCTCACCTTTATGTTTCATATATAAAAAAATGAGGAGGAAACCCTAATACCTATTGGTTAATGCCAGCCACTACTTCTCATCGTCCTTTCCATTCTTGGCAAAAGAGTTTTGGCTTAAAGGAGGAATCTTGGTCCGGAGAACTAGCACTCGGATCCCACCGGTGAGACCTCGTGTGTGTGAAGGTAGAGGGCGACAAGTGAAGCCTTTATCAAAATCGATTTGGCAAGGACGGCTTAGGTGAGGAATTTTCTTCTTCTCCCTTTGATTTTGTAGGTCTATAACCTAGCTATGGATTCTTGGGCATGAACCCTAGCTTGAAAACATTTGTTCCATAATTTTTTTTGTTTTCAAACCAGGATGGGTTCCAACAGGCATCATAGAAAAGTTAAGAATAAAGGAAGAGACTAGCGAAATACTTCTGACATTTTCGGACCACAACAATAGCTCATTATTTTTGCTTTTCACTACGAACAAAGCAGTGGTAAGAGCATAACTATGATTGGAGAAGAGGGGGCTGGGTAGAGGTTTCCGATGCCAGCGATAAGATGGAGTAAAAAGGCGAGGTGGAAAGAGTAAGGACTAAGGAGAGATAGAGAGACAAAGAGTTGAGAGGGGAGGGTGATAAATAGTATAATACGCATATACTGTATAAGATATTATTATATATATAGCAGATACAGTTGTAACAAACTATTAGAAAATAAAAGTGTAGATATATATTTTCTCTTCCTTTCTTTAGTATTTCTATGATAACATGCTTTAACCAAAATGAATAATGTGTTGTATGTTACTCCGTCTTCATCTTGAGGGGGCTATGATAAATAGTATAATATGCATATACTGTAAAGGTTATATAGATAGTTGTAATGAATTATTAGAAAGTAACAAAGAGGTCTTGCTGCTCACTGAACGCATAAGAGATTTTTCTCTCCTGCTTGTCTTCACTTCCTTCCCTTCTTATTTTCTGCCAAGTCCACCAGATTTAGAGTAGATTGCGTTGCTTTATAGGCTTTAGTCCCTCTTGAGTGTATACTTTCTCTTTCTTTTTTGTTATTTCTCTTATACCATCTTTTCATGAGAGGGAGGCGATGATTTTAGGTTTTGACAATTTTGTGTAATTGTGTTTGTGTACTTAGGGGGTGTTTGGTTAACTAGAAAAATAGTAGGGAATGGGAATGGGAATCACCAATTCCCTTTGCTATTGTTTGATTTAACAAAATCATTTAGGTAATGGGAATCCCATTCCCCTATTTGTAGGAATCACCCATTCCCCCCTCTCCCCCCATCAATCAATATTGATTCCCATTCCTACATTAAAATTGATAAAAACAAAAAAGAAAAAAATAATAATTCATCATTTCTTATCTTTTTTTTTACCAAATAACTAACCATTATCTCAATTTCTCAACTTCTCTAATATATTAATATTTTTATATACGGATATGATTATTATTAATATAATTTAGTTACTAATATAAATAAAATGCTAAAATAATAAAATAACGATAACAAATATAAAAGAAATAATTGTTAAACATTAATGATGTTTTATATCTTATATATTTTTCTATCAAATTGTATTTTATAAAAACTATAATTAATTTCTAAAAAAAATTAAATTCCGATTCCGGACTAAACCAAACAAAACTATTAATTGGTGATTCTGATTCCGATTTCCTATCATTCCGTTTCCGTTTCCGATTCCGATTCCAAAACTTGAACCAAACGCACCCTTAGTTTAATAGTTTATAATATTAAAATTATATATGTATATAAATATATAATATATATTATAATACTATATAATTTATATATAATAATAATGAAAAGGCATGGGGGTCGAATTGTCTCGCCCTATATTTATGTTACCTAGGACTAACTATGAAATTAAGCGAAGGTTTGCAGGCTCGAGCTGAGCCGAGCTTTCTCAATTTTAAGGGCTTTCTACATTAAAGACAACAATATTTTAAAAAACTACACAATTGGCACCATAAAAAATATATGAAAAAAGTCTTATGGCAAAATATAAATTATAATAATGGTAGAAAGTTTTCTTTCCAATATGTTGGCTCTCCCTCTCTCAAAAAATTTTTTTCTCCCTTATCTCCACTTTTCTCTCTCCCGTTCTATAATTAAAAACTAATTTCTTTACTTATCTTTATATCCGTTCATTTTTTCACTATTCCATTTTAGAAAGTTTTTTTTTTTCGAATTGAGATCCACATCTATATATATTATTTTTTTTATTTTTTTCATCTTTGTTTTTGGCACTAATATTGCATTTAATTTGCAAATACTATGTATATACCGCTTATATACTAATGTTATACTCCTTTTCTCTTTCTTTTACAAATATGTCGTTTTTATACTGATTTTATATTAGTTTTATATTGTTGTTATATTGATTGTCTACTACAAAAATGAGATGTAATATATATATATATATATTCTTCATCTTCGTTTATGGTAGTAATATTGCACAAAATCTGCAAACACTTCATATATACCCTTTTTATACTGAATTTATAGCTTTATTTTACTATTTAGATTTTCTTTATTTTTTTGTAAACATATCCTTTTAATATTAATTTTATACTAATATCATGTTGGTTTTATACTGTAATTTAAAAATGGGTATACAATCGCACTATAAAACCAATATGAAATTGGTAAAAAAGTGATATGTGTTACAGATTGTCCAATATTAGTACAAAAAACGAAGATAAAAAAAAGAAAAAAATATAAATAGATATAGATCTTATTTTGAAGGGAGAAAAAAAGGAAAAAAAACTTTCTGAAATCGAATAGCGAAAAAATGAAAGAATATAGATATAAATGAAAAAGTAATTTTTAATTATAAAACATCAGAAACAAAAGTAGTGATAAAAGAGAAAAAATTTTAGAAAAAAAGGCAGCGAAATATGTATTGAAAGAGAGAATAAGAAGTAATTATCTAAAATTTTAATATGTCCAAACTCAGCGTAGGAGAGGCAGAGGCTCCATGAACGTATCCACTCTATGAGTACAGCGGGTGTTGGTGAGCCATCACTCTACCACTTGGTGGGTATGATCGTGGTTGTCCAAGAGAGCACAGACTTTATGATTTCTCTCTCTTTCTCTTTCTATGTATATATATATATATATATATATATATATATATATATATATATGAATGAAAACGTTATTCTCCACTTGATAAAAGTTTTCCCCTAATTAAAAAGGGGTAATCAAAGTCTATATTTAGTACAAAGTTTGTCTGATTCTATTTAAACACGCAAAATCCAATTCCATTAAAGAAATTACATAATTTTATACAGAGAGAGAAGACACATAGCATTATAAGGCAACAAGTAGTAGTAAAGAAGCATGCAAACAAAACTGTGGTTTCATTCATACATGTCATCTTTTCATTGTAATGCTAATGCCACTTAATTAATTTGAAAAGTAGAAGAGCAAAAAGTGGGTGATTTTAATAAATAATTATTTATAAAGCAAAAGCAATAATAATAATAATAATAATATTAATAGTGTACTTGGGGGATGATTTTTTTTTTTTTTTTTTTTTAATAATAGAATAGAATAGATATAGATAGACCCATAATGAATGCACAAAGATGATGAAATCTCCTGTCATTACCCTTTTTCTTTTTGGATTTGCTTTAATACTTAATTGGTGATTGCATTGCATGTGCCTCAACCTCAGCTTCCTATTTTATGCTTCACATGATTTTCCAAAAAGTTGTCCTCTATTTTCTTTCTTTTTTTAACCATCTTCTTTTTATTTATTTTTATTTTTTTTACCTTAATTGCTTTTTTATCATCTAATTAATTAAGTTTTCCAGTCATCTACGCCTTCAATTCATATTTTTTAATATTATATCAATTTATGCCAATCTACTTAGTTTAGATTTTCTCGCAAAGAAAATATAAACACAAACAATTATATGTTTGCAATTATAAACTTAGGGACCAAATTTAAATGTTCTGGCAAGATTATCATAAATCAAAAATAAATTTTTGCCAAAAAATATTCCAAGTCATTTTTTTTAATTAATTTCTCTGACCAATTACTTATTTCGGTTCATTTAGACATTTGACACTCGAATATGTTAATTTGATAGAAGGTAATTGTGGAAAATACGTTGAATTTCTATGAAATTAAATTAATGTAAATTATTTCCCTCCAACTGAAAAAATAGTGTGTACTATTCGATCAAAGATATGAAACATTTTTTTTTTGTTCGATGAAATCAAAGATAGGAATTAAAAGCAAATTAACCAAATTGTGATCGAAGTGAACTATGGAATAAATAATAGAAGATAATCGGTTTAATAATTTAATAAATATATATTGTTAAACTTTATTAGTGTAATACAGATGGAGGGTGGTGATTACTATGTCATCAATTTATAATTTATGTACTTTGTTAAATAAAGTGAATGATTAGTGTTTAATCCTAATTTTGTTGACTAACACAAACCTTTTTTTTTTTTTTTTTTTTTTTTTTTTTTTTAACTTTAATGATTTTGCATTAAAAATTAAAGACGGCACAGCCAATATAAAATACGGAATCAATCAATATAATTATATATTTTTAATTGGACGAATTTGATTGAATCGGTAAACCGTGAACTAGTTTTATTTTTTGGTTCAATAGTTTGGTTTTGATAAAAAAAAAAAGTTAATTATTATAATAAAAAAAGTTTACCATTCAGCATATTATTATAAAAAAAAACAATTCACTTTAAGTAAAATTAACCTTTAATTGTAACTATAAAAATTAGATTAAACATATTTAGTGTTTTTTAAATTATTTTAATGTATTTGAAATCTTTAGTTTTTTAAAATTATTGTTAACATGTTATAAATTCATATGACACAAATATTATTATTTCTTTAATATATCCTTTAAAATGGGTTCGGTCCAAGTTTGATTTAAGTTGAACTTCTAATCGTTGAAACTTTGCCTTTCAATAATTTCCCTTAAAAACTATTTTCTTATGGATCATTTAATGAATAATGTCACACTCCATTGCAAGAAGGCCGTAATTAAGTTAGTAGAATGGAATTAATTGGAATGGTGGACACGAGTAAAGTTTTTGAACCACCGTGATTTGGAATAAGGAATTCTCCATCCCCTCTAAGTGGATTCCTGCAATGGATACCAATCTCCGCTCCATCGCATTTCAATTCATGAAAATGTCACGAACATAGTTTAACATTAAGATTTCCGATTCATGAAAATATTGATTTTTTTTAAATTAATTTTTATAATATTACATTAATTGGTCTATACTCTATTTTGTGAAGGATAATGAAGGCCTTCATACCCATTCGGATTACTGTTGGATTTAAGCCAAAGGGCTGGGCTATGTTTCTCCTCTTTTGCCCATGATCCAATTATTGATTTATTAGAGAATATATACATATAATCAGCGACAATGAAATATAAATACTCCTTAGAAAAAAAATAATCGTACTTTATTATGTGATAAAAATACCGTTTTGTTACGTGGAGAACAAACTCGAAAAACAATGAAAACACTAAACTTCATATATTACAAATACAGTTAAGGGCAATTTTGTTTAGTAATCATCCGATTAATCAGTACAAAACTTTTCATACTAATACCATACAACTGAAATTTTTTTTATTTACTGAAAGAGAAGTCAATTCATAGCATAAGAAGCAATAACAGCTTTAATAGAATATGGACTAGAATTAATCCAAGTCTCTCTATATATTGAAAAACCAACAGTCTGAGTTAAGATATAAACAGCTTGATTTGCAGATCTACGAAAAACAACTTTGATTGCTATAAAAGTGTGCATCAATCTACAACAATCATTAACTACCAATCCAACGGGTGCTCTAATAACATTATTAGTATTCAAACAGTTGACTAAATTAAGAGCATCCAATTCTCGTATGATATTATGGAAATGAAAGTTCTTGAGCCAGCTTAAAGCTTCCTTGCAACTTGGCACTTCAGCTAACATAGGATCACCACGCCTTGATAGTAAACAATAATGAGCAGCAAGAACTACCCCCTAAGTTGATCCAACAACAAAACCATAACGCAAACGAGAACCCCCTTCAAATAAGCTAGTGTCAACATTACATTTGAACCAATCCAAGGGAGGACATTGCCATGATCAAGCACCACTCACCACTGCAGACGAGCTGCCGCAACTACTCTGAACTCCGCTTGAACTCTTAACAGCATTTGCGATTTGCCACTCGTGAAGAAAGCCTAAACCATGCCTTACAACCTGTGACGCTGCCCTTAACTTGCCTTCGCAAACTAGACAATTTCTACGCGCCCGTATAAGCCCACAAAATTGCAGCAACTTGTTCAACCTTGCTCCTCTTCTGCTGTACTAACTAATCCCACAAATCATCAATTGAAGAAATGGTAAGCAGCTAACCTTCGGCAAAAATATCCTCCCAAACATGTAACGCAGCCTGACACGAAACCAACATGAAAAACAAACTCTGAGGTACTCTTACAAAACGCAGAAATTTCTTGAACAGGAACATATTTTTCCCGAGTCGCATTGTTGTAGGAAGTGTGTTAGTGCCGAGCTTCAATAAGAATAGCCGCATTTTTGGTGGAATAGAGAACTGCCATCCTTCTCTTCGGTAATTAGACGGCAAAGCAAATACATTAGCCTGACGGACCAATTGGTAGTAACTAGTAAGCACTCTTCACAGAACAGCTACCATCCACTTCAAATCGCCAATACAAATCATCAGTTCCCAGGATAGCGGGATTTGTGTAATTAATTGCCTATCTCGTTTCGCAAAGAGCATGTCAATTTTGGTTCCAGCGAGACCTTCATCCGAGATTAGTAGATTAACTGTCTCTTCCTCAAACCCAGGAGAAATTGGGGATAAAATTCTCGGATTATCAAGACAAAGGCAGCCAAATTATCGCTCCAAATATCAATCCTCCCGCCACTACCAACCCTCCAACTCACTCCCTGCCGAATAATAGCTTGTGCCGAGACTATGCCAAACAAAGCTGCAACGGGAAGAAGTCTGTGCAGCCAGGATATTCGTAGCTGGAAAATACCGAGCTTTGAAAACCTGACGAACAAGAGAGGTCGGTTCTGTTAAAATCCTCCACACCAAGAGTTATACGTAAATTAAATATTTATAATAAAATTTAAAGAGTGAAAGCATTACGAAGCTTCTGTTATATTTCTTAGTTCTATTGATTATGCCATTAAACTCTTCATCTGTTAGTATTATTATTATACATATTAAACTTTCGGTTAGATAGAAAATCATTGATGGATATTAAATTCAGTTAAAAAATGTATTACTCATTCCTTTTGCATTAGAAATTAAAATTTGATATGATTATAAAAAAATTGTGAAAACATAATTTTGAACTATAAAAAAAACATAATTTCTGACAAAAATGAAGACGAGTCATCAGTCGTGTTTGTGACGGAGTTCTGTATTCATAGTTTACTATCTTATTACTTAAAAAATTCAATGCATGGTTATAATTAATCATAGAGCTAAATATCTCAAATTTTTTAGAAATTGGAGAGTTAAGTAATGAAGACCTAAGAGTTTAGAAAGATGCCTTCTTCCAAATTTTTTTTTTTTGACAAATGCATATATGCATTCCACTAAAAAGAGAACTACAACTGAAAAGCAAAGAGAAACAAATCCCACACAAATCCAAGTTAAAGTCTATACGAAAAAGACATATAATTTACTGAAAGAAAAAACTAGACGAAGTGAGTGTTTGGTTCTTTTTTACAACAGTTGTTTGTTTTTTTTGCTTCAAATAATAGATCTTTAGAATTGGCAAACAACTGTTGTTAGCGGTTTCGGAAACAAAAAAACAGTTGTTTACCAACAACAAATAACAAAAACTACCAACGAGAGCAAACAGTAAACAGTAGAACTAAACAGACCCTAAAATTATATACAACTATACTTTAAATGAAATAACAAGTCTTTTCAGAATTAGTAAGCTATGAAAATGCAATTGCACTCTAACCCATACACCTTAAATCCCTACAAATAAATAAATAAAAATTAATTTTATTGAAATCTTATAAATTTAGCAATTCATGTTGTACTTACCAAGATTGTCTTGATAACTCACTTATACTTGTACTAAAATTGAAAGGGAATATATGACAAATATTGTAAAATACCAATATATATTTAGTGGATAGAAAATTGAATAAAACTATATAAATTTTAAACAAAGGTAATGAAAAAACACAATAAATATGATAACACTCTTAGTTTTTTTTCTCAATTACTAAAGAAATGGAACAAAATAGCAGAAAGCTCCCACGCCGCGTAGATTAGCACCAACCATGTTACTGTGATTAATTACCGACACGTCAGTCCTCTAACCACGAAGCATCACCACCAGAAAACGACAGCGTATACTTAGTTCTTAAACGTTCTCCCCTTATTGGCCAAAAAATGAAAAAGGAAGCAAGCGGAGCAAGTAAATCCTTTCATCCTCAGCTGTGATTCTGTTCTCAATTTCATATTCATATTCTCTTCTTTCGTACAGTAAGTTTCTTTATATCTTCTTATTCCTTTTTTAATTAATTTCTTTCCTTTTGTTTATCCTTGATTTTGATTCTAAATTTTGTGTATGCTCTGTTTGGTTTTTCATTTCAATTGTGTTTATTTTAATGGTTGTCATATTCTCTAAGATCTGCATTTCCAAATCGTCAAGTTTCATTGTTTTCATCAACGCCACTCTATTTTGGGAACTAGGATAGGAACTGTTTTTTTAATCTTTTCCACTTCTGGATTTTGGTACTCATTCTATTATTTGGAAGCTTGTGTTCTATTTGTTTTGCTTTATTTCAATTCTTAAGCTTATAAATGGGATTAGCTTTCTCTTACCCTTGTTATATTGTTGCCTGTTTTAGTTTTTGATTTGATAATGAGACTAATTCGTTGTATTGGATTCCCAAATTCTAGAAGTCGTGGTCTTAGATCAAATTCAAAACCAATGGTGAAAGATACAACGTATTATGATATTTTGGGTGTTAATGTGGATGCATCTGCTGCAGATATAAAAAAGGCATACTATGTCAAGGTTAGGTTTCAATCTCAACCTTAAATTGTTATATCGTTTGCTGATTGATTCCACAGTTCATAGCTTCAATCTCGTTCATTTTTTTACTTTACATCCAAAGGGATAATTTACAGCTGCACTTTTCTGCTTCTGTGGCTGAAAATAAGGGAATATATAAAAACCTTGTTTCTTTATCTGAAGTTTCTGCTGCTTTCTTGTTTCAATATTTCCTTCTGCGACATCAGAAATCTTAAAAGGGGAAAGGTGGTGCACAGATTGCACCCTCAACTTACGGCAGATCATTCAGTAGTCATTTAATCATTGAGCTTCAGGCTGGATTCTTTCTGATCTTATGAAACCAATAGGGGGATGGAATTGATTATAGAAACATGAGTTTAACTAGTCAACTTACAAAACTAAGATGGTTGATGTGAATTCCATTAAATGTCTGTCAATTTTGGTAATTTTTGAGTGGAAATTCGTGAAGCTAACCACAAGATCATCTCTCAATGGTGAAATATTTTATGTGTCTTTAGGCAAGGCTAGTTCATCCTGATAAAAATCACGGTGATCCCAAAGCAGCTGAAAATTTTCAGGTTAGCTAATAACTCCGATTCTTATCTGAAGACAATATTTTCTTGTCATGTAACTCTATTATGGATGAATTTCTTATCTTTTCAACTTTCTGATGGATAATCCTTTGTTACTTTGAAGTTTGAACTGTAATATCAGATTGGATATTTTTACTTCGATTGTGTAATTTTCTTCACTCGTGCTATTGATTTGTTGCCATGTTAAAGGTCCAGCTTTTTATAGTCTGCTCCACATCCAAAACAGATAAAGAAATAATTTTAACCAAACTAAGCAAGCAACAAAATGTCAACCGCAGTTGTTAGTTGAATCCAAATATTGTTAAGGTCCATAACTATGCAAGAATCTTCCTCAAAATAAAGGAGAAGCCAAGTCCTACAAGCTATATACTGTTTTGCTCGTTCATACTGAGACAATAGTTTTTCATCCTCTTTTTTTATTTTTTATTTTTTATTTTTATTTTTTACCTCCTTACACTTTGATGTACACTTCTACAAAAAAGGAAAGAAATAGGAATAAGTACCAAATTGCCCATGAGTAAGAGCGGGGGGCAAATTGGTCAATAGAGTTTATTAAAAATACTCACCTTAGTCTGATTTTGTTAACCTTTAGGTTCATGAGACTCTATTTTAAGTCGTGTCAAGGGGTGAATTGACTAATAGATGGCTGAGTGATAGGAAAAGTTTTTTGTTTTTTTTGCTTCCATGGACCAATGTGGCCTCGTGGTCACTTCATGGACTCTTTTGGGATATAATATGGAGAACATATATGTACTTTTTTTTTATGTTCTGTGGTTTCCCCTTATAGGTTCTTTATCTTATTTTTTATTTTTATTTTTGGGTCTGTATGAAGAAACTTGGTGAGGCATACCAGGTCTTAAGTGATCCCCAGAAGCGAGAAGCATATGACAAGCATGGAAAGGAAGGCATACCATCGTAAGTCTATATATTAAATGCAGCCTTGAAGTTTCTTTGTATGGCTTTCCACCATTCAGTTGCTTAGGTTATTTAGCACGATGTTCCTAACAGCCTATCAAGAGAAAGTAATTTTAATTCATGAAACTCATGCTACATTTAAAAGATAGTAACTTCTTTTGCTTGCATTCCGAAACTTATAAATGCAATTGGTTTGAAAATGAAAGAATTTTTATTCTTCTATTGTGGGAAACAATAGAAAAATTTTCAAAGGTTGTAGAGCAATATACATCACGGATGTAATTTATATCAAAGCCTTTCAATTATCTTTGGAAAATATGAGCTGTCAAAACTAATATAAATACAATTATTTGGATTTACCTGTTAACTTGAGCTTGTAAGTCTAGAGGTTCATTGACATGGTATTAAGGCCTCTTAGACCAAATGGTCGAGGGTTTTGATTGTGGAAACTCCATTTATTAATGGAATTCCAACACATGGTAGGATGGGTACGTATTGGTACACGCGGCATTTGTGTGAATAT
This sequence comes from Euphorbia tirucalli, assembly GCA_039660915.1. Lineage (NCBI taxonomy): Eukaryota > Viridiplantae > Streptophyta > Magnoliopsida > Malpighiales > Euphorbiaceae > Euphorbia > Euphorbia tirucalli. The sequence goes on from CM077639.1 coordinate 19,182,724, forward strand.
AAAAAGGTTGTTCCTATCAACTTAAGCTTTTGGGTCAAATGTTTCCATGACATGTTATTTACTTAGAATAAGAGGTTAACAGTTCAAATCCTAACAACTCCATTTGTTCTTGAAATTTCAACACATAATAGAATGGACCTGTGTTGTATACATCACAAACCCAAGGGACATTTGCATGTGGTTTTGTGTCGGAGATATATAAATATTATTCATGGGCCTTACCTATTAGCTTAAGCTTGTAGGCCAAGTAGTTCTTGGACACAAGCGATCTCCTGGTTTGGTTGTTTTGGTCGACATAGCTTGTCTGTTAAGCTTTGTTTTCTTTTGTAGTTCTCCCATTATTCATGACTAAAACATGAAAATATCTTCTCTTTCCAGGGACTCAATGTTGGACCCTGCTTCTGTCTTTGGAATGCTATTTGGGAGCGAGTATTTTGATGATTATGTTGGGCAACTTGCGCTTGCTACAATATCATCTATTGAACTTGAGGAAGATGTACAGGATCCTGAACTCCACAAGCAGAGAGTTCAGGAGAAGATCAAGGTATTCTCTTTCACCGATGTCTTGGAAATTTTAGCTCTACATTTCACTTGACAGAAGCTTCTGGCTATTTTCTGAATCTGCAGGAAATACAGAAGGAGAGAGAAACAAAGCTCATAACACTTCTAAAGAATCGCCTTGAACCATTTGTTGAGGGTCAAGTGGATGAGTTTGTAGAATGGGCAAATTCAGAAGCACAACGCCTTTCTAAAGCTGGTAATTTTCTTGTGCACAATCAAGATGCAATAATATTGAAATCACCATCTCCGATTATGAGAATGAAGTTAAAGAATAATGAAATTCATTTTAATTGTCAGCTTCCTCAGATCAGAAATTCAGAACTTTTATTCATATTGCAAGAAATTTTGATGCTTTATGAAGTAATACAAATTCTTCTTGATTGTCATCTTCTTTAATCCAGGAACTAAAAAAACTTTAAGTTGTAGTGTAACAAACTTTTATGCTTTATGAAGTAATATGGCCAGAGGGATTGGCAACAAGCAAGAATTAACAACTTGTCTATCAAAGGAGCCTTCTTCCTCTTTATTTTAGATTGTTTCAAGTTATGTATATTCTGCTTCATCTTTTCAGTGATTTATTTCACTCATAATTCTGTTCAATTCAATGAGTAATTATCTCTTATGTTGGTTTTGGACATTAGTTCAGATGTTAAATTGCAGGGAAGTTATTTTCAGGTTTGAATCCTACCAATCCAAAGATAAATAAAATGTCATTATTATAATTAGTTAGACTTGCAACTGTGATTGCGACAAACATTAGAATATTCAAGTTATGCTTCAATAATCTAGAATTAATTTGACCTAGTTCTTGTAATCAGAGAACATATAACACCTCGTACTTGTATGCCTCTCGCATATGCTTGTGCTTCGGAACAAAGATTTCAGAATATATATATATATATACACACACACACACACACACACACACACTAAACAATTTATTACTCCCTATGTTTTTACATGTTACTCTAATCAATCCATAGATAGACTATAAGGTCCTTAAGTTTTGCCTCAATAAACTCTTTAGTTCTTTCCTTCATTTATGCATATGAAAATACAAAACTACCCTTGGTTATAAGTAAAAAATTTATCTTTTAGTTTACAAATTTAATTAAAGTATTTCTAATAAGAGTTTTTGTAGTAGATATACGCACCAATATTTTTATACTTATATATTAGTTATAAAAATAAAAAAATACCGTTATTATTTATTCTCTTTAATATATGTTCTCATTTTTAATTAGTTTAATATAATATCAACAAACTAACAATAATTGTTATTTTGAATCTTGATATTTTTTTTAAGTAATATTTTTTTAATTATTAATGTTATCCATAAGGTATATTAGTGATGAGAAGTTCGAATTTATAATTTATCAATACAGTTTAGTTCTATAATTATATAAAATATAATAAATTAATTAATCAATATTAGTAATATTATTTCCTGCCTACGATACTGAAATTAATCAATTGTGACCCTGAAGAGCAATTATAGTTGACTGATTAGGCAAAGTATTGCAACTTTGGCCAAGTATCTAGGTTGGTGTGGCTGCATTTATTGGCTGGTTGATGAGGTTTCTCATGACTACCAGTTGTAGGCAATTTCATGGAGTGGGGGCACAATGTATATCCATTCCTGTTGCCTTTAGGGATGAAATTCTGTCTGAGATTTTTACTGCAAGCATTAAAACAAAAATGGAGGGATATGAAGAGATAGGAGGCAAGAGCAAAAAAATCAAGAAAGATTCAAGTGGAATTGACCATTTTATTTTCTTCGAGGCGAATTGATACATGAGTATATCATTTGTGAAACTTATCATTATGGGGGACTCGGAAACTAGTGACTTTAAAAGATACCCTGTAGTTTCTAATTCAAAATTTATACAAAGAACCAAATCTAGTTTATAGATCCTCATTGATAGGGAAGTTGTCTGATTGTTCAATTAGGAACGCACGAGTTTCTGTTGGTGTTAGAAACTCTCATCTTGCTGGTCTTGTTTTTCAAATATCACAATGCTTTTTTCATGTACTTTGCAATTTGATAGAAGCTTTGAATTATTGTAGTCAAGGGTTATGAAGTCAAATGCATGTGTGCAACAATTTTTTCTATGTTGGAATGATCTACTTACAATGCAAAATAGTTGTAATTGCTTTCTCTCATAATTGCTCTTAATCTTCAGCTTTTGGTGAGGCCATGCTGCATACAATTGGTTATATTTACACTAGGAAAGCTGCTAAAGAGCTTGGTAAGGATAAACGGTACATGAAGGTACCATATTTAGCAGAATGGGTGCGAGATAAAGGACACCAGATAAAATCACAAGTGATGGCAGCTTCAGGTACTGGATTCCCATTAATGATGTTGGATGGTTGTAAAAGCATTAAGGTCTTCTATTCTTGTTCAGACTTTAAGATATACCTGACAAACTTTTTTCTTTTCCTTTCTATTTTTATTACTCTGTTTTGTAGGTGCTGTTTCTTTAATTCAAATACAAGAGGATTTAAAGAAGTTGAACACTACTGAAAACAAGGAAGAGAATTTGCTGAAAGCAGTAGAGGAGAGGAAGGATGCTATGCTTCAATCCCTTTGGCAGATAAATGTGGTTGACATTGAGTCAACTTTATCACATGTTTGCAATGCGGTAAGTTGCTATTTACCTTTCCATAATTATGAAGCCAATAATTTTTGCTGCAAGCTCTGACAATATGAGATACTGTTGATGGGTAATTTGAGTTTTTCCTCATCTACATAATACAGGCGTTCTAATATATTAATGAGAAACAATCCTTGCTCCCAATCAGTTGGGGTCTGCTATATTGATCCTTGGTTCTCATTGTTTCTGTTCGTGATAAGATCTGCTAAAAGATTTAATAGTAGAAAGCAATTTTCAATAACCTTTTTGCTCAAGTTAATATCAGTTTCTTTTGTTTACCTTTATGTTCACTCACATTTACGCATGAGAGTATCTTTTAGGGGCTTTGAACATGCTGAAACCACCTCTTCTTGTTCAATGAGTACCGTATTAAACTTTTCTCGAATGAACTCATTCCTTATCCGTCCATGTTTGCCCACTCATCGGTCTCCATATAATCATCTCTGCTATGCTCATCTAGTCAATAATTTATTTCCTTTCTGCACAACACTCACTGCCATGTTGCATTGCTGGTCAAATGGTTGTCTTATAGAAATTTTTCTTTGGATGGTCATCTTTCTATCATATACTGTTGCAATTCTGCATTTCAACCATCTTCTGTGCAATGAATAATAGATCTAAATAGCGGATACATGAAGTTACTGATACGCATGAATAACATGTACCTCTTTTGGATTGTTTTAGGTAGTTCATGTGTAATTTGTGTTGTCTTTGAGCTGCTTTAGTGATTCTGGAAACAATAAATCTCTCTTTGGATTGTTGCAAGACTTATGACTGCTAAATAAATTTGTATATTTGTTGGCAGTCCAAGATGCAGAAGGAACTCCATTTTAAACTCATCTGTTATTATAATAAAAGGAACCTTTTGCTTTTCTTTTCTTCTAGAACGATTTGTCATGAATTTTCAGTTTCAAGATATCGAATTACCTTGTTACATGTGAGCTTAGCTAAAGTTGTTGGGAGGGGTGGATTTGAAAATTGATCTCTAGCCGTAAAAATTGCCTTTGTAACATCAATTATTTCTTTCTATTATTGTGTGTACAATTAATTTAGCATAGTTAATGATGTTTACTTCATGTTCTATTTCAGGTACTTAAAGACCCTAGTGTCTCCAAGGACGTTCTGAAATTACGAGCCAAGGCATTGAAAAAACTCGGAACAATCTTTCAAGTGAGTGTTGGCTTATCCTTCATCCATATTGGCCTATACTGTGTAGTTTGAAATATCACATTGATGATCATGTGTTGAAATTACATCTTATCACAACTCAAATTTCGTCTACTTTGTAGGGTGCCAAAGCTGCATACAGTAGGGAAAACAGCCTGCGACGTGAAAGCAACACCATAGATAGTGGTTCATCATCTTAGTCATGTCAATAACTATGGTAGCCCTTGGAGTTGATACCATTTTCTCATATTTTTCTGTAGATGAATATATATTATATATAGCGTCTGAAATACTTTGGTGTAAAATCTGTGGCTTTCATGCGCTTGTGTTTGACTTGTGAACATTTGGGGAAGTGACTATATATGTTAAGGATTATTTGTTGATTCAGTTTGAGTAAAAGTGATGTAGACTGAAATTGGCATTAATTGACCTCCTCACAAGCACTCAAGTCTTAATCATTGAAGGCCACAAAAGAGGAAAACTGTTTTCATCACAAATTGGGAGGACAAAAATGATCTACAAGAAGAAATAGATTCGAAATCAACTTTTTGGGACCTCTGAATTACATAAATGGCGAAGAAATGTGGTTCGTCCTTCTTTGTCTAGTTCAATGGTTTACGTTAGTCAACTTATCTGTTGTCATGATTTAAATTCACATTTCACTATTTTTTGGCAAAACACATCTTAAATCCTTCAACTTTTATAAATTCCGCAATTGCTCCCTTATCAATTTTTTCAACACATTGTGTATATAATTTTTTAGTTTATTAATATTAGTTCCAAATTTGATACTTTTTTCTCATGTTGAGTGTAGTATTCGTTAACTGGTATGTGACCAATTTTGCAAATACATGAGACTAAATTGGATATATGGTTCAGATTAGTAGCTATTGCATGACTGTATAGGAGGTATGATTCAAATCATGCTATAGAATCTTTTATTTTTTTCAAAAATTATATCATGTGTTAGTTAATAGATATTGTAATCCATATGAGACAAAAATGTCAAGTTCAGGGTAATACTATTAAAACAGAAAAATCATGTACTCAGTATGTTAAAAAAATTGATCAAGGGAGCAATTTTGAAATTCATAAAAGCGTAGTGGCTCCACATGCGTTTTACCTTATTATTATTATTATTTTTTTTATCAAAAGTGTACCTGGTGTAATTTATGTTTGCAGCTTAATTACAACTAAAATTGCTGATCCATTTCAAATATGTGTTCCAGTGAGTTATCGAACTAAACTCAGCTTGTGTGAATTGAGCAACAGCTACTCACTAAATGCGTATCAAATTAAAGCAAATATGTTCCGTGGACGTAGGCGGGTATTGCTGTCTTGAGTGGCAAAGCACTATTTTAAGATAGAAACAAGTAAGCATGCCATTGTAAACACAGGTTTGGTCTATATATCATTCTTTCATTACTTAATAATTATATCACAAATGACATGACATGAGGGAAAGATCACCCAATAATTCAAAGAAATAATTAAAATCTCACACTTTATATACTCATGCAAGTTGCAGATAATGTAAACAATAACAGAGATTTTAAGATAAACTTAAATTTTCCAATCATAGCTTGACGAAATGATTTTGCTAAATTTTAAAGGACAAGAGGCAGAGCCAATAAGTTGACATTAGAAGAAAGTGAAGCTAATTAGGGATTAGGGGTGTCCTAATCCAGACACCGCTTTACATACTTTATATTAGAAAATTAGAATTATATTTTAGCCAAATTATACCGGGAATAACACGACTCTTTCATTTTCTCTTAATTGTGTTAATGCTTAATTATATAATCCCCTTGTGATCAGCGAATCAATTGAACATTAACCATGCTTATTTTTCTTTAGTATTCGCTCTCGTTATCTTTGATATTGATAGTCTAGTGGACTAATGTTTCAAAAATTTTATCAATAACCACAAAAGTGTAGCAGTAATAATTAATAAGACATCGTTATTCGTTGTGGCCAAATGTTTAAAAGAATTAACATGGTAATAAACCATGAATTGTACCATTTAGTATGATGTAACTAAAATTGTACTTACCACAAAGTGTGTAGCTCAAATAGCGATGGTGGATTGAGCTAGAGACAAAATAACTGTTCGAATTCCAGTACACACCTTGGGAAAGGGAATTGAATTATAATCCACCAAACTCTGTCTGAGTATGGATTGGTCAGTATCCAATATGATGTTCGGACACAGGGTGGTTTTACCAAAAAAAAAAAAAAAAAAAAAACCCCTAAAATTCCATTACTATGAGATTGATTTGCCGATATAAATACTTCATATACAGTTCGAATCGAATCTTGAATGCACAAAAGGAAGAAAACGAAATCAGAGAGTTTAATTGATTGAAGATGTATTTTTTTTTTTTAAAGATAATTTGCCGAATATTTCAAAGAATAATAGAAAAATAGAAATAATAAGAGCAGGAGAGGGACAGTGCAGTGATGATATTTAAATAAATGAAAAGGTAATATAGTGAAACAGTGTGGTGTCCTATGGAAGTGGGAAGTTGTATTTGGTAGGTAGTCCTTGTCTTTAAGGATAATTGGAAGCACTAATCATCCATTTAACCTATTTTTATGCCCCCAACCTAATTCTTCTTTTTAGCCCCCCCACTAAACGACAAACTTCATCACCTACTCCCTTTCCCCCTACCTTTATCCCTCCTCTCGAATTTACTATTTTACCCCTCTCTAAATTCGAATATGGAAAAATAATTAATTAATATAAAGCAAGTGTTTTATCTTTTGTATGGGTTTTCATTTGGTACACTTGGCATAATTTAAGATTTACACTTAAACAAAAGCATATTGATTGACACGTCTTCTTCGTTAAGAAATTTACGTGGTACATTATCTCACTATTAATAACCCAATATCAAATTACACATACCATTAACAACTATAACATAATGATGTCACTTAATATATATATATATATATATATATATATATATATATATAATTTTAGAATTCTTCCATAAAATATATTAACACAAAAGATTATTTTTTTCTTTTTAGATATAATAAAAAAAATATAAATCATATTTTTTAACTACGGGAGTATTCTAAAATTTATTATATACATGATAAGACACAGTGCTATAGACATACCGTAATTTTAGGATATTATAAAAAAATATAAATTTCATTTTATAACTGGGAATACTTACTATAAATTCTACCAAATCATTGTTGTGATAATACCGAGAATTTTTACACTACTCCTGGAGTATATACTCTTTAGTTATAAAAAAATATTTGTATTTTTTATTAGATTCTAAAAGGACAATCAACAACCTTTTTACTAATGAATTTTTGAGTACTTAACTCGGGAAGTATCGTAAATTTTCCGGTGATACCAGACCATTTTTCCAATGATACATTAAATTAGGGTAAATTACAAAAAAAAAAAAAAAAAAAGAAAAACACTGTGGTTTTACTTTTTTGTAAATAAAGGACTGTGGTTTTTTTTGTTAAAAAAAGATTGTATTTTAAAATGTTAACAAAAAAGGACAATTAAAATTAAATTATGACATTACATAGGTATTCTTATTCATTTTGAACTCATAATTTTCAAGTTGATTAATAAAAATACAATAGACATTAATGATAAATTTTGAAAATTTTTAAAAAGCAGAAATATTTTTCTAAATTAAATAATGATAATAAATTTAAAAAAAAATCATAACAGATTAAAAAATCTTTGAAAAATATTCAAATTTTGATGTAAAATTCTTAAATAATATACATAAATTATTGGTATGTTAAATAACAAAAAATACCCTCCTCATCATTTTTAATGGAAAAATGTTAATTGTCCTTTTTTTGTTAATATTTTAAAGCACAATCCTCATTTTAAAAAAAAAAAAAAAACCATAATCTTTTATTTACAAAAAAGTGAAACCACATAAATTTTTTTTTCTTTTTTTCTAATTTGCCCATTAAATTACAGGAGGATTTAGGGAATAAGAATTTTTATTATGGAAATAGAATAATTAATGAGACTGACAAACTTTGATGGTGTTGAAGCCAGCGATGGTAAACTTTTTGCAATTGTCGTTGATATTAAGAGACTTGAGAGAGACTATAAACGCTATATATGAAAAAAAGACTTAACTCCAAGTCTTTGTTGGAGCAAGGGTTTTATATCTGTGCTTCCTCCCTCCGGGTTGGTGCTCTTTTAATGCTTCAAGACATCCTGGTGTGTCGTTTTCTTATTTTTGTGTACTGTAGCCTTCAGGGTTTTTCTCTCTTTATAAAAAAAATAAAGACTTAATTCTATCCAATTTAATTTATTGTGAAGTTTGTCTAAATATTGTTTTTGTACAAATTTAAGCATTGTTAAGAATCCAAAATTTATAAAAATCAGTAATTCCATATTTATTGTTTTAGTTTAAGTTTAGGCAAGATTAAGACATAATTAAGATTTTTTTTTTTCCTTAGTAGATATTCATTGTAAGTTTGAAACTTAGTTATAATTAAGACTTAAATCTCTTTTTTCTCTGACAAATTAAGTAAACGACCCATATTGGTTGGCTAATAGAGTAAACTTGATGCGAGAAGTTATAAAGTATATTTGGCACATCATGTTGTCTATGTGTTACTCTGATAACGTTATGATAAGTTAATATTTAAATAAAATTTTATTTAAAATGTAACTTATGATAACGTTATGATAAGTTGATATTTAAATAAAATTTTAGACCCTAAAATATAAACCATAAATATTAATTGATCAACTCTAGATCATAAAATATATTACGTGACGTGATTTTATTGATTTTGTATACATATGATGTGGAGTATCCAGCGTATTCTATAATTTTTGTGTTGATGCAAGTTTAAATAATGAAATGCGAAAACAAAAAAGCCTTCGCACCGGAAAGAAAAGAGTGAAGGTGAAGGTGAAGGTGAAGGTGAAGGAGGGAGGGATATTTGGGTAATATCCAGTTAGGGTCATACTCAATACTGTTATGCTTTTAAAAAAACTATATAAATCCACTAACTTCGTAGACTTATTAGTGCAACAACAAGAGAAAAAGTAGTCTTCTTTGCCTTTTTATTATTCAAAAAAAAAAAAAAAAAAAATATTGGCCACTTCGAGCAGTGACTTTACTGATCTTTTTGCAGTATATAGAAATAGACAAGAAAGCTTCAAATAAGGGTACCACTGCTGCTGTTCTCGTTTAAAGAGAAAAAAAAAAAAAAAAAAAAGAACTTACAAATTAGAACATTAAAAGCAAAAAAATACAATAATAATGGCTCCAATGATTTTCATCAACAAATCCATTCTTCTCTTCCTCATTATTTCACCTCTATTTCTCTCCACTTTTGCAGGTCCTTAATTCTTCCTCTCTTTCTGCAGCTTTTATTTATTTTCCTCCATGTCCGTACATTATTAACTCATTATTTTTTATTTCAGTTTCCTTCTATAATTGTTAGCTGATTTTCATTTACATTGCTGTCAAAGTTCATGTTTGGCCTTATTTATTTGTTCATATCTACATGTTGCACTAGGGTTTACCTTAATTGTCTACATTTTTCTTGTTTAAATTTTATCATTATAATGTATATCTCTTGTTTCGAATATTAAATTTTGACAACCTCCATTTTGTTGTTGAATTACCTTTAGTTGCAGGTCGACCAACCCAATTTGTAGACAAGTTGGACAACCAGCAGTTTGATGCCACTCATCAGGTTTGTAGTACATGATAATTCATTTGACAAAAAAAAAAAAGAGTAGTATGTGATATTCATAAAATCTCTCAACTTAATTATCTTTTTTATCACTAATGAGATTAAAAAAAAAAAAAAAACTATACTTGTCAAACATCTATATTTTTGAGTTAAGTTTCATTGACATCGTTCATCAGCTTTCCAAATTATAGGAGGTCTGGAGCTTGAATCTTTTAAGGATTAAATTTAGTATAACAAAGAATGAGATTGTGGTATACGTACACTAGGGTGATTGGAAGGGTATGTCGACCCCATTCACAATGCCCAGGATTATGCTTAAGGAGAAAGCTATCTTGAGATGGTGTCTATTTAGCATACCAGCCACAATTGTTTCGTCTTAGATTTCCTAGCACTTCCAAAATTTTGGTGTTGGCTCCACCTTGATTATATATGCTTCAATCCCAATAAACATTCAAGTTCTCGGGTCACACCTTCAAGGAACCAATTAACATGAAAGCAAGACCAAAGATTTGAAGTATATATAATACATGTTTATCCTATTATTTGTTGAAATTCCATTAACAAATGGACTTGTCAAGATTTGAACCCTCACCCATTTGATCTAAGAAGCTCTATAACCATATTAAGAAACCAATTGACCTGAAAACCTAAGCTGATATGTAAGATATTCTAATATGAGTGTTTATATATTGTCTTTGAAAGATGCTATTAATTCCACTCTTATAATTAAAATTATTATATCATTAAGGAAAAAGTTGATAGAATATATATATGTGAAGATTTTTAATTTAATATAATATGTATTCTTTTCTTCATTATATATTATCATAAGTAATTTGTACCTTTTTTTTTAATTAGGAAGTAACAAAATCATCGAACAATATGGAGGAAGAGAGAATGATAAATGAAAGGATCTTAAGAGCTAATAACAAAGACTATGGAAACCCTGATCCACCACCTGCTCTTGTTAGGCCTCCTTACAAGCTCATCCCCAATTGAAACAAATATATTTTGTACAATTAGTATAAAATGAATAAAAAATAACTTTCTAGCATATTATATATATATACACATATATGTATGTGAGCATGCCAAGTTTTGAACCCTACAGATGAGTTTAGTATGTCTCTATAATTAAGTTGGTGTATTGTTGCCTTTTATGGATTAATGTAATTAATATATATTCAAGAAAATAATGAATGCATACGTATATTTTATATACCCTTTTGGGATATAGTATTAATTTTTCTATTTAATTTCAAGTGTTATTTATATTATAAATTTGACTAAAATCATATTTAGGCTATTGGAAAATTTTTTCTTGATTAAGCGATTAGTCTTTGTAAACATTCAATTTTAAATTTCTACAGAAATTGAGTAGTCCCTTATTAATAGCTCCTTAAATAAATAGTTAATGAGGCATTCGATGTATATAAATATTAAAAATCAATAATTTGATGCATCTACTTGAATGATTAGTGACTTAATCAAGAAAATTAATCAGTAAAAAAAAATCAAGAAAATTAAAAATATTTGAGTATGTTTTTGCCTATGAATTTGACAGAAAATGTTTTAATATGATATCAAAAAGAGATCTTAACTTTTGATTTTTAATATTGCAATATTTTTAAGTTTGTACGTATTTTTTCGTGTAATGGTTATGGGTGAGTAAAACCGAACTAATGTCAAAAAATGAAAATTCAAATTGAACCAAACTGATCCATTTTATAGTCTGATTCGGTTCGGTTTCAGTTTTTGAGAGAATTTAGATTTGGTTTGGATCGGTTCAAAACTGAAAAAATAAAAAGGAAAACCGAATAGAATTATAAAAAATTAAAAATATCCAATCCTTTACTCTCATTTTGTCTTCTCATCAGACAAACTAAAACTTAGATTATTAGTTGATTCTTCTTCCTTTTCTTTGCATAAAAATGTCAAATATTCACTGCAAACTCTTTGGAGAAAATGATATATAGTGAAATATCACTACTCTCAATTTAATGGGTGGAAAAAAGCCATCTTTTGTTTAATTTTAATTTAGGACTTGATCACTATTTATTCAATTTGTATTTGAAAGTTGCCTAAATTTTTAGGTTTACTTTTTAAAAATTAACATTTTTGGTTTCTAAAAGCAATGCTATGCGTTAATAATAGTAGTATGCATATTTAAAATATAGATTTTTTAGGTTAAATACATATTTTTTTTTTTACATTTTAACATTTTCGGTTCGTACAAGCCAAACTGATTTGGTTCAACTTGAATTGAACTGAAACATGGATTGGTTAGGATTGAAAACATCTCGTATTTCGATTCGATTCTTTGATTTTTTAATCAAACCGGTCCATACTCCTAATAATGGTAAAAACGCTCAACTTCTTAAAATATAAAATTTAATTTTACAATATATATATAAAATTTCCGTTAGATGATTAATTATTCGCGTAACATATCAATAATTTATATTTTATATAATTGTAGTGTCAACATTGATCATCTCTCATATATTTACGGATATATAAATATGGATGAAAAATTTGTGTTAAATCGAGTTTTGATGATCACAACCAATCAAGAAGTTGAAATAAAAGAAAAAGAAAAATCTTATTTACTTACAATTATATTTATAGTAAAATAAAGTTTTTCTTTGAGAAGATAAAGCCATATCAACAAGACCTACAAAAACTTCAGGAGATCAAAGAATTATTACATGTCAAGTTAAACGAGCTTATGAGCATTGGTTATAAGATAAACATTTTGTGCTTATGACCTTAAAAAAATCTCCAACGGCTGCTTTCTACCTTGAAGAGTATAAGTAAGATCAAGAGTTGCAAATTCTACTTAATGAGCTACAATCAACAACTATATCTTGTTTACAAGCTGGAAGCAACTGCTATATTTTGCATCAAAAGCTCCAAACGGTTATATTCTCTTCAGGAGATGAATGCAATAACTTTATTTCACTTATAACCTACAACTAATAGCCTCAAGACCTTGATGTAACGACTATCTCTCCTCTTGAAGCATTTCATCACCTATAAAAGCAAAGGAGATTGAAAGTTGTTAGGTGGGAGACTTACCAATACTCACACATATACAAGCTATTAGTTCAAGTCTTCCAAAATTCCTTTAAAGAGCAATAAAGAAAGAAAAACTTCATCTTTGGTTTATTCATTCAAATATTTATTCAAGTAAATTGTATTTTCACACAAGATTGTGTGAAGAGGGTTCACTTTATTAATAGTGTGATCAACAAAGTTTGTAAAAGTTTGGTGCTTGAGCTTTGAAAAAGCATAAGAAAAAGTTTAGTATTTAAGCTTGTAAAAAATAATAGATAAGTTTGGTGCTTGAGCTTTGAAAAAGCATCAGAACATTTTTGTTACTTGAGCTCGGAAAAAGTAACGGTAGAGATTTGATACTTAGCCTGCAAAAATATTGAGTTTGTTACTTGAACTAGTAAAAAGAAACTTAGGCTTATTTCCTGCCCGTAAAGGAAACGCTAGTAGAAAATCCCAAGTGGTTGGCTTGAGGACTAGACGTAGACCGGTTGGATCGAACCAGTATAAATCTCGGTATCTTCAATTCTCTATCCCTATACTCTTTACATTTATTGATATTTATATTTCCGTAGTTTAAATAAATAGCATTATTATTTGAAGACATTTTTATATTAGTCGAGAAAATTTATATTCACGAGTTTTACTATTTTATCAATTCTGCATTTTTGTAAAACTTGTGTTTGTAGAAAGAAAATTGTTTTTTTTTTCAAAAAGAATTTTTAAAAGAATTTATGAAAATTTTGATTCAGTATACAGTACTATTCACCCCTCTCTAATAATTTAGCTAGTTTATTTGGGACCGTTAGTTTGAAAAAAATAAAAAATAAAAAATAAATTAACAAAGCTAGGAATTTTCATAATTAAATAGAAAAGAAAATTAAGCGTTAGTTGTAAAATTAATGTGTTCAAAAGAGTGATTAAAAAAAAAAAGAAAAAAAAAAAAAGAGTGTTCAAAAGTGAATCAACATCAAATATAAACAAAAAGTTGATTGGTTAAGCACTTAGAATTTTCAACTCATTTTTCAAGATTTCTTTCAAAAGTGATAAAAGGAATTTCACACTAATCAGGAAAGCAGAATGATAGGGATTTAAATATATATCCAGAGTGGATTTCAATTGCTGAAATAAAATAATAAATTATAAATTATAGATGTAGTAGGGCATTCAATTATATATGTTAAGATGCAATGCATTATTGATTTTATATATACATATCATTATCATATATAAAAGTGATGATATGATTCTTTTTTTTTTTTCTTCTTCTTTTAAGTTTCTTTTCATTACAATATGATTGAGTGGATCCAATTCCAATATGAAAACCTGAATTAGGGATTGATTTGAAACTCAAGAAATTTATAAATATGATACTATTCAAAATTAAATTCAAAAGATCAATTTCTAAAATTGAATTGAAATTGTATTCAATAACATTTTTAAAATATATCATCCCAATTCTACATCTGAATCTAATTTAATCCAGGTACAAAATTAAATATTTGAACACCTATTATTACACACATCATAGTATAAAAAATGTTAACTAATAGTAATAAAATATATTTATATATAATTATAAATAAGCTAGCTTAGGATCTAACATTTTATTGTATATATAATATATGACACGATAGAAATCAAACATATTGTATCGGAAATTACAGTTTAAATATATATTAATTACATTCATTTATTTACAATAATATATGAAAGGAATTTAATGCATAATAAATCGCATGCAAATCAATGCATACATAGATCCTAATTTAAGATAATAAAATTAGATCTATCTCTTGTAATGCTTATCGTAGTTGCTTCTAATTTAATCCTCAAACAAATACAAATGCGGGATAGTAATACGATTTTACAATATAAAAACTGAATGAACACAGAAAGGGAGAGATAGATTTCGGTCAGCTAAGGAGAGAGTTTTGTGTTTTGTTAGATTTAGCCTCTTATTCATAGAGATGGTTAATTTTATTCCCTATGGAACTAAAAGTCAAATTTATTGAATTAAAAGATATAAATTTAATTTCATATAAATTGTTATTCTATTATTTGATTATATTTATGTGCGGACTATAATTCTATCAATACATATATGAAAGAGCATATCTTTTAGACTAATATAATATCTATATTTAAAATTCATTAAACACTGTTTAAATTATTAACAAAAAGTTTACAATATAGAAGTTCAATTCTTTTAATTCTTTCAATACAAAAATAACAATATTAATTCGGATATTAATAAATATTAAAAATTCTTGGTACAATTCGGTTCGTACTTATAAATCATCTGTATAATAAGATTTTAGATATTTTT
The DNA here is from genome assembly GCA_039660915.1 of Euphorbia tirucalli. NCBI lineage: Eukaryota > Viridiplantae > Streptophyta > Magnoliopsida > Malpighiales > Euphorbiaceae > Euphorbia > Euphorbia tirucalli. Next base: position 19,198,207 of record CM077639.1, read on the forward strand.
AAATTATTCAATTTAGTTCAGAATTTTTAAAATTCAACCCCTTGTTAAGTCATATAGATTAATTTAATATTTATTGACTCAGAGCTCCATGGTCTAATCTTAAGGCAATATTAGTAATTTCAACGAAGTAAAAAACATAAAATCCAGATTTCTACTAAAATAAAAGAAACAAAAAAAGTAATCATCTCACCTTTTTACAATTTCGCATTATATTAAACGATTTAAGTAAATATATTCAAATTCTTATGTGAAAAGTAAATATTAATTTTTGAATTGTTGTTAGATAATAAGTTTCATATTGAAAATAAATGTCACGAAAGATTTATACAAAAAATGTTGTAAATTGACCTTTAACACTAATGTATTGGTTTTCTTGTATTAACACTCAATTCAAGATTAAAGAGCTTTTTGGTGTCCGTGTTATTATTGGTTTGCCTTTTCGGCTTATGTTTTATTAAAATTTTCCTTTTATCCCTGTGTTATTATTGACGTTTCCCTTTTACCCTATTTGCTATTAAAAAAAATTCCAATGGTCCCTAATAAGTATATTCCATTAACAAAATTGTTAACAGAATATAATGGAATATGCTTGTTAGGGGTCATTTTATAATCTTTTTGCATATTACATGGGACAAAAGGGAAATGTCAATAAGACATGGGTCAAAAGGGCAAACCACTAGTAAGACAGGGGGGCAAAAAGGTCTTTAGTCCCTCAATTTATTTTGTGCATATGATATTACTCTTTAATCTAATTTATTTTCATTGTAGGACTATTATTTAGGTGAAAAGTAGGGATGTAAACGGGGCGGGGTGGGGCGGGGATTGACAATCCCATCCCCGTTCCCCGGCTAGGCGGGGATCCCCATCCCCGTCCCCGTTTAGTAAACGGAGATGATCTTCATCCCCATCCCCGGCCCCGTCGGGGCTGGATCCCTCGTCCCCATTAAGATTTTTTTTTTGAAATTTTAAATAAAATTCAATTTGGTATAAAAATAAGTTAAAAAGCATATTACAGTTTGAAGACCATTAAATAAATCACTTAATTTTTCTTATAAGAAAGTGATATTTAATTAAAATATTACAACTTCTAATATTATTATTTCAAAATAGAGTACATGGATCCACTATACAGAAATTAAATTAGAGGTTTCTAAATTGATAAATTCTTTCGAGTGCAAAGGCTAAAATTTAAGTTTTACACCTAGGCAGAAGTTCTGCAAATAAACACATAATTACATATATTTAGTATCAGCAGCAACAATTAAGCACACATGATTGATTGTTAGAAACTTTAAAAGTGAAAAGGAATGTAAAGCAATCCCTAGTTTTAGTTTTATTATTGTAAAATTTAATTATTTGTGTATATATATAAATAAATAATAAAATAAATAAATAAACGGGGATTTAACAGAAATCTCCGTCGGGGACTAAATGGGGATGGGGACGGGTCCGCGGGGCGGGGGAGATAAATCCCATCCCCATCCCCGTTTAGTAAACGGGGACAAAATTGTCCCCGTCCCCGCCCCGCGGGGATTCTAAACGGGGAATCCCCGTTCCCGTTCTGCCCGGCCCCTGGTGGGGACGGGTCTCCGTGTCCCCGTTGACAACCCTAGTGAAAAGACTTTTTTTTGTCCTTGTCCTATATACCAATTGAGCTTTTGTCACTTGACCTTTTGATTTGGCTCTTCCATGTTTAACCTATTATAATTCAGCATATGTGGGTCATGACTTATTTCCATTAAGCACATTTGGCCTCCTATCTATTTCAAATGACAACAGTTAATCTTTTTTTGGGTATAAAATATTTGGTCCGATTTAGACATTAGACACATGAGTATAACGCTATATAAATTATAAGTTTCTCTGCTTTGTCAATTTCAATATAATATAGACATACAAAGAGAACAACGTTTAAATTGAACCAATTGGATTGAAATGCAACAGATAAGAGGTGAAAGCTCAAATCTAAATGTCAAAGGGCAAAAGTGGAATTGGTGCATAGGAAATGGGAAAAGGGTGTGTATGCCCTATTATTTATTGTACAAACATGATCCAAAAGAAAATAGCAAAAGAGTAGCATAATTACAATCACAAATCGTTTCACAAATAGGAAAGTTGGATTATATATACTATTAATTTCACAAGAATAAGATGTAAAATATTGTCAGGCTCAAATGAAGCCCAAAATTGTCAGCCCGTTCACATATTATTTTTGTAATTAATGTATAGTTTAATTAAACCTGGGAGCTTGGGTTAAAAACCTAGCCCTCCTTCACCGAATGAAAAAAATAAAATAAAGACGAAATTACATCAAGATATCAGAATTTCAAAACTATTTACAATTAAGAGAATAAAAAATTTGAATTTCGTTGAAGCAATATACATTAAAAAAAAAAAAAAAACCTACAAATTCATTCTACTTTTATCTATTATCACTATTTTGATAATTAAAATACAATTTGAATATAATATAAATAAATATTTTCTTAGGATCCAATCTTTATGCAATCTTTCATTCTCTATTTACTTTTCTCTTTCTTTATCTTTTCTTTATCTCAATTTTTTTCAACTTTATGTTGATTTTTTTTTTCACCCTGGGAAAACTAATTATTGCTCTAGCTATAGTGTTAATGTATGTCATTATGCACATTCAAATGCATAAATTTTGAAATATTTATGTCATTAGTTACAATTTAATCCACTCACAAATATTGTATTTGAAATATATTAATAGTTGATATATATGGATTGGATACGAATTATGAACAATATATAACAAATATATAAATTTGTATATGATAAAATATAAATATATTACTTCAAGAAAACACAACAAATATATTATTAATATACAAGAAATATAATGAATTATTTGTTTATATATATGTAATAGACTAATGGTTGATATATGGATTGGATATGAATTATGAATCACAATATAATAACAAATATATAAATTTGTATGTGATATACCACAAAAATATCACTTAAAAGAAAACACCACAAATATATTATTAATATACAAGAAATATTATGAATTATTTGTTCATATATATATATATATATATTATAGTCCTCAACCCGGGCGATACTCCGGATTAGTTTAATATTATTTATCAGTAAAAATATAAAATATTATTTGATATATTACTTTAACATTGAATCTTTGCAATTCAAAATAATTATAATATCCAATACATTTGTAGAAAATATCATAGGAAAACTTGTTTAAGATTAAGATATTTGTTTAAATTAATTATATATTATCCAATCTTTTATTTGTATTATTATAGATTTGAATTTCATAAATAAGTTTATAGTATTTATCATTGATATCCATATATGTTTCAAATACAACTTCTCTTTGCGCTTTCGTGATAATCATATCAATATGGTTCCTTTTTAAAATATTTAGAGCTTGATATTTTTTTTTTTAAATTTTGAGTGTACTTGTAACTTCATCTTTAAAGTTGAAATAATTATAAAACTCTTAATAATCATTGATGTCTTTAGTAACCAATGGTTTTCATTTGATTAAGAAAGTACTTAATGAGATCAATCTAACAACAAAAGCCAATTCGTCTATTACTTTGAAAACATTGGCAGATACAACTTACATAATAATCTTACTCATCATCCCCTTGTACTATAGGCATAAAGAAGTGACCAAAATCAACCTAATAATAAAAACCAAGTAAATTTATCTCTATAGCAGAATTGCAACATCTAAATAATCTCCTATCTGAAAATCAAGCTCAATAAGTACTTTAGCATCATCTAATTTCCCAATTTTATTGGAGTATGTTGTTCCAACTTGTCTCACACAAAACAACCATTTTTGTTTGGATATACAAAAGCAAAGGATAACATTGCATCTGTTTTCCTTGTTGCTGGAGCCACCTCTTTGACCTGTGAAAATAGCCAGATTAGTTTTAAAAAAGCCAAAAAAAAAAAAAAAAAAAAAAAGAATTCTAAAACACAAATTAACTATTCCAAAAAAAAAAAAATCCAATCAAACATCAAGATATTAAAAAAAATAGCACAAATGGTAGCACAAGAACAATAGAGATGTGCACATGCACAATCACATGCATTGAGGAAAGCAATGGTAAAATAAAAAATTTAATCCAATAAAGAACAATAATATATTAGGATTCTTTAAATTGCAGACCTTACCAGCAGAATACATTACATAAAGAAATAAAGAAGTTCATCTGAAAATGAATGTGGTTATTCGAACTTAAATTCCTTTCTTCCCTTGGACCATAAGAAAATATATAGCGGCATGTGATTTTGATATACCAAAATGGTTAACTCGCAAAGAGTAGCATCCTTTTATGTATAAATTTGAACTTCATCATTAGGTCCCCTACTTGTGTCTATAAAATCTTCATTGGAATGATGTCTCCCTAACTTGGTAAAAACATGAAGCAACAGTGGAGCAGTGTTCTTACAATCAATGGGTTGAAGAGGCAGAGGACCCATCGGAGGAGGGCCCATCTGAGTTCCTCGCAGTCTGTTAGTAAAAAAATCAACTTTTTTTATTCAAGAACAATCAAACAGATCTTGCTTCAAGAGGCACAAGCTTACATAGAGTAAAAAGAAGCAAAATGAGATATTGAATTTACCTCTGTTTGTTGAACATGTTGCATCTTAGCAACAAAACATCAAGAATCTTAATCCTAATTAGGGCCAGTTTGGGGCAGCTTTCAACAGCCCCGAAAGCAGCTTTCATCCAAAGTATAGGGAACCTTACTTTGGATGAAAGCTTCTTTTGGGGATGCGGAAAGCAGCCTCAAATGCACAATTGGTAAAAGTCAGATTGTATTCAGGAAAGCATTGGAAAAACACTTAAAACTACTTTTAAAGAAAGCAATAAAACCTAGCTTTTCCTGACAGCACTTTCACTAATAGCAATCCCAAACTGACCCTTAATCAAGAAGCCTCGCACCTCACCTCTGATCAGAAGAATAACAATAAAATAAAAAAAAAACTTAGTTTTAATTGAGATCAAATAATAAAAAAAGCAACTTGATAAAAATGAAACAATGAAGCATAATCAATAGCCAGGTTGATGGGAATGAAAGCAGTGAAGGGCGACAGAGATCCAATCCATTGTCAAAAATCAGCTTTATAAGAAGACAATCAATATCATAGTTTTGTAATACAAAAAAGAAGTTCATACCTATTTATTCCTCCCACAATTTTCTCAAGGGCGGTCTTAGAGAAAAGTCATAATGCAATCCTTAGTTTAAGAGTAGTCATAATGTTTTGCGTTGTCTGGGTTGGTAAACGTTTTCACTCTTTTGAAAGAGGATGATGAAAGGAACAATTATATAAATTAATTAAACTTTTGTTATTTCATAGTGGAATCAAAGCACTTTTTTAGAATACTCTGACTACTTACTCTAGATTATGGATCAAGCAAGTTATTGGTATTAAAAAAATACAAAAATTAGCAACTCAATTGTGTGTAATGTCAATGCATATTCCATAAAGACTTGTAGTATGTGAAAAGGCATCAAATAACTTACTTCAATGATTAATTGTAAGAGGAATATCTGCAAAATGGTTAAGCATCCAAAAGAACATGTGTATGACACCATTATTAATACAGCACAATCCAAGTTCCAGGAAAAAAATATGCAAGTGAAATTATGCAGGTTCGTTCAAGCTATACTTCTCTACCAATCTTCCACAGAATTAAAACAAAAAAAAATAAAAAGATTAATAATAATAAGAACAAACAAAACAGATTGAAAGATTAATTCCAAAATTGAAAGCACTGGACAAACCGGGGGAATGAGGACAATGATGCCAGAAGAGATTGAAAACAGAGAATCACCTATAATTGATACTATATACTATATCATTAACCATATTTTAAAAGTAAGAAACAACAAAACATTAATATATAAGAAATGAACTAGTAATAATCGGAGCAAAACCATGAGCTTTATAAAAACAATGACGAAAGCGTTATAAAGAATGACCAGAGTAGGGCATGAAGGTGTAAAGGAAGTTGAAAATGAATTTTTTGACCATATTCGAAACAAAGGCAGATAAAATGAAACTACTATTACCTAAAATCAGGGACTGAGCCCCTAATTTGACCTGCAATTGTATATGTAATCCCCAATCGTAGATGGTCTTACAACTACCCTCATCCAATCGAACTATGAAATAATGTGAAAAGTAGTGAAAGAATAAGAAATTCCAGAAAATTTAGAGAAAATGGAATAGAAATCAAATAGGAAACCTACCGGAACAAATTAAAAGTAGTTGCAGATTGCTGAAAGAGAAGCAGAAGGAGAAAAAGCTGGGTGTGATATAACTAGGAGAGATGAACGGAGAAAGTGGGAGCACTTTGTGGGAAGCGGTTGAGGGAGGACCGATGAACATGCAAATGAAATGGTTGTAGTAGATGGAAGAAGAAGAGATGGACGGAGAACGTGGGTTGAAGTGTTGAAGATAACTGAAGAGAGTTATCACTAAACGCATAACTGATAACAAAATAAATAAATAAATAAATAAATATAGAAAGGTAAATAAAATATTAAAATTAAAAAAATCATAAAATGTTGAGAAAATAAGAGACGTTGACACATCAGCAGTACATGATACTGCTTTTAGTATATTAATAGATAGATATAAATATAATTTAAATGTGTAATGAATATACTGTAATGCAAATTATATATTGCAAAACTATACTGTAAAATATGTTAGAATACGTGTTTGTGGATGGTTGCCAAATTTTTTATGGTAGTTATATATTCATTGTAGGATATAAATTAGTAATTGTAAACTAAGATAATTATCCCTAAAATCAAGGAGCAATATATTGAATAGAACTAGACCTGTTCATGGGCCAGGCTGGGCTGGGTTCGGGCCGGACCTTACGGGCTTTCACCTAAAAATGTTCGATCCAAGCCCAGCCCAACCCATCTAAAATTTTTTCAGGCTCTGGCTGGGCTGGGTTCGGGCTGGGCTTGGGCTTACACAATAATAAAAATAAAACATACCATTTAAAAACAATATAATTACACACCACAAAAAAAAAAAAAAGTTCAAAGATTGCCTAAAATATTTTATGCAAAGATCACATGCCTCTGATAATGATATCTTGCTTGGAATACTTAGTAATAAGAAGGAAAGATAATATCTCCATCTTTATACATTTGCCTTGATTTGGAATCTCCAACACATGATACAATTGAAGAAATAAAAAACATAAAATTGTTTTCTGATTTGTGGCCTTTATATTGAAATCATTTAATGTGAAGAATAATACTTGTATTTCTACTTAATTAGTTGCAGATTTTGCTGTTTTGCTTAACTGTATGAGAATTGTTTATTGCTTTAATTTATATAGAACAAATGTCTATTTCTAACAGCAAATTCCTTCGGTGTCTGAGACATCATCAAATGGATATCTCAGAGGCCCTTTGTTAATCTCCGACCAATTCTTTAGACACCATCAATAGGATTATATTCAATCTCAGCATGCAACATTCAGTTTTGATGAAAATGGACTCAATTGAATGCGAAAATAAACTTATTGAACTGTCAAGATGTTGATCATATATGTTATTGATAATTTTGTCAGCACCACATAGCTTTCTTTATGAAAAAGTATGGAAGTAATATTCAATTGCAAGATCAGGAAAATAATTTGATTGAACATTTTTTTTTCTATATTATAATATTCGTTTTTTATCTACAAATCTAGTCGTGTATAAACTTCAAAAGCTGTAAATTGGTAATTGATTGCTTGTTGTTACGTGAGGTTGGACAGGGAAAGACAATGAACAACTGCTAGCTAAGGAAGTTAATAATGCTCTTTCTACATCTCTTGTGACTCCCTGTTTGATGAAATGAATTGCATATTCCATGAGTTTTGAATTTCATGGTAATGTGAGGGCCATTGCTATGCAATCCGAACTCTTCCTCTGCCATGTTCTGCAGCTGCTTGTATCTAATACAAGGTAAACTCTTCCTTTGCTAGACAAGTATCTAATATAAGGCAGATGTTATGTGAGAGGAAGAGAGGGTTTCATCCTTAAGGTTTTATATTTTTATTATTTTAACTATATATTTTATTAATTATACATATATAATTATATTTTTTATTTTTTTATTAATACACGGGCCGGGCTCGGGCCGAAATACCATATTAATAAACTACCTAAACCTAACCCTATTTTCTGCGGGCTTTTACGGGCTCGGGCTTGGGCGGGCCTATATTATATTTTGGCTACCCAAACCCAGCCCTTTGAGTCTAGGCTTGGGCGGGCCCCCAGACCCATGAACAAGTCTAAATAGAATATAAAATTTTTGAGTTTTGTAATACCTATAGGATATCTATACGTTTATGTCCTATTTTTCAGTTAAAGTTAATAAGTTAATTAATTAATTATTTGTAGAATTGAATTATTTAATTGACTTACTCATTTACTAAAACTTTGTTTTATTTTAGGGGTTGTTACACAACTATAATAACAAATTTTGTTAATTACAAAAATACACCAGCAATAAAAAAATAACATCTAGACAAATATAACTTTTAATATTACTTAAATTTTATAGAAAACTTCCTAAAATTACAACATTATATCCCTTTTTATCTTAAATAATAATAATAAAAAAAACAAAACAAACCACCCTCCCTTCTCCCCCTTCTCCCTTTGTTTTTTGATGCTATCTTATGAAACCTGCAGTATACTGTTATATTATCATGAAAGTATCTTCTGATACAGTTTTTTAATGGTATCTTCTGCTATTGTCTTTTAATGGTATCTTTTGATACTGTTTTTAATGGTATCTTATGATACTTTTATGATACTGTTTTGTTATCATGAAGGTATCTTCTGATACATTTTTTTAATGATATCTTCTGAGACTGTTTTGATATCTAACAAAAACAATATCAAAAGGTATCAAAGTGATATAAACATTGTATAAACAATAAAAACAGTCTTATGAAGATATAAATATGGTATTAGGAAAGTATTAACATGGAATAAAGTGTAAACAACAAAAATAATATCATTAAAGTACCATAAGATACCATATTTATATCATTAAAAAAAGTGGAAAAACTATATAAATATAGATTTTATTTCCAGGAGAAAAAAAAGAGAAAAAATTTGTAAAGTAGCATGTCGAAAAAAATAAACGGATTGAAAGATAAATGCAAAATTAGATTAAAATTATAAAAGACGAGAAAAGTAATGGAACTGATGGGGAGGTGGAATACACACATGAGAGAAGGGGGAGAAGGGCAATTGAGATGAAAATGATATAATATGTATTAAGTAATAAATAAAAATAATAGTGTATACAAGTATAATAACAAAAAGTTAGAAATGAAAACAAACATATTAAGAGTGAAAAGAGAAAAAAGATTGAAAGTTGTATAGTTTTATAAAATTTCCTTTTATAATTATAGCAATGGTATCATATTGCATGGTAATCTAATCCAAATTCGAACTTCAATCATGTCAGGCTTAATTTAGAGTTTTAGACCAAAAAGAAAGTGTCACTCCTTAGTAGAGTTGCGCACCGTTGAATCCAATTCGATCCAATTTAGAAATTAAAAATTATTTAAAATTGAATTGAAAGTTGAGTTCTCTAAATATAAATATCAAGAATTGACTTGTAAAGATAAATTTCTAAAGAGAATTGTCCCAAAAATTCGGTCTGGTTCAATTCAGCAATTCAAGACATCAATTTTAGTTTGGTTCAATGGATACTCATAGAGTCTGGTCTAAATATGTATAAATTTCCTTAAATTTAATATAAAAAAATTATGTTTCTTGCCTTTTTGAATTTAAGCAAGTGTGCCAGTAATTTTGTTGAAAAATTACAAAATTAAGATTGAAATGAAATTGACTTCTATCAAATGATTAAAAAAGCTTAAGGTTCTCAATTAATTCTATGAGTAGATCAATTGAAATAAACAATGCCGAATTTGAACTGCTTGAAAAAAATATTGTTGGAATTGAATTGAATTGTAGAAAATGTAAACTTATAGACTGAAGAAAAGTAAATTGCTAAGGATTCTCCCAAGTATTCACCAAATATGCTAAGGAATGCTTAAAACAAAATGAAATTGAAAATTTGACTAATATTGAGCAATGCTCAGTTGTTGAGTCAATGATTGATGTTTAGAATCCATTTCCTTCGTAACTTCTTCTGCTATTTAAACAACTGAAACAATAACTCTTCTTCCTCATGTATGTCTCCACTTCTTTAACTGCCTTAATTTCCATGACTAAAGACTTCCATCTTCTCTGCCACTAATCTTCAGCCACTTCTCCACTTCTCTGCTTCTTTAACTAGATTATAACTTTCACTCCAATTTGAGCAACCAACTCCCCACAAATAAATAACTAATTAGTTAATTGACAAAACAATCAATTATTTAATTAATCTTAAAAATTAGGCAAAGAATTAATTAGGTTAGAAAATATAATTATTTATAAAATCGGCCCAATTAAATTATGGGTGTAACAAATTCATTCAAGATAAAATTAATCTCAATGTAAAATTGCCAATAAAAGGAATTACAAGAAGCAATTAATTAATATTACAAACCGTTATTGTAATCATAAATCAGAAAGATATTAAAAGATGTCTCATACCGAGAGTTAATTGACCTAGCAATCCATTTGAATAACTAATCGGATAGTCGTTCCGACTTAAGTATAATTTCTAATATCTCAAAATTGCATTCAAAATTTAGTTTAAGTAATTATAAATTTTTATCACTCAAGCCAACCTTCTTAAATTGTAAAATTAAAACTGCATAATACTATACCATAACATTTATTTTTATAATATTAATTAGTTTTAATATTATATATATATATATATATATATATATATACTGAAAAATGGGTCATTGTCTTACATCATGTGAAAGTACAACGCAAATAACATTTGAAGGATCCCCAGATATAGTATAAGCACTAGGACAATTAAGATCCAAATTAGCTAGTGTATGTGCCACACAATTAGCATCCTTTTAATAGAAGAAAAAAAAAAACTGCATGCACTTGAGAGAACAATACAATCCTCAATAACCGCATTGACTAAAAAAGGCTGATAATCATATCGTTTCTTCTTTGCTTTCGTGAACTGAGAGATGATAACTTGAGAATCTCCTTCAACAATAACCTGCATATATAATTTGAGCCAAATGAGAGCTTCCCTGTAGTTAATAACTTCAGCAAGCTCCGGGTCTTGAAAACAAGGAAACTTATTAAAATGACAGCCTGAAAAGCCACCCAAATTATCTCGAATAACAAAACCAACTCCTATAGTACCGTGGCTGGAGACAACAACATTGAAATTGCACCTCATAAATAAAAGTGGAGGAGGATTCCAGTGAACTATACCTACTGAACTGGCTCTACTATCAACGAGAGAGTGATTAGTACTCTTAGAAGTGCAAAACGAAAAAAATATTATTCAAAACCATTGCATATGATTTCCTTTTGTGATCCCAGACCCAACAATTTCTTTCTTGCTAAATACCCATGTTATTGAAATGAAAATGCCAAGAATATCATTAGAAAATAATCCAAAAATTGCATTCCACCACTGTACAGCATTATTATGTCTCACATTCAAGTTGTGAAATTGAGTTTTGGCCCAAACTTGATTCGCGTACTGATAATAGAATAAAGCATGAACAACTGACTCATTATTACAATGAGAAAGAGGGCATTTATTTTCAATATCCCTACCTCGTTTGCAAAGCGAAGCAGTGAATTGACAAAATTTCAAGAATGCTTCTCCAAAAAAATAGCTTTATTTTTATCTGTATATTCAATCTCTAAAGTTTATTCCAATCAAAGCTGTTGATTTCTAGAGAGAAGAGGTTGTAACTTTGCGGGATATTGACTATTTTGTGGTACTATTTCATAGTATTTACAGATTTGTGGTACTGGGAGACAAAATTACAAATTTGTGGTGATTTTTTCTCTGGCCGCTTGTTAAAATAGCGGATGAAATGAAATTTGGTCTCCGCCATCAGTCCGCCAGTCATAATAGCGGACGTCTCATGTCCGCTATTGTGATTAGCGGAGGAATTTGATTCCCCTGCCACCCCTGCACAGCCCCTGCATCTGGAGACTGCATCTGGAGAAGTCTGACGACGAAAAAAGTTGACCGCTCTCATGAAAAGCGGATAGAGTATGACCGTTGATCTAAGATGATCAACGGTCTAATATATCCGCTTTTTAGAAAAGCGGACAACTCGTCCGCTTTTCACAAAGGCGGACATATCAGGATAGCCAATCATAGGCTGTCCGCTTTTCTAAAAAGCGGAGAACTTTTAAGTCCTCCCCAGCCGTTGATCGTTTGATCAACGGCTGATTTTAAAATTCCATCCACTAATTCACTTGCAGAAACGAAATTACTCTCAATAATTCACTCACCCACCAACAATTTAAATTTTATCATCTTTCACCCCATTTCTTTCTCCCTTTCCTTTCGTTTCCTTACCTGTTCATCATCTTCTTCCTCTAAGCTAAACCTCTCCTTTTTTTTAAATAATTCCATTAATCATATTGTTGAAGTAATTAAGAGCACCAAAGAATATATTTACTCAATCACTTTGTTAAAGGTTAGTATTTTAAATATAGTAAATTTTTTTAAAATTATTAATAATTTTATGTCTTTTAAATTAATAGTTGCTAGATTATGTTGATATTAGTAATTAATTTATTGATTGTATTTTTTAAGTAAATGTGTTGTTTTTTTTTTTATTATAGTAGTTACTAATTTAGATTTTTTAACTAAGTTAGTTTTTGTTGCATTTTGTTATGGTAGTTACAAATTTATTTTTATTTTTTTAATTTAGGGATTTGTATTTTTACTATATATTAAGTTAATAAATTTATTATAAATTTGTAATATATGATGAATGTATTATGTTTGTTGAAATGTGGTTGTAATTAGTAATTTAAATTTGTATTGTATAGTGAGGGAAAAAATATTGATTAGGGGTTATGATTGTATGAAAAAAATGAAATAATGTTATGGTAGTGACTAATTTATTTGTTGTTTTATTTGTTAATTTAAGTGATTTGAATTTTTATCACATTTTAATATAAATATGTAATACATGATGAATATATTATGTTTGTTGAGAGGTGTGGTTGTAATTAGTAATTTGGACATTTTTATTTGTAATATATAGTTAGGGATATATTGTTTATGACTTATGATTATATGAAAAAATTAAATAATATTATGGTAGTTTGTAATTTATTTGTTAGTTTTTTTTTCTACAAATTTAGGATTTACATTTTTATCACATGTTAAGTAAATATCATTATTATAAATTTGTAATATATGATTAATTAGGGTGAGAAAAATACGGTTCGATTAAAAAATCAAACCGAACCAAATTGAAATGAAAACTAAACGATTAAAAATATTTAAACCAAAACTAAAACGAATATACATTCGGTTTGGATTGGACCAAACCGAATCGGTTTCAAACAAAATTTTCGAAATTTTAAATTTAAATAATATAATTTGATTATGATTATTATCAATAAATTATTATTAATTATATATAAATTATTGTAAAAAATAGTCTATATTACATATATTATTAAAATCTTATAAATATAAATATAAATTATATAATAATATAAATATATATTAATTGTTATATCTCAACTTAATGATAATGATTAAATGGTAATTTAATCATAGAATTAATGTTTCTTTTATTTGTTTATAATTATTGACAGAATAATGTCGACTTCATTGACTATATTGATTCGTTGGGGTGGAAAAGTTATTAAGAATCAATTCGGTGTGGATTATGAAAATGGATATTCGAAAGCAATATTGTTTCCTCAACAATTCGATTTTGCATTTTTGATTGATAAACTTAGGGCTGCTATGAGATTAGAGAGAAATGAAAAAATCACGCAAGTAGAATTCCGAAACCCTGTGGCAACTTACGGTGAAACCTTAGTGTTTAGCAGTCAACAAATATGGGATGATGATGATTTAAATATAATGTTGGGCATTATCAGGAGTATTACTACAGTGTTTTGCTATGAATTATATGTAGAATATATTCATGATCAATCTAGTATAGCACTTGATAGTGGAGCAGGACCATCTACTTCTAAATGTCCTCAGTTCAGTGTCAGTAATTTTGCAAACACTGAGGATGAGGATGAGGAGGATGAGGAGGTAGAGGATGAGGAGGAGGAGGAGGTGGAGGAGGAGGAGGTGGAGGAGGCAGAGGAGGAGGAGGAAGAGGATGAGGATGAGGATGAGGATGAGGATTCCAAGGAGGGTCAGGAGGATGATGACTGGGGTGTAAACATCAATTTACCCACTAATCATATTATACCTCCATCAAATACAGATGGTACTGTGGGATGCAATAATTTTGTCCCCATGTTTTTTCCAAATCTGCCTCAGTATTCAGAAGTTGATATTTCAAGGATGACAGTTGTCCCATATGATAAAAATGCAAATGCTGTAGTATGGAATTCCTCATTGGATCTTGCAGAAGGAATGCTTTTTAAATCAAGGGAAGAAGTTAAAATGGCAGCTAAGGAGTACTCAATGAGAAAGAATAGAGAGTTCAGAAGTAGAGAGACTCGGCCAAACACTATTACATTAGTTTGTCATCAATTCGATGAAGGTTGTCCGTGGAGGTTACGCGCTACTCTTAAAAAAAAAGCCTCATTTTGGGAGATCACAAAATACATTGGTGAACATACTTGTCCACCTTTGACATCCCAAGATCACAGGAATCTTGACTCGGACTATATGTTGGGTATAGTTGAGGCTATAGTGCGTGAGGATCATACATTGAAGGTGAAGGCTATTGTTGCAATCATGTCTCAGAGATTCACAATCACAATCTCTTATAGAAAGGCGTGGTATGCAAAAATGAAGGCAATTGCAAAGATATTTGGAGACTGGGAGGAGTCATATGAATATCTACGTCCGTGGATGCATGCAGCAATATATATGAACCCTGGATCAGGCTACCTGATTGAAGATTGTCCATATTATGTTAATGGGCAACTGATACAAGGAGTAAGAGTGTTTGACCGTATGTTTTGGTTTTTCAAACCATGTGTTGAAGGTTTCAAACATTGTCCTCCTGTTTTGTACATTGATGGAACTTTTCTGACTGGAAAGTATAAGGGGGTATTACTCACAGCTTCAGCACTGGATGGTAACAACAATGTACTTCCTTTAGCATTTGCTATTGTTAATGTGGAAAATAACGAAAATTGGGACTACTTTATGCGCTGTATACGAGGCATTGTTTGTCCAGACAAGCCTGATGTATGTGTAGTCACTGATAGGCATGCTGGAATCTTGTATGCAATGAGAAGTGAGTGTTGGGATGAAGCAGCTCATCGATTCTGCATATGCCATATTGCAAGCAATTATAATAAGAAGTTCAAAAATACAGCGATAAAGAATTTTATCATGAATGCAGGTAACCATTACTTGCTATTCTAAGTTGAGTTTTAATAAAATTTCACGTTGTAATAAAATCCATTATACTATTCTTTTGTAGCATATCAAAGTCAAAAGACAAAATTCGATAAGATGATGAAGACACTTGAGGAGGAAGATCCTGAAAGTTATAAGTGGTTGGAGAAGATCCCAAAGGAGAAATGGGCTGTTTCATATGACGATGGATATCATTGGGGCAGTATGACAACAAATATTGCTGAATCTGTTAATGCATTATTGAAAAAAGCTCGAGGCATGCCTATCACAACAATGATGGAAATGATATATGTTAATATTGTTGACCTTTTTGACAAGCAAAGGAGTGCTTATCAGAGTCAAATGGATGAAGGCTTCAAATTTACTGCAAATGCAATAAAGACATTGAAGAAGAGGTATGAAAATGCAAACGGTCATCATGTACGAAGGTATGATAGAAGAAGGGGTATATTTGAAATAACTACAACAAGGAGAAAGTCATCCTGGAAAGGGGGCAAGAAGCAAGTGGTTAACTTAAGTGAGAAGAGTTGCAGCTGTGGGAAGTTCCAACAGTTTAAAATTCCTTGTTCTCATGCAGTTGCAGGATGTTTAAAACACAACATTGATGCAACTCTCTTTATTGATCCTGTATATAGAGTAGAAAATGCCATAAAATGTTGGTCCAAGTGTTTTGTCCCTTTAGGCAACCGTGACTATTGGCCAATTGCAGATGGATTACCACTTGTACCGAATCCAGAGTGGATGAGGAAAAGAGGTAGACCAAAGACATCCCGGATTCGAAATGAGATGGACTGGAAAGTTACCGAAGTTAATACTTTGACTTTTTGTAGTAAATGTGGAAAATCCGGTCATAATACTAGGACATGCAAGCATGGTTGATTTTTATGTATTATGTACTGCTTAGTAATGTATGTTATGAATTTTGTATACTTTGAACATTGATATGTTTGGTATGATTTTTGTAATATTTTAAGTTTCAGCATATTTTTCCATACTAGTTGTGTGACATATGAAAACTAATTTTAATGCGTTGAAATTTGATACTGTAATAAGTTTAGACATGTGAATTACTAATATAATTTTATTAATGTAGCTATGTCAGATCATATACCTTAGCGTGCTTACATAGATCCCGGGCCGATTGATCCGACTGTATTACGTCTACAGCGATCACATAGGTCGGAAGCCGTTTGGTATAACCAGGTACTTCATGAATTTGTGATACAGTAGTGTAATCAATAAAGAATATGAGTACTCTATTTGTATTTTATTCTTCTGATTGAAGTTAGTATTCTTATTTAAAATCTTGATTGCATAGCACTGAAATACTCAAAAGTAATAGCTTTCTATAATTATAATTATTATTTGATAATGAGGGATTGGAAAGGCTTTATATCAGCATACCCCTATTGATCCAATAGAAATAGTTTAGCTTAAATATGTAGTTAAAAACCACAATGTATCGTAATTGTTCTTTTTTGACATTACATTGGTTTGAGGTAGAATTATGTCTATATATATGTATGTATATAGTATGCTTTATGAATCCTTGTTACTGTAATGTAAAATATAATTGCATCAATTTAGAAATGTGTTGAAAATGAATAGAAGTTACAAATAATATTTTTTGTTTCTATTTCCCAATATTTTGACTTAATTTAGTTTGATGTAAAGATACATATAAATAGAAATTATATATGATTCTATATATGTACTAGAACTAATTTAGGTAACAACAAGTGTTTTATTGTTTGAAACCAAACCCTTTATTATTGCATAATAGCGGTTAACTTTTTTCTTCGTCCGGTCTTCTCCAGGTAACAACAATGCATTCATAATACTAGTAAATTGGTACATATTGTTTTATTACATTCATTTTGTTTTTCGTATCTTAATTTGCTACATATTGATTTACTACATTGATATTTTTTTTTAAACTTTGTATATTAGGATGACAATAATGTGCTCAATTGTAGAAGAGAAGCAGGCATCATTCGTCTTGATGTTAACGATGAGAGGCTTATTCACATATTAAGACAAACAGGATTTTATGGTTTGTCTTGATTAGGTTTTTTCCAGCTTGATCATCACCTCATCACAGCGTTAGTGGAGAGATGGAGACCAGAGACCCATACATTCCATCTTCCTGAGGGTGAGGCCACAATTACATTACAGGATGTGGCTATACAAACAGGATTACCAATTGATGGTAATGTATTGATTTGCCATCTTCCCAGAAATTGGGAGGTTGAGTGTGAAAGTTTGTTAGGTATTCTTCCTCCCCGATCTTCCATTAAAAATATGTACTTGAAGCGTTCTTGGCTGGTAGAGAATTTTGATTTCACCCAGATACCTGCTGATGCTGATGATGTGATAATGGCACGTTATACACGTGCATATTTATTGCAATTAATTAATATGTTGTTTTGCACAAAAAACACAGGTAGTGTGAATCTGGTGTATCTACCACTTTTAGAAAACATTAATGAAATTAGTACATATAGTTGGGGAGCAGGTTGTCTAGCATTTTTGTAGAGGGAGTTATGCAATGCCTCAAACCCAGGCACGACATAGATTGGTGGTGCATTATTTTTATTGCAGATTTGGGCATGGGATCGATTAAAATTTTTGTCACCTGGGTTAATGCATGGAGACATTGTGCCTGGCATACCACTTGGTCGTCGATATATTCCAAAAACTATAATTTTATTGTATATTACAGTTATATCATTTATGATAGTACTAATTAACTAAAATGTGACAGGTGGAGTACCCCTAGGACAACCACTGAAATAGTAACACATAGTATCTCGCATATACGTTATGCACTTGATCTTGCCGATAAGGATGCTGTAAGTCACATGGAATATTATTTTTATGAAGAATTATAATTAATATTCTGATATTACTTGCACTTTGCTTCATTTTCAATATAAAGTAGTTGCAATTTTTTTTCAATTTTAATATAACAAGTACCAAAATTTTTTGATTATTATATTATGGTATTTTAAATATTTGCCTCATTTCAGTTTGGATCCATATACTCCTGGAATTCATATGGCATATTATTTTGACACATAAACATCAATTGTTATTTTGCTCTTAATTGCACTTCATTTCATTTTCAATATAAACTACTAGCAATTTTATTTGAATTTTATTATAAACAAGTATCGAATATATTTAATTATTAGTATTAATGGTGTATGAAATATTTGTCTTAGTTCATTTGGGATCCATACACTCCTGAGATCCGAGCAGCATTGCCAGCATATTGCTTTCAAGGTCAACAAATATGGAGAGCTGTTGTGCCAATGATATGCATGCATATTGTAGAATGGCACCAGCCTAACAGGGTTCTTCGCCAGTTTGGATTGAAGCAACATATTCCACGTGAACCTCGTCAGACGGATGCATTGCATTCCATTGACTTGAAAGAAGTGAAGAATGAAATTATGGCAAAACAAGCTCACTGGATTGCAATTTGGAATGAAAGGGTACGCTATGTTTTCATGGCTGAACCTTCTGATGCCCCGCTCCATTATCATTCCCAATACATGGAGTGGTATAGGAACATAACAAGGACATGGATTTCCATTCGAGGCGGTTCTCATGGTGCTTGTGTAAGAAACTGATATCTTTTGTATAATTCATTAACTTCACAATTTTTTTTAACTGTATGCTAAGAGTATATGATGTGTGCAGGTAGATGGACTCGAGAGAATGGCATTAGAGTCTGATGTGGATAACCTCCAAAATATCAGGAGGAGTATATATGGTGCACTTGGGGAAGAAAGACGTTATGTTGTTAGTGCACCACCTCAGCCAGCTACAACAGCCACGTATCCTGATGTACAAGTAGATGAAGCTGAACCTACTAATACCACTCGTAGACGACGTCCACGGGATGCACCACGTAGGCGTGAGGTCCCACGACCACAAACCCCTTCGTGTGACATTGTTTCACATCCGGTGACATATCATTTACCGGGTTCATTTGAAGCAGGTACATCGTAGCCAACTCGGCCTCAAGCTTCATTCTTTGCTGGCCAGTCTGTACCAAATACTTATGAACATGGAGCATCTTCATCGGTAAACCATCCATCAGGATCATCTCAGTACGGATTGGGTGTTTCACAAAATCCTTTTTCACCTTGGACTACTCAATCACCTTGGGGTGCACACAGTATGGGTTTTCAACCACAACATTCAATTCAATTAGGTACACCCCAAACACCTGCTAATATGATTTTTTCTACATTTACTCGGCCATCGTCGGTAGAACATTGTCCAGGCTTGTCTAGTTTTCCATCTTACCAATATCAAGGCATGACACAACACTCTAATTTTGGAACAGCATCCACAGATCAAAACGATCCATCACATACAATTGCACCACAGTCAGGCAGACGACAGCCTCCACGGAGAGGAAGACGTCAAAATTGATTTGTCAATTTTATTTGGTTTTATGTTTTCTTTATTTTTGTAATTACAAAACTCCAAAACTTATGGATTAAGACTTTTCATTGGTTAATCCTTTTTTTTTTTTTTATGAATCAATGCTCTGTAGTTCATATTATTACTACATAATATTAGGTTACATATTATTACAATTAACTTTATATATACCTTCAGGTATTAAGAAAATAAAAATATTACATAACATGATAAACAAAATTATTAAGTTTAATTAGTTTGCTCTAAAATTTTACGGTTTCATATTATTGAAAATGTGGTATTTGTAAAATTTTCAATTTAATTAGTTTACATTTTTTACAAATTTAATAGAATAGATGAGTAATAGTTATGAGTAAATATTAACTATTACTTTAATTATATAGAATTCTATATATATTCCTATTAAAAATAATTACATACATAATTCTATACAAAATTACATAATTTTTCATAAAATACTTATATAAAAAATTAAAAAATTACATAATTTTTCATAAAATAATTATATAAAAAATTACAGTGGAGAAGGGCCCGGAGAGCGGGCCAAAATCCACAAACAGCGGACAAGATACCCGCTATTATAACTAGCGGGTGTTTTGGCCCGCGATTATAACTAACGGATGTTAGTGGAAATTTGGCCCACTGACATTTCCCACTTCATCCGCTAATGGATGTTAGTGGAAATTTGGCCCACTGCCATTTCCCACTTCATCCGCTAATATGAATAGTGGATGAGGGATGTCCGCTAGTTAAAAGTGCGGATATAGACCAGCGGGTCATAAATTTGTAAATTGGCCGCTTTTCACCCCAAGTCTCTAAATACTATGGAATAGTTCCATAATTTAGTCAATATCCCATAAAAAATTATCTATACAAATAATAATATTTTATAAAAAAATTTATTTATATTTTATAAAAAAATTTATTTTAATGTGCGTTTTGGGTAGGGCGTGATTTGGGCCGCTGTTTATAGAAGCGGACAGCATGGCCACTGTTTAAATCAGCGGACATCTGGCCCGCTTTGCCCGCTTTGATTCTCGCCCATAATCCACCTTCTGTCCGCTTTTTATTTCAGCGGACGACTTTTATCCGCTAATATGAATAGCGGGCTGCTGACACATTAAACATTCCCCTTATATCCGCAAATGTGAATAGCGGATAAGAGATCTCCGCTCTTGTGACCGACGGAAATAGTTGTCCGCTGTTTTAACAAGCGGCCAGAGAAAAAATCACCACAAATTTGTAATTTTGTCTCCCAGTACCATAAATCTGTAAATACTATGAAATAGTACCACAAAATAGTCAATATCCCTAACTTTGCATGAGATAGTGGTAATAAGACTTAACCGAGAAGCAACCCCTTTTATCATGAATCTAAAAAGGTTTGTTTGTAATTGCAAAATTTGAGAACCAGACCGCTGGAAACATTGCCCGAATGTAATCGAAATTCCAGTGCTTTATATTGGCGTTAATAATAGCTGCAACTTTAATTCTTTGTCAACCAGTTTGATTGTGTGAGATTATAGTAATCACCATTAATAAAAAGCTAAGGATCATTAAAGAAATCAACTTCAATCCCCGAACCAATCCTCCATCCCAAACCGTGTTGAATAATAACTTGAGAAGCAAATATACTTCTCCAAATGAAACTCGGGTTGTAACCCAAATTTGCTTCCATAAAACTTGAACTGGGAAAATAATGGGCTTTATAGACTC
Organism: Euphorbia tirucalli; assembly: GCA_039660915.1. Classification (NCBI taxonomy): domain Eukaryota; kingdom Viridiplantae; phylum Streptophyta; class Magnoliopsida; order Malpighiales; family Euphorbiaceae; genus Euphorbia; species Euphorbia tirucalli. The sequence continues at coordinate 19,219,897 of CM077639.1, forward strand.
GAGCCATTAAGGAATGAGGATGAGTTATGAATCTCCAATCTTGCTTGCTAAGCATGACAAGATTGGAATTATGAATGTTGCAAAAGTTGAGATTGCCTCTTTCCCTAGGAGCACATAGTCGCTGCCAAGCAATCCAGCAAACACCAGAATGTTGATTCTTGTTCTTGCCCCAAAAAAAAGGCATTCATCATTTTTTTTAATGTCATCACACATCATTTATGGAAGAAGAAAGACAATCATCATATAGGAGGGGATTTCTTGAGCCACTGATCGAAGGAGGACATCTTTACCCGTAATAAATAAGTGCTTAGTCACCCAGCCTTGGATACAATTTCTCATCTTTTCAACAATGTAGTTAAGCACTAACTTTTTATTCCTTCCCACATGAAAGGGGAAGCCCAAGTATTTTCAAACTCCGTTAACCTCAGTAACCTATAGAATGGAACATAAATCTCAATCGCACATCTTTTTTGACATTACGGCCAAAAGAAATGCAAGATTTCTGAAAGTTTATTTTTTGCCAGACACTTTTTTCGTAAACTTGTAAACAATCCTTAACTGCTAAACATTCATCCACATTAGCTTGAAAAAACAAGTAGCTACCATCTGCAAAGAAAAGATGTGAAATGGGAGGAGCCCTTCTTGCAACTTGACAACCATGAATAATATTTGCTGCCTCCTTTGCCTGGATCATAGCTGAGAGCCCTTCCGCACACAGAATAAATATGAAGATAATGGATCACCTTGCCTCAAACCTCTTTTCAGACTAAAAGTTTCAAAAGGGTGCTTATGATTAATAATTTGGTATTGAACAGTAGTAATACATTGCATAATAAGATTCGCTAAACTGTTCGAGAAACACATGTGAATAAGAATGCCTCTGAGATACAGATGTTGGGATTTTTCATCTCAAAACGTCTGATTAAAGTGGAAGCAGGGAACGTTTTCTGAAATCCAATAGCTAGATGCATTTGAAATGGAAATCAAAATAACAAATAAGATGAGAAAATTTAGATTCTCACCAGAAATATCTCTTCTAGAGATGGCTGCAGAAATCGAATTCGATCCCCTTCACAATCTCTTACAAGAATGGCTTTCGAGTGTGAACCCGTGCTAGAGGTAGATCAATAAAATAAAGAGCAAAATTGGGCTGAATATTTCTGCCTTGGAGTTGAAAATTTACAGTAGTAAATTTTCTCCCCTATGCCCGAAATTCATGTGCCAAGCCCCAGTTAATGGCCAAAAATCATGCAATTAATTACCTAAAAAATCAGTTGCATATAATTCCTTTTTGGCTGTGATTTTCATTTGTAATTAATTCTCATTTTGGTCAAAATGTTGAGCCTTAATTTTGGCTTGGGTTTAATTTGCTTTGGGTTAGGATTTAATGCCATTAATCCCTAAATCTAAATTAATCACCAAGGATAAAATTGAATGCAATTCTATTTTAATTTTTCATGTATGTGTTTATATAAAATCATATTATATAATGTACATGCTATTAAATTAAAATTGATTTGCCATTTAATTGACCCAATAAATTAATTGAGATTCAACTTAAATCAAAATACATATACACCTATATATGCATTTTATTCCACCTAAAAATAAATTCCCAATGAATATATAGCAATTAAATTATATTGATCAATCCAATTGATCTATAATTTAATTAATTAATATTTATCTCTCTAGTCTGTATACTTCAAGTATACGAGCGATCCGACATTCTATGTGTAAGATCCTGTTGGCCTGTCTTTATGTTGATAGTGGGCCTATGGCCTACAGACTGTAGGCAGGCTCTAGCAAGCCACTACAGCCCCAATTAAGATGGAGATAGTAGTCCAACTGAAATCGAAACCCTGTAGTTTAAACTCATATATCCCATGTCATTGATATTGGTGTCCAACACAGAGGCATGGATTGATCACCCTCTTTTATGTCCGGACATTTACTTGAACCCGAATGAACTGATGCTCACAAACAAGTTCCAACTTGTTTGGGTGTGGCCACACTCTCATCAATTGCATTCATCAAGTGGCCGGTGATATCTTCTCAGTGGACTACTGAGTGACATTCCCTTCTGCATATCCATAGTCCTACCATGTTTACTAACATACCTGAATGTACCCATACTTGGCACCCTGTTACAGGTTTTTTAGGCATACACCAAAGTATGTCACTTCATATGCAGCACCATGATATGGTCAGGTCAAAGGATCCATATAAGTACTGCACGAGAATCACTTGTGATACTATACCATATCGATATCTCGTTTAGTGGATCTATCGAGTACTATGCCTCTTTGCATGTACCTATTAACTTGGTTGACATTCCTTGTCCAATGACCGGTAAGATACTGCCATACAACCAAGCTCATGATAGTCTTTGGTTCCATTCATTCTCACGACTGGAATAGACTACGGATGACTTTGTGGTCATATATCGTTTTCTTTATCCATGGTCTCACTGCCAAGTGCATGACACTTGTCAACATGGATATGGATATGTTCATTGGATACTCTATTTATAATATTGCATAAGGTATATGATAAATAGATTAACGCCTTTGTTTATTGACACAAATTGTATAATACATAAAGCTCATAATAAAGTACAAATGTATGATATAAAAAAGAGGACCAATGCTTCGGGACTAGGGCATATCCAACAACATAAGCCTTTTATATGTCAATTTTGAAAGCAGCTGTGAGTGCGGGATTTTCATGCTTGGTTTCAATGATAAAGAAATTGTTTGTTTGCTTCTATAGCCGTAGGAGTCAAGTCAATTCAAGATCGAAGCTCCAATCAATCGAAATTCAAGCCTCGGATCATTTCCCAGGCGAAATAGGAGGTTGTCCGAATCAACAGCGGTACGGCTGTTGAGCCATCAGCCGCACGACTATCACATCAAGACCCGCACGAGTCTCGATGTCTGATAAAATCGTCATCTTCAACCTTGGAAATGATTTTTTGGATTTTAAATGGCGAATTCTACAAGGAAATGCCATGTTTTTGCCTATAAAAACTCCTTTTGTTTCTAAATTAAGGTTAGCAACTTGAATTTATAGAGAGAGGAGAAGAAAAAGGAAGAAAAGGAAAAGAAGAACTTCAAACTTTTTCTTCATTTTTCATCTTTAGTCTCTATTTCTAGGTTTAAAATTGGTTAGAAATTGTAGGAAAACACTTGAACAAGGCTTTTAATAGGTTTAGAGACTAATCAGAACACTAAGACCATAACTTTCAGAGCTTGAAACCATTTTTGGAGCTTGAAGTTTAGGTTCAAAATTGAAGCCCTTCTTGAAGGATTTATGCCTCCTAAAGCTACGAATCCATGTTACAAGGGAAACATCTGAGAAACCAAAGCATTTGACTTATTTGTTCCATATTTTGGCATTATTTGCTACTGGTCTTGAAGTGACGTCCGCACGGGTGTAAACCTAGAGCCGCACGGCTGTTATCCCCACCCTCGCGCGGGTATCAATTTGGGACAGAATCATCAAAAACCAATTTTTGCACATTTCATGACATTTGAACCTTAGATTTATATTCTAGAAGCATGTATTAGAATAGAACAACGATAGAAACTTAGTTTCTTGAAAACTGATTCGCTTGCCATGCTGAATAATTGACTGGTAAAATCATTTTCAAAATTGTTTTCTCAAAAATCAACCCAGGGATGTTTCAAAATGCTTTCCAGGTCTAGTAGGTGAGATTTGTCGAGTTTCTCCAGCTATCCCCCTAGATGCATGACCCCGGATCATTTATTATCCTATTCTATGGTGATTGAGTCCTAAATGTGATTATTCGTGTACTAACATTTGTTTTGTAGGATTAAATGTATGTTTAAATTTTATTATCACATTAGATGAATTCGTGTATTTAAGGTGATTATACCCTGATTCCCCATTTGATTCATATGTATCCCCTGGGGTAGTTTATTTGATTCAGTCAGTATAATTAATTTATTTATTGCTTTTTGTACTTTGCATAAATGTCATATGCTCTAAATACAATTGGTTTAGTTTTATAAAAAGGCTATAATTCGGTTGTTGAAGTGTTCATTTTAATTAGATGACAAGTATATGACTTGTCCGGACCTATATCTCTGGAAGGTATAACGGCACTCACTCATTTTCAGCCATATCTAAATTTCCCAGTTGAGATGAGCTGGGTGACAACTCTTATATCTTCTTCAAGATTTCGATCTCAAATCTTTTATGAATATTATTTTCTAAAATGAATTTCATACTATAATTATTACAAAACGAAACATATAAAAATCCCTCGGCTCACTTCACCGCGTCTTGTGTAAATTAAAAATGCCGTATGCTCACAGCAGCCACACTATTTTTTTGTCTCTCATTTAAAAAAATGCCACAGTTCAAAAGCAAACCATAATTTTATCAATAATAAGACGACCAAGAATGAAAGTACTTTGATACTCGGAAATGAGAGTGTTCAGGGTACCTTTTATTTAATTAGCAATGACCTCTGTAATGATTTCCATAATAGTGTTACAAAGAGTAATATGTCATAAATCACTAACATTTTCAAGCCTACAAATTTTAGTAATCAATACAATATCAGTCTTATTTATGCAACTAGGAATATATCCTATATTCAGACAATTGAGACAAAAATTGATAAAATCTTTTTTTGGTGGTGTTCCATGAAAATTGGAAAAAACATGGATTATAGCCATTTAGTCCAAGGACCTTATTCGGGTGCATTGAAAAAATGCAGTTTCAACTTCATTTTTAGTGTAAGGAGAACTTAAGGCAACAATTTGATTATGGTGAAGCGTTTTGGTGATGCTATTGATGACATGGCTAAAATAAAAAAATTTGGATTTAAATAAATTAAGATAGTAAATGTTAATGACTTCCTTCAAGCCTGTCCCCCAATATCTCCAAACCCCAGTACCATCTTTCGAACGAGTGGACATATTGCTTCTCTTGTTCTTTGTTTCTTGAAAATGAAAGTATCTCAAAGTCGCATCTCCTTCCTTATGTTGGAATTTGTCATCGGAAAAATAACGTGGTGCATCGGAATTACACCGTTTAAAATTTCCTAGAATCCACCTAGTTGTGTCCGATTACCATGATTGGAATAAAATCAATTTGATCAAGAGAGATAAAACTCACCAAATCTGTCTCTTCTAGAGACTGCTATAGAATTGACTCTTTAAGTAACCTCCAAAGTCTGGTGCAGGACCAACTATCAAGCGAGAACTGGTGCTAGCCAAAGAAGCGGAGGAATGGAAGATTGATGCTAGAAATTTTTGGCCAAAGGGGCTACTATAGGGGGCTAAAAATTACAGCATACAAAATAGGATTAACGGATAATTTTATTCTTAAGTGTGCCTTTAAATAGACTCCTTGTCCAATTGGGTTTTAACTAGGTTAATTAAAACCAATCCCATTAGGATTACAATTATATAAATGAACTTTAATTAAAAATTTCATACTATATAATTTAATCCCATTAGGCTGAATTTAATTACCCCTAAATTAAAATTAAATAACACTTAAGAAAATACAATACATGTATTTTATTTTCCTACTTAGAAAAATTATTTAATTAATTATTTACTTTATGTAATTCAATTAATTAATAAATTAATTGATCACATTATGTAAACTTATTAATTAAATTAAATCAACCCAATGTTAATCAATTACCTTGACAGAATGTCAACTAATTAATTGACCCACTCCTTCCAATGTACATTACATGTATAATTTTTATAAGTTCCGGCCTAGTTGATCTATGTGTACAATCCTATTGGTCTGTCTTTATGTTGGCAGTGAGCCCAAGGCCCATAGACTATAAGTGGGTTCTAGCAAACCATTACAGCTCCCAATAAAGATAGAAATGTAGCAGTCTTTAGAAGACACTCACCCGGTAGTAATCTCATAATGTCCTTTGCCAAACGACATCGATATGAATAAACAAGAGGCACGATGTCCATCATCCTCTTCTGTTATTTATTATATTTCTTGATCTTTGAGTTGACTGATTAAACAAATAAGTGACCAACTTATTTCGGTATGGGTATACACTTATCAGTCCCACTCATCAAGTGGCCAGTGATATCATCTCGGTGTTATTTGAGTGGCAATTCCATCACTTCATTATCAGTATCAACATATTCACCTGTCCACCCAATCATACCCATATTTAGCATCCTTTTACAGACTGTTAGGCGTATGTCAAAGTGATTCGGATTCCCTATTCATACTATAATGAAATCTGGTCTGAAGAAAAAAGAAACCTACTCAAGCAAGACCTATAAGGCGACAACCATATGGCTTTCTTGTGCGAATCGATCCAGTCCTACGTCAATGATATGTACCTATATTCATGACTGACTTTACAAGTACTATGGCTGCTTAAGAACTACCATACAGTCATCGAATATATAAGTCTGTGGTTCTATTCATTCCCATGACTAGAATAGACTTGGGATATGTTTTATGATTATTAATAAATGGATACTCTATTCATGTTATAGCACAAAATATAAATGGAATAGATTAAATGCCTTTATTAATGTGACGCAAATGATGTATTTATACTAAGAGTCTGAATGTATAATACAAAATATAAGAATCTAATGCCCTAAGAACTAGGGCACACCAACACCTTAAGCCATAATTCTTTCAACTTTTGTCTACAATACACCTCTTACTCTTAGCTTCAAGAAGCTTCAATTGGTGTTGAACTTCTCTATTCTCAAAGGTCATTTATGTCCTTTCCAACTATATTTAATCTCCTTTTGAATTATAGGTGATAATCATCTCCCCATCTCTTTAAAATCGAAGCATAAACAACCAATTTCTCTAGCAGTATTATCTGATTACTCTCCTCCCAAGCCTCAGTCAACACATATTTAAAACCAGCTGTGAGCATGGGATTTTCATCCCTCGGTTTTAGTGATGAATAAATCGTTTGTTGCTTCTGTAGCTCTTCATAGTTGCAGGGGTCAAAGTCAATTCAAGATTGAGGCTCCGGCTGACCGAACTTTAAGCCTTGAATCATTTCTGGGATGAAGAGAAAGACTATCTCGGATTAACGGCTGTTGCTACAGGTGTACGATTGTAGTTAATAGTCGCACTATTGTAGTTTCAACAGCCGTATGGCTGTCGAGTCGAGACCAGCACGGGTCTCGTTCTCTGACAGAACCGTGACTTTTTTTTTGGAAATAATTTTTTGAATGTTAGGGAGGCGGATTTTACAAGGAAGAACCAGTTCTATGCCTATTTAAACCTTTTTCATTCTAGCTTAAAGGTTGGCAACTTGAATTTAGAGAGAGAGGAGAAGAAAAAGGAAGAAAAGGGAAAAGAAAATTAAACTTTTTCTTCAATTTTCATCTTCATGCTCTGTTATTAGGCTTAAAATCAGTTAGAAATCTTAGGAAAACACTTCACTAAGGTTTTTAATAGGATTAGAGACTAATATGGACACCAAAATGGTAACATTCAGAGCTTGAAATTGTTTTCAGAGTTTGAAGATCGGGTGTTCAATCGAAGCCCTTTCTTAAAGGATTTGCACCTCTTAAAGTTGTGGATTCATGCTACAAGGGTAAATATCTGAGAAACTGAAAGCATTTGACTTGTTTGTATTGTGTTTTAGGCATCATTTGCATATTTTAAAACTGCTCTGTTTTTGAATTTCTGTTATAGGAACCAGAGGCACACAACTGTTTAGTTGATAGCTACACGGCTATTGAGTCAACATCTGCACGGCTCTAGATCTCAGAACAGTAGCGCGGAGCCGAAAAATTTAAAATTTTGCTCCTAGTCTTGAAGTGACACCCACACGGGTGTACATCTAAAGTTGCACGGCTCTTATTTCCATACCAGCACGGGTGTTACCTCGAGACATAATCGTAAAAAACCAATTTTCACATATTTCATGATATTTGACCCTTAGATTTACATTCCAGAAGTATGTATTAGACTAGAGCAAGGATAAAAACCTAGTTTCTTAAAAACCGACTCACTTTGCTAAATAATTAACCGGTAAAATCGTTTTCAAAACCATTTTCTCAAAAATCAATGAAAGGACGTTTCAAAAATTTTTTGAAGGTCTAATCGGAGAGATTTGTCGAGTTCCTTCGGTTATCCCCCTAAATGCATAACCCCGACTCACTTATATCCCATTCTATCATGGTTGAGTCCTAAATGTGATAACTGGTCTACTAACATCTGTTTTGTAGGATTAAATATATGTTTAAATTTTATTTATATATTAGATGAACTTGTGTATTTTAGGCGATTGTACCCTGATTCCCCATTTGATCCATATGTATCCCCTTAGTAGATCCATATGTTTAAGTAGTTTACTTAATTTGGTGTGTATAATTAATTTATCTATTACTTTTTGTACCATGCATGAAAGTTGTGTGCTCCAAATAAAATTGAATTAGTTTTATAAAATGTTATGATTTGATTGTTGAAGCATTTATTTTATTTAGATAATAAGTAAGTGACTCGTCCAAACCTAGATCTCTGGAAGGTATAGCAACCCTCACTTGGTTTTTCGACTGAGCTGAGCCCGGTGGCAACTCCTATACTTTGTTTTCGAGATTTCGGTCTCGAATCTTTTATGAATATTATTTTCCAAAATGAATTTCATAGTATGATTATATAACAAAAGAAGCACATAAAATTTCTCAGTTTGCTTCGTCGCATAAAACGTCGTCCTCTCACACCAACCTATAACTTTCATGCATTTTCAAATTTGAATTTTTGAGCCACCGGTGAAGCACAATTTTTTGTTTGAAACAAAAGTGCATTATGGTCTAAATTAACAGTGTTCAGATTGAGAACTGTAGCTTAAGAAAATAATTGCAACCATCTTTGAGTACCGAACCCTTTATCAAGCCCTTCTTCCAAAAAATTTCATGCTCCCCGTCCTTAGTCCCAAGTGAAGCCATGCCACTCCATAGCAAGATCATAAAGTTCACAATGCTCAATGGTTTTTTGAAAACCCTCTAAAAGTTGCACAGGATAGGGCTTACCTCCTCTCTTCTCATGGGCAAATAACAAATCATTGAAGTCTCTAGCAATAAGCCAACGAAGAGAGGAAGAATTTGACAGTGTTCGAATGCAATTCCATGAGTCTATACATCGTATACATTCTGAGAAACCATAAATGTTAAAATCTAATAGCCCATTGATAATATATGAATATAGAAAAACTGTAAAATTTGTATTTTAGTTTTGAAATTTTAATTCATCAATATAATATGCACACTTTATAAATTTTCATTCTTATTAATTTGGCAAAACACATTCTGAACCCACTGATCTTTTATCAAAACTGTAATTGGTCCCCTGATTAAATTTTTGAACACATTGAGCACTTAATCTCTTCATTTTAATATTATTAACCCCAAATTCAATTTTATTTTATGTCTATATAACAAACACTAGTAACTGATATGACCAATAATATTTTAGTACGGAACACAATTTCAAAAAATTACCTAATAAGAAAACATATTTACCGGAAGTGTTTATTTTACAGTTTTTCAAGCGATAAACCATATAATTTTTAAATTTATTTGGAATATTTGTTTCATAGTTCCATTACTGAACGAAACATATTACACATAGGTAAAAAATAAGTCGAATTTGGAGCTAACAATATTGAAATGAAAAGTTTAGGTGCTCAATGTGTTAAAAAAATTCATTAGGAAACCAATTGCAGTTTTTCTAAAAAAATTAGGGGGCGTGTTTTGCCTATTAATTTTTTACTATTTTACATAAAAAAATATATTTATTTAAAAGCAATGATATTAGAAATATTATACCTAATATAATAATAACGTATGATGATAATTATTCATATATGTACTTCATTTATAATTGATTTTCTTAAAAAAAATGTTAAAAAGTTGCTTTTATTCTTTTTGGTTTAATTCAATTGGATTTGGAATAAAATTCAGTCGAATTTAATTTGATTTTGAAAATAAAATTCAGTCGAATTTAATTTGATTTTGAAAAATAAAATCCATAGTGCTCTCGAAAAGCAACGGTTCAATGGTTGTTTTAAGATCCGTGTCTAATCCTACTCTATTACTATCATTTATCTTCAACGAGTAATTAATGCTAACCAACGAAATCACTTCGGCAATTTCGTGTGCAACTCAATATGTTTTATTTATCCACATCTAATTGACGTGGTACCGTATGTAATATGGTATGTTTAACTGCAGCAAACCCCACCACGCCAATATTTATAGATTATTATTCACTCTAATTTTACATATTTCACTAATTAAATATCTTTTTTTTTAATATTACTTTGATTTTCACATTAACATTAGGTTTAATTATCAAAGCCTGAAAGTTTTATGATCAATTTTACGTACTTCTATCTTGTATCAAATAAATCAATATCTTACTTTTATACTAGAAACTCTCATTCAATTTTTTCTTACGATATAAATTATATAAAATGGTATAATTGAACTACAATTCAACTATAGATATTGGAGCATTTTGTACAATAACATTAAAATTGAACTTCTCTAATTTGAGAATAAAACTATTCTATTTTTTTTTTATTTCTTTTTTATGGGAAGTCAAATTTATTTTTATACTAAACTTAAATGACTAAATTATAATTTTATAAATTTTTTCGAGCGTCAAAATATATATTTTTTAAAGTCAAGGGAGCCATGGCCCACCTTCTTCCCCCCGTTTTCGTCATTGTTTCCTCTTCACCTAACCTCTCCAATATTAAATAATTAATTTATTAATTTTTAAACAATTAAAAATTTTAATTTATCGGTATATAACTTATTTCATTAAATAAATTAATGCATTTTAAGAAAAGGTAACTATTTCAAAATACTAAATTTGTAATCAATAAGGAGTTGAATTACATACAAAATTGTAAAATTTTACAAGTTATCAAAAAGACAAAAAAAAAAAAAAAAAAAAATTCGATATTAAAAAATGCATGAATTTCACAGTATTATATAATATCAGTTTAATAATATTAAATAATAAAAAAATTATAATAGAAATTTAAATGAATAAATAGTAGAAAAATTTTTATTCCTAAAACTAATGTATGTAGCTATAGCAACCTTGATGTATCTATATAGAATAAGAAATTTTATAAAGAATATTTTTATTAAATTTGAAAAATAAAAGATAAACTTTTCATTTATATTTACGGGTAAATTTATACTTTTATATTCTAACAGCTGTGATAATATACAAAACTAAACTAAAATTATCTCTAATCCATTATTTCTTTTCTCCAATTCAAACTCTATTTTTCATCTCCTTAGATCTATATATATGTAGCTGCTACGATAACTTTTTTCCAGTCCATTACTCATTCAATAAGAGTATTGATTTTGTTATAATTTGGTTTGTAATTTAGTTGGTAAGAATATAATAAATATGTATATATGAGGCATTAGAAGTCAATTATCACCAACCATTGTATCTTTCCAACGGGATATGTCTTTCTAAGTTGAAAAGATACAATATTTTCTAACAGTTGTGTCTTTCCAACAGGTTATGTCTTTCCAAGTTGAAAAGATACAATGGTTCTTAACAATTGTGTCTTTTCAACGTATGAGCATGGGTTTTCCCTACCTCTATGATGAAAATCCTATGTTACCTGTTAGATAGAAGAACGTGAATCGGATTTGAAAATGAACGGAATGTTGCCTAGAATGTCTCAAACGCTCCAAAAACAGAACATTCCTTGATCCGAAACCCCAAGAAAGGTCTTTCAGGTGCTTGGAGAGCTTAGATGTGAGTGTAGGATATAGGAAAAGCCTTGTTAGCTCTGGTTAGAGTAGCACGGCTGTAGTTTCACAACTAAAGCCGCACGGCTACAACATCAGAGTCGCACAGTTGTAATCTTACAGCTGCATGGCTATAACGGGCGACCAGATTACTTCTTAAATAACCAACCTTATTCTTTGACAGTTGGGGATTCCGAAATAAAAGGAATTTAAGCCGTGATACTCTAGGGTTAAGGGGCCAACAGAGAGCAGAATAAAGAAGGAACAAAAACAGAACATAAGAAAAAAAAAATAGAGAATAGAGGGGAGAAAAGAGAAGAGTGAAAAACCAAAAAGAAAAAAGAGAAACAGAGAGAAAACACTCGAGAAACACGTGAGGTGACAGTTCCTGATCGTCTCTTATTCATTCAGTTTGATCTCGGGTTTTGGTCGGATCTATTAAGGTTTGTGTTCGGAGTTTTGGGGTGTTTGCGGGATTCTAAGCGCGTTCTGAATTTCCAATCCACTTTCGGTCATCAAATACACTGGAACACAAAAAGGGTAAACTCTGAGAGGCCTTAAACTCATAATTTATTGCTTTGTGCCGTGTATTTTTTGAGTTTTGTGAAATTTGAAAAATGTTTGTTTGATTATAGATGTGTGGCTCTAAATAGAGCCGAGCGGCTATAATCCCTTAGAATAGAGTCGTGCGGCTGTACCTCTATAGCCGCACGGCTGTTTTCTTCTGGGCAGAAACCTGAAATGCCCTAAAACGGTCGAATGCAGTCAGTTTCCCATTTTGATTGTTCTGTTATGAATTAATTCAGTCGAATCACATCCGTTATATTCAAAATTATGGTTTTCGGGTTTCCGATAACGTTGATGTGAGATTTAGGTTTTGCTGATTTCGATTTTCAAAATCTGGGGTTGTTCGATCCAAATTGGATCCATGGTTCAGCTTTAGAAATCATCGAAATGAGTCAAAATAGTGATTTACAAAAGCAAGCTTGAGGTTGAATAGGTAAGTTGCCCGAACCCTGAATCTCTAGATTAGGTACGGTAGTCTACGCTCGGTAGGGAGCTGTATCGGAATTTCCCGGATAAGCGGATCCGGGTGGTGACTCTGTCACTGATCCCGAAATTTAGGTTTTGAGATCTTTAAGTAATAAAACAGGATTTTCTAAAATGAAAAACAAGTTTTCTCAAAATTCACATTCTAAATGATGTTTCCTACAAAAGGGATTTTCAATTATATCAATGATTTTCCTAAGTAAGATCATCAAACCCGTTTTCAATTCAAACTTCAAACCAGTTCTCTTTCCCCGGTTCGCTTCATTGTGTTCCGATTTTAAGGTCGTTTGCTCACAGTGGTGACTCTGTTGGGGATGAAAAAGGTTTCTTAAAAGTTTTGTTATAAAAACTTAAGGAGCTTAGGCAACTACGAAAATATAACCTCACTTGCAGTCATTCACTAGTTCATATCACAATTGCATAGCATGATATTTTCTTCTTCTCAACCCCTCAAACTCACTAATCAGCCCAGTTTATTCCAGAAGGTGACCTACCTCTTCCACCAGGATTGGAGGCACCTAAAGGGGTAAACCACTCATAGCACCGTATGAGCCTCACATGTTCTATGTCGAGGAGTGTATATTCGCTATGGGACCTTTACGACCCTTGGTTTGACTTTGACCCACATGTAATGACCTAGTAATTTCCCTTTAGGGTTACCAAAACATAAATATGAAATTGGACATTAATAGTACGCTTTTGGTATCCCCAGTTGGTACCAAAGAGACCTAATACCTAAGAAGAATGCGTGCCAATCGAAAGGAGGAATATGGTTGGAAGGGTGAGCATATTGTTGTGTGCGCTAACGTTTGTTCTGTGATGGTTTTATTTGACCTTTTCATGAAACATCAAGCATGCATGATTATTCATATGCCATTTTAACCACGTTTTCATGCAACCATTTTCAAGACATGATTATATGTATGACATTGATGCTAATCACATCTTCGTGTGGCCACGACATTTTATTTGTGTGCCATATACATTTACATATCTTGTGTTGACATTTCCATGAAGTATACACGACATCATCCCGTGTGTCATGTATACTAACCATGTCTTCGTGCAACCATTTGCATTTCGTGTGACATGGACATTCATACCATTTTATTACACTTCATATATGACGTTCTAAGAATGCCCATCACGATCATTTCATTTCACATCGAGTGTCCCAAAACTACCCGTATTATGCCCGTGCATCGGATTGTACTTGGCTATTTCACTAGACCATTTCATTCACTAGAGGACCACGATGGTCTTAGGTCCATATTCGTGTGGTGGGTCACGCGATAACATTACATGACATCATGCCTATTCATCATTTGTGTCACGATGATGCCGGGTCTTATTTGTATGTCGCAATCCACATCGGATTGTTCCATGACATTATGGAATCATTTGAGGTGCTCCACGAGCACCGGATTATTACATGTATAAGGACATTTCATGACATTACTAAATCATGCAAGGTGTTCCATGAACGCTGAACCCCTGTCCGTGTCTCAAGTTACACGTGACTTGTTTGTGACATCATTTCACGTCTGATGCCTTAGAAGCGTCGAAACTCTATCCATGGGATGGCCCCCACGTGACTATTTCATATCACTTCATTAGCCTAAATAGTGTTAAACATCTGTCTATGTGTCAATACATACGTGACCATTTCATGACATTCACTAGGTGCCCCAAAAGCATCGAAACTCCGTCCGTGTGATGGCTCACATGCGGCCATCTCGCATTGTCTTTCGAACGGCATTGGGATTTCTTAGGACATCAAAAATAAAGGGAGCAAAAACATAAGTTAAGATCATCCTTATTGTCATCCATCTGACATCATTCAACCATAATCATCTCATGACCATACATCTCCTTCATACCCCAAATCATTTAGGTGTTCCATGAATGTCGAAAACTTCATTTCACAAATCAATCCATTTAGGTGATCCACAAATACCGAAAACTTCATTCTATAACAACAAGTCATTTAGGCACTCTACTAGCACTAAAAACCTACTTAATGCGTCAATGTTCCTTGAACATTGAAGAATCCCACACAGTATGTTCCCAAGGTGCTCCTCGAGCACCGGAACTCCGCCAGTGCTCTAAGCACACATTCATTTCATATCATGACATAAGAACCCAAGGGGCTCTCCGAGCGCCAAGGGTTCACCTGTATGCCAAACACACATTAATCTCACCTCATATCATAGCACAAAAACCTAAGGTGCTCCCCGAGAGTCAAAACTCCATCCGTACCACACACATGCATACATCCATAGCATTGTCCGCGCAGCATACACATGCTCCTTCGTAAGTATCATCTTGCTTTGATCCGTGGACACCCCGCGTGTCATTTTATTCCCTGGGTGTATAATTATGCACCTTATTTCAAAGTCCTTTGTAAGTATCATCTTGCTTCGATTTGTGGACACCCCGTGTGTCATTTTATTCCCCGGGTGTATAATTTTACACCTTATTTCAAGTTCCTTGCAAGTATCACCTTGCTTCGATTCGTGGATACCCTGCGTGTCATTTTATTCCTGGGTGTATAATTATGCATTTTATTTCAAGTTCCTCATAAGTATCACGTTGCTTCGATCCATGGACACCCCACGTGTCATTCTATTCCTTAGGTGTATAATTATGCACCTTATTTCAAAGTCCTTCATAAGTATCATCTTGCTTTAATCCGTGGACACCCCGCATGTCATTTTATTCCCTGGGTGTATAATCATGCACCTTATTTCAAAGTCCTTCGTAAGTATCATCTTGCTTCGATCCGTGGACACCCCGCATATCATTCTTGTTGGATATGCCCTAGTCCCGAGGCATTGGTCCTTGTATTTATATCATACATTTATGTGAGATATATGTATTATACAATTTGTGTCATTAAATAAAGGCATTAATCTATTTATTACATATCTTATGCTATATGTTAAATAGAGTATCCAATGGACATATCCATATCCATGTTGTCAAGTGTGAGGCACTTGGCAGTAAGACTATAGATAGGGAAAACGATATGACCATAAAGTCATCTGTAGTCTGTTCCAATCATGGGAATGAATGGAGCTAAAGACTATCATTAGCCTAGTTGTATGACGGCGTCTTACCGGTCATAGAACATGGGCTGTCAACTAGGTGGTACATGCAAAGGCATGGTACTAGATCAATCCACTAAACGAGAAATCCACATGGTATTGGATCACAAGTGATTCTCGTATGGTACTTGTATGGATCCTTTGACCTGACCATATGATGTTGCTGCATATGAAGTGGCATACTTTGGTGTACGCCTAATGGGCCTATAAAAGGGTGCCAAGTATGGGTACGTTCGGGTATGTCAGTGAACATGTCAGTGTTATGGATATGCAGATGGGAATGAAACTCAGTAGTCCACTGAGAAGATATCACTGGCCTCTTGATGAATGCAACTGATAAGAGTGTGGCCACACCCAAACATGTTGGAACTTATTTATGAGCATGAGTTCATTCAGGATCAAGTAAATGTTTGGACACAATAGAAGGTGATCAATCCATGCCTCTGTGTTGGATACCGATATCAATGACATGGGATATACAAGTTTAAACTATAGGGTTATGATTCCAGTTTGACTACTATCTCCGTCTTAATTGGGGGCTACAGTGGCTTGCTAGAGCCTGCCTGCAGTCTGTAGGCCATAGGCTCACTACCAACATAAAGACGGGCCTATCAGATCATACACATTGAACGTCTGGACTAGACTAAAGGATTTTGTGTGTACTTGGAGTATACATGTGGAAGAGAAAGAGTTCCTTTAATTATCTTATATAGATCAATTGGATTGATCAACATAATATAGTTAATAGTTATTTTGGCCTTCTTATAATTAATTCAATGAATTATTCAATGAGATTATTTCCTAGGTGGAAATATTTATACATGTATAGGTTTACATGTATTTCCTTTTATGCATGTCTAATTTAATTCCGTGGTTAAATTAATAGGTCAAATGAATTCTAATTTAATTGTATGTAATATATTATATGGTATAATATATAAACATACACGTTAAATTAAAGTTACATTTGACATTAATTAAATCATTGGAATTAGAATGGGCTTGGGCTTAAAAGAATTGAAGCCCACATTGAATGGAGTGTTATGGCCGAAATTCATGGGCTTAGTATTGAGTCATTCTTTTAACATTATGGTTGCAAAGTTGGACTGTGCTTCTTAATGGATAAAGAAGAGAAAGGTGGTGAGTCATGGTTTTGACTTCGGGGTTGCAAAGTTGGACTTTGCCTCTTTAATGCTTATCTTCTTTCTTTTGGTTATGAAAAGAAAAAGATGGAGCTACTTTTCTCTTGGATGTGGGCCGCCCACTTCTCCTCTCTTTTTTTGGAAAATCTGATCCGCTAGCATGGGGTTAGTCCGATAGCCATTCGTGTACGTGACTGCGGGGGAAGTCTGTTTAGATTTCTACAGTCATCTCTTAATGAGATATACCAAGTGAGTATCTAAACTTCCTCTTTATGGTTTTGGTTTTTGATTTCCACTTCACTAGCTTCTAGGCATGAATTTGAGAAAATCAACGTGTTCTTCCGCTTTTATCGGTTGATTTCCAGGGAAAAATCCCAACAATTCTATTCCTTGGGTGTATAATTATGCATCTTATTTCAATGCCCTTTGCAAGTATCACTTTGCTCCAATCCATGGATACCCCATATGTCATTTCATCCACTTGGTGTATACTTATATGCCATACCTTACCCTAATCTGCGACCATCTCAGCAGCATTCATTATGTTTGTGCATTTCCGTTCTTGATTTTGCATACATTTGGGTGGTTTAGAAGAATATAACATGACATGACATTACATGACATCGTATATACAACTCACCATTCATACATAATTATCACAAGGTAGTTTATCTCATTCATGTTATTCCCCATGCACGAATCACATCACACACTCATGCATCCATCATCCTCTATTTAATATTTTCCACGCACATGCCCGTTGACACTAATGGATGTTCCTATCAGGGAAAGGGGTAGGATTTTGAGAAAGGATCATTGGAAAAGCCATCAATCAAGTTCAACCACCAAAGTTAGAATCAGAAAATGATGAATTCAGGTTCACGAATAGTGTTGGGGTCAGAGCTGAATTTGGCAGAAGGAGTCAATATTTCAGCAAAAGTTCATAAGGAAGAGATGACCAACTCAGTGAACTTTAATAGCATGATAGATGCTGTAGAGGACTATGTCGCTTGGTCACGATTTCGAAAGGTAGTCAGAGAAGAAGCGGAAGCAATGCTAAGAGAAATGGTAGGGGATAACTTTGGTAGAGTAGAAAGGCTGACGGCAAAATGTACTAAATTAGAAGCAAAAGTGGGAGAGCTCAAAGAAAAAATAAAAGATATGGCATGCACAAATACCAACGAGTATGCTAGCAAGAAGCAGCATACCCAGGTTACTGATGCTCATTCCCGGCACCTTGAAAAGTCCTCTTATCAAGACTTGGGTCTACCAGGGCTGAACATGGATGTGGAATCACTTCCAATCACTGTGAGGACTATAGCACAACTGCTACACCTTATTGAATCAATGGAATTCGTAAGCTATCTAAAAAAAGATGTTGCAGTAGGCTCTCAGGGGCACCGTACTCGGATCGAAAGCCGAAAGAATCCCATGATACTCCCCGAGACGGTTTCTCTTGATCAGATCTTCAAAAGGGAGTTCAAGGGTTTACTAATGAATTAGAACTGAAAGAGCCCCTTAAGGCCAATGTCAACACCGACTCCATTCCGCGACACGCCGGAAACCCATATACCAAGGGTAACTAAAAGAGGTATCTGTGAACACACAATTTTTCGGGTCTTAAAAAAAAAGTTGTTGACCGTTGACCCACGACTGTATTTACGGTCGTGCGATTTTTGTTACAGTCGTACGACTATAACATAATTACAGTCATACGACTGTACTTTCGGGGGCAGGTTGCACAACCCATACCCCCTTGACTTAAAAAAGTGGGAAAATCTTGAGCATTTAATGCTCAAGATTTCCGGAAAAAGAAAATATAAAAGGTTGGAAATGGGAGAGAGAAAGGACTTTTGGCAAGATAATCTGGATTTTAGAGAGATTTAGTGAGAGAAAAAGGGAGAAAAAGAAAGAAGAGAGAAAAGAATAGTCTTACTTTCTTCTCACATTTTCTTCTTTATTTCTTGTTTTTAATCACTAAAATGAATTAGAAATCCTAGGTTCACATCCATACAAGAAATCTAAATCATATTTGGACCAAAACAAACTCAAATCCGTGACTTTTTTGGGATTCTTTGGACACTTTTGCAACCTTAACTTTCCAAGGAAAAGGAGTGAATTCACGTGGATTGGTGCGTAGCCAGGGGTCATTCCAGCCGTGGATCATCGCCAAGGAGGTAAACAATCTTTGACTCAACTCATTTTCCAGCTTTCTGGGTGATTTGCTTGTGTTTGGTGCTTTTTTATTCAAGTTTTTAAGCTTTTGTTTCTGGAAGAATAGGAACAGTCGTACGACTGTTCTTCATTCAAGAACGAGGGCACGACTGTAATTACAATCGTGACAAAGCTTTTACAGTCGTACTACTGTATTTATTTTCTCAGTTTTAATTTTCTCTTTTTAGGGTTTTTTAGCGATTTCTGCCTCTGGAAAAGTTTACAGTTGCACGACAGTAACTACAGTTGCACGACTGTAATCTTCGCTCAGTAGCAGAAATCTCTAAAAAATCCCTAAAATCCAAAAAAATTCATAAAACCCAAAAAAATTTCATAAAAAATCAGAAAATTTCAGAAAGATAGAAAAATGTTGAAAAATAAAAAATCATCGAAAATGAATTTTGGTGTGTGCATTCACGACCTTAGATTTATTTTTCGGTGAAATTACATTTAGAGCAAAACCATGACGGAGACCCCGGTTCTCCTGAAAACTGACCCACTTTGCATGCTAAGTTAAAATAAACCGGAAAAATGTTTAAAAAAAAAAACGATTTTGTCACAAAACCAAAAATACAGGGACGTTTCAAAATGGTTTTCCAGGTCTAACCGGGCTGGCCGACCAGGCCAACCCGGTTACCCCCAATTGCATGACCCCAAATACCTAATTTCCCAATTCTGTCTGTTTGAGTCCTACTTATGGTGTGCTGTATAAATTGTGCTAACCTCTGTTTTGCAGCTTTAATTTTATTTTAATTTTCTTTTTATTTGTATTTAATAGAATTAATCGTGTATTTAGGCGGTTGTAAATATTTTTTAGATTCTCGTGTATTCTAGGTGATTGTATTAGTGAGGCGAGAGTTTTTTTTATTTTTCCATTCAATTGGGTTGTAAACTTCTTAAATATTTACTTCTTTACTGCTTATATTTGTATTATTCCGTATGTGCGCCGCATGTATTATTTAATAAAAATCAATTTTAGCAATTTAAAGTGGCGTAACTAGAACATTGGCAATAATATTTAAATTAGACACGAAATAAGGGACTTGTCCGAACCTAGATCTCTGAAAAGTATGGCAGTTCCCGCTTTGGTTCAGCTGCACTGTAATTTCCCAGTAGAGCTGAGCCGGGTGGTGACTCCTATACTTTTTATCGAGATTTAGGTCTCGATTCTTTTCCGAAATAATCCCTTTTTCCAAAAAACGAATTTCCAAATCAAAAACCCCACGCGAGGGAGAGCCCCACGCGAAATCGAGGTGCCCCTTCCGAAAGGGAGTCCCGCGTCCCGTCGAAAACGCGTCTTCGCTCACAGTATCTCTCTGTGGCCCTACGTGTTAACCAAACTATCTTCTGAGTGTAGAAAGGAGGGTCTGCTGCAGAGTGTTAAGCCATTTGTAGAACCAGAAAAAGCACATAAGAGTAATTTCTGCAGTTATCATGTAACGAGAGGCCATCGGACCAATGATTGTTTAGGTCTAAGAGATGAGATTTAGAAGCTAATCGATAGAGGAAAATTAAAGATCTCATCTGACTTTGATGGACGATCTGGGGCAATCAAAGAAGCTGCCAAGGAAACTCCTCAAACTTCTCAAGGAAAAGAACATGATGAAGAACAACAAGGTCTGATATGATAAGAGTGGGGCAATGGCACTAAAGCGGAAATGGTGACTAATTGAAAAATAATCAGATTCTATAAGATGAACACCTTTTAGGGACTTCATTCTCATAGGGAACTCATTTTGTTTTTAAGGTGTATTGAACTTATTTTGAATGCAATACAGTTTGTTATCTTTTTACTCATGTGATGATTGCATGTACATGACATTATGCATGCATTTGACCATCTGAAAAGACATATCCAACACACATAATATTAAAATGCATGACATCGATATAAGTACTACAGGGAACCTGAAAATGAATTTGGATCTGATCGAACTCCTTCTTAAAAAGTGAGTTTGTGAGATAAATAAATACGGAAAGGCATCATCTCCGTCGAGTCATTCGCTTACCAAGATCAGCAATCCTCACAAGTCACAATTCGAGATGCTATCTACCTCGTTGTATAGTTCAATTTGAGCAGCGCACATGATACCTAAATCATTCCAAGTCAAAAGCTATTGCTGAACCAGAAAATCAAACTCTAAAATGAAACTCCAAGCCCAATTCCTTATCCGAGAAGGTACCTCGTGTCGAAACTCTAAAGCTAAACTTCAAATTCATCGAAATCTCCAACCCATGAGAAATTCAAATGACTTTCATTGCCCATCATATGGTAAAACCCAGAAGCAATTCATGGTCATAGTGCATGTATTATCTTGTTCTTATAACATTCATGTGTCATAACATTACGCTTGCATTGTTTATCCAAAAAGGCATATTAAACACACATGACATGCGTGAATTTCAGTGCAGCAGGAAAACCAAAAAGAGGCTATGGCTTGGGTTTATTTTCTTTCTTGAATAAAAATAAGGTATCTCGATAGGTCATTCAACCAGCAGGAGACAGATTTATGTGATTGATCGACTTGCTGTTCGAAGTCCTTGCTATTAAGACTTAACGGATCTTGACCCCAATGGCATCCAAATTTGCAGCCTCAGTTTCCTAACAAAGTCATAACTAACCCATTCCTTAATCGGCCATGCTTCATTGATATATGAAAATCCTGACACCTTCTTTTTTTATTCCCTAAAAAAAGCCAATTTCTTCTCACACCTAAATTACCATATTACATCATCCATGTCATTCCATTACTCCATTCCCTTCATAAGCTCGAACCTAGAACAATGTTATCTGTGTTGTCTCACCCACTTTTCTATTTTTGCCACAAAATCCATTGTGAGCGGACAACCTTTTTAAAAAGAGCGATATGGAACGCGGCAAAGCGAACCGGGGAAAATGATTTGGTTTTGTTCGATTTGTGGAAAGTGGGTTTTGTTTATCTTGCTTTAGGTAAAATCGTTTGTTTGTTTTGAAATTCCGTTTTATAGAAAACTTTTTCCCATTTTATTACTTAAAGACCTCGAAACCTAAATTTCGAGATCAGTGACAGAGTCGCCACCCAGATCAGCTCGTCTGGGAAATTCCGGTACAGGTCCCTACCGAGCACAGACTGCTGTACCTGATCTAGAGATTCAGGGTTTGGGCAACTTACCTACTTAACCTCAAGCTTGTATTTGTTTATTATTTATAAAGCCATATTTATTCAATTTATTATCTTTTCTCTACCCAAATTGTTTAGTTTATTAGCCCGATGCCTAAACAGAATGCATAAAATAAATTGCAAGAAATTAAATCATCCACACAAATTATACAAAAGAATAGTAAAGGCCGCTTATACAACCAAATCGAAGAAAATATAAAAACTCTCATCCTCACATTACAAGTGCCTAGATACACGAAGATCTAAAAATACAATCGCCTAAATACACGAATTAATCTATTAAATACAGCAAAAATAAAAAATAAATGCTGCAAACAGACTAGTTAGCGCAGTTCATATTATAAACACAAATAGGACTCAAAACAGGACAGAATTGGGATTTCTAGAATTGGGGGCATGCATTTAGGGGGTAACCAGTTCGACCCGACCTGTCGGACCGGTTAGACCTAGAAAACAATTTTGAAACGTCCTGTGGATTTTTGTGCTGGAAAATAATTTTTAGAAACCATTTGGCTCGGTTTCATGCAAATTTCCATTTTGTGGGTCTGTTATCCCGGAACTCAGGGTTCCGTTCGTGTGGGTTTCTAAACTCAACATCTATCTGGGGTCCAAAATACAATAAACACGCCAAAAACATTTGTGAAAATACCGTTTTGTTCGTTTTCAATAGTTTTTGGGAATTTTATCGGGTTCAGGGGTCCGCTAATGCTGGATTATGGATCTAGTTCGGATAAAACTGCCCCAAAACTCAAAAAATAAAACCCCGGGAAATATGAAAATGCTGATATCCGTACGTACTGGAATCAGGAAATAAAAATATTAAGACATACGGATGATCTTGGGCCAAAAATAATTGCAGCAGAAAACTTAAAATGGAAAACAGGCTGTTTCGGCCGAGGGATCTATCCCTGAGGAACAGAGTCGGGCGGCTCTCGGTGTCAGAGTCGGCTTGCTCTGTTCTTCACAAACGCAGCCGTGCATTTGTGTTGATGAAGAATATAGCCATACAGCCATGATGGGCAACCCTGTCTCCGGATTTTTGCAAGAATGAAAGAAACACACAGAAAATCAATGCAAACAGGTTTTAAGGCTTCTCAGAGTTTACCTTGATGTTGTTTGGATACTTGGAGTGTCAAGAAGCGGATTAAAAGCTTTGAAATGTGCACTGGAGACTCAACCGGCTGAGAACCGTAACAACCCGAAACAACCCGGGACAAATCCAAAGTGATCCCCAAGCAATGTGCAAAGGTTATATGATTTGTGTTTAATGTATTATGATTGATTTTAAGTTTAATTCCTACATTTGGGTCACCTCCTTGCTTAGTCTCTCTCTCCTTTTCTCTGCTTCTTTTTTTTTTTCTGTTTCTTTCTTCTTCTTTTTAAGATTGAAAAGCCCTATCCTCTGATTTGATTTTCTCTTTTTATATCACTCTCTCTTGTATCATTTCACTTATTTAATAGCCGTCTGACTTTCTGATTCTGCCTATACTTCTTCTGGCGAGACAACTTGCTTTGTTTTCCAAGGCAACTTGTCTTTCCCACTAAAGCCGTACGGCTCTGGTTTGTACTAGAGCCGTACGGCTCTAGTTTGAAAACTAGAGCTGGGGCAAAATTTTGAAAGTCCTACACGCACCCTAAACCCTGGAAATCACTCGGGAGACCTCTTCGGGGATTTCGAATCATGGATATCTTGGTTTTCAGAACATTTGAGATTCTCCAGGCAACATTCTGGTTGCTTCTAAGTTCTATTCAAGTCCGTCCGATCCACAGGTAATTGAGGAATTCTCATCACAGAGGTCAGAAAAAACCCGTGCTCACAGCCATGACCTAAGACAATTACAGCTATCCAATATGACACCATTGGGGTCCAAGGCAAGATGTAGAGGGAGTCGTACCTGGGGTAGAAATGAAGGAGTGATTATCACTCAAATTTTGAAAACTGCTCAAGAAACAGAGATCCATGTATACCAAGTTAGTAGGGCAACCATCAAAGCAAACTTGGTGTTACATCAAAGGGAGAGTTAGAAACTTCAGATCCGAAGAACGAACCTCACAAAGAGGAAAACCCTAAGATGAATGATATCAAAATAACATGCATCAGTCCACACTGATACCTAAAAAAAAAGTCTTCGATATGGAAAACCAAAAGGACATGTTGGTAACACGAAGGGGCATTGATCAAAATCAGAGCCACAGTTTGGATTTTCCTAATGCATCCACATTCATTATGTCATGGATATTTTATATTCTGTTTCGATGTTCAATATGCATATGTCATGTCATTGCATATAAATGTCCACATAAGCATTACAGCATGCAACAAACCATATCTAACGAAGTGCTTTACGTCCAGATATAAGTTCCTAATACTAGGGACAAGTAAAGGCCAAACCACTGGTTATCATCAGGGGTGATGTTCTTGTAACCTTCAATGAACATGTCAAGGTACACTTTCCAATCCCAAGGCGGACCAATACGAAGAGATCAACTTGGCTGGAATACTTGTATAGAATTTTCAGGCTATCCAAAAAAAAAAAAAAAAGAGAAGCAAGTTATCACAAAGAGAAAATTTCCGACATGGAAAACCGAAAGGACATGTTGGTAACAAGAAGAAGCTGATGTTTAGAGTCAAAGTCACTTTTAATTTCCCTATTGTGCTCATTTTGATGTCATCATAATAACATTATGCATATTTGATTTTCTGCTTAGATGTTCATATTGCACACATCGTGCCATTTCATATAAACATCCATCAATAGGTTATTGCATCTAGGCCCATGATAAAGAGAATGGAATTCATGTTATAAATAGCAATGCTCAAAGCGTACCTTGGATAAGGTGGAGGAACACTCAAGAGACTCAATTTCTTTAGTAACTAGATCTTTGTAATAGCCAGTCGATTAGGAGGGTATTGAGACAATCAGACTAAGTGAGCATGGTATAAAAACATACTTGAAATAGGAAGGAGCATACATTGGTCTCAATGGGGCAACTAGAATGAACAGAATCCTAATGAATCAAGGTCTTAACTAAGATAACCCCCATGGGTGAAGCGCCATAGGCCATTTGAACCACTAATGAGGCTAATCGGAAGCCACAAGTCCCGTCTCTGGACTCGCACAGACACCAAGACCAACAAAAGAAACATCATGTCATATACATGCATACACTCAAAGCATACACACACACACACATGCTACATGCATCAGTGCTAACCCAAGTACAGGTTCTTACTATCAACATTAGGTTGTCCCGAATCGTGAGAGCTCCAAAAGCGGAAATAGCATGACGCTAGGGCACCCTCTAAATATTAGGTAATAGAATTTTCTCAATTTCCAGAATTTCCATTTATGACGATATAATCCCGAAAAGGGTATTTCTTGCTTTTTGTAAGTATCTAGGGGCAAAACAATCGGTTTGTATTTATTCTTGATTGAAAGGGTAAAATTTTTTGTTTCCAAAATTATCAATCAAGAAATAAATACACACCCGACACAACTTCAAACCAAAGCTCTCTGAGCTGACTTCAAACCAAAGCTCCTAGAGCCAACTTCAAACCAAATCTCCCTGAGCCGACTCAAACTAAGGCTCCTTAAGCCGACTTCAAACTGAAGCAAGTCCCTGAATCAAATCAAATCGGACTAGACCACTGTTTCTCACGAACATCGAAATAAGTCCCTAAATAAACTCAAATCAGGCTAGACTACTGTTTCGCACAGATATCGAAACAAGTCCCTGAAATCAACTTAATTCGGGCTAGACCACTGTTTCTTATAGACATCAAAATAAGTCCCTGAGTCAACTCAACTTGGGCTAGACCGCTGCTTCGTAAAGGAATTGAAGTCAGTCTATGAAACAATTCAACTCTGGCTAGACCGTAGTTTCACATAGGCATCAAAAATAAGTCCCTGAATCAACTTAACTCGAGCTAGACCGTTGCTTCATAAAGGAACCAAAGTAAGTCCCTGAACCAATTCAACTCGGGCTAGACTGCTGTTTCGTACAGGCATCGAAACAAGTCCCTGAATCAACTCAAATCAGACTCGAATGATGTTTCGTACAGACATCGAAACAAGTCCCCGAATCAACTCAACTCGGGCTAAACCACTACTTCATAAAGGAACTGAAGTAAGTCCCTGAACCAATTCAACTCGGGCTAGACCGTAGTTTTGCACAGACATCAAAACAAGTCCCTGAATCAACTCAACTAGGGCTAGACCGCTGCTTCACAAAGGAACTGAAGTAAGTCTCAGAACCAATTCAACTCGAGCTAGACCGCTGTTTTGCACAAGCATCGAAAACCTAAAATCAACTCAAATCGGGCCAGACCGTTGTTTCGCATAGACATCGAAACAAGTCCTCAAAGTCAACACAATTCCATCCATGACACAAGCACTACGAAGGACCAATATGAGAAAGACACCAGGTACGTTTCCTCTTTCTTTTCTCATCGTGCTCCTTATCGCGAGACCAAACTGGATTCGGGCATAGTAGCCTGACCATGAGTTGACTTTGATCCCACAAAGGGAAGCCTGTGAGCATGGATTTTCTCGACCTCTATGATGAAAATCCCATGTTACTTGTTAGACAGATGAATGTGAATCGGATTTGAAAATGAGCGGAATGTTGCCTAAAATGTCTCAAACACCAAAAACAGAACGGTCCTCTATTCAAATCCCAGGGAAAGGTCCTTCAAGTGCTTGGAGAGCTTAGATGTGAGTGTAGAATTTAGGAAAACCCTTGTTAGCTCTGGTTATAGTCGTACGACTATAACATCAAAGTCGCACGGCTCCAATCTTACAACCACATAGCTCTAACGGATGACCAGGTTCCTTTATAAATAAACAACCTTATTCTTTGATAGTTGGGATTCTGAAATAAAAGGAATT
Source organism: Euphorbia tirucalli (assembly GCA_039660915.1). NCBI lineage: Eukaryota > Viridiplantae > Streptophyta > Magnoliopsida > Malpighiales > Euphorbiaceae > Euphorbia > Euphorbia tirucalli. The sequence goes on from CM077639.1 coordinate 19,247,243, forward strand.
TAAGCTATGATACTCTAGGGCTAAGGGGCCAACAGAGAGCAAAATACAGAAGGAACAAAAACAAAACATAAGAAAAAAAAATAAAGAATAGAGGGGAGAATTTAGAAGAGAAAGAGTGAAAAACCAAAAAGGAAAGAGAGAAACATAAAGAAAACACTCAGGAAATATGTGAAGTGAGTGTTCCTGATCGTCTCTCATTTATTCAGTTTGATCTCGGGTTTTGTTTGGATTGATTCAAGGTTCGTGTTCAGAGTTTTAGGGTGTTCACGGGATTTTAAGTGCATTCCGACTTTCCAATCCACTTTCGGTAGTCAAATACACTGGAACACAAAAAGGGTAAACTCTGAGAGGCCTTAAACTCATAATTTATTGCTTTGTGCTGTGTATTTTTTCCAGTTTTATGAAATTCGGAAACTGTCTGTTGGATTATAGCCATACGGCTATAAATAGAGATGAGCGGCTATAATCCCTCATAACGGAGTCGTGCGGCTGTACCTTTATAGCCGTATGGTTGTGTTCTTCTGGGCAGAAACCTGAAATGCCCTAAAATGGCTGAATGTAGTTAGTTTCCCATTTTGATTGTTATACTATGAATTAATTCGGTAGAATCACATCCGTTATATTCAAAATTATGGTTTTCGGGTTTCCGATAACATTGATGTGAGATTTCAGTTTTGTCGATTTGGATTTTTGGAATCTGGGATTGTTTGATCCAAATCGGATCCATGGTTTAGCTTTAGCGGACCCCCAGATTCCCCAAAATCCTTAGAAATCATCGAAACGAGTCAAAACAGTGATTTACAAAAGCAAAGAAAACCAATTTTGGGTTCTGGACAGTATAGCCGCGCGGCTGAAGTGGCTATGGCCGCGCGGCACTAACTAGAGCCGCACGACTGTAGTTATAGAATGGAGGCAGAATCTCGAGACGACTCCCACGGACGTCGTTGCGTGATGTTGTCTTCGAAATCAAATTATTTTTTATGTGTATACTGCTTTAGTTTTAGATGGATGTTGAAATTAGGAAACACCCACGAACGGAACCCCGAGTTCCGGGATAACCGACCCACTAAAAGGAAGTAATTTGCATGTAATCGAGCCAAATGGTTTTCAAAAATTGTTCTTAAGCATAAAAACCTACAGGGCATTTCTAAAACGGTTTTCCAGGTCTAATCGAGTAAGTCATCTGGACTTCTCGGTTACCCCCTAGATGTATGCCCCCATTTCCTGGGATCCCCCATTCTATCCTGTTATGAGCCCTACGTGTGTTTGTGATATAATTGTGCTAACCAGTCTGTTTTGCAGCTTTTATTTCTTTTTTTTTGTTTTATTTTGGATGCATTTAATAGATCAAATTGTGTATTCTAGGCGATTATACTTTTTGTAGATTTTCGTGTATCTAGGCGATTGTAAGGTGAAGATGAGAGTTTTTTTTATCTTTTTGGGTTGTAATAAGTGGCCTCTATTTCTATTTGTTGTTTAGATCTATGGTTTACTTTTTCCGCACTTTATTTATGTCTGTCATCTGAATGAGCATAGACTAATCCATAATGAAAGATAAAATGGGTAGAGAATAAGTGAGTATAATATTGTGATATGAACTTATAAATGAAAGCAAGCTTGAGGTTAAATAAGTAAGTTGTCCGAACCCTAAATTTCTGGATTAGGTACGACAGTCTACGCTCAGTAGGGAGCTGGAATTTCCGGGATGAGCTAATCCAGGCGGCGACTCTATAACAGATCCCGAAATTTGGGTTTCGAGATCTTTAAGTAATAAAACGAGATTTTCTAAAATGTAAAACCAGTTTTCTCAAAACTCACATTCTAAATGATGTTTCCTACAAAAGGGATTTTCAATTATATCAATGATTTTCCTAAGCAAGATCATCAAACCCGTTTTCAATTGAAACTTCAAACCAGTTCTCCTTCCCCGGTTCGCTTCGCTACGTTCCAATTTTAAGGTCGTCCGCTCACACAACAGGTTATGTCTTTCCAAGTTAAAAAGATATAATGATTCGAAACAGAAAACAATTCCTATATATATGAATGATAAATTAATTGGTTGAGATACAAAAAAAATCATTCTCAATTTCTCTTCTCTTCTTGCATATATACTTCTTCTCTTTCTTAGTGTGTCTACATTTTTGCTGAAATGAAGACACATTATTGACTTTGTGTAATCCTAGAAGATATTGCCATAATCTTAGCAGCAACTAGTGGGGGCAATTATTATTCAAAGACAACATCAATTTGGTGTGTAAAGTCAAGTTATTTTTTAAGGATTATCATTTTGTTTTCCAACACCTTTCCACATATATAGTTTATTATTATTATTGTTGTTATTGTTATTGTTATTTTTTTTCATTATTATTATATTAATTTCCACCAAAAGTTTATATTCTTACTACTATTTTATAAATTATATCAAAAATTAATATTTTCCAAGTTATGTACTAATTGAAAATAAAAATATCCATAATAAGGTTAAATAACTAGTTGTTAATTGAAATAAGTTTTTATGAATAAAACTAATTATTATTATTATCTTACAAATTATAAATAATTATTTTTTTAATTCGACCAAAAATATTTTTTTTAATGAAAAAAATTCATTACTGATTTACGCTTAGAGGAATTGAGGCATATCCAAATATATTGTCTTACACTCAAAAATTATTTTGTTTGAACAATTTTGGTAGAAATGTTGAAGTAACAGCGAATATGTGTTTTGAATATGACAAAATATTCTTAGTATAATTGAATCTTTTAAATATATATCAATTGTGATTAACAAGTCATCATTAAAGAAAGTTCTTTAAGTATATATTCAAGTATGATGAGAATTCTTGAACTCAGAAATACAAAAAAGATAAATCCATATTTGGAAAATTTCAAGAATTCACATGTCTAATTTTGGAAGATGAAAAAATGGATCTGGCGTAATGTCGAAGGAAAATTTCTTCCTAACTCACATCATAGAAGAAAAGATGTTTTCTAGTTTCATGATATTGAATGTTTCTCACCTAAGAAAGAAGAAGGATTATTACTCAAAACTGGAAACTTGGTACACAATAATGTCACTATTGAGCGATCTCAATATTGAAGGATTTCTTGTAACTTCAAAAAATGCCAGATCAGTTTCGAACGACTATTACTAAATTAGCACATCTAAATCATCTCTCAAATGACTAAAATATTATTATAAATTGAAGCTTTGCACTCATTCAAGAACTACTAAAGCAATTAAGAAGAAAGAAGCTTAAAAAAAATCTAAGTGATCAAATTGTTGCAATCTTTTTTCATTGATAGACATTTCTTAAATCAGAATTTGTGCGATTGTGCTACTTAGGAAGAATTAGCAAGCTTAGTGTATCTTATCTTGTAAAGAGGGTACTTACTAGAGACATATAGCATTAAGTTTTAAAGAGGTTTGAATTCTACCATTGGAAATAATTCATACTGGAGTGAAAACTTTTAACGAAAAGTACCTTGAAGTAGGCAAGAAAGGCCAAATGTCTATAAATCTACTATGTTTTATTTTCTCATCTCTTTCTTTTTACTTTACTACTATCAATTATTTCATACTTATGTGCTCTGTTGGTGTTGATTCTATCATTACATCCTTTTTTAAAAAACATTATCTTTGTCGGTACCTTGACTAGTTAAAGTATTCGTTCAATACTACTAGTCAAATAACCAACAATGATTTTTGCTATTGATACTGCATGCTACCGATTAAGCTATCGTTATTCTTGTCAGACTTCTTGTCACTATTGAACTTTTGCTATTGACATTACATGCTACAGATTAAGCTATCGATGTTCTCGCTGTTGGAGTGATAACTATTGTTTTGCCTTTCAATATTCCTGTTGGTACTATTGACTTACCAAATTTCTCAATTTTGGGTAAATTAATTAGTCAGTTGCACAACAGTCAATATTGATTATCTATACCACTCTTATTGATTCATGAGTAATTTATATTAAGCTCTTAGTTTTCGAAAAAGAATTTCAACTTTAAGGAAATTCAGAAGAGCCCAATTCACCCCCTCTTGGGTTGCCTCAACCTTTGGAACCAACAAAATAGAGATGATTTATAACCTTACTAATTATTACATTATCTATGTTATTGTTTAAAATATCACTACAAAAAAAAAAAAAATGATTTTATGAGACAAAAATCTAGGGACCACTTAGATATATTGTTCCCAATTATAGGATTACAATTAATATTAAAGACCATTATATTTGTAGTGCCCAATTCCTTTGAAAAAAAGAATGAGTGACAATTTTTTAAAATTAAAATTAAATAGAAATTAAATATATAATTAATTTATAATTGGGGACAAATTTCAATCTTCCCTTTCATCTTCATCTCCGCCAAAGTTTTTAAAATCACACCATATAATGAACGAACGAGGCTATTAGTTCACATTTTAAGCAGTTCAACCGATTAATTGGTGTTTCGACCAGAGTTTTAATTTTTTTTTATTAAAAACTATTATTATTTTATCTCTTTTATTAATATTTTATCTTTTTTTATGATAAGATATATATTTTCTTCACAAAAAATACGAAAAAGCATAAAAAAAAATTGTTAAAATATATACAAAATCAAAGTTGAGAGTGGCATACTAATAACATTAGCAAGTTATGGATAATAATAAAAAGAGTTTTGGCGCCGTAGTGGGTTTTCTTTTGGTTTTCCCAGCTCTGAACTGCTTCTAAATGCATTAATTGTATCACTCTTCACAAACTATTTCTCTAATTACAAGTTCCTTATTTCTTTCTTATCCATTCTTAATTCTAATGAATACGTTAATGAATTCCCCTTCCGCATCACCATGAATAACAAAGATAAACGGAGAAGGAGAAGAAAAAAGTTAGGGTTTTCAATTTTGGGTTTTGAAAAAGAGAGGTGTGAAAAAACAGAGAAAGAAATGCAACTTTTATTTATTCATCAAAATCATTAAAATCAGTACAAAGGAAAGCTATTTATAATCAGATACAAAGAGTTTGTTATTTTGGCGCCTAAAATCTGTTTCAAACTAACGATCCAGATTATTTCTTCTGTTGCTGATGAATGGATGAGATTGAAGAAGTAAAGAAGGAGATGGGTAAAGAAGGAGTGGCTGACGGATGAAGCTGGTGATGGCTGCTTTATCAAGCTATGTTGCTCCCTTTTATTTAGGTTTGGAATTGGGCCTGTTTATAAGATATAAAACTGGGCCCATCCTCATCAGTTTTCACACCCCCTCCTCAAGATGGATTTGGTGTGGCAGCAACCAAACCCATTTTGGCAAGTGCAGGTTTCATATGATCCAGACTAAGGCCCTTAGTAAAAAGATCAGCAAGTTGATGATCAGTAGAAATATGGGGTATGAAGAAAACCAGCAGAGATATGATCTCGTACAAGATGACAGTCAATTGAGATGTGCTTGGTACGGTCATGAGAAATTGGATTTTGAGCAAGGGCAATGGCTGACTTACTATCACAGTGCATAGTAATAGGAAGCTTAGCTTGAATACCAAAATCTTGAAGAAGATATTGTATCCATTTGAGCTCACAGCTTGTAGAGGCCATACTTCGATATTCTGCTTCAGCACTTGAACGACTGACTGTAGATTGTTTTTTGGTTTTCCAAGATACCAAAGCATTCCCCAGAAAAACACAATAGCCTGTAAGAGATCTTCTGCTCAACTTGCATTTTCCCTAATCTGCATCACAATAGGCTGTAACAGTTTGGACATCTGATTGGCTAGGATAAAACAAACCGTAGTGTGCAGTCCCCTTCAAATAACGAAGAACATACATTGCAGCTTGTAAATGATGGGTACATGGACGTTGCATAAATTGCCTTAATTACTGAGTGACAAAAGATAAATCTGGTCTGGTGAATTGCAAATATAGCAGACGACCAACTAAACATCGAAAGACAGAGGGATCTTGTAATTCAATCCCATCTGAGGCAAGGTCAATACCATGTGCAACAGGATTAGCAACTGTATTAGCTCCTTCCAACCCAGCATCTTTCAGTATATCTGTCACATATTTGGTTTGAGATAGAAACAAACCTGATGATGAGCTCGCAATTTCTATGCCAAGAAAATATTTTGCAGGGCCCAAATCCTTTATGGTAAACAGCTGATGTAGATAAGACTTAACCTCCACAATTTGTTTTTCATCAGCACCCATGATAAGAATATCATCTACATAAATGAGTAATCCCACAAATCCTGTGGATTTCTGCAAAGCAAAAAAACAATGATCATGGTAAGAACGAATAAAGCCAAAACTCAACAGTTTTGCAGAGATTTCTCTGTGCCATTGTCTGCCAGCCTGCTTAAGCCCATAAAGGGATTTCATCAATTTACAAACCTGACCTGCACCAGCCTTGGCATCGCCCAAAGGAGGCTGAAGATAAATTTCTTCATCTAAGACCCCATGTAAATAAGCATTGTTCACATCAATTTTGTGAATATGCCAATCAAAAGCAGCTCCAATTGCTAAAAACATTTTAACTGTAACAGACTTAGCAACCAGACTAAAACGATCATGATAATCCACTCCGAATTCCTGATTGTAACCCTTAGCGACCAACCGCGCCTTATATCTGTCAATTTCACCAGTGGGTTTATATTTAATTCTATAGATCCACTTAGTAGCTAGAGCCTTTTTTCCAGGTGGTAATGGAACAAGAATCCAAGTATTATTGGATTCCAAGGCTGATATCTCCTGCTGCATCGCCTCAACCCAACAAGGTTCAGTTCTGGCCTCAAAATAATGTCTTGTCTCCTTGGAAATTAGTAATTTTGTCAAAAAAGCTGTATGGGCAGTAGTAAACTGCAAAGACGAAGGAAGAAGTAATTGAGAATTAGTAACAGAAGCGATAAAATCAGATAACCAAACAGGTCTGGTCCGAGTTCTATTTGATCGGTGTAAGGAACTTTCAATGTTAGAACCATCAGCAGAAGACAAAACATCAGAAACAACTTCAGAAGAACTAGCAGACAATGGCAATGATTGAGACTGAACTGCTGCAAAAGGAAAAATCTCTTCTTGAAACTGAACATCCCTGCTTACTACCAGCTATTGACGTTCCAAATCCCATATCTTATAACCCTTTTGGCCAGAAGAAAAACCAAGAAACACTCCCTTAAAAGCACGAGCAGAAAATTTATCTTTGACAAGATGTGTGTCAGTAAAAAAACATTGACAACCAAAAACAAAATATTTACTGTAATTAGGTAATTCTCCATAGAAAACCTCATGTGGTGAACGCCAATCCAAAACATGAGAAGGTAAGACATTTATTATTGCAACAGCCATTTGAATTGCTTCTCCCCAAAATCGAATTGGAAGAGATGCTTGGAAAAGAATGGCCCTGGCCACTTCCAATAGTTGGCGATGCCTCCTTTCAACAATACCATTCTGCTGAGGAGTATAAACACATGTTTTTTTATGCAAAATACCCCGAGCAATAAATAATTCTTGACAAGAATGATTAACAAATTCTGTACCATTGTCTGTTCGCAGCATTTTCACTTTGGCAGCAAATTGAGTTTCAATCAATAAAAAAAATTTCTGTAAAGCATGACAGGTTTGAGATTTGTGTTGCAAAAGTATAACCCAAGTGATCCTTGTAAAATCATCAACAAGAGTCAAGAAATATCTTGCTCCTGTAGTAGAAAGGGTTTTATACGGCCCCCACAGATCAGCATGTATCAAGTCAAATCTTGCTTTAGTAGCAATTTTACTACGATTAAAAGATAATTTGTGTTGTTTAGCAAAATGGCATATGGTGCAATCTTCATTTAAGCAAGAAAAGGATACTGAATCATCATTTATGTGACTGAAAACATCTATGGAGCCATGACCAAGCCTCAAATGCCAAAGTTTGGTATCTAAAACTACAGAAGAAACAAAATCAGTCTTACCATCAATACAATTTTGCATTCGTTCTAAAACAGCAGGTGAAAAAGACTTTTTATCCAACAAAAATAGCCCATCAACCTTCCATGCTACTGCCACAAGCCTCTTAGACCGCTGGTCCTGTATGTAACAACAATGTTTAGAGAAAACCACCTCCATCTGTGTTTGAAACATTAATTGACTGACAGACAACAAATTGTATCGAAATTGAGGTATATACAATACATCCTGTAACTTCAATTGTGAGGATAGCACTACATCACCCTTGTATTTTAACTGAATAAAACTTCCATTAGGCAAAGTCACTATTTGCTTATGAGTTAAAGAACTCAGCTGCTCAAATATCTCCTTAACAGGACATATGTGCGAAGTAGCACCACTGTCAACAATCCAAACATTTTCACTGCTTAAGGAAACAGGGAAAATAGAGGACTAGCCTGAAAAACCAGCAAAAGCAGAAAAATCCGCTGTGTGCATAGGTGATTCAGCAACCGATTTGCCCTTCATCATCTTGTAAACCTCCTTAATCATGGTGCTCATATCTGGCTCATCATAATGAGAATCAGTGTCACTTTCATCAGTAATTTTTGCTGAATTGCTACTACCACAAATAGCATTTGCCCAAAATTTTCCACCAGAACTTGTGCCAGCACTTTTCTCCTTTCTGCTTTCTTTGTTCTTACCCCACCAATCTGGATAACCAATGATTTCAAAACAGGTAGCTCTAACATGGCCATGTGAATCACAATTGTCACAATAAAGATCATCTTTGGATTCAAATTTCTTCTTTCCTTTCCCTTTCACAAAAACAGGTGTTTTCTTCTTTTTGTCACTTCGTGCAAAGCTAGCAACATCCACTGATTGTTCAACAGAAATTTCATTTTGCTTTTCCACTTGCAACAACATTGAATAAGCTTTATTGAGATTAGGAAGAGGATCCATTAAAGAAATATGATTTCTCACATTATCATACTGATCATTCAGCCCCATGAGAAATTGAATTAACTTGTCCTCCTCATTCATATCTGATATTCTTTGAAAAGCATTGCAAATACAATTCCTTGCTGCTTCACATTTGCAAGAAGGAATTGGCCGCAAAAAAGCTAACTCATCCCAACACTTCTTAAGCTTGTTAAAATACATCATAACAGAGAAATTACCTTGATTTAATAGGCTGATTTCTCTCTTGATTTGGAAAATTTGTGGTCCATTGCTTTCTCCAAAACGATGAGCCAAATCCTTCCACAATTCTCTTGCAGTAGAAACATACTGAAATCCGTCTGCTATTTCTTTTGAAATTGAATTCAACACCCAAGAAGTAACCAAACAATCAGTTTTGAGCCATTTGCGATAAGCTAATGATCCTTCTACAGGAATCTCAAGGTCTTCAAGAACAAACTCAGAAACTTCCTTCACCTTCAAAGCTCACAACATTGCTCTACTCCAGGCCATATAGTTATTACCAGAAAGCTAAACAGCAGTAAGGATTAATCCAGGATTCTCACTTACTTGATTCATTGCGGAAGCCATATTAACAGCATTTCTTTCTCCTATCTGCTCATTTGCTAACTCATCTTCATCAAAAAAATCTGGTTGAAGATTCTGAAATCGATTTGCGTTGTTTCTCCGTGGCGCCATTAAGGATCGAATTAACCAACCCGCTCTGATACCATGTGAAAAAACAGAAAAAGAAATGCAACTTTTATTTATTCATCAAAATCACTAAAATCAGTACAAAGGAAAGCTATTTATAATCAGATACAAAGAGTTTGTTATTTTGGCGCCTAAAATATGTTTCAAACTAACGATCCAGATTATTTCTTCTGTTGCTGATGAATGGACGAGATTGAAGAAGTAAAGAAGGAGATGGGTAAAGAAGGAGTGGCTGACGGATGAAGCTGGTGATGGCTGCTTTATCAAGCTATGTTGCTCCCTTTTATTTAGGTTTGGAATTGGGCCTGTTTATAAGACATAAAACTGGGCCCATCCTCATCAGTTTTCACAAGAGGAAATGAGGGCTAAGGGAGGAACGATTTCAGTATCAATCATTAATTCCAATTATTATTAATGTTTTTCCTTTTTTTTCTGATTTTAAAACAGAAACTACACCGTTTGACCATTTGGACAAAGAATCGGAGTTCTGACCGGTTTACACCGACAAGAGTCCGATTTTTAGAGCTAGCAGTTTTTTATAATTAAAACGACTGGAAAGACATCCAGTTTCTAGTTTAACCGGTCGAACCGGCTAATCCGATCCAATTTTAACAACATTGAAATTCTCTGCATCTCAACCATCTCTTCTATTTTTGCCTAAAGCTCTCATGGATTTGGTAATTAGAAGTGAGATCTTCTTTGCCCTTGGTAGTTGTCCTTCATTCTCTAGTACACAACCGATTATTTTCTTTTTTCTTTTTTTCAATCTGAATCATCCTTCACAATGTTTATTCACTCGTAGATACCCTTGCTCACTCATTCGTACATTAGCTCGCTCGCTATCACAATATAAAATGGAATTCCCGATTTCAAATCCTGCCCAATTGGAATGTGAGTAAAAAAAGAAGCCAAAATGAGTACTTACATCCTTTAAGTAATCGGTTGAAAAAGTTCATTAAGTTTTTGTGGGTTGAATGCTTTCAATTCGGTGCTAACAGGGAAAGGGCCTAACTTAAGAGAGTAATAAAGGAGAAAATTCCTTCCATCAGTTAGAGCGACTAGACTTAGACCAGGGGATATAGCTCCAAGACCCTCTTGCTTCAAAGAGGGAGACGTATCCACTGAGGTTCGTTCTTCTATCATAATTAGAGAGCTAATGTCATTATGGATATATACACATGTTAATTAAAAGGATAAATACGCATAAATCAGACGATAGAGTTCCCACTATACCACAACAATTATAATGGACTAAACGTGTCCAATGAAAATGGTTGGAGTCATATAAAGCTAATTGGAGGTAAATTTCAGCGCCAACTCTTTTTTGTGAAAATGAAGCGATAAACCAGTATTTTGTCAAAGATTTATCCTGTTTATGCGTAGCAAAAGTTTAAGTGTGTAAGTGTTATCTTTTATATGAACTTGTTCTTCCTTTTTTTTTTTAATCAAAATAGTAACCTCAATCTTCATTCTTTATTAAATACGTATTTGTAATTCTTAAGTATTTAGAGTTTCTATGGCCTTATCTTTTGCTCACTACTGTGTTAGACTAAAATTAAAATCTTGTTATAATGCTAATATATGTTACATTCTCTATGCTCAATATATGATTCCAATAGCAAGAATATAAGCTACGTACTGTAAAGTTACCAGAGGAGATGACATCAAACATATTTAACTGAATACCCTTTTAAGTTATACCAAAATTTGAAAGAAGATGCATTAATACAATGCCATTAAAGTGTTCTAAAAGTAATTCTAATCAATATCATAACATTTTTAATATTTACCAGTTCCAAAATCTTGAACACAACAAAACTAGTTTTTAAACTATAACCTCTTCCTTTTCTTGTTTCTCGGCATGCTATCTTTGTTTGAGCCTCTGAAATTGTGGACGGAATCTCTTGCAAAATGTTTTACATTTTCAGTTTTGGCTTAATGTTAGGTTTATTTTAATGAGACTATATGTTCATTCAAAGTGCTTATTATAATCATAGTATTCACAATTAAGCAAATGTGCCAAATTGAAAGTAAACTCATTTCCTTTATAATGGACAAATACATCAATGTCAAACTCATGAGATCCCATTAGCCTACTATTTACGAACTTTCTCAAGCACAAATCCTCCAAGTATTGTAAGATACATGTACTATATTTGTCCATTTATGTATATTTATTATGATGTCCATCTGTAGCTTTGTTACATCACATAGAAGTTGCAATTTCATCACTGAATTGTATATTCAAGATATTAGTTTTCTTTTAGTTTGTATGGTGTAATCTGGAAACTTACATTGGTTTTTTCAATGATGTGCTTGGTCTGCCATAACTTTGGATTGTCCAGCCATTATTTTGTTAATGCCTGTTAATTACAGATTATAGAAAACATAATTGAAAATAAACGGAAGAACAAACGAAAGATTTAAAATACTTTTCAACCTTAATAGAAGGAAGGAAATAGTAGAGCCGAGGCCTGTATAAACAGTTTCCTTAAGACAATTATCTACCCCGTAGTGGCGATTTGTCTCCCAGGATACAACGACTCTCGAAGGCGACCGAACTGTGCGTAGTGGGCTATCACCGGAAAAGGAAGGATTTCTTGAAGGAAAAAACATGCAGAGAAGGAGAGGATTTTCGAATTTCAACAGATACAAGTCAAAGAAAAAATTGGCAGAAGGAGGATTTTAAAAGAATGGAAATAAATGACATTAAATTGGATTAATTCTCTCATTAAGGGAATTAATTTTGCAGTTATATTTTTATTCAAAAAATAAAATTGACACAAAATTCGAATAAGCTCAAAAATATCTGGAGAAAATTTAGTTGGACCAGAGCAAAAACTAGGCAGGCCCGTAGTGGCCCATTTCGGTCCGGCATTTGCGACGCCCACGTCTTGCGGGTGCGCATTGGGCCTTTGAAGGCTTGGGGCTAGGATTTGCCACCCCCCCCCCCCCTTTGCGCGTGCAAGAGAGAGCCTTTTGGTTTATACAAGTTAACACCTTACAAAAGTGTGTTTCAATATAAACACCTTTTCCACTTTATATTTTTCCCATGTGGGATAAGTTAACATAAGCCAAAATTTTCTCCAAATATTCCATTCAATTAGGCTAACTTTGAGCAACAATTTCTCATTCACTACTTGTCTGTTTTGGGTAAATTATATACCGTTGGAAAGCTCACGTTACGTACTATACAATGACACTAATCATTTAATTAAATACGCTTCCTTTCCATGATATAATCTGGCCCAAAGTTGACAAACAATCACTAATATATAATCCAATATATTTGTCAAATTTCCAACAATCCCCCACATGAATGAAATTGATTGACGAAAAGAAAGATCAAAATCGAAGTGGTGATAGTAAACTACAGTCGATATTTGCATAGGATAGGTAGGCATCAACCCTTGAACCTTCCCTTGTGCTAGTATATTTACTTTACTGGCTGACGCGATGTCCTTGAATTATTCTGCCGTTTGTGTAAACGACGATATACCTCACACAAATACCAACATAACACAGTTTTTGGTTCTCATGGTTATGTCCGTTATGGTCATGAAAATCTCCTGGTTCTGCAAGAGTTTCAGATAACTAGGCCCCATTAGTTTCTTTAGAAGCGACTCCACTTCACTCTCACATAGGTGATCTCTTTTGCTCAAACTTTTGAAGTACAAAGAATCATTAAAAGCATAGCTTAATGTTTCCACATTTTATCACTATTTACATCATAGGAATGGACATGCAATTAGGTTGTCCCATTGAACCTAGATCTTGGGATGTCCAGTCAACAAGGTTGGGTTTTCCTTCACATAGCGCCTTAAATATTCATGGGCTTTAGTCCCATTCCTCTTGATGTCTTTTCAACTTGATCTCGGTTTAAACCTTTGGTTAGCGGATCAGCAGTGTTATCCTTTGACCCTACAAAGTCAATAGAGATAACTCCCGTTGAGATCACTTGTCTAACGGTATTATGACAACGACGTATGTGTCTCAACTTACCGTTGTATATAATGTTCTGTGCTCTTTTAATCATTGCTTGATTATCACAATGTATACAAATTGTGGGCACAGGCTTTGGCCATTCTGGAATATCTTCTAAGAAATTCCGTAACCATTCAGCTTCCTCTCCAGTTTTATCCAACGCTACAAACTCAGCTTCCATAGTGGATCTAGTTATAATCGTTTGCCTTGAGGATTTCCAGGACACTGCTCCTCCTCCTAGAGTGAACACGTACCCATTTGTACCTTTAGAATTCTTGATGTCAGCTATCCAACTGGCATTAGAATACGCTTCTAGTACTGCAGGTTTTCTCGTATAGTGTAAACCATAATTATGAGTCTATCGCAAATACCTTAGTATTCTCACGATAGCTACCCAATGAATCTTTCTTGGATTACTCGTATATCTGCTTAAACTACTTATAGTGTAAGCAATATCTGGTCTTGTACAACTCGAAAGGTACATCAGACTACCTATAATCCTAGCATACTCCACTTGGTCTATGCCTTCACCTTTGTTCTTGGACAAATGTTGACTAATGTCCAACGGAGTTTTGGCTATACCCGAATCATCCTTGTTAAACTTATCAAGTATCTTGTCCACGTAGTGTGACTGAGTTAAAATGAGACTGTTAGGTGAACGTTTAACTTGGATGCCTAAAATCACATCCGCCAGTCCCATATCTTTTATGTCAAATCTAGAATTTAACATGTTCATGGTACTCTTTACCATCTTCTTATTGCTTCCCACAGTGAGTATGTCATCAACATACAAGCATAGGATAACATATCCTTCAGTTGTAGTTTTGACATAAATACATTTGTCACACTCGTTGATACGATAGCCACTAGCCATCATGGCATCATCAAACTTTTTGTGCCATTGTTTTGGTGCTTGCTTTAAACCGTATAAAGACTTCGCCAATTTACAGACTTTCTTTTCTTGACCTGGAACTACACAACCTTCAGGTTGTTCCATGAAATTTCTTCTTCTAGATCTCCATTCAGGAAAGCTGTCTTCACATCCATTTGATGTACCTCAAGATTCTGTAGAGCGGCAATAGCAAGTACCATCCTAATGGATGTTATTCTCGACACTGGAGAATAAGTATCAAAGTAGTCAGGGCCTTCCTTTTGTCTATAACCTTTTATAACCAAACGGGCCTTGTACTTATCAATTGTTCCATCTGCTTTCAATTTCCATTTGAAAATCCATTTAGAGCTTAGTGGTTTAGTTCCGGGAGGAAGATCCACTAATTCCCAAGTATGATTTTGCAGAATGGAATCAATCTCACTCCTTATGGCTTCTTTCCATAAAGGACTTTCAGTTGAACTTAGAGCTTCTTTGTAAGTTTGTGGTTCAGCCTCTAACATGTAATTTAGAAAATCTGGACCAAAAGATTTTTCCACCCTTGCCCTTTTACTTCTTCGAGGTTCAACTTCTATATCCATCTCATCCTCTTCTTGAAGATCTTGAACATTCTCTTCCACCTCTTGTTGAAGCTCTTCATTATTCTCAACTTCGTCATGTTGACCATCTTGACTGTCTACTTTAACAGTCTCACGAGTCTGTTTAGATCCCGACCCTACATCATTTTGTTTGCATGGAAACACATTTTCAAAGAACGAGGCGTCCTTTGACTCCATTAATGTATTCTTGTGTATTTCCAGGTTTTTAGATTCATGCACAAGAAACCGATACGCGTTACTGTGTTCCACATATCCAATGAAAATACAATCCACTGTCTTTGCGCCTATTTTCATTCTCTTAGGTAATGGGGCTATTACCTTTGCAAGACACCCCCACACTTTCAAGTAATTATAAGAAGGCTTTCTATCTTTCCATAATTCATAAGGGGTTTTGTCTTGTTTCTTACAGGGTACCTTGTTTAAAAGGTAATTTACTGACAACACAGCATCCCCTACATGTTTTGTGGTAACCCACAACTGGTTAGCATCACATTCATCATTTCTTTTAAGGTACGATTCTTTCGTTCAGCTACACCGTTAGATTGAGGAGAGTACGGTGCTGTTACTTAGTGAATAATACCATGTTGGGAGCAAAACTCGCCAAATGGTGCAACATATTCACCACCACGATCACTTCTTACCACCTTAATCTTTTTATTAAGTTGGTTTTCTACTTCTTGCCTATAAAGAACAAATTTCTCTAAAGCTTCATCTTTGCTTTTAAGCAAATACACATAACAATATTTTGTGCTATCATCTATGAAGGTAATAAAATATTTATTTCCTCCCCTTGATTGAACAAACTTCAAGTCACAAATATCTGTGTGTATAAGATCAAGTGGTTCTGAATTTCTTTCAACAGAATGAAATGAGGATATTGTCAATTTTGTCTCTACACAAATTTCACATTTATGGTTTTTATCAATTTGAAAGATAGGGATATGATTCAAGTTAATTAAACGTCGCAACGTATCAAAATTAACATGTCCAAGTCTACTATGCCATAAATTAGAAGACTCAATAATATAAGCAGAAGAAACGTTATTCTTATTCGTTTCAATTGAATTTGATTTACAAGAGATACAATTAAATTTGAACATCCCATTACATTCATATCCCTTGCCCACATACATACCCCCTTTAGACAAAATAAATTTTTGAGACTCAAAAACCATCTTGAAGCCATGTGAGCTCAAGAGGCTCCTAGAAACCAGATTCTTCCTCATTTCAGGAATATACAAGACACAGCTTCACTTCTTTCCCAGAAGTCATTTTGAGAATGATAGTTCCATGTCCCTTGATCTTTGAAGTAACAGAATTGCCCATGTAGAGATTCTCTCCTTTCTTTGTAAGAGTCAATCTAGCAAAAGACCCTTTATCACAGCAAATGTGGCGTGTAGCACCAGTATCAAGCCACCATTCTCGTGGATTTGAGTCAACCAGGTTGACTTCAGAAATCACTGCACACAGATCGATGCCAGACACATCTCTAGCAATTTCTTCCACAGCATTTGCCTCCATTTTGTTGACCCTTTTTGGCAGCCTACAATCAGAGGACTTGTGTCCCATTTTGTTGCAATTGAAGCATTTCCCATTAAAATTTGGTTTCTTGGAAATGCCCCCTTTAGGTCCCAATTTGGACTTAAATCCAGCAGGCTGTTTGCCTTTCTTGGGGTCTTTCTTGACCTCCACTACATTCGCTCTAGCCACAGCTTGATTAGCAGCAACAGAAGATTTCCTCTCTGATCTTCTATTGTCTTCTTCAATACGAAGTCGAACAATTAGATCCTCAACAGACATCTCTTTCCTTTTATACTTGAGATAGTTTTTAAAATCAATCCAACTAGGTGGCAATTTCTCAATGATTGCAGCCACTTGGAAGGTTTCACTAGTCTCCATCCTTTCAGCTTGCATCCCATGGATCAAAAGCTGGATTTCTTGCACTTGACTCACAACAGATTTGGAATCAACCATTTTGCAACTAAGGAATTAGCCTACTAAGTATTTCTTAGCACCCGCATCCTTAGTTCTGTACTTCCTATCCAAGGAGTCTCATAATTCCTTTGCAGTTCGTTTAACAGTGTAAACCTCACACAAATCAGGAACTAATCCATTCAGAATGTGGTTTCTACAAAGGAAATCCAAGTGATTCCAAGCATCAACAGCTAATTGAATAGAAGGATCCACCACACCCTCAGGAACAACAGGAGGATCTTCTTTCAGCAACCTATGATATTGCATGCTAGTCAAGTAGAAAAGCATTTTCTGCTGCCACATCTTAAAATTCATTCCGTTGAATTTTTTCGGCCTTTCAAGCACTGTTACTGGGTATGAACTCGAACCAGCTACAGGACCGTTAGGCATAACAAGCCTAGAACCACTAGGACCATTTTGTCCTTGTTGGTTATTCTGGCCTTGGCCAGTTTCAGAACCATTGCCTCCAATAGGTGGGACAATATCAGCCATTTTTCAATCTGAAATTTCAAACAAACAAAGTTAGTGAAGTTCCAAAATCAACAAATTAAACACAAAAAATGAATCACAAAAAGAACTGTTAATTTAGAACAACAAATGTCCAAACAGTCCACAATAATCCAGTAAAAGGTCTGAAAAATTCTCCAAATGTCAAGGTATAAATATCCAGAATGTCAAGGTTTTAATATCCAAAATGTCAAGGTATTAATAATCCATGTCAAGGTAATCCTGCAAAACTTAACCAAGCACTACGTATATATTTGTCTTAAGATTGTTAGTTGCAGATTATAGAAAACACAATTGAAAATAAAAGGAAGAACAAACGAAAGATTTAAAATACTTTTCAACCTTAACAGAAGGAAGGAAACAGTAGAGCCGAGGCCTGTATAAACAGTTTCCTTAAGACAATTATCTGCCCCGTAGTGGTGATTTGTCTCCCAGGATATAACGACTCTCGAAGGCGAACCGAACTGTGCGTAGTGGGCTATCACCGTAAAAGGAAGGATTTCTTGAAGGAAAAAATAGAATGCAGAGAAGGAGAGGATTTTCGAATTTCAACAGATACAAGTCAAAGAAAAAATTGGCAGAAGGAGGATTTTAAAAGAATGGAAATAAATGACATTAAATTGGATTAATTCTCTCATTAAGGGAATTAATTTTGCAGTTATATTTTTATTCAAAAAATAAAACTGACACAGAATTCGAATAAGCTCAAAAATATCTGGAGAAAATTTAGTTGGGCCGGAGCAAAAACTAGGCAAGCCTGTAGTGGCCCATTTCGGTCCGGCATTCGCGACGCCCACGTCGTGTGGGTGCGCATTGGGCCTTTGAAGGCTCGGGGCTAAGATTTGCACCCCCCTGCGCGCGCAAGAAAGAGCCATTTGGCTTATACAAGTTAACACCTTACAAAAGTGTGTTTCAATATAAACACCTTTTCCACTTTATAATTTTCCTATGTGGGATAAGTTAACATAAGCCAAAATTTTCTCCAAATATTCCATTCCATTAGGCTAACTTTGAGCAACAATTTCTCATTCACTACCTGTCCATTTTGGGTGAATTATATACCGTTGGAAAGCTCACGTTACGTACTATACAATGACACTAATCATTTAATTAAATATGCTTCCTTTCCATAATATAATTTGGCCCAAAGTTGACAAATAATCACTAATATATAATCCAATATATTTGTCAAATTTCCAACAATGCCTTTGGTGTTATTTATAGATGTTATGCTGATAGAAAAGAGGTCCCACTTGGTAGATGATTTGTGAAGCTTCTAACTTTATCCGAATTTTTTTGTACTTGAACGTTTAAACAAGTTTTAGTATCTGCTCTGATCCTAG
This sequence comes from Euphorbia tirucalli, assembly GCA_039660915.1. Classification (NCBI taxonomy): domain Eukaryota; kingdom Viridiplantae; phylum Streptophyta; class Magnoliopsida; order Malpighiales; family Euphorbiaceae; genus Euphorbia; species Euphorbia tirucalli. The sequence goes on from CM077639.1 coordinate 19,266,121, forward strand.
CAAGCATACAATCTTATTTCTTTGCTTGGGTATTGCTGAGTTTTTCAAAAGTGATTAGTGATACTTTTGCATTTATGTTTTTATTTGCCATTTGTTCAGGTTGAGGGAGAAAGGACTGACGTTGCTGATACATAATTTCTAGGTATGCATTGATTTTAGTCTTCATCAGTTTTGCATTATAAATATTATGAGAAATACAAGAAATTGATCAGGGAAAAAAAATTTCAATAATCATTTCTACATTATTAAAATTTCTTTATGAATCATGAAGTGTATATAATAAAATAGGCAGTTATTATCTAGCTAGGAATACAAGAAATTGATTAGGGAAAAAAGTTCAATATAATATTAAAGATAACACAATTTACCTTTTCAATATATCAATCGTGCCACAGTCTTCTTCTTGGTAAAAGTCTAACTCAATTTTGACATTGTTATTTGCATCATACAATAACTATCAAAATTGCACAAGTTATACATATTTAATTAATATACATTATGCAAATATCCTTAGGAGACATTCTTGCCAAACTTATTAGTCTAAAAAAGCTAATAAACCATAAAGTTTATTCTATAGATTATGGCAAGTATAAACAAGAGCAGGAGAAACACAAGGAGAACACATCTGAAGCTTAAAAGTCACCCAACTCTCCTCAATGAATACAAAAATGATGATACACTGCCCCTATCGGAGACTTAAGATTCACCAAATTTAGTTGTACATCAAGGTCACTTCAGTAGTTTGAGTCACTTATCTTTTATTTTATTGTTAATATCTACGATCGAAATTGAAACTTTTTTTAACGTAGGGATAGAGACAAACACGGGACAAATGGTACATGGTGTTAATGGTATTGATGATGCAATTGTAAATGCAAGTATGCATATTCAAGCTTTTGGCTCTTTACTAAGTGGTATATTTTAGTAAATTATATTGATGTACTTCTTATGCTTATATTTGCTTTGATTAGACTATATGTGGTATCAAGTAATGCTTTTATTTTGATGATTAAGATTTAAAAAATAAAAAGACCGAACATCCTTCAAACACCTACTTCTGTCGCTCATAATTCCTTGCATTCTTTGACCAACCTATGCACTTATGGTATAATTTTTTTTATAGTTATTATTTATTGAGTTTTTTCCCCAAAAAATTTTAAGTATTAAGAAATACTAATCATGTTTATTATCCTATCCTAGATAATAGGAGGCAAAATTTTTGAAACATTGTTATAAATGAGTTGGTGGATGACAAAGGTGCTCATCACTTGTAAGGTTCGGGACTACCATCACCTAATCAATTTGATTATGATCAATTTAGTAATCCTTGTTATTTAGGTATTGAAACAAGTGTTGGGAACTCAGGTAATGTTCATGGTTTGTATTATTTTGTATTTATTTTCTTTAATAGGTGAAAGAAACTTATTTTATCTTAAGTCATATGCGTTTTTATTTTTAGGGAAATTTGCATAAGGCAGGGGGTCGTACAAAGGCATGGACCTCGATAAACTCACGAATGGAAGAAAAAAATAAACTAATTGTTTTTATTCCACCAAGAAAAAGTTTTAGACCAATTAGGGATCATAGTAGCAAGTTGTCATCATGGATAGGATATTGTGCTAAAAGGTTTGGACCATCAAGTGAAAAAGAAGTATAGATCTCGTTTATAAACTATGGTTCAAGTAACCGCACCTATATTTTTAATTATTTAAGTAACCATACAGTGTGAGATCTGGAATTGGTATTCTCTTTTCTTAAACTTCAGACAAAATTATTTAATGCACTTGCATAATTTATAGGACTATTTTGATGTTAGCTTGAAGAGTCTTGAGAAGTATAAAAGCGTGAAGAGCTAGGACTTGAGGAGCTAGATTTGCCAGCTATGAAAAGAGCAAAATTAAGCATCTTTGTTTCTTTCAGATGCTTAGTTCATATTGCAAATGTAAAAATAAGTTATATGAAAAACATAAAAAGTATTCTAGCGACGAGGAGCAGCTGAAACATGTTCCTGAAGAACTATATATTGGAGATTGGAAGGACATGTTCAAAGTACTTTCTAGCAAGGAATTTAAGGTTCTTATTTAATAATGTACATGTTAATTTGTAATTTATGTTAGAAATAAATATTATTTAACGCAATATTGATATGTAGGAATTGAGTGCCATTAATTTAGAAAATCAGAAATCTCAATCATCTGTTGCTTCAACTGGTCCTACTCCTTTTACCGAAGTAGAGTATGAATTGGTAATTACATAGGGCAACTTGTGAACGGACAACCTTTTAAAACGGGACGTGGCAAAGCAGACTGGGGGAAAAGAAGATTAGATTTGATTTATTTGGAAAACGGGTTTGTTTATCTTGAGTTAGAAAATTGTGGATTTAACTTAGAAATTCTTTTGTAGAAAACATTTTCTCGTTTTTAACTTAAAGACCTCGAAACTTAAATCCCGAGATCAGTGACAGAGTCGCCACCTGGATCAGCTCATCCGGGAATTCCGATACAGCTCCCTACCTAGGACAGACTGCTATACCTAATCCAGGGATTTAAGGTTTGGGCAAATAACTTACTTAACCTCTAGCTTGCTTTCACTTTACAGCTTATATTATCATATTTAATTCGCTTTACTATCTTTTTCTAACTCCAATTTGTTTATTTTAATTATCCGATGCTAAAGCAAAATGCAGGAAATTAATTGCAGAAAAATAAAACATACATTCAAAATATACAAAAAAATAATAAAGGTCGATTATACAATCCAATTGAATAAAAATAAAAACTCTCGTCCTGACTCTACAACCGCCTAAAATACACGATTTATCTAAAAATTACAAACGCCTAAGATACATGGATAAATCTATTAAATACATCAAAAATAAAAATAAAAAGCTGCAAAACAAAGGGTTAGCACAGTATACGGCACGTCACAAATAGGACTTAAGTAAGACAGAATGGGGAATTTAGAAATTAGGAACATGCAATTAGGGGGATACCGAGTCGGCCCTGCTAGCCGGCCCGATTAGACCTGGAAAACGTTTTGAAACGTCCCTGTATTTTGGTTTTATGAGAAAATCATTTTGAAAACAATTTATTTTCCGGTTTAATTTAATTTTAGCATGTGAGGTGGGTCGGTTTTCGGTAGAATCGGGTCTCCGTCGTTGAATTGTTCTAAATGCAATGAGACTGAAAATTAAATCTAGGGTCGTGAATGCACACAACAAAATTTATTTTGATGATTTTCTGATTTTCTGAATTTTTATGGATTTTTAGAAATTTTTAGGGATTATTTTGGAAATTCTGCTCTTGGACGAGCACTACAGTCGTGCGACTGTAACTACAGTCGTGCGACTGTAACTACAGTCGTGCGACTATAAATCATTTCAACTTCAGAATTTCACCAAAAATTATTCAAAATAAAACACAGCTGGAAACCAAGAACACTCATACGACTGTATTTACAGTCGTACTACTGTTCATCAACTCAAGAACAGTCGCACGACTGTTCTTGATTTCCAGAAACAGAAAACACAGGAATTGAGTAAAAATGCACAAAAACACACCAATTCACCCAGAAAGCATGAGAAATGGAGGGAATGAAGAGTGTTCACCTTTTTGGCACTTATCCACCGTAGGATTGACCCCTGGCGTCGCTTTAATCCACTTAAATTTGCTCTTTTTCCTTGAATTGAAGTTGAGAAGTTTGGGTCTAAAATCTCCAAAATGCTTAGGAATCTTAAGGTTTCTAGTCCGAAATTTAATTTGTTTAGAGAGTCAGATTATTAACCTATTGATTTCTAATAAATTTTTAATCTAAACACTCAAGAATTATAAAGAAAAAGAAGAGAAAAAGAAGCTTGGAGTTTTTGTGAGGTTTTCTTTTTCTTTCCTTTTTCTTCCAATTCTCTCTCTCTCTAAGACCAGAAATTCTAAGTGTCAAAAGTCCTCCCCTTTTCTTCTCGTCCTCCTCTTATTTTCTGCTCTTTCTTCACCAAAAACAGGGCATTAATTGCCCATATTTTCCCTTTCCTTTTCTTATGTCATGGGTATGGTGTTCTACACCTGCTCTGATCGTACAGTCGTACGACTGTAATTTAATTACAGTCGCACGACTGTATATTACAGTCATGTGACACATGCAGTTTTTTTTAAGGATGGAAAATTTCGACGCTTACACAACTACATTTTTATTTTTTGAGGTTTTGGCTAATTTATATAACATGATTATCATTTAATTTAAAAATTGCAGATGGATGATGAAAGAGGTGAATTGCCAAAGACTTCTGATGTATGGATGGCCACTCATAGAATTTCGGATGACCAAGGATAAAACAGATTTTGAGATTTAGAATCAAGAAAGATTTATGTGAGTAATCAAAATTTGATGATTCATTTTTTATAAGTGCATTTTATGCACATAATTTGCCTTTGTTTATAAGCTTTAATCACTATATTTTTTGTTAACTTAGGCGGATTCACTTCACTTTGTATTATTATTTGTGCTAGGGGCCTTGAAGATAAAATTGAGCTTAAAGTGTTGATTTTAAAGCTTGAAGTGCAAAAGAGGAAGAGTTGTCGAGTCATAACCCATAAGCAGGGCTTGTGGTGTGTTGTTGATGCTGAAAAGTTGACTGAAAAGCTGTTTTTGCATAAGTCAAGAGCATGGCTTAGGGGAGCTACGGATTTGAGTTATTTTATGGGATTAAAAGACTTTTTAATTAGTCTTATTTTTATTTATATTAATTTTTAGTCTGTTTAGGATATGTTAAGATTTTATCTAATTGTCTTAATTGTATTTAGGATGTTCTCTAATTTTATTAATTAGGGTTTTATTCTACTTAAGATTTTATTTCTTTCTCCTTTCCAAATTATAAAAAGGGGAGTCTTCTTCTTCTAAGGAGGAGTTAGTTTTGAGTTTTTAGTTATAGTTTTGTTTTTTTTCTCTTATGGAGAGATAATTTTCTCTTCTAGCTAATGAATTTTCAGTTTTGGAACCTTAATTGTGAGATTATTTTGATCTTCATATATTTCATGTCTTTCAAGTATTTAATTATTTTTTGTTTTTATTCGAATTGAATACATAATCAAATATGTAATTCAATCGATATGCTAATTTGGATATTCAAATTCATAATTGTTTGAACTATTTAATGCTAGTAGCAAACAACATAATGAATTTTGGACAAGATTTTGATTCTATGTTGTGAACTTAAATAATCTTCTTTAAATAATCATATGAGAACTTAAGCTCTTTCATATGTTGTCATTATGAGTAAAGGGGGAACTTTCAGTAGTAGTGCTAATTATACATGTGCAATATCCCATATAGTTTCAGTACAACATCTTCATGTATAGCAAATCTAATTTTATTGTTCTATTGCATTTGCTAAATATTTGCAGCTAAGAATATTCTTTATTGTCTTTATACATGTTTCTTAGTTCTATGACTATGAATGCACTAAGTCCAATTTAAGCACATGTAATAGTCAAATGCTTTTATACTATACTTGTGTGAAAATGATATATTATAACTTTGATTAGATCATATATAAATGTGTTAAGAGTTTATAAAGAGCTAAATATTAAAACAGGATTCATAAAAGTAGTATTTTCTGTTGTTGGTTTTTTAATTGCTAATTATGTTTTACATAATCTAGGAGGATATGCAAAAGATTGAGAATCAAACACTAAATGAAGATGACCCTGTTCCTACACTAGATGAAGTGTTTCAATAGGTCATTGGTGTTAGATCAGGCTATGTCCGTGGCAAAGGGTTGGGATATAAAACAAGTAATAGGATAGTGAGGGGAATAGGGTCTAGTAGTAAAGATAAAGTGAAAATACTTAAAAATGAGGTTGAAAGATTAACAATTGAATTAAAGGCTCAAAAGAAGCATGAAAAGGCACTAAAAGAGCGGGAATATGAGCCAGCTAAGGCCCAACGGGTGAAAGATCAGCTATTTGAGTCATATTTTAGAAAGGTGGATATATTGATGGAACAAAATAGTTCAATGAGTACACAAAATGCTCTGGTGAGTCGTTTGTTGAAAATATCAATTTATGTTATATTTCAACGCATAATATTATTAATTGACTGCTTTTGGGTTTGATCTTTTGTAGGAGGAAAATTTATATTAATAAGCTTGGAAAGATTGTTAATTGATGTGGAAGAATATTAAAGACTAAATTGATGGACTAATTGTCAAGTCTTGACGTTGATACTTTTTGTTTCCGTTGCTCAAACTGGGTTTTTATCTTTATTATTAAAACTTCCCAATGTAGATTAACTGTCATTAGGATAGTCTGATGGTTTTAATTGATGAACCTAATTGTTGATACTTCATTGGATTTGAGATTGTAATTTAGGTCTATGCAATCTCTCTAATTTGTTTATGCATTACAAAAACACTTTTATTGGCATCGTGAATCCTTTATGGCATACCTCATATCTTATTGAACTATTGCAATATATCAATAAAATAAAGACATTAACAGGGAGATAGTACTCTGTAAACATAAATAGAAACAATGATTGGGATTTCATTAAAAGTGGTTGGAATATGAAAGTAACATGTTGGTAAGAACAATGGTTTGCTTCTACAAGCCATAATGTAAAAAACATCATAATGAAATATAAAATAGAGAGAGGATTTCATATTTTTCATAAAAAAGTTTGAAGAATGAATAATTATAACAAAGCCGTACATAATTGGCCGCATTATAAAAATTAAATTAATTCTAATATATAACACTTTACCACTAAGAATATAATACTAACTAATACAAACCTTTTGTTTCCCTTCATAATTTAGAATTACAAAAAAATTATGCATACGAAATACTATTTGTAATACAAACACAAACATAAACCATAAAAAAATCAATTTCTAGAACAGAATCACATGGTTTCACTAGGGGATCCCGGCGGATAAGGTGAAAACTGAATATTGCTCTTGCTAAAAAAGGATATCAACGTACGTCCCATACTCTGTGTGGACTTTTTAATCTTTTTTATATCAATAGCTATAGTGTGAGCATGGGATTTTAATCCCTGATTTCAATGATGAAAACAAAGTTTTATTTGACATGTTTCTACAGCTACACAAGTCAAAGACAACTCAAAGTCGAAGCTCTGGATTGTTGAACCGGTCGAATTAGGGTTTCTAGTCAATGAATCATGACCGTACTAACATAGTTCACATCCGTACGAATGTAAATGTGACAATAATCCACCCTACTTGCACTTAAATCAGATCTAAATCTTTGTTATGCAACTGGTTCAAAAGGAAAGGGATAAAGAGATAGAAAGAGAGGATCATTTTGTAAGGTGAGGATACAGATTAGGTTGGAAAGGATTTAGGGAGAAAAGAGAAAGAAAAAGGAAGAGAAAGGAAGAGTTCAAGGCCTTTTTCTTCATTTTCTTGCTTAATTCTCTGATATTAGGCTTTAAACCTATTAGAAATCATAGGTGAATGTCTCACTAAGATTAATAATAGGTATAGAGACTAAAACGAATCACAAACTAGTAACTTTTAGAGATTTTTGGTGATTTTCGAAGTTGTGAAGCCTTGATCGAATTTCAACAATCCAGAGCTCCTTTGAATTGTTTTTGAATCATGAAGCAATGGATTCACGAGTCAAAGGTATATTTTTGAGAAACCAATGTTTTGTTGCATGTTTCCATCATTTGAAAATCATTCTATAGAGTTTCTCAACTTGCTTTGTTTTTTCTCATTTCCAGTTTCTAGCCAGAAAAAATGTCCGTATGGTCACCGACAAAGCCGTACAGATACGGATATTGTTTCTTAGCCCACATGGTTGTTAATCTCTAGAAATCCTTAAATAAATTACTGAATTTTTGAATCTACTTCTCGCCTTGAAATGATGATTGTACGGATATGATTATAGTTGTACGGCTTTGAACCACAAGGTTGTTATTGCTGGGCAAAATGAATTAAAAGATGTTTTCTGAACTTTTTATTGAATAATGAATCTTAGATCTGATTTCCAAAATTGATGTTAGACCAAATTAATGATAAAGACTTGATCTTTTGAAAATGAACGTATTTAACATATTAAACATCAACCGGTAAAACCGTTTTCAAGATTGTATTCTCAAAAATGAACACGAGAATATTTCAAAACCGTTTTCCATCCCTCATTTTTTTGTTCGAATCTCATGCGCATAAATTTTTACCGTGTTACTAATATCCATTTTTGCAGGTTTAAACTTGCTTTTGTTATTTCATTTTTGCATTAGTTGAACTCGTGTATTTTAGGTGGTTGTACCCCAATTTCCCTTTTAATTCATGTGTATCCCCTAGGATAGCTAACTCGATCTGGGTTGTAATTTATTTTTGTTCTATGTACTGGCATGAATGTCCTATGCTATAAAACTAAAATCAATCTAGTTTATAAAATTGTTATAATCAAATATTAGATTTGTTATTTTAATTGGATAATAAGTAAGTGACTTATCCAAACCTAAAACTCTGGAAGGTATAGTGGTTCTCACTTGGTTCCGGCTATAACTGAATTTCCCGGTTGAGCTAAGCCAAGTGGCGACTCTTATATTTTCTTCAAGATTTCGGTCTCGAATCTTTTATGAACACTATTTTCCTAAATGAATTTCCTATTATAATTATATTCCCAACACGCCCATAAAAAGGCCAACGATCCGCTTCGTCGCACAAAACATAGTCAGCTCACATATAGCATCGACCTTTGAATTGAGTGCTTGATTGTTACCCTCTATAGTTTCCAAACAAGTTAGGACTTTCTAGAATCCCTCCATGCTAGCTTCGAAAACATGATCATTATAATAAAAAATTTTGGTATCATCTTCTTCTTTAGCAATTTTCTTTGTTTTCATGATCTTAGCCACCTGAATTTTACAAGGAACACAATAAGGCAGCCTTTCTTTTTGAATCACCAAGTGCACACGGTTGAGATAAATGGCATCCACTAGTAAAATTTCCTCCTTGACATGGGTTCAAAACCATTCAAATCTCCCAAGCAACCCAAGATTATGCCCGTCACTAGATGATCCATCCCTATTGTTAATGTCTCTCGCATCTTGGATTAAGACCCATTATATAAAGCATAAAAAATAATGGAAGTAGAGCATGGATTCTTCTTTTCATGCAAAAGATACAAAACAAATATATCCTTTGTCTGGACTTTGCTATTTTCAAAATGTCCAAACAATGCTTGACAAAGGAACTTGTGAAATAACAAGGTGCAATTATCCTTAATAATTTTATTGCTGGAGTTTTTGGGTTCAAAATTTTCAATTCCTGAAATGGATTTCCAAAATTCATTTCTTCAAAATTGCCTTGCATTATAATGAAGACCATCTAATGAAAAACCAAACCAATCATGAATTTCTTGAAACAAATTCATACTCTTTACCCTCATGTCTAAACTTGAATCTAATTTTCTTGTTATCAAAATATTGCAAAGTGACAAAAAATTCAAGAGCCTATGGTTTTCTTACTAGAAATTTCATAGTCACAAAATAATCTCATTTCAATAAATGAAAATAGCTATGGAATTTTTCAGAAAACCTAAAAACCTCTAGTGAGGCAAAATCAATATGCAACATATCCACAAACTTTGTATTTCTAAAAACATTAAACCTCCTAACCTCTTTACTGTTATAAATGGGGAAAGGACAATCATGTTATTGAGAAAGGTTAAGGTTACCTTGAAAAGAAGAATCACTCCTATGTGACGTATTGCTTGCCACTCTCTTGCTATAAACCATGATAAAATTACAACAAAAAGATCAATAAAAATCAAAGAAAACAAAAGATTTTAGACCAGAAATAGAGAGTAATGGCAAATTTTGAAAGAAAAAATATGAAAAATAGAGAAAAAGAAGATGAAAATAGAGAAAAAGAAGATGAATAGTGAAAGTAGAAAGAAATGGATGAGAATAAATGGGGTTTTTGGGTCCTTTGATTGGTAAAAAACGCTAAGGATTTGAACCTTTTGTAGTTTTGTGGTCGCAACGTTTTCGTGCAATGTTATTTCTTAACTACGAGGCACAAAGATAACTCATTGTTGCAATCGCGACAGTGCCTCCACTTTACGCATGAGAAATATTACTGTCATGATCGGGAGACAATAAAAGTAAATTTGAATTGCTAAATCTCACGATCATTCGATATATACAAATACGCTCACAAAGCCTTTTTTGTATGAAAAATGCCATAAAAGGAGATGATTTTGAATCCTTCACACTTTTTCCACATTTCTCCCCTCTAAATCATCTTCTCTTCCATTATTTGACTCTTTGCCCCGCCATCCTTGCTGATTCTTTGCCTCTATCACTGCTCATCGTGCGTTAACATCACCGTTCCACTTGTTCCTTACTGCTGGTCCACACTGCTTCTTCAATGAGGTTAGTTTTCCTTTTTTATCTCTTAATTTATTGATTAATGTGCATTTTTTACCCTTAATTGGAATTTCAAAATAGTAATTGTTATTGGTGAAATTGTTGAAATCTTGATACTTGAATTGTGATTTTGAGTTTGAAATTAAAAAGTGGGAAATAATAATGAATGAATTTGAGACAATGTAGGTTCGATTGCTACCAAAAGAAAGAAAATTAGTTATTTAAACTAGTGAGAGACAATTTATTATACTGATAGGTAGATAACTCAAATACCATCAATATTGTTGTTACTTATTAGGATTTTTGTGGTACCAGATTGTTCAACTCAAATGCATTTTTTTATTGATTGCGAAACGATATGGTTATTGATAAGAGTTGGATGGAAATTGATAATAGAAAAAGTCAAAATTACATTGAAGGAGTCGAATATTTTTTGAAGTATGTGTTTAGACATAAATCAGTGAACGACATGATTTCTTGCCCTCGCAAAGGCTGTAGAATTGTTGGTTGTAAAGAGTAATCAATTGTTAGATATCACTTGTTGAGAAATGCAATTATGAAAAAAATATATTGTTTAGTATTTACTGTAGGAAATCGTCACGGGAAAAATTAAACGTGAGGAGGAATACCGATTAAAATTTTCTTCAATTCCAAAGCCCAAGATACATGTAGATTAATAGAATGAAATCAAGAACGGAGAAAAATAAATTTTCTCACCTTAACTGTCTCCTCTAGAGACTGCTGCAGGAACCCAAACGCATTTTCTCCACAATCTGGTACACAAACGACTCTTGAACGGGACTCGTGCTAACGAATGGATTGAACGAAAACCAAGAAAAAGTCCAAGAGGGGGCTGCTATAATTTTCTTATTGTGGCTGAAAATTCTCTATAAGGATTAATGAGAATTAGGTTAAGGCTTTCTATATATACTCCTTTAGTATATATACTCCTTAGCCTACTAGGATTTTAATTAAAACTATAGATTATTTAATTTGTTTTAATTGATTTACCTTATATCATTAGGATTAAATAAAACCATATTATAAAATCCTAATGGATACAATTAAATACAATTTCATCAAATTAAAATAACCCAAAGTTAAATTAAAGTCACCCATAATAAATACAACTTTGTATTTTTAATTTCCACCAAGGAAATATTATTTTATTTAATTAATTATTTACCACATGTAATTAATTAATCAAATAAAATAAATTTCTCCCTTTATAATTGAATTAATTATGACATAACCTAATGTCGATAACTTAATTAATTTGGTTTCCGTTCCAATTCCTATTTGTCAACATTCAGTCGTTTTATGTGTACAATCCTATGGGTCCGTCTTTATATTGGCAGTGGACTCAAGGCCCACAGACTGTAAGCGAGTTCTAGCAAACCGTTACAGCCCCCAATTAAGACGGAGACTTGCAGTCTAACGTGAAACATAACCCAGTAGTGATCTTGTATATCCCTTGCCAACTAACATCGATATATAAGCAAGAGGTATGGCCCTGTCATCCTCTTATATGCTTATTTATCTCTTGATACTGAGTGGATTGAACCTAACGAATAAGTATCCCAACTTATTCAGGTATGGCCATACACTTATTAGTCCCACTCATCAAGTGGTCAGTGATGTCATCTCAAGGGACGATGAGTGGTAATTCCATCAGCTTTACTATCAACATCAACATGTTCACTAGCCCACTTAACATACCCATACTTGGCACCCTGTTACGCGCATGTTAGGTGTATATCAAAGTGTAAGAGATCCCATGTTATGTTACAATGAACATCAGGTCTAAGGATAATAACAAGACCTACCTGAGAAACACTTATAACGATCAAACCATGTGGTGTTCTCATGGCAGATCGATCCAGTACTATGCAACCCAACATGTACCCATATCATTAACTGACATTCTATGTCCAATGGCCGGTGAGATGCCGCCTTCTAATCAAGGATATGCTAATATTTGGTTCTATTCATTCCTATGATTAGAACAGACTAGAGATATCTTTATGATTATAACTTTAACTTTACTAAAAGGTCTCATAATCCAATGGACTACATTGGTTCACTTTAGTATGGTTGTAATCATTGGATACTCTATTTACAAATAGCACAAGATATGAATAAATAGATTCATGCCTTTATTTCAACACAAAATGTATAATACAAAATATCCAAATATATAGTATAATACAATACAAGAACCAATTCCATTTGGACTAGGGCACACCAGCAATCTCCCACTTACACTAGTTCCAACTAGGCATTGCCCTAATCCCTATAGATCTAGTATGACCCTCGCGCATTGTTCCCGGTGCCAACTCTCTATAGTGAAATGTCTCCTCTGTCCATGATCTCTCGGATGAGGTGAAACTTCTTGAGTAAGTGTTTGAACTTTTTATGTGATCGAGGCTCCTTAGCTTGTGCGATGGCCTCGTTGTTGTCACAGAAGACATTCACTGGGTCTAGGATAGATGGAACTACTCCTAACTCAGTGATGAACTTCTTTATTCAAACAGCTTCCTTTGCAGCCTCACATGCAGCAATGTACTCAGCTTCTGTGGTAGAATCAGCGTTGGTTGGATGTTTTGAGCTCCTCCAACTGATGGCCCTGCCATTCAATAGGAAGACATAACTAGACTGCGATTGGTTTTCATCCTGATCGGTCTCAAAGCTTGCGTCAGTGTACCCTGACAATGACAGCTCTTCTTGACCTCCATACACTAAGAAGCTATCCTTAGTCCTATTAAGGTACTTAAGGATTGCCTTGACTACCGTCCAGTGATCCTTCCTGGGATCTGACTGGTATCGACTAGTCATACTCAGTGCAAAAGTGACATCAGGTCTTATACATAATATGGAGTACATGATAGATCTTATAGCCGAAGCATATGGGATCTTCTATGTCTTCTAACGTTCCTCCTTTGTCTTAAGGCCGTTGTTCCTACTTAGTTTGAGCCCATGGCGCATAGGCAAGAAACCTTTCTTTGTCTTATCCATGCTGAACCTTTTCAGAACTTTGTCTATGTAAGAGGCCTGACTTAGGCCTAGAAGCTAGTTAGATCTATCCCTGTAGATCTAGATCCCTAAGATCATATCAGCTTCTTCTAAGTCCTTCACTGCGAAGCACTTACTCCACCACTGCTTGACCCCTTGTAGTGTTGGTATGTCATTTCTAATGAGAAGGATGTCATCTAAATATAGGATAAGGAATGTAGATACACTCCCACTAACCGTCTTGTACACACAGGGCTCATCTAGATTCTGTATGAAGCCATATTCCTTAATAGCCTCATAGAATCTCAAGTTCCAACTCCCAGAAGCTTGCTTCAATCCATAAATGGACCTCTGAAGCTTGCATACCCGATTAGGATACTTTAGAACGACAAAACCATCAGGTTGTATCATGTACACATCCTCGAGTAGCTTTCCATTCAGAAAAGCAGTCTTAACGTCCATCTGCCATATCTCATAATCATACCATGTAGCTATGGCAAGTAGTATCCTAATGGATTTGAGCATTGCAACTGGTGAGAAGGTTTCATCATAGTCAATTCCCTGGACTTGTCTGAAATCCTTCGCCACCAATCATCCTTTGAAGGGGTTGTCGGCCTTTAACTTGAAACACCACTTGCAACCGATTACCTTAGCACCCGACGGTGGATCAACCAAATTCCAAACTTGGTTATCATACATCGATTGCAACTCAGCTTCCATGGCTTTAGGCCAGTTAGCTGATTGTGGGCTTTCAATAGTCTCCTGGTAGGTCTTGGGTTCTTCTTGGTCTAAGATTAGAAGATTCCCATTATCGGTTATGAGAAACCCATATCTCTCGGGGTTGATGACGGAACCTACTAGACCATCTAAGGTCCTGTGTGATCGGTTTAGATTCCTTAATTGCTTGAGGTTTAGGGTCGATCTCTGAGCTATCCTGTATAGGTGTTTATGGATCTTGAACTTCCCTTAGCTTAATATTGCTCCCACTGTCTTTCTTGGTGATGAACTCTCTTTCAAGAAAGACACCCTTTTGTGCTATGAACACCTTGTTCTCAGTAGGGTTGTAGAAGTAATATCCCCTTGTTTCCTTGGGATAACCCACAAACAAGCACTTTTCGGTTTTAGAGTCTAGCTTGCCACTTATCAATTTCTTGACATGGGCCTCACAACCCCAAATCTGCATGAAAGATATGTTGGGCTCCTTGCCCATCCATATTTCATATGGCGTCTTTTCAAATACCTTACTCGGTGTAAGGTTAAGTGTGAATATAGCTGTCTCTATTGCATATCCCCAGAAGGATGTTGGAAGAGTGGTTTGACTCATCATCGAGTGGACCATGTCCAACAAGGTCCTATTCTTCCTTTCTGACACTCCATTCCATTAGGGTGTTCCAGGAGGAGTGAGCTATGAGATTATCCCACACTCTTTCAAGAATGAATCAAACTCTAGGCTCATATACTCGCCACCTCGGTTAGACTGAAGTGCCTTAATAGTCTTGCCTAGTTGGTTCTCCACTTCATTCTTGTACTCCTTGAACCTATCAAGGGTTTCAGACTTGTTCTTCATCAGATAGACATAGCCATATCTACTGAAGTCATCTATGAAAGTAATGAAGTAGTGAAAACCATTTCTAGCACTAGTGCTCATGGGCCCACACACATCCGAATGTATTAGATCCAACAAGCCCTTGGCCCTCTCAGCTTTCTTGTTGAAAGGCCCCTTTGTCATTTTGCCTCTTAAACAAGATTCGCATGTGTCATAAGACTCCAAGTCAAATGACCCTAGCACTCCACTTTTGTGAAGTCTAGCTATGTGCTTCTCATTTATGTGGCCCAAATGACATTGCCAGAAGTAAGCAAGATTAAGTTCATTAGGCTTAACCCTCTTAGTGTTTATGTTATAGATTGGATTGTTTTGATTTAAGCCTAGGATATATAAACCATTATTTAGAAAAGCATTACCATAAATAATATTGTCTTTCATAATATCAATTTTTCCAAATCCAATTTTGAAAACAAATCCAGAAATATCCAAGACAGAAACTGAAATAATATTCCAGCACATGGTAGGTACAAAATAACAATTTTTCAAAATCAAAACCAATCTAATGGGCATCTCCAAGTAGAGGTCTCCAATCTCGATGGCAACAACCTTAGCGCCATTCCCGACTCTAAGATCTACTTCTCCGGATCCCAATAACCTCCTATTTCTTAGTCCCTGCACATTGCAACAAAAGTGAGAACCACATCCAGTGTCCAACACCCAAGATGTCGAAACAGTGAGGTTAACATCAATAACATATACCTGAGGAACTACCCTGGTTCTTCACTTGCTCTCCCACAAGCCTTGGACATTTCTTTTTCCAGTGTCCTTTCTGCTTGCATTCGAAGCACACATCCTCAGGAGCGGCCTTGGGCTTGGGCCCTTGCTTAGCCTCCTTACCCTTGGCTCTAGCTTTAGCCTTGCCATTGCCCTTCACAACAGGGGGTGTTCCCCTTGTTTACTAGCAGCACCAATGGAGTCTTTTTGATAGACTGTTCAGCAAGCTTAAGCATTCCATGTAGTTCAGCCACAGTCTTGTCCATGCCCTGCATGTGATAGTTCATGATGAACTGATCATAAGACTCAGGGAGGGATCCCAAGATGATGTCTATCGCCAACTCCTACGGGACTAGCGTGCCGAGACGCCCAATGTATCAATATAGCCCTTCATCTTAAGCACGTGGGTGCTCACAGATGTCCCAGCTGCCATCTTATAGGTGTTGAGTGCCTTGGTTGTCAAGAACCTTTCTTAACGTGCCTGATCTTGGTACATCCTTTTAAGATCATCCATGATCGCATAGGCTTGACAGTTACGAGCACGGGTTTTTTCCCAACCTCGGTGATGAAAGCCATTATTACCTTTTTCACGGATAAACATGAGGCGGATTCGAAATGACCGGGATGACGTCAAAAATGTCTCGAGTGACCCGAATGTGTGTGACAAGTCTTGGTATAGAACCCCAAAGGAATTCGGGTGAGTATTTAAGAGAACCGAAGAAAAGAACGAAAAATAAGCAAAATAGGCTAATCTGGTCACTACAGCCGCTTGGCTGCAGTGCATTACAGCCGCGCGGCTGTGATCATCATATTTCCTTTTTTTGTCCAAATCAGCATTTAATTCAGATTTTTAACCAAAATAGGAGGTATAAAACACTAATGATAAGATTTTAGGGTTAAGAACAGCAGACAAAAATTAGAGAATTAAGAAATTGAGAGAGAAAGACATCCACACTTAGGGTTTTTGAGAAAAAAAGACTAAAATTGAACGTTTTAATCCTAAATAAAAAGAAAAACCTTAACAAAATTAGTTTAAATCATATAACTTTGGAGGAATTAGTTTTCTAGGAACGTTCTTAGACCATAATCGCTCATTCAATCTCATTCGGGGTTCCGTTCGGGCTTTGAAAATCGCATAAGTTTTTAGTTTGTTCGTTATTGCAAGGCGTTCTCGGCATCCGGATTCATCCCTGGTGGTCCAAAACACTAAAACACAGACAATGTGCATTCTAAAAGGCCTTAAAAATCCCTTTTTCTTTCGTTGTGATTGCTATTTGTTGTTGTTTTTTAATTTTTTGGGATTTTGGATGTGATTTTTTATTACAGCCGCCCCACTTATGATTACCGCCGCCCGACTATAACCTATAGGGGTGCAGCTGTAATTTCTAGATTACAGCCGCGCGGCTATAACCTATAGGGGTAGAAGGTCCAATCGTCCCGAATCGACCGATAATGCTTCAGTTTTCAGTGTAATGTGTTTTTCATGTTTATTATTGGTCCAATTACATCCATATGTGCTTAGATTCTTGATTTTCTTATTTTTAATTGCTGGATGTGAGTTCAAGTTTGGCGATTTTGTGTTTTTAGGGATTTCTGGACTTATTTCGATCCGTTTGGTTGAAATCAGTGTGTTTCCAGAAATCCCAGATTACCCGAAATCGCTAAATTTGCAAAATAATTTTCAAAAACGAGAAAAGAAGGCTGGACATTCTAGAACTTTACAGCCGCGTGGCTATAACCTATAGTGGTGCGGCTGTAGTTGAGGCAGAATTACAATTTTGCCCTTTTGGGCCCCAAATTTGTAATTTTGCATCTTTTTCCTATTCAAAACTGAATTTTGGTGTGTTTACATTCTTTTTGGACCCTCGATGGATGTTTAATTTAGGCCCACCCACGAATAGGACCCCCGGGTCCCAGGATATCTGACCCACTAAAGTTGGAAAATGCATGTAAATAAGCCAAAGTGGTTTTCAAAATTAGTTTTTCATCCACAAAACCTACAGGGCGTTTCAAAAAACCGTTTTCGAGGTCTAACTGGGCCGACCGGTCAGGTCGACCCGATTACCCCCAATGCATGATCCCGTCTCCTAAAATACCTCTATTCTGTCCTATATGAGTCCTTAGTGTGATTTATTTACCTATGCTAACCGTATTTGGATGCAGCTTTTATTTTTCTTTATTTTTATTTTTGAATGTACTTCATAGATTGAATCGTGTATCTAGGCGATTGTAATTTTTTAGATCATCGTGTATTATAGGCGGTTGTAATGATGAGGATGAGAGCTTTTTCTTTTTATGGGTTGTATAATTTGGCCTCTATTTACTTTTCCCGCACTTTTACTTTTCTGCACTTAATATTGGTTTTATATTTATGTCATTTGCATAAGCATTGGTTAATAATAAAAAAAAGGAGATAAAATGAGTAGAATTAAGTGAATGCAACATTACATTATGAAATAATAATTGAAAATAAGTGAGGATTAGTAGATTTGTTACCCAAACCCTGAATCTCTGAATTAGGTACCACATCTACACTTGGTAGGGAGCTGTATCGGAATTTCCCGGATGAGCTGATCCGGGTGGCGACTCTATATCTAATCTTGAAATTCATGTTTCAAGATCTTTAAGTTAAATTGGGATTTTCTAAGGAAAATTTATTTTCCAAAATTCACACTTTCAATTAAGTTTTCTACAAAATGAGTTTCCCAATAAAATGAAAGGTTTCCTTGAAGAAGATTAAAAACCCGTTTTCAAACCACAAACACTCACACCTCAAAAAGAAAATCCATGGTTCTCGCTTCACCGCACATTCCGTAAAAAGATCATCCACTCACAACAGTCCATGAACTGTTTTTGCAGCTCAGGAACCATCGTGCCCAACATAAGGCAAGACACATCTCTATCATCCCTCCTACGCAGGTCGTACTCCTCAATTTGAGCTTGAGTAACCCCTCGACCAGCAGGTGGTGTGGCCGGTAAGGTCCTATCTAGCACATATTCCTTGGACTCTTGTCTCAACACTATTCTTAGCTGTCAAGCCCAGTCTAGGAAGTTAGGCCCAGATAGTTTCTCCTTTTCGAGGAGTGATCGTAGTGAAAATGAATTACTAGCCATTTTAAGTGATTATCAACACAGAAAAATTACAGAGTGATTAATAAAGGGCTTTATTATTTTAACCATGTTATATAACAATCCATTTTAATTAATTTGTTGGCGATGTATGGTTACAAGACCAAGATCCATATTTCATTAAGAAATTGCCAAACGAAGGCTTGTCAACCAATCCTTAACTATATAGGGAGGAACTCCCTCCAATCCCAACCTAGGGACTCTTGGTTTGATAGGCTTATTATCACTTACCCATCTGTGCTTAGGGCCAGAAGCTTATCCTACTACCCATGTTGAGTCCAACCACCATTCAAGTGCTAAGCATACCTAAACCCAATACCTTAACCCTATACAGTAATTGAATAATACAATGTACCCGATGGAGGCACGGCCCACATTGCACTATTCAAAAATCGACAAGGTTCAAATATGGAAAGCACTTTTAATCGACTCAATATTTAATTGGATTGATTAATAACGGCTTATCATGCATAATCGCGGGTGATTGGAATGGCTAAACATACATTCATACATATCTATATATGATTGACATAAGCATAAAATATATATATAAATAAAAAAGACACTATGGGCTCTAGTTTACAACCTAACGAATAACTAGTACGCCTATACTAGAGATCCACTGGGTGGGCTTGCGAACTCCTCTTGGGCTTGGAACCAATGGGATTCCTCTCCAATGGCTTGATGCAATTACAATTAAATTTACAAAATATAAATTAAATAAAATTACATCAAAATAAAATAAAACGACAAGTAGGCCGTATTTCCCAAAATTAAATTTTACAACCCAACTTCATCTAAGGCCGAATAGTGCTCAAATCCATACAAGCATAGAAAACACATAGCAAATATCAATATACATACATGTAGTAAAATGCATGAACATGGCAATTCCAATTTTAATTAATTATGTCCAGCCGTTTGTGAAATCGTCGTTTCTGCCATCCATAACCGATGCCTGGTCACGAACCCAAATTAGCCATCCAATTCTTAACCCGTGCTAAGGGCCAATTGGACCAATTTAATTTTAACCAAAAAATTAAATTATATGCATGAATTAAATCACACAAGAAACTACACGAATCCAATCACGAAAATAAAATCATGCAAATTTTAAAACCAATTTAAAAATTCACATAGGGTTAAAAAAAATAAAATTACCCACAAAATAAACCAAATCGGAATCTATTTACAAATAGCAAAATATATGAATAAATAGATTCATGCCTTCATTTCAACACAAAATGTATAATACAAAATATCCAAATATAAAGTATAATACAATACAAGAACCAATGCCATTTGGACTAGGGCACACCAGCAATCTCCCAGTTGCACTAATTCCAACTAGGTATTGCCCTAATCCCTATAGATCTAGTATGACCCTCGTGCATTGTTCCCGGTGTCAACTCTCTAAGTGAAATGTCTCCTCTATCCACAATCTCTCGAATGAGGTGAAACTTCCTGTGTACATGTTTAGACTTCTTATGTGACCGACGCTCCTTAGCTTGTGCGATGGCCCTGTTGTTATCACAGAAGACATTCATTAGGTCTAGGATAGATGGAACTACTCCTAACTCAGTGATGAACTTCTTCATCCAAACAGCTTCCTTTGCAGGCTCACATGTAACAATGTACTCAGCTTTTGTGGTAGAATCGGCGATGGTTGGCTGTTTCAAGCTCCTCCAACTGATGGCCCTGCCATTCAATAGGAGGACATAACCAGACTGTGATTGGTTTTCATCTTGATCGGTCTCAAAGATTGCATCAGTGTACACTGACAATGATACTCGTCTTGACCTCCATACACTAAGAAGCTATCCTTAGTCCTATTAAGGTACTTAAGGATTACCTTGACTGCCGTCTAGTGATCCTCCTCGGGATCTGAATGGTATTGGCTAGTCATACTTAGTGCAAAAGCGATATCAGGTCTCGAACATAACATGGAGTACATGATAGATCCTATAGCCAAAGCATATGGGATCTTCTGTATCTTCTCCCGGCCCTTCTTTGTCTTAGGACCGTTGTTCCTACTTAGTTTAAGCCCATAGCGCATAGGCAAGAAATCTTTCTTTGCCTTATCCATGCTAAACCTTTTCAGAACTTTGTCTATATAAGAGGCCTGACTTAGGCCAGAAGCCGGTTAGATCTATCTCTGTAGATCCTGATCCCTAAGATCATCTCAGCTTCTCCTAAGTCATTCATTATGAAGCACTTACTCAACCACTGCTTGACCCCTTGTAGTGTTGGTATGTCACTTCCAATGAGAAGGATGTCATCTATGTATTGGACTAGTAATGTAGATACACTCCCACTAACTATCTTATACACACAGGGCCCATCTGGATTCTATATGAAGCCATATTCCTTAATAGCCTCGTTGAATCTCAGGTTCCAACTCCAAGAAGCTTGCTTCAATCCATAAATGGACCTCTAAAACCCTCAGGTTATGTCATGTACACATCCCTGAGTAGCTTTCCAGTCGTACCATGCAGCTATGGCAAGTAGTATCCTAATGGATTTGAGCATTGCAAATAGTGAGAAGGTTTCATCATAGTCAATTCCCTGGACTTGTCTGAAACCCTTCACCACCAATAGCCCTTTGAAGGTGTTGTCGGCCTTTAACTTGAAACACCACTTGCAACCGATTACCTTAGCACCCGGTGGTGGATCAACTAAATTCCAAACTTGGTTATCGTACATCGATTGCAACTCAACTTCCATGGCTTTACGCCAGATAGCTGACTGTGGGCTTTCAATAGCCTTCTGGTAGGTCTTGGGCTCTTCTTGGTCTAAGACTAGAAGATTCCCATCATTGGTTACGAGAAACCCATATCTCTCGGGTTGATGACGGAACCACCAAACCTTCTAAGGTCCTGTGTGATCGGTTCAGATTCCTCAATTGCTTGAGGTTCTGGTTCGATCTCTGAGCTATCCTGTATATGTGCTTGTGAATCTTGAACTTCCCTTAGCTCAATATTGCTCCCACTATCTTTCTTGGAGATGAACTCTCTTTCAAGAAAGACACCCTTTCGTGCTATGAACACCTTGTTCTCAGCAGGGTTGTAGAAGTAATATCCCCTTGTTTCCTTGGGGTAACCCATAAATAGGCACTTTTCGATTTTGGAGTCTAGCTTACCACTTATCAATTTCTTGAAATGGGCCTCACAAACATAAATCCACATGAAAGAGATGTTGGGCTCCTTGCCCGTCCATATTTCATATGGCGTCTTTTCAACTACCTTACTCAGTGTACGATTAAGTGTGAATGCAGTTGTCTCTATTATATCCCCAGAAGGATGTTGGGAGAGTGGTTTGACTCATCATCGAGCAGACCATGTCCAACAAGGTCCTATTCCTCCTTTCTGACACTCCATTCCATTGCGGTGTTCCAGGAGGAGTGAGCTGTGAGATTATCCCATACTCTCTCAAGAATGAATCAAAATCTAAGCTCATATACTCGCCACCTCGGTCAGACTGAAGTTCCTTAATAGTCTTGCCTAGTTGGTTCTCCACTTCGTTCTTGTACTCCTTGAACCTATCAAGGGTTTCAGACTTATTCTTCATCAGATAGACATAGCCATATCTGCTGAAGTCGTCTGTGAAAGTAACGAAGTAGTGAAAACCATTTCTAGCACTAGTGCTTATGGACCCACACACATCCAAGTGTATTAGATCCAACAAGCCCTTGGCCCACTCAGCTTTCGTATTGAAAGGTGCCTTTGTCATTTTTTTCCTCTTAAATAAGATTCGCATGTGTCATAAGACTCCAAGTCAAATGACCCTAGCACTCCACTTTTGTGAAGTCTAGCTATGCGCTTCTCATTTATGTGGCTCAAACAACAGTGCCAGAAGTAAGTAGGATTAAGTTCATTGGGCTTAACCCTTTTAGTGTTTATGTTATAGATTGGATTATTTTGATTTAAGTCTAGGATATATAAACCATTATTTAGAAAAGCATTACCATAAATAATATTATCTTTCATAATATCAATTTTTCCAAATCCAATATTGAAAACAAATCCAGAAATATCCAAGACAGAAACTGAAATAATATTCCTACACATGGCAAGTACAAATTACAATTTTTCAAAATCAAAACCAATCCAGAGGGCATCTCCAAGTAGAAGTCTCCAATCTCGACGGCAACAACCTTAGCGCCATTCCCGACTCTAAGATCTACTTCTCCGGATCCGAATAACCTCCTATTTCTTAGTCCCTGCACATTACAACAAATACGAGAACCACATCCAGTGTCCAACACCCAAGATGTTGAAACAATGAGGTTAACGTCAATAACATATATACCTGAGGAACTACCCTGGTTCTTCACTTGCTCTCCCACGAGCCTTGGACATGTCCTTTTCCAGTGTCCTTTCTGCTTGCATTCGAAGCACAAATCCTCGGGAGTAGCCTCAGGCTTGGGCCCTTGCTTAGCCTTTTTAGCCTTGGCTTTAGCTTTAGCCTTGCCATTGCCCTTCACAACAGGGGTGTTCCCTTTGTTTACTAGCAACATTAGTGGAGTCTTTTTGATAGACTGTTCAGCAAGCTTAAGCATTCCATGTAGTTCAGCCACAGTTTTGTCCATGCCCTGTGTGTGATGGTTCATGATGAACTGATCATATGACTCAGGGAGGGATCCCAAAATGATGTCTATCGCCAACTCTTGCGGGACTAGCATGCCGAGACGGGTTAATGCATCGATATAACCCTTCATCTTGAGCACATGGGTGCTCATAAATGTCCCAGCTGCCATCTTGCAGGTGTTGAGTGCCTTGGTTGTCAAGAACCTTTCTTGACATGCCTGATCTTGGTACATCCTTTTGAGATCATCCATGATCGCATAGGCTTGACAGTCCATAAACTATTTTTGTAGCTCAAGAACCATCGTGCCCAACATAAGGCAAGACACATCTCTATCATCCCTCCTATGCAGGTCGTACTTAGCAATTTGAGCTTGAGTAACCCCTCGACCTACAGGCGGTGCGGCCGGTAGGGCCCTATCTAGCACATATTCCTTGGACTCTTGTCTCAACACTATTCTTAGCTGTTGAGCCCAGTCTAGGAAGTTAGGCCCAGATAGTTTCTCCTTTTCGAGGATTGATCACAGTGAAAATGAATTACCAGCCATTTTAAGTGATTATCTACACAAAAAAATTACAGAGTGATTAATAAAGGGCTTTATTATTTTAACCATGTTAATTAACAATCCATTTTAATTAATTTGCTGGCGCTGTATGGTTACAAGACCAAGATCCCTATTTCATTAAGAATTGGCCAAGCGGAGGCTTGTAAACCAACCCTTAACTATTTAGGTAGGAACTCCCTCCAATCCCAACCTAGGGACTCTTGGTTTAATGGGCTTATTGGCACTTACCCATCTGTGCTTAGGGCCAGGAGCTTATCCTACTACCCATGTTGAGTCAAACCACCATTCGAGTGCTTAGCGTACCCAATACCTTAACCCTATATAGTAATTGAATAATACAATGTACCCGGCGGAGGCACGGCCCACATTGCACTATTAAAAAAACTGACAATTCGAATGTGGAAAGCACCTTTAATCGACTCAATATTTAATTGGATTGATTAATAACGGCTTAACATGCATAATTATGGGTGATTGGAATGTCTAAACATTCATACATATGTATATATGATTGATATAAGTATAAAATATGTATATAAATAAAAGAGACACTATGGGCCCTATTTTACAACCTAATGAATAACTAGTAAGCCTATACTAGAGATCCACTGGGTGGGCTTGCAAACTCCTCTTGGGCTTGGCACCAATGGGCTTCCTCTCCAATGGCTTGATGAAATTTCAATTAAATTTACAAAATATAAATTAAATAAAATTACATCAAGATAAAATAAAATGACACGCATGCCGTATTTCCCAAAATTAAATTTTACAACCTAACTTCATCTAAGGCCCAATAGTGCTCAAATCCATACAACCAAGCCTAGAAAATTATAAACACATAGCAAATATCAATATACATACATGTAGTAAAATGCATGAACATGGCAATTCCATTTTTAATTAATTATGTCCAGCCGTTTGTGAAATTGCCGATTCTGTCATCCATAACCGATGCCTGTTCACGAACCCGAATTAGCCGTTCAATTGTCAACCCGTGCCAAGGGCCAATTGGACCAATTTCATTAACCAATTTAATTTTAACCAAAAAATTAAATTATATGCATGAATTAAATCACACAAGAAACCACACGAATCCAATCTCGAAAATAAAATAATGCGAATTTTAAAACCAATTTAAAAATTCACATAGGGTCCGAAAAAATAAAATTACCCACAAAATAAACCAAATCGGATCCGCCCCCATGCACCAGAGCTGCTGTCCGGAGACAGCAACGTTGCCGCGTGGCAGCCTGCTGCCAGCAGCAGCTACTTGCCGCAACAAGTTTCACCTACTACGGCAAGCAGCAGTTGTTGCCCAAGTTGGAATCGCAAATTGCAATTCCAATTTGGCCAACAACAACTTATTATTATTATTTTTAAAATCAAACCAGAAAATAAATGAAAAAAAAATTAGGGAAAAATAATTAAAACCCCAAATCACCATATAGGGTTCCAAACAAAATCAAATTGAAAACCAATTTCAATAAAATTAAATCAAACACCAAGAACCCTAATAGGCATCATTCTATTAATCGGAACATAAACCTATGCTTTGATACCACTGTAAGGAATCGTCACGGGAAAAATTAAACGCGAGGTGGAATGCCGATTAAAATTTTCCTCGATTCCAAAGCCCAAGATACATGTAGATTAATTGAATGAAATCAAGAACGGAGAAAAATATATTTTCTCACCTTAACTGTCTCCTCTAGAGACTGCTGTAGAAACCCAAACGCGTTTCCTCCACAATCTGGTACACGAACGACTCTCGAACGGGACTCGTGCTAGCGAACGGATTGAACAAAAACCAAGAAAAATTCCAAGCGGGGGCTGCTGTAATTTTCTTATTGTGGTTGAAAATTCTCTACAAAGGTTAAGGAGAATTAATTTAAGGCTTCCTATATATACTCCTTTAGTATATATACTCCTTAGCCTACTAAGATTTTAATTAAAACTATAGATTATTTAATTTGATTTAATTGATTTACCTTATATCTTTAGGATTAAATAAAACCATATTATAAAATCCTAATTGATACAATTAAAAACAATTTCATCAAATTAAAATAACCCAAAGTTAAATTAAAGTCACTCTTAATAAATACAACCTTTGTATTTTTAATTTCCACCAAGGAAATATTATTTTATTTAATTAATTATTTACTACATGTAATTAATTAATCAAATAAAATAAATTTCTCCCTTTATAATTGAATTAATTATGACATAACCTAATGTCAATAACTCAATTAATTTGGTTTCCATTCCAATTTCAATTTGTCAACGTTCAGTCGTTCTATGTGTACGATCCTGTGAGTCCGTCTTTATGTTGGCAGTGGGCCCAAGGCCTGCAAACTATAAGTGGGTTCTAGCAAACCGTTACAGCTCCCAATTAAGACAGAGACTTGTAGTCTAATGTGAAACATAACCCGGTAGTGATCTTGTATATCCCTTGCCAACTGACATCGATATATAAGCAAGAGGCATGGCCTTGTCATCCTTTTATATGCTTATTTATCTCTTGATACTGAGTGGACTAAACCTAACGAATAAGTATCCCAACTTATTCGGGTATGGCCATACACTTGTCAGTCCCACTCATCAAGTGGCTAGTGATGTCATCTCAGGGGATGCTGAGTGGCAATTCCGTCAGCTTCACTATCAACATCAACATGTTTACTGGCCCACCCAACATACCCAGACTTGGTACCCTCTTACGGGCCCGTTAGGCGTATATCAAAGTGTATGAGATCACATGTTATGTTACAATAAACATCAGGTCTAAGGATAATAACAAGACCTACCCGAGAAACACCTATGACGATCGAACCATGTGGTGTTCTCGTGGCTGATCGATCCAGTACCATGCAACCTAACATGTACGCATATCATTGGCTGACATTCCATGTCCAATGGCCGATGAGATGCCGCCATCCAGTCAAGGATATGCTAGTCTTTGTTCTATTCATTCCCATGATTAGAACAGACTAGGGATATCTTTATGATTATAACTTTAACTCTACTAAAAGGTCTCATAATCCAATGGACTACATTGGTTCACTTTAGTATGGTTATAATTATTGGATACTTTATTTACAAATAGCACAAGATATGAATAAATAGATTCATGCCTTTATTTCAACACAAAATGTACAATACAAAATATCCAAATATAAAGTATAATACAATACAAGAACCAATGCCATTTGGACTAGGGCATACCAGCATTTACACGGTGAATCTTTAAATAAAGAACTTGGGAACAATAATGATCTAGGTGACAATTGTTTTGATGTTCATAATGATATTGTTGGACTAGTTAGTAACATTTATGGTTTTAATGCTGATATAATTATAGATGATGAGTTAAATTATAATAATAATTGAGGGAAGCCTAGAGGGGAGAAGTTGCATCTAGGTTGTACAATCTCAAAGTTGGGTACCATTATGAAATTACTTCATATGAAGAGCTGTCACATATGGACAAATAGATCATTTGATGATTTGCTTAGTTTATTAAGAGATATAATACCAAATGGGAAGCAAACTTGCCCGAGTCATATAGTAGTGCAAAGAAGTACATTAGAGGTTTGGGACTTCATTATGAAAAGTACGATGTTTATGAAAATCTATACATTGTATATTGGGGTCCATCTACAAATGCAACATCATGTCAAATTTGTGGGCTTCCTAGGTGGAAGTTTAATGATAATTCAAAAAATAATAAGAAGATTCCACACAAAGTATTACGATATTTTCCCTTAAAACTGAGGTTGCAGAAGTTGTTTATGTCTACCAAGATGGCATCACACATACGGTGGCATAAGGAAAAAAGGGTTGATGATGGAATTGTGAGGCACCCTGCTAATTGTTTTGCATAGAAGTCCTTCAATGAGCAACATACATCTTTTACAAGTGATGCTCGTAACATTAGGATGGGTTTAGCAACTAATGGTTTTCAACCATTTGAAAACATGAGCTCTTAATACAACATTTGGCTGGTAATACTTGTACTTTATAACTTGCCTCCTTGGTTGTGTATGACACAATCAAACTTGATTCTGTCAATGATTATACCTAGTAAGCATAGTCTAGGAATGGGTGTAGACATATTTTTACAACCTTTAATTATTGAACTGAAAGAGCTATAGAAAGTCAGTGTGGATACATATGATGCTCATGCCAAAAGTAATTTTACATTACATGTATCCATCATTTGGACTATTAATAATAGAGGAATAAAAAGAAAATATGATTCTTTAAATAGTTTTGAGAATTAGAGAAAGAAGAGTTTATTTTTTAGTTACCTTATTGGAAGACATTTCTTATTCATCATAATTTAGATGTAATGCATATTGAGAAGAATGTGTATGATAGTGTGCTTGGAACTTTGATGAACATTAAAGGAAAGAATAAAAGACACTCTAAAAAGTAGATATGATTTAGTTAGTATAGGCATTAAACGTGAGCTCCACCTTATATTGATCGAAAACAAAGTGTATGTCCTAATGGCTCATTATATGCTTTCTAACAAGGACAAAGAGGCTTTATGTCATATGTTGGCTAACTTAAAGACACTTGATGGTTATTTGTCAAAAATATCTAGGTGTGTTAACTTGAAGGACCGTAAAGTTTCAGGCATGAAAAGTTACGACTGCCATGTTTTCCTGTAGAAGCTCATTCCTATTGCCATTAGAGGGTTCCTACCTAAAGATGTCGTTAAGCCCTTTATTGGGTTAAGTGCTTTCTTTCCTGATATATGTAATAAGAGTTTGGATATGGCTAAATTGGATCGTCTTGAAAAGCAAATTCCTTTGATTTTATGAGAGTTGGACAATATTTTCACCTTCCTTTTTTAATATCATGGTGCATTTGACTATTGACTTAGTATATAAGGTAAAGATAGTTGAACCTGTCTAATATAGGTGGATGCATTTTGTAGAGAGAGAATTGCATAAAAATAAATTATATGTTAGAAACAAAGCATAGCCAAAGGGATCCATCGTCAAAGCATATATCACATACGAGTGTTTGTCCATAATATTTGGTAGGAATTGAAACAATCTTTAACCAACCTCCTCAAAAGGATGATGAGAGCAATGAAAGTGGTTGTGACACCGAGTTTACAATATTTCTGAAAGCTGGTCGACCATTGGGCAGAGGTCACTGTAAATTGCTTTTTGATATTGGGAGCATAAGGCACATCTTTACATCCTAAACAACTATGAAGAAGTTTGGTCATATGCCAAGTAAGTATAATCTATATTCTTTGAATTGACTTCTATTTCTTTCTGATAATTTTGTTATGAATTGCTATTGGTATAACAAGTACAAGGAATCATTGCCAACTATGAGTACTAGAGAGCTTAGGAAACATTATGATTTAAAATTTTCGAAATGGTTGTCAGAACATGTATGTGAACATCTATACTCATTAATATAACTATCTTCAAGAGTATTGGCCCTCAATAATCTAATTTATATAGAATTGCATGTATCTTATTTACAAACTTGCAGGTGACAAAATTATATGAACATGATGCAGTTTCTAGAATTTTTTCCATTTAGCCGGGAGTCCATACCCTCATTATAAGTATTATGATGCTCACATAGTGAATGGATTTCGCTTTTATACTTTAAATCATCAAAATAATTAGAAAAGTCAAAACTTAGGTGTTTCATCTAGGTGATGATAATTCTTATGAAAAGGAGTATTATGGTACCTTAATTGATGTTTGGAGATCCATTACCTAGGAGGGGATTCCGTTTATCTAATCAAATGTGAATGGTTTGATGTGCATTGGAAAGAAAGTGGATATATATTTGACTATTTCTCCAACACAAATGTCAATGCTAATGTTCGATTAAACACGAATGAGCCTTGCATTTTAGTAAGCTAATCCGAACAAGTCTTTCATGTTCAAGATCCAAAAAAACCAAATTGGCTTCAAACACAAGATGATGATGCTGAAATGAATGAAGAGAATGAGGTTTTCCAAGAGGAGGAGATAATTACTGATGGTCATGCAATAATACCATTAGATGTCGATGATACCATTGAAAATGAGACTATTCTTGATTTTGAAGAAGTGCCTCTTGAAATTGCAAAACAAATACAAGAAACAAATTACGGAAATATCGATAATTATGATTATGAATACAATCAAAGTGAAAATGAGGAAAATGTCACTGATATTAAAGATGTGAATGAAATCAATAACTATAATAATGAAGATTGAAGGTAGTATTTCATGTCATTCTTGATCTTATATACAAAATACATGATTTATTTTATTTTTAAATTACATTGATTATTCGATTATGGAGTTGCACTTCTGCACTATTGAAATTGAATAATAGAATATGTAGAATTTCCCAACATGAATGAAACATGTCTTTCTTCCAATTAGTTACATTGATTTCTTTATTTTGCTGAATATATCAACATAGTTATGTATGTTTCTTATTGACTTCTGAGTTTGTGAATGTATGAAACCATGATGTTTTTCCTAATCATCAAAATATCATAGGTGATGTAGATTCTCTTGGCTGATGGGACTTCTTTATAAATTTTCAGTATTGAATCATATATTCTTATATTTGAGTTATAGATATCAGTTTTGTTCATGGTTTAATGTCACAGAAGTTGTCATAAATGTGACAGTCTATCTATAGTATTGCTGAGTGCTTTGTCCTTCTTCCCCATTTTCCTAATTCAAGGTGTTGGTTTGCTATTTGATGCATCAAATTTTATGAAGAAACTTGTTCTTTTATTAAGGACCGAAGCTGGCAAAAGAATATATTTCAAATATTTTTGAAGAATCATGATTGCTTAGGGATCATACACCATGATTCCAAGTAACAACTTTTGAGTTCATTGGAACCTAAACAATTATAAATGTTATGATATGATATAAGTGCTTATGCTTTATAATATATATTCTTTCTAACATTTTATAATCTATTATTTATAGATGACAACTTGGATTGAAACCTAATTTTTTTTCTTTATACATATTTTGTTTTATAACATATCCTTCAACAGTCATAAATACATTACAAGTGAAGCTAGATCTTAACTAAAAATTAGAAATTTAGTAATGTACATTAGGCTCGAATGGGTAGACTAGGATTTGTAATCTGTTTTATCTTATTGTTCACAATTCAGAAGTATAAAGAATCACAAATTGAAATTAGAGCAAATAAATTAGTGAATGTACCCTTTGACTTTATATTTCTTAAATCCATTTTGAACCAATGATGTTTAGTGTTTGTGAATTAATTTTAATAGAGATTGATATTTTTTTTTATATGTCTTACTAGTATGTTGTTATTATATTGAGTGATGATAAAGAACAAGCAAGCAGAGTGCTTGGTATTTTCATTTGACAGATATATATGTGTTACTTAAGCTGATAAGTGAAAATTATACCAAGTAATTTAGTGAGAATTCAGCATTTCATTGATTAAAATCCCATTGAGAATAGAGAAATCATGGCTATTATTGAGCTTTTCCAGATCTGATGCCTCATTCAGTAAGGTCGCTTGATTTGGGAAATCTCAGAGTGTAGTAGAAGAAGAAGAAGAGAAATGTAGAAGGCTGCGGAATAAATGGGCCGGAGCTGAGGAGAAGGCGCGGCCCAAGAATGAAGGAGGAGATATTTTGATGGAGGAAATTCCCTATTTGTCCTTATCTTCTCAAGGAAGCTAAGTAATTTTGTGGTTATAACTTTTTATCAATATTTTAATTGGTACTTGCTACTTAGATGATTGACACCTCATTGCTAGATTTTACTTTTTAGGGACTATAAATACTCTAATATTTGGGGGGCGAGGAGGGAATGCTCTCAACTATTTGTTAATTCTGAATTAATTTAGTTTGCAATTGTATTGTTTCTTTGCAAGTTTTCTGTTTGGGAAATCTCATTTTTATTGCTATTATGTGCCGCGAGTAGGTTTCCTAACAGGCTGAAACCAGCTTAAGCTAGTGGTCTTAGGAAGTCTTTCTCTGTTTTTATTATGAATATCATGTTGAGATCATTGTGTGGAAGTGCTTAATTAATATGGGAAAGGGCCCTCTCATGTTTCTAGTATTCCTGATGAGACCGAGAGGAGACTTAGGAATATGGAACATCACACACACACACACACTTACTATGAGACCGAGAGGAGATTGGGAGTGTGCTAAGGATTTCTACTTGATATAGAATGCTTGCTTGTCTTAATGCATGATTTCCTATGCTAAGTAAGGTCAAGAGATAAGTTTAGTT
The DNA here is from genome assembly GCA_039660915.1 of Euphorbia tirucalli. NCBI lineage: Eukaryota > Viridiplantae > Streptophyta > Magnoliopsida > Malpighiales > Euphorbiaceae > Euphorbia > Euphorbia tirucalli. The sequence goes on from CM077639.1 coordinate 19,298,396, forward strand.
GTGGGTCATAAATCCAAGTGAGGTCGAGAGATAAGCTTGGTGAATAGAGAGCAAAAACCTTAGAACTATGTTCCGTAACATATTCATCGTAAATCCTAGAGATAGATATTCTGAGATTGCCTGCTTTTCTGGTGAAAGCCTATATTTTCATTATAATTATTTTAAACTCTTCAAATCTACAAAATTTTACATTTATTAGCTTGCATGTTTACTATTTTTAATTCACATGATTTCTTTGTACTAATTTAATTGGAAAACCTTCAGATTTGATAATTTACTAGGAACTTTTAGAATTTCCCTTACTTCCTGTGGGTACGACACTTGTCTTGCCTAGTACTACAATTGACCTAGTATACTTGCTAGTGCATAACCATAGGGCAACAAGTTTTTGGCACCGTTGCCAAGGAGTAACGGTTGCAAATTTTTAAAATTTCCTGTAAAGTAGTGTGCTTGATTTGATGTTCTATTTTTTGTGTAGAAATTCTCTGTTTAAGCAATCTCCTAGTGTATGTGAAGGGCTGGTATTCCTATAATTCCTATAGATCAAGAGATCGAGAGAACTTGTAGGAGACGAAGTGGTGCTGCCAGAAGAGCTCGTAGAAAACAGAGAATGGCTGAACAAAATCCACCACCAGAAGGAGAGGGAGAGATTCACTTGCCCCCTCCAAGGCAGAGACTCAAGAAATATTCGAGACCTATCACTAAGCGACACTCTTTTTGTATTGTGATACCTAATGAAGGGGACAATGTTTTTTAGATCAAAGCCTACATGATCCAAATGCTTCAAGATACTGTTCAGTTTGGACGATTGCCCGGAGAAGATCCAAATGCTCACATCCAAGATTTTGTGACTATATGTAATACTTTCCGTACCAACCGAGGAGTCTCAGATGATATGATAAGATTGAAGCTTTTCCCTTTTTCACTTAGGGATAAGGCTAACAGCTGGCTGAAAAACCTTCAACCAGGCTCAGTTACAACCTAGGATGAGATGGCACGAGTTTTCTTGACTAAGTACTTTTCGCCCAAGCAAGCAATGAATTTAAGAAATGAGGTTACTCATTTCCGTCAGCAACATGATGAATCTTTATCAGAAGTATGGGAGAGATACAAAGAACTCTTAAGAAAAGTACCGAACCATGGATTTCCCATGTGGATGCCAATTCAGAATTTCTACAATGGTATGACCAATGCATAAAAGATTCAAATTGAATCCGTGGCCAATGGAGACCCGTAAGAACTTGCACTTGAAGAGCTTTATGAGCTGATAGAAAGATTGGTCAAAACCGATTATAAATGGCACTCAGCAAGTGAAGATTGAGAAAAGATGGTAGAATCAGATGTTGTTGCCAAGCTCTCCGACAAAGTAGATTTGATTCTTAGATAGTTGGCAAAACAGAATATCTCAGCTATTTCAAGTTCAAAGCTTTCATGTGATCTCTGTGGTGGTGACCATAGAAACATTGACTGTGACACTTCACTTACTCAAGAGCAATGTGATTACATTGGAAACAATCCAAGGCAGAACAATCCGTTTTCCAACACTTATAATCCAGGTTGGCGCAACCATCCTAATTTTTCTTGGAATCAGCAACCTGGCAAGCAATCTCAAGCACCATTCTAGCAGAATCACAGCAACTTCCCAGCACATCAGCAACCTCATAATGTTCAACAAGCTAGACCGTCTTATACCTCTAAGAAGTCTGAAGTTGAGGAGATGAAGGAAATGATGTCTCAATTCATGAAGAAGACTTAAGCTTACATGAAGAATATGGAGACTCAGCTTCAGCAACTCACAAACATTGTCACTCCAAAGAATAAGGGAGTCATTCTGAGTAATACTGAACCTAATCCAAGAGAGGAGTGCAAAGCTATTACACTTCAGAGTGGTAAGAATGTCAAGCAACCTTATAAGATGATTATTGTTGATGATGAGGGAGATTCAAAAGAGAAGACTACTGAGGAGAACAAGCAACCTGAGAATACGAAAGCCACATAACCTCAGACTGCCCAGAGCACTAAGAAACCTTCCGACACAGTTGAGCAACCTCGAGCTCAACCAGAGACTACCCAACCAGATCAAAGTCAAGCAATGTCAGACCCTGTTCAAAGCACTTCTGTTTAGGATAGGCAACCTATACCTGCTTATCAACCAAGGATTCCTTACCCACAGAGAGCCAAGCAACATGAGATGGCCAAGCAATTTGCCAAGTTTTTGGAAGTCTTCAAGAAGCTTCACATCAACATACCCTTTGCAGAAGCACTTGCACAAATGCCTATGTATATGAGATTCTTAAAAGAACTTCTAGCCAACAAGAAGAAATTGGAGAATGTAGCAATGGTTCAACTCAAAAAAGATTGCTTATCGATCCTTTAGAGCAAGCAACCTTTGCCAACCAAGATGAAAGATCCAGGGAGTTTTTCTATACCCTTCTCTATAGGCAATCTTAATATTGAACATGCTCTTTATGATCTAGGAGTGAGTATCAATCTTATACCATACTACATTTACAAACAATTAGGATTAGGACAACCCCAACCTACTAAGGTTTCTATACGGCTTGCTAACAGAACTGTAAGGTACCCTAGGGGAATAATTGAGGATGTTTTGGTTAAGGTAGGAAAATTTATACTTCCTGTTGATTTCATTGTAATGGATATGGATGAAGACTTGCATGTCCCTATTATTTTAGGAAGACCTTTCTTGGCAACAGGCCGTGCATTGATTGATGTTCATAATAGCCAGTTAATTCTGAAAATTCATGATGAGAAAGTTGTTTTTAAGATGAATGAAGCTATGAAATATCCTCCTACTTGTGATGATTATTGTTATTTCATTGATGCTACTGATGTGAATTTAAATCCCTTCTTTATGCAGGAATTTAAGGATGCAGACTTTGAAGATGAAGAAGAAACCATGGAGAAGCAAATTGAAGCTGAAACTGGCTGCCCAACAATCTCCAGAAGCAGATAGTTTATTGAACCTTTGAATTACACACCTACATTACATTCCAAATCTTCCATTGAAGAGCCTCCAACTTTAGATCTTAAACCATTGCCTTCCCACTTAGAGTATGCCTTCCTTGATCCACCAAACAACCTTCCTGTACTTATATCTTCCAAGCTTGCCCAAGATCAAAAAGCCCAATTGCTTTATGTTTTGAGGAAGAATAAGGAGGCAATGGCCTGGACAATCTCAGATATTAAAGGGATTAGTACTTCTATTTGTGTCCACCGTATTCTAATGGAAGAAGACCATAAACATGTTGTACAACCTCAGAGGAGACTGAATCCTAACATGAAAGAAGTTATGAAGAAGGAGGTGATAAAGTTACTCGATGCTGGTATTATTTACCCAATCTCAGATTCGATGTGGATAAGTCCTGTTCAAGTAGTGCCTAAGAAAGGTGGGATTACTGTCATTCAAAATGAGCAAAATGAACTTATTCACATGAGAACAGTCACCGGATGGAGAGTTTGCATTTATTATCGAAAGCTTAATGATGCCACGAATTTTCCATTCATCGATCAGATGCTGGAAAGACTTTCTGGATATGCATTTTACTGTTTCCTTGATGGTTACTCAGGATACAACCAAATCCCAATTCACCCACAAGATCAAGAGAAGACAACCTTTACCTATCCCTATGGAACCTATGCTTATAGGAGGATGCCATTCAGATTGTGTAATGCTCCTGCAACCTTCCAGAGATGCATGATGGCAATTTTCCATGATATGGCCGAAAAGACTGTGGAAATTTTTATGGATGATTTCTTAGTATACGGTAAGACTTTCCAATCCTGCCTCCGTAATCTCGAAGTTGTCCTAACTAGATGCAAGGAGACTAATCTTGTTTTGAACTGGGAGAAATGCCACTTTATGGTTAATAAGAGGATTGTCCTTGGTCACAAGATTTCCTTAAGAGGCATTGAAGTTGACAAAGCAAAAGTTAAGTAATAGAAAAGCTGGCTGCTCCTACATCTATTAAGGAAGTCCGAAGCTTTCTTGGCCATGCTGGATTTTACAAAAGGTTTATCAAAGACTTTTCTAAGATTGCCTAGCCACTTATAGCTCTTCTGCATAAGGATGTCCAATTCAACTTTAACGAAGCCTGCGAGAAAGCATTTGAAACTCTTAAAGCAAGACTGGTTAATGCTCCAATTTTGATTGCTCCTAATTGGAACCTTCCATTTTAGCTAATATGTGATGCAAGTGATACTTACATTAGAGTAGTGTTGGGACAGAGAATTGACAAGCATTTTCAACCCATATATTATGCAAGCAAAACATTGACAGAGACTCTACAGAACTACACAACCACAAAGAAAGAATTGCTTGCGGTTGTCTATGCTTTTGACAAATTCAGATCCTATTTAGTTCTATCCAAGATTACAGTCTTTACAGATCATGCAGCCTTAAAGTACCTATTGGCAAAAAAAGATGTGAACCTCATCTTATACGATGGCTATTGCTTATACAAGAATTTGATCTTGAGATCAAAGACAAGAAAGGCTCAGAGAACATAGCTGCAGACCACTTGTCCAGAATTCCACTAAGCAACCTTGCTAAGCAACCTGAGATTGCTGACTCATTTCCTGACGAGCAACTCTATGTGGTACACTCTACACCTTAGTTTGCTGATATTGCAAATTATTTAGCTTGTGGTGTTATGCCTTGTTATCTGTCTTCCCAACAACGGAAGAAATTCTTTTCGAATTTGAAATATTATTTTTCGGAGGAACCCTTTCTGTTTAAGTTGTATGCAAATCAGATTATCCGAAGATGTGTCTCACAAGAAGAGGTTCAAGCAATCTTATCCATGTGTCACACTCAAGAAGCTAGAGGTCATTTTGGTGCAAACCGAACAGCCTCTAAGGTTTTGGAGTGTGGATTCTTTTGGCCCACAATCTTTAAGGATTCTCACAGGTTTGTCTTAGAATGTAATGAATGTCAAAGATCAGGTAACATTTCTGCCAAGAATGCTATGCCTTTGCATAATATCATTGTTTGTGAGATTCTTGATGTATGGGGCATTGATTTTATGGGAACTTTTCTAAGCTCGAATGGTAATAAATATATTATGCTCGCTGTGGACTATGTAAGTAAATGGCTAGAGGCTATAGCAAGTCCTACCAACAATGCCCGGGTTGTGGTAAGATTTCTTAAGAAACTGTTTACAAGATTTAGAGTTCCTAGAGCAATAATTAGTGACCAAGGTACTCATTTTTGTAACAATCAATTTGAAAGGCTTCTTGCTAAGTATGGAGTCACTCATAGAATTGCTACACCATATCACCCACAAACCAGTGGGTAAGTTGAGATCTCCAATAGAGAGATCAAGTGAATTCTTGAAAAAACTGTTAGCAATTCTAGGAGAGACTGGTCAAGCAAGCTCGATAATGCTCTTTGGGCATATCGTACAGCCTTTAAGACTCCCATTGGGATGTCACCCTTTATATTGCTCTATGGAAAGGCTTGTCGTCTTCCTGTTGAATTAGAATTTAAGGCTTTACGGGCTCTCACATATCTAAATTTTGATAGGAAAGTTGTTGGAGAGAGAAGAAAATTGCAGCTTAATGAACTAGAAGAGTTCAGACTGTTCAGTTATGAGAATGCCATAAATTATAAAGAAAAGATTAAGAAATGGCATGACAAGAAAAATCAAGAGAAGACTTTCTATCCTGGTCAGAAAGTCTTGCTGTACAATTCAAAATTAAGACTCTTTCCAGGAAAGCTTAAGTCAAGATGGACCGGACCCTACACAGTAGCCCAAGTCTTCCCGTATGGAGCTATTGAGATTATTAATCAAATTGGGGAAGTCTTTAAGGTCAACGGTCAAAGACTGAAGCCTTTTCTAGTGCACAGTTCATCTTAGGTTACTGAAAGCACCCAGTAACTTGAACCTCCTTAAGCAACCTTAGACTGCTTGGTGTTCGCTTCAAACACCAATTGGAGCAATTTTGTTTGGAAAATCCCTAACCCCTCAATTATCTGAATATTTTAATCTAACTTTTTAGTGTAAATATTTTTTTTAATGATAAATTTCTTATCTTGCAGGTACTTGGTTAATTAAGTATGGGAAGTAACATCAAGCCATAAAATTTATACTTCCTTCTTGTTATACTCCATACTTATTTTTTATTTTTGTCTTACAACCACACAAATTTTGAATTTTGAATTTAAATAAATAAATTTTTGATTGCTCAATTTGGGGAAGTGGAGTAATGATGGATTTGTAAGAGAAGATAACGTGGGAAAACGGGAAACCGTCAGCTCAACCCCATTTTTCTCTCTCTTATCTTACACTCCTACTCTAACTCCCACGTTTTCCTTAACCCTAAATTATTTTTGAATTTCACATTCTATAACCGTCCTCTCCCCTTATTTTTCTTTTTTGTTTCGCTTTCTCTCTTTTCATTCATCTCTTCACCCATCTCTTCGATTTCCTCTATCTTTTTCAAAATTTCTATCTCTTCGCTCCTTTTACTCACTGAAGCTGCTATCATGGGCAAGGAGAAGACGAACGTTTAGAAAGCGGCCACATACGCTCACCCAAAACCTTCAGCGTCTTCCGCGAATGTTTCCGCTTTTGAATCTGAAGTAAGCAATATAGAGAAGACATTGGCAAAGATGAAGACCTTTAACCCTAAGGAAACCGAGAAATACGAGCAGTTCAATAGCCTTCCCTTTGTTGCCTCTAGAACTTTCGATTGGAGCGTTTTGGAAAAGCTTAATCTCAGTGAAGAGATTCGTCAGTTGCTAAAGAATGGAGGTTTTGAATTTTATACCCAAAATGAGGAGCCGGCCTACAAGGAACTAACCCTAGAGTTTATTTACACCTTCAGTCACAATGCTGAGATTATAGAGCTTGATGACCAAAGGAAATACAGTTTTCGAGTCATGGGGAAAAGAAAGACCTGCTCGCTGCAAGAGTTCAACCAGTATTTGGGAGTGGTTGGAACCGCCTTATTGGAATCCGATGAGTTTACCCAAGCATACACTGATTTTGTTCCAGAGTTTAATCCGTCCGCCTTTTAGAAGGAAATCACTGGAAAGAGCGAATACTCTTCTTCGACTTCTTCAGCAACCTACATCAAGAAGTATAGCCACAAGATCTTGCAAAAATTCATCGCTAGTTCTTTGTTTGCTTGGAACAATCAATCTCATATTCCAAATCAAGACTTGTTCGCCTTGTGGTGCATGGTTGAAGGAAAGAGGATGAATGTTGGGGCTTGGTTTGCAAGTTATATTGATAACATCAAGCCCCAGGGAAAGATTTTGTATGGATCCTATGTGACTAGAATTGTGAAAGCCTGCCTAACAGAATTCTCTACAGAGGGCCTTAATCTTGAATGTCATCCTACCACCTTTGAATTTGTAAATCTGAACCAGATGGGAGTCTATAAAAAGGTTGCTGGAGAGTGGATGTTATGGGATGAAGCTGCCAAGTTGGAAAAAGCCCTTGCTGCAAAAGCTGCTCAAAAATAAAAAACTGAAACTCCAGCAAAGAGAAAGAGACCTGCTACCAGATCCACCTCATCCTCCCAGCCACAGGTTGTTGAAGATCTCACTCTGATTGACCAAGAAAAGCTAAAGCATTTCGAGCGCATTTCCAAGATAACCCTAGAAGCAATGGTGAACCTTATTAATAGCCTTTGGGCGAGGCAAATAGAGGACAGAGCTAAGATAGCCCTAATGTAGAACAAAATTACTCGATTGGAAGCCAAGGTTGACCAATAGGATGATAGCTCTGAAACCATATTTAAAGTGATCAATGAACAGCTTGAAGTTGCCCAGCCCAAGGGCAATGAAAATGTGCTGATGGAGATTCTAGAAGAAGAGGAAGCGGAGAAGGAAAATCTTACTGAGGAAGAAGAAAAAAAAGCACCTGCAGAAGAAGAGGAGTAAGTCTCCTCTAAGCCAGATGAGTGAAAGCTTTCTTCCTCCTTCATCTCAAAGCTTCTGGTATGTCTCTTTCACCTTCTACCTGCAACATTTTACTTCAATTTTGCCATGGGATAGGTAGTTTCCCTTTACCTTGCTTTTGCTTAACCAATTACATGAATTAATGCTTTCAGGATAAAGCAGCATTTAAGTGTGGGGGATATGCTAGATTACCTATTGGAACTATTATTAATAATTGTGATAATTGTTGAGAATGCTGTTTTGAGCTGGATTGCTTGGTATCACTGAGTTACTAATTAAGAATCCCTGCTGCTTGAACTTATTGCTACTTTGAGTAATCTTAGATCTTCTGTGTTAATCTTGTGAATATTTTGCTTATGTCTACAAAGATTGTCTACTTGTAAATATGTTAGTATTTTTGGTTCAGTGAAAATTGTCAAAAAAAATTTCATTTTTTTTTTTTGTGTTTATTTGATTTGTGGTAGGCAATGAGATTTTCTGAACCTAAGGATGCATGAAGTCTGTATAAAACACTTAAAGTGTGATTGCTTACTGATGGGAAAAGGCCTTAAGTAATGCTGGTTTGGCTAATTAAGTAACTTAGGGCTATGAGACCTCAAATTGTATTTCATCATGTTAGCTTGAATTAGACCAACTGCAATAACCTTATATTTCTCTGCGAGATTTTTGAGCCTGTTTCTCTTGATTATAAATATGAATTCTTGCTTGAATCCTTGCTGAGTGGGCATGCATAGTCAGTATTAGCTAGAACTTGATATGCCTGTTCTTGTCAAGATCACATGGTTTTTCACATGCATAAAGTGATAAAGGCATTTGTTTTAACCCTTTTGTTTTTAATCCCAAAAAGCCACCCTAACAATTTTCTTTCCATTTTTTAAAGTAGCCCCTTGAGCCTTTAAGCCTATTTTTGTTCTGATATAACCCCAATCCTAGGGTAAGAAAAAAAATCCTAATATAGGTAGTTATTCAATTTTAAAACATTAAATAGGATAATTGGGGTATCAGTTATTTTATTAATCAACAGGGAAACCCACTCTTGGGAAGTTACCGGAAACGTGGAACACAATTCCTCGGGAGATAACCTCCTTGGTAATAAGCTATAAATAGCTCTTCCAAAGGAGAGAGAAATGAAGTCGGTTCTGATCATTAATTATAATCACTAATTTTGGCATCGAAGTGTCAGAGGGAAGAAACCCCTCGCTGTAACAGGTACCACCCTGAAGAATTCTACCGTTTCAATTGTCTTCATACTCAACCGGATTTTGGCGATCGATCTCTCCCTCAATAAATACACTTGGATCAAGGCTAAAACATGTTCAACCCACAAAATTGTTTTACTTTAACCCCTTCACATTATGTTGTCCAAAAACGCCTTAGGAATGCCGAAGGAATGAATTTATTTGTTTGTGCATAGCAAGCATGTTGAATTGGTTGAACTTATGTAATCTATCTTTCTGGAAAACCTCCTCTTATCCAAAAATGTATTCTTATGAAAGCCCCTTTTTTAGAAGATATACCTTGCAATCAGTTTTCAAATAATTGCCAAAATGTAGTCAGAATTCTCGTCTTCCTTTAAAGACTGCTTAAAATCAAAGTTTTGAGCATGCTCAGTCTCATATCATATCATATCATCAATGTTTGCCTTTAATTGTTTCTTTGCAATATATATATATATATATATATATATATATATATATATATATATTCAAAAATCTCTTCCAAAATATATTCAATTCCTGAAAAAAGCTTATAATTCTTGATGATATTGCTTGATATTCCTTCCTGTGCTTAATCTTTTAGCTCATAAGAATGCATATGAATCCTTATGTATTCCTGTTCCTGATCTGTTTAAAGATTGTATGAGTTCTTTTAAGGTTGTTTGCTTTTTGTTTTGATAAATTGTAATTCTTTTGGTATTCCTTTAACCCAAAAAGCCTTTTTGACACACCCCTAGCCTAAGCCTTTCGTTATAACTCTTGTGAAAGACCTTTTGATTATGCATGTGTTTAACTCGAGTGGTGGCGATAGGACCGATTATCAAGCCCATGGTCTAAGAATGCTATGTACTGCTGATGAGAGTTCTTATAAAATCGCCTGAAACACTTGAGAGTTGAGTGAACTCTATTAGAAAGGCAGTCTTGGTCTAATTTTTCTTTGCTATTATGCTGAAACTCGAGGCCTGGTCTCACTACTTTAGGTTGTTTTTGAGGCTGAATTAGGTTGCTTGGGAATGCTCTGATTAATTTGGTGATCTCAAGTTTTGCATGGAAGTCTTGTTGTCTAAAGGTGATGAGATTATTGTTGGTTGCTGCTCAAGTTAAGTTAAGAAAGTCTTTTGAAAGTTTCTAAGTTGTGTTTTTCATTTAAGTTTTTCTTTTCTCTTTTTCCTTAAAAGCTTTCCTTTTTTGTTTTCTTCTAAGATTGCTTAAGGGCAAGCAATGTTCAAGCGTGGGGGTTCTTGATAAGTGAAAATTATACCAAGTAATTTAGTGAGAATTCAGCATTTAATTGATTAAAATCCCATTGAGAATAGAGAAATCATAGCTAATATTGAGCTTTTCCAGATCTGATGCCTCGTTCAGTAAGGTCGCTTGATTTGGGAAATCTCAGAGTGTAGCAGAAGAAGAAGAAGAGAAATGTAGAAGGCTGCGGAATGGATGGGCCGAAGCTGAGGAGAAGGCGCGGCCCAAGAATGGAGGAGGAGATATTTTGATGGAGGAAATTCCCTATTTGTCCTTAGCTTCTCAAGGATTCTAAGTGATTTTATGGTTGTAACTTTTTATCAATATTTTAATTGGTACTTGCTACTTAGATGATTGACACCTCATTGCTAGATTTTTTTTTTTGGGGACTATAAATACTCTACTATTTGGGGGGGGGGGGGGAATGCTCTCAACTACTTGTTAATTCTGAATTAATTTAGTTTACAATTGTATTGTTTCTTTGCAAGTTTTCTGTCTGGGAAATCTCATTTTCATTGCTATTTTGTGCCGCGAGTAGGTTTCCTAATATGCTGAAACCAGCTTGAGCTGGTGGTCTTAGGAAGGCTTTCTCTGTTTTTATTATGAATATTATGTTGAGATAATTATTTAGTGAAGTGCTTAATTAATATGGGAAATGGCCCTCTCATGTTTCTGGTATTCCTGATGAGACCGAGAGGAGACTTAGGAATATGGAACATCATACACATACACACTTACCATGAGACCAAGAGGAGATTGGGAGTGTGCTAAGGGTTTCTACTTGATGTGGAATGCTTACTTGTCTTAATGCATGATTTTCTATGCTAAGTGAGGTCGAGAGATAAGCTTAGTTGTGGGTCATAGATCCAAGTGAGGTTGAGAGATAAGGTTGGTGAATAGAGAGCAAGAAACCTTAGATCTACGTTCCATACCATATTCATAGTAAATCCTAGAGATAGCTATTCTAAGATTGCCTGCTTTTCTGGTAAAAGCCTGTATTTTCATTATAATTGTTTTAAACTCTTCAGATCTACAAAATTTTACATTTATTAGCTTGCATGTTTACTATTTTTAATTCACATGATTTCTTTGTACTAATTTAATTGGAAAACCTTCAGATTTGATAATTTACTAGGAACTTTTAGAATTTCCCTTACTCCCTGTGGATACAACACTTGTCTTGTCTAGTACTACAATTGACCAAGTATACTTGCTAGTGCATAACCATATGGCAACATAAGCTTATATCCTTGCTTTGCGAAACTGTAGCTTGCATTTAAGTTCAAAAAGAACTATAAAAAGTTGTGTATCAATAATGCAACAATGTGATGTTGGATGCATGGAGTAATTACAAAGCCACATGTAACAGCAGATGGGTTTTACTATGTGTTGAAGCCATAGAATTATCATATGTTTGACATGATTGATAGGTTCTTTTGAGCGGTGTCAGTTTGATAGCTATACTGTAGCGCAAATATTAATTGTAAGCATTTCTTTAAGATGTGATACTTATATTTAAGGTATTATATTTTATTAGTAATTTCATATTGTATTTGTGTACTTATGATTTAACCATTTTCCTCAACTTTGATATTTAGGCTTAGCAAGCTTTTGTATTTCTTGTATTACTTTTTATATAATAAATGAAATATTATGATTGTTTTCAATTGCCATAGTGTGTATATATATATATATATATATATATATATAGTCGTCTCCTTAGTCCCATAGTATGGGGACAAAATTCATTTTGTGTAGATGTCCCTATATTTGAAGACATGGTTGTCTTCTAATGTAGGAACAAAAGTTGTCCCCTTTATATAGGGACGATAGATGTACCATTGTTCGAGGACAAATAATCGTCTCCTAATGTAGGGACAAAAATTGTGTTTTTTTCATAGGGACGACAGTTGAACCACTGTTCGAAGACAAATAATCAACCTCTAGTGTAAGGACAAAACTCCTCTCATTTGCATAAGGACAACAATTGTCCCAATCTTTAAGGACCGACAATCGTCCTATAATGTAGTGACAAATGATCGTCTCCTAATTTAGAGACAAAATTTGTTCCTTTTGAATGGGGACGATAATGGTCCCAATCTTTAAGGAGAGAGAGTTGTCCCTGAATATAGTGACAAAAATTGTTTCCATTGCATTAGGGATGATAATTGTCCACTTTCGTTGATGACAAATTATCGTCCCTTAATCTAGGGACAAAAGTTGTCTCCTTTACATAGGAACAACATTCGTCCCCATTAATAGGGCACGATATTTGTTCCTATTCTTGGGGGCGTCAATCAACCCTAAAAATGGGGACAATATCATATTTTTCGTCCCCTATAGAATCGGGAATGGAGGTTTTTGCGCACGATTATTAGTGACGAAAAAATTATCCGCAAAAGTATAGGGGATGATTTTTCATACATTTGGGGATGATTTTGGTCGTCCCCAAAAATCTTGTTTTGTAATGTTTATCTAGGTTATTTTCATGTCTTTTTATTTGTTTAGGTTGTTTTTGTAATCTTTAATTTTAATTAATGTATCATTTTAATGTTGTCATGGTAATATGTTATATGTTGTATATTATAGAGATACACTAGTCAAAAGTTCTAGTCCTTAAACCATTTATTCCTAAATAGGTTAGAAAACATACTTATCGCCTGAATATAAATGAAAGTTGTATTCTAGTTGCGAATCTAAATCCTAAATAGGCGAACATTATTGCCTATTATTTTGATGGTATATAAAGATTTTAGCCCCAAGTTTGGTTCACATCTCAACACAACTCTTTATTTACTCTCTTTTTCCTAGGAATTAATATTAATTCGAGCATTAGAGTGTTCACAACAATGACAATTGGCGCTTCCTTTTTTTGTGGTGTTCAAGCAAACGGCGGATATCCAACATCCAAAAGGAATTTTCCTCGACAACATCAGAATTCTTTGAAAACTATAAATTATATTTTAAAAGTAATTTTTCATATATAATTTAATTGATCATCTTATTTAATTTGGTGTCAAGTTAAGCTAATTTAAACCAAAAAAAAAAAAAAAGAAAATAATATTTCGTATTGTCTAAATAGTGCATTTGTCATCCACCCCTTCCTTTCTCTGGAAGAAAATTCTTTGAAAGTTTAAACTTTTGAGGAAGAAGAAGGAAGAACCTTATTCTTCTTCTCCATCTTTATGTTGTATGTTTGTATTTCTATTTTCTGTCGTTTGATTGGAAGTACTCCTTTAAAAATTAATTTATAATTGCTGGATCTACATCCATGTTTTACCATCTGCTTAATTTACATAATTTCAAATCTAGCACAACAACGGAAAATGTTTTTTTCTAAACAACGACCTGTGATAATGGTTAGTGTGTTATTTCAAATATAATAATAATAATAATAATAATAATAATAATAATAATAATAATGGAAAAAATTGTAGCAAATTATGAATTATTAATTTTTTTATGAAAAAATTACTTCATTAAACATCTCAGGCTAATGCACGAAGGATAAAATGGGATGACACAGCTAACCACACATCCCGATCAAATAAAAACTTGATGTCCTGTCTTGTGCATGAACAATGTGATTTGCTAAACTATGAACACAAAGAAAACTATAACTATGAAAAGTAGATTAAAATTTATCTTAACTATATTATTTTAAATCACGTAAAAACTAAAAAGTAGTCTACAATTCTACAATTTTAAAACAGAATTAATCAAATTTAAATGAGAGTAACATATAAATCGTTTTTTTACCATCTCGCAATAGCTGATTGATCAACAATGGTTGGATTTTCTCCAAGTTGTAGTTTATGGTTTAGGTTTTTATTTTATATTTTTAACCTAAGTGGATTTTTTCTTTTATGGTTTTTTTTTCTCGTATGTGGAATTTGTTAGATGAAAATATTTTCCTTTTGTTTTGTATTTTTTCACTTTGTGGAGTAATATATGGCTATTTATAGAAAAAAAAATGTACACTTATCAAAAGTTGAAGGAAGATGAGTTTAAACCTCATGTCACACCTGAAGCTCACTAAAAGAATAAATTTAAAATACACTATTTTCAAAAATAATTTGGGAAACTTTATCAATTGAGACAATATATTGAATTGTAAAAAATACAAACATGTAATCCGTGGATTCAATGGGCATTCGAATAACAAATAGGAAAGAGCACCTCAACTTGGCTAACAAGTGGCGATTTGATTTGCAATTCCTAACCAAACAAATTTTCGCATCAAAAGCTTCTTGATGAAGAGCTTTTAACGATAGAAAAGAAACATATATAAAATATAACTCACTAAAATAAGTTTGGAGGGACACTAAACAAAAGAATCAAAATTGCAACATGTTAGTGTCATTGCTAATGTGTCGTACTCATAGCAGCCCCAGAACCACCGTATAAGTTATTGAAAAGAATAAATTAAAGAATCTTTAATAATAATAATAATATTCCAAAAAGCTAAATTACAATAATTAGATGACTTATAAGGGTGTTTGTTTTCCTCCTTTACAGCTATTGTTTGTTGATCGACAACAAACAACAATTATTTATGCGTTTGATAAAGTATTTCGAATTGCTAATTAATTTTGCCAAAATTGTTGTTGTTTCTCATCTGCAACAATTTGTTGCTTTTAGAGTCCGTTTGAATACTTATTTTTCAGGTGTTGTTTGTTTTTTGATACCAAACAACAAAATATAGGCGTTTAGTTAGGTTTTGTTAATATCTATTGTACTATTGTTTCTTATCAGCGGACTAAACCCATTTTTCACAAAAAACACTTCTTTTTTTATTTTATTTATTTCCACATTGGTTATTTTATATCCTAAGAGCAAAAATCTATCATTTTTTACTATACACTAATTATTAATCAGTAAACAACAAACAATAATTAGCAATAGCAAACAACAAATAACAACAACAAACAACAATAGCAGAACCAAATAGGCTAATAATCTTATTCTTTTGAGGTGATTGATCCCAACTAGACCTATTTATCGACGGATATGGGTCGGGTTTGTTAGACTTGATTAATAAAAAAGTTTGTTCAAGCCTAGTTTAGCCCATATAAAAATTAATTCAGACTTGGGTTGGATTTAATCGACTATCAATTCTAGGTCCAACCCAAGCCTTCCAATAAAATTGTTGCTCTTTTAATTTTTCAATTTTTGTTAATAATTAGACTAAAACAAAGACAATATGACAAAAGACGCATAATTATATAATATAACAAAACACTACAAAACTAATATCATGTAAATAATTTTTGTAGAAAAAGTTCATAATAAATTCAGAAACTATTTATGTGAAGTATAAATTAAAATTAAAAATAATAAACATATAAGTATATATTAGTCTGACTGGGCTCGGACGGAACTTGGGTATTTACACTGAACTCGGGTTCGGGTGAACTTAACATGTATAATGTAAACTTTTAGAAATCAAGACTGGACAGGCCGAGTGGATACTTTGTCCAATGAATAATTCTAACTTAAACCTAGATTTAATTAGATGGTGCAAATTAAATCAAATTTTAACTTTTTTTTAGGACAAATAAAATTTAAATATTAGTATTATGTTAAAGCACATTTTAGCAAAAGGAATCAAATACTAACTCCCAAAGAAGGTAAAATCAAAGGATACAAGTTCTATAAGTGAAGGAGAAAGAGAATCCAAATTTAGAAATAAAATAATTACTCAAAATAAGTGAGAATATTGGACTTTTTTTTTTTTTAATTATTTCTTTCCGAATAGAATCTCTTTGACAATTAAATTATGTTAAACCCCTCACTAATTGATTACTTTCTTTGTAACGTGAAAAGCATGGAATGCGTACTGCGCACCCTGCGTACTGCAGAAGGCTTCCTTTTGTAGTGGAAGTCAGTTTCTAATCCCCTTTTTATTTTATTTTATTTTAATTTATTATTATATACTATTTATTTGCTTTTATTATTTTTAATAAAATACTTATTTATAAAAAGAAAAAGGCAAATAATCTAAGTGAGAGTCGCGCCACTTTTTTTTACTTTTAATCCCCAAAAAGAATTTCACTTTAATTTTTTTTTTTTCATTTTATTTTAAATCTTACCGCGTATAGGAGGGAAATTTTGTACCACACGTGGCAACATGTAAAAAAAAAGGAAACTAGAGGTACGTCACCTAACTCCGTTAAAAAGTATGAGTAGAATTCCAAAACAAAATATCACGGCGTTTAATGAACCGTCGAAAACGATCCCTCTCTCTCATTCTGCAACGAACTACAAGCAGCCCCCGCACTATTATTATCTTCTCTCTACAGCCTCTCCTCTCCTTTTCCTCAATTCCTCTGGACAAAAATTGCTAGTTCTCTTTTGAATTGCTCCGATTGAGGTATGGCTTTTTGGATTTTCGGTGCTTGATTTATTACCTCTGTTACTCCGTTTTCCAATTCATTTTTCTGTATCAAATTCCTTTTTTTTTTTGTCCACTGGCGCAGTTTTTCGGCAATAAAATCGGATCTTTTAGACATGTGCAGTGTTTCCATCTCTGTTCTCTGATTTTTCTAGTTTTAGAGGTTTTTAGATTAGGACTCAATCTTCAGGGACCTATAAAGTAGCTTACTGATCCGATTTTCGGCCTGCCTTATCTATTTTCTATATTATTTTAATTTGTTTTTGGGTAATTTGTCTTTTTCTTTGTTGCCATAATTTTTATGTACATAAATTGATATTTTTTTTCTAGTGGTTTGGTTTGGTGGGGTTGGTGTGAACCAGTGAGTGGTAGAAGCTGAGAATTTCATTTTTCGTTTTGCTGTTCATCTTCTAAATCAGCCTTGTGAACTATCTTGTTCGTTCATGATTGACCGTTGATGAAGTAATTTGACTTGAATTTTCTTGCCCTATTTTTCTTCCCGTAGCATTCATTTTGACGATTGAAGCCCTTAATCTTCTCGAAGTTGGGTAAGCTTTTTTGCCCTTCTGAAGAATAAGATTTGACTTGTGTTCGCCGGCTATTTTGTCTCTGGGCTCAAATCCAGTGTTGTTTCGATGTGGAGTTGGTTGTTTTGAGCGCAGTCAAATTGAGACCATTCTTTTGGGTCACCGCTGCTCAAACTAATGTTTAAGGTACGGCGATTTTTTTCTTTTCCATTTTCAACTTCCAAATAAACAAAACTTAAATTAATCTGGCGAGTTAAAGGAATTCAATTCGGAATTTATCCTTTTTCAGTGGCGAAGCATCTTTGTTTCTTCAATTTTGGGATTCCTCTTACATGGTTGAATTTTGAACGAATTGGATCGCTTGGGTAGTAAATATGATGGGTTTTGTTTTTCCCTTCTTTTAATTGCAGGTGATGACCATTCTTCAGTAATCGATCCCTTTGGAGGAATAGTGCTGGACTTTAAGCTGTGTTTTATTTTTGGAACATGTGAGTGAGAAGTGTGGGTTTTATAGTAACACTTTGCAATAGCTGTGTTAAACTATGGGGGGTGCTTGTTGTGTTGCTGCTAGAGATAAAAATATTGTAAGTGGACCAAGTAGTGATGTCTTGCATAGGAATATACGGCATTCACCAACATGGAGTTTTAGGTGGGATAACAGAGGCCGAGTAGCAGGGGAGGAGACTTCTTTAACTTGGTTTTCAGATGCTAATAATAGAAATCAGGGGTCGGATATTAAGTACAATTCGGCTCGTGCATCCGGCGATGGTAGCCCATTGGATAGTTTTCAGAGGTGCACGTGGCAAAAGTCCCCAGCATCTGAAGGTACTGCTGCATTTGTAAGGACTCCTGCTTCAGGTAGAGTGCTGGTGAATTGATCTTTTGATTGAGGTGTTTTGCATACTGTTCTAATTCATAATGCAATTTTATCAATATAATTCTGTTTAGGCAACATGGTCCCATGATTCTTTGCTCTTAGCTGTATAATTACTTGATGGAGTTGTTGTAAAACATGCTTTTGCAACAATAGAGATAAGGGCCATTCTCGATTACACATATAATTGTCGTATTTCTTTTTCAAGATGATGCGATTCAAACACTCAAGGGGCTTGATCAGTCGTTTAGTGACACTTACCAATTTTGTGAATTGTAAATTTAGAGGGAGATGCTTCCAATGCATACAATTACAGAGTAGGAACTAGTATACAATGAGTGCTTCAAACTTCTTTATGTCATTTTCTGAAGGAACTATCACGAAAATGGTTCTACCTTTTGGCTTTTACCCATGGCCGTATTAAATGACCTATTATGTCTGCCTAGAACATTTTGCAAATTGGTTTTCGTCGGAGCATCGGTTATACTAATAGCTAGGTGAATGTGCTGTTTTGTCTCTTGAATGTCTTATCTTATGAAAATGTAAAGCTTTGCTTTCGAAGGAGCTCTGGTTCTATTTGGTTTTCCTACATGGTTATCTGTTATAGCTATAGCACAAGTTCCTTTTGGATAACCAAATTAAAGCTCTCAAGAATGGAGTATATTTGTGTTGCTTTTATGACCTTGACTAAATAGAGAATTTGGTGTATTCTCTGGGCATTTTGATAAGTTATTTGCTTCTTGTCAGCTATTGTTGTGCCATCCTTTTTAAAATGCTAGAGGTTTTACATTTCTTTTATAATGCTCCAAACACAGGATTATGAAAATTAGGAAACTGGACCATGCTAAAAAGCACAAAACCTAGTGATTATGGAAAAGGCTGAAGGGCATCTGGACCATAGATATTTGTTCACCCGCTCAGTTGGCGTAAATCCAATACACAAGTAGAAAGTTGATCAACTTAATTCCACGCTTTTTAGCATATGGTGGCAAAAATTGTCCCCTAGGTTATAATTGTTTTACTAAACTTTTATATGAAGGTTTTCGATTAATGTAGAATGCTAGGAGTTCAAAAGAAACATTTGGAAATTGTTTGAACCGATATATGCTGTTATGATATTTTGTCATTTTAAAGGAACATATGTTGGTAAATAGGAAAAGTTTAGTAGTAGTGTTAAGAGAATTATCTGTTCTATTTTTATGACCTCGACTAAAATAGAGAATTTGACCTATTCTCTAGGCATTACGATAAGTTAGATGCTTCCTGTCAACTACTTTGTGCCATCCTCATCCAAATACTGGGAGATTGAGGGTAAAAGCTTTTATATTTCTTTTATGATTTTCCAAACACAGTATTACGGAGATTAGGAATTGGACCATGTTAAAAAGTAATAAAGCTAGTGATATTATGGACAAGGCTGAGGCAGCTGGAATATAGAATATATTTTTTTTCACTTACTCAGTTGGCTACATGCCATACGCATGTTGAAAGATGATCAATATAATTCCATTATTTTTAGCACACAGTTGCTAGCATTCTCCCTGGGGCTATAATTATTTTAGCTAAGTTTTTATTTGAGGGCTCTTCAGTTAATGTGAATATGGTAAGAGTTTAGAGAGAGAGGCAACCTTTAAAATCAGAAAGTTTCCAATTTCAGTCTGAAAAAGTAAGACCAATCTTGGCATTTGTTAGCTTACTTTAACTGGAAATCCATTGTGAGATATGAGACAGCTGGCTTGTTATTAAGATTAAAGAGCCAAGTTTGAGCATATTGAAAGCTTATCTTGTGAACAGGTCAAGTTTGAGGTTCATGAATTTTGATTTGTATAAACATGCATGAGTTCATTTCAGCATATTTTAATTAGTAAAATTTGATTTTAGCTTTTAAGTTTCATGCATACGAATCTTATATACTTGAACAACATTCATTTGAAGTTCTAATAAGTTATGCAATTCCTGGTAATTCTAGTATGAACTAAGAGTTACAAGAGTGTGGTATACACAAAGCAAAAAAAATTTGTTTAAGTGTATTTGAGAGTTTTAAATATTTTCTTTTATTAATCCCTGTAAAATGCGGTTGTTGTGTCAGCAGATGAACTGAACTTTAGAAATGTTGCACTCAACTTTGCTGGGCTTGTTTACAGGTTGACAAAACCTAGTTCCAAATAGAATATTAATGTTAAATAGTTAGTTTTATGCATTATCAACATTCTGTATTCTCTGTGCCATTTGTTTTCCACTTTTCAATATTAAAGTCATGTTTATAGTCTTTTGCCTATCCTCAAATCTGCATGAACTGTTCCTGCTCAACATATCAGCTAATTCGTGATGCCTGCTTGTGATATGGTTATGTGGTCAGGCGGTCATCTCTCTGAATGTAATAATTCCTTCATAGTTTATTGAATGATAACCTCCAGACTTTTTTTTTTTAATGCTATACGTTTTACTAGTTTTTCCTTTTTTTCATGTTAGTGAGCTATGATATTTACATATCTTGCAGATCAATCTGTCTCAAGGAATATGTCGATGGACTCAAATTTGGAACAGGTAGATGTTCATCTTATGAAGGATACATATTGATGTGCTTTCTTTAGTTTGACACTAATCTGACAAGTTTCGAACTATTTATTCTGCTTTAAGGTGAAAGAGTCAACAGAATCCCCGACAGTTTCAGATCCTTCTCCCTTGAAGTTTTCTCTTTCATTGCCTTCAACTTCATCTGTAACGTCTCCAATATCATCACAAAATTACCTACGTCCTGCCAATTCAACCACTCCAAGTTGGCCCCATCAATCTTCTGCTCATGCATCTGACACACGAGTTCCAGAAATCAAGTCATCAAACAGCTTTTCAGTAACAGAAGAGAGGTCCTCAGTCCCTTCATGGAGCAATGAATCAACTCGAGGATCCCATGGTGGCTCTTCAGATGGTTGGTCTATGCATGCATTTTCAGAGCTCATGGCTTCTTCTCATAGAGAAAAGTGGTCTTTTGACAATGATTCGTTGGGCTTCAATCATGAGAAAAGCACATCCAGCGATCGGTTATCAACTTCTCCCTCTATTGATCTTCAAACATGTGGAGTCTGCTCGAAACTATTGACTGAGAAATCTTTGTGGAGTAGCCAGAAGCTTGTAATGAGTAATGAGCTCTCTGTTGTTTCTGTCCTGATTTGTGGGCATGTTTATCATGCAGAGTGTTTGGAAATTTTGACACCTGAAATTTGCAAGTACGATCCTTCTTGCCCTGTTTGCACTCTGGGGGAGAAGCAGACCCATAAGCTCTCTCAAAAAGCTTTTAAAGCTGAAATGGATTTGAAGGCCAAAAATAGAAGATCAAGGAATCGGATTGTGGACAGTGATGTCGATGTTGATTCTGTCATGTTGGATCGTATGAAAAGTAGCACGTACGAGGGGAAAGGTCCAAAGATGGGCTCCAGTTCCAGCATGAAGAGTTCCTCGGCAAAGCCTTTCTTGAAGAGGCATTTTTCATTTGGATCGAAGGTTAGTAAATCCATGGGAGAGAGCAACTCAATAAAGAAGAAGGGATTCTTCTGGACAAGATCGTTGAAAGTGTGAAGACGTATATCCAGCCATTAAGAGGTAATGTTTTTATGATTTTATCAGCACAAATCACTGAAAGTTATCATTTACACCACTCAATTGTACATATAATGGAATTTGCATTGATTTATTTATTGAAGTTTGTGTAATGATGAAGCTAACTCTGTTAATTTCGAAATTCATGGCTCTTGACCAAGTTTTATGCACACAGATCTCTGGATTGGAAAAGGGATGGTTAGGAGCAGAAGATGTCATTTGTTGAAGCTTGGATTAGTATATTATGCATATTTGCATGCATTCAGGAATCTCAACAAGATTAGCTTGTGGAGTTACACTGTAAAGATAAAAGTTAAAGAAATTCACATGAAAAAAGGGTCCTATATAGTAGAAGGAAATGCATCACAAGACTAGTGATTCAATTTCTTATTTTGTACAGATTATTGTTTGTTGCTTAGGCAAATTCATGAATTGATCGAATTCAACATTGTATGGTTAAAAGAACCTTCCAGTTCACACGTCACTAAGCCAAATATCATGTTGTGGGATTTTATTTATCTATTATGTTGACTTTCCGAATTGTTTGACTCTTCATTTCTAAATGATCTATCGTATACATTATCAATGTTTATTTAACTGTCCTACGGAAAATATTATGATCAAATTGTAAAACTGACAAATCAAGGTTTAAATTTAAAAACTCATGATAAAAATATTACTCCAAATAAGAATTGGCGCATTAATTAATTTATTCAATATGTATTTTGGATACTGATTTGGTTCTTTAAAGTATGTATAATGATTAATATCAGAAATTAATTAGATTATAGGTTGATGCTACTAAATTAACCATAAAACATTTATTTTGCGAGCCTAAGTTGAGTGTTAATCCAGGAAAAATAGATGCGAATGATGCAATAGATTAGCAGTAATTCAGAATCATGAAAGCAGACATGGTGTGGAGTGTGATGTTGCCGTTAAACTAATTAACATTGAACCAATGAATCAATGCTGATTCTTTCGAGTCCAAAAAAAAAAAAAAAAAAAAAAGGGAAAAAAGGTAAAATTATCTTTCAGTCCATGTTTTACTAATTAATGATGTTTTTAGTTTTCTCTTTTTTGTAAATTATTATTTTAGCTATTGTTCTATATGAAATTATACCAATTGAACTATATCGGACTTTTTTGTCCTTTAAATTTTACTTATCTAGAAAATAAATAATCATTTAATTAGATATAGTGTAAAAAAAAAAATGTAATCTTAAAATGATACGAATTAGAGGAATTAATTACATTCATAGTTCTTCAACTATAAAAAAATGGAACAAAATTGTCATAAAACTTTAATTTGTAATATAAAAATCTCATAATTTAATATTGGTTGTTGATATTATCTTTTTAATTGGAATATACCAAATTCGTTGATCGGAAATAACACAATTGTTAAAATCGCTAACAAACTAAATTTTATTTATTTTTATTTATTCACATTTTAAGTATTAAAAAAAATCGATAATCTAATATACAAGTAACATTTCTAGTGAACGAATTTACTGGTTAAAAGGACAAGAAAAAAAATAAAATTTAAATTAAGAAAATTTTTACATTACAAATCAAAACTTTATGATAATTTTGTTGTATTTCTCATAATTGAATGATATAAATATAATACACTCAAATTAAAGAGACATCTGAGTTGAGTGATAGCAAAAATTCGGAAAAGTTGATTTAGGCTCGGAAAACAAAGGAGGGACAGCTTGGGCGGTGGAATCACGTGATCCAAGCATAAGTGATAGCAATGAGATTGCCTATCTTTTTGTTTTAACTAAATTGTCTCAATTTATTGTCTTTATGTAAGAAAACAATTGTCTTGTCTGGTACACGTACCCTTTAACGTGTCAATTCATTAGTGCCACGTGTACAAAGCTGCTTACTTGCATGCAATATTCCCCACCGCCATGCATTTCATATCTTTAAGCAGCAGCCAAATTATTGCCTACACCTTCAGTTCGAGATTAATATATTCTACTTTACTTTCTCTCTTCCTTAATTTTCTTTTGTTTGTTTTGCTTGGTTGATTGAAATGGCAGATATAAGGGATGAACATGGGAATCCAATTCAACTCACAGATGAACAAGGGTACCCTGTTCAACTCACTGATGAACATGGCAACCCAGTTCATATCACCGGCATCGCTACCTCTCAAGCTCCGCTGGTCACCACCGTCGATATTGTCGATGTTCCAGCTACTGGGCTATTGGCCAATACTGATCAAAAGGATAAGGGGACTCGCACAGTTGAGCATTATGAGGAAGAGCATCAGGTACAACAAGTACCACCAGTACAGCACCATGAGCCGCCTCCTTCCACGGAGGTGATTAACAGATCCAGCAGTTCAAGCTCTGCCTCCGTGAGATTTCTTACTCTTTTACTTCTATTAATTATTTCTCTTCATTTTTCTTTAAACAAAACAATGCAAACTTTGTCACTTTTTACAGAATTTATTAGTCATTTTGTGCACTTTCAAAATACAATTTTAATTAAAATATAGTATTTACGTTTTTCCCCTTTCAAAAATGCATCTTAAAAATTCCACCCTCTCTCTTGAATTATGGATTTATTCTAGTACCTAAAAACTTATGGTGACATCAATAAGATAGTAGCTCCATGTTACTGCTATATGTTACTGTTACTGCCATGAGGTTGTGATTGTAAGTAATTGTAAGTAATTGCAGTAAAAATTTGATATAAATTTAGTATAATTTTATTGTAAAATATGCTTTTTGGCAACAAAATTGAATTTTCTTCGCCAAATTCACAGCCAAATTCACAACATTTCTAGTAGAGCTAGTTACAACAAAATTTAGAGTAAATTTTTTTTTTTTTTTTTGAATTTTATTAATGTGCAAAAATATATATATATTTAATTCATGCATAGTAAATCTATTGTTTTACATGGATTAAAATAAGAGTAATTTTGTCATTCTACTTAAATTATAGCTTTAACTGAATAATAACTTTGAAAAAAAGGATAAATTTGGCCCTCGCCCAATTAGATCTAATAAAAATTAAGTTTAGTTATTATTTTGGCTATTTAACTTGAGATTTTTAAACTAATTTAAAATGAGACGTATATGTTATCAAAAAAAAAAAAAAAAAATGAGACGTATATCGTATATGCATGCATTGGAAAATATATTATAGCACGTTTCATTTTCTTCTCTAGTTTGACTCCTAAAAATGTCGATTAAACAGTTAAATCGATATTAAAAAAAAAAATGATTTTAGATCAAATGAAGCTCAAAATTGAGCTCCATCCGAATATATTTTTTGTAGTGAATTATCCGAATAATTTTGATGAGAACAAAAATGAAGGGTGTTTTATGTGAGAAAATAATATGGTTGTAAAATTGATTTGGAATGAAGTCGGAGGATGATGGGCAAGGAGGGAGAAGGAAGAAGAAAGGACTGAAGCAAAAAATAAAGGAGAAATTAACGGGAGGAAAGCACAAGGATGAGCAGCGTACTGCCTCCTCTGCAACTGCAACCACAACCACAACCACGTCCGGCGAACATGAGAAGAAGAGTATGATGGAGAAGATCAAGGATATTCTACCTCGCCATCATAACCATTAAATCTTAGGAGATCTATTATATTATAATGTACATTTTATTAATTAATGTTGTGTATGGTGAATTCTCTGTGCTTGTTTAATTCATAGGTTTAGTACTGGATTTATGATAATGATGTGTAAGAATTGAATCTATATATGCCTTTTAAATACATTTCACACCATATGTATGTCTTAAAGAGTATTTTAGTCGTAAAAAGTGATTTATGTATCTTTATTGTACCTCTGACTTGAAGGAGTATTATATTCTAATCCTAAAATTTTTCAGATTTGATCATGTGGTGCTTCTAAATCAATCTAGAAATTTTCCATATTCCATATACGAGGCAGTAAATGGAAGAATGGGAGTGCTAGGCTTTTCCCTTCTTAGAAGGAAAAATATTAGTTGAAAATTGGAGAACATGATTCACTTTTTAGTAATGTTCCGTTGGAAAAACAACTTCTATTCCATAAATTTAAGAAATCAACTCGTAGAAAATTGAAAACTGATTTTGGAGACTATATTTTAAGTCAACTTTAAGTCGTTTTTGAAGTTACTATATTCTGACTGATTAAACAAAATCTAGCAGAGTTTTCTCTTCTTTTTTTTTTTTTCACCGCTTTTGAGATGATTTTTCTTTTTCTTGTCTGTTATTAATTTTGAAGTTTTTCTATTGAAGATGTTCTACTTTTTTTAATTTTGATTCAGTTTTCTTATTTTAGATCTAGTATATCTGAAAGTTTTCTAAATTTGTTTCTAGTATTACTGGTGTCCTTTTCAATTGTGTATTGGTTCAGTTAGTCTCCTGAATTTTGAAAAAGTGATCCAGTTTATCTCGTTGTTGCCACGTGTTAATTATTTTTTGTTTGTATCGTTGGATTTTTTAAAACAAATGTGTCATAAACGTTGGTTTAGTAGGATTTAAAAAGTAAACTAGGTTGGTTTTTTCGGAATTTAGGAGAGTAATTAGATACTTTATAAGTTCAAAGAAATAGTAGATCCTTTGAACCAAGTTCAAGAGGATCTGAATGTATGAAGCCCTTATTTTAAGCATCAAATTAGTAATCAATTTTTCTCTATTAAATTTATAGAATTATTTAATAGTAAATAATAAAATGTTAATAAATTCAAGGGTAAATTAGTAATTGTGGGTAATATATATTATTTATATAACTTTTATTAGTCAAATTATTGATTTAAAAGGTTTAATATATCCATTATCCTTTAAAGTTAGAAACAATCATCTACTATCACCTTTAATTTACGGAATGTCCAGTTTTCTCTCTCATTTTGGCCAAATCGATCCATTTTATCTCATCATCTTGGTTAAGGTTCACGCTTTTTGAATTATACTTGCTTGACACGTATATTAAAGAGTTATTTTGGTCGGTTTAGTTAATATGAGAGGCTAAACTATATGTTAAGTAAGTTCAGGGTGTTGATAGATGATTGAAGCCAATTTTAAAGAGCAATTAATGTATTAGACCATTGAAAAATTAATTTTTTTCCATTCCATCCTCTCAAACTAAACAATTCCAAGAAAAAAAATTTATTATTCCTTCCCTTACTCCATTCCTCCAACAAAACTCTACCCATTTTCCATAAAATTTACCTCTTGCACCAAACACACATTTAATTAAGAATGAATGAGAATAGTAAAAAAAAAAAAAAAAAGAAGTGCAAAGTTAATAAAAAAAAATATGAAAATTAAAGTTGGTTATTTTTCAATGAAAAGATCATAAAATGTAGATAGGCCTACATTTAGACCCGGCTACCATACCCATGGATCTGTTTGATACAATATGACAAATTATGCTAAAATTATATAGTGGACACATGGATCTGTTTGGTTGTCTACAGGAAAAAGAAGCAACTTTTTGGTACTATTTTTATTAACCGATGGTGGTTTTTTTACAACTCTTCGTTTCCTTTTACTTTGGATCTTTTTAATTCTCTATGTAGACTACAAACCACCATGAAGGAATGATATTTTAGCACATAATATGCACTCACAACGAACAAATAGTCTTGCATTATTATTCCTCAACTTTAGCCTATAGAAGATCATTGTATGTATTTAAGTGTATATATACACACACTAGGATGCATGATCTTTCAACTCACCTACAACAAATAGACCCACATGACGTAAAACTAAAGTCTTATCTGTCATTACATAGAAGATCCAGAAACTAAAAAGAAGAAACAAATACCAAGATGCAATGGAGTTGAAGAGGACGAACTTGAAGCAAATAACGATGGAATCGATGAAAGCAATCATTAAAACTAAATTAGAGATTTGAAACCGAGGAGAGAGAAGGGAAGAACCATCAAATAGCAAAAGAAAGAGGGAGAAGCAAAAAGAGAAGATATAAAATTTACCTACGAACACAATAGGAGTTGTAGAACAAAGACAACTGAGCGACCAGCAGAGGCATACATACGGCAGCAACGGTGGCGAAAAAAGGTTGACGGCGGAGCTAGAGTTACAGAGGTGGCAAAGAAGGAAGAGAGAGATTGGAGGATATTCAGGAAGAGCGAGAAAAGGAGAAGATTAATGGCGAGAGAATGGATACTAATTGTGTGGTACTGGAATGCATGCAAGGAATGACTTTAGGTGAAATACTTTGAAAAGATGAGATTGAACAATGTCCTTTTTTATGTAAGAAGTCAGAATAATCCTTGAAAGTATATGGACAGTTGATTGAAAGTAATTGCAAACAGTCTTTCAATTGAAAGTGAAAACATTATGAAACTCACTCTCTCTTATATATTTAGATAGATATTGTGAAATAAGAGAATTGTAATGAGAAGTCGGCATAAAACAACATGAGCAAACAACAATTAGATTCGATCCAAAATGAAATATACTATTTTTTCAAATAAAAATGGTACCAAATTATACGGTCTTATCTTAAACTATAAAAGAAAACAAAGTATACTTCACCCCCGAACTTGTCACTTCATACCATAAATACTACTAAACTCAAGTCCCCTACCTTTTAACACCTTTCCTCCATTGTCCTTATGACCTGAATTCGATGATATTTCTGGGTGGAATTCATTTTTAATCTCTAAATCTTACTCATGATTGATTACTTGAAAATTCCCTAAGTCCCCATAGCCTTTCGTACGCAATTTATCAACAACCTCTTTGTCCAAAATTATCACATCCAAGCCTAATTTTCGAAACTTTAGCAAAGATCAACCCATTTTTATCAACATCAAAGATTGAAATTAGATAATCGTCTTTATGTCCTCCACTATTGGTTAATAAGTAATGAACTCATATTATAAGTCCACAAACCCATCTACATATTGGAATCCATATCACCAATTCTTTAACTTCTTTACTGGTTTTTGACTTTTCATAGTTAAGCTAGAGACGCAATTCACTCAGCTCTTACGAAGACATCTAGCCATCTCCATTTTTTTTTTATAGATTTGCATGAAAATTTATTTGTAGTAATTGGTAATTTCCATTGTTGCACGCTACAAAAAATGTTAGATTTGACAGAAAAAAGTTTACATCGAAGTAAGTTTTATTGTCAAAAAACTCATTTAGCAACAATATTCAAAACTTATTGATATATGTATATTAATGGCAGTAAAATTTTATTATATTTGGTTCCTGTGTATTCAATCTTTACAAATTGCAATTTATACAAGTTGGAAGATAATGAATAACTGTTGTAGACACTTTTAGATAGTGTTAACAGCCGTTACTCTGTTAGTAACAGAATACCAGCTCACACTAACAAAATACCAGAATGTTGCTGCTCTACTAATGTATACTCCGGCTCTGCTATAGATGCTACGGCTCTGTTGTAGCACCTATCGGCTCTGCTTTATTATTTATTCACAACATCCCCCCTCAAGATGGAAGGATTACAGCATCAATCATACCCATCTTGCTCAATGCAGGAACCATGTGAGCATGACTAAGAGACTTAGTAAACAAATCAGCTAGTTGTTGATCTGTGGAGACAAAAGAAGTAGAAAGGAAACCAGAGTCAACACATTCTCTTGTAATGTGACAATCAATATCCACATATTTCATTTGCTCATGGGAAACAGGATTTTTAGCAAGAGCCAATGCAGCTTGGTTGTCACAATAAAGAGAAATGGGAAGAGTAAGAGGTACCTAGAAATCCTTCAACAAATAAGAAATCCATTTAAGTTCACAAGAAGTAGAAGTATGGTTTTCAGACCCAGACCGGTCATCGAACCGGTGAAGGGATAGATTCATGGATTTTGGATTAAACCGGAATAAACCAGAATCGAACCAGATTTAATAAATATATTAAAATATTAATATATTTTTATTTTTATTTTATAATATATGAAAATTTGAACATTTTTATTATAATTCCTTAAGTTTAAGCATTTCAAACACAATATAGTAATTAAAAAAGCTCAATTTATGAAATATAGTTTTTATAGTTACAATTAAATGTCGATTTAATTTAAAATAATTTAAAAATACAAATTATATTTTATTTTAATTGAAACACCTCAAAATAATAACTTAAATTTTATATTCAAATAATTAAAAAAAAGTCTGGTCGAACCAAAAAACGGTCTGGTTCACAGTTTTCAGGTTCGACCGGACGGTCCGACCGAAAGTTGACAAGTTATTGACCAGAATGAAAACTGGACACAAACCGACCGAACTGACCTCTGGTTCTAGTTGAACCCGGTCCGACCGATCGGTCCGGTACAGTTTTCACAACTATGTGTATAAGTCATGCTTCTATATCCAGCTTCAGTGGAGCCGCGACTGGTGGTAGCTTGTTTTTTTGTCTTCCAAGAAATGAGAGAAGAATCCAGAAAAATACAAAAACTAGTAAGAGACCGTCTTGTGATTTTACAAGTTGCCCAATCTGAATCATAGTAAGCCTGAAGCTGAAAATCACGGCTGGAAGGATAGAACAGACTGTAGTGCTGTGTGCCTTTAAGATACTTCAATACATGACAAGCTGCCTTGTAATGATGTATACACGGAGTCTGCATAAATTGACTGAGTTGTTGGGTAATAAAACTAATATCCGGCCTTGTAAATCCCAGATATAACAGTTTGCCCACCATTCTTCGATACTGCTCTAGGTGAGGATATAAATCCCCTGTGTCAGTAAGAACAATTCCTGATGCCAAAGGACTAGAAACACTCTTCGCATCTTGTAATCCGGCATCCTTGAGCATATGTCCTATATACTTGGACTAAGATAAAAGCAATCCATCGGATTACCAACATATCTTAATGACCAAGAGATATTTAGCAGGACCCATATCCTTAATGGTAAATAAAGAATGCAAGTATGCTTTCATCTATTGAATTACAGTTTCTGAGGCACTGTTTAATAAAATATCATCGACGTAGATCATTAGAGAAATAAAATTATCATTAGACCCCTTCATAAAAAGGCAGTGATCATTATAAGATCGAGTGAAACCAAAATCTAGAAGCTGATCAGACAATTCCTTATGCCACTGTCGACTAGCCTACTTCAGACCATATAAAGATTTAACCATCCTGTATACCTCACCAAAGTTAGCCTTTTCATAACCCAAAGGTGGTTGCAAATATACATCTTCATCTAAATGACCATGAAGATAAGCATTATTCATATCGATCTAATGAATGAGCCAATTTTCAGCTGCTCCAATGGCCAAAAAGAGCCGAACAGTAACACTTTTTGCCACTAGACTAAAAGTCTCATGGAAATCAATTCCATATGTTTGATTGTAGCCTTTGGCCACACGTCTGGCCTTGTATCTATCCACTTCACCCGAAGGCTTGTATTTAATACGAAAAACCCATTTGGATGCTAATGGTTTCTTTCCTGCGGGCAGAGTTGTTAATTCCCATGTATTATTACTTTCCAAAGCTTGCAATTCATCTTGCATTGCTTTCACCCATGTTGGATCCTTCAAAGCTTCTACAAAACTCTTTGGTTCTTTACACTGCTACAACTGCACCTGAAAAGCTTGTTGGGCAACTGAAAACTCCCGTACGATAGGTAAAACACTTGAATATGGACCAATTATAGTATTGACAATAAAATCCTGAAGCCAAGATGGAGGTTGAGTTTGCCGAGTAGATCTACGAAGAAGATCTGATTGAATCAACTTGTCTTAAGTTGGAATGGAATCTACTGATGACACTTCATGAATATCAGCCTTCAACTGTTTGAAAGGAAAAATGGATTAATAAAATATCACTTCTCTAGTAACGACAATTTTCTGTGTCTCAAGATCATAAACTTTGTAACCTTTTTTGCCTAACAAAAAACCAAGGACAATACCTTTATGTGCTCTCTGCTGCAATTTGTCAGTAGAATGCAAAATTTTGTAAAAACATTGGGAGCCAAAAACATGAAACTCCTGATAAGAAGATAAAGTACCATAAAATCTTTCATATGGTGATTGCCAATGTAACTTTTGACTTGGCAATACATTTATAATAGCCGCTGCTATAAGAATTGCTTCTCTCCAAAACTGCAGCGGTAATCCTGCCTGAAACATGAGTGCCTATGCAACTTCAAGTAAATGACGATGCTTCCTCTCAACTACACCATTTTGTTGCGGTGTGTAAGGACAGGTTCGTTGATGAATAATTCCAAGATCACGGAATAGAGTGGAACAGACTTTATTAATGAATTCACTTCCATTATCACTTCGCACAATTTGAACAACACCAGCAAATTGAGTTTTAACCATGTTCAAAAAAGTTTTAATAGCCTCTGGAACGTGCATTTTGGATCGAAGTAAAACAATCCATGTAATGCGTGTGAAATCATCTACAAGTGTTAAGAAAAACCTTGCACCAGTAAGATATTCCACTTTATAAGGACCCCAGACATCCATATGAATTAATTGAAATCTGTTAACAGTACAAATGGTACTTGAAGAAAAAGGAAAGCGATTCTGCTTTGCATAAGGGCACACTTCACAATTCCGAGAATTACATTGTAGATCAATTTCTTTTATATGACTAAGTACATCAAATGACACATGACCGAGACTCAAATGCCAAACATCTACTGCATTATAATGCTTCACTTCCACAGTGCTTAAAGCTTTATTAATCAAGCACCGTTTCACCCGTTCAACAATTGAATCGGCAAAGGAATCTTTATCTAACAAGTATAAGCCTCCCACCAACCAAGCAACTGCCAATAACTCATAGGTTGCTAGGTCCTGCAAGTAACAACAAGTGTCACTGAAAATTGCTTCAATGCGCATCTGTTTCATCAATTGACCAACAGAAAGTAGGTTATTCTTAAACTGTAGTATATACAAGACTTCGGTTAGAACAAAATGTGGAACTATCTGTACAGTTCCTACATGACTTATGGATGAAGAACTACCATCCGATATACTAACTGTTTGCTGATAGGATACAAGCTTCTAAGAAATAAACCAGTGAAGATTTCCACACATGTGCGATGTAGCTCCACTGTCAACAATCCAAACATGCGATTTTTCAGTATTAAGTGAAGAACTTTTACCTGAAAAACCAGCAAAAGCAGTAAAATCCGAGGAAGATGTTAGTGGAGAGTTACCAACGGTTTTGTTTTCCTTCAAAATTTTGTACATTTCTTATAGCAGAGTAGTCATAGCACCAAAGTTCTTTTTGCTTCCTCTATTGCTTCCTTCATCATCATAATCTGCAGTAGTATCCTTGAAACCAACTACATTATTAGATCGATTAATAGGATTAGTATGAATCAGTTTTCCCATCGGTTTAGGACCTTTCGACCAGTCTGGATAACTTATGAGTCGAAAACTATGGGCGTATTGTGCCTAATGGACTCACAACATTCACACCAACCATTTGTAACTTTCTTCTTGCCTTTCACATCATTCCTTTTAATTGGACCTTTACTGAAACTAGTAATTTCTAGATTCTGATCAACAACACCTTCATTTTGGCTCTCTATTCGTAAGACCATAGAATATGCCAGATTCACATCAGGTAAAGGATCCATAAGTAAGATCTGGTTACAAACATCATTATATTGGTCATTGAGGCCCATTAAAAACTGTATGAGTTTGTCTTCTTCAGAAATATCAACAAACCTCTTAAAAGAATTGCAAACACAAGTTCTAATCACTCCACATTTACAGCGAGGCAAAGGCTTAGCATACTCATTTCATCCCATAATCTCTTTATTTTACTAAAATACATCATCAGAGAAAGATTACCATGAATATTAAGGCTCATATCTCTTTTAATCTTGAATAGCATCGGTCCATTGCTATAACCAAATCTGTGCTTTAAATCCCTCTATAACTGCCTTGAAGATGCAACATACAAAAAACCTTCAGTAACTTCTTTGGATATTGTGTTTAATATCCAACATGTCACTAAACAGTCATTTTTATGCCATTGTTTGTAACTAGGATCTATAACTTCAGGAGGATCTTCCTCTCCAAGAATGAAATCAAGCTTCTCCTTTACTGTTAATACTCGGATAATAGAATTGCTCCAAGAAAGATAGTTTTTCTGTCTTATGAGACTGATATTGATTAATAGAAGACCTAGATTGTCAGAGAAAGTAGACGATCTGCTTCCTTGTTCTATCGAATCTACTTCTTCCATGTGCTCTTCTTCAGCAAATTCCAGTGGAAATCTTCCTCCTTGTGGAATTTCTTGTACTATATTTCTCCTCCTCGCCATCTGCTCAACCTAAAGCTCTGATACCATATTACAAAGATCGAAAATTGAAAATTACAAAGATCAAATTGTAAACTGTATACTGTATTAAGTTGTGTATTCAATCATTACAAATTGCAATTTATACAAGTTGGAA
Organism: Euphorbia tirucalli; assembly: GCA_039660915.1. Taxonomy (NCBI): domain Eukaryota; kingdom Viridiplantae; phylum Streptophyta; class Magnoliopsida; order Malpighiales; family Euphorbiaceae; genus Euphorbia; species Euphorbia tirucalli. The sequence continues at coordinate 19,332,566 of CM077639.1, forward strand.
GATAATGAATAACTGCTGCAGATGCTTCTAGATAGTGTTAACAGTTGTTACTCTGCTAGTAACAGAATACAACAGAATATCAGCTCACACTAACAGAATACCAGAATGCTATTGCTCTACTAATGTATACTCCGGCTCTGGTATGGATGCTGCGGCTCTACTTTATTATTTATTCACAACAATATATATTTTTCGGCTTTTCTTAGATATATTATGCTGAGGGTTTAACCAAAATTAAAAGTTAAAATTATAGGTGAGGTCCAAAAATATCTTTTAGATGTTATTTATATAGACTTAAGGTCCAAAAATATCTTTTAGATGTTATTTATATAGACTTAACTGCATGAGTGAACACAAATGTGGGGTTAGACCAATGTAACATAAACCTACTTGTGTTAAGGCTTAATCTACTTCACTTATATGTCACTGTTTATTATCATTTATATTCAGATCATAATAGTCATAGGGATAATGAGTGAAAGTGTTGAAAATTGGGTGACAATTTTACGAAATTTAGTTTAATGGCCTTTAGGGTATAAAGGTAAACATTCGAATGGTGAAATTTACCTAAAAAAACCTACAACCTTGTAATTTTACTTATTTAAAATTTTTTTTTATGTTGTGTTCTATGTTAAAATCAAAAAGTTGGAAAATATATATAATCAGCAGATCTAAGGTAAAACTAAACGAAATTAATTTTTACGAAAATAAAGAGAAAAAATAACTCTACACAAATATTTACACTAACAATCGGATCCGATTCAAAACCAATCCGATCTAATCTTATTGAGTATCCTTAGGTTGGGTTGGTGTTTTTAACCGTCAATCCATAGAATGCTTTCATTATTGGATTGGTCCAATAGTCATTGGATGCATCCTTATGCAATTTTAGCTTGTGTTGTACAAGCTTCAAGTCGAAAGAATATTTGTGTGTAAGAGAACGTCTAAGATAATAATTAATAAAATTTATTATTGGGCCTTACCTACCAGCTTAAACTGTTGGGTCAAATGGTTCCATATCAATATGTACTACTAATTTCTTTATATAAAAAAATTCTACGAAAATGACAAAGATTCTTTTTTTATATATGTAATTACCTTGAGATATAATTCAAGAGCTGTAGTATGCAAGTCTTTCTTCATTGATGTATCATCATTGATGTTTTTGTCATTGTAAATACAAATCAAAATTCCATCAATTTCATATTGAAAAGTATATGATAATCCAAGTTTTTGAAACATATCAATTAGCTCAAGCTAATTCAAATAAGTATTGGGTTTGTTGAGCATCATCTTCATTTCTTCCTTGAGCTTACGAAAACGATTAGCGTACTTTTCTTCCCGTATCATGTATTACTATCTCAATTGATTCGTTGCCTATAGAAGAGAATTTTTGTAAAAACAAATCACTACAAATAATGTTAGTCCTTATGAAAAATATATTCTAACAGGGGCTGAATTGAATATATTATAAATTTTCGCCTAATGAAATACCCTTGCAATGATTACGGAATAATAGAGAATTGCAAGAGCTATAAAAAGAAATAATATTCAACCCAACAAGTAATACTCAAACACTTTAAACAAATATGGATATATCAACAAGGTAAAGTGCTTGAAAGTAAGAGAGTTTGAGTTTGAGATTATGGACACGAGATTTATAAAGGTTTAGCAATTCCAACCTACTCCTCTCCTTAAACTTCCCACTTGAGACTTTTCAGTATGACCCTTTTGAACAGATAAGAATCAAGCTTAAAAGCCTTACAGCCTAAAGCTACCTAAGTAAGTGAATCCCCTCACTTACACATTTTTTCATGAGAAAATTGATAAACTCCACACCTAATCTGTACAAGCTCAATTAAGAAACTTACACTCAATTTTTCCTAAGGCAAATTTAGAAACTCATCACCTTATTTTTGACAAGCTAAATTAGGAAACTTACAACCTCAGTTTTATAATTTAATTAAGAAACTTTATAATGTCAATTTCATAGCTCAATTGACAAACTCTAGTTACTACAAAAGATAGAGATTTGGTAGTACAAATGTATCGCTAATATTTTCCCACTACAAAGTCAGGTATGAACTCGGTTTGGTGATGTTGTCGGTGAGACTAGGAAGAAAACTCTTGAAGCTCAAACATTCCTTTGTAGTGAGAGATGCTCTATTGTAGAAAGAAAATTTTTATCACATGGAAGTTGGTCTCCTCTTAATCTCCCAAGCTGATTTTGAGTTCCTCGTATAGGTAAGAGCAAGAAACTAGCCATTATAGACAAATAAGCAATTAGTCGTTATTTCATCTTTTGCTGTTTGACTTCAATTTTAGCTTGCTAATTCTTGAACTCTAATTAAAAACTTGTGCCTTGCTCTTTTCTCTTGGTCATTTAGTGTGCTATTGCTGAGAGGGAGATCTACTAATTGTTTTGTATTTGAGAAATTCTTTTTAGCATCCTAAATTTTGTATTGCTGATGAAGTCAATTCTGTCTTCAAGAATGACCCATTTTAGCTAACTAAAATCTCTAGACTAAATCTTTTTCTTTGTATAGACTTTAAAAACTTGTTATTCGGTCTTGTCTTGACATTCTCAACACTTCGAATTTCAGGTTGGCATAAATAATTGTATGAGCGAATCTTCTTAATATATTTCCAACTTGCATCTTGAATTATCTCTTGGATTGATTATTTTCTCCTAAAATTTTAATTAGTGGATGATATATATATATATATATATATATATATATATATATATATACATACTCCTCAAACCGTCTTTATCGTTGCTTTGAAATTGCCAAAATAAATTCAAATTTCTTTTGTAGTCAGGCGTGAAAGGTGAATCTCAATGTACGGGGGTAAAACTAAAAAGGGTATTTGGTGGATGATTCGGGGCCAAATTGGAGTTTATGCCGAAAAATGATAAAAAGAAAATACAGGTTTGCCAGTGCACCGAGTAAAATATTAGGGATTTCATTGTAATTAAACATAATAAAAGTGGTCGGAGAATATCACATGTTACCGGCCTCGGCCTCAGTCTCCCCTCTTCCACTTCGCTCAGCAGCTGTCTGTATCTCAGCCCCTCAGCCGTCGCTAAAGTCTTCCTCTCCACATTTGCAAATGCTCACTCAAGCTCAATCCTATTTCATCTCTCTACCTTCCAAGTTCCTCCTTCCTCCTTCCTTCACTCTCTCCGATTCTTCCTCCCTCCATTTCCCTCTAATATCCGCCTCCGCTTCTAATCTTCCATTCCTCTCCCTGAAGCGTCAGTCTTTTATCCCTCTGCAGACCTGTTCAAAATTCCCTTCCACTATGACCTCAAATTCAAAACTCTCTGATCACTCGGATACTCTTCAAATTGCTCCTACTGACGCTGACCTTGATTGCTTCGCCGAAGTTGCCAATAAGCTTGCCGATGCCTCTGGTCATGTCATTCGCAAGTACTTCCGGAAGAAATTCGAAATTCTCGATAAGGATGACTTGAGTATGTTCTTGTATGTATATTTGTCTAATGAATGCATTATTTTCTCCCGTTAGTTGAAAGAATTCTATTTATCGTATTTCCTGATAAATTTGAAGGTTTTTGTGCTGAGAATTTCTGTAGTGTGTATTGCTTTGCTTCTACGTCAATAGAGATTTCATGATTCTATGACACTGAGAGTGCTTCTATGAATTGCTGAACAGCGATAACCAGAGATTAAATGTGGGTTGATAAGATGATTTAATCTAGTTACTGCTATGACTTATCAGCGTCTAAAAAACAGAATTCTGATGGTTAGAAATTTTCATCTTGTTTCGCATTTTGTATTTCCATTATAAAGTGCTTACGTTTACCAAGTCAAAGCCTTTTCATAGTTTGGTTGAAATTCTGCTTATGAATATTTTAGTGTCTTCAATCATCATATGCTTTTTTTCAGTCTTCTTGTCTATCCCAGGAACTATAATAATGCATGTGATTCTGTGGCTGCTTTCGGCAGCTTATTGCATAGGTTTGTTTCTGAGACTTGTGTTATTCATTTCACCAGGTCCTGTAACAATTGCTGATAGAGCAGCGGAGGAATCTATGGTTTCAATTATATTGGAGAATTTCCCTTCCCATGCTATGTGAGTTACATACTTCTGTTTAATTGCTGACTAAAAAAAGACAATCAGGTTATAGCCTTATTTTATTTACATTCTCTAAGCCGGAGTTGGTTGAGCTTTCCTTATGAAATTTTTAATCACTTTATGGCTGGTTTATTTTTAATGTAATTCTGGAAGAGTTATGATTGTAGTTATGGTGAGGAGAATGGCTGGAGGTGTAAAGAGATGTTCTCAGATTATGTTTGGGTTTTAGATCCAATAGATGGGACAAAGAGTTTTATTACTGGTATGCTTCCTTCTGTTTTCTATAATATTTCCATTGACATATGATATTTGATATTTTCTAGAAGTGATTTGGTAGCTCAATTGTTCAGGCAAACCTGTGTTCGGTACGCTTGTTGCTCTACTTCATAGAGGTCAACCGGTAAGAATAGCTTGACTTCTAGTTTTGAGTTTCAATTGGGCAGTCATTTTTCATACTAACAGTTCCACCAGAAAAAGAAAAAAAAGTGGTTTCCTTTTAGTGCAAATAAGCCTGTCACCGTAGTTTGTAGAGTAAGGATATCATTATGCTTTGCTTCCTCTCTAACGCCAAAACAGGAGAAACTACTTAATCAATCAGGATAGTATTAACAGTTTAGTGTCGTATCCTCCAAATATTCTATAGTAGATAAAGGAAATGAGTTATAGGACGTAAGACATTGTAATTCTAAATTTCTTCTCTGAATTGATAAATTTGATGCATTGTTATATTTGAAGAAGGGTAATGTACCAATCTTCATTGACATTGATTGAGCTGTCCATATCCTTTATAGAAAACTAATATAATGCCTTTGCTCTGATTTAACTATTAGACAAGCACATTGGCAATGAATTTAATCTTGACATCACATGCTATATGGATTTTCAAGTTCTTAACAGCATTGGAGATCGAATTGGTTTTGCTTAAATCCTACAGCTATTCACACTTGATAAAGGTCATTTGTGTTGTGCAATGGTAGAGTTCTCGACTCTGGAGTCTGTGAAGCATGTGCAACATATTGCGCATTTCAAACATTAGAACAGCCACTTAATGTAAATAATGTAGGACTGTCTCCAGAATTTTCCCAGGACTTTTTATTTGTAGCCATAACTAAGTCATTTTTAAATGTATCATGAGTTTTCAGTTATCTCATTTGGTTTATCTCTTTGCATATTGTTGGTTGGAGCATCTATTTTTAGCTTCTAAACTCGGAGTTCTATAGGATTTGCTAGAGACACATTGGATGGCTCTTGATCTGCAAAATAGCTTCTATTTGAATGAGTATTATATTCTTCTTCAAGTGAAAAGAATGTCTTTGCAGATTCTTGGCATAATTGATCAACCCATACTCGGAGAAAGATGGATTGGGATAAATGGAAGGAGAACAACACTAAATGGAGAACAATTGTCCACTCGAAGTTGTGCAAAACTGTCACAAGCATATCTGTATGTTCTCGTTGTCTTTTCTTTCATATATATATATATATATATACATGAAAAATGTGACAGTCAAAATATTTTACTTTTGTGATTCAGTTGCCTTTTCACTGAAGTCACGTGACTAGTGTGTATCTATTACTATTTGGTTTTCTCTGTTTCCCCTGGCTAGGTACACCACCAGTCCGCATTTATTTAGTGGGGATGCTGAAGAGGCATTTGCCCGTGTTAGAAGTAAGGTCAGTATAATCCCAGAATAGGTTTTGACTGAGATGTTCACCTGCTATTGTTCTAGTGCAATATTGAATCAAAGGCGTGATAAATAAGAATTCAATTACAATGAACATATAACCTAAAAAGAATAGCCTTGACAATTGCTGCTCTCTTTTCACTTGATAAGATTCAAACTATTAAACTACATCATTGAAGTTTATAGTTACATGTAAGGACTTTTCTCATTATTCTTTTCAACTTTCAATGGAAATGTTTAACAGTTCTAGTGTGTGAGCATGGTCAATTTCCAACCTGCATAACTAATTAAATTCCACGGAAAGACCTGTCATTGGATAACAAGCAGAAACCTTGATCAAACTACAAGGCTCATGGCAAAGAACCCCTGTCACTTTGTTGAATTAGAAACATAATGGTTTCATTCAGAAAAAGAAAGAGATTTGTTATTAAGCTCTCCCTTTAACTATTTCTATTGTTTGCAGGTGAAAGTTCCACTATATGGCTGTGACTGCTATGCTTATGCACTTCTAGCTTCTGGATATGTGGATCTTGTCATCGAGTCAGGCCTTAAGGTATGCTCATTTTCAGTTCTACTGTTGATTGATTAGCCCATATAGCTTCGCCTCCATAAACAGTAAAGGGTTATTCCTAGTTAGTGAGTTCTGAACTGTTAAGAGACATCAAATGCTGGAGGGCTTCAATTCATCTTTATTATAGCATTGTCCTACAGCATATTTTGATGAATGGTGTGATACTTCCTATTTGGATAAGGAATTTTCATCTGCACATTTGTATCACTGTCAAAAAAACTTGATTAATGTTGTAATTTTGTTTTTACCAGCCGTACGACATCCTGTCCCTTGTTCCTGTGATAGAGGGTGCTGGAGGTATTATAACTGATTGGAAAGGCGATCATCTTTGCTGGGATGCTTCTCCAAATTCTCCTGCAACAAGTAGGTTTTCATATATTTCATGCTAACCTTGTCAGTGATGTTCACTTCGTCTTAAAATTAAGTCTATTATCGAAACAGTGAATAGGATTGTTTGGCTATGGATCCGTTTTGAGTTTTTGATGTTACATTAATATAGTGTAACTTTCAATTGGCATGTGATCCATGGTAAGAATTGTAAACTGAGTAAACTAATTGTTGTAATATGAACAGGTTTCAATGTGGTGGCAGCAGGGGACAAGCAGCTTCACCAACAAGCAATCGATGCTTTAGAATGGCATTAAAGATTTCACTAAACGTTGATTGCTGTAAAATTTCCGAATTCTTTATTCGGTTCAATAAGAAAAGGATAAGAAATAATCTAGAAACAGATAGGAAAAAAGTGAGCCGAATTATCAATTTTGCCTGCCATATTTAGATAAAGAAAATGGCTAGGACAATTTTAATTTTATTGTGGGGGAAGGAATATATATATATATATATATATATATATATATATATATATATATATATATATATATATATATATACATTTTGGTTTCACCCCTCCTTGTGGATGTGTTTATTGAGATTTGAACCCGAGTCCTGCTTCATAAACTCAGCTTGTGTTACTAATTAAGTTACAACCTACAGATAGAAGAAGGAAGGTTATATAGCGGAATTGCCTCGTTTTGTTTCATGGTTATAGTAACTTCTCTTCATAAGGAAAATAATAATAGAAACATTATTATTGATAATTGATAACACTTAGAGATGGATTTGTCATGTACATATGGATTCAGACTTGAAATACAATAAAGTTAGAGGGGGCGGGGTGTCTAGTAAAGCCCTTTCGATGCCAAAGTCAGTCGAAGATTATAGTGAGAGGGAAGTAAAAACCTATGTACAGCCAAATTCTAATTCGTTCTCTTGGTAGGTAATGAGGAGGTCAAATTTCTACTCTACACGTGTAGGGTTTGAAGATCAAGGTTGTTGTTGTGCTTGTTGCAAAATCTTAGACAACTCATACTTTACACGTGTCCAAACATGATTAGCTTATCGTAAAGTCATGATCTTTATTAGACACGTGTCTAACCAAAAGAGTCATAGTGGATGTGGGTCCTACATGTATGACTGGTATTTTTCCCCTATTATCATATGTCCTCCACCTGTTTGGGGCCGAATCCCTTTAGGGTTTAGTACTATCGATCCAAAAAATTATAGAAATTCCTTGTCCCTTAAGAAGTTTATGACTGAACCTCCTTTAAGGTTCGGTGTCCCCATACTTATCCATCTTCCAAAAATGCATTATCGAACTTTTTTCAAAGTTTGGTACTGTAGATGATTGTTTATTTGTGAAGGGGACATGATTGAACATCCATCAATACTTGGCCTCTCAACGGCTTTTAAATTGTCCAATCAATCAAATCTAACACATTTACCCTGACGTGTGATGTCGCTTCAAATTTCTGGCTGGAAATAGACACGCCTCTTGTAACCGTCATCCTATTACACACGATTCATGATGGACAGTCATTGATAAGTGTAATTTATATATTATTTTGCCTTGGTTTATGTGTTTTAATTGAGTTGTTTTTATTTTATTTAAGGCGTATTTTACTTCCTTTGTGCTATTTTCTTTGTTAGTATCCTAAAAAGAAAAATGAAACTAAAAGTGCATGAAAAAGGAGCGGATTTAGCTTGAAATAGTCCAGGAGTAGTCCTAAGATGGTTATACCTTTGGAGGTGTTGATTTTGGAGTTTTGGGACTAAAATAGTGATTTGGGCTAGTATTTTTGGTGGACCTAAAAGGAGTTACGGGTTTGACTTATTAAAAAGGAGTCAAAGCTTTTGTTTGGGATATTTTCTTTGTTTTTAGTTACTCCTATTTCTAATGGGAGTGTTTTAAGTTGTTTCTTCTAAAGAGCATTGTAAATTATTATTATTTTCTATTCTTTCCTTTTTTGTTTTTTAGGTCTTAAGGAGAATTTCAGCATTAGTTTTTAGTTTTTTTTTAGTCTTTTCTATTTGGCTAATTTTGGAAGAACGTGCTTAGAAAGTAGTGAATAGGGAGAACGTGACTTGGAGCTAGGGTTTGAGGAGCGCTTCAATCTATTCGCCTCAACGATTCGTACACCTCTCCATCGTCCATCTCGACTCTAGTTTTCTCTAAACTTTCTCTTTATTATGTTTTCCTTTTTTTTCTTGTGTATAGTTAGTTTAGTTATGAACTAAGTCTACCATAGCTAAGATTATGGTGGATCTTAGCATAAACTCCATGTAATTATTTTATGGTTTAATGCAATTTAATCTATATTATTCCAATGTTTGTGTTGTGTATGCTTAAAGCTTTGAATGCGTGACCATCAATTTCAATGTTCATAGTTTATTTATAATTGACGAAAGGACTAAATTAATAGAATCATACAACACATCATTTGTATACCGCTTGTGGCTCACTAGTTAGTGCCAGGATTTCTTAGACTTAACGCTTTTTGGCTTGATCACTTAGAACTGAGAGGTTTAAGTATTTAGGTTAAGAATTAGAGTTGATATCCCTAACCAGTATTAATTACTATTGGAAATCGCCATCTTGGAATCTAATCAAATAAGTTGCATAACTTAAAGTATAACTAGGATTAGTGTTAAGTGAAACCAGACGCCTTAGTTAATTTTCTCATTGAATTTCTCACGTACAACTTTATTTCGTTTTAGTTTTAATTAAATTGTTTTTAGCAGTAAATTAATTTCACAAACCAAAATCAAAGATATTATTCTCTCCGCCTAGATTAATAAAAATTCGATTGTGTTTAGGATTAGCATATTTAGTCCTTGTGGGATTGACATCGTTCTTACTCTATATTACTTGAGCGACGAAATGCACTTACTTCTATAGTGTGTGTATTTATTACACATCATAATGAAGAGGCGTCAATAAAGAGCCGCGTGAGCAGAATCGCATCTTTTCGTCTAAACCACCGTATTTGACATTCAAATTTTGAAACTCTATAAATATTCTTTTTTCTCTCTTGTAGACTCACTTTTTGCATTCCATTACTGAAACTTTGTCAGTTTTCCACTGCTCAAGATTTTTTCGAATCTTAATAAGTTTTTCATCTTTTCTTCTTTATTTCCTTTTATATTTCAACTATGAGCTCTAGTTCCGAAGAAATTCGTTTAAAACATTGCTGCTATTTAAGAACCCTTTCTAGGAAAATTCCCATTTCCCTCCAACAATCGGCAGATCAACACCCTTCTACCACTTTGTCAGCCATCGTTAGGTAAAGCTTTAAAAGCTTTATATATATGTATATATATATATATTGGAATCGCCCTTTTTTACAAATGTATTTAATGAGATTTAAACTTAAGTTTTCTCCCTTAAACTTTGCTTATGTTGCTAGCTGAGCTACAACCTACATGCAGAAGAAGGAAGGTTATACATAATAATACTGAATTGCCCCGTTTTGTTTCATAGCCTTAGGAACTTCTTTTCATAAGGAAAATAATAATAGAAAAATTATTATTGTTGATAATTATATCAATTAAAACGTGAAGGGTGGATGATCTAAATATTAATTCTAGACGTGCATACACTATGATTTGCCCATTGTATTATTAATATCCTTTCAAAAGAGAACCATTCTCTTTGGAGATTTTGCAAATATCAACTTTAATTAGATACTTTTAAAGGGGCAAAGTATAATGTATGCACGTCTATCTATAATATTCACATTATAACTACATCACAATTCGATTACATAAAATATTTACAATCTCACTTTGCTTATGTTTTTATTATTTACATGTTTCCGTGTCTTATATTTTTCACAAATATTATTTGCTAGTGTATGGATCCGTTTCGGAGCAACACACATGATGCCTATGTGTTTCATGATCAAAGAGAAGAAAAGAAAAGAAGTGAGTAGTTAATATTAAGTTAGAGTTATGTTTTGCAATAAACAAAAAACAGACATGAAATTGTTGTATAAGAAAAGAAAAGAAAAGAAAGGAATGGTGCTTGACCAATTCAAAATGAGCGACCGTTATTCTGTTAATAGCAACTAAAAACTGGATGAGCAAAAATCCATAATTCCTTCCTTAAAAAATGGCATTTAACAAGGAAACACAAATTCATGTCACCTCTCAAATCCATTACTTCTCTTATAATCAAAACATAAAAAACCAATTTAACAAATAAAATTTTTTTCATTAATCCCCATTATAGGGATTGATTGAAACAAGTTACCCCTTTTTTTCCTCCAAGATCCCTCCTCCCTAATTCTAGTCCAGGAGGGATGGAGATAGAAAATAAACACAAACATTTTCATATTTTTCATCTTTTTCTATCTTCTTCAATGTCGTCTTCTTCGATGGCTGTCCTCCTGGTTCTTCCTCTTTTTCTTCTTTCTTTTTCTAATTTCACCTCTGCAGCTGCTACTAAAAATTCTTCCTTTTCTCCTGCTGATAATGTCCTTATTAGTTGCGGTTCTACTTCTCATTCTTCCCTCCCCGATGGCAGAGTTTTTAAAACTGACGATGAAGCCAAAACTTTCCTTCAAACTGATGAGAATATTTTAGTTTCCGATCCTAATTCTAATGTTTCTTCTCCTTTATATCAATCTGCTCGTATTTTCGTTCAGAAAGCTATGTATGCTTTTGAACTTCAGAGTCCTGGTTGGCATTGGATTCGTCTCCATTTCTTTCCTCTCAAGAATTCCAGGTTTAATCTCCAGACTGCTACTTTTTCGGTCCGGACTGATAAGTATGTTCTCCTCCATAACTTCAATGTCAATAATCAGACTGATCCTTTCGTCAAGGAGTATCTTATTAACATGACGGACCCTAAGTTTTCTCTTACTTTTGATCCTATGAAGAATTCTGCTGCTTTCATCAATGCTATTGAGTTTGTTTCGGCTCCTGATGTTTTGATTACTGATCAAGGCACAGGCCTTTCTCCTGTTTCGAGCTTTTCTGGTTTGTCTCAATACGGATACCAAATCGTTTACAGGCTTAATGTCGGTGGACCTGAAATTACTTCTAAGAATGATACCCTTGCCAGGACTTGGATCAATGACAAGAAATTCCTGAAAGATCCGGCATTGGCTGAGGCTAAGTCTATTTCTACTAGTTCCATTAAATATGGTGAAGGAATTTCGCCTTTGATCGCCCCTGCTACTGTTTATGCATCTGCTGAGCAGATGGCTGATTCCAAAACAATGCAGCCGAATTTCAATATAACTTGGAAATTTGATGTTGATTCAGCTTTTAACTATTTAATCAGGCTGCATTTTTGTGACATTGTAAGCAAATCCCTGAATGAACTCTACTTTAATGTGTACATTAATGGGAAAATGGCGATTTCGGGTCTCGATTTATCCTCCATCACTAATGAATTGGCTTCTCCATACTACAAAGACATAGTGGTAAATACAACCCTGATGAACAATGGACTTCAGGTTCAAGTGAGTCCTATGAATGAAGAAACTGGTTCGACAAATGCCATTCTAAATGGATTGGAAGTTTTGAAAATGAGCAACTCAGTTGATAGTTTGGATGGAGAATTCGGGGTAGATGGGAAGTCGGCTATTGGGACAAAAGGAACAGTAGCAGCCGTAGGATTCGCCATGATGTTTGGAGCCTTTGTGGGTCTTGGAGCTATGGTTATCAAGTGGCATAAAAGGCCTCAAGATTGGCAGAAGAGGAACAGCTTTTCGTCGTGGTTGCTTCCTATCCACGCCGGTGATACTAGTTTCATGACAAGCAAGACCTCTCTAGGATCTAAAACAAACTTCTATTCATCAACTCTTGGCCTCGGACGGTACTTCTCCTTTGCAGAATTGCAGGAAGCCACCAAGAATTTCGATAAGAGCATGATAATCGGGGTAGGCGGTTTTGGCAATGTGTATCTTGGTGATATTGATGATGGTACTCAAGTTGCAGTCAAGAGAGGAAACCCACAATCTGAACAAGGAATCACAGAGTTTCAGACCGAAATTCAGATGCTATCCAAGCTGAGGCACAGGCATTTGGTGTCATTGATTGGCTATTGCGACGAAAATGATGAAATGATTCTAGTTTATGAGTACATGTCAAATGGTCCATTCAGAGACCATTTATATGGCAAGAATTTGCCTCCATTGACATGGAAACAAAGGCTAGAGATCAGTATTGGAGCTGCTCGCGGTCTTCATTACTTGCATACGGGTACTGCTCAAGGTATCATTCATCGTGATGTCAAGACCACAAACATATTGCTTGACGATGCATTTGTAGCCAAAGTTGCGGACTTTGGCCTGTCAAAAGATGCACCAATGGGGCAAGGTCATGTTAGTACAGCAGTGAAAGGAAGTTTCGGGTACTTGGATCCCGAATACTTCAGGAGACAGCAACTTACCGACAAGTCTGATGTCTACTCTTTTGGGGTTGTTCTTCTCGAAGTGCTATGCGCAAGGCCTGCCATTAATCCACAGCTTCCAAGAGAGCAAGTCAACTTAGCTGAATGGGCTATGCAATGGAAAAGAAAAGGGTTGCTCGAAAAGATTATCGATCCTGTTCTGGTAGGCGCGATTAATCCTGAATCAATGAAGAAATTCGCTGAAGCAGCAGAGAAATGCCTGGCTGAACATGGAGTGGACAGGCCTTCAATGGGAGATGTTTTGTGGAATTTGGAGTATGCATTGCAGCTGCAGGAAGCGTTTTCGCAGGCGAAACCTGAAGATGAAATGAAATGCGCTGCCTCGCCTGCTGTTGTTGCTACTGCTCCTACTCCTGCTGCTGCTGCTGCTACTCCTGCTGCTGCTGATACCCGTCCGGTTTCTGTTCCTGAAGAGACGGACAGTCCAGCTCGAGTTCAGGCCATTGATGAGCATTCAGGAACAGCAATGTTTGCACAATTCGCAGCAGGGGGTCTGAATGGAAGATAGAATCAAGTGATTAGCCTTGAAAAATAAACCAATGGAACTCAAACTTCTAATTAAAGGTTGCTTCTTGATCAGCTGGATATAGTCAGCATTAAATTAAGTCTAGGATTTGCATCTTATATATAAGGTGGGGATGATGATGATGGTGTATGCAGCAAGTGTCTTTATTCTTATTTTCTTTTACTCTTCTCCTCTATTTGTTCTCTTTTTTATGATTTTTTTTTTTCTTTTTTTTTTATAGAGTATTGTATTTATTATATGCCTAAGACTTGTTTAATGGGATGGATAGGTAGAAGTGCATACTTGCAGAAGTAGTTTGCATATTTTGTAACTTTTTTGTTCATAGCAACAAACAGAAATTCAATTTACATGCTAAAGATGATCCCTTCTATAACTATATTGGTGAGACATTAAACATTTCGGTGAAATAAACGAAGAAATTAATTTTTTTTTTTTTTTAAAAAAAAAAAAAAAAAAAAAAAAAAAAAAACACCAGAGGTTTAATATAAGGGCAAACATTTGTGCATTTAAAAACTTTTATAATTAATGGCTGATCTTTTTACATTAAATTAAGGCAAAACACATTTTGAACCCCTGATTTTTTTTACTGAAACTGCAATTGGCACCCTGATCAATTTTTTTTAATACATTCAGTACCTGGTCTTTTCATTTCAATATTATTAGTCCCAAACTCGACCTATCTTTTGCGTATGTGTAATACGCTTCATTCAGTGACGGAACTGTGAAATAAACATTCCGAAATAATTTAACAATTATATGATTTTATTGCTTGAAACTGTAAAAGTGTACATTTTCAGCAAATCTGTTTTCTTATCTTGGCAGTTTTCTGAAATTGTGTTACGTATTAAAATATTATTGGTCGTGTTACTTAATAGTGGTTGTTACATAGACATAAAATAAATTCGAGTTTGGAGCTTATAATATCAAAATGAAAAGATCAGGTATTCAATGTGTTCAAAATATTGATCAGGGGTCAATTGCAGTTTTGATAAAAAAAATCAGGGGCTCAGAATGTGTTTTGCCTTAGACTAATTAAAAGCATCAAATATCCAATTTATTATAGTTTGTGAGAATACAACAATTCCTGGGAACAAAAAGTTGTTTTTAGTGCTGTAGGTTGGCAATAAAGAAGCCCTTAATCCAGAGCATGCGATGAATAAAAGTTAAGCATAACAAAGAAGAGGTAGCTTTCTTCAAAAAAAAAAAAAAGAAGAGGTAGAATAGGATAGATGATTTAATAAATTTGTCCCTTTGATTTCAAATTTCTAAATTCTCTCAAATTGTTTGTTTGTTTGATTAGTGTTTATGCATTCTCCGAGTATTATTTTGGTTGTGAATATTGCATTAGCGCGAGGCACTACGCGAATCAACCCAACTTAAGGTTGGTTAATATCTTTCAAAAGGTTGTATCTTTGATAGTTTGATTGAGTTAATTAGATTGTTTGGTAATATCTATTGTGTTGTAGATCAAAAATAAGGAGCGGATTTAATCCAAAATTCAACAAAAATGATGTGAGAAATTTAATCTAAAACCCACAAATCTGGTTTTCTAAGAACCCACTTAAAATATCTTGGAATCCACAGAGAACAATGAGGGACTTCCTAAAAGAAGAAAATTTGATATTTGATTGATAAAATGATAACAAGTGACTAAAAGGAGAAAACTGAGTGTTTATACCCAT
The DNA here is from genome assembly GCA_039660915.1 of Euphorbia tirucalli. Lineage (NCBI taxonomy): Eukaryota > Viridiplantae > Streptophyta > Magnoliopsida > Malpighiales > Euphorbiaceae > Euphorbia > Euphorbia tirucalli. The sequence continues at coordinate 19,347,888 of CM077639.1, forward strand.
TTCTAAACCCTAAAATTGAAATTACATAAAGCAAGAGCTTCTCTACTGCAGTGATCCTTGTTGCAACAATATCATCTTCCTCTTTGGTGTTCATTGCTCATGGCTTGAAACATGCTCCGCATTACATTTTGTTTGTTATTCTTCTCTTTCTCCTTTGGTCAAATTCTTCATCTATCTTGGTTTGTTCATTGTTTGAACAGTACTACTGGACTACTTGGGCAACTTTGTAATCTATAATAGAGCACATTACCCCACGATTCATATCAACAGAACAGGATCCTTCATATGTTTCTAAGTCCGGTTTGTTCGGTTGACATTAAGGTCCGAACTTGCATTGTTATTTGGCTCCATGTATAACTTAGATGATACGTATGAATATTTATCAAATCTTATATTTATTTCTATATATTATTATCCTACTTTTCCCAGAAAAAAAGGATAATATAACCTACAAACCAAAGTAGTCACTAATTATTAGTATAAATATCAAAATTGGCAAAGAAAGAGGTATACATATATAAAAATATGGGATATCAATATTTCAGACGATAACACGATTTATAAAGACAACCTAACTAACACAGATTATTTGACACGATTACCACCTGAATTGCAATCCGTAATAAAAATGAAAAACAAAGCAAAGGGTAGGCAAATATGTAGCATAGAAAGAGTGAATGGAAAATGGAATGTGTATATAAATAAAAAGGTGAACGTGAAAAAAGGGGAAAATGGCTAGAAAAAGTTAATTGGATCGAACGAAGAAGAGAAAGAATAGAAAAGGATGTGGAAATAATTGACATTGGTTTAGAGGCTTGAAGCCAACCCCCTTTTATCGATACTCAAATTTGAATGTAAATTTTGAAATATTTTTGTAATCTATATATACCTCTTTATACCCAACTTACTTCTCCATCTTAATTCCCTTTTTAAATTGTTCTTCTTCAGATATGGAAAATTCTGGAGAAACCGTCTCCTTTGACATGAATTCCCTTCGAAACAATCTTCCAAAGAAGTAAGCTTTCTTTGTTTTGTTTTGTTTTAAGATTAGGAAATTTTATTTAAACCTTTTTCACATTTTTAGAATGTTATTGTGATGAAAAAGCAGGAGGGGATTGTCAAGGTATTACTCGGGGAAAGCAAGATCATTTACATGCATGGAAGATGTTCGATGTCTTGAAGATTTAAAGAAAAAGAAACCAACTGATGCTAAGAAAAGGAAGAAGCAATCTGAGAGGAGAGATTTGCATGTCAATCCTTATCCCTGTCGAAGGATTTCTAGTTCTACCCAATTTTCTGCCCCTACCTTTGTTGGTTTTGTAGATAATTAACCGTCCCTTTTTCTTTTTTTTTTTTTTCGTAGCTGTTTAGGCATTTGGGTCTTCTACAGGTGCCATCGCAGACACTTATATTTGTACATTATTATCCTTAAATATTTGTATCTTCATAAACTTTCTGTTTTTAAATTATCTGTATCTTTTTTTCCTTCCACTTTCTAAGGAGCCAAAAGACATTTGTTTCCAGTGACTATCGTGCACAAAAACCTATATTTGCGTTGCGGTACCAACTTTCTTGGACTCGTATTTGACACAAATATTAACGTATTCCCTCTCCTCCTAAAAAACTGTATCCTTTTTGCCATTTGTTAAATATGAAATAGTTGTTGGAAGTTCATAAGGGAGATTGAATGTTTGATTTATATCTACTATAAGTAAAGCAATATATAAATCTTATTGTAAATCTCTTGGTGACTACAAAGCTTTCCCGGCTAGAGAGAACCCTCCTAACATTTAACTTAAAATACATAAAAACAAAAACAAACAAACAAACAAACAGAACAATTCACTTCACTGGTGTATAAAGAAATGGCACCCTTTTAACGATATTTGAATAATGTTATATAAATTCTGCTATGCTCGCATTTACTGCTCTTAGCATCCACAAAAACCTAAGTTATTCGAAGGAGCAAAATGTTCATAAAAAAATCACCTCGGAGCATGGTCAAAACCAGGTTAAGAAAATAAAAACACTCCTTTAGAATTAGGCCCACAAAAAAATTTCATTCCAGTTTACATCCTGTCACTCAAGTCCTTGCTACCGATGCTAATCCTAAAAGGATAGAGAGTTTTATTCAAACATTATAAACACCAGATTTTACGACGGACAATTTCAATCTGCATCAATTTTCCAACATATTCTAGGATTTAGGGTTACAAAATTCCACTGTTAATCTTAGCTAGCCAGGAAGAATGCACATTGTTGCTGCACTGGTAAACCCACAACATAAAACGGAGGGAAGGGTACAATCTAATATTTATCTACCCAAATCAAAACACTAGTAAGCTACTTCATCCTACTAACAATTATGAGCACCAAAAGAATCACCATTTCCCCCTAACCGTATAAAATTAGGATGTAAAAAGCCCTAAACTGTTAAGCCAAAAAAAAAAAAAAAAACCACTATTGCAAGCGTTGTTTCTTACCATCTGCTGTATCCCAATGATCAAGCATGACAATTTCATCATCATCTTCATCGACATCAACATCATGCTTTTGAACTTTATTTTTATTGTTTGTGTCAGTGCCTGCACAAGTATCCAGCACGGTGTCTGTTGAAAGTTCTGGCAGCTTTCTCTTCTTCCCAGAAATCTCAGATCCTTCTGAAATTTCTTCATCCAAAACTTCCTGTTGGGCCTCTGTGGGTAATGCTTTTGATGTGCTTTCACCATTTCTAACAGACTTGCTATCGTCCTTCTCAACAGGAGCTTGTGTCCATCCAGACAGAACCATTCCATCAGGTTCCTTCTCCTCATCGAAATCTTCTCTGTAAGCGATCAAATGCAGAAACATTTAGTGCTAATTCCATTTTAAAATGAAAGATCAATCTGGAAACCAGACAAAAATGAAAAACCAACATGAATAGTCACCAATAGGGTCTACAATGCCAAGTAATAGAATCCTTCTTTGCATCAAATGAAATAAAATCCTACAGACAAAACATTAAAATATTTCTTTGTTTTTGCTATTACATTCGAAATACTTTCTTTTAGTAAATTTATACGGATTTTAAAAGTTAATAGCAATATCATTCACACTATATATTTCGAGTTCTAGACATTTCAGTGATTAATTTCTCTTAAATTTTCATTACAAATTTTTTGTAGAAATATGATCAAGATAGACTATAAATGATGGTTATTTTAATGCTTGCAGAAACATGAAAACGCTTTCAACCCCTATCTCGGTCATTAGGCCAATGATAAAAGAACAAAATTGGTTATTTTCCACAACCCCAGGGAAGACCTGATTGTAAGCAATTTAATAATCTGAGAAAAAAAAAATTCTCCCTATGAAAGTAAAGCTTTAGGACAATAGATTAAACAATTAATGAAGTATCCAACCATTAATGAGTCAACAAAATATGCAGCAACACTTTCTTATTACTTTGCAAATACACCAGCTACAACTTCTAGGACCCGATAATGAAAAATTGCTACAACCACGACTCTTAATTTCTGACACAACAAAACAATTTACAGAGACAATCTGTTTCACTCATTATAATTTTTGTTGTATTCATATCATATACGGTCATGTGGAATATATAGATCAAATAACACAATCATGACACGACAATCCCTTTTGATGCTCCTTTATGACCTTTTATAATCATCCATGTAACTGAATTATAAATATATGGGACAGCATTTCTCAAACATTGCATGAAAATCTGAAGCTAAACATGAACCTGTGCTTGATCTGAATATGGCAAGTGAACTCTTGTTGAAGATCTTCTACTGTGAGCATTGTCCCGCCAGTAACTGAAGAAGGAAGCTCAGATAGCACCTGATTGAGAGTAACAACAGGAGGGAAGAAAAAACCTTAAACATCCATGAAACATGCATTTATGTAAATCTAATTTCAGATTATCAAGTGGCGGATATACCTTTTCAAGGTTATTATTATAATTTGCAACCATATCTTCATCAAGATCATCACCAACTTCATAGAGAAGAGCTGAACCATGCATAATCAATGGAGAGCTCATTCCCAGCTTAGCTTTAACTATCTTTTCAACAAAATCCCGCAACTTTGAGCGGTGAGTATTTATCTCCAGTGACAATGGTGACTGATATTTAGCCATGAGAAAAGGAAACCCAATGAGCAAAAATCATACAAAGGAGTCCAGAATGCGACAGTTATTAAATATATACCTCAGAGCAAACACAACATGACTTGTTAGGCTCAAAGGGTTCCACTGGCATAAGAAGCATCTTCTTTGATGGATGTTCTAAACAGTATGTCATCCTGCATGGTTATTACGGTAAGATCAGCACCAACTGGAAAAAAATGTAGGTAATATTTTATAATTCACATCATCATTGCTAGAAATTATTTGTCACTAGCCTTACTTGTATAAAACACTTAAAAGATGGCTCGTATCCATCTTTAAAGTAAAATAAGAGGGAGGAGCATTATATCTAATCTACCCACAAACTTTTCCTGCCTTTCAGTTCAGAAACAACTAAGTTTGAGCGTGAGGATTGGCTGAGCAAAGTAAATTGGAAACAAATGCAAAACCTAGCCTCTGGCATATATGTCAACCATTTTCTGGAATGCTATGGATAACTGCCCCAGATACACTTGGAAATATGGGAAGCTAGGCCCACAGAGAGAAAATGAAAAAGAAAAAATGTAGCCACACCTGTAATTATCTGTATCCTTTTCCAGCACCTTGATTGCTTCAATGACAATTAAACCAGCTACAACAGCATTAGTTGTTGCAACAGCATGCACAATATTGCCAGCAATACCTTTAGCTTCAAAAAGGCTATGCAAAGGAATCCCAAATGAAGTAGCTCGAATATTTGCAGCAGCAGTGACAAATTCTACAGCTAACTGATCATCTTTGTCAAAACTTAAGTTCCCAATCTCCTGTAAGCATTCAGAAACAATAAGTAAAAATCTTGCATGTCCAACCACAGGAAATGAATATCAAAATATTTTTATCAATTACTTCATTTAAAATAAGAAGAGCAAACCTTTTCTCTGCTCACAAAAAATAGTCTCAAAGCCTCAAGGAAAACTCTCGAATTTTCTGCAAGGCTCCATATGTCCTGTGGATTCTTCAGGCCCAAAGATGCCATAGCGGACAGTGATGAAGGATCATCATTTGCACAGCTTTTATCAAGTTTTCCATTTTGCTGAAGTTTTTCAGGGAGTACATCCTTACTGAATATAGGCCTCGGCCTGATACGGTTTTTCCAAGTCTCTTCATTAGACAATGCCAACTCAATGTTATAACCAAACACATGATCATAGATCCTCCTTCCATATTGCTCAATGTCTTCATTTTCTCTTCGTTCAAATACATCTTCTGCATGTTCTGATGATTCAGAAGCATCACTAGACCGTACATTCAAATCGTTTCCCTGATTCTTGTCTCCAAAAAATTTTGCAAAAAGAAGGTCTTTTGCCCAGACAATACAGTGAACAAACTGCAGTTTTGAAAAATGTTGACAAGTATCAAGTACGATAGAACTTAAAGAGCAGGTTCAAATAGCAACACCAAAAGCACAGGCAATTTGTGTAATCACAAGACAGAGCATGATGATAATCACAAACAGAGCAAAAGAATATCAGAAAGACAAGTACAGAAGATCCTAAAATTTGAAAACCATGTATGCGGTGTATATTAGTTATCAAAATCTATCTGTATAAAATGGTCCAAAAAAATACTGAAACTAAATGCTTAGGACTAAACGATTCGAGCTGGATTCCCTTTCTATAGGGGCTAACACAAACAAAATGAAAGCTTCTTAGAGCCTTGTAGTGCATCATAAGTACATGTTGCTTCACATTTTGGGAGATTACTTCTCGAGTAAAGAAATTGTTGTAAGCTATAAGCTTTTAAAGAGAATATTACTTTTGAGAACAATCAAGACAGAAAAACCAAATAGTCCAGTCAGCAAAAAAAAAAAAAAGTACGTCAAGTACCTTAGATGGAGTACTTGTAATTGTACAGACAGGATATGTCTTTGGGGCAGGTTTAGGTTGACACTCGTAGCACTCTGTCTTTCCCTTAACATGAACAGTCACCTGATAACAAGGTATTATTCAAGGAAAAAACAAATACCATGATTAATATAAAATAAAACAAATTAAGACAATCAATTTACAAAAATAAACATCTTTTGATGACTGTGAGAGTGTCAATGTGGGTGTTACTGTGTTTGTCTGTTGCAGAAAATGCAAAAGATATAATTTGGGTACATCAAATAAATTGGAACAAAACAAAAATAGAATCAATTTCTGAGCTGATGATAGAGCCATTCACATGTACTCCAAATTTCCGAATATTGACAACCTATTCACAGTCTAGATCTTCTTTACTGCAGAAAATATTTTGAAAAGCTGATAGACTTCAAATCCACTTTCCTGAACTACTAAACTCATTCAAAAAAAAAAAAAAAAAAAAACTTTGTACAGAAACCAGGAAAGCATAAATGAGACAACACCATGTCTGGTGAAGTCCTAAAACAGGACTATAAACGACAAAATATAACCTGTCCAAGGAACCCAGTTGTCCCACTTTCAACCAAAGGAACTTCAGCTGCCAAACAAAGCCGATTCACATGCCGCCTTGCATCCAAGTTGTCAAGACCATTCAGAACAACATTAAATTGCTTGAAAAAATCCACATTGAAGTTAGAATCCTTCACATTTGCATGGTACGGTGTAATGCTAATGTGAGGCTTAAATCTTAAAACAGCATCGCGAGCAACCTGGTTAAAATTGAAAAAATATGTATAAATATAATACAAAATACAACTAAACTATGTATAAACAACAATAATGGAAACACTTACTTTAGCTTTCGACTGTCCAACATGTGATTGCCGAAATAAAAATTGTCTGTTAAGGTTACTGACTTCTATTGTGTCCATGTCAATCTGTACAGAGATACAAGCAAATAAATAAGTGAATATAACACAAGGTCTAGTATCCTAAAGTCAAATCTATCTAAAAAGACAAGTTTAACTTCTATATAAGACAACAGACATCTAGCCAGCTGATTGTAAATCACAGGTTCCTAATGGAGCAATAATATGATCCTTCGCATCCACCTCCAGATGTTTCAACAAAAAATTTTGGCCTGCCTGATGATCTAACACATCATACAAACAAGATATAAGAGTTCCATGAGCTGCTAATCCATGTAAGCGCACACCAATATCAATGACAACACAGCTTGCAGTTTGATTTTTTTGCTGGATCTGCCACTTCTCTAATTACATTCACATCCATTCAATTCCTCTCCAATTAAACTGCATCAAACCAAGTCATCACAACCAACAATTCTAATAATAAATCACCCATCAGTCTACATCAAAACTGTCCTGGAATCTCCTTCAGTTCCCATACCAAAACTAACTCCAACAACTTTTTTTTCTAGCACTCAGTAGACACCAAGAACAACATCTACCGGGCAACAGCAATGGACCACGGCAATGGAATTACTTTTCCATAACCATTATCCAATTAATTGATAGGGCTTCACATGCTCAGTCAATGGTAAACACACTTGAGACTAGGGTTTAATCTGATTTTTACTTCATTAGTCCACTTGTACGTGAAAAGGTTTACTCAGTTGTACCAAATAACATTATCCATATAACATTTCGTTGAAAAAGATTATTAGCATTCCTCAGTTGATAAATTGGTAAACAATGTTTACTATAACAAGAAACAACACTCAAGATTCATCTCCCCCCACACCAAATGAAGCAATTTGAAGATCAACTTAACCAAAAACGAAGTTGCCCAAGACACGGCCCAAATGAAGAAATCCCAGAAATGTTTACACGAACTACTTGCTATTGAAACCCTTAGTACCCATTGAAACGCCTCACAAGAGAAAATTGAGAAGGGAAAAACCCAAACTCCGAACAAAACAAAGCAAAGAACTCCAGGAAAGAGAAATGAGGTCACAAACAAGTAATACATAATTTAAACCCTCGACACAGGTAAAGTAAAATACAGAAACCTAAAACCTAAAACAACAAAACTAGAGTCAAACAAACACACAAGAAAAATAATTGGAAAACATGAAATACTCACGATATGAATATCTTGGAACCCAGAGAGAGCAAGAGTCTTGAGTAGCTCGCAGCCAATTCCACCGGCTCCAACCATAAGAACTTTCGCGCCCTAAAAAAAACCAAATAAAAAAAAAGAAATTCCCTCAAACTGAGTAACTAGAGACCCACAACAAAACCAGACGGCTACTAGAAGTTGAGAGAGTACCTTAATGGCAGATGATTGGGGCAGAGAAGCCATTCGGGTAGAAGCAGAGAGAGGAAGATGAAGAGACAAGGAAAAAGAGTGAAGAAAAATGTTGAAAGTCTGATATTAAAATGGTCAGTTATTTATATTAAATGGGAAAAATAAAGAACAGTGTAAGAAAGAAGAGAGCGTGGGGAATCGAACACAAGACGTGATAGAACATGGAGAATCTTTAATGTAGTTAGTGGCTATGAAAGCGCCGCCATAACAAAAGCTGAAAAAAAGCCTTTCTCCTCTCTTCTCCTGCTTCTCCTTCTTCTGCAGCAGCGCAGCGGAAAGTGGCGGAGGCTTCAGGCCTCAAAAATACCCTTCCGGCTAATTTGTTTACTTCGCTTTTGCTGTTATTCAATGATTTTTTCTCTTTTTATTTTTTACTATTATATTGTTTTCTAATTATTTTTCACTAAAACTGTTAATCAATAAAAAGTAATATTTTCCAACTTTTTATTTTTTCTGATTAAAAATATTTTAATATGTTAAAAAAATTACATACGGAACCGAATACATTCAAAATAAAATTACAACTATAACAGATGATAAAAATATCTCTTTTTAATTAGGAGGTCAAAAATTCAAAATCATTATATATACTAAATCTGAATACTGAACGCTGATATATAATTTTCTCCTAATTTTAAGTTAATTAATAATTATTATTAATTTAAAGTAAATTTCAATTATTTAGTTAATGTTAACAGATAATAAATTATCCTAAACTTTTTCAAAAGAAACGTCTTCCACTCTCCCTAAGCCCTAAACCCTAAACTTAGTAGCATCTCAAAAAGCTTTCTTGTGGTCTGATGCGACACTCTCGATATTTAGTTAGGTAAAACCTTGGTTCTATTCTAAATTTTTTTTCAAATTCTGTTTTTGAGAAATCCTTTTTTGATTGAATTGTTTCTTATGTTTTTCTTCATTGGTAGTTCGCATCCTGTTGATTCAATGGTTTCCGTTTTTTTTTTCACTTTTTGCAGCGTTGGTAAGAAAATTCTTGACCGTTGTCTTATTTTCTTTGCCTAACGCGATTGCTTTTGGCTATTTTTTCATGCATATAATTAAATTAATCTAATTTAGGTTGGCTTTGTGGCAAGTATTTCTTCCCTATTTGCAATCTGCGGATGCCATTAAATTAGAAGTAAGCCTTCACTAACTCAATTCGTCATAATTTTTTTCTTAATTGTCTCTGTTTCTGCTCCAATTCCTTTCGCAATTTCTTTTTCATTATATTTTGTCCTTGCCCACCAATTTTCTTCTCTTCATCCAGTTGAAATTATTTTGCTAGATGTTTACTGATTTAGAAAGTGCAACATCAACAACGAAGAAATGAGAGTTGGCTGTGTTGGAATTATTCTTACTTTAGTTAATTTTAGCATTTTCCTATTTTATTTGTTTTTATTGACAGTTTGTTATTCTTCTCAATGGAATTATATATTTTTTAATAAAATTGATAAATGTGCCTCTGGTGACTCACATTCACGCAAATTGTATTTGTCAGTGGATGGAATATAAAATTTGTATTTCTTTTTTATTTATTTATTTCATTTCATTATTATATTCAATTTATAAAGGCAACAATATTGTTCATGATGTAGTATGGAGAAAAATTGAATTTTCAAGTTTGGGTTGTAGAAGACAGAGGGACTTAGAGAATTAAAATATGGAGGAACAAATTAATAGTTTTTTAAAGAAAGAAACAAATTAACACTAATGAAACGTTAAATACGAACAGTTAAAAATATATGGGTACTGTGACAATAATTTATTGCTGACAACTTGACATGTTTAAAGTTTTACTTATCCCAATCAAAACAAAACAAATTATGAGGGGATAAAAAGTTACCAAAAGTTAAAATAAAATTGGCTGAAATCAAATTCAACAAATATTTTTAAATTTTAGATTACGACTAAAGAAAATGAAAAATACTCATATTATTTCTACAAGAATCTATACTATGTTTTCTTATATTTGAAATATTATATATGTTTTGCAAAATAATAAATTACTGCTACAAAGTTTCTACTAATAAATGGATAGTTCATGTTTAAAAAATTTTATATATTGAGTAGTGTTAAATTATACTTTAAAATTATTATATATGTAATTTCTATCTATTCAAAAATATAATATTAAATAGGAATGATTAAAACAATAATAAAAATATGTTTTTTTAGAAATAATAACAAAAAACATGTTATCCGTGCATTGCACAGGCATTAGGCTAGTTGTTTAGTAAAGAGTAATATTTAACAGTTATATATTGGATATTAAGTGCTAAAGAGTATAATTATTAGTTAATACATTAAGTCTAAGGATAATGAAAAATAAATACGAGCTACGCTTGTTTTTTCTTGGGGCTAGGAACAGAGGAGTTGCAAATTATTAAAGAATATCAAAAGTTATTAGAAATATTTTTAAAATATAATGATATTGAAGAATCAAAATGAGAAAATAAATTACTCTGTTTTTTTTTTTTTTTTTGGGTAAGGTATCTTGAGATTCTTCTTGAAACTGTAATGCACGTTGAAGTGATGTTACAGGTGTGAATGTTTGTGATAGGAATTTGAAATGAGAAGTTTCAGTCATTAAGAGACTTAGGATTTTCTTCTTAGGAGTTTCTTTGAAGATATATGTTATTCTAAATGCTATGCTAGCTATATCTTCAACAACATTGCTTAGTTGAATTTGGAAAATTTTTGTAGTACCATATATTTGTGTCATTACTAATGGAATTTCATGCCTGTCTTTGCAAGAAAAGGTTAGTGTTTGGGCTTGGATTCCTATTAAATCCGAAGCTATATTCCAAAAGCAACAAATGGAATTTTGCCAGATTCATCTTCAACAATCAATTTTAACCTATACTTGAAATGGAAATAGCATTTTTTTGTGTAAGTTTTATATTATGTTTTTTTATCATATTATTAGATTTACCATGGAATTGGAACAATTTCTTTGGGAGAACAATTTTTACACCAAATTTTGTTGAATCGTATTTCGATGATGACAACATAACGAAAAGTTGACATATATATAATCATTTTTACTCGAATACTAGTACAAATTGTTTTTCAATTAATTATTAAGTAAAATATTATTAGAATATGAAGCTTATTATAAGGAGGATTTATCAAGCTTGAACATCAGGAGATCAACAAGGCCATTACATGACAAATCAACCAAACACACAATCATTGCGTTGCAAGCTAAAGAAAGCTTGATTGAAGAAAATGATCAAGAATTCCAACGGCTACTTTATCATCAGGAAGTGAAGGAAATTCTTCAAGAGCTTAAGTACAATTGTCATCATTTCTTCAGAGACAGCAAGCTATAGGTTGTGATCACAAAGCAACAACTGTTTCTTGTTTACAAGCTTCAACCAATGGCCACATTATCTTCAAGACCTGGAACCAATAGCCATATTCTGATCAAGAGCTATAATGCAACGACCATAATTATCTTTAGAAGCTATAAGAGCCAGTGTACCTTCAAGAGCTGCATGCAACGTTCATAACTCCTTCAGGACCTGTAATGTAACGGCTCTATTGTCTTCATAAGCTGTGTCCAATGGCCATATCATCTAATGAGAAGGATTGTCATCACCTATAAATACAAAGCAGATTGAAATTGTTGAGGTATGGAAGACTAAGCATAAATTTCACACATTGAGAGCAATTGATTAAGTCTTCCTACAAAATCCTTCAAGCATTCAAAGAGAGAAAAGAGTTTCATTGTTATTCATTCAACTATTCTACAATTCGGCTTTTGTATTTCACATAAGGGGTTTGTGTGAGGGGGTTTACTTTGTTGATAGTGTGATCAACAAAGATTGTATAAGTTTGATGCTTGAGCTTTGAAAAAGCATCGGTAGAAGTTTGGTATTTAAGCTTTGAAAAATACCGGAATAAGTTTGGTATTTGAGCTTTGAAAAATACAGGGATAAGTTCGGTGTTGAGCTTTGAAAAACACAGGAAGAGTTTGTTACTTGAGCTCGGAAAAGTAACAGTAGAGGTTTGACACTAAGCCTATAAAAGTATTGAGTTTGTTGTTAGAACTCATAAAAAGTAACATAGGCTTGTTTCCTGCCCGTAAAGGAAACGTTAGTGGAAAATCTCAAGCGGTTGACTTGGGGACTGGATGTAGACCAGTTGGGTCAAACCAAGATAAATTTTGGTGTCTTCATCCCTACTCTCTTTATATTCACTGCTATTTAAACTCTTGTAATTTAAATTAATAGCATTTTTATTTGAAGACATTTTTATTTTTGATCAAGCAAATTTATATTCACAAGTTTTACTAATTTATTAATTCCGCATTTTTGTAAAACTTGTGTTTGGCAAAAGAAAATTGATTTTCTCCAAAAAGAATTTTTAAAATCGTTTGCAAAATTTTTTTATCCAGTATACAGTACTATTCACCCCCCTCTAGTACTATAGCTAGCCTATTGGTCAATTGATATCAGAGCTTGTCTCTAATTCAAAGGAGTAAAACCTTAGAGTGATCCTAAAATGGCTAGTACTTTCGGTATGCAAATTGTGTTTATATCTGAGGGATGTTCCATCAACAAGCCTCCTTTATTTAATGGAGAAAATTATAGTTTTTAGAAGAGTAGAATGAGAATATTTTTATAGTCTAAGGATATGCAGGTCTGGAGAATTGTCAAGGAAGGACTTACTATTCCCACAAAAATTATTGATGGAAAATCAGTTCCCAAGGAAGAAAATGAATATGAAATTGCTGACTGGAATAAAGAAGCTTTAAACTCTAAAACTATTAATTTATTACAATGTGCATTAGATATTAATAAGTTCAATCGTATTTCAAGTTGCACTACAGCTAAGCAGATATGGGACAAACTTGAAATAACTCACGAAGGAACTAAACAAGTTAAAGATGGAAAGATTAATCTTTACATCACGGAGTACGAGTTGTTCAAGGTGGATGCAAAAGAGTCAGTTTCAGACATCAATACAACATTCACACTCATTGTGAATAAATTGAAAAATCTTGGCAAAAGCTTCACTGATGAAGAACTGATTAGAAAATTAATCAGAACAATGCCAACTTCATGGGATGCAAAGCTCACTGCTACAGAAGAATCAAAAGATTTAACTGCATACTCATATGATGAATTCATTGGTTCATTACTCACATATGAGATGAAAGTTAATTCTACTACTGACCGTGAGCAAACTGACAAGAAGAGGTCTATCGCACTGAAAGCTGCTAGTTCAACTCCTAAAGAATCCACTTCCTATTCAGAAAGTGAGGATGGAGAAGATGAAGATGAATCTATGTTGGTTTGAAAATTCAAAAAATTCCTGAAAAGCAAAAATAGAGGGAAATCATCATTTAGAACTTATTTCAATAACAACAAAATTAATAAGGCCAAGAAAGATTCAAAACAAGAAATTACATGTTTTGATTGCAACAAACCAAACCATTTCAAAGCTGATTGTCCAAAGCTAAACAGCAAATACAAGAAGAAAGACAAAAAAGCAATGGTGGCCACTTGGAGTGATAGTGATGAATCAAGCTCTAATGATGATGAAGAGAAGCAAGAGAAAGCTTAAATATGCTTCATGGTAAATGATAAAGCAGAAAGTTCATCACAACAGCACACAAAAGAAGATGAGGTAATCCTACAAACTTTATCTCATAATGATCTTATTCACGAATTTCGTTAAGATGCATGATACTAAGCTAGAAATGATTGCTAAGTGCAAACATTATGAAAACAAGTTTTTAGAAAAAGAATAAGAAAAGCTTGAACTTCAAAGCATAGTGAGTTTTCTAGAAAACTCTAATCTAGAATTAATTAGCAAAGTATCACATCTTGAAGAAAAATGTGAAAAGCTAGATTCAACTATTAGCAAATTCACAAATGGAGAAAATATGCTAAATATGCTCTTAGACTCCCAAAGAAATCCAAATGATAGAACATGAATTGGTTATGGTAGTATTAATGAGATACGTTATCATATTCCCCCAAAGCTAATTATTTTCTGTTCTTCTTTCGCTTCTACTATGCAAACCATATCTCCCAAACCTACATGTTAAAAGTATAGTAAAAGTCAGAAACAGTTCACTGAACCAAATTGAAAATAGAAAACTATCCATATTCAGTCTACTAACCAAAAAGTCAAACAAAAGTCATATCCTTCCAAATCAAGTAGTGTACAATCTTCTAAACCAAACCAAAATTTTTATTCACAACAGAAGATTGTTCACAAAAATACTTTTAGACCTATACACCCTAAAAAGCCTTACTTTTACAGGTCAAAATAAAGACATAGTTACAAGCCCAAACACTTACATCAAATTAACTATGTCTCTTATCACCAACATTCCATCTTAAAACCATATCAATCTCATCAGAATAAGAAAAAGAGGAATGTTACATGTCATTACTGTAATTATACAGGACATGTGATTGGTGATTGCAAATTTTGGAAAGGATTTTATAAAGGGAAAACTGTGTGGATACTGAAGAAGAAAAATGTTGATTCTAACCCTAAAAGACCCAATACTGTTTGGGTACCTAAGTCTACTTGATTTATTTTGCAAGTATGTCTAAAGAATACCCTTGGAAATTCAAAGTGGTATATTGATAGTGGATGTTCTAGACATGTGACTGGAGATGGAAGATACTTCACTTCCATAAAGCAAGTAAAAGGAGGATCTGTGAAATTTGGAGACAATCAAGCAGGACAAATCATTGGAAAAGGAAAGATTAGAGACAATCCATACATTGATGAAGTACCTCTAGTAAATGGATTGAAATTCAATCTTCTAAGTGAGAGTCAACTCTGTGACAAAGATCGCAAGGTAATCTTTGATTCAAAGAAATGTGAAATTGTGGAAGCCAAAAGTGGTAAGACTTTACTTGAAGTACCTAGAGTTGGAAATATTTATCTTTTAAATTCAAGTACTCTTACTAGTGATCAATGCTTAATTTCAGAAGAAGAAGAGAGTTGGTTATGGCATCATAGACTAGGTCATGTAAGCATGCATTTGATTTCAAAACTTTCAAAAATAGATCTTGTCAAAGGTTTACCCAAAATTAAATTTGATAAAACTCATGTTTGTGATGCATGTCAAAAAGGTAAACAAACTAGAAGCTCTTTTAATCTTAAAGGAATTGTTTCTACCTCTAGACCATTAGAGTTGTTGCATTTAGACTTGCTTGGTCCAATTCAACCAACAAGTTTAGGAGACATGAGATATGCATTTGTCATCGTAGATGACTACTCATGTTTTACATGGACATTATTTTTTAGTAAAAAAGATGAGGTTTTTGAACAATTTTCTACCTTGTGCAAAAAGCTTTAGAATTTGAAAAACGCTTCTATTATTGTAATTAGATGTGATCATGGAAAAGAATTTGAAAATCATCTTCTTGAAATGTTTTGCAATGAGCATGGTATCTCACATAAATTCTCTGCTCCTAGAACTCCTCAACAAAATGGTGTTGTTGAAAGAAAAAATTAGACACTTGAAGAAATGCCTAAAACTATGCTTAGCGAAAATAATTTGCCAAAACATTTTTGGGCAGAAGCAATGAACACAACATGTTATATACTGGATCGAGCTTTGATAAGACCTATTCTCAAGAAAACACTATATGAGTTATGGAATGGTAGAAAACCTAACATTGGTTATTTCCATGCATTTGGTTGTAAATGTTTTATTTTCAACAAGGAATATCTTAATAAATTTGACTCCAAGTCAGATGAAGGTATTTTCTTAGGGTATACATTGCATAGTAAAACATATAGAGTCTTTAACAAAAGAACTCTCACCATTGATGAGTCTATACACGTTGTTTTTGAAGAAGCTAACTCTCTCCTGATAAAGAATCTGAGGATGCTCTTGAGATACTTGATCCACAGGTTGAAAACACAGACTATAATGAGAATGCCCTACAAAAAGAAGATAACTCTGGTGATCAAGATGAAAATAATGTGCAAGAACTATAAACACAAGAAAATCAACATGATGATCTACTAAAAGAGTTCAGATATCATAGATACCACTCCAAAGATAACATTATTGATAATCCTTCACAAAGAGTAATGACAAAAAGTCGACTAAAGGAATACTTTGTGAATGCAGCATTTGTTTCTAAAATTGAACCGAAGAACTTTAAAAAAGCCGAAATAGAAGAAAACTAGATGATGGCTATACAAGAAGAATTGGAACAATTTAAAAGAAACAATGTTTGGGAACTTGTTCCTAAACCTAACGATCATTCACTAGTTGGAACCAAATGGGTTTTTAGGAACAAACTTGATGATGTTGTCAGAAACAAAGCCAGATTAGTTGCACAAGGGTATAACCAGCAAGAAGGAATAGACTACAATGAGACATTTGCTCCAGTTGCAAGGTTGGAAGCAATCAGAATGCTATGTGCATTTGCTTGCTACAAGGACTTCAAACTTTATCAAATGGATGTGAAGAGCACATATCTAAATGCTTATATCAATAAAGAAGTCTATGTGAAACAACCTCCAGGATTTGAAGATTGTCACCATCCTGACTATGTCTATAAGCTTACAAAGGCTTTGTATAGACTAAAACAAGCACCAAGAGCGTGGTATGAAAGGTTAAGTACATTCTTACTTGCTAAAGGTTTTACTCATGGAAAAGTTGACACAACATTGTTTATTAATATATTACTTGTTAGAATATATATTGATGATATTATATTTAGTTCTATTAACAATGAGTTATGCATGGAATTCTCAAAAGAAATGAGTGCAGAAATCGAATGTCTTTGATGGAAATTCTATGTATGTTAGAGAGCATGCTTCTTCATTTGTTTTATTTGTTTCCTTCCATTCTGTTAACATCGTTTTATGCGATTGAGTGTTATTCAATATTTGATTTAAACTATTAGTTTTGTAAAACAATATAACATTTTTATTGGGCAAGTGAATAGATAACTGTTCTACTGATGGTTCTCTATGTTGAATTGGAATTGGAAATTCAAATAATCTCCAAGCTGCTTCGCAGGCTGATATGTAGCGACAATCTAGATAATTTTGTATTTCATTATTTAAAATATTTTTTTCTGTTGAGTTGTCATAGGAGGTTTCATTATTTTAAATTAGTACGTGGGCCCTGTCAGTACCTTTGTTTATGTATTTAAATAAATATTTTATGATAGTTGAATGACAACAACACTCCACATTCAAATGAGCTTGATATCTTACAGTTAAATCTCTATTATGTGGGACAACAAATCGATTATCTATTTTAAATTCTCCCTTTTGTAAATATATTCCATTGTCTCTTCTTCTATAGGTTGGGAAACCATCTTTGTCTATAGTTGTTTTTTCTTTAAATTTTTTTTGGAAAGACCTTTGAGCACTTATTGTATTTCATACACAAACTTTTAGGATTAATCATACCGCATAGACCATGAATCATAAATTTAGATACAAATTTATATCCAATAGGACCTCTAATTAGGCAAGGCAATTCTACAGAAATAATTGAATCTATTTCAAATGCTATAAGTTGTTTATTCTTTTTCTGTAACCAAATTAAACAATATATATTGAGGTAATCCTCTTTTTTGAAATTCTATTGTATACAAAAGTGCAATAACTATGCCAAAAAAAGTTTTCTCCTTCAAATCAATTAGCAAACTTCCAATTTTCATTTTGAAAAGACGGGTTACAATATCTGGTCTATTTTTAGGCTTCTGATGATGTAGATACTTAATTGTATTTGTTATTTCAAGCCACAATGGATTACAGGTAAAAGTTATAAATAATTTTGGATTGCCATAAAATTTTGCTATTGTCATTGCATCATGATTATGTTCTAACATATATCGTGGACTACTGGTGTAAGCGCTGGAATTTTACTCCTCCCTAAAAAAAAAGAGAAAAAGAGAAGAAGAGTCGTACGACTTTACCTACAGTCATGCGACTGTAATCAAACTACAGTCGTACGACTGTAGGATCGTGGCAGGTGAGCCTGCCCATACCTCTGCGGCGGAAAGCTGAAAAATGGAGAGAGAAAAAGGAGGCTCCAGCAGAAAGAGGAAAGATGAGAAGATAAAACAAAAGAGAGAAAAGAGAAGAGAGAGAGAGGGGCTTTTGGGGAGATCTCAGAAAATTGGGAGAGAAAGAGAAAAAAAAGGAGAAAGAAAAGAAAACACAAAAACTAAAACTTTCTTCCTCTTCTTTTTCTTTTGATTCTCGGTGTTAGTGTTAAAATCTATTAGAGATCAATAGGTTGATACCTTAACACTTTAAACAAATCAAAATCTCGGACTAAAACCATCAGAAACCGTGACATTTGGAGATCTTTGGATCCAAAGTTCCTCACCTCAACTCAAGGAGAAAAGTGCAAATTTGTGTGGATTGGAGCGACGCCAGAGGTCAATCCTACGGTGGACGCGTGCCAAAAAGGTTACCACTCTTTATTCTTTCTGTTTTTCCAGCTTTCTGGGTGATTAGTGTGATTTTTTGCATTTTTGTTCAAGTTTTCGTATTTCTGTTTTTGGAAATCAAGAACAATCGTGCGACTGTTCTTGAGTTTGATGAATAGTCATACGACTGTATTTATAGTCGTACGAGTGTTCTTGATTTCCAGATGATTTTCTTTTAGTTTACTTCGAATAAAATTTTGGCGAAATCCTGAGTTTGGGCTGCTTACAGTTGCACGACTGTAACATTTTTCCAGAATCAGAACTTCGTTTTAATCCCCAAAAATTTCCAAAAATCTATAAAAATTCAGAAAATCAGAAAATCATCAAAAATGAATTTTTTTGTGTTCATTCACGACCCTAGATTCAATTTTCAGTAAAATTGCATTTAAAACAATACCACGACGGAGACCCGATTCTCCAAAAAACCGACCCACCTCACATGTAAAAAGTGCATGTAAACCGGCAAAAATGTTTTCAAAACAGTTTTCTCACAAAACCAAAAATACAGGGACGTTTCAAAATGTTTTCGAGGTCCAACCGGGCCGGCTAGCCGAGCCAACCCGGTTATCCCCTAAATGCATGCCCCCAATTCCTGATTTCTCCAATTCTGTCTATTTGAGTCTTATTTGTGGCGTGCCGTATTTTGTGCTAACCTTCGTTTTGCAGCTTTTATTTTTATTTTTATTTTTATTTTATATGTATTTAATAGAATTAATCGTGTATTTTAGGTGATTGTAATATTTTTAGATAAATCGTGTATATTAGGCGCTTGTAAAAGTGAGGCTGAGAGTTTTCATCTTTTATTCGATCGGGTTGTAATAACTTAATCAATTACTATTTTACTTTACCTGTATACGCTGTATGTCTATTTATTTCAATAAAATTGACTTTAGAGTTTGAAATACCATTTGAGAACATTGGCCAATATTATTTTAATTAGACACGAAATAAGGGACTTGTCCAGACCCAAATCTCTGGATAGTGTAGCGGCCGTTTGTCCGGTTCAGCTACATTATAAATTTCCCGGTTGAGCTGAGCCGGGTGGCGACTCCTACAACATTTATCGAGACTTAGGTCTCGGTTCTTTTAAGAATTAATTCTATTTATTTTTCAAAACCGATTTTCCATAATAAAAACCCCACGCGAGGGATGGACCCGCCCGAGATCGAGGCGCCCCTTCCGAAAGGGAGTCCACGTTCCGTCGAAAACGTCGTCCGCTCACAACTGGTATACGTAGAAGGAAGAATAATAAATTCACCTATTTTTGAAGCATCAGTATCGCCTTTAAAAAAAGCATCATGAATACTTGAATATATTTCTGATCTAAGTATAGTTTGATTTCTTTTAATGAAGTCCACTCTTTCTTGTTCTACACATGTATATGAATCAACTATGTATTGTTGAAATAAACGGCCGCCAAGAAATAGAGAAGAAATTTGTTTATAACGATCATGAATACGATATGCAAAATATTCTTTCATAGTTATAGTTTATCTTTTTATTCTTTTTTTGTTCATAGAATTTACATAAGGTATGTCTATAGAATACCCATATTCACCATATGGAAAAAGAATAAGATATTGCATTGCCATTAAACTCGGATGTAGTATGCTTATTCTTTTGAAATATGTGTCCCTATGTCCAACAATTATATCTCTAGATATATCATATAAATCAAAATCACCAACTATTAAAGCAGTGATTTCCGAAGTAGATGGAACATCATATTGTCGATCATTGCCAAAACAATTTGCTATTAACTTTAATTTAAAATTGGGTACATTATCTTGTCTAAATCTATCTCTTGCCGTTCGGAATGTTTTGACTATTTTGATTATATTCATCGAACATATCGATTAATTTTTCTATAATTTCTGGATTTAATTCATTTTGGCTTTGAATTGTTGAGAGCATGCATTCTATTGGAAATTTCATTAGTTGTATCATAGACATAAAGTTGTGCAAATTTCGGTTTTTTGTTTACCGGAGGAAGTAAAGAATCTATTAAATGATAATTCTAGCATGACATTCTAAACACATAAGGACCTCTAGTTTGATTAATAGTATGGTCAATCTTTGCTCCGAAAGAAGTAAAAGCAAAAATACAATTATTAGAGCGAATGTTATCTAAAAATTTACTTTCTTTATATTGATTTTTTTCAAACAAAAGGTCATTAAGAAATGTTGGAGGTTTTTTTTTTAGTTCAGGTAATATAATTATTCCTTGTTTACAACATTTGTTATATGTTGGGGCTACATGATTTGTGGTCCGTTTGAGGGCTTCTTCGTGCCAAAAATATGCACCACAGTATAGGCACTCATAGGTAGGAGCACCCATATTTGAAATTGGGATATTTGATAATAAATTAAGACTAATTAATAAATTAACATCAATTTAGCATAACCATTTTAAATAGAAATAATCTAAATATACTTCTTATAAAATCGTTTTCTGTATATTAAGCAAAGGAAATTTTATTATCTTGAACAGGGATATCAATTAAAGTATTTTCATTTTCATAAACATTTTCATAGCTTTCACAACTTTCTTGAGTTGATTGAGATGAATTTGGGTTTGCAAAATGTGAGGAAGCAATTATTAGAGAGTTTTTTTTGTTTTTTTGAAGTCGTAGGAACAAAGTGCATTTGAATAGGAATTTCAATAAAATTAGAATTTGGTGCTTTGGTTTTGTCCATGACTCCAAATCTTGATATTTATGAGTAAAACATGACAAGTTAAATAAAGAAAAAATATGGTAATTAATAATATCTAAGTTAGTCATATTAAAAAGCATTATTAAAAATATACTAAAACAAACATAACAAATAAAAAAATATATAGAAAATATTTAAGACAAGGATGTAATCAATGATTTTTAATGTCAAGGCGTGAGAAAGTTCTAGTTTAATAATCTTTGGAAAATTGGTGTTTTTGCTTTGTTATGTTTTTTTTTTTTTTTTTTTTTGACAAATCATTTACAGTATAAATTATGAAATGAACAATATATTAATGGAAAATCGTCTTAAGAGCAAAATTATATGGACTTCAAATGTAGATAGAACTAATTTAAACAATAATTTAAGCTTAGAGAAAGTTGTCAATATGGTATAAGTCATTGAATGAAACGGGTAAACAATACAAAGCTAAAAACAATCTCAAGCATTGTTTATAATATCAACTAAGCTAAACCTGGTTAACATTGTGCTGACATCAAGTAATAAATTTGTAACCCTTTCATACATAAGTTTTAGGCTATCAAATTTTTGTGCCAAAGCTACAAGTGCTTGCAATCCAGAACTCTGAAGGTTTGATACAATGTGTTTTTTTTGCTTCAATTTTTATCAGCAGTAAAGAACTAAAAACTACAATTTCTAGGTTGTAAAATGGTTTAAGATATGCATATGTTCTACATGCTACAATGTTTTTCGCATCTTCGATATTATCAGCCTTATATCCAAATATTTCGACAGGATGAGACACTTCACCATCACTACATGGTGAAGGAATGGTTATGCAGCAACAAAAATGGCCAGAGTCATCAGATTGGGACAATGTTTGCTTTACTGAGAGCTCTAATTTAGACATTGTTTCAAACATGATAGCATGCAATGGTAGCTCAATTACAAGCATCTGTGAAATGCATAAATATACATTAAAATTTAGGGATATTTAGCACTTTTTTAATACTAATGGCGTACCATGACTTTCAATTAGGGAAATTGATTTCATAAAAGAGTAAAACATACCTCAATTGTTAAGATTGGTGACGAATTCAATAACTCAAAGCCAAATTCCTCTGTAGCTTTATATCTGTTAGAAACAAAGTAAGCAACATGTATTAAAAAAGTGTATGAAAGTTTGTTCGTGGCATAGAAAACATTCAAATTACAACAATGTATTACTAATCGAGTAAACCAAATAACAAACACTATTTATGTAAACGTGGGAAGGGAAAAAAAACAAATAGAATTTATTAATTTTGACTATAGAAATGGAAAAAAATTCTAATCCATTGGAAAAAAAAACAGTTTAAAAAAAAGTTTTAACAATGTTGAGCTGTAACCAGAAAATAATGAACTTAACATAATAGTAATCGAAGAACAAATAAGTGTATTTTTTATTCATACAATTCGCTAATAAAAAGGAAAGAAGAAATGGATTGTTGCACTTAAAAAAAGGAAGGAATTGCATTTTGTTTAATTTGATATAAGTGTGTTTAAAATTTTATAGGCATTTACGTAAAGCAATAATGAAATGAAACTACAATAATATACTTTAGGTCGAAGCGAATCAGTTTTATATTTTGAAGAAGCAATAACATACACATAATTAGAATAAGGGTTGAAAGTTCAACTATAAACCTTAGAATACATAAAATAAGAAGATAGTAAAGAGAAACAAACCAAATATTAGAAGAGTAGTTTTCAGTAGGGCACAATTAGCCTATATATATAAGGGGAAGTGAGGAGCTGGTAGTAAGTTTTAGTAATTAATTTGTTTACTGTTGCTTTCATAAAGAGAGTAATATGTCTATGATATAACAAATGTAGATAAGTATGTATTGGCCAGCATTAATAGATGTATGCAAGTGTATTTTTAAAAATAATGGATTTTTTTTAAATGAAAGTAATAATACAAATGTTATTATAGATTCCTAGTATTAATGTGTAAAGGAGTGTATTTCTTAATACATATAGAGAAATGTATTTCGTTGTAGTAATACATGCTTTTTTCTAATAGAAGTATAAGTACATAGGAAACAGGAAATTATACAATGGACCCGGTCCATATGGACCTTCCCAATGAGAAATTGACACATAAGCGTTTTTTACTTTTCCAATCATGTCAGTTCTTCAGTGGAACGGTCCACATGGACACGGTCCACTATAAAATTTCTCCATAGAAACAACTTTACAATGTGAAGAAATAAATTGAAAAGAGTTGGCATTCATTAAAACTAATAAATGATTTTTGTTATTAATATCAAGTACAAAAGTTGGTTAGAAGGGTATATATTAGAGCATATTTATTGAAAAAAGAATGACAATAAATGTAAATTAGTGGAGATCCCCAATAGACCTGTGCAAACGACCCGCGGCCCGCAAAGCCCGCCCAAACCCGCTCGTTCTGGGTTGGGCTTGGACATACATATTTTACTTTAAGCCCGGCCCGGCCCGAACCCGAAGAAGCCCGAGTCAATGATGGGTTGGGCTTCGGAATAACTATAAAACCCATGACTGGCC
This sequence comes from Euphorbia tirucalli, assembly GCA_039660915.1. NCBI lineage: Eukaryota > Viridiplantae > Streptophyta > Magnoliopsida > Malpighiales > Euphorbiaceae > Euphorbia > Euphorbia tirucalli. The sequence continues at coordinate 19,371,917 of CM077639.1, forward strand.
CGGCCCGGCCCGGATCGGATAATTTTATAATATATATTTTTATATTTTTATTTATATAATTATATACTAAATATTTAATCCGAACCATTGAAAAACTTATAGAAGATCTTGACCATTATAATTTCTCTATGAATACTATTTGTAAATTAAATTTATCTATGAATACTATTTATAAATTAAATTTGTTTAAAATAAGTTATATTAGAAAAATATAAACATTTATTTGATGGGCTGGTTGGGCTGGGCTTGGGAATGAGGTTCAATTGCCCGGTCCAACCCGGCCCGAACCCGATGTAAAATTAGTGCTGGCTGGGCTGGGCTTGGACAAGAGATTTTTATATCAAACCCGATGTAGCCCGGCCCGAACCCAGCCCAGCCCGACCCATGAACAGGTCTAATCCCCAACTAACAATAAAATGGGCTTAGGTATGTATGGTAATTAAGAATGACAAATTGGTATTTTGAAATATAAGTACTTGTATATTTTCCTTATTAATATCAAGTACAAAAGTTGGTTAGAAGGATATATATTAGACCATATTTTTTGAAAAAAGAATGACAATAAATACAAATTAGTGGAGATCCACAACTAATAAAAAAAATGGGCTTGGGTATGTATGGTAATTAAGAATGAGAATATTGGTATTTTAACGTAAACATACATTTTTGTTATTAATATCAAGTACAAAAGTTGGTTAGAAGGATGCATATTAGAGCATATTTATTGAAAATAGAATGACAATAAATGCAAATTAGTGTAGATCCACAACCAACAAAAAAAAGGGCTTAAGTATGTATGGTAATTAAGAATGAGAATATTGGTATTTTGAAGTATAAATACGTTTTTGTATAGGTATATTTATGCAGCAGCTGAATTTATGTCTGTCTATTTAAAAAGAAGAATGTAGATAGGAAGATTGTTATTATAATTTCTAAAATTTTGATCTTGCCCATTACATTTATATTAATTATGATAGGAAGCCTAATAATATCTTGGTTTAAACATTTGGTATCAAACAAAATCAATGATATACATAAGTTTAGGTTTTACCTTAGCATTTCTCTATGTCCGAAAATGTGAAGAAGCTTTGCATCCAAACCAAATGAATTTGTTAATTTCCATATGGATCACATTGTTGATAAGTTCACTGTTTCAAAGTAGTGAAAATATTTTATCACAATTTAGAACATTAGATTATGTTTATATTTTGATTGGTTCTTAAAAGTATCACCATGTTTTCAATCCATTTCCACATATATGGTGTTATTTTTGATAGTGCGTATACTGATATTGAAAGCCATCTGAACGCACCCAGTGATAAAATATATAAAAACACAATAAAAAATAACACCATATATTTTCATCAATAACTTCATATATTTACAATAAAGAAATGGGATTGAAATTGTACAGTTTTACAAACCAAAGCTAAACTGAGAAAACAAAACTAAAATTACAGGATTTTTAAATTTGGTGGAATAAGCTTTAGCCAAGGGCGGTGATAAGAGCAAGTGACTAACAACCTTTGCTTTGTTGCTAAGCTTTTGTCTAAAATGAACAATGCAAACCAAAATAGATGCTAACAACTTGTCAGAAGTTTTTACAGAATTCATGCCACATGGTTCTGACGCTAGACCACAGCATGTACTCCACTTGACACCTAGTAACCAATGAATTAACTAAATAAAACCATAAATTTATACATTCAAACTTGAACGTTGCTTAACACACAGGCTTAAAGAAACAAAATAGAACAAAATGCATCCAAATGAGAAGACTAGCTTCAATGTTGATCTGATACTGTAAGAAAAGAACGAAGTTACCATGTGCCCAAGAATTAGATGAAACAACTATATAAAAAAGCTTAAGTAAATTTATGCGTAAAAATGAAAGAAAAATATGTGCAATAATCTTTTTAAAAAATGCTACCTTGGTAAGAAGATGAAGCACTGCATGGTAAATTCCAAAAGAGAAAATATTAGAAATAAATTACAGTTAATGCAATAAGAAGATAAGGAAAAATTAAGTTCATACCGACAACAGCAGAACAACTCGGAAGGCACAAAATTCTTGATGGACTTTGTAAATGAAGATACATGCTTAGCAAGCCTTGACTCATTATCCTTGGCCACATAGAGTTCCATCTCAGTTTGCATCAAAGTGCTAGTAAGATTTTCATTTACATGTTACAGAGCTTCAAACAATGACAGGCTCACTTTAGGACTTTGATCAGGGTTATCAGATAGTAACCTATCATGATCATCAGAATACACATAATCTGGATCAAATGATTCAATTTCAGGCAAGGGAGATGGTAGTTGTTCATGAGGTGGAGACTAAAAGAAAATTAAGTTATACTCATTCAATATGACATCTCTTTTGTCAAGGTTTAAAGTTTCCTCTAAGAGGAGATTAATGTAAAACTTTTCCATCTCAAACAGGGGACTTGAAACCAATGGTGTAATGGTAGATGAAAGAGGAAAAAAGTGACGATGGATAGGTTGTAAAGAAGGAGAACAAAAAACCTCAGATGTACTAAGCCTTACTTTTTTAGCAGTATTTAAGTCATGGGCTTGTTCTTCTTTTTTCTTTGACTGAAGACTTATTTCTTTAGAGACATTACAGTTGAAGGCTTCCTTCTCTGTTTTAGAAAGAAACTTATAGTTGATATCAATCACAAAGAATTTGTAGACTTCCATAAAGGTGATAAATATAAGTTTTATGTCTTGCCTCTTGATAGCCTTCCTTGCTCACACCAGAGAAAAATACCTTTTCTTTTGTACCTTCCTTATTATGACAAAGAAGCGAGACTTGCGCTATAAATTCCTTTTTCTGTGGACCCCAAACATCGTTGAAGCTAGCAGTTAGCATATCAAGCTTCGGTAAAACAGTGGAAAGGAAATTAGCGAAAGGTAAAAGGATAGTCTTCATACTGTCTCACCTGAAAAATATAACCATAGAGATAGAAGTAATTTAAAAATATATATATAATAGGCAAAGTTTACTTGAATGGATGGGACACTTATGAAAAGAAAGAAAATAGAAAGGGGAAGAAGATGCAAGTAAAATTATGTTGTACCTGCAACAAAAATAAATTAAAAGGTTAAGAAGGAAAGATGTGAAAAAATTAATAGCTGTATATAGAAAAAGAATTAAGCAAAAATAGAAAAAAAATTAAGCAACTACCAGATATTGAAAGGGGAGGAAAAAGGAAAAGGTGTGTAAAAGTTAATAGTTGTCGAGCCCTTTATAGCAAAATTAGAATGTAATAAAAAAGGACAGTAATATTTATGAAGCCAGTAAACATCGAATCGAACTCAAGTTCATTTAATAAGGAGTAAAGAAAAGTTTTGTAGAGAGAAGAAAATCTAAGGGCTAGTGAGTTAATTTTATTAAGAGGAATGTTTTTTTTTTATAGAATACCAATGACAATTGATTAAGAGACACAATTGCTTCCAAAAGCAGCTAGTTTTACTAAACACAAATAAAATCGAATAATGACAAAAAAACTCAGAATAATAATTGTTTCTAATGCTAAAAATTCAAATAAATATAATTGTAGGAAAAATATTAAGGCAATTGCCGACAATTAAAATTTTTAAGCTACAAACAAAGAACAAAAAACAAAAATAACAAATTTAAACTAAAAGTATATAAATAATTTAACTTTTAATAACACAAATATATAATTCTTTAAAATCAGCAATAACATTAAATCAAAAGAGAAGAACAATATCTACATAGATGAAAACCTAATGTGAAAACAAACTCAATGCAATATAAAATAGTAAACGCCGAACCAAAAGTAAAAAAAGGACAGATATGCACAATAATTCATTAGCTTTATTAAACTCATCAAAGCAGCTAATAACACATCAACATAACTAACAAATTACACCAAATCAACTCCAATAAGCAGTTAGCCTTTCATAAGAAAAAAAATAGGCAACTATTACAAAGATAAAGATTCCTATGATTTTACTCGAAGACCAACTCTAATAAGCACACAAAACAAATCAACAAATCTTTCAAAACAATAGACCCTTACCCATAAAAGAGGAAGAAAGAGCAGAGAAGAAAATAAACCCTAAAAACCAAATTGAAACGCAACTTAGAAACCAATATAGGAAGAAGGTTTAATCACATGTTCATTATATTAAAAAAATCTAAATAGTATAAAGATATTATATATAATTGTTAAGCTAAAACTAAAGCACAAAGAATTGGCTATAAAAAAAAATAGCACCTGAATAAGATCCCAGTAAGAATGGCAAGGAGTAACCAAATAATATTAACCAAATTTCTGCATTTATTTCCCCATTACATGGAGAAAAAGGCATAACATCTTCAGTAAGCGTGAAGAAGATATCCCTCCATCTCCATGGAATGGGAAATAAGCAGTGGCAGTAACACCGATTGCCTTTCTTTTAAAGAAAAAATCTGGCTTGGGAAAAAAAGTAAAACCATTATTGACACAAGTACAATTAAATGCAAACTAAATTTACTATGTATTTGACACTTTCAAAGCATACAAATAAATTCAAAGCAACAGTTTTTTAAACATATATTAATAATAAATTAGAGATATGTACATATTAAGCATCACTTAAACCTCATTATGTCTATATGAATATATTAAACAACAGATTAAAGATGATGTGTATATTAGGCATCACAATAAGATATAACAGTTCCCAAATCAAAAAATGTAAAAAAAACTCAAATACTTAAAGATTGTCCTGTTCAACGCCAAAGGCAAAACAACTTAAATGCAATATTAAATAAAATTGTACGCACATAACAAAAAAAAAAAAAAAACAAATATACACACTAAATTTGAATCTGTTAAGGGCAAATATACTTCATCTTTTAATTGAAAGCAACAAAATGACCTAATAGCAAGTACTAAAGCAAAACTTAAAGGGAAAAAATAAATATACACACAAAAAATTGTTCCCAGTGAATAAAAAAAAAATTCACAGATTATCATAATAACATTCCATACCATAAAAGAACCTAGCTTTAGCTCCTCTCTTTTTGTGGACTTTGATTTATTTGTGCTTCCTATTGATCAAGTCGCCATTACTTTCTTCCCCATTGCGCTTAGCACATTTCAGGCTGACCCTTTAGTTGATGGATTGTTTGATCTAGTGCGTGCGTGGATCCAAAGTCCCTGATCGACAATAAGACATGGAACTGAATTGAGCGACAACAAACAAATTGGAATATGTAACCAAAAGCGCAAAATAAATAATTTGAGGGATAACCCAAAAAAAAGAACTAACTGGAATAAGAAAGTGTTTTGAAAATGGCAATCTACCAACCCAAATAAGCGAGACAACTGTAAGTTTAGGAAGCATTTATACATATAAATTGTAATAGAGTGGAAGGAAATATTGAAGCACATAATCAAATCAAATACAACTGCAAACAGATTAACTAATTTAGTGATGTTGTTTTTATGTATGCCAATTTTTTACAACCATACAATCTACAGAAAGAATGACCATTTCAATCTTATAAGCTAATGTAGACTATTCATTCTATACAATAGATTTCATTAATTTATACTATTAGTGTATATTTATTTACCTTCTACATTCTCGCCGCATGGTGCTGCTTAACCCAAACTAAAGGGATACATGGTGTCATCAAGATCTGCAAATTGAATACAAATAGGTAAGTTTTACATCCTTTACGGATCTCAAAATCTAAATTGGTTAAGATATAAAACCAAATCAACTGAAAATTGAGCAAAACCAAAGGAACTATACAAAAAATATATTACAGAAAACAGTGTTTTTGTTTTTGATAAGCAAAATGGGCCTCAAAAGGCGGTAGCAAGGACCAGTGTTTTCACTATACAGAAACGATCGGCAACAGGAGAAGGAAGAGGAGATGTGCGCTGTCGGTATCGTCGGATGAGCGATGCAGAGGAGAAGAGAAAAGATATGCAACAACTAAATCCAGAGCTCGAAAAAACAACAGAAGTAAACTCAGATGGAGACAAATTCAGAGCTAAAATACCTAGCAATGGCGCTACCGGCAAAAAGAAGTAGATCGCTGCTATTTTTTGAACGAACTAGTACCAGACATCGCGAGGACGAAAAGGTCAATAGAAATGCGTAATGTGCAACGACAAAAGGAAGGAAACAACAACTTGATCGATGAGAAGCGCAAAGAAATCAAAAGCGATACAGGGAAGGAGCTGGCGTGATATTTAGAGCAAGAAGCGAAGCGGAAGAGAGGGATATAAAACAATTAGCCAATAAAATAGAATAATTAGAGTAGTTACTACTATACCTTAAGTACAATATCCTTATGGGTAGAAATAGAATAATTAGTCAATAAAATTGCTTTTATGCATTATACTTTCTAGAAATAGAATAATTTGTCTATTGCTTTTTTTATATCTCTATTACACTAAGTTTTTTTTTTATTTGAAATTTAATTTCTCAATAATAATTCAGGTAAAGTAAAAGTTTAAAATTCTAATAAATTATAATCAGAATTAATTAACTAAGTTGTTTAAATTTGTTGTCATATTTACATAAAGTGTAAAAAATATGAGAACTATTTCCCAAGAGTAAAAAGAAATAAGAATTAGATTATAATTTTTTACATAAAGTGTAAAAAATTATAATCTCATAAATTATTACTTTATGTGAGTGTAATAGGATATTTTACTCCAATGTTTTAATGTAGTTAATATAGTTATTGTAAAAGCAATAGTTTATGTGAGTGTCCTAAATTAAGGTATGAGAAAAAGTGTAAAACTAAAAGTATAATTACAACTAAATAATTACGCTAGTATATATCTATTATTATACCTTAAGTATAATAACCCAATTGTGTATAAATTATAACTATAACTAATTAATTATTAAATTTGTTGCAAGTGGCAATTAATTAACAAAAATTTTCTACATTCGAATAAAATCCTTGCATGATAGAAACATATAACTATATGTTTTATAATTTAACCATTCATACAAACCAAAAAACTGAAGTAATATTGAAATGGAAATTGTATAAAGTAAAATAAGTTATTATTACAACTAATTAAGTAAGTCATTGATTTTTGTAACAAACATATTAAGATGGCTAAGAAGACCAACAGCATCATTGTAACGTTTCTTCAATTTTTGGTAACCAGACAGAAGTTTTTTCTTGGGCAAAAGTATGGTAGTTTTATGATCTTCAAGTTGTTCCAAATAAGTTGACTTGGCAGATTGGGCTAGCTCAAAATTGAAATCTTTGATTTCTATTCCATTTAGACATTGAAGTGATTTAATAATACAAAAACAACGTTCTTTCTTCGCATCTATCGTGCTTTGAGAACTATATTGAACAATATCCAATGGATGTTCAACACCTCGGTCATCCTTGTACATACATGACGCACGACATTTGTAAAGACCTAGTGTACCAAGGTTATATTCAATAATTGGTGGTGGTAGATTCAATTCTATCAGTGCAAAACGGAGTATGGATTCGATTGAAAGTACAAATTTGTGCATCTGGTAGAAAAAACAAACTATAATGAGAAAAAAAATGTGCGTAAATAGTTCATAATTTACAGATAAACATTAAGAATAATTATAAATTGTTTCGTTATTAATAATATTAAAAATTCTAATAAAAATAATTATAATGATAATTCACATCTCATTATTTCTAAATTCATCTAAGCTAAAATTGCTTGTGATTGCTGAAATGGTTTGCAGGATTCCAACAGCTTGATCATACATTTGCTTTAGGTTTTCTATTTTGTGAGACAGAGATTTTAATTCCAAAGCACCTCTTACTTGTTGCAATCAAAGAAGCCCATTTTTTTTATTCAACTCGTCGATTTCTTGAGCATTAATGTCAATAACTTCTAGGCCATAATTGACTCTAAGATATTCATAAACTTTTAAAGCAACAACATTTTTTGCATCATTGTAGTCTGTAGCACTAAAGCCATAAATACTGATAGGGAGCAAATTTTCATTACTGCTGCTAGGCGAAGACAACGTGAAACAACAACTAAAAAGTCCATTTTCTTCGTTTTTTGGATAGAGACTCAATATTTGATATTTCTAATTCAGTGAGAATTTCACTTATAATTGAATGCAACGGCAATTTTATATCCACCATCTGTACAACAAATAACTTATTAATTCTAAAAAAAATTGAAAAAGCAATAGTTTTCTTGTTTTGTGTTAACTTGGTCTATGGTGAGAATAAATAATTTTAGAAGTGGAGGCTAGCTGCAGAACTCACATTACCTTGATGTGAAATGATGACGTGGTGCAACCGCATAGTCTAGATAAAAAAATGTCAAGTAGGAGTTAAAATGAATTCATATCAATGTGAAAATAGCATGCAATTTTTTTAACATATGATCTAGACTAATTTTGTATTAAATATTATTAAGATAAAAAAAGTTGAATAAGAAAATTATGTAGTATCTTTAAAAGTTACACTCAAAAAGGCATCAACAATGATTCGCACCTAAAACCTAAATATAAAAGAAAGTAGCATAGCAGAGCAACATGTAAACAAAAATAATTAAGTTATATATTGCAAAAAAAAAAAAAAAAATTATTATTACATTACTTAAATAAATTACTAATTTTTAAACCAAGAAATTCTAATAGTGAAAGCAAATGAACATTTTAGAGCCCCATAGTCATCAATCAATTTTTTTATGGTGTTGCACTATCATGTTTTTATACTCATCAAGTTGGTCAAGGTATGAAATTTTCTCAGCAACAGCCTGTTCAAAGTTAAAATCTTTAATTTGTAAATTATATAGACGCCGGAGAGATTTGAGAAAAGAAAAGCAAGCTTTTTTCTTTGCTTCAAATTGGCTATCTGAACTAATGCCTATATCATCTAATGGATATTCACGGCCTTGAGTATCTTTATATAAATATTTGACACGACATTTGAAAATTCCAGGTTGAGAGATATCTAAGTTAATTTCTGGTGGTGGTAGATTTAACTGCATGAGGTTGAATCATAAAATGGCCTCAGTTGAAATACTGTACTTAGGTATCTGTTGAAAAAAGGAATAACAATTTTTTTAGGAAAAATTATTTACATTGAGCTAATGCATTATTATAATACGTTAAAAGTAGTTTTGTAGAGACTTTTTTAAGCTAGGGCGGGCAAGCAAAGTATGTCTATTGAGCTAATGCATTATTATAATTTTGTAGTATTATCTTTTGGCTGAAAAGTAAAGAAAATAGTTTCTTAATTTTAATATGGCAGTAATATTTTGAAGACTTAAATAAAATTAGTCTAGTAGAAACATCTATATCTAATAAACTGACATCATAAAAAAATATTTCAAAAACTAAAATCCAGTTTATAATTTTTTTAAAAAGTAAGGAAGACTTTATTCTCATGGTTAGAAAAATTCAAAATTAAAAGGACAATTATTTTACACAAAGAGTCATCCACGAACTTTCAAATTAAGTGAAATCAATTTCTTTTTTTTTTCTTGCAATAATATTTGAAGATTTTAAAAAATCATTACACTAAGGAAAAGAGAAAGTTAGTTGATCAATTTACCTAATATTAAAGTTGGCTGATGTTTAGCTGAAAATATAAGCTCAATACATAACAGTTAGAATATAACAGCACAAAGTTTAATAATACAAGAGAAGAAAAGAAAGAGGATAAAAAAAGAGAGACATTTATCGTTCATGATAAAAATTGAGCAATTATGAGGATGAAAATATTATAACAGTGTATTAATACGTGTTTACATATGTATTTGATCAGTTGTAGTGTTAGTAAATGTATTTCTATGTATTATATAGATATGTCCATAGATCTTAAAAAAAGAATTTTTTGCTATGGGGAAAAAGCACTAATATAAAAAAGACAACAGAAATTAAAAAAGTTAATTAAATATACATAAAACAGGGTATAGTCTTTTTCATGGAAATCAAAAAAAAGTCTTACACTTAAATAACAAACACTATTTTTGTATGCATATAAGTATATTTTTTATTCATACAAACAAAAAATGAAGATGAAATGGATTGTTGTACCTTAAAAAAAAGGAAATTATATTTTGTTTAATTTGATATAAGTGTTTCTAAAATTTTAAAGATATTTTAGGTAAAGAAATAACAAAATAAAACTTGAATAATATACCTTAGGCCTAATCAGATCAATTTTATATCCTGAAGAAGCAGCAACATACAAATAATTAGAATAGGTACAGAAAAGTTCAACTAAAAGCTTTGAAGCACAAAAAAATAAGAAGAGAGCAAAACAACCTACCAAATGTTAGAAGAGTAGTTTTTTTAGTAGGGCACAATTAGCCTATATATATTTGGGAAAGTAAGTAGATGGTAATAAATTTCAATAATTAATATATTCACTCTTATTCTTAAAAAGTGAGCCAATAAATGTAGAATAGTTTAAATTTAGAAGTATGTATTGGCCAGTATAAATATATGTATGCAAGTGTATTTTCTAGTAATAACAGTAGTTTATTTAGATGATTAAAAATAAAAGTACAAATACATATTTTTAGTATTAATATGTGTCCAGTAATATATTTTCTAATATTAGTACATGTACAGAAGCATATATTCTAACGATAATACTTGTATTTTTCTAATAGAAGTATATGTAGGAAACAACTTAACAATTTGAAGGGAAAAAATTTGAAAACAATTGGCATTCACTGAAAAATATGTGTTTATTTAATACTTTATATGTTGTCAATTCAGTATTATCTTATGTTTTACCTGATTGAAGTCACCACTGGAAAAACCAAGTACCATTTATGTTACCTTATTCTTGGTAGTCAAATATCATGACTATTCTTGGTAGTCAAATATCATGGCTTTTTTTATTAACTGTTTAGATGTTAGAGAAAATGATTATACACATATTTGATCAATAGATAGGTTTTAATCTTAAGTAACTACAATAATTATATAAACAAATTGGTTTAAAGATTTACCTCAAAAAAATACTGCAAATACAGGTAGCTCTTTCATACACACCATTTTCCCTTAGTTTCTAAATTCAATAACTGTTTCAAATAATAAGAATCATTATACTTCTAATAAATCTAAGATAACTGAAATTTAAATAATTATTTAAACTTTGTATGAAATTTCAAATCCATTTCCCTTTACATGGTGTTACTTTTGAAAATGAATACCTATTAAGGCCATTTTAGGCGATCCATTAAGTGAATACCTCACAACACACCAAAAAATAACACCATATATTTTTCATAGGCCTAAGCTATTCTTTACATTTGGTACATAAGGATAAGGCATTATCTTTAAAGTGGTTGAAAACCGCGTTCCACCGTGAAAAGGATCGATTGAGTGCATTAAAATGACAGCAACACTATAGAAAACTTTCCTCCAAACACAACAGTAGCCAATAATATAATATAACACAATATTTTATGGCATTAGGGTAAAGCAAAATAAGACCCAAAAAGCAAAACCATTACTGCTCAACAGATTAGCAAAACCCATCTAAAGAAACCAAACAAAAAAATTACTACAATGCCTCCACACATGGCACACAACCTGGTTTAGTATTGTTTATCTGTTGCAAGAGTTTTAAAAAAAGACAATCATGAAAAAAAGAGGAAAACTATAAAAAATAACTAAAAATAGTTCAACTTAAGGAATGACAGAAAATTACCATGGCAAGAAGAAGAAACGTTGTCAAAAAAAGAAAGAAACAATTAGTAAAAAACCACAGATAATTATAGTAGAGGCAAAAAGTGCAGTTCAAGGGAAAAGATTCTTACCAGCAACAACAGAAGAGCTCGGATGGCACAAATTCCTTGATCGACTTGGCAAAGGTACAGACATGTTTTGCAAGCTTGAGCTCATTTTCTTGGGCCACAAATAGATCCATTTGAGCTTGTAATAAACTCACTGCAAGATTCTCATTAACTTGTTGCAATGCTTCATTTAGGACTTTGGCAGGGGCTAGGAGAAAATACACTATCATAGTCATTGCAAAATGTAGAATCTGGATCAATTGATTCAATTTCAGCCAAAGTGGAAGTTTTTCATCTGAGGAAGTTTGGGAAAAGATCAAATTTTGCTCATCAAAGCAGGCATCTACATGCATTGAGCTTATACTTTCGTTTAAGAGAGAATGGATATCAAAATTTTCCATCTCAAAAAGGGAGCTAGGGACACAATCTTTAAGAGCAGGGGATATGTGAAAAGAGTTACAATGATCAGGTTGAGTGGAAGGTACGGAAATGATATATGAATCAGCAAATTTGACTTTTTTAACAGCATTAGAATCAGTGGCCTGCACACCTTTTTCCTTAGATGCCTGAATGAATTTATAATTGATATCTATGACATTAAACTTGTAGACCTCCATCAAATGGTGTATGAGATTCATGGCATCTTTGTGTCTCGCCTCTAGATAGCTCTCTGCTCTCACTTTAGAAAAAAACATCTTCTCCTTTGTACCTTCAATGTTAAGGCAAAGAGTTGACACATAGGATATAAATTCAGCTTTTCTTGGGTCCCAAACATCCTTGAAACTTGCAGTTGGAAGATCAAGTTTCATTAACATGGTAGAAAGAAAATCAGCAAAGGGCAAAAGTATTGATTTCATGCTGTTATATCTGCAACATAAATAAAAGGTTAGAAATCGATTACCATTATAAGCAAGAAGGAAATAATTTGAATACTACAAAAGCTTAAAAATAGTTACCTAAAAGAGAAAAGCCAAAAAGGGAGAAAGTAGAAAGTTGTTAATAAGGTATGGTTATAAACCTTATAGAGCAAAAAGTATAAAATTAAAAGAGGTAAAAATCATAAATGAGGGACGTGAACATCAAATCAACTTAAGTTCATTTACTAAGAGGCAAAGTGAAAGATTTGTAGACAAAAGGCAATCTCAAGTTGGCAGGAGAGTTAATAAGTATCAAATCAGTTTATTAAAGAGGAATGATTGTTTTTTACACACATGTCGAGACAAACAACTAAAAGAAGGAAATAAGTTTTTTTTTTCTGGTGCATTATGCATATATAAAGAAAAATTAAATGAGTAAAATAAAGGGGACATTGAAATTGGGGAAGGTTAAAAATCAAATAGAGGGAAAAAAATAACTAAATTGTAAAAAAATGATTCTTTTTATAATTCCTTAGTAAATTTGGATTAAAAAGAAACATTTAAATAACAGAATTTGAAAGGTCAATGTTTTTAAAGGAAAGAGATATATTAATTCAAAATTGCTTAAGATTATAAATATAAAATAGGCATAAAAATAATAAAACACTAACTTCAAAACTTTTTGCAGTTTAAAAAACAAATTCAAAATCACAACATTGTACTAAAAACATAAAGATAATTTATCTTAATATTGTTGTTGTCCTTGCTTTGATTGCATTGTTGGAGATGTTCTCTCTTTTTACTTTCAAATATACATGATATCTGGATTAGAATGACCCTATCTTTCAATTGAGTTGGGCTGCTAATCTTAAAAATAGATACTGCCAACTGCTGCAGAACTTTTAGCTTCAAATAATCACAAAATTTGATTCTCTGATCATTTTTGATAAAGCATGTTATCTGAATTATCATGGCTCTTTCGTTGAACTAAGTTGAGCTACTTATTTTATGAGTAAATAATGCCAACTGTTGCAAAACTTCTAGCTTCAAATGATCATATAGTATGATTAAGAATCCTGCAACAAAAAAAATCAAACAAAACAAAGTCAACTCAATATTTGAAACTCTAAACCATGCAAATACATTACAACTCATTTCTTAGGCAATAACAAACAACAATTTGAATTAGCTACATTAAAAAAAGTGAGCTGAGCTCTTTACTTTTGTATATGCCTAAACTAAATATAGTATTTAAATCAGTCTCAGTTCTCAAATCAAAATATATAAAAGAACCTCAAACACAAAGTTTCTTCCATTCCACAATAACACATGAGTGTTTTGGAAATGCCCATCTAAAAACCTAAATAAGTGAGACAATTATAAGTTTAGGAAATAATTAAAACCTATAAATCGTAACAGAGTGTAAGGAAATATTGAAGCATATAATCAAATCAAATACAACTGTAAACATGTTAGCTAATTTAGTGATCTTGTTTTTATCTATACCAATTTTTACAACCATACAATTTGTAGAAAGAATCACCATTTCAATCTTATAAGCTAATATAGACTATTAATTCTATGTAATAGATTTCATTAATTTATAATAGCGGTGTATATTATTTACCTATTATTGTCGCATACTGCTGCATAACCCAAACTAAGGGGATACAGGGTGTCACCAAGATCTGCAAATCGAATACAAAATTGGTAAGTTTTACATCCTTTACCGAGCACAAAATCTAAATTGGTTATAAAACCGAATCAACTGAAAATTGAGCAAAACCAAAGGAATTATATAAAAAAATGCATTATGGAAAACAGGATGTATGGTTCTGGTTTAGCAAATCAAAACAACTTAGCATAACACTGTATATTTACTCACCTTCAATATTCTTACCAAACAAATACAAATCCGAAATAACAGTTGTGGATAAGGGATAGGCTGACCAATAGTTAGAGGAAAAGGAGAGAGCAGAGAAAGAGGAGCTAAAAAAAAATAAAACTCAGAACAAACTTACCAAGAAAAAGCAGATCGTGGAGGCAAAACACCAAAAAAACTGTCCGATCAAGCAGTTGTAGAAGAGAACTGAAAAATGATGGCAATGAGCGTCAAGAAAGCAAAATCAACCTCAAAAGTCGACAGTAAAGAGCAGTGTTTTCACTATACAGTAACCATTAAAAATAGAAAAAGGCAGAGGAGATCAACGACGTGGTAGCGCTAAATAAGTGGTGAAGAACAAAAGACAAAAGACTTGTAACTATGAAATCAAAAGCTCTAAAAGCTCGATGCCTATTATATTACAAAGGAATAGAACACAAATCAAGTTAAAGCCAATGAAAAAATACCTCACACACTGCAGTCCGGCATAAAGAAGCAAAATCACTGCCATACCTCCAACAAACTGCTAATGGAGATTGCCACAAAGGAAAGATCAGCTCGGAATAAGCCATCCATAACGAAAAAGGATGAAAATAGCTGTTTGAGTAGAGAAATCAAAGGCAATAGAGGGAGCCGCCGTGATAGCTAGATGGAAGGCAGAGAAGAGAAGCTGAAGAGAGAGAAAAAGCAAGAGAAGAATGGGTGTTGGGTGACTAAGAAAGGCATTTAAACCAAGGTTTAACGAAACGACATCGTTTTGGGAGCTGGCAAATGGCAAATGGAAATTAAGAAGACATTGAGAGGACAAAAGGGAAAAAAGGGTAAGGGAATTAAGGAAAAGGGGTGTTAGAGCTATTGCTCTGAATTAGTTTTTAATTGAATAGAATCGGAACTTAAGATTTGACAGAAGAAGAGAAAAGGAATTTAGAGATGGAGGAAGAGAGAAAGGGAAAGGAAGATAGAATTTTGATATTTTTCATAGATTCCTTGCCATTACAAAGGCATGACCTTATATACAACTTAGTACAGCTGAGGTCAGAAACGGTTACAAAAGGGACAGCTGGATTTTCACAGTTCGAATAACTAATAGACAAAATAGCATAACAGTAGAGAATATGACAATTAACAATATCAATCACTAATGCCTACAAATTTCTTTTAATTCTCCTACTATATGTGACAATACCTCCTCCCTCCTCTTTTAGCACATTCTTGTCCCCAAGAATGATAGAATTCAGGAAATTGCTTGTTGATGGTAGCTTCATCTTCCCAAGTAGCATCCACTGTTGAAAACCCGGTCCAAAGGATGAGCAATTGCTTTGTCCAAGTCCCAGCCATAATAACATTTCTGGTATTAAGAACCCTTTTTGGTAGGATCATCCATGTATCATCTTTCATAGGGGGAAGAGTAGTGTAGGTAGGTGTAGCAGGGTGAGGTTTCTTCTTAAGAAGTGATATGTGAAATACAGGGTGAATTTTGCAAGTTGCTGGTAATTGGAGCTTATAAGCTACTTTGCCAATCCTTTCAATAATGGGAAATGGACCATAATACCTTGTTGAAAATTTGATAGAGAATCTACTTGCAACTGTGGCCTGTCTGTAGGGTTGAAGCTTAAGAAATACCATGTCACATACTTGAAATTCTCTATCAGTTCTCCTTTTATCCGCTACCTGCTTCATTCTATTATGGGCAATTGCTAAACTCTCTTTGAGCTGTGAGCCGAGTCTTTCCCTCTCATTGAGAAAGTCCTCCACAGCAGCCACATGTGTGTCAATAATTGGAACTGATGGTAGCGAGGGGGCTACTCCCTAAATAGCTTAGAACGGGCTCATTCGAATTGCACTATGATAGCTAGTATTATACCAATACTCAGCTAAGCTTAACCAATCCGCCCACCTTTTAGGAGTTAAGAAGCACATACTCCATAGATAGTTTTCCAAACACTGATTCAACCTCTCGGATTGGGCATCAGTTTGTGGGTGATATGCCTGCTGATTTTGAGTTGGGTTCCCAATAATCTCATGAACTCCTTCCAAAATTTCCCAGTAAAAAATCTTATCCCTGTCGGAGACAATCAAAGTAGGCATTCCATATAATTTGAAGACATCATCTAGGAAGACTTTAGGAACTGAAACAACATTAAAGGGGTGAGCTAAAGGAATGAAATGACCCTGTTTAGTGAATCTATCCACAACTACCATTATAGTGTGAAATAGGGGTGAGCAAAACCGAACCAATGTCCAAAAACCGAAAATCTAAACCGAACCAAACCGAATCAAATCAATCCATTTTATAGTTTGGTTCGGTTTGGTTTTAAGTTTTTAAGAAGTTTGGACTTCGGTTCGGTTTGGTTCGGTTCAAAACTGAAAAAACCGAAAAACCAAATAATTGGTAAAATATTAAAATTAATTATAAAATTAATATATACTAATTGTAGAGAATTTTAGACATTATATTCTTTTATAGTTTTATATTGTGATTTTTGAATGCTAATTTATAGTTGTTAAAACTTGAAAGTTGAAAAAAAAAGTAGAGAATTTTATTATTTTATTATGATGTACTAGTATTATTTAGTATTACTGATTTTTTAAATTAATTTTTTTGTATTTCTTTTTTTTTTTAAACAAACTACTTATATAAAATTTTTATTTTTATTTTTTTAAGAAGTTGATGTTTTTGGTTCGACCTAGTCCAAACCGAACCGAACGGAACTAGTTCGGTTTGGACAGAACCGAACCAAAATTTAGTTTGGATCAGATTGGTTTATAAAATACAGTGTTTTTTGGATAGGTTTTTTTCGGTTGGGTTCGGTTTCTGAATCGAACCTGTCCATGCTCACCCCCTAGTGTCAAACCCCTTTGACTTTGGCAGTTTTTTAATGAAGTCCATCGCGATATCCTTTCAGGCACCTTGAGGAACAGTTAAAGGTTGAAGTAACCTAGGGTAAGCTGAAGTGTCAGCTTTACATCGAAGGCAAGAGTCATAAGTAGAGACCCATGTGATCACATCAGCAAGCATTTTTTGCCAGTAAAAGTGTTGTTGGAGTCTAGTCATAGTGCCCTTCACTCCTAAATGGCCTTCAATAGAAGAGTTATGACATGTAGAAATCACCTTCTCTCTAAGGTCTGACACAGAACCAATATAGAGTCTTTGCTTAAATCTTATCACTCCATTCTGTAAACTATACCTCATGTTGCTGAGGGGTTGGATAGTGAGTTGTTAAATTAGAGCTATTACCTGTGGGTCTCCTGCATAAGATTCATTAATTTCTTCCATCCATGTAGGAGTAACTACTGAAATAGCCATTGGATTAGAGGAGTCCTCTATTTGTCTTGAGAGAGCATCAGCTACCTTGTTCTTCGAGCGCTTCTTGTACTGTATAGTATATTCAAGCCCCAAAAGTTTGGATATACTTTTGTGTTAGAGGTATGTATGGAGTTTTTGTTCTAGGAGGTGTTTAATACTCTCATGGTCAGTTTTGATAATGAAAGTGGAACTCTCTAAGTAGTGTCTCCATGTAGTGCAAGCTTGCAATATAGCTAATAACTCTCTCTCATAAGCAGATAATAACTGATGTTTAGGGCTTAGGGTTTTAGAGAAATAGCATAGGGGTTTACCTTACTGCATTAACACTGCTCCAATGCCTGTCCCACTGGCATCACATTCCAGGGTGAAAAGGTTGCTTGAAATCCGGAAGTGCCAACACAGGAGCCTCTGTCAAAAGCTGTTTAAGCTGTTGGAATGCTGAAGTTGCTTCTGAAGACCAAATAAATTGATCCTTTTTAAGAATATCAGTTAGAGGTTTGCTGATGATTTCATATCCTTTAATAAACCTCCTGTAGTATCCAGTCAACCCTAAGAGTCCTCTCAACCCTTTAAGAGTGGAAAGAAGTGGCCAATTAGTCATAGCACTCACCTTTGATGGATCTTTAGCTACACCTGCACCATGTATTATATGGCCTAAATAGGATACTGACAGAACAACAATGTCACATTTAGTTGCCTTAGAAAAAAGCTGATGAGTCTGTAATAGTTGAAATACCAACTCTAGGTGTTGCAGGTGCTTTTTTTTGAACTTGTTGTAAATCAAGATGTCATCAAAGAAGACTAGGATAAATTTTCTGAGATAGGGTTGAAAAACAGAGTTCATTAAGGATTGGAATATAGCTGGGGCATTTGTTAAGCCAAACTGCATTACAAGGAATTCGTAATGCCCTGTGTGTGTCTGAAAGGCTGTCTCACAAACATTAGCAGGCCTCATTCTGATTTGGTGGTAACCTGATCTCAGATCAAGCTTTGAGAATACCTTGGCTCCCCCTAGCTCATTAATTAGCTTTTGAATAACTGGTATTGGAAATTTGTTTTTTACCGTCACCTTGTTAAGCTCCCTGTAATCTACATAGAATCTCCATGTACCATCTTTCTTCTTAACTAGCAAGATTGGAGAAGCATAGGGACTATGGCTTGGCTGTATGACTCCATTGGTAAGCATTTCAGCCAGTAGTTTCTCAATTTCATTTTTTTATGGAATGAATACCTGAAGGGCCTGACATTCACTGGTTCAGCCTCAGGTTTTAGGGGAATGTGGTAACCTGTATTCTAGTAAGGGGTAAGGATGTAGGTTTTTGAAATATTTGGCTATACTTTTGGATTAAGGGTAAATAAGGTGGTGGTGTTTTAGGCAATGACTCACTAGGTGTTTCTGGAAATTGGGACTCAAAAATGAAAAAAAAAATATAGAAGTGACTCCTTTCCATCCCTTCGAAATCAGCCTATTCATAGATTTAATGGACAACAGCTTAGAGCATACTTCCCTTGTTATGCCCTGTAACTCAATCTACTTTGTCTCTTTATGCACCAATAATCTGTTCTTTTCATAATCAAATGTAACTGGGGTATGTTTCCGCATCCAGTCAGCTCCCAGTATTAAATCATAATTACCCAATTCCAAAACTCTAAAGTTAAAGGTGAACCTGTTATGATGCATACTCCAGCTACAATCATAGCACTTCGAGTGAATGGATAGCTGCCTTCCGTCAGCTATTGTCACATTAACTGGTTTGATATTAAGTAAGGGAAGCTTGGCCTCCTTTGCTAGTCTCTCAGATATGAAATTGTGGGTGCTACCACTATCAATCAAGATTAGAATAGGCTTCTTTTATAGTACTCTAGTGATTTTGAATGTGCCACATGATATCCCTCCATCCAAGGCATTGATGGATAAGGTGATTGGTTGTTCAGCCCCCTTAACTGCCTCCTCTGCTCCATCTTCAAGCTCCACTTCTTCAGGGCTTCTGTCCATTCCTTCCTCCTTGATTGCATCTCCATTAATAACATTTAACTTTTTGTTAGTGCATTTATGGCCATGAAAATACTTATCTCCACATTTCCAGCATGCTCCTAGGGTATTTTTAAAGGTATTAATGGTAGTAGTGGGTTTTTTGGTGGGAGTGTTTGGGTTCCAAGGTTTAATTGGTAAGGGTGATCTGCAGGTGGGTTTTGGTTTGATAGCTTCTATAACATCCTTTAAATGGGTCTCTTGATACTTAGCTTGCTTAATAGCAGCATATAAGGTTATAGGCTCATAAGATCTAACTGCCGATCTTATTTTAGGTTTTAACCCGGATATAAAACTTAAAATGTAAAATGATTCAGTGTGATTAGGATGAACCTTTTCCATTTCAAGCTTGACAGCTTCAAATTCATCTTGATAGGCTATCACAGTCGTAGTTTTCTTCAGTTGGACCAGCTGCTGCACAACATCCTCTATTTTAGTCATCTAAAATCTCTTCTCCACTTCGGATCTAAAATCACTCTAGGAAACCTGGGATTTGTAGGAATCCTGTACCACTTCTCTGCTTTTCCTTGAAAATAGAGCCAAGCCAGTATCACCTTCTTTTCATTTGTTACATAAAAAATCTGGAAATATTTGGTGCATTTGCTGATCCATAGATCTACATCAGTTCCGTCAAAGGAGGGTAAATCACGCTTTGGAAGCATTTTAATTAGGAAGGGGGTCTTTTCCTGATGGGAGTGATCACTAGGGTTTAGACTTGGAGTACTTCCTAAGATTCCTCTTTCAAGGTTACTTCTATGAGCGTTCTTATCACTATTGAGTAGAAAGGAGTGCTTAAGGGTGGTTTCGAGGTTGGGTTGAACTAGTTTGGCCAGGGTAGAGAGGAAGTTATGAATTGTCTGCCCTAGTGCTTGATGGGAGTCAATCTGCTCCTTCTTGAGTCGATTCTGCTCCATGAGAAAGAGTTCGATTTTCTTACGTTGCTCAGCTTGTTGGCCATGTATCTTTTCCAGCTGCTCTGTAGTTGACTCGGATTGATCATAAAACTGAGTAGTCAAGGTCTTTAGTTGTTGTTCTAGAGTTTCCATGGCTTTCAAGGTTTTCTGGGCAGTAGCACAGGGTTTTTTTACCATTCCAGAAGGAAATGGCTGGAGGAACGTTGGGCTCTGATACCAATGTCAGAGCTATTGCTTTGAATTAGTTTTTAATTGAATAGAATCGGAACTTGAGAGTTGACAGAAGAAGAGAAAAGGAATTTAGAGAGGGAGGAAGAGAGAAAGGGAAAGGAAGATAGAATTATGATATTTTTCATAGATTCCTTGCCATTACAAAGGCATGACCTTGTATATAGCTTAATACAGCTGAGGTTAGAAACGGTTACAAAAAGAAGGGACAACTAGATTTCCACACCTGGCATAACAAACAGATAACATAGCATAACAGCAGAGAATATAACAATTAACAATATCAATGACTTTAACAATATCAATGACTAATGCCTACAAATTTTTTTTAATTCTCCTGCTATATTTGATAAGGGGCAAATGAGAGACTCCAAGTCTCGGGGGTTCAATTGGAAAAAATTGGGAAAAGATTGCCAATTTTACTGTTTGAATGCATGAGTTATATATATATAATTACATGTCAAATACACTCAAAATGGGAGTGGATTCTAACCTCTTTTATTTAAATATCCAAAACCTCCATCCAACCAGGTTTCTCCCAGGCTTGGCTAGGAGAGACATCAAAGAAGAGTCTTCCTTGTGAAGACGAAGGAAATAAAATTTATTTAATCTCAATTTTTACTCCCATAATCACTGCAGTTTAGGGCTTTAATCAATGATGTTGTGGTCAGTATCCGTGGGTTTGAATTTTTGTTGGAATTTGTTTGCGTTTTTTTATGCTACTGATTAACTTCTCCATTTCTTGGTTTTTCTTTTTTTTTTTTTTTTATCAATTTCTGTGAAATCCGGATAATGTTCAATCCCTGCTCATGTCCATGGACTCTTATGCCTTTACCCTTGCTCATTGTTACTAAGTTTTCCAATTATTTATATGAAAAATTTATTCGGTTAAGATTTTTGTATACTTTTTTTTGAGTGAATGACTTTTATAGACTTTAATAACTTTCAGTGACTTTTAATATTTTGCAGAAAATTTTTAAAAGTATTGATGACTTTTAAAAAGTTTATTTCATAGACTTTTATAGACTTTTATAGACTTTTAAAGACTTTTGTAGAGTTATTATAAAATACTAATAATCTCCATGTGTGCAATGATAATACACCGCATAAATGACCACAACAATCGCCAAACATAAAATATGAAATAGTAACATAAAAATTGAATATTAATATTAATTAAAAAAATTGTAATTTGGCTATAAAATTTCTAATATTCATCATCATTCATGTGTTCAACATTATTTCATATGTCAGTAGCAATACTAGCTCTCCATTCATTAGTATAATTTTTTTGTTGCTACTGTGTTCCAACAAATAGTTCAAAATCTTCTTCTTCATTAATTGACATTGGTGTAGATGAATTAGTTTCACTATTTTGTTCAATTGGAAACTCATCTGATCGACACTCCTTTCTAAGAAAATTATGCAATCCTGCACAAGTAAAGACTACCTCTGTTTGTGTGTCAAACTGAAATGGGGGAGTTGTCTTAAAGATGGTAAAAAGGGCGAGTGATTATGGAGGTTGGAGAGGATAACAAAAAAGTAGGGGTGAGCAAAACGCGGTTCGGTTCAAAAACCGAACCGAACCAAACCAAAGTAGAAGAAAAATAGAAATCAAAACCAAACCAAAGTTCATATGGTTTGGGTCAAGCCGAACCGAACTAGTTCGGTTCGGTTACGGTTTGATTCTGTTCAAACCGAATCAACAAAAATTTTAATTTTTTAATTTTTATTATCATTATTTTTTATAAATTACATGTAAAATATTGCTTAAAAAGGATTTATATTATATTTATATTACTAAAGTCTCATAAATACAAACTATATAATAATATAAATATATAATATGCCAAATAAAATTTATTCATATACATATATAAATTTTTAAAAATATTTTTTCCTATTACGGTTCGTTTCGGTTTCGTTTGTTTAACAAAAACCAAAAACCGAACCAAAAACCAAACTGTTATATTTTATGAAACCAAAACCAAAACAAATAAAGTTCGCTTCAGTTCGGTTCAGTTTTTCAGTCTTGGTTCGGTTTGGTTTTTGGTTCGCGGTTTGGTTTTGCTCACCCCTACGAAAAAGGGCAGGTGATTATGGAGGTTGGAGATGGTGGAGGTCGATCGTTTCCAGAGACAGAAAAGACGAGTGATTATGGATTTCACGATAAATGATAAATAAAAAGTCTTGTGTATAGATGCAAGACTTTTTTCTACGGATTTTGTGTTATATTTTGTAAAAAGAGTCTACAAAAGTCATTCTTATAAATTGTCAATGACTTTTTGAATACATGATGACTTTTAAAGACTCTTAAAAAGTCATAATTGAATACCTGATGACTTTTAAAAACTTTTAAAAAGTGATAATTGAATACCTGATGACTTTTAAAGACTCCTAAAAAGTCTTAATTGAATACCTCTGGATTTTAAAAGTATGTAAAAGTCATTAAAAGTCTTAATCCAATACACAATTTATGGTTCTTTTTAATCTCTCCACTTGCTTCTTACTCGAAACCCCTTTTCTCAAGAAGCATCCTTCACTTTCCGCTGTTTTCAGAAGCCCAACTTGTTGTTGCAAACAATCCTCCTCCTGCATCCACGTCTGTTGTGATTTTGGATTCAGATGATGAGGACAATGAAGATCATAGGCCAACTCATACTTTTCAGGACATTGTCTTGCCAAGGCCTGCTTTGAACCATCTTATGGGGACACCAGTAAGTTTCTTTTTCATAAGTGATTTTGAAGCTGTGTATTTGAAAATGCACATAACGGCTAAAGAAAATTTGTAGCTCGTCCAACCTATGACTCACTACAGAATTGTAAAAACAATTTTTTCATGATGAAACCTGTTAATATTTGCTACAGTGTCAATTGTTTTATGGGTAAACAGTTGAGTACTACGCTGTAGATTGAGTGGATTAGTGCACTAAACAAAGGAAAAAAATTACAAATTGCAACTTAACAGAACCAAATGCTTACCCAAATGTAACTGCAGTTATCTCTGTTTACTTGGTTTAGAGCTTCAAATATAGACTGAGCCCTGTTGATATGCATGCTGATATATTCATTATGTTACTATTAATAGTTTTGCAAAATGAATCTGTTGATGTATCCTGCGGATATTTCTGTATTCTGAAAATGGATAATATGCTGATTAACTCAACTATGCTCTTCATGTGTTTAGACTTTAGAGCTGAAGCTGGTGACCAAATGGATATTTTCGAAAACTGTTGCTTCCCATTAGAAATGCTAGTGAAGGGAATTGGACTATTTTGATTCCACTACTTAAACATTGCCTACTGGGTCAGGGGTGATGTTTTATTTGTAGGACTAGGCTCTCTTCTCTCACCTTTAAGTGGGTGAGCTATCTAACCAACGCAAAACAGGTGGGAGGTACCAGCTAGGGACATAGCATCTCTTTCCATCAACTAATAAATCAGTAAACACTGACTTGTTATATTTTCTTTTCACGTAATCTCCATTAGTTTCATTTCTAAAGTACTGTTTATGAGCCTAATTGCTCAAATGCTTTTTTTTTTTTTCTGTATGGATGGAATGGTATTCATGTTAGGGCTCAAGAAGAGAGAATAACTCATGGAAATTTAATTACTTTGGCGGGTGAAAGTGATATGGAGAGGGATAAAGGCAGAGGAATACGAGGATAATCAATCGAAAAGTGAAGATGATGGCCTTGGAGATATTTGGACAGAGATGTGAACGGCGCTACAATTATCAAGGGTACTCATTTTGTTAAATTAAAGTGGAACTAAAGGAACGAGTGATTCGCTTGGATGATCTTCATGATCATCATGGCTAGTAGGAATGAAACGTACAAATTTTTTTCTGATTTCAATTCGTAGATGTAGCCATGGTATTGTGGTTCTTAAGAGTATTTTGTTTTACCATAATAGTTGTTAATTTGCTGTGTTTGTTTTATTTGATTCATTTATATAATATTTTTTATTGGATATAAGATTTAGAAATTTTGATTCAGAAAAATGTCTTGCCATGATGCATGTTTTTCTGCTGGTCTTTTAGGATGTTGCTGAATATCCTTCTTCAAATGAGCACACGGAAGAAGAAGAAGATTGTGATCACTCTTTTGTTTTGAAGGATGACCTTGGTTGTGTTTGTCATGTGTGTGGAGTTATTCAGAGAGGAATTGAGACCATCATTGAGGTTCAGTTTTACAAAGTAAGCTCCTCATTTCGTATTTATGTTGCACTGTGAAAAGAACTGTCAAATTCCAATGTTAACCAACAGCATTTGCATTAATGGATTTCAAGGCTGAGCAATTTTTATATAGTAAGTTAATTGACATTGTAAAGCACGTTGCATTCTTCATTTCTTTACCATGTTATTTGTGGCATTTGAGACCTAACTCTTAATCTAGTGCATGCAATTTTGCTCTGAGGAAATGATCTGGACAACTCTTAGGGAACTAGAAAGGAATTGTGGTGGGATTTCACATCTTGGTTGTGTCTTCATAATGCAGAGTATCCAGGATTTCTTACTGCTCAAAAGATGCCTTTGACTTGTCTTGGTGTTCTTGTTGTTGGCTTGATACAACGTTTGCTGTTCTGGGAAATGTCTAGACATAGATGGTTCAGCTATTTTTATGTAGCACACTTAATTTTAAGCATTTTATGGTGTCCTTTGTGACCCCAAGAGAAGCTGTTATGCAAAAACAAAAAGTGTCAATGTAAAGCAAGAATACCTTTTGTCTACTGTGTATGTCAGTTGACATTTTTGTTTCCTCTCATCTATATTCTTTATGGAACTGTCTATTGTAATGTAGAGTTAGTGTACTCTTCATCTATGTTCCGTTCATTTTACTGTGTAATTACTTTCTCAATTCCTTAATTGTGTGGTTTGGAACTTTTCAATTCATTCATGTTTTCTCTGATGTAGTATTACATTTGAAGACGTGATCTTTGTGAACTTATATTACACATCAATTGCTTTGTGATATGACCATGGTTAAAGTTAGGGCCTAGCAACTTGGAAGTCGAGTCTGCAATATGAAGTTTAGGTGTTGATTTTGGAGATCAAGCATTAACCACCTATAAACATGTAGCCTGATAAACATTCTCACAAGACAATATTGAGAGATCCGAGTAATGCATGGGATAGACCGTAGACGGAGCTTGTGATTGAGGGTCACATGATCTAATCGATTAAAAGTAGTTTGAAAGGTTTTACATATTCTCATTGCCTGATAATAAATAATTTTTTTCATCATGCCTTTAAATTTTGGCCTTGGGTTGCGGTCGTTTTCTGTTTACTGATTAGTTTAATGATAGGTGTATTGCATCTTACAACATTTTCACATGTCAGCTACTTGGATTTTGTTATTATTTGCTGATTGCTGCCTGGACTTTTCTTGACTGATCTGATGTTTCTTTCAAATCCAGAAAAAGAGTTCATGGGCGTATTTCTCTGAATCTTGGAGCACCAGAGACAGGGATTCAAAGGAGATGTTTGAAGTTGAATTGTCCGAGGAAGATCTGATGGTACCGACATCTCTGCTCATCCAAGGCATACAAAGCAAATGAAACCTCATCAGGTGGAGGGTTTCAACTTCATTCGAGTAACCTAGTATCGGATAACCCTGGAGGCTGCATCTTGGCCCATACTCCTGGGTCTGGATAGACTTTCATGATTATCAGTTTCATGCTAAGTTTCCTGGCTAAATATCCTAATGCGAGACCACTAGTGGTGCTTCCAAAAGGGATTTTAGCTACATGGAAAAAGGAGTTCCAGACATGGCTAGTCCAAGATATTCCACTATATGACTTCTATAGTGCGAAAGCAGATAGTCGTGCTAAGCAATTGGAGTTCTTGAAGCAGTGGGTAGAAGAAAGGAGTATTCTTTTTCTAGGTTACAAACAATTCTCTACAATAGTTTGTGATGATGTAAATAATAAAGTAGCTGCTAGCTGCCAGGAGATCTTGCTTAAGAGACCAACAATCATAATTTTAGATGAAGGGCATACGCCGAGGAATGAAAATATGGATGTTCTGCAATCCTTGGCTAAAATGCAGACTCCTCGAAAAGTTGTACTTTCAGGAACACTCTACCAAATCATGTCAAGGAAGTGTTCAACATATTGAATCTTGTTCGTCCTAAGTTCGAGAGGTTGGATTCTTCCCGAGCTATAGTTAAATGTATAATGAGTAAAGTGCATATACAAGGTGTGAAGAAGCGTCTCAAAACAGGGGAGACAGTATTTTATGACTTGATAGAGCACACACATTACCGAAATATCAAGATTTCAGAAGAAAAGTTTCTGTGATTCATGATTTGCGTCAGATGACTAGCAAGGTCCTTCACTATTACAAGGGAGATTTCTTGGATGAGCTTCCTGGACTTGTGGATTTCACTGTAGTACTCAACCTTAGTTCAAGACAGAAGCATGAAGTTGGGAAGTTGAGGAAGCTGGCAAGGAAATTCAAGAGAAATTCTGTTGGCAGTGATGTTTATTTGCACCTGAATCTGAATTTTGGTTCTGAGAATTGTTCCTGGACTGATGACAAGATGGATGAGCTTCTAGAGAAAATAGACTTAGAGATGGAATAAAGCTAAATTCTTTCTTAATATGTTAAACTTGTGTGAGTCAGCTGGAGAAAAGCTGCTTGTTTTCAGTCAGTACTTGCCACCACTGAAATTCC
Source organism: Euphorbia tirucalli (assembly GCA_039660915.1). NCBI lineage: Eukaryota > Viridiplantae > Streptophyta > Magnoliopsida > Malpighiales > Euphorbiaceae > Euphorbia > Euphorbia tirucalli. The sequence continues at coordinate 19,399,574 of CM077639.1, forward strand.
TAGAGAGGTTAGCAGTGAAAGTGAAGTGTTGGGTTCTAGGAAGAGAAATTTTTGTGATCTCTGGTGAATCAAGTTCTGATCAACACGAGTGGTCCATGGAGTGATTCAACAATTCATCTGAGGCTAAAGTTTTTTTCGGATCCATTAAGCAATGTGGAGAGGGATTATCGTTGGTTGGGGCATCACGCATTATAATCTTGGATGTTCACGTTAATCCATCAGTCACTCACCAAGCAATAGAACATGCGTTCCGACCAGGCCAGAAAAAGAAAGCCTATGTCTATAGATTAGCCACTGGAGATTCACCTGAAGAGGAAGATCACAGTACCTGTTTCAGGAAGGAGCTATTTCAAAACTGTGGTTTGAATGGACTGAATATTGTGGTTATCAAGATTTTCAAGTAGAGACAATTGACTTGGAAAGGTGTGGCGATCCATTCCTGGGAAGTCCCCGTGTTTGGGAAGATGTGAAGGTGCTTCACAAAAGGTTAGCGCTCCTATCCTGATTGGTTTTACTTATAACAATTTCATATCTTTGTGCATTGAATTTTGTTTCTTTATTTTACCAGGTATTTCCAGATGCTTATGTCTAGTATGCAAAATTATGCAAGGGTAACGTATTTTGTTTGACTGTGAAGGATTTTTTTTTTTTTTTTTTTTTTGCTCATTTGTTCTCTGATTTACATACCTGGAAGCAACTGGGCTGGTTTCTTAAGACCAAAACTGATAGAAGCTGCCTTAAAAAATTTATTAATGTTGAACTCCACTTTTTGTTGCTGCAGGTCATAAGCTAGTAGATATTCAGTGCTTTTAAAATTTTGTTAGTATTGCCAGCAAAAGGGTACAGAGAACAATGCATCTTAATGCAGACAAATGTAAATGTTTCATCGTACAATTCCTAGTTTAGCAGTCTGCTTTTCAAGTGGAATCATGTAAGTACTGGATATATGAATGCTCTTATGCAACTAGAAGTGGAGGCTGTGCTTTCAAGTCCTAGTGTATGGAGCAAATTTTAATTTTGGGAGATGATGCACTTAAAAGGAAGTGGATTACAAGTCCTGTGCTTTCTTGTTTTCCACAACTGTTTCATGCCCCATTTATGATTTTATTATTGTTGAACTCCTGCATAACAGATTTATGGAAGTGGTTTCACTGGAAGGAAATACTTGATCTTGAACCATTAATATCTCAGTTGTAATTGGCATTATGAAGACTCCATACTAATTTTCTTGGTGTTTGACAGATAAACATCTATGTTTTCCATTGTATTTTACCATTATATTACTGGTTGTGTTAGCATTACTTGAATTAACTTTACATCTTTCCCTATAGTAAATCCATTTTCTGTACTTGACATTTCTCAAACTCATCCATTTAGCTTATCAAGCAACATCACTATTTCTAAGGCAATACCGTTTATTGTAAAACCATTTACAAGGGGTCAGTGAAAAGATTCTGAAACCTTAATATGAAGTATTATTCTGGGTCTTGAAACCTCAATATCCTACATCTGATGCTGATATGAAATAATTTATAAATCTGCATTGCTCAAGATCAGAAGCAGCCTTTTGCCGACGGAATTAGCATCTACATTCCCTCAAAACGAAAGTTAAAAGGTGTAATATATGAGAAATTGATAGATTGATGATTGTCGTTTGGTGCTTTGGAAATAAAAGTAGCAATCAATTTATACAAAATTACAAAATTTATCATATAACAATCAGCCGAGTCATACCATCTTTTATTCAAGCAAGGATTTTTTTTGTTTTCAATACCAAAGTTGTCATCAATTGTACACTTTCCTTCCAAATATTAGACAAAAATATGTATCTTTACAATATGCTAACCTTCCAACCAATTCTTTATGATATGCTACAACTGTGTTTTATGCACAACCTTCTCCTTTTCACCAATTGGAAGTGACATAAATCTTCCTAAAGAAAATTACTTCATGCGACGAAATCGTGTAATAAATGCGAGGAATTGAACCTGTGTTGCCTGTTCCCAGGGTTCACGCATTCGAAATCTGTGGTCTCGGTCCCCACAGAAGATCCAGCAGCACCATAGATATCATCCCCTCTCATAGAAATAAAACTATGATGGTTCGTAGCAGACATCGGTAGGTTACCACCTTCACAGTGCTGTAACCCCAGCGTTAGAGACACTCCACTTCCACTCCCGAACCTCCCTACATCTGACATGTGATAAGCTGCAGCTGCTGCTGCCATAAATCTAGCACCACCCCCGTCTGAGTGAACAATGGTATCAGAGAAGAGACCACAATCATCAATACTAGGCCTATGCTCCTCCCTTAGCTTTAGCAAGTGATATTCGGTCACAGCATCTCCGTTTGTCACATTTTGGAAATCGCTTCTCGTAGCTGACCCTGCCATATCTAGATCATGAACATGGTCAGATTTGGAATCCATCAATTGTCCAGCACCGCATCTTTCATTTGCTGGTGAACTAGAGGTTTGTTGCATTTCTTCCCCTCTATCTTCCGATGTTTGCATGTCACCCTTCAATGCTTTGGCTGCATTTTCAGAGGAAGAAATGGAGTCCAACTCTACATCACCAATCTCTTCTTTGTACATCTCCTCCACCATGGGCTTCCAAAGACGCACACGTGCATTGATAAACCAGTTTGAGACCTGAAAAGAGTAACAGAGTTCCATGAATGGAAAATGGAAAGTGCACTGTATGTGGATAATGATGGATCATATTTATTAATGATGCAACTCAAACATCATACCGGTGACCATGTATGACACAAATAACTAGTGAACAGTAAAAAATCCAAAGATAGCAAACATTTCCAAGGATTATCAAATGTTGCAAAAGGCCTAAACGTGACAGACACAAACCACTCTCCAACAACTGTGCAGCATGGTACTGAACCTTCACCACTTCCTTCCACAAGGCTCAAAGTAATCACTCAAAAATAGACTCACGCCTTTTCAAACATACACTAGAAAATGCAAAATCTAACACTGTAAATGCTACATTCTGAAATTTCATTAGTTTATCACTGAATTCTTCAATTCATTTTGCTTTCTCAGCACTTTCCAACTGATCCCCTGCCTGATCTTTCTTCAAACAAACATTTTCAAATATGCACAAACAAAACAAGAGCTCTATCTTTGAATTGCTGAAAACAGAAAGAGGCTTTCTAGTTTTTCATGCTCATTTCTAATACATATCAATCATTTTACCTGACTTCTAGTCAAGCCAGTCTGCCTTGCCAGCATGATCTTATCAGAGTCCTTTGGGTATCTGAAACACATTATAAAAAGATATTACTATACTTGAAGAAGATGTCTTCAACAGAAACAGCATGAAGAATTCATAGAAACAAAGACAGATTTGGTTATAGTTGGATGTCTTACGGATGAAGGAAATGCTCAAACAGCCAAGCACGAAGAATTGAAACAGAGCTTTCAGGTAAACCCCTCTGCGGCCTCCATGCATGTTGCTGCATCATACCAAGTTGCTGAAGAGCTCTTTGCTGCCTAAGCTGCTGATCAACATACCTGAGGCGAGTTATTCCAACACCTTTACTATTTTCAGAAGTTTCTTGCTCCCCGAGGCTTTTACGGGTTGCTTGAATCTGGCCACTTATCGCATCGCGCAAACACCGAAAGTGGCGGGATATAGTCTGCAGGGCAAGAGCAGTGTATGGTTTGGCTGCACCACATCCAGCTATTACATCAAATGATGACACCACAATCTGCATCTGATGATAATACTGCTTGTACCTTCTATCAACCTATGATATAATAGAAGATTAGACCTCATAGGAAAACAGAAGGTGAAGATATTAAATTGATGGATCGTGAGTATAGGTTCAAGGCTTTGAGTTACTAAGATAATCTGGATGTCATTCATATGTTGACATAATTGCCATACTCAAGGAACAATGATCCATAACACAGATGAACAACAATAACATTGAATGAAATGCTAATATTTTAGTTGGATAAACCAGTGAAGAAAACAAAAGATGGATAGAATACGGACAATATAGTAAACTATTCTATAAAATAGAATAAGATGCAAGCGCTGATGCATAACCATATTGCTGCCCTTGCAACATTCTTAGAGATGTCTCAAACATGAGGCATTCTTCAAGGCTAAACTACAGTGTAATACCTACAAATGATATGAGCAGACAATCACCGCTATTTTATATTGCTGAACAAGCACAAAAGTACTGCCAAGGTGCTACCTGAACCCAGAGATCTTACGTTGAGCTAAGAGTTAGTCCCCATCGGCCAAAAAGAAAAACAAATCTCTACTGTCAAGGTTCTCAGGAACACCTAAAATGTTGCTGGACAACTTTTGTGGTAAAGAAGTTGCTTCTCTAATTCTTCTGGAGTGTCTCCCCGAGAGAAAATCACGAAACTTTCCCTTTGAAGAACATAAAGTAGCATGAACCACAAGATCATCTTCACATGCATAAGTTCAGAACTGCTAATCAACTCCTTAAAGAACAAACTGTGGCATGAACCATGAAGAAACCATCTATATCTTTTGCTGAAAGCAGGAAATTTTAATTCCTTGCTGAGACCTTTCCAATAAACAAAACCACTAATGACTTAATTGATAGCAATTTCTCTTTTCTAAGATTTGCAAATCACAAATTTACATGTTTCTCCTTTGGTCTACCTGATCATAAAAACAGATGGATAGAGCTAAACATTCGCCAACTGAACAAAGTCAAATGGTTTGCAGGAATTTGTCATCTTGCAATAAGTTTAGAAAAATAGCTCAGCAGTAAAGAGAAATGTACATGGTCACTTCAATAACAACAATTACCAGACCAGACGAGGAGCAGAATGTATGAACTTGAGAATAGACAAAGGAACCAATGATGCATTGCTCTTACCTCATCCAACATGGACAATAGCTTTGTCAACTTATTCTGTAATTCTTGTCTTTCAGCATTTGAAAGTTCACTCGGCAAATTATTGGTAGATTCCTGAGGGTTGGAAGACACATTCTTTGATTGGTTTTCATCCTCCTTAGAATTGTTATGTTCATCTGTGATTTGGTTTTTCTCTTTGTCAGGCTGCTTTAGAGCTTTTCGAACATTGACAACTTCATCGAGGAGTTGTTGTGCTGCCTTGAGGTACTTAGAACTTGGAATGGTTCTTGCAACACTTGTCATCCCATAAGGAGATAAATCCCCCTTATTCGAATCTTGGTTACCTCCAGAAAAACCAGGTGGTAGAAACTCAGCATTTTTTGACTGGTCATCTCTAGAAGAGCCATTCCTGCCGTCATCTTCACCCATAATTGATGGACTAGGACTTAAGAATGAAGCCAGGCCTGGATTAGAATTCCTGTAGGAAATGGAGTGCATATGGATTCCAGATGGAATTTGTGTACCGAGGCTGAGGGACAATCCCTGGCCCTGCAAGTTCTGTCCGCTGTGAAGAATGCTGGAAGGTCCAGCCACTGAATGCATAACTAACATCTCATTTCTACCGTCCCTCCACGCATTAAAATCATGCTCCCCGATCCGTGATCCACCAAGATTTGACAAGATTTCCTGTTGCTGTGGGGTTGAATCTGAAGCCTCAACAGACTGAATTTCAATGCAGTTGCTATGCTGCTGGGAATTCCCACCCAAATTATCTGAGAATGATCCATTATTCATATACATCATCACATTTCCAGGAAGAACTTGTGCCTCTGGATACGAACCAGGCATATATATCATTGGTACAGCATCTCTTTGGTTGTTAGAGCTAGCATAATAAGTAGCCATGTCTATTATTCAAGTCTTCAGATTTTCCTGCCCGATTAGTCGACTCAGATTACATAATCCTTGGAGAAACTGCAAAAGGCCATTTGGAATAGGTTCCATTATCAAGTATCCAAAAGAAAAAAAAAAACTCACGCGCAATCTTGAATTAGATATTATAAGTGTTCAAATGCAAGTTGAGCAAGCTCCCCTTGTACAGAAAGGATTCAGCAGGCAATAGATTTAACAAGAAACTAACATAAAGCTGAAAATAGGAGACACCATAAGCAGACACTGGACTCCATAATTTCACAATCAGCAATAGAAGCCATTAATTTGTGGCAAACATGTTGCTGCTTCCAATAACTGTAAACAGTTGTAACAAGAATTAAAGAAGTAGAAGCATCAAGCATAAAAATTAAATCTGCACCTCATGATTACTTATCAATGTCATTTCATTTGAGGATACTAAGAAACCCATTGACAAAATAATTATCAATGAGAAATCTCCAAGTGCAAAACAAAAAGAAATGACACTTCTTTGCACCTAGCTCTAGATTGCAGCAACGAAATCCCAACCTAAAAATTTCTTACTAAAGCACCACTGAGGCCTGTGAAGAAGGCAAATACATAAAATTCGGAAACGAACAGTGGATCCTGAAAAATTCAAATAGAATCTACCCTGTAAGTTGGGAAAAAGAGCAGTGTTTATCAAACAATAAAATAAAACAACATAAAAGAAAGACAAAACCAATACCTGCAAATCCCAATAGATATGCACTTAAAAAAAATAAAGTTAAAAATCTTATAATCACCATCGTCATCTCATCCTCCTCCAGGCACAGAGAGACAGAGGAGAGAGAGAGAGATGGAAAAAGAAAGAATAATAAAATAAGGATTTGTAGAGAAAAGGGATGAAAGTCCAAGAAATTGAAGAATAAAAAATTACCTGGAAACCAGTAACTCTTGTGGGTGTTTCGGGGAACAGAAAACCTCAAAGACACCAATGGATCCGCTGATAAACAAATCTGATCCCAATACAACAAAATCACAACATAATACTTGGTTTTTTTTTTTTTTTTTTTAATTACTCACAGGCACCTGTTGAGCTATGCATACAATTTACAAAGAGCATACAGTAAATTAAAATGGGTAAAAAAAAACTCTCTTTTTAATTTTCTGATTTTTTTTTCTCTTCCAAAAGCAAAATGAAAAGAAAGTGATAATTGGAAGTAGCAATGAATTTGCTCACTTTTGATCTTTTCTTCTCATCATATATTCTCCAACCATCATTCCATCAAAACCCCACGTGAGCATCTCTTTCTCGCTCTTACATACACACAAATACACAGTTATCTTGTTCCTTTTCTCTCTCTCTCTCTCTAATTGAGTGAGAAATTTAAAAAAAGGGGTGAAATAAAGATGACGACTTTGTGTTTGTAGAAATGTGTGAGTGGGGTTTTTTTCCTGTTTTTGAAGAGGATTGGGTTATGGGTATTTGCCAGAAGAAGAAGTAGTAGTTGGTGCTTGACTAATTGTAAATTGTTGTCGCTATTGTTGCTGTTGTAGAAAATTGTTTGTTCTAGTTGATTGATGCTGTTGTTGTTAGCAATTTCTTTGTAAAAAATTGTTTGTTTGGATGGATGGTCGAAGATTGTGTTTGGTTAAAGAGTTCAATCTCTAACTACCAGTTGGTAGACCTAAAACCCCTCCCTCCCTTAAACCGCTTCCTTCTTTCCTTCTTCTCAAACACCATAACTCTACTTTCTCTCTCTACTTTCTCTCTCTAACCCACCTGCTCTCTCATCCTTGAAGAGCATGAATGGAAGGTGTAGCTTTCCTGCAATATCCACCATATGAGCCATTTTTCTAATCTTTTTCTTTTCCTTATCAAACTAAAGAATAATTAATTACCTACTAATATTATATTTGAATGAAATTGTTAATTAATTATTTGTTTGTTTGTTATGTTATTGATTTGAAAATGTAAGAAGAGCACCATTAGCAGCCCATATCACTATATTTGTCCTTTTCTTCTGACTAATTTTTCTACTTTCCAATCCATAGGCCTCTCTCTCTCTCTTTTTTTGTTTTTCCTTTTCTTCTGACTAATTTTTTTTTTTTTTTTTTTACCTTGAACAAGGGGAGAATATCAATTTATATTTGTTGTAAAAAATAACTTAATGTAATTTTGATATATAAGACTAGTGTCTAATAAATCTACTTTAACTAAAAAAAAAAAAGAAAAAAAAAGTGTCATATCAAGCTAATTTAATCGGGTCCGTATGTATTATATTCGGAAATGACATGTACTTTTACTTTTTCCATTAGGAACGATATATAAAATTATGAAAGAATGCAATAATAGTTTTAAATATTTATGTTTTTTTATTAGCAAATTAACACTCACTAACATAAACTTTTGACCCCAAATCTATATAACAAATTCGTAACCTGTTAACTCCAAGTTTGATTCCTATGAACAAATATAAAAATATTGAAAGTTCTTCTTATATTCGCAAGTCGCATATAATTTTATTAGTTTTGTTAAAGGTGATGTATAAGAATATAAAAATAAATTGTTATAATTTTAAATAATAATGTTATTTTTAGACTACATGGTCAACTCTAATATGAAAAGATTATTTACATATTAGTTTCGTACTAGTCCCAATTTACTCGTCACATGTTTAGTAAAATACTAGCCTACTAAATTTGTGCTGTATTGATGGACAGTTTACTACTTTTGATCTTGTAAACTATTTTTCACTCGTGAAGATAGATATCATATTTTCAAGTCGCATATAATTTTATTAGTTTTATAATTTCAATTCCAAAAAGATTATATGTATTTCCTTAAGGGTATATCGGTTAGTTTAGATAATTTACATTATGATTGTTTCATCAATTAAATTCATATTCCATTTAGTGTGTGAATAATTTATTTATCAACTATCAAATTAAAGAATAATTAAATTATAAGTGTTTGTTGTAAACCACATCTTAACATTTCTTTGTTATTTATTCAGGATAAAAGTTACTATTAGAAGAGATTAATTTTAATTTATAGTGCAAAAATGGACTAGTTTGACCTCCAAACTGGTAAATATTGTAGCTTAATTGTATTGGAACAAGAAATTTTAACGGGAAATATGTCAATAATTACAAACATAAAAATTAATAAAAGTAAAACTAAAATTGTAGTATAAAGATGATATTTAATCTTTTTATATTATAAGATGAAAAATGAATTTTTGCTAATAATTTTAGCAGCAATACCTAATTTTGTTTTTTTGGGTGAATATAAGCTGAAGGCCCTACTTGTAATGGGTATCAATTTGAACTGTTTGATTTTGTTTATATGAATTAAATTATGCAATGTATATAAAACTTGCATCCTATAATGTTTCATAAAAAAAACAAAAAAATCCTATAAGGTTTTTGTCATTATCAATATAGAATTTATATTGAATAAGATTATGTCAAATCGCAAATAATATCTTATATGGCATTGAATTAAATAATAATAATAAAAATATGAACCAACAGAGCTTTTGGTCCTCAGCTCCAAATGTATTTCTACATGAATATGTTAATTATTATTAACAAATTTTGTTACTAAAAATTTTATTAATAGTAACTAAAACAGACTATAATTGTGATTCCTTTAATTTAAAGTAAGTTGTTTTTTTAATCCTTCACATACTATTTAAAATTTCAACTTTAATATTTCAAATAATTCAAATTCTTTCAATTTTTATATGAGACCTTTTAGTTAGAAAAAAACAGATGATTTAATTAATTTTTTTTTTTTTTTATAAAATAAGCTAATTTGAAAGAATTATAAAACACAATGAATTTCGTTCGGATTTTATTTTTATAACATATGTTTGAAAATAAGCTGTGATATTTAAATGAAACTTTGAACTTATATATACAAGTAATTCTCTGAAAATCAAAACAATGAGTGTTTTATTAAAAAATTCCGTTTGAAATTTCATCGGTATTTAGCAGTGTTTCTTGTAGTATATTTAACTAAAATATTATTAAAAAAATAAAGGGAGACATAATATTTTTTTAAAGTGCGGAGTGGTTGCCATAAATGAATAATTTGAAATTGGGTGCCTATACAGATTATAGGCCTATGTGAAAAATATATTTGCAATAAATATGAAAAACCCAAGGATAATATGCAACTCATGGATGCGTATGCCGAAAATAATAATAATAATAATAATAATAATAATAATAATAATAATAATAATAATAATAAATCTGTAACTTATGAAAACAATGTAATTTGGTTGTTAGAAAGTAAAAAGTTAAATGTCTAATAGAATAGCAAAAATGCTACACAGACTGGAGATTGTTTAATTAATTTTTATAATATGTTTTTATAATACTAGTTGGTAATTACTTATTCGCTCAAATATGTTGCTAATAACTTATTTTCAATTTTTTCAATTAGTCCTTTACTTTTTCGTGAGGAATAAATCAATTACATTTCTTTTAAAAAAAAAAAAAACATAAACGTTAGAACCCAAAAAATCACATCAAATTATCGAAAGATGCGTACCTAAATCCATTGAATCAAACGGAATTTAATCAGAGATTGTTGGTTATATCTTGCTCAATTAAAGTCTTCTTATGGTTTTTCTTTAATGAGTAGAGATTCCTTGTATTAACTCCGAAAAACTGAATTAGACTTTAATATATAGATGACCAACCAACACGTCTTTTCACGACGAACCAACGTATTTTTTCACGTGTCTGTATTGGTATCCAATCAGAAACCCCATTAATCTCTTATTGGACTACCCAACTGGTTTCCACTCATTTAGTCAATACCCTTTATGATTTTATTTAGACATTAACTTTAACGATCACTTTATTTGGTCAAACACTATAAATAGGCAATATAATTAATCAATAACATATTAGCCCACTTTATTTATTATTAGTATTTAATAATAAAACCAACAATCTCCCACTTGGACTACATATTATGATTCAATTATATTCATGAAATTCCGAAGTGCGTAACCATAAGCTATTTGGTTCTTTAAAATCCATTTTAAAAATGATCCGGTCCATTTCTTATATTAGTATGAGAACATAGGGTCTTTCATCGCTACAACAGGGCGATTAAACCATTTATAATCATCGTACCAACATATTCAATGACATCGATCAAGAATGGATGAGTGACATGAAAATTACATGCAATGTGATCTTAATCATGCCTATTTCCAACTGATCCTCCTTTATTCTTTAGGAGATCAAATATAATTTTCCAAATATAATGCAAATATTGCTAAGAGGAAAATTAATACATTCAGAGTAAAACTTTAAAATAATTACATCAACTGTATTCTGTAGAATATAAACTATTAAATGTGCACAACATAAAACACCAAATACAAACTCCCACTAAACCATTGTATCATTTAACAAAATGACACCCATATAAGCAGTATGCTCGTGAAAGGCCTTGGGTACTAGACCTTTAGTTAGCGGATCCGCAAGCATAGAGTTTGTCCTAATAAATTCTATCAAAATCTGACCACTCTGAATTTTTTCTTTAACAACCATAAACTTGATATTTATATGTTTCGACTTTATAGAGCTTCTGTTGTTATTGGAATATATCACTGTTGATTTATTGTCACAAAATATTTTTAGTGGCCTTTCAATACCTCCAACTATTTGCAGCCCCATGACAAAATTTTGCAACCATATTCCATGATTGGATGCCTCATAATAAGCTATGAATCCAGCCACCATGGTTGAAGAAGCTACAAGTGTTTGCTTGACACTTTTCCAAGAAATAGCTCCTTTCGCCAATATAAAAACATTACCTGATGTGGATCGTTTACTATCTTGACATCCAGCAAAATCGGAATCAGAATACCCAATGATCTCAAGTCTGTCCAATTTCCTATAAGTGAGCATGCAATCTTTTGTTCTCTTTAAGTACCGCATAACCCTTTTGGCTGCTCTCCAATGATCCATTCATGGGTTATTTAAGTATCTACCCAAAACTCCAACTACGAATGGGACGAGTACAAACTTGAGCATACATAAGACTTCCTACTGTCGAGGCATAAGGAATCTTTTGCATTTCTTTTATCTCAAGTTCATTCTTGGGGCATTGTATGAGACTAAACTTGTCTCCTTTTGCTATCAGCATATCTCCTGATGTATAATTTTTCATGCCAAATCTATCCAGAATTTTATCGATATAACTCTTTTGTGATAACTCAAGAGTACCACGAGAGCGATCTCGTAGTATTTGTATTCCTAATACAAAAAAGGCGTCACCAAGATCCTTCATCTCAAATTTTTTAGTGAGAAATTTCTTGGTGTTGTGCAATAAGCATATACCATTATTGGCAAGTAATATGTCATCGACACATAAAATCAAGAAGATAAATTTACTCCCACTGAACTTATGGCCTACATAATCTTCCACCAAATTCACCTCAAAATCGTTCGAGGTGATTACTTGATGAAACTTGAGATACCATTGATAAGAAGCTTGTTTGAGACCATAGATGGATTTCTTTAATTTGCACACCATAGACTTTGGATCTCCACACACAAAGTTTTTTGGTTGCATCATATAAATCGTCTCATCAATGTTGCCTTTAAGAAATGCTGTCTTTGCATCCATCTGATGTGACTGTAAGTCCAAATGAGCTACAAGTGCCATAATTGTTCTAAAAGAGTCTTTCGAGGATACTGGAGAGAAAGTCTCTTTATAGTCAATGCCTTTCTTTTGAGTAAATCCTTTAGCGAATAAACGGAAACCTTATATCTTTCGATGTTACCTTTTGAATCCTTTTTGGTTTCAAATATCCATTTGTAACTGATGGGTTTCACTCCTTTAGGCAACTCAAAAAGATCCCAAATGTCGTTATCTTTCATGGATTTGACTTCATCCTCCATGGCATTAATCCACTTTTGAGAATTTGAACTTTCTAAGGCTTGTTTGAAGTTGATTGGATCACCTTCCCTTATGCCTATTTCATCTTTATGTTCTTAGAGAAAGATGATATAATCATCCCAAATCGCACTTCTCCTTTCTCTAGTGGATCTTATTAATGGCATTTCTTGAGGTTGTTGAGTTTGTTCTACAAATGTTATAGGAAGAACTTCATTGTTGTCTTATACTGGAGTTGCATCTTGAGTAATGGCAGGCACTATGGCATGATCATTATCAATAACAATATCTGGAAGAGAAACAAAATCATTTTCCTCAAAGACAACATTCTTAACTTTATTCTCCCCCTAAACTCAATATCCTTAAAGAATCTCGCATATCCTATTTCAAAGAAAGATCTTGTAGTGGGATTGTAAGACTTAAAGCCGCGAGGGCATTTAGCATATCAAAAAAAGTAGCAACTAATGGTTCTTGAGTCCAGTTTCTTTTCAGATGGCTTGTAAGCCCTTGCCTCAGCTGGAAACCCTAAATGTGTAAGTGCCTAATACTAGGCTTATTGCCTGTCCATAGTTCATAAGGGGTTTTGTTTGCTGCTTTTGTTGGCACCTGATTAAGGATGTAAATTGCAGTTTTTAATGCTTCTCCCCAAAGTGATTTAGGTAAAGAAGAATGACAAACCATACTTCTCACCATATCTTTAAGAGTGCAGTTTTGCCTTTCAGTAACACCGTTCATGCTAGGTTTGCCCATATGGTGTATTGTGGCACAATTCCACACTCCTTCAATAAGATAGTAAATTATCTTTTGGACGTTGTTCTCCTAATCTATCATATCTACCGTAGTATTCACCACCACAATCAGATTTAATAGCCTTAATTTTCTTACCTAGTTGAAGTTCAACTTCGGCTTTGAATTCCTTAAATACGTCCAAAGACTGTGACTTCTCATTTATCAAATATAAGTATCCATATCTAAAGTAATCATCTATGAACATGATAAAATACTGTTGACCATTCCAAGAAGGGGTAAGAAATGGTCCACATATATCAGTATGAATCAGTTCTAAGACATCCGTAGCTCTAGTGCCACCTAAATTGCTTGAATTCGTTTGCTTCCCCTTTATGCATTCAATCCAAACTTGAAAATTAGTCAAATCTACGGGTCTGATGATTCCATCACTCATAAGCCTCTGAATTCTCTGTTTAAAGATATGTCTTAAACACTTATGCCATAAAGTGGCAGAATCCTCATTTAATTTTCTCTTTATACCTTTGGCAGTTGACTATAAAATTTCGTTTTCGAAAGTAACAATTTGAAGCATATAGAGTTTATCAATTAAAGAATTGGTACTAATAATATTTGAATTATGATAGAAACAAACTTCATTATTTCCAAAAGAACAAGAGTAACCGAATTTGTCCAAACAGGAAATAGAAATTAAATTCCATCTAAAAGACGGTACAAAGAAAGTTTCAACCAAATATAAATAAACACCAGTTTTCAATAATAATCTAAATGTTCCTACAGCTTCAACTTTAACTTTAGTGCAATCGTCCATAAATATGAATCTTTCAGCATCATTTGGTGCTCTGCTCCACAGGCAACCCTACATAGACATACTTTTGTGAGTAGTAGCACCGATATCTACCCACCAAGTATTCATAGGTACAAAAGTTAAATTAACTTCAGAGCAAATAAAAGCAAGAGTCATACCTTTCTTTTCACGCCAAGTGGCATATTTAAGATACTCTTTCTTCATGTGTCCCACCTTCTTGCAAAAATAATGGAAAAATCCTTTATCCTGTTTATTTTGCATCTTCTACTTTGGCTTTCCTGTTCTGCAGTTTCTTTAGTTCTCTTTCTTTTCTTATCATGAGAACTAGATGCCAAATGAGCACTTTCAGTCTTATCCCACTGAAGTCTCTCTTCTTCTTGCACATAGTGGGAAATGAGCTCATTAAGAGTCCATTTATCTTTCTGAGTGTTGTAACTTACCACAAAATGTCCGTATTGTGCAAGAAGAGAGATAAATACTAAGTGAACGAGCAAATCATCCAAAAGCTCTAACTTTAGCTCCTTTAGTTTTCCAACAAGATTAGACATTTCAATAATGTACTCTTGGATGTTCCCCTTTCCTTTATACCGCATGTTAACGAGTTTCATTAAGAGGTTACTCATTTCAGCTTTTTCATTTTTGGCAAAATACTGCTCAATTTCAATAAGGAACATCTGAGCACTTGTGCTTTCAGTGATAGAGCCCCGAAAGGCTCTTGGAAGAGCGTTTCATGATTATAAGACTCATAGGATTAGAACAATCCCATTTATCAACTTTGTCCATATTTGGATCACCCTCAGTGGAAGTGGGTCGCTCCATCTGAAGTGCAAGGTCCAGATCCACACAACCAAGAATGATTTCCCTGTTCTCCTTCCATATGGCATAGTTCGTCCCATTCAACATAGGAATCATATTAATTTGTACATATACATTAGTAGCAGCAGTAGAAACTGAATCGAACAAAAAATAAAAACACATGCTCAATGTCATACCATAGGAATAAATTAATAACAATAATAAATGCATGTATGACATAATCATTTCGAAACAAGGTGGGCCTATTTAACAAGATACCTAGTACAACATTAATATTTAGTCTTTGGACTAAAAATATTAACTGTAATTGGTACTCTTCGCGTAGTAATCAAATATGACAATAAAACCTGTCAAATAATAACCTTCCTTGGGGCGACCATTATTTACATGGAAACTTTATATCATCACATATTTATTACCATATGTATACCAATTATTCGGCCAAATGACAATTTTCCTTTGGGTCGATTGTTAAGTGCATGAATAAAAGATATACATATCTATATACTTTTTAACATAAATTAAAATTCATAACAGATATTATTTTGGCAACAATATTATGTCAATTAATTTATTTAAAAATACAAGATAATCAAGTGCAAAATAATTATTTAAATAAAATAAATTTAGAATTTATTTTATTTTACTTCAATAATTAAAACATATAATAACACTTGATTACGTAATGCGGAACAATTCAAATTAATCTCAAAATTGATTTGTTAAACAATAAAAGCCCAATTATTTAACTAAACTTGTTGAATCAAACTGAAAAACTGTATACTGTGAGAGCCTTCATCGTCAGTAAAAAATTAATGTTTATGACTTAACAATTATAATTGTTAAACAATAACCATAATTAAGAGCAAAATTATTTAATTAGTAAATTAATCATTCTTTATTAAAATCTTGAATCAATTACTTTTAAAACGCACTTTATTATCTTTGCAATTTTTGCCGAATCCAATGGCAAATATTGAAAACATCCGATTGAAAACCCATCTATCTAAAAAAAAACCAACCGCCCTTTTTTTTAAAATCATTTCGGATGGAATTCGAGAAACACAGTCGCAGTTCATTTAATAAGCTATAATTGCAGTGATTTCTTTTAATAATCTTTCTAAATTTAAATCATAATTCAAATACTAAGTGGGCTAATTATCATTTGTCTGAAACCATAAGATAGAAAACTATCATATCATTCACCAGCGTTAATATAATATGAAATTGACCCTCAATTAAGTTTTGAAATTGTACCGACTATTAACAAATCAAAAATTTAATTGATTAATACTTTGAATCCTTAATGATTATTGAAGCCCTTAGTATCCATAGATCAACTGAACCCAGTACTTGGATTAGCACCCACAGATAATAAATTGACAGATGCTAAACAAAATTATATCACGAAAATTTCATCAAAAAAATTTCATGAAAAATCCACAAGAACTACAATAATTCAATGTGATTGTGGCTCTGATACCATTTGTTAGAACCCAAGAAATCGCATCAAATTATCGAAAGAAGCGTACCTGAATCCATTGAATCAAACGGAATTGAATCGGAGATTGCCAGTTATATCTTCTTCAATTAAAGTCTCCTTATGGTTTTTCTCTAATAGGTAGAGATTTCTTATGTTCACTCATAAAACCTGAATTAGACTTTAATATATAGGAGACCAACCAACACGTCTTTTCACGACGAACCAACGTGTCTTTTCATGTGTCTGTATTGACATCCAATCAGAAACCTCATTAATCTCTTATTGGACTGCCCAACTAGTTTCCACTTATTTAGTTCATACTCTTAAGGATTTTATTTAGACCTTAACTTTAACGATCACTTTATCTGGTCAAACACAATAAATAGCTAATATAATTAATCAATAATATGTTAGCCCACTTTATTTATTATTAGTATTTAATAATAAAACCAACATAAATTACATTCCAAAAATATAGGAGGATATATATTGTTGTACATAAAATTCCAATTAGTCGAAAATTAAAGAATTTTCAGTAGGTGGCCCCAAAATTTTATTTTCTTTAATCTTATATTAAGCAGCAAGAGTAGAAATATCGAATAAGATCCTAGATGGCACTAGGGGAATCCTCCAACAGGAGAATATAATTTTTTTTTATGAGCAACCTTGCTGCCATCTTTATTGACAAAAGAAAAATAACGACCAGTAAAAAGAGAGTTGAGGCTAACAACATTCCAATAAATAGAGAAATTACAAACTTTATTTTGTGTGTACAAGAGTGTTATTCTTGAAATATGCTCATTTGTTTGTTTGCACCAAGCCTCATTGACATCATTGTAAGCCTGTAATGGCAAATCTACTTCATAGTAAGTGGACAAATTCATGTCAGATCGGATAGCATAAAACAACCCCATTGTGTCAATACCCTTCAAGTACTGAACATAAAGTGATGCATCCAAATGCACCTGTATTGGGGCTTGTAAAAACTAACTAAGTTGTTAGGTTACATAACCAATATATGGTCTTATAAACCCAAGCTATAATAGCTTCCCCAAAATTCTCTTTTACCTCTCAGGTTGCAACAAAGCATAACTGTTTGCATACAAATCAAAACCTGATGTAAAAGGCCCTGATGTGAGAACTACATTATTAACACTTGCTTTTGCAATGAGATCCATTATATACTTATGCTCTGTCAAAACCAAGCCTTCAGTAGACTTGGACAATTCAACACCCAAAAAGTATTTAGCTATTTCCAAATCCTTTATGACTCCTTGACTTCAGTAATAATTCTCATTGAAGTGCTTGTGAACAATATATCATCTACATAGACTACTGCTACAATAAAATCACTTCCAGTCCTCTTAATAAACATATAGTAATCATGTAAAGCCTTTTTTTTAAAACCCAACTGAAGTAGCTTTGCAGTGAACTCTTTATTCCACTGACTACTGACCTATTTGAGGCCATGTAGACTCTTCACTAACTTGAAAACTTGCCTTAGACTTGCTTTATCATACACCTCTAGAGGCAGCATGTGCAACTCTTCTTCAATAAACCATGCAAGTAATCGTTGTTTATGTCCAACTGATGGATATCCCAACCGTAGTGTGCTCCAATGGCTATGAACACTCTCACTGTTACTACCTTGGCCACAGGTGAATAAATGTTATGATAATCAATCCCTCATTCCTAATTGTACCCCATAGACACTAATCTAGCCTTATACCTATCCAGATATTCATCAGCTCTATATTTAACTTTATAAACCCATTTTGAAGAAATTGCCTTTTTTTCAAACAACTTAGTAAGGTTTCATGTACCATTTTGTTTTAATGCTAACAACTCTGCCTATATAGCTTAGATCCAATTTGGATCTTTACTTGCTACCTTGTATGAAGTGGGTTCAGATATTTATATAAGATTAATGAAGAAAGCACATTGTCACTCAATATAAGATTAAAAAAAGTGGTATTAGACCTTAAAGATATGTAATAACTGCATTGAGAACAAAATTATATACCCAATTAGGCTTTTTGAGTTGTCTACTAGATCTTTAAAGTAAAACTCATTGCTAATTACCAGGAGCAATATTCTACTCCACAACTGGTTCCATAGGTGGTGCAATATTTGTATGAACCACAACTTCATCCTCTTATGAATTAGTAGCAACTGGAACGTCAGCTGAATCATAAACCATGCCATTAGGAATATACTATAGAGAAAACCAACCATAAGTGTCTTTTTCTTGACATACATCATTAGTATCCTCATTTGCAAGTATATCTTTATAAAAGGAAATATTATTTCTGAGAAAATAACATCTCTGTAAACTATAATCGTCTTGGTTTCCCAATGTAGAATCTTATACTCTTTTTGTAGTTTTATTGTACCCAAGTAAACACACCCTTGAAATCTCTTGCATCAAATTTATTCTTATATGAGACAACATTAGAATAATGACAAAAACAACCAAATACCCTAAATCTACTCAAATCAGGCTTTCTTCCATATAAAATCTCATAATTTAAGGACTCTTCCAACGTAACAACTTTGATAGAATCTCATTAATCAATATAGTAGAATATATGATTGCCTTCCCCCAATAATTTTTAGGTAATTGAGCTTGAAACTTTATGGCCCTGGCATCCTCCAGTAAATGCTTGTGTTTCCTCTCCACCACACCATTCTGTTGTGGTATGTAAGCACATGTCCTCTGATGTAAAAGGCCTTTAGTATGAAACAACTATTTATATCTATGGTTAACAAATTATGTACCATTATCTGTCCTAATAATTTGAGTAGAATTATAGAATTGTGTTTGCACCAAATTCAGGAAATATTTAATACTAGTACAAACTTGTGCTTTATTCTACAATAACAATGTCCAAGTACATTTGGTGAAATCATCCACAATGGACAAAATATAATGAGCACCTGACAATGACACTTGCCTGTAGGGCCCCTAAAGATCTAAATGGATTAACAGTAAAGAATTAGTACTAGTTATATGACTAACATGAAATGACAACATATGCTGCTTAGCCATAGGACAAACTTCACATGTTTGACATATACTACTTGTATCTATCTCCAACAAATGTTTAAGTTTCCTAAAAGAAACATGTCTAAATCAACAATGTCATAACTCTGGCTTATTGCTACTTATTACAAGGAAACTACAATCAAATCCTGTAGAAACACCATATTGATGACACCACTATTGAATACTTTAATATGTAAAAGAATCAAGATCGAGCCTTTATAGGCCATGATGCAGTACTCCAACTGCTAGCACCCTCTAAGAATCCAGGGCCTGTAAAAAATTCATTTAGGATGGAAGATGACACTAATATGGCTATCATATAGCAATTGCCCTATTGAAAATAAATTGAACTGAAAAGTAAAAAAATATAACATATTCTATAATACCAAATCAATATCTAGACTCACTATACCTTTCTTAAATATATGTTGCATTATGTCATCTGGTAAGGTAACTATCTAAGAAGGCATAATAGTTGACCAACTAATAAAAAACTACTTATTGAAAGTCATATGTGTTATGCCACCTAAATGTACAATCCAATCAATGTGACTGAAATCTATTGCAACAAATAAAATAAACTTTGTACCTGCAAATCCAGTAAACATCGACAATGTATTGCCTGAAATACTGCCACTGCCTCCATCCATCACTCCCTTTTGTTTCATCAACTTCATCACTTCATGTTACACTAGATGAGACAAATATTTAGGTAACACATAAGCAGAAGAAATACTAGAAATATAGTTCTTAACAATAGATTGATATTCTAGTGGTGATTGCGTCTCATTTTATGCCAATGAGCTTTATATGAGCCTTTATATGTCTGAGCAGTAGAATACGTGCAGATGGATCAAGACCTTTGTACCAATCTAGATATCCAACCAATCTAAAACAAGTTTCTTTAATATGGCCTATATCATCACAATATGTGCAAACCGATATGCACTCTTTCATCCTTTCTTCTTACCTTTTTGACCAGTTTTGAAATTTTCTAGTTTGGCATAAGCCATTACATATGAAAACTTAACAACATAAATATTTCTCTGTTTAGCCACTCTTTGAATCATAGTATAGACTTTCATTAAGTCAGGATTATGATCCGCTATCAAGATTTGTGATTTCACTCCATCATACTCCTTATTGAGTCCTATGAGAAATTGTATATAGGCTGATCTTCATCATCATGATCTTACTACGATTGACTGCATTACAAATGCAATTTTGTGAAGCTCCACAATGACAAATAGTCAAAGATCACAGAAATGACAATTCCTCCCAAAGTTTCTTCTACTTATTGTAATATATGACAAAAGAAGAATTTCCCTGTGTCAAGGAACTAATTTTGTGCTTAATTTGGTACAACAATGAGCCATTATTCTTTCCAAAATGATCTTTTATATCACACCATAGTTCTCTAATAGATCTATCATATATGAAACATTCCACTAAATCTCCACCTAGTGTATTCAATATCCAAGAAATTAGTAAACTATTAGATTTCTTCCACTTTGCTTAATCAACTGATCTCTTATCAGGAATAACATCATCTTTAAGAACAAAATCAACCTTATCTTTAACTTCCAAAGCAAGAAGCATACATCTTCTCCATGAAAGATAACTATCAATTTTTAATGGTGAACTAAACAAAATAAGGCCTAAATTTTCGGTTCTAGCTAGCATTAATACTGTAGAATTGCGAAATACTTCACGATCTTAATTTTGAACATCACAATCTTGGTTTCTCTAAAACTTTCAGATCTAGATCTAGTTGAAGACTCTATCTTGAAATTATTTGCATTTCCTACACCACCAGCACCTTCTCAAGTAGCTCCTGCCTGTACTTATGGCTGCTCATCTCCACCTTACGATGATGCACGCAAGTAACTCCTTCTAGCCATTATAGAGCTTGAAGCTATGATACTGCTTGTACTTATAGTTGCTCATCTCCACCTTGCGATGATGCACGTAAGTAACTCCTTCTAGTCGTTATAGAGCTTGAAGCTATGCTACCATGAAAAATTGTAGATCGAAGAAGAAGAAGTTAAATGTGAGAATGCATTACTCAAGCTTAGTGTGAGAAATCTGTTACAAGGCTATTTATATAGGGCAACTACAACCAATCAGATACAAGTAAAATGCCAGCTAGGATTTTTAGTTATAACTAACTATATACTTCTACAATGAGACAATTAATTATTGATATGAAAATTCATCAGACACACTTAATTTATATTATTTTGTTTGGAACTACATTTTTTATAATTTGAAAAGAATATTTTTATAATTTCTTTATAGTACAAATAAAATATATATATATATACACACACATAATCTTTTGAGGCTCTAACAATAGAAATTACAAACGCAAAATGTAATAGGCTATACATATTTAATCGTGATTTAACAGCTAACTCTCTCTTTGCCGGAGATTAAATATATGTAATTGTAATTGATTAAGAGTTCGATGTGATAAATTGAATTTTCAGGATCTTGATACATAAAAAATTGAAAAGGTCAAGAGCTTTCGGATTTTTTTCTTTTTGTTCTGGCAAAACCCATTCCGAGCCTCTTGAACTTTTATAGATTTTGCAACTGGTCCCCTTATTAATTTTTTTAACACATTAGGGTACATGATACGTGAGATTGAATCGGAAGGGTTCAGATTCATAGCTATGACATGCCTGAATAGGAAATATAACTAATATCCCTCTAATGAACTATAGAATATTCTACTTTCCCTAAAAATTGCATAGCACGCCAATTAACGAAAATTGTAATCCATATGAGAAGAAAATGGTTCAGTCCGGGGTGAAAAATATCAAAACAGAAAGACCATGTATTCAATATGTTGAAAAAATTGATTAGGAGACCAAATGCAAAATTTATGAATATCCAGAGAACTTAGGATAAGTTTTGCCTTTTTTATATATAGAAAAGTTTGTGGGCATTAAGGTATCTCTAACAAATAGATATAAAAGCCCAAAATCCACATAGAAACTTGCATCAAAACTTACATATCACTTGTGTATGGAGACTCTAATAATTATAAGATGAGTGAAACTCGAGTGATCGACATAACGAAAGTAACTTCTTTTACCGGCCGAGCTCATCCTCATATACCAGATAGGTTATGCTCTGAGCAAAGAGATTGTGCATATGCTTTGAGCACTAATTGAAATATCTCCAAATTCTTTTGTTTAATTTTTCTACTTATTTTCGTCATGAAATGACCTCTCCTCAGGGTAATAAAAATCAAGGGTCATTTTCTATCCGATTGAGTAAAGCAGCATTACAATAACAATGAAGAAAAACTCATATATCCTTTCCAATTACCCCAATTATAAGGGGAATATTGATGGGTCCTATGATTCCCACGAAAAGGAAAATTTACAAAATTTGTTGTTGTTTGGTGGACCCTTTTTGGTTGCAAATTTATTATTATTTTTTTTTATAATGCAAATTTATTGTATTAAATGAACATATATGTGTATATTATAATTATTTATAGGGTGACATAGTGCGTGACCTAAATTAGATCTTGCCTCCATCATGTTGTTATTGGATAGTGATTAAGAGGGACTTAGGTCCATTAATTAATCATGAATACAAATTTATTGATTAGTTTTAGGATTTATTTCTTATTATATGAAAGACAATGACTAGAGACATGTAACTAATACAAAAATTAGCAACCTAATTGAGATTAGATAAGTTAATTTAATTTCTTTTATGAGAAATAAGTTAATTAGTTTTAATTAAAGAAAACTCAAAGAGAAACAACACGTACATGCAAGCGGGCAATTTACATTACATAGATTGATTGACTTAAAAGGTAAAACAATATCAATAATTATGACTTGCAAAATCTATTAAACTGCTAACAACCATATATCATACATTGCAAAGGAAACGAAGTTTGGTAATAAAAACTCAAATTAAGATTAAGATTGGTATTATTATTATTATTATTATTATTATTATTATTATTATTATTATTATTGTGATAAAAAAATAACCTTATTCCAATGTTGTAATAAATTGTTAAAAGATTAAACTTTTATTAGTTTTTGTAATGAAACAAAACATTCAATTGCTGTAATTAAGAAGTTTTTAAGTTCACCAATAATGGTTGGTCTGAATCGTAAGTAGTTGGACCTTTGCTTAATAGGTTTGGGGTTCAAATCTCCATCCCGTCAAATTTTAGCCTTTATTGATAGGCGATCGGTAAATTTTACTGTAAACTCCCATTAAAGTTTGTAGTTTGCCTTGGCTCTAGGAATTGATATGCATAAATGATTGCAAATAAGGTAGTGTCGAAGAATAGGTATGAACTATAATTTTTTTCTTGTAACTAGAAATCTACCATGTTTAATTCAACCTACTCCGATTTATCATCACTTTAATCTACCGTAGGACTATGATCTCATCCATCAACGTTACCCATTGGAGGTCGTGCACAGTTTCCATCGCTACCAACAATAAAAAAAAAAAATGATAAAGCCAATAATCCTAATAAAGCCACCGATGAAGAAGACATGAAAATTGTCCCAAAAAAAAAAAAAAAAAAAAAAAAAAAAAAAACAAACCGTAGTAAATTATAGGGAAAATCTTGAAGAAAACTAACTGTCCACGCTAAAGACATAAGAAACTCTAGCAAAATCTAAAGATAAACTCCAGCAAAAGTTAAAGAGAAAACCTTAAAATAACTGCTTATTGATGTTATAATTAAGCTTTTATTAGTTAATTTTATATTTATTTTACATTATTTATTGATTATTTATCATAAAAATTTATTAAATTTGTTTATGATAAATATCTTCATTTTGCAAGTTCGTTATTACAGGTGCCTACTACAAAAGATCAGACTAATAATGTGTACAATACTTAAAATTTCGATGTACCTACATCGGAATTTACGTGTAATAATGTCCATGTCTTATAAAAAACAAGTCATTTATGAATATTATCAGGATACTCTAGTAGATCTATTGTAGTTGATTTTCACTACACAATGACCAAAATAATTATGGAAATAACCACATAAAATATTTTTGTTAATTCATTAAAGCTTAAATTATATAGTTTAAGTTATCTCATTCGAAGTGTTTAATTCCACGTTAAATTCACGTCCAAACTAAATCCAAAATTGAGTTCTATCATTCAAACCTGATCCTCGTAATGTGATCATGGCAATATTGATTTCCCTTTTTTTTTTTTATCAAATTAACTGCCGATTATGATTCTGACTAATGCAGTGATTATATGCCTATTTATATGCAATTGAAAAATCTAATTAGAATTTGAGTATTTTATTACAACTTAATTTTATACAGATACTCCTTTTGCGTATTTAATTATGTTCGTCGCGTCTCTTAACTCTTTGAAAAAAAAAAAAAAAAAAAAATCATAGGCAAGCTCTCCTGCCGGCAGAGGCACGCAAATAAATAAAATAATAATAAGCTCCCAAAGAAAATGAATTCATTATCCATTTAGAAAATTTCGTATTACGTGTAAACTTAACTCATTCAATCATTTCAAAAATTAATAGTATAATATCTATAAATTAGATGAAATTGCCAACTGTAATTTATCTTTTGTTAGCTTAGTCGGTTTGAAAATTATAATAATAAGAAATAGGGAAATTAATATATGCTTCATACTTGTTGACAAGCAAGGGAGTTCCATTTGTAGAGGAAACGTGGCAAATTACGACGGATGATTAGTGAAATTTAACACTTGGCGTTTATAATTAGACTAATTAATTACATAATAATAACAATAATCATAATGTATAAAGCCAAGTTAAATTATTACTTTTTTCATTACTAGCTTTGTGATAGAAATTTGGGGAAACTTCAAAAACCACTATTGTGGTTTCGGACTCTAACAAATTAAGAATTGTGCTTTATTTTTGTCGAAAAGAGAACTTGTGGTTTCAAAAGTTAGCAAAAAAATGATAACTAGCATTAAATCATGACAAATAAGAAAACATATTTATCCAATTTGAACTGAAAATTTTCAAGTTGGTTAATAAATATACAATAGACCTTTGCGATAAATTTTGAAATTTTTCGAGAAGTACAAATATTTTTTAATTAAATAGTGTTTATAAATTTAAAAAAATCACAAAAAAGAGAATACTTATGAAAAATGTTCAAATCTTCATGTAAAATTCTTAAATAATATGGGTAAACTATTGGAATGTATAATGGATAAAAATGACATATGTCACATCATCATTTTTGAATGAGAAATATTAGTTATTATTTTTTTGTAATAACTTTTGAAATCACAAATCTTCTTTATGACAAAAATAAAATACAATCTTTGATTTGTTAGAGGATGGAACCACATGTGTGGTTTTTGAAGTTGCCCCTAGAAATTTTGCAGGTTTTGCGGTATGAAAAATGGGTCCCATTTAAATAGGGGTATGCAACAATAAATTAAAACTAACGGATTGAATTTTTTAAGTTCTGTATTTAGTTTAGTTTTTTATTATTTTGATTCAGTGTTAGATTTATTTTCTTAGAATTTTAAGTTGTTAGATTTATTTTCTTAGAATTTAAGTCATTTTTATCAATCGATTAGGTTTGAATGACATGAATTACTGATTAAATTGAACTATATGAGTTGTAGTGACATGACATCTTTCTATGTGTAATTAGACATTTTAGAATCTCAATATAGATATTGCATACTTGATCTTAATTTTGTCGTGGATATAGTTCAACACATTAAATAATATGGGTCTTGTTATTTTATATTTCAAAAACTTTTAATATTTATTCTGTATCTTGCATATGAATTTTATATTACAAATTCAGATAATAATATTTTCGTATAGGTTAATTTATATATGTCACTCTATTTAGATGCCGATTCTAATGTTCAAAATGTCACTAAACCACCATTCATCAATCATCATTATTTATTGTAATTTTTTTTTTATCTCAATAAGACAATTTTCAAGAACAATGGTTAATTAGTAGTGTTTATCTAATTGACTAGCAACAAAATCTAAATATAATTGTATTTTTTTTTGGTATGTTATATTTAATTATTAAGATTACATTAGTATTTATCGATACATTTTTTTTCTTTTGATATCTTAAAATGGTATTTAAGAACTTTTTGGTTCAACGGACAAGTAAAAAGTATTTATATTTAAAAAATTCAGATCCAGTTTGGTTGATGTGCACGAACCAAACCAATCGAATCAAATTTTTGATTCAGTTCGATTTTATTTCTAAATCATCCGTTTCGTTGTATTTTTTTCTTTTTTAACTTTATTTTAGGAATATAAATGGAGGGAAATCCCAATGGACATGAGAAATTGCTGATAAAATTCTTGTGGGGTGGAGATAGGGATACCCTTTTCCGTTCTATAGAACTTTCGTCTCCAAAATTCCCATCTCATTTTATTTATTTTTTATTATTTTTAAATATTAATATTAATTTTATACTTATTTAGTCTACTTATAAATCAAAATTAAAAAACTTTAAATATATTATTTCTGCTTTTTTAATGAAAAATATTTGTGTTCAGTTTGAATATAAAAATATCATATTTTTTTAATTTATAAATTTGATATGTTTATTGTATGAATTTAATATTTAATAAATAAAAAGTAAAAGAATTTCTAAGAAGATCGCTTTTTTTTTTTTTTTTTTTTAAATATGTACACCAGGACTCGAACTCGAGAAAGTGATCACTTTTTCAAACAGGAAAGTTACCCACCCATTTACATTCCTAGTTTGCTTAATAGTAAGAATGTTTAGTTTAGTATAGTTTGGTTTTCATTAAATTGAACCGAAAACGTGAATGCCCATGCATAATTTTAAGTTTTTTTAAGATAAAAAATTAAAAACTACAAACGGAAAAGAAGAAATTATTGATTCCAATCAAAGAGGAAAATAATGATTCTCCATTACTTAAAATGATTAATGGGTCCCCCGGTTGGATATCAATGGCATTTGTGGGGTTTTTTTTTTTTCTTTTAAATTTCATTATTGCATTATGGATTGGGTTGGGTAGTTGCAGACTTGCAGTTTTAAATTGCAATGCTCTCTATAGTGCACAATTTGCATAACAAAAGTGAATTTGGCTTTTATGATCAACTTAATCGACAATTATGTGTAATATCAATTTTGCATAAAACAATAAATGATTGCTAATAGTTTCACAACGATCATTTCTTTGCATTGATACTTCATACGTGTCATTTTTAATCTCAAATATTTAAAGGGCTAAATAGTTACCAAAACTTAATTTTATATCAAATTGATTCTCTATATCAACT
Source organism: Euphorbia tirucalli (assembly GCA_039660915.1). NCBI lineage: Eukaryota > Viridiplantae > Streptophyta > Magnoliopsida > Malpighiales > Euphorbiaceae > Euphorbia > Euphorbia tirucalli. The sequence goes on from CM077639.1 coordinate 19,427,465, forward strand.
TCAAGGATTAAATTGAACATTTATCTAAATTTCAAATTTAGAAAATGGTTAAAAATTAGCAAGTAAAAGGAAGGGATTACAATAATAGTTCATATACAATCGCTCAACCTTTGTATTTCTTAAAGAAAAAAATAAAATAAATAACTAACACTAATTATTTCCCAAAAAAAATCTAAAATAAACAATTCGCATCCTAGTATAAACACTTTCCGTCAGCTGTTGAGGGCTGTAAATTTTTAAATATTCCTTTTGATATTTGTGTTTTTGTTAGAGAATCATCGTTGTATTAACTTTGGCCAATGTTTCTGATTTTATACTTGACCTAGAGAGTTAGAATTTTATTCATTCCCTTTTTATTCAAGATTTGTGTTTTTTGATTAATGATATTGAATTTTCATAAAAAAAAATTGAGAGGTTAGTGTCTTTTAATATGTGTAATATCACCATTCTAAAAAGAAATAACATATAATTAGTAAATAATTTACTAGTTTCTATATTTTTACATGTTACAGTAGTTAAAGATTTGGTGAAATTTATGTTGGATTCTCACGGTGCAAAACAAAAGTTTAACTGTAGCAAAAGCGATTCATTTCACACTTGAACACGTAACAAAGAACAAATTACTCAGATAATAGAATAAAACTGACTTTACCAGAAACATGGATACATATTAAGTTACATGAAATTGATGGTGGACATAATAAAGCTGGAGGTTTGGGACAAGGCTCTTCAATATTTCCCCATTGGTAAGTCCTTTGTCCCAAACCATATGTGTTAATTTGTTAGTGTTGGCAAACATCAATATATTTCTGTAAATGTTGGCATTCATAAATATTGGCTCCCTTTCATGCTCCAACAAGCTCCTACTTCCTGTCCATTTCATTTACTTGTTATTGTCATCATTCCTCTTTACCATATATACATGATTTTATTTCCCCATATATATGGCCTAACTTTTCAGTGACTCGTAAACACATGAAATAAATAATTGACACAAGTAACAATTTTTTTTACAGAAAGAAGTACGTTAAATTAGTTAAAAAAAAAAAAAAAAAAAAGAAATATGACAGAAAGGAAAAAGTTCACTTTTTTGCAAATTTCAACCATCTAATTCATGCTAAATTAGTTATAAAAGATATGGAATAAAGGTTATAAGAAGCTCAACTGGACTTCTCTCGTTAAGTTTCTAGATTTGTAATTTGATATATTGATATATTGAGCTCTTGAATTTTTGTAATCAAATAAATGAAGCCTATATAGTTAACTAGTTTGTGAGTTGTAACCTATACACATGGTTAATTCGTCTTACCTATCTAATATGGCTATTTTACATGTTATCCTTATCACATCGAAAGAGAAATAAATTTACATCACATTATATAATATAGAGCATATCAAGTGGTAATATATCTCTCTCTAAATGAGAAGGGTGACATGTAAATTCGTAACCTATGATAAGTAATGTGATTTTAATTGCACACACAATTCATAACAGATGCAAAATTTAGTTTGAGGCTTAATATGTTCAATCACATAAATTTAAGAGCACAATGTGTCCAACTTAAAGTTTAGGTAATTAATCTACAAAAACACTAAAATTGGAGACCACAAAATTATTCCTAAAAAAAATTAAGAAAGTTGTGACACGTACACATATAATCAGTCTCTTGAAATTTGGTAGTAGAAAGTGTACAATTTCGTATAAATAATAAAAATAGTTTCGTTCGAGAACAATATATATTTTGATAAACGGATATGAGAAAGGTAATACATATTTCCACAAATACCTTATCGGTGGTTTCCGCTACTTCTTTCCCTCAATCGTTCTAAGTTCTAAACAAACATATCTCAAGGTAAGATAAATCAATTGGAGGGAGGAAAGATAAAAAAGTTGTCGGTCATCCTTCTAATCCACTGTACTAAACACTACCTAATGGCCAGTTTATTGTAATTTTATATTTATTTATTTATTTGTTTATCTTGTTTTGGTTTAGAATATGAGTTTGTGGTCCGCATTTGAATTAAACAATTATTTAATAAAATTATTCAATTCAAAATTTTAATTTTTTTCCATTTAACTATTTTCTTGTCGTAAAAGTATCTCTCCCAATTGGAGAATGCAAAGTTCAAATCTTATTAAGATAGATAAAAAAAATTGTGAATAGTGAAAAAAAAAAATAAAAATTTCAATTGGAATATTCAACCATTGACTGTTGTTGTTGATTATTGACATGAAGTGGCCTCATACATATGCAGGAACGGTGAAAAGGTTAGAGTTGTGGGTATGAATGGTGATTTAATTAAGCCAAAGGTGGCAATGAAGCAATTTGTGGTGTAAAGTGATGTTAGGTACTCATTAATTCCTTAGCATCTATATATGAAGACCAATTTAATACAATTTAATTATCACTGTACGCTTTGGAAGCACCCCATATTAGTGATATCATCTTCTTTTCTGGAAATTTTAGACATATATCTACCATACTCATTCTTTAGTATAAAGTCTAAATTTGCTCTAATACTAATTTAATCCCTATTATACATTGACGGTCCCATATTAATTTTATAGTAATTATAGCTCAACTTTTACTTTAGAAGAAGAAAGTATACTAACTACTTCAATTTTAACTTTCAATATGCTAGAGTGTGACAATGATCATCACAGTCCATTCATGAAGTCTTTCAACTATTGGATTATTTTTTGTTATGGCTGTTAGTATTGGTGCCAATTTTGTTGCTTCCTATTGCTTCTACACTTCTATTTTGTACTATAAATAAGTTGTATTTGATGCATCTTAATTCAAGATGTTTAGCTAATCATCAAAGCTCATTTTTCTCTTTTCCTTCTTCATTGCTATATGGTATCACAGCCTGGTTGATCATGGCAAATTGCCATAAAAGGAGAGGAGTTCGAGAAGTGGCTCAGGAAGAAACTTTTCCCAGTGATCCTAAATCAAAATGCAATAATGAACAAGAGGATAATTCTTAAGATCAAAATAGTCAATAAATTAGATCGCATATCAGTTCTGTAAACCAGGTTTGATTCTTATCAACATTTCACTTACCATCAACAATTATTTGTCTTGGAATAATGCTATGATTATAATTTTAACTGTTGTAAGCACCGGAATTTTCCATCCTTAAAAAAAAAAGTACAGCGGTGTCACATGACTGTAACATACAGTCGTGCGACTGTCGTTACAGTCGTGCGACTGTAATTAAAAAAATTACAGTCGTGTGACTGTAACCTCGGAGCAGGTGTAGAAGCCCATACCTCTGTAGCAGAAAAAAGAGAAGAAAAAGAAGGAGCAATTAATGCTCCGCCATTGACAGGAAGCAAGCAGAAAATAAGAAGGAGACGGAAAGAAAAGAAAGGGACTTGGATTTTGGAGCTTAGAAAATCAGAGAGAGAATTTAGAGGAAAAAGAAAAATACCTCAAATATAAGCTTCTTTTTCTCTTCCTTTTCTTTGTAATTCTTAAGTGTTTAGGTTAATAATCTATTAGAAATCAATAGGTTAATAATCTGACACTCTAAATTAAATCAATTTTGGACTAAAAACCATCAGAAACCTTAACATTTTGGAGATTTTGGACCCAACCTTTCAAACCTCAACTCAAAGGGAAAAGAGCAATTTAAAATGGATTGGTACGTTGCCAGGGGTCATTCCTACGGTGGATTAGCGCCAAAGAGGTAAACACACTTCAATCCTTTATTTTCTCGTGCTTTCTAGTTGATTTGGTGTGTTTTGTGTATTTAAAGTTCAATTTTCTTGCTTGCTGTTTCTGGAAATCAAGAACCATCGTACGACCGTTCTTGAATTGAAGAACAGTCGTACGACTATAGTTACAGTCGTACGAGTGTTCTTGATTTCCCTCCAAGTTTTCAGCTTCTTTTGAATAATTTTGGCAAAATCCTGCATCTGGGTCATTTACAGTCGCATGACTGTAGTTACAGTCGTACGACTGTAATGCTCGTCCAGATGCAGAATTTCCATTTTAACCAAAAAAATTTCTAAAAATCCCTAAAAATTCAGAAAAATTAGAAAATCATCAAAAATGAATTTTGTTGTGTGCATTCACAATCTTAGATTTAATTCTCAATATTATTGCATTTAGAACAATACAACGACGGAGACCCGATTCTCCCGAAAATCGACCCACCTCACATGCTAAATTAAATTAAACCGGAAAATAAAATGTTTTCAAAATGATTTTCTCACAAAACCAAAACACAGGGACGTTTCAAAATGTTTTCTAGGTCTAATCGGGCCGGCTAGCCGAGCCGACTCGGTTATCTCCCCCTAAATGCATGTTCCCAATTTCTATTTTCCCATTCTGTCCCGTTTGAGTCCTATTTGTGGTGTGCCGTAAATTGTGCTAACCCTTTGTTTTGCAGCTTTTAGTTTTCTTTATTTTTATTTTTGATGTATTTAATAAATTAATTCATGTATTTTAGGTAATTGTATTTTTCTAGATAAATTCGTGTATTTTAGGCGGTTGTAAAGTGAGGCTGAGAGTTTTTATTTTTATTCGATCGGGGTTGTAAGCCATTTAATTATTTACTACTTTACTTCTGTTATTATTATATGTATATGCGCACTGTATGCTTAATTTAATGTAATAAAATTGACTCTAGAATTTTAAAATACCATACTTGAATATTGGCCAATTTTTATTTTGATTAGACACGAAATAGGGGACTTGTCCGGACCTAGATCTCTGGATAGTGTGGCGGCCTTTGTCCGGTTCAGCTACACTGAAATTTTCCGGTTGAGCTAAGCCGGGTGGCGACTCCTACACTATTCATTGAGACTTAGGTCTCGATTCTTTTATGAAATAATCCAATTTTCTAAAAAACGAATTTCCATTCTAAAAACCCTACGCGAGGGAGGGGTTCGCCCGAAATCGAGACGCCCCTTCCGAAAGGGAGTCCGCGTTCCATAGAAAACATCGTCCGCTCACAGTGGCGACTCCGCTGGGGATTTTCTTATAAAAGTTTTGTTAAAAACTCAAAAGAATTTGACAAGCCCTGAAAAGTGTCTAATCAAAATAAGGTGGATGATTCTTGTTTGGTATTTTATTTTGCATTCTTTAGTTAGACATTTTTGCATTAGGTTTAGTATCCCTTTTTAGCCTGGTGAATTGTTGAAGTGTCGCCTTTGTTCCTCATGGTCTTAGGGGCACCGATACGAAACACCACCTATAGCCTCGTACGAACCCCTTCGTTTGGACCCTTGAGTGGGGAGAAGTGAGGAGTATATCTTGCTATGGGAGCCTTGATTTTAACCCGACTTGGACCAAACTCATATAGGCAACCTTAGTTGGATTCCCCTAAAATACCAAAATAAATGGTGTGAATAAAATAAAATCGCGCCTTCATCATCCCGGTTGATGATCGAAGAGAACCCCACCTAAGACTTGGTTAGAATTTTCGAGATCGACCACATTTGGAGGAATAAGGTTGGAAGAATTCGCTTCGTGTGCTATGTGTTATTCGCCTCTCGCCATCCCGTGATGTGCATTAATCAACATTTTCCACTCACATGACATACCATTCACAAAGCATTTATGTGATAATTAACCCACGTTTTTATGCAGCCACTTACACTTTATTTTCACGTGTGAAACATTAAATCATCCGTTTGTCATTCATACTAATCATTTCTTTTTCAGCCATGACATTATATTTGTGTGATTAGCATTTTTTTCGCATAACATACATAGCATCATTACGCGTGTCATGCATTCTAACCACATTTTTGTGCAGCCATTTGCATTTTGCATGACACAAGCATTCATATCACTTCATTTAAATTATGGATATTCCAAGGATGCCTATCACGACCATCTTATTTCATAACATATCAGGTATCCCAAATTACCCGTGTTCTGCCAATGCACCGGATTGCATTCGGCTATTCCACCAAATTATCTCATTCAATAGAGACCACAATGGTCCTAGGTATATTGCTGCGTGACAATCCACACAATGCATTTCATGACATCATACTCATTCATCACAAACATCATATAACACCGTAGTCCACATCGGATTACTTCATGACATTATTACATCATTCAAGGCGCTCCCCGAGTGCCGGAATAGAATGCATGTTGGGGCATTTCATAACATCTCAAATCATGAAAGGTGTTCCCTGAACGCCGAATCTCTAGCTGTGTCCCCTATTACATGTGATTTTTTTACAACATCATTTCATATCATATGCTCAAAAGCATCAGAACTCTGTCCATGGGGCGGCCTTATGCGACCATTTCATATCATTACATAGACCTACAAAGCGTCGAAACTCTATCAGTGCGTCAGCACACACACGACCATATCACAAAAATCATTAGGTGCCCTAGAGGCACCGAACCCTTATCCGTGTGACGGCCCACACATGACCTTTTTGTATAGCATTGGGTGTTCTTGGAATGTCCAGAAAATAAAATAAAAAAATAATAAGTAGGAATCATTTTTATCATCATTTCATGCACAACATCATTCCATTCATTCATAAGCACTTCTAATGTCTCACCATTCATGCCATTATTCCACCCATCCATTGACCCTAAAGCACTTCCCATATGATGTTGAGCAGAATAAGCTGGAGTGACCTTGGACAAGATCTTAGGCTTCGAGGGCTGTTGGGGAACGAAGAGCAGTTGAAACAGAAAGTGATTCTGATTCTGGGGAAGAAGTGGAGATGGCTAATCCTACACCAAGTCTGGCTGATGCTTTAAAGGATTTCCTAAGGTCACAGGATTTTCGTGATATGCTCAGGGAGGAAATACGGGCTGTAGTGAGAGAAGCCGGGGAAACTGGTGGTAGTAGGACCGGAAAGGAGAAAGAGGCCGAATCGTCCCAGCAAGGTGGTGATATCTCAACTAGTTTAGAAAAGCTGCAGGAGATGGAAGCAGCCATGGAAGAGAAAATGAAGGCCAAGACTCTGAACTTGATGAAGCAGTGGCTGAACTGAAGAAAGGGGCCAAGATCAGCCTGGGCTCCAAAAGAGGGGTAAATGTAGATGCGATGATCAACAAGGGCATTGAGACTTTTTCCATTGGATTTCAAGTGCCTAAAGTCCCTTCCTACAAGGGGATTGGCTCACCGGAGGCCTATGTGAACCTTTATGTCAGAATCATATTGACTGCGGGCGCCACCAAACAACAGCTGGTTAACTTTTTCCCAACCACGCTGGAAGAGGGAGCCCTGAATTGGTACAACTCTTTGTCTGAAGATGTGCAGTCAGACTGGGAGGCCTTGTCAGTGTCATTGATCAAATACTACAGCTTCAACACCAAGATCCAGGTGAAGCTGTATGATCTATAAAGGGTTAAGCAACAACAGAACGAATCCTTTGATGCCTATTACCAGAGATGGATGAACAAAATGATTCTGCTAAAGAACCACACCAACGAAGATGAACTGATTCAGAAGTTGATTGATGGGAGTAGGGACATCTTCCGAAACAACATGAAATTCCATTCCTTTAGTGAGCTCAGCGAAGTGTATAGTATGGCCATGAAAATTGAAAGGGATAAGGAAGAAAAGGCAGTAAACCAAAAACATGGCAGGAGCTCTGGGTATGGTTTTGGGTATCGACCAGCGACTACCACTGGATCATGCAGCGGATCTGGTTTTGGGTCCATAGGCAAAGGTGGACAATCTTCAGAAGACAAGCCAGCTGAAGTTGCTGTTATGTCCTAGCAGCAAGGCAGCCAAGAGGGAAATGCACAAAATCGAGGCCTATCCCTTTGGACTCTCTCTTTGGCCAAGATTTTCGCAAAATACAGGAACAACGGTCTCTTGAATTTTCTGAAGCCGTTCAAAAAGCCCGCTGAAATGGACAAAGGAAAGTTCTGTTCCTATCACGTGATAGTGGGGCACCATACGAATTACTGCATGCAGCTACTGAGGGCTGTCCGACAATTGATCGCTGAAGGAAAGATTGTAGAACCACCTTTGAAGCCTATTGTTCAGAACAATCCATTGCCCAGCTTCGACTGATCCACGTGTGTAAGCTATTAATGAGATAATGCAGCAGCAAAAGAAGACCCTCCACCTGTGGAGGATGATAACTATTTTGATGTATCAGCTTTTGTTTTCTTTTCTATTTTGTGAATAGTTCAGGCCACGAGGCATTTAATGTTATGCAATTTGATTCCAGTTACTTGTGCGATATTTTTCTATATAGAATACTGTGCATGCATACAAACATTCATTTAATATCTTTAGCATACATGACGTATCATTGCATGAAATGAATTTAAAAACAGATGAGGACCCAAAAATGGTATCTGTCTTGAAAGACTTCATGTCTGAAAAGAAACAAAATAGAGAGAAAACACCCAAAAGCACAAAACAAGCCTTGCCCGATCCTATCACGACATGACTGAGGATCAACAGTGAAGTTACCAAATTCCGGACTCCAAGGGATTTAAGGGCGAAATCAGCTGAGCAGAAACTCCACGGATCCAGATCAGACGAAAAGGGGAAACCACGAAAGAAGAAACTGATGCCACTGGGAAAACAAGACTATTCACGGTAAATAGTCATCAGTTCACAGACATGACTGTCAACCACCCAACGTGGATGAAAACGGAGTCGATCATGATGTCACAGCCTTAAAAAATATTAAAAAAAAGGTACACCCAAATTTATAAAGAAGAACACACCTACACAATACAAAATTCCATTTTCCATCATGACCAAGAGGAGACCATGGTTTTAAGGGGCAACGGCACATGTGTTCCAGAATAAAGGGTTGGGGCATCAATTGTCAACTCCACATCATCCACAAGCCGGTGGGGTGATGGGAACAGCCAACAGATCTATCAAAAGGAGCTCTATCTATCAAAATAGATTGACACACCATTATTCGCCTTGCAAAAACGCCGGACTAGTATCAAAGCACTCACCAGGGAAGCACCATAGCCATCAACCTTCAAGGTGGAAATGGTTCCACCAAAGAGAAGAGAGACCAAGCTGTTAACCCCATCAACCCGGACGGGCTAAAAAAAAAAAGCTCATTGAGGTGAAAACCGAAAAGGCACCTCAGGCAAAAGTTAGAGTAGCTCGCTGAGCTAAAAACCCAAATCGGGCAGTTCAGGCAAAATTTAAAGCACATTCAGATTCATCGTTCTCAGGGACAGAAAGACAAGACACTCTTGTCATTCTCCAGTGGAGACACTTTCATTCCCCAGTGAAGATCCCTTCTACCACTTCTCAGTAGGAACTATTCTACTATTCTCTAGCAGGATCCTTTGTACTATTCTCCAGTGGAACCATCACAAAGAATGCCACTACACCAACCATCATCGGACTTCCCTAACAGCCATTGCATATCCCCGCATATCCCCGGAAAGAGTGCGAGAATCACATCACATAAAGGATATGCTCTCTAGCTAGATCAGTCATAGGCGTGACATGCCTTCTTTAGCCAGAGATGTGATCCACCCCCCAACAAGGGCACAGTATTTCAAGGCTGGACGAATGGCGAGAAATGCATTTCCCAACATCATTCGCATATGCACATATTACCACATGCACACGCAAGCATTCAAAACATATACATACATAAATACATACATCTCAACCAATCTAGGTACGGGTATCCACCACCACCATCGGGCCGTCCCGGATCAAGACCACTCTCAAAGCAGAAATAATCCAACACTGGAGCACCCATTAGACCTCAAAAGATAAGTCGAAGCCGCGTGGGCCCAAGCCTCAACACCTCGAGTTCCCAGGGGCAAAGTAATCTAGCCGTATTTATCCTTGATCGAAAGGGAAAAAATTTTTGCTTCCAAAATTATCGATCAAGGAATAAATACTTATTCTCAACCTGATTCCAAAATTATCACTTCTAAAAGTCCCACCACTCAAGCGTGATTTTGAATCCTTGAAACTCCTTCAAGCCTGATTCATAATCCTTGACAAAACCTTCTCAAGCTTGCTTTTGAATCCTTGAAATTTCTTCAAGCCTAATTCATAATCCTTGACAAACCTTCTCAAGCTTGATTTTGAATCCTTGAAATTTCTTCAAGCCTGATTCATAATCCTTGACAAAACCTTCTCAAGCTTGATTTTGAATCCTTAAAATTTCTTCAAGCTTGATTCATAATCCTTGACAAAACCTTCTCAAGCTTGATTTTGAATCTTTGAAATTTCTTCAAGCCTGGTTCATAATCCTTGATAAACCTTCTCAAGCTTGATTTTGGATCCTTGAAATTTCTTCAAGCCTGGTTCATAATCCTTGACAAACCTTCCCAAGCATGATTTTGGATCGTTGAAACTCCTTCAAGCTTGGTTCATAATCCTTGACAAACCTCTCAAGCTTGATTTTGAATCCTTGAATTTCTTCAAGCCTGGTTCATAATCCTTGACAAACCTCTCATGCTTGATTTTGAATCCTTGAATTTCTTCAAGCCTGGTTCATAATCCTTGACAAACCTCCTCAAGCGTGATTTTGGATACTTGAAACCTCTTCAAGCCTGACTCTTAATCCTTGAAAATCGTCTAAGTCAGATTTCGGATTCTTGAAAACCAATTCAACCAAGATCCTAGATCTTTGAAGCCAATTCAAGTCCCGCACTCTACCTTCCTTGCCTCAGGTAACCTAAACCCGGTATCGGCTTATTTCATCTTCCTCCTTGCCTCGGGTAACCTAAAACCGACATCGGCTTATTTTATCTCCAGCATCGCCTCGGGTAACATAGACCCGGTATCGACTTATTCCATCTAATCAACTCAACGCATCAGCACGGCAGTGAGACTTCAGCGACTCAGTTGCATGTTTTATTTCCTGCGTCTACGGTGCTTTGATTCGGGCTCTCAAATTCATCACCTCAGGTATTCTAGACCTGGAGTTGGGTGTCGAATTTGATCACGTGAGGGGCAGCTGTAAGCGCCGGAATTTTTCATCCTTAAAAAAAAAAGTGCAGCGGTGTCATATGACTGTAACATACAATCGTATGATTGTAACCTCGGAGCAGGTGCAGAAGCCCATACCTCTGTAGCAGAAAAAAGAGAAGAAAAAGAAGGAGCAATTAATGCTCCGCCATTGACAGGAAGCAAGCAGAAAATAAGAAGGAGAAGGAAAGAAAAGAAAGGGACTTGGATTTTGGAGCTTAGAAATCAGAAAGAGAATTTAGAGAAAAAGGGAAGAAAAAGAAAAATACCTCAAATATAAGCTTCTTTTTCTCTTCTTTTTCTTTATAATTCTTAAGTGTTTAGGTTAAAAATCTATTAGAAATCAATAGGTTAATAATCTGACACTCTAAATTAAATCAATTTCGGAATAAAAACCATCAGAAACCTTAACATTTTGGAGATTTTGGACCCAACCTTTCAAACCTCAACTCAAAGGGAAAAGAGCAATTTGAAGTGGATTGGTGCGTTGTCAGGGGTCATTCCTACGGTGGATTAGCGCCAAAGAGGTAAACACACTTCAATCTCTCATTTTCTTGTGCTTTCTGAGTGATTTGGTGTGTTTTGTGCATTTAAAGTTTAATTTTCTCGCTTGTTGTTTCTGGAAATCAAGAACAGTCGTACGACTGTTCTTGAATTGAAGAACAGTTATACGAGTGTTCTTGATTTCGCTCCAAGTTTTCAGCTTCTTTTAAATAATTTTGGCAAAATCCTGCATCTGGGCCATTTACAATCACACAACTGTAATGCTCGTCCAGATGCAGAATTTCCATTTTAACCCAGAAAATTTCTAAAAATCCCTAAAAATTCAGAAAAATTAGAAAATCATCAAAAATGAATTTTGTTGTGTGCATTCACGACCTTAGATTTAATTCTTTTAGAACAATACAACGACGGAGAACCGATTCTCCCGAAAATCGACCCACCTCACATGCTAAATTAAATTAAACCGAAAAATATGTTTTCAAAATTATTTTCTCACAAAACCAAAACACAGGGACATTTCAAAATGTTTTCCATGTCTAATCGGGCCAGTTAGCCGAGCCGACTCGGTTATCTCCCCCTAATACATGTTCCCAATTTCTAATTTCCCATTCTGTCCCGTTTGAGTCCTATTTGTGGTGTGCCATAAATTGTGCTAACCCTTTGTTTTGCAGCTTTTAGTTTTCTTTATTTTTATTTTTGATGTATTTAATAGATTAATTCGTGTATTTTAGGCGATTGTATTTTTCTAGATAAATTCGTATATTTTAGGCGGCTGTAAAGTGAGGCTGAGAGTTTTTATTTTTATTCGATCGAGTTGTAAGCCATTTAATTATTTACTACTTTACTTCTGTTATTATTATATGTGTATACGCGTTGTATGCTTAATTTAATGTAATAAAATTGACTCTAGAATTTTCAAATACCATACTTGAACATTGGCTAATTTTTATTTAGACACGAAATAGGGGACTTGTCCGGACCTAGATCTCTGGATAGTGTGACGGCCGTTTGTCCGATTCAGTTACACTAAAATTTCCCGGTTGAGCTCAGCCGGGTGGCGACTCCCACACTATTCATCGAGACTTAGGTCTTGATTCTTTTATGAAATAATCCAATTTTCTAAAAAACGAATTTCCATTCTAAAAACCCCACGCGAAGGAAGGATTTGCCCGAAATCGAGGCGCCCGTTCTGAAAGGGAGTCCGCATTCCGTCGAAAACATCGTCCGCTCACAACTGCCAAAGAGAAACTCAATTACAATGTGGATGATGAAGAGATTCCATAAGTTGGATGATGAGTATTGCAAATGGAAATAAAATGATTGTTTGGTTTCTTGTTGGATCATAAACACTATTTCTTAGGAAACTGCAAAAGGATATCTTTATATTGCTTCCATGAGAGAGCTCTGGAAAGAATTGAAAAGAAGATTTAGAGATAATAATGGACCAATGCTTTATCACATTAAAAGAAAAATCAATCTATTGTCTCAAGGATCTTTGTCTCTTATGATCTATTATAACAAGTTGAAGAGGTGTTTGGATGAACTACAAATTTTAAGGCCAGTTCCAAGTTGTCTTTGTAATGCAATGAGAAACAGTGTTTGCAATGCCTTTTAGAGAATTGCAGAAGTGAATAAGGAGGATAATACAGTCAGGAGTCAAATCGTCCTGATGGATCCCATGCCAGATATCAACAAAGCTTAATCTAAGATTCTGAGGATAGAGAAACATCATGAAATTTCCACAGATCATTCAATTAAAGTGGCAAATTATAGCATATCTAATTTTTAGCAATCTCAAGAGTACAAGAAGAAAAATAAGAAAGAGGATGATGATAATAGAGTTTGCTCCTGTTGTGATAGTCCTAGACACACAAAGGCAACTTGCTTTCAGCTTATTGGAAACCATATTGGTGGAAACATCCTAAGCTCCGAGGCAAAAATATAGATAAAAGAGAAAAGACTTCTAAGGCTTATGCACCTTCAACTGTTCCATAAACTGATAGCTCAATGTTGATGCAGAATAGGAGGTTACACCTGAAGCTAAGAAGCACATGGCCAAGATGATGAGTGAGATGTATAATACAATGATGAAAGGGAAGGGTGTAATGCAATATTCACTATTTAGGGAACTGGATCTCCAGACTTTAATGCTTTTACAGGATTCTTCGTTAAGATTTCTCAATCTTCTTAGAATTTGGATTATTATTGGATTTTGATAACGATGCCTCATATAAGTTCAGACAATAAGTGGTTTAGTAATTTGCATACAGCAACTAGATCACATACAGTTTCATAGCTTGATGGATCTTTGAAGGAAGATAAGTTATGTTGGATCTGTAGTTTTAAATTCAAGATTTAAGTTGAATAATGTGTTATTTATGCTAGGGTTGAAGTATAATTTATTGTCTATTGGCCAATTATTAAAGGAATCAAATGTTGAAATAGTGTTCTCAACTACTTGTTGCTATTTACAGGACATAGTGACTATTGGGGATGCCCTAGTCCTATGGCATTGGTCCTTGTATTGTATCATACATTTTGTATCTTATAATGAGATTTATGTATTATATAATTTGAGTTAATAAATAAAGGCATTAATCTATTTATTACATACCTTATGCAATATTATAAATAGAGTATCCAATGGGCATATCCGTATCCATGTTGACCAGTATCATGCACTTGGCAATAAGACCATGGATAGTGAAAACGATATGAACATAAAGTTATTTGTAGTCTGTTCCAGTCATGGGAATGAATGGAACCAAAGACTATCCTAAACTTGGTTATATAGCAATGTTTTACCGGCTATCGGACATGGATTGTCAACCAGGTTTACGGGTACATGCAAAGGGGCATGGTACTAGATAAGATCCACTAAACGAGAAATCCACATGGTATAGTATCACAAGTGATTCTCGGGTAGTACTTGTATGGATCCTTTGACCTGACCATATCATGGTGTTGCATGTGAAGTGACACACTTTGTTGTACGCCTAAAGGACCTGTAACAAGGTGCCAAGTACGAGTGCGTTTAGGTTTGATAGTGAACATGGTAGGGCCATGAATATGCAGAAAGGAATGTCACTCAGTAGTCCACTGAGATGATATCACTGGCCACTTGATGAGTACAATTGATAAGAGTGTGGCCACACCCAAACAAGTTGGAACTTGTTTGTGAGCATCAGTTCATTCGGGATCAAGTTAAAGTCCAGACACAAAAGAGGGTGATTATACCAGGCCTTTGTGTTGGACATCGATATCAATGACATAGGAGATATGAGTTAAACTATAGGGTTTCAATTTCAGTTAGACTGCTATCTCCGTCTTAATTGGGGGCTGTTGTGGCTTGCTAGACCCCGCCTATAATCTGTAGACCATGGGTCCATTACCAACATAAAGATGGGCCCACAGGATCGTACACATTGGACGTCTGAGCTTGAACTTAACGGATCAACAGTGTACTTGGAGTATACCAACTGGAAAAAGAGGGTTCTATTGATCATATTATATAGATCAATTGGATTGATCAAACTAATATAATTAATATTCATATTGGGTTTCTTATAATTAATTCAAATGAATTAATTTAAGATATTATTTCCTAGGTGGAAATACTTCACATGTATAGGTTTACATGTATTTAATTTTATAAAGGTCTAATTTTAATTTCTAGGTTAAATTAATTGGTCAAATTGATTTTAATTTGAAATGGCATGTAATATATTATATGGCATAATATATTAACATACGTGAAAGATTAAAAGTAAATTTACAATTAAAACTAAACCTAAATAATTAATTTCGGACTTGGGCTTTAGTGAGGAAAAGCCCACATAAAATTGAAAACCCTAAAACCTAAATTTCCACAAGGTGGAATTCGACCAAGGGGATAAATATGCTGCTGTAATTTTCGGCTAGTAGGTGATTTTCTAGGCAGAAAATTTCACCCCCAAATTTCCCTCTCTTCTGACGATCTGACGCTAGCACGGGTTCTCGCTCCGAAGCCGTTCGTGTACGAGATTGTGGAGGAGATCAATTTTGGTTTCTGTAGCCATCTCTGAAAGAGATTCACTTGGTGAGAATCTAAATTTCTCTTATTTAATTTTGTTGTTTTGATTTCCACATCAATTGCTCCTGAGTCATGGATTTGAGAAAAACAATGTGAGCTTCTGCTTTAATCGGTTGTTTTTCTATGAAAATTCCCTACAGTGGTATCAGAGCGGACTTTTGATCCTTGGAAATCCTAAACAGGATTGAATCCCTGGTTTTAAAATTGGTGTTTTAATTTTGGGATTCTTGGATTTAGGGTTTATGATTTTCCTAATTTGATTTTTCGAATAGAAATTTAATTATGCATATTGGTCATGTGATTTTAATTTCTGTTGGATGTATGGATTCTTGGTTGAATTTATTTATTGCTGTTTTATCAAAAAAAAAATCATGGGTTGTTTTCGTGGCTATGGGGTTGCCAGCAGCACCTCCATAGCCGCAAGAACCCCTAACGCCGGCGGTTGCTGCTGCTAAGGCAGCAGTGTTGCCCTAGCAGCAGCGGACCGGGCCGTGTTTTGGATTTGGCGGGTTTTTCTAGTTCGGGCCCAGTTTTTAATTTTAATTGATTTTAAAATTTTGTATGTTTAAATTTCTGCATTTAAATGCGCATGGATTCTTGAATGAAATTTAATTTTGTTCATGATATATTAATTTGGAAAATTAATATGGTGTAATGAAATTGGTCCGGTTTGTCTTGGCACGATTAACTGGACGGCGTAATTTGGATTCATGGTTTCCCAATTCCAATGGGAGCAGTGTTCTGCTTGGGCTGGAGGTCCAAAGGCCGTTAAGGGTTAGAACCATTGTAGATACCCATTTTATTCGGGTGGTATTGTCTTTTTTTATTTCTCTGTGTTTAATTATGTAAAAAATACAACAAACTTTTTATTTTAATTTAGCATTTTTATTTTCATTTTATAGACTAAGATAAACAACAACAACAACAAAAAGTGGGAAGAGATATAGAAAATAAATAAATTATTTTGATTGATTTCTTTTTTGTTACAATTCATGAATACAAAGATAACAAAAACAAAAAATAAAAATACAGAAAATACAAAATTAGGAGGAATTGGACTTTCAAATTTTAAGAGCTGAAAATTTACAAAGATGGAACTACAAACAGCCCGTATTGCAAAGAGTAACAAAATTTCTAACCATCTAGTCAAGTTTGAACAAGAAAAAAATAAATAAAATAAAATGGACAGGTGTCACACAGTTGTTACTGCTTGCTCTTCACGCAGGTACTGTTCACATGAACAGTAACTTTCGTCTCCTATAAAATAAAAAGGATAGACTCATTCAGGGAGGGCCAAGACATTTAGAAAACAGAATTCCAGAGAAAGGAAAGAACTGATTCAGAAAAATAGAGAGATTTGGAGAATTTAGACACAGAAAAATAGAGAAAAATCTAGGGAGAAAGAGAGGTCAAAAGATTTCATAACATTGCACCATTTTGCCTCAATCTACCAATTTCTCCTAACATTTCTACGTTTTTTTAGTGGCTGGGTTGAGTATTTGAAGCCATTAGTCACATTTACAGGAGTAGAGTTAAAAGCAAGTCTTTTTCCTTCAATTTTTCTTCAAATCTGTTATTTCTTTTTATGTTGTTCTAAGTTGAAGAGCTTTAGGCAATTATGACCCAAAAAGGGGTACTGACCCAAAAAGGGGTACTATCTTTATGTATATTGAGAAGATATATGTCATACAACCACTGGGATTATACATGTGTCATACAACAGTTGGAATTTTTACCATTACAACAAGCATAATGGCATTTCCTTTTTCTCCAAATAAATCTATTTCATGGCATATCACTAAACCAACATGCATACACAAAGTCCAACCCTCAAATCCATATGCATATAACAAAATTTCAGAAAAAAAAAATCCAGTTTCAGTTCATACAATACGACTCATATGGACCAAATTTTCAAAATCCAATTCCATTTCATAAAATGAAAACAAAAATGAAAAAACAGCAAACATCTTCAGTCCATCAAACTAGCATACATATAGCCAGTTTCAGATCACAAAGTAGGCGCATATACATATCACCATAGGCACACGATATTAAGCATACCCATGTGCATTCAGATAATAAGTTCATTATAGAAAAAAACATAACTATGGCATTTCAATTCTCCAAGGCTTTTTCTTTTAATATCAATTCATACCAACAAGCACAAGCATTTCATAGCACAAATTTCATTTTCACACACATACATTGGCATTCTTCATATCAATACAAGTAGAAATTTTAGAGACTTAGCTAGAAGGTCGTAATTCCTTAAGAAATCATCTCAGAGTCGAATAAAACCAAAAGTCTCTAAATCTGCAAAGAAGAAAAAACCCAAATCAGAATAAAAACTCCAAAATAAGACCAAAACCGAAAGGTAGAAAAGGAAGTGCTTGAGTATATTCTGATGTTGCCGTTGTTGACGGACTCCAGCCAGTCTACGTTGGATGGATTCGTATATCTGTGGATATCTGCTTAAGAATAAAAATAGAATCAGTAAGCAAAAAAAAAGTAAAAAAAATCCTAGGAAACCGAGAGAGAGAGAAATAAGAGTAAAGCACAGAAGAACCAAAAGAAAGACAGGTAGTACCAATCGATGAAAAGAAGAGCACCACCAAGTCCAATGTCATCGGCTTTCAGTCGCTGGGAGTCTCGATGGGTCTTAGTTGACCGGATCTGGTCTGACTTCTCTGCATATATATTGAAGCGCAAATTATGGTGGGCCAGAAAAAAAGAAGAAGAGAAAACCTAGAAAAATAAGAAAAACAGAGAGGAAGAGAGGAAGATACCTCCGATCGGAGATGATTAGGATTGCCGAGCCTGAACCTTCGTAAAACCAGTGGCATCGATTCGTGAAGATAGGAACCGGTATGTAAGGAAACCCAGCTCTGATTCCGGTCATGGAAAAAACAGTATCGATTTGCGCTAAGGGAGAGGAATTAGCAATTTCAGGTGATAAGCAAAGCAAAGAGAGAGTTGAGTTTGAATTAGTGTACTCCAACTTCGTGTAACGCAAGACGACGTTGGTTGAGGCAGAACCGACACTGGGGAGGTTGGTCGGAGCCCGTAGCACCGGTGAACCAAGAGAGAGGGTGAAGAGATTGGAATTCTTGAAAGATAGAGGAAAAACTTTTCAGGCCAAATTTCCTGGATTGGTCTAGGAACTTAAGAATAGTTCTAAGACAGGAATCTAAGGAATACATGCTAGAAAGACCTGTACCACCTGCATCTACTGGGCGTAATCCACCGGCTGCACATCTGGAGGAATACGAGGTGCATGTTAAGGATAACCAGGATGTGACATGACTGATGCTGGCATGCATGGTCCCTAAGCTGTAAAAATAGTTTATGGACTAGCAAGCCTTTGCTATGATAACAACTCTAAATGAGATGTTTTAGGAGTAAGCTCGTCAAGAGAGATACTTGACCAACAAGGCATTCCACTACTGCAAGATGGGGGCTGGGACATCTGAAGGGATTTTTCATTGCAAAACGTCCGTTTAAAGTGGAAACACGAAACGTTTTCTCAAATCCATGACCCAGGAGCAATTGAAGTGGAAATCAAAACAACAAAAATTAAATGAGAAAATTCAGATTATATTAAACCATATAATATAACACATAGCACTTAAATTAAAATTAATTGGCTTAATTAAATTCACCCAATAAATTGATTTAGACCAAACTTAAAAGAAATACATATAAACCAATATATATAAAATATTTCCACCAGGAAATAAATACATGAATTAATTAATTTAATTAATTCATGTAAACCTAATTAAATCGATTATATTATTTTGATCAATTCAATTGATCTATAATTTAATCAATTAAAAATCCGTCTCTCCAGTCAGTATAGACCTGTTTAGTTTAAACTCAGTCATTCAATGTGTACGAGCCTATGGGCCGTCTTTATGTTGGCAGTGGGCCCAAGGCCCACAGATTGTAGACGGGCTTTAGCAAGCTACTACAGCCCCCAATTAAGATGGAGATAGCAGTCTAACTAAAATCGAAAACCCTATATTTTAAACTTGTATATCCCATGTCATTGATATCGGTGTCCAAATCAGAGGCATGGATTAATCACCCTCTTTTTTGTCCGGACATTAACTTGATCCCGAATGAACTGATGCTCACAAATAAGTTCCAACTTGTTTGGCTGTGGCCACGTTCTTATCAGTTGCATTCATCAAGTGGCCGATGATATCTTCTCAGTGGACTACTGAGTGACATTCCCTTCTACATATCCATAGTTCTGCCATGTTTATTGACATACCCGAACGTAACCATACTTGGCACCCTGTTACAGGCCCTTTAAGTGTACACCAAAGTATACCACTTCATATGCAGCACCATGATGTGGTCAGGTCAAAGGATCCATACAAGTACTATATGAGAATCACTTGTGAGACTATACCATGTGGATTTCTCGTTTAGTGGATTTATCCAGTATCATGCCCCATTGCATGCACCTCTTAACTTGGTTGACATTCCATGTCCAATGGCTGGTAAAACACTACCATACAACCAAGCTTATGATAGTCATTGGTTCCATTCATTCCCATGACTAGAACAGACTACAGATAACTTTATGGTAATACCGTTTTCCCTATCCATGGTCTCACTGCTAAGTGCATGACACTTGTCAACATGGAAATGGATATATCCATTGGATACTCTATTTATAACATTGCACAAGGTATATAATAAATAGATTAATGCCTTTATTCATTGACACAAATTGTATAATACATAAATCTCATAACAAGGTACAAAATGTATGATACAAAACAAGGACCAATGCCTTGGGACTAGGGTTCATCCCTTACATATTGTAGTTTAAGATGAACTGATTATAAGAATCCGACAAGGATGCCAAGATCATGTCAACCACCAACTCTTGCGAGATAGGCGAACTGAGAAGGGGCCAAAGTATCCAAATAGTCCTTCATCTTAAGCACGTGTGTGCTCATAGATATCCCAGCCCCCATCTTGCAGGAGTGGAATGCCTTATTAGTCAAGTATCTCTCTTGACGAGCTTGCTCCGGAAGAGTTGTTATCATAGCAAAGGCCTGATGGTCCATGAATTGCTTTTGCAGCTCAGGGACTATGCACGCCAGCATCAGGTATGTCACATCCTGGTTATCCTTGACATGCACCTCGTATTTCTCCAGCTGTGCAACTAGTGGATTACGCCCAGTAGGTGAAGGCGGTACAGGTTTTTCCAGCACGTATTCCTTGGATTCTTGTCTTAGAACTATTCTTAAGTTCCTAGACCAATCTAGGAAATTTGGCCCGGAAAGCTTGTCCCTCTCGAGGATAGATCGCAGTGAAAGAGAATTATTATTTGCCAATTGATTACTACACAGAAAATTAAAGAGTGTTAATAAAGGTCTTTCTTGTTTTTCCCATATTTAATTAATAATGAATCCATGTTATTAATTAAGTTAAGTTGTTGGGCTAATGGGCCGAGATCCATATTTCATCAAGATATAGCCAGATGAGGGCCTGGAAAAACTATACCTCAACTATTTAGGTAGGAACGCCATCCAATCTCAACCTAGGGACACTCAGTTTGATGGGCTTGTTGGCACTTACCCATCTGTGCTTAGGGCCAGGAGAATTCTACTAACCATGCTAAGTCCAAACCTCCATCCAAGTGTTAGAGTAGCCAATACTCTAACCTAATACAAAATGACGATACTCCAGTTTATCCTGCGAAGGCATGGTCTACAACTGGCCTATCCCACTTCGAGTTGGTTTTGAATGAGGGAAGCACTTTTAAGCGACTTAGTAATTTTCTTTTGGTTATTAGATTCATTTTAATAACAGCTTAGATGCATAGGCGGTGAAAATGAGATTGGATCATACATTAAAGCATGTAAATAAATAAAAGCATAATTAAATAAATAATGGAATGTTATGGGCCTATATTACAACTTAATATAATTCTAGTAAACCTATACTAGAAAAATACTAGGTGGGCCTCCATCCTTCCTTCTGGGCTCGCCTCTCTAATGATCTTCTTCTTTACAACATTTTATAATAAACAAAAAAAATAAAATAACATAAAAAAGAAAAACGGCAAGCAGGCCGTATTAACCTAAAAAGAAATACAACCCATCTTGAAATAAGACCCAATAGCATCCATTCAAACATTTAATCATACATACATGTATTCCAATACATCAATTTATAAACATGTTAAAATGCATGAAATTAATCCCACTTAATTATGTCCTCAGCCATTATTTTGAAGTCACCAATCTGGCCCATCATGGTTCTAACCCTTAACGGGCTTTGGGCCTCCAGCCTAGGCAGAACACTGCTCGTATAAGAATTAGGAAACCATGAATCTAAATTAGCCTCCTGGGTAACCGTGCCAAGAAAACCCAAACCAATTTCATTACACCATATTAATTTTCCAAATTAATATCCCATGAATAAAATAAAATTTCATTCAAGAAACCTTGCGTATTTAAATTGCAGAAATTTAAACATACGAAATTTTAAAACCCATTAAAATTTAAAACTAGGCCCGGACCAGAAAACCCACCACATCCAAAACAGGGGCCGATCCGTTGCAGCCTGTGGCACCCAGCGCTACAGGCAGTGGCTGCTGCCGCTATGGCTGCGGTCGGCGATGGATTCAGCCGTCGGCAACCCCATACCTGCGAAAACAACCCATGATTTTTTTTAATTAAAACAACAATAAAATAAATCACCAAGATTCAACATTAACAGAAAATTAAAACATATATAACCAATATGCAAATTAATTTTCGATTGCAAAATCAAATGGGGAAAATCATAAACCCCAAATCCAAGAATCCCAAAATAAAACATAAAATTTTAAACCCAGGGATTCAATCCTGTTTAAGATTTCCACAGATCAAAAGCTCGCTCTGATACCACTGAAGGGATTTTTCATCGCAAAATGTCCGATTAAAGCGGAAACATAGAACGTTTTCTTAAATCCATGACCCAAGAGCAATTGAAGTGGAAATCAAAATGATAAAAAATTAAATGAGAAAATTCAGATTCTCACCAGGAATATCTCTTTCAGAGATGGCTGCAGAAATCAAACCTGATCTCCTCCACAATCCCGTACACGAACAGTTTTGGAGCGGCAACCCGTGCTAGCGTCAGATCGATCGAAAGAGAAGAGAATGGGGCTGAAATTTTCTGCCTATTTTCTCTAAGGCTAGCCAAAATTTTCAGCTTGGTTAGTCTAAGTGTTTGGTCGAAATTCTCCTTCTTTATGGGAGAGTTTTGGTTGAACACAAATACTTCTTGGTGGCTTAGGGTTTCCTACTTCTTTAAGTGGGTTTATATAGTTACTAAACCCTAGGTTAAATTAATTACTATGGGTTAAAATTTAATTTCAATTTTTATGTGCATATGATTATATTAAACCATGTAATATAACACATAACACTTATATTCAAATTAATTGGCTTAATTAAATTCACCCAATAAATTAATTTAGACCCAACTTAAAAGAAATACATATAAACCAATATATATAAAATATTTCCACCAGGAAATAAATACATGAATTAATTAATTTAATTCATGGAAACCCAATTAAATCGATTATATTATTTTGATCAATCCAATTGATCTATAATTTAATCGATTAATAATCCCTCTCTCTAGTCAGTATACTCCAAGTATACAGTTGACCCGTTTAGTTCAAGCTCACTCGTTCAATATGTACGATCCTATGGGCTCGTCTTTATGTTGGCAGTGGGCCTAAGGCCCACAGACAGTAAGTGAGCTCTAGCAAGTCACTACAGCCCCCAATTTAGACGAAGATAGCAGCCTAACTAAAATAAAAAACTCTGTAGTTTAAACTTGTATGTCCCATGTCATTGATATCGGTGTCCAACACAGAGGCATGGATTAATCACTCTCTTTTGTGTCCAGACATTAACTTGATCCCGAATGAACTGATGCTCACAAACAAGTTCCAACTTGTTTGGGTGTGGCCACAATCTTATCAATTGCATTCATCAGGTGGCCGGTGATATCTTCTCAGTGGACTATTGAGTGACATTCCCTTCTGCATATCTATAGTTCTGCAATGTTTATTGACATACCCGAATGTATCCATACTTGGCACCCTGTTACAGGCCCTTTAGGCATACACCAAAGTATGCCACTTCACATGCAGCACCATGATATGGTCAGGTCAAAGGATCCATACAAGTACTACATGAGAATCACTTGTGATACTATACCATGTGGATTTCTCCTTTAGTGGATCTATCCAGTACCATGCCCCATTGGATGTACCTATTAACTTAGTTGACATTCCATGTCCAATGGCCGGTAAGACCCGCCATACAACCAAGCTTATAATAGTGTTTGGTTCCATTCATTCCCATGACTGGAACAGACTAAGAATAACTTTATGATCATATCGTTTCTCCTATCCATGGTTTCACTGCCAAGTGCATGACACTTGTCAACATGGATATGGATATGTCCATTGGATAATCTATTTATAACATTGCATAAGGTATATAATAAATAGATTAATGCCTTTATTCATTGACATAAATTGTATAATACATAAATCTCATAACAAGGCACAAAATGTATAATACAAAATAAGGACTAATACCTCGGGACTAGGGCATTCCTAACAGTTGGGACATCTGTGAGCACACATGTGCTCAAGATAAAGGGCTATTTGGATACTTTAGCTCGTCTTGGTTCGCTTATCTCGCAAGAGTTGGCGATTGACACAATCTTGTTGTCCTTGTTGGATTCTTATGATCAGTTCATCCTGAACTATAATATGCAAGGGATGAACCGCTCTGTTAGTGAGCTACATAGAATTCTCAAGCTCACTAAAAAGTTGATCAAAAAGACTCCACCGGTACTGCTGGTCAACAAGAGGAACCCTCCTCTTGCTAAGGCCAAGGCTAAGGTGAAAGCCAAGGCTAAAGCTAAGAAAGCTAAGGCCAAGAAGGTTAAAGCCAAGCCCAAGGCCAGTCCTTAGGATGTCTGCTTCTAGTGCAAGTAGGCTGGACACTAGAAGAGATCCTGTCCCCAGCTGTTGGGAGGGCAAAAGAAGAGCCAGGGTACGTCTTCATCAGGTATATATGTCATAAACAAAAACCTCACTGTTTCAACATCCTGGGTATTGGATACTGGATGTGGTTCTCACATTTGCTGTAATGTGTTGGAACTTAAGAACAAGAGATCACTAGGATCCAGAAAAAGTTGACTTGTGGGTTGGAAATGGAGCAAGGTAGCTGCCATAGAGATCAGCGAGTACCATCTGATGATGCCTTGTGGATTAGTTTTAATTCTGGAACAATGTTATTTGTTCTGGAACAATATGCAGGAATATCATTTCTTTTTCAGCTTTGGATATTTCTGGATTTAATTTTACTATTGGTAATGGTAGAATTAGTTTATCTAGAGAGGGATTATTTTATGGAGATGCTCTATTAAATAATGGCCTTTATATCCTGGATTTAAATGAAGCTAATCAAGTCTATAGCATAAATACTAAAAGGGTTAAGCCTAACAAACTTAATCCTGTCTACCTTTGGCATTATCTTTTAGGCCACATAAACAAAAAATGCATATCTAGGCTTCACAAAGCTGAAATCCTAGGATCATTTGACATGGAGTCACTTGATATATGCGAGTCTTGCTTACGAGGTAAAATGACTAAAGCGCCTTTTAGCAACAAAGCTGAAAGGGTTACTGGCTTATTGGACCTAATACATTCAGACATATGTGGGCCCATGAGTGCAGCTACCAGAGGTGGATATTTGTACTTTGTCACTTTCAAGGATGATTTCAGTAGATATGGCTATGTCTATCTAATGAAACATAAATCCGAGACTCTTGATAGGTTAAAGGAATTTAAGAACGAAGTACAGAACCAACTAGGTGGAAATATCAAAGCCTTCACTCAGACCGAGGAGGCGAATATATGAGCCTAGAGTTTGACTCATATTTGAGAGAGCATGGAATCATTCCACAGCTCACTCCTCCAAGAACACCATAATGGAATGGGTTGTCCAAAAGGAGGAACAGGACATTGGTGGACATGGTCTGCTCAATGATGAGTCACGCCTCTCTCCCAATAAGTTTATGGGGATACGTTCTCCAGAGAGCAACTCTCATTCTGAATAATACTCTGACTAAGGCTGTGCAAAAGACCCCATATGAAATATGGACAGGCAAGGCGCCCCATATGTCTTTCCTGTGGATTTGAGACTATGATGCACATGTCAAGAAATTAATTGGGGGTAAAATAGAACCCAAAATGGATAAATGCCTGTTTGTGGGCTACCCTAGGGAAACCAAAAGGTATTACTTCTACAACCCCACCGAGAACAAGGTATTTGTGACACAAAATGGGGACTTTGTTGAAAAGAATTTCATTTTCAAGAAAACTAGTGGGAGCAATGTTGAACTCAGGGAAGTTCAAAGCTTACAGACTCTTGAAGAGGATAACCCGGAGACTAGGGAGTAGCTTCCACAGAAGGAAGCACCAGCCCAGGTCATACAAGGACCTAGAAGGTCTGGTAGGGATTGTTGGGAACCTGAGAGATAAGGGTTTCTCATTACTAATGATCACACTCTTCTCATCTTCAATGAGGAGGAGCCCAAATCCTACCAAAAGGCCATTGATAGCCCACAGTCTACTAATTAGCGTAAAGCCATAGAGGTAGAGATGCAATCTATGTACGATAATTAGGTTTGGAACCTGGTTGATCCACCTCCGAGTGCTAAGGTCATAGGTTGCAATTGGTGCTACAAGCTGAAGGCTAAAAACACCTATAAGAGGCGGCTGCTTGCGAAAGGTTTTAGACAAGTCCATGGAATAGACTATGATGAAACTTTCTCACCAGTTGCTATGCTCAAATCCATAAGAATTCTATTGGCTGTAGCCGCTTGGCATGACTATGAGGTCTGGCAGATGGATGTCAAAACTGCTTTCCTTAATAGAAAGCTACTCTAGGATGTGTACATGGCACAACCTAAGGATTTCGTCGATCTAAAGTATCCTAGAAGGGTATGCAAGCTTCAAAGATCCATTTATGGATTGAAGCAAGCATCCCGAAGTTGGAATTTTAGATTTAATGAAGCCATAAAGGAATACAACATTATATAAAATCAAGATGAGCCTTGTGTATATAAAAGGATTAGTGGGAGCATCATCACTTTCCTGGTGTTATATGTGGATGACATCCTTCTGATTGGAAGCTACATACCAACACTGTAAGGAGTAAAGTAATGGTTATGTAAGTGCTTCGCAATGCAGGAATTAGGCGAAGCTGAGACAATCCTAGGGATTAGGATCTATCAGGGATAGACCCAATCGGCTTCTAGGCCTAAGTCAGGCCACGTACATAGACAAAGTTCTGAGAAGATTCAGTATGGATCAGGCCAAAAAAGGTTCCTTGCTAATGAACCATGGGCTAAAACTTAGTAAGAAGAAGTGTCCTAAGATAAGGAAGGACATGGAGAATACGAAGTTGGTCCCATATGTATCAACTATAGGATTAATCATATATTCCATGCAAGGTACGAGACCTGATGTTGCCTTTGCACTAAGTATGACAAGTCGATACCAGCAGGTTCCTGGCAAGGACCACTAGAAGACTGTCAAAGCAATCCTAAAGTACCTTAACCGGACTAACGATAGCTTCTTAGTGTATAGGGGTCAGGAAAAGCTATCAGTTACTGGGTACATTGATGCAAGATTCTAGACCGACCAGAATGAGTACCAATCGTAGTCTGGGTATGTATTTTTGCTTAATAGTGGTGCTATCAGCTAGAAGAGCTCCAAGCAACCGACCATCATAGACTCTACTACAAAAGCTGAGCATATTGCAGCGTGTGATGCAGCAAAGGAAGCTGTGTGGATATCTTCTGTGACAACAACGGGGCTGTTGCAGAAGCTAAGGAGCCTTGGTCACACAAGAACACGAAGCACGTGCTCAGGAAGTTTCACCTCATATGAGAAATCACTGAGAGGGGTGACATTTCATTACGCAGAGTAGACACCAAGGATAATGTCGCAGATCTATTGACCAAGGCGCCAGCTCAGCCTAAGCACGAGGGTCATACTAGATCTATAGGGATTATGTTAGTGCCGGAATTTTCTATACTTAAAAAAAAAGGTCGTACGACCCTCCTTACAGTCGTGTGACTGTAATTTAAAAATTACAGTCGTATGACTGTAATATCGGAAAAGTTGCAGGAGCCCATACCTCTGCAGCAGAAAAATGGAGGAGAGAGGGTGGCGTAATTAATGCACCGGGATGGACAGGAAGCAACCAGAAAAACAGAGATAAAAAGAAGAAAGGGAAGGGAGAGAGGCTAATGCTTGATTTCTGGTGAAAAATTTAGAGAGAGAAGAGAAGGAAAGAGACAAGAAAAAGGGGGAAGGAACTTTGCTCCAACATCCTCTTTTTCTCTTCTATTTCTTTCGGATTCTTTAGGATTAAAGCTAAAAATTTGTTAGTTAATCAATTAACTTCACAATCAAATTAAAATCCCGGACTTAACTCATCAGCATCCTAAGCATTTCGGATTTTTGGACATAAAGCTTTCCCTCTCAATTTCAAAGGAAAAGTGCGAATTTGTGTGGATTAGAGCGACGCCAGGGATCAAATCGACTTGGATTAGCTTCTAAAGAGGTAGACACTCCTTCTTCTTTCACTCTTTCTTGCTTTCTAGATGTTTGAAGTGAATTTTTGTGCATTTTTGCTGTGTTTTCGCACTTCTGTTTCTGGGAATTAAGAACAGTCGCACGACTGTTCTTGGATGTGACGAACAGTCGTACGACTGTATATCCAGTCGTACGAATGTTCTTAATTCCCAGGTTGTTTTTCTTTAATTTTGATTCAAGATAAAATTTTGGCGAAATCTTGATTCTGGGCCGTTTACAGTCGCACGACTGTAACTTACAGTCGTACGACTGTAGTTACAGTCATACGACTGTAACCCTCGTTTCAGAATCAGAATTTCAGTTTTTATCCCCAAAAATTTCCAGAAATCCATAAAAATTCAGAAAACCCCAAAAATCATCAAAATGAATTTTCTTGTGTGCATTCACGACCATAGATTCAATTTTCAGTAAAATTGCATTTAGAACAATACAACGACGGAAGCTCGGTTCTCCCGAAAACCGACCCACCTAATATATGAAAAATGCATGTAAACCAGAAAAATCGTTTTCAAAGCAATTTTCTCACAAAACCAAAATACAGGGACGTTTCAAAATGTTTTCCAGGTCTAACCGGGCTAGCTAGCTGAGCTAACCCGGTTATCCCCTAAATGCATGCCCCCAATTCTTGATTTTCCAATTCTGTCTATTTGAGTCCTAATTGTGGCGTGCCGTATAAATTGTACTAACCTTTGTTTTGCAGCTTTTAGTTATTTTTATTTCTATTTTTATTTGTATTTTAATAGAATTAATCGTGTATCTAGGCGATTGTACTTATTTTTAGATTCTCGTGTATTCTAGGCGATTATATAAGTGAGGCGAGAGTTTTTATTTTTCCATTCGATTTGGTTGTAAACCAATTAATATTTATCACTTTTCTTTATTTTTGTATTATATATTTGTATGCGCGCTGTATGCCTTTGATATTCAATAAAATTGACTTTATAATTTAAAATACCATTTGGAGAACATTGGCAATATTTATTTTAATTAGACACGAAATAAGGGACTTGTCCGGTCCCGAATCTCTGGATAGTGTAGTGACCGTTCGTCAGGTTCAGCTACCTTAAGAATTTTTCGGTTGAGCTGAGCCGGGTAGCGACTCTACAATATTCATCGAGACTTAGGTCTCGGTTCCTTTATGCATTAATTCCATTTATTTTTCCAAAACCCGTTTTCCATTTATAAAAACCCCATGCGAGGGAGGGGCCTGCCCGAGATCGAGGTGCCCCTTCTGAAAGGGAGTCCCGCGTTCCGTCGAAAACATTTCATCCGCTCACAGTGGCGACTCTGCTAGGGATGTTTCTTAAAAAGTTTTCTTAAAAAACTTAAAAGAATTTTGACAAGCCCTGAAAAGTGTCTAATTAAAATAAGGCGGATGATTCTCTTTTGGTATTTTATTTGCATTTTTAGTTAGCCATTTTTTGCATTAGATTAGGTATCCTTTTATAGCCCGGTGGATTGTTGAAGTGTAACGTAAGTTCCTCTTGGTCTTAGGGGCACGAATACGAAACACCACTCATAGCCTCGTACGAACCCTTTGCTAGAACCCTTGAGTGGGGAGAAGTGAGTATATCTTGCTATGAGAGCCTTGATGTTATCCCGACTTTGACCGAACCCATATAGGCAGCCCTAGTTGGATTCCCTTACGATACCAAAACAATTGTGTGAATAATAATAAAATCGCGCCTTCATCACCCCCGGTTGGGGATCAAAGTGAACCCCGCCTAGGACTCGGTTAGAAATTTTTGAGACCAACCACATTGGAGGAATAAGGTGGGAAGAATTCGTTTTGCTTGCTATGTGTTTCTCGCTGTCTCGTGACACATCGCCATTGCTACCTACGCGTGCATAACATACCATAATCACCATTTTCCATACATGTGACATACCATACATAAAACATTTTTGTGCGATACTAACCCACATTTTTATGCAGCCATTTGCATTTTATTTTGTGTGTAAAACATTAATTCATCGTTTGTCATTCATACTAACGATTTCTTTTTTCAGCCATAGCATTAAATTAGTGTGGTTAGCATTTTTTTTTCACATAACATACATAACATCATTGCGTATTCCATGCATTCTTCACATTTTCGTGCAGCCATTTGCATATTGCGTGACATGTTCACTCATCACATTTTACTCAAATTAAATTAAGGGGCATTTCAAGTACGCCTATCATGACCATCCCATTCCATTTCATAACATATCAGGTATCCAAAATTACCCTTGTTTTGCCGATGCACCGGATTGCATCCGGCCATTCCACCAAAATCATTTCATTCGATAAAAGCCACAACAGTTTTAGGCCTATTCTCGTGTAACAATCTACACGATGCATTTCATAACATCACATCCATTTATCATAAACATCATATAACACCGTGGTCCACATCCGACCAATTTATGACATTAATTTACCATTCAAGGTACTCCCCGAGTGACCAATTAGTATACATATAGGATCATAACATCACCAAATCATAAAAAGGTGTTCCCCAAATGCTGAATCTCTGTCCAAGTCCCTATTACACGTGACTTCCTCATAACATCATTTCATATCATACGCTCAAAAGCATCAGAACCTTGTCTGTGGTCCTGGCCCATGCGGCCATTTCATATCATCCCATAGACCTGCCAAAGTGTCGAAACTTCGTCCGTGCGATGGTACACATGTGACCATTTCACGAACCCATTAGGTGCCCTAAAGGCATCGAAGCTTTGTCCGTGTGGTGGCCCACACGTGACATTTTTGCATAAGCATTGGGTGTTCTTGGAATGTCCCAAGAAAAAGAAAAATAATAAAAAGAAACCATTCATATCATCATTTCATACATAATCCCACTCCATTCATTTCAAACATACTCAATACCTTAATTTTCATGTCACATCACGTCATTCATTCATGATCCGAATACCTCCTGTCTACTCCCAAGCAGAATACACTGGAGCGACCTTGGATAAGATCTCAGGCTTCAAGGGCAGCTAGGAGACAGAGGGTGGTTGAGAGTGACAATGATTCTGAGTCTGGGGAAGGAGTGAATATGGCAGATCAGACACCAAGCATGGCTGATGTTTTGAAGGATTTCTTTAGATCCGAAGACTTCCGCGACATGTTGAAGGAAGAGATGCGGGCAGTTGTAAGGGAAGCTGGTGAGACCCGTGGCAGTGGAGTCGGGAAAGAAAAAGAGGCTGAGTCATCCCAACATGGTGGTGACGCTTCGGCTAGCCTTGAGAAGCTGCAGGAAATAGAAGCATCTATGGAATAGAAGATGAAGGCAAAATGTTCTGAGCTAGACGAAGTTATGGCCCAGTTGAAGAAGGGGGTCAGTATCAGTGCTGAATCGAAGAAGGGTGTAAATGTTGATGCCATGATCAGTAAGGGCATCGAGACATTCCCTATTGGCTTCCAAGTGCCAAAAATCCCTGCTTACAAAAGAATGGGCTCGCCAAAGGTCCATGTGAATCTGTATGCCCGAGTTATGCTGACGGCGGGCGCCACAAAGCAGTAGCTGATCATTTTATTCCCCACCACACTGGAGGGAGGTGCTTTAGGATGGTATAACTCACTGTCAGAGGAGGATCAATCTGAATGGGAAGTTTTGTCGGCGGCCTTCATTAAATACAACAGCTTCAACACCAAAATCCAGGTGAAGCTGTATGATTTGGAGAAGGTAAGTAGAAATTCAACGAGCCCTTTGATGAGTACTATCAGAGATGGATGAATAAGATGATCTCCTAAAGAACCGCCCTGACGAAGACGAGCTTATACAGAAGCTCATTGACGGCAGCAAAGACATTTTCAAAAACAACATGAAATTCCATTCCTTTAAGGAGCTCAGTGAGGTTTACAGCATGGCCATAAAGATAGAAAGGGATGAAGAGGAGAAACTAGCCAGTCACAAGGGAGGAAGAAGCACAGGGTATAGCTCAGGATATAGATCAACTGCAGCAGCTGGGTCTGGCAGTGGTTCTGGTTCTGGTTCAGGTTCCAGTGGCAAACAGGGGTAATCTTCAGAAGTCAAGCAGGTTGAAGTGGCTACTGTAAATCAGCAGTAAGGAAACCAGAATAGGGGTCCTGGAGGACAAGGCATATCACCTTGGACTCTTCCTTTAGCGAAGATATTCGCCAAGTGTAGGAATGGTGGCCTGCTACAGTCTTTAAGGCCATTTGAGAAGCCATCTGAAGCTGACAAAGATAATTTCTGCACTTATCATGTGGTGACAGGCCATCGAACCAACAACTATTATAAGCTAAGGGATGCCATCCAAAAGCTTATTGACGAGGGAAAGCTGCAAAAGCCAGCCAAACCTAGCACTAAAACCAACCCACTGCCGGTATTCGAAAAGCGGGTTAACATGGTCAAGTCAGGGTTGCCGGCTAACTTTCTATTTGCCTAAGTTCTTCAAGCGAACCCTACAATTCAGGCAGTGGCAGTAGGGAAACCCGAAGTGGAACCCAAATGTGAGAAAAGGGAGGAATGTAAGGAGATCAAACCCATAAGTTTGAATGATCTCGACTCCGAAGATGAGTATGAAGAATTTGACAGAGGAGAGGCAGCTAGACTCCCAGCTGTTGAAAAGATGAAGATTCAAGAAGTGTAGCATGTGACCCGAAGTGGTAGGGTATATCAGCCGGTAGATCAGATGAAAGATAAAGCACCGATGAATGGGTCGGGCAGTACTTCGGCACTAGAAGGAGTTGAGAAGGAGGACCTAGTCATTTCCTAGCTGAAGAAGACTCCTGCCCAAGCTAGCTTATGGCACTTGCTTTTGACCTCCAAGGAGCACAGGGCTACTCTAGTAAAGAAATTGTCAGAAATTGAAGTCTCCCTTATAGCTTCACCAGAGACTATGTGCTGTTTGTTAGATAAAGTCCGTATTGGAAGCCCTGATATTGTCTTCTCTGAGAAAGACCTGCCGGCTGAAGGGAAGGCCCACAACAAGGCTCTTTATGTCAGGGCCCATGTGATGGATAAGGTAATGCCTTGCGTCATGGTGGATGATGGATCGGCGCTGAATATTTGCCCACTAAAGATGTTGCCATTTCTGGGGTTGAACGAAGATTGTTAAAGAGGTCCTCAACAGTCATTTGAGCATATGATGACTCTAAAAGAACGGTGATAGGGACGTTTGAGGCTGAAGTAGAGGTTGGGCCAGTTAGGTCCACAGTTGCTTTTACAGTGATTGATATTCCGGTCACATTTTCCCTATTACATGGAAGGCCCTGGTTCCATCCTTTGGGAGGTGTCCCTTCCACATTGCATCAAAAGATTAAGTTCTCTATGAATGGCAGAATTGTGACTGTTGAGGCAGATGCCCAATCGATGGTAGCTGCAGTGAATGAAGGAGTGGTTCCCTTTGGTGGATTTCAAGTCACTGTAATCAAAGAGGAAGAGACCACGGATGTCCCTATGGTCCTTTATGAGAATTATATGCCAGAGTGGCTATCCTGGTATCTGTATAAGCAGAACTTTGTCCCGAGAATAGGATTCGGAATCAATTTGCAGGGGGTTCCAGAATTTAAAATTGACTCTGGAAAGTCGAAGTAATGTGGCCTTGGCTATATAGAAGGGGCATCTGAGCAGAAGAATCTGAGGAAGGGCAAGAATAGAAAGATTATGATGAAGCCATTTTTGAAGGCAGGAGAAGGCCTTTATAAGGGTTAAGCTGAACCGGTGATGGTAGGAGGTGTCGAGTGTCCTGGCTTTGAGATCTTTGTAGATGTAGTTGATTTTGACAAAAGCCAGGAGGAGCCAGTAACCCCTGTAATGGTGGAAGAAGCAACTGCTGAATCTGAGATTTTGCAAGGAGAGTCATCTGAGGTGGTAGCAGAAGCCATAGAGTTGGCCAAGGAAGAAGATGAAAAGAAGACCTGTGCTGAAGCTACAGAGGTGATTTCAGGCACTTTGACTGCTGCATTAAACAAAGCTTTTGGGAAATCCAAGGAGGGATTCAGCGAAGAACTAATGGCCAAAGTGAACTTAGACTCTGTGGTCGCTGAAATTGCCAAGATTATGGAAAAAGCTAAGATGCAAGTGACCGAAAAAGAAGTAGAGAAAGCTGCAGTCCCGGATGATGCTCTGAAAGGGAAGATGGAAGTGAAGAGGAACAAGGCCCTCCGCCTGTGGAGGATGAAAATGATTTTGTGGTATCTATTTCTTCCATTTTTAATGTAACTGATGTACTTTATGATAAGTTCAATGCAATGAAATCCCAGTTTGCTTACTTGTGTGATGTTTATCCTGATAATTCTATGCATA
This sequence comes from Euphorbia tirucalli, assembly GCA_039660915.1. Classification (NCBI taxonomy): domain Eukaryota; kingdom Viridiplantae; phylum Streptophyta; class Magnoliopsida; order Malpighiales; family Euphorbiaceae; genus Euphorbia; species Euphorbia tirucalli. Next base: position 19,461,936 of record CM077639.1, read on the forward strand.
CATTTAAATCACCATCAAGCATATTTAGCATCCATGACACTGCATTGCATGAAATCAATATAAGTACAGATGAAAACCCTAAAATGGTACTCATTTCACATGAGCTTAAATCTGAGGAAGAGAAAGAATTAATAAAAATACTCCAAAAACATGTTAAAGCTTTCGCCTGGTCATATAAAGACATGCCAGGTGTGGACACAGAAATAGCAGTGCATAAAATCCTGACAGACCCTAAGTTCAGACCGGTGAAGCAGAAGTTGAGAAGACTAAGGCCAGAATGGGCTACGCTGGTGAAAGAAGAAGTGGCTAAACAGATAGACGCCAAGTTTCTCGAAGTGGTGGAGTACACAGAATGGCTAGCCAACATTGTCCCCGTGCCCAAAAAGGATGGAAGGGTCAGAGTATGCGTCGACTACAGGGACCTAAATAAAGCATGCCCAAAAGATAACTTTCGATTGCCCCATATTGACGTTCTGGTTTATAGCGCAGCAAAAGCAGCAATGTACTCCTTCATGGATGGTTTTTCAGGGTACAACCAGATTCTGATGGATGTGATCGACAAGGTGAAAACATCATTCATCACCGAATGGGGTACTTTCTGCTACAGAGTGATGCCTTTCGGGTTAAAGAATGCCGGCGCCACTTATCAGAGGGCTGTCACAACTCTGTTCCACGATATGATCCATAAAGAAGTTGAAGTGTATGTAGATGATATGCTTGTTAAATCAACGACCCGGGAGGAACATCCTGTTATCCTGGATAGATTTCTAACACGCATTGGAGAGTACAACTTGCAACTTATCCCCAAGAAGTGCATATGCGGGGTCACATCAGGGAAGCTGTTGGGCCATGTAGTTAGCTAGAGGGGGATAGAAATGGATCCAGATAAAATCAAGGCCATCCAAGATATGCCAACTCCAAAAACGGAAAAAGAAGTCCGATCATTTTTGGGTTCCTTGCAATATGTCAGTCGCTTCATCGCACGGTTGACTTCCACTTGTGAACCAATCTTCAAGCTATTAAAGAAAGATCAGCCGGTTGTGTGGAATGACAAGTGTCAACTGGCATTTGAGAGGATCAAGGCTTATCTGATAAAGCCACCGGTATTAAGTCCACCGGTTCTAGGGAAACCTTTGATTTTGTATTTGGCAGTTGAAGAGTCCTCTATAGGGGCAATGCTAGCACAAGAACAAGATAGCAGGAAGGAATATCCTATTTACTACCTCAACAAGAAACTGTTAGAGTATGAAACCAAGTACACACTGGTGGAGAAGACGTGTGTGGTGATGATCTGGTTGACCAAGAAGCTGCGCCATTATTTCCAATCCTACAAGATACAAGCCATGGCTAAGGTGGATCCAATGAAATATCTCTATGAAGCACCAGTATTGGTTGGGAAGCTATCCAGGTGGCTGTTACTCTTATCTGAGTTCGACATCGAGTACATCACGAAGAAAACCATCAAAGGGCGAGCCGTGGTGGACTTTCTAGCAAATCAACCGCTGGAATCTGATTATACGAAGAATCTAGAATTCCCTGATGAGCAACTAGCCATGGTGGAAGTGAAAAGATGGGTTATGTGCTTCGATGGGGTAGTGAACAGAAAAGGTGCTGGAATCAGGGTACTTATAGCAACACCGGATGGTGAGATTATTCCTTTATCCAAGAGACTGATCTTTCCCGTAACCAATAATGGGGCAGAATATGAAGCATGCTTATTTGGAATGGAAGCTCTATTAACTTTGGGGGCAAATGATGTTTAATTGTCAGTGATTCACTTCTAGTGATCAGGCAAGCTCAGGGTGAGTCGGAGCTGAAAGAAGAAGCTTTACGGCCTTACTTGGAGCTGCTCCACTTCAGAAAAGATTTATTTGGCTAGTGCGAATTCAGACATGTCCCCAGGGATGAGAATAAGATGGCTGATGCATTATCGACTCTGTCCTCCATGTGGGAAAATCCAGAGGAAACACAAGTTCAACCAGTGGTTATAGCCATTTCCAGACATCCTTGTTTTGAAGTGCACGAAGTAATGGAATTATCAGTTGAAGAAAAGCCATGGTTCTTTGACATCTACCAGTATGTTAAGAAAGGGAGGTATCCAAAAAAGGCCAGTGCTGCTGATAAGTTGACACAAAGAAAGCTGGCTAGTCAATTCAGAATCTTCGAGGATAAGTTTTACAAAAGAACAGCACATGGAGTCCTTTTGAGGTGTCTAACAGAGAAAGAAGCAGAAGAAGTGATACAGCAGGTACATGCAGGATCCTGTGGGCGCATATGAATGGACTTGCCATGGCCAAGAAGATCATGAGACAAGGGTATTTCTGGATGACGATGCAAGAAGATTGTATAAGAAAAGTGAAGAGATGTCATGAATGTTAGATATATGCATATATCAGTCATCTTCCACTGCTTGAACTTCAGAACCTAGCATCTCCTTGACCGTTTTTAGCATGGGGGATAGATATGATTGGTAAAATTCATCCAGCTGCATCTAATGGGCACAGATTCATAGTTGTAGCAGTTGATTATTTCTCCAAATGGGTCGAAGTAGAATCCTTCACTAATGTGACAGCCAAGCAAATGGTCAAGTTCATCCAGAAGAACATCTTCACTCGGTATGGGATTCCTCACCACATAGTAACCGACAATAGAGTACAGTTTCAAGGGGCAACAGCTAAGCTACTTGCAGAGCATGGTATTGAACATCATAATTCCTCTCCATACAGACCACAGGCTAATGGTGCGGTGGAAGCAGCTAACAAGGCAATAAAGAAGATCTTATCAAAGATGGTAACCACTTACAGAGATTAGGCCGATAAACTGCCTTATACTCTTTGGGGTTACAGAACCAGTGTTAGAACGCCGACAGGAGAGACTCCTTATGCCTTGGTATATGGAATGGAAGCAGTGTTTCCAGTGGAAATAGAGCTTAAGTCACTTAGAGTCGCCCTGGAGGCCCAGTTGCCAGAGACTGAGTGGGTTCAAGCCAGCTATGAACAGTTGGCAGTACTAGATGAAAGGTGACTGAGGGCACTGGATCATCTTTAGATGTACCAGCGCAGAATGGCTAGAGCCTATAATCGGAATGTGAAGTATTCCAAGCGGCAGTTGAAAACAGGTGACTTGGTTCTAAAGCAGCTAAGGCCTTCAAATGTCGATGTTAGGGGCAAGTTCAGACCCAACTGGGAAGGGCCCTATGTGGTGAAGAAGGTGCTATCAAAAGGCGCTGTCAGCATCATGGACATGGACGGAAATGAGTTCACTAATCCTATCAATCAGGACAAGCTAAAGCTTTATCATGTATAAAAAAAATCTGCTAGGCTGAAAACTCGAAAAGAGTGGCCTAGGCAAAAGTTAAGACACGAGAGAAAATAATCAGTTGGAAAACCTGAAAAGGATGACTGGTGACGGATTCTGGCACAGTGTGGAATATGTACCATTTAGAAACCAACTCGTTTCAAATGTACTTATTTTGACTTCATCAACAAAGTGAAGTGTTTGTTTAAATATGTTTGCATGGTTATGACAAATGCACAAACAAAGTTGTCTTGCATAAACATACATTTAAAGGAAGCACTTTGCATTCAACTGATTGAAATCATCGCATTATTTAACAAGTGAAAATGTATTAAATACATGCAATTTGAAATCTTTTGTCAACCTCTAAGATCCAGTTCATCTTTCTAAAAGAGCAATAAAATGGTCATGGTGCCATCTCAATCATCTTTAAAAAGAAAAAAAAGAGGAATCTCGCTGAGGTGAAAACCAAAAAGGCGCCTCAGGTAAAAATTAGAGAAGCTCGCTGAGGTGAAAACCAAAAAGCACATCAGGCAAAAATTAGAGCAGCTCGCTGGGCTGAAAACCGGTATTGGGCAACCCAGGCAAAAATTAGAGCACTTACAAACTCATAATTTCCCCACGGAGCAGGAAAAGCTGAGTGTCCCCAACATTCCCCATAGAAGTCATCACATCGACTCCCCATAGAGTCATCATGCAATTTCCCAGCGGAATCTACATAAAGAACAACATAATTGTTTCCCCAATCAAGTTGTCACACTTTTCCCCAACAGAATCTCTGTCAGGAGCACTACGATTATCTCCCCAGCAGTATCATACATCCCCAACGGTCACCTCACTCCTTCAAAAATCAACCAGGGGCACAACATGTCTCTCTCCAGCGGAAGGCGGAAACGTCAAATGACGGAAAATGCATACATGTACATATGCATCGTCATGCAATCATACATTACATACATCAATCATGTATCCCCAGCTAGTCTTCATTCTTGATCGAAGGGGCAAAAATTTTTGTTTAAAAATCTCTCAATCAAGGAATGAAGAATTGCTATCTTAAGTGCAGGAATTCATCATCCATTCCCCTCAACAGATCTGCCTCGAGTAATGTGAACTCGGTATCGGCCCAGATCGGCTTCATCATTCATTTCCCTAGCAGATCCGCCTCGAGTAATGTGAACTCGATATCGGCCCAGATCAGCTTCATCTATTTCCCCAACAAAGCTCGCCTCGGGTAACCTAGACCCGGTATCGGCTTATTTCACTCTTTCTTTGCCTCGGGTAACATAGACCCGGTATCGGCTAATTTCACCCTTCATTTGCCTTGGGTAACCTAAACCCGGGATCGTCCAATCCGTAATCCATCTTTCTTTGCCTCGGGTAACCTAGACCTGGTATCGGCTAAATCGCATTTCACCCTTCATTTGCCTCGGGTAACCTAGACCCGGTATCGGCTAAGCCGCATTTCAACCTTCATTTGCCTCGGGTAACCTAGACCCGGTATCGGCCAATCCGCAATCCATCTTTCTTCACCTCGGGTAACCTAGACCCGGTATCGGCTAAACCATAATTCACCCTTCACTTGCCTCGGGTAACATAGACCCAGTATCGGCCAATCTGCATCGACTTCGCCTCGGGTAACCTAGACCAGGTATCGGCTTATTTCCTCCCCAGCATCGCCTCGAGTAACCTAAACCCAGTATCGGCTTATCTCATTAGAGGGTTCATTCTAGTGTTCGCGGCGCTTTGATTCGCGCTCTCAAATTCATCATCTCAGGAGTTGTAAACCTGGAGCTAGGTGTCGAATTTGATCACGCGAGGGGCAGCTGTAAGCGCAGGAATTTTCTATACTTAAAAAAAAAATTTGTACGACCGTCCTTATAATCGTGCGACTGTAATTTAAAAATTACAGTCGTACGACTGTAATATCGGAAAAATTACAGGAGCTTATACCTCTGCAGCAGAAAAATAGAGGAGAGAGGGTGGCACAATTAATGCGCCGGGATGGACAGGAAGCAACCAGAAAAGCAGAGATAAAAAGAAGAAAGGGAAGGGAGAGAGGCTAATGCTTGATTTCTGGTGAAAAATTTAAAGAGAGAAGAGAAGGAAAGAGACAAGAAAAAGGGGGAAGGAACTTTGCTCAAAAATCCTCTTTTTCTCTTCTATTTCTTTCGGATTCTTTAGGATTAAAGCTAAAAATTTGTTAGTTAATCAATTAACTTCACAATCAAATTAAAACCCCGGACTTAACTCATCAACATCCTAAGCATTTCGGATTTTTGGACATAAAGCTTCCCCTCTCAATTTCAAAGGAAAAGTGTGATTTTGTGTGGATTGGAGCGACGCCAGGGGTCAAATCGACTTGGATTAGCTTCTAAAGAGGTAGAAACTCCTTCTTCTTTCACTCTTTCTTGCTTTCTGGATGTTTGAAGTGAATTTTTGTGCATTTTTGCTGTGTTTTTGCATTTCTGTTTCTGGAAATTAAGAACAGTCGCACGACTGTTCTTGGATGTGATGAACAGTCGTACGACTGTATATACAGTTGTATGAATGTTCTTAATTCCCAGGTTGTTTTTCTTCAATTTTGATTAAATAAAATTTTGGCGAAATCTTGATTCTGGCCCGTTTACAGTAGCATGACTGTAACTTACAGTTGTACGACTGTAGTTACAGTCACACGACTGTAATCCTCGTTCCAGAATCAGAATTTCAATTTTTATCCCCAAAAATTTCCAGAAATCCATAAAAATTCAGAAAACCCCAAAAATCATCAAAATGAATTTTCTTGTGTGCATTCACGACCATAGATTCAATTTTTAGTAAAATTGCATTTAGAACAATACAACGACGGAGGCCCGATTCTCCCGAAAACCGACCCACCTAATATATGAAAAATGCATGTAAACCGGAAAAATCGTTTTCAAAGCAATTTTCTCAAAAAACCAAAATACAGGGACGTTTCAAAATGTTTTCCAGGTCTAACCGGGCCAGCTAGCCGAGCTAACCCGGTTTTCTCCTAAATGCATGCCCCCAATTCTTGATTTTCCAATTCTGTCTATTTGAGTCCTAATTGTGGCATGCCGTATAAATTGTGCTAACCTTTGTTTTGCAGCTTTTATTTATTTTTATTTTTATTTGTATTTTAATAGAATTAATCATGTATCTAGGCGATTGTAATTATTTTTAGATTCTCGTGTATTCTAGGCGATTGTATAAGTGAGGCGAGAGTTTTTTATTTTTCCATTTCGAGAACATTGGCAGTATTTATAAAAACTCCACGCGAGGGAGGGGCCCGCCCGAGATCGAGGCGCCCCTTCCGAAAGGGAGTCCCGCGTTTCGTCGAAAACGCATCGTTCGCTCACAGATTAGGCACATGCCTAGTTGCAACTAGTGCAAGTGGGAGATTGTTGGGGATGCCTTAGTCCCATGGCATTGGTCCTTGTATTGTATCATATATTTTGTATCTTATAATGAGATTTATGTATTAGACAATTTGTGTTAATAAATAAAGGCATTAATCTATTTATTATATACCTTGTGCAATATTATAAATAGAGTATCCAATGAACATATCCATATCCATGTTGACAAGTGTCATGCACTTAGCAGTAAGACCATGGATAGGGAAAATGATATGCTCATAAAGTTATCCGTAGTTTGTTCCAGTTATGGGAATGAATGGAACCAAAGACTATTGTAAACTTGGTTGTATAACGGTGTCTTACTGGCTATTGGATATGGATTGTCAACCAGGTTTATGGGTACATGCAAAAGGGCATGGTACTGGATAAGATCCACTAAACGTGAAATCGTATCACAAGTGATTCTCGTGTAGCACTTGTGTGGATCCTTTGACCGGACTATATCATGGTGTTGCATGTGAAGTGACACACTTTGGTGTACGCCTAAAAGGCCTGTAACAGGGTGCCAAGTATAAGTGCGTTCGAGTGTGTCAGTGAACATGGCAGGGCAATGAACATATAGAAGGGAATGTCACTCAGTAGTCCACTGAGATATCACTAGCCACTTGATGAGTGCAACTGATAAGAGTGTGGCCACACTCAAACAAGTTGGAACTTGTTTGTGAGCATCAGTTCATTCGGGATCAAGTTAAAGTCTGAACACAAAAGAGGGTATTATACAATACCTCTGTGTTAGACATCGATATCAATGACATAGGAGATATGAGTTAAACTACAGGATTTTGATTTCAGTTAGAATATTATCTCCGTCTTAATTGGGGGCTGTAATGGCTTGCTCGAGCCTCCTTACAATCTGTGGACCATGGGTCCACTGCCAATATAAAGACGAGCCCACAGGATCTTACACATTGGACGTCTGAGCTTAAACTTAATGGATCGACCGTATACTTGGAGTATACCAACTGGAAAGAGAGGATTCTATTGATCATATTATATAGATCAATTGGATTGATCAAAATAATATAATTAATATTCATATTGCGTTTCTTATAATTAATTCAAATGAATTAATTTAAGATTTCCTAGGTGAAAATATTTCACATGTATAGGTTTACATGTATTTAATTTTATAAAGAGTCTAATTTTAATTTCTAGGTTAAATTAATTGGTCAAATTGATTTTAATTTGAAATGACATGTAATATATTATATGGCATACTATATTCACATATATGAACGATTAAAATTAAATTTTCAATTAAAACTAAACCTAAACAATTAATTTCAGACTTGGGCTTTAGTGAGGAAAAGCCCACATAAAATTAAAAACCCTAAAAAATAAATTTCCATAAGGTGGAATTCGGCTAAGGGGATAAATATGATGCTGTAATTTTCGACCAGTAGGTGATTTTCTAGGCAAAAAATTTCAGCCCCAAATTTCCCTCTCTTCTGACAATCCGAAGCTGTTCGTGTACTCGCTCCGAAACCGTTCGTGCACGGGATTGTGGAGGAGATCAATTTTGGTTTCTGCAGCCATCTCTGAAAGAGATTAGCTTGGTGAGAATCTAACTTTCTCTTATTTAATTTTGTTGTTTTAATTTCCACATCAATTGCTCTTGGGTCACGGATTTGAGAAAAACAATGCGAGCTTCCGCTTTAATCGGTTGTTTTTCTATGAAAAATCCCTACAGTGACACATGAGTTATTAGTTGTGGCATGACTATTTGGTGACATCTATTTTCTTGATCAAACTTCTTTTGATATTAAAGTTTTGCAAAGATTTGCTAAATGTAATAATTTAGTAGCTATGATTGTATATAATAAGGCAGTAGACAAGTAGCATTTGAGATTAGGTCATGCCTCTTTTGAATCACTTAGACATATTAATGACATTACAGTTGAATGTAATTCTTCTTCTTGTGAGACTTGTCCTTAGTGGATGATTACAACAAAGTTACATATGTTATTTTTTTGAAAACTGAGGCAAAAGTTTTTTAGGCAATCATTGTTTTTGTTAATATGGTGCAGACAAAATTCACTAAGATTGTTAAACAAATACGAAGTGATAATGGAGAGGAGTTTGTTAACAGTTAGTGTCTAGCATTTTTCCACACAAACATAATTATACATCAGAGAACATGTTCATATACTCCACAAGAAAATAGTGTGGTGGTACACAAGCATAGACATTTGCTTGAAATAGCTAGAGTAATTACATTGCATTCTGGTTTACCAATTGAATTCTAAGGGGAAGCTATATTGATGGCAGCTTCTAAGATTAATGTATTGGCTCACAAAATTTAGGATGGCAGACACCACATTATAGATTGTTTGTCAAAAATGTTGATCATGACATGTATCACATTTTTTGTTGTCAGTGTTTTTATAAGGTATTTCCTTTAGCTGATAAGATGTCTTTTAGAGCTTATAAATGGGTATTTCTTAGTTTTCAACTAGGAAAGAAGGGCTATAGGGTCTTTGATTTAGAGCAGAAACAAATAGTTGTTTCTGGAGATGTCGTTTTTCATGAAGAATCTTTCCCTTTTCTATTGATTTCACAATAACATATTGATACTCCTCTAGTTTCTTCCTTCTCCGATCTAGGGCAATACTGTAGCTACTATTCAAGGTGTTACAATTTCTACTAAATTGAATACCATTGATGATATGATTTCAATTTGCAAGTTAGAAAGAATAAGGCAACCACCAATGTGAATGAAGGATTATGCTCATAGTTCTTCTCTTACAACATGCATTTTATCAGTCTTGCCTATTCTACAGCAGTTTTTGGCAAAACATGGAGCTTTTATTGCTCAAATACAACAAGTAAAGGAACCCAAGAACTATAGTGAGGTTACAGCACATCCAGAATGGGTTGAAGCCATGAATACATACTTAGAGGCTTTAGAGAAGAATGATAAATGGATTCTTAGTTCATTACCACCAAGGAAGAGGCCACTTGCTTCAAAGTGGATTTGTAAGGTGAAGCACAAGCAAAATGGAGAAGCTGATAGATTGAAAGCCAGACTTGTAGCAATAGGATTCAACTATATTCCAAGAATAGATTTTCATAAATCTTTTAGCCTAGTAGCAAAAACAATCACAATTAAAATATTTCTAACTATTGGAGTTGTGTATAATAGGCCAATCCACCAAATTAATGTCAACACTGCTTATTTACATGTGCATGTTGATGAAGAAATATATCTCATTCCACCTCAGGGTTATACAAAAGCAGTACCTGGCCAGTTTTGCCAACTTTTTAAGTCCTTATATAGACTTAAATAGGCAGGTCGATGGTGGCATAAAGAATCGACAACAAAGTTGACCGAGTTTGGTTTCTACAAGAGCCAGAATGATCATTATTTGTTGTATAAACAACATGGATCTAATTTGGTGGCTTTACTCATTTATATTGATGACATACCGATTACCAGTTCAAATGTTGCCTGTACATAAGAGGTGAAAGCTCATCTGCATCATCTCTTTATTATTAATGATATTGGAGAAGTTCAATACTTCTTCGATATTGAGATAGCTAGATCTTCTCAAGGCCTAGTGTTATCTCAGGTGAAATACACTACTGATATGCTAGCAGATGTTAGACTTCAAGATGCAATAATGGTTTCTAGTCCATTACCTTATGGTGTCAATCTTGCAGAAAGTAAGAGTCTTTTTGAACCCGATGTCTAAAAAAAGTTAGTGGGGAATTTACTCTATCTTGGTTTCTTAAGGCCAGACATCACATACAACACACATCAACTTAGTCAATCTATGCAAGCTCATTACAACCATCATTTGACTATTGCATTGCACATTTTACAGTATCTAAAGGGTACATTATAGAAAGGTTTACTATATCCTGTGAATACATTAATGCAAGTTACTGCTTTTTGTGATTATGATTTGGGAGGGTGCAAAGTTACTCAAAAATGTCTCAGGGTTTTGTATTTTCTTGGGTGATTCTCTTATTTCTTGGAAGATAAAAAAGCAGTCAACTATTAATAGGTCTTCTACAGAATCAAAATACAAGAGTCTTGCTTTTAGATTTCTTACATGCTACATGATTTTTGAATTCCACTACAATTTCCCATTCCAGTTGCTTGTAACAGTCAAGCTGGCATAGTAATTAAAAAGAATTTAGTTTTCCATGAGAAAGTCAAACATGTGGAGATTGATTGCCAATTCTCTTGGCATGGTGTTGATCGGGGTTTATTTCCTTATCTCACATTGCTACATAACATTAGCCATTCGACATTTTCATCAAACAACTTAGTTATAATGGCATGTTACCATCAGTGTCCAAGATGGGTCTTGTGCAACTTTCCCAAGCTCCATCTTGAAGAGGTCATGTTAGAATGTGGCATTAATCATCACCACCCATTCATGAAGTCATTCAATAGTTGGATTATTTTTTGTTTTGACTTTTACTTTTGGCGCCAATTTTGTTGCTTCATATTGCTTCTATAGTCTTCTACTTTGTACTATATATAAGTTGTACTTGATGCATCTTAATTCAAGTTGTTGATCTAATCATCAAAGCTCACTTTTCACTTTTCCTTCTTCACTACTATATACAGTAAAACCTTCATAAATTAATACTCAATAAATTAATAGTTTCTTTAAGATAATAATTTCTTCTGGTCCCGACTTGGGCCAGTTTAAAAAATGATCAATTTTAATAAATTAATAAGATAATAATTTTTTGGAACAACCCTTTATAAATACATTGTTTTATTATCTCTATAAATTAATAATTTCTCAAATACATATGCCAAGTATATATAGATATATACTTAGGATAATTTAGCAAAATATGACTCTATAGTATTTTTTTTCTTGAAATTTAAATCTAGTTGAATTTCATCTCTAACTATTCTCAGTACATTCAAAAGTTCTGGTGTACCCTTGTCAAATTGTAAATAAAAATTGTAAAGAGTGGTTGATGCTATAATTGCTTCCTTTCTTGTGACTAGTTCCAAAGGTACCGAATCATCCTCAGATTCATCCTCCATTGAATTTTCCATGACACTCTCCACAATTTCTTCTAAACTTTGGACTTATGAGCATTCATTGTTTTTACCTGGATAATCCAATATTTGATTGGCATTCATTTGATTGCGGTAACCAAGCTGACCAATCATTCCCTCAAGTTCATGAATATCTTCTTCAGTGGTTGCTTCCTTTAAATTCGTTGAGACAGATTCATCCCCTGTACGAATTCTGCAATGTTTGAAACAATTTGCTATTGTCTCTTGTTTGATATCTATTTTCCAAGATAAGACTGCAAGATTGATAACATCTAACACATCAGCTTTTTCTGGATCGGAATGTCCCAACTCATACCTTCTAATAATTTTCGATAAAATCTCTTGCGATAATGCATCTTGAAAGCTCTTATTATCCCAGCATCACATGGTTGAATTTTTGATGTCATGTTAGGTGGCAAAAAGAATAACTCCATATTTTGTAGGCCTTCAATTTTTTTTGAATGGACTGGACAATTATCTACCACCCATAATAGTTTTCTACCATGTATTTTCTTATCTAGCCAATGAACATATTCATCAAAAAGCATACCTATCATCCATGCTCTTTTATTGGCACGATATTGACAATTGAGGTTAGTCATGTTGACATTTTTGAAGCAACGTGGCTTTGCATACTTCCCAATAATCCATAACGGAATTTTTTCAGAGCCATCCTCATTGCAACAAATAACAATTGTAAGCCTTTCTTTGTCCTGTTTTCTTCCTTCAAGTTGCTTTGTTGTAAGAGAATGATCAGCCTGTAACCTGTAAAATAAACCAGTTTCATCCATATTAAAAACATCTTTCATAGGGAACTAGTTTATTTTTTCCCTTATGCACTCCATATTCTTCTCCACTTCTTGTGTGTCAACTGAACCACTGTCTCCAAAATGACGAAATGACTTGATACCATGTCGTTGCTTGAACTTCTCAAGCGACCCTTGGGATAGGTTGAATTCAAAAGGCTTATGAGGATATAAAAGTTTCATCGTCTCTTTTGCCTTCTCTAAAATTAACTCTCTTGTTATATTCACACGAGCTTGGTATTGGAGAAATCACTCATAAACAACTTTCTCCTTGTCTGGATACTTGGCTGATTTGTGTCGCTTGATATCTGCTCCCTTTCCAAAATTAGCAGAAAGAGATTCAGATAATCTCTTAAGAGTGTTAGATATCGTATCTTGACTAACTTTTAAATGATATATTTCATTTAGCCAATCTTGTAAACCCTTTTGAGTGCATGCAGGGTGATATCTCTTACATTCACACAATGCTTTTCTGATTTGATCGATCATGGTTGACTTATTGACACCTTTTAGATGAGAAGCTATTTTTGGTATCATTTGAAAAAACACTCCATAGAAATTTATATAGTAATTCATTAATTATGATACATTGAATATTTTTAACATAAGTACAATGAACTTTCAAGTTCAATTAACTTATATAATGCACATTTAATTTTCTTACGTAAAAATATGATGAATATAGTTCATTGATTTTAGACAAAAACTTTATTTGTTCATTGATTTTAGACAAAAACTTTATTTAAATTAGTAATTTAAAATTTATTTTTAAAAAAATTTAAAATCACTCTATCAATTAATAATTATTATTTATTGATTAATTAATATCTCTATAAATTCATAAAATTTCATGGTCCCAACATTACTAATTTATAGAGGTTTTACTATAACCCAAAAACTAAATAAATATAATTAAACCACAAACAGTAAAATGGAGTTAATATTTGATGCACCCTTGAAATTTAGACTTTATTCCATGTTTTTAAGGCAAATTTAGACTTTATTCCATGGTTTTATCTCTTTCTTGGTAGGCATGTTAATGAAATTGGTACTACCACTTAAAATCTCAATAAAAACTATCAATAAAAAAGGAGACAATTCATGGAAAGAGTTAGAGACAGTAAAATATGGAAAGCAAAACTAAGAGAAAAAAAAAAAAAAAAAGGAGATAATTCATTATTACACATATTTTTACATTCAGTTTATAAATTAGGATTTTAAAGTTTTGTGTCTGTCAATTTCTTAGTGATTCATTTATTGTATATCATCATCATTAAAGGTTATATAAAAAATAGAAAATTATCCTTGGTTATACGTATAAACTTATCTTTAATTTTCAAATTTAATTTTTAATAAAGTTTTTGCAGTATGTATAAAAACATATATTACTATACTTGTGTATATAAATTCTAAATGTAAAAAAGAAATATTATATGTTTTTCTGAATGTAAGTTTCAAAAACCACCCATGTGATCCACCCTCTAACAAATCAATGATTGTGTTTTTTCTTTTCTTTTTGGCAAAACGCATCCAAAACCTCATGATCGTTTTCTTTTTATGCAATCAGCCCCATGATCCTTGTTTTACTTACATTGAGTACATGATCTTTTATTTTTTTGTCTAGTCGCTCGTATTTTTGACGGCCCCTTACGTGTGTAATCCAGTTTCCGTTATCTGGCGTGTCAACCGTTATGTATGCTGTCCAAAACGCATTCAAAACCTCCTGATCTTTCTCCTTTTATGCAATCAGCCCTATGATCTTTGTTTTACCTACATTGAGTACATGATCTTTTATTTTTTTGTTTAGTCGCCCGCATTTTTCACGGCTCCTTACGCGTGTAACCCAGTCCCCGTTATCTGGGGTGTCAACCGTTATGTATGCCACGTCATCCGCCACATCAGCGTTTTTGGTCCCACTTACCCATACCTATACCCAATCCAAAAACCCAACCAACCCAGCTAATATAACCCGACCCGAAATGCTGAAACCAGATTTTACATTCTAAAATGATGCCTTCTTCTTTTTCTTCTGAATTCGTTAAAAAAAAAATAATAATTAACATTTTTCATTCAAAAATGATGATGTGGCATATGTTTTTTTTGTCGATTAAGCATTCAAATAGTTTGTCCATATTATTTAAGAATTTTATATCAAGATTTGAATATTTTTCAATTTTTTTTGTATTTTTTTAAAATTTATAATCACCGTTTAATTAAAAAATATTTGCATTTCTAAAAAAATTTCAAAATTTATCACAAGGTCTAATTGTATTTTTATTAACCAACTCGAAAAATTTCAGTTCAAGATGGACAAAAATGCCATATGCTATGTCATGATTTAATGTTAGTTATCATTTTTTTTTTTTTTTTTGCTAACTTTTGAAGCCACAAGTTCTCTTTTTGACAAAAAAAAATAATAATAAAAAAATAATAATAATAAAATAATAATAATAATAATAGAAAAACATTAAAAAAAATCTTGATTTGTTAGAGGGTGGAACCACGGGAGTAGTTTTTGAAGTTTTCCCATTAATATAATATCCTTAAAATAATACTAAATATTATGATGAATTTTAATAAGCTTTTCAAAATCTAATTTTTTGTTCTATCTGATCCATCATGATTATTCGAGATAAAAAGTTGACGTTTCCAATTTGATAAAATTATACTGTTAGTTTATTGTTTAAAATATTTTTCATTCATTTTTTAACGAAATAAGTTTGTCGCTGGTAATTGAAGCCCTATAATTATCTAAATATTAATTAATTAATTAATTAACATTAGAAAGATTATGATTTTGTGGGAAGAAAAAAAAAAACATAATGTAAAAATTTTTCCATTTGAAGTTTGGTGTGATCAATGAGTTTGCAAAGTTGATGGTTAATCAACTTTGATGGATTCGCCTTCTGAAACAAGAAGTTCCGGTTCTGGAAGTATAATATCAATAACTTGATGTCCCTTTGACGCATCTGTTATGATTATTTCGTACCTCTTTTTCTTTTCGTATTATTTTACTTATTATACCTTACAAATAGTACAATTATATTTAAAATACAAAGAATTGGCTAATGTAATATGATAAAAATATATTGATTAATAAATTGTTAAAAAATATTGTTCATTATTAAGCTGAAAAAGAATAAGGCCAATAAAGTGGCCAAATAATATGGAAGAAAGATTTTTTTTTTTTTTTCCCTTTGAAAAAGTAGAATATGGACGAGTGGAGGAGAGCATGGTCGGAACCATTACCAAAATTTCAAAAGTGCATTACTAACTACCGATGTTCTAAATGATATTAATTGCAGTATGTTTAGACCAACTAGTAGTTAGTGAGTCGGAAAAAGAAACTTGGCCCATTAGAATTGCGCTGCACTCTGAGACGCGACGGACTAACCCTTGACCCACCGATAGAGGATATTAGTTTGATATGACATAAGAAGCTAATAACCATAAGTTTAGATAAATAATGAATCTACTGTAGCTAGTTAGTGGGATTGTTGACCATAGCTGAGGAAATCCATGAAATAATTGAAACATCCATCGGTCACAATCTTTAACCTTTTTCTCTGGTAATATTCCACTGGTCTACTCTACACCTTTCTATGTTGTACTGCTACTCATCATCATTGATTGCTTCTTTTCCACTCACATTTGCCTCTTTTTTTTTTTTTTTAATTCTCTCCCTTCGGATTTTAATTTGCTTTTTATGGATAAAGTCATCATTAGAAATTCTTAGTTGGGTTGGTTTGTGTGTAGTGCGAAATGAACTACTATACTTTAGATAAATGGGGTAACTTTACCCCTATGTCCTATTTGGTATTCTTTTAATTAATTCAAAAGAGAAAAAATATACCATTGATGAATTATTTAACAGATGAAAAAAATTAATGCATTGGACTAAATTCAACACCAAATTAATCTTTTTAGGATCACTTTGTTTTATTGTTATTCACTTTTGGTTAACGATGTTATTTCATTATCCATCCCCAATTTGAGAAAATATTGGTCATCTCCGTACAAGTATAAAATATAATGATTCAGTCATGTGAAGCAAGAACAATAACGGACTATGTACATCTTTACCCCACAAGTGTGGTGGAAATGAATAATTTCATTATTAATTCAATGAATGGACCAATCATGTACCGGTTGTATACTTACACCTTCATAATTAAGTATAAAAGGTAAAAATGTGTCTCTGTCTCTCCAAGTTTAACCCATTTTACTACCAATGGAGATTTCACCATCTTAACTATTATAGGGGCTTTGCCAGTTATCCAACTCCCTCTAACTTTTATTTTCTTTCTTTCAAGTTATTCCTCTCCATAACCCATGCGTACGTAGTCATATCTCGAAAGAATATCAATTATTAATTAAGAAAGATAATAAAATTAAAACCAATCAATAAAATAAAAAATACTATCACGGGAAGACCGCGCAGCATAATAATAATAAAAGCATTTTTCATGTATATGTTTAAATAGTGTGAATTCAATGGCGAGTTTTGGTTGTGATTGCTACTTTATCTATAAGAATATTTATTTTAATAATCGTTGCATTCACATTTGTGTATCAAAATTCTAAAATATAAAAGACATCCAAATTTAAAATTAAACAGAAGAATATAAGAAATACATAAAAGTGTCATCTGGGCTTCTGGAATTAATTCTCTTTGGGCCACAGAAACCTAAACCAAACCGAGACAGACCAAATTGCACTTGCACATAAAGGCAAATTATTTACTTGTTGTGATATTTTATTATTTATTAACTTATTAAGTTATTTAACTTATTGTTAAATTAATTGCTTTCATATTTAACTAATTTAATAATTAATAATTCAATTTTTGATAATATAATTGTTATAATTGATTAATATTCAATATATGTGATGTTCCAGTTAAGTTAGAGTTACAAACTTTCAACTAAAGAAAAATTTTATAACTTAATTGATAATGGTAACTGTGTATTAAGGTACTTTTTGTTTTATATAAAACATGTTTCTGATTTTTTTTTTTTTTTAATTGTTTGTAACTTAAAAAGAAATAAGTCACTGGAAATTATTTCCTAATTCTTCAACTAGAGATTATGTAGATGAAATGTTTTCCTAAAGAAAGAGAATATAAATCGATTTAACTTTTCTTATAATTCTTTTATAATCAAATCTTTATTTTTAAGATTTCCGTATTATATGTTAAATGAGAAAAATATTTTTGTTGGAAATAATTTTGGTGAACCACAAAACAAACTTATCTTAAATTTCATATTATTTTAGTAATTTTTATTTCCATATAACTTGTTCATTGCACATAAAAGAATCCATGTTTGAAACAGTTCAATTAAAAAAAAAAAAAAGTGATTATTGTTTTCTTCACAACTAGAGTTATTACAGCAATATTTTTTAAAGTTCAAGCCAGATTCAGGTTCAGCAGTACAGTAACTAGTCTAATCATAGATGGATCATTATGTAAAAATGTCGGCCCAAATTCAGTTCTATTATTCTCAAGCCACATTCACTTAAATCATTTTATTTCCCAGTCATTATTTATAAAAATTACATATGGACCGGGCCGAGTCTGAATTTCAAGTAAAATTATGAACTCACTCCATCTAATAATTGAGACTAATTGAACTTGGGTCCATGCCTAACATACAAAATGTATCAACAGGTCTAATTTTAAAGGAAAAATTACCAAAAATCCTTTTTTTTTCAAGCCTATTGACTTGTCCAAGCCCATCCTTCATGGGCCGGACTTGATCATTAGTTTTTTAAGTAAGTCCGGCCAAAGCCCAAGCCCGCCTAGGCCCGAGTTTCAATGGGCTAGGCTTGGTTTTTATTGAAATACCCAGGCCCGGCTAATATATATTTATTTAATAGATATTTATATTATTTTTTTATAAAGTCATATAAATTCATCATTTTCTCATGTCTCCTTGTCTCAAACCCTAGCAGCCATATCTTTCCATTTCTCTCAACTCAATTCATGTCTCAACCATAATCTTCTCATCTCTTATCTCCTTTCCCATTTCCATCTCTCACTGGTGCCGTCTCTATTCTGTCTTCCCCTTTCCACTTCGTCCTAAAATACGGTGTCTTCCTTTAGTATGTCTTCTTTTGATCGTCCGCCTTTCAAAACGTCCAGATGTAGCTGTCGATCTTCCTCTTCACTAGAACCTAGCGAAGGTTCTTTGATTTACAGGTTTGTATCTTTTATTTGATTCAAACGTTTGTTTTTCTATCTATTTTGGTTTTTCGTATAGTCATCTTTTTAGGTATTATTTTGATTTCGAAAATTATTTGGCAGTAAAGGTGAAGTGAAGCAGAAGATTTCGACCAAAAATTATTGCTTTGATGCTTTAGTGATTCTACAAGGTAGAAGTTAAAGGTACATGACCTATTTTTAAGGCTTTGATATACTATAGTACCTTTGAAAAAAGAGGTTTTGAAAGTATATATAATTAGAGTATTAACGAATTTCTTATGTATATATTAATGATTTTAGGTTTTGAAAGTATATAATGACTTTAGTTTTCTATACTCTTCTCTGCATTCTTTTCACCTGAATACAAGATTTTTCACTGCCAAAATATAAAATTTGAATTAGTATACATAAAGTACTATTTAAATAAGTGAATTCCTTAATCCTTTTAGCATATGTATGTTATCACTGATTAATTATAATGGTAAAACTATTTTTTAATCTAACAAAAATTGTGTCATCCTGCATAACCTCCTCTGCTAAATTTACAAGAACATTCAAAACCCAAATCATAATCAATCAATTGCAAGTAGTCAATAAGATTTATTTATTTCATTTGATTGGGATTATTGGAATTTGACTATATAATAAGTAAATAGATGGCAAGAAGGAACATTGTATTGTTCATATACATTACTTGTCATTTTGTTGATAATGATTGGAAGTTGCAAAAGTTGATAATTCATTTTAGGGCTTTGGTACCTCTGTTTGATGGTATAAACACTGCTGATGAATTGCTTTTATGTTTGTCTCAATGGAATATTGATCACAAGATTTTCACTGTCACCACTGATCATGCAAGCTACAATGACTCAATGCTTAATTAACTTTAGGATTCATCTGAATGCACGAAAGTCTCTTATAACAAATGGTGATTTCTTTCAAGTTCGTTGTTGTGCTCGTATTCTAAATCTTATAATGCAAGCTGGTTTAAAAGTCATTAAAGTTCCCCTTGATAGGATTCGTGAGATGATCAAATGCATTTATAAGTCTTCTAAGCGATCCAAAAAGTTTTTTGATATTGCAAAAAAGGACTTTTAGTTGCAAATCACTAGAAAATTTAGACTTGATATGCCTATTAGGTGGAATTTCACATATAAGATGCTTGATATGTTAAATATGCCATAGCCTCGAGGCATTGGTCCTTGTTTTGTATCATACATTTTGTACCTTATTATGAGATTTATGTATTATACAATTTATGTCAATGAATAAAAGCATTAATCTATTTATTATATATCGTGTGCAATGTTATAAATAGAGTATCCAATGGACATATCCATATTGACAAGTGTCATGCACTTGGCAGTAGGATCATGGATAGAGGAAACGATATGACCATAAAGTTATCCGTAGTTTGTTCCAATCATTGGAATGAATGGAACCAAAGACTATCATATGCTTAGTTTTATGGCGGTGTCTTACCGGCCATTAGACATGGAATGTCAACCAAGTTAATGGGTACATGCAATAGAGCATGGTACTGGATAGATTCACTAAACAAGAAATCCACATGGTATAGTATCATAAGTGATTCTCGTGTAGTACTTGTATGGATCCTTTGACCTACTCATATCATGGTGCTGCATGTGAAGTGACATACTTTGGTGTACGCCTAAAAAGCCTGTAACAGGGTGCCAAGTATGGGTACGTTCGGGTATGTCGGTAAACATGGCAGGACTATGGATATGTAGAAGGGAATGTCACTCAGTAGTCTACTGAGAAGATATCACCGGCCACTTGATGAATGCACCTGATAAGAGTGTGGCCACACCCAGATAAGTTGGAACTTGTTTGTGAGCATCAGTTCATTCGGGATCAAGCTAATGTCCGGACACAAAAGAGGGTGATTAATCCATGCCTTTGTGTTGGACACTGATATCAATGACATGGGATATACGAGTTTAAACTACAGGGTTTTGATTTGAGTTGGATTGCAATCTCCGTCTTAATTGGGGGCTATAGTGGCTTGCTAGAGCTCACCTACAGTCTGTGGACCATAGAACCACTACCAACATAAAGACGGGCCCATAAGATCGCACACATTGAACTTCCGAGCTTGAACTTAACAGATCAACCATATACTTGGAGTATACCAATTGGAAAGAGAGGATTGTATTGATTGTATTATATAGATCAATTGGATTTATCAAAATAATGTAATTAATTTTGGTATTGGGTTTCTTATAACTAATTAAATGAATTAATTTAAGATATTATTTCCTGGGTGGAAATATTTTACATGTATAGGTTTACAGGTAATTAATTTTATGGAAAGTCTAATTTTAATTCCTAGGTTGAATTAATTGGTCAAATTAATTTTAATCTAAATGTTGTGTAATATATTATATGGTATAATATATTCACATACATGAAAGATTAAAATTATATTTGTAATTAAAACTAAACCAAAAGAATTAATTTTGGACTTGGGCTTAAGTGAGCGAAAGCCCACATAAAATTAAACCCTAAAAACCTAAATTCCACAAGGTGGAATTCGGCCAAGGGATATAAAATCCCAGCTGTAATTTTTGGCCATGAGAGGCAAAATAGGCAGAAAAATTTCAAAGCCAAATTTCCTCTCTTCCGTCGATCCGACGCTAGCACGGCTTCATGCTCCGAAGCCGTTTGTGTACGGGATTATGGAGGAGATCAATTTTGGTTTTTGCAGTTATCTCTGAAAGAGATATTCCTAGTGAGAATCTAAACTTCTCTTTTAAGTTTTTATTGTTTTGATTTCCACATCATTTGCTCCAGGGTCACGAATTTGGGAAAACGATCCGAGCTTCCGCTTTTATCGGATGTTTTGCAATGAAAAATCCCTTCATGATAATGATCTTTACTACAAAGATGCACTGATTCATTTTGGTGGGAGTGATCACACTGTGGGTTCCTATTGGTTGTCAACTTCAGATTGGGATAATGTTCATGTTATTTACAAATTTTTGAAAGTCTTTTATGATGTGACAAATATATTTTCTGCTATGAAAAGTCCCACATTAATTTTTTTTTTAAAGGTGTTTGGATGATTGAAAACACGTTGATTGAAGTAGCTAGTGATAAAAATAATATTTTGAGTGACACAGTGGCTTCTATACGTGCTAAATTTGACAAATATTGGAGTGAGTATAATGAAGTTTTGAGCTGTGCTGCATTATTGGAACCTCGATTTAAAGAGAAGTTCTTATTATTATGTTATGGTAAAATTCATGGGAAAGATTTGAGTTCTTTTTATGTTCAGAATGTTGTTAATAGACTACATAGTTTGTTTAAAGAATACGAGGGTCTAAAAATTTTTGGTATTGGAACTTCTGGTGGGTTGCATTCTAGTGTCAATTCTGGTTATGAGAGTGTTGATGATCCTTTTAGTGAATAGTCAAATTTTATGGTTGATGCATCTTCTTCTAATGAGAAATCACAAGTGTCTTTTTATTTGGCTAAACCAACTCAAGATTTGAATGAAGAATTAGATATTTTGGATTTTTGGAACAAAAGTTCTATGAGATACCCAGATTTCGCAAGGCTGGCTCGTGATATTCTTACCATTCCAATCCGTACAATAGCATCAGAATCTGCATTCAGCAGCGAGGATAAAATTATTACTAGTACTCGAAGCTCATTGAAGTCAAAAATAGTGCAAGCCATTGTTTGTCTTAGAGATTGGATTAAAGGCACAAGTAAATCATTAACCACCCATTTATTCATTATTTTCTTTATTATGCTAAGTATTGTTTTTACAACTGTTTACTAATACTATTTCTTTCTTTCTTTCTTTCTTTTTCTTTTCTTTTCTTTTTTTTTTTTTTTTTTTTTTGAATATTATAGTAGGTGATTTGGTTGAGAATGATGAAAGTGAAAGTGAAGCTGATAGATTTGGATTCTGACTAATATTCTCATATAATTTTCTTCTAAAAAATGAAGTTATGGTTTGATGTTTGAGTTATATAAAGAATTGTAGCCTGTTTGAACTTATTATTTTAATTCTGTATGGTTTGGCTGTTTTAATGTCTACTTTTTTATTCTACTTGCAGGTTGAGTGAATATGGAAGATTTTGGATGCTGAATGTTGAAGAAATATGCTGATTTTTTTTTTCTTTTACTTACTATTTTAGGTGCTGTAAATGGTTAATTTTGTTAGTTTTGGAAGTGAATAGTAGGACCTAGTCTTTTAATGGCCTGCTACTCTTACTTGAAGCCAATTATGGCTATATTTTAGGTGTTGTAAATGGCTAAGTCAATTAGTTTAGGAAGTGATTAGTGGGACCTAGTATTTCAATGGCCTGCTACTCTTAATTTGACCCAACTATGGCTATATTTTGGATGTTGTAAGTGGCTAATTCTATTAGTTTTGGTACTCGGTTAAGAATGCGATTATATGTAATTATTACTGTAAAAATGAAATTACGATGGAATACATTTTGGTGTATAATGAGAAGTGTTATTTGCTAAATGTTATTTAGAGTGAATGTATGAGTGCGACAATGGACAAATCTTTTTGTGATTTGTCTTTATACATGTTTTGGTACAGGAGAAATGAAAACAAAAGTTGATATAGCTGGTTGGGCTTGGGCAGGGCTTGGTATTGCCTTAATGAGCCCAGCCTAAACACGGATTATCAATAGTGCTGGCTGAACTGGGCTTGGACTGATATCTTTTGTTAAAAGCTCGATAAAGCCCGACCCGAATCCAGTACGACCCACCCGTTGAACAAGTGTGTGTTTAACTTTTATTCTTAGAACTTTTTTTCCAAAAACTGATTTTGTTCTTCATTCCACCATATTTTTCTTTTTCTTTTGTCTATTTTCTTCACCATAGCTGAATGTATTAACAAGTCTAAATGTTTAAATTGTGACATTCAAATAATTAAACTTCCTAGTTTCTGAAAATGTTTAATAGATTTGCATAAGAGATTAATAGTTCAAATGTAGTTAAAGCTTTGTTTCCTAACATATCTAGTTAATATGTATATTAATTTCATATAATAAATTTTTTTAATATGAACTTAAAAAAAAAAAGGGTAAGATTTGATAGTAAAAACTTTTGCAGCCAAAAACTCATTTATTAGCAACATCTAAAATTTGCTTTCATATATATAAGAATAGTAGAAAATTATAGCAAATCTTGTTACTAAATACATATTGTCACAATTTTATAACAACAAAATGAATTAACTTTTTTTATTGCTATCAGAAGTTATGACTTCAATTTTTAAACTTTTGGGAGCAAAATTTTTTGGTGGCAAATATTGTAATTCTTGTGGTGATGACATAATAGTATCATATTTGAATCATATGTTTATGTCCAAAAAGTAAAAAGCAAGCAAAATTCTTTGTTTGGTTGCCTTTGCTTACTTAATGTAAAGAGGAATAAAGTTAGGAAGATAAATTAAAAAATGAAAAAAAAAACTTATAGATTTCATTTATTGCAACAAATTAAGATTCATTGCTTGCCAACCTTGTCAAACATTAATTTTCTGAATGAGAATTTGTTTTCCGTACCATACCTAGCCAATCGAATAAAGGACAAAGTTCATACAACTAAAGTAATTAGGATTCTTCGTACTAATTAGAATGGGTCTACCATAATTATCCTACAAATATATAACCATTATGTTCTTGATTTTGTTTTTAATGTAAAATTTTCTTTCTTATTGCCTTTTTTTTTTTTTTTTTTTTTTTTTTTTGCTGTCTTCTATTCGAAGTCTTTGAAATTTTCCTTTTCTCTAACAGCCAATATTTTATTTGAGATAAGTGTCAACTTTATTCTTAACATTATTGGGAAGATTAATTTTACCGGTATTGTAAAAAATGACTCAATATAGCTCCCCATATTAAAATCGATCACATCATTTTCATCTAATTTTATTGCTAATTTTCTCCGTGACAAGCAAAAATGATTAAAAAAATGGTAGAAATCATACTAATTAATTACCCATTTAGTATAAATTTCCCCCATGTTTTCTATAATTTCGTTGGTATATACTAAGAACATGGAATAAAGATTTTTTAAGGCCTAATCTATCTACTATCTGCCCGGTTGGTATTTGATCTATTGATTTGATCTTTTTAGTACTTGACTTATAGAAATCGATAACATTTAATTCTTGAACAATAAAATTTAATGAAATTGATGATGTTTGTGATATAAAGAGTGATAGTGAAGAGTTTGAATGATTTGTTTATTACAATAGCAATGATTATGTAAGTTATTGTATTGATATTAATGATTGTCTAAGTACCAAAACATTCTAGATTTGAATAGGTCAAGTACTAAATGTTATTGATTTTAAAATTTCAGGTAACAAAAAGACTATATCAATAGATTAAATACTAAATGTACTGATTATGGATGCGTCAGGCTGCAAAAAAGGTTTTTGTTCTCTTAGAAAATAGTAATATTAAACTAAAATTTCTACTGATCAATATTCAATATTAGTTAGGACTATTTTGTATGATAAAGCAATAACTTTTTCGGAAAATTTGAAACTAATATATATATATACATACATGCGAAAGGAACTAATAAATTGGTTTGATAAAATTATTATTTTTGGTAGAAATAAATTTAGTAAAATAACATATTGGAAAAAGATAAAAAAGAATGTTTTTGTAATAATAAAATAACAAAACAAAGTTTGTTATGTCCAGTGAAACCAGCTGATAAGAAATTAAAATTGGATAGTCAATAATTAAAGCATAATTGAAAGAATGATTTGATTAAAGCCTTGAAAAATAGAATAGTCGTTAGTGAACGATGTCCTATAAGAATGGTGAATTTGAGAAAGTGTAAATTCACATGGGTACAGTGAAATATGAGAAGTCAAAAAGGAAATTGGCTAACGCTTTGGTCACATGACATGAGAAATTATAAAGAGTGCCGCCGGGTGGGTCACACAAAGGTCACCCACTACACTCCACATGTGAACAATTTGATCCCTATGTATTTATCCACCTGCAATTGCCTAACCCATCAAGAGCATCTTTTGCCTAATCTATTTTTTTTTTTTTTATTCTAAAAATTCTTCTTTCAATTTTTACACGTTCATCTCTCGGTTTGGGACTAGAAGTTTTTACCATCAGCACAAAACTAGATAGACCACATTGACTTTTAATTAACATAAATCTATAAGTTGTAACTTAATTAATAACGTAAATTAAATTTATAGGATGAGATTCAAGTTCGACTCCTATCAAATACATCCACAGTGATTGGTGAAAAGATTTAATAATGACTAAGTTCCGAACAAAATTATCTCAATAAAAATACCCGTGTATATATATATATATATATATAGCTGGATGGTTGTGAATGTCAAATTATATCAAAACTATATTATTGATTTTATCCAAAGCGTGAAATAATATTTTTCATAATTAAAAAAGAAAACGATATGTCTGATGTAGAAATATGACCTAAAAATGCAAACTCAGAATAACACGTAAAAAAAAAACTAACAGAATTTTAACAAAGGCCTCAATAATGTGGGTGAGATCAGTTTCTAAAAGGCAATGTACTAAATTGTAGGACCGAGTAGAATTGATCCTAACCCTGAAACTAAATTGAACATGATTTGGTTTTAAATTTTTAGTTTGGGTTTCAGCTTTCCAATCAAAACCGAAACAAAATGAATTACAAACTTCATTTTAGAAAATAAAAATAAATGGTGGCCTCATGCCATTTTCTATATTCAATTATTCCGTATTTCTTTAACTCTTTTGTATTTCCATAATTGTCAAGATATAAAATAAGTTTGAGTTACTAGTTTGGTAGTTTTGGCTTTTTGTTGTCACTTTATTTGGAATTAGACTATCAAATTATACAAAATTACTTTGTATGGTTCGGTTCAATTCGGTTTGGAATTTGATTTTTGGATGGAACCGACATTTCATTACCCCTTACCAAATTGTAGTGTAAAATCGAGAGGGGATTTTTTTTCCTATGAGAGGGTACGTATTTTCTATTTTATGGATTTTCAATTCTACCTTATGTATTAAAAAAAATTGCAAGAACAAAATTATTGGAATTAAATTAAGAAAAACGTCATTACTGCAGGAAATATTAAGAATTTTATTGACAAAAAGTATAAACGTTGTCCCATAGTATTTAGCGATAATAAAAAAGTTGTTCATATAAAATCTTGGTTGTATTTGATACAACTTTTTTACCATTGATATGAATATGACAATAATTTTTAAAATATTATCATTATACGCCAAGTTTTTGACAATAAATTTTATTTTGCGCAAAGTAAAATTTTTGCTATTAATTTTAAGATATTTTTCATTGCAGATGCCTATTTAAACCTTGAAAAATGCATATAAAACTTTGGAAAAAAAAAAAAAAAACTATCAGAAGTGGTTAAATATGAAACTAATGTTGCATATTACATCTCGAAAACTGAAATAGAGATAGTCATAAGGATGGTTGGAGGATTAATTTCTAAAAGAAAACATATATATGGTAGCCCCACTATTTGTTTTTTTTTCATTTTTTTCATTGCATTACATTAATTTGGTAACATAGAATAAACGTTAGGACTATCATTTTACAACTTTCTTTTCTGTGAGTTTCTAAAATTAACCATTGAACACAATCATTTTCAATTATGAATGAGCATTCCCCACCACTAACAAAACATAAATTAATTAAGATATTTTCATTTGCATTTTCTCATGAAGATTCTGGCAATAATATTAATTTCTAGGTGCAATTTTAATTTTTTGCATGGTCCTACCATCCCATTCACAAACATATAGTGGTTCACCTATTTTCATATTTAGGTTTGCAAAAATTCATTAGGCACATATAGAAGTAGTCCAATTTATCTTAAGAAATTTGGTGGTATTATAAACTATATAGAAATTTAATTGACTTGATTTCTTGTAGATATATAAATTCATTCTAAGCAAATTCGATTTAAATAAAATAGTTAAATCTTACTTTACTATAAATTTATATAATTTTTTTTTTTTTATTTCATATGCTATAGTTACTGATTTTAGAAATCATTTAAATGAATTTTATTTGGTATTATATGTATTAAATAAATGAATTATTCGGATAGTGAATTGAATTATATGTTTAGTATATATAAATATAGAAATTCAATTCAATTCAAATCAATATATTATATTTGTTTAGTTTTCTTAATTATGCTTTATAACCTTTTGTTTTGGGATAAATTGCATCAATCATCACTCAATTTTAGAGTTTGCCTATGTGGTCACTAAATTTTAATTTGTAATTGTAATAGTAAAGTTACAAAACTTTCATTATGTTGTCAATGAATTTGGCACCTAAATAATGATATGACAAGTTAATAGCAAGTTACACTTGTTAGTGAGACAACACGTCAGCTCCTACCAATTCTAAATTTCAAATTTATTTATTTATTTATTTATTTTTATTTTTATTTTTATTTTTTTGTGTAGTGTTATATATGTGGGTGCTACATCAGTGATAATATTAATTTTTTTATTGATTGAAGTTGACGTGGGATGGTGCTGGTAAGCCACACATAGTGTTGACTTGTTATGTCGGTGCCAGATTTCAACATATTAGGGATAGAGTGAGTTTATTAGCACCAAAATGAATTTATTGAACCAAATTAAATATTGTGTTTTTAATTCCATAGATCGTAAGTTATGGGCATTTAGAGTTGAAACAAACTACAGTTGAATTTTGGCTATTTATACTTAAAAGAATTATAACAACACAAGCATAAAGACAAATGAAGTTTCGTTTTGAGTGTTTGTAGTCATATAATTCACCTTTTCTTCCCACATGTCCCATACTTTCTTTTCATGTTTTTTTGGGTTCACATCTCAACATCCCTTCCCCTTCCTACCTCTGTCTTTCCCACACAACAAATCAAAAATAATCAAAAAGAGGATAAAAATGGAAGCTAATTCACCTCTAATTATAAAGTATTTTCCTCTATTTGTGTTATTTTTATCTTTTAGTCTCCATCAGATAGAATGCAGTGTCACTTATGACAGGAAAGCTCTTATCATTAATGGAGAAAGAAGAATTCTCTTCTCTGGCTCTATTCACTATCCAAGAAGCACCCCTCAGGTACATTTTCTACTTTTTGTTTTCTATTTTTCTATTTTCTACATTTTGGCCTATGAAAATTAATGGATAATGCAGATGTGGGAAGGACTCATACAGAAAGCTAAAGATGGTGGTTTAGATGTTATTGACACTTATGTTTTCTGGAATCTTCATGAACCTTCTCCTGGAAATGTAATTTTCCTTTTATAAATTCTTTTTTTTTTTCTTTTTAATTATATGTATATAGTTTCTCTTCTTGATCTTACATTGATTATTTGAATGAATTATTTGCAGTACAATTTTGAGGGTAGGTATGATTTGGTTGGGTTCATCAAGTTAGTTCATCAAGCAGGACTTTTTGTGCATCTCCGGATTGGACCTTATGTATGTGCCGAGTGGAATTTTGGGTATAACTATTTTTTTATTATTATTCTTTTAAAATTTAAATGTGTTTATAGTCTTCTTTATCAAATTTACTCTTTTCATTTCTTTGAACAATTTATCCTGCTGTATATTTTCAGAGGGTTTCCAGTTTGGTTGAAGTATGTTCCAGGCATTAGCTTCAGGACAGATAATGAGCCCTTCAAGGTCTGATCTTTTTTTAAATTGTGTGGATTGAAAATAAGTAAGTAAAATGCATTATGATATGGTCATGCCAGAAATTATGATCTTTGTTGTGTTGCAGATGGAAATGCAAAAATTCACCCAAAAAATTGTAGAAATGATGAAGAGAGAAAATTTGTTTGAATCTCAAGGTGGTCCCATCATCCTCTCTCAGGTATATTTATTTATTTTTTTATAATTCTTTCGAATTATTGTGCTCTAATAATAATGCAGATGATAGGCATTTAAAGAGTGAATTTGACATTTTAACTAAGATGAACTTTAGACATTTTAATTTAGTTCAAAATTTTTTTGTTTTTGTTTTTTTTTTTTTTAAATTAGACCATAAGTGATCTGTGTAAGTATATGGATTACAAGAAATCTAAGAATTGTGGTTTACGGTTTAGGCATCAATAAAAAAGTTGCTCCATGTTATTGTTGTAATATTGTTACTATATCTATTAGCAACAAATGAGCCTTTTGATTTCTGCTGCAAACCTTTTTTCTACCAAATCGAACTTTTCTTGTCCAGATTCCACGTTGTAAATAAATGAGATTAAAGAGTGATACATAAGTGGGGTAGATTTGACCTTTAACATAAGCCAATTAGTTTTACGGATATGATCTGATATGACAGATTGAGAATGAGTATGAACCAGAAGACAGAATATTTGGAGCAGCTGGTCATGCATATATGACTTGGGCTGCAAAAATGGCTGTCTCAATGAATACTGGTGTTCCTTGGGTTATGTGCAAGGAATTTGATGCTCCTGACCCCGTGGTATATACCCAAATCACTATTTTTATTATTACCAAAACAAAGTATCATATTCAAGATTAAAGAATTTTGTCTCTGCAGATAAACACATGCAATGGCTTCTACTGTGATTATTTCACTCCAAATAAACCATACAAACCAACAATGTGGACTGAGGCATGGACTGGCTGGTAAATTTTGCATATTATATTGAGTAATACCAATTAATTAACGGCTGTTAAATTGGATAGTGATTTTGGAATGTTAGTATAGGTTTACAGATTTCGGCGGTCCAATTCACAAGCGTCCCGTGGAGGATTTAGCCTTTGCAGTTGCTCGTTTCATTCAGAAAGGAGGATCTTTTATCAATTATTACATGGTTAGTTTACTATAATTAACCTTAATTAAAGGACATAGATAACAGATGGTTAACACTTAACTGTGTATTATATGCTCTGTCACATAAACAAACGACATAGTTTAACTTCGAAGGATAACGTGTGAACACTGTTAACAGAACTATTTATAAAATGTTGAATCAGAGGATGAAGTGTGCTAAAAAAAATTTAAGTACAAAAGCCAAAATAATAAAATAATGCAAGTATTGGGCCAAATTTAATTTTTTTGCCATTTTCAAAGCAAAAGCAAAAACAGAAGAATCTCCTTTTTGCTCTTCCTGTATGCTAAGGAAATATGAAGAGGAAGTATCTAGTTTTGGAATCTGATAAAAGGTTCAAATTGTTAATTGGAAACTCATTGTATAAAGCTTTTAAGTATTGAAGAAATTAATCTACCATCTATCATAAGTAGAATTTGATCTTTTCATGTGAAAAGAAGAACAAAAATTAATTAGACTATCTTCACTGGTTTGTGCAGTATCATGGAGGAACCAACTTTGGAAGAACTGCAGGAGGGCCTTTTATTACTACCACCTATGACTACGATGCACCTATTGATGAATATGGTGACAAATACATATAATCTTAGATCCATTTTTATAATTTCAGGGAAAACACATAACTTTTACAAATTTTGCAATTGGTCCCCCATTAATTTTTTTCAACATATTGAATACTTGATCTTTCTATTGTGATAGTATTAGCGCCAAGCTTGACATTTTTCTTGTCTCCCGTGGAATTTAATATTTATTAACTAGCACGTGATCATAATTTTTTAAAGAAGTAGAAGGTTTAGAAGTTCACTTGAAGTATATGAATCATACTTCTTATGTAGTCTTGCAATAGCTATGGATGTGAATCCATACCTCTGATTTAGTTTCATGTGTCCATAAAAATTGTTTTATATGTTAGTTAATGAATATTACATCCCGCACGAGAAAAATGTGTGAGTCAAATTTGGGGTAATACTATTAAATTAGAAAAATCATGCACCCATTGTGATGAAAAATTGATCAAGATGCCAATGCAAAATCCATAAAAATTTAAGGGTTTCAAATGAGTTTTGCCATAATTTTATAATTCAATTAGTTCATTTGAATCATCACATCATGATGCAAAATTTTCAGGGTTGATTAGGCAACCTAAATATGGCCATCTAAAGAATCTTCATACTGCAATTAAATCATGCCAAAAAGCTTTACTCACAGCTGATCCTACTGTTACACCATTGGGGAGTTATGAACAGGTACTAGCTCTCTTTCTCTCTTCAACTTTGTTCTATAGTTTTATTTATTTCTATTCATAATACTCGTGAAGCATATACTCCCTTGATTATAAAAAAGAAATTTATTTTTTTTTATTATACCCTGAAAGTCCAAGTAGCAACTCTTTTTCCTAATATATTTTTAAGTATCATCATACTCCAAAAGTATTTTAAAATTTTCCTCATAATCATAACCAAGTTTGAAACTAGTTACAGAACCCGGCTTTTACAGGCACACGTGTTCTCCTCTGATTCGGGAGATTGTGCAGCATTTCTCTCAAACTACCATCCAAAAGCTACTGCGAAGGTTACATTTAACAACATGCATTACACCCTCCCACCATGGTCTATCAGCATCCTACCTGATTGCAAAAATGTTGTTTTCAACACTGCTCAAGTAAGTCAATCATTTCGTGAGTAATTAATTGACTGAAGATGCACGTACCAATTGAGCTATCCTGAATATTATAGATAGGTGAAATTGGAAATTGTTTCATTTCAGGTTGGAGTTGGAACATCCCAAGTCCAAATGGTGCTAACAAATACTAAATTTGATTCATGGGAAAGCTTGAGTGAAGATATAGCATCAGTTGATGATGATAAAATAGGCACGGTTTCAGGCCTTTTAGAGCAGATCAATATCACCAAAGATGCAACTGACTACTTATGGTACACAACTGGGTAAGTTAATTTTAATTAACAAAAAATAGTTAACTAATTTGTTTCATCAGCAATAAATATTTATCCTTGTTTACAGAGTTCATATAAGTACATCAGAATCATTTCTGCAAAAAGGCCAATATCCTACTCTAACAGTAAAATCAACCGGTCATGCTATGCATGTTTTCATCAATGGACAGTATTCCGGTAAATAGTTGAATGTTAAAATGATCAAATTATAATTAAATTAGTCTGTTAAATATAATTAAGCAGATAAATAAATTAATTATGATAATGGGTTGTGATGTGATTGTGTAACAGGATCTGCTTATGGAAGTTGGCAAAGCAGGAGATGCAGTTTTGAAGGACAAGTGAAACTCCATGCTGGAAGAAATAGAATTTCACTTCTCAGTGTTGCTGTTGGATTGCCAGTAAATAGTTTCATCATATCCTACTTCTATTAATATTTCATTGTAAATAATAAAAAAATTTACCATCATTCTGTTAATCAGAAATTTTTAGATAAGATACTCTAGACTAATTAGTACACTTGAATTCTAATGAGTGATGGTGTCTGTGGTGCAGTACAATGGTCCCAGGTTTGAGACATGGAACACAGGAATACTAGGACCAGTTGTTCTTAGTGGCCTAGATCATGGGCAGAGAGACTTGACTTGGCATAGATGGTCCTATAAGGTTCTTCAATTCATTCTCTTAGATTTCTCTCTTTCTTTTATTTTGGATTGATGGGTTTTGATTTTGTGTTATGTAGATTGGGCTTAAAGGAGAAGAAATGGATTTGATATCTCCAAATTCAATTCCATCGGCTGAATGGATGCACAAGTCAATGATAGTAGTACAACAACCATTGTCATGGCATAGGGTAATAATTGAATTAAGAAGCTTGTTAAAATGCCAAAAAAGTACCATGAGATCCTTGGATTTTTCACTTTTTTCAATAAAGTCATTGATATTTCAATATGAGACATCCGATCAACTATAATCATACATGTTAAGTCTTTGGATAGTTAATTTTGAACATCAGATTTAGTTATGTTAGAGTTCCCTCGTTGGAACCAAACGAGACTAATGAGTGACATATAAGCAGTGTAGATTTGATCTTAACACAATAAGTGATGTAGATTGTGTCTTAACACAAGCCAATTGATTTTTGTATTACATTAGCTCTAACTCTGTTTATGTAGTCAGGCCTAACTCTCAAAGCCCATCAAAGTCTTTTCATGGTATTAGAGTAGAAAAATACTTGACATCTGAAAGATATCGGACATGTATTTAAAGACGTGATGGAGGTTTAACGTACAAGCGGTGTATATTGAGCCCTAATACAAACTAATTGATTTTGTCTTACATGAGTTTAATTTCACTAATGTAGTTAGATTTAAGGTCCAACAGAGTCTCTTCAAGTTACATGTGCGTTACTTATCTCATCTTCATTTGAAAATTGCAGGCCTATTTTGATGCACCAGAAGGAAATGATCCCTTAGCTTTAGACATGAGCAGTATGGGGAAAGGTCAAGCATGGATAAATGGGAATAGCATTGGAAGATATTGGATTCTTTCTGCTATTGGCAATTGCAATGGATGTAGTTATAACGGTACTTATAGGCCTACAACTTGTCAATTTGGTTGTGGCCAACCCACCCAAAAATGGTATACCAAATAAATTAATTCATTTCTTCACTCTTTTATCAAATTGCAGTTTACTAATGGGAATATTAGCTAATGAATATGTTTCTACTATTGCAGGTACCATATTCCAAGATCATGGTTGAAGCCAACTAAAAATTTGTTGGTAGTATTTGAAGAAATTGGAGGAGATACATCAAAGATAAATCTTGTAAAAAGATTAATTAGCTAGTGATAAATAATTAATTTTGAGCCACAAGAGAAACTTCAAAAACGTTACATGATATGAGGAAAAAGCCTATTTTTCTACTATATATTGCAGGTACCATTCTTCAAGATCATGGTTGAAGCTATCTAAAAACTTGTTGGTACTATTTGAAGAAATTGGAGGAGATACATCTAAGATAAATCTTGTAAAAAGATTAGCTAGAGACAAGTAATCAAATTTGAGCCACATGAAAAACTTCAAAAAAATTAATTATATGATGTAAAGTAAAGCTTCTATTTCTACCATGGTTTTCAAGCTCAGACCAGTTATCGAACGATGAATAAATGAATTCATGAATTTTGGATTTAACTAGAATAAATTGGAATCGAATCAGATTTAAAAAATGTATTAAAATACTCATATATTTATGTCATTTAAATTTATAACATGTGAAGATTTGAACATTTTTATTATAACTTTTTAAAACAAAGGATTTTAAATAGTATATATTAAATAAGGATTTTCATAAATATTTATGTAGAAATAAGTTTGTTAATTTAAAAGGGGAAAACGAAAAAAGAAAATGAAAAGATGCGATAAAGAAAGGGAAAAACTTTAAAATATTTAAAAACATTTTTATTACATTGAAACTCTAATTTTTACTTGCAGTATAAAAACTCATCTTTACCTACTTCACAAGTTGTGGCGGTCACTTGTGCTTCTCAGCCAAAGTTTTTATTCCCTTTTTCTTTTTTTTACCTTCCCATGGTTCATTCTCTCATAATTTCTCTACCCATTCCTTCGCCATTTGTCTCTCTTATTTTTTTTATTCTTTTCTTATGAGAAGTCTCTCAATCTCTTCCTACTTTCACAATTCTCTTCACTTCCATGGCCTTTTTCTTTACAGAGATCCGTTTATTTTTCAGTCTTTTTGAAAAAAAAAAAAAAAATTGTATTATAAATTTGTTTTGTGGCAACCATGTCCTGTTGAACTGAAAAACCTGACCGGTTCATCAGTTTACCGGTTCAATTGGCCGATTGATCAATTTTCTATCGGTTCTCATTCTCTTTTAGAACCAGACCTAACCTGACCGGACTGGCCACAGGTCCTGATCAAATCCGGTTCGATCAACCGATCCAATCCGATTTTTAAACTTATGATTTTTATTATTTGTGATAGTTGACAATTAGCTTCTCCTATAAATGACTATTAGGGTTGTCAACAGGGGCGCGAGGGCCCGCATGAACGGGGACGGGGATTCCTCATTTAGAATTCCCGCGAGGTGGGTACGGGCATGGGATTACTTCTCCCCATCCCGTGGGCCCTTATCCCCGTCCCCATTTAGTCCCCGTGGGGATCCCGTTAAAATCCTCATTTAATTATTCATTTAATTATTTATATATATGTAAATAATTGAATTTTATAGTAAAAAAAATTAAAACTAGGGATTTCGTTTACATCCTTGTTTTTATTTGAGAATTGAAATTAATAACTTGAAAGGGTTTTATGTTTTGTTTAATGCACTGTGTTTTACTTATTTTTATATAAAATTGAATTTTAATTAAATTTAAAAAAAAGTCTTAACGAGGATAGAGATCCCCGCGGGGAACCCGTTCCTCGATAGGACCAGGGACAGGACGAGGATCCTCGTCTAGTCGGAGAACGGGGATGGGATTGCCAATCCCCACCCCGCCTCGTCTCATTTACATCCCTAACAACCATCATCTAAAAAGCATGCTGCCCTTTATAAAAAAAAAGGGTAATTTACAAAAATACGACTTTTTTTTCAACAATTACCTCAAAAATATGTTGTGCTCATTCTCTCAAAAATACACTCAAAATTAAGGACAATTCTTGTTTTACGCTCCAAAAATTCTTAAATTACTCTATTTTATTTTCTCTCTCCTCTTTTATCAGTCAAATGTTATTTTTCCATTTATCTTTCAAACCGTTCACTTTTTCGATATTCCGCTGTAGCAAGTTCTTTTCGTTTCTCTTTTATCTTCGAATTGATATCTATATGTATATATTTTTCTGATATTTTTTTCCGATCGTCATCAGTGTATCGTAAATGTATTAGAAATGTATCAAAGATACATTTTTGATACATTTCTGATACTTCTTTGATACATTTTTTATCTATTTCTGATATTTTATGTACTGTATTATGTATTAATTCCACTGTATTAGCTTTTATTTATCCTTCATAATAATAGTAAAAAAAATCACTTTAGGTGATTATTCACTACAGATATAACATATAGAATCAATAAATTAAACACAATACGCAAAGTATCAGAAAGTATCAACAAACAGACATTGATACAATATATTTTATTCTGTATTTTTTTTCTATGGTTAGATTTTATTTAGCTTTCATAACAATAAAAAAAATCACTTTAGGTGATTCCTCACTACATATAAAACATGTAGAATTAATACATAAAGCATAATACAAGAAGTATCAGAATGGTATCATAATGTATTAGAATTTTATTAGAAATGTATCAGAAAATATCAACAAACAGACATTGATACAATATACTTATTCCATATATTTTTTTCTATGGTTAGCTTTTATTTAGCCTTCGTAACAATAAAAAAAACTAGTTTAATTTCTCACTACATATAAAATTATTTTTTATACAATTATGATACATTTCTGATACAATTCGTGAAAATCCAAAAAAATCCGAAAAAAATATATTGTTGAATCAAGTTTTGATGATTACAATATTAAAGAAAAGGAAGATGATTATAATAAAATAATCTCAAGTAATTAAATTAAGATTTACTAAATAAATGATCTTAATTATGATTACATAAAGATATTTTATTATAATGACTTTTATTAAAGTCAAAATGAATAAAGAATAAAAAAGAATAATATATACTCAAGTAATCAAGATTAAACAATAATCTTATTCAAGTTACCAAGAGCATCATATTATTGAAGATGAAGATATACAACAAATCTTGAAGACAAAAGGAAAGACTACTATAATCTACAAGAGGACATTAAACTTGGAGCTACAAAAAGAAGACTCTGACAACCAAAAAGTTATACACCTACAGAAGGCTATACACTGTTTAACAGTCACCAACAAAAAGCTATACAAAGTATAACGGTCACCTACAGAAGGCTGCACAAAGTATAACACTCACCTACAGAAGGCTGTACAAAGTATCATAGTCATCTGCAGGAGGTTATGCACTGTATAACGATCAC
Source organism: Euphorbia tirucalli (assembly GCA_039660915.1). NCBI lineage: Eukaryota > Viridiplantae > Streptophyta > Magnoliopsida > Malpighiales > Euphorbiaceae > Euphorbia > Euphorbia tirucalli. Next base: position 19,499,566 of record CM077639.1, read on the forward strand.
CTACAGGAGGTTGTACAAAGTATAACGATCACCTATAGGAGGCTGTGCATTGTATTACAGCCAAATACAGAAGGCTGAAGGAAACTTAAATTATTGATACAGAAGGCTATACATTGTATCATAAGCTTATACAGAAGGCTATATCAATATATAATAGCAACTTCAGAGGCCTGAAGAGTTTTGGACAAATTTGTACAAAAAGTTCCATTACCAATGCTTGTGAACAACAGCTATATTTGTTCCTTCACCTATAAATAGAGAGCAAATCCATCATTCATAAGTGGAGAAGACAAATATCAAAATCACATATACAAACATACATTAGAGAGTCTTTTCCAACAAGCTTTCAAAGAGATATTCAAAGAATTCATAGTTTTCATCAATTCTCAAACAACCAATTTATTCATTCAAAAGGGAATTGTAATTCACACAATAGGGTTTGTTGAGGGGGAGCTTTGTTCTGGTGATTTCAACAAAGCAATTGTAAAGTTTCACACTTGAGCTTGAAAAGTGTGGTGATCGTTTAGTTGTTAAGCTTGAAAACAACAGTTGTAAGAGTTTGGTATTTAATCTTGCAAAAAGCTTCAGGATAGTTGTTGTTGAGCTATAAAACAACACCTATAAGTTTGACACTGGAGCTGTAACAAGTGTCAATAGAGGTTTTGATACTTTGCCTAGAAAAATGTTGAGTTTGTTACTTGAACTCATAAAAAGTAACATTAGGCTTGATTTCTGCCCATAAAGAAATCATAGGCTTGGTTCCTACTCGTAATCCTTAGTGGAAAATCATACGCAGTGGGCTTGGGGACAGGAGGAGGCCAGTTGGGCAGAACCTGTATAAATCGTGGTGTCTCAAATATCTCTATCCCTACACTCTTTACTTTTTGCTATTTACATTCTAAGCATTTAAATTAATAGCATTAGTTTTATTTTGAGATATGTTTAAATCGATCAAAGCGATTATATTCATGAGTTTTACAATCTAAATTTATTCCGCATTTTTAGTAAAACTCGTATTATTGGTACTTTCACATCTACATTTTTCGTTACCACCGTTACCTTTCTCTCTCTTCTCTATCTTTGCCGCTGCAAATCAAATCCTCATCTCTCTCCTCTTTGGTCCTTATCTATTTATTCGTAAGATCTTGAAAATAATTTTGAGTTATTAGTGGCTTTTAGTATAGAGGAATAAGTATTAGTTTTGTGCAAAGAGGAACAAACAACTTACACATTTTCTTCAATACTGATTTTTTGGAGAATAATCATATCTATTTTTCCACAAGAGAATAATTAGGATTATTGATTTCATACTCATACTTAGGGGGGAGCAAAACCGAACCAATGTCCAAAAACCGAAAATCCAAACCGAACCGAACCAAACCGATCCATTTCATAGTTTGGTTCGATTTGGTTTTAAGTTATGAAGAAGTTTGGACTTTGGTTCGGTTCGGTTTGGTTCGGTTCAAAACCGGAAAACCGAATAATTGGTAAAATATTAAAATTAATTATAAAATTAATATATACTAATTGTAGAGAATTTTAGACATTATATTGCTTTATAGTTTTATATTGTGATTTTTTTATGTTAATTTATAGTTGTTAAAACTTGAGAGTTGAAAAAAGAAGAAGAGAATTTTAGTATTTTATTGTGATGTAATAGTATTATTTAGTATTACTGTTTTTTCAAGTTAATTTTTTTGTATTTCTTTTGTTTTTTTTTTAAACAAACTACTGTAAGCGCCGGAATTCTACAAAAAAAAAAAAGAGTATAGTCATACGACTGTAACTAAACTATAGTCGTACGATTGTAGATCGCGGCAGTTGAGCCAACCCATACCTCAAAAGCTGAAAAAACAGAAGGAAAGGGAGACAGAGGGAAAGAGGAGAAAACAGACAGACGGGGACAGACAGAAAAAAAAAAGGAAAAGAAAAAGAGGAAAGAAGAGAAAGAAGAGAAACAAAGAAAGAAAGAACTGAACTTCAAGAATCCCTCAGCATTTGGAAATTTTTGGACCCAAAATCCCTAACCCTAACTTAAGGAGAAAAGTGCGGATTTCAGTGGATTGGAGCGACGCCAGGGGTCAATCCTACGGTGGACGCACGTCAAAGAGGTAAACACTTCTTTTCCCCTCTCTTTTTCAAGCTTTCTGGGTGCTTGGTGTGCTTTTTCTGCTTTTCTATCCTTTTTTCTGCGTTTCTGTTCTGGAAATCAAGAACACTGTTCTTGAGTTTGATGAACAGTCGTACGACTGTAGTTACAGTCGTACGAGTGTTCTTGATTTCCAGGTGATTTTCTTTCCAGTTTGTTTTAAATAAGATTTTGGCAAAATCCTGAGTCTGGAGTGTTTACAGTCACACGACTGTAATTTACAGTCGTACGACTGTAGTTATATTCGCACGACTGTAATTTACAGTCGTACGACTGTCGTTTCCAGAACCAGAATTTCACCTTTAAGCTCCAAAAATTTCATAAAAAAATCCATAAAAATCATAAAAAATTAGAAAATCATCAAAATGAATTTTGTTGTGTGCATTCACGACCATAGATTCAATTTTCAGTAAAATTGCATTTAGAACAATTCAACGACGGAGACCCAGTTCTCCCGAAAACCGACTCACTTAATATGTAAAAATGCATGCAATTGGTTTCAAAATGATTTTCCCTTAAAAACCAAAATACAGGGACGTTTCAAAATGTTTTCCAGATCTAACCGGGCCGGCTAGCCGAGCCAATCCGGTTATCCCTTAAATGCATGCCCCCAATTCTTGATTTTCCAATTCTGTCTATTTAAGTCCTAGTCATGGCGTGCCGTATAAATTGTGCTAACCTTTGTTTTGCAGCTTTTATTTATATTTATTTTTTATTTTATTTGTATTTTAATAGAATTAATCGTGTATTTAGGCGATTGTAAATATTTTTTAGATTCTCGTATATCCTAGGCGATTGTACAAGTGAGGCGAGAGTTTTTATTTTTCCATTCGATTTGGTTGTAAGCCAATTAATATTTATTTCTTTTCCTTACTTTTGTATTAAATATTTGTATGCGCGCTGTATGCCCTTTTATATTCAATAAAATTGACTTTAGAATTTGAAATATCATCTTTGAACATTGACCAATTTTATTTTAATTAGACACGAAATAAGGGACTTGTCCGGACCCGAATCTCTGGATAGTGTAGCGACCGTTCGTCCGGTTCAGCTACATAAGAATTTCCCGGTTGAGCTGAGCCAGGTGGCGACTCTACAATATTCATCGAGACTTAGGTCTCGGTTCTTTTAAGCATTAATTCCATTTATTTTCCAAAACCGATTTTTCATTCATAAAAACCCCACGCGAGGGAGGGGCCCGCCCGAGATCGTGGCGCCCCTTCCGAGAGGGAGTCCCGCGTCTCGTTGAAAACACGTCATCCGCTCACAGTGGCGACTCCGCTGGGGATTTCTTAAAAAAGTTTTCTTAAAAACTTAAAACAATTTGACAAGCCCTGAAAAGTGTCTAATTAAAATAAGGTGGATGATTCTCGATTGGTATTTCATTTTGCATCTTTAGCTAGACATGCTTGCATTAGATTTAGTATCCATTTTCAGCCCGGTGGATTGTTGAAGTGTCGCCTAAGTTCCTCTTGGTCTTAGGGGCACGGATACGAAACACCACTCATAGCCTCGTACGAACCCCTTCGTTCGGACCCTTGAGTGGGGAGAAGTGAGGAGTATATTTTGCTATGGGAACCTTGATTTTCAACCCGACTTGGGCCGAACTCATATAGGCAGCCCTAGCTGGATTCCTTTAGGATACCAAAATAATTGTGTGAATAATAATAAAATCGCGCCTTCATCACCCCTTGTTGGTGATCGAAGTGAACCCCACCTAGGACTCGGTTAGAATTCTTTTGAGACCGACCACGCTTGTAGAAATAAGGTTGGAAGTATTCGCTTCGTGTGCTACATGTTATACGCCTTTTGACATTTCACGACATACCATAATCATCATTTTCCATACACGATTAACATTATCCATTCATAAAACATTTTGTGTGATACTAACCCACATTTTTATGCAGCCACGTATATTTTATTTTCGTGTGCAATCATTAAGTCATCCGTTTGCCATTCATACTAACCCTTTCTTTTCCAGCCATAACATTAAATTTGTGTAATTAGCATTTTTCACATGGCATACATAACATCATTATGTGTGTCATGCATCCTAACCATGTTTTTGTGCAGCCATTTGCATTTTGTGTGTCATAAGCACTCACGACATATCACCTAAATTCAATTAGGGGCATTCCAAGGACGCCCACCACAATCATATCGTCCCATCATATATCGGGTATCCTAAAATACCCGTGTGTTTCCGATGCACCGGATTGCATTCGGCCATTATACCAAACCATTTCATTCAGTAGAGACCACAATCGTCCTAGGTGTATTTCCGCGTGACAATCCACATGATACATTTCATGATATCATATCCATCCATCACAAATATTATATGGCTCTGTGATCCACATCGGGTTACTTCATGACATTGCTATATCATTCAAGGCGCTCCCCGAGTGCCGGATTAGCACGCATGTAGGGGCATTTCATAATATTATCAAATCATAAAAGGTGTTCCCCGAACGCCGAACTTCTGTCTGTGTCCCCGTCACATGCGACTCTCTCATAACATCATCTCATTTCATATGCTCAAAAGCATCAGAACTCTGTCCATGGGCCGGCCCCATGTGACCATTTCATATCATCTCATAGACCTATAAAGCGTCGAACTTCGTCCGTGTGTACACACGCGACCATTTCACGAAATTCATTAGGTGCCCCAAAAGCACCGAACTTTCATCCGTGTGGCGGTCTACACACGGCATTTTTCGCATAGCATTGGGTGTTCTTGGGATGTCCAAAAATAAAAATAAAAATAAAAATAAAAATAAAAATAAAAACAAAGGGATCATCCTCATTATCTCACGATGTACATCTCATTCATCCATCTAACATTTAAGCATTCCATAACGTTCGAGCACTCCATAAGCACCGAGTACTTTACTGCATGCACTAAGTCACTTAAGTGTTCCGAAAACGCTAGAAGCTTCATCAAGCCCCTTATGTCTTCCATAATCCTTAGAAACCTTATCCTTGTGTCCCGCACATCCAAATACCAAATATCTTTCTGTGCAAGACAAGCTCTGCACACTTCCTCCCCGTGTAAGACCAAGCTCTACACGTACCGCTCCAAATCTCTCCTTGCAAGAGCAGCTTTGCACGTACCGCATCAAACTCTACCCTTCCTCCCCGTGTAAGACTAAGCTCTACACGTATCGTTCCAAAATATCTTTCTGTGCAAGACAAGCTCTGCACACTTCCTCCCCGTGTAAGACCAAGCTCTACACGTACAGCTTCAAATCTCCCCGTGCAAGACCAGCTCTGCATGTATCGCATCAAACTCTACCCTTCCTCCCCTTGTAAGACCAAGCTCTACACGTACAGCTTCAAATCTCCCCGTGCAAGACCAGCTCTGCACGTATCGCATCAAACTCTACCCTTCCTCCCCGTGTAAGACTAAGCTCTACACGTATCGTTCCAAAATATCTTTTTGTGCAAGACAAGCTCTGCACACTTCCTCCCCGTGTAAGACCAAGCTCTACACGTACCGCTCCAAATCTCCCCATGCAAGACCAGCTCTACACGTACCGCATCAAACTCTACCCTTCCTCCCCGTGTAAGACTAAGCTCTACACGTACCGTTCCAAAATATCTTTCTGTGTAAGACAAGCTCTGTACACTTCCTCCCCGTGTAAGACACGCTCTACACGTATCGCTCTAAACATTAAACCTCTTCCCATGTAAGAAACGCTCTACACGTACCGCTTTAAACACTACATCTCTTCCCCGTGTAAGATCCGCTCTACACGTACCATTTCAAATGCCAACTCTCCTCCTGTGTAAGATACGCTCTACACGTAAACCCTTCGCAAGTATCACCTTGCTTCGATCCGTGGACACCCTGTGTGTCATCTTATCCATATGGTGTATATTTATACGCCACGCTATACTTCAGCATATAGCTTCATCAATTCATTGCATTTTACATGTTTCCATTCCTGGCTTTGTGTGCACTTGACTAGCTTAGGGTTCCATAACATGACATGGCATCACATGACATCATCATTCATGCATGCATGCACCATATCTCGTATTTATACCTATATCATCCCTTGACTTGGTATCCTCTGTGCGCATGTCCCAGTCAGTGCTAACGAATGTTCTTATCAGGGAAGAAAGGGAAGGAGTCTCGAGAATAGCTGGCCCAGTGAACTTCAACATCGTAACAGATATCCTTGATGATTATATTGCCTCATCACAATTTCAAAAGGCGGTCAGGGAAGAGGCAGCGGCAATGTTGAAGGAAATGCTAGGAGGTGATCTGGACAAGATTGAAAAGCTGATGACAAGGTGCTCTGAACTGGAGGCACGTATGATTGTGCTTGAGGGAGCATTGAGAGGGTTGACTGGTGAAGCAGAATCGAAGGCCCCCCTCAAAGCCAACACTGGCCTTATTCCGCGGCCAACCAAGATTCTGCTCCCTAAGGGTGATGGAAAGGGCATATCCCCGTGGCCTTTTTCACTGAGCCAATTATTTGCCAAATGTAGAAAAGAGGGGCTTCTATAGAGCATCAAGCCGTATGTGGAGCCGGCACCGGATCAAAAGAACAACTTCTGTACCTATCATGTAGCGACAGGTCACCGAACCAATGTTTGCTATATTTTAAGGAAGGAGATCCGGAAGTTAGTTGATGAGGGAAGATTAAAGGTGCCATCCGCTACTAATGAACAACTAGGGGCAAGCAGGGAGACGGTAAAGAAATTCCTCAAACCTCCCGGGGAGAGGAATATGATGAAGAGCTCTAAAGCCTGATCTGATGAGAGTGGGGCAGTGATCGGATAAGGAATAGTCGGGCGCTGTGAGATCAATACCTTTAGAGGCTCCTTCTCGTAGGGAACTTATTTTGTTTGTAAAGTGTATTGAACTCATTTTGAATGCAATGCATCTTGTTATTTTCTTACTTATGTGGTGATTACATGTATATGGCATTAAGCATGCATTTGATCATCTGAACCGAAATGTCCATCACGCATAATATTAAGATGCATGACATTAATCTGAGTCTTACAGGGAATTTACAAGTGAACCTGACTTCGGTTAAGCCCTTTTCTTTAAAAAAAAAAGAGAGAGAGAGAGAGAGAGAGAAAGAGAAGAAGTCTGCCAAGCAAATAATGGAATGGCACCATTTCATTCGAATCAATTGCCAAACTAGATCAGTGATCCCTACAAACCACGATCCTAAACGCTGTTGGTCTTGCCCTAAAAGTTTCAACTTGGACAGCCCACAATACACCCAAATCAAACAATTGTTAAATCTCAGAGCCAATCACCAGAACGAAGCTTTGAGCTTAACTCACGCTCAAGAAAGCATCCCACATCAAAAACCAAACCCATCAAAAAGCACCAAGCCCTAAGAAATCCAAATGACCTTTGCCACCCACCATGCTGTAAAACTCTGAAGCAGACATTAGTTTTAGTGCATGCATAGTTTTGTTTGTGTGGCATTCATGTGCATATGACATCGCACATGCATTGTTCATCCAAAAGGACATATCAAACACGCATGACATACATGGATCTGAATGCAGCAGGAAAATCAATAGGTGGTTGTGGTTTGGATTTAACTTCTTTAAAAAAAAAAAAAGAAGAAGAAGGAGGGCAAGCACCGGTGGAAGATCTCAGCTCTCTCTTACAGTCAAATTTCTACTCCCGGCCTAAAGTTATGCTCTCTTCAATCATAGAGTCAAACTCTGTTGAGTGCTTAATGAATCTGGGGGCGGCCCACCTATTGCATGAAATGTCGGGGTCAATGAGTTGAGACAATGGAGATAAGTACGTTGTTGCCTGTTCTGAAAAGTTAACTTCGTGCGGTGACAGAGAAGATCGGTGTCTTTACCAAAAGCAGTTCCCTTTTCACTCTCCTCTCTGTCTTCTCCATTTGCCTTCAACACCTTTGTCTTCCCTTTATTGTCTTTCCTTCACTTTCATCTTCTATCTTTCATCTTCTCTCTGGGACTTAAACCGATTTTGTGATTCCATATTTCCTACCTTCAATGGCTTCTAACAAGAAGTTGAACCCCAATGCTACTCCATATTGTATTTTTCCGTATCATCTCATCAGCAGAAGGGCGATGGAGCAGGTGGTTATGGCGCCGTTTCAATCCGTCTTCGTTTATCATCAACCTGTACCAAATTGGGGATACCCTTTTAATCCCATGCCATTTCTCTTCAATCTAAACTCCCAGACAAATTATTTGGTACCCTCAGATAGTGGGAAGGGTTTTGATTTGATGATAGATAGAGGATTTGGATATGAGTCTGCTTCAAATGAGTTCAACAATGCTAAAAAAAGGGGGAAAATGAAATATATAGCTCTAAGATTCCAGAGTAAGAAGAAAATAGTTTCTGTAGGTGAAAAGGAACAACAGTGGTCAGCCAAGAAATTGACAATTGATTAGACCAAGCTGATTAAAAGAGAGATTGAAGCTAATCTTGGTGGAAAAACAAGCCTGATGACCAGAAACCTACCAAATCAGTTTCAAGGACATAATCTGCTGCAAATTCTGGACAAGCATTGTCTGAAGGAAAACAAGAATAAGTCCAAAGGTAAGCCTGCTTATGATTTCCTCTGTTTGCCTATGGATTTCAAGACTGGAGGAAATTTTGGTTATGCATTTGTGAACTTCACCAACTTTGTTGGGACAACTTGGCTTTACAAAGCTTTCAACAATCATGAAAGGGACAATACCATCAACAGGAAAGCTAGCAAAGTCTGTTGTGCTCATATTCAAAGGGAAAGTTGCATTTACCAACCATTTCAAGGATTCAGTCTTCGGGAACCGTGTCTGAACTGAAATTTGGGGTGAATTGGAAACATGAATACAGCATCAGACCGCAGGAGAATCCAGTGGTTACTTGAATTCATCTCAGGTTATCTGTCCACAATGGCAACTCTATCCAATGATCGGGCTAAAAAAAAATCCCTATCCAATGTGTAAAACCGAAAGGGCATATTGGTAATTTGAAGAGACATCAATTAAAGCCAGAGCCACATCTTAGATTTTCCTAATGCATCCGCATCCATTATGTCATGAATGTTTTGCATTCAATTTCGGTGTTCAATATGCATTTGTCATGTCATTGCATGTCAATGTTCACTTACAGGCTACATTGCACAGCAAACCTTGTCTGTGGAAGTGCTTCACTCCCCAAACACAAGCCCTTAATACTCTTCAAACACAAACCTATAATATCAGGGGCAAGTAAAAACCAAACCATTGGGTATCATCGACCGCAGTGTCTTTGTGAGTCGCAATGAACATATCAAGATATATCTTTCTTATCCTAAGACAAACTGTTGCGAAAGGGATCAACGCAGACAAAAAGGCCCATCACAGAATCTTTCTCAAAAAAAAAAAATTGTTGACACGGAAAACCGAAAGGACGTGTCGGCAACAGGAGAGGGGTGATGTACAAAGTCAGAGTCAATGTCACATTCCCTGTTATACTCATTCTGATGCCACCATTACAATATTGTGCATGTTTAGATTTCCGATCAGATGTTCATCTTGCATGCACCATGCCATTACATATAAACATCCATCAGTAGGACATTGCATCCAAGCCCATGACAATATCGCAGAAACTCCTGTAATGCGATACGGAAATGCAAAGTCTCACTCTCATCTTCTTGCTCAATCAAACGGACCATCCGTCGGCATAGCCTACTACCCTGATCCACTGAGCTTGACAACGCTTCAGAATATGCAGAGGGTAAAGTGGAAAGTCACTCAAGATGGCCAACTCCCCTAATACCTGGATTGGCGTAGTACTCAGTCGGCCAGGAGACACGTCGGAGCAATCGGACTAAGTCACCTGGGCTACCATCGGGGCCAGTCACAAGCCGTGAATTCCGTCTCCAGACCCGTACAGATACCAAGGACAAAGCATAAGCCACATGTTGCATGCATACATTTAGAACTATACATGCATCCGTACATACATGCATACGTTTAAAGTAAACACGTACAATTCATATGCATATGCATCGCAACTCATCCAAGTGTAGGTATCCACTGCCATCACCAAGTCTCCCCTAACCAGGGTTGCTCTCAAAGCAGAGATGGCACAATGTCGGGGAAGAACAATCAAGTTTCCAAGGGGCAGAGCAATCAAGCCGTATTTATCCTTGATCGAAGGGGCAAAAATTTTTTTTTCCAAAATCATCGATCAAGGGATCAATACTCATTCTCCAGCCAACATCAAAATTATCATCCCTAAATCTATCTCCTCACTTCAGTCAAGCTAGATTTTCAAACCCTTGAACTCCAGTATGTTCAAGCATGGTTATAAATCCTTAAATTCCCTTCTCTTTATTCAAGCAAGATTTTTAAACCCTTGAACTCCAGTACGTTCAAGCATGGTTGCAAATCCTTGAATTCCCTTCTCTTTATTCAAGCAAGATTTTTAAACCCTTGAACTCCAGTACGTTCAAGCATGGTTGCAAATCCTTGAATTCTCTTCTCTTTATTCAAGCAAGATTTTTAAACCCTTGAACTTCAGTACGTTCAAGCATGGTTATAAATCCTTGAACCCTTCTCTTCATTCAAGCCAGATTTCAAACCCTTGAACTCCATTACGTTCAAGCATGGTTATAAATCCTTGAATCCCTTTCTTCATCAAGCTAGATTTTCAAACCCTTGAACTCTAGTACGTTCAAGCATGGTCGCAAATCCTTGAACCCTTTTTTCAATCAAGCCAGATCTTAAATCCTTGAAATCCATTATGTTCAAGCATGGTTTCAGATCCTTGAACCTCTTATTATTTCAAGTCCACCCAATTCTAGTAAGATCTCAAATCGTCAAAATTCCACCTTCCTTTGCCTCGGGTAACATAGACCCGATATCGGCTTAACCGCATTCCATCTTTTTTTGCCTCGGGTAACCTAGACCCGGTGTCGGCTTAGTTCTACATCAAACCCTTTATTTCATTCAAGCTAGATTTCGAATCCTTGAACCTTCTTCAAGCATGATTCCCAATCCTTGAAAAATTGCCCAAGCCATATTTCGGATTCTTGAAGATTGATTCAAGCAAGATCCTAGATCTTTGAAACCAATTCGAATCCCACACTTCAAACTCACCTTTGCCTCGGGTAACATAGACCCGATATCGGCTTATTTCTTCCTCAACTTTGCCTCGGGTAACCTAAACCTGATATCGGCTTATTTCCTCATCAGCTTTGCCTCGGGTAACCTAAACCTGATATCAGCTTATTTCCTCCCCAGCATCGCCTCGGGTAACCTAGACCCGACATCGGCTTATTTCAATAGAAGGTTCTTTCCTATGTCTGCGGGGCTTTGAGTTGCGTTTCTCAAATTCACATCATCTATCCCAGACTAAGATCGGGTGGTGAATTTGATCACGCGAGGGGCAGCTGTAAGCGCCGGAATTCTACAAAAAAAAAGAGTATAGTCGTACGACTATTGCTACAGTCGTACAACTGTAACCGAACTACAGTCGTACGATTGTAGATCGTGGCAGTTGAGCCAACCCATACCTCAAAAGCTGAAAAAAGAGAAGGAAAGGGAGACAGAGGGAAAGAGGAGAAAATAGACAGACGGGGACAGACAGAAAAAAAAAAGAAAAGAAGAAGAGGAAAAAAGAGAAAAAAGAGAAACAAAGAAAGAAAGAACTGAACTTCAAGAATCCCTCAGCATTTGGAAATTTTTGGACCCAAAATCCCTAACCTTAACTTAAGGAGAAAAGTGCGGATTTCAGTGGATTGGAGCGACGCCAGGGGTCAATCCTACGGTGGACGCATGCCAAAGAGGTAAACACTTCTTTTCTCCTCTCTTTTTCAAGCTTTCTGGGTGCTTGGTGTGCTTTTTCTGCATTTCTATCCTTTTTTCTGCGTTTCTGTTCTGGAAATCAAGAACAGTCGTGCGACTGTTCTTGAGTTTGATGAACAGTCGTATGACTGTAGTTACAGTCGTACGACTGTTCTTGATTTCCAGGTGATTTTATTTCCAGTTTGTTTTAAATAAGATTTTGGCGAAATCCTGAGTCTGGAGTGTTTACAGTCACACGACTGTAATTTACAGTCGTACGACTGTAGTTATATTTGCACGACTGTAATTTACAGTCGTACGACTGTCGTTTCCAGAATCAGAATTTCACCTTTAAGCCCCAAAAATTTCATAAAAAAATCCATAAAAATCATAAAAAATTAGAAAATCATCAAAATGAATTTTGTTGTGTGCATTCACGACCATAGATTCAATTTTCAGTAAAATTGCATTTAGAACAATTCAACAACGGAGACCCGGTTCTCCCGAAAAATGACTCACTTAATATGTAAAAATGCATGCAATCCGACAAAATTGGTTTCAAAATGATTTTCCCTCAAAAACCAAAATACAGGGACGTTTCAAAATGTTTTCCAGGTCTAACCAGGCCGGCTAGCCGAACCAACCCGGTTATCCCTTAAATGCATGCCCCCAATTCTTGATCTCCCAATTCTGTCTATTTAAGTCCTAGTCGTCGCGTACTGTATAAATTGTGCTAACCTTTGTTTTGTAGCTTTTATTTATATTTATTTTTGATTTTATTTGTATTTTAATAGAATTAATCGCGTATTTAGGCGGTTGTAAATATTTTTTAGATTCTCGTCTATCCTAGGTGATTGTACAAGTGAGGCGAGAGTTTTTATTTGTCCATTCGATTTGGTTGTAAGCCAATTAATATTTATTTCTTTTCCTTACTTTTGTATTAAATATTTGTATGCACGCTGTATGCCCTTTTATATTCAATAAAATTGACTTTAGAATTTGAAATACCATCTTTGAACATTGACCAATTTTATTTTAATTAGACACGAAATAAGGGACTTGTCCGGACCCGAATCTCTGGATAGTGTAGCGATCGTTCGTCCGGTTCAGCTACATAAGAATTTCCCGGTTGAGCTGAGCCGGGTGGCGACTCTATATTATTCATCGAGACTTAGGTCTCGGTTCTTTTAAGCATTAATTCCATTTATTTTCCAAAACCGATTTTTCATTCATAAGAACCCCACGTGAGGGAGGGGCCCGCCCGAGATCGTGGCGCCCCTTCCGAGAGGGAGTCCCGCGTCCCGTCGAAAACGCGTCGTCTGCTCACAACTACTTATATAAAATTTTTATTTTGATTTTTTTTAAAAAAGTTGATGTTTTTGGTTCGAACTAGTCCAAACCGAATCGAACTGAACTAGTTCGGTTTGGACTGAACCGAATTAAAATTTAGTTTGGATTGAATTGGTTTATAAAATATAATGTTTTTTGGATCGGTTTTTTTTAGTTCGATTCGGTTTTTGAACCGAACCGGTCCATGCTCACCGCTACTTATACTAGAAATTTCTTCCATTTGCATAACATCTGGAACATTTGAGAAGAAAAGTGCAGTAGCCTTTTCATTGTTTTTTTAATGGAAGTTTGGGATATGATGAACATAAGAATTAAAAAAAATTCTGTTTCACTTTTCTTTTCTCCTTTGTCGATTTTTTTTATCTAGGTTAGTTTAATATTAATAATAATAAATTAAGGTTTATAAGATGTATGAAAGAAAGAGAAAAAGAAGTGAGAGAGAGAGAATTTCAAAAGGGTAAAAGAGTATTTTTCTAATTTAACGGGTCTCATTAGTTATGTTGAAAAATAGTCAAATAGTGAGATGACATAGTTGACTTGTTGTAGCAGGTCATTAGGACCACAATGGTAGGTCACCTGTAAATTCATGTATTTTTATGTTACAAAATGAATTTTATGTATTAAACTGTGAAAAATGCTATAGTCTATGTACTATGAGTGTAATTTACTTGTCCAAATTCCAATGCTTCTTTAGATAATCCATTTGAAGCATAACCTTTAATAGGCATTCTTAACAAAATAATTTCCTTCTCTTCTTTGGCATTTGATCTTTAATAGGTTTATTTATTTGATTGAATAGATAAATAATATTAAGGAGAACACCAACCCTTAGGAAGAAGAATTGAACTGATTAACTAATGTATTGTAAATTGACTAGTTAAGTGAAATTAAACCCTATCTATCTCTAAGCTATTGTTCTTATCTCAAATTTATGTTTTAACTTAAGTCTTTAAGTTTCATTATAATATTAGTTTTACATAATCAAAACCTCACTTATTTGGTCGTCTAAATAACTGTTTAGCTCTACTAGATTTGGTACATAAATAATAGTCTTTGTAGGATCGACTCGTGCTTGTCATGATACTGCTTGATACGATAGGGTACACTTGCTATAGGAATAAACACGCATACTTTATTTCAGCCTATCAGCTCTCCATGATAGCTATTTTTAAGAGTTTTGTGGAGAGGAGAATGTTGCTTATGAGTAGGCTAATGATGCAAACTGAGTTGCATGCTACACTACGGGTATAGCCACTGTTAGTGTTTATATTGCCACTAGAGGTTTATTGTTTAGAGGGAGGCCAAACTCTAGCTATGAACTTGGAAAAAGCACTATCCCCATTTGATTATTGCCAAACGGTAGTCCACACACAATTTTCCCATGGCAATGTGATGTCGGTCATTATAGGTCCTACTATTGAAGTTACTTTGACATTGGGAGTGGTTGTCACTGGTTGTAGCTGAATGAGTAGGCTCTGAATTATGGTGGTATATGTTGGTCCTATAGTTTCCATCACCCTGTAAACTAGAAAGTTTGCATTGTTCCGATGATACCAGCCACTATAGATGGTATAGTGACGATTGCGAAGAAGAGGAGATGACTAAAGTCATCATGCTTCCTTGAGTTCTTAAAGTCATTATGTCCATGCTTACCACAGCACTGATGTTGTTGAGAGAAAAATCCTTCTGAATATCGGATGTCCATTATTAAGAACATCAAATATGTAGGGATTCATCATAAAAAATCAACAGTTTTGCAGTGGAAGCCAATTGAAATTTTCTCGAATCCAAGCCCAGTAGCTTATGAAATAGAAATAAAAGACAATGAAAAGAGGAAGAAGAGAATCAATCTAACCTTAAAAGTCTCTTATAGAGACAGCTGCAGAAACCAATGAAGATTTCCTTTATACTCCCATATACGAACGGCTTTAGAGCAAGAACCCGTGCTAGCAGAGGATAGGAAATCAATAGTGAGTACACAAGGGGGGCTGAAAATTTTCAAGAGAAAATTCTCTGCCCTCGCCGAAATTTTGAGTGCCAAAATTAGGTTTTGGGTTTTATCTTTAAGTTGTTTTTATACCTCTAAAACCCTAGGGCTAAAAATAATTACTATATGTTAAAATTCAATTGTAATTTAATTTCAATTTTCATGTATGTGATTATATTAGACTATATAATATAACGCATGACATTTAAATTAAAATTAATTTGCCTAATTAAATTTACCTAATAAATTATTTTAGACTTCACTTAAATTAAATATATATAAACCTATATATGTATAATATTTCCACCAGGAAATAAATTTATAAATTAATTTATTCAAATTAATTCTATGAAACCCAATTGAAAATTGATTATATTATTTTGATCAATCCAATTGATCTATAATTTAATCAACGAATTTCTCCTCTCCAGTCAATATACTCCAAGTATACAGTTGACCTGTTTCGTTCAAGCTCAGATGTTCAACGTGTACGATCCGGTGGGCCCGTCTTTATATTGGCAGTGGGTCTATTGCCCACAGACTGTAGTTAGGCTCTGCAAGCCATTACAACCCCCAATTAACATAGTGACTGCAGTCTAACGAAAGTCGTAACCCTGTAGTTTAACTTATGTATCCCATGTCATTGATATCGGTGTCCAACATGGAGGCATGGTATCATCACCCTCTTTTGTATCCGGACATTAACTTGATCCCGAATGAACCAATGCTTACAAACAAGTTCCAACTTGTTTGAGTGTGGCCACACTCTTATTAGTTATACTCATCAAATGGCCAGTGATATCTTCTCAGTGGACTACTGAGTGACATTTCCTTCTGCATATTCACAGCTTTTCCATGTTCACCAGCACACCTAATCATACCCATACTTGGTACCCTGTTACAAGTCCTTTAGGCGTACACCAAAATGTGTGAGTTCACATATGAGACCATAATATGGTCAGGTCAAAGGATCCAATATAAGTACTACACGAGAATCACTTGTGATATTATACCTTGTGGATTTCTCGTTCAGTGGATCTATCCAGTACCATGCCCCATTACATGTACTCATAAGCTTGATTGACAATCCATGTTCTATAGCCGGTAAGACACTGTCATACAGTCAAGGTTATGATAATCTTTAGTTCCATTCATTCCTATGACTGGAACTGACTATGAATAACTTTATGGTTATATCGTTTCCCTATCCATGGTCTCACTGCCAAGTGTATGACACTTATCAACATGGATACAAATATGACCATTAGATACTTTATTTATAATATTGCACAAGGTATAAAACAAATAGATTAGTGCCTTTATTTAATAACACAAATGTACAATACATCAATCTATTAAAAGATCTAAAATGTATAATACAATACAATGACTAATGCCTTGGGACAAGAGCATTCCAAATAATCTCCCACTTACACTAGTTCCAACTAGGCATGGGCCTAATCCCTATAGATTTAGTATGACCCTCGTGCTTGACCTGAGACCGCACCTTGGTCAAAGGATCTATGACATTATCCTTGGTGTCTACTCTGTGTAATGAAATGTCACCCCTCTCGACGATCTCTCGTATGAGGTGAAACTTCCTAGGTACGTGCTTCGTGTTCTTGTGTGACCGAGGCTCCTTAGCTTGTGCAACAGCCCCATAGCCCGAAAATACTGATATTTTTAATTAAAACAGAAAATTAAAATAAAAAAAATACAATTCAACTAAGAATCAAATCAACAAATAGAAATCCAAGAGCACATAACCAATATGCATATAACCATTTCCATTTGCAAAATCAAATTGAGGAAAAATCAAAACCCCAAAACCAAGAATCCTAAAATAAAATACCCAATTTCAAAACCATGGTATTCAATCCTGTTAAGGATTTTTATGGATCATAAGCCTACTCTTATACCACTGTAGGGATTCATCATTGAAAATCAACTGTTTGGCAGCGAAAGCCGATTGAGATTTCTAGAATCCAAGCCTAGGAGCTTATGTAATAGAAAAAAAAATGAAAAGTGGAAGAAGATAATTAATCTAACCTTGAAAGTCTCTTCTAGAGATGGCTGCAGAAACCAATGAAGATTTCCTCTATACTCCCGTACACGAACGGTTTTAGAGTAAGAACCCGTGCTAGCGGAGGATCAAAAATCAATAGAGAGTACTTAAGGGGGGCCAAAAATTTTCAAGAGAAAATTCTCTGTCTTGGCCGAAATTTTGAGTGTAAAAATGAGGTTTTGGGTTTTATCTTTAAGTTGGTTTTTAGACCTCTAAAACCCTAGGTCTAAAATAATTACTATGGGTTAAAATTCAATTGCAATTTAATTTCAATTTTCATGTAGGTGATTATATTAGACCATATAATATAGCACATGATATTTAAATTAAAATTAAAATTAATTTGCCTAATTAAATTTACCCAATAAATTATTTTAGACTTCACTTAAATTAAATACATATAAACCTATATATATATAATATTTCCACCAGGAAATAAATTTATAAATTAATTTATTCAAATTAATTTTATGAAACCCAATTTAAAATTAATCATATTATTTTGATCAATCCAATTGATCTATAATTTAATCAACACCAGTCAGTATACTCCAAGTATATAGTTAACCTATTTAGTTTAAACTCAGACATTCAATGTGTACGATCTTGTGGATCCGTCTTCATGTTGGCAGTGGGTCTATAGCCCACAGACTGTAGTTAGGCTCTAGTAAGCCATTACAGCCCCCAATTAAGACAGAGACTGCATTCTAACGAAAGTCATAACCCTGTAGTTTAACTTATATATCCCATGTCATTGATATCGGTGTCCAACATGGAGCCATGGTTGTGTCTGGACATTAACTTGATCCTGAATGAATCGATGCTCACAAACAAGTTCCAACTTGTTTGGGTATGGCCACACTCTTATCAGTTACACTTATCAAATGGCCAGTGATATCGTCTTAGTGGATTACTGAGTGACATTTTCTTCTGCATATTCACGGCTTTGCCATGTTCACTGGCACTTCCGGACGTACCCATACTTGGCACCTTATTACAGGTCCTTTAGGCGTACACCAAAGTGTGTGAGTTCACATGAAAGACCATAATAGGTCAGGTCAAAGGATCCAAAATAAGTACTACATGAGAATCACTTATGATACTATACCATGTGGATTTCTTGTTCAATGGATCTATCTAGTACCATGCCCCATTACATGTGTTCATAAGCTTGATTGACAATCCATGTTCGATAGTTAGTAAGACACCGCCATACAATCAAGGTTATTAACGATCCCAAATAGGCTAGCTACAGTACTAGAGGGGGGTGAATAATACTGTATACCGAATAAAAATTTCGTAAACGATTTGGAAAATTCTTTTTGAATAAAAACAATTTTCTTTTGCTAAACACAAGTTTTACAAAAATGCAGAATTAATAAACTAGTAAAACTTGTGAATATAAATATGCTTGACTAAAAATAAAAATGTCTTCAAATAAAAAAAGCTATTAATTTAAATTGCAAGAATTTAAATAACAGTAAATATAAAGAGAGTAGGGATAGAGGAATGAAGATACCAAATTTTATCCTGGTTCGACCCAACCGGTTTACGTCCAGTCTCCAAGCCAACCACTTAAGATTTTCCACTAATGTTTCCTTGACGGGCAGGAAACAAGCCCATGTTACTTTTTACGAGCTCTAGTAACAAACTCAATAATTTTACAAGGCTCAGTATCAAACCTCTACCGTTACTTTTCTGAGCTCAAGTAACAAACTCTTCTGGTGCTTTTTAAAGCTCAAACACTAAACTTATCCTGTTATTTTTTCAAAGCTCAAATACCAAACTTTTACCAATGCTTTTTCAAAACTCAAGCACCAAATTATCTCGATATTTTTAAAGCTCAAATACCAAACTTATACAATCTTTGTTGATCACATTATCAACAAAGTAAATCCCCTCACACAAATCCCTTGTGTGAAATACGAAACTAGAATTATAGAATATCTGAATGAACAACAATGAAGCTTTTCTCTCTTTGATTGCTAGAAGGATTTTGTTGGGAAGACTTTATTAATTTGCTCTTCAAAGTATGACATATTGCTTAGTCTTTTGTGAGCGTCGGATTTAAAAAAAAAAAAGCTTATAGTCGTACGACTATCGCTACAGTCGTACGACTGTAGTCAAACTATAGTCGTACGACTGTAGATCTACCCTTAAAAGTAGAAAAAGAAAGACAGAAAAGGAGGACGGGGAAAAAAAAGAGACAAACGGACAGACAGAGAGAAAGGGAGAAAAAGAGAAAGAAGAGAAAACCAAAGAAAAGGGAAAAACTTCTCAATCAGAATCCCTCAGCATTTGGAAATCTCTGGACCCAAATCTCAAACCCTAAGTCAAGGAGAAAAGTCCGGATTTTAGTGGATTAGAGCGACGCCAGGGGTCAATCCTACGGTGGACGCACGCCAAAGAGGTAAACACTTCTTTTCCCCTCTCTTTTATAAGCTTTCTGGGTGATTGGTGTGCTTTTTCTGCATTTTTATCCGTTTTTCTGCATTTCTATTTCTGGAGATCAAGAACAGTCGTACGACTGTTCTTGAATTGATGAACAGTCATACGACTATTCTTAATTTCCAGGTATTTTATTTCCAGTTTGTTTTAAATAAGATTTTGACGAAATTCTGAGTTTGGAGTGATTACAGTCGTACAACTGTAATTACAGTCGTACGACTGCAGTTGAGTTTGCACGACTGTAATTTACAGTCGTACCACTGTAGTTTCCAGAATCAGAATTTCACCTTTAAAACCCAAAAATTTCATTAAAAAAAATCCATAAAAATCATAAAAAATTCCCAAAAATTCCCAAAAAATTAGAAAACCCCAAAAATCATCAAAATGAATTTTGTTGTGTGCATCACGACCATAGGTTCAATTTTCAGTAAAATTACATTTAGAACAATTCAATGACGGAGACCCAGTTCTCCCGAAAACCGACCCACTTAATATATAAAAATGCATGTAAACCAGAAAAAATTGTTTTCAAAATGATTTTCCCATAAAACCAAAATACATGGACGTTTCAAAATGTTTTCCATGTCTAACCGGACCGGCTAGCCGAGCCAGCGCGGTTATCTCCTAAATGCATGCCCCCAATTCTTGATTTCCCAATTCTGTCTATTTGAGTCCTAACTGTGGCGTGCTATATATATTATGCTAACCTTCTGTTTTGCAGGTCTTAATTTCTTTTTTTTTTTTATTTTTATTTTGGATGTAATTTAATAGATCAAATCGTGTATCCTAGGCGGTTGTATTTTTCTAGATTCTCGTGTATATAGGCGATTGTATAAGTGAGGCGAGAGTTTTTATTTTTCCATTCGATTTGGTTGTAAGCCAATTAATATTTATTTCTTTTCCTTATTTTCGTACTAAATATTTTGTATGCGCGCTGTATGCCTTTTATATTCAATAAAACTGACTTTAGATTTTGAAATACCATTTGAGAACATTGGCAATGTTTATTTTAATTAGACACGAAATAAGGGACTTGTCCGGACCCGAATCTCTGGATAGTGTAGTGGCCGTTCGTCCGGTTCAGCTACATAAGAATTTCCCGGTTGAGCTGAGCCGGGTGGCGACTCTACAATATCCATCGAGACTTAGGTCTCGTTTCTTTTATGTATTGATTCCATTTATTTTCCAAAACCGAGTTTCCATTTATAAAAGCCCCACGGGAGGGAGGGGCCCGCCCGAGATCGAGACGCCCCTTCCGAAAGGGAGTCTCGCGTCCCACCGAAAATGCGTCGTCCGCTCACATCTTTCCTTGCCTTTGTTGATTCAATTATTCTCTTTATATAGGTTTTGAAGGTACCCATCAAGAGCTTGAAGTTGGCCATTGGACATAGCTCATAAAAGAGATATGACCGTTGCTTTTGAGGTCCTAAAGGTAGTATAACCATTGTAGCTCCTGAAGGAGATTGTGACCATTGCATTTAGCTCTTGATCAAAATATGGCCGTTACTTCCAGGTCTTGAAGATAATGTGGCCATTGTTTGAAGCTTGTAAACAAGAATATAGTTATTGCTTTGAGATCACAATCCATTGCTTGCAGCTTCTGAAGGAATGATGTCAATTGTACTTTAGCTCTTGAAGCATTCCCTTTCACCTTTTGATGATAATATAGTCGTTGAAGCTCTTAATCATTTCCTTCATTCAAGCTTTCTTTAGCTTTCAAGGCAATGTTTATACATTTGATACATTTGACATGTAATAAACTTATTGACCTCTTAATGTTCAGGCTTGATAAATCCTCCTTGTGATGAGCTTCATTTTCTAATAATAATTTACTTAATAATTAATTACAAAATAATTTGTAATAATATTCAAGTAAAAATGATTTTACATATGTGTCAACTTTTCATTTTGTTGTCATAATCGAAACACGATTCAACAATTATTATAATCT
Organism: Euphorbia tirucalli; assembly: GCA_039660915.1. Classification (NCBI taxonomy): domain Eukaryota; kingdom Viridiplantae; phylum Streptophyta; class Magnoliopsida; order Malpighiales; family Euphorbiaceae; genus Euphorbia; species Euphorbia tirucalli. The sequence goes on from CM077639.1 coordinate 19,521,296, forward strand.
TTGGTTCCATTCATTCGCATGACTGGAACTGACTATGGATGGCTTTATGGTTATATCGTTTCCCTATCCATGGTCTCACTGCCAAGTGCATGACACTTGTCAACATGGATATAGATATGACCATTGGATACTCTATTTATAATATTGCACAAGGTATAAAACAAATAGATTAATGCCTTTATTTAATAACACAAATGTACAATACATCAATTTATTAAAAGATCCAAAATGTACAACACAATACAAGGACTAATGCCTTGGGACTAGGACATTCCCAACAGAATATTCGTACTTAAATATAAAGAGAAGAAGGCGTTGATTATCCTATTTGGGAGACACTCGGTGCCGAAGTATTGATTAGTAAGAAAAAGTATAAAAGAAAGACCTTTTTATAACAAAAAAGAAAGACTTAAGTTAAGATGTGAACTAAAGTTGGGGACTAATTTCTTTATGTAGGCATAAGTAGTCCCACTAGAACAAGGGCAACAATATTTACCTATTTCGGAGTTAGATTCCTACTTAGAATGAAACTCTCATGTATAGGACAAGCATAAGAACTAGTTTCCTAATTAGACAAGAGTTGTTGTTTAGGCAGAATGCATTCTCCAACCTATTTAGAGATAAATGGTCGAAAGATCATACCTTCAACATATCTCTAAAATCAAACATTCGTTCAGTTCAGTGCTTAAGACTTGAGTTAATATTGATTAGTAAGAAAAAGGCTAAAAGAAAGACTTTAGTTAAGAAGTGAACCAAATCTAGGAGTTAATCCCTTTATATAGGCAGGGAATCACACTTCCACTGGAACAAAATTCGATTTCTACATATAATGCAACTCTCATGTATAGGACATGCATAAGAATTAGTTAAACAAGAGTTTTTGTATAGATAAGCATCGTATCCTCCTTTTTAAGCAAGAAACGTATTCTCTAAATGACTGAATTTCTAACTTTTCGTCTAGCATATCTCTAAAATCTAACCTTCGTTTGATTTAGTACTTAAAACCTCTCGAAGGTTTGCTTAATGCTAAGCTAAACCAATATCTTGAAAATATTTGGTGTATCAATTTTTATTCTGATTTTATTTACAAAAAATTGTAAAAGGTTTATTTTTTTTTCTAGATGTATTTTTTATGTTGTTTATTTTCTTGCTATATCATTAAAATCACATAGTTAAAGTATTTGTTTAGCTCTTTCACCATATTGGGAAATATTTTTTGTTTCATGCACAATTAAGAAGTTTTAAATGCCTATCTAACTATGTTTTGGTAGTTAAATAACTCGTTTTAATTGTTAAGTTCAGGGTTCAATGTTTCTCACAATTAGATACTACACTCTAAAAAAAAGGAAATATAAAAAAAAAAAAAAAACAAAGCTTAAACTTAACAAATATATATCTGTTGAATATAGAGAAAGAAGAAGCTCGAAAATAAATTTCTATTAGTATGGAGAAATCAATAGAGACCAATTGGATGTAACTCAATTAGTACATCTTCTAATATGGTGGTGGAAATTCATGGTTGTTATAATTTAGTTTGTAATTTAGTTAGTGAGAATATAATATATATATATATATATATATATATATATATATATATATATATATATATATATGAGGAATTATAAGTTGAAAAGGTACAATGATTTCTAACAATTGTGTCTTTCTAACGGGTTATGTCTTTTTAAATTGAAAAGATACAATGGTTTGAAACAGAAAACAATTCATGTATATATGAATGATAAATTGGGTGAGACATAACTTAATCATTCTCAATTTCTGTTCTCTTCTTGCATATATATACTTCTTCTCTTTTTTGGTGTGTCTATATTTTATTGCCGAAATAAAAACACATCATTGATTTTGTGTAATTCTAAAAGATATTGCTATAATGCCAGCAACAACTAGTGAGGGTAAATAATTTTAAAGAAAACATTAATTTAGTGTGTAAAGTCAAAATTATTTTTTATAAGGATTATCTTCTTGCCTTTGATCAATGGTTCCACGTCCGACTTCTGTAAAATCTATTTTTATATTTTATATATAAATATATATAGAAAAGAAAGAATAGAAAGCGGTGGCGAGCGAGGAGACAGAAGATGAAATTGACGTGGCAAATACCGATAAAGCAACACCTGTGAAAATGACGTGGCAATGGGAAGCAAACAAACAATCCCAGCTTTATTGTCATTCGCCTTAGCATTTAAACTGCTTTCTAGCTGTGGTATGTTTCCTTAATATAACGTTAACACTCTCCACCTCACCACAACTTACCAAATCTATACTTTGCTTACGTGGATACTCTCCTATCCCCCAATTCCTATCCCAAATTCCCCTCTCCTTTTACCCTATTTACATTTTTAGCACCCCTCCATAACCAAACTTGGCATTTATTATTGATGCTGAAAATATGCTGCCCTTCCTTTATGGAAATTAGATCACAGACTAGTGGCTTTTAATGGGTTAATTCATTAGCTATCAATTAAGTTTTGGATTCAAATGGATTTAGCTAGATATGGTATTCTTTTGCAGTTTACTCACATATAAGTGTTTTCAAATATGCTTTATAATTAAAATACGCAAAATAAAATATAAATCTTAAATTAAATTAAATGTTTTTTATTTTTGGTTTTTCTAAAAAAAAAAAATTATAGCATGTAGTTTCAAGGGAGCTCAAACCTTGAATCTCTCAATTAAGAATATATACGCTTACCACTAGAATGTTGCAGAATGTGCAAACAAATTAAAAAGGAATCTATAACATTTTTTTTAGACATGACATTTGGCATTAATAGTGGAGATAAAACAAACTTACTAAAAAAAATATCAACAATTTGTAAAATAATAAATATAATTTTTTAATAGATAACTCCGAAGAATATTTCAAAAAATCCGAGTCATTAAATTCGATACTTAGCATTAATAGCAGAGCTAAAACAAATGAATTAAAGAAAATTATCAACTTGCCAAACAAAATTATACTAAAATTTAAAATAAGTTCAGATACTATAATTTATTAATAGATAACCTAGGAAGAAATTTGAAAGACCTGAGTCATTATATTCGACACCTAATATTAATAACAGAGCTAAAAGAAATTTTTCTTTTCTATTAACATGTATATTTATAGAAAGTTTTTTCCTAAAACTTTGGAAGTCGTCGCTCGGGATCTCTTTGAGTCCATCATTAATTTGATGCTACTTATTTTAATTTTATTAAAAAATAAAATATTTTATGAGAATACTAAAAAAAAAAAATCTTTCAGTTTAAGAGTTGTAAAATAATTTCATGAATTATTAAATCATTTACTTTCAAGATTTTAAATATTAAAAATAAGAAAAACTAATTTGTTGCATAAGAAAATGATATTGTTTAGTATAATAATGACTTTTATGTTTTTGTAAGAAGTCAATATTTTAATTATGTATGTATGTATGTATGTATATGAAGACGAATGAATATACGTATTTGTATACTAATAAATAATTTATTTACCCATTGTCTCTGTTCTCTCTCTAGACAATCTCTCTCTTGTCTTTGTGCGTGTGATTTGTAATCCTCGAAAGCACACTAAACACTACTTCCATGGCCAAACCAAAGGCACCGAGACGCACTCTAGACTCTTATACAGTCAAGCACATCAACAAAACCATCAGAGGTATTTCTAATTTTCTCTCTTTTCTGCTTTTTTTCCTTCATTTTCTCTTCGTATTTTCCTTGGAAACAAACGCTACCTAACTGCAGCTCACTCATCGACTTCTTTTCTGTTTCTCTCAGCTGGAGACTGCGTGTTGATGCGACCTTCTGATCCTTCTAAGCCGTCCTACGTTGCCAGGATCGACCGGATCGAATCCGACGGCCGAGGTGCTAACGTCAGGGTTCATGTCCGCTGGTATTACCGGCCGGAGGAGTCGATCGGTGGCCGCCGGCAGTTTCACGGCTCTAAAGAGGTTTTCCTTTCCGATCATCATGATATACAGAGCGCTGACACAATTGAAGGCAAGTGTACGGTTCATAGTTTCAAGAGCTACACGAAGCTCGACGCTGTGGGAAACGAGGACTTCTTTTGTCGCTTTGAGTACAATTCCACCACCGGCGCTTTTAATCCTGATAGAGTGGCCGTGTATGTAACTGTTCCTTAACAGAAAATTTTGTTTGTTCCTGGCTTTCTCCTTGTGCAGGTTTATTTTCATTTTCATTTTCAATCCCTAATTTTTATTGGATAGCAGTTTAATTGAGCTGATTTTGCATGTTTACTCATATAATTAATTGTTCAGTAACTCAACATTTTGTATGCTTATTGGTTTGTGATTTGTTTGTTACTCCACCATGTATCCATGTGCAACCCCAATTGCATAGGCATATGTGAGACTGTACTTGTTAATACAATTGGGCTTGATTTGAGGGTTTGTTCATTTTACGTGCACATTTTATGCATTCCTTTGATGTAGGAAGGTGTTTTTAGAGTTTTTGCAGCTGTATGGTTGTTTGATCTCTATTGTAACTGAGGTTCTAATTTTATGATACATTCTTGTTATTGCAGGTATTGCAAATGTGAGATGCCTTACAACCCCGATGACCTAATGGTTCAATGTGAAGGCTGCAGCGATTGGTACATGTTTTTGAATTTAATTTTTGTTTCAATTTGAGTCCTTTTACATCGTAACTACAATTTGCATGAAACTATGCAACATTCATTTTTTGGGAAAATTTCCTGGTCGAAGACTTGATTGCTTGTTACTGTTGGTTATTGATCTCAATTTGGCTTACACAGTTTTCATCATATACACCCTAACTGATAGGTGTGAGATTTTACAAGTTCAGAGAGGGTAAACTGGCATGGCAGCAATGCATGCAAGCTGCATGAGTAGATTTTTATCAAATTTCTAGGATACTCGACAGCATCTGAGGATCAATTATGGATTAGTTTTAGTTGTTCCATGCATTTGAAAAATACCTTAAAAATGGATTGTTGAAAGAGTCCAAGATGTGCAAACTTGTTAACGAATTCCTAAATTGGAAGTTGTAAAAGTTATACACTAAGGCTTTGTTCATATTAATGTTGTAGATTAATATGCAACTTGGAGATTGGTAAATTATTTGAAAAGTAATTTCCTTTTTTAGCTATCACAATTAAAAGCCTTTTGTTAAACAAAAATACTTATAAATTTTTTTTGACAAAACTATATATTTTATTTTTATGTGATTCTGCATAAACATAAACATAACCGTGGACAATAAATTTGAAAATAGGATTTTACGAGGATGATTATATGTAGCATTCATTTTCTTTGTTGTGCTTTTGCTTTGGAACTTGGGATATTGCTTTAGTTAGTTAGTTAGTTAGTTATTATGTTCGCAAAAGACAATTATGGAAATGATTCACTGCATTTAATCCCCTTTGTCATCTAGAATCGATACTAGTTACTAAGTTTTGTGTAATTGTTGTCTATTTTTGTTTTTTTTCTAAATTGTCGTATGCCATTTTTTGTCTGAATTGTCATATGCCATGTTTTCTCTAAATTGTCCTATACAATTTTTTTTGTGTGTGTACAAATAGTTTTATGCTCGTGGCCCCACTTTGTATTGTGGTATGTTCATTTAGGTGGAGCAAAGCCCTTCTTGCCTATTGTGCTATCACACTTTTTCTTTTTCACCCCTGTAATATGATTGTTACCCATTTGCCCCCTATGGTATGCAAAAAATACTCCAAAATGGCCCAAATAAGCATATTCTGTCATATTCCGTCAACAAAATTGTTAACGGAATATGCTTACTTTAGACCATTTTGGAGCTTTTTTGAATAGCACAGTGGGCAAAAAGGAAACGTCAATAAAACAGTGTGCAGAATGGCAAACCGATGATAGCGCAGGAGGCAAAAAGGTCTTTAGTCCATATTGGCGTAAACATAAGTTGGTCAATAATGAGTTAATGTTTACATCTTTTTCAATTTTTATCGTGCATAGTCAAGATATTGGGAGTAGCAAAAACTTAAACGCCTAAAAGATTTATTTATATAGTTCATATGAACCAATCCAATTAGATGGAAAAAGTAAATAAGTTGCTGAACATAATACTTATTGTTTTCACTACAATTATATATGTCACCAATGAGTTTATGATAATTGCTATCTATGTTATTTTATGGAAATACAATTAACATTTTCTAGAAATATGTAATTTGTTATAACTTAAGCTTTATTCCTTTAGCATTGTGTCAAAAACTTCTAATAATTGTTAGGTTGATAACCTGTGAGGGTCATTTATTAGTTTTAGTGGCAATTGTATTTTCTTATTTGACGCTTATAATTTTTGTTATAACTTAGACCCCTTTAATCTTGAGGATGTAGTATAAGAGTTAAAGCAAATTGAACTAGCGATTTGACAAGAATGGGGTGGTCGTGGTTGGAACAATAGGAAATTGTTAGGGTAAGAAAAACCCTTAAAATAGGATGTTGAATTGAATGATAAAACGCAATGTGTGATGTATTGTTATGTTCCAATCTATGCTTAGGAAACATTTTAATTCTACATTGAACACACTATTAATTTCTTTTACTAAATTGGAATCCTAAACAATAATTGGCTATATGGGTTGCCTAATTTAGATCGAACATCCTTGAATTCAAATGCATCTTTAAGTATCATTCACCCTTGTGACTGGCATCCGTTGATTTGTGCTTTGATAGATGGATTACCGTCAAAGCTATAAATGGATACAAGTTAGAACTATTAAAGACATGACTAATTTGCAAGATAGGCAAAGCTCAAATAAATAGTCATTTTTCATCGACACCTTACCTAGTACAATACCTCCATAAACAAGATGTGTATAGAAAATACTATTCATCTTCCAATCTTCGTTATCTTTGATTGTTGTTGTCAGTACCCTTCATACCATCAAAGGCTTACCTGGAGTTGGATGAACATCAATCTCCTCTATCTTCGCTTTGAATTTATCAGAACTTGGATCTAAATCTAAATAAATTCACTCCTTTGAATGAAATATGCCCCTTCTCTCCACTTATAAAGCATTGGACCTGACAATTGCTACCTCCATCGTTCAAATCAAGATTACTATTCCAATCCGCCTCGTGCTGCTTGGTTTGAAGGTTCCAACATCATGGATTGTTTTGGCCCTTCACTTTCTCTTTAGCCTCATTCTTGAATTGCATGCTGTCCATGTTCACCCTCTGATTTTTCTTTTGAGCTTCTACTGGTTGTTGACATTGCAAAGTTGTATAGGTCAAATCTTCAAACTTTTTTTGCTTTCAGCATCTCCATTGTTAGGGCTGATTGCCTCTATTTGGGTTGCTGCCTTTACCAATCGAAAATGTGAGACCACATAACTTAGTGGAAGAGTTTAGACAATTAGAATAATTACGACAAGAATTGGGCGATTGGGGTTCGAGCAGCAGAAAATAAGTAGCAGCAAGAAAATCGTAAAAGTAAAATTATGAGTAGAATGTGAAAATGGAATATGACAGGAAATCGTTGTCCTGCTAATACTAGTTTGGATAAATTATAATTTAGCTTGAAAACTATTGAATAATGCTTTATAAATAGGTACCTGTATAAAATAATAAAAATAAACCAAAAATTAGGAGTCATAATCTTATCTTAAATTCTCCTACATGAAAATCAAACTATTATGTTCCCAAGTCTTACTCTTTTTTGCCCTATATTGACAAAATTAATCTTGTGCTAATTTTATGTAGACAACCTACATAATCGTGAAAGTTACGTCATTTCATTTGTGCTCATACTGAATGCCAATTAGAATTCCTATTGAACGCTTGATTGAGAAACTTATATAACCTCATGGGAGTGAGATGTTATTAAGGTCAACTTTACATTTTAAATATTGTTTGAAGTTTCGACATGAACTCAGTTTTAAACTTCAACAGGAGAAAGATACTTCTAATAATGTGAAAGGCATATATTCAAAAAGGCAGTGGGTTAGGTTTTTATCAGTTTGTGGTTACTTAGATGTTTGATGTATCCAAACGTTTCTTTCATGTTTTGAAATATCATAGATTACCTCCCCTTAGATTATCACATTTTTCATCTGCTCAATTCTTGGAAGTATGACATTAGTTGTCAATCAAGGATTAGTTCTTGAAGGGTAGTATTCTATTGTAGGTAAGACATAAAAGTAAGATTTTGTTCTTACATCACCTCAAGAAGTTCTCGCTTATCAATGAGAAATATGTCATATTCATGAAACAGTTGTTGGAACTTTTTGCATTTCCACATTATCGTTTTAATTAAGCATATGTCACAGTGCAAAACCTCTTTACTCATGCAAATGCAAAGAATTATTTAATTACTAGTTCTGGTTCAGGTTTCATCCAACTTGTATAGAATTGACGGTAGAGGAAGCTAAAAGACTTGACCACTTCTTTTGTGAGAATTGTTCATCTGAAGGTCAAAAGAAGCTTCAGAATTCTAATGCTACTTCAAGACAGCCTGATACAAAGGTAATTCCTGTTCATTGGAGGTGTTAATAAATATTGAAGCCCTTATTTGGTATAGATACTCTCTTCTTTTATACAGGCTCAAGTTAATCAATCAATCTTAAATTATTCTTGTACTTACTGGAATTGTTTGATCAGTGTCACATTAGATGTGTAATTTGTTCGTGATCCATCAGTTCTGCTATACAAACAAAGAGGTCATTTTATTAGTGGAAAAGTATCTTGTTGAATTTATTGGATAAGATAATAAAATTTAGGAGATAAGATACTGAGTTTATTCAAATGCATGGTTGAAAAACTATCTATTTTTGGTTTTGCTTTCTGGGATTAAATTATGAACATGTGATTTTAGTTGAATTAAATAAGCTAGTGGCAGAATGGAAATGACTTTGGTGGAAAAAATTTCCATAAGAACATATGTAATGAGTATGGTTGAAATAACTTAATTTTATTATACAAATAAAAAGCACAAAATTTTTGTTTCAAGTTAACGCAAAAAGAAGGATTAAAGCATCCTGAGGCTCTTGATATTTGCTTTGTTTTTATTACTGAGCTCCCAATTTGACACATTGAACCCTTGACCATTCATAAACTTATAAATTTAGCTGTTTGATCTATTATTTTTACACATGGAGCCCTTAATGAAAGGGCTTAAATAGATTTTCTAAAGGATTCAATGTGTAGATTTATAAATGATCAATGACTCAATGTTATCAAAGCAAAAGATTATGGGCTTTAATGTGTAAAATAATATAGATCAAGGACCTCAGAATGCTTTATTCCTATCAGATGTGCCATCGAGGTGTAAGAATCAGTAGTATGTTAAAGTGCTTTTTGTTGTCGTGTTTCGTATGTTGAAACATGGAAAATTCGTAAATTCCAAAATAGCTACACATTGGGCATATTATATCTGAAAATATTTGAGAATTAAGAAGGTAGATGTTATTGACATGATGTGCAAAACACATGATATATTTCCTTTCGATATCTGAAGTATTTAAGAAATAAAAATGTATATTTTATCAACTTGATGTGCAAAACACCAGGTTATATTTTCTCAAAATAACTAAATGCATGGCAATGTCAAATATGTACATAACAGTTGCAATTAAGTTGATCACTAAAAAAACAGGAGAAGGAAACAAATTCATCAAAGAAAACTATCAGTTGAACTTGGACATTAACTATATGCTTGACAAATTGACAACTGAATGAAATGCCTGACATGTATGAGACAACTTTGTATAGAAGGACTGTTTGATATTTTTTAGCGCTCAGTTGTCTGTTTTAGATAGTTTGGTTTGTCTAAAACTGATGTTATGTTGTTGAATAACCCTTCTCAGATGCATGTTGGCAGTGCTAGTTGGTATCCTTTTCTGTTGCTTTCTAATGGAGTTAATTCTGTGGAGGTTTTGTTTAGGGTAAATAATTTAACCCTCCTTGAGGTTTGACTCAATTCACCAGTAGGTGCCGGTGTTTAACATTCTTGTATTTTGGTTTCGGCCCTACTGTTAGACATTCTGTCAGTTTTTACATATTTAGAGAGTCCAACACCTACTTTATTGTCAAATAGGGTAAATGCACTGTAAAGTACATCTGAGACCCTTATTACTAAGCTTAAATGCATGATACGAAACCCATTTATTTGGAGAAGGAAAAAACACTGCTATTGAGTTGAGTAGTAGGTCCAATAGATATCATGTATTTTATAATTAATATTTAATACTAAGGGTACAATGATATTTCGGTGTAATGACTATTTGAACAAGAGAAAATGTGTTACAGTGGAGTCGAAACGAAATTTTAGGGATAGTAAATTACCTTTTGAAATTATGAGGTCCTACTAGTGTATTTGGTGAAACCCCATGCAGGTTTAAATAATTTGATATGATTTAAACCTAGTATGCTTGTGTTGGATCCAAATTAAATATCATTTGATATGAAAAGTAGTTTCAGAACGGTTTGGACTGATAATCTTGAGTGCATGTTAATTCAGGTGGAAACAAAGAGGCGGCGGAGGTGATGAAGTAAAAAAGAACAAAACATGTGGATAGAATGATATAATAGAAGAACAGATGAGTTCGTCCTCTTTAACTTTGGGTGGGCTTCAAACAAACAGAGGAAAGCTGTAATATTTGCAGAGTCGACGATGGCTGAGGGTAACTGGTTTGAAAGCCTTTCTTATGTTCATATTAATATATGTTTTGAGGGTGATCTACTTGTTTTCCTTAGAAAGACAGATGAATTGTTTGGTCGTTTGTAGTTGTCTTGTTTATCGTGGCTCTCTTTCTCTCTCTCTTTTCTTATTTTGGTATATGTTTATATTTAGGTTTATGTATAAACTAGAGCTCTATTAACTTATTGAAAAGTAAATAGATTAAAAAAGTCTGTTAGTTAATAGAAACAGGAGCACCATTGTTTTCTTTTTTTCCTTTTTCTTTTTCTGTTGGAAAGAAACAGAGCTTAGATTAAATCAGAAGAGCAGATACAGTAAGAGGGACTATTCACTCCGTTAGACCAAAATGAGTGCAAGAAGCTTTAGCTAATAAATGTGCTACCTGATTTGTTGATCCACACACAAAAGATGCACAACCATATCTTAACAACTGTAATAAGAACTTGCAATTATCTAATAGACTACCACCATAAGAATCAAGCATAGTATTGTGTTGGATGGCGTTCACTAGGAGTTGGGAGTTGGGAGTTGGATTCAAACACAGCCTTGTCTAGATGGAAGTTCTTCAGCGAGCTGAGAGCTTCTTTAAAGCTAAGAAGTTCAGCAGAAAAGTATCCCAATAGCCCGGGTGAAGAGAGGAGAATCCTCTAATGAAAGAGCTGTTAAGAGTTTTAAATCACACAGCCAACTCCTCTATTACTTTAAAAGAGAAGCACGTAGTGTCGAAGTTGCATTTGATCGAGAAGGCAAAGCAGGTATAAGGGAGATGGTGAGACCTGTTGAGCTGCTTTCCGATTCCTAGTGGTCCATGCTTTCTTCTTTCCCTATACTTCTATATAACCTCACACAAATACTTCTATATAAATAATTCTGTATCAGCCGTACGAGATGATGAATTGTTAAGTACAAAATTCAATAAAACAATGATTATGATTACTCAGTTTTCTTAGGAGTTTGAGATGAACAAATCATAAAACAAGAATTATCACGTAAGAAGCAATTGACGATTCCCATGTTTTACTAAAGAATGGCCAAATAAGAAAAATACTGAATTCCTTCCTCACTCGAATGTGTATAAAGAAGATTTGTTTATCATGTATGTTTGTTCAAACTCGCTTTTGCTCTTTTCCAAACAATAACAACCCCGTAGATATCAGATGAAGCCAAAAAATTTTCTCCATGGTTCCAAGCAACACCAATAACTGGAAATCGGTGACCCTGCAGTCACAAATCGCCATTGTGATGAGAGTATTGCTCGTGAATATATTCAGCCAATAAAACCTACTACCTAGAAAAGCATTTACCACCTGTAGCTTGTTAACGCATGTACGCCTGGGCCGAGTTAAATCATAAAAGTACACATTCGAATCCTCACCTCCTACAACTGCAAATTACAAACGAATATGTCAACAAAGAAAATTCTCACAGTTTCAATAGTCAGGTACATACACGATGACATTAGATCCGTGACAACCTATGTATTCTCCTTTTTCAAGAGAAAGCAGGGGGCAGAAGGAAGCCCGGATGCTATGTAATCTTGGGGACAATTTGAGTGAGCACCGAATAGTCAAATAACCTTGTACCTCCAAGGCCACACTGCAAATACCAGCCTAACATTCTCAGACTCAATCATGTCTAAAGGGCAAAACATGATATCAACAAACCTGAAGAAAGAGAGACTCCCGTCCTGAGTGAATGTCAACAATACAGGGCCTCCTGCCAGCAGAGAAAAACTTCGGTACTGCACAGTAGTCACTGGAGATTTACTGTTACTACTACCCCGATGGCGGTGAGAACGCGATAATGCACCAGTGTGCGAATCCATGCTTACACAGTATACACAACCCTGCGTGTGCTACTCCATCAGCCAGTGTTCAAATAACATAGCATGGAATTGGATAGCAAAATTTGGTTATTATACATCAAAAAGCTACCTGGGCATCCCCACAGAAAATGAGTTGGCCAGTGTGATCATGATCCATAGCAGTAACCTTGGCATCAAAAACTGATTTGCTAATGATTCTGCCAGTACTGAAATTGAACACCTGATACCATAAAAGAAGCTTACCAGTCAATGGTCTATATCATATAAAATATAGAGCAAGCCAGAATACTAAATATAACCTCATAGTTACGAACCCCAAGTTTCTAACTTGTTACAGCTCGAACATTAAAGCAGGCAAACAACATTTAAAAGATAAATAATAGTGGCATGGAGTTTCTTTCTTTTTTACTTTCTTTCTTTTTTGTTGTTGTTGTGGTGGGGGGGGGTGGGGGGGGGGTGGGGTAAGGTAGGTAGTGGCATGCATTTCCAATTAGTTGAGAAGTGAGATAGGTCCCTTTGATTTAAATCAGATCAAAGCATGGTGACACTATCACAATCAACAGATTGCCAGATAACAAATACAAGTCAAAAGTACATACATAATACATTACACAAAAAACATAGCAATATAATATGCAAACCAAAGTTTGAGGTAGTTACAGTAATTTCTTTGTTTTCATTCCCAACTGAGAGTAAGTTGTTATTGACCTGCATCAGAGGAGAAATAATCAACATATTGCGACCAATCAAATCACAAATGTAAAAGACAAGGGTCTATTTTTTTCAGTGATAAACACTCATGCATTTGATGCACCACAAACAAAGAATAAAATCAATGTAACAACAATTACTGACAAGGGAACTTGTTCAAAAGCATACAACACACTCAGAGACAGGTTCATTTATTGAAGATTGAACTTATAAACTGCGACAGCTATTTTGCTGCAGCTCTTTATAAAACACTAAAACTGATAATGAAAATTCAGATGGACCGAACCTTACTGGGCACAATATGGACACAATAATTATTAAAATTAAATGAAAATATAACTTTGTTACTTACAGGGTGGAAACGAATACACAATTGTGAAGAGACTCCATATATAACTCGCATGCAAAGACCTTGTGATAATTCCCACACTCTTACAGTTTTATCCAGTGACGATGATGCGATGTACTGATTGTTCGATGAGAAGTCAAAATCTGAAAGAAAACTTATACTTTAGAAACATGGCAAACACCGAATAACATACTTCAGCTATTTGAAAATCACTATTTTGAAGGAGTCGCTGAAAAGCTTGCTAAAGATGACAGTACTTCATTTTACATTTTTTAAGGTAATTTTTGCTAGGTTGATTTCATATGTAATTACAATTCAACAAATACAACAGACCAACAATTGAGGAGCATGTTCAATCAAGAACATATATCATGATTAAAACTTATGATGTCTGCAGATAATTGCACTACTCAAGGTTTTGGGGGAGGCACTTATGTGCAATGGAACCTTGCTGTACCAAAGACATGAAAATAATAGTGGCCTTTTACAATCCTATATAAAACATGAAGTGAAATCAGCAAGAACAAGGAGGCTGGCATAAGCCTCCCTAAAAGACTCATTATTTTTGTCAAGAGAACTGCTTCCTTCAGTCTCAACATCCCAAGTTTTCTTTACAATCAAATTTGCACTCAATCTAACATTCTTTAATCTCTTTGGTACAAGTTCCCAACTTCTGTCTCCCCAGCAATTAACTTATAGTGCTCTATGGAACATAAGCACAATTGTTCCTTCAATAAATAATATCCTCCCTTGGATGTTTGAAATAAATGCAAAATTTTGTCACTAAGGAAAAAACATTCTTAGGACAGAGCTCGGTGACAATATCTCAATCTATAGAATGATAACTGTCTGTATCATGTCTCTATTACTCTTTGTCCCTGTGCCCAGATTTGGACCTTGAGACATTGCAGCAAATAAGAGGTTAACAGTTATGGAGTATAAAACTAACAGCAGTCCAGGAATAAGCTTTATCATATAGGGTGGTCTCCACTGTCCCTTTAACCATTGTTTAGTCTTTGAGTTATCTCCCTCGTTTTTAGGTGTGGATATGCAAAAGGTCATAGACTGATGTATCCTAAAACATCCATCTAAAATCCCTTTAGAGAGGAGAAAACAGAAAGATAATGAATGCAATAGCAATCTTCTTGGGGAAAAAAGAAAAACAGAGATATAGGATAAATAAATTCAGTAACTAAGAAAAAAATTCAGAATGTTATTAATATAAGTCGCAGAAGTTCAGGGAAGGGTAAGGCTTGATATCAGTGCCTAATGTCAAATTGCAGTGTTGTCCTGTTACATTATGCTGAATTATTTAAAATTTTCAGGGTCACGTTTCCAATTCTGTTTCTTGTATTTTGCTGAACCCATATATGGTTATCTTTCTATAATCTAGAGTCAAATGAGTAGTTGCTAAATAAAAGTAACATATTCCACCATTTAACTTACAAACGAAGGGCATGCCAAACCACATGATGCATTTTTGTGATACATAGACAAGGAGTTTAACTGCATCAGTCTAGGATACAAGCAAAGACCACAGAAACAATACCAGTTAACCAAACCTGTGACATCTTTTGAATGCCCCTTTAGATGCTTAAGGACTGAAGGTGGATCAGAGACAGTGCACACAGTCAGGGTTCCATCTGATGCCCCATAAGCAAGTAGATCAGAACTCGTGTGCCCAAACTTCAAAACCGTAACTGCATACAAGACCAATCAGGTTGCACATTTTTTATTTTCTTTTTCTAGGAACAGAAAATACATTGAGAAGGAAAGGAAATTACAAAATGAAGCTGTAGGAGTAAAAAAGCACAAAACAAGCAAAATAGCTCCACAAGGACAAAATGAAAAACAGGAAACAACACAAGGCATTGCTTTCCTTGCTGAATCATACTTCAAAACATAAAATAACTGATGTCCTACGCTTTCTACACCATAAAGTAACATATAGAATTGAAAAAGGTAAACACAAGTACCAGCAGATTTGCATTGATCAAAGATGCAATGCATTCCGACAAAAGAATATGCTGGTTCAACCCCTCGACGACGTGGACGATCACCATCACTTGCACTTGAGCTGAAGCTTGTTCTGCGAGTAGAAGATGGATTGCCAACTAGGTTCTGCACAGGAAATTCACATTTGCAATGAAGAACAAAACAAAGATGTAAAGCTAATGTTACATTTTAATGCAACTGCTTTCAATTATTGTCGATTTTATTTAGGATCAAGTTTCAGGGCGTAAGGATGAAAGTGCAGAAACAAAGGAGATAATTCCAAAAGACAGCTGCAAGCTCACAAGTTCAAAAAGTAGGGAGTCATCTGTATTATGCATGAATATATTCTTCTCAAAAATTTGTCAAATATTAAATCTCAGGCAATATTTACATCATATACTAACTATTTTATGAAAATTTAACCATACAAAGGCTTCTTATATCAGATTAATACAATGAACTGATACATTATGACAGGGAGTGTCAAAATTTTAACTAAAAAAGAATCACAAG
Organism: Euphorbia tirucalli; assembly: GCA_039660915.1. NCBI lineage: Eukaryota > Viridiplantae > Streptophyta > Magnoliopsida > Malpighiales > Euphorbiaceae > Euphorbia > Euphorbia tirucalli. The sequence goes on from CM077639.1 coordinate 19,537,339, forward strand.
AAGCTGGTACATACCCTGCTCGAAGTCCAGCTCTCTGTCTCAAACAAGTATGACAGTGGACTTGGACATTGAGGCCATCGCCCACTGATGCATCAACCAGTAAATTACCCTGACGTCAGAATTGTATAAAAGCATAAATTTTAAATAAATCTAAGAAATATACGATCAATGGGCGGTTCTTCAAATAAATGAAAATATAATGATAGCAATGGTTGTTAAAAGACAAAAGAAAAACAGCATATATCATGCATTTGTAACTCATCCAAGTTAAATGAAGAGTTTGCATGATGTAAGACAATTCAATTATTTAAGGTGCCTACATCTGTAATCATGTTTCTTAGGCAAATATGCAAAGGAGTTATGGTAATGAATATACAAATTTTCTTCTGCACTTGTAGTTTCCCATTTCCCACAGATAGAACTCAAGAAACAAGAGCAGAACCCATTCCGTAAGCAACCAAGTAATTAATTTCATATTATACAGCTCTTTCAAGTTCCCCCAACCTAGTCCCTGCAAATACAGTTACAAACTAACAAACTCTGAGATGAGAGAGAAAGGAGGTTTTTAAACCATAGACAAAGACTTTCAAAGGTATTTCAACTGAATACTGAGAAAAGGATTAAAATCTCTCTATTCGTTATATGCCAAATTAATAAAACTTTCTTACAGTAACCAAGAGTCACTGAACTAAATAGTTCTGTTACTAATAACTTTAACATAACAATCTAACATCCAGGGTTAGCCAACCTGATAGGCCAATCTTAAGCCAGAGAAATAAATTTTGCCGTCAGCTTTGCCTACTACCTATTGCATCTAATTTCTAAAGAACCTATAAACACCTGCTTTAGTATAAGTAGTTTCCTAGGTAACGCTTCAAGCTACTTTGTTAGTAAAAAGTGAGAACTATATTGAATCTTAGTACGATTCTGACAGTATTGAGATGTCAAACTGATAAGAAACTTCGTTTTCACTGTATCATACACAGATCATACCGTAAATTGATCCCATATCAAGCATGCAAAACTATGACAGCTAATCTAATATTAGAAACACAAGTTGTCAACATCAACCACCCCATACATATTTTATCACTCAAAAGGAGGCTAACATTCTATTTTGTACTGCATGCTAGGGTTTGACATCCAATTGAACAAGGAAGAGTTGGCAATCCCATTTTTATCACAATTTTCTCAGCTTTCAAGGGTTGAGAAATTCAGATTCCTTCAGCGTACACTTGGATAAACATTGATTCAATATGAAAGTTTTCTGGAATTATGTTTTGAGTGAAAGGTCACTGAGCGGCTATAAAAAATCCAAATACTTATTCATTTAAAACCCGTCTCTATCCAAATGGATTGTTACTCATATATCTTCAATCAATTGTCTATTTGTATATGCAAACTTTTGGACACAAAATAAAACAACATCAAGTTCTTACTGGACAAAGTGTGAGTAATTCATTGTGACGATCATTAATACACAGGATGTCGTACCCATCAAATATGTTTACCTGTTCCCTGGAGTAAGCATTTGCTGTGTTTCCCAATTCCGTGGCCTGCGAATGTAATTACGATAGCTGACATATCCTTTTCCATTACATCTCCAATCCTTCAAAGATAAATCAATGTGGCAAGCTGATGTTTACATTTTCAAAGATGATGGAAAATAACAAATAACGACAACGGTAACGACAGTAACAATTGAATAAACAAGCACTCAAAGTTATAAATTTATTTGCCAAGCATATTAGTTATGTTTATGATGCTATCTGTTTACTTTTTATGAAGAGTTGAAAGGAAGATTGTGCATCAACCAATACACAAAATTATCAGCTAAGTCTATTAGTTATGTTTATGATACTTTTTTTTAAGCTTGAGTCAACCCATCCTGCAGCGAGCACTGGTCACATTGACTTCAACAAGTTTCAGGCAATGTTTTGTTATTTTCTTCAAGACTTTTTGGATATTCTAAGCTAATTTTTAGTTATTTCTGCCTCATATAAAAGGCTTGGAAAAGTTTTCAAATTTTTAAGTTGTGTTACCAATTTTAGTCAAGTTCTTACAATTGACTAAAATTACTCCGCTTTGAACCTAATCAAAACTTCAGTTGAGGTAATTCACCAAGTGATTTTAACAAAGATTGGAGAGTATAGGACAAATTCTTAAAGGTTTTAACTCCTATCAAATCAGATTAAAACCAATATCCTAGCATTCTTGGGATTGATTTCTTTGTGTGGGTCTCACAACAATCGTTCTCGAAGGTTCAAACCATGGAACCTCCTGCATTAATTAAAGCAATCAGAATTCAAAAGATAATCATGCAAATGGTGAGATCTTTCTAGGTTTTATCTGTCCTATTCCTCAATTCTGAAATTCCTAGGTTCAAAATTTAACAGCCGACATGCTACCATCACTCCTTGCTAAACAACTTCAAAAAGAAAAAAAAAGAAATGAAAATAATTATCCCAATTCAGATGCAATTTCTCTGTACAAGGATGCATCCCAAGTCCAATTTTGTTTAGGATCATGTCCTTTTCCATAAACCACAAAAAATCTGGATTGAGATGCACCAGTGAAAGCCACTTTCAAAAATTAATCCAGATGATTGCATTGAACTCAATGTTTGCACACGACGGTGAACTTCCGTTTGCATAACAAAGCAGGGATCTATCAAATAGAAGCAGCCACTAAAATCACCAAAAGTGCTACGTATCATATATACATCGATCGCCATAATTACAATTCCGAGTCCTCTTTTAAATACACACCATTAACATAAGAGTTAAAGTCCAATGCCACGATAAACATTAAAGGAAAAAACATAGCAGTTACAGTGCTTCATTAAGCTCCCTAAAGTAGCCCAAATTGCTCAGATACATCATATTTATAGAGAGAGAGCTTACAATTCGGCCACGAACACCGGAGTCAGCTTTGCGATAGAGAAGAAGGCGGCGAATTCCGATGTATTCAGGATCAGAATCAGCGGGAGCGGGCTGAAGCAAGCAGCTGAACAACTCTGGATCTAGATCATTCATCGTCTGTTGAGCGTTGATTTCGGTTTGTGTAGTAGAGGTGTTATTCATCTCATCATGAATAGGTTCCTCCGACATTTTACGAAGGTTGAAGCGGATCCTTCATGAGACAGAAGAAGCGGAACTTTGTGGAGATCTGAAAATGGCAATGATAAAGAAAATAATACCAGGCTACGTTAAACTGGTTGGGCGGGCAAGAGAAGAGGTGCGAAGTTGTGTTGCTTGAATTTGGTCATGTGTTCGACCTTTAGCTCAAAACTTCATGTATTTTCCTTCTTTCTTTGTATTCCTCCCACCACGCTCACACTATTTCCTTGTTTAGTTTTGCCTTTTTACGATTTGGCAACAGCCGAAGATACGTACTGTATTGCATTAACCAAGAAGGCTGACAATTTTGAGGATTTTTTTTTCAGAAGAGAATTTAGGGGATTAATGACAAAAACAATATACCTTATAAAATTAATTTTCACGACCATCTGATCTACCGGCCGATTCAACTGAGTTGAATTGGAAATTGAGGATAAATTGGGTTATCCGATTAAAATCAAATCAATTCTTCATCAATTTAGTCATTATTAGTGCACTCTTGAGAAGTTTAATGATTTTAATAGCTTACTTGGGGCCAGTTTGGAACAGTTTTCTGCAGTCCCGAAAACAGCTTTTAGTTAAAATATGGGAAACTTTACTTTTAAAAAAGCAATGAAACCTATTTTTCTCCGAAAATATTTTCTCTAACAACAATCCCAAACTGGTCCTTAATGTCATAAAGGTATTGGTGAATAGGAAGTAATATTTTATTTAAATTAAAAATTAGTTGGGATAGATTAGGTAAAAATTATAGTGTCAAAATTGATAAGAAAAACATATCTAGCAGGCATTTTAAAACTTTGGTGTAATAATTATTTTTCTTTTATCCACAATTCTATTTTGCTTAAACACTTTGTAAATATCTTTTATGGCAATCAAAGTTTATGTGTATATTAAAAATTGAGTTTAGTAGGTAAGTTTGAAGCTATATCATTCAAATCAATCTCATTTTGTTGAGTGGTTAGGTTAAATATTTTGTTTAAAACAAAACAAAGAAATATTTATGCAATTTAAAATTGTACAAGCAGATTACAAGTTTACAATTAAGATTAAAAATAACACTGGGAAAACTACTGCATGTGAGTTCAAATGCAATCTTCTGTTTTAAACTTTTTTTGTTGCTAAAATAGCGTGTACACAAAGGTACACGAAGCGCCCCCATGGCTGATGGACAGGGCAAAACACTGAAACATAAACAATTAAAAACAAATCTAAAAGGACACAGGCTACTTAGCAAAAGAAGACGCAAGATTTTTGAATGATGATTAACAGGTACACAGGCTATCTTATTTCCGATTTCAAAAGTAAATTAAGTCTTCTTTTCTTGGGGTTATGATTCGTTAGTTGTAGAATCATCAATTGGATGCCAATGTCTGTTAAAGAACCACATTTTATCAGCCTCAACAGGATATCCATCCTGATTACGGTGCCAACTGTAATAAGCATGGGTTCGATTCTTAATGTCAAAAATGGCATGCCCGAAACTCGCCTCCCTATATGCTGAATATGATGGTTGAGGCTCTGTCATGCTGCATTACGATTTACAACCACGAGTCAATATTTTCAGCAATACCACAAATGTGCAGAATTTTCAGCCAGATTGCTGGCTGCTGCTATATAATATATAATCTTACTTGGTTGCCAAGCCTTCACGGTTTCCTCCATCTCCAATGGTAATATAAATAGGGGCTGATTGATCTTCTACTGGATTGCACTTTCCATTTATAATGTTGTATGCTACATTCGATACCCGTTCCTACAAAACCAAAGAAATTCAGTTCAGAATCCAAAACTTCTTTCCATCTCAAAACAATCTACATTTTCTTCTTCACCACTCAACAAATTAAGAATTAAGAAATGTTGAAATAGCTATAGCATTTTCTGGACAGAAGTGCGATAAAAAGGACTTAAACCATATTTGACCATCTGAACTTGCCCCAAAATGTCATTTGACCCCCTGAAATTTAAGGGTGTCCGTTTAGCGCCTTAAACTTACATAAAGTGCACCGATCTGTCCCTTGAACTTTGCATAAAGAGCACTGATCTGCTCTTGAACTTGTATAAAGTGCACCAATCCTCTATACTGGCAAACAACTCCCAGAGACATTCTGCTTTGCATTTCACCCTCACTCTTTGGATATTATTAGGTCTTACTGTCACAGTGCAGCCCTTGTAACGGACTTTTTGAAAACAAGGGGCGGATCGGTGCACTTGATGCAAGTTCAGGGGGATAAACGGACCCTGTTAGAGTTCAGGGGACCAAATGACATTTTAAAACAATTTCAGGTAGGCAAACATGGTTTAAGCCAGAGGAAAAAACTTCACTGAAGTTTACTAGGAAACCTTTTTACAATATTCTAGGGAAAACGAAAACTTACCGATCTTTCATAAGCATGAACATGTCCGGCAAAAACGACATCCACTTTGTACTGAACAAACCATGGTTCATACATCACTCTCATGGTCTCTCCTTCCATGTAATGGTAGTTGTAGCTATTATACCATGGGGAATGCATAAGAACAATCAACCATGGTGTTTCTGTCCTGTTCACTTTTGGCAACTCCTTTTCAAGCCATTTATACTGAGGAGTATATTTACCTAAGATACCAAACATAACCCCAATTAGAATTAGAATATGTTATATTTGTGCTTTTGGAACATCGGAAATTATTAAGAACAATTTCTTACCGTATGCTGAATATGAAGACAAGACAATAATGTATGCTGAAGCTCTCTTGATTGAGTACCAAAAGGGGGCAGTACTGCCTGATGATTTATATGGGACATGATAACGGTTCGTATATGGCTTGAACGGTTTGGTTTCGCCCTACAACAACAACGCATTCTTTTGTTATACATCACATCTTTTCAGATAACAATTTTGGTAATTTGGTTAAAGATTCGTAAGCATATGCTCACAATTTCAGGAGCAAAATCGATCTCATGGTTTCCTGCAGTCCATATCCAAGGTTGATAAGCAACGCTTCTCTCTATAAATCTTCCCCATGTATCCCACCTCACATTGTCGTGATTTGTGTAGTTATCAGCATATGAAAGGTCTCCAACAAACAACACAGCCCCTCCTTTTAGAGGGTTATTCTCGTAGTGAGTAAGCGTTCTGTTCGAATCGAAACTCTGACCAAGATCCCCTGCAAATGGTCACCAATAAGCAATCACACAAGTTCCTTTCGTCACCGATCATCATATGCTAACACGAAAATCAACCATGTATGATATCTTAAAAGAGGAACAAATCCTCTCTAAGCTAACTCTGTCAAGCCCTCGATGACAAATAGACTTGACATGGAAACTTATATGTGATACCAAGCAATTAATACCCTTCCAATTGTTATTCAGAAATGAACATTTCTATGCTAGAATTGGTTGAAAGGACAATTTGAAAACTTCTTCAGATAACAGAACCATTACGAAATTCGCTCAAAGATGAATCTCCAGTAAACATAAACATACCTATGAGACCAAATGTGTAGGGCACATCAGGGCCAACTGCAGGAGGGGTAATGAACCAGAACTGCCTGGTAGTATTACCAATTCCTACTTCATAGTAATATTTGGTGTTGGACTGCCAAAAGAAACATTCTAACTCAATCCTTGGAAGAAAATTCAATTTAGTTAGCAATTCAAAGTCCAATTAAAGAGTTTACCTCTAAGTTTCTGATGGTACAGTGATGAATGAAACCAGAAGTGTAGTTGAAGAATTCATAGGTGTTATATTTGCCAGTAGCCTTCTTTTTTGTGCTATTTTCACTCCAGTAAACCACTACACTTGAACCCGGTTCATCTTGAGTCACCCATGATACTATAACTGCCTTTCCTTCATGATCTCCTTGTGTTATGTGAACCTTCATTTATTTAAAAAAAAAAAACACAAATTCATAAATACACCAGACTATACCCACCATCACCTTTGTTTTTTTTTTTTTTATTTTAAATTTCCATCAAGAAAGAACAACTTAATTTCAATTAGACAAAAGGAATTGCTTTAAAATTGCAATTGGAAACCTTTTTTCATTAACACCTTGGTAAAGAAAATGAACACAAAAAGGTAATACTAAATTATAAATATATAAATGAACCTGTTGAGGAGCATTATAGCCAGGAGGGACGGCAAAAACATCGCTATCAAGAGGCATATCAATAGTTTTCTCCACTGGACGAACAAAAACACTGGTTTTGCCTCCATTACAGATCACTACCGCATTTAATATCAAACTAAGCACAAATATAAACAACAAAGAAGAAGAAGAAGAAGAAGAAGAAGAAGAAGAAGAAAAACCCATCTTGGCTATCAGTATTCGCAGTTTCGCACTTTCTTACAGGCTCCTATATATCTATCATATATACAAAACAAAAGATACATAGATTTGTGTGATTTGATTAGGATTTAGAAAGAAATACAAATGGGTTCACATTAGCTTGTAAGACGGGGAATATTCAGGGATTTATGCCAACTATAGACCAAAAATGTCAACGAGTTTAGATAATCTTTTCGAGGAGAGGAGAGAGAGGGCTTGAGAAGTGCATTTATGTAAGAAACAAAAGCAGCAAAACCAGTATACTATTGATTAATATTCAAGATTTCGGACAGCAGTTGTATTTTTCGAGGAAAATTGGAATAACAAAGCAATTGAAGTCGATCATAGAGAGGCTTAAGTCACGGAAAGGGATGTACAGGTTATTGATTACCCAGTATTGATCTTGCGATGTAAAAAAAAGAAAAAGCTTTGTTTTGGTATTATTATTAACTAACTACCTGGACTGTATGAATGGAATATAAGGCTTCACTACCATCTCAACCTGTTTTCGTATTCTTATCCCTTGGGTTTAATTAATTACATTCAGTCTCTTGCCTAACAACTTTTTCTAACTAGTATTAACCAGACAACATTTTTTTTTACCAGAATATTGTGACTTTTTGTTAATATTAGTACTGTAATCTTCAATTAGTTTTATTCTCGATGATTGTTTAGTTTTAACTAAAAATATTGATCATGTTAATTAGTTTTCATTTTGTAAAACGGTCAGCGAATAATATAGCTCATATAACGGTAAGGGTTTATTATTTCTCAACAATGTGTGGAGTGTGATCTTACAAATCACATCCTTTTATTCAGTTTACAATTGAAAATAATTTAATTAATTTAACCGTGATACTATATTTAAAAAAAAAAAAAACCAGTTAATGGTATTTATTTCCTAACATTTAAATCAAATGGAAAGAATAAAAAAAATTAAAAAATTTAATTATTTGAACTTGTTACATTATCAAATATTTCATCATGTTAATTTGTTTTGATCATGAAATAAAATTTTGTGTAGTTTCTCTCTATGTCTTTTCGATACTCCAAGCTAGTAGAGAATTTACAAGGATTGATATTCCTAGCTAGTAACTACTATATATGGAGCAAATATTGAATGTCAAGATTAAGATCTTTATGCTATTGGATCTTTTTCTTTAAATTGGCAAATTCCAATCAAAAGTTAGCCAAATTTGGCTTATCTTTTCATTTATGATGGCATTCAATCATGCATTATGCGAGAAGATTTCATAAGTGTTCTGAAACAAATTTATTACTAATCTTTAAAATAACGTGTGAACTGGCCACTATAATATATTAATAAATTGTTTGCCCTAATTTAAAACTACAAAAAAATAATTACATTAGCAAATATTAAATATAGCATATTTGTTCCACTAATCTTAGTCAGCTGAACTTTCATATACTTATTAACAAAAATATATTTAAAAAGGTATTAATTTCTTGCATACTTGAATGCAAAATTAATATTAATAAGGTAAAATATAATAAATTCCAACAAATTGATAAAAGTTTTTTTTTTTTAGAGAGCTTTTAGAGTTAATGGGATAAGTCGTTGATAAAAAAATAAGCTTATGAAAGTTATAGGGTGAAAATAAATAATTATTAATTAGATAACATATAATATAGACTATAAGAAGAAATCAAATAATTTCATTGATGCAAAAATGAAGCAGATATCATTGCTTCTGGACCACATAATCTGCAACCATACTCGATGGAGACGCGGAATAAAGGCCATACCAAAAAGTTTCCAAGAAAGAAGCTCTTTTTTTTTTTTTTTCAAAAGTCAAAGTCTTCGCTTTGCCTATCATCAATCTTTTTTTTTTTTTTTTTTTTTTTTTTTTTTTTTTTTCTATTGTGGACCCATCAAATAATTTCTACTGTAAAATTAAAATATCGTTTTTTTTTACGTCCTTATTTTAAATTTTTAATATATTACTAGGTTCCACAAATGAATTTAGGTCATTATTAATTAAAATAATATCACACTGATTAATTATATACTAAGAAGTAACGAGAATTACCACTTTGAGCTGAAGTTGTTTCTTGTCCCTTTCTTTTTTATTCGTTACGTGCTGCACCACATCAAAATAATATTCTAACTCTATTTATTTGTAATTTGTTACATAATTTTCTTTTAAATTAGTTTATAAAGACTTAATATAGTTCACAAGTCATGGTATTATTTTTTCAATTCGGTAGCTTTTGAGTCAAGATTGGGAAATTCAGTTTGAGTATTATTATCGTGAAGGCAATTGATGTGTGGATTTTATGGCGAGCTTTTCCTCCTCCTTTCCTAAGGTTACCTTGAGATTTTTAGATCCGCTGCATAATATTTAGACTTTATTGTTTCAAGATCTAATTTGAGTTTGTTTTGCTCCTTTTCTGCACTATGTAATCTTCGGACCTTCTTCCTTTAAAAAAAAAATACAATTCACAAGTCAAATTTTGTCTGTAATTTTTAAAATATTTTACTAAATTAATGGTTAATTTATAACTTCAAAAGCATGTCTCTCATTATTTTTACAAATACAATAAAAATTTATATATGATGTTATTATGATATCACTCTTCACATTTTTAGGAGTATGTCTCATTCTTTTAAAAGTACAATATTTAGTTAAGAATAGACTCGATCTATGAACTTTCCATTTAAAAAAAAATGTATTTACCACCAAGTGATAATTAGATGTGCCAATGAATGTAGTATTAATTGTTGGAAAATGAATCCCACATCGAAAATAAATGAGATAAAAGAGTAATATATTATTAGCATAAGCAAATTGGTTTTGTGTTACATGGACTCAACCTTACTTATGTGTTCACTCATCCAATAAAGTCTGGCACTCTTAAGACTCATTAAGTTTCTTCATGATATCAGAACAGAAGAAGGCTTGACAGCCGAAAAGATTCGAAGTCCGTATTTAAAGTCCTGGTTGAGTGTGGGCTAGTAGTGAAGACTAGACTTATTAATGACCTTGGGTCTCACAGGAGATAGGCCAAAAAATATTTGACAACTTTCAACTGGTCCATGCACATGTTGAAAAATGAATCTCACATGGAAAATAAATCAGATCAAGAATAGTATAAAAGTGGTGTACATTGGCCCTTAACACGAGCCAATTGGTTTTGTGTTACATGAGTTCAACTTCACTTATGTGCTCATTCATCCAATCAAGTCCAGCACTCTTAAGGCTCACAAAGTGTATTCATTAATTAAGTGCTCAAAGTATGAAATTAAGCATGCGTTAATTATGTATTTTTAAAATAATTATATACTACTTAAGTTTTATTATTATCAATACTGATATTCTTTTATTAGAGCCAACGATCAAAACATATTATTTTCCTATTTTATATTTTTTTTTCTCATAATAAAAATATCTCCAGTATTGATTAGTTGATGTATTAAATTTTAATTATTATAGATTTTTAATTTTTTTGGGATTACAAGGTTAAGTAATTCATTAAAAAAATTATTTCAAAAACTATAAAACTAAGAGGAGAAATTGTAATTTCATTTATAACATACATAATGGATCAAATAAACAAAAAGTACCGTTTTTAAAGTTATTAATAATATTTATTATTAGTTTAAAGTTATTATATTAAATTAATAGAAAAATAATAATAATAATTTGAGAATAAATAATAGAGAAACTTTTATTGTACCTAATATATACAAAATATAGAAATATTAGTGTATATATCATAGTTGTGAAAACCGGACCAGACCACTGGAATCAGAGGTCAGACCGGTCGGTTTCTATCCGGTTTTCACTTTGGTCAACAACCGGTTAATCTTCGGTTGGACTGACTGAGAACCAGAAAACCGTGAACCGAACCGGTTTTCCGGTTCGACCAGACTTTTTTTAAAATTATTTGAATATAAAATTTAAGTTATTATTTTGAGGTTTTTTTAATTAAAATAAAATATAGTTTGTATTTTTAAATTATTTTAAATTAAATTGACATTTAATTGTAACTATAAAAACTATATTTCATAAATTGAGTTTTTTTAATTACTATATTGTGTTTGAAATGCTTAAACTTAAAGAATTATAATAAAAATGTTCAAATTTTCATAAATTATAAAAATAAAAATAAAAATATATTAATATTTTAATATATTTATTAAATCCGGTTTGATTTCGGTTTATTCCGGTTTAATCCAAAATCTATGAATCCATCCCTTCACCGGTTTGATGACCGGTCCGGTCTGAAAACCATGGTATATATATTACAAAAAAATTTATTAAGAAAATATTTTAATTATATTTAAAAATTAAATTATAATACTTTTACTTCAAATCATGGAAAATTTTGTATTTACATATCCAAAAAACGTCTAAAGATTAAAACGTTAAATTCGAAAAAATTTAAAAACCTTAAAATGCATGTATTAACTAACTAGTATATATAAAGATACAAGAATTAATAAATTATTTACTATTTTGTTACATATACACCGTGGAATTAAATTAAAAGGCTGAAATTATTTATTTATTTATTTATTTTAGTTTGACGAATTAATATATAAACTAATTAACTATGGATCATAACGAGTTTACACTATTTACTCCAAAAAATTAATTTAAAAATATTTATTAAGCAAAATAAGTTTAAGGATAGCTCACGTATCCTTTTCCATTACATCTCCAATCCTTCAAAGATAAATCAATGTGGCAAGCTGATGTTTACATTTTCAAAGATTATGGAAAATAACAAATAACGACAACAGTAACGACAGTAACAATTGAATAAACAAGCACTCAAAGTTATACATTTATTTGCCAAGCATATCAGTTATGTTTACGATGCTATCTGTTTACTTTTTATGAAGAGTTGAAAGGAAGATTCTCCATCAACCAATATACAAAATTATCAGCTAAGTCTATTAGTTATGTTTATGATACTTTTTTTCAAGCTTGTGTCAACCCATCCTGCAGCGAGCACTGGTCACATTGACTTCAACAAGTTCCAGGCAATGTTTTGTTATTTTCTTCAAGACTTTTTGGATATTCTAAGCTAATTTTTAGTTATTTCTGCCTCATCTAAAAGGCTTGTAAAAGTTTTCAAATTTTTAATTTGTGTTATCAATTTTAGTCAAGTTCTTACAATTGACTAAAATTACTCTGCTTTGAACCTAATCAAAACTTCAGTTGAGGTAATTCACCAAGTGATTTTGACAAAGATTGGAGAGCATAGGACAAATTCTTACAGGTTTTAACTCCTATCAAATCAGATTAAAACCAATATCCTAGCATTCTTGGGATTGATTTTTTTGTGTGGGTCTCACAACAATCGTTCTCGAAGGTTCAAACCATGGAACCTCCTGCATTAATTAAAAAAATCAGAATTCAAAAGATAATTATGCAAATGGTGAGATCTTTCTAGGTTTTATCTGTCCTATTCCTCAATTCTGAAATTCCTAGATCCAAAATTTAACAGCCGACATGCTAACATCACTCCTTGCAATTTCTATGTACAAGGATGCATCCCAAGTCCAATTTTGTGTAGGATCATGTCCTTTTCCATAAACCACAAAAAATCTGGATTGAGATGCACCAGCGAAAGCCACTTTCAAAAATTAATACAGATGATTGCATTGAACTCAATGTTTGCACACGACAGTGAACTTCCATTTGCATAACAAAGCAGGGATCCATCAAATAGAAGCAGCCACTAAAATCAGCAAAAGTGCTACGTATCATATATACATCTGATATAACCCTGATCTAAGGATAAGAAAAAATCTTAATACAGGTTTGAAGTCAATTTTAAACGTTAATTAAAATTATTGAAGGAACGGGTATTTTTTTATCAACCTGTCAGTCCACTCCTTGGAAATTACCAGTAACATGAGACATGATTCCTTTGGAGACAACCTCCTTTATAATAACTATAAATAGCCATTCCAAGAGAGAAAAAGGGGGACGATAATCTGCTCTATCATTATAATCACTAACTTCAGCATCGGAGTGTCTGAGCGAAGAAACTCTTCCCTCGCTGTAACAGGTACCACCCTGAGAAAATTCGGCCGTTTAACCATCTTCATAGGCAACTGGATTTTGATGATTGATCTCCCCCTCAATAAATACACTGTTGGATCAAGGTTACAACAGTTGGCGCCGTCTGTGAGAAATCGATCAAAAAGCCATCCTTCATTCTCTTCATCATCAAAAATGCCTCCGAAGAGATCTCAAGTCATATACTCTCAATGTTTCCCTCAATCCAGAAGATACTCATACGCAGCATGATGAACATGATAACCCACAAGAACAAATCAGAACTCAACCTGGAGGATCAGGAATTGTTCTATCAACCGTACCCTTGGCAGACTATGAAACTCTAAAGAGGAAGTTTGAAGAAAACAACTGCATACTTCAGAACTTGTTGTCTTTTGTCCAACAAACACACCCTCACGATAAACTTCCATCAGAACTGCAGGCTAAGAAAAAAGGCCATGAAAAGGATCATCAGAGGGATTATGAAATCTCTCATCCCTCTCCTCACCAGGAACGACGAGAGACTCAGAAAAGAGGTGGAGCACCTAATGAGGTTGTAGAAAGCACTTACAAAGGAGAATCAGTATTCAGTGTAGTAGAGCCAGAAAACTTGAAAAAAATTATCGAAGAGGTACTAGAGCAAAAGAAGCTAGTTCCTGCCAGTGAAGAACAGTAGGGAAGAAAAGTTCCTTTTACTGAAGAAATAATGAACAAACCCTTACCAAAGAAATTCAAAATGCCCCAGTTGTCTACCTACTCTGGAAAAGGTGATCCTCATGACCATATGTAGAATTATGAATCTGTAATGTTACTGCATGGATGGGAGGATGGAATAATGTGCCGAGCATTCTCCCTCACATTAACCAAGCACGTGCTCACATGGTTCAATAGCTTGAAGGAAGGGTCCATCTCTAGCTTTGAACAGCTCTGCAAGGAATTCATAGATGCTTTCATCATCAACACTAGGAGAAAAAAGGATGCAAAATACCTTCTCACTATAAAACAGGAGGAAAAAGAAAGCCTGAGGGAGTACGTTGAAAGATTTCGGGCTGCAACATTGGAAGTTCAAGATCTTCTAGTAGGGATGGCAGTTGCAAGAATCCTTCAAGGAATAAGACCACGAGATTTTCAGAAATCTCTGTCTTACGATCAGCCTTCTACCCTCAGTCATCTATTTAGTCACGCCAATAAATTCATCCTTTCAGAAGATGTCATGAGAAATGTAGTGGGAGGGGGAAGCTGGGATAGAAAAAGGAAAGAAAGGGATGAAGTGAATGACGGGGGTAAGAAGAATGGAAAAGGGAAAGTAGAAAGCCATGCTCCCAAGTTAAGATTTGAAAGTTTCACACCTCTACTCCAACCTCGCTCCAACATCCTGGTAGCTATAGAAGGATCTGGACTTCTTACCTTCCCTCAAAAAGCCAATCGGACGATGGGAAAGTTCACTGATGCTTATTGCCAATTCCATAAAACCCACGGTCATTCTACGGATAGATGTAGAGAATTGATGAATGAGATAGAAGCCTTAGTATGTCAGGGCAAACTTGGGAGGTTTGTGTATGTAGAAAATTGGAGAAAGGAAAAACCTTCATACCCAAAGAGAGATAGATACCCAGATGATAGGCAGCAAGGCCATCGAGGATGCACGAAACCAAGAAAAGGGAGGAAGGATGAAATCCCTGCTTTAGATAATAAACCAACCCATCCAATGATAAATGTCATCTCAGGCGGAGAAACCCTAACGAGAAGGTCATCTTCATCAAGAAAAGCCTATGCAAGACAGGCCTATGAAGTGAACAATGTCATGAAAGCCCGAGAAGAAGAATCCATAGTCTTTACATCGGCAGATCAAGGAAATATGATAATGCCCCACGATGACGCAATGGTCATCTCAGCCATCATCATGAAGTTCCTAGTAGAAAGGATTCTAATCGATACCTCAACCTTCTTTACTGGAACTGTTTTGAAAAGATGAACATATCCCTTGATAGACTCAAAAAAGTACGAGCCCCTTTGTTCAGCTTTTCGGGTTAAGCTGTTCCAATAGCGGGGTTAATCCAGTTACCCATCACCCTTGAAGATCCCTGCAGTATCACAAGGATGGCAAACTTCATGGTGATCAGTTCGGCTTCTCTAATACAATGCAATATTTGGAAGGCCATTATTGAACAATATGGGAGCAGTGATCTCCCCAAGCTACTTGTTAATGAAGTTCCCTACCCCAAAGGGAATAGGATAGGTGCGAGGTAGAAAAAGGCTCGGAAATGTTACGTATCCTCCACAAAAGGGAAAGAGATTGCAAAAGGAGAAATATTAACCATCTCAGAGGAGTCAGAGAACAAGCCAAAACCAGATGAAGAAGTTGAGACTGTGGGATTGAAATAAGATGAGATGGATAAAATAACATACATTGGGACTCGAATGCAAAGGGAAGCCAGATCAGAAGTGATAAAATGCTTAAGACAGATGATAAGTGCGTTTTGTGCATATATTTTTGTCCTATTTTGTGGGCTTTAATTGTGCTATTTTGCTTTAATTTAGGTGGATTTTATCTCATTTGTTCTATTTTTACGTGTTAGAGCATTAAAGTTGGAATTTGAACATTTGAAGGCCAAATCGCCTATTTTTTGAGCTCCAACGTGCTATTTGGAAGAGCAAGGAAGTTCTAAGGCATGGACGTGCCTTATGAGGAGCCAAAACTGAATAATTTTTTAGAATCAGAAGCTGACCAGTCTTAAGACACGCCCGGGCTGCAGAATTACGAATTTTGTACCCCAACTAGGGTTAGGAGTTTTCCTTTTCAGCTTTTGGGCTATTTTAATTCCTCTCCTTTTGTAATTAGGATAAGGAGAAATAACTTCTATTTAAGACTTTTATTTTAGGAATAACTCTCAAGTAGGATTTAATTATTAATTTTTGGAGAGTTATTTCCTAACTAGGTTTTTCTTCTCTTTCTCCCTCTTAAAAAGATGTTTTGGTGGAGCTAGGGGGGGACGTTTTTCATCAATCATCAAGGCTGGGATTTTATTTTCTCTTTGGAAGAAAAGGTGATCTTTTGGGAAGAAGGGCAAGAAGCTAGGTTTTCAAAGGTTCAATCCGCAATTCCTCTCCGATTTCTCTCTGCAAGTCTCCATTGGGATCTTCATCTTCTTAGTTTTTCTTCTTAACTCCCATTATTATGTTTTCTTCAATTTATTCATTTGTTTATAACTCAATTATGAACTAATTCCTCCATAGCTAAGGCTATGGTAGAGCTTAGTAGGATTTCTATGTAATTTTCCTTGTTTAATGCAATTCATTCATATTATTTTTCCATTATTGTGTTATGATTGCTTAAAGCTTTGAATGCGTGACCATCTATTTCAAAGTCCATAGTTAATTCATAATTGACCAAAGGACTGAATTAACGAAATTTCATAACATGACAAATGCATGACCATTGCTTTGTGGCTCACTAGTTAGTGCTAGGTTTTCGTATGCTTAATGCTTCCCAAATTAATTGCTTAAGACTGAAAAAGTTTAAGTAGTTAGGTTGAGGATTAGAGTTAGTAGCCCTAACCGGTGTTAATTGTTTTAGGAATTCACCATCTTGGGAATTTAATAAGTTTAGTTGCATAACTTGAGGAAATTGCTAGAATGAATCTAAGTAAAACCATTTGCCTTAGCCAATTTCTCCATTGAGTTTTATCCAATTGCATATTAATCTTAGTTTAAATTATTTTATTTAATTTGTTGCTTAGTAGTAGAATTTATTTTACAAACTATCACCAAAGATATAATTTCCTCCGCCTAAATTAATAGAAACCTGACTGCATTTAGGATTAGCATACATAGTCTCCGTGGGATCGACATCCTTCTTATTTCTATATTACTTGAGCGACAGAGTACACTTGCTCTATAGTGTGTGTTTTAGACACATCAACAGAATGCAGATGTTTTTACATGAGCACCTACGGATATGCCTGGCATTAGCCTGGAGGTAGCCTCTCACCATTTGAATGTTAACCCAGGGCTGAAAGCGGTTAAGCAGAAGAAGAGGAACATAGCACCAGAAAGACAACAAGTCTTATAAGAAGAAATAGACAAGTTACTCCAAGCCAACTTCATTCGAGAAGTTCGTTATCCGGATTGGCTTGCAAATGTCGTGATGGTCAAGAAGCCAAAAGGGAAATGGAGGATTTGCATAGACTTCACTGATTTAAACAAAGCTTGTCCAAAGAATTCCTACCCTCTACCACAGATTGACAAAATGGTAGATCAAACCTCTGGGTATGAATTGTTGAGCTTCATGGATGCTTTCATGGGGTACCACTAGATAATGATGAATCCTTCAGATGAAGAGAAGACAGCATTCATCACGGAAAAAGGAACATACTGCTATCGAGTAATGCCTTTTGGGCTTAAAAACGCTGGTGCAACATATCAGAGGATGGTCAACAAAGTATTTAAACTCCTGTTGGGAGATACCATGGAGGCATATGGATGATATGATCGTTAAAAGCAAGAAAGGAGAATCCCAAGCTGAAAAACTCAGCAAAGTGTTTAGTGTTTTGAGAAGCTACAACATCAAACTTAATCTAAACAAGTGCACCTTTGGAGTACAATCAGGAAAGTTTCTAGGTTACATGATAACCAAAAGAGGCATAGAAGCAAACCCAGAAAAAGTGCAAGCCATACTAGACATGAAATCTCCGGCCTCTGTTAAAGAAGTGCAACGAGTAACCGGGAGGATAGCATCTTTGAATATATTCCAATCCAAATCAGCCGAGAAAAGCCTTCCTTTTTTTTAAGACTTTGAAGACAGTAAAAAACTTTGAATGGACACCCGAATGCGAAAAAGCTTTCGAGGAGCTGAAGGATTACGAGATACCTCTTCTAACTAGACCAGAACCAGGGAAACCATTGTTCATATATTTGGGTGTAGGTAGTGTAGCATTGAGTGCAGTTTTGCTAAGGAAAGATGGAAAGGTCGACAATCCCATTTACTATGTTAGTAAGGTACTTCAGGGTGAAGAACCTCGGTACCCATTCGCAGAATAGGTCGTACTTGTACTGGTGATGGCCTCTCGAAAGTTAAGACCATACTTCCCAAGTTCACCCCATAACAGTCTTGACCGATCAACCTCTATGCCAAGTCTTACAAAAACCAGAATGCTCAGGATGCCTTACTAAATGGGCAATTGAGTTGAGCGAATACGACATCAACTTTGAACCACGGCAAGCCATCAAGGGGTAGGCATTAGCTGACTTTATTGTCAAATGTACCGGGCAGAAGAAATTATCTGAGGAAGGTACGAGCACGTGGAAATTGTTTATGGATGGAGCATTCAGTTCATCAAGAAGTGGAGCGGGGATAGTGTTAATGTCTCCTGAAGGGGACCCCATCGAATACTCCTTGTGTTTTGCTTTTCCAAGCTCAAATAACATTGTTGAATATGAGGCCCTCATTGCTGGAATGAAGCTCGTTAACCAATTATATATTAAAAAGATAGTACCACATAGTGATTCACAGTTGGTGGTTCAACAATTTTATAGGGAATATGAAGCAAAGGAGCCTGTCATTATTCAATACCTGCGTAAAGTCACATCATTAGCTAAGGTATTTGAAGAATTTTAGTTAGTACAGATCAACAGAAGTTGCAATGCTCATGCAGATGCATTATCCAAGCTAGCCTCATCATTGGATACGAAAGGAAGAATCGTGCATCTTGAGGAACTTAAAAGGCCGAGCATAGAAGAGAAGACAGTAGTATATGTCGTTAAAGGACAAGATTGGAGGACCCCATTTATAAAGTATTTAAAGACAGGGGAATTACCAGCTGAGTCTATAGAGGCCAAAAAGCTTAAAATGAGAGCACCTCATTTCACTTTGATTGAAGATACCCTATACAAGAAAGGGTACTCCATGCCGCTTCTTAAATGTCTTGGCCCAGAAAAAGCAAAATATACATTAACTGATATACATGAGGGAATATGTGGACAACATCTAGGAGCAAGAGCGTTAGCAACCAAAGTATTAAGGGCGGGATTCTTCTGGCCTTTATTGAGAGATGATGCTCTAAAAAAGGTTAAAGAATGTGATAAATGTCAGAGATTTGCCCCCATACAGCATGCTCTAGTTTCTGCCTTTAGAAGTTCCTTTGAACCAACTCCATTTGCTAAATGGGGATTAGATTTATTGGGACCCTTCCCAAAAGCAATTGTAGGAAGAAAATTTCTTATGGTAGGCACTGACTATTTGACCAAATGAGTAGAAGCTGAGCCCTTAGCTACCATCACAGCGAAGAAAATAGAAGGCATTATATGGAAAGACATCATCTGTCGATTTGGGTTACCAAGGGTCCTGATGGTGGCTAGAGGAAAGCAATTTGATTGTGACTCACTCAAGAAGTTTTGTGACAACCTTCATATTCAGCTTAGTTTTGCCTCAGTAGCCTACCCTCAAGCTAACGGTCAAGTAGAGAGAGCCAATCAAACCATTAAAGCAGGCTTGCAAATGCATTTAGACAAAGCAAAAGGAGCATAGATTGATAAGCTTCCGTCAATTCTTTGGGCATACAGAACTATGAGAAGAATTTCAACAGGAGAGACCCCTTTCAACTTAGTCTAGGGAACAGAAGCATTGATCCCTGTTGAGATTGGAGCAACCTCTCCCAGAATGATTGAGTTTAATGAAGAAGCCAATTCTGAAGCAATCAATGCCAACTCGGATTTATTAGATGAGTATAGAGATCAAGCATGCATACGATTAGCTGCATATCAACAGAGAGTTTCTTGGTATTACAATTCAAGGGTAAAAGACAAGCCACTAGCTGAGGGAGATCTTCTTCTAAGGAAGACAGCAATAACTAATGCTCATATGGAAGAGGGAAAGCTTCGACTAAATTGGGAAGGACCCTACCGAATCAGAAAGATGGTTGGTCCAGCAACTTGCAAACTTGAAACTTTGGAAGGAAAAAAGATCACCAAAACTTGGAATGTAAATCACTTAAAGCTTTATTTTCAGAGCAATTGTATTTTGTAACTACTATTATGAATCAATGAAGTTAATGGAGCCGTGATTGCGGTCCCGTGGTTTTTCCCCTCACCGAGGTTTTCCACGTAAAAATATTGGGTGTCATGCCTTTACTTTCATTTTTTATTACTCGTTGATCCACCAATAAAGATCATAGAATTTATCCTTTGAAACTGTTAAGACATATGGTAGGTCAAAAAGCTTATCTTCTATGAGGGAAGAAAGCTTGCTGCCATGATGCACACAGTAAATATTCTTCAAAGCTGTTAAGACATATGGTAGGCTAAAAAGCTTATCTTCTATGAGGGAAAAAGGCATGCTGCCATGATGCATGCAGTAATATTCTTCAAGGCTGTTAAGACATATGGTAAGCCAAAAAGCTTATCTTCTATGAGGGAAGAAAGCTTACTGCCATGATGCACACAGTAAATATTCTTCAAGGCTGTTAAGACATATGGTAGGCCAAAAAGCTTATCTTCTATAAGGGAAGAAAGCTTGCTGCCATGATGCAAGCAGTTATAATTTTTAGATACGTCAGACATATATGATTTTTCTAATCAAACATGGGTCGTGAGAAATTTCCAAGTATAAGTTGATGAAAAATCACACCCAATTCAACTAAAATTGCCTGTGATTGGGGAGCGATTAACATTGATTAATATTGATTATGAAGGAAAAGCAGATAAATATAAAATAAATAAAAGAATCTCTATATATCATAAATTCCAAAACAAAAAAAATTCTCATGAAAAATATAAGGAATGAAAATAATGAATGAAAATCTAAGATGCAGGATCTACATCAGCAGAAGGCTCATCATCAACACCATGATCCTCATCTAAATCTTGTAGGGCTGATATCTGATCACCCGAAACTATATCTGAAGGTGCCTTGACTCCATTCTTCCCATAGAATTCCCAAGGTCCGCCAAGATTCTCCAAATCATCAAACAAGCCTTTATTCACACAGTTAGCATTGTCCTCCTCACTCGGATCAAAAGTCTTCTAATTGGTATGGTGGGGAAGAGATTCGATCTTCGAAAAGACTAACTCAGGATGAGAACGACCGTCCTCCTGCTCAAGGATTTACCGAGCAAGATAAAAACCTATCTTGGAGAAGCTGACCCCTACTACAAATTTTCTTTCGTAACAGTCTTTAGACTCGCTGTACTCGCGAACTGCAGTAGAACGAATGCAAGCAGGGTCACTCCTGAGCTTCTGCACAACTCTTATTTCATCAGCCACCTTCAGTTCAAGCTTTTTAATATCATCTTTGAGGAGTGTGTTCTGCTTAGCTAACTTCTCATAATCATTGTTTAGAATAGCATACTTGAATTCCATGGTTTTTAAGTTGACTTGATCAAATCCCAAGGATTTAACACGATCCTGAAGCTTCACACTCAGACCCCGACTCTCGTGAAACTTCCCTTCAAGGTGTTCAATCGTCTGTTTTAGCTTTCGTGCAAATCCAGAAGCCACCGAAGCATGTTGAGCCCCTTACCATCAAAACAAAGAATGTTATACTCAGATAAAACACGTATGTTAAATTACACATTTATATGATGTTGAACAAAGATACACACTTTAACAATTCTGCGCTCAGCCATATCAAGGTTGTCACACAAATCCCTACAGTAGCTCTCCTCATCACAAGGAAGAATAGAGGAAATTATCAACCTAGAAGCTACCCCTGGTAGGTCAATAGAATCGATATTTAGCAAACCAGGGTAAAACCTGAAATCCTCCCCCTGAAGGGTAGTCTTCAAAGGAGTGTTTTTATAGATGTTGTAAGATGCAACAGGCGTGCCCATCCTTGGAAAAACAAGATCCATTCCAGGTAAAGATTCTAAGCGAAGTTTCTTCCTCTCCTGGCGAAGAGGAATGTTGGAAGGAACCTTCTCATCTCTTGTGTTCCGCATCGATTGACAGCCACCTCTCTCATCCCGGGCAGAAGAAGAGGAAGAGTGATTCGGTGATAATGTTGACACACCCTTCTTAGCCTTATTGGGAGGATCAACCTCAGAAGATTTAAACCTTGGCTGCACAAGAGGGATTGAAGAGTTCACACCAACGCTGACCTTTCGAATAGCGGCCTTTGATGAAGCAGTCGATGGACCTAAAGGGTGTGCTTTCTTTGGAGCTGAAGCATCACCCTCAGAAACGATCTGACTAGCTGGACAAGTCTCTGCTCTAGTACGTTTTTGTCCAGTTGCAAAAGCAGCAAAAGCGGAGTTCCCAGCGACAAAAGTAGCAAAAGTAGAATTCTCTGATGGAGTCATACCTACAAAAGGAAAATGTCAGTGAACATCCATGATTTGCAAGGACAAGAATCATATGTGATATCATATATATATATATATAGTTTTAATCACCATAGTCAGATAAGGAAGTTGTATGACTAGAAGGGATATCAACATTATAAGGTAAAGTTTTTTCTAATGAGAAGATCTCGTGTTCAGACAAGGAATCTTTGATCGTGCGATCAGACAAGGAACCCCTGGACAAATGAAGAAGAGTTAGTTCATTGATAAGAGGAGGACAAGAGAGAACTCCCCAACCCGTGGCAGATAAATTGGATGGTGTCAGAATTTTATTTAAATAACATTTTGCTTTACGCAAAATGCCAATCTTGACTGAATGCTTTACTAAGAGGGAAGCATGAACCAGCTAAGAAATACCCTTTCTAACCCACACCCAGCTCCAAGGATGAGCAACTCTCCACATGTCAGCAGGAAGATAAATAAGCAACCACCTGTCTTTATAATTACCAATGGGAGGAAGATCATCAATAAGTGTGAGTGTTTCCTAACCAAAGTCAGTCTTTTGGAGGAGAAAATAGCCTGATTTATCTTTGCACGCCTTAGTGGTGTAGAAAAGATGAAAGAGGTTGACAGTCAGAACGACCTCCGCTTTATGACATAGAAGATAAAAATCAATGAGAAACCTCCATCCCATGGGGTGTAGCTGTGGTGGCGATAATTTGTTAGCTTTTAAAAAGGCCATAATGAAAGGAGACAAAGGAAAAGTGACACCTATGTCCAGAAGAACCTCATGTAAAGCAAAAGAATCATAAGGAGCAATAGCAAAAAAAGCATCTGGATTTGGAGGAAGGGCAACTCTCCAGTCGGGTGGAAGGGACAATTTAGTTCTAGAAGATCTGACGTCATTTTCCCCAAATCGAGTGGGAACACATCTAGCGATTACTTCATTGGAACAAGGACCGAGAACCTCAGACCTGAGTCTCATTGTCTATTTAGTTCGAACCATCTTTGGATGTGAGAAATCAACAGTAAAGGAAGAAAAACTATCAAACCATGAGTTATACCAAGCACATAAAAAGAAAACAACAACTTGATTGATTAACAGACAACGATCACAACAACAATATTCATCTTTTGTCCATGGCAAGCATCGTATAAAAAAAAAAGGTGACAGTAACAATGACCCACGCCGACACCAACACAACGACGTGGACAGATTGTTTGTACCTGCAATAAGAAAATCCACAAATAAAAATCGGACATAATTATATTATCAAATATAATTTGTACTTGGTGCATAATTAATTATAGCACAAAGTGAAGTAGGCAAATCCATCAACTTAAATGTACACTTCTCATATTTTGAAGCAATTACATATTTTGAAGCAATTACAAGTTGATTAAAATTGTTAATTTCAACGAATGAAGCAACAGACTGTTGGCTAAAAACTTTCTCAATCGTTTTATCAGGCAAAACAGAAGGGAACATACAAGCATGCAATGCCTTGACAGAGGACAATATTCTCAAAGAATTTGAAGCAATAACAACATTATCCCCATCCATCCAAGGTTCAATAAAACTTTTTCAACAACTCAAGTAATGGACAGCCAGATAACATGATTTCAATTGATGCCCCAAAAGGCAAACTTTCACCATTCATCTTTAATGCCCTGTGAGACCCCCAATTTATCCTTCAATTGGGGCTAAAATAACAATTAAACAACTATAGTTTAATAATTAAAGGGTGGTAGCATAGGAATTTTTCTTTTCAAGGTTATAATTAAGATATAATTTCTTAATCTTGGAAGCAGCCATGGAGAAGTAAAGCATCACCAATGGATCAAGCAATCAACCAACCCATTTCACATAAGCAAATCATTAACCCAACCAATTTGCAGAAAATCCTATAATAAAGCCAATAACCATCCACAATCAATCAACCAATTTCAACAGCTAAATCTAAATCTAACCAAATGGAATTACATCAAAACCAAATCAAGAATCTAATTGGCAACTTGATCATAAAACTCAAAATCGACAAAGGCTAAAAGGCACCTAGTTTAAGATCCGCCGGAAAACCGAACTCAGTAGCTGATTGGAGAAAAAATGGTTCTAAACGGAATGGCTGGACTGAGTTTGATCGGAGTAGCGAGTGACCGGTTCTGATCGGACTGGCAGTGGAAATAGGAGAGGCCGGCGTCTGATCGGCAGTCATGACTCTCGTAGGAAGGCTTTGGCACGGTGGAGACCGGACTACACAGGAGAGTCAGGCAACGCTAGGCTGCGTCGGACGACTACTGCACAGGGGTAGACACCACGGTTTGAGCGATGCGGAGATGGCACTGGTCGACGTCGGCGGCGCGAGGCAGCAGTGGAGATGAAGCGACGAGAGGCAGCGGTGGACGGCGTTAAGACGCTGGTCGGTGCAAGGGGCTGCTCCAGGTTTATTTTGGAAAACGTGAAGAAGAGGGTGAAAAAGATGATTTTTATCTTGGGCTGATATTTAAGTCCAAAAAATAGGAAAATACAAACCCATTAAAACTCTATTTTAGTTAGAGCAAAAAAAGGGGATTTACAATCCTAACCAATTATCTTTTACAAAATCAATCCTAATCCTCTATCCAATCTTGAATTAATATTGAGCTTTAATTATATTATTAAAAATTAATAGTCGGTTTTGCTTACTTCTATTTCCGGATAAACCCAAAAAATAGAAGTGGGGAGCAACTGATATAACCCTGATCTAAAGATAGGAAAAAAACTTAATACAAGTTTGAAGTCAATTTTAAACATTAATTAAAATTATTGAAGGAACGGTTATTTTTTAGTCAACCTGTCAGCCCACTCTTTGTAAGTTACCAGGAACATGAGACATGATTCCCTTGGAGACAACCTCCTTTATAATAACTATAAATAGCCATTCCAAGAGAGAAAAAGGGGGACGGTAATCTGCTCTATCATTATAATCACTAACTTCAGCATCGGAGTGTCTAAGGGAAGAAACTCTTCCCTCGCTGTAATAGGTACCATCCTGAGAAAATTCAAAAGTTTCAACCATCTTCATAGGCAACCGGATTTTGATGATCAATCTCCCCCTCAATAAATACACTGTTGGCTCAAGGTTATAACAACATCGATTGCCATAATTCCAATTCCGAGTCCTCTTTTAAATACACACCATTAACATAAGAGATAAAGTCCAATGCCACAGTAAACATTAAAGGAAAAAAGATAGCAGTTACAGTGCTTCATTAAGCTCCCTAAAGTAGCTCAAATTGCTCAGATACATCATATATATAGAGAGAGAGCTGACAATTCGGCCACGAACACCGGAGTCAGCTTTGCAATAGAGAAGAAGGCGGCGAATTCCGATGTATTCAGGATCAGAATCAGCGGGAGCGGGCTGAAGCAAGCAGCTTAACAACTCTGGATCTAGATCATTCATCGTCTATTGAGTGTTGATTTCGGTTTGTGTAGTAGAGGTGTTATTCATCTAATCATGAATAGGTTCCTCCGACATTTTACGAAGGTTGAAGCGGATCCTTCATGAGACAGAAGAAGCGGAACTTTGTGGAGATCTGAAAATGGCAATGATAAAGAAAATAATACCAGGCTACGTTAAACTGGTTGGGCGGGCAAGAGAAGAGGTGCGAAGTTGTGTTGCTTGAATTTGGTCATGTGTTCGACCTTTAGCTCAAAACTTCATGTATTTTCCTTCTTTCTTTGTATTCCTCCCACCACGCTCACACTCTTTCCTTGTTTAGTTTTGCCTTTTTACGATTTGGCAACAGCCGGAGATACGTACTGTATTGCATTAACCAAGAAGGCTGACAATTTTTAGGATTTTTTTTTTCAGAAGAGAATTTAGGGGATTAATGACAAAAACAATATACCTTATAAAATTAATTTTCACAACCATCTGATCTCCCGGCCGATTCAACTGAGTTGAATTGGGAATTGAGGATAAATCGGGTTATCCGATCAAAATCAAATCAATTCTTCATCAATTTGGTCATTATTAGTGCACTCTTAAGAAGTTTAATAATTTTAATAGCTTACTTGTGGTCAGTTCGGGACAGCTTTCAGCAGTTCCGAAAGCATCTTTCAGATAAAGCATGGGAAACCTTATTTTTAAAAAAAATAATGAAACCTATTTTTCCCTAACAACAATTCCAAACTGACCCTTAATGTCATAAAGGTATTGGTGAATACGGAGTAATATTAAATTAAAAATGAGTTGGGATAGATTAGGTAAAAATTATAGTGTCAAAATTGATAAGAAAAACATGTCTAGCAGGCAGTTTAGAACTTTGGTGTAATAATTATTTTTCTTTTATCCACAATTAAGTTTGAAGTTATATCATTAAAATCAATCTCATTTTGTTTGATGTGATTATTAAAAACGAGTGGTTGGGTTAAATATTTTGTTTAAAACAAAACAAAGAAATATTTATGCAATTTAAAATTGTACAAGCAGATTACAAGTTTACAATTAAGATTAAAAATAATACTGGGAAAACTACTGCATGTGAGTTCAAATGCAATCTTCTGTTTTAAACTTTTTTTGTTGCTAAAATAGCGTGTACACAAAGGTACACGAAGCGCCCCCATGGCTGATGGACAGGGCAAAACACTGAAACATAAACAATTAAAAACAAATCTCAAAGGACACAGGCTACTTAGCAAAAGAAGACACAAGATTTTTGAATGATGATTAACAGGTACACAGGCTATCTTATTTCCGATTTCAAAAGTAAATTAAGTCTTCTTTTCTTGGGGTTATGATACGTTAGTTGTAGAATCATCAATTGGATGCCAATGTCTGTTAAAGAACCACATTTTATCAGCCTCAACAGGATATCCATCCTGATTACGGTGCCAACTGTAATAAGCATGGGTTCGATTCTTAATGTCAAAAATGGCATGCCCGAAACTCGCCTCCCTATATGCTGAATATGATGGTTGAGGCTCTGTCATGCTGCATTACGATTTACAACCACGAGTCAATATTTTCAGCAATACCACAAATGTGCAGATTTTTCAGCCAGATTGCTGGCTGCTGCTATATAATATATAATCTTACTTGGTTGCCAAGCCTTCAAGGTTTCCTCCATCTCCAACGGTAATATAAACGGGGGCTGATTGATCTTCCACTGGATTGCACTTCCCATTTATAATGTTGTATGCTACATTCGATACCCGTTCCTACAAAACCAAAGAAATTCAGTTCAGAATCCAAAACTTCTTTCCATCTCAAAACAATCTACATTTTCTTCTTCACCACTCAACAAATTAAGAATTAAGAAATGATGAAATAGCTATAGCATTTTCTGGACAGAAGTGCGATAAAAAGGACTTAAACCATCTGAACTTGCCCCAAAATGTCATTTGACCCCCTGAAATTTAAGGGTGTCCGTTTAGCGCCTTAAACATAAAGTGCACCGATCTGTCCCTTGAACTTTGCATAAAGAGCACTGATCCGCTCTTGAACTTGTATAAAGTGCACCAATCCTCTATACTGGCAAACAACTCCCAGAGACATTCTGCTTTACATTTCACCCTCACTCTTTGGATATTATTAGGTCTTACTGTCACAGTGCAGCCCTTGTAACGGACTTTTTGAAAACAAGGGGCGGATCGGTGCGCTTTATGCAAGTTCAGGGGGATAAACGGACCCTGTTAGAGTTCAGGGGACCAAATGACATTTTAAAACAATTTCAGGTAGGCAAATATGGTTTAAGCCAGAGGAAAAAACTTCACTGAAGTTTACTAGGAAACCTTTTTACAATATTCTAGGGAAAACGAAAACTTACCGATCTTTCATAAGCATGAACATGTCCGGCAAAAACGACATCCACTTTGTACTGAACAAACCATGGTTCATACATCACTCTCATGGTCTCTCCTTCCATGTAATGGTAGTTGTAGCTATTATACCATGGGGAATGCATAAGAACAATCAACCATGGTGTTTCTGTCCTGTTCACTTTTGGCAACTCCTTTTCAAGCCATTTATACTGAGGAGTATATTTACCTAAGATACCAAACATAACCCCAATTAGAATTAGAATATGTTATATTTGTGCTTTTGGAACATCGGAAATTATTAAGAACAATTTCTTACCGTATGCTGAATATGAAGACAAGACAATAATGTATGCTGAAGCTCTCTTGATTGAGTACCAAAAGGGGGCAGTACTGCCTGATGATTTATATGGGACATGATAACGGTTCGTATATGGCTTGAACGGTTTGGTTTCGCCCTACAACAACAACGCATTCTTTTGTTATACATCACATCTTTTCAGATAACAATTTTGGTAATTCGATTAAAGATTCGTAAGCATATGCTCACAATTTCAGGAGCAAAATCGATCTCATGGTTTCCTGCAGTCCATATCCAAGGTTGATAAGCAACGCTTCTCTCTATAAATCTTCCCCATGTATCCCACCTCACATTGTCGTGATTTGGGTAGTTATCAGCATATGAAAGGTCTCCAACAAACAACACAGCCCCTCCTTTTTGAGGGTTATTCTCATAATGAGTAAGCGTTCTGTTCGAATCGAAACTCTGGCCAAGATCCCCTGCAAATGGTCACCAATAAGCAATCACACAAGTTCCTTTCATTAACCATGTATGATATCTTAAAAGAGGAACAAATCCTCTCTAAGCTAACTCTGTCAAGCCCTCGATGACAAATAGACTTGACATGGAAACTTATATGTGATACCAAGCAATTAATACCCTTCCAATTGTTATTCAGAAATGAACATTTCTATGCTGGAATTGGTTGAAAGGACAATTTGAAAACTTCTTCAGATAACAGAACCATTACGAAATTCGCTCAAAGATGAATCTCCAGTAAACATAAACATACCAATGAGACCAAATGTGTAGGGCACATCAGGGCCAACTGCAGGAGGGGTAATGAACCAGAACTGCCTGGTAGTATTACCAATTCCTACTTCATAGTAATATTTGGTGTTGTACTGCCAAAAGAAACATTCTAACTCAATCCTTGGAAGAAAATTCAATTTAGTTAGTAATTCAAAGTCCAATTAAAGAGTTTACCTCTAAGTTTCTGATGGTACAGTGATGAATGAAACCAGAAGTGTAGTTGAAGAATTCATAGGTGTTATATTTGCCAGTAGCCTTCTTTTTTGTGCTATTTTCACTCCAGTAAACCACTACACTTGAACCCCGTTCATCTTGAGTCACCCATGATACTATAACTGCCTTTCCTTCATGATCTCCTTGTGTTATGTGAACCTTCATTTATTAAAAAAAAAAAAACACAAATTCATAATTACACCAGACTATACCCACCATCACCTTTGTTTTTTTTTTTTTTAAATTGCCATCAAGAAAGAACAACTTAATTTCAATTAGACAAAAGGAATTGCTTTAAAATTGCAATTGGAAACCTTTTTTCATTAACACCTTGGTAAAGAAAATGAACACAAAAAGGTAATACTAAATTATAAATATATAAATGAACCTGTTGAGGAGCATTATAGACAGGAGGGACGGCAAAAACATCGCTATCAAGAGGCATATCAATAGTTTTCTCCACTGGACGAACAAAAACACTGGTTTTGCCTCCATTACAGATCACTACTGCATTTAATATCAAACTAAGCACAAATATAAACAACAAAGAAGACGAAGAAGAAGAAGAAAAACCCATCTTGGCTATCAGTATTCGCAGTTTCGCACTTTCTTACAGGCTCCTATATATCTATCATATATACAAAACAAAAGATACATAGATTTGTGTGATTTGATTAGGATTTAGAAAGAAATACAAATGGGTTCACATTAGCTTGTAAGACGGGGAATATTCAGGGATTTATGCCAAATATAGACCAAAAATGTCAACGAGTTTAGATAATCTTTTCGAGGAGAGGAGAGAGAGGGCTTGAGAAGTGCATTTATGTAAGAAACAAAAGCAGCAAAACCAGTATACTATTGATTAATATTCAAGATTTCGGACAGCAGTTGTATTTTTCGAGGAAAATTGGAATAACAAAGCAATTGAAGTCGATCGTAGAGAGGCTTAAGTCACGGAAAGGGATGTACAGGTTATTGATTACCCAATATTGATCTTGCGATGTAAAAAAAAAAAAAAAAATGCTTTGTTTGGCATTATTATTAACTAACTAGCTGGACTGTATGAATGGAATATAAGGCTTCACTAACACCTCAACCTGTTTTCGTATTCTCATCCCTTGGGTTTAATTAATTACATTCAGTCTCTTGCTTAACAACTTTTTCTAACTAGTATTAACCAGACTCAACATTTTTTTTTTACTAGAATATTGTGACTTTTAATTAATATTAGTACTGAAATCTTCGTTTGGTTTTATTCTAGATGATTGTTTAGTTTTAACTAAAGATATTGATCATGTTAATTAGTTTTCATTTTGTAAAACGGTCAGCGAATAATGTAGTTCATATAATGGCAAGGGTTTCTTATTCCTCAACAATGCGTGGAGTGTGATTTTACGAATCACATCCTTTTATTCGGTTTACAATTGAAAATAATTTAATTAATTGAACCATGATACTATCTCAAAAAAAAAAAAAAAAAACTAGTTAATGGTATTTATTTCCTAACATTTAAATCAAATGGCAAGAATAAAAAAATTTTAAAAATCTAATTATTTGAACTTGTTACATTATCAAATATTTCATCATGTT
This sequence comes from Euphorbia tirucalli, assembly GCA_039660915.1. NCBI lineage: Eukaryota > Viridiplantae > Streptophyta > Magnoliopsida > Malpighiales > Euphorbiaceae > Euphorbia > Euphorbia tirucalli. Next base: position 19,568,787 of record CM077639.1, read on the forward strand.
GATTTGTTTTGATCATGAAATAAAATTTTGTTCAGTTTCTCTCTATGTCTTTTCGATACTCCAAGCTAGCAGAGAATTTACAAGGATTGATATTCCCAGCTAGTAGCTACTATATATGGAGTAAATATTGAATGTCAAGATTCAGATCTTTGTGCTATTGGATCTTTTTTTTTTAAATTGGCAAATTCCAATCAAAAGTTAGCCAGATTTGGCTTATCTTTTCATTTATGATGGCATCCAATCATGCATTATGCGGGAAGATTTCGTAAGTGTTCTGAAACAAATTTATTATTAATCTTTAAAATAACGTGTGAACTAGCCACCATAATAAATTAATAAATTGTTTGACCTAATTTAAAACTATAAAAAAATAATTACATTAGCAAATATTAAATATAGCATAGTTGTTCCACTAATCTTAGTCAGCTGAACTTTCATATACTTATTAACAAAAATATATTTAAAAAGGTATTAATTTCTTGCATATTTGAATGCAAAATTAATATTAATAAGGTAAAATATAATAAATTCCAACAAATTTATAAAAAGTTTTTTTTAGAGGGCTTTTAGAGTTAATGGGACAAGTCTTTGATAAAAAAAATAAGCTTATGAAAGTTATAGGGTGAAAATAAATAATTATTAATTAGATAACATATAATATAGACTATAAGAAGAAATCAAATAATTTCATTGATGCAAAAATGAAGCAGATATCATTGCTTCTGGACCACATAATCTGCAACCATACTCGATGGAGACGCGGAATAAAGGCCATACCAAAAAGGTCCAAGAAAGAGGCTCTTTTTTTTTTTTTTTCAAAAGTCAAAGTCTTCCCTTCGCTGATCATCAATCTTTTTTTTTCTTTTTTTTTTTTTTCTTTTTCTATTGTGGACCCATCAAATAATTTCTACTGTAAAATTAAAATATCGTTTTTTTTTACGCCCTTATTTTAAATTTTTAATATATTACTAGGTTCCATATAGGGGTGGCAATGGGGCGGGAATTACCCAAAAATCGTGGGGATCCGAACCGGCGGACGCAGAAAATAACCGTTATAATCCCCCATGGGGATGGGGGTGGGGATTTTTTTACCCCCAGTACTTAAACGGGCGTGGGTGCGGGGAGTATTATCCCCGCCCCGCTCCCGAATAAATCCCCGTATAAAACCCGCATATATATATATATATATGAAGAAAGGTTAATTAATTCCTAATTAGGTCAAGCTAATTATCGCCAAAAAATAATGAATTATCGCCAACTCACCAAGTTCAAAGAGATGAAAAATATGCAGCTTTGAACAATTTGTTGCTGCTTCTGAACAATCTATTGAAAATGTTGGGGTTGAACTTGATCATTATTTGGAGGAGCGTTTGTTACCAAGGAAAGAAGAATTTGATTTACTTGGTTGGTGGAAAAATTACCTCAAGTTTCCTATGTTGCGATTAATTGCTCGCATATTTTTGCAATTCCCATGTCAACTGTGGCTTCAGAGTCAGCTTTTAGTACATGTGGTAGAGTTATAAGTGAGTCTCATAGCAATCTTAATTCTGAGATGGTAGAAGCATTGATGTGCACTCAAAGTTGGTTAGAAGTTGAAGTAAAAGGTATTAAACTTATAAATTGTTTCTTATTAATTTACTTTACTTCAAAATTGTGTATTAAACAAGTTTTAATATAATGAATACTTGTGTTTTTAGATTCTAAATCAGTTATGGATTCATTGTTGTGGACCATGAACAAAGATATGGATGTTCTTCAGGTAGTTTTTAACTTTTGATATTTAGTTTTTTTATTTATTATTCTATGCATCTAATATTTGTTTTTATTCTTATAGGATGATGAAAATACGAATCACAACAAAACAACAAAACCAAGTCCTAGCTCTTAAATGATTGGACTTCAATTTCAAGTTGTTCAAAGAAAGTTCACTTGGAACTTAAATATTTGTAATATTAGATATATTTTGTACTTTGAATATTTAATGTTAAACCACATTTGTAATGTGGTAGAATTTGTATTTTGGTTATTGAATGTTAAAATGGTTATTAAAATAATATTAATTTATTTTATTTATTGGATATGGGCGGGCGGGGATTCACCGAAACCCGTAGATACCCGCGCGGGGCGGGGATGGGGGTGAAAAAATCCCCGAAATATTAAATGGGGAATCACCAAAACCGCTCCCGCAATCATTGGGGGCGGAGTGGGGAATGCACCCCCACACCCGCACCGTTGCCACCCCTAGTTCCATAAATGAATTTAGATCATTATTAATTAAAATAATATCACACTGATTAATTATATACTAAGAAGTAACGAGAATCACCACTTTAAACTGAAATTGTTTCTTGTCCCTTTCTTTTTATTCGTTACGTGCTACACCACATCAAAATATATTCTAACTCTATTTATTTGTAATTTGTTACATAATTTTCTTTTAAATTAGTTTAGGGCAAATTATAAAAAAAAAACCCTGTGGTTTCATTGTTTTGCAAATAAAGGACTGTGGTTTTTTTTTTTTAAAGGATTGTGTTTTAAAATGTTAACAAAAAAAAAAGATAACTAAAATTAAATCATGACATTACATAGGGTATTCTTTTTCATTTTGAACTCAAAATTATCAAGTTGGTTAATAAAAATACAATACACATGAATGATAAATTTTGAAAATTTTTTAAAAGCACAAATATTTTTATAATTTAAATAATGATAATAGATTTTAAAAAAATCAAAAAAAATTGAAAAATTTTTGAAAAATATTCAAATTTTGATGTAAAATTCTTAAATAATATACATAAATTGTTGTTATGTTAAATAACTAAAAATACCCTCCGCTATATCATCATTTTTAACGGAAAAATGTTAGTTATCCTTTTTTTGTTAACATTTTAAAACACAATCCTCTTTTTTAAAAAAAAAAAAACCACAGTCCTTTATTTGCAAAAAAGTGAAACCACAGGGTTTTTTTTTTTTAATTTGCCCATTAGTTTATAAAGACTTAATATAGTTCACAAGTCATGGTATTATTCTTTCAATTCCAAAGCTTTTGAGTTGAGATTGGGAAATCCAGTTTGAGCATTATTATCTTGAGAGCAATTGATGTGTGGACTTTATGGCAAGCTTTTCCTCCTCCTTTCCTAAGGTTGCCATGAGATTTTCAGATCCACTGCATGATATTTAGACTTTGTTGTTTCAAGATCTAATTTGGGATTGTTTTGCTCCTCTTCTGCACTATGTAACCTTCGGACCTCCTTCCTTTTATAAAAAAAAAAATAAAATTCACAAGTCAAATTTTGTTTGTAATTTTTAAAATATTTTACTAAATTAATGGTTGATTTATAACTTCAAGAGCATGCCTCTCTTTATTTTTAAAATGCTATAAAAATTTATATGTGATGTTATTATGATATCACTCTCCATATTTTCAGGAGTATGTCTCATTCTTTTAAAAGTACAATATTTAGTTACGAAAAGACTCGGTCTATGAACTTTCCATTTAAAAGAAATGCATTTACCACCAAGTGATAATTAGATGTGCCAATGATTGTAGTATTAATTGTTGGAAAATGAATCACATATCGAAAATAAATGAGATAAAAGAGTAATATATAAGTGGTGCAGATTGGACCTTAGCATAAGCAAATTGGTTTTATGTTACATGAACTCAACCCTACTTATGAGTTCACTTATCCAACAAAGTTCGACACTCTTAAGAGCCATTAAGTCTCTTCATGATATCAAAACAGAAGAAGATTTGACAGCCGAAAAGATTCGAGGTCCGTGTTTAAAGTCCTGGTCGAGTTTAGGCTAGTAGTGAAGACTAAACTCATTGATGACCTTGGGTCTCACAGGAGATGGACAAAAAAATGTTTGACAAGTGACAACTGGTCCATGCCCATGTTGAAAAATGAATCTCACATCGAAAATAAATGAAATCAAAGAATAGTATATAAGTGGTGTACATTAGGCCTTAACATGAGCCAATTGGTTTTGTGTTACATGAGTTCAACTTCATTTATGTGCTCACTCATCCAATCAAATACAACACTTTTAAGGCTCACAAAGTGTCTTCATTAATTAAAAGCTCAAAGTATGAAATTAAGCATGTGTTAATTCTGTATTTTTAAAATAATTATATACTACCTAAGTTTTATCATTATCTGTACTGGTTTTCTTTTATTAGAGCCAATGATCAAAACATATTATTTCCCTATTTTATATTTTTTTTTCATAATAAAAATATCTCCAGTATTGATTAGTTGATGTATTAAATTTTAATTATTATAGATTTTTAATTTTTTGGGATTACAAGGTTAAGTAATTCATTAAAAAAATTATTTCAAAAACTATAAAACTAAGAGGAGAAATTGTAATTTCATTTATAACATACATAATGGATCAAATAAACAAAAAGTACCGTTTTTAAAATTATTAATAACATTTATTATTAGTGTAAAGTTATTATATTAAATTAATAGAAAAATAATAATAATAATTTGAGAATAAATAATAGAGAAACTTTTATTGTAGCTAATATACACAAAATATAGAAATATTAGTGTATATATACTACAAAAAAATTTATTAAGAAAATATTTTAATTATATTTAAAAATCAAATGATAATACTTTTTACTTCAATTATTTCCATATCAAAAAAACATCCAAAGATTAAAAAGTTAAATTCAAAAAAATTTAAAAACCTTAAAGTATATGTATTAACTAACTAGTATATGTAAAGATACAAGAATTAATAAATTGTTTACCATTTTGTTATATATACACCGTGGAATTAAATTAAAAGGCTGAAATTATTTATGTATTTATTTTAATTTGACAAATTAATATATACACTAATTAACTATGGATCATAACGAGTTTACACTATTTACTCCAAAAAATTAATTTAAAAATATTTATTAAACAAAATAAGTTTACACTTGTATACATTTTTGTAGTGATTAATATATTGAGTAATTATGCTTAAATTTTTTAGCTTGCAGTTATATTAGAATAATCTAGTACTTAGCTTCTCAATATAGATTGAGTATCATAGATGTTAAGTATTCCTAGAATGTTCTAGATGTTTAGCTGTATATCTAAAAGGGGATGCATTAAAATATTTAAGAATAGCTAGTTAACATATCCGATGGATTTTTCCATGTATAAATCCAAGATAAAAGGAATCACATTACTTCTTGTGGTGCAAATTCCACTTAAGTGATTGCAGCTGAAAGATTATGAATCAATATCACGTATCACCGGTCGTGCGTAGATCTTACTCCGATATCTTTGGGAGGAAAAACGGATAAGTCACAAACTAAAGCTCAAAAATGGATTGAGAGAAGATTGTTTAAGAGACTTCTCTCTATATGATTTCCATCTTTTTCTCTATAACTATATCCTATCTTAATATAACAGTCACACTTAAAATAAGATAGGATATTTATGGTTAGAAAATAATTAGGATAAGATTAACACATAATAATATCTCTTGTAATAGTTAATTATGCATAAGGTCTTAACCTGATATTAATATTGGACTGGGTCTATATTGATACGGACAATCCAAATAATAAACCAACAATAACGATTATAATGTTGATATGTTATGAGATCTTATGCTTAACGTAACATGAATAATACTTGTATATTGATGTAATTTGGTTTACTACAATAATAATCAATTAGTTAATTAAGTTGCGTCTGTGTAAAGAATGACGTGTTTTTCTACATAATACTACATACATAAAATACAAGTGTTATTAAAATTTTGGCTTAATACATCCGGACCCCCCTATACTTGACACAAAAGGTCAACTATGCCCCCGAACTTAGCAAGTATTCACTTTGCCTGCTGAAGTTCGAAAATCTGACCCACATAACCCTTTATTTGGGAATAAACAATTTCAACTTAAAATGTGAGATACACGTGCTTACTTAAGAGCATGTCCAATAGGGGTTCTCTTGTCAAAAAACCCTTCCTTTATTATTGGAGGGGTTCTTTACAGGGAACGTTCTCCGCTTACTTTTTTTTTAAAATATTAAAAAACTAAAAAAAAAAACCTCTTTTCTCTTTTCTTTTCTTATTTATTTAATGATGTGAGACCATTAAAAGAACTTTAAAGGGCTTGTTGGAAAAGATAAAAAAAAGTTGGGCCATTGAAGTTGCTCCAAACCTAACTATTCTGACACTACCCAATAAATTATTGACACTTGGGATTTTATAAATTTTAAGTTTAAGGCATGTGAAATGAAATCTCTTCGCTGCCACTTGCTTGATTTATAGCCGGAGTTCCAAGTTTAGTTATACCCTCATCTCCTACCTCTATCTCCATCGTTGCCTCCTTGAAACTGCTGCCATCGTTGCTCCTCCTGCGTTATTAGCTCCCCTGAATATTCCATCCTTCAAATAAACAAAAAACAATAGAATTTATTAACAAAAAAAAAAACCTACAAATTAGAACAAGACGAAAGAACGAGACTGAGAGAGAACGCAAAAGCGGCGAAGGTTGAAAAGTGAATGGGTTGAAGAAGTTATTTACTGGTGGTTTTGCGGAGAGATTTTTAATGGGTGGTTGAAGGAGAAGAACCAAAGTATGGCTTTTATTAATTTTTTTTTACATTATATTATTATGTTATTTAGGCCAAATACATAGATACCCTCCTGAACTTGTCCAAAAACGCCTACTGTCCCCCAGAACTTTTAAAATATCCTAATGCCCCCCTAAACTTTGAAAAAGTGACCCAGTTTGTCCCCTTGCTATCACGTGTCACTCAATTATTGGTTGTCTTATGTTTGACTTTTCAAAGCAAACTCTGGTTTATATGGGACTTAAGGGGCAAACTGGGCCAATTTTAAGAAATGCATAGGAGCATTAGAATACTTGTAAGAAGTTCAGGGGGCATTAGGATATTTTCAAAGTTTAAGAGGGTAGTAGGCATTTTTTTGCCAAGTTCAATAGGGTATCTATATATTCGGCTCTTTTAGTTTGAATTTTTTTTTTTTTTAAGAAGAGTATATCTCAAAACTCAAGTTTTATTTTATTTTTTTTAATTAATTAAACATGATGCTTTCTAGTCAACACGCGCTTTAGTTGGTTTGATATTCACCTTCCTTTCCACGTCATACTTAAGGGGTAAAAAACACCACTTTTGTTAAGTTTAGGGGGTAACTGGACACTTTGTAAGTTCAAAGGGGCAACGATTATATCTGGGCCAAGTTCATAGGGGTCCAGATGTATTAGACCTTAAAATTTTTCAGTCTAAAAGAAATTATGTTATAATTAGGCCAAATACATAGATACCCCCCTAAACTTATCCAAAAATACCTACTGCTCCCCTGAACTTTTAAAATGTCCTAATATCCCCCTGAACTTTGAAAAAGTGACCCAGTTTGCCCCCTTGTTGTCATGTGTCACTTAATTGTTGGTTGTCTCATGTTTGACTTTTCAAAGCAAACTCTGGTTTTTATGGGACTTAAGGGACAAACTAGGCCAATTTTAAGAAATTCAAGGGGGTATTAGAACACTTTTAAGAAGTTCAGGGGGGCATTTGAATATTTTTAAAGTTCAGAGGGGCAGTAGGCGTTTTTTGCCAAGTTCAGGGGGGTATCTATGTATTCAGCCCTACAATTATATGTCCTTCAGAATTGAGACTAATGAGGTGGGATCCTATGTTCTGACACATTAATTATTAGAGCTTTCTCGACCAATATAAAGAATGGACAACAAATTTTATAATAAATTCATAGTCCTAATATATCTAGAGCCCCCTGAAATTGGCCCAGATATCACCAGTGCTCCCTAAACTTAAGCTTTGTCTAATTACCCTCTTAAACTTTAAAAAACCGATTCAATTTACCCTTTGAGTCCTACGTGGCATAGATAGTGGCTGCCAAACTAAATAAGGCGCGTGAGTCAACTAATAACAAAAATAAAAAATTGATAAAAAATTTTTTAAAAAAAACTCAATTCATCTGCTTTGTTAATTTTCTTCTACTTTAATCAAACTTAGAACTATTTCTTGAATTTTTTTTCTGTTATAGAAATTTACAAAATCACAATTCGAATTTTAATAATGGCAACGTTTTATTTAACACCTTTACTTATTTTTATCCCAATCTTGTGAAAAATGGGTGAACTGACGCAGAAGGCAAAAAATGGGTTTCTTGGCTATAAGCGTATCGAGAGGAATCGGAGAAGGCAATGAATGATTATGACGACGATTATTTGCAAAGTGGATCTTTAGGAGTTGCTTTATTAAGTATAACGATAAACGTGAAAGTTTGATTCAGTCCTTTTGTTCTCACCTTCACTTCGTCAATCCTTCTCTACCTTTGTTTCGCCGCCTCTCCTTCGTCGTTGTCAGTCTTTCTCCATCTGTCCTTTGATTCTGTCGATCTTTCTCCACATTTTCTTTGCCACTGTCGATCTTTCTCCACATCAATTCACTAATTTGCTGAAATTTCAATTCGCTAACCTGCTGGATTGGGTGGTTAAGGAGTGTTTTTCATTTCATTTTCAAATTTTTTATCCTTAGTTTAAGTTTTAAAAGAGAGAAGAGAATCTAATGAATTGGTTGTTATTTTTATTGAATTAGTCTTTATTTTTTTATGAGTTTTATGGTTGTTGGAGTTAGGAGGTTAAGGATTGAGTTTTATGGTTGCCGGGGTTAGGTGGTTAAGGATTTGATTTTATGAAATTGAATTCCACTGGTAGAGAAATTGAAGTGGTTTTTCAATGGCATTTGAAGTGGTTTTTCAACTAGGTTTTCCTTTTTTTTTTTTTTTCAATTAACCGATTGATTTTTCTACTTGCATTTGATTAGTCCCTGTGAGCACGGGTTTTTTCTCAACCTCGATGATGAAAGACTTCATTACCTTTTTCACTGATAAACGTGAGGCAAATTCGGAATGACTGGAATGACGTTCGACATGTCTCGGATGACCAGAAGAAGTGTGACAAGTCTTGGTGCGGAACCCCGAAGAAGGTCGAGTGAGCACTTAAGAGAACCGGAGAGAAAAGTGAGAAAAAAGGTGAGAAATACAAAACTGGCTACTATAGCCGCTTGGCAATAGTACTATAGCCACACGGCTGTAGTCTATAGCCACCCGGCTATGGGCCACTACAGCCGCTCGGCTGTAGTTACCCGATTTAATTTTCTTTCCTAAATAGGGTGAATTTTGAAGTTAATTCGGGATTTTAACCTAAAATTAGACTATATAAAAGAAGGGGACGAAAATTAGGTTAGAAGACAGACTTATTCTCTGGAATCAATCACATAAAAATTAGGGTTTTCTTTGGAGATTTTAGAGAGAGAAAGGAGAAAAATAAAGGAATTCAACCAAAATCATCAAATAACCCTAACTTAATCCATAAAAACGATTAGGGTTTTGTGAGAATTAGCATTCTGGGGTGGTTCTAATCAATCTAGTTTCCATTCGATTTGATTCGAGGTTCCGTTCGGGCTTCAAAAATCGTAGATAAATTCAAGTTGTTTGTGATTTCAGGAGATTTTTCGACGTCCGAATCTGTTTCTGGTGATCCAAAACACTAGAACACAGACAAGGTATACTCTGAGAGGCCTTAAAAACTGCTTTTGATTCATTTTGGGTGTTATTTGTTTATGATTTTGTGTTTTTCTCAAATCTGGAAGTGAGCCCAGCTATAGCTGCCCCGTTTGATGATTACAGCAGTGCGACTGTAACCTACACTGGCGCGGCTATAGTCTTCTGATTATAGCCGCTCGGCTGTAATCTCCAGGGCAGAAGCTCCGAATGCCCTAAATCGACCGATAACGCTTCTGTTTTCAAACCAAATGTGTTTTTCATGAATATTATCGGTCAAATTACATCCATATATGTTTAGATTCATGGTTTTCGGGTTTTTATTGATGGATGTGAGATTGAAGTTTGGTGATTTCGTGTTTTTAGTGTTGGAAATGCCCTAGTCCCGAGGCATTGGTCATTGTTTTTGTATTATACATTTATTGGATTTATGTATTATACTCATTTGTGTTATTAATAAAGGCATCAATTCATTTATTATATTTATCTTGTGCAATATATTAAATGAAGTATCCAATGGACATATCTATATCCATGATGACAAGTGTCATGCACTTGGCAGTAAGACCATGGATAGGGTAAATGATATGACCATAAATAGATCCGTAGTCTGTTCCAGTCATGGGAATGAATGAAACAAGAGACTATCATTAACCTGGTTGTATGGCGGTGTCTTATCGGTCATTGGACATGGAATGTCAACCAAGTTAATGGGTACATGCATGGGGGCATGGTACTGGATAGATCCACTAAACGAGTAATCCACATGGTATAGTATCACAAGTGATTCTCGTGTAGTACTTGTATGGATCCTTTGACCTGACCATATGATGGTGTTACATGTGATGTCGCATGCTTAGGGGTACGCCTAAAATGCCTGTAATAGGGTGCCAAGTATGGGTACTTTCAGGTATGTCACTTAGCATGGTAATGCTATGGATATGCAGAAGGGATTTGTCACTCAGTAGTCCATTGGGAAGATATCACTGGCCTCTTGATGAATGGAACTGATAAGAGTGTGGCCACACCCAAACAGGTGGGAACTTGTTTGTGAGCTTCAGTGCATTCGGGATCAAGTTAATGTCCGACACAAAAGAGGGTGATCAATCCATGCCTCTGTGTTAGACACCGATATCAATGACATGGGATGTACAAGTTTAAACTACAGGGTTATGATAACAGTTAGACTGCCATCTCCATCTTAATTGGGGGCTGCAGTGGCTTGCTAGAGCCCAACTGCAGTCTGTGGACCAAAGCCCCGCTGCTAACATAAAAATGGGTCCACGGGATCGTACACATAGAACGACTGAACACAGACTTAAGGAATCTCATATATACTTGGAGTATACACTATGGAGAGAGAGGTGCATATATATTAATTATATTATAAAGATCAATTGGATTGATCCTAATAATAAAATTAATATATTCAATTGGCTCTTCATAATTAATTGGATTAATTATGAGATTATTTCCTAGGTGGAAATATTCATATGTATAGGTTTGCATATGATTTTATTTTGTGAAGATTTAATTTTAATTCGATGGATTAAATTAATTGGTCAAACTAATTTTAATTTGAATGTAAATAATATATTACTTGGTGTAATATATTAAATACATGGGTATATTAAAATTGGGCTTGAAATTAATTTAAACCAGAATAATTAAAATTAGATTGGGCCTAAATTAAAAGATGGAAGCCCGCACAGAATGAAAGGAGCCAAGCTGGGCCTGAATTCCCCTAGGGGAATTCGGTCACCCTAGGTATAAAAACCTAGGGTTAAAAATTTCGGCCATCTCTACAACATACAAAGCAATAGCCGAAATTTTCCTAGCCTCCTCTCACCATAGTTTTTGTTTTTCCAACGCTAGCACGGGTTGTGTTCGTCAAGCGTTCGTGTACGAAAACGAGGAGGGAATCTAATTTGATTTCTGCAGTCTTCATCCATATCTTGAAAGAGATATTCCGGGTAAGAATTTAATCTCTTTCTATTATAATTTTAAGTTTTACAATTTCCATTTCTATTGCTCCTGGGACTGGATTTGAGGAAATTATCGCGTTCTTCCGCTTTTATCGGGTGATTTCCGGTGAAAAATCCCAACATTTAGGGATTATCGGGCTCGTTTGATCCGATTCGGATCTATTCCAAAAATCCCAGATTACCTAAAACCATCAAAACTCTAAAATGATTTTCAAAACGAGAAAGAAAACCGATTTGCTGATTCTAGAGCACTATAGCCGCTCGGCTTTAGGTGTTACAGTCGCTTGGTTGTATTACAGTCGCGTGGCTATAACCTACAGTGGAGCGGCTGTGATACCCTACAGCCGCTCGGCTATAGTTTGAGGAGCAAAATTACAGTTTTACCCTTTTAGGCCTCTAACTTGTAATTTTGTGTCTCCTTTCTATTCAAAATGGATTTTTGGCGTGTTTACATTTTTGGACCTTAGATGGATGTTCAATTTAGGCCCACTCACAAACGGAACCCCCGAGTTTTGGGATATCCGGCCCACTTAAAGTTGGAAAATGTATGTAAAATGAGCCAAATTGTTTTCAAAATTGATTTTTCATTCACAAAATCTACAGGGCGTTTCAATAAAATGTTTTCCAGGTCTAATCGAGTAATCGTCCGGACTTCTCGATTATCCCCTCTATGCATGATCCCGTTTCCCAAAATACCCCTATTCTGTCTTATGTGAGTCCTTGGTGTGCTTTATTTACTTGTATTAACTGTATTTAGACACAGCTTTTATTTTTCATTTTTGATGTATTTAATAGATTATCTCGTGTATCTAGGCGATTGTATTTTTTAGATTATCGTGTATTATAGGCGATTATAAATGGTGAGGATGAGAGTTTTTCTTCTTCGGGTTGTATAATTTGGCCACTACTTTACTTTTCCCGTACTTTTACTTTTCTGCACTTTATTTATGATTTATTTATGTCATGTGTTTGAGCATTAACTAAAAATAAAGGAAGATAAAATGGGTAGATTTAAGTGAATGTTATATCATGTTATGAAATAATAATTTAAAATAAGTGAGGATTAGTAGATGTGTTTCCCGAACCTTGAATCTCTGGATTAGGTACCGCGTCTACATTTGAAAGGGAGCTGTACCGGAATTTTCCGGATGAGCTGATCCGGGTGGTGACTCTGCATCTAATCTCAAAATTTAGGTTTTGAGATCTTTAAGTTTAAATTGGGATTTTCTAAAAACCTATTTTCCAAAATTCACACTTACAATTGAGTTTTCTACAAAAAGGATTTTTCCAATAAAATGAAAGGCTTTCTTAAAGAAGATTAAAACCCGTTTTCAAAACCACATACTCACACTCGAAAAGAAAATCCCCGGTTCCCACTTCACCGCGCGTTCTAAAAAACATCGTCCGCTCACAGTGGTGACTCTACTGGGGACTAACGGTTTCTTTAAAAAAGTTTTTCATAAAAAACTTAAGGAACTTAGGCAACAATTGAAGTATATCCTCACTTGTAGTCAATTATTAATTCATAATCCGATATCTCATTCATAACTGCATAGCATGACATTTTCACTTCTTGAATCCCTCCAACACATGATTAAGCTCGGTTTATCTCCAAAGATGACCTACCTCTTCTGCTAGGATTGGAGGCACCCAAGGAGGTAAACCACTCATAGCACCGTATGAACCTTACATCATGTTCTATGATGAGGAGTGTATTTTCACTATGGGAACCTGTATGACCTTTAGTTTGACTCATACCTTCATGTAATGGCCTAGCAACTTCCCCTTAGAGTTACCAAAACATATATTTGAAAATGGACATTGAGAGCATGCCTTTGGTATCCCCGGTTGATGCCAAAGAGACCCAATACCTAGAAAGAATGCGTGACCAATCGAAAGGAGGAATAAGGTTGGAAGGGTGAGCATGTTTTTGTGTGTGCTAATGTTTGCTCCATGGTTGTCTTACCTTTAACTTTTACATACAACATCAAACATGCATCATCCATATGTCATTTTCTAACCACATTTTTATGCAACCATTTTGAAGCATCATCATACGTGTGGTATTAACTAACCATATTTTCATGTAGCCATGACATTTTATTCATGTGCCATCACATCTTGCGTGTTGACATTCCCATAAAGCATACACGATATCATCTTGTATGTTATGCATCCTAACCACGTTTTTGTGCAGCCACTTGCATTCTGTATGACATGGGCATTCATCTCATCTCATCCCATCTAAAATGTAACGATGTTCTAAGTTTGCCCCTCACGACCATTTCATTTTATGACATATCGGGAGTCCCCAAGACTACCCGTGTTCCGTCGGTGCACCAGATTACACTTGGCCATTCCATTACGTCATTTCACTCGGTAGGTGACCACGAAGGTCTTAGGTTTACATTCGTGTGGCAGATCACACAATATCATCACATGGCATCATGTCCATTCATCATTGGTATCATGGTGACACCAAAGTCTTGCTTGTGTGTCATGATCCACATCGGATTGTTCCATAACATTGATGATTCATTCAAGGTACTCCACGAGTGCCAAACTAGTACTCATATTGGGACATTTCATAATATGCCTAAATCATGCAAGGTGTTCCACGAACGCCGAAATGCTATCCGTGTTTCGAGTTACACATGACTTGTTTGTGACATCATTCCATCTTAGATGCCATAAAAGCATCAAAGCTCCGTCTATGGAATGACTGCCATATGACCACTTCATATCATCTCATTAACCTATGAAGTGTCGAAACTCTGTCCGTGTGTCAGTACACATTTGACCATTTCATGACATCCACTAGGTGCCCCGAAGGCATCGAACCTCTGTCCTTGTGATGGCTCATATGCGACATTATTGCATTGTCTTTTGTATAGCATGGGGTATGCTTGGGACATACAAAATAAAAAAAAGGAAAATACAAAAGTCACTTTCATTATCATCCGTATCCATGAAACATCATTCAAACATAAACATACCGTACACGCCACTTAGTGTGTCGAGTCTAGGTCCACGACATCCATCCAAGATTCTAACCTTATGTTGAATGTGCAATTTTGGAGTCGAACCTCGAAGTGGTTAGTTCGTGTTGAGTCAGAGCCGAACCGATCAATTTAGTCAGTTCAATCAGAGACGGTCACTGTAGAGGTTATCAGTTCAAGGTCAGACTCTGATCGGGAGATTGAAATTCAGTTGCCTACCTTACTAGTTGACAGTCAGATTTTGTTAGAAGAAGCTGATAGATCGAATATGGCTGACGGTAACATTGGAAACATGCCTTTCAACATGGCTGCTTTTATGAGGAGTTTTCTGAGCTCGGATGAATTTAAGGCTACCCTTAGGGAGCAAATGCAGCCTGTGATGAATGCTATCCCTGTTCAGATTGTACCACTGACTCAGACTTCGATTGGAAGTGAAGGACAAGAATTTGTCCAAGTGATGAATAGAGCTAGAGGGAGTCTTCCCAGCGGAAGTGGTGGGGTTGTCAACCATGGGGAGCCTGATCGTCAATCTAAAGATGATAAAGCTTTTGAGAAGGCAAGAAAAGCCTTAATTGAGACCGTTGTGGAGAAGCGCCTCAACCAGAAGCTATCTAATATCGAAGCTATGTTGCCTAAGCTAAAGGAGATGGTGCACTATAACCCTGTTAATTAAGTCAACCCGGCTACTTTGATGGCTGACGGAGGAAGCCACTTCCAGCTGCTTTCATATGCCTTATCTTCCTCCCTACATTGGGGAAGGCCCACTGAAAGCCCACGTGGATAGTTATGTGAGACTGATGACAAGTATGGGAATCAGGAAAGGTCACCTCCTGAATCTGTTCCCGACTACTTTAAAGGATACTGCAGCGAAGTGGTATATGAAGATGCCAATCCATACGCACTCTACGTGGGAAGATCTCTCTAAAGTTTTTATGAAACAGTACACATACAACACTCAAGTGGAGACTACTCTAGAAGATCCAGAAAGAATCCGCTAAAAGGCCAATGAATCCTTCCTAGCTTACTATAAGAGATGGATGGACATCCAGGTGCTGGTGGATGTGGCCCCAAAGTTGGAATCCCTTATTGTGAAGTTATTGGATGGCAGGTTGCCTCTATATAAGGAGAAGATGAATCTCAAGAGGTTCTACTCTTTCACTGAAGTGGTTGAATTTGCCAAGTGTATCGAGCGATACGAAGACGAGGAGCAGAGGAGTAAGCAGAGCATGGGTACCTATCGAAACAGCCTGGGGTATTCACAAGGTTACAAGGGCAGTAGTTCCACAACTACACCAACCGAGTCTACCTCGAGAACAACACAAGTAAGGGAAGCGGATGTGGCTGCTGTATACCAGGGAAGATAGACTCCTCAAAGGGTCACTAGTCCATGGGCTGAGTCAACAAGCCAGATTTTTGCCAAGTGTAGAACGGCTGGGTTGTTGCAGAGTCCGAAGCCATTTTCGCCTCCAGCCGAGGCGAATAAAGATAACTTCTATGCTTATCACGTGATGATGGGTCACCGTACAAACGAGTGTGCCCAGTTGATCAAGGCCATCAGGCAGTTGGTTGTTGATGGTAAGATTATCGAGTCGGCCTTGAAGCTGAGTGTTTAGAGTAACCCCTACTCAACTTTGGCTAGCCTGGGTGCATAAGCTATTGATGACCATGATGCTGCAATAAAAGAAGACCCTCCGCATGTGGAGGAGGATAGTCATTTTGATGTTTTGGTTTTTTATTTTTTATCATGTGAATAATTCAGTCCCTAAGGTATTTGACTTCAATTACTTGTGTGATATTTTTTGGATGGAACTTTGCATGCATACAAACATTCATTTAATGCCTTTAACACACATGATGCATCAATGCATGAAATGAATCTAGGGACAGATGATGACCCAAAAATGGTATCCGTTTGGAAAGACCTCATGCCTGAAAGAGAGAAAAGAAAATTGTAAAAGTACCACAAAAGCACATGAAAATCTTTATGTGGCTGTACGATGTCGTGTCGGCGTGACATAGAAATTACTGAACACCTAGTTCCAAAGGATTCGAAGATGAAACCAGCTAAGCAGGAGCTCCATAGACTCAAGCAAGAAAAAGGAGGGTTGTCACAACGTGGGGAATTGACAGTTTCAGTGAAGTAAGGCGACTGGTGACGAACGGACATCGCTCCATGGTCGCAACCGTCAACTACTTCTTGAAGCAGGTAGAAGCAGAGTCATATATGAATGTCACAGCCTAAAAAAAAACAAAAAAAAAGACAAAAAAAAAGTCACCATGTTATGATCAATGATGGAGTACAATTCCAATGGGCAATAACACAGTGTTCCAGAATAAAGGGTTGAGCATTATAGATCATCTCCACATCTCCCACAAGCCAATAGGGCAATAGAAGCGTCCAATGAATCCATCAAAGGGATTCTATCAAAAGTGACAGTTACCTATAGAGTTTGGGTCGACAAATTACCATTTGCTTTGCAAGGGCACAGAACTAGCATCAGAGCATGTACTGGAGAAATGCCATACTCGTTAGCCTACAGGATGGATGCGGTTCTATGCCATACTCGTTAGCCTACAGGATGGATGCGGTTCTACTAAGGGAGATAGAGACCAAGTCGTCAACCCCATCAGCCAAGACAAACTCAGGCGATATTATGTCAAAAAAAAAAGTCATCGAAAAGGCGATCCATGCAAAAGTCAGGACAGTCTGATGGGTCAAAAACTGAAAAGGTGATCCATGCAAAAATTAGGACAAAGAGGTAAGGACTATCAGCTGGAAAATCTACAAAGACCGGTCGATGGCATTCGTGGATTAGGTTGAGACGGATGCCATTACTGATTCTGTTCTTAACTTCATTTCATCTTTGATGTGCATTGTGCTAAAGCATTATTAATGAGTGAATGAATGAATGCCATTTTCCGTTCGGTTAAATGTCCCAAGTCTGCCTGAAATTGAATTCGCATCATGCATATATGGCTATACACATTTTCAGTTTGCATGCATCTCACTTCCAAAAAAAAAGAGTCCGATGGATCGAAAACCAAAGAGGCGGTCTGTGCAAAAATTAGGACAGTCCGATAGATCGAAAACCCGAAATGGCGGTCTATACAAAAATTAGGACACAAAATAAAGTCTGCTGAATTGAAACCCGAGACGGCAGTTCAGGCAAAAGTAAAAACAGTCCGACAGGTCGAAAACCTGAAAGGGCAACCTATGCAAAAGTTAGGACATAAAAAAAAGTCACACAGTAGCATCTAGCTCAGATAACTCTAATCCTCTAAAGACTAGGGTACAGCAAAGTCAGCACCTCACGTCCACGTCTCATGGGGCAAGCAATCAGGTCAGTCAGTTGAACTCTGAAGCAAGCATCCGGTCTAGGTCTCAGTTGTCACATCAGAAATATCCCACTAGGGGCAGACCCATCGGATGGAGACGTCAGTCCGGCTCCTTAGCTAATCAAACCAATTCGGTGTGGGGCGGCTCTAAGATGTGAGTCATCCAAGCCATCAAGTACATCATGAAGTGAGACCCATGCAAGGGCCAGAATGTGCAAAAGTAAAAAAAAAGTAACCCACAAACGGTTCAATACATCACAAGTGGAAAGATGGAGATGTAGGCCTAAAAAGGTACAAAGCCGGCATAATTATCATCATCTCCATCATCTCCTAGCTCTTCAATCGGGTTCTCACTCACATGCTCACCCGTAATCCCTATCTAGGCCTTCGAATCATCCATCCGATCTCTGAAGTTCTGATTCATGATCTCTAACTCGGTGACCCGTCGATACAACTGGTCAACCTCCGCCCTCGAGCGAACGGACTCACGGCGCTCAACCCCAATCATCGTCTGCACCAAGCAAAGCATAAAAAACATCATAATCATATGCATATGCATTCAAAACCAATCTAAGTATAGGTACTCATCATCATTATGGGCACTCTAAAAGCAGAAATAGTTCGACACTGGGGCATTCCCTCAGCTATATCAAGCCATTTAGAGCCGCACGGCTCTAACTCCAAGGTAAGGAAGCTTTCTCGACTTCTCATAATTTCTATTTATGCCGATATAATCCCAAGAAGGGTATTCCTTGCCTTTTGCAGGTATCCAGGGGTAAAACAATCAAGCCGTATTTACTCTTGATCGAAGGGGCAAAAATTTTTGTTTCCAAAATTATCGATCAAGGAATAAATACGCACTTTCGATCCAACTTTAATGGTACACTCCACCACAGAGGGTCGATTTCAATGGTACACTCCACCATAGAGAGTTGATTTCAATGGTACACTCAACCACAGGGAGCCAATTTCAATGGTAAACTCCATCACAGAGAGTCGATTTCAATGGTACACTCCATCACAAAGAGTCGATTTCAACGGTATTGCTCTACCAACAGAAAGCTGATTTCAACGGTATTAAGGGGCAAGGTATTCAGTCCATATTCATTCTTGATCGAAGGGGCAAAAATTTTTGTTTTCAAAATTATCAATCAAGGAACGAATACGTACCCAAAGCAACTTCAAAACTTCAAAAGATATAATCAAACTTCTCAAACCACCATAGCATCTTTCCCCGGCCACACAAGCTTCATGGAAAACACTATTATCCTTTCCTTCAGTGACACAAGCCCCACTAGAAGTGAAATGACCAAAATGCCCTCCTGTTAGTAACCAAACTACCAGATGGCTAAAACACCCTTCCTTTAAATATTTCTTCCCCTAATGACATAGGCTCTACCAGAGGTAAAATGACCAAAATACCCTTCCTTCAAAGGAAACCAACTCTCTAAACTACAAAATTACCAAATACCCTTCACTTTCATGAACATTAAGTCACAAGGAGAACCAATCCAATCCAGGCAAAGTCATCTGTTTCACAATGGAGTCGAAGCACGTCCCTGGAGCATCAACCCAATCTGGGCAATGTCCTCTGCTTCGCAATGGAGTCGAAGTACGTCCCTAGAACATCGAATCAATTCTGGCAAAGTCTTATGCTTCACAATGGAGTCGAAGTAAGTCCCTGAAAAACCAAGTCAACTTAGGCAAGAACGCTGTTTCGCACAGACATTAAAACAAGTCCCTGAATCAACTCAAATCAGGCTAGACCACTATTTCGCATAGACATCGAAACAAGTCCCTGAAGTCAACACAGTTCCATCGGTGACACAAGCACCATAAAGAGTCAAGTCAAGCTAGATGTTTTTTTGTGCAGACATTGAAACAAATCCTTGAACTCAATTCAACTCAAGCAAGATTTTCCTCCACATAGGAATTGAAGGAATTGGAGCAAATCCTTGAATTCACTCAATTCAAGAAAGATTTTCTTCTGCACGGACATTGGAGCAAATCCTTGAATCAAATCAACTTAAGCTAGTCTTTATTCTGCACAGACAGCAGAACGAGTCCTTGAATCAACCCAACTCAAGCACCATCAACCTGAGATGCGTTCCACAGCTGGACGCCAAGTACGTTCCCTTTTCTTTTTCTCACCGCACTCTCTATCATGAGACCAAACTCGATTCCGGCACAACAACCTGTTCAAGTCGACTTTGGTCACGCGAGGGGCAGCCTGTGAGCACGGGTTTTTTCCCGACCTCGATGATGAAAGCCTTCATTACCTTTTTCATGGATAAATGTGAGGTAGATTCGGAACAACCATAATGATGTCACACATGTCTCGGATGACCCGAAGAAGTGTGATAAGTCTTGGTGCGGAATCCCGAAGAAGGTCAAGTGAGCACTTAAGAGAACCGGAGAGAAAAGTGAGAAAAAAGGTGAGAAATGCAAAACTGGCTACTATAGCCGCTCGGCTATAGTACTATAGCCGCTCGGCTATAGTACTATAGCCGCTCGACTGTAGTCTATAGCTGCTCGACTGTAGTTTACACAACTACAGCCACCCGGCTATAGGCCATTACAGCCGCTCGGCTGTAGTTACCAGATTTAATTTTCTTTCCTAAATAGGGTGAATTTTGCCATTAATTAGGATTTTAACCTAAAATTAGACCATATAAAAGAAGGCGACAAAAATTAAGTTAGAAGACAGAAGACAGACTTATCGATAAAAATTAAGTTAGAAGACAGAAGACAGACTTATTCTCTGGAATCAATCACATAAAAGTTAGGGTTTTCTTTGGAGATTTTAGAGAAAGAAAGGAGAAAAATAAAGGAATTCAACCAAAATCATCAAATAACCCTAACTTAATCCATATAAATGATTAGGGTTTTGTGAGAATTAGCATTCTGGGGTGGTTCTAATCAATCTAGTTTCCATTCGATTTGATTCGAGGTTCCGTTCGGGCTTCAAAGATCGTAGATAAATTCAGGTTATTTGTGATTTCAGGAGATTTTTCGACCTCCGAATCTGTTTCTGGTGATCCAAAACACTAGAACACAGGCAAGGTATGCTCTGAAAGGCCTTAAAAACTCCTTTTGATTCGTTCTGGGTGTTACTTATGTATGATTTTGCGTTTTTCTCAAATCTGGAAGTGAACCCAGCTATAGCCGCCCCGTCTGATGATTACAGCCGTGCGACTGTAACCTAAAGTGGCACGGCTATAGTCTTCTGATTACAGCCGCTCGGCTGTAATCTCCAGGGTAGAAGCTCCGAATGCCCTAAATCGACCGATAACGCTTCCCTTTTCAAACCAAATGTGTTTTTCATGAATATTATCGGTCAAATTACATCCATATATGTTTAGATTCACGATTTTCGAGTTTTTATTGATGTGAGATTGAAGTTTAGTGATTTCGGGTTTTTAGGGATTGCCGGACTCGTTTAATCTGATCCGGATCTATCTTTGTGGAGTTTCATGAGTTTCCAGAAATCCCAGATTACCCGAAACCATCAATATTCTAAAACGATTTTCAAAACGAGAAAGAAAACCGATTTGCTGATTCTGGAGTACTACAGGCGGCTGTAACCTTCAGTGGCGCAGCTGTGATACCCTACAGTCGCTCGGCTATAGTTTGAGGAGCAGAATTACAATTTTGCCCTTTTGGACCTCTAACTTGTAATTGCGTGTCTCCTTTCTATTCAAAATGGATTTTTGGCGTGTTTACATTATTGGACCTTAGATGGATGTTCAATTTAGGCTCGCGCACGAATGGAACCCTCGAGTTTTGGGATATCCAGCCCACTAAAAGTTGGAAAATGTATGTAAAATAAGCCAAATTGTTTTCAAAATTGATTTTTCATTCACAAAATCTACAGGGCGTTTCAATAAAATGTTTTCCAGATCTAATCAAGTAGTCATCCGGACTTCTCGATTATCCCTTCTATGCATATTCCCGTTTCCCAAAATACCCCTATTCTATTTTATGTGAGTCGTTGGTGTGCTTTATTTACTTGTACTAACTGTATTTGGATGCAGCTTTTATTTTTCATTTTTGATGTATTTAATAGATTATCTCATGTATCTAGGCGATTATAATTTTTAGATTATCGTGTATTATAGGCGATTGTAAATGGTGAGGATGAGAGTTTTTCTTCTTTGGGTTGTATAATTTGGCCACTACTTTACTTTTCCTGCACTTTTACTTTTCTGCACTTTAGTTATGATTTATTTATGTCATATGTATGAGCATTTACTAAAAATAAAGGAAGATAAAATGGGTAGATTTAAGTGAATGTTATATCATGTTATGAGATAATAATTGAAAATAAGTAAGGATTAGTAGATGTGTTGCCCAAACCTTGAATCTCTTTGTTCGGTACCGTGTCTATACTTGGTAGGGAGTTGTACCGGAATTTCCCGGATGAGCTGATCCGGGTAGCGACTCTGTGTTTAATCTCAAAATTTAGGTTTCGAGATCTTTAAGTTTAAATTGGGATTTTCTAAAAACCTATTTTCCAAAATTCACACTTACAATTGAGTTTTCTACAAAAAGGGTTTTTCCAATAAAATGAAAGGCTTTCTTAAAGAAGATTAAAACTCGTTTTTAAAACCACATACTCACACTCGAAAAGAAAATCCCAGGTTCCCGCTTCATCGCGTGTTCCGAAAAACATTGTCTGCTCACAGTCGCTTTCTCATTATTTTTTTACTTTTCACCTTATCATTGCTTGTGTTTCTAACCTATGACAATGAGTTTGTAATTTGTCAGTTGAAGCGGTTATGAATAACACTTCAAAAATTTTCAAGGATGTAACAAAATAATGTAAACAAGTTTAGGGAGGTAATTGAACACTTTCTAAGTTTAGGGGGCAGTAGATCCTTTGGGCCAAGTACAAGGGGGGTGAATGTATTAGGCCTAAATTCGTATTATTGATTATTTTAAGGCCGAATACATAAATACCTCCCTGAATTTGGCAAAAAAGCCCGCTACCCCCTGAACTTTAAAAATATTCTAATGCCCCCCTGAACTTCTTAAAAGTGTTCTAATGTCCCCTTAAATTTCTTAAAAGTGGCCTAGTTTACCCCCTAAGTCCATAGAAACCAGAGTTTGCTTTGAAAAGTGAAACTTGAGACAACCAATAATTGAGTGACACGTGGTAGCAAGGGAGGAAACTGGGTCACTTTTTTAAAAGTTCAGGGGCATTAGGACATTTTGGACAAGTTCAGAGGGGTATCTATGTATTTGGCCTTATTTTAAAGGCCGAATACATAGATTGTTGGATATGTCCTAGTCCCGAGGTATTGGTCATTGTATTTGTACATACATTTGTACTTATTCATGATATCTATGTATTATACAATTTATGTCATTAAATAAAGGCATTAATATATTTATTGTATACCTTGTGCATTATTGTAAATATAGTATCCACTGGACATATCAATATCCATGTTGAGAAGTGTCATGCACTTGGCAATGAGAACATGGATAGGGAAAACGATATGAACATAAAGTCATCCATAGTCTGTTCCAGTCATGGGAATGAATGGAACCAAAGACTATCATGAGCTTGGTTGTCTAGCGATGTCTTACCGGCCATTAACATGGAATGTCAACCAAGTTAATGGGTACATGTAAAGGGGCATGGTACTGAATAGATCCATTAAACGAGAAATCCACATGATATAGTATTACACGTGATTCTCGTGTAGTACTTGTATGGATCCTTTGACCTGACCATATCATGGTGTTGCATGTGAAGTGACATACTTTGGTGTACGTCTAAAGGGTCTGTAACAGGGTGCCAAGTATGGGTACATTCGGGTATGTCGGTAAACATGGCAGGACTATGGATATGTAGAAGGGAATGTCACTCAGTAGTCCACTAAGAAGATATCATCTGCCACTTGATGAATGAAACTGATAAGAGTGTGTTCACACCTAAACAAGTTGGAACTTGTTTGTGAGCATCAGTTCATTCGGGTTCAAGTAAATGTCTGGACACAAAAGAGGGTGATCAATGCATGCCTCTGTATTGGACACTGATATCAATGACATGTGATATAAGAGTTTAACTACATGATTTCGATTTCAGTTTGACTGCTATCTCCATCTTAATTGGGGGCTGCAGTGGCTGGCTAGAGCCCACCTGCAGTCTGTGGACCATAGGTCCACTGCCAATATAAAGACGGGCCCACAGGATCGTACACATAGAATGTCTAAGTTTGAATTTGTCGGATCACCCCTATACTTGGAGTATACAGACTGGAGAGATAAATATTAATTAATTAAATCATAGATCAATTGGATTGATCAATATAATTTAATTGACATATATTGATTGGGAAATTATTTTCAGGTGGAAATAAAATGCATATATAGGTTTATATGCATTTTGATATAAGTTGAATCTCAATTAATTTATTGGGTAAATTAATTGGCAAATCAATTTTAATTTAATAACATGTACATTATATAATATGATTTTATATAAATACATGCATGAAAAATTAAAATAGAATTGCATTTAATTTTATCCACGGTGATTAATTTGGATTTAGGGATTAATGGCATTAAATCCTAACTCAAATCAAATTAAACCCAAGCAAAAATTAAAGCTCAATTTGGGACCAAAAACGAGAATTATATTGAATTATAACAGCAATATAACGGCAATATGGAATTATATGCTGCTGATCTTGGTGCAATTGATTGCATAAGTTTTCACTATGAAATTGGGCTTTTATGGCATATGAATTTTGGCTATAATAGGGTGATTTTTCTGCTGGAAATTTTCGAAAAAAAGGTAGAGATATTCAGCCATATTTTCTCTCCAATTTCATTGTTCCGCCGCTAGCACGGGTTCTGCTCTATAGGCGTTCTTGTACTTGGAAGTGGAGGATCGAATTCGATTTCTGTAACCATCTCTGGAGGAGATATTTCTAGTGAGAAACTCAATTTCCTCATTTGAATTTTGTTGTTTTTTACTTCCATTTTAATGGCTCCTGGGCACGGATTTGAGAAAACGTTCCGTAGTTTAGCTTTAATTGGGCGTTTTGCGATGAAAAATCCCTACAGTGGTATCAGAGTGGGCTTTGATCCGTGGAAATCATAAATGGTTTGAATCCCATGGTTTAAAATTGGATATTTTGATCAGGGATTCATGGATTTGGGGTTTTAATACTTTCCCCAATTTTGATTGTCAAACGGAAATTGGTTATTGCATATTAGGTTATATGTGTTTATTTCTATTTGATTGTTGGTTTTTGTTTTTGATTGTTTTGATTTTATTTTCTATTTATAAAATCAAAATTTTATATAAAAATAAATAAATAAATAAATGCAGCACGCCGCAGCATCAACTGCTGCATGGCGTGCTACTGGGCAGTTTGCCACTGCAGCAGCAGTAGCCAGCACACCACGCAGCAGCGTGCTGTTGCCGCAACCTGTTGCAGTGGCAGCAGCCTACGTGCTGCCCAGCAGGCCAGGCCTCATTTTGGATTTGGTGGGTTTTTCTGGTTCTGGCCTAGTTTTGAATTTTAATGGGTTTCAAAATTTTGTGTGTTTAGATTTTGCAATTTAAACGCGCATGGTTTCTTAAATGAAATTTTATTTTGTTCATGAGATATTAATTTTGGAAATTAATACGATGTAATGAAATTGGTTCGGGTTTTCTTGGCACGATTACCCAGGCGGCTAATTTGGAATCATGGTTTTTCAATTCCAATGGGAGCAGTGTTCTGTCTGGGTTGGAGGCCCAAAGCCCATAAAGGGTTAAAACTATGATGGGCCAAAATTGTCAATTTCTAAATAATGGTTAAGGACATATTAAAATGGGATGAACTTCATGCATTTTAACATGTTTATATATTAATGTATTGGATTACATGCTTGTGTGATTAAATGTATGAATGGATGCCATTCGGCCTTATTCAAGTTGGGTTGTATTTTTTTTTTTTTTTTTTTTTTGTGAATACGGCCTGCGTGCTGTTTTCTTTTTATGTAATTTTATTTTATTTATTGATTATAAAATATTGTAAAGAATAGCCTATTGGAGAGGCGAGCCCAGAAGGAAGGAAGGAGGCCCACCTGGTGTTTTTCTAATATAGGTTTACTAGAATTATATTAGGTTGTAATATAGACCCATAGTATTCCATTATTTATTTAATTATGCTTTATTTAGTTACATGAATGAATGTATAATCCAATCTCATTTTCACCCGCCTATGCATCTAAACCATTATTAAAATGAATCTAATAACCAAAAGGAAATTGGAAGTCATTTAAAAGTGCTTCCCTCATTCAAAACCGACTCAAAGTGGGAATAGGCCAGTTGTAGACCATGCCCTCGCAGGATACACTAGAGTATCGTCATTTTGTATTGGGTTGGAGTATTGGTTACTCTAACACTTGGATAGAGGTTTGGACTTAGTATGGGTAGTAGGATTCTCCTGGCCCTAAGCACAAATGGGTAAGTGCCAACAAGCCCATCAAACCGAGAGTCCCTAGGTCGGGATTGGACGACGTTCCTACCTAAATAATTAGGGTATAGTTTTTCCAGGCCCTTGTCTAGATATATCTTGATGAAATATGGATCTCGGTCCATTAGTCCAACAACTTGACTTAATTAATAACATGATTCATTATTAATTAAATATGGGAAAAACAAAGTAAGACCTTTATTAACACTTTTTAATTTTTCTGTGTAGTAATCAAATGGCAACAAATAACACACTTTCACTGCGATCTATCCTAGAAAGGGACAAGCTTTCCAGGCCCAAATTCTTGGATTGGTCTAGGAACTTGAGGATAGTTCTAAGACAGGAATCCAAAGAGTATGTGCTGGAAAGGCCTATGCCGGCTACACTTCCTGGTCGTAATCCACCAGCTGCACAGCTGGAGGAATATGAGGTCCATGTCAAGGATAACCAGGATGTGACATGCCTGATGTTGGAGTGTATAGTCCCTGAGCTGCAAAAGTAGTTCATGGACCATCAGGCCTTTGCTATGATAACAACTCTCAATGAGATGTTTTAGGAGCAAGCTTGTCAAGAAAGGTACTTGACCAACAAGGCATTCCACCCCTGTAAGATGAGGGCTGGGACATCTGTGAGCGTACACGTGCTCAAGATGAAGGGCTATCTGGATATTTTAGCCCATCTCAGATTGCCCATCTCACAGGAGCTGGCGATTGACACGATCCTGGCGTCCTTACCGGATTTTTATAATCAGTTCATCCTGAACTATAACATGCAAGGGATGAATCATACTATTACTGAGCTACATGGGATGCTCAAGCTCACTGAACAGTCAATCAAGAAGACTCCGCCGGTACTACTGGTCAACAAAGGGAACCCTCCTCTTGTTAAGGGCAAAGCCAAGGTAAAGGCCAAGGCCAAGGCTAAGAAAGCCAAGGCCAAGCCCAAGGTTGATTCTGAGGATGTCTGCTTCCAATGCAAGCAAGGCGAACACTGGAAGAGATGGTATCCCTAGCTGTTGGGAGAGCAAAGGAAGAGCCAGGGCGCAGGTTCATCAGGTATATATGTCATAGACATAAACGTCACTGTTTCTACATCTTGGGTATTAGATATTGGATGTGGTTCTCACATTTGTTGTAATGTGCAGGGACTTAGAAATGGGAGATCACTGGGATCTAGAGAGGTAGACTTGCAGGTCAGAAATGAAGCAATGGTAGCTACCATAGAGATCGGTGAGTACCATCTATTGATGCCTAGTGGATTTGTTTTGATTCTGGAACATTGTTATTTTGCATCAGCTATATGCAGGAATATTATTTCTGTTTCAGTTTTAGATATTTTTGGATTTAATTTTACTATTGGAAATGGTGGAATTGGTTTATCTAGAGAGGGATTATTTTATAGAGAAGCTCTATAAAATAATGGCCTATATATCCTACATTTAAATGAAACTAATCATGTCTATAAAATAAATACTAAAAGAGTTAAGCCTAACAAACTTAATCCTGTTTACTTTTGGCATTATCGTTTAGGCCACATAAACTAGAAGCGCATAGCTAGGCTTCACAAAGCTAGAATCCTAGGATCATTTGACATGGAGTCACCTGATATATGCGAGTCTTGTTTACGAGGTATAATGACTAAAGAGCCTTTTAGTAAGAAAGCTAAAAGGGCTACTAGCTTATTAGACCTCATACATTCAAACGTCTGTGGGCCTATGAGCACAGCTACCAAAGGTGGAGATCTGTACTTTGTCACCTTCACGAATGATTTTAGCAGATATGGGTATGTCTATCTGATGAAACATAAGTCTGAGACCCTTGACAGGTTCAAAGAATTTAAGAATGAAGTACAGAACCAACCAGGCAGAAATATCAAAGCCCTTCACTCAGACCGAGGAGGCAAGTATATGAGCCTAAAGTTCGACTTATACCTGAGAGAGCATGGAATCATTCCACAGCTCACTCCTCCAAGAACACCACAATGGAATGGGGTGTTCGAAAGGAGGAACAGGACTTTGTTGGACATGATCCGATCAATGATGAGTCACACCTCTTCCTAATAAGCTTCTGGGGATATGCTCTCAAGATAGCAGCTCTCATTTTGAATAATACTCCGATTAAGGCAGTGGAAAAACCCCATATGAAATATGGACGAGCAAAGCACACAATGTGTCTTTCCTGTGGATTTGGGGCTATGATGCACATGTTAAGAAATTGACTGGGGGCAAACTAGAATCCAAAACTGATAAATGCCTATTTGTGGGCTACCCTATAGAAACCAAAAGGTATTACTTCTACAACCCCATCGAGAACAAGGTGTTCATGGCACGAAAAGGGGTCCTTCTTAAAAAGGATTTCATTTCCAAGAAAGACAGTGGGAGCAATGTTGAACTTAGGAAAGTTCAAAGCTCACAAACTCCTAAAGAGGATAACTCGGAGACCAGGGTGGAGCTTCCACAGGAGGAAGCACCAACCCAGGTCACACAAGGACCTTGAAGGTCTGGAAGGGATCGTCGAGAACCCAAGAGATATGGGTTTCTCATTACCGATGATCACACTCTTCTCGTCTTCGATGAGGAAGAGCCCAAAACCTACCAGGAGGCTATTGCTAGCCCACATTTTGCCAACTGGCATAAGGCCATAGAGGCAAAAATGCAATCTATGTATGATAATCAAGTTTGGAACCTAGTTGATCCACCTCCGGGTGCTAAGGTCATAGGTTGTAAGTGGTGCTACAAGCTGAAGGTCGATAATACCTTCAAGGGGTGCCTGGTTGCGAAAGGTTTCAAACAAGTCAATGGGATAGACTATAATGAAACTTTTTCACCAGTCACTATGCTCAAATCAATAAGGATCTTGCTAGCCATAGCCGCTTGGTACGACTATGAAGTCTGGCAGATGGATGTCAAAACTGCTTTCCTTAACAGAAAGCTACTCGAGGATGTGTACATGACATAACCTGAGGGTTTTATTGATCCAAAGCATCCTGGAAAGGTATGCAAGCTTCAAAGATCCATTTATGGATTGAAGCAAGCATCCCGGAGCTGGAATCTTAGATTCAATGAAGCCATAAAGGAATATGGCTTCATACAAAATCAAGATGAGCCTTGTATGTATAAGAAGATTAATGGGAGCATCGTCACTTTCTTAGTATTATATATGGATGACATTCTTTTGATTGGAAGCAACATACCAACACTGTATGGAGTTAAGCAGTGGTTGTGTAAGTGCTTCGTAATAGAGGATTTAGGTGAGGCTGAAACAATCTTAGGGATCAGGATCTACAAGGATAGACCCAATCGGCTTCTGGGCCTAAGTCAAGCCACATACATAGACATGGTTCTGAAAAGATTCAGAATGGATCAAGCCATGAAAGGTTTCTTGCCGATGAGCCATGGGTTGAAACTTAGTAAGAAGAACTGTCCTAAGACAAGACAGGATAGGGAGAACATGAAGTTGGTCCCATATGCATCAGCTATAGGATCAATCATGTACTCCATGCTATGTACGAGACCAGATGTCACCTTTACACTAAGTATGATAAGCCAATACCAGCAGGATCTTGACGAGGACCGCTGGAAGGCTATCAAAGCAATCCTAAAGTACCTTAACTAGACTAAGGATAGTTTCTTAGTGTATGGAGGTCAGGGAGAGCTGTCAGTTGCTGGGTACACTGATGCAAGCTTCCAGACCGACTAGGATGAATACCAGTCATAGTCTGGGTATGTATTCTTGCCAAATGGTGGTTCTGTTAGTTGGAAGAGCTCCAAGCAATTTACCATCACGGACTCTACTATAGAAGCTGAGTACATTACAGTGTGTGATGCAGCTAAGGAAGCTACGTGGATAAAGAAGTTTATCACTGAATTGGGAGTAGTACCAACTATCCAGAATCTAGTTGATATCTTTTGTGACAACAACGGGGTTGTTGCACAAGCTAAGGAGCCTCGGTCACATAAGAACACAAAGCAGGTGCTTAGGAAGTTTCACCTCATACGAGAAATCGCCAAGAGGGGTGACATTTCATTACATAGAGTGGACACCGATAATAATGTCGTAGATCCTTTGACCAAGGCGTTGACTCAGCCCAAGCACGAGGGTCATACTAGATCTATAGGGATTAGGCCCATGCCTAGTTGGAACTAGTGCCAGTGGAAGATTGTTGGATATGCCCTAGTCCCGATGCATTGGTCCTCGTATTTGTATCATACATTTGTACTTATTCATGAGATCTATGTATTATACAATTTGTGTCATTAAATAAAGGCATTAATCTATTTATTGTATACCTTGTGCAATTTTGTAAATAGAGTATCCAATGGACATATCCATATCCATGTTGACAAGTGTCATGGACTTGGCAATGAGACCATGGATAGGGAAAACGATATGACCATAAAGTCATCCATAGTCTGTTCCAGTCACGGGAATGAATGGAACCAAAGACTATCATGAGCCTGGTTGTATGGTGGTGTCTTACCGGCCATTGGACATGGAATGTCAACCAAGTTAATGGGTACATGCAAAAGGGCATGGTACTTGATAGATCCACTAAACCAGAAATCCACATGGTATAGTATCATAAGTGATTCTCGTGTAGTACTTGTATGGATCCTTTGACCTGACCATATCATGGTGCTGCATGTGAAGTGACAAACTTTGGTGTACGCCTAAAGGGCCTGTAATAGGGTGCCAAGTATGAGTACGTTTGGGTATGTCAGCAAACATGGCAGAACTATGGATATGCAGAAGGGAATGTCACTCAGCAGTCCACTGAGAAGATATCACCGGCCACTTGAAGAATGCAACTGATAAGAGTGTGGCCACACCTAAACAAGTGGAAACTTGTTTGTGAGCATCAATTCATTCGGGTTCAAGTAAATGTCTGGACACAAAAGAGGGTGATCAATCCATGCCTCTGTGTTGGACATCGATAGCAATGACATGGGATATACGAGTTTAACTACAGGGTTTTGATTTCAATTTGACTACTCTCTCCATCTTAATTGGGGGCTGCAATGGTTTGCTAGAGCCTGCCTGCCGTCTATGGACTATAGGCCCACTGCCAACATAAAGACGGGCTCACAGGATCGTAAACATAGAATGTCTGAATTTGAACTTGTCGAATCGCCCGTATACTTGGAGTATACATACTGGAAAGATAAATATTAATTAATTAAATCATAGATCAATTGGATTGATCAATATAATTTAATTGATATATATTGATTGGGAATTTATTTCCAGGTGGAAATAAAATGCATATATAGGTTTATATGCATTTTGATTTAAGTTGAATCTCAATTAATTTATTGGGTAAATTAATTGGCAAATCAATTTTAATTTAATGACATGTACATTATATAATATGATTTTATATAAATACACGTATGAAAAATTAAAATAAAATTGCATTTAATTTTATCCATGATGATTAATTTGGATTTAGGGATTAATGGCATTAAATCTTAACTCAAATCAAATTAAACCTAAGCCAAAATTAAGGCTCAATTTGGGACCAAAAATGAGAATTAATTACAATAAATATAACGGCAATATGGAATTATATGCTACTGATTTTGGTGCAATTGATTGCATAAGTTTGGCTATTAAATGGGCTTTTATGGCATATGAATTTTGGCTATAATGGGGTGATTTTTCTGCTGGAAATTTTCGAAAAAGAGGCAGAAATATTCAGCCACATTTTCTTTCCAATTTCATTGTTCAGCCGCTAGCACAGATTCTGTTCTATAGGTGTTCTTGTACATGGGAGTGGAGGAGATGGAATTTGATTTCTGTAGCCATCTCTAGAGGAGATATTTCTTGTGAGAAACTTAATTTCCTCATTTGCATTTTGTTGTTTTTTATTTCCATTTCAATTGCGCCTGGGCACGGATTTGAGAAAACATTCCGTAGTTCCCGCTTTAATCGGACATTTTGCGATGAAAAATCCCTACATAGATACCCCTCTGAATTTGGCCAAAAATGCCTATTGTCCCCCTGAACTTTGAAAATGTCCTAATACCCCCCTAAACTTCATAAAAGTATTCTAATGCCCCCCCGAATTTCTTAAAATTGGCACAATTTGCCCCCTAAATCACATAAAAACCAGAATTTGCTTTGAAAAGTCAAACATGACACAACCAATAATTGAGTGACACGTGGCAGTAAGGGGGTAAACTGAGTCACTTTTTTAAAGTTCAGTGGGGCATTAGAACATTTTAAAAGTTCAGGGGGCAGTAAGAGTTTTTGGACAAGTTCAAGGGGGTATCTATGTATTTGCCATATTTTAAACAAGTTCATATATATTGATAGTAGAATATTTAATTTTTTTTATAATTATGATATATATAAAAATCAACTTCAGGGATATATATATATATTTTTTAAACTTTTAAACCCACTTATTAGAATAAACATTGGATTAAAAATATATAATTCATTTTTACAATTTGTTTATATATTCGCAATTGATATTTTGAATTATAAATCCAATTAAATTTTGTATATTTATGCTTTAAAGGAATTTAAAAAATATTTATTTACTTTGATTTAATTATTCTAATTATTTTCTTTTTCGAATGAAAAACATGATCAGTGCATTAACTGAAAAACAATTACAAGGCGGAACTCCAAAGGATCAAGAACAAATATCAGAGTTGACACGACCCAATTTAGCGAGAACAGAAATTGGTTTGTTGCCTTCCTCTTTAGAGAAAGAAAACTTAACACATTCAAAATGCAAAGTAAGAAATAATTAAACAATATTCTAACCTCAATCGAATTGTAAAGTAAGTGAACAATCTTGCTTTGTAATTGAAGAATGGCATTCTATGTATTACCCTAAAAATATAAGACAAGAATAAGAGAGAGATTTGACCCTAAACAACAGCTTCATAATACCTAAGAGCTTTTGCTTGGCTGGAATCGGAAGAACAATACATACAATTAGGGATGTAAATGGGGCGGAGCGGGGCAGTGATTAGCAATCCCATCCTTGTTCCCAGGCTAGACATGGATCCTTGTTCCTATTCCCGTTTGGTAAACGGAAACAATCTTAATCCCTATCCTCGGTCCCGTTAGGGAACGGGGGATCCCCGTCCCTGTTAAGACAATTTTTTTAAAAATAAAAAATAAATAAAATTGAATTTTGTATAAAAATAAGTAAAAAAAAGTGCATTAAACAAAACATAAAACCCCTTCAGGTTATTACATCTCAATTCTCAAATAAAAATAGTTTTAGTTTCATTTTATTATTCTAAAATTCAATTATTTACATATATATAAATAATAAAATAAATAGTTAAAAAAAGACTTTAACGGGGATCCTCGCCGGGAATAAATGGGGATGGGGACGGGCCTACAGGGCGGAAAGAGGTAATCTTATCCCCGTTCCCGTTTAGCACTCGGGGACAAATTCTCTGTCCCCACCCCATGGGGATCCTAAACGTGGAATTCCCGTCTCCATTCGCGTAAGCCCCCGTGTCCCCATTGACAACCCTACATACAACTTTAATGGCAAGTTATGAAAGAGCATTGATGATCACGCAAGATGGAATCATAGTCAATAGTACTTGAAAAGGATGTTTGCGGCAAAATCGTACTTAAAAAAAAACAGAGGTGAAGGAGTTTGTCAAAGTTGGAGATAGGGGTGCACAAAAAAACATCGAAAAACCGAAAAACCACACCGAAACTGAGCAAAAAATATGGTTAACCGAAACAAATGGACTAGTGTGCGGTTTTTATTTTTAGAAATTAATGATTATGGTTTAGGTTTAGGTTTTTACAACGAAAGTCCATGTGGACTTGCGGTTAACCGACTTTTTACAAATATTTTTTTTAAATTATGTAATTATATATATATATATATATATATATATATAGGTAATATGAATAATAAGTGAAATATTTGGGCCTTTGATATTATTTTACTTCCTTACTATACAGCATCAAGTAGTCTCGATCACTCCCTTCCAATCTCATCTCCTTTCAATTCTTAATTTCACACTTACTGAAGAATGAATAGCAAAGAACAATTTCATTAATTAATGTTTGATGTTATACAACAATTTCTATGTTTGGAAACTTTTTTTATTAATGTTTTAACTATTGGAGTTTATGGTTATAATGTTATTTCAATTAATAATTAAGACTATGGTTTGTAATTTTATATTTATTTAACATTTGAGATTTATGGTCTATTTATTTGAGGTTTCAAATATTATAAATTTAACAAAATCATAATGTCTATTTCGTAAATGGTTAACCATAAAGAAATGGTTAACCGACCGAAATTAATGGTTAACCGAATTTAATGGACAGTGTATGGTTAGTAAATTAAAAAAAGGGTTCAAACGAATAACCATTTGTAAAAGTCCATATAAACTGATTAACTAACCGTGTGCACCCCTAGTTGGAGATCTCTTGATGTAAACCATTACTGATGTGTCGTAATCGTAACGGTCCCAAACTAATGTGGACCATAAGGTATGAAACAAATATTACTATGAAAAGTTTAGGTTTACAATTTTATACAGTTCTAATGCTAATTTTAAATTTTATCAAATATGTTTTTATTTATTTTCTTAATAAAACAAGTTCAAAGCTAATAATTTAAAGTTCTACAATTATATAAAAGTCAATAGATAAATTTAAACTTTACATCTCTAATATACCTTATGGATAACATTAAAAAAAAATTTTGAAAATATTATTAAATTTTTGGTAATATTTATTTTTATGTTTAAATATATTATATTAAATTAATAAAGAAAATGATAAAAAAATTTAAAAAATAAATAGTAGTAAAATTTTTTCATTAAAACCAATAGAAATAGTGGTCTGCATAAATATAACAAAAACTTTGTTACAATTATCTTAATTAAATTTTTTTGAAGAAAAATTAAATTTAAAACCTACAAAATAAAAGTTTTTACTTATAATCAATGATAAATTTGTACTTTTATTTGCAAAAATAAGCAGATAGACTAAAAAGTTGAATATAACAAAACTTAGACACTTATATGTATGGACTAGTGTAATATGTATAAACTCAGGACTTATAATTATTTACCATATATATATATATATATATATATATATATATATATATATATATATATATGTGTGTGTGTGTGTGTGTGTGTGTGATAGTGAAGTATAAAAATTATATATATGTGACCTTTAGTTATCTTTCAATATATAACAAACCATGTAAACCTATAAAAATATATGTCACCACTCTAAAATAGGATATAAATATAGAAATTTGGATTTTCCAAAATAATATATTTATCAATATTTATATGTAGAAATCCCTTATATATATATATATATATACATTCAATAATTATCCTATAAAAGATTTAGCTAATATAAGTTTAACTATTTTGCTTTTTTCTTCTTCTATAAATTTTTTTTGGAGAGAGGTGATTTGCTTTGTATATTGAGTATATCTCAAATATATATAACTTGAATATAATTTACTGAATTTGTTAAACCCATATGTTAAATGGTTGTATATGCTTTGTGTGTTGAATATAAGCTTCAATATAACTGGAACATACATAATCCAATCTAGATATATACAAGTAGTTAGAATTAGATTGATATCACTGAATAACCAATTTCAAAACTGTAGTTGTTATATTTCATGAATTAATATTGGGTATAAATTGAATATTTGAATGTATCTTGAATATATGATCAATATAACTTGAATGTAGATTAAATATAAATTGAATATTACTTCAATATAACTTTCTAGGTGTGTTGAATCCATTTGTTATTTTGGTTGTTTAATTTAGCTTCAATATTGCTTCAATATAGCTCGAATATAGCTTTAATATAACTTTCTAGGTATATTGAATCCATTTGTTATTTTGGTTATTTAATTTAGCTTCAATATCAATTCGAATTTAGATTAAATATAACTTGAATTTAGTTTCCATATTAAAAGATTGCAAAAGAAGATAAATGTTAAACTAAAAGCATGAACTGATAATACTCTTAGTAATAAAACAATATCTAATTAATTTAGTCAAATCATTCCTTCAAAACAACAAAGGTCAAATAATCCAAATGCACAAATGCATGGTTGATTCCATGAACTTTGCTTAAATAGTTGGGTTACCTTGATCCACAGATGCTATGTACTTGTACTTTTTGTAATCTCATAATTGAACTAAGCGTAGCTTAACCAATGATAAAAAAATTTTAATTTGAAAAATTGAAGTTGAAGCAATAATGTGCTTTGCACAACCATTATGTGAAGAAACGATAAATTTATAAAAAGAAAAAGACCATAAGAAAGACAAATGAGAGGATGTATAGAGTAAGAACTCTGGATACACTATGAAACAAAACAAAAAAAAGAACTATTATAGACGGGCAAAAATGTGCCCAACTTGTCTTCTTATTTTGTCTACTATATTATTGTCCCCAATTCTATAGGGGATGACAAAGTGATGTCGTCCCCATTAAGTGGCACAATGTACTTGTGCAAAGGAGACGACATTTTGTTAGAACCTAAGAAATCGCACCAAATTATTAAAAGAGGCGTTCTTAAATCCATTGAATAAAAAAGAATCGGATCGGAGATTGCCAGTTATGTCTTCCTCGATTAAAGTTTCCTTATGGTTTTTCTCTGATGGATAAAGATTCTTTTTTTTTTTTTTACTCCTAAAACCTAAATTAGATTTTAATATATAGGGGACTAACCATTGCGTTTTTTCATAACAAACTAACGTGTCTTTTCACGATAAATCAATGTGTCTTTTCATGATGAACCAATGTGTCTGTATTGGCATCCAATCAGAAACCTCATTAATCTCTTATTGGACTGCCCAACTGATTTCTACTCATTTAGTTCTTACCCTTTAGGATTTTATTTAGACCTTAACTTTAACGATCACTTTATTTGGTCAAACACTACAAATAGCTAACATAATTAATCAATAATATGTTAGCCCATTTTATTTATTATTAGTATTTAATAATAAAACCAACAATCTCCCACTTGGGCTACATATTATGATTCAGTTATATTCATGAAATTTTGAAGTACGCAACCATATTTGGTTCTTTAAAATCCATTTAAAAACAATCCGGATCTCTTATATTAGTGACATGAAAATTACATGCAATGTGATCTTAATCATGCCTATTTCCAACTGGTCCTACTTTATTCTTTATGAGATCAAATATAATTTTCCAAATATAATGCAAATATTGCTAAAAGGAAAATTAATACATTCAGAAGAAAACTTTAAAATAATTCCATCAACTGTATTCTGCAAAATATAACCTATCAAATGTGCACAACATAAAACACGAAATACAAACTCCCACTTAACCATTGTGTCATTTAACAAAATGACACCCATATAAGCAGTATGCTTGTGAAAGGCCTTGGGTACTAGACCCTTGGTTACCGAATCCGTAAGCATAGAGTTTGTCCCAATGTGTTCTATAAAAATCTGACGACTATGAATTCTTTCTTTAACATCCAAAAACTTGATATCTATATGTTTCATCTTTATAGAGCTTATGTTGTTATTGGAATACATCACTACTAATTTATTGTCACAAAATATCTTTAATGGCCTTTCAGCCCCGTGAAAATTTCACTACCATATTCCATGATTGGATGCCTCATAATAAGCTATGAATTCAGCCGCCATGGTTGAAGAAGCTACAAGTGTTTTCTTGACACTTTTCCAAGAAATAGCTCTTCCCACTAATATAAAAACATAACATGATTTGGATCGCTTACTATCTTGACATCCAGCAAAATCGGAATCAGAATACCCAATGATCTTAAGTCTGTCTGATTTCCTATAAGTGAGCATGTAATCTTTTATTCTCTTTAAGTACCACACAACCCTTTTGGCTGCTTTCCAATGATCCATTCCTGGGTCACTTAAGTATCTAGCTAAAACTTTGACTATGAATGCTATGTTGGGACGAGTACAAACTTGAGCATAAATAAGACTTCCCACTGCCGAGGCATAAGGAATCTTTTGCATTTCCTTTATCTCAAGTTTATTCTTGGGGCACTGTGTGAGACTAAACTTGTCTCCTTTTTACTATCGGCGTATCTTCTGATGTACAATTTTTCATGCCAAATCTATCCAGAATTTTATCAATATAACTCTTTTTTTATAACCCAAGAGTACCACAAGAGCGATCTTGTGGTATTTGAATTCCTAATACAAAAGAGGCATCACCAAGATGCTTCATCTCAAAATTTTCAGTGAGAAATTTTTTGGTGTCGTGCAATAAGCATATATCGTTACTGGCAAGTAATATGTCATCAACATATAAAATCAGAAAGATAAATTTACTCCCACTGATCTTATGGTATACACAATCTTCCACCAAATTCACCTTAAAACCGTTCAAGGTGATTACATAATGAAACTTGAGATACCATTGATGAGAAGCTTGTTTGAGACCATAGATGGATTTCTTTAATTTGCACACCAAAGACTTTGGATCTCCACACACAAAGTTTTCTGGTTGCATCATATGAATTGTCTCATCAATTTTTCCATTGAGAAATGTTGTCTTTACATCTATTTGATGTAACTCTAAGTCCAAATGAGCTACAAGTGTCATAATTGTTTTAAATGAGTCTTTCAAGGATACTGGAGAGAAAGTCTCTTTATAGTCGATGCCTTCCTTTTAAGTAAATTTGTTAGTGACTAAACGGACCTTATATCTTTTGATGTTGCCTTTTGAATCCCTTTTGGTTTTAAATATCCATTTGTAACCAATGGGTTTCACTCCTTTAGGCAACTCAACAAGATCTCAAACGTCGTTATCTTTCACAGATTTTGCTTCATCCTCGATGGCATCAATCCACTTTTAAGAATTTGAACTTTCTAAGGCTTATTTGAAGTTGATTGGATCACCTTCCTTTATGCCTATTTCATCTTCATGTTTTTGGAGAAAGACGATATAATCATCTGAAATCGTACTTCTCATTTCTCTAGTGGATCTTTTTAATGGCACTTCTTAAGGTTGTTGAGTTTGTTCTACAAATGTTGTGGAAAGAACTTCATTGTTATCTTATACTGGAGTTACATCTTGAGTAATGACAGGCACTATGGCATGATCATTATCAATAACAATATTTGGAAGAGAAACAAAATCATCTTCCTTAAAGACAACATTCATAACTTTATTCTCCCTCCCCCAAACTCAATATTCTTAAGGAATCTCACATTTCCTGTCTCAAAGAAAGATCTTGTAGTAGGATTGTAAAACTTAAAGCCGCGAGAGCGTTCAGCATATCCAACAAAGTAGTAACTAACCGTTCTTGAGTCCAGTTTCTTTTCAAATGGCTTGTATGCCCTTGCCTCAGCTGGACAACCCCAAATGTGTAAATGCCTAATACTAGGCTTCTTGCCTATCCACAGTTCATAAGGGGTTTTGTTTGCTGCTTTTGTGGCTACCTGATTAAGGATGTAAACTATAGTTTTTAATGCTTCTCCCTAAAGTGATTTAGGTAAAGAAGAATAATTGATCATACTTTTCACCATATCCTTAAGAGTATAGTTTCACCTTTCAACAACACCATTCATGCTAGGTTTGCCTGGTATGGTGTACTGTGGGACAATGCCATACTCCTTCAAGAAGATAGCAAATTCTCCTAGATGTTGTTCTCTTGATCCGTCATATCTACTGTAGTATTCATCACCACGATCAGATTTAACAGCCTTAATTTTCTTACCTAGTTGAAGTTCAACTTCGGCTTTGAATTCCTTAAATACGTCTAAAGACTGTGACTTCTCATGTATCAAATATAAGTATCCATATCTAGAGTAATCATCTATGAACGTGATAAAATACTGTTGACCATTCTAAGAAGGGGTAGAAAATGGTCCACATATATCAGTATGAATCAGTTCTAAGACATTTGTAGCTCTAGTGGCACCTAATTTTCTTGAGTTTGTTTGCTTCCCTTTTATATTTAATGCAAACTTGAAAATTAGTCAAATCTAGGGGTTTGATGATTCCATTTCTCATAAGCCTCTGAATTCTGTGTTTAGAGATATGTCCTAAACACTTATGCTATAAAGTGGCGGAATCCTCATTTAATTTTCTCTTTGTACCTTTAGCAGTTGACTTCAAAATTTCATTTTCTAAAGTAACAGTTTCAAGCATGTAGAGTTTATCAATTGATACAGCGGATAAACAATCGAATTCCGTTGATCGCGCACGATACCGGAAACGATTCCTCTAACCCTAGAATTTTACGAAAATTCAAAGAGATAGGAAAAAGAGAATAAAATTCGAATTCATCAAAACTGCATAATTCTTGTCTTACACGCCTAATAGTATCTAGCAGCTAGGGTTAAAATTTCAGAAACAACCGAATAAAGGAAAAACTTTTACAACTTTGCAATTAGGTCCCTAAAAATATAAAAATACAAAATTGAAGGACTAAATGGCATTTTTTTACCAAATCAGGGTGGGGCCCACAATAAATTTGTGGGTTCTGTTCACCGGCCCGATTCCTAAGAAAATACACTAATTTCAGGACCAAATCAGACACTTTCAAAATTTCAGAATTTCACCGCTTCGTTGATTTTTTCCGTTTTCGACTTTCTCCAAATAGGTCAGTGCCAATTCCTCTACGCCATCATTCTCCCCGGGTTGGACAGAATTCGCCCTCGAATTTTCATCCTTAGAAGAATCACTGACATACGGCAGAAGGTGCTTCACATTGAAGACATCATGTGTTCAAATCGAACTCGGCAACTTCAAGCGATAAGCATTGAAATTTATTTTTACAATGATCTCGACAGGCCCAATCTTCCGAGCGGAGAGCTTGTTATAGTCGCCAATAGAAAAGCGATCCTTGGTCAGCACTGCCCAAACAAAGTCTCCCACTTCAAACTCCACATGTCGCCTTTTCTTGTCCGCAGTCTTCTTATACTGGGCAGCCGAGGCCTACAAATTGTGGCGCACTGCTTCGTGGACCTCCTGCAAACTACCAACAAAATCCTCTGCCTTGCCATGAAGCTTAGTCTTAGAGGGCAAAGGCAACAAGTCCAGCGGCCCCTTAGGAATAACCGAGTAAACCACTGAAAATGGACTGAACCCCGTGCTCCGGTTCACTGCATGATTATGAGCGAACTCTTCTAGGCACAACTTCAAATCCCAACTCTTCACATGTTCACCCAGTAAGCTGCGTAACAGATTGCCCAAGGAATGGTTCACCACTTCAGTTTGCCCATCCGTTTGAGGATGATACGCACTGCTAAAGTTCAGCTGCGTGTTCACCATCTTCCACAAGCTCCACCAAAAGTGACTCAGAAACCGCGTGTCCCGATCGGAAACAATGGACTCGGGCAGCCCATGCAACTTATACACCTCACGAAAGAACAACTGCGCCACTTTGACTGCATCCGTCGTCTTTTTACACGGAATAAAATGCACCATCTTAGAGAACCTGTCCACCACCACAAAAATTGAGTCGTTACCACACTGAGTACGCGACAAGCCCAATACAAAATCCATACTGATATCCACCCATGGCTGTGACGGTACTGGCAATGGCATATATAATCCCGTGTTTGTGGCTGTGCCCTTGGAAATCTGACAAACCCGGCAACGCTGCACAAACTTCTCCACTTCTTTGCGCATGGAAGGCCAAAAATAGTTAGATTGCACCAACTGCAATGTTCTGTCCCAACCAACATGACCTTCATTGTGCAGTTCTTGTATAATCTGTAGCCTCAAACTGCAATCAGGAATACACAACCGATTGCCCTTGAACAGAAACCCATCCTGTAGATGGAAATCCGTCCATTCTCCTGCTTCAATTTTTTTCAAGGCAGCAGCAAAGTACGGGTCAGAATCAAACAACTCAGAAAAATTTTCAAATCCCGGT
Organism: Euphorbia tirucalli; assembly: GCA_039660915.1. Taxonomy (NCBI): domain Eukaryota; kingdom Viridiplantae; phylum Streptophyta; class Magnoliopsida; order Malpighiales; family Euphorbiaceae; genus Euphorbia; species Euphorbia tirucalli. The sequence goes on from CM077639.1 coordinate 19,611,054, forward strand.
ACCTGGACTGTCATGCGAGCCAGCAAAGTCTTTCTCCTGCTCAGAGCATCAGCCACCTTATTTGCCACCCCAGACTTGTGCTTGACTACAAATGTGAACTGCTGCAAATAGGGAACCCAACTAGCATACCTTGCGGAGATCTTATCCTGGCTGTGCAGATGTTTGAGCGCTTCATGATCAGTGTACAAGACGAACTCCCTTTGGAACAGATAATGCCTCCAATGCTTAACAGCCTGCACAACTGCATAAAACTCTACATCATAAGTGCTGTAATTCAGTTTTGCTCCGGACAGCTTCTCACTGAAATATGCTATTGGTTTGCCGCTCTGACTTAGCACTGCTCCAATCCCTAATTTCGAAGCATCAGAATGCAGCTCAAAAGGCTGCTGGAAATCCGGCAAAACCAGTATGGGGGCGGTAGTTAGTCGATGTTTAATCAGTTCAAACGCTTCCTCAGCTGCCTCCGACCATTCGAACTTCCCTGTCTGCTTCATACATTCTGTGATAGATGCCATGATAGTGCTAAAATGGGGAATGAAATGCCTATAAAAAGATGCCAACCCATGAAAGCTACGAACTTCAGTGATTGTACCGGGTCTAGGCCACTGCTAAATAGCCCGCACTTTCGCCTCATCAACCTGCAATCCCTTGTCCGATACCACATATCCCAGAAACAGAACACTACTAGATAAGAAAATACATTTTTTTGAGGCAGCAAACAAACGCTCTTTCCGTAGCACCTCAAGCACAGCCCTGAAATGGCCCAAATGTTCAGCCTCATTAGCACTATATATTAATATATCATCAAAATAAACCACTACGAACTTACCAATAAAAGGCCTCAACACTTGGTTCATGACTCTCATAAAGGTGCTAGGGGCATTCGAAAGCCCGAAGGGCATAACTAACCATTCATACAGCCCTTCTCTCATCTTGAATGCAGTTTTCCACTCATCTCCCAGACGAATCCGTATGTGGTAATAACTACTCTTCAAATCCAGCTTACTAAACACAGTGGCACCACTTAATTGATCAAGTAAATCATCCAGCCTAGGGATAGGAAATCGATACCTGACTGTGATTTTGTTGATGGAACAGCTGTCGACACACATCCGCCACGTTCCATCTTTTTTTGGAATCAATAATGCAGGTACAGCACAGGGACTGAGACTCTCCCGGATATATCCCTTGGCCAATAACTCCTTAACCTGCCTCCGCAACTCCTCATGTTCAACCGGGCTCATTCGGTAATGGGGTCGATTTGGAAGAACTGCTCCAGGCTCTAAATCAATCTGATGTTGTATATCTCCCAACGGTGGCAAACCATCCGGCAAATCTTCAGGAAACCGATCCGTAAACTCCTGCAACAGAGGCTGTACTGCTTCAGGAACCTGATGTTCCTCTGCTACTGTTTTTCCCACCAATGCAAAAACAATATCCGAATCCTGCAACTCCTCATCAAACTGAGCCAATGACAATAAACTCCCAATCTCCTTACGGGTCTCTTTCGGAGGAACCAACACGATCTTCACACCCTCAAACACGAAACTGTAGGTGTTCCTCTTCCCATCATAGTGAACATCTCTGTCATACTGCCATGGACGCCCCAACAACAAGTGACACGCGTCCATCTCCACAACATCACACCAGACCTCATCCTTATACTTACTGCCCATTGAGAAAGGAACCAACACCCTTTGTGAAACTGTCAACTCACCTCCTTGTTTCAGCCAAGACAGTTTATACGGTTTAGGGTGCTTTTCAGTCGGAAGCCCTAACTTTTTCACTACTTTAGCAGCCATTATATTTTCACAACAATCAGAATCAATGATAAATTTACATATTTTACCTTTGATGGTGCAGGCAGACTGGAATATGTTCTGCCTCAGCCAATTCTCCTCGACGACTCGAGGGGCCAGACACGACCTCCTCACCACCAGTGCAGGGCCTACATCTCCCCCCACAATCTCTTCTCCGAACTCCTCTTCTTCAAAAATTGGTTCGCCTTCATCTTCATCAACCTGACCCTCTTCATCAGGTACCTCAGCAAACATGGCTCGTTTTCCGGCTTTCTTACATTCAGACTGACGATGGCCAACCTCGCCACACGCAAAACTCTTTATGCCACTACTCTGTCCTACCCTTCTGTTATTATTGCTGGCCGTTACAGGTGTGGGATTTGGTGTAATTGCTGTTGATGACCCTGAAGGTCGGGGTATTGCCACTGAGGTACGAGGTAAACCACTACTGCCGAATCCCGTAGGACGCGGTCTCCTCTCCATCCGCACTGCCCTTTGATGCGCCTCTGAAACAGTCAGGGGATCAAAATCGTTGACTGATTCCCGGAGCTGCTCCCTCAACCCTCCAATATAACGAGACACCAACTGCTCCTCCGTTTCTTGGATATCATTTCGGGCTATTAATTGGTAGAAGTCGGTTGTATAATCCTTGACCGATCGATTCCCTTGTCTCAGGTTTTGCAACCGTTGATACATCAGTCGCTGATAGTTATAAGGTAGGAAATTCGACCGCATATGTTTTTTTAACTTCTCCCATGTCGAAACCTTAGACTTTCCCATTCGTTGCCTGGTCAGTTTCAACTGCTACCACCAAGCCATCGCTCTCCCCCGTAATCTGGTCGCAACCAGCGGGACTCGCCTGTTCTCAGGAACACCCTTGAACTCTAAAACTTCCTCAACAGTCGCAAGCCAATCTAGGAATTCCTCCGGTTGAAGGGTACCATGGAATTCTGGGATTTTAGTCTGCAATCCATTCTCCCAACGTCGATCTTCGCCTGCCACACGACGCCTAATAGGAGCCTCCTCGCCATCTGAATCCTCTTCCTCGTCCTCTTCGTCTCTACCGAATGGGTTTACCAGATTTGCTTGTCTCCTATGGGGCTGATTAACCCTAACTTGGGCCGCAATCATCTCTCCCATCCTCTCAGTCAATAGATCGACAGCCGCTTGGATTTGCTGTACGATCACTTGATTGAGGCGTTGCTCAATCCGTCGTTCCAGGTCCTCTTCCCCTGCGATGTCACCGACTCGTCTCTCTCTTCCTTGAGGCATGATGACGCAAGGTTAGGCTCTGATACCAACTGATGCAGTGGATAAACAATTGAATTCCGTTGATCGCGCACGATACCAGAAACGATTCCTCTAACCCTAGAATTTTACGAAAATTCAAAGAGATAGGAAAAAGAGAATAAAATTCGAATTCATCAAAACTGCATAATTCTTGTCTTACACGCCTAATAGTATCTAGCAGCTAGGGTTAAAATTTCAGAAACAACCGAATAAAGGAAAAACTTTTACAACTTTGCAATTAGGTCCCTAAAAATATAAAAACGTAAAATTGAAGGACTAAATAGCATTTTTTCACCAAATCAGGGTGGGGCCCATGACATATTCATGGGTTCTGTTCACCGGCCCGATTCCCAAGAAAATACACTAATTTTAGGACCAAATCAGACACTTTCAAAATTTCAGAATTTCACCGCTTCGTTGATTTTTTTCCGTTTTCGACTTTCTCCAAATAGGTCAACGCCAATTCCTCTACGCCATCATCAATCAAAGAACCAGTACCAATAATATTTGAATTATGATAGAAACAATCTTATTATTTCCAAACAAACAAGAATAACCGAATTTGTCCAAACAGGAAATAGAAATTAAATTCCGTGCAAAAGACAGTATAACAAAAGTTTCAACCAAATCCAAATAAACACTAGTTTTCAATAATAATCTAAATGTTCCTACAACTTCAACTTTAACTTTAGTGCCATTGCCCACAAAGATGAATCTTTCAGCATCATTTGGCGATCGGTTCCACAGGTAATCATGCATAGACATACTTATGTGAGTAATAGCACCGGAATCTACCCACCAAGTATTCATAGGTACAGAACTTAAATTAACTTTAGAGCAAACAAAAGCGAGAGTCATACCTTTCTTTTCATGCTAAGCAGCATATTTAAGACATTCTTTCTTTATGTGTCCCACCTTCTTGCAAAAGTAATATTGTTTATTTTGCATCTTCTGCTTTGGCTTTCCCTTTTCTGCAGGCTCTTTAGCTCTCTTTCTTTTCTTATCATGAGAACTGGATGCCAAATGAGCACTTTCAATCTTATCCCGCTGAAGTCTCTCTTCTTCTTGCACATAGTGAGAAATGAGCTCATTAAGAGTCCATTTATCTTTCTTAGCATTGTAACTCACCATAAACTAACCGTATTGTGCTGGAAGAGAAATAAGTACTAAGTGAACGAGCAAATCATCCGAAAGCTCTAACTTTAGTTCCTTTAGTTTTCCAATGAGATTAGACATTTCAATAATGTACTCTCGGATGTTCCCCTTTCCTTTATACTGCATGTTAACGAGTTTCATTAAGAGGTTACTCATTTCAACTTTTTCATTTTTGACAAAATACTACTCAATTTCAGTAAGGAACATCTTGGCACTTGTGCTCTTAGTGATAGAGCCTCGAAAGGCTCTTGGAATAGAGCGCTTGATGATCATAAGACTCATGTGATTAGAATGATCCCACTTATCAATTTTGTCCATATTTGGATCACCCTCAGTGGGTCGCTCCATCCAAAGCGTAAGGTCTAGATCCATACAACCGAGAACGATTTTCACGTTCTCTTTCCATATGGCATTTTTCGGCCCATTCAACATAGGAATCATATTAATTTGAGTAGATACATTAGTAGCAACACCAGAAGCTAAATTGAACAAAAATCAAAAACACATGCTCAATGTCATACCATAGGAATAGATTAATAACAATAATAATTGCATGTATGACATAATTATTTCGAAACAAGGTGGGTCCATTTAACAAAATACCTAGCACAACATTAATATTTAGTCTTCGGACTAAAAATATTAACTGTAATTGGTACTCTTCGCGTAGTAATCGAATATTGACAATAAAACCTGTCAAATAATAGCCTTCCTTTGGACGGACCATTATTTACATAAAAACTTTATATCGTCACATATTTATTACCACATGTATACCAATTATTTGGCCGAATAATAACCTTCCTTTGGGCCAATTGTTAAGCGCATAAATAAAAGATATACACATCTATATATTTTTTTAACAAAATTAAAAAAATTCATACTAGAGGTTATTTGGCAACAATATTATGTCAATTAATTTATTTAAAAATACAAGACAATCAAGTGCAAAATAATTATTTAAATAAAATAAATTGAGACTTTATTTTATTTTACTTAAATAATTAAAACACATAATAACACTTGATTATGTAATGGGGAACAATTCAAATTAATCTCAAAATTGAATTATTAAACAATAAAAGCCCAATTATTCAACTAAACTTGTAGAATCAAATTGAAAAACTGTATGCCTGTGAGGGCCTTCATCGTCATTAACAAATTAATGTTTATGACTTAACAATCACAATTGTTAAACAATAATCATAATTAAGAGAAAAATTGTTTAATTAGTAAATTAATCATTCTTTAATAAAATCTTGAATCAATTACTCTTAAAATGCACTTATTGTCTCTGCAATTTTACCGAAACCAGTGTTGAAAATTGAAACCATCCGACTGAAAACCCATCGATCCAAAAAACAACTGCCATTTTTTTTAAATCATTTTAGACAGAATTCGAGAAACACAATCGTAATTCATTTAACAAGCTATAATTGCAGTAATTTCAATTCATAATCTCTCTGGATATAATTCAAATACCAAGTGGCTAATTATCATTTTTCTAAAGCCATAAGACGAAAAACCATCCTATTATTCACCAGCATCAATAAAAATTGACCCTCAATTAAGTTTTGAAATTATACCGACTATTAACAAATCAAAAACTTAATTGATTAATACTTTGAATTCTTAATGATAATTGAAACCCTTAGTATCCATATATCAATGAAACCCAGTACTAGGATTTGCACCGACAGATAATAAATTGACAGTGAAAAAAAAATAGATCATGAAAATTTCATTAAAAAATTTCATGAAAACTCCACAAGAACTCCAATAATTCAATGTGATTGTAACTCTAATACCACTTGTTAGAACCCAAGAAATCACATCAGATTATCGAAAGAGGCGTACCTGAATCCATTGAATTAAACGGAATCGAATCGGAGATTACCGGTTATGTCTTCCTCAATTAAAGTCTCCTTATGATTTTTCTCTGATGGGTAGAGATTTCTTTTTTTTTTTTAACTCCTAAAACCTGAATTATAATTTAATATATAAGGACCAACCAACGCGTCTTTTCACAACAAATCAACATGTCTTTTCATGATGAACTAACGTGTCTGTATTGGCATCCAATCAGAAACCCCATTAATCTTTTATTGGATTGCCCAACTGGTTTCCACTCATTTAGTCCATACCCTTTAGGATTTTATTTAGACCTTAACTTTAACGATCAGTTTATTTGGTCAAATACTATAAATAGCCAATATAATTAATCAATAATATGTTAGCCCACTTTATTTATTATTAGTATTTAACAATAAAACCAAATGTCTCTGAATTAGAGGATGATTTTTTATCCCCAAATGAAGGGACGACATTTGTCCTATACAAAGGAGACAACTATTTTTCCACAAATGAAGAGATGACATTCGTCCCTATGCAAAGGAGACGACTTTTGTCCTTTAATTGGGAGACAATTATTTGTCCCTAAATAAAAGGACAAGTGTCGTCTTTAGGTAAAGAAGACAACTTTTTTTCCTGCACTATATGCAATGTAAAAACATTTGGATTGAAGAGAGCTCATGCATATAATGTATAAAAATTATTATTGCTATCATGAATTTTGTATCAAGAACAACTTAAAACATAGTTTGCAAATGAAAGCAAGAACTAAAATTATTCACATGTAAGTGGTAGAGGAGGAATATAATACAATTCAAAATATTATAAGTATATTCTACTAACCATTTTCTGTTATGTTGATAACATCCTTGGAATTATCTAGCTTGACCAACTCTATCACTTCGTCCAAAAAAATGCAAAATAGCAACCAACTCAATTACTTCATCCAGAAAAATGCAAAAAAGTAAAACGCAAATATTAATTTGTATCATTACAGGAAACATAACATTCACCGACTAAATAAGCTTATGCAGTAATCAGCTTTAGCTTTGAAACACAAATTCTTAATTTTGTCAATACCAATCCTCTTTCTACATTCAAGTTTCTTATTATGCTGAAGTTTGGATATCAAGAAACACAACAAATCAGAGCCTCAATTTCTATATTACATATTGCATTTGATGTAATTGGAATCACAAATGTTTGTGCATGCTATAGATTTGAAGCATGGTAAATTTTTTAAACAGAGTAATGAAAATTAAGACCTGAAAAAGAAAAACAAATTTTTAACATCAAAGAGCTAAGCTTAACATAAAGCAGAAATTCAACCTTTTGTCCATTCCTTGTAGTATTTCTCTTACAAAGCATATGTATATCCAGCTTTCACATAACCCATAAATAACTAGAGATGAGCATGCATACCCTTACTTACCAATATTTTTTTAAGATTCTTCACCAATCTGACAATTACATGAATTATTTCACCAAATCTGCAAGAACAATAAGGAGAAATACAACAGAGAACTAATAACCTTATTTTGCCTTTGCCTATAAGTTATTTCATTATGTGCATTGCCTAGAAGTAGAAAATTGGTCATGTATCTTACCATGTAACATGTATGAAGGAGAAAGTTAACCAGCAACCATCACAAAAAAGGCACCTAAAATTTACATAACCATTACCAAGCTTTAAAGGGAATCACACCATAACAATAATAAAAAAAGAACAAGAACCTAAGAAGATTTTAAACAAGATAAAAATGAAAAAAGAAGTTACTTGCCTTATTCACATCGGTTGAAGTTTCCATCAAGAAATGTTTCATGAACTCGTAAGTGAAAGAGAGTTGAAAATTTGGATATTTATTATGGAATTTGAATACTAAAGGAGTAGTTGAAGTAATTGAAATATATGAGCAAGTAATATATTAAAAATTAATAGAGTGTCTATGCATCAAAAATCTATTTCACGGATAACAATTATGAAAAGCTTCTCCAACACAAATGATACAGAAAAAGTTACAACCTTTGTTTCCTTGTCTAATTGTGCAAAAGGGCTCTAAGGGCTACTAAATGTCTTAACAAAATATACATTATGTACCTATGGAAGGCACAAAATTAATTGTTGCAATTGTTAAATTAGAGGCCTTAAGAAGATTTCAATATCATTGAAGTATTGTAATCATTGTTCAAAAAGGATTAACAATCCATCACTAGCTAAGCCAAGTTTGACACCATATGATTCTACAATAAATTAATTGGATACTACCATACATGAAATGGAGCAAAAATTTAACAAGGCCTTTTGATCCCCTTTTTACCCTATTCATAACTAGTTTCATCTCTACAACAAGTTCACTAGCTATGTCATTAATAGATGAAAAGGAATAGAAAATTGAACAAGGCCACGAACCAATTTTGAAAAATAGATATGAAGGAAAACACAGCTATAAAATAAGGACACAAATTATGGATCAAATAAAACTAACACTACTAGTATCTATTTCAGAACTAGAGAAGTAATTATTAATTTTTGAAATTCGTATACCCTGAGAAAAACAAATTTAATCATTGACAACAACAAACTCATAACAAAAGGACTGAATAGTGAACAATATATTCAATTTATGTAAAATCTAACCTTGCAATAAGACTAAGGGTCTGGTTCGCTTACAATAATAATAAAGAGTATATGTGTCGCCTCAGTTACTAAAGGAGATGAGAGTTTCCAGTGAACGAGGAGATGCCCTGTAGGTCTTGATTCGAATAAGAATCAAACATGAAAACATGAGGTGGACTGAATCAAATGCAATAGCAAAGAATTGACAAAAGACGAACTAAAGCAAACTTATAACTACACCTTCAGAAAATGAATTCTTTCGAATATAGACCGAGGAGTGAGGACTGAAGGGTTAGGGTTAGGCATAGGGGAACAATTGAACAAGAACTAAAAACAGGGGAATGCTAAATTGAGGTTTAATTAAAAGGGAATTGATCAATCGATTAACTTAGAAATATTTAAATTGATTTAATTTGGCCGAAACATCTGGACCCTTCTGAATTTGACCAAAAGTGCTTATTGCCCCCTTGAACTTTGAAAGTGTCCTAATGCCCCCATGAACTTTGAAAAAGTGATCCAGTTTGTCCCATTGCTGCCAGGTGTCATTCATTTATTAGTGCCTTATGTTTGACTTTTCAAAGCGCGTGTGTCACAAACTCTGGTTTAGTGGGACTTAGGGGGAAAACTGTACCATTTTTAAGAAGTTCAAGGGGCATTAGGACACTTTCAAAGTTCAGGGACGCAGTAGGTGCTTTTGGCCAAGTTCAGGGGGGTCCATATGTATTCAGCCATTTAATTTTAGAAGATGCAAATTACAAAGTTTCCTAATATATATAGATTTAAACATAGTAAAAAATTCGACCGAATACATAGATACCCCCCTGAACTTGGCAAAAAACGCTTACTGCCCCCCTGAACTTCTTAAAAGGGTTCTAACGCCCCCCTGAATATCTTAAAATTGGTCCAGTTTGCCTCCTAAGTCCCATAAAAATCAGAGTTTGCTTTGAAAAGTCAAACATGAGACAACAAAAAATTGAGTGACACGTGGTAGTAAGGAAGCCAGCTGGGTCACTTTTTCAAAGTTCAAGGGGGCATTACGATATTTTAAAAGTTCAAGGGGGCAGTAGGCGTTTTTGGATAAGTTCAGGGGGGTATCTATGTATTTGGCCTGAAAATATGCCCCTAATAAATACATGAAAATATAAATTTTAGGCCAAATACATAGATACCCCCCTGAACTTGTCCAAATACACCTACTGCCGCCCTGAACTTTTAAAATGTCCTAATGCTCCCCTGAACTTTGAAAAAGTGAACCAGTTTGTTCCCTTGCTGTCACGTGTCACTCAATTATTAGTTGTCTCATGTTTGGCTTTTCAAAGCAAATTTTGGTTTTTATGGGACTGAGGAGGCAAACTGGGCCAATTTTAATAAATTCAAGGGGGTATAAGAACACTTTGAAGAAGTTCAAGGGGGCATTAGGACATTTTAAAAGTTCAAGGGGGCAGTAGACGTTTTTAGCCAAGTTCAGGAGGGTATCTATGTATTCAACCTAAATTTTATAATTGTCCCTAAATTAAGAAATTATGACATAGATTAAAGTAGGGTCCTAATAAATGTCAACACAAATATATTAGTGTCACCAAAATCAAAGATTTATCAATATATTAAAAAACGTCATTAAATTAATTAGTCACCATACAAATATAAACAGCGTCACAAAATTAAGATATATATTGACATATATGTTGAAGCATCCCTAAATTAAACTAAACATCAATGCAAATAAAAGATGCCCTAATTATAGAGTATGACATAAATTTAAATATCGACTCAATTTTTATTAATGTCATTGAATTGACATAGATACCAACAAAAACAGAAAGTGTACGTAAATTTCAAAATATGCCGATGCTTTTTAGCAACATAAATTTAAAATTATCTTTAAGTTAAAAAGATATTGACCCTTTGTTCTACAGCATGGATAAATTAAAAAAAAAAAAACAACCCAAATTTTAAAACGTCGTTAACTAGATAAATTAACAACAGAAATGGTAAAATGTCCCCAAATTTAGAAAATATAATGACACATTTATTAGTGTTGTTACTTAGAACAGTATCGCTACATCACCTTTTCTTGTAGTATCAGTTTTGAAGTTTTTTAAAAAGATATTGATAAGTTGAATAGTATATATTGTAAATGGATATGAGACGATGGACAAACTTTAATAGACATCGACTTCATTCCAACGTTCATGGATGAGAGATCTAGTTTAAATTACTAGAAATCCTTATCACTCAAATTAATTTAAATTAGTTTACAAGACACATAGTGGATTAAACCATTTCTTGACTTTATAGTTTTTATTTTACTACAAATCAATTGATACATTCTTCATCGAAATTTATTTAATAGTAATTTGAATTTATAAATTAGTAAACGTATTATAAAAATTAAAAAATTATCAAGAAAAATCAAACAAATTTTACTAATAAACTTATTTTGTAAACGTTGGTCATCTATAGAATTAAAGATATATACTTTATTTTAAATTACAATTAGATAAATTCAGCAACTTATATAAAATTAAAAGTTTCCCCAAATTCTAGTTTAGAAAAAAATTGGGGACAATAAATATATTTGTCTCACATACAAAATAAAAATTGTCCCATTTGTTGAGTCAAAATAAATTAGAGACAATAAAATGTTCTCGTCCCCTATTTAATACAAAAAAAAAAAAAAAACCCTATATTTGGAGACAATCAAACTAAATTGTACCCAAAATTTGTCTCTAATAGTTCAATATTTTGTAGTCATTTTAGTGGATAATTAACTAAAAATAAATATTAAATTAATAAATATTTGTTAAGTGATATAAACATAATAGCATATTATGGATTTGATATTTTTTTTTTTTTTTTTTTTTGAATAATGCCCTTTGAACTTGAAATGCAAATAATGTGACTCACTTTATCATATGTTGTGTTGAAATTTAACAATAAAATGTGTTATTATGATTTAGGCTTCCGACCATTTGATTCAAAAGGTTTTTTATACCATGTACTAATTAATCAAAAATTTAATCGAATATGATAAAACTCATAAGAAGTTATTTATAATTATCTTCAACGCATTCAATTGAAGTTTAGTAATAAAGCAACAAACTAGTTAATACTAAATAATAAAAGAAAAATAAAAGCAACAAACACAAAAATAACCATAAATAAATAATAAATCTAAAATATAAATACTAATAATTGTAGGAAAAAGAATTGTAGAATATGGCATAAAAAAACAATGAGAAGATGAAAAGATAAAGATAAAACTAAACTAGAGGTCAAATAAAAAGAAAAGAGAATTGGAAGTTGTGATCTTTCACGCAACAGATAACAGCAAACCAAAGCATCTCTCTGTAATCCATTCCTGACCCGAACCGTATCCAGCCCAAACCCAACCAACCAACCAACTTCCCCTTTAATATCTTCCCGACAAATTCGGAAAACCTAATTTCGATACTCTATGCGCAAAAATTATTAAAAAAAAAAACCCAAAACCACCATTCAAACACTCCACTCCATCCATTCCACGTGTCTTCCTCCCATTGGTCATCCCTTTACCCTCCCCTGTAAGCAAACTCTACATTATAAAGTTTCACAAGACTGGTAGCTTTGAAGCCAATCTCAATATATACGTATTTTTATACCGTATGCATACAACTCTTTCCGAGTAGTTTCCTATCTGGATAAGGTATTTCTTTTATTATATTATATTATAAATACGTACGTATACATATTATCGCCATTTTGTGTATAAATATTCCTCCCCTGCCCTTCTTCTTCTCTACCTTCACCTAACTAACAAATCAACAATGGCTCCTCCTCTCTCATCCTTTCTTGTTTTCTCTCTCCTCTTTGTCTCCGCTGTTTTCGCGGAGGAGGCTTTGTCGAATTCCGATGAGCCGTTGATCAGGCAGGTGGTCGACGATCATGTCGATTCATCGGTCGCCGGGGATAATCTTCTCGGGGCGGAGCATCACTTTTCCCTCTTCAAGAGCAAGTTCAAGAAATCTTATGCTTCTCAGGAAGAGCACGATTACCGATTCAACGTTTTTAAGGCTAATTTGAGACGCGCCGCCCGTCATCAGAAGTTGGACCCCTCGGCTAGCCATGGAGTCACGCAGTTCTCCGATTTGACCCCCAAGGAGTTCAGGAGGCAATTTTTGGGTTTGAGGAGGTTGAGATTGCCAAAGGACGCTTCTCAGGCTCCGATTTTGCCGACCAATGATTTGCCTGAGGATTTTGACTGGAGAGAGAAAGGAGCCGTTACCCCTGTGAAAAATCAGGTATAGTTCTTTAATCTCATGTTTTAATCTTCTATATAATTGCTTATAAATTAAGGTTATGGTGGTTGATGATGATTTATATTTGCGGATTTAGGGTTCGTGTGGATCTTGCTGGAGCTTCAGCACCACCGGTGCCTTGGAAGGTGCTCACTACCTCGCTACTGGGGAACTTGTCAGCCTGAGCGAGCAACAGCTTGTGGATTGTGACCATGAGGTTTGAATTTTAACACTTTCTATTTTTTATGATCATTAAATCTGTTTCCGTATGTATCTGTTGATCACTCACAATGATCTCATAATTCATCGTTTTATGAAAATCTTGTTGTTTGTTTGTATTGTAATTTCAATTTCACATGTCAGAATCTCGTTATTTGTTACAGGCATGACTAGTATAATCAAAGATTTTTGTTTTTTTGTTTTACATGATAGCTTTACATGGCAGAGTCTCGTTACTTAATGCTCCCATGTGCCCCTTTATGCATTTTCTAGTGGTTTGGTGTTACATGTTCTAGTTGTTTGATGTTGATCGGCTGTTAAAACTGAAATCGAAAGTCTTTCTTAGAAACCTGCGTCAGGGGTTTTAAGCAGAGGACTGTAATTGCATGATTGAATTGTATAAAGATTTTGTGGATTTCATTTGAAATCCCAATTTCATGTTCGATATTTGCAAATTATGTATTCGATATTCCAAAATGGTTATAGATGTGAATTAAGCCTGAGCATGATGTTAACCAGGGGGGTACTTGGAGAAAGTTCTATGTTTTGGTGTTAGAGGTATCACTGAATGGGTTAGATGTTATTGCTGAACCAAGGTGTCTCTAAATGAGACATTAATGATCTGTTGAAACATTATTTGAAGTCACTTTTCTATGTTATTTGGGTAAAAGTAACAACTTCAACAATGTGGTACCTTTGATTGCTCTTTCTGAATCAAAGTTTTTGTGAATTTGCAGTGTGATCCAGAAGAAGCAGATGCATGCGACTCTGGTTGCAATGGTGGGTTAATGAACAGTGCTTTTGAGTACACTCTCAAATCTGGTGGCCTTATGCGTGAGGAGGACTACCCTTACACCGGTAATGACCGTGGTAGTTGCAAATTTGACAAGACCAAGATTGCAGCTAAAGTAGCCAACTTCAGTGTTGTATCCCTAGATGAAGAACAAATTGCTGCAAATTTAGTGAAAAATGGTCCTCTTGCAGGTAATTGGCTCGAGTTTCGAATTAAGTGATAAATCTAATTCTGTTACTATTTTTATGCTGCTTCTAACCTTGAGTTAATATTTGAATGCAGTGGCTATCAATGCTGTGTTCATGCAGACATACGTAGGTGGAGTTTCATGCCCATACCTCTGCTCAAAGAGACTTGATCATGGTGTTCTGCTGGTAGGATATGGATCAGCTGGGTATGCTCCAATCAGGATGAAGGAGAAGCCATACTGGATAATCAAGAATTCATGGGGAGAGAGCTGGGGAGAGAATGGATTTTACAAAATATGCAGAGGAAGAAATGTTTGTGGAGTAGATTCAATGGTCTCAACGGTTGCTGCAGTTCATACCACCTCAAATTAAAGTAGGCTGCCAACTTGGGCTGGGGTTGTTTGTATATATTTCAATGTTACAGTAATATTATGTCAACTTCATAAAATTTGAACAATTTACTTATCATATTCAGTCAAAGCAAAGGATTGGAATTTGTTGGGAAATCCTTCGCTTTTGCTTGTAGAACATCTTAATTGTCGGATTGAAATTTCCCATAATTTCTGTTTGTCGGTGCATTTTATTGTAACTCGTATGAATTATCTTATGGTATCTGATAGGTGTTCTAAGCCTAGGGTATTTTTTTTAATTGCAAATTTAAAATAGACACTTGATGATACAATTGTTAAATTATTTTAACAAAAGTAGAAGTTAAGCTCAAATCTTATCAAAATCGAACTAAAGTTTAGGATTGGGGGTAACAACGGGGCAGGGTGCATTCTCCACTTTGCCCCAATGTCTGCGTGACAGTTTCAAGGATTTCCATTTTAATATTTACGAGACTGTTTCAGGGATTTCCATGTAAGGTTTCAAGAAATTTTTTTACCGCATCTTTTTCCCGCATAGGTAGGTGTTGTGGAATTACCACCAATAGTCGACATATAAAAAAAAGTTGACATTTGGTTATTTTAATAATCAATTGGTGGTTATTAGTAATGACCAGCAAAGCGAACTGGTTGTTGATAATGGTTGTTATTGACAACAACCAGATGACTGGTTATTAAATCACCAGTTTACTAGTATTAACCCAAAAATAAAATTAAATAAAATTATATTTCTTCGGCTAACAACAATATAAATTAAAGAATTTATATCCTATTTTAACATTTAGTATCCAAAATAGAAATCCTATCACATTACAAATGTAATTTAACATTCAATATTGAAATTTCAAAATATAAATCTTACAACATTAGAAGCGTTTAACTTTCAAGTGAAATTTATTTCAATAACTTGAGTTTGAAGTCAAAAAATCTAAGAGCTAGAACTTGATTTTGTTGTTTTGTTTTGATTTATATTTCCATCAGTTTATAAGATTAAAAGTAAACATTAGATACATCAACCAATGAATAGAACACTAACTATTAAAAGTTAAAAAAAAAACTACATGAAGTGTATCCATATCTTTAGTGATTTTCCACAACAATAAAACCATAACTGATCAAAAATTTAAAAACACAAATATTCATTGTATTAAAAAATTGATTTAAAATTAGTAGAACGTTGAGAATCCCATGCTAACTACCTCATTTTCACTTTTCTTTTTAAAACACACAGAATCATATATATGATTATGATATCTATAACTCATTAGTTATAGTATAATACTCATTTCGGAAACTAACTAATAACACAACAAACACATAGATTAAAAAAAAAAAAATTAACTATTAATATTGACAAAAGAGAAAGAAATTATATATTAAATTAAACTCTATCCAGATTGTGAATAATTTGTAGATCTGTAAATGAGTTAAATAAAAACTTCAAAACAATAAAGGAAATGATCTGTAAATAGTATTCCGCGCTCCCGCCCGCATTTAAGCACTGGGGGTAAAAAAAATCCTCCACTCTCATCCCCATGAGGGACAATTTTGGTGATTTTCTGTGCCTATCGGTTTGGATCCCCACCCCTATTCAAGATCAAAAGTTAAAAGATAGCCAAATATGGATGATACAAAATATCATTTTGCTTTTTTTTATTTTTTTTTATGTTTCCAGCTTCTACCAGTTACAGTCACTGGCCTTACAAACGAAGGCAACGTTTTTTTCCTCTCCAAAGACATGAATTGCTTTGCAACAAATTCTCTAAAATTTAATAATCAATTATATGCATTAAACTCTATTCTATATTTCTCTAATATTATAATGTTAAAAATGACAAAATCAATCAATCCACTATTGTCCTTCTCGATGTAAATCACAAAGCTATTTGAATACAATACAACAAAAGAGAATCAAACATCGGTCATACATTGCTATCATATCATATCATAACGTTTCCAATCAACATAATAAGAAATAATGTGTGTACACAATTGTATAAAATAGTATATTAAGAAATATTGCAGTGCAGATAATTTATCATGGTTGATCTAATTTAGCAAGTATTTTTACCAAATAAATTATATATATTTTAGATCACTAGTCTTGACCGAGCTCAACTATTATATATAGTGTTAAATTTAATACATACAGTAATCAAACAAAGCCTGATTAAAATCCAA
Source organism: Euphorbia tirucalli (assembly GCA_039660915.1). NCBI lineage: Eukaryota > Viridiplantae > Streptophyta > Magnoliopsida > Malpighiales > Euphorbiaceae > Euphorbia > Euphorbia tirucalli. The sequence goes on from CM077639.1 coordinate 19,627,810, forward strand.
ACGAATTTAATATGTAAAATATGTCCAAACCCGACTTGAAAGAGTAAATGTAGACATATCGTAAGAGTCCCCAAATCCATAAACAAGTCTACTCTATTAAGTAAAAAAATCTAATCATTTGTTTTGATAAGAAATTTATTGTATGAAAAATGTAATACATGTACTATTGATTCAAGGGCTCTAGATTTGGACCAAATGAATGAAATTCAAAGTAAAATTCCAAATGTGCCATGTCCAGTATAAAATTAACCAGAAAGAAAAAGTCAAAAATATGACTATTCGGTTTAATTTATACGAAATTTATTGAAAATATATTGATTTTACAAATAATGCCAGTACAACATTCTCTTCAAAAAAAAAAAAAAAAAAAAAAGAAGCCAGTACAACATTCTTAATCTATTAATATATTTAATTATTATTCATAAAATATCGATTTTCTTTCGTGAATAATTTTTGTTTGTAGTTTCTTCTTCAAATTACCACTTTTCCTCTTTCTTTTGTCTTCTTCTCCACCATAAATACCTTATTCTGCATCTTTTCTCACTATAACCACCGTTTCTTTTCTTTCTTTCTTTTTTTTTTTTTTTTTTTTTATCGATTTTCTTTATTTATTTTTTATTATAATTGTTCTTTTTTTTTTCACGTTTCATCAATTTTCTTCATTGTTCTTTTTTGTTATTATAATATTTTTATTTATTCATTATGTTTCTTTTTTTCTTTTTCCTTTTTTTTTTTTTACATTTTTCTACCCTCTATATTCTTTTTTGTTCGTTTGGATTCTTTTTTTTTATTTTATCATTTTCTTGTTATATTTTTGTGATTATTTTACATTTCATACTTATACGCATTCCTTTTGTTGTTCTGTGATTTTTCTTTTGAGATACGTGTACAATACAAATATGCTATATGCACAAGTGATGTATGAAATCTTTTCAAAGAACTTTTGTATTAAATATACATTATATTTGAATTGTTATATTTATGCACGCGAATAATTTTTTTAAAAATACTCCAGAGAACTCTGTGGTTAATAATAATAATAATAATAATAATAATATGTGCCATAAAAATTGTACACCTTAAAATTTATACCCAATAACTTGAGGATGAGCAACGATAAGTACACAAACTTGATAGTGTGTTCGTTTGGCGTGATTGGGACCAAGCAAACACACCATGAGTTTTAATTCCTCGTGACAGATGAGGATGTTAGGCAACGTTGTCTTATAAATGCACTTCAGATAATAAACTTGAAACATCTACGACTATTAATACACAACAATACAACAACCTGCAACCCCATACCCATCAAAATAATTATTTATTTTAATAAATAAAAACTTGAATAAATTAAATATTCTCATTATTATATTCGGCTAGATGTAACTGCCATCACATACAAAACCCACCTCAAGCAAACTGCCTGCTTATTCCTTCCAATATAAATAACAAATGGAAGGGAAAAGGAAAGGAGCAGTGATCATATGGTATAAAGCTCCCCTCGATTCCCACTGCTCCATTTCATCATTTTCGAAATCAATAGAACAATACAAGTCCTTATCTATGCACAACGAACACGTTCAATTCAATTTTTAATCCCACCCACTAAATGAATCAATCATCTTCATCACTAATCAATGCAAATGCGAAAGGGTGGAACTTATAACCATCCCCCTCATAGAACTTGTTCTGGAATTCTACCCAATGAAGTCGCAAAGCATGTAAAAATGCACTGAGAGTTTCCATGACCAGCAATACACCAACTGTTGCAAATACAAAGACGATGATGCCGACAATAAGGATGATCACATTGTTGAACCTGTAGGATGTTCAAAGCATGAATCACTATAATAATCCACGTGATGCCACAACAGTTAAATAAGCATCACGAGGCCATAATTGAAAATAATTTCTTGATATAGATCCCTGATCTAATAATAATAATTCTGATTATTATTATTACTACTACTACTACTACTTTTACTACTACTATTATTATTATTATTATTATAAATATAAAACACATTAAACATACCCCCAAGCAAGGAGAAGAACCTTCTCATAGAACACACTTGACAACTCTGAGTGGGCAAGACTGCAGGATAAAGGATTAGCTCCCATTAGAAAGATCAGGTGCCAACCAAATAGAACGAAATATATGACAGAAGCAACTACATTACAACTTATAACCACTAATGTGAAACAGTGGAGATATAAATAAAATGGCAAAGATGATGGTAGGCGTTACAACCAGTAATGTGAAACAGTGCAGAACCAAACTATCAAGAAACAAAAGCTGCTTGGCCGCGCTAATAAAAAAAACATAAAACAGCAACCCCATCAAGGGGTGCCAACACTCGTGGAAGAATAACCTCTAGGGGTCTGTAAGAGAACTGTTTCGGATGCAATACAAAGATGAAGATGGTTTGATTGGGGCATTCACACAGAATTTGCCATCTGTGACTCCGCAAGAGTTGGCATATATGCACATGCCTCAAGTGTGTGGCCAGGTATTAAAAAAGAATAGATGCATTAATCGCATGATATCCAAACCAATGCTCAATAGTTCACATACTTGATCTGGACTAGGCTCCATATTGATCTAAGAACCAAATTCAGATTGGTGAACCATTTTAGTCTTCTATGACATACCTGAGGGCCCATAAACGGAGGTATGAAGCTGTGTTTGATACTGCTCCAAGTACAAACTCAATTGTATGTATCAGCTGGTGTACAAAAACTTCACTGAATTCAAATTCCTCGTGATCATGGGAATCATGGTTCACCTCCACTTGAAGAGACTCCTCGGTGCTCTGTAGTGGTGTGTATGATTGTCCTTGGTGCCTCTGAAAAACAAAGAACACCAAAACCAATGAGAAGATAACATTACACAATTTTGAGGTTTACCAATTGGAGAACTACACATACTTCTTGGTGTTGCTTCTTCAAAAGAAAAGGCTTTGGAAGCAGCATCCATGGCACAGAAACAAGAGCCAGTAATAATAGAATGGGCTGAGAAAAGAAGACCCAGCATAATCAATACTGCAGCATGTAACGGATGGAAATCAGAAACTGCAAGGTGAAAAGAACTGCAGAGTCAAACAAACCTGAACTGTTTGCTGCCCTGGAAAAAGTTGGTTTTCACCCAATGGTTCTGTTGGGCTCAAGAACATGTAAATCATCACATGGTATAAATCCGCTTGAGAACCAGTGCACCACTTCATAATAACAAGAACCGATAAATAGCCAAACAAGCAATTTAAGAATATCATTTGGGGAATAAATTGAAACCTGCAAAATTGCAAGAAAAGAGATAAGCATCAATTAGCAACACTTTACCACTTCATACGTCAAGAAAAACTTGAAAGGTATTAAAGCAGATAGATATTGTCCAAACTTACCATATATTTATGCCATTTTTAAAATATAATGCATTGAAAAAACTCAACACAATTCCAAGATTCATTTGGGCAACTCCAAGAAGTATTGACATCTTCATCTTAAGAGAGTTAAGGAATGGCAACTCACTGCGAGAGCCATGCCATGAAGGATCCACACCGAATGGGTAAGTGGGGCCTGCCTTAATCAGTCCTTCTGTAGTGGCATCCCTGGAAAGTATGCACGAATGATCATCATATGAATATTCTAAGAAATAAATAATACAATGCACCAAACACTTAAGTAAATACCTGCAAGAAAGATCACGACATGCATAGGCTGAGGGTGCAAATAGCTCAAAGGGCACTGAGAAGAACTCATTGTAGATCAAACCAGTGTAAATTGAGAATAGGGACATCAACAAGATAACATAACGACCACCAAAGGTCATTTCAGTAATATCCCCAAGTTTCTGTAGTGCATGAGAAGCATTATTGAATTAAAAACAAAGGTCAAAATGATTGAATGTATTACTGATCCAAGGACATCAAAGTAGAAACACAGAGAAGCAAACTCATATGCTATATACATTTTTATATTTGCTGATGGTGAAATAGCATTTATATTCAATAAGGTAAAAAATTGAAAACAATATAGTCAAGCTAGACATCAAATCAAATTTTCTGACAATGAGAACAAGTCAAATGGAATTCACCTGGCTGGAAAGCTTCTTTTCCCTGATTATAAAGACTAAAGTTGCAAGTAACAAGCATATTCCATGGCCCCAATCGCCAAACATGACAGCAAAAAGAAAAGGGAATGTAACAATGGTGTATACACCAGGATTTGCCTCTTGATACTTGGCCACCCTACAATGACATGAAATTACAGAATCCGATTTTTATAGATGAAATCATATTTAGGAAATGAAGATCAGACAAACAACGAACACTATATAAAAATCTAACACATGCATGCCAGGCCGAGCAGCATAATCAACAGTATGTTTTCTTTTTTACAAAACAAGCAACTCAATTGGTCACAGCATCTGCCCAAATCAAATTATCACAGATGGCAGTTCAACATCACTAAAGTCTGATTATCTACTCAGACTGCAAAGCAACTACCAACAACTTCATCCATTATTACATGATTTCCATCCAACATAAACAGTTCATCGAATGGCATCAAACCACTGGATCCTGTTATCTGTTGGAAAACTGGCTAGTGGCATTCTAACATAAATACTACCCCATCATAACAGATTTGAGATGCCAATGAAACAGCATACATTATCATGATATGACTAGATCATGCTAAGCAGATGTGTTGCAAATGAATACAACTTTCGGCATATGACTAAGGTACCTAGATTATTGATCCAAAAAATTCACCAAAAGGAAAAATGGGATGAGATTGATAGAGTAGAACTCACCCATATGCATCAACAATTTCTTGAAAAGCAGTAGTAAATTTATTTGTGCGGAAATACGTAGGCGGTGACTCCTTTGTATGTAAAACCTGGAGAATGGCCCCAATCTGTGAATTGGAATCAAATGCAGCTCGCTGCAATGCTTCTTGAATCTGCAATCAACCCAAATTTCTTTCTTTGTAATCTCAAACAATACTTGATGGCATATGTTTTTAGAAAAAGTATGATTAACCCATTTTAGATTTTAAAAAAATCAGAAGATTTACCTGCTTTGAGGCAAAAACTGGACTCCATGCCTCAGCAACAAGACATTTTTTTGTCACGTCAAGACTAAGCATGTTCAAAGTGTGGTAGATAGATTTCTCCTTCCTCACCTTCATGAGTTCAAAGAGTCAATGGTTACTGACTGAACATGATGGCTGTGTGTGCAGCATCACTAAAATAGGATTCGAAATGAATAATGGATATTATATGAACAAAATTTCCCATGGAACTAAGATTTCAATCCCCTTTCTCAGGGTAATAGAGATAATGCTAAGGAAGAAGAAAACTGAAGCGATATTTGATTTAAAGGAAGAACAGATAGTAATGGAAAGAGCTAGAGCTCAATCCCCACAGGAGGAAACCTCCCTCTCTCAAATGAGAGCCGTGCACTAATGCAGCAAAACAATTACAAAAATTCAACCTGCCCTCCTCCTCACAATCACACGCCTAATATACCCTAAAAGAAATAACTAACTATTGCCAGCTCATTTACCTTCCTAATTACCCTCTCTACCCTCTTCACCCTTCTCGTCCTTCAATTCTTTTGGCCAATAAAGGCCTGATCCAGAAACACCCAACTTGTAGCACAATCTCTATCACAGGGTGATGGTGGAAAAATCATAACACCTTTATCTTCAGTTGTATCCTTAACTTATTTCCCTACATCTTCCACCTTTAATTTATGTACACACTAATCTAGTTTCACAATCATATACCCAGGGAATGAAATAAAAAAATATATTAAATTGATATGTGATTGTGTTGAACAAGATTTCTACAACACCAGATAAAGAAAATAGTACATAAAAAAGTTAAATATGACAACAACAAACAGATTGCTAAAATCTGATCATTTTAAGTTAAACTAATGCATGTGCCAAGATTTAGAACAGACCAAAGTGTTCCACTGCAGAAATTGATCCGCAATTGTCCGCAACAAATTGCTCTTGTGAACTACTCCAGTGTCAATGGTAGATTTTAACTCTGCAAGTCTTCCTAAGACCTGAAAAGGCATATGATAGAAATCAAACAATCAAAAAGGTCTTCATACAACAAGCACAATAAACCAAATAAATACAAACAGATGTCAAACTCCATATAGAAACTTAGAAAGATAACCAACTATGCACACCAAATTAACATTTCCTTTAATTTGTTACAACTTAATCTAATAGAGGAATATAGAAGAAAACACAGCTGTTCACAATTCATTTATATGAATGAGAATCTTATACCTCAGTCATCATCTGGTTTTGTTTTCTGAGATCCTCCGAGAAAGAATAACGATTTGCTGCAAAAGCTTCACATATTTTGAGTATTTTGGCTTTCGCTTTTTCCCCAGAATAGAAAACAGCAAATACATTCTTCTCCATCTGTAAATCAACATTCACACTCAGCAGCAGACAAGATCAAGTCATAGAAATAAGCAGTTGAAAGGATAATGAACTTTCGCGAGAAACCCAAGATAAGCCATCAATGTTTAAAAAAAAAAAAAAAAATACTGCATCTTATGGGTCGTATGAGGACCATAAAGTTTTAGCAAGTTCAATAAACCAAAGTATGCTAGATTAGCATTTGAGTGCACAAAGGTACGTGCACACATCCCACAAAAATTCATACTAGTGTGGCACAGAATTAAAATTTAACATTACTAAACGTAATCCTTAATTATGTTATTCTTTAAATTTCAGTCACACGCATACAGGGCTACCTGTTTATCAAATAATTTGGGCTAATACAGAACATTTAAAAGCAAGAACAGCATAACACAATGGTTACAAAATAATGAGCAAGATACCTTCTGTCCAGAAACAGGATCAATCACAGGTTCCTCAACAGCAGCCTGCCTGATGAGCACATTGCCTCTGGTAGCTCGGAATATAATCCTTTCAAATGCCAGAGACTTCTCTTTGGGAACAAGGCCAGTGAGATACCCCAACTTAACTTGCTTTGATGAATCAGTGGATTCCTATAGAACACTCAATCAAGTCCAAATGCAAAGAATAAGTATAGGATGCAGCTATAACTTTCATACCAAAGAGTTGTTGGCATTCATACCTGGTCTGCTAATAAAGGAGTTTCTAGCGTTTCTTCACCAGCTTGGCGTGATTCTATTTCCCTCTGCTGAGCAGTTGCACTGCTTAATGCCGAGGAAAAAAATCCACCAACCTAAACGGATGAATATCAGTATCCTGCTGACTTGCTTAATTACCATAAAATGTTACTGATACGTTCGTTAAAATGATAGACTTCTGAGTTTGTAATCAAATAAAATATATTATGATACTGTCCAGTAAAATCTGAAAATATAATCATGCCTAGTGAAGGAACTACAAAATTGAAGGTTGATTTCCTTATTCCATACTGCGGAAGCAAAACACTGGCCCGTTATAGCGGCTCCAGAATAAAGAAGTTCAAACACTGATTTTACACTCAAAATACAACAGCGACAATAAAATGTGAAAGTTTGAACCCACTACCACATAAGAAACCAGGTAAGTGACAAAACACATGGCATAAATATCATCCACAACTAGCAAATTCACTTACATTTTATCTGTGTCAATGTTAATAAAATTATTACTGATTTTGTCTTTTTATTCTTTACCTTCCCTAACCCCGAATCTCTTTCCTTCCGCTATCTAAGGAACACAAAATCTTTCATAGTATTACTACAGAACATATCCTTTTCAGAGATATCGGATGTTTAAGCAGCTCCATAGCAATAGCACAAGTACTAATATAGCAAATAATCATTATTCACTACTCAGCCATAGCAGCAAAAATGACCATACCTTCTCAAGGACAAGCTTACATTCTCTAAGCTCATTATATGTTCGTTGAAGTTTGTCATTATTTGCATTCATTTCAACCAGCTCTGCCTCAAGCTCTCCAAGTTTCAGCTGATGCAGCCAAAAATATGGGGAAAAAAGTTAGAATAGCACAACAAAGCACTCCTAGCCACAGATCAGGTGCTTCACATACATCTAGACTATCCAAATCGATGTCGTTTTGTGTCACAGACTTTGATGAAGGTGACATTCCAGCCTGCTCCATTTGCTCCTTGAAAAAGCGTAATTTTCGTGCCATCTCTCCACATCTTTTTATCTAAAAAAAACAGATAAAAGCTTGAATTATTAAATATATGTGCTTCTCAATAAGCACAGCAAACAAGCAGAAAAAAGTAAAACATCTCAAGCAATCTACATTACTTCTTGTATCATTCTTCTTATTTCTAGGTTTGATATTGGACAAAGTTTTAATTATTTCCAAATATTTCCTTTCTGTTATTTGAGTTTCATTCCGCGTTCTTAAATTATTGAGTGGAGGGCATAACAAAGAAGCTGATTATGATTTGAGGGGGTGAAAACTTTCACACAAGTGAAGAACAAAAGAAGAACTATATGCAATCATCTGGAAGACTTTAAGTGCACATAGATGTTACAGGATTCATGTAATATAACTCTTCTTGAATTACTTCTACGATAGACATATTTATTCCAAGACAATTTGTATAAAATAAAAGTTTATTAGCTTATTTATCTAGTTACTTTTCCATGGCGCCTTATACTTTCAGTTTTTATTAGTTATACTAAGTACAATTTCCACATGCAAGCGAAATAAAACAAAATAAAATAAAAATGCAATGCAATGCATATACAACATAAACAAACCTGGGCAGCATAAGTTCTTTGAAACGGACTCTTCTCTGTATTGAGCTGGAAAAAGAAAACAGCAGATCAAAAAAACACCATGAAAAGCTGAGGGTTTTTTTTTTTTTTTTTTACCAACAACAGCTAATAATACAGCATTCTATTCCAGTTAAAAAATCAGATACAGCATTCTATTGGGACCAATAAGAAAATTGATCTTGTTCTCATTACCAAACCTCTCAAAAAAGAGGAAAAAAATCAAAAGAATAACTCTAGAACCCTAGCTATAATGTAGAACCAGCTAAATTATCCTTTTACACTCGGTTCCAATCAGAATTCAGAGTTCAAAACAACGAAATCGACGCAATTCAGAAAACAATAATTGTATACTGCAGCAAAGATCAGTACACAGTACAAAAATTCGAAACAGGATATCGCAAGAAACAACAATGAAGCATCAGATAGACTGAAAGGATAAATTGAATAATAGAAGAAGTAGGAAAATTAGAAGTAGAGGAAAGGAGAAAGAGTACATACATCTTTGAATTGGAGGAGACCGAGGTCACCGAGGTAGGAAACAGTGAGATGAGCAGACTCGATGGGGATGATCAATTGAACCAATTGCATGGCCTCCGACCTGAACAGATCCATCGGCGGACAGCAACCTCCATGAACCTCCCCCATCTTCAACGGATTGGATTTGGGGTTTCTCTTCCCTTCTTCAGGAGCTCAAAGATGCAGAAACACAACACAACAGTGGCAGCTGTTCGTCTATGATTTTTTTGATATTATTATCAATCTCTACTGATTTATTATTATAAAAGCTAATTTATTTTATACCCAACTGAGAGGACAGTGAAGAGTTGTCGTGTTCTTTCCCCTTATTATCTCCATCAATTTTCGGATTTGATTTTACACGTCTACCCTAATTCACGAAATTTCTTCAAAAAAGCCCCTAACATTAATTTTACTTAAAATATATAAAATAGACTATTTGAGAGCTCATTTTGAATAACTAACTCCTATTATTCATTCTATAATAAACAAATAATATTGACAATTTTAAACCCATATCACAACCAATTCTTAAATCCTTTCACTACTTTGTACAATTGGTTACTACAATTTGATTTTAGTATAATATGATTGGCCTATTTTAATTTTGAGCTACCAATCCAGTCATTTTATTTATGAGTAAAATTCAATTTCGTTCAATAACAATTAAAAAAAAAAAAAAGTTAGGGTGTATCTGAAAAAAAAAAAAAAAAAAAAACAACTTTGCAATCTTTTCTCTCACGTGATCACATCTACACCTTCTACTTTTTCTTATTAAAAGTACAAATTGATCCCTCAAGTTTCTTTTGTCTTTTGATCAATAAGCCCCAAATCATCTTTTTTATTCAAATTTCATTTGACACACAACAAATTTCATACGTAACTAGATTCACTTCTAACTTAAACACAGTTTAATAAATGAAAAATTTCTATTATAGACCGGAACCATAGTCACGTGCACCGTCAGACGTACATCATATCAGCAACTATAATGATGTATTAAGCATCCAACAGCGACTTCTTGAACTCAACTATCACTTCTTACTCATAATAATACATATTTATTTTGTTTTGGGTAATAAGTTTTTTTTTTTTTTAATTGGGTGAAAAACGTGATATATATTTTATATAAACTTCGAACAAATTTTAGATGCAAATTAACTAAAAAGATAATGTAGATATATTCGTCCTAACATACCAAGTTTTAAAAGTTAAATTCCTACTCTTTATCTTTTCCTTTTCTTATATCAAGAATTTTGTTATTTTCAGTGAAAAGAAAAGGATTTTGGTATTTAATAATTATTATAGCTCTCTTGTCCTGATCGGATTTTTGTTTTTAGCTTACAAGTTATATCTTCCACACCACACATGACACATTGCAACAGATTCGCACAAAACAAAAGGATAAAAAGGAAAACCTATCATCCACTTTTCTTAATTATAATTTATAACCCCTAAACTGTAGTAGTAATATTTCATGATTATTCAATGAAGGAGACAATTAAATTGTTTTTTTTCAAAAAAAAAAAGTAAAATTACTATAGGTGCAACATAGTTTGCAGTTTGCACCTTTTTTAAAATGAAACCATAGTATTCATGAAATTAAATTCAGGTCCAAAACACGCGAGTAAAGTGAAATAAACTATTCATCTATATTTCTATATTTTTTCGAATAACATACAGCTCGAATAAGAACATGAATCAGATTAACAACAATATATTTAACGTCGCCTATAGTTATTGCTAATGCTAAACAATCTAACAAAAACCGAGCGAATGATATACACTTTTTGGACAATTGAGACAATAGCAATAACCTGAGCATCTAATTCTATTATAAATTACTAAAGAATTCAGGTGCAGAGCTTTGACCTAGCTTAGTGCCACTCTACAAGTTATGGTTTTGGTGCACTTGACATCTATGGCTCTTAAAAGAGTTGAGCTTCGAGCAACAATGAGATTACCTTGACATCATGGATGCCATACCTAAATACTCCCAGTTCCATTCTTTTGAAAAAAAAAAAAAAGCATTATTCACACTCAGTGGCAAAGCCAAGGTAACAACTTTCGGAGGGCAAACTTCACCGATGAGAAATGGTGGTGGAAAGGGTAACTTGTGGTAGAATGGGGTGGAAGTAATTGAGCGGTCGAGTAAAAGCTGAGCATTAGGTCATTGGCTTGGGTGGGAAAAGAGAACAAAGGGAAAGAGTATGAGGTTATGGGTGGATATAATTTTTCTTCAATATTTTATTTTATTATTTTTTTATTCCACGGGACAAATTAACGTTGTTTTACTCTATTAGAATAAAATAAATTAAAAGTTCAACCCAATTTTAACTTAACTACGTCTCAAGAACGGATATGTGGTACCTAAACATATAACAACCTACATTTTTTAAAATAAAAGTATACATATCCATTAAAAAAAATGAAATAGTAAATGTAAAGTTAAAATAAATGTTTTTTTTTTTCATCATAGCTAAGATAAATGTTTAAAAATTAACATTCAATCATTTGATCGATCAAGGCAGTAACATATTTAAAATTTTAGTACTTCCAAATAATAATAACTAAAGAATTAGATTGAATAAAATTGATGAATTTTATTTTTATTGTTTAAAAGTATAATTAACTATTATAATAATTACATTCAATAATAAATAAAATTAGACTACATGACTCAATTAAGATAAAATATATAATATATAACATGTTAGAATTGAGCTCAAATTGATATTAATTGGGGAAAGATGGAATTGAAAAGAAAAGAAAACATATGAAATTGAGAAAAAAAAAATATGAGTTGATGGCTTTAAATATGAAGAGAAGAGTTGAGAATTGAAAAGACAATGGGTTGAAAATATCCACCGAAGATGGGGTTTCTATTAAAAAAAACAAAGGAGGGTGGGGGCCAAGGGGGTTGGGGTTATAGTATTTTTGTGTTCTTATTTATTTATTTATTAATTATTGGCAAAACGCATCCAAAACCCCCTGATCTTTCTTCTTTTATGCAATCAGCCCCATGATCTTTGTTTTACCTACATTGAGTACATGATCTTTTCTTTTTTTTGTCTAGTCGCCCGCATTTTTGACGGCTTCTTGCGCGTGTAACCCAGTCTCCGTTATCGGCGCGTCAACCGTTATGTATACCAGGCAAAACACATCAAAAACCCCTGATCTTTCTTCTTTAATGCAATCAGCCCCATGATCTTTGTTTTACCTATATTAAGTACATGATCTTTTATTTTTTTGTCTAGTCACCCGTATTTTTCACGGCCCCTTACGCGTGTAACCCAGCCTCCGTTATCTGGCGTGTCAACCGTTATATATGCCACGTCATCCGCCACATCAGTGTTTTGGTCCCACTTACCCATATCTATACCCAACCCAAAAACCCAACCAACCCAGCTAATATAACCCGATCCGAAATGCTAAAACCGGATTTTACATTCTAAAATAGGGTCTTCTTCTTCTTTTTCTTGAATTCGTTCAAACCCTAACACCAAAACCAGTTTTAGAAGAAGAAGAAGGCATTATTTTAGAATGTAAAATCCGGTTTCAACATTTCGGATTGGGTTATATTAGCTGGGTTGGTTGGGTTTTTGGGTTGGGTATAGGTATGGGTAAGTGGGACCAAAACACTGATGTGGCGGATGACGTGGCATATATAACGGTTGACACGCCAGATAACGGAGGCTGGGTTACACGCGTAAGGGGCCGTGAAAAATACGGGTGACTAGACAAAATAAAAGATCATGTACTTAATGTAGGTGAAACAAAGATCATGGGGCTAATTGCATAAAAGAAAAAAGATCAGGGGGTTTTTGATGTGTTTTGCCTGGTATACATAACGGTTGACGCGCCGATAACGGAGACTGGGTTACACGCGCAAGAAGCCGTCAAAAATGCGGGCGACTAGACAAAAAAAGAAAAGATCATGTACTCAATGTAGGTAAAACAAAGATCATGGGGTTGATTGCATAAAAGAAGAAAGATCAGGGGGTTTTGGATGCGTTTTGCCTTAATTATTTTGTTAAGTGCCACAATAAACCGACGTTGTTTATTTTGAGCTTAAAAAAATTTAAATACGCAAGCCCAATTTATTTACTCCGTAGCAGGTCTGCAATATCAAAGTCGGGGTGCAACACAATACCCCCTTCCTCAATTTTCCAACCGGGGCGAGCCACCAGAAACTACCTATTCAAGGTGTTTCCCAGCGGCTAGAGGCACTAGCCCTTCCGGGCCCCTATCTCCACCTCTGTTTACATTACACACCTCTGTTTACATTACACTTTAACTTGTCCAACTGATGTAGAGCATATAGCTAATTAATGAGTTTCTTGGGCTAAGCAAATAAGAGAAAAAGTGTGCATAGGCCCCAAAAGCAAATAAGCAATTAAAGTAAATTTCTTTTTTTTTGTGTAAGTCTTAAAGATTACATAAAATTTACCACGAATGTCAGATAGAGAAATTTCGAGTTATACATCAATTAGGTTTACCTTTAATGTTTAATTTGGAAGGAAAGAACTGCTATTTAGACTCTTATCCGTTAATTTAAAGTTTTGGTGCGATTTTGCGTCCAACACCTTGTATAAAGTCATTTTTCATGTTTATGGTAATTGTGTAATGCTCCTTAACTATAAAAATTATGAAAAGATTATTGTATAAAATGTAAATTATGGAGAAAAACATCACAAGGCTCTTAATTCTTCCATTTTTACATATTTTAAGTCCACAATTTTCAATTCAATACATAAAATAACTTCACATATTCAACTCTAATCAACATAAATGACCAGAATGAAACTCCTAAAAAAAATTATCACGTTCTTATTGGGTGGATTTTCCCTTTCACTAGAGCAAGCTCCGGAAAGGCAAAGATGAACTTTAAACATTAAATTTAATTAAATTTGTATTTTTTATTTCATTTGCATTTGATATTTTATTTTTTACTAGTCATTCTGTCTATTTGAAGAGAGAAAGAGTTATATATATATGATGGCATAATGGAAAATTCCCTAACAAGCGAAGAATCCAGTATTGGACAGACTACAATCCTTCCATATCAAGGAGTCTATATCCTAATCAGGATAGAACTCTGCAAAAGTACTATTTTACTCTATGAATCTTTCCTATTTGTCAAACAAGAATATCAATCCTAATCTAATTAGGACAGTTTGGAGCCTATATAAAGGCTCTCTAGCTCAAAAGGTATACACAGAATAAACTATCTTATTTCTACTCTACTGCTTCTTGATCTCTTACTGACTTGAGCGTCGGAGTATCTTTACTTTGTTTTGCAGGTCCTGACCTAATCTTCCTTAAAACGAGAAACCTCTTAGAGGGTATGAATTTTCACATAATTCATCAATATATAAAATCTTAAAATATAAAAAATGTTATAAGATTTAGAAGGAAATGGGTCGAGACTAAGTTTTTTATTTACACAATTATCTTGTGAATTCGGGTTTGTGTGATTTTCTTTGATTGAGCATTTAATGTATTAAATCGAAATATTAAGAGCTAATTGAAAGAAAACAAAATGAGGTAAACAAGTCACTTATCAATCATTCTCTCCATTGTTTTTTTTATACGTCGTTTAAGAGTTTTTTTTATCAATAACAAATGGAATATTAAATGACTTATTAAAATTACGAATTTAATCTTAATAATTATCTCTAAATTTTTTTCATGCTTTGTGTTTCAACCCATCACACAAATTGCTGCCATCTCCCTGTTGGCATTGAAGGAAGATATGTTGTATTTCTACAAGGAAGGGACCATTAATTGTTCCATAGTTTTGGGGAGTCTTTTTGCTTTTCATGGTTCTTTGTTTGGAGTTAAATGGATACCACTCCAATTAGAAACATCTAATTCTTCTAAAACAACAATAAGCAATTGTTTATCAATTCTAGCCAAGTACATTTACATATGTAGTTTGGAGTTTAACAATAAATAATAGTCGAAAAACTCCAACCAAACGAGCTCCAAAGATCAATACATATAATTCAGAATCTACCTACATTTGTATTAGACAATTAATAAAAACAATTTCAGTAAATTATATTATTGTAATGAGAAATGTTTATTCTTTTCTTCCACATAAAATACTTCTTTAATAAATTATGAATTGAATATTCTATATTTGTACTGTATCCCTTGGGATTACTAGATTTTTACTTTCATAATTATAAAGAATAAATATTATATTATTATTGAATTAAGATACGTCCGGTGGTAGACATTTTTTGGTGGTAGCAAAGAATGAGAATCATAAAACAAAAAATTGAAAAAATCATGCAAAATAGAGCACTTGCTGATCACTACCACACAGTAGAATGAATGATGATTAATTTCTAAGAACAGTGACATTATGGCTACAAGCCACAGGTTACAGCCATGAAAAAGGTGAGATGCAAGTAAAAGCCAAAACTCAACACTCCACATGACCCAATATCATGAAAATAATTTACGGATGAGTGTCATTGCAATTGATAACTTTCTTCCTTATCATATACCAACAAATCCAGGTAATAGGGCATTTTGTTTTGGCTCTTTTTGTGGGTTAGAGCTTTTTACATAACCTGGCTAAGTGGTTATGGCACTCTCTCTTTTGTTTCTCCAAATCTACTTTATATCCTTCTTACGCTATCACCACGAACAACTACAAATCCCTCACTTGCTAGATCTGTTACCGCATTCCTCACCTGAGAAGGTATTACATAAACTGATAATTAGTTTCATCATTATCTTCATATCTGCAAGAGAGAGAGAGAGAGAGAGAGAGAGAGAGATAATATATATACTTACATCTTGAAGGTGAACTTCAATGTTGGAGTTTTGGTTCTTTAGCTCTTCCAACAACTATTTAAGAAAAAAAAAAAAAACATAATCAAGTGTCAATTCTGAATCATTAACTAGTTAGATAATACAAGCCAATATAATTAGCATTATTAATTACCTCCAAAAAGCGCATTGAAGGTCCCCCAAGTTGCAGCTTCTCCATGATCACATTGCGAGTTGCTGAAACTAGATTCTCTCTTCTCACCCTTTCGCTTGCTGAAACTCCAGTTGTGATGAGATCCATATCAATAGTTCCTTTACACAGAAGAAGGTAGAAAGCATAATTACAATCATGTTCGTCTTTTCCCTGATAAATAAAATCAGAAACTATATAGACGGGAATTACCAGTGGCATGATCTGTTGCCGACTGTTGCATTGCAACTTGAAGCAATCGAAATGCCTCGATTACATCATGCTTCTCGACCTGCACAAAGTAACCTTGACATTATGACACTGTAATTGTCTGAAATGATTTCACATTTTTACTCAGAGAACTACACTAACCACTTCTGAGAAACGAATCCGAGCCAGAGCTTCACTAAGGCGTATTAAACTTTCTATCTGCCTTGGTGTTGCAGTGATCACCTGAACAATACAAGAAACATGGTTTATGTTCAATAAAAACATCTATTTGGTTCATAATTCAGAGTCAATTATTATATTGAAAATTCTAGAAAAAGGAAAAAGGAAAAAGGATCAGTTTGGCCAATTCAAGGAAGAAAACTCTGGAAGGATATAAGACCTAACGATAGAAGAGGATTAACCAGCATACTCAGCTAGTACAACATAAAAAACAACAAAGTGGTGCATACAAGAGCCACAACCGTGCTACTAACACTTTAGAAAAAGGAAACAGAAGGCTATGTAAGAACATGTTGCTGGTTGCTAAAGGCTAAAAGATGAATATAGATACTGATTCTATCACAACTTTGCAGGCCGGGTAGAAGGATGAAAAGTACAGAACAACATCAGACCTTTTTGCTACTTCCTGGGAAATTTCCCCTCCTCCTCATCTCAACATATCCTCGAGTTAACTCTTCAGCAGCTTCGTCTGATAACTGTGGGTGAACATACTTACGAGCATAGCTCAGATACGCAGTTAATGTATCCGCATCTAATACATCCTGCTGTGCACTCTGCAAAGGGACAAAAGTTTAACTAATCAACCACCAGGGGCGAATTACTCGCAACAGGCTAGCATTGATGCTGGCTATAGATAGGCAAACCTCAGGATTTTCAAAGTGCAACGCAACAATATGCTTGGCCAGGTGCCTGTCTGTTCGTTCATCAGCCTTGTCCAGAATTAAATATATTAGGTCAAACCTGACAAAGAGAAGACACACTTTACCATTAAAAGCCACTAAAAGGGAATCTATTTCTCTCGTTATCTATGCAGATAGCAGCTAAAGAAGGAATCATCGGGTACATAAAAGAAACTTGCAACCGCATTTTGTGCTGCGAAGAATGTTAAAATTCAGATGCATAAGTGGCATTAATCACAAAACTGTACGCTGCCCAAGTTGCGTTACATATGGATCTTATTCTTACCTGGACAACAAGGAAGGAGGAAGGTGTATGTTGTCAATCACAGATAATCGAGGATTATAGCGTGAACCAATAGGATTTGCACAAGCTAATACTGAGGTTCTAGCATTAAGGGAAGCTATGATTCCGGCCTTTGCAATGGAAATAGTTTGTTGTTCCATCACCTGGAAAAATAAAAACTGAGTTTAGTTCTTCCGTTGTGATAAATTGAACACTTGCATGGTATGCACACAATTCAGGGTGACACGGTAGTAATGCTCTCCATTTTGTTCTTCAGTCAAAGAATTTAACTCAGGAAAGATCTATTCAAGGCAAACAGTGAATTGTCTAGAAGGAGAAACTTTGCTGTGAACCACAAGCATACGGCTCCAAACTAAAATTTCCAAGGAAAGAGAAAGCACACTTTGTGAATTTTGTCAAAAGGCGACTAAAAAAACTCAATTCTATACAACTTGCAAAATATGTGCCTGCAGTTCGGCCCTTTTATCACCAACAAACTTCACATATAACAGTTGTAAAGAATTTTGTTTATCAAATTAAAAAAAATAAATAAAGTGCTTATAGTGTTGCTGAAAAGAACATTCAACCAACCTCGTGTAACATGCTCCTTGCATTTTCAGACATTTTGTCAAATTCATCAATACAGCAAATTCCTCTGTCACTCAGAACAAGTGCACCACTCTCCAGAACCTATAGAATTATATCATAAATATCAACGTATAGCAAACAATTACACACAAGTTCTAGATGAATGAGGTGGAAATATGAATCCAAACCCAAAATTATACCGTTTCCCCTGTCTCAGGATCTTTGGCAACATAAGCAGTCAAACCAACGGCTGAGCTCCCTCTTCCACTGGTATAGATGCCGCGGGGAGATAATTTGTGTATGTATTGGAGCAGCTGGGATTTGCTGGTCCCAGGATCACCAACTAGAAGAATGTTGATATCTCCACGTAAGCAAGCACCAGATGACAACTTCACTGCAGTCCCGCCAAAGAGCTGCATTATAGGCAATCAAATAACCACCATTACCAATACTGTAATTAACGCATACCACATTTACAGAATTCATCCATGAAACCATAGAGGTGCTCCTGTCGAACTTAAATATATACCTGACAAAGAAGACCTCTCTTCACATCATCCAACTCCCAAATATTAGGTGCCAGAGACCTCGTTAATCTGTCATATATATCAGGCTGTTTTGACAGTTCTTTCAATTGCTCTATCTGAAATTTCAATCAGCAATTTGATCAAAGTATACAACATAGACAAAGTTTCTTTCTAGATGGGCGTGAAAATTTTGTCTATATACCTTGGCTTCATCAAATTGGGGATCATCCTCCGCCCTACCTGATGCATTATCAACATCCATTAGATTATCGGCTACCATATTTGACTTGTCCATTTTCTTTATATGAAGACAATCAATGTAAGTCTGCAACCAAAAGTGAAAATTCATTACGTTGACCTGACATAATTTCTCAAAAAAAATTAAATATATGCTCGAAGAGGCACTTCAACTTGTATAATGGAAAAAAATATTGATACGTGCCTTGAATAAGGATTTTACAGTTCTCTGGGTGGGCCCAATTCTAACACTCATAGCTCTATAAATCCCAGTAACCTATTAGGAAACCAGAAAGACTTCAACAAGCGAGCCAGAAATTTCAGCAGTCTTTTGTGGAGTTGAACAGTATGATCAAAGCTGGTCTTACCTCAACTCTGTCACCAGGCTTTCCAGCATCCACCAACTTATCATGCATCAACAGGCTCACCGTGTGTGGTGTTCCTCCTTCGGGGATCTCATCAGGTGTCTCCTGGAGCCTCACAATCTGCTTATCAGCAAACCTGATTTTTTAAGCAGGATCAGAAAATACTTTATTCAGAAATATTGCCAACCATAATTCTGAAATTTTAAAGCCTAGGGACGACAGTTGATTTGATCATATAACAAGATAATTATAGATCTTCCAATCCTTCCATAAATTCTTTCATAACGTTGTTTATGCTATAGATTTTTGCTTCGAACCTTCACACACCTGTAGGCAAGATCTAATTATTTCTCCTACACATATCAAGGGTTAGGATTTTGTCGTCTGTTGGACTGCCACTGCTTAAACAAATTAGTCTTAGCACAGACATCTGCATATCAATGCTTTCTAAAAGAACTTGTTGCAGTAACAAAAAGGTACCAAATAAATAACACCCTTCAATTACTGACGTGCAGAGAGAAGGAGAGGGGGGAGGAGAATTGAACAGATATGCTGCCTAACAGAATTATATAACAAGCAAGTAAAAACGAAGTTCTACTTAATACTTATCCATCAGGTGTGAGAGGCCCAACTACTCCATAACAATAGAGCTTCAAGTGTAAACATGTCCAAAAGTTCATCAGTAGAGCATATATGGTGGGGAGACTGGTGCAGAATCAATGTGTAGGAAAAATAGTAGAGAATCTTATAATACATGAAAACATTATTTTTTCCCCCCCGAAAGAAACAAGATTCAGACTACCAGGTACGCAAATAAAAGTTAAAGCGAGTTATACCTGCATCTATTGTGAACCAGTGTCATAGAACTCTTAGCAAGACACTCTTCCTTCGAGCAAGCAGTAGGTTCACTTATCCTTCCTGACAATATCCAATAGTCAATAAGCACCATAATACCATAATAGAGAGAGAACAAAACACAATCAAGCTAAGAAACAGCTTGCTGCAGTTACCTCTATCTACAATAATGGGGTCAGATAAGTAACCGCACACAAGGCATCTAAATGTTGCTTCCCTGATCTCTGGTATTATGGAACTGCAACGAATTATCATTCCCTTGAGCGACACCATCTTCTCAATATCTAACCAAATAATAAAAAGCACCATATCAATTTTGGTTTGTAGGATAAAGAACTAAACAACTAAAACACACGAAGAAGAAAAGGAAATCCAACCAAAGAATGAACCCCCAGAAATGTTGTACATAGTTCATATTCCCACTCGGACAACCGGTTGGCAAACATCTCATTAAGCAACCTTAAAAACTAGCCGTAACTCCTTCAATTGGTTTCAAATTGTGCAGTGATCCACTAAAATTTATCTAAAAGCATCAGGAATCCCGCATTTTCATTCAAGGCAGTCCTCAGTCAAATTTGAAGCAATTAACATGAAAAACAGAACAAATACCAACTTGAGATAATATTTTAAGTAAAGGAATTACCCGAAGGATTGAGATTTCTCATAGAAGTAGAGGTTCTAAGATTGTAAATTCTCACTTGCACATGCTTCTCGAACAAAGGATTAATCCCACTCACAATATCCATCAACACAATATCAAAAATGGCCAAAACCTCCAGCGGATACCTAACCATTTTGGTATATAAATCAGAATCATAATCAAACACATCATGTCCATCAACATCAAGCCACTCCCCTTCAACTTCCAGCACTCTGTTTATGGCTTTCATGTACTTCCCTTCCTCATAAATCTCAGTATTTTGACTCTGATTACTATCCCTAAAATGCTTCAGAAACATCTGGATTGCAGCCTTAACATCTTGCACGCTGATATTCGTGCCCCAAACGAAAGTAGCCGTTGCCTCTTCCATATCATCTCCTCCATAAGAAGACGGCGGGCCTTCAGACATGGATGAGGGGGTAGAAACCGCTGGTGGGCGGCCATTGGATCCTCCTAATCGAGAAGTCGGGGGAGGGGGAGTGGCAAAGTCAGATGGCGTAGCGGATCTACGCTTGCGTCTGTTTCCGATTGGGCTGGAATTGGAATCATACGGAGACGAAGGAGGCCCTATGATTAAAGAACAAAAGTTTTAGCCATGGATATCAATAGAAACACAAACGCAGCTAAAGAAGAAGATACAATTACCATTGCCATTGCTATGGGGCGCCGGAGAACTGTTGGAAGCCATAGCTGGATATGGAAGCGGAGTAGAGGGTGGGATCGGCGAATGGAGGGAAAATTTTGTGAGGAATTGTTTTTGCTGGGCAGAATTGGCGGGAAATGGACACGATATTCGCGCCAAATTTGATATTGGGCTCTACTGGACCTTGTGAGGCCCAAATATAAAAATAATATAAGCCCATGAAGGCCTGGTTCAAAATGCCAAGGGATGGGAATACAGACAATTGCATCAAATTACGTGCTGTTTTTTTTTTTTTTTTTGGGAACCAATGCTGTGAATGAGTGGATGTTACAACTAACTGTGTTTCTTTTACATTTGTGTTGTATATTTATAACTATTAATAAGAATATTTAGTTGTAATTAATTTCTTTCATAGTACCATAGCTACAAAAGGTTTAAACACCATTTTACATTTTCATTATGTTGGTAGAAAATTTCAAATTATTTTTTTTAGAGCCTGTTTGATTCTGTTGTTGCTGTTTGATTTTTTTTTTTTTTATGTTTGTTATTGCTGTTGCTACCAGTGGTTTGCTGATTATTGATTGATAATTAGTGTTTGATTAAAAATATGATAAAATTTATTATTATGGTATAAAACAAGTAATATGAGGTATGTTTTAAATTAATCAATTATAAAAATAAAAAATATATAATACCCCAATAATTTAAAATTCGTAAATTATATCATTTTGATGAAATTAATCATTTATATAAAATAATGTATTTCATGTTGAAAAATTGTAAAAAAAAAAAAAAAAAAAGAAAAAACCTCACACACACAAAAATGTAACCCAAAAATATATTAAGGCAAAGATTTTTATCATAGCTATATTACAAATGAAAAATTCATGGAGTTTGATTGATACCTTTTACTCTTGTTTTATATTTTATTTTGTATTTATAAAGATAATTTGGAGGGAAAAATAAATTTTCAATAAGTGTTTTTCACGAAAAACACAAAAAAGCTGCTAATGAGAAATAATAGTATTTTCCTGGTGAAACACCTATCAATATTTTTTCCTAAACATTACCAAACACTACTAAATCTGTTGTTTGATGGAAAACAACAAAAAACACTTTGAAGATAACCATCCAAACACCCTCTCAATCTTGTTAGGAATATAATTAGTATATATTACGTTTGTTAATATGGTTATTATTCTCACTTATCTTTTCTATTTAGTATCCTATCGCCGACTCTTCCTTGTGTATATTTACATGTATACTTATATCTTTAATTGATGTTAATTAAATACAAACATACCAATTCTACAACATGGTATCAGGGCCCTCGACTTCTCCAATCTCTGGCCAATTTTCTAGCCCTATTATTTATGCTTCATCAACGACAATATGACACTTTTTCCCATGATTGTTTCACCACCAGCATTGGTGATTGCTTCCGCTACTATTCCTTCTTACTCCAATAACACCGAGTTTACCTTAGTTACTGATTCTGCAGCCTCTTCCCCATCCCTTTCTGCCTCTGATCTTAATTTTTCTAACTCGCCACCATTGCAAAATTCACAATCGACACTACCTCCTTTTTTGTTTCCAAATCACGTGTCGCCTTTTTCACTCTCTTTTACTACTGAAACTACAACAATTTCCAACCCTATGCAATCCCACCCTTTTCTTTTTCTTAATCTCTCTACCCCTTTCCTTTCTTATGCATTCAATACCATCTATACCTTATAAATTTCAAAATCATTTCCTTAATTCACCATCGCGTAACTCACATACTCCCACTAACTCACGCCCATCTCGACCAACAACTCCAAATTTTGATACCACCCTGCCGCGCTTTTAGGGGTCATTCACCGTCTAAAAATCATCCATTTTACCCAAATTATACACCAAACCAGATATCCCAATATCCACATTATGCTAATCCTTGCTTTTAGGCCATTCCTACCAATCTTACCTTCAAAATAATCCTCAATTCCAGGAATTATCTTGCCTGATGGACTCAACTTATAACTACCATGGAATCCTATGATGCTTTGGGTCATGTAACATGTGCATGGAAATGCTAGAATCTAATCACCCTAAGCCATACTTAGTGCATCCAAATCCTTTGTTTGATATCTAAAGGCGTAGAGACAAAGCCATTATGTCTTGGACTCACACATCCATATATGAGGATAACTATCCTTTCATTAACAATCATGTTATTGCTTGTACCATTGGGGAAACTCTTGAAAGAACCTACGAGTCTATGTTTGAGAACAAGCAACTGCAACCGAGTATTGAACTTCAAGAGTTCAAAAGGAATGACATGCCTGTTGGTGAATATCTATGAATTATGTCTTACAAGAAATCAAGTCTTTAATTCACTGCTAATTGCTATTATCTTTCATAATATTACCCCGAAATATCATTCCATTATCTCTACTCTTAACGTGAGACAAGGCAAAGCCTTAGAGTTTGTAGATTTTTGTAGCTAATTGGTGGCCCATGAAATATTGGTGAAAAGCGCTGAACCCGTTCCACAAGCTAATGTTGCCTATCTCCACAAGCACCATCATCACCACCACCACCTCCATCTCGAACATTTCGACCCGTTAACAAAAAGAGAGGTGTGTGCCATATTTATGGCAATTAGGGTCATTAGGATAACAAGTGCAATGAGAAATATAACTATGGTCCTCGTCCCAACAATAAGAACGCTTCCTACTGCCCATAAGCTTATTTTGCATGGCAACATCCTCAGCCTTCTATAAATCATGATTATGGCTATTCTCCAGCTACTAATCATTATATGCCACCACCTTAGCCATGATATCTAGACACGAGTGGCACAAATCACATAACTGCTGATGGATCCAATTTATAGCAACTAGTACCTTATTAGGGTTCTGACTTGATTTACATAGGTAATGGTCAAGGTTTGTCTATAACTCACTCTGGTAATTGAAAATTAGTTAACTTTAATCTCAACGATGTTTTTATTGTTATGAAATTAATAAATCCTTGCTATCTATACAACAGTTTACTTATGATAACTCATGGTTTTTTAAATTTTTGCCCTCTTATTTTCTTCTTGAGGATCAAGCAATAAGGTAATCCTGTTGAAGGACCTAACAAGGATGGGTTATATGTGATGCCAACAAAAATAAAAAAGCCTTGGTTGGTGAGAAGGCTTCGTTCAAGAAGTGGCATGCGAGATTAGGACATTGTCTGTCGAAGATAATTTTTTTAGTTTTAGGTCAAAATAAGATCCATGTTGGATCATCTTCTATTTTGTGTAATACATGTCCTTTAGGAAAATTAACCAAGTCTTCTTTGAAAAGTGTCATTCAGCCAAATATTTTAGTACTTGAAACAATTCATTCTGATGTTTAAGGCCCCGCCTCTATTTTATCTATTTTAAATCAACATCATTGTGTTATTTTTGTTAATGAGTTTACTAGATTCACTTAGATATATTGTCTTAAGCAAAAGAACGATGTGTATTCTACTTTGTTCACTTTTATGTCATGGTCACAAACCAATTTCATACCAAAAGTAAAAATTTTCAGTCTCACTTACAATCTCTTTTTAAGCAACATGGCACTGTTCATAAACTTGCTTGTCCCTATACACACGAATAAAATGCGATTTCAAAAAGTAAAATTCGACACATTATTAACACATCTCTCACTTTACTTGCTCATACTTCTTTACCTCTTAAATTTTGGAATTAGGTTGTCATTCATAGTGCAAGAATTATTGATGTTTTACCAACTTTAGTTCTAAAAAAAGACTATCTGTTATTTCATCTCTATCATAATAAAAATTTAACAATCAGTCAAAATTATGTATTTATCTTATAACCTGCTCTGATTACTCTCTATGAAATTTGTTTTGATTTTGATACCAATTGAATTTATTTGGCTTAATATACATGGAGCCCCTTGAACTTGGCCTAAACATCCTACTGTTACCCCCAACTTACAAGAAATCCAGTTGGTCCCCTTAACTTGTTTAAAAAGACTACAACACCCTTTAAATTTGTATAAAGTGGAACAAATACATGCCTCACCTGGGAAAAAATAATTTCAACTTTGGAAGTACGCAGTAACATTGACCAAATAGCATTAACACCAGCAATAAATTATTGACACATGTATTTTCATTTTCTTCCTTCATCTTCTACTCTCCATAATTACTCTCTCACTCTTTTCTTTCTCATTGTTGCCGACAAAACCACAATCACCACCACATCTACCTCACCACTACCATCAATCAAAATTCAATGAACTTATCCTTTCCCGACCAATCTTTGAACAAGATCGGTCAACAAAATTGCAATATCACCATCTTTATTGATAAAAGGAACTACAAACCGATGAGAGGATTGAGAACAATGGTGAAACAATGGTTAAGAAGCAGAGCCAACTACGACTGCGAAATTGGTGGCAGAATGGTGATTGCAAAGAGAATCAACAACTTGAGCATCATTGATTTAATTATCATTTGTCAATAGGAAGAACTGCATCCAAGTTTCTAATATTAATAAACCTCTCTTCTCCTTTGTTAATCTCTCCAAGGTTGCTCTCTTTCTTGTTCTTATCTCTTTTAATCACCAACTAATTCCTTCTCTCTTTACTTTCTTGTTTTGCAAATTACATCTTTATAGTTTATTGTTTCATTTTCTTTGTATAATTCATGATTGGAAATCATAATTATTGATTTTATGCTATTCCCTTTTTTGTGAATTTTTATTATGCAATTATTGATAAATTCATCTGTTGCTTTGATTTAATTAATTGCATTTTGTGTTCTGCATTCTTAATTCATAGATTGGATTTTTCAATTCGATTAAAGTTTTTATATGTGAGCCATGAGCAGAGAATTTAAGGGAGAAAATGGTAAGAAGAGATGATAGAGGAAAGATGAGAGTGCTTTTTCATTTTATTTTGATTTTTTCTTTACTATTTGGTATTAGTTTTGCTTTTACGTGCCTCATGGTGAGTGATAATCAATTTGTATGTCACATTAGATTTAAGGGGTTATGTGGGTTGGTTTTGTCGAGTCAAGAGGGCTAACTGGATATTTTGTAAGTTGGGTTGACAGTAGGATGTTTGGGCCAACTTCAGGGAGCTGCGTATGTATTAGGCCAATTTATTTTTGTAAAAATGTTGAATTTCGTGAAGATCAATTTCTTTTAGACTGACCACATCTCAATATTCTACGAACACTGCAAATCATGATCACCAATCAATGGTTATGGCATCAATTAATTCCTCCTTTCTCGACCTAGCACCAGGTACTTATTTGCACTCTCCTAATCCTTCTCCATGTCTATTTCCTCATAATCTCAATTCAAATTCCAATTTTAATTTTCATCATGGCTCGCACTTGGACTCTTTTCTTCCTGCTCCTACTACAACTCAATTTTCTTATTTAAATTCCACTAATCCATATCTCAACAAACTCACATCATCTCATAGGAATTTAGTATCTCAAGTACCCTTAAATCCCACCTCTTCACCGAATCATGAGGGCCATGCTAGTAATATAATTAATTCCACCTCTCTTTCTTACACTTCAACTTCATCTCCACCTCAACTTCCACTTACTAATCTGTAAGTGCCTGAATTTCCAAAAAAAAAAAAAAAAAGAACAGCTGTGCGACTGTCCTTATAGTCGTGCGACTGTAATCGGATTATAGTCGTACGACTGTAAGGCGTGGCAGGTACAGCAGCCCATACCCTGAAGGCAGAAAAAAGGGGGAGAAGCATTTAATGCTTCAGGCCGGAAATCGAGAAAAAGGGGAAGAAAAGAGATAATAAGAGGGAGAAAAAGAAGGAAAGGGGGGGAGTTTTTGGATTTTAGAGGGAGAGATCAGGAAAAGATTGAGAGGGAATAGAGAGAAAAAGGGAAAGAAACTCACAAAAACTCAAAAACTTTACTTTCTCTTTTTCTTTTGATTCTCGAGTGTTAATGTCTAAAACCGGATAAAAATCATAGGTTAAAAACTTAACACTTCAACTCAATCAATTTCAGACTCTAATTTCACTCTAATCCGTGACATTTTGGAGATTTTTGGACCTAACTTCTCAACCTCAACTCAAAGGGAAAAGAAGCAATTTGGTGCGGATTGGTGCGTTGCCGGGATCAATCCTACGGTGGATCAGCGCCAAAGAGGTAAACACACTTCATTCCCTCTTTTTCTCATGCTTTCTGGGTGATTTGGTGTGTTTTTGTGCATTTTATTTCAATTTTTGCGTTTTCTGTTTCTGAAAATCAAGAACAGTCGTGCGATTGTTCTTGAGTTGATGAACAGTCGTACGACTGTAAATACAGTCGTACGAGTGTTCTTGATTTCCATTAACTTCTCAGTTTTATTTTGAATAATTTCAGCGAAATTCTGAAGTTGGATTGATTTATAGTCGCACGACTGTAGTTACAGTTGTACGACTGTAATGCTCGTCCAAGAGCAGAATTCCCAGAATAATCCCTAAAAATTTCTAAAAATCCATAAAAATTCAGAAAATCAGAAAATCACCAAAAATAAATTTTGTTGTGTGCATTCACTACCTTAGATTTAATTTTCAGTTCATTTGCATTTAGAACAATACCACGACGAAGACCCAACTCTCCCGAAAATCGACCACCTCACATGTTAAATTAAATTAAACCGGAAAATAAAAACGTTTTCAAAATGATTTTCTCACAAAACCCAAAAAAATACAGGGACGTTTCAAAATGTTTTTCAGGTCTAATCGAGCCGGCTAGCCGAGCCGACCCGATTATCCCCTTAAATGCATGTTCCCGAATCCTTAAAACCCAATTCTGTCCTATTTGAGGCCTATTTGTGGCGTGCCGTATATTGTGCTACCTCTTTGTTTTGCAGCTTTTGGTTATTTTTATTTTTATTTTAGATGTATTTAATAGATTTATCCATGTATCCTAGGCGATTGTATTTTTCTAGATAAATCATATATTTTAGGCGGTTGTAAAAGTGAGGCTGAGAGTTTTTATTTTTGTTCAATTGGGTTGCAAGCCATTTAATTATTTACTACCTACTTTTAGTACTATTTTGTCTGTATGCGCGCTGTATGTTTAACTTAATGCAATAAAATTGACTTTAGAATTTGAAATACCATCAAAGAACATTGGCCGTATTTATTTTGATTAGACATGAAATAGGGGACTTGTCCGGACCTAGATCTCTGGATAGTGTGGCAGCCATTCGTCTGGTTCATCTATACTAAAATTTCCCAGTTGAGCTGAGCCAGGTGGCGACTCCTACACTATTCATCGAGACTTAGGTCTCGATTCTTTTATGAAACCACTTAATTTTCTAAAAATGAATTTCCATTCTAAAAACCCCACGCGAGGGAGGGGTTCCTCCGAAATCGAGGCGCCCCTCCCGAAAGGGAGTCCGCGTTCCATCAAAAGCGTCGTCCGCTCACAGTGGCGATTCTGCTGGGGATTTCTTACAAAAAGTTTTCTTATAAACTTAAAAGAATTTGACAAGCCCTAAAAAGTGTCCAATCAAAATAAGGTGGATGATTATTGTTTGGTATTTTATTTTTCATTTCTTTAGTTAGACATTTTTGCATTAGGTTAAGTATCCCTTTTTAGCCAGGTGAATTGTTAAAGTGTCGCCTTTGTTCCTCATGGTCTCAGGGGCACAGATACGAAACACCACCCATAGTCTCGTACGAAATCCTTCATTCGGACCCTTGAGTGAGGAGAAGTGAGGAGTATATTTTGCTATGGGAGCCTTGATTTTAACCCGACTTGGACCGAACTCATATAGACAACCTTAGTTGGATTTCCCTAGGATACCAAAATAAATCGTGTGAATAAAAATCGCACCTTCGTCATCCCCGGTTGATGATCGAAGAGAACCCCACCTAGGACTCAGTTAGAATTTTTGAGACCAACCACACTTGGAGAAATAAGGTTGAAAGAATTCGTTTCGTGTGCTACGTGTTACATGTCTCTCGACATTTCACGACATGCTATAATCACCATTTTCCATACACATGATATACCATTCGTAAAACATTTTTGTATGATACTAACCCACATTTTTATGCTGCCATTTGCATTTTATTTTCATGTGAAGACATTAAATCATCTGTGTGACATTCATACTAACCACTATTTTTGCAGCCATAACATTATATTTGTGTGATTAGCATTTTCTTTTCACATAGCATACATAACATCATCTTGTACGTCATACATCCTAACCACGTTTTTGTGCAGCCACTTGCATTTTGTGTGACATAAGTACCCATATCATTTCATCTCATTTAAATCATGGATATTCCAAGGATGCCTATCATAATCATTTCATAACATATCGGGTATCCCAAATTACCCGTGTTCTGCCAATGCACCGGATTGCATTCGGCCATTCCACTAAATTATTTCATTCAATAAAGACCATAATGGTCCTAGGTATATTTCCATGTGACCGTTCACATGATTCATTTCATGACATCATGCTCACTTATCACAAACATCATATAACATTGTGATCCACATCGGATTACTTCATGACATTATTACATCATTCAAGGTGCTCCCCGAGTGTTGAATTAATACGCATGTAGGGGCATTTCATAACATCCCAAATCATGAAAGGTGTTCCCCGAACGTCGAGCCTCTATCCGTGTCCCTGGTACACGTGACTCTTTTACAACATCATTTCATATCATATGCTCAAAAGCATCAGAACTCTGTCCATGGGGCTGCATCATGCGACCATTTCATATCACCACATAGACCTGTAAAGTGTCAAAACTCTGTCCATGGGGCTGCCTCATGTGACAGTTTCATATCACCATATAGACCTACAAAGTGTCGAAACTCTGTTCGTGTGTCGGCACACACGCGACCATATCACATAGATCATTAGGTGCCCCAAAGGCGCCGAACCTTTGTTCGCGTGGCGGTCCACGCGTGACCTTTTTGCATAGCATTAGGCGTTCTTGGGATGCCCAGAATAGAGAATTCGTGCCCATTACCATTTTCATTCATAAAACATAAAATGCGCACAATCATCTATATGTCATTATAATCATGCTTTTACACGACCATTTTCAGGACATTAACATTTATATAACGTTAACACTAACCACATCTTTATATAGCCATTTTTGGACATCGGCATATGCGTGACACTAATCACATTTTCGTGCAGCCACGATATTTTATTTGTATGCCATTCACATCTCATGTGCAGCATCCCATGAAACATACACGACATCATTATGTGTGTCATGCATTTTAACCACATTTTCGTGCAGCCACTTACATCTTCGTATGACATACACATCCACATCATATCATTCCACCTAATAAAGGATGATTCCAAGTGTGTCCTACACAATCATTTCATTTCATAACATATCGGGTACCCCAAAAAATACCCGTATTTCGCCCGTGCATCGGATTGCACTCGGCCATTTCACGAAATATCATATCATCCAATAGTAGACCATAACGGTCCTAGATCTACTTCCGTGTGGCAGTTCATATGATATCATCGCATGGCATCATACTCATTCATCATAGGTACCTCGGTGACGCCGAAGTACTGTTTGTGCAATATGGTTCACGTCGAACCATTTCATGACATTATGAAATCATTCGAAATACTCCCTGAGTACCAGATTAGTGCATATGTAGGGACATTTCATGATATTATTAATTCATGCAAGGTGTTCCACGAACGCCGAACTTTTATCCGTGTCTCGAGTTACACGCGACTTTTCTGTAACATCATTTCATATCACTTGCTTGAAAAGCATCAAAACTCTGTCCATGGGACAGTTCCCATGCGACCATTTCACTTCATGTCATCGACCTGCAAAGTGTCGAAACTCTGCCGTGTGCCGGCTCGTACGCGACCATTTCATGATAATTCACTAGGTGCCCCAAAGGCGTCAAACCATGGCCCATGTGACGGTCCACACGCGGTCTCCATTACATTAGTTTTGCATAGCATGGGGTATCCATGGAACGTCCAAAGTCAAAAGAATAAAAATAAAGGAAATCACCCTCATTATCTCACAAAGTACATTTCATTCATCTATTAAATATTCAGATGTTCCTCAAGCACTAAACATTTTCATCTCATGCACTGATTTTGGTATCCTTCGTGCGTGCGCCCCGGCCAATCCTAACAAGTGGTTTTATCAAGGGAGAGAGGGAAAGAGTCTCGAGAATGGCTGGCCCAGTGAACTTCAACACCATAACAGATGTCATGGATGATTATGTTGCTTCATCGCGATTTTGAAAGACGGTTAAGGAAGAGGCAGCGGCAATGTTGAAGGAGATGCTAGGAGGTGATCTTGACAGGATAGAAAAGCTGATGACTAGGTGCTCTAAATTGGAGGCACGTGTGGTAGAGCTCGAAGGAAAAATAAGAGGGCTGACCAGTAAGATGGAATTGAAAGTACCCCCCAAGGCCAATACTGACATTGTTCTGCGACACACCAGGAATCCGGTTCCCAAGGGTGACGGGAAAGGCATATCTCCTTGGCCTATGTCGTTGTCCAAGTTATATGCCAAATGTAGAAAGGAAGGATTGTTGCAGAGCGTCAGGCCGTATATAGAGCCGATGCCAAATCAAAAGAATAACTTCTGCAGCTTTCATGTGATGACGGGACACCGAACCAGCATGTGCTTTGATTTAAGAAAGGAAATCCAGAAGCTGGTCGCCGAAGGAAAATTGGTGATCCCATCCACCTCTGATAAGCAACTAGGGGCAAGCAGGGAGACCGTCATTGGGATCAAGAACTCACCAAACAACATCAATTGAAGGAGCAATAGCATTCAACCACCATTCTAACTCAAAACAGCAACTCCAACAAATTAACAGTAGCTGGGTTATCATGCAGAGAAGACACTGACACCCATTGTTGGTATGTCAACAATGTTGATCGCAGAATAGCTCGTGGAGTGAAAATAATTTGACTCCAAACCACTTGATTCCTTCATACTGGATATTCCAACAGACAGAGAAAGCTAATTGAACTCTATAGGACTACAAGGACACCAATCAGTGAATGTGGATGTAGCCAACCATAAAAAGAGGAAGGCACTCAATGTAAATAAAGAAGATATCAAACCGAGTGAGCAAAAAGGCAGTGAAGAGCATATAATTTGAAATTTGAACTATTGGATTGCCATGATTTTGGATAATGGCGTTAATACATTTAGTGCTTCACTCCTAATGGTGAAAATCGGATTTCAAGGTTCAAAAATTATGTTTGGAATTGGGATTATTATTACTTTTCTTTTTTTGACATTAGATTGGGAAGGATGAGGTTCAAACTCAATTCCCTAGACAACTTTTCTAGCTCCCTTCCTAATGTATTGGTGGAATTTGGGATAGATTTGTTGTAGAATTGGTGTGTTTATGTTTAAGATACAACTCCAATTCAAATCGAAAAGATAAGTGAGAATAATAATAATATTAACAAATGTAATATACACTAAGCATATTGTAAAAACCCTCTCTAGCCATTGGAGGGATTGCATAACAAGTCGATGATAGGGAGTCATGAAGCAAGTGAAAGACAACGACTTGCTCAAAATGTCTGTAACCTGATCTTTGGTGAACATGTAGAAAGCCACTAGCAAACATGCTCATGAACAAAGTGGTAATCTAATTCAATATATTTTATATAAGTATAAAATCCCAGGTTAGCGATGAGGTAAGTAGCCCCACCATTGTTACACCATAGTTGGATCAAAGTAGGAATGAGGAACCCCAAGCTCACTCATGATTGATCGGATCCATAATATTTCAGTTGTGGCATTTATATTCACTTTCAGTGGAGGAGCAAGCAATAGTTGGTTGTTTTTTTGTTTGCCAAGATAAATGCAAAAAGCACCAGTCGAGTGATGATTATCTGGACATCCATCCCAATCGCTATCCGAATAATAGTGAACTAAACTTTCTGCCTTATTAGCAAACAAAAGTTTTAAGTACCATGAACGTATCTCATAACCCATTTGACACCTTTCAAGTGTTCATCAGTGGACAACGCATGAACTGGCACAACTTGTTAATTGAAAAGGCAAGATCAGGCTGTGTAATTGTCAAATACTGAAGCAGCTCATTAATTTTTCTGTAATCATCTCTAGACTCAAATGGAGTACCAAGAGATTTCAAAGGATTAGGTGTCGTAGCCATTGGAGAGAGACACGGTTTGCAATTCTCCAACAAATCATGGACATACTTTGCTTGAGATAGATGGATACTTCTTTGTTAATTTCAATCCTGAGAAAGTAATCTACACACCTTAAATTTCGAATAGGAAATTCCTTCTCAATAGTTGCAATAGTGTTTTGGATCAGAATATTACTGGTACCTATAAACAAGATATCATCCACATAGCAAATAAAAAAATTTTGCCATATGGAGTTCTTTTAATAAAGGGAGAATGATTTTCCATTGACATCACAAAACCAAGACTCTAAAGAAAGATTGCAATATGGTGAACCACTCTCTAGGAGTTTGTTTAAGCCCATAAAGAGACCTACGTAGAAAACATACATGGCTTGGGCGATCTTTATCGATAAAGCATTATGGTTGTTGCATATATATAGCTTTATTTAGAGTACCATGAAGAAAAGCATTGGAGACATCTAGTTGATTAATAAACCACCCGTAAGCAATAGCCATAGTAAAGATAATGTGAATTATAGTTGCTTTAACTACTTTATAGTTAAAACCATATTGTTGAGTAAAGTTGCGTGTAACCAATCGGGCTTTGTATCTTTCTATAGAGCCATCAGCTTTTCTTTTAATATGATAAAACCAAGTTTCATTATCAAGGAGAGCTTTAACCTCAAGAGACATGGCTTGTCTCCACTCAGGTGATTTATTAGCTTTGGTGTGAGAGGAGGGTTCAAGATTAGAGTCAAGTTTAGCAACAAAGACTAAGAAAATTCCCTTAGAATTAATAATGGAAAGACGCAATTATATATGGTGACTGTGATGAGAGATAGAAGAAGTTGGACAACCTAAGAAGTCAACCACTTGAAAATTAGTGGGATGTGAAAAAGATGGAAAGAGGAAAGATTGAAGAGAAGTGGAAATTGAGTTGGTAGATGGGGAAAATGAGTGTGTAGTTGAAACAGGAGAAGAAGAAATAAGTGATGTGGAATTAGGATTGTAAGTGACAGAAGATAGAACTGAATTAGGGTTAGTTAAAGGTGGGAGATGAAAAAGGTCATAATTTGAATTTGATTCTGTTGGAGATGTGACTAAATCAAATTATGTGGTTGGATGAGATGAAGATAAGTGGTGGGTGGATATGGTAGGATCCAAGATATGAGAAGAAGACTGCGATAAATTTGAATGTGAATTATTTGGCAGTGAAGTTGGAGATAATGGAATTAGAAATTAAAATTGTAGATAAGGGACTATGTGAGAGGACGACGCTTTCGACGGAACGCGGACTCCCTTTCGGGAGGGCCGCCTCGATTTCGGGCGAACCCCTCCCTCGCATAGGGTTTTTAGAATGGAAATTCGTTTACAGAAAATTAAGTGGTTTCATAAAAGAATCGACACCTAAGTCTCGATGAATAGTGTAGGAGTCGCCACCCGGCTCAGCTCAACCGGGAAATTTTAGTGTAGCTGAACTGGACGAATGGCCGCCACACTATCCAGAGATCTAGGTCCGGACAAGTCCCCTATTTCGTGTCTAATCAAAATAAATACGGCCAATGTTCTTTGATGGTATTTCAAATTCTAAAGTCAATTTTATTGCATTAAGTTAAACATACAGCACGCATACAAACAAAATAGGAATAAAAGGAGGCAGTAAATAATTAAATGGCTTACAACCCAATTGAACAAAAATAAAAACTCTCAGCCTCACTTTTATAACCGCCTAAGATACACGATTTATCTAGAAAAATACAATCGCCTAGGATACACGGATAAATTTATTAAATATATCCAAAATAAAAATAAAAATAACCAAAAGCTGCAAAACAAAAGGTTAGCACAATATATGGCACGCCACAAATAGGACTCAAATAGGACAGAATGGGGTTTTAAGGATTCGGGAACATGTATTTAGGGGGATAACCGGGTCGGCTCGGCTAGCCGGCCCAATTAGACCTGGAAAACATTTTGAAACATCCCTGTATTTTTTTGGGTTTTGTGAGAAAATCGTTTTGAAAACGTTTTTATTTTCCGGTTTAATTTAATTTAACATGTGAGGTGGGTCGATTTTCGGGAGAGTCGGGTCTCCGTCGTGGTATTGTTCTAAATGCAAATGCACTGAAAATTAAATCTAAGGTAGTGAATGCACACAACAAAATTCATTTTTGGTGATTTTCTGATTTTCTGAATTTTTATGGATTTTTAGAAATTTTTAGGGATT
The DNA here is from genome assembly GCA_039660915.1 of Euphorbia tirucalli. Taxonomy (NCBI): domain Eukaryota; kingdom Viridiplantae; phylum Streptophyta; class Magnoliopsida; order Malpighiales; family Euphorbiaceae; genus Euphorbia; species Euphorbia tirucalli. The sequence goes on from CM077639.1 coordinate 19,663,750, forward strand.
ATTCTGGAAATTCTGCTCTTGGACGAGCATTACAGTCGTGTGACTGTAAATCAATCCAACTTCAGAATTTCGCCAAAATTATTCAAAATAAAACTGAGAAGTTAATGGAAATCAAGCATATTCGTACGACTGTATTTACAGTCGTACGACTGTTCATCAACTCAAGAACAGCCGCACGACTATTCTTGATTTCCAGAAACAGAAAACGCAAAAATTGAAATAAAATGCACAAAAACACACCAAATCACCCAGAAAGCATGAGAAAAAGAGGGAATGAAGTATGTTTACCTCTTTGGCGCTGATCCACCGTAGGATTGACCCATGGCAACGCACCAATCCACACCAAATTACTTCTTTTCCCTTTGAGTTGTTGGTAAGAAGTTGGATCCAAAAATCTCCAAAATGTCACGGATTAGAGTGAAATTAGAGTCTGAAATTGATTGAGTTGAAGAGTTAAGTTGTCAACCTATGATTTCTATCCGGTTTTAGACATTAACACTAAAGAATTAAAAGAAAAAGAGAAAGTAAAGTTTTTGAGTTTTTATGAGTTTCTTTCCCTTTTTCTCTCTATTCCCTCTCAATCTTTTCCTGATCTCTCCCTCTAAAATCCAAAAACTCCCCCCCTTTCCTTCTTTTTCTCCATCTTTTTATCTCTTTTCTTCCCCTTTTTCTCGATTTCTGGCCTAGAAGAATTAAATGCTTCTCCCCCTTTTTTCTGCCTTTAGGGTATGGGCTGCTGTACCCGCCACGACCTTACAGTCGCACAACTGTTTTTTTTTGAGTTAGGAAATTCCAGCACTTATAGCTGCCCCTCATATGATCAAATTCATCATTCGATCTTAATCTGAAGTAGTTGATGTGAAGTTGAGAACGCAACTCAAAGCGCCGCAGAAACAGGAAAGAATCTACAGTTGAAATAGGCCGATACCGGGTTTATGTTACCCGAGGCAAGGAGGGTGGAAGGCGGATAGGCCGATACCGGGTTTATGTTATCCGAGGCAAGGAGGGTGGAAGTCGGATAAGCCGATACCGGGTTTATGTTACCATAGGCAAGGAAGGTAGAAGGTGGATAGGCCGATACCGGGTTTATGTTACCCGAGGCAAGGAAGGTGGAAGGCGGATAAGCCGATACCGGGTTTATGTTACCCGAGGCAAGGAAGGTGGAAGGTGGATAGGCCGATACCGGGTTTATGCTACCCGAGGCAAGGAGGGTGGAGGGCGAATAGGCCAATACCGGGTTTATATTACCCGAGGCAAAGGAAGGTGGAAGTTAAGCTGGGGATCTGGAATGAAGCGGATTTGCTGAGGATTTGAAGTTGTATAGGCGACACGTATTTATTCCTTGGTCGATGATTTTGGAAACAAAAATTTTTGCCCCTTCGATCAAGAATAAATACGGTTTGATTACATTGCTCTGAGATGTTGAGGCCTGGGCTTGCGCGGCTTTGATTTGTCTCTTGAGACCTATTTTCTGCTTTGAGAGGGGTCCTGGCTCAGAACGGCCCAGTGATGTTGGTGGGTACCTACACTTGGATTCATTGTGATGAATATGCATATAAATTATGCGTGTTTGCTTTAAACTTATGCATGCATGCACGTATGTTCTAAATGTATGTATGCAACATGATGCTTATGGTCGGTTCTCGGTATCCATGCGAGCCTGAAGATGGAATTCGCGGTTTGGGATTAGCCACAATGGTAGCCCAGATGACCCGCAACACCATGCCTATACAGTCTAATCTCATTAAAATAGGTAGATGCCTCCTCCTGACTCTAAGCGCACTTTTGTATCATGTTGACCCATTCCGATCGTTCCGACATTTTCCTGATTGACTAACCATCACACAGATTTGGGTATTAGAGGAATTGACCTTCTCGAGTGCCCTTCCACTTTATCCTTTGCACATTTTGGAGTGCTATCAGGCTCAGTGGATCAGGGTAATAGGCAGTGCTGATGGGTGGTTCTTTTGGTCGAGCAAGAAGATAAGGGCGAGACTTTGCATTTCTGTACTATATAATGCTTTGGTTTGGTGTTAGTATGTATAACAGGAGTTCCTGTGGCATTATCACGGGTTTGGATGCAATGTCCTATTGATGGATGTTTATATGTAATGGTACAGTGTATGCAAGATGAACATCTGATCGGAAATCCAAACATACACAATATTACAATGATGATATCAGAATGAGTATAATAAAGAATACGACAGTGACCCTGACTTTGGATATCACCCCTTTCCCATCACCAACACGTCCTTTCGGTTTTCCGTGTCAGAAGATTTTTTTTTTGATGGCCCAAAGATTCTATGATGAGCATTTTGTCTGCGTTGTCTTAGGATTGGAAAATGTACCTTGATATGTTCATCGAGACTTCTGAAGATACTGCTGTCAATGATACCCAATGGTTCAGCTTTTACTTGTCCCTAGTATTAGTGGTTTGTGTTTGGGGTGTAAAACACTTCAACAGATATGGTTTGCTACGTGATGTAGCCCTCATGTGAACATTGACATGCAATGATACAACAAATGCATACTGAACACCAAAATGAAATACAAAACATTTATGACATGATGAATATGGATGCATTAGGAAAATCCAAAGGGTGGCCCTGGTTTTAATTAATGCCCTTTCAAATTACCAATATGCCCTTCTCGGTTTTACACATTGGAGAGAATTTTTTTTTTTTGAAAATAGGCAGCTGAACACTGAATAGAGTTGCCACTGTGGAAGGACAACTTGAGGTGGATTCAATTAACCACTGGATTCTCCGTGAAGTCTGATGCCATATTCATGTTTCCAATTCACCCTAGATTCCAGTTCAGGTACAGTTCCCAAAAATGGACACAGCTTCCAGCCCTCCAATACGTGGTCTGATTCAGACTGACTTGAGTTAATCTTGGTTCTCTTGACCCTGGTAGTTATTCACTTCTGCTGCAGCCAAAGACTGAGTTCTTAAAATGGTTGGTACACGCTACCTTCCCCTAAATATTAGCACAACAGGCTTTGCAAGCTTTTCTGTTGATGGCATCATTCCATTCATGATCGTCGAAAGCTTTGTAAAATCCAATTGCTACAACACTATTGGCGAAGTTCACAAATGCATAACCGACATTTCCTCCAGTCTTGAAATCCATAGGGAAGTAGGGGAAATCATAAGCAGACTTCCCTTTGGACTTACTCTTAACCAGAATTTGTGGCAGATTATGTCTTTGAAACTGGTTTGGTAGATTTCTGATCATCAAGCTTGTTTTCCCACCGAGATTGGCGTTGATCTCCCTCTTATTCGGCTTGATCTCTTCAATAGTTAGGTTCTTGGGTAACCAGTGTTACTGTGAGTGGACGATACGCGGGACTCCCTTTCGGAAGGGGCGCCTCGATTTCGGGCGGAGCCCTCCCTCGCGTGGGGTTTTTGATTTGGAAATTCGTTTTTGGAAAAAGAATCGAGACCTAAATCTCAATAAAAAGTATAGGAGTCGCCACCCGGCTCAGCTCTACCGGGAAATTACAGTGTAGCTGAACCAAAGCGGGAACTGCCACACTTTTCAGAGATCTAGGTTCAAACAAGTCCCTTATTTCGTGTCTAATTTAAATATTATTGCCAATGTTCTAGTTATGACACTTTAAATTTCTAAAGATTGATTTTCATTAAATAATACACGCAGCGCGCATACGGAATAATAATACAACATAAAAAGTAAAAAGAATAAATATTTAAGAGCTTACAACCCAATCGAAAGAAAAATAAAACTCTCGCCTCACTGATACAACAGCCTAGAATACACGAGAATCTAAAAAATTATAACCGCCTAAATACACGATTTAATTCTATTGGAATACAAATAAAATAGAAAATTAAAATAAAATAAGGCTGCAAAACAGAGGTTAGCACAATTTATACGGCACACCATAAATAGGACTCAAGTAGACAGAATTGGGAAACTAGGATTTGGGGTCATGAAATTGGGGGTAACTGGGTTGGCCCGGCCGGTCGGTCCGGTTAGACCTAGAAAACCATTTTGAAACGTCCCTGTATTTTTGGTTTTGTGAGAAAATCGTTTTTGAAAACATTTTTCCGGTTTATTACAATTAAGCATGCGAAGTGGGTCGGTTTTCGGGGAGAACCGGGTCTCCGTCGTGGTTTTGTTCTAATTGCAATTTCATCGAAAAATAAATCTAAGGTCGTGAATGCACACACCAAAATTCATTTTTGATGATTTTTGATTTTTCAAGATTTTTCTGATTTTCTGAAATTTTCTGATTTTTATGAAATTTTTGGGGTTTTATGAATTTTTTGGATTTTAGGGATTTCTGCTTCTGGCCGAGGACTACAGTCGTGCGACTGTAAATTTTACCAGAGGCAGAAATCGCTAAAAAAACCCTAAAAAGAGAAACTTAAAACTGAGAAAATAAATACAGTGGTACGACTGTAAAAGATTTGGCACGACTGTAATTACAGTCGTGCCCCTATTCTTGTGTGAAGAACAGTCGTAAAACTATTCTTATTTTTCCAGAAATGAAAACTTAAAAACTTGAATAAAAACGCACCAAACACAAGCAAATCACCTAGAAAGCTGGAAAAAGAGTTGAGTTAAAGGTTGTTTACCTCCTTGGCGACGATCCATAGCTGGAATGACCCCTGGCTACGCACCAATCCACGTGAATTCGCTCTTTTTCCTTGGAAAGTCAAGGTTGCAAAGGTGTCCAAATAATCCCAGAAAAGTCATAGATTTGTGTTTGTTTTTGTCCCAAAGTGATTTAGATTTCCAGTATAGATGTTAACCTAGGATTTTTAATTCATTTTAGTGGTTAAAAACAAGAAATTAAGGAGAAAATATGAGAAGAAAGCAAGGTGTTTTCTTTTCTCTCTTCTTTCTTTTTCTCCCTCTTTCTCTCTATAAAATCTCTAAATCCCAGATTTCTTTTGCCAAAAGTCCCCCTTCCTTATTTTTTTAAGCTTTTATATCCCTACTTACCCGGAAATCTTGAGCATTAAATGCTCAAGATTTCCTCACTTTTCCAAGTCAAGGGGGTATGGGTTCTGCAACCTGCCCCCGAAAGTACAGTCGTACGACTGTAAGTAAAATCCCACGACTGTATTTACAGTCGTGGGTCAACGGTCAACGACGTTTTTTTTTTAAATGCAAAAATTTCGTGTTCACAGCCTACCCCTCGTGTAGCTGAAATCTGATTTTCGAAACGGATTCAGGTACACGACAAAGAACATGAAATCACGATGATATGCAAACGCGGTTCTCGCAGGTGAACTGCAGGTGACTTTGGTAGTCAGGTGGTCCATATGCCTTTTGCATGAAGATGACACCGAGAAAAGAGACGACTTTTGGAGTCGGGCGGTTCCTTACGATGATTTTCGCGCAAGGATGACGCCGAGATAAAATGACTTTTAGAGTCAAATGGTCATGTATGATCTGTCATACAGAGCCAAAAATGTGTGTAATGTATTGGTGAACGTATTTATTCCTTGATCGATAATTTTGAGATAAAAATTTTTGCCCCTTCGATCAAGAATAAATACAGGAATACGTGTCCTGGTTGCCTTTTATAGTCGTGCGGGACTAAATTTGCAAATGTGAGATGTGATAGTCGTGTGCGACTGGCGCACTCAACAGACTGACATAGGATTTGGGTTCCCTTTTAAAGTCGTGGTGGACTATGATTTTTGTGAGTATGTGTGACAATCGCGTGCGGCTTAGCACACAGGACACGTTGAAAATGCAGTTTGGTGAGATTGTACTTACAGTGAATTTTTCATGGTTTTCTCGGGTTTCATGCCCCTTAGGTGAGGCGGACCATCGTTGAAAGAAATTAGTCGCCGCTGGGTTAGCCCTGCAAAATTACTAAAATATCTTCCCGTGGGGAATAATTAGGCATCGGGTAATGAAAATAAGGTTTAAAGAATAAATATGAAAAAAAAATTAAAATTTCCCTCCTTTTTCCCACTACAGTCGTGCGACTGTATTCAAATTTTGAATATAGTCATACGACTGTAGATGAAGTACAGTCGTACGACTGTACTTCGCGGGTAGAAAGAATTTAAAGGGCGGTTTCCGCCCCTTTCCTCTTCCACACTCATTTTTTCCGAAAACCTCTCTTCTCTTTCTCTCTGAAACCGACTCTAAACCTCAAAAACTCGCCAAAATGTTGAAGAAAATGGGAAAGAAGTTGAAAAAGATCTAAGGAAACTTGATTCCAGGAACCAATAACCCAGATGAGATCCCTTTCATGGGCATTGCACAAGGGTACGGACATCCGCTATATATGGGACACTTCGGGATTCATTTCGGGATGGAGATCCCAATTCTGCTGGAGATGGACTCTCATTTGTCCGTTACTCCGGTTGGTATCCGATTTTTAACCCTTAAGTTTGAGTTTTTTGGATATTTTTTCTTTGAATGCGTGAATCCGATTTGGCATGATTTATCGCTTTCTGGGTTGATTGGTTGAGTAGACTGCATGCTAGGAGTTCCTTCCCCATAATGCAGGCACACAGGATTTCCGGCAGCGGGAATCTCTCCCTGCTACGTGTTTGGTGGGACTGGCTTTCCGAGCCTGTGCGGGCCCGGGTTAGGATCCTGGGGCTCGAGTCTTTCCTATTATCGCTGCCCACGAGTATGCCACATACTAAACATGCCGTGTTGACGGCTTTATGCGAGAGGTGGGTTTGCACTACCCACACATTTCATCTGCCCATCGGGGAGTTCACCGTCACTCCCTCAGATTTTGCTGCGATCACGGGATTCGGGTTCGGCGGGACCCCCATCATCTTCAACTGTAGCTTGACCCGACATCAGCAGGTAGATACTTACATTGGGAGGTTGATTGGCTGCACCCCTGAGAAGGGGAAGATCCTGTGTTCGCGGGTGGAGGCTTATTGGGCCACCCGCGCAGACGTGTCCGAGGAGGATGTGGAGCGGTACACCCGAGCTTATGTGCTCGTACTTCTATCATGCACGCTATTCCCCACCGGACAGAGTACCTGCAATTTGACTCTGCTTCCCACATTGGTGGACCTGGCTGCCTTCCCTTCCTTGGATTGGGCGCGAGCTGCGTTAGGGCAGCTGTATTACGGGCTGGACTTATGCGCCCGGGGAGCACAGCAGGAGATTCTGGGCTTTTGGTTTGGCCTTCTGATATTATCTCTTTTCTCTTCTTCTTCTTTTTTTTTAAATACTTTTTGGTAACTACAGATCTGGGCATTTGAGCATCGCGTGTTGGAGCCGGCCGAGTTGAGGGATGTCCAAGGTGATGTTCAGCCGACTGTCCTGCGTTGCTGGATGCAGGGATGGCAGGGCATCGGCCGCGATCTGGAGGAGGTGAGGCAGAGTTTGCTTGACACCACCTGGCAGAGGGTAAGTAAACGAAACTCATTAGTAAGCAAATTAATCAACTTTGCTTACCTGTGCTGAATTTTCTTTGTTGTACTTCTACAGATCCGGCACCATCCTTGAAGGGGTCTAGGTGCTATCACCCTACTCGTGCAGACATCGGCGTGATTCGACTTTCGCCGGTTCGTCATGGAGTGCCCTATGTCCCAGGAGTGGTACTTGGGCGAGCGCCTTTTCCTCTCCGACCACGTCAATGGTCCAGCTAGCCGGCCTGTGCCTCCACCGCTGCCACATGCGCTGTTCTGGCCCCATCTAGCTGACCTTGCAGTATACCCTGATGTATTCGGAGAGGGTTATAGTGTTGACCCTGTGGACAGGGATTATCTGGCCTACATCCAGCAGTGCCTACTGCCGGTTGCGGGTGGCGCACCAGCGGCTCCTCCTCCTCCTCCTTGTCGGGTATTCACTCCTTTTTTTTTGACTTCATTTCCTTCGCAGGTTAAGAGGCGCAGGGGAGTCGGGTCTTCTCAGCCTAGTGGCCCGGCCGGCGAGAGTATTGAAGCGGCTACAGGCGGTGAGGATATTTCCCTTCAGGGTAGGAGCCACCCTGTCCAGGTAGGTAGCACTGCAGCCTCGGCTTCTTGGGCCGTTGGTGTAGTAGAGGGCCATCTAGTGACCGAGCTTAGGACCGGCTTCAACATGATGGGGCTGGATGGCACCCTTTCTTATAGGACGTGGAATATTCCTCGCGAGCAGCCAGCTATGTTCTTCCCAAAGGACACCACCCATGTAAGTCTAAGATTTTTTTTTAAATTTTCTGGTATTCTCTAGGTTCCGCGAGTTGATATGGAGGAGATAGCCTACCGGTATAAGGGCCTGGGGGACCTCTTGGTCCATGAGAATGGCGCTTGGGCGGTAAGCATTCCACGTTTCCTGCATCATCTCATGATTTATGTAATGCATGAATGTGCATGCATGTATGTTTGAATGTTAATTTATGTTATTGATTGCAGTCCCGAGTCCAGATGCTTCAAGATCAGGTCAGACAGGCTGCTTCTTCTGAGGCTCGTGTCTGGGCTACAAACCAAGAGGTGGAACGGGCGAGAGCTGAGGTTGCCAAGATGCAGGCTGGGATGGCTCGATTGCAGGCAGACTTTGATTCCTACAGGGCCACACATGAGAGTGAGTCCGAGGAGGAGGAGGAGGATGAGAGGCAGGATGAGAGCTAGATGGAGTGCTCTGATCTTTACATCCATTATCTTTGTTTTATTTTTGTTTTTTCTGTATTGGATTTTTATGCACATCATGAACTGCATTTTCATATTATGGGATTTTATTTTATTAATTTTTGAGAATTCATTCTTCTTCTTTTTCTTTTTCAATTTTGTTGCTTCTTTTCATCCAGGCTTTTACACTTTTCTAGAATTATTACAAGACTCTGATTGGCTTAAATTGAAGCCTTTCGGGTTGTGGAATATCAAGGCCTATTACAAACACCCTTGGAACATCGAACTGTTGAATACCTGCCATCGTTTCTGGGATCCGATGGATAATGTTTTTTGTTTCTTATGCCAAGAGCTCTGCCCCTTATATGAAGAATTCAGCGCCATTCTGAACATCCCATGTCACAAAGGGGTGGATATTGCCGTCCCTGAGTTCACCTTTGGCAGCATTTCTTCGTTGGTGAGCTTGTTCGGGCTTCCTAATCCCCAGGTGGAAGCTTTACTTACCACCGGTTCCCCTTCTCCCGGGTTGAGCTCGGATTCTGTACTGGAGTGGTGTGTCAATGCCCCTAGGGACCACATGAGCTAGGCCTCTATGGTTAGCCTGTTACTGGTGAGTCGATATTTCTGTGGTCCTAGTGATGGGGTCGTCTCCTTCAGGGCTGTCTCCCTTATCTCTCAGATGGCTGCAGGGGCATCTCCAGCTCGTTTTGCACTTGCTGAGACACTGATCAGTTTGCATACATCTAAGACAAACGGTGTTCTCCACATTGGCCCTCACCTCACACTGCTCTAGGTAAAACTCCTTATTGTCCGATATATTTCTAGGTCGAATGAACTTCTAACCCTTACTTCCTATCAACTGCAGATCTGGTTGTTAGAGAATCTATCGATTCTTAAGATCCCCGAGAGGGAATTTTAAGAAATACCACCCAGCCAATTTCAGGGGAAGAGGCTTCTCCATTGACTCCTATACTGATATGTCTGCTGATGAGTGGGGCGTTTGGCTATCTCGCCTGACTGATGACCAGATTAGGTGGGTGTGCCCCTGGTGGAAGATTACCCATGTGATTGTGGACATGTGGGCACATGGTGTGCAGTTGTTGGGTTGACCAGGGTGACATTCTATTCTCCGAGTCGCCTTTGCCGACAGTACGGTCATCTACAAGATATCCCCCAGTGCTCTTGCATCACCAGTTGTGAGGAGTACACTGCTTCTTGGCCAGATCACATCAGACTTCGCTGGGCTGGAGATACCCGTCGTGTGGCATTGAGCTATGCTTTGCTTGCTCCCACAGAGACAGATGATCGTTACAAGCAGTGGCTGGCTGAGATTCAGGACCTACCGACCCGTGAGGTGCGTGAGCGTGCGACTTTCCACTGGCTGGCTCCTTCTGAGGCTGCGAGATCACTTCCTGTCAAGAAAAGGAGAACATAAAAGAAAAAGTGATTTTCATTATCATGCATGTATTGACTACCATTATTATTATTTATATATATCTCCTTTATTATTGATGCAATCTCTCTCTTTTTTTTTTTTGCCTTAATTTTTGCTTAAATCGCCCTCGCGGGTTTTCGACTTAACAGGCCCCCCTTTTTTTTTTTGAATGAATGGATGATGTTCGCAATTGCACACTTAGGCATCTAAATGTCTTTGTTTATCTAGATGTTTCGACAAATGAATCATGTAACATACTCCAAACATTCATGCAATATGTTAAGCAAAACGCACTTCATTAATGAAATTTAATTATCGCATCAATTGAAAATTTTAAAATTAGTACATATCTCGAACGAACTCATTCCTGTTATCAACCATCCTATTCAGGTTTTCTGGTCGATAAGCTAACCCTCGTTGCCTTAATTTTTGCTTAAATCGCCCTTGCGGGTTTTCGACTTAACATGCTTCTCTTTTTTTTTTTTTTTTTTTTTTTTTTTTACACATGGTAGTGTTTGAGGTGATCTTGATTAATCGGGTTGGTGAACTCGTTGCCATCCATGTCCATAATCTTCACTGCACCTTTGGAGAGTATTTTCTTGATCACATACGGCCCTTCCCAATTGGGTTTGAATTTGCCCCTTGCATCTATGTTAGTCGGTCTCATCTGCTTTAACACTAGATCTCCCGCTTTCAGAGGCTGTTTCTGATGACGAACCCGTCGATTATAGGCCCTAGCCATCCTTTGGTGGTACATCTGTAGATGATCTAGAGCCTTAAGACGTCTTTCATCGACCATAGCCAGCTGCTCAAATCTAGCCTTTACCCATTCTGTTTCAGGCAACTGGGCTTCTAAAACCGTCCTTAGTGACTTCAATTCCACTTCAATAGGAAGGACTGCTTCCATCCCATAAACCAGCGAATAAGGTGTTTCTCCAGTTGGCGTCCTAACACTGGTTCTGTACCCCCATAGAGCATAAGGTAATCTATCTGCCCAATCCTGGTAAGTTGAAGTGGTCTTGGACAAGAACTTCTTAATAGACTTGTTTGCCGCCTCTACTGCTCCATTGGCTTGTGGCCTATAAGGGGAAGACTTACGATGTTCCACATTGTACTCTTCGAATAGTTCAGCTGTGGCCCCTTGAAATTGCACTCCGTTATCAGTCACCACGTGATGTGGTATTCCATATCTTGCAAAAATGTGCTTCTTTACGAACTTAGCCATATTCTTAGCTGTGACCGTGACATAAGACTCGGCCTCAACCCACTTGGAGAAATAATCGACTGCCACTACAATGAATTTGTGATAATTCGATGCTGGAGGCCGGATTTCACCAATTATATCTATACCCTATACTGTAAACGGCCAAGGAGTCATGAGTTTTTGCAACTCCATAGGTGGAAGATGGCTAATGTCCCCGTAAATCTGGCACTCGTGGCACTTTTTCACTTCTTCTGCACAGTCTGTTTGCATAGTAAGCCAGAAGTACCCTTGTCTCATGATTTTCTTTGCTAGAGCTAAGCCATTCATATGCGGGCCACAAATCCCTAAATGCATTTCTTGCATAACCTTCTTGGCTTCTGCTTCCGTCAGACACTTTAATAACAATCCATCAGCGGTCCTTCTGAAAAGCTGTCCATCAAACCACCTGAACTGGGCTGCCAATTTTCTTAAAGTGGCCTTATCTGATGCATCTGCTTCTTCAGGATATTGGCCATTTTGTAGAAAGTCAGCTATATCTTGGTACCAGGGCTTATCATCTGCAACTAATTTCAGGACCTCACTAGAACGACGGAATGGTGTTCTAGCGGTCTCCAGGATCAAAGGCTGCATCGGTGCTTTCTGAGGTCCTTCCCACATGGAAGACAAGGTAGCTAACGAATCTGCCATCTGATTATCATCTCTAGCCACATGCTTGAATTCAATATGCCCGAATACTTTCACCATTTCCCACAAAGTCTCCAAGTATGGGCGAAGTGATTCTTCTTTGATTTCCCATTCCCCGGTGGCTTGACGATTACCAACAGCGAATCTCCAACAATGGTCACATCATTTGCCCCTAGTGCGGTGAGAGCATCAATGCCAAACAAACAAGCTTTATATTCTGCACCGTTGTTAGTTACCGGGAATTCTAGCCGTTTTGACAAAGGAATTATCTCCCCCTCAGGAGTTACAATAATTACTCCGAGGCCTGCTCTTCTCTTGTTTACGGCTCCATCAAAGTGCATAATCCATTTTCTGACCTCCACCTCTACCAAGGCCAACTGTTCATCCTGAAATTCTAGGTTTTCCACATAATCAGATTCAAGCGGCTGATTGGCTAGGAATTCAGCCACTGCTCTTCCTTTGATCACCTTCTTCGTCACGTATTCAATGTCGAATTCTGATAGCAAAAGTAACCACCGGGACAATTTCCCCGTTAAGGATGGGGCAGAGCATAGGTATTTCATTGGATCAACTTTCGCCACAGCTTGTATCTTGTAGGATTGGAAATAGTGTCTCAACTTCTTTGTCAGCCAAACCATGGCAGTGCAAGTCTTTTCCACCACGGTGTACCGAGTTTCATAATCTAGCAGCTTCTTACTGAGGTAGTAAATGGCGTGCTCCCTTTTATCATCTTGTTCTTGAACCAACATTGCCCCTATGGAGGTCTCTTCGATGGCTAAGTACAGAGTCAAAGGCTTTCCCAATGTTGGAGGCTTCAGCACTGGTGGGTTGATCAAGTATTCTTTGATCCTATCAAATGCAACCTGACACTGATCATTCCACACAACGGGTTGTTCTTTCCGAAGAAGCTTGAAAATGGGCTCACAGACAGTGGTCAATCTGGCAATGAATCTGCTGACATACTGAAGCGATCCTAGAAAAGATCTGACTTCTTTCTCTGTTTTTGGTGCTGGCATATCTTGAATAGCTTTAATCTTGTCCGGGTCCATCTCAATGCCTTTATGATTGACAATGTGCCCCAACAGCTTGCCCGATGCAACTCCTAAGACACATTTCTTTAGGTTGAGCCGCAGGTTATACTTCTCAATCCTGGTCATAAATCTATCCAGGATGGCAGGGTGCTCTTCCCGGGTCATGGACTTCACCAGCATATCATCAACGTACACCTCGACCTCTTTGTGAAGCATGTCATGTAGCAACATCGCAACCGCTCGCTGATAGGTTGCCCCAGCATTCTTCAACCCAAAAGGCATTACTCTGTAGCAGTATACCCCCCACTCGGTGATGAAGGCCGTCTTGACTTTATCAATGACATTCATTAAGATCTGATTATACCCCGAGAAACCATCCATGAATGAGTACATAACTGCCCTTGCTGCACTGTCGATCAGGATATCAATATGAGGAAGTGGGAAGTCATCTTTTGGGGAGGCCTTATTCAAATCTCGATAATCCACACAAACTTTGACCCTTCCATCTTTCTTGGCAACTGGGACTATATTGGCTAACCATTCAGGGTAATGCACTACTTCCAGGAAGTTAGCCTTAATCTGCTTTGCTACCTCCTCCTTGACTTTCTCGGCCCATTCCGAACGTAGATGCCTGAGCTTCTGCTTTACTGCACTGAACTTGGGATCAATCGGAATTCTGTGCTCTGCTATCTCTCTGTCAACCCCCGGCATATCGTCGTAAGACCAAGCAAACGCTCCCACATGTTTTTTAAGTATTTTTGTCAATTCTCTCTCTTCTTCAGGATTGAGTTCGTTAGAGATAGATACCATTTTAGGATTTTCAATTGTGCCCAAATTAATTTCATGTAATGCAGTGTCATGAATGCTGAACACATTGAATGAATGATTGTATGTATGCACAGAGCCATTAGGAAAAACATCACACAAATAAGCAAAGTTAGATTTCATTTCATTCATCGCCTTAAAAGCGGAATTGTTCATATCAAATACGTAGGATAAGTTTACAAAGAAATCATTCTCTTCCTCCACATGCGGAGGGTCTTCAGCAGCATGGTCTTCTGGATCAGCAGGTCCTTCCTCGAATAAGTCATTCAGGTCAGCCTCGAGGGTCTCTTTCTGTGCTTCCGATAGGACATCTTCTTCCTTCTTCGCTTTCCCTTTAGCCATCATCTTGGTGAGCTCAGCAACAGCCTTTTCTACTAACTCTGCCTGTCCCGAAACAGCTTCCTTTCTCACAGGGCTCTCTTTTATCCCTTTCTTCAGCAATTCAGCAAATGCCTTAGTAATGGCGTCCACCAGGGGGTCTGCATCTTCTTTTGGTTGCTCCTCCGGAATGATGGGAGCCACTACTTCAGCTTGGATTATTGGAGGAGGATTGATCTCTTTCACAGCTTCAATCTTAAGCATTTCTTCCACCGAACCAATCCCATATTTTGAGAAATCGACAACATCGGTAAAGATCTCAAACCTGGGGACTGTTTCCCCGTCAATAACCATCGGCTCTGGCTTACCACCATATGGCCCACCACTTGCTCGAACAAAAATGTCCAAGAGATGGACTTTCTTTGTCTCCGGGATCTCCTTCTTTTCAGCACCTTTGTAACCAAGACCCCCTCAGTGTGATTGGCCCATAGTGATATCAAACTTTGCGACCCCTTGCTGGTGGACTCCCAGCCCCTTCCCCGGGATGAAATTCTGCTTCTGAAAGTACTTATGGATCCACGAGGAAAACATCAGGTCTTTCTCCTTGTGTTCTGAGACGACCGCCACCTGGAAGACAGTCAGAGGCTGTTCAAACGAGTTCAATGCAGCTACCACAAAAGATTCATCTGCCTCGAGAGTCACGATTTTCCCTCCCATTGGAATCTTCACTTTTTGATGTAGGGTTGATGGCATGCCTCCCAATGCATGGAACCAAGGCCTTCCCAAAAGCAAGGAAAACGTCACTGGAATGTCAATGACAGTGAACAGCATAGTCGATTTAACTTCCCCAACTGACACCTCCGCCTCAAAAGTACCAATCACAGTGCGCTTTGAATCGTCGTAGGCCCGGATCACTGTGTTAGATTGCGATAATGCTTCTTCAGACAGGTGGAGACTAGGTAATACTTTCAAAGGACAGATATTCAGTGCCAAACCATCATCCACCATTACACAAGGTAAAGTTCTATCCATCATTTCCACTTTCAAGTACAATGCACGGTTGTGATTAGTTCCTTCCGGTGGCAGGTCATCATCAGTGAAAGTGATCCTCTTGGGACTATCAGGTTGTGGACTCTTTGTACTCCCAATTGCCATGCACACCTCCTCAGGAGACATTAACGGATTTGCATCCATTTCCATAAGCTTCTTCACCACCGCAGCTCGGTGCCTTTGGGACTCCATGAGCAGATGCCACACAGATGCACGTGCAGGCATCTTTTTGAGTTGTTCCACCACTAGATATTCTTTTTCATCCACCTTGATAGGCAAATAATCCTGGACCGGGGCCTCTGCTCCTTTACTAGGTTCCCCTAACCGCTGTGGCTCAGGTTGATATACCCTTCCACTCCTCGTGACATTATTCACAGGAGCGTCCTCCTTTCTT
The DNA here is from genome assembly GCA_039660915.1 of Euphorbia tirucalli. Classification (NCBI taxonomy): domain Eukaryota; kingdom Viridiplantae; phylum Streptophyta; class Magnoliopsida; order Malpighiales; family Euphorbiaceae; genus Euphorbia; species Euphorbia tirucalli. Next base: position 19,679,261 of record CM077639.1, read on the forward strand.
ATGTACATCCCGTCCTTGGTACAAACAGGATAAACAGGTGTTGTCCGGCCTACAAGCTTGGGTCTACTCATCAGTTCGAACTTATCCGCATCGTCATCCAACTCCACATCATCTAGATTCACGGGCTTACTCTCCTCCACAGGTGGGTCAGCATCCTCACTCACTACCACTTGAATTGCAGGATTTGCCTTTGTAATCTGAGCCAGGACAAAGTTAGGAGACAATCCCGACTGCACCATATTCACCCTCCTTTTAAACTGAGGCAGTGGATTACTCTGAACATTGGGCTTTGAGCGAGGTGCTTCTATCTTCTTTTCATCAATCAATTACTGAATCGCCTTTTTCAAAGCATGGCATTCATTGGTTCGATGCCCCTTGGTCACATGATAAGAGCAAAAGTTGTTCTTGTCCGCCTCGGCCGGAGGCGTGTACAGTTTCAGGCTTTGAAGAAAGCCCAAATTTCTACACTTCAGAAAAATCCACCCCAAAGAATCCTCCCAAGGAGAAATCCCTTTTCCAGCTGTTTGCTGACTTGCCTCTTGTGCTACTGCTGCTACTTCTACTTGCTTGACAGGGGCAGGTGGCTGACTCGGCTTGGCACTTGTCGAAGAGGAAGCTGCAGGATTGTTATTACTCTTGTACCCTGAAGAATATGTCCGGCTTCGATACCCTCCCCCAGAACTGTTATGAGCCGGGTCAATCTCGTATTTCTCCACTTTGCGGGCCTACTCATGTACTTCCACCAAGGATTGAAACTTGTGATATTTCATCACATTCCGATAAACTTCCAAGCTCCCATCAATCAACTTCACAATCAGCTCATCTTTTAATGGCTTCTGATGAAGGAGGATCATCTTATCCATCCACCTTTGATAGTACTCCGAGAAGGTCTCATTCGGTTTCTGCCTCACTGCCTCTAGGTCTTGTAGCTTGACCTCTAGCTGTGTACTGAAACTGAAGTACTTTATGAAAGCATCAGACAGCGCATCCCAGTCACCTTGCACATTCTCGGGCTGTTTGTTATACTATGTGATGGCTCCTCCTTCCAAAGTAGTAAGGAACAGTCCCACTAATTGATTCATTGTAAGCCCCGCCATGGTCATGATCTGCACGTACTGATTCAAGTGAGTCGTGGGAGGACTTTTCCCAACATATGGTGCAATCCTAGGCATCTGAACCCCTCCGGCTATGAGTGTGGACTGGTCAATGTGCTTGGCAGATTGGATCTTAGAACTGGCACGCAGCTCCGCTATAGTTTCTTCCATCTCCTTCATCTTTCTTTCTAAAGCAGACTCCACAGGTCGCTCAGCATTATCCCTTCGGCCTTCTTCAGCATCCGACTGCCCATCATTTAATCTCCCGCCGCTACTCTCTTCTCGGGCAGCCCTTTCTGGTCGCTGATTAGACGACTCAGTCAATGCACTCTGCACTTGGTTCTTGATAAGGTTCTTAAACTCATCAGAATTTATGAATTCTCGAATAGCAGAGGTGGCCATCGTGGCAGCAGCAGCTTCAGGTGTGAGTGCCATATCTTGAAATCTTTGTTGTAACTGTTCAAATTCCGGCGAAAACTCAGCACTTAATTCAGATGACGCTTCAACCTCCCTGAACTGAGCAGACTCCTCAGACTCACTAGACTATGAATCGCTGTGCTCTTGTCTCACAAGTCTTTGTCCCAACCGGAGCCAAACTACAAAACATTTCGAACAAGAGTTAGTGAAAGATGATCACCCAAAGAGTTATGAACTCTAGGGGATATGCATGTATGCATGGCGTGTTGGATGAATGATATGTGGATGTTGTGTGAAATGGATTTGCAACACGAACCTTGAACAACTAATCCTTCGGGTGGTGAAGTATGCATGAATTCCTATTTATGTATGCATATATTGCAATTTAAGTTTTTGATGCATGGATGAGACCTTTGGCGCTCGGGGAGTACCTCGGGTTTTGTGAAATGAGATGAATGTTCTTAGCGAACGGACAGAGTTTCGGCACTCGTGGAGTGCCTCGGATTTTTGTGATGTGAGATCGACATGTGCATGGCACATGGTCGGGGTTTCGGTGTCCAGGGGACACTTCAAATTTTTGATGATATGCAGTGAACTCGTGCTTGGTGTACGAGCGGAATTTCAATACTCGGGGAGTATCTCGGTTTCCGCACCGCAATTTGAAATGAATGCGTTCTTGATGAACGTGTAGAGTTCCGGTGCTCGAGAAGCACCTAAACGGTTTGATGTGTAAAATGAATTTTTCGGCACTCGTGGAGTGCCTGAAATGATTTGATGAAGTGTGATGAATTTTGTCGGCGCTCGTGGAGCACCTAAAATGATTTAATGAAATGTGATGAATTTTGTCGGCATTCGTGGAGCGCCTAAAATGATCTCCTACTTGGTGGGTGGTGTGATGTGTGTGACCCTTATAGAGTTATTCAAGATTCGCGTGAATGCTTTATGCATGACACGCGTTTCCCATGGCTGCAAAATAAAATAGTTTATGCTTATGATATTCAAGTGATGTATGTAAATTAACTAATTTTTTCACACAATGAAAAGATGCATGGCTACAAAAAATCTGGTTAGTTTAATGTCACACGGGTGATTAATGTATTTACACGCGAAAAATGAAAATGGCTGTACAAAAGATGTGAGTTAGAATCACACAAATGCTTTAAATGCGGTATTTTATGTTCATGAAAAATGTGGATGATGACATGTTATGGAGGGACAAAAAGACACGTAGCAATTAGCACACGGATCGTAATCCTCCAACCTTATTCCTCCAAACGTGGTCAGGTCGATAAAATTCTAACCGAGTCCTAGGAGGGGTTCTCTTCGATTATCAACCGGGGATGATGAAGGCACATTTTATCTTATTCACACAATTTATTTTGGTATCCTAAGGGAATCCAACTAAGGTTGCCTAAATGAGTTTGGTCCAAAGTCGGGATAACATCAAGGCTCCCATAGCAAAATATACTCCTCACTTCTCCCCACTCAAGGGTCCGAACGAAGGGGTTCGTACGAGGCTATGGGTGGTGTTTCGTGTTCGTGGCCCCAAGACCAAGAGGAACTTCGGCGACACTTCAACGATTCACCGGGCTAAATAACGGATACCTAACCTAATGCAAAAATTGTCTAACTACAAAAATGCATAAAGTACCATATAAGAATCATCCGCTTAATTTAAATTAGACACGTTTCAGGGCTTGTCAAATTCTTTTAAGTTTTTTGAAAAACTTTTGAGAAATCCCCAGCGAAGTCGCCACTGTGAGCGGACGACGCGTTTTCGACTGGACGCGGGACTCCCTTTCGAAAGGGGCGTCTCGATTTCGGGTGGGGCCCTCCCTCGCGTGGGGTTTTTGATTTGGAAATTCGTTTTTGGAAAAAAGTGGATTGTTTCGAAAAAGAATCGAGACCTAAATCTCGATAAAAAGTATAGGAATCGCCACCCGTCTCAGCTCTACCGGGAAATTACAGTGTAGCTGAACCAAAGCGGGAACTGCCACACTTTTCAGAGATTTAGGTTCGGAAAGTCCCTTATTTCGTGTCTAATTTAAATATTATTGCCAATGTTCTAGTTATGACACTTTAAATTTCTAAAGATTGATTTTCATTAAATAATACACGCAGCGCGCATACGGAATAATAATACAACATAAAAAGTAAAAAGAATAAATATTTAAGAGCTTACAACCCAATCGAATGAAAAATAAAACTCTCTCCTCACTGATACAACCGCCTAGAATACACGAGAATCTAAAAAGTTACAACCGTCTAAATACACGATTTAATTCTATTGAAATACAAATAAAATAGAAAATTAAAATAAAATAAGGCTGCAAAACAGAGGTTAGCACAATTTATACGGCACGCCATAAATAGGACTCAAGTAGATAGAATTGAGAAACTAGGATTTGGGGTCATGCAATTGGGGGTAACCGGGTTGGTCCGGTCGGCCGGCCCGGTTAGACCTGGAAAACCATTTTGAAACGTCCCTGTATTTTTGGTTTTGTGAGAAAATCGTTTTTGAAAACATTTTTCTGGTTTATTACAATTAAGCATGCGAAGTGGGTCGGTTTTCGGGAGAACCGGGTCTCCGTCATGGGTTTGTTCTAAATGCAATTTCATCGAAAAATAAATCTAAGGTCGTGAATGCACACACCAAAATTCATTTTTGATGATTTTTTATTTTTCAAGATTTTTCTGATTTTCTGAAATTTTCTGATTTTTATGAAATTTTTGGGGTTTTATGAATTTTTTGGATTTTAGGGATTTTTGTAGGGATTTCTGCTTCTGGCCGAGGACTACAGTCGTGTGACTGTAAATTTTGCCAGAGGCAGAAATCGCTAAAAAAACCCTAAAAAGAGAAACTTAAAACTGAGAAAATAAATACAGTGGTACGACTGTAAAAGGTTTGGCATTTCTGTAATTACAGTCGTGCCCCTGTTATTGTGTGAAGAACAGTCGTACGACTGTTTTTGTTTTTCCAGAAATGAAAACTTAAAAACTTGAATAAAAATGCACCAAACACAAGCAAATCACCCAAAAAGCTGGAAAAAGAGCTGAGTTAAAGGTTGTTTACCTCCTTGGCGACGATCCACAGCTGGAATGGCCCCCTGGCTACGCACCAATCCACGTGAATTCGCTCTTTTTCGTTGGAAAGTCAAGGTTGCAAAGGTGTCCAAATAATCCCATAAAAGTCACGGATTTGTATTTGTTTTTGTCCCAAAGTGATTTAGATTTCCAGTATAGATGTTAACCTAAGATTTCTAATTCATTTTAGTGTTTAAAAACAAGAAATTAAGGAGAAAATATGAGAAGAAAGCAAGGTGTTTTCTTTTCTCTCTTCTTTCTTTTTCTCCCTCTTTCTCTCTCTAAAATCTCTAAATCCCAGATTTCTTTTGCCAAAAGTCCCCCTTCCTTATTTTTTTAAGCTTTTATATCCCTACTTACCCGGAAATCTTGAGCATTAAATGCTCAAGGTTTCCCCACTTTTCCAAGTCAAGGGGGTATGGGTTCTGCAACCTGCCCCCGAAAGTACAGTCGTACGACTGTACTTATGTTACAGTCGTACGACTGTAAGCAAAATTGCACGATTGTATTTACAGTCGTGGGTCAATGGTCAACGACTTTTTTTTTTTAATGCAAAAATTTCGTGTTCACAGTTACCCCTTTTCACCTAAAGAAATTGCTTTCTCCTTACTCCAGAACCTCAGAACTATACATTTCGTTTTCCCCTTTTTCAGCATTGTTAAGCTCATTTGAGGTAGACTCATATTCAAATCCTCTCTCTGTAATGAACTCAGGACCTCTCCCATAGTTTGAGGATTCAAAATAATTAGTCTAGGAGTTCAGATTGAACAGAAATGGCGCGGGATTAAAAGGGTATCCCTAATTCAATACAGGTTGATGATAAACGAAGACTGATTGGAATGGCGCCATAACCACCTGCTCTGTCGTCCTTCTGGTGATGAGATGATACAGAAAAATATGATATGGAGCAGCGTTGGGGTTCAATTTCTTGTTGGAAACCATTGATGGCAGAAAATAAGGCTTTACAGAATCAGTTCAAGGGAGAAGATGAAAGCGTTGTGCCTTGCATATAATAAATGGAAGACAAAGGGCTTTGTAGGCAAGGGATAAGGTAGAGGGCAGAATGAAAAAGGAAGTGTTTTAGGTTTGAAGATAAGGGAAGTTTAAATCCTTCACAGAAAGTTTAACAAAAATCTGATAACGATGGAAATTGGGAAGTGGAGATTACTTGTTATGCCTTGCCATTTAATGCTATGAGGCACTCCAGTGTTAATTATGGCCGCCGTGTATAAGAGAGACAAAGACACCAATCTTCTCTGCCACCGCGCGAAGTTAACTTTTCAGAACATGCAAAAACATACTTATCTCCATTGTCTCAACTCACTGATCCCGGCACTTCATGCAATAGATGGGCCACCCCCGGATTCATCAAACACTCAACAGAGTTTGCTTAGGTTTCATTGTTTGGATAGGAAGAATTGGGAAGTTGTACAAATGAGGAAGGATGAGGATGAGATATAGGAGTGGAGTAACTGGTATAGGGGTTAGAATTTGGTAGTGGGAACAAAGGCAGAAGTGGATTGATGCCAGGGTGACAAGTTAATTGGTAATTGATCAGGGAGGATTCAGGTGTTTCTGGGTTCAGCCTTGTTTGTGCCGCCATTGCGGCAACATGTGAGAGATTGATAAGGTCATATATCTATGAATGAAGAGAGCACGACTGTAGGCCTGGAGCAGAAATCTCACTGTAAGGGAGAGAGGAAGTCTTCCATCTGTACTGATTTTTTTTTCTTTTTTTTTGAAGCTAAATCCAAACCACAGCCACCTGTTGATTTTCCTGCTGCATTCAAATCCATGTATGTCATGCGTGTTTAATATGTCTTTTGGATGAACAATGCATGTGTAATGTCATATGCACATGAATGCCACGCAAACAAGACTATATATGCACTACAACCAATAGCTGCTTCAGAGTTTCACAGCATGGTGGGTGGCGAAGATCATTTGGATTTCTTAGGGCTTGGTGCTTTTTGATGAGTTTGGGTTTTTGACTGCAAGGTTATAGTGTGAGATGCTTTCTCGGGCATGGAATTAGGCTCGAAGCTTCATTTTGGGAATCAGCTCTAAATTTTGACAAAAGCCTTTGATTTGGAATGATTTGGGTGTATGGTGAGCTGTTCAAGTTGAAACTTTCAGGGTAAGACCAACTGCGTTTTGGATTGGGATTCGTAAGGATCATTGATCTAGGTCGGCAATTGAGTTGACGGAAATGCTGCCATCCCATTATTTGTTTGGCAGACTTCTTTCTTTTTTTCTTTTTTTTTTTTTTTTTTTTTTTTTGAAGAAGAGTTCAACCGAGGTTAGGTTCACTTTTAGATTCCCTAAGACACTCAGATTGATGTTATGCATTTTAATATTATGCATGTTGGATATGCCGTGTTAGATGATCAAATGCATGCATAATGCCATGTACATGCAATCACCACATAAGTAAGAAAATAACAAGACGCATTGCATTCAAAACGAGTTCAACACACTTTACAAACAAAATGAGTTCCCTATGGGAAGGAGCCTCGAAGGGTATTGATCTCACAGTGTCTAACCATTCCTCGTCCAGTCATTGCCCCCAGTTTCAATGTCACCGCCCCGCTTTCTTCAGATCAGATCTTGGAGTTGTTCATCATATTCCTCTCCTCGGGAGGTTTGAGGAATTTCCATTTTGTCAAATGCAATATCGAAGTTGTAGTTTTTTTTCTAAGGAAAATAAAATTTCATATGAGGCTTGTATTTGAGATTCGAAAGGCTCAATTATTGCATTATATAGCCAATTTTAGAGGAGCCAAGTACACAAGTGAGAGTGAAATTTTAATTGATAGAACCTAAAATTTGTAGGGGCCAACTGAAAAATTACTAACATAATCCACATAAATTTTTAAAATTATAAAATTAATCCCCTCAAAAATAGAAAGTTCAAAAGGGCCATGATGCTTTGTGCCTCCAAGTGGTACTGCCCTTGGAATTTCCATCATATAGGTTTTATTGCATTATAAACTGAATCTTTACAAGAGAAGAAGTCTTTAACTAGGCTGGAACATTTGGTTGCAACATTTTTTGCTTCAAACTTTTGTATTTTTTGTAGTGCAACAATTGAAGGTGTTTTATTTTTTCCTTTTTTTTTTTTTGGTATCCATTTCTTTTATGTTTTATTGTTGGGATAAGGTTTGAACATAAAAATATCGATATGAAAGTTAATTTTTATCTTTAACATATAAATGGATCAATTAAGAGCCCATCGTTACAAAACAAGGTCTATTATACTCTTTACTGACAGATAATATTGACAATTTTAAAGTTACAATTATTTCTAATTGTTAACCAGCTTATAATTTGTTACAAATTATGATTTCTACTTTCTTTTATTTGGTAAAAATCTATTTGTGAATGACATAATTTACCCAGTTTGGCAATTTGGCCATTAATAAACACATTTTATATCTTCGGGTAAAATTCAACTTTTCTACCATCATTTTTTAACCTTGCTCCTTTATTATTTGTTAAAGTATGTCTACAATCTCTATATTATTTTTAATTATATTGTAGAAACCAAAAGAATTATATTTTTAGACTAATATAAACAAGGGTTTAATTTGTTTATTGAAAAAGAAAAAAGCAGAATATATAATTGAACCGGCCATAATCCCAAGGGTTTGAGTTGAATTTTGACAGTAATTGAAATTGTTATGGTCAAACTATTTAACTGCGGATAAAAAACTAAATAGAAAAAAATAAAAATTGGAACTTATTTCCAATTTAACGAGGGTGTAATCAGAGATTAAAAAAAAAAGATTTATACATTTTTTTTGGTGCACGATCAAGGGTAGCTGTCGTCGATTACAGTGACTAATCCGTAAATTGGCTCGTACAAAAAACGAAGAAAGTTGATGGTGGTGAGGATGGAAGGTTGAATCACTGAATTGAAAGAAGCATGTAGCAATTAATGAGAGAAATGAATGAGAGTGAGTAAAGAGATTCCATTCCATTGAGTTTGAAATGTAATATTTAGGTGAGTACGGCTACAAAAGAAAGAAACCCTATCTAGTTTGAAGTAAGATGCATCATAAAGAAGTGATACAGTAAAACTGTTCTACTTGGTTGGACAATGTATTCTTTTGTTGATTGATGTGTGAACAATTTACTATTTCTGTTAGCTGCTAGCTAGGCATCTGGATATCAAGAATTTCAAACTCATAAATCAAAATTGTGGATGGGGCAAGTCAGCGAGGGAGCGAGTCCAGATGTGATTGGGAAAACTGATGTTGGGAATTGGCAATTAAGTTGAAAAATTAGTGACTTTAATATTAATTAATTAACCCTCCCAAATAGTTTGCACATCCATTTTCTGTCTTTCGTTTCTGTATCACTAGTTCCACTTACCTACTCATCACTATAGTTGCTACTATATTTTTGAAGGATGATTTGTATCTGATTGTCTTGTTTTTTGAGGAAATAAATAAGAACATTTAATTATAAGAATAATGCTATAATGGGATAGAATAGGTTGAAACAAATAGTGTTCAGTCAATTAAGTCCACTCATTTTTGTCCTTAGATCAATTTCTATCCAACTTTCTCTTTACTTGTTATGTTTTCTTTTATAAATTTTTATTATTATTAAAATGTAGGAAAACTAAATTAAACTAGTTAACCAATATCCATTTCACTCGTCCGCAATAGTGAGCTGACTAATTCAGTATATTGAAAAAAGACTTTTAATTTTATTTTTCTACGTCACAAAATTAACTAAATTTTACCAATAAGCTATTAATTAGAGTGGTAAGTAGTTTCTTTCCATTTATTATAGGTCTCTGGTTCGAGCTTTATGAATTAAAAAAAAAAAAAAAACAATTATTGAAACCTTTAAACTTCTATCATATCTCGAATCCAAATTCATTTAGAATGAAATAAAGTATATGTTGTAGTAGTTTAATTTTATTTTATCCATCTCTTTAATAATAATAACTATTCAACTTCGTCCTAGTCATAAGGATATATTTTCCAAATAAGATGTTCATGATTAGAGTATCCTTGAAATCAGATACCACATAAAAATGAAAATTTAATACCAATACTTCAGAAAGTAATAGACTTTGAATATAATAGAAGTTTCCTTCACAATCTGCTCCTTATAATTACCAAGAGGTAGATTGTCAAGATAATTTGTTTTGTGATTCGATTCATTTCATTTCTAAAATCAATTAGCAAGAAAAATTTTGTAATTACTAATCAAATTCCTGTGTCTTTTTTTTTTTTTTTTTTTTTACTTTATTGATATTTTATTTTCCTGTAGTGAAGACATAAGAATCGTAAAAAAAAAAAAAAAAAAAACCATTTAATTATACAAATTCACAATCTTTTTATCTTTCATAATTTTTTTTTTTTTTTTTGCGTACATTATATATATTTTTTTATATCTTTAAATTTACGTGAATATAAATGATATCACTAAATTTCTTGGAAACAAGGTTAAATGTATATTTCTATAAATATCAAATCATTCACTTTTTCTATTTGGGTCTAATCTTAATATAAATGTCTGATTTCACAGATTTCATGGTTCAGATAGTTTTCCTTACACATAAGAAAATATTAAGATATCCGACATTGATAAATAATTAATAATTTGCTTGTGTCCATTGTGAGAATATTCTCCCATTTTAAGAAGAACTTGTATAATTTCCTTGATTGAAATAAGTATGATTCATTTGGAGCTTAGGAAGTCACATACACTGCAAATGGATTTCAAAATGCAAAGTAAGACTAAATATGTACTTCTTGCTTAACTAATTAGAGGGACACATATGATTGCTGGTTGAATATGTAATGAAAATTAAAATGAAAAAAAGTTAATTCATACAAAGCTACCAACTCCAACAGGCCTATGCATTCTTACATGTTTAATATGTAATTAGACGAATTTATGACAAAAGCAAACTAAGCTAGTATAAAAGAAAGTTAGATGCCGCTGTAGAAACATAATACCAGCTAGCTAAATTTCCAATTGGCATCAACCTGAGAAATGTCACTTTTTTTTCTTAGGTAAATTGCATCCACTTTCACTAAATTTTTAAAGTTTGTGTGTCCATTTTTACTAAATTTTAATTTGTACAAATAAAGTTATTGAATTTTTACTTTTGTGTCAATCAAATCACTCTCACCCTAATTCATCGAAATTTAACACTGAAATAATGACGAAACAAGTGAACACCAAAACAAAGCTACTAACAAAGTGTCACGTAAACTCTGGTCATCAAAAAGAATTAACACGGATCACAAACACCCACTTGTGCAAACAATATTCGAAAAAATAAAAAAAATTTGAAATTCAAAATTGGTCGGAGCTGATATAGTACTGCATTGGTATTTTAAAATTGATATTAATATGTCACATCATCAGATTTTGACAGACTACAGTGAGAGTGATTTTATTAACACAAAAGTGAAAGAGTAGATACCTTATTGATAAAAATTAAAGTTTAGTAAGTGTGAATATACAAACCCCAAACTTCAGTGACTATATGCAATTAATTTTTTTTTTTTTTTTTTTAGATTAAAATGCATGTAAAAGTATTAATTCCTGCATAAAAGTGTACATCAATTGTAATCCCAATTTTTTAAGATTAATGAATTGAATTTACTGGCTAGCTGTCCGTTAATTAAATATAATATCTTGAAGTAATATACAGTTATATATTAAAGTTTAGGACAATTCTCAAAAGGAATTAGGTTCCTAAAAATGCATAATGAGTTTATTAAAAGAAGCCACAGAATTGCAAGGAATAACTCTACACTTTCCGAAAATAATGACGAATTAGATTCACAAATTTTCTTTATAAGTATCAGGTTTGCCTAAACTAATAAAATAACAACTCTATTAACTTTTCTAGCTATCTATTATTCATTTGTTTTATGTTGCAAATACAATTTCATTTCTTATATAATTTGCAAAAGATGATCTTCGTATCTACGTAGTGCTTATAAAATTACTGTTGTTCGTAAAGATTGCACATTGTAGTCCAAGCATATATACATATATATAGCTAACATTTCTCCTAGGAAATTCAAGGATTAAATCACCTATGGAGAAGGTGAATCCCTGAAAAAAATCCCTACAGAGTGGGGATGAAATTGAATTTTGTTCATGAATTCTTAATGGGGATGGGACGGTAATATCTTCCCCCCAATAGGGACTCCAGTAGATTTTCTTATTAATTTCCTGAAATTTCCCCATGATTTTGAAAATCATGAAGAAAAGAAAAATATTAGAATGTTAATGTTTTGAAGACATCATTTTAATTAATCTGTTTTGTTAGAATGTTAATAAAAAGTATTATTAGTACTTGGATAATTCTAATAGTAACTTTCTATTAGATGATAAATCAAATAATTTTTTAATTGATAATTATTACTTAAATGAATGATGCACGATTTTATTTTTCAAAAGATATTTTAACTTGATTTTCCCTATAAATATAACACACATTTTGAGGAAATTTTTGTATTTCAAATGGAGATTCCCTTGTGGGGATGGAGATTCGATGTGGTAAGGGGATGAGGATGAAATCTTCCCCGTTTTATTTTCAGAGATGAGGATGGAGATTCCTTAACATATCGGGAAACGAGGATGAAGGATGTATCATCCGCACCATTTCTACCTTGTTTTCATCCCTAAATATCAATAATGTAAGTCTACCGGCATATATATAGAGTATATGAGTTTCTTATACTTATCTTATCCCTAACATATACCTCTTCAATGATTTTTTCACATATGATCTAGGACAAAAGATAAACAATAAATAAATAAATAACGAAGATAGAGGTGATTGAATACTTTTTAGTATAAATCACTCCCTAAATATGTGTTTAATGCTGATCGAACCTGTAATTTCTTTTCATAAATTCAACTTGCGCAACATTGTGAATGACCCACAATTCATAGAAGGGTGAACGGAACTGAACTGGATCTGAAATCTAAACGATCCGAATTAAAAAAACCGAATCAAACCGAACTAAGTATAATTTGGTTTCGGTTTGGTTTCAACATATATAGTATTTTGGGTTTCATTCTGGATTTTGAGTTTTAATAAAAAAGAGGGAACAAATCCAAACCGTGTCGAACTCTAAATTTAATATTAAAAAACACTAGCCATAACTATAAGGCCTTATATTATTCGTATCGCTCCATTTGCAATTTGTAAATTACAATGTTTCTAACCTAATCTTTTCCTTTGGTTATTGAAACTAGTTGATCAATTAATTAGGGTTTATTTTATAATGGTCATGAGCAAACTATTCAGATTTTGTTTCTTTTTCTTGTGTTTAGTTATTGAGAAAATTATCAAAATTCAATCTAACAAAATTATAATTAGTTCAATCATAATGACATTATCATTGAATTTTATTACATTCTCGTTGTCGAGAATTTTGCATTTTCACAAGATGATGTTTCTACATGATCATAATATATTCATATTCAAAGAAATAATTTATTCGTATTTAGTTGCATCTGATTAATATTAGAAAAATTGGTAAAATTGGAATTATTTTCTCAATTATTTTTCTTATATTTTAAAATTCTGAAAAAAAAAAACGATATTTCACCAAACTAAGCCCGAATTAATTTAGTTCGATTTAAACCAAACATAATTAATTTGGTTTAATTTCTGTTTTATGTTCATATTGGATTTTGATTTGGATCAGTTTGGTTTGAGTTTTAATCCAAATCGACTTTTGTTCACAATAGGGAGAGGTGATTGATTACAAATCATGCATATGATCGAATTGCCATCTATAATAATTAATGAACCGAAAATTAAAATGATGTGTACGTATAAAACTCTAACGGTAATCATAATTTAGAACCTGAATGCTCATTACAAAGCAAAAGGCAAGAATTTTAATAATGAATTATGGACAACATAAATACATCATTAGCAGCATTAATTCTCTTAATAAAAGAAAAAAAAAAATAATTAATATTCTCCTGTAATCAGTGTAATTTTGAGATAGTTGAACTATAAATGTCAAATGGTCTAGCTAAGCTATAAGCATGTATATATGTGACATATATAAAATTTCAGTTTGATATATGCTCATCATGCATGCAAACATAAGCACAAATATCTGATTATTATCAATTCCAATTTGCAGAACATCTTTGCTAAGAAGCCATTTCTTTACATCTAATGATTATTTTATTTTTCTGTAGCCATAATTGGAAACCTATATTAATTAATTATTTTATTTATATGGCTATAGAATATATATATATATACTCTAGGTGAGAATCCACTATATGATAATTTCTTTAAAGGGTATGCCAATAAACTTTATATATCAAGCGTACGATGAGTTTTATGCCCCAGTTTGCTCTCTTTCTGCTTCCAAATATTCTAATGTTTTTGCCTCTATGGGTATCAATCTTTAATTTATTGTAGTTGGTGTGATCATCTTTTTTCTAAAAAAAAAAACAGTATTAGGCTAACTATTTAAGTAGTGCTTTGAACCTGAACAAAGTCATTATCTCTAAATTCTTTAAAAGATGCCCACCTAGCTAATTTTTTTGTGTTTAAAACCTAATTAAAATATCTTACCTAAGACTTAGCTATTTTTTTAATACTTGTATAGCCTGATTCCCAACCTGATTTATTAGCTAATTAATCCTATTAATTGATTTGAAGTTGTCTAAACACTTTAAATTGTTGCGCGTCGCAGAATCAAACCTTGAATTCAAACTCTGTTACTTTCGAGACTTGAAATCCTTAACTATTCAAATAACCCTAATTAGAAGCTCTTCGAACTTGATAATTAAATCTCTCTCTTTATATATAATTAAAATCTAATTTCACACCCAAATCACAATTGCTATAAAATTTGACGCACAAAGAAGAAAATTTTTCGGTTTTTCTTAAACAGCATATTTCTTTAACAGAGAAGAAATTGTTATTAATGAAGACAGCATCATGTACATGATAATAGCAAGAATTAATAATCAATAGTGATATGTAATGATATTGTATATAATAGATTATGCAAACTTCAAGATTACTCTGATGATTAGGCATCTAACTAATAAACAAAACCATAAATTTTGCAAGTAAACAAATGTTGCATCTTTTTGCAGTTATATAAAAAAATTTAAACCTACAATAATTGAAGAAAACAAAAAGCAGCTACTGGGATTATGCATACATGTAATTAAGCATCATTTTGTTTCATCTTGAGCATATAAAATATACAATCCATGTGGTTGCGTGTGCGCCTGAAATTCTTGGGTCTAATGCCTATGTGCATCGGTGAAATTTAACAATTAATTAATAAATCATACAAAAGATAATCTTCAAATCTTTGTCTAATTTGTCTTTAATTCACATACGTGAGGAAGATACAGATGGGTTTCTAGCAGGCAAAGAAACTGAACAACAGGGAAAAAAAAAAAAAAAGATGTAGCTTCGGAGTTCATAAACAATGAATTGGGGATAAAGCTGAACCCAGATTAATAAATTAACAAGAACAAAAAGACAAAATTGAAAATCCTATCTCTACCTAATTAATGAATAATATATATCAAAAGAACAAAATCATATAATTAAGCATGGAAGAAACATGAAGTCCTTAATTTATTAATTCATTAATTCATTTCATCAATTGTTCAGCACAATAATGCAATCAATGGTGATGAATTGAATTAAGAGGGCAGGAGCTAAGATAATTTCCTTAATTTCGTTGCACAGAGAAATTAACAGATAATTTCCTTTAAATTGGTTGCAGAGAGAAATTAACAGATAATCTGGTGTGACATTTTGAATTAGGAATCAGCCCTAAGATTTAGGGTGCAGGAAAAGTTGCGTACCGGACATAAAAGCATTAAAAGAAAATGGGTAAGAAGAATTAGGGAGTGAATCTACAGCGACAGCAGCAGAAGAAGAAGTAGAAACCAAAGTAGCAGTAGTAGTTAGGGCAGAAGTAGAAGCATGATTAGTGAAATCAAGATGTTTGATGAAATGCGTAGATGAACTTTCACCAATATTACTACTACAAGGACCTTGGTCATAGAGTATACCCTTAAAAACATGCCCTCCAATACTCACACTTGTCTGGTATGCAAACTGATCTTCTTCTTCATCATTTGAACTCACTCTAAAGCAACGGAATGTAGCCGTAGAGTTCACTTGAGCAGGAAAATCCCGCACTTCTAAACCTTCACAGACAGAAAAGGAAACTTGAATCGCAGCTAGAAACCAAAAAAGATGACAACTTTACCATTTTTTTTATAGGAAAAAGGAACAATTTTGTTGTCAGAATTACACCCATTTTCCTAGGGTTTGTGTAAAAAATTTCAAAACCCATCATTGGAAGCAAATAGTAGATGGAATAGATCTAAAGAAGGGATTTGATTAGATTTAGTTACCAGTAGGAGGATCTTCTCGGAGCCTTTTAGGGTTCTGTTGAAGGAGATTGAGTTGCTGTTGCTGCAGTTGAAAAGCAGCACAAGTAGAAGAAGAAGAAGGAGGAGGAAGAAATTGAGACCTGGGTCTTCTTCTATAAGCAGGAACCCAAGTACTTTTGACGTGTGTTTGGCACTGAAATCCTTTGCTTTTACAACAAGTTCTACATCTCTTATGAACACAGTCTTTCTTTGCTTGATTTCCACAGTCTTGACATCTTGATCCACCTAAATAATTACCTACTTGTCTCGTCATCATCATTACCACCCCCACTTCTCCTCCTCCTCATTAAATCCCTTAAATTCCTCCTCACTCTACGGTGGCTGCTGCCCGGAGGATCCGCCTCTGATTGGCTGCTAATTATTAATTTTGGATTTTTTTACTTAGTTTCAGATTTCAGTTCATAATCATATATGAAACCTGAGATAATGATAAAAGGGATCTTCAGCTTTTGGATTATTGATTAAACTAGAGGGGCTTTTGTCCTTTTTTCTTTCTTCTCTTCTAATTAATTATAAAAATAATAAGGAAAGAAGAGTTGGAAAGGAACAGAAGGAACTGAACTAGTTGTCGCACGCCATAGAAGGAAGCAGCAAGAATTCAATTTAACGTTGTTTTTCATAGACTGTGTTTCATATTTCTTTACCCCAATTGATTACAGTCTTTGTGATTCGAAGTACAAACAACTATTGATTGTGGTGGGTATTTGATTATCATTTCACCATGTGTACATGTTTTAATAGCTCCACTTTGGAATTTTCTTAAAAAATTCAATTATATATGGATACATCCATTTGGCACCTTATGTTCTTACATAATTATAATTTGTATTTACTTATTTCCTACGTTTGTAGTTTTTTCTTTTTTTTATGGCTTCATCGATGAAGATTCTAATAGAATAGAAATCGAATTTAATTATAGTGTTCCAAAAGTTATCTTTGAATTAAACCTTACCTATCAGCTCAAACTTTTGAATCAAATACTTTTATGATTTTTATCACTTAACCAATCCTCATTGGCATTGTAAAAAGCTAACGTTTATGTTAATTATTTTTAATATCAGTTGAATTGATGATATAGTACTGGATTTCTTTTTTTAATAAACCATATATTTAATTCAATTAAAGAAAAAAATAATATAGCAAAATAAACTAAACTAAAGAAAATATTGGTATATAAATCTAAGTTAATCAGAATCAAATAATTCATTGAAAAAATAAATAAAATGAAGAATAAAGACAACAAATAAACAAAAAAAATAACTTATTCTTTGAAAAAAAAAAATCCATTACCGCATATAAATCTACCATAATTGAATAGCACTTGCAACATGGTTTTTATATTTACAATCTTTCTTGGTAAATAGAGATAAAAAAAAATTGTTTTGAAATAATTTATTAACTAAGACGGAAGATTGTTGTCTAAAGAAAATGATCATGCTTATCAAATTGAATTTAAAAGGGTAAGGTAATGAAAAAAAAAAATTGTAAATTTGGAATTTCAGAATTAATTTTGAATTAATTTTTCAATCAAAGTATATAAAATGAGAAACTAAAAAAACACACTAAAAAATTTAAAGAGAAGTAGAGTGGGGGTGTAAGAGGGAAGCCCACTCAACAAATATTAATGAACTTTGTTTAAAGCTTTTATTTTTAGAGAGAACAAAAAGAAAATTTTTATAATACTTGTGAACTTAGGATACATATTTCTCTAATTGATTGCAATGGTAATTAAATATACTCTTGAGTATTATAAAAATCTCTAGTAGAGGAGAAATAAGCAGTTTGGGATATTTTTAGAGGATTTTTATGCCTTTTCACGCCTTCAATTAATGAGGAAAAAACTTATAGGAAATTATTATTTCTATAATACTAAACAAAATAACAAATAAATATTAGTAAAGTTTTGGAGCATATGTTTGGAATGCAATATGCAAAGAAAAGTTGTACAATTGAAAAGGCATCTCTAGCTCAAACAAATATCTTTTTTTTTTTAAAAAAAAAAAAGAAAAAGAATGGGTTTTTTTTTTTTTTTGATAAAAAAAATGGTCGTGCGCAAAGTTTTACAAACAGAAACTGTGAGTCAGACTGACAACTTCCACTAAAAAGCTGCAACCTTCAATTGGCACTGTTTTAGGTCTTTGGTCTAGATCCCATACCCCCCCCTTCCCTTCTCACTGTTCCCACTTCTTACCCTTCTTTTCAACCGTCTACCTCACATTTCTATCCCTTTGCTTTTTCTTTTTCTTTTTCTTTTTTTTTTTTTTAATAACCATTCCCATAAAAAAATAAAAAATAAAAAATAAAAACAACATATTTCGTTTCCCATTTCCCCTTACTGTAATTTTTTAGCAATGATAAATATAGAGTAATACTATAATATGACAACTTTTTAAATTTCATGATTTTAGTATTAATTATTAACTAATTTTAATTTTATTATGTTTAAACTCTAAAATTATAAGATTAGACCAATAATTATGTCTCATTGTTAACAAAAATTAGTGCCTTCACAACATATAAAGATGTGATAAAATTAACAAATAAATAACTTTTAACATAAAGTAAAAAAAAAAAATTTTTACTTTGTAGAGCCAATAGATACTCCAATTGTTTCTACTTTGAGTTATTAAGTTTTAAGGATTGAAATATTGAACAAAAACAAACTTGAAGGGCTGTAGACCTATTCGTAAATTAGACTGGGCCTATTTATAAATTTGACGCCAAACTTATCCGAACCGGCCACTTCATTTTTATGAGGACTTGGACTTTGTGTGAAATTGACTAGCTCAAATTTTTCTTTAAATTTAATTTCATATGCGTGGCATAGTAAAGTTTTTGAAATTTTATTGTTTGGCACGTAAGGCCCGTGATTTAACCCTCCAAACTTTTATATTATTTTATAAGATTTTGATTTAATTATTTTACTATATTGAGTGACTAATATATATATATTAAACATAAATTTAAGTACAAAGAATACAATTATACTATAGTATTAAAGGAGGATAACAAAAACTACAACGATTTTTTTTTCTAAAAAATCAGCCATAAACCTGTAAACGACATAGCTTTGTGGAGCTTTCTATCCTTTCCAGCCTTTCAATTGAATCGATATCAACCGATGCCAATCCCTGACTTCCCATTTTCCTTTGAATTTTCCTCAAATCCCCTTGACAATGGCGTCGTTTCATCTTTTTTTGGTAATTTCCTCATATCTTCTCTCTCTTCCTTAATTACTTGTAGCTTTTTCTCTCTTCCTTTAACTCTCCTTTCATTTTATCCATATCTCTCCAAGTTCTCCTTCTCTCTATCCATTTACTATTTTGATTTCTTCTAGATCTTCCTTCTTCTCTAGTCGGTCAGAGATCTTCTTCTTGGAATTCATGTTTTGTTCTCGTTTTATTCTTTTGTTGTGATTGTTACGCATGGTTGATTGGAACCAAGATTTAAACATCCATTGCACTTTTCGTTTGCCTGTTATCCCATGGTTTTTCATTTGTTTTTGACTTTTGTTGTCAGGTAAAGTGGATTTAACGAATAGTGATGGACCTGGATATTCAATGGTGAAGTCTATTTTACAGGTTTTCTTCTTAAGTTTTTTCTTTTGTTTTTCCCCTCTTCTGGCATGGTTCTTAATTTTTTTTTTTTTTGGTTTCCTAACATTTCAAGGTGGATTTCACCATCGACGATATAAACAACGATCAGGGTAACACTATTACTTTTACTTTCGTAATCTTCTTTCTTTCTCATGGTTTCTAAATTCTAATTGCATTTTAAATTTTGATTTTGTTCAGCACGTGGTTGTGTTAATGGGAAATTTTCTTTTCTAGGGAAGTTTGTTCTTTCTTTTTCCAATTTTCTTCAGTTGCTATCGATTTTTTTATGTTTACTTACTTTTTTGAGGCATTTGTGTTATGTTCACTTTTACTATCTTATTCACCTTTCAACTTATGGTCTTCAAATCTATTAAGATTCATTTATGCTTCGTGTTATTTGAGTGCAGATTGTTCAACCAATGCAATATGAAAAGGATTGGGAGAAAGCCATGAATGGAGACCAAGAAGCTTCATGGAACGTATTTGAATCGCTTTCGAGTTGGGGTAGAATGTACTTTTCATAAGTTCTAATAACTTTGTTCTCAAGAGTTTCAAGCTGAAAGTTAGTTTCATATTTGATTATGTTCCTACATTTTTATAATGTCTGTGCCCACATTTGGCTACTTAAAGTTGCTATACGAGATTTTAATCTTTATGCTAGATGTTGAACCTCAAAATTACAAAGAAGTTGTAAGTTCTATTGAAAGTACTTTGTGGAAAGAAGTCATAAGGAGTGAAATTGATTCCATCTTATGGAACCATACTTGGGAATTAGTGGATCTTCCACTAAGAACAAAATAGCTAACTTCTAGATGGATTTTGAAACGGAAAATTAAAGCGGATAAAACAATTGATAAGTTTGAAGCTCGAAGGGTATACAAGGTTATAAAAATAGGAAGGCTTTGATTACTTTGATACATATTCTACTGTGTCGAGAATAACTTCTATTATGATGATACTTGCAATTGTTGCTTTATGGAACCTTGAAGTATATTAAATGGATGTAAAAACAACCTTTATAAATGGAGATCTTGAAGAAGAAATCTACATGGAAAACCTGAGGGTTGTGTAGCTTTAGGTTAGGAAAGGAAAATCTGTAAATTAGTGAAGTCTTTATATAGACTTAAGCAAACACCAAAACAATGGCATAAAAAATTTGATGATGTGCCATGATGGATAGACCAAGTGGAATAAACAAGGGTTATAGGCATAAGACTTGATATTACTTTCACTATAAGCAATTTAAGTAAATTCATAAGTAATACAGGGGAGAATGATTGGAAGGCTATCGCGAGAATACTAAGGTATTTGTGAATTCTCATGATTACGGATTACGTTACACGAGAGAGCTAGTTGTACTAAAAGGATATTATGATGCCAATTGGATAATTGATATTAAAAATTCTAAAGGTACAAGTGATACATGTTCACTGTAGGAGGAGGAGTGCCTTGGAAATCTTCAAGACAAACAATCATAATCAGATCCACCATGAAAGATGGGTTTGTAACCTTAGATAAAAGTAGGAAGAAGCTGAATGGCTACAAAACTTCTTAGAGGATATTCCTAGATGGCCAAAACCTATGCCCACAATTTGTATACATTGTGATAATCAAGCAGCGATTAGGAAAGCAAAACACGTGATGTATAATGTTAAGTTGAGACACATGCATCATCAACATAACACCATTAGACAACTGATCTCAATGGGAGTTATCTCTGTTGACTTTGTAGGTTCAAAAAAATAACACTACGGATTTGCTAACCAAAGGGTTAAATAAAGATCAAGTTAATAAGGCATCAAGAGGAATGGAACTGAAGCCATGAACGTTTAAGGTTCTATGTGAAGGAAAACCCAACCTTGTTTACTGAAAATCCCAAGATCTAGGTTCAATAGGACAACTTAATTATATAACGCTTGTGAGGTCATTGTGGGGATCAAATGCTTATCCATTCCTGTGACGTAAACAATGATAAAATGTGAAAGGTTAAGCTAGGCTTTTAATGATTCTTTATGCTTCAAAAGTCTGAGCAAAAAAGATCATTTATGTGAGAGTGGAGTGGTGTCGCTCTAAAGGAGACTAATGGGGCTTAGTTCTCTGAAACTCTTGTAGAACCAGGAGAAGTTCAAGACTATAATGAACATAACTATGAGAACCAAAAACTGTGTTATGTTGGTATTTGTGTGAGGTATATCATCGTTTACACAAACGATAAAATAGTTCAAATACATCACATCTACTAGTCAACCAGTGAAATAAATATAATTTCACAAGGGAAGGTTGAAGGATTGATGCCTACCTATCCTATGTAGATATCGACTGTAAAGTTATACCACCAATTCAAATTTTGAAAAGTTTGTTTCGTTTTTAATTTTCATTCATGTGGGGGATTGTGAAAAAATGGCTTTTGATAATGTGATTATTTATCAACTTTGGGCTTAATTATATTACAGATAGATTGTAGTTCAAATAACATGAGTTATGTAATCATATTCTACGCAACGAGATCTTTTCAGTGGTATATAATACACACACAACGGATAAATAATGAACGAAAAATTGAAGCTCAATGTGAGCTTGATGCATAGGAATTTGTAGAGAAAAATAGGATTAAAATTTCATATCCCATATCCCCTTTTTATGAGTAGAGCAAAGAGTATATAGGCTCAAATATTTCTTAAGGTGTTAAGAATTTACTAGCCATAATGTCTCACTCACATGTAGGGGGTAGAAATCCTCGCCTAGCAGATTGGGCTGCACCTGCACAACCTAGGCAACATGAATGTAATATTGAAATGGGCCACTACGGGCTTGTCTTCTTTTGCTTTGGTCCGGGTTATTTTTTCTCTATAAAAGTTGTGTCTCTTAGGATTCCTAACAGATTTTTATTGCCAGATTAATTGTATTAAAAATAATTTAACTTGGTTAATTCTCATTAAGGAGATTTAATCTCCATTAAGCCAATTAAATTCCAAAACCTCCATTTGCAGCCTATTACATTAATTTTTCGTTCTGATTTTCAAAATACTCTTGGAAAATTTGTAAAACATATTTCTCTCCATTTTTGAAATAGGCTCTTAGCTCTAGGTTCTTGTGATTCTTTTCAACGCACAATTAGATTCACCAACACTGTTATTGTATTCTCATAGACAGTTATTCATAGCAGACAATTCTTGTCTTAAGGAAACTGCTTATACAAGCCTTAGCATTCCTTCCTCATTTTCCGGTTAAGGTTTATTTTGTTTATTGAATTCTGTAATTCACTACATTTCAATAAAAATTTGTTGTCCATTCCTGTACTACTCTTACTTTGCCTTTTTTTTTTTTACTAAATCTACGCTTCATTATTATTAATTCATTATGTCACTCACTTTATCTTTCTTGCTTTTTGTGTCTATTTCCAATGCTTGAATGGGTTTATGAAATTGTTGGGATAAGGGATTATGTGAAGGTTGGCAAGAAATATAAAGATCATATCGGGTGGTGTAGGTGGAGTGTCTCCGAATCTAACTTTGTTGAACTTCTTGTTGTTTGTAAAGCACTTTGGATCTCTTCTTCCTTCCTTCAGTCGTAATTGCAGGTTGCAGCGATTCAATTTGAGATACTGATTCTTTAAATGTGGTCTCTTGGCTTAACTCCTCTTGGGTCCTTAGACCTTGGAAATTCTCATCCTTATAGCTGAATTCCTTTTTATTAAATGTCATCCAAACGTAAGAAATGAATTGTTAAACGAATTGAATTGAATTCTAACATGCAAATTCGATTCTTTTCTTAAATGAACTTTGTTCAAAATAAAGGGAAATCTAAAATTGAAGGTATCAATAATGGAAATATATACAATTTAAGATAGTCACAAATTAATGGATTAAAACCCCTTTGAAATATATATATCCAACCCTCCACATATTGATAAATAGTTTTATTTTCAAAATAGGCTATATCAGTTTAAAAGTTACAGATTAAATATTTTATTCTACGTGAGGAATATATATTTTAAAGAAATTGCATTGGTTTAGCCAGAATTTTTAATAATTATACACTGCCACACATTAGTAGAACAGTTAAGAAAAATTTGAAAATGAACAAATTACATAAAATCTGAATTTATAGACATAAAATTGAGTAGAAATTTAAAAATTCCCATATTAATTAACCACTTAAGAATAGAAAGAGTCCTAAATTTCATGACAACTAAATGGTTTATTACATTTTTTTTTTAAATTTTGCTATGTAATATTCCTATATTAGTAACATTTCAAATTGATATGAACTTTTTTCCTCCTAAATAGAAGTTTAAAATGTCAAATTTTTGGTTAGGCACCATATGATGAGCTTAAAATTCTCTTATATCAATTTTAAAATCATGATGCGTGGCATTCAAGCATGATGATACCGTCCATCAAAAATTGCATTTTAACTAACATCAAAAGCTTACTAACCAAACCTCACCAAATTGACATGAAATTTAAGACTGGATTAAACTTAAAATTTAACCAATTACATAAACCAAAAATGTCATTTTTATTATTCTATATGATTAATATTAATTATTAATAATCCAGTAAATCAATTGTATATTAATTATAATTGTCAAAATAAGCTCAGTTTAACTGACAATATTTACAGTAACTTAATTGTTAGATATTTATATATTCTTTTTAAAGATGATTTGCATTAAGCAAGATTTCTAATTACATTCGGGAGAAATAAGGGAAATCAATCTTCTTACATTTCACAAAAAAACATAACGAGATGAATAACATTGTATAAGATATTCTCAAACGAAACCACATTGTCAAAAAATTTTCTATATATATATATATATATTTTCAAATCTTCGTACTAAGGGTCATTTCCAAAGAGAATTGCAAAGGCAACTGAAAAAAGTCAATGGCCTATAACACGAAAGTCAACTAATCTCAAATAGAGAAAGTCTATTGTCACTTAGGTTATGTTTAAAGTTTAATTCACAATGTATAATATATCTTTTAATTGAGAGATTAATTTGATCCACTTGAACAAAGCTTTTAGCACGAAAACTTATTCATTTTTTATCCCTCAGTTAGCGTACACATGTTTAATCTTATGGAAATTTTCTATATTTATTTTTTTATAGACACTCCAATATTGGCCTATACTTGTGAAATATAAAATTAAATTATAATATATTTCCTCATTAATAGGAGGCTATTATACTCATAAATATATATATATATATATATATATATATATATATATATATATATATATATATATATATAGGATTTAGCCCCAGAACAAGGTTGAGGTTGAAAAAAAAACCATTATAATACTTGGTTAGTAAAAAAATGCTAGAATGGGGCTTGATTAACTGGGTCATTTTCGGAACCAACGTTTCCGAAAATGGTTTAATTTTTTTTTTTAAAAGAAACCTTGTTTTCGGAAACAGAGTTAAAAAATAATAATAAAAAAAATTAAATTCACGAGCATGGGAATCCCCACAGTTGGGCGATTCCCACGCCAGTTGCATGCAGACGGTACGTAAAGGAGGTAAAATTTTTGTTTGTCTTTTTTTTTTTTTTTTAAAAAACCCTGTTTTCGGAAACTCTGTTTCCGAAAGCAGAGTTAAAAAAATAAAAAAAAAAAATTAAATTCACAGGCATGGGAATCCCTACTGTTGGGGGATTCCCACGCCAACCGTCTGTAGAGATTTTCACCCGAAATCATCTGAATAAATGCGGAAGATCGCGATAATTTTCTCAAATCCGTGCCCAGGAGCAATTGAGATGAAAATTGGAAAATAAAAAATTTATCAAGAAGAGATTAAACTCTTACCAGGAGTATCTCTTCTAGAGAATGGCTGCAGAAATCAATGCAGATTCTCTCCTCGTTGACGTATACGAACGCCTGTGGAACATGACCCGTGCTAGTGTTGGAAATCAAAACCTTTGAGAGAGAGAGGCAAGGAATTTCGGCTATCGCTTGTTCTCCTAACTTGGCCGAATTGCATAGGGTTATTTCAACCCTAGATGGCAAAAATTTCATTGAAATTTTCGGCCCATTTTGGCTTTATTTTGTGTGAGCTTTTCCTCTTATTTTTAGGCCCAAATCCATTCTAATTCACTTGGTCCAAATTAATTTCAAATCCAACTTTAATTTTAACATGTATATAATATATTACACCATGTAACATATTATTTACATTTAATCAAAATTGATTTGATCAATTAATTTAACCCATGAAATTAAAATTGGATCTTCCCAAAATAAACTCATATGTAAACCTATACATATGAAATATTTCCACCTAGGAAATAATCTCATAAATTAATTCATTTAATTAATTATGAGAATGCCAATACTAATATTAATTTTATTATTATGATCAATCCAATTGATCTTTATAATATAATTAATATAATCCTCTCTCTCCAGTGCGTATACTCCAAGTATACAGGTGATTCCTTAAGACGTTCGATGTGTACGATCCCGTAGGCCCATCTTTATATTGGCAGTGGGCCTATGGCCCACAGACTGTAGGCGGGCTCTAGCAAGCCACTGCAGCCCCTAATTAAGATGGAGATGGCAGTCCAACTGTAATCAAACCCTGTAGTTTAAACTTGTATGTCCCATGTCATCAATATCGGTGTCGAACACAGAGGCATGGATTGATCACCCTCTTTTGTGTCTGGACATTAACTTGATTCCGAATGTACTAATGCTCACAAACAAGTTCCAAGTTGTTTGGGTGTGGCCACACTCTTATCAGTCACATTCATCAAGAGGCCGGTGATATCTTCTCAGCGGACTACTGAGTGACAAATCCCTTCTGCATATCCATAGTATTGACATGCTTAGTGGCATACCTGAAAGTACCCATACTTGGCACCCTGTTACAGGCCCTTTAGGCGTACCCCTACGTATGTGACCGCACATGCAACACCATCATATGGTCAGGTTAAAGGATCTATACATGTACTACACGAGAATCACTTGTAATACTATACCATGTGGATTTCTCGTTTAGTGGATCTATCCAGTACCATGCCCCTTTTGCATGTACCCATTAATTTGGTTGACATCCCATGTCCAATAACCGGTAAGACACTGCCATACAACCAGGTTAATGATAGTCTCTAGTTTCATTCATTCCCATGACTGGAACATACTACGAATCTCTTTATGGTCATATCGTTTTCCCTATCCATGGTCGTACTGTCAAGTGCATGACACTTGTCATCATGGATATGGATATGTCCATTGGATACTTCATTTAAGATATTGCACAAGATATACAAAATAAATGAATTAATGCCTTTATTAATGACACAAAATGTGTATGATACATAAATCCAATAAATGTACAATACAAAAACAAGGTCCAATGCCTCGGGACTAGGGCATATCCAACACCGTCTGCATGCAGTTGCATGCAGACAGTACGTAAAGGGGGTAAAATTTTTGTTTTTCTGTTTTTTTTTCTTATATATAGAGGGAGAAGTTACATAAGTATATATATATATGTGTGTGTGTGTGTATGAGAGTGAGTGAGAGGTGAGTTTTTTTAAGTTTGAGAGATTTGTGTGTTTAGTGAAAATAAAATTTCAAGTTTGCAGTAGCCGGAACTCTTGAAGGTGATATTTAAAAGTTTTCCCAATTTGAATACTTTTACATTTTTCCTTTTTCTGTTTTTGTTATAATGTTGCTTTCCTTGTTTGTTATCTTTTCTAAATTAATATGTAATTATTGTGGGTTTAACATATAAAATTTTTTCATTAGCATATTACCACTTGGCAATAGTAAATTATACATTTTCTTTATTTGTTTAATTTATCTTTATTTTTTTTGCTTCTTTAATCTTTGCAGTGATATTTGACTCAGCGGTTTATTAATTTTCAATTAAAGGTATGTAATTTATGAGTTAATTTATTAATTTTGCAAATTTAATTTTTAAGTTGTTTAGTAGTTGATGTTTATATGTAAGGAAAAAAAACTATAGTATTACTAATTATACATGTAATATTAATTTTAATGTTAATATACAACCATGTAGGTAGATTTTCAATTTGGTTTGGTTTTCGGTTATTGTTGAAAAAAAAAAACCGAACCGAACCGAATCGTAATAGGAAAAAAATATTTTTAAAAAATATGTATATGTGTAAAAATAAATTTTATTTAGGATATTATATATTTATATTATTATATACATGTAATAATAAATATTTTTTAAGCAATACTTTACATGTATTTGAAAAAAAATTGATAATAAAAAGAAAAAAATTGAAATTTTTGTTGATTGGGTTTTAGCTGAACCAAATCATAACCGAAATAAACTGGTTCGGTTCAGTGTGAGCGAAACCATATGAACTTTGGTTTGTTTTTTGTTTCTATTTTTCTTTTACTTTGGTTATTGGTTCGGTTTGGTTTTTGAACTGAGCCATGTTTTGCTCACCCTTAATTTGTTGCACTTAATTAGGATCAAAGACCTTTTTAGCCCATGTACTATCATCAGTTTGCCCTTTTGACCCTTGTGCTATTGAAATTTCCCTTTTACCCCCTGTGGTATGCAAAAACGTTCCAAATTGATACCTAGAAAACATATTCCGTCAGATTCTGTTAACAATTTTATCAACATAATCTGATGGAATATGCTTTCTAGGTGTCAATTTGGAACATTTTTGCATATCACAGGGGGCAAAAGGGAAAGTTCAATAGCACAGGGGCCAAAGGGGCAAACTAATGATAGCACAGAGGCTAAAAAGGTCTTTATGCCCACTTAATTGTCCATATGTTACTTGGTTGATATTTTTCCACCTTTAATTTATTATTATAGTACTTGGACAGGATTTTTCATAATATAGTAAATTTAATAAGCTAAATAAAAGTAATACATAGTTTTTATTATATTTAATGTGAAGTTGGAATTGAAAAATTTTTCCTAGTGTGTGCGTATATATATATATATATATATATAAATTATAAATTATTTAATTCTATACTTCTGTTAAATATAATTAGTTCAAATTTAATAGAATTTTATTTAAGTTTAATTAATAAAAAAGAATTTGAATAATAAATAAAAAATAAAAGTGAAAATATAATTAGTTGAAATTTCAAATAGAAAATTCAAAATAGAATTTAATATTTTAATTTTAAAAAGAAATTTTTTAATAGAATTAAACATTGATAGAATTTACTAGAAATAGAATAGAATTAAAATTCATCAATTTAATATAAATGGAGTTTCAATTTATAATTTAATATAATAAAAAATATGAATATAATAAAATTTCAATTTCATATTAATAGAATATATTCAACTAATTATGTAATTCTACTAACACAGTAATATGGAATATTTATTCTAATACTATATTAATAATATTTATTTTCTAATTTATTTCGATAGAATTGGTTAGCAATTATTATATAATAACAAATGAATATTGTGAATACGAAATTTTTCGGGTCTTAAAAAAAATCGCCTTGATTACCACTACTGTAATTACAGTCGTGGGGGTATTTTTACAGTCGTACGACTGTAACTTAAATTACAGTCATACGACTGTACGATCGGAGCAGGTTACACAGCCCATACCTTTCACTTAAAAAATTAGCCAAAAATCAGGAGCAATTAATGCTCGTTTACTTTGAGAAGCAAGGGAAGGATAAGAGGCAGAAACCAGCAAGAAAGAGAGGACTTTTGGCAGAAAAAAAAATAATTGAGAAAAACTTGAGAGGGAAATTGGAAAAAAAGAGAAAAAAGAAAGAAACCAAAACTTCATCCTTTCTTCTACTCTTTTCTTTTTAATTTTAGTGTGTTAAGGCCTAAAATCAATTAAAAATCGTAGGTTAAACTTGTTACACAAAATATAAATTAATTTCCAGACTTAAATCTACATAAATCCGTAACGTTTTGGAGATTTTCGGACCCATTTTGCAACCTTGGCACACCAAGGAAAAGCAGCAATTTGAAGTGGATTGGTGCGTTGCTAGGGGTCATTCCTACGGTGGATGAGCGCCAAAGAGGTAAACACACACTTTAATCCCTCACTTTTCTGCATTTTCTGGGTGTTTTGGTTGATTTTTGTGCATAAAACTTGCTTTTCTTGGCTTGCTATTTCTGAAAAATTAAGAACAGTCGTACGACTGTTTTTGTCACTAAGAACAGAGGTACGGCTGTAATTACAGTCGTGCCATAGTACCTATAGTCGCGCGACCATTGTTAAATTTCCTCGGTTTTTATTTCTTTATTTAAATAATTTTGGCGATTTCTGCTTAAGGGTGAGCTACAGTCGCACGACTGTAGTTAAAGTCGTACGACTGTAATTACAGTCGCGTGACTGTAATGCTCGCTTAGAAGCAGAAAATCCGGAAAAATCCATAAAAATTCATAAAAATCGCAAAAATTCATAAAAATTCTAAAAATTCAGAAAAACTAGAAAATCACCAAAAAATAAATTTGTTGTGTGCATTCACCGCCTTAGATTTAATTTCCAGTGAAATTGCATTTAGAACAATACCACGACGGAGACCCGATTCTCCCGAAAACCGACCCACCTCACATGTTAAATTAAATTAAACCGGAAAAATGTTTTCAAAACGGTTTTCTGACAAAACCAAAATACAGGGACGTTTCAAAATCTTTTCCAGGTCTAATCGGTTCGACTAGCCGAGCCAACCCAGTTATCCCCCTAGATGCATGCTCCCGATCTCTAAAATCCCTAATTCTGTCCTGTTTGAGTCCAATTTGTGGTGTGCTATAAACTGTGTTAACCATTTATTTTACAGCTTTAATTTCTTTATTTTTACTTTCAATGTAATTTGTAGCTTAATTCGTGTATTCTAGGCGATTGTAATTTTTGGATTCTCGTGTATTCTAGGCGCTTGTAATGTGAGGCCGAGAGTTTTCATTTTCATTCGATTGGGTTGTAATAATTTATATATATTTACTGCTTTATCTTCATTTGTGTGCACGCTGTATGTTTCAATTCAATAAAATTAATTTTTAGAAATTTAAAGTGTCATCATAGAACATTGGCCATATTTATTTTGATTAGACATGAAATAACTTGTCCGAACCTAGATCGCCGGAAAGTGTGGCAGTTCCCGCTTTGGTTCAGCTACACTGTAATTTCCCAGTTTGCTGAGCCGGGTGGCTACTCCTACACTTTTTATCAAGATTTAGGTCTCGATTCTTTTACAAAATAATTTAATTTTCCAAAAATGAATTTCTAATCCGAAAAGCCCACGCAAGGGAGGGATCTGTCCGAAATCGAGGCACCCCTTCCGAAAGGGAGTCCGTGTTCCGTTGAAAACGTCGCTCGCTCACAGTGGCGACTCCGCTGGGGATTTCTTACAAAAGTTTTTCTTAAAACTTAAAAGAATTTGACGAGCCCTGAAAAATGTCTAATCAAAATAAGGTGGATGATTATTGCATGGCATTTTATTTTGTATTTTTAGTTAGATATCCTTGCATTAGGTTAAGTATCCATTATTTAGCCCGTTGAATTATTGAAGTGTCACCTTTGTTCCTCATGGTCTTAGGGGCACAGATACGAAACACCACCCATAGCCTCGTATGAACCCCTTCGTTCGGACCCTTGAGTGGGGAAAGGTGAGGAGTATGTTTTGCTATGGGAGCCTTGATTTTAACCCGACTTGGACGGAACTCATATAGGCAACCTTAGTTGGTTTCTCTTAGGATACCAAAATAAATTGTGTGAATATTATAAATTACGCCTTCATCATCCCCGGTTGATGATCGAAGAAAACCCCACCTAGGACTCGATTAGAATTTTTGAGACCGACCACGTTTGGAGGAATAAGGTTGGAGGAATATGCTTTGTATGCAATATGCTACTTGCCTCTTATTTCTTCATAACATACCGTTATCAACATTTTTCACGAACATAACATACTACACGCAAAGCATTTGTGTGATATTAACTCATATCTTCTGTACATCCATTTGCATTTTTTCGCGTGAAAATACATTAATCACCCGTGTGACATTTACACTAACCATATTTTTGCAGCCATGTATTTCCTCATTGTGTGGAATAATTAATTCATGTGCATCATTTGAATGTCATAAGCACTAACAGGTTTATCTGTAGCCATATGGAATGCATGTTATGCATAAAACATTCAAATAGGCCTTGAACAATCCCATAAGTGTCACACACATCTCATCGCCTACCAAGTAGGAAATCACTTAGGTGCTCCACGAGCGCCGAAAAATTTCATTTCATGCATTAAATCATTTAGGTCCTCCACGAGCGCCGAAAAATTTCATTTCACCCATCAAGTCATTTAGGTGCTCCACGAGCGCCAAAAAATTCCATCACATACATTAAGTCATTTAGGTGCTCCACGAGCGCCGAAAAATTCCATCACATACATTAAGTCATTTAGGTGCTCCACGAGCGCCGAAAAATTTCATCACATACATTAAATCATTTAGGTGCTCCACGAGCGCCGAAAAATTTCATCACATACATCATATCATTTAGGTGCTCCACGAGCGCCGAAAATTTTCAACACATACATTAAATCATTTAGGTGCTCTACGAGCGCCAAAAAATTCTATCGCATCCATTAAGCCATTTAGGTGCTCCACTAGCACCGAAAAAATTCCATTTCATGCACTAAATCATTTAGGTGCTCCACGAGTGCCGAAAAATTTCATCGCATACATTAAGTTATTTAGGCGCTCTATGAGCGCCGAAAAATTTCATTGCATCCATTAAATCATGTAGGTGCTCCACGGGCACTGAAAAATATTTCATTTCACACATTAAATCATTTAGGTGCTCTCCGAGCATCGAAAATCCTGACCATATGCCACGCGCATGTTCATCTCATTTCACATCACAAAAACCCAAAATGCTCCCTTGAGCGCCGAAACTCTGCCCGTTCACCAAGAACGTATTCATTTCATATCACGATTTGGAAGTTCAGATACTCTCCGAGCATCAAAATTTTCTTTCGTGCACCAAGCACGAGTTCATTTCATATCATAACATTAAAACCCAAGGTACTCCCTGGACACTGAAATCCCAACTGTGTGCCACGCGCACGTTCATCTCATGTCACAACATGAAAACCCAAAATGCTCTCTTGAGCACTGAAACTCTGCTTGTCCACCAAGGACGTGTTCATCTCATATCACAATATAAAACCCGAAGTGCTCCCTGAGCGCTAAGGCTTCATCCGTGCATCAAGCATGCAAACCTCAATTCACAACCTACCCAAGTAGGAAGTCATGCACACTTCACCACCTAATTGGTTAGTTGTTCAAGGTTCGCATCACAAGGCCATTCCATACGACATCCATATATCATTCATTCGGCATGCCATGTATACATGCACATCACCTGGAGTTCATAACTCTGTGGGTGGTCATCTTTCACTAACCTTGGTTCAATATGTTTTGTAGTTTGGCGTAGATCGGGACACAGACTGGTGAGGGTGGAACGATGTGATTCATCATCCAGTGAGTCTGAGGAGTCTGTTCGGTTCGGAGAGGTTGGGACAGAATCCGGGTCAAGTGCTGAATCTTTGCCAGAGCTTGAATTATCACAACAGAGCTTTCAGGAGATGGCCATCACACCAGACACTGCTGTTGCCATACTAGCCACTACCGCCCTTCGGGGAGTTCATGAATTCAGATGAATTCAAAAACCTCATTAAGAGTCAGGTTCAGAATGCACTGAATGAGTCGGTTACTCAACGACCAGAAAGGGCTGCCTGAGAAGAGAGTAGTGGGGGAAGATTGAATGATGGGCTCTCAGATGCAGAGAAGCTCGAAGGGAAAATGCTGAAAGACCAGTGGAGTCTGCCCTGGAGAGGAAGATCAAAGAAATGGAGGAATTTATGGCAGGAATACGGGTGAGCTCCAAGGCTCAGTCTTCTAAGCCCATTGATCCAACCGCACTCATGGCCGGAGGAATTGAGATGCTATCGGTGGGCTTCCAGATGCCCAGAATTGCTCCTTATGTTGGGAAGAGTCCTCCTACGGCACACTTGAATCAATATGTACGAATCATGACAATGGCTGGGCTTACAATGAATCAGTTGGTGGGGTTATTTCCCACTACCTTAGAAGGCGGGGCTATCACCTGGTATAATAAACAGCCAGAAAGTGTGCAAGGGGACTGGGATGCATTGTCCGATGCATTTATAAAGTCCTTTAGCTTCAACACCCAACTGGAAGTCAAGTTACAAGACTTAGAAGCTGTGAAGCAAAAGCCTAATAAGTCCTTCTCCGAGTACTACCAAAGATGGATAGATAAGATGATTCTCTTTCATCAGAAACCATTGGATAAGATTGTAGTTTAGAAGTTTATCGAAATGTGATGAAATATCACAAGTTCCAGTCTTTGGTGGAAGTACATGAACTAGCCCCGAAAGGTGGAAAAGTACGAGATTGATCCTGCCTATAACAATTCCGAAGGGGGATATCGGAGCCGATCATATTCATCGGGGTACAAGAGCAATAGTAATTTTACAGCCTCTTCCTCAACTAGTGCCAAGCCGAGTCAGCCTACTACCCCAGTCAAGCAAGTGGAGGTAGCAGTTGTTGCACAAGGGGTGAACCAACAAGCGGCTGGGAAAGGAATCTCCATGGCAGGACTCTCTGGGGTAGATCTTCTTAAAATGCAAAAATTTGGGCTTTCTCCAGAGCTTGAAACCGTACACGCCTCCAGTCGAGGCGGACAAGAACAACTTCTGCTCCTATCATGTAACAAAGAGGCACAGAACCAATGAATGCCATGCCTTGAAGAAGGCAATCCAACAGCTGATCAATGAGAAGAAGATAGAGGAGCCTTGTCCGAAGCCCAATGTCCAGAACAATCCTTTGCCTCAATTTGAAAGGAGGGTCAACATGGTACAATCAGGATTGACCCCTAACTTTATGCTCGCACAGATTGCTAAGGCAAACCCGGCGATATAGGTAGTGGTGGGTGAAGAAGCTAAGCACACTGTGAAGGAAAATAAGCCTGTCAATTTGGATGACATTGAGTTAGATGATGACACAGATGAATTTGAGCTGATGAGTAGGCCCAAGCCCATAAGCCAGACAAAGCCTGTTTACCTCGTTTGCACTAAGAGCGGGATGTACTTAAGGAAAGAAGATGCCCCTATGAACAATGTCACGAGGAGTGGAAGAGTATACCCATCTGAGCCACAATGGCTAGGGGAACCCAACAAGTGGGCCGAAGCTCCGATCCAGGACTATGTACCAGTTAAGGTGGAGGAGAAAGAAGACTTGGTGGTGGAGCAGCTGAAAAAGATGCATGCACGTGCATCCGTGTGGCATCTAGTGATGGAGTCCCAAAAGTACCGAGCTACAGTGGTTAAGAAACTCATGGAAATGGATGCAAGCCCACTGATGTCCCCCGAGGAGGTGTGTATGGCGATCGGGAGTATGAAGAGTCAGCGATCCAACAGTCCCAAGGAAATCACTTTCACCAATGATGGCCTGCCACCGGAGGGAGTTAATCATAATCGGGCATTGTATTTAAAAGTCAAGATGATGGGTAGGATTTTGCCTTCCGTGATGGTTGATGACGGGTCAGCATTGAACATCTGTTCCTTGAAAATACTCCCAAGCCTTCACATGAGTGAAGAGGCACTCTCGAAATCCAGTACAGTAATCCGCGCCTATGATGATTCAAAGCGCTCTGTGATCGGTACTTTTGAAGCAGAAGTGGTGATTAGAGAAGTAAGATCCAATGTGCTGTTTACTGTCATTGATATTCCGGTGACGTTCTTTTTGCTCTTGGGACGACCTTGGTTCCACGCACTGGGAGGAGTACCTTTGACTTTGCATCAGAAGGTGAAGATCCCTATAGGGGAGAAAATTATTACTATTGAGGCTGATGAATCGTCTATGGTGGCAGCATTGAATTCATTCGAGCAACCTTTGACTGGCTTTCAAGTGGCGGTCATTTCAAAATAGGAGGAAAAAGACC
Organism: Euphorbia tirucalli; assembly: GCA_039660915.1. Classification (NCBI taxonomy): domain Eukaryota; kingdom Viridiplantae; phylum Streptophyta; class Magnoliopsida; order Malpighiales; family Euphorbiaceae; genus Euphorbia; species Euphorbia tirucalli. Next base: position 19,714,859 of record CM077639.1, read on the forward strand.
GGGTGTTCTCTCCATAGATCCACAAATACTTCCAAAAGCAGAATTTCATTCAAGGAAAAGGGCTCGGAGTCAATCAACAAAGGATCACAAAGTTTGACATCGGTGCAGGCCAATCATACCGCAGGGGACTTGGGTATAAAGGAGCTGATAAGAAAGAAGTGCCCAAGTCAAAGAAAGTCCATCTCCTAGATACATTTGTCCAGGCAATTGACAAGCCATATGACAAAAAGCCCGAGCCAATGATTGTCGAAGGGGAAACAGTTCCTGGATTTAAGATATTTGCTGACGTCGTTGATTTCTCTAGGTATGGAATTGGTTCTATTGATGAAATGCTTAAGCCCGAAGCGACGACCAAGATCATCATCCCTCCAAAGAACCAAATCGAAGTAGTGGCCCCTGTTGTTCTAGAGGAAAAACCGAAAGAAGGAGATGCAGATGCACTGGTGGATGCCATCACTAAGGCGTTTTCGGCCCTGCTGAAGAAAGGTTTAAAGGAGTGCCCTGTGAAAAAGGAAGTTGCCTCAAAACAAGCTGATTTGGTGGAAAAAGCCGTAGCTGAACTCACCCGGATGAAGGCTAAAGGAAAGGCGAAGAAAGAAAAAGATTTCCTATCAGAGGCACAGAAAGAGACTCTGGAAGCTGACCTAAATGACCTGTTCGAGGAAGGATCTACTGACCCTGAAGACCTTGCTGCTGAAGACCCTCCGTATGTGAAGGAAGAAAATGACTTTTATGTAAACATTTCTTCTGTATTTGATGTGAACAATTCCGCCTATAAGGCGATGAATGCAATGAAGTCTAACTTTGCTTATTTATGTGATGTTTTTCCTAATGGCTCTGTGCATACATGCAACATTCAATGTGTTTAGCATTCACGACACTGCATTACATGAAATTAATTTGGGTACAGTTGAAAATCCTAAAATGGTATCTATCTCCAACGAACTTACTCCTGAGGAATAGAGAGAACTAATAAAAATACTTAAAAGACATATGGGTGCGTTTGCTTAGTCTTACGACTACATGCCGGGGGTTGACAAAGGGATAGGAGAACACAGAATCCCAATAGATCCTAAGTTCAGTGCGATAAGGCAGAAGCTCAGATGTCTACGTCCAGAATAGGCCAAGAAAGTCAAAGAAGAAGTAGCAAAGCAGATTAAGGCTAACTTCCTAGAAGTGGTGGAGTAACCGGAATGGCGAGCCAACATAGTCCCAGTTGCCAAGAAAGATGGGAGAGTCAGAGTTTGTGTGGATTACCGAGACTTGAATAAGGCCTCTCCAAAGGATGATTTTCCACTCCCTCACATCGACGTTTTGATAGACAGTGCAGTAAGGGCAGTCATGTACTCATTTATGGATGGCTTCTCAGGATACAATCAGATTTGATGGATATCATTGACAAGGTTAAGACGGCCTTCATCACCGAGTAGGGGGTGTACTGCTACAGGGTGATACCCTTCGGATTGAAGAATGTCAGGGCAACTTACCAGAGAGTTGTTACAACATTGCTACATGACATGATCCATAAGCAGGTTGAGGTGTATGTTGATGATATGCTGGTCAAGTCCATGACCCGGGAAGAGCACCCTGCTATCCTGGATAGATTCATGACCAGAATTGAAAAGTATAACTTGCGACTCAATCCGAAGAAATATGTGTTTGGAGTAATGTCGCGCAAGCTGTTAGGGCACATTGTCAGTCAGAAAGGGATTGAGATGGAACCGGACAAGATCAAAGCCATTCAAGACATGCCGACGCCTAAAACAGAAAAGGAAGTCAGATCATTCCTGGGGTCACTTCAATATGTCAGCAGATTCATTGCCAGATTAACAACTATCTGTGAGTCCATTTTCAAGATTCCTCGGAAAGAACAACCAGTTGTGTGGAATGATCAGTGTCAAGTTGCATTCGATAGGATCAAAGAATACCTTATCAATCCTCTAATGCTGAAACCCCCGACTCTGGGAAAGCCCTTAATATTGTATTTAGCCATCGAAGAAACCTCCATAGGGGCAATGTTGGTCCAGGAACAAGATGATAAAAGAGAGCACGCTATTTACTACCTTAGTAAGAAGCTGCTGGATTATGAGACTCGGTACACCGTGGTGGAAAAGACTTACACCGCTATGGTTTGGTTGACGAAGAAATTAAGACATTATTTCCAATCGTATAAGATACAAGCAATGGCAAAGGTTGATCCAATGAAGTATCTCTGCTCTGCTCCATCTTTAACAGGAAAGCTGTCCTGATGATTACTTTTGCTGTCAGAATTTGACATTGAATATGTGATAAAGAAAGTGATCAAAGGAAGAGTAGTGGCCGAATTCCTAGCAAATCAGCTGTTTGAATCTGATTATGTGGAGAATCTAGAATTTCCAGATGAACAGTTGGCCATGGTGGATGTAGAAGTCAGAACATGGGTCATACACTTTGATGGAGCTGTGAACAAAAGGGGAGCAGGTCTTAGAGTAATCATTATAACTCCCGAGGGGGAAATAATTCCTTTGTCACAGCGGCTAGAATTCCCGGTAACCAACAATGGTGCAGAATATGAAGCCTGTTTATTTGGTATTGATGATCTTATCACACTAGGGGCAAATGATGTGACCATTATTGGAGACTCACTATTGGTGATTTGCCAAGCCACCGAGGAATGTGAAATCAAAGAAGAATCTCTCCGCCCCTACTTAGAGACTTTATGGGAGTTGGTGAAGGTGTTTGGGCACACTGAATTCAGAGACGTGACCAGAGATGACAATCAGATGGTTGATTCGTTAGCAACCTTATCGTCCATGTGGGAAGGACCTCAGAAGGCACCAATGTAGCCTTTGATCCTCGAGACTGCTAGAGCACCATTCCACCATTCTAGCGATGTCCTGACCCTAATGGCAGATGATAAACCCTGGTACCAGGACATAGCTAATTTCTTACAAAATGGCCAATATCCCGAGGAAGCAAATTCATCTGATAAGGCCATACTAAAGAAGCTAGCAGCTCAGTTTAGATGGTTTGATGGACAACTCTTTAGAAGGATTGCTGATGGATTGTTACTGAAATGTCTGACGGAAGCAAAAGCCAAAAGGGTTATGCAAGAGATGCATTCTGGGATCTGTGGCCTGCACATGAATGGTCTAGCTCTAGCGAAAAAGATTATGAGACAAGGGTGCTTCTGACTCATCCTGCAAATAGATTGTGCTGAAGAAGTGAAGAAGTGTCACAAGTGCCAGATCTACAGGGATATCAGCCATCTTCCGCCTATGGAACTACAGAATCTCATGACCCCTTGGCCATTCTCGGTTTGGGGTATAGACATAATCGGTGAGATTCAGCCTCCAGCATCAAATAGTTATAGGTTCATTGTAGTGGCGGTGGATTACTTTTCCAAGTGGGTTGAAGCCGAGTCTTATGCCAAAGTCACAGCTAAGAACATGGCTAAATTTATAAAGAAGCACATCTTCGTGAGATACGGTGTGCCACACCACGTGGTGACTGACAATGGGGTGCAGTTTCAAGGAGCCACAGCTGAATTGCTTGAGGAGTACTATGTAGAGCATCGCAAGTCTTCACCTTATGGGCCACAAGCCAACGGAGCAGTGGAGGCGGCGAACAAGTCCATTAAGAAGATCTTATCAAAGACCACTTCAACCTACAGAGATTAGGTAGATAGATTGTCATATGCTTTATGGGGTTACAGAACCAGTGTCAGGACACCAACAGGGGAAACGCCGTACTCGCTGGTTTATGGGATGGAAGCAGTCCTTTCCATTGAAGTGGAATTAAAGTCCTTAAGAACCATCTTAGAAGCTCAATTGCCTAAAACAGAGTGGGTAAAGGCGAGGTTTGAACAGCTAGCTATGGTTGACGAAAAGTGCCTCAAAGCTTTAGATCATCTGCAGATGTACCACCAAAGAATGGCTAGAGCTTACAATTGACGAGTTCGTCATCAGAAACATCCTTTGAAAATAGGAGATCTGGTTTTGAAACAGATGAGACCATCCAACACAGATGCTAGGGGCAAATTCAAACCTAATTAGGAAGGGCCATATGTGGTTTAGAAAGTACTTTCCAAAGGCACAGTGAAGATTATGGACATGGACGGCAATGAGTTCACCAATCCGATCAACTAGGACCATCTTAAACGCTACCATGTGTAAAAAAAAAAGTTTGTTCAGTTGAAAACCTGCAAGGGCGACTTAAGCAAAAATTAAGACAACGAGAGGTTGTTTATCAGCCAGAAAACCTGTACGAGATGGTTGATAACAGGAGTGAATTTGTTCGAGATATGTACCAATTTTGGCATTTTTAATTGTTACAATAATTGAATTTCATTAATGAAGTGCATATTGCGCAACATATTACATGAATGTTTGGAGTATGTTACATGATTCATTGTTAAAACATCCGGATAAACAAATTATACGCCTAGGCATAGGAATTGTGAAGATTGCATCAAAAAAAAAAGAACAAAAAACCAAAAAAACAAAAAAACAAAAAACAAAAAAAAAAGGAGAAAAAAAAAAGAGAAAAAGAAGAAGAAGAAAAAAAAGAGTAATAGAGTAAAATATATACATGTAATAATAAAAATCATGTCTCTCTCATGTCTTTCTCTTCTTGACAGGAAGCGATTTTGCAGCCTCAGAAGAAGTCAACCAACGGGAAGTCGCACGATCACGCGCCTCATAGGTCGGCAGGTCCCTGATCTCAGCCAGTGAATGCTTGTACCAATCATCCGTCTCCGTGGGACCAAGGAAAGCATAGCTCAACGTCACATGGTGAGTGTTGTTAGCCCAACGGAACCTAATGTGGTTAGGCTAAGAAGTAGTGTACTCCTCACAAGTGGTGACACAAGAATGCTGAGGAATACTCTGTGGATAACCATACTGCCGACAAAGGCAACTAGGAGAATAATATGTCATCCTAGTTAATCCCAACAACTAGACACCGTGCGCCCATATCTCTATAACCACATTGGTAATCTTCCACCAGGGGCAGACCCATCTGATCCGATCGTCAGTCAGACCAACCAGCCAAGCAGTCCATTCATCAGCAGACATGTCAGCGTAGGAATCAACGGAGAAGCCTCTTTCTTTGAAGTTGGCCGGGTGATACTGCTTAAAATTCCCCTTCGGAATCTTAAGAATTGATAGCTTCTCCAAAAGCCAAATCTGCAACATGACATAAAGTAACGGTTAGAATCTCATTTGGATGCTGAAGCATACACAAGCCAGTGAGAAGATTTACTTGGAGCAGTATAAGGTGGGGACCGACATAGAGGGAACCGCTTGTCTTGGATGCATGCAGGTTTATCAGGGTCTCGACAAGTGCAAAAGGAGCCGGAGATGCACCCACAGCTATCTGGGGGATAAAGGAGACAGTCCTGAAGGAGACAACCCCATCACTAGAACCATAAAAATACCGGCTCACTAGTAAGAGGCTAACCATACTAGCCCAGCCGACGTGATCCCTAGGGGCATTGATGCACCACTCTAGTATAGATTCCAGGTCCAGGCCAGGAGATGAGGATCCGGTAGAAAGAAGAGCTTCCACTTTGGGATTGGGAAGCCCAAACAAACTCTCCAACGAAGGAATGTTGCCGAAGGTGAATTCAGGAATTGCAATGTTGATTCCTTTGTGACACGGGTGTAAGCGCTGGAATTTCCATACGTAAAAAAAAAGGGTCGGCTCTAGTGCAAACTAGAGCCGGCCGGCTGTGATGGGTAGGCCAGAAATGTCCCAACATGTCCCAAGTCTGCAAAGTTTGGTTAAAAATGACAAAAAAAATTAATCTACGCAATTAATTCGGAGAATTATTTTGTCGGGAGAGGGATTTTGAAAAATCAATCAATAAGAAGAGGAAGAAAGAAAGAAAAAAAAAAAAGAAAACAGAGGAAGAAGAAGAAAAAGAAAAAGAAAGAGGCAGAGAGATAGGGAACCAGGGAGAGTCCAAAAACAAAGAGTTTAAACCCTAAAAATCAATCTCAAAACATTAGCAACAAGTTACAAAACCTTTACTCATTGACTCGGATCATTCCGGGTTGGTTTCGGAATTTTTCGGTTTTCGACCCGTTGGACTTTAAGGGCAAATCCTAAGTTTCCAATCCGTTTCTTGACATTCAAAGCATCAAAACAACATCAAGGTAAACTCTTAGAGGCCTTAAACCTGTTTGCATTGCCTTTTCTGTGCGTTTTCTTTGTTTTTGCAAGTTTTAGAACCGAACTTACCCGAATAGAGCCGTACGGCTCTGTTCATCAAAGAACAGAGCCGGCTGGCTCTGGTTCCACAAGAACAAAGCCGGCCGGCTCTAACCAGAGCCGTACGGCTCTGTTCTTCAGGGACAGCTCCCCGATCTGTCCCGAAAAGCCAAAAATAGCCCGTTTCCCATTTTTATGCACTCTGATGTGATATATTTCGGCCCAAACTTATCCGTATGTCATAAAATATTTATTTTTTGGATTCCTATACATATGGATATTAATATTTTCAAGTTTTCCCGGGGTTTATTTTTTAACTTTGAGGGTTATTTTATCCGAACCGGATCTATGGTCTAGCGTTAGCGGACCCCTGAACTCTATAAGTCCCTGGAAAATATTAAAAACAAATAAAATGGTATTTTAATAAATGTTTTTGGTGTGTTTATTGTATTTTAGACCCTAGATGGATGTTGAATTTAGGAACCCACACGAACGAAACCATGGATTCCGGGATAACAGACCCATGAAAATGAAAATTCGCATGTAATCGAGCCAATTGTTTTCCAAAAATTAATTTTCCAGCATGAAATTACAGGGCGTTTCAAAACCGTTTTCCAGTTGCAACCGGTCCGACCGGTCAGGTCGACCCGGTTATCCCCTAATCGCATGCCCCCATTTCCTAAAATTCTCAATTCTGTCCTGATTTGAGTCCTACTTGTGTGTGCGATATAAACTGTGCTAACCCTCTGTTTTGCAGCCTTTTATTTTTATTTTGGATGTATTTAATAGATTTATCCGTGTATTTTAGGCGGTTGTAAAGTGAATTTTTTTTTATTTGATCGGGTTGTAATAATTTAATTATTTGCTATTTTACCTTAACTTGTATGCGCGCTGTATGCCTTTCATAATCAATAAAATTGACTTTAGATTTTGAAATACCATTTGAGAACATTGACAATATTTATTTTAAATTAGACACGAAATAAGGGACTTGTCCGAACCTGAATCTCTGGATTAGGTACAGCAGTTTATACTCGGTAGGGAGCTGTACCTGAATTTCCCGGATGAGCTGATCCGGGTGGCGACTCTGTCACTGATCTCGGGATTTTAGGTCTCGAGATCTTTCGAGTAATAATATGGGAAAATGTTTTCTACAAAACGAATTTCGAAATAAACGAATGGTTTTTCTTAAAGGAAGATGAACGAAATCCGATTTTCCCAAATCTCACCATGAAGAAGAAAGAATATTAAAAACAATTTCTTTTCGGACCCCCGCGTCCCTAATTTTTCCGAAGAAAAAGGTCGTCCGCTCACAGTGGCGACTCTGCTGGGGATTTCTTAAAAAGTTTTCTTAAAAACTTATAAGAATTTGACAAGTCCTGAAAAGTGTCTGATTAAAATAAGGTAGATGATTCTCTTTTGGTATTTTATTTGCATTTTAGTTAGCCATTTTTGCATTAGTTTAGGTATCCTTTTATAGCCCGGTGGATTGTTGAAGTGTCGCCTAAGTTCCTCTTGATCTTAGGGGCATGAATACGAAACACCACTCATAGCCTCGTACGAACCCCTTCGCTAGGACCCTTGAGTGGGGAGAAGTGAGGAGTATATCTTGCTATGAGAACCTTGATGTTATCCCGACTTTGACCGAACCCATATAGGCAGCCCTAGTTGGATTCCCTTAGGATACCAAAATAATTATGTGAATAATAATAAAATCGCGCCTTCATCACCCCCGGTTGGTGATTGAAGTGAACCCCACCTAGGCTTCGGTTAGAAATTTTTGAGACTGACCACGTTGGAGGAATAAGGTTGGAAGAATTCGTTTTGCTTGCTATTTGTTTCTCGCCATCTCGTGACACATCGCCATTGCTACCTACGCATTCATAACATACCGTAATCACCATTTTCCATACACATGACATATCATACATAAACATCTTTGTGTGATACTAACCCATATTTTTATGCAGCCATTTGCATTCTATTTTGTGTGTAAAACATTAATTCATTCGCTTGTCATCCATACTAGTGATTTCTTTTTCAGCCATAACATTAAACTTGTGTGATTAGCATTTTATTTTTGGCATAGCATACATAACATCATTGTGTATGTCATGCATCCTAACCCACGTTTTTGTGTAGCCATTTGCATATTGTGTGACATGTTCATTCACTACATTTCACTTAAATTAAATTAAGGGGCATTTCAAGGACACCTATCATGACCATCCCATTCCATTTCATAACATATAGGGTACTAAAAATTACCTTTGTTTTGCCAATGCACCGGATTGCATTTGGCCATTCCACCAAAATCATTTCATTCAATAAAAGCCACAACGGCCTTAGGCCCATTTCCATGTAACAATTTACACGATGCATTTCATGACATCATACCCATTTATCACAAACATCAAATAACACTGTGGTCCACATCCGACCACTTCATGACATTAGTTCACCATTCAAGGTACTCCCCGAGTACCCGATTAGTATACATATAGGCCCATAACATCACCAAATCATGAAAGGCGTTCCTCGAATGCCAAATCCTTGTTCGTGTCCCTGTTACACGTGAATTTCTCATAACACCATATCATGTGCTCAAAAGCATCAAAACCTTGTCCGCGGGCCCGGCCTATGCGACCATTTCATATCATCTCATAGACCTACAAAGCGTCAAAACTCTCCGTGTGCCGGTATACACGCGACCATTTCACAAATTCATTAGGTGCCCCAAAGGCGCCCGAAGCTCTGTCCGTGTGAAGGCCCACACATGACTTTTTGCATAAACATTGGGTGTTCTTGGAATGCCTCGAAAGAAGAAAGATAACAAAAAGAAAACATTCATATCATCATTTCATACATAATCCCATTCCATTCATTTCAAGCATTCTCAATTCCCTAATTTTCATGTCTCATCACGTCATTCATTCACGACCCTAATACCTCCTGTCTACTCCTAAGCAAAATACGCTGGAGGGACCTTGGACAAGATCCCAAGCTTCAAGGGCAGCTAGGAGACAGAGGGTAGTTGAGAGTGACAGTGATTCTGAGCCCGGGGAAGGAGTGAATATGGCAGAACAGACACCAAGCATGGCTGATGTTTTGAGAGATTTCTTCAGGTCGCAGGATTTCCGTGACATGTTAAAGGAAGAAATGAGGGCAGTGGGTAGAGAAGCTGGTGAGACTGGTGGTAGTGGAGTCGGGAAAGAAAAAGAGGCTGAGTCATCTCAACATGGTGGTGACGCTTCAGCTAGCCTGGAAAAGCTGTAGGAGATAGAAGTAGCTATGGAACAGAGGATGAAAGCCAAGTGCTCTGAACTAGACGAAGTCATGGCCCAGTTAAAGAAGGGGGTCAGTATCAGTGCTGAATCAAAGAAGGGAGTAAATGTGGATGCCATGATTAGTAAGGGCATCGAGACATTCCCCATTGGCTTCTAAGTACCGAAGATCCCTACTTACAAAGGGATGGGCTCGCCGGAGGCCCATGTGAACCTGTATGCCCGAGTTATGCTAACGGCGGGTGCCACGAAGCAGCAGTTGATCAATTTATTCCCCACCACACTGGAGGGAGGTGCATTTGGATGGTATAACTCACTATCAGAGGAGGAGCAATCTGATTGGGAAATTTTGTCTACGGCCTTCATCAAATACTACAGCTTCAACACCAAAATCCAGGTGAAGCTGTATGATTTGGAGAGGGTGAAGCAGAAATTCAACGAACCCTTTGATGAATAATACCAGAGGTGGATGAATAAGATGATCCTCCTAAAGAACCGCCCTGATGAAGATGAGCTTATACAGAAGCTCATTGATGGTAGCAAAGATATTTTCAAAAACAATATGAAATTCCATCCCTTCAAGGAGCTTAGTGAGGTTTACAGCATGGCTATGAAGATAGAGAGAGATGAAGAAGAGAAGCCGACCGGTCATAAGGGAGGAAGAAGCGCAGGGTACACCTCGAGGTATAAATCTACTACAGTAGCTGGGTCTGGCAGTGGTTCTGGTTCTGGTTCAGGTTCCGGGAACAAGCAGGGGTAATCATCGGAGGTGAAGCAGGTTGAAGTGGCTACTGTGAATCAGCAGCAAGGCAACCAAAACAGGGGTCCTGGAGGACAAGGCATATCACCTTGGACTCTTACTTTAGCAAAGATATTCGCCAAGTGTAGGAATGGCGGCTTGCTGCAATCTTTAAGGCCATTTGAGAAGCCATCTGAAGCTGACAAGGACAACTTCTGCACTTATCATGTGGTGAGAGGCCACCGAACCAACAACTGCTACAAGCTAAGGGATGCTATCCAGAAGCTCATTGACGAGGGAAAGCTGCAAGAGCCAGCTAAACCTAGCACTAGAACCAACCCACTGCCGGCATTTGAAAAGAAGGTTAACATGGTTCAGTCAGGGTTGCCGGCTAACTTTATATTTGCACAAGTTCTGCAAGCGAACCCTACGATTCAGGCAGTGGCGGTAGGGGAACCCGAAGTGGAGCCCAAACCTGACGAAAAGGGGGGATATAAGGAGATCAAGCCCGTAAGTCTGGATGATCTCGACTCCGAAGATGAGTACGAAGAATTTGAAAAAAGAGAGGCTGTTAAACTCCCAGCTGTTGAGAAGCTGAAGATTTCAGAAGTGCAGCACGTGACTCGAAGTGGAAGGGTATATCAGCCGGCAGATCAGACGAAAGATAAAGCACCGATGAATGGGTCGGGTAGTACTTCGGCACCGGAAGGAGTCGAGAAAGAAGACTTGGTCATTTCCCAATTGAAGAAGACCCCTGCACAAGCCAGTTTATGGCATCTGCTTATGACCTCCAAAAAGCATAGTGAGGTTTTAGTGAAGAAGCTATCAGAGATTGAAGTCTCCCCTATAGCTTCGCCAGAGGCCATGTGCTGTTTGCTAGACAAAGTCCATGCTGGAGCTCCTAATATTGTTTTCTCTGAGAAAGACCTACCTGCAGAAGGAAAGGCCCACAACAAGGCTCTTTACATTAGAGCCTATGTCATGGATAAGGCGATGCCGTGCGTTATGGTGGATGACGGCTCGGCTCTGAATATATGCCCGCTGAAAATGTTACCATTTCTAGGCATGAATGAAGAAGTGTTGAAGAGGTCCTCGACAGTCATTCGGGCGTATGATGATTTTAAAAGAACAGTGATAGGGACCTTCGAAACAGAAGTAGAGGTTGGGCCCGTGAAGTCCATGGTTGTCTTCACAGTGATCGATATCCCGATCACATTCTCCTTATTGCTTGGAAGGCCCTGGTTCCATCCTTTGGGAGGTGTTCCTTCCACATTGCATCAGAAGATTAAATTCTCTATGAATGATAGGATTGTGACTGTTGAGGCAGACGCCCAGTTGATGGTAGCTGCAGTGGATGAAGGAGTGGTTCCTTTTGGTGGATTCCAAATTGCTGTCATTAAGGAGGAAGAAACCACAGATGCCCATATGTTCCTTTATGAGAACTACATCCCGGAATGACTATCCCGATATCTGTATAAGCTGAACTTTGTCCCGGGAATGGGACTCGGGATTAATTTGCAAGGTGTGCCAGAATTCAATATCGACTCGGGGAAGTCAATGCAGTACGACCTTGGTTATATAGAGGGGTCATCCGAGCAGAAGAATCTGAAAAAGGGCAAGAATGGCAAGGTCATGATGAAGCCATTTCTGAAGGCAGGGGAAAGTCTTTACAAGGGCCAAGCTGAGCCGGTGCTGGTTGGAAATGTCGAGTACCCTGGCTTCGAGATCTTTGCAGATGTTGTGGATTTTGAGGAAAGCCAGGAAGAGCCAGTAGCCCCTGAAATGGTAGAAGAAACCATTGTTGAACTGAAATGGTAGAAGAAACCATTATTGAATCTAATGTGCTGCAAGGCGAATCACATAAAGAGAGGGAGGCGACAATAAATATGGCCGAAGAGGAGGAAGAAAAGAAAGCTTGTGCTGGAACTACAGAAATCATCTCAGGTGCTTTGACCGCTGCATTGAACAAAGCTTTTGGGAAATCCAAGGAGAGATTCGATGAGGAATTAATGGCCAAAGTGAATTTAGACTCTGTGGTCGCTGAAATCGCCAAAATTATGGAAAAAGCAAAGGCACAGGCGACCAGGAAAGAAGTAGAGAAAGTTGCAACCCCGGATGATGCTCTGGAAGGGAAGATGGAAGCTGATGAAGAACAAGGCCCTCCGCCTGTGGAGGATGAAAATGATTTTGTTGTATCTATTTCTTCCATTTTCAATGTAACTGATGTACTCTATGATAAGTTCAATGCAATGAAATCCCAGTTTGCTTACTTGTGTGATGTTTATCCTGATAATTCTGTGGATGCATTTGAATCACCATCAAGCATATTTAGCATACATGACACTGCATTGCATGAAATCAATATAAGTACAGATGAAAACCCTAAAATGGTACTCATTCCACACGAGCTAAAATCCGAGGAAGAAAGAGAATTAATAAGAATACTCCAAAAAGATGTTAAAGCTTTTGCTTAGTCGTATGAAGACGTGCCGGGTATGGATACAGAAATAGCAGTGCATAAAATCCCAACGGACCCCAAGTTCAGACCGGTAAAACAAAAGTTGAGAAGACTAAGGCCGGAATGGGCTACACTGGTGAAAGAAGAAGTGGCCAAACAGATAGACGCCAGGTTTCTCGAAGTGGTGGAGTATATGGAATGGCTAGCCAACATTGTCCCCGTGCCTAAAAAGGATGGAAGGGTCAGAGTATGCGTTGACTACAGGGACTTGAACAAAGCATGCCCTAAGGACAGTTTCCCACTACCTCACATTGACGTATTGGTTGATAGTGCAGCAAAAGCGGCAATGTACTCCTTCATGGATGGCTTCTCGGGATACAACCAGATCCTGATGGATGTGATTGACAAGGTGAAGACGTCATTCATCACCGAATGGGGTACTTTCTGCTACAGAGTGATGCCTTTTGGATTAAAGAACACTGGTGCCACTTATCAGAGGGCTTTCACAACTCTGTTGCACGATATGATCCATAAAGAAGTTGAAGTGTATGTCGATGATATGCTTGTTAAATCAACAACCCGGGAGGAACACCCTGTTATCCTGGATAGATTTCTAAAACGCATTGGAGAGTACAACTTACGGCTTAACCCCAAGAAGTGCATATTCGGGGTCACATCAGGGAAGCTGTTCGGCCATGTAGTTAGCCAGAGGGGGATTGAAATGGACCCAGATAAAATCAAAGCCATCCAAGATATGCCAGCTCCAAAGACAGAAAAGGAAGTCAGATCATTCCTAGGTTCCTTACAGTATGTCAGCCGCTTCATAGCACGGTTGACTCCCACGTGTGAACCAATCTTCAAGCTACTAAAGAAAGATCAACCAATTGTGTGGGATGAAAAGTGTCAGCTGGCATTCGAGAAGATCAAGGCTTACCTGGTAAAGCCACCAGTTTTGCGTCCTCCAATTTAAAGGAAGGCTCTGATTTTGTATTTGGCAGTTGAAGAATCCTCTATAGGGGCAATGCTTGCACAAGAACAAGACGGCAAGAAGGAATATCCTATCTATTACCTTAGCAAGAAATTGCTGGAGTATGAAACCAAGTATACACTGGTGGAAAAGACATGTGTGGCGATGATTTGGTTGACCAAGAAGCTGCGCCACTATTTCCAATCCTACAAGATACAAGTTGTGGCTAAAGTGGATCCAATGAAGTATCTCTATGAAGCACCGGAATTGGTTGGGAAGCTGTCCAAGTGGTTGTTACTTTTGTCTGAATTCGACATCGAGTACATCACGAAGAAAACCATTAAAGGGCGAGCCGTGGCAGAGTTTCTGGCAAACCAACCCCTGGAATCGGATTACACAAAGAATCTGGAATTCCCCAATGAGCAACTAGCCATGGTAGAAGTGAAAAGGTGGGTGATGTGCTTCGATGGGGCAGTGAATAGAAAAGGCGCTGGAATCGGGGTACTTATAGCAACACCAGATGGTGAGGTCATTCCTCTATCAAGGCTGATCTTTCCTGTAACCAATAATGGGGCGGAATATGAAGCATGCTTATTTGGAATGGAAACTTTATTAATCTTAGGGGCAAATGATGTCTTAATTGTTGGTGATTCACTTCTGGTGATCAGGCAAGCTCAGGGTGAATGGGAGCTAAAGGAAGAAGCCTTACGGCCTTACTTGGAGCTGCTACAGTTCAGAAAGGATTTATTCGGCCAGTGTGAATTCAGACATGTCCCCAGGGATGAGAATAAGATGGCTGATGCATTAGCTTCTTTGTCCTCCATGTGGGAAAATCCAGAAGAGACACAAGCTCAACCACTGGTCATAGTCACTTCTAGGCATCCTTACTTCGAAGTGCACGAAGTAATGGAATTATCAGTAGAAGAAAAGCCATGGTTCTTTGACATTTACCGGTATGTTAAGGATGGAAAGTACCCAGAAGAAGCCAGTGCTGCTGATAAGTTAACACTGAGAAAGCTTGTTAGTCAATTCAGAATCTTCAAGGACAAGTTATACAAAAGAACAGCACATGGAGTCCTTTTAAGGTGTCTAACAGAGCAAGAAGCAGAAGAAGTGATGCAGCAGGTACATGTAGGATCCTGTGGGCCACATATGAATGGGCTTGCCATGGCTAGGAAGATAATGAGACAAGGGTACTTCCGGATGACGATGTAAGCAGATTGTATAAGAAAAGTGAAGAGATGTCATGAATGTCAGATCTATGCAGACATTAGTCATCTTCCTCCACTTGAACTTCAGAATCTAGCATCTCCTTGGCCGTTCTCAGCATGGGGGATAGATATGATTGGTGAAGTTCATCCAGCTGCATCTAATGGACACAAATTCATAGTTGTAATAGTTGATTATTTCTCCAAATGGGTTGAAGCAGAATCCTTCACTAATATGATGGCCAAGAGCATGGTCAAGTTCATCCAGAAGAATATCTTCACTCGGTATGGGATTCCTCACCACATAGTAACTGACAATGGAGTACATTTTCAAGGGGCAACAGCTGAGCTATTTGCAGAGCATGGAATTGAACATCATAAGTCTTCTCCATACAGGCCTCAGGCTAACGGTGCAGTGGAAGCAGCTAACAAGGCAATAAAGAATATCTTATCAAAGATGGTAACCACTTACAGAGATTGGGCCGATAAACTGCCTTATGCTCTTTGGGGTTACAGAACCAGTGTCAGAATGCCGACGGGAGAAACTCCTTATGCCTTGGTGTATGGAATGGAAGCAGTATTGCCAGTGGAAATAGAACTCAGATCACTTAGAATTGCCTTGGAAGCTCAGTTACCAGAGACTGAATGGGTTCAAGCTAGATATGAACAGTTGGCAGCACTAGATGAAAGGCGACTAAAGGCACTGGATCATCTTCAGATGTACCAGTGCAGGATGGCCAGAGCCTATAATCGGAATGTGAAGTATTCCAAACGGCAGTTGAAGACGGGCGACTTGGTTCTAAAGCAGCTAAGGCCTTCCAATGTTGATGTTAGGGGCAAGTTCAGACCTAACTAGGAAGGACCCTATGTAGTGAAGAAGCTGTTATCAAAAGGCGCTATCAGCATCATAGACATGGATGGAAACGAGTTCACTAATCTTATCAACCAGGACAGGCTAAAGCTTTATCATATGTAAAAAAAAGAAAAAAAAAAGAAAAAAAAAGAGAGTCTGCTAGGCTGAAAACTCAAAAAGAGCGGTCTAGGCAAAAGTCAAGACACGAGAGAAAATAATCAGTCGGAAAATCTGAAAAGGACGACTGGTGACGGATTCTCGCTCAGTGTGAAATCTGTACCATTTAGGAACCAACTTGTTTCAAATGTACTCATTTTGACTTCATCAATAAAGTGAATTGTTTGTTTAGATATATTTGCATGGTTATGACAAATGCACAAACAAAGTTGTCTTGCATAAACACACATTCAAAGAAAGCACTTTGCATTCAACTGATCAATATCCTCGCATTATTTGGCAAATGAAAATGTATTAAATACGTGCAATTTAAAATCTTTTATCGTCCTCTAAAGTCCAGTTCATCTTCCCAAACGAGCAATAAAGGGTCATGACACCATTAAAAAAAAATAAAAATAAAAATAAAAAAAATAATAAAAAAAAGAGAGCTCGCTGAGGTGAAAACCGAAAAGGCACCTCAGGCAAAAGTCAGAGTGGCTCGCTGGGCTGAAAACCCTAGTTGGGCAACCCGGGCAAAAATTAGAGCACTTACAAACTCATAACTTCCCTACAAAGCAGGAAAAGCAGAACGCCCTTAGTATTCCCCATAGAATTCGTCACATCACTCCCCAGCAGAGTTTCCCCTACTATTCCCCAGCAGAATCACATAAAGAACACCATCAATTATTTCCCCGCAAAGTCACCATGTTACTCCCCAGTGTAGTCAACACAAAGAACCCCACAGTTGTTTCCCCAGTCGAGCTGTCACACTCTTCCCCAGCTGAATCTCTACAAGGAATACGACGATCATTTCCCCAGCAGTCACCTCACTCCGTCGATAATCACCAAACAATGCCCCAAGAAAAGCAAAATCAACCAGGGGCACAACCTATCTCCCCAGCGGAAGACAGAAACGTCCAATAACAGAAAGTACATACATGTACATATACATCATCATGCATCCATACATTGCATATATCAATTACTTATCCCCGGCTAGTCTTTATTCTTGATCGAAGGGGTAAAAATTTTTTGTTTAAAAATCTCTCGATCAAGGAATGAGGACTTGCCATTTTAAGTGCAGGAATTAATCCCCAGCTTAATATCCTCAGCAAGTCAGTAGATCCACCTCGAGTAATGTAAACTCGGTATTGGCCCAGATCCGCCCTATTATCTCAACTTTCTCCAGCGAGTCCGCCTCGAGTAATGTAAACTCGGTATCAGCCCAGATCCGCTCCATCATCCAAGTCCCCCCGCAGATCCGCCTCGAGTAATGTAAACTCGGCATCGGCCCAGATTAGCTTCATGTATTTCCCCAGGAAAGTTCACCTCGGGTAACCTTGACCCGGTATCGGCCAACTTCTTCATCAGTTTCGCCTTGGGTAACATAGACCCGGTATCGGCTAATCTCATCTCCAGCATCGCCTCGGGTAACACAGACCCGGTATCGGCTAATTTCACCCATCATTTGCCTCGGGTAACCTAGACCCGGTATCGGCTAATCCGCAATTCATCCACTCCTTTGCCTCGGGCAACCTAGGCCCGATATCGGCTTATTCTCTCCCCAGCACTGCCTCAGGTAACCTAGACCCGGTATCGGCCTATTTCATCAGAAGATGCATTTCAGTGTTCACGGCACTTTAATTCGCGCTCTCAAATTCATCATCTCAGGTGTTGTAAATCAGGAGCTAGATGTCGAATTTGGTCACGCAAGGGGCAGCTGTAAGCGCCGGAATTTTCCATACGTAAAAAAAAAGGGACGGCTCTAGATTGAGCTGGCAGGCTCTAGTGCAAACTAGAGCCGGCCGGCTGTGATGGGTCAGGCAGAAATGTCCCAACAAGTCCCAAGTCTGCAGAGTTTGGTAAAAAATGACAAAAAAAAATTAATCTACGCAATTAATTCGGAGAATTATTTTGTCTGGAGAGGGATTTTGAAAAATCAATCAATAAGAAGAGGAAGAAAGAAAGAAAAAAAAAAAGAAAACAGAGGAAGAAGAAGAAAAAGAAAAAGAAAGAGGCAGAGAGATAGGGAACCAGGGAGAGTCCAAAAATAAAGAGTTTAAACCCTAAAAATCAATCTCAAAACATTAGCAACAAGTTACAAAACCTTTGCTCATTGATTCGGATCATTCCGGGTTAGTTTCGGAATTTTTCGGTTTTCGACCGGTTGGACTTTAAGGGCAAATCCTAAGTTTCCAATCTGTTTCTTGACATTCAAAGCATCAAAACAACATCAAGGTAAACTCTTAGAGGCCTTAAACCTGTTTGCATTGCTTTTTCTGTGCGTTTTCTTTGTTTTTGCAAGTTTTAGAACCGAACTTACCCGAAT
Organism: Euphorbia tirucalli; assembly: GCA_039660915.1. NCBI lineage: Eukaryota > Viridiplantae > Streptophyta > Magnoliopsida > Malpighiales > Euphorbiaceae > Euphorbia > Euphorbia tirucalli. The sequence goes on from CM077639.1 coordinate 19,733,045, forward strand.
AGAGCCGTACGGCTCTATTCATCAAAGAACAGAGCTGGCCGGCTCTGGTTCCATAAGAACAGAGCCGGCCGGCTCTAACCAGAGCCGTACGGCTCTGTTCTTCAGGGACAGCTCCCCGATCTGTCCCGAAAAGCCAAAAATAGCCCGTTTCCCATTTTTATGCACTCTGATGTGATATATTTCGGCCCAAACTTATCCGTATGTCATAAAATATTTATTTTTTGGATTCCTATACATATGGATATTAATATTTTCAAGTTTTCCCGGGGTTTATTTTTTAAGTTTCAGGGTTATTTTATCCGAATCGGATCTATGGTCCAGCGTTAGCGGACCCCTGAACTCTATAAGTCCCTGGAGAATATTAAAAACAAATAAAATGGTATTTTAATAAATGTTTTTGGTGTGTTTATTGTATTTTAGACCCTAGATGGATGTTGAATTTAGGAACCCACACGAACGAAACCATGGATTCCGGGATAACAGACCCACGAAAATGAAAATTCGCATGTAATCGAGCCAATTGTTTTCCAAAAATTAATTTTCCAGCATGAAATTACAGGGCGTTTCAAAACCGTTTTCCAGGTCCAACCGGTCCGACCGGTCAGGTTGACCCGGTTATCCCCTAATCGCATGCCCCTATTTCCTAAAATTCTCAATTCTGTCCTGATTTGAGTCCTACTTGTGTGTGCGATATAAACTGTGCTAACCCTCTGTTTTGCAGCCTTTTATTTTTATTTTGGATGTATTTAATAGATTTATCCGTGTATTTTAGGCGGTTGTAAAGTGAATTTTTTTTATTCGATCGGGTTGTAATAATTTAATTATTTGCTATTTTACCTTAACTTGTATGCGCGCTGTATGCCTTTCATATTCAATAAAATTGACTTTAGATTTTGAAATACCATTTGGGAACATTGACAATATTTATTTTAAATTAGACACGAAATAAGGGACTTGTCCGGACCTGAATCTGTGGATTAGGTACAGCAGTTTATACTCGGTAGGGAGCTGTACCGGAATTTCCCGGATGAGCTGATCCGGGTGGCGACTCTGTCACTGATCTCGGGATTTTAGGTCTCGAGATCTTTCGAGTAATAATATGGGAAAATGTTTTCTACAAAACGAATTCGAAATAAACGAATGGTTTTTCTTAAAGCAAGATGAACGAAATCCGATTTTCCCAAATCTCACCATGAAGAAGAAAGAATATTAAAAACAATTTCTTTTCGGACCCCCGCGTCCCTAATTTTTCAGAAGAAAAAGGTCGTCCGCTCACAGTGGCGACTCTGCTGGGGATTTCTTAAAAAGTTTTCTTAAAAACTTAAAAGAATTTCACATGCCCTGAAAAGTGTCTAATTAAAATAAGGTAGATGATTCTCTTTTGGTATTTTATTTGCATTTTAGTTAGCCATTTTTGCATTAGTTTAGGTATCCTTTTATAGCCCGGTGGATTGTTGAAGTGTCGCCTAAGTTCCTCTTGGTCTTAGGGGCATGAATACGAAACACCACTAATAGCCTCGTACGAACCCCTTCGCTAGGACCCTTGAGTGGGGACAAGTGAGGAGTATATCTTGCTATGAGAACCTTGATGTTATCCCGACTTTGACCGAACCCATATACGCAGCCCTAGTTGGATTCCCTTAGGATACCAAAATAATTGTGTGAATAATAATAAAATCGCGCCTTCATCACCCCCGGTTGGTGATTGAAGTGAACCCCACCTAGGACTCGGTTAGAAATTTTTGAGACTGACCACGTTGGAGGAATAAGGTTGGAAGAATTCGTTTTGCTTGCTATTTGTTTCTCGCCATCTCGTGACACATCGCCATTGCTACCTACGCATGCATAACATACCATAATCACCATTTTCCATACACATGACATATCATACATAAACATCTTTGTGTGATACTAACCCATATTTTTATGCATCCATTTACATTCTATTTTGTGTGTAAAACATTAATTCATTCGCTTGTCATCCATACTAACGATTTCTTTTTCTGCCATAACATTAAACTTGTGTGATTAGCATTTTATTTTTGGCATAGCATACATAACATCATTGTGTATGTCATGCATCCTAACCCACGTTTTTGTGCAGCCATTTGCATATTGTGTGACATGTTCATTCACTACATTTCACTTAAATTAAATTAAGGGGCATTTCAAGGACGCCTATCATGACCATCCCATTCCATTTCATAACATATCGGGGTACCCAAAATTACCTGTGTTTTGCCAATGCACCGGATTGCATTTGGCCATTCCACCAAAATCATTTCATTCAATAAAAGCCACAGGGGCATTAGGCCCATTTCCATGTAACAATTTACACGATGCATTTCATGACATCATACCCATTTATCACAAACATCATATAACACTGTGGTCCACATCCGACCACTTCATGACATTAGTTCACCATTCAAGGTACTCCCCGAGTGCCCGATTAGTATACATATAGGCCCATAACATCACCAAATCATGAAAGGCGTTCCTCGAATGCCAAATCCTTGTCCATGTCCCTGTTACACGTGAATTTCTCATAACACCATATCATGTGCTCAAAAGCATCAAAACCTTGTCCGCTGGCCCGGCCTATGCGATCATTTCATATCATCTCATAGACCTACAAAGCGTCAAAACTCTGTCCGTGTGCCGGTATACACGAGACCATTTCACAAATTCATTAGGTGCCCCAAAGGCGCCCGAAGCTCTGTCCGTGTGAAGGCCCATACGTGACTTTTTGCATAAACATTGGGTGTTCTTGGAATGCCTCGAAAGAAGAAAGATAATAAAAAGAAAACATTCATATCATCATTTCATACATAATCCCATTCCATTCATTTCAAGCATTCTCAATACCCTAATTTTCATGTCTCATCACGTCATTCATTCACGACCCTAATACCTCCTGTCTACTCCTAAGCAGAATACGCTGGAGCGACCTTGGACAAGATCCCAAGCTTCAAGGGCAGCTAGGAGACAGAGGGTAGTTGAGAGTGACAGTGATTCTGAGCCCGGGGAAGGAGTGAATATGGCAGAACAGACACCAAGCATGGCTGATTTTTTGAGAGATTTTTTCAGGTCGCAGGATTTTCGCGACATGTTAAAGGAAGAAATGAGGGCAGTGGGTAGAGAAGCTGGTGAGACTGGTGGTAGTGGAGTCGGAAAAGAAAAAGAGGCTGAGTCATCTCAACATGGTGGTTACACTTCAGCTAGCCTGGAAAAGCTGCAGGAGATAGAAGCAGCTATGGAACAGAGGATGAAAGCCAAGTGCTCTGAACTAGACGAAGTCATGGCCCAGTTAAAGAAGGGGGTCAGTATCAGTGCTGAATCAAAGAAGGGAGTAAATGTAGATGCCATGATCAGTAAGGGCATCGAGACATTCCCCATTGGCTTCCAAGTACCGAAGATCCCTACTTACAAAGGGATGGGCTCGCCGGAGGCCCATGTGAACCTGTATGCCCGAGTTATGCTAACGGCGGGTGCCACGAAGCAGCAGCTGATCAATTTATTCCCCACCACACTGGAGGGAGGTGCATTTGGATGGTATAACTCACTGTCAGAGGAGGAGCAATCTGATTGGGAAATTTTGTCTGCGGCCTTCATCAAATACTACAGCTTCAACACCATAATCCAGGTGAAGCTGTATGATTTGGAGAGGGTGAAGCAGAAATTCAATGAACCCTTTGATGAATACTACCAGAGGTGGATGAATAAGATGATCCTCCTAAAGAACCGCCCTGATGAAGATGAGCTTATACAAATGCTCATTGATGGTAGCAAAGATATTTTTAAGAACAATATGAAATTCCATCCCTTCAAGGAGCTTAGTGAGGTTTACAGCATGGCTATGAAGATAGAGAGAGATGAAGAAGAGAAGCCGACCGGTCACAAGGGAGGACGAAGCGCAGGGTACACCTCGGGGTATAAATCAACTGCAGTAGCTGGGTCTGGCAGTGGTTCTGGTTCAGGTCCCAGGAGCAAGCAGGGGTAATCATCGGAGGTGAAGCAGGTTGAAGTGGCTACTGTGAATCAGCAGCAAGGCAACCAAAACAGGGGTCCTGGAGGACATGGCATATCGCCTTGGACTCTTACTTTAGCAAAGATATTCGCCAAGTGCAGGAATGGCGGCTTGCTGCAATCTTTAAGGCCTTTTGAGAAGCCATCTGAAGCTGACAAGGACAACCTCTGCACTTATGTGAAAGGCTTACGGACCACCTGGCTGCCAAAAGTCACATATGATTCACACACGTGTATATCACCGCGAAAATCCGTGTTCTTTGTCGTGTACCTAAATCTGCACCGAAAATCGAACTTTAGCTACACGAAGGGCAGCCTGTGAATACGAAATTTTCCGGGTCTTAAAAAAAATCGCCTTGATTACCACGACTGTAATTACAGTCGTGGGGGTATTTTTACAGTCGTACGACTGTAACTTAAATTACAGTCGTACGAATGTACGATCGGAGCAGGTTGCACAGCCCATACCTTTCACTTAAAAAATTAGCCAAAAATCAGGAGCAATTAATGCTCGTTTACTTTGAGAAGCAAGGGAAGGATAAGAGGTAGAAACCAGCAAGAAAGAGAAGACTTTTGGCAGAAAAAAAAAATAATTGAGAGAAACTTGAGAGGGAAATTGGAAAAAAAGAGAAAAAAGAAAGAAACCAAAACTTCATCGTTTCTTCTACTCTTTTCTTTTTAATTTCAGTGTATTAAGGCCTAAAATCAATTAGAAATCGTAGGTTAAACTTGTCACACAAAATATAAATCAATTTCCAGACTTAAATCTACATAAATCCGTAACGTTTTGGAGATTTTTGGACCCATTTTGTAACCTTGACACACCAAGGAAAAGGAGCAATTTGAAGTGGATTAGTGCGTTGCCAGGGGTCATTCCTATGGTGGATCAGTGCCAAAGAGGTAAACACACTTTTATCCCTTATTTTTCTGCGTTTTCTGGGTGTTTTGGTTGATTTTTATTCATAAAACTTGCTTTTCTTGGCTTGCTGTTTCTGGAAAATTAAGAACAGTCGTACGACTGTTCTTCTCACTAAGAACAGAGGTACGACTATAATTACAGTCGTGTCATAGTACCTATAGTCGTGCGACCGTTGTTAAATTTACTCAGTTTTTATTTCTTCATTTAAATAATTTTGGCGATTTCTGTTTAAGGGTGAGCTACAGTCACACGACTGTAATGCTCATCCAAAAGCAGAAAATCCGAAAAAACCCATAAAAATTCATAAAAATCACAAAATTTCATAAAAATCCTAAAAATTCAGAAAATCAAGAAAATCACCAGAAAATGAATTTTATTGTGTGCATTCACTGCCTTAGATTTAATTTCCAGTGAAATAGCATTTAGAACAATACCACGACGGAGACCCGATTCTCCCGAAAACCAACCCACCTCACATGTTAAATTAAATTAAAACGGAAAAATATTTTCAAAACGGTTTTCTCCCAAAACCAAAATACAGGGATGTTTCAAAATGTTTTCAAGGTCTAATCGGGCTGGCTAGCCGAGCCGACCCGGCTATCCCCCTAGATGCATGACCCCGATCTCTAAAATCCTTAATTCTGTCCTGTTTGAGTCCAATTTGTGGTGTGCTATAAACTGTGCTAACCATTTGCTTTGCAGCTTTAATTTCTTTATTTTTACTTTTAATGTAATTTGTAGCTTATTTCACGTATTCTAGGCAATTGTAATTTTTAGATTCTCTTGTATTCTAGGCGCTTGTAACGTGAGGCGGAGAGTTTTTATTTTAATTCGATTGGGTTGTAATAATTTATATATATTTACTGCTTTATCTTCATTTGTATGCACGCTATATGTTTCAATTCAATAAAATCAATTTTTCGAAATTTAATGTGTCATCATAGAACATTGGCCGTATTTATTTTGATTAGACATGAAATAAGGGACGTGTCCGAACCTAGATCTCTGGAAAGTGTGGCAGTTCCCACTTTGGTTCAGCTACACTATAATTTCCCAGTTGAGCTGAGCCGGGTGGTGACTCCTACACTTTTTATCGAGATTTAACTCTCGATTCTTTTACGAAATAATTTAATTTTCCAAAAATGAATTTCTAATCCAAAAACCCCACGCGAGGGATTTTTCCATCCGAAATCGAGGCACCCCTTGTAAAAGGGAGTCCGCGTTCCGTCGAAAACGTCGCTCGCTCACAAATATTATTATTATTTAATTTTTTTTTGTATATAATTATTAATTTTTAATAAGTGAAAGTGATGTTGCAGTATCTTTTGCTTATTGAAGTCCCTAAAACTAATAACTCATTGATCTAAAAACTATTCTATCGTGTGTGCATTTGAGGAGATCTGGACTTGTATATTTATATTATATTACATGATAATTTTTTATATTTATCATCGTATAACTATTATGCATATTCAAATATTGTACTGGGTTTTTTTTTGTACTAATTATTTTAACCTTATCATGTAAGGAGAAATGGCTTACCAACAAAGAGCTGAACAAATCATTGAGGCAAGTCCAATTATGCCACACGTGTTAGTACAACAAAATGTTCATCGATCTCAACTTTTATGAACAGGGCAGGTGAAGTATTAGCTACGGCCTTTTATTAATTTTGCCAGATGGAGGGTTAAAAATGTTGTTAAGTTAATTAAATACATTTTTTCGAATGATATATAATTCCTTAAACTTGAATAATGTCATTATAATATAAAATTTGTATCGTTCTCAGGACTGCCCATCCTTGAAATACATAAAAGCCGGGAATGATGATATGTACTGGAACATCGACCCCAGGATTTATTCATACCTATGACTATGTGGATTTGAGGGCATGGTGAAACTTGGTTCTATGCCCGTAGATCACCATTTGATCACTGCACTGGTAGAAAGATGGCGACCAGAAACTTACACGTTCCATCTCAGTGTTGGAGAAGCAACAATAACGCTACAAGACATTAAGATTTTAACCGGATTACATGTAGATGGTACAGCCGTGACAGGTAAATCCGAAGGTACTCATAGGGCACATCAATTATGCCATCGTTTATTGGGTAGGATTCCGGGTGAACATGATATGGACAGAAATTGGTTGAAATTAAGGTGGCTCGAGCAGCAATTTATGGACTTGCCTGATGATGCTGCTAATGTAGTCGTTCAATGTCATGTGTGAGCTTTTATGATGAATATGTTTGGTAGATTGATGTTTGTTAATCCGAAATCCACCACAGTTCATATCATGATGTTGAGTTTGCTTGAGGATTTATCTAAAGATGGAGTCAGTAGTTTTGCATGGGGAGCAGCAGTTTCGTCATTTTTGTATCGGGAAATGTCAAAAGCTACTGCTCCAGACAAGAAGCAAAATTAGGGGATGTGCCCAAATTATACAAGTATGGGCGTACGAGCGCTTCACAACTATTGCCCCTACATTCACAACAAACTACATCCCTTATAATGAATATTCGTATGCAATAAAGTAAATATCTATATTATTTGCTTACAAATTTAATTCAAATATATTATATGTTATTATTGTTGGATATGCCCTAACCCCGAGGCATTGGTCCTTGTATTTGTATCATACATTCATTGGATTCATTTATTATACTTATTTGTGTATTAATAAAGGCATTAATTCATTTATTTTATTCATCTTGTGCAATATATTAAATGAAGTATCCAATGGACATATCCATATCTATGATGACCAGTGTCATGCACTTGGCAGTAAGACCATGGATAGGGTAAACGATTTGGCCATGAATAGATCCGTAGTCTGTTCTAGTCATGGAAATGAATGGAGCAAGAGACTATCATTAACCTGGTTGTATGGCGGTGTCTTACGGTCATTGGACATGGGATGTCAACCAAGTTAATGGGTACATGCATAAGGGGCATGGTACTGGATAGATGCACTAAACTGGAAATCCACATGGTATAGTATCATAAGTGATTCTCGTGTAGTACTTGTATGGATCCTTTGACCTGACCATATGATGGTGTTGCATGTGAGGTCGCATACTTAAGGGTATGCCTAAAGGGCCTGTAATAGGGTGCCAAGTATGGGTGCTTTCGGGTATGTCACTTAGCATGGCAATGCTATGGATATGTAAAAGGGATTTGTCACTCAGTAGTCCACTGGGAAGATATCACCGGCCTCTTGATGAATGTGACTGATAAGAGTGTGGCCACACCCAAACGAGTTGGAACTTGTTTATGAGCTTCAGTGCATTCGGGATCAAGTTAATGTCCGGACACAAAAGAGGGTGATCAATCCATGCCTCTGTGTTGGACACCGATATCAATGACATGGGATATACAAGTTCAAACTACAGGGTTATGATAACAGTTAGACTGCCATTTCCATCTTGATTGGGGCCTGCAGTGGCTTGCTAGAGCCCAACTGTAGTCTATGGGCCACAGGCCCACTGCCAACATAAAGATAGGCCCACGAGATCGTACACATTGAGCGACTGAACACCGACTTAAGGAATCACATGTATACTTGGAGTATATACTTTGGAGAGAGAGGTATATACATTAATTATATTATAAAGATCAATTGGATTGATCATAATAATGAAATTAATATATATTTAATTGGCCCCTCATAATTAATTGGATTAATTATGAAATTATTTCTTAGGTGAAAATATTCATATGTATAGGTTTACATATGATTTTATTTTGTGAAGATCTAATTTTAATTTGATGGATTAAATTAATTGGTCTAACTAATTTTAATTTAAATGTAAATAATATATTACTTGGTGTAATATATTAAATACATGGGTAAATTAAAGTTGGGCTTGAAATTAATTTAAACCAGACTAATTAAAATAAGATTGGGCCTGAATTAAGAGAAGGAAGCCCACACAAATAAAAGAGCCAAGTTGGGCCAAAATCCCTTTAGGAATTTCGGCCAACCTAGGGTTTATCAACCCTAGGAATTTCGGCCAACTTATGAGACATAGTAATAGCCGAAATTCTTCCTAGCCTCCTTCTCCAAAGTTCGTGTTTTCCGACGCTAGCACGGGTGGTGTTCATTAGGCGTTCGTGTACATGAACGAGGAGGGTTTCTAGTTTGATTCCTGCAGTCTACATCCATCTCTTGAAAGAGATATTCATGGTAAGAATTTTATCTCTTTCTATTAAATTTTTGTTTTTCCAATTTCCATCTCAATTTCTCCTGGGCACGGATTTGAAGAAATCACCACGTTCTTCTGCTTTAATCGGGTGATTTCCGGTGAAAAATCCCAACAATTATTATAATAAATATTATTATTTGCCATCCGATTAATTGGTATACATAATGTAATGCATTTGCAGGTGGAAAGTAGCAATAGGACAACAAGGTTATGGTGCTCATAATGTTAAGGAACTGAGGATGTGGTTGGATTGTTTAACTCCTGATCAGGTTTAATTTTGTTCTTAAACTATATTTTTATTGAATTTAGATTCCCGAAATATAATATTTTTTACTCATACTTGTTAATATCATTATTTACATAGTTCGTCTGCGAACCGTACACCAAAGTCATTCAATTGTTGCCAGCATATTGTCGTCGTGGACAAAATATTTGGCGTTCCATCGTGCCAATTATATATTTTCATATTGTGGAGTTTCACCATCCCGATCGATGTATGCGACAATTTGGCATAGAACAACCTATCACGCAAGGGATAGAACAACCAAACTATGCTCTAGCAACAGTGAAAATGACTGGGCATGGACCTTGTGATTGGGCAATTAAATATGCCCTATACATAGAAATGTGGGATACGTGTCATCACAGGGTTGCATTGACGCTGCAATTGTAGCATCCGTTAGGTCCATAGTCTGAATATATGCAATGGTTCAAAAACATTACCAGACAATGGATGACCCCAAAAGGTGCACGAAATGATGTGCTGGTATGAAAATTCCTCATATGTGTTGAATAAAAATTCTGAAATAAAAATTCTGAAATAATTGTTCAATTTCATTGATTATGTTTGGGTTTCGAATTTTTTAATGCAGGGAATTGCCTTGAACGTTTGTATCACCTGGGTGCAGATCAATTGAACAAGGCCAATGTGATGAATTCATCAGGAAGCATGCTACGAGGGATAAACCAAGAATTTCATATGTGTACTTCATATCAATCACAACCTACTCCTCCTGCAATGATGTTTCCTAATGTCGAATTGCCTATGTCGAAAAGAAATCGAAAGAAGTTAACCTTCACTGATAGACATACAAGAGTTCCTCCCCCTCCAATTCCGGAAGGGATTCAGCGGATTCCTTATCCACTTCATCATCTTTATTACCCATAGCAGCAACCACAATTTCAAAATCTTTGTGATTTTGGTGGTCCATCCATGAGGAGTATAGTCCCATTACATGAACTTCACCAACAAAGTCAGGATCATCTAGAAACACAATTTGATAATGCTCAACATATGGTGTGTGGTTCTGATTTAAATATGAATGAAGTTCAGAATGTTCCCATTCAAGTCCATGAACATGCGCAAGCAGGTGGTTTTGGCTTTGACTTCACTAGTGGTGTTTCAGTTGCTGGAACATCGGATGCTAGACAAGGACAAGGGGATACTGGATGGGGTTCTTTTACAAACCTGCTAAATACTAATTTTAGTACAAGATGCAACGTGGACAAGGAATCCAGCGATAAATTCAGCAATGTTGTCGGTGAAGGGTCTTCATTCTGCACTCCGATGCAACGAAATATTCCAGCCTTCGGCTCACACAATTTTGATGATGCTGGTAACACAATTATGCCACCTCTGAATATGGGTGGTAACTACGAGATGGGCTCTGGAAGTGGACACCCGGGAACGTACTTTGGTAACGTGAACGTGAATTTTTCAGACAGTGTTCCTGGAGGCACGGTTTTAGACTTCTCTGGAGCATTAAATATGCCTACTGAACAATATATGGGGTTCCAACCCCATGTACCTCCTATGGCGGTCTAACAAAATGCGGTGGACCTAAATCTTCATCTAACACCGATAACGGAGATGCTTGTAACCTATGAAGAGCAGGTTGATACACGGCCCAACAGAAATTATCTTGAGTGTGTAGGGAGGGGTGTTCGTTGTGGAACATGCAGCGTTAAAATGTTACGACCCCGAAGACAAAATAGGAAATGTTAATGTAGTCGAAAAATTAAATGCTCAAAATTAAATATTTCCTCTCTTGTAAAATTTTTTATGTAAAACTTATACATGCATATGAATTATTAATAACGATCATACTACCTATCTTTCCTCTCCTGATGATCATACTACCTATTGTAAAATTAATAAATATATCGTAGAAGAAAATATTTTAAAAAACTGTTATGACATTACATAATAGAAGGTTATGGCATATAAACCTTAAATTCAAATAAAATCGTACAACCACCGTTATTAAATAATCATATGTCAAACTTAACAACATCAGAGCAAACTCAGTTTCAAAAAAATTAACATTACTACGTAATACATTTTAAACTTCGCAATTGAAAGTGAGTTACCCATCATCTGACATTTCATCATCAGATTGGTAACGTTGAATTGATAATATGAGACGTTCATGTTCAATTGATATGTCTTTACCGTTAGCCGTTGAATGCTTTTTAGCCAATTTTAACATATAATAATGTGACCTCCTCAATAACATCCTATTATTCTCTACTTGGATTTGTTTGACAGCAAGTCGATACTCATGCGGATTTCATCTAGGCATACTCAATGACCTACGGTTGACAATAGGTGCTTCCAGTGACTGTGTCATCCACAAAGTTGTTTGATTCTTGCACTCGATATTCCCACTCACGCTTTAAACCAGCATAATATTTCGCACTGTCACTTTCGATATATCTACGGTAGTTCTCGTTGAATGCTGGCAACATCCAATTCCTACGCCTGTTTGCCATGACTTATAACCCACAAAAGAAAAAAAGGAAGGTCATTCTAGGAGGTCTATATACTGATGTAACCCTCACAATCTTTTCATTGTGGTCACTGTGATAACAACTAAATATTAAAATGGTATCACATAATTTTTCCTCATAATATAAAGTCACGTTTTTACCAATTGTAAAAAACTATTCACCATCATTTTCTTCCTCTAGGAATTTAACATGAATTATAACAAATAAACTTTTAGCAATGTAATAAAAGTTCACACTAACACATAAAAGTAATTTATTATGCATACACATGGTTTCAACATATGATTAAACACACATTCAATAAAAGTTGTACACTATAATAGGAACCTAGTTCGGGACTAACACAAGCACTTTTTAATTTTCTTCATCTGACATATCAATGTCAGAAGCATGCTCGGGATGGCGTGAACATGCTGCATAAAACCGCGCTTGCTGCATGTCACCATGCTCAGCATAATCTCTAATGCGTTTTTGAAATTCGAAACGATTCAACCTAATCTTTATCCGATTATTTTCTTCGCTTATTCTATATAAAGCAGCACGAAGTTCATCATTGTTATTACGTGGCATGTTGATTGACTTGTAACGAAAACTTTTTGGCATGTTTTATATATATATATATATTAAAAAAAAAGCCAAGAACTAAAACTTATGCTTCAAATTTCGTTATAACAAACTCAACCCATCAAGCAAAACCAAGTGGACAAATTATTCAGAAGGATAATATTAATAGCTCCCATACAATCAAATGCATTGATAAACTTGGTTGATTTTATTAAAGGAGAAAATTAACAAGAAGTGAAACCATCTAAACTCAGAACTTCAAAATCAAGCATCCAAGAACAAAAAAATACTGAAAAATTATAAAAAGAATTACCTTAAGGAACTCAGAAACACAAGCTTTTTAAAAATCACAATTTTTTCTCTCTCCACCTCAACTAAAAACTAACTGTATCTCTCTATATTTCTCTCTCCAATTCTCTATCTTTTAAACATTTATTTTCTTCTATTTATCCATCCTCATACATATATATAGGCTGTCTCTTTTTTTGTTAAAATAATAATAATAATAATATTTTCAAACCCTTTCACGCCCTTGAATTTAAATTTTTTTTTAAATTTTTTAACTCTGTTTTCGGAAACAGAGTTTCTGTCAGGCGCTTTTCCAGCGCTCGACAGAAACTTGTTTTCGGAAACTCTTTTTCCGAAAACAAGGTTTCTTTTTTTTTTTTTAAAAAAAAAATTTAACTATTTTCAGAAACGTTAGTTCCGAAAATGACCCAGTTAATCCAGCCCCATTCTAGCATTTTTTAACTAACTAAGCATTATAATAGTTTTTTTTTTTCAACCTCAGTAGCGAAATGATATATATATATATATATATATATATATATATATATATATATATATATATTCACTTAAAAAAAAAAAAAAGCGCTTATTGTCAATCACAGCCATAGATAACCTGGTAGAAGTAGTATACGACGAAAATCTCGGTTCATCAATTCACTCGATCAACATTTATTATAATGTCAGCCAAATATTATTATGATGTTATTAATTGATAGTAAAAGAATCAAATTGGTAGGTATATTTTGCACATATTTTAAAGCCCTAAGATGTACTTTCTTTCTTTCCTTTTTTTAAAATTTTTTTTTTTTTTTTTTACTATATGTAATTGCTACCTTTATTCTTTTGTTTTTTTTTTTTTTTATATGGATTTATGTTTTCATAATTTTATTTGTAATTTGTTTGGTTCATACTTATGATATATGGTAGAATTTCTTTGGTGAATACCAGAACTGCCCTAATAAATGTTTCATTCAATTCTAATTCGGATATAAACTTTATATATGGACTTATTATTAATAAATATTATATAATAATTAAAAATTAAATGAAGAATCACCACTTACAGTCCAATAAGCTCGTCATTAATAATATAATAATATATGTGATAGTGTATATTAATCAACTTCATTAGGCTATGATTTTTCTTAAATCACTACTTGATTGAAAAAATCTTAATTACCATTCAATTAAGAGAAAAATAACTTCATGAAACTTGACTCTTAGCACTAACGTAAAGAATAAAAATTGTCTGATTTCTCTCTTTTATTTTTCTTTTTTTTTTTAATCTGTTAATAAACACATCTTCGAGACATAGTAAAGCTCTTCTATTTCTATATAAAGATATCACTTTTTTTTTTTTTGGGTTAGGATTTAGGTGTATAAAGATATCACATTTATTCCCTGATTCTCTTGTTTAAAGGTTCAATTTTTTGAGGTTTTTGTTTTCTAAAATTTTATTTTTATATAAAATATTTGATAAATACATGCAAGTTGAAAGATATCCGAATAAGGGTTATATGAAAATACAGTACAAAATTATCAAGAAAATAAGAAAATGCAATGGTGGAGTTGACATTGCCAGGAATCCCGGAAAACCTGCAAAAGCAAATCAATTGATTAGATGACTCCATTAATACTTGCTTTTGCAACAACAATTAATTCTTTACTTAGTTGTTGTTGTCTTGCTCTTTACCATTTAATTCATCCTTCTTATCACCTATACCCAACCCAATCCAATTCAACCTATCAATCTATTATCGACTACTTCCAATTTGACTGTAATTTTTTTTTTTTAAATAAGGACTGTAATTTCAAAAGTTAAGCAAAAACACATAACTAACATTAAATCATTATATGATATAGGGTATTTTTATCCATTTTGAACTTAAATTTTTTAAGTTGGTTATTAAAAATATAATAAATTTTAATGATAAAATTTAAAAACTTTCGATAAGCGCAAATAACTTTTTTAATAAAAAAAAAAATTTAAAAAATATTTAAAAGTTAATATAAAATCCTTAAATAATAAGAGTAAACTTTTGGGATACTAAATGGATAAAAATACCTTTTGCTACATCATCATTTTTAACATAAAAATCTTAGTTATATTTTTTTGTAATGGTCGAAACACATTCCTAGTTTTGAAAATAATAATTCATCGTTCTCATTTTAAAAATCAGTGAAATCCTAGTGTACTTTTTTGAAAATTCCCCGTAATCTATGCATAATTTTTGTAACCATATCATATTATGATACTGTTAACTATGACACATTAATTGAATTATTTTGCTAATTAATTTTAGTATTTTTAGAATAATTTGGATGCAGTTATTGTTGTGACCATAAATGACTGTAACAAGCGCACTAGGTTGTATTGGTCGTATTGTAGTATATTTGGACAAGTCCAAGTCATCGTTTTCTCAAGGGATTTAGAGCGAACAATAAGGTTGTTCAGTAAATGGGTAAATATGAGTCTTCCTGTATTTAAATAAAGATTTAAACATAAGAAAACTTAAAATACTACAACAAAACAAGAAATTAACATATCAAAAATTGCTAACAAAAAATGATAAAAACTACCGACAATAATAAAATACACATGCGTAAGGTCAAACAAGTTCATTGAAATCTCATCTTATCTATTGTGCGCAGGATTAGAGCTATAGATCTAGGATATCGTGCTCTGTAGACACCATATTAGTTCTCTTCCTTATATGAATTTGATAATTAGTATACTTGAATCTCTTTCTCATAGACTAATTTTCACGCATTAAGTTCTATAGGAATTTTATCAAATGATAAAAACATCTAATATGCATCTAATCTTCTCTCAGTCTCATAGAATACATGTGTTTTATGGCGTTCCATATTATAAATCTCCTCTCGATTACATTACACTACTTAGTATGAGATGGACAAACTCATAATAAATGAAGTACATTATGAAACAATCAACAAATGATGAAGCTCGTAATAAATAAGAAAAAAAAAATCACTTACTAATAATGCCAACCAAAGCTGGCTCAAGCTTACTAGATGGAACTAGTCACTGCCCATGAATAGGAACAACCATGTAGTAGAGAATTAAATGAATACAGAAAGATTTAATATTAAAGAGCGAAATGTTAAATTATTGTTAATATGGTCTATGTAACTTAGTAGTTGATTAATTAAACTACACTTTTGGAGAATATAACTTAAAAGTTTATTAATTAAGTTACATTGATGTCCATGTAACTTGTTCTTATTTACTATAACATACACTATTCATTAATAAGTAACTTTCGAATACTAATTAAGATGGTCATAGAACTTAAAATACATGTAACTCTTATGGAATTAAGGATACATGTAACCTATACGATAATCTTTACTATAAGAAGAGACTAGTGTGATGGTTGCTAGTATGAAGAGAAGTTTAGAGTTTATTGGTTGTGATTCCCTCCACTCTCTCTAATTACGTATAAAATATTATAAACAAGTAAAGAGATTCTTTATCATCAAAGAATCAATAATAGTCTTTAGAGAGAGGTGGAGAAATTATATTTGAGACGAAACATATAGTTTCTTATGACAATGGATTAAAATCAAGGTATATGATTTTCAAGATATTAGTTTGTAATATAATTGTAAGGGAAAGCTAAATTAATTAGTGTTATTCAAAGGTTTGCATAACAGATCAAAATCTAACAGTTGGTATCCGAGCGGGTATTAACACATTGATTTGCTCTTAAAGTTTTATTTCCTAAAGTTTGGTCCTAATTTTCGCATGTTCATATGACCAATTGATATTTGTATTATTATTATTTTATATCCATCATAATAATAATAATAACAACAACAACAACAACATAATTTAATGTTTATTGTACATTAAGGCTTATAAGTCACCAAAGTGACCATGCCTAAAATTTTAGTAATATTTAATTGCGTATTTATCAATTTTTGTATTCTGTGGTGCTGATAAATGACATAAAAGTTTAATCGAATAATGAAAATCACTAATTGTGATGTTTGGAGGTAATGCCCAAAGATGATCTTAAACACAGAATTAAAGTTTAAACTGCTATTAAGATTATTTAAATTATCTCAAGTGTTGATATGTGAGCTTATTTGATATTTGCAGCAATGAATAACATGTATGTTCTCGTAACGGTATTATCAAGTTCAATGGAGTTAACTATGCTGATTGGTTTGAACAAATCCTTTTCCAATTAGGTGCCATGGATTTAGCATTAGTTATTATTGAAAAGCCTGCTGCCATTACCGAAACTAGTACTGAAGACAAAAGGTTTATTTATAGGGCTTGGAAACGTATAATAGGTTGGCATTAAACTTGATGAGGATAAGTATAGCTGAAAATGTAAAAGCATCTATGCCCAAGATGAATACTACAAAGGAATTTATGCAGAAAATAAAAGAGTACTCTCATTTAGACATAATTGACTATTGTAGGGAATCTTATGAGTGAGCTGACGACCAAGAAATTTGATTGGTCACAGCCCATTCATGATCATGTGACTCATATGATAAATTTGGCAACAAAGCTAAAATCATTGGACATAGAAGTTAGTGAAGCATTTCTAGTTCAATTCATTATAAACTCCCTTCCTTTTGATTTTGGTCAGTTCCAGGTTAACTATAATAGCCTTAAAGAAAAATGGAACATTCAAGAAATTAAGGCTATGTTAATTTAGAAAGAAGGAAGGTTGAAGAAATTTAAAGTAGATTTTGCTCATCTTACAATTAATGAAGGTAGCAGCAATAAGACAAAGCCAAGTCAGAAGGGCAAAAAAAGGATAAGGCCCCACTCAAAGCAAATAATGGTTAGATCCATAAAATAAAATGCTACTTCTGTAGGAAGGTCAGGCATATTGCCCAGAAAGAAAGGAATAGTTCGAAAAGAAAGGGATTTCTTATGATCTAGCCCATAAAAGGAACTGAAAATTTTTTATTTATAGGAAATAGGACGAAGGCACAAATAAAGGACATTGAGACTTACAGATTGATCTTGGATACTTAATGTCATTTAGATCTTGAAAAGTGTCTTTATGCTCTTGAATGTGCTAGAAATTTAGTTTCAATTTCAAAGTTGGATCAATTTGGTTTTAATTTTAAGATTGGAAATGATATTTTTCCATTGTATTGATATAAGTACTATTATGGTTCTGATATTTAATAGAAAATTTATATCGTTTAATCTTTATGTTAATTTTATTGAATCTCTGTTTAATGTTAAGAATTCTATAGGTTGTAAGCCTGGAACATATAATGAATGTTCTGCTTTCTTGTGGCACCAAAGACTAGGTCACATATCTAAGAAAAGATTACAAAGGTTAGTAAAAAATGAAATCTTACCTTAGTTAGATTTTTTATGACTGGGATGTGTGTGTAGATTACATTAAGGGTAAGCAAACCAAACACATGTCAAAGAATCTTGCCATAAGAAGCACTAGACAACTTGAATTAATACGCATTAATATTTGTGGTCCTTTTGATGTTCCATCTTGGGATGGTAAAAAGTATTTTATTAATTTCATTGATGACTTTTCAAGGTATTGCTAATTTTATATACTATATGAAAAGTCTTATGTTGTAAACATCTTAGAGGTGTTTATTAATAAGATTGAAAGGCAGCTAGATGAAAAGGTGAAAATAGTAAGGTCTAATAGAGGTGGTGAATATTATGGTAGGACTCATGAAAGTGGATAATGTCTAGATCCATTTGGAAAGTTTCTTGAAATAGAGGCATCTTTGCATAGTATACAATTCCTGGTACACCATAACAAAATGGTTTATTGAAAGGCAGAATCGTACTTTTATGGATATGGTTAGAAGTATGATAAGTAATAACACTGTACCTTCTTCTTTGTGGACTTATGCATTAAAAACTGCTGCATATCTTTTAAACATGGTTCCTAGTAAGGCTGTTCCTGAGACACCTTATGAACTATGGACGAGAAGGAAACCTAATTTAAGACATCTTCATGTTTGGGGTTACCAAGCTGAAGTGAGGTATATAATCCACATGAGAAGAAATTATATGCGAGAACCAAATTCAAAAGGGTATAGGTTTTATTGTCATAACCATAGTACTATAGGGAATCTTCACGAGAAAAATTAAACGCGAGGCGGAATACCGATTAAAATTTTTCTCGATTCTAAAGCCTAAGATACATGTAGATTAATAGAATGAAATCAAGAACGGAGAAAAATAAATTTTCTCACCTTAACTGTCTCATTTAGAGACTGCTGCAGAAACCCAAACGCGTTTTCTCCACAGTCCGGTAGACGAATGACTCTCGAACGGGACTCGTGCTAGCAAACGGATTGAACGAAAACCAAGAGAAAATCCAAAGAGGGGGCAGCTGTAATTTTCTTATTGTGGCTGAAAATTCTCTCTTAGGGTTGGGGAGAATTAGGTTAAGGCTTCCTATATATACTCCTTTAGTATATATACTCCTTAGCCTACTAGGATTTTAATTAAAACTATAGATTATTTAATTAGATTTAATTGATTTACCTTATATCATTAGGATTAAATAATACCATATTATAAAATCCTAATTGATACAATTAAATACAATTTCATCAAATTAAAATAACCCAAAGTTAAATTAACGTCACCCTTAATAAATACAACCTTTGTATTTTATTTCCACCAAGGAAATATTAATTTATTTAATTAATTATTTATTACATGTAATTAATTAATCAAATAAAATAAATTTCTCCATTTATAATTGAATTAATTATAACATAACCTAATGTCAATAACTCAATTAATTTGGGTTCCGCTCCAATTCCGATTTGTCAACGTTCAGTCATCTTATGTGTACGATTATGTTGGTAGTGGGCCCAAGGCCCACAGACTGTAAGTGGGTTCCAGCAGACTGTTACAGCCCCTAATTAAGACGAAGACTTGCATTCTAATGTGAAATATAACCCGGTAGTGATCTTGTATATCCCTTGCCAACTGACATCGATGTATAAGTAAGAGGCATGGCCTTGTCATTCTCTTATATGCTTATTTATCTCTTGATACCGAGTGGAATGAACCTAACAAATAAGTATCCCAACTTATTCGGGTATGGCCATACACTTGTCAGTCTCATTCATCAAGTGGCCAATGATGTCATCTCAGGGGACGCTGAGTGCCAATTCTGTCAGCTTCACTATCAACATCAACATGTTCACTGGCCCACCTAACATACCTATACTTGGCACCCTGTTACGGGCCCGTTGTGAGCGGACGACTCGTTTTCGATGGGACACGGGACTCCCTCTCGGAAGGGGCGCCTCGATCTCTGGCGGGCCCCTCCCTCGCGTGGGGTTTTTATAAATGGAAAACGGGTTTTGGAAAATAAATGGAATTAATACATAAAAGAATCGAGACCTAAGTCTCGATGGATATTGTAGAGTCGCCACCCGGCTCAGCTAAACCGGGAAATTCTTAAGGTAGCTGAACCAGACGAACGGTCGTTACACTATCCAGAGATTCGGGTCCGGACAAGTCCCTTATTTCGTGTCTAATTAAGATAAATATTGCCAATGTTCTCAACTGGTATTTCAAAAATCTAAAGTCAATTTTATTGAATATAAAAGGCATACAGCGCGCATACAAATATATAATACAAAAATAGAGAAAGGAAATAAATACTAATTGGCTTACACCCAAATCGAATAGAAAAATAAAAAAAACTCTCACCTCACTTTACAAGTGCCTAATATACACGAGAATCTAGAAAAAATACAATCGCTTAGGATACACGATTTAATCTATTAAAATACATCCAAAATGAAAATAAAAGAAATTAAAACCTGCAAAACAGAGGGTTAGCACAATATATATAGCACGCCACACTTAGGACTCAAATAGACAAAATTGGGAAATCGAGAATTGGGGGCATGCATATAGGGGATAACCGGGTTGGCTCGGCTAGTTGGCCCGGTTAAACCTGAAAAACGTTTTAAAACGTCCCTGTATTTTTGGTTTTTGTGGGAAAATCATTTTTGAAAACAATTTTACCTTTTTACATGCATTTTTATATATTAGGTGGGTCGGTTTTCGGGAGAACTGGGTCTCCGTCGTGGCTTTGTTCTAAATACAATTTTACTGAAAATTGAACCTATGGTCGTGATGCACACAACAAAATTCATTTTGATGATTTTTGGGGTTTTCTAATTTTTTGGGATTTTTTTTGGGAATTTTTGGGAATTTTTATGATTTTTATGGATTTTTTATGAAATTTTTAGGTTTTGAAGGTGAAATTCTGATTCTGGAAATGACAGTGGTACGACTGTACATTACAGTCATGCAAACTCAACTACAGTCGTACGACTGTAATTACAGTCGTACGACTGTAAACACTCCAAACTTAGGATTTCGCCAAAATCTTATTTAAAACAAGCTGGGAAGAAAATCACCTGGAAATCAACTACAGTCGTACGACTATAACTACAGTCGTACAACTGTTCATCGGACTCAAGAACAGTCGCACGACTGTTCTTGATTCCCAGAACAGAAACGCAAAAAAATGGATAGAAATGCAAAAAAAGCACACCAATCACCCAGAAAGCTTGTAAAAGAGAAGGGAAAAGGGGTATTTACCTCTGTGGCGTGCGTCCACTGTAGGATTGACCCCTGGCGTCGCTCCAATTCATTAAAATCTGGACTTTTCTCCTTGAGTTAGGGTTTGAGATTTGGGTCCAGAGATTTCCAAGGGATTCTGATTGAGGAGTTCCTCCCTCTTTTTTTTCTCTTCTCTTCTCTTTTTCTCTCTTTTTCTTTCTTTCTCTTTTCCCTTTCTCTCTGTCTGTCTGTTTTTTTTTCTTTTTTTTTTCTTCCGTCCCCCTTTTCTGTCTTTCTTTTTCTGCTTTTATGGGTAATGATCTACAGTCGTACGACTTTAGTTTGACTACAGTCGTACGACTGTAGAAATAGTCGTACGACTATACTTTTTTTTAAAAAAAGTAAAATTCCAGCGCTTACAGCTGCCCCTTGCGTGATCAAATTCACCACCAGAACTTAGTCTGGGATAGATTATATGAATTTGAGAAATGCGACTCAAAGCGCCACAGACACAGGAAATAACCCGCCGCTGAAATAAGCCGATATCAGGTCTAAGTCACCCGAGGCGATGCTGGGGAGGAAATAAGCCGATATCAGGTTTAGGTTACCCGAGGTAAAGCTGATGAGGAAGAAGTAAGCCGATATCGGGTCTATGTTACCTGAGGCGAAGGTGAGGAAGGAATAAGCCGATATCAGGTTTAGGTTGCCCGAGGCAAAGGAAGGTGGATTGTGGATTAGCCGATATCAGGTTTATGTTACCCGAGGCGAAGGAAAATGAAATTACGGTTAAGCCGATATCGGGTTTATGTTACCCGAGGCAAAGGAAGGTGGAGTGTGGATTGGCTGATATCGGGTTTATGTTACCCGAGGCGAAGGAAAATGAAATTACGGTTAAGCCGATATTGGGTTTATGTTACCTGAGGCAAAGGAAGGTGGAGTGTGGATTGGCCGATATCGGGTTTTTGTTACCCGAGGCGAAGGAAAATGAAATTACGGTTAAGCCAATATCGGGTTTATGTTACCCGAGGCAAAGGAAGGTGGAGTGTGGATTGACCGATATCGGGTTTATGTTACCCGAGGCAAAGGAAAATGAAATTACGGTTAAGCCGATATCGGGTTTATGTTACCCGAGGCAAAGGAAGGTGGAATGCGGATTGGCCGATATCGGGTTTATGTTACCCGAGGCGAAGGAAGGTGGAGTGTGGATTGGCCGATATCGGGTTTATGTTACCCGAGGCGAAGGAAAATGAAATTACGGTTAAGCCAATATCGGGTTTATGTTACCCGAGGCAAAGGAAGGTGGAGTGTGGATTAGCCGATATCGGGTTTATGTTACCCGAGGCAAAGGAAGGTGGAGTGTGGATTGGCCGATATCGGGTTTATGTTACCCGAGGCGAAGGAAAATGAAATTACGGTTAAGCCGATATCGGGCTTATATTACCTGAGGCAAAGGAAGGTGGAGTGTGGATTGGCCGATATCGGGTTTATGTTACCCGAGGCGAAGGGAGGTGGATTGTGGTTAAGCCGATATCAGGTTTATGTTACCCGAGGCAAAGGAAGATGGAATGCGGATTGGCCGATATCGGGTTTATGTTACCCGAGGCGAAGGAAAATGAAATTACGGTTAAGCCGATATCGGGTTTATGTTACCCGAGGCAAAGGAAGGTGGAATGTGGATTGGCCGATATCGGGTTTATGTTACCCGAGGCGAAGGAAGGTGGAGTTTTGACGATTTGAGATCTTACTGGAATTAGGTGGACTTGAAATAATAAGAGGTTCAAGGATCTGAAACCATGCTTGAACATAATGGAGTTCAAGGGTTTGAAATCTGGCTTGAATGAAGGGAGTGGTTCAAGGATTTATAACCTTGCTTGAACGTAATGGAGTTCAAGGGTTCGAAATCTGGATTTAATGAAGGGAGTGGTTCAAGGATTTGCAACCATGCTTGAACGTAATGGAGTTCAAGGGTTAGAAATCTGGCTTGAATGAAATGAGGAAATAGGTTTAGGGAGGATAATTTTGGTGTTGGCTGGGGAATGAGTATTTATCCCTTGATCGATGATTTTGGAAACAAAAATTTTTGCCCCTTCGATCAATGATAAATACGGCTTGATTGCTCTGCCCCTTGGAAACTTGATTGTTCTATCCCGCCATTATGCCATCTCTGCTTTGAGAGCGATCCTGGTTAGGGGAGACCTGGTGATGGCAGTAGATACCTGCACTTGGATGAGTTACGATGCATATGCATATGAATTGTATGTGTTTACTTTAAATGTATGCATGTATGTATGGATGCATGTATAGTTCTAAATGTATGCATGCAACATGTGGCTTATGCTTTGTTCTTGGTATCCGTGCGGGTCCGGAGAAGGAATTCACGGCTTGTGGCTGGCCCCGATGGTAACCCAGGTGACCTAGCCTGATTGTCCCGACATGTCTTCTGACCGACTGACTATTATGCTGATCTAGGTATTAGAGGAGTTGACCTTCTTAAGTGACTTTCCACTTTACCCTCTGCATATTCTAGAGAGTTGTCAGGCTCAGTGGATCAGGGTAACAGGCTGTGCCGAGGGATGGTCCGTTTGATTGGGCAAGAAGATGAGAGTGAGACTTTGCATTTACGTACCATATAACAAGAGTTTCTGTGATATTATCACGGGATTGAATGCAATGTCCTACTGATGGATGTTTATATGTAATGGCATGGTGCATGCAAGATGAACATCTGTTCGGAAGTCTAAACATGCACAATATTGCAATGGTGACACCGTAATGAGTATAACAGGGGATATGACATTGACTCTGACTTTCTATATCACCCCTCTCCTGTTGCCGACACGTCCTTTCGGTTTTCCGTGTCAACAAGTTCTTTTTTTTTCTTTTTTTTTTCTTTTTTTGAGAAAGATTCTGTGATGGGCATTTTGTCTGTGTTGATCCCCTTCGCGACGGTTTGTCTTAGGATGGGAAAGATATATCTTGATATGTTCATTGCGACTCGCGAAGATAATGCTGTCGATGATGCCTAGTGGCTCGGTTTGTTACTTGCCCCTAATATTACAGGTTTATGTTTGGGAAGTATTAAAGGTTTGTGTTTGGGGAGTATTATAGGTTTGTGTTTGGGGAGTGAAGCACTTCTACAGACAAGGTTTGCTGTGCGATGCAGCCTATAAGTGAACATTGACATGCAATGACATGACAAATGTAGATTGATCACCAAAATTGAATACGAGACATTCATGACATAATAAATGCGGATGCATTAGGAAAATCTAAAATGTGGCTCTGGTTTTAATTGATACCCCTTCAAATTACCAATATGCTCTTTCGGTTTTACACATTGGAGAGTTTTTTTTTTGGCTCGATCACCGGATGGAGTTACTATTGTGGATGGACTACCTGAGATGAATTCAAGTGACCACTGGATTCTCCTACAGTCTGATGCTGTATTCATGTTTCCAATTCACCCAGATTTCAATTCAAGCACGGCTCCCGAAGACTGAATTCTTGAAATGGTTGGCAAATGAAACTTTCCCTTTGAATACGAGTACAACAGACTTTGTAAGCTCTCCTGTTGATGGTATATTCCCCTTCATAAAGCTTTGTAAAGTCAAGTTGCCCCAACACAGTTGGTGAAGTTCACAAATGCATAACCAAAATTTCCTCCAGTCTTGAAATCCATAGGCAAATAGAGGAAATCATAAGCAGGCTTCCCTTTGGACTTATTCTTGTTTTCCTCCAGACAATGCTTGCCCAGAATTTGTAGCAGATTATGTCTTTGAAACTGATTTGGTGGATTTCTGACCATCAGGCTTGTTTTTTCCACCAAGATTAGCTTCAATCTCTTTTTATTCAGCTTGGTCTCTTCAATAGTCAATTTCTTGGGCCACCGCTGTTGTTCCTTTTCACCTACAGAAACTATTTTCTTCTTACTCTGGAATCTCAGAGCTATGTATTTCATTTTCCCTCTTTTTCAGCATGTTGAACTCATTTGAAGCAGGTTCATATCTAAATCCTCTATCTATCATCAAATCAAATCCCTTCCCATTATCTGAGGGTATTAAATAATTAGTCTGGGAGTTTAGATTGAAGAGAAATGGCAAGGGATTAAAAGGGTATCCCCAATTTGGCACAGGTTGATGATAACCGAAGACGGATTGAAACGGCGCCTTAACCACCTGCTCCGATGCCCTTCCACTGATGAGATGGTACAGAACAAAAATGATATGGAGCATCATTGGGGTTCAACTTCTTGTTATAAGCCATTGAAGGTAGAAAATATGGAATCACAGAACCGGTTCAAGTTCCAGAGAGAAGATGAAAGATAGAAGATGAAAGTGAAGGAAAGACAATAAAGGGAAGACAAAGGTGTTGAAGGCAAATGGAGAAGACAGAGAGGAGAATGAAAAGGGAACTGCTTTGGGTAAAGACACCGATCTTCTCTGTCACCGCATGAAGTTAACTTTTCAGAACAGGCAACAACGTACTTATCTCCATTGTCTCAACTCATTGACCCTGGCATTTCATGCAATAGGTGGGCCGCCTCCAGATTCATTAAGCACTCAATAGAGTTTGACTCTATGATTGAAGAGAGCATAACTTTAGGCCAAGAGCAGAAATTTAACTGTAAGAGAGAGCTGAGGCCTTCCATCGGTACTGGTTTTTTTTTTTTTGAAGAAGTTAAATCCAAACCACAGCCACCCATTGATTTTCCTGCTGCATTCAGATCCATGTATGTCATGCGTGTTTGATATGTCCTTTTGGATGAACAATGCAAGTGTGATGTCATATGCACATGAATGCCACACAAACAAAACTATACATGCACTAAAACTAATGTCTGCTTCAGAGTTTTACAGCATGGTGGGTGGCGAAGGTCATTTGGATCTCTTAGGGCTTGGTGCTTTTTGATGGGTTTGGTTTTTTTTTATGTGAGATGCTTTTGCGAGCATGAATTAAGCTCAAAGCCTAGTCTTGGGGATCAGCTCTGAAATTTGGGGATGGTCCTTGGTTTGGAATGATTTGGATGTATTGTGGGCTGTCCAAGTTAAACTTTTAGGGCAAGACCAACAGCGTTTTTGGATTGTGGTTCGTGGGGATCACTGATCTAGATTGGCTATTGGTTCGACAAAAATGATGCCATCTCATTATTTGCTTGGCAGACTTCTACTCTCTCTCTCTCTCTCTCTTTTTTTTTTGAAGAAAAGGGTTTTACCGAAGTCAGGTTCACTTATAAATTCCCTGTAAGACTCAGATTGAGGTCATGCATCTTAATATTATGTGTGATGGACATGTCATTTCAGATGATCAAATGCATACTTTATGCCATATACATGTAATCACCACATAAGTAAGAAAAATAACAAGATGCATTGCATTCAAAATGAGTTCAATACACTTTACAAACAAAATGAGTTCCCTACGAGAAGGAACCTCTAAAGGTATTGATCTCACAGCGCCCGACTATTCCTTATCCGGTCACTGCCCCACTCTCATCAAATCAGGCTTTGGAGCTCTTCATCATATTCCTCTCCCCGGGAGGTTTGAGGAATTTCTTTACCAGTCTCCCTGCTTGCCCCCAGCTGCTCATTAATAGCGGATGGCACCTTTAACCTTCCCTCATCAACTAACTTCCGGATCTCCTTCCTTAAAATATAGCAAACATTGGTTCGGTGACCTGTCGCTACATGATAGGTACAGAAGTTGTTCCTTTGATCCGGTGCCGGCTCCACATAGGGTTTGACGCTCTGCAGTAGCCCCTCTTTTCTACATTTGGCAAATAATTGGCTTAGTGAAAAAGGCCACGACGATATGCCCTTTCCGTCACCCTTGGGGAGTGAGCTCCTGGTTGGTCGCGGAACAAGGTCCGTGTTGGCTTTGAGAGGGGCCATTGATTCTGCTTCACCATTCAGCCCTCTTATTACTCCCTCAAGCTTAATCACACGCGCCTCCAATTCAGAGCACCTGTTTGTCAACTTATCCACCTTGTCCAGGTCACCTCCTAGCATTTCTTCAACATTGTTGCTGCCTCTTCCCTAACCGCCTTTCAGAATCTCGATGAGGCAACATAATCATCTAGGACATCTGTTACGGTGTTGAAGTTCACTGGGCCAGCCATTCTCGAGACTCCTTCCCTTTTTTTGTCCCGATACAAACACTTGTCAACATCGACTGGGGCATGTGCACGGAGAATACCAAGTCAAGGGATGATGCAGGTATGAATGCAAGATGTGGTGCATGCATGCATAAATGATGATGTAATGCGATGCCATGTCATGTTATGCAATCCTAAGCTAGTCATGTGCACACAAAGCCAGGAATAGAAACATGCAAAATGCAATGAATGTTGTTGACGAAGCTATATGCTGAAGTATAGTGTGGCATATAAATATACACCACATGGATAAAATGACACACTGGGTGTCCACGGATCAAAGCAAGGTGATACTTGCGAAGGGTTTACGTGTAGAGCGTATCTTACACGGGAGGAGAGTTGACGTTTGAAACGGTACGTGTAGAGCGGATCTTACACAGGGAAGAGATGTAGTGTTTGAAGCGGTACGTGTAGAGCGTGTCTTGCACGGGAAGATTGGGAGCGGTACGTGTAGAGCTTGGTCTTACACGGGGAGGAAGTGTACAGAGCTTGTCTTGCACAAAAAGATATTTTGGAACGATACGTGTAGAACTTAGTCTTACACGGGGAGGAAGGGTAGAGTTTGATGTGGTACGTGCAGAGCTGGTCTTGCACGGGAAGATTTGGAGTGGTACGTGTAGAACTTAGTCTTACACGGAGAGGAAATGTGCAGAGCTTGTCTTGCACAGAAAGATATTTTGGAGTGATACGTGTAGAATTTAGTCTTACACAGGGAGGAAGGGTAGAGTTTGATGCGGTACGTGCAGAGCTGGTGTTGCACGAGGGAATTTGGAGCGGTACTTGTAGAGCTTGTCTTACACGAGGAGGAAATGTGCGGAGCTTGTCTTGCAGAGAAAGATATTTTGGAGCGATACGTGTAGAACTTAGTCTTACACGGGGAGGAAGGGTAGAGTTAAAGAGGCACGTGCAGAGCTGGTCTTGCACGGGGGAATTTGGAGCGGTACGTGTAGAGCTTGTCTTACACGGGGAGGAAGTGTACAGAGCTTGTCTTGCACGGGGGAATTTCGGTATTTGGGTGTGCGGGACACAAGGATAGGGTTTCTAATGATTATGGAGGATCTAAAGGGCTCGATGGAGTTTCTAGCGTTTTTGGAACACTTAAATGACGGTACTGTATGCTGTGAAGTCCTTGGTGCTTATGGAATGCTTGAACGTTGTGGAGTGCTTGAATGTTTGATGGATGAATGAGATGTACATCGTGAGATAATGAGGATGATCCCTCTTTGTTTTTATTATTTTATTTTATTTTATTTTATTTTTTTATTTTTTATTTTTTATTTTTTTATTTTTTTATTTTTTTTTTACTTTGGACATTCCAAGTGCACCCAATGCTATGCAAAATGCCATGTGTGGACCACCACACAGCTGAAAGGTTCGGCGCTTTTGGGGCACCTAATGAATTTCGTGAAATGGTCGCGTGTGTACCGACACACGGACAGAGTTCGACGTTTTGTAGGTCTATGAGATGATATGAAATGGTCACGTGGGGCTGGCCCATGGACTAAGTTCTGATGCTTTTGAGCGTATGA
Organism: Euphorbia tirucalli; assembly: GCA_039660915.1. Classification (NCBI taxonomy): domain Eukaryota; kingdom Viridiplantae; phylum Streptophyta; class Magnoliopsida; order Malpighiales; family Euphorbiaceae; genus Euphorbia; species Euphorbia tirucalli. Next base: position 19,762,092 of record CM077639.1, read on the forward strand.
AATGAAATGATGTTGTAAGCGAGTGAAGTGTACTGGGGACACGGACAGAGATTCGACGTTCGGGGAACACCTTTCATGATTTGGGATATTATGATATGCCCCTACATGCGTACTAATCCGGCACTCCGGGAGTGCCTTGAATGATATAGTAATGTCATGAAGTAACCCGATGTGGGTCACAGTGTTGTATGATGTTTGTGATGAATGGATATGATGTCATGAAATGCAACGTGTGGATTGTCACACAGAAATATACCTAGGACCATTGTGGTCTCTATGGAATGAAATGATTTGGTGGAATGGCCGAATGCAACCCGGTGCATAGGCAAAACACGGGTATTTTAGGGTACCCGATATATGATGGAATGATATAATCGTGGTGGGCATCCTTGGAATGCCCTTAATTTAATTTAGGTGATATGTCGTGAATGCTTATGACACACAAAATGCAAATGGCTGCACAAAAATGTGGTTAGGATGCATGACACACATAATGATGTTATGTATGCTATGTGAAAAAAAAAATGCTAATCACACAAATATAATGTTATGGCTGAAAAAGAAAAGGTTAGCATGAATGGCAAACGGATGATCTAAGGTTTTCACATGAAAATAAAATGCACGTGGCTCCATAAAAATGTGAGTTAGTATCACACAAGAATGTTTTATGTATGGAAAATGTCATATGAACGATAAATATGAATTATGGTATGGAGTGAAATGTCGAAAGGCGTGTAACACGTAGCACACGAAGCGAATTCTTCCAACCTTATTTCTCCAAGCGTGGTCTGTCTCAAAAAATTCTAACCGAGTCCTAGGCGGGGTTCACTTCAATCACCAACCGGGGGTGATGAAGGCGCGATTTTATTATTATCCACATAATTATTTTGGTATCCTAAGGGAATCCAACTAGGGCTGCCTATATGAGTTCGGTCCAAGTCGGGTTAAAAATTAAGGTTCCCATAGCAAAATATACTCCTCACTTCTCCCCACTCAAGGGTCCGAACGAAGGGGTTCGTACGAGGCTATGAGTGGTGTTTGGTATCCGTGCCCCTAAGACCATGAGGAACAAAGGCGACACTTCAACAATCCACCAGGCTATAAATGGATACTAAATCTAATGCAAGCATGTCTAGGTAAAGATGCAAAATGAAATACTAATCGAGAATCATCCACCTTATTTTAATTAGACACTTTTCAGGGCTTGTCAAATTCTTTTAAGTTTTTAAGAAAACTTTTTTAAGAGATCCCCAGCAGAGTCGCCACTGTGAGCGGACGACGCGTTTTCGACGGGACGCGGGACTCCCTCTCGGAAGGGGCGCCTCAATCTCGGGTGGGCCCCTCCCTCGCGTGGGGTTTTTATAAATGGAAAATGGGTTTTGGAAAATAAATGGAATTAATACATAAAAGAACCGAGACCTAAGTCTCGATGGATATTGTAGAGTCGCCACCCGTCTCAGCTCAACCGGGGAAATTCTTAAGGTAGCTGAACCGGACGAACGGTCGCTACAGTCTCCAGAGATTCGGGTCCGGACAAGTCCCTTATTTCGTGTCTACTTAAGATAAATATTGCCAATGTTCTCAAATGGTATTTCAAAAATCTAAAGTCAATTTTATTGAATATAAAAGGCATACAGCGCGCATACAAATATATAATACAAAAATAGAGAAAGGAAATAAATACTAATTGGCTTACAACCAAATCGAATAGAAAAATAAAAAACTCTCGCCTCACTTTACAAGCGCCTAATATACACGAGAATCTAGAAAAAATACAATCGCCTTGGATACACGATTTAATCTATTAAAATACATCCAAAATGAAAATAAAAGAAATTAAAACTTGCAAAACAGAGGGTTAGCACAATATATATAGCACGCCACACTTAGGACTCAAATAGACAGAATTGGGAAATCGAGAATTGGGGGGCATGCATATAGGGGATAACCGGGTTAGTTCGGCTAGCCGGCCTGGTTAGACCTGGAAAACGTTTTAAAACGTCCCTGTATTTTTTGGTTTTTGTGAGAAAATCATTTTTGAAAACAATTTTACCTGTTTACATGCATTTTTATGTATTAGGTGGGTTGGTTTTCGGGAGAACTGGGTCTCCATCGTGGCTTTGTTCTAAATGCAATTTTACTGAAAATTGAACCTATGGTCGTGATGCACACAACAAAATTCATTTTGATGATTTTTGGGGTTTTCTAATTTTTTGGGATTTTTTTGGGAATTTTTGGGAATTTTTTATGATTTTTATGGATTTTTTATGAAATTTTTGGGTTTTAAAGGTGAAATTCTGATTCTGGAAACGACAGTGGTACGACTGTACATTACAGTCGTGCAAACTCAATTACAGTCGTACGTCTGTAATTACAGTCGTACGACTGTAAACACTCCAAACTCAGGATTTCGCCAAAATCTTATTTAAAACAAGCTGGGAAGAAAATCACCTAGAAATCAACTACAGTCGTACGACTATAACTACAGTCATACGACTGTTCATCGGACTCAAGAACAGTCGCACGACTGTTCTTGATTTCCAGAATAGAAACGCAGAAAAATGGATAGAAATGCAGAAAAAGCACACCAATCACCCAGAAAGCTTGTAAAAGAGAAGGGAAAAGGGGTATTTACCTCTGTGGCGTACGTCCACCGTAGGATTGACCCCTGGCGTCGCTCCAATCCACTAAAATTCGGACTTTTCTCCTTGAGTTAGGATTTGAGATTTGGGTTCAGAGATTTCCAAATGCTGAGGGATTCTGATTGAGGAGTTCCTCCCTCTTTTTTTTTTTCTCTTCTCTTCTCTTTTTCTCTCTTTTTCTTTCTTTCTCTCTTCCCTTTCTCTCTGTCTGTCTGTTTTTTTTTCTTTTTTTTTCTTCCGTCCCCCTTTTCTGTCTTTCTTTTTCTGCTTTTATGGGTAATGATCTACAGTCGTACGACTGTATACTTTTTTTTTTTTTGAAAGTAAAATTCCGGCGCTTACACGCGTTAGGAGTATATCAAAGTGTATGAGATCCCATATTATGTTACAATGAGCATCAGGTCTAAGGATAGTAACAAGACCTACCCGAGAAACACCTACCATGTGGTGTTCTCGTGGCGGATCGATCCAGTACCATGCAACCCTACATGTACCCATATCATTGACTGATAATCCATGTCCAATGGCCGGTAAGACGCCGCCATCCAGTCAAGGATATGCTAGTCTTTGGTTCTATTCATTCCCATGATTAGAATAGACTAGGGATATCTTTATGATTACAACTTTAACTCTACTAAAAGGTCTCATAATCCAATGGACTACATTGGTTCACTTTAGTATGGTTATAATCATTGGATACTCTATTTACAAATAGCACAAGACATGAATAAATAGATTCATGCCTTTATTTCAACACAAGATGTATAATACACAATATCTAAATATAAAGTATAATACAATACAAGAACCAATGCCATTTGGACTAGGGCACACTAGCAAGTACAAGAATAACAGAGTTTGGTAATGCTTGATTCGTTGAGAATGGTCAAATCTGTGGGAGTAGAGAACTATCAAAAGTGGATATTCAAAAGACTAGAGTGGAAATGTATACACCTATTATTTCTTCTCAAGTTGTTGTTCCTCTTATTGTATCACAGTCGCACAACATATCAAAACAATAAGTTAATATCCCAAAGCCATAAGATAAATATATTAATGGTGAGCCAGCTAATAATGTACAAGTCACGGATGAACAAGTAATGCCACAAAAAATAGCATTAAGGTGATCTGAAAGGCAAAGAAGATCAAATGATCATTTAGTTTATTCACTTAAACATGAATGTGACTTGAGCATTAATGAGGATCCACTCTTATTCAAACATGCCATGGAATGTATCAATTTTGAAAATTGGTTGAATGCCATGAAAGAAGAGATAAAATCAATGGATGACAATAAAGTTAGGGAACTTATAGAGTTTCCTGAAGGTTCCAAAAGAGTCTACTGTAAATGGGTCTTTAACACAAAAAGAGACTCAAAAGGCAATATCGAAAGATATAAGGCTAGACTTGTTGCCAAAGGTTATACTCAGAAAGATGGTATTGACTATATAGAGACCTTTTCTCTAGTTTCAAAAAAGGGCTCTTTGAGGATTGTTATGGCTTTGGTAGCTTATTATGATTTGAAGATTCACCAAATGGATCTAAATACAGCCTTTTTAAATGGTGAATTAGAAGAAGAAGTTTATATGGACCAACCGGAAGGATTTTCCATCATAAGAAAGGGAAATTTAGTGTGTAGATTGAATCAATATATGGATTGAAACAAGCTTCCAGACAAAGGTATCTTAAGTTTAAGAACATTTTATCAAATGGTTTTGTAAAGAACTTTGTTGATCGATGTATCTATATGAAGGTTAATGGCAGTAAATTCATTATATTGGTTTTGTAAGTTGATGACATTCTAGCTGCTAATGATAAAGGATTATTACATGATGTTAAGATATTTCTCTCTAAGAACTTTAAAATGAAGGATATGGGTAAGGCAGCCTATGTGATTGGAATAGAAATATTCATAATAGATCACAAGGGTTATTAGGGCTATCTCAGAACGATTATATCAATAAAGTGTTAGAGATATTCAAAATGGAAAAATCTTTTGTAGGAATAGTTTGAATTTAGAAAGGAGATAGTTTTAGTAAAAATTAATGTCCTAAGAATGACTTGGAATGAAAGGAAATGAAATCTATTCCTTTTGTGTTAATTGTTAAGAGATTAATGTATGCTCAAACATGCACTCGACCAAACATCAGTTTTGTAGTTAGATTGTTAGGTTGATATCAAAGTAAAACTGGAACGGATCATTGGAAAGCCTACAAAGAAAGTACTTAGATATTTAAAAGGAACTAAGGATCATGTGCTCATATATAAGAAGTCTGGTAGCCTTGAAGTAGTATGATACTTAGATTCTGATTATGCTAATTGTAAAGATTGAAGGAAATCTACATTCGGTTACTTATTTCTACTAGTTGGAGGGGCAATTTCATGGAAGAATGGAAAGTAGTCTATTATTGCTACTATAAGTGGACGACGTTTTCGACGGAACACAGACTCCCTTTCAGAAGGGGAGCCTCGATTTTGAGCAACCTTCCTTCACGTTGGGTTTTTTTAGAATAGAAATTCGTTTTTAGAAAATTAATGGTTTCATAAAAGAATCGAGACCTAAGTCTCGATGAATAGTGTAGGAATCGCCACCCGGCTCAGCTCAACCAGGAATTTTCAGTGTAGCTGAACTGGACAAACGGCCACCACACTATCTAGAGTTCTAGGTCCAGACAAGTCCCCTATTTCGTGTCTAATCAAAATAAAAATTGGCCAATGTTCAAGTATGGTATTTTATAATTCTAAAGTCAATTTTATTGAATAAAACATGCGGCGCACATATAGATAAAAATACAGTAAAGCAGCGAATAATTAATTAAATTATTACAACCCGATAGAATAAAAAATAAAAACTCTCAACCTCACCTTACAAACGCCTAAAATACACGATAATCTAAAAATTTACAATCGCCTAAATACACAAATTAATCTATTAAATTACATCAAAAATAAAAATAAAAATAAAAGAAATTAAAAGCAGCAAAACAAACACCACAGTAGGACTCAAGTAGGACAGAATGAGATTTTTAGGATTCGGGAATATGCATTTAAGGGGATAACCGGGGTCGACTCGGCTAGCCGGCCTGATTAGACCTGGAAAATATTTTGAAACGTCCCTGTATTTTGGTTTTGTGAGAAAATCATCTTGAAAATATTTTATTTTTTGGTTTACTTTAATTTAGCATGTGAGGTGGGTCGGTTTTCGAGAGAATCGGATCTCCGTCGTTATATTGTTCTAAATGCAATAATACTGAAAATTAAATCTAAGGTCGTGAATGCACACAACAAAATTCATTTTGATGATTTTCTAATTTTTCTGAGTTTTTAGAATTTTTATGAATTTTTAGGGATTAAAATGGAAATTCTGCTTCTGGACGAGCATTACAGTCGTGCGACTGTAACTACAGCCGCACTACTGTAATTACAATTGTACGACTATAATTCTTCCAATTGCAGGATTTCGCTAAAATTATTCAAAAGAAATTAAAAAGTTGGAAGGAAATCAAGAACATTCGTACGACTATAATTACAGTCGTACGACTGTTCTTCAACTCAAGAACGGTCGTACGACGGTTCTTGATTTCTAGAAACAGCAAGCACAGAAAATGAGTTTTATGCACGAAATTACATCAAAACACCCAGAAAACACAGGAAAATGAAGGTTTGAAGTATATTTACCTCTTTGGTGCTGATCCACCATAGGATTGACCGCTGGAAACGCTCCACTCCCCTTCAAATCACCTCTTTTCCCTTGTCTGCAAAGGTTTTGAGAGTTTTCTGAATTTTTCCAAAATGTCACAGATGTTAGTTGATTAAATTCTGAAATTGATTGAGTTTAAGTGTTAAGTTGTTAACCCATGATTTCTATCCGGTTTTAGACATTAACACTTAAGAATCCAAAAGAAAAGAGAAAGTAAAGCATGAGCTTTTTATGAGTTTCTTTCCTTCCCCTTTTCTCTCTATTCTCTCTCAATTTTTCTTTAATCTCTGCTCTTTCTTTCTTCTCCCCCTTTTTTCTCTTTTAGGGCATGGGCTGATGCACCTGCCATGACCTTACAGTCGTACGACTGTAATTTCGATTACAGTCGCACGACTATTCTTTTTTTTTTTAGGACGGAAAATTCCGGCGCTTACAGCTACTTCCAAAAAGAAGGTTGAATTTGTAGCATGTTTTGAGGATACAATTTATGCGTTATAGCTACGAAATTTTGTCTCAAGTCTTGGAATTATTGATAGTATAGAAAGACCAAGTAGTATTTATTGTGATAACTCTACAGTTGTTTTCTTCTCTAAGAATGACAAGTATTTGAAGGGCATAAAGCATATGGATTTAAAATACTTATGTGTTAAAGAAGAAGTGCAAAAAAAAGGAGTTTATTGAGCATATAGGAACTGATTTAATGATAGCAGATCCGTTAACTAAGGGCTTACCACCTAAAACATGTCTTGGCCATGTTGAAAGAATGGGTATTATAAAAAAAGTCCTTATTGGCATAATATATATATTTGAATGTTAACTCATATTATTAAGACCTTTTGTGAATTCAATTAGAGTTGTGTTTATGTTAATTTTGTTATCCATATCATGGTCGTGTACATGTATTATTATTTGTGATAACATGTTATGTCTTTGAAATAAGACTGTAAAGTTGTACATGTTGGAAATGCCCTAGTCCCGAGGCATTGGTCCTTGTATTTGTACTATACATTTATTGGATTTATGTGTTGTACTCATTTGTGTCATTAATAAAGGCATCAATTCATTTATTATATCCATCTTGTGCAATATATTAAATGAAGTATCCAATGGACATATCTATATCCATGACGACTAGTGTCATGCACTTAGCAGTAAGACCATGGATAGGGTTAACGATATGACCATAAATAGATCCGTAGTCTGTTCCAGTCATGGGAATGAATGGAACAACAGACTATCATTAACCTGGTTGTATGGCGGTGTCTTACCGGTCATTGGACATGGAATGTCAACCAAGTTAATGGGTACATGCCTGGAAGCATGGTACTGGATAGATCCACTAAACGAGTAATCCACATGGTTTGGTATCACAATGGATTCTCGTGTAGTACTTGTATAGATCCTTTGACCTGACCATATGATGGTGTTACATGTGAAGTCACATACTTAGGGGTACGCCCAAAGGGCCTGTAATAGGGTGCCAAGTATGGGTGCTTTCGGGTATGTGACTGAACATGGTGACACTATGGATATGCAGAAGGGATTTGTCACTCAGTAACCAACTGAGAAGATATCACCGGCCTCTTGATGAATGTGACTAATAAGAGTGTGGCCACACCCAAACAAGTTGGAACTTGTTTGTGAGCATCGGTACATTCGGGATCAAGTTAATGTCCGGACACAAAAGAGGGTGATCAATCCATGCCTCTGTGTTGGACACCGATATCAATGACATGGGATGTACAAGTTTAAACTACAGGGTTATGATATCAGTTAGACTGCCATCTCCATCTTAATTGGGGGCTGCAGTGGCTTGCTAGAGCCCAACTGCAGTCTGCGGGCCAAAGGCCCGCTGCCAACATAAAGATGGGCCCACGGGATCGTACACATTGAGCGACTGGACACCGATTTAAAGAATCACAAGTACACTTGGAGTGTACATTCTAGAGAGAGAGAACTGTATATATTAATTATATTATAAAGATCAATTGGATTGATCATTGTAATAAAATTAATATTTGGCTTCACATAATTAATTGGATTAATTATGAAATTATTTCCTAGGTGGAAATATTCATATGTATAGGTTTACATATGAATTCGTTTTGTGAAAACTAAATTTTAATTTGATGGATTAAATTAATTAGTCAAACCAATTTTAATTTGAATGTAAATAATACATTACTTGGAGTAATATATTAAATACATGGGATAATTAAAATTGGGTTTGACATTGATTTAGATCAGACTAATTAAAATAAGTTTGGGCCTGAATTAAAAGGAGCAAGCCCACACAGACACAGGAGCCAGACTGGGCCCAAATTCCAGCAAGGGAATTTGGAAGCCCTAGGGTTAAAAACCCTAAGGGGAATTCGGCCAAGCCACTAGAGCTTCTAGCCCCCACTTGGCCGAATTCTCCTTCCCTCCCTCACTCTCTAATTTTGTGAATTTTGACGCTAGCACGTGCGGTGTTCGTTAGGCGCTCGTGTACGGGAACGAGGAGGAATTCTATCTTGAATTCTGCAGTCATCATCCGTCTCTGAAAGAGATATTTCTGGTATGAAATTTTAATCTCTTTCTATTTAATTTTATGTTTTTCAATTTCCACTTCAATTGCTCCTGGGACTGGATTTGAGGAAATCACCGCGTTCTTCCACTTTTATCGGGTGATTTCCGGTGAAAAATCCCAACAGTACAGTAAGTCACAGTTAACGTTTTATGAGTTAAGTTAATTATGTGATACATGGAAGGAATCAGATTGATAAAATAATCTGTGACTATCATAATCCAATTAACTTAAATCATTTAAGGTAGTGACATGATTGATTCAAGTATAGTGCGTATTTTAAAATTGTTAAATCATAAATACGTCACATGAACCAAGTGGGAGATTATTAAATTATTATTAATATGGTCCATGTAACTTAGTAGATTATTTATTAAAGACCAAATACATAGATACCTCTTGAACTTGTCCAAAAATACCTACTGCCCCCCTGAACTTTGAAAAAGTGACCCAGTTTGCCCTCTTGCTACCACGTGTCACTCAATTATTGGTTGTCTTAAGTTTGACTTTTCAAAGCAAACTCTGGTTTTTATGTGACTTAGGAGGCAAACTGGGTCAATTTTAAGAAATTCAATGGGGCATTAGAACACTTTTATGAAGTTCAGGGGGGCATTAGGACATTTTCAAAGTTCGGAGGGGCAGTAGGCATTTTTGGCTAAGTTCAGGGTGGTATCTATGTATTCGGCCTTAATTAAAGGCCTAATACATCTGAAACCCCTTATACTTGGCCCAAAGTGCCAAATGGATCCCCCACCTTATGTGATGCCCACTTAGCCCCTCAAACTTACAAAAACTTACCCACTTTACTTCTTGAATCCAACATGGCAAAGAAAGTGAGAATCACATAGAATAAGTTGCGTGAACCAAATAAAAGAAAAAAAAACAAAAAAAAGGAAAAAAATCCATTAAACACATGAAATACATCATCATCTTATACACCGACCACTGCATCTCCTGCCTCACCCCATCATACAAGGATTTGCTTCCATTTAAACATAATTTCAAATAGCAAAATTTCCAAATCAATTTGCTTCCATTTAAACACACAAGATCCAAATAGCAATAATAAAAAAACCATTAACAATTTTTGAATAAATGCCCACAAGCATTATAGGGAGACTAAAAAAACCAAATAGCAAAAAATTATCAATGTTGGGGTTAAGAGAGTCCTTTCTCTGACCTCTTCGAATCCTAGTAATCCAAATCATCAATTCGTGGGAAGTTGGCATGAGGATGCTCGTGTCTTGTTGTTCATCAGTGCCTAGTTTCAGGATGCTTATCTGCTCAATTCTTCGATCTGCGGTTGCAAGAGTAAGCAATCAAACCTTTGATTGAAAATCAAATAGGTATTATATTTGATCTTTAGTTCAAAAACTGAAAAAAACCCTAAATTTGAAATGATTGAAGAATACAAAAAAGGGAGAGACCTTTGAACCGACAGTGAATCCGAGTCAATATGATGTGATGATGATGCCAAGCATGAATCTAAGTCAGACTTTCGAGATCAATCATTCTTCTAGCAGAGGGCAGTGAAGGAGGGATGGAGCTTTAAACGGCATGCTTGGTGGACTTGGTGGCAACTGGTGTTTATTTTCCAAAAGATAGAATAGCAAATCAAAATAGAGATTGAAGAGAAATTAGTGGTAGGATTTGAAGAAATTGGTGGGATTAAGTTTGGGGAATATTTGAGTAATTTCTAATTTGAGATTCAAATTGCAAAAATGGAAGCCATGGACAAAGACTCTGGTTAATTTCTAATGAGATTTTTTTTTAAAATTAATTGATTAACTTTCTACTTGCATTTTGATTGGTCCACTTGTTAATTTTTTTTACTTTTCTGCCTTGTTACTATGCATGTGTCTCACATGACATAATTAATTTGTAATGGCCAAATACATCAATTACCCCCTAAAGTTGGCCTCTATCGTCTACTGTCACCCTGAACATAACTAACATCCAATTTGCCCCCTCATGTTGGCTAAACTGACCCAAATAACCCCCTTAATGCTATGTGTCAAACAAGTGTAATTCAAGGAACATGAATCTTGTCAGGCAAACTGGGTCGGTTTAGTCAAGATGAAGGGGAAAAATGGGTTGGTTTAGCAAATATGGGGCGAAATGGGTCGTTTTACCCAAGATAAGGGGGCAAACTGGATGTTTCTTAAGTTGAGGATGACAGTAGATGATTGGTGTCAACTTTAGGGGGCAACAAATGTACTAGGCCATTTTTAATTTGTCAATTGAGGGGGTAATGAATAACACTTCAAAAAAGTTCAAGGAAGTAACAAGACAATATACGCAAGTTAAGGGGCTAAGTAGACAAATGCTAAGTTTGAGGGGCCACTTGTTATATCTGGGCCAAGTGCAAGGGGGCTGCAGATGTATTAGGCCTTAATTAAACTACACTTATGGAGGATGTAACTTAGAAGTTTATTAATTAAGGGCTGAATACATTGATACCCTCCTGACCTTGGCCAAAAATGCCTACTGCTCCTCTAAACTTTGAAAATGTCCTATTGCCCCCCTGAACTTCTTAAAAGTGTTCTAATGCCCTCCTGAATTTTTAAAAATTGGCCCATTTTGCCCCCTAAGTCCTATAAAAACAAGAGTTTACTCTGAAAAGTCAAACATGAGACAACCAATAATTAAGTGACACGTGGCAACAAGGGGGAAACTGGGTCACTTTTTCAAAGTTCAGGAGGGCATTAGGATATTTTAAAAGTTCAGGGGGGGTAGTAGGAGTTTTTGGACAAGTTCAATGGGGTATCTATGTATTTGGCCATCAATTAAGTTACACTAATGTCCATGTAACTAGTTCTTATTTACTATAACATATAGTTTTCATTGATAAGAAACTTTCAAAAGCTAATTGAGGTGTTTATAAAACTTAAAGTACATGTAACTCTTATGGAATTAAGGATACATGTAACCTATAGGATAAGCTCAACTATAAAAGAAGACTAATGTGATGGTTGTGACTATGAAGAGAAGTTTAGATTTAATGGGTTGTGATTCCTTCCACTCTCTCTAATTACATATAAAATATTATAAACAAGTAAAGAGATTCTTCATCATCAAAGAATCAATAATAGTCTATAGAAGGGGGTAGAGAAATTATATTTGAGATGGAACATATAGTTTCTAATGACAATGGATCAAAATCAAGGTATATGATTTTTAAGATATTATTTTGTAATATAATTGTAAGGGAAAACTAAATCAATTAATGCTATTCAAAGGTCCTCCATAATGGATCAAATCTAACAAGAAAATGCTAAAAAATTACAGAAAGTTACTGTGGAGTTAATGATCCCCAAAACACCAATGGAAAGGAAGATTAAATAGTGCTCATTGAGAAATCTAGAGCTAATACAAAATGTTGGTGTGCCCTAGTTCTTAGGGCATTGGATTCTTGTATTTTGTATTATACATTAAGACTCATTGTATAAATACATTATTTGTGTCACATTAATAAAGGCAATTAATCTATTTCATTTATATCTTGTGCTATAATATGAGTAGAGTATCCATTGATTGATAATCATAAAACCTATCCCAGGTCTGTTCTAATCGTGGGAACGAATAGAACCACAGACTTGTATATTCGATGACTGTATGGTAGTTCTTAACTAGCCATAGTACTTGTATAGTCAGTCATGAATATAGGTACATGTTGTTGACATGGGACTGGATCGATCCGCACAAGAAAGCCACATGGTTGTCACGTCATAGGTCTTTCTTGAGTAGGTCTCTTTTGTCCTCAGACCAGATTTCATTATAATATCGATATGGAATCCGATTCACTTTGACATACGCCTAACAGTTCTGTAAAAGGATGCTAAATACGGGTATGATTGGGTGGACCGGTGAACATGTTGATATTGATGATGAAGTGATGGAATTGCCACTCGGGTGACACCGAGATGATATCATTGGCCACTTGATGAGTGGGACTGATAAGTGTATGGCCATACCCAAATAAGTTGGTTGCTTATTTGATTAATCAGTCAACTCAAGATCAAGAAATATAATAAACAACAGAAGAGGATGACAGACACCATGCCTCTTGTTTATTCATATCGATATCGTTAGGCAAAGGACACTATGAGATTACTACCGGGTGAGTGTCTTCTAAAGACTGCTGCATCTCTGTCTTAATTGGGGGCTGTAATGGTTTGCTAGAACCCACTTACAGTCTGTGGGCCTTGGGCCTACTGCCAACATAAAGAAAGACCCATAGGATCGTGCACATAGATCAACTGAGCTGGAACTTATAGAAATTGTACATGTAATGTACATTGGAAGGAATGCGTTAATTAATTAGTTGACATTCGGTGTCAAGGTAATTAATTGACATTGGGTTGAATTTAATTTAATTAATAAGTTTACATAATGTAATTAATTAATTTATCAATTAATTGAATTACATAAAGTAAACAATTAATTAAATAATTTTCCTAAGTAGGAAAATTAAATACATGTATTGTATTAACTTAAGTGTGATTTAATTTTATTTAGGGGTAATTAAATTTAGCCAAATGGAATTAAATTACATAGTATATACTTTTTAATTAAAGTTTATTTATGTAATTATAATCCTAGTGGGCTTGGGTTTAATTAACCTAATTAGAACCCAATTAGACAAGGTGTCTATAAAAGGGTACACTTAAGGAATAAAAAACCAAAATTCAACTCTAATTAATTGCTGGAAATTTCAGCCACCAAGAGCAGCCCCAAAACAGCCGAAAATCCCAGCATTAAACCTCCATTCCTTCGCGTCTTCGGCTAGCACCGGTTCCCGCTCAATAGTTGGTCGTGCACCGGACTTTAGAGATCGCAGTTTCAAGAAACGATTCTGCAGCAGTCTCTAGAGGAGACGAATCCGGTGAGTTAATCTCTCTTGATTCTTATTTGTTTTTATTCTAATCAATGGTAATTGGACACGATAGGTGGATTCTAGGAAATTTTAAACGGTGTATTTCCGCTGCGCCACGTTATTTTTCCAATGACAAATCCCAACACAAAATATCTAAGATTGTTCGAAACAACATTGTTGGAGCTTTCTTGTTTACACACGCTTAACACTTAATAACCACAAAATTAAAGTAGGGATAGCTTTGGAATTTTCAAAGAATAAAAATATTCTCCTCCTCTCTTCTATGCAGCATCTTGTACTCCTTCCATGACCCATTCGAATTGTCTTAGCTTAAGTAGCATCTATCTCCTATTTTAGCCCGTTCAACCAGGTTACTTGACTTTCGCCACTGTTGCTTTTCAATAACCTGAAAAAAGAATTTTTTGCCAAATATTCTCCAAATGAGCTAAAATCTAATCCAATTAATAGCCAAATAATAATATATATACTCCTTAGTTATAAATAGAGATTTATATTTTTTTTATTATACTCTAAAAGTCCAAACAGCAACACTTTTTTGCTAATTTATTTTTAAGAAATACCATACTCTAGTCGTATTTTCCCATAATTTTGGTGAAAATCACTCCAGTAACCGGATAACCATAATCAAAGGAGAGCATAGGCCAAGGGAAGAAAAGAAAGTATATGGCAACTTACTAAAGTTAGCAAAAGTGAAAGATGCTTCTCTAATCAAGAAAAGTAAACTTACTATTTTGGTGTAATATTTTGAATTAAATGGACACTATTATATAGATCTTCGAAGAAAACACCTTGAAATCTATTGAATGCTCAAATGGTTTAACCTAATGATTATCTTCTTGTATAAATAACATTCTTTAGTGTTATTAGTATCCTAATATCTCTTTTAGTTTCAGCAACAGCAGCCACTCTCTTTCTTAAGTTTATTTTCTCTCAAACTATGGTGATTAAGCAATTTTCATCTTGTAAAGGTGCTGAAGGAGATTGGAGATTACAAGTGAATTTTAAACCTTCTTCAACAAGATCAAGGACATCTCAATAGCCAAATTGTCTGAAAAAGATTCCCTTCACGAAGAACATGGATCAAGGACATCTCAGGAGAATAGAGAATTAAGCATAGTAGTAGACTTTGAAAACAACTAAACTAAATCCAAGAAGTCTATTTCAATTAAGACCCGTGAAAGGCCTTAAGAATGTAAAAGATCAATCCCTATGCGCAATGCCTAAAATTATGCAGACAAAAGGCTGCTAATGCCAATATTATGGATAAATCCCTTGATCCAATTCCAATGACAATCACTAATGAGGCCCCCTTTTAGAAGTTTAACATTTAAAACCAAAACAAAATCCATCTATGTTGCAGGTAACCCATCTATCATGGACTAAGACCATGGTGGTCCGCACCAATAATAGAAATTTTCCATAGTAAATGAGATGCCTAGATTTTCTAGCTTGATTAGTGTGCAAGCTCCCATTGCCCCTAAAAGCTAGCCAAATGAACATCTTGATCCTATAAGAAAGAGGAATTTTCCAAATGGAGGTTACCAATGAGTCAGGGATCTTGCTTTGTATATGCTAAAATAGTTCAAACATACACATTTTAAAATAAAATTACATGAGTAAATTTATGATAACGTGTAACAAAGTACTAATTAGACGGCTTTTTTTAAGCTGACCTTTACTTTGAGATGAAATTATTATAATTTATGAATGTGTTGAATCGTGTTTTGATGATAACAACAAATGGAAAGTTGACATATATTAAAAATGAAGATATCAGGCCATCTCCAACCATAACTTCAAATTTTCCACTCCAAATCCAATTTCCTCTATAATTTAGAGTGAGCTACAGTTCTTTTTCTCCAACCCTCCACTCCAAATTTTCACTCCAAATTAAAATATTATTACTTTATTCCTTTCCACCTAACTTTTTATTATTATTATATTCCTTTTTACATATATTTATATTATTCATATCTTTTTATTAAATCATAAAAAAAATAAATATTAATAATTTATAAATAAATATATTTAATTACATAAAATTTTTTTAATGAATAAATAATTTATTTTTGATATTTTATTATTATCAATTAATCAAATTTTAAGAATTTAAGCAAAATTATTAAAATAATTCAAGACCACAAATACACATATAAATTAAATCAAACACAAAAATTAATAAAAACACATAACCCAAATACTATAAATTGAATTTTTTATTTTTAAAACTAAAAAAATAAAAAAATTCAAAGAAAAAAAAAGAAAGTAAGGAACAAATAAAAAAAGAAAAAAAAAGGAATGGTAGAAACAAATAAAAAAATAAAAAAATAAAGCAAAAAACAAAAAAAAAGTAAGAAAAAAGTAAGAAAAAAAAAGGGAATGGAGGGGAACAGTACCCCGCCAACATTGGAGGGGTACTGTTCCCCTCCAAAATTTTAGTGTTAAATTTGGTGGTGGGTTGGAGCAACCCACCACCAAATTTTGCATTTCCAACCCCAAATGGAGTGGGGTTGGAGATGCTCTCATATTTACTTTAATATTATCATAACCTAATTTGTAACTAATAAAGAAGTAAATTATGATTATAGAGAAGGTGAAGCAACCATACAACACAAGAGGGATATCGACAAAGTCTTGAAATTAGAAGCTTACAAAGCATCAAGAGATGAAGGATTTAATATATGACAAGTTGACCAAGGGATAAGCTTTACTTATAAGCTAAACAAAGTATAATGTCAACGGCTACATTATCATTAGAAGGTAAAGAAAATGCTTCAAGAGCTAAGTACAAATGCCATTACTTCTTCAGAGGCTGTAAGCAACGTATAGCTCTCCTTATAATCTCAAAGTAACAACTAAATCTTCTTCAGAAGCTCTAACGGCTAGTGTACCTTCAAGAGCTGTAAAGCAACTGTTGTATCTTGTTCAGGAGCTTAATATAACTACCATAATTCACTTATAAGCTAGAAAGCAATGGTCATAATGTCCTTCAGGAGGTCCAAAAGCTAGTACTCCTTCAAGAGCTACAATGCAATGATCATATTGTCTTCAGGAGCTATGTCCAACGGCCACTTCACATTTGATGATTTTCTCTTCACTTATAAAAGGAAATGAAATGTCAAATTGGGAGACTTAAGGCAACAATTCACACATTTAAGCTATCATTTCTCAAGTCTTTTATAATTCCTACAAGAGCAAAATCAAGAGAGAAGAGCTTCATCTTATTCATATATTCAAATATTCTTTTAAGGGAATTGTATTTTCACACAACGAATTTGTGTGAGGGGGTTTACTTTGTTGATAGTGTGATCAACAAAGTTTGTAAAAGTTTGGTGCTTGATCTTTGAGAAAGCATCGGGAAAAGTTTGGTATTTGAGCTTGTAAAAAATACCAGATAAGTTTGGTTCTTGAGCTTGAAAAAGCATCGGTAGAGTTTTGTTACTTGAGCTCGGAAAGGTAACGATAGAGGTTTAATACTTAGTCTGCAAAAGTATTGAGTTTGTTACTTAAACTCGTAAAAAGTAACACAGGCTTATTTCCTGCCCATAAAGGAAATACTAGTAGAAAATCTCAAGTGGTTGGCTTAAGGATGATATGTAGACCGATTGGGTTGAACCAGTATAAATCTTGTGTCTTCATTTCTCTCTCCCTATACTCTTTATTTTCATTGCTATTTAAATTTCTGCAATTTAAATTAATAGCTTTACTTTTGAAGGCACTTTTAATTTTAGTTAGGCATATTTATATTCACACATTTTACTATTTTATCACTTCCGTATTTTTTATAAAACTTGTGTTTACTGAAAGAAAATTGTTTTTCTTAAAAAAAAAATTTATAAAAAGTTTGCGAAAATTTTTATTCGATATACAGTACTATTTACCCCCTAGCACTGTAGTTAGCCTATTTGGGACCATCAGAATGCAATATTGATGCTCTTAAATTGACATTATTAAAAATAAATAAAACGAAATAAAGTTTCAAAGTACAACTAGCATAAGGACATCTTTAGTGGGAGGTTAATAAGGGTTTATTAACACCACCCCCTCTCCCCCCATTATTAATCTCTCCCTAGTGGGAGAGGTTAATGTATTTAAATTTGAATCAATGGGTCAATTTTGATAACCTATTGAATCCAAAGTGTTTGTCAACTTTTTGTTGACAATGACTTCTTTTTTCAATTTTTTTTTTTTTTTTTTTTTTGACTTTGCCCAGTTATCCGCTTTTATTTCACTTTTTTTTATTTATTTCACTTTTTGTTCTCCATTTCGGTGGGTATTTTTTTAATTAAATTTTCTAATTAATTTTTTTCAAAAATTTTATCTTCAACGGTAGTGATTTTTTTTTAATTTGTTCTTAAACGGTAATATTTAACGGTAATGAATTTTTTTTAATTTTTTCATACCCTATAACTATCATACCCTTTCAACAAATCTTTCAATTATTCTTCATTCTTCTCCATCAATCTTCTTCAATTTATTCCAATTTTCTACCATGGAAAAAAAATTCATCCTCTAAAAATCCAAACCCGAATAATGAAAATTATGAATATTCATTTTTGCCCAAAATACCAATAATTCTTAAATTTCTCCAAATTATTAAAATCAAAATTTCCAACATCCCTTTAATTTTTCCCAACTTACCAATAATTCTCTTATTCCTCCAAACTATCAAAATCCAAATTTCCAACATCCCTTAAATTTTTCAAACTTTGTTAACTACAACCCCCGAATAAAATTTAGGAAATCAATCAAATTTACAATATCCGTATTTTTCAATTCTAGGACCGTGGTATTTTAATTCATGCATACCTAATGTGTCAAATATTAGCTCCCATTGTACATTCTCAAACCATTCGAATGAGCAAAAAAATTTAGAAAGATCATCAGCTACTGGCCATGAAGCAATAACACAGACTCTTTTTGGTTCTACACAACCAAATAATGATATTATTGAGCTTGAGGATAATAGCAAAGAAAAACGCTTGTATTGGAGGAATGACGATGAAAACGCTTGTTCTTGGCTTACTATATCAAGTTGTAGCATTGTTGGAAACAGCCAAAAATCAAATGCATTTTGGCAACAAATTACAGATTACTTCAACAAAAATATTAAATCCGGTGTGAGAGAAAGACTTCTTCTATTAAGAAACATTGGTTTTGGATGCTTCCATTAATCAATGAATTCAATCAAACCTACAATAAATTGGTTGTAGAACATTATAGTGGTTAGGGCTATGATCAAGTGAAGGAACCTGCTCGCGAACTTTACAAACAACAAAAGAAAAAGAAATTCCTTCATGATCATGTTTGGATGATTTTGAAAGATGATCCAAAATGGTAAACAAACTTTTCTATTCATCAGCCTTCCAAGAAGACCAAAATTAATGAAATAGTGCTTACTCTTCCTCATCAAATGGAGACACAAGTATTGATGTAAATGAAGGTGAAATTCGCTCTATTAGACAAAAAGCTGCAAAGGCAAAAGCCAAGAGAAAGGGGAAGTCCAGTGTTGAAACAATAGTTGAAAAAGCAGAATTGAAGAACTATTTGGCTGAACTAAAAGAGGCAAGGAAACTAGAAGCAGACGCAATTGAAGAGTTCAAGAAAACAATTGAAAATTTGAAGATCATAAAATATTGACTACAGACACCAGCCGTATGAACGCGAAGCAACTCGAAAAGCATCATTTTATTTGTAATCAAATCAAGGCTAAGTATGCAAATTAGTAATAATATGTTATTTGAATATTTAATTTTTATAATAATGTAATTTTTGTATAATGTAATTTTTATTATTATTATTATCTTCCAACGTTGAAATACATTGTAATGTTTTGTTTTATGTATAGTTGTTAGTATGCTCTAGTAAAACACTTATACTAGCAATGCAACTATTAATCCAATGTTGAAATACATTAAATGTGATATTTAAAATAACTATTTTAATAGTTAGTACTGTGATATTGAAAAAAATATAAAAGTTATACTCATTTATGTTACCAATATAGCTAGTAGTATTCCAACGTTGGAAAACAATTGTGAGTATGTATGTTTTTTTATTGTCATTTTTTTCAACTTTAATGCGAAATTATAAAACTACTTGTTACGAAACCAGCTGTTGTAAAAGTAGCCGTTATAAACTAGCCATTGTAAAAGTAACCGTTACAAAACTAGCTGTTGTAAAAGTAGTCATTGTAAAACTAATTGTTGTAAAAGTAGCCATTGTAAAAGTAGCCGTTTCCATATAATTATATAAACACTCTATTCAACTAAAGGGTAATAACCTCCACAGCTACTATATTTTTCAAACAAGCACTGATACACTCAAATGGATCATGTCAATCATTTTAGCGAAATTGGAGAAAAAATGATTGAAGAATTTGAAGACGATTTAGACGACGAGGAGGAACTTACGATATTGTCACGCTATAGTAGTCTGTTGGATGAGGAAACAAAGAACTGAAGGAGAACTCGGAGGTATATCAATCAGGAATGTGACCCATGATTGACATTTTAAAAATTATTTTGCCGAAGCACCGATATTTCTAGCAGATTACTTTCATCGAAGATATAGGATGCGAAGGGAGTTATTCATGCAAATCTTAGAATCTCTCCAAATCATTCAAATTATTTCAAACAAAGGTACGATGCAGTTGGTAAAAAAAGGATTTTCTCCCTTTATAATAAGTACTTCAGCTATGCGGCAGTTGGCATATGGAGGATCAGCTGACCAATATGACGAGTACATACAAATGAGTGAATGTACCTCTAATCAGTGTTAGAAAAAATTTTGGCATTGTGTTATTGAGATTTTTTGACCAAAATATCTTCGAAAACCTACTAATGAAGATATTGAGCGACTAGTTACAATGCATTCGGAGTGTCATGTTTTTCCCAGTATGCTTGGTAGCATTGATTGCATGCACTAGAAATAGGAAAATTGTCTGGTTGCATGGAGAGATCAGTTTACTCGAGATGATCAAGGGGCTTCTCTAGGGATTTTCATAGAAAATCAACCGATAAAAGCGAAAGCTCGCATCGATTTTCTTATATCCATGCCCATGAGCAATTGAAATGGAAATAAAAAAAAAACAAAATAAAGATGAGAAAGATTAGATTCTCACCCAGAATATCTCTACAAGAGATGGCTACAGAAATCGAATTCGATCCCCTCCACGATCCCGTACATGAACGGCTATAGAATTCGAACCCGTGCTAGCGATTAGACCTTCGAAAGAGTGAATTTTTCTTGCTGAAATTTTCTTCCTCTATTCCTCTAAGGCTAGCTGAAATTTTCGGTCTTCCAAGAGTAAGTGTTTGGCCGAAATTCTGCTTCAAAGTAGCAGAGTTTTGGATGAACAAAAACACTCTAGGTGGCTTTGGGTTTCCTGCTTCTTTCAATAGGTTAAAATTAATTACCATGGGTTAATTTTAATTTCAATTCAATTTTAATTTTATGTACATGTCATTACATTAAACCATATAATATAATACATTGTACTTAAATTAAAATTAATTGGTTAAATTAAATTCACATGATGAATTAATTTCAACCTAACTTAAAAGAAATACATATAAACCATATATGCAAGATATTTCCACCAGTAAATAAACTCATGAATTAATTTAATTAATTCATAGAAACCCAATTAAATTGATTATATTATTCTGATCAATCCAATTAATCTATAATTTAATCAATTAATAATTCCTCTCTCCAGTCAGTATACTCCAAGTATACAATTGACCCGTTTAGTTCAAGCTCAGATGTCCAATGTGTATGATCCTGTGGACTCGTCTTTATATTGGCAGTGAGCCTATGACCCACAGACTGTAGGTGGGCTCTAGCAAGCCACTACAGCTCCCAATTAACACAGAGATTGTAGTCCGACTGAAATCTAAACCCTACAGTTTAAACTCGAATATTCCATGTCATTGATATCAGAGTCCAACATAGAGGTATGGATTAATCACCCTCTTTTGTGTCCAGACATTTACTTGATCCCGAATGAATTGATGCTCACAAACAAGTTCCAACTTATTTGGGTGTGGCCACACTCTTGTCAGTTGCACTCATCAAGCGGCCGGTGATATTTTCTCAGTGGACTACTGAGTGACATTCCCTTCTGCATATCCATAGCCCTACCATGTTTACTGACATACCCAAACGTACCCATACTTGGCACCCTGTTCCAGGCCCTTTAGGCGTACACCAAAGTATATCACTTCATATGCAGCACCATGATATGGTCAGGTCAAAGGATCCATACAAGTACTACACGAGAATCACTTGTGATACTATGCCATGTGGATTTCTCATTTAGTGGATCCATCCAGTACCATGCCCATTTGCATGTACCCATTAACTTGGTTGATATTCCATGTCCAATGGCCGGTAAGACACCGCCATACAACCAGGCTAATGATAGTCTTTGGTTCCATTCATTCCCATGAATGGAATAGACTACGGATGACTTTATGGTCATATCGTTTCCCCTATCCATGGTCATATCGTTTCCCCTATCCATGGTCTTACTACCAAGTGCATGACACTTGTCAACATGGATATGGATATGTCCATTGGATACTCTATTTATAACATAGCACACGATATATAATAAATAGATTAATGCCTTTATTTAATGACACAAATTGTATAATACATAGATCTTATAACAACGTACAAATGTATGATATAAATATGAGGACTAATGCCTCGGGACTAGGGCATATCCAACAGCTCCAACAATAATGCTAGAAACAATTGCATTAGCAGATTTATGGATTTGACATGCATTCTTTGGAGTTGCAGGGTCAAACAATGACATCAACGTGCTCAATCAATCTCCATTGTTTAATGATTTTTGGCAAGGAAGTGAACCAAACGTCAAATTCATGGTGAATGGCAACAATTACACAAATGGATATTATTCAGCTGATGGGATATATCCAAAGCGAACAACACTTGTTAAAAGTTTTTCATATTTGGAAGAGGCTGCACGAAAGGATGTTGTACGAGCATTTGTTGTGTTACAATCTCGATGGCACATTATATAGGGCCCAGCACGCTTATGGTATCGGGATAATTTGTGTGATGTAAGGTATACATGTATCAGATTGCATAATATGATTATTGAAGACGAAAAAGATGTTGTAACTAATTGGGAAGATGGAGAAGGAGAGCCTCCTATCATAGTTACTGTCACACCCAACCCAATAGCGATGGCGTGACGGAGAGGCACTACTTTGGCAGTCTCCTAAGCCAAGGTAGTATGCCACAAAAAAAAAATAATAAAAGAAATAATAAAAATAAATAAATATTTTGAATTCTAGAATTTATATCAAAAATATTGAACATATATATATAATTACTTCATTCTATGAGGATATTAAATATTCCTCAACTCGAAACTCAAATATCACACATCAATCCTACCTAAGCAAAGTTTCCACTCATATACAAATACATATCACACTTGAATCCAAAAAAACATTCATACAAATAAAAAGAAATAAGTTCATGCTCACACACGTGAATTAATCTTTATTATGCAATGCAATACCCTAGTGACAACTTTGATAATCTGTGGCTGCTTCCTAACCTCCATATAGCGTAGTATACCCTCCTCGGTACCTACTTCCTCCTCACCTAAAAACATTAAAAGCATTTAAAAAAAATGAAACAAAAATCTCAATAAATTATTATTATCAACAACATAAATTAATCATGCTCAAAGTAGCTATATATGTACATATATATTTATTTCTACCAAAATCAACTATTTTTCTGAAAATTTCCAGCAAAACAAATAGAAATAAAGTTAGGTTATAACATAAAAATTTCCATACATATATATATATATATATATATTTCTAACCTTATTCATTCCAAAACAAGTTATATCCAATTTAGAGTTTATCCCCATTTGTATCACAATCAAAAGTCACCATATAGTCGAGATATTTCTTTCATTTTGCCAAATCCCATATGGTCTTAACCAACACTTCTTTGCCATATTCAGTAGGTCTTTTAGCTGTGTACATATGCCGTATCTTTCACTGGATACAGTCTTTAAATAAATCCACCGATCCGGATCACTCTAGATGGATACCAAAACATTTCATTTCCAACATCAAAATAGAATTTATACATAACCACTCCATATAAACCAAACTTCTTAAAATCACATTCCGGGTTCAACAACCCTTTTTCAACACAATCAAAGACAATTTAAATTTTTCATTTTTGTAAAACATAACCTATATATATATTAATGAATTCTGGAAATATGGGAAAAACACATGTATATACTTAACTACTTGAAAAATGACTTCAATTTATCATTTAAGAATCCAATTCCTAAAAAATCCCTAAATTTAACCATTTCACCCTAAGAACCCTAAGTATTAAATTCTGGAAAAAATCACAAGTATTAATTTCTTTATATATCTATATAAATGTACTCAAAATCACAAGGGTAGTTGATAATCACTTCCTTGAACAAGAAAATGAAAAGAAACAACCAAGGGTCAAGAAAATTTTCCTAAATCTGCCCAGGTACAAAAATACCCTTTGGACCTCCGACGACGATCTTCACCGTTCAAATTGAAAACACAAATGTTAGGAACACTCTGCTCAAATTTTAGGGCGATCCAACGGTCGGAACCTTAGCAAATGCCAAAAATGTGCAGCTGGTGATGGAGAAGAAAAATGGTTTTCAAACTCTCTTTTTCTTTTCTTGGTTTCTTTCTCTCTTTCTTTTCTCACTTTCTCACTTACATGGTAAAGTCTTTCTCACACCTCACAAAGGCCTAAAGCCAACCTTTTAAACCCATATATCTCACCTTATAAAGACATAGCCTCTAAGTTTAAGCTTTTAAAGGATAGCTCCTAAAGGGCTTCCTCATGTTAGAAAATACCCAAGTAAATAATTAATACTCTAATGCTAAAATAATTAAATAGTATGATTAAACTTGAGGTAATAATACTAGAAATATAGGGCACAGACGTGACAGTTACATAGGGTTATATCCTAGAATTTCAACAACATCTTCAAAGAAATGCAGAACTACGTGACTGAGAAGTACATCATCGTCTTCGATCTGAATTGGTCGAGCATATTTAGGAACATTATAAAGATTGAAAGAGATGATTAGTATTATTTATTTTAAAAAAATTATAATGCATTTTACGAATTATTTATTTGTATTATCGTTGTTTTTATGTAATTTAATTTTTTATTTTTTTTCTATATTTTTAAATTTTTGTTATATTTAATAATTAAGTATTATTAATAATTTATAGTAATATGTGAATTAAGTATATGGTTAATTAATTATTTGTTAAAATTAATTATTTTGTTTTAATTTATATATATACATATTATATTCAGTGGCGGTGCTAGGATTGTTTCGTTGGGGGGCATAACGACGGTCGGCTGAGGTGGAGGACGGCGTTTTCGGCAGGTTTAGTGGGCGACAAGGGGCGGGCGAAGAAGAGGAGAAGAGGAGAGACAGGGAGGGACAAAAACACAAGGCTTCTGCTTCATTCCGTGCTTCTACTTCTGCTTCTTTTTTTCTTTTTCTTTTTCTTTTTTTTTCATAGGGCAAAACGACGTCATTTTGTCTCGTGAACCAAAAAAAAAAAAAAAAAGTAAACCACAATTGATACAAGACATCGTCTTCCCTGAATCAACTGCAACCCAAACAATGTAAGGGGGCGACAGCTGCAGGGGAGCCGCCAGAAGCCCCCTGCTCGGGGATTTTTCCAGCAGCTGGGGGTCAACTGTCCCTCCGTGACCACCCCCCCAAGCTCCGCCCCTAATTATATTGTTGAATAATTAAAATAAGCATGAAAGTAAAAAGTGTGACTTGATAATGGGTCTTATATAATTGAGGTTAATGGATTAAAAGGTTATTGAAGAGAGTTTAATAAAGTTGAGTTTATTATGTTGGATAACGTATCGATAATGTAACGAGGTTAATGGAATTGTTTAGGTTAATCCATTAAGAAAGCTCAAAATGGGACAAAAATGAGGCATGGAAGCGCTATAGTCTCAAATCACTCCAAATTTTATTTTAGTGGGGCTCGGTTTTTCCTTTTCTTTTTGTTGGTCTCCAAAGGGTATATAAATTATAATCTAATTTTGACGATCTAATTTAATTTTTACTTTTATGTGTTTTGGTTCAGTCATTGAATAATTTCATTTTCTTAGTTTTTGTATTATTTTTGTTTAAATTGATAACGTAGAAACTATTAAAAGATAAATTTATTTTATTTTATAAACTACAGAAATCTTTATTAAAATAGTCATGTTCGGAGCTTTTTGTCGACTTCTTAAATAAGGAAATCAGAAGTTAAGGATTTGCACCTCTCTCCTTCTTTCTCAAGTAGAGGGCCAAAATATCTTTTCCTTTTGAATGGTCACCATTAAAGCAACAGAAAAACTTCCATCCAGGAGACTCTTCACGTCAAAATCTCATCATTCCCATTCCCCCAAATTCTATTTCAAGAGAAACTCCAACCATTAATCTTGTAAATTCGAAGAAACCCTGAACCTAAATATTCAATCCACCAAAAGCCAAGCTTCTCAATTCAACCATGTCAATATCAAAGATTTGAGCTTTAATCATTTTGGTTTGATTGAAAACTCAATTTAATTCACTCACAAGAGAAAAAAGAAATGGATCCCTTGAGCAATGAAACTAAGATGAACAAGTTAAATAACGTTCATATGTAGTCATTCCATCAAACATGACTTGAAAATTAAATTTGTTTAAACCTAACACAATTTCATTAACTAGACCTAATCTAACTACCCAACCAAGCATGGAAAATCAAATCCCCATATCTAATTACAATTTATTTACCCCAATTTAATTACCTTGAATTTTAATTCAAGCTTTCATCTCCAGTTCATACTTGCCGTGAACACACCCTCGTTTCACATAGGCATAAGGATCGCGCTTCGAATTCACCATTTTAGAACAAACTCTCTTCCCCAATTTCCTCATCCTCTGCCTCCCAAATTTCCCGGCCAAATTCCACGGCACCAGTTCATCATCCAGCCCATATCCAACATCATCATCATCCATTTCCTCTTCTTCTTCTTCATCTTCTCCGTCTATTTCTTCTTCGTCGTCGTTGAAATCATCGTCAATTTCAACACGCGTCACGATAAAATTCGCAGCATCCACGACATCTCGGCCATCAAGGACCGGTTCCGTTTCGATTCCTTCGTCGGAATTCGACGATCTAGGCCGCGGAGGTGCTGTAAAAGAGTACCACGAAACGAAACCGTTTTCGACGCTATGAAGAGAGTCGGTATCAGAATCAGCATCAGATTGATTGATGAATTCCCAGTAAGAAAATTCATTGGCTTCTTGGTGGTCGAGAAAGACGAGATCTTCCATTGAGTCGGCGGCGGAGGGAGAAGAAGGAGAAGAAGTTGTCTTCACCATTTTGGATTACTGGATTTGATTTGGAGACGAACAAGGATTTGGGAAATGGTGTGGAATTGGGGAAGTTAATCGCTCTGTTTTATCGCTTTTGGCTTTGCGCTCTTTTTGGAAAGTTACACGTTAGCGAATCATGTGGCGTGGGATCTACCCCTGCTACACGTATTTTGACCAATCATTTCTAACCACGTGTATTCCTTCCCAATTTACCTCATCCACCCCTGCAATTTTTTTTTTTTTTTAAAAAAAAAAACCAATTTACTCCTATATTTTCTGTGTTACTGTAAAACATAACATCATAGAAATTCAATGTTGTTATCAATAAAAGTTTGCAATACTTTTTTTTTTTATATATTATAATACATTTTTATGATTTTTATAGATATTTTGTGTCGTTTAAAAAAAATTATTGGTTAACTAATAATTTATTATAATATATAAAATTTTAAGTTTTTTAATTTAAATTTTCAAGTATCATGATTTAATTGGTTTGTTAGATTGAAGTATAATTACTTTATTTTATAAAAAAAAATGTAATATAATATATTTTATAAACATTAAACTATTATTTTGAAATTTAAACATTTTTTGAACTTTATTTATTTAGTTTTATTTACTTATAATAATTAGTAAAATAATATATTCACAAAATATTAAAGTATGGAGCATTTTCAGTGTTGGGAGAGGCACTAGCTCATTAGAAATATTGGGATTTGGTAGTATGTTTCAAATTACAATAGTTCAAATTAATACATTTATCTATTTCATTATAATATCTTTTCAAAGTCAAGTAAAAGAATTTTCTTCTTTAATTCCACATTGATGCTAAAACATAAATTTAGTTTAAAAATATATTAGATGGAGAATTAACAACATTGTCAATCTAGAATTCTGAGAAGCAACTGCGGAGCCCCTCTATCTCTTGCTAAAAAAAGTCACATATTCTGTGTCTATAATTCTATATACACGTTAAAAAAAAAAAAAAAATTAAATAATATAGTATATTTGTAAGAGTTGGTCCAATAATTTTTTTTTTCAGCTGTGTCATTATTTGGAATAGAAAATAAAGTTATAATTTACATTCCATCGAAAGCAAACCACATTATACTTACTTCCATATCCCAGAAAGATAGTCCAGCTTAACTACTCACATGGTTTTATAAAAAAAATATTCGTACGATCTACGGATAAATTTTTACACATTACTTTCCTTGTTTAACCGTCCTTAATTTTTGATGATATTGATCAATTTATACTTCCAACTATACATTATGTGAAGATCAATATACATTAAATAGGATCACATTGAGAAGTAAAAATTTAACTGTAATTTTAAAATAATAGTTAAACTATTATTTGAGACGCTCCAAAACAGAAACATTAGAAAATATTACATTGCATGTTATGAATGAAATGTCAAATAACAACGATAAATATTAGAATTTTCAAACGTTTACCTAAGAAAATGTGTAGATCAAAGTAATAGTGCATGAATAAAGGTTTTAGTAAGCCCCTACCCAAATAATTCTAGCTTCACAAGTGTCACCTCTGAGATTTGTTGGCTTCTTGTTTTTTTTTTTTTTTTTTTTTTCCCATAGTAAAGGTAAATTTCATATATTCATATATGTTATCTGTAAATAACCAAATAATCCTACAATACTTTCTATAAACCATCATAATAACAAACATAAAATACATCCTAATGGTGAGGGAAAACTTACAACATTAACAAAGGAAAATACATAACATAAAACCAAATAAAAACATAATAAAAAATCATTCCACATTGTATCAAACTCAACCATCTTTTATCAAGGATCTACAGTCATAGAAAATTTCATATTCCACAAATCACCACGTAGATTAACAGATCTGGATAAAAGCTTCAAATCTTACGTAAAAAAAAATAGATCTTGATATCTAGAGTGTAAAGATTTCAAAAAATTTTTGACTAAATACTTTTGACGACCACTCCATTGAAAAAGAAATATCAAATTTGTGATATTTTTAATTAAATCTACGATGAAGAAACTGATTTTGTTAATGAGCTAAGAAAAATACTAGATGCAAATTATTTTACAAAATAACGACCGAAACACACATGAAAGAGGGGGAGAAAAAAAGAAGAAAGAGATGGATAAAAATAATTGGAGTAGGAGGAAGCAGGATTTGAGAGAACTTTTTGGAGAGAAATGACAAAGTGAACTTTGGCTTTTTTTCCCCCCTTAATATAGCTTAACTTAAATACAAATAATGTTATGGAAAAAATAGACGGTAAATGTAAGTTGAAAAATAGGATATTACAAGTTGATAATATTTATAATTCCATTTTTTCTACTTATGGCAAAAGGTAAAATTGAAAATTTTTCTGAAGTTGATAAAACTACTAAACAATCATATCTTGCAATACTTGTTTATAAACTACTTATATCGTTTAAGTAAATAATCTTAACTTATTTCTCACTAATACTTTATAATTTTTATTATAATTTGTGATTATAGATTTTTTCAGTATCATTATGGAGTAAAAACCTTTTCCTCCCCGTTCTATCAATAGTTTGTCTTTCTATCTTTTGTTCTATTGATGTTTTCAAATTGCTTCTGTGCTGTTAAAAAAAGCTCCAAAATAACCCCCTAATAAGCATATTCTGTCATATTAAATTATTAATGAAAGATAACAAAGTATATTTATTAATAACCATTTTAGAGTTTTTTTACAAACCACATAAGACAAATGGACAGCAGTGATACTGGAGAGAGCGAAAAGTAAAAAGTGGAATAGCACATAAGGCAAAAAGAACTTTAACAATGGCAGACCTAGGGGGCTAACCGAAGCTTCAATTCCGCCCCAATTCCGATCAACGGAATACTCCATGGGGAGTCGTCTGTCCAAACCCCGACAGCAGCCTCCATTGGAGGCAATTGGAGACTGCAGCAACTTCTTTTAATTTCTTGAAGGGTTGGATTATTGTCGAAGACAACTCCCAGTGAGATCTACCTTCTTTCTTCTTTTTTTTAAGTGGAGGCCACCAACTCTCAAGTCACGTGATTCACAACCTATTTCTCATATTTCTGAAATTTTTATAATTTAATCCTTATTCTCTTAGCTTCTTTTCAACTTAGTCCCTATATTTTTAGTCTCTTTCTCTATTAGCCAAATCAACTTATATATTTTCTGAAATTCTTTCATGTCTTTCGTTTTTTTCTATTAAGCAGATGTTACTGAAAAAATGATCACATATACTTGTTTTTTTTTTTTTTTGTCTCAAATATTTACATGGGTTGTTGTCTTGTATGAAATATAATTTTATTTATTTTTGTGTG
Organism: Euphorbia tirucalli; assembly: GCA_039660915.1. Taxonomy (NCBI): domain Eukaryota; kingdom Viridiplantae; phylum Streptophyta; class Magnoliopsida; order Malpighiales; family Euphorbiaceae; genus Euphorbia; species Euphorbia tirucalli. Next base: position 19,792,678 of record CM077639.1, read on the forward strand.
TATCTAAAATTAATTAGTGCATTTTCTATGAAATATGTCTTCCTACGTTTTTTTAATTAGCTACTGGTCTTTAGTCCGTTTCATTATAAGAATACCTGTTTATGAGTCTAGGAGCCCGTAAAAACCCGTAAAAAATAGGACTGGGTTTAGCTAATTTATTAATATAGTGGACCGGTCAGAGCCCGGCCGTGTATTGTAAAAAAATAAAAAAATATAATTATACATATATAATTATGAATAAAATATATAATTAAAGTACTAATAATATAAAATGTTAAGGATGATAAAACCCTATCTTCCTCTCCCCAACATTTTCTGCCGCCGCCTCCTCTCTATCTCTCTGCTACACAGAGCACCTTAAATCCGTCCACCAAGCCTCCACCGCCAGTCCGTCCACCAAGCCTCCGCAGTCTTCACTCATCACAATCACCTCCACGGTCATGACTCAAAACCGAAAACTAATGGAGACACACTCGCATTTGATTTCTCTTCCTCCACAGTCATCACTTATCACAATCACCTCCATCTTCTTCTTCTTAGATCTTCTATTTCTCATCCATTCTCTCAAAAGCTGACTTCTTTTGTACAGTTAAAGAGATGGGGCTAGGGTTATCAGCTTCAAGGCTCATCAGGCCTCACACTGACCCTAGAAACCTTTTCCTTCTTCGCTCCATCGTCACCAAGCCCGAGCTTCAATCCCCTGAAGCTGCCCCTGCTGCCGCCTCTCCTGAACCCACCCCCGATCTTCCTCCTCAATCCCCTCTTGCTGGTGCCCGTTTTCTAATCCTGATGATGCCATCGAGGTCTTTGTTGACGGTTACACTGTCAAAATCCCTAAGGGATTTACCGTTTTACAAGCCTGTGAAGTCGCTGGCTTTGACATTCCTCGCTTTTGTTATCTCCCTCCCTGGAAACTGCCGTATGTGCTTGTTGAGGTCGAGAAGTCGCCTAAGCCTGTTGCGTCTTGTGTCATGCCTGCTCTTCCTGGTTGGGGTTCTCTGTTTATGATTTTTATTTTGGTTTCTGAGTTGATTGTCTAAATTATGAGGTTGTATATGGATTTTGAATCTGCAGTTTATATTGTTAATTGTGTCGTTTTATCCAATTACTTGAGTGCCGAGTTGATTTCTTTGTTGTCGATATTGAAGCTTTTGACTTGTCGAATAGTTTTTTTGTAGGCATGTTCTGTCTCCGGTTTTAATAGTTTAGTTGCATTTCGTTATGATTTATCTGGTGTTTTTCTTTTACGATTTGAGGAAGAATGATGTAACATTTTGAAAGTTTCTGACTAATCGCTACTTTGTACTACACTTTACAGAGTTCAATTTCTGATCAATTGTTACTTTTGTACAACATCCTACGGTGTTTATTTCTGATTAATTGCCACTTTGTACAAAAACCTATCAACATTCTACTCTATTGTTTCTGGTTTGATTCCACACTCAGTCTGATGGACAACTATTTTTTTCTTTTCACTTTATGGTTTGTTGCTAATCTAATAATTTGGCAATATCCTTGTGTTCTGAAATTCTAATGGTTCCATCTTTTGAATTGAAATTGGTTCTAAGATCAATAGTTAGAGGGACCAACTTGCTTTTTTTGAAATTGTTTTGCATTATTGAGAAAAGGTAACAAAGATCAAATACTGGCTTGTCTTGTAGCAAAAGCAACAGTAACAGCAGTAGCAGTAGCAATATTAATTGATAACTGTTTTTGTAGTTTCCCTTTGTCCTTTGTTTTTTTTTTTTTCCTCGATAATTGCCTATTTTGATGTCTCCTTGATTTAGTTTGTAACTGTACAATTTCATTTTACGGTTCTTCAGTGAGATATCTTTTTATATTTTTTGTATCTCAGTTAGTTCCTTTTAATGCTGATATTTGAGAGTTTTGTATGTTAGGGATCAAGATTAAGACAGACACACCTGTGGCAAAGAAAGCACGAGAGGGGTTAATGGAATTTTTGCTAATGAACCATCCATTGGACTGTTCAATTGGTGATCAAGGTGCAGAATGTGATCTTCAGGATGAGTCTATGGCATTTGGTTCTGATCGTGGCTGGTTTACTGAAGTGAAGCGATCTATGGTTGATAAGAATCTTGGTCCCTTAGTGAAGACTGTGATGACTCGGTGTATCCTGTGCACAAGGTCTGGATGTATAACATTTTTTTTCTCGCAATATAAATCTGATGGTTTGTGGGTGCTAAATGATTGTTTTAGTAAAAGAGCATAAACTTCTATTTGTAGTTTTTCTTGAATCATGGAAACTATTGGCTGATCATTAACAGTTTTTTTCCTGCACCTTTGGCATTGTTTACTGACAGCATCCTTAGCATTGGTATTCTCTTTCAACGCTGTTGACTAATTTTCCAAAACAAAATCCATTCCAATATTATGTAGTGAATATTATTCCCAGGATCACACATCTATGAGTGAATATATCAGATCTTATGTTCCAATATGAAAGATAGATATTTGAAAGATGAAACTTCTTTTCGTTAACCAAGGTATAAGAGCCTTGTGGAGCTCATTTGTGAGAAATATGCTTTTGTCTGGATGCTTATGTGTTGGAATTGCCTTTTCAACTAGGTTCAAATACCTTAACTTGGATATACAACTTTACAGCACTACTTTTTTTTTTTTATATATATATATATTCTTTTTCTATGAGATTGTGATTTAGGTTTATGCATGTCTTCTTCTGTTGTAAATTTTCATCTATAGAGTTATTTAATCTAGTTTTCTGAGAAGCTCATGATGCTATTTTGATTCTTGTAATGCTCCAACTTATTTAGAAATCTAACAGTTTGAAAGTTAATTTTGTACTTCATTATTTTCTGCCTACCTCGCCAAATTTGTTGTTATCATGCCTTTTTTGTAGATAGTATCCTATGTGCATATTCCAATTCAGTTTATAATATCTGTGTTTAGGAAGTGGATTTGATGATTGCTTTTGCTTGAGTGCTATAGTATGTTCGAATTTGATCTGTGCCGTATGATAGTGTAGAAATTGAATTTTTGCTTATAATGAGACGATGTTATATGATTTTATTTGTTAGATGCGCTTAGACCTGTGCAAACGATCCGTCGCCCGCAAAGTCCGCCCAAACCCACCGGTTTTGGGTTGGGCTTGGACATACATATTTGACTTTAAACCCAGCCCGGTCCGAACCCGAAGAAGCCCGAGTTAATGATGGGTTGGACTTGGGAATAACTATAAAATCCATGACTAGTCCGCGCTGCCTGGATAATTTTATAATATATACTTTTATATTTTTATTTATATAATTATATACTAAATATTTAATCTGAACCATTTAAAAACTTATAAAAGATCTTGACCATTATAATTTCTCTATGAATGCTATCTGTAAATTAAATTTATCTATGAATACTATTTATAAATTAAATTTGTTTAAAATAAGTTATATTAGAAAAATATAAACATTTATTTGATGAGCTGGTTTGACTGGGCTTGAGAATGAGGTTCAATTGTCCGGTTCGAGCCCGATGTAAAATTAGTGCGGGCTGGGCTGGTTTGGACAAGAGATTTTTATATCAAACCCGATGTAGTCTAGTCCGAATCCGGTCCAGTCTAACCCATGAACAGGTCTAGATGGGTCGAGTTTTTTTTTATTTTGTTGCATTACATGCTACGTGGTCAACTTTTTGGATCTCCTAGTGGGTATTTTTATTTTATGGTTGTAATTATGTTGTTGAATTTTATGTATATGATAATCAAGCTTAGCCTAGCCTACTGGAAAATTTTATGGTTGATGATTTAGGTAGTTTGCTACTTACTAGTCTAATCTAGTCTAGTAATAAGCAGAATAAGTCTAGGACTGAAACCCACTTGCTTGTTTATTTATTTTGTGTCCAACAGGTGTATCAGGTTTGCAACTGAAGTGCTGGTGTCCAGGATCTCGGTATGTTGATTCTATGTTCTACCATTTGATTGCTTCTTTTGGAGTTAGTCTTGAGTACTAATTTCAAGGTTCCGTTATTAATTATGGGTTAGTTATCTTTTTGATTGCCTTCTTGGCTCTCTGTTTGTTGGATAATTTTTATAATTTGATTTACTGAGTTTAATTCTTGTTTTGAATTTTTTATGTAGTTTTGTCACCACGAAGCAGATGCAAATGATACAAGAGCTATGATTGAGGCAAGAGAGAAATTGTTTAGGAAAGCAAAAGAAAAGCAGGAGGAGTTTGACAAGAGAGGTAGCAGAATTGAAGAACAAGTTTGAGGAAACCAAGAAGCTCGGCGAAGCACAATTTATATGGAAAATGAGGACTACCAATTGTGGTGGGAAGGGGATCATAATTGAGTTCAGTTATGTTTGTCTTGGTGCTGCGTTGTACTTTCTCTATGCTTGGCAGCGGTCACGATCTAAGGTTTAGGCTTTTAGAACATTAAAGCTAAAAAAAAGTGGAAAATTAATTTTAAAAAAATGGTAAGAGACGAAAACAAAACCTAAAAAGTGGTGGCGCTAGATTGGCACATGTTCGGAGAGAAGCAACGACGCAGAAGGGAGAACAGTGACAACAGCAACTGCAGTGTACAAATCGAAATAGAGAAAAGAAGATAGGCGGCGTTGGATTGGTCAAGGAGACTGCTTGTGACCACGGTGAACGGAGAGGGGCAGAGTCCTGCTTAAGGTGTTGGAAATTGCCCCTGAGCTGGAAGAGAGGTCGGTTGCAACAGGAGAACAGAAAGGAGAGAGATCGGGTGATTAGAAAAGATCGACGAGGGGAGAGAGAGAGATGTGAGGCAGCTGATACAAAGATGGGAGTGAGACTTTAGGGTTAAGATAGAATAAGTTTTTTTTTTTTTTTAAAAAAAATGGGTTAAGATAGAATAAGTTAATTTCTAAGGGTTAGCCAGTTAGTCTTGGGTCAATTTCCGGTTGGTTTAGAGAATTTGAACCTATTGAGATTCGTTATCGGAAAAATAAAGTGGCGTAGCGGTAATTACATCGTTAAAATTTTTTTAGAATCCACTTATTGTGTCTAATTATTATTGATTGGAATAAAATCAATTTTGAATCAAAAGAGATCTACTCATCAAATCCGTTTTTTCTAGAGACTGCTGCAGAATCAACTCTTTAATCGACCTTGAAAGTCCGGTGCACGACTAACTTTCGAGCGGGAACCGGCCGCTAGCCGAAGAAGCGGAGAAATGGAAGATTAATTGCTGTAAATTTTGGTGGTTTTGAGGGTGCTATGGGGCTGAAATTTCCAGCAGTTAAACTTAGGGTTAGAGTTTTCTTTTCTTCCTGAAGTGTTCTTATATAGATTTATTGTCTAATTAGGTTAATTAAACCTAAGTTCACTAAATTATAATTACATAAATAAACTTTAATTAAAAAGTATATACTATATAATTAATTCCATTTGGCTAAATTTAACTACCCCTAAATAAAATTAAATCACATTTAAGTAAATACAATATATGTGTATAATTTTCCTACTTAGGAAAATTATTTAATTAATTGTTTACTTTATGTAATTCAATTAATTGATAATTCATCGCTTTTATCCGCATGTACGTAGCATGATTAAATCAATGGAAAAACAACCTTAGAAATATAAAATATTATACATTGGCTATTTATTTTGATTAGACATGAAATAAGAGACTTGTCCGGATCTAAATCTATGATAAGTGTAGCGGTCCTCGTTTAGTTTAGCTACACTGTAATTTCCCGGTTGAGTTGAACCAGGTGACAACTCTTACATTTTCTTTTGAGATTTATGTCTCAATTCTTTTTTGAAATAAATGATGAATTTTCTAAAACCGAAAGTCGAACTTCTATTAAAACCAAAAACCCAAAAAGTGGCCCGCCACGTGGTGCTCATCTTATTCATTTTCTTCACCCTAAGAAAAACATCGTCAGCTCACAGTGGCAACTCCGCTGGGGATTTCTCACAAAAAGTTTTCTTAAAAGTTAAAAGAATTTGACAAGTCTTGAAAAATGTCTAATAAAAATAAGGTGGATGATTCGTTCGTAGCATTTTAATTAGATATACTTGCATTAGGTTGAGTATCCAATTTTCAGTCTGATGAATTGTTGAAGTGTCACTTATGTTCCTCATGGGCTTAGGGGCACGGATACAAAACATCACCTATAACCTCGCACGTATCCCTTTGTTTGTACCTTTGAGTGGGAAGAAGTGAGTAGTATATTTTGCTATGGGGATCTTGATTTTATTCCGACTTGGACTGAACTTATGTAGGCAACCTTAGTTGGATTCCCTTAGGATACCAAAACAAATTGCATTAATGATACAATTACACCTTTATCATCCCTGATTGGTGATCGAAGTGAAATCCTCTTAGAACTCGGTTAGAATTTTCTCAAAAATTGACGACTAGAGGAATAAGGTTGGAGGAATACGTTTCGCATGCTATGTGCTGTGTTTTTCGTTTCTTCGCATCATACCATCATCAACATTTTCCACGAACATAACTTGCAACACATGAATCAGTTGTGTGATACTAACTCACATCTTTTGTACATCTATTTGCAATTTTCATGTGTAAATACATTAATCACCCGTGTGATATTCACACTAGCCATTTCTTTTGCAGCCATGCATCCCCTTATTGTGTGAAAAGCATTAATTCATGCACATCACTTGAATGTAATAAGCACTAACCAATTTGTTTTGTAGCCATATGGAAGCATAAAATATTCATGTGGGCCTTGAACGATCCCATAAGGATCACACACATCACATCACTAACTAAGTAGGAAACCGTTCAGGTGCTCCACGAGCACCGAAGAACTTCACTTCATACATCAATCCATTTAGGTGCTTCATGAGCGCTGAAAACTTTATTTCGCACCTCAATCCATTTAGGGTAGGATAAGTTTTTTTTTTTTTTTTTTTTTTTTTTTTTTTTTTTTGAAATGGGTTAAGATAGAATAAGTTAATTTCTAAGGGTTAGCTAGTTAGTCTTGGGTCAATTTTAGGTTGGGTTAGAGAATTTGAACCTGTTGGGATTTGTCATCGGAAAAATAATGTGACGCAGCAGAATTATACCGTTAAAATTTTTCTAAAATCCATCTATCGTGTCCAACTACCATTGATTAGAATAAAATAAATTTTGAATCAAGCGAGATCCACTCACCAAATCCGTCTCTTCTAGAGACTGCTGCAAAATCGACTCTTTGTAAGTGACCTCCAAAGTCCGATGCACGACCAACTATCGAGCGGAAACCGGTGCTAGTCGAAGAAGGGGAGGAATAGAAGATTAATTGCTGTAAATTTTAGCTGTTTTGGGGGTGCTATGGGGCTGAAATTTCCAGCAATTAAACTTAGGGTTAGGGTTTTCTTTTCTTCCTTAAGTGTGCCCTTATATAGACTCATTGTCCAATTGGGTTTTAATTAGGTTGATTAAACCCAAGCCCACTAGGATTAATTACATAAATAAATTTTAATTAAAAAGCATATACTATGTAATTTAATTCCATTTGGCTAAATTTAACTATCCCTAAATAAAATTAAATCACATTTAAGTTAATACAATACATTAGGAAAATTATTTAATTAATTGTTTACTTTATGAATTCAATTAATTGATAAATTAATTAATTACATTATGTAAACTTATTAATTAAATTAAATCAACCTAATATTAATTAATTACCTTGATACCGTATGTCAACTAATTAATTAACACATTCCTTCCAATGTACATTACATGTACAATTTCAATAAGTTCCGGCTCAGTTGATCTATGTGCATGATCCTATGGGTCTGTCTTTATATTGACAGTAGGCCCAAGACCCACAGACTGTAAGTGGGTTCTAGCAAACTATTACAGCCTCCAATTAAGACAGAGATGCAGCAGTCTTTAGAAGACACTCACCCGGTAGTAATCTCATACTGTCCTTTGCCAAAAGATATCGATGTGAATAAACAAAAGGCATGGTGCCTGTCATCCTCTTCTACTGTTTATTGTATTTTTTGATCTTGAGTTGACTGATTAATCAAATAAGCAACAGACTTATTTGGATATGACCATACACTTATCAGTCCCACTCATCAAGTGGCTAGTGATATCATCTCGGTGTTACTCGATTGGTGATTCCATCACTTCATCATCAATATTAATGTTTTCATCGGTCCACCCAATCATACCCGTATTTAGCATCCTTTTACAGACTTATTAGGCGTATGTCAAAGTGAACTAGATTCCATATTAATACTATAATGAAATCTGGTATGAGGATAAAAAAGACCTACTCAAGAAAGACCTACGACACGACAACCATGTGGCTTTCTTGTGCGGATCGATCCAGTCCATGTCAACGACATATACCTATATTCATGATTGACTATACAAGTACTATGGCTAGTTCAGAACTATCATACAGTCATCGAATATATAAGTTTGTGGTTCTATTCGTTTCCACGATTAGAACGAACCTGGGATAGGTTTTATGATTATCAATCAATGGATACTCTACTCATATTATACCATAACATATAAATGAAACAGATTAATTGCCTTTATTAATGTGACATAAATAATGTATTCATACAATGAGTCTTAATGTATAATACAAAATACAAGAATCCAATGTTCTATGAACTAGGGCACGCCAACAATCTCCCACTTGCACTAGTTCCAAGTGGACATTGCCCTAATTCCTATAGATCTGGTATGACCATATGTTAAAGTTCTGTAAATAGGATTTGCTAACAATTGATGTTTTAGATATCATACTTTATGATTAATATGAGTCATATATGTTAGAGCATATGTATGCATCAAGTCTATGATACACAAATTAGTGATCTAAGAATACTGATTATTTTAGTTATACGCATATACTGTGACTGATTTGCTACTGTGACTGATTTGCATCTGTGATCTGAAATAAATGCTATAAGTCTACATAAACTATTGGTAACCTTATGTGATATAGCTGTCATATGATGAATCCTATTTACTGAAAATCACTACTACTACAAGGCTTGTGAAATGCAGAAGATGTCCTTATTCTTCTAGCTTACTAACACTTTATGCAGGAAAAGATGAAATGACTTTTTAGCCATACAAGCTATCTTAAGTTTCTAGAATGCTTATGATGAATGACTTTCTTATAACTATATAAATATGCTTTTTAACAGGAACAACTATTAATGTTTGAAAATGCATTAGGACCATTGGTCATACTGATGATCAAATCATCCAAGAGAACACTTAAACCATATGTCCTATGTTTGCTCTTACATAACCATTTATAGCTCTAACAGTCAGGTTTATGAGCTTACTCTTATATGGACTGCTTTATAACAATGGGCTGCAAATCACAATCGGGCTTTATATTTCACCATTAATTGGATCGAATAAAATGTTTGTAAGGCCAAAAGCCCTTAACAATATATATCTTTCTTATTAGGGCCCGAATTCTTTAAGCCCAATATGCTTATCACTCAATCCTTTGGCTGAAAATAAATAGTATTTTGTACACCAATGTTTTTTAAAATTAACTTGGTTTTTCAAAGAATTTTCTCGTGTAGATTACAAATCCTAGATGTTTATGAGAAATTAGAAATCAAGAAATTAATTTCATAATTCCTAAAATTTCTAAAAATAAAACGAGTACTTTTTGAGGGGGAGCATAATCAAAAGGAATCATATTCCTAGGGGGAGCCACATCAATCCACATTTCATGAATACCTGAAGATGTTCTTGACATTTCTTTACAAAATCATCAAGTAAGGAAGTTAAGAGAAATTCTTATCTCTACATTGTCAACTTATGGTTTTCAAAGAATATCACTTACAAAAAGTTGTAATCATAAAAAAGGGGGAGAATGTTGAATCAAGTTTTGATGACAACAACTAAATCGAAAAGTTGACATAAAAGAGAACAAGAAAAACTTTTTCACTTGAATATTATTAATTATGTTATGATTAATAACAAAGTAAAATATGTCTATTATGAAGAAGATGAAGCTACAAAGGATACCAACAAGTCTTGAAGTTTGATAAAATATCAGGAGATCAAAAAGTTTTATACAAGACAAGCTTGCTTATAAGATGACAACCTTTTTGCCACATGAACTCCATCTCTTCCAACGCCCAAAATTGATTCAAAAGATTGAAATGACATTAAGAGCTTCAAGCCTTATTGACTAGAAGGTGTAAATCACTTCAAGAAGCTACAAGTCACATTGCTCATAAAGTCAAAGAAAGAGAGCTTTAAGAGGTAAAGCCCTTACAAGGAGTATGCAATGGCAATATCATGATTACAGCTAGAAATGATCTCCATAATCTGCATCAGGAGCTCCAATGGCCACATTTCCATCAAGAGGTGATCTTAATAGGTACATTCTTCTTGTGACCTAGAAGCAAAAGCCATATTCCCTTTAGAAGCTATGTCCAACGGCCATATCACCTCTTTATGAGCTTCTCATCACCTATAAAAGGAAACCAAATTAAATTAGCAAGGTAGGAGACTTAAGTATCATCACACATACAAGCAATTTATTCAAGTCTTTCATAATTCCTACAAAGAGCAAATCAAGAGAGAAAGATTCATCTTTGTTCATATATTCAAATATTTATCCAAGGGAATTGTATTGAAGGGGTTTACTTTGTTAATTGTGTGAATTAACATAGTTTGTAAAATTTTAGTGCTTAAGCTTTGAAAAAACATCGGTAGAAGTTTGGTATTTGAGCTTGTAAAAAATACCGAATAAGTTTGGTGCTTGAGCTTTGAAAAAGCATCGGTAGAAGTTTGACATTTGAGCTTGTAAAATACTGGATTAGTTTGGTGCTTGAGCTTTGAAAAAGCATTGAAAGAGTTTTGTTAATTGAGCTTGAAAAAAGTAACGGTAGAGGTTTGATACTGAACCTGTAAAAGTATTGAGTTTGTTACTTGAACTCGTAAAAAGTAACTTAGGCTTGTTTCCTACCCGTAAAGGAAACACTAGTGGAAAATCTCAAATGGTTGGCTTAGGGACTGGACATAGACCGGTTGGGTCGAACTAGTATAAATCTCGGTGTCTTCAATTCTCTATAGCTATACTCTTTATATTTATTGCTATTTAAATTTCTATAATTTAAATTAATAGCTTTATTATTAAAGACATTGGTCAAGCAAATTTATATTCACAAGTTTTACCATTTTGCCTATTTCGCAAACTTGTGTGTATTAAAAGAAATTTTTTTTTCATCAAAAAGAATTTTATAAATTGTTTGCGAAAATTTTTATTTGGTATACAGTACTAGTCATCCCCCTTAATACTGTAGCTAGCCTATTTAGGACCGTTAATTTGGATTTGTGAAATTGTTCTTTCTCTCTCTAGCCCTTCTTTTCTTCTTCTTTCTCACTCTAACCTTGATAATTTGTGCTTAGCTCTGTTCAGTGTTGCTACTTCCACTAATTTCCCACTTTCCACCGTACTACACCACAAATTGGTGTAATGATGTCCTTCAACTTCACAAGCGTCAAGCTCCCTTCAGTCCAAATGTACACAAATTGAGAGCCGGCTGTTATAATGTAGAACCGTATGAGTGTAAATCAAAGGCAATAGGGTTCTAAACCATTAATTAAAAACCGTAGTTCCAGGTATAATTTCGACTTCAGTTCTTGAACTCATTGAATTTGAATTCTCACTTCTTAAACCGATTTCCACAACGAACTTCTAAAAGTAGATAACCATTTCAGTTTTTCACCACAAAAGTCGGGAAAACCTAGCGCTCATAGCTTCATCATCCAAAGACCTAATATGACTTACTTGTCTACGTATCCAAAGACCTTCAACATCAAATCGTTAAATTATTATTCAATTATTTATCAAACATTAATTTTTATGTTGAATTAATTAATTCACTATTTTCCAATATATATATATATATATTGATGCTGGAGTAAATAAATATTTACTAAATTAAAAATTAGGTGTGGTAAAAGTGTATAGAGGATCAAATGCATCTATGTCCTCTCCTTCCTAGGTCAGTGATAAGAAATGTTCGTTTATGGTGACATCCAAAAGAAAAGAAGATGACGCCCTAATCAAAGACCTTTTTCTACCGGATCAATCAGGTGGTCCAGCCAGGCCATATGAGTTGAACAGGCGAAATCGTGAAGAGGGAGACCCACCCAATGGACTGCCCCAAGTAGACAAAACGAGAAGACTCAGAAGGCCGAGTGGATACATTAAAAGAAGTATGCGGCCTGGGAGAATTTCAGGAAAACCTTCCCGGGTGGAGACCTAGAACATGACGGATGAAGGAATCCGGGTCCATTAGGCACATCTAACAGGCAAAAATAAGGACACGCGAAGGTGACGCGTCTAAATAAGAATACATGTGTAGGTTTGATGCTTCAAACCTTGAACAAGTAGTAAAGGATGATCTCAGCCTTACAAGTGTACAATGTACTATGGAACTTGTCAGGGTAAAGCCACGTCTAGCCAATAATACTCAGGTCGTACATTACGGTCTAATAATGACTGTTACATAAGGGAATACAAAAGGGAAGTGTTGTTCACTGAGGAGGTAACTCTTACATCCTTCATCAACATTCCTTTTGCCTCCTCCGTTTTTAGCAAATTTCCAACTTAAGCGTTGGAGTTTTCCCCCCGGCCCATCGATGTCTCATTCCTTTGGTTTTACAGATTTAACCGATTCTCAGGTGGATCGTCGGAGAAAGCAACAAGGCTTTTGAACCGAGAAGCGTCACTTTGTGACACAGATAAAACCAATTAAAACGAGTTAATAGAATTGAGGTGTAGAATAAGTCACAAAAATGGAAAGAAGATCCAGGTGTGTGAAAATGAATGAAAATAATAAAAAATGTATAACAGTTATTTAAAATTATGATAAATATAACTTAAAATGAATGAAACAGAAGTGATTAGAAAAGATGACAAAGATTTTTGATAAATAGTTTCAAAGGCGATAAAGCACATAAAAAAAGTTTAAAAGCTATTTATTACTATAAGAAACTGCAATAAAACGGTGTAATAACTATTTAAATGTCTTAAATTAGTTCATAGAAAGACAAAATAAAATATTTAAAAAGTGTTTTAGGTAGCTAGGTTGAAAAAAAGAGAAAAGTGTTTAAAAGTTTTAGAGGCAATGTAAGGAACTCAAGCATGAAAAAAAAAAGAGGATAAATAATTTTAGAACTTTAAATGTTTTTAAAGGACACAATATACCAAGAGAAGTTTAAAAATTATTTAAAATTGTAAAAATGATATTGAAATGATTAACAATTGTTTAAATATGATGAAGAAAATAAGGATGTAAAATGACAAAAACAAAACAACGGTTTATAAAAACGTTTAAGTTAAACTTCAATTAAGATAAAAAAAGTTTACCAATTAAAAATTAATTTAAAATAAGAATCTAGTAAGGTAGAAGGCGATATATATCACAGTTGATCAGAAAATGTTGGGAAGGAAGCACCTGAAAGTTAGTCAATTTATGTTTTATTGTTTGTTACTCTAGAAATCTATGTAGCACCGAATGAAAATAGATACAAAAATTGATACCGAAAAATGATATTTGTAAAATATTATAGGACATAAACTTGGAAGGAATGAATAAATTTAAAAACTATAATTATGCTATATAAAAAAAAAAAATACAAGTCGTATAAAAGAGAAAATATTAATTTTTAATTTTCTACTTTACAAAAAAAAAAAAAAAAAAAAAAAAAAATTATAATTTTCTAAAATTGTAAAAAGATTACACGAAACTCTTTGTACAAGTTTCCAATAGATTTAAGAAACATTAAAAAAAAAAAAAAAAAAAAAAAAAAGAAAAGGGTAAATTTCTTTTTGCAATATAGCTTGACATTAAGAGACCTTTTTTTTTTTCGGTGATTTTGGAGAAAACTTGCGTCGTTTTTTATTTTGTTTTTGCCATTACTCTCCAACTTCTATGTGTTTATCAGTTTGTTAAGTTTTTTAGGGTACGTACATTTTTCATTTTTGGTAGAAACAGATTAGACAAACGGATCCATAATCGGCATAAGACAGGGTAGAGTTGAGGTGGGCATTGATAAGATTCCTTGATCTTCGAATAGAATATATATTTTTAAGATAAATTTAACTTCAAAAAGGATATAAATTTTAAAAACTGTTGCATATCCAATCCAAAATTCTAGACCCGCCCAACAAAAATGTGATAAAGATAAGATTCTTGTCACCTATTCCAGATGCCGTTATGCGACACTCCTATTTTGGTTACAAAATTATGTACAAATTGTACATCGATGGTACTACATAACACACGTATTGCTAACTATTTTGTAAAAAATAAACATACACTAATACTAACTTGATTAAATTGAATCAGCCCAAGAAAAAAAATTAAATTACAGAACTCATACCTTCTTTAACATCTTTTTTTTCCTTTAAACTTAACACTCGTTAGAATGCTAAGCTCACGAAAACCATCCGTTGCTAATCTCACAAATCATGAAGTAATTTGGTGGGTAAAATTTCCACAAAATACATTCCGTGCCCATTGCTAACCTCATATCATGCTAAAGATGAGCGCTTCTTGAAAATTTGACTAATAATAAAAACATAAAAACGAGCACTTTGAACATGAACATGAGTAAGCTAGTTAACTAATACCAAGAAATATTACTGGCTGCAACCAAACAGACACCCCAAATTACCACAAATAAGCAACTTTGCCAAATGCAATGGCACCTGCATACACTGATATGCAAATTGTCCTGCCCATAAAGATCATCTAATTAACAAGAGCCCTCGTCTGGGAACAGCTAAACAAGAATAGTGCGAGCCAAAATTCTCAAAGTTATTTATTACATTCAAAATTATAAAAGAAAAGAAGACTAAGTAAAAGGGGTAATAAGATTTAGATTATAAAAAAAAAAAAAAAAAAAAAAGCCAAAAAGAAAGACAAAGCAAACAAATTCACTGGCACTTAACTCTTCTACAGTATCTCTCACCACTTCAGCTGCCAACCCAATGAGCAGGAAATAATTGTAAATCCTTCTTGATCTAGCATCTCAATTATCGTACCTGGGAAGGAGAACAGAGCAAACCTGAAGCATCTGCCCCGACAACTGCAAGATCACAAACGGCACAGAGTTGTCCTTCCTGAGTTGGCACAAATCTCGAACTACAGAACGGGCAAGAAACATCCTTCTGTCCTCGGTAAATTGGAACATATGTAGCACCACATGTAACGAACGGGTTTCTGAAATCATAATTCAGCTCAGAGACATCTGTCATATTCCTCTCAGCAGCCTGCAATACTTGCCTCGCCATCTTTGCCTGGTTCTCAACAGTGGGGTTTGTCTCTAATAGCCGCCTGGCAAAGTTAGCTGCAGTAGCGAGGTTCTTCGCCTTGTAGCATACAGTCATTGCATTCAGCAGAGCAAGCCTTAAATGAGGCATTTGAAGGTTGCAATGGGTGAAGTAGGCAGCTAGCTCCTGTTGGCGAATTGGATTGTCTTTCAGTTCCCTCCTTTTAAGCTCCATCTGTAGACCTAGAACATATTCTTTTACAATAATTATCAACTCCTTGACTTCATCAACCTCCCTCCTTGACTCAACAACGATCAGTGGAATCGTATGAAGAATACTGATAAAGAGACGAAGTGCCTCAGTGAATTTCCCTGCTGTGGTGGCTCTGTAACCAGCCTTGAGTTTCTCTTCCAACTGAGAGAAATTGAACACCAATGCTGGAGGACCCCTCACATTAGGGCTAGCTGACTCATTCCATCCTCGTTCAATGGCAAGAGATATCACTGGAGTTGATGAAGCAGCACATACATAGGTATGGCTACCTGTGTGAAGATCAAGAAACATAGATCTCAATGGACCAAAGTTCCGAATTCCAAGTTGCCTGTTGAGTAATCGCATAGCAGTATCAAAGTTTCCAGCTGCAGCATGTTCAGCAGCAAGTGATGACCTCTGGATCCAAATTTGGCTTACAGGCATGCCAGGAGTTGGAGCTACAAAAGCCGTGGACCGAGCACTGATGGAAGCCCTTGGTGTGTCTGCCTCAGGGGGGAGCTCCAAGTCTTCAAGCTCCCATCCTCCCTCTTCATTATTGTCTTCAGCCACTTCCCCATCCTCTGAAATTGCTGAAACATCCCCATTCTGCAAGTCATCCACATCAACATCCAGATCCTGACCCCAATCACCATCACCAACATCCTCATCTTCATCAGCAGCACCTCTACCCATATTGTCCAGTCCACCTTCAAATATGCCTTTCATGACACGCAAGAGTGGCCAATCTCCTCCGCACATAATAGGAGCAGGAGGCATCAGAAGGGAGGGCACTTTCCCCTCTGGCAATGATGGAACATCATCTCCTAACTCAGCAGCTAGTCGTTCAGCAACATCTTCTAGCCCATGTACTTTAGCAGTTGTATATGCAAGCGGCAAATGGCCAGCATTCTCTAAGATCTTGACACGCTCTTGGACATCTCCCAAATACAAGGCATTATGAAACTGGCCCATGACATCATTCTTAACTTCAGCAATTTTCAGCATTTTGGAAAGCTTTTCCAAGTTTCCAGTTATGAGATAAAGGAAAGATAACCTCTCAAAATTTTTGGTCCTCTGGTAGGCATATTCAACAATACCTGCATTTCCTTGCCGAAGAGCTTCCACCCCCAATCTATACCAGTGATCCTTCTCGTCAATTTCTTTTGCGGATGCAACCGCAATCTGAATGTTTCCACTCTCAAGGGCCAAATTAAATCTGGTCCTCTCATCCTTAACAAAATGCAGAGCAACTTCAGGAAAACCCTTCTGTTGCAAATAAGCAATCATTGCTTGTCCACAGAGCTGAGAGTTCCTAATCATGTTCATAACATTGTCATATCTCTTCCTCAAAAGTGAGAGTTTGAAGATATATTCGGTAGCATCAATGACTATAGCTCTATTCTTTCCATCTCGATCCAAGCAAAAGATGGTATTTCCAGAAACCTTCGTAATGTATATTGGGACATCAAGAGTTCTAATTATGCCACTGTCCCCATTAGGGAGGCAGTATTTTATGTGATTTAGAGTGGTATAAATAAAGACACCATTTTCATCCCAGGCTCCACTCTTTACACGAATTGTCTCATGAAGAGTGCACTGGTGCACAAGCTTCTTGCTAGCAATGATGATGGCATGTTTACTGAGCAATGCAACACTTTCCATGTCATTAGACCACACAACATACTTCACAAAAGGTGTTTGAAGATCCCCAAGAACAATCCTTTGCTGGAGATCGAATATGACTACTCTATCTTCTGCCCTACAAAGTAAGTTGCCTGTCCCGGCATAGAATATTGCATCTGCCGCAATGGGAAGTCCACTCTTTTTAACAACCTCATTCTTCAAATTTTTGACCAAAACCTGGTTGCTGCTTTTGTCAAGCACAGCAAATCTATTCCTAGCCACAAAAATAGCTGATCCCCCAGAACCTCTTTTTGCCTCCTGTACAGTATCACCCCTACCAATACTGTCTTTAGGTATGACGTACAACTCATAAGATCCACCATCCACATCTGAGCAAATGAGCACAGCATTCTCTGTAGGACTATAGGAAAGCGTCCTTGGACTTTGATTCAGGCTGGTGGTACCAGGTCGCCGGATGGGAATCACTTGAGTATCTCTCTGAGTTGAAAACTCAAAGAACCGCAAAAAGCGATCTTTGGCATAAAACAAATTGTCACCACTCACTGCAAATGCTGGCCTTTCTCTCTCCAACTTAAAGACAATCATTCCACTGTCGTGACCTGCAGCCAGAAGATTCATCTCAGGGTGAGATGCAAGGATCCAGAACCGGTCATGCTCTCGACGGAAAGTCTGAACTCCAGTTCGTTTTGTTACATCCCAAACACGAATGCTTTTATCCTCAGAATTCGAAACAATGATATCCTGTTTGGCATGAAACATAACACATGACACATTATTCATGTGCCCTCTCAAAGTGTCCACTTCCCAAGCCTTTGTGTCTGAAAAGAATAGAAAGAAAGAAACTTATCAGTTTGCAAAGTTAGCAATAAAGGACATAAGAGTATTTCGGAAGGTCTTAATTTTTTAGCTGTCAAAAATCAATGTCATTAGAATTTGGGAAGCTTCCATTCAAACACAAAAGAGAAGCTTTTTACTATAATTCTAAACTTTTATGACAAGCTAAGAGTTAACAAGCACAAAAGTCACATGATTGCCAACTTACCATTCATGCGCCATAATTTCACTTGGCGGTCATCTGCTCCAGAGACGATCAAGGGAAGGGTAGGGTGGAATGCAGCCCAGTTGACTCCTCGATCATGACCTTCCAAGACATACTTAACAACAGCATCCACCCCACCAAAAAGATCTGTGTTCATCTGACTCAACCGCAAAATGTCATCAGCAGGAGACACTGTTTTCTTTCTCAGAGCACCGATATCCCATACACGAACAGTCTGATCTAGAGAGGCAGAGACAACAAGGTCTTCTTTAGGATGGAACGAGGCACACATGACATAATGATTGTGGCCCGTCAACACAGAAATGCAAGTGCGTGATTGCCAATTCCAAATTCGTATTGTCTGATCATCACTGGCACTAACAATCCATGGGTACTCATGATGGAATTGCACAGTACGGATGTAATCAAGATGTCCAAGAAGTGTAAACAAACACCTATGCATCTTGTAGTTCCAAACCTTAATCTTGTAATCATCACCTGGAGAACCATCATTTAAAAGTTGGCATATACATAAGAAATTAAGGCAAATAGCTTATCTGTTCAAGTAAAATTGCAACTTCACACATTTTTCTCAACCTACAAGCTATTCAAAGTAAAACTGCATCTGCATCTAAGACCCAACTAATGACTGATTCTTTTCTATTACACCATGGGCATGAAAATTAATCCCACCTCAATCAGTGATAATAATGATTAATAAGGTGATATCCAGATAGCAATGCAAAAGAAATGAGCCTATGCATGTGCATTACCACTTGTCCAAGATACTACTGATTTTAAAAGCAGGTGCTCAAATTGAGGTGTAGGATTATACACACAAGAGTGAGGGTTATGGCGATTAAAGGTGCTCAGATAATGTATAGGACCAGGTCGAAGTGAAGATCTACCATTTAACACATGCCAGAGATACAACAACAAAGTTGTTAACTAGATACTAATCTCCTTTATTTTGTGTGTTGCTAATGTACCAAATCATAGACCCTCAATAGAACATGCAGATTAAACAAAACTGAGCATCAGTCACCTAAATAATGCAAAATCACAATCAAAAGAACAAACACAGAAGGTGTTCAATGTTCAGTATTTTTATGCATTTGCTGTTGCAAAAATCTGAATGTTACTGATGAGCTAGTTATTATGCATCCTGTTATTTGATATAATATGCTTACATATTGGTTTATTAGTTATTAATATTTAATACATATTGATTCAAATTATAATTTGCAGTGGCGGAAATATTTTTCCAGAAAAACAACCCAAGTCTATATGTCATTGTTTGAGGATGAACACATGCTGCTGGGCAAATGATTTGAAGAAGTTGGCATCTATTAGCTCCTGCAATATGTACATGTTTGCCTATGAAAAATACATTCCTTTGCATTTCTGAAAGTTTTTCAATGTATTTTCCTTTCTATGGTTCATAAAGCATACACTTATTCAGTGTCATAAAGCATACACTTATTCAGTGTGGGAAATTTTTTACTTGTATATTGTCTTTTGTGTATTCTTAGGCCTAATTACATAAAGAGAAATATAAAGACTGTTCTAAGTTGAAAATACAAAAATTATATATACATGCATAAAAAGAAATTCCTATATAAACTACAAATTAATTAACAAAAATTCTGTCTCTCTCTACACATGCACGCACACATACATTTGAGAGAGACAATTTTGCCTACATGCACATGTTAATCCAGTTGTTGGATCCTTATTTGGGAATACCTAGAAAATTTGACTACTGTTTTCAATCTATTTCCAGCTTCTGACAATATTATGCCAAACTTAAGAATGGATACAATTATAGAGATGAGGTGCATGACTTAAGTATAGAACAGTTTAGATTAGTTTGCTACCAGCTGCAATGACACTTTGACCTTTTTCAGTTTTTGAGAGTAAGTTGAGGTCACGAGAATGGATTTCTAGTATTCTTAAATGCATAATTTGGCAAAATACATGAATTTGAATCTCAAGATATTTCTTTAGAGAAGCTAAAATATCGCGCTGTACTTCTAACAGAATCATTGTTTCTATGTTTTTCTTTTTTTACAAATTTGGCTATGCATTGAACATATTGATGCCCCATGCTCAGGTACAATGTGGCATGCCAGGGCCACATCAACCAGAAAATTGTCTCCTTGAATAAATTGAGATCTAACATCAGGATCAGGTTGCATGATTTCTTTAACTTCTCAGATTTAAGTGGTCGAGATATAATTCCACCGGTGATGCTACAGCTATGGTCAAAATGGAGCTAAGTTACCACCCCAACTCCAATGTATATTCTTAGAATAACTTGAAATGGATCCAGAATCATATTCAATTTTGTAAGGCATTGCAGAATAAGGATCCAACATATGGCTTAAAGCATGCATGTAAACATAGTTCTCTCTCTATATGTAGATCTGATGAAAATTCTGCACTAGCTGACAAAACAAACATAGATTTAATATCTTCAATCACTAGCAAGGATTTCAACCAATAATTCATAACATGTATAACAACCAATCCAACTACTCCGGAAGAAACAAGCATCATACATGAAAAGAGAGCAAATGCACAAAAACATTGATAATCTCCATACCTCCAGAGACAAACAAAGGCTGAGATTTGTGGAAGTGAACTCCACGGACAGGACCATCGTGTTCATCAAACCTGTCAATCAGAGTCCCCATACGATAGTCCCATAGCTGGATCACGCCACTGTGGAGACTCGCAAGGATCCACGGTCTCTTACTGTGAAAACTCAACCCTTTCACTCTATTACTCTTCGTTTCGAACTTAGTCAACATCTTATCCAATCAGCCACAAATCTCCCCTCAAAGAGCTGCACCACGCACAACAAATGCAAAATCACATAAAGCCGCTTAAGCGAAATCAAATTCAAACAAAGATAAATCACAACCGAATTTCACAAACACATACTACAATAGATAAATCCAAACTCCCTATTCCCGAAATTCAAGGTTTGATTATAAATTCCTGGCACACAAACGGTGTTACTGAGAGCGAACAACAGATCCATTAGAAACCACTATTCTGATCAAAAGAATAAGATTCGAAGAAATAAATACCTTAGATCTGATTAGATCAAGGAATGAAACAAAATCGTGAGTAAAATCTGCAAACGCTGTGAATATGTAGGACTGTATGCATCCGCAAAGAGATTAGTAAGAGCGCACGGCAATGACAATACAAGAGATTAAAAGAAACAGAGCTGGATCGGAGAGACGACGAAAAATGAGAAAAAGAGAGAAGGGGAGAAAGAAAATCAAAGGGGGGGTTCTTCAGTTCTCTCTTTAGATCTGTGTCTCGATGAGTAAAAGTACGTGTGTGTTAATTTGGAAGGAAACGGGATATGGTAGTAATATGGTGTAAATCAGGAGGGTAGATTTGAGAATTAGGCGTTTGCTTTCTTCTTTATTCTATTTAAATCGGTTTGCGTGGTTATTTAAATATACATAGCAAGATGTCAACAAAGGGAACAGTGGCCGTTTGATTAAAAATGTGTGGTTGTGATGCGTTGTGCGTCATGGAGTTTGAACCGTACTACACTTGAATATTAAGCAATGAAGTAAGGTTAAGTAAAAATTGTATGGTTTTTCTACTTCCTTTCAGTGTTGATTTGGTGGTGCATGATTAGAATATCAGGTTTGCTGTGGGAACTACTGCTTGTGTTATGGAATTTAAATCTATTTATTTATGGAGGAGTATTAATTTGTTTTTTTTTTTATAATTACTTTATTTTTAATGATGTTTACTATTATTTATTAAGACCAAATGAGCACAGAATTACTCATGTATTGCTCTTTAACTTTTGTTTGTTTGTTATTTTTCTTCTTTCTTTTTCCCCTTTTTTGCTCTGTTTTTCGGAGTTGCTTTTGTCCGGTATCCTTTCATATAAGGAAGTGTCCTCTGAATTATGTTCTCATTCAAGTGCATTAACCAATCACTTATAATCGATTGACCACAAATCCATTAACATATTATTTCATTCAAATTAATTCAACAATTTTACTGTACTGCAAGAAATAAATGCACTTTTAGCTATAAAATAGGATTTATATTAAAAGGATACGTATTAATCTTATTTTACTAATATATTTTAAATAAATACTATAGTCCAGAAATATTCTAAAACTTTTCCGATTAACTTATATCTCGGTCAGCTAACTATTAAAGATTTTTCATGAAAACAATAAATTTTTAAATTTAGAAATAAGTATTAAATTATAAACACACTGGGTGGAGGTGTGTTAGAAGCCACTGAGTGATAGTTAGGTCAAGTTAAACAGCAATGGGGCTTGAAAGGGTGATACTAAGTTCACATCTGCAGGGGGTTGATCCGAGATTGCAGAGGTACTTGGCTTACGGGCTATGCTACTAATATCCGAATTTGTTCTGCTTTTGTAGCTGAACTTTGGGATCTTTATTTTGGCCACGACTTAGCTTGGAGGAGAGGCTATAGCTACGTGTATGTGGAGTTGAGCTCGATGTTTGTTATGCCTTTTTCTTGAGAAAAGTCTAGGAGTGCATCATACTCATTCATGGTTAATTAATTAATGCATCGAGTTTAAGAACATAAATTGGAACATTCACATTCAGCATATTTGTTGGGAAGATAATTTTGTAGCAGATTGGAGGACGAATTTCCTAGGGAGTCTTTCTTTTCTGTAAGTATTCATGAAATTCTTTTTCTGATCTTTGTGGCACTAGCTTTGGTCTATTGAAGCAAAGCTAGTTTTTTTGTTTTGTTTGTTCGGCACTAGCCTTCTTGTGTCACAAAAAAAAAAAATATTATAAACACACCTAAAAAAACACTTGAATAAATAAATTTGAAGTTGTTAAATATTTTTAGCATAAAAATTAAATATAAATATATATATTTACATATGGATGACCAAAATTCTATACGTACATATTCGGTTAATTTTTCGATTTCAATTACCCTATATTAACTTATTTTTCAGTTTGATTTTGGTTTCCAGGTTTAATTTTGTGCAGCACTAACTCTGGCAATCATTTGATGAAACCAATTTATTTAAAGTTTCAATCTGCAGATTAACAATTCTTATCTTAAACAAATGCTAATTCCCTGAGGAGGAAATAACCTAGCTATTATCCTGTATATACACTTCCATTTTGTGGTGAATTGATCTTTGTTTGAATTTGAATGCTAAATTGTTTTTCGTCGTCATTAATTAATTTCATGTTTTTAGAAATGCATGTGTTTGGTGTCAAATTCTTGTTTAACAGTGAGGACCAAGAAATCGATAAAGCCAGTCATGTCTTCTTTACACACCAGTCATCTCCTTGAGTGCATATTGCTTTTTATAAACCTGTTACTTACCCTAAATTTCATTAGTTTGATCAATTGATAAAAGACAAATACTTATTTGATAATCAGATTTTTAAGAATACATACTTTGACAAATCTCAAAACACAATAAAACCCCCCCCACACACACACTCTAATGATCATTCTGCCAACCAAAAGTGACCTACATACCTAGTTGAAATTAATAATCAGGCAGCACTATATTTTATAAAGTTCATAAAATGACACCAAAAAGAATGCCAAACGACTTGTATCTGCTGACTGGAGTAGCCATTGCAGTTGTTTGGTATAAAACTGCAATCCATGGTAACAAATGGTACTATAAGACAGATAATTTTAAGCCCATGTGCAGAGAGGGTTATAAATGTGAATGAGCCACTATTAGGGGAAAAAATTATAATGTGAAATTGGTATCAGAATGGATCATCGTGCTATATACATCTTATAACCAAGAAGAGGATAGTTGAGGGCTGCAGAAGAAAATAAACATTACTGCAATGAATCTATGGCATATTTCCTCTCGTATGCTGTCTTTCTTTGTTCTCTCATTCAAAGGAGAAACTTCTCCACAGATCTTGTACAGTATGAAAACTTCATGTCATCCTTCAGTTCTGTTATTATTACAATTTTCCCTGAAGCACTTGAACAACCTCCTCTGCTCTTGTTTGGATGCCCTTAAGATATTCATTAAGAACACGTTGCTGGTAGGAACCCCCCTCCTACAGCAGTTAAAAAACAAAGTGAAAAATGCAGATCACAAAGGAAAAGTATGCTTCTACATTTATGCAAGCACAGGCACAGGCACGTATTTATTTGAGAGAGAGAAAGATCTAGTAATAAGAAAGAATATATATGGTACATGACAAAGTTCCAATGTTCAGGGTTTTTCTTACTGTTCTTATCAACATCCGCTCAATTCTTTTGTTAATGACAGCATATAATTCTTCGGGAGATGTTTCTCCCTTCCCAATTGTCAGGCCATCAACCAAAAGCTTTCTCCACTCTTCCTCAGGAGCTGCCATTTGAAGTTCCGTAAGGTAGGATTCTCATAAAAAAAGTTATATCATCCTACGTAATTGTCTTGATGGTTCACAAATCATCAGAGTCATGACATTTGGAATGCCAAGGGAAACAGCTAAGTTTACACAGTAGTCATTTTCTCCTGACCCTTCCTGATATGTTCATTGCCTGTATCCAATAGGTCTTGTGCTCAGGATGCAAATGTTGGCTTTCAAAGGAAGTTGCTTACAAGGTCTAAAATAATTGTAACATGCATCACTTTTTTTTAGCAAATAAGATAGAGGAATGAATAGAGTAATAAACTGCAAATCAAACTAATTGTAAAATGACACAATTGAATCATTATGCATCTTATTTCCATTTTTCAAAAACAATCAGAACAGGACAATCATTTGAATGGTATATTCGTGTTTTCTAAATCATAGTAATGGAGGGGATAGTAGAGACCTTTAATCAGAGTCTCAAGAAACTGCTCAGCTTTCACAATTTCATCTCCTGTACCAGAGACATGGACAAGCATCAGAGCAGCACGAATAGGAAAAGCAAAGATCATCACACCCATAAGAGGGGGGGGTTAAGGTAAACAGAATTAGCTGTTAAAATATAAAGAGCAGAGAAGCTTAAGTTGCAGCAATTTCTGGGATAAATTTTAGACAAAATAATAAAAATCAGATATTAAAGTGAACCTCGAAGATGCAACTAACCCCACATATAATCCATACAAGAAGAAATAGAGATTAAAACAATCTAAGAGATTCAGGCTATAGCAAACATTTGCAAAGACAACTAAATTCACTCAAGTTATAGTAAACTAGTTCGCTTTGAAGGGTCAATATAAGTGCTTAATAACAAGGCACCCATCATATTATGCAAGAAAACAACTAAATCACATAGATGAAGAGTTAAAAATAATTCTTGTCATGAAACATATGTAAGTAGCAATAGAGTCTCTAATATGTGCATATGGATTTTAATCTTCTTTTTCTTTTCAAGACTAAGATGGATTCCCAAACTTGGTGATAAGTATGGTTGCAATGGCAGCTCAACCATCAGCTGAAACATAAACCAGCCACCCAACAAGCTGCTTCAGATCTTAAAATCAACAACCAAAAGAAATTATAAAATATAAGAACTTAAAATATAGCCTGAAGAATATCAACCCGATTTCAACATGTTTCCTGAACTAAGACGAATGAACCAACTATAGATAAACTAATCAACATTTACAGTTTCCAGAGTTTTCACTTCCATGGATATAACAAGTACAATGATACAATTACCTTTCTTTGCATAACTGCGTTTAGAGAGAGCACTAGAAGCATAGAGTTGCAAAACCTTTTGCAACATGGCCTCCAGACCTGGTTTATCGCCATCTTCTTTTGCCTACAAATTAGCAATAAAATAAATATTTTAACAAGAAATTGGTGAAGTTGAAATGAATAATTCATAGGATTGTACTAGTTCTAAAATGTTCAAATGGAGCCTAAATTCACCAAGGAGATGTTATTGAGATTTTAGAGGCTCGAAAACAGAAAAGGATACTAATTCTTTCTGTGTCACGCTGGTACCCCTTCTCCATAGGAGCTTTATATATTCTAGTATAACTAAGCTTTCTCCTAATTCAAGTGAAAAAACTCAAACATGTGCCCACTGTGTCAACTTGATAATAGAGAAATGGAACTAATCTGTTGCATTACTTACTACAGCTTCTAGATATTTTTCTGCAAGAATAAAGTGACCACAGTATCAATTTGTACCACAACTGTGTTACAGTTGTTTTAATAACCAACACTAGATAAAATTCCCATTTATATGCATAATGCATTACAAGAATCCTAAAGGATCAAGGAAATGACCAGCATAAGTATTACAATAAAAGTTGAGCAACACCTTCTCCGGCAATCTGTGCATATGTCTAGTGCAGCCAAAAACACCTCAATTTTTCTAATAGTTGCGATCTAAGTTGCTATCTAAGTGTGAGGATGAAAACAAATGAACTGCAACACGACACTCAACCTATTCATGTGCTTGGTTATCTTCGGTCTAAGTTTTTTCTGGGCTCAAACATAAAGTTTTTCCACTGCCCTGTCCAGCCTGAACAAAGAAAGGTCATAATTCTTTGAGACTTGGGAACATGCTTCCTCACTTCCCAACCTATTACATGTATATAACTCATGTTTCTTACTAATTTGAATTTGACATATGTATCAGTGATCCTAAGGTGATGTAACAAAAACAATAAAGCACACTCACTTGTCGTAATTGTGCACTAACTTCTGCAAGGAACCCTTCATCTAGTTGCCCTTCTTGCTCCCTTTGCATTATCTCCTGAGGACCAGCGGCATCAACAGATAACAATACAGATTGATGAAACAGTAAAATTTAGATATTTGCATACAGAATGAAAGGCTGGAAAGCTGTTCTTTTCCTAGGGTGACTCATGAGTTAGTTTGAGAAGATACAGGTATAAAAAAACATTGCATTGGAAGCTCCAACAGTTAATATTCTACGAAACGTAATAAGGTACAAGTTGTGAAATGATGAAGATCCTCTGATAAGGTTGAAAGGAGGAAAATCATCTAAATATTGCTTACATTTATCTTTATGCCTGACTAAATGCTGCAAGATTCCAATTTTGCGAGTTCATCATAAATAATTCCCAAGTAGAGATGCTCCGTTTTTAGCTTGTTAAGGGAAAACCATAATGTGGCCACAGTCCCATCCACCCCATGCACACCAACTTGCCTTTTTCCCCCAATAGGAAACCTCACATGAGTAGTGCCGTGCATCATATGCATGCTAAACTAGATAACTATTAATCATAACCAGTTAATGTATCAAAAGAAGTACAGAGACACGCACACATATACATATATATGTATAAATATGTATGTATGAAGATTGAAGAGCAATTTTCTAGTTCGTTATACTGAAATTTTGATGACTTACTGCCCTCCCAGTCTTGAACTAAAGAAAACACTTCACTCTCCAGGCTTAAAGTAAAGGTTCTACATCTTATTCATAGAACAATGATTAAATCCATGACTAAACTACATACATTTGAATGGGCTCTAACATGATGTAAAAATGCAGATTCTTGGTCTAAGAAACTTGAAGAGTAATTTCATATTCCAAATAGATATTAAAATAATCAGAGAGAGAACATTGGAGGACATAAATGTTCATGTGTCTAACATTAAAATGCATTGCAAAATTTGAAAAGGACAAGTGATAAAATTTACTCAAATTAAATAACACAAATTTTTACTTTCTCCATTAGCTTGAGTGCCTCAGGGTCTCCAGGAGGCCACTGAATCTCTTCCTCTTCATGAACCACAGGTTTCAAAATTTCCTTGAGAATATCAGTAGATGATTCAATCTTTTCCTACATGAAACAAACAGTGATGAAAAATATAAATAAACTGTTGTAGCTGAAAAGTCTAAGAAATCCTTGAGATCCCTTGAACTTTTGCTTGTGAGAGAGAGGGAAAATGGAGGAAGAGAGGTACTTTAGTCTTGTGAACAAGACAATCCACAATGCTCATCACCGAAGCTGCCAGTTCTTCATAATCTTTCTGCAAATGAAGAACAAAACCAGTACTTTAAAAGCAAAGACAGGAAAAAGTTCACAGCAAGAACGAACGTCAAAAGAGTAGCATTGATCAAGTCAAAAGAACCATGCTTTGTCATCTTCTGATTTGCAGGTATCAGTTCTCGCTGCAAGTCGTATCCAAAAACCAGGATTAAAAGCAAGGATATTTTCAACAACAAGCTTCTGAAGCTGTTCACAAGGAGAAAATGCAAGCGACAATGAGTTCCACAAAATGGATGTGTATATCAATGCACAAATAGAGAATGGTTAACTGATAAATGTGAATCGTTTGGAGAAAGTATATATTATTCCATATCAGAAACAGCCTAACATTCATGTTGAAAATATTGCTTCAGGTAAGAAAAAGTGACGGCAGCATCCATTTCAAAAAACATTAGAAGTGTTAACTCTATAAAACATATTAGTCTAAGCCGCAAAATGACCAAAATACCATAATGTGGACGGAACCGTACCTCTTTTTTCCTAAAATATCATTTACATACAGGAAAAATCCATATACAAAAGAACTACTTTTCGTTACTAAAACTGGAGAATATAATTGACTTGTTTTTAAAATGTAAGAGAATTGGGCACATAACAAAAAGCGAATGCTAATGTAACAGTTACTCACTTCCCTTGGATTAGCATCCCTCAGCATATCTATAAGCTTATCAATTTCCACAGTCTTTTTGAATGACTCCTCAGCATCTTGACTGACTGCACATATCAAAGTTTTCCTGTTTTATTCAATCCAAATAATCGTTTCCAAAATGAGAACTTAAAAATCTAGAATGGTTAAAAATCATCACAGCACAAGTAAACAGAAGTTCAAAATGTATAACTTCAAATCATTGTAGATAGATAACCTCCTGATACTATGATAAGCAAAATGAGGTTACAAAGAGCTATACAAACAGTAATTGCTTACTACTGAAACATACACCAGTGATATGCCATGAAACAATGGTCATGATTTTTTCTTTTCTTATAATATGAGTCCAGAGAATGAGACCCAAAACAACTTAAATTTAAAGTAATGCACCTCACATGTCCCATGGCACCGACAGCAACACAACTCAGACCACTTTGCTGAAACTAGGTTCATTTCCAAAAATTAGTGCCATTCAAAAACAGATATTCAATTTTCTTTATTGCGCTTTTCATGCATAAATATGGAAGAACATAAGTCGATTGCAAGCAGAAAATAAATGAGATCAAATACAAAATGCAGAAAATCAAGTGATATCAATTAGTACATGATCTACTATCAAGATAATAAACAAATCCAACGAGAAAGCAATGACCTCGTTCTTGATTTCATTGAAGTGGCTGTGAAATAAGGGTTGAACTTCAGAACGTTGATGGGCCTGCAGTTCCATCCTTGGATTGAGAAATGTGGTATAGTGAAGCAAGGGCAAACCTATAGGAGGACACAATCGCACTTCAAACAAATATAAATAAGAACACCAAAAACAAAGCAAAATATTACACAACAGACGATGTATGGATTTCTAAATATAAAAAGGAAAATGAGGAAAAAAATGCAAAATCTGTAAATTCGAAAAGGCCTGATAGCGAAGAAGTTAGGGTTTGAGATTGCATAAATGAAGAAAGACCTGAAAAAAGAGTGAAATGTTACCTGCGTAGGGGAAGAAAGCGAGTGAAGAGGAGGGGAATTAGGTGGGAAATTAGAGGCCATTTGTGAACAGAAACAATGGCGGGAGCGGGCAGTTGTTAGTAACTGATGACCGTTCAATTTCGGAGACCAAATCTTAACGTTCTTGCAGATAGGGCCAGACAATGAGGGAAGTGATTTGGGCCTTTGTGGGCCTTGTTTCAGTTACAAAACTAAGATGATGAAAGTCAACTGCTAATATATTTATTTAGGGCATTTTACATAAATACATATTTTTTGGCACCATATAACATTTTTACCTCAAAATGAAAAGTTTACATAAATACATTAAAAACTTTTCAAAATTTTAAAAATACCTAAAACAAACATTTCTTTTTGATGAGACTCATCCACAAATAAATAACAAAACAAAAATCAAAATCTCCAAAATACTTTCTCTACTTTGTCCACCTTTCTCTCTCCCTTTTTATAATTTTTAATCTAATTTCACATTTATCTCTCAATCCGTTTATTTTTTTTAGTCATGCGACTTTAGAAAGTTTTTTTTTTCTTCAAAACAAGATCCATATGCATATACTTTTTCCGACATTTGTTTTTCACTAAGGCATAACTAATTATATTTTTGTATCTTAAGGTATAACTAAGGTATAATCAATGTAATAGCGTATCTTAAGGTATAACTAAGTTATAATTAATGTATAACTAAGGTATAAACAATGTAATAGTATATCTTAAGGTATAACTAATGTATAATTAATGTATAACTAAGGTATAATCAATATAATAGTATATCTTAAGGTATAATTAAGGTATAACAAAGGTATAATCACTGTAATAGTGTATCTTAAAGTATAATTAAGATATAATCAATATAATAATGTATATTAGGGTATAAATAAGGAATAATTAGTTTGCCACACAATACATCTCTGATGATAATTACGCTACTTTTGAATCGCAAATCGGCCAAATTTCTAATCCATAATTGATAATTAGTTTGGCACACATTTTCTTTTGAGAATTCCTTAGTTCCTTAATAGTAGGGGCAACGATCGGAAAGACAATTGTGGGCTTAATCTGGAGGTGGAAGAAGATTAATGCGACAACTGTAAAGGGAAGAAGAATAAAACACAAAAGACGTATTTAAGAAAAACAACTATTAGTTGTGGTATATAAAACAGCGCATTAAGAAAAAAAAAAGTATTTTGGAAAATAGAAGGTATGGAAAGAAAACTAAAATTAAAAGAACCGTATTTTCAACAATTTCCCTATTTATTATTCGTATATGAGATCGGTTCTATATATTAGCAGGATCTCAACCTAAACACAAAGAGGAAATTGTAATTAATGAAATTTCTAAAACTATGGAAAGTAAAACTGCTTTGAATTGTTTATTAAAAAGCGGGGTTTTTTTTTTTTTTTTTTTTTTTTAAATAATGTCATATTCATTAAAATAAATCATTTTGTAGTACAGAAAAGAGAAAGGGAGGTGATTCATCAAACCATTCCCCAACTGTCGCTGAACAAGCCGCCTAAGCTAATCTATGGGTCACTTTGTTCGCAGACCGACGACCGAACTGAAAACACACACTACCTATCATACGAGCTAACTCAATACAATCATCAACAACGAATCCTAATGAGGTAGCCATATGAACTTTTGACTTAATATGATCAATTACACCCTGAGCATCCATTTCAATGATTAAAGGCGAGTAATTTCAACCATGAAAGCGCTCCCCTGCAAGTCATCGCTTCCGCCTCTAATGCCGAAGAAGCACCACTCACTTGGAAGCTTTTAGCAGCTACCATTTGGCCAAGGTAATCGCGAATAACCAATCCACCCCCTACTTCCCCGCTTTGCATAAAGAAACTTGCATCAATATTGCATTTGAGTGTACCAATAGGAGGCCGCTGCCATACCGCCGCTGGTCCTTGCGCCACCGCCTGATCTAACGCTGCGGAAGCAGCTGGATGTACCACCAGGCCGGACAGAACAGCCGTATCAACTTGAGCAGCCCGCCATTCTTGGACCGCTGAAGCTGCAACGAATTTTATTCGGTTTAAATCCACCCTCTCATTTCTCCATAGGACTCCATTCCGAGCATACCAAATACTCCATGCATTCGCCAATAGCTGCACCCACCGGGCTTCAGGCAAAGACACCATCGATACCCACTGTCTCAACATCAGCCCCTCATTCAATTGCTGCAAATCCTAGAAATCAGCCCATACAGATGCAATTTGAGGACATAAAAATAAAACATGCTCTACCGTCTCATTTGCTGAGCCACAAAAAAACACAATCCGCATTAATCCCAACACCCCGCCTTTGTAAATTACACTTTGCTGGTAGACATTTCAGAACACAACGCCACCAGAAATTTTTGATTCGCGAAGGTATATGCATCTTCCACACAAGTTTCCAATGAGCTGAATCGGAAGAGTTCCGGATTCTATAGCGATCCATTAACTGATAATAAGCACTTTTAACCGTATATTGACCTTTCTCCTCATAAATCCATCGTACACAATCAGGTCCTCTCCAATACGGTAATGGAATTTGTCTTATGAGGTTCACATCCCGCTAGTTAAGAAGAGATTGAACCAACTGCATGTCCCAATCTTGCGGTTTATATATTCCTAAACAAATTATTAACTTAAATTAAAGAAGCTACAATCCAACAATCTGTGTAATTCCATCTTCTCCTCTTCTAATTGTGCTGAAAAAATTTATCCAATTTTATCTACAATAACAACATAAAATTACAATTAAAACAACATTAATAACAAAATTTAATTAAAAAAAATAATTGCTGATAAATATTCAGTATCCAAGTAATAATTATATCATATGCTATGTGTAATCCAACAATATTCTACCGTATATTATGTTGATCAAAGTCAAATTAATTATCACAAACATCAAATAGTAATTAATAATATTTCAGTGGTAAACCAACAATATCTTAATATATAATCCAAAATTATCTTAATTTGTAATCCAGTAACATTCTAAAAGCAATTCAATAATTTTTGTTTAGAGAACTACATATTCCAAAAAGGTTCAACTTTATTAAAGGGAAAAATATGACAAGAAATAAAAAATACCAGACATATATATAGTAGAAAAGCAAACATTACCTCTCCTTTCGTTAATGAGCTCTGTATTAGATTCTACTATTTTCTTTCTTCTAATCACCGCAAATCTAGGTTTCAGTAATTTATTAATTTACGCCCATTAATAATATTTAAGGTAAAATATCAATTTAATATGAAAAATTACTAAAATAAATATTGGTCAATATGGAAATATAATGACACATAATTTTCTATAAATAATTGAAATTAATTTACCCATAATTAATTTTTGACATACAAATAAATTGATTGATTGTTAATTAATATTTGGTTGATATTTAATTAAATAAGCGTTGATTCATAACTATTTATATAATTTTTTCTTATACTTGTGGATTGGACTAAAGCAGAGGGCCAAACAAAACTATTACTTGTTGGGACTACTGAGAAAGTAACAGAAATTTACAAAAATATTAGGCTTAATTTCACCTATGGTATATCAACTATCACTTTAATCACACTTTGGTGTATAACTATCGTTTTGTACATTAACATATCTTAACTTGTAGGTGACCTCCTATTGTGATATATATGACCTGTTATTGTAAGTAAATTATACCACATCAGTATTTTGACCAAAGTCAAACCATTTTTTCAGGCTCCACCCAATGTGGAATAACACTTCTACCCTTTAAAATTTTTTTATTCCACTCCTCTTCATCTCCAATTCACAATTCAGATTTCTCTCTTCAACTTCCAACATTTCACCCAAGAAAAAAAAATTCAAAATAAAGAAAAAGAAAAATATGAACTCTCTCAAGAATCACGATTACCATAGATTTGAAGTTGCAGCCTCATCCAAATGTTGAGTTCATCATCTTCTTCTAATCTTTCCCTCTTCTTTCGCTTCTTCTCCTATGACTGCTTCTTCTCTTCATTTTCCGGTGATGCGACCTGCGGGTTCTCTTTCCGGGTCCTGTTCCATCCCGAAATTTAGAGGCTTGGGGATCAAATCAGCTTCGTCCAAGTTATCAAGGAGGGCCAACGATTGTTCGATATCTCGATGGTGTACTCGAGGACGCGTTGTCTGTGAAGCTCGAGAGACTGCTATTAATGGCTAATCCAATTTGTTTTTTATTTTGAAGCTCACGAGTTGTCTGAAATTTATGGTTTTTATCTTTACTGTTTTTTATTTCTTATTTGTTTGCTGATTTGGGATTTTTGTGACTAAGCATTATTATTTGATTAAATATAGAAGTTTCAATTAATTAAATAATGAAAGCTTGAAAATCTGGGTTTCCCGTTAATTTATTGTTTGGATTATCATGTGAATGGTTTATGGTTAGAAAATGGAGGTGGCAGCTAGAGATCTGGGAAGTGGCTTAGGGTTAGGCTTGAGAAAGAAAAGAGAAAAGAGAAAATAAAAATTAAAATAAATATAATATTTACTTCTAGGGTTAGAAATAAAAGAAAAAAAATAAGGTTAGTTTAGACTTTTCAATCTAGTGGGTCCTAATATTTTTAGTTAAAATAAAATAAAAAAACTGATGTAGTATAATTTACCTGTAATAACAGGTCATATATACCAAAATGGGAGGTCACCTACAAGTTGAGATATGTTAATTTGCAAAATAGTAGTTGATACACCAAAGTGTGATTAAGGTGATAGTTGGTTTACTATTGGTGAAATTAAGCCAAAATATTAGTATCATTTTATATTCATAATATTACATTATTTTCTTTATTTTTAAGTTTTTCTTTTATTTTTTTTACATCAGTTACTTTCATTTTTATTCTCATCTTATTTCTCTAGATCTAACACCAATACCAAATTGTTATTATTTTTATCAGTGTTTCGTATGTAGTTTTATTTAGTGTTTTTTTTTATTAAATATTTTTTTTCTAATTTATAGAGTAACAGATTGCTTATGTTATACTACATGTTTCCTCTTGTTATTATTTTTGGTTTTCGTTGTTTTCTTCTTTTTCTTATGGTATTTGTTCACATATTGCTTTTCATTTCTCATTGCAATTTTTCTCGTGGTATGAATTAGATATACTCAATTTTGAGAGACTATAGGATATGTCTATCACTCTGCGTCATTCGTGTGTCAAGCTAATAAAACTATAACAACTCAAATTTCAATCAATATATAGTAATGGTGATATATAATTAATTAATAGTTAACAAGAGTGACGGTCCCTAAAGGCTAGTGGAAATATATTGGAAGGGTGAATATGATATTTCAAAATTAAAAAACAAATTTTTTTTTCAAAAATAATTTGTTTTAATCAACCAAGTTTACATAGAATGTGGAAATAATTATAATGTAAAACTTGTTTGAAATCTCTCAAATATATTAGAGCATAATCAATAAATTAAGAAATACAATGCTCAAAATAAAGAAATAGAGTTAGAGAGATTTGACACGGGATTTGTATAGAGGTTCGACAAATTCAGTCCTAAGTCATCTCTCCAAGAATCCTTTCTTAAGTGTTTTTTAATCTGATTCCTTTCTGACCAAGAATCAAGCCTGTTTCAAAGCTTCACAACCTTAAAGCTACCCCAAGAGATTTTTTACCCAAAATTTACTTCTTCAAGTTTTGGAGTGCTTGGGACCTATTGCAATTTTTCACTAGCTAAATTGAGAAACTTTTACAACATCAAGTTTACGAGTGCTTGGCAAACTTATTCCCTCAATTTTTATAAGGTAAATTGAATAACTTAATTAACATAAACCTAATATGAATTTCTTTCTAATACAATTTTGATTTGAATTTTTGTAGGAACAATTTGAAGAAGTATATCACTTAGAGCTTTTGAGAAGGAAATTGGAAGTCTTTGAATCTTGAAGAGTAATTGAAAGCTTTGTAAATTAGTCTCCATCTTGCAAATAACGCTTGGATTCTCTATTTACAAGCTTCAAAAGAACTAGCCGTTAATATGACCGTTTATAGCTATTAAAGATAGGTCTCACCAGAATTCAAATTTCTCCTTTATGAATTGGCTTTCTCTTGAAGATTGAATTATCTCATTATACTATATGATGCTTCAAACTTGTAGCAAGGTTGATTGCCTTTGATTTCCCGGATTGTTGCAGTCTACTATAGTGAAGCTAAAATAGTCAGTAGGAATCTTTGTATAATAGAAACTCTTGATTTATATTATACTTAATTTAATTACAATCAGTAATGTTATCTTGTGTTTGATACTTTCTTTTCTTGATAAACAATTATGATCATCAAAACATCTTCATCCAACAAAGAGGGTTCACCATCTTTGCATACATGTAAAGTCGATGACCTAACCTTGTGCAGCAAGCACAATGACGTGGCTTGGTGCATATACACTATGTAAGTGTGGAGTAGATGGATGATCTGATCATTACCATTTATATTAAGTGGACCAATCCCATATTAGCCGTACACAACGGTCAAGTAGCACACTCACATGGTTGAGTATAAGTTAAAGTATAGGTCTCTTTATTCAGGTTTTCACTATCATATTTCTCTCTGATAACCCACTGACTCAACCATTGGAAATATTTCAACAATCGCCCAACGTCCTGTAATTTTTAATGTCATTTCAAGTCCTACTCCTTCCTAACTGGCGGATTAATCTCTCACGATCGTCAACAATTCTCGACGTTTTTAGGATGATATGTGTAGTTTATTGCTTTCATTTTGACAAGTGCTTATTAGTTGATATATTTAATACATTAAGAATAAAATTGCATTTTTCTGTCAACCTAGGTTTTTATTTTTTTAATTTTAATGTTATCACTATATGCATATATTTGATATGGGAAGTAACGTGAGAAGCACGTGAAGGGGAGGTCATCGGAGGCAACAAGGCCCAAAGCATGCTTAAGGTTATTTGGTCCACACATGATATTTCAATGGTAGGACAGTTGGCTTTTCGTCAAATTCCTTTTGGTTTTGTCTTTTTCACCCTCTAATTATAGTAACCTTGACTTTAATTATTATATTTAGGTTAAAGTTGAATTATCAATGGGTTGTTGCGGTTAACTAATTTCTACGTTCGTATTTATTCTTCAGAGGTAAGTTAGGTTTCACATGCCTATTCTCATTAATTAATTTGCTCCCACACAAACATTTTCTCAAACCTATCTCCAACCACAACTACCTGCTTTCTATTTTTTCAATATTTTTCAATTCTTCTTTCTTAATTCTCTTTTCCTTTTTTGTGTAAACTATAATAAGAGAAATGGG
Source organism: Euphorbia tirucalli (assembly GCA_039660915.1). Classification (NCBI taxonomy): domain Eukaryota; kingdom Viridiplantae; phylum Streptophyta; class Magnoliopsida; order Malpighiales; family Euphorbiaceae; genus Euphorbia; species Euphorbia tirucalli. Next base: position 19,829,787 of record CM077639.1, read on the forward strand.
GACTTGTAAAAAGCTAACTAAGGCTCTGTTTATTTTACGAAAAATATTTGTTTGGAAAATATATTTTTTATTTTTTAGTATTTCTAACTTATTAAAAGAAAAATATTTTTTCAATGAAAAGAAAATTTTTGAAAAATAAGGAAAATGAAAAACAACTTTCAATTTTATAGATGGATTAAAATTTAATTTTCGTGAAAGAGAAAAAAACATAAATCAACATCAATTTGACCATATACTTACTATATAATTCTTTTTTCGAAATATATATTCTTATATTACGTAAAAAAATATATATTTTATTTTCTCTGAAAATCTTTTTCGCAAAAAATATTCTTACAGTTATTTTCCACAAAATAGAGCTAAGTGAATCTCAAATTTCCATCAGTTTCTTCAATACAAAAAAAAAAAAAAAAAAAAAGGAAAAACCAACATTGTTACATCTTGTGATTGGATATTATTTCTCAAAAAGAGCCCTATGGACCCAAGTTATTGCTCAAAAAAACACCATTAATGTTGGATTTAATCCAGTGTGGAAGAGTATCGAAGAATTAATTTGTATTGGACAAATAGGTAGTAGGGTTTTTGTTGTTTTCGGGAGGGAATATTGTACTCCTAATCAGGCTGAAAACGAAAATCTTGCTTCAAGAGTGGCTGTGTATTGTTGTTATAAATACGGCTGCAACCAGCCACCGTACCACCTCTGTGGTAAAGTCCAAAGTACAGTTTTAGCTTAATCTTTCAAAAGTTAGAATGACCAAATCCAATTAGTCACGTGCCCAATTCATCCCTTAGTTATGTTGTATGATCATTTATTTGGCATAAATGCTAATTCTAATTTTAGTCCCATTTTCTCTATGATTATGAACAAATTTGTATTGTATAATTGTTCATTCTAAACGTACCAAACAAAATTAATATTATTTAGATGGATTAAATTAAGCTCGACCAACATATATATATATATATATATATATATATATATATATATTAAATTTAATTTAAAAATATATAGAAAAATAAAAATTTCAAAAGTTGAGAAAATATTATTATCAACAAATAAAAATAACTTTATTTATAATTTGCTGTTTTAGTTGCTAATCCTGTGGCAAATTATATAACCCAATCTAGTAATATTTTCATATGTTTACAACGTGTTTATTAATTTAGTTACACGATGGTGGCAAGAGGTAATTAATTAATTTAAGGAAGAATATTAGGAATAAGTAATTAAAAAAGCAAATGATATAGAGTTATTGTAAAAGAAAAGTGGAAAAGAATGGAGTAGCATGAGAGAATCAATGAAAAAGATATTGGAAGAGAGAAAGGCACATGAATGAAGAAGTGGCCCATAACCCATTGTCTAAAAGAGTTATCCAAATGGGAAGCAATGAAAGCTGAAACTAAAATACAATATTGTATTAATTAAAATAATATATGCATGTTCCTTCCTCATCTCCTTCCTCTTTTAGTCACAAGGATGACAACTTGCATATGTATAACTTTTTCTTTTTCAAGATGCCCAAACAGATCACCTAAATCTTGTTAGCTCCCAAAAAGTGTTTTTTGTCCTCTACTACCCTTCATTATTACTTCATATAATATAATTACTAATTAAATCACAATTTTATTAACTATTATTTTATGAGATTTTGGTGTCTCTGGAAACTTACTTCTAAAATCATAACTATATGTCATGTTTATGTTAATATATATATATATATATCCCAACTCTATTTTATCATTTTAAAAATTTTTAACTAATAAACAATATATTGATGAGTACTTTTTCTTTTTTGAGAAAAATATATCAGAGTACTTAGATAATTACCATCCGCACTTGCTACATAGAATTGATAAAGTTAGAATTTTTACTAATATATGTTTCGTAGCTCTTTTGTTTTCTTATAGTTTTTTTAAGGAAAAAAAATTCCATTCTAACTATAGGTGAGAAGGTTAGAAGAAATCCAAACATCCTAATCACATATAGAATCTGCGTGTAGCCTGTGTTAGCCTAAGAACTACCTGATTTGCTGACCTACAAACACAAGAGAAATTATAAGAGTTAAATGTTGATGCTAACCGCTTAAAATCATGAATAATAATCTCCAAAGCCGATCTACCGACTATATTTGACCTAAGAGCATAGTAAACAATCAAAGGATCCACTTCAAGGATCACATTTAGCACTTGTAATCCTTTCAATTAGGAGAATTCTTCCTTGCAAAGGTTTTAACAAGACTAAACAATTTATTAGTTCATATATTTTTGCATATTACACTAGTTGGTCCATACATATTTTTTAATGTCCTTAAGTTTTATCGCAATCAATTCTTTAGTCTATCCATTTATTTTTGCATGTGAAAAATATATTACCCTTGATTACAAGTTAAAAAATTTATTCAACTTTTTAAAATTTAGTTAATATATTTCTAATAAAGTTTTTGTAGTATATACATTCCATATGTTAGTTATAAAAATAAATATTTCACCATTATTATTCTTTATATTTATATTATTATTTATTTATTAATTTAATATAATATCTTCAAACTGACAATATATATTGTTATAAATATTAACAAGTTTTCAAAATGATTTTTTTTAATGTTATCCATAAAGTATATTAGAAAAAAAAAAAATGTTCAGATTTACAATTTTGTATAGGTCTGTGCCAAATATTATCTTTTTTAAAATATTTTTTATTTGTTTATTTTAAAGAAACAAGCTCTATGTCAACATATTAAAATTCTATAATCATATAAAAGTTAATAAATCAATAGGAAAAAAATATACAATACGAAACATAATATGGTATACCATTATAAAATAGGGTAAAGAGCAATTTGATATTACAATAAACTCAAAGAATATAATACAATAAAACCCTCAATAAATAAATATTCAATAAATTAATAATTACAACTAAGTAATAACTTTCTCCAATTCCGACTTGAGCTAAAGTGCTAAGATAATAATCCTGCCAAATACATAAGATAATAATTTTTAAAAACTTCGTTGAGACTCAATGAAAATATAAAATAAAAATCTATAATATAAATATAAAAGCTGAATTAGAAAAGGCTTTCATGAGAGACACAGCATTTGATTATGTGTCAAAAATATTAAATATTAATTTTTAATCTCTAATCAATAGTAATTTGAAATAATTTTATTTCTTCATCTTTTATTCTTTCAATTAATTCATTATTAACTCTTGATCTTCCTCGTTGATTTGAAACCGATTCATCCACCTCTTAAGATTAATTCATAAAGTCATCAGGAGGAAAAATAGAAACCATTATTTCATTGTTCTTATTCCCTAAAACCTCAAAATTATGAGTTTTAGAAGACTGATGAAGCTTTTCAAATTCAGTTTCAGAAGAGGTAACTACCAAACTCCAGTTTTTTTTTTTTTTTTTCATGGGGTGATATTTTAGATTAAACTCGCTGTAATTATTTAATCAATAGTTTTTTTTTTAAGCTTTAACAACTGCAGATTTCATTACACTCGCAAGCTTCCTGAAGGTTTGATCAAATTTGGGTGCATTAGTTATTTAATCCATATTGATTAAAAAAACAAGTATATAGATTACAATTGAATTTAGTTTCTTAATCTCAATTTCAAGGTAGATACCTAATAAAAAAATTTACAACTATATATATATATATATATATATATATATATATATATATATATATATATATATTCAACATTGCACTTTGCACGTATATCCATTTAGATTATACATAAAAATTGAGGATAAATAATACAAAAACAATACGTGAGAGAATATTTCAGATCTAAAAGAATTCAAACACAAACGAAAATCTGTAAACTAAAAAAAATAATTCCGAATTTGTCATTCAATCATTAATTTAATATATAAAATAAAAAATAAAATTGTTATTCACACTGCGAACTAGGGGTGGCAATTATGTACACTACCTGCTCGCACGATACGAACACGACACGAATTTAATGGGTTTGGGTTTGATTAAATAGGTAATGGATCATTTTTGGGTTGACACGAAAATGACACGATAATTTTTGGGTCGGGTTAGGATTGGCCTACTAACCCGAAAATGACATGAATATTTAAAATTTATTATTATATTTTCCTTTTTTTTTACATGTCACCGTTAAGAAATGTAATTAGAGGTGGCAATTATTACACGACCTACTGACACGACACGAATTTAGTGGGTTTGGGTTTGATTAAACAGGTAATGAGTCATTTTTAGGTTGACACGAAAGTGACACGATAATTTTTGTGTCGGGTTGGGGTTGGCCTGCTAACCTGAAATGATACGAATATTTAAAATTTATTATTATTTTTTCCTATATTTTTACATGTCACCATTAAGAAATGTAATATAAAATATATAACTCACAAACTCAAAATAACTTTTCAATAATTTTACACATCATTCTTAATAGATGTTGTAAAATGACACAAAAATACGAACAAAACATAATACAAAATAAAAAATAGTACGTTAAGATTTGTAAAATAGGTTTTGGTTCAATATTTTAGGTCGATAAGGGTTAAATTATTAATTTAGATATGACATAAATATTTGAAATTTTCAATATTTCTTTTATAATATTTTTGCATGTCATCCGAAAACAAGACATGAAACCGACACGAACACGATTGTGTTAACTCGATTATGACAAGAAAATTTTTGGGTCGGGTTTGGATTTGCTCACTGAAGCACGAACTCGAATTTGACACGACACGAATATGACCCACTTACACGAATTGCCACCCCTAAATGTAATATAAAATATATAACTCACAAATACAAAATAACTTTTCGATAATTTTACACGTCATTCTTAATAGATGTAGTAAAATGACACATAAATGCGAACAAAACATAATCCAAAATTAAAAAAAAAAAAAAGTGCATTAAGATTTGTAAAATAGGTTTTGAATCAATATTTTAAGTCGATAAGGGTTAAATTATTAATTTAGATACGACGTAAATATTTGAAATTTTCAATATTTTCTTTATAATATTTTTGCATGTCACCTGAAAACATGACACGAAACCGACACGAACAAGATTGTGTTAACTCGATTATGACACGAAAATTTTTGGGTCGGGTTTGGGTTTTGCTGACTGAAACATGAACCCGAATTCGACACGACAAGAACATGACTCACCTACACGAATTGCCACCCTTACCACCAACGATTTGGACTAGCTGTATATAAAAACCATGGTTGCAAAATCCAGATTGACTTGGCCGGCCTAACCTGGTTCAATCGGACTCGGAGGTCGGACCGGTCCGGTTGCTGCAAAATCAGTGGGTCATCAAGATCCTTGAAAATCTAGCAACTCATCTGGGTTAACCGATGGCCTAATGAACCGGAACTGGTTTTATAAGTTAATTGGGTCAAAAATCTTGTTGAAAAAATATAATTTCAATTCTTTACAGATAAATATTTATTATTTTAAGGTCTCAATATATTAAGTTATTAACATCTTGACTCAATTGCTTCAAAAAGACTTTATGTTCCTTTTTGACATCCTTATTCGTTATATAAGATGATAAAAGATGTTAAAATGAGTGATTTTCAAATGTGAGATTTCTTTTCTACTTATATGAGATGCTCAAAATTCTTAATTTATGTAAATCTTACATTGGAAAATCGTTTTTCCAAAAAATTTTGACATCTTTTAATTTAATATATAGGAATCATTGTATGAAAATGTTAGATATTCTAAGAATATTTTTATTTATCTATTTTCTTTTTGTAAAACGGTTCATTCAGTTCAACAACGTTTTAATCCCGTTTGAACATTTAATCCTTTTTTTTCAGTTTTTTATTGGTCCGGGTCCGATATCTATGATAAAAACCATTATATCGAATTATTTGGTAGGAAACTTTAATTTTTTAAATTTAATTCTTTGCTAAAATATAAATATGCATATGAAGTAAAATATTTTTCTTTATATGTGAATTATGTTAAATTTGTCTAATGGCTGCGTTGCTCGGTGTGAATAGCATTTTAATTTCTAATTTAAAAATAATATAATAATTATTATTATTATTAATAAAGAAGAAGAGGTTGGTGGATGGGTACGAGTGAATGATTGCAGTGATATTAATTGTGGATCCACATAAAGTATCCAATTATGTCCTGCAAAATCAACAAAGTAGTTCAAATATTCGATAATTAATTACGAAATTAAAAATATTAAACATGCATATAACAATATATTTGAGGGAAAAATATTTCTAGTCATTCAAACTTAGTCACGTGCTGAAATTCTTAATATAAGTAAAAAAATTTATTTGGGAGACAGACTTTAAAAAAAAAAAAAAAAAGTGTTTGATTAATTCTAATTTGATTATTTGGATTCATATAACATATATCTTCAAAAGGCGTTTGATGTGACAAATTGTGAAAATATACACGTTTATAACATAGTATTTCATACTATTTGTCATTGAGCAAAAAAAACTATACTTTTGGTCCCTCAATTTACCAAAATGTTGAGTATTGACCCCTCACTTGTTAGTTTGATGAGTTTAGTCTATCATCTTTTAATTTTGTCAAAATATACAACCCCATAGAAATTGTCACGTTCAGATCCACACCACCGTTAACTAACACGTATCCAACTATTTTTTGCGATTCTAACACGTAGTCCAAAAATAATATGTCATTTTAGATTTTACATGTCAAAATTTGATAAAAAAAAATTACACACAGTGTTAAAAGTTTTGTAAATTATGAACATCCTATGTACCCAAATTGTGCAGAACACATTTTAAAACGCCAAACTGAAAAAAAGGGGGGCCACGTTATAAATGGATTGATGTTTGTTCACTTTTCTAAGAGACTGCATTTCTATCTCTAAAATTTTTAGTGAAAAATTCAAAAATCACCCCAATGATTTCATTTTCTAACAAATCCAACAATGTATTTTTTCTGTCAAAAAAGAACATTTGATTTCAAAAGTTATAAAAAAATGATAACTAAAATTTTTCTGTTATGATTTCAAAAGTTATAAAAAAATGATAACTAAAATTTTTCTGTTAAAAATAATGTGTGGCGAATGATATTTTTATCCATTTAACATTCCAATGGTTTATCCATATTATTCAAAAATTTTATATTAAGATTTTGCATATTTATTCTAAATTTTTCATTTTGTTGTGATTTTCTTAATTTATAATTATTATTTAATCAAGAAAAATATTTGCAGTTCTCGAAAATTATCAAACTTTATCATTAGGTTCTATTTTAATTAACTAACTTGAAAAATTTCAGTTTAAAGTGGACAAAAATATCCTCTGCTTTGTCATAATTAATGTTAGTTATCATTTTTTTTTTTTTTTTGCTAACTTTTGAAACACGTACCTTTTTAAAAAAAAAAAAAAACTCGATTTATTAGCGAGAAAAACAAAAGGGATGGTTTTTTTTCCCCAGATTTTTAATAATATTTTTATACCAAAACAAATAATTGCCATAAATTAAAGTTCCAGGAGGATGTCGATTGTATTTGTTAAACGTCTTCCAGACCATCTTTGCTTCAGATGCTAACTGAAATTTGTTCTTTTTTTTTTTTTTTTACTAAAAAATTATTGTTGTTGTTAATTAATTATCGTTGTAGTTATGTAATAGCTGTTTGAAAACTCATAATTAGTGTTTGATAAGTCCATAAAAAAATGTAAAACAATTGATATTGATATATTTGAAATTAATATATAATTGTTAAGTTACGTCAAAAAATCCTATTTAGGTTAATTTTACTAATTAGAATAGGAATTGAAAACTTGCTCATTAAAAAGAAGCTTATGAGAGAAAGGATTACTTTAAAGCGTATATAAGCAATGATTGTTTGTCTATTTCTTTGCACAAGAGTTCTAGAGCTTCTGGTCTGTGAATATGCAAATTTGTGAACTGTAGATGTAATTGAGTTCATAACATTTAAGAGTTAGATACTGTATAAAGGATGTGATTTTCTTACTGTTATACCAACTTGTCGATCAGTAATTTATTATGTGCTTCTCTTCGCTCGTGGATGTAAGCAAAATTAGCTGAGCCACATAAATTTCTTGTTATCGTAATTTCATGTCAAATTTCTCGTTCCGCATATCAAATTATTATAATCAAACAAAGATACGATTCCTGACAATAATAAATATTATACAAATTAAAAAGGAATAAAAATGTTAGTAATCATAATATAAATGATTAAATAATCTTTAAAAGATAAAAATGTTCAAAAATTATAATTTTATAGATGTGATATTATGTTTTCATAGCCACGTAGCTATATAAATAAACTGTTTAATTTTTGTTACATTTTAAAAATTATTTTTGGCTCTCCGTAGACTACTAGCAATTTGATCACTGAATCGTTCATTTGAGTTGCTTCGGATTTTTCATAATTTTTATTAGAATTAGTATTATTTGAATTATTCAACAAGTCATGTAACACAGAATTAGGATCTTTATCTTTATCAAAACGTAAAAATGTTTTTCCACCCTCAATCTGCAGTGTCTAGTAACAAATTGTCAAATTTTAATAGGTTATTTTGAAAGTAATTTAGTGAACATATTACTTTATAAAGGAGCATTTAAAAAAAAAAAAAATCCAAAATAGAGCTTTTGGTAGGACGTAGCATTTTATTCCCAAACGACACCTCATTTCCCAAACAATAGTCGGTTAAAAATTCTAACAAACCACCCTATACAAGGATTTTAAAGCCAAATTGGTATATACTCATGCGGAATACTGAAATAATCGTAGTATCACGTTTTTAGTGAAAAAAAGAAGAAATAATACTTGAAATATAAGATCCTCCCGTAAATATTTCAAACGAAAAGGAGACTTTAATATTGGTTTCATATTTTAAGTCAATGAGGGTGGAATTCACGGTAAAAAAGCAACTCTTATGTACCCCTGCTTAAGTGCAAACTTTATTACCGTTGTTGGAAGCGATATGAAAGCTCTCCCGTAAGTTCCTTTGTAGCTTTGAGGTTTTCCCTGTCTAAGCTGGAGATACCTCTTCTACTTCTAAACTTTATGTCATATTATTTTAAAAGATGATTCATATATATATAAATATATTAATTTTATTTTGTAATTATTTTAATTCTAATAATGGATGCATATGCCCCATTATCCCGTGTCTCTCGCTACTAGTATATATTATGAAGAGGGAGAAGTTCTTATCATAAAAAGATAGGTAGTTAAATTAATAAAATTATTATATGTAATATAATTTATGATCTAAAATTCATAAATTAATATATTTTATGATCTAAAAATTTATTTAAATAATTAATTATTTATTAATTATATATTATCATTTTTCTATTAGTATAAATATGATTTATCATTGTTTTATAGGCTTGACACATGAATAATATGATATGTTTGACATCCAATTAAAACGATGAATATCAAAAAAATATAATTTCTTTTCTATTTTTATTTTCATGATTTTCGAATCTTGCAATCTAATAAAAAAAAAAAACATATGTATGTATTAAATAAACTTTTTTTTATAATATATATAAATTACATAAACTTAACTATTTAATTGAGAATATTAATTTTAATAAAGCAAACCAACAATTAGCGAGATATTTAAATGATATGAGATGAAGGCAAGTATGAGACAAAATAAAAAAGAAGACAAAGATCATAAAAAGGGGTATTAAAATATAGAAAAGCAAGTTGGTCATAAATAAGAGATGCCTTATTGTATACAGAAGAAATAAAAGAGAAAGCAGATCTCTCCACTCCATGGATATCTGTTCATTCTAGACCATTCTCTTAAGGCTTAGCTGTTTATCCAGTTCCATCTTTTATTGCCCATAATTCCTTTGTCTCTTGTTCACTTTTCCATCCACTATAATACTCTACTCTGCTATGTATTTATCCAACAACTTCCAAAAGCGAGTGAGGATGAAAATAAGGTGTGATGTATGTGAGAAAGCAGAAGCCTCAGTGTTTTGTTCAGCAGATGAAGCAGCTCTTTGCGATTCTTGTGATCGCCATGTTCATCATGCTAATAAGCTTGCTACTAAGCATCTGCGTTTTTCTTTGCTTCATCCTTCTTCCTCTAAACATTCCCCACTTTGTGATATTTGCCAGGTACTCCATTTCCCTATTTTTACTTTATTTAAAATACGAACCATTTTCTTAATTTTTGTGTAATCAACTTTAAAAGCGCTTAAAATTCTTAGGTTAAATAGTTGAGATTGATCGAGTGATCTCTGAGTGTTCAAACAATGAATTGTTTTGATGATGATTGCAGGAAAGGCTAGCATTCTTGTTTTGTCAAGAAGATAGAGCAATACTTTGCAGAGAATGTGATATACCAATCCATAGAGCAAGTGAACAAACCAAGAAACACAATCGATATCTTCTAACTGGAGTTAAGCTTTCTTCTTCTTCTTCTTCTGCTTCTCTTTCTTCCTTTCATCCATCCTCATCATCTTCCAGCAGCTGCTCTAACACCAACAAGAATAATGATCACAACAATTACATTTCTGAAAGAGCAACAACATTAACATCTCCTTCATCATCAATACCATACAACAACAACATCAACATCAACAAAAATGAAAACTATGATAGTCTTGTAAATGATAAGAATTCAATGTCAACAAGCAACATATCTGAGTATTTGGACACACTTCCTAGCTGGAAAGTCGACGATTTTCTTGATCCTTCAGAAGCCTATTGGAAGGTACGTGTATATACCTATTTTTGAACTTTATCTGTCACTTTAAACTTTTATCGGTTATACATATATATATACATATAAAATAGATCCTCTTATTGTATCTTTCTTTCTAGTAAATATTAGTAAATTCCAAATCCAATTTTTTTTTCTGTTTTGTGTTATTAGGGTGTTAATGTTGAGATTTATGAACACCCATTCTGCTGGTGAGTTTGATGCAGAGTTTTTCGCAATTGCCGGATGATCAAGATCTTGAATACAAAATGGGTTCTTTTTTACCGCACGATATTGACTTTTGGGTTCCTGAATTCCAAGTTTCAACAGTTCATCAATCACATCATCATCATCACCAAATCCTTCTTCCTCTTTGTCATTTTGATGACAGTAAAAATGATAACAGGAAATAGAGTACTGCTGATGATAATGTTTTTATAGTACCTCGGATGAATCAAAGAGCCACCAAGAAATTGAGGCATTAATTTTCCCATACAACTTCATGGGTTTTTTTTTTGGGGCTACTAATGGAGGATGAATTCTTCTGTGGGGGTGCCTTTGGTCAAAGGCAAGTTGGCCGCCTTTTTTCACTCCAATCTTGTATCTTTCTTGTAGCCAATCAAAGGTTAAATAAAGCCAAGATATTTGCTGGACTGGAAACGGCGCACATTTATTACACTTCTTCCGCTATTTACGTTTTTTCTTTTTTCCTTTATCCACCCGTACGACCGTTGAAATCTTATTGATTTGATTTTTTTTTATCTGATATATAAAAATAAAAATTATTTAGTATATGAACAATAAAATTTAATAAAATTAATGATATTTATAGTTTAAAAAATGATAGTAAAAAGTAAGAATGATCCGTCTATTACAATAATAAATATTATATAAATTATTATATTGATATTAATAAGTATCTACGAATCAAGAATAGAATAGAAGTCAAGTATTAAATGTTCTTGATTTAGAAACATATCAAATACCAAAATAATCATATCAATAAATGAAGTATTAAACGGCTAAAAAGTGGATACATAAGACATAAAAAGGTTTTTCTTCTATAATAACAACATTATAAAATTGCACACAAGACTAGTAACGAGAAAAATAATACAAAATTTATGTGTCTGTATCAATATAGGTGGAAAAGAATTTTTATTCCATTGTGGTAATGAATAAATCTTACTACAATATAATGGATATTTCCTCTCTCTGTATGTAGCTTATAAGGACCTCCAAACCTTTTCAAGATAGGTCCAGATATAACCTAACACTTGCCGTTGAAATAATTCAAAAAGGGGTAACTTTGGAACTCAAATTGGATGTTTTGTTGATGGTTCAGTTTCCCAGTAGCAGTTGATCAGATGACTGGGTGAGCATTGGACGGGAACAAGGGGCTGTGGAAATGTCGGTGGTTTGGCAGTCACTGATTGGTTTTATGATCAAATGTAATGTAGATGCTGCTTTTTTTCCATAATGGAGGACAAGTCGATCACAGATGTATTTTACAAAATGCTTTGAAAGTTTTTCTTGCTGCTGACAGTGGATTTCACTCATCAATCCATATCCATCGTTTTCGTAAACCAAGAGTGTTCCAAGCCTTGAGCTGGCTCAAGGACTTGCAATGTTCTTCGGTGGGGATTGAGATGAATGCTCAACAAATGATTTATGCATATCTAACCCTAATGAATTTAGAGTTTTTTCCAATGTTATCATAACCGTACCGGACATCAAACCGGTGAAGCTACTGGTACGTGGTTTAACCGGTTCAACCGGTGGTTATACAGGATTATTGATTTTTTTGAAAAAAATATTATTTAAATAATAAATAAGCTTATAAATTTATCAAACATAAGTTTTAAATGTTAAATATTCAAAATAACTTCAAAAAATATTTTAAAACTTAATTAAATACAAGCCTTAAATAATAAAAATACATTAGTAATAGCAAGGGCAAAAACAGAGACTAGTAATAGCAAGGGCAATACTAAAGAAATCAAAGGTACTACTACTAGATTAAGCAAGCAGTGCACTGGATTTGGAATGAAAAATTAACTTACAAAATGGTAGGATTCAATAAAACATAATGAACTAATATTGTACTATGCAAAATTCATAAATTCAAATTCAATTCATGTACGTTTTTCAAGATTAAGGACGAAAAGTGTCATTTTGACTTTATTATTTTCTGATATAAACAAATAATTTCATGAAAATATTTTCTTTATGATACCTTTTTATTTAATTGATATATTAAAAATTTAAGTAAAACCCATCAGTAAAGTCAGGATGGCCCAGTGATATAAGATGTCAGACTCAAGTGAGAGGGCATGGGTTCAAATCCCAGCATTTTCTTAATTTCAACTTAGAATTGGTCAAGAAACCGGTTTTGACCGGTTCAAACCGGTCAACTCCGATTTTCTGCTAAACAGTTGAATTTAATTAAACCGACCGGACCAATGGCCGGTTCGAGGTAAAACTGGTCGAACCAGCCGGTCCGGTCCGGTTTTCATAACGTTGGTTTTTTCAACATCTTTAGGGTTTATTTTAGAAGATTGTTTGAACTTTGAGTATTGCAAGTTGTATTCCAAATATTACTTTTCCTTTTTGTTTGAAGATATGTGACGATGTAAATTATGCGGTAGCTAAAGCTACTCGTTCTTCGACACAATTTTGGGTTTTAGTTTCATCTGCACATTTTCTAGGAGTTGAGTGTTTAACTCATGATTTTAATTAAATGAAGGTTTTTCCTTAAGATTAATATCGAAAGATTTAATTGAAGTTTTTTATATTGAAAGATTTAATTTAAGTTTTTTTTTTTTTTGTTCTTTTATCTTTAAAATACATATTAAAACTTGAGAACGTACATGTAAATAGGCAAAATTCACTTTTGAACACTTTGTATGCTTGTTGTACGGGCTCTCCATGCTATATTGTATGATGTTGATTTTTTTTTTTAATGGAAATTTTATGTTTTAAACTTCTCGGGGAAATCTCGCTAGCAATGACGGTGGTGACTAATATGTAAACCACGCTAGAGATTCCATTTGTTTTCACTAGTAGCAACATCATGAGCTCTATACCGCAGAATCAGAATATTATATTCCCCAGGAACAAGAAATCCATACGAGTGCCTCCTATGAACAGATAGAAAATAACCTACCAGAACCTACTTCATCCAAAACTACTTTCACCAGATTAAACTTAATCACATAATGCTAAATTTACCAAAAGAATGTTATGTTAAATTACAGTTACCTGTTTGTATCAAAATGATGTAGAGAAGCAACTGAACCTCTTTCAGATCATTCATTGGTAGGAGCAATTAGAACAAGTTAAGATCTTAATTGACAAGATCATAAGGTTCATTAGGGAACTAAATAGGAGAATTAATAGAGGAAAATAACAAAAACCAAGAAAAAAACAGTATTTTACTCCGATTAAAGAAGGGAAAATGCTTCGCATTGAAGCACATATATTTTGTTTTTGTACATATGTTAAAACAGGTCACAGCATTCTGCTGCATGTTTAAAACCAATGCAACATAGCAACTCTGTACTTTCGGAATGTGAAAAAATTTTGGTAACCATTACTTACATCTTATTTTACAGTCCCCTGAGGGAGAGGAACAGACAACAATATATGGATATACCTTTCAGACAATTACATACATCAAACTAATAAAAGAATTTTTATCCAATATTGCATTCAACAAAGCGAACAGGAAAACACTGTTGGACCCTGGAAATAAGAGCAGGAGAAAAGGACACACAAGAAAACGTGTTAGATCATCCATCCATAATAAGAAACCAGTCCAGTTTGTACAACAAATATAACCCACAGGCACGACAATGTATGAATTTTATCTTGCAAAACAGAATGTGAGAGGCACGATGTTATATCCACATGGATTCTATTTTCTTTGCTTTTTTGACTCCAAAAATAATCGAATATAGATGTTCCCAGATTGTCAAGTGAAACAGTCTAGAGCAATGAGAAGCTCAGATACATTGGTATAAAAGGCTCACATATCAGAAAATCAAAATGAAGAAATAGAAATCCGATCAGCATACCTCATTTTGGGGGCATCAACTGCACTGTCAAGAAGTAAATGCAAAAAGCCTATCTGAAATCTTTGTTCGACATATTGGACACTCAGAACAAGCTAGAGAACAAGATTTACACACTGCAAACATAAAGCAACAATATTTACAATTAATACATGATGCAGGAAAAAGATATATTGTAGTTTCATTTCAATTGCAAAAAACTAGAGTGACTTACAACAAAAATGCCGACAGGGAAGAAGAATTGCTGCAGTTGGTGATTCAAAACATACTTTGCACATGTGTGAATTGGCATCTCCATTGCCAAGGTACTTGAGTTCTTTTTCCTTCATCTCTTGCATTCTCGCCTGGAAACAGACAAAATCCAAACCTCAATTTTAGCCTTCATTCAAGCAGAACTCCCTTCGCAAGTAATGCAACAAGAGATCCAAAAAAAAAAAAAAGGCAATTCCAGTCAATACAAGTGATACATCTTCTGTATATTATTATTTAACTCATGCAATAAACAGCTGGTAATCACTGAAGAAAACCATAATAACATTATCCAAATCACTACCATGACTCAGATTGTCATAAACCCACATTATGAGATTGTGATCTATTGTTCAGTAAACACAAAAACAGTTTTTTCAATGTGCAAGCAATAGGCAGTGCTAGACGAAATCATTATCTGTCCTACTAATAATTGATTGTGTAACACAACAATCCTAGTCGACATAAGCGCAGCCTACAATAACATAACCTAAATGTAAAGTTAAAACACTTAGTAAATTTAGGTACCAAAGATACAGCCACAATAATATGTTCTGAAACAATCAGTTGAGACTTAAATCAGGATCAAGCTTGCCCCAGATGTTTGTTTTCCAGATAGCTCCGGAAGCTCAATTAGTTCATATAATAAGAAAATTAGCTTGGGCAGCAAATATTGTGGTATAGCAGACAAACACTGGGATCCAAAAACACACACATGATACAGCATTACCTTCAATCGAACAACTAGAGGCTCCTCCGGATTCTCATCAGGTGATTTTGATGCATCCAGAATTTGTCTCTCTTTCATAATCAAGTTCTGATCAAACCCGTTTGTCTTTGGTTCATTCACATCTGCTGTATCAATATGCCTCTCATCAGTATTCACCTCTTGAATAGCTCCCCCCTCCTTCTTCAACTTCGCAACAAGTACCCACATGTTTGCCAAGTCATTTTCCAGAGCCTCCTCCCTTTTCTTAGCCTCTTCAGCCTTTCTTCTGTATTCTTCTTCTATGAACTCCTTTTCAGCCAAAGCAGACTCAAGAGCCACCTCACGTTGTTTCCTTGCCTGCAACTCCATCTTCATATCTTCTAGATCAAGGCTCCAGGAACCAAAGTCATCAGAGTGCATTTCATTTGCTCTGCCTGGAAACCGTCCCCTCCTTCCTGTTCTTATGCCATCACTGTACTTGCGGTTAACGCCATTAGCATGTTGAATGCCACTGCCTCTAGAATGCATGGACTCTCGAGCAGCCAATAATTCTTTTTCCAACTTTGCGTTCTGTAATGATAGTTTAGTTACTTCACCAGCTAAGTTCTTTAGCTCAACTGCAGCGGCAGAGGCCAGTTCCTTAGCATAAGAAGCTTCTTCAGCCAGTTTCTGATTTTGCACACGCAACCCACTGTTCTCCTCTGAAAGCTGAACCTGTTCTATCTTTAACTTTTCATTTTCTATTTCCTGCATATATAGGCAAAACTTTATGTAATTCTGGCCATATCAACACTAGTTCTGTGAAATATATTTTGGAAAATAAATTTCAGCATATGCAACTTATACGATTCAATACAAGTTCGCTTTTTCAACTTGTAGTTATATGTTATGACTAATGGAAAACAAATCTAGCACATGTTGGTCTAGAAGAAATCACCTGCGACTGGACTTTCTTTTTCAATTCATCAGCATGTTCGTCACACACATGTTCAGAAGCTAGCAATGCCCTATCACCAGAAGATGCAGACAACTGCTGCTCCAGGATACTTAATTTTTCTTGCAATTCCTTGTTCTCAGAACACTGCAAATGAGCAGGCAATAGATAAAAGCAGAAGATCAGAAAAAACTATGGAAGCACAAAGAAATAAATAAATAAAGAAGCACCATGTAGTATCCTCAACAATCAACTGTTGAAGCTCAGATAAATAAGGATATGAAATTAAGTCAAAAAAAAAACTAAAGAGGGCAAGAAGTATGTAACTAAGGTTATGACCTTATTCTGCAGTTGTTCCTGGAGGACACGGTTGTCTGCTGACTTTATCTGCATCAATTTATCAGAACGATGAACAAACTTTCCTAATAAAATCAATACTTCTACAGTAGCTAAGTAAATGAGATCAGTACACAAATCACCAGATCATCAGTACAACAAACCCTGACACATTTTAAGTATTTAAAATTTTGTTCTCTTTGTGAACCTGTGCCTCTAGTCTTATATCATAAAAGCAGAAATACACAAAGCGGATATGAACCCTCTTATGACTACAAGGAAGAAATATCTAGACAAGAAAGCATATTGCTGAATAGTGCTTCCAGGAAAGGATTACATAAATGAAGCTTTGGATAAAGTTTTAAGAAAATGGTTACGTGGATGATTAAAAGTAAATCAACAAAATTACAAAATATTTTAATTGTGAAATTTCTCTCTCAGCGCGATAGGTAGAAAATAAAAATTTTAGGAAAGAGACTTAGGAAGCTGAATTTAATATTCTAAATAGTTAAAAAATTAGTAACCAAGAAGAATAGAAAATGTACAACTATTAAGAATACCATTGTCTCCCATATAGGAATAATGTTGTATCAATTCTAAGTTAGCATGACAGAATAATAATATCTGCACATGAATAAACCTTAATGAACCTAAGTAAACAGTTGTGTCATCTACAACATTTAGTATCGCCATGCAAAGTACTCACCTCGAGCTCAAAGGCCTTTTCATTACATTGGGTCATCAATCTCATCACAGTCTGTTAAAAAGAAAAAGAAAGAAAAAGCAAAAGAAAGGCAATTAAAGAATTCAGCTACTGTAATTAATTAAGACAAATAAAATAGAAGACAAACATTGGAGGAAGAAATTAGAACCTGCTGCATATCAATTAGTGATGCATTTGCAATTGACGCTTCACCACTCTCAATAATGTGTTGCTCTAAAACTCTCATTTGTCTCCTTTTCTCTTGGATCTCACGTTCCAAGTTCTCTATCTGTTATTCATTAACCATGCACATCACTCATGGATATTTAAACTTGAACTGAAACGTTTGAGATGATGGGAGATGAATATAAAGCAGTTTAGGAGAGCAACCTTCTACTTGCATTGGCAGGTAATTAAAGGAATACCAGTAAAGTAAGAAACAAGATATTTTCAACAAGAACTCTGTTAAATTCAAAAGGGAAAATCATATGACTACAAATTATTTGGTCCACTTCAACCATATGATTCAGATTAGATAAACAGTAACCATATTAACTGAATGTATGTTATAGAATTCAGGATCAGATAGACCAGGGCACTGCATGAAAAAATTGAACATGAAATGGCAATAGCAGAAGAATTCAGCGGACTTCATTATCATTGACAAACAAGCCCTTATACTGTAGGATAATGACACAAGAGTAACAGCTCCACTACCTCCCATATTTATTTTGTTGCTGCCAACCTCAAACATGAATTTTCTTTGCACTTTAAGTAAAACAAAAAAGTTAAAGAGATTATGCAGAAGAAACGAATGCCATACTTGAGTTTTGGAGCCATCAGGATCATTCAGGGACTGCTCTACCAGACGCTTAAGAGTACTAGTGCTGAATGCAATCTCTCCAGCAAGCATCTTCACCTGCTCGACAAGAAGATCCTTCTGATCTTGCGTCATTCCACCCTACAATAGAATACAAAATTACTTGCTCAAGTTTACCATCAACTAATAAAAGTACCAAAACATTGTATATTCTCCTTAGGTAGCTCTGAATTTTTGCAGCACAATAAATGAAATAAAAATAGTAGAGCTTGACACAGAACCACTGATATGTATATTGAAGTTTCTAATAGGATGACTTGATTCCTAATCCCGTAATCAAAGATGACATAAGAGAAGTAACGGAGATATCTTCTCAAATTCAGAAACCAATGGAAGAAATATCAAAGCGATTTCGGTAGTCTTTTACGAAAGGGAAAATTGCAAGATGATTTGAAAAGCAATAATTGATGAATAAGAAGGATTGAGAAATTAGAACAAACAAGAGAAGGATTTGAAAAATTCTCTCACCATCAAGTAAAATTCATGTTATAGGCACTTCGCATCTGTAACATACAGCTTAAAATATCGAGGAACAATTGAATACAACAAACGCCAATTACAGACAAAGTTTTGAGTTCATCTTAATATTAATAGAGTAGTGAATTATAATTTAGACCTCCAGTTATTTAAGCTAACAATTTGCATCATCCTTTCCAGAATGAAATAGATTGGAATTGGTCAGTGCATTTTCCATAGTACTAACTATAAGCCAGCAGAACAAATATAATACAAAATTGAGTAACAAGTTGATAAACATACTCCCGCTTGAGTTGATTCAGTAACTGTACTGTGTGCAGGTGAGAGATCTCCATTCAACTTGCTGGAAGATCTCCTGTGTTTATGTTCATGAGAACCATCCAGTATATCCAAAGAAGCAGGAGATGAAGAGTCCAGATTCTCGCTATCAAGAAGTATGGCACCCTCTCTCAGAACATCCAGTTTCTGATGCAACAAAAGATAACATAAATATCATATAGTAATTGTGAAACTTAAACACAATCCAGAGAGTAAAATGCGTTACCATTTTAATGAAAAATTGATTCAGAGAAATAACTAGTAAGAAAACTAATTTACAGAGAAGTTGTAAGAGTGGAAGGGAAAAAAAACACCCCGCACTTGCATTATCCGATTTAACAAACCATTTAAGCTTTCACAAACATAAACGTAAAACCTCCGAATTTTCAAGTCAAAGATTCCACCTATAGACAAGACAGTAAGCACTCAAGAACCAGAGACCTCGCTGGCTCAAAGCCCAGTACCAACAACTTTCAAAATCCTTTTCTAGAGTTCAAATTTAATATTCAGATTTCTTCATACTTGTAGATGGCGTCCAAAATTACAGTTCATGCTTTTGTTTCAATGAGAGATGGGAATTTACTCACATCATCCTCACCGACAGATTGGCTCTGCTGACGACCAGGAACATCACCCAGATATCCAGGAATTGTGTTCTTTGTAGAAACAAGTATGAGCTTCGTTAGCCTCTGAATTCGACTCATAAGAGCAGCCTTGGCTTCTTCTTCTTCCTCCAATCTTGACTGCATCTTCACTTGACCCTCTTCCAACTATTTAATGAACAATGTGTACTATTAGTGAAAAATCATGGATCCACATAAACTTATGGAAAAAAAAAACGAGAATGAGATATTCTAAGGAAGAAAAAAAAAACGAAACCTTTTGCCTTAAGCTCAAAATCTCCTCGTGACTGATGCCAACAAGCATCCCCTGCCTTAATTGATCAAGCTCCTGCTTGAGGGTTGAGATTTCTCTTTGATACTTCTTAATTAGAGATTTTTCATCAATAATCTATGAGAAAATTTCAAAACTCGTTGGTATCAGCTTCAGTATATAAGTGCACTCCTATTACATTGTCCGAGATGATAGCATACCTTATTACGAGAAGCATAAATCTCAACTCTCTTTGCCCTGCTAGCAAACTTCAATGTATTATGTGTTTCCTCCATACTACTAGATGCAGGAGTAACTGTACATATAAGCTGTATAACAATTTAAGGGAAGGAATCCATATATTAGTTGGCATTATCTGATTAGGTCACTGCAAGACATTTACTCCATCCTCCTAGTTAGAAACCAAAAGAAAGTATAAGAAAGAATAAGAAAAATGATATTATAATCCAAGATGCAGGGGTACAAGTCGCGAACTCCTAAATGTCCTATATATGAATTTCACCGAAAGAGCCAAAATTTCATTCAGTCAACTGATACAGAATTACTGTTTGTAGCTTGAACTTACTGAGACATGTCCATGACCACTCAAGGAAGACTGCAAAAGCCGGGTAAGTTTGGAGTCTCGATAAGGAACATGAGATGCCTTCCCTTCACTCAGCTTTCCAATTACCTATATTAAAATCGTGAAGCCAAATAATAATCTCAAATAAAAGCATATAGATGTTAAGAACAGGAATCTTGTACATGAACTAATAAATATTGCTACATAAACTCAACAGTGTCAAGTATCATGATATAGTTTGTCACCAAAGTTACTTGTTCCAGAGTAAAATTTTCCCTCTCCATGACACAAAGCATTCAGATCATGCATGAGACTATTTATTGCAAGTATACATATAAAGTAATGAATTTTTTATGAAAACATACAACATTATGTGGTTAAGATGGAAACAAATGACAAGAGAAACATACTATAGGGTCACTAAGACAGGAACAACCACTTACAGTTCCAAGAGTCAAAAGACTTTTGTTTATGTAAGATCCCTCCTTTCTCCTTAATCCAGTTGTTTCGGTCTTGGAACTCTCAGATCCAGCAAGATCAATTAAATTCTAACAAAACAAATAATTCAGGTCGTAAATAAGCCTTTAAGCTAAGAAAAATATTTCATTGCAGAAAACTAGACGAATGTACGTACAAGTTGAGAGAAGATCACTCCATCATACTCGTCACCATGGGCACTACTCTCAATCATCTGCAAAAGCACTAGTCAAGTTAGCTATGGATTTTTAGAAAGAAACAGCATGAGATGAGTGATATATGGCACGGCATCCAGACTAACTTGAGGAAGAGCCATAATGGTAAGACAATAGATAAGAAAAATAATTCTGGTGGTAAAAGGAACTGGATTTGTAGAATGTAGCTCAGTGTTATGAACAACAGCTCCCCAACCCCACCCTCTACTGCCAAAAGAGAATTGTGGGGCGGTCAAAGTCAAGGTAACAGGGAAAGAGCTGTTGGGACTTGAGGATGCTATGCAATTGAGAAAGAATAATCCTACACTAATAATGGATATATAAGTTGACATAATTTATGTTCCAGCTAAAACCACTAACATAGATCTGTACAATATTTTGATGCAAAGAATAGGATGGAAGAAAAGGTATCCTTGTATTTCCTATCTAGAGAGGTCACCTATAAGTTTAAAATGCGAATATGGAGAACATAAAATGACAGAGCTCACCTTCACATTAGAATCATAGTAGTACTGAAAACTACAGTGGTGGTTGTGTCTTCCAAGTATGAAGCATGCGAGGAAAAGAAAACACAGCAATTCCAAACTCACAAACTATGGCGTTTTACAATGAAAATGTACTGTTTCTAATTCCACCAATCCAAAATGTAGGATACGTGTGAAGTATAACTATGTGAACTGCTAAAAGAATTGCACTCTTTTGCATTTCAAATGATGATCTAAGTTGTTTGTTTTATTATTTGAATGATGGGGAATTGTTAATGTTAAGTAATTAATGGAATCATATCATTTACCAGTGTAAATATAGTGTGGCTTCTGCTACTGAAGAGATTAAAATTATTTGAACCAACATGACGATGCTCTGCAAAATTGAATATCAATTAGAATCTTCCACCTATCAAGATACACAAACACGGAAAGGCAAACTAAATTTCCCTTTTTTGGTTACCTTCCCCAGCAGCGATGAAAGAAAGAGCATGTCCAGGAGACAAAACCACTTCTTCTTTTATACCCTCAACATAAGTTCCCTGGAATTTGATAGAGCACAAACTAATGAGATGAACCACAACTACATCTATATAGCTACCTTTCAATGTTCAGGTGTCCACTTCACATAAAATAAAATTCATCACTTATACATGTGTTTGTCTGAGTGACTCACTATTTGCTTTTCTAAGGAGATAACTAAAGCAGTTCATCCATTGGTTAACAACGAAAAAAAAAAATCAATAAGAGAGCACACTTGTCTGAGCAATTGAGATCATGCACAGAAAAACACCTGGGCATCTTCTCTAACACGCAAGTTTTGACCAGTCGGATCAAGCAAGTCGTTTATAACCTGATACAAAAGATACCAATGCAACCATATATCAGTCACTAAGATGACAGAAAATAAACTCGACAACTAAATATAAGAAAAAATAGAAAAGACATAAATGTATGAATTCTCTAACTTCCTAATTAAAATATATTGTTCGATAAAGCATCACAGCCAATGAGGTAGCTTGAAAAAATGAAAGTAATAATTAAAGCAACTGACCTCATTGTAAATTTCAAGATAGGACACACGCAGCAAAAACTCTCGTCCAGGAGTCTGTAACAAAGTTGCAACTACTCAATCGCATTTGATCCAAAAACACAGTGATTTAAAAGGAAACAATAAATAAATTATGTAATGCAACAAGGCCCATGCCATGTCAAACTAATTTGAACCAACACTACAAAAGGAATCATACACTCATGTGCACACACACCCCAAGGACTCATGAAGAAGCTTCAGTACTGAAAGAAGAACAGTGCTAAAATCTACACTAAAATTGTAGAAATCAAAATTCAAACATCTAGTACATATCAGACAGAAAAATAATGAGCTGTTTGGTCTGCACTCTGGACATGCAATTAAATGTTCCATAAATCCAAGGGAATGTTGAAGAGCATCAGGTGCATAATGCAAAGAACCCACATTACCAGGAAGTAATTAAGAAATTATACAATATTTCTGGGCGCCGGGAGAAAAAGCAACATACAGTTGACCATCAGGGAGTGGGACACGTAAATATATGAGAACTTGGAAATGCACTTACATCTTGGATAATGCTGAAAACATCCTTTATCGCCAACGGTATAATACCAGGAGAATTTTGATCTCCCTGCACATGTCATGAATAGAAAAGTAAGAACAACAGAGGCATGTTCAGTACATCTGATATATCATGAAATTTACAACCAAAAATAAAAAAATATATTGATATGGAGCAAAGTCACAACACATGCTTGTGCATACATAAGTCATTTGATAAACATATCATTTGATAAAGGGACCAAGGAGTAAAAAGTCATTTGTACAACCTACTTTCTAGTGTCCCGCAAACACTATATTTCTCCAAAATGAACTCAGTTGTGAGGATATTAACCATACAACATTACCTGCACATTGGAACACATGCACAGTCGTGCAAGTAAAGATATATCTGGATAAGAAACCCAGCCAATACTGGACATGGTAGCTTATTGAAGAATAATTCAACTGTTTTCATAACACAGAAGAATACCATATTTTAGAGTTAAGAATCACTCAACAGCATTCTTACAATATTTAGCATCAAAGCATGGACTCTTAGTGCCCAAAAGAATCACTGACAATTTGATCAAGTTACGTAACTTCGTACCCTAGTTAACCACTTTCAGAATTCCCAAACAGCATCATTCTAAAATGTGAAAGATAAATTCTATCTATTTATTGACAGTGGTTGGAACGCTTAAAATAAAACTCGACCAAAATACGGAAAAAAAAAAAAGTCATAGATAGAGATATAACTTACATGCATAGTGTGTGTCTTTCCACTACTGGTGACACCGTACGCAAAAACGGTTCCTACATTGGCGAGAGAGAAAGAGAAGAGGCGAATTAGGAGCTTAATTTGTACAACTCCAAAACTTAGGTAAATCTACAGTAAGCTCACGAGAATTAATCAAGTTTATCAGTGTTCATTCATGGCCGAATCAGATTCTAGAACATACCGTTGACACCTTCCATTGCAGCCTTAACTACTGGTTTAGCTGCAACATCATATACCTCTTGAGAAGTTGAATGAGGTCCAAATACTCTATCTGCCAATGGGAATTCATTAGCAGTTACACTTTAATTGAGCTGCACTTAATTAATTGACCAGAAACGAAATCCAATTCATCACTAGAAAAGAATAATCACCAAATGCATAAGCCGTAGCCGGACTATACTCATTTCTGACCATCTTATCTCCATCAGCGTACCAAGTGATCTCGTCCCCTCTCTGAAACTCTCTCTCACTGTAATTAAAACAAACGACAATCGCATTACCACATCAAGCAGACCAAATCGTTGAAATCTCTAACACAATAGATCCGAATCCACTAATCTCAGATCTAAACATTTACCTCATCGGCCTAAACCGAATCGTCACCGATATACTATCGCCATTCCTCGGCGCATCAATCGGCTCAGCAATCAGCTCCTCGGAGCCAAACGCGACAGGAGTGGGAGTACCGTAACTCCTTGGACCATTGAACAGGGCATCGGAGCGCGAACGGCCCGGCGTCATGGATCGGTGACCGCCTCCGCCACCGGAATTGAAATAGGAAGAAGATGCAGAAGAAGAGCAAGAACGAGGTATCAACCTATTGCTCATATAAGAAGAAGTAGAAGAAGTGGAAGAGTATGGACTTGCTGGCTTCCGGTAGGAAAATGGGGAGCTACTTCGTGCCCGTGAAGATGAGGCCATTTAACAAGCAGAGTCGAATCGGTTGACTCAGTGAGTCAATGAGCGACTCCGCTGAGAAGCGTAAAGACAAACTGGAAGAAGAAATCAAAACACAAGTAGAAGAAGAAGAAGAGAAAGAATGAGTCAGTGAAGTCACATGGCTTCTGATGAAAAAGCGATTAACATTATGATTTCTTTTTCCATTTACCGTGATACTTTAAGCTAAAACGAAAACACGAAAGAAAAAGAAACACAGAGAGAGAGAGAGAGTGTGTGTGTTTCTTCTTCTTTAAGACAAAGAGTTGCAGAGAAATGGAGAGTGAAAGAGAAGAGAAATTTGATTTCTATTGAGCAGAGAGAAGACGAAAAATGGGCATTGCTTGCTTGCTTGCGTATTGATTTTTTAAAATTTTAAAAATAAGAAAATACATTTTGTTTTTTTTAAAAGGGGAAGGTGGTTAAGAATTAGAATGATGCTAAAAGGAGGTGACGTGGAAGGTGGGGGAGAGTGAGAGTTTAACGGAAGTAAAATGGAGCCGCGAAGCAGGGAGATTTTGAAATTAGGCAATTAAAATGAGCGGGAATAACAGTGGGTTGTGCGATTAAGACAAGTTGGAAAATAGCTAAGATAAGACAATAATATTTATTACTTTCAATTACGCTAATTAATCGAATTTTTAATTAGTCTAATTACCTAGGGTTACTCCATATTACTGTAGGAATAGTTTTATACGATTAAAACTAACTATGGCATCTGTGTATTATATTATCTGGTTGCTGTGTGGTGAGGAGGAGCGTCGTGGGAGAAAAGGTGTGTTGGCTGGATTCGACCTGGTCACGACACGTGTCCACATAATGTCGATAAATAAGAATTCAATGGAGCCCACTCTTTTAAAAAAAATTTTCTGTTTTGGCAGAATTAGCATTTTGGTAACTAATCTTTGAGAAGGTTTTTGGGTAAAGGGATCTTCTTTTCTTTTCTTTTCTTTTTTTTAAGAAATAAAACTTTGAGGCTATTTGTATTTGAAATTATGAATCCCTTTTTAGACGTTGCAACAAGCTGTGGGAAATTATTATTTTTGTTCTTTAAGTTTGAAACTTATGATGGTTTACAGTTTTTTATGTTTCCATATTAATACGTACAGCAATTTTTTTTCTCTAATTTCTTCCATTCAAGCAAATCCAAAATATATTTTGGATTATGCCATAACCTAACTTAATTGAGGAAAACTTCAAATTTATGAAAGCAATAATGTAAAGGATTCTTATTCTATAAATATGTAAAAAGTTCATACCTATCGGAATTTTTATATTCAGAATTTTCTAGTATATGTAGTAAGTATTGTATTCCTATCATACAATGAAAGTGCATATACATGTTATTCATAAATAAGTAAATTATCACTCCCTGGTCTAATTATAACAAAACCTATAACTAACGATGACACCGGGTAGAGTATACATACCGAATGAATGCTAATAAACCGAATCAAGTAGTTAAGCTAGTAACCTATAAGGAAATACGATACAGAAGTCTCCATCCGGAACTTCCACAAGAACGGAATAGAACGATTCGAGTTGAATAGGAACCGAATACACGTCCGGGAGGTTATTTGTAGGATACCATACAGACAATCTCTTGGACCACAAGCCACGTGTAGGGGGCCTAAAAAATAGTAACCTACCACAATCTCATTCTTACACATGCAGGGACAGATAATTGTGTACAAACAATGGCTAATTATAAGAGAACCGTATATAATGGTCTGATAGTGACACTGAATAGATGCATATATAAGAACAGTCTCGCCATTATGCAATGTATGATATTCGAAAACTCTAAATCACTGTTTTATTGATTTTGGTAGATAGAGTGCTGATTTGAGTATTAAAGTATATCCCGCCAGGAGATCTGGAGTTTCATTTCTATTTTGTATCAGGAAAGAAAGTATTCCAACAAGGCATTGGCTCTTGGATCGACAAGACATCAATTAATTATTAAACTATTACTTGACTAAGAATATTGAGTTAAAGAATTAGAGTAGCTAAATGGATCTCAACAAAATATTAATGTTTCCACTCTCATAAAAACTATTTTAAGCTTAATTGTCTAAAAAGTTGGTTTACATATTTGTTAAATAAACAAGTAGTGACTTGTAGTTTACACTCTTTTCACTTATTTTGAACCTTTCCATTTTCTTAATTTTAAAATTTTTAATATACTCATATTTGATATACATTGCTTATAATAAGGACGGAGCCACATGCCAGCCGAAGTTGGCCTACGTCCTGCCAATTGTTTATTTTTAGTACTACTTTGAGTTTTTGGGGGGTTATTTTAATACCCAAATCATAAATTCACCTTTTTCCTTAGGGTTTCCATCCCTTCTTTCCTACCTTTGAACACTAGAATCTCTAGAAACAAATGATCATCAATCCCTGATTGCAACACAGTACACCAGTATGTCAACTACTTGTTTGCTTTCATTGGTGATTGTTAAAAGCATTGAAAAAAAAGATTCAATCCTCACTTCCTTAAGCCTTATATAGAAGTAATTAATTTTCTGATTTTTTTTGTAATCATACGGCTTAATTTTAATTGATTTAATTAGGTTTCATTAAGCTTGGTGTATTCGATTCTCCTTTTTTTTTTTTTGTCGGAATTCTCGTTATTTATCAGGTTTTGTCTTCATACTTGTTGAGTCTGGTGTCAATTGATCGAACTCTTCTTTTTTTTTTTTTTTCCATGTAGTAATTATTTGCGATTGTTAATTTTGTGAATTTAGTAAAGTCTGTTAGACAAATGTTTTGTCTTCGTATTGTTTTTCCCAATGATTGTTACAAGCATTATACCACCTGCTAATATATATATATATTTATTTATTTATTTATACTATTTAGCTGCCTTGAAAAATGTTGTCTGGCTCCGCCGCTTAAAAAATTACATGTGCAATTTTTATCAAATTATATCTTTTTCATATTTTTTTTATACTTTTACCATTAAGCTGAATCTTAAATAAAAATTATACTATAATATTAATCATGCTTAGATTACATTAGATATTATACTTAGTTTGATTGCCATTCATATTGAAGGAAAAGATCCCATCGAATTCTTAAAACGAATGAACGAATCAAGTGAATACACAAATTTATGTAACACTATTTATGGTAACAAATAACTAATTTTGCTGGCCAACCGTATCTTAACTTAATTAACTAACTACCCAGCTACCCGATTAATGGATACTAAACTAAATACATTTAATAATTGATACTTAAACTAACATGTTTATCACTTCTAAAATAATCTGACAACATTACGTAAAATTTAGTTGAACTTAAAAAGTTACTAAAAAAATGTTAAGCTTACAATTTAATTTCTTAATTTTTGGTTTTACCAAACAACACCATAATCTCTTTTAATCACACTACTAGCATTATTTTAAGGGATATAGTGCAAAAATGACTTCAAATTTGGTACAAAAGTTACACTTTACTTATAAACTTTAATTTAAATTCCACGAAATTGAACCTAATATTATAGAGGCATAACCAAAATGCTTACTTTTAACGGAATAATATTTTTTATTATGTCCTTCGACCATTTTCTGATGCTGATTACGATACCATGTGGAATTGGTGGACCAATAAACAACTGACACATGTCTCTCTCTCTCTAAAGAAATTAAACTCGATATTCTTTATTAAAAAAAAAAAACCCGAGCTATTTAAAAAATTTCTATGGAGACATGACCACAACAGGTGTCGGCAGATCATTGTGGGATAGAGAGAAAGGTTCATGTTAGTGTCTCGTCCCCACCCAATAGAATAAAATAGAAGGTAAATTTTTATATTTATCAGGACAAGTTTCCATGGAGAATTCATTTCCTAGCTTTATTTGCAATCCTACCTGTAGATTAGGTGTAAAATATAACTTTTACATTAACGGTATGTTTAAATCCCAAAGATAACGTCTCCTATCATATTTGAAACATTTCAATAATTAACGAGTTATGAAGGAAATGAAGATGCAAAGCATTGTGAGATTAGCTACAGCAGAATAAAGCTCGCATGAGCTTGCACTGGCAGCATTGTTGGTTAAGTTTGATAGGTTGTTATATCCATCTCTCTTATACTTCTGCATACTACTTCTTTTGTTACTTTTTATGCTTCGTCTATCCAGCTTTGGTAGACAAAACCGATAACAAGAAGAATTAAGAGAAAAATTGGTTTTATTTACTTGTATTTTACTGTTACATGATTGGGTATTTATAATAGAAAAAGAATACACTAGAAAGAAACACAAAATCGGTGCCCAGCTACTAACAGTTTTCTGTTAAAGAATAAGGAATTATAGCCAAAGATGTGTCCAAGTCATCGATCCCATTTAAGGTGAAATAAGAGCCATTTTCTCTCTTGTAAAAGATAAACCCGGCCCAACATCCATGCAGCAATACAGCCCATACATTTATCATCCCCCCCTCAAGTTGGAAGATTCGAAGAACTGAGAAATCCCATCTTGAGTAGGGTAGGCAACATGTGGGAACTACTTAAAGGCTTGGTAAACAAATCAACAAGTTGGAGATACGTAGAAACATAATCAAGGACGATGAAGCCATCAGAGATATGATCCCGAATAAGGTGACAATCGATTCCAACATTTTTAGTTTTCTCATGATGGACTGGATTTTTAGCCAAAGCAATGGCCGCTTGACTGTCACAGCGCAAAGGGATAGGTAAAGGAATTTGCACCTGAAAATCCTGGAGAAGGAAATGAATCCATTTCAATTCGCAGCATGTGGCCGCCATACTCCGATATTCGGCTTCAGCTGACGATCAGCTAACAATGCCCTGTTTCTTTGATTTCCAGGAAATCAGAGAGGGACCGAGAAAAATACAAAATCCAGTCGTTGATCGTCTGGTAAGTTTGCAGGTGCCCCAATCAGAATCACAAAAAGCCTTAAGTTTGAAGTCTCTAGTGCTAGGATAGAATAAACCATCTATGGCTATAATTAGCTCAATTGATGTGTTACTTGTGTTATGTCCGGCCGTGTAAAGCCAAGATACAAAAGTTTGCCCACAATCTTCTGATATTGCTCCGGATTACTGTATAGCGGCCCTTCAATAGTTAAATCCTTGCCTGCAGCTTGAGGACTAGGAACACTTTTGGCTGTAGACTAACCAACTTCAGCAACCATATCCAGTATATATTTGGATTGAGAAAGAAGTACACCAGCTTCAGAACGAGCCAACTCAATGCTTAGAAAATATTTTGCTGGATCTAGATCTTTTATAGTGAAAAGACTGTGCAAATATGCTTTAACTGTAGTGATGTCTGCTTCTGAAGAACCAGAAAGTAAGATGTCATCAACATATATGATCAAGAAGGTGAGGCTGGTTCCAGTGGTTCGAATGAAAAGACAATGATCATGATATGATCTGATAAATCCAAAATCCATAAGCTTGCTGGACAATTCTTTATGCCACTGCCTACCAACCTGTTTAAGGCCATACAAAGATTTAATTAATTTGTAGACTTTGCCAGCTGGAACATTTTGATAACCAGGTGGTGGAGATAAATAAATCTCCTCTTCAAGATGTCCATGCAAATATGCATTGTTGACATCTATTTGATGAATAGGCCACTGTTTCATAGCACTAAGGGCAAGAAACAAACGAACAGTAACACTTTTTGCCACTGGGCTGAATGTTTCATGAAAGTCGATGCCCTCCTATTGTTTGAATCCTTTAGCCACTAATCTGGCTTTAAATCGATCAACCTTGCCATTGGATTTATATTTGATGCGATAAACCCATTTTGAGGCTAATGGTTTTTTGTTGACTGGAAGATCTGTAATTTCCCATGTATTGTTGAGTTCCAAGGCATGAAGTTCATCCTGCATTGCTTGCTGCCATCTGGGATCTTTTTGAGCTTCATAAAAGCTACGGGGTTCTGTTTCCTGTAGAATATTAGTAAGAAAAGCTTTGTGTTAATCAGTATAATGTGCACAATCCAAGACACTAGCAGAATTAGAAAGAATAAAATCATGCATCCAGGCAGGAGACTTGGTATGTTTGGAGGATCTTCGAATAGATTCAGTAGAGGAAATTGTTGGAGATTGTGCCCTAAGGCCAATATTGGATT
This sequence comes from Euphorbia tirucalli, assembly GCA_039660915.1. NCBI lineage: Eukaryota > Viridiplantae > Streptophyta > Magnoliopsida > Malpighiales > Euphorbiaceae > Euphorbia > Euphorbia tirucalli. Next base: position 19,861,216 of record CM077639.1, read on the forward strand.
ATGTAATTTGACTTCTAAGATTAATCTAATGTAGATTAATATTGTCATTTATGTTTGTATGTTAGCATTTATGATAAGTATCCATGAATAAATCGTGTTATTCTAAATATCCCTAGTCGATTGTTATTATGGGAATAATAACAAACTAAGACTAGTGTGAGTGATAATGGATATTCATAAGATGAATATAGTGTATACAGATACAGATTATACTCACGGGTAATATGTTGGAGAACATGTTACTGGAGACCCACTATGAGATCAAGTTCATGGTCATGTGTCACAACTGATCTTGATTATAGTAGTGTCATTCGCTGATTCCTTTGACCTGAGGTCACCATGGATTCCGGGATGAATTCATGCTGTGCTTTGACGCAGTCAAACGCTGCTTGTAACAGAGTAGTTATAAAGGCTGTGGTTGGGTACAATATGACTCATGCTTAGGGATGTGAGTGACAGATATGGGATTTTGTCCCTCTCTAACAAGAGAGCGATATCACTGGGCCCCTCGATAAGTAAGACTGTTAAATGCATGGCCGTGCTCAAATAATTGATAAGAGTATCAATTGATTTGTCTGAACAGTTTACTTTGAGATCGAGAAAGCATATGATTAATTTATATAAGATTGACAAGTGTACCATGTCTTATAATTAATCATGATATCAAGAGACAAAAGGGAATATGACACATTCTATAAGTAGGTTTATTGGATTATACCAATCATATGAATTGGGTAGTCATAATGGCTTGCTAGAGTCCGCTTATGACTTATGAGGGCATTATGGTAATTTCCTCATTGCCAATTTATATGATCCTACGGGGTCACACACAAAGAGCAAAATGAGATTCACTTAATTCGGGGATAAATCATTATGAGATAATGATTTATTATTGATGAGAAATTAAATATATATAAAGATATATATTTACATGTATATGTATATACACATGAACATATTAATAAGATTAATATATTTATGGCATAAAGTATGCTATATATATATATATATATATATATATATATATATATATATATATATATTATATGGTGATATAATTAATTATAATATACATTTACGTATATGTGTATATATATATATGTATGTATGTATGTAAATATTAATAAGATTAATATAGCATAAAGTATGCTAATTATATTATATGGAGATATAATTAATTTTACATACATATGTGTATACGATGGAGAATTGACTAAGTTTAATATTAATTGAGAATTAATAAAACTTATGGGGGCTAATTTATAATTATAATTAAATATAGTATTTGATTACAATTATAAGTTAATAATAAAAGAAAAAAAAATAATAATTATAAAACCCTAGAACAAGGGCGTGTTGCAAAAAAAGGCAGCAGCCCCCATCTCCATCAAAATGGCCGAAAATTACTTTTGGCCAAGAGTGAAAAATATCGATTTTTCACCTTCTCATTCGAAGAACTGTTCTCCGATCCCGGCGCTAGCACGCGGTGAGTCAATTGCTCGGTGTGGATCAACTGTAGAGGGAATCTGCTTTGGTTCCTTTGATTCAAAACCTACAAAGAATTAAGAGGTAATTCTTTAACCCTCCTTCCAATTCAATGCAATATACATGGGTCCCTGGTGGGGATTAATCCTTTTATTTCCGCTGCGTATTTATTTTGGCGATTAATTCCCAACAGAAATATCGGTAGAGGAAATGCCGGAGGTGTCAAACATTTGGACTGACACATCAGGAGATGAAGAGGAGGAAACAGGTTCATGAAAGATGACTTCTCGAGTAATCACTCCACTGCCGGATTGCAAATCATAGACTTTATACCCTTTTAGAGTAGTAGGAAAACCAATAAAAAACCCTTATGAGCCTGAGGAGAAAACTTGTCTGTATTATGCAATTCTTTGTAGAAGCATTGAGACCCAAAAACATGATAAGCTTTGTAGTCTGGTAATTGGCCAAAAAATTTCTCATATGGGGATACCCAACCCAATTTGCGGCTTGGTAAAACATTGATAATGGAGGCAGCCATTTGAATAGCCTCTCCCCAAAAATTTACAGGCAGATGAGCTTGAAACATAATGGCTCGAGCTGTTTCTAATAAATGTCTATGTTTCCTTTCAGCCACGCCATTTTGCTATGGCGTATATAGGCATGATCTCTAATGAATAATCCCTTCTGTTTGAAAGAATTTTCCACAAGTCTGGTTCAAAAATTCCCTGCCATTATCACTACGAATAATCTGTAATTTGGCTGCATATTGAGTTTTAATATGTTGGACAAAAACTTGTATAGCATGACTGACTTGGCCCTTTGATTTCAAAAGTACAACTCATGTAACTCTTATAAAATCATAAAAAATGGTCAAAAAATATCTAGCACCAGAAATGGATTCAATTTGGTAAGGACCCCTACATCCATGTGAACCATTTGCAATCGAGAAGTAGTACAGATATTACTTTTATTGAATGATAACCGGTGTTGCTTGGCACTTGGACAAATCTCACAACAAGAAGAATTACAATTCAAATCTATACTACTGATATGGCTTAGAGCATCGAAAGAGGCATGCCCTAGCCTTTTATGCCAAATATCTACTGCATTTTTGTCAAAACCAGTGGTTGTTACATTACAACATTGTTGAGCTTTCGAAATCATGTCAGAAGCAAAAGAACCTTCATCTAGCAAATACAAACCATCCACCATCCATGTTATAGCTAACACTTTCTTAGTGACCACATCCTGCAGGCAACAATAAGAAGAAGTGAAGTGAAGTGAATCTCAATCTGTTGTTTTCTCAGTAATTGCCCCACTGATAACAAGTTATACTGAAATTTTGGAACATAAAGAATGTCCTGCAATTTAACATCATCAAACTGAACTTCTCCAATATAACTAACCAATTGGAAAGTACCATCTGGTAAACTCACCTTCCGTGATGTAGAAGCAGGTTTTAAAAAAGTGAGCCATGCTTTATTTGAACATATGTGGGCTTAGGCACCACTATCAACAATCCAATAATCAGGAACAGAGGCAATATTTTTACCTGAAAAACCAGCAAATGCTGAGAAATTGGTTCTTATAGTAATTGGTGTTTCTCCGGCAGATTTATTTTCTTTCAGCACCTTATACATCTCTTGCATGAGAAATGCTAACCTACTAGACTGGTTAGTGTCCTTATCTCCAAAAGTCTCTAAGTGTGTTGAGTCCTTGACCAAATAAGAAGGAGACGAAGCATTAGCATTGTTAGAAAAGGAAGAAGCAGAGGCTGATTCACCTTGAGAAACTCCTTCTTTTGGCTTAGGTCCTTTCCACCAATCCGGATAGCCAATGATCTTGAAACATGTTGCTCTCACATGTCGTTCTGTTTCACACAAATCACACCAGCCTTCTTTCTTTTTCTTACCTTTTGAATCTGTTCTATGTGACACAGTTTTACTGTAATTTGCTATATCCACCTGAGAATCAAGGATAATTTCATGCTGACTTTCAATTGGCAAAACCATATAGTATGCTTGATTAACATCAGGTAATGGTTCCATAAGCAAGATCTGGTTACAGACATGATCATATTGTCCACTAAGCCCCATCAGAAATTGCAAAAGCTTATCCTCTTCATTTATATCTGCTAACCTCCTAAAAGCATTACAATCACAAGTTCGGCTGGCACCATATTTGCAATGAGGCAATGGTTTCAACATACTCAATTCATCCTAAAATCTCTTCATCTTATTGAAATAAAGCATTAAGGACAGATTACCTTGGTGAAATAAACTCAATTCTCTTTTGATTTTGAAAAGCATTGGACCATTACTATAGCCAAAATGATGCTTTAAATCCTTCCACAAATTTCTTGCAGATTCGACATAAAGGAAACCTTCAGCTACATCTTTAGAAATTGTGTTTAAGATCCAAGATGATACAAGACAATCATTTCTGTGCCACTGCTTATATTCCGGTGAATTTGTTGCTGGTGGATTGTCATTGTCTAAGATAAAATCCAGCTTCTCTTTTGCGGTCAAGACTCTAATCATTACGTTGCTCCAAGAGAGGTAATTCTTCTGTCCAGTAAGAACTACGTTAATAAGTATCAAACCTGGATTATCAAAATTACCAGATCGATTTTGCTGCTCTGACTGATTCGATTGCATCTCTGCATTTGATTCGTGCTCTTCTTCAGTTTCTCCAGGGAAAAATGCTCTAGGAGGAACCTCCTGCACGTTCCTTCATTTCCTCGCGATAATTGCTCAATCCTTGAGCTCTGATACCATGATAACAAGAAGAATTAAGAGAAAAATTGCTTTTATTTACTTGTATTTTACTGTTACATGATTGGGTATTTATAATAGAAAAAGAATACACTAGAAAGAAACACAAAATTGGCGCCCAGCTACTAACAGTTTTCTGTTAGAGAAGAAGGAATTATAGCCATAGATGTGTTCAAGTCATCGATCCCATTTAAGATGAAATAAGAGCCATTGATCTTTACTTACTTCTCTCTTGTAAAAGATAAACCCGGCCCAACATCCATGCAGCAATACAACCCATACATTTATCAAAAACTTCAATTTTGGATATCTAACAATACCGGTATTTTTCACCGTCTAATTATTAATTAAGCGATAAATTATCAAAAATGCCCTTATTACATGTACCTGAGCAATTAAAGTGACAACATTTACTTCACTTTAATCATTTAGTATATCGAGAGTTTTTTTAGTAAAAATATAATCTATTAATTAATTTTCTTAATTATCATGCAATCAAAATATTGTCTATTAAAGTTGAACATAATGAGTATATCGTTATTCACCAAGAATAATGAAGAATTAATTGAACTATTAAAATAACTAATTTATCCATAATAAAATTATCTTTCTACTTAATTGCCATGACTTAATTATATGATATTTTTCATCAATACTAAATATTTTTTTTAAAATAAATAAAAGCAAATTTAAGAATGGTAGGGATCTAGTACTATGAGGTTCCTCCTCGTATGCTGTTCGTACTAGATGTTTATTGTTAATTAATTGAGTTTCTTGGTTCCTTAAAAAAAAAAAAAACATAAAATACATATAGTAAAAGGAAACAAACTAAAAAAGTCAACACGACGTATAAATAAAGAATCATTTTTTTTTCTTCATTCTATCGAAGAAGTTATATATAAACTTTAGCAAGCTGGAGCCTGAAAGTGTTTAAAATCTTAGATAGCAATGTGAAGGGCTGAATTAAGAATTACTCCATAAGAATGAAAACATATCATGTGAATAAAATTAAATAAATTAAATTAAAAGCTTTTGCAAATTGGGATGGTAGATATTATGGCACGTGAGGGGCGTCCCTTTGCATATGAGCTTTACACGCAAGACGAAGGTCGAAATACGTAGCATAGTTGATTGTGGGACCATCTTCTCCGTGCATTTGCAATGTGACCAATGGAAGCGTTTGCCAGCGCTTTTTGGACACACGAGGCAATCACTGCAACCTCGCAAGGTACATAGGCTGTCGAAACAAATTCCAAAACAAATCAAAAAGATCTAATTTACTCAAAAAATAATACATAGGCTGTCGAAACAAATTCCAAAACAAATCAAAAAGATCTAATTTACTCAAAAAATAATTTGTATCCAAATCTTTTATGCTGGATATCAATCAATTACTATGAATTTTTTTTTTTTTTTTTCAAATCGACACATTATTTAGATCCATTATCCATCAGCAATGCAAAATAAAATTACACAATACATTTCAAAAAATTAATGCAAAACAGAATAACTGTCGAGGATATTAATACAAAACAGCTAGTATAAAAATAAAATCGTTTCAGCAGAAAACATAATAATTTCAGGAGTCCAGCAAAGAGTATGAGCCTATCAATCTAATTAGTACTAATTTCTAAACATACCTAGGGTCATAGAGGAAGGTAGGAAAACATCAAATCACTTCTATTATTGCTCAAAAATTAATAAAATACTAAAAATAAAATAAAATAATTAAGATTGTTTGGGGAACTCTTGGGAAGTATTAGTTGTCCTCATACCTAACCAATAAAAGATTTGACAAAAAAAAAATTTATTTATATTCTGTTCGGTGGAAATTTTTATCAAAAATTTCCCATTCTCAACGGAAACATGATTCACCTTGTTTATAATCCTCGCTAAGCGGCAAGAATTGTTTGGATCGTTATATATTGTGTATAGTATATTCCAAATTTTAATCTTGGGCTCCGCCACTAAGATGTTGAATTTGATAACATAAAAACAAATTGTGGTGTTTTTTCAAATTTTAGCGGCTATATTTGATAATTTTAAGATTTGAAGAAGCAAGTATATATAGGGTCAAATCTATAAAAAGTTATTATGATTTATAGTTTAAAATTATTAAAAATCTCATCTACTGAAATATTTGTAACATAATGAAAATGTGATTTAGGCATCTTTTGAGCCTGCTCAGCCTTCAAAACTCCTGGAGTCTATAGGAAACAAAAAGTTCTTCTTTTTTTGTTTCAGATATGGAATTTTCAAATTATCTCGTGTACGGAGTGGCTCGTGAGCAAGAGGCTAGAAGACTGAGATTCACATAATGATATAATTGGGAGAAAATCGAAGCAATTTATGCATGAAATGAACCCTTTGATTGCTTATGTTGGCAAAATGGGTAACCTCAAACCCATTTTCACTTCAACAATTAAATGCGCAGTCAAACCTAGGGACGAGGAAAACCACTGATAATTTAATTTAAAACTTGTTAATAAATGTACTCGTTTACTTCAACAATTATTTCCTTGAAATATTTTATGTATATCAATTAAACCTTTTTAAAAATTATTATAATAATAAATAATAAGTTTTTAATAATTTAATCTAACAAAGTCGATACACATTAGTAAGCGATTGCATGTAGATTGTAGATGAAAATCTTGCTAAATGAGAGTTTGTGCCGTTGGATCCCCTCCTTTCGTTATTTTATTTTATTTTATTTCCTTTTTAATTGTTTTTCATTCTTTTTATCCTTTTGATTTTGTCACCCCTATATTTAAATTTTAGTTCAAATTATAATCTAATATTATTTTCTTACCTGAAATACTCAAATTGATTAATTTGATTAATGAATTAATTTTGATTAAGTTAGTTAATTAATGGGTAGTTTAGGGAAGTTAATATATAAGTAGTAGCAAGTGGGTTTTTTTGGATGGTGAGGAGTTAGTTTTACAACGTAGAGAGTGGTTTCTAAGTTACAACAATCTAAAAAGTGGAACACACCCCCCTCTAAAAGTTGAATCACTTATGGAAGAATGGAGATTTATTGGACAAAGATATCTTTAGGGATTAATTTGAGCAGTTAACAAACGCTGGAAAGTGGAGCAAGGAAAATCTAGGTAGTTGTTTTTCCAGCATGTAAAATGACCAGCAATTATATAGTTTTCTTATAAATACAAAAATGAAAGAAGAAAGAAGAGTCAACCAACCAATTAATCCAAAAAATAGATTATCAAGCCAAATCCTATAGCAAACAATCGATTTATAATCCAAATCATCAATTTATTTTCATTTCATAGCTTTAAATTTAGAGAATTCTCAGTAATTTTAATTCCAAAAGTCTGGAAGTTTACATTCGTTTTAATTTCAATTAAAGTTCAAATTTTTGTTTCAATTTGGAATTGTTCTTCTTCAATTAAGTCATCCTAATTACGTTATTAATTTTGAACTTTAACTATTTCGTCCTTTTTCCACAATCGTTTCTTAAATCTATTTCGTCCTAATTACGTTGTACATTTTCTACAAAATTACTACAACGTTCAATTTCACAAAAAAGGTAGAAACATATTTAATTTGTAGGTTAATTTTATTACCTTATATTTTATGCATATTATTACGCACGGAATTAGCCTTTTAGATAAAATTATAAATAAAAATAAAAATAAAATTATTTTTAAATTAGTGTTTAGAAAATCAAAAATTATTTTTATATAAAATTAAATACTGGGATTAAAATAAGTTATTTAGTTACGTGATACCACTTGAATAAATTTTACTGCTTAATATATATATATATAGTTAATTTATAGATTAGTAATTTATGATTTTATTATCTTATAACATTGTGCGATTTTATTGCCTCATCACGTGGATACTGACATATCATAAGGTGATATAAATGTTGTGTATTGTCTTGTGATACCAAAATATCACTCACTATTTTCAATAAGAATTCACCAAAATAATAAGATTCGCATTGTGATGCCAATGATTCGCCTTGTTGCATTGTTTAGTTTCATTATTTTAATTAGGAATGTTGATCAATTGTAATTTGTTGATTGTTTGAACTTGAAAATGTTTTGAGTGAATGAAAAAGATTTACAATTTAATGATTTTTGTTTTTGTTCTTGAAAAGAGTCCTCTACTGAATAGAGTTAGATTTCTAATAATGAGAGATATGTTGATATTCTGTCCGTTTAATCCTAAAATACTATTTGATGTATGAGGAAAAAAAAAAACAGTATTTAAAGAATAAAGTTCCAATTTTTTAGTTATTTTAAAAAGAATTGACGTGTCGGTATTAGAAATTTTCTTCGTGAAAAAGGGAATAAATCTTCACAAAGGTTTTGAAAAAGGAAAAAGAAAAAAAAAAAAAACTTAAAAAGATAAAGCAAATGACTTGTAGGAAAATTGCTTCCGTATAATGTTATAATCTATGAATTCTAATGTCTAGAGTGATTAAAGTTTCATAATTTCAGCATAGAAGTTTCACTATAAATAAATCTGACCCCTAGAAGGGGTCACCACCACATTATTTTGTGTTGGGATATCAAAATTAAGATTAAGAAATTGAAATCAGTGATTGGCAAATAAAAAAAAAAAAAAGGAAAGAAGTAAAGTTAAATAAGAGAATAGTTCGACTAGTTTTGCGAAGAGGCAACAAGTAGTTGGTGATAGGCATTTGATGTCTCCAATACCAAAAATGATACCAAATCCTGGAATAACTAATTGTCTGTAAAAAGGAAGACGTGCAATCAATCTTCATGTTAATTTGTTTGGACATGCGTAGTTACGTTTACCACTCTGGCACTCCAATTTTCATATAGCCGTCCATTTTATTCTCCAACCGAATTTTGTCCCACTTTTCCTTTTTTTTTTTTTCTTTGTCATTTTTAAATTTTAATTGTCTTTCAAATATAATTTGGAATACGGACCTTGTGCATGTGCATATTCGGTTAACTGAAGTAGGTATTGTTATTTTGACTGTATTTTTGATTAGGTTGTAAATAGGCTACGGGGATTGGAAATGCCATTTTCATTTCTCAGCTAGTTGGGATCTCGTTCCTGATTAATAAACAAGAATAAATTTATATTCTGTCTTTGTTACTGTTGGGGAAACGGTTCCCTCTCCACGTGAAAATTATTTTTTCATATCTTATAAAATTAACTTATTATTACATAAAAAGTCTAAAATTAAGTTATCACTTATCATCCTATTTAAAATCAAGCCAAACATCTATAACAATCATCATATAATAGTATAATTTCAAATAATAACATAATGAAAACTGAAAACCATAAGATTTAACTTTCAATTTCAAATAATAATATCACTTATGATATTCTTTATACATATTAATATTATGAATATGGGGATGGGGACGGGGACAGATAATTCACCGATGATCCTGTTGGGACTAAACAAAGACAGAGATAAGGCCCCGTAGGACAGGGAAGGGTATTCTCATCCTCGTTTCCAATAATGATTCAGGAACAAATTTCTCCACATCCTCGCTCGGTCGAGCCCAAGGGGGACGGTGATCCCCGTCTCCATTGACAATCCTAGTATTGATAATATTTCTTAATTGTGTTCTTTAGGGTTTAATGGGATAACATCTTTTTTAACGCAAAATGTTAACAAAATCAGAATTTGTCAATTCATCAAATTTTTTTTATTACATTAGGTATTTGATTTTTTCATTTTAATATTGTTAGTGTCAAACTCGATTTATCCTTTTGTGTGTAACACGCTTCGTTCAACAACAGAACTATGAAACAAACAGTTTCAAATAATTAAGAAGTACATGGTTTTATCGCTTGAAATAATAAAACGTACATTTTCAGTTAATTTGTTTTCTTATCCAGACAATGTTTTAAAGCTCGTGTTATATGCTGAAATATTATTGGTCATGCAAGTTAACAAAGCATATTACATACACGTAAAATAATGTTTAAGTTTGAAGCTAATACTATTAAAATAAAAAGATCAGATATCCAATGTGTATAAAAAATTGATTAGGAAGTTATTTATAATTTTCATAAAATATCAGTATCGTAATGTATTTTGCTTTTTTTTTTTTTTTTTTTTTAATAAAGGCTATCAAAGTTTAAATTCATCGACTGTCACACTTAGAATTCTATAATTACCACTCTTTTTCTCGATGAAATTCCAAATTAAGGAGTTGCTTGAGAAAAGATATTCAAATGTCTACACACTCGCTATTCTCTCTCTCTGTAACTAATGGATGTAAACAAATCTTTTTGTGCTAAAAGTAATTAATCAACCCAATAAAAAATTGTTATCATATTCATGCTGGTTCACCTACCTTTTTTTTTTAATTCTATTTCACTTATAATATATTAAGTAATAATTTTATCCAAATTTCAACAAGTCAAATGGAAATGAGTTATTGAAATATAGAATTAAGCTTGGTTTAATATTATTGAAGCAATTGTACATACTAAGCGATAACTAAATTATGGGTATGCAATTATGTGTAGGTATGTATGTAGGATGCAATTATGTGTCAATAATGAAATATGCTAATTTAAAAGGGTGGATTGAATATTAATTATGGCTGGATTTTCGATGGTAAAAGTTTCAAATCGTTTAATCTAAAAGTTTTTATCTGAATTTTAAATGGGAAATAGATAATCAAAAGAGGGTTGGATAAATATTTTCAATTAATTGAGAATATGAAAAGAAGGTGGATTGTGTAGTGGCTAACAAACTATAACTACCATTATGATGGATTCGCCAGAAATCTCTCAATAGATTCGGATTTATAGTGCTTTAAACCGGTTCTGCTCGTGTGCCTGCAAGACAGAAAAGATGACATCGGAGACCTTTGGGTTATACTCCGATGCCTAACTCAGCCTCGATTGTATCAATCTCAAGCTATATTAGCTTAATTAGAATCATTTAGTTTTTTACCTTTACGTTCCCTCCTTTTATAAGGTTAGTAGTAGAGTTTGCTTTGGATTATGAATGCTACAAAGCCTCCATCTCAATCGGACTAAAAGACCTCCACCCTAGACTCCACGTAAGACATGAATCCTTCTTCAACCACAATACCACAGGTAGATTTCGACAAGAACTCCATCTCCTATCTTTTGGAAGGCCTCCCCAACTTCATGTGGAAATAACTTAGCCCGAACCCGGTCTCCACCAATCCGGCCCGTACCTGCTGAAGAACCAGATGACAAACCTGGCATCACAAGATCCGGATGTCATTAGAAGTCCCCCGCCAGCCCAGAGAACTCTTTATGGTTCAAACTTTCAAAAACACCATTCTCGAGCCGTGCACCCACCAACTCCTTGCCATTTGCCCAACATCTGAAGGGACGCGACCTTTAGTCATCCCATCAGTTTTCAAAGGTTACAACCCTTCATTTTCCTCTCAAAACACTATTAATTCACTCGCTTGCCCTCCACAGACGTCAACTTCCACTCGGCCTTCCACTCAATTTCTTTAAAGCAAAATCAATAAGTTCTTCTTCTTTCCCTCTGTAATTTCCTTTATAGTTTTTTTTTTAAGTTTGCGTTTAGAAAAATTGTATTTGTGTTTAAGAAAACCCACTGCAAACCTGCAACTTTTTCCATGGAATCCCCTGACTACACCTGGTCGTCAAGCCCAGAACGCTGCCCACCATCACCTACACTAGAGGTGGACTCCGACCTTATGAGGATATCCTTATCAAAATCTTAAAAAAGGAACGCCGTCCCTTGGAGAAACTAGTGCACCAGCATGCCGTGTCGCCACACTTCGATCGGCCAGAACCCTAGGAGAAAAGAAAACGAAAAAGACCTTGACCCGCCGGATTGCGGACATCGCATCCTCTATCATAGAGGGGGAGATCCGCCAACTATAAACCTCCCACACATGGTTAGAGATCTGTGAGTGGCTCCAGCCTTCTCCCAACCAGAGGGTCCATCAGCCCCCCAAAGGCTTCTTCTCCATATATCTCCACCATATTGAGAGCAGATTCACCTACCCTCTACCGTAAGAGATTTGCAGCGTACTGAATCGGTACAATGTGTGTCTGGCACAATTACATCCAAATGTAATTGAGGACATTTGTGCTCTGTACTGGTTGTGTTGTAACCCGAGCATCCGGTTGACCGGTGCCATGTTCCGGCATATTGCCACCCCCATCCACCGGGACACTAACAACGACCAACTCACTCTGGCGAAAGGCCCTAACTTCCGGTTCTTTAAAAGCCGTACCTCATCGGTTAAAGGCTTCAAGAAACTCTTTTTTTTTTCATTAGACACAAAGACGATGCTCCTACGTTCCCCTTTGCTTAGTCTTTTCAACGCACCGCATAAATGAAGAGGACAAAAGACCGGCTTTCCCCCAAGGAGAGAACTGACCTGGAGCTGCTGAGCTCCGTCCTTACCAAGTACTGGAAGCTCTCGTACGGGGTTAAAGCCCTCCGCTTGAGGCTACCCTTAGCCGCACTAGACGACCGGACGAGACTTCCAGTTTTCTTTAATAATTCCCTAGAGGACCGCGGAGGTACTAATTTCCCTTATACTCATTTTGTACTTGTATTTTTGGCAGGGATGTCACTTGCTGATACTGTTGCAACATTAAAAACCCAGAAGAAGGGATCCCGACTTGCAGCTACCACTACAGCAATACCGCCGGTTCCCCCCGTACCACCCCCGCGTCTCGCTGAGCCGTTCCCCGTTCCCGGCGGAAGCTGGAACCCGTTCCTGGAAGCAAAAAGAGAGCTGCCATTGTCTCCGCTGCGAACAAAGGCAAGAAGGTCGGATTAAAGAAAAAATTATGGCACTATTACAAACTATTACCCAATATAGGGTAGAAATGAAACTAATTCCAATTTTATGGTGTTTTTGTCAAAGTCCGCATATGACATTGGCGGACACCCTTTTTTTTTCTCCCGCGGCAGGTCCGCCAGTCAAACTAATGGACCTAAAGAGGTCCGCCTACAAAAATAGCGGACTAAAAAAAAGTCCGCGCTTAATGAAGGCGGACTAATAAGCTTTTCAGGTCCGCTTTCAAGGGAAGCGGACCTGAAAAGCTGCCTTGTCCCAGCAGATGGGACAAGGCAGAGTCCGCTTATATGGAATGCGGACATAGATGTCTGCATTCCAAAGATGCGGACTCATATAAGTCTGCGTCTTTGGAATGCGCACGTCTGTGTCCGCATTCCAAACACGCGGACCAACATCCAGAATTCGTGTTTCCCAATATCCAACCGATAAATCCCAGCCGTCCGATCAAATGTAAAATAATCCCAGCCATCCGATCAAATTTTATACCTTCATCTTACCTTCATCTGTTTTGTTCCTCTACTCATTTATACGTTTGGTAAAATAACACAGATTTGAAAATCCTTCTTCCTCTCCTTCTCCAACCTTCATCTGCTTAATAAAAAAAAAATTGATTTCCTTCCATCTTTAACATTTTAAAAGCTAAATTTGTTCAATATTATATCTCTTTCAAGTAAGTTTCCTACCTCTTTTAATTATCAATTTAATTAATTTTTAGTAAGTTATTAGTAATTATAATTTTATTTTATATTTATATATATTTAATTAAGTTATTAATTTTTGTTACAATTTTTTTTTTTGTAGGATTAGCATTATCAAATTAGGAACGAAAATACTAACAATAATATAACCACCAAATAACAGATATTGTGAAGTATTCAACCCAAGAAAGGAAAATACTAAAATTTTTGCAAATTTTATATTTTGTAGATTTTGTAGAAATTATGTTGTGAATTTCTATAAATTTTTGTAGTAATATATATGTAATGTGTAAAAAAAATGGAATATGTATAAAATGTTCGTTTATAAATTTATATTAGATGTATAATATGTGTTTAATTAAATTATTAATTTTTTTGTATTTTATATATAGGATTAGCATCAACAAATTAGAAACAAAAATCCTAGCACTACAATCATCAAATAGCAGCTATTGTCCGCTTTTATTAAACGTAATAAAGGTAAATAAAAAAAATTTATGAAATTTTGTAATTTTTGTATTTTTTTGAAATTATGTTGTGAATTTCTTTAAATTTGTGTAATATATATGTGATTGATGCATGGGAAAATTGAATATGTATATAATATTTGTTTATAAATTTGTATTAGATTGATTTTTGTGTAGTATATAAGACCATCTCCAACTCTCCACTCCAAATTTCCAATTATAATAAAAATATTTTAAAATTATTCCTTTCCACCTAAAATTTTTATTATTAATATATTTCTTTTTACATACTATATAATATTATTCACATATTTTTTATGAAATTCTTAAAAAAAAAAATTTAATGTTAATTAAATATAAAAAAATAATTTAAATTACATAATAATTTTTTAATGTTTATATGTTTCGAAAATCTTAAATATATGATATAAACTATATAGTTTGTATTAGAAATGTCTATTTGATATATATATATATATATATATATATATATATATATATATATATATATATATATATATATATATATATATTTGCATTTATGTTAGAATTAATTAAAAAATATCATAATTTTATTTTATATAATTTTTTACATATATATATTGAATGATTTTTAATTATACGACAGAATAATGTCGACTTCATTACCAGTATATATATGATGTATGCAAAAATGGAATATGTATATAATATTTGTTTAGAAATTTTTATTAGATTGATTTTTGTGAAGTTAGTATATAAGACCATCTCCAACTATTCAGTCTAAATTTGCACTCCAAATTAAAATATTTTTAATTTATTCCTTTCGACAAACATTTTTATTACTATTATATTACTTTTTACATACAATTATATTATTCATTGTTTTTAATAAAGCCTAAATCAAAACATTTTAGTGTTAATAATATATAAAAAATTTTAATGGACTGGGTAATGTTTTAATAAATAAATAATTTTATAAAATAAAATCGTATAGGATATAGTTAAAAAAAATTAACATATTAATGCAAAAATAACACTTAATGATTCAAAAATAGGATATAACAAATTTTATGATAGTTCCAAGTTGTATATGTATTAATATTTTTTTGAATTTTCAGCATTTTAATTTAGTTTTGATATTTTATCAATATTAATTTAAAAAATTTTAAGAATTTAAGCAAAATTATTAAAATAAATGAAGATCACAAATACACATATAAATTATCAAACACACAAATTAATAAAAACCATATTTGTTAAAACCGAACAGGACCGGCCGGTCGGACCGGGTTCGAATGGAACCAGAGGTCAGGCCGATCGGTTTGGATCCGGTTCGACCAAACTTTTTTTTAAATCTTTTTTTAAATATAAAATTTAAGTTATTATTTTGAGGTGTATTTAATTAAAATAAAATATATTTTGTATTTTTAATTGTAAGTACAAGACCTATATTTCATAAATTGAGCTTTTTAATTTAGTATATTGTGTTTGAAATGCTTAATTATAAGAATTATAATAAAAATGTTCAAAGTTTTGTATATTATAAATATAAAAAATATATATTAATATATTTACAAAATCCGGTTCGATTTAGGTTTATTACAGTTTAATCTGAAATCCATGAATCCATCCCTTGACCGGTTCGATGACCAGTCCGGGTCTGAAAACCATAATAAAAACACATAAGCGAAATACTGTAAAAATTTAGACATTTTCAAAAAAAAAAAAAAAAAAAAAAACATTGAAAGAAAAATGGAAAAGAAACTAAAATAACAGTAAACATCAAAAAAAGAAATTGGATATTGGTGGTGGGTTGGAGATGCCCTAATGAATGCTTTTTAATTATATGACAGAATAATGTCGACTTCATTGCCAATATATATTCATTGGGGTGGTCAAATCATAAGGAATCAATTTGTAGTTGATTATGAGAATGGATATTGCAAAGTAATATCAATGAATGGTTTATTCAATCTGAGTTCATTGTTTGATAAGATTAGGACTGTTATGAATATACCAGCGACCGAAGATTTGATTAGGGTGCAATTTCGAAACCCAATTGCAATGAATGGAGTACAGTTAGTGTATAAGTGTTTTGATCTGTGTGACGATGATGATTTGAATATGATGTTGGGGATAGTCAGCAGTTTAGGTCATACCTTGTTCTGTATTGAATTATACGTCGAATGCAATCATAATACACCTTCTACACACACGAGGGATATAACTGGACCTTCTAATTCTCAAGCTGTTGATTATGATGTTGGTGGTAGTGGTGGACTTGGTGGTTGTGGTTGTGATGATGATGATGATGATGATAGCGATGATTATGAACCTATTGGTTTTAATGGTGGTGGTGGTGGTGGTGGTGGTGGTGATGGTGATAGCGAATCTGATGATGATGAAGAGGATGATGTTGATGTTGATGATAGTGAATCTGAGGATTATACTGATGCTGATAATGATCATGATGGGTTGCACAATGAGGATGAGCTTCAAGGGAATTATAGGGCTTCTTCTTCAAATGTTGATGACACTGCATTATACAATAATTATACCCCTACATTTTTCCCAAATATTCCCCAGCTTACCCAATTTGATGCATCAGCTATGACAGTCCATGATATTGATCAAACCAGGAATGCTATAAGATGGGATTCTTCAATGGAACTCTCAAAGGGGATGTTATTTTATTCAAGAGAAGCAGTTAAAACTGCAGCTAAGGAATGCTCTATGAGAATACAAAAAGAGTTTCGGAGTAGGGAGACAAGGATGAATACTATCACATTGGTATGTCATTATTATGATGAGGGATGTCCATGGAGGTTATGTGCGACGCTGAAGAAGAAGTCTCATCTGTGGGAGATCACAAAGTATGTCGGTGAACATACTTGTCATGGGCTGAAAAAGTCTCAAGACAACCGAAATCTTGACACGGCCTATATGTATCCCATAGTGGAGGCTATGATTAGGGAGGATCCCTCACTAAAGGTCAAGGTCATTGTTGCAAACTTTGATGAAAGATATAAGATAAAAATCTCTTACAAGAAAGCATGGTTGGTAAAAAATAAAGCCATTGAGAAGATATATGGAGGTTTTGATGAGTCATATAACCATCTTCGCCCTTGGCTTTATGCTGTAACCGAAATGAACCCCATCTCAATCTACCATATTAGTGAGTCTAATCACTTTGTCGATGGTCGTTTTGTGCCAGGAGTTAAACGTTTTGAGCGTCTTATATTGATTCTGAAACCATGCATTGATGGTTTCAAACATTGTATGCCAGTCTTGTACGTTGATGCCACTTTTTTAACTGGAAAGTATAAAGGTGTAATACTAGTAGCATCAGCGCTTAATAGCGACCGAAACATATTTCCGATAGCATTTGGCATAGCTGAAGTTGAAAATATTGCAAATTGGGAATTCTTCTTGCGTTGTGTACGAGATTTTGTTTGCCCAGACATGCCCGATGTTTGTGTCGTATCTGATAGGCATGCTGGAATCTTAAGAGCCATGGAGTCTGAAAAATGGAAGACAGCACCTCATCGATTCTGCATTCGCCATCTAGCAAGCAACTACAATAAGCAATTCAAAAATGAAGAAGTTAAAAACTTTATCATCAATGCAGGTATTTAAGAGTATTGCTTTTTCAATTACCGTAAACCTAAACCATAAGGATCAAGTTATACAATTTTTTAACTCATTATGCTTTCAAATATGTTTTCATGTTTTTTTAGCATATCAACATCAACCTCGAAAGTTTAAACGGATGATGAGGTTGCTTAAGGAGAAAGAACCTGATAGCTTTCAATGGTTGAATCGGCTGCCAAAGGAGAAATAGGCTCTCGCTTTTAATGGTGGTTGTCGATGGGGTAGTATGACAACTAACATTGCTGAATCAGTAAACGGATGGCTGCTAAAAGATATTCGGGGATTGCCAATAACAACAATGATGGAAAGCCTTTTTTTATAATTGGTCGATCGTTTCGAAAAACACAGACGTGAAATTGCAGCCGAAATGCAAAAGGGATTCTCATATACTACATTTGCAATAGACCTATTGAGGACAAGGTTTGAAAAGGCATCTGGACATGTAGTACAAAGGTTTGATACGAGGAATGGTGTTTTTGAGATTAAAACTGCCCGTTGGAATTCAGGAAGGAAGGGAGGACACAAGCAAGTGGTCAATCTGAAAGAAATGACTTGTAGTTGTCGAAAGTTTCAACAACTGCGAATACCATGCTCCCATGCCATTGCTGGGTGTTTGGCATATGGCATTGACCATAGACAATTTATTCATCCAATTTATAAATTAGAAAACAACCTGAAATGTTGGTCGACCGCATTTACCCCACTTGGAGAACGTGACTACTGGCCAACAATCGATGGACCATCACTTGTACCAAATCCGAATTTGATGAGAAATAAGGGTCGACCAAAAACAACACGGATTCGGAATGAGATGGATTGGAAAGTTGCCGGTGCTAACACCACCAGTTTTTGTAGTAAATGTGGCTTACCCGGTCATAACACTAGGATATGTGGGCGTAGTTAAATATGTTGTAATTATAATGACTAATTTGTAATGGATTCTAATATGTTATTTGGGAATGCAAACTACTATGATAATGTGTGTTTTGTGACTATATTGCTTTAATAGTAATACACTCAATTGGTAAACCTTATTAGTATGTTGAAATCTTAATGTGCATCATTTTATTATATTGACATCAAATGTTTATGTTGTTAGGTATGTCAGGTAATCCACGACCACAGCGAGCACACATTGAGCCTGGGCCGATTGACCCTAGCGTTTTACATTCACAGAGATCACATAGATTGGAGGCAGTATGGTTCAATGAGGTGCAAATATATCACTTTCTATTTACATAATTGAACTATTAATTAAATATTGTGTGATGAATTAAATTAATGTTACTTATGATCATAAGTTGCATTATTTTATAAATTTATCCAAAATTTTTACTTATAAAAACATTGTCCTCTTTAATATATTAAGAAATATATTAAGTTCATTTAAGTGTATATTATTTTGTTATATTTGTTACTATGTTATTAATTAATATAATTTTTCACCAAAATATTAGGATAAGTAGACAACCCTTACTTGCAGGAGGGACGGTACGATCCTACGTGAGGAAGAAATTGATGATCGACTAGAACAAGTCTTGAGACAGACTGGTTTTTATGGAGTTGCACGGTTGGGTTTTTTTCAGTTGGACCACCATCTTATTACGGCTCTAGTTGAGAGATGGAGACCGGAGACTCATACTTTTCATCTTCCCGAAGGTGAGGCAACAATTACACTGCAGGATGTTGCTATACAAACTGGACTGCCAATAGATGGTAATCCATTGATTTGCCCACTTCCTTTAAAATGGGTAGATGAGTGTGAACGACTATTAGGCGTTCGTCCTCCTAGAAACGCCTTAAAAAAAAATATGCTGCAATTGAGTTGGTTAAATGCTACTTTTCCTGCTATGCCGGCTAATGATAATGAAGAAGACATTGCACGGTACATCCGTGCATACTTGTTGCAACTATTATCGGGCATATTATTTAGCATAAAAACATCAGGTTATGTCAACCTTTTGTTTCTACCTTTGTTGGAGAATATTGCAACAATTGGTCAGTATAGCTGGGGCAGCTGGTGTTGAGCATATCTTTATAGAGAGTTGTGTAAAGCCGCCTGACACAACACTGCACAAATTGGTGGTGCTTTAATTTTGTTGCAGGTTTGGGCATATGAGAGATTGAGAGATACATCGCCGAACCTACGAAGTGGAGTTATCACGCCTGGTTTACCACTTGGTCGACGGTACGTATACATAACACTTATGATATATATGTATTAATATATCAATTTTGTTTTCACTTGTACACACACACACACACACACACACACACACACACACACACACATATATATATATATACAAATCATTGAAATTACAAATAAGCAAGAGAAATCAATTTTGCTCTCCTACTTTGTAAAAGGAAAACAATATAGAATTCACATAGTTCCTACCGAACAGTTAATAAAATACAACAACTTAGGGTATACGATGCCGAACTTGTGTAATTTAGAATTCAAAATTACTTATACATAGTTATATTTCATTGTTATGATATAGTTGTACAATTTTCTTATATGTTTACCATGTAAATTAATATCTCCTAATTAATTACAGATGGAGCACACCTAAGGATTCTACTGCTGTGCCAACTCATACGCTGAGACATATACGATATGTACTTGATTTGGCTGACAAAGATTCTGTAAGTCATACAAATTAGGCATGCAGTCATGTTAAACATTTTACGACTAAATATTTTTTTTGGAATGGTAAAATCATATACATATATATGTTATTTTGTGTTGCTTGTAGTTCACTTGGGAGCCATACACAGATGAAATCCGGGCAGCATTACCAGAATATTGCTTTCAAGGAAATCATTTATGGAGAGCTGTTGTGCCATTGATTTGCATGCACATTGTGGAATGGCATCAACCAGACAGAGTTCTTCGACAATTTGGTTTGCAACAACACATACCTGTTGCGCCCATGCAAACCAATGAGCTCCATGATATTGAACTGATTCAGGTTAAAGGTTCCATTATGCAGAAAATGGTCTACTGGGTTGCAATATGGAATAATAGGGCAAATTTGATATTTGCAGCTCAACCATGTGCCGAACCACTCCATTATCATTCCGAGTACATGGAATGGTATAGGCGAATAACAAGGAGATGGATTTCTGTTAGAGGTGCTGCCCATGGTGCCACTGTAAGTCATTAAAATTGAAAATTCATGTGTTTAATTTTTTTTATGACCTGTACATAGTAATAATATATGTTATGTACAGGTTGATGGAATGGAGCAACTGGCCTTGGTTAGAGATTTGGATGCTGTGAACAGGATAAGAAACAGCATATGCGGGGTGCTTGGGGAGGAACGGTGTTATGTTCGGGGTTCCCAACCTCCTCATCCAGCTCCGTCTGCTATTTATCCGAATTTTGAAGTGGATGAAGAGGCACCTGTTGCTGCCACTGGTAGACGCCGCCAACGTACCACATCGAGGAGACGTGAGGTCACAAGACCAACAGATCCTTCTTGTGACATTGTGCCACATCCAGTATCATACCATTCACATGATCCATATAAAGCAAGCACTTCACAACAATCACAACCAGCACAGCAATATTCATCATGGGTTCCTAACCCATCTGCTCCTGGTTCATTTGTTAGTCCAAGTGGTCCACCACAGTATGGGTTTAACACTTCTCAAAACCCATTTACACAATGGAGTGGGTCGGGCCAATCACCTTGGGCTATGCATGGTATGGGTACACCCCATACTCCTTCTAATATGATATTTCCATCGTTTGCGCGGCCATCTTCAGTGGAACAATGTGTTGGTATGTCTAGTATGTATTCTCAGCAACAACCTCCTTTTCCATATTCCAACTTTGGAACAACATCAAATGTTGAATATAATCCATCAAAGTGTACTGATCCATCGCAGCCTTCCAATAGAAGTGGACGTAATATTTGATGTTTCTTTTTAAACAATGTATAATATTTTTATGTTTTAGTTCGAGACTTATATCTTTTAATATTTAGAACATTTATTATAAATAAAAGGTCATATATTTTTTTAATTGTGCATTCCAATTCCTTTGAAATCGAACGAGTTATAATTAAGATTTTATTACCTTATCTATTGTATTTGAAATCATAGTTTTTTTGTATAATGTCTACTTTTTTAAAAATTGTATAATTGTAATTATTAGAGATAGAACATTTTATAATTAATTAATTAAGAACATTTTATAATTAATTAATTAAAAAATTGTATATTGTTATTAAAATTTTTTCCTATTTTAAATCATAGTTTTTTATAATTAATTATTAAACTATTAAATAATTAATCGAACGAGTGTAATGCATATTTTCAAAGTAATGTAAAATTTTTCAACGGACTCATTGTATTTTTATAATAACATTTTTATTTTCATAGATTTTCATGAATAAATGTATTGAAAATAAGAATAATAATGCAAATTAGAGATGAAAGAATGATATTTTAAAATTGGAGATAGAAAATGATGCTAATCACTTTTCTAAAAGTAAGCTCTTAACGAGTGGTCATAAATTATTTCCATATTTATTTTATTTTTTCCCCCTTTTACTGTTATTAATAATACCATAATAGTAAAATTGTATATTTATTTAACGATTCTTATAACTCTAGAGTTCATTTATGTTCTATATAATTAAAGGACTTTACTAAAAATATTAACACTGAATTAGATAATCATAATACTAAATTACATTATAATATTAAATTACATTATAATATTAAATTACATTATAACACTAAACAACAAAAAAATACATAAGTTACATAATTATAAAATTAAACTATTACTATAGTCATCTCCTAATCTTAAATTTAAAACCATTCCTAGCGTTACCTTTATTACAATAGTCTACTTGACATATTGGCAGAGTTTCTAGAACTTTGCCAATCAATTCTTGGGATAATTTAATACATTCACTCTCCTTCGTAATTAATATTTTTACCATATTATCATAATCTACAGGTGATTCGTCAAAAATCTCATCAAATAAGCGTTGATAACGCCAAGATAATCCATTTCTTAGCATCCACATTTGTTCCCTCGTTCGCACATCAAATTTGTAGCCAAACATTATTATGTCTTGTAATTTTTCGTTCATATTTAGCAGGTACTCCAGTAACTTTTTTCCCTTCTCATCCGAATTTTTTTAAAATTTTCTATTTTCTTCAATGCAAATTCCGGGAACCGCATAATCTTTGGGGTCAGTATTGTTTTAACCATCTACAAGTTGCATAAAAAAAATTAACCTTAATTGAACCATTTCAAATACACATTAATTAATTAATTAATTAAACAACAACTTAAATAAAATATTATATATCACTACACCAGTTTTCTATTTTAAATCCTTGTAATAATAATAATCATAATAATAATATTAATATTAATAACAACAATAATAAAAATAAAAATAAAAATATAATTTAAAAAAAATAACTTGTATTAAAAATAATAACAATAACAATAGTAATGATAAAAATAAATATAAAATTTTACACCAAATTAAAAAAAATTCTTTTTTACTAGCTCAGTTTTATTTTTTTTTCCAATATTCTGTAAAAATAATAATATTTCAAATTTTAATAACAATTTTTAAACAAAACTTATAGAGATATTTACTAACTATATAGTTTATATCATATCTATATGATTTTTCAAACATATAAATATTATATACTAACTTCACAAAAATAAATCTAATACAAATTTATACATATTCCATTTTTTCATAAATCTCCTATATATATATATATATATATATTATTCCAGAAATTAAAAATTTTTACAAAAATTTTATATTTACCTTTTTTCCTGTTTAATACTACAATAACTGTTGTCTGGTGGTTATAGTGATAAAATTTTTTGTTCCCAATTTGATGCTGACAATCCTGAGAAAAAATTACAAAAAGTTAATTAACATTATTAACAAAAATTAATTATATAATTATAAATATAAAATAAAAATTACGGTTAATAAAATTAACCTACCAAAAAAAAGAAAAGAATGTACAAGGAGCTGAAGTAATGAGCTTAAAAGGAGAAGGAAGGAGAAGGAAGCCGTAAAAAAAAAAATTTCTAATTCTAAGATCTGTGTTTAAAACGTATAAATGAGTTGAGGAGGCATAGTAAATATATAAATTCATCGGACGGCTGGGATTATATTTACATTTGATCGGACGATTACTCTGGATGTTGGTCCGCGTGTTTGGAATGCGGACACAGACGTCCGCATTCCAAAGACGCGGACTGATATACCTGCAGAGGCGGGCATATGAGTCCGCGTCTTTGGAATGCGGACATCTATGTCAGCATTCCATATAAGCGGACTCTGCCTTGTCCCATCTACTGGGACAAGGCAGCTTTTCAGGTCCGCTTCCCTTGAAAGCAGACCTGAGATGCTGATTAGTCCGCCTTTCTTAAGCGCAGACTTTTTTAGTCCGTTATTTTTGTAGGCGGACCTCTTTAGGTCCATTAGTTTGACTGGCGGACCTGCGGCGGCAGAAAAAAAAAAGGATGTCTGCCAATATCATATGCGGATTTTGACAAAAACATCATAAAATTGGAATTAGTTTCATTTCTACCCTATATTGGGTAATAGTTTGTAATAGTGCCATAATTTTTTCTTTAATCCCAAGAAGGTCCGCATAGTAAGACTCTTCCCATTCGCGACGTCTTTATGCACTTCAAGCGTTACCTCAATTGCCACCCACCCTTGCAGGATGTGGTCGCGGAGGCTTGGATAAATAATTTCAATTAATTGATGTGAATATGAAAAGAAGGTGGATTATATAGTTCAGGTAACAAACTGTAACTACCATTATAAGTAAAATCCCATGGTTAACATAGCATGAAGAAAAAATGCTTTTAAAGAAAGAAAAAGACGAAAGAGAATGGTAATTGTGGATAGTTCCCGTCCAATATGATTTGATGAAAGAGTGAAAGCAAAGAATAGGTGTTAGTTTTAGGTTTTTGTCATTTGATTGGCACATGCAACCTTTTTACCTTTTTAATTAAAAAGGTGGTCCTTTCCTTTGATTGGACTGTTATTTCTTTCTTTTGGTGACTGTAAGATGAAGGATATTAGCTGTCTGTCATCTCTACTTCGTGCTGCTCAAGTGGCTCACGTGCCATCAACTTTCATGCACCGTCTCTATTCTTATATTGGGTTCCACCACTAATTACACGTTTCCGACCACAGAGACTAAAGTTCTGCAGCTACCAAGATTAGAGTATCACTTTGGTATGTACCATAGAAAGTCATAAAATCAAAATCAAAATCAAAATCAAAAATCGGAGGGCATACATATCATTTGTATTTATATACTTTCCAATTTATTTTTCATTACTATCATTATTATTATTATATATATATATATATACAAATTTCCAATAACAAAATTATTATTGATTCACATAATTGGATTCAAAAGAAGGAAATCACAGTATAAATTTAGAAATAAAATATAATTTCATAATTTTTTATTTTGTAAAATCTACAGCTACTATAAGTTTTAAGATTTCATATGCATCGTTACGGTGGTGTATGGTATACTCATTAATTCAATTTACTTCGTGTAAGGCGAAAGAAATATGCCACAAATACAAGTCTAACTGGCTCACCAGTAAGCATTTTAATTTCATGGAAGTCTAAACTTGAGAAAAAAATAAAAATAAAAAAAATAAAAAATAAAGCTAAAGGTCCTTATCTGTGGAAGAAAGTGGAAACAACGGCACCAATGGCTGCCTCAGTTCTCCAATCCACATCTCCAAATCATAGTAATTCAACATCGATATTCTTCTCTGCTACTTTACATGTTTTCCTCTTCCTTTCTTCCTTTCTATTGATGTTAATTTGAGTTAATTAGCTAGTTATATAATTAATCAATTTGACTGCTGATGATTTGGGAATTTGGTTTATGGTTCCACGACGCATTTCAGGGTGTTTTAGTCCATTGAGTTTCGTTCCTCAAATTGCTGTGCGACCAAGAAGACGGCCTTCAATGGCTCAAGCAGGCAATAAAGCTACACAAGAAGCTTTTCTTCAAGCTGGTGATCGGCTTTATCTAGGGATGGATTTTGGAACATCTGGTGCTAGATTTGCTCTTATCGATAAACGAAGGGCAATTCGCTCTGAAGGAAAGAGAGACTACCCTCTTTATACGGTATGATTTTTCCTTATCAAACTTGTTAGAGATTTTTCAATTTCTTATTGTATATGCATTTATTAATTTTCAACAGTCTCTTACAACGGCGACTGAGATCTCAAATTGGCAGAAAATTTCATGATTCTAAGTTGTTTTTATAAAACTCAAATTGCACATGACTATTTGTATCCTTGACAATATTCTGATTAGTTTTTTTCATTAGACCATATTTTGCTGGACTCTTGCTGCCTTCTGGAAATATTTTGATCTTATTATATGCTTTCCATAATTAAGATTTTGTTTCCTTTTTCAAAATACAACTCAATGTGAATAAGCAAGAGATTTTAATCTCAACTAACATAATTCCTCAACCAGTGAGATTGACTTGGTAGTAACGGAAATGTGGAATCTCTCCAAGTTCTGGGTTGAGTCCAAACTCCAAACCCCAAGCAGAGTCAAACATACTAAAAAAGCAACAGCAAAAAAGAGAAAAAAGATAAGTAATTTCAGCAAAATTTATTCTGACCAAATGTTTGAGATTCTTGTTTTTGTTGTCTAGAAAGAGTGAAGAGAAAATAGATTGGGCAAAATCTTGGAAGACCACGCTTTTCTCTTTGCTAGAAGATGTCCCAGTTCATCTACGGCATCTAGTTGCTTCAATTTCAATTGATGGGACTTCTGCCACTACTATCATTGTAGACAGGTAAATGGCAAAGTCCTCTTATGTTTTTATTTTTTGCTTCGTTGAATAATTTTGTTCTCCAAGGGAAGACTGCTTTGAGTTAGGAATCTAAAATTTTCTTAGTATAGCAACACTGGAGAACCAATATGGAGGCCATTCCTTTACAATGAAAGCTGTCCTGATGCTTTGCCAATGGTAAAATCTATTGCTCCTCCAAACCACACAGTTTGCTCTGGAACATCGACCTTGTGCAAGCTTGTTTCATGGTGGAACACAGAGGATTCCAACAAAAAATCAGCACTATTGTTGCACCAGGCAGATTGGCTTTTGTGGCTTCTTCATGGAAAACTTGGAGTGTCTGATTATAATAATGCTCTGAAGGTAATTTATACACTTGCTTTTTGCTTCTTGCTTTTGCTTTTTATGCCTTTAATGTACATAGAAGTTCATATGTATTGGAGAACTCACATTTTCTTTGTTGCAGGTTGGCTATGATCCAGAAGTGGATTCCTATCCGCCATGGTTGCTTGCTCAGCCATATGCACAAGTTTTACCTTCTGTTATAGCTCCAGGAACTTCAATTGGTTGTTTAAAAGAGGATGTCAGAACCCAATTTGGTATGGTTTCTACATGTTATGCATCATAGTAAGCAACAATATATAGCAGTTGTTTAACTTGGATTCAATAAGCAATTTAGTCAAACTGCTACAAGTTTTTCTGAAAGAAATGAAAGTGGGCATCAGTTCAGCTGGCATTTTGAATGGACCATGTGCAATGAATGACAATACATGGATTGATTTTTTGCTCCTTGGAATTGTGGGGACACTCAAGCAGCCATGAATGATAATGGCTTCCCATTTGCTTCTGTTTAACAGAAACGAGCAAAAATCCTTCACTTATCTTGTAGCTGCTATTAAGTTTCTGTTTATTAGATTGCTGGCAATTGGCATTATTAAGATTTTGGGGGTAATATTATCCTAATGAAAATCTTTTGGTTACTTCAAAATAAGGCTTAAACAAAAGGAATGAATTATAAAAGCTGAGATTGACAGAATAGAGGGAAATGCAGTGTCAGAGCTCTTAGTTCAGCAAGTTATGATAACGCACATGGACCACATGACATGCAACATTTCTGGATGTCTCAAATTAGATAATAGTTTATGCTTGGGATCAACTGAACAAGAATTTTAAGGGCATTTGCTTGAATCTTTGTCCACTTACTGCACCTTAAAATTGCTCGAAACAGAAAATTTTCAAATTTTGGTAGGTCTTGCTTTTGGATATTTTAATTTATTAATGCATATCGGCAGGATTGCCAGAAGACTGTGTTGTATGCACCGGAACAACAGATAGTATAGCTGCTTTCCTTGCAGCACGTGCAACAGAACCTGGGAAAGCTGTAAGAATTGCTTTTACTTGTATTCTATTTGTATTGCAACAATTAGGATGGTCTTGGCAGCCATATGACCTGCACTGTATTAGTAATTCTTCTACAGATAATAGTTCAAATGAAGGTAAAGTAGTGTGGTTAATTTTTTTTTTTTTTAAACGTATTCCTGAAGACATTGAATTATTTATTGTTATTTTTCATTTTGGATATAGCAACTGAACTGGGATTTCTAATCTGTTATTGCAGCAACCAACAATGCCATTTTCTTCTTTTCACAAATGTATATGCTCTGCGTGTAGGTCACTTCTTTGGGTTCGACACTTGCTATCAAGTTACTCAGCACTAGTAGAATTGAGGATGCACGATTTGGGGTGTATAGCCATCGCCTTGATGATAAATGGCTCGTCGGAGGTGCTTCAAACACTGGTGGAGCTGTCCTCAGGCAACTTTTTACTGATGAGCAATTGATGAAATTGAGCGAAAACATAAATCCCCTAGAAGTTTCTCCTCTAGACTACTATCCTCTAAAAGCAGTCGGTGAAAGATTTCCTGTGGCAGACCCAAATCTGGCTCCGAGGTATTAACTGGTTCTATATGCCTTACTGGAGGTCAGAAGTTAAATTATAATCTGTTTTGTCTGCAGCCATATTCTCTTCCTCATATGTGCAAGGATGTTACTTATCGCACATATCATATGATATGTTGCAATGCAATGCAGGTTACATCCGCGACCAGAAAGCGATGTTGAATACTTGCATGGTATTTTAGAATCGATTGCGCGTATAGAGGTATTGCGATTTTAAGTTTATCCATGTTTCATGTCCTAGTCCAACCCTTTTTTTCTGTGAAATTCAGGCCAAGGCCTATAACTTGTTGAAAGATATGGGAGCAACCGAAGTTGAGGAAGTGTTAACAGCAGGAGGTGGAGCAAAAAATGAGAAATGGACAAAGATACGAGAGAGGGTACTAGGCTTGCCCGTGAGCCAGGCAGTGCAAACAGAGGCTGCTTATGGAGCAGCATTATTAGCACTGAAAGGTGCTCAAACATAATTTCAATTGAGAGATCGGTGCAAAATCTGAAAGGAAATGTCTATTAAAATCCTTGGCAATTGTGGGATTAGAGATTTGTGTGTTAGATTTGATGGCAAAAGAAAAGAAAAGCCTCACTGGTTAGAGAAATATAAATTCTGCCATGCCAATCATATATGTACACTGTATAAATGCATCTTCCTGTAATTTTTATTATTATTTCGGTATTATTGGCTAATTATGCTTATGTAATATAATTTAAATAGCATGTTAATAGTTACGTTTGAGGCTATTCTTGACCATTATGCTTATTATAGTAATTCATTTGAGTTTAATTGAATTTATGTATTACAATTAAGATTGTAAATTATTTTATTTACGGTATGTGAATAGGTTTAACAATATTATTAGCTAATCATGACTATTCATGTAGTATAATTGAGTTCAGTTGTACTTAAGCCAGCGATAATCTGTATGTCAATATGTTGAAAATTGTAAATTTAAAGTTAGGCCTTTCTTGTGGTGTAGTTTAATAACTAATTGTAGTTTTGGGGTCATTAATTGCCTCTCCAATTTCCAAAGATGAAGTGATGTTATGAGGTGCTGAAGCATGACGTGTATTAATGTAGAATGTGTGGAGTCTCCCTGGCTTTAGATGGTGGTTTTGTTGTACTTGATGTTGATTCCAATTGCCTTGTTTCTATTTCAATGGGGGTAGTTGAAGGGCGGTTTCCTGTTGATCTTCTCCGTGCTGAAATATAGGCTGTTTAATGGGTGGTCCAATAACTTTTGGGTGGTAACCCAATTTAACCCATCGAGTAAAGGAACTTATGGGTTGATTGTCAAAACCAGCGCAACTCAACACATAAAACACTTGGAGTGTTTAGTATATCAAAAATAAGCTAGGGGAATGAGAATCAATAGGGTTCATTCCCTTTCTTAAGAAATTTTATGTTAAATCCGGTCCATATGAATCTTTTTAATAAAAAAAAATACATGAACAACATTTGTGTTGAGAAACAAAAAAATATGTTGGGAAATTAAAAAATATTTATGTGTTAATTTTTCGTTAAAAAGATCAATATGGACCACATCCACTCTAAAATTTCTCAGAAATTGACTCATAAAAATCATGATTCCCCTTCTCCCCCACATCAATCAAATCTTATTCCGTCCTTTTTTTTTTTTTCCCCACTTTCAGTAACTTCTGTTTTTTATTTTTTGGTTAAATGTTTCTTTCAAATTTTTTGCTTCCCCATAAATTTAAATCTAGTTAATTTCCAGTATATAAATTTGAGTTTGTAAATCGATTAGAATCATCTTTACAGGCCAATATTATTATCAATGTTGTTATTGTTATTATTATTCACGATAATATTACTCACGAATAATTTATTATTTTATATTTTCAATTATCATAATACAAAATATATTATTATTATTATTATTTTTTAACTGAAACAATCACTCATCACTGCATCTCAAGGTCTAATGCAGACCGTACAAAAGAAGATGACATTGACATCCGCACTCCAAATTGTGTCGAAAAACATTGTCTACGGTATCTATTGCATTATTATAGTTGCTTATAATTTTCATTTTATACAGACCTTTTGTAAAATTTTATTAATAAAAATTAGTCCAGAATAATGTAAAATGAGAATAGAAATAAAATTTTAATTTTGAATTAAATTAAATAAAATTAATAACTGGTGATTTCGATTTCAAATTAAACCAAACATAACTAATATTGGTGATTCTGATTCTAAACTGAACCAAATAGAATTGCTAATTGGCGATTCACACGCTTCCTTAATTTCTTATTATTACAATGGGTTGGGTTGATTACAAACCGGGTTGGTTTTAATTCAAATATTTATATATTTTTTTATTTAAAAACAATTTGTACTTTGAATAAGTAATTATTTATTTGAAAAAATATAGGCATTTCTACGCAAATGGGGAGTCCATGGTTCGAGTGTCAATGAGACCAAATTCTACGTCCTTAATTAATAATGGAAATAGTGGTACTAAATAGTATTTTATTTCCCCAATTTATAGTTAAGTGACCTGTTGTAGTTTTAGTAAACAATAAATGATCCGATACACAGAGTTATCAACCATGTTGAAACGAAAAAGAATCCTAGCATATCATTGTCCACTGGGCTTGTTTTAAGCCATAAGAAGAATTTTGCAATTTACAAACCATGTTAGAGTGAGGGTGCTTTACTATAGACTTCTTCATGCAGTCAAACATGAAGAAAAGAATTATTGACATTATATTGGGATAATGGTCATTTCTTAATTGCTGCAATTGTTAAATTTAATCTAACTGTGCCTACTTTCACAACACTATCAATAAATCCATTCCTTTCATTTTCGTATCCCTTTTTGCAACTAACCAACACTTATCCCTCTCTAAACACCCTTGAGTTTTACTTTATAAATCCGTTTCGTCCTCCTGAGCCCCACCCATTGGTTGCATGCTTGAACGGGTACCCGAACCCATAAACGAGTCTAATTAAGAATAAACTGTAGCGATAAGTCGAGTTATTTCAATTGTACATGATCATATCATAAAAGAAAATAAACAAATAATTATTGGCTAATGAAGTAAACTATACTGTGTTCAACTTTAGATGCTTTGTGTCCTTTAAACTTTTTTTACATTTATAATGCGATACAAAGTACTTGGAATAAATTTCTTGTTATAATTCGTAGGTGGCGTTCTTTCAATATCTCGTATGAACGTTCGATGTTTTGTTCAAAAAATTCCCTCCAAGATGATTGCTTGGAATTTCTAAACAACTCGAATTTATAAATGAAACATTTTTGTTTGTCCGAAGATCCATTTTAAAACTTTTTGTAAAAACCTTAGTCATAATTAATGTAATATGTTAAACTAAATTGCTCTCAAAATAACATAATAATAATTAACAATTTTCAAAAAATTATGAAAAGATATGGAACAATTCAGATAATGCGTTGAAAGATCAAAATGCTTATCGTTTATGAACAACTACAAATAACTTTTGGAATTTTAAAAAAAGTTTAAACAATTTATACAATTCTATGAGCTATCAGAAAATATATAAATTTTAACGAATTCATCATTTATGAATTTTTTTTAATTTTTAAAAATTATTTTATTATTTATATTATTTTTACTAATTAATATTTGTGCTATATTTATATTTATATAATTATTATATGTTAATTATAATATAATAATGTTATTTTTTTTTTACCATTTTAAAATGAAAATTTATCACGAATTTAGTAAACACTAATTGTAAATTATTTAGTAACTAATAGCTAACTGGAAGAGTAATAACTATTTTACAGCTGCTCCACATTGAACCAAAATCCTTCCTCCAATTGCAATTAATGCTGTAATATGAAGCGTCGCCGTTCCTAGCCCTCCATAATTGCTTCTGTTTTTACTACTATGCTGAACAATCATTTTGTTTTGCACTAATTTGCTGAACTGCTTGTGCAATTTTATTTTGCACTGCTGATCTGAATATAAATTATATGTATTGATTTGAAAAAAAAAAAAAAATGCATATAATTTTTTTAACGGGGAATAGGGTTCTTTGCGGATATGGAAAAAATATTTTTTTCCGATTTTTTAACAGGGGTGAGGATTACATTTTCCATTCTGTTGAGACCCATTGACAACCCTAATTATCATATATCTTATAGATGATCAATTTTCTAATTAAAATTTTTTATATACATTATAATGGATTCGATGATTCCAACTTGAAATCTCTAATTTAAACGAGTGAGAACTTTACCATTCAACCAAATTTTAATTGGTTAATTCAAAATAAATTATAATTATAATTTGGTTATTTAATCAAATAATAAAAAATTTAAATTAATATCTAAAATATAAAACATTAAATTTCAGTAATATATGTAAATCGTGGATAATTTTAAATTTTAGAATCCTGAGTTTTTATAATTATTATTGAAAAAATACTTGGGTTATAAAGGATCGGAGCAATTAGTGCTCTCTCTTTCTTTCTCTCTCTTACGGTGAGATTTTTCCTCTAAACTTAGTCTTGCTTTCTGCCTTCATAGACCTTGCCAATCTCTGCATTGCAACAATGGCGGCACAAACAAAGTTAAACCCAGAAGCACCTGAATTCTTCCCGATCAATTACCAATTAACCCGTCACTCTGGCATCAATCCACTTCTTCCCTTGGTTCCACTACCAAATTCCAATTCCTCTATCTACTACTCCACTCCCCTACCTCCTCCTCCTCCTCCTTCTTCTTCGTTTGTACAGTTTTCTGATTCTTCCTATCCAAACAATGAAACCTTAGCAAACTCCGTTGAGTGCTTGATGAATCCGGGGGCGACCCAGCTGTTGCATGAAGTGCCGGGAGTGGTGAGTTCAAGCGGTGGAAAGAGAGGCAGAAGATCGTACGGGGAACAGAAGTGGCGTGGAAGAGGAAGACACACTACTGATCATTCAAAGAAGCAATTATGGAGGGCTAGGAACGGCGACGCTTCAGATTACAGCATTAATTGCAATCGGAGGAAGGATTTTGTTTCAATGCCCAATCATCCTATATTACCAGTTGAATCGGATGGCCAAGATACGACTGTTCTGATTAGGAATATACCCAACCGGTACACGTATGGCCTGGCTTTACTCCAAATTTCCACTTTCCTTCGTACCAAACAAGCCCTAATTATTTATTTATTTATTTATTTTGTTGGATTTTGGAGTTAAATTTGTGTTTGGTAATGCTTGTAAAATTGGGCTATGTGCAGGAGAGAATTATTGATGGAATTCCTGGATGAGCACTGCATGAAAGAGAATGAGAGTAGCAATGAGAAATCAGTGTCAGCCTTTGATTTCTTATACCTTCCTATTGATTTCAAGTAATGTTTCATCAATTTTGGAAAGAATCATATTATCAGCACATCATACATATATTTAATGCTTGCTTTTGTTTGTTTGTTTGTGTTTGGTGCAGAAACAAAGTGAATAAAGGGTATGCATTTGTAAATTTCACAAACCCAAAAGCCGTGTGGAAGTTTAAACGAGCTCTTGAAAATAAGAGATGGCCGCTTTTCTTGTCCAGCAAAGTCTGCACCATAGCCTATGCTAGGCTTCAGGTAATGATAGATTTTTTACTGGAAATAGGAAGGGGGTGTTAATTAATCAATTAATTGTATTTCATGTCAGAAGTTTAATTAATGTGGGGGATAGAGATTGATATGGAAATGGAAAATCAAATGCAGGGAAAAGAGGAGCTGGTGAGGCACTTTGAGAGATCAATATTTGAGTGTGAAAGGGATGATTATTTACCAGTAACATTTAGCCCAGCAAGAGATGGTACAAGACGTTCAGTTGAGCAAAAGGTGATAGGGAGAAGGGTGCGATGAAGTGACTGAAATGTGTGTTTAAGATGTCAAATTCTGACTTGGATCAGTTGAATTTAAGCATGTATGTAAGAATGATATATGTGTACTAGTGGTGAGTAGTGAGAGTGAAAGAGTAGTAGTAAGCGTAGGGTATGGGAGATGACTGGAAGATTTGGTGGGAAGAGGGAGAGGGTGGAGACTGGCACCTGTTCTTTAGGGCAGGCGGTAGGATCCACCCTTTTATCTTTAAAAATGCCAATACTTCCATCATTCCATGCCCTTATTTTTCATGCAACTACATATGTTTTTTCTTTTATTACTTTGTAGTGAGATGTAATGTAATGTGTGTTATTTCGGTATTTATGGATATGGATAGTCTGATTTTCAAAAATATAGTATACATGCATAGAGTATTAGAGTTCGTTTTTTTATTTTTTTTATTTTTTATATAATAAGGTTACAACTTTATATTAAAACGATCTTATCGTAAAATTCAATAATATTTTCTACAAATATTGAAATAACCATAACAATAAATACAAAATGCACTACACTGGGGAGAGAAACATGTCATTTCAGCAACATGCAAAACATAAAATAAACCAAATAAAACTTGATAACACATCTTATATTTTATTAGATTCAAGCACTCAAGTATTATTACACAATTGAACAGATCTAGATAAAACTTCTAAATCTTGAGTACAAAAGATAGATCTGGGTTTAGAGTGTAAAGATCTTGGACTACGAACTGATGTCGACTAATGTGAAAAAAGAACTATCAAATTTGGGATGATTTGGAGTGAATCCATCATTGAGGAAGCCGATTCAAGAGATGAGTTAGACAAAATCGAATGTAAATTGTGTACTGCAAAATAAAACGAAAATATACAAAGTAAGTAGATAAAAATGGAAAGAAAAATGGATGGAAGAAGCAGAAGGAAAGATAGAAGGAAGGGGAGTTAAGTTGGAGGTTCCTTCTTCCTCATGAAGATAAAACTTTGGGAGGTTTTTTCTAGAGAGAGATTTTAGTGAGAGAGGGATGTTGGCTGCAATATTGTTTTCATGAGTTTTAATGCCCATTTATTGTATACATGAAATTCAATTAATAAATTTGTATAAAACTTCCAAATCTTGAGTATAAAGGATCGATTTGCGTAGCTAGAAGATTTTAAAGAATGTTTTCAACCCATGGATAAAAGAACCACTAGATTTGACATGATTCGGAGTGAATCTATCACTAGGATAGCCGATTAAAGATATGAGCAAGAAAAAAACACCGGATGTAGATTATTTGACGCAAAATAGAACGAAAACACTCAAAGTAAGCGGAAAAAAAATGGAAGGAAAAAGTGAAGTGAAATATTACTTCTTCATTGAGAAGATAGAACCTTTATAGGTTTTTCTTTAGAGAGAGAGTTTTTTCAGTGACAGAGACGATTGGTTATAATATTGAGTTAGTTTTGATACCAACTCTTTGGACGTTAAAAATCCACTCCATTATATGACCAAATTGCTATTGTATATATGAAATCCATAGTATGTATATATATATATATATATATATATATATATATTTTTTTTTTATAAAAAAACTTTTATTTTGTTGGTATTTGTTTTTCATTTTATCTATAAAAAATTTACTCACATAGAAATGGAATACAACTTTAACATTGGAATTGGACAAGTTTTACTTAATAATAAAGTTGTGAAGATGTATTTGTATTAGAAGGTAGTGAGTTTTATGCACATGTGTGATGACAATTGAACGAAGAAAATTGAAGTTGAATAAGAGTAATGTGTGAAATTGAAAGTATGAGAAGCCAGAAGATGTAGCTTGTTTTGGTGTGAAGTATGATGAATGAGTATGGGTCCACTGTCTCGTAGTTTTGTTTGTTTGTATTGAGGCCTAAATATGGTAATGGCAGCAATTAGTAAAATGTGTATTCTTTCTGATTCCATTTTAGGAAAAGTCAAAATTTGGCCGTTCGCTTCAGCCGCACTGAGAGGTTTTTAAATTAAATTAAATTAAATAAAAATGGTTAGCGAGTGAGATGATATCATAGATAAATTATACAATGGATCCGATCTATGTGGATCTTTCCAATGAAAAACTGACATATAAATATTTTTTATTTTTTTAATATTTATATTACTTACGTGTCAGTTTTTCTTTGGAACGGTCCATATGAACCCCGTCCACTCTAAAATTTCTCGTTATCATATATGCCCAAATTAAGAAACAACAAGCAGCCTTTTCATTTATTCGCCGTATTATATATGTTTGATGCCAATAAATGGAAAAAGAAAACACTAACACAGCATAGCCATACTTTAATGCAGTTGGCTTTTGCTCCTAATTTTGGGTTCCTCGTGTTGCTTCCAATCTACTAATAAATTCATATTATTACTCAATTGTAAAGTTTTTTACTTTCAATTCTTGCACAAATAATATTTTCTTTTATATATAGTTACCAATCTTTATAGGATTTTTCAAGTAAAAAAATACCTAGTTCTTAAAATTATTCTAATTTTTATTGAAAACAAACTCATTATAATTTGAGTAAAAACAAAATACTCAGTATAAATACCACAAGTTTTAAATTCATTTCCATTTTACCATTTATAAAAGTAATATCCTTCATTCTATTTTAGTTCGTGTACATCATTGGTTTAACTAAAACATATTTTATATAATTGAAAAACATAAAGTCAGTTTTTTTTTTTTTTTATTTTTTTTTTTACAATTACGCTAATGATTCAAATATTATTATGTGAACAAAATTTGATATAAACTGATAACTCAACCGATAAGATATTTAGTTTAATTACTAAAGATATTTTAGTTCGGTTAATTTGGTTGTAAGTTTAGAGGAATTTTGATTTTGATTGTTGGTTCGATAGTTTGCTACCATAAAATTCAGATAACACAGATTGAACTATAATTTATATAATACACTATAAGATTTCTTTGTATGTGTTTATGTAATAGTTATTTTATATTTTTATAATTTTGATTAATCATATACTATGGTCGATATTGATATATTACTATTTTCCTTGTATTATAATTATTTCATATCAAATTAAATGTCTTTGAACTTTTGTAGTCTTTTTTTACTTATAATAAAATATGTCAGCTAAATCGAAAAATTATAATTTGATTATTAAAATGATTTAATTTGATTTACTCGTAGCATTTAAAAGAAATTTGATTTAGATAATCACAAATTCATTTTTGATTGGCTAAGTGAACTAAAAAATGATCACTTGTATTCTATTTTACGAACGTCGTCTAAAAAAAATTTTAGTTAAATGGTAACTTTTACATATAATATTTAAGTGAACTAAAAAATGATCACTTGTATTATATTATACGAATGTCGTCTAAAAAAATTTTTAATTAAATGGTAACTTTTACATATAATATTTCTACTTTGTCCTTATTTAATTTACTAATATATAGGAATAGAATCATAGATAAGTATTAACTAATGGAAATTTATTTATAATTTTAACAATTGGTTCCATTAAAAAAAAAAATGTACAAATGCCTTGAAAGAATAAAAAATAAATATATGCACGTAAAATTAAAAAGATTAGGTATGTCAATGAAAAACGGAGGAGTAATTGTAGGGGTGTTGCGAGAATCGAACTCGCGACCTCTCGCACCCGAAGCGAGAATCATACCACTAGACCAAACACCCTGTCGTGTTGTTTGCATCTCTTCTTTTACTAATTACTATATACGTATATCTTTTATTTATTTAATTAATTAATTTAAATCCTTGTCACTGGCAGAGCAAGTGAAGTCACATTGCGATAATGGCGGCAGCGACAGCTTCATCATCATCCGTCTCGTCACTAACAACTACCCATGCCCTCCACCGCCTCCTTCGTCCTCCTGCATCATGTCCTTCTTTCTTCTGCAGGCCTCTTTCCGCCGCCTCTTTCACCAGCAAATGTCTTCTCTCCAACTACCAAAAGTCTACCCAGCTTCACAGTACTTCCACTCCCCCTACTCTCTTTTCTTTCCTCCATTCTACCTCCTCTTCTCTCTATATCCTCTTTTCACGCTCTTCCTCTACGTCCGCTCTCACTTCCCCTCCCAATGCCCTTAATCCCTCTCTGTCACTCGAAGAAGAGCTAGAACTAGACAGCGAAGGAGAAGAAGTAGAAGATTATTATGATGATGATGATGGTGCTGATGTGGAAATTGGATCTGATGAAGAAGATATTGACAGTGGAAGAGATAAGTTAGAATTGGAGGATAATGCTCTTTCTGTTAGTGTTAGTGATGAATCTCCTAAACAAGGATTGAAGAGAGACGGTTTAAAAGTACCGAAATTGACTGTGAAGGAGAAGAAAGAGTTGGCTTCATACGCTCATGGATTGGGCAAGAAGCTCAAGTCCCAGCTTGTGGGCAAGTCCGGTGTTACAGATAATGTTGCAACTTCTTTTATTGAAACCCTTGAAGCTAATGAGGTTTTAAAGGTACATCAATTTTGCCTTTGTTTTTTTCCCATTAATTATGCTACTGCTGCACATTTCTCTAGTTATGAAATAAAGTGTTGCATTGTTAGGGTTTAGGGGTTTACTGACTGTTGGATTGCTAGCAACGAACAGGAGTCCAATTGCAATTTCTCAATGTAGGGATTTCGTTACTTTAACGGGACTGATTAGTGAAGACGAATCCCTATAGCAGACCTCAAACTAGTTGGAATTAAGGCTTGGTTGTAGTTCTTGTTTATTCGTTTTAGAGTATCACTTGTGATGAAATTTGATATAAGCTATGATTTTTTTTAGTTGTGATAGATTTGGTTAAAAACTAATCAACACATAATTTAAATTTTGCATTTGAAAACTGTGTCTTCATTTTTCTTTTTGTGCAGAATAGGTGTGTACTAATTACAATGCTTATGACTTGAAATTATTCTGGTTCAATTTGGATTTGCACGACTTAGAATGAACTCTCTTTTTTGAAAGCTTCAAGCGACCATTTGAAGCTGAGTTCTTTCAATTTTTTTTTTTCAAATCACCTGCAAGTTTCATTTGTTGCAATTGGAAGCTCATGAGTGTTACTTCATCTATGAAAATCCTTACTTTTGCAACTGATACGAGTGGCTCCTGAACTTTGATGGGTCTGGCTTACCGAAGAAGAGATTTTGTGCATGTACTCTGCAAAATCATAGAAATTAGACATACTAAATGTAAATAGGCTGGCAAATGATTTGTATGCATTTCCTTTAGCATTTTAGCATCTCTAACATGCAGCTCTGGTCTTCATTTATCCGTGAATGAAATGGAGTTCTGTCTGATAGTATCTCAGTATTGCTAACTTATTAATTATCATGTGCACCTTTTTATTTTACAAGCAGTAAAATGTTTTCCTTTTTTTTTTTTTTTTTTTAAATATCTGTGAGTTTGGGTTGCATGTTGTGTTTATGCTTATCTTTATTTCTCCATTATACTCTAAACTGTTATGGGTGCTACACTAATGCTTAAACGGTATATGAACAGATCAAAATACATAGGACTTGTCCAGGGGAGCTGGAGGATGTGGTTCAGCGACTGGAGGAAGCAACTGGGTCAGTGGTGGTTAGTAAAATTGGCCGGACAGTGATTATATACCGGCCAAGCATTTCTAAAATGAAGGCGGAGGAGAAAAAAAATAAGGAACGCAGAGTTTATGTGAGAAAAGATTCAAAATTTAACCCTGGGTCGCAGGTGAAAAACAAGAAAAACATTCCATCCCTGAGATTCATTTCTGCAGAAAGTTATTGTTTGGGGATATTACATTTTCTCACTGCCCATGTCTAAATTGTTGCAGAGAGGACAAGTGCAAAGATTAACCGGGCGTGGTCGTCGAGGAAGCAGCAGGATATGAACCATATCTTGGTAGAAACATTGAAGTGGAGGGTAATCAAAGACATCTTACTTGGAAAATGCTTGAGAAGGAGCTGGATATGTGGAGTATGACTGTTGATGAAGTGAATACACGCAGCTTATAGGTTATTAGGATCCCTACAATGAGCTGAAAGGACATGGAAGAAGCTGGAGGACATTTTGTGTTTGCTTATGGATAAGTTTTGCTTTCAGTTGCTAAATTGCATAGATGGAGCTTTGGAAAACCCTATATTTTACACAAATGGTATAATTTCCAATGCAAGTATAAAATGATGAGTGTTCTCTTCATTTTTTTGTTGCCATGTCATTGTATTTGGAGAACCATAGTTCTTAAGTACTATCTACTCTAATGCTCAAAATTTACAAAGTCTCTTATGGTCTCGCATCAAAATTGGTATACTGTTTTATTCCTTAATATAGGTGGGACCGATGAATTATTATATTATTGTATTAAAATTAATTAATTTATAGAGAGAATTTTTCAAGTAAAGAAGGCTCTCCCCAATTGAGAGTTTCTCTTTCTCCTTTAAGTGTGAATAAAGAATGTGTAAATACTGGTTTTGACTAATGGCCTCTTTGCAGGCCTGTGAGATGACGTAGTGTTTCTTCTTAATCGTCAATATTAATTACAGTACTTGATTGCTAAGTTGTCCATATGTAATGGTTGTTTGATTTTCCTTTCTAACCGCTGCTTTTTATTTTTATTTTTAGAATTATCAAACTGTTAGTTTATTTTTTCTTAGAATTATCAAGTAATTGTTGGTGGACTTTGCCATTCACCTGTTCACTAAAAGCTTATATATTATTACTTTTCACAAAACAACACACAACTGCTATGGTTCTGAGCATGCCATGTTAGAAGATGTTCCTTATTTTATCCGGCTTTATCTAACTATGTGTGCATGTAAAATACCATTTACTGTAGTATCGGCAGAATCTACTTTTGTAAGAGAATTTTATTTTCTGACCCAGTGTCAGCTGATAATATTCCTCATGTTGGAAATCAGTGTTTGTAATTATTTTTGCTTTTTCTTTAAAGATGCTTGTTGTCCGCCTTACATGGCATGTACTTTTTTTCAGTGTATCGTTTTCTAAGTTGTCTTCTCTATAAGAAGAGGCTTCTCTGTTCTTGTAAGATAAGCAATTTTCAGCAATAAGAATATCAGTGTTTTATAAAATATGAGTCTCTAAAACTTTTCTTTCTTTTATGTATTATATACTAGTTTTAATTCTTGAAATGAGACATTAAAGTTCTATGAGCTAGTTTGTGTTGATTATTTATAGTCTTTGAGCAACAGGTTCACCAACGCTGCATGTTTTAGGCCTAGAGTTTGGCTGTGTTTATGCGCACTCGGTGTGAGCTCTTTTACTGTAAATGGTTAATGCAGACTTTCTCTTAACTTTTGGTGCTTTCCTTGAGAGGATTGAACCTTGTGGTATCATACAGAAAAGAAATCTCATATTTTCATGGCTGAATCAACTCCTTCTGCTTCTTCTGCTATTGTAGACCCTTCTCTTACTTCTACGTCTTCTTCCATTCCTGTTTTTGCACCTTGTTCTACTTTTAGTAATTCTGATCCTTTCTCCCCTGCACTTACTGGATTAACTCTTCCAACATTTAATTCATCCCTTAATATTCCCCCTTCATGTAGATCTTTTGTAACCTCTAAAATAGAAAATCTTGTTGAATTTTCTACTATTCCAGAAGATGCACAAGTATCAGCAACCTCTCTCCCTCTTCTCAACCCATACAGGGTTTATAGAAGAAACTCTTCCCTCACCTCTTCTATCAGAAATCTTATCTCCACCAGAAGGCCAGTTGCTAAGGAGTATGTTCAAACTTCCAGAATGGATCAGTGTTACTTAAAGGCTACTTTTCCTGAACAATATGTCACTATTCAGATTGATCCTACCTTGATCTCCAGTTGGAGATGTCAAGGTTATACTCACCTTCATCTTGGTGCCGTCAGAATTATTCTCACTCTCCATGATCGTCATGGATTGGATGCTGTTTCTAGAGTGAGTCTCCTTGATTCTCAATTTCTGAAGTATGAAAGCTGTTATTGGAACTGTTGTTAAAACTCTCAACGAAAGCACCAAAAGATATGAGAAAGTCTGTGTTGATTATTTGTGGTCTTTGAGCAATAGGTTCACCAACGATGCATGTTTTAGGCCTAGAGTTTGGCTGTGTTTATGCGCACTCGGTTTGAGCTCTTTGACTGTAAATGGTTAATGCAGACTTTCTTATCTCTTTTGGTGCTTTCGTTGAGAGGATTGAACCTTGTGGTATCATACAGAAAAGAAATCTCATATTTTCATAGCTGAATCAACTCCTTCTGCTTCTTCTGCTACTGCAGACCCTTCTCTTACTTCTACGTCTTCTTCCACTCCTGTTATTGCACCTTGTTCTACTTTTAGTAATTCTGATCCTTTCTCTCCTGCACTTACTGGATTAAGTCTTCCAAGATTTAATTCACCTCTTAATAGTCCCCCTTCATGTAGATAATCTGTAACCTCTAAGATAGAAAATTTTGTTGAATTTTCTACTATTTCAGAAGATGCACAAGTATCAGCAACCTCTCTCCCTCTTTTCAACCCATACAAGGTTTATAGAAGAAACTCTTCCCTCACCTCTTCTATCAGAAATCTTATCTCCACCAGAAGGCTAATTGCTAAGGAGTATGTTCAGACTTCTAGAATGGATCAGTGTCACTTAAAGGTTACTTATGCTGAACAGTATGTCACTATTCAGATTGATCCTACCTTGATCTCCAGTTGGAGACATCAAGGTTATACTCACCTTCATCTTGGTGCCGTTAGAATTATTCTCACTCTCCATGGTCGTCATGGATTGGATGCTGTTTCTAGAGTCAGTCTCCTTGATTCTCGATTTCTGAAGTACGAAAAAGCTGTTATTGGAACTATTGTTAAAACTCTCCGTGCTGGGAGTATTGTGCTTACTTTCTTCCCT
This sequence comes from Euphorbia tirucalli, assembly GCA_039660915.1. Classification (NCBI taxonomy): domain Eukaryota; kingdom Viridiplantae; phylum Streptophyta; class Magnoliopsida; order Malpighiales; family Euphorbiaceae; genus Euphorbia; species Euphorbia tirucalli. The sequence continues at coordinate 19,904,596 of CM077639.1, forward strand.
AATTTCAACTTTTCTCTCCAAGATCCACATCTCCCTACCACCCTGAAGATCCAAGTTCAGATAACTGGTGCTGAACAAGTTCCTACAGCAATAGCTTCTACTATTCATTATCAAGTAGTGTATAGGCTTCAAGATCATGCAATGGACCTCGCTTCTCATGGTCATATGTCTTTGGAAGCTTTGTTCGTGATTGCTCAGAATGATGATGATCCCACAATTATCCACATTCCCAGGCAGATCCCTAGGAATGAATTGGCTCAACTTATGCCTCTTGAATGATGACTAATTATGAAAATCTTCACAGAGCTTCTCAACCAATTGAGACACAAGCAGTTCAAAGATTCCAGACTAGGCCAGATGGTCAAGTCCGTACTGTGTTTCAACTTCCTAGAAGATCCTTCCATCAGGTTATGATGCTTTCTCCTGTTTCTCTCCCCAGAGAAAAGAAAGTGCCTATTCATAGTTTTAATTCTGATGGTACTCATACTTATGTTGCTAAAATTGATGACCATTTTATTTGGGATGCTCCGGGTAGTGGACTGTGTGATTCTTCTTGTACTTATCGTCTTGATGATTCTGATAATGATGGTAAGTGTGCAGAAAAATAGGTTAAACTTTGATCTCATTGCCGTCCTCATAAACAAAAGTTTAATGATCGAAAACCTGATCGACCTTGGGTTGGAATCCATGATTGGGTTTTGGAAAAAGAAAGGCAAGAAGTTGAAAGTTACAGTAAAAGTGTTTCTTACTGTAAACCTCTTCTTATCTACCAAAAAGGTCTTGCTCAGCTTCAAAAGGAACCTTTGATTAAACCATCTTCTTTACCTCTTGTTTCACCCTGCATGATGTTGAACCCTGCAGATCCTCTTGAATTCCCTCCTCTTACAAAAACCATAAACCCTCAAACCAAAGTTGTTTCTACACCATATGTGTATCCTCACTCAGTTACCTTTACAGGTCAATTTGAAGAACCTAAACCTGCAGAAACGGTTCTGAATTGGCAGACTGATAATGCTAGAGTTTAGAATTAGTATCTTCATCAAATTGATCAAAAGTTAGATCACTTGACTGCTTCTCAGTCTTCTACTAATAAAGAAATCAGTTCCATGCTTTCATTTGTGCAGGAATCCTATTAGAAGACTTCTGAAAAGATAGACTAGCTTGATTGTTCTCTTCGTGCTATGATAGCAAAGAAAAAGTTTGGTCTGGAGTTTAAACAAAAAGAAGCTAAAATCCTTTCTTTGAAGCTTGAATTGTCAAGAATGGAAAATGATTTGGCTAAGCTTAACTCTCAACCTTCTCCTATGGATGAACCTCAACCTTATCCTTTTTATTCTCATACTCACCAAACACCATTTCCTCCACCTTTTCATACCTTTCAACCTTTTAAACCTATTTATGAAACCTTCATTAATCTCCCTAAAACTCCTATACCAGCACAATCTTTACACTCTTCTACTCAAACCACAGATCCTCCTTCAACTGAATCTCCAAATTTCCCTAAAAATTGTGAGAAAAGGCCCATGCAGTTCTCTCTTGAACATACTAATCTTACTATGGCTTATTCTTCCAGTGAAGGCTCTTCTTCAGAAGATGATGCTATTTCTCTTCATTCTGAAGATCAGATGGCTGATATTTCTGCAATTCTTATGGCAGATAACCCAGGTACTATAGGAATTCCGCGGGGACCCAGAGTTGAAGAGTTTGACTCTAACATAGATGACATGGATTCTCCTCATGGGTATCAACATCAGTAACAACCAGCTCCATCAGTTTCTAATTCTGGACCATGGTTTACAAACTTCCTCCTCATCAATGGTGCACCATTATTGATGAAATGGGAGCATGGATAGATGTCCAGATGACAAAGTAAGGAGCTCAGTTACAAAATGTGCTTAAAAAACTTGTTTCCAGATTTACAGGAACTTTGCGAGAATGGTATCAAAGTCTTGGTGAATACAGGCAACTTCAGTTCATTCAAACTCCTAGTGTTACTGCTGCATTGGGTATTATTCATCAACATCATATTGGTGATTTTTCTATTTATTAAAAACGTACTCGCCAAGAATATTTTGATATGAAGTGTTACTCTCTAAAACAGAAAGATATAGAAAAGCATTACAAGCGAATGACAAAGAGATATTACATGTTGAATGGTCTTAATGATCTTAACCTTCGATATGTATATATTTCTTCTTTGCCTACAGAATTACAATCAGAGATCAATCGCTTGATTGCTCAAACTAGGAAGCCTTTTGCAGATATTATTGTTGGAGAAATTCATCAGTTCACTCTTGCTGCTTTGGAAAAAATGTGTGAACAACAAACGTTCTTCTCAGACATGTTTCATAACAAGTCAATTGCTAAACAAATTTGCAACAAATCTCACCTTGAGATTAAATGCAAAAAGAAGTGTGATTGCCAATCTCCTTATACTAACAGATCTTCCAGATTTTCTAGAAAGAAGTTTTCTTCCTCCAAAAAGTTTTCCAGAAAACCTTTCAAAAGGTTCAAGTTCTTCCGGCGTAAGCAACAACGTGGAAAAAAGAAGGGCTCCAACAGATGTTTTGCTTGTGGTCGAAAAGGACATTTTGTAAAGAATTGTCCTAACAAGCCAGCCAGGGCTCAAAAGCTTGTTTCTATGTACAGTATTGGTGATGCTTCTGCAGATATTGAATCTCTTTATTCAGAACAAAGTGATGAAGATGATCAGACAATCTTTGCAGTCCAATGGGATGAAGGAAATAGCTCAACTGAATCAGATTCTTCTGATGTTTCTGATGATGTTGTTGTTCCTATTTATTCTTTGTAGGAATATTCTGTTCAATCCTCAGACCATATTTTCTCCTCTCAGCCAGATGATGATGTTCTGATGCCTCACGTTTTGTTTCATATTCTGCCTCCAAATATTCAAAGCCAATTCCTGTTATTGCTTTCATGGCAGACGATCATGAATCCTTCTATTCTCCCTCCTGATGTATGGGAATCTTTTAAGACTTACTTTCGAGCTGCCAATGGAGAAGTCTTTGCCACAAAACTTAGATCCAGGAAACCAGTTAAGATCCAGTTATTTCTGGATTGCATTGTTTGGACTAAAGTTCTTGGTTCTACTCTGCCAGACAAAGATATCTTGATCAGTTTCAGAGATCAGGAAAGCTAAAAGGCTTCGCATTCTACTAGATGGGCTGAAATTCAAACACTTCTACAAACCCTTTGACCATACCCAAAAAGTATTTTCTTTATCTGAAGTCCAGCCCACTTACCAGCCCATTAGTGATCTAATCCTCACTTCTTGTGTAGACTCTCACTCTCAGTTTACCCACCCACATCCTTTATGGCACAATCCAGGCTTTTTCATCACCTTACCCTTTAAACTCAATGAAGACATCAACCCAACCAAAGCCACACATCCAGGTATGACACCTACAGACCTGAAATTGGCCCAAGAAGAATGTTCTCAACTTTTGGCTCAAGGATTAACAGAGCCCACTCAGTCCCAAAGGGCTTGCCAGGCTTTCTATGTAGAAAAACGTTCAGAGATTGTTCGTGGCAAGAAGAGGCTTGTGATTGACTACAAACCTCTTAATCATTTTTTACAAGATGATAAATTTCCTCTGCCAAAGATTAAATCTTTATTTGTTCATTTGAATAATGCCTCTGTTTATTCAAAGTTTGACTTAAAAGCAGGCTTTTGGCAACTAGGAATTCATCCAGTTGATAAACACAAGACTGCCTTTTGTATTCCTACAGCTCAGTATCAATGGACAGTAATGCCATTTGGATTGAAGACTGCTCCTTCTTTGTTCCAGAAATCAATGATGAGAATTTTTCAACCTATACTCCATAGTGCTCTTATATATATTGACGATATACTGTTATTTTCTCCTAATGATCAGGCTCATACTGATCTATTGGCTCAGTTTCATGCTCTTGTTTAACAGTGTGGCGTCATGCTTTCAGAAAAGAAGAGTACAACTGGTGTTAACTCAATTGATTTTCTGGGTATGCATTTCAGAGATGGTCATTATGTTCCAGTCCCACATATTGCTCAAGATTTGTATAAATTTCAGATGAGCATTTCACAGTCAAGCAGATTCAACAGTTTTTAGGCATTGTCAATTTTCTTAGGGATTTTATCCCTCACATTTCTATTCATACCAACCAACTGTCAAAACTTACCAGGAAGAAACCACCACCATGGGGACCCGCTCAAACAGAAGCTGTCAGATTTCTTAAACAGGTGGCACAGTCCCCTCCTCCTCTCAAGATTCCAGGTGATGGCCAGCGTATTCTATAGACAGATGTCGGCGATGGGTACTGGGGTGCAATCTTGATTGAACATATTGATGGGAAAGATCATTACTGTGGACACGCCAGCGAACAGTTCAAGAATTCAGAAAAGCACTATCACACAACAATAAAAGAGGTATTAGCTGTTAAGTATGGAATTAAGAAATTTGAATTCCATCTTATTGGTTATCATTTTCTAATCGGAATGGATAATTCCTCTTTTCCTAAGATTCTTGACTTCCATAAAAATTGTTACCTAGTGTGCCTTCAAATTTTTTAAGGATCTGAGAGAGGAGCCTTTAAATTTTTCCAATGAAAGGCTTGATTCCGTGTAAAGAAAAGTCCTGTAGGATATTTGAAATATGGCCTGTGAAAAATCCAAATACCAAATGTAGAACTTTCAACGAATTGCCCTGTCGTTGGATTAAAAAGATCTTCAAACATAAGAGCTTTCTGAAATTCTTTCTACCACCAAGAGAGAGGAGCGAACCAATCAAGGAAGGTAAAGATGTAAGAATCCTGGTTGTCTGGATTCATAATGAACCGCCACATTGGATCTAAAGGCATCTAGATTGCTGTACTATAGAGGACCACTGAGCACTATAAGCACTATAGAGCAGCTTCAAGGAGGGGATAATAAGGAGTGAGAGAACATAAGAGAAGGAAAGGATAGTTTTGGAAAAAGGAAGATGGATTATTAGGCATAGGTTTAAGAAGAACAGTGCGGGCAAGGTAGTTGGAGAATTAGGTTTTAGCAAAGGTTTGAATTTCCTGAGTGGTTGTGAAATGTGTATCAGGAGGAAAAGTCTTCTGGAATTTCGGAGCAAGAGGGTGACTCTAGAGGTTTTCAAGTTGAGGAATTGGATCAGAGTGATAACTAGAAGCCATGAGGATCAAGGGGATGGTTGTTTTTGGAGTTGTCAGAGAGATAGGTTTATCTGGTGGTTTTGGAGGTCTTGATACGAAATCAGGGATGATGTTCTTATCTCCTTTTATGTGCTCAACAGAGAAATCATATTTTGCAAACCAGTCCTTTAGTCTCAATAATTGCGCACTGGGTAACAATTTTTATGGAAGTCAAGAATCTTAGGAAAAGAGGAATTATCCATTCCGATTAGAAAATGATAACCAATAAGATGGAATTCAAATTTCTTAATTCCATACTTAACAGCTAATACCTCTTTTATTGTTGTGTGATAGTGCTTTTTTGAATTCTTGAACTGTCCGCTGATGTGTCCACAGTAATGATCTTTCCCATCAATATGTTCAATAAAGATTGCACCCCAGTACCCATCGCTGGCATCTGTCTGTAGAATACGCTGGCCATCACCTGGAATCTTGAGAGGAGGAGAAGACTGTGCCACCTGTTTAAGAAATCTAACAGCTTCTGTTTGAGCGAGTCCCCATGGGGGTGGTTTCTTCCTGGTAAGTTTTGGCAGTTGGCTGGTATGAACAGCAATATGAGGCTAAAATCCCTGAGAAAATTGACAATGCCCAAAAACTGTTGAATTTGCTTGACTGTGAAATGCTCATCTGGAAATTTATACAAATCTTAAGCAATATGTGGGCCTGGAACATAATGACCATCTCTGAAATGCATACCCAGAAAATCAATTGAGTTAACACCAGTTGTACTCTTCTTTTCTGAAAGCATGACGCCACACTGTTGAATAATAGCATGAAACTAAGCCAATAGATCAGTGTGAGCCTAATCATTAGGAGAAAATAACAGTATATCGTCAATATATATTAGAGCACTATGGAGTATAGGTTGAAAAATTCTCATCATTGATTTCTAGAACAAGGAAGGAGCAGTCTTCAATCCAAATGGCATTACTGTCCATTGATACTGAGCTGTAGGAATACAAAAGGCAGTTTTGTGTCTATCAACTGGATGAATTCCTAGTTGCCAAAAGCCTGCTTTAAAGTCAAACTTTGAATAAACAGAGGCATTATTCAAATGAACAAATAAAGATTTAATCTTTGGCAGAGGAAATTTATCATCTTGCAGAAAATGATTAAGAGGTTTGTAGTCAATCACAAGCCTCTTCTTACCACCAACAATCTCTGAACGTTTTTCTACATAGAAAGCTTGGCAAGCCCATTGGGATTGAGTGGGCTCTGTTAATCCTTGGGCCAAAAGTTGAGAACATTCTTCTTGGGCCAATTTCAGGTCTGTAGGTCTCATACCTAGATGTGTGGCTTTGGTTGGGTTGATGTTCATTGAGTTTAAAGGGTAAGGTGATGAAAAAGTCTGGATTGGTCCATAAAGGATATGGATGGGTAAACTGAAAGTGAGAGTCTGCACAAGAAGTGAGGATTAGATCTCTAATGGGCTGGTAAGTGGGTTGGACTTCAGATAAAGAAAAGACTTTTTGGGTATGGTCAAAGGGTTTGTAGAAGTGTTTGAATTTTAGCCCATCTAGTAGAATGCGAAGCCTTTTATCTTTCCTGTAATCTCTGAAACTGATGAAGATATCTTTGTCTGGCAGAGTAGAACGAAGAACTTTAGTCCAAACAATGCAATCTGGAAAGAACTGGATCCTAACTGGTTTCCTGGATCTATGTTTTATGGCAAAGACTTATCCATTGGCAGCTCGGAAGTAAGTCTTAAAAGATTCCCATGCATCAGGAGGGAGAATAGAAGGATTCATGATCGTCTGCCATGAAAGCAATAACAGGAATTAGCTTTGAATATTTGGAGGGCAGAATATGAATCAGAATGTGAGGCATCAGAACATCATCATCTGGCTGAGAGGAGAAAATATGGTCTGAGGATTGAACAAAATATTCCTGCAAAGAATAAATAGGAACAGCAACATCATCAGAAACATCAGAAGAATATGATTCAGTTGAGCTATTTCCTTCATCCCATTGAACTGCAAAGACTGTCTGATCATCTTCATCACTCTATTTTGAATAAAGAGATTCAATATCTGCAGAAGCATCACCAATATTGTACATAGAAACAAGCTTTTGAGCCCTGGCTGGCTTGTTATGACAATTCTTTGCAAAATTTACTTTTCGACCACAAGCAAAACATCTGTTGGAGCCCTTCTGTTTTCCACGTTGTTGCTTACGCCGGAAGAACTTGAACCTTTTGAAAGGTTTTCTGGAAAACTTTTTGGAGGAAGAAAACTTCTTTCTGGAAAATTTGGAAGATCTGTTAGTATAAGGAGATTGGCAATCCCACTTCTTTTTGCATTTAATCTCAAGGTGAGATTTGTTGCAAATTTGTTTAGCAATTGACTTGTTGTGAAACATGTCTGAGAATAATGTTTGTTGTTCACACATTTTTTCCAGAGCAGCAAGAGTGAACTGATGAATTTCTCCAATTATAACATTTGCAAAAGGCTTCTTAGCTTGAGCAATCAAGCGATTGATCTCCGGTTGTAATTCTGTAGGCAAAGAAGAAATATATACATATCGAAGGTTAGGATCATTAAGACCATTCAATAGGTAATATCTCTTTATCATTCACTTGTAATGCTTTTCTATATCTTTCTGCTTCAGAGAACAACACTTCATATCAAAATATTCTTGGCGAGTACGTTTTTCATAAATAGAAAAATCACCAATATGATGTTGATGAATAATACCCAATGCAGCTGCAGCACTAGGAGTTTGAATGAACTGAAGTTGCCTGTATTCACCAAGACTTTGATACCATTCTCGCAAAGTTCCTGTAAATCTGGAAACAAGTTCTTGAAACACATTTTGTAACTGAGCTCCTTGCTTTGTCATCTGGACATTTATCCATGCTCCCATTTCATCAGTAATGGTACACCATTGATGAGGAGGAAGTTTGTAAACCATGGTCCAGAATTAGAAACTGATGGAGCTGGTTGTTGCTGATGTTGATACCCATGAGGAGAATCCATGTCATCTATGTCAGAGTTAAACTCTTCAACTCTGGGTCCCCACGGAATTCCTGTAGTACCTGGGTTATCTGCCCTAAGAATTACAGAAATATCAGCCATCTGATCTTCAGAATGAAGAGAAACAATATCATCTTCAGAAGAAAAGCCTTCACTGGAAGAATATGCCATAGTAACATTAGTATGTTCAAGAGAGAACTGCATGGGCCTGGGATATTGATTTTTTTTATGGCACTATATCAAAATATTTACAGATTTATGATGTGAGGATTCAAAATTACAAGTTTGTGGTGTTTTTATCCACGTCAGCTTGTCATAACAGTGGAGAAGCTGTTTTTGGTCTTTCCCTGCCGGTTCGCTAGTCAAAAAAGCGAAAAAGCTCTGTCTGCTATTTACACAAGCGGATGAAAGCTAAGAATCTCTACCACTGCCAGACTAGATGTGACCTTACGTCCGCTGATAAGAAAAGCGGTAATTTCGTCACGCCCGTTGATAAGAAAAGCGGTAATTTCTAGGCATTGATTTCAGTTGATCAACGGTCCAAAACATCCGCTTTTATGAAAAGCGCCTGCCGTTTCCACCTTTCATAAAAGCGGTTGACTTTACAGTTCGCATCAACGAATGTTTTTTTTTTCTACCATTGTGTGTAAGAAAGCAATGGAAAGAATAAAAATTATTCTTTCACAAGACCAAAGAAATAAGTTTTTCACCCACCCATTTAAATTTTATCCCCTGTTTCACCCACCTCTTTCCTTCCTTGTTCATCATCTTCTTCATTTCTTTTTTCTGTTTCACTCGGCCAAACTTCTTCAATTCTTTTTTATGTTTCACTCGGCCAAACTTTTGAAGTAATGGAAGCAGTACATTAGGAGCACCAAAACAAGTATTGTTTGTTAAGGTGTCAACCACTTTGTTAGTGGTTAGTATGTTAGATATAGTAAACTTTTTTAGAATTTTTTTTTATATTTTAGGAGTTTTTAAATAAATAGTTGTTGTATTATGTTGACATTATTATAACTCACTTGTAGTATTATGTTATCATAATTAAATAAGTTTATGGTAGTAATTAATTTGTTTATTGCATTTTTTTTTATAAAATTAGGGATTTGCATTTTTATCTTATAGTAAGTGAATATATTTATTATAAATTTGTAATATATGATGAATATATTATTTTTATTGAAAGGTGGTTCTAATTATTAATTTGGACACTTAAGTTTAGAATATAGTTAGAGATATATTAATAAAGACTTATGATTATATTAAAAAATAAATAATGTCACTGTGATTACTAATTTATTTGTTGCTTTTTTTTTTAACAAATTTAGAGATTTGCATTTTTATCATCTATTAAGTAAATATATTTATCATATATTTGTAATATATGATGAATATATTGTATTAGTTGAAATGTGGTTCTAATTAGTAATTTTGATACTTAAATTTAGAATATAATGTGGATATATTGATAACTAAAATACAACTTAAAAAATAGGACATAAAGTTCAAATAATATGTAACACCCTTATACTTTTGCTATATACAAGTACTTAATTAACACTTTCCATATAGGAACATCATAATTCTAATCCTTATCAGCTTGTGTCATTTGTCTGAACAGTAACTGTAGACCTAACGAGTTGCTACACATAAAATATAAAACGTTAACAAATTGAAAAATCACAACATAGTGAATATAAACCATTAACTACTTCAACAATCACAAGCAGTCACATGTACACATATCAGCATACAGTCATGCACATGTAAATGAATGAGCCATTTCTTTTATTTGTTGTGACATAACCAGCCAAACGACTGCCCCGGGATCATGTGACATATAACAGATGATTTTGCTGGCCAGCTCATATAATATGTGTTTGACCTTTCGGTCCATGTATCATATAATCCATGTGGCTGACCATATAGGTCCAAATAACAGATATTCCATATAGTTGCAGTGTCCGGACATGTATGTCACAACGTCCCTTTATGTTTCATGTAATCATGTACAATTCCATACATCATATAATCTATGTCTTGCATATATCTTATAATCCATGTCAAGTAAATAACATATGTTCATATATATAAATTCTACATATATCATATATCATATGACATGTAATGTATAAATGCTCAAATATAATCATATACAATTTTTCATATAACATATATATAATTCACATACCTTTATCTAAACAAATCACATAGCTCACACCATTGAATAATCACATGTAATTCATACAAATCATATACTTACAAATTAATCTCTGATTTTCTGTGTCGATAACCTATACCATTTTCTAAAATATCATCAAATAAGTCTTTTTTTAACAACTTATCACCAATTCTATTATCAGGTAAACTCCTATTAATAAAAACTATCTAATCATATCTATCTATTTGGCTTGGACTTGATATTAACTTAATATCAAGCTTCCTACGTATCCCAGTAAATTCCAGTTTGGGAATTAAAGCCACGTAATTCTCCTAATGTTAAAACAACTTAAGATTATTCTCATATAGTGTATTCTATATAACACAGTACCCTGTCACTATTAACATATACGGTTACTGTTCGTACGAATTACTATTCACAAACACAGTATACCACTATTCACCTAATTTTTAAAAATTACCATAAACATCATATATTCCTCCAAATACATTTCTAGTAATTTTCATATTTTCTTCACATATAAATCTCACTTAAACAAATTTTACACCAAATAATAGAATTAATTTAATTTCAAATACTTCAATAATTCATATAAAATAATATGTTCAAAATCATCAAAAACTCCAAGAATTAATATTGCTCCAAATAATTCATAGATCAATATAAAAATATTAAACTAACAGAGAAGCGCTGAAAAATATTCCAGCCATGGACAAATACCCATAATTCGAACAGAGAATACCACTAGATTCACAGCACTGCTAGGAGTTCAAAAATACTAATTTTATTATCATATCACTTAATATTTAGAATTAATTTACAAAAATACTCTAAAATTTCATTTCTAAATTCACTATCATATCGACTTAAAAAAAAAATCTTAACCGTACATATTAAAATTCACTTAGTTCTGAACACGTACCTGAAATTTCATCACGATCGGACCACAGAAAATTTAGTAATGAATTTTCTCATATATATGTATATATACAAACTTATGCTCGTCCTGAGCCTTCTACACCGCCTCCCCCACTTTTCTGCCTTTCTTTTCTTTTTTTTTTTTCTTTCCTTTATATATATATGTTTTATAAAAATATCTTTCTTTTAAAATTACTTTTTCACCCTTAATATAATATATTTTAAATTTATAAATTTCTCTATATGACTTTTAATTTTTTTCGATTATATCCTCACTGTTCATATAATTTTCATCCCCATAACTTTTTATTTTTTTATTTCCTTAATATTTTATCCCATAAATATATTCTCAAAACTATATATATTTTACCGCTGAAAATCTATTCCACAAAAATCATCAAATTATAATATCACTTATAAATATTAATACTTATTGAATTTTGGGATATTACATAATAATTGTAATATCTCAACTTCATGATAATCATTAATTGCTAATGCAATCGTGGAAGTAATGTCTCTTTTATTTGTTTATAATTATTGACAGAATAATGTCGACATCATTGACTATATTGATTCATTGAGGTGGAAAAGTCATTAAGAATCAATTCGGTGTGAATTATGAAAATGGATATTCAAAAGCAACAATTTTTCCTCAACAATTTGATTTTGCATTTTTGATTGATAAACTTAGGGTTGCTATGAGATTAAGGAAAAATGAATATGGGATGATGATGTTAAATATAATGTTGGGTATGATCAGAAGTATTACTACGGTGTTTTGCTATGAATTATATGTAGGGTACATTCATGATCAATCTAGTATAGCACTTGATAGTGGAGCAGGACCATCTACTTGTAAATGTCCTGAGTTAGTGTCACTAATTCTGCAAACACCGATGAGAAGGAGGAGGAGGAAGAGGATTCCGAGGAGGATGAGGAGGATGATGAGGAGGGTGTAAACATTAATATATCCACTAATCATATTACACCTCCATCAAATACAGATGCTACTTTGGGATGCAATAATTTTATCCCTCTGTTTTTTCCAAATCTTCCTCCGTATGTAGAGGTTGATATTTCAAGGATGAGAGTTGTCTCATATGATCAAAATACAAATGCTATAGTATGGGATTCCTCCTTGGATCTTGCAAAAGGAATGCTTTTTAAATCAAGGGAAGAAGTTAAAATTGCAGCTTAGGAATACTTAATGAGAAAGAACAAAGAGTTTAGAAGTAAAGAGACTCGGACAAATACTATTGCATTAGTTTCTCATAAATTCGATGAAGGTTGTCCGTGGAGGTTGCGTGCTACTCTTAAAAAAATGTCTCATTTTGGGAGATCACAAAATACAATGGTGAACACACTTGTCCTCCTTTGACATCCCAAGATCATAGGAATCTTGACACAAACTATATGTGCGGTATAGTTGAGGCTATAGTGAGAGAGGATCAAACATTAAAAGTGAAGGCTATTATTGCAATCATGTCTGAAAGATTCATAATCACAATCTCTTACAGAAAGGCATGGTTGGCAAAAATGAAGGCAATTGCAAAGATATTTGGAGACTGGGAGGAGTCATATGAACATCTCTGTCCGTTGATTCATGTAGCAATACATATGAACCCTAGATCAAGCTACCTGGTTGAAGATTGTCCTTATTATGTTAATGGGCAACTGATACAAGGAGTAAAAGTATTTGATCATATGTTTTGGTTTTTCAAACAATGTATTAAAGGTTTCAAACATTCTCCTCTTGTTTTGTACATTGATATAACTTTTTTGACTGGAAAGTATAAGGGGGTATTGCTCACAGCTTCAGCACTGGATGGTAACAACAATATACTTCCTTTTACATTTACTATTGTTAATGTGGAAAATAACAAAAATTGGGAATATTTCATGTGCTGCATACAATGTATTGTTTGTTCAGACAAGCTTGATGTATGTGTAATCTCTGATAGGCATGCTGGAATATTGTATGCAACGAAAAGTGAGTGTTGGGATGGAGCACCATATCGATTTTGCATACGCCATATTGTAAGCAATTATAATAAGAAGTTAAAAAATACAGCTTTAAAGAATTTTATCATTAATGCAGGTATCCATTACTTGCTATTGTTATTTGAGTTTTAATAAAATTCCACATTGTTAACTATTGATTCACGTCGTAATAAAACCGTTTCTCTTATTGTTTTGTAGCATATCAAAGTTAAAAAACAAAATTTGATAAGATGATGAAGACACTTGAGGAGAAAGATCTTGATACTTTTAAGTGGTTGGAGAAGATTCCAAAGCATAAATAAGCTGTTTCATATGATGATGGATATTATTGGGGCAGTATGATAACCAATATTGCTGAATCTGTTAATGCATTATTGAAAAAACCTCAATACATACCTATCACAACAATGATGGAAATTATATATGTTAATGTGGTTGATCTTTTTGACAAGCAAATGAGTGCATATCAGAGTCAAATGTATGAAGGCTTCAAATTTACTGAGTTTGCAATTAACACGTTGAAGAAGAGGCATCAAAATGCAAATGGTCATCATGTATGAAGGTATTACAAAAGAAGGGGTATATTTGAGATAACTACAACAAGGAGAAATTCTTCCAGGAAAGGGGGCAAGAAGCATATGGTTAACTTAAGTGAAAAGAGTTGCAGTTGTGGGAAGTTCCAACAGTTTAAAATTCCTTGTTTTCATGTAGTTGCAGGATATTTAAAAATAAAACATTGATGCAACACTCTTTATTGATCCTGTCTATAGATTAAAAAATGCCATAAAATGTTGGTCCAAGTGTTTTGTCCCATTAGGCAACCATGACTATTGGCCAATATCATATGAGTTACCACTTGTCGAAAGAGATAGACCAAAGACATCCCCGGTGTCGAAATGAGATGGACTGGAAAGTTACCGAGGATAATACTTCAAGTTTTTGTAGTAAATGTGGAATATCCGGCCATAGCACTAGGACATGCAAGCGTGCTTGATTATTATGTAATTTGTAGTGTTTAGTAATTTATGTTATGAATTTTGATTACTTTGAACATTGATTATTGTCATTTGATTTTTGTACTATTTTCTGTATTAACATATTTTTGTGACATATTTAAATGAATTTGAATGCATAAAAATTTGTTACTGTAATAAGTTTATATGTATGAAATACTGATATAATTTCATCAATGTAGCTATGTCAGATCGTATACCTTAGCATGCATACATAGATCCTGAACCGATTGATCCAACTGTATTACGTCTACAACGATCACATAGGTCGGAAGCTATTTGGTAAGACTAGGTACTATTTGAATTTGTCATACAGTTTGTTATTATTCTTTTTGTTAGCTTTAATTACTATAGTGTTAATTGTTATTATCATTTCCAATGAGAATTTTTTTAATACCTCTGTAATTAATTACTTTATTGTTAATTGTTACGACCATGTAAGTATATTGTAATTTAGGCATGAATTATTTGTTACTGAGATTAATAAGTTGCATTTTGGTAAATATGGCAATTAAGATGGATTTTTGTATAGATGGCAATGATTGATTTGTTAACAAAGAATTATCTGTACCATCTTTTCTTTCTTTTTTTAAAATTTGCAATACAGCCCTTTAACTAAACGTTAGCATTTTTAGTTTGTAACCTATATTTGTTAATTTTAAAATTTTAAGTTAAGGGATCGAAAATTAATGTCAATTATTGATATAATTTTTTTTCAAAAACTAAATACCTTATTTGTTGAAGACAACATCAATAAAGTAACTATGTAGCTAAGGTGAAGTGAATCTGCACTGCATGCATTGGCCAATTTGTATTCTATATGCAAGTAGAAATATATAAGTCATAATTTAATATAATACTTCAATCATAATGATTTCTTATTAGCTTGATAAATATGAAATTACGGTTATCAATATTGTTTTATTACATTGATCTTTTTTTTTTAATTGGTATCTTATGATGACGATAATGTACTGAACTGTAGAAGAGAAGTGGGCATCATTTGTTTTGATGTTACTAATGAGAGGCTTATTCATATATTAAGACAACCATATGGTTTGTCTCTACTAGATTTTTTTTTTTCAGCTTGATCATCATCTTATCACAACATTAGTGGAGAGATGGAGACCAAAGACACATACATTCCATCTTCCTAAGGGTGGGGCCACAATTACATTACAGGATGTGGCTATACAAACAGAATTATCAATTGATGGTAATGCATTAATTGCCCTCTTCCTAGAAATTGGAGTGTTGAGTGCGAGGTATTCTTCCTCCCCGATCTTGTATTAAAAACATGTACTTGAAGCGTACTTGGTTGGTGGATAATTTTGATTTTACTCAGATACCTGCTGATGCTGATAAAATGATAATAGCACGCTATACACGTGCATATTTATTGCAATTAATTAATATGTTGTTTTGCATAAAAAGTACAGGTATTTTGAACATAGTGTATCTACCACTTTTAGAGAATATTAATGCAATATGAACATATAGTTGGGAAGCATGTTGTCTAACATTTTTGTATAGGGAGTTATGCAATGCCACAAACCCAGGGACCGCACAGATTGGTGGTGCATTGCTTTTATTGCAAATTTGGGCATGAGATCGATTAAAATTTTTGTCACCTGGGTTAATGCATGGAGACATTTTACCTGGCATACCACTTGGTCGTCAGTATATTCCAAAAACTGTAATTTTATTGTATATTAAAGTTATATCATTCATGATAGTATCTAATTAACTACCATATGGCAGGTGGAGTACCCCCTAGGACAAGCACTGAAATAGTAACGCATAGTATCTTGCATATAAGTTATGCGCTTGATCGTGCCGATAAGGATTTGTAATTCACATGGCATATTATTTTGACACATATTTATAATTAACATGGTTTTCAGACCCGAACTGATCATTGAACCGGTGAAGGGATGGATTCATGGATTTTGGATTAAACCGGAATCGAACCGGATTTAATAAATATATTAAATTATTAAAATATTTTTATTTTTATATTTATAATTTATGAAAATTTGAATATTTTTATTATAATTCTTTAAGTTTAAGCATTTCAAACACAATATACTAATTAAAAAAACTCAATTTATGAAATATAGTTTTTATAGTTACAATTAAATGTCAATTTAATTTAAAATAATTTAAAAATACAAACTATATTTTATTTTAATTAAAAACACCTTAAAATAATAATTTAAATTTTATATTTAAATAATTAAAAAAAAAACAGTCTGGTCGAACCGGAAACCAGTCCGGTTCACAGTTTTTCGGTTCGATCGGAAGTTGACCGGTTGTTGACCAAAGTGAAAACCGGACAGAAACTGACCGGTCTGACCTCCGGTTCCGGTCGAACCTGGTCCGATCGGCCGGTCCGGTCCGGTTTTCACAACTATGATAATTAATATTCTGATGTTAATTGCACTTTATTTGATTTTCAATATAAACTCGTAGCAAATTTATTTGAATTTTAATACAAACAAGTATCAAATATATTAATTATTAGTATTATGGAGTTTGTAATATTTGTTTCAGTTTATTTGGGATCCATATACTCTTGAGATCTAAGCAGCATTGTCAGAATATTGCTTTCAAGGAGAACAAATATGGAGAACCGTTGTGCCAATGATATGTATGCATATTCTAGAATGGCACTAGCTTGACAGAATTCTTCGTTAGTTTGGATTGAAAAAGCATATTCCACGTGAATCTCATCAAACTGATGCATTGCATTCCATTGACTTGAAAGAAGTCAATAATGAAATTATGTCAAAACAAGCGCATTGGATTGCAATTTGGAATGATAGGGTACGCTATGTTTTTACAACTGAACCTTCTGATGGCCTGCTCCATTATCATTCCCAACACATGGAGTGGTATAGGAATATAACAAGGAGATGGATTTCCATTAGAGTCGGTTCTTATGGCGCTTGTGTAAGAAACTAATATCTTTTGTATAATTCATTAACTTTACAATTTTTTTTATTTAAGTGTATGCTAAGAATATATGATGTGTGCATATAGATGGACTCAAGAGAATGGCATTAGCGAGTGATGTGGACATCCTCCAAAATATCAAAATGAGTATATATGGTGCACTTGGGGAAGAAAGATGTTATATTGTTAGTGCACCACCTCAGCCAGCTACAACAGCTACGTATCCTAAAATAGTCATGGATGAAGCTGAACTCATTATTTTCACTGGTAGACAACGTCCACGGGACGCAACACGTAGGCGTGAGGTCCCACGACCACCAACCCCTTCGTGTGACATTGTCCCGCATTCGATGACCTATTTACAGGGTTCATTTGAAGCGGATACATCGCAGCCAACTCAACCTCAAGCTTCATTCTTTGCTGGCCTGTCTGTACCTAATACTTAGGACCATGGAGCCTCTTCATCTGCAAGCCATCTATCGGGATCATCTCAGTACGGATTGGGTGTTTCACAAAATCCTTTTACACCATGGGCTACTCAATCACCTTGGGCTATACATAGTATGGGGTTTCAACCACAATATACGGTTCAACTCGGTACGCCTCAAACACCTACTAATATGATTTTTTCAACATTTACTCGGCCATCTTCAGTAGAATATTGTCCAAACTTGTCTAGTTTTCCATCTTACCAATATCAAGGTATCACACAGCCTCATTATAGAACAACATCCACAGTTCAAAATGATTCATCACAGACAATTGCACCAAAAACGGTTAGACGGACACAACCTCCACGCAAAGGAAGACGTCAAAATTGATTCATCTTGAAATTTGGTTTTATGTTTTCTTTATTCTTGTAATTACACAAACTCTAAGACTTATGTATTATCCTTGTTTTTTAAATTATGAATCAATGCTCTAGTAAATTTACTATATAACTTCAGGTTATATATTATTAAAATTAATTTTATATATAGCTTGAGGTAGATTATTTTTTTTAAGAAAAAAAAATATTGCATAAGATGGTAAACAAAATTTTTTTCTTTCAAAATTTTGACTGTAACAGTATAAGCTATATGTAATAAATCCTCTAATTGAAAATTTGGCATTGGCAAAAGTTTCAATTTAATTAGTTTAGGTTTTCTCTTTACAAATTTGATAGAAAAGATGTGCGATCCGCTAGTTTAACAATTTTGGGTATCTCAGTTCTCATCCGCTGGTGTGAACAGCGGACGGAACACCCCCCCTGATGTGAATAGCGGATGGAACGTCTCCGCCGGTGTAAATAGCGGATAGAGCGTCTCCGCTTTTTTGACTAGCAGACCTGTGGGGGAAGACCCAAAACAGCTTATCCACTGTTATGACAAGCGGACATGGATAAAAATACCACAAACTTGTAATTTTGAATCCTCACACCATAAACCTGAAAATATTTTGATATAGTACTATAAAAAAATCAATATCCCGTTGCAATTCATCTCCCTCATCAGGGTTGTGAGTTAAATTTAACTTAATTTCTAAGAGATTTAAATTTAACCCAAATTTTTAATCTTTTTAAAGAAGTTTCGTGGAAAAACAATTGAAAATTTCATATTCCTTTCATTATATTATATACTTGGGAGAAAGTATAATTAAAGATGATATTACTGTCCACAGCATCAGATAGTCACAAAATCTTTTTCCACATATTCTCTTAACACAATTTTATAATTTTGGATCAAGTGCATTACTTTTCCTCCACGCAATATTCAGATTAAGAACTGCTTCCTTAGCCTGTATAGCCGCAATTGAATAGCAACATTTCACCTTCAGCAGCTACAGGCCATCATTTAACCCATTGCAAACTTATGAGCATTGGCCAAATATTATACAATTGGGAGTGTCCCTTCATATGAATTCTGAAACTATTATTATGCAGCTTTTAGGTTCTGTAATTCAGATTGCCTTGGACTTTCAGAGAAAAGTATTCCGTTAGGGGAAAGAAGGCGTTGCAGCGTAAGGAAGAATCGAGCCTGTAAAACAAAACGATTTAAAACAATATTTCAATCCAAATACATGATGAAATTTTGCAGGCATTCGAGAGCCTTACGTACCCATTGAAAGCCTAAAAGAGTACACCAGCATCCTACCAATCCATATCCTCTGCTGCTCACTATCTGATTGATCATAACACAAACATAATATCCATTCTTAATTACTACAAGTCAGTAGAATATGGCTACTTAGCAAACTCAGATGTAAATCTTTACCAAGAGCATTAGAGCACCGATAGAGAAGCATCCACTCATTGACAAGCTAAGAAATCTAAGATCCCGTCCCGCCTGCACATGTACAAATATCACAATTACATGCAAGCAGTTTATCGGTCCCAATAATGTTTAGCTAGTTGGTATTATGCATCTCAAAAAACACATTATGTAAAAAATTTCAAATACAAAACAGAACCAGAAAGCTTCATAGGGTGATTTCAATCTATTTTTCATATGCTAAACCCTTTTTTTCTTTAACAACTTAATTCTATGCACGGACATATGATGCACAGAAGCAGACTTGACCACTGCTGCAGATGCATAGTGGTCAGAGCGCGTAACACTAATTGAAGAATCTGCATTCAATTATTTAAGACTATTTTGATATATTCTAACAAGAAACATACTAGCAAGGTTCCTTCAAAGCTGAGAATGCATGGTGTCACAGCTAGTGCCATAAAGAATGGTATCAACACTCTGTGCATCTGCATCAATAAACAACACAGTTATTAGATTCTTCAATATATAACTTATCCATCACTCTACTATCTGCAATTACTGCCTGATTATAATTGCAATTCGAAATCTAAGCTACCCCATGAAAAATTGCATAAAATCATTTAGATTAATCTTCCAATTATCATATTTTGAGCCCTTCCAAGTTATATATAACACATAAACGCCATATAGAAGGGCTAACCTCGTGGATAATCTTCTGATCAGGAGTGAAGATATTGGGGAACAACCAAGGAACAGATGTTCCAACAATTCCTAGAAACAATCCAAGTACGCTACCAATAATCACCAGTGACTTCAGCAGCATTCGAGCCTGTTGAAAATCATAACTCATTAAATATTTTGAACAAGTAAAATCTTATACAGAGCTTCTCAAACAGAGCCAATCTGTTGCAAATGAAGATGGAAATGACGAGAATCAACATTTACTAAACAAGTATCACTAACTCTTGCTAAACTTCGATTGCTTCCATACATCAACTCGGGCATAAATGACTGTGCAGTTTGAGAAAGAGGCTCACCCCATACTGTACATGTCATGAATGCTTGAATCATGACCTAAAGTATATAATTGTACATAAAAAAACAGATCAGTTCCCTCTGTAACAGATGACGAGAACAAAAAAAGAAAAACGAACATACAGCGAGAGTGATAAGAACGAACCTGATGAGCAGCCAATGAGAGTGTTCCCATTGATGTAGCACAATATACAAGGAGAGAATAGAAAGCCACCTGATACATTGAAATTGATGACGCGTATGCATAAAATTGTCTACGAGCTTGTATACAGATTATGTACAGACATAGGAACTACAACACAAACCTTTGACATCATCATCACAAACACTGGAGCAGCAAGCCCGAATATAGTCATAAGATCAGTAGGTGATGGAATAGAGATGGAAAATGCATTATAACCTTTCTTATTGAGTGACTCAATCATCATATATGCTGCAATAACCTGAAATTCAGATAGTTCAATAAGAACTAGTGAACTGATTAGCTTATAGTGGGGCTAGATCATCAAGATTATGAAAAAAAAAAAATCAGAATGCGTATGAAGCATACTTGTGACACCATTGTAGCCCAAGCTGCGCCAGCAATACCGTAGTCTAGAAATCTGCACAAGAATATGTCACCGATTCCATTTACAGCGCTTGCGACTGCTAACGCCTTCAATGGTCCCCAAGAATCTTTCATGCCAAGACTACAAATATAATGAGCAAGGATCAATACAGAAACTTCAACTGGCTAATAAGAAATTTATGATAGAAAAACAAACTGAATGGACAGCATAAGTCCTATTGAGATCATTATCTTAGGTTCTTACATATTGCATTGGCAAGGCAAAAGCCATCATGCAATAAGCAAAATAAGGGGCTGCCAGAACATTTAGTAGATAATGCAGAGGAAAGGGTATAACGATTTTCCACCTTGCACTTTGAGCTACCCATCCTATAAGAATCGCTGGCCAAGCTAAACCTCGAATCTACCAGCAGAAAAATTTAGAATGATTTATTTATTTTTACGAATGCTAAACCTTGTATGAAATGCATAACTTCAAATAAAATGAACCTGAACATATCTGTTTGCAACAGGGACAAGATGCGAATTCTTTGAACCTGTAAAAGCTGAATAAAAAAGAAAGAACAAGAAATTTTGTCAGTGCCATGGTTGTTCTCTGTATGTTAGCTAAGTTCTGAAATGATGTTTTGGTTTCTGTTACCAGTTAATAATGAAATGCCAAAGAATTTTGTGAAAAGTATCATTGAGATGCCACAGGTCAGTGCAATGAAGAGCAGTACAGAAAGTTGGTGCTGCACTTCATTTTTATCCTGCATCAATTGTGCATTGTCAAACAGACAGTAACTCTTAATTTAAACTCTTAGTTTACTCTAACAACAAGGAATTATTTCATTTATGAGATAACAACAGTCCTTAATGCATTGATGAACATTAACTTAGTTCAAAAATTTAATAAGCAAACCTGTTTGGCAAGGGAAGTAGCAACCAAATTCGATGTAGAAATCGAAAGAAACATGAACACATAACTTATATTATCACACAAAACTGTCCCAGGACCTGCAAAATCCAAATTTTACTATCAAAATCACTGAACGCTTGGTTTTAGCAAACATGAAACACAACCTAAATCAAATTATAAAAAATAAGTTATGGGATCAAATTGTAGCTTTCTACATCTATTTAGCAACCAAAACAATCGTGTGCAAGAATTACCCAAAGCAGCAAGTTCAAGGGAGCTTCCTTGACCAATAACAGCAGTATCAATGAGACTCATCAACGGCCCACATATCCAAAGCCCTGTGGCTGGTGCAGTAAACAATACAATCTCTTTAACTTGCTGCCATAGGCTCTGATTCTCCCATTCCTGCTTACTAATTTCTGCATTAACTTCTTCTTCTTCTTCTTCTTCTTCTTGTTTAACAAAGAAGGAATCTGCAGCAATATCAGTCTCATTGACAAGTTCTTGGCTGCAAGGAGTAACAAGTCTAGTGCTTGTTAATTTAATAAAGCCTGAGCTTGGAGGCAAAGAAGTATACTTGATCTTGGGATGGAATGAAGAATGAAACAGAAATCTTGGTTTTTGGGTAGGGAGAGGTGAGTGTAAAGAATGAAGCAAAGATTGGGTATGCATTTTCTGGTAGAGAGTAGGGGAGTTAGTTGGGGACTGAGACACAGAAAAGAACAACTGTTGAAGAAGAAGAAGAAGAAGAGGAAGAGGGGATCAGCGGTGAATTTGTAATCATAGAGACGAAATTGAAAGGGGGACAGTTGAGAGCCACAAAATGGCGTCAACGGCTGAGAAAGCTTGAAGCTTGGGGAAATGGGCCGCGCTGACAAAAGTTGAGTGTATGAGTCAGAGGGAACATAAGATTTGGAATCAACAACAAGAAGATGAAGTAGATTCATCAGTATCAGATTCATCAGTATCAGATCCATCACATGCTTATTTCACCCCTCCCTTCATTTAGCCTTGGAGTTGGGTATAATCTCCGTTCATCCTGCTTCATTCCAATCACAATCAACTTCTTCCAACAAAATCAATCTAATAATTTTCCATTCTAATCACTCATCAAATTATGCACTATTAAGATTATAGTATATAACATTATTTATTTGTTTGTAATTAATTTCGGGCATTTTCTTGACAATTTTCTTCATGCTTTTGATCAAGCTCAAAAGGTGAAAATAACTCAAATCAATTCTTTCGTCACAAAACCCACTGATTAATTTTTATGGATTTTGTAATCTGCTTCTACTTATTTATTTATTTATATCATATTTAGTACGTTATCTTTTTGTAGTGATAGTATTTATCCTATACTTGATATTATCGTAAACTTTAAAATCCATTAATTAACTTGTACGTGACATAATTTTTAAAGACACGTGATATTAAATCGGAAATATAATTTACATTTACAACTATGACTGGCAAAAGCGATAGGCATGAATGTACCGTTGCCCCCTAGTCGCGTTGTCCTTGGTTTTCAGGTTGCATATTTTTTAGAGGTCTTTGGCACAGCTACATAAAAATATGGCATAGAAACATGTACAAAACTTTAAAATCTTACACTTTCTCAAAAATTATATCACGTGCTAATTAATGGATACTACATCGCATCTAGGAAAAAAGATGTCAAATACGGGACAGATACTACCAAAACAAAAAAAATTACATACTTAATGTGTTGAAAAATTGATCAAAAAACCAATTGCAAAATTCATAAAAACTTGGGAGACTCACAATGCATTTTTACCTTCTTTACTCAAACTATTTTGTTTTAAAATACAACTGCCGAAACAATTTAGGTTCAATCATTTCGGGGCAGTAAGTGCAGAGTTCCGAATGTGCGAGGATATTTATTTATTTTGAGACAGAACATTTCAGTTTGAGCATGACTTAGAGCACACAGTTCTCTATTAGAATTTGGCATTAGAAATTAAGAAAGAAACAATACGTGGCACAAATATACTTGTGTGCAGCTTTATAGTGAAACCTTGAAAAGCCTACGCAGTATTGCATTTGGTTTTGCTGGCAATCAAAACTACCAAATTTTCTGCAATTGGCAACAGGTCTTAGAAGACGCTGCTTTCATCTAAATTATTACCAAATAATTACAGAGTAATTACGCAATTACAAACAACTAATAGCATCAAAAGCTGCCAAGAAAAAACATAAAATTCTTAACAAGCAGCTTGAGGGAAGATTGATACTTTTTTATACCCTCATTGATGCTCCAAAAAAGAATGAGAATCTGATATTTAAAGTTCAAGTGTGTATTGCATGCATTAACAACCTATGCAGATTTCACCTCTATTTTATAGGAGCTCAAGTCTTCTGAGTACAATATGCCGCTGGGAGAAAGAAGTCGCTGGAGGGCAAGAAAAAATCGCGACTGCACAAAAACAATACGAATGAAATTTGGTAGATCAGAAGTTGCTTGATTATAGTACAAATATTCTGCTGAGATTGTTAAGACTTACCCATTGAAATCCTACAAGTGCAAACCAGCAGCCAGACAAACCAAGTCCTCTACTGCTTGCAAACTGGCACCAACAAAATTAAGTGATTATTACTGTGAACTAGTAGGGATCTGAGATCGAGGCTAGAGAATGTAAAAACTGAATGCTACCATCAATAAAAGGGCACCGAAAGCAAAACATCCAGTCATTGTCAAGCTGAGATATCTGAGATCCCGCCCAGCCTGCATAAAGATACGTTTGATACAATATAAGCAAGTATTGTTGTCTGCATATGGTATGAATGGATACTTCCATACACAAGTCTATTATCTTGTAAGGTTAGACAAGTTACAGGCATAAATATTAATTCACCCAATTGTACAGCAAGTTCTAAGTTACTGGATCCTTTGTTCAGCTTATTTATTGTGCTTAGTAGATCTAATAACCGAATTAGATTCTTGATAGAAAACTATGGATAAAGGGTCAATTTGGGATCCAAAATCCAGTTTAGCATCAATTTGGCCCTTCAACTTGGATTGAGCGTTAAATATGGCCAAAGTGACACATGTCAACAAAGGATTGGTTTTTTTGCCACGTGTCACTTTCTCATGGTTTGGACCAATTTGACCCCAATTCCCAAGTTAACGGACCAAATTGAAACCCAAATTTGATTTTAGACCAAATTAATCCTATAAGCCAACTTCAAGGGCCATTAGTTTGCTTTGTCTAGTGCCGTAGCTTTCTTTCTCTTTTTGTTCAACAGATGGCTGAGGAAAAGGGCAGATAAAAGAACTCCAGAGGAAATTATGCCCAGAGTGATGGATTGGGAACATGTGAACTACACAGCACAAAGCAAAGTCTCCCTAATCATCAAGGATTCTGTAAGCCTTTTGATTAGGCATAGAGATGATCATCTTTCTGCAATCAATTTGCATCAATTAAAGAACAGGGAATGGAAATCCATTCAAAAGAGCCTAATTTACATCATACTTTTGTAAATTCTATAAGATAAATGACCTGCAACATTTTTGCAGATAGTCAGGATGGCCATAGAAAATGGAAACCAAAAAGCTGACCAAAAACTGAAAAATCAATAAGATCTAACCGCTCCAATTTTTTACACCATTACACATACTCAAATTTCAACTTTTTTTAGCATAAAAGAAACAACTATTAATTGAACTAACCATATATGTGCACGTGTGTGTATGTAAAAAATTTTCCACTTGAAATATATTTGTATATATCTCGAATATTTATTTCAAATATATTTAATATGAACAAATAATTTAATACATTTCACTTGGGAGTTTATGCTCTATTTTAATATCGTTAAGAGTATGTACAGCTTGAGGGGGAGTGTTACAGTATGTACATTGCTGTATAGGAGCAATCATAGGAGTAATCATAGCGATTAGCATTGAAGTCTTTCCTAATCTAGACTCAATCTAATTGTATAAATACCTGTACATTAAATTGTTCAACATAACATATAGTTTCCCCATTCTCTGCTCAACTACAAATATTTTATTGGAAGATTATCATAAAGAATTCATCAATTATGTTTGTGCCTATAAAATTGAATTTTCGATGTAATAGTAAGTGTTGATAGAGGGTAAATAGCTTTTCACATATTAACAAAAAAACTATAACATGTGAATTGGATTTTACGACTTGAGACAATTGTGATGTAAGGTGGTCTAAACCAATAATTCCATTTCCACTCAGCTGGAGCAAAAATTCCTTCGCAAAGTATATTTATGAATACAGAAAACACATAAAAAATGCAATCAACTTATAAAATCATTTACCAAGAACATGAAGATCTAAGTTCGAACAGACATACCATCAATGTCCCTTCAAGACTATGGGTGCTCGGGGTCACAGCCAATGCCATGAAGTATGGCAAAAGTACTTTGTGCATCTGCACAGATACGTAATTAAATATTAAGAAACAAATTCTTAAAGAATTCAAATCATAGCAAAAGGGTGAAGATTATGCTTCATTTCATAAACTATAAATCATTTCTACCAGCCAGTTCTCCACCACTAACTCAGAAGCATCAAAGACCAACGATATACATTGTATCCAAAACACATAATTTGAACTTGAATGAGTAAAAACAAGACATAATATCATCCGTCTCAGAAAGATTGCTGCTTCAATTCGAAATATAGCTAAACATAAAAATGAAAGTAAGAGCTAACCTCCAGTATGACATGTTGATCAGGCGTAAAGAGCGTTGGGAACAACCAAGGTACCGATGCTCCAATGGTCCCTAACACTAATCCAAGTGTAGCTCCAATTATCACAAGTGACTTTAGCAACCTCCTAGCCTGTTTTGTACAATGTAACATTTTAAAACCAGAAAAAAAAAAAAGCAGATCTCTGTACCAGTGGAAGGAGATACAGCTAGATCAATGCGTTTGAAAATATATCAAATCTCTTGACACACCTTTGGCAAACTTCGGTTGGCACCATATATCAGCTCAGGCATGAATGATTGCGCAGTTTGAGAAAGAGGCTCACCCCATACTGTGCAGATGCTGTATGTTTGAATCATGACCTAAAATGAATATCTCACTTGTCAATGTCTACTGTCAATCTGTCATCATTATGAAATGTTAGAAAGGAAAATTACAGAAAATAATACATGGGTGTATCTAACCTGATGAGCAGCCACAGAGTGTGTACCCATGGATGTAGCAAAGTATATAATAAGAGAGTAGAATGCCACCTAAAACATTTAAATGTCAGAAGTGAGAAATTTGGACCAGAAAAGAGTAAGGAATCAAAAAGAACTATAACATATGGAACTAAGGGCATTGGACCAGATATAGGTACAGAATCAAATATAAAAATAACCTTTGACATCATTGTTACAAAAACTGGAGCTGCAAGCCCAACGACCGCCGTAAGCTCATTAAGTGTTGGAACAGAGATAGCATATGCATTATATCCTTTGTTGTTCAGAGCTTCAATCATCATATAAGCTGCAATAACCTAAGCCATGCGTAGGTAAGAGGAAACCCCAAAGAAAGAAAGTTTATGCCAATTTGGGTACACTTAAAATAGGACACTACAAACAAATGATGAAGATATTTAAGCTATGCAATGGGAATATTAAACATACTTGAGACACCATGGTGGCCCATGCAGCACCTGCAATCCCATAACCTAAAAAGCTGCAAAGTATAATATCACCAACACCATTTACAATACTAGATACTGCCAAAGCCTTCAGAGGTCCCCAGGAATCTTTCATGCCGAGACTGAAGAACGGGAAAAAGAAAATCTAAATGAAAATTCAACAAGGATAATAGTGTAGAATTGAATTTGACAAAACTTAGCAAAAAGAAATGACTTAAAGATCTCTAAGGCGTTATATACAATTACAATAAGCGCACTAGCATAAAATAAAATATAACATTCAGAAGACACAATCGTGATAAATCAGATATTTTAAGTAAATTGATGATAAAACCTTTAAGATAAACAACCTACTGATAAGATTTCTAATGCCAATTGTACGCAAAGCTAAAAGTTGCATCACCAACTAATAACAGTAAAATATGACTTAGAGTCTGGTAAAGAGTAACTAAAGCAATCAAAAGAGTTATAGCCTAACGCACAAAGTGTCACCTTGCACTTTGAGCAACCCATCCAACAATAACTGCAGGCCATGCGTAGCCTCGAATCTGTCAATAGAAAAGAATTCAAGTTACATACTATCCGAACAAAGAACATAGAGTACAATGGCAATCATTGAAAGAGATGAGAGTCTCATTCAATTATTACAACGGGAGAATATCATGCAAATGCTGCGCCATCAATCAAATACTCCGAAGAAATTAAGATTTATGAATGACCATTGCTCTGAAGTAGACATGATAATTTATGTCTTTAACCTTCTGGGCCCAAATTACTTTATATATGTGTGCTGAAATTTTTGTAGGAATCTTATAGATAGTAATGTGTCAAGAGAAATTGGTACAACAAATGATATGGATACACTTCAGTTCTTGAAAATGGAATCCATAAACAACCAGTAAGCTATGGTCATAACAAAGTTTAGAAGCCATTTCTGGATTTGTAAATTAGTATAGATCATTCATTGGGACAAGAAAAGAATTAGAGGAAGAAGGGCCTAAAGGGAATCAGGGATGAATGGGAAGATTGAAAAGTTGGAAGAGGAAATGACTTACAAATTAGCATTCCCTCCATTAAGGACACACAATGATTAAACACAAGCCGTATTGCATTTTCCCAACTGATTGCAAATAACTTAAGCAAATAATATATATAGTCAATATATGCATACTGTGATAGAGAATATGCTAATAAGCATAAAGGGTGGTATAGGAATTGAGGGATACGTGTTGTGTGAGTTAGTTATATGAGAGAGGGCTCAGCAAGTAGTATATTTATGGATCGTAGGGTGAGAGGAAGGGGGATTGCAGAAATATGTTTGTAAGCTCCTTTTGAGTGTTTGGCTCTGCTCATTGAGTAGAGAGGGAAGAGTTCTTCCTGAGGGGATTTGGGTTTAGGCTCGATCCATTTCTATCCTTTGTTCTTTCTTTCCTTTCAGCACATTAGTTCCATTAATTCAATCCAAAACCCTTAGTTTGGCTATTTCTCTGTTTCTATTATTCTGTTTCTATCATTCTGATTTCCATATGCAGAGCATAAACAATGATAAAATCTGCAACACATTAATTGGTCAATTGAGTCACTACTGCAGAAGGCTATGTACAAGCATCAAAATGGTTAAGATAGAGGAAATGCAAAAAAACAGAACAAGAGATAAGGAAAGATGTCAAAAGTGCCATCACATACTCTATTCTGTAAATTAGAACCATCTAAAGCACACATGATATATTTATAAATATGAACACAAACCTGGACATATGTATTTGCTGCAGGGACAATGTGTGCATTCTTTGGTCCAGTAAAAGCTGAAAGATATTGATAATAGCAAATTCATCATTCATCAAGTTAATGATCCTAGCTATCTACCACACGGGTAAAAGTACAGGTAGATTCACAATTAAAAAAAAAAAAACACAAAATCATCAACCTGACAGCAATATAAAAATAATCAAAAGATATATTACTTTTCATTACCAGTTAATGCCCATGAACCAAAGAATCTTGTAAACAAAAACATGAAGATACCACAAGCCAATGCTACAAAAAGAAGGATAGATATTTGATGCTGCACTTCATTTTTATCCTGCATGAAGATATATGTACAGTTCATAATAAAGCAGAGCAATTAGTGAGAAATAGTGAAGTAATGATAAAATAGCATTATATCATGGAAAAATACATAAAGCATGTCCCTGTACTCACATCACAGGCTTGCAATTCGCATCCCCTTAAAAGTTTATGAGACAAGTAAACTAGACCACGGGCAGGAGGAGTCTTATTTCTTCCAATCCTTTTGGGATGAATTTTCTATGAGTTACTAGAAAATTATAGGTTATAAATCTCAAATTAAACTTCTCAGTATTCTGATAAAATTAAGCCTTTGAAACATTGTTCTCGACAGATTTCATGACTCAAAAAAGCAGGCGATGTTTTTATCCTAATCATTGTATCGAGAAAGCCCAATCTTTTTTATATCAAATGTAAACAAGAGGATAATAAGGATGGGAATATCGCACTAGTAAAATCTAATTTCACCTATGAGTTACTAACATCTCCAATTTGAGTTCTCATTTTTGCATCTTTTAATTATCTGGCTAGTGAAGAGTCAAAGTTTGATTTATCAATAACAGAAAACTGACCTGTCTGGCAAGTGAAGTAGCAACCAGATTGGAAGTAGCAACTGAAAGGAACATGAACAAATAACTCATATAATCACAAACCACTGTCCCAGGTCCTGCCAACGAAACCACAAATTAGCCAACTTATACTACACACATTCACTCAAAAAGGAAAAAAGATGAAAAAAAAAAAAAAAAAACGGAAATACCTAAAGCAGCAAGCTCAATTGAGCTTCCCTGGCCAATAACTGCAGTGTCAATAAGACTCATCAATGGGCCACACAACCAAAGGCCAGTAGCAGGTCCCGTAAACATCATAATCTCCTTCATTTGGTTCCATAAACTCTGCTTCTCCAATCCTTCCCTAGTAACCTCCACTTCAATCTCTTCTTCTTCCTCTTGACAAGAAGGCGAAACCGAACCAATAGTATCACCATTGCAGCTCTCAGTTTCCCGATTATTATCAACTAAATCATTAGCAGGGGCAATGCAATTGGTTGTAAACTGATTTCTACGACATTTTGGCGCGCAAAGGCGTAAAAAAGAAGGAAAACGGGAGCTTTGAATGTGAGTTGACAGTAAAGGCGGAGATGGTTTGTTAAAAGGGATTATTAATTTAGAAGAGTAAGAGAAACTATTGAAATTAGGGTTATGAAGAGAAATTGAAGAAGAAGAATGAAGAATTAGGGTTTTGATAGCCATGATTTTAGTGTAAAATTTGGGAATAAAATTTGAAAGAGGATTTTGAGGAGGCAAATAAAGAAGAAGCGTGGCGTGTTTTTCTTTCTCAACGTTCTTTGACTCGTGTTTTATTTCTTCTAATTAACGGCAAAAGAATAACTGATAAATTTCCATTGATTCTGAACCGCTAGATTTGCATACCTTTCTATCATTCACTTCTAACCATTTTTAACGGTCGGTTATTGGGAGTATTTTCTAAAAAAATTTCAAAATTCTTTGTTGCCTACCTGCATATAATAAAACTCAAATTCTCTAATTTAAACAATCGAAGGTCTATAACCATTTAAGCTAACATTAATTCAAATATATGATGAAAATCTTCTTATGCATTCAACAAATCATGATGCTACTTATATTATATGTAACAATTTATACAAGGGAAATTCTATTCATAATATTCATATGTCAAATTGGAACTTCCAATTATGGGTGACCAAAACCAAACCGTGAACAAAAAACGAATTGAACTGCAACTGAAAAACCGAACTGAACTGAATCAAACTCTATTTGGTTTGGTTTTAGTTTTATAAAATATAATAATTTGGTTTTTGGTTCGGTTTTCGGTTTTTGTTGAAAAAATCGAAACCGAACCGAACCGTAATATAAAAAATATTTTTTTTAAATATGTATATATATAAATAAATAAATTTTATTTGGCATATTATATATTTATATTATTATATAGTTTGTATTTATGAGACATTAGTAATATACATGTAATATAAATTATTTTTAAGCAATACTTTACATGAAATTTATAAAAAATAATGATAATAAAAATTAGAAAAATTGAAATTTTTGTTGATTCGGTTTTAACCGAACCAAATCGTAATCGAACCGAAACTGGTTCGGTTCGGTTTTATCGAACCATATGAACTTTGATTTGACTTTGGTTTTTATTTTTCTTACCCTTTGGTTTTCGGTTTCGGTTTGATTTGATTCAAACCGAACCGTGTTTTGCCCACTCCTACTTTCAATGAAAAAATCCAAATCAATTATGCAATAAGCATACACAATACTACCCCACAATTGAATAGAATGTGGCAAATGTTGAATTGAATATTTCTTCATAATTTCTCTAAAAATTGAAATCTGAAAGAGGCCAAATGATAGTCTCACATTTTTTGGGTTCTCAACATTTAAGTGCAGTCCTTTTGGCGGTCACCATCGCAAGCTTTTGGACCAGAAAGAAAGCCGTGAGCATATATGACACTACCAGTGCGATATTTTGGAGAATATCTACCACAAAATTTCGCAGCAATCATAGAGCTCTACTTCAATCAGTAACAGATTTCTAACACAATTTTTTATTTCCTAATTAATTAAATTCCAGCAAAAAATAATTTGTTGTGCTAAAGAATAATGACAAAAATGAATAAAAAGATGTCGAGTTGTGATTTGGAGAAAGAAGCTAAGCAGCTTTTAGTTTGCCAAGTTTGTACTCAATCTCATCTTCCGAGCCAAGCATCCCACTTCCTGATAAAATCCGTCTTGTAGCGAACAATAATCGACCCTGCAACATTAATTTTGGCATCAACTTCTCAACCCAAAAAAGTTCCTTTTTTTTTTTTTTCCTGAAGTAAAAAAAAAACACAAGTTTTAATGGCTTAAAGATTTTTTTAGCTGTCAAAGGTTTATTCGTTTGGCCAATGTAGGGGGGAACTAGTTGTCATAAAGCACCCCTGATAGGGGTGTTTATTGCTAACGTCACCGGTTTGGGTGCATATTTTTTGAATATTTCTGTTGTTTTGTCCTAGGGATTGGTTTCTGGTCCGTCACTAAAAGTAGCCCAAAAAGTTTCTATCAATTTTAGATCATTTTGGACGTAGTTGAATAGCTCAAAGGCAATTGAATAACAATAATATGACATGAAATAATTGGATAACGATCATAGAACAGTTGACATAAGAGTATAATTGTGATAGTGCCAAAAAAAAAAAAAAAAAGAGTTTTTAAGTGAATTTTGATTGGTTGTTACCCATTGGAATGCTACAAGTGCACACCAGCATCCTTGGATACCATATGCTCTGTTGCTTGCAAGCTGCAGTTGAAGCACATCAAATTTAAACAACATTAACCTTAATTAGTTGAGAAATTGGATAGTGATAAACAAGGAAATGAATTGTATCTAACCAATAACACAAGAGCACCCAAAGAAAAACATCCGCTCATTGCTAAGCTTATGAACTTGAAATCCCGGCCGGCCTGCATGATCATAACACTAATTAGTTGCTTTCAAATAACCATATGTTAGAAAAGAGGAGACAAAATCTTAGATTATCCATAGACCTATTCTTGGGTTAGGTTGAGTCAGGCAATAGCGGTTTAACACTTAAAAGAGTTTGACCAAGTCTAACTCAGTCTGTAGTTAATATTTTCCAGGCTCAGGTTGGGCTGGACTGCAAATCTGAAACCTAGGTCTAACCTAGTTCAGTTTTGCAAGAAATTTTTTTTTTCGCTCGAGCTAGAGCCAGCATAACCTTATTCATTAATCGTTTATTTAATCAAATGACTCCAAAGATCTTTTTCACTTTTGAACAAATGATATTTGTTTTTTCAAATCCAACAAAGGAGAAGATTACATTTGAAGCACATGAATATCAAAATAAGTAATAAAGATGACAAAATATACTAATTCCAAAAAAATAAGTAATATCAAAAGATTTACTTTATAAAAAAAGTCGGGCAGTAGCAACCCATAAGATTTTATACTAATCCAACCCATACAAGAATAAAAAAAATATATGACCAAGTTCACTCCATACTTTATAGCCGTGAGCAGGCTGGATGGGTACCGAGTAGGAGTGAGCATGAACCGGTTTGGTTCAAAATCGAACCGAACCAGAAAAAACCGATCCAAAAAACACTATATTTTATAAACCAATCCGATCCAAACTAAATTTTGGTTCGGTTCTGTCCAAACCGAACAAATTCGGTTCGGTTCGGTTTGGACTAGGTTGATCCAAAAACATCAACTTCTTAAAAAAAACAATAAAAATAAAAATTTTATATAAGTAGTTTGTTTTTTCAAAAAAAAAGAAATACAAAAAAATTAACTTAAAAATCAGTAATATTAAATAATACTATTACATCATAATAAAATACTAAAATTCTCTACTTTTTTTTTTTCGACTCTCAAGTTTTAACAATTATAAATTAGCATCCAAAAATCACAATACAAAAATATAAAAGAATATAATGTCTAAAATTTTCTACAATTAGTATATATTAATTTTATAATTAATTTTAATATTTTACCAATTATTCGGTTTTTCGGTTTTTTCGGTTTTGAACCGAACAGAACCAAAGTTTAAACTTCTTAATAATTTAAAACCAAACCGAACCAAACTATAAAATGGATCGGTTTGGTTTGGTTCGTTTCGGTTTGGATTTTCGGTTTTTGAACATTGGTTCGGTTTTGCTCACCCCTAGTACCGAGGCCATGAAGAAGTCAAAATTTATCAATGATCATATCTAACTGTTGAAATTAGCAACATACCAGCAATGTTCCCTCAAGACTGAGAGTACAAGGCGCCGCAGAATTTGCCACAAAGAACAAAATCAACACTTTGTGCATCTGCAGTTCAATAAACATCAAGCTCAATCACATACATAAAATATCCATATTTTACCCAATTTAATTGTGTGAAATTACGATGGGAAACTAACCTCTTTTATGACATTAGGATCATGAGTGAATATATTGGGTAACAACCAAGGTATAGTTGATCCAATTGTTGCAACTGTGACTCCAAGTATTACCCCAATTATCAATAGTGACTTCAGCAGCATTCTAGCCTGTTTGCCATATGATCTCACACTAATTTTATTTATATCATATTAAAATCCTAAGAATATTTCTAGTATTGAGTTACAATTGCTGACCTTCTCTACACTTCTTTCAACTCCATATAGCAATTCAGGCATGAAGGATTGTGCAGTTTGAGAGAGAGGCTCACCCCATACCATACACATTCCATATATTTGGATCATCACCTGTAACATTGGTACTATTAGATTATCATTCTCTCTCTCTCTCTCTCTCTCTCTCTCTCTCTCTCTCTCTTTTAATTATTTTATTTTATTTTATTTTAATGATAAAAAGCCAAATCAAAAAGAAAGAAACTAATTGTGCTAACAATGTTGTTTGGAGAAAATTTACGATATGTCTTACATATTGCACTAGTAACCAGTAACAAACAAAGTATAGTCTAACATTGGATTACCATATAAGGTGCAATATGTCAATCCATACCATACATTTTCTTGGTTGTTAGAGAGGAGGGTTTCATGTTTTCCATTGTTTCTCTAATTCCTCCTCTCTAGCAAACACACACTAATGTTATGCTAGTCAATTGAGAAACTATGGCACAACTCCATCCTAGATCTATTTATTGTAAAAATTAATTCCAGCTCGTGTGGCCTGAGACGGGCTTAGAACATCAGTTCCAAGTGCAACTCAAGCTCATCTAGTATTTATTTTTAATTTTTTAATAATTAAATTAAAACAAAGACAATATGACAAAATTAACATAATTACACAACATAATACTAGAAAAATAATATTATTTCAATAAGTAAAAAAAAGTTCATAATGAATTTAACAACTATTTATACTGAATATAAAATAACATTAAAAATAAAATAAAATATATAAGTATATATTAGTCGGGCTGGACTTGGGTATTTACACAAATTTCGAGTCCAACCCACTAAACTTCGAGTTTACGGAGCTTGGGTTCGGACAAACCTAACATATAAAATACATGTCCAAACCTGACATTTAGAGAGCAGACTGGACAGGCCGGGGTGTAGAGCTCGACAAATAGAGTGCACCCCCAGACAATAGCTTTAAATGGGATTATTCCTTCACTTCTATATTGCTTTTTACCTCAATAACTCAACTAATTGGAGATATTTACCAATTGATTGCAAAAAAAAAAAAATGACGAACCTGATGTGCAGCGACAGTAAAAGTGCCCATTGCAGTTGCAAAATAAGTCATGAGAGAGTAGAAGGCCACCTAAAAAAATATGAAATTAATGTCATTATTATTCAACAAAATTAAAAGCTAATAAACGATGAAGGAGAAAAGAAAGAGATACCTTAGAGAACATGGTTACAAAGACAGGGCCAGCAATGCTGAATATTTGAAGAAATTCTTTTAGAGACGGAATAGCGACAGCAAAAGCATTGTATCCTTTCTTGTTGAGAGAGTCAATCATCATATAAGCTGCAATTACTTGTGAAGCCATTGTTGACCAAGCTGCTCCTGCTATTCCATATCCTAACCAACTGCACAGCACTAAGTGACCGCTCACATTCACAACCGTCGCTACTATCAATGCCTTTAATGGTGCGATTGAATCTTTCATCCCTAGACTGAAAAAAACAAATTCAAAGACAAAAAAAAAATATATATATATCTTAATGAGCTAGAGTTATCCTAATTATTGCAAAAATCTACACAAACCTAACAAAATATATATATATATATATATATATATATATATATATATATATATATATATATATATATATATATATATATATATATATATATATATATATATATGTTAAGCTTAATGACTTATTTGTTCATGGCTTATTCGTAATGTTGTTCAATAACTCTTGACCTATTGGTTCGTAACATGTGCTCTTTGAACTGTTAAAATCGAAAATTTGTTCAATTTACACATAGGAAATACTATCTAAATTTGATAAAATATATAGTTCCTGAGGAGGGAGCAGGGGGACAAATCAATATACCAAGAGACTATCGAGCAATATTGTACATAGATAAATGGTCGAACACATAATTAGGGTCAGTTTGGGGCAGCTTTCAGCAGTCCGAAAGAAGCTTTCAGCCAAAGCATGAGGAACCTTACTTTGGCAGAAAACTGCTTTTGGGACTGCAGAAAGCAGCTTCAAATGCACAATTGATAAAAGTCAAATTATATTCAGGAAAGCACTAGAAAAACACTTAAAACTACTTTTAAAGAAAGCAATGAAACCTAGCTTTTTCTGACAACACTTTCTCTAACAGCAATCCCAAACTGGCCCTTAATGATTAATGCTAAATTATACTTGCCTATTGATTTGTAACATTTATCCCCTAAACTATTAAAATCAATATTACTGCATCCAATTCTTTTTTTAATGACATTAAATTGCTTCTTTTTTTTTTTAATTTTTTTGAAAATGTAAGTAGATGACTTGATCGAAAACAAAAAGTCCACAAAAACTCTTTATAACGTGTGTGTTCAACGTTACACCAACAACTGCTAAATTTGTCTAAATTGGATGTAATGTTCAAAGACAATAAATTTTTTAAAACTCAATTTACATGATGTTAGAAAGCACCATCTGAATTAGATATAATATATAGTTCGACAGATCAGGGGAAATATTATGAATAGGTGAATGGCGGATAGTTGAATTAACCTTTTATATTACAAATTGTAACAAATATGAACGTATTATGTTTTCACCTTGAACTTTGTGAAACCAATCCATATAGAATTGCTGGCCAGGCTAAGCCTCGAATCTGCATATTCACAGAGATTTGAACCAAATTTATGTATCAATTATAACTTAAATCTACAATTAATTCTCGTTGAAGACAATGTACCTGAACATATCTACTCGCTGCAGGTATGATATGCGCATTCTTGGGGCCAGCAAAAGCTGCAAATTTAATTTAAAAAAACTCATATCATATGATTTTTTTTTTTTTAACTTATTTAATGTGAAGTTATATGTAAAGCAGTGTTTGTTACCAGTTAGTGCCCAAGAACCAAGGAATTGTGTAAATAAGAGCATTAAGATGCCGCAAGATAATCCAATAAACAGCAAAATTGATATTTGATGCTGAACTTCCTTTTTATCCTGCATTTAAATAAATAAATAAATATTGCAGAAATAGTTTTTTTGGTTATAATTAGCAAGCATAACTAACATTCAAAATTATTTAAACATTATTAAAAAAGCAGCAAAAAGAAAGGACAAAGGAATCAATTAGAATCTGAAAATGGTTCAATTAAAATATTCTTCACTGATTTAATTTAATTGAAAGAAGAAGAAGCCTTTAGACTCAGTTGACTGAGTTGACTTTCTAAGGAGAGAGAGAGAGATGAAATCTGTTGCAAGTTAGTTGAGCTAACATTCCCGCCAGTTCTAACTAATTTCAACACTCAGCAAAATAACTTAGTTTTTTGGTAACTTGATTTGATTTCTCCGTATGAAGCTGGTCCGATATATTTTAGATGGATTCTCGCTCAATTAAAATTTACTACATTATTTTGATTTCACAGTGCTAAAAATAACTTGAACAAAATTGTTTCTCTATTGAATTTTTACGGATAAAAGGGTTAATTCGGCATCTCAAGTTGGCTTGTGAAAACAATTTGGTCCAAAATTAAATTTATTTATCAATTTGACCGTTCAACTTAGCATTCGGTCTATGCAAGCCAAAATGACATGTGTCGGTTACTCATATACAACAAGCCAAATTAAGGGAACAAAATGATGATTTATCGGAATCTAACCCAATATAACACCTGTCGATAAGAAAAGAATTGAAGAATGTTACCCTTTTGGCAAGTGAAGTGGCAACCATATTTGAAGTTGCAATTGAAAGAAACATGAAAAGAAGATTCATATTGTCACAAAATACAGTCCCTGGACCTGTCAAAAAAATAAATCAGCATTAAATCCCCAAAACAGAAACATGCAAAAACTCCATAGATTTGATGATGTACCTAAAGCAGCAAGCTCAGTAGAGCTTCCCCGGCCGATGACAGCAGTGGAAATAAGACTCATTAAAGGACCACAGATCCATAGCCCAGCAGCTGGACCCGAAAACACTATAATCTCCTTTATTTGATTCCATATGCTCTGTTTCGCCAATTCTTCTGTCTTCGGCCGAACAACTTCCGCTTTCTGCTCTTCTTCTTCGTCATTATCTGCTGCAGTTTCGGGCTGTAATTCATCGAGAACTGATTCTGGGATGGATTTAGTTATAAAGCGATTGCAATTATGGCGAGATTTGGAGAATAAAATGGTTGAAGTTAGGGGTGAAACAGAGAAAATCCGGGAAGTTGGAATCAGAGAAAGAGATGATGGGAAGTTGAAGAGAACTGAAGGGTGTGAAAGTCTTTTGGGAAATGTGTGAAATGTTGATGAGGAAGATGAAGAAAGAGACATTGTTTTGATTTGGATTTTGTTTTAGAAAGTTGTTTATGATGATGGAAATTAATTCAAGGACAAAAACACAGAGCCACCGACCGGTTCAAACTGAAATTTTGAAGAGCAGGTGGCATCTGCTGATGCTGATGCTGGGGTTTTGAGTTTCGGTTTATTTTTCAAAATTTACGACATTAATTTGTGATTTAATTTTAAATATCAAATTCTCATTAACATTGCATTTGCATTTTTCACTCACAATTAGATCAGATGGATTGCATGTGAAAATTTGGTGAAACTATGTTTCTCTTCTCTTAGATAGTAGGAATCTACAACTAATAATCAAACAAAGGATGGGATTTATTCAGCTACCATACCGTCCTTACCACTTACCATTAATAATTAAATTTTCCTTCTTATTATTTTATTCTTTCAACAAAAATAATAATAAAAGGAAAGATAATTCACCATTTTTTTTTTTAATTTTTAATAGTAAACAATTTCATTAAGGAAAAAAGGGGAACCATTGATTACAAGCCTTGATTTCTAATGAGCCAGTCAAGAACCATACAATCATTTGAACCAAATATACAAAACTAGTAGTCATTCTAGCAACATCATAAGTTGCTGAATTTGCTTCCCTTCTAACAAAAGAAAAAGAACAATTTTGAAAAGTAGAAGAAAGAGTCTTAATATCTTCCACAATAGCAGAAATTTCAGTAGGAATAGCATGGTCAGCGGACGATAGCAGGCTAATAAGTTGGCGAGAGTTGCTTTCCAAAATAACCTTGGGGAACCCATAATGAATGCCACAAAGAAGACCATCCCTCAAGGCAGGAGCTTCCACAGTTAGGGGGCAGGAAAAAACCTTCTGCATGCCAGAAAGGAGCCCAAATGGTTGCGGACAACAATTCTAGCACTTCGTCTTTGCTCCTTCGCACAAGTACCACCATCAACATTGATCTTAACCCAACCAACCATTGGTCTCGACCACAAGAGAATTTATTGCCCATGAGGTTGAGGAGTAATGGTGTTTGCCAAGTGAACCATAGTGGACTGAGAAACATTCGCCAAGAACCATTCTATAGATTGAGATGTTGCTTTTGCAACAATTTCTGTCGTGTTCCAAACCTTTTGATGGAATATGAGATCATTACGTGCTTTCTAAATTTACCATAAAATAAAAATTGCACTGTAAATGAGATCGTGGTTTTCCATCAAGTGAGTTATAAATACTAGACCAAATTTCACCAAAACAATTCTTAATCAATGAATCAGTCTATATCATCAAGGGTGAAATGAAACCAAACAGAGTGGACTAATTGACACCCAAAGAAGAGATGGCTGCAATCTTCCTGTAAACCACATCTTGGGCGATCGCCATCAATTTGAACACCTTTCTTCAATAAATTCACACTGATTGGCAAGCGGCCAAGGAGAAGTCACCATATAAAAATTTTCAACTTATTGGAAATACTGAGGCTCCGTAAATTTTTCCACTGAAACAAAAAAGGATAAGGATCACAAGCACTGACAAGAGTAAGGGCGACCTTGTAAAATGATTTTACCAAATAATTTCCAGACTTTGAAAATTTCCAGATAAGTGAATCTACAACATTAGTAATACTCACAGGAGTGGTACGAATACGGTCGACATCTTCTTGGTGACACAAATTCTTAACTTTCTGGACATCCCAAGAACCCAGCCTACTATAGATTAGGTGTTGGACTTTGAAAAGAGAAGAATCAGCTATAGGCTTGGGCCTAACCTGAAAAGGGTAATTAGGGGTTAGCCAAGGATCATTGAAGCATCACACAGAAGCTCCGTTATTGATTTGCCATCTTAAACCTTTTCTAGAATTTGTCTCCCTTGACAAATTCTCTGCCATCTCCAAAATGCACTTTGGCTAACGTGAGCCTCCATAAATAAAGAGGAGTGGAAATATTTACCTCTCATCAACCGAGTAAGTAGAGAGTCTAGAAACTTGATGATATTCCATCCTTTCTTGGCTAAAAGGGCCAAGTTGAAGGCATTAAGATTTCGAAAGCCTAAGCCTCCTTCATGTTTCCCTCTACACATAATCTTCCAGGAAACTTAATGAATACGCCTTCGGTCAAAATGGTTCCACCAAAAATTAGCCATAATGCTGTTGATATCATTACAAACATTGATGGGGAGCTTAAAGCAAGACATTGAGTATACAGGAATAACCGTTGAGATTGCTTTGATAAGCACCTCTTTTCCAGCTAAATTGAGAAGCTTCCCTTTCCAGCCAGCAAGATGAGAATCCACCTTGTCTTTAATCTCCTTGAAAGCTTGGGCTTTCGAACAAGGGATAAGGGAAGGCAATCCTAAATAATTATCTTCCCCTCCTATATTAGGAACTCCCAAAATGTCTGCAAGGTGGTGTCTTTGGTACAAGGGAGTATTTCAGCTAAAGAAGATAGAGGACTTGTTAAGATTAATCCGTTGGCCACTCCCTGTACAAAAAGCAACTAGAGCAGATTTTATATGAGACATGTTACTTGCATTAGCTTTACAGAAAAGGAGAGCATCATCTGCAAATAGCAAATGAGAAATCAAAGGACAACGTCTATTCAGCTGGATGCCATTGATCTTGCCCTCATTTTTAGCCTTTCATAGAATCTGGGTGAGGCACTCAGCACAAATAATGAAAAGGAAAGGGGAAAGAGGGTCCCCTTATCGAATATCTCATTGGGGAAGGAGGTAACCTTGTACTAAACTATTGATATTGAAGGAATTAATAACTATTGTAACACACTCCATAATCCAATTCACCCAGGTATCACAAAAATTGAGCTTGAGGAGAACATGTCTCAGAAAATTCCACTCTAGGCGATCGTAAGCTTTGCTGATATCCAATTTAATGCTGCTTCTAACTTCCACCATCTCCTACTCTTGAAACTGTGCATTATTTCATGAGCTACCAAAAATGTTGTCAGTGATGCTTCTATTCTTTAGAAAGGCACTTTTGTTGTCAATGATGATAGAAGGCATAATCTTATGGAGTTTAGCTGTTAGGATCTTTGAGATAATTTTATAAAAAATAGTGCAAAGGCTTATCGATCTTAAATGCTTCATAGAAGTAACCTGTTGGGATTTCGAGATAGGGGTGATGATGGTACGATTGAATTCTTTCAACAGCTTATGAGTTCGGAAGAAGCTCTGAACTGCCATATAAACTTCCTCCTTAACAATATCCTAGTGATTTTGATAGAATGTAGCCGTGAACCCATCATATATTGGGGCTTTACTTGGATGAATAGAGAAGACCACCTACCAAATTTCTTCACAAGAAACTACTCTAATGAGATGGTCATTTATCTCATCATTAACCTTAGTAGACCAACCTACTGTAAGAGAATCCCAATTGAGAGAATTTTCAGAAGTGAAGATTGAATTGAAGTAGCTAGTGACTACGTTACAGATTTGCTCTTTACTAATACACCAGTCCCCATCTTCATTTTTAATACCCTGAATGGTATTCTGTCTTCTCCGTTGCTTGACAGCAACATGAAAGAAGGCTGTGTTTTTATCCACAGCAAAGAGTCAATTTTGTTTAGCCTTTTGGGCCCAGTAGAGTTCTTTATTAATTAATTCATGTTTCAGCTCCATCTCTAACAAAATTCGCTTTGCCGTGGATCCTCTGTCACTATGCTGGTTCAAGACATCAATTCCTCCCTTAAGCTGATCAATATTAGCTTTTGAATTACGAGATTGTTGTATGTTCCACTATGAAAGCCGCTACCTATAATTCCACACTTTTGATGCAACTTTGAACATGTCTGAGCCCTTATCATTACACTTCCAAGTATTAGCAATGATTTCCTGAACCTCCGGATTACCACACTAGTGCTTATCATAGTGAAATCTGCTTTTAAACTTACAATCCCCACTTTCAGTTTTAAGTAGAATAAGCCTATGGTTTGAGCATAAGTCGTTAAGATGAAGGATTGAGGAATGACTAAAATGGCCTAGCTAATGAGGAGAAACAAGAAATCTATCAAGTCTTGCTTTCACGTTGCTTTCAATCTGCCT
The DNA here is from genome assembly GCA_039660915.1 of Euphorbia tirucalli. Lineage (NCBI taxonomy): Eukaryota > Viridiplantae > Streptophyta > Magnoliopsida > Malpighiales > Euphorbiaceae > Euphorbia > Euphorbia tirucalli. Next base: position 19,947,847 of record CM077639.1, read on the forward strand.
TTTATTGTTCCAAGTAAATGGCGGACCGATAAAGCCCAGGTCAATCACTCCCAAATTATTCATAAGGAATCTAATGTTACTTTGCAAATTATAGTTTCATTGAGCTCCTCCTTGCTTCTCACTATTATTAAGGATTGAGTTGAAATCTCTTCCAACAATGAATTTTGGCCCCAGTCTTCTTTGATACTCGATAAGCTGACAAATTTGATTTCTTCGAACTTGTTCCTTACAGCTGAGATAGGTACTAATAAAATCCCAGTCAAGTCCTCCATTTTTCCCTTCATTACTACGTGAATGAAAAAAGAATTAACCTCCTTAATAACCTAGTTTGTTTGCAGCTGTCTGGCTATCACAATTCCTCCACTTTTACCAATGGAATCAATTGAGGCACCCCATTCGAACCCACACCTTCTAATAAATTTCTTCATCTTATTCTCAGAATTTTTAGTTTCCGACAACAGTACTACCTCAAGGGAATGGGACTTTAAAATCCTTTTAAGTTGATGGAAAGTCAGGGGGTTCCCCACACCCTGACAACTCCAGCAAAGTATTTTCATTGATCAAGCCGGGGCCATTTAGGGCTGGCTTCCTCTACCGCATCATCGTTGATTTCCCCTTCCCCTTGCTCTTGTTCTTGGTATCTGTGTTACACCCTTTCCTATTAAACTTTCTCTTGTTTCTATGGAAAACCTCTTTTGTGATTTCTTCAATTACCACAGAGTTGCATATGGGTTGCAGGTTCCTTGCTCTTTTCTTCCATTGATGAAGAGTAGAGGAGACTTCTTCTCCCCTCTCACTCAGATTCTAACCATTAACGGATTTAGGCAGTGCTATTGGATCTCTGTTAGGAGTTCATCGTGCAACATATCTATTAGGAAACTTCAAGTTTACATGGAGTGAAATGATAGAATCTAAAGTGTGACCTTCAATGGGCTGAATTTCCAAGTCAGGGCCATCTAAATCAACCCTTGTAATGGTGATGGGCTGCCCATGGTTGGTAGTGTTGGTGTGCCCTAGTTCTTAAGGCATTAGAATCTTGTATTTTGTATTATACATTAAGACTCTTTGTACGTGTACATTATTTGTGTCACATTAATAAAGGCATTTAATCTATTTCATTTATATCTTGTGCTATAACATGAATAGAGTATCCATTGATTGATAATCATAAAACATATCCTAAGTCCATTCTAATTGTGGGAACGAATAGAATAACAGACTTGTATATTCGATAACTGTATGGTAGTTCTTAACTAGCCATAGTATTTGTAAAGTCAGTCATGAATATAGGTACATGTCATTGACCTGGGATTGGATCGATCAGCACAAGAAAGCCGCATGGTTATCACGTCATAGGTCTTTCTTGAGTAGGTCTCTTTTGTCCTCAGACCAGATTTCATTATGGTATAAATATGGAATGCGGTTCACTTTGACATACGCCTAACAGGTCTGTAAAAGGATGCTAAATATAGGTATGATTAGGTAGACCGGTAGACATATTGATATTATTGATGAAGTGATGGAATTGCCACTCGGGGTAATGCCGAGATGATATCACTAGTTACTTGATGAGTGAGATTGATAAATGTATGGCCATACCCAAATAAGTTGGTTGCTTATTTGATTAATCAGTCAACTCAAGATCAGGAAATATAATAAACAGCAGAAGAGGATGACGGATACCGTGCCTCTTGTTTATTTATATCGATGTCATTTGGCAAAGGACACTATGAGATTACTACCGAGTGAGTGTCTTCTAAAGATTGTTGTATCTCTGTCTCAATTAGGGGCTATAACGGTTTGCTAGAACCCACTTACAGTTTGTGGACCTTAGCTCTACTGCCAACATAAAGACAGACCCATAAGATCGTGCATATAAATCAACTAAGCCGAAACTTATAGAAATTGTACATGTAATGTATATTGGACGAATACGTTAATTAATTAGTTGACATTCGGTGTCAAGGTAATTAATTAACATTGGGTTGATTTAATTTAATTAATAAGTTTACATAATGTAATTAATTAATTAATCAATTAATTGAATTGCATAAAGAAGATAATTAATTAAATAATTTTTCTAAGAAGGAAAATTAAATACATGTATTGTATTTTCTTAAATGTGATTTAATTTTATTTAGGGGTAATTAAATTAGCCAAATGAAATTAAATTACATAGTATAAACCTTTTGGTATAAGGTTTTTATTTATGTAATCCAAATCCTAATAGGTTAGGGTTTAATTAACCTAAATAGAAACCTAATTATAGAAAGACTATATAAGACACACTTAAGTTAAAAAAAAAATCAGCCCTAACCCCAATTGCAAGTAGATTTTCGGACCCCCATATAGCAGTCCCTTAGCCGAAATTTCCAGTAATAATTCCTCCATTCCTTCGCTCTTCGACTAGTACCAGGTCCCGCTCGATAGTTGATCATGCACCGGACTTTGGAGATCGTTTAAATAAACGATTCTGAAATAGTCTCTAGAAGAGAAAAATCCGGTGAGTTTAATCTCTCTTGATTCAAATTTGTTTTGATTCTAATCAATGGTAATCGAATTCTAGAAAATTTTAATCTGTGTAATTCTGCTACTCCTTATTATTTTTCCTATAACGAATCCCAACAGATAGGGAGGCCTGCCATATTGAGTTTTAATAACAAAGGAATTTATAAAAAATACCTATGTTTTATGTTTTGTTTTGGGACTTTACTTTTCTAAAATTATTTTTCTATATTTTTTTATTCATAATTATTAAATTGCCTATTTTCTTAATTTATAACTATTATCCCCTTCAAACTTTTCAAATTTACTCAAATACGTAAGTCTTATTTGTTCACATTTCTCTCTCCTCTTTTCATAATTTTATTCTAATTTCGTATTTATCGCTCAATCTGTTTATATTTTTGTCACGCGACTTTAGAAAGTTTTTTTTTTGTTTTTTTTTTCCATTCGAAACAAGATCTATATGTATATATTTTTTCCGACATTTTTTTCCACTGAGATATAACTCATTATACCATTTGTATCTTAAGATATAACTAAGGTATAATTAATGTAATAATGTATAATTAAGGTATAATTTAGATATAATTAAGGTATAATCAACGTAATAACGTATAAAATCAAATTAATACCAAAGAATTAAATATGGGCTTGAGCTTTTAAACATGAAAGCCCTTCTTTTTGGATGAGTTGGCCGTAAATATTTGGTGGGTTTTTTTTGCCAAGTTTTGGTAAGTCATTTTGGATAGGAAGAATGACTCATTAAAGGGACAAAAGATGATGATTAATATGGTGAGTCATTATTTGACTTTGTGGTAGAAAAGTTGGACTTTTCTTTCTTTGATTTTTTGATCTTTCTTTTGGTGATATAAGAGAAAAAAATCTGCCATATTATCATACTTTTGGACGTCCAACATAGCCTCCCCTCACTCTCTCTTATTGATTTTCCGAATCGCTAGCACGGGTTTCAGTCCGAGAGCCGTTCGTGTATGGGACGAAAGAGGAAATCTAATTTGGTTTCTGCAGTCTTCATCTGTCTCTTGGAGAGATTTTAAGGTGAGATTTTAAAACCTTCTTTCTTATGCTTTGTGTTTTTGATTTCCACTACTTAAGCTCCTGGGACCGGATTCAAGGAAATCGACGCGTATTTCTGCTTTTATCGGTCGATTTTCGGTGACGAATCCCAACATAATTAAGGCATAATTAATATATAACTAAGGTATAATGATTGTAATAGTGTATCTTAATATATAACTGAGGTATAATTATTGTAATTGTGTATCTTAAGGTATAATCACTGTAATAATCTATATTAAGATACAATTAAGGTATAATTAAGATATAATTACTATAATAGTGCATAAAAAATACCAATTATTATTGTCTTTTAAATTATTGGATTATACCTTAGTTATATATTAATTATACATTAGTTATACCTTAATTATACCTTAGTTATACATTAATTATACATTAGTTATACTTTAATATACACTATTACATTAATTATACATTAGTTATAGTTTAATTATACCTTAAGATACACTATTATAGTGTTTATACCTTAACTATACCTTAGTTAGACCTTAAGATATAAATGTATAATTAGTTATATTTTAGTGCAAAAAAAAATATCAGAAAAAATATATACATATGGGTCTTGTTTCGAAGATTAAAAAAAAAAAAACTTTCTAAAATCACATGATAAAAAAAATAGATGGATTGAAAGATAAATGCGAAATTAGATTAAAAATTATAAAAAGAGGAAAGAGAAATGTGGATAAAATAGAGAATGTATTGTGGATGAGTCACGTAATACAACAATACCTTTTTTAGGTATTTTTAAAATTTTAAAAAGTTTTTAATATATTTATACAAATTTTTCCTTTTAAAATAAAAATATTATATGGTAATAAAAAATATGTATTTATATAAAATGTTCTGATAACAAAACCTCGTGTGGACCTCGGCCCATAAAATGAAACCTATTTTGCTCTTCTTCTGCGTTAGATATGATATAAAAAAGGAGCTCCCTTATGTCGAAGCATGTCTTTCAAAGAAGTGGGGTTTCCTCGATTTGGTGGAAAAGGTGGGAGGGCTGACATAGGTATGGCGGGCCTGCTACCTAGGATCGAAGCCATGTTCGAAGATTGTTCTCCATGAAATCCTCTTTCACTGTTGTCATTTTCAGTGTCCCTACCTCGGAGTTGAGGTGGTGAGCGGTGATATTTATTAATGTTGTCAGAATCATTGGAAGAAGAGCCCACCTGGATCTCACTCTTCTGGCCGGCAAAATCATCCCCTAGAAATCCATAAGCCTCTCCTCTTTCTCCACTTTTTGAACGTTGTCTTCCACCGTGAGCATCGTCCATATTTCCATCGTTAACCTTGAGAGCTCCATCTCTATGCTTAGAATCAGTAGTGATTTGCGATTGTGATAGATGTTGATCTATTTTGAGATGCTCAATTGCTGGACTCAATTTATTGGTAGAGATTCTTCCATCGGTAGGACTAATAAGAAATCTATCATTAATTTGTGATTGCTTCCAAAAACCAGTAGTTCCTCAATCGCAGCTTCTCTTCCTCCCTTCGTATTGTCATTAGATAGAGACGCTCGCTTAGGCGAGGGAGCAAAAAGCCAGGGGCCAAGACAACTCTTCTCTTGGTGTTTTGATCCCACTGGATGTTTAATCCAATCGTTGTTATGCCACTTCCATCGTTGTTATGATGTAAAAATGTTAGGTGCAAACTGTCAATATTATACTACTCAATTTTTCTATATAAAATTTTTTAATTAAACTATATATAATTTCACATCACATGTTCTAGGAGGTAATTTTATAATGTCTAAGAATTAAGTTAGCTTACAATGTATTTTTATTATATTTTTCTAGCTTATATATTGTGTATTTTTAAATGAAATATAACTTTACGTCATCCTTTGGTTCTTTCTTCAATTTATTTCTTTTTCTTGAAGTTTATGTTGATATACATGGTTTTCTATTAGATTTTTAATCTCTAAATGAACTAATTAATTTTTCATAATTTTATTTCACTCAAAAACTATCGGGTATTCACATTGTTTCTCAATAGCCTCTTATCTATTAATTTCTAATATTTCTACGGAATAATTAAATTAGAAAGTATTGCACCCAACTTTTTGTAATGCAGTCTAAATTAAATTATATATATTGATGCAGACCACGAATAATAAAAAGGATCAACAATTCAAATTCGAAACAATTACTTATCGTAGAAATAAATTAAAGATATTGTTGGATCAAAAGGCATGTTAAACGCTCTAAATGCAAGAAATTATTTTGATGATAACAAACAAATAGACAAAAGAAATAATTGCAAAGGAATAATATATCCAAAGACCATATCTTTTATTCAAGAAGACTCTTGGAACATAAGTGATACTTGGAAGTTCATAGTCTCAGCACTTCAATTCCTTTTAGGTACAATAATTCCAACCAAGGACTTAATACAAAGAGATCTTTGCAAAGTACATCATAACCAACTATTGTATATAAGATCTCGTGACATGCACAAGAAGTGGCCAAATGTGAAGTTAATTAAAGTCAACATGATAGTAGGATAAAAGTAGTGCAGACATAATGATCAAAACTGACTTCATGCAGGAATGAACTTTTAGCTGACTAAAAAGCATAGTTTTAGAGACCAAATGTTTTCACAGAACAAGCATCACAAAAAGTCAACTAAAAGAGGCAAACAGAACTTGCCAGTTTTCACTCCCTAATTTTCATTCATTTTAGCTGATTAAAAGTGGAAGCCAGTCGCTACAAGATAAAAATAATGGCTAGTTTTTGAAAGGGAGGGAGTAAAGAAACGGCTAGTTTCTAGATATTTGTTTATAAAAAGAAGCTCAAACCAGTTTGAGAGGTTAAGAAACTTAATATTCATCATAAGCATTCTCACTCTAAGCCAAGTGCTTCTCTCTCTAAAAAGTATTGAATATTTTGAGCTTTAAACCAAGTCTCTTCTACAACACACAATCACCAAACCGAGTTGTATCTTTGTGTTGTATTTTGGAAGATCACAAGTGTGTTACCATACCAAATTCTCATCTTTACAAAGACCTTGAGTTTTTCTATTAAGCTTGAAAATAGACATTGTAGAGTTTCTCAATTGAGCTTTAAAATTAAGGGTGAAAATTCCTAATTAACCTTGTAAAAATAAGGGGTGAAGTTTCTCAATTTCCTTAGGTAGCTTTAAGTTGTAAAGCACCAAGGCTTGATTCTTGCCCGTTCAAAAGGATCATAGTGGAACTCTCAAGTAGTGAAGCTTAAGGAGAGGGTTAGGCCGGAGTCGCCGAACCTCTATAAATCTCTTGAGCACTATCTCTCTAAACTCTACTCTATTTACTTATAAGCATTTTGTTTATTTTGCTTCATTCTTTATGCTTGTTGATTTTGCACTTAAGGTGATACTTATTGACAATTGCACAATACTTGTGTATTATAATTCCACATTCTTTACAAGTATTTTATGCTAAACATTATTCAGCACTATTAACTGGTTATTCAATTCACCCCCTCCCCCTCTCTCTTGAATCTAGACTAGCCTTTGGGACCCACAAATATATTTTGGATTGTATCTTTATTTTAATTGTAATTATTTTATAATTTAGATTAGGAATAGATTTTATTCTAAGGATTCTAAATTGATAAGAATTCCTATTTTGTTTGCATTTTAATTTATTTAGTATTTTTCTTGTTTAATCTAATTAGGAAGTTTAGACAATTTAGAAGTTTTGATTATTTAGGAATTTATATTTAGATTAGTTTACCTATAAATAGGCTATAATATAGTTTGTAATGGGATTAATAATATTTTTGGATATATTCCAATTCATATTCTTGTGAATTTTGCGGAATTCAAGTTATAGAAGGCTAACATTTGGCATCGTACGCGATCAACGGATTTTAGCAATTATCCTGCTGCATCGTATTTTAAATAGAAACTATAAATAAGAAAAAATAAAAGCAAAAACGAAACTCATAGAAGCTCTAAGCTTCTCCTCATAACTCATTAATTTGTGTATTCGATGTTGCGCAAACAATTACAGATTTTTCAATATTGAACGTAATGTTCAACAATAATATTTTTTTAATTCAATTTACAACTATGTTAAAAACCACTACCTAGATAATCTACGGTTTGTAGCTTAATTAGCAACGTAAGCTGGGTATGTGAGAAGAGACTTAAGTTCGAATCCCACTAAATATATCTACAAGGAGAGGTGAGGAGCCTTAATTGTGACTAAGCCACAAAAGGGATTATCTCAATAGAATACTTGTAATCTATACCAAAAAAAAAAAATCTAAATTAAATGTAATATTCTTGATTTTTAGGCATATGTTACAAGTGAATAAGAGCCATCGAGAAACATTGTAGATATATAGTCAATGGCAAAATCGAGGGGGTGATAATGGGATCTAAAGCACATGCCAACCAATGGAGGAACTTCGAGATCTTGCCTAGTTACAGATCTGTCAAAAATCTTTTTTTTAAAATTTTTTTACATTAAGTGGGGAGGTGGATGCGTTTCAAATCTAACTCACTCGGGGAGCCCATATCTCCCCTCCTCATTGAACTAATGTGAGCATGGGATTTTCATCTCCAGGTTTCAATGATGAACAAATCGTTTGTTTGCTTCTATAGCTTTCTACAGCCGCATGAGTCAAAGTCAATTCAAGATTGAAGCTCTAGTCAATCGAACTTTAAGCCCTAGATCATTTCCCAAACCAAGAGAAAGGCTATTCTGGAACAACAATTATACGACTATTGCTATAGCCGCACAACTGTTGTGTTGATAGCCACACGGCTGTTTTGTGTTAATAGCCACATGGCTATCGACTAATGACCCACTCGGGTCTCATTCTTTAACAGAACTGTGACTCTTCCTCTTGGAAATGATTTTTTAGATTTTTTGGGCTAATTCTACAATGAAAAACCTCTCTTCTACCTATATAAACCTCACTAGAATCAGAATTAATAGTTGGCAACTTAAACTTGGAGAGAAAGGAGAAGAAAAGGAAAAAGGAAAATCAAACTTTTTCTTAAATTTTCATCTTTAATCTATATTTTGAGGCTTAAAATTGGTTAGAAATCTTAGGTAAACAAGTCACTAAGATTCTTAATAGGTATAGAGACTAAAATGAACACCAAACCCGTAACTTTTGGAGCTTGAAACAACTTCCGGAGCTTGAAGTTTAGGTGTAAAATCAGAGCCTTTCTTGGAGGATTTACACACCCTAAAGCTGTGGATCCATGAAACAAGGGTAAATATTTGAGAAACCGAAGCATTTGACTTGTCGATGTTTTATTTTATGCATCATTTACATATTTTCGAAATTGCTCTTTTTTGGTTTCTGGTCTAAAAACTAGAGCCGCACGGTTGTCGCTACAGCCACACAGCTATTGCTTCAATAGTCATACGGCTCTGGATCTTAAAACAGAACGCAAAACCAAAAAATTCAAATTTTCACTACTGATTTAGAAGTGACACCAGTACTGTTGTCTCCACACTCACACGGGTGTCACCTCGGGACAGAATCATAAAAATTGTTTTTCAAATATTTCATGACATTTGAACCTTAGATTTACATTCCAGAAGCATGTATTAAAACATAACGACGATAGAAACCTAGTTTCTTGCAAATCGACTCACTTGCCAGGCTAAATAATTAATCAGTAAAACCATTTTCAAAACCACTTTCTTAAAAATCAATACAGGGACGTTTCAAAATGTTTTCCAGGTCTAGTCAGTGAGATTTATCGAGTTTCTCTGGCTATCCCCCCAAATGCATGATCCTGACTCATTTATTATCCTATTTTGTCATAGTTGAGTCCTAAATGCGATTATTCATGTTTTAACATCTGTTTTGCAGGATTAAATGTATGTTTAAACTTGTTCATATATTAGAAGAATTCGTGTATTTCAGGCGATTATACTATGATTCCCCATTTGATTCATATGCATCCCATAGGGTAGTTTATTTGATTCGGTATGTATTGCTTTCTGTACCTTGCATAAACACCGTATGCTCTAAATAAAATTGACTTGGTATTATAAAATGCTATGATTTGATTGTTAAAGTATTTATTTTAATTAGATAATAAGAAAGTGACTTCTTCGGTCCTAGATTTCTGAAAGGTATAGTGGTTCTCACTTATTTCCGACTATACCTAAATTTTCCGGTTGAGCTGGTGTGAGCGGACGACGCGTTTTCGACGGGACGCGGGACTCCCTTTCGGGATGGGGCGCCACGATCTCGGGCGGATCCCTCCCTCGCGTGGGGTTTTATAAAGGAAATCCGCGTTTTGAAAAATAAATGGAATTCGATCTTAAAAAGAACCGAGACCTAAGTCTCGATGGATGTTGTAGGAGTCGCCACCCGGCTCAGCTCAACCGGGAAATTCTTATGTAGCTGAACCGGACGAACGGCCGCTACACTATCCAGAGATTCGGGTCCGGACAAGTCCCTTATTTCGTGTCTAATTAAAATAAATATTGTCAATGTTCTCAAATGGTATTTCAAAATCTAAAGTCCATTTTATTGAATATAAAAGGCATACAGCGCGCATACAAAATATTTAATATAAAAATAAGAAAAAGAAATAAATATTAATTGGCTTACAACCAAATCGAATGGAAAAATAAAAACTCTCGCCTCACTTATACAATCGCCTATATACACGAGAATCTAGAAAAATACAACCGCCTAGGATACACGATTTAATCTATTAAATTACATCCAAAATAAAAATAAAAATAAAAATAAAAAGAAATTAAAACCTGCAAAACAGAGGGTTAGCACAATATATACAGCACGCCACAATTAGGACTTAAATAGACAGAACGGGGAATCAGGAATTGGGGGCATGCATTTAGGGGGTAACCGGGTCGGCTCGGCTAGCCGGCCCGGTTAGACCTGGAAAACATTTTGAAACGTCCCTGTATTTTCGGTTTTGTGAGAAAACCATTTTGAAAACAATTTTACCGGTTCACATGCATTTTTCATATGTTAAGTGGGTTGGTGTCGTTGAATTGTTCTAAATGCAAATTTACTAGAAAATTGAATCTATGGTCGTGATGCACACAACAAAATTCGTTTTGATGATTTTTGGGGTTTTCTAATTTTTGGGATGAAGGTTGAAATTCTGATTCTGGAACACGGATTACAGTCGTACGACTGTAGTTTACAGTCGTGCGACTGTAATCAGTCCAAAATCAGAATTTCGCCAAAAGCCATTTTTAAGCAAAAACTGAAGAAAAATCGCCTGGAAACAAGAACAGTCGTACGACTGTATATACAGTCGTACGACTGTTCATGAAGACTAAGAACAGTCGTACGACTGTTCTTAGTTTCCAGGAACAGAAATACAAAAAATGCAGGAAAAACGCACAAAATTCACTTCAAACACCCAAAAAGCGAGGAAAAGTGTAAGGAAAAGAAGTGACTACCTTTTAGAAGCTATTCCAAGTCGTTTTTGACCCCTGGCGTCGCTCCAATCCCAACAAATTCGCACTTTTTTCCTTTGAATGGAAGTTGAGAGCTTTTTGTCCAAAATCCGAATTGCAAAGGGACTCTGATGGTTTAAGTCTGAATTCTTGATTTGGTTATGTAGTTAATTGATTATCCTAGGGATTTCTAACAAATTTCAACCTTAATTTTAAGAAATTAAAGAAAATCAAAGAGGAGAGAAATGAGTGTTTTTGTGGTTTTCTTTTTCTCTCTCTTCTCTTTCTCTCTCTAAGTCCCTTCTCACCAGAAATCTCCTCTCCTTTCCTTTCTTCTTTTTCTCCTTTTTATCTCCCTCCTTTCCTTTCTTCTTTTTCTCCTTTTTATCTCTCTCCTTTCCTGCTTGCTTGCTGCCAAACCCGAGCAATTAATGCTCCTCCTTTTTTTTCTTCCATTTCTGCTGCAGAGGTATGGGCCTCTGCAGTTTTTCCGATATTACAGTCGTACGACTGTAATTTTTAAATTACAGTCGTATGACTGTAACAATAGTCGTACGACTCTTCCCCCCCTTTTTTTTTTTTTTTTTTTTTTAAGTATAGAAAATTCCGGCGCTTACAGCTGCCCCTCGCATGATCAAATTCGACATCTAGCTCCAGGTCCATAACACCTGTGATGATGAATTTGAGAGCGTGAATCAAAGCGCCGTGAATGCTGGACTGAATCTTCTGATGAGATAGGCCGATATCGGGTTTAGGTTACCCGAGGCGACACTGGGGATAAAATAAGCCGATATCGGGTCTATGTTACCCGAGGCGAAATTGATGAAGAGGTTAGCCGATATCAGGTCTATGTTACCCGAGGCGATGCTGGAGATGAGATTAGCCGATACCGGGTTTAGGTTACCCGAGGAGAAATTGATGAGGAGATTGGCCGATATCGGGTCTATGTTACCCGAGGCGAAATTGATGAAGAAATAAGCCGATATCGGGTCTATGTTACCCGAGGCGAAATTGATGAAGAAATAAGCCGATATCGGGTCTATGTTACCCGAGGCGAAATTGATGAAGAGATTAGCCGATATCAGGTCTAGGTTACCCGAGGCGAAATTTACTGGGGAAATAAATGGAGCTGAGCTGGGCCGATACCGAGTTTACATTACTCGAGGCGGATCTGCTGGGGAGCTTAGATGATGGAGCGGATCTGGGCCGATGCCGAGCCTACATTATCCGAGGCGGACTCGCTGGAGATAGTTGAGATAATGGAGCGGACCTGGGCCGATATCGAGTTTACATTACTCGAGGCGGGTCTGCTGACTTGCTGAGGATATTAAGCTGGGGATGAATTCCTGCACTTAAAATGGCAAGTCTTCATTCCTTGATCGAGAGATTTTTAAACAAAAATTTTTGCCTCTTCGATCAAGAATGAAGACTAGCCGGAGATGAGTAATTAATATATGCAATGTATGGATGCATGATGATGTATATGTACATGTATGTATTTTCTGTTATTGGACGTTTCTGTCTTCCGCTGGGGAGATATGCTTTGCCCCTGGTTGATTTGCTTTTCTTGGGGCATTGTTTGATGATTATCAAAGAAGCGAGGTGACTGCTGGGGAAGAGTGTGACAGCTTGACTGAGGAAACAATTATGGTGTTCTTTGTGTAGACCCCGCCGGGAAATAGTATGGGGAACTCTGCTGGGGAGTGATGTGACGAATTCTGCTGAGGATGTTCTGTTTTTCCTGCTCCGTGGGAAGTTATGAATTTTTTTTTTTTTTTTTTTTTTTTTTTTTTTTTTATGCTCTAATTTTTGCCTGGGTAACCCAAATCAGGTTTTCAGCCCAGCGAGCCGCTCTAACTTTTGCCTAAGGCGCCTTTGCGGTTTTCACCTTAGCGAGCTTTTCATATGCCCTACCTTTTGCCTAAACTGCCCGATATGGGTTTTCAGCTTAGCGGGCCGCTCTAACTTTTGCCTAAGGCGCCTTTTCGGTTTTCACCTCAGCGAGCATTTTTTTTTTTTTTTTTTTTTACTAAAATGGTGTTGTGACCCTTTATTGCTCGTTTGGGAAGATGAACTGGACTTTAGAGGACGATAAGAGATTTCAAGTTGCATGTATTTGATACATTTTCATTTGTCAAATAATGCGATGATATCGATCAGTTGAATGCAAAGTGCTTTCTTTGAATGTGTGTTTATGCAAGACAACTTTGTTTGTGCATTTGTCATAACCATGCAAATATATTTAAACAAACACTCCACTTTATTGATGAAGTCAAAATGAGTACATTTGAAACAAGTTGGTTCCTAAATGGTATAGATTCCACACTGAGCCAGAATCCGTCACCAGTCGTCCTTTTCAGATTTTCCGACTGATTATTTTCTCTCGTGTCTTAACTTTTGCCTAGACCGCTCTTTTCGAGTTTTCAGTCTAGCAGACCTCTCCCTTTTTTTTTTTTATTTTTTTTTATACATGATAAAGCTTTAGCCTATCTTGGTTGATCGGGTTGGTGAACTCATTTCCATCCATGTCTATGATGCTGACAGCGCCTTTTGACAACACCTTCTTCACCACATAAGGTCCTTCCCAGTTAGGTCTGAACTTGCCCCTAATATCAACATTTGAAGGCCTTAGTTGCTTTAGAACCAAATCTCCTGCTTTCAACTGCCGCTTGCAGTATTTCACATTTCGATTATAGGCTCTAGCCATTCTGCACTGATACATCTGCAGGTGATCCAGTGCCTTTAGTCGCCTTTCATCTAGTGCAGCTAGCTACTCATATCTGGCTTGAACCCATTCAGTCTCTGGCAATTGAGCTTCCAGGACAACCCTGAGTGACCTGAGTTCTATCTCCACCGGCAATACTGCTTCCATTCCATATATCAAGGCATAAGGAGTTTCTCCTGTCGGCGTTCTGACACTGGTTCTGTAACCCCAAAGAGTATAAGGCAGTTTATCGGCCCAATCCCTGTAAGTGGTTACCATCTTTGATAAGATCTTCTTTATTGCCTTGTTAGCTGCTTCTACTGCACCATTAGCCTGTGGTCTATATGGAGAAGACTTATGATGTTCAATTCTATGTTCTGCGAATAGCTCAGCTGTTGCCCCTTGAAACTGTACTCCATTATCAGTTACTATGTGGTGAGGAATCCCATACCGAGTGAAGATATTTTTCTGGATGAACTTGACCATGTGCTTGGCTGTAATATTAGTGAAGGATTCTGCTTCGACCCATTTGGAGAAATAATCAACTGCTACAACTATGAATCTGTGCCCATTAGATGCAGCTGGATGAATTTCACCAATCATATCTATCCCCCATGCTGAAAACGGCCAAGGGGACGTTAGATTCTGAAGTTTAAGTGGAGGAAGATGACTAATGTCTGCATAGATCTGACATTCATGACATTTCTTCACCTTCCTTATACAATCTGCTTGCATCGTCGTCCAAAAGTAGCCTTGCCTCATGATCTTCCTAGCCATGGCAAGTCCATTCATATGCGGCCCACAGGATCCTGCATGTACTTGCTGCATCACTTCTTCTGCTTCTTACTCAGTTAGACACCTCAAAAGGACTCCATGTGCTGTTCTCTTATACAATTTGTCCTCGAAGATTCTGAACTGACTAGCCAATTTTCTCAGTGTCAACTTATCAGCAGCACTGGCCTCTTCTGGGTACTTTCCCTCCTTAACATACCGGTAAATGTCAAAGAACCATGGCTTTTCTTCGGCTGATAATTCCATTACTTCATGCACTTCGAAGCAAGGATGTCTGGAAGTGGCTATAACCAGTGGTTGAGCTTGTGTCTCTTTTGGATTTTCCCACATGGAGGACAAAGTTGCTAATGCATCAGCCATCTTATTCTCATCCCTGGGGACATGTCTGAATTCACACTGGCCGAATAAACCTTTTCTGAATTGCAACAACTCCAAGTAAGGCCTCAAGGCTTCTTCTTTTAGCTCCCATTCACCCTGAGCTTGCCTGATCACTAGAAGTGAGTCACCAACAATTAAGACATCATTTGCCCCTGGTGTTAGCAAAGCTTCCATCCCAAATAGGCATGCTTCATACTCTGCCCCGTTATTGGTTATGGGAAAAATCAACCTCTTGGATAAGGGAATGACTTCACCATCTGGCGTTGCTATAAGTACTCCAATTCCAGCGCCCTTTCTATTCACTGCCCCATCGAAGCACATGACCCACCTTTTCACTTCCACCATGGCTAACTGCTCATCAGGGAATTCCAGGTTCTCTATGTAATCTGATTCTAGGGGCTGGTTTGCCAGAAACTCCGCCACGGCTCGCCCTTTAATGGTTTTCTTCGTGATGTACTCGATGTCGAATTCAGACAAAAGTAATAACCACCTGGACAGCTTCCCAACCAATGCCGGTGCTTCATAGAGATACTTCATTGGATCCACTTTAGCCACAGCTTGTATCTTGTAGGATTGGAAATAGTGGCGCAGCTTCTTGGTCAACCAAATCATCGCCACACATGTCTTCTCCACCAGTGTGTACTTGGTTTCATACTCCAACAGCTTTTTACTAAGGTAGTAGATAGGATACTCCTTCTTGCCAGCTTGTTCTTGTGCAAGCATTGCCCCTATGGAGGATTCTTCAACTGCCAAATACAAAATCAGAGGCTTACCTGGGATTGGAGGACTCAACACTGGTGGCTTTACCAGGTAAGCCTTGATCTTCTCGAAGGCCAGCTGACACTTGTCATCCCACACAACCGGCTGATCTTTCTTTAATAGCTTGAAGATTGGCTCACAAGTGGAGGTTAGCTTGGCTATGAAGCGGCTGACATACTGCAAGGAACCCAGGAATGATCTGACCTCCTTTTCTGTCCTTGGAGCTGGCATATCTTGGATGGCTTTAATTTTATCTGGGTCCATTTCTATCCCCCTCTGGCTGACTACATGGCCTAACAGCTTCCCTGATGTGACCCCGAATATGCACTTCTTGGGGTTAAGTCGCAAGTTGTACTCTCCAATACGTGTTAGAAATCTATCCAGGATAACAGGGTGTTCCTCTCGGGTTGCTGATTTAACAAGCATATCATCGACATACACTTCGACTTCTTTATGGATCATATCATGCAACAGAGTTGTGACAGCCCTCTGATAAGTGGCACCGGCGTTCTTTAATCCAAAAGGCATCACTCTATAGCAGAAAGTACCCCATTCTGTGATGAATGACGTTTTCACCTTGTCGATCACATCCATCAGAATCTGGTTATACCCCGAAAGGCCATCCATGAATGAGTACATTGCCGCTTTTGCTGCGCTATCAACTAGGACGTCAATATGTGGCAGTGGAAAGTTATCTTTTGGGCATGCTTTATTCAAGTTCCTGTAATCAACGCATACTCTAACCCTTCCATCCTTTTTAGGCACGGGGACAATGTTGGCTAGCCATTTCGTATACTCTACCACTTCGAGAAACCTGGCATCTATCTGTTTGGCCACTTCTTCCTTCACCAGTGTAGCCCATTCCGGCCTTAGTCTTCTCAACTTCTGCTTTACCGGTCTGAACTTGGGGTCCGTTGGGATTTTGTGCACTGCTATTTCTGTATCTACACCCGGCATGTCTTCATAAGACCAGGCGAAAGCTTTAACATGTTTTTGGAGTATTCTTATTAATTCTCTTTCTTCCTCGGATTTTAGCTCATGTGAAATGAGTACCATTTTAGGGTTTTCATCTGTACTTATATTGATTTCATGCAATGCAGTGTCATATATGCTAAATATGCTTGATGGTGATTTAAATGCATGCACAGAATTGTCAGGATAAACATCACACAAGTAAGCAAACTAAGATTTCATTGCATTGAACTTATCATAGAGTACATCAGTTACATTGAAAATGGAAGAAATAGATACAACAAAATCATTTTCATCCTCCACAGGCGGAGGGCCTTGTTCTTCCTCAGCTTCCATCTTTCCTTCCAGAGCATCATCCGGGACTGCAGCTTTCTCTGCTTCTTTTTCGGTCACTTGTGCCTTAGCTTTTTCCATAATCTTAGCGATTTCAGCAACCACAGAGTCTAAGTTCACTTTGGCCATTAGTTCTTCGCCAAATCCTTCCTTGGATTTCCCAAAAGCTTTGGTTAATACAGCAGTCAAAGCTCCCGAGATCACTTCTGTAGCTTCAGCAGAGGTCTTCTTTTCATCTTCTTCCTTGGCCACCTCTATGGTTTCTGCTACCACCTCAGATGATTCTCCTTTCAAAATTTCAAATTCAGTAGTTGCTTTTTCTATCATTACAGGGGCTACTGGCTCTTCCTGGCTTTTTTCAAAATCCACAACATCTGCAAAGATCTCAAAGCCAGGGTGCTCGACATTTCCAACCAGCACCGGTTCAGCTTGGCCCTTGTAAAGGCTTTCTCCCGCCTTCAGAAATGGCTTCATCATGGCCCTGCCATTCTTACCCTTTTTCAGGTTCTTATGCTCGGACGGCCCTTCTTCATAACCAAGGCCGTACTGCTTTGACTTTCCCGAGTCGATCTTGAATTCTGGCACACCTTGTAAATTAATCCCGAGTCCCATTCCCGGGACAAAGTTCAGCTTGTACAGATATCGGGATAGCCACTCCGGCATGTAGTTCTCATAAAGGACCATAGGGGCATCTGTGGTTTCCTCCTCCTTAATGACAGCAATTTGGAATCCACCAAAAGGAACCACTCCTCCATCCACTGCAGCTACCATCGACTGGGCGTCTGCCTCAACAGTCACAATTCTGTCATTCATTGAAGAATCTAATCTTCTGATGCAATGTGGAAGGAACACCTCCCAGAGGATGGAACCAAGGCCTTCCAAGCAATAAGGAGAAAGTGACCGGGATATCGATCACTGTGAAAATAACCATGGACTTGATAGGCCCAATCTCCACTTCTGTTTCGAAGGTCCCTATCACTGTTCTCTTAGAATCATCATATGCCCGAATGACTGTTGAGGACCTCTTCAACACTTCTTCATTCATGCCTAGAAACGGTAGCATTTTCAGTGGGCAAATATTCAGAGCTGAGCCGTCATCCACCATAACGCACGGCATCACCTTATCCATGATATGGGCTCTAATGTAAAGAGCCTTGTTGTGAGCCTTTCCTTCTGCTGGTAGGTCTTTCTCAGAGAAAACAATATTAGGAGCTTCAGCATGGACTTTGTCTAGCAAGCAGCACATTTCCTCTGGTGAAGCTATAGGGGAGACTTCAATTTCTGATAGCTTCTTCACCAAAGCCTCCCTATGCTCTCTGGAGGTCATAAGCAAGTGCCACAAACTAGCTTGTGCAGGGGTCTTCTTCAGTTGGGAAATGACCAAATCTTCTTTCTCGACTCTTTCTGGTGCCGAAGTACCGCCTGACCCATTCATCGGTGCTTTATCTTTCGTCTGATCTGCCGGCTGATATACCCTTCCACTTCGGGTCACATGCTGCACTTCTGAAATCTTCAGCTTCTCAACAGCTGGAAGTTTAACAGCTTCTCTTCTGTCAAATTCTTCGTACTCATCTTCGGAGTCAAGATCATCCAGACTTATGGGCTTGATCTCCTTACACCCCTCCTTTTCCTCACATTCAGGCTCCACTTCGGGTTCCCCTACCGCTACTGCTTGAATCTTAGGGTTTGCTTGCAGAACTTGGGCAAATATAAAGTTAGCCGGCAACCCCGACTGAACCATGTTAACCCGCTTCTCAAATGCCGGCAGGGGGTTGGTTTTAGTGCTGGGTTTGGCTGGCTCTTGCAGCTTTCCCTCGTCAATGAGCTTCCGGATAGCATCCCTTAGCTTGTAGCAGTTGTTGGTTCGATGGCCTGTCACCACATGATAAGTGCAGAAGTTGTCCTTATCCGCTTCAGATGGCTTCTCAAATGGCTTTAAAGATTGCAGTAGGCCGCCATTCCTACACTTGGCGAATATCTTTGCTAAAGTAAGAGTCCAAGGCGATATGCCTTGTCCTCCAGGACCTTTGTTCTGGTTGCTTTGTTGCTGATTCACAGTAGCCACTTCGACCTGCTTCACCTCTGATGACTGCCCCTGTTTGCCACTAGAACCTGAACCAGAACCACTGCCAGACCCAACTGCTGTGGTTGATCTATACCCTGAACTGTACCCTGTACTTCTTCCCCCTTTCTGACCAGCTGGCTTCTCCTCTTCATCCCTTTCTATCTTCATGGCCATGCTATAGACCTCACTAAGCTCCTTGAAGGAATGGAATTTCATGTTGTTCTTGAAGATATCTTTGCTGCCATCAATGAGCTTCTGTATAAGCTCGTCTTCATCAGGGCGGTTCTTTAGGAGGATCATCTTGTTCATCCACCTCTGGTAGTATTCATCAAAGGGCTCGTTGAATTTCTGCTTCACCCTCTCCAAATCATACAGCTTCACCTGGATCTTGGTGTTGAAGCTGTAGTATTTGATGAAGGCAGCAGACAAAATTTCCCAATCAGATTGCTCCTCCTCTGACAGTGAGTTATACCATCCCAAAGCACCTCCCTCCAGTGTGGTGGGGAAAAGATTAATTAATTGTTGCTTTGTAGCGCCTGCTGTTAGCATAACCCGGGCATATAAATTCACATGGGCCTCCGGCGAGCCCATTCCTTTGTAAGTGGGGACTTTCGGCACCTGGAAGCCGATAGGAAATGTCTCGATGCCCCTACTGATCATGGCATCAATGTTCACCCCCTTCTTGGATTCAGCACTGATCCCGACCCCCTTCTTCAACTGGGCCATGACCTCGTCTAGCTCAGAGCACTTGGCTTTCATCCTCTGTTCCATAACTGCCTCTATCTCCTGCAGCTTTTCAAGACTAGCCGAAGCGTCACCACCATGTTGGGATGACTCAGCTTCTTTTTCTTTCCCGGCTCCACTACCACCGGTCTCACCAGCTTCTCTAACCACTGCCCTCATTTCTTCCTTTAACATGTCGCGGAAATCCTGCGACCTGAAGAAATCTCTCAGAACATCAGCCATACTCGGTGTCTGCTCTGCCATATTCATTCCTTCCCCAGACTCAGAATCACTATCACTCTTAACTACCCTTTGTCTCCTAGCCGCCCTTGAAGCTTGGGATCTTGTCCAAGGTCGCTCCAGTGTATTCTGCTTGGGGTAGACAGGAGGTATTAGGGTCGTGAATGAATGACGTGATATAACATGAAAATTAAGACATGCTTGAGATGCATGGAGTGAAATTGTGCATGGAATGGTGCTATGAAAGGTTCCCTTTTATTATTATTTTCGAGGCATTCCAAGAACACCTAATGTTTATGCAAAAATGTCACGTGTGGGCCACCACACGGACAGAACTTCGGTGCCTTTGGGGCATCTAATGAATTCATGAAATGGTCGCGTGTATACCGGCACACGGACGTAGTTTCGACGCTTTATAGGTCTATGAGATGACATGAAATGGTCGCATGGGCCGGGCCCACAGACAAGGTCTTGATGCTTTTGAGCATATGATATGGAATGATGTTATGAGAAAGTCACGTGTAACAGGAACACGGACAAGGATTCGGCATTCGAGGAACGCCTTTCATGATTTGGTGATGTTACGAGCCTACATGTATACTAATCGGGCACTCGGGGAGTACCTTAAATGGTGAATTAATGTCGTGAAGTGGTCGGATGTGGACCACAATGTTATATGATATTTATGATGGATGGGTATGATGTCATGAGATGCATCGTGTAAATTATTACACAAAAATGGGCCTAAGGCCGTTGTGGCTTTTATTGAATGAAATGATATTGGTGGAATGGCCGAATGCAATCCGGTGCATTGGCAAAACACGGGTAATTTTGGGTACCCGATATGTTATGAAATGGGATGGAATGGTCATGATAGGCGTCCTTGAAATGCCTCTTAATTTAATTTAATTTAAGTGAAATGTAGTGAATGAACATGTCACACAATATGCAAATGGCTGCACAAAAACGTGGGTTAGGATATATGACATACATAATGATGTTATGAATGCTATGTCAAAAATAAAATGTTAATCACACAAGTTTAATGTTATGGCTGAAAAAGAAATCGTTACTATGGATGACAAGCGAATGAATTAATGTTTTACACACGAAATAAAATGCAAAATGGCTGCATAAAAAATGTGGGTTAGTATCACACAAAGATGTTTGTGTATGGTATGTCATATGTATGGAAAATGGTGATTATGGTATGTTATGCATGCGTCGGTGATGTGTCACGGAACGGTGAAGAACACATAGCAAGCAAAATGAATTCTTCCAACCTTATTCCTCCAACGTGGTCGGTCTCAAAAAATTTCTAACCGAGTCCTAGGTGGGGTTCACTTCGATCACCAACAGGGGGTGATGAAGGCGCGATTTTATTATTATTCATACAATTATTTTGGTATCCTAAGGGAATCCAACTAGGGCTGCCTATATGGGTTCGGTCCAAGTCGGGATAACATCAAGGCTCTCATAGCAAGATATACTCCTCACTTCTCCCCACTCAAGGGTCCTAGCGAAGGGGTTCCTACGAGGCTATGAGTGGTGTTTCGTATTCGTGCCCCTAAGACCAGGAGGAATTTAGGCGACACTTCAACAATCCACCGGGCTATAAAGGATACCTAATCTAATGCAAGAAATGGCTAACTAAAAATGCAAATGAAATACCAAAAGAGAATCATCCGCCTTATTTTAATTAGACACTTTTCAGGGCTTGTCAAATTCTTTTAAGTTTTTAAGAAAACTTTTTTTTTTTTTTAAAAAGAATCCCCAGCGGAGTCGCCACTGTGAGCAGACGACGCGTTTTCGACGGGACGCGGGACTCCCTTTCGGGATGGGGCGCCACGATCTCGGGCGGATCCCTCCCTCGCGTGGGGTTTTATAAAGGAAATCCGCGTTTTGAAAAATAAATGGAATTCGATCTTAAAAAGAACCGAGACCTAAGTCTCGATGGATGTTGTAGGAGTCGCCACCCGGCTCAGCTCAACCGGGAAATTCTTATGTAGCTGAACCGGACGAACGAACGCTACACTATCCAGAGATTCGGGTCCGGACAAGTCCTTTATTTCGTGTCTAATTAAAATAAATATTGTCAATGTTCTCAAATGGTATTTCAAAATCTAAAGTCCATTTTATTGAATATAAAAGGCATACAGCGCGCATACAAAATATTTAATACAAAAATAAGAAAAAGAAATAAATATTAATTGGCTTACAACCAAATCGAATGGAAAAATAAAAACTCTCGCCTCACTTATACAATCGCCTATATACACGAGAATCTAGAAAAATACAACCGCCTAGGATACACGATTTAATCTATTAAATTACATCCAAAATAAAAATAAAAATAAAAATAAAAAGAAATTAAAACCTGTAAAACAGAGGGTTAGCACAATATATTCAGCACGCCACAATTAGGACTTAAATAGACAGAACGGGGAATCAGGAATTGGGGGCATGCATTTAGGGGGTAACCGGGTCGGCTCGGCTAGCCGGCCCGGTTAGACCTGGAAAACATTTTGAAACGTCCCTGTATTTTCGGTTTTGTGAGAAAACCATTTTGAAAACAATTTTACCGGTTCACATGCATTTTTCATATGTTAAGTGGGTTGGTTTTCAGGAGAACTGGGTCTCCGTCGTTGAATTGTTCTAAATGCAAATTTACTAGAAAATTGAATCTATGGTCGTGATGCACACAACAAAATTCGTTTTGATGATTTTTGGGGTTTTCTAATTTTTGGGATGAAGGTTGAAATTCTGATTCTGGAACACGGATTACAGTCGTACGACTGTAGTTTACAGTCGTGCGACTGTAATCAGTCCAAAATCAGAATTTCGCCAAAAGCCATTTTTAAGCAAAAACTGAAGAAAAATCGCCTGGAAACAAGAACAGTCGTACGACTGTATATACAGTCGTACGACTGTTCATGAAGACTAAGAACAGTCGTACGACTGTTCTTAGTTTCCAGGAACAGAAATACAAAAAATGCAGGAAAAACGCACAAAATTCACTTCAAACACCCAAAAAGCGAGGAAAAGTGTAAGGAAAAGAAGTGACTACCTTTTAGAAGCTATTCCAAGTCGTTTTTGACCCCTGGCGTCGCTCCAATTCCAACAAATTCGCACTTTTTTCCTTTGAATGGAAGTTGAGAGCTTTTTGTCCAAAATCCGAATTGCAAAGGGACTCTGATGGTTTAAGTCTGAATTCTTGATTTGGTTATGTAGTTAATTGATTATCCTAGGGATTTCTAACAAATTTCAACCTTAATTTTAAGAAATTAAAGAAAATCAAAGAGGAGAGAAATGAGTGTTTTTGTGGTTTTCTTTTTCTCTCTCTTCTCTTTCTCTCTCTAAGTCCCTTCTCACCAGAAATCTCCTCTCCTTTCCTTTCTTCTTTTTCTCCTTTTTATCTCCCTCCTTTCCTTTTTTCTTTTTCTCCTTTTTATCTCTCTCCTTTCCTGCTTGCTTGCTGCCAAACCCGAGCAATTAATGCTCCTCCTTTTTTTTCTTCTATTTCTGCTGCAGAGGTATGGGCCTCTGCAGTTTTTCCGATATTACAGTCGTACGACTGTAATTTTTAAATTACAGTCGTACGACTGTAACAATAGTCGTACGACTCTTCCCCTTTTTTTTTTTATTTTAAGTATAGAAAATTCTGGCGCTTACAGCTGGCCAAGGGGTGACTCCTATATCTTCTTCGAGATTTCAGTTTCGAATCTTTTACAAATATTATTTTCCAAAATGAATTTCATATTATAACTATTATGCAACAAAACAAAACTAATAAAAATTTCTCAGTTCGCTTTATCACGCCGTATATATAAAACGTCGTTGCTCACAACTAAGTTTAATGGAACTTGTTGAAAAACATTGACAAGAAGAAAAATGATGTTTGGAATTAAGAGGTTGAAGAAAACCATCGGATTCCCTTTCATTATTTTTCCTTTTTTATTAAATAAAACAATGAGTTTAATGCATAGTTATGAAAATCAAACTTGGCAGGCCGGTTTGACTGGGTTCGTCCATAACTAGAGGCTAGTCCGATTGATTTTCACACGATCTTTCAAAATGATCAAATACGGCTGTCAAACGGCCTGACTGACTGGTCTAACTATAAAATCAGAGAATTGAACCAATTTTTTTGTTAGACCAGGTTGCTTTTTTATTTTTCATAGAAATTAATTTTTTTTAGAAAAAGTTATGGTTCGATAGGATTAGTTTTTAATTTTTTCATTAATATATTGTTAAAAAAATATATAAAATAAAATATTTTTTTAAATCAAATTAGCTTTCAATAATAATTATTAAAAACTATAATAAATATATTTAGCTTTTTTAAATTAATATAGTGTTAAAAAAATTTTCATTTTGTAAAGCTATTCTCGAAATGTTTAATTTTCACAAGTTATAAATTAAAATTGTATTATTATTTTAATATATTTGTTAAAATTTGTTTAACTTTTTTTATTCCTGTAAAATCTCAACTTATGTGAACTTATACCTTTTACCAATTCAATAACCGATTGGGTTTTGAAAAACATGGTTTAAAGGCTTTAGCAATAAAAGAACAAAATGGTACCCACCAACTCACTTGGAATCTAATTCTCTCATCCCATAGGCTTTTTTTTTGTTGAAACATCAAAAATTCATTTCACGAAAGGTTAGAAACAATTAAAGCCCTGATTAAAGAAGGCCAATAAAACCATGTCCCTTGACATGTCAAAGAATCATCTGTTCTAGCTAACAAATAAGCAGCTTGATTTGCAGACCTTTTAGCATAAACAAAACGAATTGAATTAAATCTCTGAGCTAACTCTAGACAATCCATAATAACTAAACCCATAGAAGAGTGAATGCCTGAGCCCGAATTAAGTTGATTTACTAAGGTTAAAGCATCCAACTCAACAATAACATTATCTACATGTAGCTGATTTAGCCAACTCAATGCCTCCCTACAACTAAAAGCTTCACCAAGGTCCGGGTCACCACTACCAGACAACAAAGTACTACGTGCCACTATAACCATGCCAAGATGATTTCTAATAATGCAGCCATGTCTCAGTCTCACCCCTTCATAAAAAAGACCAACATCCACATCACATTTAATAAACCTAGACGACGACCTTCTCCAACTTTCCGCCCTTGCCACTCTAGTACTAATAGACCGGTTATGGACCTCAGCTACCTTCCATTCCTGTAAAAAACTAAAAGCATGTAATTAAACTTGAGACATAGGTCGCAATTTGTGCTCGCATACTGTAAGCACGAATTTTTCCAATCTCAATGATGAGAATCGAATTAGTTATCCTTTGTATTGAGTTTTCTACAAGAACCAATTTCAAGATGAAAACGAGCATTGAACAAGTTTGGGAACGAACCTGAGAATCGTCCGAGAAATCAGTGGTTAGACCTAATTACCAAAAGAGCCGTACGACTCTTGTTTTATGTCGCACAGCTCAACTTTTAAGCCATACGGCTCTATTGAAAATGTTTAAGCTGAGAAACCGATTGGAAATTTCAAAATCCTTACCTGAAGAAAAAGAACCGTATGGCTCAACTCATAAGCCGTACAACCTTTCTCCTAAGCCATTTGAGCCTTACGGCTCATCTCCTAGACAGGCAAAAAAAAATTCCAAAATGGGTGGGAAGAGAGGACAAAAGATTTGAATCTCGAATGGGAGAAAGAGAGATAAAAAAAAAAGAGAGGTAAGGAAAAGAAAAAGGGAAGAGTTATGAAACCAGAAAAGAAAAGAAAGAAGTTAGAGGGAAGAGTTTCAAGAGAGTATCATTTCCAACTCTAAACACCTCTAAAACCAATCTTAAACACTCAAACATTTATTTGTAATCCTCTGTTTGTGATCTCAGAGATGATTCGGGGCAAAAGTGAAGTCATTCGAAATCTACTTGCATCCCAAGAATCTATTTCGAAAAACTTGAAAAAATTGATCGAAGAAGTCCTAGAACAAAAGAAGCTAGTTCCTACTAGTGAAGAACAGCAGGGAAGAAAAGTTCCTTTCACTGAAGAGATCATGAACAAACCCCTACCAAAGAAATTCAAAATGCCCTAGTTGTCCACCTACTCTGGAAAAAGTGATCCTCATGATCATATGCAGAATTATGAAGCTGTAATGTTACTAATGGATGGGAGGATGGAATAATGTGTCGGGCGTTCTCGCTTACATTGACCGAACACGCACGCACATGGTTTAATAGCTTGAAGGAAGGATCCATCTCTAGCTTTGAATAGCTCCGTAAGGAATTCATAAATGCTTTCATCATCAATACTAGGAGAAAAAAGGATGCAACATACCTTATCACCATAAAACAGGAGGAAAAAGAAAGCCTGAGGGACTACGTTGAAAGATTTCGGGCTGCAACATTAGAAGTTCAGGATCTTCAAGTAGGAATGGCAGTTACAGGAATCCTTCAGGGAACAAGATCACGAGATTTTCAAAAATCTCTATCTTACGATTAGCCTTCTAGCCTCGGTGATCTATTTAGTCACGCTAATAAATTCCTCCTTTCCAAAGATGTCATGAGAAATGTAGCGGGAGGGGGAAGTTAGGATAGAATAAGGAAAGAGAGGAATGAAGTGAATGACGGGGGTAAGAAGAATGGAAAAGGGAAAGAAGCAAGCCATACTCCCAAGTTGAGACTTGAAAGTTTCACACCTCTACTCCAACCTCGCTCTAACATCCTGGCAGCTATAGAAGGATCTGGACTTCTTACTTTCCCTCAAAAAGCCAATCAGACGATGGGAAAGTTCACTGATACTTATTGCCAATTTCATAAAACATATGGTCATTCTACGGATAGATGCAGAGAATTGATGAATGAGATAGAAGCCTTAGTACGTCAGGGCAAACTTGGGAGGTTCGTGTATGCAGAAAATTGGAGAAAGGAAAGACCTTCATACCCAAAGAGAGACAGATACCCAGATGATAGGCAGCAAGACGATTGAGGATATGTGAAACCAAGAGAAGGGAGGAAGGATGAGATCCCTGCTCTAGATAATAAACCAACCCATCCAGTGATAAATGTCATCTTAGGTGGAGAAACCCTGGCAGGAAGGTCATCTTCATCAAGAAATGTTTATGCAAGACAGGCTTATGAAGTGAACAATGTCATCAAAGCCCGAGAAGAAGAATCCATAGTCTTTACATCGGTAGATCAAGGAAATGTGATAATACCCCATGATGACACAATGGTCATCTCAGCCATCATCATGAAGTTCCCAGTAGAAAGGATTCTAATCGTTAATGGTAGCTCCGTTAACCTTCTTTACTGGAACTGTTTTGAAAAGATGAACATATCCCTTGATAGACTCAAAGAAGCACAATCCCCTTGTTCAGTTTTTCTGGTGAAGCTGTCCTAATAGAGGTGTCGATCCAGTTACCCATCACCCTGGGTGAAGATCCCTACAGTATCACAAGGATGGCAAACTTCATGGTGATCAGGATGGCTTCTCTAGCATATAATGCAATATTTGGAAGGCCATTATTGAATAATATGGGAGCAGTGATCTCCCCAAGCTACTTGTTAATGAAGTTCCCTACCCCAAAGGGAATAGGCCAGTTGCGAGGTGATCAGAAAAAGGCTCGGAACTGTTACATATCCTCTACAAGAGGGAAAGAGATTGTAAAAGGAGAAACATTAACCATCTCAGAGGAGTCAGAGAATAAGCCAAAGCCAGTTGAAGAAGTTGAAACTGTAGGATTGAAGGAAGATGAGCTGGACAAAATAACATACGTTGGGACTCAAATGCAATGGGAAGCCAGATCAGAAGTAATAAAATGCTTAAGACAGAATACAGATGTTTTTGCATGGGCTCCTACGGATATGCCTGGCATTAGCATAGAGGTAGCTTCTCACCATTTGAATGTTGACCTAGGGCTAAAACCGGTTAAGCAGAAGAAGAGGAGCATAGCACCCGAAAGACAACAAGTCTTAGAAGAAGAAATAGACAAATTACTCCAAGCCAACTTCATTCGAGAAGTTCATTATCAGGATTGGCTTGCAAATTTCGTGATGGTCAAGAAGCCAAACGGGAAATGGAAGATTTGCATAGACTTCACTGATTTAAACAAGGCTTGTCCAAAAGATTCCTACCCTCTACCACAGATTGATAAAATGATAGATCAAACCTCTAGGTATGAATTGTTGAGCTTCATGGATGCTTTCATGGGGTACCACCAGATAATGATGAATCCTTTAGATGAAGAGAAGACAGCATTCATCACAGAAAAAGGAACATACTGCTATAGAGTAATGCCTTTCGGGCTTAAAAACACTGGTGCAACATATCAAAGGATGGTCAACAAAGTATTTAAACCCCTATTGGGAGATACTATGGAGGCATATGTGGATGATATGATTGTCAAAAGCAAGAAAGGTGAATCCCATGCTGAAAAACCCAGCAAAGTGTTTAGTGTTTTGAGATGCTACAGCATCAAACTCAATCCAAACAAGTGCACCTTCGGGGTACAATCAGGAAAGTTTCTCGGTTACATGATAACTGAAAGAGGTATAGAAGCAAACCTAGAAAAAGTGTAAGCTATACTAGACATGAAATCTCCAACTTCAGTTAAAGAAGTGCAGCGATTAACCGGGAGGATAGCAACTTTGAATAGATTCCTATCCAAATCAGCCGAGAAAAGCCGTCCTTTTTTCAAGACTTTGAGGGCGGCAAAAAACTTTGAATGGACACCCGAATGCAAAAAAGCTTTCAAGGAGTTGAAGGAGTACTTAAAGGAGATACCTCTTCTAAATAGACCAGAACCGGGGGAACCATTATTCGTATATTTGGGTGTTAGTAGTGTTATCTAAGGAAGGTATGAGCACGTGGAAATTATTTATGGATGGAGCATCTAGTTCATCAGGCAGTGAAGCAGGGATAATGCTAATGTCTCCTGAAAGGGACCCCATCGTATACTCCCTACGTTTTGCTTTAACATTGTTGAATATGAGGCCCTTATTGCTGGAATGAAGTTCGCCAACCAATTACAGATTAAAAATATAGTAGCACATAGTGATTCACAGTTGGTGGTTCAACAATTTTATGGGGAATATGAAGCAAAGGAGCCTGTCATTATTCAATACCAGCGTAAAGTCACATCATTAGCAAAGGTATTTGAAGAATTTCAGTTAGTACAGATCAACACAAGTTGCAATGCTCATGCAGATGCATTATCCAAGCTAGCCTCATCATTGGATACGAAAGGAAGAATCGTGCATCTTGAGGAACTTAAAAGGTCGAGCATAGAAGAAAAGATAGTAGCATGTGTCGTTGAAGGGCAAGATTGGAGGACCCCATTTATAAAGTTTTTAAAGACAGGGGAACTGCCAACTGAGTCTATGGAAGCCAAAAGGCTTAAAATGAGAGCATCTCGTTTCACTTTGATTAAAGACACCCTATAGAAGAAAGGGTACTCCATGCTGCTTCTAAAATGTCTTGGCCCAGAAAAAGCAAAATATGCATTAGCTGAGATACATGAGGGAATATTTGGACAACATCTAGGAGCAAGAGCTTTAGCAACCAAAGTTTTAAGGGCGGGATTCTTCTGGCCCTTATTGAGAGATAATGCTCCAAAAAAGGTTAAAGAATGTGATAAATGTCAGAGATTTGCCCCCATACAACATGCTTCAGTTTCAGCCTTCAGAAGTTCCATTGAGCTAACTCCATTTGCTAAATGGGGATTAGATTTATTGGGACCGTTCCCACAAGCAACTGGAGGAAGAAAATTTCTTATGGTAGCCACTGACTATTTCACCAAATGGGTAGAGGCTGAGCCCTTAACTACCATCACAGCAAAGAAAATAGAAGGCATTATATGGAAAGACATCATCTGTCAATTTGGGATACCAAGGGTCCTGATGGTGGATAGAGGAAAGCAATTTGATTGTGACTCACTCAAGAAGTTTTGTGACAACCTGCATATTCAGCTTAGCTTTGCCTCAGTAGCCTACCCTCAAGCTAATGGTCAAGTAGAAAGAGCCAATCGAACCATTAAAGAAGGCTTGCAAATGCGTTTAGATAAAGCAAAAGGATCATGGGTCGATGAGCTCCCGTCAATCCTTTGGGCATATAAAACTACGAGTAGAATTTCAATAGGAGAAACCCCTTTCAGTTTAGTCTATGGAACAGAAGCATTGATCCCTATTGAGATAGGAGCAACCTCTCCTAGAATGATTGAGTTTGATGAGGAAGCCAATTCTAAAGCAATCAACGCCAACTTGGATTTATTAGATGAACATAGAGATCAAGCATGCATACGATTAGCTGCATATCAACAGAGAGTTTCTCGGTATTACAATTCAAGGGTTAAAGAAAAGTCACTAGCCAAGGGAGATCTTGTTCTAAGGAAGACAGCAATAACTAATGCTCATACGAAAGAGGGAAAGCTTCGACCAAATTGGGAAGGACCCTACCGAATCAGAAAGGTGATTGGTCCAGCAACTTGCAAACTAGAAACTCTGAATGGAAAAAAAATACCAAAACTTAGAATGCTAACCATTTGAAGCTTTATTTTCAGAGCAATTGTATTTTGTAACTACCATTATGAATCAATAAAGTTAAAGGAGCCGTGATTGCGGTCTCATGGTTTTTCCCCTCACCGGGGTTTTCCGCGTAAAAATATTGGGTGTCATGCCTTTCATTCATTTTTTATTACTCATTGATCCACCAATAAAGATTATAGAATTTATCCTTTGAAATTGTTAAGACATATGGTAGGTCAACAAGCTTATCTTCTATGAGGGAAGAAAGTTTACTGCCATGATGCATGCAGTGATATTTTTCAAAACTATTAAGACATATGGTAGGTCAAAAAGCTTATCTTCTATGAGGGAAGAAAGTTTACTGCCATGATGCACGCAGTGATATTTTTCAAGGCTGTTAAGACATATGGTAGGCCAAAAAGCTTATCTTTTATGAGGGAAGAAGGCTTGCTACCATGATGCACGTAGTAATATTCTTCAAGGCTGTTAAGACATATGGTAGGCCAAAAAGCTTATCTTCTATGGGGGAAGAAATCTTGCTGCCATGATGCAAGCAGTTTATAAAAAATCAAACATGGGTCGTGAGAAATTTCCAAGTATAAATTTATAAAAAATCAAACTCACTTTAACTAAAATTGCATGTGATTAGGGAGCGATTAACATTGATTAACATTGATTATGAAGGAAAAGCAGATAAACATAAATTCCCAATAAAAGAATCTCTATATATCATAAATCCCCAAAACAAAAAATTCTCATGAAAAATATAAGGAATGAAAATAATGAATGAAAATCTAAGATGCAGGATCTACATCGGCAGAAGGTTCATCATCAGCACCATGATCCTTATCTAAATCTTGCAAGGCTGATATCTAATCACCCGAAACTATATCTGAAGATTCCGTGACTCCATTCTTCCCATAGAAATCCCAAGGTCCACCAAGATTCTTCAGATCATCAAACAAGCCTTTATTTACACAGGTAGCACTGTCCTCCTCACTCGGATAAAAAGTCTTCCAATTAGTATGGTGGGAAAGAGATTCAGTCTTCGAAAAGACTAACTCAGGATGAGAATGACCATCCTCCTGCTCAAGGATTTGCCGAGCAAGATAAAAACCTCTCTTGGAGAAGCTGACCCTGGCTACACATTTTCTTTCGTAACAGTCTTTGGACTCCCTGTACTCGCAAACTTCGGTAGAACGAATGGAAGCATGGTCACTATTGAGCTTCTGCACAACGCCAGTCTCATCAACCAGCTTCAGTTCAAGCCTCTTGATATCATCTTTGAGGAGTGTGTTCTACTTATCTAACTTCTCATAATCATTGTTTAGAATAGCATATTTGGATTCCATGGCTTTTAAGTTTACTTGATTAGCTTCCAAGGATTTAACACGGTCTTGAAGCTTCACATTCAGACTCTGACTTTCTTGAAGCTTCCCTTCAACCTCTTGAAGTTTCCCTACAAGGTTTTCAACCATCTGCTTTAGCTTTCGGGCAAATCCAAAAGCCACCGAAGCACGTTGGGCCCCCTACCATCAAAACAAAGAAAATATGTTATACTTAGATAAAACACGTAATTTAAAGTACATATTTATACGATGTTGAACAAAGATACACACTCCAACAATTCTGCGCTCAGCCATATCAAGGTTGTCACACAAATCCTTACAGTAGCTCTCCTCATCACGAGGGAGAATAGAGGAAATCATCAGCTTAGAAGCTACCCCCTGCAGGTCAACGAAATCGGTATTTAGGAAACTAGGGTAAAACCTGAAATCCTCCCCTTGAAAGGTAGTTTTCAAAGGAGTGTTTTTATAGACGTTGTAAGATGCAACGGGTGTGCCCATCCTTGGAAAAACAAGATCCATTCTAGGTAAAGATTATGAGAGAAGTTTCTTCCTCTCATGAGGAAGAGGAATGTTAGAATGAACCCTTTCATCTCTTGTATTCCGCATCGATTGAGAGCCACCTCTCTCATCCCAGGCAGAGGAAGAGGAAGAGCGATTTGGTGATAAGGTTGACACACCCTTCTTAGCCTTACTGGGAGGATCGACCTCAGAAGATTTAAACTTTGGCTGCACATGAGGGATCAAAGAGTTCACACCAACGGTGACCTTTGGAATAGAGACCTCTGATGAAGCAGTCGATGGAGCTGAAGGATGAGCTTTCTTTAGAGCTGAAGCATCACCCTCTGAAATGATTTAAGAGGTTGGAGAAGTCTCTGCTCTAGAACTTTTTTGTCCAGTTGCAAAAGCGGCGAAAGCAGAATTCTCAGCGGCAAAAACAGCAAAAGTAGAGTTTTCTGATAGAGTCATGCCTACAAAAGGAAATTGTCAGTAAACATCCATGATTTGAAAGGACGAGAATCATATATGATATCATATATTGTTTTAACTAATCACCATAGTCAGATAAGAAAGTTGTATGACTAGAAGGGATATCAGCATTATAAGGTAAGGTGTTTTCTAAAGAAAAGATCTCGTGTTCAGATGAAGAATCTTTGGTTATGTGATCAGACAAAGGACCCCTAAATGAATCAGATGAAGAATCGGATGAAGAGTTGGAGGAACTTCGGTTAGAGGAAGAAGAGTTAGTTTCATTGATAAGAGAAAGACATGAGAGAACTCCCCAACCCATGGCAGATAAATTGGATGGTGTCAAAATTTTATTTAAATAGCATTTTGCTTTGCGCAAAATTCCAATCTCGACTGAATGCTTTACTAAGAGGGAAGCATGAACCGGCCAAGAGATACCCTTTCCAACCCACACCCAGCTCCAAGGATGAGCAACTTTCCACGCGTCAGCAGGAGGATAAATAAGCAACCACCTGTCTTCATAATTACCAATGGGAGGAAGATCATCAATAAGTGTGAGAGTTTCCTCACCAAAGTCAGTCTTATAGAGGAGAAAACGGCCCGATTTATCTTTGCACACCTTAATGATGTAAAAAAAGATGAAAGAGATTGACAGTCAGAACGACCTCCGTTTTATAACATAGAAGATAAAAACCGATGAGAAACCTCCATCCTATGGGGTGCAGCTATGGTGGCGATAATTTGTTAGCTTTAAAAAAGGCCATAATGAAAGGAGCAAGGGAAATGTGACACCCATATCCAAAAGAACCTCATGTAAAGCAAAAGAATTATAGGGAGCAATAGCAAAAGAAGCATCTGGATTTGGAGGAAGGGCAACTCTCCAGTCGGGTGGAAGGGATAATTTAGTTCTAAAGGATTTGACATCATTTTCCCCAAGTCGAGTGGGAACACATCTAGCGATTACTTCATTGGAATGAGGACCAAGAACCTCAGACCTGAGTCTCATTGTCTGTTTAGTTCAAACCATCTTCGGATGCGGGAAATCAACAATCAAACCATGAGTTATACCAAGCAAATAAAAAGAAAACAACAACTTGACTGATTAACAGACAATGACCACAATAAGATTATTCATCTTTTGTCCATTGCAAGCATCGCCAAAAAAAAAAGGCAACAGAAGGGGATTGGGATTTAAGAACCCCTTGTTGGATTTGCAAAAGTGAAGAGGAAGTGTTTGTCAAAATACCTATTTGAAAAACTGATATTGGCTAAATTCAATAATTAAAATTGAAAGTAATTGTCATGCCTAACATTATCTAAGGCTGATGATAAATTTCCTTTCCTAATATTAATATTGCAATTAGCTTGCCTTATCAACTGCCCAATACAACGTCTCTAGAGAGATTGAAAGTAATAAACATATTGCAATTCTTTTGCACCTAAAAAACCATATTCAATTCCAAGTAATAAAGATCTGATTTTTACAAGTTTCAACATGTAAATTCCAACAATTCCTCTTTTTGTTCCAGATTTCTCTAATGAAATTTTTTGCCACCACACCAAGTCTGCGACTTTGAAGGCAACGGCATAAAAATCTGGTAGGGAGAGAAGGCTGTTAAGAACAGCTACCGCATTCCGACACCGACGACAGAAAGTAAATCGTCTGCTTCACAAGGGGAAACATACAATCATGCAAGGCCTTGACAGAGAACAATATTTTTGAAGAATTTAAAGCCAATAACCATCCACAATCAATCAACCAATTCCAACAACTCATTCTATTTTCAATCAAATCACAAAAGAGACCCAGAGAAAGACTCAAAACACAACTCAATTTTGCCCAAACAAACATAACCGAGCTCACCATTTGTAGCAGATGCATTTTAACCCAAAAAGCTAGCTCAGTTTTTACTGGCTCATGATAGAATACAACTAATCAATTAACAAATGCAACATCCTTCTTATTCTTTCATTCAAAAGCTGCCCCTAGATGCAAATCATGAATAAGACTAAACACTTGAAAAATCAGGTCACTAAATCAATAATTAAATTGGCAGCTTGATCATGAAACTCAGAATTGACAAAGGCTGTACCTAGTTTAAAATCAACCGAAAATTGAACTCAGTGGCAGATTGGAATAAAAACTGTTATGATCGGATTGGCAGCGGAAATAGGAGAGGCCGGCGTCTGATCGGCGGTCGTGACTCCCGTAGGAAGAAGCTGGCACGGTGGACGGTGTTGAGGTCTAAACTACGCCAGATGGTTGCTGCAGAGGGGTAGAGGCCACGATCTGAGCGATGCGAAGATGGCTGTGGTTGACACCGTTGACGCAAGGTGGCGGTGGAGACGAAGCGATGTAAGGCGACGATGGACAACATTGAGGTGCTGATGAAGGTCGGCAACGGGCTGCTCTAGGAAAGTTATCGGCAGAACAAGAAAAGGGGATGGAAGGAGAAGGATTTTCATCTTGGGGCAGGTATTTTAAGCCCAAAAATCTAAGAGACCTAAACCTACAAGAATTCTATCACTATTATTATTATTATTATTATTATTATTATTATTATTATTATTTAAAAGAGAAACGGAAGAATTTTTTTATGGCTTAAAATTAATATAATCTTAAATTAGTATTATTCTTTAAAATTAATATTTAATATGAGGCTTAAAATTAATATTAATCTTAAATTAATATTAGGCTTTTTAAATATAGCATTTCCACTGGTAATTCTCACACTTTAACTGTTGGAAATTAATAGTCAATTCCGCTTACTTCTATTTTTCGGGTAAACCCGAAAATAGAAGTGGGGAGCAATTGATATAACCCTGATTTAAGGGTAAGAAAAAATCCTAATATAGGATTTTAGTCAATTTTAAATGTTACCTTAAATCATTGGAGGTACAGTTAACAAATAAGTCAAACTGTCAGTCCACTCCTTGGCAGTTACCAGGAACGTGGGACAGGTTTCTTTTGGAGATAACCTCCTTTATAATAACTATAAATAGCCATTCTAAAGGAGAGAGAAGAGATAATTTTGCTCTATCATTATAATCACTAACTTCAACATCGGAGTGTCTGAGGGAAGAAACTCTTCCCTCGTTGTAACAGGTATCACCTTGAAAAATTCGGTCGTTTCAACCATCTTCATAGGCAACCGGATTTTGATGATCGATCTCCCCCTGCATAAATACACTGTTGGATCAAGGTTACAACAAAAACTAAAGAAGAGCATCTCCAACCATGATTTTGAAAGAGTATCTGTTGTGTTAGAAAAGAGGGAGTATTATTGATGGAGTAAAAAGAAAATAGTGTTTTTTTTTGTAGGTTTAGTTCTTTATATGGAAAGTTATTTGATAAAGTAGATAAAGTGGATTTTGTGATTAAAAAATGAATATAAGAATATAAGTGAAGATAAGGTATAGCTAATTAAAAACTATTTTTTGGAGGGTTTTATTATTAGAGTCAAAAGTACTTTTAAAAGTAATTTTATAGAATTTAATGGGATGGTATAATAAAATGGATTTAGCCCTAGAATAATGCTTATGGGAGAAAAATTATTGTTGTAATGTTTGGTTAGAAAAAAAATACCGGTCTAGGATCTGATTAACTGGGCCATTTTCGGAACTGGTGGTTCTGAAAATTGGTTGAACCGTTTTCGAAACCAAGGTTTCCGAAAATGGTTCAAATTTTTTTTTTTTTAAATTACCTGTTTTCGGAAAGATGGTTTCCGAAAACAGAGTTAACTTTAAAAAAAAAATTAAAATTAAAAAAAAAGTCACGGGCGTGGGAAACCCCACTGTTGGGGGATTCCTACGCCAAATGCATGCAGGCAAAGGCTTGCAGCCTTTACCTGCATGCATTTAAGGCCGTGAAAAATGGTTTGAAATATTTGGTTTTTTTTTTCTTCTAAAAACAGCCTCTGCCTCTATATATATATGTGTGTGTGTAAGTGTTTGAAGTGTATATAGGCAGAGAAGTATTTGAAAGATGGAAAAGGGGAGTAAGTTTTATAGAGAAATAGAATTCGTTTTGAGTTGAGGTGGAGAGAGCAAATATTGTGATTTATAAAATGCTTGCGTTTCTGAGTTCCTCAAGGTAATTTTTTTATAATTTTTCAGTCTTATTTTTGTTCTTGGATGCTTGATTTTGAAGTTCTGAATTTAGAGGGTTTGACTTCTTGTTAATTTTTTACCTTTAATAAAATCAACCAAGTTTATCAGTGCATTTGATTGTATGGGAGCTATAAATATTAACCTTATGAATAATTTGTCCACTTGGTTTTGTCTGATGGGTTGAGTTTGTTATAAAAAAATTGAAGCATAAGTTTTAGTTCTTGGCTTTTGTTATATATATATGGTGAATTTATAGTTTGCTGTATTATTATTATTATCATTATTATAATAGTTTTGGAAAAAAAATTGGGATAATGACGTGTATAAAATTTGCTATAATTTTTTATTTGTTTTATTATTATTATTATTATTATTATTATTATTATTATTATTAGAAGTTAGTCAAAAAAGAAAAAAGAAAATTGGGATATTGACAGCAAAAAACTAAAAATAATTAGTATCAAATCCTCACACTTATCTTGAGCATTGAATTTGTAATAGTTTGTTATTCGAAGTCCCTCCTTAATAATTAGGTTAAATGAAATTAGTTTTGGACGTTGATAAACAAAAAATAATTAGTGGAGAATAAAAATAAGTTATCTAAAGAAAAGAAAAAAGAAAACTGGGGTAGTGATAAGATTTGGTATAATTTTTGTATTTATTTTTAATTTTTTTATTTTTGGTATTATTATTAGTATTATTATTATTACAGGTTATTGAAAAAAAAAAAACTGGGGTAGTGAGTAGATTTATTTTTTTGCTGTAAATTTTTATTTTTATTATTGTTGTTGTTGTTGTTATTATTATTATTATTATTATAAGTAACCATTTAAAAAAAAAAAAAAAAAAAGAAAACTGTGTTAGTGACGTGGAATATTTTGTTTAAGTTGTAAATTAATTTTTTAATTTGCATTTGAATTGTTCAAATTGAGGTTTTTTTTTATGCAATTTATAGATGATGAAAATAATATTTACTCCGAAAAGACTCCGATACCCCGAATTTGCAATGAAAAAATTAGAAAATTTGAAAGCAATTAGGATGAGAAGGTGAAAAAACTTGTTAGAGTACCTGCTAAATATGAATGAAAAATTGCAAGAAATAATAATGTTTGGCTATAAATTTGACAAGCGCAGGAGGGAACAAATGACACTGTTAAGAAATAGATTATCTTTGCGTTATAAACGCTATTTTGACGAGATTATCGAACAATCACCTATAGAGTATGATGATATGGTTAAGATGTTAATTACGATGGAAAGTGATCATATGAGTTTACCCAATGAATTGGTGGACAAAGATTTAGAAACTCTGCCAAAATGTCAAGAAGACTATCGTAATATAATGAATGCTAGGAATGGTTTCAAATTCAAGTTTAAGAAACCTCTATAGTAGTAGTTTAATTTTATGATTTTATAAATTAGATTGTTTTTTGGAGTTTACTGTTATCATGTAATTTAATATTATTATGTAATTTCACAGTATGATTATCTAATTCAGTATTACTGTTTTGGGTAAAGTCCTTAAATTATATAGAACATAAATGAACGCTAGAATTATAATACGATCGTTGATTAAATATACAATTCTAATATTGTGGTATTAATAATAACAGTCAATTGGGATAAAAAAAATTCAAAAGATATGGAAAAAATTTATTGCATGTATACCATGAGCATTAAAAAAATAAATTTTTTTAAAAAATAATTGTCATACATAATATGTGTTAAAGATATATAAATGTTTGAGATATTTTTTTATATTTAATTAAATCATGCATAATATTTCTTATTAACATAATAACATTAAATCGTACATACATACATTTATAATTATATTTATCTTTACATTTTGTTTTTATATTTATTTCAAATCAATATTTATCATTTCATTTAATGTATAAATATATATATATATATATATATATATATATATATATATTATCATATATATATATATATAAATGAATTAATATTTATTTTATGTCATTTGATGTAGCTTGTTATTGGGTAGCTCTTGATCAAGCACACTACAAATTAAAGGTTATCGATATAGCTCATTAGAGGTTAGTAAAGTTCAATTATATATTTATTTATATATATTACGTATTTTTTATTAATGAATATGAGTTGCATGATTTTGTTGTATAATGTACTATGGAATATGAAATATTATATAAACACGAAATTAGGCAAAGAAATTTGAAAATAATATAATATTTGTTAGCATTGCATTGTAGCAATGACCTATACGTATTTCAATTATATTATGATTACTAAGAAGGACTATATATGATTTAGTAAATGTACTAAATCTACTTCTAGATGTTGAAATTAATATCATTTTATATAATTTTGTTTAAATGTTCAATAATAAAACCTATAAAACAATGCACTTATTTTTATTATATTATCATTACAGTAGGTGCGCAATCATGTTAGAGAATAGCAACTATTATGTTATACACTGGGGGGGGAAGGATGTATGTACGCGATTCCGTTTTTGAGTATGATATGTTTAGCTCATCGGCTAGGCAGAAATGGTTGAAGGTTAAGAAAAAACCATCATTTGTTAAACTTGTTGATCGGATATCCAGTGAGATTGGATTTGGCAATAACGGAAGAGTGATAAAGATCGTGTATAAGTATCCTGTATCGCCTAATTCATTCTCCCACATGATAATCAGTGGCGACAGTGATGTTGGAATTATCCATGAAAATTTGGCAACCATTCCAAATTGTCATACAGTTGAGTTGTTCGTTGATTATGAGATTCTTGCATCTGGAGATAATGAAGCAGCAAGCGATGCGATGGTTTCAATTCCTACTTCCTTGAACAACATGTATGATTGTACTACTCTGGGGTATGGAGCAGGTGATTCCTTGATTGGCAACTCTGAAAGTCAATCTACCTTTCAGTCAATAGGTTCTTATGGGTAGCAAGAACCTACCCCATCTGTTTCTTTCCAGGGATTTGAATCATTTCCTACTTTTGGCTCAATAGAAGGTGGATCGGTATTTCCTTCAATACGCTTTCCAATAATGACAATTGGTGGATTCGGTGAACCCAACGCACCTTTTGATCCTTTTAACTCGTTCCCATCTATAAGAACCGAGGCTAGCACATCTCACAGTCCAGTTTAGGATGCTCATGATGGTTATGCAGCAATACAAACATATGGGTCATCGTATGATCATTCTACTGCTATCGGTGCTAATATACCTTCCTCACTTACTTCTGAAGGTGTGTCTGTAGTACATAACGTCGAAGTTATTAGTACAGAAAACAATAATGCAAGTTGCATATCACCAATGGAGCTTGCAGATCGCAAAGCGTTTGGATCAAGAAGTTCCGAAGACATTACTAGAATTGCTACCCAAATTGATGATGATGAAGAAGAAGATCCTATATGTCATTATATCGATGGAAATGAGGAGCCTAATGAAATTGACAATACAGTGGATGAACAAATTGTTAAAGATTATGTACAGTTCGATGTTGACAATGATGATGATGATGATAATGAGGATGAAGGTCATGACGATGATGACAATGAGGATGAAGGTCATGAAGGGACAAATATCGATACTACCGTTGAGCAAAATGTGAGTGTTGCAGCGACGGGGATGATTGATTTGAATTTATCTCCCCCCATATTGTGGAAGGCGTAGATATTCCCCCTATTGCTCCCTTATCATCTTTTGTATTCCCAGGTCCAATATATACCGTGATTGAAGAGCAGGATTATTTACACTAATATGCAATTGATTCTGATGAAATAGACGTATGGGATGGAGTATCTGAGCTAAAACAAGGATTAGTTTTTGGTGGAAAAGAGGAAGTTCAAGCAGCGTTGAAGACATATTCGATGAAAAATCATGTTTCATTCAAAGTGGTTGAATCACATCCTCATAAATTGGTCGTCATATGTAGGAACGAAGACCAAAACTGTGGTTGGTGGCTCCATGCGCAATTCAAGAAATCCATAGGGTATTGGATGATAACTGTTTACCGCGGTCCACATACATGCGTAAATGCAAGATCATCACAAGACCATTACAATCTTGATAGTAAGATAACAGTGAGTTCAATTTTGGGGATGGTTCGAAAAGATTCAAGACTGAACCTAGATTTGATAATTGAGCACATGAAAATGGTCTTCCACTTCACCATTTCTAAGAAAAAAGCATGGGGTGCTAAAAATAAGGCATTAGAGAAGATTTATGGCAATTGGGAAGAATCATACAATATGTTGCCTCGGTACCTGAACGCGTTGACCCACTATAATCCAGGGTCGGTGACACTCTTACTCATGGATGAAACAACTGATCATCGATTTACAATGTTTAAACGAGTGTTCTGGTCCTTTAAGCCATGTATAAAAGGATTCAAACATTGTCGACCGATCATACAAATTGACAGTACATTCTTGTATGGCAAATACCTTCACACACTTTTGGTGGCAACCGCGTTGGATGGTAACAATCATATCTTTCCAATTGCTTTTGCAATTGTTGAAAATGAGAACCAATTAAGTTGGGAATGGTTCATGGAGTGTATCAGGACATTCGTGACACAACACACTGGTTTAGTTGTCATTTCTGATCGACATGCTGGTATCCTATTTGCCATGAACAATGAAGGATCTGGTTGGAAAGAACCCATGTCATATCAGCGTTTTTGCCTTCGTCATTTTGTGAGCAATTACAATCACAGCTTCCATAATACTACAATAAAAAAACTCTTGTATCGCGCAGGTATGAATCCTAAATTACTTAAGTAATGTCGTAACTGTTATTTGTTACCAACAGTTGTAATTTGGTTTCTTCTTTGATTTTTAACATACGTAGGAGCTCAAGCACAACCTCATAAGTTTACAATGATTATGGACGTGATTAAGAGGTTAGATGAAAGATCATATCGATGGGCCATGGAAAGACCAGTGGGGAAATGGAGTTTGGCACACGACAATGGGTCAAGATGCGGTCACATGACTACCAATATTGCTGAGTGTGTAAATGGTGTGTTAAAGGGCATTCGTCATTTGCCAATTTAGAGCATCGTCGAACACATGCTTGGTAAAATTGTTAGTTATTTTGACTCCCATTGAAATAAATACACCAATTTGCTTGAGAATGGTGAAAGGGTCACCCCTGAATGCAAGAAAATGTTGGTTAGGTATTCTAGTAGGGCCAATTGTCATATAGTGACAAACTACAATAGTCAAACTGGACTTTGCGAAGTGAGAACAGGCTATGATCCAATAAGACAAAAAGGGAGCAACATTCAGATTGTGAATTTAGAAGCTCGTGAGTGCCCCTGTAAAAAATTCCAAAATTATCGAATGCCTTGTTCACATGCAATTGCTGCTTATAAGCACCTACGTCGTAGAATCTGGGACTTTGTAGATAAGAAGCATACACTTGATGAGAATTTACAAGTGTATAGCTATCCATTCCAGCCTTTAGCACACAAGGACTACTGGCCTGAGATCAACTCGGCAACATTGATTGTTAATCCAATATGTAAACGAAAGAAGGGAAGGCCAAAGTCAACAAGAATCCACAATGAAATGGACGAGAAGGAAAAAGGAACAAATACTTATAATTGCAGTAACTGTGGTAAAGGTGGGCCTAACAGAACCACATGTCAAAATCCCAAAGTGAATCTCTCCTGACGACACATGCCGTCTTCTTCCAGGGGACCGAATAGGGCTGCTTCGACAAGATATTTGAGGGGGAATTGAATTAGGTTGTGAATTATTGATGAAATTTTAAATGCACTTTTGATTTTGTACTTATCAATGTGTAAAAACAACCACGATATTTGCCCCGATGTTGTTAGTTCAAATTTCATAATTACATTTCTTTTTGAATTCAAGCCATGTGAAGCATATCTTATTTTGTAAAATAATGTTATTGACTTGTATAATAAGTTGTTGATAATGTATTTTTATGGCATAGGCTTGCGACCTATGTCGATCACATATACTCCCGGAGATATATTTCAAGGTATGGGCCGTTGGTGGGCACTTAATGATGACTTTGTTTACCCACTTGATCCTAGAGAACATAATTCACCTTATGTCATACACTGTATGCAAGAAGAATGGCAATATCGAGTCACCGAGTCTGAGATTTTACGCGAAGATGCAACTACATGGGGAGTCCGAAAACTCGTTACAAGAACATGCCACGCAATAACAATGATGAACTCCGTGCTGCTTTATATAGAATAAGGGAAGAAAATAATCGGATAAAGATTAGGCTGAATCGTTTCGAATTTCAAAAACGCGCTAGAGATTATGCTGAGTATGGTGACATACAGATGGCGCGGTTTTATGAAGCATGTTCACGCTATCCCGAGCATGCTTCTGACATTGATATGTCAGATGAAGAAAATTAAACGGCGCTTGTGTTATTCCCGAACTAAGTTCCTATTATAGTGTACAACTTTTATTAAATATGTGTTTAATCATATGTTGAAACCATGATAAATATAAAAAAGTATCATGTAATATAATATAAATATACAAGTCCATATCTCCTCAAATGCACACAAGATAGAACAGTTTTTAAACCAATGATTTGTTGGTTTTAGGGACTTCAACAAGCAAAAGATACTCCAACATCACTTTCACTTATTAAAAATTAAAAATTATATTAATAAAAAAATTTGAATAATAATAATAATATTCATTTATTATTATATAATAATTGCTAACCAATTCTAGCGAAATAAAATAGAAAATAAATATTATTAATATAGTATTAGAATAAATATTCTATATTACTATATTAGTAGAATTACATAATTAGTTGACCGTATTTTATTAATATGAAATTGAAATTTTATTATATTCCTATTTTTTTATATTAAATTATAAATTGAAACTCCATTTCTATTAAATTAATAAATTTTAATTCTATTTTATTTCTACTAAATTCTATCAATGTCTAATTCTATTAAAAAATTTTCTTTTAAAATTAAATTATTAAATTCTATTTTGAATTTTCTATTTGAAATTTCAACTAATTATATTTTCACTTATATTACTTATTTATTATTCAAATTCTTTTTCATTAATTAAACTTAAATAAAATTCTTTTAAATTTGAAATAATTATATTTAAAACAATTATACAATTAAATAATTAATAATATATATATATATATATATATATATATATATATATATATATATATATACTAGGAAAAATTTCCCAATTCCAACTTCACATTAAATCTAATAAAAACTATGTATTACTTTTATTCACCTTATTAAATTTACCATATTATGAAAAATCATGTCCAAGTACTATAATAAGAAATTAAAGGTGGAAAAATATCAACCCATTAACATATGGACAATTAAGTGCAACAAATTAAGGGTGAGTAAAACATGGTTCGGTTCA
The DNA here is from genome assembly GCA_039660915.1 of Euphorbia tirucalli. Taxonomy (NCBI): domain Eukaryota; kingdom Viridiplantae; phylum Streptophyta; class Magnoliopsida; order Malpighiales; family Euphorbiaceae; genus Euphorbia; species Euphorbia tirucalli. The sequence goes on from CM077639.1 coordinate 19,992,149, forward strand.
AAAACCGAACCAACCATAAACCAAAATAAACAAAATAAACAAAAAACAAACCAAAGTTCATATTGTTTCGCTCACACGGAACCGAACCAGTTTGTTTCGGTTATGGTTTGGTTCGGTTAAAACCCAATCAACAAAAATTTCAATTTTTTCCTTTTTATTATCAATTTTTTTCAAATACATGTAAATTATAGCTTAAAAATGATTTATTATTATGTGTGTATAAATAATATAAATATATAATATCCTTAATAAAATTTATTTTTAGACATTTACATATTTTTTAAAAATATTTTTTTCCTATTACGATTCCGTTCAGTTTGGTTTTGTTTTTTCAACAATAACCGAAAACCAAACCAAATTGAAAATCTACGTATATGGTTGTATATTAACATTAAAATTAATATTACATGTATAATTAGTAAACAACTTAAAAATTAAATTTACAAAAATTAATAAATTAACTCATAAATTACATACCTTTAATCAAAAATTACTAAACCACTGACTCAAATATCACTGCAAATATTCAAGAAAGAAAAAAAAAAAGATAAATTCAAAAAAATGAAGAATATGTATAATTTACTATTGCCAATTGATAATATGCTAATGAAAAAATTTTATATCTTAAACCCACCATAATTACATATTAACTTGGAAAAGATAACAAACATTATAACAAAATTAACATTATAACAAAAACAACGAAAGATGTAACAAAAACAACATTATAACAAAAACATAACAAAGGAAAATGTAAAAGTATTCAAATTGGGAAAACTTTTAAATATTATCTTATACACTTCAAGAGTTCCAGCTACTGTAAAACTTGAGATTTTATTTTCATTAAACACATAATTCTCTCAAACTTAAAAAAACTAAGCTCACTCAATTCTCTTACTCACTCACTCAATTCTCTCACTCACTCACTCACTCACTCAATTCACTTACTCACTCACTCAATTCTCTCAGACCCTAGACCGGTATTTTTTTTCTAGCCAAACATTACAATGGTAATTTTTTTCCCCATAAGCATTATTCTGGGGCTAAATCCATAATAAAATTATATAAAATAATACTTTAAGGGGTATTGCCCTTATTACCAAGATTGTGCAGTAACTGCTCCATTATTATTTCACCTAGATTTTGGATCTCCAGTTTCTACCAAAACAAGCAATTATTGCTTTTTTTTTCCCTTTTGTTGCTAATCTAATACACGAATTGATTTCTTGCTTTCATTCTTCTTTATTATGATCAGTTTCATACCCAATTAGTTTTTACATAGAAAAATTTGTATGAAGTATAAGAGAGAGGGCAGAATTCTTCAAATTCACAAAATTTGTATGAAGCATAAATTTTTTATTATTAATTTTCATTGAATTATTTTAAATATATGTTGCCTACAAAATGGACACTAGCAAGTAACTAGGTCGTATGGTAGTATTTAGGCAAGACCAAATATCATTTTCTCAGGAATTATTGGTAAACAACCTTAAATTCCTTAGCAAATGACTAGATCTGATTTCTTTTAATAATTTAATAAAAGAAATAATATAAAATCAACTAAAACTATGAACATAAAATAAATAGTAAACAAATAGTCAAAATTGCTTAAACAAAATAAAAAAAAAAGATAAAAATAAATAAAAACACAAAGACTTGTTCAGCAAGGTCAAGCGGGTTCAGTATCTCTCTTTATTATAAATAAGTTTAAGAACGTTGATCTAAGGTATCTTATCCTACAAGTTACCAAGTTTCGATTTCTCCCTCATTTGGATTTTATGAAATTACTCAGTTAGATCTTTCCCTTATAGGATTTATTTCATGCATTAAAGTTTAGGTAAACATTTTATCAAATAAAATAAAAACCCTTAGCATGTGCCTAATATCCTCTTGGTCTCATAGTACACATGTGTTTAGTGATATGTCTGTGTTCATAAATCTACTCTCGGTCTCATTATAAACACTAAGCATGCGATGACTAAACTCACGAGAAATTACAAAATATCACCACACAATCATAAAAACATTTTACTCATAATAAAAAGATAGAAAAATTACTTACTACCACTAGCCTAAGTTGGCTCAAGTCTACTAGAGAACTACTTACTTTTCATAATAATTGACGAACAAACAGTCTTTCCAGACAAAATTGAAGAAAATAATACTAATATTACTCATATTAAAATAAATAATACTAATATTACTCATATTAAAATAATAATTACAAATAGTTGGTGGGAGCATTCAATTACCTCTTTACTTGCTAACTACAACAAATGGGTAAAGCTATTTATAGCCTTAAGTGAAAAATCTAGAGAATTCAAAATATCAAAGACTGTTCACTAAAATAATCCCAAAATAATGACAACCACAAATGTGTCTTCAATTTTAACCATATGTAAAAAGTAAGAATAAAGCTATAAATTCTATCTTAAAAAGATCTTTCTCCTCTCTCTATTTAGACTCCTTTTCAGGCCCATTCAAGTGGATTTCCGTCCAGTGATCTTTAGCTTCGATTTTAAGTCTATTTGCTTTAATTTTTGGATTGCAAAATTGCGAAACTATCTACTAACCTGAAAACAGAATTTTTAGCAAATTCTCTTTCATTTTAACTTTGTAAGCACCGAAATTTTCCAGACTTAAAAAAAAAATTGTTGTGCCACACGATTGTAATTACAGTCATGCGGCTGTATTACAGTCGTACGACTGTATTATCGGAGCAGGTACAATAGCCCATACCTTGTGAATTAAAAAATGGAAGTGGTTTGTGGGCAATTAATGCCCAATTTTGGCAGCAAGAAAACCAGAAAATAAAAGGAGGAAGAGAGAAGAGAGAAGGACTTTTGGCTCTGAGGATTTTAGAATTTAGAGAGAAAAATTGGTAGAGAAAAGAGGGAAAAAGGGATACTCGCAAAACTCAATCTTTTTCTCCTCTTTTTCTTTTGATTCTTAAGTGTTAAAATGCAAAACTTGATAGAAATCATAGGATAATGACTTGGCACTTCACACTCTATCAATTCCAGACTTTAAATTTGTTAAAATCCGTGACATTTTGGAGAATTTTGGGCAACTTTTGAAACCTTTGCATACAAGGGAAAAGAGGCAATTTGGAGGCGATTGAGGTGTTTCTAGTAGTCAAAACTACGGTGGATCAGCGCCACAAAGGTAATTACCTCAAACCTTCACCTTGTTGCTTTTTCTGAGTATTTTGATATGATTTTGTGCATAAAAACTCATTTTTCGGGCTTGCTGTTTCTGGAAATCAAGAACAGTCGTACGACGGTTCTTGTGGAGAAGAACAGTCGCACGACTGTATATATGGTCGTACGAGTGTTCTTGGTTTCCCGCGGCCTTTAGCTTTATTTGAACAAATTTTGGCGATTTTCTGCACCTAGATGATCTACAATCACACGACTGTAATTACAGCCGTACGACTGTAATCCTCGTCCAAGGACAGAATTTCTAGAAAAATCCATAAAAATTCCCAAAAAAATCATAAAAATTCAGAAAATCATCAAAAATGAATTTTGTTGTGTGCATTCACAACCTTAGATTTAATTTTTGGTGTTATTGCATTTAGAACAACACAACGACAGAGACCCGAATCTCCCGAAAACCGACCCACCTCACATGCTAAATTGAAGTAAACCGAAAAAAAAAATGTTTTCAAAATGATTTTCTCACAAAACAAAATACAGGGACATTTCAAAATTATTTTCCAGGTCTAATCAGGCCAGCTAGCCGAGCCGACCTAGTTATCCCCCAATTGCATGCCCCCGAACTCCTTAAAATCCCATTATGTCCTACTTGAGTCCTATTTGTGGTGTGCTATAAACTGTGCTAATCGTCTGTTTTGCAGCTTTTAATTTATTTTTATTTTTTCATTTTGGATGTAATTAATAGCTTAATTCGTGTATTTTAGGCGGTTGTAAAATTCTTAGATCATCGTGTATTTTAGGCGTTTATAAGGTGAGGACGAAGGTTTTTATTTTTATTCGATCGGGGTTGTAATAATTTAATTATTTGTTGCTTTACTTTATTTTATCTGCGTGTACGCTGCATGCTATTATTAATAAAAATGGATGTTAGAATTATAAAAGAACATGAAAGAACATTGGCCAATTTTATTTTGATTAGACATGAAATAAGGGACTTGTCTGGACCTAGATCTCTGGATAGTGTAGCGGCCTTTCATCTGGTTCAGCTACACTGCAATTTCCCCGTTGAGCTGAGCCGGGTGGCGACTCCTACACATTCTATCAAGAATTAGGTCTCGGTTCTTTTATGAATTAATTTAATTTTTTTTCAAAACCGAATTTCCATCCTAAAAAACCCCACGCGAGGGAGGATTGCCTGATCTTGAGGCTCCATTTCGAGAGAGTCCGTACGCCTGAAAAACATCGTCTGCTCATAATGGCGACTCCGCTAGGGATTTCTTACAAAAGTTTTTCTAAAAACTAAAAAGAATTTGACAAACCCTGAAAAATGTCTGATCAAAATAAGGTGAATGATTCTTGTTTGGTATTTTATTTTGCATTCTTTAGTTAGACATTTTTTTGCATTAGGTTAAGTATGCCGTTTTTAGTCTGGTGAATTGTTGAAGTGTCACCTATGTTTCTTTTAGTCTTAGGGACACGGATACGAAACACCACCCATAGCCTCGTACGAACCCCTTCGTTCGACCCTTGAGTGGGGAGAAGTGATGAGTATATTTTGCTATGCGAGCCTTGATTTTAACCCGACTTGGACTGAACTCGTATAGGCAACCTTAGTTGGATTCCTTTATAATGCCAAAATAAATTACATGAATGCTATAAATTGCGCCTTCATCATCCTTGGTTGATGATCGAAGAGAACCCCTCCTAGGACTTGGTTAGAATATTAAAAAACTGACCACGTTTGGAGGAATAAGGTTGGAGGAATACCCTTCATGTTTTATGTGTTTCTCACCATCCCGTGACATACCATCATTGCCATTTTCATGAACATGACACGCCATACACGCAAGGCATTTGTGTGATACTAACTCACATCTTTTGTGCAGCCATTCGCATTTTATTTTTGTGTGTGAAAACATTAAATCATCCGTGTGACATTCATACTTACCATCTCTTTTGCAGCCATAACATTATATTCATGTGTCAGCATTTTCACAAAGCATACACGACATCATCGCGTATGTCATGCATCCTAACCACATCTTTTATGCAGCCATTTGCATTTTTGTGTGATATAAGCATTCATGTCATCCCACCTCATTTAAATTAGAGACATTCCAAGGATGCCCATCATGATCATACCATTTCATAACATATCAGGAGTCCTAAAACTGCCCGTGTTCTGCCTGTGCACCGGATTGCACTCGGCCATTTCACCAAATCCTCTCATTCAATAGAGACCACAATGGTCCTAGGTTTATTTCCGTGTGACGATTTACACGAGGCATTTCATGACACCATGCTCATTTATCATAAATGTCATGTGACATTGTGGTCCACATCGGATCACTTCATAACATTATTACATTATTCAAGGTGCTCCCCGAGTGCCAGATTAATACACATATAAGTCTACTTCATAACATTACTAAATCATTAAAAGTGTTCCCCGAACGCTGAACCTCTGTCCGTGTCCTTGTTACACATGACTTTCTTATAACATCATTTCATATCACATGTGCCTCTATGCGACCGTTTCATGTCATCTCATAGACCTACAAAGCGCCGAAACTCTGTCCGTGTGTCGGCAGACACGCGACCATTTCATAAAATTCACTAGGTGCCCCGAAAGCGCCTGGCATTGGGTGTTCTTGGAATGTCCAAAGAGGAAAAAATAATAAGAGATCATCCTTATCATCACGTCACTCATGACATCATTCATTTATTATAAATCACCTTTAGTGTATCACTCTTCATGTCACCATTCCATTCATTCATTGTCCCAACATTTCCCGCGTGATGTCAAGAAGAGTAAAATGAAGCAACTGAGGATAAGATCTCAGGCTCTGAGGGCTGTTGGGGAACAAAGAGCAGTAGAAACAAAAAGCGAATCTGATTCCGGGAAAGAATTTGAGTTGGCCAATCCAACACCTAGTCTTGCTGATGCCCTGAAAGATTTCCTGAGATCCCAGGGTTTCCATGACATGCTAAAAGAAGAGATACGGGCTGTTGTGAGGGAAGCTAGTGAAACTGGCACTAGTGAAGCTGGGAAGCAAAAAAGGCTGAATCATCTCAGTAAGGTGCTGATGCCTCGGCTAGTTTGGAAAAGCAGCAAGAAATTGAGGCAGTTATGGAAACAAAAACGAAAGCGAAGTATTCAGAATTGGATAAAGTTGTAGCCCAGCTGAAGAAAGGGGCCAGTGTTAGGTCGTACACCAAGAGAGGGGTTAATGTAGATGCCATGATCAGCAAAGGCATTGAAACTTTTCCTATTGGCTTTCAAGTGCCTAAGGTTGCCTCCTACAGGGGAATGGGTTCACCAGAAGCCCATGTGAATCTCTATGCCCGGGTCATGCTGACGACCGGCGCCATTAAGCAACAATTCTTTATCTGAGCTGGTACAATTCTTTATTTGAAAAAGAGAAATCAAGCTGGGAGGCTTTATCGATTGCTTTTATCAAATACTACAGCTTCAATACTAAGATTCAGGTGAAGCTGTAGGACTTGGAAAGAGTTGAGTAGAAGTTAAATGATCCCTTTGATGAATACTATCAAAGGTGGATGAACAAGATGATATTGTTAAAGAACCACCCTAATGAAGATGAATTGATCCAGAAGTTGATTTACGGTAGTAGGGACATCTTCAAGAACAATATGAAGTTCCACCCTTTCAGTGAGCTCAGCGAAGTATACAGTATGGCTATGAAAATTGAGAGAGATAAGGAGGAAAAGACTGCAGGCCATAAGGGAAGCAGAAGCTCTGGATACAGGTCTGGGTATAGATCGACTGCTGCAGCTGGGTCAAGCAGTGGATCCGGCTCTGGTTCTATAAGTAAGGGAGGACAAGTTTCTAAGGTTAAGCAAGCTGGGGTTGCTGCGGTGTCACAGCAGCGAGGAAACCAAAGCAGAGGTCTGGACAGCCACGACATATCACCTTGGGCTTTCTCCCTGGCCAAGATCTTTGTTAAGTGTAGGAATGGTGGACTGTTAAGTTCTCTCAGGCCATTCGAGAAGCCAACGGATGAAGATAAAGATAATTTTTGTACTTACCACGTCATGGTAGGACATAAAACTAATAATTGTTATAAGCTGAGAGACGCCATCCAGAAGCTTATCGACGAGGGATGTAGAATTAGTTGCTGAGTCTGCTGTTCTGCAAAATAAGCTGCCTGAAGATATAGCAAAAGCAGTGAATGTACCCAAGCAGTAAACCGAAGAGAAAGTCTGCGATGAATCAGTAGAGGCGATTTCAAGGGCACTAGCTGCTGCTTTAAGCAAGGCGTTTGGGAAGTGTAAAGAAGGGTTCGAAGAGGAGCTGATGACCAAAGTAAACTTTAATTCTATGGTTGCTGAGATAGCCGAGGTCATGAATAAGGCTAAGGCGCAGGTGGCTGAAATTGAGAAGACCACTATTTCTGCTGAATAAGAAGCCAAAGTAGCTGCAGATCTGGATGATGTCCTGGAGCTGAATGGGAAAGCTGAAGAAGTGCAAGGCCCTCCGCCTGTGGAGGATGAAAATGATTTCGGTGTATCTATTTCTTCCATTTTCAATGAGAATGATGTACTCTATAACAAGTTTAATGCAATGAAATCTCAGTTTGCTTACTTGTGCGATGTTTATCCTGATAATTCTATGTATGCATTTTAATCACCATCAAGCATATTTAGCATCAATGACACTGCATTGCATGAAATCAACATAAGTACAGATGAAAACCCCAAAATGGTATTCATTTCACATGAGCTAAAATCCGAGGAAGAGAGAGAATTAACAAGAACATTGCAAAAACATGTTAAAGCTTTTGCTTGGTCATACGAGGACATGCCGGGTGTAGATACTGAAATAGCAGTTCATAAGATTCAGACAGACCCTAAGTTCAAGCCAGTAAAGTAGAAACTGAGAAGATGGAGACCAGAATGGGCTACGTTGGTGAAAGAAGAAGTGGCTAAGCAGATAGGAGCCAAATTCCTTGAAGTGGTGGAGTATACAGAATGGCTAACCAATATTATCCCAGTACCTAAAAAGGATGGAAGGGTCAGAGTATACATCGACTACAAGGATTTGAATAAGGCGTGCCCAAAAGATAATTTCCCACTGCCTCATATCGATGTCCTGGTTGATAGTGCAACAAAAGCAGCAATGTATTCCTTCATGGATGGGTTTTCAGGATATAATCAGATCCTGATAGATGTAATTGATGAAGTGAAGACATCGTTTATCACGGAGTGGGGCACTTTCTGCTACAGAGTAATGCCCTTCGGGTTGAAGAACGCGGGAGCCACTTACCAAAGGGCTATCACAACTTTGCTGCATGATATGATCCATAAAGAAGTTGAGGTGTATGTCGATGATATGCTTGTTAAATCAATGACCCGGGAGGGACACCCTGTTATCCTGGATGGATTTCTTACACGCATTAGAGAGTATAACTTGCGACTCAACCTTAAGAAGTTCATATTTAGAGTCACATCAAGGAAGTTGTTAGGTCATGTGGTCATCCAGAGAGGAATAGAAATGGACCCAGATAAAATCAAAGCTATTCAAGACATGCTGGCTCCAAAAACAGAGAAGGAAGTCCGTTCATTCTTGGGTTCCTTACAGTATGTCAGCCGCTTCATAGCACGGTTAACTTCCACTTGTGAGCCAATTTTCAAGCTGTTAAAGAAAGATCAGCCGATTGTATGGGATGAAAGGTGTCAGTTGGCGATTGAGAAAATCAAGGCTTATTTGGTAAATCCGCTAGTTCTAAGCCCACCAATTCCAGGGAAGCCTTTGATCTTATATTTGACTGTCGAAGATTCCTCTGTAGGGGCAATGTTGGTGCAAGAATAAGATGGTAGGAAGGAGTATCCTATTTACTACCTTAGCAAGTAGATGCTGAAGTATGAAACCAAGTACACACTAGGGGAGAAGACATATGTAGCAATGATCTGGCTAACCAAGAAGTTACACCATTATTTCTAGTCATACAAAGTGTAGGTCGTGGCCAAAGTAGACCCAATGAAGTATCTTTATGAAGCACAGGTGTTGGTTGGGAAATTATCTAGGTGGCTCTTGCTTTTGTCAGAGTTTGACATTGAATACGTCACCAAGAAGACCAGCAAAAGGCGAGCCATAGCAGAATTTCTAGCAAATCAGCCGCTGGAATCAGATTACACAGAGAATTTGGAGTTCCCGGATGAACAGCTGGCCATAGAAGTAAAGAGATGGATCATAGCGACACTGGACAGTGAAATCATTCCTTTGTCAAAAAGGTTGGATTTTCCTATAACCAACAATGGAGCAGAATATGAAGCATGATTATTTGGGATGGAAGCTCTATTGTCATTAGGGGCAAATGATGTCTTGATTGTTAGAGATTCACTTTTAGTGATTAGGCAAGCTCAAGGCGAATGGGAGTTGAAAGAAGAAGCATTGCGACCCTACTTGGAGCTGCTACAGTACAGAAAAGAGCTTTTTGGCCAATGCAAATTCAGACATGTCCCCAGAGATAAGAACAAGATGGCTGATGTGCTAGCAACACTGTCTTCCATGTGGGAAAATCCAGAAGGAACTCAAGTACAACCACTAGTTATAGCAACTTCCGGACAACCCTGCTTTAAAGTGCACGAAGTAATGGAATTGACAGTTGAAGAAAAACCATGGTTCTTTGATATTTACCAGTATGTGAAGGAAGGGAAGTATCCAGAGGGAGCCAGTACTGCTGATAAGATGTCATTAAAAAAGTTAGCCAGTCAGTTCAGAATTTTTAAAGATAGGCTACACAAAAGGACAGCAAATGGAGTCCTTCTAAGATGCCTGGCAAAACAGGAGGCAGAAACAGTGATGCAGCAGGTACATGCGGGATCTTGTGGACCACATATGAATGGACTCGCTGTGGCCAACAAGATAATGAGACAAGGGTACTTCTGGATGACTATGCAAGCTGATTGCATAAGGAAAGTAAGAAGATGTCATGAATGTCAGATCTATGCTGACATCAGTCATCTTCCACCTCTTGAATTACAGAATCTAGCTTTTCCTTAGCCATTTTCTGCATGGGGGATAGATATGATTGGAGAAATTCATCCTGCTGTGTCTAATGGGCATCGATTCATAGTCGTGGTAGTTGATTACTTTTCAAAATGGGTAGAGGCAGAATCCTTCACTAGTGTAATGGCTAAGCAGATGGTTAAGTTCATGCAGAAGAACATCTTTGCTCGAAATGGGGTTCCCCATCATATAGTGACTGACAACGGAGTGCAGTTTCAAGAGGCAACAGCTGAGTTACTTGCAGAATATGGCATTGAGCACCACAAGTCTTCTCCATATAGGCCCTAAGCTAACGGTGCAGTGGAAGCAGCCAATAAGGTAATAAAGAAGATCTTATCAAAAATGGTAACTACCTACAGAGACTAGGCTGACAAACTGCCGCCTACTCTTTGGGGTTATAGAACTAGTGTCAAAACGCCAACAGGGGAAACTCCCTATGCCTTGGTGTATGGTATGGAAGCAGTATTGCCAGTACAAATAGAGCTTAAGTCACTTAGAGTTGCCTTGGAAGCTCAGTTACCAGAGACTGAGTGGATTCAAGCTAGATACGAGCAATTAGCGGCGTTAAATGAAAAGCGGCTAAAAGCGTTGGATCATCTACAGATGTACCAACATAGAATGGCCATGGCCTTAGCCGGAATGTGAAGTATCCTACGCAGCAGTTGAAAGTAGGGGATTTGGTTCTGAAACAATTAAGGCCTTCAAACGTCGATGTTAGGGGAAAGTTCAGACCCAACTGGGAAGGACCTATGTTATGAAGAAGGTGCTATCAAAAGGTGGTATCAGCATCATGAACATGGATGGAAATGAGTTCACCAATCTTGTCAACCAAGACCACTTAAAGCTTTATCATATCAATTAAAAAAAATTTGCTAGGTTGAAAACTCCAAAAGAGCAGCCTAGGCAAAAGTTAAGACACGAGAGAAAATGATCAGTCAAAAAATTTGAAAGGGACGACTGGTGATGGATCCTAGCTCTATGTGGAGTGTATACCATTTTGGGAACTAATCCTTTCAAATGTACTCATTTTGATTTTATCAATAAAGTGAAATGTTTGTTTAAATATATTTATGTGGTTATGTCAAATGCACCAAAAAAAAAAAAAAATATCTTGCTTAAACATCCATTTAAGGAAAGTGCTTTGCATTTAACTGGTTGAACATATCACATTATTTACAATGGAGATGTACTAAATACATACGATCTAAAATCTTTTATCATCCTCCAAATCTAATTCATCTTTCCAAAGAGCAATAATGGTTGTCCAAGAACTTGACTATTGGAGAAATCAAACCGGCTTCTAACAAGAAATTGAACCCCAATGCTGCTCCATATAGCATTTTTCTGCATCATATCATCACCAGAAGGATGATGGATCAAGTGGTCACGGCGCCATTTTAGTCAGTCTTTGTTCATCTTAAGCTGTAAAAAGAGAAAAAAAATGAAAAAAAAGGAGCTCGCTAGGGTGAAAACCAAAAAAGTGCCTCAGGTAAAAGTTATAGCAGCTCGCTAGGCTGAAAACCCATATTAGGCAACCCAGGCAAAATTTAGAGCACTTCCAGATTCATAAATCACAGGGGTAGAAGGGTAGAACTTCTCCACCATTTCCCCACAGGAATCCTTATGGCATTTCCCCTGCGGGATCCTCTACATTACTCCCCAGCAGAACATTTACGAGGGATATTACTATCTTTTCCCCAGTAGTTGTCACGCATCCCCATCAGTCATCTTATTTCCCCAGCAGTCCTCATATGTTTTCAACAAAGAAAAGCTCTGTGTGAAGAGTGTCTTACACTGGCCGGGGGTAAAACATATCTTCCCCAACAGAAAGGAGAAACATCAATATTAAATAAACAATGAGAAACAAATCCTTTAAGATCCACGTGCATATGCATCATCATGCATACATACATAACTGTTGGGATTTGTCACCGGAAATCACCCGATAAAAGCGGAAGAACGCGGTGATTTCCTCAAATCCAGTCCCAGGAGCAATTGAAATGGAAATTGAAAAACTTAAAATTAAATAGAAAGGGATTAAATTTCTTACCAGAAAAATCTCTTTCTAGAGATGGATGATGACTGCAGAATTCAAAATAGAATTCCTCCACTCTCACTTACACGAACGCTTGGCGAATGAAACCCGTGCTAGCGTCGGAAAAACGGAACAATGGAAGGGAGGAGCTAGAGAATTCGGCTAGGAGGCTCTAAGCATTGGCTTGGTCGAAATTTCTAACCCTAGGTATTTATACCTAGGGTTGGCCGAATTCCCTTAGGGGAATTCAGGCCCATCTTGGCTCCTGTCTATTCTGTGCGGGCTTCCATGTTTTAATTTAAGCCCAGTCTAATTTTAATTATTCTGGTTTAAATTAATTTCAAGCCCAATTTTAATATACCCATGTATTTAATATATTACTCCAAGTAATATATTATTTACATCTAAATTAAAATTAGTTTGACAATTAATTTAATCCATCAAATTAAAATTAACTCTACACAAAATAAAATCATAAGTAAACCCATACATATGAATATTTCCACCTAGGAAATAATTTCATAATTAATCCAATTAATTATGAAGAGCCAATTGAATATATTAATTTTATTATTATGACCAATCCAATTGATCTTTATAATATTATTAATATATATACATGCTTCTCCCTCCACTGTGTATACTCCTAGTATACATGTGATTCCTTAAGTCTGCATTCTATCGTTCTATGTGTACGATCCTGTGGGCCCATCTTTATGTTGGCAGCGGGCCGTTGGCCCGCAGACTGCAGTTGGACTCTAGCAAGCCACTGCAGCCCCCAATTAAGATGGAGATGGCAGTCTAACTGATATCATAACCCTGTAGTTTAAACTTGTACATCCCATGTCATTGATATCGGTGTCCAACACAGAGGCATGGATTGATCACCCTCTTTTGTGTCCGGACATTAACTTGATCCCGAATGCACTGAACCTCACAAACAAGTTCCAACTTGTTTGGGTGTGGCCACACTCTTGTCAGTCACATTCATCAAGTGGCCGGTGATATCTTCTCAGTTGGTTACTGAGTGACAAATCCCTTCTGCATATCCATAGTATTACCATGTTCAGTGACATACCCGAAAGCACCCATACTTGGCACCCTATTACAGGCCCTTTAGGCGTACCCCTAAGTATGCGACTTCACATGTAACACCATCATATGGTCAGGTCAAAGGATCCATACAAGTACTACACGAGAATCCATTGTGATACCATACCATGTGGATTACTCATTTAGTGGATCTATCCAGTACCATGCTTCCAGGCATGTACCCATTAACTTGGTTGACATTCCATGTCCAATGACCGGTAAGACACCGCCATACAACCAGGTTAATGATAGTCTGTTGTTCCATTTATTCCCATGACTGGAACAGACTACGGATCTATTCATGGTCATATCGTTAACCCTATCCATGGTCTTACTGCTGAGTGCATGACACTAGTCGTCATGGATATGGATATGTCCATTGGATACTTCATTTAATATATTGCACAAGATAGATATAGTAAATGAATTGATGCCTTTATTAATGACACAAATGAGTACAACACATAAATCAAATAAATGTATAGTACAAATACAAGGACCAATGCCTCGGGACTAGGGCATTTCCAACAATCTCCCACTTGCACTAGTTCCAACTAGGCATGGGCCTAATCCTTATAGATCTAGTATGACCCTCGTGCTTGGGCTGGGCCAGCACCTTGGTCAATGGATCTGCGACATTGTCCTCGGTGTCCACTCTGTGCAATGCAATGTCACCTCTTTCCGCGATTTCTCGTATGAGGTGAAACTTTCTGAGCATGTGCTTTGTGTTCTTGTGTGACCGAGGCTCCTTAGCTTGTGCGACGGCCCCATTGTTGTCACAGAAGATATCGACTGGGTCCTGGATAGTTGGCACTACTCCCAACTCAGTGATAAACTTTTTCATCCACACAGCTTCCTTAGCTGCATCACACGCAGCGATGTACTCAGCTTCTATTGTAGAGTCCGCTATGGTTGGCTGCTTTGAGCTCCTCCAGCTTACAGCACCACCATTCAGCAAGAATACATACCCTGACTGCGATTGGTACTCATCTTGGTCTGTCTAGAAGCTTGCATCAGTATACCCAGTAACTGATAGCACTTCCTGACCACCATACACCAAGAAGCTATCCTTAGTCCGGTTAAGGTACTTGAGGATCGCCTTGACAGCTTTCCAGTGATCCTCCCCGGGATCCTGCTGGTATCGGCTCGTCATACTCAGTGCAAAGGCAACATCAGGTCTTGTACATAACATAGAGTACATAATTGATCCAATAGCCGAGGCATATGGAACCAATTTCATGTTCTCCCTGTCCTCCCTTGTTTTTGGACAGTTCTTCTTACTAAGTTTCAGCCCATGGCCCATTGGCAAGAAACCTTTCTTGGCCCGGTCCATGCTGAATCTTTTCAGAACTTTGTCAATGTACGAAGCCTGACTTAGGCCCAGAAGCCGATTTGGTCTATCCCTATAGATCCTGATCCCTAGGATCATCTCAGCTTCGCCTAAGTCCTTCATTGCGAAGCATTTACTCAGCCACTGCTTTACCCCTTGCAGTGTAGGTATGTCGCTTCCAATGAGTAGGATGTCGTCTACATAAAGTACCAAAAATGTGACAATGCTCCCACTAGTCCTCTTATACACATAAGGCTCATCCAGATTCTGTATGAAGCCATATTCCTTTATAGCCTCATTGAATCTTAGATTCCAACTACGGGATGCTTGCTTCAGTCCATAAATGGACCTTTGAAGTTTGCATACCCTTCCCGGATACTTAGGATCGACAAAACCCTTAGGTTGTGTCATGTACACATCCTCGAGTAGCTTCCCATTAAGGAAAGCGGTTTTGACATCCATCTGCCATACCTCATAGTCATACCATGCGGCTATGGCCAGCAGTATCCTGATAGACTTGAGCATGGCTACTGGTGAGAAAGTTTCATCGTAGTCTATCCCATGGACTTGTCTGAAACCTTTAGCAACCAGACGCCCCTTGAAGGTATTATCAGCTTTTAGCTTATAGCACCACTTGCAACCTATTACCTTAGCACCCGGAGGTGGATCAACCAAGTTCCAAACTTGATTATCGTACATAGATTGGATTTCTGCCTCCATGGCTTTATGCCAATTCGCAGACTATGGGCTAGCCATAGCCTCCTGGTAGGTTTTAGGTTCTTCTTCATCCCAGATGAAAAGAGTTTGATCATCGGTGACAAGGAAACCATACCTCTCCGGTTCCCGACGATCCCTACCAGACCTTCTAGGTTCTTGTGTGGCCTGGGTCGGTGCTTCCACTTGTGGAAGCTCCACCTGGGCCTCCGAGTTATCCTCTTCAGGAGTTTGTGGACCTTGAACTTCCCTGAGTTCAACGTTGCTCCCACTATCTTTCTTGGAAAGGAACTCCTTTTCCAGAAAGACCCCCTTCCTTGCCACGAACACCTTGTTCTCGGCGGGGTTGTAGAAGTAATACCCTTTGGTTTCCCTAGGGTAGCCCACAAACAGGCATTTATCGGTTTTGGGCTCTAGCTTGCCACTAGTCAATTTCTTGACATGTGCTTCGCACCCCCAAATCCTTAGGAAAGACACATTGGGCTCCTTTCCCATCCATATCTGATATGGGGTCTTTTCCACCGCCTTAGTCGGAGTATTGTTTAATATGAGAGCTGTTGTCTCGAGGGCGTGTCCCCAGAAGCTAATTAGGAGAGATGCTTGACTCATCATTGAGCGGACCATGTCCAACAAAGTCCTATTCCTCCGTTCGGACACCCCATTCCATTGTGGTGTTCCAGGAGGAGTGAGCTGTGGAACTATTCCATGCTCTCTCAAGTATGCGTCAAACTCTAGGCTCATATACTCACTGCCTCGGTCCGACCGAAGGGCTTTGATATTCCTGCCTAGCTGGTTCTGTACCTCGTTCCTAAATTCCTTGAACCTATCAAGGGTCTCGGACTTGTGTTTCATCAGATAGACATAGCCATATCTGCTGAAATCATCCGTGAACGTGACGAAGTACAGATGCCCACCTCTGGTCGCTGCGCTCATAGGTCTACATACATCTGAATGTATTAGGTCCAACAAGCCAGTGGCCCTTTCAGCCCTTTTGCTAAAAGGCGCCTTTTTCATCTTGCCTCTTAAACATGATTCGCATGTATCAATTGACTCCAAGTCAAATGACCCTAGGACTCCAGCTTTGTGAAGCCTAGCTATGCGCTTCTTGTTTATATGGCCAAGGAGACAATGCCATAGGTAGACTGGATTAAGTTCGTTAGGCTTAACCCTTTTCGTGTTTATGTTATAGATATGATTGGTTTCATTTAAGTCCAGGACATACAGGCCATTATTTAATAGAGCATCTCCATAAAATAACCCCTCTCTGGATATAGAAATTCAACCATTTATAATAGTAAAATCAAATCCAGAAATATCCAACATTGATACAGAGATAATATTCTTGCACATAGCAGGTACAAAGTAACAATGTTCTAAAATTAAAACCAATCCGCTTGGCATCATTAGGTGGTATTCGCCGATCTCTATGGCAGCAACCCTTGCTCCATTCCCGACCTGCAAGTCCACCTCTCCCGACCCCAGCAACCTTCTGTTCTTAAGTCCCTGCACATTGCAACAAATGTGAGAACCACATCCAGTATCCAATACCCAGGATGTTGAAACAGTAAGGTTAATATCTATAACATAAATACCTGAAGAGGACGCACCTTGGCCCCTTCTCTGCTCTCCTATCAGCTTGGGACACGATCTCTTCTAATGGCCCGCCTGTCTGCACCCGAAACAGACGTCCTCAGGACCTGCCTTCTGCTGGGCCTTGGGTTGGGCCTTGGCCTTCTTGGCCTTACCCTTAGCAAGAGGAGCGTTCCCCTTGTTAACCAGCAGCACCGGCGGAGTCTTCTTGATCGACTGCTCAGTAAGCTTAAGCACCCCATGCAGCTCACTGATAGTGCGGTTCATCCCTTGCATGTTGTAGTTAAGGATGAACTGATCATAAGAGTCCGGCAAGGAAGCGAGGATTGTGTCTACCGCCAACTCTTGAGAGATAGGCGATCCGAGAAGGGCCAAAGTATCCAAATAGCCCTTCATCTTGAGCACGTGTGCACTCACAGATGTCCCGGCCCCCATCTTACAAGAGTGGAATGCCTTATTGGTCAGGTACCTTTCGTGACAAGCTTGCTCTTGAAACATCTCATTAAGAGTTGTTATCATAGCATAGGCTTGATGGTCCATAAACTGTTTTTGTAGTTCGGGGACCATGCAAGCCAACATAAGGCATGTCGCATCCCGGTTGTCCTTGACGTGCGCCTCGTATTCCTCCAGCTGGGCAGCCGGTGGATTACGTCCCTGAGGTGCAGCCGGCACAGGCCTTTCCAGCACATACTCTTTTGACTCTTGTCTTAGAACTATCCTCAAGTTCCTAGACCAGTCTAAAAAGTTAGGACCGGAAAGCTTGTCCTTTTCAAGAATTGATCGCAGTGATAAGGTATTTGTGTTTGCCATTTGGGTGTTTCTACACAGAAAAACATTGAGAGTGTTAATAAAGGGCTTTGCTTTGTTGTTCCCATAAAATTAATAATGAATCAAGTTATTAATTTAAACTTGGGCTCATGGGCCGAGATCCATATTTCATTAAGATATAGCCAAACGAGGGTTTGGTACAACTATACCTTAATTATTTAGGTAGGAACGCCGGCCAATCCCAACCTAGGGACTCTCGGTTTGATGGGCTTGTTGGCACTTACCCATCTGTGCTTAGGGCCAGGAGAATCCTACTACCCACGCTAAGTCAAAAACTCCATCCAAGTGTTAGAGTATCCCATACTCTAACCCAATACAAAGTGACAATACTCCAGTGCATCCTGCGAGGGCATGGTCTACAACTGGCTTATTCCCACTTCGATTCGGTTTTGAATGAGGGAAGCACTTTTAAGCGACTTAGTAATTCCGTTTGGTTATTAGATTCAATTATAACGGCTTACATACATAAAGCGGGTGAATGAGCTATTGGAACTTACATACATACATGCAAATGAATATAAAACATGATTAAATAAAATTAAAATGGACTGCTATGGGCCTATTTTACATCCTAATATTATTCTAGTAAACCTATACTAGAAACATATATTAGGCGGGCCTCCATCTTCTCCTTCTGGGCTTGCACCTCCAATTTGGGCTTGCACCTCCATTTGGGCTCACCACTCCATGGGCTTCTTCTTTTACAAATTTTATAATATTTAATTTAAATAAAATAAAATTACATTAAAAGAAAAACGACACGCAGGCCGTATTTACCCAAAAGAAAAATACAACCCATCTGGTAAAAGGCCCAATAGCATCCAATCATACATTCATTCAACCATTCATATGCATCCAATACATACAATTCAAAAGCATGTCATAATGCATGATTTAAGCCCATTTAAATTATGTCAAAGCCATTATTAGGAAATCGCCAATTTTGGCCCACCACGGTTCTAACCCTTAACGGGCTTTGGGCCTCCAGCCCAGGCAGTCCAACTGCTCCCACTGGAATTGGGAAACCATGGGTCCAATTCAGCCGTCCGAGTAATTGTGCCAAAATTACCTGAACCAATTTCCATTAACCATATTAATATCCAAAACTAATATCACATGAACGAAATAAAATTCATCCAAGAAACCATGCGCATTTAAATTACATAAACTTAAACACACGAATTTTAAAACCAATTAAAATTTCAAAACTGGGCCCCGGACAAAAACCCGCAAAATCCAAAAACTGAGCCCGGCCCGCTGCAGCCGCCTAGCGGTTGCCCGTTGCTGCCGCGCGGCACTGCCGCTGTGCAGTGGCCGCAGCGGCTGCCGCCGCGCCTCCCGCCGCCTGCAGCCCCGCACCCCGGGAGGCCGATTTTTTTTTTTTTTTTAAACCAGAATTAAAATAAAAAATAACCAACCATCATCCATAGCAATTCACCAAGAATTACAACAATACAACAAAATTAAAACAACATAAACCAATATGCAATATTAATTTTCATTGTATTAAAACATATGGGAAAAATCATAAAACCCGTACCAAGAATCTCAATCAAAAACATCCAATTTCAAAATAGGGATTCAACCAAATTAATCAATTTCCACAGATCAAAAGCCCGCTCTGATACCACTGTAGGGATTTTTCACCGGAAATCACCCGATAAAAGCGGAAGAACGCGGTGATTTCCTCAAATCCAGTACCAGGAGCAATTGAAATGGAAATTGAAAAACTTAAAATTAAATAGAAAGGGATTAAATTTCTTATCAGAAAAATCTCTTTCTAGAGATGGATGATGACTGCAGAATTTAAAATAGAATTCCTCCACTCTCACGTACACGAACACTTGGCGAATGCAACCCGTGCTAGCGTCGGAAAAACGGAACAATGGAAGGGAGGAGCTAGAGAATTCGGCTAGGAGGCTCTAAGCATTGGCTTGGCCGAAATTTCTAACCCTAGGTATTTATACCTAGGGTTGGCCGAATTCCCTTAGGGGAATTCAGGCCCATCTTGGCTCCTGTCTATTCTGTGCGGGCTTCCATGTTTTAATTTAGGCCCAGTCTAATTTTAATTATTCTGGTTTAAATTAATTTCAAGCCCAATTTTAATATACCCATGTATTTAATATATTACTCCAAGTAATATATTATTTACATCTAAATTAAAATTAGTTTGACAATTAATTTAATCCATCAAATTAAAATTAACTCTACACAAAATAAAATCATATGTAAACCCATACATATGAATATTTCCACCTAGGAAATAATTTCATAATTAATCCAATTAATTATGAAGAGCCAATTGAATATATTAATTTTATTATTATAACCAATCCAATTGATCTTTATAATATAATTAATATATATACATGCTTCTCCCTCCACTGTGTATACTCCAAGTATACATGTGATTCCTTAAGTCTGCATTCTATCGTTCTATGTGTACGATCCTGTGGGCCCATCTTTATGTTGGCAGCGGGCCTTTGGCCCGCAGACTGCAGTTGGCCTCTAGCAAGCCACTGCAGCCCCCAATTAAGATGGAGATGGCAGTCTAACTGATATCATAACCCTGTAGTTTAAACTTGTACATCCCATGTCATTGATATCGGTGTCCAACACAGAGGCATGGATTGATCACCCTCTTTTGTGTCCGGACATTAACTTGATCCCGAATGCACTGAACCTCACAAACAAGTTCCAACTTGTTTGGGTGTGGCCACACTCTTATCAGTCACATTCATCAAGTGGCCGGTGATATCTTCTCAGTTGGTTACTGAGTGACAAATCCCTTCTGCATATCCATAGTATTACCATGTTCAGTGACATACCCAAAAGCACCCATACTTGGCACCCTATTACAGGCCCTTTAGGCGTACCCCCAAGTATGCGACTTCACATGTAACACCATCATATGGTCAGGTCAAAGGATCCATACAAGTACTACACGAGAATCCATTGTGATACCATACCATGTGGATTACTCGTTTAGTGGATCTATCCAGTACCATGCTTCCAGGCATGTACCCATTAACTTGGTTGACATTCCATGTCCAATGACCGGTAAGACATCGCCATACAACCAGGTTAATGATAGTCTGTTGTTCCATTCATTCCCATGACTGGAACAGACTACAGATCTATTCATGGTCATATCGTTAACCCTATCCATGGTCTTACTGCTGAGTGCATGACACTAGTCGTCATGGATATGGATATGTCCATTGGATACTTCATTTAATATATTGCACAAGATAGATATAGTAAATGAATTGATGCCTTTATTAATGACACAAATGAGTACAACACATGAATCCAATAAATGTATAGTACAAATACAAGGACCAATGCCTCGGGACTAGGGCATTTCCAACAACAACATACATAGAGCATTCATCCCCAGCTAGTCTTCATTCTTGATCGAAGTGGCAAATATTTTTGTTTAAAATATCTCGATCAAGGAATGAAGACTCGCTATTTCAAATACAGGAATTCGTCATCACTGTCTCGGACACGGATAGATCCCCAGTAGATCCGCCTCAGGTAACATAGGCCCAATATCGGGCCAGATCATCTTCATTTCAGATCCCCAGCAGATCCGCCTCGGGTAACATAGACCCGGTATCGACCAGATCATCTTTATTTCAGATCCCCAGCAGATCCTCCTCGGGTAACATAGACTCGATATCGGCCAAGATCAGCTTCATTTCAGATCCCCAGCAGATCCGCCTCGGGTAACATAGACCCTGTATCGGCCCAGATCAGCTTCATTTCAGATCCCCAGCAGTTCCGCCTCGGGTAACATAGACCCGGTGTCGGCCTAGAGCAGCTTTATTTCAGATCCCCAGCAGATCCGCCTCGGGTAACATAGACCCGGTATCGACCCAGATTAGCTTCATTTCAGATCCCTGGCAGATCCACCTCGGGTAACATAGACCCGGTATTGGCCTAGATTAGCTTCATTTCATATCACTAGCAGATCCGCCTCGGGTAACATAGACCCGGTATCGGCCCAGATCGGCTTCATTTCAGATCCCTAGCAGATCCGCCTCAGGTAACATAGACCTGGTATCGACCCAGATCAGCTTCATTTCATATTACCAGTAGATCCGCCTCGGGTAACATAGACCCAGTATCGGCCCAAATCAGTTTTATGTTAGATCCCCAGCAGATCTGCCTAGGGTAACATAGACCCGTTATCGGCCCAGATCAGCTTCATTTCAGATCCCCAGCAGATCCGCCTCGGGTAACATAGACCCGGTATCGGCCCAGATCATCTTCATTTCAGATCATTAGTAGATCTGCCTCGGGTAACATAAACCCGGTATCAACCCAGATTAGCTTCATTTCAGATCCCCAGCAAAATCCACCTCGGGCAACATAAACCCGGTATCGACCCAGATCATCTTCATTTCATATCCCCAGCAGATCCGCCTCGGGTAACATAGACCCGGCATCGGCCCAGATCGGCTTCACTTCAAATCCCCAATAGATCTGCCTCGGCTAATATAGACCTGTTATCGGCCCAGATCATTTTCATTTCAGATCCCCAGCAGATCCGCCTCAGGTAACATAGACCCGGTATCGACCCAGATCAGCTTCATTTCAGATCCCCAGTAGATCCGCCTCGGGTAATATAGACCCGATATCAACCCAGATCATCTTCATTTCAGATCCCCAGTAGATCTTCCTCGAGTAACATAGACTCGGTATCAGCCCAGATCGGCTTCACTCCAAATCCCCAGCAGATCCGCATCGGGTAACATAGACCCGATATCGGCCCAATTTGGCTTCATTCAACATCCCCAGCAACCTCGGCTCGGATAACCTAGACCCGGTATCGGCTTATTTTATCACCAACCTTGCCTCGGGTAACCTAGACCCGGTATCGGCTTATGTTAGATCCATCATCTCAGCAGATCTGACTTGGATATATGTAAATCCGGTATCGGCCCAGATAGACTTCGCCTCGAGTAACCTAGGCCTGGTATCAGCTTATTCCATCTAATCGACTCAGTGCATCATCACAACACTGAGACTTTAACAAGTTAGTTGCACGTTTTATTTCTTGTGTCTATGGCACTTCAATCCGCGTTCTCAAATTCATCACCTCAGGTATTTTAGACCTGGTATCGAGTGTCGGATTTGATCACGCGAGGGGCAGCTATAAGCATTGGAATTTTCCAGACTTAAAAAAAAATTGTTGTGCCACACAACTACAATTACAGTCTTAGGGTTGTAATACAGTCGTGCGGCTGTAATACAGTCGTACGACTGTATTATCAGAGAAGGTACAACAATTCATACCTTGTGAATTAAAAAATAGGAGTGGTTTGTGGGTAATTAATGCCCGATTTTGGCAGCAAGAAAACCAGAAAATAAAATGAGGAAGAGAGAAGAGAGAAGGACTTTTGGCTCTGAGGATTTTGGAATTTAGAGATAGAAATTGGTAGAGAAAAGAGAGAAAAAGGGATACTCACAAAACTTAATCTTTTTCTCCTCTTTTTCTTTTGATTCTTAAGTGTTAAAATTCAAAACTTGATAGAAATCATAGGATAATAACTTGGCACTTCAAACTCTATCAATTCTAGACTTTAAATTTGTTAAAATCCGTGACATTTTGGAGAATTTTGGACAACTTTTGAAACCTTTGCATACAAAAGAAAAGAGGCAATTTGGAGGCGATTGAGGTGTTTCCAGTGGTCAAACCTACGGTGGATCAGTGCCACAAAGGTAATTATACCTCAAACCTTCATCTTGTTGCTTTTTCTGAGTGTTTTGATGTGATTTTGTGCATAAAAACTCATTTTTCGGGCTTACTGTTTCTGGAAATCAAGAACATTCATGCGACTGTTCTTGTGGAGAAGAACAGTCGCACGACTGTATGTATGGTCGTACAAGTGTTCTTGGTTTCCCTCGGCCTTTAGCTTTATTTGAACAAATTTTGGCGATTTTCTGCACCTAGATGATCTACAGTCACACGACTGTAATTACAGTTGCACGGCTATAATTATAGCCGTACGACTGTAATCCTCGTCCAGGGGCAGAATTTCTAGAAAAATCGACAAAAATTCCCAAAACAATCATAAAAATTCAGAAAAATCAGAAAATCATCAAAAATGAATTTTGGTGTGTGCATTCACGACCTTAGATTTAATTTTTGGTGTTGTTGCATTTAGAACAACGCAACGACAGAGACACGAATCTCCCGAAAACCAACCCACCTCACATGCTAAATTGAAATAAATCGGAAAAAGAAAATGTTTTCAAAATGATTTTCTCATAAAACAAAATACAAGGACGTTTCAAAATTGTTTTCCAGGTCTAATCAGGCCGGCTAGCCTAGCCGACCTGGTTATCCCCCAATTGCATGCCCCTAAACTCCTTAAAATCCCATTTTGTCCTACTTGAGTCCTATTTGTGGTATGCTGTAAACTGTGCTAACCATTTGTTTTGCAGCTTTTAGTTTATTTTCATTTTGGATGTAATTAATAGCTTAATTCGTGTATTTTAGGCGGCTGTAAAATTCTTAGATCATCGTGTATTTTAGGCATTTGTAAGGTAAGGACGAGAATTTTTATTTTTATTCAATCGGGTTGTAATAATTTAATTATTTATTGCTTTACTTTATTTTATCTGCGTGTACGCTGCATGCTATTATTGATAAAAATGGATGTTAGAATTATAAAATATCATGAAAGAACATTGGCCAATTTTATTTAGATTAGACATGAAATAAGGGACTTGTCCGGACCTAGATCTCTGGATAGTGTAGCATCCTTTCGTCCTGTTCAGCCACACTGCAGTTTCCCAGTTGAGTTGAGCCGGGTGGTGACTCCTACACATTTTATAGAGAATTAGGTCTCAATTCTTTTATGAATTAATTTAATTTTTTTTCAAAACCGAATTTCCATCCTAAAAAACCACACATGAGGGAGGGTTGTCCGATATCTAGGCTCCCTTTCCAGAGAGTCCGTACGCTTGAAAAATGTCGTCCGCTCACAAACTCCAAATTAAGTCAAATTAGTTCGATTATACTATAAAATAATTGGTGTCTTATTCACTTATCAATATATGACAAGGTTCTTAATTTTGCCCTAGTGGCACCATATATATAAATACATAGATAAATTGTTAACTTTTCCATCATACACTTTCTACGCTCTCTTTAATTGCATCTCTTAACTTCATGTTCTACATTTTCTCAAACTAAATAAGAAAATGATGTGATTTTGCTCATGTTCTATCTAACCCATGAATACTCACACAAGATTTGGTTGGGTTGAGTTGGGTTGGGTTGAATATTATTCATATAATTACATAGTTTACTGGATGGAAATAGGAGTGAGCAAATCCAAACTGCAACTGAAAACCGAATCGAACCGAGCAGGAAAACCGAACCAAAGTTTGTTTGGTTTGGTTTTGATTTTTGATAGAAAAACCGAACCAAACTGAACCGAACTAATTATAAATATTTAAAAATGATTTATATATAATTAATAATAATTTAACGATAATAATAATGATAATTTATTTAAATTTTAAAATTTAGAAATTTTGAACCCAAGCTGAATGCATATTGGTTTGGTTTTAAAGTTCCAAAAATAAAATTAGTCAGTTTTTTCTACATTGCTTTAATTAATATATATATATATATATATATATATATATATATATATATATATATATATATATATATATATATATATATATATATATACACCAAAGATCAATTATACACCAATTATACACCAAAGATGTTACTCTTACTCCACGTTCAATCTCAGATGCATTCCCTAGTGGTATCAGAGCCAGAAGGGGTGAGAGTACTGTTCATTCATCTTCACACTGTTCACATTCATCCATTTTCCAGATTTACTGTGCATATCATTCCTGCATATACTTATATTGGTGAGTCATTTAGACCCTTGTTTGCCCATAAGTACCGACGGACAGGGAAGAGAGGCAGTGACTGGGTTCCGTAGTCAATATTAGTATGTGTTTGTTTTGATTTGCATTTTAATGATGGATCACACACTTCTACCTAGAACATACTCTGCATCTTCTGCATCTACATCATTAGAGAATATAAGGATCAACAGTAGTAATGAAATTACTGTTGAAGATTTTACCAAATGCATTAGTGATTGGCATATACCTCATGTTAAGAAGCATGAAATATATGAACTCAGCATTAGAGATAAGTTGTTCAAAACAAATTTGAACATAAAGACTGAGGAGAGGGATATACCTCTCACAAACTCATATGAAAGCATTAATCTTTTGTCACAGCATTCTTTAGACAAGCATAGACAAAAGAATTTTAAGTACATCCATATTGGCCTTGTTCAGATAGGGATCAAGCCCTTAACCAAGGAAGGCCTGAACACAAGCATATTGTGTGTTGTTAGGGATAATAGAATGGAAGTATATGAGGAAGGCATCCTAGGCACGGTTGAGTCTAGTCTGTGTGCAGGTCCCATATCATTCTCATGTTACCCTAATTTAACCATTTCTTTAAATGATAAAAACATTTTGGATTCTCTAGTTTTACAAATCCAAACACATAATTATCGCATGAAAAAGGGATCTATTCCCATTGCATTGATTTTTAGAGTTCATTACAAAGCCATGACATCTGCATTTGATTCAAAACACAAGTTTTCATGTCATAAAGGTGAAACTTTGGTTTTGCAAACGGATATGACTAAAGCAAATGCTATTGTTCCAAAATTCATTAAATGGGAAGATGTAACTCTTCCTACAGAATGGGTATTGGAAAAAGCATGTGCAGTTGAACCACCAATTAGAATAATGCCTAATACGAATGTCAGAGAAATTAACCAGTATCCTAGTGGAAAAGTCACTCTAACCTTTGACAGAAAATCGGTAAGTACAAGGTTTTCTGATGACTCTTCCAATAGTGATACCATGGATTTGGGTAGAGTATCACAATTAGGAAAGATTGAACATAAGAATATTGAGGATGAAGACAAGGATTCTTGCCATCTGTTTCACAGAAGAAGAATCCCTGTTAGCATGCCTCACAGGCACTCTACCTCTGACATCCCTAATACGCATTTAACTGGTGTTCTTTACGCTGATAATGTTCCCAGGGCAGTATATACTAAAGAAGAATTAGGAGAAGTAAGTGTTCAAAAATCTGAACCAACCTCGCCTACTTTTTCTTCAGTTACTGAGAATATTATCAATGTGTTAGAAAAAGAATTCGTTTTAGATAAAACTCTTTTGCATAAAGATTTTTACGCTTCTCATAATGAAAAGAAAAAACTTTGGTTCTTTAAGAATTTCCTGAACCAAAGAAAAGAAATTCAAGAAAAGTATTATGATTTTGTTTTGCAGCATAAAGTCCATATCATGTTTTTCGATTGGTTTGAACTTTATGCATCACAGAATAACATTGCATATCCATTCAAGTGCATCAATCCAGTCTCTAGCCAAGAAAAGGTTAGTACTTGGAATTTATCTGATGGCTCAAAGATTGAGTCTGATCATCCCCCTCTGAGAGGAATAAAAATCCCAGTCTCAGGAAATTCATCTGTTAATGCATCTGCATACAAGTATGTGACTGAAGATGTGCATAAGAATTTTGCATCTGTTATTGAGCAAAATAATTTCTCCAATACGCATTTGCATACCTTAGGTAAGCAATTGACTAGAATTGAGAAAACCCTTAAGCCTTCTGTTGTAAAAATAGAACAGAAGCAGGACAGGCTTAAGAATCCTATTTTTAAGCCATCTCAAATTTCTAGGGATAGCCAAAAGGAATTTCAGAATAATAAAATGGAATTCGCCAAGGCTATTCAAGACCAATTAAGCAAGATAGAGGCCTCAACCTCTAACTTAATTGCTCCAGAAACACCTCAGTCTCGGCTGAGACCAGAGATAAACGCATTAGATGAGGATTCTCCCTCAGAATCCCAGAGTTTCTGTGAAGAAAAGGTTGAACCTATTCCGGTTAAACCTATTCCTCAGATCAATAGAATTAATTGGCCTATTGTTCCTATTGCTAGTCATTTGGACGTAGGCAATCAAGCATCTAGTAGCCAGTCTAGGTTTAATGCATCTTCTGTCTATGAGTGGAATATAGATGGATTATCTGAATATCAGATTTTGAATTTCTTGCAACAAATGACCATGGCTGCCAATGCATATAGAATACAGACCAACGTTCAGGATAGAGCCATTGCAGAGCTTCTTACTGCAGGCTTTGCAGGACAGTTAAAAGGATGGTGGGACTACCATCTTACTGAAACTGAACGTCTTAGCATATTAAATGCTGTTAAGATTGATGAAGACGCAGAACCCATTCTGGATGACGAAGGTCAACCAATTCAGGATTCTGTATCTACATTAATTTTAACCATTTCTTTGCATTTTTTGGGTGATTCTTCGCATTTAAAGGATAAAAACGCTGAGCTTTTATCAAATTTAAGATGCAAAAAACTCAGTGATTTTCAGTATTATAAAAATACATTTTTATCTCGTATTATGTTGAGAGAAGATTCCAACCAGCCTTTTTGGAAAGAAAAGTTTCTTGCAGGTTTACCTACCTTGTTAGGTGAAAAGGTAAGAAACAAAATTAAGGAAACTTTAGGGGTTCCAATCCCTTACTCAACATTAACATATGGTGAACTCATTAGTCTTATCCAGAAGGAAGGACTAAAGATTTGCCAGGATTTGAAACTTCAAAGGCATCTGAAGTGGGAAATGAAAAGGACTAGGCAAGAATTAGGTTCGTTCTGTAAACAATTTGATGTTTCCATGGACAAGCCTGATTGTAATGGTTCTTGCCATAAGGAGTCTAAAAGATCCCATAAAAAACATTTTTATAAAAAGGAATTTCAAAAGAAAAATCGTTTAAAAGATTTTCCTGCATACAAAAAGAAATTTCATAAGCATAAGTCTGGTTTTAAAAGAAATGAAAAACCAGAAGGGGTAAAACCCTTTGGAGATTTAAAGCATGTTACTTGTTATAAATGTCATAGGAAAGGGCATACTGCAAAGTATTGCCGCTTTAGCAAAAAACTGCATGAATTAGGATTAGATGAAGAAGTCTTAAGTAAGCTTGAGGCTATTCTCATCTACTCTTCAGAATCAGATCCTGATTCAGGAACTAATGAAGAAAATGCATTTCAGGTTGATGAATTAGCAAACGATTCATCAACATCATCATCATCATCATCCTCTGATGACGATGATAGAAGCATAAATGTCCTGACAAAAGATCAAGAACTTTTGTTAGATGTCATTAAGCATATTTCTGATCCTCATCTTCAGAAGGATTACCTTGATAGGTTAATGAAAACCCTAGAAAGCAAACCTGAAGTCAAGCCTGTTAGTCTTCCTAAAATTAGTACTAGCACATATAACTTGACCAGTATTTTAGAAAAGCAAAAGGCTAAGGGAAAGAATACTCCCTTATCCCTTTCTGATCTGCAAACTGAGATCAAGAATGTTAAACTTGAGCTCAAGCAGGTCAAGGAAAAACAGGAAAAGGATTCAGCTATAATCCAAGCATTACTTAGCAACCAGTTAGAAAATTCAGGAAGCGAGGATGAAGGTGGCACTAACCTAGAGGAATCTAAGTTAGATAACCTAGAATGCGCACCTGAAGATTTTTTATATGTTTTGAAAGAAATTACTTTAAGAAAGTATTTGATTAGCATTGTTTTGCATTTTCCTGATGATTTTCAACTCAGTACCATAGCATTATTTGATACCGGTGCTGATTTAAATTGCATAAAACCTGATCTGGTTCCTAAAAGATTTTGGGAAAAAACCAAAGAAAAACTGTCTGCCGCTAATAACTCGAAAATGAATATTAGCAGTAAGACTGAAGCATATGTGTTAAATGAAAAAACCCGTATTAAAACTGCATTCGTTCTTGTTGATAACATCAATCATAGTGTTATCTTAGGAACACCTTTTATAACTCTTATTACTCCTTTTTCTGTATCAAGTTCTGGT
Organism: Euphorbia tirucalli; assembly: GCA_039660915.1. NCBI lineage: Eukaryota > Viridiplantae > Streptophyta > Magnoliopsida > Malpighiales > Euphorbiaceae > Euphorbia > Euphorbia tirucalli. Next base: position 20,021,917 of record CM077639.1, read on the forward strand.
ATTATTTTCAAAATTAAGAATGAAAATATTATTTTCCCTTTTATTGAAAAACCCAGAACCAGAAACCTCAATTTATTAAAAGCAAATTCAATTTTTGATAATCAGATTAACAACCTGATTAAAACTAAAGAATTTGAAATCATGCATTTAAAGCATAACATTAATTTTCAAAGAATTTCTGCACAGTTGAAAAATGAATTTACTCAAAAAAGAATTTTAGATTTCCAAAAGCAAGTTGAAAATGAAATTTGCGCAGATATTCCTAATGCCTTTTGGATTAGGAAGCAGCATATGGTAGATTTGCCATATGAACCTAGTTTTGATGAGCGAAATATTCCAACCAAAGCTAGACCTATCCAAATGAATTCTGAGCTTGAGCAGCATTGTAGAAAAGAAATCCAGGATCTCTTAGATAAAGGTTTAATTGCCCAATCTAGGTCCCCCTGGAGTTGTGCAGCATTTTATGTTATTAAAGCATCTGAGATTGAACGTGGAGTTCCACGATTGGTCATTAATTATAAACCTTTGAATCAAGTTCTTAGATGGATTAGGTATCCAATACCTAATAAGAAAGACCTGTTACAAAGATTGCATTCTGCATATATATTCTCTAAGTTTGACCTTAAATCTGGGTTTTGGCAAATCCAGATTGACCCAAAACATAGGTATAAGACTGCATTCACTGTTCCATTTGGTCAATACGAATGGAATGTTATGCCTTTCGGCTTAAAGAATGCTCCATCAGAATTTCAACGCATTATGAATGACATTTTTAATCCATATTCAGCATTTTGCATTGTCTATATTGATGATGTGCTTATTTTTTCAGAATCCATTGAACAACATTTTAAGCATTTAAAATCGTTCTTTCTTACAGCTAAGAAAAATGGCTTAGTTGTTTCGCAAAGCAAAATGTCCTTGTTTCAAACCAGAATAAGGTTTCTTGGCCATCATATTACCCAAGGAACGATCACTCCTATTGAGCGATCTTTAGAATTTGCATCTAAATTTCCAGATCAAATTCTGGAAAAACAACAGCTTCAAAGGTTTTTAGGAAGCTTGAATTATGTATTAGATTTTTGCCCTAATATCAATAGGATGGCAAAACCCTTGCATGATCGGTTAAAAAAGAATCCGCCATTATGGTCTGAAGAGCATACTAGAATAGTGCAAGAAATAAAAAAGCATGTTAGACAAATTCCTTGCTTGTCTATTGCTAACCCTTTATTACCTAAAATCGTTGAAACTGATGCTTCTGATTTTGGTTATGGAGGTATTTTGAAGCAGGTACAAGATAAGCATGAGCATATTGTCCAGTTTACTTCCGGACACTGGAATGATACTGAAAAGAATTATTCTACTATTAAAAAAGAAATTCTTTCCATTGTAAAATGTATTTCAAAATTTCAAAGCGATTTACTCAATCAAAAATTTTTATTAAGAATTGATTGTAAATCTGCAAAAGAAGTTTTGCAAAAAGATGTTCAGAATATAGCTTCTAAGCAAATCTTTGCTAGGTGGCAAGCCTTGTTAAGCATATTTGATTTTGATATAGAATTTATTCGGGGAGAACAAAATTCTATTCCCGATTTCCTAACCCGTGAATTTTTGCAGGACCATGCCTCCTAAGAAAAAGAAAGGCGAAGGATCCTCAAAGGATCAGGCAAAGCTTTCTGCATTAGAAAAGGTAAAAGCCTGGACAGCTATGTTCCAGGACGCACAAGGAGAAAGCATAGGAAGCAAAGGCAGCACTAGTTCTGTCAAAAATACTCCGCATAATCCAAATACTTTGGCCCTTACTAAGGCCACTCAATCTTTTGAAAAAGCATTTGAAAATTATTTTGCAACTATTGCTGAAGCAAAAAAGGTTTTGGAGGATCCATTATCCTCTTCTTCAGCACAATCTTCTTCTCAAAAGCATTTACAAAAAACGTCTATTTCAAAGGGAAAGGAAATTGCCCAACCCTCAAAAGCATTAACTGTTTCTAGTCCTTTTGGACCAGTTTCTTTAAAGGAAGCAAAAGAAATTTTTAAGGAAAATTTTATAACTTTTCCTTCTTCTTCTAAAAGTATTTCTGCAAATGTTGTTTCTCAGAATACGGCTACCCAGCCTAAATCTGAATATTTTACCAAAAAGAATTTTCAGTATATTACTTCTATTGAGGACGGCTTTTATGATAAAAATCCCTCAGTAGCTGTATCAAAACTTTTCCCTCATGGATGGAATTTTAAACCTTGGGATTATTCAAAGCCCATTGATTTTTACTTAACCATCCTAAAGGTCACAGAATCTGTGGAAATAAAGCATACTTCTCATGGTGATTCCGGAGAACCCGCATACTCCCAATTCAAAATCTTGAAGATCATTCATCCTCAAGATTGGGGTACAAGTCCTTCTGACTTGAAATCTTTTCCAGCATCCTTTACCCAAAGAATAACAACCAGCAAAACCTTTTCATACTGGGATTATCAACAAGCCTGGTATAATGCATTAATGGTCCAAAACTCCAAAGGATCGCATACCTGGTTAATCATGTTTGACACCAGAAAAGCAATTTCCAAAATACCAAATTGGTTTAACCATTGGTGGGGATTTTTTGGGTCTTCTACCGATATCCTACCTGATCAGGTTAACCAAGCATATACCCTTTTTAAAGAAAAATTTGACCCTTCACCATTGCAAAAAAGGGTCTCTCCTCTTCTAGTCTTTAGTACAATCTTCTTTGTACCATGGACCTTAACCTGGCATTTTTCCTTTCAAACAAATCAAAATTCAACCATTGATCTTATCAGAATATTTAAGGTTAAATGGTGGAACAAATTTCAAGCATTTAATAAATGTAATGAAGCCGCTGTCAGAATGTGGCTCAAATCCAAAGGTAAATTGGATCTGCCTATTGAACAGGTCCAAGCTCATTCAGAATTTTTAGCACAGAAGTCATTTGCTATTCCTCAGCTCGCAGCCGCAAAGTCAGAGGAAGAATTTTTCAAAATCATGAAAGAATTAATAGAATCCAGATCCTCAGCTACTGGATCCAAAGCATCCTCTTCATCTTCATCGTCTAAGCCACCATCCCTGGCTGATGAGAACGAAGATATTTTTGGTCTATTGTAAATCAATAACCTAATGAATTATACCAGAATAATAAATGAAAATGGTTCCAATGTTCTAAATGAATAAGAACCGAGCTAGTAGCCGCTTGGTCGGGTAATGTGGTTAGGGGTACTTGGCTCATAACCAGGAATTCCCTGATATGCATACTTGCCAATGTAAGCTTTACTGGTATATGTATTCATACAATTCATACAAGGTTACGTATTTACTGTAGCCAGACGTATCTGAGTTTCTGTCTCAGCATCTTTGGTGGGCCCGGCGCCGAAAGTGAAGTGGGTCCCAGGCACCGAAAGCATTTTTGTCTTTTGCTCCTTACCTGCCTATATAAGAGGGAGCTCTCTGCATTTGTAAAATCATCTCTGGATTTTAGATAGCTTTCTCTCTCTATCTCTCCAGACCTCTCTCCCTTCTCTCTAGATTTCTTTCTCTCTTCTTGTAATTAGTTTCTGGCATTTAAGCTTTCCCCGAGCTGTAATAAAAGAATTTTGTTGAATAAAGAGTAAGCATTGTTTCTTCTTAATCTCTTCCCTTAATCATATGTGGTTATAAGTTGTGCGGATTACCGCCTGAATTTAATCACATACGATTAAGGTGTTTAATTTCTGCATTTAATTTTGAGAATTTATATGGCAGGTTTATACCGCCTAGCATAAATTTGTATTTAATTTTCTATATTTGTTCTTGAGCATATTATTTTCTTATTTCTGAATTCATATATCTTTCTGCATTTTAACTTGTTGTATATGCATAATCATTTTTGAATTTGGCTTAAGTCATCCGCATTAGTTTCATTCTCTACCCGTACGATCGTTGCATTCCCTAGTGGTATCAGAGCCAGAAGGGGTGAGAGTACTGTTCATTCATCTTCACACTGTTCACATTCATCCATTTTCCAGATTTACTGTGCATATCATTCCTGCATATACTTATATTGGTGAGTCATTTAGACCCTTGTTTGCCCATAAGTACCGACGGACAGGGAAGAGAGGCAGTGACTGGGTTCCGTAGTCAATATTAGTATGTGTTTGTTTTGATTTGCATTTTAATGATGGATCACACACTTCTACCTAGAACATACTCTGCATCTTCTGCATCTACATCATTAGAGAATATAAGGATCAACAGTAGTAATGAAATTACTGTTGAAGATTTTACCAAATGCATTAGTGATTGGCATATACCTCATGTTAAGAAGCATGAAATATATGAACTCAGCATTAGAGATAAGTTGTTCAAAACAAATTTGAACATAAAGACTGAGGAGAGGGATATACCTCTCACAAACTCATATGAAAGCATTAATCTTTTGTCACAGCATTCTTTAGACAAGCATAGACAAAAGAATTTTAAGTACATCCATATTGGCCTTGTTCAGATAGGGATCAAGCCCTTAACCAAGGAAGGCCTGAACACAAGCATATTGTGTGTTGTTAGGGATAATAGAATGGAAGTATATGAGGAAGGCATCCTAGGCACGGTTGAGTCTAGTCTGTGTGCAGGTCCCATATCATTCTCATGTTACCCTAATTTAACCATTTCTTTAAATGATAAAAACATTTTGGATTCTCTAGTTTTACAAATCCAAACACATAATTATCGCATGAAAAAGGGATCTATTCCCATTGCATTGATTTTTAGAGTTCATTACAAAGCCATGACATCTGCATTTGATTCAAAACACAAGTTTTCATGTCATAAAGGTGAAACTTTGGTTTTGCAAACGGATATGACTAAAGCAAATGCTATTGTTCCAAAATTCATTAAATGGGAAGATGTAACTCTTCCTACAGAATGGGTATTGGAAAAAGCATGTGCAGTTGAACCACCAATTAGAATAATGCCTAATACGAATGTCAGAGAAATTAACCAGTATCCTAGTGGAAAAGTCACTCTAACCTTTGACAGAAAATCGGTAAGTACAAGGTTTTCTGATGACTCTTCCAATAGTGATACCATGGATTTGGGTAGAGTATCACAATTAGGAAAGATTGAACATAAGAATATTGAGGATGAAGACAAGGATTCTTGCCATCTGTTTCACAGAAGAAGAATCCCTGTTAGCATGCCTCACAGGCACTCTACCTCTGACATCCCTAATACGCATTTAACTGGTGTTCTTTACGCTGATAATGTTCCCAGGGCAGTATATACTAAAGAAGAATTAGGAGAAGTAAGTGTTCAAAAATCTGAACCAACCTCGCCTACTTTTTCTTCAGTTACTGAGAATATTATCAATGTGTTAGAAAAAGAATTCGTTTTAGATAAAACTCTTTTGCATAAAGATTTTTACGCTTCTCATAATGAAAAGAAAAAACTTTGGTTCTTTAAGAATTTCCTGAACCAAAGAAAAGAAATTCAAGAAAAGTATTATGATTTTGTTTTGCAGCATAAAGTCCATATCATGTTTTTCGATTGGTTTGAACTTTATGCATCACAGAATAACATTGCATATCCATTCAAGTGCATCAATCCAGTCTCTAGCCAAGAAAAGGTTAGTACTTGGAATTTATCTGATGGCTCAAAGATTGAGTCTGATCATCCCCCTCTGAGAGGAATAAAAATCCCAGTCTCAGGAAATTCATCTGTTAATGCATCTGCATACAAGTATGTGACTGAAGATGTGCATAAGAATTTTGCATCTGTTATTGAGCAAAATAATTTCTCCAATACGCATTTGCATACCTTAGGTAAGCAATTGACTAGAATTGAGAAAACCCTTAAGCCTTCTGTTGTAAAAATAGAACAGAAGCAGGACAGGCTTAAGAATCCTATTTTTAAGCCATCTCAAATTTCTAGGGATAGCCAAAAGGAATTTCAGAATAATAAAATGGAATTCGCCAAGGCTATTCAAGACCAATTAAGCAAGATAGAGGCCTCAACCTCTAACTTAATTGCTCCAGAAACACCTCAGTCTCGGCTGAGACCAGAGATAAACGCATTAGATGAGGATTCTCCCTCAGAATCCCAGAGTTTCTGTGAAGAAAAGGTTGAACCTATTCCGGTTAAACCTATTCCTCAGATCAATAGAATTAATTGGCCTATTGTTCCTATTGCTAGTCATTTGGACGTAGGCAATCAAGCATCTAGTAGCCAGTCTAGGTTTAATGCATCTTCTGTCTATGAGTGGAATATAGATGGATTATCTGAATATCAGATTTTGAATTTCTTGCAACAAATGACCATGGCTGCCAATGCATATAGAATACAGACCAACGTTCAGGATAGAGCCATTGCAGAGCTTCTTACTGCAGGCTTTGCAGGACAGTTAAAAGGATGGTGGGACTACCATCTTACTGAAACTGAACGTCTTAGCATATTAAATGCTGTTAAGATTGATGAAGACGCAGAACCCATTCTGGATGACGAAGGTCAACCAATTCAGGATTCTGTATCTACATTAATTTTAACCATTTCTTTGCATTTTTTGGGTGATTCTTCGCATTTAAAGGATAAAAACGCTGAGCTTTTATCAAATTTAAGATGCAAAAAACTCAGTGATTTTCAGTATTATAAAAATACATTTTTATCTCGTATTATGTTGAGAGAAGATTCCAACCAGCCTTTTTGGAAAGAAAAGTTTCTTGCAGGTTTACCTACCTTGTTAGGTGAAAAGGTAAGAAACAAAATTAAGGAAACTTTAGGGGTTCCAATCCCTTACTCAACATTAACATATGGTGAACTCATTAGTCTTATCCAGAAGGAAGGACTAAAGATTTGCCAGGATTTGAAACTTCAAAGGCATCTGAAGTGGGAAATGAAAAGGACTAGGCAAGAATTAGGTTCGTTCTGTAAACAATTTGATGTTTCCATGGACAAGCCTGATTGTAATGGTTCTTGCCATAAGGAGTCTAAAAGATCCCATAAAAAACATTTTTATAAAAAGGAATTTCAAAAGAAAAATCGTTTAAAAGATTTTCCTGCATACAAAAAGAAATTTCATAAGCATAAGTCTGGTTTTAAAAGAAATGAAAAACCAGAAGGGGTAAAACCCTTTGGAGATTTAAAGCATGTTACTTGTTATAAATGTCATAGGAAAGGGCATACTGCAAAGTATTGCCGCTTTAGCAAAAAACTGCATGAATTAGGATTAGATGAAGAAGTCTTAAGTAAGCTTGAGGCTATTCTCATCTACTCTTCAGAATCAGATCCTGATTCAGGAACTAATGAAGAAAATGCATTTCAGGTTGATGAATTAGCAAACGATTCATCAACATCATCATCATCATCATCCTCTGATGACGATGATAGAAGCATAAATGTCCTGACAAAAGATCAAGAACTTTTGTTAGATGTCATTAAGCATATTTCTGATCCTCATCTTCAGAAGGATTACCTTGATAGGTTAATGAAAACCCTAGAAAGCAAACCTGAAGTCAAGCCTGTTAGTCTTCCTAAAATTAGTACTAGCACATATAACTTGACCAGTATTTTAGAAAAGCAAAAGGCTAAGGGAAAGAATACTCCCTTATCCCTTTCTGATCTGCAAACTGAGATCAAGAATGTTAAACTTGAGCTCAAGCAGGTCAAGGAAAAACAGGAAAAGGATTCAGCTATAATCCAAGCATTACTTAGCAACCAGTTAGAAAATTCAGGAAGCGAGGATGAAGGTGGCACTAACCTAGAGGAATCTAAGTTAGATAACCTAGAATGCGCACCTGAAGATTTTTTATATGTTTTGAAAGAAATTACTTTAAGAAAGTATTTGATTAGCATTGTTTTGCATTTTCCTGATGATTTTCAACTCAGTACCATAGCATTATTTGATACCGGTGCTGATTTAAATTGCATAAAACCTGATCTGGTTCCTAAAAGATTTTGGGAAAAAACCAAAGAAAAACTGTCTGCCGCTAATAACTCGAAAATGAATATTAGCAGTAAGACTGAAGCATATGTGTTAAATGAAAAAACCCGTATTAAAACTGCATTCGTTCTTGTTGATAACATCAATCATAGTGTTATCTTAGGAACACCTTTTATAACTCTTATTACTCCTTTTTCTGTATCAAGTTCTGGTATTATTTTCAAAATTAAGAATGAAAATATTATTTTCCCTTTTATTGAAAAACCCAGAACCAGAAACCTCAATTTATTAAAAGCAAATTCAATTTTTGATAATCAGATTAACAACCTGATTAAAACTAAAGAATTTGAAATCATGCATTTAAAGCATAACATTAATTTTCAAAGAATTTCTGCACAGTTGAAAAATGAATTTACTCAAAAAAGAATTTTAGATTTCCAAAAGCAAGTTGAAAATGAAATTTGCGCAGATATTCCTAATGCCTTTTGGATTAGGAAGCAGCATATGGTAGATTTGCCATATGAACCTAGTTTTGATGAGCGAAATATTCCAACCAAAGCTAGACCTATCCAAATGAATTCTGAGCTTGAGCAGCATTGTAGAAAAGAAATCCAGGATCTCTTAGATAAAGGTTTAATTGCCCAATCTAGGTCCCCCTGGAGTTGTGCAGCATTTTATGTTATTAAAGCATCTGAGATTGAACGTGGAGTTCCACGATTGGTCATTAATTATAAACCTTTGAATCAAGTTCTTAGATGGATTAGGTATCCAATACCTAATAAGAAAGACCTGTTACAAAGATTGCATTCTGCATATATATTCTCTAAGTTTGACCTTAAATCTGGGTTTTGGCAAATCCAGATTGACCCAAAACATAGGTATAAGACTGCATTCACTGTTCCATTTGGTCAATACGAATGGAATGTTATGCCTTTCGGCTTAAAGAATGCTCCATCAGAATTTCAACGCATTATGAATGACATTTTTAATCCATATTCAGCATTTTGCATTGTCTATATTGATGATGTGCTTATTTTTTCAGAATCCATTGAACAACATTTTAAGCATTTAAAATCGTTCTTTCTTACAGCTAAGAAAAATGGCTTAGTTGTTTCGCAAAGCAAAATGTCCTTGTTTCAAACCAGAATAAGGTTTCTTGGCCATCATATTACCCAAGGAACGATCACTCCTATTGAGCGATCTTTAGAATTTGCATCTAAATTTCCAGATCAAATTCTGGAAAAACAACAGCTTCAAAGGTTTTTAGGAAGCTTGAATTATGTATTAGATTTTTGCCCTAATATCAATAGGATGGCAAAACCCTTGCATGATCGGTTAAAAAAGAATCCGCCATTATGGTCTGAAGAGCATACTAGAATAGTGCAAGAAATAAAAAAGCATGTTAGACAAATTCCTTGCTTGTCTATTGCTAACCCTTTATTACCTAAAATCGTTGAAACTGATGCTTCTGATTTTGGTTATGGAGGTATTTTGAAGCAGGTACAAGATAAGCATGAGCATATTGTCCAGTTTACTTCCGGACACTGGAATGATACTGAAAAGAATTATTCTACTATTAAAAAAGAAATTCTTTCCATTGTAAAATGTATTTCAAAATTTCAAAGCGATTTACTCAATCAAAAATTTTTATTAAGAATTGATTGTAAATCTGCAAAAGAAGTTTTGCAAAAAGATGTTCAGAATATAGCTTCTAAGCAAATCTTTGCTAGGTGGCAAGCCTTGTTAAGCATATTTGATTTTGATATAGAATTTATTCGGGGAGAACAAAATTCTATTCCCGATTTCCTAACCCGTGAATTTTTGCAGGACCATGCCTCCTAAGAAAAAGAAAGGCGAAGGATCCTCAAAGGATCAGGCAAAGCTTTCTGCATTAGAAAAGGTAAAAGCCTGGACAGCTATGTTCCAGGACGCACAAGGAGAAAGCATAGGAAGCAAAGGCAGCACTAGTTCTGTCAAAAATACTCCGCATAATCCAAATACTTTGGCCCTTACTAAGGCCACTCAATCTTTTGAAAAAGCATTTGAAAATTATTTTGCAACTATTGCTGAAGCAAAAAAGGTTTTGGAGGATCCATTATCCTCTTCTTCAGCACAATCTTCTTCTCAAAAGCATTTACAAAAAACGTCTATTTCAAAGGGAAAGGAAATTGCCCAACCCTCAAAAGCATTAACTGTTTCTAGTCCTTTTGGACCAGTTTCTTTAAAGGAAGCAAAAGAAATTTTTAAGGAAAATTTTATAACTTTTCCTTCTTCTTCTAAAAGTATTTCTGCAAATGTTGTTTCTCAGAATACGGCTACCCAGCCTAAATCTGAATATTTTACCAAAAAGAATTTTCAGTATATTACTTCTATTGAGGACGGCTTTTATGATAAAAATCCCTCAGTAGCTGTATCAAAACTTTTCCCTCATGGATGGAATTTTAAACCTTGGGATTATTCAAAGCCCATTGATTTTTACTTAACCATCCTAAAGGTCACAGAATCTGTGGAAATAAAGCATACTTCTCATGGTGATTCCGGAGAACCCGCATACTCCCAATTCAAAATCTTGAAGATCATTCATCCTCAAGATTGGGGTACAAGTCCTTCTGACTTGAAATCTTTTCCAGCATCCTTTACCCAAAGAATAACAACCAGCAAAACCTTTTCATACTGGGATTATCAACAAGCCTGGTATAATGCATTAATGGTCCAAAACTCCAAAGGATCGCATACCTGGTTAATCATGTTTGACACCAGAAAAGCAATTTCCAAAATACCAAATTGGTTTAACCATTGGTGGGGATTTTTTGGGTCTTCTACCGATATCCTACCTGATCAGGTTAACCAAGCATATACCCTTTTTAAAGAAAAATTTGACCCTTCACCATTGCAAAAAAGGGTCTCTCCTCTTCTAGTCTTTAGTACAATCTTCTTTGTACCATGGACCTTAACCTGGCATTTTTCCTTTCAAACAAATCAAAATTCAACCATTGATCTTATCAGAATATTTAAGGTTAAATGGTGGAACAAATTTCAAGCATTTAATAAATGTAATGAAGCCGCTGTCAGAATGTGGCTCAAATCCAAAGGTAAATTGGATCTGCCTATTGAACAGGTCCAAGCTCATTCAGAATTTTTAGCACAGAAGTCATTTGCTATTCCTCAGCTCGCAGCCGCAAAGTCAGAGGAAGAATTTTTCAAAATCATGAAAGAATTAATAGAATCCAGATCCTCAGCTACTGGATCCAAAGCATCCTCTTCATCTTCATCGTCTAAGCCACCATCCCTGGCTGATGAGAACGAAGATATTTTTGGTCTATTGTAAATCAATAACCTAATGAATTATACCAGAATAATAAATGAAAATGGTTCCAATGTTCTAAATGAATAAGAACCGAGCTAGTAGCCGCTTGGTCGGGTAATGTGGTTAGGGGTACTTGGCTCATAACCAGGAATTCCCTGATATGCATACTTGCCAATGTAAGCTTTACTGGTATATGTATTCATACAATTCATACAAGGTTACGTATTTACTGTAGCCAGACGTATCTGAGTTTCTGTCTCAGCATCTTTGGTGGGCCCGGCGCCGAAAGTGAAGTGGGTCCCAGGCACCGAAAGCATTTTTGTCTTTTGCTCCTTACCTGCCTATATAAGAGGGAGCTCTCTGCATTTGTAAAATCATCTCTGGATTTTAGATAGCTTTCTCTCTCTATCTCTCCAGACCTCTCTCCCTTCTCTCTAGATTTCTTTCTCTCTTCTTGTAATTAGTTTCTGGCATTTAAGCTTTCCCCGAGCTGTAATAAAAGAATTTTGTTGAATAAAGAGTAAGCATTGTTTCTTCTTAATCTCTTCCCTTAATCATATGTGGTTATAAGTTGTGCGGATTACCGCCTGAATTTAATCACATACGATTAAGGTGTTTAATTTCTGCATTTAATTTTGAGAATTTATATGGCAGGTTTATACCGCCTAGCATAAATTTGTATTTAATTTTCTATATTTGTTCTTGACCATATTATTTTCTTATTTCTGAATTCATATATCTTTCTGCATTTTAACTTGTTGTATATGCATAATCATTTTTGAATTTGGCTTAAGTCATCCGCATTAGTTTCATTCTCTACCCGTACGATATACACCATGAATCAGAATACTAATTGAGTAGAATAGTATTTGATACTATAATATAAAAAAGAGAGAAGATTTTTCAGCTTTTTTAATTAAGAAAATAATAGATTATAAGTGTAAAAGAAATAATGTAAAAAAGAATTTAACTAATAATTAAAATGAGTTAAGTCTTAGAGCATACGAGTTATAATTTTATTCATAGATTATGGATTCAATTTATGAACATGAAATTGAAAAGTGAAAATTTTCAAAGGGGTAAAATTGAATATTGATGAAAAACAGCACAAAGAAATGAAGATTTTCAAAGGGAGAAAATTGAATTTTACATGTAACAATTAATTTGAATCCAACCCAACCGAACCGAACCCTATTACTTTTCCCATTTCATCCAAATCAACCCAACCCAACCCAATGAATAACCATTAAGATAAAGAATATATGGGTTTGGTTGGATTAGATTGGTTGAATTCATTGGGTTGGGTTGATTTTGTACACCCCTATCATAGTGCACATGTGTTTAGTGATATGTCTGTGTTCATAAATCTACTCACGGTCTCATTATAAACACTAAGCATGAGATGATCAAACTCATAAAAAATTACAAAACATGACCAAACAATCATTAAAACATTTTATTCGTAATAAAAAGATAGAAAAGTTACTTACTAACGCCAACCTAAGTTCGCTCAAGCTTACTGGAAAACTACTCACTTCTCATAATAATTGACGGACAAACAGTCTTTTCAAACAAAATTGAAGAAAATAATACTAATATTACTCATATTAAAATAATAATTACAAATAGTTGGTGGGAGGATTCAATTCCCTCTTTACTTGCTAACTACAAAAAAAATGGGTCAAGCTATTTATAGCCCTAAGTGAAAAATCTAGAGAATTCAAAATATCAAAAACTGTTCACTAAAATAATCCCAAAATAATGACAACCACAAATGTGTCTTCAATTTTAACCATATGTAAAAAGTAAGGATAAAGCTGTAAATTCTATCTTAAAAAGATCTTTCTCCTCTCTCTATTTGGATTCATTTTCAGGCTCATTCAAGTGGATTTCCGTCCAATGATTTTTAGTTTCGATTTTAAGTCTATTTACTTTAATTTTTGGATTGCAAAATTGCGAAGCTATCTAGTAACTTGAAAATAGACTTTTTAGCCAATTCTCTTTCATTTTAATTACAAATAAAATCAAATTAATTCGATTATGCTATAAAATAATTGGTGTATTATTCACTTATCAACATATGACAAGGTTCTTAGTTTTGCCCCTATGGCACCATATATATAAATACATAGATAAATTGTTTAACTTTTCCATTATGCACTTTATACGCTCTCTTTAATTGCATCTCTTAACTTCATGTTGTACATTTTCTCAAACTAAATAAGAAAATGATGTGATTCTGCTCTTGTTGAGTCCGTAGATAATTACATACTTTTCAAATTAAATTTATTTTATCGATTAAATTGTTTCATTATACATTTTGTTATATCTTAATTTTATTTTATGGGATGGAAGAGATGTGATGTTGACTTCTCCTTTTGCTTGCAATTCTTCATAATATCACATTACAATTATAACTTAGTAACTACCAACTAATAAATATAAAAGTGTATCGTAGACTAATTGAGAGAAAGAAGACGAATTCAAAAATGAATTATTAAGCAGCTTCAATAATGCAATACTACCAGAACTCATTAAATTCACATCACACGTATCCACCAACGATTGGCCCAGGGGGGGGTCTGGTCTCAATTCCACCACTACAAAGGAGTCAAGCCATCTTTTATTCAACCTTTATATTACCATTCCGACCTTTTTTTTAAAAAAAAAAAAAAAAAAGATGACACAATAAGGCATATTTACCTAATAATTGCTACTATAAATGTTTTGACTTTTTATTTAATTTCTAAACAATTGTACCATATAATAATAAGAAATGACTTTTGTTAGGATGATTTGAGCAAATAATAATTTCTAAGATTTGCTACAGTTTTTCTCACTATATTTTCTTAGAGTTTTTTTTTTTTTTTTTTTTTTTTTTTTTTTTTATGGTTTATTTTGAGATTGTTTCTAAACTTTGCTAGAATTTACTAGTTTTTCAGTCTTTTTTCACTTATAGTTCTGTTAAGGTTGCTCTTTTTTTTTCCTACAACTTTTATATTTTTTATTTATTATATTTTTTTCATCTATTTCTGCTCTTGGTGACGATGAAATATGTACTTGATCTTCAACGACCAATTCAGGTGAACTAGGATGATTTGGAGTTTGTTATTTTGACAGCATCAGTTTTTGATGACGCACACTGTGAGGGTTCTTCTTGATAGCAAGATTACACTTAGGTGGTATGTTGGAGCAATGAAAACATTATAGCAAATTTAGTAAAACATGGGTTTTTTTTTTTTTGCATGAAGAAGATGATATTAACTTGTGGATATAACATCCTAAATTCCTAACGATCGAACTATTATTTTTCGTAAAATATTAAGTTGGATTAAGTCTTTAAAACTTAAATTTAATTTTATTAGGATTTGTTATTGTTTCATGTGTATTCTCACTACTTAGTTAGTTAATTTTCCAACCATAGGTTATGTGTTAGATTTATTTAATTTTAATATTAATTCTGTAAATTGATCCGTGAATAACTCACACATCAACTATTTATAACCTGTCATGATTTAAGAAAGAAATAACTTTTATTATAAAATAATCACATGAAAAAGATATGCGAGGATTTGTTTTTAAAGTTTGGATAAACATTGAATAAAAGATCACACTTTAGAAAAAGATATTTCTTAAAATAGGATTTGATTTTCGAGTTTTTCATTCTTCCCACCTATCACTCTCACCAAACACATTATTAAAATCTAGACTTTATATCTCTCAAAATTCAGCAAATTTCAGCAAAAACAAATGGATGGAAAAGTTCACTATCATTAATATCCATGAGCTGAATTGTATTGTTCTTGGAATTTTTTACTGGAAATTTAAAATAAAAGGAAGAGTAAAAAAAAATAAATAAAGAATGTGGTTTGTGGAATTTGTGAATGCAAATATGTGTGGTTTTACATAGTTGACAAACTCATATTTGTAATTATACCATTTAAAAAACATCGTCCTCCGTTTAATATATTCTTTAAATTTTGTCCCGTTCTTTAGAATTTGAATTGAAATTTTGTATTTTGATTGATATAAATACAATGAATCTTAGAAATGAAGCTCTGAATTTTTTAGTAAATGTATATATTTTTCTAATTAAATAATATAAAAAATTAAAAAAAAGTGCTAAAAAATTCAAATTTTAGTAAAAAATTCTTAAATAATACGAACAAGTTATTAGAAGGATAAACGGAAAAAATATTGAGATTTATACGAGAATAAAGTCAAAGTTACCTCTAGTTCACGTCATTAACCTGATTATTATGTAATGTATTTAACATTTTTCATTTGATTAGTTTAGTTGCATTATTTAAGAATTTTTTATTAAGATTTGAACATTTTTGGGTAATTTTTTTTATTTTTCTGTATTTAATTAAAAAAATATTTATCTTTTCCAAAAATTTCATTGTTTGGTTACCAAAATCTATTATATTTTAATATACAAAATAGCAACCGAAAAATAATTTTTGAAAATGTTTTGAATGGAGGACTCTGATGGCTAATCACAACGTATCTTTGTGTGTGTGTGTATGTATATATATATATATATATATATATATATATATATATATTTGTATTGTGCTCCCTCCTAATTTTAGGTCGATGATTTTAGAAGTCATAAACGTGAATTTGAAAATGAGAAAAAGAGAAAAACGTGATGAGTAATGAAAAGAGGGAAAATGGAAAAGAGAAAATTAAAAAAAAGGGAAGAAAAAGAGAAGACTGGAATCATGATAAAACTTTTTAAGCCAACAACTAACTAACATCAAAAGAGGCAAAAGGTCAAATTACAGAATACAATTAATTTCATTTTACGATATTAACAATGAAACCACCTTCTCCTCCTTTCTCAACTCAAATCATATCTTTTTTTTTTTTTTTAAATATATATCCCACGCCAGTTACGGTGGGTAGAAGGTCGTATACAAATGGGTCAATAAATCCTTCAATTTGGAACTTTCTCGTCTGCAACTACAGATTCACTACCTCATTCTTTCATCCTTTATACTCTTCTCTTCCACAATCCTTATTTAATTCAAAGTCGCATCCGTCGCTTTCGTTTCCCTCTTCTTCAAATACCAATAAATCGTGCCTTCTCAATTTCGGCTTTCGCTGCTCAATTTTGTCTTTCAAGGGATCTGAAAATAATGGGGAGTTTGGGAGCGATTCTGAGGCATCCAGATGATTTTTACCCGCTTTTGAAGCTCAAAATGGCTTCCAAGCATGCAGAGAAACAGATCCCCGCACAACCTCACTGGGGTTTCTGTTATTCCATGCTTCATAAGGTCTCTCGTAGCTTTGCTCTCGTCATTCAACAGCTTGGGACTGAGCTCCGCGACGCTGTGCGTTCTCTCTCTCTCCCTTTTTTCTTTTTTTTTTTTTTTTTTTTAAATCAAAATATCTATCTTTATTAGTTACGAGCTGTTTGTTTCTGGGTATTCAGTTCATGATGGGTCATCTAGAGTTTTTTTCTCTCTTTATGTTGATTTGCTGTGAAAAATTCAGATTGTACGAGTAATTTTACACTTGGAACTGTCTATGATGTAATTTGTTCCAGCTAGACCTTAATCCCTGTGTTTGGTTTTTATTACCAATTTGATCAATTTTATGTCGAATACGTAAGAATAAATGGTTTTCTGTTAAAACTCAATAATCATAGAATTCTAATTGTATATAATAAGGCTGTGAACTATTCCGATGGTGAAAAGTGTGTCTGATAGCGGGATGTTCAGAAACTTGAATGATATTCAGTGTTAATTCTTATGAGTATAGGGGAAAGAGTAGGCCAATCCGTGCTGTAACTGTATGACTGATCATTTACAAAATACTGGTAGTATGTATGACTGATCATTTCTGTTATCCTGGAAATGATAACTGTTGATGTTGCATTCTTTAAAGTTTATTTAGAATACCTTCTATTTTCCTTTCTTTCCCTTCCTCGCTTTCTGCATGATCACCGTCAGTGCTATTTTAGGGTCTTAACAAATGTTGAATGCCTTTGCGAATATGATAAATTTTGTCTCAGTTTCTTTTAATTATAGAGAATTATGTTCTGGCTTTTGCTATTCAAGAGGAAAACTGTGTGCATCTAGCATGAAAAAGCATAACATATTTGTCTCTAACTGTAAGATGCTCGTCTTCTTATTCTTTCTGTCTCTCTCTTACACATAGAGACAAATCCCCACATCTTATCTTATTTTGGGATATATCATTTAAGAATTCTGTTTAATCTTTTTAATTGATTTGTAACTTTGCAATTTCCTTTGTGTTTTGCAGGTCTGTATATTCTATTTGGTTCTTAGAGCCCTTGACACTGTTGGTTTGTCTCTGTTATCTTTGACCATATCATTTCTTTGTGATTTATTTTACTAAATATATCTGAAACATTGAATTGGCATTCAAGTTCTTAGAAATTGATATATAATGATGTATCTTTAGACATGTTTGATATTCTATTTTCTAGAATGTCACTTCTTAAAGGTCCCAAATTTCTTTAGAAATTGCTAGTTTCTGTATTATATTTTACAAATCAGTCAGGAGTGTTGAAAAGGTTGGGATTGGAAAGGGGTTTCATCAGGTCACTTTTTCTTGTCGCTCTCAGATGAAAATATCTTTTTATTTTGGTTTAATGTGGATTCATAAGAAAATAATGAACTTTGTGCTTGTTTGAAATAATTCTTGATAGTCATGTGCTTGCATTGAACATATCTTGTAGCATCTGAGTCTGAGATAATTTGTTGGTTGGCCATTAAGAGGACGGATCTGGTATTCTTGTTTTGGTGAACAAGCACTTCTAAGTTATGGCAGCCTCCGTTCTCTATGGAAGTGCCAGATCGTCATGTGGCACTAAGCTTTGCAATTGTGAGGAGAAATATGGAACACTTTTATAAATATGTGTGGGGTGAGCGGTGAGTGTTGGCATAACGATAAATTGGCTGCCATGTGACCAAGAGGTTCCAGGTTCAAGTCACGAAAACAGCCTCCCTGGACCCCACATATTGGGAGCTTAGTTCACTAGGTTTTCTCTTTTTAATTATGTGTGTGGTGGTGGTGGTATGGTAGTGCTGGGAAGGATTTGAATCATCTATAGCTTTTGTCTTAGTTGATGCATCTTTTTTGTTGTTTGATTATTCTTGTGATTTCTTAACAGAGGATGATACAAGCATCCCCACAGATGTGAAAGTGCCTATCTTGATAGCTTTTCACAAGCACATATATGATCGTGAATGGCATTTTTCTTGTGAGTGTTACTAATTTTATAGATTTTTCAATAGTTTACTCATTTTAGCTTCCTTTGACAGTTTCATTTTACTGAAAACTTTTGGCGAACCTTTTCTTAAGAAAATCCTTTCTTGGCAACAATATCTATATCAGCCTGTTCATTCTTATATGAAATCTCTTGCTCAATAATTTTGGCGACATAAAATGTTGGTTTTCGTTTTTTTAAAAACTTTGTGTTCCTGTTTAATATATTTTCCAAATTATCATTTGAGTTGATGCTCTATGTCTAGAGAATAAAAACTTAAGCATTTCTCTTGAAAGCTTTTATACTTCTCGTCTGTTATCATGTGTTTGTTAGTAATGAAAATTTGCCAAGTTCCTTCTCTCTTGAAAATTAGTAGCAGAAAATCTCTTAATTTGTCCCCTTAATACGTGTAAAAAAGTTATGCCTAACAGAAAGAGACCATGATTTATGTATTTATGTTTTCACTTGTTAATATGAATATATGCCTGCACTAATAGTGTGATGGTTTCTTTTGTTTAAGGTGGTACTAAGGATTATAAAGTTCTCATGGACCAGTTTCATCATGTGTCAACTGCTTTTCTTGAGCTTGGCAAAAGGTTCCTTATGCTTCCTCCCCATCTCCTGTTTAGTTGAAATGATCTCTTAGATTTGAGTATATGTGTATCTTTTCTTCATAATTCCTCCTGGTTTTCAACATCTAAAATTTATGATGAAACTATTTTTTGGATGGATATTTAAGCAAACTATATTAATGCATGGATCACTTCATAAGGTATGCCTTATGCCAAAAAACACGTTGATGTTAATTGAGAATAATTGGAAGATTCATATATATAACCTATATTTCTTCTGTGATCTGTTTAGGGGTCTGTTATGTTTTGATGGTTTAGCCAAGTGAACTGAATCACTTGTCTATGAATATGCCATTGAATTGTTCTAAATTTTTTTTGCCCTTTGTGAATGACTTGTAGAGTTCAATTTGTTCTGCAGTTATCAGGAGGCAATTGAGAATATTACAAAAAGAATGGGTGCTGGAATGGCTAAATTCATATGCAAAGAGGTTAGTGGTTTTCAGGCAGTGGTGACCACGTATAGTAGAAGGGGGGCAATTAAAAATAATGAATAAAGTTAAACTAAAAATCCTTTTTGTTCCCTATATATTTCTGACTATAAATTTTATTTATAAAATCATATATTGTTTCTTTTCTTTTTTTTTTTCCTGTAGAATTAATACCATAAAAAAGACTTCTTTTTTTTTTTTTATTTTTTTTTATTTTACAATTTTACTTAATTCATTAGTTTATCATTGTTGTCATTTTGAAATACTATTGTTACTAGGTTAATGACTTTATCCCGTTTTTGTCTGTTATGGCTTCATCATGAGAGCAATTTTTTTCATTATTTTTTAAATTAAATTATAAAGAAATTGGTTTATGTTTTAATATGTAAGATGACTATCTACCTTTGTTTTGCTTGATCACATAGATTAAGAAATAATTTAATATGATGGACAATAAATTCATCGTGTATTCCAATTCTTTATCAAGAAACAGAGTCATGGAGGGCTTGGAGTACTATTTGGTTTAACAGTTGCTCCCTCCGGTTCTTTTTAAATGTCATTTAAGGTTTGTTCACCAAGACAATGAAGCATTAATTATGTTATTTCAAATGACTGATTTCCCTTAATACTTCTCTCCTAAAACTCTACTTTTCATGTTTTATGAGTTTGACAATAATAATAGCGAGTCTTTTCCTAAAGTTAAATTATGGCCATAACAAAAATAAAATTATGTGGTCCCTGATGTTTTATTCTGTTAGTTTTTAGTTCTTCTATTTGAAAAAGTTATATTTGATTGTTACTGTTGTTACGAATTTGTATTCGTAAAATGTTAAAACAAAGAACAATTACATATTACATACTCTTAATATTTGATCACAAGTACTACTTGATCCTTGTAATTTTATATTTGAGTTATGGTATTCCTGGAATTTTATTTTGACTGAAAAAAAGAAACATCAAATTTTAACATAGAGATCATATAAATCGGATCGAATTTTAAGAATTTCTTAGTTTGAATATATATGTATATATATATATTTTTTTTTTCTAAAACAAAACCCCGAACTTACTGAGTTAATCCCTTATTTTTTTATATACACAAAAGAACTGCTTATAGATGACTGTTAGTAATGATTCTGTATCATACAAGCAGTTCTTATTTTTATGTCCGAATAATATCATTTGCCCCTTAATTTGAAATTCTGGTTTTTCCCCTGGTTTCAAGTGTCAAAGTATTGAAATACAGGATTCTAGAGGCAACCAATCCTAAAAAACACTTGAGGAAGTTCTCTGGAAATCACTTCAAATTTTCATTATATGTAGAATACTGTCCAACAAAGCTGATGGAAAGGGTTTAACAAGACTAAAATTACAAAAGCTTCTGAGCAGTGATTTCTATTACTTGCATTACAACAGATGTCTGGTTTTGAAGTAATTCAGTCTAATTAGTATTTATTTTTTTTTTCTTAAAAATTACATAAGCTTCTGAGCTTAACTTGTGTCTTTATTTCTGCATTATGCTGAGGTTCAAATTTAGTTTTATTGATGTCATTGATTTTGTATCTTTCAGGTGGAAACCGTTGATGACTACGATGAATATTGCCATTATGTGGCAGGACTTGTCGGACTAGGTCTTTCCAAACTTTTTTATGCCTCTGGTTCCGAAGATTTGGCACCAGATCATCTTTCCAACTCGATGGGGTTATTTCTTCAGGTATTGCTAAGATGCATGAAATAACAAATCTGCATCACATCAAACCTCAACTTTTATCTTGAAAATAAATTCTAACAGAACATTATTGCAAATGCAGAAAACAAACATTATCCGGGATTATTTGGAGGATATAAATGAGATACCTAAGTCACGAATGTTTTGGCCTCGGCAGATCTGGAGTAAATATGTTAACAAACTTGAGGTACATAATATTTTTCATTTCTTATCTAAATCTGATTGATATCAGTTTTTCTTTGGTGTTCAATTTGTCATTAAATGGTAATATTTGCATATTATTCAGTAGCTGTCATCGTCTGATTGACCCTCCTCATCCATATCCTTTCCTTTCCTTTGTGCATCGCAGGACTTAAAATATGAAGAAAACTCAGTCAAGGCAGTGCAATGCCTGAATGATATGGTTACTAATGCTTTGATACATATGGATGATTGCTTGAAATACATGTCTGCACTACGAGATCCTGCTATATTTCGATTTTGTGGCATCCCTCAGGTGAAATGTCCCCTTGATTTTTTATTTGGAAATGTTGATCTCATATCTTGTAATCAGCATGTATAGCTTGCTTTATTCTTGTTTGATGTGACATTAAAAGAAAAAGAAAATAATTTAACTTGATATTCCTATTACATTTATTTTGCTCAGCACAATTTCTGCATACATGTGTGCTTAGGGTTTTGTTTTTGTTTTGTTTTTGGTGCTGTTTGACTTCATGTTTTCTCTAAGAACGTAACAGAAGAATAAGAGACAAAAATAATGTTGAAATATTTTTGCGCACTTTTTTTGTATGAAGTGTCGATCTGGGAACTATATAGACATTTTGAGGTCCCAGGTATGGCAGACTCAATTTTTGGGTGGTCTGGCCAGAGATGTGCATTACACCAAGGTCTGCAAATAGCCAGGCTTAGCTCAAGCTCGGCTTGTTTGTGTTATTGTGCTTTTTCATGTAATTTGTGAGTCTTCTAATTGCGCTTCCAACTTTGTGTTGTACCCACGTCGACTCAAGTCAACTTTATTCCTAAACTAGGGAAGTTTGCTTTTAGATATTTTTCTCTTTCTTTTCAGTTCCACTATTAGTGTATTTTCTGGCAATGTAACCACTTGCCAAATCATCTCAAGCTTTCTTTCTCTGTTCTACCGTGAATACTACTTGCACCATCACATGGATGCATTAATTTCTAGACAATAAAAACCATGTTATTTTGGTATTTTTGTTTTTTCCTTCTAATTTGTTCCTCTTATAATTACATGATTTTTTTTTTTTTTGGTTGGAATCATGATTATCATTTTGCGTGTCTTTATTCTAGATAATGGCAATTGGTACCCTTGCATTGTGCTACAACAACATCGAAGTATTTAGAGGCGTAGTGAAGATGAGGCGTGGTAAGCTCATACTACGAACTCCTTGTACACTTTATTGATACTGAAACTGGGTCAAGTTTTAGAAGCATGAAAAAAAAACACCCCATTAAAGTTACAAAAATGTAAACTTATTGCTATTTCAGAAAATCATAAAACAATAGTATAACGATGATTTAATATTCCCTCGTATAGTTTTTTATTTATTGATGTTATGATGCATGGACAACTTGGAAAGTTGCCGTGTCCGGTGTTCGAAATGTTTCAGACACCGACACTGTCGGATACTCAACCGGACATGTCTTGGGGAACGTCAGTAATTTCTGAAATTTGGACACTATGTGTCCATAATTTCCAATCGTGTCTCATGGTTTTCTTTCGTAAATTGAAATTATTTAGGAAGCTTTTCAATCCTGACTCTTGTTCAGTTCTTTTCTATTCCAAATTCTACACTATTACCATAATTTCGACCTTGTATACACTATCAAAACCGGGCCTTCAACATCTATTTTGAATCAACAACAAAAAAATTCATATTTTCTGGACGTTTTCTACAAAAAAAGAAGAGTCTTCAACACTTGGTAAGGTCCTCATAGTCATAAAATGGAACTTGTGGACTTGATTACTTGAAACTTATAAATTTTTTATTTTACTATTCTTGCTTTTCTATATTGATGTTTGTCGTAAAACCTACGTTTATTATTTAGTATTTATAAATGCACCCATATATTTTTATTATTGACACGTATTTCCCAGGTATCATGTCCTATATTTTTTAGAAATAATGTTTTCCGTGTCCGTATCAATGTCTGTACCCGTATCATTGTCCGTGTCCATGCAAAATAAATGTTAAATGTTTTTGCACAATGTTTGATGAAAATGCCTGTACTGCGTCATCTTATAATCTGATACTGACCATGTTTCCATACATTTGTGGCATGTCAATTTCTTATTATTACTTTTTAGACCATGAATTGTACATGTATCAGCTTCCGCATATCATGCCCTTTTATGCATTCTGTGCTATCTGCTGATATTTCAGATTTTGAACTATTTCTTACAAGTTTAGGAAGATTGAGGTGCGGACATTCATGTTTTAATCTTTTCTGACTTGTTCCTAGGTCTTACTGCAAAGGTCATTGACCGAACAAGGACCATGGCAGATGTCTATAGAGCCTTTTTCGACTTCTCTTGTATGATGAAATCCAAGGTATGCCACTAAAGTTAATTGTGAACTTTACATATCTTTTTAGGGGAGTCAGAAAAACAGTCTTATTCATATATGACAACTGTGTTGACAAATTTTTGCAATTTTTATGGGATTGTTTATTTGTTTCTTAAACTAGAATGATTCTGCATGACGTGTGGTAGAATTTTTGGACGTTATACAAAGCAATATATTTACTGTTTCCAGCCTATGAATACAAGTCCTTCCACATTTCTTAAGGATTATAATTTCCTAATGGGGATGAAGAAATCAATTTGTAAGATCTTATTCCATGTGATTAAGAGAAATCAACACTAGTAGACTTCCTTTATAACTTCATCTGTAGTTAAAATGTCCTATTCATCATGTTTGTCTAGATAGAGAGAGTGACCTGAGAAGGCCTCTAGTTGCTTAAGTTAGGTCTCAACTTCGGTTCCTAGTGTATGAAGCAAATCTTAGTTGGGGAAGGGGCCACGTAAAGGATGCTTGATCAAACCTCAAACTAATTAATCTGCCTACAAGAAAAGAAATGAAATAAGATATTTGAGATAGTGATGTATAGGCAAATGATGCTTGGTCATGCCTTTGTTTCCAGTAAGTGTTGTGGTCCAGATCCTTGTGAAAGTAAATATTAAGAAAACTCTTCTGTTTGTTAGAGAAAATGTGGTTTTAAGTTTGAACCAGGATACGTTGCTTACTGAAAATGCCCATTGGCTATTACAGGTTGACAGGAATGATCCTAATGCGGAAAAGACACTGAATAGGCTCGAAGCAGTACAAAAAACTTGCAAGGATTCTGGGATGCTAAATAAAAGGTTTGCCCATCTATACTTTGAACCTCCTGATATAGTTTTTGTTTTCATTGTATGGCTAATGTTTTTCCTTCAATCCTTCCAGGAAATCTTACATAAATGGCAGCAATCCAATTTATAATTCTGCTCTGGTAAGTTTCTACCAAATCATCATAATCTGGTTTGGCACCGCGTAACCTCTGTTTTTCAAATTTCATTTTTCTTGTAATTGATTGGAATCGTCTCTTTCTCTCTCTCTCTCTCTCTCTCTCTCTCTCTCTCTCTCTCTCTCTATCTTATTGATTTATCAACAGTGGATGTGCAAATGAAATTGTTTGCATCATTAGGTGTTACATCTCTAATGATTTCTATTTTATAACCCAATGCAGCTTGTTCTACTATTTGTTGTATTGGCAGTCATTGTGGCTTATCTCAACAAACAGACCAACTAGTGTAAGTTCTGTTAAGAAATCGATTAGGGATTTGAATTGGGTAATCGTGAGAGCATTTTTCACCGGAAACTTTGTGGCATATTTGCAGGATGTCTACTTCTGCGAACATTGTCTGCACATGGATGGCTAGCTAGCAATCTAGGTGCTTGACTTGTTTCCAGGAGAGTTGTGATTTCTGATATTTCGGTATATAGTGTAATGGCGCCACAACAATGTTGTGTCCAAGTTTTAGATGTCATTTATTGCGTTGTGGCTCAGCTGCTAATGTAAGCATATTAATGATTTTGCCTTGTTGCTGGTTATCACACTGTTAATTATGGGAAATGAAGCAATGTATGAAATTGAAGCTCTGTGAAGTACAAAATAAAATTGCTCTTTCCTGCATTCAATTTGATGTTCATCCTTGAAACTTACTGGCATGACGTTGCTGTTATTCAAGGCATTTTTCCCCAAAACATTGTATTTGATAGATATGTGTTCATCAAATATAAACCTTAGTTTAATTGTGCTAAATGGGGTCGGAATTATAGATATAATATAATTTGTGGTATAGTTTGAATAATATATAAATAAATATTACTAATTTACTATATATTTGTGACATTATCTAATTAATAAGCTGTGTTGATGCTTTTTATATCATTTTCAGGCTTATTTGTGCATCTTCCAGTCTTATTTATATAATCATGAGTTTCATGTATATTTTTTTTTTTTATTTTGGTGAGACCACTAGTATCTGGACACCACATCGGATGCCGACTAATCCAGTTTCGGGGTACAATTTGGTGGATTATGGTATCAAGACCCCTCTCAATACTGGCAATGGGACTCTAACAGCCGTCCTGTCCCTAGCTCAGCCCACCATCTACCATCTGAGCTACCAAATATTGGTTTCATGTATATTATTTTCACTGGCGATTACAGCATTTTGCACATTTTTTTATTTTTATTTTTTTTAAGTTCTAATTCATATTTATTCAACATGAGACAGCATTTTGCGCATTTTTTTATTTTTATTTTTATTTTTTAGCTCTAATTCATATTTATTCAACATGAGAACCAACCTGTTATTTCAACAATAAATTTCTCAATTGCACCACTATGCCCACCTTATCAGTACATCCGATTTAAACCAAATATCAGACACTTGCCTAAATTTCTTCAAGAGCTCTCTCTACTCTTATTTGTACTAAATTATCCTATGTTATACTCTAATTTATTGGATAACCACAAATTTGTTGAATTTTATAGATGAGGGAAAATTTCGATCTATAATTTTTTTTTTTTAATTTTCTATTTTAGTTAAAATTAAAGTATGCGAAGTTGGAGATGCTGAATCCCAACATTTCTTACACGGTAATAGATCCTTTTTTTGTAACCTTCAATTGTAACAATGATATGAAAAAGTTGAAAATTTTATAAATCAAGTTGCTTAGTTTTATATATGTATATATGAAAGTTGACATATTCGTTAGTCGGAAACTGAATTATCCGATAATTAAAGGTACATGGACTACAAAGTCCAAATTAATAAGAGTAGATGTACTTATTTGAGAAAATAATTAGACAAGTAAAGAGGCTTAAATATGGCTTTTAAGAAACAGCGGATTGGAGAATCGCAGAAATATGAAACTTGAACTGAGGTGAACAACAATTAGTGAATTAATTAGAACATTGATACAAATTAGTGGACTAATTTGGATCCAACGGCTAATTTAGAGAAGCAATTCAAATCTCTCAAGAATTAAACAATTTGATATGACATCCACTCTAAACGGCAATAAGTGATTAGTTTCTTAATTTTTTTTTTTTTATGTTAAACAGAGTAACAAGCGATGGTTTTGTTATTTTTAGAGAAGAAACTATGCATCTTTGGGTTCTGAAGAGTTAATTAGGAGTTTATTCTGTAAACCAATTGCTTATATAATAACTGCATTTTCATTTGAATAATTTCTTAATTTAAGATAGTTTGAGTAGATGATTAGTGAGGAGAATATGTCATGTTTCTGGGATGTCTTTCAGGTGCTTTCTTGATTTAAAGGTTATGTGTTTTTGTCTCTATATAATACTCTACCTACTCATTTTTATATGACTTTCCAAGGTTTTAAATTTAGTCATTTTCATTTCAGGTCTACACATTTTACGTTTTTCTCATTAATAATGATATGGTGCATGATTATGATTACTTTTTTGTTTATATAATTGATGACTTGATGCTTCTGGGAATTGATGACATGTCAGACTAGGTAACTGAAAGCTTAATATCAACTCGTACTTCAGCTTGGATCAGTTGGTTCATGGCTCAATTATTTACCATTTTTCCGGTTTGCATCAATTGACTGCGACTCAGCAATTTCTTCAGTTAGAATTATATATCCTACGAAGGAGAGATTTTATTGTGGTACGGGGATATTCTAGACTTCTCCGTTGGATGTTTTACACGTAAACATAATTGATGATGTGTCAAACATCCAACAATACGGACCATCATAATTTCGGATCATACTAGAAATTTTCTCTATTCTTAAAGTGCCATTAATTTATTGGTTTAGTACATGAAATGATATGGTGCATATATATATATATATATATTCTAAAAAATTTTCATTAATGATAAATACTTCTAGAAGCCACTCTTGGAGGGGCAAAAACTCATGCTTTCCTGTTGCCAAAGACAAGCCGTTGATAAACTCTCTTACTAGGAATTTTTTCTTGTAGCCGGGAGACCACGACACACCCGTGACACCTCCTAGCACTGCCTCTACTATATAGTAATTCAATATTGGATTGTGCTGTGCTGTTATTAGTTGTAAAGGACTAATTAACTTAAAAAGTTAAGATCGCAAGAAATAATTTTTATTTTGCGTGACAATTCTGTAAATTGTGAAAGTAGGACGAGAAATGCATGGCAACAACTTTCTCAATTCTGGTACGAGTGACACGTTTGCAAAAATAAAAAGT
The DNA here is from genome assembly GCA_039660915.1 of Euphorbia tirucalli. Classification (NCBI taxonomy): domain Eukaryota; kingdom Viridiplantae; phylum Streptophyta; class Magnoliopsida; order Malpighiales; family Euphorbiaceae; genus Euphorbia; species Euphorbia tirucalli. The sequence goes on from CM077639.1 coordinate 20,049,943, forward strand.
AGCTTTTGAAGCTTTTGTATATAATAGATTGAATTGGGAAGTGAAAAAAGAAAAGAATGGGGAGATTGGGAGAAATGATGAAGCATGTAGATGAATTCTTTCCCATTTTGAAAGTGAAAATTGCTGTATATAATTTACACAAACAGATTCCGTTAGACTCGCCAGAATTGGGATTCTGTTACTCCATGCTTCGTAAACTCTCTCCTACCTTTGCATTTCTCATTCAACAACTTCCCTTTCAGCTCCGTGACCCCGTCAGTATACTCACAGTTTTCTCTTCTCAAATTATTTGAATCATAACTCTCATATCTTATTTAATTTGTGTTTAATTTGCAGGTTTGTATATTCTATTTGGTTCTTAGAGCCCTCGACACTGTTGGTAAATTTTGACAGGATTAATTAATCATTTTTTTCTAATTAATTAAGTTTTTATTTTATGCACATTTTTTGAACAGAGGATGACACAAGCATTGCTGTAGACGTCAAAGTGCCTATCTTGATTAATTTTCACCGACACATATATGATCCTCACTGCCATTTTTCTTGTGAGTATTCATTATTCATGTTTGATTTCTTTTACTCCTACCATATTCTCAAATCTCGATTTTATTATTGGTGAAATAGTTGTTTCATATTGTTGTTATAAAATTGGGACCGCAGGTACTTGTAATAAAAATTTAATATAATTTTATAATTAAATATACTTTTCAACATCAACTTTTAGATATTAACGCTGAATGAGCTTTTTTATACTAAAATTTAATTTACTATAAATTTTTTTACCGCTAAATCTATTAATTATGTAGTGTAAGGTAGCAAGTACTTTAAATTAAACATACTTTACAATGTGATATTAAATTTAATTAGTTGGAAGAGAAGATGATTTTTACTTTTCATGACAATATAAATATCCACTGAAATTTAAATTAAAAAGAATGAAAAAATATTTTACTGTCTTCTGTTTTAATATAAAAACATTCAAAATACATTATATTTTATCAATCCAGTGACTTTTAGCAAATTAGCCTTGATAAGAAAAATCAAAATAGAATAAATAATAGATACTATATAAAAAGTTTTAATTGAGAGTCTATATACAATAAAACATAAACTAAAAAGTTTCTTACATTCATTATAAAATCATTTAATTTGCGATAAGTAGATGGTAAATGTTGAGTTTTTTTTTTTTTTTTTTTTTTTTAAATATTAACTAAAAGCATTAAGGAAATTTAGACCTGTTATTAGATTATTAAAAATATAAAATTGATTCTTTTTTCAGAAACTTTTTTTTTTTCTTTCTAATAATGACATGTCACCAAAAATTCTGACTTTGACATTTTTTCGGCAGACTTTGTTTTTGACCTTTTATATATAATAAGTAGATAGATATAAATTCTGCAATATATATGGACGGATCTTACTATATTGAGTTTATTCAATCTAATTAGCTACTTAATTGCCTTTCACAATTATATTATGTATACATTATCTTAAGCAAATGCTTTTGTGGCATTGAACAGCATCTACATACATATTCAAGCCAAAATCATATTGAAAAAAAAAATCTAGGTTATTTTCATTTTGTCAAAATTAAACTTTAACTTCTGAATAATCTCCTTCCAAATTAAGTTTTAATTGATGCTCTATGCCTTGATAGGTTAGAATATTACACACGTATACTACTTACTAACTTACAAATGACAAGAGTATTTAAATTTTTCTCTTTTTTTTTTTAATGAAAATCAATTAAAGTAATCAACAGAAAGAGAGGTTAAACATCTCAACTAGGTTGGCATCCTTAACATCTCAATGTAAAAAAAAGTTTACATCAAATTCCCCTACCAAAGAGAGCGAATACAAGAGGATGGTTTAACATGCCATTTCCCTATATTTGTCGAAGAATGAGCTGCCTTTGCTTGACTATGGGTAACTACATTCGCAGACCTATTGACGTAAACAAAATTAACATCACCTATCAGCCTTACAAGTTCCAAGCAATCATCAATGATAAAGCCGAGAGAACTTCTATGAAAAATACAACCATTGAGAGCATCAACTATCCCTTCAGTATCAAATTCAATGATTACTGATGTGTAGCCTTGGTCTTTAATCCACGATAATGCTTCTCTACAAGTCATTGCTTTAGTCTCCACAACACTTGATGCGTTTGACAACTTCAAGCATTTTGCATCCCTTATAATTGAAGAGACTCCATGGGCCTTGAGAATGTTGGGTTTGATTGGATAGGTGAGCATATAAGTGGGGTTGAGCCCATATAACACAACACCAATTGGCTTGTGTTAAGGTCCAATCTACACCACTTACATACTACTCTTTGATCTTATATATTTCCAATGTGGGATTCATTACTCAACATCTCCAATACTCTCCCTCAAGTGCAACTGGACCTGGACCAGTTGTCACTTATCAAACATTCCTTGGCCTATCTCCTTTGAGGTCCAATGTCATCAATGGGTCTAGTTTTCACTACTAGCCCAAACTCCACCGGGATCTTTTCGGCTGTCAGGCCTTCTTATGCTCTGATACCATGAAAAGACTCCATGGGCCTTGAGAATGTTGGATTTGACTGGATGAGTGAGCATATAAGTGGAGTTGAGCCCATATAACACAACACCAATTGGCTTGTGTTAAGGTCCAATCTACACTACTTATATACTACTCTTTGATCTTATATATTTCTAATGTGGGATTCATTTCTCAATATCTCTAACAACAATACCAAAAGAAACAGAACCATCAGACAATAAAAAACAGTGTCAACATTGCAATTTTACTTTTCCTAGTGGTAAAGGGCACCACATTGTCCCCTCGGTAGAAGCAACGCCAGAACGAGCAGTTGACGGAGCTGTTACCTATACTGTACGCCACTCCTGGACTGTTGAAACTGCTCCTATTTTAATTCTCACCAAGTCGAGCTGCTCTTGATTCCACACAATTCCATTCCTTGCTTGCCATGTGCTCCAACTACTTGCAATTACCTTCACTTGCTGCATCTCATTCATTTTTATAAATGAACTAATCTTCCAATCAGCCAAAATTCAATCTTCATGCAACAATTGGACCTACACGCATCTCTCCAAAAATCAACAAGAGAGGGGCATTAAAAAAGTGTGTGTACCACTGATTCCACTACATCTCCACATAGCACACACGAATCAATGATATCAATTCCCTTTCTTCTTAAATTCACTTTAATCGGCAAGCAATTTGTGATACATCACCACCAAATATTACTCGTACAAGGTGGCAAATGTATTTTCCATAATTGCTCCCATGGAATTGAAACAATCAGATTTCGAATTCTATATCTCTCCATCAATTTGTAGTAAGCACTTTTAACTGTGTAATCACCACTTTCCTCATGAACCCATCAAACTCGACCCTCCACCTAACGAATAGATAGCAGTACTTTACTAATTAAGTCTATATCCCACTGATTAAATAAAGCATGAATGAGATTGAAGTTCCATATCTTTCTTCCCGACACTAACAATTCTTTAACCCACAGAGTTTCTCCTCCCAGTATCATTGGCGTAGTAATTGCCGGAGAGTTTAGATCTGGCAACCAAGGAATATGCCACACCCAAGTTGCCCTACCATCATTGATCACCATACGAATCCCCTGTCTCACCACCGGTGTTGCAGCTACAAGACTTTGCCATAAATAGATCATTATTCTTATACACGGCCTGCAGAATATCAGAATTTGGAAAATATCGAGCTTTAAGCAACTTACTAAACTAATGCCTCCACATGGATCAGAATTCGCCATAAGAACCTACCCAATAAGGCTAGGTTATATTCTTTTAATTTCCGAAAATTCAATCCACCATCCTCCTTTGGTAAACATAATTTTGCCCATGACATCAAGTAGTAAATTAGATGTATTGACCTGCAAAAAAAGAATGAATCCTTCATATTTTTACATTTTATCTTAAAAAAGGTAGACAGTAAAATCACACATGACGCACAAACTCAACACAAAATAAGCAGCTCAAGTGTTTGTGAACTAGGTTTTGGGTCAAAATTTTGAGTAGGTTATTGCTAATATTTTGAATTACTATATTTTGTGGTATGTTTAGGAATAAAAAATCTATTTATTATTAATGTTATGAATCATAAATGTAAATGTATAAATAAATTTGTACCCATGATTGTTTCTATAATGATTGGTTACATAAGATTAAATTTTTTCCAAATTTTTTTTCAAAAAGTTGGTGTATATATATATATATATATACACACACACACACACACACACAAGTATATTATTTTGATATGTTTGTGTAATTAATTTTAATATTATACATATAATAAATATTGCTGCCTTAGAATTATGCACTAGCAAGTGTACTAGGTCAATTGTAGTAATAGCAAGACAAGTGTCGTATCCACAGGGAATAAGGGAAATTTCCAAGATTTCCTAGTAAATCGCCAGATCTGAAGGTTTTCCAGTTAAAAGTGTACAAAAAATCGAAAACAGGAAACATACAAAGCAGGAAATATAAGATTGCGTGAACAGAATAATATAAAACAGTAATAATAAAAACCAGAGGCTTCCACCAGCTAGACGGGCAATCTCAAGATATCTTTCTTTAGAATTTATTATGAATATATTAGGGAACGTAGATCTAAGGTTTCTTGTTCTCTATCCACCAAGCTTATCTCTCGACCTCACTTGGATCTATGACCCACAACTAAGCTTATCTCTCGATCTCACTTAGCATAGGTAATCATACATTAAGACCAGCAAGCATTCCACATCAAGTAGAAACCCTTAGCACACTCCCAATCTCCTCTCGGTCTCATGGCAAGTGTGTGTGTGTGTGTGATTTTCCATACTTCAGGAATACTAAGAAATATGAGAGGACCCTTTCCCATATTAATTAAGCATTTCACTACACAATCATCTCAATATGATATCCATAATAAAAACAGAGAAAGACTTCCTAAGTCCACCAGCCTAAGCTGGTTTTAGCCTGTTAGGAAACCTTATCGCGACGTTTCCTAACCAGAAAACTTGTAAAGAAACAATAAATTGCAAACTAAAATTAATTCAAATTAACAAATAGTTAAGACAATTCAATTCTGGCCCCCTCCCCCCATCCCCAAATAGTCAAGTATTTATAGTCCTAAAAAGTAAAGTCTAGCAATGAGTTGTCAACCATCTATGGTGCAAGCACCAATTAAAATATTGCCAAAATTTTACAACCACAAGAGCAAGTGGCTTTCTTGAGAAGCCAAGGACAGCAATGGAATTTCCAACAGCAAAAATATCTCCTCCTCCTTCTTGGGCCGCCCCCTTCTCTTTAAATTCGGCCCATCCATTCCGCAGCCTTCTACATTTCTCTCTGCCGCACTCCGAGATTTCCCAATTTGAGCAATCTCTCTGAAATAAACAATCAGACCTAGAAAAGCTCAATATTGGCCATGATTTCTCAATTCTCAATAGAATTTTAATCAATTAAATGCTGAATTCATGCTAAATTACTTGGTAATATTTTCACTCATCAAATATAAATGTGTAATATGTATTTATACAAATAAATTATTAGAAACTCCTCCTTGAAGATTTTTATATAACAATATAATGTGCTTTGCTCTGATTATTTGAGATATTTTATTATTAACATGCTAATGAATAGACTTACCCACTTAAAAAACAATTGACTAACTAATGCAATACATAAAAATTTAAAAGGCTTATGAATTATCATATATCTAATAATACAAGCAAAATGTTTGTCAAACTAGTTTTTTACAATAAAAAAAGATATGAAAAGTAAAATTTTAGATAAATTTTGAACAAAAAAACTTAAGAGTTGACTGAGAAAAATTTATGGCCTACATGACTAATATGAGAACTAATTAGTAGTATATATAAAATTCAAGGAACTAATAAATTATTTGTCCTGATACATATTTGTGCATGCTCTAATATGATTGTTTTTGTTTTTTTGAAGGTGGTAATAAGGACTTCAAAGTTCTCATGGAACAGTTTCAACATGTTTCAACTGCATTTCTTAAGCTAAGGAAAAGGTTCTTTTTACTGTCTCTTTTTTTAATATCTTTAAATTTTGATATTAAGAGCGAAATTGTGATGTTTGATCCTTAAAAACGAAATAAACAAACATATATCAAACTATGGTATATGTGATGTGAATCGAGATAGCTTGATCTTTGGTTTAACTTGTCTAATCAATTTGGTTGATGCAAAGAATAATAACATCCTTTCAAATGCTGATTTATGGAGAATTCGGTGCAAAATGAAGCTTAGCCGATATCACATCAATATCTATCGATACACAATTCCTTAATCTCATGTTATATAGCTTATTGAATGGTAAACCAAAGAATACCTTCACTGATAGTGCAACAGTCTGAGCTAATAAGTAGATATATAACACCTAGGGTTTCTTTCTAGAGCAAGATGTAGTTCAGGATAATCTATAATTGATGTAGAGACTGCATACAAAAGATGCATCTCACCTTAGGACCATAACCCTATTACAACAATAATTGAAGTATTGCAATTACTAATATATCTATCATAGAATTAGAATATTACAACCATGTATACACACATAATCAAGTTTGTACTCTCTTAATATGTCTTTAGTTTATAATCCTAATTAAATCACTATTGGAATTTACTACGACAGTCCATAGTTTATAAAATACGTTAATCCATTATACATGTAGAGCCTACATGCATAACGGATTTTGGTCCAACAATATCAAGATGAGTTACTACTAGATAGATTAGTTTCATAACTATATAGCCGTATATGTTCCTAAGAATTTTCCAACAAATTTCCATCTCGTGTGAGATATAACGTAAAAGTCATCGACGCACGTTATGTTAAAGGGAGGTGATAGAAGGTGTGGTGAGGTGGGGTGGAGTGGAGTTTTTGGAGGGATGGAGGTAAAAGTTTGATAGTTTTATTGAAGGATAATTAAACATGAAATTACTAAAAAATCTTTTAATTAAGAGCATTTACTTAAAATTAGGAAAGACAATTTAGGTAAAGTATAATTATTAAAACAATTAAAAAAAATGAACTTAATCTCCAAAATTCCACCAATTTGGTGGGATGGAGGGAGGAAGAAATTTAACTTTCTTTTCACCTCTATTTAAACTTAATTTCAGTTCTCCTCTTTTTCAATACCTTCCCAACCACAATAAAAAAAGTTTTTACCTATTTTGTAAAATTAAGCTTGCCATTAATTTGTATAAAATATTATACGATTAAGTGCACATGAATGTGACTGTGAGAACAATTGTGAAAGGTAAAATGAATGAAATAGTTGAAGTTCTTAATTAATAAGGTAATTAACCGCGTTGATTAAATACATTTAAAATAAAATATTGAATTGAAGTGAAACCGATTGCTCGAGTTGAAAGTAGAATTGGAATTAAAAAGCAATGTTATCAGAACCGCACCGGATTGGCTGGTTCAACCGGTTAAAGTACGAACCGGTCATGGATTCAGTCAGTTCGATGAAATTTTTAGTTTTTTAATAATAATAATAATAATAATTAATTATATTATATTACTAAATAATATTTTTCTATACAAATTGTACCATAATTTATTATAATATATTATTAATAATTATTTTTTAAAAATAAATATCCGGTTCAACCACCGATATAAACCGGATGAACCAATTAAACTATTAAACTAGTAACTTTTCTAGTTCGTTCTATGATTCGGTTATAATAATATTGTTAAAATGTTTAAAGTATGATGGACTAAAACTGCTGAGGAATCTCTACAAACAACAAATTGAAATTGATAAAATCTAGGAAATACAAAATTAACAAAGATTTGAAATTCTAAAGGATTGATTTTTTAAATTGGACTGCATTATGATTTTTTGAATTGATTTGATAGGTTGAGATCCTTATTCCGACTTCAAAACTGGTATTTATAAATTTATAAATTTGTACGTGATAAAATTTTATATTTCTTTTGATTTTTTTTTTTTTTAATATTTGGATTTTGAAAGAGTTAAATCAATATCATTCATTCAGCTTCTCTAACACGTCTTAGGAATCACGATTAGTTTTTCTCTCCCTTTCTATGGCTCTTTGGACTTCAATACATTGTTGCTCAATCATCAACGCGATGAGCAATTGAACCATTATGGAAATGATATCCCCAATTATAGGTGGCCAAATTGAACTTGAACCGACCAAACCGGACCAAACCAAACTGAATCAAAACCGGTCAAACCCTGAACCGGACTGGAACCGGACCTGTGGTTCAGAAGAAAAGAAGGTTAAGGGTCAGGATCGATCAATCCTTGAACCTTTGAATTGGCGGTTCAATCTTTAGGTTCAACAAATAGTTTTTATATTATGTAAATTATTAATTGTAAAATAAAAAATATAAGTTGTTTTTCATATTTGAGAAATTATATAATTTTGTTACGTATATTAATAATTTATCGAGAAATGTCTACATCAAAACCACACGTAAATTGATTTCTAAATGTTTATTCAAAAGGTTTGAACCTGAACCAGATCGAACCTAAACCTGGTCAAACCTTGATCCTGAACCGGCTCGGTCCAAACCGGCGGTTCATCCCTTTTGAAGGTTAAGGTTCAGGTTCAAGGATTTCTTCCATGAACCTGAACCAGTGGTTCATGAACCTGAACCGGCAGTTCATGAACCTTGGCCACCTATATCCCCAATCATCCAAAATTTCAAGGCTTGTTGTCTATTTCAAGTTATGTCAAGCATGAGCACAACATGTAAGAGATTTATTATCTTGTTGATAGATTGATTTGATTTATTTTGACTCTTCTAGTATCAACGGTAACCACATAACGTGCTTTCTTAGTAATGAAAATTATAAATATAAGACTTCGCAATAGGGTGAAGGATGAATATCTTATAGATAGTTTGATTGTTTATATAGAAAAGAAAATTACGAAGGAGTTTGACTTAGAAACACTACTTGATGATTCTATTAATTTAAGAGAACATGATTCAAAATTTAAATGAAAATAACATCTTGATTTATTTTAGGGAGAAGTACAAAATTATCTCTTGTGGTTTCGCCAATTTAAAAAAGGTGTCCGAGGTTTAGTTTGTTGCAAAAAGAGGATCAATGTATTTCACTGTTAGTAAAAAAATAGAATTTGATTAAGAGCGTTTGAATTAATGACGTGGTAGGGGTAATTTTGTCCAAATATTATTTTTATTTTTTTAATCAAAATATAAAATTCACCTTCTTCTATTTCTCTCTCTTTTTCTTAATGTTTGGACAAAATTACTAGAGCTTAATGTGTTATTTAAAAGATAGAGGGGAGTATAAAATTAAAAAGGTAGAGCTTAAATAATGAGTTAAATGCATCAATCATCATTTAAAAAAATGAGAATTGTAAAAAAAAAAAAAAAAAAAAAAAAAAAAAAAAAAAAAAAAAAACTTATTCATTTTAAATTTGAAAGTTAGATTATTGTTTCATGTGAATAGTATAAAATAATTGTTTAAATGATGGTAATCCTAAAATAAATGATCATGATCCATTTATCTAAATCTAACTCATTTAAATTCAAAGAATTCTATCTAAATCTAACTCAAAAAATTACTTAAAACCAAGTGATTTGTCATCGTTGTGTACATATACTTTTCTCCACTGCACCTTCAATATGCACTCATAGTCACTCTGAAACTCCTCTATTTTTTATTCAACCGAAGAAATATATGAACCAATGTTTTATATGATTCGGTAGCCAAAAAATCCAAAAAATCCACTCCGTAATCATCAAATACCTGTTCAATGCATCTCAAATCTTTTATTGTGAAGTAATCTATGACATTTATTTGAGCTTCCAATTTCATCTTCTTTATGCTAATATCTATTATCAAATTCATCACACTTTCCAATGTTGATATGAAACACAATAATGCCATGTCGTGTTCATCATTCAATACCTCCGACTGTACTTTTCTCCTTTTCCTTAAATGAGAAGTTGAACTTTCTGATGGCTTCCGACAATGGCAATAGCTTGGACTTTAGCTAATTTCATAATCTAGAAAGTCATATTTCATTGGTTGCTTCCCCTTCCTTTTCTCTTCTGAAGCAAATTTCGCCATCATTTCATCTAAAACCTTAATTAGCTATGGAGTATTTTGAAGCATTTGAGCAATCATCTTTCGTATATCTATTTTTTCATTTGCTTCAATGCCACAGTAGTTCAGAATTCCTAGCAATTGCAATTGATCTTGATTATTGCAAAAGTATTCTCTCACTTTGTTGCATCGTTCAAGATTCGCTTCATCTTCCTCCCTTACTGTTTTATCAGATTTTTTGTTTTTTTTGGGACAAATGATTATCAAGGCTGATGGTGTGTCAGAATTCTTCATTGAAAGAATTGAAGTCAACTCATTCATAAGCTGAATTTGTGCTCTCAAAATCTCATTGATTTTCACCTCAACATAGCTTCAAATGATTGAATGAAATCACGATTTTTGCTGCCATTCTCAGTGAATAACAAAGGCAGAGATCGTGTAGAGATTACGGAATCTTTGGCAGAAATTTGATCATCACGGCTAATGGATCTCTTCATGATTAAAGGGTTAGTACTGAGGATTTGTTTTCTTTTCATTGGATGGATCAAGTAATTATATAGGTAAAACGAATTTGAGACGTTGATCATACAATTACATGCTATTGCAACATATAATTTCTTCGATGAATGTGAGACACAATTGAATTTTTTTTTTCTTTTTTTTTTTTTTTTTGGATTTTATTGGCTACTCTCTGCCTTTTAGTAAAATAAAGTCCTAGTGGTTCATTGCAGAATAGATAACATTTGGACAACATAAAGGGAGATTGTGGTGATTTGGGTGGGTGAGAACGTGGAAATGGAATGATGAAGGGAGATTGCCTGCTATTTTTTAAAATTTAATTTTTTTATTGAACATCGTTTTGCCCTAATTTAATTTAAAAAAATAGCTTACAAAGCAAAACGACATTATTTTATCCTGTCGTTTTTTTTTTTAAAAAAAAAGAAAAGTCTTCTTCATCTGGTAATCTGCCCCCCCTCAAAACCAGTGCCAGGGGTGGCGGCATCGTATTCTGCGCCCATGACATTTATTAAATTAAAAAATTGTTGGATAGATGTTTTTGCTAGTGTAAACAACTAGGATTCTATTACTATTGATGTGATTACAAGTGTGATAAAAAAAATCTCTTTAGGATTATCTTGTTGTGATTAGCAAATGCACTAATTTTTATGACATTTATTAAATTAAAAAATTTCAGTTTTAATTAATTATTATTTACTCAAAGTTCTTAATTAATTGTTTTGATATAAAATTTATTACTCCAATTTTCTTTATTATAACTCTTCAATTAGTTATCTATATTAAAATAAACTAAAAAAACTCTAACGTAAAGCATATATAAGTTTACATTTTTGTATTACTAAATATGAATACAAACCAGAGAGTATATGATTATACTTTCGCTTTTATTGATTATGCAGGTTTTTTTAACAAATGAAGCTGATCTCATATACTATTTAACCGAATGTAACCAATTAAAAATTCTCTTCAAAGATAACTCAAATATTATTATCAAAGTATGGAAAAAATTTTAGATTTAATTATTAAGAAATGTGACAAAGTAGAAAAATAAATAACAAAATGAAGACTACAGTAAAAAATTTTTTAATAAAAGTGAAGGGAAAAGGAGATCGTGAGACTGATCTAAATGAGAAGAAATATCATCGATTAGTTTAGAAAATTTGATGGAATAAGAAGAAAAAGATATAAATATATAGCAAAAAGAACCTATAATGATCAATCAAAAATATTAATGGAATATTAGAATTATCAACATTCAAATATTTTAAATAAAAAATTTTCCACCATTGAAAAATATGAGGGGCCTAAATTTTTTGCTTTATTAGTTTTATGATTAAGTCGGCCCTGTGTGTAAACTTTAACATATCTTTCCCACCCATGTTGACAAAATGTTTACATGTTCTTTTGTGATTTATTATAAACATATAAGGACTCAACGTTCATCTAAAAAAGTTTATAGTAAACTAAAATAGACATGTAAAATTAATTATGGATAATAATAAACAAACAAAACAAATGTTTATATGCTATTATTTCAATTCATCATTCATTATCTCATATGTTTTATTTGCCATGTGAGGCAAGTAGCAAAACCAAAACACAAAGTAAAAAAGGAAAAAAGAGAGAGGAACGAAAAGAATAAGAAATATCTGAGGTAGGGTTGTTGATCAGGATCCTGTGGCCAGCGGATATTGCATATTAATTTTAGATGTCATCGGGTAGAACAAGGAAGAATATTGGTTCGCGATTTGCAATATAGTTTAAAAAATGATTTAGGCAGTATGTTGTCAGGAGAAGCATAATTCCAAGAAAAAGGAATGGCTTAGTCTTTGAGGTGATAATAAGGGCTTGGACAAGAGAAACAAGTAAAGGAGAAAAAAAAAAAAAATTATGCTTAAATTTATTACGGTAAAACATATTCTGAGACTCCTGAACTTTTATGAAATTTGCAATTGGCCCCCTGATCAATTTTTTGAACACATTGGGTACATGATCTTTTTGTTTTAATAGTATTAGCCTCAAACTCGACACTTTTTTCTCCCGTGGGCTATAGTATCCATTCACTGGTATGTGACACAATTTTCGCAGACACGTAGGATTAAATCAGAGGTATAATTTATATTCGTTACTATCATAAAACTGTATATGAAGTATGATTCCGATCTCTCCAATCAACTCTAGAGTCTTCTATTTTTCTCAAAAATTATGTCACGTATTAGTGAATAGATACCGTAGCCCACAAGAGAAAAAAAATGTCAAGTTTGGAGCTAATACTATTAAAACAAAAAGATCATGTATCCAATGTGTTCAAAAAAATTGATCAAGTGCCAGTTGCAAATTCCATAAAAGTTCAAGGGCCTCAGGATGTTATTTGCTATTTATTAAATAAAGTGTACCTGATTTCATAGTAACATTGCCATTTATATTACTAATTGATTAAACAAATATAATATTACCAGCTAATACTTTCAAAATTATCAAACCATGCATCATTTTAGATTACCATCACCCTAAACAAAGTAAAATATTACACAACCCATTTATTTTAGAATTACCATCTTTCTAAACAATTATTTTATATTATTGACATAAAATAAATGGAGTTGAATTCAGCATTAGTCCAAAAATACAAATTCCGATAAGGAAAGGAAGCTAGAATGATAATCATAATATATTCCTACTTAATTAAAAGACATAATACTATCCTCTTGTAATTGAGAATCTTTGTATTTAAGAATTAATATTGTTTGTATACGAGATTGATTTATTTGCATCGGATTGGTATGCTTTTGATTTTCTCTAAAATAGGAGAAAACAAGCTAGGTCAATGTTAGCCCTCTTTTATTTTTAAGTATGTCTGATTACTTGGCTCGAGGTTGATTAGACACCTTTTATTATAATGGAATTTTTACTGCAATTATAATAATAAGTGATAATGTAGTTGTTCATCTCTTTCTATACCACGTATCACCAATATTGTCTATCTATGATTGGTATATCTTGCCATTACAAACACTAGCTTATGACCATGCAAATACACAAATTTTTTTAATATTTATTAAATTTAAAAGTTTCAGTTTTTAATTAATTACTATTTACTTCAAATTTCTTAATTACTTGTATATAAATGATGAATGAAAAATAATATAAATACGGCTAAAATACAAAGTAATTATTCTATTTTATTCCATTCCGTGCAGTAATTGTTATATTCCTACCATATTTTATTCTATGAATCAAACATGATTTTAGTATTTTGGGAAAGATATTAGATTGATTTCGAATTTTAAAAAGAGATATATTTTTATAATCTTGTTGTTTTGATAATTAAATGTATTTATTTATTGGCTAAAAAAAATTTTAATTGAATCCTGGGAAATTTTATTAATTAGGGCCAACTATGTGAAATCACGAATATAAACAAACATAGAAAAGAATAGGCAAAACACATCCTGAACCCCCTGATCTTTACCTTATTATGCAATCAGCCCCATGATCTTTATTTTACATACAGTGAATACGTGATCTTATATTTGTTAGTCTAGTCGCCCTTATTTTAGACTGCCCGTCGCGCGTGTAGGCTAATTCCCGTTATATGGCGCGTGAACCTGTTATCTTGCCACGTCAGCTGACACATCAGCATTTTCGGTCCCACCTGCCCATGACTCTACCTGACCCGCAACCCAACCAACCCGGCCCGACCCAGAAATTTAAACCGGATTAAAAAACGACATCTTCCTCCTCCTTTCTTCTTCTTCTTCTTCTTCTCGTTCGAACCCCAGCATCCAAAAACCCAACACTTTCTCCCATCTTGGTACTGCTCCTCCTTTCTTCTTCTTCTTCTCGTTCGAACCCTAACACCAAAAACCCAACACTTTCTCCCATCTTGTTACTCCTCCTCCTTGTTTCTTTCGGAGAGCCATAAAAATTCCCCTTAGCCATATTTCATCTTTTCCTGTTTTTGTCGAAAGATTGCGGAACCCTAACTTTTCCTCTCTTCTTCTCAATGAAACCCTCATGCCTTCTCTATTCGAAAATGGAAAAAATTCTAACTTTTCCTCTCTCTTCTTCTCAATGAAACTCTCATGCCTTCTCTGTTCAAAAATGGAAAAAATTCTGTTGTTTTGTCACTATAGAGATCATGCTCTGTGGTCCCTGCTTTGGCATATTCAAATCCATAATTACCACCACCACTAGTAGCAGCAGCGGCAGGAGCAACAGTGATGGTTTATGTAACTGGCATTACATAAACTGGGTATTGCTGATGTTGATCTATGGCTTGATTATGAGGTGTCTGCTGTGTTTGAGTAGCATAAATTAGGTAATAAGATGACATTGGCAATGGAGTTACTGTAGGGTGGGGGATGTAATGTGTGTTTGTGTGGATATACTGCTGCTGCTGATCATACTGACCATACCCTTCAAGTGGAGTTTGAGGCTGTTGGATTTGGATTTGGGGGTTTTGTACTGAAAGTAATAATTTGTATACCTATAACAAGCCATACGCGCGCACAAGAGAGTATTTGAAGAGTACCAACAAGAGGAATTGTTATAAGGTTAAGCCATAATATATTCCTCCTAGATAAATAATAAGTGGTCAACTTCAAACTTTCATTTGCCAAAATCAGAATGTGTACAAATAACAAAGTAACAACAATCAATTCTAACTTCAAAAACAAAAATGAAAGACCAGAATAGAAAGGATTAGAATTAGCACCATCAATTAAGTAGGAGCAACATCCAATTCACTCAACTCTTTATGCTTCAAATACTGATTCAAAATGGCAAGCCTAGCAGTCTAAAATGCAAAGTAACCCAATGCTGAAAAACAAGCACTATGCACAACTCTAGGACCCATTCCTCTGGTAAACCCAACCCATCCTTCCTCCTTCAAAATCTGCTTCACAGTTGCAGAAACCCCACCATACATTGCAGCTGAAACCTTACCCATAACCTCCTTATTGACCTGAGTCATCAATCTGGTCTTAACCACATCAAGTGGAGTGGCTAATAATACAGAAATTGCCCCAGCCAAAGCCCCATAACACACGCTCTCAATAGCCTCCAAGTGATTATTACTCAGTAAATTGATTATTACTCTTCTCCCTTTCTCGATACCGATTAAACAAAATGAAATGCAACTAAACGCTGGCATTAATCTGAATTAACAATTGATTCAACACAGTGCTCAAGATTTTTTAAATACTACTTAAATAGGTCCAACAATAGACACATCCAAAATAACATCCATATTTGTCTTATAAAGAGTACTAAAATACCATAATATACTAGTTGTTTACTAAAACATTTTCAAAAGCCCCACTAGGCAATACAGTTCTTTGTATCTGCAAAATACAAGGTCTGGACCTTCAAAAACCTTTATTTTCCTCAACAAATCAAAGCCATCAACACCAAATCTCACTTTTAAAGAAATCTAGCTTTGGTTGTCCCTGGCTGTAAGAGCAAAAAACAACAATATACATTATAACCAATTTACAGCATTAAACAATGGCTTCATAAAATAGAAAAGCAATAGAAATATACATTTAATATAGCAACACCGGTCTTCAAGTTCACATAACAACCACTTGGACTAGGTCTGACATTTTGAGTCTGTTGTATACCTTTTTGTGCAGTATTTGTTGTACCACTGGATTGACCAACCTCCAAATGTCTTGGTTTCTTTCTTAGCCTCCCCATGTATGATTTCTTCAATGCAGTGATTGCTTGTTCATTCTGAGCTCTGTTTCTTGATTTTGAAGCCTGTGATGCCTTCTCTTTCGAAGCTTCTTCTGCCTGCCTTTTTTCCCTAATCATCTTCCTCTTTAGATTGGACTTGTTTGGAATAAGCTGTAAACAAAAAAAAAAACACTCACACACACACATACACAATGAATGCAAAATACACAGAATTGGCTTTGCATTAATAAAACAGGCATTTCAGTTTTAAAAATAATAAAAGTTAAGATTTTTACCGGGCCTGTCCTCTTTTTGCATGTCTTTGCATTATGATTTTTCTCATTGCACACTGGACATGTCATTATCCTCCCACACCTATTAAGTTTACCAGTCTTCTTTTCTTCAAAAGCATCCTTCCGTCTTGCCCTCTGAGGTCTGCCTGGTAACTTCCTAAATGCTGGAGGCAATATAACAGGATTAGGAACGTTCTCCCACTGATCCATCCCACGCATCGGTTTGATTTTGTACTGGTAAGCCTTCAAATATGTAGCTTTATGGTACCAATGTGCTACAAAGTCTGTGGGCTCAGCTTTTGCATCATATATAGCAATTATAGCAAGAGGGCAAGAAATGCCCGAAATATCCCATGCCCTACATGAACACTGTTTCTGTTTCAAGTTTACAACATGCCTCAGTGTAGGTTTTCGAATATATGTCACTTCATAGCCATCATCCCCATTGAAGGCCACGATCCAATCATAACTCAGTTCAATATTCTCCCCCGCTTTCTTCATAGCCCTCTCACTTATGTCACAAATCCAAGTCTTTGGTAACTCTGACTTTTTAGCGATTCTTATCATGGTGTTAATTCTTATTTCATCCAGCATTGTTACAATTGGCTTACATCGTACTTCCAGTATGCATCCATTGAATGTCTCTGCCATATTATTATCAACCACATTGCACTGACTGTCAGGTTTAAAAAATGCTCTGCTCCAACGGTCAATGGTATGACCAGACATTTCTAGTGCATCCTGCATTGCATCTTCACCCAGATCACGTAAATGATCAAGTCTTGCTTTTAGATCAGCCATATTTGAAGCCTTAGCACAAGCCCAAAATGCTTTTTTCGTTCCTCACCCCTCCATTTCCTAGCCCAGGCTGCATAAACATGTCTAGCACACATTCTGTGCTCAACTTCAGGCAATATCTCAGGTATTGCACTATCTAATCCCTGATAAGTATAACAATAACAAAATATTCAAATAATAATTAAAGAAATAATACCAGCTACATCATAATATTATTACAAAAGTTATACCCTAACAATTACACATAATATCACTACATTTCTATAAAGTAGCAGTCAGATATGAGCAGCAGTAACATTTTATAAACCTATTTAAGCCCATTTAAGCCCATTTAATATCAAAGTCTATGAAAAAGACTAATCAAGCCCATATAATATCAAAGTTTATGAAAAGGACTATTCCATTGGGCATTAACCTATTTAAGCCCATTTTATAAATCAGCCCCAAATACACCTTATTATAACAAATAATTAAATCATGTATGGATTAATTGGCCCTTTTATAGGATGTGGCCCATTATCTAGTTAGACTGTTAGAACAACTAAAAGCCACCTACTAATACACAAAGGCAAAACAATAATCGAAAAATTTGACCCACTAAGCACTATTCAAAATTTAGATGTAAAATTTTCACACTAACCTTCTGCATGTCAGATATGAGCGTGATCCCATGTCCAGTCCCAAGTTATAAATCTCTTCTAATCCAAGTTAGGAACCATGACCAATTTTCTTTATTCTCGACATTCACTATAGCCCAAGCAATAGGGAACATTTGGTTGTTCCCATCTCTCCCAATAGCACATAATAACTGGCCCTTACATAACCCTTTCAAAAAGCAACCATCTAAACCGATAAGTGGCCTACACCCTTCCTTCCACCCACGTTTACATGCATCAAAGCAGACATAAAAGGCCACAAATCTAGGATTTCCATCAAGGTATTCTGTGTTCACCTTAACTTCACAACTAGAACCAGGATTCGTACTCAAAATTTCATGTTGATAAGTATATAGTATAGAGAATTATTGTTTGAAGTCCCCTTGAAGTTCTACCATTATCTTCTGTTTAGCTCTCAAACACACCGACATAGATACGCCGATTTGCCCGTCTTCCCTAAAAAGCTGTCTCAACTCTCTGATCTTGATTCTCGGGTTCCGCTGGAATGTGGTCTTGTACTTCTTTTTAATCCAGCCACTAGTAGCAAACACAGACCTATTTACCCGCTTACACTGATGATGAGGGTGATACATCTTCACTAACACCGTTTTGTCATATTTTGACTCATAAGATGCATATAACTCCCATGGGCAGCTCTCCATACATTTAACCCTAACCTTATCCTTCTCGTTCCTAACGAAATGAACTGCTAGACCTTGTACAATAGCGTACTGTGCAACTGCTTCTCGAAATTGTGGTATACTTTGAAACACCATTGCAATGCAGAATACAGGTATTTTGGTAGAAGGATCAAACCGAATCATATGGCTGTGCCTCTTTAAAGCTTCATCTACACATTCCTCATCTGTGTCGCTGTAGTAACTTCCTTCTTCATCAGATTCAAAATAATCTGATTCATGGGCAGACTCCTCACTGTCACTTTCAGGTAGGTTGTCATCTTCAGCTGCTCTCAAATCATTTTCTTCCGTCTGATTTTCATTATCAGCAGCAGCAGTAGAAGCTACAGGCTTAACAGCAATCATGGTTGATTTTTCCATGCTCTAAGATTGGCTCTTGCAGCCTAGAGTTCAGGCTCATCGTCATCGGTTAGATAACTAACTTCGAATAACATCTCATCTCCATTATGGTGTGGAAGTTGTGGCTCACCTTCAGCTTCTGCAGTGCCACCTTGTCCTTCAGCTTCCTCGGTGCCATCTTGTCCTTCAGCTTCCTCGGTGCCACCTTGTCCTTCAACTGCTTCATATACATTATCTTCTTGCTATCATGTTCTTCTTCTTCAGCTTGATTACCATCTACTTTGGCTATGTCATCAGTTTCATCCATCACCACAACCTCTTCACTTTCTTTCATCCCTGGCTCATCAACAAACACTTCAAATTCAACTCCATTGTTCAGAAATTTCTTCATTGGATCCATAACATTTTCGTTGAAGAGTAACACATGCTCCCATCATAGCCTATATCTTCCATATAAGCCTTGATGGTAGCCAGCGAAAGCATATCCACACTCAGATTAGTAACACTGTTGAGCCGAAAGTACCCTTTGTGCCATACAACTAACTTCACAACCACACCTGCCATTCTGCAAGTACAAATACAAATATGAATATCTATATTATATCCCACCATAAAGTAATAGCAGTAACCAAGAAATACCTATACCAGAATTACATTCATACTAACAGCAAGACATGTTTCAAATGAGAAAAAGGCTGAATAAAAGGGTTTTTTGAAATTATCATTTTAGGGTCAGTACTCAACATTAGAAGAAAGATTAAAATAATTGATATTTATGGGCAAACAAACAAAACTCGAATAGAAAATTACTGTATTTTAGAGTTTACTTCACTATGTAAAAGCACAAAAAAAAATAAACAACAAAGAAAAAAAAAACAGTAACAATAATGAAAGGAACTTAAAAATTGTTAACCATGCTGACCTTACAAACTGGGACCACTCCTCAAAGGTAAAAGGTATGAAAAAGACGTAAAACTTACAAAAAGCTAAGCCTAACCATGTGTTTCTTATCACAGACAAAAAAACCTGCTACATGGTCCACTAAACAACTCGAAAAAAACAAAGCCAAAAGGTATAAACTCACCTTTCAATGCTAACAGGGTAATGAAATCGATTGGAATGCTAAACCACCTTTCAATCTCCACGATACAACATGGAATACACTGGAATGGTTGATATAAGGTATGATAGCTAATAATTTCAGAGAGTCGGTAGTTGGGGTTTCATTGAGAAGAAGAGAGAGGAAAAGTTAGGGTTCCGCAACCTTTCTTCGACAAAAACAGGAAAAGATGAAATAAGGCTTAAGGGAATTTTTGTGCCTCTTCGAAAGAAACAAGGAGGAGGAGTAACAAGAAGGGAGAAAGTGTTGGGTTTTTGGTGCTAGGGTTCGAACGAGAAGAAGAAGAAGAAGAAGAAGAAGAAGAAGAAGAAGAAAGGAGTAGGAAGATGTCGTTTCTAGGTCGGGCCGGGTTGGTTGGGTTTGTGGGCCAGGTTGGTTGGGTTCCGGGTCGGGTAGAGTCATGGGCAGGTGGGACCAAAAATACTGATGTGTCAGCTGACGTGGCAAGATAACGGGTTCACACGCCATATAACGGGAATTAGCCTACACGCGCGACGGGCCGTCTAAAATAAGGGCGACTAGACTAACAAATATAAGATCATGTATTCAATATATGTAAAATAAAGATCATGGGGCTGATTGCATAAAAAGGTAAAGATCAGGGGGTTCATGATGTGTTTTGCCAAAAGAATAATCTCAATAAAATAGCAAAAAATCTTGGAGAAGATTGGTGGAAGATGGCAGAGGAACTGAACGGATTATAAAGTGCCGTAGCACTCGCCGGAGCGTGAAGAAATGGATTGAACTCCTGGGAGGAGCGTGAATGTCACGCGCAGGGATTCGGATAGCCGGACCGGGAGTACACTACTCAAGGCGTATACTAAAATTTTTATTCATGGTGACGCTAGTTTGAAAATCTCTGGTGTCGGGTTGAGGTTCGAATGTCTCTCAAAATGGGAGACTCATAGGCAACGGAATGAGTGGTTCAAATGTCTCTTCACCGGTTGTTTTGTTTTACTTCTGCGTGTGAGAGTGGTGTGAGAGTGATCTCTTTGATGTTCTTTATGGTTTAACTGAGTGCACTAAATCACCTGTCCTGTGGATGAATATATATGCCATTAAATTGAATGACTTGTGAAGTTCAATTTGTCCTGCAGTTATCAGGAGGCAATCGAGGATGTCACCAAAGGAATGGGTGCAGGAATGGCTAAATTCATATCCAAAGAGGTTAATGCTTCTAAAATAACTAATTTTGGATTCAAATCTGTGACTAGATTTTAAATTTCTGGTTTTTCCCCTGGTTTCAGGTGTCATATGTAATATTCGAATACATAGAGGATTATAGAGATAACCAATCATAAAATATACTTATGAAATGGTTTATCAAAACTAAAATGATAATTTAGAGATGGAGCAGTGAACTCAATAACTTGCATTACACAAACCAGATGTCTGGTTTTGAAATAAGTCTAAAAGTTTTGAATTTTATATTGCTAAAGCTTATGAGCTTATCTTATATCCTTAATTTTTTTTTTTGAATTCTCAAATTTAGTTTTATTCATTTCTTGAATATCTCTCAGGTGGAAACAGTTGAAGACTTTGATGAATATTGCCATTATGTGTCAGGACTTGTTGGACTAGGTCTTTCCAAGCTTTTTTATGCCTCTGGAATGGAAGATTTGGCACCAGATAACCTTTCCAACTCGATGGGCTTATTTCTTCAGGTATTGCTCAAATAACAAATCCAGCCTTAAGTTTGTCTTCAAATTAAATTCTAATGGCAGATTTTGCTGCATTTACAAACACAGAAACAAACCATTATTCGAGATTATTTGGAGGATATTAATGAGTCACGCATGAATTGGCCACACCAGATCTGGAGTAAATATGTTAATAAACTTGAGGTTCATGTACTTTGATTTGTTGTTTCATTAATTTTGTCGTTAAAAGATAATATTAATTGCCATCTTATTCATTAGCTGACATCATCTGAAAATAATAATAATTTTTATGCATCTCATCTCAGGACCTAAAATATGAAGGTAACTCAGTCAAGGGAGTGCAATGCTTGAATGATATGGTTACTAATGCTTTGATACATGTACATGATTGCTTCAAATATATGTCTGCGCTACGAGATCCTGCTATATTTCGATTCTGTGCCATTCTTCTGGTGAAATTTTTCATCTTTGTTTGAAAATATGTTCTCAATTTTCATTGGCATGTATAGCTTGCTTTACTCTTGTTGATGTCAATTGCTAGGTCATGGCAATTGGAAACCTATCATTGTACTACAACAACATTGAAGTATTTAGAGGCTTAGTGAATATGAGGCATGGTAAGTTCAATGTATCTATGATTGATAAAAATTTATGCTTGTACTGCATCATCTTATAATCTGATACCGACCATGTTTCCATACCATATGCGGCATGTCAGTTGTCTACGAATATGATTACTTTTTGGACCATGAATCCTATGCATTCTGTGCCACCTGCCCTTGCTGATGATATTTCAGATTTTGAACTATTATTCCTTACAAGTTTAGGAAAGATTGAGGTGTGAACATTCCTTACTCATGTTTAAATCTTTTGTAACTTGTTTCTAGGCCTTGCTGCAAAGGTCATTGACCGAACAAAGACCATGGAAGATGTCTATAGAGCCTTCTTTGACTTCTCTTCTATCATGAAGTCCAAGGTATGACACTTCAGTTAATTGTGAACCTTACATATCCATTTAGGCTAGACGGTGGAGAGTCTTAGTTATATATAACTTGCATTGATTGACAAGTTGGCGATTCGGTAGTGCTGCAATTTTCTTGTAATTCTTTTCCGGGGTTGTTTATTTGTTTCTTGAATTAGAATGTTTCTGTTTAATATATGTGTGGTAGATTTGTTGGAGGATAAGTCAATGTAATAACATTTTTCCAGCCTATGAAGCTAACTCTTTTGTCATGCTGCCAAGGGTGGTTTTAACTTTGAACAGGATACTTTACTTACTAGAAACATTCATTGGCATACTACAGGTTGATAAGAATGATCCTAATGCAGAGAAGACACTGAATAGGCTGGAAGCGATACAGAGAACTTGCAATGAGTCTGGGCTGTTAAATAAGAGGTTTGCTCATCTATTCTTTGATTTTGTATGTCTGATTTTTTTTCCTTTGGTTCTTTCAGGAAATCCTACGTACATTTGAGAAATCCGATTTATAATTCAGCTCTCGTAAGTTTGAACAAATTTTCATAATTTGTTTTGGCATCCTGGAATCTCTGTATTTCAAATTTTGGTTTTCTTTTTATTGTTTTCCCTCTCGCTCTCTGATATTTATCAATAGCTGCCTATGCAAATCAATCTGTGTTTATTCAATGATTTTGTAATCCAATACAGGTTGTTCTAGCGTTGACTAAATTGGCAATCATTTTGGCTTATCTCAAAAAATCGACTGCTAACTAGTGTAAGTTAATGTTAAGAAATTTGGGTTTGGGATTTGAATTGGGTTATCTGTCTTGAAAGTATTTTAGTGGAAGCCTTGTGTGTTTAGTGCAGGATGTCTTCTTTTGTGAACATGGATGCCTATCCTGCAGTGAAGGTGCTCGACTTGTTCAAATGGCAATTGTGATTTCCGATGTTTTGTGTGTGTATTGTAATGAATGTTTGTGTCCATGTTTTAGATGTCTGTCTTTTTGTTTCATCGTGTCAACCACTAATGTAAGCATATATATTAATAATGTAAAAGCATATCAACCGCTAATGTTGCTTGTTATTTGTACTCTTAATCATGGGAATGAAGCTTGTAAAACTGCAAATAAATTTGCTTTCATTCTAATGCATTCATTGGATGTTTTTGTCATGTTTTTAAAAGTCGATACTCATTCTGTAAAAAGCGAAAGAACAAGTTTTTACACTCCTCTTTTAAAGATTAAATGGTGTTTTTATGAAAATGATGATCTACAAAGTGGGAAAAAAAAAAAAAAAGTCTAATATCTTATTAAGTGTGAACTCAGATAGTTTAACTTTTTTTTTTTTTTTTTTTTTTTTTTGGTTCTATAAGGAATTGAATTTCGGCTATTTCAGATTATGACAGTTGATAAATAGTGCGACTAAGAATTATATTTTACCTTTTTCTGCACTCATTAAGTTTTATATTTTCATTATCCAGATTGGATGGATTTTCAGAAATTTTTGGGTGTCTTTGATTAAAAGTTGCTATATTCAAATGTGATTCATTCAAAACAACGAAATTCTTTCATTCTTGAAAGAATAACATCATTAATTTAATTAAATTGAATTTCATTGATCCAAATGAATTCAAATCTTGTGAATGATATGTTCCAAGTTTTCTTATAAACTTGTAAACAGAACGAAGAACAGAAACTTCTCCACACTGCAACAACGAATTTATCTGCTCCCATTAATTTCATTCCGAATCAAAGCTTCACTGGCTTGCTTATCGTCTAATCTAATTATTGGAAATAAAGTTGGAATCTTAAATAAGCATATTGTAAATCTAGAATATATATATATAAAGAACTTATAAATAGATTTCCTTCAATATTCATTCACAGTTTCAACTATTTTGGTCAAAATCTCGATCACATAATTGCACAATATATATATATATATTCATATATTCATATATTTATATAACAACACGAGAAATGTTGCCATCTATGTCACAAGGGGCATATCTCTATTTGTGACAAATTGACAATACATGGATGGATCCACGTCTGAGCAAATCAAGCACACAAAAATCCTCAATTCACAACCACAAAGCTCTAAAACACTTCAGCTATTTTGCTTGCTAGAACGCGTTCCCGTCTTTCAATGTATCCGAATGGGAACCAACCTGCTCTCCCTTTACATTCTCCCTCTGCCCACCCATTGTTTGTAACCTATTATAAGCAAATAGCAGGATTCAAATTTGTGGACATTGGACATCAAACAAATAAGAAATAAATTGTGTTTTTAGGAAATCATGAAACCTTTCGAACAACAACGAAATCACCGATCGACAAGGTGAGCTCTACATCAGATTCAGCTTGGTACGAATGCACAACCTACAGTATAATAGTAAGTCAATATAACACATAAAATAAAGAGCTGCAATTAAGGCAGGCCTCTTCATGTTTTGCGTCTTCTAACTCGAGGATAAAGATAGAACACAAAGGGTATATAACCTCGCCTAAGAAGTAACCCATGCCATCTGTGGAACCGTTATTAGATTGAGATGCATATATGCCGTTTACTTCCTCATATGAAGGTGGTGGAGGCATGTTGTTCTCGACACTAGGGGGTGGGGGTGCTTCAATTCGTTGCCGTTCATTTATCATCTAATACCAGGAAAATTATAGATCATAATAATTAATGCAAAGCAAAAAGCAATGAGCATCCAGTTTTAATTTAGTTCCAAATAATAGTAAAGTTCAGTGGATAGACATACCTCACTTTCAAGCTGATCAAGTATCTGTAGAACTCTCTGATGATAGGTACGTTCTGCTTCGACCTTCAATTAGAACATGAATGACATAAGCAAGAAGGTCCAGATCAGATCCCCACATAACATTTTTTTTTTCTAACTTGAACCCTTGGACTTATAGGGCATAGTTCACATTACCATAGCAATAAGCCGCTGGAGAGTTAATCTTTGTTGTTGAGCTTCAACAGCAGCCATAGCTGCAGCTGCTTCTTTCCCCAGTACAGCCATGTTTGACTTCAGATCATGCAGCTTTGATTCTGCAGCTTCCAACTTCATAGCAAGCTCAGGAGTTTGCATTTCTCTCGCTTTTGCCTGGCGTTTCGCAACTTCAATAGCCTGTCTAGGTCCAGCAGAAATGTGAACAATTTTGAAGAAAAATAATCTTCAACACGACAATAATGTCAGAACTGTGTTTGTAACAGGGAAAAAAAAAAGTCAAGCAAGGGTTTCTGATTGTAAGGGCTGTGGAGCCTAATAAGTCAATTTCAGGAACAAACTATGTTTCTGAGTCATACAACATGGCCAACAATTATCATACCCTTCAAAAATGAAGTAAGAAGCCATATTTTGAAATACCTGAGCTTCTGCTTCTTGTCTCATTCTGTCATATCGCTGAGCAAGATGTCTAGCATCTTCCAACGGAGCTCCCATTACCATTGCTCTTAATGGCTCTGCGACCTAACAGACAAAATGTTCAACATTATCATGTCCCTGACATAAAGGCCAGATGATAAGAAAACAATAGCGAGCAAATATTGAATCAAGTTAAACAACTGCTACTGCATGCAAACAAATTACTGCTTTATATTTATGCAGGACCAAGAGGCTGTCACTGATTAAAAGAGGTAATGGACCAAATAAACTATTCATATGAATTGGATTGGTTCTCAAGCAAAATTTGGATTTTGAGGGACTTTAGCAAAAGTGGCTCTCAATTTAAGAAAAATCTCGTTCTTTGCATTTGTTCTTTGCTCTTCAATACCTGGTGTTTTGGGTCAGGCTACATGGTAGAGCTCCATTTACACTTTTCAGTTTAGAAGAGAGATATTTGCGGACTGCAATAACTAAAACAGTAAAACACTACTGAAAAACAAGTTACAATCCAGTATTCTTAAAAGAATGGAATTTCAACTGTCAAGATATTCTTCGTAAGTGAAGCATCAGAGTATCTCTTTGTTCTTTTTTTTTTTCTCAATTGCCTGTATTCCATTTTAGGCCAAGACTAGTCAGCCCCTGTTTTAAGATCTTCCTATGAGAGAGCAAGCCTACGAAATATACCCACAGAAACAACATCCACTATGAATTAAACAACTAGTTGCTCGCAACTGGTTTACAAGATAGCAATGTACTCGGCAATAAAGAAAGCTTATTCCAGATCATCAACAAAATCTTGCAGAAGTAGGTTCAGCAAGTGTTTCTATAAATGTTGTACTCCACATCCAAAATCAATTTCAATAAAACATATTGAGTATCTGAATAAGTTATGAAAATACACTAGACTTGACATATTTAGTAAATCAGGTCAAGATATGAAGTCAAATATGTTTCAAATATGACATGTTCATTTTCCAAGATGAACATTGACCCAACTTTACATGGGAGAACAAGCTTCAAGCTCTCTTGCACCAACATCAAACCTCCAATTCTTCTCAAGTTGATGGGCAGATGGCAGATGGCAGATGGAGACCACAATTAAAAAAAAAAGCAACTGTTCACTATTCATCAATATGAAAAAAGCGATTTATTGAAAGTCATTATCTGCAATAATGATTTAAATTAATGCAGTAACTCTTTAGTTATGCCTGCCTAATTAAAAAAACCTACCAAAAAAAGAGGAACCTGAAGAAGGCCATTTACTCTCTCAGTTCTAAAAAAAATAAAATTTGCAGGTATAACAGGCTTCAGCTATTGTATGATTCACTTGGAAAACATAGTTTACAATATATCATATTGTGTTGATACGTTCATTAGATAAACTTGTTTGAAATGACAATTCAAAATTAGCAAGTGTTTTACTACAGGAAAGCAAAACATTATCTAAAAGATATTAGCACCTAGAACCAAAGAAGAAAGAAATTGGCAGACCTGTGTGCCAAAAGCTTTGAGTAGATTACCACGTTCCTTCTCCATCTGAGCACGAGCCCGACCATAATTTTGTGCAGCCTTGGACAGTGTATTACCACTTGTACATGTATTTTCAGCACCATATTTCCTGCTATCCTCTGATAACTTTGTTCCTGTAGAAAAACAAGAACAGTGAACATAATAAAAGAAAAAAAATTCTATCCTTGGAATCCAGTAAAATACGAGATATTAGCATCAGAGCTGGCTTCGTACTCACCTATTTCAACCTGTTTAGAACCTGTGACAATATAACCTTCTACACCACGCACAATGTCCCTTTGGAAATGCTGAAATATGATGTTTGTCATTCTTAAAGTTCGCAATCAGAATAAATGAAAGAGTAAAAGCAGTACAACTAGTAGACAACCTTTCCTGCACGCGTTGATATATAAAGCTTCTCAAGTTTCTGATGCTGATGGAGTTCTGCCTCGTCTGTAACAAGATTGTCTGAACCTCCATATCCACCAGCACCAAACTGTTTGAGAACAGCCTGAAGTAACTCTAAGGATTAGTTAGGCACACATTCTCTAATAATAAAAAAAGGCCAAACTTGAAGCCAAGAAGACATTAGTCACAAAAACTTATGAGTACTGACAATTGGGGAGTGTCAAACAAATAAACAAATGATATGAAACTTAAGGGTAAAATTCATCTGCATTTTACAGAATATCGAGAAGAACAAGAATGTAAGCATAACAGTTGAAGTCATAAAGCAAAACCAACACATATAAAACATAGATTTCTTTCTTCAAACTCAAAGCAAAACATTGGTCAAGTCTTGAATAACCAAAGAGATATACCAACTCCCAACAGATTCTAAAACTGGGTAGCTAAACCCCATCAGACATTATAAAAACAGCTTAGATTTTCGCTAAACCAATCTGTTTTTTCCGACAAAACAATTTCCAGAGCTACAAATGCCCATAAAGATTTCATCAAGACAATTCAAAATTCAAGCATTTCCTAACTTCTCTTTTGGCTGGTGGAGCTCTCTAAGACTAAAACAAGAGCGGGACAGATGGAAAAAAAATAAATAAATAAACAAATGACAAGAAATTAGAGAATAAAGATTGAAAAATCTGAAACCCATAAAAGAAATAATGGAGAGAAATAGAGAAAAGGAAAAAATTGGATCTGATAAATTAGGGTTGGTATAATGAGGTACCTGTTGTTGCTTAGCGACCTGTTCTCGAAGCTTTGTGGCTTGTTTTCTTATTGCTTCCATTCAGAGAGTGGAAGAATTAGCGTGTCGTTGTGATTGGATCTAATGGAGATTTGTGGAGTTGTGAAGCTGAAGAAAGAGAAGAGATGAAAACAGAGAGAGAATGAGGAGGCAGTATAGGAAAATAAAATCGGAACGCAGTCGCAGGAGTTGGAGTTTGGATGTTGGAGAGGAGACATTTCAAAAATTAAAAGAGAAACACAATATCAATGTTATCCTGCGCCCGTTCTCATTCTACCTTCTTTACAACTGGTTCTAACAGGTGTCTTTTTATTTTGGATAAAAATCATGAATAGTACATGAACTTTCACCTTACTAACATAATGGTACATGAATTTCAAAACTAGCATAAAAGTATATCAACTTAGCAACCCGTTAACATGAAAGTCAAAATTACCATTAACTGTCAAAAATACCGTTGATCACGCAAGGAACCTGTCAAAAATGATGACGTGGCAATTTTCAAAACGATGACGTGACAGTTTTCACCGGATTCTGACATGCTCAACGGTATTTTTCATAGTCAACGGTAGTTTTGACTTTTATGTTAGCAGGTTGCTAAATTGATGTACTTTTAAGTCAGGTTTTGAAGTTCATGTATTATCATGTTAGTAAGGTGAAAGTTCATGTACCATAGATGATTTTAAGCCTTTTTATTTTATGTATTCATTCAGCTCCTAATTTTGGAATGGAATAGGTATCAGTAAAATTAATATGAGATTTTCATATGTGTAAGTGTGTTATGGTTATATGAGAGGGATAATATGACTATTCTTTTTCAAAATTCGAAAGATAACTAATAAAAAATACAAGGACCAAAACACATTAATGAAATGAGTCACGTGATTTTAATATGAGTTTTTTATTCATTTAATTAATTTTAGTTGAGAGTTTAATGCGATTTGTAAATACTTAAAATATTAGAGCCTTGTAGTGTTATTGTCTTTCATTTGAGTTGAAAGATTGAAATCAATATTTTAAAAATTTTACAATAAAGTTATAGTTTTGATTAAATAATTGAACTTCAATTTTAGAATTCATGATTTGAATTATTGTAAAATATGATTTGAAAACATGAGTTAAATCTATCATTCGAACAGAATACAAAATTGACACCCTTTTTCATAATGATGGATTTGTAAACTACAAAACTTAGTTTATGATTTATATTTATATATTTTGTGAACTTTTAATTCCATTGTTGATTTTTTTTTTTTTTTAATTTTTGTTTTCGTTTGTGATTTTTTTTTTTTTTTTTTTTTTTTTTTGTCTTATGCCTATTATATAACTAAAAAATGATTTAAATTAATGTATTAAGTATTTTTTTTTTTTTAAAAAAAAGCTTGTTTGATAACAATAATTGAAAGTTTCAGTTAAGTCAAAAAAATCACTTAATCAAATGTGTCAAAATATTTAACTTAAAATTTTAAGTTGAACACTATCAACAGTTTTTTTGAATTCAGTGTTTTTTTATATATATATATTTATCAACAACTTTATCATTTAATAGTTTCAACATTTATAATATTCAGCACTTAAAATTCAGCATTTAAATTTTTAATACTTAATTTTCAATTTTACCAAACGCCGCCTTATTTTTATTTAGATGTAAATAGGAGTTTTTTTAGTCTTTTATTGTTGAATTTTTTTTCAAACGAAATAAATATATACATTTTTAATGGGTTTTAATGAAATTCGGCCCTGATTAATGATTATGATTGAAATTAAAAATTCATTTGCAATTCAAATTGTGATGCTTGGAATAAAAGTAAAAAAATTAATTTCTATGATTTAACTCCATTAAATTAGATATGCTTTAAGTCAATTTTATCAAAACAGGTATGCATTTATGAGAAGAAATGTTTTAGGATAATTATGTAATTATTTTATTACTACATTTCTCTATTTTCGTATAACTTCTTAATTTATTTAGTTTTTCTAATATATATATATATATATATAAGAAAGAAGGGTTAAGGTACGAAAATACTTTTAATTGTTGTTAGAAAATTTGTTATATACATCAAGATAAAAAAAAAAAAATGCTCGGTTAAGGCCTTATTGTATAAAAAAAATATACATAACTTTTGGCACCATATAACATTTTTACCTTAAAAGAAAAAGTTTGCTTAAATACCTTAAAAACTTTTCAAAATTTCAAAAATACCTAAAACAAAAATTATCCTATTTACGTGATTCTTTCACAAAATAAACAACAAAACACAAATCAAAATCTCCAAAATACCTTCTCTACTTTGTCCACGTTTCTCTCTCCTCTTTTTATAATTTTTAATTTAATTTCGCATTTATCTCTCAATCCGTTTATTTTTTTATCATGCGACTTTAGAAAGTTTTTTTTATTTTTTTTTATCTTCGAAACAAAATCCATATGTATATACTTTTTTCGACATATTTTTTTCACTAAAGTATAACTAATTATGCCTTTGTATATTAAGGTATAAATAAAGTATAATTAAGGTATAACTAAAGTATAATCACTGTAATAGTGTATCTTAATGTATAACTAAGGTATAATTAAGGTATAAATAAGGTATAATCAATGTAATAGTGTATTTTAAGGTATAACTAAGGTATAACTGAGGTATAATCACTGTAATAGTGTATCTTAAGGTATAATTAAGGTATAACTAAGGTATAACTAATGTATAATTACTGTAATAGTATATCTTAAGGTATAATTACGGTATAACTAAGGTATAATTACTGCAATAGTGTATCTTAAGGTATAATTAAGGTATAAAAAAGGTATAATCACTGTAATAGCGTATCTTAAGGTATAATTAATGTATAAGTAACGTATAATCAATATAATAATGTATCTTAGGGTATAAATAGGGTATAACTAAGGTATGATCACTAGAATAGTATATCTTAAGGTATAATTAAGGTATAACTAAGGTATAAAGAGTGTATAAACAGTGTATAAATAATGTATAAAGTGTATAAACGGTGTATAAATAATGTATAATAATATATAAGAAGTGTATAATAATGTATAACAATGTATAAGAAGTGTATAAATAATGTATAAACAGTGTATAATGTATAAACAATGTATAAACAGTGTATAACAATGTATAATAAATGTATAAACATATAACATTGTATAAAAAAGTGTATAATGTATAACAATGTATAAGTAGTGTATAAACAATGTATAAGCAATGTATAACAGTGTATAAGAAGTGTATAAACAGTGTATAACAATGTATAACAGTGTATAAATAATGTATAAACAATGTATAAACAGTGTATAATGTATAAACAATGTATAAACAATGTATAACAGTGTATAAACAATGTATAAACAATGTATAAAAGAGTGCATAACAATGTATAATAAATGTATAAACATATAACATTGTATAAAAAGTGTATAATGTATTACAATGTATAAGTAGTGTATAAACAATGTATAAGCAATGTATAACAGTGTATAAGAAGTGTATAAACAGTGTATAAAAATGTATAACACTGTATAAATAATGTATAAACAATGTATAAACAGTGTATAATGTATAAATAATGTATAAATAATATATAAACAATGTATAACAGTGTATAAATAATGTATAAACAATGTATAAACAGTGTATAAATAATATATAAACAATATATAAATAGTGTATAAACAGTGTATAACAAATATATAATAAGTGTATAAACATATAACATTGTATAAGAAGTGTATAATGTATAAATAATGTATAAGTAGTGTATAAACAATGTATAAGCAGTGTATAACAGTGTATAAGAAATGTATAAACAGTGTATAACAATGTATAACAGTGTATAAATAATGTATAAATAGTATATAAGCAGTGTATAATGTATAAATAATGTATAAACAGTTTATAAGAAGTGTATAAACAGTGTATAACAGCGTACAAACAGTGTATAAACAATGTATAGTAATATATAATAAGTGTATAACAATGTATAACAAATGTATAAATAGTATATACCAATTTATAACAATGTATAAGAAGTGTATAAACAACGTATAAACAGTGTATAAGAAGTGTATAAACAATGTATAAACAGTTTATAAACAATATATAACAGTATAGAAGAAGTGTATAACAATATATAACAGTGAATAGTAAGTGTATAAACAATGTATAACAGTGTATAAGAAGCATATAAATAGTGTATTTCATTGAAGAATTAGTTCAATTTGTCACCAGCTGACAATGATTTTACAAAAGATTAATATTCAACATCAATAGCTAAAGTAAATAGACCCCTTATAGTAAAAAAGCTGGCGCTATACATGAATACATGATAAATTTTCGGGTCTAATAAATTGTCGAACTTGATCACCGAAAAAGTCTACCATGGAAGTCGTCTGCCGCTGAATTAAAAGTTTACCGTTTGAAAGCTCCTGAATACGGCAGAGCACCTATCCTTGCTTTCCTCTATCTCTTCAAGGACTTCATTCTGGTTTTGTTTATTACCCTGTACCTTACAGTCTCTATTGCTCGAATACTAATTCCATGTAAAGGTATTTTCTGCAAGCAAAAAAATGAAAAAACCACATGAGAGCAAAATTACATGATAAAAGTTCTCAAATGTGAAAACATAGACATTGATATGAGGTCAAATATAAACAATCATTCAATATCCAATAAAAAGAACAAGTGTTGATGGAGGATAAAAATGGCTCACAGATTTTGCAGTCCAAATTTTTGTACACTTCTCAAGATCCCATGACTTAACTTCCACGGAGTTCCTAAATCAGAGATCACAGATGCCATTCATCAAATCATTGTCTAGGTGTGAAGTTAGTCTAAGGCTTATATGGAAAAGTTATGCAGCAGTCACCCTCCAAATAAGGCATAGTTTTCATTTCCATCCACTCTAGAACATACAATACTACCAGAACCACAAACTTTCCCATGTTCCAGGAGAAGCAAAAACAGCATCATCTACTGTGGAATTGTTAAAATCAATGGACCTAATGCTTGCATTTCCTTTTGTTGTAAATGTAAACAAACAGTAGGACCTAAAAATACCAATAGAACAGAAATCAACATTCATGGAGTGGTAGGCACCAATTTCAAACTAACCAACTTTCCATGATAAAATAGTAGCAATACCCAGATGATCTCTGTCTTTCTAACAAATGCAGCCCAACAATGGCATCCTCTTCAGGTGAAACACCTGGGTCACTGACATTAGAATTTGAAGCATGAGCTTCCCCGTTAAGTGGATTGAGTACTTGAATCTGTATTGCAATTAAACAGTAGTAAGTACACTAAAAATACTAGCAAAAATAGAAAACTATGAAATCAAATTTTCCAAAACAATTCAAAGAAAAGTAGCTCACCACACCATTTTTTCTTCCAACAGCTAAAACCTGCTCAAAATATAATTCCAAACAACGTTATACAGGAGATAATTAACTATAACTCACAGAAATTTTTCAATATTCCACACATCAAATGAACATAGAAAAAATAGAGATGTCAAATTTCGCTTCATTTAAGCTCAAAAATTAAAAGAAAACGACGACTCACGAGGTCTTTCTTGCTGTCGTCCATGGAAACAGCAAGCACACATTTCAAAATAACATATTACGACTAAAATCTCCAGAAAAGAAACAAACAAGCTCACAAAAATGACCACAGTGGGGTACCTTCTTCAGCATCAGCAAACTCAGGACGAAATTGACCATCTTCCTGCAGCTTCTTCTGAAAAACAAAGTAAAACCCATCTCAAAAACAAACCCAAATAAGACCAATATGAGAAATAATATGTTACTCAAAAGAAATCAAATTTAGTCCTGCAAGAAATACGAAGCAATTCAAACGTAGTATCAAGTATAAGCCTAGCAATTCAAGCTTTCAAGTCCCTAATACATGAATTTAATCTCCCGCAGAGATCCGGTGGGTTGGATGAGGAAGATGAGGAAATTTTCATGGATCGTTGGTCGCAGAGCAGAGCTCCATGGCGGAGGGAAAGATCGCCGGAAGAATCTCCTCGGAGTTGAGCTCTCACAGGCGAAGGCGAAACACCTGCAGGAAGTGGACTAGCTGAACTACCATAGGGATAGAGAAAAAAAATTGACAGAAAAAGAGAGAAAGAGAGGGGAAGAGAGAGAGAGAGAGAGAAAACATATAAAAATGTAAAAAAACAAGAAAAACATAAATATTAAAGTAATGAATAAAAGAATTAAAAAAAAAAAAGGTAATTTGATAAATAGTTAAAGGTATTGTTTGAAAGTAAACTTAATTTTGGGTGTAAAACTGACAATTTCCCAAAAAAAAAGGTGTATTTTTAGACTAATTTTATAAGATTCAACATCCAAGCCCATTAGTTCGTTATAGCATGCCGTGTAGGTAGCTAAATTAGTGAAGTATCTCATTCATTAAAGCACACATGGACATGAGAACCCTTCTTGATTCAGACTGAAAAAAAAAAAAAAAATTGTCCACTTCCTCCACAGCTCGAATCTACTACCTATTGCGTTCCACCAGTTTACGACAACCCACTCCATACTTCTCCCCTAAATTGATTAAAACAATATATAAAACAAAAATTTTAGCGTTAACTATACACTGCTAGTCTTTCTCATCTTTTTCCTTCATTATAGTCGAAAATTATGAACTCACGGCTGATGCTTGAGAAATTTTTTAAAAAAAAACATGAGTGAACCATTTGTCTTGAAGAGTTAAGAGTGTCGACCATAAACCACATCCACTAAAACTCTTTGATGGTGCAAAATTGGCATGGGAAATATTATACCCAATGCATGGATTTGTATGTTTCCAACTTTTTATCATTTTGATTCCGGTATTTAAACCAAACAGCTCTTAAGTGATTTTATATTATTTAAAACTTAATATTAATTAAATCCCGTATAAAAAATTTCATGTCGGGTACAAAAATTTAATTATATTGGAGCAGAGACTTGATTAATTAAGCATGGCGTGGCATGACCTTAATCATCAAAAGAAACAGAAACATTCTTGCATTTCACGTCTACTTAATTTCCAGTAGTATAATATTGCAAGATCTATAATGTCGCATTGATGTAACATATTAAGAAGAAAATAATAAATTTATAAATTATTAAAAAGCAATGTGCAAACTTTTTAAAAAGGATGGAACCATATTATTTCATATCAAATCCACCAATTTAAGTTCCAATATATGCATTAGTTCATCTCATTGGAATGGGCACAAAATCACTTGCAGATAATGGCCGAATTAGGAACAAATAGTGGAATTGTATTGCACCTAAAAAAAAAAAAACTAATAAAACTAATTGAAAAAAATAATTCTTCGAAAATTAATTAAACAAAATTGAAATTTTATTTACTTCAACAATATAATTAAGTTTTCTCTTAAAAAAAAACAATATAAGTTTGAAAAAAAATATTTATTTACTTCATTTTCTTAGGAGAGAGAGAGAGTGAAAAAAAAAATATATATAAGAAAAGAAGATAGTGGGGTGCGAGTAGGGGTGGCAATTCGTGTAGGTGGGTCGTGTTCGTGTCGTGTCAAATTCAGGTTCGTGTTTCAGTGAGTAAAACCCAAACCCGACCCAAAAATTTTCGTGTCATAAGCGAGTTAACCCAATCGTGTTCGTGTCGGTTTCGTGTCGTGTTTTCGGGTTACATGCAAAAATATTATAAAGGAAATATTAAAAATTTTAAATATTTATGCCGTATCTAAATTAACAATTTAACCCTTGACGACCTAAAATATTGTTCCAAAACCTATTTTACAAATCTTAATGCTCTATTTTTTATTTTGGATTATGTCTTGTTCGCATTTATGTGTCATTTTACTACATCTATTAAGAATGACGTGTAAAATTATTGAAAAGTTGTTTTGTATTTATGAGTTATGTATATTATATTACATTTCTTAATGGTGACATGTAAAAATATAGGAAAACATAATGATAAATTTTAAATATTCGTGTCATTTTCGGGTTAGCAAGGTTAACCCTAACCCAACCCAAAAATTATCGTGTCACTTTTGTGTCACCCAAAAATGACCCATTACCTGTTTAATCAAACCCAAACCCACTAAATTCGTGTTGGGTTCGTGTCGTGTCAGCAGGTCGTGTACATAATTGCCACCTCTAGGTGCGAGCTGTGATTGTTCAGCAGTTGATGAAATAAATATATTTTCAACACTGCGTTGTGTTGAAAAAATTTATAATGAATCAGGTGCAATGATTCAATCGATGAAAATAAGAATATGTACATATTCTACTCCAGAAAAGATAAAAAAAAAAAAAAGTGTTAAGAATAAAAGAGTTACAACTGTACGAGTTAGATTTTTCTCCCTTCTTCTTCTTCTTCTTATTATTATTATTATAAAATATGTGTATAAATATGTGTGTGTGAAGAACCATATATTCTAAATATAAAATATTTATTTAATTTGATTCAATGTTCATAATTAATCAGTAAGTTTAATGCTCGATGTTATATAATCATATATCTATATGTTTACATAATTGTTTAAAATTCCATACATAAACATGCAGTGACGAAACTAGAACATGATTTTAGGGGGTTCCCTAATATGTTTCAAGTTTAATTTATAGTTTTTGATATTATAAAATATACATATAAAATAATTGAACAATTAACCAAAAAATAAATTAAATAACAAAATTAATTCAATTAAATGTTTCAACCCAAAAAAAAAAAAAAATCAGAAATTCAATTCTAAAAATAATTAACTAAAAATTGATTCTAAAACTAAGTAAAATTAACTGTATTGATAAAAGCATTAAAATTTTTTTATTAATTAATAGATCAATATTAAATAAAGTTAGTATTTGATATACAAATTATTAAAAAATTATTTGCTTTCTGTAGAAAGAAAAAGACAAAGAAGACAAATGTAAATGATAGAAAAAAGGGGCATATGGGTTGAAGAGGGTTTCTGGGTTTCTGTTTTTTAAATTCTTATTCTAAACATTGTGGTAAGAAATTAAATGAAAAGAAAAATGGGAAAGAGGTCGTCTTCTTTAACTACATACAAAAGAAGATGACCATAATAGGAGGCAAAGGAGCTAATAAAAAAGAGGTTGATTTTTATGTGTTTGCGCGGCATGGGCCTTAGACCCGCTGCCACCCCCCTCCGTTTTCGCCCCTGTAAACATGTTTTTATTTATTGAAAAATTTTACACTACTCTACGTACTTTCCTAATTATAAAATATGATTTGTATTATTTTTATTGCAAAAATTATAGTATAAGCCTAGAATAGACTACTTCCGACCAATCAAAATATAATACATCAATATTCATGCTAACTTAGCATGTTTTGGTTGGCTGGGAGTAATGTACTCGGGCATATACTAGAATCTCTCTTTTTATTGACGGGAGGAATATTAAAATTATAAAGGATAAATAAGGTAAGCATGGATTAGTCAACTGATAGAATAATTATTTAGGTAATGTGGTGGCCTAACATAAAACCAACAACAAATTAAGCACCAAATTAAACCGCCCACAACTACAGCTCAACGTGGAAGCACATTTTTCTCTAGTCTTATTTACACTAATGGTAAAAAAAAAAAAAAAAAAAAAAAAAAAAAAAATAATAATAATAATAATAATAATAATAATAATAATAATAAAATATCAAGTGGGTGCTGTGAAGGTAATAAAATCAATCAATTTTTGCAAAGGAAAAACCAGAAAATTAAGTTGGTAAACTACTGAAAATGACCCTATATTGTGGCCATTATTATACCATATTTCTAATACTAATAATAATATAAGACACATGTCACTTGTATTGGAATGTTTTTATGGCGTGGCGTGCTAGTCAGCATTTCATAGAGGTCAAATTTAGAATGGGTAATAAAGAGTATTTTTGCCGGTAAGGGGCAATTTTATGTTATTTTAAAAATTCAGGGGGAAATTAGAATTTTTGGATACATTAATGCAATTTTTGTAGAAGTAAATGAATTCCTTTGAATAAGCATGAGGTGAAAGTTTATACAGGAACAGAGCAGCCAAATAGTAGCTCATCAAGCCTCAAGCTTTACAATGGCCATATCACTATTATTGTCGCGTTTCAACCGTATTTTCCGGATGCAGAAGAAGAACAATTTAGTGATTGGAGTGACCTCACTTTCCCACTTTCACAGAATCTCCCAAGTCAACCATTTTCTTGCTTCACAGTCTTCCACTTCCATTTCCATTTGCTTTATCCACTATCGTTTATGCTACCTGCTTGTTAGAGTTCATATTGCATTTCTTTTTCCACTTAAAAATCATTCACCCCATTTATGATTACTTGTTATAAATCCCACTTTTTTAAAATTGGGTTTATTCCATTATGTGTTCTTCCTTGACCTATGGCATTGCTCTTGTTCTTGCTCTATTCCAGTCCCTTCAAACCCTTGCTAAGAGCAATGTGGGTAATTGGATGGTTATTTACTTTTTTTGTTTTTCTAATGCTTTTCTTGGTTGTAGTTTGCAACAAATTAACTTCTCTTTTCTTTTTTTCTTTTTTTGGTCAGGTTTACATTGTATATATGGGAGAGAGACGCCATGATAACCCTCAACTGGTTCAGGAATCCCACCATGACTTTCTATCCCATGTTCTTGGAAGGTTTTTTTTTTTTTTTTTTTTTTTTTTTGTCTTATATTTCAATGATGAATTTATCTTTCAGTTTCATGATGTTTCTCTATTTATTTGAATCACTTTGCTGGGTTTTTTTTTAAAGCTTATGTTTCCTGCTGCCTTTTATTTTTGGAGATTTGTAGTCTTATGATATATGGATATAGTGGAAGATCATGAATGGTACTGAAAATTAGTGGGCTGCAAGTGTGAAATCTTTTAGCCTTGTAAATTGATCCAGTTTCACATACAGTTTGTGTAATTAGCATATTTTCACAAAGATGTTTCTTATAGACATACAGGCAGAGTAACATCCTATCATTTGGATATTGACAGCAAAGAAGTTGCAAAGCAATCAATTCTGTACAGCTACAAGCATGGATTTTCAGGATTTGCTGCAATATTAAACGAGTCACATGCAAAACTTATTGCAGGTGTTATAATTGTGGTGAACCATGAACTTGTTTTACAGTTTTAGTTCTATCTGTCAGTTCCAGCCAGCTCCTATATCTAATTTTCTCTGTAATGATAAATGGTGCAGATTTGCCAGGAGTTGCTGGCGTAATTCAAAATAAAGTTCTCAGTCTTCATACAACTAGAAGCTGGGATTTTCTTCAAGTAAAGCCTTATCTAGGGACTGGATTTTTCTCGAACTGTAACTCTGGGGTTGGATCCATCATTGGTGTTTTGGATACTGGTTGCTGCAAAGATGCTCGTCATATAAACTATTTATTTTTGTTTTCTTTTCAATTCCTAATTTTCGGTCTAACTACCCTTTGTATAGGTATATGGCCCGAGTCGAAAAGCTTCGCAGATGAGGGTATCGGAGGGATTCCATCGAGATGGAAAGGCATATGCCAGGAAGGAGAAGGCTTTAATAGCTCTCATTGCAATAGGTCGACCCACTTTTCCCTCTACTTCAATGTGTACACCATTGAATGTGCTATAAATTCATTTCTTATCTTGATTAGAAGCAAAAATGTTTACACAGTTCTCAAAGTAACGTTAAATTTTCCCTGAGTTATTGCTGTCAATTCTTGATATTTATCACCACGATAATTGGAAGCAGGAAAATTATTGGTGCACGCTGGTATATTAAAGGTTATGAAGCTGAATTCGGGAAGCTTGATACGGGTGACAGGTTTGAGTTTCTATCGCCTCGGGATGCTGAAGGACACGGAACTCATACATCTTCTACTGCAGCGGGTGCACCAGTGGTAAATGCAAGTTTTATGGGTCTAGCTAAGGGATTGGCGAGAGGGGGTGCTCCATCAGCTTGGTTAGCTATCTATAAAGTTTGTTGGGCTACTGGTGAGTGCAGCTCCGCTGATCTTCTTGCTGCATTCGATGATGCAGTCTTTGATGGTGTAGATGTGCTTTCAGTATCGCTAGGCTCATCTCCGCCACTTGCTACTTATGTTGAGGATCCAGTAGCCATTGGTTCCTTCCATGCTACAGCTAAAGGGATCTCTGTAGTTTGCTCCGCAGGGAATGCCGGTCCTTTTCCTCAAACAGTCACAAACACTGCTCCATGGCTTGTTACTGTTGCTGCAAGTACCATTGATCGAGCTTTTCCTGTTGTGATTACCCTAGGGAACAATAAAACCGTGGTGGTACTATTTCTTAATATGCCTGTTTTAACTTTTCCGTCATATTTGCATTCATTTGTGGGCATACATGTGTTTGAAATGCAGTAATTTGAGCAATGACATAGCAGATTCTACAATCCTTTTATTTAAAATGATGAATCATGGACCTAGAATTGAAGTTTATTTTTGGAAACAGGGTCAGGCTTTGTATACAGGAAAGAGTATGGACAACTTTTACCCTATTGTAAATGGTGAAGACATAGCGGCTTCTAACACAGATGAAGAGAGTGCAAGGTACAATTCTTAGTACAAAACTGTACAAGAATCTCCCAAGTGCAACTTCCATAAGCAAATGGGTATTCTGATAGTGTTTACCTTCAACAGAGCTTGTGAATCAGGAAGCCTTAATGCCACTTTAGCCAGAGGAAAAGTAATCCTGTGTTTTCAATCTAGAACACAGAGATCAGGCACCATTGCTAAAAGAAGTGTAGCAGATGTCGAGGCTGTAGGTCTTATCTTTGCACAATTTCCCAATAAGGATGTCATTTTGTCCGTGGATATCCCATGTGTCCAAGTTGACTTTGTAATTGGAACATATGTTCTCACATACATGGAGAAAAACCGGTAAATATTTCCATTGTATATGCTAGCATAGCTTATGATGATACTAAGGGTATTTCCTTTACTTTAGCTTTTCAAGACGACTTTGTGCAAACAGTTAAACAACATTTGAAGCTTTTGGGATGCTTAATAGCCGTTAATTGGAATGTAGGAAACGGTGTATGTTTGCACCTAATCATAATCTATTATTATATTTGTGTTAGCATTATCTGACAAAACATTTTCATCACCAGAAATCCTATAGTCAAGTTTGGCTTCACTAAGACAACTATTGGGCAACAGATAGCCCCAAAAATAGCATTCTTCTCTTCACGAGGACCTAGCTCCCTCTCTCCAACAGTGTTGAAGGTACTTTATTGTGTATTTCTTTGAAATAGATTGGTGTTTCTGTGGTCCAAATAGGATTAACATGTTTCTGTGTTTTTATGCAGCCTGACATTGCTGCTCCTGGGGTTAATATCTTAGCCGCTTGGTCCCCTGCTGCATCAGTTCGAAATAATAAGAAAGTAGCTCCACTAATATTCAAACTCGAATCAGGAACCTCCATGGCTTGTCCACACATATCTGGCATTATCGCCCTTCTTAAAGCTATTCATCCAGAATGGAGCCCCGCTGCAGTCAAGTCTGCGCTTGTCACAACAGGTATGAAACCAAAGCTTAAAATATTTGGCAGACGTTGCATAAAAAAATTTGATTTTGAAGCATTTCCATGTCATAGAGACGTTTCGGAACTGAAACATTCACTCATTTCCAGAAGTGAAACATTCACTCCGTAATTCCCCATGTCCGTTTCAGTTTCTTTTTTGGTGTCCATGCACCATAGGTCTGAACTAGTTTGCATTACTAATTCTCCCTGTCTTGCACAGCTTCTATAGAGGACGAGTACGGTCAAAATATTGTTGCTGAGGGAGCTCCACACAAGCAAGCAGATCCATTTGATTATGGAGGTGGTCATGTTGATCCAAACAAAGCCATATCTCCAGGGCTTATCTATGACATGGAGACCTCAGATTATATCACTTTTCTCTGTTCAATGGGCTATAATGATTCTGCCATTAGCTTAATGACTCAAACTCAAAATGTATGCAAGAAACCCACAAGCTCCCTTTTAAATCTCAATCTGCCTGCTATCACCATTCCTGAGCTGAAGAACAAGTTAACCGTCTCAAGAACAGTCACAAATGTGGGTCCTGTTGATTCTGTGTATGTGGTTCGTGTTCGAGCTCCGGTTGGCACTGATGTGAGAGTTAAGCCATCAGTAATGGTGTTTAATTCTTCGGTAAGGAAGCTGAAATTTAAGGTAACATTTTCTCCAAAATTAAGGATTCAAGGAAGATACTCATTCGGAAACTTATATTGGGAAGATGGATTTCATGTTGTGAGAATTGCTTTGGTAGTGAGAACTGTAATTGATTATTTTTACCCAGAAACATGACATTGTATCAGTTTTTAGAAATATAATATGCCACTGTTATTTCTTAATCACATATTATATGTAGTATATGTAAACATCAAATGGATATATCTGCTAAGTTTGTCATTTTGAATAAAATGAACTGCCGAATTGATGAAATTCAACAACTCTATAATATATTTATGAAAGTAAAAGTAAAAGTAAAAGTGCGAATGTCCCCGGACTCACTCTACCATGTGTTAATAGTATATCATAGAACCGATTAACTTGAAAGTTTAAGCTAATAGGTATGATTCAATTATAACTTTTGTTATACTATTAGTAAAATCAGGAAAATAAAACATACTAATTTATTGTAGTTTATTCTCTTTTTATCAATTCACGTGTTCTAACTTAGTAATCGAGTAAAACATAGCTGCTCAAGGAGCTTTGTCTCCTTATTAAAATCTATCCGAAGTCCAATTTGTATTCAATTTGTTTCAAAAAATATATTTATATGTATATTTTATGACTTATTCGTGTTTTTTTTTTTAAGTAAACCAAAATATTAACAGAAACTGAAATTGAGAATAAAATTT
Organism: Euphorbia tirucalli; assembly: GCA_039660915.1. NCBI lineage: Eukaryota > Viridiplantae > Streptophyta > Magnoliopsida > Malpighiales > Euphorbiaceae > Euphorbia > Euphorbia tirucalli. The sequence goes on from CM077639.1 coordinate 20,093,741, forward strand.
GAAAAGCAGTTGCAGTCCTAAATTAATTTTAAAATTCAAAATTCAAGTTCACAAACAAACAAGTCATAAGTTGGGACAAAATACAAAGACAGAAGGAGCAGCATGCGCCAGATGTTGTAACCGCATCAACTGGCCGTCTGTCACAACGTCATGTGGACTCCACTCTTTTATTTCTTCCCATAATTCTTTGGGAAATTATCAGAAATACCCCATTTTAAGTTTACTTTTCACTCATACCTTTCCCTATTTTCTTAAATACATATTTTCCAAATTCTATTTCTTCCAATACGTTTTTTTATGTTTTCTCTCTCTCTCTCTTCCCCTCTCTTTCTCTCTTTTTCTGTCAATATTTTTCCCTATCTCCACGGTGGTTCAGCTAGTCCACTTCTTTCATTCATTTGGATCAATGAAAGATTTACTCTTTCTTTGCCAAAATCGTATGAACACTTGTTAACGGTGTTGAATTTCTCTCCTAATCTGTTTTCTTTATTTGTTTGAATTGGTTTGTTTTCTATATAGATCTTGTGCGTTGAGATGGCAACATCAAAAGGGCCGACTGGATGGTACAGCGCCAGAGTGAAAGTTGTTCCTTCTGGAGACTCCTTGGTATTAGACTCCTTGATCTGAAACCGTTGCCATATTAATTGCAGATTTTCACTTTACTTTACAGGTCTTGTAGCAGATATTGATATTGAGTCGGAAAAGTATCGGTGGATGGGGAGTGCTCGAATCGATTTCTATGTATGCTGTTACTTTCTTTTTCCTCAAGTCCTATTTGGTTAATTGATTGCTTGCACCTGTGGATGTTTATTATTTCATTTATTTTTCCCCTTGAATAATTCCTTTTCTGATTTCTTCACATTTTGAGACTGAAATTTACACTCCTGGTGAACTTAGGGAATAAGTGGGTTCTTTCTGTTTCTAATAAATTGCCACCAAGTTGGTTTATAACGTAGAATTGCTTCGCAGTCAGGCGTATAAGCACAAGTAACATGCAACTGTCATTTGACAGTGTGCTGAGGTGAGTGTCTGTTTGTTATTTAATATTCTGGTTTCCTCTCGAATGTGACAAAGATTACCCCTTGCTGAGTACCGAGGAGTGTTTTTCTGTATTGAATCATGTATGTCGTTATGTATTTGGAAGAAAATTATATTATGATGTAATGATGAAGTGTAAACCACAGACATATAAGCATTAGATGATAGCACTTTGACACTTCCAGTTACTTTCAAATAATTTAGGTCATTATATCATACATGATTACTTAAATTATTGCATCCTGATGATAAAGAAAAATTTGAAGTACAGAAAGGTTGTTTACTGGTTGGATTTTGATTTGACACATTCTTTTCTGTACACACACTAACTTTTTTTTTTTTATTAAGGAAAATGCAGAGAATCCTTACACTGCCATCTTCTTCTGCTTCTTCTCCACTTCCTCTCACTGTCTTAACTCAAAATCATAAACCTTCTTTTCACTCACATTCATTCATACTTTCTTCTTCGCTGAATCCAATTAATTGCAATGTCTCATCCACTCCCTGTCCTTCTCGAAGGCTCGCTCTCTTTCAACTTGCTGCTGGTAACAACCTTTAACTCCCATTTTCCTCTGTTGTGTCCATGAAAATCAATTTAGGATTCTTAACCCGTTATGTTTCGAATTTTTCTGTTAGATTGTTTATACATTATTTATACACTGTTTATACAATTTTTATACACTGTTATACATTGCTTATACATTGTTTATACACTGTTTATACTTTGCTTATACATTGTTTATACATTGTTTGTATACTGTTATACTTTGTTTATACATTGTTTATACTCTTCTTGTACACTGTTTATACACTTCTTATACACTGTTTATAGACTTGTTATACATTATTATACACTTCTTTTTTATACATTGTTTATACACTCTTTATACCTTAGTTATACCTTAATTATACCTTAGTTATACATTAATTATACATTATTTATGCATTGTTTTTACACTACTTATACATTGTTATACATTATACACTTCTTATACAATGTTATATATGTATACACTTATTATACATTGTTATACACTCTTTATACACTGTTTATACATTGTTTATACACTGTTATACACTGTTTATACATTATACACTGTTTATACATTATTTATACACTGTTATATATTGTTTATACATTGTTATACATTATTATACACTTCTTATATATTATTATACATTATTTATACATTGTTTATACACTTTATACATTGTTTATACACTGTTTATACAATCTTTATACCTTAGTTATACCTTAATTATACCTTAAGATACATTATTATAGTGATTATACCTTAGTTATTCCTTATTTATACCCTAAGATACATTATTATATTGATTATACCTTAATTATACCTTAGTTATACTTAAGATACACTATTACAGTGATTATACATTAGTTATACCTTAGTTATACCTTAGTTATACACTATTACATTGATTATACATTAGTAATACCTTAATTATACATTAAGATACACTATTACAGTGTTTATACCTTAGTTATACTTTAATTATACATTAGTTATACATTAAGATACACTATTGCAGTGATTATACTTTATTTATACCTTAATTATACCTTAGTTATACCTTAATATACAAAGGTATAATTAGTTATACCTTAGTGGAAAAATTATGTCGGGAAAAGTATATACATATGGACTTTGTTTCGAAGATAAAAAAAAAATAAAAAAAACTTTCTAAAGTCGCATGACAAAAAAATAAACAGATTGAGAGATAAATGCAAAATTAGATTAAAAATTATAAAAAAAAGGAGAGAGAAACATGGACAAATTGGAGAAGGTATTTTGGAGATTATAATTTTTTGCTCTTATTGTTTTTTAGACAAGAATCACGTAAAAGAGAAATAAATTTTTTAGGTATTTTTGAAATTTTGAAAAGTTTTTTATGTATTTATGCAAACTTTTGATTTGTATGTAAAAAAGTTATATGGTGCCAAAATGTAAGTATTTATGTAAAATTCCCTAATTCTTTTGGCCTTCATAAAATTTATCAAGCATTTTTCTAATCAAAAGTTTGATTACGTATATACAAAGCAATACACCAGTAATCTCCACTAGACATGTGAATAGATCAAACCATATATAATATGCTGACAAATTAGTAATTTCATCATATTCTACGTGTGGACCGATGAGATCACATTAAGCTTGTCACGCTTGGTTAAAACACGGATATCATATCATTATTTGTACACGTGTAAAACCAAAAACACATATGAGTTGGATAATTGTTTCAAGTGCCATTACTTGCACAAAAAGCTGTCAAAACCGTTATACAAGAAAAATTCAATCCTTGGCATACAAGGAGGATCATTCAAACACAACTATGGCTCATGCTAACAAAAATTGCTTTTGAGTATGTTTTTGGATAGACACTAGTTGGTAATAATACTATAATACTCCCATTTCTTTCTAAATAAATTCATTTCCATTTTATGCATAAATTAAGATGATATTACTAATACAGTGAAAGTGACAATTCTTACGTACATAGAATTGTTTAATGAGTCTTTATCTAACTTATCATTATGAAATTAATATATATAGTTGCATATAATTAAATATATAGAAAAAGAAAACAATGAAGGGGACTAGCTAGTTTTGCAATTCTATGGCGGATATTTTTTATATGATTTGTTAATAATGGGTTATAGCTTATTGATAAAAACATATTTCCCTAATTAGAAGGTCTAGAATTCGGGTCTCATATATATCAAATATTACACCGTTAATTAAAAATAAAAATACTAAAAAAATATATATATTCCTGGTAATTTCTTCCATGGTAATTTCTTCCATCAAACTTCACGGTAGTGATCATAAAACTGAATCTGTTGCTACGCGTAGAATATAATAATTTTAGGAAAGGAAAAGGAAGATGGCATTGATAGGAATTACTAGGAAGTTTAATTACAGCCAACTGAGACTCGCATGTTGACATATATGGACACACGTTATATGCCATTCCACAAAATTTATTTTACATCTGTCACAACGTCATTTTTGGACTAAACTTGGAAAATAAAACCAATTCGTTTTCAACTAATAAAATATAATTAATTTATTAATTACTTAATAGTTATTTATTTAAAGTAAAAATTTTATATCCTAAAATATAATAATTAAATATTTATTTATAAACCTTAGATCCTATAATATATTACGTGACATAATTTTATTGGTCTGTCACAAGGGATAACGTGGTGTGCAAGGTATAAAATAAATTTTTTGAGAAGTTATAGGGTACACACGTAATCCATGTGTCATGCCAATAGTATTATGACAAGTTACACTCTAACCAATAAAAAATATAAAACGGTATAATTAATTAAATATTTATATTATTTTAAAAAAAATTTAAACTCTAAAATATACTACATAGCATAATTTTATTAGATTAACACACGGATAATAATGTACACTTGTATAGTTTCGGTCGTTTTTCTCGAGGCCAACAACAATCAATAATGCTGCACGATAAGGTTAAAATGTCCAACGTGTAAAAGTATAAAATTTAATACTTTGCAATGACTTGACTTCAATCATGTGACGTCGGATTAATTAAAGGCGAAAGTAGGAAAATAAATCATATTGACAGTTGGAGGAAATTAGGTTTTCTTAAGTAGACTTTGTTAAATTGTATTTTTGTTATATTGTTACTTTTTATGTAGGCAGCATATTGATTTGATGATACCGTAATTATCATACTAATAAAAATAACATTGACTGAAATGAAAAATAACAGTGCAAAATGAAAATTATATTTTCTTCTTTTTTTTTCTTTTTATTTGCTAACAACGTAGAGTATAAGTTTTTTTTTCTTTACTTTCAAAATTAACACTTCGTTTGTGGAAATTTTAATAAAATGCCAGTAAAATGAATATTATTTCTTTAAATACCAAAAAGCGTGAATTCTCTCTGAAAAATTTGAGAAACAAAATTTTATTTCAAAGATACTAGTTTCATATTTTCTTTGTCACGAAATTTTTAAATCGGATTAACTTTTGCTACAGTTATCAAAATGACTATTATAATCTATTTTTAGAATAGAAATTTGGAACTCCAGCCTCATTAAGGTTAAGTGTGACAGGAGCAAAAAAAAATAGTGTTTAGACTTTCATCCGTTGATTTTAAAATTTGTTGGCAACAACCATATAAAGGAGCACACTTTAATATTAAAAAAAAAGTCACTTAAAAAGATACATTATTCATCGATTTGTTGACATCGACCATTTTATAGTTTTTTTTATTATCCATAATACATTGGTATCATAAAGTGATACATATCATGAGGTGATATCTTGGAAGTATCACAACATAATACCTTAGTATCATTTGGTAATACAACGTGATACATTGATGTCACTTGGTGTCATGTGATACCTCTGTAGTATAAGGTTAATCTTATTATTTTGATGAATTCTTACTGAATACAATACTGATACCCTTGGTATCATAAAGTGATGTCCCTTAGATCAAATATATCACTTAATATTCTCTTATATAAACCTAATTTTAACAATAATATGTGTATTTTTCAAAGGTTATTTATAAAATAAAATTAGAATCTCCTAAAAAATCTTTTATGCGTATTGTTGTCCTCTAGAAAATTAATAGAGGATGAGGAAAAAAAGAATTATTGTCCAAAAAAAAAAAAACCAAACTAAGAATTATAATGGCAAAACCATTATAAACCCATAAAAAGAAAACTAGAAAAAAATCATGAACTAAGAACAAAGAACGAAATTGACAAAAAATAAAGAAGAAAACCAAGCAAAATGAAAGAAAATAGAATAAAAAATCTATATATATATATATATATATATATATATATATATATATATATATATATATATATATATATATATTGCGAATGCATGTCTATATTTTAAAAGTTGATAAAAGGAAGTATGAGATTTTCTTTGTTAGCAAACAAATATCTCGTGGTCAGCAAATAAAGTCATTCATAAAACACATGCCTTAAAAGCTATCCAATCTTTTTGAATTTTTAGCTGAAATTTTACACGTTGGTTAATCTGAATATTTTGGACATTGGCAATTAAACTTTGAAATTTTCACAAAATGCAAGTACTTTTTCTATTAAATAATGGAAAAAAGTAAAAAAAAAAAAAATAGAAAAATGGCCAAAAATGTTCAAATGTCGATGAAAAAATGTTAAAGAAGGTAGGCAACTATTCAAATGCTAAATAATAAAAAATGTTAAGTTTAAAATAGAGATTGGACTAATAGAGTGAATATACGTACTTTTGACCCAATATCCATATAAACCTCAAGATTTTCTTCCATTCATCTTCTTAAAAATTTGTCATGTTATTTAAGGATTTTTCATTAAGAATTGAATATTTTCTGGCAATAATTCTATTTTTTGTGACTTTTAATTTCTCTTGTATTATATAATTTGAAAAACACATATGCTTCTTGAAAATTTCAGAGCTTTATGACCAATTTCCATTGTATTCGTATCAAGTAGTATGTAAAATTTCAGCCCAAAATTCAAAGAATGAGACAGTTTTTATAGGGTGTACTCGATAGGACTATTTGTCAAATAATGCAGCCACAGACCTGAAATTGTAAGTTGTTGGTCACAAAGGTTGTTGTAACCCAAGAGGCGGGTGAATTGGATTCTTAAAAACTTTTAAGTATTTTGAAAACTTTTTCAAAAATAATACGGTAAGTATTGAAATGTTGTAAAACCACAATCAATGGCAAGAATATTCAATAACAACCGTTGTATAACTGACTAATTAATTTACTCTATACTAAGAAATTTAATAAGTCAATAGTGCCAGCAATAGTATTACGATAGAAATCAATAGCAGAATTCAACAGTGATAATTGTATTGTGTATCTCACTAAACAGTATTGATTCAATACTTAGGTCAGTCAAACTACCAACAACAATATCTTTTTTTACAGAAAGAAATAAACAATTAGAATCAATGGCAAGAAAGCACAAAACCAACCAATAATAAATAAACAGTAGTTAAGTAAAGAGTAGAGGGTTAAGAAAAGCAAACACAATAGGTTTATAAAAGTTCGGTCTTCTTTACCTGCTCTTCTCCCCAAGGTACCTTTCCTTAAGAGTTTTCAATCCACTATGAATTCTTTCTCTAAGACAGAAGTCAAATCTCTTTACAACTTAATGCTATCTCACTCAAGTAAGTACCCTCCTTACAAGATTCTATACATTAAGTCACTACTTCTCTCAAGTAGCACAACTACAATAAGTTTTATTAAGAGATGTAAAACAATGAAGAAAAATTACAACTAATTTTAAGCACTTAGAATTTTCTCTGAAAGTTCTTTCTTCTTAAAATCTTTGGCAAAACTTCAAATGAGCTTCAAGCTTCAATTTATGGGATCTTTTCTTCAACTAGCCATTTGATGACCGTTTGGCACAAGTTACTAGTCGTTGGAGAGATGAAACAGAGAGACCAAACAATTATAGAAAGTTGTAAGACAAATATGACTGTTTCAATACTGAGTGAGCTTCAATAGTGTAAGCGCCGGAATTTTCCCCGACTAAAAAAAAAAGATTATCGTGCCACGACTGTAATTACAGTCATCGAGTTGCATGATGATGCGTTTAAAACGCACACTATAGAGCAAGTGTACTCTGTCGCTCAATAGAAATAAGAAGGATGTCGATCCCACGGAGACTATGTATGCTAATCCTAAATGTAGTCGGGTTTCTATTAATTTAGGCAGAAGAAATTATATCTTTGATTGTGGTTTGTAAAATAAAATCTACTGCAAAGCAACAAATTAAATAAAATAATTTAAACTAAAATTGGAATGCAATTGGATAAAACTCAATGGAGAAATTGGCTAAGGCAAATGGTTTTACTTAGATTCATTCTAGCAATTTCCTCGAGCTATGCAATCAAACTTATTAAATTCCCAAGATGGCGAATTCCTAAAACAATTAACACCGGTTAGGGCTGCTAACTCTAATCCTCAACCTAACTACTTAAACTTGTTCGGTCTTAAGCAATTAATTTGAGAAGCATTAAGCATACGAAAACCTAGCACGAACTAGTGAGCCATGAAGCAATGGTCATGCATTTGTCATGTTATGAGATTCCGTTAATTCAGTCATTTGGTCAATTATGAATTAACTATGAACTTTGAAATAGATGGTTACGCATTCAAAGCTTTAAGCAATCATAACACAATAATGGAAAAACAATACGAATGAATTGCATTAAACAAGGGAAATTACATAGAAATCCTACTAAGCTCCACCATAGCCTTAGCTATGGAGGAATTAGTTCATAATTGAGTTATAAACAAATGAATAAATTAAAGAAAACATAATAATGGGAGTTAAGAAGAAAAACTAGGAAGATGAAGGTCCCAATGGAGGCTTGCGGAGAGAAATCGGAGATGAGTTGCGGATTGAACCTTTGAAAACCTACCTTCCTCCTTTCTACCCCAAAAATCACGTTTTCTCCTCAACAAAAGAAAAAAAAATTCCAGACTTGATGAATAATGAAGAAAAACATCCCACCCCCACTAAAACACGTTTCTTTTCCTCTTGGAGAGAGAGAGAGAGAGACTTACTTAGAAAATAACTCCTAAAATTAATGCTAAAACTAATTCTTTAATTAGAGTTATTCCTAAAATAAAAGTCTTAAAATGCTAGTTATTTCTCCCTATCCTACTTGCAAAAAAGGGAGAAATTAAAATAGCCCACAAGCTAAAAAGGAAAACTCCTAAAATTAGTTGGAGTACAAAATTCGTAATTCTGCAGTCCAGGCGTGTCTTATGACTGGTCAGCTTCTATTTCTCAAAAATTCTTCAGTTTTGGCTCTTCATGAGGCACTCCCATACCTTGGGACTTCCTTGCTCTTCCAATTACATGTTTGAGCTCCAAAAATAGGCGATTTAGTCTCCAAATGTTCAAATTCCTCTTTCAATACCCTGACACATAAAAATAGAACAAATGAGATAAAATTCGCCTAAATTAAACCAAGATGGTGCAATAAAAGCCACAAAATAGGACAAAAATATATGCACAAAATGTACCTATCACATTATAGTCGTACGACTGTAATTGCTGAGCAGGAACAGCAACCCATGTCTTGTGACATAAAGAAATAGGAGATGATTTGAGGGCAATTGATGCCCGGATTCTGCTATAAGGAAATGAGAGATATAAAAGGGAGAAGTAAGAGAAAATGGGGGCTTTTTGTCTCTGGAACTTAACAAGTTTAGTGTGAGAAATTGAAGGAGAAAATAGAGAAAAAGGAGAGGAAAAGAAAATCTAATACAAAGCTCAATTTTTCCTCCTCTTTTTCTTTTGATTCTTTAGTGTTAAAGTTAAAACTTGTTAGAAATCATAGGTTAATAACTTGACACTTAAAACTCAATCAATCTCAAACCTTAAACTAATAAGAATCCGTGACATTTTGGGAGTATTTTGGACAACTTTTCAAACCTTAACTCAAAGAAAAAAAAAAGCAATTTGGAGGTGATTGGGGCGTTTCCAACGGTCATTCCTATGGCGGATCAGCGCCAAAGAGGTAAATGCACTTAAAACCTTCATTTTGTTGCTTTTTCTGGGTGTTTTGGTGCGATTTGGTACATAGGAACTTAATTTTCGAACCTGCTGTTTCTGGAAATCAAGAACAGCCGTACTACTATTCTTGTGGTGAAGAACAGTCGTACAACTGTAATTATAGTCGTACGAGTGTTTTTGATTTTCCGCTCCCTTTAATTTCATTTAAATAAAATTTTAGCGATTTTCTGCATCTGGATGATTTACAATCACATGACTGTAATTACAGTCATACGATTGTAGTTACAGTCGCACGACTGTAACTCCCGTCTAGAGGCAGAATTTCCATTTTAATCCAGAATAATTCCTAAAAATTCCTAAAAATCCTAAAACTTCAGAAAAACCAGAAAATCATCAAAATGAATTTTGTTATGTGCATTCATGACCTTAGATTTAATTTTTCATGTAATTGCATTTAGAACAATACAACAACGGAGACCCGATTCTCCCAAAAACTGACTCATCTCACATGTTAAATTAAAGTAAACCAGAAAATAAAATGTTTTCAAAATGATTTTCTCACAAAACCAAAATACAGGGACGTTTCAAAATGTTTTCCAGGTTTAATCGGACCAGCTAGCGGAGACAATCCGATTATCCCCCAATTGCATGCCCCCCCAAACTCCTTGAAATCCCATTCTGTCCTACTTGAATCCTGTTTGTGGTATGCTATAAACTGTGCTAACCCTCTGTTTTGCAGCTTTTAGTTTATTTTTGATGTAATTAATAGTTTAATATATGTATTTTTAGGCGGTTGTATTTTTCTAGATAAATCGTGTGTTTTAGGCGTTTGTAAAGTGAGGTTGAGAGTTTTTATTTTTATTCGATCGGATTGTAATAATTTAATTAATTATTTATTGCTTTATTATTATTTGTGTATGTGCGCTGTGTGGTTTAAGTTAATAAAATTGACTTTAGAATTATGAAATACCATCTATGTACATTGGCCATATTTATTTTGATTAGACACGAAATATGGGACTTGTCTGGACCTAGATCTCTAGATAGTGTAGCGGCCTTTCATCCGGTTCAGCTACACTAAAATTTTCCAATTGAGCTGAGCCAGGTGGCGACTCCTACACTATTCATCGAGACTTAGGTCTTGATTCTTTTATGAATTAATCTAATTTTCTAAAAATGAATTTTCATCATAAAAACCCCCATGCGAGGGAGGGTTGCTGGATCCCGAGGCTCCCTTTCGAGAGAGTCCGCGTTCCGTCGAAAACGTCGTCTGCTCACAAATAGCATTTCGTTGTTGACTGATTTCCAAAAAAGGACGCGTGTTGGTGTTATGTGTCAGACGAAGATTTCGTGCTATCGTGGAAATGAAAAGATCCATTCATTATCAGCGTGTGGTTGGTGAGAACTTTTTCTTGAAGACCGCTTTTTACCGGGTTTTTATCTTACCAAAGTGAATGATAAACTTCTTGAAAGCCCACTAATTTCCAAACATAGTATCATACTTTTTATTTCCTTTTACCAAAATTCTAAAATGAGTTTAAGTGCCATATATTTTGTTTTTCTCAAAGCAATAAATATATATTTCCAATAAAATTCATTTTCTCATTTTAGACTAAACTTTAAACTTAATATATTTTCAATAAAGTTCATTTTCTCATTTTAGACAAAACTCTAAACTTAATATATTTTCAAATAAATTTCATTTTCTCATTTTAGACATAACATATTTGTCATTTTCAAAAACTATAGTTTACCTAACTTGTGACTTCCACACAAACTTTTAAAACACAAACCTACGTTCATAAATCCAGCAAATTACAAGTATTTATTGTACTTTTCCCAGAACATAATATGGAAATCACAAGTTTAGGAACAAAAAAGAATCTGTAAGAGCATCTCCAACCCCACTCCATTTGGGGTTGGAAATACAAAATTTGGTGGTGGGTTGCCCTACCCCGCCAACATTGGAGGGGTACTGTTCCCCTCCAATGTTGGCGGGGTACTGTTCCCCTCCATTCCCTTTTTTTTTTCTTTTTTTTTTCTTACTTTTTTTGTTTTTTGCTTTATTTTTTTATTTTTTTATTTGTTTCTACCATTCCTTTTTTTTTATTTGTTTTTTTTTTCTTTTTTTATTTGTTCCTTTTTTTATTTGTTTTTTTTTCTTGGAATGTTTTTATTTTTTTAGTTTTAAAAATAAAAAATTAAATTTATAGTATTTGGGTTATGTGTTTTTATTAATTTGTGTGTTTGATTTAATTTATATGTGTATTTGTGGTCTTGAATTATTTTAATAATTTTGCTTAAATTCTTAAAATTTGATTAATTGATAATGATAAAATATCAAAAATAAATTAAAATGGTGAAAATAAAAAAAATATTAATATACATACAACTTGGAAATATAAAATTAATACCAAATAAATGACATTGCATTACAAAATATGACAATACGGTACTATACAACTTACTTGAACACATACACACACATAAATTTTATTTTAAATAAAACACACAGTTAGACAAATAACACACACATGTATTGCTCATCATGTACTACTACTTTGTATTGTGCTTTTTTTTATTAACTTTTATTGTGTTTGTAGTGTAAACGTATTTGTGATTTGAAATAATGTCCATGTAGTATTGTAATATTATCGTATTTATATTGTACTTCGGTTTAATTAAATTGTTGTATTTAAATGGATTTTTATGGTGTGGTTGTATTCCGGTTTAATTAATATATATTATCTATTATGTGTTAATGTGTTAATTTTTATTTCATCCGATACGATTTTATTTAATAAAATTATTTATTCATTAAAAAAATTTTATGTAATTAAATATATTTATTTATAAATTATTAATATTAATTTTTTTTATGATTTAATAAAAAGATATAAATAATATAAATATATGTAAAAAGGAATATAATAATAATAAAAAGTTAGGTGGAAAGGAACAAAGTAATAATATTTTAATTTGGAGTAGAAATTTGGAGTGGAGGGTTGGAGAAAAAGAACTGTAGCTCACTCTAAATTATAGAGGAAATTGGATTTGGAGTGAAAAATTTGGAGTTATGGTTTTTTAGATTTTAGGCATTTGACTTAGGGGGCGTTTGGGAGGGCGTTGCCACTGGGGGAAAGGAGCTTTTGAGTTTCAAAAGCCAGGAAAGGAGAGTTGAAGGTGTTTGGTAAGCTGGCTTTGAGGGAAAGCCAAAAACACGGAAAGGAGAAAACCTACCTTTCCCGCAAAGCTCAGAATCGAAGCTTTCAGAGGAAACGCGATCTGCTCCCTTTCAGAGGAAACGCGATCTGAACGACAACGCAGACGTTGCCACTCCGCCGCTCAATAGCAGGACTCCAAGGGCCAAAGGATAAGCTGGTTTTTATTGTTGAATTGTTGGTTGATTTGGCTTCTTGTTTTGTGGAAACTGCAAACTCTGAGCTCTTTAACCAAATTTGTTTAAATTTTTCAATGATTCATAAACTCCTTGTTAATTTCATAAATTATTTTTCCATTTGTATTGATTGTATATGTGTTGGCTTGCTTTCTTTCCATCTGCTTTCTTTCCATAAATTATCTTTCCATTTGTATTGATTGTAAATGTGCTTATTGAGTGCGAAACAACTGTTTCTTCAATTACATTACAGTCCAAGATCGTTGACTCCACCTCCTTCTCGAACAAAATCAGTGGTGAGAGCGCTTACCACAGCAACGGCAGCAAAAATGGTGAAAGCGATTAGGGTTCATGAGCTTGGTGGACCAGAGGTTAATCTCTTTCTCTTTTATTCACTTCCATTTGTATCTCGAACATATGATCGATCAATTTCTTATGATCTTATTTAAAATTATTTATTTTGTTATGGTTTACAAAATCATCAATTCAGCTCTGTAATTTCGGGCTTTTGTTGTGTCTCTTTATCAGTGCTTTTATTCATGATCACTTATGGCTGGCTGTAGGTCCTGAAGTGGGAGGATGTGGAGATAGGAGAACCATGTGAGGGCGAGATACAGGTGAAAAACAAAGCAATTGGGCTTAACTTCATTGATGTCTACTTCAGGAAAGGAGTTTATAAGGCTTCCTCAATGCCCTTTACTCCAGGTTTTACTCTCTCGCTCTCTCTCACACACTCTTTGATCCATTTCATTGATGATGGCAATCGCTTACTATTTAATTGATGATCATAATTTTGCTTACTTGAATGGAGGCTTCAGTTTTCTTGTACCCTTGATTATCACTTGCATTGATCCTTTACTGTTTACTAATGCATCAGAGAATAAAACTAGCTTTTATTCCTTAGTGAATGTGTATTGACTTATTTGTAGCATAGACAATTACTCAACTTAAAAAGTCATTGATCGCCAGCAGGCAACAACAAACCGGAGAAGCCATTAGCTAATTTCAAATATGCATCAATTCTAATTCAATGATGTGAAAATAAATAAGTTTTATGTACTTTAGTCTTCATTTTTAACTAATTGGAGTCGAAGTTCTTGTTTATTGGAGTTCAAGTTCTTGTTTCAAAGTTTATAGTAGACATTCTTTCGAAATGAACATGATGACTGTGGAAAGGGTCTTTTGCACGAAAGTAAAGAAATTGGGAAAGGGTTCTTGATTGCAAGAGTTGACTGCAAATCCTGCTTGTTAAGGGATGTAGCAAACCTACAAGCTGGTGAAAATTTCATACACGGCATCTCTGAAAATGATGCATGTGTTCTGAGATTGAAGTGTGAGGAAAATATTAACATAAGTTTTGCCATACTTGAATAACCATTGCCATGTGATATCATTTGGAGATGCAATATCGTGTTGAGTTTTCTTTTTTGGTTGCCAGTTCTTGAAATTTAGTAAGTGCAGTTTTCGTGATTAGCATGCTGTTAGGTCTCCTTGGGATTACAGATTCTCTAAAAAAAAAAAAATTCTTTATCAGAATGTCATACATGAAGAAAAAGAGTTTGTGCTCTTCTCTTTTGCTTGATTTTTCTCTTGTATGATCCATAAACTATCAGTAAAGAAATCAACATTTGGAAAATAAAAGATAAACATGTGACGAATCTTAGCATTTCTAATTGTCTCAACGTATCTTTTATTGAGTTGTGTTAGACAATTGATACATGAACAAAATTCGTCACTTTTCTATTGCACCTGTCCATGTTGGGTAAGCAAGTACTGCAAGATGTCAACTAAAGTTGGTGAAAGTCATTCTCCACTCTAGGTATGGAAGGGGTTGGAGAGGTGATAGCTGTGGGCCCTGGACTTACTGGTAGGAAAGTTGGGAATATAGTTGCCTATGCTGGCAATCCTATGGGTTCATATGCTGAAGAACAAATCCTTCCTGCAGACAGGGTTGTGCCTGTTCCTTCCTCCATTAGCCCTGTTATTGCAGCATCTGTAATGCTCAAAGGAATGACTACTCAGTTCCTGCTCCGCCGTTGCTTCAAAGTAAGCTGCATTTTCATTCAGGAAGCTTTCGTAATTCATATTGTCATGATTATCAAGTTGAAAAGTCATTTTGAATTCGACAACATGAGACATAGTGTTGCATGCCAGTATGATTTCTGAGAATTCAATGTCTATGTATCAGCATTAGAAGAGATGCACATATGTCCATTGGCATTGATATAAAGCCATCTTATATTTGTGCAGAGTTGTTCAATTATTAATTTGGTTATCATCGTGCTATGGATTTTGTAAATGTCAATATTCCAGCATGCACCTTAGTTACAAGCTTGAGCTATGATATATATCTTCTTTTCAAACTTTTAGCTTTTCCCATAAACTACCACTGAGGTTTGGCTGCGTGGCCTTTCTTTTTATGTAGTACTCTGTGAACTGAAAAACATTATTTGCACCTCCATGTATTACAGGTTGAACCAGAGCATACTATCCTTGTTCATGCAGCAGCTGGTGGGGTTGGGTCTCTCTTATGTCAATGGGCAAATGCCCTTGGTGCCACTGTTAGTGGAACTGTCTCAACCAAGGAGAAGGAAGCCCAAGCCAAGGAGGATGGATGTCACCATGTAATAAATTATAAAGAAGAAGATTTTGTCACACGTCTGAATGAGATCACATCTGGCAGTGGGGTCAATGTTGTACCTTTAAATATGAGTATTAGTATCTTCTAATCTCCTGGACTGGCAACATTTGTGATAGTTGATTCATATTTAAGCCTTCAATATGAGTATTAGTATCTATTTATGCCTCTTGACGTAAGTAGATTCAGTTTTCTGTTATGTTGTACCTTTAAATGATTGAAGTATCTAGTAAACTGATTTCCAGTGCACTTTGAAGCTAAGTTTCTCCTAATTAAATAGTTATATTGAACATGAATTTCCCTAAACACAATCCAAAATCACATTATGCCGTTGGCAATTACATATTAATTTTTGAGATAGTAGAGCTATAGAAATGGATTCTATTCGTGATGAGATTGCTTTTTCTTTGATGGCATAGACAAATTAGCAACAATCGTGTGTTGATCAAGTTTTTGATTAACTTATTATATATGTATGGATGATTAGTATAAAAATTATTACTTTATATTAGTATCTTTCAATTAAAATAAATATGTCGTTTTTTTTTTTTTTTTTTTTTTTTTTTTTTGTAATATGTATGTGATATGGAGATTAATAAAAAAATTATTAATAGCTAATAATATACAAATAAATAAATAAAATAACTTTTTTATTTAATTTGTGTGACACAAATTATTAATTTCTAATATTATTTAATTAATTTAATTAAGTAAAAATTAATTTATATCATTTATGTCCTTTTATATCATTTTATATATTAACAGCACTTTCATAAGCAGTTTTACCAAACACCACACAAACTGCTTTTAAGAATAAAGCTATTTCTATAAAAATATTACCAAACACTTATCAGCTTTCCCAAACAGCACTTTCCCTAACAGCTCTTTCCCTGACAGCCCTTTCCCTGACAGTCCTTTCCCTGACAGCCCTACCAAACTGGCCCTTAGTAAGAAATCAAAATTAATATAAAAATAAAATATAGAGAGACCGATAAGAGAAGGAATATATAAAAAGGATCCAACATGAAGGAGGAGAAGGATTTTCTGCTATATGAAAGAATTGTTTCCCCTTTTTATTGTAACTCAAAAAATTTTCTTAATTAAATTGTTCTTTTTGTATTTAATTTTTATTAAACGTCATTTAAGGTTATTCATTAGTACTAATAAAATATTAATTGGATTATCAAAATGACTATTTACCTATTAATATTTTTTTCCTAAAATTCTATCTCCATGCCGAAGCTCTCATTTTTTTCTTAATTAATATGCCTTAGTATAAGATTTTTTTGAATTATTAAACATCTCTTCTAGTTTAAATAAAAATATATTTAAACTATTGCAAAAAAAAAAAATGTTCATATAAGAAAAAGGGAAAAGTACAAGAAAATAGTTGTGATTTGTTGGTTTTACAAATGTAAGTCTATATTTTAAATGTTGACTGAGAGAGGTATGTGATTTTTTCTATTAGCAAACAAATACCTCAAACAAAATCCTCTCTCTCTCTCTCTCTCTCTCTCTCTCTCTCTCTATATATATATATAT
Organism: Euphorbia tirucalli; assembly: GCA_039660915.1. Classification (NCBI taxonomy): domain Eukaryota; kingdom Viridiplantae; phylum Streptophyta; class Magnoliopsida; order Malpighiales; family Euphorbiaceae; genus Euphorbia; species Euphorbia tirucalli. The sequence goes on from CM077639.1 coordinate 20,110,924, forward strand.
ATATATATAACACGCCCTAAAAAATGCTTAATCTTTTAAATTTTTAACTGAAATTTGCATTTTGGTTTACATAAATATAGTGAACATTACCAATAAAACTCTGAAAATTTGGAAAAATGTAAGAATTTTTAATTATATAATAGAAAAAGGTAGAAAAATCACAAAAAATAGAAAAATTGCCAAAAAATGTTCAAATCTCGATGGAAAATTTTAAATAATGTGGTAACTATTCAGATGCTAAATAGTAAAAAAATGTTAAGTTCAACATAGGAATTGGGTTAATAGTGTGAACACAGGTACTTTTGACTCGATCTCTATCCAAACCTCAAAATTACTTCCATTTATCCTCTTAATAATTTGTCCATGTTATTTAAGAATTTTCTATCAAGATTTAAAAATTTTATGGCAATAATTCTATTTTTTTTATTTTTCAATTTTTTTTATTATTTAATTAGAAAAATACCTACACTTCTCAAAAGTTTCAGAACTGCATTTCCAAGGTTCATTATATTAGATCAAGACACAAAATTTCAGCTCAAAACCCAAAGATGGGATAATTTTTAGAGGGTTTATTGGATGGACAACTCTATTTATCGAACGGTGTAACCACGAATATGAGTTTGTCAACTTTTAAAACACGAACTTCTGTTTACAAATTCGGAAAACTACATTTTTTTTCCTTAAAAAACTAATTGATAAATCAAAACTGATATATAATAAAAAAAAATGAAGTTATATAATAAATATACGAATTCAGTCTAATAATAAGCTTGTCTCATTTTGATATTTGTTTTTCAACGTAATATGTCCTATTGACTGTGATTCAACAAACTAGATAATCGATCGAACACATGAGAGAATGCTATATATCACTCAATTCCTAGATCAATACAATAAAATCATGTTTGGTTCACGGAATGGAATAGTATGGAAATAGAACAACTATTCCATGGAATGAAATAGATGAGAAATGGAATAGTTATTCTTTTTCTCATTCCATTATAACATTTGGTTCAATACTAGAATAATATATGGAATATGTAATATTGAAACGGAAAAATGATAAAAATTTAGTGAAATCGGGTTAAGCAAAGAAAAAAGGAAATCAAACAAGCAAAATGAAAAAAAAAACATAAAAATGAGATAAAATAAAAAATTAAAGAAAAAACATAATAAAGCAAAGAAAAACATACAAAAAAAAAAAAGAAATGGAAAAAACGAAAAAAATAGAAAAAACGAAAAAATATAAAAGAAAACAAATAAACATATAACATCAAGGGGAAATGAAAAAAAGTTGGTAGAAAAATAAATAAAATAAAAATCAATATATATAAAAAGAGTAAGTAATAAAATATGGCTATTTCATAGAATAACTATTCCATCGTCAAATATTCTACTCCTTATTCCATCAACCAAACATTTCATAAATATTATTTCATAAGTATAACTTTTACATTTTTCAAAAGTTCGGCAAGAAAGAATTATATATGCAAAAAGTTGAGATTATTGTTTAAGAAAGTAAAATCATACTATGGTTTAAAAGAGTGTAATTAATCCATCTACCGATGTGATGTGTGCATTATTAATTCGTTGAAAGTGACTTTTTAATTAATGAAAAAAAAACTACACTGTTTCTCCTCCACTTCAATTAACTTGCTTTCAATTTCTTCCTAACTCATTAATTAAGTTATTATTACAAAGTAATAAGAAAAAGATAGGACTAGTATAAATTGACTTAATTTCATTCACGGCATAAATACTTTATTCTTTTTCATACTTTGGTTATTAACTTTATTACAAATTTACTTTTTTTCACTCACGGTATATTAATTTTACTCCTTCTCCTACTTTGGTATATAAACTTTATTTTAATATAAATATATGTACGAATTTGTAGGTTACCTAATAACATATGTTTTTTAAGTTCGGATTCAATTTTTTATTTGTATTGGATTTTCTTGTTTTACATTTGAGAAAAATCTAATAGTTCAATTTTAACTGAACTAATTTGGTTCGGTTTGAACTGAATTGATTCTCAACTTATTTTTCTTTGAATTCTATTTTATGTGTATCTTAATTTTCAGTTACAAATATTGCAATTAGGAAACATTTGAAATATCTAAACTACTGAGTTATTATTACTTTTTACTTTGTATAAATATTATGTGGTTGGAAATCGAGATAATCAAAATCCCCCGTGAATCAAAACTCGTAAACTCTTCCTACTCTCTCAAAAATGATGGAAATCAGTCCCTTTTTAACAATCAACTTAAGTTGACTATCAGAGCTGTTAAATAATTGACATTTTTTGGGAGGCAAAACTCTCTTATTTGGACACATGTCCATTTATATACTTAGACATGGCCAAATAGGACCTGAACCGGATCGGATCGGACCGGGTCAAACCCGGTCAAACCCTGAATCGGACCGGACCGGACCGAAACCGAAGGTTCAAAAGGAAATAAGGTTAAGGTTCAGGGTTGTTGGTTTGATGAACCTTCAAACCGCCGGTTAACCGCCGGTTTGAAGGAATTTAAAATCAAAATTTTTTTTCCTATAAATACCTTATCCTCCTTTTAATTTTTTCACACAATTAAACCGCCGGTTAACCGGCGGTTTGAAGGAATTTAAAATCAAAATTTTTTTTCCTATAAATACCTTATCCTCCTTTTAATTTTTTCATACAATTCTTTACACTCTCTCTTTCTCTCTATTATATCCAATTTTTTCACACTTTCATTTACATTTTACAAGTTATTAATTGTAAAATAAAAAATATAAGTTGTTTTTTATATTTGAGAAATTATTTTTTTATATATATATTAATAATTTATCGAGAAATGTCTATATCGAAATCACACGGAAATTAAATTCTCAATGTTTATTGAAAAGGGTTGAACCTGAACCGGACCGGACCTGAACCTTGTCAAACCCTTGTCAAACCCTGGTCAAACCATGAACCTGAACCGGACCGGACCGGACCGGCGGTTCATCCCTTTTGAAGGTTAAGGTTAAGGTTCAAGGATTTTTTGAACCTGAACCGGCGGTTCATGAACCTGAACCGGAGGTTCATGAACCGTGGCCATGTCTATATATACTCATTGTTCATTGTGAGTTAAATCATATATATCAATTTATTTTTGAATTAAATATTATGTTAGTTAATAATGTTTATTAAAGACCCACCATCCATTTAACCAAGAAAAAAAACCCATCATCGACTACGAATTAAGCATAGCAAAGAAACCCTAAAACAACAATCAAGGCATCAATAACAACATTATCACCACAAACTGAGGTAAACCTTACAATAAAATAAAGAGGAACATCGAATGAAAAATGAAAAGATCAAATTGGAAGGCCAATTAGAGAGTATGGACTAAATGATCTAAAAATTGGAAAATAGAATACAAGTAGAGAAACAAACCTCCAAGGGGACAAACCGAAAAGAAAATGAAATGCCTAAAACATGAAAGAATTTGTTGATCAAAGTAAGATAGATATGAATCGTAAAAAAGAGATGAAATTCTAGAGTTTATAAAAGGAAGGGATTTTGGAAGATAGATGGAGTCAAGAAGAGTGGAAAAAGAGGATTATAAAAATAGAAAGGAAATGAAATTTTGGTGGATGTCTCTGCGATGCACGAGTTATAGTCTCCTTCGAGACCTCCGATTACACAATCGAGTGGTGGCCACCGGTGCTCTCCACATCCCCATAGCCATATGTTCTCATATCACCACCACAAGGAGAAATATATGTACTATTAGGCAGAAATATGGGATACTTGGATTAAACAAATGGGTTAGCCACAATCGACTTTAGTGGTGGCCGACGGTGGAATGAAGTTAAGATGAACAAGAAAACCAAAAATTGAAACTAAAAATCTAATTATAAAAAACATAAAATGGAGATTTATTTATTTTATTTTTTATTGTTTTAACTGAAATGTGCCAGAGAGCTTTGATTTTAAAAAAATGTCACGTCATGAGTTAAAGTGAATTATTTAATAGCTTTAACAATTAACTTAAAAGTTCAGTTAAAAAATTGTCGATTTTCATCATTTTGAGAGATGAGGGATATGCACAAGTTTCGATCCATGAGGATCTTAATAATCAAAGGCGCATAAGTTCAGGAGCTAAAATGATGATTATCCTGTGGAAACTATATTTTTTGCATACCCATAAGAATTGAATATTTCACAAAACTTCCGTATTCAATTCTCTCTTTATCTATTGAATAAATAAGAGTCATGATAGTAATTATTCGAAATTTGAAGACAGATTAATTTTAGATTTGCCACCAAGAAAACTTAATTGAATAAAAGTTTAGGGCATAATCATATGAATTAGGGCATCTCCAACCCAATGCCATTTAGGTTGGAGATGCCAATTTTTGGCGGTGGGTTTGCTCAAAGCCACCGCCAAAACTTGGTGAAATTAATTGGTGGAGAACAGTGCGCCGCCCAACTTGGCGGGGACTGTTCCCCTCCAAATCAATTTTTTTTATTTTTTTTATTTTCTTTTTAATTTTTTTTCAATTTTTTATTTTTTTTAGTTTTAAAAATATGTATTTATTTTATGGTATTTGGGTTATGTGTTTTATATTAATTTGTGTGTTTGATTTAATATATATGTGTATTTGTGGTCTTAAGTTTTTTCAATAATTTTGCTCAAATTCTTAAAATTTTATTAATTGATAATGATAAAATATCAAAAATAAATTAAAATGGTTAAAATTAAAAAAATATTAATACGTATACAACTTGGAAATATCATAAAATTAATACCAAATAAATATTAAATGAGCAAATAGAAATTGACATTGCATTACAAAATATGATGATAACAACACAATACACTTAAACACATACACACACATAAATTTTATTTTTAACTAAAACACACAGTTAGGCTAACATAACTTAATAAACTTAGATATTACGAATAATAGATAAAACACTACATATGTCAGAAAGTTAGCATTATGAACGAAATCCATGTTGTTAGCATTGTGAACGAAATTATTAATATATGTATACTGAGAAATCCACGTTGTTAGCATTGTGAACGAAATTATTAATATATCTATACTCCTCATCAGTGTTAAGATTTGGTGTTGAAGAGGGGGTTGGAGCCTGAGTTGGTGATATCATTCTGCTTTATATAATTTCAGTCTGTCTTTGCATCATGCAATTACAGAGAAGTGGATCGAGAATTTTTGATGTTTTTGTCATTAATATGGCATCTTCTTGTAGCTTCAATGCTCAGTCGGCGGCCTGAGATTCTTGGTTCTTGGCCTCTGCTTCTCGATTCCTAACCTCTAATTCTCATTCTTTCCACTGTAAATTTTTGCTTCGGATCTCATTTGACTTTTCTATCAATGCACACATTCTTTAATTCTGCTCTTCCCTTTTACGCATAGCTAACATGGTTTCAGCATCCATTGCCTTTTTCTTTTTTACTTTCTTAATTTCGATTGGTCTTTCAGATGAACCTGCACCAATAGAGCTTTGATTCAAGTCGATAGAGAAATCAGACAAACCTGGTGATTGTTAACTCGGAACTTCATCAATCAGGTTATTAGGAGTATGATTCTCCGAAGATGAAGATACATATGAAGCCATATGAGCCCTAGCCTTCCTTCTTGCATTTTGGACCTTATCTTGAAATTTGACAAAATCTTTCATAACTTTACAAACATGGTCATACTTGAAGCCACCTTTGTAACCATTGTCTGTCTACATTAACATTTTCACACGAACCATCTACAAATCATGAATTAATATTGAGAATCATCCATCCAAATGTTATCTGAAAACTTAATTATTTATTTTAAATAAATGTTACTTACAATATCTGCATCTGATGCATCACTAGGGTTATAATTTTCAATCTGTCTAATGCAAGCCATCAGCTTTTTCACATACTTCTCTATTTTCTAGATTTGATACTCACACGATCTATTGTTCCTCTCCTCCCATGTTGGTTCTTTCCTCTCATTGTATAACTCTAATATTCATTTTCATAGATATTCCTTAGGTTGGTTTTTCCTTATTATTGGATCTTGAACGATTTCCAAATAAGCCAAGTATAACAACACATCTTCAGCAGCTTTAAAACCATGCCCACAAGACATTTTGATAAAATGAAGAATTCGCTGGTGTTTGAAATCTTAGAATAGAAGTATCAAATGTGTGATTGGTTTTTACTCCAAATATTTGTATTTATGATGAAGTTAAGGTCTAATAATGTATCAAAATTTGAAAAAGAGAAAGATAAGTCTCTGCGCACTACAGTGACAATACAATAATGTATCAGAATTTGAAAAAGAAAAAGACAAGTCTCTGCATGCTACAGTGACAACACAATACCACAACTTTCAAGCTATGTAATAATTACCAACACAAGCAAAGACACATGTCTCTGCACGCTATAGTTGTTCCCACTACTAATACAATGCAATAATGTATCAGAATTTGAAAAAGAAAAAGACAAGTTTCTGCATACTACAGTGACAACACCATATCACAACTTTCAAGGTATGTAAAAATTACCAACACAAGCAAAGACACATGTCTCTGCACACCACAGTTATTCCCACTACCACCACAATGCAATAATATATCAGAATTTGAAAAAGAAAAAGACAAGTCTCTGCACGCTACAATGACAACACAACACCACAACTTTCAAGGTATGTAATAATTACCAACACAAGCAAAGGCACATGTCTCTACACGCTACAGTTGTTCCCAGTACCAACGCAATGCAACAATATATCAGAATTTGAAAAGGAAAAAGACAAGTCTCTGCACGCTACAGTGATAACACAATACCATAACTTTCAAGGTATGTAACAATTACCAACACAAGCAAAGACACATGTCTCTGCACGCTACAGTTGTTCCACTATCACCACAATGCAATAGTGTATCAGAATTTGAAAAAGAAAAAGACACGTCTCTGCACGCTACAGTGACAACACAATACTACAACAGTGACATCCATTAATTCAAATAAAATATCTCTGCAAATGGTCCAACAATTGAGCAGATTTCAAGTGGTCCAATATTTCTGCAGAATTTAAATAAAAAAACTGCAACCAATAATGACATACCCTATACGCCAATGACAACCACTTCAACAACAGTGACATCCACTATTTCAAATAAAATATCTCTGCAAATGGCCCTATAGTTGAGAAGATTTCAAATGTTCCAATAATTCATACCACTTCTCTTTAAATATCAAGCATACATCTTTCTTTAATTCACACCATATACTCTCTTCATTATCTAATACAATATTTCTCTTACTTCTTTCCTTTGAAAATGCATAACAATTTGGAGCTGGGTGATGAAAATCATACTCAATACCTTTCATAAGATGAGGAAGCTTATATGCAAACTGAAATGTTATTTTCTGCTTTTCAAGAAAATCAAAAGTTTATCATGGAATGTGAAATGGGTGGTCAAAGCAGTAAATCATCTCATATTGTCTTCGTGAAAAGTTATCAAGCCATCTATCATAACAGAGAAGAAGCAGACTTCATTAGGTATGAAGACTATTTCAGTGATAATCCATGATTCAAAGATGATAAGTTTCGAAGAAGGTACCAAACACAACGCGGCCTATTTCACAGAATTCTTAGTGTCGTTAGGCATCATGATCGCTACTTTATACGAGGACGAGATGCTGATGGTAGACTTGGTCTACGAACTCATCAAAAAGTTACTGCTACAATGCGAATATTGGCATATGGTGTTCTTGTAGATGCCCTTGATGAATACACCAAAGTTGCTGAATCAATTGCAATTGAATCCTTCAAGAGATTCTGTTGAGCTATTGTTGAAATTTTCTCGGAAGAATATCTGAGATCACGAAATGCTACCGATTGCTTCATATTGGACAATTTCGAGGTTTTCCAGGAATGTTGGGAAGTTTGGATTGCATGCATTGGGAATGGAAGAATTGTCCGACAGCTTAGCATGGACAATTTAGCGGTCGTTCAGGATCACCAAGTATTGTTCTAGAAGCAGTTGCTGATTATGATCTATGGATATGGCATGCTTATTTTGGTACGTCGGCCACCAACAATGACATTAATGTGTTGGATTCATCTCCTCTATTCTCTGATCTTGCTAATGGCATTGCTCCTCGAGTCCATTACGAAATTGGAGGGAAGAAATTCAATATGGGCTATTATTTAGCTGATGAAATATATTCAAAATGGTCAACTATTTTTCAAACAACACAAGACCCTCAAGGGAGAAAGAAAAAACATTTCGTATCGATGCAAGAATCATGTAGGAAGGATGTTAAGCGTGCGTTTGGAGTTTTGAAATCTCGATTTTCAATTATTGCTAACCCAGCACGTTTTTGGAGAAAAGGTCAACTATATGATATAATGAAGACTTGCATTATTCTCCATAATATGATAATTGAGGATGAATGTGAGCTGGATGCACCAATACCTCGTCCGATCATAATTGAAGGAAGAATTGCTAATCGGATACAAAATCCTAATGATCAATTTGATGAATTCATCCATCGAGATCGCGAAATTAGAGATCAAACAACACATTTTGAACTCCAAAATGCATTAATTGAGCATTTGTGGGAGGAGTATTCTAATTTAAGCATTTAGTAATTTGTTATGTACTATTTTCTAAGTGCTATTATTGTATTTCAATTATTTTTGTTGTGTCATTTTGAATGTATTGCTTATCATGTACTACTTTGCATTGTGTATTTTTTATTAACTTTTATCGTGTAAACGTATTTGTGATTTGGAATAATGTCTATGTAGTATTTAATATTATCATTTTATATTGTACTTTGTTTTAATTAAATTATTGTATTTGAATGGATTTTAATAGTGTGGTTGTATTCTGGTTTAATTAAATTGTATTGTCTATTATATATTAATGTGTTAGTTTTTACTTCTATCCGATACGATTTTATTTAATTAAATTATTTATTTACTAAAAAATTATTATGTAATTAAATATTATTTATTTATAAATTATTAAAATTAAAATTTTTTTTGAGGATTTATAAAAAGATATGAATAATATAAATATACGTTAAAAGGAATATAATAATAATAAAAATGTTAGGTGAAAATGAATAAAGTAATAATATTTTAATTTGGAGTGGAAATTTGGAGAAAAAAAACTGTAGTTTCCAGTAAATTATAGAAGAAATTGGATTTGAAGTGGAAATTTGGAGTAAGGTTAGATATGCCATTATATAGCTCTTTCGATTCAGGAGTTAAAAATAAAATAGAATTTTTAATCCGACAGCTTTCCATTGGAAAAAAGAAAAAAGTTAAAGATTTCTTAATCATGATTAAATACGTAGAAGAAGCGTTGTCATTTTTTGAAACTTCTCCCTAACCAAATCAAAAACGACAAGTCATTTTGTTTTGAGGGAAAAAAAAAGTTGAAAACATGAAAAGCATGCACAATTTTGATCATGCTTTGGTCCACATTTGCCAACTTTACCCCATATTCGATTACGCGCTTGGACTTTTGTTTTGATAATCCCTACTCGCCACTACTAATTCCATTTCCATTCGCGTCCTATTGCTCGTGAAACTACAACCGTAGATTCACAATAGGTGAATGATAACGTGTGTTGGATTGGACACGCAGATGAAACTATGAGTAGGGTGGTTGTAATTTACATGGATGAGCAGGCAAAAAAGGGGGCACAATTGACGCGACAAAAAAAATGTAATTTGGTAAATAATCGGAATTAGAGGAGTAAATTGCATAGAAAGATAAAAGAAAGGGAAGGTTTCATTGCGGGTAAGTTACACTAACTTTCACTTAAGTTTCGAGTTGTCCATTCAACATCCCTAAAATTTAGTTCGTGTTAATAGAGCTACTTTTGTATCTTGTCGATAGTCACTATCACTTACGGGTTAGAGCTCAATTGACGATGTATGCTGAGTATATAGAAGGAGACTCAGGTTCAAATTCCATTAAATACATTTGCATGGAGGGGTAAGGAACCTTAACTATAACTAAGTCCCGAATAAGATTATCTTAATGAGAATATCTGTAGTTAATAACAAAAAAAAAAAAAAAAAAAGTCATTATCATTTTACTAGTAAAAATCTAGTATAAAAAAGTGATAAAGTGATAAATCAATACATCAACTACAACCAATAACAGATTTGATACGTGTTATCAACGTAACATCCACATGTCTCATATGTATAACACTACATGAAAAAAATAAAAATTATTTGAAATCACGTAGTGCACTATTGGTAGGTTAAACTGTGTATTAACTAGCCAAATCATCATTTTAGTATCAAATTTGTACGTATTAGTATGAGAATGACTTTATTGCACAAAATTTCTAATTCCAAACAATGACTTTGAGCGCAATTTAGGGGATTAGTTATATTTGAAATTAGGTGGCGGCATTTGCAAGAATAGCAAAGTGAGAATTTTATTTTTCTTTTTGTTATTTTCATATTTTTCCAATTGGAAAAAGTTGAAACGAAAACGGCTGCTTAAAAGTATGAGTCAAGAGGCCGAATTTATGTTGTGTTTTTATACCAATACGGACTTTAGTTCTGAATAAGAATAAAATCTACATATATTATTATTTTTATAGTTGTTATTCCTTTTAAGAACATAAAACTCCGCAGAGACATCGAAAATCTCAATGTGATATATTTTAATTAATAAATAATTTTATTATTACATAACGGTTTATAAATTAACTATAAGAAATTAGTCAACACACCCCAGTTAAATATATATAAAATACCAAATGATGCACATCATTATTTTTTCAACCAAATTTATTTTTGCAATATCAATAATCTTTTTTAACTTTGAGAATATGGTCATCAAATTTTATATCCATAATATAACTATTTAAGTTAATAACTAAAGATAACAAACTCTATTCTAGAAAATTAAAGAAAATGATGTCAGATATATTCTTTGTACTTCACTAAATTTGTTATATTTATTTTTGTACTTTATTTGGGATACATTTGACATCTGTATTTAGCATAACGTGTCCTTTAAGATTTTTCACTTTAATTTATATCATATTTAATCTTTGTACTTTAATATTTTTTTTTTATAGAGAATTTCAAAATAGATGCATTGCGATATAGTTAGATAATACAATTTGATCACAAGTGTTTTGCTAGTACATATAATACATTAATAATAGATTTATAAGTTAATTGTGAAAATGATAAAAAAACTAATTGGACAACATATTATTATATAGTAATACCATATTGAGAAATACTTAATTCATTAGATATATTATAGGGGCATAATTTAATTAACATATACTAATAAAACAATTAGAGTTGAATATGAAAAAATTGAAAAGTTAGGGGCAGTGGGGGCAAGTTAGAAGAAGCCTCAAATTATGAAATTTTCACTTATAAAAATATCTTTTCAACCAGCATACAGCTAATTGTACTGTTGTTACTCACAGCTATGATATAACTACGTGATAATTAGAAAAATTTCAACAGATCATGCTCTTGGTTTGTGAAAAGCAAAATATCAATTATTGTTTTAGTAAATAAATTTTATGCCAAAGGTAAATGGAGGATTATGATTTTTGTAAAGGTTAAAATGTCTGACTTTTCTTACGTATACCTAATTAATAAGAGTAATATAATTACTTGGTCCAAATATTATTGGTGAAAGTCAATGAATAATATATTTGAATAATAATTGAATTCAATATTAAAGAAAGATAATTTTATTAATCTGCTACCTTAATTTGGGAACTAATACAGTTACGAAATTATGATAATTTTGAAATTTTTTGTTCAAGAAATAATAGTAGTATTAAAAGAAGCTTCAATTTTTTTTATTTTTTATTTTTAAATATCCATGTTCGACCCATTTCCCGGAGCACCTCTATCAATAGTGTTGCTGCATACACAGGAGTTCAAAACCGATACCTTTTGCTTAAGCGATCATAGCCCGCTTCCACTAAAACCAACACCTTTTGATATAAAGAAGTTTTAATTTAGGCCGAAAACATAATTTGCTTCTTGTACTTCATACTAAATGCCTCCTGACTCCCGGAATTTACATGAACTCTAATTTACCTCTTTAACTAGGCAAAACCGACCGTAAGTCCTCTCTAAATTGGACGTAACACTAAATTTCAATTTTAAATATTACCAAGCACATGAAAGAAATTTTAGTGTCACGTCAGATTTAAGGGGGATTTTGGATCAGTTTTGCCAAATTAAAGAGACAAATTGGACTTCATATAAGTTCGAAGGCTCAATAGGTGTTTATTGTTAAGTACAATGGTATATTTAGCCTTCAATTTATTACTCATTCCATTCAAAAAGATTATCCAGTTTCAGCCTTCAATTTATTTTAAAAAATATGGTTAATAATTAAGGATTTAGATGCGTAATTCGGGATGGCAATGGAATTTTAGTTGCACCAAAAAATGTTCTATTGGTTGTTGCTTTTGGATGTGAAGCATGCGGATGTGAGATCGTATGGAGAAGTTTTGAGTTGGATAAAAGAACTATGATTAAACTCAATTATAGTCGAATTGGATGCCAAAAGAGTGGTGGGTTTTTTTGCAAGTTCAGTCTTAGATACATAATGAATCATTTGGTTATTTAATTGATGATTGTTTAGAACTAGCTTGTACTGTAGATAATATTACTTTCAGGTTTGTAAAACGGTTTGCAAATACAATGGCTCACTTACTAGTAAGAACCCTTTTTTTCAACATCTTTGGGGTTTGGTTTCATACACTCTTGTATGTTTGAGATGCTTTGGACTCGGATAAACTTAATGAAAACACATTTTCAGTAAAAAAAAAAAGGATAAATTCTTACTTTTCTTAAAAAAACCGAAAAACAAATAAAGATAAACCCTTACAAATAGGTTTTCATTCCTCCTTAAACCTGATGTTATTGGCTAATTTATAGTTTCAAGTAACAATTCATATATTCTTCTTTATCTATTATGTGAATAAATTGATGGCATAAAGAAAAATTAAATATTTAACTATAATACAAAAAGAAAACTAAAGTATAATTTGAGACATTCCAAAATTAAAGCTTGAACCATAGTTTTGGAAACAATAGATCACCTAAATCCTTTTTATCTATTGAAATTGCATTTGTATTCCATAAAATCATTACTACATTCAGAATCTCAAGGTACAAATATATAATATTTGTTAGCCATATTTAGTTCATGTAATGGAATAGAGTGACAATAGAATAGCTATTTCATGGAATGGAATAGTTATTCATTTTCCCATCTTATTCCAATGTTTAGTCCAGTGCTAGAAAATTATATGGAATATGACTTAATGAAACGGAAAAAAAATAAAAAAAAAAAACAAGGTGAAAACATGTTAAACAAAGAAAAAAAGAATTGGACAACGAAAACGAAAAAAAAAATAGAAAAAGGGACAAAATTGAGTAAAATAAAGAGAAAAATGGACAAAAAAATAAGAAACGAAAAAAAAACGAAGAAAATAGAAGAAACGAAAACATAATATCAAGGAAAAATGAAAAAATTAGAGAAAAATAAGTAAAATAAAAATTAATATAAAAAATTATAACATGTGCTGAAGTATAGAATAAATATTTTTTTGTTCTATAAAAAATAACTATTCCTTACTCTGAGGAATGGTTATTTCATGGCCACTTATTGAACTAAATATTAGAATAGTTATTCCATCCATCTTTTATTCCATGAACCAAACATGACCATAATTCTTCGGGTTTTTTTTTTTTCTTACATCCTAATGGTGGCCTACAAGAATAAGGTGGCCTGTTATCATGATAAAAAGGTGAAGAAGATAGTACTCAAGGAAGGAGATTTAGTCCTAAGGACTCAGCAGCGTCACAAGCGAGGGAAGGAAAAGGAAAGCTTGGTGCGAAATGGGAAGGGCCGTACAGAATTGCAGCAGCACTCGGGCCAGTAACATACAAACTTCAAAGCCTAGATGGGAAAGAAATCCCACGGATATGGAATATTGCCAACCTAAGGCAATACTTCTCGCCTGAAAGCAACTAAGGAGAACAAAGGGCTGCACTCGTTTTTCCCGCTAATGGATTTTTTCCCACTGGGTTTTTTCATAGCTGGGTTTTTAACGAGGCAGCACCTACATCTGTAAGATACATTGCAAAAAGATCAATAAAAGTATCTTTTAAGTCATGAGCAGATAAGTTCATTATAAAACTCCCACAAGAGGAGCCGGTTATAACCGGATGAAAGTTCATTATAAAACTCCCACAAGAGGAGCCGGTCATAACCGGATGAAAGTAAATTACAAAACTCCTATAAGAGGAGCCGGTCATAACCGGATGAAAGTTATTTACAAAACTCCCATTTGAGGAGCCGGTCATAACCGGATAGAAGTTCTTTACGAAACTCCCTCGGGAGGAACCGGTCACAACCGGGTAAAATTCGTTAAAAACTTCTACTAAAAATACCAGTCATAACTGGATAAAAGTCCAAAACAAGTAAAATCAGTCGAGCACATACAAGGCAAAAATATACACGCAAGATAACACCGGCTGAATAAAAAGTAAGTTTTCATTTCATGAAATGCAAATTACACAAGCAGAGACCTAGCAAGGTCTCCAAAAATTTCGAACAAAAAAAGCAAAAAAAAAAAACTACAAAAAAGAAAGGGGTCTGCAAATCAGGAGCGATCATCCGCCCCAGGCACACTGCCGTCTGCCTGTCCTTCAGCATCAGCAGGTGACTCAGCATTAACATCCTCCTCCCCTTGGTCATCAACAGGAAGCTCGTCATAGCGTGAAAAATCAATGGAGCCCAAATCGATGGCCAAGTCTGGATGGATAGCCTGGCAAGCGGTTAAAACGCGCTGACCAAACAACTGCCTGAGAAGTACCAGCTTCTTGGTTGCATCAAACAGGATGGTCTCGCATTTGTCGAGGTCCTGTTTGCGCCCCACCTTCTCATCTTCCAGTTGCTTCTTAAGCACTTCCTGCGCCTCCAGCTGCTTCTTCAGAGCCTCCTGCGTCACCCGCTCCTCTTCCAACTGCTTCTGCAAGCGGTTGATCTCCTGACCTTGGGACCAGGCCTTACTTTTCTCCCCGTCCAAGGCCGCCTGAGCCTCCTTGAGCTTCTTGTTCAGCTGACTTGTCTTGGACAAGCGGCCGACCAAATCCACTGCCCTGGAAATCCCCTACAGAACGGCAAATTGAATAAGTAAAAGAAGAAGGGAGGAGATACTCAAAAGATCCGTTGAGATCCTTACGGAAGTCAAGTCCAGTAAACGCAAGGAAGCTGCTGCCTGGTCACCAATCTTGTCATACTCATCTTGATCACCAGGCAGCACGAAGCCGGCCCTAAATTCATTCTGCACTGATGAGTCTATTATCTGGGCATTTGGTCTGCCTTTCCCTCGTAACCAAGGCTGAGGGGGGAGAAGACGGCCCAGAAGAGTCGGAGACCGCTTCAGGACCCCAACCAAGCAAGCATAACAATTAGCAATAGCAGCACTAAAAAACAAGACCAGAAACTTACAGGTCATGGAGTCGGTTCAGGACCGGCTACAGCAGTCTTTCTCCTTTTTGATGCTTTGAGAGCACTGGGTCCTTTAACCTCACCTCCTGTGTCAGACGGAATCTCGGTGGGGTCAGGACGCGGCTCTTTCTATACATTCTTCTTCTTGGCGGCTACAATGCGGTCAAGGACATCAGCTGAATTCATGCCTGAGAACACAAGTAAAATAGCTAAGCGGAGATAAAAAAGTACCTCTTCCCATAGGTACAGGACCCGGATAATATGTAAAGCCGAATCCTTCTCGCTCTACAAGCCTAATCTTCTCCAGATAGGCATCCACAGCAACTTGCCAAGTCCACTTGTTGGGAGCCAGAGTCCTGAACTCCTCAAGAAATATCCTCTCACCCGGCGTTAGGCGCTGCTGGGCTTTTCCTGCCCCATCAAAGGACCACTTCACAGGGAACGAGTCATGGCCCTCATTCATTTTGATGAAAAAGAAAAAATGTTTGAAGCGCTTTAGAGAAGAGATCCGCTTCTGGAAAGTATAGAAGTCCGCCTTCTTGGACAATTGATAATGGTCTTCCCCGGAGTTCAGTTTGGGAGTAGCCAACTTTCGAAAGAAAGCGGCATTCAGTTCGAATCCCAAATTTTCACATAGCTAAAAGGTAGCGCAGATATCTCCCAAAGAGTTAGGATGGATTTGGGCAGGACAGAAACCACAGGCTTGCAGGATGCCACTAATGCTGGGTGGAAGAGGATAGGAGAAGCCAGAACTGATCTGATCCATGTAAATGGAGAAATAGCCTGGCGGAGGCTTATGGACCCGCTGGTTTGAAGACGGCAGCATAACCTGGCACTTACGCAGCCAGGGGTAGAACTCCCTACATAGCCGAATGTGTTCCTCATGGGTCTCCGCAACCATGTCCTCAATACGAGGAGTCATCCTCTTGGCCCCAGTTCTACTAGGACCGGGTGGAGGAACTTCAGCTGGAGAAGAGTCCACCTGAATAGGCCCTTCAGCAGGCGGTTCAGCAGACATAGGAGGCCGAGCAGAGGTGCTCGCCTCCTTACGAATGGTAGGGGGTGATGAAGGGTGAGAGCTGGAATCTGAGGAAGTACTAAGGTGATACTCATTCCCCGAAGAAGAAGGCGGGCTAGGCAGGTTGGGAGTGCTAATTATCAGATAGTCAGCAGGGTCAGTAGGGTCTAAGAGGCGGTGAGCCGGCTTTAAACCGGCGGTCTTGAAATTGAAATCCCGCTTAGCCTTATCTACCTTGGGGCGGTTCCTGGAATTTACCAGCTCCCTAGATCTATCACTGTCAGATGATCTTAAATCGCTAAGGGTCATGAATGAACTCATGGCAACAAGAAAGCAAAGAAAACACAAATAAAAAACACAACCAGGAAGATGAACAGTAAAAAAAAAAATATGGGAGAAGAACAGGCGAAACAGAAGCCAACAAATCCAGAAATACAAAGCCCTAAGCAGAAATCAAACAAAATCAGAACACTAACCAGTAAAGGAGTGAAGAAAACTTACTGGAAACTAAGAGTTGGAAATGAGCTGGGGATGCAGGAAAGGAAATCGCAGAAATCGCAAGAATTCCGGAAAACTTTCAGAACAGAGAGGTTTTAAAATGGAGAGAAGGGCGCTTCAGCCCCCTTTTTTAAAGAAGATGGGGAAGGGGCAGGTGAAAGGACGCCCTCTGACACCGTGTCAGTAGGGGCACACGCGTCATCCCAACATAGGGAGCAACAATCCCAAGAGCCTCCTCGATCCCCACAAACCAACCGCCAGAAATCATAATGATAAACCCTTAAAAGGGGTTTTCCTTCTCACCAGGAGGGGACTCCTGATAGCATGGAGCCCTAAAACCTACCGCGTGCACCACACGGCTTGCTACCGCGGTAACACATCCATCAGCTCCCCATTAATTCACTCGGCCACCTAGGAAGATAAGACCGGCTCCTCTACAGAATGAATCCCAAGAAACGCCGGCTCAAACAACTTATGCCTCATTAAGTCTTCTATAAGTTGATCTCTACTGTACACGTGTAAAGGCACAATGTTGTACCAGAAATAGGTGCCGCTGGGACAAGAACAGGGTGGATGCCACAGAGGTCAGGTACAGTGTGAGTGCCACGGAGACAAGAGCAGGGTGAGTCCGCCGCGCAAACATGCCAGAAGGGGGACCAAAAAGTGGACCACACCCAGCCAATAAGAATAAACCGTACATAACGGCCTGGCAAGGCCACGCGGATCAACCTACTATAAAAGGGGAAGATGAGAAACTCCCCAGGTATCTTTTCAATCTCTCATCACATTCTCTATTCTTCTATCTTCTATTCCCCAAAATTTCTGACTTAAGCATCGGAGTGGACCCAAAGGTCACCCGGTCCTCATCTTCTCTCTTTTCCAGATATCCGGCCTTTTGACAGGACGAGACGGCTTCTCAGCCCTCTAAGACCGAGTGAAGTTAAACTTTTCCGAAAGCTATCAATTACTACAACTCAATTAATAGAATAAAGACGTAATTAAATTGTATTTATTGATGCTACTAAATTATTACTGTTATTCTAAATTAATCATTATAATTAGAGACATATTAATTACTTAATGGAAATAAATACTTTAGTTTAATATATCTTATTCAATGGGCTAAGTGACCAAGTAATAATAATAATGACGACGACGAAAGATTTGAATTTGAAAGAGTAAATATTTTCTTAGAGTTTAAATTTTTTTTAAAAAAAAAAAAAAATTGAAAATTCGAGTGGAAACTGTGGATTCGGTCCATTAGAAAGGCATAGATTAGTCAGCTCTTAGCTTGACCAAAATCCTTGTTTGACAATACTGTTTTCGTATTTAATTAATTTTAAACAATTAATACATTACATACTAATTTCTTTTCAAAGTAAATAAAGAGAGAGAAATAGAGAAAGATAAAGATAAGCCATCAACTCCGCACCAGTTTCGCCCACGAACCAGCCTTCATTTCGGTGTCTCAACTACCTTTTTTCCTCTAACGCCTATCCTCCTTCTCCTTCAGGTATTTTTCATTTCACAATCCTCTTTCTGACAACTTTTTCCAAATTCAATTGTTTCTGTGTTTATTTCTTTATCTTTTTATATTGTTTAATTTCGTTTTAGAACAATGGAGTATTGCATGGAGGCAGCATCCGCTTTCAAATCCAGTTTAAGAAGAGAATATTTTCCTCAATCCACTCAACAAGCTCTGTTCGATGATTTCTTGTCTCATAATTCCAATACTATCGCTGCCGATGATTTCTCCGTTGATTGTTTCTTCGATTTCTCTAATGGCGAATTTAAAGACGGTAATAACGCCTTTGTTAATCAAGACCAAATTCTTCTAGACGAGGCAGAGGATGACGAAGAAGAAGATGAAGAAGAGAAGGATTCTCTTTCTGTTTCCTCTCAGGACCGCGTCGACGATGATAATCATTCCAACTTCAGCACCTTTTCCGATTCCTTTCTCGCCGGTGACCTTGCCGTTCCTGTAAGTTTTTTTTAAAAAAATTCATTTCTTAATTTTTATCGTTTTTTGTAAATATTAGTTGAATTAACTGAATAATTAAGGAAATTTTGATGTTAATGAGATTTTCAAATTCAGTTTTTCATGTTGATCGTTTTTTGTAAATATTAATTGAACGAGATGAAGAATTGAGGAAATTTTGATTTTAATTGCAGACGGATGCTGTGGCTGAGCTTGAATGGGTTTCTCAATTTGTGGATGATTCTCTTCCGCAATTTCCTGTACTTTACCCTTTGAAATCAGAGAAGCAGTTCAAACCTGAACCGCAGCCAGTTTTGACCAAACCTTTATGTGTTTTACCGGCCAAAATCCCGGCTAAGGCAAGATCCAAACGGCCGAGACTAACCGGAAGGACATGGTTAGTCGGCTATTCGCGCACAGACTCATCATCTTCGTTTACTTCTTCTTCATCGTCGTCTTCTTCTCATTCTTCTCCGATATCATCATCTTCGAATCGTAGTCTGGTTACCTTGCCAACAACGGACAACTTCCAACCGCCGTTGAAAAAACCAAAGAGAAAACCGGCAACACAAACCGGTGGGGCGGTCCAGTTCCAGCGGCGGTGCACTCATTGTCAGGTTCAAAAAACTCCGCAGTGGAGAACCGGTCCACTCGGAGCCAAAACGCTCTGCAACGCTTGTGGAGTTCGTTATAAGTCCGGCCGGCTTTTCCCGGAGTATAGACCGGCGTGTAGCCCTACGTTCTCTAGCGATGTTCATTCGAATAGTCACCGCAAAGTGATAGAGATTAGGAAGAAAAAGGAGATGGGCGGACCGGAATCCGGTTTGGACCGCATGGTTCCTAGTTTTTGAAGGCTTAATTAGGATCATGAGTAGGTTAATTTGAACTGGTTAGGAAAACCGGATTAGTTGGTTCCGGTTCACGGGCTGCAGGATTTGTAAGTTGTAACGTATTTTAGGGATTTTTTTTTTTAGAAAAGAAGGTTTAATTTCATTTTTCTAGTAGACTTATATATATTTTTTATTATTATTATTATTATTTTAGGTTTGTTTTAAGGGTTTAATGTTTAGGTCTAATTGAATGAAAAGGAAGAAGTTTAGAATTTACATACTACAGAACAAAGATAGAGTTGGACACCGTCTAATCTCTAATTATTTTGTTATTTCGTGTTGTTAATTTCATTTGACTTTTCACCAAATTTTTATCAATGTTTTTAAAATTATGGAAAATATGCACTGTTTTTCAAATTTCAAATTTAGTTGACAATTGACAACTGGTAGGCTTCTGGGAGATGAGAAGGTCAAAATTGGACAAGAAAAAGCAAGGGGAAAATTATTAATTATATAATCAGAATATTCATACAAGTACAATTTGAATAATCAATTCAGATTTTTATTTTTATTTTTATTTTTATTTTTTTGAAAAAATGAATCTTTCTGTCAGAAACTTGCCAATTCGAATGTACTATTAAAAAAACTTCAACTTTATGAATTTTGGATTTGGATATTTCCTTAAGATTTTGTGTAAATATATCTAATGATGAATTGACGATACTTAATTATGAAACTATTCCTATAGTTTTTTTTTAAACACTTTAGCCCTTAATGTTAGGAATGACCCAATGTGTAAAATCATAAACTAATGAATGTTAGCAAACTTTTTAACGAAATTTTAATAATATAGCTAATATACATTGTACCCTTTTGTTAAATAAGATAGATTTGCTATAAAATTTTCATGTTAAGAGTCACATTGGATCACTCCTAAATTATAGCCTAAATTTTTTCCTTTCCAATACATATTGGAATAGATCTCACTTCATATTAGATTTCGCAGTGAAAATTTTTGTTGCAATCAGTGTAAAAATTATAGAATTATGACACCATTTTTTTACTGTAAAATTTGATATAACTTTATTGCAATTGATATGCACATAATCGTAACTTTTTATAGCAAAATTTATTTTTGCAGCAAAATTTTCAGTGTCCAGTTTGACAATTTTTTTTTACAGTATCCATGCCTTAACCCACATACTGAAAGAAAGTCATTCCAAATACTAATAATTATAAATTTACTTTATTTTTAACGTAATTATGGCCACAATCAAATTAATATGTTATATTCAGTCAAAAAAAAAAATTAACATGCTATATCAATATGGATGCATTATAGTGTTTAGGGTTGTCAATCGGATGACGGAGGCCCATCCCCGGTGGGGTCCGTCTGGACGGGAACGGGAAAGGTAATAGCTTTACCCGTTCCGCGGGCTCCCGTCCCCATCTCCGTTTAAAACCCATGGGGATCCCCGATAAATTCTCTGATTAAATATCCAAATCCATGATAATTCCCCCTTTATATTTCTTTATTATTAATATTATTACATTGCATTACATTACATTATTATTATTTATAATTTATAATTTTATAAACTAAAGTAAAAAGAAAACTAATCTCTCATGAATAATTTTATAATGCATGTTTGGATAAGTTAAAGGATGAAAATTAAAATTTTATAGGTTTTTCATAAAATTGAAAAATAGTTTAACGGGAATGGGGATCCCCATGAAAAACAGATTCTCCGCTGGACGACAAAAATTTATCCTCGATTAATAAACGAGATAAGGACGTGGATCTCCGAATAGTTTGGGAACAGGGATGGAAAGTGCAATTCCCGTCCCGTCCCATTTACAACCATAATAGTGTTTTATTGTTACCTCAGGGAAAAAAAAAAAACCATAATTAGGAACATATATATTCCCGTGAGTATGATGAGGTTTAACGCAGGTTACAAGTTGGAATTTCAGGAATAGAAAAAATAAATAGTGGTGATATAATAAAATTGAGATGGTTGGGTGTGAATGTGTGATTATAAACATTTGAGTGCAGTGAAGTGGAGGCCTCCATTTGTACTGTATATATCCAACTTAAAGAAACCACCAGGTCAACATCACCTTCTCATTTATAATTTAATATTCAAACTTTTTTTTTTTTTCCAATAATTTTACTCAAGTGGATGCCATATTCGTCAATAGTGTCAATTTTTTTTTTTTTTTTGGTTGGTTGAAGTCGAGGGACACTTTGCTAGGAAGCTTGATTTGATATTGGTTTATTTCATCATTATTTTGGGGCTAAATTTCGAGGAATTAAAATAAGAATAACTTTATTGATACAAAATTAAAAATTTAATGAATTTATTGGTACAAAAATAAAAGTTTAATAACCATAAACACATGAATTCCAAAATTTGAATGAAGTGGAAGTGGAGTCTTGGCAATTAGCCTCCACCTTATGCGGTGATAGATACTGTTGACTTTTCTTTCTTTGTCAATACAATAATTTCCTTCTAATTAACTTCTCTTATTCCATATTTTATTTTGTGGTAATGATTCCAACGCTTTAAAAAAATCCCTCTTCTTTGTTTTTTCAACAGTATCAAAATTGACTTTTCTATATGTACAGTCTTAGAGAAATGTTTCTTTTTTTCTTTCTTCTTCTTCTTCTTAGATTTATACTTTTGATTAAATTCTTTACATGAAATGAAAGTTTTGAATACAAACCATTAAAAATGATAAGTTTTTAATTGGAATATGAGACTCAGTAAGTATAACTAATTATCTATAACTAATTTACACCATCGTTTGCTTTTTGGCTCTCAAAGATGATTTGATTCCATTAAAGAACATACATCTCACAATTTGATTCTAATCTCTCTGTGAATTTGAGGATAAAAATAAAAACCAATTGATATAAAAATTTTAAGTTAATACATAAGATCAAAGAATAGTTTTATCATTATATCCGATACATTTCTGCACACAAGTTTTTTGGACTTGAAATATATACAACAGAAGCTCATTCTGGCATTTGTTAAAATCCATTAATAAAATGGAGTTGTCAAGATTTAAACTCTCGACCGTTTAGAGATACTGACGCCGTGTTAAAAAACCAATTGACGTAAACCTTTAACATAATGGATAAAGCCTAAAAATAACTTGTATTGTTATATGTGACACCTTAGCCCCACTTTATTGTTAAATATACATTATTTCAAATTATTTTATCCTAATGTTTCAATGATGAAAATTTCTAAAGTTTGTTCTGGTAGGTGTTGATATTTTGGGCTAAGTTGTAGTTGATGTTTATCTTGTTTTAGTTTATCCTTGGTAGATGTTGTCTTGTGTGGATTATTTCCTTTCCTCGTCCATTTTAAATCAACTTTAGCCTGAATTGGTATAATTTTTCCTTTTATAGCAATATTATATGCTTTTTAAAAAAGATATATATTACAGAATATATAAAAGTATTGATACCTATCTGGCAGTTTTTGACTCTTAAGAGATTTTTGAGTATGTGCAACTATACAAATCATAATGAATAATGCTAATTCTGATGATATTGTTCATGGTAAGGATGAGTGTTGCTCTTCCTTGGATCTTATTTGTGCCATCGGTCATCACCTAAATGGAAACGCAACCTCATACAAAATGAATCAATGACTATGAAATTCTTTACTCTAAATCTTTTATATAAAAGCAAACTAATCCTGGCCAAAAAAATTCATTCTCAAGTAGAGAATCTTATCTTATAACACCAGAATCCTTCCCACCAAACCAATTAATGATGAATTCACTCCAAAATTGATAAATTATAACAAGTTCTTTACCAGATTTTACACTCTAACCAACTTCCAGTCCCTAGTATCACCAAAGCAAACGGACAAGCCACGATAAAATCAGAGCAAGTTTGGTAATTTTCTCTAGCTTCAGATAAAAATAAAACAACAAAAAACTTTGTAAATGGACACATAGTACGAACTTGAACGAGAAGATGAATTTAATCTATGATCAATGCATCTCTGTTTTCTACCAAGATGGCACATGCTGACATCTGACTAATTCGCAGATAATTTCATACAGGCAAACACATCTGATCTCATAACAGAAATTAACGTCTCCAAAGACTTGAAGAGATATCATTTAAACTAGCAATACATCATGTGATCTCAAATCCAATTTATCCACTAATAAAAATGGTGCACTCAGAGGACTGGTAAAGAACCCCTAAGAAAAAGAAATCAGCACCAAAAAGCCTTCTTCTGCAGGGACATCAAAGATGTCCAACAACTTTGACAGCCTCCTGCTTCTTGTATTGTTTATTTTAAACACAAACCCTAGACCCCAAATGAAAACATATATATTACTATTGTCCTATTGAAAAATAAATGCTCCATTGCATCACACCGATACCTATCAAATAGATCTTCTAAACGACTTATCAATATCTATTAAGTCTTGATATCGGAACTACAACCTAGTTGTCCAATCTAATTTGAACGAAACTGCGTACTCCCCTCACTCAATCTGCTGTCCTCGGCAGAAAGTTGGAGGATGGCAGTCCATCAATCATCCAGAAGGACACTCAATCTGATGTCCGTTAGTAGAACCTCCGAGGATAGCGATCCATCATTCTTCCAGAAGGACATTCAACAGCTCGGTGTCCTCGCCCCCCACAATTGTGACAAATCATCAATGGGCCCATACAATCCCTACTCATGTGCCCATACTGGTGACAGTTTCTGCATACAATGTCCTGGTAACCGGTGCTGCGACGATCTCCGAGCACATTGCCTTTTGGGCATTGTCTGGCCACGTGCCCAGCCACATTGCACAAGTTGCAGATTGGTTCATTTTGACAGTCACGTGCCAGGTGACCGGTTTTACGACAGTTGTTACACGCCTTGTCATTTGTACAATCAGCTGCAATATGGCCTTGTTTATAACAGTTGTTGCACAACCTCAAGTCCCCAGGTGGCATTGGTGGAGCAGTGCATTCCTTTGCGCGATGTCCAGCCTTGCCACAGGTATGACAGATGCCCTCATTTGGACAATGGCTGGCCATGTGCCCAGGTTCCCTGCAGTTCCAGCACAACGATTTTGTGGTGCACTCCGAAGCAATATGCCTGCCACATAATTTTGGAAATGTTCAAGTTCAAAACAAACAGCATAGAGCTAATTCAATACCTGTAACATGCTTGCAGTACAAAACCAACACCAAAATGTGCATAAAAACTACGAGCCTGTAAGTAAGCTTTTAAACAATGCAAAGGTATATGAATTTTTTGAACTCTACAAGCATGCCAAAATATAATTCATGTCCTCTATGTAAATCAAGCACAAATCTTTCTGCTGTGATTCATGATGTAAAAATAACATACAAAAGAAAATTATTATGTCAAAACACCAAAAGTTATAATCCATATGAACCAAAGACAGTTAGGTCTTTGTAACAACGCCAATAAAACAAATCACCAATTGGCCACCTACGATTGTAAAATGGTATAGGATAATGTGATCAACTTTCTTTAACAACAAAATCCCTGCTTTCTTGCATTCCATGAACTCCAACGGTCCTCTTGGGCTATTTGTGTGGACAGGTTCTCTAACTTCCAGACTTTACAAAACTGTCAGGAGAGAAGCTAATGGGTTTCTCAGTCAGCAACAGTGCAAAGCACTTTCTTGCTTCAACTATGTCTTCTCTTCCTAAACAAAGATCTTTTTCTCAAATATATGGGTTGTACTTCTGTCCTGTATTGAGAAATGGCGACACAAAAGGGAGCGCTAGAAAAAACCACAAATATGTTCCTAGTGTGTCGGAACGTAAAATTTCCCTGAGATACCTCATGTATATAAGGTAATGCAGCAAACTGGTCAATGGGGAAGAAAGGTAATGTAGCTATTTTTTAGAGAGAATTCATGCACATACGTTGTCCTTTGTTATGGTACAGTGCTTTCTCAACAACAAACCATAGTGCTTCAGTAATTGTGAGACAGCTTTTTGACATATCCAAGCAGTAGTAAATAACCTTTCGTAGCAGCATAAATGATGTGCTTACAAGATCACTATTGTGAATTTGGGAACTCAAACGGGCTCTTTACAGAAGGGTTTTAAAACCTGAAACTGACTAGCTGGCAGTTGGAACAGTTTAACCCAGAACCAGAGCCAAGGCTGGTCCAATCAGGCATGAAATCAAAGACTACAGAATTTGGAAAGAAGACCAAACAAACTAGCTGACTGACTGACTGAGTAACAGACAAGTCAAATCATGGCATAATTCACCCTTTCAGTCACTGAGTTTATTTGAGAATCGAATTTGGAATGAAGACCAAACAAACTGGCTGACTGACTGACTGACTGACTGAGCAAAAGACAAGTCAAATCATGGCATAATTCACCCTTTCAGTCACTGAGTTTATTTGAGAATCGCTGGATGGAGGAACCAAACTCTAAATCACTTCAGACAATGAGTTTAAACTTACCACACACGCAGAAACACCTTATTTGACTAAATAACATGCATATAAACATTCTTTATTTTGCAAATTTTTTTTATTACAAAACATAATTTTTATTTTATAGTTTTCAAAAACAAATATATACATGAAAAAAAATCAATATAGTAATTGAAGAAAAATAAATATAATAAATAAAGACAAAAAGACATCTATAAAATACTAATAATTTGTAAATAACTAAAAAAAAACACCTATGACATCTTTACAATTCATAAATTAAAGAACAGAAAAAAGAAATGATAAATTACTTATTATATAGTTTATTTTATTAAAAGAAGATTTAAAACAATAAATAATAATAAGTTTTGTTATTACTACATTATTTTTATGATTCATATTATCAATAAAATCATTAATTAATTGTCATAATTCGACCTCTGTTGAAATCTATCTGCCTTCGGCAGTTTGAAAGCTGAGCCAAGTTTGAAAAACCTTGACTTATAGCTTTCAGCATTTCTTGGTCCAATTTATATTCCAATTGACTATGAACTAAAAGGTTGGATATATTATGATTTATGCCATCTCACATCAAACTTAGAAGGTTTCACCTATTTATGAGAAGTTCCAGGCATTTGGTGGAAATTATGTGTAAACGTGGAGGCAATTATATCAATTTGTAAATAAATATTACCATAAAGATAATACTGATGCATATAACTACACACTCGTATATAAATACAATGGATAGTAAAATAAATATATGTATACTTAAATGAGCAGAAAGCCACTAGGCTTATTTTCTATATTACTATCCAGGTCGTAGAACAGAAAAATAAGTTCGATTTGCAAGTTTACAGCGCAAATGACAGGAAAAAAATCAAAAGCTCTACAATATGCCAATATTACTTTTGTTGAGTTTGCTCTATATTTGACAATTCCAGTGGCATTCTAGCAGTGCTGATTTTTTCAACTTCACCAACATGTAGATAATTCTGAAAGCTGGACAATAATTTCAAAGCTGAAAACTAAACTAATTAGCGAACACCCCACACTAAGAATTTTGTTTAGTAACTGAAGTCGCTGAACAGAAGAATGCTGAATATGCAAGTGCGTAGAAAACTATAAACATACATACTTCAAATAACATTAAATGCAGAACAAATTACATACCCAGGAAGACCGCAATTATGACATATTGCCACATTGGGGCACTCTCTAGCAAAGTGCCCAGGCCGTTTGCAGTTCTTGCACAGATTATTTTGGCTGCTAAGAAAAGGAACAAAACTCAACATTAAGCAGAAACCAAGCAGGGGCTGCAAGACTGCATCCCATGTATATACTAAAGCATATTTTCACCACATTTCACAGCATCACATATTGCACAGAAAAGGTCCAAAAAAACTGATGCTTTAACAAAATTTCTGTGAACCTACGTTACCACCGTATGATTACATAGTACATGTTTGAGCTATGAAAGAAAACCTCAATATACGTATAAAATTGTTCAATCTAGAATCAGAAAATGATTGTCAAGATCCAATTTATCCAATTTTTTTTAAGGAAAAGATGAATATGCCTAATCATTTAATCATGAAATTTTAACCTACGCGAAGGAGAATTAACACAACAAAAATCTCTAAAAGCACACCGTCAGACTCCTCTAAGAAAGAAAAGGACTATTGGTTATCAAAAAATCAGAAAACCTGAAACCCCGACGTGACTCTCTTCTGTAAGGTGCACCACGATATGAAAAGCGATCAGAGCGGATTTTACGATCCATTGGGCTCCTGCTCCTGCTTCGGCTCCTGCTTTGGCTCCTGCTCACTGAACTCATGATAAAAAACGATCTTGTTTACAACTACCTTCACGGTTAAAAACACCACACCACACCACCACCAAAACCACAACAGCCGCTGCCTCCTGCCTGTCCACATTACAACCACACACTCATGATCATCCATTAGCTCAAACTCATACCCCTTATCATCCCCTTCAAAACAATAACACCAAACCCCAATAGCAAACAACATTAAAATTTCAGCAACCATTCCATCCAAGATCTATTACATCAATGAAAGTACTCAGCACCAGGAACTTCATGACCCAGTTCCTCACCCACATCCTTAACATGAAAAATAAGGCCTCCCTAAACAATCATTCACCCCACTACACATCAGCTTGAAGAAACAGAAATTACTGGACATAAACTCCACCTTCTTAACCAGCCACTCAAATCAGGACTGCAATAATCAAAAGAAGAAAAGGAAGATAATAGGGCTCACATAAGACCATGTCAAAGGGTGTAATTAAACTCGAAGAGAATTTCAGTCAATACAGGTACTACATCAGTAGAGAAAGCAAAAATGTCTAGACATACGTTCAGATTTCTCCCACAGTTATTGACTATTATATGAGTAGAGTGCCAAGCCAAACATCACACAGACAGCTCTGATTCGTCCAAAATATAAAGAGAAAGAAGAACTTAGGCGTGGCTTTTGATGCCCCAAGGAAAACTAAAATATTGAACTGTGGATGGAGATTCTGAATAAGCAAAAGTAAATCATATCCATAGCAAAAATGATCAAATATGACAAATGCTATTTTGGAAAAGTCCATTATCAAGCCCCTGAACTTTACATGGATGGTTAAGCACTTAAGCACCACTTTCTTTTTTCTCTTTTTTTTTTATTTTTTTTATTTTTTTATTTTTTTTTCAAATTGAGGCCTAGTATATTTATATTTATGTTAGTTAAGTCCTTTTTCAACGGTACAAGAAATGAAATCTTTATTAAGTGCGTTGGACTGGCTATTTATTTTAACTAAGATTGTAACTAGGAAATTGCATCAAGACTCAATCAACACTTTACACAAATTTTAAGGTCTTAATCAACAATAACCACAAAGCTCTCAAGCTTAATAATAACTTTTGTCTAAACTTTGATAGTTTGTTAACTGAGTTAGAGGTCAAAATTTTACTCACACAAGCACTTACAAAAATAACTCAATTAAATTAAAAATAGAAGCATAAGGGCTCAGAAATAAGCAATAAAATAAGAAAGAGAGTATGAGTTACCCAATCAAACGTTCACGATGGGTTAAATCATGTGTTTTACCTATTATATATGGTAATTGTCTACAACTGGTCTGCAATTTCATGATGTGATTGCTTCCACCATTGTCTCTTGCCTCACACTAACATTTTTGGATAATTAACAACTTCTTTCAACCTATTTTCCATTAATAATAATGAAAAAATAAGAGGTGTTCTCATCTTTAAATTTTCTCAATATATATGTAACAAAAAACCCTAACTAAAATGAAAAAATAAAAATCATGAACATGTCAATGTATTCTCCCAATAATAAATATTCATGTCAACCTCGCAACAAAACTATTCAAGAGAAGACACCACGCAAACAAAAACAATCCATCAAATCGAAAAAGACCAGAGGCGGAGGGAGGGGATGCCCGGGTTTGCCGCTGCACCCCCGGCCGCCGAAATCCCACCCTTAGAGGGGTTGTTCCAGCTGGACCTCCGCCAAGAGATTACAAGCTGAGTGTGCTGCTTTGCAACCCCAGATTTGGTAACTAAGATAAGTTCCTGACACCTCAATTCAGTATCTTGTCATTGGAATCGGCAACAGGAACACGTAATATTCACAATCGAATTGCTGAAAAATCCAAAGAGGAACAGAATTTCAAAGTTGGCGAGTAGTAACACAAAGAACAAAAAAAATTTACCTGATTTGGCGATGGAAATGGAGAGAGGGGGAGAGATTAGAGAGGCGATGGGAGCCAAGGAAGAGGGGAAAGAGCCTTTTGTCTAGGTCTGTTGGGCCGGTGGCCAATTTCTCTACAAAATTTCAAATTAATACAAATAACAAATGATATTATGAAATCTTTCTTTCATAGTCATATTTTACATTTTATGTTTATAGTTGTTAATTATATATTAGTATATAAATTAGGAGTATTTAAATAACAATTGTTTATAGAAATTTGATAAAATATATTATAAATATGAGGAGTAAATTTAAAAGAAGAAGAAAAATATTTGATAAGTATTTATATTTTTATTGAACGATTAAGTATATTAAGTATAATGTAAATTAAACTAAGAAAAGTTTCAATTTGTCTAATACTGAATAAGCTGAATAGTTGTGAGCGAAAAAAATAAAATAAACTGGTTCAATTATTTAAAAATTTTGTTTTGATTCGATTCAATTTTTGGTTTTATTTTTGGATCAATTACACACAAAAAAAAAAAATCAATTATATTAATACGTATTAAGTTAATTTTTTTAAATTTTATTTACAATTTTTAATGAAATCCTTATATTATTCAATAAATTAGATCTTAATCAACTATAAATCAAGCAAATGGGAGCGGTTCATAAAACCAATTCTCTTGCAATGTTGAATAACACAATTTGGGTAATTATATGAGCTAATATTTGGAAAATAACGCACATGATGAAAAAAAGTATTACCAAAAAACTATGCTACAGAGGAACAATCATCTAAAATGTACCTAAAGGAGTACAATAAATACAATCTATAGGTGACTTGAGAGCATCGACCACTCCTTTGGAATTTAGCGCTTTAACTAACTTAACGTTTCTATACAACTCATTGCTTTTGCATGGAAATGATCTAATGCACATTGCAACAATGAATAATGAGTTGCTACTATAAACCCATTCGAATCGCGCACTACACACCTATGGCCAACCAAGTCTCAATCATCAAAAGACACTACATCAACACTACACTTGTACATGCCTGGCGGAGGAACTTGCCATATAGCCAATAAGACATACGCACAAGCCTATTACCCTTCAATCTGATACGTCATTACTGCAAATCACCAGTCTTGCAACAACTCCATCCCACTTCATTTGATAATTTGCACATCCAAAGGTTTAGCCTACCATAACAACAAATTTCTAGCTCCCCACACACTCCAAGCACCCCATAATTATTTTAACTAGCCGCTCCTCCGAAATAACCGTTTACGGACCACAAAACTAGTTCATATAGGACATATTTTATAGATACAACACCTTAGAAACCGACTGCCTTAGTTGTTGGATTCTTGAATAAAAGAACATAACATGAGCCAAAATTTCGTCGCCACAACTACAAAACAAACAAACTTCATCCACATCAACACCATTCATACGCAAACTATCCTTTGTTGGCAAGCTACCCATCAAAACTCACCACTAAAAGTTCTTCGTATGCAGAGTTACTTTCAACGACCAAAAAGGCTCCCACAAACCCGAATGAGTAGTAATGAATTTATATACCATTACATCAGTGGTAATAAGTCGATTTGACAGAATAATTGCCACTCTCCTTGAATTGCCATGTTACTCGATCCAATTAGGTTGCCTCAGCAATGGAACACGCAGTATTAATTCTACATATTTTGCACAAAGAATATGACGACCCCATTGATATTCCAATTATTAGTATCCGATAGTAGGGGTGAGCAAAACATTGTTTGGTTCAAAAACTGAATTAAACCAAACCAAAAACCAAACAGTGAAAATTATGAAAACAAAAAATGGAGCAATATGCATTCGATTTGGGTTGAACAAAACCAAACCAATTCGGTTCGGTTATAATTTGGTTTGATTCAAAACCAAAATTTATAAACTTTCAAATTTAAATAAATTATTATTATTATTATTATTATTATTATTATCATCATTATATTATTATTAATTATATATAAATTATTGTAAAAAATGTTCTATATTACATATATATTAGTAAAATCTCGTAAATATAAATTATATAATAATATAAATAAATATAATATCAAATCAAATTTATTTTATACATATATATATATATATAAATAATTTTTAAATATTTATAATTAGTTTATTTCATTTGGTTTTTCTTTGGTTTTTTCAATAAAAACCAAAAATCAAACTATCACATTTTTACAAATTGAAACCAAGCTAAACTAACTTTGATTCGGTTTTTTAGGCTCAGTTCGGTTTTGCTCACCCCTATCCAATAGAATCAATTCCACTACTGTTACACATTACTTGTAGGAGAAGGTAACATGTGAACCACTGGAGCGATCTTATCAGGAAGCCAAACTGTTTGCCCAATTGGGATATTCCTCCCATCATCGCTAACAACCCTCAACCCTTCCCTAATCAGCGATTTTTCTACTATCAAACTCCACCATAAAAAGCTATCATTCGAATGCAAAGTCGCATGAAAAAAAATCTGTATGTGGAAAACAGTTAGTCTTTAAGACCTGAGCTATTAGCGACTCAATTTACTATCATTTTTAATTTATTTTTCATTTATTTTACT
The DNA here is from genome assembly GCA_039660915.1 of Euphorbia tirucalli. NCBI lineage: Eukaryota > Viridiplantae > Streptophyta > Magnoliopsida > Malpighiales > Euphorbiaceae > Euphorbia > Euphorbia tirucalli. The sequence goes on from CM077639.1 coordinate 20,143,590, forward strand.
TTGCTTTCCAATTATTTCACATTTTTATTTTTATAATTTATTTTGTTAATTATTATAGAATTAAGTTATATCAGTGTATTTGTGTTATATTACATGCATATCAAGCCAAATTTAAGTTTAGCCTTACTTGAAATTTGATTAATAATAGACGTTTTTCGAAAGAGAATGGCTATTGTGGGTTTTTTGTTAGCAAAAAAACTGTTATGATCTATCTACGTATTATAAAACATTCCTATTATTCCAAGATTCAATTTGTAGTTCAAATATACGATGATTTTGTTTATTACATATCGTAATTATAATATTATTGTATAGACATCTAATTCTTATATCTAACCTAGATAATAGACATTTAATTCTTTTTATCAAACTTAAAAAATATACCTCGTGGTTTAACTCATTTTCAAAATGAGAATTGTGATTTTTTTTTTTTAAATAAGCACAGTGGTGTCAAAAGTTAGAAAAAAAAATGATAACTAATATTTTCCAGTTAAAAATAATGATGTGATGTTGCAGAGGGTATTTTGCTCCTTTAGGGCCAGTTTGGTAAGGATGTTAGTGAAAGTGCTGTCAAGAAAAGGGCTGTCAAGGAAAGAGTTGTTAGGGAAAGTGTTGTTTGGGAAAGCTGTTAAGTGTTTGGTAATATTTTTATAGAAATAGCTTTATGCTTAAGAGCAGTTTGTGTGGTGTTTGGTAAAACTATTTATAAAAGTGCTGTTGATATATAAAATGACATAAATGGAGATATATGATATAAATTAATTTTTACTTAATTTAATTAATTAAATAATATTATAAATTAATAATTTCTTTCACACACATTGAATAAAAAAAATTATTTTATGTATATTATTAGGTATTAATAATTTTTTTATTAATCTTCATATCACATACATATTATACAAAAAAAACGATATATTTATTTTAATTGAAAGATATCAATATAAAGTAATAATTTTTATACTAATCATCCATAAAAAAAACGACATATTTATTTTAATTGAAAGATATTAATATAAAATAACAATTTTTATACTAGTCATCCATACATATGTAATAAGTTGATCAAAAAATTGATCAATACACGATTGTTGTTAATTTGTCTACTATTACTAGAATTCTCCTGAGATAATTTTTCTTGTTGTCTCTGTTTCCTGCCTTTCTTGCCTCTAGAAGCATAATAGAGGATCATTTCAGGAGTTTGGTAGCTAGGTGGATGAAGAATCGTCACCATTTCTTTTTGCAATATTAAAAATGATAAAAGGTTTTTGAAGTATGTTTATTTTAAGCTTTCCTCTATTACCAATTTATAGTCGAATTCCTTGAAAATATATACCCAGAATTTGAATTCAGTTTTATAGAGTTGAAAATGGGCTATCCAACTAACAACATCCAATGTTTTATTTATAGAATTTTGTGAGTTTTTAACATTAGGCTTCTTTATAAAGTTCTGAAAATAAAAATTGCCCAATCAAAGGCAACAAAACCAAGAGAAAATATCTCCTTTCAACATAAGATCCTCCAAAAAAAGATATATGACTTGGCGGATCACACCTTGTTATTCAGAATGTTACGAGAGGCCTATGTTAACTTTTTCTTTTTCCCTTTAGCCCCCAAATTACCAAAAAAAAAAAAAAGAAAAAAAGAAAAAAAGAAAAAAAAAAGTCCAATGGCAATCGTTTCATTATGCATTCAGCTATAAGCAACATCAATATAATAAAAGATTGAATACAAGTTTCTTCATCTTGGCTAAGAACTGCTTGGCACTGTCAAATCCCTCAGCTGTTTTAAATCAAGAATTTTTATCCCTTTGGTGTCTTGTCCTATCAAACAATCTGCAGTGACACTACCCAAAATTGCTAAGGAAGAGGAGGCTAGATACTATAAAAATCCTCCTGCATTCATCCTTGATGTAAACCGTCTTTCATTTCATTGTTTGTAGCAAAACAACAATGGCTTCGTAACTAATCTTCTGAAATGTCATGCAATCACAAAATAAAATTTTGCTAAGCAGTAAATGGACTTAAGGTTATTGTTACTAATACATCTGCAACTTGCCAAAAATGTAAAACTGAATCAAAACAAGATACTTAACATTCTCATCAACATAGCAAGTGGTATATCCTCATCTATATGGATATCTTATTGAGATTGAGATTATGAAGGTATATCTTAATTAAGAACATAGAAAAACTGATTACTGATAATGAGGATTAAAAAGTTGTTAGGAAATATATACAAGCAAGGAAAACAGAATAATGATAAGATAACATACCTCACACGCAGTACAAATAGTGCGGACTTGTTCAAAAATTTCATCCACTATTCCAACAGCATTGATCTGCAAGCATTACTTCCTTTAGTAACATGTTTTGCAGTATTTTGTACATGTTTCCAAAACAGTTTTTGATGGCTAACATAAAAACATAACAAGACAACAATTCAACAATACATTGACCAAGAGGTATTTGAAAGGAAATCATGGGATCCAAGGTTCAAAGCCCAGGACCTCCTCCCCAATTGAATAAATAAAAAATAATAATAGCAAAATCAGAGACATACTAGCATCATACATACAAGTGAACAGAAATTACATAACCAAATTCATCATTAGTGACCTAAGTTTCTCAAGACTTGTCACATGGAGTTATAAATACCTTGTGCAGCTTTCCTTTCTTAGAGTAGTAGCCAATAACAGGAAGACTTACTGCTGAAAACACTTTAAGACATTTCTTGAATGTGTTTATATTATCATCAACTCGACCCTGCAACAGGGAATTTCAAACTTTTGATTAAGGTTTTTGGCTTTACATTACTTGTTTAGATTGGAAATTAAGATTGCATATTCACCTCATAACGGCTAAGCACTCTTTTTACCATCTCTTTTTCTGGGCAATTAAAAAAAAGTACCATGTTTGGTTCTACCCTAATCTGCATTAAGAAAATATGCTTATTATCTTTACAACGAGTGTGCAAATAAAATCTGGCTTCACACCACTAACTATATATGACTCAAAATTCTTCCACCTATCTGAAGTCCCTCTTGCTCAATTTTTTGTTTCTCCATCAAATCATTTCATTTTAGTAAGTGTTGTACCAAACAAGTTTAGAATAAAAACATATCGCAGAAGAAAACCTAGATCCCTTTGACAATTGTACACACAGTGAGAATATTTACATGAAACATAATGTAGATATAGAAACTCACAATATGTTCAAATGCATACAACACTTCTCTGAAAATTCGACTACTCCATAAGTTTGATTAATAAGACAATTGAGTTTTAGATAGATAGAGCACAGAAAATCCCATAACACAATTTGATTCAAAATTTACATCTATAATTGGAAGAAAGTTGGATTTACAACAAATTAAATTTTCTGAAATTTATAAATATCGCATGAAGATAAAGACTCTCAGCTCATATTGAACAGTTGGTATAAATTGATTATATATGAAAAGATTGAACTCAAATCAAATACAAGATACAATCAACAAATTTCAGATTATGAGTAGTAATAATAACTGATACAATCAAAAAATTTCACATCATTAATTAGATTTACAATTAGCAGAAAGCTAAGCTTTAGTTAAAAATCAGCAACAATTTTTGGGGATCAACAGAGAACACTCAACACACACAACGAACAAAATACGCAGCATAAAGTAGAACTAATTCTTAATTTTGACATGAATACTTAACAGTTGGTCCTTATACCCAAAACCCAGCATCGACATCATTAGAAAGAAAGCAAAATGACAGAATATAGAAGAGAAGAAATGGAAACAAAACAAATGGACAAGAATTGCAATGAAAACAATAAACAAAAAAGAATTTGACATATAAGAAAAACTAAGAGAATATAATGTGGTTCACAAGTGAACTGTGAACGAAGAAGCGGATAGGAGATAAAGAGCCTCCTATGAATTAATAAAGCATAAGAAAGTGGATATTAGAAATGCACTGGCAATTTCCTAATTAATCTCTAAGCAACAAGTGTCTGAGATTGTAATGCCAGACAAGGTTGTAAATGAACTGGCTTTCTCTGTGTGTTGATCACTATTTGTTTAAATCCGAATTAACTGAAGCATTCAACATTGTAGCAGTCAAAATAGACGAAATTCTAATTCTTTCTATTCATCCCTGCCCTATTCTATTATCATCAAAATAAAGCTAGCTAGTCAAATGAATCAACAAATTCAAGCAAGGAATATGTCAAGGACCGATAAAGCAATAAGAAAATAGAGGCAACTCATCTCCAACATAACCAAAAAGAAGGCCAAATAACAATTTCCGAAGGATACCTTTGTTAATTTCTACAGCATGAAATGATGGGTATTGAAGATTCCTTACTGAAATTTGACATAATTACTCCACCTGCAAAAACGAAAAATATGAATGAAATCATGAGCTATGGGTAGAAGAGAAGCCAATCGGTGACCAGCAGCAGCGATGTCGGATCGATGATTTGGAGAAGAGAAGCCGATCGGTGACCAGCAGCAGTGAACGTCTGCAACACGGACAGCAGCCACCAAGGAGAGAAGAAGGAGCAGCAGAAAAGCCGACCGCGCTTTCAAGCAAAGCCTCGATTTGGAGCTTTTGGGGAAAGGCAACAAATCTCCTTTCCGTATTTTTAACTTTCTCACATGTGTATTTACCAAACACCAGAGATGAAGCTTCTCTGGCTTTCCCATTAAAAAAAGCTCCTTTCCCGTTTGGGAAAGCCCTCCCAAACGGGGCCTTAGCATTCCAATAGTTTACTTAGTCTTGACCCGATTGCCCCAGATTAATTTTATCTCTAATTCAATTGTAAATCTATACAATGCAAAATATACAAAATATGCTTCATTGGATATAAGTAAATGAAAAAAAAATTTTTTTTTTTTGTCTTTCTATACAAATCTAATTGCGATGTATATATTATTTTTAAAGTACTTATTATTTATTTTATTTGAAATATATGATAACAACAATAAGATGTATGAGGGGAAAATTAACCATTATCTCTTTTGATAATATATACATATGCTATTAAAAAAAAATGATCCTAACAAATTTGATTCGAATTACTTTTTTTTTTTAACACTTGAAGCTGTAGTAAGAAAGAATATATCAATAATCAGCATCTGTTAAGTTGTGGATCATAATAAGCATTGAAATAATATAAAAGAATCGAGGACCTTATAATACAAACATAAGTTTTCGCTTAAATTCAAAGGACATAATAAAATTAAAGTTAATTCTGAAAGGGAAAAAGTAAATATTAATTATATAAATAGAATTTTGTTTTCCACTATTGGCACTAAATTGGAATGCTGAATTTAGTTAGAAGTCTACATCTCGAATCCCGGTCGCATTCACACATTTTTATGAAAAATAAAAGAGTTTATTTTGCAGTTATTGACCCCACCTTCTTCACCCAATGGAACATATGATCTTTATATATTTCATCATTTATAATGCAATAGTTTAGAATTTGTAATTCATGATTTTGAACAAATAATACATGTGCCAATGTAATGAACTGTAGTTTCTTTATAAAATTTTAATCTCCAAATAAACACACATATAATGAATTAATTCATCCTAATATCTCTAAAAAATTTAGAACATATCTAATACAACTTTTCAAATATACATATACTAGAATAATCCAATATTGTTCATCAAAAGCGCAAACAAAAGAAGAGGTTATGTATAATATCTTAATATATAGAAAGACCAGAACCATCCTTCCTTAGTATCATACAAACTAAAACCAAGTAACCAGTAATCCACAAAAATACATCATTCGAAGTTCTAAAACATCATCAAGTTAGTCCATTGGAAATATAACTCAAGATATCTCAAATTCAAATAAAACATGAATTGCAAGTTTAGAAAACAATTACTATGAGCATGAATTATGAAAATCAATTTCAAGCTTCAAACAAAAGATAGTCACAACTTTAACAAATAGAGGAAAGAGATGCAAAATCCAGAACCATCTTTCCTTAGTATCTTAACTTCTGCACCTTAAATCTGGCCATACATATCCTAATAAACTATTTCAGAGCTAATACATAGCCCGAAATAAAAAAAAAACCTTTCAAGTTAGAAACAGAGAATTATAGATGAAAGCCAACATTTCATGTTTACTTAATAAAAATCACATTACAAAAGCAAATGTGCAAATAAATGGATTTCATCCGAAGTGGTCTGTAAAAATATCATCTCATAAGCATTCAATCTTGGCTTACCCAGTCTTAGAAATGTATAAGAGAAAAATATAAGATTAAATTATTCCTGAACGACATCATCAAACTAGCTATATATCTGTAAAACTGAGCAACTATCACCAAATTTTCTTTATATCTGCAAAATCGAGCAGAATAAAGTGATTTAAATTGGTACAGGATTAGAAATTATATAAAAGCATTAGTCAAGTGAATGCATACATCTTTAGCTTCTAACTATTAGTTCATATGTAACTAAATTAGAAAAATCACAAAATCCTATTCATGCATAAAAGCCAATACCTAGGAAATAGAAATATACATTTTAACTAAACCTAGTTGAGAGATCTTTTATGGATGAACAAAGGAATGAAGCAGCGATAAGACCAATCAAGTAAAGAAGCAAATCTGATGTGGTATTGGACTACACCAATTATGTTGATTGGTTAGCAAGGTGTAAGCGGATGACATTTTATAGATACGGCGCGGCGAAGCGAACCGGAGAATTTTTATAAATTTGTGTTGTTATAAAATTATGATGCGAAATCTTTTTGGAAAATAATGTTCATAAAAGATTCGAGATTGAAATCTCAAAGAAGATCTAGAAGTCGCCACCTAGCTCAGCTCAACTGAGAAATTTAGGTATAGCCGAAACCGAGTAAGGGCCACTATACCTTCCAGAGATCTAGGTCCGGACGAGTCAGTTACTAATTATCCAAATAAAACAAACGCTTCAACAACCGTATTATAACATTTTATGAAATAAATTAATTTTAATTTAAGGCATATGACGCTCATGTAAGGTGTGGAAAGTAGTAAATAAATTAATTATATAATCCGAATCAAATAAGCTATCCTAAAGGGATAAATTTTAATTAAGTGGGGAATCGGGGTACAATCGCCTAGAATACACGAGTTTATCTATCATAATAAACAAAACCTAAACATACATCTAATCCTGCAAAATAGAGGTTAATACGAGAATAATCACATGTAGGACTCAAACATGACAAAACATGATGATAAGTGAGTCAAGATCACACATATAGAGGGGATAGCCGGGGAGATTTGACAAATCACACCAACTAGACCTGAAAAACATTTTGAAATGTTCCTGCATTGATTTTTGAGAAAACAGTTTTAAAAGCGGTTTTACCGGTTAATTATTTTGTATGGTAAGTGAGTTGGCTTTCAAGAAACTTAGTTTCTATCAATGTTCTATGCTAATACATACTTTTGGAACACAAATCTAAGGACCGAATGTTATGAGATGTACGAAAATAAGTTTTTGGTGGTTCTGTTCTGAACTAAGCAACCGCGCGGATGTTATAATAGCCGTGTGGCTGTACACTTACATCCGTGCATATGTCACTTTAAGACCCGTAAGGATTTTTCGAACCATAAAGTTTTACGGTTCTATTCTAAGAACAAATAGACGTGCGAATGTAAGAGCAACAGCCGTGCGGCTATAACTACAACCGTGTAGCTCTTGTGTCATCCCCATAGCTCTAGTTCTCAGCCTAGAACTGAAACGCAGAGTATTTTGAAAAATGATGCAAATGATGCCCAAACATAGCTCAAACAAGTTAAATGTTTAGGTTTATCAGATATTTACCCTTGTAGTGTGGATCCAAAGCTTTAGGAGAGGAAAAACTTCAAGAAAAAGCTTTGATTTGAATCTAAACTTCAAGCTCCGGAAATGGTTTCAAGCTCCGAAAGTTAAGGTTTTAGTGTCCAAATTAGTCTTTAAACGTATTAAAAGTCTTATTGAATCGTTTTCCTAAGATTTCTAATCGGTTTTAAGCCTAATTACAGAGATTGAAGAAAAAGCTTGGATTTCTTTCTCCGTTTTTCTTCCTTTTTCTCCCTCGTTCTCTTCTAAAAGTTGCTAACCCCTCAAACCAGAGATTAGGGGCCTTTTATAGGCAAAAATAGAGGTTTTTTTCTTATAGAATCCGCCTAGAAAATCTAAAAAAATCGTTTCCAAGAAGAAGAGTCACTGTTTCTACCAGGGATCAACAGTCATGCAATTATTAATGCAACAGCCATGCGGCTGATAGTACATACGTGCTGCTGTTGTTCCTAGACAGTCTCCTCTTCGTCTAAGAAGTATTCTGAAGCTTGAAGTTCGGATGACTGGCACTTTGATCTTGAGTTTACTTTGACTCCTGTGGCTATAGAAAGCTATAGAAGCAAACAAACAATCCATTCATCATCGAAATTGGGGATTAAAATCCCGCGCTCACACAAGGTCTCATTATAGATTTCAATTATACATCTCCTACATATTTAACAAAAGCAACTTCTTTCCATTCTAATTTAGCCTTCGAAATGGCCTTTTCGATCTAGATAGATTCATCCAACTCATTATAAGTTGAAAGTTTTTAGTTACCAATCCACTCAACTTATTAAATTTTGTTATTCATGGTAATAGAACAACATATATTGCAAACTCATTTAAACATAATATTTTAATATCACTAAAATTGCAGAGTAATAAAACTGAAACCGAAATTGATATCCAAATTAACTGCACTGGAAAGAGATTTTGCTTAATCTAATATGATACTTATTAAACCAACAATAGCAAGGGCAACAAACATGTATATAGAAATAGCAGAAAGAGAAATCAAGAGCTGAAAGTGAATAAGAAAAAACCATTCATTTCATTGCTTCTTGTCTTTAATTCCTCATCCAAAGACCTCGATTTCAATTGGTTCTAACTGCAAGAGATATATGAAAAAACCATAATAGATGAGCGTATGGAGATGAAACACATATAATGACCCTACTGAAATAACAATACAAATGCAATACACAAACCCCATCAAGTGTACAAACGTGTCACCTCTAACCATGCTTTCATCCGGAAATCGATAATGGAACAAAAGAAAGACACGATTTACCTAAAAGCTCAAACAATAAAAGGTAGTAAAACACCTTGCTGTAGGTTATTTTTATATGATTATGGGATTGGGAAATCATGTTAGTATGAATTTATGAGCATTATAATTTATAATTTGAATAATATGAAGAGGCAAGGGATAAGATTTCGTCAATTGGAGGTGACATGGAATAGGGTTTCGTCATTCTTATTTTCTTCTGCTATGTAGTTCGTGTAAATTTCCAAGATTATTAAGTAAAAGTAGACATGAGCAAACTGAAGTGGTAAATACAAATGTATAATGAAAGCTTGCATATATTATTTTCAATAAATCCGCACATGAAATCTGCTTTCCTAATTTGCACATATTACTCAAATTAGATCGGCCTTCATAAAATATTACAAAATTAGACTAGGCAAAACAAAAGCAGATAGCAAAGTAAAAAGGAAAGTATATTAAAACGAAAACAATGAAGAGAGAGATGGTGATAAGAGATTGGAATCAAGCCAATGAGCAATTGCGGGGAAGAGAAGGCAGCAAGGGAAACGAAAAACTTCTAATGTAAGTGAAGAACAAATTATTGTAAGCTAGAAAATTGAAATCGATTCTTACCTCTGTGGAATTTATACGAGAAAAACGAAGAAGGAACAAAAAAACACCAAGGTGCACAAAGAAGTGAAGAAGAAACTGCATCAAACCCAAATGCAAGTAAAGAAACCTTAAATTTTTGTTGGTGAACAATGATCCAGTGAGTATGTGAGAAAAAGGAGGGTTTAGCATAGAAATCAGTTGATTTAAAATCTAAGAACAAATCAAAGAGATAATTGAGTGATAAAATAGGAATAATAATAGCCAAGGATGCGGAAAAGTCATTTTTTGAAGAAATGGAATAATGTTAGAAAGTCTGGAAGAAAAGAAATAAAACAGTGAAGAGTAATTAACATCTTCAAAAATAATAAAAAATATTAATTAAAACTTATTTATGCTTAAATTAAGCACAAAATGGCACATCAATTCTATGGTTATTGTGTTTAATATATATATACATTATTTAAAATTTTTACATCAAGATTTGAATATTTTCTAGACATTTTCCATTTTATTGTATTTTTTAAAATTTATTATCATTATTTAATTAAGAAAAATATTTGCACTTTTAAAATTTTTTTAAAATTTATTGATAAGATTTATTATATTTTTATTAACTAACTTGAAAATTTTTAGTTCAAAATGGATAAAAATACCTTATATCATATTATGATTTAATGTTATTTATTCATTTATTTATTTATTTTAATAATGGTTGAAACCACCGTCCTTGTTTTGAAAACAAGTGAAATCACATTGTATATTTTTGAAGTTTTCTTTTTCTTTTCTTTTTTTTTTTTTTGGCATATATACAACATCCCATTTTTAATATGTTTTATGATTGGTTATTTTGGTGTTTATAATTATACTTATGTTTTTGTATCAATAATCTACCCCATAGGCTGCATTGATAATCAACCCAAATTTGTAAAAGTGTTGCACATAAAAAAAATCTAATACTAATTAATGTTATCAAAACTAAACCAACCAATTTCATCAGTTTAATTGTAAACTAATCATTATTCCAGTTGGTTTAACATAAATTTCAATTTTAAAATTTTTGATAATATCGGTCCGACCAATTGTTGAGTTAGGAAATCAAATTATTTGAATCATTAGTTAAATTGAAAAATATTTTTCAAAAATAATAATATGGTTGAATTACGAATTCGTTTAAATTGGTTGAATCTTAAACCGAAAACATTACCTAGTTATTGTTAGGTCCAATTTCAATAACATTGATAACAATAGTTAGAGAAAAATGATTAAAGTAAATCATATCATTATCAAAAAGGCATTTGGTTTGAATGTCGTTTTGAACAAAATGTGTCGCTCTGGCTCAAGCTTATGTCCAAACTCCAACCAATTACAAGTACATGCTTCCATCTCCTTTCTCATCTCTCTCCATAAATGCTTTCATTTCTCTCCCACTAACAAAAACGACACGAATTTCATCTTAACACTCAAAACCCTAATCTTTCTAGGGTTTTCTTAATTTCAACGCAATCTCTCTCATGGAGTCCGATGAAGAAGATAGTTCCAGGCCCGCTCAAAATAATTCTGCAATCCCTTCCACCACTGCAGAGGTCGGCACTTCAGACGAACTTCCTTTCGCCGAGTCGCAATGTGGACCCCATCCCGAGGCTGATATGTCTGTCCCTCAACTCGGTGCTGGCGATGGCCACTCACAATTTATATCACCTGAAACAGATACGAAGCCCCCCGATACACGCGACTATGGGGATGTGGTTGCAGGGGACAATTCGTGTGCTGTAGATGTTACGGAGTTGCAAGTCGGGGGAAGTGGTCACGAGTCTCAATCACCACGGTCTCTGTTACCGGAACTACCCATGGCTGAGGGAGACCAGGATAAGAGTCCTCAGGCTGAGAAAGAGGGCATAAGTATAGAGCCTCTACAAATTCGGCAGGAAATTTCGGGAAAGAACGAGAAAGAAGGGAATTTAATGCCCAAGGAGGGAGGGCATGAAGCTACGGAGAATTCTGATTCGACTCTTAACAAAGATAATCATAGGGAAGGGGAATTAAATAATGATGTTGAGGGTAAGGATGGGGATATGAATGCTGGAGTTGAGTTTCCAGGGTTGAATGAACGAACACGGACCGAGACTGAGGTTGTTGCTGACGAGGGGGCAGAGAGCTCTGTCATGGCAACCGAGGAAGTGGTTGCTGGTATAATGGACGAACCAGCAGTGACCTACGAAGATAAGGAAGGTATAGATAAGATGGGCGTGGAAGAGGAGTTAAAGGAAGAGCCTACTGATGGGGCAGAGGGCACAGAAATCACTAACATGGCAGAGGACCCAAGGGAGGTGAAGGAAGAAAATGAAAACGAAGCTGAGGTTGAGGAAAAAAAGGAGGACACTATAGGAGAATCTATGCTGCCAGAGGTGGAGGGGGTTGAGCCGACGGAAATGAATGAGATTGCAGAGGAAACAGAGGCAGCTGAGGAGGCCTTTAATGAGACATGGCAAATGGATGAGATGAAGACAACAGACAGGATGGAAGAAGAGCAGACAGATGTGGCTAATGCAGCTGACGGAATGGAGGTAACTGAAGAAGCCGAGGAGATAGAAGAAGGGGATAATGCAGATGGAATAGAAGAAGGAGATAATGCAGAGGACATAGAAGAAGAAAGTAATGCAGAGGAGATAGAGGAAGGAGATGATGCAGTGGAGATAGAAGAAGGAGATAATGCGGAGGAGATTGGAGAGGGAGATAATGCTGAGGATATTGAAGAGGGAGATAATGCAGAGGATATTGAAATAGCAGATGGAACTGAGGAGACAGCAGCAGACGAAGTGGAGGAAGTGAGCAGAAATGTTGGGGGGAAGAGGAAGAGAGGGAAAAATGCCAAGACTCCTGTGAGAACTCCCTCGAGGAAGAAGGCGGAGGAGGATGTCTGCTTTATTTGCTTTGATGGAGGTGAACTTGTCCTCTGTGATCGCAGGTAAATAGGGAACATTCTTTCTAGTCCATTATTTGCGCCTGTGTGTGTACATGTACATATATTTGTGGTTTTAGCTAATTGTTGAAATATGTAACTGATTGTAGGGGTTGCCCCAAGGCATATCATCCTACCTGTGTTAATCGAGATGATGCATTCTTTCGATCAAGGGGTCGATGGAATTGTGGTGAGCTACCTTTTTGTTATGATTCCTATTGATTTATCAAGTTTCAATATCTTTGTTTAATAGGCTTAGTTTTGTGATCACTGCAATTGTGAGTTTCAGATGTTTGGTTAATTATTTTTGGCTTTTCCATCAATGGTATTTTTGCATTTATAAATTTGCTAATAGAAAAGATGCTTATAAATTTTACTTTTCTGGTGCTGATGGCAAGTCTGGTGACAAACATTTGGATTTTTAATCTTGCAAAAAATATAGTAACTTATTTTATCACTGAAATTGAAGAAATTTAGTTTTGTTAACTATTATGAGGAATTTCAGAAAATTCACAAATGATAACTGCTTAACCTTGCAAATTTTATGCATCTACAGAAATTGATTTTCTTTCAATGTGAAGTTGTTGCTTTTCTTTTCCTTTTTTTTTTGGGTGCTTTGGAAAAGGATTTCTGTACATGACAGCAATTCTTGCAGCAGCAGACTTTTGTGCAGGGACAGGAAGCTTTTGCCCAGCGCACTATTTAAGTTTTGCAAACTCACCGATTTGGTTTACTGTGCATTTTTTGAATGTAACATATTCTCCAATTATGTCTTCATGAACATTCCTAAAGTCAATTGCAGCCAGTTGCTTTTTCTGTTTCCAAGTAAAGAAGGCAAAGTTGTGATTCCTATGTTGAGATGTAATCATCTTAAGCGACTACGTCATAGGATCATTGATTTAGTGAAAGAGCATGATATGAAGGCAATTGTACTGTGACTTTGCTTTGTATAGTTTGTGAAATGCAATCACAAGGATTCAGACTTGAAGTTGTTGATGAAAGCAATATACTCTGCTTTTATTAGATAGATTGTTCTATATAAGCTAATAGACATTGTTCTTTGTTAGAACTATTGAATTCAATATAGCAAAAGGGTAAAGCAGCAAGAATGCGTGTTATTTTTTTTATCAACTCACATAAAGGCTGGAAATATTACGTCGCAGACAAAAACCATGCCTTTTTTTAATCTGTAATTTTCCCCTTCCACTTGAGCTCAAATATTATGAAATTGTCTATGATGGAATAAACAGAGAATAGTAAAACAATGGCATGATTATAATATTGATATAGGGAAAAAGTTGGTAATAGTCTAATTTTATTTATGCAAAATATGAGCAAGGGTGAGCTTTGATTGTGCAATCCCAGAATTTAACTTTTATGATCATAGCTATTCCTTTCCCAAAAGGGACCTGCTATGTAGCTTGATGTCAATACACTTGATTTGTAATGGCCACCAATTTTGTTATTAATGGAACAACTTTTTAATTTAAAAGACTTCATTATATGAAGCTCTCATTTTCTTTCCTTACTAATTTGATGACTTGAATTTCAAACCAAGTTGGCCTAATATGTATGATATAGTGGCCCAAATAATGAACTATCAATGATCATTATTATTGGCTTCATGATATATGAGATGAAACAATGCTTGGGCAATATAGAGAAGATAAGTTCAGATCCTTCGTGTCCATTGATGAATTATGCTATACTATGAAGTATGCTTAATTTCGGTGTCATCATATTTAGTTCTCCGTTTCGATCTGATGTCATAGTGTTTTCTGTGATTGCTTTTTGGTTGAATTGAATGGATAATTGCACTTTCTCACCAATGTTTGTGGTGTCAATGCAATGAGTGTGACACTCATAGGGTGTTCTGTTGTTTGTTTACACATCTCAATGTATTTTAGGATGCTTGTTTATATAGTGACAATCGACAATTTATGTCTTCTTGGCGTGTGAAGTGTGCACATGGTATTCTCTAAGGATGTATTGCAATCCATATATTTCTTTATATTTCCATATATGAACATTCTGCTATTCATTTGTATTAATCTAATTTGAATGTTATAATTTTGTCTGCATTCAGGTTGGCATATATGCAGCAACTGTGAGAAGAATGCCTACTATATGTGTTATACATGTACCTTCTCCTTGTGCAAGGGGTGTATTAAAGATGCTGTTATCCTATGTGTCAGGGGTAACAAAGGCTTTTGTGAATCATGCATGAAAACTGTCATGTTGATTGAAAGGAATGAGCAGGAGAGCAAGGAAACGGTATGCCTTTTCTTTTATTTTTGGATTCTTTGATGCATTTGCTGCTGATGTTAATGTTGTGAAATATGTGTATTGCCAATTTTTTGGAGTCAAATGTATAGTCTATCAGATTTGAGAAAGAAACAAAAACAACACTGTTGGATCTGGTAATGTTAGCTTGGTTTGTTTTAGCGAATGATAACAATTTATCCTTCTTTTTGAAGGAGATAACAATTTATTTGATTGTTGGTATTTTTAGAATTTTGGTGAAAGTAGTTTTTTTTCTACCTTTTGATATTCGTGGTTAATCTCAAGTGTCACATTGTGGTTTTGATGGAATTAAATAGCTGCAAGTTGGTTCTGAAAAATTTGCCTGGGTCTTCCCTCTGTATTTGCATGTTTATTAATGTGAATTTGTGATTAGATCAGGAAGTATACAGGCTGTGCTATAAATGAATTTTAGTTTTTCCATTGTACATTGTCAAGGAACTGTGTGATGCGTACTCATACTTGATAATCAAATCTGTTGCATTCATCAGTCTGTCATTACTTATATTCAACATTTTGCTTGTTCTGCATGGTTCATTTGTCATGGCATTTTCATACATTCATTTATACCTCTGCCCTATTGATTTGGGACAGAGCAGGTGGACGGTGTCCTTTGTCCAAATGCCATCAATAAAAAAGTGATATTTTTCTCATTGTTAGTTTGTTATACATTTGTGAAAACTGAATGTGCAAAAGAGTCAACTTATTTCTTTACATTTCTCTCTCTCTCTCTCTCTCTCTAAAAGGTTTTGTAACTATGTGTCCTTTTCTCAATTTTTAGAATTTTGGATTAAAAAGAATGACTTTAGAGATGATTGGGTGTAGAATATTCTGTGACATTGGCTGCTTTTTTTCCTAGGCATGGTTTGCAGTTCCCTTCTTTTAACTCCATATGAAGTATTGATTTTCTTTTTTGCTCTATTTGGTCTGGTTCTCCACCTATTAGCAGGTTCCAACCGCTACATCTTATTTTCTTGTGAATTATCTCTTGATATGTTCTTCTTCCACTTAATAGCTCATGCATCTTGCCACGCCAGACCATCAGTTTAATTCATTTCGTCCCTAACTTGTAGCATCACTATTGATTTTGTTCTGTTAATGTTCCCTCAACATGATCGTATCCATAAAGAATATGAAGTGAATGCTCATCTGCCTCCTTCCTCAATTCTTTTTATTCTCCAACACTATTTGATATGTTTGTTTCTGTCCCACTTCCTTCCCATCTGTTTGCTATCACCTACTTAATGGTTTTTGATTTGATGCTATAATCTTGTTTTATTGGTCTTGCTATTTTGACTTTGCTTTGGCACTGTGCAGGCTCAAGTAGATTTTGATGACCGAAGTAGCTTTGAGTATCTCTTCAAAGATTACTGGGTTGAATTGAAAGGGAAACTATCTCTAACCTTCGATGAGCTATCTCAGGCTAAAAATCCATGGAAAGGATCTGAAGTATCTGCTGGGAAACGAGAATCTAGAGATGAACTTTATGATGCTCAGAATGATGGAGGATCTGGATCAGATGATTCTTCTGGAAATCCAGAGGTAAATCTCTCTAAAAGAAGGAAGGTCAAAAAACGGTTGAAGTCTCACTCTAAAGAGAGGGATTCAAAGATCACAAAAAATTTAAATGGCATTCAAGAGGCTTTGACAGATGAAAGTACAGAGTGGGCATCAAAAGAGCTTTTGGAATTTGTTATGCATATGAAGAATGGTGATAAATCTGTGTGTTCTCAGTTTGACGTACAAGCACTTCTTCTGGAGTATATAAAAAGAAACAAACTTCGTGATCCCCGTCGTAAAAGTCAAATTATTTGTGATTCAAGACTTGAAAAGTTGTTTGGGAAGTCACGAGTGGGGCATTTTGAAATGTTAAAACTTCTGGAATCTCACTTTCTTTTGAAAGAGGATTCTCAGGCTGATGATCTGCAGGGTAGTGTTGTTGATACAGAAGCTAATCAGTCAGAGGTTGATGGCTCTGATGGTCCTATGAAGGGTAGTAAGGATAGGAGACGTAGGTCACGTAAGAAGAATGATGGGAGAGGACTTCAATCTAATCTTGATGATTATGCAGCCATTGATACAAATAATATCAATTTAATTTACTTGCGCAGGAGTTTGGTGGAGAATCTTATAGATGATACTGAAACATTTCATGATAAAGTTGTTGGTGCTTTTGTGAGAATACGGATATCTGGCAGTGCTCAAAAGCAAGATTTATATAGGCTTGTCCAAGTTGTTGGTAAATATTTATTTAACTGACCATCTTCTGCGTAATTTTTTTTTTGGGGAATGAGGCTACATGAAACTAAATCTTGTAACTTGTAAGGTCATGAAGTTTTTTTCTTTTTTTTGTTGGTACTCTGTTCAGGCACAAACAAAGCTGCTGAGCCTTATAAAGTTGGCAAAAAGACAACTGAATTCCTGCTGGAAATATTAAATCTGAACAAGACAGAGGTTGTGTCAATTGATATTATCTCAAACCAAGATTTCACTGAGGTGATCACCGATAATCTTTCTCCTTCCCTTCTCTCATTCTATTTTTTATTTTATTTGCGCAGTTGTAAGCATTCAAAAGCTCGATCTGTAAATGCTTGCTTGTGTGAGTTTGTTTGTTTTAATGGGTTAATCTTAAGCTGAAACTCTTTGTCAAACTAGCTTAAGAACAAAACCTAGCCTGAGCTAGGTGCTCCTTCATTTTGGCTTTTGAGCTCGTGTGCGTACAAGCTTGGGAGCCAACTTTCTACATAAAGTTAAGAATCATTTTATTTCGACTTGGTTTTCATTTTTTTTTTTTTCATATATGCATAAAGCATTAGGTATCTTTAACTATTTATTTAATGGAAGCTACCGGGAAATAACCTTAAAAAACTTCTTGCAGAATATAAATTGTGGTTAGATATGTAATCAGAGAACACAGGATAAACCGAATCGAATTTTAAAACAAATGTTGCGAATTTTGAAAAGGAGATCTGGCTGACCTTATTTATAGCTGAAGTCAATTGAAAAAGGGAACTCATGCTTTTGGTTCTTTTGGCTTGTTTAAAAATTAAGCCTGATATAACTTGCTTTTATAACTAAGTGAGTCTGTCCTTGCCAAAGATTTACTTAAGTTGGCTATATATACTCTTATTTTTTAGAATTCAGTATGATTTCAAGTCAAATAGGATGCTGGATCATGACTGCAGAAAATTTGTTATTTCAGTGGAAACATCTGATTTTGATGGTTCTAGGCATGACATGCTAAGTCATTTCTTTTTATAATTTTTCAGCTGATTTTTGTGCTTTTTTAGTTCATTATGTCATGCTCATACCTTGGCACTTGCCGGGGATGATGAGTTCAACCGTAATGCATTGGTTTTGAATTCGTTGTCCTTATTTTAAACAAAATATTTAAATCCTGTTATTATTTTCTGAAACTCATTGTTGATGTATTATATTTTCATTTTAGATTGTGGTTTCCAAATTTTCATTTACACAATTCTTTGTTGATGAACCATTTTTGCAACTGCCTTTCATTTACAAGTCCTTCAGTTTAGCTGGTCTCACTCACTTTTTGAAAGTTTATGTGTATATAACATTAATATGTTCATATTATAAGTTTTGTTCCTATTTTCCAAGACTTTGACATGGTAATCAATTTTGATATGTCTGCCAAATCTTTGTTTGAGAGAAAATTGGGACAAATGCTTACAATTGTTTCTACTCTCTAACATTTATATTGAAAAGTTTCTTTTAGAAAGCTTCATACTCATTCCAGATGACTAGCAATGCTTATCAATTTTATTTTTGATACATCCCTATGTCTAGATGATTATCCTTTGCTTAAGATTTTTTTTTAATATGTTTTCTTAGGATGAATGCAAGCGGCTTCGGCAGAGTATAAAATGTGGACTTATTAACCGGTTAACTGTGGTATGATTTGTTAATGTATATTATTTCTTTAGCTTTTATATTTTCCCTGTCCTGAAAATGCAGCTTGTTGCTTGTAGGGTGACATTCAGGAAAAAGCCATGGCACTGCAGGCTGTCAGAGTTGAAGATGTAAGATGTGTGAAATTTTGTTATGGCATTTGACTCTTTCCATATGCTTTTATTATTCTTGGTGCATCGCTAACATGTTGAATGATCTTGAAGTGTTATTTTTCCTGACTGAAGAATACTATTCATGGAAAATAATTTTGAAGCTATCTTCCTAACAATGGTTTTGTGTGTGGGAGGTGGGTTTGAGTCTGGAAGGTTCGTTCCTTCCCCTCACTGTACACATAAAAGAAAAAGGATCAACAAAGCCCCGTTCTTACACTGTGAAATTTGGAACTGGGATCATTTTTCGAGATCTCTATACCTAAGAGTTTATTGGTGGTCTCTTAAGCAATCTTGCTATGGGTATACTATGATAGTAAGGGACTTTGGCTGGCTACTCAGTGTTAAAAACACCTTTTGAGTATTAAGAAGAGTGAATAAGGATATTCGTTGTGCTTGATGGGGGTGGAATGCTCTCTCCTCCCCTCTCTATGCACACAAAAGAGAGAAAAAAAAAGAAAAAAAAAAGTCCAATTCTTATCCCTACGGGATTTATAACTTGGATCACTTATAGAGACCACAAATGCCTAAGAGTTTATTGCTGGGATGCCTTCCTAAGCAATATTGCGAAGCTAAAATATTAAATGCAAGGATGCTTGGCTACCTATCTTGTATCATTGTTAATTCGCATATGATAGTGAATAGTGATATTCTTAGTGCTCTCACACATTTTATTACTTGTATTCTGCCTTTGACTTTAATTGCTGTTATTTTATGAGCATTCTAGAACCTTAGGTCCCCCCAACTCTAAAGAATATCATAGCTAATTAATTAATATTATTGTTGGGTATTATGAAATTTCCTTTGCCTAAAGGTTGCACTTCCAGTTGGCGTCCTTGATCAGACAATCTCTTCGTTATGGTCCTAGGATTTAGTTATGGGAAGGTTATGATTTTGTGGTTAGTTTAAGGGCTCGTTAAGAGAGAACCTGTTACGGTTCCGTGCTTTGGATTGAGTTATGGGTCCTTGAGTCTTGAAATCAGGAAGTAATTCTTCCCTTTGGTTCTTCCTTGCCTTATGACCCATGTTTGGAGCTCATTAGAGAGAACTCTGGATCTCTAGAGCTCGTTGGAGAGAACTCTGAATCTTGATTGTTTTTGTTGAATAATTGCTTAGCTTTATTGAATGACAGTAGCCTTTAAATAAGAATTACAAGCAATCTCCTTTTAGGAAATAATATAAACAGTTAACATACAATCCTACTATAACTAGGAAAGCAATCCTACGTAGGAACTAACTATTGTGGAAATAAAGCTGATTCCTAATTCTAATATTCCTAATTTAAACTATTAAAGAAATAACAGAACACTGAACTATTAAGACAGTCTTTTTCCTTACAGAACCCTTCAATCTCTTGAAGTTAAGGGCTTGTTAGAGAGAGAACCCTCTGATCTCTTTAGAGTCTTAAGTTTTCTGGAATTACTTGCCTTTTTCTGTTTTCTTTATTTCATAATATATAGGTATACATAACAGTTACTTCCTACAGATAGTTAATTGTCTATGTAATTTATCTGCTGCCTACAGAACAGTAATTGCTTCCAGGATAACTTCTCTGGATAAAAATGCAATAACCGTAAAATAACTACCCTATCTATTGCAAACCAACATAAACTAACTAACAGACAAAAGTAACATAAAAACTTACATGCAAACTAAACCTCAATTCTTTTAAAATCTAACTAGTATGGTATTAGTTATTTACATATTATCTTAATAACTGTTGAATGTTCCTCTTACATCTGAATTCATCCTTAATGCTTTAATCTTTTATTTAATGCAGTCATTGGAAACAGAGATAACACGTCTCAGTCACCTTCGTGATAGAGCTAGTGATATGGGACGGAGGAAGGAATATCCTTTTCTTGTAAAATTTTACCATAAAGTTTACCTGTTTGGTGTTTTCACTTTTTATTCTGTTGGTATCTGGTGATTAACTTCTTACTTAGCTGTTAAATGCATTCTTAACATATGCTGGAGTAAGTTTTTAGTGTCATATGTAGCCTTTTGAGATGTGTGAATGGTTGGCTCAATACTTACAAAGTAAAAAACGCAACCCTTCTGCGATTGCAGTTTAGTCTATACATGTGCAAAATGGACATAGCTGATTTAAGTAGGATATGGAAATGCAAAGTGAATGGCTAATAAGGAATGAATTAAACCGTGGATAAGATGTACCATTTAGCCATTAAGGATAAATTGGAGGGAAATGTTTGAGATGGGTTGCATGTTTACAAGATGGAACGTGTAGGTGCAAACTTGAAAGAGCAAGTAGATTCAAGTCGTAGTGGCCATAAAATAGTCGAGGTAGTGAAGTTTCAATTGACTTGCCAAATAGGACCTTCACGTAGTTTAGAAAGGGTGATAATGAACCTTATATTGGGTTCCAGGGGTTTTGTGCCAAAATGAAAAGCAATTTCTGAGGTGGGTTCTGAAATTTTGATGATATTATCTGGATATGTCCGGTTGTGAAGCTTCATTCCTTACTGAAAGCTCTTTTATAGTTGAGAGTATAGCTGAATCATTTGAAAGCATTTGGAACTCGTTTAGTCTAGACACAAGAAAAGGGGTGAGCATTAAGAGTAATCATAACTTGCGTGCTGTAGAATTTTATTGTCTTGTCCATATTATACTATCTTCATTTTCAAATGACGACCTTTTTCAAAACAATCATTCTAGAGTTGTCCTTAACCTTGTTGCACGCTTAGAGAATGTGTGGAGAAATTGCAGCTTCTAAAATCACCAGCTGAACGCCAACGCAGATTGGAAGAGATTCCAGAAGTTCATGCAGACCCAAATATGGATCCCAGTTATGAATCTGAAGAAGATGACGATGAAATGGATGATAAAAAGCAAGGTCTTTTTATTTTCTCTTGCCTTCTAACTTAACCAAGGCATGGGTACATGTTTTTTTTTTTTGTTCGTCATTCAAATGTGACAGTTCCTTTTGATTTTGCAGAGAACTCTCTGAGATCTGGCAGTACTAGCTTCAACAGGAGAGGGAGGGATCCAATTTCTCCTGGAAGAGGAAGTTTATCTTCAATTGATTCGTGGTCAGGAACTAGGAGTTACCCGAGCACTAATCGGGAGTTGGGCAGAAGCTTGTCCAATAAAGGTTTTTCAATCAAAGGGGATGATGTTCCTGGAGGTGGTGAGATGTTAAATGAGAACTTATGGAGTCAAGGAGGTGACAAAGAAACACAACAATCACAAAGTTGGGAGAGGCCAAAATCTGCTTCAAATTTGGACAACAGAAGTGTGCACTCGTTGCTACCATCAGAATCAATTCCAAGTGTTAAACAGGAGATTGCAGTGGGACCTTCTTCCAAAGCGGTAGTGCCATCTACTACCAAAATCAATGAAACAGAGAAGATATGGCATTACAAGGATCCGTCTGGAAAAATCCAGGGCCCATTTTCTATGGTGCAGTTACGAAAATGGAGTATTACTGGATATTTTCCTGCGGATTTGAGAATATGGAGAGCTACAGAGAAGCAAGATGACTCTATACTTTTGACTGATGCATTGGCAGGAAATTTTCAGAGAGAACCTCAAGTGGTGGACAGTAGTCTCCTGAACACTCAATCAGTGCCAAGTCATTTTGAAATCACCAATTCTACTGGGCGAGCTACTCCAGCTCCCCTTGATGTTTCCAACTACTCTACAGATAAGTGGGATTCTGAGACAAACCTTCCTTCTCCTACTCCTGCCCAAGCTGCCAGAAGTGGGACAAAGGGGCAACCACATGAAAGTAGATGGTCACCCACTCCAGTGCAATCTGGTGGTTCTCATTTGGGGACCAATCCCCTTGCAGTTGGCAATGGAGAGCTTAGACACACTGCTTTAGTTATGCCTCAAAGTGGCCAACTCTCGCATTCATCAATTCCATCATCTTCGCTGAAAATGTTGAGTTCCGCGAATTCACCTCATGTGCTTTCTCAGTCAACACTGCCTGGTGAATCACCTAGGGGACAGGCTACTTCCCATCTGCTTCTAATGCCTGATTCAACTGGTGCTTCAGTTAATGTGGCTGTCCAGAATTTGGTTCGTCCTGTGACTGTTACTAATCCTCTTGTTGGGACACAAGGACGGGGAACTGTTTTGGCTTCAAAGCCAGAAATGGGTGTGGCCCAGTCAATACATGGTAGTGGTTCTCAAGTGTGGGGAAGCGTTCCATCTCAGAAGATAGAACAGACTAATTCAGTTTCTGGGTCTTCACAGCCTAATGCTTATGGTGGCTGGGGTGATGTGCCATCTTCTGTCCATAATTCTGCTTCATCCTTCATTGCAGGAAACCCAACTGGTGTTTCCTCCGCACCACCATCTGATGTTTGGAGAGGTGCAATAACTGGGCAACCGAGTGTTCAACCTTCTGCTCCATCCAATGCGCCATGGGGTGTGAGTGTCACTGATAACCAAACTACTGCTCCAAGACAAGGGTCAGAAAATCAAAATAGTGGCTGGGGTCCTGTTCCGGGAAATACAAACATGGGATGGGGAGGAACAGTACCTACAAATTCAAATCAGGGGTGGGTTGCATCTAGTCATCAGGGACCTGGAGCAGCACCTGGTAATGCAAACCCTGGCTGGATTGCACATGGGCAAGGGCATGCACCTGGAAATGCAAATACAGGTTGGGCTGGTCCTGCTCAGGGGCAAGCACCAGGAAATGCATTTCCAGGTTGGGTACCGCCCACCCAAGTGCCAGGACCAGTAAATACAAATCAAGGTTGGGTTGCACCTGGGCAAGGGCCACCTCAAGGGAATGGAAATTCTAGTCGACCAGCAACTAAAGGGAGCATGGGGACATGGGGCAATGAAAAGAGTGGAGACAGATTCTCAAGCAGACGGGACGGTGGTTCTCAGGGTGGTGATTCGGGTTATGGTGTAGGTAAGCCATGGAACAGGCAACAATCACATAGCAGAGGAGGAGACTCATCCAGGCCTCCCTATAAAGGGCAGCGAGTATGCAAATACCATGAAAGTGGGCACTGTAGAAAAGGAGCAGCATGTGATTATTTGCATACTTGAGATTGATTTATAGGAATTTTGAGCAGCTTATAGCAGTTAAATGTGTACAGTTAATATGATTTTTAGAAGAGGTTAGACATAATAAAATCGATTTTCACTTGTAAAAGCCCTTTGTGGTTTTTAGCAGCCTATTCATTTTTCTGTCTTTAATCCTTTCCATTACTGTAAATGCCTACCTTACCGATTCTATTTACTGCATCCTTTGAAGTATCATTGTGTACATGTGGAGTATGCGACTTATGCTTGCATCATTGCATACAATTGCAGCGATTTTTAGGTTTAGTACTTTGAATTATGTTCGAGTTGGTGTAAAATGGTTGTGCTTTTTTTGATAGTGAAATCAGACATGTTTTAACATCGGCTCCTTGCCATAAGTAATAATTTTTAAGGAGTATTTAGTCCTGATGTGTTCTAGAATTTCATTTTTAGAAATTTTGTCATACTCACCAGATTATATATTCTGTTAGTTATAAAATACAATTTAGGTGCTTTTATTATATTCAACACATTATTTTTATATCTAGGTGACTACATACTCCAAAGTAAGTATAGGTTTCTATATATATATAACTATGAAAATTAAAGAGGTTAAGCTCTAATTTCTGAATAAAGATCTTTTAAACTTTTCCTAGAAATGTGGCTATGAGTCATGTTTATTTATTTGTTATAAAAAGGGAAAAACAAAGATTACCCCATTTTATTTAATAAAATGTCACCATCGTATGACCTTTTATCCAAATTACAAATACAAATAAAAGAAGAAAATTTGCAGCAAACCCTTCTCCATAACTTAAATAAAATAACTCAAAACCATGATGAATTCTAACTCTTCACCAAATCTATATTTACAGATAAAAATCTGACATTAATTAAAAAATGCAATTCAACCTATAAGTTGGAAGAGCAATGAGTCTAATAGCTTTAGGTGCAGTGAGTCCAAACACATCCTTCATATCAAGTTCATTAGGCTTCATACCATCTGCCAATTCCCACTTAAAACAATGTACCAAATGACCCACGGCTAACTCTAATGCATACAACCCTAATTGCATTCCCGGGCATGACCTCCTACCCGACCCAAATGGTATAAACTCAAAGTTACTTCCTTTGAAATCGGGTGCTTCTTTTTCCAAGAATCTACTTGGTTTGAACTTATCCGGGTCTTCCCATGCTTCCGGGTCACGCCCTATTGCCCATGCATTGATCATGATTCGTGATCTTGCGGGTATTTTGTATCCGTTTACTACACTGTCCTCTGCTGTTTCATGGAGGAGAAGTGGAATTGGTGGGTGGAGTCGGAGAGTTTCTTTTAATACACACCTGAGGTAGGTTAAGTTTTCGAGATCCGATTCATGGAGTATCCGATTCAACCCGACTACTTGATCCAATTCATCCTGCACCTTTTTTAGGTCTTCTGGACTTTTCATTAGCTCTGCCATTGCCCATTCTATTGCTGATGCCACTGTTTCAGTTCCACCAAACATCACATCCTGTGTCAAAGTTTATTAATCTCACAAGTTAGGAGAAATTAAAAAAAATGAATTTACAAATTAATGAATATAATATTTTTTTTTTGTTATAAAGAGATTTTATACTTTATAAGGTTAAGATAATTAAAAAAATTTAAGCAAGAGCTAAAGTTAATTTTTGTTCACATGGTATTAAATTGGTAATGATAGGAGAACATATTAACCGCTGCATTAACAAAGTTAAATAACATTTTTATTTTCTTTAGGAATAAGGTACAAAATTGTCCTGAAGATTATTGGACGGTTAAGGATTGACGTCTAAGCTCAAATGGTCAAATTAAGCTATTGTAATCTCATTTCATGCAATTTTGAGCCTTTAAAACAGGATTGTATATGGACTTTGTTAACCCTTCCACGTCATCTGTTATTCGTCCACATAAGTAGCCGAGGTGGATAAGCAATCCACTTAACTAACAACATGTGTCGCCCAGCTTGACGACGCGGGCCCTATCAATTAACCCGAATATCTAATCATTTATTGACTTTAACCCCACACTTATTCTGGCACTAACCCCAATTGCTTTATACGAATGAATCTCCACTGCTCCTCTATGAAACTCTATTCTTATTCCAACACTAACCCAGTTAGTTTATACGCTGAATCTCCACACCGCTCCTTTATAAAACCCTATTCTTATTCTTTGCAACAACAATTGACTTAAAAGTTTAAACTAATGATTTAAAAATAATTCTATTATCACTAATATCAAGAAAAACAATATGAAAATAAGTAAAAGAGGTCATATTTACCATGATGATTGCTTTGATGTTATCTTTGGTGAGTCTAAGAGTTGACTGTGAATCACTGAAGTTATTTGTTGTAGCTGCATTATCTTCACTGTAAAAGGCCATTAATTCATCCACCATATCCGTTTCTATTTCTTCTTCATTTTGTTTAGAGCAATCCTTCTTACTCAAATGTTCATCAATGATACTATCAATAAACCCATCTAGTGATTGTCTTGCCTTAGCTAGCCTCTTTTGAAAGCCTTGCCCATGAATCCAACCCAACCATGGGAAGAAATCCGCTATATTAAATGCTCCAAATAGCTTCGAAAATTCTTGCAATATCTTCATCAACTCATCTCTCCCTTCTCTTGAAACTGACCCAAAAGCAGCTCTATACGTTATATCCCTCGTTAATGCAAATACCAATTCCCCAATATTCACCGGTGAACCGATTTTGGCTTTCTCTATTATGGCTCGAACCACCGAGGCAACCTCCTCTCGCACCGAGGCCCATGACTCGGCCCGCTTTCGACTAAATAGCTTCATGACACATATTTTCCGCATTTGTCGCCAAAATGGGCCGTAGTTTGCAAAAGCCATATCAGCCCGATTGTAGGTCAAGTAGGCTATTGCGACATTTGCGGGCCGGTTGGAGAAGACGCTATCTTGGGCTTGAAGGACTTCTCGGGCCATTTCTGGCGTCGAGACGGCGACTACATGAAGTCCACCCATTTTGAGGTGGAAGAGACCGCCGTATTGCTTAGCGAGTTTGGCCAAGCCGTGGTGCGAAAGTTGGTCCCTCATACCCATGTTACCGATAATCGGATACCCTCTTGGGCCAGGTGGGTAGGGGAGTTTCTTCCGAGACCGAACCAAGAAAATTACAAACACTAGGAATGAAAGAAGAAGGGGAAGCATGGATGGAGACTCAAGGAAGAGAATGAAATCCATGAAAGTGAAGCACTAGTTTTGATTTGTGAATAATTTTTTAATTCAAAAGGTTTCTACTTAATAGGCTGATCAATTTGTTTTGAATTAATACATATCCATATTAATAGTGATTTATTTCTACAAAGAATATGTTTTAAGATCAAGAGATATTTGGTAGTTAAGGAGGTGAGAGCTGAGTTTTAAATGGCATTAACTATTATTACATCTTTAGGAATATCTAACGTAATTTTTTTTCTGTTTTAGACAAGTATAACGGTAGCAAAATCTTCTTTATTTAAGTATTTAGATATTATAGTCACAAATAGGCATGAAAATAGTATAACCATATATGGAAATTATTAGAATATTCCAAACAAATAAATTAGAAATAAATATTTGTATATGGTAATATGACGGTAGCAGTTACCATTTTGGCCGATGTGCTAATTTGCTAATGCTCTCCCAATTGTTACTCAAATTGTTATTAAGTTATTATGGCTATGCTCTTCTCTTCCATCTTTGTTACAAGAAAGCAACTTTGCCAGTATATTTTCGTCCTCGTTTTTATTTTTCTTTTTCCCACGAGCTAATTCTGGATGGGCCAAGTCTATATTCAGACTAATATTCCATCGAAGATCTCCAAGGGCTCATTTTTCAGAGTCACTTCCCCAAATAGTTTTTTTTTTTTTTGTTTACAAGATTCGAACTCAAAACCTTTCTCAAGTGAATCCATCTCTAATCGCTTGAACTAACACTAACTGATTCCTTTTTTGTCTTTATTATTGGAATGAAGGAGTGAACGGATGTAATTTTACTAATTTGTCTTTCAAATTAATGTAGTCTTTTATCCTTTTATTAATTAGGAAAACATTTTCCATTGAATATTCCTATTAAACACCATTTACTAAAAATTATATATATATATATATATATATATATATATATACAGTCAATTTCTTACAATTAGTTGAATGCACCTTAAATTAACACAAACTATAAATTAATTTTTGTAGTTTGATTTTTAGAAAAATGTGATGGATGATATTGCATGTAATATTAGTGCAGGGCTAATTATGGATGATGTTGAATATATGTAATATTACATACAATATCATCCATTAAAATGAAATACTTAGGCACATAAAACATAATTTTTCAATCAAGTTGCTAATATGTCAATAATATTCATGTACAAAACATTCGAATTAAAAGTGAGTTGGCAGGG
This sequence comes from Euphorbia tirucalli, assembly GCA_039660915.1. Taxonomy (NCBI): domain Eukaryota; kingdom Viridiplantae; phylum Streptophyta; class Magnoliopsida; order Malpighiales; family Euphorbiaceae; genus Euphorbia; species Euphorbia tirucalli. Next base: position 20,172,063 of record CM077639.1, read on the forward strand.
GAAGCAAATTGAATAGCCTACTGTACCATTGGCATGGCTTGTTGCACCGCAGGAGTGGTCGCTGCCAGTGGCTGCATCACTGTTGGAGGTTCATAACATGGGAGGTGGATAGAACTTTGGTAGTGAACATTGGAGGAGGGCCCAAAGAATCTATTGCGCATGATCACCCTCATGGATGTGATGTCAGTTGTCGAAGACCTCACAACCGTGGTTTTTCCAGCGCCAAGATTTGTAGTTCACTAAATAGATTCTAAATTATGTTGGTATCTGTTGGCCCATGGCCTCCATCACCCTACTGCTGGAGAAAACTTGAGTTCCTCTCACGGTGTTAGCCACCATGAACGATGAGGTTCTTGTATTCTTGAATTGGACATGTCCCCGCTCATCGTACTATTGATGTTTCGGTTGTTTCATTTTGAACACCATGAAAAAAAAAAGAATGTTGTCCTAACAAGAGACACTCTAATTACTAAAGTCAAGATTCTTCCCTAAAAAATAATTAAATAAAGAGAATACAGATTGTATGGATCAAATCTGTGGATTAACCCCTTATATAGACATGTGAGACTCGCAATTACACTGAAACAAATATATAATTTTTATTTGTTTAAGAGTTAGATTCTCACTTAATGTAACTCTTTTGAAGAAATTAGTTTCCTAATTAAGTAAGAATTTCTAGAAAGACATATATTTTATTCTACTATTTAGGGGAAAATGCGTTCTTGAAGAATAAATAACCAAATGACCGAACCTATGTCAAATATAGTACGAAAACCAGACATGCGTTGTGTTGGAATGCTAAAATTCTTTTGAGTCTGGTTTTCAGCCATATTAATACCTTGGCGTCAATTTTAATAAGTAGCTTGAGTGTTAGTTTTTGGTTTGTTTCCCGTTGTATAAGAGGAAATTATACAATAAACTCGGTTCATGTGGACTTTTCTAATAAAAAATTGATACATAAGTATTTTTTATTTTTCCAATACACATATTTAAATATTAGTTTTGCAGTGGAACGGTCTACATGGATCCGGCCCAACGTAAAATTTGTATAAGAGCTTCAGCAAGTTGTAGGGAATAGTTGAATGAAAAGATTTTGTATATGAGATTTTCATACAAATTCATTTGTTTAAAACGTGAAATATAATGAACTGCTGTAATACCAAGTAAGAAATAAAAATAAGTAATTCATGGAGAGGCTTATTGGGCAAGTAATTGTGTGCTCTGAATCTTTACAAAAGGATATTTTAAAAACCTAACTCTTTCGCAACGACAATCCAACTGAATTCAATTCCTCAAATCACTGCTTTATATACCCGTCTTTTCCCTCTTTTTTCTTGTAGTAGCTGCTCCAATCTTTTGATTTTTATCCGACTAATATACAGAGGCTTCATTTCATTATTCTGAGAGGCTGTGGCCGCCGGGAAATCGGTCACTTAGCTGCACCTTTTCTCTTCTCCTCTTCAGGTGAAACTTTTTTTTCCCCTTCAGTGCTATGCTTAGATTCCCAGATTAGTTGATTTAGATCTTCCTTTTATATCTCTCCATTTAGTTCGATTGCTTGTGGGCATGGAGTTATTTATGATGGTTATGGTTTTGATTTGTACTCTTATACTGTGGATTGTTGCTAAAGCTTGAGAATGTAGCAGTTGACGTTTATGCTTGATTAGGGTTTTATGTTGTGATTTTTTAATTGCGTCGGCCTAACTCTTAGCTTTCATTGAGAAAGAGATTATTTTGCAATCAAAAGGTTGCCGTAAAAATTCTCTGCTCTCATTTGACCATTTGATCTTCACTAAAAATGTGATTGATGCATATCCATATATGCAGAAGATTCGACCATATATGCTGTCGTTTTTGGCCCATCCTTAGAATGGGGATGAGAATCCACTGTTCTGCAGTTCCCTTTTGCAGTTGCTTCCTTTGGATCCATGACCCTTGAGAAACTCCTCTTGGTCCCAGTACTAAAAATGTTTGTCATCAAGCCTATTATTCTGGCTTCATGTTTTCCTAAGGATAGCTCAATTTCAAAGAGCCATGTGATTTTCTTTTGTTTGGTGAATGAAATCAATACCATATATGAAATATGAGGTAACTCATGTGAATTTGGTTTGAGTTTTTATACCAGAACAAAAGAATTGCACTATCCTGTCCTCAACCTATATTCTCAGAAATTTGAACAAATGATGGTCTTTATTGTAGATGTAGATACTGTCCTTCTTGTAACTGTTTTTCCATTTTCTCTCTATTTCTCTAGTAATCTTACATAGTTAAGATATTGTACATTTCTTGCATATTACGTTCAGGTTATATAAGTTGAAAGAATCAGGATGTTTTCTAGTACATTCAATTCTTGTATATCTGGTACATTTGTATCAAAGCTGCCAAGTTTAGCTAGGGCGCCATTCTGTATTTTAAAATAATGATATTTGTAGATGCTAATTTCAGATGGAACCGCAACTTCAGTTTTCAGTGTCCTTCTCAATCTGCAGCAGCTTTTCACTCAGTGAATGAATTGGTGGGCCATAATTCAGAGGGTATGCCTATTAATTGCCATTTGCTTTTCACCAGATTATGTGGCCTGTATAAAGTGCAGGGCAGGGCGGTGCACTGCATTGGGCTACCCTTGCCACCACCATTTTCTCCATTTTTATCTCTTTCCTATTTAAAATATTAACTGGATTTTGGATTCATGGTGGGATATTGTGGTCTAATTTGTCTTTCTCTAAACCTGTGTGTTTATTTGCTCTTTAATTAATTATTATATTTGTTCCTGGTTTCGACAGATTAATTAGAAAGTGAGGATGAGAAAAAGGACCAAATGCAGACAACAATGAAGAATTAATTAAATGTATATGTTTCACTTAAGATTTGAATGAAAAATATATTGAATTTGAGGATGGGTCAGGCCGCAAAATGGGTCATGACGACACGATTTACAGAGATAACCCGCTTAACACGGCTTGGTTGACATGAATGTCATTTTTGTTGTGCTTTTATCATTTATAAGCGTATGAGAGTACATAGATCACATAATTCAAAGGGTATGTCTATTATATGTGGACTCTATTGCTGACTTGGGTCTGGTTTGTACTTTGCTCATCCCTGTATTCCTGAAATTTCAACGACAAAAAGCTTTATTATTATGGTGTTCATGGTTTTTTATTTTTCCTCTCTGAAATTTTTTTGCATTTGGAAACTTGCGAGCCAAATTTAGGAACTTGATTGTGTTTTTCATTTTGGAAACGTAAGATCCATGCTAACTATAAATTATTTTTATTTGCAGATATTGTTGTTTGATCACTCATTTTTCTTGATAAGTACTGCATTGTGGATAGAGAGTGGTGTGGCAGCAATAGGCTTTAGCTGTGTTCAATTTGTTTTTCTCTAAGGAGAACAAAGACGGTCTGGACAAGTAATATATTCTTTATGAAAACAGCAGTTAAAGGACATTCTCTGCTCTGATTCTTATCCTGTAACTGCCTATTTCCTTCCGCAACAAGAATCAACCTTGATCCTTTGCCCTTGCTTTTACTTAGATCTGATACCCTGCCAATCAGCGAGTTGATATTCTTCAGATATATTTGATGGCTTTTAGTAAGCGTGTAGTTCGATTAGGTTTTGATTCGGCTGCTTATTTTTCCAAGTTACCGGCGGTTAATTTTTCTTCAACTTCTCTTGCTAACCGATTTGAGTACAGACAGTTATCGCAGCTTGTTAAACCTAATGGAAATCGTGCATTTCTTGTTGATACATTGGCTCTGGTATTTTGTTTTATTTATTTTGGCTTTTGCCAATAAAATTTGTCTTGGTCTTTCTTTCTAATTAAATATTTCTGAATTGGTAAAGGTGAGGGGTTTAGAAGCACAAGGTGTTCCTTCAAAGCAAGCAGAAGCGATAACTGCTGCTATCACTGAGGTTTTGAATGATAGTCTGGAAAATGTGTCACAGTCTTTTGTTTCCAAGGCAGAAATGCAAAAGGTAATGATCTTTCTGCCTTGCATTTGTTGTTTTGTATTGTGAAATTGGTAGTAATGTTTTTTCATTTCTTTATAGAGTGAAATGATACAAGAATCAAATTTGTCAAAGTTCAAATCAGAAGTGCAGAGTTCTCAGGTATCTAATTTTTTATGATTGTCGACTTTTTGCTTTCTGGTTATTGAATGCGTATATATTGTTATGAATTTGAACTTTTATGTACTAGAAATTATTTGATTTGCTTCTGGTTGGGTTTAACCACTATTTTAGACTTCATTCATCACATTCCCATTTTTATCCTACTTCATTTTATGGAACTGATAGAATAGAATAGGCTCTTTTTATTTTTGAGTATCTTATGATGGTTTTAACATGATGTTCCTTTGTAACATGAAATGGTCCTAGTAGGTTTTTCCGGTGAAATGTTTCTATGACAATTTTGTCTTGGTGTGACTTGCTGCACGATATTGATCTAATAGGCATTGCAAATTCACATCCCTTTTAAATGTGATAAGGTAATCAGAAACATAAATTGAGCTCAAAGGATGTTTTTCATTTGGAGAACCATTTTTATGTTACAACATTGAGGAGGTTTTAGTGGCATCATGGGATTATTTTTTCTAAACTATTTCTTATTGCAACTATCATCATTAATTTATCTTCACCCTTTGAAATTTGTTGCCAAACTACATTCTTATGGGGTTTTAATTCTATTCTAGAACACTATTTACTCTACATTTGAAGTAATGTCTGAATGGTGTAGAAGCTTGAGTGACATTCAAGACTGCCATAGTGCATGTTTAAAAGTATACACATCTCTTGTATATTTATCAGTTAAACAAGTACTTCCCAAAGCATAAAATTTGCTCGGTAGTTTCATTTTGAAAAAAATTGTGATTGACGAGAACCAATTGATTTTATCAGAATTTTAGCATTTGTGTATGCTCACTCTTAAAGATCCTCTATGATGCAGGAGCATCATTTTTCCCTGCTGCAGCGGGAAACTGAAAAACTACGGAGTGACATTGAGAAAATGCGTAGTGAGCTCAGGTTTGTGTTTTCAGCATCTTTTAGATTTGTTTGATATTCTAAGATTCATGTTCTAAGACTTTTCTGTTCTAAATCAGGTATGAAATTGACAAGGTTACTGCTGGGCAGCGCTTGGATCTAAATCTTGAAAGAGGGTAAGGAAAATGAACTCCAGTTATTTGCTAAGTCAGATTATCTACCTAAGGGGTGATTTGAATTGTGGGAACCTGCAGTATCAGTATCAGTATCCAGTGAGTTAAAATATTGGTGGAACCTTGATCTGTGTTTGGTACTAGATCCGGTTGTGCTCAGGAAATGAATAAAAAAATAATACTAGAAGTAAATAAAAGGTTTGCCTGAGACCTAGATTTTGTGAAGCAGCAGCATCAGTGAATGTAAATACTGAAAGCAACCTAATTTGTCATCTGTGGATTAGATTAGAAAGTGAACTGAATTCAAGATCTACCCATTCATAAATTAGCTGATGACGTATTCAGATTTTCCAAATAAATCTTGTAAATAATGGGGTTGGCTGTTTGACTAGAAATGTTCCAAGTTTAGATCAGTTATTTCGTTTTCTATTGTCCTTTTTTTCCTGTGGATGGGAAATGGTGTTGTATCATTTCTGTGATAATATTGGGGGTTAATGCAATCAGCAAACCAGTGATACTGAAATAAATACGACTTATTATTAGTTTTTGCTGAAAGATAAGATGTTCATTGGCTTTTCCCCCCCTGAAAAGAGTAACCTGATTAGTTTAGGAGGTACGGTTAGCTTGAGACAAGTTTGTTCTTGTCATAGCATCATTTTTAAACCAGTACTTGAATGTGAGCAAGAATTGGAGTACATCCCATCTTCATTTGTCTGAGTTTGATGCTTTTCTGACTTCACCACATGCTGGTTAACTGCACACAGGCGCATACGTGATGAGCTAGCAAATCAGAATGCAGAAACAACCAACTTGACAAACAAACTGGACCGGGTAAGCTTAGTGATGTCAAGAGACAAACAGATGTTTGCAACTTAGTTTTGTAACTGCTTGAAGTATTTGATTTTTATTTGTATAGGAAATTCATGCATTAAGAGCTCAGTTGGAAGCTGCAAAGTATGATGTAATTAAATACTGCATAGGTACCCTGGTCTCCATATCCGCGGTTGGGCTAGCTGTTCTTCGCATCTTGTTATAGATTTGACTTGGTATTTTGGTGATTTCTGGAAGAAACTCGAATTCATTCTTTTAGATAATTGTTGCTTTTTTCCTTGACAAAGAAAAAAGTCAGCAACATGATTTGGCATCATTTTCTTGTAAAGAGGCAATACACCTACGGTATATACATATGGGTCACAGTTGTCAATTTTATTTAGCTGGGGAATTACGATTCATCTCACATTTAAGAGGCTGTGGGTCATTTATGGTGGTGAAGCTTTTAAGTTTTCAAAAAAAAAAAAAAAAAAAAAAAAAGAGGATAAAAATGGTCCGTAGAAAATACCTCTGCGCTTTGAATTTTTAAATTGCCATTAAATTCAAATTGGTTTTGTTTTTGATGTAATGCGATTTTGCTATTTATTTAAAAGTTTCTTGTCCGCACCGCAATTACCCGAATTAGAAAGAATTTAAATTTGAATTAGAGGTAAAAATGACAATTGCTTAAACATTTGATATATGTGAAAGAATTTCAAATGTCGGTTGGAATTTAGAGTTTATAAGAAATATTGCAATTAACGTAGACAATGGTTATATAAAATGTCTTATATATTTACTTTATATTTGCTGTTATCTTTTGTATGTTAATCTCAACAATCATAAAACATAAATTTTAGTATTAGTGAGAGTATCATAAGAGTCAATATCTTAAATAAATAAAAAAACTTGTAAAGTTGAGTAATGCTCATCATTGAGTAACTAAACCTCAGTACAGTACTCTCCAAAGTATTCCTTTCTCGTAACAATGGCAAAGTCGCCTATCCCATCCCATCTCATAAAAGAGGATTAAAGAGTAAAATAATGCAGTTTCTCAAACTATAACGAATTGTAAGATGATTTGGAAACTATAGATAAAAGTAATGTGGAAAGAGAGATGATGAAAAATTTTATTACAAACGTGTTATTTCGTACAACGCGTTTAGAATAAAATTTTCGTACCGTCTTGCCAAATTATCTGTCATTTTGACAAATTTTTCATAGCTGAACACACTTGTAGGACCAGCGCTTTCATTATATTGGCACATTATCTCTAAAAGCGGTGGTGGGACCTATGAGTTAAGGAGAGCAATATTAATTCTTTGAGTTTTTGATGAATTTTGACAGATTATTTTATATGAATTATTGAAGTATTTGGAGTTAAATTAATTATATTATTTGTTGGAGATTAAAGTGAGATTTATATGTGAAGAAAATATGAAAATTACTAGAAATGCATTTGGAGGAATATATGATGTTTAGGGTGATTTTTGAAAATTTGGTGAATAGTGGTATATCGTATTTGTGAATAGTAACTCGTGTGAATAGTGACCGTAAAAGTGAAAAGTGACATGGTGATGTATTATATGAAATAAGTTATATGAGAATGATCTTAAGTTAGTTTAAAATTAGAAGAACTGCGTGGTTTGATAATAAATAATTATAAAGTCTAAGCCAAATAAGTAGATTAAATTAGATAGAAATATGTGAGTTAATTATATGTATTTCATTTTTAATTTAGCATTTGCATTCATGACATATTTTTAAAGTGTTTTTCTACTATGTGATTATTATAATTATTTTAAAAAGAGTATTACCTATATTTATAGTTATATTTATATATATTTCCAATTGTGGTTTAAATACGTGTTATGGACATGCGTCCTGGTAAGCTGCATCAGGACCTTGTGCGCACAGATATTACTGGTTTTATGGAATATAAGTATGATAAAGATGATGTGGATCATGGATAAGCTCGGTTGAGTAATTCCCGGGCTAGATGATATTATGGAATTGGAATTAAGTGAGGCTGGGTATGGTTTCGATTGAGTTATTCTCGGTCCTCCAGCCGACTTGGTGCGGGTTCGGTTGAGTTATTCTCGGTTCTCCAATCATTAGATTTAAGAGAGCCTGATGACTATATAGATTATGACATGTGGGTATTGAGATTTAGGGTCCATAACATATGAAAACTACTTATTGATATATTGATTTATTATTTGTTCTACAGAATTCAGGTGTGTGAATACATATATAGTATATATGGATTTGTATAGTGTTTTGTAACTGGATGAGTGCTAAATTACTCATGTATTGCACATAATTAATTCTCTGAAGGAGGTCTAACTCCCTAAACTTTTCAGGAGACTAGAAGTGAGTTGCAGCCCAAGACATTTCTCCGGGCGGCACCGTTATCTTATTATGTAAGTTTATTATTAATCGTATTTTATGTATTAGATTCTAGACCGCAGTACCAAATTAAGGACTATGTTTTAAGTTGAGTATGTTAAAAGGTTTTAATATGACAAGCATGATGAATTTAATTATTGTATGATTGTGCATTTAATATTGATTATGGTTTTAAGGCTTACTACGGGTTCCGGTGGTATTAAGCCTACCCATTTCCTAGTGCCGGTCAAGTTTTGAGGGATGTGTCGTGACACTTGTACACTATTAGTAATTATCATAATTATCTAAGAATAAAATATGATAGATTTCATAAAATTAAACATTGAAATAATATATTGAACTCTAGCACAATTATCATGTCAAATTCAATATGCCTTACATTCACATAAAAAGGTTAATTTGTTCATAAAATATACGTTTTCTTACATTGATAAACCCTAAATTTATTTTCTAGGAATACAATTTCATACATATTGTATATTAAATTTTCAAAATTATATATCATACTTACCAAATCAGAAATATCCCAAAATGGTTATAGATTTTCCTTTTAGCTTCAACCTCAAATAATATATAAAAATTCCCAAAATTATTTTTTTATGAATAAATTTACTAGTATATAAATTTAATGCAGGATAATTTATTTTTTTTCTAAAAAAAAAAGACTAACCTAACCTTTTTTCCTTCCAGTTGAATGTGGTTAGAGGTGGCCAAATTGGACCTGAACCGGTCGAACCGGACCTACTCAAAACCGGTCAAACCTTGAACCAGACTGGATCGAAACCGGACCGACTGTTCAGAAGAAAAAAAGGCTAAGGTTCAGGGTCAATCAACCCCTGAACCTTTGAACTGGTGGTTAACCGGTGATTCTGAACTAATATTTGAACCGGCGGTTCAACCCTTAGGTTCAATCAAGGGTAAGTTGTAATATAAATTAATATTATGTAAATTATTAATTGTAAAATAAAAAATGTAAGTTGTTTTTCATATTTGAGAAATTATATTATTTTGTTACGCGTATTAATAATTTATCGAGAAATGTCTACATCGAAACACGCAAATTGAATTCTAAATATTTATTTAAAAGGGTTGAACCTGAACCTGATCAAACCCTGAACTTGAACCGGACCGGACCTGATCCACGGTTCATCCTTTTTAAAAGTTAAGGTTCAGGTTCAAGGATTTCTTAAACCTGAACTGGCGGTTCATGAACCGTGGCCACCTCTAAATGTGGTCCTTACATGTATGTGACGAAATAAAATTTTTACAAGTTTGCTAAAAGTGACAAATGATGAAAGAGTTGAAATGAAAATTTTACAAGTTCGCTAAAAGTGAGAAATTGTGAAAGAGTTGAATGGGAGAACAGAAGAAGATGAAAATTGAAAATTGAGTAGGAAAGCTTGGTCGGAGGAATTAAAGTGATGAAGTGTAAAAAAAATCTATACTTTCAAAATGATAGTATATCAGATTGGCGCATCATGAAAGCGCTGGTACTACAAACGCGTTCAACCATAAAAAGTCTGCCAAAATGAAAGGTATTTTAGTAAGGCGATACGAAAATTTTATTCTAAACGCGTTGTACGAAATAACGCGTTTGTAATAAAATTTTTCATTATCTCTTTTTCTATATTAGTTTTTCTCATAGTTTCCAAATCATCCTACAATTCACTATGGTTTGAGAAACTGTATTATTTTGCTTTTTAATCCCATAAAAGTAGGGGTGAGCAAAATCGAACAAATGTCCAAAAACTGAAAATCCAAACCGATCTATTTTATAGTTTGGTTCGGTTTGGTTTTAAGTTGTTAAGAAGTTTGGACTTCGGTTCGGTTCAAAACCGAAAAAACCGAATAATTAGTAAAATACTAAAATTAATTATAAAATTAATATATACTGATCATAGTTGTGAAACCAGACCGGACCGGCCGATTGGACCAGGTTCGACCGGAATCAGAGGTCAGACTGATCGGTTTCTATCCGGTTTTCATTTTGGTCAATAACTGGTCAATCTTCGATCGGACCAGCAGGTCGAACCGGAAAACCGTGAACCGGTCCGGTTTTCCGGTTCGACCAGACTTTTAAACAAAAAAAAATTATTTGAATATAAAATTTAAGTTATTATTTTAAGGTGGTTTTAATTAAAATAAAATATTTTTTGTATTTTTAAATTATTTTAAATTAAATTGACATTTTATTGTAACTAAAAAAATTATATTTCATAAATTGAGTTTTTTTAATTAATATATTGTGTTTGAAATGTTTAAACTTAAAGAATTATAATAAAAATATTCAAATTTTTATAAATTATAAATATAAAAATAAAAATATTTTAATATTTTAATATATTTATTAAATCCGGTTCGATTCCGGTTTATTCCGGTTTAATCCAAAATCCATGAATCCATCCCTTCACCGATTCGATGACCGGTCCGGGTCTGAAAACCATGATACTAATTGTTTAGATGCTAATTTATAGTTGTTAAAACTTGACAGTTGAAAAAAAAATTAGAGAAGTTTAGTATTTTATTGTGATGTAATAATATTATTTAGGATTATTGATTTTTTAAGTTAATTTTTTGTATTTCTTTTTTTTTTTTTTAAACAAACTACTTATATAAAATTTTTATTTTGATCTTTTTTTTCAAGAAGTTGATGTTTTTGGTTCGACCCAGTCCAAACCGAAACAAACTCTACATAAAAGAACTTCACTGATATTTAGTTAAAAAAATAAATCCATTCGAATCCCTAAAAGAAAAAAAAGGCTTTGCTTGACAAACAAGTTCAAGTTTTCTACTTTTGAGGTGAATGCCTAACTAACTGTTAACGGCTTATCCATTTCAACCAAAAAAAAAAAAAAAAGAACTGTTGCTAACGGCATGTGAAGGATATGCACAGTTGCGTTGCCACTTGCAAAATTTAAGGATGCAGCTTTTTCAGTAGTATTATTGTCCAAGATTTCGGCCATCTTTATCTTCTCAATCAAAATCATATTCATCTTATTTTATTTTAATCAAAGGTTATTATTGCATATGAGTTGTAGCTATCGATATAATTGCAGTTTATTAATTACTTCTTTTGTATTTTGCTATTCTAATTTTGTATTAGTCCCACCTATCTCCTTATTGATTAAATTGAGCATTTAAGGTCAATTTTACCCATGACTTGGCTTATTAAATATATAATTCATAATTTTTTTTTTATATGTATTACTTTCTCATATTAACATGTGTTAATATGAACTAATTTACTCTAAAATATCAAATTAAATAACGAAATCAATATTCACACTCGAGTTTTGATGAAATTGACCCTACAATTCAAGTTCAGTAATAAATTCATCATTCGTCCATTAAATTAATATGTTTTACCTTTTATGTACTTTTATTTTATTAGATTGGCCTAATTGTTTATGAAAGCAATCAATCACCAGCAATAATATTTTTCCTTTTGGTCCTATTAATTAATGATATTAAGAAGTCCTTATTTCATACACGTGAAGTTACATACCAATTATCTACAATGCTCCCCACCTTCATTAACTTGTAATTAATTAATTTTGATGGTTGAATAAAGTTAATTAAAGAGAAATTTAAATTGAAAGTAGATACAGTACTTATTAATTTTCTCCTGTGAAGAATATAAGATCAAAGCCGTTCATCAAGATTAAATACTGACCATTCATCTGTAACTAATTGTTGGAGGAAATTTGAAATATAAAACCTACTCGTATGCTATACTGCATTCAATTAAGACGAAATACAACCTTTTTCTCCTCTCTTTTTAGTTTCATATGGTATCAGAGTTTAAGCTCCGATCCTGAGGAGAAATGACACGCCGAAGACGAAATCGGAATTGCGAATTGAATGTGAATGAAGAGTTCACTGATGAAGAGGAGCAGAATGCTTCGCAAATTGGAGATTCACCTCTGACCGCTTCTCGAACAACAATGAAAATCCAGGTTTAATTCTTACCGCTGTTCAATTAAATGGGAACAACTATATGGCTTGGAGTCGAGCAATGATTAGGGCTTTAAAGGTTAAAGAAGTTGTTGATTTGGCACTTAAGGACCAAATTGTACCGGAGGAAGGGACTTTGGCTTATAAAAAATGGTTGAAGACAGATTGTCTTATCACTTCTTGGATCTTGAATTCGATTTCAAAAGAAATTGCTGAGGGTTTTCAGTATGTTTCAACTGCTAAGGAATTGTGGATGGATCTAGCACATCGCTTTGGTGAGAGTAATGGGCCTCAGATTTTTCAGATCAAGAGAGAAATAAGCCTAGTTTCTCAAGGTAATCTTTCTATTATGATGTACTACAACAAATGAAGAAATACTGGCATTTTTTAGGCCAATGCCATCATGTCAGTACGGAGTTACTAAGAATTGTGTTTGTAATGCATTTCAAAGGTTAATGGATTTGAATGAAAAAGATAAACTCATTCAATTTCTTATGGGATTACATAATCAGTATGATAATGTGCGAAATCAGATATCTCTGATGGATCCCTTACCTACTTTGAACAAGGCATATTTAATGCTGTTACATGTTGAAAAATAGAATGAGATTTCTTATGATCAATTTATTGATATGGCTAGTTTTCTGCGAAATGATAATAAAGGGAAGCATGTTAACAAAGGAAAAGGAAATAATAAAGTAGTGGAGTCAAAAGATGATTTGTTTTGTGATAATTGTGATTCAATTGGACATGAATGAGCTACCTGTTTTAGAATAATTGGATATCCAGATTGGTGGGGTAATGGTAAAGGGAAAGGAAAAGGGGAGGATTTTGGCCACAAGAAACACAAGGGTTCAAGTTCTAAACAAAGAGCTAATGTAGTTCACAAGGGTCTCATGAGCAAGACCATGACAGATGCAAGTGATTCAGATCAAGAGAGTGGGCAAGAAGAAGGTCCTGACATGAATACAATGATCAAAGAAGTCTACAAAATGATGAAAAGAAGAATGCAATTCTTAACTCACCAGTATATTCAGATTTTTCTGCTTTCACTAGTTTCTTAAGTAACTCATAGGATACAATTTATTTGCATGATGATAATGCCTATTGGATTTTGGATAGTGGCGCCACCTCCCATATGAGTCCAGCTAGTAGGAATTTTGGAAATTTGCATAGATTGCTGCATAACCAACATGTGATTTTGCCCGATGGTAGTTTTTTACAAATTAAAGGAAAAGGAGAAGTAATGTTGTCAAAACAGCTTGTGCTACATGATGTGTTGTTCATTCCCAAGTTTCAATAGAACTTTTTATCTATTAGTCAGTTGCTTTAGCAGTATAAGTTGGAGATAGTTTTTTACCAGAAGTATTGTTATTTGCAAGACCTACAAAATAAAGTAATTGTGGTTGTGGCTTGGCTAGTAGATGGATTGTATCTCTTGGACAAGATGTCCTTTTCTTCTGGATCATTAATAAAGCGAAATAGATGTGTAGTTCAGTTAAGACTGATTTTGTAAATTTGGTTTCTTTTGGTGTTGTAGATTATGATATTTGGCATTTTAGGTTAGGCCATGCCTCTCTTGATGTGTTGAGTCATATATTTGATCCTATGATTTCGAAGTCTTGTATGAATGATGATTGTGAAGTTTGTCATTATGCTAAGTAGCATAGACTGGTTTTTCATAGGAGTTTTATTTCTACCAAACGAAGGTTTGACATTTTACATGTGGATTTGTAGGGTCTGTATAGAATTCCTTCAGTTATAGGAGCAAAATATTTTTTTTAACTCTTGTTGATGACTTTACTTGGGTTACTTAGATAGTATTGTTGCAGCATAAGTCACAAGCTGCTTATGCTTTATAGTGTTTTTTTGCTATAGTGCCTACATAGTATGATACCAAAGTGAAGGTTATTCGAACTGACAATAGGAGGGAGTTTATTAATCAGATATGTCAAGATATGTTTGCTGCATAAGGTATACTTCATCAAAAAACCTGTGTTTATACCCCTTAGCAGAATGGCATCATTGAAAGGAAGCATAGGCATCTTTTATAAGTGGCTCGTGCGATTTGATTTTAAGCTTCAACGCCAGTTAAATTTTGGAGTGAGGCTCTCCAGATGGCTGTGGTATTTATTAATGTTTTGCCTATAAAATTGTTGCAATGGATTTCCCCTCATGAACGGTTTTATGGTGCAAAGCAGAATTATCAAAAATACTTTGTTTTTTGTTGTCAGTGTTATTTTACTAATGTTACACCTTTTAAAGACAAGTTTACTCCTAGAGCCAATAAAGGGGTCTTTATGGGGTTTTCACAAGGCTATAAGGGTTATAAATAAGATTTGGGATTTGGTTAATGACAAGATAGTGATTAGTAGGGATGTGGAGTTCCAAGAATCAATTTTTCCTTTTAAGTCTGCAATGGAAGCAGTGCCATATGCAATTCTTTCTAGTGAGGTTCCAATGGTTCAGGATTCCTGCCCTGTCCGGAGATCAAGTCGACCACATATCCAACCAGCCTGGATGAAAGATTTTGTTGCCAGCTCTACTGATAAAGCATCTTCAGGTTTGGGCATTCTTGTTGTTTTGTCTCATGGTTATAGAGCATTTATGGCCAATTTGTTTAAAACAAAAGAACCCACTCATTATTATGAGGCCAAGACTGAACCATATTAGGTTGAGGCTATGCACCAAGAGCCTACTGCTTTAGAAGCTAATGACACATGGAAACTAGTGCCTTTACCACCAGGAAAGAAACCATTAGCTACAAAATGGGTTTACAGGATAAAATATAAACCAACTAGAGAAATAGATAGATATAAGGCAAGGCTTGTAACTAAGGGGTATAATCAAGAATTTAGGGTTGATTATCATGAGAGTTTTAGCCCTGGTGCCAAATCAGTCATAGTAAAGTTGTTTTTAGCTATTGGTGCTACTAACAGGTGGCATACACATAAGATTGATGTTAATAACGCTTACCTTCATGGATTCTTAGATGAAGAAATTTACCTACAGCCACCATTGGAATATCATAAAGCTAAGAAAAGGGAGGCATGAAAGTTGATAAAATCACTCTATGGGCTAAACAGGCAGGCAGATAGTGGCATAATGAATTGTCATTGAAATTATTTGCTTATGGGTTAACAAGATCATATAATGATCATTGTTTCTTTTATCAGAAAAGAGAAACTAGTTTTTTAGGTTTAATCATTTATATGGATGACATTTTGATTATGGGATATGATGAGAAGCAAATTACAACCATGAAGGACTACTTGTATAAACTTTTCACCATTAAAGACTTAGGTTCCACTAAGTACTTTCTTCATATCGAAATTGCCAAGTCTGATGCTGGAATTTTATTATCTCAGTCAAAATTATATAATTGATATACTGAAGGATGCAGGATTGATTGATTCCCATGAAGTTGCAAATCCCATTGCTCATGGTATTGACATGACTACAGAAGGAGAACCATTGTTAGGTCCTTTTGTTTTCAGACGATTGGTTAGAAGAATGCTATATTTGCAATTCACTAGACCTGATCTCTCTTTTGTCATGCAACAACTCAGTCAGTATATGCAAAAGCCATGTGAGCATCATTTGCAGGTAGCAAAATATGTTCTACGATATCTGAAGGGTACAATACAATATGGCTTGTTTTATTCTAGCAATGTGATGTTTAGGTGGTTACAGCATACTATGATGTAGACTTGGGCAAATGAAAGCTTACCATGCGATCCTTAACTGGTTATTGTGTTTTCTTAGGGACTTCACTAGTTTCTTGGAAGACAAAGAAATAATCTAAAGTTAGCAAGTCTAGTACGGAGGTAGAATACAGGATTATGGCAACAACTACATATGAATTGAAATGGATACAGTATATCTTGAGTGATTTTGGGATTAATATCCAATTGCCAATTACTATGCATTGTGACAACAAGTCTACAATATCATTGGCACATAATCCAGTCTCTCATAACAGTACTAAACACATCTTTATCGATTGTCATCTCATTAGGGATCACATTGCTGATGGTTTTGTTCGTACTCCATATATCACTAGCACACAACAACTTGCTGATTTGTTCACCAAAAGATTGAGCTTGAATCACATGCTTCCTGCCTTAACCAAGATAGATTTGTTCAATGCTTTACCAACTCCATCTTGAGGAGGGGGTGTGAAGAATATAAGAACACAGCCGTTCATCAAGATCAAATCCTGACCATTCATCTGTAACTAATTGTTAGAGGCAAACTGAAATATAAAACCTGCTTGTATGTTGTACTGTATTCAATTAAGACGAAATACAATCTTTTTCTCCTCTCTTTTCAGTTTCATATCTCTTTTGTATGATAATTAAAATACATCTTCATAAGAAAAAGATAAGTGTCAGTTGAACATCTATGTTAATAGAGTATATAAATAAAAAACAGAGAAAAGGAAAAGAAAAACATGACTTAAAAAAAAAAAAAAAACTAGGTAATCATTTAATTAAAATACCAACAAGATATAACATACTAACAAAAGGAATAAATTTTGCTATACATCATGTACAAAAATCGGTACAAAAGTTACAACGGGCATATTACATAAAAGTAAAATTAAACTAAAGAACCTAAAACTATACTTTGAAAGAAATTACCATTTGCATTGACAATCTAAAGCTGTAAAATATTATGCAGTACAATTTTTAACTCTTAAACCTTCTAAGCAATTAGATCTGAATCGATCTTTTTGAAATCTTGTAAAGCTGACTATATATGAAGCACTGATCATGAAATACCATAAAAAATTATTGTTTACGCGTATCAAACTTGAGAAAGAGAGATCAAATAAACTTTTGTGTATAAAAGTAGATATAATGGGTAGAAGATTAAAAATATAAATTTCAAGCAAAAAGAAATGAAACACCAAAATAGAAAATCCCAAAGGTGAGACAAATAGAAGAGAGGAGAGAGAAGGAAGTCATCCTTAAAAATGAAAAACTTGTTCTTACGGAAAGAAGAAAAGAGAAAAAAAAGAAAGAAAGAAAGAATGTAAGCATTTATTCATGCTGATGTGTTGGTATACACTTTAACAATTAATTTTTCAAAAAAGAAAAAGCAAAAGAAGTAAAGCATATTATAATCATAGTAAGAAAAAAAAAAATGAAAAAGGAAAAGCACCGCCCGGCTCCACTAGTAAGTAAGGGGATAAGAATCTCTTAAACCATAATACGGCCAACGCCTCCTATCCTTTTGTCGTATGCCCCTTCCTCACTACTTTGTTTCTAAGGATAACTAAAACAAGTAAATTTATGTGGTTTTTCTGTTTTTCTACCAATTTTGGTTTCTATTTTACAACTTCACAAGTAAAACCCTTCTTAAACATATCATCTAAATACTGTTTTATTCCTTAACTTTTGTATATTCGTTAATACAAGTATAATGGACCTTAGTAATAAAGCTATGAAATTTTTGAGAACTATATATATATTTGACAAATTAAATAATGTAAAACTTGAAAAATTACTGAAAAAGTAAAATTATGGCAATAAAATTTCAAATATTGATGGAAAATTTGTAGATAACATGGACAAATTATTAGGAGGATAAATAGAAGAAAACCTTGAGGCTTGCATGGAGCTCGGAGCAAACATATCCGTGTTCACATTGTTAACTCGACCTTTGTGTTTCATTCAAAGTTATTTAGCATTTGACATTTGAATACCCATGTTATTTAAGAATATTCCAACAATATTTGATTTTTTTTTTTGTTTTGTCATTTTTCTATTTCTTGTGATGTTTTCATTATTTAATTAAAAGAATATTGTTTTCCAAAAATTTCAGAGCTTTATTGTCAATGTCCATTATATTTATATAAACTACTGTGCAAAAATTTCAGCTAACAATCCAAAAGATTAAACAGTTTTTAAAATGAGTTTTTGATGGGTGACTTTTTATTCTAGCTAACTAGTTAATTGTTTCTAAAAAACAAAAATTTCATTCTTTTTATTTATCAATTTTTAAAACACAAACACGTACTAACAAATTTTTTTTTCTTTCATCTTTCCCTTTTATCTATATTCAAAAAAATTATATTGGAGTCTTAACAGGAAATACAACAAAATCATGTCAAAAAAGAACACAAAACATAGGTGATTCGATTCGATAAAATCATGTCTCAAAATAAAATTAATTCAGCCAAACCTCAAAATGCAACGATTCCTACAACTTTGTTTCAGTCTTAATTTTTATTTTACCCAATTCATATCTCACACATTCCTAAGACTTCGTTTTCAATAGGGACAAATCCATGAACCAAAATTCAAGCCAACATTATTATTATTATTATTATACCAGCAAAAGTTCCACACAATTTATGGAATTATATACACGTATGTACATCTCGAAAATCACAATTTTAATATCATAAGGTTTTTTTTTTTTTTTTTTTTTTTCTAATGTAGATGCACTTATAGTGTCGTTTAGATTACGAATCTAGAGTTACGTTATAGACTACGAAATAAAATATTATACCACCAGGGATATATACATGATTAAATTGTCACTATCCAATATTAATAAAATCGGATCGACAAAGAAACTAACAATGTCACTGGTTTATGATTTGATTAGTTCAATCAAATTTAACTATTTATTTTTTTAAACATTATTATTTAATTAATTTTATAAAATTATTACACTGGAGATAAAACTGGTTTGGTTCGCCCACAAAACTGTCAATCGAATCAGTTTTGATTGGTTTTCTGATAATCCAAATTTCATATCAAACTGATCAAACTAATGATTGATTTGCAATTGTATTGGTCGAATATGTCGATCCAATTTTGATAACATTACGGCTATATGACCCTGAATTTTAATCCATGAAAAAAAAGTATTATTACTAGGTGAATTATCGTTCATTTTGAATAAACTTTAGGAAGATGAATATGTATCATCAAGGTAAGGCATTCATAGAGGTTTATTTGTAAACTTTAAAAATAGATCTTAAACCAGGGGTTATGCAAGCTTATATCATCGGTGCTTATATCTAATTAGATGTACGATACTTTAAATGGCAAATTAAAATAAAAAAAAAATTATGGGTTTTCTGTGTGTACTCCTGTCCTCGTTAAGATATTTTTTCTTTTTTTTTTTACAAAAAAAAATTATTCAATTTTGAAGCCACGTCATTTTTAAAGTTCAACATAGTTTTAACTGAAATTTGAAAACCTTATTTTTAATTTCATTTTAGTATTACAAAATTCAATTATTTATATGAGATAAATATATAACTAGATATAAAATAATATAAATAATTATAGTTGGAGATTTAACAGGGATATTGTCGGGATCCCCACAGAGACTAAACGGTGACGGTGGTCCGACGGGGTGAGGAGAGGTAATTCCATCCCCGTCTCCGTTTAGCATACGAGGATAAATTTATCCTCGCCTCCACCCCGCGGGGATCCTAAACAGGGAATCCTCGTCTCCATCCGGCCGACCCCTGTGTCCCTTTTGACAATCCAAAGTATAAAAAAAAGGACAACTAACATTTTTCCATTAAAAATGATGATAAAGCAGATGGTTTTTTTGGCTATTTAATGTTCCAATAATTTATACATGTTATTTAAGAGTTTTATATCAAATTTTTAATACTTTCGAATATTTTTCAATTTGTTATGATTTTTTTAAAATTTATTATCATTATTGAATTCGGAAAAATATTACGCTTTTCGAAAATTTTCAAAATTTATCATCATTTCTATTGTATTTTTATTAACCAACTTGAAAATTTTGAGTTCAAAATAAACAAGAATATCCTATGCAATATCATGAATTAATTTTAGTTGTCCTTTTTTTGTTAACATTTTAAAACAGAATCCTTTTTTTGTAACAAAAAAAAAAAAAACCAATTCTTTATTTGCAAAAAAGTGAAACCACAAGATTTTTTTTTCCTGTAATTTGTGTTATTTCAAAAAGATTGTTTTCAGATTTGATTAACCAATAGGGTTTAAGATTGTATTGTAATAATATTTCTATAGCTTTAAATTTTTTATAACAATTATTGTATTTTGAAGTGTAGTTAAATTTCTGATAAGAACTATTGTCTTTTGAAGTATAGTTTGTAAGAATTTTAATTTAGTTTTACATTTTATGGTATTGTTTGTTATTTGTAATTTTTATTTGTTATTTGTAATTTTTATACTTTATTGGGGTAAATTACACCTATGGTATATAGACTTTGTCTAATTTCACATTATGGTACACAGACTTCGTTTTTACTCAACAAAGTACATGAACTTAGTAGTGACCTACCATTGTGGTCTAAATCACCTGTAAATGACCGGTCAACACGCCACGTCAGCGCTTTGACCCTTCTTATGAATGCATGCGGGCCCACATATCACTTGAAAAGACCCATTTGCCACTCTCTCATTTTCCTTTCCAAATAATTTCCATTCTCATCCTATCTTGACATTTTTTCTCTCCTTTGCTTTGCTTTCTCTCTCCTTTGCTTTGTTTTCTCTCTCTTAAATCTACGAAGAAAGCCACCCTCCTAAATTCTGAATCTCATCTCTCTCACTTAAAACTGAAAAAAATTTCTCTCCAACTGCTAGAAACCCTAAATCAAAAAAGCGAACGAATAGGAAAGGGGAAATCGTTGACTGAAACAAGAAAAGAGGGGAAAAGTGAAACTTACTAGCGAAGGAGAAGGAGAAATAGAGGAAAAAGAGAAAGAGAAAGATGGGTTTGGGATGAAGCTGCTGGTGCTGCTCCACACAGAAGCTATTAGTTCTCAGTTTTTTTTTTAATAGTGTTAATTGCAGGTAATTTAATTAAGAGATATGATTGTGATCCAATCCAAAAGAAGTATAAATTGCAGAATATTATTAAAAGAGTTGGTGTGAGTTTTAATTGAAGAGATTCTGAATTTATATGCTATTTTACATTTCTTTTTCTTCCCATTTTGTGTTGGCTTCTTCATCACTTCTTTCTTACACTGCTTAAGAAAATGTTTCTGGCATTTTAGAGCCACTGATTGAGAGAACAAAAAAAAGCCTTGCCATTGCTTAAGCTAGTTAATCTACCAATTGAAAGAAAAACAACTTTAATTTAAAATTGAATAAAAAATACAACACTGTTGAGACTTAATAAAATATTTCCATGCCATTGCTGTCCAACACATTTAAATGTAATATTCTGATCTTCTTAAGGAACAAAAGATAATGAGAGCCAGAATCAGAATACATACATTCTGTCATATAAAAAAAAAACCCAAAATGACAAGTTCAATGTTTAGTCACATAATATTCAAAACAAGGACCAAATATCAATCAGCTAACATATAATCATATCCATCTTCTTCTTGGAGATGCTGTAGAAGTACTTCGAGTGACAGGCCTCCTATTAGTCTTTGGCTGAGGCTCAATTATATTGCTGGTCTGAATATGCTGATCAGAAGATGCAACAACTGATGTAGCCTGTGAAGAAGATGGAGGAACATTTGCAGAATAGGAAAAAGATGCAACAACAGTTAAATGCTGGGAAGAATATGCAGGAATGCTTGAAGCTCATGGATAATTTGCACCTTGGCTTGAGGTTGCAAATGTTTGGCTTGACCCCTAAATGATATAAATAAATAGATTTAAAATACAAAATTACAACTACTAAATTAAGATAGTAAACTAACATCTATTGTTACTCTTTTGTTTGATCTATCAATATATACTAAACAAAAGCAACCAAATCTTTGATACTTCTTAATTATCTCTCAAAATGGAAACAATACTAATTAAAGAAAGAACATTTTTATGGCAGATTTCACAATATAATAATGTAATAAATGTATCATCATATACCAAAAAAGTACATTATAAATTACATCCATCATCCACCTCACTGTATGAGGTAGATTAGTAGTTCTTGGTGCATTTCCTCCATTTATTGCTCGACCTCCCCTTGATGCCCTACCTTGCATTGTTGCTGTACCTCCGATTGTAGATCTACCTCCCCTTGGTGCACGTCCTCCATTTGAAGTTGAAGTACTTGCAGTACCACTTTTTCTTCTCTTTGGCTAAAACTAACAAAATAAAAACAGTGAACACACACATATAACATTGACATTCATATAAAATGTCACAAATACATATACTTGTGGCTGTGTTAGTATATTTGTTCCTATGCATGTCCTAGTGTTGTGATTTTTCCTACCACACCTGCTACATGTCATACTTATATTCCCTTTCCTCCTTAATTTACCTTATGCAGTTGCAATTCTAACTCTTCCTTCTTGCTTTCTTCTTTCTTCCTCTTTTAACTTTGACTGGAGATGGAGGAATAATAGGAACACCTTCTTCAACAACTGGCCACTGATCATGTCCATTAGTATGCTCGATAAAAAAGCTATACACCTTCAGATATGTTTCAGATGAATAACATTCTGCAAGATAATCTATCGGGTTCTAATTTTGAACAAGGATTGCAGCAATTACATGACTTCATGGTATGCCAGTCAACTGCCATCTTCTACAAGTACAAGTATGGCCATTTAAATCTATCACATATTGATCTCCCAGCCTATTGATTTGAACCCTAGGACCACCAGAAAAGGTTGCTTCCAAATGCATTGCAAACTCTCTATTCTTTAGAAATTTCTTTAGAATTTTTTGACACCATTTCCAAGTGCTATTCTTTACTGAATCATACTTTGACTTGACTCTTTTCATCAACTTGACTTTGATCATTTCATTGAGTGTAATGATGCCCTTGTCCTTGGTATCCAAAATGTATTTGTTGAAGCACTCACATAAGTTGTTTAATAGCATGTCACACTGACACCTATCTGTAAAGCAAGCTTTAGACCAATGCTTACATGGTCTCTTTCTAAGCCATTCTCTAGCTTCAGGACATTTTTCTTCAATCTTCTCTCGCCACTTATCCAATTTTGCTTGATATGGTACTTTTGCTACATTCCAAAGTAGGTCTTTTAATTCTTTCCCTTTGAATTTCCCCCTAAAATTAGTGTACATATGTCTAACACAAAGTCTATGTTCTGCTTTAGGGAATAGGTTCTCAACAACATTTATTAGTCCCTGCAAAATATTCATATAAAAAAATGTATGAATATCAACCAACTTGTACATACATCACGATAGTTAATGACACTGACAGTCATTACCTAGTGTATACATGCATCAAGACAGTTAATGCGACATAAATTCTTTTCTAATTCATATTTTCACCAAACACTAAATTTGTTCATAGTTTAATGGCATGTACAAATCAAAACTGAATAATAGTTGTTAACATTAAGAATCATACCTTTTGTCTATCCGACATGAATGTTCAATGTTGGCTGTTATGTATATCCAAATCAGTAGCAAGAATCTCTGAGAACCAAGTCCAAGTTTCAGTGCTTTTTGTCTCCACAATTGCCCATGCAATAGGGAATATGTAGTCATTTGGATCAATCCCTATAGCTAAAAGAAGTTGTCCTCCATACAAGCCTTTCAACCAACATCCAACCAAGGAAATGAGATGCCTATGGCCTACCTTGAATCCCATCTTCAATGCATGTGGGCAAACATACATACCAATAAATCTACCATCTTTCCATCTCCCTTTCACAGTAGTACCGGGATTAGATATTAGTAGCTCAGCCCTATATCTGTAAAAATATAGATATGTTAGCCTGAAACTTGTCATATTATACAATAAACTAAGCCAGCTAGTGAGTTTTCGAACAATTAACAACTCTAAATTCATTGAATTTTATGATAACATTAGTAAACTCCAAATTCATTTTCAAAACTAGCAGAATCTTTGAAGTACTAATTCAATATATTGTATTAGTTCGATATATGAATTATAAATACTTGATTGATTCCTATTTCCTAGTACAAATGGTAACATAACAAGAAGCAGTAAATTTTTGACAGAGGCAGAATATTGGTAATTAAGTAATTCAAATAGGCCTGCCCTTTGGAACAATTTGATCCTCAATCCACATGTAGATGGGAACCAACACATAGTATGTGGATGCTATGGCCCCGAGAAACAAGCACAAAAGGAATACAAATGGATTCATAGGCTTCTTCACATCTGCCTTTAGACCCAGCTGAACTAAGGCAGTTTTGAGCTTCATCAGACCATGGTATAACACTTCATGATACAATGCATTCATAAATAGATATTTGTTTATTAACACAACAGCTTAGTTCAACGAAAGGAACAAGCTAATAAAGGTGAATTCAACCAAATAAATTGCTGCTAAGTTAGTCATCAAAATTGAATTCTGAAGAATATAGACAGATCTAGGCCAAGGCAATGACCATATGCTGTGTAGTTCAAATGAAACTATCTCAAATTTTCTAAATATCAGCTGACACCCCAAAAAAAAAAAAAAGAAAAACTTCTTCGTGTTTTAGCCATTATCATGACGGTTCAATGATTTCAAGACTTTTGTTTATGAATCTCGCTATGATAAATTAAAATGCACTTGTATTTCTATGCAGACAGTCTTTCAAACAAACATTGCTCTTAAATTATCAGGACCAAGTCTTTTATAAAGATTCTAGGCAGCTATTCTACGAGTGTGATACAAAGTCGACCAATAAATTCTTGATGCAAGGCACCCATAAATGAGGTTATAGAATAAAAACTCAAACTAGCAAAGTCCAATGTCTTAAACGATGAATTTGTTAACAATCCCTCCTGACCACATCAACCATTTGGTAGGAATAATGAAAGTAGTTGATAGATTCTAACTATATGATCATTTGTAACCATATATGTAACAAGACAAATCAACAATGAATTGATACCTAAATATATATATATATATACCTGGATTTAAACCTAAAGGATTATAAATACATAAATGGAAAATATACCTGTAAATATTGTCATATTGGGTCTTCTCATCTCGATGTATCTTCTCAAGTGCTTATCCTTTTGCTCTATATGCTTTCATTAAACCCACAACAAGGCTTTTGGTTCTTCTGATGTCATCTATATGAGCTTGGACCTTCCAATCTGGATCACTCCTAGATGCTTCCAAATATCATTGTGCAATCCATTTTGAAGTTAGATGGAAATTTCTATGGACTTTGCCACAAAGATGTTTAAATTCACCACTTTTAATCTGCATCGTATGGCTACTTTCATCACCCATAACTAGTCTTGAAGCATATACTCTCCATGGACATTTTTTGTTTTCTTTAATTACAAATCCTTTACAAAATGCTTCAATTTTCTTTTTTTCATTCCGAGGAAACCAGATCTGAAATCTATTGTTTATCCTATGGTTCATACAAGCTTATTTAAACTCAGCACCGTTAGTGAATAACTTGCTAATTCTAAATTTAGGGTCTTCTATATCCCTTTGTGCATCAAATTCTGGATTTCTTAGCCCTCCTTCATTGTCAGAGTTAGATTTTGTGTAAAGAGCATCAGAATCACCATAATCTGAGGAATTGTTTCCCTCTTCAAAATTCATTTGTGTGTCAAATCCTCCGCTTCTTACTTCAGCAGCACTACCTTTAGGCCTTCCTTTTGATCTAGTTGCTGGTCCAGTCCTTGCATTCTCAACCCCATTAACTAAATCGTCATCATCTTCTTCTAGCACATAATCAAGGTCATGAAATTTTGTTGCAGCTTCTTCTGTATTACCACCAGTATGTCCATCAACTGCAATACTACCATTTTGATCCATATTTGGCTTATGATTAGGGTTGAAAGTTGATGTATTATATGCATCGTCTTCTGTATTACCACCAGTATGTCCATCAGCTGCAAAACTTCCATTTTGATCCATATTTGCCTCATGATTAGGGTCAGAAGTTGATGTATTATGCTCATCTGTTGTATCCCCATTAAATGCTTCACTCAAACCAAAATCCATTTCAAATTGATTGTCATTAAAATTCATTCCATGTGGTTCACTTACAACATTAAAAAAAGACTCATTCAAATTTCTTTCTTATTAATTATCAATAAATGCATTCTGCTTTTTATTACCCCTATCCCCTATGTTATGCTCAAGCAAATAAGGATGCTCACTCACCTTTCCCTTCCCTTTAGACCTCCTTATTGTCATAGAAGGCTCATCATTAGGCTCATCCTCTATCTCTTCTATAACTACACCGCCTTTAATAGTAGTTTTTGACTCTAAAACCTTTCTAATCTTAGCCTCGTTCAAACTCTTCACATACAAATCAATTACCCCATGCTTAGCTCCCATTAAAGCCATCTTGTACACATCATTATCACTAGCTAAATAGGTTAGCTTGTCTGGGTGGTACATGACATTGTGAGCTTTCCAATAATACTTAAAGTTACCCATACGTTTTAACTTTTGCAACTCTTTATCAATTCTAACCAAAGATAATCTTTTCCAGTGACAGCCATACCAAAAATGATCCAATCCATCTGAATAATTATAGGTCCCCATAAATCTATCATAATGCATTACTCTAGTAAAATAACCGTCTTTAGGATCTGTGATAATTAAAAGCATACATTTAATATGAAATATAGACAAACTCTATCAGTAAAATATTGTTTCCTTAAGCAGAATGCATATACAACTGAATAAAAATAAAAAGATCACTACACATTCACATATACAAATCCTAAATAACCAACAAACAATAGACAAAAAGGCTTTTGAAATTATTTATATCAAACAAAGCATGGCATAACAATATAAACATAAAAAACATCACTACATAATAACAGATAATAAGCACTTTTGTCTTTCTAATTGTTTAATTGAAAAAAAAAACACTAATTTCACAAAAAATCATGAAAACATTTTTTTAAAAAAGTACAGGCAATATAATATACATCCAACTTACATGGTCTATCAATTATAGCCATTAACTTTGCTTGTCGTGGTCCACAGCTACACAACCTTTATTGTGCAATAACAATGATAGTTCTTACTCATTCGATAGGGTCCACCACAACTACAACCATCAAAATATTTAATCAATATAAATATGGGTCCAGATTCAAAATTTTCTATATTATCAGACAGTAGATGGAAAAAACAAGGTATAGAGAAACAAAGACTATATAACGAAATAAAAAACGTAAAGCAAATAGAGAGAAAACAAAGCGCTAAGGAGAAAACAGAGCACTTACCAGTTCAAACGTGAACTACAACACGATTTCCCCGTTCCTATTCGTTCACTTCTTTGATTTAGGGTTTCTAGCAGTTGGAGAGAAATTTTTTTCAGTTTTGAGTGAGAGAGATGAGATTGAGAATTTGGGAGGGTGGATTTCTTTGTAGATTTAAGAGAGAGACAGTAAAATAAAGGAGAGAGATAGTAAAATAAAGGATGAGAATAGAAATTATTTAGGAGGGAAAACGAGAGAGGGACAAATAGGTCTTTTCATGTGATACGGGGCCCGCGTGCAAATTTAAAAAGGGTTAAAGCGCTGACGTGGTGCGTTGACTGGTCATTTACCGGTAATTTAGACCACAATGTTAGGTCACCACTAAGTTCATTTACTTTGTTGAGTAAAAACGAAGTCTGTGTACTATACTGTGAAATTAGATAAAGTCTGTGTATCATAAATGTAATTTATCCTACTTTATTGTGGATGCGTACGAGGATTTATTCCTCTTTGTTCTTATGCGGGATATTTTCCTTTTAATAAGGAATATTTTTTTTAAGAACTAATATTTAAAGGTAATATTAGATTAAATTGACACAACCATTAAAATTTAGGAGTAAATGTTGAAGAGATTTCTTCGACCTTAAGAGTGCTGGGCTTGACTGGATGAGTAAGCATATAAGTGGGGTTGAACCCACATAACACAAAGCCAATTGGCTTATATTAAGGTCCAATCTACTCCTTATATATACCACTCTTCATTCTCATTTGTGTCCAATGTGGGATTTTCCAACATCTCCAACACATGTGACCCTCCATTCCTCTATGTCAATTTGAAGTTGAAGGATAACGTGGATACACAATCTTAATATTGGTTTGTGCTAAATTAATCATACATTCGCTAAAATCTTAATCTTACCATTTAACTTGCTTTAGAGGGAAATTATTATTCACGTCCACCATTTCAATAAACAAGGGGACCTAAGGCAAAATGATATTTCTCGTCCCTTATCCTATAATCTGGTTGTTTTTTTAGCTTATCTCATTTCAAAATTGCTTTTATGCGAAACCATATCCGATTGGACCATAAGTAATCTTTTTACACTTCAGATTTAACTCATTTAGAAGGTAAATGGTTAATTACAGTTTAGTTGGGTATGAATTTTCGCAAGGATAAAAAGTAAAAGAATAATTGATTAAGGGCATCCACAATGATAAGACCTCGTAAGGATTGTTTTTTTCTATTCTCTTTCTTGCCACCTTATCAAAATTGAAATTCAACACTGTTCAAAAGTTTTTCATCTCCAACGAAAAAAAAAATTTAAAGAGTCTTCAAAAGATCTCACACATATTAATTAATATATATAATTTATGGTTTTTAATTAAAAAATAAAAATGAGGTCATGCAAAGAGGGGCTCTCTTTGGAAAAACAACCCACTTTTTCTTAAAAAATTTTTGTTTAGTTTCCAATGAATAAAGAGGAAATTTTTCACACTCACTGGATGTTTAGTTTCTTTCGAGTTTTTTTTTTTTTTTTTCCACTTCTAAGTGTTTGGTTAGGACTTTCAAACAACTGTTATTAACTATTTCGCAGGCAAAAATCAGTTGTTGACCAACAGCAAACAATAAAACCTACCGGCAACAACAAATAGCAACATCAAATAGCAAACAACAACAGTAGTAGAACCAAACAGGCTCTTATACTTTTATAAAAAAATGTTTGCAAAAACTTCCTATTAGAGATGCTTTCATAAAATAGATGCAAAAAAAGTTATTTTACTCCGAGATAATATGTTATTTTCATATTTTTTTTTAAAAAAAAAAAAACAGAGGCGTCCTCTTTGATATAGAGAGTCACATTTTGATACAGAGGAGCGAGAGAGTGACATTTTGGTTAGTAATAGTACAGTGACAGTGTAGTTAGTGTAGCGTAGTCATGTGAAGTACTAGTAACTCTGGCACTCTTTCTTCACAGTCTATGTCGGCGCTCTTACGCTTTCTCCCTAGCCTCGTGACTATTCTCCCCTCCCCTTCCCTCCTCCTTCGCGCATAAAAACAACTCCCCCCTCCCCCTCCCCCTCTCCTTTCTCCTTTCTATTTTATTAACACCTCCTCCCTTCCCTTCCTCGGCCCTCTCAAAATACAATGAAATCCATTTCCATTTCTCATTTCATTCGCTCCTCCCTCCTCCTACTCTCTCATTTCCCCTTGTTTCATTCTTCCTACCATGATTACCCCCTCGCATTATCCAAATCCATTCTCTTCTTCCAGGGCCAGAGGTCCGGCTATTTGCCTTCCGACCAACGCATCAACTGGCGATCCAATTCCGGCCTCAGCGACGGCTGGACTTACAATACCGACCTCACCGGCGGATACTACGACGCCGGTGATAATGTTAAATTCGGATTCCCTATGGCATTTACCACTACCATGTTGGCTTGGAGTGTGATTGAATTTGGAGAGTTAATGCCTCCCAATGAACTCAGGAATGCTTTGGTTGCTGTTCGTTGGGGTACTGATTATCTCCTCAAAACTGTTTCTCAGCCTAATCGGATTTTTGTTCAGGTAATTACTGATTAATCCCCTTCGCCTTAACTAGTTTGCATTTGAACAAATGTGGGTGGGGGGGTAGTTTCGGTAGTTATGGTTTTTGGGGTTGGTTTTTGTCGTGGTTCAACTAATCAATCCGAACGTGGGCTTTTGGTGAGAAATTATCACTTCCCAAAATTGTATTCAATTCAATTTCGTTTAATTATAAATTTATAATCCAGCTCTGTCTCAACCATAAAATGAAATTCGTTCGTTTCGGTTCTTTTCAATTAAGAAAATTTCTCAAAATTGAAAATTGAATATTTTCTATTAATGGGTTACTTTAATGCACAGTGTTTGTGATTTTTATGTCCAAGCAATCAGGGATTTCAGTCCAATTTTTGTATATTATATTATATTATATTTATTTTAATTTAATCGAACATAGATAATCTATGTCTTGTTCAATATAATGATTTTGATCTTGGGATTTGAAGTCTGCATTAGTATACATGATAGGCGTTTTATTCTGAAGTTTTTTCTTTAAATTGAAATTTATTATCTCTCATGCTGTTGAATTCTTCAACTTTAAGTTTATTTTATTAAGTGTCTTAACTCTAGGATACAATGATATTGTGCTTTTCAATTTTTTTATTTATTTAATTTTATAATTGAAATTTATCGTGTTGTTTTCTCTTTTTATTTTTATCAGTTTTATCATACGTCTTGTTGTTCTTGATGCATGTCTATTATTGCGTTAACAATGATTCAATAAATTTTAATTATAAATTTTAATTTTAATTGTCGTATGCCTCAATAGCATAAATATGTAAAGTTTAGGAAATTAAAATTGAATATTGTTTATTGAAGCATTTGATGATAAATAACATCAAAATAGTAATGATTAATTTATTAAAAAATGAAGTATGTGATTATGACCTTACAAATTTGGTTGTAAAATGTGCAATGAATAAATTTATCAATTTTGCTTAGCTTGTTGACTTTTTTTTTACCACAGAAGACATGTCCTAATCAGTTTAGTTTGAGATTGACTAGGTCATTAATATAAATCCATGGTTTTTTCTTTTTTCCAGCGTGGTAGTTAGATTTGCTTAGTAAACTTAATTATGTCAAACTATGTCCCTTTTTCTTACTTAATTCACATCCAAGAAAGTGCGATTTGAATCAACTGTTTGCTGTAAAATATACGTAGTGAAATTAGAAATAGTATTTATTTGACCAGTGAATTTGTAGTTGAAAAGATCATATCTCATTTTTTTATTCTTACTAAATATATCTATCAGGAAAAGATGAGTATTGAATTTGACTAAATCTCGAATAAAATTATAACAACGATAAAAACTGCCACTATAGTTTACCTCAATAATAAAAAGGTTGATGCATATTGTTGTTATAAAATTATCACAGTACGTATTTACATAAAAAAAGCTTGGTATAATTTTGTATATATATGAAAGCAACAAATATTGTTATTATATGGGTTTTTTTTTGTTATATATTGTATTGATAAAGGAATTGGTTGGCAAAGATTTACAAAGTATTTAATGTCATATAGTAGTGGAGGACGATAAGTAAATAAACATTACCAATAGTTTTTGGTGAACGTCACTCTGCTACTCCACCAGGACAATGAAGAGCCGCATGTATAAATGTATGAATATATAGTTAGTTGCAGTTGGGGGTGGAGAGTATCAACTGCTCAATGGATAAAGGTCTGTTATAATAATGAACCATTTTTTATGGTTGGATGACATAAACTGGGCCACCTCTTCCTGCTTAAAAGTCCGTGAATATACACATCACCCTTTAATTGTCCTCATCACCCCTGCCCTGCTGCTTTCTCTTTTGTGCTATTTACAAATCTGCCCACTCGCTCATTATGCCATTGATTTCACTTTCCCCCTTTATGCAGTAAATTAAATGTTTTAGAATGATTGTGCAATTTAATTGCTGTAATTGGTAAATAAATATTGACATGGGCCAAGTTAAACTGTGTTTGATTATGCTTTATGTTGTTATAGGTAGGAGATCCAAATGTGGACCATAGTTGTTGGGAAAGACCAGAAGATATGGATACACCAAGAACAGTGTATGCGGTGGATGCACCCAACCCTGCCTCAGATGTCGCCGGTGAGACTGCAGCTGCTTTGGCTGCATCATCAATGGCGTTCCTGTCATCGGATCCAGGATATGCTGAGACATTGTTAAGAAATGCCATTAATGCATTCCAATTTGCTGACAACTATAGAGGAGCATATAGTGACAACTCTAACATTAGAGATGGTGCTTGCCCATTTTACTGTGATTTTGATGGCTATCAAGTAAGCAAAACATCCCCATTTGCCTCTTTTTTTTCCTTTTTCCTTTAAAGAAAAAGACAAACTCCACTGCACGTGCTGTAGCACACCTCTTTCACATGTATGCTTGTAGTTTTGGATAGAGCTTAATTAAAGTAGTAATATTTATTTGGGTAAATAATTACAACCTCCATAATTGAGATTCGATTAAATACACTAATATCTCCAAGTGTTTGAACTATCTAATTTATGCTTTCCTTGAGTTTATTTTTCTCACTCTGACCTCCCTCCATTTGTTGTAATGTTTATGTTGCTAATTTTTGTAACTAAGATTACTTTTTTTTTTCTTTTATCTTTAATGTTGATATTGTGAGGCCATCCATCACAAAATCATTTTTTCTTATTTATTATGAGACTTTTTTTCCCTATCCTTTAAGTTGTGGTTGCATTATTGAAAAAGATATTAAATGGTCTATTAAAAAAGAATTTGAGTATAGAACATTTTAAGAGATGATATAAGACTATAAATACATATTACATTAGAAAATTTAATAGAAAACGACATAATATTAAATAGGATGGTTATAGAATGACGAATGAACAATATTGAAAAGGTATAAATTATATAGGTAAAATATAAGGATACAGTGATGTATTTATCTAAACTTCAGGATGTTATAATTATTAACCTTATATATTTTGTTGTATCTGAATTTGTTTTTTTTTAATAGGATGAACTGTTATGGGGGGCAGCTTGGCTTAGAAGGGCATCTACTGCCGACACATACCTTACTTACATACAAAACAATGGCAAAACACTTGGTGCCGATGACAATATCAATGAGTTTGGATGGGACAATAAGCACGCTGGTCTTAATGTTCTTGTCTCCAAGGTTTGTCTAAATTTTGGTCTTTTTCTTTTGTTATTTTACAATGCGGCTGAATATGAATTTTAGCTTAAAACAACACTTCAAGAGGAAATTAAAGTATTTGATGAACCTGTAGGAAATACATCTGTAGATGAATCAATATAACCACAAGACCATAATCTCATGTTAATTTATTGAGATCATTGAGCGGTTTGGGAGTGAATTGGATTGATTGGCTTTTTAGGACAATGTACGACTCAAGATCATCTACAATTGATGGGTAGGCTACAGATAGAGTCTATAAACCTTATAAAGTGATAACTCAAGTGTCACAATTACGAACTTGCCAATCATAGAATTAGAATATTGCAACCGGATATCTACACATAATTAAGCTCAAACCCACTTAATATGCCATAAATCACTCAATTGAACTTTATTATGATAGCCCATAATTTACAATAATATCTCTAATACATTATAGATGTAAAGCCCAACTAATCAATTTTAATCCAATAGAATCTAGAGCCCGATTAATCAGATCTACTTAGCAAAGAAAAAGAAAGTGAACAACTTTGTTATATGAACCCTTGTTAATTATTGAATGCATATACGACTTGATTGTTACTGCAGGAAGTCCTAGAAGGAAAAACGTACACATTGGAATCATACAAAGCATCAGCAGATAGTTTCATGTGCACACTTATACCAGAATCAACCTCCTCCCACATAGAGTACACCCCTGGTGGCCTCATTTACAAGCCGGGAGGCAGCAACTTGCAGCATGCTACTACCATTTCATTTCTGCTTCTTGTTTACGCTAATTACCTTGAAAAAACTTCCCAATCCCTTAACTGTGGCAACATAAATGTAGCTCCATTTTCACTTCGTCAACAAGCTAAGAGGCAAGCTGATTACATTTTAGGAGATAATCCGCTTGGATTATCTTACATGGTTGGTTATAGCAACAATTACCCTCAACGTATTCATCATCGCGGCTCCTCTTTACCATCCATTAAAGATCATCCTGAATTCATAGCTTGCAAAGAAGGGTCTGTTTATTTTAACTCAACAAATCCTAATCCAAATGTGTTGGAGGGAGCCATTGTTGGTGGACCTAGTCGAGATGATTCATATGGAGATGATCGTGCTGATTTTAAGAAATCAGAGCCCACTACTTATATTAATGCACCATTTCTCGGCGTGCTTGCTTATTTTGCAGCTAATCCTAATTTTGGATGATGCAATTAATTACATGGGTGATTTTTGTACATAATTTGATTCAAGTCAATTAATACTGATTGGCAAAAGGAGGATCATTAAGAAAAAGGAAGTCTGTCGTCTCTCATCTTTACCAGAATTAAGTAAAGAAGGAAGAGGCTTTAATTAATTCTTATAGTTTAATTTGTTCAATTTGAGGAATTGGATTACAAGTTCTCAATGTAATTTTGAGTTTGGGGCTGTAAAATCCCAATGTATCTTTGAATTCGATAAGTGAAATGAAAGTTTTTGAAGTTCTTTGATAACAAGCTGTTATTTAGAGTACCTACTGGTAAATCAAAGTTTCAGATTTTATTTTGTTATAATTTAGTTTGTAATTTAGTTGGCAAGAATATAATAAATATATATAGAGGAATTATAAGCCAATAGTTACTAACCATTGTGTTTTTCCAACGGGTAATGTCTTTTCAAGTTGAAAAGATACAATGGTTCCTAGCAATTGTGTATTTCCAACGGGTTATCTCTTTCTAAGTTGAAAAGATACAATGGTTCGAAACAGAAAATAATTCCTATATATATGAATGATAAATTGGTTGAGATACAACTCAAAAATCATTCTCAATTTCTCTTCTCTTCTTGCATATGTACTTCTTCTCTTTCTTAAGGTGTCTATATTTTATTGTTGAAATAAAGACACATAAATGATTTTGTGTAATCCTAGAAGATATTGCCATAATCCCAGCAATAACTAGTGGGGGCAAATATTCTTCAAGGACAATATCAATTTGGTGTGGAAAGTCAAAGTTGTTTTTTAAGGATTATCGTTTTGTTTTCCAACAATCTTGAAAAATATTTTCAAAATGGAGGCTGTAAGTTTGGATGTTATGATCAACAAAATGTTTAATCCAGAAATGTTCAAATTGGACCTGTTTTATGGCACGAATTTCACAAGATGGAAAGATAGAATTTTATTTCTCTTAAATAAAGTTGGTGTTGCCTATCTTCTCACTACCAATCTTCCTTCAATTCCAGAGGTAAGAGGTAAGTGATCAAGATACGAATGCCATAAGGGCTTCAAGGAAGAAACGCGAAGAGGATGAAGTTCGTTGTAGATGTTTCCTACTCAATTCTCTATCCGACCGTTTTTATGATCTTTTCCGATGTATAACCTCACCACAAGAGATTTGGAAGGCTTTGGAAAATAAATATACATCCGAAAAACAAGGTACGGATAGATTCCTTAGTATGAAATATTTTGAATATCAAATGAGTGAGAATGTTTCTGTAATGAGTCAAGTTGATGATTTGTTGGTTTTGGTATCAAGACTCAAAGAATTAAAGGTGGAAATGTCTGAAACATTACAAATGGCTACTGTAATTGCTAAATTGCCAGTCACTTGAAATAATTATCGAAAAAAATTATGCATACGCGAGAACAAATTTGCTATATGCGAGAACAAATTTGCTTTAGAGTCTGGTTCAAAGGTGAATGTAATTGAGTCCAAAGTAACAAATCATTAAACAAGAAAAAGAAACATTCTGAAAGTGTTGAGAGTTCCATCAACAAGAAAAATAAAACTTGCTACTTTTGTGGGAAGAAAGGACATTTTAAAAGAGAATGTCATTTCTTTAAGAAAATGAAAACTGAAAATTCTTCCTAACAAAAGAAAGTAAATCTTATTGAGGATTCTTCTGAAATTGTTGCCATGATTCGTGAACTTAATATAAGCATTAATAAAAGCGATGTTTTTGTTTATATTGTTGATTCTCCTTATTATATATGACATGCTAAATTATCACATGTAAATAATAGGTATATTAAAATTATATCTAAAGAAGGGTTGATAATTAAAATTGACACAAGTAATGATAAATATGAAATATGTTTACAAGTAAAGATGACAAAGAAACCCTTTCCTAAACAGAAAGAAATACGGAATTGCTTGATATAGTACATTCTGATATTTGTGAATTGAGTGGTCATTTAACTAGAGGTGGAAATAGATATTTCATAACCTTTCTAGATGACCATTCTAGATTTACTTATGTTTATTTGATAAGAACAAAAGACTAAGCTTTTGACATATTTAAAAGTTACAAAAATCTAATAGAAAATCAATTGGAAAGGAAAATTAAAGTCTTACGAAGTGATCGTGGGGGTGAATACTTTTCAATTGGATTTTCTAATTTTTGTCAGCAATATGGTCTAATTCATCAAACAAGTGCTTTATATACCCTACAACAAAATGGTTTGGTTGAAAGAAAAATAGGACATTGGTAGACATGGTAAATTCAATGCTTTTACATTCCAAGTTATCAATGAACCTATGGGGAGAAGCTTTGTTAACTGCTTGTCATATTCACAATAGAATATCTTCAAAGGAAAGTAAGATTTCACCTTATGAAATTTGGAAGGAAAGGAAACCCAACTTAAATTATATTAAAGTTTAGGGATGCATTGCTTTCTATAGAGTACCTGATCCTAAAAGAACCAAATTAGGATCTAGAGCTTTAAAAAGTGTTTTTGTTGGTTATACTGAAAATTCTAAAGCTTATAGGTTACTTGATTTAGAATCAAATGCTATAGTTGAATCTAGAGATGTTGAATTTTTAGAAAATAAATTTATCAATGATTCAACTAATAATAATATGGAAAAACCAACTGGTGAAAATTCTAGTTCGTTAAACAAGAAAAGAAAAAAAATAGAAACCTCTAGTGAACCTAGAAGGAGTAAACAAACTAGGATTGAAAGGGACTTAGGTCCTGATTTCATTTCTTCACAAGCTCTAATCTTCTTGGTAGAAGGGACAAGAATACAAGTATTAAGAACAATACCTATAGTACTAAATGTGGAAGAAGATCACAAAACTTTTCGAGAAGCTATGTCTTCACGAGATTCGACTATTTGGAAAGAAGCAATTAATGATGAAATGGATTCTTTATTGTCTAATGGTACTTGGGTATTAGTCTATTTACCTCCTGGTGTTAAACCTATCGGTTGTATATGGGTTTTTAGGAGGAAATTCAATACTGATGGGTCTTTTCAAACATTCAAAGCGAGACTAGTAGCTAAAGGATTTAAGCAAAAGGAAAGAGTTGATTATTTTGATACTAAAGTCAGAATTCCATAATGATTATACAACAAATGTATAGAAAACCATAAACAAAATAAATAAACGGACTTACAGTTTATATGCAATGGAAACACGTTTATGGAATGGATCTAATCTACACGAGAAACCGGATCGTTCTGGTTGCCTTTCCTATATGAATACACTGAGTACGGGCTATCTCCGTGAATTTTTCCAACGAACGAAGAAGTATGTCGTGTTTTCTCTCTAGGGACATTTTTCCCGGAACAAGAAAGGAATCTCTACGATTCTCCCATCTCTCCGAAATAGTGAAACTTCTTCTCTATTTATAGTGGAAATCCTAACTTCCATCTATATATAGGGTCGGTCCAAATTACATATTTGGTCCTTGTAATTTACACATAATTACAGTTTAGTCTCTGCCATTCCAAAATGTCATGGGCTGACCTAAAACCAACATCTCCCACTCTCACATGACAAGACACACTTTCATTGCGATTGAACACACATACTTTTTTCAATTCTTATTCGGCGAATTCACGCGACCAATCAACGTAACGGTTAAACCTTTGAAGCTCTTCTTCATCGTTCCACCTTTAGCTTAATGCGACTTCCCCCTAGTCCATTTTCTATGATCACTAGTTTTCGACTCACTTTTGATCTCACGAAAACATTCATATACACTACATACCTTTTCCACGAAAAAGGATTGGGAGAAAAGTATTGGATTTAGAAGGTACTCTATTGAGTACATATGTGGCAGTCAATAGTGCGTCTCCCCAAAAGGAGATAAGCAAATTGGCTTCAGCCATCATAGACCTCACCATCTCTAAGAGGGTTCGGTTTCTTCTTTTCGCTACTTCATTTTGTTGTGGAGTCCTAGGTATGGTCAACTGATGTTCAATACCTTTTTCATCACATAAAACTTTAAATTCCTCGGAGAGGTACTCTCTTCCCCGATTGATCCTTAAAGCTTTGATTCTCTTTTTTAATTGATTTTCAACTAGGGCCATAAATCGTTTAAAACATGCTAATGCTTCAGATTTATGTACAATCAAATAGACATGACCATACCTTGTATAGTCGTCTATGAATGTAATGAAATAGTACGCACCATGCCTTGCCCGAACATTCATTGGGCCACAAATGTCAGAATAGACTAGTTGCAATGGTTGGTCAGCTCGCGTAGCTTTACCAAAATGGTTTTCTTGTCATCTTTCCTTTTAAGCAGCTTTCACAAGTTAGGAGATCTACTTTTGATAAATCATTCAACAAACCCGCTTTAGCCAATCGTACTAAACGATGTTGACCAATGTGACTAAGTATCGCATGTGACATTTTTGAAATACTAACATTATCCACAAATGAGTTAACAGTAAAGGAAAAACTATTATGACACACATAATCTGGATCCAAATCCAAAACAATAAAACCATCCAACAAATGTCTACCACCAACGTAGATATTATTCATAAAGAGACTAAAATTGTTCAATTCAAAAGATAACATGAATCCCAAATTCATAAGGGCAGAAACAGATATCAAGTTCCTTCGACTTCCAGGAGCATAGAGGACATCTTCAAGAAATAGTGGTCAACCACCATTTAAGACCAGCTGACAACAGCTAATCCCTAAGACTTCCTCTTTAGAGTTGTTTCCCACGTATGTCCACCTAGTTCCCCGTGGAACACTGCGGAACTCAATAAAGGAATCTCAATCCTTTGTTACATGGTCTATTGCTCCTGAGTCTACGATCTACAAAGGATAAGATTCAGTTAAGAAAATAAAACTTGAAACAAATGTATAACACTTATACACTTCGGTAACATTTACCTTAGGAGCTGTGCAATCTTTTGCAAAATGCCCCTTTTGTCTGTAATTTTAATATTTCACCTTAGAAATGTTAAAATCTTTCTTGTCCTTTTTTTGAACTGGAACACTGCCCACCATTCCCTTTGCCTTCTTCTTGAAGAACCTCTTGTTCTTCTCCTTGGACTTCAGACCAGGACTTGAACTAGCCATGTGAACCTCAGCTTTCACACTAAGGAGGCCTGACGGTCATCTTCTAGTTCAAGATGATGAACAGCATCATCAAAGGTCTTAATGTCGTTGACATGAGTGAGTTGCAACTTCATATGCTCCTACCCATTCAGCAAAGAACGTATCACAGCTTGAACTTTCTGCTCCTCGGTCAACTTATGACCAGCATCATGAAGCTCAGAAATCATGTTAGACATTTCCCTTAAATGCCTCTTCATTGTATGGTCAGCTCTTTTCTTGTAAGTATCAATCTTGATACTTAAAGAATGGAGTTTTGTTAAGGAGACACCTCCAAAGTTCTCCTTAAGAGCATCCCATAGTTCGTCAGCTGTGTTGTATACGTGAAACTTTTTCACGATATCATCATTCATCGCACTAAGCATGGTGATGCGGGCAGATGAGTTCTTCCTCTTCCAGGCTTGATAAGCCTTAAGGTACCTCCTTGCTTGGGCGGTGTTATTCTCTTCAGGAGGAACCATAATTCTCTCCATAGTATCCAGAGCCTCTTGCTCTTCAATTTCGTATTGGACTTTCATAGTCTAAACTTCATAATTGTCACCGTTCAAACGAAGGTCCTTATTTAGTTTAGCAACTATTGCTTTTGAAGCAGCCATTGAAAGACCGCTAAAGACAAAGTAGCACTAATAAGTAAGCGATACACCATATTTATTATAAGATCATTTAAAACTAAAAATAGTGTTTGGTTCACGTAAAATCGAACACTATGCACAATGCATAGAGTCACCATCTTACATAGGCTAATACAAACACCATATTAGGTTTAAATTTCCAATAATAAATATATATTTAGTTTTGTTTTAGATTATATTTTAATTTATTTAACATTTATACTTCTCTTAAGTATAAAACTATTGAATAATACAACACTTAGTTATAATCCCAAAATAAATAAATTAAAATTACTAAAACAACTAACCAAAATAGTAATGTTTAACAAATAAACATTTTATTATACCATATATATATAAAAAATGTCCAACATTTAGTCAAAATTACAACCCAAAAAAAAAAAAATTAGCACAAAGCCCTTCAATACAAAATTGAAAAATGAAATCAGCAAGAGAAAGAGTGAAAAAATGAAGAGCTCAATCTTCATTTCCATCAAGTAGAACTATCTCAATTTCTTTTGAGGTGACTAGGATCATCTCTACGAACTTATAGTAGAGATCCAAAGGCATGTTCTCAACACCCTCAATAAAAGCATCCAGACATAGGCGACGAACTAACTTGTTACTTCTAAGTAACATGGTTCTAGGATTATAAGATAACTTAGCTCTCGTTTCAGCCAAGTTCAACACAAATACTTTGCATTGGGATCCATAATCCTGTTCAGGAACTAATCCTTCAATGGAGTCCACCAGTTCGTCAAATGCAGAATTTTCTCCAAACCAAAATTTCTTAAGTGCTTTTCATGAAAAGCCTTTTTCGTAAATTTTAGCATTTTAAATTGATCAGTTCCAGAGGAAAATCCTCATTTCCAGACAAGCTCTTGGATTTCCCGATTTAACGCATTAAACCGCTCCATAACTCCAACACTGTCCCCTTTTTTCAACGGAGGATACCGTTTAGAGAAAAGCTCATCTTCAAGTTTTTGTATAGTCCTGGCCTCCTCCTGAGACTGGATTATTTTCGCCGTCTTTACGAAAGTTGCCATTTCTATAACACATATAGAAATAACAAAAACTTGTTAATGATCAACCAAAAATCAGTATATAAATACATAATAAATATACTGAATTTTCTTGAATTTACTAAACATAAATTAAGCATTTATACACAATAAATACTAGTAAATTTAGTTTAAAATATCAGATGAATTCCAAAAATTCAAGAAAAATGTAAATTTCAATTTTGGAAAAAATTTGACGAAATTTGGATGCTGGAAACGCACACACGCGCCGCCTGAAGATCAGCCGCGCGCCTCCACGTGCTCCAAAGGTTTTGTTGACTCACTCGACACGTGGTAACATGTGATTCGTGCTGATATGGCACACATGCCACGTGTTATCACATGATTGGTTCCATTGATGATGTGGCAAGCTGACATGGCAACTACCATGCAATTTGTCATCACCGTAATGGTCCACTGTGATGACGTGGCAGATGACGTGTCATACTGATGTGGCAACTGTCCTGCCATTGGTCATCACCGTATTGGTCCACTGTGATGACATGGTAGATGACATGTCACATAGCCAACCGCTATGACACGTGTCATCGCCCCACTTGGTCCACGTGGCACGTTGACCATTTCAAAGGTGGTTATGCCTTGACACGTGTCAACACGTGATTGGTTTGATTTTTCAACCACTAAAATACACCCAATCCCATTACGCCACGTGTCCCTCAAACATAACTTCCCTCAACCACTTTGGTAACCAACTCCACCTGCAATAGTGGCGTGTGAGGTCCACGCGCTGCCTTTCGGGCCTCCGTTGGCCGTGAAATTTGAGATTTCGACTCGATTTTTTGTGCTGATTTCAGTGGTGTGATCAGATTTTCAAAATTCTGACAAAAAATTTTGATACTTTGTATTGTTGGATCAAATACGATATCATTTTAACACGGATAACAATGCAAATCCGTGTCAAAACGAACAAAAACAAATCCAAATGAACAAAAAACATATTCTTATTCATGGAACATCAGATATCAAGATTTACGTAATCATTTTGACATGGATATCACTATAAATCCGTATAAAAAATGAACAAATATGTACTTAAACGAATAAACACACATTCATAACGAACAAAACTTATTCTTATTCACGGATTTCCAAAAATCAAGATTTGAACACATCAATTATTCATGGAATACCAGAAAAGTAGATTTGAACACATCAATCTATAAACCTTTCGGCTCTGGTACCAATGAAGTTAGAATTCCATAATGATTATACAACAAATGTATAGATTACCATAAACAGAATAAATAAACGGCTTACAGTTTATATGTAGCGGAAACATGTTTATGGAATGGATCTAATCTACACGAGAAACCAGATCATTCTGGTTGCCTTTCCTACGAGTGTATGAATACACTGAGTACGAGCTATCTCCGTGAATTCTTCCAACGAACGAAGAAGTATGTCGTGTTTTCTCTCTAAGGACGTTTCCCCCGAAACAAGAAAGGAAAATGTCATGGGCGGACCTAAAACCAACAGATACTTATGCTCCTGTTGCTAGAATAACCTTTATTAGGGTGTTATTTGCTTTGGCATCTCTATATGACTTGCATATTCATCAAATGGATGTTAAAACATCATTTTTAAATGGTGATCTTGATAAAGAAGTTTATATGGAACAACCCGAAGGGTTTACGCTTCCAGGAAATGAAAAGAAAGTATGCAAGTTGATTAAGTCCTTATATGGATTAAAGCAAGCTCCAAAGCAATGGCATGAAAAATTTGATAGTGTCATTCTTTCTAATGATTTCATTCATAATGGAGCTGATAGATGCATATATTCTAAATTTACTAAGGATTATGGTGTAATAGTATGTCTATATGTTGATGATATGCTAATTATAAGTACCAACATGCTAGGAATTAAACATACTAAGAAGTATTTGACTTCTCAATTTAAAATGAAAGATTTGCGAAAAGCAGATACTATCTTAGGAATTAAAGTTAGAAAACATAGTGGGGGTTTTGCTTTGTGTCAATTATATTACATTGACAAAATACTATTAAAGTTCAATCACTTTGATATAAAAGAAGCAAACACCCTATGTGATGTTTCTAATAAGTTGACAGTAAATGAAGGAAGATAAACAAGTTAACTTGATTATACTAGTGTAATTGGTAGCTTAATGGATGCAATGCATTGTACAAGACCTGATATAGCATTTGCAGTTGGTAAATTGTCAAGGTATACACATAATCCTGGTAGTCAACATTGGGAAGCCATTGGTAGAGTTCTTGGTTATCTCAAAAGGACTAAGTCATATGGCTTATTTTACAATCGGTCTCCTTCAGTTTTAGAAGGATATAACAATGCAAGTTGGGCTACTAATGTTAAAGATACAATTTCAACTTCTGGCTGGATATTTATGTTAGTTAGAGGAGCTATTTCTTGGGCATCCAAGAAACAAACTTGCATCACTCATTCCACCATGGAAGTAGAGTTTGTAGCTCTAGCAGCTATAGGCAAAGAGGCAGAATGGCTGAGAAATTTGTTATTTGATATAAAGTTGTGGCCACAACCGATGCCAGCTATCTCTTTGCACTGTGACAGTGAAGCAACAATGTCTAAAGCTTTTAGTAAGATTTATAATCGTAAAGCAAGACATGTTCCTCTAAGACATGAATATATATGACAACTATTATCTGATGGTGTAATTACAGTTGTCTATGTTCAGTCTAAGGAAAA
The DNA here is from genome assembly GCA_039660915.1 of Euphorbia tirucalli. Lineage (NCBI taxonomy): Eukaryota > Viridiplantae > Streptophyta > Magnoliopsida > Malpighiales > Euphorbiaceae > Euphorbia > Euphorbia tirucalli. Next base: position 20,215,968 of record CM077639.1, read on the forward strand.
TCTTGCTGACCCATTAACAAAAGGACTCTCGAGAGGTATGATTACAAGCACTACCCGTGCAATAGGTCTAAAGCAACTCTAACCTTATCACTATCAATGGAAACCTCACCTTAAATTGTTAAGCAATACAAAGGTTTAAGAGGTAATAACAAGTTGTTAGTGATTGTTAAGCGAGCACTAGTGAATTACTATCAAAGTAAGTTAGTGCTTATGAAACAGAGGGTGAATAATTAGTATTCTTAATGAAGTTATGATACTAAACTTCACCTATGTAAAGCATGTGAAGTGGTGCCGCTTCAAATGAAATTTGGAAGAAGCTACAAATTTCATAAGTGTTTTATAAATAAGGATGTAGTATAAGGCCATGCCAGTGGTGCTAAAGCTTATGGTGAAAGAATGAAGAAGTAATGGGTTAATTGTGTGTGTAAGTATTTCTGATTCTAATATTAAGGAATCAAGGTTTAAAGTAATCACACTGTCTTTGATTTCATTAGAATTTTGAAATATTACACTAAAATAAAAGTTTAAATCGAAGATACTTTATTTATGCACAATTACCAAAAACTAAATTACAAGCTAAAGTGGGGGATTGTTATAATTTAGTTTGTAATTTAGTTGGCAAGAATATAATAAATATATATATATGAGGAATTATAAGCCAATAGTCACCGACCCTTGTGTCTTTCCAACGGATTATGTCTTTCTAAGTTGAAAAGATATAATGGTTTCTAACAGTTGTGTCTTTCCAACTGGTTATGTCTTTCCAAGTCGAAAAGATACAATGGTTTCTAACAATTGTGTCTTTCCAACGGGTTATGTCTTTCCTAGTTGAAAAGATACAATGGTTTGAAACAGAAAACAATTCTTACATATATGAATGATAAATTGGTTGAGATACAACTCAAAAATGATTATCAATTTCTCTTATCTTCTTGCATATATATTTCTTCTCTTTCTTTAGGTGTCTATCTTTTATTGCTGAAATAAAGATACATTATTGACTTTGTGTAATCCTAGAAGATATTGCCATAATCCCAGCAGCAACTAGTTAAGGCAAATATTCTTCAAGGATAACATCAATTTGGTGTGCAAAGTCAAAGTTTTTTTTTGAAGGATTATCGTTTTGTTTTCCAACATATTTTTCTGCCTATATGGAGAGATTCTGAGTGTAATTTTCTGTACAAATCTCAAGATTTGATGGTAAAAAAGAGAGGGTTAAATTGTTTCTTAATATAATCTGTAAAGTGTAGGCTAAATAATTTATTAATATCCATAACAATCTACACGTATTTTTCAGGATTTTTAAATTTTATCCTGTCCAGACCCTTCCATTTATTTTTGTCCACAAAAATAGAAAATTTATTTAAGTAATAATTACAAAACATATATTTTATCTATTCAAGTGTAACCTGGTGTCTCATAGGTATATTGGTTTTCTATCATGAGAAATAAAACATCATGTATTCAATATGAAAAAAAAGGGCATTTTACATAAATACATAACTTTTGGCACCATATAACATTTTTACCTCAAAATGAAAAGTTTACATAAATACCTTAAAAACTTTTCAAAATTTCAAAAATACCTAAAACAAAAATTATCATTTATACGTGATTCATTCAGAAAATAAACAACAAAAAACAAATCAAAATCTCCAAAATACCTTCCCTACTTTGTCCACGTTTCTCTCTCCTCTTTTTATAATTTTTAATCTAATTTCGCATTTATCTCTCAATCCGTTTATTTTTTTGTCATGCGACTTCTAATTTTTTTTTTTTTTTTTTTTTTTATCTTCGAAACAAATTCCATATGTATATACTTTTTCCGACATATTTTTTTTCACTAAAGTATAACTAATTATGCCTTTATATATTAAGGTATAACTAAGGTATAATTAAGGTATAACTAAAGTATAATCACTGTAATAGTGTATCTTAATGTATAAATAAGGTATAATTAAGGTATAAACACTGTAATATTGTATCTTAACGTATAATTAAGGTATAACTAATGTATAATCAATGTAATAGTGTATCTTAAGGTATAACTAAGGTATAATTAAGGTATAACTAATGTATAATCACTGTAATAGTGTATTACAAGGTATAACTAAGGTATAATTAAGGTATAATCAATATAATAATGTATCTTAGGGTATAAATAGGGTATAAATAATGAATAACTAAGGTATAAACAAAGTATAAAGTGTATAAACGATGTATAAATAATGTATAATAATATATAAGAAGTGTATAATAATGTATAACAATGTATAAGAAGTGTATAACAATGTATAACAGTGTATAAATAATGTATAAACAATATATAAACAGTGTATAATGTATAAAAAATGTATAACAGTGTATAAATAATGTATAAACAATATATAAACAATATATAAACAGTGTATAAAGAGTGTATAACAATCTATAATAAATGTATAAACATATAACATTGTATAAAAAGTGTATAATGTATAACAATGTATAAGCAATGTATAACAGTGTATAAGAAGTGTATAAACAGTGTATAACAATATATAACAGTGTATAAATAATGTATAAACAATGTATAAACAGTGTATAATGTATAAACAATGTATAACAGTGTATAAATAATGTATAAACAATGTATAAACAGTGTATAAAGAGTGTATAACAATGTATAATAAGTGTATAAACATAAAACATTGTATAAGAAGTGTATAATGTATAACAATATATAAGTAGTGTATAAACAATGTATAATTAAGGTATAAACAGTGTATAAACAATGTATAAAGTATATAAACGATGTACAAATAATGTATAATAATATATAAGAAGTGTATAATAATGTATAACAATATATAAGTAGTGTATAAACAATGTATAATTAAGGTATAATTAAGGTATAAACAGTGTATAAACAATATATAAAGTATATAAACGATGTATAAATAATATATAATAATATATAAAAAGTGTATAATAATGTATAATAATGTATAAGAAGTGTATAAACAGTGTATAACAATATATAATGGTGTATAAATAATGTATAAACAATATATAAACAGTGTATAATGTATAAACAATGCATAAACAATGTATAAACAATGTATAACAGTGTATAAATAATGTACAAACAATGTATAAACAGTGTATAAAGAGTATATAACAATGTATAATAAGTATATAAACATATAACATTGCATAAGAAGTGTATAATGTATAACAATGTATAAGTAATGTATAAACAATATATAACAGTGTATAACAGGGTATAAGAAGTGTATAAACAGTGTATAACAATATATAACAGTGTATAAATAATGTATAAACAATGTATAAACAGTGTATAATGTATAAACAATGTATAAAGAGTATCTAACAATGTATAATAAGTGTACAAACATATAACGTTGTATAAGAAGTGTATAATGTATAACAATGTATAAGTAGTGTATAAACAATGTATAAGCAATGTATAACAGTGTATAAGAAGTGTATAAACAGTTTATAACAATGTATAACAGTGTATAAATAAAGTATAAATAATGTATAAACAGTGTATAATATATAAACAATATATAACAGTGTAAAAATAATGTATAAACAGTGTATAACAATGTATAATAAGTGTATAAATGTCTAACATTGTATAAGAAGTGTATAATGTATAACAATGTATAAGTATTGTATAAACAATATATAAACAGTGTATAAATAATGTATAAACAATGTATAACAGTGTATAAATAATATATAAACAATGTATAAACAATATATAAAGAGTGTATAACAATGTATAATAAGTTTATAAACATATAATATTGTATAAGAAGTGTATAATGTATAACAATGTATAAGGCGCTACACAGCCGCAACATCCTGGAAACAGACAATTGGTTCCCCAATATATATATATATATATATATATATATATATATATAAACCCCAACTTAGGTACAATGTGTCTGAAGTACTCCATGCAAGGCTTAATCATTGAGAGTCATATCCAACGTATACAAAATTCCAACAATATGATGGTCATAAGTCCGATCTTAGCGGATATCTCACATTGTGTCGCATTTCCCCATTATTATCCAACAATACAGAATTGATTGTCTTGAAGAGGAATATTACGGCTGGAATATTACAGCTGGAACCAATTGTCTTGAAGAGAACCTAGTGATGCGGTGTGAGCACTGTCAACAGTGAGATGAAATGAGATATTACAAACCAATTGGGACAACAATGATATGAAGGTACCAATATTAGAGCAAACACTTCCACTCGGTTTTAAGCTTTACAGAATTCAATCATGGGAACAATGAGGACATCCAAAGGATCATACATGAAAACTTTCATCATAATCATTTAGAACAAGTAAAAGAATTCATTTTTTAAATTTTCAGTATTGGAAAAGAGAACAAACAAAATACAATTACATACACAGTATGAATGAAGTGCTAAAAGTTTTAACAAGAATGGCCAAAGTGGTATGCAGCTGCTAAAAGAATATTGTACTTGTACACATGTATCCTGGGAACGAAATGTTTAATGCAATGGAATGGAATCACAATGAAGTGATGGTACCTTCTCAATGGTATCAAGGAAACATCAACAGTTGTTCTCTGAAACTCAACGTCTTCTAATATATCTAAAATATCCAATTCAAAATCAGTGATGCCAAACATGACCTGAATTCATGAGAAAAATTAAGAATATTGACAACAAAACCTGAGTTCTCCAATTTGGACTTTGTTTTTCTCCACAGATTTAAAACATTCAAAAGCTGGATATGCATAGCCAAAAAGCAATCTGGCATCCAAATTATATGTGATCAATAAACAAAAATGAAATAAAATTCCAATGCCATAGACATAATCCGGAAAAGAGAAACAATTAAAAAAGGGTGATATTAAGTGGGTTCACTTTCCAATTTGAATTCCCTCTTAATATACAAAATAGCCCTGCAAAGAGAGAGATCCATAAAAAACCATTCATATTTTGGATCAGAGACAAGAAACTCATTATAATTTTGGATACCAATTTGGTTTAATTAATAATGAGTTTCCAATTTGGTTGCAGCGATGTAAACCAAAATAAGTGTAAAAATAATAAATGTGCATTTAATTATAATGAGTTTCTTTAAATAATAAAATACCAAAATTATAATGTGCACTTCTCCATCGCTGCAACCAAACAGCCCTCCATTTCATGCTCCTCGCACATCTCTCTCTCCTTTAAGTCCGGCAAGTTACCGCCAATCAAGTTGCGCCACCATGGTGGTTTACATCTGTCAGATGCAGATATGGCGCACCCAATCCATTTTGATTGCTGTCAAGTGAGAAAACACAGAGATCGTAAATTTTTTTCCCTTTTTGAAGAAAGGGTATTAACAGAAGAGAATTTGGAAAAAAGCGTAATTAAGAAAATGGGGAAAGGTACAAGTAAAAAGTAAACTTAAAACTGGGCATTTCTGATAATTTCCCAAAAAAAAACCTCCAATGGTTTAAACTTTCGCACATTTATTTTGTTGCATGACGAACCGGTTAGCAAAAAACGGAATTTTCATTGAGACCATCAATCCAACGATGTGTCATAAATAAAGACATTTTCTCTTTTCCAATTTTATTCGACGATTTATCTTCTCTTTATTTATCATCTGGTCAATCTCCTCCCCTCTCTCATTTCTAACAAATTCACAAAGTTCAAATTGTGCATCTATTAGAAATTGATGAAATTCAACTCTGTTTCTCATGATTCGGAATATTTGCATGTCTCTATTTTGGCTTTAAACATTACGGCACTACAGCAGATGCATTTTGTAGTACCTATGGCGAAGTCGTGCTGACTCAAATCAACACTAGGCTTGACGAATCCTCCAATGTGAAGCTAGAGTAGATTTTGAAGATGATTCCCGATCTCCAATCTCAAGTTGCATCAGAGAAGACATATGAGAAATAAATAGGACAAACAAACAAATAAATCATCAACAAATCAACACAATCATCAAATAAAAAAATTATGGCCCCAAAACAACACATGCACCAGATTGCCAAGACGAGGGACAAAAGGAGAGAGAGAGGAAGCGAGAAATCAATGCGAGAGAGAGGGAGAAGGAGAAGAGATAGAAAGAGCGAAGATTGGGAAGAAGAATCATGAATTAGTTCATGATGATATCCCAATTTTGCAATTTCGAAAAAATAATTAGTCTATTGATTAGTTAAACTCGCCCCAATTTTGTTCACATGTGTACTTGACGCAAAACAACGATGGCATAATTATCATTTTAGTCCTTGAATTTATGCACTTTTGGCAAGTAAACCTCTCATTTTTCGAAAGTAGTAAATATCTCCCTCCACTCCCAAAAAAAATAAAAATAAAAATAAAACCACCCTTTTTGAACGGTCAATCTACGTTGACTATAAGTCAAAAAAATAAAATTTTACAGAGTGTGAATAAAAGCAGAAGTTATTCATTAAAACAAGTAGGCGACGTTAGATTATTGGATCCCATAATAATTAGTTGGACTATACTTGAATAAAATGGTGCCGATTCTAAACTACGAAGGTTCATCCCAACGGAGCAACCACAGCTGTACTGGATCGAATCATCACTGTTAGTTCATCCGTTGAGCAGCTCGTGTATGTCGTTTCTTTGAAGGTCTTAACTATAGAGTTTGGCGAATTCGAAATGAAAATTGCCTATTTCAAAACAGAATTTACAATAAGGATGAATTGAAAAACTACAAAAAATAAATAATAGGAATAAAACTTACTTCTTCTGGTAATTTATTTCCAAGCTTCAACTTAGCCGACGTTAATTTTTTTTGGGTGTTTGGCTATTGGATGCACTTTGTTAGGTTGCAACAGTTGGCATATTTGTTTCCCCATCCAACAAAAGGTTAAGCATTGTAACAGATGCTGAATTATTTGAAAAAGATGATCTCCATGCCTAGTGATGAGATTTTGTAAGATTCAATTTTCTATTTAGACTATAAAATTCAAGGGAAATTGAAAAATGAGAGGTTTTTCTTTTGTTTTTCTATTTCTTCATTTTCCTTTGAACTCATGAGCTTTGTTCTTCTCCTAGATTGAAGATCAAAGAAGCCGCCATGGGTTGAATAAGGCACAGGTGTTCGTGGTGTAATCGAAGAACCATCTAGCTTCGTCTCCGATAGTGTGGTTGGTGTAGACAATAGTAGGAGGAGTATGGTAGCCAGAGTCTTTGATCTCAATCTTTGGCGATTTCTGATTTGATAAAGGCTAAGAAATCGACGGTAGAGAAGGGAATTGGAAAGAGATGGTGCTTTTAAAGGGCACGCGGCTGTGTGTCTAGCCCTTAGTAGTTAAGCCATTAAAAATTTTTAAGGAGTGTGGATAACAAAAATTAATATCAATTTTCACAAGTTATTACGTCTCCGGATTCCTATTTATATTTCCGTGATTTAAAGTAATAGCATTATTATTTGAAAATATTTTTATACTAGTCAAGTAAATTTATATTCACAAGTTTTACTATTTTATCAATTCCGTAATTTTTGTAAATCTTGTGTTTGTTGGAAAAAAATTGTTTTCCATCAAAAATGATTTTTAAAAGAGTTTACGAAAATTTTTATTCGGTATACAATACTATTCACCCTTCTTAATACTGTAGCTAACCTAATTGGGACCATCAGTACTAAATCCAAAATAGAAAATGAAAGAAATGTCCCAACTTAATTAAGGGGTATAAATGTATATATAAGTACAGGTTAATGAAAGCAAAAGTTAACTAGAAAATGCAATAAATATATACATATGCTACTGTCATGGTTCTTTTTGTATACATGAGTAGCAAAACAGAATCGGGTTACTTGTAAAGGGAGTAGTGCATGGCAACGTGCCCATTTCCCGCGTCATAATTCCTTCGGTAGCTTATGGTGGAGCAATTATGAGTTTTGTATTATGTCCATATGAGCTAATAGAGGTAAGCTACTGAGGTTCGCTTATTGTTCTTAGCTCTCTTACCCAACCCATCAATTTGTGGCATTCTTATGAAACTGAAATTTCTCCGGTGTAGGATGCAAGTTCAAAGCAATGACTACTTGCTTCAAGATTCTCGTTGATATAATGACTGCTGAAAAATGTTAGAGAATTTCTAAGAAATGCAGCTGCAATTGTCACCCGGGAGCTTGCCATGAAAATGTTAGGGATTAGGCATGATTAAGTAGAGATTAAAGCTCCCCATGTAATTTCTTGGATTAGAGTGCTATGAAATTTCTTAAATCAATTATTGTAAGCTATCCATCTTATAATACTCCCAAGTTCTATTACAAGGATTCAAATGTTGAAAATGTAGCAGAGCATGAGGCCAAGCCCTAAGTCATATGAATTACATTAACCTTAGAAATTTGAAAGATTCACGTGATTTTTTTTTTTTTATATGAATTACAAAAAATGCAGCTTCTATATTTATGCAGTTTTTCCTCTTTGAATCTAGCTAATTTGACCTTCCCTCAAACAAATCCACTTTCAAAGTTTCACAAATTGAAAAAAAAAAAAGAAAAAAAAGAGCACACCAACAATCTAACTAGCTGAATATTAAAGCTAGCCAAACATAATAACACAAATCCAAATTCTAAGCGGAGATAATCAAAGAAACAGGTTGATAAAAAAAGCCCCAATTGAAGCATCATTTTTTTTCCATTTTCAATAAGAAAAAATGTGCCAAGTCAACTTTTTCTTCAACACTCAGAACAATAATCACCAAATTTCTCTCTCTCTCTCTCTCTCTCTCTCTCTCTCTCTCTCTCTATATATATATATATATATACACTCCAATTCAATAAACAAATAAGAAGAAAAACCCAATTCAATATTCAACGACTTTCAATGAAATTCAGGAATCTCAAAATTGTTCTGTGGGTACGAAAAAAATAACTATAACAAAATAAACTACAAAAACTACAAAACGAGTGTGTTTTACCCACTGCATATATGGGAAAAAGAACGAGATGTCTTACTAGAGATAAAAATTAGGAAGATAAATTTTCACATCATCCTAATTATTTGAATAATTTCTTCTTGCTCAAAAATGGCTGCATCTCTATTATCTGGAAACTTGTTTGCATCAAAGCCATGATTAATTGAAAAGTCATGATCAACTGGTAAGACATAATCACCTGGTAAGTTCAAGTCCATATCAATTGCAATCTTCTTCTTCTCCTTCGAGGCTCCTTCATGGATTCCATGTCTACTTCAATTTTATTTTGTTTTGGCTCCAATCCTTTCTATGTTTTTCTGTATTGATAAAATCTGAAATTCTCCATCCTCTGTTGAAGTGATTTGATAAAACTCCTCGTATTCTCTAATGGAAATCCAATTCTCTCTCTCTCTCTCTCTCTCTCTCTCTCTCTCTCTCTCTCTTCTTGGAGGCTGAGTTTAACATTTAAGAATGATTTTACTGATAAGGGCAAAATTGATTTAAGAATACAAAAAAGCATAAAAAAAGGTATAATGCGTCAAATATTGGTGATTTTTTCTACAAAGTGTAGGAATCCAGAGGGAGTAATTGTTTCACAAGGTGCCATGTTGGCATTTAACCAGCCATTAGTGCCCGTAGGGTTTGACTGTTAAAAAGGGATCGTGTTTAGTTATTTATCAAATAACAGGGAGATATTTACGACTTTTGAAAAATGAAGGGGTTATAAGAGCGTAAGTTCAGCGGCTAAAATAATGATTTATCCCAATAACAATCATGGATTTTTTTTTTTTATTTTTTTTGGCATATAAGAAAACGAGAGAGACATGAAAAAAAAAACTCTATATGTATATATGTATGTATGTATGTATGTATGTATGTATGTATATACATCTTATAAAAGAGATAGGAGAGAGAAGGTGAGGTACGTAGTAAAGAAATATTTGAACAATAAAGTCATTGCTACGTCGACACTTACTGACAGTTTCAAACGAAATTCTGTTTTTTGCTAGTAGTTTAAAACTACAATCTTCGTTTTGTAACAAAACAAATCTTTAGAACTTTTTTGTAAAGCGGTCAAATCACATGAATTTTTTTTATAATTTTTCCTTCAATATATTAAGAAAAAAAATCAGGAAAATTGAAAAAAATACAAAAAATTTAAGGGCTAATAATGCACATTGTCTAAAAAAAATCTTAAACAATATTGGAAGATTGGCTTCATAAAAAATTTTAGAAATGGATAAAATTCCATATAGGTTTTCATTTTTATTTTGGATCATTTCATAAATAATTATATCACAACATCTCGTGCTGCATAGAAACAAATTTAAAAACTGAAATGGAAACAGATATGGAGAAACGATATTTGTAAAAAATATAGGAAACAGAAATGTGTAAATAATAAAAATATAAGGATATATTTATAAATTTTAAAACTACAACAAAGTATTTTATTTTATTTTATATATATATATATAGAGAGAGAGAGAGAGAAAGAGAGAGAGAGAGAGAGAGAGAATAAAAAAATACATAATTTTAAAATTACTAGTTTTTAAAATGAAAACGATAAAGCACTTTAAAATGTTTAAGTTTCTGTGCAACACAGGGACATTAATGCAAAAATGTAAAAGTATGGAGCTGCTAATAATAATAATAATAATAATAATAAAGATGAATTATAATGAGTTGTGGTAGATTATTGTCACGAATTACAATAATTAAAATGTGAGACAAGAGGTTTTAATATGATTCCAAAAAAAGAAATAAATGATGAGAATAATGAAGGGTAGACATGACCAAGAAAAGGAGAATCGAAGTATCAACTACTTGAAGGGAATACGGTTGGAGTTGAGATCGTTAACACGGATGTGGGGGTCCATCTAAACAAGAACGGGAATTTCCTGTTTAGGATCTCCGTGGAACTGGAACAGGAATAAATTTAATCTTGAATACTAAATGGGGATGGGAATAGGATTACCTCTCCCTGTCTCGCGGTCGCGTTTTTCGTTTAATTCCCATGGGGATTCCCGATAATATCCCCACTTATAATTAATTATATTATTATATATATATAGTATTAGTAATATATTTATCTTATATAAATAATTGAATTTTGCAATACTAAATAAAATTAAAACTAAGGTTTTCAATTTTCATTTATAAATCAAAAAGCCATGGTTTTAAAATTGAATTTTACTTATTTTTTTTTTTAAATTACCTTAACTGGGACAGGAATCCCCTTGGGGAATCCGTTCTTCGACGGGACCGGGGGATAGAGATTATAATTATCTCTGTTTGTTAAACGGGGACAGAGACAAGAATTTCTGCTTAGCCCAAAAACGGAGATGGAATTGACAATCTCCCTATTTACATTGCTAGTTGGAGTTTGATTTCATGAGTTAGCTACCTAACATAATAATAATAATAATAATAATAATAATAATAATAATAAAATCTAAAAGTTGAATACATAATTGAATTTGAAACAGACCCATCTAACTTATTTACTGGTTTTTGACTTTTATAATATTTGCCTTTTCCATTATCGGCTGCTCTTTGAGCTGCTGATTTACTTTTGTTTTCTATATTTTTTTACAGTTTTTTTTTTTTCTTTCGATCTTCAAAATTCAAATGATAAATTTGAAAAGCCATCGGCAAAGATATTAACATAATCAACGGGATATACTAAATTATTCATGAAACAAATTTATTTTAATTAACAATATCAACTATATTATTTAATTGGTAAAGTTATTGCATTATTTTTTCATATATATTCTTCATTGCATCAGCATTTTATTTTTAACATTGAATTATCTAAATATTTTAAAAAACATGACGAGTCTTATTGAGACCATATACTCTATTTTTAATTAATTAGCATGCTTAATGTATTCATCCAATTTATTAAATTAAGTACCGTACATACGAAGAAGGCATTTCCATAAAAGGAAGGAAAGAAAGAAAGAAAGAAAGTACATCCAAAGCTGATTGCTTAATCTTAATGAAAGCCATTCACAAGTGGTTTTCATACTAAACAGAACAAAGACTTTTTTTTTTCTTTTTTTATCAATAATTGTGTTCATTTAGTATTGGTAGATGATCTAATTTATAGAAAACGTGATCATTTAAAATTTAGGGCCAATAAAAATGTGAAAGTTAATAAAATAAACGATATTGTAAATTTGAAAAAGCAATAATGAAGAGTAGAAAAAAATTGTCTACTACGATAGTAACAATTACGGGAGTTATTGTAAGTGATAATGGTTAAGAAACATAATATGTGTCGAGAACACCAAAAATAAATACCTATTCTTTTGTAATTATGAATTTACAGTAATACGGTGTAAGGCTGAATCTACAGAGATAGGTCGCATTATTTCTTTCGAACTATAACAAACAAAAATAAAAATGGAAGGGGGAAGTTGAAGATTTTGATTTTAATTATAAAAAGTAAATGAAAACAATTAAATTTGAGAAAAGATTATATGAGAAGACATTTCAGTTAGAGGGGTTGTTTGAATCTTAAATTGAACTGATGTAATATTCCAAAGAAAACATCAATCATTCAAATAAATTAAATATAGTTTTCGATAAAGTATCAAATAACCTAGTTTCTTCTCACAAATTATATATATATATTGATGTAATACAAACACATATGTATCCGGGTTGTGGAAACATGTTACCTCTTGTAGCACATAATCCACAATGATGAATGCAGCAGAAAGATCTTCGAGCCGTTTGCGTATTACTGGTCAACGGGAGACCCACACCGACGTATTCAGAAGGAATCCGTGTAGTCCACAAACTAAAGCAACAAAGATGGAGAAAGAGAGAGACTTGAGAAGAAGAGAGAAGGAAGAGAAATGAAGAAAACAATTTTTCTTCTTTTCCCACCACCACCACCACTTCCACGTTTTTCTCTTCTTCCTTGTACATATATATATTAATATATAAAAAGGTTATTATTTATCGATGTGACATTCACACATACACACACACACATTCTCAACTTATAAGCCACAGCTTATTAGCCTCTCAACACAACACACACACACACACACATTCTCAACTTATAAGCCACAACTTATTAGCCTCTCAATACTACACACACACACACACACACATTCTCAACTTATAAACCACAGCTTATTAGTCTCTCAATACTACACACACACACACACACACATATATTCTCAACTTATAAGCCACAGCTTATTAGCCTCTCAATAATACTACACACACACACACACACACACACATATTCTCAACTTATAAGCCACAGCTTAATAGCCTCTCAATACTACACACACACACACACACACACACATTCTCAACTTATAAGCCACAGCTTATTAGCCTCTCAATACTACACACACACACACACACATTCTCAACTTATAAGCCACAGCTTATTAGCCTCTCAATACTACACACACACACACACACACATATACATATTCTCAACTTATAAACCGCAGCTTATTAGCCTCTCAATACTAGGTCTGACTGATACAGGCGGATCGGGTCCATAAACCCAACATATATAAAAAAAAAGAAAAGTTTACAAATTATTCCTAATTGAATAAACAATCAGAATTTAATTCATATAAATGCAATACAAATGAAAGAAATACTAATTCTTTCCAACAATCATGGGATTATTTAAAGCATACCAATTCAATTCACAACATGAATTAAAAATTTATCCATAATTAATTATGTATGTGTTACGTGTTCTAGTTGAAGTTAAATAATTACGTATTTAACCACCTAAACAACAAATCTATTACAAATAATTAATCTAATTATAGATTGAATTAAATCATGCAATACGAATAAAAATAGAATTGAAGTAATTACCTGAATGAAATAAATAAAATTAAGTACAAAAAGATCTTACAACCAATTGTTTAAGATTCAAATCCCCCTAGTTAGAAACTCAGGATTTAGTTCTTCATGATAAGAACAAAACTCCAAAGAGAAGAAAAGAAAATTAAGAGTCTGAATGATAGATAATTTTTACGTTCTCCTCTTATTTTCCTAGTAATAGGGAAAACATAATTAATGAAAGAAACATAAAAGGAAAATAATGCTCATTAGGATTTTTTAGAGAAAATCCTAATAGAATTAATCTAGGAATAAAAATAAAGTTCTAACATATCCTAAATAGATTAAGAGCCTGTTTGGATACTTGTTTTTCAGGTTTTTTTGCTGTTTAATGCCAAACAATAGTTTTAGAGGTGTTTGGTTAGATTTTGCTAGCAACTATTGATGACTTTTTATGAAGAAAAAACTGTTGTTTCCCTGTTTTTCACGAAAGCACTTCATTTCATTCTCCAAATTAGTTATTTTATATCCTAACAGCAAAAATTTATCATGTTTTTACCAAACACTAATTATCAATTAGCAACCAGCAACCAGCAATCGTCAACAACAAACAATATCGGCAAATAACAAAAGGCAACAGCAGAACCAAAGAGGCCCTAAAAGCTAAAACAAATAAAATAGGTCTAATTAGAAAGTCTTATAATTTCATAAAATAACTTCAAAATCCGTAGCACTCTTAAACCGTGATCATGGATTAAGAACTGTCAGCTTTTTGGACTCTTTTCCACATAAACAGCACACCCTAAGTCATGCTCATTGGTTAAGACTCCACAACTCATCCTCTTTTTCACTTTAAGCTTTAGAGAGAATTACGTATCCAAAACCCTTATAAAACACAAAAAAGAATAAATACAGACCTAAACGAATAAAAAAACACAATAAAAAGAGATAAATAAAAAGCAACTATAAGACTAATTTACAAATTATCAAAACCAGAATTTTCTCAATTTCCTTTAGATTATGTACTAAATATTCTTAATTTTAAAAAATAAGTTAGGTACCAAGATGAATAATTTTAGTTAATATATATTATTTGTGAGAATTGGGGGCGAAATTATTTGTTGGCATAGAATTATTTATCGGCAAAAATCCTTAGACAAAAATGGTGGATTTCAATTCCATGAAGCGGTGCGGAATATTTGTCTGGATATAAATTAAATATAATTAACTTAATTCTAGCTATGATTGACCATTATCTTTATCATTGTGTATATGAGAAGATCCACCAAAATGGACAACCGAGCAGCCTCGAAATGATTCATTAGATAACTACAAAAAAAATTAATTAGTCTCATTATATAAACTGATCAAATTTATTGCAACAACAAGAACAAGAAAATGAACAATTTGGGTGATGCTAAGAAGAACATGACTTGCGAGCTTCTTGAAGCTCAAGCTCACGTATGGAACCATATATTCAACTACATAGACTTGGTCTCTAAAATGTGCAATTGAATTAGGGCATCCCTTATATCATCCTTAACCATGTCAAACCTATTATCATTTCTGAGCTCAATTCTGTTCTCTCTATCTACCCAACCAAATCTCACTGCATCCCTTGCTTAATGCGCATTTTGATTCATTTTGGTTTCTTTGCTACAACAAAAGAAAGAGGAGGAGGAGGAGGTTATGTTCTTACAAATTCATCTCGGTTATTGCTCAAAGAAAGACCCTACTTGTTAGCTACGCTTGATCCTGTTGTCACAAAACCATGACATTAATTGTTAGTGATATATGCACTAGTGCCATATATTGTATATATATTGTAAATATTTATTGGCAATAAATAAAATGTTTGCTGTCATATTGTCATGTTTATAAGTCATATGTTAGTAAATATTTGTCCTAAAGTTATTACTGCAGAAAAATCTATTCTCAAGAAGTTGAGAATATGAGATGGCTTTTTTCTTGGTAATAATATACTTTAAATGTTCATAGTCGTAAGAATTATTAAGTGAACATTATTAATTCATAGACCATTACCTCTATTTATTTTCTTAGAGAAGTGGTGAATCTCATACTACTTGATATGTGATATCAGGATGAATATGTAGGTACTCATAGAGATGAGTTGACTGAACTGTGGCGTTAAATGACAATGACATGGGGTTTCTTGACTTGTCAATCATTTGTCATTTAGATCATAATAGCACATATAGTTCCCTGACTTGAAGCAACTTGATTTTTCTTATATGACAGATTAAGGTTTATCATTGTTTTTCACCATATTAGCCATATTTGGTGATACGACGTGTTATGGTTTTATTCTATTATGTAGTGTGACAAAAGGTCCGCTGAGATAGGATTTAGTTACCCTACAAGAATAGGGAAAAGATCACATGACTTTTACTAATTATTTTTTGATAAATAAATTCTTGGCTAGGTGTATAAGATTTATCATAAAATTATTATTGGTGATGAAAGTCATAATATCTTAACAATTACGGTTTTGACAAACCATAAACCTAGTCAAGATTGGAATCTTGTAATGAAAAAGGACTTAAGTGTATAATAATTATGATCATGGTTCATTGTTGCCTATAAAATTTTGGACTCTAGCAAGTGCACTAGGTCAATTGTAGTACATAGGCAAAACCAAGTATTATTTCCTCGGGGATTTGTGCGAACAATCTCAATTTTTCTAGAAAACAGGCAGATTTGATATCTTTCTTAATAAAAATGAGGATTTAAGCAAACTAAGTAAACTATGGCAAGAATAAAAATAATAACAACAATAATAAAAAGGCAGCAGACCCGAACAATGCATAGCAAGCAGTTTCAGTACATTCCTCTCCTTAACCATTATGAGCAGGGTTACAGAACATAGATCTATGGTATCTCACTCTCAAATTACCACACTAGGAACCTCCGAACATGTGAATCCTATAACAAGCAGCCTAATCAAATCTCTTTAGCAATAGACTATTTAATCATGTATTAAGATCTTGCAAGCATTTTATCAAAGATAAAAACCCCTAACATGCAGTCTACTCGAATTTCTTTAGCAATGAACATGCATGTGTTTCAAGGCATTTCCATGGTTAAGAATCTCCTCTCTGTTTCATCCTAACCATTAGCATATTAGGTGATCAATCTCAATGAAAGATAAAGCACACTAAGAAACAATCATCACATACATAATACCCATAATAAATAAAAAGAATGAGTACTTACTACTGCCAGCCGAGCTGGCTCAAGTTTGCTTGAAACGCACTACTCACAATACATGAGCAGCATCAATAGAAAAATAAAATGAGAAAACAAATGAAGAGAAATTAACTATATTCAACTAAAGAATGAGAATACAAAGGAGAAAATGAGCCAAGAGTCAAAAGCTCCAAAAGCTCCCTACTACAAGAACTAAGGGAGTATATGTAGCACTCTCCAAAAGACTAAATTACCCTAAGAATTAAAATAATAATAAAGTACTTAACATGGGTGGCTTAAAAATAATCACAAATTAAAATAATATAAAGTACAACCACTCAAGTTTAACTAGATTTTCAAGCAAAATCTTTTCCAAAAATCAAATCTCTACTTTTTAAGACAAGTCATATCTTCCTCTCCTCTCCACCTTGGGCTCATGGCAAGGTTCAAATCCAGCCAGCTTTTTCTCTCTTTAACAGCACTTTTCCAGTTTTTTCCAGCCTTTTTACGAGCCTGCTTGCTGAGGCTTTTCACAGTTTTGCTCCAATTTTCTTTATAACCTGAAATTAGCTCTAATTAGCTAAAATTAATTCATTAAAGCTCAATTTAAATCCAATTAACACTTGAAATTATTAGTATATTTATCACTTATCATTCATTTAATAGATATTGAATTTATTTATTTCTAATTGAGTGTCGGGGTATGCTATGTTAGGCGTTAACCCTGATCTTTTAAGGATCTAAAAGTAATATTAGATATGAGATATAGAATATTATTTTTAGAAAAAGAGTTTTTATTCCTTAATGTCAATTAGATATGAATCTAGAAAGTCACACACATAAGAGGTCTAATGCTCTCAATAATAAATGATTTATTAATTAATTGAATTGTGAATTTAATTAAATAATAAATTATGGGATTAAATTTGTTATGAACAAAGATTCTAGCATGTCTTGAAATTTAACCAAATTGTTCTTGCTCAAGTTAAATTAAGATGCGTTGTAGGATATAATTATAATTAATTAAGTCATTAATTAATTATCAGTATGTATATTAAGTTATAATATTATTATTATATTATAATTTAATTAAAAATCAAACAAGAAGTAGGACACATCGTGTCCTACTTGCACTCATGGTTTTGTATGAAATCAATTAATTAGGATATCATATGTCCTACTTGAATTAATTTCAATGGATAAAAGTTACATTATTTATCAATTCAAGAAGTATATTACCTGGTACATGTATTTCAGTACATGTATTTCAGTTTTATATATATATATGCATCTTCTCAATTGTACAACAAAGTAAAAGTTGCTTCGTATGTACTGAAGCAGAGGAAATAGTTTTTCAAGTTTACTTAAGAGCAAGAACAAAAAGTTTGAGCAAAAATCCTCGTGTGGACGAACTAGAGGTGTAACATTTGGTGCAACGTATAATATTTCGCATATAGTCTACCAAAGGTAGGTTATTAATTCCAATCCCCGGAATTATATTTGATGATTATAAATTAGAATAGACGATCCTATGGGGGTTTAATTCATGTGATGAATTATATTCAGCAAAGAGTTTGCTAAAGAATTAAAATTTTGAATTTTATGCTCAACGCCTCGTTGATTGCTCCCAGTCTTTCATTAATTATCTTAGCAATTGGTATGCTAATGAAGATGTGATCTCCCCTTTTAATATTGGTCATGGGATGGCATTTTGGGATTATGTTGTTTCTGATACTAAGCTCTACACTTTGTTTAATAAAGACACGATAAGTGATGCTTTGCTCCTTACGAGAGTGTTGATTAATCGTGGGAAAGAGGTGTTTGATGGATTGAATTCAGTGGTTGGTGTTGGAGGTGGTACTAGTGTTGGAAATTTGACAAATATTAGATTATATACTAGTGACTATTTGACAACTTTGGGCCAAATTATATTATGGAAATAAAGCGTATTATATCAAATGATTAGTGTCATTGTATACTACGTAACGTGAACTTTCCAACGGTATATAATTTACCCAAAACGGATAAATAGTGAATGAAAAATTGTTGCTTAAAGTTAGTCTAATGAAATGGAATATTTAGAGAAATATTGGTCCAAGTTAACCTATCTCACATGGGAAAATAATAAAGAGGAAAAGGTATTTATATTGAAACACATTTTTATAAGGTGTTAACTTGTATAAGCCAAAAAGCTCCCTCTTGCGCGCACAAGGGGGTGCAAATCCTAGCTCCCAGCCTTTAGAGGCCCAATGCTCACCTGCACGATGTGGGCATCGTGAATGTTAGACCGAATTGGGTCACTACGGGCTTGCCTAATTTTTGCTCCGGTCCGACTAATTTTCTCCAGATATTTTTTGAGACTCTTCAAATTTCTTTTAGTTTTATTTTTAAATAAAAATAACTGCAAAATAAATTCTCTTTTAATAAGAGAATTAATCCAATTAAATATCATTAATCCACTAAATTCTCTTAATCATCCTATATCTTCTTGCTCCATCAATTGCAGAATACACATGAAAAATCCGAATTTCCCTTCCCTTCTTTTTCTGCAATTCTGATTCGTTCAAATTGGCTATCTGCTTTGTTCTATTCTGGTGATAGTTTACCTTGCATAGTTGAGTTCGTTTTTTAGAACTGTTGTCTCCTGGGAGACAAATCGCCAACTACGGGCAGAAAATTGTCTTAAGGAGACTGCGATTTCAGACCTCCGCTCTACTGTATCTTTTCTTCTTAAGGTTGAAAAGTATTTCAGTTTTTTATTTTTGTTCTTTAATTTATTTTATTTCTAGAATTTTTGTGATCTGTAATATACTTATATATATATATATTGTATTTCAATTTGAGTTTACTGTTTCTAACATTCTTAAGACAATTATTCGTACTACTTGGTAAAGTTTTTGCAGGATTATCTTGACATTCTGGATATTTAACACCTTGACATTTGGATAATTTTTTTAGACCTTTTACTGGATTATTTGGACTGTTTGAATATTTGTTGTTCCAAATTAACAGTTCTTATTTGTGATTCATTTTTCTGTGTTTGAATTGTTGATTCTGGAATTTCACTGACTTTGTTTGTTTAAAATTTCAAATTGAAAAATGGCTGAGATTGTCCCACCTATTGGAGGCAATGGTTCTAAAAGTGGCCAAGGCCAGAATAACCAAAATGGTCCTAATGGTTTTAGGCTTGTTATGCCTAACGGTCCTGTAGCCGGTGCGGGTTCATACCCTGTAACAGTGCCTGAAAGATCGGAAAAATTTAACGGAATGAATTTTAAGATGTGCAGCAGAAAATGCTTGTCTACTTGACTAGCATGCAATATCATAGATTACTAGAAGAAGATCCTCCTATTGTAGTCGAGGGTATGGTGGATCCTTCTATTCAGTTAGCTGTTGATGGTTGGAATCAATTGGATTTCCTTTGTAGAAACCACATTCTGAATGGATTGGTTCCTGATTTGTATGAGGTTTACACTGTTAAATGAACTACAAAGGAATTGTGGGACTCCTTGGATAGGAAGTACAGAACTGAGGATGCTGGTGCTAAGAAATACTTAGTAGGTCAATTCCTTAGTTACAAAATGATTGATTCCAAATCTGTTGTGAGTCAAGTGCAAGAAATCCAGCTTTTGATCCATGGGATGCAAGCTGAAAGGATGGAAACTAGTGAAACCTTCCAAGTGGCTGCAATCATTGAGAAATTGCCACCTAGTTGGAGTGATTTCAAAAACTATCTCAAGCATAAATGCAAAGAGATGTCTGTTGAGGTTCTAATTGTTCGAATTCGTATTCAGGAAGACAATAGAAGATCAAAGAGGAAATCTTCTATTGTTGTCAATCAAGCTGTGGCTAGAGCCAATGTTGTGGAGGTTAAGAAAGACCCCCCAAGAAAGACAAACAGCCTGTTGGATCCAAGTCTAAATTAGGACCTAAAGGGTGAATTTCCAAGAAACCAAAGTTTAATGGAAAAGGCTTCAATTTCAATAAAATGGGACACAAGTCCTCTGATTGTAGGCTGCCAAAAAGGGTCAACAAAAAGGAGACAAATACTGTGGAAGAAATTGCTAAAGATGTGTCTGACATCGATTTGTGTGCAGTAATTTCTGAAGTCAACTTGGTTGACTCGAACCCAAGAGAATGGTAGCTTGATACTGGTGCTACAAGCCACATTTGTTGATATAAAGAGTCTTTTGCTGGATTGACTCTTACAAAGAAAGGAGAGAATCTGTACATGGGCAATTCTGCTACTTCAAAGATCAAGGAACATGGAATTGTCATACTGAAAATGACTTTTGGGAAAGAAGTGAAGCTGCAAAATGTTTTGTATGTTCCAAAAATGAGGAAGAATCTGGTTCCTGGAAGCCTCTTGAGCTCACATGGCTTCAAGATGGTTTTTGAGTCTCAGAAATTTATTTTGTCTAAAGGGGTTATGTATGTGGGCAACGGATATAAATGTATTGGGATGTTCAAATTTAATTGTATCTCTTGTAAATCAAATTCAATTGAAATGAATGAGAATAACGTTTCTTCTGCTTATATTATTGAGTCTTCTAATTTATGGCATAGTAGACTTGGACATGTTAATTTTGATACGTTACGATATTTAAATAACTTGAATCATATCCCCATGTTTCAAATTGATAAAACCCATAAATGTGAAATTTGTGTAGAGACAAAATTGACAAGATCTTCATTTCATTTTGTTGAAAGAAATTCATAACCACTTAATCTTATGCACACAGATATTTGTGACTTGAAGTTTGTTCAATCAAGGGGAGGAAACAAATATTTTATTACCTTCATAGATGATAGCATAAAATACTGTTATGTGTATTTGCTTAAAAGCAAAGATGAGGCTTTAGAGAAATTTGTTCTCTATAAGCAAGAAGTAGAAAACCAACTTAATAAAAAGATTAAGGTAGTAAGAAGTGATCGTGGTCGTGAATATGTTGCATCATTTGGCAAGTTTTGCTCCTAACATGGTATTATTCATAAAGTAACACCACCGTACTCTCCTCAATCTAACGGTGTAGCTGAACGCAAGAATCGTACCTTAAAAGAAATGATGAATGCGATGCTAACCAGTTCTGGGTTACCACAGAACATATGGGGGGATGTTGTGTTGTCAACAAGTTATCTTTTAAACAAGGTACCCCGTAAGAAACAAGATAAAACCCCTTATGAATTATGGAAAGGTAGAAAACCTTCTTATAAGTACTTGAAAGTGTGGGGGTGTCTTGCAAAGGTAATGGCTCCATTACCTAAGAGAATGAAAATAGGTTTAAAGACAGTGGATTGTATTTTCATTGGATATGCAGAACATAGTAATGCGTATCGGTTTCTTATGCATGAATCTAAAAACCCAGAAATACACAAGAATACATTCATGGTGTCAAAGGACACCTCATTCTTTGAAAACGCGTTTCCATGCAAACAAAATGATGTGGGGTTGGGATCTAAATGGTCTCGTGAGACTGTTGAAGTCGACAGTCAATATGGTCAACATGACGAAGTCGAGAATAGTGAAGAACGTCAACAAGAGGTTGAAGAGAATGTTTAAGATCTTCAAGAAGAGGGTGAGATGGACATAGAGGTTGAACCTCGAAGAAGTAAAAGGGCAAGGGTGGAAAAATCTTTTGGTCTAGATTTTCTAACCTACATGTTAGAGGCTAAACCACAAACTTACGAAGAAGTGGTAAGTTCAACAGAAAGTCCTTTATGGAAAGAAGCCATAAGGAGTGAGATTGATTCCATTCTGCAAAAGCATACTTGGGAATTAGTGGATCTTCCTCCCGGAACTAAACCACTAAGCTCTAAATGGATTTTCAAATGGAAATTGAAAGTAGATGGAATAATTGATAAGTACAAGGCCCGTTTAGTTATAAAAGGTTATAAACAAAAGGAAGGCCTTGACTAGTTTGATACTTATTCTTCAGTGTCGAGAATAACATCTATTAGGATGGTACTTGCCATTGCCGCTCCACAAAATCTTGAGGTATATTAAATGGATGTGAAGACAGCTTTCCTGAATGGAGATCTGGAAGAAGAAATGTACATGGAACAACCTGAAGGTTGTGTAGTTCCAGGTCAAGAAAGGAAAGTCTGTAAATTGGTGAAGTCTTTATACGGTTTAAAGCAAGCACTAAAACAATGGCACTAAAAGTTTAATGATGCCATGATGGCTAGTGGCTATCATATCAACGAATGTGACAAATGTATTTATGTCAAAACTACAACTGAAGGATATGTTATCCTATGCTTGTATGTTGATGACATACTCATTGTGGGAAGCAATGAGAAGATGGTAAAGAGTACCAAGAACATGTTAAATTCCAAATTTGACATGAAAGATATGGGACTGGCAGATGTGATTTTAGGCATCCAAGTTAAACATTCACCTAACAGCCTCATTTTAACTCAGTCACACTACGTGGACAAGATACTTGATAAGTTTAACAAGGATGATTCTGGTATAGCCAAAACTCTATTAGACATTAGTCAACATTTGTCCAAAAACAAAGGTGAAGGTATAGACCAAGTGGAGTATGCTAGAGTTATAGGTAGTCTGATATACCTTTCGAGTTGTACAAGCCTTGATTTTGCTTACACCGTAAGTAGTTTAAGCAGATATCCGAGTAATCCAAGAAAGATTCATTGGGTAGCTATAGTGAGAATACTAAGGTATTTGCGATATAATCGTAACTATGGTTTGCAATATACGAGAGAACCTGCGGTACTATAGGCATATTCTGATGCCAGTTGGATAGTTGACACCAAGAATTCTAAAGGTACAAGTGGGTACGTGTTCACTCTAGGAGGAGCAGTGTCTTGGAAATCCTCAAGGCAAACGATTATAACTAGATCCACTACGAAAGCTGAGTTTGTAGCCTTGGATGAAACCGGAGAGGAAGCTGAATGGTTACGGAATTTCTTAGTAGATATTCCAGAATCGCCAAAGCCTGTGCCTGCAATTTGTATACACTGCGATAATCAAGCCGCCATTAAAAGAGCACAGAACGTTATGTACAATGGTAAGTTGAGACACATGTGTCGTTGTCATAATACCGTTAGACAACTGATCTCAACGGGAGTTATCTCTATTGACTTTGTAGGGCCAAAGGATTACACTGCGGATCCGCTAACCAAAGGGTTAAACCGAGATCAAGTTGAAAAGACATCAAAGGGAATGGGACTATAGACCATGAATATTTAAGGTGTTATGTGAAGGAAAACCAAACCTTGTTGATTGGAGATCCCAAGATCTAGGTTCAATGGGACAACCCAATTGCATAAACCTTGTGAGGTCACTGTGAGGGTCAACCCCTTGTCCATTCCTGTGATGTAAATAGTGATAAAACGTGGAAAGGTTAAGCTATGCTTTTAATGATTCTTTGTGCTTCGAAAGTTTGAGCAAAAGAGATCACCTATATGAGAGTGAAGTGGGATCGCTTCAAAAGAGACTAATGGGGCTTAGTTATCTGAAACTCTTGTAGAACCAGGAGTTGTCCATGACCATAACGGACACAACCATGAGAACCAAAAACTGTGTTATGTTGGTATTTGTGTGATCTGTATCATCGTTTACACAAACGACAGAATAGTTCAAGGACATCGTGTCTACTAGTCAGGTAGTAAAGTAAATATACTAGCATAAGGGAAGGTTCAAGGGTTGATGCTTACCTATCCTATGCAAATATCGACTATAGTTTACTATCACCACTTCGATTTTGATCTTTCTTTTCGACAATCAATTTCATTCATGTGGGGATCGTTGGAAATTTGACAAATATTGGATTATATACTAGTGAATATTTGTCAACTTAAGGCCAAATTATATTATGGAAATGAAGCGTATTATATCAAATGATTAGTGCCATTGTATACTACGTAATGTGAGCTTTCCAACAGTGCATAATTTACCCAAAACAGACAAGTAGTAAATGAGAAATTGTTGCTCAAAGTTAGCCTAATGAAATGGAATATTTGGAGAAATTTTGGTCCAAGTTAACATATCACACATGGGAAAATAACAAAGGGGAAAAGGTGTTTATATTGAAACACACTTTTGTAAGGTGTTAACTTGTATAAGCCAAAAAGCTCTCTCTTGCGCCCGCAGGGGGGATGCAAATCCTAGCCTTAAGCCTTCAAAGGCCCAATGCGCACCGGCATGACGTGGGCGTCGCGAATGCCAGATCGAATTAGGCCACAACGGGCCTGCCTAATTTTTGTTCCGGTCCGACTAATTTTCTTCAGATTTTTAAGCCTCTTCAAATTTCTGTAAGTTTTATTTTTAAATAAAAATAACTGCAGAATAAATTCTCTCTTAATAAGAGAATTAATCCAATTAAATGTTATTAATCGAATAAATTCTCTTAATCAGCCTATATATTTTTGCTCCATCAGTTGCAGAATACACTTGAAAAATCCGAATTTCCCTTTTCTCCTTTTTCTGCAATTTTGATTCGTTCAAATAGGCTGTCTGCTTTGTTCTATTCTGGTGATAGTTTATCTTGCACAGTTGAGTTCGCTTTTGATAGCTGTTGTATCCTAAGAGACAAATCGCCAACTACGGGTAGATAATTGTCTTAAGGAGACTGCGATTTCAGGCCTCGGATCTACTGTATCTTTTCTTCTTAAGGTTGAAAAGTATTTTGGTTTTTATTTCTGTTCTTTAATTTATTTGAAATCTAGAATTTTTGTGATATGTAATATACTTATATATATATATTGTATTTCAATTTGAGTTTACTGTTTCTAACAACTAGAACTATTTCTAAAGCCATTGCGGAAGCTTTTCCGCACATTCAATGTACTGTGCTTGATCTTCCACATGTGGAAGCCGGCCACATAATCTAAAATTTGTTGCCGGTGACATGTTTCATGCTATTGCTCTTGCAAATGCACTTGTTTTGAAGGCATAGTTATGTATTTTAAACATTTTTGTTCTATTTTTCTCTTTTCTCTTTTCTCTTTTCTCTTTGAGTACTTTGTCTACTTGATATATCAAGAAAATTTGTTCATTGGTTGGACTAACCTAATTTCAATCCAACCCATCTAATTTTTATATGAATTCGAACTTTGAGATTGATTCTGTAATCCAATCCAAGCTCACACATATAAATTATTTATAGTAAATTTTATATATATATATATATATATATGTAAATTTGTAAAAATATTTTAAGTCCTCCCACATAAATTTATAAATAATTTAAAGATAATCACAGAGAAAATAACACGGAATGTGAAAGGATGTAATACTAAATAAAATTTAATGACCCTGTTAGTGAGGCGTTTCAATTAGGATGAATTCTATCTTTCTTTTCTCAACAACGGTGGTTTTATCATATTGTTCGATTATTATATTTAATATAAATCTATAAATTGCATGTCGATATTATATATATTGAATTTACGATTTAATATTTTGCGTCTATAATTTATAATTTAGGATTTATAATTTATATTTTACAGTCTAAAGTTTATAATTTGGAGTCTAGAGTTTCTAGATTTATATTTTAGAGTCTGTGCTTTTTTATTGTGGGGTTTATAATTTAGAATTTATATGTTAGGGTTTAGTGTTTATAATTTAGAATTTAGGGTTTATATTTTAGGATTTAAGTTTTATAATTTAAAACTTAGAGTTTATATTTTAGAGTTTAGAGTTTATAATTTAGAACTTAGGATTTGTATTTTAGGATTTAGGGTTTATAATTTAGAGTCTAATATTCATATTTTGATATAGGATTTAGGTTTATATTTTAGGGTTTAAGATTTTATTTAAATAATTAATTAATAAGCAGTTAGATAATTAATTATCTAGTGGAATTTTTGTTTTTGATTAAAATTTGAGATGGTCTTAAGTTATTGAGCCATCGTGATGACGTTATTACAAATTATAAACTCCAAAATAGAACCAGCTAAGAACGCACCTGAAACCCATAATAATCTTAATCAAATCAACGAAATTGAACAAGCACAATCCAATCCTAAATTAAAAGATACTCAGAGTGAATGAAGTGGCAAAGAGTGATTAAGATGCAGGTAGCCACTTTCAATTCGAAAAACATGGAAAAGGCAAAGAAAGATCAAATACCTGCTTAACTGCTACAAATTACCCGGAATCAAGATTCGGTGGTAGTCGTCTTTTTGTGTTTTGTTGTTGTTTTCTTTCTAAATTGTAAAGATAATATAATTAAAAATTATTCAAAAATTTGACAAAACGATACATCAGCTTTATTGGTAGAGCATTAATATATATATAGATTCTAAATTAAACAAATTGTGGGATAAAAGAATGATAATAATAATAATAATAATAATAAAGCTAAATACATAGATACCCCCGTGAACTTGTTCAAAAACGTCTACTGCTCTCCTGAACTTTTAAATATCCTAATACCCCCCTGAACTTTGAAAAAGTGGTCCAATTTGCCCCCTTACTGCCACATACGATTCAATTATTGGTTGTCTCATATTTGACTTTTCAAAGCAAACTCTAGTTTTTATGGGACTTAGGAGGCAAACTGGACCAATTTTAAGAAATTCAGAGGGGCATTATAACACTTTTAAGAAGTTCGGGGGGGTAATAGAACATTTTCAAAGTTCAAAGGGGCAGTAGATGTTTTTGGTCAAGTTCAGGAGTATCTATGTATTAGGCCTAATAGAGTAAAGTAAAGGCTTGCAATGTGAAAACAAAACCTTTGAAATCCATAGGCTTAATCATGTTGTAAAAATGTATGTAGGAATTTGATTAGGTTGATATTTATATGATATTTGTTTACTGTTTTGATATTTTAATAATAGAATTCGTATTGATATTATTGTAGATAGTTTTATCAATAGTCATAATTTATCTAGAAAATCTTTTTAGAAAACAGACCAAGTGGATACTTAGGCCAAGGAATAAGTTTAAGAATATATAATTCTTATGATCTTTGATATATTCCTAAAATGTCACACATGTTTACATATATATTGGGATTCCAACAATAAATTGGTAGAAATTACACCAAAAATTATCTTTTTAAAACCTTATATATTTTTGACATTCTACAACTCAAAATTAACAAGGTGATAATCTTGAATATAAAATTATCAAATCTATATTATTGTATTATATTTATGTCACTTACTAAATTTATTTATTTAATAGTTTTTAGTTAATTATCTAGTAAAATAGAGTCAGTTATCTAATAAAATAAAGTCAATTATCTACTAGTTAATTAAGAGTTGTTGCCCCTTCAATATCTTATTTAAGTCTTCTTCCTTTCCTTTCCTTTTTTTTTTTTCATAAACGTCTTCTTCATTTCTTCTTTGTCTGTATTTAGTCCATATATTTTTCACATATGGAATCGACATGAAAGCTTGTGAAATCTTTATTAAATTACAAGGTATGTTTTCTTCAAACTAACTTTTATTAGTTAGAAATGTTGTTAATTGATAAGAGTTTTATCAATTCATGTTTCTAGTTTTATGTGAGTTTTAATCTGTATTCCTTCAATATTGAAATTATATTTAATCTATATTCAAATTATGTTTAATATATATTCAAGTTATATTAAACAACCAATTTAATAAATAAGTTCAACACACCCCAAAACTACATATTAAATCTATATTCAAGTTATATTGAATCTATATCAAAGTTATATTGAACTTATATTCAAATTATATTTTATCTATATCCATGATGAATACACAAAATTCAAGTTATATTTGATCTATATCCATGATGAATATACAAAATACAACAAATCTTGTTTGTACATGAAATTAGTTATTCAATTATATGAATCTAATGTTAACTGCTTATATGCATTTAGATTGGATTATGTGTATGTTCAAGTTATATTCAATACACAAAGCACATCCAACTATTTCATATAGAAGCTAAACAAACTTAATAAATTATATTCAAGCTATATTGAAGATATATATGCACTGCATAAATTAATTCACCAATTTCCAAAAATAATTCATATAAAAAGCAAAATAAATCGTTAAGCATGTATTAAAGAAAGTTGTTCATAGAATAGTTAGTTAAATGAGTATGAATTGAATATTTAGGATACATGAATAATTATTAGTAAAGTTATAATATATATATATATATATATATATAAAGGGTTTCTACTTATTTGGAAATTTATTAGGAGATAAATATTGATAATTTTATTATATATAATTTGGAAAATGTAAATTTCTATATTTTTTATAGTGGTGATATATATTTAATAGGTCTTTGTAGTCTTATATATTGAAAGATAATGATGAGAGTCACATATATATAAATTTTGTAGTTAATCATCACATATATGTAGAAATCTCAATAAATTGGGGTTAATAGAATTATTGAACCTTTAACTGCTCGGTTTAAAAACATTTGATATTTATTATGTGAAGGAACTAACGGGTCGTTTGGTATGTGATGGGGATAGGGATAGGGATAAAGGGTTAGGATAAGAATAGGGATAAAAATTAAGATTGAGAGAAAGATAATATAATATATGTTTGATATATTGGATATGAATAGAGATAAAATCAATATATTTTACTATATTGCCCCTAACCATGTCAAAAAAATAATAAGGAATTGTAGGATATATCTATCCTTAAAATTATTTGGTTGGATAAATGAGTAAATTCTAACAATTAAAACTTATCCCAAGTCTTATAACAAGGGGGGAGATGAGATAAATTTAGTGGGATAAGGTGAAATAGAGATTTATTGTCTCTTCCCTTGTCCCCTTATAGGGTTGTAAATGGGGCGGGGCGGGGCGGGGATTGCATTCCCCATCCCCGTCCCCAAATTAATCGGGGATCCCCGTCCCCGCCCCGTTTATTAATCGGGGATAAAAACCTATCCCATCCCCGTCTCCAGCGGGGAATCGGGTCCCCGCGGGGATTCCCGTCCCCGTTTAGCTAATTTAATATTTCATAAAAAAAACCCTGTAAAATTTCAATTTTTACCCACAAATTTATCCAAATATGCATTAAAATACAAACATAAAATTCTTAAAACTCAATTGTCAAATACATTAATATATAATTAATAATTAAACATAAAATAACATCATCAACTTCGACCCTTTCTTCAATTCCAATCTTCATTTTCATTCCAAATTTCCAATTGAAACCTAGCAAATTAGCAATATAAAATTCATAAGTTTCAAATTTTTTAAAAAATTAAATAGAAAAAATTAACCAATGACAAATGAGAGAAGCAGGGGAAGAAGTGGGTTTAGGGGGTGGTGGGGCAAATAACGTTTTTTAATTTATCAATTGGGCTGGATTGTTAGGTGGGCTATTCTATTTCCTCTACAGATTACAATCCACAGCAATTCAATATTTTATTAATTACTTTATAATATATAATCTAATATTAATTAAATAAATTAATACGGGGAGTCGGGTATTTTATCGGGGATCCCCGCGGGCTTTAAACGTGGACGGGGACGGGGGCCCGCGGGGCGGGTAGGGGTAATACCATCCCCGTCTCCGATTAATAAACGGGGACAAATTCGTCCCCGTCCCCGCCCCGCAGAGATTTTAATGGGGGATTCCCCGTCCCCGTCCGGACGGGCCCCCGTCACCCGTTTGACAACCCTATCCCCTTACCAAACATGAGATAAGAGGAAAGTTGGGATAAAAAATATTTATCATACCTCTTATCTTACATACCAAATATGTTGTAATTGGTATAAAAAGTTGAAGCGAATAAATGAATATTTATTATTACTCTTACATACATATTAAAACCAGTTCATTTTGTTATATTCTTTATTATTGATTCATTGATTTTAATACGTGAAAATAGTCAATTATTATTGAAGTTGAATTGCTTTGAGTTAGAGAGGGAGGCTCCTAATTCTCAACTCTTCTCCTTCTCTTTTTTCTTGCCTTTTCTTTTCTCTTTTATTTTCTCTGAATCCCTTCCTTTTATTTCTTAGCCAATAGTAACGACAGTAAAACCTTTTGGTTTTTTTATGGAAAAAAAAAGCACCTTTTCATATTCGAGATAAGCAAAAACAGTTTATATACTTACCTAAATAAGAACAACACAAACAAGAAGTCCGTTGTAGTCTAGTCGGTTAGGATATTCGGCTCTCACCCGAAAGACCCGGGTTCGATTCCCGGCAACGGAATTAAAACTTTTTCGTAACCACACATGCTATTTTGAAACTACATCGTTTTAGTGCACGCAGGAACATCTCAAAGCCTTGAACGAAAAAGAAAAGGCCTTTCTTCCTCTTAAGTCTCACTCCCTCCTCTCCTCTCCGGTTGCAGGAAAGCTTTCTCTTCTTTTTATCTTCTAAATCAGGTATTAAGTCTTCTTTCCGCTTCTGCACTTGCTGTCGAGTTTCCACACTTTCTTTTTATTTCATCTAATCGTATCACTTTTTTTTCCAAGTTTACTTGTTGCTTTTAAGTAATCCAGTTGAGGAATCCATTTGGTACTTATTCTTCTCTGTTTCTCGGACTTTATTTTTTTGTCCAACTTAATTAATTTTCGTTCAATTTCAGTTATATCGACTGTTGATTTTGTCTACTGATGAATTTTTAGTGGAAACTCATCTTAGAATGCCATCATTTAAATGTTTCTTTTGGAAAAACTTTTAGTGATCTCAGGTTTGTTCTATTGCCCCTTCAATCCTTCAATCTTATTTAACCGATTATGTAACTTGATCTTAATTTTTGGGGCAACTTTGCATTTTAATGCTTAATTACTCTGGAACTAAAAGGCTAGATACAGCAATCCTCAACTGTCCTGTTTATATATAGAATTTTTTTCTTAATGTTGAATTTCATTTGTAATCTCACTATAGTTTTGATCTTATCTTCGCGAATAACCTAATAACCTTACCATACCGAAAGTTTAATGAAGTAGCTAGGTCCAGTAAAAGCACCCTCTTTACTTGTCTGTAGGAATTGCATTTTCTATATTGGTGCCATTTCGTGACTTCTTCAGCTATCATTTTGATGGTGAGAGTTAGGCTCTTGCTATCGGTGCCGTGTTTGATGCTGCTACCTTCTATAACCATTTCTTTGGAATGTTGAAGTTTATGTGTTTTTAGATCTTTTGTATAATTTTCCTGTTTGTGGAACTGTTTTGTTGGATAACATGCTCAGATTTTGCTCATTTTACACTTTTTAATCGGTTGTTCTTTTCGTGTTTCAGCTTGTATCAACTAACACTCGGTTGTTCTTTCTTTGTATATATTGTTTTCTGCATATGTTTAGCCATGGCTTCTAGTGATGATATGGTTGAGGCTTCTTTTTCTTCTCTTCTTGTTGATTCATTGAAGTCTAATCAGAGTGGAGATGATCTTTCACCTGAAGATATATCATGGGTTGATTCTTGCCTGGTTAAAGATCCAGATATCTCAGATGGCGACTGGAGTTCTATGAAAGATGCCTTAATAGAAATCCTTGGTTTGCAACCCGAATCTGCACCTACAACAGATGACTTTTCTGGAGGAACGGACACTGAGATGCTTCCTTCAGCAAAACCTGGAATTGTCAAGTTATCTGGAAGAACTAGTGACAATTCTGTTTCCATCCAAATTAACAATGAAGAAATGGAGACGGTGGATGATGAATTTCCAGTCAAGAAGGAGGGCAAATATTCTTTATCGCAGCATTCTCAAGGAGATCTCGCAGAAACTTCAATCAGAAATGCGTTTCTGCCACATTACAGGGAGGACATCCAGGTAGCGGGCGAATCCATTAGTTTAGAGAACGATATTATCAGTTCTCCAACATACGAGATCGAGCCATCAACGCAGGATATTTTTAAGGTCTGGGATTTGGGAATTCCACCTGAGGAAGATGATCTTTCTAAACAGTTGAACAAGGCTCTATCAGAAACTTCAGATCAAACTGTGCCATCAACTATTGATGATCCAAGGGCATTGAAGGATGTGAAGGAACAATCAGTTGATGAGTTAATTACCGGCCTTGCTGATCTTTCTTTAAGTCAGCCGTCTGATTAGTACACACAGCAAGCATTTATGAGCTTAACAGTTATGTACTGATTTCCGCTATTTACAGCTAATGAGGCATATTTAGTATAGTAAATTGAGTATTTATGGATGGGATATGAAATGGAACCCAAAAATTCTATAATTTTTTTTCTTTTCAGTATGGCGTTGAATTCAGATTCAAGCTAGGAATGACTCTTAGAGGGGGATAATGCTCCCCTGACATTATTTTCGTTCTTTATAAAACTCGAACTTGAAATGTTGTCATTTTTTACTAGACACGAACCACATTCATACCTATTATCACACAGGTTTCTGGACCAAGGCAAGCATTAGGTTAGCCCTATTTTATAAAGCTAATAAGCAGCTATTAATTCCACATTACAACAATAGTTTTATTAAAACATCTGCCATTCACACTAGGGGATCCTGAAATGGACCCACCCAATGATTCGACGACCCAATAATGTCTACGTGGGAGTTGATATTTGGAGCCAACCACATGGTTGTGCTGAGCTGGCAAGCTGTAAGCCGTTGACATGGATGCAAAGACCATGTTGACATGGATGCAAAGACCATCAATCTGCGAAATAAAACTATAGCCATTTATCAAAATGATGCTAGAAAAAAAAAAGAGGGAAATCAGAGCCTCATATTTACCTCTCCACAGAAATCTCTCAAAATAAACTCTTCATTGAGGTCACAGTAGATGGTGAAGTAGATGCATTTGTCTATTCTGCTGGGGAAAAATCCGAGCTTATGACACCATAATTTCTTCAATTTATTTACAAGGTGGGAATAAGACCATCCATATCAACCACTTGTACAAATCTGCCATGCTATCATCCACATGGCAAACCCTCATTGGCCAATGCACAACAGCCTCAAATATGACATCTAATGATAACAAAGAAAAACAAATATAAAGAGAATTGAACACTTATCACATGTGTGGTAAAGAGGCACTAACTAATTAGAGAGGAGATAAGATAATAGTTTGTTTCTGAGGCCTTTATACTCAATAGAGAAGTTAGCCTCTTACAACCAAAAACAAGAAGAGCTAGCTTGAAAAGAAAGAAAATATGGCCTCAGCATCACTACTCAAGTCATCACCAGTCCTTGACAAGTCTGAGTTTGTTAAGGGTCAATCCCTCCGCCACGCTTCTGCTTCCATTGTCCGGTGCACCCCAACCTCCCCCTCAACGCTCACTGTTCGTGCTAGCTCCTATGCCGATGAGCTTGTCAAGACTGCGGTATGTCAATCTGTTTTTATATGCAAACTACAAAGAAAACAGTAGCTGACAATGTTATGATAATGTCCATTAAAGTTGTTGAAAAGTGTGAATAGATTTAGCTAAGTGTACTTGTTGTATGTTGGTGTGTAGAAAACTGTTGCATCACCGGGGCGTGGTATATTGGCCATGGACGAGTCTAATGCAACCTGTGGAAAACGTCTAGCCTCAATTGGGCTAGAGAACACAGAGGCTAACCGCCAGGCATACCGTACCCTTCTTGTCTCAGCCCCTGGCCTTGGCCAGTACATTTCTGGTGCTATTCTCTTTGAGGAAACTTTGTACCAGTCCACCGTTGATGGCAAGAAGATGGTTGATGTTCTTGTTGAGCAAAACATTGTTCCCGGTATCAAAGTTGACAAGGTAATTAAGGCTTGTTTTTAAATTCAATATACTTGTCAGAATGTCTTGATGGAAAACATTTAATTGAAGTTTGATGTAATGGTGACAACAGGGTTTGGTGCCGTTGGTTGGTTCCAACAATGAATCCTGGTGCCAAGGACTTGATGGTCTTGCCTCCCGCTCAGCTGCTTACTACCAGCAGGGTGCTCGTTTCGCCAAATGGTACCAAATCTTGCTCTTTAATCTTTATATGTCATCAAAATTAGTGTATGAACTAGGTTTTAATTCCGTCTATTGTTTAGTCAAACAACAGTGGTAGTACCTTGTGTTAATAACAACATACAATTAATTATGTTTTCGTTGATTGATTAGGCGTACTGTTGTGAGCATTCCCAACGGCCCCTCAGCTCTGGCTGTAAAGGAAGCAGCCTGGGGTCTAGCTCGCTATGCCGCTATTTCTCAGGTACAATATACGATTTACCTCAAAAATTGTGGATAAAAATGAAGAATTCACGTTAAAATGTTTGAACTAAACTGGTTTTGATCGAATAGGACAACGGATTAGTCCCAATAGTAGAGCCAGAAATCCTGCTAGATGGAGAGCACGGAATCGACAGGACATTTGAAGTAGCTCAGAAAGTGTGGGCAGAGGTTTTCTTCTACTTGGCTGAGAACAATGTAATGTTCGAAGGTATACTTCTGAAGCCAAGCATGGTCACTCCTGGAGCTGAATGCAAGGAGAGAGCTTCTCCTCAACAGGTTGCAGACTACACACTTAAGCTCCTTAAGAGGAGAATCCCACCAGCAGTCCCCGGAATCATGGAAAGTTACTTCAATTTCTTCGCATTCGATCATTTTATTCCATTTCATTTTGTAGTAATTGAATGTATATGGATATGTTTGTTTTGATGTAACAGTTCTTGTCTGGAGGGCAATCCGAGGTTGAAGCAACCTTGAACCTGAATGCAATGAACCAAGCCCCGAACCCATGGCATGTGTCCTTCTCCTATGCCAGGGCTCTTCAGAATACTTGCTTGAAGACATGGGCTGGAAGACCTGAGAATGTGAAGGCGGCTCAGGATGCTCTTCTTCTCCGTGCCAGCGCCAACTCATTTGCTCAGCTTGGCAAGTACACTGGTGAGGGTGAATCCGAAGAGGCCAAGAAAGGAATGTTTGTTAAGGGCTATGTCTACTAAGCTCTAGCTTAGCTTCAAACCATATTCTATTAAATGAAGGATGATAAATTGAAGGGGAAATCAATTAATTTCACACTGTGTGTTAATGCTTTATAGCCTTGGAGACTATTTTTGTTCTTTGTTACTTGTACTTTTAGCCACTTAATAAACTTGTTAATGATGAGATTAGTCAGTGTCCGCTTAAATTATTTAACTAGAATGCTTCTTCAATTTATGCAAGATTACACTCTAACAAGCTATAAGGTAGCTAGTCCTTTTACAAATGAATGATTTCATTATGCTAAAGCAGCAATAGTTGTTCAAATCAGTTGGGCTATCAAAGGATGACATGGAGATGGACCAACAAACATTATCCCTAACACACCTTTGGATAAGGTAATGACAAACAAACAATATGGAGGAATTCTTTGCTAGAGAAATAAAAATGGCATCCTTTTATTTACTTATTTAAATATATGTTATGTTTTTTTAGGTTCTACTCCAATGGATCAGACCACTTTTACGCTCTTATGTGTATAAATACGTCTTAAAAAGTTTTATATATATATATATATACACACACATTACTACCATGTATTTTTATATATAAAAGTTTTACTAATGCTACTGAGAAATTCTATGGGAGGGAGGGGCTACTAATTCCAAAATGTTACTAAATGAGAACAGAAACAACTTTTAGCTCATCAAAGCATGGGGAAAAAAATGGAAAAACAGATTTATTGCTACCTGATGGGTTCAATTCCATTTCTATCATCTCCAAAAGCTTACATTATGTTCCAATTTTTTTTTAAAAAAAAAAACAAAAAACAAAAAACGCATACACATGCAAGGGAAGAATAACATATAATAATAAGCTGGACAGAGAATTATATTCCCAAGGACCCGGGCACACCACTTGAGACGCAATGCCCACATCACACACCCAATAGAGACCCAAGATTGTGTGCGAGTGTTATGAATGCAATTGCTACAATGTAATTTTTCAAAAGGTGTCTCGAAGGTAGCTTTTAACACTCGGAAAATTGAAGGAAGTTTTGACATTGGATGCATCTCATTTAGCTGTGGTGATGATAGCTTTTTCATTGAATATTGAGTTGACAAAATGTTTGCAAATGAAACTCAACCACTTTAATGAACATAATCGAAAGATATACGAGGCAGGTGGTATGTTCTTCCAGTAGATGAACCAAATGCTAACAGTTGTGTCATTTACTTGAATACAAACTTGTACTGCTTTAGATATACAGGCTGAAATTCTACTCATCTAATCTTTCTTTACACAAGGAATCAAAGCCCTATCCCCACAGAGAATTAACACCAGAGTTCTGAGCAACTTGTGCTACTCAATTTCTCAGCAGGCATCCAAAATTATCTGCATTCACAAATTCAAAGCCAGAAATTTATCCACATTAATCTCAACCACTGGAAAAGCTCATACACATATATACTATAAGCACCCATCATTGCCTTATTTACTTGGTAGCAATACTATAATCACTCAAGGCTGTTGATAATTTCGAACTTCACACAAATGCAATAACTAGACCTAAACCAAACTCAAGGGCATTTTTTCCTATCACTGCACTAATTTACACAACCAAATATATACTCCCAAAATCAGAAACGGTCTAACAAACTACAACAGCCCCACATCAAATGTATTCTAGAGGACAAAGAGGCAAAAAATCACTCGGTTTCATACAATCTCAGCCTTTAGGCAGTGTCATCGAGCATGGTGAACATGCTGCGCTTGTACAAAAACATTCAAATTGTGTACAACCTGAATTTCGCGTATCCACAAGGAACGAGTAGTTAACTGTTAAACAGTAACCGGTAAACAACAGGAGTAATCTAGAGGCCTCTTCCAGCATATGGACTCGGAAACATTGTATATTCACATAAAGACGACTCAATATGACTAGATATACCCCGAATTGAGACAAAATTGTGGATACAGACAACCTGAAAACACTCTGAATTTGTTCTAACCTCGAGCCAAACAATGGTCCCCAGTCCTATCAGCCAACAATTGTCTACCATAGGAGATGTATGGACTATATTTTCTAATTCTGCGCATCAATCAAATAACTTTCAGAAAACCTATTCAGAAACTCGTCATCAACCATTGACAAGGACTGATCTTGAAGTCAGATACGATCAAACAACATAGTCATATCAATGTCTTGAAACTTTTCAACATACACAAATTGTGCATAACTGATCTGATTCCAGATCTCATAGGTGAAGATGTGAAATGTCTCCAGAAAACAGTCTACCAGTAGTCAATACATTCAACATATAGCATAAACACATAGTGCGTTCTCATTTCATATGCAAACCACAAAAAGTTCTCAAACATAGAAGCAATTTCCTTTTTCATGTACAAGTTTCCCGCAGAAGTCGAACATACAGAAAACAAGCAACCCATTTATCGCCACAGTGAGACTTTTTCTTTTGTGTGGTTGACATTTTCTTCTTTCTCCTCCCAAATTACAAAGAGTAAAACCGAAAAATGAGCCAGTTCCAAACATGTATCGCACCTAGAGTAAATAGCTACCATAATACCTTCATTCAACAATTTTTGCCCGCTAATAAGGAAAATTGTTATGGATGAAGAAACCCCGCCATTTAATTACCTCCAGCTTCCATATACAGTAAAAAAAGTATCTAGCCGATCAGATTTAGTTAAAGAGGAAAATAAAAATGTGTGATCTTGGAAATTATAAGCTCATGACATACCCTGTATGCGAGATAAAATTTATCCAAAAATAGAGGGGAGAAAAGACCATATGGCACTAGCAGAACACAAAATTATCAATCCCTTATTTGTAGAAGCACAATAATAAAACAGCTTCTATTCAAACAATTTAATAAACACCATGCCGTAAAATGTCCCCAAATTTCTAAAAAGGGATTTGATCAGAAAAATCATAAAGCCTATAGAGCACTAAAGTTTCCAACATGAACTCTAATCAGAAATGGAACCTCAATGCTAATTTAAAGATTTCCCATATCAATTTACTTCCAACATAAATTTTATAAATACCCATGTAGCCTTGATAATTAGAGATTAATATAAATTATTCAGTATGAAGATTATACCTCATTACTTTTCGGTCTCTCTTTTGAAAGATCCAATGGGAACCACATTTGCAGATTCATGATTGGTGCCACTCATAACATCTGTACCCTGTTCCTCAAGGAAAAGCATTTAATTTGTCAAATTATAAGAATGAAACATAGTCAATGAAAGATACAGCTCTTAGCAAGCATGTAAATATACTTATTACAGTATATACTCAACATCCAGAGAATCAAGGGATAGCAAATACCTGATTAGCTGAATTTTGCCCATGTATCCGCTGGGGTCTGGTATTGAGATCAATTAATTTATTGTCAATCTTGCCATCGCAGTCTGTATTATTCTCCATCACTGGAATGGGAGACAGTCTGTGATTTTGCTTATTTTCTGTCATTGTGATTCTACGTTGCTGATATTGGTCCCTCTTTCCTTCATTTTGGTCAAAAGGTTGCTGCCCTAGTTCATCCAAACGGCCAGATTTATCACCTGGAAACTAAATAAGATAACAAAGTTAATTCATAAATTTGGAAACCTTTATGACAGAAAAGATAAAAATCAAGCTCTCCTGTCTAGAAGCACAAACCTCAACTCTCTGCCTTAACACGAGATATCTCCCATGGGTTCTTTTACCGCCAACATGCACAATCATATCACATTGCAGACAGAGGGAACTACCATCTATCTCACAGTAAAAGAAAGCTACACGCATGTTGCAAGGAAAGAATAAAACACAAACTCTAGTAGACAAACGCTAGTACACAAGTTCATAAAATGCACATTTTTGCAAAAAGAAAAAATTGTAGAATTTCAAAATCCAATACCAGGTGCATTTTCACATATGTCACAGCGGGGCACATCACTAGGATCCGCAAGCCCAACTCGTACATGTCGACTTGCAAGCTTGTTACACAAATGGACCTGCAAATCCAGAGCACAAAAGAATACATGATGCCGCAGAAAAAGAATTAAAAAAATAAAAAAGAAAGAAAGAAACTTCCAGAAAGATGCACAGGAAAAGCTATATACAAGCAGGCTATCATATTATCAGTACAAAAACGAGCACTACTACAAGATTTAAAAAAAATCTGTCATGTATTATCTTCTTGTTTCAGAATGAGGAACTTGGCCAGTATTGAAAGCCCTGTTACAATGGAATATTCCATATGACCAATCTCAATCATGTATTATGTCTTGTTCTGGAATGAGCTCCTTCGCCAATATTGAGAGCCCTCTCACCATGAAAACTTTCATATTACCGGTCCAGATCATGTCTATCCAACCCAAAATACATCATAATGTCTTTCACTCAAAATGACCAATTTTACAGTAGCCCTCTCCGTTCCGTCACTCAGAATTCCAATTAATAAGTAAAGACAACCAATTGGCATTTTTCACCTAAATATGGAGAAATTCAAACAGGAATCATTGACCACTAATCCGTACCCTGGAAAGGTCAAATTACCTAATAAAGAAGCAAGTGTTGAAGCCATAAACATAAAGACCCCCCCATTGCTTCCAATGAATAAGATCGCATTCTACAAGAGCAATGCCCATCCCATCAGAGATTAAGGAAAAACAATTTAAAAAAAAAAATCTATGCACAATAGTACAAGACGAATCAGAAGAATTAGCCTAGTAGGATGTTAGCTTCTGATTTTGAAACAGAAACTTGATCAAATTAAGTGGTTCCAAATTTAGAAAAACGAAATCGGTGACTTCATCCGATAGTCCCTTTGAACAGACTCAATAACAATCAGAAAAAACCAATGATGAAGAGTGAAATTCCTAACCTTCTCATCGCAGGCGCGGCAGAGAGCAGCTTCATCAGCAGCGCAGAAAAGTATCGCGGCAGCACTTTCACACACATCACAAAGTGTTCGCATTTTGTTTCTCAAGTAGAGTGATAAGATTCTATAAAAATATATAATTATCCGTCAATTGGTCCGCCTATCCATTACATTCTTATCCTCTCCAATTCCATTGATGGGGTAAAGGATGATTGTACATGATAGGGGGGGGAAAAGTAGGAAAGAATAAGTTTGAGAAATCCTAAGAAAAAGAAGGGAAAATGGAAGGACCAAAGGGGGGATAAAAATGGAAAGAGATAAGAAAGGGACGCAGAAGAAAGCCAAAAAAATAGAGAGAGAGAGAGAGAGAAGAGAGAAGAATAAGGAGAAGCAACACAACAGAGCAGAGTTAGGGAGAAAAATGGAGGGCTTGTTTTGAGTACAGAAAAACTAGAGAAAAAGTTTCGACCAAACTTGAAATTCGGTCTCACATTTTTTTTTTTTTTTCTTTTTTTTAACAATTTACTCCGATGTTGTTTTGTTTGACACGTTAGACGTCTGCGTCCAATAGGCAGGTAAACTAACATATTTTCCTTTTTTTTTTTTTTCTATCATGAAAGATACCTTTTTTTTAATTGATAAAAAATAAATAATTTATTAATTCTTACAGTTATATATATTACTCTAGTTATTTCCAGTATATTTCCAAATTATTATGTATTCTTAAATTTTATCATTTTTAATTGATTATTTCTTTTATTAGAATTCCCTATCAAAATAGACTTATAATTAGGGATGTAAACGGGGCAGGGATTAGCAATCTCATTCTTGTTTTCCAGCTAGGCGGGGATCCCTGTCCCCGTCTCCGTTTACTAAACGGGGACGATCTTCATCCCCATTCCCGGCCCTGTTGGAGAACGAATTCCCCGCGGGGATCCCCGTCCCCGTTAAGATTTTTTTTTTTTTTTTGAAATTTTAAATAAAATTCAATTTGTTACAAAAATAAGTTAAAAAGCATATTACAGTTTGGACACCATTAAATAAATCACTTAATTTTTCTTATAAGAAAGTGATATTTAATTAAAATATTACAACTACTAATATTATTATTTCAAAATAAAATACAGAAGTCCAATATACAAAAATTAAATTAGAGGTTTATAAATTGATAAATTCTATCAAGTGCAACGGCTAAATTTTAAGTTTTGCAAATAGGCAGAAGTTCTGCAAATAAACACACAATTGCATATATTTAGTATCAGCAACAACAATTAAGCACATATGATTGATTGTTAGAAACTTTAAAAGTAAAAGAGGGGTAAAGCAATCGCTAGTTTTAGTTTTATTATTATAAAATTTAATTATTTATGTATATATATAAATAAATAATAAAATAAATAAATAAAAGGGGATTTAACGGAATTTCCCGCTGAGGACTAAATGGGGATGGGAACGGATTCGTGGAGCGGAGGAGATAAATCTCATCCCCGTCCCCGTTGATAACCCTACTTACAATGTTAAAATTGTTCTTTATCCCATTTATCTAAAACATATCACCGTTCATATTTTTATACAATTATATAAATTCAGTCTGTTAACCTAAAACTTGTTTTATTAAAATAAATAAATATTTAGAAAAATATAAAACTATAAACACGGATATTTCATCTCTAATATATTTTATAGGTAACTTTTTTTGTACCAAAAAATTTATGAGTAATATTAAAAATAATATAATTTAAAAAAAATTATCAAGATCCATAGTAACATTTATTGTTAGTTTAATGATACTATAATAAAAAAAATGGAGAGTTTAATTTTAACACAAACCGAGTAACGTATAATTCAATTTTTGAACTGACTAATAAAAATAATTACTAAAAAAACATAGATTAATTATTTATGGTACATTTTGTATTTTTGTAATGGAAAATAATTCTTTACTATAAAAAAAAAAGGCTTTTCAAGAAAATAAATAATATTTCATAGTTTGGCATGTAGTATAAAAATATGTTAAATAAGAATAAGCCTATAGAAAGGTAAATTGAAACAAATTAACATTGATTTGAGGTTTCTCTTTTTTCCAAAATTTAATTTTTCATCTATAAAATAAAAGTTATTTTTTATTTTTTAAATATTTTCTTTTGACTAGAAAATTATTTTTCTTTAATTTATATTCATTTTAAGTTACAACTATTAAAAGTTAAAAATTATATATTTGTTAAAGAAATAATATTTTTTGTAATTAAGTCTAAGTATTTACAAATTAAGAAATTTTGAGCTACGAAATATGAACTTGAGATATTAAGAATATAAGTTTAAACAATGATAATGAGAAGTTAAGGGGTGAAAATTATAGAAATAGTAAGGGTAATATTGAAAAAATTAAGAGTTTGGTGGTAAGAAATTATGCATGACAAAATTGTGATTTTAATAAGCACTTCTAATATAAAAAGAAGAAAAAAATTGGATATTTTAAGAGGTGATATCCCTAGATGATTCTTTCGCCTAGTGAAGGAAAAAAAATGAAGAAAAAATAGAAAGAAAATTGATCTTTTTGATTTTTTGCCATCTAATTTTGATAATTTTACATGCATAGATTTATTATTTAGTGTTCTTCAATTCGTAGGATTAAGATTTTAATTTAATATCTAATATTTGAGATATTTGGAGGAGAAAATATGAGAAATTTTTGTAGATTTTGGATAAAAGATTAAGAATTTAAAGGTAAAATTGATATTAACGGATTTCTAATGGCGCCGTGAGTTTGGTGGTTCATCAATTTTAGTTAATCATGCCAATTTCGAAACACTATCTCTGTCATCAAAAGTATCATGCTAATAGTATTTTAAGTAAAAATTATTTTTATATTAATCTGTGAAATATTCTGGATAGCTTTAAGTCTTGGAGTTTGATAAAATTATAAATATATGGTTTTATATGGATGTTTTGAATATTTATAGATATATATAGTTTAATATATTAAGTTATATGATTATATTCATAGATGAATTAAATTAGAAAAACATATGAACTAGTTAGAAAATAAACTAGATGAATTTGAGATGTTTTTAGAAACTATTTTGTTATGAATAGTACCATATATAAGAATTGTGATAGAAAATATATGGAGTAATACTAAAATGAAGTTTAATTCCCTAAGATAAAGAGAACTACGTGACTTTGATTTTCAAATTATAGTGTTATTCGGATACATATGAAGTTTGATAATAAAATATTATCAAGTCAAAACCAAATAAGGGAATAAA
Source organism: Euphorbia tirucalli (assembly GCA_039660915.1). Taxonomy (NCBI): domain Eukaryota; kingdom Viridiplantae; phylum Streptophyta; class Magnoliopsida; order Malpighiales; family Euphorbiaceae; genus Euphorbia; species Euphorbia tirucalli. The sequence continues at coordinate 20,259,914 of CM077639.1, forward strand.
TATAAATAGGTTAGATAATTGTTTCTTATGCTTATATTAAATAATAAATTAATAAGCATAAATTTATTGGTAAATTAGTAATGAGCTCGATAATAAAAATAGAGATTTAATGTTAAAAAGTAAGTCACATGGAAATTATGTACTAATACATGATAAATGGTAGTCACATGAGCACATGCATACAAGACATTTATGTAAATCATAAAAAAATAAAATTAAAGTACATGTTATATGATAAATATATGAATGAATGCAAAGCTTTTCAAAGCATTCACATTATATGAATACATGAATTATCTAATTACATGGACTTTTATTGTCAACATATCATTATATGGACCAAATAGTCACTACATGATTATATGATACAAGACTCGCCAGTAAAATTATATGTTATATGTACATGATAACTGGGGGCGATATCTAGTTTGCTGATCAAAACAAATAAAGGAAAAAGAGCATTTGTATATGAGATATTTGTGTCGCGGGGTATTTGACATATATATGTGAGTGTATTCATGCATACATTTGATAATTTAAGAATGTTGGATTGACTAGTTGAACGTTGTGAAATTATATGGATTATCTGGACTGATATGGTCAACCACATGAATATTTGATTATATGTACCTGAAGATTAACCAAATGTTTATTTGAACTGAAAGGCCACCACATATTAACAAAATTATATTTTATATGTTATATGAACTCGGGTTAGTGGTTCACTAGTTGAGTAATAATAAAAATTAATAAATAAATAAAAAGAAATAATCATTTATTAGCTTGAGCATTTTGCTTGACCATTTTACATGAAACCAGATATGTAGACTGTAAATTCATTAGTTTATTAAGAATTAGAGTGAAAATATAAATTTTGATTAAGCAATGTCACACTGTTTAAGTACACGCTTATAAACCATTAATACAATACAAAAATAAATAAAAGTTCAATTTGTCATAATTATCGTGTGTGTGATATTTGAATATAGTATGTCAAAATTGTAGGGTTTTACAATTTTATCCAAAATGAAGATATATTTCATGTATTAACCTTGGATTGTTTATATCTATATCTATTGAAAAGCTAAGAAATCCCTTTTGACGGATTAGCATTGTGTCAAGCGTGAATTTTATTTTATATTTTAATTCTTATATAAAATTTTTACAAAGAATATTATTTACTATGAAACAAAACGGAATCTTATAGTTTTATTTACTAATTAAATAACTATTCTTTTTTTTTTTTTAATTTTAGGTACTGTTAATTCTTTTTGTTAATTAATGAGATATATTTTATTACATAATTGTTTTACATAAAGTTAGTCCGACCCTATATGTAGATGGAAGTTGGGATTTCCATTATAAATAGAGAAGAAGTTTCTCTATTTCCCAATGATGGAAGAATCGTAGAGATTCCCGTCTGGTTTCAGGGAAAACGTCTCTAAAGAGAAAGTACGATATACTTCTTCGTTCGTCGGAAGAATTCACCGAGATAGCCCGTACTCAGTATATTCATACACTTGTAGGAAAGGCAACCAGAACGATCCGGTTTCTCGTGTAGATCAGATCCATTTCATAAACGTGTTTCCGCTGCATATAAACCGTAAGTCTGTTTATTTATCCTATTTATGGTAATCTATACATTCGTTGTTTAATCATTATGGAATTCTGACTTCAGATATAATATTGTAAATATTTCTTAAATTGATCAATTTTTTTATGAATTTATCTATCTACTTAGAATACAAAAAAATGCAACATATATATATATATATATATATATATATAAAGGTTCGTTTACAGATTTTGTTAAAATGGTTTTGGGAGATATGACTTTTATTTATGATCCAATTCACCATGGAATTATGTTGTAATCATGTTTATTCAAAACAAATACTGACTAAATTGGATAGTTTAATACCTTAAATTAAAAATATTGATATTTCAATTTGATACATTGAATTATCGGTCAATTATAATTAATCACATTCGTTAAAATACTGATTAACATAATAAGTGGTAATGAAAATCAAATTCAATTAAAAGTGTATTAATTTAGGTATATTATCTGTATTTGAAGTAGTTTTTTTAACAATTGAAAAGTAATTTTTTAGATCTCTAATAAGATTATAAGAAGTTTCATTGTTTAACGAGTGATCAAATGATTACTATTATAATGCAAATTAAACAAAAATAATCAATAAAAATTTGTAAAGATTGAGGGTTGTCATATGAGTTTGACATTCATAAACATGAAAGTCTATGTATGTAAAAATTATATTGAAAAATCAACAATTATAGTTTTCTAATTTTAAAAAGTTTGTTAAGCTGAAATGGTTGAAAAAGGTAATATGTTGAATTGGTTTCAATTGGTTAATCTGAATCTACAATTTTAATATTGTCATCGTCCTTTCCACTCGCTTTCTTTTGCTCTCAACATCATCTTCACTCTATCCCTTTAAACTTCACTGGTGATGGAAATGGATTGGAGATTTTTCATCTTCGTTGGGGTTTCACCTCGAATAAAGTTCTTATGAGATGGAAATGAAGCTGAACTTTGTCTCAAACTTTTAATGGGAACAAGATGGGAAAGAGCATACCCTCCCCTGCCCATCCCCGCCCCGATTAATCTTAGCGGGGATCTTTACGGATTTCCAATTAATTATTTGAAATTTTGTAATTAGATTATTTCTAATAGTTTATTTAGAAAATACCATCTAAACTTTCTTTTTGTTCATTAGTTTCATGTTGATGCCTATTTATTGATCAATGAATAATATGTATAATTTTATTTTCCAATAAATACTTTAATTTAGTTTCCTATATGCATATGATAGACTTTTAGAAAAATCTAGCATTTCAGTCGGAGGATGAGGAATCCATGGGACTGAGGATCAGGGTGAACTCATTTCATTTTCAAGGATTGGGTGACATATTGGATAACGGAGATGGAGAATGTATCCCTCAACCATCTCTGCCCGGTTTACATCCCTACAAACCACTACTTTTATTTTGTAATTCCTAACACTAATTCTAGTTTCACAAAAATTAGTTTCTACTCTTGTCATGTTATGTAATATTCCGAATTTTCTATAAGTGTAAATTTTTAGTAAAAGTATTAATTAATGTAAAGAAAAATGACATGTTGGTAAGTTGCAATATATGAAATGATGATATAATAATAGGAAAATTTTGTGATACATCTTAGTTACAGTAGAAAATTTGTGAACAATATCTAGAAAATATAGGGTGTTATGTTTTGGTATCAGAGCAGGGATATGACCTCATAACACATATATACATGCATATATTATGTGGTGAAAAAAAAAAGATAGAGTAAATACATGCATTGAGAAAAAGTATATGGACATTAATAAAAGTATACACATGGATATAAACTGTAATACGAACAGATAATAAGAATAACATTTGATATGATTTCTCAAGATTTACAATTGTATCTAGATATGATATTTTATCAGTATATGATCAAATGATTATCAATTGATTAGTAGGAGAAAAGGGCTACCCAAAGAGGTGGAGCCGCCATTACTAAACTACAGTTACATTATATATGTTTACAAGACACAAGAGAAAAAACTTGTTTGGATGCATTGACACATATTGAAAAGTGAATGTTAAATGTTAATTATTCAGTGATTATATGAAGCTGTTAGAAGAAAAAGGATAAAATGTCAAATGATAGAATTAATTGTTTGGATTCATTAGAATATGCATAAGAAAGTACATTATTATAATTGTTGATATCTTTGCACGCAAGTAACAAAAACATGGTTTTTAGTATGATTTTTATTGAGAAGTTATATATATATATATATATATATATATATATATTCTCAAAAAAGAGTATTTACATATATGTGTATGTATACCGTACAAAATGATGATATGGAGTTGATTGAAAGGAAAAATTCTGATGGATAGATTATTACAGGAAGTTCAAATGAAAATCATATGTCTTCTCAAATTAAGCAGTAAAGTAGGATTATGGAATAAAGAATCATTTAATGAGAAAAGCAAAGCATATACGTATTACTTGGATACATATAATGCATTATGCATATAGGGTATGTTGAATGATTAATTGTTATACACATATAGGGTACGAGCCTTTTTAATCAAAAGTACGGTCATTGGTGTTTGATGATGGTTCAAATGTAATTTTCTTATTAAATTAAACGATAGAGAATCTAAATTGAAATCTAACTCAAAGGTATTTTTTAAAAGATAATGTATGTAACACGAATCATTGATAGAGTACATATATTTTATATGCAATTATAATACTCTAATTTGTATAGGACTCTAATTGTAACTACCCTCTTGTACTCATACTATATATATTCAATGAATTGCCTCTCCACACTTTAGGAGAGAATTTCACAACCCTAATTCTATCTTGGTATCAAAGCCGTCCAAGGGCTTAATAGCTGAAACCGTAACCTAAAATTCTTCCTCACCGTTTGATCATGGCCACCACCGGAACTTCCACCAACTCCTCGGTAACCTCTTCTACAGCTGATTCAGTCCTTTCCGGCCTTGGGGGGACAGCCACACTAACCTTTTCGCACCAACTACCGTTAAAACTAGAATCAACCAATTATGTGCTCTGGCGCACGTTAATTATGCCCATGCTAGCATGGTGTGGCTTGGCCGACCATGTTGACGGCACGGCTCCAATTCCAGCAGAGAGGCTAGTGAATAATGACGTTAATCCCCTTTGTCAAGTATAGTTTTAGAAAGATCAGTAAGTGCTCAGTTGGATCTTAAACTCAATCTCTCCTTCCATTCTCCCGCAGATTATTGGTGTTAAAATGGCTCGTGAAGCCTGGTTAAAGTTACAAAACACATATGCGTCTGGTTCAAGGGCTTAGGTATGAGACTTGAAACAACAACTTCATTCTATCCAATTCCGAATCGATTTCAGATTATATGCAACGTGCAAAATTAATTTCAGACCGGTTAGCATTTTTACAATATGTAGTTTCGGAGGAAGACTTAGTTGATGCTATTTTGGATGGACTTCGAGGTCTGTTTAGAGATATTTGTCGTACGTTTGGATCATGTACTATATCGTATGATGATTTGTTTGGTTTATTGTTGACGGAGGAACGTCACATAAAGAAGGAAAAATCCATGACGGAGGAGCTGAATGCACCAACCGCTTACTTTACGGTGAGGCAGCCGAGTTCAGGTGGCCGCGGGAGAGGCCATGGATGCCACCAGTAGGGATACCAAGGCCAGTCCAGCCCATCCCATCGACGAGAACAGCAGCAGTCATTGCTCGGACCATATCAGCAGCAGAGTTACGATCAGAACCAATTTTCTGGACAGACGTTTGCACGCCAACAGCAGGGGCAGCCAGCTCAATCGGCACCAGTTGATGTGTCGATGATTACATGCCATAATTGCAGAGGTTTGGGGCATTATGCATGCCAATGCCCATCTCCATAACTTCATCAACAAAGGAACCCAAATTCCCTAGCCTCCAACCATACTACTACCAACCTAACTGATTCTCCTTGGATTATAGACAGCGGAGCTACATATCACCTCACTTCAAACTTGGGATAGCTTCACTTGCATTCAGAATACAACGGGCCTGAAGAGGTTCATTTAGGTAATGGCTCTTGTCTCCCTATTGCTCATGTCGGGTCCTCTCTTATTCCTATTACTGTTGATCCATTAAAATTATCACAGGTCTTATATGTTCCAACTTCGAATTCTAATCTTGTTTCTATTAGTGCTCTAACCCGTGCTAATGATGTTTCTGTTGAATTCTTTGACTCTTATTTTGTTGTGAAGGACCTTACTTCCAAACATGTGATTCTTCAAGACCAAAATAGGAATGGTCTATATGCTCTTCCCGCGGGTGTTTAACCTCCTGTCCGGTCACATCTAACTTCATTGGCAACCTGGCATGCACGGCTTGGTCATCCTGCAATACCAGTAGCCAGTCATATTTTGAGTCATAATAATATTCGTTTTCTGCATAGTAGGTGTGAGCGGACGACGAGTTTTCGACGGGACGTGGGACTCCCTTTCGGAAGGGGCGCCTCGATCTCGGGCGAGCCCCTCCCTCGCATGGGGTTTTTATGAATGGAAATCCGCGTTTTGGAAAATGAATGGAATTAATGCATAAAAGAACCGAGACCTAAGTCTTGATGAATATTGTAGAGTCGCCACCCGGCTCAGCTCAACCGAGAAATTTATAATGCAGCTGAACCGGACGAACGGCAGCTACATTTTCCAGAGATTCGGGTCCGGACAAGTCCCTTATTTCATGTCTAATTAAAATAAATATTGGTCAATGTTCAAATATGGTATTTCAAAAATCTAAAGTCAATTTTATTGAATATAAAAGGCATACAGCGCGCATACAAATAGAGTGAAATAATAAATAATTAAATTATTACAACCCGATCAAATAAAGGATAAAAACTCTCGCCTCACTTTTACAAGCGCCTAATATACACGAGAATCTAGAAAAATACAATCGCCTAGGATACACGATTTAATCTATTAAATTACATCCAAAATGGAAATAAAAGAAATTAAAACCTGCAAAACAGCGGGTTAGCGCAGAATACGGCACGCCATAAATAGGACTCAATTATGACAGAATGGGAAATCAAGTATTAGGGGCATGCATTTAGGGGATAACCGGGTTGGCTCGGCTAGCCGGCCCGGTTAGACCTGGAAAACGGTTTGAAATGTCCCTGTATTTTGGTTTTTGTGGGAAAATCATTTTGAAAACAATTTTTCCAGTTTACATGCATTTTTACATATTAAGTGGGTTGGTTTTTGGGAGAACCGGGTCTCCGTCGTGGCATTGTTCGAAATGCAATTTTACTGGAAGTTGAATCTATGGTCGTGAATGCACACAACAAAATTCAATTTGAGGATTTTTGGGGTTTTCTGAATTTTTATGGATTTTTGGAAATTTTTATGGGGTAAAGCTGAAATTTTGATTCTGAAACGAGAGTTACAGTCGTGCGACTGTAAACGGTTCAGGATAAAGATTTCGCCAAAACTTATTCTGAATCAAAATGGAAGAAAAACAATCTAGAAATTAAGAACACTCGTACGACTGTATAGACAGTTGTACGACTGTTCAACAAAACTAAGAACAGTCGTGCGACTATTCTTAATTTCCAGAAACAAAAGCATGAAAATGCAGCAAAAAATGCACAAAACTCACTTCAAGCACCCAGAAAGCGAGAAAAAGTGTAGGGAGAAGAGGTGTCTACCTTTTTAGAAGCTAATCCAAAAGGTGTCTAAGCCCAATTGCACTTGAGAGAGAGTATTGAAGAACCCAGATCGGAAATAAATGAGACTAAAGAGTAGTATATAAGTGGTGTAGATTATGTCCTAACATGAGCTAACTGGTTTTGTATTATATGAGCTTAATCTCGCTTATTTGCTCACTCATACAATCAAGCCCAACACCCTCAAAGCCCATAGAGTCTCTTCACAAATAACTTCTTTTTCAGTTTCAACTACAATCATATACTCTACTTCGGTAGTGGATAATGCAACTACAAATTGTAAAATAGCTTTCAAATTGATAACGTTACTACTAAGGGTAAACACATAAACCGTAATGGATCTTTTCTTCTTTTTTTTTTTTTTTTTTTTTTCATGAAGATCACATGCATAGTTTGATACGATATAGCCAACAAACATGTTTTTACTCCTTCCAAATTTTAAACAAACGTTAATAATATCCAATTAAATATTTCAAAATTCATTTCACAGCTTACCAATGTTTTCTACCAATATTAGACATTTAGCCTTCCAAATGATAGACATTCAACACTCGCAATTATCTAAATTTAACTCTTTCTAAAAAAAACTTTCTTGAGAATTATTGTTGATATGGGCATCGGAATGTCTATAGCTAGAATAACCGAAGCCTCCTTTTTCTTTGATGTTCAAGCAAAAAATCTTGTACTTCCAGACAACGAGCACTAGGCACTCTGAAGAATTTTCCCCCCACCATCTTCTTAAAAATATACTAATAATTAAATGTGATAGCAACATTATTAAAATTATAGTGATTCCATATCTAATAGTCTCATCAATTAATTTTAGTAATAAGGTTTATTTAAAAAAAAAAGTAAAGAAATAAATAAGGTTAGTGGTTTACATTGTGTCCAGATGGTATAAATCAATCGAATCTGACATTAATATTTAATAATTAATTTTTCATTAAAAATTCAATTCAATCAATCATCATTGAATCAATTGTTCGATTATCCAATTGAATTTTGATTCGGATGATAATGAAAACTCTTTAAAAGATACTCTTCTAATTTCTAACAATCTTTACTCACAGGTTATAAAGAAAATATTTCTAATCACTCTAAGTAACTGGTTTATTAAGACTGCAATACGAATTATCCATAGTTACATATTTGATTTTGCGAGATGTAGTTAATATCCTTTTTGAGTGTAGTTAGCACAGTTGTTGATAGATTTTTTTTTTTTCTTTAATTCGCACCATAGATATAGAAATCTCTATTGTTTTATTAACATGTACTCAAATCTATTCGACAAGAAAAATTTTAATAACAACGATCGTGTTTCAATTATTTTCATGTAATAACTATGCTTTTAACTTTATTTTACCTTAATGCTAGATGAATTTTTATGGTTTTAGCCTAAATTTATGGGCTATTGGGTAAATTTGGGTTGCAATTAAGTTGTCGAAAATTAGTAATTATTTATTGAAATTTACTAGTTGTTAGTTGTTTATATTGAATAATGATTAAGACTGTAATTTACTATCAAATGAATTATTGTAGAAGTAAGAGTATTTTTAATTTATTATTGTAATATATAAAAGCTAGTAATACATTTTTTTGTAAAGTTGTATAATTAGTAATGCCCGGATTAATGTTTAATTTTCAAAACAAAAACGTGATTATTATTGTATGAAGATATTAAAGTAAAAAAAAAAGAAAAGAAAAAAAAAAAGAAAGAAGGGGTCCATAAAGAGATTCGAGAAATTGTCAAATAGAAATGAGGGACCCACAAATGAATGAAACAATCGTAAAAGTTGAATATTTGTTTTTGTTAAGTTGATAACAGCCATAAACTTATTTTGTAATAAGGATAATTAGCCAAAACTTGGGATTGAAAAGGTTGATGAGCCACCAAATGAGAGCCACAAGTTTGAAGGATGATGGAACATCAACCATTCTTAACCACTAATCAAATATCTTCTAAATGGCCCACTCTCCTTTTTTTTTTTAATCTTAAATATTGGTCCAGAAGTTTCCTTTGTTTTTGTAATTTCAACTTACAAGTCACCAATGAATGTTTCATAATTCATAGGGTTGTTAGTCGGGTGGGGTCCGTCCGGATAAGGATCGAAAATTCCCGATTAAAATTTTTGTGGAGCAATTACGGAAACGGAGATGGTAACAGCTCTACCCATCCAGCGGATCTCCGTCTCCATCTCTGTTAAAAATCTGCAGGGATCCCCGATGAATTCTCTTGTTAAATACCTAAATCCCCGACAATTCTCTTTTTATATTTCTTCATTATTAATATTATTACATTACATTATTATTATTTATTATTTATAATTTTATAAACTAAAGTAAAGAAGAAAACTAAATTCTCTCATGAATAATTATTAATTATATGTTAGTGTATTTGAGAATTGAGTTTTAAGAATTTTATATCTATAGTTTAATGTACATTTGGATAAGTTAGAGGGTGAAAATTAAAATTTTATAAGGTTTTTTTATAAAATTAAAAATTAGTTTAACGGGAATGGGGATCCCCGAGAAGAGCCGATTCTCCGCCGGGATCGGGGATTAGACAGAAATTTGTCCCCAACTAATAAATGGGCGGGGACGGGAATCTCCAAATAATGTAGAGTCAGGGATGAAAAGTGCAACCCCACACTGTCCTGCTCCTTTTACAACCCTAATAATTCATATTAAATTAGACCCAACAACCGATTACTAGTTAAATCGGAAATTCAATCCAATTTTTATTAATTTTAAAATCGTATTTTTTAGATATTCATGTAAAAAGCTTGCTAATTTTTTTTTTTTTTTTTAAGCCATATATAGTTGGATTTAGCTTTATTAAGCCCGCCTAATTTGGGTTTTATTATAAAAATGCCCATATGCAAAATAATTTGGGCCGCCTCGCAATATTAAAAGCCACAGAAACAAACTAATGCAATCAATCACAAAATGAAGGAAATAAGCAATTTGTTGAGAATAGTGAGAAGTAGAAACACATAAACAAACAATCTCAATCTTAAACATAACAGATTTATTATTATTATTATTATTTGTTTGGGTCTCTAAGTTATTCTCTATCTATTTTCTTTTACCTGTCAAGCTCATTAAGTTAGACAAAGAGAATGGTCAAGAGATGCAGCCACAATTAAACCAAACAGTTGCATCCAAGTAACAAAACACCAAAATAATCACCAAAGCAAGCAGCCAAGGCAAACCTAAAAAGAAAAAGATTAGACCTCATTCAGAAACCATATATGGAACCATTAAAAATTAATGCACAGGACAAATCATGGAATCCATTAATATACCTCTTGGGGTAAAACAAAATTTTATCTTAATTATTTTTGGATTTTGGTAATAATTCTTTTAAGGATTTTATGTTTCCCAAATCAATTAAAAGAATATCAAATATTTAAGAAAGACATTTGAAAGAGAGAAACTATGAAAATAGTTTGTCAAAGCCTCCTTTTTAGGTTTCCAAACAGTTCCATGTTTGGAATGAAATGTGGTGGTTTCCCATCTTGCGGATCAAGTTTCTTTTTTCTAGGAGATCTCACGAGTTCAGGGATATTTTGTTTGTCCAAAACGGAGCCGTATTAAAAGAGGAAATGACAAAAATCTTGGAATTGTGCACATGTAATAACAAAAATGTCGCAGAATTCATAAATGATTTTTTAGCCAACCTAAGGTGCCATACAATTAAGGGAGGAAATTATGATGGTTAATGGATCAAAATATCAAGGAATTTGCACTATAAATAGAAGATTTTTAGCATTTAGAAAGGACACAATCGGCAAACCAACATAACAATAGACATACCAAAACTAAACTCTTAAAACCTCTCTTTTCTCTTAAAATTACAGCAACGTCTCTTCTCTTTGCATACTATCCTTCTTCTTCTTTATGTTCTCATCTTTTCTCACCAAAGCTTCCAAATTCTTCAATTTTTCTTAACTTCTCAAGTCCTTATTGCTAAATTCTTCTTTCAAATCTTTCAATATTCTGCCCTAGCTCTATTTAATTTATTTCTACAAAATCCCACCCTTCAAATTTCCATAATTCTCCATTTTCAAGCTCTCCACGATCATAAAGCTTATTAAGCTCCCGTTCAAGACATGCCAAGTTGAGGTTTTAGAATCTCGTTCATTCATTGTTGTTTAAGTGAATTTCCATTGTAATTTTTAATTTTCTTTTCTTCCTTATAATTAAATTATTTTCATAATCGATAAAACTATAAAAAATTTCAAAATTCTTGTGTATTGATTTTATCTTGGTGCATTGCAAAGCTAATTAAACTTTTGTTGTGAAGCTAGGAACCTAAAAAGGTTTTTCAATCCTTAAACCATTTGATTAGAAACCAGAATAAAAAATAAAAAATTTATTTGGGAATCTGCTCCCCTGACACGCTTGCAAAAAAAAATCCAAGGTTGGAACCAGGGTGCGAAACCCACAAAAATTCATCGCTAACAATACCTTTAGATTTGGTATACATCCGTTCACTAGATCCCAATAAAAAACGAAGTTAAATCAATATCGACAAATAACCAAAAATAAAGTTTCTCAAGTTGTGAAGTTCAATGGTTTAGATATATCCTGCAAGATAATGGTTTTCCACAGCAAACTCCTTCTTCAATATATTGTGACAACAAATTAACAATACAGAATCCAAGCTTCCATGAAAGGACCAAACACATAGAGTTGGATTGCCATTTAATTAAAGAAAAATTACAAAAAAGGAGTTGTACAAACAGTAGAATGTAGATGGATTTGACTGATTTAAAAACCGGTTCAAAGTCGATTTTAGTTTGAGATTGAGGGTTTTTTTTTTTAATTTGATTTTTGTTAATTAGTGTTTTTTCAGATATGATGTTGTTTGGTTTTCAGATATGATGTCGTTTGGTTATTGAGAGGGATAGCAGACAGTGGGGGCGGACCCTCGGTCATCGTCGATTCTTGGGACCACCGCTATTGCTTCCTCCATTGTAAAAATTTGCAGCATCCCCAAAACTTGCTGAGGCAGACGACATAAATATTACATAGATGGTGAATGGTTTTTATTATTATTATTATTATTAATTATTGATTTATTATTTTTTTTTTTTGAATTAGCTAAACATATATGATGTAATTAAATTCTTAATAATTATTTGTTATTTAATAATATATATCTTAATTTTCTCAAAATAAATACTGAAATACTTGAATTTAAAAATTCGACACCTTTTAATAATTGAATTTTAATATCATATAAAGGAAGACACATATTTATCATAAAGAACTATAAAATGTTCTATTTTGATGTGAAAGATTATTAAATCATGATAATATTAATTGTATATGTGTGCATCATCATGATATATACTAAAAATAGGTGTGAAAAGAATGTGGAACTACTCTCTAATTTTTTTCAACAGTTTGATTATGGTTGAAAAAATAATAATTCAAGCATGATGATAATAATTAACAACGATAGTCTATAATCTTCCAACCATATTTCTCCACTATTGACTGCCATAATTAAGTTTATAAATTGGTTCAAGATTAATTAGCAAGTGATTATATTTCAAGCATAATGATAAGAATTAAGCACTTTAATCTTCCAACCATCCTTTCTCTGCTGTGGACTGCCATTATTATTATTATTATTATTTTTTCTAATTAGGTTAAGATTAATTAGCAAGTGATATTGACATTGACTGTTAATTTAGATCCATCAACTTTATTATTAATCATAAAATTGACACTATAAATTCGCATTCAGTTTTATGTATTTATAGATGAAACTCGAGTCTCTAATCATTGATGGGATCCTCTAAGAATATAAGTGAAAAACATTAAATCATGGGGTAATTAACAGTTTTTACTTCTACCAAAATAAAATTTGGCGTGAGTTCGTGTGTTGTTTTCGAATGCTCTGGCCAAATTAATTTAATTTAGTTTTATAATATAATTAATTAATTAATTATTGGAGAAGTTATAGCCGGTGTGAGAAGATGGAGCACAAATAGAGTTGGTTTTAAGAAGTGGAAGCAGTAGAAGCCCGTACAAGAGAAATTATTAGAGAGACGGATGCACTCTTCAAAAGGAATGAGCAGACATTACGTTTATTGAAAGAGGATTTCTTCTAGAATTATAAATAACTAACTAAATCAATCCAAAACTCAATCTACAACAAACAATACTGATATAACCTTGATCCAACAGCGTATTTATTGAATGAGAGATCGATCGCCAAAATCCAGCTGGGGATGAAGACAATTGAAACGGTAGAATTCTTCAGGGTGGTACCTGTTACAGTGAGGGAATGGTTTCTTCCCCCTGACACTCCGATGCCAAAATTAGTGATTATAACTAGTGATCAGAACCCCTTCTCTCTCTTTTGGAATGGCTATTTATAGCTATTGTAAGGGAAGTTGCTCTGAGGAGATCATGACCCACGTTCCTGGTAACTTCCAAGGAGTGGAGGATTAGGTTGACTAAAAAATAACCGTTACCCTAATAATTTTAATTAATATTTAAAATTAATTAAAAAGTCCATTAGAATTTTTTTTTTTTTTTTTTATGCTCACATCAGGGTTATATCAAATACTTTTCCTATTTACATTCTCTCTCAATTTACGTATAATTCACTGCAATTTCAATCCTAACTTTGTTCATATTGTATTATGATATTTAGTATTTTTAATTCAAAAATCTAAAGGTTTATTTCAATTCAAGCATTTATTTTAATTCCGAAATTGTTCTAAATTTAATTAATTCATTCTCTTTACAGTATTAATTAAACTTACTTTACTTCATCTTTTCTAAATTTTCACAATCGTTTCATAATAGGTAATATATATGCATTTACTTCGTATAATTTTTTTTTATAAAATTACTAGCACAGTCAACTTATGAAAAGACAGGAACACTTTTATTATAAAAGCTATTTATATGAAAAAGCTAATAATAAAGTAATTAAATAATTATATAATTATATAACACAAAATATCACCATATCTAGAGAAAGATATATATCATCCGTTATCGACTGTTTTGACATATGATAATTTATCTAAAACATATAGGACTTATGTTTGCGAGATTACAACAGAAAATGAGTCATTTAGTTATTTAGTTGTTTCGCAATTACCAACTTGGCACGAGGCAATGAATAATGAAGGATATCTGTACTTTGCCACTAGGAAAGACACTAATAGAGTGTAAATGGGTTTATAGAATTAAGAGGAAGAGTGATGGTCGTATAGAGAGATATAAAGCTAGATTGGTAGAAAAAGGGTATACTCAACAAAAAAGGTTTCGATTATTTAGAAAATTTTCACATGTCGCTAAGTTAACTACTATTAGATTACTTTTGTCGCTTGCTGCTATAAATGACTGGAAATTAGAACAATTGGACATTAATAATGCTTTTCTTCATGGGGATTTAGGAGAAGAAATCTATATGAAACTGCCTGAAGGTATTAGTTCATCTATTCCTAATCCTGTTTGTAAGTTGCAAAAGTCATTATATGGCCTGAAATAGGCTAGTAGAATGTAGAATTCAAAATTAACTCAAACTATACAGTCTATAGTCTGTAGCCAATCCTTCATTGTTTGTAAGAAAAAGAGAACAATCATTCATAGCTTTTACTCTGTATGTTGATGGCATTATTCTTACAAGTAAAAATGATGTTGAAATTGCTAAAGTGAAAGCTTTCTTACATAAAACCTTTAGTATTAAGGATTTAGGTAAGCTTAAGTACATTTTGGGCATAGAAGTTACGAGAACTAAGGTTGGGATACATTTGAGCCAACGAAAATGCACTTTAGAGTTGTTAGCTGAAGAGGGTTTTCTACAAGCCAAACCACGTTCTACTCCAAATTCTGTAGACCATATAGATTTCTAGACCTCCCCATTGTTATCAAAAGTTACGGGTTATAGACAGTTGGTGTGGAAGTTATTATATCTAACCATTACCAAGCCAAATGTAGCATTTGCAGTTCAACAGCTATCTCAAAGCTTTGATAAGCCTATAGAGCAACATTTAGTTGCTGCACATAGAGTTTTAAGATAGTTAAAGCAGCATCCAACACAAGGCATCTTTTTACCAGCAAATTCATAGATACAACTCAAAGCTTTTTCTGATTCGGACTGGGCAAATTGCACAGAAACTCGAAATCGATTACTGGATTATGTGTGTTTCTTGGTAGCTCACTTTTATCATGGAAAGCGAAAAAGCAGAGCACAGTTAGTCGAACAAGCTCTAAGGCAGAAGACAGAGCATTAACAGCAATAGCCTCTGAATTACAATGGTTGCGATACTTATTTCAAGATTTTTTCATGTTCCGCATTTAGTTCCTGCTGTTTTATTTTATGATAATCTGTCTGCAATTCAAAAATTTCGCATAGGCAATAAATTATAATTATTTTGTCCTGTGAGATATTAAAGGAAAAAATTAGAATTTATTTTTGATTTATTCATGTTTGAAGTATTAAAAAATTAATTATCTAGTATCCAAATAACATTTCTAGCGAATTAATTTGATAAATTTCTGTAAAAAGGACAACATAAAAAATAAAAATCAAATTATAGTGAGGAGTTTATATTATGAATAATATAATCCAATGGATATTTTGTTCAATTTATATATATATATATATAATTGAAAGACCATAAATAGAATTGAACCCTCACATTTAGAGTTCTACACATAATTCTTTTAGTTTTTTTTATAAAAACTTAAATAATGGAGGTTTTTTTGTTGAATCTTTGGAGCTTCACCCTTTGATTTGCAAGTGAAAATCAAATGCCTTCTTTTCTTTCTCACGAGAATCGTATTTTGGTCATCAAATTAATAAGCGAGAATTTGTTGATTCAATGGAGTTGTTCAACAAATCCAAAGCAGCAAGACTAAGAAGCTACCACTGAAACTTTATGATCCAAAAAATGGTTGCGTATTGTCATGGAACCATTTGACTTAAAAATTTAATAATCTTGGTAAGATCTAGTTATAACTTTTACTATTATCTCTAACTTTTTCTGTATACAAATGTCTTGAAACATGTATAATAGACTCATTCTACCATGATTTGAATTTAATTAACAAATAGTGCTATTAGGATTGGAACCATTGAACTAGGTTTAAGAGGTTCTCAAAACCATATCACAAAATCATTTGACCTAAAAATTTAAATTGATATACAAAGTTACATTATGGTTTATATTATTATCTCCCGCATGAAATCGAATCGGTCCAACAAAGCCACAAAGGATCAACCAAAAAAGCACAGTGGATTGTTGAATTCAATCGAATCCATTCACATCTCATGCGGCTCAAGAATATCAACTGCCAGTATCACTAGACACGTCGGAAAAAAGAGAATTCAGCCGATAACAAAAGGGCCACACATCAAGTTAACGGCGAAATCTGCGGGAAGATGGAGGAATTACACAAGTTTGAAATGGTGGAAATATTTTAATTGGATTCTTCGTTTTGGTTGATTTTCACTTTTATTTAAGTTTTGGATTTTTGATACTTTTTTTTCTTTTTAAAAAAAAAAATATCTTTGTTAATTTGGGAGTTTGGTATGCCCTTTTACTGCTAGTTTGGGTTTACAGAAATTAATTTCTGCTACAAAGAGGAAGATAATTAGATGAAGAAGAAGAATCACCATCATCTTTACTTCCTAATTACCAACTTCAACTATTTTTAACTTCAATTTATATTTATTTTTCCTGTAATCTCACGTTTCATACATTTAACTGCCACATCGATCACACATAACATAATTTAATGGGTATGTTTGATGTGGACCCACATTGATAGGTTCAACATAGCTACCATCATGACCTACCACGTTATTTTTCAGCACTAGATTTTGTCAGATTTAGTAAAAGCAATTTTGTTGACATTGAATCGAAAGTTAAGTCATACACATATACAAACTTTATACAGAATATTATTTACTGACAAGACACATGTAAGTACTAAACTTCCATGATCGACGGGGTAATTTATCAAAATTTATTTACCATGAAATTCGGCTCGATGTACTAATATTTAACCAATCAATGCTAAGTTCGGCATTATTCCAATTTTGTCATTGTATTACTGCTATCATTTTGATCCTCTGTTTAGTTTAAAAAACTAACGGGATAAGTATTTAAAAATTACAATTTTGTCATTGTAATTTTTTTCTCTTTTTCTCATTATTAATTAAAAAAAATACATGCATTTTTCAAAAATTTATAAACTTTATCACTAAGGTTGATTATGTTTTAATCAACCAACATGCGAAATTTCAGGTAAAAATTCGAAGGATAAGTGAGTTTTTAGGAAGTGTAGTGGACGATAGATTATTTTTGTTAGTATTGTGAAACCACAAGTCTCATTTTATAAAATTTTAAACCACGGATACCATTTTGCAAATAACCGAAACCATAAGATTTATTTTTGTACTTATCCCTTAATTTTATTTATTAAAAAAAAGTAATGACTCAATCAGTCACAACAAGAACTCAAATTTGCATAGGCACAGCCAGAGCAACCACTCTTCCATGTTCCTCTTTGCCTCAGAATCCCCAGTCTAAGTTCAAACTTGAAATCCCTACAAAAATCTTCGCTTTCCTTCATATTCTTCTCCTTCTTCTCTCAGTTTTATTCAACTCCTCGTTGCTGCTACTTTTCTTTTTTCAATTAATTATCAAAAAGTAAATTAATCTTTGTCAAAATGCCACTGAAATCTCTTCAGATCACTGCATTTTCTCTTAGTCTTGTTGTTCATCTCTGTTTCTGTTTTACGAGAGATGGGCTAGCTCTCTTTTTTGTGGGTATAATATCAGGGTTTATGTTGAGTTAGTTTAATATTGGGATCCACCGCCATGTTTCATCTTTTTATTGGTCTAATACGATTGACATAGCAAAAAATAACATAATAACGAAATTTAGTAACATTCTCATTTGAAAATGGTAAAATTAGCCCTATTGTAACCCTTTTTAGAGCTTAGGAAATCCCAATCTTCCAAAATAGTCTAGGGGGATTTTCATACCTTATCCCAAAAATAATTAAAGAAAATGTCATAAAAATGCCCCTAACTTGAGATTTAAAGTTAAATTATTTTTAAATAAAACGAAAATTGACCTAACGTTATTATAAAGGAATCAAAATGAGGCACATGGCATCTTAAAATGGGAATCCTTTGACCAACATAAAATCTACTCATATTTGGGGGAAAACATAAAGTCATGAAAGTAAACACATAAGAGGCAATTAGTAGGTAGGTAACTTTTTTCACATGATGTACTCAACTCATTTGGGCTGTTCTTCTTTCAAAAAGTAGAAAATATGTCTGGGAATATGTTATCCTATTGCTTCCTCTCTAGCTTTTATGTTATTACTTCTTTTTTATTTACTATATTATATATATATATATATAATGAAACTAATAACAAGCATTTTTTTTTTTCTTTTAGTTTTTCAAATCGTTTAATTAGAACTAATAAATAAAAACATTTTATAAGAAATTTCCAAATTTTGGATTCAGAAAGTCTAGCACTTTGTTTTCCAGTTTTATAAAACAAACACGAGATGGATAAGATATATTTTAAGTCTAATGTTGCTAATTAACCAAAAAATTATTGCACTAATTAAATAATTTATATGTAGTGTAATTTAATTATTATTTTTAATATATGAAAATTATGTTAATCTGGTTAAAGTGGAGAAAACAGTAAAATTCAAACAATGTACTAGAAAACAAAGGTTTGGGCTGAGCATGAATATCATGATAAAAAAAAAAATTCAGAGTTGAATTTATCTTTATTAAGAAAAAATGTATATTGTTTCAGTGGTATAATAATATATAGATTAGGGCCATATGATAACAATATAGGCGTGCAAGCTATGCCATTATTACAAAATAAATAAAAAGAAGTTGTCTTGCTCTTGGATTCCTTTTGCCAATTTTTGTACAATGTTGATTTTTCATCACCACGGTGGTCTATTTAATTGACCATGTTTAATTAATTAACAAAATGGTTATATAGTTGGTAGTGTTTTGGTGTCGGATTACCACGTAATGGAATTGATCCTGTAATTATTACTAATTGTAGGAATTATATTAGTTTATAGTTGTAGTCCGTACGTAACTATGATAAAAGAGTAAATATGATTCAATAGAGTTATAATTATCTTATTTTATTAGGATTTATTTCAATAAGAATTTGATTCTGATCGGAATTGTTCTAATCACCTACTACTAGACATAACAATGAATCAAACAACACAATACGTAAAAAATAAGCAGAGTACATTTTCTCTCCCTCTCTTTGACCAAAATTCTATCTGAGATTTCCCATTTATTCTTCACGTATCTAGTTCGTAGATTTATCAATTACTCTCTCACAATCAACTAACATAGAGTATTCGTAATCGGTAATACAAGTCCATGGTTTGAGATTTTTTCCGCTGTAAATCACACTCGGGTAATCTGCACTATAAGAGATAACCCGATTACTCTATTTGGATATTTAGGAGATTATATCCATCATTGGTATCGGAGCCATAGGACTGTATTTTGTCTTAGAAATCCCTGAATAACATGATTAGAAGTTCTTATATGCATAATTTGATAATTATATATGGTTATAATTGATTATTATGCATCATTTGGTGTTTTTAGGAACTGATTTATGTTGTTTATAGACTAAAAATCGTATAAAAACTCGTACTGTACCTAGAAAACCTAAAAAGTTAATTCTGGTTTTATTTTTTGGTTTTCTACATTATGTTTCCAATCTCATCTATGTGTACCTCAAACTCTAAGTTACGTTTGTCAAATGGACAAACGGACCTCACCATCATGATAGAGACTCCAAAAATCCTAGGACGAAAAAATTTTTGACGCCTAACAATGAGTAGAAGGTGGCATGTGCATCTCGCGGACTCGCTTGGCTACGCAGCATGCAACGATTGGTTTGATGCATGTTACGTGGCCTGTTGGTCCCCTGTACCTGTGCGTCTGCATCAGGCGCGTGAGCCTCACGCGTTGAGCTTGTGAGTGGTCCGTGCAGCATCCATGGAGGGATATTTTTGCCCCATTTTTTGGTAACCCACGTTGTTACAATTTTTCTTATTTTTTGGTAATTTTTATGAATTTTTTGGAAAACATAAAATAAATGTCATATTATGTATTATATTAAACATTATATATATACATATATGAATTTTTTTTTTCTGTTTTATGGTTTTTAATTCAAACTTATTTTCTAAAAAAAAAATAAATCAGAAATTGCTTGATTGACTAAGTAAAGGTTTTCTAGTATTTTTCTTTGAAATTTTTATATGTGTACATTAATTTTCAATTATTTTTGTAACGTGTTCCAGAAATGGTTCGAATGCTTAAAACTCCTCTTATTACTCGTACTCCTACTCAACGCGTAAGAGTGTGCAGATTGAAAAGGGAGATTAAGAATTGTAAAATCGATCGGTTTGCTAGATGGGATGACATTGTTACTGTAGTTAATCACGTAACTAAAATACATGGGTTGATGCAAGACTACATATGGGAGAAAGTTTAATCAGGAGAATGTGCCCTAGATTACTTTTTAAAGGTCGAATACATAGATACCCCCCCTGAACTTGGCTAAAAATGCCTACTGCCCCCCTGAACTTTGAAAATGTCCTAATGCCCCCCTGAACTCTTTAAAAGTATTCTAATGCCCCCCTGAATTTCTTTAAAATTGGCCCAGTTTGCCCCCTAAGTCCCATAAAAACCAGAGTTTGCTTTGAAAAGTCAAACATAAGACAACCAATAATTGAGTAACACGTAGCAGCAAAGGGACAAATTGGGTCACTTTTTCAAAGTTCAGGGGGACAGTAGGCCTTTTTGGACAAGTTCAGGGGGTATCTATATATTTGGTCCTTTTTAAATTATTAAAAAAGATCCTCATATACTCATAAACTTAAGAGTTTATCTGATATATGCTAGTATGAAGGGGAGAAAGACTATTCAAAGTTCATTAAGAGATTTATGTACACTCTTGATGTGGATAAGGTCACAATAAGATCAGGATTATTTGATATGAGGTTAAGACATGGAAAAGTTCTCCTAGCACCTTGATATAATGTGTTTTTCACCAAGTCCCAAGAAAATTTTATCATCAAGTTATCATGTCGGTTCCGATTAACCGGAAATTTACCTTGCATTAGAGTTTATTTGTTATCCCTTGTTATCAAGGTTCTAGAATCTAATTATTTGATTTCTATTTCCTTGTAGTTTCTTATGTTATTTTTATTAAAACAATTTGAGTTATTGTTTTATTTTGATTTATTATTGAATAAAATAGTATTTTATCATAATACATAAGTTTATTTATTGATTTAATATTAAATGTTGTTTTTAATATTATACATTCTCTTTTTTGTAATATATCCTTAAAATAACATAATTGCTTGTTATATGATACAAGTATCTATAATATTTTATTTTAGTTCTTTATGCATGTATATATAACTAATAGAATCAAACATAAGAAAAGAGAGGGTAATTGGGACCGTAGGTCTTATTTTCGAATTGAACTCTAGATATTAGTTCTATTACTTAGACATAGGTTACACAGGGACTAGCGTGCATTGTAATGTAAACTTTTATTGAACCATGCAAGTATGTAATTTTTTGTATATAAGTGTCTAAGAAATGGCATCAACTTCTAAGTCAATCGTTGTTGAATTAAACAATGACCTTTAGTTGAATAGGGACAACTATGAGGTTTAGAGTATGAAAATACAGTATGTGCCAGAGGTACCAGATATTCTTGACACATTGGTTATAATTATGGCTGAACCAAAAGAAGGGAGTATGACCCAGCATAGGCAGGATCGTGAGCTGTACAATGCATGGAAGAGAAGGAATTTTATTACACGTATCATCTTGCTTAATGCAATGGATGATGACATCACCAAGTAGTTTCAAAGTCATTAGATTGTAAAACAATTGTGGGATGCTTTGAAGGATAAGTTTGGAGGTGTGTCTCTGACCAAACTCTGGTCTCTGACTATCAAGTTTGACTCCTATTAGAAACATGTTGATCATACAGTAAGGAAACATTTAAGAGAAATGTCCTATATGATCAGTGAGTTGAGTGATACTGGTCACCAGACGATTGATGAGCAGAAAGTCCAGGCTATTATCCATTCTTTGTCTAACATTTGGAAGCATATGAAGATGCACCTAACTCACACCATGGGTATAAGAACCTTCGATGATATGGCTTGCCACCTTGAACTTGAAGAAGATCATCTAGCATCGATTAAGATTAATGATGAGGTGAACTATGATACTCTAAAACTAGTTGGAAAATAAGGCCAAGGTTAAGGTCAGAAATGTAAGCGTTTCAATGCCAACCATAATGCTAAGTCTAAAGGATCTGAAGAGCCAAAATAAAAGTAAAATAAGAGGTCGAAGAGCAAGAAAAAGCCAAACATCTTTCACGTGAAATATTTTAGATGTCATCTCAAAGGGCATTATGCAACAGATTGCACAGCTGAGGCTAAGGTACAATTAATTAACTTTATTGTAAGTGAATTAAATGTATCATCTAGTGTTTTGCTAACCGAATTTAATCCTATGTAGATTATTGATTTAGGTGCCACCGATCATGCGACTAAGGAATGTGAATCCTTTAGTGAATTCCATGAAATTCCACAAGCATCCAAGTGGATTTACGTAGGAAATAACTCCAAAGTTGAAGTACGAGGAATTAGTACCTGTAGATTGGGACTACAAGGAGGCTAAGTTTTTGTCCTACATGAAGTACTTTATGCTCCAGAAATTTGAAGGAATTTAAGTTCTGTTTTTCTGCTCTATTGAATTTGGGATTTAATTTCTTTTTCAAGGATAATAATTTACAATTCTGTTTTGGAAGTACATTTTATGGTACTGGTTTTATTTCGGATGGTTGATTCAAATAATTTAGATATTTTTCCATTTCATTTTGCTTATTCTTTTTCTGTAATGATTGATAAAGAATGTGAAGTTAGTTTATGGCATTCTCGTTTAAACCATACAGGCCAAGATCGTATAAATCATCTAGCCAAAAAAGGTTTGTAGGTAATTTGACTAAGATTGAGCTATCACTGTGTGAATCATGCCTTAAAGAAAGATGTTTAAAAAATCATTTGGAAAGGGAATTAGGGCTGAATATCCATACAATTAGTACACTTTGATGTATGTGGTCCAATAAATGTGAGGGCTACGCATGGAGCCTATTATTTTATTACATTTATCGATGACTATACCAATTATGGTGATGTCTACTTGATTTCTCACAAGCCAGAAGCTTTAAGTTGCTTTAATACTTAAACCTGGTTGAGAATCAATTAGATAGAAACAGGGGTGAGCAAAACACGGTTCGATTCAAAAACCAAACCGAACCAAAAACCAAAGTAGAAGAAAAATAGAAACCAAAGCCAAACCAAAGATCATATGGTTCGGATAAAACCAAACTGAACCAGTTCTGTTCGGTTATGTTTTGGTTCGGTTAAAATCGAATTAATAAAAATTTCAATTTTTTAATTTTTATTATCATTATTTTTTATAAATTACATGTAAAGTATTGCTTAAAAATGATTTATATCACATGTGTATTACTAAAGTCTCATAAATACAAACTATATAATAATATAAATATATAATATGCCAAATAAAATTTATTTATATATATATATATATAAATAATTTTTAAAAATTAGTTTTTCTTATCACTGTTCGGTTTTGGTTTTTTCAATAAAAACCGAAAACCGAACCAAAAAACAAATTATTATATTTTATAAAACCAAAACCAAACCAAATAGAGTTTGGTTCGGTTTGGTTTTTGATTCGCGGTTTGGTTTTGCTCACCCCTAGATAAAAAGATAAAAGATTTGAGAACTGATCGTGGTCAGGAATATCTTTTAGATGAGTTCAAAGCTTTATAAGATGAAATAGGAATTAAACATCAATTATCAATTCCACGTACCCCACAACAAAATGGAGTAGCCAAATAAAACTCTTCTCCACATTTTTAGATCAGTGGCAACTAAAGCTAATTTACCCATCTCATATTGGGGAGATGCATTACTTATAGGTACTTATGTCCTTAACCGTGTGCCCAAATCTATATCTTCTACACCGTATGAATTATGGACAACTTAAAAACTGGATTTAAGTCACCTTAAACCATGGGGTTGCACAGTGCGCTTATGACATCTCAAGTAGGTATGAGAAATTAGGCCCAAGAGGTAAGAAGAGTATCTTTACAAGATACTCAGACATATCAAAAGGATATGTCTTGTGGGCCAAAATAATGATAAGAAGATTACAGAATTTGAATCATGAGATGTTGTCTTTTTAGAGAACTAGTTCCCTAAATTTGGTGAGTTAAACCATGACTCACCCCTGTATAAGGAATTAGAAACATCAAGATCTCTTCCTTCGAGTAGGAGAAAATTTGAGGAAAAAGAAGATCATGATATGTGTCGGAACCAGACCGACGGGAGGAAAATCTTGGTTTTAATTCAAATTTATTTATTTCAAATTTTTATTATTATTTGTGTAATAATTTATCGTGATGTCTTGTCGATAATAAAATTTTAGAGAGTCGCCACCAATCGATTTTTTTTTATCCGATTGGACACCTTAAATAACCAGAGAACTATATGGGTTCGTTTGCTAATTACGTGTAGGGAAGATAAAAAATCACCCTACCCCGCCCATAATTGGTACTAAAGTTGTAAATTATGCTATTGAGATGTATTTCTTTCCTCCTATTATTAAATGTATAAAGTTATTTTATTTTAACAAATTATATTTATTTAAACCCATAACATGGATTTAAATATTTATACACATGCTATATTTGTATTTAAATAAGCTTTGTATTTTCTTTTTACTTCCATAACATGGACGTAAAAAATGCGTAAATACCGTAAACCCAATAAAAGTATTAAAATACTTCCATATAATCACGCAAAGCATATATCTATAATCAGTGCTTAAAATTAACCGTGATTTTATAATGCCCCTTTATTAAATTAGCTCAGATTATTTTTATCATGAAATAAGGTTAATCTTATCAACTTAAATCATATTTTTATAACCATAGCATAGTTATAAAAATAGAAATTCCAAAATCATACATACACAAATTTATTTTATGTTATTTATTTATTTTAAAAAATCTTTTAAAATTTTATTGCCTTAGTTTTTTAATTAACAAAAAAAAATTTACATATGTGTTTATATGAGAATTAAAGAACCAATTGGGCTGACAATACCAAATACCATAAGCCCACAAAATAAGCCTAAAACCGAAACAAAAGAAAAGTTGTTGACCCATAATTGGGCCCAAAACCAAGCCCAACCCGGATTCCTAACCCAATGGGTATTGTCCATGGTATAAAAGCCAAGTTTCTCAAACCCTAAAACTCATTTTTTCACCAGATGCTTCTTCTCTCTTCAAACTCTAAACCTAACCCTAACTCCCCCACATCAGCCGCCACTTCTTCTTGTCCGGCCATCTCGCCGGCCGCCTCTCCTCGTTCTCGTTCTCTCCTTCTTTCTCTCTCGTTCTTTCTCTCTTTCTCGCTCTTTTTCTCCTTCTCTCGCTCTTCCTCTCCTTCTCTCGCTCTTCTGTTTCTCTCTTTCTCTCGTTTTCTGCCTTTCTCTCTTTCTCTCGTTTTCTGCCTTTCTCTCTTTCTCTCGGCCTGCCTTTCTCTCTTTTTCTCGGCCTCTGCCTTTCTCTCTTTTTCTCGGCCTTTCTCGCTCCTTCTCTCTTTCTCTCGGCCTGCCTTTCTCTCTTTTTCTCGGCCTCTGCCTTTCTCTCTTTTTCTCGTCCTTCTCTCTTTCTCTCGGCCTGCCTTTCTCTCTTTCTCTCGTTTTCTGCCTTTCTCTCTTTCTCTCGTTTTCTGCCTTCGCCGGATTTTTCGCCCTCCGCCGCGATCTGGTGGTCAGATCTGAGACGATTCATCCTTTATGCTGGTTGGGTTTTTATTTTGTTTCTTTTTTATTTTTGTTTTTGTTGTTTTTTTTCTTGTTTAATTTCTGTTGTTTAATTTCTGACATTTTTATTTTGTGATTTACAGGTTTTATGAGATGGCAAAACTAAGCCTGGCTTCAGTTTGCTTATTTTGGCTAAGTCTCTAAACCCTCTTTTTGTGACAAGCATGAGTATATAAAAAGTATACTCTGTTTATTTGAACTTTTAATGGCCCCTTTACACATACATGAACCTGATGTGCCTCTAAATTTGGATTTTTGATGTTGATGAATGGTTTTTACATGGTGTATTTGGTGCTGGAATTTTGATTAAAAGAAACAATTGCATGTTGGAATGGGACAGAAATACTGACTTTGCTATGTTGCTGATTTGGACCTGATTATTTATGTTAATGAATGGCCTTTGTTGAGTTGGATTTTCTGTTTGTGAAAGATTATATTTAAAAGGGGCTGTGATGAAGAGGCCAGAAAAAAAAAGACATTTTTTTTTTTAACCATATGGTTTTTGTTTTCTCTTAGTTTCTGGACACAAAAAAAAAATGAGTCTTGCATTCAGCCACCCTCTCTATGTTAGGCTAATGTGGTTTTTTTTCTTGAAATTTATCTTTTTAAGTTGAAACCTCTGGTTTTAATTTTGAGAGTAGGAGGCAGAATGTGAGGCATTTTATAGTGTTCTTTGAGGCAAAGTACCCCAAAAATCATATGTGTTCATATGATTTAAAAGAAAGTAAACTTCTGAGCCCACTTGACTAAAGTTATTTTACTTGAATTTACAAATTATGGGAACCATTACTCTTCTGTTAGGGTTACTAATGTGAGCTGTGGTCATCACATGACCCTAGCTCCATTAGTGACAAATGCAGAGTAAAAAACTATTTATGGAAATGATTATTCATGAATGATAAAGAAAAGGTAATAAAATTCAATTATTTGCTGGAAATAAACACTAAATATTGGTATACTTACTTGATACTTGGATTAGGCTGAAAACTGAATAACTTCTCTTTGGGTTGCAGGTATATTTTGAAGATTTTTGAAAGGGAAAATCAGTGTATCAGAGGTTGAAGAATGAAAAAAGAAGACTCCCTTTTTTCTTTACTGAGCTGCCTTTTATAGGCCTTAAAACCACTGTATAACTGGACTTGAGTGTAATTTTGTTTTGTATTTTCTGCCTCACTTGGTTTGTAACCAAAGGAAAAACACTAAAACCTTGGGAATTGGCTGTATTCAGCCGTGAACCTTTTCCTGCAATTTGCTTTTCTGTTTTGGCCATACTTTTGGGCCATGCTGCCTTCTTTAGTCTGTGATGCTATATTTTTTATTTTTTTTTTAATTTATTTATTTATCCCTATTTTTGTATTATAGAGGGCCCATTGGATAAAAAGCCCATTTGAATAAAAGCCCATTTAATTCCTCTTGTGCTTTCTATATAAAACACAAATAGACTTGTTAATTGGTAAATTATAATTATTGGAATGACAAAATCGATTTGGGTAAAAATCGGGTATCTACAGTTGCCCCCCGCTTTGTATATCTTTAAGAAATTTAAAGTTATACAAAGTTGTGCGAGATAGCCGTTTTTTGCCAACTTTGTCATCAAACGACTATAGCATAGCCATTAAAACCTCTTTCTGTCTTTTACGAAACCATGAATATGATTTTTTAATTTCAAAACATGAGTTGTTATAATAAGAAAATTGGACTTATATTCCTCGTGATAGTTATCTAGTGTTTCATTATTCCTCGTGATCAAACTTCCAAGGAAAATGCACACGATCGAACCAATATCGAGATACTAAAACCAATTGATCCGCGACTGAACGTTGAAAACGAAATTGAACTTCATGTATCAAGTTTTATTGAAATGAAACATTTTATGAGCTAATTCGAGATTGACTTTCATGTAATCAGATCACAACTAATAAAAACCATATTGATTCTCTCGTAATCAAACCTGCATCAAATCTCTCGAAATTGACTGCTTCACAGTCAAATTTCACACAAGATTGACTTTCACACAATCAAACCACAGAAAATAAAAAGCCGAATTGATTTTCTCGTAATCAAACCTGTATTAAATTTTCCAAAATTAACTGGTTCGCAGCCAAATTTCACGTACAAGATCGATTTTCACGCAATCAGATCATAATAAAAACCAGATTGATTTTCTCGTAATCAAACCTGTATTAAATTTTCCAAAATTGACTGGTTCGCAGCCAAATTTCACGTACAAGACCGATTTTCACGCAATCAGATCACAAAAATAAAAACCAGATTGATTTTCTCGTAATCAAACCTGTATCAAATTTCGAAATTGACCGCTTCACAGTCAAATTTCACGTAAAAGATCAGTTTTTTCTAATAATCAAAACTATATAATTTTTCAAAATTGATTATAATTGAATCAAGTGGTAAAAAAATTGTAGAGCGTTGGATCAAAATCCTAGTGACGACCTCATTCCTTTGCTAGGCTGTCCATCCCCGAACTTCGTGCTAAATAAGAATTGCCAATGCTGAGTACTCTGTCATTTTGGATATGGAACTCGTTTACCCTGTTTTTATTTTCTATTTATGAAAGCTCGTCTTTCGTATAATTTATAAAGTAGATGACTTTGTTTGAAATTTTATGAGTCGTTCCGACTACATTTCCAACGTTATCTTTCCGGAATAGACCTTTTCATATTTCAAAAGCCCGGTCCTTATCCTCTTGAGTAGGTCAGACATTTTGAATTCCCTATAAAGGCTTTTCTTCTCTTTTTTTTTTCTTTTTTTTTTTTTTCTTTTTTCTTTTTCTTTTCTTTTTTTCTTTTTTTTTTTGTGTACCATCCGCAATGGTCCCTGTTTAGTAATAGCAAGAATATTCATGTCGATGGTTTATTAGTTTCCAATGATGAATGTAATTACTCATTTACTATTATGCATGCGCAAAGATTTGAAAATAACATCGTTATTCAGTCGGGACAACAAAAACATTTTTTTTATTGATAACCATGAGTACATTCATACATAGTATCTTTTAACAGAATCTGAGTTTACAGGGTTTGGTAAATCCTTCCCATCCATATCTGTTAATATTAATGCTCCCCCAGAAAACGCCTTCTTAACAACATAAGGACCTTCATACTTAGGAGCCCATTTTCCTCGCAGGTCTTGATGCTTTAATACAATCTTTTTTAGTACTAAATCTCCCTCGTTGAATTGCCTAAGTCTTACCTTCTTTCCGTATGACTTAATCATTCTTCTTTGGTATAGTTGACCATGACATAATGCTGTCAAACGTTTTTCTTCAATGAAGTTCAACTGGTCATACCTTTTTTGAACCCATTCAGTTTCTTCTAAATTCGCGTCCATGACAATCCTTAGGGAAGGAATTTCCACCTCTATAGGTATGACTGCCTCCATTCCATAGACCAAAGAAAATGGGGTTGCTCCAGTCGAGGTTCGGATAGTAGTTCTGTATCCGTGTAGAGCAAAAGGGAGTTTTTCATGCCAGTCCTTGTATGTCATTGCCATTTTCTGCACTATTTTCTTAATATTCTTATTGGCGGCTTCAACGGCTCCATTCATTTTTGGTGTATAAGGTGTAGAATTGTGATGTTTGATCTTGAATTGCGCACACATCTCTTCCATGCTTTTACTGTTGAAGTTCTTGGCATTATCCGTAATAATGCGCTCTGGTAGACCATATCTACAAATGATATTATTTCTTATAAATTTTATCACTACTGCAGAGGTCACGTTAGCATACGAGACAGCTTCTACCCATTTGGTGAAATAATCTATTGCGACCAAAATAAAATGGTGTCCATTTGAAGCTTTTGGTTCAATCGGTCCAATCACATCTATTCCCCAAATCGAAAATGGCCATGGTGATGCCATCACGTGCAGTGGTTCAGAAGGAGCATTTATGTCATTAGCATAAACCTGGCATTTGTGACATTTTTGAACATATCTAATGCAATCGGACTCCATTTTTAGCCAATAATACCCCATTCTTAGTATCTTTCTGGCCAAGGCATACCCTCCGAGGTGAGTACCGCAAAACCCTTCATGTATTTCCTCCATTATCCTTTGATTTTGGGGATAATCAATACATCGTATTAGCGTAGTGTCGTAATTCCTTTTGTACAAAGCTTCCCCACTTAAAAAGAAATTCGTCGCCAACCTTCGCATGGTTCTTTTATCTGTACTTGATGCCCCCGGTGGGTAAACTCCCTCTTTAATGTATCTCTTGATATCGTAGTACCATGGTTTTCCATCAGGCTCTTGTTCCACATTGCCGCAATAAGCCTGCGTCTTTTGCAGTTCAATTTTAATAGGTGACATTTCCTGACATCTTTCTATATCAAAAGCCGAAGCCAAAGTCGCCAATGCATCTGCTATTTGATTCTCACATCGGGACGTGCTCAAATTCAATGGACTGGAAATTTTCAGCTATTGCAGAAATGTATTCTTGATATGGAATGAGTTTAGCATCTCGAGTTTCCCATTCTCCTTTTAGCTGATTAATAACCAATGCTGAATCCCCGTAGACTTTTAATTTTGTTATTTCCATTTCTAGGGCAGCTCGAAGACCAAGAGCGCATGCTTCATATTCAGCCATGTTCTTAGTGCATTGGAAGCATAGTTTTGCTGTGATTGGGAAATGTTTTCCTTTAGGAGATACTAACACTACTCCAATCCCGTGCCCTAGAGCATTTGATGCTCCATCAAATTTCATGATCCACGTATCTATCGATTCTTCCTCTACTTCAAGAGTAATAATATCTCCGTCTGGGAAAGCCATATCCATTATTTGATTATCTGTGCAGGGGCAATCGGCCAAAAATCCTGCAATCACAGATCCTTTTATCGCCTTTTGAGTGACATAAGTAATGTCATATTCAGATAGCATGACTTGCCACTTAGCCATTCTTCCAGTTAATGCTGGTTTTTCAAAGATAAATTTGATCGGATCCATTTTAGAAATTAGATGAGTGGTGTTGTTCAACATATAATGTCTCAGTTTATGGGTCGCCCAAGCCAATGCTGCACATGTCTTTTCTAAGGATGAATATTTTACTTCACAACCAGTAAACTTTTTACTGATGTAATAAATGGCGTGCTCTTTCCTACCCATCTCGTCATGTTGTGCCAAGAGTGCCCCCATGGAATTTTCATGTACTGTCAAATACAGTAGTAAGGGTCTATCTGGGTTCGGAGGTTGAAGCACAGGTGGATGTTGTAAGTATTCTTTAATTTTGTCAAAAGCCTCTTGGCATTCCTTGTTCCACTTGCAAGGATTGTTTTTTCTGAGCAATTTGAAGATTGGTTCACATGTG
Organism: Euphorbia tirucalli; assembly: GCA_039660915.1. NCBI lineage: Eukaryota > Viridiplantae > Streptophyta > Magnoliopsida > Malpighiales > Euphorbiaceae > Euphorbia > Euphorbia tirucalli. Next base: position 20,291,540 of record CM077639.1, read on the forward strand.
GCTGTTAGTTGGGAAATGAATCTAGCTATGTAGTTCAATCTTCCGAGGAAACCTCTTATTTCTTTTTCTGTTTTTGGAGGTGTCATTTCAGTAATTGCTTTGATTTTGTTTGGATCTATCTCAATTCCTCTTCTGCTCACCGTGAATCCCAATAACTTTCCTGAAGTAATACCAAACACACATTTGGAAGGATTTAATCGGATTCTATATTTTAGAAGTCGATTGGAAACCTTCCTCAAAACTTCTACATGATCCTCATCTCTTTTGGATTTAGCAACCATGTCATCCACATATACTTCCATTTCTTTATGCATCATGTCATGAAAAAGGGTTACCATTGCTCTTTGGTAAGTTGCCCCTGCATTCTTCAGTCCAAAAGGCATGACCTTATAACAGAATGTTCCCCACATCGTTATAAAGGTCGTCTTTTCTTTATCTAATAAATCCATCAAAATTTGATTATATCCTGAAAATCCATCCATTAAGGATAACATATGATATCCTGCGGTGTTATCAACCAACACATCTATATGAGGCAAAGGGAAATTATCCTTTGGACTTGCACGGTTTAGATCTCTGTAATCTACGCACATCCAAACTTTCCCATCTTTCTTAGGCACCGGAACTATATTAGCCACCCATTCTGGATAGTTCGAGACTTCTAAAAACCCAGCATCAAATTGCTTTTTTACCTCATCTTTTATTTTCAAGAGCGTCTCTGGTTTCATTTTTCTGAGTTTCTGTTTGATTGGCTTAGCATCGGGCTTTAAAGGCAGCTCATGTACCACGATATCTGTATTCAATCCCGGCATATCTTGATATGACCATGCAAACACATCCTTGTATTCCCTTAGTAAATCAACGAGCTTCTTTTTTAGATCGTAATTCAAAGATCCATTTATCCTCACCTCGTTGGGTTTTTCCTCAGTCCCTATATTGACAGCTTCGACCACCTCATCCTGGGGTTCTAAGGTATTTTCTTTTTCTTCTACCATTTTTTCAAATTCGGGAGACAATTCTTCTTCTGACTCCTCATCAGAATCGACGTCGTTCACTGGATGGTCAAAATTGTATATGGATTCATGATTATCAATATTGTCAAGTTTTTCATCATCCTTCCTGAATATACAATGTGAAGAAGAGTAAAAAGGAAGAAGAAAGAAGGAAGTAAAAATCATAACATGAAAAAAGAAAAAAAAAAAAATAATTAAGAAGATTGTTTGTTTTTTTTTTTAAAAAAAAAGTTGCATTTTATTAAATATAGTTATTCATTTAACATTGGAAACGAAATGTCCATTTAACAAAGACTAGTAGTTACTATTACATTTCTATGGGAAGATCATAGACTTTCCAATTGCCCAATTCCCTATTACAAATGTGAATCCAATCTATTGATTCTGGTCCTTCTTCCTCTTCGTTTGTTGCTGCAACTGTATCCTCAATGTTTACTGTCAAGTCCTGATTTAATATGAATTTTCCTTTGCTCCAAAAGACATCCTTTATGGGAGGAAATAGCATTCCCTCTTCATTGATCTCTTTACCTTCTAGCCTAGCTTGTCGCTTTTCCTTTCTTTGCTGTCGAATTCTCCATTTGTCTCCTTTGGTAGGCTTGTATCCCAGACCCACCCGAAAATGGTTAGGTTGTGGGTCTAAAAACTTAATCATTCCTTGTCCATCCTTTCCTAAACCCTTAGTTATTTGATAGCAACCTGCTATCATTTCTTTGGCCATCATTAGAGATGCTCGTGAAGGTCTAGGAGTGAAAAAACGTGCCCCCTCAGTAGTATATGTTGCATTTACAATTTCAAAGGTTTGGAATGAACTTTCAACTGCTTCCTCTGCGACTTCAATGTAGGGAATGGACGGGCATTTACTAATCAACAAGTCCTCTTCTCCTGACACCTCTATTAATTTCCCTTCTATAATGAACTTAACTTTCTGATGTAAAGAAGAAGGGACTGCACCCGACGTATGAATCCAAGGTCTTCCAAGCAACATGCTATAGGCTGGGTATATATCCATGACTTGAAAAGGAATATTAAAAGTTATCGGCCCTATTTGGATTGGCAACTCTACATCACCTATAACTTCCCTTCTCGTCCCATCGAAGGCTCGAACAATAACATTGCTCGGCTTGATATATGAACTATCAATTGGCAACTTGGCCAAGGTGGATCTTGGCATGATGTTGAGTGATGAGCCATTATCGATTAAGACTTTTGCTATCGAGTAATCTTTACACTTGACTGAAATATGTAAGGCCTTGGTGTGACCTGTTCCTTCATGAGGTATCTCATCATCATTGAATGTGAGATAGTTGGAAGAGACCACATTTCCCACAATATTATTCAAATTTTCCACAGATATGTCATGACAGACGTAAGCCTGGTTCAAGATTTTCATCAATGCCTCACGATGGGACTCCGAGGATAGGATTAATGATAATAATGATATGCGGGCAGGAGTCCGATTCAATTGCTCAATTATCTTGTATTCGCTTTGTTTTATCAATTTCAGGAACTCACATGCTTCTTGGTCAGGTATCAGATTCTTCTTTATTGGAATTTCTTCTAGCACGTCAGATCCCTCTCTTGAGAAATCGTTGATCCTTTCTCCTTCCTTTAGCTTACCCTTCCTTTGCCTTTCAATTGCTTCTCGACGTCTTTCTTCAACCTCATTCGAGCTAAAACATCTACCGCTTCTTGTCATTCCCATTAGTCCAGAAATATCCTCACGATGTTCTGCTTGATTTACATTACTGTTTCCCAATGACAAAGTGCTCTCATATTTCCATGGGACAGCTTTAGTATCTTTGAAAGGAAAAGGTTTCGGAGCTTGAATGATCAATTTCGTCATAAAAGATGATTCAAGAGCCTCAACTGTATTATCCTTCTTCAACACATAATCGATTACCAAAGGCTTGGGTGGCCCATTTCCTTGTATCATATTGATTTCTTCTGCTTCTTTATATGAATTTCCAAAAACCAGAAACTTAGCATCCATGCATTCCTGTACTTTTTGCTTAAATTGTTCGCATTCCCCAATCATGTGATCAACCTTTCCTTGATGGTATTGACAAGTCATACCTTTAGAGTCATGAGACCCTTTCTGAATTAATCCAACTTTACACATAATACCATATAATTGCTCCATAGGCATGATTATTTCATCAACCTTAGTTTTTATCAAACAGAAATCTTCCTCTATCACTGCATTTACTCCCTTATTTTCATGATTTGGTAACGGGTTGGTTTTCACATCTGGTTTTTGATTAAAATCAATCCAACCAGCTTTTATCAATTGCTGTACTTTCTTTTTGAAACCTGTGCAATTATCTATGGAATGCCCAGCAATCCCAGCATGATATTCACACTTTGCGTTAGGATCATACCATCTTGGATAAGGTGGCGTCAATGGTTCCAAAGGACAAGGGCATACCCGGCCTGCTTGCAATAACAGAGGGTATAATTCTGAATACGGGATCGGAATAGGATCAAATGATTCTTTCTTCGGACGAGTACTCTGGTTGGCCCTATCAGTTATGGTTCCCTGCGTTGGTTGAGTACTTCCTGTTGCATGAGTAACAAATCCGCCTTGAGGATAAGAAAAACTAGGCGTATAAGTTTGGACGGCGTGTGTTTCCTCCTCCTTTTTCTTTCCTGTTCCATTTTTCCGGAAGGTGAATTTATCTTGCTGAGGGTTTTCAAGCCTTCCTTTCTTAATCCCTTGCTCAATTCTTTCTCCAGCCATGACAAAATCGGAAAAACTTGTTGTAGTATTGGCGAGCATCATGCTATAAAATGGAGGCCTTAACGTGTCCAAGAAAGTAGATATCATCTCCTTTTCAGTTAATGGCGGATTAACTTGGGCCGCCTTATCTCTCCATTTTTGAGCATATTCCTTAAACGTCTCCGTATCTTTCTTTTCCATAGATCTCAAGTCTTCCCTATTTGGAGCCATATCCATGTTGTGTTTGTATTGTTTTAAGAATGCATCTGCCAAATCTTTCCATCTTCGGATATGGGCGCGGTCCAACTGCATGTACCATCTTAAGGCAGGTCCCTTAAGACTTTCTTGGAATACGTGCATTAAAAGTTTATCATTGTCAGCATGTGCGGCCATTCTACTACAGTACATAATCAGATGACTCTGAGGACAAGCTGTACCATTATATTTCTCGAATTCGGGTGACTTGAATTTATACGGGATCGTGACTCCAGGTACTAAACACAACTGAGTAGCATCAGTTGTTCCATTAAAACCTTCGATCGCCTTTAACCTTTCTTCTAGCATACCAACCTTTTTGTTTACTAATTCAGCCGATGCCTTTCTTAATTCTGCCATTACTTTTGGATCGTCCAAATCCGGGGTCACATGCTCTTCTTGCTCTTTTTCTTCAGAATCAATAAGAATAAATCTCTTGTCTGCTTTCCCTTCATTCTTCTGGTGTTGAGAATGAGACCCAGAAGGGGTATACTGACTTGTTTCTTGATAAGACGGCATTTCCGGGCTTTCGAGCGTGTGTTTATTTTTTATAGATGCCATGAGCTGAGCCAACTGATCCTTCATACTTAGCATTTCAGTCATCTGCTCTTTTAGCAATTCCATATCCCTTCGCATTTCTTCTTGGCTATGCTCATTCATGATTCTCGTTTTTAACCTAGTTCCGTATGGATGAGCCAGTAGGAAATGATCTTGTCGCTAGGCGTTGTATCCAAATGCTCTAATTTTACGGAAAAAGGTATATTTTAGTTTTTTATCATTTTTATGTTTTTAAAGGAGATAATAAAAAAAAAAAAGAAAGAAAATAAACAAATAAATAAATAAAGTTTTTTCTCTTTTTTTTAAAATAAAAAATAAAAATAAATAAATAAATAAAAGATAAAACGTAATTCAAACACACATGCTAATATCATTGAAACACGTCATTCAAACAGATACATTAACAAACTATTTCCTACGAACAAGTAGAACCTTCAATAAATGCTACCCCATGATTACAAAATATGAAATGCAACAACTAATACTATTACTAATACTGTCTACATGGCACAGGTCTTTTAATAAAATCTCAATCTTCATCCGAGTTTTCCATAAAGCTCCATCTCCCTAATGAGCTTTCCCAGGTATCCTGTTATGTGTTCACTGACAAAGGGAGACACCTCAAGCTCATCATTCAATGGCTGCAATTCGATTGCAATTGAGCGTGCTCTTCCTGCTGCTGCTTGAAAATTTTCCCAGGCGTTTCTTATATTTTCTTCCTTAGCAGCTATTTGTTCTTGATAAAATATCTCTTTTTGCTGTAATTCTTGCCACAACTGGTTTGCATGCTCTTGACTTTGCTGATATGCGCTTCTCCATTGATGAATTTCATTGTTGTATGCTTGAAATTTTGCTTTTTCCTCATTTGCCTGAACTCGAAGTTTTTGCATTAAATCATACTTTTCTGCTTCCATTATTAGCTTCTCCCTTTCTAGAGCTGCATTCCTCATCTTTAATTCTTCTAATTCTATTTTCATTACTTGGTTCTGAAAGTCGGCATTTTCTTCCTCCATTATAACCATACCCTCTGCGTGTGTCGGCGCTTCTTGTTCGGCATCATCATCTTTTCTTTCAAGCACGACACCATTGACTCTTTGCTCACGCCAGATGAGATACTCCTCACTAACTCCTCCATTTGATTCTTTATTGTTCACAACTCTTACTTCTCCCTAAGCTTCAATTATAGCTTTAACTCGCTCCTTGACTCGCGGTTCCCCGTAGGTGAAATTTACTTGATCCAGACCAGCTGTAGCAGGTATAAACTGTCGTGCTCCGTATTGTCTCCTAACAAGATATGAGGCATATGCTGTTCCTCCCCATGGACCAAGCAAGGGCACCCAAATGAATGTACCACATTTATAAACTGCTATACTTCCATCAAACCAGTCTGCTACCCATTTAATACTCTGCTCATCTAGATTCTGGAGAAATCTAATCCATTTTCTTTTTGAAGGGTATTTCTTCGGCCAGCTAGCGCTCCCGAAGTCAACAATATAATTTCTGCCAGCATTGTATCTTTTTCCATAAGTAATCCTTGGAAAAGAGAAATTTTCTGGGAGTTGGAAATGATTCAGTGCCCATATGCATAAGAGTGGTGCACATCCTTCAAATTGCCCGCTCCCTTGTCTTCTGCAACGGTCCAGAGATCGGAAAGTTTCTGCCAAGATCCCTATAACTGGATTAACTCCCTTTTTTTCGTTCTGCACGACCTTGGCAAAGTAAATAATGGCTTTAGGGTCAATTTTTCCAACCTGCCTCGGAAATAGCACTGTGCCATATATTATCATTGCTAGCATTTTCATGCCTTTATCGTTGTCAATATTACCGACGGCAAAGTTTATCATTGGGGCTAGGCTGAAGTACTGGTTCTCTTCCCATTCTGCGACATCCTTTGCTTGCAACCCACAAACATACGCTAGCTGCTTCTTAGCTTTTTCTTGCTTATCATAACTGAAAAGTCTATTCTTTTTGCTGAACGGGATATCCAACAGCTGATGATACTCCTCCAAGGTAGGAGTCATGTCGATTCTTCCGAAATTGAAGCATTTATAACTTGGATCCCAGAAGTGGATCAACGCCTTTAACAATGTATGATGCGTTGGCAAATACATTAGGTATGCAATCTTCCCATATTCCCTAGAGAAGGCTATCCTTCTATTATTTGGCAACATTTCAAAGACCTTCTTTATTTCTTCCAAATTATTTTGCGTGATTTCTACCCCTGACAAAATGGGTATTGCAGCAGCAGGTCCGGTCATGACGCTGTCTCCATACTTGATTTGGCCTTCCCAAGACCAATCCCGCACCTGAGCTTCGTCATGGATTTCATACTCCGGGGAAGCCATTGAGATTTTATTAAATTCTCTGTGTTATGCATTCACAACAAAAAGGCAAACACGTAAGTATTATTTTCAGGCAAATAAACATGTTCCATAACAAATGTACATTTAGGATATGAAATTCATTGATGCATGATTTGAGTCCCCTCAATATAAAATTATAGATACAATAATTAAATTCTCAAAACGGATTTGTCCATTAACCTTCCAAAATATTACATTATCCAAGGGATTACAAAACAGGGCTCGATGCCTTTACAAAGTCCTATATTGACAAAATAGTTAAAGGATTATCTTTAGAATGTTTAGATGACAATCCCTTACATATTTTATCTTACAAAAAGAGACTACTATAGGCTGTTTCGTAAACCCAATAAAAGTATTAAAATACTTCCATATAATCACGCAAAGCATATATCTATAATCAGTGCTTAAAATTAACCGTGATTTTATAATGCCCCTTTATTAAATTAGCTCAGATTATTTTTATCATGAAATAAGGTTAATCTTATCAACTTAAATCATATTTTTATAACCATAGCATAGTTATAAAAATAGAAATTCCAAAATCATACATACACAAATTTATTTTATGTTATTTATTTATTTTAAAAAATCTTTTAAAATTTTATTGCCTTAGTTTTTTAATTAACAAAAAAAAATTTACATATGTGTTTATATGAGAATTAAAGAACCAATTGGGCTGACAATACCAAATACCATAAGCCCACAAAATAAGCCTAAAACCGAAACAAAAGAAAAGTTGTTGACCCATAATTGGGCCCAAAACCAAGCCCAACCCGGATTCCTAACCCAATGGGTATTGTCCATGGTATAAAAGCCAAGTTTCTCAAACCCTAAAACTCATTTTTTCACCAGATGCTTCTTCTCTCTTCAAACTCTAAACCTAACCCTAACTCCCCCACATCAGCCGCCACTTCTTCTTGTCCGGCCATCTCGCCGGCCGCCTCTCCTCGTTCTCGTTCTCTCCTTCTTTCTCTCTCGTTCTTTCTCTCTTTCTCGCTCTTTTTCTCCTTCTCTCGCTCTTCCTCTCCTTCTCTCGCTCTTCTGTTTCTCTCTTTCTCTCGTTTTCTGCCTTTCTCTCTTTCTCTCGTTTTCTGCCTTTCTCTCTTTCTCTCGGCCTGCCTTTCTCTCTTTTTCTCGGCCTCTGCCTTTCTCTCTTTTTCTCGGCCTTTCTCGCTCCTTCTCTCTTTCTCTCGGCCTGCCTTTCTCTCTTTTTCTCGGCCTCTGCCTTTCTCTCTTTTTCTCGTCCTTCTCTCTTTCTCTCGGCCTGCCTTTCTCTCTTTCTCTCGTTTTCTGCCTTTCTCTCTTTCTCTCGTTTTCTGCCTTCGCCGGATTTTTCGCCCTCCGCCGCGATCTGGTGGTCAGATCTGAGACGATTCATCCTTTATGCTGGTTGGGTTTTTATTTTGTTTCTTTTTTATTTTTGTTTTTGTTGTTTTTTTTCTTGTTTAATTTCTGTTGTTTAATTTCTGACATTTTTATTTTGTGATTTACAGGTTTTATGAGATGGCAAAACTAAGCCTGGCTTCAGTTTGCTTATTTTGGCTAAGTCTCTAAACCCTCTTTTTGTGACAAGCATGAGTATATAAAAAGTATACTCTGTTTATTTGAACTTTTAATGGCCCCTTTACACATACATGAACCTGATGTGCCTCTAAATTTGGATTTTTGATGTTGATGAATGGTTTTTACATGGTGTATTTGGTGCTGGAATTTTGATTAAAAGAAACAATTGCATGTTGGAATGGGACAGAAATACTGACTTTGCTATGTTGCTGATTTGGACCTGATTATTTATGTTAATGAATGGCCTTTGTTGAGTTGGATTTTCTGTTTGTGAAAGATTATATTTAAAAGGGGCTGTGATGAAGAGGCCAGAAAAAAAAAGACATTTTTTTTTTTTAACCATATGGTTTTTGTTTTCTCTTAGTTTCTGGACACAAAAAAAAAAATGAGTCTTGCATTCAGCCACCCTCTCTATGTTAGGCTAATGTGGTTTTTTTTCTTGAAATTTATCTTTTTAAGTTGAAACCTCTGGTTTTAATTTTGAGAGTAGGAGGCAGAATGTGAGGCATTTTATAGTGTTCTTTGAGGCAAAGTACCCCAAAAATCATATGTGTTTATATGATTTAAAAGAAAGTAAACTTCTGAGCCCACTTGACTAAAGTTATTTTACTTGAATTTACAAATTATGGGAACCATTACTCTTCTGTTAGGGTTACTAATGTGAGCTGTGGTCATCACATGACCCTAGCTCCATTAGTGACAAATGCAGAGTAAAAAACTATTTATGGAAATGATTATTCATGAATGATAAAGAGAAGGTAATAAAATTCAATTATTTGCTGGAAATAAACACTAAATATTGGTATACTTACTTGATACTTGGATTAGGCTGAAAACTGAATAACTTCTCTTTGGGTTGCAGGTATATTTTGAAGATTTTTGAAAGGGAAAATCAGTGTATCAGAGGTTGAAGAATGAAAAAAGAAGACTCCCTTTTTTCTTTACTGAGCTGCCTTTTATAGGCCTTAAAACCACTATATAACTGGACTTGAGTGTAATTTTGTTTTGTATTTTCTGCCTCACTTGGTTTGTAACCAAAGGAAAAACACTAAAACCTTGGGAATTGGCTGTATTCAGCCGTGAACCTTTTCCTGCAATTTGCTTTTCTGTTTTGGCCATACTTTTGGGCCATGCTGCCTTCTTTAGTCTGTGATGCTATATTTTTTATTTTTATTTTTTAATTTATTTATTTATCCCTATTTTTGTATTATAGAGGGCCCATTGGATAAAAAGCCCATTTGAATAAAAGCCCATTTAATTCCTCTTGTGCTTTCTATATAAAACACAAATAGACTTGTTAATTGGTAAATTATAATTATTGGAATGACAAAATTGATTTGGCTAAAAATCGGGTATCTACAATATGTCTTATGATCTGCCAACCCAGAATGATCTGAATGTTCAAGATTGTAGTTTTAATGGGAGTCTAAATGATCCTAACTCAAGTAGGAGTATGGAACATGGTCCTAGTTGGAGCATTCCAAATCTTGAAGCATATATGCGACATGTTTATCAAGATACAGAACTGTGTATAACTAAAAGACAAAAAGTCAAACGTCATCGATATAAGATCAAAGGCATAGCTATTTTAGTATCCCCGTAAGATGATGAGGAGCCTAAGAACATTCAAAAGATCCTTTCATGCCCTACCAAAGATAAGTAAACTAAAGTAATGGAACTTGAAATGTCTTCCATGAGATCTAACAGAGTTTGGGAACTAGTTGATCTCCCAAAGGGAAGTAAGGCCTTTGGGAACAAATGGGTTCTTAAAATAAATAAATAAAAAGCTGATGAAAGTATCAAAAGATACAAAGCATGATTAGTAGCAAAGGGGTACACATAAATGGAAGGGTGATCGACTAAATATTACGCAAGTATACACAGTCAATCACAATAATAATCTGGAGTATTCTAGAGTCGAACCTGTTGGGATTTGTCACCGGAAATCACCCGATAAAAGCGGAAGAACGCGGTGATTCCCTCAAATCCAGTCCCAGGAGCAATTGAAGTGGAAATTGAAAAACTTAAAATTAAATAGAAAGGGATTAAATTTCTTACCAGAAAAATCTCTTTCTAGAGATGGATGAAGACTGCAGAATTCAATGTAGAATCCCTCCACTCTCACGTACACGAACGCTTAACGAATGCAACCCGTGCTAGCGTCAGAAAAACAAAACAATGGAGAGCAAAAGGCTAGAAAATTTCGGCTAGGAGGCTCAACCCTTGTGTTGGCCGAAATTTCTAACCCTAGGTATTTATACCTAGGGTTGGCCGAATTCCTTAGGGGAATTCAGGCCCATCTTGGCTCCTGTCTATTCTGTGCGGGCTTCCATGTTTTAATTTAGGCCCAGTCTAATTTTAATTATTCTGGTTTAAATTAATTTCAAGCCCAATTTTAATATACCCATGTATTTAATATATTACTCCAAGTAATATATTATTTACATCTAAATTAAAATTAGTTTGACAATTAATTTAATCCATCAAATTAAAATTAAATCTACACAAAATAAAATCATATGTAAACCCATACATATGAATATTTCCACCTAGGAAATAATTTCATAATTAATCCAATTAATTATGAAGAGCCAATTGAATATATTAATTTTATTATTATGACCAATCCAATTGATCTTTATAATATAATTAATATATACACACTTCTCCCTCCATTGTGTATACTCCAAGTATACATGTGATTCCTTAAGTCTGCATTCTATCATTCTATGTGTACGATCCCGTGGGCCCATCTTTATGTTGGCAGCGGGCCTTTGGCCCGCAGACTGCAGTTGGGCTCTAGCAAGCCACTGCAGCCCCCAATTAAGATAGAGATGGCAATCTAACTGTTATCATAACCCTGTAGTTTAAACTTGTACATCCCATGTCATTGATATCGGTGTCCAACACAGAGGCATGGATTGATCACCCTCTTTTGTGTCCGGACATTAACTTGATCCCGAATGTACTGATGCTCACAAACAAGTTCCAACTCGTTTGGGTGTGGCCACACTCTTATCAGTCACATTCATCAAGTGGCCGGTGATATCTTCTCAGTTGGTTACTGAGTGACAAATCCCTTCTGCATATCCATAGTATTACCATGTTCAGTGACATACCCGAAAGCACCCATACTTGGCACCCTATTACAGGCCCTTTAGGCGTACCCCTAAGTATGCGACTTCACATGTAACACCATTATATGGTCAGGTCAAAGGATCCATACAAGTACTACACGAGAATCCATTGCGATACCATACCATGTGGATTACTCGTTTAGTGGATCTATCCAGTACCATGCTTCCAGGCATGTACCCATTAACTCGGTTGACATTCCATGTCCAATGACCGGTAAGACACCGCCATACAACCAGGTTAATGATAGTCTGTTGTTCCATTCATTCCCATGACTGGAACAGACTACGGATGTATTTATGGTCATATCGTTTACCCTATCCATGGTCTTACTGCTAAGTGCATGACACTTGTCGTCATGGATATAGATATGTCCATTGGATACTTCATTTAATATATTGCACAAGATAGATATAATAAATGAATTGATGCCTTTATTAATAACACAAATAAGTACAACACATAAATCCAATAAATGCATAGTACAAATACAAGGACCAATGCCTCGGGACTAGGGCATTTCCAACAGAACCCAATGGAGGAAATTAACCACTATTTTAATTAATTCTAGTCTAAGGGCAAAGATTAAGATTTTGATTTTAATTATAACTACTAAAGCATAAAAATACGAGATCAAACAATGGGAAGAGACACTAGGGATTCGGGGGTCACCTAATCCAAGTAATCAACTATATTATCATCACATCTTTGATAACAATTACAATGGCAAATGTTCCTAAGGTATCTTAATACTCTGTTGAGCTATTAACTTGTGTCTAATTAACTGTAATTATCCGTTGATTTTTCACTAACATTAATTAAACCCTTTAAGCCACAAATATATCATCACAGTTAATCTTAACTATGTCTAGTCTAGGTTCAATTGTTTCTTTCTTCGTAGTTCTGGATTCATACTTCACCTGTCAATTCATCATACAAATCTTAGGACTAAATCATGCACTCGTGAAATACACAATTTATAAATAATTGCAAGGAAGATAAATGTAAAATGAAAGAAAATTTAATTAAATTAAACTTCAAAATTCAACATGGTAATATACAATTGATCATCCCAAACTAGGCTACATCCCTAACCCTAGTTTGGGGATTTAGCTACTCATGACTAAGTTAAAAATATAATCAAAAGAAAAATTACAATCCCTGATCAAAAGATAAAAAGAGAAGAGATAAAGAACTTGTCAAAGAATTAAAGCGAACTCCATTGAATTCGATGAATAATCCGTTGAGTTATCCAAACACTTGTTTTTCACATTGGTGGTTCATGTCCTTTCCCCAAAAAGTCGCGTTCAAAACAAAAACTCAAAATTGAAAGCATTGTTTACTTTTCTTCCTTAAAAACTAAAACTAAAAAGGAGATAAAAATCCCTTTCCTAAAAATAAGAAATCCTAAAATTAATCCAACTCTAAAAAGGAATAAAAGATATAAATCCTATTTAGAATAGGAATAAAACAAGACAAAAGAAACCCTATTGAAAAGGCTTTAAACTTCTTTTCAAGTCAAATTCACAGCTCCCAAAGGGCCCCATTAATAAAGCTAGCCTAAAAAATAATTTCACCTCCAAAACCCAAAATTCAGCACCTAATAAGGTATGGTCATGCCTCAAGACTTCTCCTCGACTGCTTGAATCCAATTTTGCTCCTTTTTCAAGTACTTTTTGCTCATTTTTCATTTTTAAGGCCCTAACATGAAAAACAATGCAAAGGAACTAAAATCCACCTAATATAAAGTAAAAACAATCAAATACAACTCATAAATCAATGCGAATTAAATGCATAAAATGCACTTTCCAAAGGGATAGAATATAAGGAAATTTTCTCTGCAGTTGTTAGGTTTATATCAATTAAATTGATTCTAGCTATTGTGGCAAACCTAACTTAAAACTACATCCAATGGATATGAAGATTGCCTTCCTGAATGGATAGTTAGAAGAAATGTACAGTGGTTCAACCTATAGGATTCATTGAAAAAGGTAATGAACATAAGGTATGTCAATTGAAAAAGTCAATTTATAAACTTAAGCAGTCTTCTAGACAATGATATATTCGATTTCATAACCAGATGATGTTGACTGGCTTCAATTCAATTGAAAAAGACCAATGTGTCTATACGAAAGGTTCTATAAGTAAGTTTGTCATTTTATCATTATATGTTAATGACATTTTAATAGCCGAAAATGACATTAAATATGTAAACTAGATCAAAGCTTGGCTTGCATCAAGTTTTGAAACAAATGATATGGGAGAAGCAGTGTACATACTTGGAGTTAAGATTTCAAGGAATCGCTCAAAGAAATTATTAGCCTTGTCTCAAGAGACATATATCAATAAGATTCTAGAACGATTCAATATGTACAATTGCAAACCCATAGATACCCCTATAAATAAATTTGTACTCCTAAGAAAAAACATATGTCCCCAAACACAACAAGAGCAAGGACATATGAAAAGAATTCCTTATACTAATGCAGTCGATAGTTTAATGTATGCAATGATGTGTACTAGATTTGATATCTGTCACGCTGTTGGGATGGTGAATATATATTAAACCAACCCTAGTAAAGAGCATTGGACAGTAGTAAATGATTTTGTAAAGCATATTAGATCATACGGACTATTAGGATATGAGTTTCTTGTCTTATTTTTATCACGTAAAGAACATGATTATGTCTTGGTTTAATAAAAGTTTTATGGATGTTTACAATACATGAGTGTAAATATTTCAAATGATTGTTGTTATCAAACATGGCGGACAGAAACAACACCTACTCACACGGGTGTTTACCCTTATTGCTTCATGGATGATGCAAATAAGGATGAGATTTTTTTAGTAACAAACAAGAGCTTGTTCCAATAAACATAAGTCGTCTTGCTAAAAATTATGAAAGATTGTTTCATAAAAGTAGCAAGGTTAAAAGGCGTATACATGTGTCTTAACAGATTAAGCGTAATCCATAAGGCAAGGTTTAAACAGTTACCTTGACTTAATTCTGTCTTCATAGCCAAAAGGTATCCTAATGGTTTGGACTAAAGTTAGATGTTTTGATACATTATAACTTATAATTTCGTATTGTGTTAGTATGTATATCAAATTAAATGATATGTGCTTCTTTCAAAAGAAGAAAACATACATTAAGACAGAAAAATAAAGATTTTAAGCAAAAATAAACATAACATACACCATAGCACGTATTAAGGCATATGTGTGCTTTCACGAACACCGAGATAGAAAAGATGTGATCTTAGCTTAGCGTGAGACTCACTTTGTGAAATAAGGTTTTCTCGTAATTAGTCTATCCTCTACACCTTTAACTATTTCTAGAAACACAATTTAATGTGGCTACCTTGGAAGGATACCATTAAGGGCTATGTCAAAATTCAACCTGGCTGGACCAACCAGACAAATGAGTTAAATTTTGCAGAAAGGATATAATAGGAAGGGAAGATTTTCTGAGATCTTTCACCACCATTGTAATTATGTATTGGTACATAATTATGATAATAGAAAATTGTAAAGATCAAAGAATGTACAGTGGATGTGAAAAGAAAATCTAGGATAAGGCATAACAATAACGGTATTTACTCAAAGAGAATATATATCCCTAACAAGTGTACACAATCTTCTATTTCAATGAGAGACTATATATACCTAATAGGTTTATAGGTTCCTCTCTCAATGAGAGGCTATATGTCCCTAACAAGTATATAGTAAGTAGCTCTCAACTGTATGTTGGTCATACGTACTATTTACAACAAGAAGAACAAAGATTAGATAATGGAATGTGTTCTTCTACGGGTGAGTGGGAGATGTGGGAATTATATTAGGTTTAGAATTGTAATTTGCCCGTAACTGTGATGGGAGTTAGGGTGGCAACGGTGCGGATGTGGGGGTGGGGGTGCATTCCCCACTCCGCCCCCAATGATTGCGGGGGCGGTTTCGGTGATTCCCCATTTAATATTTTGGGGATTTTTTCACCCCTATCCTCGCCCCGTGCGGGTGCCTACGGTTATCGGTGAATCCCCGCTCATATCCAATAAATAAAATAAATTAATATTTTGTTATTTTAATAACCATTTTAACATTCAATATCCAAAATACAAATTCTACCACATTACAAATGTCGTTTAACATTAAATATCCAAATTACAAAATATATCCAATATTACAAATATTTAAGTTCCAAGTGAAATTTCTTTGAACAACTTGAAATTGAAGTCCAAACATTTAAGAGCTAGGACTTGGTATTCATTATATTAAAACATTTAATACATAACTTTGAAGTAAAGTAAATTAATAAGTAACTATTTATAAGTATAATACTTTTTACTTCAACTTCTAACCAACTTTGAAGAAGACAATCTTACAGAGAAATAAAAAGAGATGTGCTTGGCACTAAATAGGAATTAATTAAATTATATATATATATATATATGTCACGTGCACAACTCTTCGTTAGTTGAGACGTGCGGCACTAGCGAGCAAAATCCGCAATTGTTGTGCTAGTCAGCCTTCACAATAGCTAAGCGAGAATGCTTAAGCAAACTAATGGCAAAGTGAGTAAAGAGCGATGTTTACAAACTTTAAAGAGAGCTTTTATTGCTTTGGAGAATGTTTTACAATTTCTTGGATGCTTTACAAATGAAGGGGTGAGGCCTATTTATAGCCATCTCCACCTCCTCAACTTGTGGTTGACATTTATTTGAATAAATAATACAAAATATCTTCCTAAGGGCGGTTTGAAGCTTCTAGAGACGGTTCTAGAGATTTCCCTACCGATTTGGAACCGTTTGGCGGTTTCTGGAGGCTTCTGGAACCAGACCAGCAACGGATTTTTGGTAGGTGAAGTGCTGCGGGCTGGGCTGGGCAGCTTGCACGCGGACTGTGCCTCCTCTATGCAGGCTAGGCTTGTTTGTCCACCATTTCCTTTGTTTTGCTGCATAACCTCCCCTTTCCTAGGCAAAATTTGAGGCGGCCCATGACATTCTCCCCCACTCAATCGGGCGACGTCTTCGTTGCCTCTTGGTGGTACGCCTCGATCTTTTCTCGTGAGTTCCACAGTGTGAGCTCATGCTCCCAACTTGCCTCACTATCCAGAAGTCCCTTCCATTTGACGAAGTATTCCACATAACTCGGATGTGAGCCCCTTGCTTTGATCCTTCGATGAGCTAGTATTTCTTCTACCTCATGCTCGTGATGTGTGGTCACGGCAGTTGGTTGCCTCTTTGATTCTCCTAGGCTGGGATCATCCTTATCTTCGTGATAAGGTTTTAAGAAGCTCACATGGAACACCGGATGCATCTCTAAGTGTGTTGGTAATTTGACTTGAGAGGCCATCTTACCAACTCTCTTCTCTACTGGAAATGGGCCCTCGTATCGCCTTGCTAAGCCCTTATGTAGCTTAGCAAACCTTATGGTTTGATGAGGAAGGAGCTTCACCATCACCAAGTCTCCTTCTTCGAATTCTAAGTGGCGTCTCTTCTTGTCGGCCCATTTCTTCATTTTCTTGGCAGCTTTGGCTAAGGAGGAGCGGGCTATCTCCTTCTTTTCTTGCCAACCTTTGGCAAACTTGAATGCGGCGGGGCTTTAGCCTTTGTAACCAATAATGAGATCTTGGGGCATTGTAGGTTGCTGCCCTATGGCAATCTCGAATGGGCTAGCCCCCAATGATTCGTTTCTTTGTAAGTTGTATGAGAATTGGGCGATGTCTAACAACTTCGTCCAATCCTTTTGGTTAGCACTCACATAATGTCTCAAGAATAACTCCAACAAGGCATTCACCCTTTCGGTTTGCCCATCCGTCTGGGGGTGAAAGCTGGTAGAGAAGTTGAGTTCGGACCCCAATAGTTTGAACAATTTTGTCCAGAAGCGGCCCGTAAAGCGAGTGTCTCGATCACTCACAATGGATTTCGGTATGCCCCAATACTTTACTACATGCTTGAAAAATAGCCTAGCAGCATCTTCTCCATTGAACTTAGTGGGTACGGGAATGAAGATTCCGTACTTACTAAATCGATCTACTACGACCATGATGTTGCTGCACCCCTCGGACTTGGGTAGACCAATGATGAAATCCATTGAAATGCTTTCCCAAGGCCTTTCGGGAATCGGTAGGGGCTGAAGTAGACCAGCGGGTTTATTTTGCTCTACCTTGTCTTGTTGACATACAAGACAAGTCTTCACGTAAAGCTCCACATCTTCCCGCATTTGGGGCCAATAGTATGTCCTTTCGATGAGTGCCAACGTGCGGTGCATGCCCGGATGTCCCGCCCACCTGGAGTCATGGCACTCCTTAATGATTGTCCTCCTTAAGCCTTGCCACTTTGGTACATACAGGCGGTTGCCTTTGGTAAACAGTAGCCCATCCTCAAGCCAGAATTGACAAGCTCTCCCACTTTTCGCCAATTCTTCCAAATTCTTGGCTTGCGGGTCGTGCTCCATTCCTTCCCTTATGCTAGATGCTAAAGGGAAATTAGGTTGGGTGATGGCAGCTAGCTCACCCTTTCTGCTTAAGGCATCCACCACTAAGTTGCTCTTGCCAGGCTTATGCTCCATCGTAAAATCAAACTCCGCTAGGAAAGCTTGCCATCTCATTTGCTTTGGCGTGAGCTTCTTCTGGTTTAGGAAGTAGCTTATGGCTACATTGTCCATCTTTACTACAAACTTGGACCCAAGCAAGTAATGCCTCCATAAGCGCAAACAATGAACGACGGTAGTCATCTCTTTTTCTTGAACTGTATACTGGCGCTCTGTGTCATTTAATTTTCTGCTTTCGTATGCAATAGGGTGCCCTTCTTGCATAAGAAGTCCCCCAATAGCAAAGTCAGAGGCATCAGTGTGTACCTCGTATGCCTTGTTGTGATCAGGTAGTGCCAAGACTGGCTCTTCAGTCATGACTCTCTTAAGATCTTCGAACGCAACTTGGCACTTTTCATCCCAACTCCATGGGCGGTTCTTTTTCAACAGGTCCGTAAGAGGGGATGCTATGGTTGAATAGTTCTTGATGAACCTTCGATAATAATTGGCAAGACCCAGGAACGATCATAGTTCGGTCACCTTTTTATGTGGTTCCCAATCTACGATTGCTTGGATCTTGGCTTTGTCCATTCGAATTTTACCTCCCCCCACAATGTGCCCTAAGAAGGGTACTTCTCTTTGGGCAAAGGCACATTTTTCCTTTTTGACATATAACTTGTGCTCCCTCAACATTTGGAAAACTTGTCGTAGGTGGTGCACATGCTCCTCTAATGAGTTGCTATACACCACTATGTCGTCGAGATATACTACGACAAACTTATCCAAAAATGGTTGGAGCACTTGATTCATCAAAGTGCAAAATGTGGCAGGAGCATTGGTTAGGCCAAAGGGCATGACTAAAAATTCATAGGAACCATACCTTGTGACGCATGCGGTCTTTGGCACATCCCCTTTGTGGACTCTTACTTGATAGTAGCCTGATCGTAAGTCTAGCTTGGTGAAAAATCTTGCCTCCCCAAGCTGATCGAACAGATCTGCGATAAGGGGGATGGGATATTTGTTCTTCACGGTTACCTTGTTAAGCGCCCTATAGTCAATACATAAACGTAATGACCCGTCGTGCTTCTTCTGAAATAGAACTGGTGCCCCATAAGGTGACTTTAAGGGTTGGATCTGCCCTGCGTCCAACATCTCCTTTAATTGTCTCTTTAACTCTTCGAGTTCAGGAGGCGCCATACGATAAGGGACTCCTGCAGGTGGGGTGGCACCAGGTACTAATTCGATCTTATGATCCACTTCCCTTTCTGGGGGAAGTTTCCTTGGCAATTCCGAAGGTATTACATCCTTAAAGTCTTCTAAAACACGGACAATTTCCTTGGGCATTTCCTGGCTGGTTTCCCTGGCTTCATCTTCCTTGATGGTTACAAGGAATGTGGGCTCATCTCTCTTCAAGCCCTTGGAAACTTGTATGGCCGATAATTGCTTAGTCTTTGATGGACTTTCCCTAGCCAACGACACCATGCAAGCATTATCCTTCTCCAAGATGCACATGGCATCAGCGAAGGGAATAGGTACAGCTTGTACTTGGTCCATAAACTCCATACCAAGTACAATAGGGTAGTCATCCATGGGCACAATTGAAAAGTTTATAAGGCCAGTCCACGTACCTAAAGTTACACGCACTCCTTTGGCCGTTCCGTGGATTGCCCTTGGTGCGGAGTTGACAGCTTTCAACCACCCACTTTCTTTTGTGTAGCGGATGCCTAACCTATCGGCCTCTTTTGCCTCGAGGAAGTTGTTGGTAGCTCCAGTGTCCACAAGCGCCTAGATGACATTGTTGCCTACCTTTGCTTCTATGAACAACCGACCCTTTTTCTCGGTTTTGGGCATTTCTACCTTAGCTTTGATGGCACTAAAGAGTTGCAAGGACCCCATCCTTGTGTCTTGCTCTTGTTGCTGCTCTTGTTGTTCCTTCTCTTCAACCAAGGCGGACAACTTAGGCTTCGTGGGACAGTCCCTTGCCTTATGTGGCCCTTCACAAAAGAAGCATTTCAGCGGTCTATATCCGCTCTTCTCCTCTTTGCCTTTAGGTGGCTTGCCATCCTTAGGCTTATTGCTGTTGTTAGGCTTAGAACTACTGGCTCCCCCACTCTTACCTTTGTTACCCTTGTCTTGGTTAGACTTGGGTTTTTCGGATCTATTGTACTCGATTAATGAGTCAGCGATATTGATGGCGGTGGAGAGATCAGTAGCATTCCTACGTTGGATCTCCATCCTAGCCCACGGTTGGATACCTTCTAAGAAGAGGTAGAATGCCTCTTCTCTTGGATATCCAGGAAGCTCTAAGAGAACCTCGGAAAACTCTTTAATGTACTCACGGATGCTACCTTTTTGCTTAAGATGTCTCAACCTGGCCCTCTTCTCTAGTTCGCTAGCCTCTGGGTAGAACTGGGCCTTGAGCTCTCTCTTGAAATCTTCCCACATGCCTATGGTGCAAACTCCGTGTTGCATGTCAAGCTCCTTTGTTCTCCACCATACGGCGACAGCGTCTTGGAGATAAAGTGAGACGGTGTCCATCATTTAGGCATCGTTTGTTATGGCATGAGCCTTAAAGTACTTCTCCAAACTCCAAAGGAAATTATCGATATCCTTTGCATTCCTTGCGCCACCATAGGCTGTGGGCTTCGGCACATCTAGCCGTTGAAGGCTAGAATAAGTGGATGAGGTAGCCCCACTTGCAATGGCCCTCTTGCAAAGGACTAACTCATCCTTTGTTTCTCCTAGCTCTTTCTTGGTGGAAGCCAACTCGGCAAGAACCTTCTCTAGTTCTTGCCTAAGTGTTGCTATCTCGGAATGAAAGACACTTCCAAGGCTTTGATGCGGTCCTCCCCTTCGGCGGCAGTTTTGTTTAGAGTGGTCAACACCTCCTCTCGGAGCTCATCACCCTCGAGCTCTTCTAGGCGCCTCTCGACCTCCTCTATCCTGTCAAGGAATTGATCTTGTCCTTCGGTAATAGCAAGTTCCACCTTTGCTAGCCGGCCGTTAAGATCTACCAAGGTATCCCCCGTTGGATCCCTTGTCTTAGACCGCCCCCTCCTGGCCTTAGTAATCTTTGGTTCTTCCATATGCGCGGTAGCAGCACCTATCTCAACACCTGTGCTTCCCTCGTCACCACTTGCCATTCTTGAACCTTAGCTCTGATACCAATTGTCACGTGCACAACTCTTCGTTAGTTGAGACGTGCGGCACTAGCGAGCAAAATCCGCAATTGTTGTGCTAGTCAGCCTTCACAATAGCTAAGCGAGAATGCTTAAGCAAACTAATGGCAAAGTGAGCAAAGAGCGATGTTTACAAACTTTAAAGAGAGCTTTTATTGCTTTGGAGAATGCTTTACAATTTCTTGGATGCTTTACAATGAAGGGGTGAGGCCTATTTATAGCCATCTCCACCTCCTCAACTTGTGGTTGACATTTATTTGAATAAATAATACAAAATATCTTCCTAAGGGCGGTTTGAAGCTTCTAGAGGCGGTTTTAGAGATTTCCCTACCGATTTGGAACCGTTTGGCGGTTTCTGGAGGCTTCTGGAACCAGACCAGCAATGGATTTTTGGTAGGTGAAGTGCTGCGGACTGGGCTGGGCAGCTTGCACGCGGACTGGGCCTCCTCTATGCGGGCTGGGCTTGTTTGTCCACCCATTTCCTTTGTTTTGCTGCCTAACCTCCCATTTCCTAGGCAAAATTTGAGGCGGCCCATGACAATATATACGGGGTTTATACAGGGATTTATTCAGGAGCGGGGCGGGGATAGTACTCCCCGCCCCCACGCCCGTTTCAGTACTGGGGGTAAAATAATCCCCAACCCCATCCCCGTGGGGGATAATATCGGTTATTACCTGCTCCCGTCGACTCGAATCCCCACGGTTTTCGGGTAATCCCTGCCTCATTGCCACCCCTAGATGGGAGGATATAATACAATTCAAATAGAGATATAATTATTTCATTTTATTAGGATTTGTTCTAATAAGAGTTTGATTCTTGTTTGGAATTGTTCCAATTACCCAGTACTAGACATAGCAGTGAATCAAATAACACAATACGTAGAAGAAAAGCAAAAGGTAAATTTTCTTCCTCTCTCTGACCGAAATTCTCTGTGATGTTTCCCCTTTGTCGTGTATCTAGTTTATGCATTTATCAATTACTCTTTCACAATCAATCGACGTAGAGTATTCATGATCGGTAATACAAATCCATGGTTTAAGATCTTTTCTACTGTAAATAGCACCTGGGTAATCTACGCTACAAGAAGTAACCTGATTATTCTATTCAGATATTTAAGTGATTATATTCATCACTAATGTATAATTCACTTGAATTCATCCTACGGCATTATCTATAGTTATGAAAATATTTACATATTTTTCTAATTTTGGATTAAATTTCTTTATTATATTTGGTTGATGTTTGAATTAAAAAGGAAACATTTTTTTTTTTATAAATCGAGTATCGACTCGGATCATCTTGTAACAATCATGTAAATGTTGATACTATTATATATATATATATATATATATATATATATATATATATATATATATAACAAAATCATAATCATAGTAAACTTGGTGAATCGATTAATTTAATCGTATTAGAAATTAAATCTCCTCTATTATAAATATATATTATCTTTAGGTTGTTTGAATCTTGTTTTGAGTAAATAAGAAAATAGTATTCAAGTAAATCTCTTTTACTTTTTTTTTTTTTTTGGGTCATCCCATATACTGTTTTAGAAAAAAAAAGTTTTTCTTTTAGGAAAGAAAATAAAGTTTGAATTATTCTAACTAATGGTTTATCCATCAAAACTATATAATAGATCATTAATATAGTTAAAAACTTTTCATAAGTCAAAGTCATTTTCAACCGCCATAAAATGTGAGACCTACGTGCAATCAATTAAAAATTTACATAAATATTTTGATAAAAAAATTGGTGTAAAAGAAATTGATGTGGAAATGTATAGGTGTTAAAACAGTAGGCATTACTGAACACAAAACGACACCCTTGAGTAGAAAATTGAAAGAAATAAAAATAATATTAACCCAAAAAAAAAATGATCTCAAAAAATGATCTTAGATTCTCATTACTTATTGATCGACATTGGGGTTTTGAAGTTCAATCTCTCTAGCAGTTGTGTCATTGCTTCTGTAGCTAGTGCAGGTTCTTCTTTTGGTGTGGAGAATCGAACAAGGATATACACCACAAAAGCTCCGAGATAAGTCATGAATATGATATCAAACTTCTTAAAATCAAGATCAACTTAACCATAAAGATAATAGAGTAAAATTTTAGGTCTTCCATATTTTCTAATGACAAAAAATTTTTCATTAAAAAAATTTGAATGTGGATATTTCTAATATTAAATATTTTTTATTGATTATTGTATGGTCTTTTTTTTACATATATATGTATTTTTTTTTCTAATTCTATTAAATCTCCTAAACTAATCTTTTGTATATCTTCTTATATTTATATCAATTTCACGATTTCCTTTTCCCCCACTTTAATTATAATTTTTTCTACTGGTCTCCATTTTTGTTATTTATTTTTCTATTTTTTCACATTTCTTATTTATTAAATTTAGAAATTTTTTAATACTTTGATGGTCAAATTTGAATTATCTTTAAAGATAACTTTCAACTCTTCCAAACTTCAAATGTTTTATATAGGAAGCCACTTTTTTTTTTTTCTTTTTTAAGCCCAATTGTTCACATCCGGTCAAATAGTACAGGAAGTCAGCTTAATTTGTTAAAAAAAACATATATAGTCGATGAAAACACATGTGTGATGATATATTATCATTTTTGCATTCATATATAATAATTCGAAAATGTTTTCTTATAGTGAGAAAACAAACAAACTCGAATGCTCTCACTAAAAAAAGTGACAAGAGTACCACCCGGCTCAGCTCAACCGGGAAATTACGGTGCAACCAAAACGAGCTACAACTCACTGTACCTTTTAATCAGAAGTTTGGGTTCGGACAACTCACATATTTCTTGTCAATTCAAAATATATTTAATACTTTATATCAATACCTTTTATATTTTCTACAGTTGATTTTATCTTTGTTTTTTAGTCGATGCTCATACATGAGATACGATGCAAAAAGCAATAAATAAATTCTAAAAGCAGTAAATACATTCAAAAAATTTAAAATATATAGACCAATCAAATGACTAACCTAGGGGGTACAATTATAAAAGGGATTCGAAGTATAAATTAAGCCTATGTACAAATATCTAAAAATAAAGACTCAACATCCATCTATCCTAACATACATCTACCTGCAAAACAAAGTTAGTCTAGATAAATATATACATATAGGACTCATACAGACTCAGAATGGAAATTCCAGATAGCTTGGGATGTGAAACGGAGAGAACCAGGGACATGGAAAACATTTTTAAATGCGATTTTAATGGGGCTGAAAATTCATTTGAAAAATCAATTTGTCTGGTTTATTATTTCTGCGTGCAAAAGTGGGTCAAATTTCAAGAAACTTGTGTTTCTATCGTCGCACTGGTTTACAGAAAATTAATATAGAAATTTAATACTAAAAATAAATAATTACAGGATGTAAATCTAAGTCAAAATAATACACAAAAATAGTAAAAATTCATAAAAATTAATTATGTAAATAAAACTACAGCCGTGCGGATGTAGCAGGAATAACCCTGCGGCTATAAAAACATCCACACGGCTCTAGTTTTAAACGAAATAGATAAATCGCTAAAAATCTAGAAATCCCTAAGTTCTGAAATGAATAATAACTGCATGGATATAGTGCAACAGCTGTACGACTATTCCCAATAACCGTATGGCTCTGGTTCCCCAAAAAAAGAAAAACAGAGAAAAATTTGAAAATTATGAAATGCACCAAAAATCAACCCAGAAAGCTATAAAGGAGTTTAAGGCCTCTCAGAATTACCTTTTAGATGTCTGTCTAGTGTTCCATTTGAAAGAAATCCGGTTCTTGAAGCTTGAAATCAGATTTGAAATTGAAATTGAACCTTTGAAACCAAAAGCTTGAAACCTCAAATTCGACTCCAATTCTTCAATTCCAACCACCCCAAATAATCTCTGAAAGCTTAGGATAGATTTGAATGATGATTTTAGTGATTAAAGTTGAGGAATTTAAGATTTTAATTCTTGAATTTTAGTTTTGAAACTTTAAGAATTTTTGTTGTTTTTCTTCTTTTCCCTTACTTAATTTTTTTCCTTCCTTCCTTTGTTGATAGTTGTTAATCCTCTTCTTTTAGATGTGTTCAATCCAAATCACCGTAATGAGAAGAATTAGTGGAAAAATAGGTGTAATCTCTCATTTTCAACAGCTGTCCGTTTCCATGCAAAGTGCTGGTGATTCATCAACATCCGTGTAGTTGTCATGTAACAACTGTATGGTTGTTGACATAATAGTCGTGTGGTTGTTCCAATATCCATGCGGCTGTTGTTTTCATTCAACCCTAATTATTCAAATTCTTCTTGGCTTCAAGTTTCAAGTTCATTCCAAATCCGAATCTTTGCTTCTCGAATAAACTCCCGAAATGAACCAAAAGAACATATGACATTCGATATTCTATCATAATCGAGGTCGGGAAAACCTGACGCTCATAACAATAGACCACATTTAGCATTATCCCCTTACAAGCCATTGCCAATGAGTAGGAACTAACCCTCAACTGGTTGCAAAAAGCATTGTAATTCAATGCAAGTAGCAACACATTCCAGATAAGAAGTTCATCATACTTCTCCTCTGGTGGGATTTCCTAGTAAGTCGTGGCTCTAAGTGTTACCAGAATTTCCAATAATGAATAACCAAAGAACTTTATAGTCCAAGGAACAACAAGAGTTAGCCACGAGTTTGATTTCACAATCTAAAAACTAATCCCTTTGGGAGGAGGAACACCAAAGCAAGAATGAGCATAACTAAGGCTCTCTTTCCTTTAGAAATATCCACTAGATGATGATGTTGATCAAGCTTCTTCACTGTATTGCCTTGATAAACAAAGATTAAATTGCATAAGAAAATAAGAAGCGAGCAAACTACCAAACCAATTTCCCTCCTATTGTTATACTTATCAATAATAGATTCTTTGCTTAGGCAAAGTGAGTTAGGGGAGGGTCATTCATTGAATTTGAATTCCCTTCATAAGGGGTAGGACTAGGAGTAGCCATATTTAAAATCATGTGTGTGTAAGGGAAAAATGGTGAAACTTTTTTGTAAATTTATAAGGTGAAAGATTAGGAGCCTAATGGCCTCGAGTGGGTCCCTCCTTTAATATTAGCTTTCCATGGGCACCTTCTCCAAAAATATCATAAACTCCACACCATATTGCTTTTCACCATTTTCACTCTTACCGAATCCACATGTTTTTCGCATCATATTTCACTCTCCTTGTCATGGACACAATGGCGAGCTGTTGTTCCTCAAAGTCGTATTTCAACTGCTGGTTCTTGTCAAGTTCCATATGATGCTGTCCGACCTCATGTTGTTGCAATTTCTATCGCCACAAGTGTTGTCTCGTCTAAGCATTGGCATCCACTTCCCTCTTTCATCTACAAGTGTAATACTGATGCAACTTTATTCAATGATGGTTCTTAGATTTCGTTCAGCATCTCTGTCTGTGATTCCAACGGTTTCGGAAGCCCTTTCTTGGCTTAAAGCTAAGAATTTTACGTATATTATTCTTGAGTTAAATAATAGTATTTTGTTCCATGCTTTATCTTACAATTATTCTAGACATTCCTACTTTAGTTCTGTTATCAATGATCGTAAGTTTCTAGCTCTGGATTTTTTGAGTTGTTAGTTTAGCTTGGTTCGTTGATAAGCTAATATAGTCGCCCGCTCTTTGGCAAGGGCTTGTGTTTCGGATGAGGTAACTAGAAAATGGTTTATATCCCCTCCAAGTTGTGTTTCCCATCTCTTTCTTTGATGAATATATCTTTCTATTTCTCTAAAAAAAATTAGTTGTATTCGCCCATCTAATTATTAGTTATGTTATGATAGAAGTGTATTTCTTTGAAACTGAAAAGTTAAGAGTTTAAGTATTGTCAAAAATAGATACTACAATGAAAATCATGTAAAAAAAATTTGACATTTAC
Organism: Euphorbia tirucalli; assembly: GCA_039660915.1. NCBI lineage: Eukaryota > Viridiplantae > Streptophyta > Magnoliopsida > Malpighiales > Euphorbiaceae > Euphorbia > Euphorbia tirucalli. The sequence goes on from CM077639.1 coordinate 20,318,798, forward strand.
CTGCAACTTTAGTATAAGTACTGGTATATCATTGAAATAGTCTTATTTGAGATTTAGTCATATCTTACTATTTATTGTGAAAATATTTAGAAATAATTAAATACGAGTCTTTTCCCATAATGTTGACTTTGTATTACTTAGTAAGCTACAACCAGTAAGTTATTTACTTAGGAATTAGTAAGCTACAACCAATAAGTTATTTACTTAGGGAAGTAATTGTTCAGGAATGATAAAGTAAATATGAAAACAAGCGTTATTAGTTGGTATAACCACTAACTTGATCATCTTTCGAAAATGAAATTAGGTAATTAACTAGTAAATTCGCTATATTTAGAAAATTGATTGACTTGTATGATAATTAAATGAGGAGTTGAAATGGAGAAAGGGGTGACCCCATCAACATTTGATTAGTATGGTTGGTTCTTAGTGATTCACCAATATGTAGTTGGCAGTTAATCTAACCGACAAAACGGTGCCAACTTCTCATTTCCCTGCATTTCACCACCGAAAACCCATCCGTGATCCACGGGCATCAAGTTTCCCCCCCCCCCTTTTTTTTTTTTTTGGCTTAATTCGTGATGTTTTAATAATTAATATTTATAATAGAATAACATATATTTTTGGTAATGTCATGTAACCATTCGATCTAAAAATTTAAATTGATAGGCAAAATCCAATTATAGCATGCAAATACTCTATGGGTTTGAAGGGTGTATTGCACTGTTGCCATGATTCGATTCTTCGACCACTAGATCTAAAAGGTTCTGATACCATATTATGGAATTAATTGATCCAACATCTTAAACTAATTGATAAAACTAATTATAACTTTTATTATTATCTATGACTAATAAATTAATATCATTTTGCTCACAACTTTTTTAACATATCCATATATCAATCGTTGGAGAATTAAAAAAAAAAAAAAAAACCAAACACCACATAAAGTCCAAGTAAAAGCTGGTACAAAATCTACAAAAGAAGAAAGTAATCCATAAAGAAAAAAAGAAAAATCATAAAAAGATACTTAAAATAAAAGACTACAGATTAAATAAAATATTAACTCTATTCAAACATTCATCAACAATAATATCGATATAATGAGCGTGAAAGAAAGATTTTTCCACAATGAATGTTTTAGATAACAGTTCATTAGCAACATCGGACTAGGTTTCGTACTTCAAATTCATGCATGTTTATCATAAACATCAATTTTCATACACATGCAAACTTCAAGTTTGTAATTATTACACATATTTATGCACTTTTCACGGGAGAAGTTGGAAATACATGTCAAGAAAGTTTCAGATTAGATATGAAAATTACAGTGTAAAAAATGATTGCAAAGTAATAACATAAATGCTGATTACATGGGGTTTTGATTGCTAAGTGTTAAAAAAAAAAAAAAAAATAGTGATGGCTAGTATGGTTTGGGAACATATGATCCCCACCGTTGGATAATTGATACATTAGCATAACTAATGACATATCAAAAATCCAACGGTGTGAACTAATACGGGCCCATTCTATTTTAAAGATGTTACCGGATATTATAATTAAATATTAGATAATATTCATTACATTATGCTGTTGATGACAGTGTAACAAATATGCCATAAGATACAATATATATATTTTTTTATAAAACTAATTAATCATTTCATTAATATACCAACAAAATACATTATACTAATAAAGAGGAATAAACCGTTTCACACGTTCTAGACAAAAATTGATACAAAAGCCACAACGAGTATTTTATATAAAGGTAAAAATACACTAAAGAACTTATAAACTATAATTTGAAAAACAAATAACTATTTTCACCAGATATTCAAAGCTGTAGAAATCCCACTACATTCTCATTAGATATTCAGAGCTGTAAAAATATCACTGCAGTATAATTTTTAAGTCTTGAATCTTTCGAGGTGAATAGATCTAAAACGGTCTTTTTAAGATCTAGTAGAATTGACGATCTGCGGGGTACTGATTTTGAAATATCAAAAACCAAACTTAAAAAAGAGACTGGAAAAAAACTGTAGTTACAAAAATAGATAATTCGGGTAGAAAAATGAAGAAAATAGATGTGAAGTAAGTGGACTAAAAGGATAGTGTTCTCGGATATTGTTTTGGAGAAACAAGAAGAGATTAATAAAATCAGATCCAATGAACTCGGAATATGGACTGAATTTCAACCGTCGATTGACAAGTACTTGAAAAATATTAACAAGTGGTCCCAGAGAAATCAGACAGAAAACATCCACGTTGGACACTGTGGGACCTCCTACGCGGCAGCAAACGATCTAAATATCCCCTCACGTCCACCTTCCTGTACGAAAAGACGAAAGCCCAAGGGGCAAAGCTGTAAACATAAATATAAAGAAAAACAATGTAAATTTTCGTCGACGTTGACGCTGCATCACATTTGCTTCCGCTCTCCGCTCCTTGAGAGAGAGAGAGAGAGGGGGGGGACAGAAGAAGATACAAGGGAATTTCATTTCCGTTACAACCAAACGCTCCCTTCCTCTTCTACTCTCCAATTTTTCCTCTTCTTGCTCTATCTCTCTCAGATCGTGGTGAGTTAAATCTCGCCGATTTTTACTGTTCCATTCGGTTTCTTTCTTTTTTCCATGTGCCAGTTATGCTCTTTGCTTTTACTCGCTCTTTTTTTCAGCTTTCTTCGACGCGTAAAGTAATGGTTTCTTCTCCATTTTTTTTTTCTTATCTCTTCTTTATCTTCTAAGCGAAGTTTCAGTTCAAGCCTTCACACAATCTCTGTTTTTATTATTTATGTTCTTATGTATTCCCCAAAAAAAAAAAAAAAAAGGAAGCTACTTGGAGATATTGTTTTTCTTAATTTTGGATTATAATCTCTGTAAGATAGTAGTAAGTTTTTTAATGTGATTAATAAACTAACAGTTGCAATTTTTTTATTACTATAAAAAGCAACGGCTAAATGCGCGGAAATCGGGATTTTAATTAATTGCATCATTAATATTAATATTTGATTTTTTTTTTTTTTTCTTCCTTCATGAGTAGCAGAGCAAGGGGAGCTCGAGATTTGAGAAGGAAAGAGAAAGGGTAGCACTTTTTTTTCAGATCAGGGTAGAACACAGAAAGAGCTGTTAAAAACGACAGCGTTTTTACTGGGAGAAAGGAATATACAGTCGGTGTATACCTTATCTCAACTGCATTGCTAAACTACGAACTGTGTTCACTAACTGGCTCTTGAAAGTGACACAGCATATGTAGGTAGATATCTCTCGCCTTCTATATCGTTTCAGTATCATATATAGATGTATGTATTCAACATACATGTATGTATGTAAACATGTGCTATGAGTGAGGAGGAGAGGAAGGTGGGTAAGATGGGACCATATCCTAGCAAGTGCCACAGACACGAACTTAATGTGTGCCGTTTATTTAGGGTTTTATCTTGATTTAATTGGTTTCCAAGCATGGTTGGTAGCCACAGCAGGACGTTTTCTGCTCTCACATTGATTGATCTGATCTTTTTTTGAATAGTGAAATTGAAATTTGGAGACGGGTTTTCATTTTTTGAGGTTTCTATAATTATTTTTTTCCTTATTATATAAAGCTTGAGACAGAAGTTAAGCAAAGATTTCTATTCTCAACAACCTCTGATTATTAACCTTTCTTCTAGTTGTAAATTGTATTCTGTTTTTGACGATTCTACCTATAATGTGCTCCTCACCCCTGTTTGGAGTCTAAATTGGTCATTTTGTTTTTCGAGCTCAGAAAAAATATATAATTTTATTGTTGTTGTTGGCGGAATTGATGATTAGGATGTTGTTGTTGATATGACCCGTAATTAGAATTTTCTGTTGGATTTTCATGTGTTCGGTTAGTTGGATAATTCCCATGATTAACTTCTTGTTTCAGATACTGCCAGAGTATAACGACGGATCTACTATCTTTTTGGCAAATGCAACAACATTGTTTTTAGCATCTTAACTATTCTTCAATCTTGGGAAAACAAGAGCAACTGTGAGTAATTTGACTCCCCCAATTTTGATTTCCCTTTCTCAGAATGTGAAATTATGAGCTTATTTTTTATCTAATTTTTGGCGGGATAAGAAGACCAAGCCTGAAGAGAGAAATGGGTTCCATTGGAGGGGGAGAGCTCCCTAATATGGATAAGATGCAAATGCCTGTTGCTCGTGAGGAGAGAATTCTTGTTTTGGTGAGACTGAGGCCTTTGAATGAGAAGGAGATTGTGGCTAATGAAGTAGCCGATTGGGAATGCATCAATGACACCACCATATTGTACCGGAATACCCTTCGCGAAGGCTCTACTTTTCCATCTGCCTATGCATTTGGTAGGTGCATCCTCTGAATCTTGTTCAAGGGAAAAACTTGAAACGGCAATTCTCTATGTTGCTACCAATGAGGAATTGGGCTGCTAAAATTCAGGGTGTTATTCAGTGAATTGCCTTGTCATAATTGGGGCAACTCTTTATGATTGTGGTGAAAATTTCTTGGGTTGGATTGAAGTTTTGGGTAGCTTTTTGTTCAAATTTGATTGCCAAGCCTGCATTCCATATGCAGTATGCCTGAATCGCTGTAATTTTTCCTTTATCTCTGTGGTGCTTGGCCTGCACAAGCCTAGAAATCAAATTTTTCCTAGCATGTGGATACAATACATGTATAATGTGTTACATGGTGCATGTTTGTTTCTCACTTAACCCATAGTAACTCAGAGATCCTTGCCAGTTGTTTGCTTCCTGTGCTGCAGAACAAACAGATGCTGTATGGTGTCAGATTCCACAGCACTACAAACCAACAGGGTTTCATGCATCTATCTTGTAAACTAGGATTAGTTCTTTCAAATTTGATCTCTGTGCTGTACATATTTGTTGAGCTATCGCTTTCATTGTTGCATTAATATCCAACCTTTTTATGGATTTGCAGTTCATCATACTTTAAAACCTGATAGAATTGGCTTATGTGAGCCTTTTACCGGTTAAACTATATTAACTCCTTTGTCTTTCTGGGGATAGACAGAGTATTTCGGGGTGATTGCTCTACAAGGCAAGTTTATGATGATGGCGTCAAGGAAGTTGCACTTTCAGTTGTCAGTGGTATTAATTGTAAGTATAACACAAGTCCTGGCATTCTTATTTACCAAGAGATGAAATGTTGTTCACTACTGTTTGTCTTCCAGCAAGTATTTTTGCATATGGACAGACATGTAGTGGAAAGACGTATACAATGATGGGAATAACAGAGTACACAGTCGCTGATGTATTTGACTATATACATACGGTAATCAAATTTTTATTCTCTTTTCATTCTTGTCACTTTTTATCATTCTTTTTGTTTATAAAATATTGTTAATTATGATATTTTTTGCATGATGGCATTGTTACAGCACGAAGAGAGAGCATACGTTTTGAAGTTTTCAGCAATTGAGATGTACAATGAAGCTATTAGAGATCTTCTTAGTATGGATTCTACTCCACTTCGATTGCTAGATGATCCGGAGGTGAATGTCCTCATCTTTTTTCTTCATTTATCCAATAAATGAGGTGACAAGTTGCTCTAATTCTTCTTTATTCTTTAGAAAGGGACCATAGTGGAGAAAGTTACGGAGGTAACACTGAAGGACTGGAACCATCTTCAGGAGCTCCTATCTGTTTGTGAAGGTAAAGAGTTGTACATAGTCATGCTGTCAAGGACGATGGCGGTTTGTTAATTACATTATTTCATTCCTGCAGCTCAAAGACGGATTGGTGAGACATCATTGAATGAGAAAAGTTCCAGATCTCATCAAATTCTTAGATTGGTAAGTTCTTTCATCTCCACCTCTATAGTTGGAGCATTTAATTTCTTGGATGTATGTGCAGTACTTAAGTGGTTGTAGTTTTGATGTTGGCCTTTTCTCTTTTCTGACTCTCTCAGACTATTGAAAGTTCTGCTCGTGAATTCTTAGGCAAAGAAAATTCAACTACTCTTGCAGCAACTGTGGTATGGACCATTCTTTCGCTGATTACATTGACAAGATTAATAAAGCGCGTGGTAATATTTATTATAGCTGGGAGTAATTGCAACTTATTTTTCTTGTTTGTTAGAATTTTGTTGATTTGGCTGGAAGTGAACGTGCATCTCAGTCATTTTCATCTGGGACCAGATTGAAAGAAGGATGCCACATAAACCGCAGTTTACTGACTCTGGGAACTGTTATTCGCAAGCTCAGGTTGATCTGTGCTTCCTTCCTATTCCATGTAACTTTCAGATAGTGCCTGTACTTGTATATTTATATGGTATGAATTTAATGTGGGTATAGGTGTTGCATTGATAGTGCTATTTTAAATAGGTAGTAACCATTGGGATAAAAAATTAGTTTTAATTGGCAATTTGTTAAGATCTATTTCACTCTAATGGTCAATATCACAGTTTCAACAAAATTGTAAATTATCCGATGATCCATTCATTTATAAAACTACCATCAGCTTTCCTTTTCTTCAATTATTAATTTTGTGTAATATCCTATGTCCAATTGGCAATTTGTCTATTCATAAAAATACAGGAAAGTCAATCAATTTATGCGTTTGATGCAAATACAAAAATGTTTCATAAGCTCACTCCCTACAAACAATATAACTGCCCTTTTCTATGCTCGTAAGGAGTATGAAAGGGCAGTGCTCCGAGCAGTTGGAATTGAATGAGATCTACCTTTCTCCATCCCTCTGTACCGCGTTACTTATTTCCTTAATGGATCCATCTTGTTTCTCTCTGTGTAGTGGTGGATATTTGAAACATTATCAGATGATGAGATTACATTATTTATATCTTATCAAATTGGTGCTATGATGATACAGCAAGGGAAGAAATGGACACATCAATTACAGAGACTCTAAGTTGACAAGGTTACTGCAGCCTGCTTTGGGTGGCAATGCTAGAACTGCCATTATCTGCACATTGAGCCCAGCCCGTAGCCATGTGGAGCAAACTAGAAACACTCTTTTGTTTGCTTGTTGTGCAAAAGAAGTTACTACAAAAGCTCAGGTTAATGTAGTCATGTCTGATAAGGCACTTGTTAAGCATTTACAAAAGGAATTGGCTAGATTGGAGAGTGAGTTGAGTCGTCCTGCCCCAGCTACCACAACCTCTGATTATGCAGCTTTACTTAGAAAGAAAGATCTTCAAATTCAAAAGGTAATGATTTACTTTTCTTTCTTTCTTTTTTTTTTTTTTTTGGTCGAGAATGCTAATTTCTAACTTATTTGCAAGTGCTTTGGACCATGCTCATATTTCTATACACAACTACTACAGAACTTTCTTGGGGGCTGATCTTCATAACCGTTAACATCCAATGTTCTGTGTGCTATTTAAATAGATTACTCAATCATAGTTTTCAAACTGTGGTTTCAATTAATTCTTGATGAGGAAAGAATCACTGGAGTTCTTCAGATGGATTCAGTTCACTTGATATATATATATATATCTATAGAGACATCGCAGCTCATGAGCTTGAGCATTTGCATAGGTCAGGAGCTAAGGTAATAAACCATGTAATCTTGGAGCCAATCTTATAACAAGGCCAACTGTAAATCAAGACGGCAACATAAACTAGAGTTATTCATGGAAGATTGACTTTGACATTGCTATGCATGATGACAGTGCCCAATTTATGTGATGGCTAGCTATCTCATCGTATCTTATATTTGGCATATGATTTATAGTGTGGTGGAAAGGCTTTATGCTAATGTGAGATGGTGCAATTATTGCAAATATTACGTGTTGGGTTAAACTGTTTACGTGAGATTATTTCTTGCAGATGGAGAAGGAGATAAGAGAGTTAACCAAGCAAAGGGATCTTGCTGAATCTCGCATTCAAGATTTGCTGAAAATGATTGGAAATGATCAAACGTCACGGAATGGGGTATGTACTTATATCCTCCTAATTTTTACTTACATCGATGTTGATAATGCTGCTACAACTTTGATTCTTGCTTTATATGGTAATTCAGATGGATAGTCCTCATCATAGTCGGCAAAGAGGTGATGCATGGGAAAACGAATCTTCTGCATCAGAATCTTCAGGTGTTGCCTTTCGTCCTTATATGGGTAAAGGTGCCAGAAAGTTAAACATGAATATGTATGATGGAGACAGTGGAAGCAACATGGGAGAGCCTTACTACCTTGAGGACAGTATGGAGGGCCATTCTTTATCAAATACTTCTTCACCTATATCAATGGGAAAGAAAATCTCTGTATCAGCTGAAGATGCTGATGACTACTGCAAGGAAGTTCGATGTATTGAAATGGATGAGGCAAGGAGGAAAAATTACATTGAACCTGATTCAATATCAAATGGTGAAAATGAAGAAATATTAAATTTGACAATGAGTAGGGATGGTGCTGCAACAGGTGAAATTGGCTACAGTGAAGTGGGTAACACGCAAAATGGTTTCACATATGACATGTTGGAGCAGAGACTGAATCATGTCCAAATGACAATTGATGCTCTGGTCACTCCTGAGCCTAATGAGACATCTCCAAAATCCTCAGTGGCTGATATGCCAAGTTCTACAAGCATGAACTTAACTAAGAGCTCGAGTTCCAGAGAGAATTTTATGGCAGGGTCATCTCCAGACCGTGAGAGGGAAGAACAATTGGAGAGCACCCCCCCGAATAGTTTTGAGAAAAACTTTGCTGGGAGACCAAAAAGTATGCGGAGGAAGTTTCCTCCTCTCGATTATGGTATTGATACTGCAAGGTTGTCAAGAAATGATTCTCAATCTTCACTTGGTAGTGCATATGCAGATGATTTGGGAAGTCCGAGTATCAAAACTTCTGCTGAAGAGGATATACCTAGCGTCCAAACTTTTGTTGAAGGACTGAAAGAGATGGCCTTGCAGGGGTATGAGAAGCAGCTTGTTGATAGTCAGGTGAGAGTTCCTTTTTGCTTCTTTTATCCGTCTTTGAAGAAGTTGCATCGTTTTGCATCAGCTATTATAACACTGTCTAATTTACTCTTGTAGGTTCAGGCGACCGATATATTTGAAAAGAACGCCAAAGATGTTGGTTTGGATCCCATGTGCGAAGCACTGGAAACTTCTGTTGATTGGCCCTTGGCGTTTGAGAGGCAGAGGAAAGAGATAATTGAACTTTGGCAAACTTGCAATGTTTCCTTGGTGCATAGGACTTATTTTTACCTTCTCTTTAAAGGTGAATCGTCAGATTCCATATATATGGAGGTGGAAGTTAGACGACTTCACTTCCTCGAGGAAACACTTTCTCAAGGGAGTCGGGCAGGGGGAGGTGGTCGGACAATTACCTTCGCTTCAAGGTTCTCTTCTCTCTCTCAATCTCTCTCTTTATCTCATGCAAGTGCATGATTCTATATGCATCTTTTCTTATGTCTTGTGAATTTTCAATGTGTCTTTCTAGAATGCATATATCCAATTATCCATAAATCCATAAGAATAGAGACAAATTTTAAGAAAATTAAAAGAGAAGCATCATATTTGAAGGAACCTGGTAATGCTGCACTAAAAAAGTGTTGTATGTTGATCGAGTTCTTACACTTGCTTCTTACTGCGTGACATATTTCCACTCCATTAAAAGACATGTAGATGACATCATTAGAAAGATTACAGTCAAACATTCAAGTTGTCAAAATTCTTTGGTGAATATTGTGTATTAAAAAGTTTGCAAGTACCTCCATATTTGGATCTAAGATTTTGATATGCATCGACAGCATGAAGGCCCTTCACCGGGAGAGAGGGATGCTAACCAAGCTGATGCAGAAGAGGTTATCAGAAGAAGAGAGAAAGACAATCTACCAGAGGTGGGGTATAGGGTTGCGCTCAAAGCGGAGGCGAGTACAGTTGGCCAACCGATTGTGGAGTAACACGGAAGATATTAACCACATCACAGAGAGTGCTGCCATTGTTGCAAAGCTGGTAAGGTTTGTAGAACAGGGTGAAGCTCTTAAGGAGATGTTTGGACTTAGCTTTACACCCCCAAGCACAAGAAGGAGATCGTTGGGTTGGACACACGTCAACTCATCTCTTTTGTAGGCTTCTTCATTGTCTTTTTCTATGCCATATATTGTAATTGTGCTGTGTTTTGTTGAATTACATAGACCACGGAACGTAGCATTCTTTTATCTCACCGGATACTAAGAACCGGTTCGCTGATTGTTAGTGTTGTAAAAATGTAGCTTGTGTCATGTTATGAGTTCAACTTGGTTTTGCCATTTTTGTTCATGTCCTATGTAGTTATTTTTCTGTCATTTTCAACGGGTGGGATGATGATTTTTGAGCTTGAAATGTACTGAGTTATAGTCAATTCACAGTTTACATTTTCAATGCTAGCCTTAGTACCAAACTATGGCGATTGATTCAGTAACAAATGCATTCCTTGTGTGTTTTTTCTTTTATTTTTTTTCCTCATCAAGCTATCAAAAGAAAAGTTGTAAAAGTTAATAAATAATAAGGAATCAATTATTACGATGTTTTTTTTCCTAAGTTTACTGTTTTTATAATTTTTAAATTTTTAATTTGATTTGTAACTACCTCAACTTTTTATTATTTATATATTTGTAGACTAAATTTGTCAAATTGGCAACACAATTTCGCAGTTAAATTTTAATATGTGAAATTAAATTTTAATTCGTGTAAAACGAGTAAACTCCATAGTTAAAAAACTCTTTGTTCCTATGTAATTATAAGGGTAAACAATTTATTGGTCCCTATGTTGTTACATAATATACTAGTCAAGTCAACCCGCATGATAATTATATAGTAACTTAGTTTTATCATTGTCAACTATTTAGTCATTTTAAGTCAAATTAGACTAATAATATCAAAATTACCCGTTATTCTATTTTATAATAATAAACTTATCATCTTTTATAATTTTATATTTTTTCCTCACATAATCTTAATATTAATAATATTACTAATATTGATCAATTAATTTATTAAATTTTATATTATTATATAACTAAACTCTTATAAAATTATGAGTAGAACTATATAAAATTATATATCAGAAATTTCATTTCTAATATACCTTACATATAACATTAATAAACATAAAAATTTTTAAAATAATCAATAAGATTCACAATAACATTTATTGTAAGTTTATAAATATTATATTAAACTAATAAAAAATGATAATATATATTCAAGAGAATAAATAATAGAAATAATTTTATTTTTACAAATAATATATAAAAGTATAGAAATATTGGTGCATTTTATTAAAAATAGTTAATAAAATTTAAAAACTAAAAGATAAATTTTTACCTATAACATAGAATAATTTTTTTCCTTTCATAAACACAAAAAAATAAAAAATAAAAAAAATAAATAAAAAATAAAAAAGTTCATTGAAACAAATTTTAAGAATCTTAAAATTTATTTATAATAAATTTTTACCTATAACATAGAATACTTTTTTTCTTTCATAAACGCAAAAATAAATAAATAAATAAATAATAAAAAGAAAAAGATTAAAGAGTTCATTGAAACAAATTTTAAGGACCCTAAAATTTATTTATAAACTAACTAATATAATTCGTAAAAACATAGAAACTAACAAATTGTTTAGTCTAATTATAAATATTGAATTTTGGGGGTGTAAAAATGGGTTGTCGTGTTTTGTTCACCCACTCTGATGATACGTATAGGGTTAACATAATCTATTTATTGAATGGGTTAAACGAATTAATTCATTTTTAACACTAACTCGTATAACCTTAACTCTTACTAAATTTGTATGTTATAGAAATAGTGTTACGATGACACTACCTATTTTGGCACCTCTAAATGCGTGGGTACAGATTAAATTAGGGGTGGCAACGGTGCGGGTGCGGGTGCGGGGGTGCGGGTGCATTCCCTACTCCGTCTCCAATGATTATGGAGGCGGTTTTGGGGATTCTCCATTTAATATTTCGGGGATTTTTTCACCCCCATCTCTGCCCCACGTGGGTACGTACGGATATCGGTGAATCCCCACCCATATCCAACAAATAAGATAAATTAATATTTCGTTATTTTAATAACTATATTAACATTCAATATCCAAAATACAAATAGCATTATGCCATTGCATGCACAAACGAGAGCCAATTACACTGAGAACTAACTACTGTCGAAAAACCACAAAGGTAAAATAAAACTGAAATAGAAAATACCAACATGACATTTAGTTTTTCACAGAAAAAGAAAACTAATATACAAACCAGCAGCTAGCCAAACAAATTCCTTTTTTTTTTGTTCATCAAAAAATTAGTTCCAAATTAGCATTCTAGCAAGCTTCTTTTCTACAAAGAACTAGGAAAAGATATAGAAAATGCTAATAACTTATATTTTCTAATTAGTTGTTCAACAAAAATCAAATTAGTATTGTAGGAGTTAGGATTACAACAACATAAGTAGCTGTTAAATGGAAGCACATTCTCTATTATTGTAGTCTCTGAAAGTAGAAGGCACTTAAGATAGATTTGAATGTAATAACAATACAACTTAAGCAACCATACTCTTTAAAGTAGAAGGCACTTAAGATAGAATTATCATACCAGTATTTAGACACAGAGAATAAAAAATCCCAAAAAACCATAAGAGAAACCACCAGAAAGTTGCACACGAAGTCATTGGAGAGAAAGGAAGGTGGAGGCAGCTGCGATTTGGGAGACTAGGGTTTGAAGCTTTGAGCAATGATGGGGAAAGGAAATATAAGATTTTACAGAGAACGAAAAAATAGATGGCCTTGCTTGTATTTATAGGGGGGCCGGGCGGGGATAGTACTCCCCGCTCTCATGTCCATTTAAGTACCAGGGATAAAATAACCCCCACTCCTATCCCTGTGAGGGATAATATCGGTTATTCCTTGTACCCGTCGGTTCGGATCCCCACGGTTTTCAGGTAATCCCCGTCCCAATTGTCAGCCCTAATTAAAGGGGTGGTATTCGATTAAAACTTTTTTGGACTTTTTTTAAGTGAATGACTTTTATAGACTTTAATGACTTTCAGTGACTTTTAATATCTTGCAGAGAATTTTTAGAAGTATTGATGACTTTTTAAAAAGTTTATTTCATAAACTTTTATAGACTTTTAAAGATTTTTAAATACTTTTGTAGACTTATTAGAAAATACTAATAATCTCCATGTGTGCAATGATAATACACCACATAAATGACTACAACAATCGCCAAACATAAAATATGAAATAGTAACATAAAAATTGAGTAGTAATATTAATTAAAAATTGTAATTTGGCTATAAAATTTCTAATATTTATCATCATTCATATGTTCAATATTATTCCACATGTCAGTAACAATACTAGCTCTCTATTCATTAGCATAATTTATTTGTTACTCTTGTGTTCCAACAAATTGTTCAAAATCTTTTTCTTTATTAATTGACATTGGTGTAGATGAATTAGTTTCACTATTTTGTTCAATTGGAAACTCATCTGATCGACTCTTCTTTCTAAGAAAATTATGCAATCCTGCACAAGCCAAGACTAGCTCTATTTGTGTGTCAAACTGAAATGGTGGAGCTATCTTAAAGATGATAAATCTTGATTTGAAAATACCAAATAACCTCTCAATTGTATTTCTCAGAGAAGCATGACGAATATTAATAACTCATTTGCATTTTCAGGATGTCGATCTTTGCCATTAAAATCATGTAGATGATAGCGAACACCTCAAAATGGAGCTAAAAATTGTCTTCGTGCTTGTTGCAGAACGAAAAAGGGCAGGTGATTATGGAAGTCGGAGATAGGGGTGAGCAAAACCAAACCGCGAACCAAAAACAGAACCGAACCGGGTTGAAAAACCGAACTGTACCGTACCAAATTCTATTTGGTTTGGTTTTGGTTTTATAAAATATAATAATTTGGTTTTTGGCTTTTATTGAAAAAACCAAAACTGAACCGAACCAAACCATAGTATGAAAAAATATTTTTTAAAAATATGTATATATATATATATAAATAAATTTTATTTGGCATATTATATATTTGTATTATTATATAGTTTGTATTTATGAGACTTTAGTAATATACATGTAATATAAATCCTATTTAAGCAATACTTTACATGTAATTTATAAAAAATAATGGTAATAAAAATTAAAAAATTGAAATTTTTGTTGATTTGGTTTTAACCGAACCAAACAGTAACCGAACCAAACTGGTTTGGTTCGGTTTTATTCGGATCATATGAACTTTGGTTTGGTTTGGTTTTGGTTTCTATTTTTCTTGTACTTTGGTTTTCGGTTCGATTCGGTTTTTGAACCAAACCGTATTTTGCTCACCCCTACTCGGAGAGGGTAATGAAAAAGGGCGGGTGATTATGGAGGTCGGAGAGGGTGGAGATCGATCGTTTCTAGATATAGAAAGGGCGGGTAATTATGGATTTCACCATAAATGATAAATAAAAAGTCTTGCGTATAGATGCAAGACTTTTTTTCTAAGGAATTTGTGTTATATTTTGTAAAAAAAAGTCTATAAAAGTCATTCTCATCAATTGTCAATGACTTTTTGAATACATGATGACTTTTAAAGACTCTTAAAAAGTCATAATTGAATACCTGATGACTTTTAAAGACTCTTAAAAAGTCATAATTGAATACCTGATGACTTTTAAAGACTCCTAAAAAGTCTTAATTGAATACATCTGGATTTTAAAAATATGTAAAAGTCATTAAAAGTCTTAATCCAATACACCCCTGTAAATTTTCGACACAAAGGTGGATAACATACACTTTGACAATCCAACGCAGCGTTTTGAGCCAAATTTGGATCCAATACGACATCAATCTTTCCCCCGTTTTAGCAGATAGAACAAGGAGACCCACAAAACGATACCGGTTTAGCATCGTACTCTGATTCCTGAAAATATAGCCAGGCCGTAAGAGAAGAGCGTAGAGAAGAGAGAGAGAGAGAGAGAGATGAGCTTGACAGCGTCGTACCTAGCGAGGAGAGCAGCGCAGAAGGAGAGGGTTCAGATCCTCTACCGCCGAGCACTTCGAGACACACTAAACTGGGCCGTCCATCGCCACCTTTTCTATCAAGATGTATGTATATGTTATCAATCTCAGATCTCACTCTTCTTCTTCTCCCTCTTCTCCCTCTTCATTTTCTGCAATTAACTCTACTGCTCTATTGTTTATTTTCTTCTTTAGGCCTCCAATCTCCGCGAGAAGTTCGACGCCAACAAACATGTGGTTCGTTCTCTTCGCACTTGTGCGCTTAATTATCGACAAATTCTAATTTCTTCAAATGAAGAATCGATTCATTGGACCATTTAATTTGATGTCTGTTATGTGTTCATATTTAGGGGATTCTTCTGTTTGTATTTGGTAGGTTCTTTGTTTCCCTTGCTAGCTAATAAACCAGTTATCTTTTTCTTTTTTTGGTGGACTTATAGGAAGATCTTGACGCAATTGATAGAATGATTGAACATGGTGAGGCAGAGTATAATAAGTGGCGGCACCCTGATCCTTATATTGGTAAGTTTTTGACATTTTTTGGACTGAATGGGCAGACACTAGTAACAAAGCCAAGCAATTGGCTGTGGTTTTATTGAATAAGCTAATTTAAATTAAGTTCATTTGCGATGATGATTATGAGTAAGCGGTAGAATTTTGTTCTGTGTAGTGTAGTATGCTTTCTGGTTCATCGTCAATAGTTTTTTATATATTATTTAACGAGAGCATATGTAGTTAAAATGGCAAAACCATAAGAACATAAGAGAAAAGTCAAAAGATGATTTTTGATATTGTTAGATCGCTTCTCTCAGCTCAATTGCTGTTGAGCTATCCTTTTCCTCGCACATTACATTTATTGACTTATACAAGCCTATCTTTCTAGCTTCATTCCTTTTCTCTCATTTGTTTAGTAAATACTTCATTCTCATTTCAATTTTGATTAGAAAAGTTGAATTTATATTGGGAATGTGGTGATTCTTTTGCATGCCTTATCCTTAGATGCTAGATAGTTTATGGTGATTCAGAGGAAATTGTGATATGTCTACGATATAGTGTGCATAGCATGCTCAAGTTTGCACTCTTTGTAGTGAAATGAAGATCTCCTAGATTTTCTTCAGCAAAATTTGTATCACCTTAAAAAAAAAAAAAAAAAAAAAAGTAGAAGGTACTTATATTTATTCCTCATTGAATTTTGACTTGAAATGTTACTTGCCTTTATATTGGCATGTGATAACTTTATTTATTTATTTATTTATTTTTTGCATGCCTTAGCCTGAAATTTGAGATTGTTTTATCATGCTTCAGATGATAAGTGAATCATTTGTGATAATGTGTGCATTGTGTGCTCTAATTTTCACTCTTTTGTGATGAAAGGAAGGCTGTTATATTTTATATTCCCTTTATGACTTTGGCCTTTTTGGCCTTCTTTTGGATGGTATTTGGGATGTAGTCGAAGTTTGGGTATTTTGGGTTTTCACTGCCCCTTTGCCATAATTAGGTTTAAAGGTAAGAAAGAGTTGGATAAAATGAAGTAAATATTTGCCTGAAGCCTTGATAACTTTGTCAAAACCTGTATGTTGGTATGGGAAGTTTTCTGGAATGACATCAGTTACATCATTAGCAGTTTAGAATCAATGTATTCCCTTAATAGCTGTTTGTCTCAAACTAGCTTAATGTTTCGCTGTTACAAATTTCAAAGACTGCACTGGTGACCTAAATATGGATTCATTTCCGAATGCTTGTTTAACCTTCTTTCAATGT
The DNA here is from genome assembly GCA_039660915.1 of Euphorbia tirucalli. Lineage (NCBI taxonomy): Eukaryota > Viridiplantae > Streptophyta > Magnoliopsida > Malpighiales > Euphorbiaceae > Euphorbia > Euphorbia tirucalli. The sequence continues at coordinate 20,335,540 of CM077639.1, forward strand.
TTTTATTTCTATTAATATGGGAAATAATCATTGAAACTGTAAGAACCTATGTTATGTAACCAAGGGTCAACATAGACTTGCAGAAAATATGTCGAAGGATCCTTCTCCGGATCATGTTACAAGTGTACCATAGTTGATTAACGGCTGTTAGCCTACTACCTCTCTTGACTCTTGTTCTTGTTTTGTCTCTCTTGAAATCAGCACAAGAGGCACTAGAAGGTTGAAAGGTGTTGAGGAGGTGTAAACCCAAATATATCTAGCTATGGTGTTTTCTCCTTCAGCCTCTTTTAAATTTCATTTTTTCTAATTATCAAATAATTTTTACTTTTTGGTAAACAATTCTTTTATGATTTGACTTGCAGCTTCTTTTTTTGTTTTTTCATATTGTTTTTGGTTAGAATGTTTGTTGTGTGATGTGAGAATATCATCAGTTCTGTTCTTCCACTAGTGTTCCAATTTAGGACCTATCATTGTTCTCTTACTCACAGATTTTATTTGTGTGCAGTTCCTTGGGCTCCTGGAGGTACTAAGTTTACGAGAAATCTACCTCCACCTCCTGGGGTAATTCATTTTGATTTAGTGATTGTTAATTTTCTTTTACTTGTTCAGTATTCTCCCATTCTGTATCTTTTTGTTTTGTACTTTGGCATTCAGCTGTTCCAATCATTCACTTTTGTTTATGTACTCAGCTAATTTAGATTTATATAATTGATTATCTTTTTTCTGATATGTATATGGTGGAAAAAAATAATAATTATTGTGGCAAATGCATTTGGTGGAAAGTAAATAAAAGACCTGCATCCTTTGTTTTGTAAGTTGTATGCTTTTGCTTGCATAGATTGAGTCGGTGTGGACCTGATAAAGAAATGGTCCCCGGTATGCTTCATTGCTGGGGCAGCCTTTAGGTTACTACGTCTGCTCAGTTTTCCTACTTTTAAGCCATCTGTGACCTGGTTGGTCCCTACTTTTACGGGAGCAGTTAAAATGACTTACCCTGGGGCCATTTGATTTTCCCTTAGTTCTTGTTCCTGCTCTCCCCTTCTCAAGTCTTTTTTTTTTTTTTTTTTCTTTTTCTTTCTTTCAAGTACTTCAGATTAAATTCCTGTTTAAGGGAAGAGATCCAGACCAACCTTAGAACTAGACCATATTCATGAACCCAAAAGCAAGAAGAAGAGAGAGACCATATGGGTATAAGAGATATAATACATGTTGTGCACCTTTTTACCTTTATACTGGGTTTTACAAGCAATTTTCCATCTGAAAATAAGTCTTTTGGGATACATCATGGTCATATTTTCCTCAAAAGTCCATGTTGTTCAATCTCTGAATATTCATTTTCCTTTAATTTTTCATTCTCAAAATATACAGCGTCTATTAGGTGAATCTGGGGACTCTTTTGTCTTTCTTTCTTTTTTTGAAAAAAAAACAAAGAAAAAGAAAATCTTTCTTACCTAGAATTAATCTACAATTTTGTTCTCTAAGATTGATGTAACTGTAGCAAAAACTGGAGACCCAACAAAGGTGTATAGATTGTGAAGAAAGGACGAAAGGATTTTATAATCTGTTTTCTGTGCTATTTGTCTTCATGTCCATGTTCATGGCGTGAAATACATTTTTTTAGCATGAAGCTGATATTTGGGTGTAACTCATGGTGGTTGTATTTAATTTGTTTTGCTTTCTGTTTCTCAGTTTTTCTTCTTATTCCTATCTAAGTTATACAATTTTTTGGGTTAATGACACAGGTTGAGATAGTGTATGACTATGGACGTGAAGATAATGACTAGATCTACATCTTTTTCTGTAGCAATTAATAAAGGTTAGCTCTGTAATAAATTGCTTGGTATGTAGTGCTCAGGCTGTAATATTTCATCATAACCATTGATATGAGCTGATTCATCAGATGATTGATCTCTGATTGTTGCAATCAGTCGATTCTTTCTCCATTTAATTTGATTGGAGCAACAAGATTCTGTGACTGAATTATTTTTTTCCCTCTCCTTATAAGAAGTCCTTGAATATATATTCTGGCACAATTTTTCTGAACCATTCTCTGCAGCACAGTAGTATGAAAGGAAAACAAACAAAACTACTAGTTTCCAAGCGTATCATGGCTATGATTTTCTCAACCTCATTGTAGATGTTATTTGTGTTTTTGACTTTGGATCTACTTCTAAGAAGTCTTATGATGTTGTGGCCCTGGAAGTCCTTTGACCTCTGGATTGATTCAGTTACAGACAGGGGTATCTCCGTTGTTTTATTGTAATTGACAACTCAATTGTGAAGCCTCATTGAAGTGGCTGTCCTTGTTGCTTTTTTGCAGTTTTTGATGATATCTGCTCCCGAAGATAGGGTAGTGATTGAGGACAGCATCTTGTTTGTGTTTACTGTGTAGTGTGAAGGCAAATGGTAGACCTTAAAAGAGATGTGTTGTTATCATTACTGCCTTTTGTATTTGGTTTTTCAATGAAGAAAGATGTAATTCTGCTGCAAAAGTGCCATTTGTTTGTTGATGATGACTTGGTGCAAAACTGGGATCAGATGATCTGGAATCCCTTACGACTTGATTTGATTTTGGGGTGCTTCTTTTAGCAAATATTGCTACTGTCTCGGCTAGGACGAAAACACAAGAGTCTGACATTGAATCACCAAAATCTTTTGATGGCAATGCCAATAAAACGCTAGGATAATGGTAGTATTTAGAATGTTAAGACTGGTTTTATGTTTTCATGAAACTTGGTTGCCATTGCTGGAAGAAATCATTGAATCTGGGTAAAACACTTCTTCAAATGGAGTTGGATAAATAAAAGCTTACTGTGTCTACTGCTACAAGTGTGTAGAGCAGGCAAACCAGTTTTCGCCACTGACATGCGAATTACCTGACTTCTCTTGTTAGTTTATATGTTTTATTGGATTTCTACATATATGTGACCTTTAATTATATATATATATATATATATATATATATATATATATATATATAGACACAGTTATAGTTAAATATATAATAAAACTACACGAACCTTTAAGGTCATGTCCAATCCTATAATTCAAATTTTCAATCCAAATTTAATTTCATGTATAATTTAAAGGGAGCTACGGTTTTTTTCTCTCCAGCTTTTCACTCCAAATTAAAATATTATTATTTTATTCCTTTTTACCTAATATTTTTATTATTATTATATTCCTTTTTATATATATTTATATTATTCATATCTTTTTATCAAATCATAAAAAAAAATTTTAATTATATAATTTATAAATAAATATATTTAATTACATAATAATTTTTTAATAAATAAATAATTTAAGTGTATGGTATTGTTTCGTCATATTTTGTAATGCAATGTCAATTTCTCTTTGCTCATTTAATATTTATTTGTCAATTTCTATTTGCTCATTTAATATTTATTTGATATTAATTTTATGATATTTCCAAGTTGCATATGTATTAATATTTTTTTTTTTAATTTTCACCATTTTAATTTATTTTTGATATTTTATCATTATCAATTAATTAAATTTTAAGAATTTAAACAAAATTATTAGACCATAAATAATAATAATAATAATAATAATAATAAAAGAATTGGAGGGGAACAGTCCTCGCCAAGTTTGGAGGGGCACTGTTCCCCTCCAATTATTTGGAGTGGAATTTGGTGGTGGGTTGGAGGTCACCCACCACCAAATTTTGGCTCTCCAACCCAATTTGGTATTGGGTTGGAAATGCCCTAAAATATATCTCACCACTATAAAACCCTCAACGCCAAGTTCATTATATCAACCATGTCATAGGTATGTTTATTCATATTATATATTAAATTATATTATATTATACAATAGATTCTCCCTAACTAAAATATTTCTAATTAACAGATTACACTTTTTCTTTTTTTTAACATTTTTCATTCTTTTTAGTATCTGACCTTAATGAAATTCTGATTTCAAACCTTTTATTAGGATGTAGCTCAATAGACAACATATTAATATATTACACCTTTAGCAATTTAATATCAATGTATTTAATACTATCGTTGTGAAAACTGGATCGGACTAGTTGGTCGGACCCGGTTTGATCGGAACTGGAAGTCAGTCTAATCGGTTTTCAACTAGTTTATATTATGGTAAAAAATCAGTCAATAACTAGTCGGATCGTAAAACCATAAACCGGTCCGGTTTTCTGGAATGATCAGATTTTTTTTAAAAAAAAATTATTTTATTTAATAATTTAGATTATCATTTTTATATTTTTCTAATTAAAATAAAATAAAATTTTAATGTTTTAAATTATTTTAAATTAAATTGAGCTTTTTTAATTACTATAACATGTTTAAAATTTGTAATAAAGGATATTGTTTTAAAACTCATTTAATATTAGTGTCAAAGTTTGAAAATGAAAGTTTGAAAATGAAATTCTTCTTGAATAACTATATCTAATTTTACTAGCCATTTTTTATAATTTACTTTATTGAACATATTGACATATTCTTCCTTTTCTTCTTTTGGATTGTTAATTATTATTCATTTACCATTTTTACTAGTAAATGCAATATCAGAAGTAGTTTTTACCAAATTTGTTAATCTTATCTTAAAACTTTCTTCTTCTAAAACTCTAATTCTGGTTTCTAAATCTTTTAATTGATTAATTTCTCTACTTAAATTTCTAACTTCTTCTTGTAATTCTTTAATAGTTTTTTCTTTAGATATATTAAACCAATTATAAATTTCTTTAAAATTATAAGGTTTATAGTCTCTATTTTCTTTTATTCCTATTATATCTTTTAATTTTTTTAAATAAATTCTTTTTTCTTCAGAATTATCCATTTTTTCAACTAAATCTAGAAAAAATCCTTGATCATTTGTTAGCATATTAATATTATTACAAATATATTGTCCTATACATTCTTCAAAACTTTCTGATTTTGTTTCACTATTACTTATTATATTTAAATCATTTTCTGAATAGTCTGAAATGCTTATTTCTGAGTCTGATTCTGATGTATCGTTTATTATACTTTTCATAATTTTATTTTTTAATTCTTTGGATATATCTAAATTTTTTATTTTACTCTTAACTTTACAATCTCTTGAATAATGACCTTGTTTCCCACATTTATAGAAAATTATAATATCTTTGTTATTTTTCTTGTAATTTTCATTATTTTTCCTCCTAAATTTGGTTTTAACTGGTTTATGATTTTCTTTATTGAATGTTTCTAAATTATATTTTTTGTAATAGTTTTTCTTATAATTATACTTTCTTTTCTTGGGTTTTAATTTTCTTTTAGCAGAAGGGGCTTTAATTATTTCATATCCATATTGTTGACAAAATAATCCTAACTCTTTTCTCCCAACTAAATTATCTTTCTTTAACTTAGCTTTCAACTTCAATTCTGAACAAGTTAGTAATCCTTCGTTATTAATATAATTAATTATTTGTCCAAAAGTTAAAGCTTGATAAGGTATATTATTATTAAAATTAGATTTTAACTTATTCCTTACTCTTTCTGCAAATAATTTAGGTAGTCCTGCAATAAAACGTTCTTTCCAATATGCATTATTATATTCATCTCTAGTCATAACTTTAGTTAAATGAGTTTTAATAGAAAAATTCAATAATGAAAACCATAAACCAGTTAAAACCAAATTTAGGAGGAAAAATAACAAAGATATTATAATTTGCTATAAATGGGGGAAACAAGGTCATTATTCAAGAGATTGTAAAGTCAAGAGTAAAATAAATAATTTAGACATTTCTGAAGAATTAAAAAATAAAATTATGAAAATTATGATCACATGTTTAAAATCCTTTATTTTAAAGAATTATAATAAAAATGTTCAAATTTTTACATGTTATAAATATAAATGACATAAATATATTATTATTTTAATACATTTATTAAATCCGGTTCGATTTCGGTTTATTCCGATTTAATCTAAAATTCCAAAATCCATCCCTTTACCGGTTCGATGACCGGTCCGGGTCTGAAAACTATGCTTAATACTATTAATTAATTAACACACTATAATTTTTTCAATTAATCTAAAATCGCATAAACAATATCTGAACTTAATTTTCAGTTTAATTACTGTAAAATGTTTTAATAAATTGGATGTATATTTCTTAGATATTGATTTAGAAAAAAATTATTAAAATGAGTCGAGGATTCTCTTGATAATTGCCATAACCATTGGGACAGGAATAGGGACATATGTATTCATGTTCTCTTCAATAGGAGTGAGGATGGTGTGAACACGAAATTTTTCTTAAAAAGAAAAAAAAAATATTTCGTTGACCGTTGACCCACGACTGTAAAATACAGTCGTGGGATTTTGTTACAGTCGTACGACTGTAACGTAAGTACAGTCGTACGACTGTACTTTCGGGGGCAGGTTGCAGAGCCCATACCCCCTTGACTTTGGAAAAGGTGGAAAATCTTGAGCATTAAATGCTCAAGATTTCCGGGTTAGTAGGGGGTATATAAGGTGAAGAAAACCAGAGTTTTGGGACTTTTGGCAAAAAAATCTGATTTTTAGTGAGAGAAAAAGAGAGAAGAGAGAAAATAAAGATATTGCTTTCTTCTTACCTTTTCTTTTTAATTTCTTGTTGTTAATCACTAAAACGAAGTAGAAATCCTAGGTTAACACTCACACTAAAAATCTAAATCATTTTGGGACAAAAACAAACACAAATCCGTGACTTTTCTGGGATTATTTGGACACTTTTTGCAACCTTGACTCCTTAAGGAAAAAGAGCGAATTCACGTGGATTGGTGGGTAGCCAGGGGTCATTCCAGCTGTGGATCGTCGCCAAGGAGGTAAACAACCTTTAACTCAACCCTTTTTCCAGCTTTCTGGGTGATTTACTTGTGTTTGGCGCCTTTTTATTCAATTTTTCAAGTTTGCATTTCTGGAAAAATAAGAACAGTCGTACGACTGTTCTTGAAACAAGAACAGGGGCACGACTGTAATTACAGTCGTGCCAAAATCCTCTATAGTCGTACGACTGTGTTTATTTTCTCAGTTTCAGGCTTTTGTTTTTAGGGTTTTTTTTAGCGATTTCTGCTTAGCCAGGATTACAGTCGCACGACTGTAGTATACAGTCGTACGACTGTAACTACAGTCGCACGACTGTAGTCCTCGGCCAGAAACAAAAATCCCTAAAAAAAATCCCTAAAATCCAAAGAAAATCATAAAAATCCAAGAAATTTCATAAAAATCAGAAGATTTCAGAAAATCAGAAAAATTAGAAAACCCAAAAAAAAAATTATCAAAATGAATTTTGTTGTGTGCATCACGACCTTAGATTTATTTTTCAGTAAAATTGCATTTAGAACAATTCCACGACAGAGACCCGGTTCTCCTGAAAACCGACCCACTTGGTATGCTAAATTAAAATAAACCGGAAAATATTTTCAAAAATGATTTTCTCACAAAACCAAAAATACAGGGACGTTTCAAAATGGTTTTCCAGGTCTAACTGGGCCGACCCGGTTATCTCCAATTGCATGACCCCGAATTATAATTTCCCAATTCTGTCTACTTGAGTCCTATTTATGCTATGCTGTATATATTGTGCTAACCTCTGTTTTGCAGCTTTTATTTTTTTTTAATTTTATTTTAATTTGTATTTAATAGAATTAAATCGTGTATTTAGGCGGTTGTAATTTTTCTAGATTCTCGTGTATATAGGCGATTGTATCAGTGAGGCGAGAGTTTTATTTTTCTTTCGATTGGGTTGTAAGCTCTTAAATATTTATTCTTTTTACTTTTTATGTTGTATTATTGTTCCGTATGCGCGCTGCGTGTATTATTTAATAAAAATCGATCTTTAGCAATTTAAAGTGTCATAACTAGAACATTGGCAATAATATTTAAATTAGACACGAAATAAGGGACTTGTCCGGACCCTAGATTTCTGGAAAGTGTGGTAGTTCCCGCTTTGGTTCAGCTACACTGTAATTTCCCGGTTGAGCTGAGCCGGGTGGCGACTCCTATGCTTTTTATGGAGATTTAGGTCTCGATTCTTTTTCGAAATAATCCGCTTTTCCAAAAAACGAATTTCCAAATCAAAAACCCCACGCGAGGGAGGGCCCCGTCCGAAATCGAGGCGCTCCTTCCAAAAGGGAGTCCCACGTCCCGTCGAAAACGCATCGTCCGCTCACAGATGGAGCATCCCTGTTAAAAGTGGAGAACGGAATAGATTACATAGCGTATTTCCAACACGCTACGTTAACAAGCTTATCTTATTTGTTGTCTTATTTTGAAAAAGGTAAAAAAAAAAAAAAAGGCTTGATGTAATTATTTTGTTATAATTTAACTTCGTTTTGTTTATCTTTTAGGGAGAATGATCTAAAATTTAGACGCAAACAGGTTTAAACAATAATTTGCTTCTTAATCTCTCTAAATGATATTATTTAGTTCCCACTTATTGATTACTTATCAAATTTAATTAAAAAAAAGAAAATTCATCCAAGTTGACTCCAACGAACTCATAAAAAGGAAAACACAATAAAAACAAAAATTGTGCAAGAGACGCAACTATTTATCCTTGATGAACCAAAAACATTTATTCTTGAACTATTATCAATAAGCTTCTTGAAATTATTTTAGTATACTCTTCGATACAGCATTTTGTCTTACACACCGAATGCCATAATGTTATACATGAAGAGTACAAATGGAATGGGAGAAGGTGGCCACAGGGAATCCATTTGTTTACTAACGAAATAAATGTCTAATTTTTCAGTTACAGTTTTATATAATAAAACATAAACACTAACAATTATGTATTATCCTATTTTTGGTTGTAATAAATCTCTACTAATTAATATTAACTTAAGTGTTATTAAAGACTTCAAATCCTTGAAGTTAAAAATTTCACATCTACATAACTTTAAATGGTAGATAATCCACCTAAACTTCCCTAATCGGATTAATTTACCAATATATATAAATAGAAGATGAAAGAGATATAGAAGGAAAAGGAGATGGATGTGGGTTTACCAATTCCACTATTTCATATCTATCTTTTATTTCGCATCTTTAGTCAAAAACTATAATAATTAAGACAGCCTTCTATAAACATGACAGGATGTAAGCCGATCATATCTTTGTTCTATTTTGCACTCTTCGCATTTCTTACAATTTCATTCTCACTCCAATGTCTTCTCACCATTTCCTCATTCATCTTTCTGGTTTCTATTAAAACTCTTTTTCCTCTTCTATTTACAATTCTCATTCCAAATGTATTCAACATCTCTCTCGATTTGCAGCCACAGCCATGGATAATGCAGCAGAGGAGATGGTGAGAGTGAGGAAGGTGAATCCTCACAGAACCACCACTATAAACGAAGTTATATTACGGATTTCTGTGTCCCTTGTTACTATGGTATTGTTGCTATGGGCAATCCATAGCGGATTCCGACTTGCTACCCTACATCCAAGCAGACATGTTAAGCATACCAACTGGGCTTTTTGTGTTGGAGTTCTAACTATGCTACTCGGTTTCATGTTTATGTTACTCGGGATTCCGATACTCGCTGACTTAGTTCTGAATTTGTCTGATCAATTGCAAGAAGATGCTGGAATTCATAAAGGTAACGCAAGTGATATCATTGGTTTCCTTTAGTTAGATTCTATTCACCTGATTTTGATGTTCTGCCATCATTCTAATTCTATTTTTGCAATTTTATGCAACAGAAAAAACAATAAGTGTCACTATGGTGTCAAGAATCATCAACATCTACAACTCAATATGTCTAAAGACCATAGGATTAGCCTTGAACTATAAGAACCAAGAGTCACAAGTAAGGACCACATAATCAAGAGAAAACATACTCGAGATGGTTCTAGAAAACGAAATTAAATTTGCCAAGAATGTTGGAATGCAAAAATGCCTGAACAGGAACTATCGAAACAGACATGTGACAAAGAACCAATTTCATCTGCAGTATTCCAATAAAGAAATGATGACATAACATCAACAGACTTTGTATTTTGAATTCTACATTTTCTCAGTTGTTATTTTCCCAGAGTACTCAACTCTGTTCATAGTGTAATTATCCTTTCACAATTCTCACTGTAACGCCTGCTTGGCAGCATGGGAGACAAGGAAACTTTCCAAAGCCATAGCTGGAATCTTTGCAATTGTGATCACGCTGATCATTTTCTCGTGGGCCGTTTACATAGGGTTTAGGCTTGCAACTGAACCTGGGAATAAAGCTTATCTTGTGTTGACAACTTCAATAGGAATGCTCACCATTATCTTCGGTTCGATTTATTTTATCATTGGAATTAACATCATTGCAAAGCTAGGATTAGATTTATTTGACCAGTTGCAACAGAAGAAAAAAAAAGGAGCCCTGCACCTCTCAAGGTTGAAAGAATGATGTATCTCGTTTTTACTCCTGCCAGTCCCTAGTTGGTTACCCTATCTTCAAGTTATTGATTTCCTATAATTCCACTGTTGTATATAAATATATATCTTCTGGCAGCAAAGAAAATTATCAGCTTCTAAGAATCCAAAGATCATATTTTGACACACATACACATTAAGTCATCCTATCATGAATTTTACCAGCTCAATTATTTCCCTGAATTTGTCACCAACAAGAATTTTACCAAAAATACATAACAACAACTTGTAAGATAAGAAATATATCAAGTCCATCATATTTTCAAGATCATCTAACATGTTTCCACTATGCCAAAAAAGTTTTAAACCATTTCTAAGAAACGAGATATGTTAATAAATCCTGTTAACAGCCTAGGCTCAACAACTCATCTCTAATGAAAGAAGGTACTACCCATGTTACCATCACATCAAAATAAGCTTACTATGACTTTTTCCTTGTGTAACTCTAACCATAATACAAAAACAGACAATGCACCAACTATGCAACAGTTTCACAAAAACAAAATTGACCATTTTAAGGTTTTCCTTGCACATATTAGCAATTCGCTAACAAGTTGCTCTCAGTCAAAAGAAACTACTTTTACAGGAGCAATCAGTTCTCCATACACACAGTAATCAAAGTTAGCTAATGCAATATAGCTTCCTCAAAAAAGAAATGAGAAATTTCTTGAAATCAAACCAATTCTAAGCTATACCTGTTTCTAAGCCTACCTACTCCAATCATACGTTCGAAGCTCAACCATATCGATCTATTGGTAGTTAACCATCGGATCATGCTGTGGCACACCTATCTTATGTTTTCATTGTAAATATCTAGTTTCATCTTGAAACCCGGTGCTAAAAATACTACATCCAAATGCAATTTTCTTTCAATCACAACTTGTCAGTTAAACCACTCTTCCTCGTCATTTCTGGCAAAGTTTCTTAGCTTCCATGGCACACCATATGCCATAAGAATCCGGAAAAGATTTTTTGTTTTTACCATATTAAATCAATGTCTTTCAGTTGGTTACTTTGAAGCTACATTGCAGTCACAATATATTAATCTTGGTTTTGTTAGCATATCTAATCTAGTTTTGTTTTTAATCAATGTCTTTGGTATCTAGTTTTTTGAAGCATATCTTGATGAGGACATCTCAAGCCTTGGAGGAAGAAGGAAGGGAAGGAGCTGTTGAAGAGAAACTAATTTTAGTCGACTAAAATGGGTTCGATATAGAAGCAGAAGGTCTGGTTCTACAAAGGTTTACGAGTTAGTTGACTAAAGGGTAGATCCTGCTCTACCCTATGGTTGAAGCTTAGAACATGTTGACTTCAAAGCTACCACTCATCCCCTTCACTTATATCATGATTCCCAAACTACCCCTCTCTATTGTGGTTATACTTAAATTAGTTAAAATATATTAGTAATTGTAATATGTCACTTTTGAAGAGTATAAATACTCTTCCTTTCTCTTTGTAAAACAATGAATCTATCATCAATCAAAACTTCAAAGTTTCAGGGTTGAACCCTAGTTTTCTCTTTTGGAAGAGAAATCTCCTTCAATTTTAGCTTGTTGGTTTAGGGTTAAAACCATCACAATTTCTTTCTCTCAACCCCTCTGCATCATATCTAATCTTCCATTCTTCCACCCAGTTTTCACCTTCACTATTGATCAACTGCTCTACTTCGTTGTAATAGGAGCAAGCCAGATTAAAGGCTACTTCTGATACAAATTAAATTATTGAAAGAATTGTACAGATTGAAGGGTTTATTCACTACACATAAATCAATTTTCTTAATATTTCGTATAAATTCCAACTAAAACAGAAAAACCTCCCAATGTACTGAAATGACTGAAATTTATCATTGATTTCATGACAAAAAAGTTAATAAAAATTAGGCGGCAGGAAACAAGAATTCATTCAAGATTGAACTTGGAAGGAGATGTACACAAGATAAACTAACAACAGCAGCTACATGTGAGAATAAAGATAAAAAAAAAAAAAAAATTAAATGAGTTTGAAAGGAAGAGGCCAAGGAGTGGACCTGGGGACCTCAACTCTATCTTTGATCCGTTCAATCTTCTTCTCCTTCTTCGGCCTCGAGTTTCCGTACGATCCCTTAAATCTCTTCCCTCTCTTCGTCCTCTTGTCACCTCTCCCACATAAGATCGGCGCCGCCCCTAATCCACCTATGGTGGCCGTTGATGGCGGCTGGCTCACCATCACCCGCCTCGCTACTGCGCCGCACAGTTGCATCATCGACGCCATTCCGACTTGGGCTCACACAATTACACGGAAGGTGAGAACTAAAAGGAGTAAGCTTTTAACTCCTCTATTGGGCCGGGTTTCCGGGTCGAGCAAAGATTATGGACAGCTAGTTGGGCCTTGTCAACTAAAATAGAATAACTTGAACTGATTTTTTTGGATGGTTGCAGTGATCGGATATGGAGTTCAGTTGCTGTGGCTCCAAATCAAACACGATGATCAGCGAAAGGACTTGATTTTCTTCTTCTCTACTGTTATTTTGGAGCAAAGTCAGAAAATAGAAGAGAGATTTTAGTTAATACTTGAAGTGGAAACTGGAAAGGCAGAATTTTGGGGGCTGAAAGAAATGGAAGGGGCATTCAGAGCCACTGCTTTAACATGGACTCATTCCATATCTCCTTCTTCCCTTCACATTCCTCAAGCCTTCTCAGTCAGTTTCAACAACTGTTCTTTTGAGGTTTTCTTTTGAAGTATTAATATTTCTTCGTTGCTTAATGCAATGTATAATTATGTTGTGTTGCAGAAGCTTGATGCTAAAAGACTTAGTGTTTGTTGTGCCTCTGATCAAACCCAAAAGGTGTTCTTCTCTTTTTTCTGAATGTATAACTGTTTATATTTCAAATTTTGGTTTTTCTTTGTATACTGATTCTAGTTCTGTGTTTATATGTTGAATAAGTTAAGCTTAAGAGAGTTTAATTTTTAACTAATTACAATGCATTATTCTTGTATTTTGTTCTTTGGAAAATGCATTTCTCACCATGACCTTTACATTGTTTTGCAATCATATACACTATGGTGTACTATCTTTTACTTGAGTTCTGTTGGCGATTGAAATTGTTAAAGGTTGCAATAGTATTGCTACTCGTCAAAGTCTGCTAGCTGCTCCATTTTTCTCTTCTTGATTTCAGAGAGGACTTTTTTCTTTAAGTGCTAATGTTCCTTGGCTTGTTCAAGTTTGATCAATTCAAGATTCTTGTCCATGTTGGCTCTCTATCTCATTAAAAAATTGTGTTTCTTTTGTTCGATGTGCATCTAAAGTGCCCCAATAGGCTATAGTTAACCTGTGTTTCTTTCTTGAGCGGTTTCTGTGAAACAAAACACAATCAAGGGCCGCCAAGGATGAATTCTTGTGCTTTCAAAAAGTCAAAAACTTCAATTCAGTAGCTCTTTTTTGGCATTCCTATCTATAATAGCTCTCCTCCTTGAAGATTTTGTTTGAGTCAATTTTGAATTGATGCAGGCAAATAAGATGACTGTAGCAGTAACAGGAGCTACAGGTTTTATAGGTAGAAGACTGGTACAAAGACTGCACGCAGGTTTATGCTAGCTTTAGTTATATAAAGATCAAAAGCTTTTGTTTAATGTATTTGTGAGCTTGATTAATATGCCGTATTCATCTGAATTTCTTTTGAGAAATTGCTTATGTATTATTTCTTACAGCCTTTTTTTCCACTTTTTAGTACTTAGCTAATAAAGTTGATAATTGTTTTTCTTCGAGCATTTTTGCACTATTGGAGTTCAAAATTTCCATGTGTGAGCTTTGCTTTTCTGATACAAATTCTAAAAATATCTCAGAATTCAAGTTTCAATAACTGAATATTATTATGATGGATTCTTTTGCGGATACTTTGTCATGTTCAGCAAGCCCTGGTGTTTTCTCTGTTTCCACTGTTGAACTGACACAATATGCATCTTGGACCTAAGTAACTGTTTCATTATTTATCTATATTTTATAGTTGTCAGCTGTTGCTAATTGATTACTTAAAAAAAGTTAGGTATTCAATGGTTTAAATTTTAAAGCTGATTAACCTTATTGACTGAAAACTGAGTTATGAATGATGTGCATGGACGAAATAGGCTAAGCTAGAGTTCCTCTAACCTTCTTTATTGCAGATGATCACTATATTCATGTCTTGACACGTTCCAAATCTAAAGCAGAGCTAATATTTCCGGGTAAGAAGGTAATAAATACTTTTAGTCTTCCGCATTTTGGGATTGCAATATACATTTTATGAATTTCACTGATAAAAAAAGGACTATGTACAAGGGGTAAACTAACTTTTGTTTCCCTACGTATGAAGTGTATTCAAATATTTCAGTCGATGAAACAGATGTTTTCTTAGAAAATTTACGAATTGTGTACTTTTCTTTTAAACATCATTGTTTATTGTAATTTGTATATGGTCTTTTTCTTGTAATTTTTTTGCTCACAAATATTTCTACATGGTGGATTTGTAGTCAAAGACTTCCCTGGTATCGTTGTTGCAGCAGAGAGGGACTGGAAGAAAAGTATTGAAGGTTCCAATGCTGTTGTAAATTTGGCTGGTATGCCCATCAGTACAAGATGGTCATCTGAGGTTAGTATTGTAGGGTTTCCTTTTGATGGTTCTTTCTTCACCCTATTTCTGGCTCTGTCGTAATACGAGAAATTTCATAATGGTACCATCCACATATGGCATTAATGTGTCATTTGCTTTTTGTTGGGTGTTGGAATGAACTGATCGATTTATTTTCCCGTATGGACCAGAAGTCATTTGTTATGCTAGTATCTTATTTCATTTCCTTTCACCCAAAAAGAAGGAATCATTTAACCTCTCTGCTACATTTCAGATCAAGAAAGAGATCAAGCAAAGCAGGATTAGAGTCACATCAAAGGTAAGAATTCATTTTGTGAAAAGTGCATTATCAAATTGGGCACCTATTAGTGGATAATTCCTCTAGTGTATATTTATCTAGACATTTTAACTGATTTTGAAGGTTGTAGATCTAATTAATAATTCACCAGAAGAAATTCGGCCAACTGTTCTTGTCAGTGCTACGGCTGTTGGTTACTATGGTTTGTTCTAATGCCTGTTCCTTCTCATGATTCCTTTCTTTACTTTATCCAAACCTCATTGTTTTATCTAAATTCCTTACCTTTGCTTTTCTGCCTATTGATTTGTTCTTACATGGTGATTTTAACATAAGCTGTTACCATATATCATGTTTGAGATTTTATTGTTCTTATGATGGTTATAGAATTTGGTAACCCGGTAATTCATCATTCAATTATCTTTTTCTCTCAGGCAGTAGTGAAACACAAGTATTTGATGAGAGCAGTCCATCTGGAAATGACTACTTGGCTGAGGTAAAATAGAGGCAACTCTGTGCATGTACTTTCTACAACATTTCATTTCTACAGAAATATGCTTGAAATCGATTTCTTGAAATGTCAATATGTTAGCTATAAAAGTTCCATAACGATTTGTTAATATCTTTTACCTTCTATCATTTGGTAAGTTTCAACGGAAACACAAAGGGTTGACAAAAATTATCTAGAAGTGTTATTTAATAGCAGCATTGTGTTGTATATTTTCTTCAATTACATTGGCAATGTTCAACTTCAAGGTGATTGGTATGTACAAGTCCTGTTCATAATTTCAATAATTTAGTTTCTAGTTGTTGAATGAATAATGCATTCTGAAAACTTTTGTTTGTAGAGTTCATGGAATAAAACTTTTAGCCATTTTCTGAGACATGGATTTTCTATACTTGTTGATCTTTTCCTAACAGAGTAAACGTTTTCAGATATGTAGAGAATGGGAAGCTACAGCCCTCAAAGTAAATAAGGATGTAAGAGTAGCACTTATCCGGATAGGTGTTGTTCTCGGTAAAGATGGGGGTGCTTTAGGTATATCCTTTGATATTCCCAGTCCTTCACTTTCCTTGTGTTTATTCTGAAATACAGAAATGAATCCGTAGAAGTTATGCTTCGTTATAACCTTTTTCTCTGGCAGAGTCTTACTTGATATTATCTAATTCTAAATAAATTCCAGAGGCTTATTTCCAGCATCATATGTTTGAATTCAATTTCATTTGTCAAAACTCCTAAAATAATTTGGATTTGATTTGTCCTATGTTTGTTGTTTGTATAATAAATATTAATAAATTTGTCGCGAGGAGATTTGCTAGAATGAACTCATGTCCTTCCTATATAATCACTCCGTCCAATTTTGATAGGCAATACTTTGATTGCATAGTAATTAAGAAAATTAATTAATGGATTATATTTTTACTAAAAGACCCTCAATATACCAAATGATTAAGTGAAGTAAATGCTGTCACTTTAATTACCTAGGTACATGTAACGAGTATTTTTGATAATTTATCACTTAATTAATAATTAAACATTGAAAAATACCTATATTTTTTGACATCCAAAATAGAAATATTGCCTATCAAAGTTGGACGGAGGGAGTATGAGATATGTATTGAAGTTCTTCAACTATTATCAGCTCAACACTTTTCAACTGTTTTTAGTTATTTCAACCAAAAGACTAAAGTGTAAAGAAATTCAAAATGGAGGGAAGATGTGTATCAAATTTCATAGTTGAAAAAATTTACTCGAAGGTTTTTAGTATCACAACTCGAACTCTGAAGTATTGATGTTTGAAATATATAGTTGCAAATTTTATTATAATACAGTACTCTGCTGCTTTATGCATAGTTACATCTTTTCTTCTATGCAGCCAAAATGATCCCTCTCTTCATGATGTTTGCTGGTGGACCTTTGGGCTCTGGACGACAATGGTATTTCATGAATACCTAACTGCTCTTGAGGCAACTTTTAGTTTTAAATTGACATTCTTGCTTTCTCTCTTTCTGCCATTCTGTTTCCCAATAAAAAAAAGTGTCCTTGATACAAATTGTTAGAATCAGAATTTTAAAAGCTTTTCAAAAAGGTTAATAAGCCTGCAAATGAGGTCCCGCAAGCTCTATCATGTCATACCATTGTGTCTGATCCTGTTAAGAGGATCTTCCAAAGTCAGGGCATCACATTCCTTACTATCTTTCTGATGTTCTTGTAATTCTGCAGGTTTTCCTGGATTCACTTGGATGACATTGTGAACCTAATTTATGAAGCGTTATTAAATCCATCTTATATAGGTACCTACTTTTCCTCTTGATTTATGAAGGAAGACTTATGGTTACAAGTGAAGTGTGAATGTTTGATTCTTGCTTACCTCGTTCCAACTCCTTTTGTGATGTATAACCATGGGCAAAAACATGTGCTTTATTGATTTTCTTTATCCTGCAATAGAAGGAATTTTCCCCTTTTCCTCTTCAGCTTCTACCTCCTTGAAATGATATATATATGATTATCAATCTTCTACCGGCATCTACCACAGACGGAGCAAAGATAAAGAAATCATGTTGCTGATCTTTTTCATTCTTAAATTGTTAGCATAGAAGCCTTAGAATTACAGTTAGACCTTAATTTCTACGTGTGAATGTCAGGAGTTATAAACGGAACAGCACCAAATCCGGTTCGATTGTCAGAAATGTGTGATCAACTTGGACACGTCCTAGGCCGGCCGTCGTGGCTACCTGTGCCGGAGTTTGCTCTGAAAGCAGTCCTTGGAGAAGGTGCATCTGTGGTAAGAAGTCAAGACTTTTCTTTCTGATGTTGCCAAGATGAGCTTATAATTAAAATGAGTATGAAATGGAGACAGGTATTGGAAGGACAAAAGGTGGTTCCTAAAAGAGCAAAAGAGTTGGGCTTCCAATTCAAGTATCCCTATGTCGAAGATGCTCTTAAAACCATTCTTGATTAGAGAAGAGAGGCTGTAATTCTTCAAAGTGGGTGTATTCTTTTCACTTTTTATTGGTAGAGGACCAAAACTTCTTTCAACATCAAGAGGCTGGGACACAAAAGCAAATTTTTTGTGGGTTTTGTTTTTCTTTCTTTGTTTATTTTTCTCCTCTTCATAAAGAATTTTATTTAATTATAAGCCAAACTTAGATTTTAGTCATCATATGCTGATGCTTGAGAAAAACTGATTTCAATTTTAAATAAGAAATAACATATTAAGCTCAAATCAAGATTGACAAATTTAATTGTAGTCTCTTTTTGAGTTCTTCTTGGCGAAAGACGAAGAAAGAGAACAAAGTCTAACAAAGATCAAGTTAAAGACTCTGTTTTCAGCCATAGAGTGAAATCAAACTAAATGTCAATTTCATAGATATATAAGAATATAGCTTCGTTGTATATATATATATATATATATATATATATATATTCTTATTACAACACCAGCATTGCATATAAATCATGCCTTCTGCAATAAACTCCAAAATCCATGCCATCTAAAGCAAAATGATTCTTTCTATAGTTAACATTCAATAAAAAGAAAAAAAAAAAAAAAAAAAAATCATTAGAAAGAGTACCGTGATACTCACGGCCAGCTGCGGAGCAACATATACTAGAGTGGGGACCCATGAAAAACAAAAATGACAAAATGACCATTTTACCCCTGTACTACCAATGAACCGTTCTTTTAGCCCCTGTCGTTTCAAAGTTACCGGATGTCCTATCCAAATCATATCCAAGTGAACTATAATTGATCATTTTGTCATTCATCTTTAACTCATTGAGGGTAAAAATGTTAATTATGGTTTAAATGAATATGCTTTTGTATAGTACAAGGGTTAAAATGGTAACTTGGAAGTGACAGAGGCTAAAGGGGAATCGAGTTATACGACTGGAGCCAAAAAGTTCATTAGTCCAACCAAAAATTTATATATATAAAAAAAACCCATTTCTTCTATAAAAGAGTCATACAAATTACATTTTTATGATATTGATCCCATTAATTTATGATATTGATCTCATTTCCTCTGTAAAAAAAAAAAAAAAAAAGACATACAAATTACATTTTTATGATATTGAACCCATTTTTTTCTATAAAAAAGTCCTAAAAATAACATTTTATTTATATATATTTTTTTATGTTGTAGTATAATTTACGTTACATTTAAAAACTTTGGCCCAACCGAACTAAAGTTGTGGCTCCACCACTGGTGACGGTGGACATTTTTGATGATCAGCGTAACTTGAGTCAAAGACAGGGGTAGCAGCATGAGCACCTAATTTCACTGCTAACTTGAATGGAGGATTAACTTTCGGCCATAAGCTTTATATGCCATACAGAAGCCCAACATAATCTCCGCCATTATCACAGCAGTAATTAATAGCAGAAACTCAACTACATCATTCACAAAATGCCCACATTCACGTGCTATCTATTACTAATAATTAGCCCAATTATTACGTTAATGAAGGTGTCAACACTTGAAATACTGCTTTCATGAAAAAAAGAAAACACGACTTTGTTGTTGTATCAACGACTACACTCAGAGTTCTTGAATGATCACCTCCTCCTGAAATTAAGAATGATCTTTTACTTGATTTAAATAAGCTTCTTTCAGAAAAAAAAAAAAAAAAAAATACCCGACTTACAAGTATAATTAGAATTTACAGATTTTTATTAGATATTTAAAGGATAAAAGAATCTGTCCTTAAATTCACTTTTATACAATAATTCAGTTACAGAAATTGAAGATATCGAATTTCTAATCGATGCCAGTTTAATTATTCCCGATTAGATATTCTTTACTATTAATTAATTTTTTAAAAAGAAAAAAAAAATTAAGAGTTTTAATAACATGTCACAAGGAAAGTGGCTGATAATGCCCAGGCAGAGGCAACCATCAAAACTTTTTCGTATTCATCAATTATTAATATATAATGTTATCATATTACTTATGAATCAGAAAAGGTGATGCCATTCATCATCACATCTCGAAATGCTCACTCCTCAAATCACTCTTAAAGAGAAGAAAAAGATAAAACATGACTAAAAAAAAAAATTCAATTTAATTGAACTATAATAATTCATTAAATTTGGTCTCTTCATATTATAAAATGACAAATAAAAAAATTGGCTGCTTCATCCATTTCCATTTCACTCTTTCAACAACATATTTGGACTCGAATACCCAATTTCTTCTCTTCACTGACCTGAAATTATATTATTTTGTCAAAGAAGAAAGCTGAAACTATGTCGTTCATCAGATGGATACAAACTAGAAAAAAGCTTAAAAACTAAAATAACATTCCAAGTGAATTTCAAATGCAAGAAAGAACAGCAGATGTTTGTTTATCACTTTCCAAATATAAATTTTACAACTATCACTACCATAGCATTCATTTTAAGTATTTCGACAAGACTTCAATCTGGTCAATCTACTTCAATACCAAATCCAGTGTTTCTTTTAGCATCTGAAGTCTCAAGTCATCCATGTGACGCGTTCTTTGACACAGGAATACATGCTAACGAAGTGAAACAACATTACTTATCAAATAGCGGCGGAACCAGGAACTGATCTTGGAGGGGTGAAACCCGTGCTCCCCTTGTTGCTGCCCTGGTGTCACCCGTGGCAAGCCCCAACAAAAACCCCTGCTAGGAGTTTTTCCACGCCGCTGGCAGGCAACGACACACCCGTACAGCCCCCTGGCGCTGCCCCTCTCAAATATATCTCCCTGAATACTATGCTATTCTTATAAGTTTGAAAAGTGCTATTATTCTTCTCAAACATATAACCAATTCTTTTAATTTCCTAGGACTATCAAAAAGTATAAAGTAAAAAACAAAGAAAGGAAAAAAAAAATAATAGTAAGACTTCTATGGTAAATAAACAAAAATCTATCAGTTGAAGTGAAAATATACGAGTAAACGCAGACCACTGCTATATACATATTCTCCACTAAGGAAAAAGATGTAAATTCCAATAAGTACTGATTCAAACACCTTGAATATGACAGTACCGCTTTTGTTGTCCTTTTTCATGGAAAAGGTTCAGAAAGCATAACAAGTGTCAGTAACTAAGTTCTAAGTGCCAAGGGAAGGAGTTGTTATAATGTCAACTTTTGTTCAATGATGGCAAACAAATATGTTATGGTCTAACATTGAGATTTCATTTCAGTGGTAAAAAAGCTTTTGTTGAACGTGAATTCCCTATTGATTGTAAAATTTATTCATTGATATCAAATCTCTCGCGTCAAAGAAGCTTATCATTATTGTCAGGTTGTTCAAGACAATCCCAAGGTACCAACTTGCCCAAAAAGAAATAAATTTTATCAGCATTTCCAGAGCATGCAAGGAAAAACATATTGACAACAGAACATAGGAAAGGGAAAAAAAAATGGAGATTATATATCAACATGATTTAGATAAACTGAAAACAAGACAAAGTAATCGAAGTGAAACAAATTCAAAATTGAGATCCTATTAAAGCATATAGAGTAACATTATTATGATACTAACCATATGTTAAATTCCTTAACTTGATCTTTTTTGCCTCTTTAACAGCACCTAAGACTTCATCCCCCGTTGATATAAATTGGGGCAGTACACAGTGGCTTCTCAAAATGCATTTTACTATTTTCCTCGGTCGCATTCCACTCATCCTCAGGACACTTCAAATTTGACTAAGCAAGTTCAAAACAAAAGTTCATCAAAATATCTGGGAAGCCACACGTAAAAACTAATGTTCATAGCATTACTTCCTTCAGAAGATGATTTCACAAACAGCATCATTTCAACAGAGTTACTTTTCCATTTAACCAAAAGTAGCTGCAAGTAATACTTGCAGAGCACATCAACTGAATATAATAAATCTCACTTTTTAATCACCATAAAAGAGCAAATCAGCTAAAGTTGAACAAGCACCATTCCATAATGCCATGACAACCAACAATGAAGTGTGGCAACTTTCAAGTCTAGATAAATATCATCAGGGTCAACAAATCTTCAACAATGAATTATGCTCTGCCTAAATCTGAAAGAGCAATAGCACGTATCACCAAGGACTTGATGCGTACCCAGAAAACAAGTGTTGAAGCAGAACATTTTATTCTACTTCCTACAATCAGAAACCCAGAAGAGAAATGACTTCTAATCTCTGATGGATTACACATTTTTATAATCCCTAACAATGTTGGATTATAAAATTGAAAGAGCAATAAAGCGTTTCACCAAGGACGTGATGCACAACCAGAAAACAGAACATTTCATTCTAATTCCTACAATCAGAAAC
This sequence comes from Euphorbia tirucalli, assembly GCA_039660915.1. Lineage (NCBI taxonomy): Eukaryota > Viridiplantae > Streptophyta > Magnoliopsida > Malpighiales > Euphorbiaceae > Euphorbia > Euphorbia tirucalli. The sequence continues at coordinate 20,358,119 of CM077639.1, forward strand.
ACAATAGAGAGATGACTTCCAATCTCTTATCGATTACACATTTTTATAATCCCTATGAATATGGATTGTAAAATTTTAACACCTTTTTAAGCTCAGGATCAACATTTTATTCTGATGTGACAATTAATCTTCATTTTAGTGTGCACCACGATTCAGTACTAAGCAGTTAGTTCTGGTCTCAAGAAGGTAAGCAGCAAGGAAAATACGTAATGGAATTTTTAGGGGAAATCACAGAAGGAATTGTACAATGTTGCTCCTCGTCAATGTAGTTTGCTTTGATATCAGTTAAATTTGCACAGCAATTCTAAGCTCCAAACAACTTCACACTTACCGTGTGGTGATGCCTAATGCCATAAGAGAAAATGAAACTGCAAGCCACATGGCAACTATCAGATAGAGAATAACATGAAAAGAATGGCGGCATAACATGCTTCTTTTACTCCCATTACAATGTATAAACGAATATTGATTTAACCTCTGACTTGACCTATCAAGAATAAATAAACCTTACACTTTCGGTATAATACCTGCACTTGAAAAAAAGAATACAACTGCAGCACAGAATTACTCCCCTGATTGTGACTAACATAAATCATTCAGATGAAAGTTATCAAGAAGATAATACTAATTCTAACTGCAAGTTGATGAAAGAAAACTATCAGAGCACACAAATTCCTGAAACAGATAAATATTTCTAAAAGGCTGACCTCTGTGATAGAAGCTGTTGGTCCCCAAAATCTCGTCTTCGTCTTTCATGTAACTGTTAAGGTAGAATCTGTATCAGTTTTACGTAGGGCCACTTTGGGGCTGAGGAAAACAGCTTTCAGCCAAAGAATGGAGGACCTTACTTTGGCTGAAAGCTGTTTTTAGGGCTGCAGAAAGCAACCTCAAATGCACAATTGATAAAAGTCAGATTGTATTCAGGAAAACACTGGAAAAACACTTAAAACTACTTTAAAAGAAAGCAATGAAAGCTAGCTTTCCCTGACAGCACTTTCACTAACAACAATCTCAAACTGGCATTTAGTAAAATAAGGTTTCATACCATCCGTCAATTGATGACACGCATGGAAATGGAAACAAGCATAGATGAAGTTTTTCATTACATCAGACTGGTAGTCATTGGCTAAAACTGCAAGTCTTCTTTGAGGACCCAATGATCAGATAACTTTGCTCAGTGTGCTCAATTTGACCCAGAGAAGCTTTCAACTGCAATCAGCGAAATGATATAACACGAGCCTTTCTAAAATCTGTGGACAAATAAGGGAGACATGTCCCTGTTAATCAAGTGTTTTGTTTTTCTCATAGCCCAGGCCACATTATCTTTTCTCTCTTTTCAGGTTACTCAACTTTGAACACAATTGAGACATGCAACATAAGTTTGTCCGGTCAAACCCAAATAACTTACATTGAAGAGATGGAAAGACATTCTCATTCTGCATAGAGTTGCAAATTTTACTCCCATGTTGGGTAAAGATGGCGAACCAAAAAGCTTTTTCAATGGAGCCCAATTATTTAATATCTAGTCATCCACATCCACAGCTGCAAGCTATGACCTCGAAACAAGAATAAAAAGCTACCATTTGATATGCCCAGCTACATAAAAGAAACTTGAGAATTTTCATATACCAAAACCAATAGGACAAGCACGAGTGAAGCAGAATAATCCTGGTTACTGAAAAGATGCATATATTTGGTTTAAACTTTTTCAGTTTTTTGGTAAACTCAGACCAGCCATTTTTCAGGTTCAACCAACATAGAGCTGAGCCTTCAAGAACTCATGCATAAAAAAATTAGGGATAATTAACAGTCTTAAAAATTAATATTCAATCTTACTGATAAAAGTTGGCGTTGTGTTTACAAAACTAAAATTCGATATCAATTCCAATTAGCATAAATTAGGTGTGTGAAATGATATCCAACCAAACCCTCTTGCTCATCACATAATCTGATCCAGCACAACTAGCACTATATCCGATTATTGACCACAAGATGCCATGAGGCTGGCTGCAAGCCACCAAATTGTGGTCAAAAAACGCTACCAATACAAAGAATCCCCTCCAAGAAACGAAACGTATCTAAAGTTCTAAACAGTTCTCTAACAATGAAGAAAAGACCAACAACCACGGGCTACAGCAATAAAACAAAATCTTCTTCAACTAATTTATCAAAGGATCAAGCAAATTATTGGCAGGCCAATCCATCAACCAATTCCAACCCAAATCCAGTCGAAGAGTCGTTTCTTGCATACAAATCAAAAAAAAAAAAAAAAAACCCGGTGAAATATAAAAAAGCACTCAATTAGACCCCACATACATGATTTAAAGAATCTTGTTATCTGTAGCTTTTTCTATAAAAGTAAGACATGTGCCATTCAACTTTTCCTGTACAACACAATCAAAACCACCAAACGAAGGCCCTACACAAGATCAGAGGTGGTAAAAAAAAAAAGAAGCAACCAATAAAAGATGAATATGCCATTTGGTTATATGCACATATCACGAACCTGAAAGAATATGCGCAGAGAAGATAACAAAAGCAAAATATTGAACTAAAGCTTCTTGAAAAGATCTACTAAAGAGACAATAAAAAAGAGGGCACAAGATTCCGAATTTACAAAAGGATGGACAATTCGGTTTACCCATCCCCTCTTTCTTTCACCACAAAATGCAAAAGACTGTAACTTTTGCTAGCTAAAAATCGAAATTGAGAATAGACATGAATGGAAGAAAAATAACATATGTTAAACACGACGACCTCTGGGCACAAACCAACTACAAAAGAAATAAAAGTAAGTTGGGTGGGGAAGCTAATCTCATCTCAAGCACAGCAATAGGACCACTGCTCTTCATCACCCGCAGCAGAATCAGCAGCATCCTCGTTGCAATAGTAGAAACCACCATTATTCAGAGCAGTCAATGAACATGAAGTAGCCATTAAATAAGGCATGTTGTGGAAGGAGCGAGCAAGGCTGCTAGCTAAAGCAGAATTTCCCATGCCATTATCACTATCTGCATCATCACTGTCTTCATCATGATGGCAAAATTCTTCAGCCCGATGCTTGAGGGTCTGGAACATGAGCTCAGGCTCGTGCTGCATAACCCGGAGGACATCACCACAAGACGGACCCGGCATGGCTCGAGTCACCGCAAAGCTGTGAGGTCCATCACTCTGCGAAACTCGCACAACGCTGGGGCCACCAAACAAGTTGTGAACTCCACCGAGCGCCTCCTCGTAAGCCCCGCCTAGAAACATCCCCAAGTAGTACCTACCACCACCTTCGATCTCATGAAGCGGCAAACAGGACTCACCGCCTATAAATTTGTCAATCTTCCCATCACTATCACAAGTTAAATCAGATAAAACCCCTCTCACCGCTGGCCTCTCATCTAATCGATGGATTGGAACTATGGGGAACAGCTGCCCTATCCCCCATAAATCAGGAATTGATGTAAAAACAGATAAATTCACATGATATATGCGACTTGGCTCCGATAATCCAATTTCTTTACCAACCAATTCACACAACCCATCAACAGCAGCTAATTGTTCCATATTAATAGTACCTTCTTTGAACTGATCAACACATCTCTGTTTCAGTTGGTCTGCATAAAGCAAGCAGGTTTCATAGTCACCTCTCATTGCTGCAGTTGATAAATTATGGTAATCCGAAAGAGCATCCTCTGCAAGCCCCTCAATGAGATATTGAAACCCAGTGTTATTAAATGACTGTGCAGGAGGCATGCTCGCAGACATTGCCTCAAATACCAAAATGGAGTGGTGAGAAACAATAGCCCGGCCACTCTCGCTGCAAATGACAGGATGCTTAATGTTCTTGCGGTCACAGACAAACTTAACTGCTTGGACAACAGCCAAGGCATACTCTTCAAGCCCATAAGCCACAGAAAGATCCGAATTACCAGATTTGGATCCGTCATAATCGATTCCCAATCCACCTCCAATATCGATGACTTGCATGTGAGCACCGAGGCGGACTAATTCACAATAGATCTGAGCAGCCTCACCCACACCATCAGCAAGTAAGGCAGTAGAAGGAATCTGAGATCCAATATGAAAATGCAACAGTTGTAGGCAATCCAGCATTCCTTCTCCCTGGAGCTTCTTGACAACCCGTAGAATCTGGGTCGTGTTCAACCCGAATTTCCCTTTCTCGCCTGAGGTTGAACCGAAATGTCCAGAATGCTTGGTTCTCAGCTTGGCTCGCAACCCAATCACAGGCCTAATAGACATTTTCCTGCTCAAATTAATAACCAAATCAATCTCCTCTTCTTGCTCAAGCACAATCACTGTGTTCAGTGCAAGTTTTCTGGCGAGCAACGCGAGTGAAATGTACTCCGCATCTTTGAATCCATTACAAACAAGGAGAGCATCTGGATTGCCCTTGCACAAACAGCTCATAGCCAAAAGGAGCTCCGGTTTTGACCCGGCCTCCAATCCGAACCGGAATGGAGATCCGAATTTGACGATATCCTCGACAACAAAACGGTCCTGGTTACATTTGACCGGATAAACACCTTGATAATGAGCCTCGTAGCCCTGAGACTGAATGGCGAAGTTGAAAGCTGATTGCAGAGACTCAAGCCGGTTCTTGAGCACGTCAGGCAAACGAACAATCAGGGGCAGCTGCAAGCCAAGACCACCAACAGATTTCGGATCCGAAACTTTCTTCACGATTTTCAAAAGATCGATTTCCTGGTGGGCCAGGGTATCCGCTCCATGGGGACGGACGGCGATGTTGCCGGAGGAGTTGACTGAAAAATAAGGAGCGCCCCATCCGTCGACCTTGTAAAGGGCAGAGGAGAGGGAAGATGACCAATGGGAAGGAGGAGAGTTTTCTATGGTGGTGGTGGTGGAAACTGGTGCCGGAGGAACGCCGGAAAATGGGACGACCGGCGACAGAAGGGAGCTATCCCCGGCATGAAAAGCGTAGCCGGGAGGCGCAACGGCAGCATCTACGCAACAAGCCAGGGCCGGCATCCTCTTCTGCGACGATCTGTTTAGGGTTAAAAAAGAAAGTTAAGAAAGTTAGGGACTGAAAATAATTTTTCTTCTCAGTTTGTGAAGATGGGGGCTTTAAAACCCGCCGAGGCCGAGGCCCCGGCTACCCCCTCAAAAGAAGCAGTAGAAGATCTATTGAAACCGGGCCGATACCCCTCTCTCTTTACCCTATTCTTCTCTCTAATCCCTACACCGACCACTCAGAAGAAGATTTTTTATGCTCAAAACTCACCACCCGAAATTAAACCCTCTCTCACACCACAACTCAATCAAAATCTTCTCACTACTGTATATCGCAAAACCATGCAGATCTAACCGAATTCTAAAAAGAAATCAAATTTCCCCGTAAAATGAGGGAAATTTTTGACAGCATACAACTCCCCAAATAAAAGAGACGTCTAACGTATGTAGACTGAGCGAGAATTGCATGAATGGAGAAGGAGCGTTTTATAGGGCAAGATGAGGTCTGCCCGTTGGGCTGGTGGGCCCCCATCTGGCCCATCTGAAATATCTTTTTCATTTTTAATATTATTTTCTCTCTTAGAAAATTGATTTTTTTTTCTTTTTAATTTTTAGGGCCTGAGATTCGTTTATTGACGATTAATTAGCGATTCAGCGTCGAGTTGCCGCGTGGCATGGAAATTGTGGGACCCGTAATTCGGTTCAAGTGTTTCTTCTTCCCTCCGGAGGCTTCTTCGGCTCCAGTTACAACCTTTTGTTAACTTCGCCGATATTTTTATTATTTAGGTTTAGGTTAATATATCGCGATATTTTCACAGGAAAGTAGCAGGAAGTTTCATTTCTTTATTTTTTTACAGTTAACGGCTGAGATTTTGCCACGTGGAAAAATAGTTAGTTGGTAGTACCCAATTCGCCATTCAAGATTCTGCTCTACAGGTGTGCGTTTGATTGGCAATTTCTTAGAAGGGACGCAAATTTTATAATGGTAACATTTTAATTTCTTTTCCTAAAAAAACACAAATGGAGATAGATATACACGTGGATTGCACGTGCTCTTTTGGTTCTTTTTTTTTTTTTTGGTCATTTTTAGTTTTGGTATGGGCTCAAAATTCATTTGCCTAATGTGTCTTTTATAAAATATTTGTCTTTACCCTTTATGCTATAATTCTAAATTATTTACCTCTTATCATATATGAATTATAATTATATACGCACCAAAATATACAAAAAAAATACATGCAGTAACTAAATGTTTAGTAGTGGTAATTCATTGATCATATTCTTTTTACAACACTACCAGTCAATTAACATTTATTAAAAAATAGGGGATGATTAGGAGTGCCAATTTGGATTGAGAGCTGAAATCGTAATATGTTATCCGCATATTCTACTCCATTATATATGAGATAAAAAATACTAAAAATCATAATTATATTAAGGGTACACAATTTATTTGATCTTGTATTTTTATGTATTGCACAAGAGTTTTAAGTTTTGTTTCTGTGAGCACGGGTTTTTCCCCAGTCTCGGTGATGAGCATCCCTTGCGTTACCTGTGGACCGAACGGACTTGAATTGGACTTGAAAACGATGGAATGTTGCTTAGAGTCCCTCAGACGTCCTGAAAATCGAGCTATCTGCGATACGAAATCCCCGAAAAGGTCTCCCGAGTGATTTCCAAGGTTTAGGGTGCGCGTCAGACTTTTGAAATTTTGCCCCGACTCTAGTACAAACTAGAGCCGGCCGACTCTAGTGGGTAAGACAGGTTGCCTTGCAAAGTCAGGCAACCTGTCTTGCAGAAGGTATGGGCGAGCTTATTTTTCTGAGACGGGCATTTAATGACGAAAAGAAAGATGATAAAGGGAGATATAAAAATAAAGAGAGGGAGATTTGGAAAAAAAAAAGGGGTGGGCTTTTGAATCTTAGAAAAGAAAAAGAAAAAAAAAATAGGGAAAAAAAAGAGAGACAGACTGAAAGAAAGAGCCAGAGAGATAGAGAGCCAGAGAGAATCCAAAAACACAAAGTTTAAACCCTAGAAATCAATCTCAAGACATTAACAACAAGTCACATAACCTTTGCTCATTGATTCGGATCATTTCGGGTTAGTTTCGGAATTGTTTGGTTTTCGGCCGGTTGGACTTCAAGGGCAAATTCTAAGTTTCCAATCTGTTTCTTGACATTTAAAGCATCCAAACAACATCAAGGTAAACTCTGAGAGGTCTTAAATCTGTTTGCATTGTCTTTTCGGTGTGTTTTCTTTGTTTCTGCGAATTTCGGAACCGGATTACCCGAATAGAGCCGTACGGCTCTGATCATGAACAACAGAGCCGGCTGGCTCTGTTCTCTAGGGACAGACTCCCGGTTTGTCCCGATCGGCCAAAAACAGTCTGTTTTCCATTTTGTACATTCTATTGCGATCATTTTCGGCCCAAATCCATCGGTATGCCGTAAAATTTTGGTTTTTATATTTCTATACGTATGGATATTAGTGTTTTTTGTATTTCCCGGGGTTTTATTTTCTGAGTTTTGGGGTAGTTTTATCCGAATCGGATCCATAGTTCAGCATTAGCGGACCCCCGAACCCTATATGGTCCCTGAAAAATATTAAAAATAAATAAAATAGTATTTTCACAAATGTTTTTGGTGTGTTTATTGTATTTTGGACCCTAGATGAAATGCGTATTTAGGAACCAACATGAACGGAACCCCGAGTTCCAGGATAACCGACCCACAAAAACAGCAATTTGCATGAAATCGAGCTAAAGGGTTTTCCAAAATTGATTTTCCAGTACAAAAATTACAGGGCATTTCAAAACCAATTTCCAGGTCTAACCGGTCCGACCAGCCGGGTCGAACCGGTTACCCCCTAAATGCATGCTCCGTTATTCTAAAATCCCCATTCTGTCCTGATTTGAGTCCTATTTGTATTTATAATATAAACTGTGCTAACCAATTTGTTTTGCAATATTTATTTTTATTTTTACTATATTTTATAGACTATTTGTAAATAGGCGGTTGTATTATTTTTAGATCTTCATGTATTTAGGCGATTGTAAAGTGAGGACGAGAGTTTTATATTTTATTCAATTTGGTTGTATAATCGACTTCTATTATTCATTTGTATATTTGTGTGAATGGCTTAATTTCCTGCAATTTCTTTTATGCATTTTTCCCTTAACATCGGATTAATAAATTAAATAAGTTGGGTTAGAGAAAGATAATAAATTGAATAAATATGATTTTATAAATAATAAACGAATACAAGCTCGAGGTTAAGTAGGTAAGTTGCCCGAACCCTGAATCTCTGGATTAGGTACAGCAGTCTGCGCTCGGTAGGGAGTTGTACCGGAATTTCCCGGATGAGCTGATCCGGGTGGCGACTCTGTCACTGATCTCAAAATTTAGGTTTCGAGGTCTTCAAGTTATAAAATGTAAAAACGTTTTCTACAAAAAGAATTTCCAAATAAAGAAACCATTTACTTTTAAAACAAGACAAATAAAACTTGTTTTCCAAAAACATCACACTCAAAACAAACCAATTTTCTTCGGTTTTCTAAAAACCCCCGGCCCGCTTTTCGCCGCGCCTTATTTCTTTATATCGAAAAGGTCATCCGCTCACAGTGGCGACTCTGCTGGGGAATCTTATGTTCCTTAAAAATGTTTTTTCTTAAAAACTTAAGGAACTTAGGCAACTATTAAAATATAACCTCGCTTATATTCGTTTATTAATTTATAAACATCATATTTTTTCATACCTTTGCATATCATGACATTTTCTTCTTCTCAACTCGTCAAATACACTGTTCTCACCCCGGTTTACCCAACAAGTGGCCTACCTCTACCGCCAGGATTAGAGACACCTGATGGGGTAAACCACTCATAGCCCCACATGACCTTACATCGTGTTCTACGGTGGGGAAGTGTTTATCCGCTATGGGAGACTGTATGACCTTTGGTTTTGACTTTGGTCCACATGTAATGACTTAGTAATCTCCCCTAGAATTACCAAAACATAAAATTAAAAATTGAACATTGAGTGTGCGCCTTTGGTATCCCCCGTTGATACCAAAGAGACCCAACACCTAGGAAGAATTACGAGACCAATCGAAAGGAGAAATAAGGTTAGGAGGGAGCGCATATTTTACGTGTGCTAATGTTTGTTTTGTGTTGTTTTTCCTTTCCTTTTTACCTTTCATAAAGCATCCAAAATGCATAATCATCTCATGTACCATTTCTGCTCACATTGTTGTGCAGTCATCTTTAACTACCTATACATATGTGTGACATTTAAGCTGACCATGTCTTCGTGCAGCCATGATATTTAACTCGTATGACATATATATATATATCCTGTGTGCCAACTGTTAGGATTCGTCATTGGAAAAATAACGTGGCGCAGCAGAAAATACACCATTTAAAATTTCCTAGAATCCACCTATCATGTCCAATTACCATTGATCAGAATAAAAACAATTTGAATCAAGAGAGATTAACTCACCGGATTCATCTCCTCTTGAAACTGCTGCAGAATCGTTTCTTGAAACTGCGATCTCCAAAGTCCGGTGCACGACAAACTATTGAGCTGAAACCGGTGCTAGCCGAAGACACAAATGAATGGATGATTAATGCTTGGATTTTCGGCTGTTTGGGGCTGCTCTTGGTGGCTGAAAATTCCCAGCAATAATTAGGATTGAATTAGGTTTTTCTTCCTTAAGTGTGCCCTTATATAGATACCTTGTCTAATTGGGTTTTAATTAGGTTAATTAAACCCAAGCCCACTAAGATTATAATTACATAAATAAAATTTAATTAAAAAGTATATATTATATAATTTAATTCCATTTGGCTAAATTTAATTACCCCTAAATAAAATTAAATCACACTTAAGTAAATACAATACATGTATTTAATTTTCCTACTTAGGAAAATTATTTAATTAATTGTTTACTTTATGTAATTTAATTAATTAATAAATTAATTAATTACATTATGTAAACTTATTAATTAAATTATATTCAACCTAATGTTAATTAATTACCTTGACACCAAATGTCAACTAATTAATTAACGCATTCCTTCCAATATACATTACATGTACAATATCTATAAGTTCCAGCTCAGTTGATCTATGTGCACGATCCTATGGGTCTGTCTTTATGTTGGCAGTAGGCCCAAGGCCCACAAACTGTAAGTGGGTTCTAGCAAACCATTACAGCCCCCAATCAAGACAAAGATGCAGCAGTCTTTAGAAGACACTCACCCGATAGTAATCTCATAGTGTCCTTTGCCTAATGATATCGATATGAATAAACAAGAGGCATGATGTCTGTCATCCTTTTCTGTTGTTTACTATATTTCTTGATCTTGAGTTGACTGATTAGTCAAATAAGCAACCGACTTATTTGGGTATGGCCATACACTTATCAGTCCCACTCATTAAGTGGCCAATGATATCATCTCGGTGTTACCCGAGTGGCAATTCCATCACTTCATCATCAATATCAACATGTTCACCGGTCCACCCAATCATACCCGTATTTAGCATCCTTTTACAGACCTGTTAGGCGTATGTCAAAGTTAACCAGATTCCATATTGATATTATAATGAAATCTGGTATGAGGACAAAAGAGACCTACTCAAGAAAGACCTATGACGCAATAACTATGTGGCTTTCTTGTGCGGATCAATCCAGTCCCATATCAACGACATGTACCTATATTCATGACTGACTATACAAGTACTATGGCTAGTTAAGAACTGCCAAACAATCATTGAATATACAAGTCTGTGGTTCTATTCGTTCCCACGATTAGAACAGACCTGGGATAGGTTTTATGATTATCAATCAATGGATACTCTACTCATATTATAGCACAAGATATAAATGAAATAGATTAATTACCTTTATTAGTGTGACACAAATAATGTATTCATATATGACTCTTAATGTATAATACAAAATACAAGAATCCAATGCCCTAAGAACTAGGGCACACCAACACCGACATGTCCATGAAGCATACACGACATCGTTCCGTGTGTCACGCATTCTAACCATGTTTTCTTGCAGCCACTTATTTGTTTAAGTGACATATATATCCACTCCATTTCATTCCATTTCACCTATTTGGGGACGTTCTAAGAATGCCCATCATGATCATTTCATTACATTTCATATCAGGTACCCTAAAACTACCCGATTTCCGCCCGTGCACCGGATTGCACTGGGCCATTTCACAAAATATCATATCATTCAGTAGTAGACCACAAAGGTCCTAGATTTGCTTCCATGCGACAGTTCACACGATGCCATCACATGACATCACATTCATTCATCATAGGTGTCCGGGTGATGCCAAATCCTGTTTGTGCACAGCGGTTCATGTTGGACCGTTTCATAATATTGTGAAATCATTTGAGGCGCTCCCCGCGTGCCAGATTAGTACACATAGGGGCATTCCATAACATTATCAAAACCATACAAGATGTTCCACGAACACTGAACCTTTGTCCGTGTCCTCAGTGGCACGCGACTTTTCTATAAAATCTTCTCATATCATATGCCTCAAAAGCATCAGAACTCTATTCGCGGGGCAGTTCCCGTGCGACCATTTCATTTCATGCTATCAATCTACAAAGTGTCGAAACTCTGCCTGTGTGCCGCTCACACATGGCCATTTCATGATAATTCATTAGGTGCCTCAAAAGCGCCGACTTTTTACCTCGTGTGATGGTTCACACACTATCTTCTTTGCATTACTTTTGCATAGCATCGGGCATTCTCAGAACGTACAGAATAAAGAATTCATGCCTATTATTGTTTTCATTCATGAAGTATCAAATGCATACAATCATTTGTATGTCATTCATATCATGTTTTGTATAATCATTTCCAAAGCATTAACATTTGTGTAACATTGATACTAACCATGTCCTTCTGTAGCTAGGATATTTTATTTCCATGTGCCGTACACATATTATGTTACATCTCCATGAAACATGCAAGGCATTAATCTGTGTGCGTGTTTTGTGTACTAATCACGTCTTTGTGTCTCTACAATGTTTTATTTAGATGACATAAGCATTCATTCCTTACACACATAACATCATCTTGTATGCCATGCACCCTAACCACATTTTTCTTCAGCCATCTGCATTTTGGATGACATATACATTTGTTCTTTGCACGCACGACATCATCTCGTGTGTCATGCATCCTAACCACATCTTCTGCAGCCACCTGCATTGTGTGACATGTGCATTCACACCACTTCATGTCGTTAATCCAAACAAAGGATGTCCCAAGGGTGCCCATCATAATCATTTCATTTCATCATATGTGTCCCAAAGCCACCCGTGTTTTATTTGTGCTCAGGTTTGCACTCGGCCATTCTTCTATATTCCATTCATTAGGAGACCACCACGGTCTTAAATCTTTATGGCACTGAAGATTATGTTATAATCCAAGGTACTCCTGGAGTGCTGAAGATTATGTTAGATCATCATGCACACACACCACCATAGCATTTACTCCTCTTTCTGCAAGCAATGCCTTGCTTCGATCCGTGGACACCACAGTGTGTCATTCTCCCCGGGGGCATAACTATGTACCCCATCTCAACTCCTCTCTACAAGTAATGCCTTGCTTCGATCCGTGGACAGCCTAGTGTGTCATATCTTCCCAGGGGCATAACTATGCACCCTATTGCAAGTAATATCTTGCTTCGACCCGTGGACACCCCAGTGTGTCATTCTTCCCAGAGGCATAACTATGGACCCCATTTCAACTTTCCTTGCAAGTAATACCTTGCTTCGATCCATGGACATCCCAGTGTGTCATTCTTCCCCAGGGGCATAACTATGCACCCTATTGCAAGTAATATCTTGCTTCGACCCGTGGACACCCCAGTGTGTCATTTCTCCCGGGGGCATAACTATGCACCCCATTGCAAGCAATGTCTTGCTTCGACCCGTGGACACCCCAGTATGTCATTTCTTCTCGGGGGCATAACTATGCACCTTTACAAGTAATATCTTGCTTCGATCCATGGACACCCCAGTGTGTCATTTCTTCCCAGGGGCATAACTATGCACCCCATTTCAACTTTCCTTATAAGTAATATCTTGCTTCGATCCGTAGACACCCCAATGTGTCATTCTCCCCAGGGGCACAACTATGCACCCTTGCAAGTAATATCTTGCTTCGATCCGTGGACACCCCAGTGTGTCATTTCTTCCCGGGGGCATAACTCTGCACCCCATTTCAACTTTCCTTGCAAGTAATATCTTGCTTCGATCCATGGACACCCCAGTGTGTCATTCTCCCCAAGGGCATAACTATGCACCTTTGCAAGTAATATCTTGCTTCGATCCGTGGACACCCTAGTGTGTCGTTCTCTCCCGGGGCCATAACTATGCACCCCATTGCAAGCAATGTCTTGTTTCGATCCGTGGACACCCCAGTGTGTCGTTCTTTCTCGGGGGCATAACTATGCATCACATTGCAAGTACTACTTGCTTCGATCCGTGGACACTCCCGAGTGTAATTCTATCCCTGTGGTGTATATTTATACACCATATTTTATTTTAGCATGCATCATTCCCACCAGCATTCACCGCATCTGCACATTTTCCTTCTTAATTTTGCATACATTTTCATTGGTTCCGAATAGTATAGCATGACATGCCATTACATGAAATCACATATGCAATACATCATCCATATACACATGCATAACATATCACGCCTTCATGCATACATTGTTCCTTGTTTGGTATCTGCCACGCATACACTCGACGACACTAACAAGTGCTCTCATCAGAGGAAAGAATTTTGAGGATGGCCAACCGAAAGAACTTCAACGCCATAGCAGATGTGGTGGAAGACTATGTCGCTTCATCTCGATTTCGAAAGGCAGTTAGGGAGGAAGCGGAAGCAATGCTGAGAGAAATGCTGGGGGATGATCTTGACATAATAGAGATGCTGACGGCGAGATGCACTGAATTGGAAATCCGGGTGGCAGAGCTCGAAGGGAAAATAAGGGACATGACGAACACAGACTATAATATTGGCATTGATAAGAAGCAGAATGCCTAACTTGTTGATACTCCTTCTCAACACCTCAGAAGGCCCTCTCACCAAAATTTGGGCTTATCGGGATCGTCCAATGAAGGAGAACTGAAAAGACTTCTCGACACCAATGCCAACATTGACTCTGCTTCGCGACAAATCCAGAGTTCACCTCCCGAAGATAAATGGATAGTCACATCCTCTGGATCTCATTCAGTGACCAGACTATTCGCCATCTGCAGAAAGATGAACCTACTATAGATTGTTTGACCATATGTGGCGCCAATGCTAGAACAAAAGGATAACTACTGGAGCTATCATGTGATGGCCAGTCATCGGACTAATGAATGTGCCGGTCTGCGAAGGAGGATCCAAAAGTTGGTCAACGAAGGAAAATTGAGGGTGTCGTCTACCTCCAATAAACAACCATGGGCAATCAAGGAGACCACCAATGACATTCCTCAATCCTTCCAGGGAGAGGAATATGATGAAGAGCTACAGGGTCTGATCTGACGAGAACGGGGCAATGGTACTGAAGTCGAAACAGTGACTGGTCGGGGGCAAAAAAAAAACCCCTCGAAGCTGTCCTTTTTGTAGGGAACTCATTTTTGTTGTCGTGGTGTATTAACGTCATTTTGAATGCAATGCATTTTGTTATCTTCTTACTTATATGGTGATTGCATATACATGGCATTATGCATGCATTTGAGTATCTAAGATGACATATCAAACACACATAATATTAAAGTGCATGACATCAATCTGAATACTATAGGGAACCTAAAAGCGAACCTGGTCCTGAATGAACTCTCTCTTGAAAGGTGAGCTTGTGAGATAAATAAAATGATATGATGGTACCACTTCCGCCAAGGCATCTGTTGATCCAACTCAATGGTCCTTACAAAGCACTACCAAGCCTGCCCTGAAATTTCAACTGGAATGGCACACACGATGCCCAATCCTTTCTAAACCAAAAGCCATCTTTGAAACTCCAAATCCTACCTAAAAACCTAAAAAGCCCTCCACGAGGCAAAATCAAATCTAAAAAAAAAACTCTCCTTGAGGCAATTACACCAAAAAAAAAAGTCCTCCCAGAGGTAAAACTTGGTCTCATATCCCAAGGCGGCCTTCCATGCCAAAATCCTAAAGCTAAAATCCCTCGACCTCACCAAAATCTCCAACCCATGGAGTATTCAAATGGTTTTTATCACCTTCATCACTTTATCATGTGCAAAATGCTGAAGCAATTTTGGTTGTAGTGCATACATTATCTTGTTCTTGTGACATTCATATGTACATGACATTATGCATGCATTATTCATCCAAAAAGCATATCAAACATACATGACATGCATGAGTTTGAATGCAGTAGGAAAACCAACAGATGGTCATGGTTGGAGCTTGGTTCACCAAAAAAAAAAAAAGGATCTCATAGCATTAAAGGGTAATCTTAAGCTCCCGGCATTGTCAGATCCTTCCCTCCTATCTGTGAAAGATTTGGACTTTCCTGTCCTCAAAACCAAAGCTCTTCTCCTTTCCTTTTCCAATTTCTTCCACACCTTCAACACCCTTTGTCTTTTGTTTACCACCCAAACCACCAACACCTATTTAACAAAACCTCTTTTCACCCTATTCTCTGAACTGACCCTATGAAGCCTTATTTTCCACCATCAATGGCTTCTAACAAGAAGTTGAACCCCAATGCTGTTTCATATTTGCATCATCTCATCACCATAAAGGTAACAAGGGTATATGACAAAGTACTGACTTAATCAGTCTTTGCTTTTCATCAACCTGTATAGGATTGGGGATTCTTTTTCTATCCCATGCCGCTTCTCTTCAACCTGAACCCCCAGACCAAACATTTTGTAACCTCAGACTGACAGGAAAGGCCTTGATTTCATGACGGAGAGAGGATTTGAATATAAGCCTACTTCAATTAAGCTGGAGTTTGCCAACGTTCAAGCAACCGTTGATGGAACTCCTGAGTAACCACTGTTCTCGCCCAGAAAAACCCACACTATAGCTTATACTGGACTCACCAAGCAAGAGATGGTTTTGTTGAGCAAAATGTGCTACAAAAAGAAGAAGACCGATGCTTACCCCTATGAACTTCACCAACAGTGTTGGAGCAACCGGATTTTACAAAGCTTTCAACAATCATGAATGGGATGTTCCCATCAACAGAAAGACTTGCAAAGCTTGCTGTGCTAATATCCAGGGGAAAGTTGCATTTACCAACCATTTCAAGAACCCAGTCTTCAGCTGTAACAGAAGTGACTACTTACCAGTGGTTCTTTCATCTCCTAGCCACGGTGTGCGTTGCTCTAGGGTTATTGTGGTTCACAGACAAAGGAAAACCACAATTAACTCAAGTCATTCTAAATCAGGACATACCTTAAAGGACTAAAAGCTGTGTCCATCTTTGGCAACCGTGTGTGAATTGGAATCTAGGGTGGATTAAGGACATGAATAACAGTTCCAGACCCTTGGAGATGTCAGTGGTTAATTAACTCCATCTCAGGTGGTCTACTTAACAGAGGCAGTTCCATCCAGTGGTCGGCTGTACACTTTGATAACATCCCCAGCGGATTCTTCAAAAAAAAAGTGTAATGAAGGAACATTGATCTACACCAGAGCCACAGGTTGGATTTTCCTAATGCATTCATATTCATCATATCATAAATGTTTCATATGTTGTTTTTATGCTTAATATGCATGTTGTAAGCACCGGAATTTTGCTAAAAAAAAAAAGCAGATGTCACATGACTGTAATATACAGTCGTGTGAATTGTTACAGTCGTGCGATTGTAATTAAAAATATTACAGTTGTACGATTGTAACGACGCCGATTTGCAGCTGCCAACACCTAGGAGGCAGAGATTGCGGGCTGCAAAGGGGGAGCAATTAATGCCCGCCCCTTTAAAGCAAGATAGGGCAGCTGAGGATGAAAAGAAGAAAAGGGGGAAAGATTTGTTTGGTCTGAAAAAATCTGGTGAGAGAGAGAGGTTTAGAGAGAGATTTTGAGAGAAAAAAGAAAGGGAGAGGAAACACAACAAAAAAAAAAGATCACACTTCTTCTTTTTCTTCTTAAAATCTTAAAGCTAGTATTAAAAACTTGTTGAAAATCAATAGAGTAATAATCTGATCCCACAAACACATCAAAATCTTGGACTTAAATCACCAAAATCCCAAGCATTTTGGATTTTTGGACACAAAGCTCTCAACCCCAATTCAAGAGGAAAAGTGAAAATTCGTGTGGATTGGAGCGACGCCAGGGGTCAAAATGACTTGGATAAGCCTATAAAAGGTAGGCACTCCCTTTTCCTTTTACTTTTTCCTGCTTTCTGGGTGTTGGATGTGATTTTCGTGCATTTTCACCTTATTTCTGCATTTCTGCTTTTGGAAATCAAGAACAATCGCACGACTGTTCTTGGATTTGATGAACAGTCATACGACTGTATATACAGTCGTACGAGTATTCTTGATTTCCAGGTATTTTTGTCCCAGATTATTTCAAATAAAGTTTTGGTGAGATTCTGACTTTGGAATGTTTACAGTCGCACGACTATAAATTATAGTCGCACGACTGTAACTTATTTTTCAGAATCAGAATTTCCGTTTTTATCCCTAAAAATTTTCCGAAAACCCATAAAAATTCAAAAAACCCCAAAAATCATCAAAATGAATTTTGTTGTGTGCATTCACGACCATAGATTCAATTTTTAGTAAAATTACATTTAGAACAATGCCACGACGGAGACCCAGTTCTCCCGAAAACCGACCCACCTCACATGTAAAAAAAATGTATGTAAACCGGTAAAATTGTTTTCAAAAATGATTTTCCCATAAAAACCAAAAATACAGGGATGTTTCAAAATGTTTTCCAGGTCTAACCGGACCGGCTAGCCGAGCTAATCCGGTTATCCCCTAAATGCATGCCCCCAATTCTTGATTTCCCATTCTATCCTATTCGAGTCCTAGTTATGGCGTGTTATATATTGTGCTAACCCTCTGTTTTGCAGCTTTTTATTTTTTATTTTATATGTATTTAATAGAATTAATCGTGTATTTTAGGCGATTATAATATTTTTAGATAAATCGTGTATTCTAGGCGCTTGTAAAAGTGAGGCTGAGAGTTTTTATCTTTTTATTCGATCGGGTTGTAATAATTTAATCTTTACTATTTTACCTTAACCTGTATGAGCGCTGTATGTCTATTTACTTCAATAAAATTGACTTTAGAATTTGAAATACCATCTATGAACATTGACCAATATTTATTTTAATTAGACACGAAATAAGGGACTTATCCGGACCTGAATTTCTGGATAGTGTAGCAACCGTTCGTCCGGTTCAGCTGCATTATAAATTTTCCGGTTGAGCTGAGCCGGGTGGCGACTCTACAATATTCATCGAGACTTAGGTTTCGCTTCTTTTAAGAATTAATTACATTTATTTTTCAAAACCGATTTTCCATTTATAAAACCCCCATGCAAGGGAGGGGCCCGCCCGAGATCGAGATGCCCCTTCCGAGAGGGAGTCTCGCGTTCCGTCGAAAATGTTGTCCGCTCACAGTGGCGACTCTGCTGGGGAATGCTTAAAAACTTTTATTGAAAAACTTAAAAGAATTTTGACAAGCCCCGAAAAGTGTCTAATTAAAATAAGGTGGATGATTCTCGATTGGTATTTCATTTTGCATTATTAGTTAGACATGCTTGCATTAGGTTAAATATCCCATTTTAGCCCGGTGGATTGTTGAAGTGTCGCCTTTGTTCCTCATGGTCTTAGTGGCACGGATACGAAACACCACCCATAGCCTCGTACGAACCCCTTCGTTCGGACCCTTGAGTGGGGAGAAGCAAGGAGTATATTTCACTATGGAAACCTTGATTTTAACCCGACTTGGACCGAACTCATATAGGCAGCCCTAGTTCGATTCCCTTAGGATACCAGAATAAATCGTGTGTAAATAAATTAATATCGCGCCTTCATCATCCCCGGTTGGTGATTGAAGAGAACCCCACCTAGGACTCGGTTAGAATTTTTGAGACCGACCACGCTTGGAGAAATAAGGTTGGAAGTATTCGCTTCATGTGCTACGTGTTACACGCTTCTCGATATTTCACGACATACAATAATCACCATTTTCCATACACAATCAACATTTTCCATTCATAAAACATTTTGTGTGATACTAACCCATATTTTTATGCATCCACGTGCACTTTATTTTCGTGTGCAATCATTAAATCATGCGTTTGCCATTCATACTAGCCCTTTCTTTTTCAGCCATAACATTAAATTTGTGTGATTAGCATTTTTCACATAGCATACATAACATCATTATATGTGTCATGCACCCTAATCATGTTTTTGTGCAGCCATTTGCATTTTGTGTGCCATAAGCATTCACGACAAATCACCTAAATTAAATTAGGGGCATTCCAAGGACGCCCACCACGATCATACCATTCCATCATATATCGGGTATCCCAAAATACCGGCGTTTTGCCAATGCACCGGATTGCATTCGGCCATTCCACCAAATCATTTCATTCAATAGGGACCACAACGGTCCTAGGTATATTTCTGTGTGACAGTCCACACGATACATTTCATGACATCATATCCATTCATCATAAATATCATATAACATCGTGATCCACATCGGGTTGCTTCATGACATTAATATATCATTCAAGGCGCTCTCCGAGTGCTGGATTAGTATGCATGTAGGGGCATTTCATAACATCCCAAATCATACGAGGTGTTCCCCGAACGCCAAGCTTTGGTCCGTGTCCTTGTTACTCGCGACTCTCTCATAACATCATTTCATATCATATGCTCAAAAGCATCAACACTCTGTCCATGGGCTGGTCCCATGCGATCATTTCATATCATCTCATAGACCTACAAAGCGTCAAACTCTATCTGTGTGTCGATACACATGGGACTATTTCACGAAATTCATTAGGTGCCGCAAAGGTGCCGAACTTTTATCCGCGTGGCAGTCCACATATGACATTTTTGCATAAAATCGGGTGCACTTGGAATGTCCAAAATAAAAAAGAAATGAATAAAAAGGTCACATTCATTATCATCCATATTCACAAAGGATCATCCAAGTATTATCATCCATACCATCCAACCATGCACTTTTTAGCCCTAACAGTCTTTATGTGCATTAAAGCAGAATAAGCTGGGGCGTCCGAGAACAAGATCCCAGTCTGCAAGAGCATGTGAGAGCGAAAGATCTGTCGAATTAAGCAGTGCAACAGAGTCTGGGGAAGAAGTAGCAATGGCTGACCAAATGCCGAACATTGCTAGTGTTCTGAAAGACTTCTTTCGATCCTAAGACTTCCGGGATATGCTGAAGGAAGAACTGAGGGCTATTGTTAGGGAAAGTGGTGAAGTTGGTAATGGTGGAACCGGGAAAGAAAAAGAAGGGGAGACCTCTCAATATGGGGCTGATGCTTCGGCTAGTATAGAAAAGCTGCAGGAAATCGAGGCAGCTATGGAACAAAAAATGAAGGCCAAATATTCTGAGCTGGATGAGATGTTAGCTGAGCTGAAAAAGGGAGCCAACATCAGTTCGGGTTCCAAGCAGGGCGTCAATGTGGATGCCATGATAAACAAAGGCATCGAGACATTCCCTGTAGGGTTCCAAGTCCCCAAAATTCCTTCTTACAGAGGGCTCGGATCACCAGAAGCTCACATCAACCTCTATGCCCGTATAATGCTGACCGCGGGTGCTACCAAACAGCAGTTGGTCAACTTCTTCCTAACAACACTAGAAGAATGAGCTTTGAACTGGTACAACTCTCTAACAGAGGAAGTACAGTCGAATTGGGGAACACTGTCAGTGGCCTTCATCAAATACTATAGCTTCAACACAAAGATCCAAGTGAAGCTATATGACTTGGAAAGGGTTAAGCAGAAGCTCAATGAACCCTTTGATGAGTATTATCAAAGGTCGATGAACAAGATGATCCTGCTAAAGAATCACCCCAATGAAGATGAGCTGATTCAAAAACTGATTGAAGGCAGCAGGGATGTCTACAAAGACAACATGAAATTCCATGCTTTCAATGAACTCAGCGAGGTCTACAACATGGCCATGAAGGTTGAGAGGGACGAAGAAGAAAAAGCAGCCAATCAAAAGGGTAGTAGAAGCTTCAAGCACGGCTTCGGCTTCACAAACAAGAGTGACCAATCCCCAGAGGATAAGCCAACTGAAGTTGCTGTAGTGTCTCACCAACAAGGGGATCAAGCCGGAGATTCGTAAATCGAGGCCTATCCCCATGGACCCTTTCTTTGGCCAAGATTTTTGCAAAATGCAGGAATGGTTGCCTTTTGACTTCTCTGAAGCCATTCGAGAAGCCGGCTGAGACAGACAAAGGCAAGTTCTACTCCTATCATGTGACACTGGGGCATCACACGAATGACTGCAAGCAACTACTGAGGGCTATTCGACAGATGATCGCGAATGGGAAAATCATGGAGCCACCTTTGAAGCCCAGTGTGCAGACCAATCCTTTGCCCAGCTTTGACTAGTCCAATCGAAGTAGGCAATGCAGCAGCAAAAGAAGACCCTCCGCATGTGGAGGATGTTAATTATTTTGATGTATCTGTTTTTATTTTTTATCTTGTTTTGTGAACAATGCAGCCTACGAGGCGTTTAATGTAATGTAATTTGATTTCAATTATTTGTGTGATATTTTCATGGATGGAACACTGTGCATGCATACAAACATTCATTTAATGTCTTTAGCATACATGACACATTATCACGTGAAATGAACCTAAGGATAGATGAGCATCCAAAATGATATCCGCCTTGAAAGACTCCACTACTGATGAGAGAAAGAAAAGAAAAATTGCAAAAATGCCTAAAAGCATGGAAGACCTTCACCTAGTCCTATAACGGCGTGCATCGACAAAGGATCGCATGATACAGGATTTCAAAGAATCTAAAAGACAAGTCTAGCCAAACCGAAGTTCAAAAAAAAAACATGGTTTCAAATTCCAAAATAAGAATGCACATCTTTCGCACCATAGCATCCCCGATAATAGAACGCAAGTTCTGGGGCAACAGTACAATCATTCCAGAATAAAGGAGAGAGGCACCATGCATCGCCTCCATACCACCCATAAGCCATCAGGATGGTTCAAGCAGCTAACAAGCACATAAAAAAGCGTGGCCATCAACCTGCAAGATCAAAGCAGTCCTACCAAGAAAGACAGAGACCAAGTCGTCAACCTCTTTCAATCGGGACAGGCTCAGGTTTCCATATAAAAAAAAAAAGAGTCCGATGGATTGAAAATCACGAAAGCAATCCATGCAAAAGTTAGGACAGTGAGGTGAGCGCCACTGGCAGGAAAATCCACAGGGACCAGTTGGTGGCAGTTGTGGGTTCGGTCGAGATGGATACCATACTCATCTTGTCCTTAATTTCATCTCATATATAATGTGCTTTATGCCAAAACATTATCAATGAGTGAATGAATGAATGCCTTACCTTGTTCATTTAAAAAGCCCAAGTTTGCTTGAAATTGAATTAACACCGTGCATCATATATGGCTATACGCTTGTGAGCTTTAGCAACAACGATGGAGCAACCAAATCCTACAAGATTTCCCATAATCATCTCATCATCAGAGAGTGTATTGGAAGTCTTCTTCCAATTCCACGACATCTTTAAAAAAAAAAAGAGCTCGCTGAGGTGAAAACCGAAAAGGCATCTCAGGCAAAAATTAAAGCAGCCCGCTAAGCTGAAAACCCATATTGGGCAGTTTAGAAAAAAAATTAGGGCATATGAAAGCTCGCTAAGGTGAAAACCGAAAAGGCGCCTTAGGCAAAAGTTAGAGCAGCTTACTGAGTTGAAAACCCATTTTGGGTGGCTCAGGCAAAATTTAGAGCATTTCCAAATCCATGAAACCTAGGGGTAAAGAAGGCAAAACTCCTCCATCATTCCCCCAGCAGGAACATTTCATTAATCCCCAACAAGATCCTCTACATTGTTTCTCAATGACATCGTTACCAAGAACATCGTCATTTTCTCTCCAACAGTCATCATACTTCCTCATTAGCCATCATATATCCATGGCGGGATTGCAAGAATTACATTGCACCCAAAATTTTACTTCTCCAACTGTGGACGATCAAGCGCACAACATATCTTCCCCAGAAAGAACCTGGAGTGTCAAGATTGAACAAATGGCGTAAAATGTATTTCTAAAGTTCATTTTCATATGCACACATTGAAATGTATACATGCATTCAAATCATACATGCATACATGCACATACATATCACGACCAACCTAAGCGCAGGTATCCACCATTATCATCGGACTGTTCTGAACCAGGATCGCTCTCAAAGCAGAGATGGCACAACGCCGGGGCATCTATTGGGCCTTAAAATATGAGAAGGATCCGCACAAATCCAAATCTCATCATAACAAGTCTCCAAGGGGCAGAACAATCAAGCCGTATTTATCCTTGATCGAAGGGGCAAAAATTTTTTTTTCCAAAATTATCGATCAAGGGATAAATACTCATCCTCAAGCCAACATCAAAATTATCATTCCTAAAGCTATCTCCTTTTCTTCATTCAAGCCAGATTTTGAACCCTTGAACTCCATTGCGTTCAAGCATGGTTACAGATCCTTGAACCTATTTCTTCATTCAAGCTAGATTTCAAACCCTTGAACTCCATTGCGTTCAAGCATGATTACAAATCCTTGAACCCCTTTCTTCATTCAAGCTAGATCTCAAACCCTTGAACTCTATTACGTTCAAGCATGGTTACAAATCCTTGAACCCCTTTTTTCATTCAAACTAGATTTCGAATCCTTGAACTCCATTGCGTTCAAGCATGGTTGCAAATCCTTGAACCTCTTTTCTTCAGTCAAGCCAGATTTTGAACCCTTGAACTCCATTGCGTTCAAGCATGGTTACAGATCCTTGAACCCATTTCTTCATTCAAGCCAGATTTCAAACCCTTGAACTCTATTGCATTCAAGCATGGTTACAAATCCTTGAACCCCTTTCTTCATTCAAGCCAGATCTCAAACCCTTGAACTCCATTGCGTTCAAGCATGGTTACAAATCCTTGAACCCCTTTCTTCATTCAAGCTAGATTTTGAATCCTTGAACTCCATTGCGTTCAAGCATCGTTGCAAATCCTTGAACCTCTTTTCTTCAGTCAAGCCAGATTTTAAGCCCTTGAACTCCATTACGTTCAAGCATGGTTACAAATCCTTGAACCCCTTTCTTCATTCAAGCCAGATTTTAAGCCCTTGAACTCCATGGCGTTTAAGCATGGTTACAAATCCTTGAACCCCTTTCTTCATTCAAGCCAGATTTTAATCCCTTGAACTCCATTGCGTTTAAGCATGGTTACAAATCCTTGAACCCCTTTCTTCATTCAAGCCAGATTTTGAACCCTTGAATTCCATTACATTCAAGCATGGTTAGAAATCCTTGAACCTCTTATTTCATCATTTCAAGCCCATCCAATTCTAGGAAGATTTCAAATCCTCAAAATTTCTGCAGATTTGCCTCGGGTAACCTAGACCCGATATCGACTTAGTTCTACATCAAACCCATTATTTCATCCAAGCTAGATTTTGAATCCTTGAACTTTTTCAAGCAAGATTCCCAATCCTTGAAAACCTCTCCAAGGTAGATTTTGAATCCTTGTACTTTTTCAAGCAAGATGCCCATTCCTTGAAAACCTCTTCAAGCTAGATTTCGAATCCTTGAACTTTTTCAAGCAAGATTCCCAATCCTTGAAACCTCCCCAAGCTAGATTTCGAATCCTTGAACTTCTTCAAACATGATTCCCAATCCTTGATAAACACCTCTCCAAGCTAGATTTTGAATCCTTGAACTTCTTTAAGCATGATTCCCAATCCTTGTAAACCTCCTCAAGCGTGATTTTGAACCCTCGAAACCTCTTCAAGCCTGATTCTTAATCCTTGAAAACCGCCCAAGTCATATTTTGGATTCTTAAAGATCGATTCAAGCAAGATCCTAGATCATGGAAGCCAATTCAAATCTCCAGCATTGCCTCGGGTAACCTAGACCCGGTATCAGCTTATTTCATCATCAACTCTGCCTCGGGTAACATAGACCCGATATCGGCTTATTCCATTCAATCAACTCAACACATCACCACATCAGTGAAGCTTCAGCAACTCAGTTACATGTATTATTTCCTATATCTGTGGCGCTTTGAGTCGCGTTTCTCAAATTCCCATCAACTATCCCAGACTAAGATTGGGTAGTGAATTTGATCACGCGAGGGACAGCTGTAAGCGCCGAATTTTTACTAAAAAAAAGCAGATGTCACACAACTGTAATAAACAGTCGTGTGAATGTGTTACAGTCGTGCGACTGTAATTAAAAATATTATAGTCGTGTGACTGTAATTAAAAATATTACATTCGTACCACTGTAACGATGCCCACTTGCAGCTGCCAACACCTAGGAGGCAGAGATTACAGGCTGTAAAGGGAGAGCAATTAATGCCCGCCCTTTTGCAGTAAGATAGGGCGGCTGAGGATAAAGAGAAGAAAAGGGGGAAAGATTTGTTTGGTCTGAAAAAATCTGGTGAGAGAGAGAGGTTTAGAGAGAGATTTTGAGAGAAAAAAGCAAGGGAGAGGAAACACAACAAAAAAAAAAAGATCACACTTCTTCTTCTTTTTCTTCTTAAAATCTTAAAGCTAGTATTAAAAACTTGTTGAAAATCAATAGAGTAATAATCTGATCCCATAAACACATCAAAATCTTGGACTTAAATCACCAGAATCCCAAGCATTTTGGATTTTTGGACACAAAACTCTCAACCCCAATTCAAGAGGAAAAGTGCAAATTAATGTGGATTGGAGCAACGCCAGGGGTCAAAACGATTTGGATAAGCTTCTAAAAGGTAGGCACTCCCTTTTCCTTTCACTTTTTCCTGCTTTCTGGGTGCTGGATGTGATTTTCATACATTTTCACCTTATTTCTGTGTTTTTGCTTCTGGAAATCAAGAAAAGTCGCACGACTGTTCTTGGATTTGATGAACGGTCGTACGACTATATATACAGTCGTACGAGTGTTCTTGATTTCCAGGCATTTTTGTCCCAGATTATTTTAAATAAAGTTTTGGCGAGATTCTGACTTTGGAACGTTTACAGTCGTACGACTGTAACTTATTTTCCAGAATCAGAATTTCCGTTTTTATCCCCAAAAATTTTCCAAAAACCCATAAAAATTCAGAAAACCTCAAAAATCATCAAAATGAATTTTGTTGTGTGCATTCACGACCATAGATTCAATTTTCAGTAAAATTGCATTTAGAACAATGCCACGATGGAGACCCATTTCTCCCGAAAACCGACCCACCTCACATGTAAAAAAAAATGTAAACGGGCAAAATTGTTTTCAAAAATGATTTTCCCACAAAAACCAAAAATACAGGGATGTTTCAAAATGTTTTCCAGGTCTAACCGGGCCGGCTAGCGGAGCCAACCCGGTTATCCCCTAAATGCATGCCCCTAATTCTTGATTTCCAATTCTGTCCTATTTGAGTCCTAGTTATGGTGTGTTATATATTGTGCTAACCCTCTGTTTTGCAACTTTTTTATTTTTTATTTTATATGTATTTAATAGAACTAATCGTGTATTTTAGGCGATTGTAATATTTTTAGATAAATCGTGTATTCTAGGTACTTGTAAAAGTGAGGCTGAGAGTTTTTATCTTTTATTCGATCGAGTTGTAATAATTTAATCATTACTATTTTACCTTAACCTGTATACGCGCTATTTGTCTATTTACTTCAATAAAATTGACTTTAGAATTTGAAATACCATCTATGAACATTGACCAATATTTATTTTAATTAGACACGAAATAAGGGACTTGTCTAGACTCGAATCTCTGGATAGTGTAGCAGCCGTTCGTCCGGTACAGCTGCATTATAAATTTCCCGGTTGAGATGAGCCGGGTGGCGACTCTATAATATTCATCGAGACTTAGGTCTCGGTTCTTTTAAGAATTAATTCCATTTATTTTTCAAAACCGATTTTCCATTTATAAAACCCACACGCGAGGGAGGGGCCCACCCGAGATCGAGGCGCCCCTTCCGAAAGGGAGTCTCGCGTTCCATCGAAAACATCGTTCGCTCACATATGTATTATGCCATTGCATGTAAATGTCTCTGTTTAGGCTACAGCACGCAGCAAACCAGACTTAATGAAGCATTTCACATCCAAACCCAAACCTCCAACACTTGGACCAGGTAAAAGCTGAATCATGAATTATCATCAAGGACAATCCTATCATGATCCCCAGTGGAATTGTCAAGGCACATCCTCCAATCCTAAGACAAGCCAATGCTAAGACATCCACTTGACTGGTGCACTCTTATAGACTTGGCCATCGTTCAAAAAAAAAAACCACAACGATCTTCAGCGAGAGAATCTCCGATACGGAAAACCGAAAGGACGTGTTGGTAACAAGAAGAGAGTGACATACAGAGGCAGTGTCACTTTTGATTTTCCTATCGTATTCATTCTGATGTCATCATAAGGATATTATGCATGCTTGATTTTCTGCTTAGATGTTCATATTGCATGCATCGTGCCATTGCATATAAACACCCATCAGTAGGTCATTGCATCCAAACCCACGGTGGCATCAACGAAATTGTCACTACAAATGATAGCTACCGGCTCAGTTGTACCATCCCCAACATAATTATCCCTGGCAGAGTGGTCCCCAGTAGGATCAACCCCACGGGGTCTCCAATAAAATCCTTAGGTGGGTTTCCAGCAAGGCTCCCCACAGGGTCTCCAATAGGTCTACAGCGAGATCAAATGGATCAGAATACTCTCCAGCTGAGTCCTCAGCCAAAACGATCCCCACTGAGTCAGTATCCTCAATAAAGTCATCCGGCGGACGCAGTCCCCACAGGAGTCGTCAGGAGGCAAAATTTCACTCCCCAGCATAGTGTAGATACCAAAAATATATTAGAAGCATCATGACACATGCAAACACACGAATTATGCATGCATTCACGCATACATGCATCAAAACACCATCCTTGTGCTGCCTCTCTGCCTTATAGAGGGGACAGCATATCATCTTATTCGACCTTGTCGACCCAATGGACAGGGAAGAATGTCTGTTAACGAACTTCTCGCCCTTAACAGGTATCTAGGGGTAGAACAATAGACCAACTCATTCAACCTTTAGCCACAGAGCAGAGGAAGAACATCATTTCAATCCTGTCATCACTGAGGCAGGAAAGAAATGCCTATTAAAGATGTTTCTTGCCCTTAACAGGTATCTGGGGGTAAGACAACACCAACCTCATGCTGCTTCTTCGACTCATAAAGGAACAGTATATCATCATCTTATTCGACCTTGTCAACACAATGGACAGGGAAGAATGTCTGTTGACGAACTTCTCGCCCTTTACAGGTATCTGGGGGCAGAACAACAGACCAACTCATTCGACCTTTAGCCACAGAGCAGAGGAAGAAGATCCATTTCAATCCTATCATCACAGAGGCAGGAAAGAAATGCCTATTGAGGAGTTTCTTGCCTTTAACAGGGCTTTGGGGGCAAGAAAACCAACCTTGTGCTATCTCTTCACCTCATAGAAGGAACAACACGTCTCTCTAGCTTCAACCTTGTCGCCACATAGGCAAGGAAGAAATGCCTATTGTGGATTCGCTTGCCTTTAACAGGTATCTGGGGGCAAAGCAATTCAATCATATTTATTCTTGATCGAGGGGGCAAAAATTTCTGTTTCCAAAACTGTCGATCAAGAAATAAATACGCTACTTAGCACCAACATCACGGATGCGCTCTACCTCAGAGAGCCAACATCACGGACGTGCTCCACCTCAGAGAGCCAACATCACGGACGTGCTCCGCCTCAGAGAGCCAACATCACGGACGCGCTCCACCTTAGTGAGCCAACATTACGGACGCGCTCTGCCTTAGAGAGCCAACATTACGGAGGCGCTCCACCACACTGAGCCAACATTACGGACGCGCTCCGCTATAGTGAGCCAACATCATGGATGCGCTCCACCATAGTGAGCCATCATCACGGTCATGCTCCACCGTAGTGAGACAATGTCATGGGAGTACTCCCCCGCAGTGAGTCAACTTGGAACTACGGCTGGCATCTCCACCAAGGAACACCAGGTACGTTTCCTTTTCCTCCCTCACCGCGCTCCCAGTCGCGAGACCAAATTCGATCTAGGCTCCACAGCCCACGATGATCCGACTTTGATCCCGCGAGGGGCAGCCTGTGAGCACGGGTTTTTCCTCGGTCTCGGTGATGAGCATCCCTTGAGTTACCTATGGACCGAACGGACTTGAATTAGACTTGAAAATGATGAAATGTTGCCTGGAGTCCCTCAAACATCCTGAAAATCGAGCTATCTGCGATCTGAAATCCCCGAAAAGGTCTCCCGAGTGATTTCCAGGGTTTAAGGTGTGCGTCGGACTTTCGAAATTTTACCCCGACTCTAGTACAAACTAGAGTCGGCCAACTCTAGTGGGCAAGACATGTTGCCTCGCAAAGTCAGGTAACCTGTCTTGCAGAAGGTATGGGCGAGCTTATTTTTTTGAGACGGGCATTTAATGACAAAAAGAAAGATGATAAAGGGAGATATAAAAATAAAGAGAGGGAGATTTGGAAAAGAGGGGGGGCTTTTAAATCTTAGAAAAGAAAAAGAAAAAAAACAGCAAAAAAAAAAAAAGAGAGACAGAGTGAAAGAAAGAGGCAGAGAGATAGAGAGCCAGAGAGAATCCAAAAACACAAAGTTTAAACCCTAGAAATCAATCTCAAGACATTAGCAACAAGTCACATAACCTTTGCTCATTGATTCGGATCATTTCGGATTAGTTTTGGAATTGTTTGGTTTTCGGCCGGTTGGACCTCAAGGGCAAATCCTAAGTTTCCAATCCATTTCTTGACATTTAAAGAATCCAAACAACATCAAGGTAAATTCTGAGAGGTCTTAAATCTGTTTGCATTGTCTTTTCTGTGCGTTTTCTTTGTTTCTGCGAATTTCGGAACCGGATTGCCCGAAAAGAGCCGTACGGCTATGTTCTTTATGAACAGAGCCGGACAGACTCCCGGTTTGTCCCGATCGACCGAAAACAGTCCGTTTTCCATTTTGTGCATTGTGTTGCGATCATTTTATAATATATTATTTGGTTGTATAATCGGCCTTTATTGTTCTTTTGTATATTTGTGTGAATGGTTTAATTTCCTGTAATTTCTTTTATGCATTTTTGTCTTAGCATCGGATTAATAAATTAAATAAGTTGGGTTAGAGAAAGATAATAAATTGAATAAATATGATTTTATAAATAATTAACGAATACAAGCTCGAGGTTAAGTAGGTAAGTTGTCCGAATCCTGAATCTCTGGATTAGGTACAGCAGTCTGCGCTCGGTAGGGAGCTGTACCAGAATTTCCCGGATGAGCTGATCCGCGTGGCGACTCTGTCACTGATCTCGAAATTTAGGTTTCGAGGTCTTCAAGTTATAAAACGTAAAAACGTTTTCTACAAAAAGCATTTCCAAATAAAGAAACGATTTACTTTTAAAGCAAGAAAAATAAAACTTGTTTTCCAAAAACATCACACTCAAAACAAACCAAATTTCTTCGGTTTTCTAAAAACCCCCGGCCCGCTTCGCCGCGCCTTATTTCTTTATATTAAAAAGTTCGTCCGCTCACAGTTTCAATAAAATCTTTAGTAATTTCTTCCATTTCTTTTAGTCTTTGAATTTAATTAAATATTTCGAATAAAAAATTTTTATAGTATATACACATGCATCAATATTTCTACCCTCTAGGAGCTGAATCGCAAGAAAGATCTCTTCTTTTGTTTAAACCAAACCAAGTGAGCCCTAAACCAAAACTTTGATTGCTGCCTTCCCCCTTATGGTTAGTCCTCTTACCATACACCACTTCAAGTAGTTACTTTCCTCCTTACTTAATATAGGCCGATTCACATGGTTTTTATAGGCAAAGTTTGCTTTTATATATTAGTTATAAAAATAAAATTATTTCTATTATTTATTATCTTTAAAATATATTATCATTTTTTATTAGTTTAATGCAATATTTATTAACTAATAATAAATATTATTATAAATCTTGTTAATTATTTTAAAATTATATCTTTTTATTGACTACTGTTATCTATAAGGTATATTAGAGATGAAACTTTTGAATTTATAATTTTATATAGTTATACTCATAAGTTTATATTTTTTTTAATTTATAATTTTATATAGTTTTGTTAGTGATATATGCTCTAGTCCCATATATTGTATATACATTGTAAATATTTGTTGGCAATAAATAAAATATTTATTTTCATATTTTATTTTTATCTAGTAATATGTTAGTAAATATTTGTCCCAAAGTTATCATCAAAGAAATTTTTTTTTAAGAAGTTGAGAATATGAGATATATTTTTCTCGGTAATAATAAACTTTAAATGTTCATGGTCATAAGAATTAATAAATGGACATTATGAATTCATAGACCGTTACCTCTATTCATTTTCTTAGAGAAGTGATGAATCTCATACTATTTGATATGAGATATTATGATGAATACGTATATACTCATAGAGATTTTCTTGACTTATCATTCATTTGTCATTTAGGTCATAATGATACATATAATCCTTCGTTGAAGTGACATGATTGTTATTACATGACAGGTTAAGGTTTATTATTGAACATGTTAGTCATATTTGGTGATACGGCATGCCGTGACCTTATTATATTATGAAGCGTGGCAAAAAGGGAACTAAGATAGAATTTCGTTACCCTACAAGAATAGGTTAAAGGTCTTATGGCTTTTAGTAATTATGCTTTGATGAATAAATTCTTTGATAGGTGTATAGGGTATATTGGAAAATAATTATTGAAGATGAAGTCATAGTATCTTAACAATTACGGTTTTGACAAACCATGAACCTAGTCAAGATTGAGATTTTGTAATGAATAGGATTCAAGTGTATAACAATTATGATCATAGTTCATTTAATAGACATTGAGTTTATTCATTTCTATTTATTTAGCATCAGGACATGTTATAACCTTGATTTTTAAGGAACTAAAAATAATATAAGATATGAAAAATTATATTTAGGAAAAGAGTTTTTTATTTCTTAATGTCAATTAGATATGAACCTAAAAAGTCACATACACAAGAGGCCTAATACTCTAAATTATGAATGGTTTATTAATTAATTGAATTATAAATTCTATTAAATAATAAATTATGAGATTGAATTTGTTATGAACAAAGACTCTAGCATATCTTGAAATTTATTCGTATTATTCTTGCTCAAATAAAGTTAATACGCATATGTATTCCATAAATCAGGCGTTGAAAATTGAAATTTATAGACACATCATGTTAACGCCTTTAGGATATAATTATAATTAATTAAGTCGTTAATTAATTGTTATACGTTAATAATAGTTATTATATTAAATTATAATATATTATTTAACTACAAAAATAAAAAAAATACGGGGGAGGGGGGAAGACAAGTAAAACACTACGTGCCTACTTGTATGAAGAGGTGGTAGATTAATATGACAAAAATGTGTCTTACTAATAGACCATTTACATATATTAGTTATCCATATTGTGCCACATTTGGCACACTTTGACATATATATATTAATGTGTATATGTATATGTAGAATATATGAAATGTATGCTTAAGTGTATTGTGTACGACAAAACAAACATATACATGAATATTTAGTTAGATATTAACTTAAATAGCAAGAACAAAAATACCCCAAGTTTAATTTGAGCAAACGTTCTAGTGTGGACGAATTAAAGGTGCAATACTTGATGCAATGTGTCAAATTCTGTATATAATCTATAAAAGGTAGGATATTTATCCCCATTCTAGGAATTTGATTAGAATGTTATAAATTAGAATAAACAATCTCATAGTACGGAGGTTTAATTCATATAATGAATTATTATCTGTACAAGGTTCGCTAAAGAATCAAAATTTTGAATTTTGAACTCAACAGCTCATTGATACCTTCAATTCTTTCAAGTTCTAGTCTTAATTTTATATTTTTTAAAATATTTTTTATTTAATTATCTTAATAAAACAACCTCTATACCAAGAGTTTAGTTATATAATTTTATAAAATTTAATAAATTAATTAATCAATATTAATAATATTATTAATACCAGGATTATGTGAGAAAAAAATATAAAATAGAAAAAATGATATGCTTTATTATTATAAAATAGAATAAAAAGTAATTTTGACATTATTAGTTTAATTTGACTTAAAAGGATTAAACAATTAATAATAATAAAACTTGGAGACCATATAATTATCATATGTACTGACTAGTACAAATAAATAAAAATATAGGGATTAATAAATTGTTATCCCTAATCAAAAGGGCCATATCAGTCTAGTTGATTATGTAAATTGTATTATCATGTCAAAAACCTGACCCTTAAATATGATAGTCAAATAAAAAATTCTATTTGCAATATGGATTTCATTAATAATAAACATTTTTCTTTTTTTCTGATTTGTTATTTGTTTTTACCACGTGATTCACACGGCTAGTGACTGCGTCAACGCATCAAGCAATTGCCTCATAGCTCTTCTTGCTTTCACTCGGTCGCCAAAGACTAAGGCGAAGTAACACCATGAACAATGACCAGCTGAATCAAGAAGAGGAGCCTGTTGAACACCTGTTCAAACAACTTGTGCCCTAATTAGGTTTTCTGTTTCAAAAGACAGATAAGCTGATATCTACTATACACTTGTAAGGATGCGATTCTGTACCAGCAACAGGTGCCGCGGGGACAAACACAGGGTGAGTCTGCTGCCTAGATATGCCAGAAGGGGACCAAAAAGCAGACCATACCCAGCCAATGAGAGAGGACCGCACATAACGGTCTGACAAGGCCACGAGGAACAATCATGTATAAAAAGGGGGCAACGAGGAACCTCCAGGGATCTTTTCCTGAATTCTCAAAATTTCATTTATGTTTTCTATTCCTCTCTTTCAAATATCTGACTTAGGTATCGGAGTGGACCCGGAGGTCACCCGGTCCTCACATTTTCTTTCATACAGGCATTCGGTCATTTCTGAAGAGAGATAGTCTTTCAGTCATCTTTGATCGCGTGAAGCCATATCCTTTCCCGGAGATATCAAATTGGTGCGGTGAGCGTGGACCAGGATACCATGTCATCAGGATCAATAACCTCAGAAACTCTTTCAATAGTTCTTCCTTCTCAGGGGGAGGAAATACCACCATTCTCAGAGATTATAATGCCTTTCCTCGCGGCAACTGCTACCCCAAGTCCATCAAACACTTTCACCACAACTTTGGGTAGCAGTAGTAGTTCTGCTAGTGCTATTTTGGATCGGATTGCCAGGAGTTGAAACCTGAGCTCAAGCAAGCAATCATGACAGTTCTCAAAGAAGAGCAGGAGACCTTTGCCTGGTGCACCAGTGACATTATCGGAGTTTTACCTGAGGTAGCGAAGCACAGCCTGAATATAAACCCTACTACCAATCTGGTAGTACAAAAAAGGAGAAAACATGCACTAGAAAGGCAGAAGGCAATTGAAGCAGAAATAAGCAAATTGTTGGAAGCCGGGCACATTAGAAAGGTGTTATATCCCGAATGGCTGGCAGGGGAGCATGGAGGATGTGTGTGGACTTCACTGATTTGAACAAAGCTTGTCCAAAAGATAGTTATCCTCTTCCCAGCATTGACCAGTTGGTCGACTCAACGGTCGGGTATACGATAGATGCAAAGTCAGGATACCACCAGATTCCAATGGACCCGAGGGATGAAGAAAAAGCTGCACTTATCACATATGAAGGCACGTATTGTTATCGAGTGATGCCTTTTGGTTTAAAAAACGCAGGAGTAACATATCAGCGCCTAGTCAATGACATGTTCAAGTAGCTAATTGGAAAGACAATCGAAGTGTACGTGGATGATAGGATCATTAAAAGCAAGGACGAGAAGAATCACACCCAAGACATTTGGGAAGCCTTCAAAATACTGCAAAAGTACCGCCTCAAACTGAATCCAGAGAAGTACATATTTGGAGTACGAAGGGGGAAGTTCCTGGGCTTTATGATTTCACAAAGAGGGGCAGAAGCGAATCCAGAGAAGATTAAGGCAATCTTGGACATGGTGCCACCCAAAACGGTGAATGAAGTCCAACGCCTCAATGGCCGCATCAACGCACTAGGAAGATTCATTTCTTTCTCAGCCAAGAAATGTTTACCCTTCTCAAAGCGATCAAGAAAGGCCAGAAGTTTAATTGGGATGATGAATGCCAGGAGGCATTTGGTAGAATCAAGAGCTTTTTGGGAACCCCACCATTACTGAGCCGGCCAATTCCTGGTGAAATGATGTACTTATATCTGGCGGCGACAGACGAAGCAGTGGGCTCAGTGATGATTAGAGAAGAGGAGGGACAACAATACCCAATGTACTACACCAGTAAGGTGTTAAGGGGAGCGCAGCTCAGATATCCAAGGATTGAGAAATTGGCCATGGCAATAATTTCGGTGTCCGTTAGGTTACGGCCTTACTTCCAGGCCCACACGGTGATGGTGAGAACAAATTTCCCCTTGAAGAAGGTTCTCCAGAGACTGGAAACTTCTGGCCAGCTGGCTGAGTGGGCCATCAGACTTAGTGAATTTGATATTCGCTTTGAGCCTAGATCGGCATTAAAAGCTCAAGTTTTGGCAGATTTTATGGTAGAATTCACGGGGTTAGAACCAAACCAGGTGCTAAAGGCGAAAGAATGGAGAGTATATGTAGATGGGGCTTCCTCTCAGGAAGGAGTAGGAATTGGAGTGCATATTGAAGGGCTTGAGAGAATAAAAATATCTTATGCCACCAAGCTTGCCTTTCCTGCCACCAACAATGCTGCAGAATACGAAGCGGTGATTAAGGGGCTGGAGCTCATCCGTGAAATTGCTCCGAACCGGGTGAAACTGCTGAGCGACTCAAGGTTAGTTTCCAACCAAATTAATAAAAATTTTGAAACTAAAGATCCTTGCATGTCCAGATACCTAGAAAAGATGCGATGCTTGCTCGCAGAGGTCGAAGGCAAAGGTACCACATGGAGAGTAGAAAACATCTCCAGAAATGAAAATTTTGAAGCAGACAGGCTAGCTAAGGTCGTAGCAAGTGCTGGAGATTGGCAATTTTTAAATTGCCCATATGAAGTTCAAACCGAGTCTAGCATCGGAGCGAAGGAGGTGATGACAGTAGAAAAGGTAGGGATGGGTTAGATGGAACCCATAATAAAATACCTGGTCAAAGGACATCTACCTGAGGATAGAGGGGAAGTAGTAAAGATCTTTAGGAAATCACAACGATATGCGATGATCGACGGAGAACTTTACAAGAAGTCTTTTACCGATGCATGGTCGAAGTGCATCACTGCTGAAGAAGGAAATTATGTCCTCCGACAGTTACACAAAGGAATTTGCGGGTCCCACCAGGCGGCACAGGTGCTAGTCAAAAGGGCACGACTACAAGGCTACTATTGGGAAACGATGGAGGCGGATGCAACGGCCTATGTCAGGAGATGCCATCAGTGCCAAATCCTTTCGAAAAAATCCCACTTGCCTGCAGTAGAGTAGAAGACAATATTAACTGGATGGCCCTTTTCCACATGGGGCATTGACATCGTTGGACCCATGCCTGAAGCCAGCAGACAGAGGAAGTTTATTATAGTTGCAGTAGACCACTTCAGTAAGTGGGTTGAAGCAGAGGCGACCATAACGATCACACCAGAGAAAGTCATCTCCTTCATATGGGATCACATCATCACCAGATTTGGGATACCCCATAGAATCATATCGGACAATGGTACCCAATTCACCTCGAGCAAATTTGAAGAATTCTGCAAAGGACTCAAAATCACTCACAACTCTTCCTTAGTAGCACACCCCCAATGTAATGGGCAGACGGAGGTCACCAACAAAACCATAGGGGATGGAATCAAGAAGAGGCTGGAGAGTCATAAAGGAGCTTGGGTTGATGAGTTGAATAACATCTTATGGGCTTATAAAACCACCCTAAGAAGACCGACTGGGGAAACCCCATTTACCATGGTATATGAAGCTGAAGCAGTAATCCCCATCAAGATTGGAGCCCCCAGTGACCGAGTAATTTACTACACAGAAGCTCAAAATCATATCAACATGAGATACCACCTGGACTCCTTGGAAGAAAGAAGAGAAAGAGCTTACATCGTGATGGCAGCCTACAAGAACAAGGTGGCCCGTTACCATAACAGGAAGGTGGGAAAGACAATACTCAAGGAAGGCGACCTGGTCCTAAAGGACTCCGCAGCATCACAGGCAAGGGAAGGAAAAGGAAAGCTTGGCGCAAAATGGGAAGGGCCGTACAAAGTTGCATCGGCAGTCGGTCCAGCGACATACAAGCTTCAGAATCTAGATGGGAAAGAAATCCCACGAACATGGAATATTGCCAATTTAAGGCAATACTTCTCGCCTGAGAATAGCTAAGGAGAAAAAGGGATGCACTCTTTTTTCCCACTAATGGCTTTTTTCCCACTGGATTTTTCCATAGTCGGGTTTTTAACAAGGCAGCACCTCTATTTGTAAAACTTAGCATGGGATGCCCTCTAAGATGTACTCCAAAAAGATAAATAAAAATATCTTTCAATCATCAAAACCTCCAAAAGGAGTCGGTCATAACCGGATGAGCTCATTTATTCTAAAAACCTTCCATTAAGGAAGTCGATCATAACCGAATAGATACACTTATTCTAAAAATCCTAACCGGAGTCAAAGGAAGAAATAGATGTGCAGACTTGGCACGAAACTATGAGCATAAGAGCCAAAAACAAAGTATGAGCTGAATATTAAAAAAGCCGAGTGAACAAAGAACAGAATCTTTCCATTAGAATAATAAGAGTAATACAAACAGGAGCCTAACAAAGCCTTGAAAAAATTACAAATTAAAAAATTTCAAAGAGCGAGCATCCGCTCCAGGAACACTATCCCCTACATCTACCGGTTCCTCAACGCCGGTTGGCTACTCGGTGTTTTCCTCATCAAGACTGTCAGCAGGAAACTCATGATACTGAGGAAAGTTGACCGACTCTAAATCTATAGCCAGACCAGGATGGATTGCTTGGCAGGTAGCCAGGACGCACTGACCATACAATTTTCCTAGAAGAACCAGCTTGCCGGTTGAATCAAGCAGCGTGGCATCACATTTCTCAATATCTTATTTGTGCGCCGCCTTCTCATCTTCAAGCTATTTCTTAAGTGCGTCCTGTACAGCCTTCTCATCCTCTAGCTATTTCATCAGGCAGTTGATTTCCTGTCCTTGCGCCCAAGCTCTACTCTTCTCTGCCTCCAATGCCAACTGGGTCTCCTTCAGCTTTTTATCCAGATGGCTGGTCTTAGACAGACGACCAACCAATTCAACTGCCCTAGAGAGTCCCTACAAAACAACAAGCCGAATGAATAAAAGAAAGAGGAAAAGGGAGTTTAGCAGCTTCATTGAGATCCTTACAGAGGTCAGATCTAAGAGGCACATACAGGCCGCCTCGTGGTCGTCAAGTTTGCCGTACTCCTCTCTATCAACCGGCAACACAAACCCGGTCTTGAATTCAGCTTAAGCTGCTGGATCCTTTATTCGGGCCTCTTATCCTCCTCTTCCCCGTACTCAAGGCTAAGGAGGGGAAGATGGCCCAGAGGAGACAGTAGTCGCTCCAGAGCCCTGACCAAGCAAAAGTGACGATCCAGGAGGTGAGATTAGTAAAGAGCAATAATAATAACACAAGAGAGAAGAGGAAGCCAAAAACTTACAGGATGAGGAACCGGCTCAGGACCAGCAGGAGCAGTCCTTTTTCTCTTTGGCGCCTTGGAAGCACTGGGCCCTTTAGCCAGCCCCCCTGTAAGCACCAGAATTTTAATCCCTAAAAAAAAAGGAAACTGTCACACGATTGTAATTTACAGTCGTGTGAATGTGATACAGTCGTGCGACTGTAATTGAAAAATTACAGTCGTATGACTGTAATGTCAGAGCAGGTGCAGAAACCCATACCTCTGCAGCGGAAAGAAGAAAGAGAAAAAAGGGAGCATTAAATGCTTGGGCACAGGCAGCAAGAAAGGGGAGGAGGAGAGATAAAAAGAGAGAAAGGTGCTTTTGGATTCTGGTAAAAGATTAGAGAGAGAAAGAAGAAAAGAGACAAGGAAGAAAAAAAAACCAACTAAAAAGCTTTCTTTTCCTCTTCTATTTTCTCCAATTCTCTAAGTTTAAGTATAAAACTTCGTTAGAAATCCCTAGGTTAATAATCTGACTTCATAAACCAATCATAATCTTGGATTAAAATCATCATAAACCGTGACATTTGGAGATTTTTAGACCTAAAGTTGTCAACCTCAACTCAAAGAGGAAAAGAGCAAATTCGTGGGGATTGGAGCGACGCCAGGGGTCAATTCGACATTGGATAAGCGCCCGAAAGGTAGACACTCCTTTTCCCTTCTCTTTTTCATGCTTTATGGGTGATTGGTGTGATTTTTGTGTATTTTTATTCAAGCTTTCGTGTTTCTGTTCCTGGAAATCAAGAACAGTCGTGCGACTGTTCTTTAGTTTGATGAACAGTCGTACGAGTGTTCTTGGTTTCCAGATGATTTTCTTTCAGTTTATTTCAAATAAAATTTTGGCGAAATCCTGAGTTTAGGTCGCTTACAGTAGCACGACTGTAATATTATTTCCAGAATCAGAATTTCCAGAATAATTTCCAAAAATTCAGAAAATCCAAAAATCATCAAAATGAATTTTGTTGTGTGCATCCACGACCCTAGATTCAATTTTCAATAAAATTGCATTTAGAACAATGTCACGACATAAACCCGATCTCCCGAAAACCGACCCACCTCATATGTTAAATTAAATTAAACCGGAAAAATTGTTTTCAAAATGATTTTCTGACAAAACCAAAAATACAGGGACGTTTCAAAATGTTTTCCAGGTCTAACCGGGCCGGCTAGCCGAGCCAACCCGGTTATCCCCTAAATGCATGCCCCCAATTCATGATTTCCCCAATTCTATCTATTTGAGTCTTATTTGTGGCGTGCCGTAAAAATTGTGCTAACCTTTGTTTTGCAGCTTTTATTTTTATTTTTATTTTATATGTATTTAATAGAATTAATCGTGTATTTTAGGCGATTGTAATATTTTTAGATAAATCGTGTATTCTAGGCGTTTGTAAAAGTGAGGCGAGAGTTCTTTTTTATTTTTTATTCGATTGGGTTGTAAACCATTTAAATATTCATTACTTTACTTTTATTTTTGTAATACATGTATGCGCACTGTATGTCTATTTATTTCAATAAAATTGACTTTTAGAATTATAAAATACCATTTGAGAACATTGGTCAATTTTATTTTAATTAGACACGAAATAAGAGACTTGTCTGGATCCAAATCTCTGGATAGTGTAGCGGTGGTTCATCCAGTTCAACTACATTATAAATTTCCCGGTTGAGCTGAGCCGAGAGGCGACTCCTACAATATTCATCGAGACTTAGGTCTCAGTTCTTTTATGAAATAATTCTATGTTTTCCAAAACGAATTTCCATTTATAAAAACCCCACGTGAGGGAGGGGTCCGCCCGAAATTGAGGCGCTCCTTCCGAGAGGGAGTCTCATGTTCCGTCGAAAACATCATCCGCTCACAGTGGCTACTCTGCTGGGGATTTCTTAAAAACTTAAAAGAATTTGACAAGTCCTGAAAAGTGTTTAATTAAAATAAGGTGGATGATTCTTGATTGGTATTTCATTTTGCATTTTTAGTTAGACATGCTTGCATTAGATTAAGTATCCCATTTTAGCCCGATGGATTGTTGAAGTATCGCCTTTGTTCCTCTTAGTCTTAGGGGCACGGATACAAAACACCACCCATAGCCTCGTACGAACCCCTTCATCCGGACCCTTGAGTGGGAAGAAGTGAGGAGTATATCTTGCTATGGGAGCCTTGATTTTAACCCGACTTGGACCAAACTCATATAGGCAACCTTAGTTGGATTCCCCTAGGATACCAAAATAAATCGTGTGAATAAAATAAAATCACGCCTTCATCATCCCTGGTTGATGATCGAAGAGAACCCCACCTAGGACTCGGTTAGAATTTTTGAGATCGACCACGTTTGGAGGAATAAGGTTGGAAGAATACGCTTCGTGTGCTATGTGTTATTCGCTCTCGCCATCCCGTGACATACCATAATCAACATTTTCCATATACATGACATACCATTCACAAAACATTTTTGTGTGATACTAACCCACATTTTTGTGCAGCCATTTGCATTTTATTTTCATGTGAAAACATTAAATCATCCGTTTGCTATTCATAATAATCATTTCTTTCTCAGCCATTACATTAAATTTGTGTGATTAGCATTTTTTCACATAGTATACATAACATCATTATGTATGTCATGCCTCCTAACCATGTTTTTGTGCAGCCATTTGCATTTTGTGTGTCATAAGCATTCATGATATATCACCTAAATTAAATTAGGGGCATTCCAAGGATGCCCACCATGATCATCTCATTTCATAACATATCAGGTATCCCAAAATGCCCGTATTCTGCCAATGCACCGGATTGCATTCGGCCATTCAACCAAATTATCTCATTTAAAAGAGACCACAATGGTCCTAGGTATCTTTCCGTGTGACAATCCACACGATGCATTTCATGACATCATATCCATTCATCATAAATATCATATAACACTGTGATCCACATTGGGTTACTTCATGACATTACTACATTATTCAAGGCACTCCCCGAGTGCCAGATTAGTAAGCATGTAGGGGCATTTCATAACATCCCAAATCATGAAAGGTGTTCCCCGAACGCCGAACTTCTGTCCGTGTCTCCTGTGGCATATGACGTTTCTTACAACATCATTTCATTTCATATGCTCAAAAGCATCAGAACTCTGTCCAAGGGACGGTCCCATGTGACCATTTCATGTCATCTCAAAGACCTACAAAGCGTCGAACTCCGTCCGTGTGTCGGTACACACGCGGCCATTTCACAAAATTCATTAGGTGCTCCAAAAGCGCCGAAGCCCTGTCTGTGTGGTGGTCCACACGTGTTCTTTTACATAGCATTGGGTGCACTTGGAATGTCCAAAATAAAAAAAAAAATGAATAAAAAAGGTCATTCATTATCATCCACATTCATGAAGCATCATCCAAGCATTATCATCCATACCATCCAACCATGCACTTTTTAACCCTAACAGTCTTTATGTGCATTAAAGCAGAATAAGATGGGGCGTCCTAGAACAAGATCCCGGACTGCAAGAGCACGTGAGAGCAAAAGATCAGTCGAATCAAGCAGTGCAACAGAGTCTAGGGAAGAAATAGCGATGGTTGATCAAACACCAAATATTGCTAGTGTTCTGAAGGATTTCTTCCGATCCCAAGACTTCCGGGATATGCTAAAGGAAGAACTGAGGGCTATTGTTAGGGAAAATGGTGAAGCTGGTAATGGTGGAACTGGGAAAGAAAAAGAAAGGGAGACCTCTCAACATGGGGCTGATACTTCGGCCAGTATAGAAAAGCAGCAGGAAATCGAGCAACTATGGAACAAAAAATGAAGGCTAAATACTTTGAGCTGGATGAGATGCTAGCTGAGCTGAAAAAGGGAGCCAACATCAGTTTGGGTTCCAAGCAGGGCATCAATGTGGATGCCATGATAAACAAAGGCATCAAGACATTCCCTGTGGGGTTCCAAGTCCCCAAAATTCCTTCTTACAAAGGGCTCGGATCACCAGAAGCTCACATCAACCTCTATGCCTGTATAATGTTGACCGCGGGCGCTACCAAATAGCAGTTGGTCAACTTCTTCCCAACAACACTAGAAGAAGGAGCTTTGAACTGGTACAACTCCCTAACGGAGGAAGTACAGTCGGATTGGGGAACATTGTCAGCAGCCTTCATCAAATATTATAACTTCAACACAAAGATCCAGGTGAAGCTATATGACTTAGAGAGGATTAAGCAGAAGCTCAATGAACCCTTTGATGAGTATTATCAAAGGTGGATGAACAAAATGATCTTATTAAAGAATCGCCCCGATGAAGATGAACTGATTCAAAAACTAATTGAAGTTAGTAGGGATGTCTACAGAGACAACATGAAATTCCATGCTTTCAATGAATTCAGCGAGGTCTACAGCATGGCCATGAAAGTTGAGAGGGACGAGGAAGAAAAAGCGGCCAGTCAAAAGGGTAACAGAAGCCTCAAAGCGGCCAGTCAAAAGGGTAACAGAAGCCTCAAGCACGGTCTGGGGTATCGATCGACAACTACCATCAGATCAAGCAGTGGATCTGGTTTCGGCTTTACAAACAAAAGTGACCAATCCCCAGAGGATAAGTCGACTGAAGTTGCTGTAGTGCCTCAACAACCAGGAGATCAAGCTGGAGATTCACAGAATCGAGGCCTATCCTCGTGGACCCTTTCTTTGGCCAAGATTTTTGCGAAGTGCAGGAATGGTGGTCTCTTGAGTTCTCTCAAGCCATTCGAGAAGCCGGCTGAGATAGACAAAGGTAAATTCTACTCCTATCATATGACAGTGGGGCACCACACGAATGACTGCAAGCAACTACTGAGGACTATTCGACAACTGATCGCGGATGGGAAAATAGTGGAGCCACCTTTGAAGCCCAGTGTACTGACCAATCTTTTGCCCAACTTTGACTAGTCTAATTGAAGTGGACGATGCAGCAGTAAAAGAAGACCCTCCGTATGTGGAGGACGTTGATTATTTTGATGAATCTG
The DNA here is from genome assembly GCA_039660915.1 of Euphorbia tirucalli. Lineage (NCBI taxonomy): Eukaryota > Viridiplantae > Streptophyta > Magnoliopsida > Malpighiales > Euphorbiaceae > Euphorbia > Euphorbia tirucalli. The sequence goes on from CM077639.1 coordinate 20,402,084, forward strand.
TTTTGTTCTTTATCTTGTTTTGTGAACAATGCAGCCCACAAGGCGTTTAATGTTATGTAATTTGATTTCAGTTATTTGTGTGATATTTTCCTGGACGGAACACTTTGCATGCATACAAACATTCATTTAATTTCTTTAGCATACATGACACATCATCACGTGGAATGAACCTAAGGACAGATGAGTATCCAAAATGATATCCGTTCTGAAAGACCTCACGACTGATAAGAGAAAGAAAAGAAAAATTGCAAAATATCTAAAAGCATGTGGAGACCTTCGCCTAGTCCTATGACGGCACATCTGGAGATCAACAAAGAATTGCAGGATGCAGAATTACAAAGAATCTTAAGGACAAGTCCAGCCAAGCGGAAGTTTCGTAAAAAAAAAGGTTTCAAGTTTCGAAATAAGAATGCATCTGTATCATATGATGTTTCGCACCATATCATCCCCGATAATAGAACATGAGTTCTGAGGCAACAGTGCAATCATTCCAGAATAAAGGAGAGAGGCATCATGCATCGTCTCTATACCACCCGTAAGCCAGTAGGATAGTACAAGCAACTAACAAGCACATCAAAAGCGCAGCCATCAACCTACAAGATCGAAGTAGTCCTACAGAGAAAGACAGAGACCAAGTCGTCAACCCCTTCAATCGGGATAGGCTTAGGTTTCCACAAAAAAAAGAGAGTCCGATGGATTGAAAATCACGAAAGCAATCCATGCAAAAGTTAGGACGGTGAGGTGAGCACCACTGGCAGGAAAATCCACAAGGAACAGTTGGTGGCAATTATGGGTTCGATCGAAATGGATACCATACTCATCTTGTCTTTAATTTCATTTCATATATCATGTGCACTATACTAAAACATTATCAAAGAATGAATGAACAAGTGCCTTGCTCTGTTTATTTAAATATCTCAAGTTTGCTTGAAATTGAATTCACATCATGCATCATATATGGCTATACGCTTGTGAGCTTCAGCAATAGCGATGCAGCAACCAAGTCCTACAAGACTTTCCACAATCACCTCATCATCAGAGGGATAGCCGAGCAAGTGGACATAGCGCCGCTTCAATTAATTTCCAGTTATCGTCGACCTGTACTGAATTGGAAGTCTTCTTCTAATTCCATGAAATCTAAAAAAAAAAAAAGGAGAGCTTGCTGAGGTGAAAACTGAAAAGGCATCTCAGGCAAAAATTAGAGCAGCCCGCTAAGCTGAAAACCCATATTAAGCAGTTTAGACAAAAGTTAGGGCATATGAAAAGCTCGCTAAGGTGAAAACCGAAAAGGCACCTTAGGCAAAAGTTAGAGCAGCTCGCTGAGTTGAAAACCCACTTCGGGTGGCTCAGGCAAAATTTAGAGCACTTCTAAATTCATGAAGCCTAGGGGCAAAGAAGGAAAACCTCTCCATCGTTCCCCCAGCAGGAACATTTCATCAATCCCCAACAAGATCCTTTGCATTATTTCTCAATGACATTGTTACCAAGAACAGCATCACTTTCTCTCCAACAGTCATCGTACTTCCTCATTAGCCATCGTATATCCCTGGCAGGATTGCAAGAATTACATTGCACCTAAAATGTTGCTTTTCCAACTGTGGACGATCAATCGCACAAAATATCTTCTCCAGTAAGAACCTAGAGTGTCAAGATTGAGAAAATGGCATGAAATGCATTTTCTAAAGTTCATTTGCAGATGCACACATTGAAACATATACATACATTCAAATCATACATGCATACATACATATATGTATCACAACCAACCCAAGCACAGGTATCCATCATTATCATTGGGCTATTCCGAACCAGGATCGCTCTCGAAGCAGAGATGGCACAATGCCGGGACATCTATCGGGCCTTGAAATATAAGAAGAATCCGTGCAAACCCAAATCTCAACATATCAAGTCTCCAAGGGGCAGAACAATCAAGCCGTATTTATCCTTGATCAAAGGGGCAAAAATTTTTGTTTCCAAAATTATCGATCAAAGGATAAATACTCATCCTCGAGACAACATCAAAACTATCCTTCCTAAAGCTACCTCCTTATTTCATTCAAGCCAGATTCCAAACCTTGAACTCTATTACGTTCAAGCATGGTTGCAAATCCTTGAACCCTTCTTTCTTCATTCAAGCCAGATTTCGAACCCTTGAACTCCATTACGTTCAAGCATGGTTGCAAATCCTTGATCTCTTTTCTTCATTCAAGCCAGATTTCGAACCCTTGAACTCCATTACGTTCAAGCATGGTTACAAATCCTTGAACCCCTTTCTTCATTGAAGCCAGATTTTGAACCTTTGAACTCCATTACGTTTAAGCATGGTTTCAAATCCTTGAACAGCTTTCTTCATTCAAGCCAGATTTTGAACCCTTGAACTCCATTATGTTCAAGTATGGTTTCAAATCCTTGACTCTCTTATTCCATTATTTTGAGTCCATCCAATTCTAGCAAGATTTCAAATCCTTAAGATTTCAACAGATTTGCCTCGAGTAACCTAGACCCGGTATCGGCTTAGTTCTACATCAAACCCCTTATTTCATCTAAGCTAGATTTTGAATCCTTGAACTTCTTCAAGCATGATTCCCAATCCTTGATAAACACCTCTCCAAGCTAGATTTCGAATCCTTGAACTTCTTCAAGCATGATTCCCAATCCTTGATAAACACCTCTCCAAGCTAGATTTTGAATCCTTGATCTTCTTCAAGCATGATTCCTAATTCTTGATAAACACTTCTCTAAGCTAGATTTCGAATCCTTGAACTTCTTCAAGCATGATTCCCAATCCTTGAAAACCTCTCCAAGCCAGATTTCAAATCCTTGAACTTCTTCAAGCATGATTCCCAATCCTTGCAAACCTCCTCAAGCGTGATCTTAAATCCTTGAAACATCTTCAAGCCTGATTCTTAATCCTTGAAAATTGCCCAAGTCAGATTTCGGATTCTTGAAAATCAATTCAAGCAAGATCCTAGATTTTTTTGAAGCCAATTCAAATCTCGCAATCCATCTTCCCTTACCTCGGGTAACCTAGACTCGGTATCAGCTTATTTCGTCATCAACTCTGCCTCGGGTAACATAAACCCGGTATTGCCTTATTCCATCCAATCAACTCAGCGCGTCACCACGACAGCGAGGCTTCAGCAACACAGTTACATGTTTTATTTCCTATGTCTATGGCGCTTTGATTCGCGCTCTCAAATTTATCACTTCAACTATTTCAGAAAAAGATCGGGTGGTGAATTTGATCACGTGAGGGGCATCTATAAGCGTCAGAATTTTAATCCCTAAAAAAAACTCAGCTATCACACGACTATAATTTACAGTAGTACGAATGCGTTACAGTCGTGCGACTGTAATTGAAAAAGCATAGTCATACGACTGTACTGTCAGAACAGGTGCAGAAACCCATACCTCTGCGGCAGAATGAAGAAAGAGAAAGAAGGGAGCATTAAATGCTCGAGCACAGGCAGCGAGAAAGGGGAGGAGGAGAGATAAAAAGAGGAAAAAGAGAGAAAGAAAGAGCTTTTGGATTCTGGTAAAAGATTAGAGAGAGAAAGAAGAAAAGAGACAAGGAAGGAAAAAAAAAACCCTAACTAAAAAGCTTTCTTTTCCTCTTTTATTTTCTCCAATTCTCCAAGTTTAAGTATAAAAATTCGTTAAAAATCCCTAGGTTCATAATCTGACTTCACAAACAAATCATAATATCATATTAAAATCATCATAAACCGTGACATTTGGAGATTCTTGGACCTAAAGTTCTCAACCTCAACTCAAAAAGGAAAAGAGCAAATTCATGTGGATTGGAGAAACGCCAGGGGTCAATTTGACGTTGAATAAGCGCCCGAAAGGTAGACACTCCTTTTCCCTTCTCTTTTTCATGCTTTCTGGGTGATTGGTGTGATTTTTGTGCATTTTTATTTAAGCTTTCGCGTTTCTATTCCTGGAAATCAAGAACAGTCGTGCGACTGTTCTTTAGTTTGATGAACAGTCGTACGAGTGTTCTTGGTTTCCAGATGATTTTCTTTCAGTTTATTTCAAATAAAATTTTGGCGAAATCCTAAGTTTGGGTCGCTTACAGTCGCACGACTGTAATTTACAGTCGCACGACTGTAATTTACAGTCGCACGACTGTAATATTATTTCCATAATCAAAATTTCCAGAATAATTTCCAAAAATTTCCAAAAATTCAGAAAATCCAAAAATAATCAAAATGAATTTGTGTGCATCCACGACCCTAGATTCAATTTTCAGTAAAATTGCATTTAGAACAATGCCACGACGGAGACCCGATTCTCCCGAAAACCGACCGACCTTACATGTTAAATTAAATTAAACCGGAAAAATTATTTTCAAAATGATTTTCTCACAAAACCAAAAATACAGGGACGTTTCAAAATATTTTCCAGGTCTAACCAGGCTGGCTAGCCGAGCCAACCCGATTATCCCCTAAATGCATGCCCCTAATTCCTAATTTCCCCAATTCTGTCTATTTGAGTCTTATTTGTGGCGTGCCGTAAAAATTATGCTAACCTTTGTTTTGCAGCTTTTATTTTTATTTTTATTTTATATGTATTTAATAGAATTAATCGTGTATTTTACGCGATTGTAATATTTTTAGATAAATCATGTATTCTAGGTGTTTGTAAAAGTGAGGCGAGAGTTTTTTTTATTTTTTATTCGATTGGGTTGTAAACCACTTAAATATTCATTACTTTGCTTTTATTTTTGTAATATCTGTATGCGCGCCAATAAAACTGACTTTTAGAATTATGAAATACCATTTGAGAACATTGACCAATTTTATTTTAATTAGACATGAAATAAGGGACTTGTCCAGACCCAAATCTCTGGATAGTGTAGTGGCCGTTCGTCCGGTTCAGCTACATTATAAATTTCCCCTTTGAACTGAGCCGGGTGGCGACTCCTACAATATTCATCAAGACTTAGGTCTCGGTTCTTTTATGAAATAATTTTATGTTTTCCAAAACGAATTTCCATTTATAAAAACCCTACGCGAGGGAGGGGTCCTCCCGAAATCGAGGCACCCTTTCCGACAGGGAGTCTCGTGTTCTGTCAAAAAAGTCGTCCGCTCACACCCCCTGTGCCGGATGGAATTTCAGCTGGATTGGGACGCGGCTCTTTCAGCAGGTTTTTCCTCTTGGCGGCTAAAACGCGATTAAGAGCATCAGCTACATTCATGCTTGAGGAAACAAATAAATAACTATGCAAGGATAAAAAGATACCTCTTCTCACTCTAGGGACAGGACCCGGGTAAAAGGTAAAGTCGAATCTTGACTCTTCTTGCTCTATAAGCCTAATCTTCTCAAGGTAGGCATCTACAGCGACCTGCCAAGTCCACTTGTTAGGAGCCAGAGTCCTGAAATCCTCAAGAAAAACCTTTTCACCCGGCTCTAAGAGCTAGCGAGCTTTCCCTACTCCCCTAATAGACCAGCTTACAGGGAATGCATCCAGGTCCTCTTTGATCTTTATTTAAAGAAAGAAGTGCTTGAAACGTTTCAAGGAAGAGATCTGTCCCTTGAAGGTATAAAAATCTGCCTTCTTGGATAACTGATAATGATCCTCCCCAGAGTTCAACTTGGGGGTAGCCAGCTTCCAAACGAAGGCGGCATTTAAATTGAACCCCAGGTTCTCACACAGCCAGAAGGTGGCACAGATATCTCCCCAGGAGTTAGGATGGATTTAGGCTGGACAGAAGCCCCAGTTGAGGAAGATGTCACAGATGTCGGATGGGAGAAGGTAGGAAAAGCCGGATCTGATTTGGTCCATGTATATGGAAAAATAGCCTGGTGGAGGCTTATGGACGCGCTGACACCCAGAAGGCAGCATAACCTGGCACTCACACAACTGGGGGTAGAACTCCTTATAAAGTCTTATATGGTCCTCATGAGTTTCAGAAACCATATCCTCAATACGAGGAGTCCTTTTCTTAGCCCTAGTTCTGCTGGGACCGGGTGGAGGGATTTCAGATGGAGAAGAGTCCACCTGGGCAGGACCTTCAGCAAACAGCCCAACAGACATAGGAGGCTGGAAGGAAGGGCCCACCTCTTTATCAAAAGCAGGGGGTGCTGAATGGTGAGAGCCAGACTCTGAGGTGGTTAAATGGTATTCATTCCTTGATGAAGGAGGTGGACTCTGTAAATTGGGAGTGCTAAGTACTCGGTAATCATCAGGGTCTGCGGGATCTAAAAGGCGACGAGCTGGCTTAGCACCGGTGGTTTTGAAACTAAAACCCTGGGTACCCTTACCAAACCTAGGGCGGTTCCTAGAATTTAATAATTCTCCAGATTCTCCACTACTAGAAGAGCCTAAGTCACTGAATGTTACGGAGGAACTCATTTTAAAGAAAAAAGAAGGAAAATGCAAATAATAAACCCAGAACAGTAAAGAAGATGAACAGTCAAGGGAAGAGGAACAGGCAAAAAAATCAAACCAACAGATCCAAACAAAAAAGGGCAAATTTTTTGTAGAAATCAAAATAGCAATGCCAATAAGTTAAAATATGAAGAAAAACTTACTGGAAACAAAGGAAAGGAGAAACGAGTTGCAGATACAGAGATGGAGGTGCAGAGATCGCAGAAGAAAGGAGCCTTGAAAGTTCTTGAAGCAAAGAACAAAATGGGCGACTCAGTTCCCTTTTTAAAAAAGATAGAGGAGGGGCAGGTGAAAGGACACCTTCTGACATTGCTTAAGTAGGGGACGCGTGTCACCCAGGCATTAGATGCACTAGTCCCAAGGGACTCCTCGGTTCCCACAAACCTACCGCAAAAAAAAACCCTTAAAAGAGTTTAAACTCATCACCAGGGGGGGACTCCTGATAGCATGCAGTCCAAAAGTTTACCGCGTGATTCACACGGCTAGTGACCGCGTCAACGCATCAAGCAATTGTCTCATAGCTCTTCTTGCTTTCACTCGGTTGCCAAAGACTAAGGCGAAGTAACACCATCAACAATGACCGGCTGAATCAGGAAGAGGAGCCTATTGAACACCTGTTCAAACAACTTATGCCCTAATTAGGTTTTCTGTTTCAAAAGACAGATAAGCTGATCTCTACTGTACACGTGTAAGGATGCGATTCTGTACAGCAACAGGTGCCGTGGGGACAAACACAAGGTGAGTCTGCTGCCTAGACATGCCAAAAGGGGACCAAAAAGCAGACCATACCCAGCCAATGAGAAAGGACAGTACATAACGGTCTGATAAGGCCACGCGGAACAATCATGTATAAAAAAGGGCAACGAGGAACCTCCAGGGATCTTTTCCTGAATTCTCAAGATTTCATTCTTGTTTTCTATTCCTCTCTTTCAAATATCTGACTTAGGCATCGGAGTGGAGCCGGAGGTCACCCGGTCCTCACATTTTCTTTCATACAGGCATTCGGTCATTTCTGAAGAGAGACGGTCTTTCAGTCATCTTTGATCGCGTGAAGCCACATCCTTTCCCGGAGCTATCAGCCTTTAATAAAAAATAAGAATTATATGTCTATATCTATATCTATATCTATATATAAAGAAAATTGGCGTTACGATAGTACTCATCCTAATTGATCCATTCAATGAATTAGAAATCATAAAATTTTATTGGTTGTGCAATAGTTTTTAAACTAGATTCTTATCCGCGCGTTGCGCGGTACGCCTTTTTTTGCAATTTTTTTTATTGTTTTTATATTTCTTTCTATTAAAACATGAATTTTTCAATGTATTAAATAGATTTACAATAACTTTTATGAGTATGTATATATGTTTAAAATACTTTAAAAAGTAATTGTTAAAAATTAAACTGTTATTCTCGAGTAATAATGCGTTTGTCCACAATCAAAACGTCTAATAATAATGATGTCTTGGTCTCTTATCATACGGTAAATTAATGCTTCAATTAAAGTAAATTATTTACTTGTTTGTTGGAAATAAAATATTGCCAGTTGTTGTAAAAAAATTCTATAAACTAATAAAGATGAAAAATATGAATGGAAGTAAGAGCGAAAAAAAAAAACATTAGTACAAATACAATAATTGATGTTCATACTATGCACCGTGCAAAGCAAATACAAATAAACTATATGAAATAGATAAAGATAAATCACCAATTATATATCTCTTTTAAAGAAGCTGTAAAAGAGATCTTTACAATAATATGATTTTGGAGTTTAAAAAAAATTGACACAAACACTTCATAATAGACTAAAGGAGATTTAAGGAATTGAATTCAATCAAGGAATCACTTTAAAAGTGTTAGTAGAATGTTTATTTTGATTTATAATGTAATTTTCCTTTTCAATTGATTTTATATATGAGCACTATTTTAAATGATTTTATAGAAAAGGTAATTTAAAAAATATTAAACTTATATTTCGTTTTTAGGTAGAATTGTTAATTGGTTTTGTTTATCTCTCCTATCAAATATTATTTATCAAAATTTTTAAAAGGTCTAATACATCTAGAGCACTCTGTACTTGGCTCAAATTGTCTATTGTCCCTCTCAACTTAAAGATTATCCACTTTGCCTTTTCAAGTTTATAAAATCGACTCACGTAATCCCCTCCATCTAAAGTGGATAGAAGCGTGAATCAACAGAAAAATAACGCATGTGAGCCATCATAACAACCAATAAAAATGTGAGACGTGGCATACTAACTTAAATATTTTGAACAAACTCTAAGACTCACTCATATTTTTAACCCTATCGCCCATCTCTCCCTAATTAACTCTAGCCCTGCACCACCAAAACTATCATTCTTCTCTGATCACCGTTGTCACCTCCGTTCCTCTCCAATCATTGCTACCACTTCGACTCTTCTTTTAGACCTTTCTTTTTCAACTTCAAAGTTCACGTTCACTTCTTTCTTACTCATCCTTTTCAAGTTCATTTCTTATCTTTCTTCCATATTTTATTTTTGTCTTCAGCTATTTTTTTGTGATTCCTTATAGAAACATCTCTTTCAAACCCCTTTTCTCATCCTTGACATGTTTCCTTTCTCACTCTTATGATATGATCTTCAGCTTTTGAGATGTTTATTTTTTGTCATTCTTTACTTTGGTTTAATATTATATTAATTGGGTTCATCGTTGTTTGGTTAGCTTGGAGTTTATTTGATTTAATTTGTAATAATTTTTATTTGCTACTTTAATTATGTTTGTATCAAGCTTGATTGTTGTTTTTTTTTCTCTTTTCTTAATAAGTTTTTTATGTCTCTTTTTTAATTGTGCTTGAATTTGTAATCAACATTAAATGTAGTTCATGCCATGATTTTGGGAAATTGAATGTTATTCATTGAATTGGGGATCAAATTTGATTGTGTGAAGAGAAATGAAAGTATGAGGGTGGCAATTGGAGAGGAACGAATGTGGAGGCGATGATTGGACAAGAATGATGGTTAGGCTTTCTATGGTGCAGGACTGTTAGTTAGGGAGGGTTAATTGAGAAGAGATAGATGAGTTGGGTCAAAAATATAGGTGGGTCTTAGAGTTGTTCAAAATATTTAAGTTAGTATGTCACGTGTCATATTTTTATTAGATAAATTATCCAATAAAATATTTCATGAAATATTTTAGACACGTGGCAGCAAGTGTGTAATACTCTCTTAGCCTAAATTGATAAAGTTCGATGAAGGAGGTTATATGGGTCGATTTTGTTAACTTGTGAAAGCTAAGTGGACAACCTCTAAGTTGAGAGGAGCAGTAGATAGTTTGGACCAAATACAAGGGCCTCTAGATTTATCAGCCCTTTTAAAAATGATTATGAGTATTTTTTTATAGTTTGGTATGATCATTGAACAAATTTACTGAAATATAAATATTTATATTTATTAGTTTTAATGTAATATTTTTTTAAACAACCATAGCTATTTTTGTTGGAATTTTCTTGTTCGGGCGTAGTCACTGTTAAGACTTCTCACCCTTCCCTGAGTCTATTCCCGTAAACACAGTTTTCATTGTCAACTTAGCTACAACCCATGGGTTAATATTGTTTATAAACCATTATTTTTTCACTTTCATTAATATATTTAAATTTCATTAAATAATTTTCAATAATTTTTTTTGTATTAAATTTAAGAGGTATTATATAAATTAAATTTATATTATTTTAATATAATATCTATCCTATATCACAAATTTTCAAGTGGTGGAAATTAAAAGTAAGATATACACATATAACATATTTTTTTTCTTTTTCTTTTATATGTAGTAAATTAAACACAATTACTTTTAAAATAATAAGGTATGTATATAATTGTAATAATAAACTCAAGAAGCTAGATTAAAAAAAACTAAATTTATGTGTAAAAGTATAATCAATAAATATATCGGAAAACACCACTATAACTTTTCCAAATGATACATATTAGATGAATTATTACAATAGCTATAAAAGAGAAACATAAGAATTTCGAAGCTCCATGGACAAAAGCAAATTTCCGACGTGACAGAGGTGCAAATCACAACATTGGTCGCTCTCCAAGGTTAACACGTTAAGCTTCAAAATCATGTACTTTAGGCTGAAACTATGGAATAACATAACTATAATTGCCTATAAAATGAGAGAAAAACAAAAGGTTTTAAGAGAAGAAGATTGTTTTTTTGTGTGTACAAAAATGAAAGCATCAAGTTCTTTTTTATAGTGAATATTTCAAAGCAAATTACAAAACCATTAAAGAAGTTACAAAACATTTAAAATTTTGTAACCACCATTATGAATTTAATGCATTTTGCATAAATGAATTAATTTATTGGTTATAAAGAAAAAATAAATATATATTAATTTATTAATGATGGCTTCTTGAATGATAATTTAGGGAAAAAATGTTCAAAATTTAGAAAAATAAATATCTAGGCTAAAACCAATTTAAGAGACCTCAAGTAAGAGTGAAAATAAAATCCTCAAACTTTGTTTTCATATATATATATATATATATATATATATATATATATATAGTTTTGTTCCATTACACAAAATATTCACTTATCAATAGTAAAAAGGTAGATTAAATATTTTTCTAAATCCAATATATAATTTTATAAATTTCCTAAATGACAATCTTGATTAAAAGTGAAAGAAATGAAATTTGACTAACTAAAATTTTCAATTGACAAAAAGTATTGGTAAGAGAAGAATTAATGTATTAAAAAGAGACAATTAATTGATTTAAAACCAATGAGGTAAAAAAAAATAAAACTAATTTATTAGTAAAAAGTTGAAGTGAAAAATATTAATGACTTATTATACAATTAAAGTAGCCATTACAAAATATTAAAATGGTATTTGAATGGGAAATTGAATTCAATGAATGCATGTGTAAGGGTTAAAATTAAAAATTTACCATATAAATGAAAATTAAGAATCTTGAAATTTATGTAAAAATTCTCAAATATTTAAAAATTGATAAAGAAAAATAATAATCATAATACTATAAGGAAAATGATACATGGGAGAGATGTAAATAATTTGAGTATATATATTTATATATTCTTATGCTAGCTAAAAATTAATGATTTACCAAACAAACTTAAATAATAAATAGTATTTTTTTAAAAAAAATAGAACATGAGTTACAAAGTATTATATAAAAATTAATGAATAAATTAAAACATATTAAACTGATGACAAAACAAATTGAGAAAAACATAAATAGATGTATAAAAGAAATACCGATGAGTATAATATCGAATAAAAAAATTGAAATTAATATAAAATATGCAATGTAAAAATATACAAAAATTATTACTAACATATCTATAAAATATTTAACAATAGGCTATTAAAAATAGATAAGTAACAAAGAGAAAATAAATCAATTTGAATTATTGAACCTCTCATCTTAAGAAAAAAAATTATTTTATACATTTATGGAATTAAAGAAATTTGTCTTCTTTAACTTTGATATTGAATTTTTCTTCTATAACTATCAAATGTATCGCAACAAATGTATAAAAATATTTAAAAACAAAATAGACCAAGACTTAAAATCTTATCTTTTGTATTGGAATTTCTTTTGCATGGTAGTGAAATATTAGAACGGCTTTTTTGATGAAATCAATTCATCTAATATAATACTTGTATAAAAACTTGGACGCTTAAAAACATGAAAAAAATATATTAAAAGCCATTGAAATAAACACAAAAGAAATGATATAAATGGAAAATAAACATCTACAAACAAATAGTTTCTCTAGAAATGCAACAAAAAACGAATTAAATTATATCGAAATTCATATGTAATAAAGAAATCACTATAATTTTTTTCCCTAAAAATATAAAAACGAATCAATATACACTTCCAATATGTAATTTACATTTTCAATCATTTAAATCTCATTTTGAGTTATAATGATCATTAATGTCTCAAATAATAGATACGGACTTTAAATAAAATTATTAAATAATTTTTAAAAATATAGAATAATCTAGAAAATAGAATTAGTATGAATAAAAGTTTTTTAGGGATTTCAATTAAGAGAGAGAGAGAAGATATATATTAAAATAGTTATATTAATGTTCAAAAATATAATTAACAAATATTATAACACATCACTATTAGAATTATTCAATGCGTTGCATGTTAGATGAAATTATTACGACGACTACAAAAGAGGAAAATAATTAAACTTTGAAAATCGTATTTTTGGAACAAAGGTGTCAATCACAACGACGGTCGCACTCTATGGTTCACACGACAAAACTCCAGAATCATGCACAAGTTGAGGGTCTGGAATAACAAAACTACAATTACCTAGAAAACTTAGAGAGGCAAAATGTTTTGAGATGAAAATAAACAAACGAAACAAAAGTAAGCAAAAACTGCATTGGCTGAGGGATAGAAATTTCTATTTTATGAAAATGTATAAACTCTAAAGAAACTGATTTGTCTTTGTTAAACTTCCCGAGCTAACCACTATGACTCATTGACATTCTCGTGTTAATCTAAAAATTTTGACATAAACAAGATCTTTAACGTCATCAGTACATAATTGTGTCTAAAAATTTGTAAATATAATCATATTCAAGTTTAAAAGTGTAGGTTGTATATGAATTTAATGACAAGGGGTGCATTTTAGTTTTATTAAATCCTCAAATAGCAAAAAAGTTAAAAGAAAAATGTGATGGAAATCAAAATTAATGCAAATGTTTAATAATAATAATAATAATAATAATAATAATAATAATAATAATAATAATAATAATGCACGTACGTGTGGCTTTCATGCAAATAATATATATATATATATATATATATATATATATATATATATATATTAATTGCTGTTTGCAAATAATTTTTCACATGCAAAAAGCTGTCTTGAATCATCCTTTCTTAGAGTAAGTAGATAAGGACTAATTTCTACTAAATTTATCATATTTGTATTTCTAAATAGATATTCCTTCAATTCATACGCGTTCCAAATTAAAGAAAATATTAACACATATGTAAGGATAAAGACTTCTTTTCTATTGTACTATCTATGAGATGTGGATCAAAAAATATATGAATCTTTTTTCTTTTGTGTGTGTGTGGATTTTTGTGTGTCTATAAACATTAAAAAAAAAAAAAAAGCAAAATTTTTAATGAATGAAATAAGAAATTCTTCTGATGAATAATATAGTAAATTCTTCCAATGAATAAAATAATAAATTCTGCCAAATGCTAAATCATGTTACAAACACATATGCAACATAGATAATGCATTTTATACACTTATAAAATCATTATTTAATGAAAATAATAATTTTTAAAGTATATAAGAAGTTAAAAATATTTTAAATTATTAATAATCTAGACTATTTTTATACGTATAATTATTATATACTGATATTAAATATATGTATATATTAATTTTTTTTATATCTTAATAGCAACATTTAGTTATAAATTTACCAATCAATTAACTAAGAGTTAACAGCTATATTAGCTTAACCAAGCAGGTCTTAAAATACCTCTAAACTGTAATTTAAATGAAATAATAATTATTTTCGAAAATTCATACCTACGAAGATATATGACTGTAATATAATTTTTATCTTTCAATCCGTTCTTGATGCACAAATTTGAATCAATGTTATTGAAAACTTGCAGATTAATTGAATAATTTGCGGCTCACTGTTTATGGATTGTCTTCGCTATCACAAATATATTATAAATGACAGCTACAAATAAATGTAGTGGCTTGAAAACTAATTAATGGTACAGATAGATATCAACCAATAGCTCTTAGTTGGAGTGGTAAGAAACTACTTCCTCTTAAGTTAGGTCTTATGTTCAAGTTTTGTGAATGAAAAGAACAGCCATTGTGTGAGTTTTAACTAGAGTTGTCAACCGGGTGACGGGGCCCGCCCGGACGGGGATAGGGAATCCGATTAAAATCCCCATGGAGCGGAGACGGGGACGAGTTTGTCCCCGTTTATTAATCGAGGACGGAAACGGTAATTACCTTACCCACCCCGCGGGCCCCTGTCCCCGTCCCCTTTTAAAGCCCGCGGAGATTCCCGATAAAATACCCGAATTCCCGTTTATTTTATTTAATTAATATTATTTTATATTATTATTATTTATTTTATAAAAGTATATTATTTTATATTAGAAATGATCAAATTGCATAAGTAGAGCGTCGTGAATTTATAAAATTCAGTTTTAGGAACTGAAATTCTATTAATATTTTGTTCCAATTAAGTAAGAACTGAAATTTTTTAATAAATATTGTACTATTTTATGGAGTTCTCTCATTTCAGGTGGACAAAGGCTTATTTAGGAAAATGTTTTTTCATTTTATTTTTTGATTCTTTTTCTATTTGTAATTAGTTTTTGACTTTCTGTTTTCCATATAAAAAATTTGAAAGGTTTGTTTAGTTTTAGTGAATAGTTTTGGAGGAATGTCTTTTATTTTGGGAATAAAGCTGAAATTCCAATTAATCCTATGGCTGTCAAATACCAAAATGTTGCTGATTTTATTGCAGCGTGTGAAAAGCTTGATTTTACAGCGTGAAAATTGAAATTTGACCGGGTTTTTTTATAAAATATAAAACTAGTTAAAAGGGAACGGGGATTCCCGCGGGGAACCGATTCCCCGCCGGGGAAGGGGATGGGATAGGGATGTGTCCCCGATTAATAAAAGGGGCGGGGATGGAGATTCCCAATTAGTCTAGAGATGGAGATGAGAAATGTAATCTCCACCCCGCTTCGCTCCATCTACATCCCTAGTTTTAACCTATTTAAAAGGTCCAAGAACTTAATAGTTATTAATTAACATTATTTGGATAATTTATTATAAATAAAAAGCATTTTCTTTTTTCTTAAAAAAAAAAAAACACGGATAGCAGGGAGATGGATTGTATGAATATAACTGGAGGGCAAAAAATGGAAAAAGAAAGGAGAAATTGAGGAGAAACGAGAAGCTAGAACGTAGAAGAGAAGAGAAGAGATATTGAAGTAGAAGCGGTGAGTTTTGTAACCTTATCCGGGGGAATCCAATCTTTCCTTTCTTTTTTAAGGGTTGACGCGCTTACCACACGTTTTCTATTTTCCTTTTTCTTTTTTCTTTTCTTCAAATTTATTTCCCTCTCTTCAAATCTAACGAAATTCTAAGCTTTCAACTCCCACCGAATTTATCCAAAATACTTCGGTATACCAAGTCAATAAAATTATATTATAATTAAAAAAAAAAGAATTCTTAACTTGTCACGACATGATGTATCAAATATATTCTAAATTCATGCTCTTGAAAATATGTCTCTCGCACGGCCTCCCAAATTAAAGCTTATGACCTTTTCAATGCATTTCATTTTTTTTTTTTTTATCACAGAATAATTTAAGATTTCAATATCAAATTTCCCCTTCCGTAACAAAAAGGGAAAAAAAAAAAATGACAAATTTGATCCCACCATAGCAAATCATGTAATTTTGGTCCTTATTCTGTGATAATGTGCAATTTTGGCTCATACTATTACTAACGGTTGGCTCAATACGAAATAAAGTAAAATTGCACATTGTGACAGACCTCAGCGTTAAAATTACATGCATTGAAGTCAAATATATTCTAAAGAAAAATTTTAAATTCTTTCAGAATCTTTAACAAAAGAAAAGAAAATGTTGACGATTAATATTATTATATAAAAAGATAGTATTCAAGATAAACAATACTTCATTTTAAAATATTGACAAATACAAAGCTTTAAGAGTTCAAATTCCATCCACCTTCTATCCTTAACTGATAAACAATTTGGAGGAACATCCTCCTAGTCAAAACTCAAAACTATACTACGTAATTGAATATGGTGACGTGATGTCCAAGATTTTAATACGATAACTCTCATAATTTTCTTTTATTTGGTAAGTAAATAGTTTTCTTCTACTTATTTGCTATATTTTCAATTGTATATATTTTTTGAAAGAAATAGAGACGAAATTTATTATTCGTTTGAATTAATTAACTATTTGTGTCTTTGTTTAAGATATCGAAATATTTAATTTAAAAATTCTGCTAAGTTGATGATTTTTTTTTTTTTAAAGAAACTAACTTTTAATTTAAGTTGGACAATTAAAAAAAATTACCATAAAACAATACTATATATTACTACTAATTAATTATATAAAATCTCTAAAATCTATGAGATTCTAAGATTCTGATATTAATAAAACATATATTATGTATATAGTCATTGAAATTTTTTGGTAGTTATATATATATATATATTGAATCAGCTATTAATTGATAATTATTGTTGGTATTATTAATTAGCTACAAGATGTTAGTAATAATTTTTAATTTTTTTTTTTAACAAAACACCTTCGTTCAAAAGAGTGAATCAAAGTCCAAAGTAGAACTTACAAAGAATGGTGGATCATTGAATCACACTCTCTACAAGTGTAGAAGAATAAACAGCTCGAACTAAGAGATGAACCATATATTCAATTATTTGTGATAAAAGTTTTATGCAATTATTATTATTCATAATATTTAGTTACTCAACTAAAACATTGAAATAAAAATAACATTGAAGTGATTATAATAATATTTTAACTTTATATTAGCAAAACATCTAAGATTGAAAGGAAAAAAATTTGTGATTTGTATAGATTTGAAATTATCATTTCTTATAAATTGTAATATACAAAAAGATTTTTTTTCGTCATAAAGCTCCAATTTGGAGCTATTGAAAAACAAAAATGGTGTTAGGATTCTAAAAGCTAACAGTCAATTGTTTGAATTTTAGAGACCACCTAGAAACTGTTTTTTTTTTTTAAAAAAAAAAAAAAAAAAAAAAAAAAACTAAAAGTTAATTCATATGAAAAACTAAACTTAACCTTCTTTATTTCACTTTATTCCCTGAATATACAAGTAAAATAACATTATTAATATTTGTATTAATTAGTTAGTTATACCGATAGGATATAGACCGAGTTGTGACAAAAAAAATTTCAATTTTATTTTCACCAAATACATCTATATCAAATAATAAAAATAATTATATTCCGAATAAGATTGTACAATTAAAATATTTAATTTGTAATTAAGAAAAATACATTAATTACAATTTTTTTTTTTCTTTCCAAAGAAAAAAGCTATTGAACAGAATAAAAGCTACCCACGGATCAGCTCAATTAACAACTAAATCTTTGATGAACAAAAAGACTTCACGAAATGATGAACTATTTACCGTAAAGTGTTTCAAATCAAGAAATGTATTTAATTAAAATCTATCATATGATTTTTAAATTCTTTCAAATGACAGTATTTTCTAACAAAAAAGAGTGTTGAATTTTCTCATTAAACTCTTTCAACTTTAAATATGATGTAAAATAGAATTAAACTATTCGTATGCTTATGCGATGCACAGGATTATATTATTTAATTATTTTTATTATTAAAAACTTTATAACTTTTTTGGAAAAAGGTAATAGAAAATGTACTCTTAAATTATATTTTCAATTATTCAAATCAATTAAACAATGAAAAATAAAATATGACTAAAACTAAAGGTATTTATCTCAAATGATTTTTAAATTAAGATGAGTATTTTAAAGCAACTCGTGGAATAACTGTTATCATTTATACTCAGTTTTGTAATTATACAAATTCTATTTAGCATTTTTTTCTTATGAAAGAATATATTATATTTTTAATCATGAGTGAGATTCAATTATAATTTAGTGGTAAAAATATATCTCTTTCAAATTGGGAGATCTAGAATTCTAAGTGAAGACGTATGCTATAACTTTCGTTGAGAATTATAATAGTAAAAAGTTTTTTTTATAAAAATTCAAAAATGTTGTGATGGATTAGACATAATTTCAAAAGTATAAGGTATTTATATTAATGATTTTTTACAGCTAATTAGTTAATTAAGACTTCAAATGGTTAGTCTTCGTGAAAATAACATAAAAAAATGTTGCATAGGCTATAAAATTTAAGAAAACTATATCCATCTATTATAATACTTCTCGAATACGGCACCTCGTGAAAATTTATTAAAAAGGGGTTGATTTTAAAGATTTTAGGGTCTAATAAAAAATATATAAATATCAATTTATGTGCAAGCATCATATTACAAAAAGCAACTCCACACATATGTGAGTGGTTCGATAACCGGGATAAGGTATCAAATTGCCCCCAAAGTTTTTGGGTGGTTATAGAGTTATCCTTAAAGTTAAAAATGGTCCAATTAAATCTTTAAGGTCTCATTTTTTAGGCAATTTTGGGTATCCTTAACGGGATTGGACGCAGACTCTGTTAAATTTTCCATGTTAGCCGTTATTTGTCCATATTGTTGGAAATATAGCATTGGAAAATTGATTTTTTGTCAACTTTGAGTGTAAATATTTAACGAAAATGTTACGTTTTGAATAACATGGAATATGTCAATGTATTCTACGTAACACGAGCTTTCCAACGATATATTATACGCTCAAAACGGATTAGAGGTGAATGAGAAATTGAAGTTCAAAGTGAGCTCAATGGAATGGTGAAGGAATGGAGAAATTGGATGAAAAATCTCATATCCCACATGGGTTATGAAGGAAGGGAGAGTTGTGTTTATAAGCTTTGGCACTTTATGGGCTTGTAAGAATTATAAGCATAGAGGCTCTCTCTCGGGCGCGCAGGGGGGGGTGCAAATCCAACGTTCCGGGCTTGGGTTCCAAAGGCCCAATGCGCACCCGCACGACGTGGGCGACGCGAATGCTGCTCCGAAATCGGCCAGCCCGCGCACGGCCCGATAATTTTTTCTCCCTTAAAGATCCATTCAAATTCCTAACAGCTTGTAACATCTCTATTAATTTTGTAACAGCAAAATTAATATGGATTAAACACCTTTAATGATCAATTATGTGCTATTATTTTTTGTAATTCCTTGTAGCCTTAAAAATGTTTTTTGTTTCTGGTTTGAACATGTTTTGGACGAAATTCTTCTTCTTCAACACAGAAACAAAATTCTATTCTTAGACCTTTAGGTTCTGGTGGTGGTTTGCTACACGGTTAGAGTTCGATTTCGATTGCGGTTGTATCCTGGGAGACGTATTCTGCCTCGGCCGAATAAACGTCTTAAGGACACTGGTTTCAGGCCTCCGCAATAAATCCTTGTTCTTATCAAAGGTTGAATAGTATTTTCAATTTCATTGTTCTTTACTTCAATTGTAATCTCCTGCTTATTATACTATTGCTTATACTGTTGTTTGTACACGGCTGCAATAACGAGGCTAACAATCTTAAGACGTTTATTCGCTTTTATCAAGTATAACAGCAATTTATATTAAGTTTGCAGGGTACCTTTGCTTTCGATTACCTTTGCTTCGGAGATTATAATTGGATTATAACTGGATTACAATCGGACTACTCATATTGGACTGTTTATATTGAAACTTTTATAACATAAAGTTTCTGTTCCGTAATTTCTGAATTTTTGCTTCTGGAGTTATTCTGTAATTTCTTGATTTTTGTTTCTGGAGTTATATTTTTTTTTTTAACATTCAATTGTTTGAAATTGCAGTATTGAGATATGGAGGTTGTACCACCACCTAATGGAGGCAACGGTTCTGACATTGGACAGACCAGTGGGGGTAGACCGAACCAAAACCAAAATGGACAACATGGTCCAATTGGTGGTTCTGGGACTGTTCTGAATTCTGGACCAAATGGTGGGATTGGATCTATTGGTTCAATTTCAGTTGCTCCTAACAATTCGGCTTCTGCTATGGGACATTACCCAATGGTTGTGCCTGATAAACCGGAGAAATTTACTGGTGTAAATTTCAAGATGTGGCAACAAAAGATGTTGTACTACTTGACTAGTGTTCAATATCACAGACTGCTGAAAGAAGATCCTCCCGTTGTACCTGAGGGAAATACTGATGTTTCTGTTCAGGCAGCTGTTGATGCATGGAATCACTTGGATTTCCTTTGTAGAAACAGTATTTTAAACTGTTTGATGCCCGAATTATGGGAAGTGTACTCTGTGAAACGAACAGCTAAGGAATTGTGGGAATCCTTGGACAAAAAGTATCGGACTGAGGATGCTGGAGCTAAGAAATACTTAGTTGGCCATTTTCTGAATTATAAAATGGTTGATTCCAAATCAGTGGTTAGTCAAGTGCAAGAACTCCAGCTTGTGATTCGCAGCATGACTGCTGAAGGAATGGACACTAGTGAACCATTCCAAGTGGCTGCTATTATTGAGAAGTTGCCACCTGGATGGGGAGAGTTCAAGAACTATCTCAAGCACAAACGTAAGGAGATGTCTGTTGAGGATCTTATTGTCCGACTCCGTATAGAGGAGGACAATAGAAAGGCTGAAAGAAAGCTTGGTGTAGCTGTAAATCAAGCTGTGGCTAAAGCCAACGTAGTGGAGGCAAGGAAAGACTCCAAAAAGGCTAATAAGACTGCTGGATCCAAGTTCAAAATGGGACCAAAGGGTGGCATTTCTAAGAAGCCAAAGTTCAATGGGAAATGCTACAATTGCAACAAAATGGGGCACAAGTCCTCTGATTGCAGGTTGCCAAAGAAGGTCAACAAGAGTGAGGCCCATGCTGTTGAGGTCATTGCTAAAGATGTTTCTGAAATTGATCTTTGTGCGGTCATTTCTGAAGTTAACATGGTTGACTCGAATTCAAAGGAGTGGTGGCTGGATACTGGTGCTACCCGACATGTTTGTGGTGACAAAGAGTCTTTTGCTGGATTGACTCTTACAAAGAAAGGAGAGAAGCTCTATATGGGCAACAGTTCTACTTCGAAGATCAAGGGACATGGTACAGTGATTTTGAAGATGACTTCAGGAAAAGAAGTCAAATTACAAAATGTTTTATATGTACCAGATATTAGGAAGAATCTTGTCTCTGGAAGCCTCTTAAGTGATCACGGCTTTAAGATGGTTTTTGAATCACAGAAATTTATTTTGTCTAAGGGTGGTATGTATGTGGGGAAGGGCTATGAATTGAATGGCTTGTGGAAATTCAATGCCATTGCTTGTAAGAAAAATTCAATTGATATGAATAAAAATGCCTCTTCTGCTTATATTGTTGAGTCTTCTAGTTTATGGCATGCCAGACTCGGTCATGTTAATTATGATACGTTACGACGTTTAATTAACTTGAATCACATACCCAATTTTCAAATTGATAAATCACATAAATGTGAAATATGCATTGAGACAAAATTGACAAGATCTTCATTTCATACTGTTGAAAGAAATACGGAACCTCTTGATCTAATACACACAGATATTTGTGACTTGAAATACGTTCAATCTAGAGGAGGGAATAAATATTTTATTACCTTCATCGATGATAGCACAAAATATTGTTATGTGTATTTACTTAAAAGTAAAGATGAAGCTTTAGAGAAATTTGTTCTCTATAAGCAAGAAGTAGAAAACCAACTTAATAAAAAGATTAAGGTGGTAAGAAGTGATCGTGGTGGAGAATATGTTGCACCATTTGGTGAGTTTTGCTCCCAACATGGTATTATTCACGAAGTGACACCACCGTACTCTCCTCAATCTAATGGTGTAGCTGAGCGCAAAAATCGTACATTTAAAGAAATGATGAATGCGATGCTCTCTAGTTCAGGGTTACCACAGAACATGTGGGGGGAAGCTATTTTGTCGGCGAATTACCTTTTAAATAAGGTACCACGTAAGAAAATGGACAAAACCCCTTATGAATTATGGAAAGGTAGAAAACCTTCCTATAATTATTTGAAAGTGTGGGGGTGCCTTGCAAAGGTAATGGTTCCATTACCTAAGAGAATGAAGATAGGACCTAAAACTGTGGATTGCATCTTCATTGGATATGCAAAGAACAGTAATGCATATCGTTTTCTTGTGTATGAATCTAAAAATCCAGAAATACACAAGAATACAATTCTAGAATCAAAAGATGCATCATTTTTTGAAAATGTGTTTCCATTTAAAGAGGAAAATGAAGGGTCGGGATCTAAACGATCTCGTGAAACTGTTGAAATAGACAGTGAAGAAGATCAAAATGATGATGTTAAATCTGACATAAACGTTCAAGATTCTCAATATGAGAATGTGGCGAACGAAGAGATAGAGCCTAGAAGAAGTAAAAGAGCAAGGATAGAAAAATCTTTTGGTCCTGATTTTCTAACCTATATGCTAGAGGCTGAACCACAGACTTACAATGAAGCTGTAAGTTCTACTGAAAGTCCTTTATGGAAAGAAGCCATAAGGAGTGAGATTGATTCCATTCTTCAAAACCATACATGGGAATTAGTGGATCTTCCTCCCGGAACTAAACCACTAACTTCTAAATGGATTTTTAAACGGAAACTGAAGGCAGATGGAACAATAGATAAGTACAAGGCCCGGTTGGTCATAAAAGGTTATAGACAAAAGGAAGGTCTTGATTACTTTGATACTTATTCTCCTGTGTCGAGAATAACATCCATTAGGATGGTACTTGCAATTGCCGCATTGAGAAATCTAGAGGTACATCAAATGGATGTTAAGACAGCATTCCTGAATGGAGATCTAGAAGAAGAGATCTACATGGAACAACCTGAAGGTTATGTAGCTCCAGATCAGGAAAAGAAGGTGTGTAAGTTGGTAAAGTCCTTATATGGATTAAAACAAGCACCAAAACAGTGGCATAAGAAGTTCGATGATGCCATGACGGCTAGTGGCTATCGAATTAACGAGTGTGACAAATGTATTTATGTCAAAACTACAAATGAAGGATATGTTATCTTATGTTTGTATGTTGATGACATACTCATTGTAGGAAGCAATGAGAATATGGTCAAAAGCACTAAGAATATGTTAAATTCTAAATTTGACATGAAAGACATGGGACTTGCGGATGTTATATTGGGCATTCAAGTAAAAAGATCACCTAATGGTCTCATATTAACGCAGTCACACTACGTGGACAAAATACTGAATAAATTCAGTAAAAATGATTCTGGTATAGCCAGAACACCTATTGATATAAGTCAGTATTTGTCTAAAAATAAAGGTGAAAGCATAGACCAAGTGGAATATGCTAGGATTATAGGCAGTCTAATGTATCTCTCGAGTTGTACGAGACCTGATATTGCTTTCACTGTAAGCAACTTAAGCAGATTCACGAGTAATCCAGGGGAAAGCCATTGGAAGGCTATTGTGAGACTACTAAGATACTTACGATATACTCGGAATTATGGACTGCACTATATGAGAGAACCAGCTGTTCTGGAAGGGTATTCTGATGCTAGCTGGATAGCTGACATTAAGAATTCTAAGGGTACAAGTGGATACGTGTTCACTCTAGGAGGTGGAGCAGTGTCTTGGAAATCTTCAAGACAAACGATTATAACAAGATCCACTATGGAAGCTGAGTTCGTGGCCTTGGATAAAACTGGAGAAGAAGCCGAATGGCTGCAAAACTTCTTAGAAGATATTCCAGAATGGCCTAAACCTGTGCCCACAATTTGTATTCATTGTGATAATCAAGCAGCGATTAAACGGGCACAAAATGTCATGTATAACGGTAAGTCAAGACATATGCGTCGTAGACATAACACCGTTCGACAACTGATCTCAACAGGAGTTATCTCTATTGATTTTGTAGTATCAAAGGATAACATTGCGGATCCGCTAACCAAAGGATTAAATCGAGATCAAGTTGATAAGACATCGAAAGGAATGGGACTAAAGCTCATGAATGTATAAGGTGCTATGTGAAGGAAAACCCAACCTTGTTGACTGGAGATCCCAAGATCTAGGTTCAATGGGACAACCTAATTGCATAGACCTTGTGTGGTCACTGTGGGGGTAACCCTCGACCATTCCTATGATGTAAACAGTGACTAAGTGGATAAGGTTAAGCTATATGAGTTTTTAATGATTCTTTGTGCATCAAGTTGAGCAAAAGAAATCACCTATGTGAGAGTGAAGTGGGGTCGCTTCAAAGGAAACTAAATGGGGCTTAGTTGTCCTAAACTCTTGCAGAACCAGGAGATGTCCATGACCATAACGGACATAACCATGAGAACCAAAAACCGTGTTAAGTTGATATTTGTGTGAGGTATATCATCGTTTACACAAACGGCAGAATAGTTCAAAGACATCACGTCTACTAGTCAGCCAGTAAAGTAAATATGCTTTCACAAGGGAAGGTTCAAAGGTTGTAGTCTACCTATCCTATGCAGATATTGACTGTAGAAACTATCACCACTTCGAATTTTTGAAAATGTCCTTTATTTATTTTCAATTTTCATTCATGTGGGGGATTGTTGGAAATATAGCATTGGAAAATTGATTTTTTGTCAACTTTGAGTGTAAATATTTAACGGAAATGTTACGTTTTGAATAACATGGAATATGTCAATGTATTCTACGTAACACGAGCTTTCCAACGATATATTATACGCTCAAAACGGATTAGAGGTGAATGAGAAATTAAAGTTCAAAGTGAGCTCAATGGAATGGTGAAGGAATGGAGAAATTGGATGAAAAATCTCATATCCCACATGGGTTATGAAGGAAGGGAGAGTTGTGTTTATAAGCTTTGGCACTTTATGGGCTTGTAAGAATTATAAGCATAGAGGCTCTCTCTCGGGCGCGCAGGGGGGGGTGCAAATCCAACGTTCCGGGCTTGGGTTCCAAAGGCCCAATGCGCACCCGCACGACGTGGGCGACGCGAATGCTGCTCCGAAATCGGCCAGCCCGCGCACGGCCCATTTTTAATTCGGCCCGATAATTTTTTCTCCCTTAAAGATCCATTCAAATTCCTAACAGCTTGTAACATCTCTATTAATTTTGTAACAGCAAAATTAATATGGATTAAACACCTTTAATGATCAATTATGTGCTATTATTTTTTGTAATTCCTTGTAGCCTTAAAAATGTTTTTAGTTTCTGGTTTGAACATGTTTTGGACGAAATTCTTCTTCTTCAACACAGAAACAAAATTCTATTCTTAGACCTTTAGGTTCTGGTGGTGGTTTGCTACACGGTTAGAGTTCGATTTCGATTGCGGTTGTATCCTGGGAGACGTATTCTGCCTCGGCCGAATAAACGTCTTAAGGACACTGGTTTCAGGCCTCCGCAATAAATCCTTGTTCTTATCAAAGGTTGAATAGTATTTTCAATTTCATTGTTCTTTACTTCAATTGTAATCTCCTGCTTATTATACTATTGCTTATACTGTTGTTTGTACACGGCTGCAATAACGAGGCTAACAATGTTATCATCCGATGTGGTTAACTGATTCACTGATCCAACGACACGTGTCGTCCAATTAGCAATGGGACACCAATTAACCCCATAACTATGACATACAACAAATAAATCTAACCAAATCAATCTCTCATTTTAACCTAACACATTGCCACGCTGCTAACTGGATGACACGTGTCGTCGGATCAGTGGATCAGTTATCTAAGTCGAATGATGACGTGAACAAATAATGGCTGACATGAAAAGTTTAACCGAGCCTGCATCCAATTCCGTTAAGGAGGTCCAAAGTTATACCCAAATGAGACCTCAAAGGCTTAATTAAACCATTTTTAATTTTAGAGATAAATCTATAACCGTTCAGAAACCTTGGTGGCAATTTGATACTTATCCCTCTGTAACCATACAAAATAAAAGCAACCTTGAAAACTCTTATCCTACTCTTTAAACAATATCCAAAAGCTTGAAACAATTATAGTTTACAAATCTATAGCAAAAAATAAGTAATGCTACCGATCACTGTTTTTCCTATTTATTTTCTTTGTTGATTAAAGGAGAAAGCACACAAAATAACTACTATTTGCAAATGGGGGTAAGGCGAACACTTTTTTAAGTAATTGAATTGGAGTAACCAATGAGAAGTGGAACAGTGAAAGGACACTAATTAGCTGATGATTTTTACGATAATGTAAATTGGTTTCACTGTTTTTGCTGTAATAAATCATTAATTAGTTCTTTAGGATGCTTTAATATGACCTAATTAAACATATACGGTCACAATGCTAAGAATAGCCAATAGATGACTTTAGTGAATTCAATTTGCAGTAATTAGTGCTATTTTCAAGTGGTAAAGAATTAAACTACTCATTGATTGGTTTGGGGTTAAATTCCCTACCCTATTAAAATTTAATCCTTGTTGATAGACGATCCGTAAATTCCACTATAAATACTTAATGAGGTTTATAGTTTGCTCTGGCCGTAAGAGTGGGTAATAAAACACAGCTCAAAAACCTATTAAAAAAATGAAAATTGAGATTTTGACACATCAAATTTATGCTGATATGTCGCTGTTATAGAATCCGCTTTATGATTCCCTTTTTATATAATTAGTATTAGTATCGATTTCTTCGAATTGAATCCATCAAAATAAATACTTTTCAAGAAAAAGGGGGAAAAGAATTAAGTGTACCCTTTGTCATTGGAGTGGTTCTCTTGGTGGAGAATGTTCTCTCCTTTTTCTTTTCTTTGTTTTATTTTTTTTTTTTTACCTTATAATATTAAAATAATGATAAAATTATAATTTTTTTTAATGATGTGGGTCCACTTAAAAAAATTCGACGGGTTTTTTGCATTGATGAGGGGATATGGGTTTTTTGAGTTTGATGAGGTGGCAAAGCAAAAAAGTTGAGAAGAACTTTTGAAAGTTTTTTCTATTGGAGATGCACAAAAACTGCATGATTTATTGAACGAAGTTATCGTGACAAATTTATGTTCTAATGAGTAAAAAATTGTAAAGTTAACTTCCATATGGAAAAAAAAATGAAGTTTGTTTGAGGAAATAAAAAGAATATTTACATGGAATAGAGAAATATGAAGGGGTAGATGGAATAGTTAGTAGTTTGGCATTGGCAATGGATGGAGAGAGTCAAAAAGGTGCTTCCATAAAGACGCCATAGATTGCGTATGCCTTCTTTATCCCTTTAGATACTCCAAGATTTTTGGGGGATCAAAGCTGATTTTAAAGAATCAAGATCCTCTTCAAATCAATTTTAATAAATGAAAAAATAAATAAATATCAATTTTCAATAATTATTTTACCCTTATCGTATTTAGTCTTGTCATCATATTAGAAACTCTAAATTGATTCCAAAGATTTAGGCTTTTTTTTTTTTTACCAAAGAATCTAACTAAACTCCCATCTTAAGAAACAAAATATATATAGAATGTTGAAGCTCATTAACATAATTTTAATTTGAGAAGAAAAACCTCAATGTATTTCAACTGTCTTGAACTTTCGTGCCACTAACAACATGGGCTATAAATTTAAAATCTTAACACAAAACTCTGGCTATTTTGTAATAATATTATGGTCTAAGTGACTTGTGATTATCTTAAAATCTAATTGACCATGTTTTTGATGGGTCACTAAGCTTAGTCAAACCTCACTAACTCATTCCTTTCCTTTTTCTTATTGCTTCTCCAATTCACTTTTTTTTTAAAAAAAATGAATTCTCTCTTATTGTTATTTCAAATTTATATCTCACTCATTATTATATATGAGGATCTAATTAATTTTTTTCCAAAGAATCTAAATAAAACCCATCCGAATAATTAAAAAAAAAAAATAGAAGAATAATGTTCAAGCTCATTACCATGGATCCTAAACTTTAGTGTTTTTACCAGCGTGGCCCATAAATTTCAAATTGTAACATAAAACTCTTTGAACTTTGCTGGTTTGTAATATCATAATCCGAATGACTGTCAACAACAACTATGTAACTATGAAGAACTATGTGATTGAATTCACAGCTAAAAAATCTCTTTGGGTGTGTTTGGAACCACCATTTTCGAAGGAATTTAATTCAATTCAATTTTATTTTGCCAATTTTCATGTTCATAAACAAAAAAAGTTTAAAAAAAATGAATTCTTTGATAATTTCCATTAGTCTAGATATGAAAAATAGAAATTATCTCAAATGTAGAGTGATTGTATGAGAATTCAATTAATGAAAAAGAATTGTATTGAATTGAATTCTTTCCAAAATTGTGGTTCCAAACACACACTTCAAGATTTCCAAGCAAATTTTTCATCCACGGGCACATGAATTATCCAAACTGGAGTATCTTTTAGTTGGATTCCCTGTTGTAACTTGTAAGCGCTGAATAAGGTTATTTGACAAGCTCTATGTTTGAAGTTGAGTCACTTGATAAATATAAAACATTGAATTTTTCTTTTTTTTAAATGACAAATTAAAAGTTGAAGAGTTAAATAAGATACATACTATAAATAAAGACCTAACTAACCCCAAAAGTTACCTCAATAATATAAGAAGTAATATACTCCCATTGCCAAGCAATGTATGATTTCAACACATACTCATAAAATTGATTGATTTTAAATAGACATGTTTATTGGTGGGCTTGGACAGGTTTGGGCCGACCTTGTCAAACTTGATAATAAAAAATGCATGTCCAAGCCCAGTGTAGCCGCCATAAAAGTTAATTTGGGCTCGGACCTGTGTGGGTTTAGAATATCAATCCCAAGCCCATTTAAGTCCATCCACTAAAATTAATTATTTTTTATTTTTATTAATAATCAACTAAAACAAAAAAGCCAATGAGAGTCGGCACAGTGGTAAGGAAGTGACTCTTCTGGTATCCTCACCTGGGTTTGAATCTCATTGCCGCTATTGGAGTCCACATAGGTTAAGTGATATATAAATTATCTCGTAAGTCCTTCTGTGGTTTTGAGGGTTTTTCTGGTCTTATACTAAAGATACCCCTCCTCTCTCTAAACTTTTTAAAAAATATATATATATATAATAGAAAAAATATAATATATTTAAAAACTATTCATAAGAAGCATAAATTGAAATTAAAAATAAATTAAAATATATAAGTATATATTAGTTAGATCAGACTTGGACCGAACTTAAGCATTTAAAAAAATTTCAAACTCAATCCACTAAATTTTGGATTTTATCGGACTCAAAGAATCTTAACATGTGAAATGTGTATCTAAATTTGGGATTTAGTTTAGATATCGGACTTGGGAGTGCCCAAATGACCGACAAGTCTAATTTAAAATTATTAGAGTGGGGACATGCAATTAAAGAAAGGATGAAAAAAGTAGAAGACCAAGTAAGAGCTTTAGTTGTGGTTGTTTGTGATACATGTGCAGAAGACTTTGGTGGAAACTGGAGAATCTAGTTTTACCCGCAACCCAACCCCCAATTCTACTCCTATTTTTTCTATTATTTGTTGTTGACCATTTGACTTTTAATTCAAATTTGCCCACTCCAATGCCCCCAACTCTTTTATTTATTTTGTCTTTGTTTTTGGATGACGACGTTGATTTGTGTTACCCAATTCTACTCTCTATCTTTGTTTTTATTTTTCCATTTCAACTCTATGTCCCAATCAACCATGCCAATTACTTTAATTAGTTTTTGCTCTGTTTTATTCAACAATCAAATTTTAATAATGACTTCTAACTAACCAACCACAACCTATGTATAATATTCAATAAATCTTGGAATTTCCTTTGAAATAATTTACATTAAATTGTAAAATTCATTACCAACTAAATTTTATTATATATCCCGTGAAGAGTCTCCATGCATTTAAGAAAGACATGTATCTAATTATATAAGTGAATTTATATAATATAAAACAATTAGCTTATGTTAAAATTCAATAAATACTATTTATATTTAGAGGTTAGCAAAACTGAACCAAATTCCAAAAACTAAAAATCCAAACTGATCCATTCTATAATTTAGTTCGGTCCAGTTTCAATTTTTGAGGGAATTTGAATTTTAGTTTGGATAGGTTCATAATCGAATAAAATTATAAAAAATTAAAAATATCTATCTTCTCAATAAATAAACTAAACCTTATATTATTAGTTGATTCTTCTTTGTTCTCTTTTCATAAAATGTCAAATGTTCAATCCAAACTCTTTGGAGAAAATGATACATAATACACATTGGGAAAGAAGCCACCATTTTTTTTTCTCAATTTTAACTAAGGACCTAATCACTATTTTATTCAATACTTATTTGGAAGTTGGAACCTAATTAATTTTTAGGTTACTCTTTTTTTTAAATAACATTTTTTGTTTCTAATATATATATATATTGCGTGTAGTAGTATGCATATTTGGAATATAATTTTTTAGGTTAATTTTTTTTTAACAGTTTCAATTTTACCCAGTCTAAACCAAAGCAACTGAAAATTTACTTTGGTTGGTTCGGATTGAAAAAAAACCTTACATTTAGGTTTAGTTTTTTTTTTTTTTTTGCTTCGGTTTGATTTTTGAACCAAACCTATCCACACTCACCCCTACTTATATTCCACTCTTCATTGTCATTACTCCCAATGTAGGATCTCCAACACTCTCTCTCAAATGCAATTAGGCTTGGAACAATTGTTATTTGTCAAACATTCTCTCGGTCTATTTCTTTTGCAGCCCAAGGCTTTTAACGAGTCTAGTCTTTTCTACTAGTTCAAACTCTATCAGATCTTTCAATACGAGACCACGAGCTTTCGGTTATCAGGCATTTTTTTTGCTTGGATACCATGAAGAGATTTCATGGGCTTTGGAAGTGTTATGCTAATTGCATAAGTGACCGCATATATATGTGGATTGAATCCATAACATAACCAATTGGTTTCTGTTACGCCCTAATCTGTACTATTTATATGTCACTTTTTATTGTTATTTATTTTCAATGTGGGATCTCCAACATCTGGAACGTTTATAATAGAAATTGGAAAAATTTGTTATAAATTTATGATTATTTGTCAACTTAAGGTTTAATTATATGATAGATAGATTAAGTTTTTGAGTAATAAGAAATAGTCATTATATTCTATTATGCAAGATATTTTCAATGGTATATTATAAGCTAAAAATGGATTAATGATGAATGAGAAATTGATGTTTAAAATAAATCACTTTGCAAAAATTTTATTAAGAGAAATAGAATTAAAAATCCTTGACCTCACACCTATTGTTTATGACTATGCGAATGCTGTACCAGTTTGGACCATTACGAGCTTTTTCCTCCTTTTAGCTAAATCCATGTTTTTATAATTTTTTCTCAACAATCAGAATTCTTTAGAATTCTAAAACAATATCTTTGTATTTAACTGGTGGTTACTAAGGACTAATTTACCTGAATAAAGACCTATCTAGCCCTTGTGCTATCATCAGTTTGCCTCTTTATCCCATATGCTATTTAACTTTCCCTTTTGCCCCATGTGATATGTAAAAACGTTCCAAATTGACACCTAGAAAGCATATTTCGTCAGATTCCATTGATAAAATTGTTAACAGAATCTGACGGAATCTAACGGAATATGCTTTCTAGGTATCAATTTGGAACGTTTTTGCAAACCACAGGGGGTAAAAGGAAAATTTCAATAGCACAAGGATCAAAGAGACAAACCGATGATAGTACATGGGCTAAAAAGGTCTTTAATCCCTAATTTACCATTAAAGGATTTAATTCATGAATTGATCCTTTGTTTACCACAGTTAATCCCAATCTTCTAGTAGTTCTTTCTCTTTTCTCTCCATAATAATAGGTTGCTAATACTTCGGTTTGTGGTGATAGCTTTTTGTACATGTTAGAGTTTGGTTACATGTTGTATCTTCGGAAACGATTGTTCGATAGCAGATAAATTTTGTCCTGAGAAAACTGTCTCGTGCAAACCTCAACAGTCCCTGCAGATTTTTTTCTGATTATTATAAAAAATCTCTAAACTATTTATGAAAAAATTTATTATAATTTCGGTGTATATAGACTCGACAAGTGAAATGATTTTATATTTATCTCACTCTGGTATTATACACATTTTATTTATTAATGGAGTCCATTAATTCTAATGATTGTCGAAGGAAGGTGGATAGAAATTTGTTGATTAATCATAAGTTCATCAGCAACGCTTGTGATTCATTTAGTTGCATAAAAATAAACGTGTTTTCAAAAAAATAAAAAATAAAAAAAAATTTGGAAAATGGAAATTAATATTTAGGGTCCCTTTAGTTATGCTATTATTGTTTGATGTTTGCTGGTGATGATTGCTGGTTACTGTTTGCTGATTGATAATTAGTGTTTGATAAAAACATGATAAATTTTTGCTATTAAGTATAAATTAACTAATTTAGAAATAAAGGGATAATTACGCAAAAAAAACCCCTATATTTACACTGGCTTGCAAAAAAATCCTAGTGGTTTTATTTTTTACAAAAAAATCATTGTGGTTTCTGACTGTTAACAAAAAATGGATTTTGACCTAATATTGTCAAAAAATAAATACGTGGCAATTTTTACCTCTACCACGTCATCAAAATTTCTCTGCTATATCATCATTTTTTTACCGCGTTAAGTCAAAATTCCTTTTTTTGTTAACAGTCAGAACCACAGGGATTTTTTGTAAAAAATAAAACCTCCCGGACTTTTTTACAAACCAGTGTAACCACAGGGGTTTTTGTGTAATTATCCCTAAAATAAAATGATGTGTTTTTTATGAAACACAGGTTTTATCTGCTGATAGAAAACAATAGTTTTTCATTCATACAAAATTATCAACTGATGCTAGCAAAATCTAATTTACACCTCTAAAACTGTTATTTGTAGTTTTCATTAACTAACGTGTGACAATTTTTGGAAATACATCTGCATCTAAAGTATGGTTTAGTTATATAACTATGACACACTTACATCATAAATATGTTAAAATGTAATCCCCACTTATATGAAAATTGTAATCCACACAAGATAAAAATGTTAGGTTTGGAACGTCTACGATTGAAACAAAAATATTTACTCAATTTATTGAAAACAGTTGATAGTAGAGCCAATTGCAAAATTCACCAAAGTTTGAGAGCCTATTATACTCTTTTTTTTTTTCGGAAGATAATTAATGGACAATTTTTTATATATAATTATCTTAAGATACTCTTATTTAGCTTTCTAGTCGAAATGGTTCAACATTAAATTATTATGAATTCTAATTACATTTTTTTTTTTTTTGAAAGAATTCTAATTACATTTAAATTGAATTGGTAGAATAATTTCAAGATAACTTAATTTATTTTAGTGACTATAATAAATGAGAAATATATTAACAAGATTAAAAAATTATTTAAATTTATAATGGAAAAATTTTCTATAATTTAATATAGATTAAAATGAAGAATAATCCTCTATTAAATTGGGACGCACAGAATATATGTCCAGATTTTCATGAAATAAAAATTCTACACTTCCCTTCTAATTTTTCCTCCCAAAAACCAACATAACGTAAGAGAAAAATCGAAAGATGGATCCATGTGAACTGAATTGGAAACGATGATTCCGGAATAAGCGGATGTTCGGTCCGGAATCCAACAAAGAATAATATACTAAATAATTATTTATCAAAATAAATAATAATAGTTAACTCCCACCCATTAGAATTTGCCACTTCATCAAGCGCCGATCTCTTTGGTAGCTCGAGCGAAGTCCCCCCTCTAATATGCTTCATCTCAATGACCGAAATACCCCCACTACCTTCCGACTTTCATTTATTTGATTTCTTAATTAATTATTTTCAATTTTACTTTTATTTAATTTTTGATTAATTATTTAACTAAATTACTAGTAATGATAAAATGGAAGCAAATGATTGAGATTTGTTGGTTTGTTTGTATTAGTTAGGAATTCGATAGGGATGACTCTCCTTTTTTATTTTATTTATTTTACAGATTCTTTCATGATTTGGATCTCGAGGAGATTATTGCAATTACATATTTAGTAAAGAGTATTATTTTTGCCGGATTCTGTCTTCTAATTTTTCTAATCTTTTATTTTATTTTATTTTTTCTGTTAATTGTTTCTCTCACTACATTTTTTTTTTTATTTATTTAAAAAATAAGTCGTTCCATGCATTGCACTTCAATTCATAAATGTATGATGTATGTGACGGAAATAAATAAATAATGCTTAGAGATAATGAAATAAATTATACGAGACACCTTTTTTCTTTTGATGGAAAGCGTTGTTTATTCTAAAATGTTGAGGTCCAAATTATCTCATATAATAAAATATAAACTATATAAAGTAAATAATGTCATAATTTTGAAATAATAAAATTTTTTAATATGAAATAATGAAACTGTATCATACAAGGACAACAACATTTTTCCACCGCATAAACTTTTTGAAAGGGAGAGATAAGGCCTTGGAAAAGCCGAACACAATAGCAATGAAGGGCCAGTTTGGGGTAGCTTTTAGCTAAAGCATGGAGAACCTTACTTTAGCTGAAAGCTGTTTTTGGAACTGCAGAAAGCAGTCTCAAATACACAATTGGTAAAAGTCAGATTGTATTCAAGAAAGTACTAGAAAAACAGTTAAAACTGTTTTTAAAGAAAGCAATGAAACCTAGTTTTTCTTGACAATACTTTCACTAACAGCAATCCCAAACTGGTCTGAAGACGAATTGCAGAATGCTATGGTGAGCAGTGATAGATTTGACAAAGGCTAAGAGCTCCGATGAAGAAATCCATAGTGGTTGGAGGTTTTTCAAATTTCAATTTGGAGTGAAAGAAGAAGAAGAAATTAATGATGTGTTGCTGAAGATAGAGAGGAAGAGGGATGAAAAGGATAATGTCACAGCAAGAAAATCAAAGAGAAGAGAATACATAAGTGAGCCTTTTTCTCTTGGAATTATAAAAGTTAAGGTCTAATACATCAATTACTTCTTAAAGTTGGTCTCAATCTTCTACTGTCACCCTGAACTTAGCTAATGTCTGATTTACGTCCTCATATTGGTTAAACCGATCCAAATAACCTCTTTAACACGACGTGTTAAGCAAGTGTAAATTAAGGAGCGTAAACCTTGTCGGGACAAATTAGATCGGTTTAGCCAAGATAAGGAGATAAAATGGGTTCATTTAGCCAAGATGACTAGACGTTCCTTAAGTTAGAGGTTATAGTTGATGATTAATATCAACTTTAAAGGTTAATGGATGTATTAGTTCTAAAAGTTATTGAATTATTTTCATGTAACTCTTAAAAAATGTATTTTTAGGTAATTTATGCCAGTAATATAATATTTATTTATTCTCTCAATTTAGTCGTTTTTGTATTATACAAAATTTATACTTTTGATAATCTCTATATCATATATTGAAAAAATAAAAAATTGGAACTGAAGTTTTGCAGCCAATGTGATATCAAAATGTGAAGCCTCCATTATATCATTTTAAAAGTAACATGCAATAGTCTCAGCTTAATACTACAAATATGTTTTTTTTTTTCTAGAAAAGGAAAAAATAGTGCAATTGAAATACTTAGCTACAGTTAATTTGAAGAAAACAACAAGTAAAAGTAGAAAATACCATTTGCCGCAGTTGTTTCCATTTTCTTTATTATTATTATTTTTAATTAAATGAAGGTATTAAACAAAATAATGTGGTCAAAAACTTGAATGATCATTCTGTCTAAAATTGCTCTTGGATTTCTATCTAGAAGTCTTCTTTGAACTCCTTATGTATTTCGTTTCATATTTGATCCATTATCATATCATTGCTCTTTTATATCACAGATGTCGAGTTCATATTTATCTATTCTATTTAGAAGCTCATCAAAAAAACCTTTTCAAGAAGTATCATATGTTTTTAAAAATTCAATCAAATGCTCTACTATTCTTATTAGATTTGTATTTGTATCTACACATCTCAACATTAGAGTCATTTTTTCTTGATGACAATATCAGGAGTACAATCTAAAATAACCGAAAAATATTTCATTTGCTTTATTTTGTTTATTATTGTGCTTTATTTTGTCTATACTAACTCTGTTTGCCAATAATTCAATTAATTCATTTAAATTTTTGAATATTATGTCCTAAACAATGAGACTGAATTTATTTTTCTTGAATCCTTCGCATGTGCTCTTGCATTACGAGATCAAATTCAGCTATTATTTCCATTTTACTTAAAAAATTTCCATTAATTTTTCATAGATTTTTTTTCACAAAAAGCTAAGTTATTTTTCACTAAAGTTTTTAATCACGACAATTATTCTAACTAAAACTTGTTTCAAATGTTCTTTTTCTCTATTAATTTTTCTTGAAATTTTTCATCAATTCCTTTGTTTTTGAACAATCTCATTTCCAACTCAATCCACCTAGTCATATTGAAAATATGACCATTACTAATCTCATGATTCTTTAGTTTTTTACCAAGATTTTTTCAATCTCGGGTACCTTCATTAGCCAATTGATTTTTTAAACCAAATAACTTACAACAAAAATAATATACTTTATCAAAATCTTTTGAGTATACAAGTCATCTTGGATTATATGTTTCTCCATTTAACAATTTTTGCCTATAATATGTAGTAGAAAAATGCCTACTATGTTCATCTTTTGGAAAATCTATATTATCAACGCATGTACCTTCATGATACTGTATTAATACTTTGTTAATAAGCAGTATCATGAAGGTATCATGCGTTGATATTATGTTGATGTTTTCATGATACTTTGTTGATTCCTTTGCGATACAAAAATCGAAAAAAAGAACATGAAAGTATTTATACATATCAATATTATTTTGAAGAGAAAAAAAAATGAAAAACTTTCCAAAAATCGAATGACAAAAAAATAAATGGATTTAGAGAAAAACAACAGAATTAAATTGAAATCATGAAAGAGAAAAGTAGGAAAATAAGGGAAAAACAAAGCCTATAAGAAATATCTAATCAACAACAAAGCAAACAATAAAAAAAAATATATTTATAAAATTGATAAAGCAGAGGTCCAAAAATTTAACTTAAAAAGCAGTATTTTTTGATAATTTCCTTATAATTATAAACGTTTTTTCGAGCTGCAACTATTAAGAGATGCTGATTTTTAATTAAGTACAATTTGTTTGTCGCAGGCGATCCCATTTATGATTATCATTGCCCCCATATTTTATCACCATTATTTTTTTATAATAATAAAGAAAATTTAGTATTCATGCATCATTAAAATATCAAATTCTACAAACAAACCTATATTTTCAGGTAAGATTAAAAATCATTTTTAAATAAACAATTCAGCTTCTCCTCTCCTGTCGTTTAACAATGCATTTATTAGGGAGATTCTATGATTTAATTAAGCCTATATGCATATCATTAATTAATATTTATTTTTCCTATGGGAAGGGATCACTAATCATTTAATTTAATCATTTGCTTCCTGAAAATATTATCATATATTTGGATCTTTATACAAATAATATTTTCTTTTGTTCATTTCTAAAAAAAAAAACAATCATGTACAAGCAATAAACATTCTTTAGTTTAATGCACTAACTAATTGCCATGTATTAATCTATTAAGTTAAAGTAATATTAATTATCTGAAACATTGTTGAATTAATGTAAGAGAATCTCTTGAATCCTGTTCTCAATAAATTATGTGCAGATCTCTAATTAAGTCTGCGATAATATTTTATTGAGTGGAGTAATAGAAAATGTAGGCGTTAGGATTTTTGAGATTATATTCGCAAAGCCTGCCATTTAGTAATTTAAAAATGAAAATAAAGAGTAGATTGTAATTATAAAACCTTTTTTTTTTCATAAAAAAAATTAAATAAAAAAATCTCTTTAGTTTTTACCGTTTCAAAGTTATCATTTTAGTTATCTATTCTATTCAAAACCATACTTAAGTGAACCATAATTGATTATTATGTCCTTTACATTTAATTCATTTTGAGGATAAAATGATCAATTATGATTCAAATGGATATGATAACTTTTAAATGATAAGAATTAAAAGATAATCGAGTCATACGAGATAAAAAAAAATAATAATAATAATCACACCTTAAGCAAAAATGTAAGGCCTTGCATTTACGTAAAATATACCTCTTTCACTATGTCTCCCATCAAAGGATACTTGGGCTTTTAAAACTTCAAAGCTCGCATAGATTTATGTGAAAATTATTAAAAATGTCCTTTTTTTTCATTATTTTCAACTAATTCCATCGATACATTTATAAATATCATATAACATTTACCGTATTCTAACTTTCATTTATAAAGGTATATTTTTATTCATATTCATGGGACGAGGGAGTAATATTTTTTATAAAATAGATTTTATGATTCAAATTACCATTTTTTTTCTCTTTCTATTGTCTTCTTCACTATGGAAGCATTTTCTGTTTTAATTTTAATTTTAATTTTTTTATGTTTTTATGTTTTATCATTGTTTTCTGTAATTTTTTTCGTTGATCTTAATTCATTATTTTATGTTTTTCTTTTTGACATTCTTTGTTATCCTTGTTAGTGTTTGTTTATCCTTTTTCTGTGTCACCAAGATGTCACCCAACGGTTTCACTAAAATCAATATTTAAAAACAAAACAAAACAAAATAAAATAAAAAGATAAAAATACACATACAAAAATTTAACTAAAGTATCATCAAGTATCACCAATGTAGTGATGCAATTTATTGTCTTATGGCCCTAATTATGTAATTTATGATATGATATTTAAGAAACACGACTTTGGCATTTTAGAATTATATTCTCATAATTTTGGTATTTTGTTAACATCCTCAAGATTTCAATGTTGAAGAAATTACTAAAAATGTTAATTTTTTTGATTTTCATTTAAATAACTTTTTTTTTTTTGTTTATATATATATATTTTTTGAATACCATACTGTTGTTGAACTTCTATTGGGCTTATTAAAAATGGTTGATGTCATTTAAACGTTTACAAATACAGAGATGATAATATTCTCTTTATCTCTATCTCTAAATTTGCTATTGTAAAAATTCTTTGATACAAATTTTCTATTATAAGAGATAATATTTTGATTTATTTGCTAAATCTTTTAAAAGAATAATATTACGAATCGAAAATGACATTAATATGGATGGAGTATCAATATTTAAATATTTGTTGTGAACTGTTAAATATTAAAATCTAATTGATATATGTGGTATGTCTTCTAGAAACAGAAATGGCTTCCAACGTAGGTAGGAGCCATTGCATTAATGCACATATTGGACATTATTAAAAAAAAAAAAAAAATTGATATTAATTTATAGATATTTTTTTTTTTCCTAAATTTCAATATTTTTATATGTTATCTGTAGGTGCATATTGCGTGATGACCCTTTTGGGATTTGGTCCATTTTGGATGCTGTTATTTCCCCAATCCATCATTCTTTTTTATTTATTATCATTTTCAGCTTACATATTTTGCTTTTTATGATAATCATTATATAAAGTTTACTTTACATTCAATCTCACTTTTTTTTCTCCTTAAATTTCAGTTTGATATTTAAATATGTCATATTATTGAAAATTATGCGAACAATTCTGATTCCGCTTTTGTGCCAAATAGAACTGGTGTTAGACATGAATGTATTATCCATACACACAAATATAAACTAGTTTAGTTTACTATTAGATAGACACTGTTGTTATTTGCTATTGTAGTTCTTAGCTGGACTAATGGTGGCAACTCGTGGTGGCCCAAACCAGTCCACCAACGTGGACATACACCCTCTAAGTAGAGTTTGTAGGGAGAGTCCCTTACACATAAAAGAGCCTTCTAGTAGTTAATATGTAACAACCTTATGAAAGATTTTTAATGTATAAATTCTGTAAGCTCATCATAAATTAGCAATGTCGGATAAGGAGTTTCTCATTCCTTTTTTTTTTTTTTTTTTTTTTTTTTTTTGATAAAGTATTTACTAGTAGTTTACTTTGAGCATCAATTCATCATTCCGTTTTGAACTTATTACAGACCAATGGAAAGACTTTATAAAATATAATATGTTAACAAAATCTTTGTTATTTAAAACTCAATCTATCCATAATATAATTAAGCCTCAAATTCACAGATAATCATAACTTAAAATGCCAACTTTCCAACATGAATTTCAAAGCTTGAGTTCCATGGAACCTAAACAAATATACTACAATAGGTGAAATTCACGAATGAAGAAAATTTAAACAATAACACCTAATATTGCACCTTATAATATATTTGTTCCTTCCTTTTTTTTCTTTTCAATATTTGTTCTCAGCAACTAATTAATTAGTATTAACTTCTAATAATTGGCTTTAAGTGTCTTTTAACTGTAATGAATAATCAGAAAAGAAATCCCAAAAAAAAAAAAAAGTCGAGAAAAGAAACAAATAATTAACTTTTTCCTTTTGACACTATGCATCCTATATAATTAAAGAAATAATGTCTCGTTCATTTTGTTTATCAAAAAAAAAAAAAAAAAAAAAAGTCTCGATTATGCATGTCAAAAAAATTAAGAAAATAGTTATAAATTATTAAAAAAAATTCAACATTTCATTTTTATAGTATGTATTCACTATTTCATTAATTAATTATTATAAAATATTTATAGGCACAGTTTAGAAAATATGAGGAAATCAAATATTTTTATTCATTCATTCCAAATATATATATTTTTTAAATTCATTTCAGTTATATATATTAAATATCCTACATTGCTTAGTGAGAGAGCTGTGTGGCTTTTTATATATGTGAAGCAATCATCTCCTATTGATAAAAGATATATTAGGAGATATTTTTCTCCTATTCCACGTCTAAGTAGGGTTATTTATTCCTTATGTAAATCTTGTATCTTTCCTAATATTAGGAGATATTTTTCTCCTATTCCACGTCTAAGTAGGGTTATTTATTCCTTATGTAAATCTTGTATCTTTCCTATATATACTTGATGTATTGATACCTTTTGAATAGAATGAATTATTATTTTCCTCTAATTACATTCTTAACATGGTATCAGAGCAAACCTAGACCTCTAAATGTCCTCTTCATCTCTCCCTAACCTAGAAGAAGCCGAAAACTCCTCCACCTCTAACCCTCCATCGCCGACGGCTACACCTTCAAACTCACCACCACCGATTCAACCCAACCTTTTTTCTGCTGCCATAAACGTCCAAACCAACACCCTTACTACCGAAACCCTTGAAACCGTAAACATGGCCTCAAACCCTAACCCTAATCCAACTTTATCATCAAACCAAGTCTTTTCTCTCAAACTCAAACGTAATAACTACCCGGTATGAAGAACCCTCTTTTATCCTATCCTTCACACCCATGATCTTGTATCTCATGTTAATGGTACACCACCACCTATTCGGCAAATCCCAAACCCCCTGAGGACCTAAATACCTTAATTACCAATCCTACATGTCAAGCATGGTTTAAGAAAGACTAGATGTTACTTACCTGGCTATTTGCTTCCATCAATGATGATGTTTTCTCTTATGTTATAGGTGCAACAACTCCACGAGTTGTGTGGCAAGCACTTGAAAGTGCCCTTGGTTCTGTATTTGAGAACCGTCAACTCCAAATCCATTTTGAATTACAAACTCTGAAGAAAACTGATACAAGTATAGCTGTGTATCTGTAGTGAGTGAAAGAATTAGCAAATGAATTGGCTCTTGCAAGTCATCCCCTTACTGAATCTCAATCTAATGCCTAAATATTTCGCAATCTTGAAATTTAGTATCAGTTAATTGTCACAACATTAACTTTTCGGGTTCCACCACCTCATTTTAATGAACTATCTGGTCACTTGATTGCTCATGAAATCCTTTTAAAAAGTTATCAGGACTCTCCTCATGCCTTAGTTGCAAACCGTAATCCTAACCCCTTTGTGCCTCGATCCCCTGCTCTTCAACCCACCCAACAAAAGGGTCTAAACCCTAATGGCCGTTGATCTAACCCTAAGGGTCCCTGTCAGATCTGTGTTCTCAATAATCACACAGCTAATAGGTGTAGATCCTGTTATCACCCTCGAAATTAAGGAAACAAAGGCGTTTTTTATGCTAACCCCGAGACAAAACTACCCTAGGTAAGCAAACATGGCTTATGCAATTCCCTCCTCAAACTAACTATGATATACAGGGTTACAACTGTTTCAAGGTTCAACCAACGGCACCTGGTCCTCAGCATCAGTAATATTAGTATCCTGATACTGGCTCCACCCATCACATGACAGCTGATCCAAATCAGTTGCAAGCAATTGCACCATATCCTGGTCAAGATAATATTAGAATAGGTAATGGTTAAGGTATGAATATTCCAATTATATTTTAAAGGATGTGTTGTTGGTTCCTAAACTAACAAAATCACTATTATCTGTTCAAAAATTTTCACGTGACAATAATTGCTTTTTTGAATTTTGGCCATCTTAGTTTTTGGTTAAGGACTAGGTATCGAAGAAAATCAAATTGAGAAGCCCGAGTGATGAGGGGTTGTACGTGCTGCCACCAGAGCTACATCAGGCGTTGCTTGGAGAGAAAGTCTCTTTTGATACGTGGCATGCCCTGTTGGAACATTGCAATAAAGTGACTACTTTTAAAAATTTTAAAAGATAATAAATTAGGGTTTATTTCTTCCAATAAAATGTGTTCTTCATGTCAATTAGGAAAATTAGCTAAATCTAATTTACCACCTATTGTACGGAGCTGCTCCTTTTCACATTGTTCATTCTGATGTTTGGGGTCCTGCCTAGGTAGATTCATTTTTAAATAAAAAATACCTTGTTGTTTTCATTGATGAATTTACTAGATTCAGCTGGATTTATTGAATGAAATTCAAGAGTGATGTTTATGATATTTTTGTTGATTTTCACTCTATGATGAAGCGTCAATTCAATGCTCACATAAAACAATTCCAATCTGATTCTAAAAGTGAATTTCAAAAGCTAAGTCACCTTTTTCGAAAACTTGGTATTATTCATTATTTAGTTTGCCCTCATACACATGAACAAAATGATATTTCGAAACGTAAAAATCATCATGTAGTTGACACTACACTAACATTGCTTGCTTACTCTAGTGTTCCTCTTCGGTTCTGGAATTATGCAGTCAATAATAGTGTAGAATTAATTAATCGTATGTCATTACAATGCATTTATAATGAAACACCCTACTTCCATCTCTTTCATAAACAACCTGATTATACAAGTTTCAAAATTTTTGGATGTGCAGTCTACCCGTTGTTGCGTCCATACAATAGGAATAAATTTAATTTTTGGTCTGAAAAGTGTGTTTTCTTGCGCAAGTCTAAATTTCATCCGGGCTTCTTATGTTTTTCACAATCCAAGGAACGTATTTACATTGCCAAGCATGTGAAATTTGATGAAGAAGTTTTCCCTTTTGCTGATGTCACAGCTGCTATTGCTACCTTTCTTAGTCCTCCTGAAACTGCTCCGGTGCCGTGGCAGGTCCTTATTCTGGTCACTGCTGGTCCCTTAACTGGTATGTCTTCTATTCCTACTTTGTCTTTTTCTTCCTTGCAAAGTAACAATTTTCTTTCTATTTCTAACCTTTCTAATAATGTCCAGCCCAAATGCACAACACCTAGCAACCAAATAACTTCTTCATCCCTTAATTCATCTAATTCTTCTATCCCAAATTACTCTTCTGCCGACAATCAGCCTGTGTCGCCTATCAATGGTTTTATGTCTTATAATGGCCTTAAGCTATTAGTTGATTCATCCTCCTTTAACCCTACGACCACTCATCCCTCAACACCAAGACCAATTACTCAATCTTATGGCATGAAATTACGTCCATCTGCGGTTCGTAGAATGCCATTTGACTACCTACTATTCCAACCCTGACTACCTTCATACTGAACCAGCAATATATGCTCAAGCTCGGTAAATACCAGTTTGACATGCAGCAATGCATGCTGAAATTCAAGCTCTCCTTGACACAAACACATGGCTGATAGTGCCTCGACTGCCTGATACTAATGTAATTGGTTGTAAATGGTTGTATAGGATTAAAAGAAAGACTGATGGCTCTATTTACAGGTACAAAGCTCGGTTGGTTGCAAAAGGCTTCACATAAAAGCTCGGTATTGATTACAAAGAGACATTTGTCTAGTGATTAAGGCTACCACCATTCGCACTTTACTGGCTTTAGTCTCCA
Organism: Euphorbia tirucalli; assembly: GCA_039660915.1. Classification (NCBI taxonomy): domain Eukaryota; kingdom Viridiplantae; phylum Streptophyta; class Magnoliopsida; order Malpighiales; family Euphorbiaceae; genus Euphorbia; species Euphorbia tirucalli. The sequence continues at coordinate 20,446,468 of CM077639.1, forward strand.
CTCACAATTATCCTGTTCATCAACTTGATTTCTCAAATGCATTCTTGCATGGTAATATGATAGAAACTGTTTATATGTAACAACCCCCAGGCTTTATTGATTATAATCATCCAGATTATGTTTGCTTGCTCTGCAAGTCATTATATGGCCTCAAGCAGGCTCCACGTGAGTGGTTTTCACTGCTGTGCATTTATCTTCAGCAACATGGTTTCTGCAAGTCTCAGGCTGACAATTCTTTATTTCTTCATAAAACAAACACTTCATCAACTTCTATGTTTTGTTATGTGGATGATATTCTTATCATAGGAACATCTCTTGAATCAGTCACGCACACTATTTCTTTGTTGGAAGCCGAATTCCCAATCAGAGATTTGGGACGATCTATTTATTTCTTGGGTATAGAAATTGATCACACTCCAAAGGAAATTATGTTACGTCAATCTCGGTATATTACGGATCTTCTTGACCATACAGGACTATTGGAATTAAAGTCTTGTCTTACTCCAATGGCTACTTTGCCTAATTTGTTAAAACAGATGGGCCAACCTTTAGTTGATAGTACGGAATATAGAAAACTAATTGGAGCTGCTCAATATCTTACTCTTACTCGGCTTGAAATATCTTTTGTTGTGAATAAGCCGTGTCAATTTATGCACTCTCCAACTAACTTGCACTTTAAGGCTTTGAAGAGATTATTTCGTTACTTACATGGCACATCTCAGCATGGTTTGTTCCTTCCTAATGATTTGGCAACCACACTGGAAAGCTTTTCAAATGCGGACTGGGTGGTTGCCCTGATGATCGAAGATCTACCGGTGGTTATTGTATTTTTCTTGGTAAAAGTTTGGCTTCATAGGGTGCGAAGAAACAACCTACCATTGCCCGTTCTAGCACAGAAAGTGAATACAAGGCTTTGGCAGATGTTGTAGTTAAGCTTCTTTAGCTTAATTCCCTTTTGCGTGAAATTGGTTATTCTCCGAAAAGCAAATTGTTCATGCGTTGTGATAACATTGGTGCTATTTATCTCAGTAAAAATCTGGTTTTTAATGCTCATACCAAGCATGTTGAACTTGATTACCATTTTGTTCGCGAACTAGTAGAAACTGACACTATTCAAATTTGATTTCCGCAGTCTGCTGATCAACTTGCTGATATTATTACCAAGCCAATAGATGCTTCTCGTTTTCTTCTTCTTCGGGATCAGTTACTTATTTAAGACACCTATTGGCTTGACGGGGGGTGATAAGAGATATATTAGGAGATATATTTTTTTCTCATATTCCACGTCTAATTAGGGTTATTTATTTCTTATGTAACTCTTGTAGCTTTCCTATACATACTTGATGTATTGATACCTTTTTAATAGAGTGAATTATTATTTTCCTTAAATTACATTCTTAATATAAAGTACTTTTTGGGTGAGTTAGGCTTTTATTTACTATTTTTAATTATTTCATCCAAAACTAAGTATTATTATTTATTAAGGAATGCTAATTTCTCAATTGATTCATATCAAGTAGTGTCCTAATCATTCTTTTGAAAATTTATATGAATTAAAATTGCATATGTTAGGTACGTATGCAAAAATGAAGAATTTTCATATAAAGAAAGTAGGCATCCAAACACTGCAAAATTTCATCCACAAACATATATAAATGGACCGTGAATGATGATTGGAGAGTCACAAAAATTTTGATCCAAAGCTGCAATTTGATTGTAAATCACATTTGCACAACTAAAAAGTATATTTAATAATGCACATGACCTAATATTTAGGATATTTTATTAACAAAAGAAAAAAAGACATCATCCAACAATTAATAGTAACCACTAATCACTCTGCAAGAGGCATTAAGCAATTCAAAAGAGACAATATGTCAATGAAAAGGGAAAAAGAATGGAAAAATAAATAAGCTAATTCCAAAAACATGACCTAATTTTTTCTGGTAACCTAACCTTAAATTGGTTCATGATAGATGCTCCTTCCCTTTCTTTATGTCGTTATACATATTTGGTAAACATATCTAGTTTTTAAGTATGCATAAATGATCTTCAATGGTTAGTGATGCCATATAATACAGCAAATTAATAGACAAAAATAAAAAATAAAAAAATCCCTCTGTTTTTTTATATGATATTTTAGGATTTCTATTTTGTTCTTTTTTATATAACGTTTTAGGTTATCAATACACTTTTCACAATGTTTTTTCATAGATATCCTAATTTTAAGTGGGAAATAAGTAAATATTTAATGGAATAGAAATCCTAAATATATTAATTATTCCACTAAATATATTAATTATTGATAATTAAGAAGAAATAAACTTTTAACATAAAAAAATAAGAGTTTTAGGAGATAGATATTAAGGATATATTAGTCATTTTAATAATCTAAGTAATATTTCATTGATTTTGATGAACAATATTAAATGACATATAAAAAACGAATGGAGTAATTAATACTGCCACTGTTTTTAAAAGAACGTTATGTAATAAATTGGCACACCCATTAAGAAAATCATTAAATGTCTTAACTATAGTGTCATTTTACTAAAATATCCCTTCAACTATTTTTTTAAATCTAAACCACTTATAATCATAAAATATAATTATTTTGAAATAAAATTAAAATCCTTTCAAAAATAGAATCAATATATATTTATGAGGATATGATTACTAGTGCATTATTTTTTTTTTTTTTTTTGACTGGAGATTGGTAGTGCAATTTAGTAGTATCAATTAGCCTCGTAATGGTATGCTTATTTCATTATAATGTTAGATCTCAATTTAATTTTCTAGTGCAATGTAATGATCTAATCTCTTATTTTTGTTAGAATAATCAAATATAATCATCATTCTATCCAAATTTTAGTGGAATCACCATTACCATTTTTTTTGTTCATGTTCATATTTTTTTTATTATACCTTTTTACTTTAATGCAATGTTATCTTTTTAACTTCATCTGAATTTTTAATTGATACTTCAATTATTTATTTATTTTACTTAAAAGGTAATAACATATTAATGATATGGTTTGTATATGTTTTTCGATATGTTTGTGCTTATGCAACCTATGGGATTTATTTATAATTTAACTTCATTTTCCATGAATTGTTGGAGAATAAGTCTCATGTTGAAAATGAATACATTTTAAGAGTGTTATATAAGTAGTGGAAACCAGATCTTAATACAAACAAATTGATATTTTGTTATATAGGTATAACACCACGTGTGCTCACTTATAAAGTCAAGCCTAGTACTTTCAATATCCATAAAATTTCTTTTTGATATCAGAGCAAAAGAAGACTTCATAGCCGAAAGATTCTAGACTCATTTATTAAAGTTTAGTAGAGTTTACTACTGATAACTAGTTCAGATCTAATTGCATTTGAGAGAGAGTGTTACAGAATAAATCTCACATTGAAAATGAATGTTACTACAAATTGACATAAGTGGTGTAACATGGGTTTTAACATAATCTAATTGGTTTTATTGAAAAAAAAAAAAAAATCTTATAGTAACTTTTCTCCAATTACTATATAACAAAAGAAAATTATTAAATTTTGATTATGATTTCAAGTCTTTTATTTTTTAAATTTATATCTTTCCAGATAAGTAAAATATTGATTAATTCAACTTAATTGTAAATTTATCTTATTTTCGAGAGTTAAAAATATCCACATGCATAAGTTACATTGCAGTTTATAGTATTTACAATTTATAAATAATATCATCAATTTTTTTTTTCTTTCATTTCCAATTGTTTTGAAGTTTTAAATATTTTTTTAGAGAAAGAAGACGCTTGTGTTTGGTAATTTTATTTGACATATTATAATAATAATAACAAAAAAAGAAAATAATGATTGTTTTGAAAATTTTGTGCATCTAAAATGAAAATAATCATTTCATTTTATGACGTCTAAATAAACATAGCCTTAGCCTTAAGTGTATAATTTCAATTTATTTAATAATGCTATCAGGAAAAAAAAAAAAAAAAAACTTTATTTTCCAAAAATTCGAGCACTAAAATAAGAGTTGAAAGAAATCAGATTTTGAGATATGTGATGATATAATGTTCCACTTTAGATTAAGATTTAAGCATATAGTATGGAATTAGATCACATAATAATGCTTCAAGGGGGAATACCACCTCATCAATTATCTAATTTATCTAAAATAGAAACAAAGTACTTACTATCTATTTATTTATTATATTAAAATAAAACAAATTATTAGTATATGTAATCAATATATATATTTGCTAGTTGCACATGAAATCATAACCAACACAAAATTCTGTTTCGAGCCAACAACTTTTTAATACTTTTAATTTATTTTTCTATTCATTGCTTTTCCTCTTTATGGACATGGCTGAGAAGTGTTTGGGATATGCTATCTATACGAATGATGTTTAAATTCTCCACTCAACTTCTCTTTTTTTTTTTCCTTTAAATTTATTTATATTTTTTCATAATTTTTTTTTCCATTTCCATATATAATTTATATGAAATTGTTGGATCAAAATTTAATTAGTAGGAGAAATGCATGTAAATAAGAAATAAATTATATGTTATTAACTATTACAATGGAATTGGATTTTTAATTAGAGATAAATTACAGTTTGAAATTCTGACATAATTAAAAAGGTGTGGTTTAATTATGAGTAAATACGTGGTTGTAATTGAAATTTTACGATGAATATAAAATTATAATTGCAACACTGTAGGATGCCACTGTAAATAGGGCAATTGGTTTGTTAGTCATATTCATACTTTTATCTATAGCCTCTCCATCAACAGTAAATCACCAAAGTTGTGTATAGTTACTGATCCAGAAGATCAGTCAACCCAAAACATAGTCAATTTCACTTAATCTTTGATGAGTTAATATGAACTTTTAGTTTGGTTGATATATTAGGGAGATAATTACCCACTATATTTCACTTTCAATAAATAAATACAAAAGATTAATCTATTATTACATGTTAAAAACATTTATATTTTACAAAATTATGTTATTAGATTTATTGGAGTAAATATTTTTTACAAATTACATTATAACATTCCCTTCGACTTGTTATCGCTCCCTCTCTTTAAAAGATTTCTCTCTTTTTTCTACTTTTTCTCTCTCTTATTATATCATTAAAAATTATTTTTTTTCATTTATCTTTATATCTATTCATTTTTTTTGTCATTCGATTTTAGATTTTTTTTTTTGTTTTTTTTTCTCTTCAAAATGAGATCCATACCTCTATATATCTTTTTCTTTTTTTTTTTTAATCTTTATGTTTTGCACTAATATCAGACACAAGCAGTAAATAGTGTGCATATACTGCTTTTATTTATAATACTCCTTATTGATAATATTAAAAAAATAATTTAAAAATATTTCAAGATTTATGGTAATATTTATTTTTACGTTTAAATATATTAAATGATAATAATTTTTTTCAAAAAAATAATAGGAAAATTTTTTCATTATAACTAATATATACAAATATAGAAATAATGGTGTACATAAATATAAGAAAAACTTTATTACAATTATTTTCATTAAATTTTTTTGAAGAAAAATTAAATCTAAAACTTAAAGGATAAAAGCTTTTACTTATAATCAAAGGCAAATTTGTTCCTTTAAGTGTAAAAATAAGTGAATAGACTAAAGAGTTGAATATGGCAAAATTTAGGGACTAATAAATTATTTACTCTGTTTTTACTAATTCCTATATTTTTACATATTATATTAGTCCGTTCTTATTATATAGCCACTGTATTTTCTCATTATCAACTCTTTAGTCCTTTAATTAGAGTTGATGTTGAAATGGATTAAATAATGATAAAATTACCATTATCATAGTTTCTAATAGCAAATCATATTACTTTGCTATATTATATTTCTTTATCACATTATTATTTTCCTATCCTCGTCAAGAAAGGGGAATTCCCGAAAATAATCTCCATGGAGCTGGGATGAACTTGAACTTCATTCCTGAACCCTTAATTGGATGGGAACAGTAATACCCTCTCTCGCCTCATCCCCATCCCCATCCCCACATCGATTAGTGTTAATAGGGATCCCCATAGATTTTTCCGTTAATTTTCTGAAATTTTCTCATTCGATATTTTTACTATTTATTTCCTCATTAGTTTATTTATGAATCAAAGAAATTTTTTATTAATAATTATTATCGATGCATGAATGATATATAATTTTATTGTTCAAGAGATACTTTAATTTAATTTTTCCTATGCGTAGGGAACATTTAAAAAAAATTTAGTACTCCATTCGTTCCTAAAAGAAAGTTTCTTTAGCAAAATATATTTATTCCAAAATATTTGTCCTTTTCAAAAATCAAGGGAACATTTTATTACTTTTTTTACAAATATATCTCTACATTTAATATTGATTGTAATATAACTAATAAGATTATCCGTTTTCCAAAAATATTTTATAGGGATATTTTAGTAAAACAATACTATAAATAAGACATTTTAATGACATTCTTAATTTTTGTGCCAAAGGTTAAAAGAACATCCTTTTAGGAACAGAGGGAGTATTATTGGATGTCCCGTAGTATGGGGATGAGAATAAAAGTATTCTTATTTCAGTTTTGGGGATGCGGATTCCCTGACATATTGGAGAACGGGGATGGAGAATGTATACTTCGCACCATCCTCATCGCGTTTACATTTCTGAATTATTTACTTATAACCAATGACAATTTTGTATTTTGCATGAAAAAATAAATGAAGGGACTAAAGTGTTATTTTTGACAAAATATTGAGAACTTTAAAATATATGTATGGATAGAAAAGTATAATATTTAGAAATATTATAACAAATAAATTATAATATTATCAAAACCAGAACGAACCGGTCAGTCCGACCAGTTCAATTTTGAACGAGTCATTAGTCTGATCGGGTTGATGTAGTTGAACTGGCAAATCGAACGTTTTAAACCAAATTGAGTAACATTTTTAATAAAATTAATTAAATAATAATTTTAAAAAATAAGTATTCCATTGAACTAATCAATTCGTGAACCGGTAACCTTATCGATTTATTTGGTCCGGGTTTAATAACATTCTAATTTTTTTTCGTTTCAAGTTTCAGACTTCTCTTTCTTTTTATTTAAACTTTCTCTATGTATCTTCTTCTGCTCGCCCTTTATTTAATCCCCTTCATGGGCTTTTGCAGATTCCACGTGTAGAAAAGTAATTAATTAGGCAAATATATATACAATTTAATTTAATTGCTACTCTGTACAAGTTGTAGGGTGATAAAAATAAAAGGATTAAGTTAAAAAATCTTTCTTTAAAAAGTTATTCGTTAAATAATTTATTAGTTCTTATATTTTTTCATATTATACTAATTAATCCATAAATAAATTTTAAAGTCATTGAATTTTGTTTCAATAAACTTTTTAGTCTTTTCTTTTATTTTTACTTATGAAAGGACAAAATCACCTTGATTATAGATAAAAATATATCTTTTTGTTTTTAAATTTCATTAAGTATTTCTAATAAAATTTTTTACAGTTTATACATATGCACAAATATTTGTATACTTTTATATATTAGTTATAAAAATAAAATTATTTCTATTATTTATTCTCTTTAATATATGTTATCATTTTTTATTAGTTTAATAAAATAACTATAAACTAACAATAAATGTTATTATGAATCTTGTTTATTATTTTAAAATAATATCTTTTTGTTTATTAATACCATTTATAAGGTATATTAAAGATGAAAATTATGAACTTATAATTTTATATAGTTCGACTCCTAATTTTATATTTTTTTAAAATTTTTTATTAATTATTTTAATAAAACAAGCTCTCTGCTAAGAGTTTAGGTAAATAATTATATAAAATTTAATAAATTAATTAATACTAGTAATATTATTAATATTAAGATTATGGTGAAAAAAATACAAAATAGAAAAGATAATATGTTTTAATATTATAAAATATAATCAAGGGTAATTTTGGTATTATGAATATAATTTTACTTAAAAAAATTAAATAGTTAACAATAATAAAACTTAAAAATTATATAATTATTATTTTAACTAACTAATATAATAAGTAAAAATATATAAAAACATGGGAAGTAATTTTTATTTAATAATTTGAGCGAAATAAGGTGGATTCGATAGGTTAGAAGTGAAATTTCCTAATTAGTTGGACATGATGTGAAGGAGCCCATTTTGCATAACCAAGATTTTAACAAAGCGGTGCAAAAATATAACACAAATAATATAAATAGAAATTAATTTTACATAAAATTTAAATTTTTGAATTTTACATACGACGTTTTTAGTTCACCCTGACGAGTCTTCATATCCTGAAATCATTCATAATCACTTAATTAATTCTCAATGATATCAAATACACTTTTTTTTTTCTAATTTTTTTTTTTAAATGTATGAAATTAAGCAGTAATTCAACAGTTAATCTCTCGTTCAGTTTCGCAACTTATTGCTCACGTATTCATTGATGAAAAGTGTCTTTTCAACAGTTGAAGTTGCAATGTTAATCTTATAAGCGAGTACGCTAAAGAGCAAACTTTTTTTTATCTGAAGTAAATTTATAACAAGATCACCTATTCGCTTTAGCATTGAGAATTTATTATTCAACTTCATAACAAAAAATTAAGGGCCAATTTGGAGCAACTTTCAACAGTCCCAAAAACAGCTTTCGACGAAATCATTAGGAATCTTACTTTGACTAAAAGCTGTTTTTGGGACTACGGAAAGCAGTTTCAAATATATAATTGATAAAAGTCAGATTGTATTCATAAAGGCACTGAAAAAACACTTAAAATTACTTTTAAAAAAAGCAATGAAACCTAACTCTTTCTGACAATACTTTCACTAACAGCAATCCCAAACTAACCCTAAATATTCAATTGATTGTCTAATACCGTACGTTCTGAAATCAAGCAAAAAGAATTCACTTTTCCTTGTCAAAGGATGAAAGCAAATAATCTGATCAAGTATATCATACAAAGAAGCAACTTTGTATTTATGGGAGTAAAACGCTTATTCAACTCTTGATGTTGCAAATCGATAATAACATAAAAGCAATTTTACTTGAAAATGATGTAAATGTGTTTTTTGTTGAATGTCTTTCACTTAAACTTAAGTTAGGAACACTAATATTATGCTTCTTGTAAAACAAAGTAGTTTCAGTTAATAAATTATCCTATTTATCGTCTCTATCTTTAATGTTAGATTTGGCTAAAAATTCATCTTTTATACCAAACATTTAGTACGCACACACAAGGAATGCAAGGGAAACGCGAAAAAATCTCAACAAGTTGTGAAATCACACACATCATTCAAACACACTTGAAAACTTTCAAAAACCTAAACGTAACAAAACAAATTGCCAGAAAAAAAAAAAGGAACATAAACAAATTTGAAAATCTGATTTTTTTCCAACTTCATCTTTAACTGGACATAAAAATTGCAACAATTGTAGAAATGACTATTATAATATAGTTTTAGAAACTGAATTTGGATTTCTATATTCATTATTAATTACTGTCACTGCCAAGTTTGGGAATAAAAATAATGTTTAGAACTTCATTTGACGATTTTACAATTTCATAGCAAAATTTTTTTAAAAAAAACGTAAGCTGATAGTTTGTAGTACGTGGTGATATTAGAACAATGTGATCCCTCTGTGATACCTTGGTATCGGATGATGATGCCTCAGTATCACATGAAAAAATTTCTATTGTTTTGATGAATTTTACGAAAAATAATAATGATATCTTAGTAGTGATTTTTTAAATTACGCTAAAATCTACTGTAGTTTTATTAACCATGATTGGGACAAGTTAGATATTTTTTCTTCTAAAGAGACTATTTAACCAACAATGAGAAGAAGCCCATTTATACCAGCGGTCAAAGAGCACCAAACCTTTCAATGCTAAAGGATATTAGGTCTAAAGAAACTCGAGTATGCCTGAGAAAGGATGCCCCAAATCTCCATTGAGTTGATGCCCTTTATTCTCTGATAATATATATAACATCATGAATGGGTGACATAATCTTACTTTTAAGGCCTACTAATGCGTGTTAACATTCTCTATCACAAGGTGTCTGCTGTGATTTTTTCACACTAAAAAAAGTAAATGCCAGAATCAATTCAGTGATTAAGTGGAATAAAGGTGCCAATTTACCAAACGCATTGTTGCATCTGATTCTGAAGACGAGAAAATAAAAGACTGCAAACATCAATGACCTGAAATTAAAAGTTCCTATAACACTTATTAAGTTCTGCCAAATAAGATTACATAAAAACAACATATAACGGCTTCCAGTAGCTTTTATTATTCTGCCCACAAAAACTGTGATCCTAATTCTGCAAACACCACAAAGAAACCACTAAATGTCTGGCAGGGCAGGCAGACACTTCCATAAGAATATTTTAAAACCCTGCAAGTGCTTCAATTTAAACCATTCAATTTATATCTGCCAATAATCATTCAATCTCCCCCTTCAGAGACACACCACTAATCCATAAAAGAATATAACATACCAAATCTCCCTCCTTATTCCGCCCTAGATTGGCCAGCTCGGGAAGACAAGATGATGCCAACAATAAGTCCATACAATGCCAATGCTTCAGCAAAGATGAGGATAAGAATCATTCCCACGAAAAGCTTTGGTTGTTGTGCATTAGCTCTGCAGAAAAAAAAAAAAAAAAAGAAGTTTCATCCTATCAATGCCCAAGAATACAAGAGATTTCACTCATCATAGAATGTTTGCCAAGCCATTCTTATCCTTTTTAAAGGTTAGGTGAAACAATTGAAAAAAAAGAAAATGTTAATACGACAAATAATGTAAAACATCTGAAAAACTTATATAATTATAAACTTTTCCTCAGCAGAAGCAAGAAAATTAACACTACAACCAATCATCGGGCTTAGTTAATAGTTAAATCCCATGCTGATGTAAGCCGATTGTCAATACCAGTAGATTACAACTAACCAATCAATTAAAGTTTAGAAATCTATTTTATTCGACAGAGACAACACTTAGTTGATCAACTGTGACAGTATAAGTTAATTTTCTCTAAAGGGGCCAGATAGTAAGAGACAATAGTTTTCATAGAAAGACAATATAAATCTAATAACTAGTTGAGCTTTAATAATAGGCTATAAAGGAATCAAAATCTTGCTTGATATGTGAAATAAGAGGCTAAAAAAGTTAGTTTATACAACTAAACCATACACAGCTAATAGGAAAAAATGAAAGATAACAGGCTACCAAAAATAATAATAACAATAATAACCTTGCTTGATTTGTGAAATGGAAGGGGCCAAGTTTGATACAAATACAAATAATAGTACCCCGAAGGAGGGAAAAAGAATACTTAATAGAGGCTAAGGGCCTTTTTGCCTCCACGTAGCAAAGCCCCCAATGGATCAAGTAATATAATTACTGTTCATGCAAACAATTGTCTAGTAGGCCTCAATCTTTGAGCCAATCATCAACCAAAAACAAATTCAAGTTGGCACATATTGTATATACAAAACTTATGATAGCAAATGAGTGGTTAACCAAAAGTATAAAAAATACAGCATCTCTCTGCATAAAAGGGTCAGAAGACATACCTGACACCAGCATCACCAACAATTCCAATGGCCATACCAGCAGAGAGACCGGCAAGGCCACAAGCAAGACCAGATGAGAGATGGGCATATCCATCAAAAAGATAATATGACTTAGCCTTTGGGTTAATTCCAGTACTAATAATAACTGCAATAATCAAGCCATATATACCCAAAACACCAGCCATAACAACTGGTACAATTGACTTCATCACAAGTTCAGGTCTCATAACACCCATAGATGCTACCCCAACACCACTCTTGGCAGTTCCATATGCAGCTCCCATACCTATACATCCCGGAGAAACAAAAATTTATCCCAAAACCACAAATATTTATATATAAGCTTTACAAAACACTCAACGACGATGTTGTAACCTCAAATTTGTCTTTAACAAGTAGAACAATAAAAACCAACTAGAAAATGGCTTGATTTAAAAATTCAATGATCCGAGTCCGTCAGTTGACATATCTAATCACAAAAAAAAAAAAAAAAAAAAAAAAGCCCAGCATCATTAACTTAAACAAACTCACGCAGCATGCCCGATAATGAACTTTATTAATAACAACAAACAATACAGAAGAAGATCCATGGCAACATCAATACCAGTAACATGCATGAAGATTTAAAAACCAGAAAGCATAAAAAAATTTCCAAATTCTGTGTAATCTTATTTAAAGAAAATGTGATCACTCACCATAGACATGCAATTGTGTCAGATCTAAGCAACAATCATAAACCTAGCAATTCTATTTACAATCAGCCAAACATACACATCAACACATAAAATTGACGAATTCGAGTAGTGAGATTTAAAGTAGAAAGAAAGAAATACAATACAAAAAGAAGAAAAAGCAAAGATATAAAAAGATAGTTACAGGAGAAGACGAGGGCAGCAGCAGCGCCGAGGAAGCCGAAGAAAGGAGCAGTTTCATCGCCGCTGAATGCAGAAGACATGATTGATAGACGGAGAAGAGACCGTGTCGTATAGATCTGAGATAACAGCAGAGGTAGAGAGCTTCTTGTCGAGTTTCGATCTCTCTCTCTCTCACTGATTAATTTGGTGTTGTCGTGCTTGTGGAAGGGAAGGACGCAACGTGTGGAAAAAAATCAATCTGCTACTTCTACTTATAAAATCTTTTCAGAGGCCCATTGGGCCTTTCTTCCTTCCTAACACAGCCCTCATTACTTTTTTTTTTTTTTTTTTTTCTTTTTGTAGTAATTAGCCAATAATACTTACTTATTTATTGTCTTTATCAAACTTTAATTAGTAAATTTGTCAAAATTCCATATTTAATTAGATACTAATCAAATATAGTCTATTTGATACACAACATATTAAAATTAATAATTATAGTAAGTTACTTAATTTCTGTTTTCTTGACTTAAATTATATTCTTTCTGATTTAATAAATAATCTACATATTTATTACCAAAATTATTTTCCATCTATTTAGTAAACAACAATTACGGAAATATATACTAGTTTTGGGTTAGTCAAATAGAATTTAATTTTCCATTATATTTTTATTTTTTATCAATTGAATTATGAGATACCTCTAGTATTTAATAAATTGCAAAATTATTAACATAATGAATGGGGTTTCATAAGACATTATATATATGGGATTATATATAGAATATTTCTAGTTTTGTAAACATATTTTATGATGTATATACAATGTATTTATACGATCTGAATGTATACACATGGTATACATATAAATGTATATAATGTATTTCATACATATAGGTTTTTTTGACGTATTTATAATGTATACAATGTATTTATATTATATGAATACATACACATTTGTTTGCTAGATGACTAGACCAAGAGAAGATTCTGAATATTTTTTAATAATAAAAGAAGGAATCTGCTTTAATTAATATACACTGCTGCCTTGTTAAAACTGCAAAATTATTATGTAATTATAATTATTTAATAGCTTATGCCTAAAACATATAACCATAATCATAATTAATTAAATGTTATTAAATATTGATGATTTTCCTTTTCTTAACTCATTTAGTAGCTCTTTTTTAGTTATCACAAAATAATTGTTTCTATTGTTATTGATCTTGATATTCATCATATCAAGTAACCAGTTATAATAATTATATTATTTAGTTTTATCTCATTGCTTTTTCATCTAATTACGTGTAGTAATCTTGACATCTACCTAATTTTTCCTTTCTATTTTGGACTTTCTACGTAAATACCACAAACACTAAAAGTTATTATTACAAAGTAGAAATAAAAAATAATTTATATTATCATTGTGGATTTTGTTTAATTTATTTTTGGACATTAATAAGTAATTTAAATAAGTGAATTTGAACATATGCAAAAATTAAAGGAACTACGATTATCGTTGTTGCTCTGTGTAAATGTAATATAATGTTATCTCAAATGTATTAAAAAGAAAAGTAATTTAATAATGTTTTCAAACAATTGAATTATTAATAACAAAAAAAAAAAAAAATGCATATACCAAATTTATTTTAATATTTAATTTAATTCTATAGTTATTAGCTAGAGATGTGATATAACGATTTTAATATTGAAGATGGTTCATTACATTAAAATCTAAACAATATCAGTTACCTAAATATCATTATTAATTCAAATATCAACATGATAGTTTAATAATATTTCGTTTTTAATTATCACATGTTTAAAAAATAATTTTACTTGTATAAAAATTCAAAAAAGTACGTAATTATTTTTCATATTATTTCTAATTTCAATTAAACTCATACACTCTTAATATGCCTTAAATTCATAAGTAAATTATACAATTTAGTTGGACTTATATAAGATAACCATAATTTATGACAATACCGTAATTCGTTTTTCATATGTAAAGCTCACATAATAGATTTTGATCCAACATCTTTAGCTATATATACATCTATACTTATAAAATTATGTGATTTGAATGTTAGATTTTTATGATAGGCAGATTAGTAATTGTGACACTTCATTTATTTGTGGCCTATCCATCAATTAATTATCTATCTGAGTTGCATTATGTTGTTTATTTTGCCTAATCTGTTGTGTTATGAATTTAGGTATACTTTCATCTCTAATCTCAACAAATTAACGTATATTATGGTCTTGCAGTTATATTGAATAGTGAATGGATTATTTCCTTTTAAGTCAATGCAAAATCAGAAAAAGAAAATTTCCAAACAACATTTTCCTTGAGAAAAATCATCAAGACAAATAAATAAATAAATAAATAAAAGAGAACAAAAATTCATTCTAACCCATTAAAAATTTGTTAAGCTCCACGTAACCCAAAGTAAAATATCTCTCTTTAAAATAGCATAACATATTAGTATAAAGTTAATATATGCATCAATACTTATACAATAAACAAATAATAATTATATTCCTTACGCCTAATCTATTCCTACTTTGAGCACATTTTTAAAAATTTGGAATGAAACCAAAAAAAAAAAAAAAAGGTAAAGCCGAAAGCCACCACTCATTGCAAGACCAGTATCCTCTTAATCTGCTCAGTTTTTATTAATAATTAGTTTTAAAGGAAAGAAAAAGTCTGGATTTTGAAAGAAGTATGGGTTTGTTATTCTAAATGGATTTATTTCAATATTTCTATTATTATTATTATTAAAGATTTTTAATATCATTGAGGGAGAAATTAAAAAAAAAAAAGTAATGGTGGTTTGAATTGAGCCCCTGATCAAAATATGTATTTATGAAATGTTCAAAATGGAGAAGTAAATGAGAAGAACTGTCACTTAGAAAATAGAAGATTGTAGGAAAAAAGTTTGAGAGACGGAACAAGAGGAGCAGATGAGGAAAATTGTAACTAACGAAGAATAAGACTGATTGAGGAAAGAGAAAATTGTAAGAAAAAACTTTGTCAATGCGTTCACCAAATTTAACGCCTGACTGTCAAGTTGAGGAATAAAGAAGACTAACTGAAGAAAGAGAAGACTGCAAGAAAATAATTTGTTTATACTTTGACCAAATCCAACGACTCAAAAAAGTCCAACAACTGATAGCCTGGTGAATAAAAAAAAAATTTAACCCTCATAAATTTTGGAAAAAGCCAATTACGTCAGGTCCGAGCTTGACCCATGAACATCGATTCATATAATAAATTTTATATGTAAAAAATTCAATTCTATACATATTGAATAATAAATTTGAAAATTCTTTTAGGGAAATTCTTACAAAAAAAAAAAAAAAAATTTATTTAGATGCTTACATAATAAAAGAAAACATTAAAAATAGATATGAAATCATTGTTTTTAAAATCATGCGTAAACTTATATTTGTATACCTATGAATATTTTTTGTTAAAATTAATGTTCAACTATAAAAAAAGCAAAAGAGCCATTTAAAAAAATGTAAAAGGAAAAAAAAAAAACTAAAAAGAAAAAACAGAAAAATAGAAGAAAAAAGTGAATGTAAAAGAAAAAAATAGAAGAAAACAATTAAAAGAAAAAATAAATAAAATTGAAAAAAAAAGAAAAGGAAGAAAGAACATAAAAGAGAGAAAAATAAAAAGAAGAGAAAATACATTTTTTTTAAATTGAAGATAAGGAAATATAAGAAAAAATAAAAAATAATTGAAAAGAAAAATTAAAGAAAATAATAAAAAGGAAAAAGAAAAAGAAAATTCAATTCTGTGGTGGTCCAAACAAAATTCAATTTTACTAAATATAGACATTTTAATATATACAGTGATGCGGATTTAGTTTTTTTTTAATAATATTTTAATAAATATAGGAAAGTGGATTTAGTTTTAATAATATATAATGTGAAGTGGAAAAGTAGAGTGAATTCAATTTTTTAATAATATTTTAATATATGAAGTTATGTGGATTTTTTTTTTTTTTTTAACAATCGAAACTTGTATTTATAAAATGTTCAAAAGGGAGAAGCAAATGAAAGGAACCATCACTTGGAAAAGAGAAGATTACATGAAAAAATTTTGAGAGACGGAACAGGAGAAGCAGAGGAGAATCGTGACTGACAAAGAAGGAGATTGATTGTGAAAAGAGAATATTGTAAGGAAAAACTTGTCCATGCTTTCACCAAATCCAACAGCTGACGGTCCAGTCGAGGAAGAAGAAGACTAATTAGAGAAAGAGAGGACTGCAAGGAAAAAAATTATCTATGCGTTGATCAAATCCAACTGCTGAAATTTTTCACAAAAATATCCAACGGCTGTCCAATGGATAAAAAAAAAATCAAACCCTAATGTTTTTTTGAGAAAACCTATTACAATGGGCCCGCGCCTGGCCTATGAACATGTCTTATTATATAATAAATTTTATATGCCAAAATAAATTTTAATAAATTTGAAAAAAATTTCAGTGGAAATCATAAAAAAGAAACAATTTATTTAGATACAAAAATGATTAAGAAAATATTAAAAATATATATGAAACCATTGTTTTTAAAATCATACGTAAACTTACTGAATATTTTTTTGTTAAAATTGATTTTCAACTATAAGAAAAGGTAAAAGAGACATTTTTAAAGAATAAAAAAAAAGATGGAAGAGAAAAAAATAAAAAGAAAATAAAAAGAGGAAAAAATGGAAGAAGAAAAAAGAAAATAAAAACATAAAAAATAGAAAAAACTAATGTAAAAATAAAAAAAAATGAAATAAAAAACAAAAGAAAAAATGGTTTAATAAATATTCAATCTTTTTAATTTTTTTAAAATTTTAAAAAATGAAATAAAAAAAATTGAAAAAAAAAGAAAAAGAAAATTGAATCCTATGATAGCCCACAGGATTCAATTTTAATTATATATAAATAATCTGCTTTTATTTGCTATTTAACATATTAATTTTTCCAAAAACATTTATATAAAACCATATATTTTAAAGTTATGATTTTACTCTTTATTATAATAATCATGTAAGCCAAATAAAAATACTAAATATAGTTACAATTATTTATCATATGTTATTATTGCTGTACGCTGTTGTTATTGAAATTATAGGAAACTTTAAAAACCATCCAAGTGGTTCCACCTTCTAACAAATCAAGGATTGCGTTTTATTTTTGTCAAAAAGAGAACTTGTGGTTTCAAAAGTTAACAAAAAAAAGGATAGCTAATATTAAATCATGACATACAAGAGAGCATTTGTATCCATTTTGAACTGAAAATTTTCGAATTGATTAATAAAAATACAATAGACCTTTGAGATAAATTTTGAAATTTTTCAAGAAATATAAATATTTTTTAATTAAATATTGATTATAAATTAAAAAAAATACAAAAAAGAAAAATTATGAAAAATATTGAAATCTTGATGTAAAATTCTTAAATAATATAGGTAAATTATTGTAATGTTTAATAGACACAAATGACATATGTCATATCATTATTTTTTAATGAAAAATGCTAGTTATTCTTTTTTTGCCAATTTTTGAAACCACAAGTTCTTTTTTTTAATAGAAATAAAATACAATCCTTAATTTGTCAAAGTGTGAAACCACGAGGGTGGTTTTTAAAGTTTTCCCTTAAAACTAAGTTGATGCCAATTAATATTTTAGTTTGTGATTTTTGTGTTCTTATTTTATAATGATGTATTGTTAATTATTATTATTATTATTTTTTTGTAAGCATTGACAAAAAAACTTAAAACAACAACAATAATAATAAAGAATTAACAACAAAGAACTAGCAATTCAAAAAAAAAAAAAATAAAAACAACAACAACAAAAAGAACTAGCTAGCTATCACGAACCCAGTCTATACCTTATCTTAAAGTAAAATTTTAATAACATAGTAGAGAATCTTAGGTTCTATGTAAAGATAAATCGAGATAAAACATGAGATAAATAGAAATTAATAGAAAAATACATAAGAAAAATTCCTACACTAAGTGAGTGTATAATAACTATAATATATATATATGATTCTCACAATTATTTTTCAATAAATAACAGTACTACATAAAGCTATAAGATATATGACACCACTATAAAAAATACAGAATATATTAGAATTTATCAATATTCATCTCTTAATACACAGTTGAATATGTAAACATTCCTTTAATTTTACTAATAATTATCCCATAAAATAATTGAAGATACATATAAAATAATTGAGTAACCAATAAAATAATTTTACTAATATAGTTTCAATATACATAATGCAACCAAAATATACACAAGCGATTAATCTTAGATTGAAATAATTGAATAACCAATTTCAAGTACAAAACATAGTAGATGTATTAATTATGGGTATAAATTGATTATAATTTGAACATATGTTAAATACAACTTGTTTAGTGAATTGATTTACTTTGTGTATTAAAGCCTGAATATAGATTAAATGTATATTGAATATAGTTTATCAAGTTTGTTAAACTCATATATTAAATTATTGAATTTGTTTTTATGTGTTGAATATAACTTGAATATGTTTTATTGGATCTGTTAAACTTATATTTTAAGTGGTTGGATATGTTTTGTGTGTTGAATATAGAACCAAAATATACATAAATGGTTAGCATTAAATTGATATCATTGAATAACCAATTTTAGGTACAACCTAGAGTTATTATGTTTCGTTTTATTAATCATGGATATAAGTTGAATATATCTTGAATATAGACTAAATACAACTTGAATATAAATTAATATAATTTGGATATAGCTTTCATAAAGTTTTTTTGGGTTTATCGAACCGATTTGTTAAAAGAAATGATGTACTTTATGTATTGATCCGAAATATGGCTTAAATTTAGATTGAATATTATAACTTTGTTGCATTATGATTTTTTGTTCATTATGCAATGATAATTTATTATAACATAAAATGTATTAAACAAGCGCACAAAGTATAACACATTAACAATTCTTGTTTCTTATATAGATAAAGGATGGAAATACTCCAACAGAGATTACAAATTACACAAAACGAGATAAATTTTATTTATTAAAAGGAAGATATAATGGAGAAAGGAAAAAGAAGAAAAAAGAAGAGAAATAAGGGGTTGAAGGGAACAAAAATTCTAAATGTCAATAGATAATAGACTTTAATTTATTCAAAGATATATTTATATTGATAAAAATAAATATATTATATTAAAAATTAGATAAATTTGTTAGGTGATATATATATAATGTGGTGAGATTAATGTATTATTAAAATTCAACAAATTATTGACTAATAAAAATAATAAAATATTAAATAAAGAATCTTGCAAGTAAAAAAAACTTTTAAGAAGTAAAATACACAATAAAAAGACTAAAAGTGCAAGAATGAAATAATCAGAAAGCAATAAAAAAAATCATAGAGTTAGTGGATGCAAAATACACCTTATAGTAATTGGATACAGAATCAATTTCCAAAAACAAGAAGTTTACTGCTATTTTCTACTTGCGACAGGAGGCGGGAGATTGGCGGTACGTTTTGTAGGCGGAAGATCAAGCATTTTTTAAATATTAATGGGTATATGTATGATTTTTAGATCCAAATCGGTCATTCAACTGGTGATTTGATAGATCCATAGATTTTGGATTAAACCAGAATAAATCAGAATCGAACCAGATTTAAGAAATATATTAATATAATAATATATTTATAATATGTGAAATTTAAACATTTTTATTATAATTATGTAAAATAAGGATTTTAAACCCAATATAGTAATTTGAATAGTTTAATGTATTTAATATAGTTTTTATAATTATAATTAAATGTCAATTTAATTAAAAATATAAAAATAATAACCTAAATTATTAATTAAAATATATATTTTTTTTAAAAATAACCTAATCGAACCAAAAAGTCGATTTGGTTCATGATTTTTTAGTCCGATCAACCGGCTTGATAAATCATTGACTGATTGTTACCAGAGTGTAAACTGGCTGAAAACCAACCAGACCGACCTCCGATTCCAGTTAAACGTAGTTGGATCAGCTACTCTAGTCCGGTTTTTATAATTGTGGATAAAAGGAATTCGAATTTAGTAATAATATATATATATATATATATATATATATATATATATATATAAAACAAAAAAAAAAAAACAAAAAAAACAAAACAAAACAAAAGAAAGCCCGTGTACAAAATATTTATGGGTAAAAGAAGCTATCAGCATGAAGGTAAAAGACAAAAGTAAATACAAAAACACTGTCAAGGACCTCAAGGTTATATGAAAATTTGCCCCAACCTTTCAAATAGAAAAAATATGAACCAATGGTAATATAAAAGTTCAAATGAGGGCTTGACTAACGTAATGTATAATAATCATGATTTTTAGATTCAAACCAGTCATCGAATAGGATTTAAGAAATATACGGAAATAATAATATATTTATGTTATTTATATTTATAACATATGAAAATTTAAACGTTTTTATTATAAATTTAAAGATTTTAAACACAATATATTAATTAAAAAAGCTCAATGTATTTAATATAATTTTTATAATTACAATTAACTATCAATTTAATTTAAAATAATTTAAAAATTAAAATTATATTTTATTTTAGTTAAAAAAATAAAAATAATAATCTATATTATTAATTAAAATATTAAAAAAAAATCTTGTTGAACCGAAAAACCGATCTGGTTTATGGTTTTTCGCTTCGACTAGTCATTGATCGAAATTTCACCAGAGTACAAACTAACTAATCTCTTGTTTCAATCGAACTTGGTTCGATCAACCAGTACTGTTTTCATAGCTATGATAATAATACCCGCTACATCTTGTCATCCCTGTTCCATGTCACCACGTCAGACACTAATTAGACTGTGTGAGCCATTAAAATTGCAACACGTGGCAATTTGAAAAACTATCTTACCCAACTGCACATGAATTAAGTAATAATTATTAATCGACGCAAGTGCTTCTTTAACCCTAGCCATACTCTTGTCTAGGGATATTCGTGTGTCACATCCAGCCCAACTAGCTACAGCGTGATGATGAAGTACTGCTTTGGCGGTCTCCTAAGCCAAGATAGTGTCTCACAATAATAATAATAATGAAAGAATTAATAAAAGAAATAACTATTTTAAGTTCTAGAATTTATACCAAAAATATTGACAATAAAAATATATATATACTTTGACTCACACTTCAATCCAAAAATATCATTTTTGGAATAACATTCATACAAATCAAAAGAACAAGTTCATGCTCGCACACATGAGTTAATTTTTGGTATGCAATGTAATACCCTAGTGACGACTTGACAAACCGTGACCGCTTCCGAACCTCCCTCTAGAGTAGTATACCCTCCTCGGTACCTACTTCCTCCTCGCCTAAAAACATTAAAAACATTTAAAGAAAAATGAGACAATAATCTCAATAAGTCATTATCAACTACATAAATTAATCATACTCAAAATAGCTATACATGTATATTTATTTTTACCAAAATCAACGATTTTTTTTTTTAAATAAGAGCTCAAATAAATGTTTTCATCCAACAACAATAATTAAATAATTAAAACCTTGCAAACACATCTTACAAAACGAATAGAAATAAAATTAGATTATAACATAAAACTCCCAAAACATAATAGACATATATATATATTTTCAAACCTTATTCATTCCAAAACAAGTTATATCCATTATAGAGTTTATCCCCATTTGTATCAAAATCAAAAGTCACCATATAGTCGGGATATCTCTTACGTTTGCCTAATCTCATATGGTCTTACCCAACACTTCTTTGCTATACCCGATAGGTCTTTAAGCGGTGTACACATACCATATCTCTCACTAGATACGGTCTTTAAATAAATCCACCAATCCGAATCACTCTAGATGGATATCACAACATTTCATTTCCAACACCAAAATAGAATTTGTACAAAACTACTTCATATAAACCTAACTTCTCAAAATCACATTCTGGACTCAACAACCCTTTTTCAACACAATTAAAGACAATTTCAATTCTTCATTTTTGCAAAAACATAACTTATATATATATCAAAAGAATAAATTTTGGAAATATAGGAAAAACACATGTATATACTTAATCACTTCAAAAAAATAACTTCAATTCATCATTTAAGAACCCAATTCATAAAAATCCCCAAATTTAACAATTTCACCCAAAGAACCCTAAGTATTAAATTCTGAAAAAAATATGAAGTATTAATACCTTTATATATCTATATAAATGTACTCAAAATCACAAGGGTAGTTGATAATCACTTACTTGAACAAGAAAATAAAAAGAAACAACCAAGGATCAAGAAAATTTCCTAAATCTTCCCAGGTACAAAATGACTTTGTAGGTGTTCAAATCCAATCCCCACCATTCAGAATGAAGAAATATGAGTCTAGAAGTTCTAGTTAAAATTTCGTGGCGATCCGACGGTTCAAACTCCAGAAAGTTAAGTTTCACTAAAACTAGGCAGTTTTTAGAAGAAGAAGAAAACGAAGAAGAAAATCAAGAAGAAGAAAAAGAAGATGGTGAAATGGGTTCCATGAAATTTTCACCTGAAATTCTTATATTTATAGGGTAATAATATCACTTATATGGTAAAGTCTTTCTCACATCTCACAAAGCTTAAAAGCCAACCTTATAAACCCATATATCTCACCTTATAAACCCATAGTCTCTAAGTTTAATCTCCTAGAAGATAGCTCTTAAAGGGCTTCCTCATGTTAAAAAATAACCAACTAAATAATTAACACTCTAATGCTAAAATAATTAAATAGTATGATTAAACTTAGGGTATTAATACTAGAAATATAGGACATAGACATGATATCATGGAACGGGACGGATGAGGGAATGCCATACCATCCCCTTCCTCGCCACAAGCTTAGAATCTCTATCCACATCCCCACGAAGGTGGTGGGGGGAACCATCCCCACAGGGATCCCCATCCTCTGGGGATTCTCATTCCCCGTTTGATAGACTACAAGTCTAAAAATTAACAAATAAAACCCAAATACAAGTCCAAAACTCAACAAATAATAACGTACTTCATTAATATACTTATGATCAAAAGTAAATAATATAGGCTTGTCACTTAATGAATTGAACTAATTAAAGAATAGAGGTCCAAAGAAATGGATAATTGATTAACAATAAATAACAATAAATAATATTATTAACAGTAAGTAATATACATTTAGAACAAGAAAATATATATTTAGCAATGAACTTATCAGTTAAGATAGTAGAAATGTATTGAATAAAATATTTATATGGATTATTATTTTAAGTATTTTCTAGGTTTTGTAATTTTTATGGGCTAATTGTCTATTGGGCTTTTATGTTTTTATTATAAGCTGTATTCAAAACTGAATTTTATATACAATTATACTTATATATAAAAATATATTTTTTAAAAAATATAAATCCCTACGGGGATCCGCGCAGGGATTTAAACGGGAGCTTGTTGAGGACCCCTATACCACTCCCCTCTCCATTAAGGATGATGAGATAAAATTTCTCCCCATCTTCACCCCGTGGAATTGTGGGGCTGGGATTTTCCGTTCCCGTTGGGGCAGGTTCCCGCAGGGAACAGGGAACCCTCACCCCATGATCATCCCTACTCTTGTCCCTTGCATCTGAAAAAATTTGATTGAAATCCATTACAAATTCAAAACCTCATCCTCTCTTATCCAAAACGAAGATACTAAAATCTCCCTCCAAGAAAATTATAGAGCACTAGAAAACCGAAGCCGTTCAAGGTTGCATCATGATAACCATAGCTACAAATGACAAGTAAGCTGACGAATTAGGTAGAGAAAAGTGAACAAATCGAGGAATCACGTCATTGACATATTAATAATCAACTTTAAAAATTAATGATAACGTGTAGTCACCACCTGGATTTGCACCGAGAATGTACAATAGACACGAGTATACGTACTACACCTTTCATAGATTTGGGTGCTGACCAAATTACTTATTTTATTATTAGGGGTACGATTAAAATTTTAGAGATTAATTTATCTCATTATGTATAAATTAATTTTAATTAGTATGCTCACACAACAAAATAATATCCATACATATACACATTACATTTCATCTTACAGTTGATCTACTATATATATAGTTTATGATTCCTTGGGGTTATTCTAATATTCCTCAGGGTTCATCTGGCCCTAGTCAAACAAATTGACTATAAGGTAAAGTCGATCGACTATACTATGGTCGATTTACTATATATATTAGATTAATTATACTTGGCAAGATGAAACATTGGAAACCCCCTATTTTATGAGAAAAACTTTGCGTCTGATTTCTTTTTTTTTTTGACATTGAGATTGAAGATGTTAAGGTCTGAACCCTGCTCACCCGGAGAGCCTATAGTTCTCATGCCAGGTGGACTATGTCCAATTGGTCTTTGCGTCTGATTTTCAATGAGTTTTCCATGCTGTAAGAAAACTCCTCATGTTCACATTTGTGCGTTTAGATCCGAGTTTTTGGAAAGAAAATGAAAATAAAACCAAATTTGAGGAGTTTTTCTTGGAAATTAGCATAACAAATTTTGATTATTTGTCAACTTTAGATTTGATTATTTTATGAATATATAGCATTTTGAATAACATGAATTATGTAATTGTATTCTATGCAACGAAAACTTTCCAACGGTATAAAATATGCTCAAAATGAACAAATAATGTATGAGAAAATAATACTTAAAGTGAGCTAGTTGCAAAAGAATTGTACAGGAAAAATAATTGTAAATATTATATTTTAATTGAAGTTTCTCCCAATCTTATTCCTACTTTTTCTCTTTCTCTTATCCATACTAAATATGTTTGTTCTATAATTAAAATTTTTTTTTATTTATCTACATATTCGTTTATTTTTTCATCATTCGACTTTAAAATATTTTATTCTTTTTTTCGTTTGAAATGAGATCCATATAGATTATTTTATTTCTCCATGTATCAATTTTTTTTTTATATTATTACCAGACAAATACTGGTCTTTTTTATTTTTCCTGCAAAAATAATACTCTTACATCGTGCTTACACTATACATATTCGTTCATTTTTTCATCATCTGACTTTAGAAAATTTTTTCCATTTTTTTTCAAAATGAAATCCAAATATATTATTTTATATCTCTATTTTCCATTTTTTATTGCTATTATACAAATACCGCTCTTTTTTGTTTTCTTGCACAAATAATACACTTCCATTGTGCTTATACGATACATATACTGCACATATAATATTTTTGTTTGTTTTTATGCACATATACTCAGGGACGTCCCCAGCATTTTAGAGCCCTAGTTTGCATATTCCAATTTTTTATACATACATAAATTTAATAGTTAATATTACTTTATAAATAATAAATACCATAATCATATGTTAGTTTTAATATAATAAACAAAATTAAATAATAATACTAATAGCTAAAGTTAAGAAGTTACTATTCTTCTCCTTTTTTTATGTGCAAAATCGTTAATTAAATCACTAAAATCAAGTTCAGCTGCTATTTTCTTCTCAATGGATAATATGGCCAAACCATTCAATCTCTCTTGTGACCTAGTTGATCGAAGATAATTCTTTATTAACTTCAGCTTAGAGAGACTTATTTCAACAGTAGCTATTGTGATTGGTATAGTCAATATAATCCTGTAAGCAACAAAAGGATTAGGAAAAGCAAGATGCAAATTCTTAATGTATTCCAACACTTCAGCTAGTTTGGTTAAGTTATTTGGTCATGATTTTCTTAGCACTTACAATTTTGAAAATAATTCAAGCCCATCAATATCTAAATCATCTCCATCTTTCAAAAAATTCTCAAGTGTAGCACACACAAGCTTCATGCTCGCATCCTCTATAGCTCTCAACTTGCTCAAGTTAAATAAGAACCCAAAATTTTTTTCATATTTTTTAAATTGCCCAAATCTTATATTGAGTGAAGAAAAAGCATTATCAATTATATTTAAAAAATAATTGACTCGAAAAGATTCTTCAGCAAGTTGGATTGGTTCATTCCTAGAATTCTCATCAAAAACTTTTCTTTGAGACGAACACGAGTTTCACAGAAAGTGGGTTCAACCTCCATTCCTAAAGCAATTTTTTCAACTTCACTTTTTGCAATTTCAAATCCATTATTTCTATACTCTTCAAAAAAAGAAAAAAAAAAGAATAAGACCTTGCAAGAGATTAATACATGCGTCAATATCCATATCCTTGCTTTGGAGAATCTTACTAACTTTATTCACTTTCTATGGAATTTTAAACCAAACAACCATGCCAACAAGAAAATCAAAGTTTTGAAGTTCATAATTTGCTAAAGAACTTGCATCACTTGTTGCGGTTGCATCAGCACTAGGTTCTACTAGATGAAGTAATGCATCTCTTATTTGAGGAGCTTGAAATCTTATTGCCTTTACACTAGCAACACAGCTTTCCCAACGTGTATCTGACCATGCTGTAAGCCCTTTCCCATTTTGATCCTTCAAATAAAATTTAAGGATCTCCCATCTTTTTGTTGATCCAAAGAATAATTTATAAATCCTTTATACCACCCTAAAAAATGATTTAGCTTGAATATAACTCATGGCCATATCACAATGTGCAAGATTAAGAGAATGACAACCACATCAGGAGTAAAATACTTTAAGATACTCTTTTAGTGCCTACTACTTACACCTTTGTATTGTCCCTTCATGTTAAAATCACTGTCATAACCCTGCCCTCTCATGTCTCTAAAATCAAGTTTTAGAAATAGCATGTTTAAGTTCAAGGAAAAGTGAATCCCCTATAGTTTAAACAACTTTAAGAAATCCAATAAAAAACTCTTCCACTCTTATTGTAGTCGTTGAAACATTAACATATCTCAATATAAGAGACATTTGTTCTTCATGACTAACATCAGGAGACAATCAAGAATAACAAAAATATACTTTGTCTCTTTAACAATATGAAGAATTTTACTCTTAATCTCACTCGCCAACATAAGGATTAGTTCATTCTGAATATTATGACCAAGATAATGAACACGACGAATCGCTTTTTTTTACGAATACGCCTAAGGTGCTCTTCCATTATTGGATCAAAAGCACCAATCATTCGAATTATACTTAAAAAATTTCCACTATTATCATCATCAAGTTTCTCATTACTCCCCAAAATGCCAAATTACTACTAGCGAGAGTTTTAATAACGCACATAATTGTTTTCAAAACTTCTCCCCAAAACTTTTTCTCTTTCTCGATGGCTTTTTGATTAAAGGAATCAATTATTAATTTTTTTTCTCAACATTGTTTCTGCCTCCATCCAGTCTGTTATACTATTAAGGTGATCATTACTCCTTTCATGCTCATCAAGTCTGGAATAAATATTTTTTCACTCATTATAGGCAATGGTTGCTGTTGTTAAAGGACTCGACACAACTCTTTCTTTTTTGAACAACACACAACAAAAGCAAAACACCTTATCTTTCTTTCGAGAGTATACTAGCCATGACCTATCAAGTTTTTCTCCATTCCGTAAAGATCGAGTGTAGTGTTTATCCCTAAAACTTCCATTTTGATCATTGGCAGGATATACTTCATCTAGAACTCTTATTAGCCCCTTTTATACTGAAAAGTCAATTTTTCTTTAAGACATATTTTTTTCCCAATTTCCAGGATCAAATATATTGTTTAAATCTTCCTCATTCACATCCACATTTTCATTCAAAGGCTCATCATCCAAAACTATATTCTTTATATTATCAATTAATTCTTCATCATTAACACTCACATGATTCAAATTCTTATCATTAACAACTACATTCTCAAACGAAACTTCATCGATATTCTCAGTGTTCAAATTTTCATCATCAACACATATGTTTTCAAACAAATTTTCATCAACAGCTGCACTCTCTACTAATTTTGGCAATATTTTGATAGGTTTTAAATACCTATTCCTTGATCCCATAAGAGATTGAGTGAGTTTATATTGTTTTCTCCTTTTTCTTCCTCTTCGAGCTTCCTGATTCAAACTTTCTCTTACCATTATAATGTTGGAAATAATGCCTATCCCAAAAATTGTTATATCAGATAAAGTTCAAGAACAAGAATACTCTATTTGCTATTTGTAATAATTCTTTCTCTAATTTGTCTCAACAATTTCATTAATTCATCACATTTGATTACAAATCTTAATTATGCTTTTAATTAATCAATTAAGATTGGACTTTTGTTCTATAATTAGTTTCCTCTTTTCCTTTTCAATTTTTTTTTGTGAATTTTGTTGCTGTATGTTTGTTTACTGATTTTTAGTTTTTAATTTGCATATTTTACTCCAAAAATTGTAGCTGCTCTTTTCAATAGAACAGTAATGCAACAACTCATCAGAATTTAGTTTTATTTATTCAAAATCACTTATAGGTTTACTAAATTCTATCATGCTTACCTTGACTTTCAATTCTATTTGAAATCTCAAATTCAATTTAGGGTAAAAACTACAAATTAAGAGATTGAAAGTTAAAAACTAACCAAATTAAAGAAGAATCACCAGATAGAATGGATGAAAAATGGCAAGCAACAAAAAAGGGCGACGGAAATCGACAATTCAGCAAAGAGGGCAAGCGATTGATGGTGAGAATTGAGAAACAGAGTCAACAATTGATGGTGGGTGGAAGTGGAACAGTGGAAAGCAATTGTTTACTTTTTTTTAATTATGGCCGTTTTGCCTAGCAATTATTTTCTTTTATACAGGCCAGGCAAAACAATGTCGTTTTTCCTGGCTATTATTTTTTTATATAGGCCATCCTTGGCTTTTGTCTACCTCTGGTTTTGGGGGACAAGCCCCCCA
Source organism: Euphorbia tirucalli (assembly GCA_039660915.1). Lineage (NCBI taxonomy): Eukaryota > Viridiplantae > Streptophyta > Magnoliopsida > Malpighiales > Euphorbiaceae > Euphorbia > Euphorbia tirucalli. The sequence goes on from CM077639.1 coordinate 20,475,872, forward strand.
AAACTAGAGCAACAATGGCCGGTAGATATGACAGGCTGCTGGAATATTTTAGGCCCCCACTAGTGGGAGGCCCTAGGCTGGTGCCTAGGGGAACTCCCCCTTGGGCCGGCCCTGCATATACTACATTTATACTGCACTTATACAATATATATATATATATATATATATATATACACACACACACACACACACACACACACACACAACACATATGCTACGATCATATTGCATATTGTGCAACAAACTTATAGGTGATGTCATCATGACATTATTCTCCATATTTTAAGGATTATAATTCTCTCTCCCATAAAAAATGTTATGTATTGTAATTTATTTTTTATGATACTTATTTTTTTTATTTTCCTAAATATTTTATACTATTTACGTAGAATCCCTAATTACTTTCTTATTTATTATTTAACCACACTTAAAATGATAATATATTTTTTCCATTTCATTTTTATTGTTTTAAAGATGATTATCATTATCACATACAATTTGTAATTTATTTTTGTTGACTTTTGTTTTGGTTATTACAAGTTGACAAGTTGATAAATTTAATTCAAATATGTTGACATCTAATAAAAGGAAATAATGTCACATAAAGAACCAAAAGTATTGTGAGCTAAAATAATATATGACATGATTTTACTTATGAGATAAAACAGCTTATAAGTTGCAAAGATCTTCCTACAGCTACACACCTCCTCAGGGGCTGTAATTCCTCTCCTTACGAAGTAAAACTAATAACAATGGTTTGCTTACAAGCTGAAGACAATGTTATATTGCTTCAGGAGCTCATATCAACTACCACATTTGCTTTATGAATCAAAAGCAACAACCATATGCTTTTAGGAGATGAACACAATAACTATAATCTCTTCAGGAGGAGGATTCAACTGCCATAATCTTCTTATGGGCTACAGAAAACGGCTACTTCTCTTTGTTAGGAGCACTTCACTACCTATATAAAGAAATGAAATTCAAAGTGAGAAAGTGGGAGACTTAAAGCAATTTTCATATATTCTAAGCTTCTTATATTCAAGTCTTCCAAAATTCCTACAAGTGCAAAAAGAGAGAAAAGCTTCATCTTGTTTATACATTCTTTCAAATATTCATACTAAGGGAATTGTATTTTCACACAAGGGATTTATGTGAAAAGGGGTTTACTTTGTTGATAGTGTGATCAACAAAGTTTGTACAAGTTTAGTGCTTAAGCTTAGAAAAAGCATAAGTAGAAGTTTGGTATTTGAGCTTTGAAAAATACCGGCATAAGTTTGGTGTTGAGCTTTAAAAAGCAGTGAAAGAGTTTTGTTATTAAGGCTCCAAAAAAGTAACGGTAGAGGTTTGATACTTAGCCTGCAAAAGTATTGAGTTTGTTACTTGAACTAGCAAAAAGTAACATAGGCTTGTTTCCTACCCGTAAAGGAAACAATAGTGGAAAATCTCAAGCGGTTGGCTTGAGAACTGGACGTAAACCGGTTGGGTCGAACTGGTATAGATATTGTGTCTTCATCTTTCTACCCTTACACTCTTTATTTTCTTTGCAAGTTAAATTTTTGCAATTTAAATTAATAGCTCTATTTTTTAAAACACTCTTAATTTTAGTCAAGCATATTTATATTGACAAGTTTTATAACTTGTGTTAATTAAAAGAAAATCATTTTTATTCAACAAGGAATTTTCTAAACTATTTGTGAAATTTTTATATCCCCCTCTAGTATTGCTACTAGCCTATTTGGTACCGTTAATTTTTTATGATATTTATTTTATATTTTTCTAAATATTTTATACCATATATGTAGAAGCCCAAATTACTTTTTTTATTAATTATTTAATGATACTTAAAGCCATAGTATATCTTTTCCATTTCATTTTATTTGTTTTAAAGATGATTATCATTATCACATAGAAGATAATAGTTTATTATGGAAATGAAATTAGGATCAAATCTACATAACACATATGATACTTCTTTTATTATTTTTTTGGTTTTAGCAATAGTCATACATAAAAAAAAAACAAGGTAAAATAAGAAAATATTATTTTAATTTATCTTGGTTTTATAAAGTGACAACTATTTTGGAAAAAATAAAATTGGCTAGAAAGACATCCTCGATGAACTCGAGGGAATATTGGATATTTAGATATCTAAATTTCTTTGACTCAAGTAAAGTTTTTTACCTTCTTACATTACATCAATAAGATAATCTTCTTAGGCATGTGTGAGCGGACGATCCTAAAATAGGGCCTTATGACCAAGCCAGGAGCAATTTTAATTGAGTTTTATGAAAATAGGGTTTGATAGTGAAAAAACAAACAAACTCGAATGCTCTCACTAAAGTGACAGGAGTCGCCACCCAGCTTAACTCAACCGGAAATCACGTTATAGCCATGACGATCTACGAATCACTATATCTTTAGTCAGAGATTCGACTTTGGACAACTCACCTATTTCTTCTTGATTCAAAACATATTTAACAATTTATATCAATGCCTTTTATATTTTCTACAGTTGATTTTATCTTTACATATTTAGCTAACGCTCACAAACGAGATATAAAAAAATGCTAAAAGCGATAAATAAATTTGGGAAATTAAAAGATACAAACCAATCAAATGACTACTCTAGGAGATACATTTATATAAAAAGGAATCGGGGTACAAATTATATCTATATACAAATTTCTAAAAATGAAAAGCTAAACATTCATCTATCCTAACATACATATACTTATAAAACAGAGTTAGTACATATAAATATATACACATAGGACTCAAACAGACTCAGAATTGGGGATTCAAAATAGCTCGGAGCATGAAACGGGGAAATCGTGAAATTCGATAAATTGCCTTATTTGGCCTAGAAAACATTTTAAAACACATTTTCATGGGACTAGAAATTCATTTGAAAATCAATTTTTCCGGTTTAATATATACGCATACAAAAATGGGCTGGTTTTCAAGAAACTGATGTTTCTATCTTTGAACTGATTTACTGAAATGAATGCAGAAATTAAATAAATACAGAATATAAATCTATTTCAAAATGATATGCAAAAATATGAAAAATTCACAAAAATCAATTTTGAATTCAAGACTATAGGCGTGCTGGTGTAGAAACAATAGTTGTGCGGCTGTCAAAACATCCGTATGGCTCTGGTTTTGAATACAATAGAGAAATTGCTAAAAATATTTTTGAAACAAATCATAACTATGCAACTATAATGCAATAGTCATGCGGCTCTCGCAATAGCCGTACAGCTCTGGCTCGTCAAAAAACTCAAAAATAGAGAAAAAATTGAAATTGATGAAATACAAAACAAATCAACCCAGATAGCTATAAGCGAGTTTAAGGCCTCTCAGAATAATCTTTTAGATATCTCTCCAGGGTTTAATTTGTCAGAAAACTGATTCTTGAAGCTTTAATTTGAATTTTTAAATTGAACTTGAACTTTGAAACCAAATCTTTGAAATTTTCGAATTCAACCCTAATTCTTCAATTCTAGCAATTAATAAGTCTCTGAAGGCTTGAGGATTGGTTTGGAGAATGAATTTGTGTCTGAATTAAGTCTTTTATATCGTTGATCCTTGAATTTGTCTTGAAGTTTTTGAGAATTTTTTTTTATGTTCTTCTTTTCTCTCTTCTCTCTTAATCCTCCTTTGATTTCTTGATTATGTAGTTAATTCCCTTTTTCTAGATTGATCTCCCTTCAATCCAAAATAGAACTCGTAATCAGGAGAATAAGTGGGATTTTGCTTGTCATTCTTTCAAGTCAACAGATGGCTGCTCCATGCAAGGCTGTTGACACTCATCAACATTCATACGATTCTCAATTAACATCCTTGCAGATGTCCAAATAATAGCCGTATGGTTGTTCCTTCATCTATGTTGCTGGTGTCCCCTTTTTCTGTAACTTTTTCGATTTTTCTGGGTTTTAAGTTTCAAGTTCAATCAAATCCGAATCTTTGCTTCTCTAATCGAATTTCATAATGAATAATGAGAAAAGATAACATTTTGGTATTCTATCATCATCCAGGTCTGGAAAACCCAGTGCTCACAGCTGTCCCTCGTGTGATCAAATTCCAGACCGTTATGAGGTCGGAAATACTTGAGGTGAATTTGTAAATGCGGAAAAGAGCACCATGAAGGAAGGAAAGAAAAACTTACCTCCCTTGGGATTCAATGTCGTACATGTTGTGCTTTGACTGTTGACTCCACTAGGGATTTATCAATTTGATTTGCTGAGGGTTTGATAAGGGCTTCGATAATGAGGGTTTTGATAATGAGGGCTTTGATAATAAAGGTTTCGATAATAAGGGTTTTGATAATGAGGGATTCGATAATGAGGGCTTTGATAATGAGGGCTTCAATAATAAGGGTAACAAGCTTCATTAGTAACTGGCTTAATGGGAATGGAATTCCACTGCCTTGTGTGTCACTCTATTTGAAACTTTGTAAATCCTTTGTTGAGTAGTTTGCTGAAGATGAAATTCTTTCTGTTGAGGATTTGCTGAATTCTATCTTTGATGTAGTGAGTCTTCATTCCTTGATTGACAGAGTTTGAAACTAAAATTTTTGCCCCTTCGATCAAGAATGAAGACTAGCTCGGGAGGAATTGAATTTCCTATGAATGAATGACTAATGTATGTATGAATGACAATGCATATGCATGTAAATATCAAAAAATACGCTTTCCGCTACTGTCTAAGTTTGAGATTCTTCTTTTTGCTGGGGAAGATGCATCATGCCCCTAGTTGACTTTAGCTAAGGAGTACATTCTTTATTCAGTGAAATCTTTGCACCTTTACTGGAGATGTGTGATTACTGTTGAGGAAAATTGTGATGTTCTTTATTTGGGTTCCGTAGGGGAATAATGAAAATTTTCTACAATTTGCCCCTTGTTAACTGCTTCTGGGGAAGAATGAATTTGAAAATGCTCTAACTTTTGCCTAAGCTACCCAATGTGAGTTTTCAGCTTAGCAAGCTGCTCTAATTTTTGCCTAAGGCACCTTTTTGGTTTTCACCTCAACAAGCTCTTTCCTTTTTTTTAAATATGATGTAATGATGAATCATATTTGTTTATTTATATAAATCAAAATTTACATAAATTTTTATAAAATTCAATCTTAAATGTGCATCAGAATTTTCAACAACATCAAGAAAAGATGAATCAGATTTGGAGGATAGAAAAGATTTCAACTTGTATATGTTTAATACATTTCCATTTGTTAAAAAGTGTGATGTTTATAACCAGTTAAATGCAAAGTGTTTTCTTTCAATGAACGTTCAGACAATGTAACTTTGTTTATGCTTTGACACTATCATAAAAGCACATTTAAACAAAACATTATTAATGAATTCAACATGAGTACATTTGAAAGAATTGATTCCCAAAATGGTATATATAAATCAAAATTTACATAAATTTTTATAAAATTCAATCTTAAATGTGCATCAGAATTTTCAACAACATCAAGAAAAGATGAATCAGATTTGGAGGATAGAAAAGATTTCAAATTGTATATGTTTAATACATTTCCATTTGTTAAAAAGTGTGATGTTTATAACCAGTTAAATGCAAAGTGTTTTCTTTCAATGAACGTTCAGACAATGTAACTTTGTTTATGCTTTGACACTGTCATAAAAGCACATTTAAACAAAACATCACACTTTATTAATGAATTCAACATGAGTACATTTGAAAGAATTGATTCCCAAAATGGTATATATTCCACACAAAACCAGACCCATCACCAGTCGTCCCTTTCGGATTTTCCAATTGGTTTTTTTCTCTCCTGTCTTAAGTTTTGCCTAGGTCGCCTTTTTTGGGTTTTCAACCTAGCAAACTTTTCTTTTCTTTTCATTTGATTTCTTTTATACATGATAAAGCCTCAAGTGATCTTGGTTGACCAGATCCATGAATTCATTTCTATTCATATCCATGATTTTGACACCACCTTTTGATAGCACTTTCTTCACAACATATGGAACTTCCCAATTTGGCTTAAACTTTCCTTGGACATCAACATTTATGGGTCTCAACTATTTCAAAACCAGATCTCCAGCTTTCAACTGCCCTTTAGGATACTTCACCCTCTGATTATAAGCTTTAGCCATTCTCCACTGATACATCTGTAAATGGTCAAGTGCTTTCAACCTCTTCTCATCTATAGCTGTCAACTATTCGTATCTAGCTTGAACCCATTCAGTTTTTTGCAATTGAGCTTCTAAAGCTATTCCAAGTGATTTAAGCTCCACTTCTATTGGCAACACTGCTTTCATACCATATACCAAAGAATATGGTGTTTCTCCTGTTGGTGTTCTAATATTGGTTCTATAACCCCAAAGAGCATACGATAACTTTTCAGACCAATCTCTATATGTGATTACCATTTTTGATGGAATCTTCTTTATTGACTTGTTAGCTGCTTCCACTGCACCATTAGCTTATGGTTTATATAAGAAAATTTATAATGTTCAATGCCATGTTCTGCAAATAATTTAGCTTTTACCCCTTGAAATTATACTTCATTATTAGTCACTACATGATGAGGAACTCCATATCAAGCAAAGATGTTTTTTTTAATAAACTTAGCCATCTTCTTTGCTGTCACACCAGTGAATGATTCTACTTCTACCCATTTTGAACAATAATCAATTGTAACTACTATGAATCTGTGACCATTAGATGCTACAGGATGAATTTCCCCAATTATATCTATCCCCTAAGCTGAAAACAGCTAAGGAGATGCCAAAATCTATAATTCAAGTGGTGGTAGATGACTAACATCAGTATAAATCCAGCATTCATGACATCTTCTCACTTCCTTCACACAGTCAATCTGCCTTGTCATCCAGAAATACCCCTGTCTCATTATTTTTCTAGCTAAAGCTATTCCATTCATATGAGGTCCATATGATCCAGAATGTACTTGCTGAATCAATGCCTCTGCCTCTTGTTCTGTCAAACATCTCAGAAGAACACCATTCACTGTTCTCTTGTAAGCTTATCTTTGAAAATTCTAAATTGGCTAGCTAATCTTCTCAATGAATCCTTATCAACAGAACTAGCTCCTTCAGGATACTTTCCCTCCTTTACATACTGGTGAATGAAAAAAAAACATGGCTTTTCTTTAGCTGTCAACTCCACTTCTTGAACATCGAAGCATAGTTGTTTAGAAATTGCTATAATTAGAGGTTGTATTTATGTTCTTTCTGGATTCTCCCACATAGAAGACAATGTCATTAATGCATCAACCATTTTAATCTCTTCTGTGGGAAAATGTCTGAATTCACACTGGCCAAATAAATCTTTTATGCACTGCAGTAATTCTAAATAAGGCATTAGCGCTTCTTCTTTCACATCCCATTCACCCTGAGCTTGTCTAATCTCCAAAAGTGAATCTCCAACAATCAACACATCATTTGCCCCTAGTGACAGAAGTGCTTCCATGCCAAACAAATATGCTTGATATTCTGCTTCATTATTTATGATGGAAAAATCTAATCTCTTCGACAACGGAATAATTTCACCATTTGGCATTGCTACAATTATCCCAATTCCAGCACCCTTTCTATTTACAGCACCATCAAAAGCACATAATCCATCTCTTCACTTCTACCATAGCTAGCTGTTTGTCAAGGAATTCCAGATTTTCTACATAATATGATTTTAGAGGTTGATTCATTAGAAATTCTGCTACAGCTCATCCTTTGATGACCTTCTTAGTGACATACTCAATATTAAATTTTGATAAGAGTCATAGCCATCTGTATAATTTTCCAACCAACACCAGTGCTTTGTACAAATACTTCATTGGATCAACTTTAGCCTCATCTTGTACTTTATATGATTGAAAATAATGCCTCAGCTTCTTCGTCAGCCAAACCATTGCTACGCATATATTCTCTACCAGTCTGTACTTGGTTTCATAATCCAGTAACTTATTGCTAAGATAATAGATATGGTACTCTTTATGTCCATCTTACTCTTATACTAGTATTGCCCCTATTGTGGAATATTGCAAGATACAGAATTAAAGGCTTTCCTGGAATTGGTGGACTCAAAACTGGAGGATTTACCAGATAAGCCTTAATCTTTTCAAATGCCAACTGACAACTATCATCCCAGACAATCAGATGGTCCTTTAACAACTTGAAAATTGGCTCACAAACTGAAGTCAACCGTGTTATGAACTAATTGACATACTGCAGAGAACCCAGAAATGACTGAACTTCTTTCTCTATTTTAGGAACTGGCAAATCCCGAATAGCTTTAATTTTATTTGGATCCATTTCAATTCCCCTCTGAATAACCACATAGCCAAGTAGCTTTCTCGATGAAACCCTAAATATGCACTTCTTGGGATTAAGTCTGAGATTATACTCTTCAATACGTGTTAGAAATCTATCCAAGATAGTAGGATGCGCTTCTTGGGTCATCGACTTAACAAGCATATCATCAACATAAACCTCCACTTTTTTGTGAATCATAACATGAAATAGAGTTGTGAAAGCTCTCTAATAGGTAGCTCAAGAATTCTTTAATCCAAATGGCATCACTTGATAGCAAAATGTACCCCATTCTGTAATGAACGATGTCTTCACTTTATCAATCAGGATCTGATTACACCCAGAAAACCCATCCATAAATGAATACATCATTGCTTTAGCTGCACTATCAATCAGAACATCAATGTGGGGCAATGGAAAATCATCCTTTGGACAAGCCTTATTTAGATCCCTGTAATCCACACATACTCTAACTCTTTCGTCTTTCTTAGGCACTGGAAAAATGTTGGCTAGTCATTTTGTATACTCTACCACTTTGAGGTATTTAGCTTCAATTAATTTGGCCACTTCTTCTTTTACGAGTGTAGCCTATTTTGGTCTCAGCCTCCTCAGCCTCTGCTTTAATGGTTTGAATTTTGGATTCGTTGGAATCTTATGCATTGCTATTTCTTTGTCAACCCCGGCATATCTTCGTATGATAATGTGAAAGCTTTAATAAGTTTTTATGATACTTTTGTCAATTCTCTCTCTTCTTTGGGGCTTAGATCATATGAAATATATACCATTCTAGGTTTTTCATCTGTACTTATATTTATTTCATGCAATGCAGTATCATGAATGCTAAATATGCTTGATGGTGATTCAAATGCATACACATAATTATTAGGATAAACATCCCACAAATAAGCAAATTGAGCCTTCATTTCATTAAACTTATTGTAAAGTACATCATTTACATTGAAAATGGATGCAACAGATATAACAAATTCATTTTCATCCTCCACAGGCCGAGGGCCTTTCACTTCTTCATCTTTCTTGACTTTTAGCTTTAATACGCTATCCAGATCAACAACTATTTCATATTCTTGTTCTTAAGAAAGATTCTTCTTCTCAACTTCAGCCAACTGTGCTTTTGCTTTCATCATGATTTTTGCAATTTCAGAAACTACAGCATCGAGGTTTTCCTTGGTCATCAGCTGCTTCTTGTACCCTTTCTTGGTCTTCGCAAAAGCATTGTTCAGGGCAACAATCAATGCCTTTGAAATCACTTCTATATCTTCATTATAGATCTTTTTCTCAGTATCTTCCTTGGACACTTCTTTCTCAGTATTACTTACTTTTTTCTTTATCTCCTCCACTACATTGGTTAACTTCTCAGATAATTTCTTCTAGCAGATGACAGGTTTGAAAACTATCTCTTCATTTTCATTCATCACTGGTGCAATCGACTCTTCTCAAAATCAACCACATTCGAGAATATTTCAAAACCTAGCAATACTACTTCCCTAACTTTCATAGGCTCAGCTTGTCCCATATACAACTTTTCACCAGATTTAATGAACGATTTCATCATGAGTTTACCATTTCTCCCTTTCTTCTGATTCTTCTTCAATACTTCAGCTTTATAACCCAATCCATACTATCTTGGCTTTCCAGACTCAATATTGAATTTTGGCACTCCTTGCAAATTAGCTTCGAGCCATAATCTTGGTACAAACTCCTACTTAACCAGGTAGTTAGACAACCACTTTCGGCATATACTTCTCATATATAACCATTGCAGCATCTGTGATTTCTTCTTCATTAATCATGGCAACTAGACATCTGCTGAATGGTGGTACTTCTTTATTTACAGTAGTAATCATTGACTGAGAATCTACTTCAACTGTCACAACCTTATCACCCACATGAAACTTTATCTTCTAATGTAATATGAAAGGAACACCTCCCAACAGATGAAACTGGGGCCTTCCCAATAGTAGGGAGAATGTGACGAGAATATCAATTACTGTCAAAGTAACCGTTAACTTAAGTGATCCTACTTCCACTTCAGCCTCGAAAGTACTAATCACTATTCTTTTTGAGTCATCATAAGCTGTAATCATAGTCGAAGACTTCTTCAAAGCTTTTTCACTCAAGCCCAGATATGGCAGCATTTTCAATGGACAAATGTTTAAGGCTGATCCATCATCTACTATAACACATGGCATAATTCTATCCATTATATTATATTTTACATAAATAGCTTTGTTGTGGGCTTTTCCTCTATCCGGAAGATCTCTTTCAAAAAATACAATATCAGGGTCACTAAAATTAACCCTGTCCAATAAATAGCATAGCTTCTGGAGATGTTATTAGAGAAACTTCAATTTTAGACAGTTTCTTCACTAATGCTGCTCTGTGTTCTTTTGAAACTAATAACAAATGCGATAAACAAGTTTGGGTTGGAGTTTTCTTTAAATGTGAAATGACTGGGTGTTCCTTCCCAACTTCTTTCAGAGGTGATGTACTACTTGATCCGATCATTGGGGCCTTGTCTTTCTGCTGCATAATAAGCTGATACACTCTATCGGTTCTTGTCACATTCCTTATTTCAATAGCTTTCAGCTTTTCAACAACCGGTGGCTTAACTGATTCACCTCCATCATATTCTTCATATTCATTACCTGAATTAGATGGTAACCCTGACTGTACCATGTTTACTTGCTTCTCAAACTTCGGTAACAGATTAGTCTTGTGTGCTGAGCTTCGTAGGCTCTTACAATCTACCTTCGTCTATCAACTTTTGGATAGCAACTTTCAACTTGTAGCAATTATTGGTTCTGTGACCAATAACAACATGGTAAGTGCAGAAATTATCCCTATCTGTATTAGCTGGCTTTTCAAATGGCTTTAGAGAATTTAGCAAACTACCACTTTTGCACTTTGTAAAAATCATGGATAGAGATAAAGTCCAAATAGAAATGCCTTGACTTTCTAGATTCCTATCTTAACTACCTTGCTATTGTGACACTACCGCAACTTTAACTTACTTCACTTTTGATGACTACCCACTTTTAGTTACAGAACCAGTACCAGATCCACTGCTTGACCTAGCTGTAGTCATTGATCTACACCCAGAACTTCTGCCACCTCTATGACTCGTGGCCTTTTCCTCTTTATCTCTTTCAACTTTCATTGCCATGTTATACACTTCACTGAGCTCACTAAAAGTATGAAACTTCATATTGTTTTTATACATATCTTTGTTACCATAAATCAAAATTTGAATCAATTCATCTTCATCTGGGCAAAATCATCTTGTTCATCCACCTTTGATAATCTGCATCAAAGGATTCATTCATTTTTTGCTTTATCCTTTCCAAGTCATACAACTTCACCTGAATCTTAGTGTTGGAATATAGTATTTAATAAATGCGGCTAATAAAGGTTCCTAATCTATTTGTTCATCTTCAAACAATGAACTGTACCAAGACAATGCCCCTTCCTCAAGTGTGGTTGGAAAGAGATTAATCAATTGTTGCTTCGTAGCACTCGTTGTTAACATCACACGGGCGTACAGATTCACGTGAGCCACTGGAGACCCAATACCCTTATAAGTAGCAATCTTCAGTACTTGAAACCTGATAGGAAAAGTTTCAATGCCTTTGTTAATCATGGCATCCATATTCACACTCTTTTTAGACTTCAAACTGATACTGGCACCCTTCTTCGATTCAGAAACTACTTCATCAAGCTCTGTGCATTTCGCCTTCAATTTTTTCTCCATTATAGCTTCTATCTCTTGCAACTTTTCCAGACTAGTAAAAATATCACCCCTAGACTAGGATGATTTAGAAACTTTCTCCTTCCTATGTCTAGTGGCACTACCTTCTTTCACAATAGCCTGTATCTTTTCCTTCAGAATATCACGAAAATACTAGGACTTTAGGAAATCTTTTAGGAGATTAGCAATATTCGGGGTCTGATTTTCCATCTCAACTTCCTCAATTTATTCTATCTCACTTTCTATTTCAACTGTCACTTCTTCCTCAACCCTTGCAGACTGAGTTTCTTTCATCCCTCGATCCAACTTCTTTCTTAGCTGACTCCCCAACTGAAGTTTCTTTCTCTATAACCTCTTGTTTGCTTGCCTTTTCCAAGTAGGTTCTATTTCAAATCAAACATGAAACATTAGGAATGATTTATGATGAATGAATGAGATGGTAATATACGGAAGATCGGATAAATGAATGAATGAATGTATAGATGTATATGTATATACATGAAATGTTATGAAATTTAGTTGAAATACATGATGTATATGTGTATCATGTATGAGGCTTTGAGTAAATAAGATTTGCTTAAATATACATGGTAATGTATACCATATACGGGCTTTAAGTAAATGAGATTTGCTTGAATATATATGATAATGTGTACCATATACGAGGCTTTGGATAAGTGAACAAAATAAATTCATTCAAGGCTTTGTAATTGATGTATAGAGTGAATCTTATATGGGGTTTTGGATTGGTGTATAGAGCTGATCTTATATAGGGCTTTCGATTAGTGTATAGAGCTAGTCTTATACAAGGCTTTGGATATGTGTATAGAGTTGGTTTTATACAGGGCTTTGGATATGTGTATAGAGTTGGTCTTATATAGGGCTTTGGATTTAAGTAAAAATAGGCAGCATTTCAGCATATTTTGGGGATTTAGGGTTTGTTTGCTATTTATGAATTTAAGGTTTTGAGATTTAGCAATTTGGGGATTTGGTGATTTGGGGTTTTAGAGATTTGGAATTTGATGATTTTAGAATTTGGAATTTTTGGGTTTTAGGGATTTTAAAATTTGGCAATTTCGGGTTTTAAAGATTGGGAATTTGGCGATTTGGTGATTTAGGGATTTTCGGCTTTAGCAATTTCAGAATTTAGGGATTTGGTGATTTGGCGGTTTTGAAAATTTAGCGATTTGGAAATTTAGTGGTTTTGGGGTTTGTTTAATGAAATGACATTATGTGTAAATGCACAAATGTATGCAAATCTGAATGGTTTGTGAAAATGCAAAATATGCAAATTCCTTCACACGGAATAAACATTAGAACATGCATAAATATGCACTCCTTTTCGACCTTATTTCTCCACGTTTGTTCTATACAAATCTTTCTTAGAATTTGGTCCTCTTTATTATCAATGGGGAATAATAAAGGTCGTCTCTCAATAGGGTAATGCAATTTGTGTTTTGGTTTCCTAAGGGAAGTTACTATGGTTGCTTAACATGGGCCAAGTCAAAAGTCTTGGGTTCACATCAAGGTTCCCATAGCAGAATAGACTCCTCACTTCTCCCCCATCAAGGTTCGAAGCTATGAGTGGTGCCTCCAAGACTTGGCAGAACTTAGGTGACACTTTCAATAGCACATCGGGGTTTAAAAGGGTACCTTAAAAGTGTGTGTACAAAGTGTTTCTAAGTGATATGCAAATAAAAGCCATTAATATAAAGTATCAAAACATTTTGAATCGAGAATTTTCAGTGTTTGTCAATTTTGATTTTAAAAATAAAAAATAAGATTCCCCATCGGAGCTACCACTATGAGTGAACGATCCTAAAAAATGGGCCTCGTGACCAGGTTAGGAGCATTTTTAATTGAGTTTTATGAAAATGGGGTTTGATAGTGAGAAAACAAACTCAAATGTTCTCACTAAAGTCACAGGAGTTGCCACCCGGCTCAGCTCAACCTGGAAATTGCGTTACAACCGAGACAAGCTACGAATTGTTATACCTTTAGTCAGAGATTCGGGTTCGGACAACTCACCTATCTCTTCTCGATTCAAAACATATTTAACAATTTATATCAATGCCTTTTATATTTTCTACAGTTGATTTTATCTTTATTTATTTAGCCAATGCTCACATACGAGATATAAATAAAATGCTAAAAGCGATAACTAAATTCAGGAAGCAGTAAACAAATTCCAGAAATTAAAATATACAAACCAATCAAATGACTACCCTAAGAGATACATTTATATAAAAGGGAATCGGGGTACAAATTATATCTATATACAAATTTCTAAAAATGAAAATCTAAACATCCATCTATCTTAACATACATCTACCTACAAAACAGAGTTAGTATAGATAAATATATACACATAGGACTCAAACAGACTCTGAATTGGGGATTCAAGATAGCTCAGAGTGTGAAACGGGGAAAATCGAGAAATTCAATAAATTACCTGATTTGGTATGGAAAACATTTTAAAACACATTTTGATGGGACTAGAAATTCATTTGAAAATCAATTTTTCCGGTTTAATATATATGCATACAAAAATGGGCTGGTTTTCAAGAAACTGATGTTTCTATGGTTGAACTGATTTACTGAAATTAATACAAAAATTAAATAAATACAAAATATAAATCTAGTTCAAAATGATATGCAAAAATATGAAAAATTTACAAAAATCAATTTTGAATTCAAGACTATAGGCGTGCTGGTGTAGAATCAATAGCCGTGCGGCTATCAGAATATCCGTACGGCTCTGGTTTTGAATACAACAGAGAAATTGCTAAAAATATTTCTAAAACAAACCACAGCCATGCAACTATAGTGCCATAGCCATGCAGCTCTTGCAATAGATGTACGGCTCTGGTTCGTAGAAAACTAAAAAATAGAGCAAAAATTGAAATTGATGAAATGCATAACAAATCAACCCATAAAGTTATAGACGAGTTTAAGGCCTCTCAGAATTACCTTTTAGATGTCTCTCTAGGGTTCAATTTATCAGAAAACCGATTCTTGAAGCTTAAATTTGGATTTGAAATTGAACTTGAACTTTGAAACCAAATTTTTGAAACTTTCCAATTAAACCCCAATTCTTCAATTCCAACAATCAATAAGCCTTTGAAGGCTAGAGGATTCGTTTGGAGAATGAATTTGTGACTATATTGAGTCTTTTATGTCTTTGATCCTTGAATTTGTTTTGAAGTTTTTGAGAATTTTTTTTATGTTCTTCTTTTCCCTCTTCTCCCTTAATCCTTCTCTTATCTCTTGATTGTGTTGTTAATTCCCTTTTTTTTAGATTGATCTCCTTTCAATCCAAAATAGAAGCCGTAATCAGGAGAATAAGTGGGATTTGGCTTATCATTCTCACAAGTCAACAGCTGGCTCCTCTACGCAATGCTGCTGGCACTCATCAACATCTATACAGTTCTCAATTAACATCCTTTCGGATGTCCACATAATAGCTGTACAGTTGTTCCTTCATCTGTGCGGCTTTTGTCCCCTTTTACCTTAACTTTTCAGATTTTTCTCTGTTTTAAGTTTCAAGTTCAATCAAATCCGAATCTTTGCTTCTCGAATCGACTCTCATAATGAACAATGAGAAAATATAGAATTTTGGTATTCTATCATCATCAAGGTAGGAAAAACCCAGCGCTCACAGCATGATACTACAAAGAGGCAAGTTGATCAAAAATTGATTTTTCCTTTAAGGCATAGGTAGTGATATTGTTAGACCCTTGATTCAATATTTGCAATTGAGTTCTCAAATTCTTAATTTGAGCCCTAGAAATAGATGAATAAGCCTTTAATAACTTATTCCATGCATCAGTAGTTGCATTAGCATTCACTATTTAAGGTAATAAAGCCTTAGAAACTAAAATTTAAAGTCCAACTTAATACCTATTGGTTTTGTTGATCCAAAATATCATAAACATGATTCTTGGTTCCATCTTCCAAAAATTCATTGGGTATAGGATGTTTATCATCTAAATGATGAATAAGTCTGCAACTTCATAGCAACGACATTAGCTATGATTTCGAAAGCATAAAATTTTTCAAAGTTGAGCTTGGAATTAATATGGCCAGTCAAATTAAGAAACAGGGCCATGGGTGGAGGATGGTCAAGCATGCGATGACTGGTGGTGGCTGAAAATAAATCGAAGGAGTAGTAAAGATAGAGGTTGAACTGTTTAAGATTTGCAAAACAATAGTTTTCGTAGAGCATTGAATCACGATCTAGCCTGAGGTTGTAAAGAAATCAACTATCATTGTGGTGGTTAAAAAGGCCAGTGATGGTGCACTGATGGATGACAACATCAATGAGGTAGTGGTGGCTGGAGTTGCTAGGTGAAGGATTTTGATGAGTGACATGGTTTAGGGTTAGAGTTTCTGCTCTGATACCATGAAGAAAGGGAGGAAACTTAACTTTACATTAATTAACAAGAGTATTTATACATAGGAACAACCCTATCCCACATATTTATAATTACGCCTAATACACCTTTTACCCCCTTAACTTGACTCCAAATGCCTCCCGGCCCTTCAAACTTTGAAGTTGTCCATTTATCCCACTCAAGTTGGAAAAATTGACCCATTAAATACTTATACTTGTTTAAATGAATGTCATCCGCCCCCTTATGGGTTGAATTAAAATTGCAAATGCATACATGAAAAAAACGTGCAGAAGCCAAATAATTATTTACAAAAACATCCAATAAAAATCTACCACGTGGAATAAATTAAAAAATTGAATAAAAAATACTTCTTCTTCTTCTTTTGCACTTTTGTCATCTCCATTAAAAAATAACCCCAAACTTAGCCAACAAATCAAACCAAGAAATTAAGACCAATAACTACAGTAGAAAAACGACAACAATAGAGACACTGGAGATGAACTAAGGGAAGGTGCTGTCGAAGTCGATACTTGGAGACCTTGAGGATGTCGCCATAGAGATCGAAAATTTCACTCATCATCGACACTGGATTGTTCCTGATGCCTATCCGAAAACGAATTGATTCGGTCTGATTTAGGTTAATTCATTATTATTTGTTATTCTGTAATTTTTTTGGGCTTTCTGATGTATATTTTGGAAAAAGTTTGGTTTTACAATTTTTAGAAAACCAATTTTTGATTTTGGGAATTGATTAGTTGAGCAATTTCCACCATTGTTGTTTATTTTTTTTTTCCACTAGTGATGGATTCGGTTGAAATCCTTTATCAGATCTAGATCTCTATAGAGGAAGACTCTGCTTTCACCTGGATCCTTGCAAGACAGAATGGATGAGACACCAGTAACCTTTGGTTTAAGCTATGATGTCTAAGTTTGTATTGTGAATAGGTTTTGAATATCTGGTTGTATTAGCTTAAGATTTTGATCCCCTTACCTCATTGCTTACCCCCTTTTATAAAGCTAGCAGTTGAATTTGCTATGGAATAGGATTGCCAATTATTCTCTTTAGAGTCATATTAGCAGATAACAACTTTAAGTCCCACGTGGTATCTGTATGAGAATCCATCCTGAGCATGCCTCTTGAGTAGAGGTCGACTTTGATGAGGGCACTACCTCCTTCCTTCTATTAGACTCAACTAACTACGTATCCAGATGACTGGGTCCAGCCACAGGATCTAATTTTTACCGGATCCACCCTTATGGCCTGTCTCCATAAGAGATCGGTACCAATGTATCCAAATGTCATCAACTAGTAAGTAATTTTGATTTACATCCATGGAATAATTTTAAATTGGTTTGATCTGAATTAGTATTATTTGTTGTTCTATGTTTGATTTACATCCATGGTTGTTGTTGTTTATTGTTTGATTGGCAGAACATATGCTACGAAGAAAAAAGGGACAGTAGAAAGCTGTTGAATTTTTTTGTATTATTTATTTTATTAGTTTTGGTGTCAAAATTATCCTCCACGCTCTTAATTATGAGTGAAATCCACTCTCTCTACCACATAGGATTGAGAGGGTTATGTGGATTGATTTTTCCAATTTGAGGGGCCTAAATGGATAACTTCAAAGTTTAGGGACCGAGAGACGTTTGGAGCCAAGTTAAGGGGGCAACATATTTATTAAACCTTATAATTACACTATACATCCATATAATTATATAGTGTACCATTTCCTTGACATATCTAAAATGCTTCCTTCCATAACTCTCTAATTTTCTCAATGTATTCATATTTTAAATCCAAAATTCATGTGCAAGGATTGAATAATAATCGTAAGTCTAAGGATTTATTACAAAAAGAGGTTGATATTATCAAAGGTTTTTTTTTCTCTAATTGTGATTTTTGATATGGAATGAAAGCGTGTCCTAAGCTTCTTCTGTAATCTCTTTAAATAGAAGAGAAGTTGAGAGATGTATCTGCTACGTTTGTGATCTATAATTAAAGAAAGAATTTGATTGATTACAATTGTCTTCTTCTGTTGAATATGAGAGATAATTTCTTATTCTTGCTAGATGTCCAAAGTAATTTGATTAATCTTGCCGAAAGATAAATCCGCGTGTTTCTGTCCAAAAGAGTTGTCTGCCATGATGTAACATTTGATCCACAGGAGGTCCCTCCCCTGAAGGCATAGCGTTGGTTAGCCGCAAGAGCCAGAAGAGTTAGGTGGTTCGGATATGCTGGGTGGTCCCGTTATTCATCAACAGGTTCTGATTTAATTATTAAATTTCTTAGTCTAAATTTAATAAATATAAGATTAAAGATGAATAGGTTAACAAGAATATTTTCTAATCGCGAACTAGGTTCTAGTTCTATAAATAGTGATGAACACAATATTGAAGAAGAAATCAATTCAATGGAGATTAATATTAGTAAAATAGAAAATGATTTGTTGGATTGGACTATACCTTAGTACGTGCGATAAGACTCGTGTTCAAATCCCATTAAATATATTTGCAGAAAGGGGTGAGGAGCCTTAATTGTGACTAAGTCTTGAACAAAATTATTTCAGTGAGGATGAAGTCCTGCAGCCAATGGTGAGTGGGCAAGCCGATTCAAACTTAAATAAAATACTCATTGATTACGATTATGAAAGCCGTACCCATTTCTTTTGCCTAGCGATTTATAAAAGAAAAAATAAAGTACCCCATTCTTTAAATCTGCCGTATTTTGTTCTTCGTTTTCTCTCACTTGATGGACAAAATATGTATTAATTGCTGTTCATTAGCTGGTTTTTAGCCAGCATGAAATAGAGGCACCATTATTGAATTTTCTTTCGAAGCCTTCTTGTATAATCATGTTTTAGATTATTTATAGTTGACTTCACTTTTGGCTTTATGATCATTTGGATAGATTTAATCTTTTTCAATTATTGGTGATTGATTAAAGTTTATCATTATGCGATTGAATTGGGTTCAGGTAATTTTTTTTTTCAAAACACATCGTGTACCTATGAATTTTCATGGTTTTTGTAATTGCAATTGACCTTCTGATTAATTTTTTTCAACACATTAATTGTTTACATAATGATGGTTCCAAAAAGAAAGTGAATTCCACGCGGTCTTCACGGCGGGTAATGCCGTCTGGTCTTACCGGAAGGCCGAGTACCTGAAACAAAAGGGGTTGAGGACCGGGTGACCTCCGGGTCCACTCCGATGCCAAAGTCAGAGGATTTGGAGAAAAAGGAATAGAAGAACAAAGAAAGTGTATTGTTGGAAAAGATACCTGGGGAGTCCCTTCCCTTTTTATAGTGGGTTCATCCGCGTGACCCTGTCAGACCGTTTTGTACGGTTCACTCTCATTGGCTGGAAGTGGTCCCCCTTCCTGGCACAGCTGTGCGGCGGACTCACCCTGCTCTTGTCTCCGCGGCACTCTCCTGTACCTGACCTCTGTGGCCTCCACCCTGTGTTTGTCCCCGCGGCACCTTTTACAGGTACAACATCATGTCCTTACACGTGTTCAATGGGGATCCGTTCACCTGTCCCTTGGGTTAGGAGACTTGAAGTGGTACAAGTTATTTCAGTCGGTGCTTCTCAGGATCCGATCTATTAAGGAGTCGGTCTTATCCCGGGTCACTGAATGCCATATGGACCATTAGGGAGTTGGCGTATAAGATGACGCGGTAACTAGCCGCGTGGTCCACACGGCCAGTTTTATAGCTCCATGCTATCAGGAGTCCCCCCTGGTGAAAGAAATCCTTTTAAGGGTTTTGTCATTATTGTTTTTTGGCGGTTGGTTTGAGTGGCTCGAGGTGACTCTTGGGATCCCCTATGCCAGGAGGACACGTGTCCTTTTACTGAAACGGTGTCAATGGGCGTCTGTTCACCTGCCCCCTTTCTTCTTCCTTTAAAAAGGTGTTTGGGGGTGCTGCATTTTCCATTTTGAAATTTCTCCTGCAGCTACTCTCTAGGATTCTCGCGATTTTGGATTTGTTCCCTGCCACCACAACTTTTGTTCGATTTTCAACTCTTAGTCTCCAGTAAGTCTTCTTTCCTCTGCTGGTGTGCGTGTTGATTTTGCTTGATTTCGTTGTTTAGGGATTCTGTTTTTCTGGGTGTTTTTATTTTCTGGGCTGCATCTGCTTGGTCACTCGTTTTCGCTTGTTCATTGTTATTATTCATCTTCATCCGCCATGAGCTTCTCTGTAACCCTTAGTGATTTGGGGTCGTCCACTAGTGGTAGATCTGGGGAGCTGGTGAATTCCAGGAACCGGCCCAGTATGGTAGACAAGGGTAAACGGGGCTTTAACTTTAAGACATCCGGTTCAAAGCCGGCTCGCCGCCTTCTCGATCCTACCGACCCCGCTGATTACCTGATACTTTCCACCCCAAATCTGCCTAGCCTGCCTTCTTCTTCGAGGAACGAGTACCATCTCACTACTTCCTCAGATTCTGACTCTTCCCTTCCTTTGCCTCCCCCTACCTTGGGCAAGGAGGCGGGCACATCTGCTCAGCCTCCTGCCCCAACTGACCTGCCTGCTGCCGGGCCCATCCCGGTGGATTCTTCTTCAACCGAAGTCCCTCCACCCGGTCCCAGTAGGACTGGAGCCAGGCGGATGACTCCTCGTATTGAGGACATGGTCGCTGAGACCCACGAGGAGCACATCCGGCTGTGCAAGCAGTTTCATCCTTGGCTACGCAGGTGCGAGGTGATGCTTCCGTCCGCAAACCAGCGGGTTCACAGGCCTCCACCGGGCTATTTCTTCCTCTACATGGACCAGATTAGCTCTGGCTTCTCATACCCTCTCCCACCCCGCATCAGCGAAGTTCTGCGGGTTTGGGGTTTCTGTCCGGCCCAAATTCATCCGAACTCTTGGGGGGATATCTGCGCCACCTACTGGCTATGCGAGAATTTGGGCTTCGAGCTGACTGCCGCCTTCTTCCGGAAGCTGGCCACCCCCAAGTTGAACTCTGGTGAAGACCACTACCAGCTATCCAAGAAGGCGGACTTCTACATTTTTCAGAAGCGGATATCCTCCCTGAAGCGCTTCAAATATTTCTTCTTCTTTATCAAAGTGAAAGAGGGCCACGACGCATTCCCAGTGCAGTGGTCTTTCAACGGAGTCGGGAGGGCCCAGCAACACTTAGCGCCGGGTGAAAAAACGTTCTTAGAGGAGTTCAGGACTTTGGCCCCCAATAAGTGGACCTGGCAAGTTGCTGTGGACGCTTATCTGGAGAGGATTAGGCTGGTAGATCGGGAGGGATTCGGCTTCACGTATCATCCGGGTCCCATAACTGTGAGAAAAGGTACCTCTTTTATCTTGCTTAGCTGTTTTTACTTGTGTTTTCAGGCATGAATAAGGCTGACATCCTTGACCGCATTGTAGCGGCTAAAAAGAAGAAGATTCAGAAAGAGCCTCGTCCGGTCCCTACCGAGATCCCGTCTGATGCTGGAGGCAGGGCTAAGGGACCCAGCCCCCCTAAGCCACCAAAGAGGAAGAGAGTTGCTGTGGCTGACCCGGAGCCGTCTCCTCGTCCTGTAAGTCCCTGACCTCGAGTTCTCTTATGATTTACTATTTACTATTATTATTGCCCTTTTTTTTTTTTTACCGTTGCGTTTGCCTGGCCAGGATCCTGAAGCTGCTTCCTCCGAGCCGCCTGCTCCCACTGTGCCTTGGATGCATAAAAGCAGCAGTCATCTTGCCCGGATAATAGATGACTCGGCCCAAGATGAGTTTAGGGCCGGGTTTATATTACCTGGTGACAAGAAGGAGTATGCCCAAGTAAGCGACTATACGGCTGCTTCCTTGTGCCTGCTGGACCTGACCTCCGTGAGTACTCTGGTGAACCCCTCAAACATCTTCTCCCTTCTTCTTTTACTCATCAATTTCCATTCTGCAGGGTATTTCTAGGGCGGTGGATTTGGCGTCCCGCCTTTCCAAGGCCAGCCAACTAGAGAAAAGGCTGAAGGAGGTCCAGGCGTCCCTGGACACTGAGAAGAGCAGGGCTTGGTCGCAGGGTCAAGAACTCAACCGCCTACAGAAAGAACTAGAGGAGGAGCGGGCGGCCAAGGAGGCTCTAAAACAGCAGCTGGACACGCGGGAGGAACAGCTTAAAGAGGAGAAAGCTGGGCGCAAACAGGACTTGGACAAGTGTGAAGCTGTTCTGTTTGACGCGACCAACGAGTTGGTGCTTCTCGGGTAGCTGTTTGGCCAGCGTGTTCTGGCTGCTTGCCAGGCTGTCCATCCGGACTTGGCCATTGATCTTGACTCTATCGACTTTCCACGTTATGAAGATCTACCTGCCAAGGAGCATGGAGGAGAGGAGGCTGAGACCGGGTCGCAGGCCAACGTCGAGGTGCAGCCTGAGGAAAACATTCCCGGGACGGATGAGCATCCTTAACTTTTTTGTAATTTTTTGCTTTTTTCTCTGTAGCCAGCCCTTAACTTTTGTAATTTTTGTAATTTTTGCTCTTTTCTCTGTAGCCGGGCCTTAACTTTTGTAATCGTTAATTAAAGAAATAAAATTCCTCTTTTCATTCGGCCAGTGTTTGTTATTTGCCTTCGAATATATCTGTTGAAATTCCTTAGAAATTCCTTAGAAATATTTTTGTTGAAATTTCTCTTGTTCTGTTTGCCCTCATTTTGTTATGAGATTTTCGTAATGATCATATACCCGGTTATAACCGGCTCCTCTGATGGGAGTTATATAATCAATGTATATCCGGTTTGTTACCGGCTCCTCTGATGGGAGTTGTTAATGTATATCCGGTTATGACCGGCTCCTCTTATGGGAGTTATTAATGTATATCCGGTTATGACCGGCTCCTCTTATGAGAGTTATATAAGACTGAGTGATTTGAATGGCACTTT
Organism: Euphorbia tirucalli; assembly: GCA_039660915.1. NCBI lineage: Eukaryota > Viridiplantae > Streptophyta > Magnoliopsida > Malpighiales > Euphorbiaceae > Euphorbia > Euphorbia tirucalli. The sequence continues at coordinate 20,499,197 of CM077639.1, forward strand.
TATTGATCTTTTCAGTACATCTTACAAATATAGGTGTTGCCTCATTAAAAACCCGGCTATGGAAAAACCCAGTGGGAAAAATCCATTAGCGGGAAAAGAGTGCAACCCAGCGTTTCCCTTAGCTGCCTTTAGGTGGGAAATATTGCCTTAAGTTGGCTATGTTCCACGTTCGCGGGACATCTTTTCCATCCGGCCTTTGAAGTTTGTAAGTTGATGGTCCGAGTGCTGCCGCCACTTTGTATGGCCCTTCCCATCTCGCGCCTAGCTTTCCTTTTCCTTCCCCTGCTTGTGATGCCATAGAGTCCTTTAGGACTAAATCTCCTTCTTTGAGTGTCATCTTCTTCACCCTTCTATTGTGGTAACGGGCCACTTTGTTTTTGTAAGCCGCCATTAGCATGTAGGCCCTTTCTCTTCTTTCGTCCAGGGAGTCCAGGTGGTGCTTCATGTTGATGTGATTTTGGGCCTCAGTATAGTAGAGCACTCGGTCGCTAGGGGTGCCGATTTCAATCGGTATCACCGCCTCGACGCCGTAGACCATGGCAAACGGTGTTTCTCCAGTTGGTCGTCTTGGGGTAGTCCTGTAGCCCCATAAGACGTTGTTTAGTTCGTCGGCCCAGGCGCCTTTATGTCTTTCTAGCCTCTTTTTGATGCCATCACCTATAGTCCGGTTGGTGACTTCCGTCTGCCCGTTGCTTTGAGGATGTGCTACCGAAGAGAAACTTTGGGTGATCTTGAGCCCCTTGCAGAATTCTCTAAATTTACTAGAAGTGAATTGCGTACCGTTGTCAGATATGATCCTGTGGGGTATCCCAAATCGAGTAATGATGTGATCCCAGGCGAAAGAGATGACTCTTTCTGGTGTGATTGCCTGGGTTGCGATTGCCTCGACCCATTTACTGAAATGGTCTACCGCAACTATAATGAATTTCCTCTGCCGGCTAGCTTCAGGCATGGGCCCCACTATATCAATGCCCCATGTAGAGAAGGGCCATCCGGTTAATATTGACTTTTGCTCGGCTGCGGGCAGGTGGGATTTCTTTGAGTGGACCTGGCATTGGTGGCACTTCTTGACATATTCTGCGGCGTCCGCCTCCATGGTCTCCCAGAAGTAACCTTGCAATTTCGCTTTCCTCACTAGCGTTTGTCCAGCTTGGTGTGCTCCGCAAACTTCCTCATGAAGTTCCTTGAGGACATAATCCCCTTCTTCAGTAGTGATGCATTTTAACCATGCGTCAGTGAAGGATTTCTTGTAGAGTTCGCCGTCAATTATTGCATATCGCTGGGATTTTCTGGAGATTTTTGTAGCCTCCCCTTTATCTTCTGGTGGGTTTCCCTCCGCAAGGTATCTAGTATGGGCTCCATCCACCCCCTTTCCTTTTTCTCCACCGTCAAGACTTCCTCCGCTTCGGTGACAGGCTTGGTCTGGACCTCATACGGGCAATTCAGGAACTGCCAATCCCTGGTGCTGGCTGCTGCTTTGGCGAGCCTGTCTGCTTCAACATTTTCTTTTCTGGATATGTTTTCCACTCTCCATGTGGTGCCTCTCCCTTCGATGGCCTCGAGCAAGTGTCGTACCTTTTGGAGGTATCTGGACATGCAAGGATCCTTAGTTTCAAAGTTTTTATTGATTTGGTTTGAAACTAACCTTGAATCGCTTAACAGCTTCACTCGGTCTGGGGCGATTTCCCGGATGAGCTCGAGCCCTTTGATTATGGCTTCATATTCCGCGGCATTGTTGGTAGCTGGAAAGGCCAACTTTGCGGCGTAAGATATCCTTATTTTCTCGGGTCCTTCGACATATACCCCAATACCTGCTCCTTCCTGAGATGAGGCCCCGTCCACGTATACTTTCCACTCCTCTGCTTTTAGTATTTGACTTGGCTCCAACCCTGCAGATTCCACCACGAAGTCTACCAGGACTTGTGCTTTCAACGCCGGCCGGGGTTCGAACCGAATGTCAAATTCACTGAGTCTGATGGCCCATTCGGCTAGACGGCCTGAAGTATCCGGTCTCTGGAGCACTTTCTTCAATGGGAAGTTTGTCCTCACAATCATTGTGTGGGCTTGGAAGTAGGGCCTTAACCTAACGGAAGCCGCGACTACTGCCAAAGCCAGCTTTTCTATCTTTGGATACCTGAGCTCTGCTCCCCTTAGTACTTTGCTAGTGTAGTATACAGGGTGCTGCTGGCCTTCTTCTTCTCTGATCATTACTGAGCCCACCGCTTTGTCCGTCGCCGCTAGATATAAATACAGTGCTTCGCCTGGGACTGGCCGACTCAACAGCGGTGGGGTTCCCAAGAAGTTTTTGATTCGGTCGAAGGCTTCTTGGCACTCGTGGTCCCAATCAAACTTCTGACATTTCTTGATTGCTTTGTAGAAAGGCAGACACTTTTTGGCTGAGAAGGAAATGAACCTCCCGAGTGCATTGAGGCGGCCATTGAGGCGCTGGACTTCATTCACCGTTTTCGGTGGTACCATATCCAAAATTGCCTTGACCTTCTCCGGATTCGCCTCTACCCCTCTCTGCGAGATCATGAAACCCAAGAATTTTCCTCCTCGCACCCCGAATACGCACTTTTCCGGATTAAGCTTGAGGCGGTATCTCTGTAGTATTTTAAAGGCCTCCTGAACGTCCTTGGTGTGGTTCTCCTCATCCTTACTCTTGATGATCATATCGTCAACGTATACCTCGACTGTTCGCCCGATCTGATCTTTGAACATGTGGTTGACCAGCCGTTGGTATGTTGCTCCTGCATTCTTCAAGCCAAATGGCATTACTTTGTAGCAGTAGGTGCCTTCATGTGTGATAAAAGTGGTCTTTTCCTCGTTTTTTGGGTCCATTGGAATTTGGTGGTACCCTGACGTGGCATCCAAAAACGAATACACGGCATGCCCAGCTGTGGAGTCGACTAGCTGGTCAATGCTGGGTAAGGGGTAGCTATCCTTCGGGCAGGCTTTGTTTAAGTCGGTGAAGTCCACACACATACGCCACGCCCCATTCGGCTTCTTCACCAGTACCACATTGGCCAGCCATTCAGAGTACCGCACCTTTCGGATATGCCCTGCTTCCAATAGTCTGCCTATTTCCGCCTCAATCGCTTTTTGTCGCTCTGGGGCATGCTTCTTTCTTTTCTGTGCCACTGGTTTTGTAGCAGGGTCTATGTTTAGGCTGTGCTTGGCCACTTCAGGCAAGACCCCAATAATATCGCTTGTGCTCCAAGCGAAGGTTTCCTGTTCTTCTTGGAGTACTGTTGAGATTGCCTGCTTTAGTTCAGGTTTCACCTCCTTGGCCACCTGAATCGATCGTTCTGGTCCCACCACCAGAGTTTCTAGTTCGTCCATTGGTTCGGCCCTTTCTTCCTTCTCGGGCTCCTCTGACTCCCGTCCGACCTCTTCTGCTCTCAAGGAAGCTAAGTAGGTTTTTTGGGCCGCCTGCTGGCTCCCCCTAGCCACTGCTACCCCTTTTGCAGTCGGTATTTGGAGGGCCAAGTACCGAATGGAGAGAACCGCTTCTGACTTCACCAGGAAGGGTCGTCCTAAAATTATGTTATATGCCAGCGGGGTGTCGATGATCACAAAATTCTCTTCAGATCTCCAGGAATGCGCCGTATCTCCTACTTCCAGGGCGAGGGTTGCTTGTCCTACTACAGGGACCGAATGGCCGCTCAGACCGACCAGTGGGGAATGTGCCGGCTGGATTCTGCTTTTATGGATGTTCAATTGGTGGGCCGCTTCTCTGGTGATAATGTTGACCGAGCTGCCCGTGTCCACCAGGATCCTCTTTACCGTGTACCCTTCTATTAGGGCTTCGATGACCAAGGCGTCGGCGTGATGCGCCTGTACGTCGTTGTGGAGGGAGAAAGAATGATTTAAACTGTCAACCTTTCCTGAATCGGCCGGCTGGCGCCCCGAGAATCTGGCCTTCTTACTGGGCGACCCAAACTCCGGCCCTTCGGCTATTACCATGACCACTCCCTTTGATTTTTTGGTTGGTCTCTGCTCATCATCGCACCCGTCCCTCTGCTCTTTGTCCTTATGTGTACTACGTGTGATGCCTTCTACGAACCTGCTGAGCTTTCCTGCTTTGATGAGTAAGTCTATTTCGGCTGCCAGGACTCGGCAATTGTCCGTGTGGTGACCCTTTGCTCTATGAAATTTGCAATAGGCCTCTTTGTCACTGCCCATTGTTTGGCCAGGCTTTGCGTGAGGATACCGAATGCTCTTCGCGTCTGGGCCTCTCTGTATGGCGACTAGCACCTCGCTGAGTGGGGCATTCAGCGGTGCAAACTGTGGGCGGTCATTGGGACGATCCCGGCGGGAGCGGTCCCTGTGATCCCTTCTCTGGGTCCTCTCATCGAACCGGAAGCCTTTGTCTCTTTCATTACTGGAGCCGGGTCTTTTATTCCTTGCAGGCATGTCGATCTCGTCAATTTCCACCATGCTTTTGGCGAGAGCTATCATCTGGGTCAGCTCCCTAGGCTTTCTCGTGATGATCTCTCCTCTAAGCCTCTCGTTTGTGGTGTTCTTGATCATTGCTTCTTTGGCCGTACTGAAGTCTAGATTTCTGACCTCCAAACAGGCAAGGTTGAACCGGTCTATAAATGATCTTAAGGATTCTCCTGGCTTTTGGACTACCTCGTGGAGGGTGCAACTAGCCGCTCCAGTCGGTATTGATCCCATAAAGTTTTTGCAGAACTCCTGCCTCAATCGATCCCAGCTGTCAATCGTCCCCGGCTCCAGGGACTCAAACCAATAGGCGGCCGCTCCAATTAGCGTAGTGGGGAAGAGGCGGCATACCAGTCTTTCTGTTGCTCCTGCTATGTCCATCCGGTTCTTGAAATTTCTGGCATGGACCCTGGGGTCCGTGTCGCCCCTGTAGCTGTCAAAGGTAGGTTGCTTAAACCGGTGGTCGATTGGTTGGTTGAGGATCCTTGTTGAGAAGGGTGATTCCCCACTTTCCATCAGTGGCTCTTGGTATGGTATCGCAAAGGTGCTCAACGCCTTTTTAAACATGGCCATGAATCTAGGGTCATCCGTGAGTTCTGTGCCCGAGGAGGATGGTGTCGGGGGAGGAGGTGTATTTGTGTTGCTTGGGATGTTTGTTGCGGGTGTGTTACATGGGATGGCTGAGCTGTTTCCAACGCCGTATGTGGTGAGGGAATTTGGTGTTTGCAATGGAGCCGGCGCTGGGTATGGATGTGGGGTATTCGGCAAATATGGGTGTGGTACTCCGTACCATGGGTTAGGAAGTAAAACCTGGGAGCCTATGCTTCCTGAGGCAGCCATAGTGGGATGCGCTTGCACAGCGGCCTGCTGGTCTCCTACAGGTGGTGGCAACCAGCCAAAAGCAGGGAAATATCCTCCTGCATGGGGTCCTCCAGTCATTCCGTTACCTCCTCCGATGGGCTGAGCCATGCCCTGTCCTGATCCTTCTAATCTTATGCTGGGGGTCCCATGCTCAGAGACCGGAAAAAGGGCTCGAACAACATGCGAATGTGAGGCTGACTCTGGCAATGTGTGCACTATGGGAGGGGGAGAGCTGTCACTCAACGAGGGTCCTGCTATGCCTTGTTCCTGCATCTGGAGGATGGCTCGCCAGAAATCGCTCTGGTCAGCCGGCGTCATCCCGTAGTTCTTGGCAATCCGATCTAAGACTGCACTGGCAGAGTTGCCGCTATCACCTGAAATGGCGGCAAGGGCGTGGGATGAGCTTGGAGTCACGATCGTGGCAGATGAGGGCATCATAACCTCGGAGAACGCTGGTATTGCGCCTCCCTGAGAAGGAAGGACTGTGGAAATTGTATCTGAAGTTGTTGGTCCCGATGACATTGTTTCGTTCAGCGGGTCCACGCTCACCGCACCAGTTTGATGGTTCCAAAAAGAAAGTGAATTCCACACGGTCTTCGCGGCGGGTAATGCCGTCTGGTCTTACCGGAAGGCCGAGTACCTGAAACAAAAGGGGTTGAGGACCGGGTGACCTCCGGGTCCACTCCGATGCCAAAGTCAGAGGATTTGGAGAAAAAGGAATAGAAGAACAAAGAAAGTGTATTGTTGGAAAAGATACCTGGGGAGTCCCTTATCTTCCCTTTTTATAGTGGGTTCATCCGCGTGACCCTGTCAGACCGTTTTGTACGGTTCACTCTCATTGGCTGGAAGTGGTCCCCCTTCCTGGCACAGCTGTGCGGCGGACTCACCCTGCTCTTGTCTCCGCGGCACTCTCCTGTACCTGACCTATGTGGCCTCCACCCTGTGTTTGTCCCCGCGGCACCTTTTACAGGTACAACATCATGTCCTTACACGTGTTCAATGGGGATCCGTTCACCTGTCCCTTGGGTTAGGAGACTTGAAGTGGTACAAGTTATTTCAGTCGGTGCTTCTCAGGATCCGATCTATTAAGGAGTCGGTCTTATCCCGGGTCACTGAATGCCATATGGACCATTAGGGAGTTGGCGTATGAGATGACGCGGCAACTAGCCGCGTGGTCCACACGGCCAGTTTTATAGCTCCATGCTATCACATAATATTTCATTTTCGATAAGCCCCATATTAAACACTTTTTTCTAGCATAAATAGTAATATCTGTTAACTAGCATGTGACACAATTTTCAGAAAAAGTAGAAGATTCTGGAGTTCATTGGAGGCGTCTATACCATATTTCCTATGCAGATATGTGATAGCTGTATATGTAACTGATACTTACGATTTAGACTAATGTGTCCACAAAAATTGTATTACGCACCAGTTAACGGATACTATAACCCATGCGAGAAAAAAAATGTCAAAATACTATCCAAATAGAAAGATCATGACTCAATGTGTTGAAAAAATTAATTTGCAAATTCCATAAAAGTTTAGAGGCTCAAGATGCGTTTTGCTTCTTTTTTTTGCATTTGTTGGTTTTCTAGGTCGATGAATACCTGAGATCAGTTAATTAAGATCTACTGCCTACAAGCTGTGTGGCTTTTTTCAAATTTATGATCTGTTGTCTACTATGATGGAATTTGTTAAGTAAGGTCCAATTACAGCTTTTATTATTATTTCTGATATTGTTCAATACATGAATATTTCTTGGACTTAATACAGCATCACTCTACCATGTGTTAAAATTTAATCAACAAATGGATCCAGTTTTTAGGATTTGAATCAACGACCTTTAGGTCTAACTAAATTTGATATCATATCATGTAATTATTTAATCCAAAAGCTTAAACGATAGATAAAACCTAATTATAAAGTCAACTATTCATGAAGCCAATCATGACATAATTGATGATTAACAATACCTATTTTCATATTCAAAGGGACCAAAAGCAAATTTGATTTATAACTGTATATGCATTTTTTTAAAAAAAAAAAAATCCTTCATTAACTGTTAGTATATTGAAGCTTATGCAATCAATTTTGACTGCAATAACTAATTTTTAAGGAGATTGTATTTGGAAAACAAAAGACCAAAAATATGGTTGTAACACATTTTGATCTGTAACTAAAATTTACTAATGGGAAAATTTTAGAATTTGTTTGACACACTAAGTTATCTATGAAAAAGAATGTTCTTCGGTTTCCCTTCAATTTAAAAGAGAAAAACAATGGTTAGTTTATTTTTATTAGAATGAGAAAGTAATCTAGCTAGCTAAAGGAGTTTCATGACCAACAAATATCAAAATTTTACTTCCTTTAAATGTATGCATATATAGGGTGGGCCTTTTTTCTCTAGCCTCATTCTCCAGTGTTTGTACAATGTATTAGAGTTTCATTTGTACCTTTTTATGAGGTTTTGTTTGTGCCTGAATCTTAGATTTTTTATTTGTTTCTTTATCTTATTACCATTGATAACGGTTTCGAGCTTTTCGGTTGTTGCGAGCATTAATAAGACATCTACTCGTTTTCGGCAGTATCTTCCAACTAGTGTTTTCAAGTGCAACAGTAATTCAGTTATCTTTGTGGAGAGTAATACGATTGATTTTGAATGGATTTTGTGGGATTTCTAAGATTTACTTTTAGTTGTTTGTTGTAAATCTTATCCTATTCTTCCACTCTTTTGTTGGTTGAAGCAATATCTTGAAAGGAAGCGTTATTCTAACTCAAGGATAATAAGTTTATTTTTATTATCTTTGTGACTAATTTGCATATGTTTGTTTCCAGCTCTCATCTTTTTGAATAATAGTTCTTTTGGGTTAATTGTTAAGGGCTGTAAATATTTATGTGTTTTTTTTTTTAATATTTGTGTTTGTTCAATGAATCATGTTGTACAAGTTTTGGCCGTGCTTCTAGTTTTATATCTGACATAGGTAGTTAGAGTTTTGTTCCTTCTCGTTTTGATTCAAGATTTGTGCTTCTTGATAAATTAATAATATTGATTTTCATAAAAAAAAGTATGAATATATTATGAATTAAAATAATTGATTGATATATATATCACAAATAAAACTTGTTGAACAAATTAGTTATTTCATTTGTTCATCATTAATATGGTTTTTAATTCATTTTTCTCTCTCACCAGTAAAATGCATAAAATTAATTAAATCAACAAAAAATGAAAGAACCTTTTTGTAATATAAACTAAGTTTATTTTAAAAACTACACATACATGTGAAAAATATTTTTTAAAAGCACGAGGCGTGAGTTAAAACTAGTTTATGTGTATTAATTTAATTTTTAATTTGTATATATATATTTTTTTTTGTTACACGGGAAGGTTCAAGCACAGAAAACAGAAAAGAAAAAAAAAACACAAATACAAAAAGGAACTCTAACTTCAAATCATCCGCTAACGAGAAATACCAAAACGATCTTCAGCCAGAATACACCGGAGGCTTGGAGATGGCTCAACACACTAATGTTAATAGTGATATTTTAAATTTACATGTGCAACACGCGGATTAGGGATGTCAAAATGAGATTTGACACATTAACACGATTCGTATAATTAACATATAAATTTGGTGAATTAGGATCGAGGTTTCATGGTTTGGTGTAAAAAATGGGTCGACATGTTTAACTAGTGCAATAAATTGGTCATATTAGTATTGACTCACTAACCTGTTTATGACTCGTTTAATTCATTCAAAAGCTATGAATAAATGTAATTTATATATAGACTATCAAAATAGGTCATGACACGATAATATGATTCGTATAACATGCAAATTTAGCGAATTATAGTTGAAGTTATACGCGTTAGTATCGAAAATGGGTTGACGCGTTTAATCTGTCCAATTAATGGTCAAGGCTGGGTCCAGTCCAATCCAAACTAGAGATTTAAAAATTTCCAGAATTGGATTGGTATTTGAGAATTTGCAAACTAAATCTCCGAAATTGGATTGGAGGAATAAATCTCTAGAATTAGATTGCCCCAAAAATTTCAATCCAATTTAGTTTTAGTATTCGAGAATTTGGTTCTAGTCCTATTCGGTTCTAGGGTTTGGAGATTCAGTCCGATCTAATTCAAGTACATAAAGTAAAGGGAAAACTTCAAATTGTGATTTCACTCGCTAATAAATTGGAGATTGTGTTTTTTTTTTTTTTTCCCTAAAAAAGAGGGTATATGATTTCAAAAATTAGATAAAAAAAAGATAACTAACATTTTTCCATTAAAAATAAGGATGTGACATAAGATTTTTTTTTCCATTTAGCATTCCAATAGTTTACCTATATTATTTAAGAATTTTACATTAAGATTTGAATATATTATGTAAATTTTCCATTTAATTGTATTCTTTAAAAAATTTATAATCATTATTTAATTCTTTTCAAAAATTTTCAAACTTTATCACTAGTTCTATTAAATTTTTATTAACTAATTTGAAAAATTTCAGTTCCAAATGAATAAAAATGCTTTCTATTATATCATGATTTAATATTAGTTATCTTTTCTTTTTGCTAACTTTTGAAACCACACATCCTCTTTTTGACTTAAAAATAATAATAATAAAAAAAAATCCTCTATTTGTTAATGAGTAGAATCACATGAATGGTTTTTAAAATTTCTCCTAAAATAAAATAAAAAAATATACAAATATTTTCTTATAAGATTTCAACTGAAAAAAATTCAAACAACATTTATGAAAATAGTATAAATTAAATTGGCTTAGAATGTTTAAAATATCAATAATGCTTGTTCACCCGCCGATTTTGTTTACCTACAATATCCCGCCTTATGTGTGGGGATGTAAACGGGCGGGGCGGGGCGGGGATTGGCAATCCCATCCCCATTCCCCGGCTAGGAGGGGATCCCCGTACCCGTCCCCGTTTAGTAAATGGAGATGATTTTCATCCCCATCCCCGGCCCCGTCGGGGAACGGGTTCCCCGCGGGGATCCCCGTCCCCGTTAAGATTTTTTTTTTTTTGAAATTTTAAATAAAATTTAATTTGGTACAAAAATAAGTTAAAAAGCATTACAGTTTGGAGACCATTAAATAAATCACCTAATTTTTCTTATAAGAAAGTGATATTTAATTAAAATATTACAATTGCTAATATTATTATTTCAAAATAGAGTACATGAGTCCAATATACAGAAATTAAATTAGAGGTTTCTAAATTGATAAATTCTATCAAGTGCAAAGGCTAAATTTTAAGTTTTGCACCTAGGGATATAAACCAATCCCTAGTTTTAGTTTTATTATTATAAAATTTAATTATTTATGTATATGTATAAATAAATAATAAAATAAATAAATAAACGGGGATTTCACGAAAATCCCCATCGGGAACTAAACAGGGATGGGGACGGGTCCGCGGGGCGGGGGAGATAAATCCCATCCCCGTCCCCGTTTAGTAAACGGGGACAAAAGTGTCCCCGTCTCCGCCCCGCGGGGATTCTAAAGGGGGAATCCCCGTCCCCGTTCGGGTGGGCCCCCGACGGGGACGGGTCCCTGGGTCCCCGTTGACAACTCTACTTATGTGGCGTTGCCACATTAACTCCACGTTATACCACTCCTTTTTTTTTAAAACCTTATTTTCTCTTTTTTCTTTTTAATTTCTTGATTAATCCTTTTTTTTTTTTATTGTTTGTATTCTTCGTCTACTTTAATTCTAGCATTTATAATTTACAGATCTAGGGTCTAAATTTTAGGGTATATAATTTAATTTAGAGATTATAGTTTATAAATTATCTTATAGGGTTTATATTTTAATGTTTAGAATTTTTATTTTAGAGTTTATAAAATAGTCTATAGGATTTATATTTTAGTGTATAGATTTATAAAATATGTTATTGGGTTTATATTTTAGGGTCTAAAATTGATAAATTGGCTTGTAGAATTTATATTTTATGATCTAAAATTTTACTTTAGGGTCTACTTGGGAGATAGTTTTTTATGGGAAAGGATGAGAAGGTGACATGGGCACCTTGCTTGGGGCTGAGAATTTTTAAGGGGGGATGAGATTTGATGGTAACCTTCGTCCCTTCATTTTCCTTGGTTTCCACCATTTTCAATCCCACCAATTCCGTGGGATTTGGAGAATTGTGAATATGGAATATATAAATTTATAATTTTGTCCATGTATTTTTTATTATTTATAAAAGTTTTTTTTATTTAAAGGATATTTAACCAATTACCACCTCTCCTTTACTTTAAAAAACTATCCCCTCTTCCCAAGAAAAACATTAATTGAATATTTAACATCGTACCAAATATTACACACTCTACCATCCCATTCTTTACGATTCTTCTACATACTCCTCCCAAGCAAACCCATAGGGTTTGAAATTTATAAATTAGCCCTTAAAATTTATATTTATAGTCTAGGATTTATAAATTAGCATTTAGAGTTTATATTTTAAAGTAAGATTTAATATTTTAAATTGCGAAAAGATTTAATATTTTAAATTGTGAAAACCAATTTCATAATGTAAAAAAAATGATGACAATTGATGGATATTGATGAACCTCAAGCAACAAGTGATGGATGTTCTAAAACAGTGAACAAAATTTGAATAGAAAAAAAAAAGTAGAATAAAATCAAAAAAGACAAAAAAGCCATTATAAGAAAAAAGCAGAAAAACTTTAGGACTTACAACTAAAAAATTAAAATAAAATTATTGGACGTGTACACTCACATAGGGGTGAACAAAGCCGAACCAATATCTAAAACCAAAACTTCAAACTGAACCGAACCAAACTGATCCATTATATAGTTTGGTTCGGTTTGGTTTTAAGTTTTTAAGAAATTTGGATTTTGGTTCGGTTCGAAACCGAAAAACCAAATAATTGGTAAAATAAAAAAATTTATTATAAAATTAATATATACTAATTGTAGAGAATTTTAGACATTGTATTCTTTTATAGTTTTATATTATGATTTTTGGATGCTAATATATAGTTGTTAAAACTTAAGAGTTGAAAAAAAATAAAGAATTTTAGTATTTTATTGTGATGTAATAGTATTATTACTAATTTTTTTAAGTTAGTTTTTTTGTATTTTTTTTTTTTTTTTTAAACAAACTACTTATATAAAATTTTTATTTTGATTTTTTTTAAGAAGTTGATGTTTTTGGTACGACCGAGTCCAAACCGAACTGGTTCGGTTTATACAGAACCAAACCAAATTCGGTTTGGTTAGAACCGAACCAATATTTAGTTTGGATCGGATTGGTTTATAATACAGTAATTTTTGGATTGGTTTTTGGGTTCAGTTCGATTTTTGAACCGAATCGGTCCATGCTCACCCCTAAACTCACACGTCAGGCGGTATAAGGCGGTAGATAAATTAAGCGGGATATCTAGTATTACTAAAATATTATAAATTATTTTATGTGGTAATATTTATTTTTTTATACATATTATAAGATTACTAAAATTAAATAATTTCCCTGTATATAAAATATGAATTTAATAATAATATATTCTCGTGGTTTCGATGCATTCAAATTCATTTTGGCTGTGGATAAATTTTGGTTAATTTACTCCAATTTTTTAATTAAAGCCAACAATCCAGTTCAATCCAATTCTTTAAAAAAAAAAAAAAATTAACAACTCGATCTAATTTTGAATTTTTTTCTCTTCAAATATCTGGTCCGCTCTAATATAAATGGGACCTTATAAGTGTCATTAAAAGTAAATCCACACGATAAAGCAATACGAGGACACCCATTTTTAGAGTTGTTGGCCGGATAGGTAACTGGTTTTGAACTCAAAAGCAGAAACCTTCCTATTTTTAACAAAAAAAGAAAAAAAAAAAAAAAAAAAAAAATCTAAATCAGTGGGGGAGGATTATTGGCCAAGAAGACACAGGCAGCTCCAACTAAAGTATCTCCGCCTATTTAACTATCGGAGCGTCAGTCTGGTCAAACAAGAAGTTCCATTTTGGAGTTGGAGAGAAAAAATGGCTATATCACTCAACAACGGCTTCAAAATGCCCATAATTGGTCTGGGCGTATGGCGTATGGACAGCAAAGATGTTAGAGACCTCATCATTAATGCCATCAAGATTGGTTATCGCCATTTTGATTGTGCTGGTACTCTTAGCTATGTTTTCTCTACTTAATTTTTTTTTTCTCTGTTTTAATTATCTTCTTGTTGTTTAGTTCTTATTTTGCTAGAAAGCTGGTGGGTTAAGTTCTGAGTTTGTAGACGATTGTGACTGAAGTGCCTCCCAAAATCTGTTATTTATTTGTGGATTAAATTCTTATGTTCTTATTGATCTGTAAATATGTTGGCTTTATGAATGCCTAATGCCTGTTTTGGGACAGTGAGGGCAACCTAGGTTTTGACTTGAGGCTAAGTTACGTGGTAGTATGGGGAAAGAAAGGATTACTTCTAGATTAGTTTTGAATTTGGTACTTTTGGCTCAGTAATAAGTATACTTCAAGCACACACACACACACACACACAAAAAAAAAAAAAAAAAATAAATTGACCTTTCAAATGAAAAACAATTCATTGCTCTTTCTATAGGTGCAAGAAAGATTTAAAATGTGGTTGCCCCCATTAAATGTGGAAAACACAATTTGGAGCAGTTAAAACTGATCAACTAGTTATTCCTGATCCACTTTATTGCAATGCTCCTTGTGGTATTTGTGACTACTTTTTTGAGTACTTGATGTTTGCTTGTAGCTGATTACAAGAATGAAGCAGAAGTGGGAGAAGCACTTGCAGAAGCTTTTCAAACTGGTCTTGTCAAGCGGGAGGACCTTTTCATTACCACCAAGGTTCATTCATTCATTCACCAAATATATTTTCTCACTTTTTCAGTGTTTTTGGGCTTATTACTCAGCAGCGATTCCATATTTGTGCGAACAGTGATAGCTGTTTCTTCCCGTCTTTAATTATATATGCTTTTGCAGCTTTGGAATTCAGATCATGGACATGTCATTGAGGCGTGTAAAGATAGTTTAAAGAAACTTAGGCTGGATTATCTGGATCTCTACCTTGTTCATTTCCCTGTTGCCACTAAACATACTGGTATTCTACTTGCTGTTTTCATTATGGTGTATTTCTGTGTCTTCTTTTAAATCTGGCGCCGTGTGCTTCGTGGTTGTAACTCATGTAAATGGGTATCTTACTACCTAGATCCTTGTATTGAAAATACCATTTGAACATTATCTATTTCACTGCTAGGGGAATGCATTTTTTAAGTAAAATCGACAACCAGTAGAGTCTTAAGGAATATGGGTGAAATAATTATTTTTTTGAAGGTTTTGCTGTGTATGTTGTTCTAAGTATCACGATTGTGGTTTATTTTCCTCTGCATAATGAATGCAGATGGATAGAACCTCTGTGCTAGGTGGTAGATGAGCTAGTCAGTGACAGTAGACGATAGAGGTTTCAATGTGCATTAGCAAAAAGCTGGCAAATTGATCATGTGCTTTCTCATCTAGCTTCTGTACCTTATGTATCTGCTTATCAAGTTTCCTACAGCTTCAAAATTGGCACCGGAGCAAAAATCTTCTATTCCATTGCTTAACTTGTTGACCCCAAAGTACAGCTTCTTGTTCTCTTAAATTACGCTGTATTTTCATGGTCTTGTAGGAGTTGGTACGACTGACAGTGCTTTGGATGATGATGGAGTGCTGGAGATTGATACAACCACATCCTTGGAAACAACCTGGCATCATATGGAAGATTTGGTTGCCATGGGCTTAGTTCGTAGCATCGGGATCAGGTACTGAGTGAGACACCCTTTAATCTCTTGTATGCTTACCAATTGGATACAGCTAAATTACCTAGAACAGATGCTGGCAGCAACTATTAGGTTTAGCACACTTCTCTTTCAAAAAAAGAAAAATCTTTATTTTCTTTTGCCTTTTCATAGATGTCATATATATATATATATATATGCCTGTTGGGAAGCTGTTTTATTTTTTATGCTCAAATGAATAGCTATATGGCCTTAAAACAAAGAGCAGAAACCCAAGAAAAGGGCATTAAAGGCTCATTGAAAATCTAATAACCTGGAAATTGCCATTTTGAAATGAAATTGTTACTTAAGAAATTTCAGTACATGTTTCTTTTTGGTTTTGTCCATTTTACTGGTAGTTTTGAATTCTAGAATGAAGTGCACAGATCAGGAAAGCATAACAGTAGCATCACATAAGGTCCTATACATTGTTATGTATAGTTATGATTCTAGAATTTGATGCGTACCTTTTCACTAGTGGTTAATTCTAACATCACATATGAAAGTATAGAGATTGTTGATCGTTTTATATATGAGTTTTAAGTTTCCTGCATGTGTAGTTTTGAATTTGGGATTTGCTCTAATACAAAGTTCATTTGCAGCAATTATGACATTTTCCTAACTAGAGATTGCTTAGCCTACTCAAAAGTGAAGCCTGCTGTGAATCAAATCGAAACACATCCATACTTCCAGCGTGAATCTCTTGTTAAATTCTGCCAGAAGCATGGCATCTGTGTTACAGCTCACACACCTCTCGGAGGTTCTGTGGCTAATACCGAATGGTTTGGCACAGTCTCGTGTTTGGATGATCCTGTTCTTATAGTAAGTTTGCTGTCTTGAATAGAGTTATCCCAACTCATCCCCAGCAACACTATTATTACCATATATAATTTTCTCGTATCTCCTTTGCTTATGCAAGGGTTTGGCCAAGAAATACAACAAAACTGTCGCGCAACTTGTCCTTCGATGGGGCATCCAACGAAACACAGTTGTCATCCCGAAGACATCAAAACTCGAGAGACTGAAGGAAAATTTTGAAGTTCTCGACTTTGAGTTGAGCAAAGAGGACATGGACGTAATCAAAAGTTTGGAGAGGAACTACCGGACCAACCAACCGGCAAAGTTTTGGGGAGTAGATCTGTATGCTTAAGCATGTTTACCAATAGCAGTTGAGGTTGCTCTTCTTGACAGTAATTGCAAACTGGTCATCTTTCAATTTGTGGTTGCTCTTTTTAGAGTTTACTGAATTTGTGTTCATCTTATTACCATGGCACAGCTACATGCAGGGCTAAACTTTATCATCAATTTAATGAACTCATCACCTATTTTACTGGGCTATTTATTTTAATAATTAGAGTTCCATTTGTTTTCTCCTGGCATTCCAACTTGCCCCAAAAAGTTCGACTGTAGAATTGATATATCTGTCACTTTTGATGATTGCAACAGTTTTTTTTTTTTTTTTTTTTAACTCAATTTAGAAAAAAAAAACTTTAATATATATTTTTACATATTATGTGACCAATCGAATTGTTGAATTTATTTCATTTCAACAGAAAAACAAGGATGAATATATTATGGTAATTGTCTCTCTGATGTTGCTTTTCTTTTTCTTTATAAGACCATATTTCCATGTTTAATTACTTTTCTTGATTGATTTAATATAAAATGATGGCACCATAATAAACTAGTCTTTATGTGGGCATTTTTGTGTCTTAATTACAAGCTTTACGAAAAATTAATTTGGGCTCGGGCTGGACTAAGAATATCAATCCCAAGCCCATCTACTAAAATTAATTATTTTTTTATTTTAAAATTTTTTTTAAAAATAATCAAATAAAAAAAGAAAGAGGGTGTGAAAAAAAAGACTCAATTATATAATGTCAGGCTTTTTTGCAAACAAATTATTGGTTGTTGTATGTCTTCCCCTTACCACTCCTATTATCATCTTTGTTTAGTTTTTATCCTCCCCCACAGAGATCCATGATAAGTTATTTTGAAGCTCAAGCATGGAACTGCAATAAATATTAGAACCCGTTTGGATGCCTGTTTTTCAAGTGTCTTTTGTTGTTTAATGCCAAACAACAGTTTTAGATGTATTTGGTTAGATTTTGTTAGCAACTGTTGATAACTTTTTATGAAGAAAAAATTATCGTTTCCCATCAGATAAAACCTTTTTTTTTTCATGGAAAACACTTTATTTTATTTTATTTTTCAAATTAATTATTCCATATTCTAGCAACAAAAATTTATCATGGTTTTACCAAACAATATTATCAATCAGCAATCATAAACAGCAAACAGCAATAGCAAAACCAAACAGGCTCTTAGTCTTCGATTTCTATATAGTTTTTCATAATTTAAAATGATGCAAGATTATATAATTTCTTTTTGTGTCATAAATAATATTTTTAGAATTATATATATATATATATATATATATATATATATATATATATGAATAAAATAAAAGATATCTCTTGACAGGTTTTTTTTATATATATATTTGGTGCCAATTTTTATTTTAATTTATTTTATTTGTCAATTTTTTACTTAAATCATTTTTTACAACTTAACTCTTTTAGTTTATGTGTAACACCTTAGTTCTTATGTTGATAAAAAAAACCTTAGTTATTATTATATATTACATAATTTTTTATTTCTAACTTATAATTTGATATAAATGGCATTAAAGGTTGTCATGATATCAAAATTATTGTATCACGAAAATATAAAATTAAATTAAAATTTTACTGAAAAAATATAAAATAGTCGATATGGTCACTCAAATCTCACTAAAAAATTTCAATTTAAAATTATTTAGCTTTTGTTTCATAAAAGGCATGATTTAAAAGCTCTCATATTTTATGAATCAAATTCTTTGTAAATATTTAATATATCACTATCATTTATGGCAATCAAAATGTTTTATAAGAAATAATAGAAAAAAATAGTAAATTATTTAACCATTTAATTCTCATATAAAAAAAAGGCTTAAAATCATCAATAGTATATGTACCTTATCTTTACTAACATAATGGTACATGAATTTCAAAACTTGATAGAATAGTACATCAACTTAACACTTTACTAATATAATGGTCAAAATTACTGTTAACCATGAAAAAATACCTTCTACCGTGTGAGAATTTGTTGAAAATTTCATGTATCCTGTAACGAACCGTGCATCGTGTGAGTTGAAAATTAGTTTTTTTAGGACTAAAGAACAATGTTAGAAAAAATATTTAGCCATTGATTGTTTGAGGGAAAAAAATTAGAGTAATTAATTATAACATCTTTCATCTATTGGGTTTGGTTAAATATATCAGTATAACTTCATATTTTACCTATCTAATATGTGCCCCTATATATATTTTTTCCATCAATTTTCGTATAATATATATTTAAAACTTTAACATGAAAAGTATTAAAACACAAATTTATATATGTTCTATTTAAATAATTTAAACCCATTAAAATTTGACGAAATATGCGAATGCGTCATCGAATTTCTCAAAACTAATTTAACCCTTCCCATAAATAAGTAGGAATAATTAAGAAGTCTTTTCCAGCGAAAGTGGGTTTTTTTTCCCCTTTGATTTGCGGTCACGTGTACAGCATGAAAAATTAAATAATTTATAATTGATTAATTTATAATTAGTTAGTAGTTTTTTTTTTTTTTTTATCAATATAATTGGTAGGTAGTTGATGATTGATACTCCCTCCATCCCACCAATATAGATAAAAATGAATCTGACACATTGACCAAGAAAAACATTAAATACAATTGATATTTTATTAATGTACTTTCAATTAATGAAGTGACTTAATGCATAGTAAATTTAATTTATTCTAAATTTAGTAATTTCAAACTTTAATAAATAAGGTTGGAATAAGAAAGTAGTGGTCATTTGTAGTTAAAAGAGAAGTTGTGCCTATTTCATGGAACGCCGGAAAGGTGAATTTTTACCTATATTTGTGGGATGGAGGGAGTAATATATTAACATAGGTCGGTCCAATGGCGGACGAGAGGGGAGGGGCACGGGTAGGCCGTTACTCTCCCTGCTGTAGAAAACAACCCTAGTTCGGCAGCCAGATCTATTACATTTCTGGTCTTGGGGGAGCTGATTTCCCCCCCACCCCCCCCAAAAAAAACCAGAGTCTTCTCTATTTTTTTGGTTATCCTAGGCAAATGGATTTTTTTTTTTTAAATTAATTTCCCAATAGTTTCGCCTGGGATTTTTTTTTTGATTAAAAAAAATCAAAAAGAGATTTAAAACCAAACCAACAAACCAACATTCCTTCGACAATTTCACAGTTTTCACTCAAATTCTCACTACACCAGCCACTGCCTCCTCTGCCCAGTTCGTCGTCGGGCTGCTCTCTGCCTGTCTGCCGTGCCGTGCCCTTCAGTTAGGTAACTTTCAATTTCCTAATTTCCTAAATATTTTATAGTTTAACCTAAATTAAATTTGAGATTTCACAATTGAAATTAGATTAATTGAGATTGTTATGATGTTGAATTAGGATTAGGAATTGCAAATAATATGTTAGCATTTTATTATATTACTGTTATTTGAATCAATTTTTTTTCATTAATATGATAAATTGATGAATTAGGGGTTTATCTATCTAGGGATTCTAATTTAGTTTTAATAATTCGATTATGTATTTGTTTAATACTAATTAGAATTGATAATCGATTAAAATTGTATATATTGTCATTGAATTGAATCAATTGTGTTATAATTTGAATTGTGATTGATATGTTGAGAATTTGAGATTGTGATATAATTTAATTTGAAATTGATACATTGTGCTTGTGCATTTGGGATTGTAACATTGTGCTATGATTTAGATTAAAATTGTTTTTAGATTTAATAATTTGATTGTGTTACTATTTTAGGAATAAGAAATATGGAGAAATTTTTTACTAAAATTCAGAGTAATCCTTCAACTTTTGATCAATCTTCAACTAGAACTAGTCATGCAATACCTCTTCATAAAGGCAATGAAAAAAGAGCTTGTATTGAGGTAGAAGTTTCAGATGATAATATCATTGGATATCCAGAATTGCGGAAGCCAATTGATAATTACCCCTTTCAGATTAGAGATTCATTAAGGAGGAAACACTTAGCTCTAGGCCCTTATCAACCAATTGGGCATCAATTTCCAAAAATTATTCTTAAGGTGGGGGGGTTAAAAGGAGGTTTCAAAGTTCATGGTTTAAGAAATTTGCTTGATTAGAGTATAGTGTCTTGAAAGATAAAGCATTATGTTTATATTGTTACTTGTTCAAAAAAAGTAATAAAAGTGGATGAAATGCTTTTACAGAAATTGGATATAACAATTGGAAAAATACTTTACTTAACTTCATTACTCATGAAGGAAGTCCAGATAGCCCACATACATATGCTAAAATTCAGGTTGATAATTACCAAAACCAAAAAGAGAATGTGGATTTTCTTTTAGCATTAAAAAGTGCTACTTTAGATGATGATTATAATTCTCGTTTAACTACGATTGTAAGGGTAGCTTGATATCTTTTAGGGGAGAAGGTTTGGGTTTCCGAGGACACGATGAGTCCCAAGAATCAATGCACTGAGGGCATTTTCTTGAACTCATTAGTTGGTTTTGTTAGTATAACGAAGAAGCAAATAAAGTAATGCAATCAAATGCTCCTCAAAACAATCAAATGACTTCGTCTACCATTTAAAGACAAATAATTGAGCTTGTGCAAAAGAAACGAGAAAAGTTTTTTTGAATGAGATTGGAGACAAGTTCTTTTCTCTTTTACTCGACGAGGCCTGAGATAGTTCTGTAAAACAAAAAATGGCTATAGTTTTGAGATTTGTGAATGATAGTGGAGTAGTTATAGAACGATTTGTTGGAGTGGTTCATGTAACTGAGACTTCTGCACAGTTGTTAAAGGATGTTGTTGATGAATTCT
The DNA here is from genome assembly GCA_039660915.1 of Euphorbia tirucalli. Classification (NCBI taxonomy): domain Eukaryota; kingdom Viridiplantae; phylum Streptophyta; class Magnoliopsida; order Malpighiales; family Euphorbiaceae; genus Euphorbia; species Euphorbia tirucalli. The sequence goes on from CM077639.1 coordinate 20,520,267, forward strand.
TTACCAAGAATGGATTATCACTGTTAAAAGTTAGAGGTCAAGGTTATGATGGGGTTTCTAATATGTGAGGCAAGCTTAATGGATTGAAATCACTCATTCTAAATGAAAACAAGCGCGCACATTATATTCATTGTTTTGCTCACCAACTTTAGTTAGTTGTTGTGTCTGCTGCTGAGAAAATGATGATGTGAGTTAATTCTTTGAATATGTTTCTATGATTGTGAATATGGTTGGAGGTTGATGTAAAAGGCAGGATGCTCTTCACCAATTACACCATGAATAAGTTGTGAAAAAAATACAAAGTGGTGAGATCTCAAGTGGATAAGAATCAAGAAATAAGCTAACCAGGTACTACACGTTGGGGTTCTCATTATAAAACATTACTTCGACTTTTTGATATCTGGAATTCAGTGGAAGAAGTGCTTTTAGTAATAAACAGAGATGGTGATACAAGAAAAAATCGAGGCACGACTAAGGGTTTGTTGAATAAAATGGGTTCTTTTGAATTTATCTTTGTTGGAAAGTTAATGTTGTATATTTTGGGAGTGACAGATCCTCTATCAAAGATCCTTCAAGCTAAAGATCAAAACATAGGAACCACTGTTCGCGTGGTTGAAGCGCTGAAAAAGAAGTTATAAACATATAGAGAAGATGGTTGGGAAAATTTATTGAAAGAAGCCACTGAATTTTGTGTCAAACAAAAAATTAAAGTGCCTAATATGGATGACATTGTTGAAAGCCATAGCCGGAAACTTATTGATGGAGAACCAATGACTCATTTTCACCATTTTAGTGTGGAAATCTTTGCAAAGGTATTCCCTTCCATTTTTTTTTTTTTGTAATTGATATATACGTATGACGTTGGTCTTTATTCTTTAAATATATAGTGTTCATATAATGATAGGTAATTGATAAGGTTCTTGAAGAATTAAATAATCATTTCAATGGGTGTTGCCTTAAGATTATGCACTAGCAAGTGTACTAGGTCAATTGTAGTATTAGGTAAGACAAGTGTCGTATCCACAGGGAGTAAGAGAAATTTCTAAAAATTCCTAGTAAATCACCATATCTGAAGGGTTTCCAGTAGAAATAGTGCAAAGAATCAAAAACAGAAACTTACAAAGCAGGAAATATAAGATTGCGTGAACATAATAATATAAAACAATAATAATAAAAACACAGACTTCCACCAGCTAGACAGGCAATCTCAAGATATCTTTCTCTAGAATTTACTATGAATATGTTAGGGAACATAGATCTAAGGTTTCTTGCTCTCTACTCACCAAGCTTATCTCTCAACCTCACTTGGATGTATGACCCGTAACTAAGCTTATCTCTCGACCTCACTAGCATAGGAAATCATGAATTAAGTCAAGCAAGCATTCCACAATAAATGGAAACCCTTAGCTCACTCCTAATCTCCTCTCGGTCTCATAGAAAGTGTGTGTGTGTGTGTGATTTTCCATACTCCTAAATCTCCTCTCGGTCTCATCAGGAATACGAAGAAATATGAGAGGGCCTTTTCCCATATTAATTTTGAGCACTTCACCACACAATCATCAAAACATAATATCCATAGTAAAAACAGAGAAAGACTTCCTAAGACCACCTGCCTAAGCTTGTTTCAGCCTATTAGGAAACCTAATAGCAGCACGAGATTTCCTAACCAGAAAACTTGAAACAAGAATGATCAAATAAAACTAAAATTAAAGCAAAAATAAAAGTAGTTGGAAGAGCGTTCAATTCTCCTTCTAACCACAAATAATAGAGTATTTATAGTCCTAAAAAGTAAGATTTATGGGTCATGAGGTCTCAATAATCCATGGTGCAAGTACAAAATAAACTAATGCTAAAATTCTACAACCACATAATCCATTAGCTTCTTTGAGAAGCTAAGGATAGCAAGGGAATTTCCAGCAACAAAATATCTCCTCCTCCTTCTTAGGCCGCGCCCTTCTCTTCCAACTCTGGCCCATTCACGCTGCAGTCCACAACAGCTTCTTTTTCTTCTGCTTCTTCACCCTGAGACTTCCTAATTTAAGCAATCTCTCTGCATTAGGCAATCAGACCTGGAAAAGCTCACTATTAGCCACGATTTCTCAATTGTCAATAGAATTTTAATTAATTAATTGCTAAATTCTTGCATAATTACTTGGTAATATTTCCACTCATCAATGAGGCAAACACATATTTCCTTAAAGGCATAATGAGTCTTGATCCTTCAAACTCATTTGCTCATTTTAATCACAACGAAATATTGAATCTTGCTGGGCTATACTTTGAAGATTTCTTTAGTATGGAGCTAGCGTAGCTTCACTACCAACTTGAACTCTACATTTCTGCTATGAGAGAGAATCCAAAATTCTCTAATCTTTGATGATGTTGGCGCTTTTACAAGAAATATGATGGAGAATAAATATCACATTTTTTTCTTTTGGTGTATCGGCTTATTGAGTTGGCATTGCTCTTACCAGTTGCAACAGCTACTATTGAAAGATGTTCTTCTGCCATGAATATTGTGAAGACTGATTGGCACAAGCGATTGGGAGATGAATTACTGCTAGATTGCATATTATGTTACATTGAAAAGAAGATATTCATTAGCATAGGCAAAGAACCCATTTTGCAGTGTTTTCAAAAGTTATCTTCTCGCAAAAACTATTTGAAACCTCTCAAAAGTTCTCATCCTACGAGTACTTTGTCGTCTCCATCGATTAAAAAAAATTAATTGTTATTATGTCATGTGTATAAATAATGAAGTTATTGTTTGGATTAATTTGATTATGTTGTTATTGAATTGAATTGAATTAATTCCAAGTTCGTCGGCCGACCAGAAATTTCTGTTCATCAGCCGGAAATTTTTTTAAGGAAATTTTTGCTCCCTCATCCGTCAATTCCTGGCACCGCCACTGTGTCCACACAATGGCCTAAAATATATGATGAAATGGTAATAGGCTAATAGCTAGTTAGATTGAGAAATCAAATAGGAGTGTGAGTTTAATGGAAATAACACTCAACAATAATAGCTTCAAAATGCCCAAAATCAGGTATGAAACCCAAAGATATTAATGACCTCCTAATTAATGCTATCAACATTAGTTATCACCATTTTGATTTTGTTGTTGACCCCTTACTCTTTCCCTCTTCTTGTTTCTTTTTTCCTTCTTATTCTTCAAATAATAATAATAAAAATTTATTTGCTTTCTATTGCATGAATTTTATGATTTGTTTGGTTTAAGGATTAATAAAGTAAGATAAGTATGGTAAATGAGTTATGGTATTGTAATGATCTATAAAATACTATCTTGTGTTTGGATTCATGATAAAGTAAACTCATGATTCAATAATATGAAGAAAAATAATAAAAAAAGACAAAAGATAATTTAGTAACAATAACATATGTTACTATGAAAATAATCCAAATTGTGGTATTTAAAATATCACACTCTTTAACCCATGGATTTATTATGAGCTACCTCACCCCCTTATTTACACCTCCTAACAAATACGCAAATATTTTTACACATACCATACCATGATAACTCCTAAACTAAATAAAGTGTTAATGTTTATTATCAAATATATTTTAATGATTGATTTACCGTTACTATTTTTTAAAAAGTTTTGTTTCCACACCAACATAATTTCTTGATTCTTAAAAACTATTTGTCTCTTTTTTGGAATTTGCGAGCATGCTAGAGAATTATAGTATTTTAAAATTGTGAAATTAAATTGCACCCATTAACTTCTAAAATCAAAAGATTGTTGGAAATAAAAGACACCTGAAATTTTCCAAAGTTCTGGTTATCGAAATGATACTGACCTAAAGAAATGATTAAACAACAAAATACATAAATTGTAGAGAGTTTGAAAGAAATATGAACTTGGATTGATGGATTGAAAATTACAAATAAAATAAATGAACTTGGAAAGAAATTCATATAATGTAAAAATTATTGAATTTTTAAAACTAAGAGTATTTGCTAATAGTCTAAACTAGATTGCTAAAGTCTAAAGAAGATTTTGCTAACTTGGTTTTCTGGATTTTTTTGTTGGTTGCATTCTTCAATCAATGATTCTCCCTTTTATAGATGCAAGTAGTAACTTCCAATCTTCCTCAACTGCTTCACATTCTTTACCAGCAGAGAACTGCTCCCCACTGCTTAAGTAACACCTCGAAGTTGAGAAACTAATCCACACTCTAAAAGAAAAGCAAATTGAAAATTATGCCTCCTACGAAAAGCCAAAGCATTAACAAAATTTGAACAATCTGATTCTACCACAAGGTTGAAAAAGCCTATTTCAACCACCAATTGTACACCATGGAGGATTGTCAACAACTTTGCCTACTCAGCATTGACACATTGCCGAAGAAGGAAAACAATTGAAAGAAAATGTTGCATTCATTATCTCTCATAATAATTCCAACACCACAACTACCTTCTAGAGAAGACCAGGTTACGTCAACATTCACCTTGAACAGGTTGGCTAAGGGGCATTGCCACTGAGATTGAGAATGATTGACCACTATAGTTCCCGAGGAAGAGGGTACATCCATAATAGGAGAAGAAGCTACTTGGTATGCCATAGGAAATCTCTAACATTGGACATGACCTGTGCCGCCTCCATCCCTTCTTTCCAAGCATAATACTATTCATTACATGCCGAATTTACAATGGAACAACAATCATAAGTATAAGCTGGCCTCTCGAGCAATAATCTTTAGCCAACAGTAGCCACTCTACAAAATTAGGAGCAAAGATCATATGAATATGTATATTACCGTCAAAAAATTCCAATTCAGTCTAGCAAAAGGGCATCAAAACAAAAAGATGCAACTTATCACCTATAACATTATGACGAAAGGGACACATATGATCACCCTTACTTTCTGATTAGGCATATTAGAGAAACGTCGCAGAATCCCCTTACAAACTCTCCACATAAAATAACGAACTTTTAGATGCACCATTAATTTCCAAATCCAACTCCACATACACCCATGACTTGCGGAAAAAGAAGGATTTTGCTGCAAACTTCTTTCAAAACCCTCATCAATGAAGTAGCCTATTTTATTAGAATAAGCACCATCCCTTGTACCACTCCATCAAATTCTATCAACAAGAAGATGAAATTAAGAGGGATCCTAGAAATTATGTCTACCTCCTCAAGAGGGAAAGCAATAAGCAGTAAAGGAATCTTCCATCCTACCGAATTTTCATGGATAAGACAACTTACCATTTTGGGTGGGAGGCGATCATTCTGCATTAGACATCTTTTAAAATTTAATTTTGGAACCCAGTCAATCATTGCATCATTCCATATCTGCCATTAAGTAGCGACTTTGATAATAAGGATGCTAGCTACTAAACTAGGCCAAATATAATTTGATGCTTGACCAACTCTAGCCTGGAGAATATTACCCAAAGGAAGTTATTTAGCTGAGAAGATTCTATTGCATAGACTATACGGATTAATCATCATATGCCAAACATATTTTGTTAGAAAACTCTAATTAAAAGAGATTAACCAATGAAATGTGAGACCTCCTTCCCTCTTAAGACACAATGCATCCCACGTCAACCAATGCATCCCTTTTGAATGCCCATCTTTTGCCCACCAAAATTTATTAATCATACATTGCAGCTCATCATAGAAAGTAGAAGGAAGAAGAAAACAACTCATCACATATTGAGGACTAGCTTGAGCAATAGATTTGATGAGAATTTCCTTACCACCTATCGAAAGAAGTTTCTCTCTCTACCCAAAAATTCTCTTCTAGAGCCTATCCTTTAAAAAGAAAATCAAACTTCTTAGACAGATCCTGTGAGTGGATGACGCGTTTTCGACGGGACGCGGGACTCCCTTTCGGGAGGGGCACCTCGATCTCGAGCGGGGCCCTCCCTCGCGTGGGGTTTTTGGATTAGAAATTCGTTTTTGGAAGATTAATTTTTCGTAAAAGAATCGAGACCTAAATCTCGATAAAAAGTATAGGAGTCGCCACCCGGCTCAGCTCAACTGGGAAATTACAGTGTAGCTGAACCAAAGTGCGAACTGCTACACTTTTCAGAGATCTAGGTTCGGACAAGTCCCTTATTTCATGTCTAATTTAAATATTGTTAGCCAATTTTCTAGTTACGACACTTTAAATTGCTAAGATAAATTTTATTGAATTAATACCCGCGGTGCGCATATATAATAATACAACAGAAATAAAAATAAAAAGTGAAAGGAATAAATATTTAGAGGCTTACAACCCAATTGAAAGAAAAAATAAAACTCTCGATCTCACGATACAAACGCCTAAAATACACGGGAATCTAAGAAAAATTCACAATCGCCTAATATACACGGTTTAATCTATTAAATACATTAAAAATGAAAATTAAAGAAATTAAAACTGCAAAACAAATGGTTAGCACAAATATATAGCACACTACACTTAGGACTCAAGTTGGACAGAATTGGGAATTTTAGGATTCGGGGTCATGCATTTGGGGGTAACCGGGTTGGCCCGGTCGGCCGGCCCGGTTAGACCTGGAAAATCATTTTGAAACGTCCCTGTATTTTTGGTTTTGTGAGAAAATCGTTTTTGAAAACATTTTTCTGGTTTATTTTAATTTATCATACGAGGTAGGTCGGTTTTCGGGAGAACCGGGTTCCGTTGTGGTTTTGTTCTAAATGCAAAAACACCGAAAAATAAATCTAGGGTCGTGAATGCACACTCCAAAATCCATTTTTGATGATTTTTTATTTTTCAAGATTTTTCTAATTTTTCTGAATTTTCTGATTTTTATGAAATTTTTTGGGATTTTATGAACTTTTTTTTTTGGATTTTTAGGGATTTCTGCTTCTGGCCGTGAACTATAGTCGTGAGACTATAATCATAGTCGTACGATTGTAATTACAGTCGTGCGACTGTAGCCCTTACCTGAGGCAGAAATCGCCAAAAAACTTAAAACGAAGAACTAAAACTGAGAAAGTTGAAAACAGTGGTACGACTATATATCAAATGGCACGACTATAATTATAGTCGTGACCCTGTTCTTTGTGACAAGAACAGTCGTACGACTGTTCTTAATTTTGCAAAAACAAAAGTGCAAAAACTTGGACAAAAATGCACAAAAATTAACTAAATCACCCAGAAAGTTGGAAAATGGGTTAAGTTGAAGTGTGTTTACCTCTTTGGCACCGATCCACAGCTGGAATGACCCCTGGCTACACACCAATCCATGTGAATTTGCTCATTTTCCTTGAAATGTCAAGGTTGCAAATGAAGTCCAAAAATCCTCCAAAAAGCTACGGTTTTGATCTTGTTTATGTCCGGAGATGAGTTAAACTTCTTGTGTGAAGATTAACCTAGGGTTTTTAATTCATTTTAATCATTAACATCAAGAAATTAGGAAGAAAAAGGTAGAAGAAAGTAAGGTTTTTTCTCTTTTCTCTCTTCCCTCTTTTTCTTTCTTTTTCTCTCTTTAAATCTGCTCTAACTCAGAAAAATGGCCAAAAGTCCCTTTCCATCATTTCTGCCTTCCTTTTATCTCCTCTCTTCTGGAAAATCTTGAGGCATTAAATGCCCAAGATTTTCCACCAATTTTTTATTCTAGGGGTATGGGTTCTGCAACCTGCCCCTGAGCATACAGTCGTACGACTGTAACCAAATCCCCACGACTGTAAATACAGTCGTGGTTCCAACGGTCAGATCTTTTTTTAATGCAAAAAAATTCGTATTCACAGGCTGCCCCTCGTGTAGCTAAAGTTCGATTTTCGAAACAGATTTAGGTACACGACAAAGAACACGAAATTTGCAATGATATGCAAGTGTGTGACTCGTGCATGAACTTCGGGTGACTTTGGTAGTCAGGTGGTCCATATGCCTTTTGCATGAAGATGACACCGAGAAAAAGACAACTTTTAGAGTCGGGCGGTTCCTTACGATGATTTTCGCGTAAGGATGACGCCAAGATAAAATGTCTTTTGGAGTCAAATGGTCGTGTATGATTTGCAATACAGAGCCAAAAATGCATGCAACGTGCTAGGTGAACGTATTTATTCCTTGATCGATAATTTTGAAACAAAAATTTTTGCCCCTTCGATCAAGAATAAATACGGGAACGCGTGTTTTGGTTACCTTTTATAGTCATGTAGGACTAAAATTGTGGAGTGTGTGACAGCCGTGTGCGATTGGCGCACTCAACAGACTGACACAGAATTCTGGTTCTGTTTTAAAGTCGCGGTGGACTGAGATTAGTGAAGGGTGTGACAGCCATGTGCGACTTGGCACGGAATGACACGAGAATTCTGGTTCCGTTTTATAGTTGTGGTGGACTTGACTTGGGAAGTGTGATAGTCACGGGCAACTTGGTGCACAGGACTGAAATTGAATTTTGGGTTCCCTTTTAAAGTTATGGTGGACTGTGATTTTGTGAAAATGTGACGATCTAGTGTGACTTGGCACCCGGGATGCGTCAAAATGCAATTTTGAAGAATTGTACTTACAGTGAATACTTCGTGATTTTTCTCAGGTTCCTTGCCCTTTGGATGAGGAGGACCGTCGTAAGATAAATTAGTCGCTGCTGGGTTGGTCCTGCAAAAATACTAAAATATCTTCCCGTGGGGAATGATTAAGCATTTGGTGATAAAAATAGGGTTTAGAGAATAAATAAGAAAATTAAAAAAATTCCCCCCTTTTTTTCCACTATAGTCGTGCGACTGTATTCAAATTTTGACTATAGTCGTACGACTGTAGATGAAGTACAGTCGTATGACTGTACTTCGCGGGCAGAAAGTATAAAAGGGGCGGTTTCCACCCCTTCTTCTCCCACTTCTCAAATTTTCGAAAATTCTAACCTTCTCTCTCTCTCAAAACCGATCCCCAACCCCAAAATCTCGTAAAAATGTTGAAGAAATTGGGCAAGAAAGTGAGAAAACTCTCAAGCAACTTGATTCAGAGGCCCAACAATGCAAACGACATTCCTTTTGTGAGTATTTCGAACGGATATAGCCATCCGCTGTACATGGAGCACTTCGGGATTAGGCTCGGGATGGAGATCCCGATTTTGCTGGAGATGGACTCCCATCTGTCTATCACTCAGGTTGGTACCCGAATTTAATCCTTGATTTTGAGTTTTTTGAACATTTTTTCCTCTGAATGCATGGATCTGATTTGGCATGATTTACTGCTTTCTAGGTTGATTGGTTAAGTAGAATGCATGCTAGGAATCCCTTGTAGTTAATAGGAGCAAAAAACTAGGGAAAACAAGTTAGAAATCATAAAAAATTGAACGAAAGTCAAAATCTGCCTGCAGGGATATGAACAGTTGTGCGACTGTTTATGCTAATGATGAACAGTTGTACGACTGTGGGGTATACAGTTGTGCGACTGTAGTTACGCTCGTGCGAAGCGTACTACAGTCGTACGACTGTAGCTAAAATAGGCCTAAAATTTTACTTTTTTTAATTAATTTTTGATTATGCTACTGTTATGCAAAAATTGAATATATATGTATTGTACTTCCCAAAAATGCAGGCGAATAGGATTTCCGGCAACAGAAACCTTTCCTTGCCACGGGTCTGGTGGGACCGCCTTCCCGAGCCTGTGAGGGCCCGTGTTAGGACTCTGGGTCTGGAGACCTTCATTTTGTCGCTGCCCACGAGCACGCTGCACACCACATATGCTGTATTGACGGCCCTATGTGAGAGGTGGGTCTGCACCACCCACACATTCCACCTGCCTATCGGGGAGTTCACCGTCACTCCCAATGATTTCGCTGCTATTACTGGGTTCGGGTTCGGTGGGACCCCAATTACATTCAACTGCTATTTGACCCGTTGTCAGTTGGCGGAGGACTATGTTAAGAGGCTGATTAGCTGCTCCCCTGAAAAGGGGAAGGTATTGTGCTCGCGGGTAGAGGCCTTCTGGTCTGCTCGCCCAGATTTATCAGAGGATGACATAGAGAAGTATACCCAGGCTTATGTGCTCATGTTATTGTCACGCACCTTATTCCCTATGGGGCAGAGTACTTGCAATATGACTCTGCTCCCCACCTTGGCGGACCTGACTATCTTTCCCACACTGGACTGGGCCCGAGCTACGTTGGGGCAGTTATTCTATGGAATGGATTTGTATGCTCGGGGGCAGCAGCAGGAGATCCTCGGCTTTTGGTTCGGCCCTCTGGTATTATCTCTTCTTTCGTTTTTTTTAACTCTTTTGTTAACTACAGATTTGGGCCTTCGAGCACCGTATTTTAGAGCCGCCGGAGCTGATGGACGTCCAGGATGACGTTCAGCCGACCGTCTTGCGTTGCTGGATGCAGGGGTGGCAGGGTATTGGCTGAGACTTAGAGGAGGTCAGGCAGAGCTTACTTGATACATCCTGGCAGAGGGTAAGTAAACAAAACTCATTAGTAGAAAAATTTAATTAACTCTTACTTACCTCTGTTGAATTTCTTTTGTTGTATTTCTATAGATCCGGCACCATCCGTGGCATGGTCAGGGTGCCATTTCCCTCCTCGTGCAGACATTCGCATGATTTGACTTCCGCTGGTTTGTTCTGGAGTGCCCGATGTCGTAGGAGTGGTATCTAGGCGAGCGCCTCACTCTTTCTAACCATGTAGACGGTCCAACTGGTCGACCTGTACCTCCACCGCTTCCGCATGCATTGTTCTGGCCTCACCTCGCTGATCCTGCTGTAGATCGTGACATATTCGGGGAGGGTTACAGTGTTGGACCTATCGACGGGGATTATCCGACCTATATCCAGCAGTGTCTACTGCCGGTTGCGGGTGACGTGCCGGTGGCTCCTCCCACTCGTCAGGTAATTACTTCTTCTTCTTCTTTTTTTTTTAAACGCCTTTCTGCTTGCAGGTTAAGAGACGTAGGGGAAATGGGTCCACTCAACCGAGTGGGCCGGCCGGCGGGAGTGCCAAAGCGGCCACGATTGGTAGGGATGCCCCGATTCAGGATTGGAGCAGCCTTATCCATACTGGTAGTGCCGCAGCCTCAGCTTCCCAGGCTGCTGGTGTAGTGGATGGTCACCTGATGACCGAGCTTAGGACCAGCTTCAACATGATGGGGCTGGATGGTAGCTATTCATACAGGACATGGTCAGTTTCCCGCGAGTAGCTGGCTAGATTCATTCCAGAGGACACCATTCAAGTAAGTTTAAGCTTTTTTTTTTTTTTGACTTTCTGGTATGTTCTAGGTTCCCCGGGCCGAGGTGGAGGACATAGCTCACCAATACATAGGCATGGGAGACTTCATGGTCCAGGAGCACACCGTTTGGGCGGTGAGCATTCTGCATTTCCGGTATCATCTTTATAATTTATGCAATGCATGAGTTTGTATGTATGTATGTATGCATGTTAATTTATGTTATTGATTGTAGACTCGAGTCCAGATGCTCCAGGACCAGGTCAGACAGGCTACTGCTTTTGAGGCTCGGGCCTTGGCTTCGGCCCAGGAGGCGAACCGAATGAGGGCTAAGGTAGCCAGGCTGCAGGCTGAGCTGATCCGAGTGCGGGAGGACTTCGATTCCTATAGGGCTACGCATCAAAGTGAGTCCGAGGAGGAGGAGGACGGAGAGGGACAGGATGAGAGCTAGATAGAGTGCTCTATTTTTCATACACATTGTTCTTGTTTTTCTTGTATTGGATTTTTACGCACATCATGAACTGCATATTTCATATTATGGGATTTTATTTTATTAATCTTTGAGAATTCACGCTTTCTTCTTTTCTTCAATTCTTGCTTCCTTTTATCCAGGCTTTTACAATTTTCTAGAATCGTTACAAGACCCCGATTGGCTAAAATTGAAGCCTTTCGGGTTGTGGAATATCAAGGCCTATTACAAACATCCCTGGAACATTGAATTGTTGAATACCTATTGTCGCTTTTGGGATCCGATGGATAATGTTTTCCGTTTCTCATGCCAAGAGCTCTGCCCCTTGTATGAAGAATTTAGTGCCATTCTGAATATCCCCGTGTTCCAAAGGGGTAGACATTGGCGTTCCTGAGTTCACCTTTGGCAACGTTTCTTCATTGGTGAGCTTGTTTGGGCTTCCCAATCCCGAGGTGGAAGCTCTACTTTCCATTGGGTCCCCTTCTCTCGGATTGAGCTCGGATTCTATACTGGAGTGGTGCATCAATGCCCCTAGGGACCAAATGAGCTGGGCTTGTATGGTTAGTCTGTTATTGGTGAGCCGGTATTTCTGTGGTCATACTGATGGGGTTGTCTCCTTTAGAGCCATCTCTCTTATCCCTCAGATGGCTGCGGGAGCATCTCCAGCTCCTTTTGCACTTGCTGAGACACTGATCAATTTGCATACATCTAAGACAAATGGTGTCCTCCACATCGGCCCTCATCTTATAATACTCCAGGTAAATCTCCTTATTGGCCTGTGTATTATGGGGACCAAACGAACTTCTAACCCTTGCTTCCTATCATACTGCAGATCTGGTTGTTGGAGAAGCTATCAATTCTTAAGATCCCGAGAGGGAATTTTAAGAAATACCATCTGGCCAACTTTAGGGAAAGAGACTTCTCCATTGACTCCTATACCGACATGTCTGCTGATGAGTGGGGTACTTGGTTATCTCGCCTGACGGATGACCGGATTAGGTAGGTGTGCCCCTGGTGGAAGATTACCCACGTGATTACGGATATGTGGGCATATGGTGTGCAGTTGTTGGGATTGACCAAGGTGACATTCTATTCCTCGAGTCGCCTTTGCCGACAGTATGGCCATCTATAGAACATCCCTCAGTGCTCTTGTGTCACCACTTGTGAGGAGTACACTGCTTCTTGGCTAGATCACATCAGACTCTGCTGGGCTAGGGATACCCACCGTGTGGCATTGAGCAATGCTTCTATTGCTCCCACAGAGACAGATGATTGTTATAAACAGTGGTTGGTTGAGATCCAGGACCTACCGACCCGCGAGGCGCGTGAGCGTGCGACTTTCCACTGGCTGGTTCCTTCTGAGGCCGCGAGATCACTTCCTGTCAAGAAAAGAAGAACATGAAAGAAAAGGTATTTTCATTATTATGCATGTATTGACCATCATTATTATTATTTATATATTTTCCTCTCTTTTTTTTTGCCTTAATTTTTGCTTAAATCGCCCTTGCGGGTTTTCGACTTAACAGGCCCTCTTTTTTTTTTTAAATGAATGGATGATGTTCACAATTTGCATACTTAGACACCTGAATGACTTTGTTTATCTGGATGTTTCGACGAATGAATCATGTAACATACTCCAAACATTCATGCAATATGTTGAGCAAAACGCGCTTCATTAATGAAATTTAATTATTGTACCAATTAAAAATGCCAAAGTTAGTACATATCTCGAACGAACTCATTCCTATTATCAACCATCCTATACAGGTTTTTTGGTCGATAAGCTAACGCTCATTGCCTTTATTTTTGCTTAAGCCGCCCTTGCGGGTTTTCAACTTAACAGGTTTTTTTTTACACATGGTAGCGTTTAAGGTGATCTTGATTAATCGGATTGGTGAACTCGTTGGCATCCATGTCCATAATCTTCACTGCACCTTTGGAGAGTATTTTCTTAACCACATACGGCCCTTCCCAGTTGGGTTTGAATTTGCCCCTTGCATCCGTGTTAGTTGGCCTCATCTGTTTCAACACTAGATCTCCCGCTTTCAGAGGCTGTTTCTGATGATGAACCCGTCGATTATAGGCCCTAGCCATCCTTTGGTGATACATCTGTAGATGATCTAGAGCCTTGAGGCACTTTTTGTCGACCATAGCTAGTTGTTCAAACCTCGCCTTTACCCATTCTATTTCAGGCAATTGGGCTTCCGAGACCGTCCTTAGTGACTTCAATTCCACTTCAATAGGAAGGACTGCTTCCATCCCATAAACCAGCGAATACGATGTCTCCCCAGTTGGCATTCTAACACTGGTTCTGTGTCCCCATAGAGCATAAAGTAATCTATCTGCCCAATCCTTGTAGGTTGAAGTGGTCTTGGATAAGATCTTCTTAATAGACTTATTTGTTGCTTCCACTGCTCCATTGGCTTGTGGCCTATAAGGTGAAGACTTACGATGCTCTACATTGTATTCTTCGAATAATTCAGCTGTGGCCCCTTGAAATTGCACTCCGTTATTGGTCACCACGTGATATGGTATACCGTATCTCGCGAAGATGTGTATCTTTATAAACTTAGCCATGTTCTTAGCTGTGACTGTGACATAAGACTCGGCTTCGACCCACTTGGAAAAATAATCCACTGCCACTACAATGAATTTGTGACCATTCGATGCTGGAGGCCAAATTTCACCAATTTTTTTTTTGTACCCCACATAGAAAATGGCCAAGGAGTCATGAGATTCTGTAACTCCATAGGTGGAAGATGGCTGATATCCCCGTAAATCTAGCACTCGTGGCACTTTTTCACTTCTTCTGCACAATCTATTTGCATAGTAAGCCAGAAGTACCCTTGTCTTATGATCTTCTTTACCAGAGCTAAACCGTTTATATGCGGACCATAAATCCCTGAATGCATTTCTTGTATAACCCTCTTGGCTTCTACTTCCACAGACATTTTAACAACAATCCATCAGCGGTCCTTCTGAAAAGTTTTCCGTCAAACCATCTGAACTGAGCTGCCAATCTCCTTAGTTTGCCTTATCTGATGCATCAGCTTCTTCAGGATATTGGCCATTTTGTAGAAAGTCAGCTATATCCTGGTACCAGGGCTTATCATCTGCTACTAATGTCAAGACATCACTAGAACGATGAAATGGTGTTCTAGCGGTCTCCAGGATTAAGGACTGCATTGGTGCCTTCTGAGGTCCTTCCCACATGGATGACAAGGTTGCTAACGAATCAGCCATCTGATTATCATCTCTTGCCATATGCCTGAATTCAATATGCCCAAATACTTTCACCATTTCCCATAAAGTCTCCAAGTATGGGCGAAGTGATTCCTCTTTGATTTCCCATTCCCCGGTGGCTTGACGGATCACCAACAACGAATCTCCAATAATAGTCATATCATTTGCCCCTAGTGTGATGAGAGCATCAATACCAAATAAACAGGCTTCATATTCTGCGCCGTTTTTAGTTACCGAGAATTCTAGCCGCTTTGACAAAGGAGTTATTTCTCCCTCAGGAGTTACAATGATTACTCCGAGGCCTGCTCCTCTCTTGTTTACGGCTCCATCAAAGTGCATAATCCATTTTTTGACCTCCACTTCCATTATGGTTAATTGTTCATCCGGAAACTCCAAGTCTTCCACATAATCAGATTCAAGCGGCTGATTGGCTAGGAATTCAGCTACTGCTCTTCCTTTGATCACCTTCTTCGTCACATACTCAATGTCGAATTCTGATAGTAAAAGTAACCATCGGGACAGTTTCCCTGTTAAAGACAGGGCAAAGCAGAGGTATTTCATTGGATCAACTTTCGCCACAGCTTATATCTCATAGGATTGAAAATAGTGTCTCAGTTTCTTCGTCAGCCAAACCATAACAGTACCAGTCTTTTCCACCACGGTGTACCGAGTTTCATAATCTAGCAGCTTCTTACTAAGGTAATAAATAGTGTGCTCCCTCTTATCATCTTGTTCTTGAACCAATATTGCCCCTATGGAGGTCTCTTCAATGGCTAAGTACAGAGTCAAAGGCTTTCCCAGAGTTGGAGGCTTCAGCATTGGTGGATTGATCAAGTGTTCTTTGATCCTATTGAATGCAACCTGACACTGGTCATTCCACACGACGGGTTGTTCTTTTCGAAGAAGCTTGAAAATGGGTTGATAGATAGTGGTCAATCTGGCAATGAATCTGCTGACATATTGAAGCGACCCTAGAAAGGATCTGACTTCCTCTTCTGTTTTCGGCTCCGGCATATCTCGAATGGCTTTAATCTTGTCTGGGTCCATCTCAATGCCTTTCTGACTGACAATATGCCCCAATAGTTTGCCCGATGCAACTCTAAATACACATTTCTTCGGATTGAGCCGCAAGTTATACTTTTCAATCCTGGTCATGAATCTATCCAGAATAGCAAGGTGCTCTTCCTGGGTCATGGATTTCACCAGCATATCATCAACATATACCTCGACCTCCTTATGGATCATGTCATGTAGCAATGTCGTAACCGCCCTCTGATAAGTTGCCCAACATTCTTCAATCCGAAAGGCATTACTCTGTAGCAGTACACCCCCCACTCGATGATGAAGGCCGTCTTGACTTTATCAATGACATTCATTAAGATCTGATTATACCCAGAGAAGCCATCCATAAACGAGTACATAACTGCCCTTGCTGCACTGTCGATCAGGACATCGATGTGAGGGAGTGGGAAATAATACTTTGGGGAGGCCTTATTCAAATCCCCGTAATCCATTCAAACTCTGACTCTTCCATCTTTATTAGCAACTGGGACTATATTGGCTAACCATTTTGGGTATTCTACCACCTCTAGGAAGTTGGCCTTGATCTGCTTTGCTATCTCTTCTTTAACCTTCTCGGCCCATTCTGAATGTAGACGCCTGAGCTTCTGCTTTACTGCACTAAACTTGGGATCTATTGGGATTCTGTGTTCTGCTATCCCTCTGTCAACCCCCGGCATATCGTCGTAAGACCAGGCAAACACTCCCACATGTTTTTTGAGTATTTTTGTTAATTCTCTCTCTTCTTCAGGAGTGAGTTCGTTAGAGATAGATAACACTTTAGGATTTTCAATTGTACCTAAATTAATTTCATGTAATGCAGTGTCATGAATGCTGAACACATTGAATGAATGATTGCATGTATGTATAGAGCCATTAGGAAAAACATCACACAAATAAGCAAAGTCAGATTTCATTTCATTCATCGCCTTATAGGCGGAATTTTTCACATCAAATACATAAGATAAGTTTACAAAGAAATCATTTTCCTCCTCCACATGCGAAGGGTCTTCAGTAGCAAGGTCTTCTGGATCAGCAGTTCCTTCCTCGAACAAGTCACTCAGGTCAGCCTCGAGGGTCTCTTTCTGTGCCTCTGATAGAACATCTTCTTCTTTCTTTGCTTTACCTTTAGCCATCATCTTGGTGAGCTTAGCAACAACCTTTTCTACCAACTCTGCCTGTCCTGAAACAGCTTCCTTTCTCATAGAACTCTCTTTTAATCCTTTCTTCAGCCAAACAGAAAATGCCTTAGTAATGGCATCTACCAAGGGATCTGCATCTTCTTATGATTGCTCCTCCGGAATGATAGGGGCCACTACTCCAACTCGAGTTATTGGAGGAGTATTGATCTCTTTCACAGCTTCAAGATTAAGCATTTCTTCCACAAAACCGACCACATACTTCGAGAAGTCGATGACATCAGTAAAGATCTCAAACCCCGGGGACTGTTTCCCCATCGATCATCATTGGCTCCAGCTTACCATCATATAACCCACCATTTGCTCGAACAAAAGTGTCCAAGAGATGGACTTTCTTTGTCTCAGGGATCTCCTTCTTTTCAGCACCCTCATAAGCAAGACCTCCCCGGTGTGATTGGCCCATAGTGATATCAAATTTTGCAACCCCTTGCTGACGGACTCCAAGCCCCTTTCCTGGGATGAAATTCTGCCTTTGAAAGTACTTATGGATCCATGGAGAAAAAAAAAGGTCTTTCTCCCTGTGTTCTGAGACAACTACCACCTGAAAGCCAGTCAGGGGTTGTTCAAATGAGTTCAATGCAGCTACCACAGAAGATTCATCCACCTTAAGAGTCACGATCTTCCCTCCCATTGGAATCTTTACTTTCTGATATAGAGTTAAGGGCACCCCTCCCAATGCATGGAACCAGGGTCTTTCCAAAAGCAAGGAAAATGTCACCGGAATATCGATGACAGTGAATAGCACAGTCGATCTAACTTCTCCAACTGACACCTCCACCTCAAAAGTACCGATCACGGTACGCTTCGAATCGTCATAGGCCCGGATCACTGCGTTCGATCGCGATAGTGCTTCTTCAGATAGGTGGAGGCTAGGTAGTACTTTTAAAGGACAGATATTCAGTGCTGATCCATCATCAACCATTACACACGGCAGGGTTCTATCCATCATTTCAACTTTCAAGTATAAGGCTCAGTTGTGGTTAGTTCCTTCCGGTGGTAGGTCATCATCAGTGAAAGTGATCCCTTTGGGACTATCAGGTCGCTGACTCTTGGTACTCCCAATTACCATGCACACCTCCTCATAAGACATCAATGGATTAGCATCCATTTCCATAAGCTTCTTCACCACCGCAGCCCGGTGCCTTTGGGACTCCATAAGTAGATGCCACATAGATGCACGTGCAGGCATCTTTTTGAGCTGTTCTACCACTAGATCTTCTTTTTCATCCACCTTGACGGGCAAGTAATCCTGGACCGGGGCTTCTGCTCTTCTACTTGGCTCCCCTAACCATTGTAGTTCAGGTTGGTACACCCTTCCACTCCTCATGACATTGTTCACAGGGGCATCCTCTTTTCTTATGTACATCCCGTCCTTGGTGCAAATGGGATAAACAGGTGCTGTCTGGCTCATAAGCTTGGGTCTACTCATTAGTTCGAACTCATCTGCATCGTCATCCAACTCCACATCGTTTAAATTCACGGGCTTGTTCTCCTCCACAGGTGGTTCAGCATCCTCGCCCACTACCACTTGTATTGCAGGGTTCGCCTTTGCAATCTGAGCCAGGACTAAGTTAGGAGACAACCCCGACTGTACCATGTTCACTCTCCTTTCAAATTGAGGCAATGGATTGCTCTGAACATTAGGTTTTGGGCGAGGCTCTTCTATCTTCTTTTCATCAATCAGCTGCTGAATTGCCTTTTTCAATGCATGGCATTCATTAGTTCGATGCCCTTTGGTTACATGATAAGAGCAAAAATTGTTCTTGTCCGCCTCAGCTAGAGGCGTATACGGTTTCAGGCTTTGAAGAAAACCCAAATTTCTGCACTTCAGAAAGATCTGCCCAAGAGAATCCTTTTAAGGAGAAATCCCTTTTCCAGCTATTTGTTGATTTGCCCCTTGTGCCACTGCCGCTACTTCTACTTGCTTGATGGGGGCTGATGGCTGACTTGGTTTGGCGCTTGTCGATGAGGAGGCTGCAGAATTGCTATTGCTCTTGTACCCTGAGGAATATGTCCGGCTTTAGTATCCTCCCCCAGAACTGTTATGGGCCGGATCGATCTCCTACTTCTCCACTTTACGGGCCAACTCGTGCACTTCCACCAAGGATTGAAACTTGTGATATTTCATCACATTCCGATAGACCTCTAAGCTCCCATCAATCAACTTCACAATCAGCTCGTCCTCCAACGGCTTTTGATGGAGGAGGATCATCTTGTCCATCCACCTTTGATAGTACTCCAAGAAGGTCTCATTTGATTTCTGTCTCACCGCCTCTAAGTCTTGTAGCTTGACCTCTAGCTGTGTATTGAAACTGAAATACTTTATGAAAGCATCAGACAGCGCATCCCAATCACCTTGCACGCTCTCGGGCTGCTTGTTGTACCAAGTGATGGCTCCTCCTTCTAGAGTAGTGGGGAACAGTCCCACGAATTGATTCATTGTAAGCCCCGCCATAGTCATGATCCGCACATATTGGTTCAAATGAGCCATAGGAGGGTTGTTCCCGACATAAGGTAACATCTCAACCCCTTCGGCTATGAGTGTGGATGGGTCAATGCGCTTAGAAGATTGGATCTTAGAGTTGGTACGTAGTTCTGCTATAGTTTCCTCTATTTCCTTCATTTTCCTTTCTAAAGCGAACTCCACAGGTCATTCAGTATTATCCCTTCAGCCTTCTTCTGCATCTGATTGCCCATCATTCAGTCTTCCCCCACTACTCTCCTCTTAGGCAGCCTTTTCTGGTCGCTGATTGGATGGCTCACTCAATGCACTCTGAACTTGGCTCTTGATGAGGTTCTTGAATTCATCAGAGTTCATGAATTCCTGGATGGCAGTAGTGGCCATCATGGCGGCTGCAGCTTTTGGTGTGAGTGCCATGTCTTGAAAGCTTTGTTGTAACTGTTCGAACTCTGGTAAAAACTCAGCACTCAATTCAGATGCTGTCTCAAACTTTCTGAACTGAACGGACTCCTCAGACTCACTGGACGATGAATCATGGTGCTCTAATCTCACAAGTCTGTGTCCCGATCTGAGCCAAACTACAAAACATTTTGAACAAGAGTTAGTAAAAGATTATCACCCAAAGAGTTATGAACTCTAGAGGATATGCATGTATACATGGCGTGTTAGATGAATGATATGTGGATGTTGTATGAAATGAACTCGTAACGCGAACCTTGAACAACTGATCCTTCGGGTGGTGAAGTATGCATGAATTCCTATTTATGTATGTCGTGAATTGCATGCATGGATGAATCCTTTGGCATTCAAGGAGTACCTCGGGTTTTGTGACATGAGATAAATGTTCTCAGCGAACGGACGGAGTTTCAGCACTCGGGGAGTGCCTCAGATTTTTGTGACGTGAGATCGACATGCACATGACAAATGGTTGGGATTTTGGTGTCCAGGGGATGCCTTGGATTTTTGATGATATGAGATGAACTCGTGCTTGATGTACGAGCGGAATTTCAATACTCGGGGAGTATCTCGATTTCCGCATCGTAATGTGAAATGAATGCGTTCTTTGGTGAACGGACAGAGTTCCGGTGCTCGGGGAGCACCTAAATGATTTAATGTAATGAAAATTTTTCTCGGCGCTTGTGGAGCACCTAAATGATTTAATGAGATGAAACGAATTTTGTCGGCGTTCGTGGAGCACCTAAATGATTTTATGAAATGAAATGAATTTTTTCGGCACTCGTGGAGTACCTAAATGATTAGATGAAATGAAATGAATTTTTTTGGGCACTCATGGAGCACCTAAATGATTAAATGTGATAAATTTTTTCGGCACTCGTGGAGCACCTAAATGATTAGATGAAATGAAATGAACTTTTTCGGCACTCGAGGAGCACCTAAATGATTTCCTATTTGGTAGGCGGTGTAATGTGTGTGACCCTTATGAGGTTGTTCAAGGTCCGCATGAATGTTTTATGCATGACACGCGTTCCACATGGCTACAAGACACATTTGTTAATGCTTATGACATTCAAATGATGTATGTGAATTAATGTTTTTTCACACAATGAAAGGATGCATGGCTGCAAAAAAAACATGGTTAGTGTAAATGTCATGCTGGTGATCAATGTATTTACACACGAAAAATAATGGACATGGCTGTATAAAAGATGTGAGTTAGTGTCACACAAATGCTTTACATGTGGTATGTTATGTTCGTGAAAAATGCGGATGATGATATGTTTTGAAGGAATGGGAAACACGTAGCAATTAGCACACGAATCGAATTCCTCCAACCTTATTCCTCCAAACGTGGTCAAATCGATAAAATTCTAAACAAGTCCTAGGAAGGGTTCTCTTCGATCACCAACCGGGGATGATGAAGGCGCATTTTATTTTATTCACATGATTTATTTTGGTGTCCTAAGGGAATCCAACTAGGGTTGCTTAAATGAGTTCGGTCCAAAGTCGGGATAACATCAAGGCTCCCATAGCAAAATTTACTCCTCACTTCTCCCCACTCAAGGGTCCAAACGAAGGGGTTCGTACGAGGCTATGGGTGTTGTTTCGTATCCGTGCCCCCAAGACTAAGAGGAACTTAGGTGACACTTCAACGATTCACTGGGCTAAATAATGGATACTTAACCTAATGCAACAATGTCTAACTATAAAAATGCATAAAGTGCCATATAAGAATCATCCGCTTAATTTAAATTAGACACTTTTCAGGGCTTGTCAAATTCTTTTAAGTTTTTGAAAAAATTTTGAGAAATCCGCAGCGGAGTCGCCACTGTAAGCGGACGACGCATTTTCGACAGGACGCGGGACTCCCTTTCGGAAGGGGCACCTCGATCTCGGGCGGGGCCCTTCCTCACGTGGGGTCTTTGGATTAGAAATTCGTTTTTGGAAGATTGATTTTTCGTAAAAGAATCGAGACCTAAATCTCGATAAAAAGTATAGGAGTAGCCACCCGGCTCAGCTCAACCGGGAAATTACAGTGTAGCTGAACCAAAGTGAGAACTGCTACACTTTTCAGAGATCTAGGTTCGGACAAGTCCCTCATTTCATGTCTAATTTAAATATTATTAGCCAATGTTCTAGTTACGACACTTTAAATTGCTAAGATAAATTTTATTGAATTAATACACGCGGTGCACATACATAATAATACAACAGAAATAAAAATAAAAAGTAAAAGGAATAAATATTTACAGGCTTACAACCCAATTGAAAGAAAAAATAAAACTCTCGACCTCACGATACAAGCGCCTAAAATACACGGAAATCTAAGAAAAATTTACAATCGCCTAATATACACGGTTTAATCTATTAAATACATTAAAAATGAAAAATAAAGAAATTAAAGCTGCAAAACAAATGGTTAGCACAAATATATAGCACACCACACTTAGGACTCAAGTTGGACAGAATTGGGAATTTTAGGATTCGAGGTCATGCATTTGGGGGTAACCGGGTTGGCCCAGTCGGCCAGCCCGGTTAGACCTGGAAAATCATTTTGAAACGTCCCTGTATTTTTGGTTTTGTGAGAAAATCGTTTTTGAAAACATTTTTCCGGTTTATTTTAATTTATCATACGAGATGGGTCGGTTATCGGGAGAACCGGGTCTCCGTCGTGGTTTATTCTAAATGCAAAAACACCGAAAAATAAATCTAGGGTCGTGAATGCACACTCCAAAATCCATTTTTGATATTTTTTATTTTTCAAGATTTTTCTAATTTTTCTGAATTTTCTGATTTTTATGAATTTGTTTAGGATTTTATGAACTTTTTTTTTATTTTTAGGGATTTCTGCTTCTGGCCGTGAACTACAGTCATGCGACTGTAGCCCTTACCTGAGGTAGAAATCGCCAAAAAACTTAAAACGAAGATGGGTCGGTTTTCGGGAGAACCGGGTCTCCGTCGTGGTTTGTTCTAAATGCAAAAACACCGAAAAATAAATCTAGGGTCGTGAATGCACACTCCAAAATCCATTTTTGATATTTTTTATTTTTCAAGATTTTTCTAATTTTTCTGAATTTTCTGATTTTTATGAAATTTTTTAGGATTTTATGAACTTTTTTTTATTTTTAGGGATTTCTGCTTCTGGCCGTGAACTACAGTCATGCGACTGTAGCCCTTACCTGAGGTAGAAATCGCAAAAAAACTTAAAACGAAGAACTAAAACTGAGAAAGTTGAAAACAGTGGTACGACTATATATCAAATGGCACGACTGTAATTATAGTCGTGCCCCTGTTCTTTGTGACAAGAACAGTCGTATGACTGTTCTTAATTTTCCACAAACAGAAGTGCAAAAACTTGGACAAAAATGCATAAAAATCAACTAAATCACCCAGAAAGCTGGAAAATGGGTTAAGTTGAAGTGTGTTTACCTCTTTGACGCTGATCCACAGCTGGAATGACCCTTGGCTACGCACCAATCCACGTGAATTTGCTCCTTTTCCTTGAAATGTCAAGGTTGCAAATGAAGTCCAAAAATCCTCCAAAAAGCTACAGTTTTGATCTTGTTTATGTCTAGAGATGAGTTAAATTTCTTGTGTGAAGATTAACCTAGGGTTTCTAATTCATTTTAATCATTAACATCAAGAAATTAGGAAGAAAAAGGTAGAAGAAAGTAAGGTTTTTTCTCTTTTCTCTCTTCCCTCTTTTTCTTTCTTTTTCTCTCTCTAAATCTGCTCTAACTCAGAAAAATGGCCAAAAGTCTCTTTCCATCATTTATGCCTTCCTTTTATCTCCTCTCTCCTGGAAAATCTTGAGGCAAAATGCCCAAGATTTTCCACCAACTTTTTATTCTAGGGGTATGGGTTCTGCAACCTGCCCCCAAACATACAGTCATACGACTGTACTTAAGTTATAGTCGTACGACTGTAACTAAATCCCCACGACTGTAAATACAGTCGTGGTTCCAACGGTCAGATCTTTTTTTTTATGCGAAAAAATTCATGTTCACAAACCCAAAAAGGTGGGAAGGCCTAAACTTAGGAAATGAACAATTTCCTTAACTTGTGAATTTTCAATAATTACATCCTTCCTCTCTCTTAGAACATTCTTGTTGAAAGAGAATTTTGATTTGTCATAATTAACTACTTGTCTAGATGCTAACTCACAAATATGCATAATATGTTTAACTGTGTTTCTCTCATCGGAAGTGGCTTGTCCAAAAATGACAGATTCATTTGCAAAAAATTATTTTGATAAACTTTAACACCATGTAACAGACCCATTTCTTCTACATTCCTAATCAAAGCTGATAAACCTTCATCATAAACAGGGATAAGATAAGGGGGGATTAGATCCCTTTGTCTAAGGCCTCTCTCAGGTTTGATAAACCCTTTTAGAATCTCATTGATAAAATGATCTAAAAAACCTATTTTAACCATAATAGCATTCAGGAAACCTCACTCCACATGATCATGGGCTTTACTCATGTCAAGCTTAGGAGAAAAAGACCTTTTCTTCCCCTTAAGCCTAATTTTCATTGAATGAAAAACCTCAAAGGCTACTAGTGCATCATCTGTTATAAGGTGACCTAAAATAAAGGCACTATAAGTTCGATACATAATTAAGGAAGCACAATCTTTGGCCTATTAGCAAGCACTTTAGATATAATCTTATGCAACACATTACACAAACTAATAGGACGAAGATCTTTCATAGCATTCAAAGATTAAACCTCAGGAATAAGAGTCATATAAGTAAAATTCACATATGGTATAACTCTTGAATTCAAAAACTAAAGAACTAAACTAGTAATAACTAAACCAAGTACCTCCTAAAAAGATTGATAAAAAAGAGAAGATATGTCGTCAGGTCTTGGAACCGTTTGAGGGGTGAATTTGATGAAGAGGATTCTTTACTTCTTTCACTAAAAATGAAGCTTTAAGTAGATCTACTGCATATATAAAAAGAACAAAATTAATACAGTTAACAACTTGCTCTAAGTTCTAACTCTCGTTGATGGAAAATAAATCTTTGTAGAAAGTAATAACAATATGGATTATAACATCATCTCTCTACTTCCATATACCAGCTTTATCTTTAAATTTCTTTAGAGCATTAATTTTCTGCCCCGGATTAAACTTTTGCATGAAAAAATGTCAAATTTTGATCACTTTCTTACAACCAATGCACTCTATACTGCTGTCTCCAAATAGTTTCTTCCCCCATAAGCAAATCAAACAACTGCTTAAAAGGATCCTCTACAAGCTTAATAAAAGCATCTGTCACCGCCTGAAATTGGACAACTTAGATCTCATGTGACACAGTAATTAGATCTCTATTCCAAAATTAGATTGATTCTAAGTAGATAAATCATTAGTACAAGCTTGAATTTTCTTTCGTTTACCCCTACCTTTCTACACTACTCGTTCAACCAAGAATCTTGAATAACTTGTTTTTAATCTTCATGCCTAAGCCACATAGCTTCGAATGTGAACCCCCTCTTCTTTCTTCTATTATTCAAAACTTCTCTATGCAAACCTAAAGGACTATAAAGGTGGTCTGAGTTGACTCATTCCAAGTGTGACACCCAGGCTAACAGAAATAAATCTTTCCATCCTTTATCTACTAAAAAATGGCCAAGTCGTTCATATGTCTTTTGGTTACCCTACTACCCATTGTTCCATATAAAATTCGAACCCTCATAACTCAAATCCCTGAGTGAACAATCATTAATGCAATCTTGAAAAGCCTCAATCTTCCTTAACTCTACTTCTTTACCTTTGGGCTTTTCTCTTAGAGCTAAAATTTCATTAAAATCGCCAAAAACAATACAAGGGATCGTATTTTAATGATAAAGATGATGAATATGATCCCATATATGTTTCTTCTCCTCAACAGATAGCCACCATAAATGCCCAAATCTCACCATAAAAACTGCACCATTTTCTTTAACATTGAAACGGATACAATGCAAAAAAAAAAAAAAAATACAAATTTCAATATCTAATTCTTTCTTCCAACCTAAAATCAATTCCCCACTTCTCCTAATAACATCCATAAAAAAATTATAACCAGTAAAATTAGCTTTCAAACCGTCTATCACTAACCGAGTAATTTTTGACTCCAAAATAATACCCCCGATAATAAACTCTTCAAATGTTTACGGGATTGGAATGTCCAAAGATTTCCTAATCCCTGAACCTTCCAGCTTAAAAGACTCATTAAATAGGGTAGGATTACATGGCAGTCCCCACCTTCTGATCATCAAAGTCGAGTCTTCTCTTTTTCCCAGTTGAATTTGGTGACAACAAATCAAAATTAGGTTCTTCTTCTGCTCTTTTATTATTCCCTACTTTCTTAGTACTACTACATGCTCTGTTTCGTGAAGAATTTCTACTCATTTTTTATCTAGATTTTTTGCTCAAATTATTCTTCTTCATTTTTCCCAACCGAGTTAGCTTATTAAAGATTATACTTCTTTACGACCCCAACATGTTGTTTTGCTTGGAAAACAAAAGTTAAAGCTGCTAAATTCCCATTTGTGTTAACGTTGGTGTATGCCCCAGTCCCTAAATGATGTAATCAAAACTTTTGTAAATTAATAAAAGGCAAAATCAATTAGTGTTTAAATTCTTATGCATTCACTCTAATTGAGAATCCATGTATTGTATTTCCTTCTTGTATTTCAGAATCGTGTTTTGGGTAGTAAAAACTAGAGATCTAGAAACACAGTCTGAAACTTCTCCCTGGTCTGTTACAATCATAGGAATGATAATAACTAAAGACTAGCATATTCCTTGTGTGATATGTGTTGTCTTATCGACCATGGATATGTGATGTCAATCAAGGATATGAATGCATATTATGAACAATGTACTAGATCGATCCACTATAGAGAGCATTTCATGGTCAAAGGTCATAAGTGCTTCTCTGATATCGGATCCTCTGACCCGATATTACTATACTCTTGGATGTTAACTTGAACATTTTAAGGTACGCCTAACGGGCTTGTAACAAGGAGCTTAGTATGGTATGATTGAATGTGTTAAGGACCATGGTAGAATTATGAGTCATGTGAAGGGATTGCCACTCTTCTATTAGGAGAGCTGATATCACCAACCCTTTGATGGGTATGGCTGAGAAGTGTGTGGCCATGCCCAAATAAAGTAATTACCAGTTAATTACTTATTTGCACTTTTCTTTTATATACTCGGATGTTTGAGCACTAAAAGAGGATGATAGTTCCATGCCTCTGCTCAACACCGATGTTATGAGCAAATGATCATATGAGTTTACTACAAGTTCATGCCGAAGACATTCTATCATATCCATTTAAATTGGATAGGTGTAAAAGGCTTGCTAGAGCCTAATTACACTTATTAGCTTGGAAGCTCATTCTGGGCCCATTGCTAATATTAAATGGAGCCCATCAGATTACACACATAGAAGACTAGATTGTTCTATATACACTGGATATATATGTATGAGATACATATATTAAATATGGTAAACTAGGTCCAACAGGAATAAGACCACATAAAGGAATTTACCATGTGATAAATATTTATGGTGACATATTCAAATTGATTAATATCTGATATGATATTTAATTTTATCTAATTAGGTATTATTTATTATGAATTAAAAGGAAAGAGACAAAAAAGGGATTTAATTTTGAATTAAAAGAAGTGATTTTAATTAAAAAAAAAACTCCTATCGCTCTCTCCTGTAAGTAGCCACACGATTTTCCCTCCCTCTCTACTATTCTGTCTTACATGCATAAGTAGAGAAAAAAATTGGCAGAAGAGTTTTGACCAACATAAGGGAAAATCTTCATTGTCTTCCCTAGCACGCAGTTCAGTCTCGAAGTCTTCATATGCATGAACTAGAGGATGAACACTTGAGCATCTTGTCAGAATTAAATTCATAAAAGCAAGGACAGAAAAGGCATTGTCGTTGTTTACCCTTTTTGTTTTTGTTTTTCCATTCTTTGTGTCTGAAACATTGGTCTTGGATATGGAATTGTGTCATAAGCAAGGATTCTACTGCTAAAAGTTTTTGTTTGTGGTCGTGACAATTCCTTCCAGTAACCTCCATTACGGTTTCATTCATTGATACCACACTCGTGTCCAAAAGCACCTGTTCTTCCTAAATTATTGGTTTACTAGCTTCAAAAAAAGGTTCCAGGCCTCTTTTCAATCTGCACCAAAGCCTCTCGCCAAACTTTCTCTAGGTTATCCATAGCTTCAATTATACTCTTCCCACTACCTTCAATAGTAAGCAACTATTGTTTCAATCCCCTTTCATTATTGTTAAACAATTGACTTCGTATACGGACATATGCCTCATTACATAAAGAACATGACTTCTCTTTTACAAATAATTGATCATTAGTAGTTTTCTGAGAAATAACATATGCAAAGTTCTTAATATTCAAGGGAGATGCCCTCAATTGTGGTCCATATTATAATGTAATCTCATCCAAATCTTCAATTTGTTGTTCACAATCATCAACTACATGCCCTAACATTCTGGATAATAGCAAAGATTAGGTAATTTTTCATACCTAAAATACATCCACACCATGTCATTATTAGAGTTTAAAACCCTAACTCCCCTGCGCAAAGGTTTATTCACATCAATATTAATCCAAACTGTGATGCATTTTCCCCATTCATGACCCTTCTCCATCTATATACCAATCACCTTCCTAACATTCTTCATCACCTTCTCAATCGCCTTTTGCATTCGAAGTTTAAAGGTTAATTATACACTCTAACCCAAAGCTCACATCGATTCATATATCAGTTGAAGTATCACTAGATTTCGGTCATAATGCCATGGTCTTTCTCGTAAACCTTTCCTTTTATCTTTCTCATTTTGAAACCATACAAGAAACATAACAATGCCACTCTCAATAAGTTTAACACGCCCCCCCCCCCCCCCCCCCCCCCCTCTCTCTCTCTCTCACACACACACACACTCCAAACAACACTAAAGGTACTAGTCATAGCACGTAGATTTATGGGTTTTTCCCATTAAAGCTTGTTTCTTCTATAACGATGCCTCGATATCATTAGACAGTTTAATAATCTTATCTTCAACCTCAATCAAGGTTAGTTTCTTCCATTATTGTTCGACTTTGTCTTCCATAATGGTCTATAACATCATTGATTTCCAATTAAAAGTTGAAAAACCCTAACAGGAAAAAAGCAAATCGCCTCCTCAAGCAGGGTAGAGAGTTCACATAGGGCCCTATAACTTGGCTTTCAAAATGACTATATATATATATATATATAACGTCATGTATCAATAGGTTATTTGTACTTATATGTACAAGTTAGCTTGCAATTAGAACGCATATTGTTTTAGAATAATCTATATAAAAATGACAAATTAAACGGGTAAATCAAACAAAAACTTTATTTTTATTAATGCATGTTGGTATTGAAATAACTTAGAAAGTAGATAAAGAAAGAAACAAATATATCTAAACATATTTATGTCTAAACAATTCCATATTTCCTTTCTTTATTCAAAACATACTCTTAAAGTAAATTTACTATAGCGTCCGAACCACATGATTAATTGTTTTACATCCATATTAATTTCTTTTAAAACATTTTTTTTATAGTTTAATTCTTCAATTTAATATTACTCCTTTTTTTATATTTTTTTTAAGCAATTTCGCTTCAAAACTGCTCATTATTTTTTCTTTAAAAAAAAGAAGAGATTTTTTGAATTTTTTCAAATTTACCCTTGTACTTGGTTACAATAAATTTAAGAAAAATTTTCGTATTCTAAAAAGTAGTCATAGAATGTTCTATTTGAATAATAATAAAGTTAAAGGTATTTTAACAAGGCAAAACATATCCTGAACCCTCTGATCTTTTATCAAAACTGTAATTAGTATCCTGTTCAATTTTTTGAACACATTGAGTACCTGATCTTTTCATTTTAATATTATTAGCCCCAAACTCGACATATCTTTTGCGTATGTATAATACGCTTCGTTCAGTGACGGAACTCTGAAATAATTTAACAATTATATGGTTTTGTTGCTTGAAACTGTAAAATGTACACTACCAGCAAATCTGTTTTCTTATCTTGGTAATTTTCTGATATTGTATTACGTACTAAAATATTATCGGTCATGTCACTTAATAGTGCTTGTTACATAGACATAAAATAAAATCGAGTTTTTGGCTTATAATATCAAAATGAAAAGATCGGGTACTCAATGTGTTCAAAAAATTGATATAGGGACCAATTGTAGTTCTGGTAAAAAGTCAGGGGGCTAAGAATGTGTTTTGCCTTTTAGTAATTTTTTGATCCATATATATGAAAAAACATATTTTTTCAGAAATGGAGGCAACTGTGTTAATAAATTAATTCAGAATAACATGATTAAATTTTATATTATTACTTAGTACATTATTTTTAATAAGCTAATAGAAAATATAGAATTGTGAAAAAATTCATATCGGAGGCAAAAACTGACCCATAATATCAACATGCAAACAAAATAATTGAGAATCTACTACGGGACCAATACTATTCAAAGTATTATCTTCTATTTAGATCCGGAAGTTTTGGTCCTAGATCAACCATTGGTTATTCCCAAAGTTACATAATTTGACAGCTTTATGCATCCAAGTCGTGATAAACAGCACGTAACACCACCGGATCAGGGGGTGGATTGCGGAAACATCTGGAGATGAGGGGTTGGTTTGGCGATTTTAGGATATGAGGAACCAAATTGAATATCAAGGAAGCCTAATGGATCTCAAGCCTTAACTCAATTTTTTATTCAATCTATTTGCGACTTTTAAAATGTTTGCATAATTTATGGATTCATTTCAAAATTATTATAAGACATGATTAAATTTTAATGTAAATTATATAAGTTTATTATATTAGTTCTTTTAATATATAATTTTGTTAATACAAATAATGAATTATTTACAACTAATTGGTATGTAGCTTTTCAGTTTTATGACAGAACTAATTGGTTGATAATTGATAAATGATAAATGATGGTATATTAAAACGAAAAATGTCCGCCCAAGGGGGCCTATAAAAGATGAGATGATGAAATGAAATGTTAGAATACGAAGCAAATACTAAGAATGGAAATAACACTGAATAACGGCTTCAAAATGCCCAAAATAGGGCTGGGCGTATGGCGTATCAAACCCACCCGTATTAGATACCTCATCATTAATGCTATCAACATTGGTTACCGCCATTTTGACTGTGCTGGTATTCTTTCCCTCTTCTTTCTTTTTTTCCTTTTATTATAATAATTAAATTTAAGGCATTTCGATCATTTTTTAATCCCTATATATGCAGAAACCTTAAAATTACAGTATTTCAGAAACGGGGTCAACTATTGTATTAATAAATCTAGTCAAAATATATTTAATCTATTATTTTAAAGTAAGTCAATAAAAAGCAAAAATGGAACAAAATAATTCGACGTAGGAATAGCCAGATTCCGTCAAAGGTAATAATAAAAATTATTGTTAGCCTTACATATTAGTAAAGATTCGAAACTCTAATAGCTTTATTTGTTGGATATGTATTGTAAACGTTTTTTTTTTTTACCATTTTGGTGGGTGTAGCTGATTACAAAAATGAAGTAGAAGTGGGAGAAGCACTTGCAGAAGCTTTTGAAAGTGGTGTTGTGAAGAGGGAGGATGTTTTCATTACCACCAAGGTTCATTCTTCAATTCATTTGTTTACTATGGTTAATTTGATATTCAACAATTTTTCTAATTAAATCTAGTTTTGCATGCAGCTGTGGAATTCAGACCATGGACATGTAATTGAGGCCTGTCAAAATAGTTTAAAGAAACTTAAGCTTGATTATTTGGACCTCTATCTTGTTCATTTCCCTATTGCCACTAAGCATACTGGTACTTCTTTATCATAAATAAATGGTTTAATTCATTATATATATGATGAGGTGGTTAATTGAATTAATGGTGATGTTAGGAGTGGGTACAACTGGCAGTGTTTTGGATGAAGATGGAGTACTAGAGATTGATACAACCATATCCTTGGAATCCACCTGGCATCATATGGAACTATTGGTTTCCATGGGTTTAGTTCGTAGCATAGGAATCAGGTACGATAATCTCCGATGAAGTTCCCCCTCCGAGGGAATGGAGTTAATTTTATTCTTGAAGACTAATCAGAATGTAGTTAGGGATACTCTTCCTTAAAGTGAAACTCCAATCTCTGAAATATTTATTTTATTTATTAATTTATTAATTTTTAACTTTATAAATATTTAATTAGTCTAATTGTAATTTTAATTAAAAAATTTAAAGATATTATTTATATTTGGTTTAGTATCAAAAGATTATAATTATAATTTTATTAATTTGTAATATATTTATTGTACAAATATAGTTTTTAATTAATAGTTTATAAAAATTTAAAAAATCACTATTGAAATCTCTACTTCTATGGGAATTTTCATGGGGTGAGGATAGAGAGAACTTTTTTCAGATTAATAGATGGAGACAGGATGAGAGAACCATACTCCGTCCTGTATAGACGATAAGCTGTATATGATAGTAAAAGTAGATTAATATTAGTACTAAAAAAATGAAGTTTAATTACGCAGCAATTATGACATTTTCCTAACAAGAGATTGCTTAGCCTACTCAAAAGTGAAACCAGCTGTGAATCAAATAGAAACACATCCATATTTCCAGCGTGAATCTCTGGTTAAATTCTGTCAAAAGCATGGCATCTGTGTTACAGCTCATACTCCTCTTGGTGGTGCTGTGGCTAATACTGAAAGGTTTGGGACAGTCTCATGTTTGGACGATCCTCTGCTTAAGGATGTGGCTCTCAAATACAACAAAACAGTGGCCCAAGTTGTGCTCCGATGGGGCATCCAGCTGAACAAAGTTGTCATCCCCAAGACATCAAATTTTGAGAGACTTAAGGAAAACTTTCAAGTTTTGGACTTTAAATTGACCAAACAGGACATGGACTTAATCCAAAGTTTGGACAGGAACTACAGGACCAACCGCCAATCTGCTAAGTTTTGGGGGATTGATTTATATGCTTAAATTAACCATTTCAGCTTCATTTTGTGCTTGTTTTAAATAAAAAGGAGCCCCCTCCAGGATCTGACTTCATAAAATTGTGTTACTTTGTGTTCATCTTATTATTTATGGAATTAGCATCTGTTTCACTTCACTAGTTGGCAGTTATTTGTTCAGGACAATTTGTTTGTCAGTTTCTCAAGCATTTGATCAATCAGAAATTGAAAAAAGATTACAAAGGAATATGGGAAAGAAAAAAAGTTAAAAACGAAATTCTATTTATGTTACTGACTTAATTACTACAAATAAAATATCTTTGTGCTTCTCTATTGCGAGACAAATTTTGGAGATGTTGGGTTATGATTGGTTGGCTCACTGCAACAGTGGAACTTACTAACGATTGGAAAGAAATTGTGTAATTTCTGTTTCAGGTTGTTCTGTTTTCGTTTTGTTGGCCTTTGGCCTTTTTATTACCCAAAAAATATATACCTAAAACATTTTTCACACGTCCATAGAATTTGTGTGGCAGGCAAGCATGGACCTCAAATCCAAGTGGAATATTTATACAACTACAAAAACTATAAAACCCCTCACCATCGGATTGGGGGGAGAACATTACAAATCTCTCTTGTTCCAACAATAGAGGGTAGCACCTTATACTGTACAAGTGATCTACTCTATACTATGTACATCCTCACCTCATTAAATTTTTTTTTTTCAAAATCATAATGGTCCCTCATCAATTTTCTAAACACATTATGTACCTATTTTTTTTTTATTTTAATATTATTAGCTCCAAATTCGACATTACTTTACTTGTATGTAACATGCTTTGTTAAGTGACGTGATCAATAATATTTCAGCATCTAACATAAGTTCTTAAAATTATCTGCATAAGAAAAGAGATTAGTTGGAGGTGTATATTTAACAGTTTCAAGCGATAAAACCGTGTAATTTTTAAATTATTTGGAAGTGTTTATTTCATAGTTTCACCACTAAACGAAACAGATTACACATTCAGAAAATAGATCGAGTTTGGAGCCAACAATATTAAAATGAAAAGATTAGATACCTGATTTTTTCAGATTAATATTATTAGTCCCAAATTCAACTTTACTTTACTTGTATGTAACATATTTTGTTGAGTGACGGGATCAAATAATACATCAACACGTTACATGACTTCTTAAAGTTGTTTGCATAAAAAAGAGATTAGTTGTAAGTGTTGTTTCACATGAAATATTCAGGAGCAAAATAACAAAATGTCCCTGCTACATCTCCTTTAACCGTCTATGATGAACTTGTCGATCTCCATATCGCCAGTCCAAAATCACATAACTATACACCACAATAACAACTAGTTACCAATCTGATATCTTTTGAAAGAAGAATAAATTTATTCTGTTACCTGAGGCTCAAATTCATGTGAATGAAGAATGTTAGAAGATTTTGTATCTCTGTGAATAACTGGACGAGAGCATTTGTTGTGCATGGAATTCAATGCTTCCACCACAACTTTATTAGTGAAGTACTAATGTTTGTTTGACTTCACTAGTTGGCATTTATTTGATCAATCAGCATTAGAAAAGAGATTACAAATGAATATGGGAAAGAAAGGAAAAATGAAATTGTATTTACGATACTGATAAGTTGAACACAAATAACTCTACCGAAGATTTTGCCTTCAACTCTCATCTCAATCCATTCTTTATCCATCTATTCATTTCATACACTTAATCTCATTACTATTACAATATTTGTCAATCATCCTTACAATTTACAACAGCGGGATTGCATATCATATGTCGTCTCACAAGTATTAGTAAATGAATGGAATAATTGCACGACGGTTTCTCGGATAATTCTCAAATTTATGAAGATACCATCTGTGTGTTTCTGCAGCTACAAGCCCCAAATTTGCAACCTGTGAACATAAATCACATAAAACATTCAATTGTTGTTTTGACAACAGAGAAGATTGAAGGGAAACAAATTTCAGCAATCTGCAAATATTTTCTGCAGGGAACACTATACCACAAATGCGAAAAGTAACCAAATGGTAAGGTCTGTTCCTCCGCTAGCAATTACCAAACCCGCATATATTATCTGCACCATCCCCACAACGAGTAGAAGGCATTAAAAGTGAGTACACCACAACTGTTTATAATAAATCCTGGTTATGATCTGTCTGCGTGAAAGACTTACAATCTCAGCCAGGTAGTGAGGAGACGAAACAATCTCGAACCAATGACCATGAGGGATAACATATTCATCGATTTTTCTTCCATTTTCCCGCAGTGACCCCTGGTCAACATTAGTATAATGAAAATGAGGATTTCTACATCAGCTTCCTCTCCTTCACATATGGTCATATTTGAGTATACTTTTCATCAGAAAAGTAAATAGTTGAGATTTTTGTTCAGCAAAACTGATCAACAAGCACAAAAATTGGTATTCAATCATGAAATTTCAGGACTTACAAGAATGTTATGGCAAATATTCTGATTAATCGAACCCCAAAGGAATATAGCTGCACCAAACCATTGGCACCATCCAAGCTTCATAAGAGGACTCACAAAGTTCAACCAATCAAATTCAAACCCATCCATTGCATGTTTGCCTTTAACAATGAATTGAGCAACTTCATTTAAGCAGTATTTAAACACCTCAGGCGCACAATTGCAACATAGTGATAGGGGTGCCGCTATGTAGAAGCTGATTTCAGAAAGATACTAAGAATCAGTAGCACATCTACATGTTCCTAATATATGAGAAATAACTCGTAAATGGACAAAGAATCAGAAAGACAAGAGGTTTCTTTCAATCTCAAACCACGAAATTGTTTACTATAATTTTTATTGACAGATGTACATAGCATTATGCAAATATCCAGCATGAATATGGTATGCATTTCACATAGACATTGCAGGTTGCAACCGTGACAAATCTATTATAAAAGTTTAAGAAATTAATGCTCCAAGCTGATTTTAGTATCATGCCTACGAATGTGCTGACATTGGGAGAAACACTGCAGCAAAAGAATGAAGAGTAGAGGTCATAAGAAAACTCACAACATGCCAGTAAAATAGCCAAAAATGTGCATCCTAGCCGAAGGGCTGTAATTAAATACATATAAGTTCTCCAGAAGGCGTCTCAAGACTTGAACTTCCATCAATAAAAGCAGAAACACAGAAATCCAAACCCCGTATCTATTCTCTTGAGGAATCGAACGAGATCCACGAAATGAAAAGATGTTTGAACCTCCTGCCAAGTAGCTAGAAATGTTAGAGTAGAAAAACGGCTCCGAAATGAACAATGCTGTCCCATATGCATATATCCATGTTGTAAGAAGTAGGAAGGTCGTCCAAACCACGGCCACCACATAGAAATGAGAGAAGAATGTTTGAGGAACTGTGAATTTCTACAATCCAAGAATAGAGTATATCAGGAAGCAATATATCTCAAACACAAAATTTGATCACAATCAGAGAATTGCAGAACTTAATAAAAATGCATTTAAGAGATCAGGGAAGTCTTATAGCTAGCCTGCATAATTGACCGCACTGAGGAATATTCATTGCAAAACAGAAGGACTAATTTTAAACTTCAAGCACCGGTTGAGCAATAAGAATCTGGAAACTATATGAATCATACTTGAAGAAAGAGCAGACATCTAACTCTTAACACTATTCAGAATGACACAAATTCAACACAAACTGAGAAGCTTATAAAATCAAAACAAGCCATTACAAGGCCTTAGAATCTACAACATGTCATTTTATATTCATCTCAGATAAATATTTAACTATGCCAGTGTCAAAATCAATCTTAAGATTCCATAAAGTTCAGAACTCAAAAATTTATGGGCAAATATCTGATTCCTATTAAGGATTTTAAGAAAAAATGGCAATTTAACATTTTGGTTATTGATCGGTTACAAATAGGCAAAGAATCAACCCACATCCAGATAAATACTCTGAAAAACTTAACCCAATTTTCAATAGACATTTTGCCAAAAAGATAAATTCATTGATTTTGTTTCTCTGTTCAAAAATTAAAATAAATGATCCTTCTTCATCATTATCTTTTCACCAAATGTATAGCTTTTTTATGTGCCTTGTTCAGTGATAAATGTCCGAATAGAACTCACAGACAACCCATTAGCTTACACAAGATTACTCCATGAAGTAGACCACAAATAAGAACTTTCACCTCAGAATTGCCAGCAACCCATTATAGCAAAAAAATAACAAAATGGAAGAAAAAAGCAGCTTTTTGATTGACCCAGACGAAAAAACAAACCCTGTTAACAAATTCAGGCAGCTAGGTTTCAGAATTTAAATTTAAGAAGAAAAGAGAAGATGAAAACTTACATATTGAGATGATGTTGGCATGATCTTTCCTCTCTTTGCAAATCCTAAAACAACTCTGTGCAACGAACCCAATACAGAAAAAGGCAAAGAAGCAAAAACAATAGGCAGGATTCCTGCTATCCAAGCAACCCTTAACAAACCCACAAGCCCAAGCTCCATTTTTGGCACAAACCCAAGTGAAATCAGTGTTCGCACTTCCCGATAAAACAGCAGAATGCCATAAGAAAATAATGGATTGAAGTGAGCATTGAAGGAGCTGAACAGAAGCGGTGCAAAGGTGCGTGCGTGAGAGAATGAATATATATAATATGATAATTGACATTAGTAGTAATTGCAGTGGTCCATCTATTTGGTAAATAAAATATAATTAATTAATTTTTTTATAGAAAAATTAATTAATTAATTGATCCAAATAGATTTTATACTAATAGAGAAAATAATGTTGATTTTGAATTTTGAGTAGTGTGGAAATGAAGTAAATTATTTGAACTTTTATTGATGCTTTCTTAGAATAGGGGTTTAAAAGCATTGCATTTAGCATGTCATATAGTCAAAGAACTATACTATACTTGAAGTTTGATTCAGTTGCTATGCAAAAATATTATTATGGGCTTCTCTGTTGGGCTCCATTACTAGTTGGAGCGTGGGTTGATTTTTTGTTCAATTATCTTTTGGCTCTAGTAATTACTTAATCAATTAAATTGACAATGGAGTAGTAACTAAAAGGTGTTGGTCTTAATAGAATGAGCTATGACCTCCTAAGCAAGAGGTCTCAATCTCAAAAACATGTATACCCAACAACACCTTAAGGTGAGGTACTTCCAAAAATGGGTATGACATGCCTCGAGCGAGGATTAGTCTGATTGTAGATTTGAGTTTAAAGATGTCCGACGTGATTGTGCAGGCCCTACCAAAATTAACTAGTGGAACTACAGAAAAAAAAAAAAAAAAAAGGA
Source organism: Euphorbia tirucalli (assembly GCA_039660915.1). Classification (NCBI taxonomy): domain Eukaryota; kingdom Viridiplantae; phylum Streptophyta; class Magnoliopsida; order Malpighiales; family Euphorbiaceae; genus Euphorbia; species Euphorbia tirucalli. The sequence goes on from CM077639.1 coordinate 20,558,699, forward strand.
AAGAAAATTATATACTGGGCTTTGAAAGTGGATTCTTGAAGCGGATTGATGTAAAGCAAAGTCTAAAGAACGCGTCTTTCACCATGACCAAAACCTAGAGCGTTTTTCCCATTTTCATTAAAGAATTACATAAAGGGTGACCAAGTATAAGTATAAAGAGTAATTCTTCAATCCAAAAAGATAGTTTAATATAGTTGAACTTTTATTTAGTTTAAAAAAATATGGTACAATATACAAAAAAATTTTTATGCGTAAATTACTCATATGGTTCCACTTAAATTTGATAATATTGATCAAATTATAGTTCAAAATATAGATTAATATATTTCTTATATATTTTGTGAATAACAATGTACATTAAATAGGGATATACTGATAAACTAAAATTTAACTATAATCTTAACAGAGAAATTAAACTCTAATTTAAGATTCACAAAAAAAAAAAAATATGGACTATCTTTTTGGGACAGATGAAATATAATTTATTACGAAAGAAAAGCATTATATTCTATAACTTTTAACAAACAACTCCACAACATCTACTAATATCTTTCACTAACAAAGATAGAGGTCTTGAGTTCAATCTCTATGACTTGCAAAAGAAAAAAAAAAAAATCTTCTCCCCTCTATTTGATGTATGAATTTACAAAAAAAAAAAAAAAAAAAAAAAAAAAAAAAAAAAAAAAAAAAAAATTTATAACAAACATTTAAGACATGTGACATTTATTTTTATCACAATGTTTCAGTTTTCAATTCAGGTTACTTTTATTCATTCCTTTCATGATTTTGTAGCTATGGATATGTTTCTTAAGATTATCCTTGGCGCTTATTTTTATTGAATCCTTAGTTATAATATTACTTTTAATTTTATAATTGTTAAGTAAGTAGATATTAAATATTTGACTTATTATGATGAAAGGACAAAACAGACACCAAATTTGACAAAAGAAGTCAAAAGAAAAAGTTAACTTTTTCCTCAAAATGAGGTTCTAGATTTAAATATTCATAATTTCTTCCTTGCTTTAAAACCTTAATCTGCTGCCGGCTGCTCTCTCTGAGAGAAACTTTCAAACCTCCTGAGGAATCCTCTCCCACCAATTTTGTTTACTTTCTTTCTAGTTCTTGTGTATTAGTTTTTTGCGTGAAATATTCTACAACTGAAATTTTTTTGGCTTCAGCTACAAAATCGTCTTCCTTGATTATAGATATGATGTTACACAGTATGACTTTGATATTTTTTCTTCTATTAGGTTGGCCGTTATCTGCTTTTAGTCAAAATACATATGGATCTTTGCTTCATAAGAGTTATCCACATCTATCTCTTTTAAGCAAAATCTATCCAAATTTGTAAAACTACTTAGTGCCATGCACTACGCCAAAGTCCTTACGGCTATAGATTTCTAATAACGTAAGATGAAACTTAGCAAAATGTAGGTTGCAGTACTATTTTATTGTCTTTTTATTGTACCTTTTGTATTTTCTCCTGCTCTCGTAGCATTTTTTTCTTATCTCCAAATATAATGAGATTATGTTATTCCAATTAAGTAAGAAAAATTATTTGATTTATCTGGTTTTAATTACCAATGTATCAAATATTGAAGTACTTCACATTTCGAAATATATGAAATTTTCCATTTTCATAATAAAAATTTAAATATACATGGCATGTAAACACGCCTTGATATAATCCATACAAAAATATATTTTCTTATAGATTAAAATATTATTTCTATTTCAATAAAAAATCGCATAGTTAGGAATCATAATGAGATTTCGCAAGTGCCTAATGCTATTCCACCTAATGATGAACCTAATATAATAAGGTTTATTCAAATATTCCGAGACAGGTTTGGATAAATTAAAATTTTTGAACAGGCTGTTACGTCCCTCTGCCTGGAAATTCAAATCTCTGCCTTCATCCAAATTAAATTTGTCTTCCACAATTTATGTTAATAAAACTTCCTTCAATTTTTAATGTCAGTGCATATTTTATTGTAATGAATGTTGAGAATATTAAGATATCAATTTTTTTTTCTTTTTTTTTTTTTCTAATGATACAAAATTACATCAGATCAATTAAACTATTGAATACTTCAATTATTCAGCCAAAAAATGGAAAAAAGTATAGTTGTTAAATTGGTATGAAGTGTATCACATTCATGCCAAACCAAGGTCAATGTATAATGATGGATTGGAGTGCCAACAACTTCTGTCTAAACTCCTAATTAATGAAATATTGGTCTTCGATCTAAAATAATTATCAGTGATGGCAATACTACAAGAAACATGGTTTATAGGGGCGGTTTTTTTTGTCTCTAGAGGCAGCTTAAATCGCTTTTTACAATTGGTAGAGACACTTTCCGTCATGGCTACAAAGGCACCGGGGTTGGACACGCCACAAAAAAATAGGAGTGGTTTGTGCTAGAGTAGGGGTAGGGTGAGGTGGTTCTTTTGAGGCGGTTTAAACCACCCAATCATTAATAGCAGTTTTATGGCGCTTTGCGTTTGGAAAACAAATTAACATTTATTTTCTTTACTGGCATCAGTGATCTGAACTTGGATCTTCAAGGCCGAAGGAAGATGAGGATCTTGAAGAGAAAAGTTGAAATTAGGGAAAAAGGTAAGCACTATACTCCCAGCATGGAGAGTTTTAACAACAGTCCCTATTACAGCTTTCTCATATTTAAGAAATCTAGAATCCAACAAACTGACTCTAGAAACAGCATCCAATCCATGTCGTCCATGAAGAGTAAGAATAATCCTTAAAGCACCTAGATGAAGGTGAGTATATCCTTGACGTCTCCAAGTAGAGATCAAGATAGGATCAATCTGAATTGTTACATACTGTTCAGATGAAGTAGCTTTGAGATGACACTGGTCCATTCTCGAGGTCTGAACATATTCTTTAGCCACTGGACGTCTTATGGAGATAAGATTACAGATAGAAGAAGTAAAAGAACCATTTCTTCTATACACTCTGTATGGGTTGAGAAGAGGAAGAGAGGTTGCAGAAACCTAAGCATCATCAGGGATGGTAGAGAATTCAACAAGATTCTCAATTTTAGATGTAACAGAAGAACGGTAAGAAGGGGGAATCGTAATAGGAGAATTAAATCTAGGAAGACTTAATCCAGTAAGAGCAGGAGAAAAGGGGTCAGAATTAGAAAAAGTAGAACAAGGAGCTAAAACATGGGTAGAAGAAAAAGATGAAGCAAAAGAAGTATTTCCAGTAGTAGGAATAGGAGCAGGAGCAGGTGTATCAGACATGATTTAAGGACATTTCCTTTATATTATACCTCAGAAAGTATATCTCTCAACGAAAGCACCAACCCTCAAACTCATATTGTTTCCACTCCTTATGTGTACCCTCAAACAGTCACTACTACTGGTCAATTTGAAGAACCAAAGCCTGCTGAAACTGTTCTGAATTGGCAAACTGATAATGCTCGTGTTCAGAATCAGTATCTTCACAAGATTGATCAGAAACTAGATCATTTGACTGCTTCTTAGTCCTCCACTAACAAAGAGATTAGTTCTATGCTTTCCTTTGTGCAGGACTCTTATACAAGGACTGCTGAGAAGATAGATCAGCTTGATCGATCTCTTAGAGCCTTAATTGCTAAGAAGAAATTTGGTCTGGAGTTTAAACAAAAAGAAGCTGAGATTCGCTCTCTCAAATTGGAGTTATCTCGCATGGAAAATGATTTGACAAAGTTGAAAGCACAACCTACTTCTCTGGATGAACCTTCACCTTATCCTTTTTATCCTCATACACATCAAACACCATTCCCTCCACCTTCACAAACATTTCAACCTTTTAAACCTCTTTATGAAACTTTTCGCAATATCCCTACGACCACACCTCCACCAGCACAAACTCTTCCTCCATCTACTCAAACTACAGAGTCTCCTTCTACAGACTCTTCTCAATTTCCTAAAAACCCAGAGAAACGACCCATGCAGTTCTTTCTTGAACAGATTTCAGAAATCCCTCATTCTGAATCCTCTTCTGAGAATGATGTTGCTTCTCTCCACTCTGATGATCAGTTGGCAGATCTTTCTGCTCTTCTTATGGCTGATAATCCAGAGACACAAGGAAATCCACGAGGACCCAGAGTTGAAGAATATGACTCTGATCTTGATGAAATGGAGTCTCCTCATGGATATCATCCTCAGCATACATCAGCTCCTTCTCCTTCAAGCTCAGGCCCCTGGTTTACATTTGACAAACTTCCTCCTCATCAATGGCGTACAATTATTGATGAAATAGGAGCTTGGATTGATCTCCAAATGACAAAGCCTGAAGCTCAGCTGTAACAGATTCTTCAAGTACTTGTTTCCAGATTTACAGGGACGTTACGAGAATGGTATCAGAGCCTTAGTGAATACAGACAACTCCAGTTCATTCAAACTCCTAGTGCTGCTGCTGCATTAGGTATCATTCATCAACATCATATTGGTGATTTTTTTATTTATGAAAGACGTACTCGCCAGGAATACTTTGATATGAAGTGTTGTTCTCTGAAACAGAAAGATCTGGAAAGGCATTATAAACACATGACAAAGAGATATTACATGTTGAATGGTCTTAATGATCCTAACCTTTGCTATGTATATATTTCTTGATTGCACAAGCCAGAAAGCCTTTTGCAGATGTTACTATTGGTGAAATCCATCAGTTCACCCTTGCTGCTCTTGAAAAGATGTGTGAACAGCAAACCTTCTTCTCCGACATGCTTCACAACAAGTCTATTACCAAGCAGATTTGCAATAAATCTCACCTTGGGATTAAATGCAAAAAGAAGTGTGAATGTCAGCCTCATTCATCCCATAAATCCAAATTTTTCAGAAAGAAGTTCTCTTCCTCTTCTAAAAAGATGTTTCGGAAACCTTTCTGGCGGTTCAAGTTCTTCCGACGCAAACAGCAACGTGGAAAACCAAAAGGTGCCAACAGATGCTTTGCTTGCGGTCAGAAGGGTCATTTTGCCAAAAATTGCCCCAACAAGCCTTCCAGAGCCCAAAAGCTTGTTTCTATGTACAGTCTTGATGACACCACTGCTGATATTGAATCACTTTATTCAGAACAAAGTGATGAAGATGAACACACAGTCTTTGCAGTTCAATAGGATACAAAACATGGCGATGATAGTTCAAATGAATAAGAGATCTCTTCTGATACCTCTGACAATATTACTTTTCCTATTTATACTTTGCAGGAATTCCATGACGTTTCTCCTGATGATGCATTCCAAGTAGTCTCCTCCTTCCATGCAGCCTCCACTGATGATTCAATTCTCATGCCTCATGTGCCCATTCATATTTTGTCCTCTAAATATGCTAAGCCTATTCCTGTGATTGCTTTTAGGGATACAGGATCTTTTCGGACAATTATGAATCCTTCCATTCTCCCTCCAGAATCATGGGAATCCTTCAAAACATATTTCAGAGCTGCCAATGGAGAAGTCTTTTCCACTAAGCTCCGCTCCAAGTAACCTGTCGGAATTCAGTTCTTTCCTGATTGCATTGTATGGACGAAAGTTCTTGGTTCTACCTTGCCAGACAAAGACATTCTAGTCAGTTTCAGGGATTACCGAAAAGCAAAGGGACTTCGTATTCTTCCAGATGGGCTTAAGTTTAAACATTTCTTCAAACCTTTTGATCATACTCAAAAAATCTTTTCCCTCTCTGAAGTCCAGCCCACTTTCCAAGCTATTCAAGATCGCCTTCTTGCCTCCTGTGCTGAATCTCATTCTCAATTTACCCATCCTCATCCTCTCTGGACTAACCCGGACTTTTTCACCACCTTACCCTTTAAACTTAATGAAGACATAAACCCTACTAAAGCCACTCACCCAGGCATGACCCCTTCAGATCTTAAACTAGCCCAAGCAGAATGTTCCCAACTTTTGGCCCAAGGTTTAATTGAGCCCACACAGTCACCATGGGCTTGCCAGTCCTTTTATGTGGAAAAATGCACAGAGCTTATCCGTGGTAAAAAGAGGCTTGTAATTGATTATAAACCTCTTAATCAGTTTTTACAGGATGATAAGTTTCCATTGCCAAAGATTAAATCTCTGTTTATTCATCTGAATAATGCTGCTGTATATTCCAAGTTTGATCTTAAAGCAGGATTCTGGCAACTTGGTATTCATTCGGCTGATAGATATAAGACAGCATTCTGTATTCCTACAGCCCAGTATCAATGGACAGTAATGCCTTTTGGCTTGAAGACTGCTCCTTCCTTGTTCCAGAAATCAATGATGAGAATCTTTCAACCTATTCTCCATAGTGCTCTTATTTATATTGATGATATCCTATTGTTTTCTCCTAATGATCAGGCTCATGCTGATTTATTAGCTCAATTTCATGCTCTTATTCAACAATATGGAGTCATGCTTTCTGAAAAAAAGAGTACTATTGGTGTCAATTCTATTGATTTTCTGGGAATGCATTTCAAGGATGGTCACTATGTTCCTGGTCCTCATATTGCTCAGGAATTGCTGAACTTTCCAGATGAACAGCTCACCGTCAAGCAGATTCAACAGTTCTTGGGAATTGTTAATTTTCTTAAGGATTTTCTCCGTCACATTGCCAGGCACACTTCACAGCTATCAAAGCTCACCCGAAAGAATCCCCCTCCTTGGGGCCCTGCTCAAACAGAAGCTGTTAAAGTTCTGAAACAGGTGGCTCAATCTCCTCCACCTCTTAAAATTCCTGGTTCTGGCCAACGTATTTTACAGACAGATGCCAGTGATGAATATTGGGAGCTATTTTGATTAAACACGTGGATGGCAAGGATCATTACCGTGGACATGCAAGTGGACAATTAAAAGATGCAGAGAAACACTATCACACCACCATTAAGGACGTATTAGCCGTTAAGTATGGAATTAAAAAGTTTGAGTTCCATCTTATTAGTTATCACTTTCTGATTAAAATGGATAATTCTGCTTTTCCTCAAATCCTTAACTTCCGTAACAAGTTGTTGCCCAGTGCTCAATTACTCAGACTTAAGGATTGGTTTGCAAAATATGATTACTCAGTCCAGCATATAAAAGGAGACCATAACCTTATCCCTGATTTCCTATCCCGACCTACAAAGCCTCCAGATAAACCTATCTCTCTCATTACTCCAAAAACCTCCATCCCTTTCATTTTCATGGCTTCTAGTTCAAATCCTTTTAGTTCAAACCCTTCTTCTGATCCTTCTCATGCTGAAAACCTTTGGAAGCAACCTCTTGCTCCAAAACACCAGAAAACTTTCCCTCCTGGTATGACCTTTACTACTTCTCAACAAATTCAAACTTATGCAAAAACCCAGTTTCCATCCTTTTTAACCCAACTCTACAGGCTTAGACCTATCCCTAACAATCCAGCCTCTATTTTTACGGAATACCCATTCCTCCTATTATGGACTCTAAATCCTTATTATCCATTTCTAGAGTGTGCTCTCTAGTGCTCATGGTGTTCTACTGTTCTATACAGTACTGCAATCCAAATTCCTCTACTTCCCATGTACCGGTTCATTATGAATCCAGACAACTAGGATTCTCTCATCTTTACATTCCTTGACTGCTTTGCTCCTCTGTCTTGGTGGCAAAAGGAAATTCAAAAGGCCCTCATGTTTGAAGATCTGTTTAATCCTCGTACAGGACAGTTTCTGGAAAACAATGCTCATGCTGTGTTCATATTCCACAGGCGATATTTTAAGTATCCTTCAGGTCACTTCTTCTCACAAAATCAGGTATTCCATCTGAAGACGTATAAAGCTCCTCTCTCTGATCCAGCAGATATTCGTCTGCTCTGAGGAACTCTCAAGAATTTTAATGGAGTCCATCATCTGCCTACAGCCTAGATACATGCTACTTCTGACTATCCTTTAGTTCTCTCTCAGTCTCCAGATTTTCAGGCTCTTAAGCCTGTTGAGTATAAAGTTGATAGGTCAGATTATCTTCCTCTAGGAACTTCTGTACCAGTTTATGAAACTGTACCAGTTGTAAGATAAGCTTTATCAGAAATAAAATTTTCAGTATTCCTCTACATTATGAGTTTCTAAATCTTTCTTTTCTTTTGTATTATATTCTCTGAGAGTTATAACTCGAGATGAGACATTAATTTCTATGAGATAGTTTGTGTTAATTAGTTATAATTAATGAGCAATAGGTTCACCACCGCTGCCTGTTGAATGCCTAGGATTGGCTGTGTTTTGGCGCACTCGGTGTGAGTTCTTAATTGTAACTGGTTAATACAGGCTGTCTCATAAAACTTGGTGCTTTCGTTGAGAGATATACTTTCTGAGGTATAATACAAAGGAAATGTCCTTAAATCATGTCTGATACACCTGCTCCTGCTCCTATTCCTACTACTGGAAATACTTCTTCTGCTTCATCTTCTTCTTCTACCCCTGTTTTAGCTCCTTGTTCTACTTTTTCTAATTCTGAACCCTTTTCTCCTGCTCTTACTGGATTAAGTCTTCCTAGATTTAATTCTCCTATTACTGTTCCCCCTTCTTGCCGTTCTTCTGTTACATCTAAAATTGAGAATCTTGTTGAATTCTCTACCATCCCTGACGATGCTCAGGTTTCTGCAACCTCTCTTCCTCTTCTCAACCCATACAGAGTGTATAGAAGAAATGGTTCTTTTACTTCTTCTGTCCGTAATCTTATCTCCACAAGACATCCAGTGGCTAAAGAATATGTTCAGACCTCGAGAATGGACCAGTGTCATCTCAAAGCTACTTCATCTGAACAGTATGTAACAATTCAGATTGATCCTACCTTGGTCTCTACTTGGAGACGTCAAGGATATACTCACCTTCATCCAGGTGCTGTAAGGATTATTCTTACTCTTCATGGATGACATGGATTGGATGCTATTTCTAGAGTCAGTTTGTTGGATTCTACATTTCTTAAATATGAGAAAGCTGTAATAGGAACTGTTGTTAAAACTCTCCATGCTAGGAGTATAGTGCTTACCTTTTTCCCTAATTTCAACTTTTCTCTTCAAGATCCTCATCTTCCTTCGGCCTTGAAGATCCAAGTTCAGATCACTGGTGCTGAACAAGTTCCTACTGCCATAGCTGGTACAATCCACCATCAAGTGGTTTACAGACTTCAAGATCACGCCATGGATCTTGCCTCCCATGGTCAAACTTCCTCTGAAGCTTTGTTTGTCATAGCTCAGAATGATGATGATCCTCCTATCATACAGATCCCACGCCGAATTCCTAGAGAGGAATTGGCTCAGCTCATGCCACTCGAATGGATGACGAATTATGAGAATCTACATAGGGCTTCTCAGCCCCTGGAAACCCAAGAAGTTAGACGATTCCAGACGAGACCAGATGGTCAGGTCCGCATTGTTTTTCAGCCTCCCAGAAGATCTTTACATCAGACTATGATGCTTTCTCCTGTTTCTCTTGCTCGAGAAAAGAAGGTACCTATCCATAGTTTCAATTCTGATGGTACTCACAATTATGTTGCCAAGATTGATGGTCACTTTATCTGGGATGCTCCTGGAAGTGGTATGTGTGATTTTACCTGTACTTGTCATCTTGATGATTCTGAAGATGATGATGAATGTTCAGAAAAACAGGTTAAGTTACGATCTTGGTGCCGTCCTCCTGAAAAAAGGTTTGATGATCTCAAACCAAATCGCCCTTGGATTGGAATCCATAACTGGGTTCTTGAGAAAGAAAACTTGGAAATTGAAGCTTTTAGTAAGCCTAATTCTTATCAGAAACCTCATCCCATCTACCAGAAAAGCCTTGCTCAAATACAACCTCTACCAGAACCATTGATACAACCACCCTCTTTGCCTCTTATCTCACTTTGCATGATGTTTAATCCTGCAGATCCCCTGGAGTTTCCTCCTCTCACAAAAACTACCAACCCTCAAACTCATATTGTTTCCACTCCTTATGTGTACCCTCAAACAGTCACTACTACTGGTCAATTTGAAGAACCAAAGCCTGTTGAAACTGTTCTGAATTGGCAAACTGATAATGCTCGTGTTCAGAATCAGTATCTTCACAAGATTGATCAGAAACTAGATCATTTGACTGCTTCTTAGTCCTCCACTAACAAAGAGATTAGTTCTATGCTTTCCTTTGTGCAGGACTCTTATACAAGGACTGCTGAGAAGATAGATCAGCTTGATCGATCTCTTAGAGCCTTAATTGCTAAGAAGAAATTTGGTCTGGAGTTTAAACAAAAAGAAGCTGAGATTTGCTCTCTCAAATTGGAGTTATCTCGCATGGAAAATGATTTGACAAAGTTGAAAGCACAACCTACTTCTCTGGATGAACCTTCACCTTATCCTTTTTATCCTCATACACATCAAACACCATTCCCTCCACCTTCACAAACATTTCAACCTTTTAAACCTCTTTATGAAACTTTTCGCAATATCCCTACGACCACACCTCCACCAGCACAAACTCTTCCTCCACCTACTCAAACTATAGAGTCTCCTTCTACAGACTCTTCTCAATTTCCTAAAAACCCAGAGAAACGACCCATGCAGTTCTCTCTTGAACAGATTTCAGAAATCCCTCATTCTGAATCCTCTTCTGAGAATGATGTTGCTTCTCTCCACTCTGATGATCAGTTGGCAGATCTTTCTGCTCTTCTTATGGCGGATAATCCGGAGACACAAGGAAAACCACGAGGACCCAGAGTTGAAGAATATGACTCTGATCTTGATGAAATGGAGTCTCCTCATGGATATCATCCTCAGCATACATCAGCTCCTTCTCCTTCAAGCTCATTCCCCTGGTTTACATTTGACAAACTTCCTCCTCATCAATGGCGTACAATTATTGATGAAATGGGAGCTTGGATTGATCTCCAAATGACAAAGCCTAAAGCTCAGCTGCAACAGATTCTTCAAGAACTTGTTTCCAGATTTACAGGGAGTGCGATTTTAACCATCTTTACCTTAGTTTTTCTATTTTTGAAATGTATTAACACCTGTTGAAATTACAACAGTAAAATAGAAATATTAATTGGAAAACTCAATTGCACATCAAATATTGATTATAAGATTCAATTGTACATCAAATCTCAAGTGTACTCTTGTCTAACATTAAAACTTCATCGATAGCTAATTGCAATGTTCATTAAAATCCAATTGAAACATAAAATTTACCATGGTTTTCAGATCCGGACCGATCATCAAACAGGTGGAGGGATGGATTCATAAATTTTGAATTAAACCAGAATCGAACCAGATTTAATAAATATATTAAAATAATAATACATTTATGTTATTTATATTTATAATATATAAAAATTTGAACATTTTTATTATGATTCTTTAAACTTAAGTATTTTAAACACAATATAGTAATTAAAAAAGTTCAACGTATGCAATATAGTTTTTATAGTGACATTTAAATGCCAATTTAATGTAAAATAATTTAAAAATTAAAATTATATTTATTTTAATTAAAAAAAACTAAAAATAATAACCTAAATTATTAATTAAAATAATTTTTTTTAAAAGTCTAGTCGAACTGGAAAAACCGATCTGGTTTACGATTTCCAGTTCAACCGGCCGGTCCGATTGGGCATTGGCCAATTTTTTACTAGAGTAAAAACCGACTACAGATTGACCGGACCGATCTACAATTCCCGTCGAACCCAATCCGATCGACGGGTCCGGTTTTCACAATTATGAAATTCACCAAAATTAATACACAAAAGCTAAGCATGATGTTGTCCTGCTGCACTACTATATCCATAGGCATTTTTAAACCTTGCACAACTATACTGTTGTTCGAATTTGTAGAATGAATTCCCACCTTTTGTATACTTTCAATATCAACAACCTGTAAAAGTAAAAAAATATATATATATATACACTTCATAAGAAAAGGGAAAACTGACAATAAGATAGAGAAACAAAAAATGGAAGACTGATAACAATACTAAGGACAAATTAGAACAAATTAACCGAATTTGACACATACTCAAAACATTACTAAGGACATCATGATATTGACTGTGGAATACAAACTAATATGAAAAAGTCTAGATAGACATGTAAGAACATAATTAACCAAATAATCATTGATTCAATATAAGATACACAGGGCTAATGATAGAAAACGTGAAATAAACTTTGATACGCACTTTACTTTGCCTAAATATAAACAATCCAAATCAATATATTGCCAAAGTCTAACTAAATTTGAACAAAAAGGCAAAAGGATTATCCAATAAATTTCCAAAGTCTAAAGAAGAAAAATCTAGCGAACTTTCATGAACATGAGTTCCCTCTTCCCACACGCAATATAAAGCAAAGATTCATCACCTTTAACTAATTTCTTAAAAACTAATATTGAATAAAAGAACTCCATATCAAGTAATTAAAAGCTAAAGAAGTTTAAGAAGAACAATTAAAATGATTGTGAATCTCCAAGAACAAAACTAAAACTTCAATCCAGTTAAAGAAAAAGCAAGAATAGTGTAGCAAAATTGAATGAGAACATACCGGACAACGACTACCTTAAATATGTATCCATTGCTGTCCAAAAAATTTTTGAGTCATAAATTTAGCCATAGTAAACATATTTTGAGATAATTCTTCATATTTCCCACAAAGTTCTTCATAATTTTCAGACACATCAGTACATTTTTTTGTCATTACCTGTAGTTGCTCCTTTTATGATTCAACATCAGGATTTGGTTTGTTTGAACTTGATGCTCCAATATCATAAGATGTAGCTCCAAAGTAAGTTTGGGGAGTTGGTCCCAACCTAAACCCCTCACCCAACCATTATGTTCTCTTCCTATAACTTCTTGAAATATCTGTTCATTGATTGTACTTGTACTGTCATTCGAAATTTGGCTTCTTTCACTTTGAAGAGAGAAAGCCTTTTTCTACATATTTAAACATAATAAACATAGTTAGAACTTTACAACAATCACTTAACATTAATTAGTTGTAAATTTCGAAGAAGAAAATAGTTATAAGTACCATTAATTGCTTAACACTTTTATTAACATGAGTCTCATCTTTTCTTTTATGGGTGCCATCATATCTGTTCAGTTCATTTTTCTGTGAAAAATAAATAATTATCTCATAAACTATGACACATTAGTAAAACATAAAGCTAAATTGACTAGCATGTAATGTTACTATCTCCCTCCTATGCCTTTCATAGCTTTTTCTTTCACATGTGTGGGTATTTTTCTTCTTTTGAGCATGAATTGAGTTGACTTTGCTCATCTTCTAGTTAAAGAGTGAAACAATTTTAATTAATATTAATGAATCAAAAAATAAAAAGAAAAGATGATCTCATATGGTTAAACTAAATGAAGCATATAAATATGATATCATAGTGTAATAAAGTGTATTGTGAATAAGTTAAACTAAAAAGGTAAATGATATAAAAGATGCATAATCTGATGTTTCTTGCAAAATTAGGATATCAAGCATCAAATGCTTTCCATACTTCTCCATTTGCAAGATGTCTATGTAACCATCTTTTTTCCGACACTCTTCATACCATCTCATATCACTTGCAGTTTTAATTGAGAAAAACAATCTTTGTAGCCTACGTATCAAAGAAAAGTACCGTAAAATTTTAGCTGGTGTATTCTTTCTCTTAAGAGAGGCATTCTCAACATCACTCGCATTCTTCACATTGTCCTTTCCTTTACTGATAGCCCACTGTGATGAGCCACAAATATGACATGATTTTTCATTTTGATCCTCCCCCTAAAATAATGTACAATGATTTAGACAAGAGTGAATCTTTTCATAATTGAGACCTAATGCCTAGATAATTTTTATAGACTCAAAATATGACTTGGGCAATAAAACATCTTCGGGGAATACATCAATCAACAACTCTAATAACATACTGAATTATTTATCTGTCCATCTTTTAGATGGAACAATTGAAATGTGAAAGATAGCTTAGAAAAAATTTTGCATCCTGGATACAATTCTTCATCAACATCTTTCAATAGCTTTTGAAATTCGTTCTCGCCACTTTCGAAGTTCCTTCAAAGTGTTCTGCATTATGTTTCTCAACTAGTACATTTTCTTGTTCAGTTTCACTCTCACCACCTCCACCATCCATATTGAAGACTTCATCAATCACACGGTCTATAACACCTAAGACATTATGCAACAATATTGATAGATTATTTAGCGTTCAAGAATTAACACGTGATTCAGCATAATGAATATTAGAATCATGCATCGTGTTAAAGAAGGCAGAAGTTGAATCACTATTAAAAGCTTCCTCATGAAAGATCCATCTAGTATATCCTTGTTGAAAACCATCACATATCAAATGTTCCCTAACTTTGGAAATTGTTTGAAATGAACTATTTACACATTTAACACAAGGACACATGATTTTTACATTGTCAGAAGCATTAGAAAATGCATATTTAAGAAATTTCTCAAGTCCCAACCTATATTAACTACTAGACCCATGTTGATTAGTCCATCCTTTATCCATTTATTCCTAAAAGAAATAACAAATAACAATTAGATGATCTTTTAAGGTCTAAAGTTAATTAAGTTTCGCATAATTTTTAAACCAAATGATAAATCTGAGTAACCTTTGATTTATCTTAATACTAAAAAGTTGATTTAGAATTAGTAGGCTAGGGATGCAAAAATGTGCAAGGAATCAAATCTACGCTGATGGATTATATTTGTTAGGATGTTTACACCTAATTGCTCTTTAAGCTATTTTCCATGACAACAAACTTACAACCTATATCAACAAGATCAAAATGGTCAATTTAGAGGAATGTACCAGGACTTTTCACTTAAATACATAAAAAATGGTTGTCTCTTCTTTGAGAGGACTTAATTTCCTGTTTTAATTCTAGCTTGAGACTGAAAACACTCATTAAGCAATTATGATAGTTTGCTGAATCCATGCTACTAACATTCATTACTTTTATAAAGAGAAATACATCATTATTGTTTTAGTATTTAGCCTTTAGCACATAAATTGCTAAAAAGTAAAAAAATGATGGTTTGTGGGTCACTTAATTAAACTGCTAATAACATCATATTAGCATGTGGCCACCTCTCAATTTGATTTAAAAAAAAACCAAACAACTCAATTATACAAAAGCTAGTTTAGTAGATGAAATTATGAGTGAAATTGTGCAAAAAAGAACCATAATACTTCCAAACAGGATTACTACTTAATTAATCTTTTTTTAACCAATACTACTTAACTAATCAATATAGGAAAATTGAAAAACCAAACTACTCCAAATGAAAGGCTCAAGACTGCAAAGGATAGGATAAGATTATCAAATGCTTAGGAGAATAACAAGTGATTCCTGATATTTTCAGTGACAGTGTGAATAAATATTTTCAAAACTAACCAAACTATGAAGCTAGTCAATTAAATGGAATTAAATATGAAGAAGTAGGAGTACCAAATTAAATTAGAATTAAATCAGAATTAAGTTAACCTAGGAGTGGCTCAACAAGCTAGTGACTCGTAGGCAACAACAGTTCTGGTTCTATGAGTAAAAGTTCACAACCAGCAGCTGAGGCATATCGTGTTGAAGTGGTTGCAGTGTTTAAACAGCATGAGCAGGAAAGGAGATCTGGAAACTAGAGAATTTCTCCCCGGGTTATGTCTTTATCTCAGATTTTTACCAAATGTAGGAACGAAGGTTTGTTATCTTCATTAAAGCCTTTTAAAAAGCCAACTGAAGAAGATAAAGGCAATTTATATACCTATCATGTGGCAGTTGGACAGAACTAACAACTGTTACAAGTTGAGGGATGCGTTACAAAAGTTGATTGATGAAAGGGGAATAGAGGAGCCTGCTAAGCTAAGTACCAGAACCAATCCATTACCGCGATTTGGGAAGTAATTCAACATGGTTTAATCTGGTATTTCTTCTAATTTTGTGTTCGAGCAGATCTTGCAAGCAAATCCTAGTGTTCGATCTGTTAGAGTAAGTGAAGTTCAGACAGAAGATAGTGAATCACTGATCCAGATGTAGGGAATTTTTCACGGGGAAAACGATAGCAATTAAAATTTTCCCTCGAATTCCATGATCCCAAGTACCATGATTTTAATAGAAGCATAGAAAATAAATTTCTCACCTTATTCATCTCTTCTAGAGACTACTGCAGAAACCCAAACGCGTTTCCTCCACAATCTGGTACACGAACGGCTCTTGAACTGGACTCGTGCTAGCAAACAGAGACGAACGGAACTTAAAAACACTCAAGCAAGGGGATGACTCACAAGGTCTAGGGCTGGCCGAATTTTGCTAGTGTGTTAGAGTTAGGAGAAATTAATTTATAAGGTTTTATTTATACTCCTTGTATAATTAGGTTTTCAAATTAACTTTAGGTTAAATTATAATTCAATCAATTGATTTAATTTATATAATTGGAATTAAATTAAACCATATAATAAAATTCCAATTGACTTAATTAAATCCAATTAATTAAATTTATTCAACCCAAATTTAATTTAACCCCACCTTTAATAAATATAATCCATGTATTTAATTTTTCCACCAAGGAAAATATATTTAATTAATTATTTACATATTGTAATTAATTAATTAAATATAATTAATTTCTCTTTTATATTAATTGAATTAATTTTGACAAAACCTATTATCATTATTTCAATTAACTGAGTTTCCATTCAAAGTACACCCAATATGTACGTATCCTTTTGTCACAAGTTTAGCTGGTCTATGTGTACGATCCGGTGAGTCCATCTTTATGTTGGCAGTGGGCCTAGGGCCCACAGATTGTAAATGGGTTCTAGCAAACCATTACAACCCCCAATTAAGACGGAGACTAGCAGTCTCATGTAAAATATAACTCAGTAGTATTCTTTATATCCCTTGCCAATTGACATCGATGTATAAGCAAGAGGCATGGTTCCAGTCAACCTCTTATATGCTTATTCATTCCTTGATTCCGAGTAGACTGATGATCGCGAATAAGTATCCTAACTTATTCGGTATGGCCATACACTTATTAGTCCCACTCATCACGTGGCGAAGGATGTCATTTCAGGGGACACCGAGTGGTAATTCTGTCAACTTACTATCAACATCAACATATTCACCGGCCCATCTAATATACCCATACTTGGCACCCTGTTATGGGCCAATTAGGTGTGTATAAAAGTGTATGAGATCCCATGTCATGTTATAGTAAAATCAAGTCTAGGGATAATATCAAGAACTACTTGAGAACCACCTATGATGATCAGACCATGAGGTGTTCTCGAGGTGGATCGATCCAGTACCATGTAACCTAACATGTACCCATATACATTACTGATGTCCCATGTCCAATGGTCAGTGAGACATTACCATCCAGTCAAGTACATGCTGATCTTTAGCTTTATTCATTTCCATGATTAGAACAGACCTGGGGCTACTTTATGATTATAACTTTAACACTACTCAAGGTCTCAATAGCTAATGACCTACATTAGTTAACATGCGTATGGCTATAATCAATACATACTCTATTATTAAATTGCCCAAGAAATAAATAAATAGATTAAATGCCTTTATTTAACACAATATATCATACAAAATAGTCGCATACAATATATAATGCAATCAAGAACCAATGCCTTTGGACTAAGGCACACCAACACCAGAAGTAAAAAGAATCGAGTCTAGTGAACTTGAATGATTTTGATTCTGATGACGAATATATAGAGTATAGTGGGAGTTATTTATCAGCAAAGCCAGTTTTAATGAAAGTCAGAAATGTTACACAAAGTGGGAGAGTTTATCAACCTTCTCAGTCGGCTATTCCACAAAGTGATAAAGCACCGTTGAAAGGTTCAGGAAGTTCATCATCACCAAAGGAAGTTCAGAAAGAGGATCTGGTTATTTCTCAATTGAAAAAGACTCCAGCACAAGCGAGTCTATGGCATTTACTTCTGGTATCAAAGGAGCACAGAGCTGCTCTTGTGAAGAAGTTGTCAAAAATCGAGGTATCACAAATTACCTCGCCAGAAGCAATGTGTTGTATGCTGGATAAAGTTGCTAATGCTAATATAGATATTGTGTTTACTAAGAAAAACTGCCAAAATAAGGGAAAAGTCACAACAAAGCCATTTATATGAGTGCCAACGTCCTAGATAAAGTCATGCCATATGTTATGATTGATGACGAATCAGCTTTAAACATTTGTCCTCAAAATATATTGCCTCATCTAGGATTGAATGAGGAAGTTTTGAAGAAGTCCTCTACAATGATTCGGGGTTATGATGACTCCAAACGTACAGTAATTGGCACATTTGAAGCTGAAGTCGAGGTTGGTTCTATAAAGTCTGTAGTGACTTTTACTGTGATCGATATTTCGGTCACTTTCTCCTTGTTGTTGGGTAGAATGTGGTTCCATCTGCTAGGTGGTGTTCCATCCACATTACATTAGAAAATCAAGTTCCTAGTTGGAGGTCAAGTTGTTACAGTCCGATTCTCCATCAATTATTGCTGCATTGAGTTATTAGGTTCCACCGTTTGGAGATTTTCAAGTTGCTGTTGTGACTGAAGAAGTGCCTGATGCTCCTATGGTAATCTATGAGAATTATACGCCTGAATGATTGTCTCGATATCTGCACAAGAAGAATTTTAAACTGTTTTCTAGGTCAAACCGAGTTAATTTGTCAATTTCTCTCGGTTTTCTCCATTGCCCTTCCCGAGCTATCTTGAATCCCCTTGTTTTCTGCTTGAGTCCTATTTATAAATATATTTATTGTGCTAACTTGGTTTTGTAGGTAGATGTATACTAGGTTAGATGTATGTTTAGCTTTTCATTTTTTAGACGTTTCGTGTATATAGGCGATTGTATCCCCCAAATCCCATTTTATTGAATGTATCTCCTAGGATAGTCATTTAATCAATCTGTATATATTTTAAAATTCCCAAATTTATTTACTGCTTTTCCGAATTTGTTTATCACTGTGTGTGAGCATTGACTAAATAAATCAAGATAAAATCAACCGTAGAAATATAAAAGGCATTGATATAAAACTGTTAAACACATTTTTAATTGAGAAGAAATAGGTGAGTTGTCCGAATCCGATCTCTGACTAAAAGGTAAAGGGATTCGTAGCTTATCTCGGCTATACCGTAATTTCGCGGTTGAGTTTAACCAGGTGATGACTCCTATCACTTTTAGTAAGAGCGTTCGAGTTTGTTAGTTTTCTCGCTATAAACCCGTTTTTCATAAAACCCTATTATTAAAATAATCTCGGTCCGGTCGCGAGGTCCGTACAAATTTAGGATCGTCCGCTCACACCTGTCCCATTTAATGTTTTTTGTTAAACTGTCTTTGTATTTTATTCTAAATTCTTTTTGTAAATTAACTTATTCAAAGAAAAAATAAAGATAAAGAAAATAAGCAACTATAGAAGTTTTATGTTGTACAAATCATAAAGTTAGCTTAAAAAAGAAGAAAAGAAGTTAATTACCCGGTATGTAACTTTAACTAGTTAATTATGATCATAGATCTAATGAAAAAGAATGGTAGTGTTTGCCCACAACCAAATACAAAACAATTGAAATTAATAAAACCCCTTGCTGAACTTCATAAAAAAGCTTTGTGACCACAACTTTCACGAAATAAGTTTTATGCCTGATTCTTCTTAGGTCATTAGTTACAGTGCACTTCTAAAATGTAATGGATTATTGTGTTATTCTCTTAAACTAGTAATAACAATAATAATTAAAAAATTCAATTTAATAATGATTATAAAATTTATAATTTTAGTGGGTATCTCCGTAAATAATAGGCCGAGGATGGAAAATATCCTATCCCGTACCCGATGATGGGTATAATTATTGTCCCATCCCCACCCTATAAGGCAAGTAAACATGGAATTTCTGCCCCCTAACAAGGCGGAGTCTTGTGGATAGCGGTTTGTACCTTATCCATTGATATCTCTACTCTTTCTCTGACCTCTTTTTGTCTCTAAAATTCTTGAACAAAAACTCAATCTTTCACTTTTCTCAAGGAAGGAGGAGAAAGATCATCATTTTCCTTCTTCTTCCATCCATTTCATTCAATTTTCTCATTTTCTTATTGTTTTTTTTTGTTCTATATTTTTTTGTCCATTCAATTTTCTCATTTTCTTACGGTGTTTTTCTAGTTAATCTCCAGAATTATTTTCTTCAACGATAGATCTACTTCAGTATTTGACAAATATGATAGTTCTTTTTTTATGGGTTAGTCGTTATCTGTTCTTAGTTAAAGATTCTCTGAAATCCTTATATTCTAGGTACCAAAATAGCCCTTTTACATAAGATCTGGAAATTTTATCAAGATTTGCTAAATTGCTTGGTGTTATGCAGGAAGCGGAAATCCTTATTGCTATGAATCTCCAATAAAACATAGTGGAATTTGATAAAATGGTGGATGTCGTGTTATTATATTATATTTTAATTATTTTACCTATTTCCTCTTGTCTGTGCGACATGTTTATCACCTGTTAGTGTGTGATATGTTTGTTTTAATATTTGTATGAGAAAATGTTAGATTTATCTGGTTTTATTGTCAATAGATCAAACTTGATGTATCGTACAGATTTGAAATAAATGAATTTACTATTATATTGTAATTAATTAATTAATTAACAAATTTGCATTATAAACTCAATATAAAACCAATTGTATTACTATATTTACATAATGTCTGGTAAATTAATAGTTGTTAAATTTATAGAATTTGTAAATTTATGTACTTGTATGTGTTTTGAATGAAAAAATGAGACATGTTCGAGTAATAATCTGTATCAGAAAATTATGCTACATGAGAATAAAATTGAAGATATATTTTCTAAATGGGTTAAAGCATTTAAGGAGACGAGTAATACATTTATGGAAAAACTTCTAAAATAACCTATGTGGTTTCACCCTCTAATAAATCAAGGATTGTGTTTTTCTTTTGTCAAAAAAATGACTTGTGGTTTCAAAAATTAGCAAAAAAATGATAACTAAAATTTTTCATTTAAAAATGATGATGTGGTATATGTCATTTTTATCCATTACGCATTTCAATATATTATTTAAGAATTTTACATCAAGATTTCAATATTTTTCATAAATTTTCTTTTTTTTTTTGTGAATTTTTAAAAATTTATAATTACTATTTAATTAAAAAATATTTGCACTTCTTGAAAATTTTTAAAATTTATCGCAAAGGTCTATTGCATTTTTATTAACTAACTTGAAACTTTCCAGTTAAAAATAGATAAAAATGCCCTCCTATATGTTATGATTTAATGCAAGTTATCATTTTTTTGCTAACTTTTGAAATCATGAATCCTCTTTTTGACAAAAAAAAAAAAAAAATCCTTGATTTGTTAGATAGTGGAAACACATGGGCAGTTTTTTAAGTTTTCCTATATTTATAAAATGGTAATAATTTATTAGTTCATGGACAATGGATTTATACATATTATACTAGTCGATTTTTTATTTTCAAAAATATATTATCTAGTCGTTAAGTTTTGTTATGACTTCATTTGTAATTGTGTTAGTCAGAGGTTAAATTCTATACAAAATAACAAGTTGTACGCTTCTATCATTATTTGATTTATGATAAATAATTTATTAGTTTCTTTATTTTTACATATTATATTAGTTAGTTTTTGTGTTTTTAGAAATGATTATATAGTCTTTAAATTTTGTCATTATCAACTGTGAGTCTTTTTATTAGAGTTAATTGTCAAAATAGACTAATAGTGTCTTTATTATATTTTATAATTGTAAAACATATCATTCTTCCTATTTCATATTTCTTCCTTTTTCTCACATAATCCTAATATTACAAATATTAATTAAAATTTATTAGATTTTATCTAATCATAGAACTTTGATCTATTGGTGTAGAATTTATTTCATTAAAATAAATAAATTAAAATTTTCAAAAATATAAAATTGGTAGTATAACTATATAAAATTGTAAATTCAAATTTTTCATTTTTGATATATATACCTCATGGATTACATTAATAAACCAAATATCATTTTGAAAAAATTATCAAGATTCATAGTAATTTTTATGTTTAGTTTAAAGAGATAATATTACACCAATAAAGAAATATAAATTAAAGAGAAAAACTAATAGCATAATATTATTTTTATAACTAATATAGGCAAGTATAGAAATATGAATGCACATTACATACTACAAAAATTTTATTAGAAATATTTTAATTAAATTTAAAAATTAAAAGATAAATTTTTCATTTATAAATAAGAATAGTTTTACATTTTAATATGTAAAAATATACATTTTAATATGTAAAAATAAATAGAGAAATTAAAGAGTTAATTAAGATAAAGTTTAAAAATTTTTAATATAAAAATAAATTAACTAATTAATGTAATATATAAAAACATAATAAAATTATTTAACTAATAAATTAGTTACTCTTTTATAAATAGTTTTTGAAGTCAGAATTCCATAATCAATATACAACGAATGTATAGTTACCATAAACAGAATAAATAAACAGACTTACAGTTTATATGCAGCGGAAACTCGTTTATGGAATGGATCTGATCTACGCGAGAAACCGGATCGTTCTGGTTGCCTTTCCTACGAGTGTATGAATACACTGAGTACAGGCTATATCCGTGAATTCTTCCGACGAATAAAGAAGTGTATCGTGTTTTCTCTATAGGGACGTTTTCCCGGAACTAAAAGGGAATCTCTACGATTCTCCCCTCGTACGGAAATAGAGAAATTTCTTCTCTATTTATAGTGGAAATCCCAACTTCCATCTATATATAGGGTCGGACCAAATTACACATTTGATCCCTGTAATTTACACATAATTACAGTTTAGTCCCTACATTCCAAAATGTCATGGGCGGACCAAAAACCAACATCTCCCACTCGCACATGACAAGACATACTTTCATAGCGATTGAACACACATACCTCTTTCAATTCTTATTCGGCGAATTCACGCGACTAGTCAACGTAACGGTTAAACCTTGAAGCTCTCTTTCATCGTTCCACCTTTAGCTTAACGTGACTTCCCCCTAGTCCATTTTCCATGATCACTAGTTTTCAACTCACTTTTGATCTCATGAAAACATTCATATATACTACATACCTTTTCCACGAAAAGATATTGAGCTCGAGTGTTATATGATTACTAAGTGACATGTTACTAAAAATGTACTTCCTCTCTATAAATAACCTTCTGCCATATGTCCAATGCTTATTTGACTGGTCCTTATATGCTCGTCCATAGCTAACGAAGCCTGGTTTAGGGTTCCAATCAAGTTAATCATCAGACATACCCTTCTTGTTATTTACAAGAGTCTTTAAGGGTGAACTTGAAACTCATAGTTTCATTTGGGTCTCACATTAGGAAAGTTGATATCAATTTTCTTCTTTCCATCCCTTGGTTGGCTTTTACACATATTACTAAAATATGCCATAGTGTTAATCCACGCAGGACGTATGTTTCATGAACAATATGCGAAAGCATTTAGTCTCCAGATACGACTCATGTATCAAGACCTCTAGTCCACTTTTAAGCCTTTCACAGGACAGCTTTCGGTATCAACGAAATGATGATATTACACAAAATATCATATATGGAGTAACTCACACTCCTACTTTTACCTATGAACACACAATTCATAGTAAAAGCTTCATCCATGTGAGTAGATGACATTTCGCCAACATACTGAACTATACTCAATAGCTCTATGTGTGTTGCTTTAAATAGTGAATGAATTTGAACACAACAAATAACTCATATTCTATTCCAATAGAATTTGCCAAAGTTATTATAACAGTTCAAAAACAACAACATGTTCCTATAACCTACGAAGACCAAATTCCAAAATGTGTTTACTAAAAAACATTTGGAACTATTGGCTTCATTAACGAATCTGCAATCATATTACCAGTTGGAACATGCACTAAACTTATTTCTCCCTGTGCTATTTTGTCTCTAGCAAAATGATATTTTATATCGATATCTTGCTTTTTCCATGATAACAAGTATTCTTGGAATAAGCTATCGATGCAGTGCTGTCGGAATAGATCGTCGTATATTTCCTTTTAGGCAATAGATCCAAAAGATCTATGAAGCGTTTTAACCAAACGGCTTCTTGTACTGCAGCTGCTACAGCTACATATACCGACTCCATAGTCGATAATGCCATGCAAGCTTGTTTCTTACTAAACCAGGAAATTGCACCATTTCCTAGAGTGAAAATATACCCAAACATGGACTTCCTCCCGTCTTTATCAATTCTGTGATCAACATCTGTGTATCCCTTTAATTGCAGATCCTTTCCTTGGTAATAAAGGGAATAATTTGAAGTCCCCTTCAAATATTTACACTTCTGCCTAATGCATCAAACCTGGATTAGTCTGATAACGGCTTGCGAGACCCACTGCAAAACCTATATCAGGTCGTGTACAAATCATAGCGTACATCAAGCTACCAATTGCACACCTTTAAGGAATTCTCTCCATCCTTTTAGTCTCTTCTGGAGTCGTGGGGCACATACTTGCATTCAGTTTTGTACCTTATGAAATAGGGGTTGGATCAGGATCACAGTGAGCCATACTAAACCGTTCTAAGATCTTATTGATATACGTCTCTTGTGAAAGAGCCAATAATCTCTTAGATCGATCCCTTGAGATCTTAACCTCAAGAATGTAATTAGCTTCTCCTAGATCCTTCATCTCAAAGTTAGAAGACAACTAAGTCTTTACTTTCTTGAGTAAGGAAGTGTCATTTCCTTCTAACAAAATATCGTCAACGTATAACGTTAGAATGACAAACTTCCCTCCGTTTTCATGCTTAATGTAGACATACGAGTCTGTATTAATCACCTTAAATTGCATTGATATAATCGCTTCATGGAAACGAAAATACCATTGTCTTGAAGACTGCTTAAGGCCATAAGTTGATCTTTTCAACTTACAAGCCTTATGTTCTTGACCCTGGACAATGAAACCTTCAGGTTGAAACATATAGATTTCTTCGTTCAGTTTGCCATTTAAGAACGCAGTCTTTACATCCATTTGATGTAATTCAAGGTCCATACATGCTACAGAAGCAAGTACAATTCTTATAGACGTGAAACGGACAACAGGTGAAAAAGTCTCCTGATAGTCAATTCCTTCCTGTTGTGTAAACCCCTTCGCAACCAGCTGACTCTTAGTCTGGATAGGTTTCCCATCCGCTGATCGCTTAATAGTATGTACCCATTTGTTCCCAATGGCTCTACGCCCTTTGGGTAGATCAACTAGTTCCCAAACTTTGTTGATTCTCATTGACTCCATTTCACTTTTTATTGCTTTAATCCATTCTTCTTTCGCTGGGGATTCCAATAACTCTCTCATGTTAGTTGGAATATCTTCAATTTGAGCTACGACTGAGAGTGCTTGGCTATCAATTCAATGACAGCGTCGCGGGATATTTCCCCTCTGTGATCGTCTTAGAGGTTCTGCTTCTTGATAAACAAATCTTATATATTCATCAAGGTGTTGGGCAGAACTCCCACTGGGACCACTCCCACTGGGATCTATATCCATATTCACACTTGAATTTGGAACAAGACTCCCACTCAAACCAAGACCACTCAAGTCAGGGTCAGGATTACTCAAATCCGCTTGTGAATGTTGAAAAACATCATCCTCTTCCTTTTCCCTTACGTCTTCAACTTCATTCCTCCCACTCGGATTGAGCGATCCTGAAGTTTCAGACTCTTGAGTTTCAAAGAAAGTGAATTCCTTATCCACTTCTCCCAGCTTAGGAAATTCATTCTCTAAGAATGTGACATCTCGTGACTCAAATTCTATTATTTGACCATTCTTATTCTCTCCCACTACAACATATCCTTTAGAGAGATCAAGATATCTTATAAAGATACCTTTCTTGCCTCTTGGCCCTAGCTTGCCATGCTTGCTAGATGTATCATGAACATAGGTAGCACATCCCTATGGTCACAAATGGTTCAAATTTGGGTTTGCGGCTCGTCCACAATTCATAAGGCGTGGTTTTAACGGACTTAGAAGGTATTCTATTGAGTACATATGTGGCAGTCAATAGTGCGTCTCCCCAAAAGGAGATAGGCAAATTGCTTCAGCCATCATAAACCTTACCATTTATCAGAAGGTTCAGTTGCTTCTTTCCGCTTCTCCATTTTGTTGTGGAGTCCTAGGTATTGTCAACTGATGTTCAATACCTGTTTCATCACATTTGATTCTCTACTCTAATTGATTTTCAACTAGAGCCATAAATCGTTTGAAACATGCTAATGCTTCAGATTTATATGCAATCAAATAGACATGACCACACTTTGTATAGTTGTCTATGAATGTAATGAAATAGTACACACCATGCCTTGCCCGAACTTTCATTGAGCCACAGATGTCAGAATGGATTAGTTGCAATGGTTGGTCAGCTCGCATAGCTTTACCAAATGGTTTTCTTGTCATCTTTCCTTTTAAGCAGCTTTCACAAGTTGGGAGATATACTTTTGATAAATCAGCCAACAAACCTACTTTAGCCAATCGTACTAAACGATGTTGACCAATGTGACTAAGTCTTACATGTCACATTTTTGAAATGCTAACATTATCCACATACGAGTTAACAGTAAAGGAAAAACTATTATGACACACATAATTTGGATCCAAATCCAAAACAATAAAACCATCCAACAAATGTCCACCAGTAAAGTAGATATTGTTCATAAAGAGACAAAAATTGTTCAATTCAAAAGATAACATGAATTCCAAATTCATGAGGGCAGAAACAGATATCAAGTTCCTTCGAATTCCATGAGCATAGAGGACATCTTTAAGAAATAGTGGTCGACCACCATTCAAGACCAGCTGACAATAGCCAATCCCTAAGACTTCCTCTTTAGAGTTGTTTCCCATGTATATCCACCTTGTTCCCCGTGGAACACTGCGGAAATCAACAAAAGAATCTCGATCCTTTGTTACGTGGTCTGTTGCTCCTGAGTCTACGATCCACAAAGGACGAGATTCAGTTTGGAAAACAGAACTTGAAACAAATGCATAACACTTATACACTTCGGTAAAATTTACCTTAGGAGCTGTGCAATCTTTTGCAAAAAGCCCCTTCGTCTGCGATTGTAACATTTCACCCTAGAAATGTTAAAATCTTTCTTGCCCTTCTTTTGAATTGGAACACTGCCCACTATTCTCTTTGCCTTCTTCTTGAAGAACCTCTTGTTCCTCTCCTTGGACTTCAGACCAGGACTTGAACTAGCCATGTGAACCTCAGATGTCACACTAAGAGAGGCCAGACGGTCCTCTTCCAGTTCAAGATGATGAACTACATCGTCAAAAGGTCTTAATGTCGTTGGTATGGGTTAGATGTAACTTCATATGCTCCCACCCAATCGGCAGAGAACGTATCATAGATTGAACTTTCTGCTCCTCAAGAGCATAAATCGCACTAAGCATGTGTTGTATATGTGAAACTTTTTCACGATCATCATTCATCGCACTAAGCATGGTGATGTGGGCAGATGAGTTCTTCCTCTTCCAGGCTTGATAAGCCTCAAGGTCCCTCCTTGCTTGAACGGTGGTACCCTCTTCAGGAGGAACCATTATTCTCTCCAGAGTGTTAAGAACCTCTTGTTCTTCAATTATGTATTGGACTTTCATAGCCCAAACTTTATAATTGTCACCGTTCAAACGAAGGTCCTTATTTAGTTAAGCAACTATTGCTTTTGAAGCAGGAATAAAAAAAACCGCTAAAGACAAAAGTAGCACTAATAAGTCAGCGATACACCATATTTATTATAAGATCATTTAAAACTAAAAATAGTGTTTCGTTTACGTAAAATCGAACATCCATGCGCAATGCATCCAGTCACCATTTACATAGGCTAATACAAACACCATATTAGGTTTTAAATTTCCAATAATAAATATATATTTAGTTTTGTTTTAGATTATATTTTAATTTATTTAACATTTATACTTCTCTTAAGTATAAAACTAATGAGTAATATAACACTTAGTTATAATCTCAAAATAAATAAATTAAAAATTAATAAAACAAATAACTAAAATAGCAATGTTTAACAAATAAATATTTTATAATACCATAAAAATATCCAACATTTAGTCAAAATTACCACCATAATAAAAACTTTAGCACAAAGCCCTTCAATACAAAATTGAAAAAAAAAATCAGCAAGAGAAAAAGTGAAAAATGAAGAGCTTAATCTTCATTTCCATCGAGTTGAACTATCTCAATTTCCTTTTGAGGTGACTGGGATCATCTCTACGAACTTATAGTAGAGATCCAAAAGCATGTTCACAACACCTTTAATAACAGCATCCAGACATGGGCAACGAACCAACTTGTTACCTCTAAGTAACATAGTTCTAGGATTATAAGAAAACTTAGCTCCCGTTTCAGCCAAGTTCAACACAAATACTTTGCATTGGGATCCATAATCCTGTTCAGGAACTAATCCTTCAATGGAGTCCACTAGTTCGTCAAAATCAGAATTTTCTTAAAGTACATTTCACGAAAAGCCTTTTTTGCAAATTTTAACATTTTTAATTGATCAATTCCAGAGGAAAATCCTCCTTTCTAGACAAGCTCTTGGATTTCACGGTTTAACGCATTAAACCGCTCCATAACTCTAACAATATCCTCTTTTTCTAACGAAGGATACCGTTTAGAGAAAAGCTTATTTACAAGTTTTTGTCGAGTCCTTGTCTCCTCCTGAGAGTGGATTATTTTCACCGTTTTTGCGAAAATTGCCATTTCTATAACACATATAGAAATAACAAAAACTTGTTAATGATCAATAAAAAAATCAGTCAATAAATACACAATAAATATACTGAATTTTCTTGAATTTATTAAACATAAATTAAGCATTTATACACAATAAATACTAGTAAATTTAGTTTAAAAATATCAAATGAATTCCAAAAATTCATCAAAATATACCAAAAATTTAAGAAAAATGTAAAATTTAATTCTGGAAAAAATTTGACGAAATTTGGATGCCGGAAGACACCGCACGGGCCCACACGCGCCCACTGAAGCTGCTCCACGCGCGGATATGCGCCTCCACGTGCTCCAAGGGTTCTGCTGACTCACGCACCACGTGACAACTTGTAATTCGTGCTGACATGGCCATCTGCCACGTGTCAGTACCTGATTGGGTCAACGAATGACGTGGATGATGATGTGGCATGCTGATGTGGCACTGCCTTGACACGTGTCATCACCCTATTGGTCCACAGTGATGATGTGGCACAATCACAACTGTTTTGAAACGTGGCAACATGCTATTGGTCTATGTGTTTGACACGTGGCAGTTGACCGTTTCAAACACGGTTGACTCTGTACACGTGTCGTTACGTTATTGGGCGGACTTTTCAACCATCAGAAAATCAACCAATCCCGTCTCGCCACGTGTCCAGCAGACCTAAACTTCCCCAATAGTCATGCAGCCAATCCCAGCCATAGTGGTGGCGCGTGAGGTCCACGTGCCGCCTTCCAGGCCTCCGTTGGCCGTGATATTTGACATTCCGACTCGATTTTTCGTGCTGATTTCCGTGGTGTGGTCAGATTTACGAAATTCGGACAAAAAATTTTGACACTTTGTACTGTTGGATCAAATACGTTTTGACACGGATAACAATACAAATCCGTATCAAAACAAACAAAAACGTATTCAAAATGAACAGAAACATATTCTTTTCATGGAATATCAGATTTCAATGTCTATGGAAATCATTTTGACGCGGATTTCAATATAAATCCGTACCAAAACGAACAAATATGTATTTAAACGAATAAATAAGCATTTAAACGAATAAAGAAACGTATTCTTATTCACGGATTTCCATAAACCAAGATATGAACACATCAATTATTCATGGAATACCAGAAAACTAGAATCGAACACATCAATCTATAAACCTTTTGGCTCTGATACCAATGAAGTTAGAATTCCATAATCAATATACAACGAATGTATATTTACCATAAACAGAATAAATAAACAGACTTACAGTTTATATGCAACGGAAACTCGTTTATGGAATGGATCTGATCTACGCCAGAAATCGGATCGTTCTGGTTGCCTTTCCTACGAGTGTATGAATACACTGAGTACATGCTATATCCGTGAATTCTTCCGACGAATGAAGAAGTGTATCGTGTTTTCTCTGTAGGGATGTTTTCCCGGAACTAAAAGGGAATCTCTATGATTATCCCCTCGTACGGAAATAGAGAAACTTCTTCTCTATTTATAGTGGAAATCTCAACTTCCATCTATATATAGGGTTCGACCAAATTACATATTTGGTCCCTGTAATTTACATATAATTACAGTTTAGTCCCTACTATTCCAAAATATAATGGGCGGACCAAAAACCAACCTTTTTTCGAAAATATGCATTCTTAAGCACAATTATTACATTACAAGAAAACAAAAAGTTAAAGAAAAAATTTTAGTAGTATCAAGAAAAGTAAAAACAAAATAAGTTTCGATCTCCACCCTTGATTTTAGGTATTAAATATGAACTCTAGGATCACCCATGAAAAGAGAACTGGGAGGCACACAACGATACACACAGATTCTGCTTTCACCGTCGTCCGTTATTGCGAATCCATCAGTAGATTCTCCGGCAGCCACAGTCCGAAGTCAGATCAACTACTAACTGTCCATCCTCTTCTCCGCTGTCCTGCCGTATTCATATCATCAATTCGAAGCAAGGATAAGTTGGAGTTTCGCCTAATTCGAATATGGCTTTGAAACCTAGATCCATCCATATGAACCGGCCTTTGAGCGCGTGAACACTCCACCAATTCACTTCAGCTCCGGTGACTAGTTCTTCCGAACTTCAACTGCGCTCCGACGACTTCCTCGGCTTTAGTGAGTGCAATTCCTGCATTTTTTCTTTGTTAAATTCCATTTTTCTATAAAGCAAGATGATCTCAACATTTTCGTTAAAGCTTCATTACATGGATAAAATGGATATTGTTTCCGAGCTTGGTCGAATGTAATCTGAATAAGCTTTTTGTGATCATATTTTTCTAATTCATGTTCTGATTATGACTTGTTTGGAGATGAATTTCTCTGGCAATAAATTTAATTATCTCGAAATTGGTGCTTTTTCTTTAAAATAGTTGGGAATTATGTTGATAGTGGTTGTATTTCAGTTTGCTCAAAGTATAATTCTGAAAATGTATTTGGATAGATAAAAGGAAATTGTGTTGATACTGCAGAGGCAGTGCTACGCAGTTGAGAAAATGTAATGAGCTTAAGCTAGGTTTAAGTTTGCTTAGCTCGTGCTTCATTTGCTTAAGTAGGTCCAGTTTATTTCCATTTAATGAACTGAGCTTGTTTATCATTCCAAATAAGATACTTTTGGAGACAATTAATAGCTTGTATTGTGCTTGAGCTTTGAAAGTGAGCCTTCCAGAGCTCAACTTTTCTCATCCTTAGCCCTATATTATTCCATTCGCAGTCGGCTGTGCTTATGCACCTTGGGTTCCTTGCGTTCTTGTTCTATATTCTATTGATATAGTTTCTTATCATGATGAATTGTGCTTTTCTTTTCTAGCTCAAAGAATTCGATTTAATATATTTGCGTTTAGTTTATTTCTCCAATAATGTTTGTTTTCGTAATATAAACTTCACGGTCCTTTTGCTGGGATAAATGGTCCCAAATATTT
This sequence comes from Euphorbia tirucalli, assembly GCA_039660915.1. Lineage (NCBI taxonomy): Eukaryota > Viridiplantae > Streptophyta > Magnoliopsida > Malpighiales > Euphorbiaceae > Euphorbia > Euphorbia tirucalli. The sequence goes on from CM077639.1 coordinate 20,590,422, forward strand.
TGGCACCCTGTAGTTTTGCATCTCTATGTTCTCAAAGTTCCAAATCTTCGTGCATTTGTATTGAAATTCTTGCCTTCATTTTCTTTGTTACAAAACAGAAAATGCGCGCTCATCCAATAAAGTAGTTGCTGCCTGAGATTCCTGGCATTTGTCAAAGAAGTGCTGCTTGCATATTATTTCCATTTATTAGGGTGTTAGGAAGATATAAGATGGATGATGGTGGACAGCATCATAATGGGAGGCACAATCCATACTTCAAGGCACCTAGTTCTCCGGTAAAAAGTCTTTTCGTCTGAATTATTGTGCATTTGTTTTGTTTTTCTCATGCAATTTAATAGCGATGTAAGTTGAAAATTGTCCATTTATGTAGTGGAATATGGCGCCCCCACATCTACTTAAGGAACAAACTAATGCCTTGGTGATGAACAAGAAGATTATGGCCATTCTTGCTGACCGGGATGCTGCCATTCAAGAACGGAATATGGCACTCGCTGAAAAGAAGGAAGCCTTGGCTGCACGAGATGAGGCACTCCAGCAGCGAGAAAAAGCCCTTGCTGAGCGGGATAAAGCCTTGATGGAGCGAGACAATGCTCTGGCGGCCATTCAATACCAGGAAAATGCTATGAACTTTCCTTTAGGCAATGGGAATCGTGGTCCGAGACGTATTCCCCACCCTGTATACAGTTCAAACGAAGTGGCAGAAGCTCTTAATACTGGGGATATGCACATTACTGATGCCTTCCCTATAAATACAGTTCCAGCTGAATCCACCAAGGCACGGCAAGCAAAGCAAACAAAAGAGAAAAAGATAGGCTCGCTGAGGGCTACAAAGTCGCCAAGGAAGGGAAATAAAGTAGGTGAGGATCTCAATAGACAAGGCACTTCTGAGGGAAAGAAGATTAAGACTGATTGGGATATTCAGGATGCGGGATTGAACCTGGTCACTTTTGATGACTCCACCATGCCATCGCCTGTTTGCTCATGCACCGGAGTTCCACACCAATGTTATAAATGGGGCAATGGTGGGTGGCAGTCATCATGTTGCACCACCACCATGTCATCATATCCATTACCGCAGATGCCAAACAAGCGCCATGCTCGAGTTGGTGGTCGGAAGATGAGTGGTAGTGTCTTCACAAAACTGCTCAGTCGGTTGGCATCAGAAGGACATGATTTAACAATGCCTCTCGACCTCAAAGACTACTGGGCCAGACACGGAACAAATCGCTATATCACCATTAAGTAGACGTTCGCAGGATCTTTCACATTGGTTTTAATTTATCAGTCTTCTTATTGCAAATATTGCTGAACTGCTTTTTATGGAAATGTGAAAGCTTCTTGGAAAATAGAATGTTCCTTCGCATCTTGGTTCGTTTTAGGCTGCTATAATTTAGGCCGATACATTTGTCCTATTGCAGGGGCATGGATCATTTAGGTGACTGGCGATTATGCTCCTACGCAATCTTGATGCCATGCGAGATGTGTTCACTTCTGTTGCTACTTTGCAATGGGAATCATCAGCCGAGAGAAGCTTTAGGTAAAGTCTTAACCTTGAAAGAGAACTGAAGCTTGTTGGCATTATTTAGAATAGATGACGCAACTTAGAGCTTAAGCGGGATGGATTTTACCTTCAAAGTTATCTGTTTAAGAAAATGATAGTTGTCTGATCAATCAAGTCAGCATCTGTTAAAACAAATTTACCCGACCAAAATTTTACCAATTTTGAGAAATTGGGACAGGAAGATTTTCAATTTATTCTTCAAATTTAAAAAATTTTCTTTGATGTAGGTAACTAACTTAGCTTGTGTTTCTAGTGTCCGGCCTTGACACCCAGATCTGTTTTACAAACTTATATTCGATGCCATTTCAAATTTCAAACCTTTTCATCCAAATCTGCTGCATAATTTCTACTTTCTGCTCATTCTGTTCCTCCTTGGCATGAAAACCTAACCCACACGTTGGGCTGCAGATTTGAGAGCTTTTTTTTTTTATTCTGACAAACCTTAGAATCTTACACTTCTACATTAATATCTTGTGCAACAAAGATCCGAAAATGTGTGTTCTTTACCCATCGATGAGAAGGTTTTGTCACACCAAATTTCGACAGTAAGAGATGAGCTTGCTTCTTTTTTGTCAGATATATATTTTGGTGAGGGGGAAATTTGGGGATTGAACAGGAGATCCTCACCTTCCATTTCAGAAAGCAAACTAATGTTTATTTGCTATACTATACACCAACTGAATGTCTTCTGAAACTGTAATCCATTGAAAATCCTGTACTTGTTGATACTTGCTACAGAAACCAATGATGTTTGTGCCCAGTTGATTTTCAAATGGATATTGGCGTTGAGATTGCCTTTCAGGCTATCACTTCCATTGACCATTGCTAAGTTGGAAATTGACTTAATCTTATTATTGACATTGTTATTGTTATTATATTAACCAATGATGTTTGTGCCCAGTTGATTTTCAAATGGATATTGGCGTTGAGATTGCCTTTCAGGCTATCACTTCCATTGACCATTGCTAAGTTGGAAATTGACTTAATCTTATTATTGACATTGTTATTGTTATTATATTAACTCGTGCTATGTCATACAATTATTTTACAATTTAAATCCAATAATTTAAGAGAAATTGGGAGTCCAATAGGTTAAAAGAAAAGCTAGACATGAGGATTTTACGCAATATATATGTAGCTTTTTCTTGAGGTTACATTTGTATGTTCGAAGTTTCAATCGACATGGACTCCTTAACCCTCCCCCCCAAAAAAAAAAAATTGTTCGACATCAATGATTCCAAATGTGTTCTCTACATGTGTTCTCTACTATCTTTATCTTGTAGTTTTTCACTTTTGGTAAAGTAATGATTTTTGGTGTCACATGAATTTCCATTCGGTTGTGAAGAATATGGAATATAAATAACATATACGTTTTTGCAAGTCATTATACTAGTAGGTTAAACAAAACACGTAGTTTTTATGATCTTATTACTTTTGCTATTATAATACTGTAAGTATTAATTCACTTTTTGAAATTGAAAAAATTATTTATTAGATTTTGATTTGAGAAAATCTTACTATTAAAGAATGAGAACAAGAGGCAAGGTCATAATATCTCGATGTCGGGCTTTGACACGTTTAGGGAGAAGAGTTTTCAGATAACTTAATTTAAGTCACACGCAAGTTTAATGCTTTCATTAAGTATATGGCTCATTAATTAATTAATTAATTAAATTAAGAATTTAATCAAATAATAAATCATAAAATTAAATATATTCTGGGCAAAGATACTTTTGATATTTAATCCAAAGGTGTTTTATTAATTTGTATTAATTTATAAGAGTTACGAATTAAGGGATCAACTTATAATTGTGAGACTTAATTGATTAATGTTTCTTGCTTTAGCGAGTATTATGTAACTATTCAACTTATTGAAAGAATTTATCATTAAAAGCTTATCCAATGGATGATATATTACCAAATATCAAGACCCAATGGAAAGGAAGAGGTTTCCACCTTTTTTTTCTTTAAAGATTGCATTTGGGCTGCCATAGGGAAAAAGATGCAAGAAAGAGTTCTTCCATTTTTCTAAGAGGAGGAGCTTGTTTTGGTGTTAAAGCAAAAGACTTGGCGTGGACAAGGTAGATATGTCCTACAAAAAGTCTTCTAGATCTTTAAGAGTGAAGGATCTTAATCCTTCTTTATTTGATTTGAAAATTACAAACAATGCTAGCAGTATATCTAAGGTGGGTATTGACATATATATCACTTTCTAGCAATAGTGGGAGAAATTTTTTCACAGTCGAATGTATTTTTAATATTCATTCTCCAAGAGAGAAAAATGTTTATATCTTCTTTTTAGTCACATTAGACATATAAAAATAATAATCGTAAAGAATACCATGGTATATACAAGTGAAAATATGAAATAAAGTGAATATTTGCAAATAATTATTCAATTAACCAATATCTCATATATGATTATTAGCTATTTAAATATTTAATGTGTAAAAAAAAAAAAAAAAAAAAAAGAATTTCAAACATATATAAAAATTGAAAACAATCAAACATATACAAGAGTATTTAAAGATAAAAAAAATTATTTAAAGATAAAAAAAAAATTGTCTTTCCATACAAATTTTTTTAAAGGTAAGGACATAGGTAGTTCTAATGCCATGTCCATGGTCTCACTTTTGGTAACATGGTACATCAACATTTCGAAAAATGTAACATTGCAACCCAACATTATTCTAAAAAATAATTGACGATGGCTATAAAATTGTCAAGTTCATTCAACCATTCCATAAAATTGCAAATGGGGCTTTAGATACTATGAGTGCCCATTTCTCATTCTTAATTGATTCCAACCAATAAAAATTTAATAAATATCACTGACATGGCATTCTCACATATAATACGTGTCAAAATTTTACGAGCATTGCACATGTGGGTACCACGATAATGATACCTGTCACTTTTTTTATTGAGCTAACGTGGTTCGACTTTGGTTTTCAGACTTTGAGTTGATTTCTCACGATCAAATTAGACTTGAATAAATTTGTTGAGTCGGATTAGCAATTTTATTAAAGAAACTCAAACTTCATACCTCTATCCGATTTACTCATTTCCCACCTAATACAAGTACAACCAGCTTTAAATTACTTAGGCCATTGATTGTTGGTAGTACTTAACAAAGTAAATCATCATCAATTAATCAACTGAATTTCGTGGAATTTGCAGCACTAAATTTAGTTTTGCAGAAACAAACAAAACTCGTACAGTTAGGTAGTGGAGTTAGAAAAGCACTCCAATAATTAATTTTAATCAAGCAAAAAGGTAGACTCCCACTATGCAAGTGAAAATTTGCAATGCCAAATTATATGGGTTAGTGAAGTAATGGATAAAAGTCGCTAAAAAAATTGAGATTGAAAGCTACATTTCACTTTCTTTCTATCTTTATTTATAGCCTGACCCCCAATTTGCTCTTAACTGTTTCCCAAAAGTTAATTTACTCCTTTAACTCTTAAAATTATCAATTTAGTTCACTAACTATTCAATTTTGAATAAAATACTATCTGTAATGGATGACAAGCAGAGATTACAAGTTACTTGTGTTATAGAATTACCGACCAAAATTAGTAAGGTTCCGAGAAGTCCAAGGCAGAGCTTCAATTCTACAATTCCAAAACCTAATTTCCCCTTCATATTCATCATTTATCTCACCTCTGTTTTGTGCAAGAGGAAAAATTAACTAAGGCAATACTCAATTAGCAATCCAAAAATGATTCTAAGTCATTAATCATATCCGACTTCGTGAAATAGAAAGATATGAGATCATTAGGTTTCGTTGAGTTATGCAAGACTTGATTTTTTCTTACTAATTTGAGAGAAAAAAATTATCGTTAGATTATATTTGTTAATTGTGTTCACCGTTTGCGCATCATGTTGACGCATCGATATCATCCATTACAGAGAGCATTTTGTTCAAAATTGAATAGACGGATTAAATTGGTGATTTTGAGAGTTGAAAGACTAAATTTATTTTTAAAAGATAGTTTAGGGTAAATTGGGGTTATGGATTTCTTTATATATATATATATATATATATATATATATATATATATATATATATATATATTTGAAATTTTGTTTTGAAACGGAAGGGAGAAAAATCAAATAGAACATAGCATTTTTTACTTTATAGGGTACAAAAATTTTCATTGTACAGTTTCTTTTTTTTTTTTTTTTTTTTTTTAAAATTAAGAATTTATGCTCAGATTAAATTAATGCCTTTCTCGGCGTTTTGGCTAAAGATCAAGTTTACGTACGTTGTTGTTGTTGTTGTTGTTAGGTATTATATAATTAGCAATAATTTTTTAAAATAAATTGTTGCAAACTGAAAGCTAATGATTGCTGCCAATTGTTGCAAAAGTTAAGCAATTATAATAATTAATTCCGTTATAGCATTGCACCTAAAATCAAGAAACTGCGTACCATCACAAGTTCTTGTTGCACTAATTAATGAGGATAAACGTTTGCAAATATCATTTATCGTATTATGGGATTAGGGGTTCTAAAACACATCTTAAAAGCATAGATGAGGAATTACCATATATTAACCAAAATACACAAAGATAAATCTAAGAATAAATACAATCCTTATCACCCTCCTCCTTCAAGATGGACAGAGGAGCACAATTGTTCGATTTGGATTTCAAGAATGCAAATCTTGACCGAGCCTAAGGCTTAGTGAAAATTTCAACCGTTTGATCATCCGTTGAAATATATCCAACATTATAGGTCGCCTTTTTTTGCTTGGAATGCTTGCAATTTCTTGTTGGTTGGTTCTCCACCATTGTTTTCATCAATAATAAACATTTGTTTAGAGAATGACTTGGAGTTTGCCATTGCATCTGTCTAGCTCATCACATCACAGATGTTGCCATGGAAAATTTTTTCTGACTTCAAAACATCTTTGTCTAAAAGCTGAATCTTCCTGCTTGAACCCTTTAAAAAAAGGGACTTGAACACTATTAAAAAAAAAAGGACGTTGGTTGTCCTTGTTAGTGACACTCTAATAGCTTAGTGATAGGACATGCAAATACCTAGTAGTAATTCTCAATATGTAGAGCAACAATGGAATAACTAGGATGAACTTTCTTATTGTCAAAAAACACAAAATGACCTTACACTAACAAGGAACACAGAGACTCGGTCCCCTTTCCCTCCAAGCGAAGCCGGAATACTCAAAATAGCAAAACACATACTGACCCCTAGACACAACATACACAACATTTATTATCACAGCACACCACTAGCAGACAACTAACAATTACAGTCACATATGCTTTGTTCTTCTCTCATAGACTTTCCATACTCTAGGCCTAAATGTTGGTGGACCTGGCCCATTATTGTCATTGCACCTGGTGCAAAAGCATTCTTGTCCTTAAGGCTGAATTCAGGAGATTAAGCCCGAATCAATAACTCATCCTCCAACGAAGCGTCTTCTATTTTTCCATTCTTCCCCTGTATCAGACGCTAAGTCACTTACTCTTCCTCGCGTGTAATCTTTCTTGTTGATTGGACCTTATCCGGTTGAACTGAATTTGATAATTCAACCTCAAATCCTTCTGGTAGGGTCAAAGCTTCTTACAAGGGCTGATCTATCTTCTTCAACATTGAGACGTGGAAAAATAGGTGAATCCTTGAATTTTCTAGTAATTGCAGTTCATATGCAATTGATCCAATACGTCACTTTACCTGGAATGGGCCATAGAAACGGGCAACTACTTTCAAGATCACACTCCTTCCAACTGACTATTGTTTGTGAGGTCTAAGTTTCAAATAAACCTAGTTCCCTTTCTTAAAGAACACATCCCTTCTATGCTTGTTAGCATCTTTCTTCATCGCCTATTAGGCCTTGGTTAAATTGAACTTCAATTGTGATAATGCTTCAATACAATCTGTCAATTCTTAGGCCACCCACTCAATTTTAGTTCCTCTCGGTATATACTACAATGAAGTTGGAGGTTTACATCCATATATTACCTCAAACAGAGTGGTCCCAAAAAAGACATGATAGAAGAGACGTGATTGGTAGTGTTAAACCAGTATCAGCCCATGGTAACAAATATGCCCAAGTGCATGGCATTTCCACAGCCAAACATCTCAAATAAGTTTCAAGACAACAATTGTTACTTTTGTTTGCCCATCCATCTCCAGGTGATAGGCTGAGGAAAAGTTCAGTTGTGTTCCTTGCATTTGAAAGAGCTCCCTCCAAAATGCACCCATGAATGTCACTAACAATGGCTTGAGGAACACTGTGGAGATGCACAATCTCCTTTACAAAGGTTTCTGCTAGTGACTTAGCTGAAAATGGGTGTTTCATTAGTATGAAGTGAGCATACTTACTGAGTATATCCATAATCACTCAAGTTACTTCAAATCCCTTAGATTTTGGGAGACTAGATATGAAATCCATAGAAATTTTGTTCCACACAACTTCTGGAATGTATAGCAATTGGAGCAGCCCTACCAGGGCTAAAGTGGAGGCTTTAAACTGCTGGCATATGTCGTAATTACAAACATATTCTTGCATCATTTTGCTCATCCCTACCTAGTAGATATTGGCCGCCAACCTCCGATAAGTTCTATAGAATCCCGAATGTCCTTTTATTAGTGACGAATGGTAGTCCTACAATAGAGATGCTATCAAGGATGAATTAATAGATATGACCAGCCTATTTTTGTATAAGAGGACCCCTTCCTTAATTTGAAATCCAAGTTTACTAGTGGGCTCTTTAATTAACTATGCTCTAATTTTAGCTAACAAACTATCTTCTCTTGCTTCCTTCAGTAATTAGGCCCCTCCTTCCCATTTGGGATAAGATTTTAACCAAATCATTTTGCCTTCTTCCCCTCTCCTTGAAAGAGCATTAACAACATTATTCAACTTCCCTAGCTGCTAGAAAATCTCAAATTGATATCCCAACAGTTTAGCCATCCTTTTTTATTGATCACTGTTTGTAACGCGTTGCTTTAAGAGGTGTTTAAGACTTTCTCGAACTGATATCCCAACAATTTAGCCTTCTAATTTTATTGATTACTAGTAGTAATGCGTTGCTCCAAGAGGTGTTTAAGGCTTTCTGATCAATAAAAATTTTGAACTTGCAACCTATGAGGTAAGTCCTCTAATTTTAAATCGCTAAAGCCAGCCCCATGATCTCTTTTTCATAAGTCGATTTCGCCAAATTTTTGTCAACTAATGCCTTGCTAAGAAATGCAATGGGCCTAGAACTCTACATCAATATCGCCCCGACACCTCTACCCGATGCATTGATGTGAAAATTTGTAAGTGCATAAAATCGTATTAAGTAATAAAGTGTAAGTAGAGATCGTTCCCATGAGGATTGTTTACTAATTCTGAACTAATTCACAAAAACTATTCACTAAACAAACAACAAATAAGGATTTGATTTATATTAAACTAAGAATTAAATCTGAAGACAATAAAAGCAATAAAAATAGGTAGAGAAAATTCAGTGGAAAAGAATATCCAGGATATTAATTTCATACAACTCTTAGCCTAATTAATATATTGTATATTCAAACAGTTTAATTACTTATGCAACAGATAATGATTTGATGTCAATAATATTCCCTCTCAAGACATCTAAATATATGTCAATAACCTTATCTCTCAATAGTGATTAATAACCTATAGTTAACTCACTAAGCATGAATCATTCAAAAACTCCACGCAAGTTCAAATTATATTACTCTTTTTCAAATCTAAATTTATGATCCTATTATCTTAGTTCTGATTTTGATAGTATTCTCTCTCGGTACTCTATACTATTTCAATCTATAAATATGCAATTGGTGATCAAGCAAAAGTACGCATTAAGCAAGATAATAAGATTTGCATAAATAAAGTAAGAAAACTATAATAATTTCATAAAAATAATAAAGTGAACTACATCAACATCCTAGATAATAGAGAGTATAGCTACTCATAGTATTTAAGACATACAAATAAGAAATAAGAAACAAGAACATAAAGAAGAGAAGAAAAACTCTAAGGTTGGTGTAGACGCCTTCGTCAAATTCCTTCACCTTGTAGCCTCCACTTCATAGCTGGAATTCCTCTCCAAAAATACAAAATTGAAACTAAGTTATGGGATCTCTCAAACTGAAGATCAAAAGCTCTTCAAATAGGAGAAAACACCATCCTAAACTAAAAAGAAGACAACTAACCTATAAACTCCAAAACTTCCCAAAAACTTTAACCTTTTCCAATTAAAACTCCTAACTCATTAAATCCCAATTAAACAGGAACTCCTCAAAATATTTCCAGTCCAAGTCTCCTAAATGGATTAGGAAGACAAAAATTGTAGGAGAAAAAGTCAACACAACAGGTTTGATCTACAAGACCAGGACCAGCTGCAGAACATCTAAGCGAACTTTTTCAATACAACTCTGATTGGAGTGATTCAAGATGTACTGGAAAGCTAATGAACAGCCGCACAACTTTGCAGAATATCTCTGAAGCTGAAACAGCTGCCAACTATCTCGAAAATCCAGCTGAAATCTTGATTCCAACAATCCTTCCTTAATCAGAATTCCGATTTAATCAAAAATCTCATATTTAACACCTAAAAGAGAAAAACACAACTACATAAGGACAAATAGATAAAAGATAACGATTGACCAAATAAATACTAAAACCTAAACTAAAAATGCATAAAGTAAGGAGAAAATACTAAAATAATCCTAAAAATGCATATATGAAAATGAGTTATCAAATTCCCCCACATTGGATCTTTGCTTGTCCTTAAGTAAGCTAAGACTTCAAGGAAAACTACCCACATGAAATTGATTGTGGCTGAACTGAAGTAAATCCTTAACCGTTCATTCAAGAAAGCTAAGGGCACCAAAATTCCATAAGAAGTTTCCAAACTCTACAAGCCAATAAGCTTAACCATAAAAACCAAAAAATCAAAGAAGTCGGCATAAACAAAACATCCAACTCAACTTCACAAGACTTAGTTAATTGAGAAATTACCACATTTTATTTAATTAACTTACTTTAGACAAGTGATCCAACTTAGAAGGACATCTGGAGATTTTAAGCTTTTATTCACATTTAAAGCACTATAAACCAAAATTAATATCAAGATTTAAGCAAAAGGTCAATATTCCAATTTTTTGAGTATTGAAAAGGCCTTCAATAAAGGGGTAACTCTCCCCATAATTTACGCTCCATACACAAAGTCATTTTTTTTAAATTTAACTTTGCTTAAGGTGAGGTGGGCTTATCACCCAACTCAAAACTCATAGGTATTGGAATGCAAAAGGTCTTGTTTTCTTTTGAGCAATGATAAGGGTCCCTCATGAGAAGTTTGCTCTCCCTCTTAAGCCACTCTCCATACACAAAGAATGATTTTTTTCATAACTTGCTTAAGGTGAATTGATCCCATCTCCCAATTCAAGATTTAAGGGTAATCGAGACAATTGAATTATATTAATTAACATTCTCAGCACAATTCATGCAATATTATCAACTGTAAGGTAGACTCTAGTTATCCCATCATTCACAAGTTGGCAATAAACTCAATTACTTCACATTAGCTAACAAATTTTTTGAAAGCAATTAATCAATTAAACTTCATCAAATTTTTTCAAAATTAAATTTAGAGAATATGCAAACCAAGCTTAACTCCTAATTCTTATGACAAACCCACTAACATGCTTTGTTTCTAATCTTCCTATTTCCAATTGGTTCATTATATTCAATGATGACAAAAATTAGGATTTTCCAAGGGCTAAACCAAATCAATTTCAAACTTTGAATTTAATTCTAATCTACTTGTAGACAAACAACTAAGAATCCGATTTGTGGTAGGAAACATGCAAAAACTAAATGCAATTCCTAAGTTAAACTAGCACATGCAGACATAAATTGAACAACTAAAAGAAAAAAAATTAAAAATTAACCCTAAAAATCATCCCTAATTTTTCCCTTCCCCCACACTAATCATGCAAAAAGCCTCGATTTGCAACGATAATAGAGAAAAGTAGAAAGAAGGGAAAAAGAACTCCTTTAATCATGAGACGAGCTGGCATCATGTAAAGAGGCTTCAGAGAAGAAACGTTCCATCATCCTCTTCATCTCGCGAACCTTCTCATGATACGTATCAATTTTAGTAGCCAAGATATGCCATCCTTCCCTCTTATCCTATACACTTTCCTTACCTTTGCCCTTGGTCCGCTTAGTATAATCATAAAATTTCACCAGATTTAAAGTAAAAGTTAGCTTTATTCAAATGTGCATAAGTGAATTTGGCGGCACCAACTCTAGGCAAATCAAAATTGGGATTCAAAAATTTAAACTTACTCATAGCAATCTTAGTCACTATATGACCCAGTCCCAAAGCTTTCCTAGGAAAATTAGGCATTTCAACCAAATATTTAAACAAAAAGCGAGCAGTGTTGAGAGGATGCTCATTCAGAAGACACCAAAAGAAGAACAATTCATTCGTACTTACTCTATTACTCTCCTTCTTTCCAACAACGGACGAACACAGAAATTTGTAGTATTGTCTTTAATCATCACTATCCGAGCACCATTAGTGTCAAATTCATCGTCCCCAGTCAAAAGATTCCAAGTCTCATTGGGATTAAATTCAGGCACAATTTCACATAATCCATCCAGGGGAAACAGAAAGAGGTCACAAAGCTTTTATAGAGACAAATCAAATTCAAATTGTCACTAACAACATTTTCATGAAAAGCAACAATGGTATAGAATTCATACATTAACTAAGGAAAGGAAGGCAATTCAGCAGAAATAAGAGACGCCCAACCAGCTGTCTAACAACATGTTTAAACTCATCTTTTAAACTAAATTTAGCGAGCATAATTTCATCAAAGTATATAAAAGGTTGAACATCCCTAGTCACTAGACTCAAATACTTCTCACCCTCCTCCTTAATCTTTAAAAGAAAAAGGCAATTGTATTCACAAGAGAGTTTATTGACTGTACCTGAAAAGCTTTCTTTCTCTTTGGCCATGTCAGCAAAAACATCAGTCTTCTTCCGTTTGGCACTCATCTTGACCCTATGAGGCATGGTTAATGCAAAAGAACCAAAATCCATAAATATCAAATCTAGGGTAAAGGGAGAAACTTGTAAATTGGAATGGAAGAAGATGGAGAAATTTGGGTAAAAAGGGTGATTTAGGAAGAATGGATGAATGGGTTTTTGTGGTGGAGGAAGAAATTGGAGAAGAGGAGAAGGTGTGGAGATGGGAGGTTTTAGGGTTTTGAGAAGAGAGGAGAAGAAGAAGAAGAAAAGAAAAGAAGGGTTTAAGTGGGTGAGGGTCTTGAAATAAAAGGGGGGGAGAGGCTTTAATGGTTTTACTGCCGGTGCTGCCTCGTCGAAGGCAGCAGGGGCACACTTTCTACTTCCACAGGCTGGATGCAGCTCGACGAGGTGCTGCAAGTGGCGTGCAAAGCTGCCTCAGCGAGGCTTAGGTGAGGCAGGGTGGCTGGACCTTCTGTTTCCACAGGCGGAAGACTCAGCTCGCTGAGGTGTCATCGAGGCGAGACGGGGCTGACTTGCTGCTCCTAAGGGCTATTGTAGCTCAACGAGGCGATAGGCGAAGGAACGCAGGTGCGCAGCAGGCTTCAGAAGCTACCTCAACGAGGCCTGGGTGAGGCAGTGTGGCTATCTCTACTGTTTCCATAGGGACAGCGTTGCCTCGGCGAGGGCAACTTGAGGTAGGCTTGCGCAACTTACAGTCCAGACTCTTTCTTTCTTTTTTTTTTTTTTTTTTGGTGAAAGAAAAACCTACAAAACAAAACCAACAAAAAGTTAGCAAAAATTAAAATAACACAAGCATGAATTTTAAAAGCACATAAAATTGGGTTGCCTCCTAATAAGCACTATGTTTAGAGTCTATAGCCTGACTTCAGATTCACCCTTTTAGGTGAGGATCATAGTGGCAAAAAAAAACCACTTTGCAACACCTTAACTGCTATTCTAGATGAACTAAAATGCCCTCCACATTCTAACACATAATAATGGTTTAAAATTCTGTGCACTTCCTTACTAGGTATGCATCTTCAGATTATTTAACCAGCACAATATTTATAAAGATGCGGTTCATCCAAAAAATAATGCTTTATGTCATGCATGAACTTTTTCTTTTGCTGATATGTCATGTTTTTAAGAAGGACATTACATGCTAAATAATTAGCAAAATCAGCAAACCAAGGAACATCAATAGATATAAATTTATGAATATTAAATAGTTGTTTATCAGGGAATGTTTCATTAATTGGCAGTTGGTCATCGGTTTTGTCCAAGTGTTCCAATCGAGAGAGATGATTGGCAACTGAGTTTTCTACTCCTGTTTTCTCTTTGATCTCCAAATCAAATTCCTGCAATAAAAGAACCCAACGAATTAGTCTTGGTTTAGCATCTATCTTTGCAAGAAGATAACGAATTGTAGCATGATCAGTATAAACTATTGTTTTTTATCCTATCAAGTAAGATATGAATTTATCAAAAGCAAACACAATAGCGAGGAGCGCTTTTTCGATTGTTGCATAGTTGAGCTGTGCATTATTGAGAGTCCGGCTTGCATAAGCTATGACATGAAGCTTTTTATCCTTCTTCTGCCCTAACACTGCGGCAACCGCAAAATCACTCGTATCACACATCAATTCGAATGGAGATTCCCAATCTAGGAAAGCTATGATAGGGGTAGACACTAATTCCTCCTTGATCCGGTTGAAAGATTTCAAACGCTCTTTGTCAAAGTTGAACGGTACACCTTTTAGTAGGAGATTACAAAGAGATTTAGAAAATTTTGAAAAGTCTTTAATCGGCGGTAGAATCTAAGGTTGTAAATGGGGCGGGGGCGGGCGGGGATTACATTTTCCATCCCCATCCCCAGATTATTCGGGGATCCCCATCCCCGCCCCGTTTATTAATCGGGGATAAAGTTCTGTCCCATCTCCGACTTCAGAGGGAATCGGGTCCCTGCGGGGATCCCCGTCCCCGTTTAGCTAATTTTATATTTTATAAAAAAACTATAAAATTTCAATTTTCACCCTTAAATTTATCCAAATATGCATTAAACTACAAACATAAAATTCTCAAAACTCAATTCTCAAATACATTAATATATAATTAATAATTATACATAAAATAACATCATCAGCTCCTACTTGGATTTTTCTCCAATTCCAATCTTCATTTTCATGCCAAATTTCCAATTGAAACTTAGCAAATTAGCAATATAAAATTCATAAGTTTCAGATTTTGTAAAAAATTAAATGGGAATAATTGACTAATGACAATCAAACATTACCGCGTCATCTCCATCTTCATCATCGAGAGTGAGAGTTAGGGATTTCAATAGAATTGCGTATTAATAGTTTATAGCAGAGTATTGGGAATCGAATTGGGTATTATTAGTTTATAAAATATTATTATTTTATTTTATAAAATTATAAGAAATAAATAAACAAATATAAATGGGGATTCAAGTAGTTAATCGACGATCCCCACGGGTCTTTAACGGGGATGGGGACAGGGGCCCGTGGGACGGGTAGGGCTATTACCATCCCCGTCCCCATTTATTAATCGGGGACAAATTTGTTGCCGTCCCCACCCCGCGGAGATTTTAATCGGAGATTTCCCATCTCCATCCTAGCGGGCCCCCTCTGGGGATGGGCCCACGTTACCCGATTGACAACCCTAATAGAATCCAACGTGCCCAAGGAAACTTCTTATGCCTTTTACTGAAGTTGGAGGCGGTAATTTTTCAATCACCTCTATCTTCGCTTTATCCACTTCAATTCCCTTTGCTGAAATTTTGTGTCCCAACACAATTCCTTCTTGTACCATGAAGTGACACTTTTCCCAATTCAGAACAAGGTTAGCTTCTTCACATCTCTGCAAGACTTAGGAAAAATTAGCTAGACATTGATCAAAATAAGATCCAAACATAGAAAAGTCATCCATAAATACTTTAATAAATTTTTCAATCATATCTGAGAAGATAGCCACCATGCACCGTTAAAAAGTTGCAGGCGCATTACATAAACCAAAGGGCATTCTTCTATAAGCAAAAGTACCATATGGACATGTGAATGTGGTTTTCTCTTGATCCAGTGGTGCAATAGGAATTTGGTTATATCCTGAATAGCCATTTAAAAAGCAATAAAAAGCATGTCCAGTAAGTTGCTCTAACATTTGATCAATAAGCAGGAGGGGAAAGTGATCTTTACGGGTTGCACTATTAAGTTTCCTATAATCAATACATACACGGCAACCTGTTACCTTCATTGTAGAGATCAACTCATTGTTCTCATTAGTAATCATTGTTGTCCCCCCTTTCTTGGGCCCAACCTGCACTGAGCTCACCCACCTATAGTCAAAAATAGGACAAATAATTCCAGTTTTGAGTAATTTAATCACCTCATTCTTCACCACCTCTTTCATGTTAGGGTTTAACCTATGTTGATGCTCAATGGTGGGCATGTGGTTTTCTTCCATTAGAATCTTATGCATGCACAAAGAGAGGCTAATCCCTTTAATGTTAGCAATGGTCCAACCTATTGCTCTAATATGGTTTTTTAAAACATGCAAAAGCTTTTTCTCCTCTTCTTTACTTAAAGATGCAGCAATAATGATAGGTAAAGTAGAATTTTACACAAGAATGCATATTTTAAATGCACCGAAAATTGTATCAGTTCAAGCACAAGTGGTTACTCTATAAAAGGAAGAACGGTTTGGTCTTTTGTAAGAGTTCTTCAATAACAAAAACCTGTTCTTGCTCATCTAACTCACATTTTTCAGAATCAATAAAATTTTCTTGAGCTTTATCCTCATATGTTTGAACACATTCATCAACTATATCAATCTTAAGACAAGATTCGTATTCCATGGGATATTTCATAGATTTGAAGACATCAAAAGTTACCTCTTTTTGCCCTACTCTTAAAGTCAACTTACCTCCTTCCACATCTATTAGAGCTTTGCTTGTGGCTAGGAATGGTCTACCAAAAATAAAAGGTACTTCTCTATCTTCTTCCATGTCAAGAATAATGAAATCTACCGGGAATATGAATTTTGCCCACTTTCACCAAGATATCTTCTATCACACCTCTCGGGTAGGCAATTGACTTGTCCGCTAATTTAAGAGAGACATTTATGGGCTTGAGCTCTTTTATCATTCTGAGTTTCCTACATACATATAAGGGCATCAGATTTATACTAGCTCCAAGATCACAAAGAACTTTTCTAAATTCAATATCACTAATTAAGCATGGAATAGTAAAACTCCTTGGATCTTTCACTTTGGTAGAAAATTTGTTTTGAATAATAGCACTGCATTCTTCAATCATCATGACTGTCCCAAGATTGTCAACTCTCTTTTTGTTGGTGATGATCTGCTTCAGGTATTTAGCACATTTAGGCATCTGTGATAATGCCTCAATAAGAGGAATGTTGATCTCAATTTTTTTCAGCTAGTCAAAGAAATTCTTAAATCCTTAATCCTCCTTTTCATTGTGCAATCATTGTGGGTACAGAACTTTGGGCTGATATAGTTTAAGCTCATCCCTGGGTACTTCATTTGCTACAAGCTCTTCCTTCTTACTTTCCTCCTTCTCTTTTGAAATAATTTCCTTAAGTTGCTTCCCACTTCTCGAGGTGATTACTTGAACTTGCTCTTTTGTTGTATTGCTTGGCAGATTTCCTTGGTCCCTTTTACTCATTGCTTCAGTCATTTGTCCTAGCTGTGTTTCTATCTACTTCATGGAAGCATCATGACTGTTAATTCTTTGCATCATAGCATTTACAGCATTCATGAGTATAGCCATAGAATCCTCTTGCGATTACTTCTTTCTTGAGCTTGAAATCCGGGTGGAGGTTTAATAACATTTTGACTATTATTCTAGGAAAAGTTTGGCTGATTTCTCCACCCCGGATTGTAGGTATTCGAGTATGGATTGTTTTGCTATCTTTCTGAATTGGAGATGTAATTTTCTTGCTCCATCATGGTGGTGGAATAAATCCACATTTACTGTATTGTGATTACCTGCACAAAGTTCACAAACCATTAGATTTTGTACAACTTCTACAGAATCTATCTTTTTAATTAGAGCATCAATTTTAGCATGTAAAGTAGTAAAAGCATCAATTTCATGAACTCCGGCTGTTGTTTTGGATGATCCTCATTCTGCACCCTATTGGTAGTTGTTAGTTGCTATCTCATCGATGAGCTCATAGCCACCCTTTGGACTTTTAGCAATAAAACATCCTCCTGCTGAAGCATCAAGCATCAATCGGGTCGATCCACTCATTCCATTGCAGAATGTTTGAATAACCATCCAATTAGGAATACCATGGTGAGGGCATTTTCTTAGGAGGTCCTTGTACCTCTCCTAAGCTTTATAAAGACTTTCCATCTCATGTTGTTTGAAACTGGTAATGTCATTCCTTAATTTAGCAGTTTTTACAGGTGGGAAGAATTTTGCCAAAAATTGTTTGGATAGTTCATCCCATGACTTGATAGACTCTACTGGCAAGGATTGAATCCAACTTTTTGTTTTGTCCCTCAGAGAGAACGGGAAGAACCTCAAATAAATAGCATCTGACGTCACACCATTATATTTGAAGGTATCACGAATTTCTAAGAAATTTTGAATGTGGGCATAAGGATCATCAGTTGCCATACCACCAAACTGAACAGTATTGGATATCATCTAGCCGGCTTGATTTCAAAATTATGTTCAATTTGTGACCTAACAATTCTAGAATTGTTGTCAGCAACAGTTAGTGTAGCATAATCTCTTATGGCCTTTTTTGAATTAGCCATTGTTGGTTCTTTGGTTAAAATCTCAAAATTAAGAATAAATTCCTACTCTTGTGATTCTAGCTCCAATTGATTGTTGGCTCTTTCTCATGCAATCCGTTCTTTCCTTTGCTTGTTTAGTTGTCTATAGGTTCTTTCAATTTCTGGATTGATTGGGATTAATTCTGATTTTCCTGAACTTCGCATACACAACACAAACAAATTAAGAATCAGAAAAATGCTTAAATTAATAATCAAGTGAATTTGTAATGATATTAATAACATACAATCCCCAACAACGGAGCCAAAAACTTAATGTGAAAATTTGCAAGTGCACAAAATCGTATCAAGTAATAAAGTGTAAGTAGAGATCATTCTTATGAGGATTGTTTACTAATTCGCAACTAATTCACAAAAACTATTAACTAAGTAAACAACGAATAAGGATTTGATCTATATTAAACTAAGAATTAAATCTAAAGACAATAAAAATAAGTAGAGAAAATTCAATGGAAAAGAACATTCAGGATATTGATTTCATATAACTCTTAGCCTAATCAATAAATTATACATTCAAACATTTTAATTACTCACACAATGGAGAATGATTTGATGTCAATAATATTCTCTCTCAAGATATATTATTAATACTAAATATATGTCAATAACCCTATCTCTCAATAGTAATTAATAACCTATAGTTAACTCACTAAGCACGAATCATTCAAAAACTCCACACAAGTTCAAATTATATTACTCTTGTTCAAATCTAAACTTATGATCCTATTATCTTAGTTCTGATTTCGATAGTATTCCCTCCCGGTGCTCTATACTATTTCAATCTATAAACATGCGATTAGTGATCAAGCAAAAGCAAGCATTAAGCAAGATAATAAGATTTGCATAAACAAAGTAAGAAAACTACAATAATTTCATAAAACTAATGAAGTTGAACTGCATCAATATCCTAGATAAAAGAGAGTTTAGCTACTCATAGTATTTAAGACATACAAATAAGAAATAAGAAACAAGAACATAAAGAAGAGAAGAAAAACTCTAAGGTTGGTGTAGATGCCTTTGTTGAATTCCTTCACCTTGTTGCCTCTACTTCACTACTGGAATTCCTTTCCAAAAATGCAAAATTGAAACTAATTTATGGGGATCTCCCAAACTGAAGATCAAAAGCCCTTTAAATAGGAGAAAACACTCTCTTAAATTGAAAAGAAGACAACTAACCTAGAAACTCCAAAACTCCCTAAAAACTCTGACATTTCCTAACTAAAACTCCTAACTCATCAAATCCCAATTAAACAAGAAATTCCAAAATATCTCCAGCCCAAGTCTCCTAAATGGATTAGGAAGACACAAATTGTAGGAGAAAAGTTAACACAACAAGTTTGACCCGTAGGACCAAGACTAGCTATAGAATACCTACGCTAAATTTTTCGATGCAATCTGATTGCATGATTCAAGATGCACTGGAAAGCTAATGAATAGCTGCACAACTTTGCATAATAACTCTAAAGCTAAAACAGCCTCCAACTATCTCGAAAATCCAGCCGAAGTTTTAATTTTAACAATCCTTCCTCAATCAAAATTCCCATTTAATAAAAAATCTCCTATTTAACACCTAAAAGAAAAAAAATACAACTACATAAGAACAAATAGATAAAAGATAACAATTGAGCAAATAAACACTAAAACCTAAACTGAAAATGTATAAAGTAAGTAAAAACTGTTGGATATGCCCTAGTCCCGAGGCATTGGTCCTTGTATTTGTATCATACATTAATTGGATTCATGTATTATACTTATTTGTGTTATTAATAAAGGCATTAATTCATTTATTATATTTATCTTGTGCAATATATTAAATGAAGTATCCAGTGGACATATCTGCATCCATGATGACCAGTGTCATGCACTTGGCAGTAAGACCATGGATAGGGTAAACGATATGACCATAAATAGATCCGTAGTCTGTACCAGCCATGGGAATGAATGGAACAAGAGACTATCATTAACCTGGTTGTATGGCGGTGTCTTACCAGTCATTGGACATGGAATGTCAACTAAGTTAATGGGTACATGCATAAGGGGCATGGTACTGGATAGATCCACTTAACGAGAAATCCACATGGTATATTATCACAAGTGATTCTCGTGTAGTACTTGTATGGATCCTTTGACCTGACCATATGATGGTGTTACATATGAGGTCGCACACTTAGGGGTACGCCTAAAGGGCCTCTAATAGGGTGCCAAGTATGGGTACTTTCAGGTATGTCACTTAGCATGGTAATGCTATGGATATGCAGAAGGGATTTGTCACTCAGTAGTCCACTGGGAAGATATCACCGGCCTCTTAATGAATACGACTGATAAGAGTGTGGCCACACCCAAACAAGTGAGAACTTGTTTGTGAGCTTCAGTGCATTCAGGATCAAGTTAATGTCCGGACACAAAAGAGGGTGATCAATCCATGCCTCTGTGTTGGACACCGATATCAATGACATGGGATGTACAAGTTTAAACTATAGGGTTATGATATCAGTTAGACTGCCATCTCCATCTTAATTGGGGGCTGCAGTGGCTTGCTAGAGCCCAACTACAGTCTGTGGACCAAAGGCCCACTGCCAACATAAAGATGGGCCCACAGGATCGTACACATTGAGCGACTGAACACCGACTTAAGGAATTACATGTATACTTGGAGTATACACTCTAGAGAAAGAGGTATATATATATATATATATATATATATATATATATATATATATTAATTTCATTATAAAGATCAATTGGATTGATCCTAATAATAAAATTAATATATTTAATTGGCTCTTCATAATTAATTGGATTAATTATGAGATTATTTCCTAGGTGGAAATATTCATATGTATAGGTTTACATATGATTTTATTTTGTGAAGATCTAATTTTAATTTGATGGATTAAATTAATTGGTCAAACTAATTTTAATTTAAATGTAAATAATATATTACTTGGTGTAATATATTAAATACATGGGTATATTAAAGTTGGGTTTGAAATTAATTTAAACCAGATTAATTAAAATAAGATTGGGTCTGAATTAAAAGAAGGAAGCCCACACAAAATGAATGAGCCAAGCTGGGCCATAATTCCTTGAGGGAATTCGGCCAACCTAGGTTTTAACCTTAGGAGAATTCGGCCAAAGGGAACACAACACACGATAGCCGAAATTCACTAGCCCCTTCTCTCCATAGTTCGTGTTTTTCCAACGCTAGCACGGGTGGTGTTCGTTAGGCGTTCGTGTACGTGAACGAGGAGGGATTCTACATTGATTCCTATAGTCTGCATCCGTCTCTGAAAGAGATATTCCGGGTAAGAGAATTATCTCTTTTTATTAAATTTTTGTTTTTACAATTTCTATTTCAATTGCTCTTGGGCATGGATTTGAGGAAATCATCACGTTCTTCCGCTTTCTCCGGTGATTTGCGGTGAAAAATCCCAACAAAAACATACTAAAACAATCCTAAAAATGACTATATGAAAAAGAGTAATCACGTATCGTATTCAATGCCAAACGTTGTTGTGAAGCCTAGAAAGGCCAACATCAGAGCCTTACTAAGAGCCAGTTTCAATTTTTCCAAAGGCTTCCTGGGTAGCCTCATTCCACGAGAACTCGTTCTTCTTTGTAAATTTGGTAAGGGGTTTCATTATTTTTCCATAATCAGTAATGATTTCTGATAATACCTCATCAAATCTAAAAATCCATAAACCCCCTTCACTGATTTCAGGGTAAGCCAAGCAATAACAACCTCTACTTTTATTGGGTCGATTGTTACCCTTTCGCCGGAGATACTATGTCACAAGTACTCCACATTTGTACCCCTAAACTGGCATGTCTTTATATTAGCCATAAGTTGATGAGTAGGTAAGATTTGAAGAACTTCCTCCACATGATGTAAGTGCTCCTCCCAACTTTTACTAAATACTAATATGTCATCAAAAAATACCAACATTGTTCACCTCAATTGGGAGAAAAAATTGGTATTCATAGTCTCTTGGAATGTTGCTAGATCATTAATGAGCTTGAAAGGCATCACTAAATACTCATAGTGGCTATTATGTGTTCTGAAAGTAGTCTTTTCTTTATCACCTTCTTTCATAGGAATTTACTAGTATCCTGCATTGAAATCTATCTTCGAGAAGTATTCAGCTCCATGTAATTCCTCCAACAATTCATCAACCATAGGAATTAGGAATTTATCCAAAACTAGTAGCTTTTTAAGAGCCCTGTAGTCTACATACACTCTTCAAGTAGCGTCTTTCTTATTAACCAGTAAACCAGACTAAATAGGTGCTACTGATGTCATGTATAATACCTTATTGCAATCTATCTTCCACTTGCCTTTGAATCTCATCTTTGTGATGATGAAGATACGTATAAGTCCTTACACACACCGGGCTACTCCCATGAATTAGGTTGATAGTGTTGTTATCAACCTTAAGGGAGGAAGGCCTCTTGGTTCCTTGAATAGCTCTAAAAACTAAGCCAAGAATTCTTCGATTTGCTGTTATTGTCCCCAATGCAATTCACTTTGATTTCCTTTATTTTCCAACACATTCATTTTATATTACTCCTTTTTTTCTAACCACGACTATAATGATACGGTTTGTTTCTCCCCTTCAGTTGTACCCATAAATTCTACCATCTTCACATCCTGCCAAAACCTTATATTCCTCTGTTTCCAATCATGCCACACTTCACCCAAGGTTCTTAACCAGTTTATGCCTAAAATTGAATCTAACTACCCATGTCAAAAATTAAAGCCTTAATTTGGCACCCAAATTCCCCCATTGCTAGTTTGATCACTGGACATCATTCAGAAATACGTACCTTACACTTGTCTACCAATCTGATAGCAATTTTAGATCATGTTTCAAATTTCAACCATAGAGATTCCACTAGCCTGGTGGATATGAAATTGTGAGTAACGCCGTTTTCTAATAAGATGGATATAGGAATACCTTGTATCTTCCCTTCAAATTTTATGGTTTGGAGTTTATCATCCCTTGTTCTTATCATCATGTTCTACTCTAGAACCTGACATCCACCATCCTTCCTAATCTCCTTTTCATAATCCCTATTTTGGCTTCTACCAAAATGATTTCCTCTTCCCCATTAACTTCTTCATCATCAGGTAGCAACAAAATCCTCAACTTTCCTTTTAGGTAACAGTGTTGAAGGGAATACGGTTGGGCACATTTAAAACATAAGCCTTTCTTCTTCTTATCGTCCCATTCTTTTTGAGAAATATGCATGGTTCCTCTATTTCGTATGACTAATTGGGAATTATACCCAGCAATAGAGCTTCTAGGGCTAATGTTCTTGGTAGTGGATAGGCTTTGGGAACCAGACCCAGCCCATATAACATCCTTCTTTAATTGAGCCTCCCCATGTGTTATGTGTCACGTGACTATTAGTACTCCTGTTGTCATGCAAAACCTATGATCTAACACTCTGATTACCGCTGCTGTTATTGCTCTATAATTCTATCGATTCTACCATTTTAGCCAGCTGTACAACAACGATTCTCATTGTCGGGTGTTGCATCGTAACCCTGTTTTGGATCTCCTTCTTCAACCCATTCATGAAATACCCAACATATTGGAGCTTTGGCTATGATGGAACCAGCGCCACCACCATCTCGAATTCCT
This sequence comes from Euphorbia tirucalli, assembly GCA_039660915.1. Taxonomy (NCBI): domain Eukaryota; kingdom Viridiplantae; phylum Streptophyta; class Magnoliopsida; order Malpighiales; family Euphorbiaceae; genus Euphorbia; species Euphorbia tirucalli. The sequence goes on from CM077639.1 coordinate 20,614,497, forward strand.
CTATGAAATCTACAATGGTACCCATTTGGTGGAATGCTACCATCACGTCATACGGGTTTGGGGTGTCCAGGTGACGAAACCATTGTAAAATCTCTCCCTTGAAGCTCTCATGTCAAGTGAGGAGTGGATTCATTGAGTATAGTAAATTAATGAAATTTTTGCATTCGCAAGCTATAACTCCCGTGGAGTCTGATTAATCCGCAAATAGGTTTCAGCCCATGAAATCCAACCTTTTCGGTCAATTCCATCAAAAAAGGTAAGTTGATCTTCCTTCCTGCCCATAGTGCTCTGTTGGTGTGCGTCAACATATGACCCTGCTCTGGTCCATTGTTGAAATGAGGCATAGAAGCTTCCATCTCAAGGTGTCTCCTTGATGCAGGGGTAGAGATGTGACCCGTTTTTGGTTGTTTATCGATGCTCTCCTTTACTCCTTCAATTCATCCATGCTCCAAATAGTCCTACTCCTCATATGGGTGCTTGTCCAACTTCTTCAACAAGTGAGAAAACTGAGCTTGCAACCCTACCATGGACTATTGCATTTTAGTCATAGATTGAGACATATTAGTCATCTCCTTCTGCATATTAGTCATCTCTTTCTATATATTAGAAATACTCTTCTCAAGCCCCAACACCTTTGCTTCAATATTCTCAAACGTGTTGTGAATCTTAGGATCGATGTCGCTAGAGTTGTTGGCCATTCGACAGGTCAGACCAAATGACAGAAAATGTAAATAGCTAGTAGTAATTCTCAATATGTAGAGCAACAGTGGAATAACTAGTATGAACTTTCTTATTGTCAAATAAACAAGATGACCTTACACTAACAAGGAACATAGGGACTCGGTCCTATTTCCCTTCAGGCGAAACTGGAATACTCAAAATAGCAAAAAACATACTCACCCCTAAACACAGCACACACAACATTTATTATCACAAAACAACACTAACAGATAACACACCCACTAACAGACAACTAACAATAACATTCACATGTGCTTGTTTCCTCTCTCATAGACTTTCCAAACTCTAGGCCTAGATGTTGTTGAACTTGTCCCATTACTATCACTTAGTCAGTAATAATTCTCAAAATTTAATAGCAAAAAGAGAGAGAGAGAAAGAGAGAGTAAATAACAAAGTATGAATAAAACATGTGCGGGCTTACTCCTTTATAGAGGCATGAGGGACTCTCATCTCATTAGAACAAGGATTTCATTCTTACTTAGTTAGGAGTTAGATTCCTATTCAAAACGCAACTTTCCTATTTTGGTGATGTGTAGGAATCAATCTACTATTTAGATAAAAAAATTTTGTTTAGTAGGATGATGTGATATTCTATTTAGATGAGAAACGCATCTCTGGAATCAACCACTATGAATCGGACCTTTCACCCAGTACATTATTGAGACTTCTCCGAGTGTTCGGTTGAACTAGACCTAATATCTTAAAAACAATTCATCAACAAGTAAAGAAAATCAATCATCAAGACTTGATTTAAGATTAAATAAAATCTTCATATTAAGATTCTATATAATTAGAGAAACATATGTATGTTATCTATAAAATAAAAAAAATAGAATTTGTATTTATATTCGATAGCTAATTTGTAAAAACTCATAAAACTTAAAGGTGATTTTTTTTCTTTTATTTTTATTTTTATTTTTATTATTATTATTATTTTTTTTGTGAGAAGGGGGCGAAGCCTGGGAAAGAAAAATAAAAAGAATACCTCACAACCCGAGAAAGCTTAATACCACTAAAATTATTAAAAAAAATATTCTGGATGCCTACAGGAAGCAACTCACACTCTTGAATGTCCAAAGGAAGAATTTCTGCGTAATTCGGCATCCAATCAGCAGCTCGATTACCTTTTTAGTAAAAATGAATGAGAGATATATTTCACTCTTGATGAATTTAAACTAAGTGTATAGAATAGAAAAAAAATATATGAGAAAAAGGATAAAATTTAAATTTTTTTCTCATGTTTTTTCTTTTATTTTGGAATAATATAATTTTTTTTAAATAATAGATAAAATAAATAAATTACTATTACAAAAAAAAATTGATTAATAGTTGAAAAACAAATATTTGAAATAGTTCAAACGAAAGGGTCTAAAAGTTAACAAAAATAAAATCGAAGGATTTTCTTGTATAATATTTCATAAATGTGGAAATTAAGTATTGTGTTTTATTATATTTTGGGAATCAAATAATTATTTAGCCTTTTATTAGTAGTAGATAAATACATAAAGAAAAATGAATAAAAATATAATACAAAAGTGAAAAAATGAAGGGTAAATTTCAAAATACTCTCCTGTGGTTATATTGATTAACAAAACGATGATGATATTTTTGTCTATAAAAATATATCTCTTAGTTTGCTACGTTAGAAAAAAAAAAAAAAAAAAATTGTCGACTAATACAATCAAAATTGATGTCGTGGCCAAGGATAAACTAGTCCAAAATTTTTTTTTAAATTTATTTATTCAAAATATTATAAAACATATTAATATGTTAATTTTTCATTCTTTTTCATTTATTTTTTTATTTTTCTAAACATATATAAAAAATTATGATTAGAAAATACATTTATTTGGTTATTTTTTGTGGAAAAAGTATTTTCCATTTTCAGAAGAAAATAAATATTTTCCTTTATTTGGTATGTAATATAGAAATCTATATATTAAAGATATGGCTATAAAAAAAATTATGATAAACAAAGACAAATTAATATTGATCTGTATTTTCTTTCTTCCTTGAAAAATAAGTTCTCATATGCAAAATGTGAAATTGTTGTCTCATATTTATTAAAGATTTTACTTTGACTTGACAAATATTTTCTTTTAACTTATTTTTTTTTACGTTACAAACACTAAAAAGTAAGAAAAATATTTTTCGAATGAGAATTTTGTGTAAAACAAAAGGAGCCTACAAGATAATTTTTGAACTTCACCCAAAAATAAGATACATAAAAACTAATAATTTTGAAATTTGGGGAATAGTGGGATATATATATATATTCTCTTTCTTATGTTTCTTACATATTTTTTTATTTAAAATGAAAACATTTATGCTAGAAAATTATTAATTATATGTTGTTGAATGAACAATAATATATATCTGTCTAACGAATTAAAAATGATTGATCAAAAAGAATAATATACTTCAATTTAGGCACGGCTATATTGTTTTAATTAACTTTTTTATGATTATTGTTGTATTTAATAAAAACATTTTCCATAAAAAGTAAAATATTGAAATCAGTAAGAAAATTGGCGATTTTATATATATGTGCAAAAATGGGAAAAAAAAATTTAAAGAGGGATGGTATATGGAGAATTGCACATAATGGGGAAAATGCCATAATAAATATGAATATTGATAACATGGAAACAAGTAAAAGCCAATCCATGACTACCATCTATTTCCCATCTGTTGACTCACTCACTTTCCCCCATTCTCATCTCTAATCCGTGCACTAAACGCTCCACTTCACAAAAATTTTTAAATTTTTTTTCTGAGAATAATTTCTTTTTGTTAAATCACATCAACATGTTATAATTTTCTTCTAAATAAGGAGATAATGCAATAATAATGTATCTTTTATTTATTCTATTATGCCAAATAACTCAGAAATATTTAGCAATATAAGTTTTTATGAACTACAGTTATTTTTTAAGCATGGATATATATTTTTATTGAATTGATATCTTAATTATTTTATTATCATTTGTAATATTTTAATATTGATTAATTTTGTTGTAATTATATATAGCTTTTATGTAAACCACTAATTCAAAAAATAAGTTATAGTATTAAATTCTAAAACAGGATCGTCAATTAAAAAATAGCGTATCCAATTAATGAAAAAAGTCTTCAAATTTGTTGAATTGAATGAATTATCAACAAAACCAAATTATATATAGTTAAAACAAACAACTTTTATATATTTGAAATTTATTTCATATAGAAAATAATAATCATATTTCATGTCAACTTAATTAGACACCGTATATAATAAATCATTTGAACGTAAGATACATATACATATATATATATATATATATATATATATATATATATATATATATATATATATATATAATGGTTCGTTGTATTATTTCATATTTAATTAATTCGAGTATAAGTTTTATGCTATCTTAATAAGTAAAAAAATTCACGCAAGAAGATAATTTTTTTTTTTTTTTTTTTTTTTTACTATAAGTCATCGTATTTTAAATTAAATCACAATTTATTTCAACCAAAGGGTTATTATCTCCCGAAAAATATAACTTGAAATTTTATTAAGTAATGTTAACGTTTTAATGGTCCAATTATATATTCCCATTCAAAATTCATTTGGCTACAAATTATACAAATTCAATAAAAAAATACAGATATTGAAGATGTAAATTTTTTAATTATTACCCGATTTGACGTGCTAGTCAATTCACATTATATATATATATATATATATATATATATAGTAACAAGGAAAAACTGAAGTAGGCAATTTGTAGAAAGAAACACCAAGAAAACTTTCCTGCATGTACACTTAATTAAATAAATTTTTATAGACATTTTTTTTGATAAATTTGTATATACAATTTTAGTGATCCTTGAATGAGTAATTTAGGTGGTAATCCATACTTAGGATGAAATTAATATTACGTATTGATCATACAATAAATGTATAGATTCCGTAAACAGAATAAATAAATAGATTTACAGTTTATGTTGCAGCGGAAAATTATTTACAGTAAGATTCTGATCCACATAAGAAAATCGGATCGTTCTGATTACCTTTCCTACGTATGTATGAATACACAGAGTACGGGCTTTAATCCGTGAATTCTTCTGACGAATCGAGAAATATATTTGTGTGTCGTGATTTCTCTCTAGGAGCGTTTTTGTTCTTATGTGCGTAATAAATCTAAGAAACGACTTCTCTATTTATAGAGGAAATCTCAACTTCAATCTATTTATAGGGTTAGTCCAAATTACACATTTGATCCTTGTAAATTACATATTTGGTCCCGTACTTTTCCATAATTACAGTTTAGTCTCTGCTATTCCAAAATGTTATGGGCGGACCAAAAACCAACATCTCCCACTCGCACATGACAAGACATACTTTCATGGCGATTGAACACACATACTTCTTTCGATTCCTATTCGGCGAATTCACGCGACCAGTCAACGTAACAGTTAAACCTTTGAAGCTGTCCTTCATCGTTTCACCTTTAGCTTAACATGAGTTCCCCCTAGTCCATTTTCCATGATCACTAGTTTTCGACTTACTTTTGATCTCACAAAAACATTCAATACACTACATACCTTTTCCACGAAAAAGTATTGAGCTTGAGTGTTTTATGATTACTAAGTGACATGTTACTGAAAATGTACTTCCTCTCTATAAATAACTTTCCACCATATATCCAATGTTTATCTGAAAGGTTCCTATATGCCCGTTCATTGCTAACGTAGCCTGGTTTGGGGTTTCAATCATGATAATCATTAGACATACCCTTCTTGTTATTTACAAGAGTCCTTAAGGGTGAATTAAAACTTATAGTTTCGTTTGGGTCTCACATTAGGAAAGTTGAGATCAATTTTCTTCTTATTTCCATCCCTTGGTCGGGCTTTTCACATATTACTAAAATATGCCATAGAGTTAATCCACTTTGGACGTATGTTTTATAAACACTATGCGAAAGCATTCAGTCTCTAAATGCAACTCATGCATCATTACCTCTAGTCCACATTTAAGCCTTTCACAGGACAGCTTTCGGTTTCAACGAAATTATGATATTACACATATCAGTCATGGAGTTTCTCATATCTCCATCCATACTTTTACCTATGAACACATTGCTTTGAGCGGATGACGTTTTTAACCTCTCGGAAGGGAGCCTCAATATCGAGCAACCCTCCCTTGCGGGGGTTTTTGGGGTGGAAATTCTGTTTTGGAAAATTCATTATTTCAAAAAAGAATCAAGACCTAAATCTCGATAAAAAGTGTAAGAGTCGCCACCCGATCGAACAAAAATAAAAACTCTCATCCTCACATTACAAACGCCTAGAATACACGATTATCTAGAAAATTACAATGGCCTAAAATACACGAATCAAGCTATTAATTACATTAAAAATGAAAATAAAAAGAAATTAAAGCTGCAAAACCGATGGTTAGCACACCACAAATAGGACTCGAATTGGACAGAATTAGGATTTTAGAGATCAGGGGCATGCATTTAGGGGGTAACCGGGTTGGCTCGGTTACCTGAAAAAAGGTTTTGAAACGTTCCTGTATTTTTATTTTATGAGAAAATACATTTTTGAAAATATTTTTTTTTTCTGGTTTACTTCCATTTAGCATGTAAATGTGGGTCGGTTTTCAGGAGATTTGGATCTCCGTCGTTGTTCTGTTCTAAATGTGATAACTTCAAAAATTAAATCTAAGGTCATGGATACATGAAATTAAGATATTTTTGATATTTTTTTATTTTTATGCATTTTTATAATTTTTCTGATTTTTTGGGATTTTTCTGAATTTTTTTCGAATTTTTTTTTATTTTTTGTGAATTTTCCCATTTCTGTGAATAGTAACTATAGTCGTACGAATGTTCATCCTTTTCAAGAACAATCGTACGACTGTTCTTCCTACCCAGAAACAAAAAACTTTTATTTTGATTTTATGGGGGTTTTAATACGCGAAAATGAACCAAATCACCCAGAAAATGAAGCAAAACACTAGTTTTGAGTGTAGTTACCCTTGTAGCGCAGATCCACCGTCGATTTGGCTTGAAAAATGCCTTGAATTAGCCCTGGATTGCCTCCACTTCTTTGAATGCTAAGGTACCACAAGTTGCGGATTTAATCAAATTCAAATTCTGGGATTTAGTATCTTTGAGTGACAAATTATTAACTTATGATTTCTACTAATTTTAACCTCACAATACAAAGATCAAAAAGAAAAGAGTAGGAGAAAATATATTTTTTTTCTTCTCTTCTTTTCTCTTCTCACAATGTCCCCTTTGAGCTCTCTTCAATCCAAAAATCTATCGACCCCCACTCTTTCCTTTTTTTTTTGCTACTTGTAGCCAGAAGAAGGGGAAATCAGAGGCATTCCCATACCTCTCCCTCTTTGGGTATGGCCTCAATGTCAGAAAGTGGATCTACAGTCGTACAACTGTAATGTTTTTTTAATTACAGTCATATGACTGTAATTCATAGTATAGGACCATTTCGCTTTTTTTTCACTTTTTTTTACTTTTTCTTCTTCTTTTTTTTTTCTTTTTTATTGGATCCCGGAAAATTCCGTGTTCACAGGCTGCCCCTCGTGTAGCTAGAGTCCGATTCTTTGCACGGATTTAGGTACATGATAAAGAACACGAGGTCAATAGTAGTATGCACGTGTATGGCTTGTGCATTTATTCCTTGAGACTTTTGGTAGTCAAGCGGTTTCTTTTGATGATTTTCGCATAAGAATGACGCTAGGGAAATATGACTTTTGGAGCCAAGCGGTTCCTTATGATGATTTTCGCATAAGGATGACGCCGGAAAAAATGACTTTTGGAGTTAGGCGGTTTCTTATGATGATTTTCGCATAAGAATGACGCCGGGAAAATATGACTTTTGGAGCCAATCGGTTCCTTATGATGATTTTGGTATAAGGATGACACAGGAAAAAAATAACTTTTGGAGCCAAACGGTTCCTTATGATGATTTTCGCGTAAGGATGACGCCAAGAAAATACGACTTTTGGAGTCAGGTGGTTCCTTATGATGATTTTCACATAAGGATAACACTGGAAAAATATGACTTTTGGAGTCAAACAGTCATGTATGACCTACCATACAGAGCCATAGTGTATATAGCATGCAATTGATGAACGTATTTATTCCTTGATCGATAATTTGGAAACAAAAATTTTTGCCCCTTCAATCAAGAATAAATATAGGTAAATGTGTTTTTGTGAAGTGTGACTGTTGCGTGTGACTTGGCATACAAGATACGTTGGAAGTGTAATCTATATTCTATGGTTTAAGGTCGTGGAAGACCGTGATTTGTGAAAAGTGAGACGATCTCATACGACTTGGCACATGGGATACGTGGAAATTGAATTTTGGATTTCGTTTTAAAGTTGTGGTGGACTGTGATTTGTGAAAAGTGAGACGATCTCATATGACTTGGCACATAGGATACGTCAAAAATGCAATTTTGTGGAGTGAAATGCTGCATAAGATTGTGCTTACAGTGAATTTGTTATGATTTCCTCGGGATGCCCCTAGACGAGGCGGACCATCGTTGGAAAAATTGGATGCTGACGCGTTGGCCCTGCAGAATCACTCTAAGCCCTCTAATGACCTAAAGGGCCTTTTTCGGGGTTTCGGATTGAGGATCGCTTGGTTGTCAGAGCGTTTGAGACATTCCAGGCAACATTCCGCGTATTCTCAAGTCTAATTTGCATTTGTCTGACATCCCTTGCTGGGGATGCTGGTTTCGGTTTCGAGCTTCGGCTCTGTGGGGTGGGGCTATGCCGTTGAAATTCGATTCCCCATGTGGTGGTGTGCCCCATGAAATTGACTAACTGTGGTGTAGTGCTCCATAATATTGACTCGCTGTGTGCGTATTTATTCCTTGATCGATAATTTTGGAAACAAAAAATTTTTGCTCCTTCGATCAAGAATAAATACGGCTTAGTTGTTTTGCACCTAGAATCTGCAAAAAAGGAAGGAGCACCCTTCTCGGGATTATATTGGCATGAATAAAAATTCTGACAATTGAGGAATTTTTCATACCTGAGATTTGGAGTCGTATAGTTCTGATTTGCATGCTCTAAGGGTGCCCATGGATTAAGCCATTTCAGGAGCGATCCCGATTCAGGACGGCCCGATGATAGTGGTGAGTACCTATACTTGGATTGGTTTTGATGCATGTATGCATGAATTATGTGCATGCTTTAAGCTTATGTAAGTATGCATGGATGCATGTATGTTTTAAGTGTATGCATGTATGCATGGATGCATGTATGTTTTAGGTGTATGCATGTATGCGACATGGTGCTTCTACTTTGTTCTTGGTATCTGTGTGAGCCCAGGGATGGGATTTGTGGCTTACGATTAGCCTCAGTGGTGGCCCAAATGACTTATAGCGTTGCATCTATAGGGGTTGCCTCAGCTAAGGCCCTGATTTATCTGGATTCTGTTTGTTCTATTTGCCCTATTGAAACCAACGGATGCTTCTTCCTGACTCCAAGCATGTTTTTGTACCATGCTGACTTAGTCTGATTGTCACAATACCTTTTTGACTGGCTATCACACAAATCTGATTACTGGAGAATTTGATCCTCTCAAGTATTCCTCCACTTTATTCGTGGTATGCTTCAAAGTGCTATAAAGTTTTGTGGATCAAGATCGTAGGCTTTGCCCAGGAATGGTCTACCTAGTTGAGTGAAAGGATGAGAATTAGACCCTGTATTTCTATATTGCATAACATTCTAACCTGATATCGGTGATTATAACAGGAATTCGATTTGCATTATCATGGGCTTGGATGCAATGACCTACTGATGGATGTTTATATGTAATAGCATGATGAATGTGATATGAAAATCTAAGCAGAAGATCAAATATGCATAATATCATTACGACATCATAATGAGTACAATAGGGAAACTAACCGTGACTCTGACTTTGAACATCACCCTCTTCTTGTTACCAAACACGTCCTCTTGGTTTTCCGTGTCGGAAATTTTCTCTTTGTGATTTGACAATTTTTTTTTTTGTTTTTTTATGTTCCAAAAATTCTACGTGAGCATTCCAGCCGAATTGATCTCTTCGTATTGATCCATCCTGGGATTGGAAAGCGCACCTCGATAGTTCATCAGAAGTTGCGAGAACATTGCTGCTGATGACATCTAGTGGTTTGGCCTTTACCTGCCCCTAGTATTAGAGATTTGTATTTGGGGTGTAAAACACTTCATCAGATATGGTTCGCTGCGTGCTATAATCCGTATGTGGACATTGACATGCAATGACATGACGAATGCATATTAAACATCAAAACAGAATATAAATAATCTATGACAAAATGAATGTGGATGCATTAGGAAAATCCATGCCTCTTCAAATTACCAATATGTCCTTTCGGTTTTCCACATTGGGGAGATTTTTTTTTGCGCGATGCTAGCACATATTAAAGCAAGTCATCAAAATATACAACCGAGCACTGAACTAAATCAATTAATTACCCACTGGATTCTCCAAGAGTCTGAACCCATATACAGGTTTCCAATTCACCCCAAATTCCAATTCACAATTGTTGAAAGCTTTGTAAAACCTGGTTGCTCCAACACTGTTGGTGAAGTTCATGGATGCGTAACCAAAATTCCTTCCAGTTTTGGAGTCCATAGGCAAATAGAGGAAATCATAAGTAGACTACTCTTTGGACTTGTTTTTGTTTTCCTCCAGACAATGCTTGTCCAGAATTTACAGCATTGCTCTAATATTATTGGTGAAGTTCACAAATGCACTACCAGGATTGAAGAGAAGTGGTTCGGGATAAAAGAGTATTCCCAATCTGGTACAGGTTGATGATAAACGAAGACTGATTGAAACAGTGCCATAACCACTTGCTCCGTCGCCTTTCTAGTGATGAGATGATGCGGAAAAGTGCAATATAGGATAGCATTAGGGTTCAATTTTTTTTGTTAGAAACCATTGATGGTAGAGAATAAGTTTTCACAGAATCAGTTCTAGAGAGAAGAAGAAAGGGGCAATTCATCAAACAAGTGTTTGTGCTTTTCATGTAAACAGAAGAGCAGGGGTGTTGAAAGTATGGATGAAGGTTGAAAAGGGGAGTGTTTTAGGTTTGAAAACAGGGGAGCCCAAATCTTTCACAGGCTAGGTGAAAAATCTAAGAGTGATGGAAATTGGGATGTGGAGATTGCTCATTATGCCTTACCATTTAACTCTAGAAGACACTTCGGTGTTAGCTATGGGGGCCACATATGAGAGAGAAAGGCTTTTCCACCTGCGCCGATCTTTTTTTTTGTGTGTGTTTTCTCTTTTTTTTTTGAAAGAACTAAATCCAAGCCACAGCCACCTCTTGGTTTTCCCGCTACATTTAAATTCGTGCATGTCATATGTGTTTAATATGTCTTTTGGATGAACAATGCATGCGTAATGTCATACAAACAAGATTATACATGCACTACAACCAAGAACTACTTCAGAGTTTTACTACACGATGGGTGATGAAGGTTATTTGAATTTCTTATGGGTTGATGATTTTAATGAATTTGGAATTTTAGCTTTCGTGTTTTGGTACAGGGTACTTTCTTGGATATGGAACTAGGCTTGGAGCTTCATTGGAATTTGTCTCCGAGATTTAGCAATAGCCTTTGGCTCAGAATGGTTTAGGTATCATGCATGTTGCTCAACTTGAAACTCTAGGGCAGGGCCAATAGCATTTTAGGTTTTGATTTGTAAGGACCACTGATCTAGGTCGATAAATGGCTGGACGGAGGTGATGCCATCCCATAATTATTTATCTCGTAAGCTCACTTTTCAAGAGAGGGTTCAATCAGAGCCAGATTCACTTTTAGGTTCCTTACTATACTCAGATGGATGTCATGCATTTTAATATTATGTGTGTTGGATATGTCGTTTCAGATGGTCAAATGCATGCAAAATGCCATGTACATGTAATCATCACATAAGTAAGACAAAAATAAATCTCATTGCATTCATAATGAGTTCAATACATCTCACAAACAAAATGAGTCCCTTACAAGAAGGAAGTCTCTAAGAGGTATTGATCTCATAGAAACTGATTATTTTTTGATTGGTCACCATTTCGGCTTTAGTACCATCGCCCCACTTCCATCAAATCAGACCCTGTAGTTCTTCATCATGCTATTTTCCTCGAAAAGCTTGAGGAGTTTCCTTAGCAGCTTCTTTGATTGTACTAGGCCGTCTAGTAAAGTCAGATGAGGTTTTCAATTTTCCTTTGTCGATTAGCTTCTGAATCTCATTTCTTAAACCGAAACAATCATTGGTCTGGTGGCCTCTTGTTACATGATAACTGCAGAAATTACTCTTATGTGCTTTTTATGGCTCTACAAATGGCCTGATACTCTGTAGCAGACCGTCCCTTCTACATTTGAGAAATAGCTTGCTTAACGAGTTAGCCCATGGAGAAATGCCTTTTCCGTTACCCCTGGTAGGTGGTGTTTGAAATGCCCTAGTCCCAAGGCATTGGTCCTTGTATTTGTATTATACATTTATTGGATTTATGTATTATACTCATTTGTGTTATTAATAAAGGCATCAATTCATTTATTATATTTATCTTGTGCAATATATTAAATGAAGTATCCAATGGACATATCTATATCCATGATGACAAGTGTCATGCACTTGGCAGCAAGACCATGATAGGGTAAACGATATGACCATAAATAGATCCGTAGTCTGTTCCAGTCATGGGAATGAATGGAACAAAAGACTATCATTAACATGGTTGTATGGCAGTGTCTTACCGGTCATTGGACATGGAATGTCAACCAAGTTAATGGGTACATGCATGGGAGCATGGTACTGGATAGATCCATTAAACGAGCAATCCACATGGTATAGTATCACAAGTGATTCTCATGTAGTACTTGTATGGATCCTTTGACCTGACCATATGATGGTGTTACATATGAGGTCGCATACTTAGGGGTACGCCTAAAGGGCCTGTAATAGGGTGCCAAGTATGGGTGCTTTCGGGTATGTCACTTAGCATGGTAATGCTATGGATATGTAGAAGGGATTTGTCACTCAGTAGTCCACTGGGAAGATATCACCGACCTCTTGATGAATGTAACTGATAAGAGTGTGGCCACACCCAAATAGGTGGGAACTTGTTTGTGAGCTTCAGTGCATTCGGGATCAAGTTAATGTCCGACACAAAAGAGGGTGATCAATCCATGCCTCTGTTAGACACCGATATCAATGACATGGGATGTACAAGTTTAAACTACAGGGTTATGATACAGTTAGACTGCCATCTCTATCTTAATTGGGGGCTGCAGTGGCTTGCTAGAGCCCAACTGCAGTATGCGGGCCAAAGGCCCGCTGCCAACATAAAGATGGGCCCACAGGATCGTACACATAGAATGACTGAACACAGACTTATGGAATCACATGTATACTTAGAGTATACACTATGTAGAGAGAGGTGCATATATATTAATCGTATTATAAAGATTAATTGGATTGATCCTAATAATAAAATTAATATATTCAATTGGCTATTCGTAATTAATTAGATTAATTATGAGATTATTTCCTAGGTGGAAATATTCATATGTATAGGTTTACATATGATTTTGTTTTGTGATGATTTAATTTTAATTTGATGGATTAAATTAACTAGTCAAACTAATTTTAATTTAAATGTAAATAATATATTACTTGGTGTAATATATTAAATACATGGGTATATTAAAATTGGGCTTGAAAGTAATTTAAACCAGAATAATTAAAACTAGATTGGGCCTAAATTAAAAGATGGAAACCCGCACAGAACAAGAAGCCAAGCTGGGCCTGAATTCCCCTAAGGGAATTCGGCCAACCTAGGTTTTTAACCTAGGTGAATTCGGCCAAGGCATAGTAAGACACACCATAGCCGAATTCCTTAGCCTCCCTCTCTCACATTTGCTTGTTTTTCCAACGCTAGCACGGGTTGTGTTCGTTAGGCGTTCGTGTACGAAAACGAGGAGGGAATCTAATTTGATTTCTGCAGTCTTCATCCATCTCTTGAAAGAGATATTCCTGGTAAGAATTTAATCTCTTTCTACTATAATTTTAAGTTTTACAATTTTCACTTCAATTGCTCCTGGGACTGGATTTAAGGAAATCATCGCGTTCTTCTGCTTTTATTGGGTGATTTCCGGTGAAAAATCCCAATAGTGGTATCAGAGCAGGCTTTTGATCCGTGGAAATTGGTAAATTGGTTGAATCCCATGTTTTGAAATTGGAGATTTTTAATTGGGCTTCTTGGTTTGGGTTTACGATTTTTCCCATTTGTTTTTGTACAATTGAAATTAAATTTACATATGTGTTTTTGTTAGTTTGATTTAATTGTATGTTTTGGAATTCTTGGTAAATTTCCTTTTGTTGATGGATGGAATACTTGGTTGTATTTTTATTTCTGTTTTAAATTAAAAAAAAAATCTGGCTCCCGGGGTGCGGGGCTGCCGGCGGCGGAATCGCCTCAGGTGACTGCCGCACGCGGCGGCGCTGCCCGTGGCGCTGGACGCCACAGGCAGCGGCCGCTGCCTGTTGCTGCGCCAGCCGCAGCAGCAGCGCAAGCGGCTGCTACCGCTGGTTCTAGTAGCAGGCTGGCAGCGCTGCTGCTGCTAGGGCAACTCCGTTGCCCTAGCTGTAGCGGGCCCGACCCAGTATTTTGGATTTCGTGGGTCTTGGGCCCGGGGCCCAGTTTTGAAATTTTAATTTGTTTTAAAATTCGTGTGTTTAAATTTATGCAATTTAAATGCGTGTGGTTTCTCGAATGAAATTTTATTTTATTCATATGATATTAATTTTGGAAATTAATATGGTTAATTGAAATTGGTTCGGGTAATTTTGGCACAATTACTTGGACGGCTGAATTGGACCCATGGTTTCCCAATTGCAGTGGGAGCAGTTGGACTGCCTGGGCTGGAGGCCCAAAGCCCGTTAAGGGTTAGAACTATGGTGGGCCAAAATTGGCGATTTCTTTATAATGGCTTGGACATAATTGAAATGGGCTTAAATCATGCATTATAACATGCTTATGAATTATATGTATTGGATGCATATGTATGATTAAATGTTTGTATGGTTGGATGCTATTGGGCCTTGTACAAGATGGGTTGTATTTTTCTTTTTGGGTAAATACGGCCTGCGTGTCGTTTTTCTTTTTTTTAATGTAATTTTATTTTATTCAAATATTATAAAATTTGTAAAAGAAGAAGCCCATGGAGTGGTGAGCCCAAGTGGAGGTGCAAGCCCAGAAGGAAAAGATGGAGGCCCGCCTGATATTTATTTCTAGTATAGGTTTACTAGAATAATATTAGGATGTAATATAGGCCCATAGCAATCCATTTTTCTATTTAATTATGCTTTATGTTTATTTGCATGTATGAATGTATGATCCAATAGCAATTTCACCCGCCTTATGTATGTAAGCAGTTATAAATTGAATCTAATAACCAAATGGAATTACTAAGTCGCTTAAAAGTGCTTCCCTCATTCAAAATCGACTCAAAGTAGGAATAGGCCAGTTGTAGACCATGCCCTTGCAGGATACATTGGAGTATTGTCACTTTGTATTGGGTTAGAGTATGGGATTCTCCTGGCCCTAAGCACAGATGGGTAAGTGCCAACAAGCCCATCAAACCGAGAGTCCCTAGGTTGGGATTGGACGGCGTTCCTACCTAAATAATTAAGGTATAGTTGTACCAAACCCTCGTTTGGCTATATCTTGATGAAATATGG
Source organism: Euphorbia tirucalli (assembly GCA_039660915.1). Lineage (NCBI taxonomy): Eukaryota > Viridiplantae > Streptophyta > Magnoliopsida > Malpighiales > Euphorbiaceae > Euphorbia > Euphorbia tirucalli. The sequence continues at coordinate 20,630,027 of CM077639.1, forward strand.
ATCTCGGCCCATGAGCCCAACAACTCGGTTTAAATTAATAACATGATTCATTATTAATTTCATATGGGAATAATAATTTAAAGTCCTTTATTAACACTCTAAATGTTTTTCTGTGTAGAAACTCTCAAATGGCAAACAATAATACCTGATCACTGCGATCTATTCTTGAAAAGTACAAGTTTTCCGGTCCTAACTTTTTAGACTGGTCTAGGAACTTAAGGATTGTTCTTAGACAAGAGTCAAAAGAGTATGTACTGGAAAGGCCTGTACCGGCTGCTCCTCAAGGACGTAATCCATCGGCTGCCCAGTTGGAGGAATACGAGGCGCATGTCAAGGACAATAGGGATGTGACATGCCTTATGTTGGCCTGCATGGTCCCCGAACTGTAAAAACAATTTATGGACCATCAAGCCTATGCTATGATAACAACTCTAAACGAGATGTTTCAGGAGCAAGCTCGTCAGGAAAGGTACCTGACTAATAAGGCATTCCACTCTTGTAAGATGGGGGCCGGGACATCTCTAAGCGCACACGTGCTCAAGATGAAGGGCTATTTGGACACTTTGGCCCATCTCGGATCACCTATCTCTCAAGAGTTGGCGGTGGACACAATCCTCGCGTCCTTCCCGGATTCTTATGATCAGTTCATCCTGAACTACAATATGCAAGGGATGAACCGTACTGTCAGTGAGCTGCATGGGATTCTTAAGCTCACCGAGCAGTCGATCAAGAAGACTCCGCCGGTGCTGCTGGTCAACAAGGGGAACCCTCCTCTTGCCAAGGGTAAGGCCAAGGAAAAGGCGAAGGCCAAGGCCAAAAAGGCTAAGGCCAAGAAGGCCAAGGCCCAACCCAAGGCCCAGTAGAAGGCAGGTCCTGAAGATGTCTGTTTCGGGTGTAGACAGGCGGGCCATTGGAAGAGATCGTGTCCCAGGCTGATGGGAGAGCAAAGAAGGGGCCAAGGTGCGTCCTCTTCAGGTATTTATGTTATAGATATTAACCTTACTGTTTCAACATCTTGGGTATTGGATACTGGATGTGGTTCTCAAATTTGTTGCAATGTGCAGGGACTTAAGAACAGAAGGTCACTGGGGTCGGGAGAGGTGGACTTGCGGGTCGGGAATGGAGCAAGGGTTGCAGCCATAGAGATCGGCGAATACCACCTTGTGATGCCCAGTGGATTGGTTTTGATTTTGGAACATTGTTACTTTGTACCTGCTTTGTGCAGGAATATTATTTCTGTATCAATTTTGGATATTTCTGGATTCAATTTCACTATTCCTAATAGTAGAATTTCAATATCTAGAGAGGGATTATTTTATGGAGATGCTCTATTAAATAATGGCCTATATATCTTGGACTTAAATGAAACCAATCATATCTATAACATAAACACTAAAAGGGTTAAGCCTAACGAACTTAATCCTATCTACCTATGGCATTGTCGTCTCGGCCATATAAACAAGAAGTGCATTGCTAGACTTCACAAAGCTGGAGTCCTAGGGTCATTTGACTTGGAGTCAATTGATACATGCGAATCATGTTTATGAGGCAAGATGACAAAGGCACCTTTTAGCAAGAAGGCTGAAAGGGCCACTGGCTTATTGGACCTAATACATTCAGATGTATATGGACCTATGAGCGCAGCGACCAGAGGTGGGCATCTATACTTCGTCACGTTCACGGATGATTTCAGCAGATATGGCTATGTCTATCTGATGAAACACAAGTCCGAGACCCTTGATAGGTTCAAGGAATTTAGGAACGAGGTACAGAACCAGCTAGGCAGGAATATCAAAACCCTTCGGTTAGACCGAGGCGGTGAGTATATAAGCCTAGAGTTTGACTCATACTTGAGAGAGCATGGAATAGTTCTACAGCTCACTCCTCCCGAAACACCACAATGGAATGGGGTGTTCGAACGGAGGAATAGGACCTTGTTGGACATGGTCCGATCAATGATAAGTCAAGCATCTCTCCCAATTAGTTTCTGGGGACACGCCCTCGAGACAGCAGCTCTTATCTTAAACAATATCCGACTAAGGCAGTGGAAAAGACCCAATATCAGATATGGACGGGCAAGGAGCCTAATGTGTCTTTCCTAAGGATTTGGGGATGCGAAGCACATGTCAGGAAATTGACTAGTGGCAAGCTGGAGCCCAAAACCGATAAATGCCGGTTTGTGGGCTACCCTAAGGAAACCAAAGGGTATTACTTCTACAACCCCGCCGATAACAAGGTGTTCGTGGCAAGGAAGGGGGTCTTTCTAGAAAAGGAGTTCCTTTCCAAGAAAGATAGTGGGAGCAATGTTGAACTCAGGGAAGTTCAAGGTCCACAAGCTCCTGAAGAGGATAACTCGGAGGCCCAGGTGGAGCTTCCACAACTGGAAGCACCGACCCAGGCCACACAAGAACTTAGAAGGTCTGGTAGGGATCGTCGGGAACCGGAGAGGTATGGTTTCCTCATCACTGATGATCAAACTCTTCTCATATGGGATAAGGAAGAACACAAAACCTACCAGGAGGCTATGGCTAGTCCATAGTCTGCGAATTGGCGTAAAGCCATGGAGGCAGAAATGCAATCTATGTACGATAACCAAGTTTGGAACTTGGTTGATCCACCTCCGGGTGCTAAGGTAATAGGTTGCAAGTGGTGCTACAAGCTAAAAGCTGATAATACCTTCAAGGGGCGTCTGGTTGCAAAAGGTTTCAGACAAGTCCATGGAATAGACTATGATGAAACTTTCTCACCAGTAGCCATGCTCAAATCCATCAGGATACTACTGGCCATAGCTGCATGGTATGACTATGAGGTATGGCAGATGGATGTCAAAACCGCTTTCCTCAATGGAAAGCTACTCGAGGATGTGTACATGACACAACCTGAGGGTTTTGTCGATCCAAAGTATCCGGGAAGGGTATGTAAACTTCAAAGGTCCATTTATGGACTGAAGCAAGCATCCCGAAGTTGGAATCTAAGATTCAATGAGGCCATAAAGGAATATGGCTTCATACAGAATTAATATGAGCCTTGTGTGTATAAGAGGATTAGTGGGAGCACTGTCACATTCTTGGTACTTTATGTACACGACATCCTGCTCATTGGAAGCGACATACCTACACTGCAAGGGGTAAAGCAGTGGCTGAGTAAGTGCTTCGCAATGAAGGACTTAGGTGAAGCTGAGATGATCCTAGGGATCAGGATCTATAGGGATAGATCAAATCGGCGTTTGGGCCTAAGTCAGGCTTCGTACATTGACAAAGTTCTGAAAAGGTTCAGCATGGACCGGGCCAAGAAAGGTTTCTTGCCAATGGGCCATGGGCTGAAACTTAGTAAGAAACATTGTCCTAAAACAAGGGAGGACAGGGAGAACATGAAATTGGTTCCATATGCTTCGGCCATTAGATCAATTACGTACTCAATGTTATGTACGAGACCTGATGTCACCTTTGCACTGAGTATGATGAGCCGATACCAGTAGGATCCCGGGGAGGATCACTGGAAAGCTGTCAAGGTGATCCTCAAGTACCTTAACCGGACTAAGGATAGCTTCTTAGTGTATGGTGGTCAGGAAGTGCTATCAGTTACTGGGTATACTGATGCGAGCTTCCAGACCGACTAGGATGAGTACCAGTCACAGTCTGGGTATGTATTTTTGCTGAATGGTGGTGCTGTAAGCTGGAGGAGCTCAAAGCAGCCAACCATAGCGGCTCTACAACAGAAGCTGAGTACATCGCTACGTGTGATGCGGCTAAGGAAGCTGTATGGATGAAGAAGTTTATCACTGAGTTGGGAGTAGTGCCAACTATCCATGACCCAGTTGATATCTTCTGTGACAACAATGGGGCTGTTGCACAAGATAAGGAGGCCCGGTCACATAAGAACACAAAGCACGTGCTTAGAAAGTTTCACCTCATTAGAGAGATCGTGGAGAGAGGTGACATTGCATTACATAAAGTGGACACCGAGGATAATGTTGCGGATCCGTTGACTAAGGCACTGGCCCAACCCAAGCACAAGGGTCATACTAGGTCCATAGGGATTAGGCCCATGCCTAGTTGGAACTAGTGCAAGTGGGAGATTGTTGGAAATGCCCTAGTCCCGAGGCAGTGGTCCTTGTATTTGTATTATACATTTATTGGATTTATGTATTATACTCATTTGTGTTATTAATAAAGGCATCAATTCATTTATTATATTTATATTGTGCAATATATTAAATGAAGTATCTAATGGATATATCTATATCCATGATGACAAGTGTCATGCACTTGGCAGCAAGACCATGGATAGGGTAAACGATATGACCATAAATAGATCCGTAGTCTGTTCCAGTCATGGGAATGAATGGGACTAAAGACTATCATTAACATGGTTGTATGGCGGTGTCTTACTGATCATTGGACATGGAATGTCAACCAAGTTAATGGGTACATGCATAGGAGCATGGTACTGGATAGATCCACTAAACGAGCAATCCACATGGTATAGTATCACAAGTGATTCTCATGTAGTACTTGTATGGATCCTTTGACCTAACCATATGATGGTGTTACATGTGAGGTCGCATACTTAGAGGTACGCCTAAAGGGCCTGTAATAGGGTGCCAAGTATGGGTGCTTTCGGGTATGTCACTTAGCAAGGTAATGCTATGGATATGTAGAAGGGATTTGTCACTCAGTAGTCCACTGGGAAGATATCACCGGCCTCTTGATGAATGTAACTGATAAGAGTGTGGCCACACCCAAACAGGTGGGAACTTGTTTGTGAGCTTCAGTGCATTCGGGATCAAGTTAATGTCCGACACAATGGTGATCAATCCATGCCTCTGTGTTAGACACCGATATCAATGACATGGGATGTACAAGTTTAAACTACAGGGTTATGATACAGTTAGACTGTCATCTCCGTTTTAATTGGGGGCTGCAGTGGCTTGCTAGAGCCCAACCGCAGTCTGCGGGCCAAAGGCCCGCTGCCAACATAAAGATGGGCCCACGGGATCGTACACATAGAACGACTGAACACAGACTTATGGAATCACATGTATACTTGGAGTATACACTATGTAGAGAGAGGTGCATATATATTAATCGTATTATAAAGATCAATTGGATTGATCCTAATAATAAAATTAATATATTCAATTGGCTATTCGTAATTAATTAGATTAATTCTGATATTATTTCCTAGGTGGAAATATTCATATGTATTGGTTTACATATGATTTTGTTTTGTGATGATTTAATTTTAATTTGATGGATTAAATTAATTGGTCAAACTAATTTTAATTTAAATGTAAATAATATATTACTTGGTGTAATATATTAAATACATGGGTATATTAAAATTGGGCTTGAAATTAATTTAAACCAGAATAATTAAAACTAGATTGGGCCTAAATTAAAAGATGGAAGCCCGCACAGAATAAGAAGCCAAGCTGGGCCTGAATTCCCCTAAGCGAATTCGGCCAACCTAGGTTTTTAATCTAGGTGAATTCGGCCAAGGCATAGTAAGACACACCATAGCCGAATTCCTTAGCCTCCCTCTCTCACATTTGCTTGTTTTTCCAACGCTAGCACGGGTTGTGTTCGTTAGGCGTTCATGTACGAAAACGAGGAGGGAATCTAATTTGATTTCTGCAGTCTTCATCCATCTCTTGAAAGAGATATTCCTAGTAAGAATTTAATCTCTTTCTACTATAATTTTAAGTTTTACAATTTTCACTTCAATTACTCCTGGGACTGGATTTGAGAAAATCATCGCGTTCTTCAGCTTTTATCGGGTGATTTCCGGTGAAAAATCCCAATAGGTGGGCTTCTAGTATACCGCGGAATGGAGCTGGTGTCGACATCATTCTTATGGGGTCCCTTCAGTTTTACTTCATTGGTCAGCCTTGGCAGACCCAAGTCTCGGTAAGAAGGTCTTCCGAGGTATTGGGGATGAGCGCCAGCAATCTAGACATCCTACTTCCTGCTAGCGTCGGCATTGGGGTCCGTGCCCAACATATTTTTCATTTTTCCTTCGAGCTCTGCCACTCGTGCTTCCAACTCGCTGCACCTTGCCGTCAGTCTTTCTACTCTGCCAAAATCACATCCCATCACACCTTGCTTCCTCCCTGACTGCCATTCAAAACCGTGATAAGGCGACATGATCCACCACGACATCTGTTATGGTGTTAAAGTTCATTGGGTTGGCCATTCTCAAAATTCTTTTCCTTTCTCCCCTGATAAGAACACTTGTTAGCATCGACGAGTGCATACGCACGAAGAACACCAAATCAAGGATGATGTAGGCATGAATGCGTGATGTGATGTGTGCATGTATTAATGGTGATGTCATGTTATACAATTCCAAACCAACCAAGTGTATATAAAGCCAAGAATGGAAACGTACAAATGTAATGGATGTTCTTGAATAGACTACATATTAAAGTAAGGCATGGCATATAAATATACATCACATGGATAAAATGACACAGAAGGTGTCCATAGATAGAAGCAAGGTGATACTTGCGAGAGAACCTGAAATAGGGTGTGCAACTATACACCTAGGGAATGAAATGACACACAAGGTGCCCACAGATCAAAGCAAGATGATAGTTGCGAAGGAGCTTGGAAATAGGGCATATAATTATACACCCGGGGAATAAAATGACACGCGGGGTGTCCACGGATCGAAGCAAGATGATGCTTGCAAAGTATTTTGAAATAAGGTGTATAATTATACACCGGGGTAAAATGACACATGGGGTGTCCACAGATCAAAGTAAGATGGACTTGGGAAAGTCATTGGTATAAGGTGTATAATTATACACCGGAGGTAAAATGACACATGGGGTGTCCACGGATCGAAGCAAGATGGACTTACGAAAGTCATTGGTATAAGGTGTATAATTATACACCGGGGGTAAAATGACACATGAGGTGTCCACAAGTCGAAGCAAGATGGACTTGCAAAAGTCATTGAAATGAGATGCATAACTATGCACTCGGGGGATAATATGACACGCAGGGTATCCAAGGATCGAAGCAAGGTGGGCTTGCAAAGGAATGTACATGTGCGTGGTATATGGATGGAGTTTCGGCGCTTGGGGATCACCTTGGGTTTTCATGAAATGAACACATGCCATGATGTGATATGAACGTGTACTTGGCACACGGGCAGAGTTTCGGCGCTCAAGGAGCACCTTGGGTTTTGATGTGTGAGATTTTTGGCACTCGTGGAGTGCCGAAATGTCTTGATATGTGAGATGATATTTTTCGATGCTCATGGAGCACCTAAGTGGACTTGATATATGAAATGATGTTTTCGGCACTTATGGAGCACTTAAACGACTTGATGCATAGGATGATGTCTTCGGTGCTCGTGAAGCACTCAAACGGTCTGATGTATTAAATGACGTTTTCGGTGCTTGTGGAGTACCTAAATGGTTTGGTGTATGAAATGAGGTTCTTAGCGCTCGTGGAGCACCTAAATGACTTGATGCATGAAATAGGTTTTCGGCACTCGTGGAGCACCTTGATAGTTTGGTGTATGAAGTGGGATCATTGGTGCTCGTGGAGCACCTAAATGACTTGAGGTATGAAACGGGGTTTTTGGTGCTCGTGAAGCACTTAAACATTTGATGGGTGAATGAGATGTACATCGTGAGTTAATGAGGATGACTTCCTTTGTTTTTATTCTTTTTATTTTGGACGTTCCAAGAATACCCAATGCCATGTAAATGATAATGCAAGAACGTCGCGTGTGAGCCGTAACATGGACATAGGTTAGGTGCTTTTGGGGCACTTAGTGGATGTCATGAAATGGCTGCATATGTACCGACACATAAGCAAAGTTTCGACACTTTGTAGGTCAATAAGATGATATGAAATGGTCACATGGGGGCCAGCCCATTCGATGCTTTTTAGAGCATCTGAGATGAAATGGCATTGCAAACGAGTCGCGTGTAACTTGGGACACGGACAGAGGTTTGGTGTTCGTGGAACACCCTTCACTATTTGGCAATGTTATGAAATGCACTTATATGTGTAGCAATCCGGTACTCATGGAGTACTTTGAATGATCCAATAATGTCATGCAACAATCCGGAGTGGATCGCGAAACACTGACAGAACTTCGACATCACCGTGACACTAATGATAAATGACATGATGTCATGTAATGATATCGTGTGACCTACCACACGAAAATAGACCTACGACCATTTTGGTCCTCTATTGAATGAAATGGTCTAGTGAAATGGCCAAGTGTAATCTGGTGCATGGGTAGAACACGGGTAGTTTTGGGACTTCCGATATGTTATGAAATGAAATGATTGTGACAGGCATCCTCAGAACGTCCTTAATTTAAATGAGATGAGATGACATGAATGCTTATGTCACACAAAAATGCAAATGGCTGTGCAAAAACATCGTTAGGATGCATAACATACATGATGATGTTGTGTATGCTTCGTGAAAATGTCAACATACGGGGATGTAAATGTGCATGGTACACAAATAAAGTGTCGTGGCTGCACGAAAATGTGGTTAGCATAAATGCCATGCATATTTTGATGTCTTGAAAGTGGCTGCACGAAAACATGGTTAGAATGGCATACAGGCAAAGTTTTGGTGCTCGGGGAGCACCTTGGGTTTTCATGTTGTGACATGAGATGAACGTGAACTTGGCACACGGTCGGGATTTCGGCGCTTGGGGAGCACCTTGGGTTTTAATGTCGTGATATGAAATGAGTTCGTGCTTGGTACATGAAAGGAATTTTGATGCTCGGGGAGCACCTCGGGTTTTACATCGTGATATGAGATGAATACATTCTTGGTGTGCGGGTAGAGTTTCGGTGCTCGAGGAGCACCTTGGGTTTTTATGTCGTGATATGAAATGAAATGATCTCGTGCTTGGTACACGAATGGAATTTCGATACTCAGGGAGCACCTTCACATTGTGATATGAGATGAAATGATCTCATGCTTGGCACACGAGTAGAGTTTCGATGCTCAGGGAGCACCTTGGTTTTTTCATGATGTATGGGGTTTTTTGATGTTCATGGAACATCTATGTATGAAGTGGGATTTTTGGTGCTCGTGGAACACCTAAATGACTTAATGTATGAAATGGAATTTTTCGGTGCTCGTAGAGCACCTAAATGACTTGATGTATGGAATGAAATTTTTCGGCCCTCGTGGAGCACCTAAATGGTTTGGTGTATGAAATGGAATTTTCAGCGCTTGTGGAGTACCTAAATGACTTGATGTATGAAATGAAATTTTTCAGCACACGTGGAGCACCTGAACGGCATAACATATGAAATGAGATTTTTCGGCACTCGTGGAGCACCTAATGGTTTGATGTATGAAATGAGATTTTCAGCATTCATGGAATGCCTAAATGGTGTGATGTATGAAATGAGATTTTCGGTGCTCGTGGAGCACCTAAACGGTTTGATGTATGAAATGAGATTTTCAGCGTTCATGGAACGCCTAAATGGTTTAATATATGAATCGAGGTTTTCAGTACTCGTGGAGCACCTAAACGGTTTGATGTATGAATTGAGCTTTTGATGTATGAAATCAGATTTTCGGCGTTCATAGAGCGACTAAATGGTTTGATGTATGAAATAAGATTTTTGGCGTTCATGGAGCACCTAAATGGTGTGATGTATGAAATGAGATTTTCGTGCTCGTGGAGCACCTAAACGGTTTGATGTACGAAATGACATTTTTGGCATTCATGGAACGCCTAAATGGTTTGATGTATGAAATGAGATTTCCGGCATTCATGGAGCGCCTAAATGGTTTCCTACTTGGTAGGGGATGTGATGTGTGTGACCCTTATGGGATTGTTCAAGGCCTACATGAATGTTTTTATGCATGGCATGCATTCCACATGGCTACAAAACAAATTGGTTAGTGCCTATGACATTCAAGTGATACACATGAATTAATGCTTTTCACACAATGAGGGGATGTGCAAAAGATATGGTTAATGTGAATGTCACATGGGTGATTAATGTATTTACACAAAAAAAATGCAAGTGGCTGTACAAAAGATGTGAGTTAGTATCACACAAATGCTTTGTGTGTAGCATGTCATGTTCGTGAAAAGTGTTGATGATGGTATGTTGTGAAGGAACGAGAAACACATAGCACATAGCATGCGAAGCGTATTCGTCCAACCTTATTCCTCCAATCGTGGTCAATTTTTGAGAAAATTCTAATCGAGTCCTAGGAGAAGTTCACTTCGATCATCAAACGGAGATGATGAAGGCGTAACTTGTAACATTCATGCAATTTATTTTGGTATCCTAAGGGAATCAAACTAAGGTTGCCTACATGAGTTCGGTCCAAGTCGGGATAAAATCAAGGCCCTCACAGCAAAATATACTCCTCACTTCTCCTTACTCAAGGGTCCGAACGAAGAGGTACGTACGAGGCTATGGGTGGTGTTTCGTATCCGTGCCCCTAAGACCATGAGGAACATAGGTGACACTTCAACAATTCACCGAGTTGAAAATTGGATACTTAACCTAATGCAAGTATGTCTAACTAAAATGCAAGATAAAATACCATGCAAGAATAATCCACCTTATTTTGATTAGACACTTTTTAGGGCTTGCCAAATTCTTTTAAGTTTTAAGAAAACTTTTGTAAGAAATCTCCAGCAGAGTCGCCACTGTGAGCGGACGACGTTTTTAATCTCTCGGAAGGGAGCCTCGATATCAGGCAGCCCTCCCTCGCGGGGGTTTTTGGGGTGGAAATTCGGTTTTGGAAAATTCGTTATTTTGAAAAAGAATCGAGACCTAAATCTCGATAAAAAGTGTAAGAGTCGCCACCCGGCTCAGCTCGACCGGAAAATTACAGTGTAGCTGAACCAGAACGAGGACTGCTACACTTTCTAGAGATCTAGGTTCGGACAAGTCCTTTATTTCATGCCTAATCAAAATAAAATTGGCCAATGTTCATTGATGATATTTTAAATTTCTAAAGATTGATTTTTATTGAATTAAAACACACAGCGTACACACAAATAAAAATAAACCAGTAAATAAATAAATTATTACAATCCGATCGAATAAAAATAAAAACTATCGTCCTCACATTACAAACTCCTAGATACACGATTATCTAGAAAATTACAATCGCCTAAAATACACGAATCAAGCTATTAATTACATTAAAAACGAAAATAAAAAGAAATTAAAGCTGCAAGACAGATGGTTAGCACAATTTATAGCACACCACAAATAGGACTCGAATTGGACAGAAATAGGATTTTAGAGATCAGGGGCATGCATTTAGGGGGTAACCAGGTCGGCTCGGCTAGCCGACCCGATTTAACCTGGAAAAAGGTTTTGAAACGTCCCTGTATTTTTATTTTATGAGAAAATACATTTTTAAAAATATTTTCTTTTTTCGGTTTACTTCCATTTAGCATGTAAATGTGGGTCGGTTTTCGGGAGATTTGGATCTCCGTCGTTGTTCTGTTCTAAATATGATAACTTCAAAAATTAAATCTAAGGTCATAGATGCATGAAATAAATTTATTTTTGATGATTTTTATGCATTTTTATAATTTTTCTGATTTTTGGGGTTTTTCTGAATTTTTTTTGGATTTTTTGTGAATTTCCCGTTTCTGTGAATAGTCATTACACTCGTAAGACTGTAATTACAGTCGTACGAATGTTTATCCTTTTCAAGAACAGTCGTACGACTGTTCTTCCTATCTAGAAACAACAAACTTTTATTTTGATTTTATAGGAGTTTTAATGTACGAAAATGAACCAAATCACCCAGAAAAAGAAGCAAAACACTAGTTTTGAGTGTAGTTACCCTTGTAGCGCAGATCCACTGTCGATTAGGCCGGAAAAATGCCTTGAATTAGCCCCGGATTGCCTCCTCTCCTTTCAATGCTAAGGTATAAAAATATGGTCTGAAAATCTCCACAAGTTGCGGATTTAATCAAATTCAAATTCTGGGATTTATTATCTTTGAGTGATAAATTATGAACCTATGATTTCTACCAATTTTAACCTCACAATACAAAGATCAAAAAGAAAACAGTAGGAGAAAATAGTTTTTTTTCTTCTCTTCTTTTCTCTTCTCACAATGTCCCCTTTGAGCTCTCTTCAATCCAAAAATCTGTCAACCCCCACTCTTTTCTTTTTTTCTGCTACTTATAGCCATAAAAAACAGAAAATCAAAGGTATTAATGCCTCTGATTTCTCCCATACCTCTCCCTCTTTGGGTATGCCCTCAATGTCAGAAAGTGGATCTACAGTCGTACGACTGTAATTCATATTACATGACCATTTCACTTTTTTTTTATCCCGGAAAATTTCGTGTTCACAACTACTCATAGTAAAAGATTCATCGATGTGAGTAGATGCATTTCGTCAACATACTGAACTATACTCAATAGCTCTATGTGTATCGCTTTAAATAGTGAATGAATTTGAACACAACAAACAACTCATATTCTATTCCAATAGAATTTACCAAAGTTATTACAACAGTTCAAAAACAACAACATGTTCCAATAATCTAAGAAGACCAAATTCCAAAACGTGTTTACTAAAAACATTTGGAGCTATTGGTTTTGTTAATGAATCTGCAATCATATCTCCAGTTGGAACATGCACTAAACTTATTTCTCCTTGTGCTACTTTGTCTTTAACAAAATGATATTTTGTATCGATATGCTTACTTTTTCCATGATAACAAGGATTCTTGGAATAAGCTATCGATGCAGTGCTGTCGGAATAGCTAGTCGTACATTTCCCTTTAGGCAATAGATCCAAAAGATCTATGAAGTGTTTTAACCAAACCGCTTCTTGTACTGCAACTGCTACAGCTACATATTCCGACTCCATAGTCGATAATGCCATGTAAGTTTGTTTCTTGCTACACTAGGAAATTGCACCATTTCCTAAAGTGAAAATATACCCAAACATGGACTTCCTCCCGTCTTTATCAGTTCCGTAATCAGAATTTATGTATCCCTTTAACTGCAAATCCTTTCCTTGGTAACAAAGGGAATAATTTGAAGTCCCCTTCAAATATCTCAATATCCTTTTCACTGCTGCCCAATGCTTCAAACCTGGATTAGCCTGATAACTACTTGCGAGACCCACCACAAAACCTATATTAGGTCGTGTACAAATCATAGCGTACATCAAGCTACCAATTGTACACCTATAAGGAATTCTCTCCATCCTTTTAGTCTCTTCTAGAGTTGTGGGACATATACTTGCATTCAGTTCCGTACCTTTTGCAATAAGGGTTGGATCGGGATCACAGTGAGCCATACCAAACCGTTCTAAGATCTTGTTGATATATGTCTCTTGTGAAAGAGCCAATAATCTCTTAGATCGATCTCTTGAGATCTTAACCCCATGGATGTAATTAGCTTATCCTAGATCCTTCATCTCTAAGTTAGAAGAAAACCAACTCTTTACTTTCTTGAGTAAGGAAGTGTCATTTGCTGCTAACAAACTATCGTCAACATATAATGTTAGAATGACAAACTTTCCTCCGTTTTCACGCTTAATATAGATGCACGAGTCTGCATTAATCACCTTAAATTGCATTGATATAATCGCTTCATGGAACCGAAAATACCATTGTCTTGAAGACTGCTTAAGGCCATAAATTGATCTTTTCAACTTACAAACCTTATGTTCTTATCCCTGGACAAAGAAACGTTCAGGTTGAACCATATAGATTTCTTTGTTCAGTTCACCATTTAAGAATGCAGTCTTTACATCCATTTGTTGTAATTCAAGGTCCACACATGCTACAAAAGCAAGTACTATTCTTATAGACGCGCAATGGACAACAGGTGAAAAAGTCTCCTGATAGTCAATTCCTTCCTGTTGTGTAAACCCCTTCGCAACCAGCCGACTCTTAGTCTGGATAGGTTTCCCATCCACTGATCGCTTAATAGTATATACCCATTTATTCCCAATGGCTTTACACCCTTTGGGTAGATCAACTAGTTCCTAAACTTTGTTGATCCTCATTGACTCCATCTCACTTTCCATCGCTTTTATCCATTCTTCCTTTGCTAGAGATTCCAATATCTCTCTCATGTTAGTTGGAATGTCTTCAATTTGAGCTACGATTGAGAAAACTTTGCTATCAACTAAATGATGGTGTCATAAAATATTTCCCCTCTTTGATCGCCTCAGAGGTTCTACTTCTTGATAAACAAATCTCATATATTCATCAAGATTTTAGGCAGAACTCCCACTGGGATCTATATCCATATTCACACTTGAATTTGGAATAAGACTCCCACTCAAATCAAGACCACTCAAGTCAGGGTCAGGATTACTCAAATCCACTTGTGAAGGTTGAAAAACATTATTCTCTTCCCTTTCCCTTATGTCTTTAACTTCATTACCCCTACTTAGATTGAGTGATCTTGAAGTTTCAGACTCTTGAGTTTCAAAGAAAGTGAATTCCTTATCCACCTCTCCCAGCTTAGGAAATTCATTCTCTAAGAATGTGACATCTCGTGACTCAAATTCTGTTATTTGACAATTCTCATTCTCTCCCACTAGAACATATCCTTTGGAGAGATCAGGATATCTTATAAAGATACCTTTCTTGCCTCTTGGGCCTAGCTTGCCATGCTTGCTAGATGTATCATGAACATAGGTAGCACATCCCATGGTCGTAAATGGTTCAAATTGGGCTTGCGGCTTGTCCACAATTCATAAGCCGTGGTTTCAACAGATTTATAAGGTACTCTATTGAGCACATATGTGGCAGTCAATAGTGCGTCTCCCCAAAAGGAGATAGGCAAAAGCTTCAGCCATCATAGACCTCACCATCTCTAAGAGGGTTTGGTTTCTTCTTTCTTTGACTCCATTTTGTTACGGAGTCCTAAGTATGGTCAACTGATGTTCAATACCTTTTTCATCACATGGACCGGGCTAAGAAAGGTTTCTTGCCAATGGGTCATAGGCTGAAACTTAGTAGGAAGAAATGTCCTAAAACAAGGGAGGACAGGGAGAACATGAAATTGGTTCCATATGCTTCGGCTATAGGATCAGTTATGTACTCCATACTATGTATGAGACCTGCTGTCGCCTTTGCACTAAGTATGATGAGCCGGTACCAGTAGGATCCTAGGGAGGATCACTGGAAGGCTGTCAAGGCGATCCTCAAGAACCTTAACCGGACTAAGGATAGCTTCTTGGTGTATGGAGGTCAGGAAGTGCTATCAGTTACTAGGTACATTGATGCAAGCTTCCAGACCGACCAGGATGAGTACCAGTCATAGTCTGGGTATGTATTTTTGCTAAATGGTGGTGTTGTAAGCTGGAGGAGCTCAAAGCAGCCAACCATCGCTGACTCTACAACAGAAGTTGAGTACATCACGGCGTGTGATGCAGCTAAGGAAGCTGTATGGATAAAGAAGTTTATCACTAAGTTGGGAATAGTACCAACTATCCAGGACCCAGTTGATATCTTCTGTGACAACAATGGGGCCATTGCACAAGCTAAGGAGCCTCGGTCACACAAGAACACAAAGCACGTGCTCAGAAAGTTTCACCTTATACGAGAGATCGTGGAGAGAGGTGACATTGCATTACACAGAGTGGACACCGAAGTTAATGTCGTAGATCCTTTGACCAAGGTGCTAGCTCAGCCCAAGGACAAGGGTCATACTAGATCTATAGGGATTAGGCCCATGCCTAGTTGGAACTAGTGCAAGTGGGAGATTGTTGGATATGCCCTAGTCCCGAGGCATTGGACCTTGTATTTGTATTATACATTTATTGGATTTATGTATTATACTAATTTTATGTTATTAATAAAGGCATTAATTCATTTATTATATATATCTTGTGCAATATCTTAAATGAAGTATCCAATGGACATATCCATGATGACAAGTGTCATGCACTTGTCAGTAAGACCATGGATAGGGTAAACGATATGACCATAAAGAGATCCATAGTCTGTTTTAGTCATGGGAATGAATGGGACTAAAGACTATCATTAACTTGGTTGTATGATGGTGTCTTACAGGTCATTGGACATGGGATGTCAACCAAGTTAATGGGTACATGTAAAAAAGGCATGGTACTGGATAGATCCACTGAACGAGAAATCCACATGGTATAGTATTGCAAGTGATTCTCGTGTAGTACTTGTATGGATCCTTTGACCTGACCATATGATGGTATCGCATGCGAGGTCGCATACTTAGGGGTACACCTAAAGGGCCTGTAATAGGGTGCCAAGTATGGGTGCTTTCGTGTATGTCACTTAGCATGGCAATGCTATGGATATGCAGAAGGGATTTGTCACTCAGTAGTCCACTGAAAAGATATCACCGGCCTCTTGATGAATGTAACTGATAAGAGTGTGGCCACACCCAAACAAGTTGGAACTTGTTTGTGAGCTTCAGTACATTCGGGATCAAGTAAATGTCCGGACACAAAAGAGGGTGATCAATCCATGCCTCTATGTTGGACACCGATATCAATGACATGGGATATACGAGTTCAAACTACAGGGTTATGATTACAGTTGGACTGCCATCTCCATCTTAATTGGGGGCTGCAGTGGCTTGCTAGAGCCCAACTGCAGTCTATGGGCCAAAGGCCCACTGCCAACATAAAGATGGGCCCACGGGATCGTACACATTAAGCGACTGAACACTGACTTAAGAAATCACATGTATACTTGGAGTATACACTCTGGAGAGAGAGGATTATATTAATTATATTATATAGATCAATTAGATTGATCATGATAATAAAATTAATATTTGATTGGCTTTCTCATAATTAATTGGATTAATTATGAGATTTTTTTCTGGGTGGAAATATTCATATGTATGGGTTTACATATGAATTTATTTTGTGAAGATCTAATTTTAATTTCATGGATTAAATTAATTAGTCAAACCAATTTTAATTAAATGTAAATAATATGTTACATGGTGTAATATATTATATACATGTGCAAATTAAAGTTGGGCTTGAAATTAATTTAAACCAGAAAAATTAAAATAGATTTGGGCTTAAAATGAAAGAAGGAAAGCCCACACATGGTGAGCAAATTGGGCCGAAATTCTCAAGTAGAATTTCGACCACCTAAGGTTAAAACAACCCTAGGTATTTCGGCCAAGGATGCACTAAGCCACACTAGCCGAATTCTCCCTTTGCTCTTCTCCATTGTTCGTGTTTTTCCGACGCTAGCACAGGTGGTGTTCGTTAGGCGTTCATGTACGTGAACGAGGAGGGATTCTACCTTGATTCCTGCAGTCTGCATCCATCTCTTAAAGAGATAATCCGGGTAAGAGATTTATCTCTTGTTATTAAATTTTTTTTTTTACAATTTCCATTTCAATTGCTCCTGGGCACGGATTTGAGGAAATCATTGCGTTCTTCCGCTTTAATCGGGTGATTTCCGGTGACAAATCCTAACAAGTGCAACTTTATATGCTCCCACCCGTTCGACAGAGAACATATCACAGCTTGAACCTTCTGTTCTTCGGTCAACTTATGACCAGCATCATGAAGCTCTGTTATCATGTTGGACATTTCCCTTAAATGCCTCTTCATTGTATGGTCAGCTCTCTTCTTATAAGTATCAAACTTGATACTCAAAGAACCGAGTTTTGTTAAGGAGACACCTCTAAAATTCTCCTTGAGAGCATCCCACAGTTCTTTAGCTGCGGTGTTGACGCGAAACCTTTTCGCGATGTCATCATCCATTGCATTAAGCATGATGATGCGGGCAGTAGAGTTTTTCCTTTTCTACATCTGATAAGCCTCAAGGTCCCTTCTGGTTTGTGCGGTGGTACCCTCTTCAGGAGGAGCCATTATTCTCTCCAGAGTGTCAAGAGCCTCTTGCTCTTCAATTATGTATTGGACTTTCATCGCCCAAACCTCATAATTGTCACCGTTCAAGCGTAGGTCCTTATTCAATTCAGAGACAATTGACTTGGAAGCAGCCATTGGAAACTATAAAGATGAAGTAGCATAAACAAGTAAGCGATACACCATATATATTATAAGATCATTTAAAGCTAAAAATAGTGTTTGGTTCATATAAAATCGAACACTATGCCCAATGCACAGAGTCACCATTTATATGGGCTAATACAAACACTATGTTAGGCTTAAATTTCCAATAATAAATATTTCTATTGGTTATGTTTTAGACTACTGATTTATTTAACATTTATACTTTTTCAAGTATAAAGCCAATGATTATATAACACTTAGTTATAAGAATCAAAATAAATAAATTTGAAGAACTGAAACAATTAACCAAAGTAGGAATGCTCAACAAATAAACGTTTTTATTATTCCATAAAATATCCAACAGTAAACCAAAAAAAAAAATACAACCACTTAAAAAAAATTTTAGCATGAAGCTAATTCAATACACAATTGAACAACGAAATCAACAACAAAAAAAACATTTGGAAATAAAAGAACTTAATCATCATTTCCAGCCCAATAGCCTACACTATGGTAACCTTCTGGAGTCATCGGATCATCCTCGACACTAGTGTCGATCTCATCCTTTTCCTCTAGGTCAACAATCTTAATTTCTTTAGAGGTGACCGGGATCGTCTCTACGAACTGATAGTAGAGATCATGAGGCATGTTCTCAACACCCTCAAAAATAGTATCCAGACAGGGTCGATGAACCAATTTGTCACTTCTAAGTAACATAGCTCTAGGATTATGAGACAGTTTGGCTCCAGTTTCAGCCAATTGTAATACAAACACTTTGCATTGGTACTCATATTCCTTTTCAGGAACTAATCCTTCAATGGAGACCACCGCTGCGTCAAATATAGGGTTTTCACCAAACCAGAATTTCTTAAAATGCTTTTCACGAAAAGCCTTTTTCGCAAATTTTAACATTTTTAATTGATCAGTTCCAGAGGAAAATCCTCCTTTCCAGACAAGCTCTTGGATTTCCTGATTTAACGCGTTAAACTGCTCCATAACTCCAACAATATCCCCTTTTTTCCAACGGAGGATACCGTTTAGAGAAAAGCTCATCTTCAAGTTTTTGTATAGTCTTTGCCTCCTCCTGAGACTGGATTATTTTCATCGTTTTTACGAAGGTTGCCATTTCTATAACACATATAGAAATAACAAAAACTTGTTAATGATCAACCAAAAATCAATATATAAATACACAATAAATATACTGAATTTTCTTGAATTTATTAAACATAAATTAAGCATTTATACACAATAAATACTAGTAAATTTAGTTTAAAATATCAAATGAATTCAAAAAATTCATCAAATTATACCAAAAATTCAAGAAAAATGTAAATTTTAATTCTGGAAAAAATTTGATGAAATTTGGAAGTCAGAAACGATCGCACGCGCCGACACGCACTTCAGAATGGCCTGCCACACACGCCCAGGCACCGTCACGCGCCACTCAAGACCGGCTGTCTCATGTGACACTTGGCAACATGTGATTGGTGCTGACACGTGTCATCACCTGAATGGTTAAAGTGATGACATGGCAGATGACGTGTCACACACATAACTGTTTTGACATGTGTTTGCCACGTGGTACGTTGACGATTTCTGAATCGATCACTTATTGACACGTGGCAACACGTGATTGGATGTTGACTCTTTGTACTGTTGGATCAAATACGATATCATTTTGACACGGATATCAATGCAAATCCCTATCAAAACGAACAAAAACATATTCAAATGAAAAAAAACATATTCTTATTCATGGAACATCAGATATTAATATTTACGGAATCAATTTAACATGGATATCAATATAAATCCGTATCAAAACGAACAAATATGAATTTAAACGAATAAACACGCATTCAAATGAACAAAACTTATTCTTATTCACGGAATTCCAGAAATCAAGATTTGAACACATCAATTATTCATTGAATACTAGAAAACTAGATTTCAATACATCAATCTATAAACCTTTCGGCTCTGATACCAATGAAATCAATATTACGTATTGATCATACAATAAATGTATAGATTCCGTAAACAGAATAAATAAACAAACTTACAGTTTATGTTGCAGCGGAAAATTGTTTACGGTAAGATTCTGATCCACACAGGAAAACCAGACCGTTCTGATTGCCTTTTCTACGTATGTATGAATACAAAGAGTACGGACTTTCATCCGTGAATTCTTCCGACGAATCGAGAAATATATTTGTGTGTCGTGATTTCTCTCTGGGAGCGTTTTCGTTCTTATTTACGTAATGAATCTGAGAAACGACTTCTCTATTTATAGAGGAAATTCCAACTTCCATCTATTTATAGGGTTAGTCCAAATTACACATTTGGTCCCTATAATTTTCTATAATTACAATTTAGTCTCTGTCATTCCAAAATGTCATGGGCAGACAAAAAACCAACATAGAAGTATTTTTAGAAAGACTATACTCATCATTTCGTGATCTTTAAATTTGACTGGGATGCAATACAGAAAAAACAATAGTTTGTTTCACCAAAATTAATTTTGTTATAAAAGTATTGTTTTAAATAATAGTTTCTTTATGCGTTCTAATATTAATATTAAAAAAAAAATTCTGAAACTTACTTTTCATAAAAAAGGTTTGCATTTTTTTTGTGACCCATCTCAATTAAAGTTCGGATTAGTTAGTATATTAGTATGTTAGTAGTAAAAAGAATCTCAAATTTCATCGAAATAAATATTTCAAATAACTCATGCATGTTATAAAATTCATAATAACCATGCTATATAAATAATATTCTTATTATCTAAAATGCAAATTATCGATTATTTAGGGATAATTTCATTAAAAACAGTAATATTGTGATTGGAATTATTATGGCAATCAGGTTTTTTTAAAGAAAAATTCACGGCTAGAATGGATATTTTTATTTGAAGTTCACTTCTAATTTAATCTCAATCTAAAAAGCAATGAAATTTTATTTTGTATTTTTTATGTTATTTGTGTATTGGTCTTATTTTTGCTTATTAATATCCACTATAAAACAATATTGGAAATTGTCTTGATCGATTTTACTCCATATAAAATTTCTACTTAAATAAACATGTAATTTTCTATAAATAAACCTTTAGAATAGACTCACTAGGAAACTAAGTATATTGATAAACCATTATATTTTGTTGACTTTTGTTTTGATGATCATAAAAAGTTGACATTAAAGTATAAAGAAGTCTCTTGCTTAAATAATTACAATTACATTGTAATTAATAAAGAATGATTGAAATTGAAATTATAAGGCCATAAAAAACTCCATAAGGTGAGAAGAGCACATGATAAAGATTGGTTTATGAAGATAAACATCTTATGACTTCAAGAGTTACGATGTTTATGACTTAGAGGATATAAATCTCGTCAAAAGCTGCATATTTCACTTTATGAAGTGCAACCAGCTATTATATTTTGTTTATCAGCTGAAAGCTGATAAAGTTTTGAGGTCAGAAAAAAAACCCTCTCTCTTTCTCTTTCTCTGTGTTATTGATATCCCGTTGGGATCCTTTATACATTCACCAATCACTTGAAAATAAGTGATGGTATTTGCTATGTAACTGTCTAACAAATTTACAGCTAAGAATAAGATAAATAATATAAATATACAGCTAAGGATAACTAATAACCTAATTAGTTACATAAAGATATACATCAGCTAACACCCTCCCTCAAGTTGGAGCGTGAGGATTACGAACACCCAACTTGCGAAGAAGGAATTCAAACCTCTCTCTGCCCAATGACTTAGTAAAGATGTCTTCCAATTGCTCGCTGCTTCGGACGTACGCTGTGGCAATCACACCATTTTGTATCTCATCATGCACAAAATGACAGTCAACCTCTATATGTTTGGTGCATTCATGGAAGACAGGAATAATATGCATTGCTGCTTGATTGTCGCAAAACAATTGAACCAGTCCGATATGATTCACTCCCAAAGACAACAACAATCCTTTAAGCCATTTGATTTCACAAACAGTTGCAGCCATGGAACGATACTCTGCTTCTGCTAACGATCTAAAGACAGGGTGTTGTTTCTTGGTCTTCTAGGAAATTGGGGAACCTCCAAGAAATATAAAATAACCTATGAGTGATCGCCGAGTTAATGGACAACCTCCCCAATATGAGTCACAGTAAGCTTTTAGCTCAAGATTACAGTCAGTTTTAAGAAGAATTCCTTGCCCAGGACTGCCTTTCAAGTATCTAACTATACGCAAAGCTGCTTCCCAATGTTCTTTCTTTGGTTGCTGCATAAACTGTGCCAAAATATGAACACTATATGACAACTCAGGTCGAGTTAGACTTAAATAAATTAAGCGTCCCACCAACCGCCTATATTTATCAGGATCTTCCATCAATTCACGTTTGGAAAGTGCAAGATGATGATTCTGTTCCATGGGAAAGCTCGACGGCTTAGCACCCAACAATCTAGCTTCATTAATTATATCCAATGCATATTTTTATTGGCATAGAAAAATTCCCTCATCATTTCTTGCTACTTCAACACCCAAAAAATATTTTAAAACACCCAAATCCTTCATATGAAAGCATTGACTCAAGTAGGATTTAAATTTGTCAATGAATTATGTTGCATTTCCAGCAATGATAAGATCATCAACGTATACTAGTACAGCTAGATACAACTCACCTTTATTTAAAGTGAATAGTGAGTAATCTGAAAGTGAATTAGAAAACCCATACCATTTCAGTGCTGCAGCCAATTTTGCAAACCAACAAAAAGGAGCTTGTCTCAATCTGTAAAGAGACTTCCTCAATCGGCACACTTTTCCAAGCTGTTGAGTGTGAAATCTAGGTGGCACTTTCATGTAAACCTTTTCAGCTAAGTCTCCAAGAAGAAACGCATTATGAACATCCATTTGATGAAGTTCCCATCCTTTAGCTACTGCCACCGAAAGGAATGTTCGTACTGTTACCATTTTTGCAACAGGTGCAAAAGTCTCATTGTAGTCTGTTCCTTCCACTTGTTTGTTGCCAAGAATCACCAGACGCGCCTTGTACCTCTCAATTGTTCCATCAGAATTATATTTAATTTTGTACACCCATTTGTTAACGATAGCTTTCTTCCCTTATGGAAAATCGAATAGAGTCCAAGTTCCATTATTTTCAAGTGCATCAATCTCCTTTTTCATAGCTTCTCTCCATCGTATATCCTTTACTGCTTGATTATAATATTTGGGCTCTATGTTTGTTGTTATGGCTGCCAAGAAAACTCGATGTTGTGGTGAAAAATTTGTATAATTCACATATTTAGCTAAGTCATAGGACATACCTGAGAATGGAACTGGTTTGGATGAACGTCTGGAGGGGCTAATATGTTGAGCTGTATATGTCACAAAATCCTTCAGTCATGAAGAAACTTGTTTTGAGCGAAAACCACGACCAAGTTCTGTCAATCCTTCGACTACCTCTACATTATCTGTCCTGGGTTCCAATGCTGTATCTCCTTCCCTCACTTCAGTACTATCATTTTGAACGTGTGTCAAGCACTCATTACGTTCTCCATCATCGTTAATTTGGCCAACTTCATTTTCTTCTTTCTCACCTTCAACTTCCTCTTTAAAGCATTCATTCACATGAAAGTGTTTAGAACTAGAATTATACTTGCCGACTTGTGTATTATCAACTGCATATGGAAACTCATCTTCAAAGAACACAACATCTCTAGTTACAAAATATTTTCTTGTATCTAAATCAAACAATCGCCAACCTTTCTAGCCAAAAGGATATCCCATAAATATACATCGGTGACTCCTACTGGTAAATTTATCTTTTTCTCAATTTAACTTCTTTTCATAGCACAAGCATCCGAATGTACGAATGTAGTTATAGGTAGGAGACTTACCATACAAAAGTTCATATGGTGTTTTCCCTTCCAGTAGTTGAGAAGGAGTTCGATTGATTAAATACCCAGCAGTCAACACACATTCGCCCCAAAAATCAATAGGCAGATTAGCTTGAAATCTCAAAGCTCTAGCCATATTAAAAATGTGATGATGCTTCCTCTCAACTCGCCCATTCTGTTGTGGAGTTCCCACACATGAAGTTTGATGAATTATCCCATTTTCTAAAAAAAAGCTTCTCAAACCTACAAACTCAGCACCATTATCGCTTCTAATTATTTTAACATTCTTATCAAATTGTCGTTTAACCATGGTGACATAATTTCGTAAAATTCGTCCTACTTCAGTCTTATCTGTCATCAAATAAATCCACACACATTATGAAAAATCATCAACAATTGTAAGAAAATAGGATGCATTACATGAACTAGGAACTCTATAAGGCCCCCACAAGTCACAATGAATCAGTTCAAAATTTTCATTAGCTTTACTTTCATTAGAACAAAACACTTCTCTAATTTGTGTAGCTTTAAAGCAAGCATCACAAGTTTTATTTAAACCTAGCTAATTTTTTATTCCAGTAATTAATCCTACTATTTTTGAAGATGGATGTCCCATTCTCCTATGCCAAAGATCATGCAAATCCAATGTCTCAGCTTTGAATGCTTGAACCGGTGACTCCTTCTTGAAGTAGTATAGCCCTTTGCGTTGTTCACCAGCTCCAATCCCCATCCTCGAAATGCGGTCCTGTATTAGACAAAGCTTATTAGTGAACAGCACATTACAATTCAATTCATCAAGTAACTGGAAAACAGAAATCAGATTGCAATTTAGTCCGGGAGCATGAAGAACATTTTCTAATTTTATATGCTTTCCCATACAAACTGATCCTTCTTGCAATGCCAACACTTGATTTCCATTAGGTAAGCCAATTAGGCTACCTAATATCTTCTTCAAATTAGTCAAACATCCTGGATTTCTTGTCATATGTTATGTAGCTCCGGAGTCAATTATCCAATTAGAATTTTCCTTACCAGTCATTTTCTCATCACTTGCTGATTTGCATATGTTCAACAAACTCAAAACTGCTGCCCACTGTTCACTTGTCAAATCTCCTGGAGTTGCAAGACCCTTTATTTCCTCAGCTGATTGCCCAATTACTTGAGCAGCATTGATTCGTGCTACACTGTGTCCTCTTTATGTAGTCCTGCCATGTCCTCTTCCTCCACTTCATCATCCTCTACCTAGACCAAATGTTTTAGGTCGATCACCCCACCAATCA
This sequence comes from Euphorbia tirucalli, assembly GCA_039660915.1. Taxonomy (NCBI): domain Eukaryota; kingdom Viridiplantae; phylum Streptophyta; class Magnoliopsida; order Malpighiales; family Euphorbiaceae; genus Euphorbia; species Euphorbia tirucalli. Next base: position 20,655,179 of record CM077639.1, read on the forward strand.
GGGTACCCAATTAATTGGAAGGAACCCTTAACATCATGCCCTTTCTTGGTTGCAATGTTTACAAATAACACTCTTATCTTTTGTTCCTACACTGGCTTGAGCCATAAAGCTTACAATCTCTACCTTTTCTTCTTCACTTCTTGAAATACTTTGAACCCTTTCCTTTTGACACATCAAAGAATAAGCCTTACTCACACTAGGCAATGGAGCAGTACTTAAAATATTCGAACGAACTGTTCTGTAAGTATCATCTAACCCCATCAGAAATTGATGAAGTTTCTCTTCTTCTCGTTTCTTAGTCAATTCAGTTATAATATTGCACCTACAGCCTCTATACTTGCACGTGGAAATCACGTCATAATTCGCCAATTCTTCCCACAATTGCTTCAATTTTGATTAGTAATTCATGAGTGTACTTCCTTGTTGTTTACAATTAGCAAGTTTTGTTTTCAGCTGCTGCACTCTTGCACCATCAGTTATCAAAAAACAATCTTTAATGTCTTCCCACAAATCTTTTGCAATCTCCATGTGTGTCAAAGTAGATCTCACCGTTGGCTCAATTGTATTCAATATCCATGACACAAGCATGGAATTCACAGTCCACCAATCTTCTAATTCATTTGAATCCGCTGTGGGTTCCTTCACAGTTCCATCGATAAAACCAAATTTCTTCTTAGCTCGCAATGCAGTTCGAATTGCTCGAGCCCACTCATCATAGTTGTCTTCTCTCAACTGCACCTGGGTGATTTTATTTCCAGGATTATCATTTGTAGATTGTCACTGGTTTCATTCCCTCATCTCCCATGATTTTCCTTCTTCTTTTTTAAGCTAACAGAGTTGTGATAGCTCTGATATCATGATAAAGTTTTGATATCAGAAAAAAAAAACTCTCTCTCTTTTTCTCTTTCTCTGTGTTATTGATATCCCGTTGGGATCCTTTATACAAATCACCAATCACATGAAAATAAGTGATGGTATTTGCTACGTAACTGCCTAACAAATTTACAGCTAAGAATAAGATAAATAAGATAAATATACAGCTAAGGATAACTAATAACCAAATTAGTTACATAAAGATATACATCAGCTAACAAAAGCAACAACTATATTACTTCAAGAGCTTAAAACAACTGCCACATTTCCTTTATGAATCAAAAGCAACAACTAATAGCTTTATGAAGTATTTGCAACGGCCAAATCCTCTTTAGAAGATGAATGTAACAATCATATTTCACTTATGACCTACAACAACTTTAAAAGGTAGTTGCAATGATTATCTCTTCCTTTCATGAGCTCTTCATCACCTATAAAAGGAAGTGAAATCAAATCAACAACTTGGGAGTTTTCAATCAATATTCATACATTCAAAGCTATTATTTTCAAGTCTTCCACAATTCCATTAAAGAGCAAATTAAAGAGAGAAAGCTTCATTCTTGTTTCTACATTCAATTATTTCTAACCGAATTCTATTTTTCACACAAGATAGTGTGAAAGGGGGGTTCCAATTTATTGATAGTAAAATCAACAAAGCCTGTAAAAGTTTGGTGTTAGCTCTTTGAAAAAGCATCGGAAGAGTTTTGTTACTTAAGCTCCGAAAAAGTAACGGTAGAGGTTTGATACTTAGCCTGAAAAAGCATTGAGTTTGTTAGTAGAACTCGTAAAAAGTAACACAAACTTATTTCCTGCCCGTAAAGGAAGTACTAGTGAAATATCTCAAGCAGTTGGCTTGGAGACTGAACATAAACCAGTTTGGTCGAACTAGGATAAATCTCAGTGTTTTCAATTCTCTATCCCTATACTCTTTCCATTTATTGCTATTTAATTTTCTGCAACATAAATTACTCACTTTATTATTTGAAGAAATTCTTATTAATCAAGCATATTTATATTCATAACTTTTACTATTTTACCTATTCCGCATTTCTGTGAAACTTGTGTTTATTGACAAAAAATCATTTTTCACCAAAAAGACTTTTCTTAATTGTTTACAAAAATTTTAATTCGGCATACAGTACTATTCACCCCATTCTAGTACTATAGCTAGCTTATTTAAAACCATCATATTTTAATAAAAATGTAACATGTGTGTATATGTAATTAATATATTGTTAATATATTGCAAATGCTCAATTATCAACAAATGTTTTTATATTGTAAATATATAGTAGTGACTTACCGAAAAATAAATCAAAGAAAATTTATATATATATATAAAGCATAAATCTTCCCATAATAAAGCAAATTTGGGAAAAATATCGATGATTGCATGATTAATAGAAAATAATAAAATATAATGGGTAAGACTAGATTAAGTAGTTATTTGAATTAATTGAAACTTTTAAATAGTATTATTAAATAAATTTAAAATTAATAAATACTTAAAATAATAAATTTTAAGTATTAAATCAGATTATCAAACAACTCTTTAGCTATATTTATCTTCAAAAACGCATACACATATGTGTACCAAATGAGTTAATGAGATGTATTCATAACGTGTGAATGTGTTTTAAATAATAAGACTAAAGTTTTAGTAACTTTAACCTTTAAATTTGTAATCATTATAAATTCAAATGGAATTGTGAGAGGATGACGATTCAGACGGACACTACAAAGCCGACCAGGGAAGTTTTTATAAGGTGTATGGAAAACTAACCGGGGTTTGATGATTCTGTTTAAGAAGACCAGTTGATTTGATTTGATTTGAAATTCCTTTTGTAGGAAACATCATTAAGAATGTGAATTCTGAGGAAACTGGTTTTACATTTTAGAAATCTCATTTTATTACTTAAAGATCTCAGAACCTAAATTTTAAGATCAGTGACAAAGTCGCCACCCAGATCAGCTCATCCAGGAAATTCCGGTATAGCTCCCTACCGAGCGTAGACTACTATATCTAATCTAGAGATTTAGTGTTCGGACAACTTACCTATTCAACTTCAAGCTTGCATTCGTTTATAAGTTTATAGTACCATATTATACTCACTTATTCTCCACCCATTTTTATTTTTTTAATATTTATTGGCCAATGCTCATACGAATGATAGAAATAAATTACAGAAAAAATAAAGTGCAAGAAAGTAAGAATAGAGGCCAACTTATACAACCAAATCGAATGAAAAAGAAAACTCTCATCCACACCAATACACCCGCCTAGATACACGAATATCTAAAAAAAAATTACAATCGCCTAGGATACATGGATAATCTATCAAATACATCTAAAATGAAAAAAAAAAGGCTGCAAAACAGATGTTAGTACAAATATATGGAACAAGTTGGACTCAAATAGACAGAATGGGAAAATGAGAGATTTGAGGACATGCACTTAGGGGGTAGTCGGGTAAACTCGACTAGTTCGCCCGACTAGACCTGGAAAACGGTTTTGAAACGTTCCTGTACTTTTGTTTCATGACAAAATATATTTTTGAAAATATTTTCTTTTACCGGTTTATTTCCATTTAACATGTAAAAGCAGGTCGGTTTTCGGGAGATTTGGATCTCCATCTTTGTAGTGTTCTAATTGTGACAACTCAGAAAATAAATCTAAGGTCGTGAATGCATGAGATGAATTTATTTTTGATGATTTTGATGATTTTCTGATTTTTATGTGTTTTTATAATTTTTCCCTTTTTTTAATTTCTTTGTATTTTTTTGGATTTTTTGTGATTATCTGTTGCTTGCCGGAAACTACAACAGGGCGGCTGAAATTATAGCCGTACGTTATTCGTATGACTGTAATTTGCTTCTTGTCAGAAAATTACCGACATGATTTAGGTGGAAGAATTTACAGCCGTGTGATGAACTATAGTAGTACTACTATAATTACAGTCGTGTGACTGTAATTACAGCCGTACAGCTGTTCATCCTGTCCAGAAGCAACATACTTATATTTTTGGTTTTAGTTGATTTTAATGCACAGAATTGAACCAAAACACACAGAACATGAAGCAAATTACTAGTTTTAGGTATAGTTACCCTTGTAGCACAAATCCACCGTCGATTTGACCAGAAAAACACCTTGAATTAGCTCTTGATTGCCTCCTTTTGCCTTTGTATGTCAAGGTACAAAATATATGTCCAAAAATCTTTACTAGTTATGGATTTAAGTGTGTTTAAGACTCTGGAACGATTTGTGTGTTTGCCAAGTTTTAACCTATGATTTCTACAAGTTTTAACCTCATAAATACAAGAATCAAAAGAAAAAGAGTAGAAGAAGATGATATTTTTGATGTGTTTCTTCTCTTCTTTTTCCTTCTCTTCTCCTAATCTCTAGAGCTCTCTTCAATCCAAATCCCTGTCAACCCTGGTTCCTCCCCTTCTTTTGATGCTTATAAACCATAAAAAAAGACAAGAAGATGCAATAATGCCCCTAAATCATGCCCCATCCCTCTCCCATATAGGATGAGCTGTAACTAGCTACTGTAGGCCTACAGTCGTACGACTATAATTTGACTACAGTAGTGTGACTGTAATTTCAGTCGCATGACTATAATTACAGTCGTGCGGCTTTATTTTGATTTTATTTATTTATTTATTTTTTTATCCCGAAAAGTTTCGTGTTTACACCTGTAAAAATGACCTTTGGGTTTTCATTATTAAGGTTGGGAAATTCCGGCACTTACAGTTGCCCCTCGTGTGATCAAATTTAGTACCCAATATCAGGTCTAAACTACCTGAGGTGAATTTGAGAACACGAAGTAAAGTTCCATAAATGTAAGGAAAGAAAGGCATACCTGACTCGGCGAAGCCGCATTGACACAGTGATGATCTGATTGGAGCCGATACCAGGTTTACATTTACCCATGGCAAATTTGATTAGAGCTGATACCGAGTTTACATTTACCCATGACAATTTTGATTGGAGCCAATACTGGGTTTATATTTACCCACGGCAAATTTGATTAGAGCCGATACCGGGTGTACATTTACCCACGACAAATTTGATTGGAGCCGACATCGGGTTTATATTTACCCAAGGCAAATTTGATTGGAGCTGATACTGGGTTTACATTTACCCACAGCGGATTTGATTGGAGCTGATACCGAGTTTACATTTACCCACGGCGGATTTGATCAGAGCCGATATCGAGTCTACATTTACCCGCTACGAAGTTGATTGGGGCCGATACCGGCTTTACATTTACCCATGGCGAAGTTGATTGGGGCCGATACCGGGTCTACATTTACCCACGGGGAAGATTTTGAATTTATACATTTGAAACGATCAGTCTTCATCCCTTAATAGAGAGATTTTAAACAAAAATTTTTGCCCCTTCGATCAAGAATGAAGACTACCTGGGAGATTCGACTTTTCTGTGGATGAATGTTCCATGTATGTTATGCATGTATGCATGACGATGCATATGCATGCGGACCCTAAAGAATACATTTCCCACTATTTGTCCAAGCTTGATATTTCACGCTCTACTGGGGAAAAATGTGTCATGCCTTCGATTGACTTTAGCTGGGGGAGTACATTTTTTATGCAATACAATCCTTGTGTTTCTATTGAGGATATATGATGACTGTAGAGAAAAAAGTTGTGATATTCTTTGTAACAGTTCCGCTGGGGAATAATAAAAAGACTTTACAACTTTTCCCCTAGAAAGAGTGAGTTTGGAAGTTCTCTAACTTTTGCCTAAACTGCCAAATGTGGGTTTTCAGCTTAGCGAGCTGCTCTAACTTTTGCCTGAGGTACCTTTTCGGTTTTCACCTGAGCGAGCTTTTTTTTTTTGCCATACGTGCTTTATATATAATGATCACAATTACACAAGCGCTTATGACATTCAAACTTGGATCTGTCTCGAAATTTTTAGCCACCCCAAGAAAAGATGAATTAGATTTAAAGGATGGGAAAAGATTTTAGATTGCATGTATTTGGTACATTTCCATTATTAAAATAATGTAAGCCTTACAACTAGCTAAATTCAAAGTGCTTTCTTTAAATGGATGTTCAAACAAGATGTTTATGCATTTTGACATAACCATATGAATATATTTAAACAAACATCACACTTTATTGCTAAAATCAACATAAGTACATTTGAAAGGATTGGTTCCCAAAATGGTATACATTCCACATAGAACTAGAATCCGTTACCAGTCGTCCCTTTTAGATTTTCCAACTGACCATTTTCTCTTATGTCTTAATTTTTGTCTAGGCCATCCTTTTTGAGTTTTCGACCTAGTATACTTTTTTTTTCTTTGCTTTTAAACATGATAAAGCTTCAAGCGATCTTGATTGACAGGATTTGCAAATTCATTTCCATCCATGTCCATGATGCTGACACCACCTTTTGATAGCACTTTCTTCACAACATATGGACCTTCCCAATTTGGCCTAAACTTTCCTTGAACATCGACATTCATAGGCCTTAATTGTTTCAAAACCAAGTCTATGGTTTTCAACTATAGTTTGGGATACTTCACTTTTTGATTATAGGCCTTGGCCATTATGCATTGATACACCTGCAAATGATCTAATGCTTTTAATTGCCTCTCATCCACTGCTACCAACTGCTCATATCTAGCTTGTATCCATCCATTTTCTGGTAATTAAGCTTTCAAGGCTATTCTGAGTGACTTGGGCTCTATCTCCATTTGTAACACTGCTTCCACACCATACATCATGGCATAGGGGGTTTCACCAGTTGGTTTTCTGACATTGGTTCTATAACCCCAAAGAGCATACGGCAACTTGTCAGCCCAATCTCTGTAGGTGGTTACCACCTTTGATTAAATCTTCTTTATCGACTTGTTAACTGCCTTCACTGCACCATTAGCTTGTGGTCTATACGGAGAAGATCTATGATGTTTAATGCCATGTTCTGCAAATAGTTCAGTTGTTGCCCCTTGAAACTACACTTTATTATCAATCACTACATGATGGGGGATTCCATATAAAGCAAAGATGTTTTCTGGATGAACTTAAACATCTGCTTAGCTGTTGCGCTAGCGAAGGATTATGCTTCTACCCACTTTGAAAAGTAGTCGACTACAACTACTATGAATATGTGCCCATTATATGCTGCGGGATGAATTTCTCTAATCATATATACCCCCCATGCTGAAAATGGCCAAGGAGATGCTAGATTTCGTAGATCAAGTGGAGGTAGATTACTGATATCAGCATGGATTTGGCACTCATGGCATCTTCTCACCTCTTTCACACAATCGGACTGTATTGTCATCTAGAAGTACCCCTGCCTCATTATCTTTCTAGCCATAGTGACTCCATTCATATGCGGTCCATAAGATCCTACATGTACTTCCTGCATCATTGCTTCTGCTTCTTGCTCCGTCAAACACCTTAGAATAACTCCATTTGCAGTTCTCTTGTATAGCTTATCTTCAAAGATTTTGAACTGGCTAGCTAACCTTCTTAATAAGACCTTATTAGTAGTATTAACTCTTTCCAGATACCTTCCCTCTTTCACATAATGATAAATGTCAAAGAACCATGGCTTCTCTTCAGCTGTCAATTCCATGGCTTCATGAACATCAAAGCAGGGTTGTCTGGAAATTGCTATAACCAGAGGTTGTATTCAGCCATTTTATTCTCCTCTCTGGGAACATGTCTCGATTCACACTGGCCAAACAACTCTCTTCTGTATTGCAACAGTTCTAAGTAGGGTCATAAGTCTTCCTCTTTCATATCCCATTTGCCTTGTGCTTGCCTAATGACCAAAAGTGAATCTCCAACAATCAGCACATCATTTGCCCCTAGCGTCAGAAGAGCTTCCATCCTAAATAAGCATGCTTTATACTCTACTCCCTTATTAGTTATAGGAAAGTCCAATCTTTTTGACAATGAAATGATCTCACCTTCTGGTTTCGCTATGATTACCCCAATTCCAGCACCCTTTCTGTTTACAGCACCATTGAAGCACATAACCCATCTCTTTACCTCCACCATAGCTAGCTATTCGTTAAGGAACTCTAGATTCTCCATATAATCTTATTCTAGCGGTTGATTCGCCATAAATTCTACCACAGCTCGCCCTTTGATGACTTTCCTGGTGATGTACTCAATATCAAATTCTGATAAGAGTAGTATCCATCTAGATAATTTCCCAACCAACACTAGTGCTTCATACAGATACTTCATTGGAACCACCTTGGCCATGACTTGTACTTTGTATGACTGAAAGTAATGGTGCAGGTTCTAGTCAGCCAAATCATCACCACGCATGTCTTCTCTACCAGTGTGTACTTGGTTTCATATTCCAACAGCTTTTTGCTAAGATAGTAGAAAGGGTACTCCTTCTTTCCATCTTGCTCTTGTGCTAGCATTGCCCCTATAGAGGAATCTTCAATAGCCAAATACAAAGTCAAAGGCTTTCCCCGAATTGGTGGGCTCAGAACTAGCAGATTTACCAGATAAGCTTTAATCTTCTCAAACGCCAACTGACATTTGTCATCCCATACGATCAGCTAATCTTTCTTCAATAACTTGAAAATTGGCTCACAAATTGAAGTCAACCGTGCTACAAAACGACTAGCATATTGTAAGGAACCCAAAAATGACCGAACCTCCTTTTTTGTTTTAAGAGCTGGCATATCTCGAATGGCCTTGATTTTGTCTGGATCCATCTTTATTCCTCTCTAGCTAACCACATAACCCAGCAGCTTTCCTGACGTGACCCGAATATATACTTCTTGGGATTAAGTCATAAATTATACTCCCAATGTGTGTAAGAAATCTATCCAGGATGTCAAGATGCTCTTCCCGAATCATTGATTTAACAAGCATATCATTGATGTACACCTCTACTTCCTTGTGAATCATATCATGCAGCAATGTTATGACAGCCCTTTGATAAGCAGCTCTAGCATTTTTCAATCCGAAGGGCATTACTCTACAGTAGAAAGTGCCCCACTCTGTAATGAATGATGTCTTAACCTTATCAATTACATCCATCAGAATCTGATTATATCCTGAAAATCCATCCATAAAAGAGTACATTACTGCTTTAGCTGCACAATCAATCAAAACATCAATGTGAGGCAAGGGGAAGTTATCTTTTAGACATGTTTTATTCAGATCCCTATAGTCGATAGACACTCTAACTCTTCCATCTTTCTTAGGTACTGGAACAATGTTGGCTAACCATTCTGTGTACACCACCACTTCGAGGAACTTGACTTTGATCTGCTTAGCCACTTCTTCCTTTACCAATGTAGCCCATTCTGGTCTTAGCCTTCTTAGCTTCTGCTTCACTAGCTTGAATCTAGGATCCGTTGGAATCTTGTGAACTGCTATTTTTGTGTTGACTCCTGGCATATCTTCGTATGACCAAGCAAAAAGCCTTAACATGTTTTTGTAATACTTTTGTCAATTCTCTCTCTTCCTCGGGTTTTAGTTCGTGAGAAATAAACACCATTTTGGGATTTTCATCTATACTTATGTTGATTTCATGCAATGCAGTGTCATGAATGCTAAATATGCTTAATGGTGATTCAAATGCATGCACAAAGTTATTAGGATAAACGTTGCACAAGTAAGCAAACTGAGATTTCATTGCATTATACTTATTATAAAGTACATTGTTCACATTGAAAATGGACGAAACAGATAAAACAAAGTCATTTTCATCTTCCACAAGTGAAGGGCCTTGCACTTCTTCATCTTCCTCGTTCAGCTTCAAGATGTTGCCCAGATCTACAACTACTTCTAACTCTTGATTAGTAAAAAGAGCGGTCTCCTCAACCTCAGCCAATTGTGCCTTAGCCTTCATCATAACTTTTGTAATTTTAGAAACTATATAGTTCAGGCTTGCTTTGGTCATCAGCTCCTTCTCATACCCTTTCTTGGTCTTTGCAAAGGCATTGTTTAAGGCGACAACCAACGCCTTTGAAATCACCTCCACAGATTCATTACAAATCTTTTTCTCAGCTCCTTCCTTAGACACTTGCACTTTTTTTGCTGCCTCTTTAGATGACTCCTTCTGGAGGATAACAAGCTTGAAAACTATCTCCTCCTCTATCACAGGTGCGACTAGTTCTTTTTGGCTTTTTTTAAAATCCACCACATCGGAGAATATCTCAAAACCCGGATATTCAACATTTTTTACTTTCATAAGCTAGGCTTGCCCCTTGTACAGCTCTTTACTAGGTTTAATGAATGGCTTCATCATAAGCTCGCCATTCTTTCCCTTCTTCAGATTTTTCTTTTCGGATGTTTCTGCTGTGTAGCCCAACCCGAACTGCTTCGACTTTCCTGAATCTATGTTGAATTCAGGCACTCCCTATAGATTAGCTCCAAGCCCCATACTCGAAACAAAGTGTGAACACGGAATTTTCCGGGTCTCAAAAAAAAAAGAGCAGACTTGATTACCACGACTGTAGTTACAGTCATAGGGTTTTGTTACAGTCGTACGACTATAACCATATTACAGTCGTACGACTGTCACTTCGGGGGCAGGTTGCAAAACCCATACCCCTTGAATTAAAAATTAGGGGACAATCTTAAGCATTTAATACTCAAGATTTTCCAGAAAAAAGGAAAATAAAAGAGCCAGAAATCAGAAGTGAAAGGGATTTTTGGGAAAGAGAATTAAGGGAAGAAAATTTAGAGAGAGAAAAAGAAAAAAAGAGAGAAGAGAGAAGAGAGAAAAACCAGAGAAAACTTAACTTTCCCCAATATTTTCTTCTTAATTTCAAAATATTAATGTCTAAAACGAATTAGAAATCATAGGCTAACATTCACAAACAAAATCTAAATCATTTCTAGACATAAACAAACTCAAATCCGTGACTTTTTGGAGGATTTTTGGACCTCATTTGCAACCTTAACAAACCAAGGAAAAGGAGCAATTTCACTTGGATTGGTGCGTTGCCAGGGGTCAATCCTACGGTGGACGCACGCCAAAAAGGTAGACACTCCTTTTCCTTTCTCTTTTTCCTGCTTTCTGGGTGTTTTGGTTGATTTTGTGCATTTTCATTCAACTTTGTTCACTTCTGTTTCTGGAAAATTAAGAATAGTCGTACGCCTGTTCTTGTCACAAAGAACAAGGGCACGACTGTAATTATAGTCGTGCCATTTGATATATAGTCGTACCACTGTTATTAATTTTTCCGGTTTTAGTCCTTCATTTTAAGCTTTTTGGCGATTTCTGCTTAAGGTAGGACTACAGTCGTACGACTATAATCACAGTTGCACGACTGTAATCACAGTCGCACGACTGTAGTTCTCGGCCAGAAACAGAAATCCCTAAAAATCCAAAAAATTCATAAAATCCCAAAAATTTCATAAAATCAGAAAATTCAGAAAAATAAAAAAATCTTGAAAAATAAAAAATCATCAAAAATGAATTTTAGAGTGTGCATTCACGACCCTATATTTATTTTTCGGTGTTTTTGCATTTAGAACAAAATCACGACGGAGACCCAGTTCTCCCGAAAACCGACCCACCTCGTATGCTAAATTAAAATAAATTGGAAAAATATTTTCAAAATGATTTTCTTATAAAACCAAAAATACAGGGACGTTTCAAAACTGTTTTCCAGATCTAACCGGGCCGGCCGATCGGGCCGATCCGGTTACCCCCAAATGCATGACCTCGAACTCTAAAATTTCCAATTCTGTCCAACTTGAATCCTACGTGTGGTGTGCTATATATCTGTGCTAACAATCTGTTTTGCAGCTTTAATTTCTTTATTTTTTATTTTTTATGTATTTAATAGATTAATCCGTGTATATTAGGCGATTATAAATTTTTCCTAGATTCTCGTGTATTTTAGGCCCTTGTATTGTGAGGCCGAGAGTTTTTATTTTTCATTCGATCGGGTTGTAAACCTTTTAAATATTTATTTCTTTACTTTTATTTTGTATTATTATGTACGTACGCCGCATGTATTTATTCAATAAAATCAATTTTAGCAATTTAAAGTATCATTATAGAATATTGGCCAATTTATTTTGATTAGACATGAAATAAGAGACTTGTCTGAACCTAGATCTCTGAAAAGTGTGGCAGTTCCCGCTTTGGTTCAGCTACACTATAATTTCCCGGTTGAGCTGAGCCGGGTGGCAACTCTTACACTTTTTATCGAGATTTAGGTCTCGATTCTTTTACGAAACAATCTGATTTTCTAAAAATGAATTTCCAAATTAAAAACCCCATGCGAGGGAGGGTCCTGCCCGAAATTTAGGCGCCCCTTCCGAAAGGGAGTCTCGCGTCCCGTCGAAAACGCGTCGTCCGCTCACAGTGGCGACTCCGCTGGGGATTTCTTACAAAAGTTTTTCAAAAACTTAAAAGAATTTGACAAGCCCTGAAAAATATCTAATCAAAATAAGGCGGATGATTCTTGTATGGCATTTCATGCATTTTTGTAGTTAGACATTCTTGCATTAGGTTAAGTATCCATTATTTAGCCCGGTGAATTGTTGAAGTGTCGCCTAAGTTCCTCTTGGTCTTAGGAGCACGGATACGAAACACCACTCATAGCCTCGTACGAACCCCTTCGTTCGGACCCTTGAGTGGGGAGAAGTGAGGAGTATATTTTGCTATGGGAGCCTTGACGTTATCCCGACTTTGGACTGAACTCATTTATGCAACCCTAGTTGGATTCCCTTATAATACCAAAATAAATCGTGTGAATAAAATAAATTGCGCCTTCATCATCCCCGGTTGGTGATCGAAGAGAACCCCTCCTAGGACTCGGTTAGAATTTTATCAACTTGATCACGATTGGAGGAACAAGGTTGGAGGAATTCTATTCGTGTGCTAATTGCTACGTGTTTCCCGTTCCTTCGAAACATACCATCATCCACATTTTTCACGAACATAACATACTATATGTAAAGCATTTGTGTGATACTAACTCACATCTTCTGTCACTTGCTTTTTTCGCATGAAAATACATTAATCACCCGTGTGACATTTACACTAACCATATTTTTTTGCAGCCATGCATCTTTTCATTGTGTGAAAAATGATTCATATGCATCACTTGAATGTCATAAGCATTAAACAATTTATTTTGTACCATATGGAACGCGTGTCATGCATAAAACATTCATGTAGGCCTTGAACAACCTCATAAGGGTCACTCACATTACACCGCCTACCAAGTAGAAAATCATTTAAGGTGTTCCACGAGCACCGAAAAAATTCATTTCATCCATTAAATTATTTAGGTGCTCCACAAACGCCGAAAAATTCATTTCATCCATTAAATCAGTTAAGTGCTCCACGAGCGCCGAAAAATTTCATCACATACGTTCGGTTATTTAGGTGCTCCACGAGCGCCGAAAAATTTCATCACATACATTAAGCTATTTAGGTGCTCCACGAGTACCGAAAAATTACATTTCATGCATTTAGGTACTCCACGAGCGCCGAAAAATTTCATCGCATCCATTAAACCATATAGGTGCTCCACGAGCGCCGAATAATTACATTTCATGCATTACACCACTTAGGCGCTCCACGAGCACCGAGAAAAAAAAATTTCCATTTCATACACTAAATCATAGGTGCTCCACGAGCACCGAAAAATTCCATTTCATGCATTAAGGTGCTCCACGAGCGCCAAAAAAATTACATTTCATGCTTTAAATCATTTAGGTGCTCCACGAGCGCCAAAAAAATTATATTTCAGGCATTTAAGTGCTCCACGAGTGCCGAAAAATTCCATCGCATACATCAAGTCACTTAGGCGCTCCACGAGCGCCGAAAAATTTTATCACATCCATTAAGCCATTTAGGTGCTCCCCGAGAGCCGAAAAATCTCATTTCACACATTAAATCATTTAGGTGCTCCACGAGTGCCGAAAAATTACATTTCATGTATCAAATCATTTAGGTGCTCCCCGAGCGCCAAAAATCCCAAGCATGTGCCACGTGCGTGTTCATACCATTTCACATCACGAAAACCCAAGGTGCTTCCTGAGCGCTGAAACTTGCTTATGTGTAATTCTAACCACGTTTTCGTGCCGCCATTTTTATGACATCAACATAAGCATGGCATTTATTCTAACCATATTTTCATGCAGCCACGACATTCTATTTATGTGCCATGCATATTTATGTTTTGTATATTATTATCTTCGCAAAGTATACACGACATCATCATGTATGTCATGCATCCTAACCACGTTTTTGTGCAGCCACTTGCATTTTTGTGTGACACAAGCATTCACGTTATTTCATATCATTTAAAGTAAAGACATTCTGAGGATAACCTTCACGGTCATTTCATTTCATAACATATCGGGAGTCTTATACCCCGTGTTCTGCCCGTGTACCGGAATACACTTAGCCATTTCACTAGACCATTTCATTCAATAGGAGACCACAATGGTCTTAGGTCTATTTTCGTGTAGCAGCTCACACAACATCATTGCATGGCTTCACGTCATTTATCATTGGCGTTGTGGGGATGCCGAAGCGTTGTGGGGATGCCGAAGTTCTGTGGTGTGTCGCAATCCATTTTGGATCATAACATGACATTGACATTATTGTATCATTTGAGGCACTCCACGAGTACCGGATTATTACACATATAGGGGCATTTCATAACATTATTGAATCATGAAAGGTGTTCCATGAACACCAAACTTCTGTCCGTGTCCTTACCTACATGAGACTTGTCTGTAAACATCATCTCATATCATATGCCTCAAAAGCATCAGAACTCTGTCCATGGGCCAGCCCCTATGTGACCATTCCACTTCATAGACCTACAAGGTGCCGAAACTCTGTCCGTGTGTTGGCACACACGTGATCATTTCACGACATTCACTAGGTGCTCCAAAAGCGCCGAACCCTTGTTTGTGTGGCGGTCCACACATGGTATTTTCGCATTATCTCTTGCATGGCATCGGGTGTTCTTGGAATGTCCAAAAAAAAAATCATCATCCTCATCATCATCTCCCTCATGACATCATATATCAGTCATGTGCATACATATCCCGCCATGTATTCATGCCTATATCATCTGTGATTTGGTGTTCCTCATGCGTATGTGCCCGTTAATGCTAATAAGTGTTCTTATCAGAAGGAAAAGGGAAAAGATTTCAGGGATGGCTAACACAATGAACTTCAACTCCATAACGGATATCGTGGAGGATCACATCGCCTCATCACGGTTTCAAAAGGCGGTCAGGAAGGAAGCAGCAGCAATGTTGAGAGAAGTGCTGGGAGATGATCTGGACAGAGTAGAAAGGCTGACAGCAAAGTGCACTGAATTGGAAGCACGGGTTGCAGAACTCGAAGGGAAAATGAAAAATGCGATATTCTCAGACTCCTATACTAATGCTAGCAAGGAACAGAATGCCCAGTTTGCTAACACTCGCCCTCAACACCTTCAAAGGCCCTATCTCCAAGATTCGGGTTTGCCAAGGCCGACTGATGAAATAGAACTGAAGAGGTCCCTTAAGATGAACATTGGTGCCGATTCCATTCCACGGCATACCAAAAACTCACTTACCGTGAGTAGCGGAAAGGGCATTTCTCCATGGGCTGACTCATTAGGTAAGCTGTTCCTCAGATGTAAAGAGGAGGGTCTCCTGCAGAGTATCAGGCCATTTGTAGAGCTGGCAAAAGCACAAAAGAACAATTTCTGTAGCTATCATGTGGTACGGGGCCATCGGACCAATGATTGTTTTGCTTTAAGAAAAGAGATCCAGAAGCTAGTCGACGATGGAAAATTGGAAATCTCGACCTTCTCTGATAAACAACCAGGGGCAATCAGGGAGCCCGCCAAGGAAATTTCTCAAGTCTCCCGAGGAGAGAAATATGATGAAGAACTTCAGAGTCTGCTTTGATAAGAGTGGGTCAAGGATGCTAAAGCTGAAATGGTGACCAATCGGAGAATAATCGGATTCTATGAGATTAATGCCTCTTGGAGATTCCTTTTTTACAAGGGACTCATTTTGTTTATGGGATGTATTGAATTCATCATGAATGCAATGAAATTTATTTTCGTCTTACTTATGTGATGATTACTTGTCCATGGCTTTATGCATGCATTTGACCATCTGAAATGACATGTCCAACACACATAATATCAAAATGCATGACATCATTCTGAGTATTGTGGGGAACATAAAAGTGAACCTAGTCCTGAACAAACTCTCTCTTAAAAGGTGAGTTTGTGAGATAAATAAAATAATACGACGATACCACTTCCACCGAGGCATCTACTGATTCAACTCAACAATCTTTGAAAGAAACTACCAATCCTGCCCCAGAGCTTCAACTTAAAAGGCACACACGATACCCAAACCAAAATCAAACCAGAAAGCCCTCATTGAGGCACCCAAACCAAAGAAAGCCCTCCTTGAGGCAAAATAAAACCAGAAAGCCCTCCTTGAGGAAAAATCAAACCAGAAAGCCCTCCTTGAGGCAAAATCAAATCAGAGAAGCCCTCCTTGAGGCAAAATCAAATCAGAAAGCCCTCATTAAGGCAAAATAAAACCAGAAAGCCCTCCTTGAGGCACCTAAACCAAGAAAGCCCTCCTAGAGGCAAAACCGAATCAAAAGCCCTCTTTGAGCCAATCACAAAATAAAAAAGAAACTTGGCCTCATACCCCAGGAAGTACCCTATACCAAAACCCCGAAAATAAAAACCTAAACTTATCCAAAGCACCAACCGCCAAGAAATTCAAATGGCCTTCACCATCCATCTTATTGTAAAACTCTGAATCATTCCTTGGTTGTAGTGCATGTATAATTTCATTTGCATGACATTCCTGTGCATATGATATTACGCATGCATTGTTCATCCAAAAAGGCATATTAAGCATACATGTCATGCACGAATTTGAATGCAGCATGAAAACTAAGAGGTGGCTGTGGCTTGGATTTAGTTCCTTCGAAAAAAAAAACCTGTGAAAGATTTGGACTCCCACATCTTCAAACCCAAAAGTTCCCCGTCTCAATCTTCATCCATACCTTCAACACCCTCAACCCTCCGTTAAGCCCAAAGAACAGTCTGCTTATGATTCCCTCTATTTGTCTATGGACTCCAGGACTGAAGGAAATATTGGTTATGCACTCATGAACTTCACCAACAGTATTGGGGCAACCAGGTTTTACAAACCCTTCAACAATCGTGAACGGGAGGATTTGCAAAGCCTGCTGCGACAACATCCAAAAGAAAGTTGCATTTACCAACCATTTCAAGAACTCAGTCTTCGGCCACAATGGAAGTGACTACTTATCGGTGGTTCTTTCATTCTGGGGCCGTACTTTGAAGGATTAAAAGCTGTGTTCATCTTTGAGAACTGTACTCGAGTTGGAATCTGAGGTGAATTGGAAACATGCATATGGGGTTAAACTCTTGGAGGATCCAGTGGGTAATCAATTGATGCAGTTCAGTGCTTAGCTGTACACTCTGTCACATGTTAAAAACAATCTCTCCAATGTGGAAAACCGAAAGGACGTATTGGTAATTTGAAGGAGCATCAATCAAAACTAGAGCCACACTTTGGATTTTCCTAATGCATCCACATTCATTATGTCGTAGATGTTTTACATGTAATTTTAATGTAATATGCATTCGTCATGTCATTGCATTCAATGTCCACATACGGGTGACAGCACGCAGTGAACCATGTCTGACTCGGTGTCTTATACCCTAAATACAAACCTCTAATACTAAGGGCAGGTAAAGGCCAAACCACTGGATGTCATCAGTAGCAACGTTCTCACGACTTCTGATGAGCATTGTCAAGGTGTGCTTTCCAGTCTCAAAACAGATCAATACAAAGAGATCAATTCGGTTGGAATGCTCGCGCAGAACTCTTGGACCATTCAAAAAAAATCAAATCACAAAGAGAATTTCTGACGTGGAAAACCGAGAGGATGTGTTAGTAACAAGAAGAGGGTGATGTCTAAAGTCGGAGTCACCGTTAATTTCCTTATCGTACTCGTTATGATGTCATCGTAATGATATTATGCATGTTTGATATTCTGCTTAGACGTTCATATCACATACATTGTGCCATTATACATAAACATCCATCAGTAGGTTGTTACATCCAAATCCCATAATAATAAAAGTCAAGTTCATGTTGTGTACAGCAATCCAATACAAGAAAAAAAAAGTGTGAAACAGAGCACTCTATCTAGCTCTCATCCTGTCCCTCTCCCTCCTCCTCCTCCTCGGACTCACTCTGATGTGTAGCCCTATAGGAGTCAAAGTCCTCCGCACTCGGGTCAGCTCAGCCTGCAACCTGACTACGTCAGCTCTCATTCGATCCGCCTCCTGGGCCGAAGCCAAGGCCCGAGCCTCAAAAGCAGCAACCTGTCTGGCCTGGTCCTGGAACATCTGCACTCAAGTCTGCAAAATAACAATATAAATTAACAAGCATGCATACATACATATTCATTCATGCATTACATAAATCATGAGATAATGCAGGGATTGTAGAATGCTTACCGCCTAGATGGTGTTCTCCTAAACGAGAAAGGTCTCCAAGCCCAAGTGCTGATATGCCATATCCTCCACCTGAGCCCGAGGAACCTAGAACATACCAGAAAGTAAAAAAAAAAAAAAAAAAAACTTACATGGGTGGTGTCCGCTAGAGCAAATGTAAGTGGCTGCTCACGGTGAACCGGCCATGACCTATAGGAATGGCTGCCATCTAGCCCCATCATGCTGAAGCCGGTCCTAAGCTCGGTCATCAAGTGACCCTCCACCACACCAGTAGCCTGAGAAGCTGAGGCTGCGGTGCTGCCAGCACAGACAGGGTGGCCCCTATCCTGAACCGGGGCATGTCCACCAATCGTGGCGGTCTCAGCACTCTCGCCTACCGGGCCACTCGGCCAGGTGGAACTGGATCCCCTACGCCTCTTGACCTGTAAATAGAAGAACATTCAAAAAAAAAAAGAAGAAGAAGGGGAAGTAAGTACCTGAAGTGTGGGAGGGGCCGCAGGCGCATCACCCTCAACTGGCAGCAGACACTGGCGGATAAATACCAAATAATCGTCATCAACGGTATCAGCACGGTACCCATCCCCGGAAAGTATCAGGATCCACAGTAGGATCAGTAAAATGGGGCCAGAACAGAGCGAGCAGAAGCGGCGGAGGTACAAGCCGACCAGCATTGCCGTCCATGTGGTCAGATAAACGAAGACGCTCACCCAGGTACCACTCCTGGGACACCGGGCACTCTAAGACGAATAAGTAAAGAAATGGCACCCTGACCATGCCACGGATGGTGCTGGATCTACAAAAATACAATAAGAGGAATTAAACACAAGTAAATAAAAGTTAAATTAAATTTTTTCTTGCTAACGAGCTTTGTTTACTTACCCTCTGCCAGGAAGCGTCAAGCAAACCCTGCCTAACCTCCCGCAAGTCGCGACCAATGCCCTACCACCCCTGCATCCAACAATGCAGAATGGTAGAATGGTCGTCATCCTGGACGTCCCTTAGCTCCGACGACTCTAGGATGCGATGCTCGAAGGCCTAAATCTGTAATTAATAAAAGGGTAAAAAAAAAAAGGAAAAGATAATACCAGAAGGCCGAACCAAAAGCTGAGGATCTCCTGCTGCCTCCCCCTGGCACACAGGTAAAATCCGTAGTA
Source organism: Euphorbia tirucalli (assembly GCA_039660915.1). Lineage (NCBI taxonomy): Eukaryota > Viridiplantae > Streptophyta > Magnoliopsida > Malpighiales > Euphorbiaceae > Euphorbia > Euphorbia tirucalli. Next base: position 20,674,723 of record CM077639.1, read on the forward strand.
CAGCTGCCCCAACGTAGCTCGAGCCCAATCCAAAGAAGGAAAGGCAGCCAAATCCATAAGAGTAGGCAGCAGTGTCATGTTGCGAGTGCTCTGCCCGGTGGGAAAAAGTGTTCATGATAACAAGACAAGCACATAAGCCAGAGCACACCGCTCCACATCCTCCTCGGACAGGTCTGGGTGAGCAGCCCAATAAGCCTCCACCCTGGAGCACAAAATCTTCCCCTTCTCAGGGGTGCAGCCGATCAATTTACCAATATAATCATCCACCAACTGCTGACGAGTCAGATAGCAGTTGAACATAATCGGAGTCCCGCCGAACCCGAAACCAGTGATCGTGGTGAAGTCCAAAGGAGTGACGGTGAACTCCCGGATGGGCAAATGAAATGTGTGGGTAGTGCAAACCCACCTCTCACACAGGGCCATCAACACGACGTGAGTAGTGTGCGGCGTACTTTTCGGCAATGACATGATAAAGGTCTCAAGACCCAAGGCCCTAACCCGAGCCCTCATGGACTCAGGAAGACGGTCCCACCAGACCCGGGGTAAAGAAAGATTTCCGCTGACGGAAATCATCCGATCTTGTATATTTGGGAAGTATAACGCATACATATTCAATTTTTGCATAATATCAACATCAATTAAAAAGGAAATGCATAAATCATTCTTTTTTCATAAAAAAAAAAACACTTTTTTTAGCTACAGTCATACGACTGTAGAACGCATCGCACGAGCGAGACAACATTCGCACGGCTGTTCATCCTACAGTTGTACGACTGTTCATCATTTGCATGAACAGTCGCATGACTGTTCATACACCTGCAGACAGAATTCGATTTTCATGCAATTTTCACAATTTCTAACTTGTTTTTCCTAGATTCTTGTTCCTATTAACTACAGGGGACTCCTAGCATGCATTCTACTTAATCAATCAACTCAGAAAGCAGTAAGATATGCCAAATCAAATTCAAATATTCAAAGGGAAAAATATTCAAAAACTCAAAATCAAAATTCGAATTCGAATTCGGTTACCAACCTGAGTGGTAGATAGATGGGAGCCCAGCTCCAACAAAATCAGGATCTCCATCCCGAGTCTAATCTCGAAATGCTTCACGTATCGCGGGTGACCGTAACCATTGGAAACACTAACAAATGGGATGTCCTGCACATGTTCCGGTCTCTGAATCAAGTTGTAGGAGAGTTTTCTCACTTTCTTTCCGAGTTTCTTCAACATTTTCACAGGATTCTGGGGTTAGGAATCGATTTTTTCTCTGAGGGAAAACTGAAGAAATGAGAAGTGGGAGAGAAAGGGGCGAAAACTACCCCTTTATTTGCTTCTGCCCGTGAAGTACACTCGTACGACTTTACTTCATCTACAGTCATACGACTGTAGTCAAAATAGTGGAAAAAGGGGGTTTTTTTTAATTAATTTTCCTTATTTATTTCCTAAACCCTCTTTTATCACCAAATGCTTAATTATTCCCCACGGAAAGATATTTCAGTAATTTTGCATGGCCAACCCATCAGCGACTATTTTTTTCCAGCGATGGTCCACCTCGTCCAAGGGGCACGAAACCTGAGAAAAATCGCGAAAAATTCACTGTAAGTACAATTTCACCAAATTGCATTTTTGACACATCTTGTATGCCAAGTCATACCCGATTGCCTCACATTCTCAACTAATCTCAGTCCACCACGACTATAAAATGGAATCTGAATTTCCATGTCAATTCGTTGAGTGTGCCAAGTCACACACGGCTGTCACACCCTTCACAAATCTCAGTCCACCACGACTATAAAACGGACCAGAATTTCCATGTTAGTTCATTAAGTGCGCGAAGTCGCACACAGCTGTCACACCCCTCACCAATCTCAGTCCACCACGATTATAAAATGGAACCCAAATTTTCGTGTCAGTTCGTTAAGTGCGCCAAGTCGCACACGACTGTCACACCCCTCACCAATCTCAATCCACCACGACTTTAAAATGGAACCAAAAATTCTGTGTCAGTCCGTTGAGTGCGCCAAGTTGCACACGGCTATCACACACTTCACAAATTTCAGTCCTACATGACTATAAAAGGTAACCAGAGATGCATCTACCCGTATTTATTCTTGATCGAAGGGGCAAAAATTTTTGTTTCAAAATTATCGATCAAGGAATAGATATGCCCACCAATTGCACACTACAAACACCATGGCTCTGTATTGTAGGTCGTACGCAGCTATCTGGTCTCAAAAGTCGTGCTTCTTGCTAACGTCCTCTTTATGTGAAAAATGATCATAGGGAATCGCTTGGCTCCAAGAATCGTATTTCCCCAGCGTCTTTCTTATGTGAAAAGGGATCATAAGAAACTGCCTATCTACCAAAAGCCTCATGAAATTAACCCATAAGCTACACACGTGCACACTACCTTCGATCCCGTGTTCTTTATCGTGTACCTAAATCCGTGCAAAGAATCGGACTTTAGCTACACGAGGGACAGCCTGTGAACACGGAATTTTCCGGGTCTCAAAAAAAAAATAGAGCAGCCTTGATTACCATAACTGTAATTACAGTCGTGGGGTTTTGTTACATTCGTACGACTGTAACCATATTACAGTCGTACGACTGTCACTTCGGGGGCAGGTTGCAGAACCCATACACCTTGAATTAAAAATTGGGGGAAAATCTTGAGCATTTAATGCTCAAGATTTTTGGGAAAAAAGGAAAATAAAAGAGCCAGAAATCAGAAGTGAAAGGGATTTTTGGGAGAGAGAATTGAGGGAAGAAAATTTAGAGAGAGAAAGAAAAAAGAGAGAAGAGAGAAAAACCAAAGAAAACTTAACTTTCCCCAATCTTTTCTTCTTAATTTCAGAATATTAATGTCTAAAACGAATTAGAAATCATAGCCTAACATTCACACACAAAATCTAAATCATTTCTATACATAAACAAACTCAAATCCGTGACTTTTTGAAGGATTTTTGGACCTCATTTGCAACCTTAACAAACTAAGGAAAAGGAGCAATTTCACGTGGATTGGTGCATTGCCAGGGGTCAATCCTACGGTGGACATATGCCAAAAAGGTCGACACTCCTTTTCCTTTCTCTTTTTCCTGCTTTCTGGGTGTTTTGGTTGATTTTGTGCATTTTTATTCAACTTCGTTCACTTCTGTTTCTGGAAAATTAAGAACAGTCGTACGACTGTTATTGTCACAAAGAACAAGGGCACAACTGTAATTGCAGTCGTGCCATTTGATATATAGTCGTACCACTGTTGTTAATTTTCCCGGTTTTCGTCCTTCATTTTAAGCTTTTTGGCGATTTCTGCTTAAGGTAGGACTATAGTCGCACGACTATAGTTTACAGTCGTACGACTGTAATCATAATGGCACGACTATAATCACAGTCGCACGACTGTAGTTCTCGGCCAGAAACAGAAATCCCTAAAAATCCAAAAAACTCATAAAATCCCAAAAATTTCATAAAAATCAGAAAATTCAAAAAAATCAAAAAATCTTGAAAAATAAAAAATCATCAAAAATGAATTTTGGAGTGTGCATTCACGACCCTAGATTTATTTTTCGGTGTTTTTGTATTTAGAACAAAACCACGACGGAGACTAGGTTCTCCCGAAAACCGACCCACCTCGTATACTAAATTAAAATAAACTGGAAAAATGTTTTCAAAATGATTTTCTCATAAAACCAAAAATACAGGGACGTTTCAAAACTGTTTCCAGGTCTAATCGGGCCGACCCGGTTACCCCTAAATGCATGACCCCGAATTCTGAAATTCCCAATTCTGTCCAACTTGAGTCCTATGTGTGGTGTGCTATATATCTGTGCTAACAATTTGTTTTGCAGCTTTAATTTCTTCATTTTTTATTTTTTATGTATTTAATAGATTAATCCGTGTATATTAGGCGATTGTAAATTTTTCCTAGATTCTCGTGTATTTTAGGCTCTTATATTGTGAGGCCGAGAGTTTTTATTTTTCATTCGATCGGATTGTAAACCTTTTAAATATTTATTTCTTTACTTTTATTTTATATTATTATGTATGTACGCCGCATGTATTTATTCAATAAAATCAATTTTAGCAATTTAAAGTGTCATTATAGAACATTGGCCAATTTATTTTGATTAGACATGAAATAAAGGACTTGTCCAAACCTAGTGTTGGAAATGCCCTAGTCCCGAGGCATTGGTCCTTGTATTTGTACTATACATTTATTGGATTTATGTGTTGTACTCATTTGTGTCATTAATAAAGGCATCAATTCATTTATTATATTTATCTTGTGCAGTATAGTAAATGAAATATCCAATGGACATATCTATATCCATGATGACTAGTGTCATGCACTTAGCAGTAAGACCATGGATAGGGTTAACGATATGACCATAAATAGATCCGTAGTCTGTTCCAGTCATGGGAATGAATGGAACAACAGACTATCATTAACCTGGTTGTATGGCGGTGTCTTACCGGTCATTGGACATGGAATGTCAACCAAGTTAATGGGTACATGCCTGGAAGCATGGTACTGGATAGATCCACTAAACGAGTAATCCACATGGTATGGTATCACAATGGATTCTCGTGTAGTACTTGTATGGATCCTTTGACCTGACCATATGATGGTGTTACATGTGAAGTCGCATACTTAGGGGTACACCTAAAGGGCCTGTAATAGGGTGCCAAGTATGGGTGCTTTCGGGTATGTCACTGAACATGGTAACACTATGGATATGCAGAAGGGATTTGTCACTCAGTAACCAACTGAGAAGATATCACCGGCCTCTTGATGAATGTGACTGATAAGAGTGTGGCCACACCCAAACAAGTTGGTAGTTGTTTGTAAGCATCAGTACATTCGGGATCAAGTTAATGTCCGAACACAAAAGAGGGTGATCAATCCATGTCTCTGTGTTGGATATCGATATCAATGACATGGGATGTACAAGTTTAAACTACAGGGTTATGATATCAGTTAGACTGCCATCTCCATCTTAATTGGGGGCTGCAGTGGCTTGCTAGAGCCCAACTGCAGTCTGCGAGCCAAAGGCCCGCTGCCAACATAAAGATGGGCCCATGGGATCGTACACATTGAGCGACTGGACACCGATTTAAAGAATCACAGGTACACTTGGAGTGTACACTCTAGGGAGAGAGAACTATATATATTAATTATATTATGAGGATCAATTGGATTGATCATTATAATAAAATTAATATTTGGCTTCACATAATTAATTGGATTAATTATGAGATTATTTCCTGGGTGGAAATATTCATATGTATAGGTTTACATATGAATTTGTTTTGTGAAGACTTAATTTTAATTTGATGGATTAAATTAATTAGTCAAACCAATTTTAATTTATATGTAAATAATATATTACTTGGAGTAATATATTAAATACATGGGTTAATTAAAATTGGGCTTGATATTGATTTAGACCAGACTAATTAAAATAAGTTTGGGCCTGAATTAAAAGGAGGAAGCCCACACAGACAAAGAAGCCAGACTAGGCCCAAATTCCAGCAAGGGAATTTGGAAGCCCTAGGGTTAAAAACCCTAAGGGGAATTCGGCCAAGCTACTAGAGCTCCTAGCCCCCACTTGGCCGAATTCTCCTCCCCTCCCTCACTCTCTAATTTTGTGATTTTTGACCCTAGCACGTGCGGTGTTCGTTAGGCGCTCGTGTACGGGAACGAGGAGGAATTCTATTTTGAATTCTGCAGTCATCATCCATCTCAGAAAGAGATTTTTCTGGTAAGAAATTTAATCCCTTTCTATTTGATTTTAAGTTTTTCAATTTCTACTTCAATTGCTCCTGGGATTGGATTTGAGGAAATCACCGCGTTCTTCCGCTTTTATCGGGTGATTTCCGGTGACAAATCCCAACACCTAGATCTTTGAAAAGTGTGACAGTTCCCGCTTTGGTTCAGCTACGCCATAATTTCCCTGTTGAGCTGAGCCGGGTGGCAACTCTTACACTTTTTATCAAGATTTATGTCTCGATTCTTTTACGAAACAATCCGATTTTCTAAAAACGAATTTCCAAATTAAAAACCCCACGCGAGGGAGGGTCCCGTCCGAAATTTAGGCACCCGTTCCGAAAGGGAGTCTCGCGTCCCGTCGAAAACGCGCGTCCGCTCACACAAAGTGTTGCTTGCGTAAGTAATTGGACAACCACTCCGGCATATAATTCTCATCAATAACCATAAGAGCATCTGTGAATTCTTCTTCACTGACCATGGCGATCTGGAATCCGCAGAACGGTAGAACTTCTTCATTCACAATAGCAATCATAGATTAAGAATCCGCTTCAACTGTCATAACCTCATCGCTCATTGAGAAGTTTATCTTCTGGTGCAATGTGGAAGGGACACCTCCCAATTGATGAAACCATGGCCTTCCCAACAGTAAGGAGAAAGTGACTGGAATATAGATTATAATGAAAGTAACCATTGAGTTGACTGGTCCTACTACCACGTCAGCCTCAAATGTTCCAATCACAGTCCTCTTTGAGTCATTGTAAGTTAAAGACCTCTTCAAAGCATCTTCACTCAAGCCCAGTTATGGCAGCATTTTCAATGGACATATATTCAGAGCTGACCCATCATCCACCATTACACATGGCATGACCCTATCCATTATGTTAACTTTGACATAAAGAGCTTTGTTATGAGCTCTTCCTCCATTCGGCAGATCTTTCTCAAAGAACACAATGTCAGGGGGCTCAGAATGAACCTTGTCCAATATGCAACACATAGCTTCTGGAGATGTAATTGGGGAAACTTCAACTTCAGACAGCTATGATGCTCTATGCTCCTTTGAGACTAACAGCAAATGCCATAAACTGGCCTGAGCCAGAGTTTTCTTCAACTGTGAAATGATCAGATCTTCTTTTTCAACTTCGTTTTGTGTTGATATGTTGCTCGATCTAGTCACTGGACCCTGCCACTTCTCGTCACATTCTAGACTTTAGGAATTTTTGGTTTTTCAACAACCGGTAGTTTGACTAATTCATCCCAATCATATTACTCATATTCATCTTCTGAATCAAGATCATTTAAGCTCACTGGCTTTATTTCTTTCTGTTCCTCCAGCTTCTCGCATTCTATCTCTGTTTCGGCTTCATCGGTTACCATAAACTGCACAGTGGGATTTGCTTACAGGATCTGAGCAAAAATAAAGTTGGCTGGCAACCCTGACTGCACCATGTTGACTTGCTTCTCAAATGTTGGCAATGGATTAGTCTTTGTGCTTGGCTTTGTAGGTTCTTGCAACTTTCCTTAATCAATCAACTTCTAAATGGCATCCTTTAGCTTAAAACAGTTGTTAGTTCTGTGTCCCACTACGACATGATATGTACATAAGTTGTTCTTATCTGTATCAGCTGGCTTCTCAAATGGCTTTAGAGAATTCAAAAGGCCACTGTTCCTGCACTTTGCAAAAATTTTATCTAAAGATAAAGTCCAAGGAGATATGCCTTGACTTCCCATATTTCTATCTTGACTACCTTGTTGCTAAGATATAGCGACAACTTTAGCTTATTTTACTTCTGAAAACCGCCTTCTTTTACTTACTGAACGGGAACCAGCTCCACTGCCTGACCTAGTTGTAGTCGTTGATCGATACCTAGAACTGTACCCAAAGCTTCTGCCACCTCTGTGGCTTACTACCTTCTCTTCTTTGTCACTTTCAACCTTCATGGCCATGCTGTAAACCTCACTGAGCTCATTAAAAGCATTAAACTTCATATTATTCCTGTAGACATCCCTGCTGCCATTGATCATCTTCTAGATTAGCTCGTCTTCATTGGGGCAGTGCTTCAATAAGATCATTTTGTTCATCCACCTCTGATAGTACTCGTTGAAGAATTCATTTGGTTTCTACTTGATTCTTTCTAAGTCATACAGCTTCACTTGGATCTTGGTGTTGAAACTGTAATACTTGATAAAAGCTGTTGACAAAGCTTCCCAATTGGACTGTACATCCTCAAACAACGAACTATACCAAGAAAGCTCCTCCTTCAAGTGTGGTCGGAAAGAAATTGATCAATTGTTACTTCGTAGCACCCGCTGTCAACATGATCCGGGCATACAGGTTCACATGAGCTACCGACGAGTTGATACCTCTATAAGAAGCAACCTTTGGCACTTGAAACCCAATAGGGAAAGTTTTAATGCCTTGGTTTATCATGGCATCCATATTCACGCCCCTCTTAGAGCCCATACTGATACTGGCCCTTTTCTTCAACTCAGCGACCACTTCGTCTTGTTTTGAGTACTTCAACTTCAACTTCTTTTCCATTGCAGCCTCAATCTCCTGAAGCTTATTCACACTAGCAGAAATATCATCCCTAGACTGGGATGATTCAGTTACCTTCTCCTTCCCTGGTCTAATTGCGTTGTTATCCACCCCTTATTTCATAACAACTCTTAATTCTTCCTTCAGGATGTCACGGAAATCCTGTGACTTGAGGAAGTCTTTTAGTACACCAACAATGTTCGATGTTGGGCTGGCCATCATAAATTCCTCAACAAACTCTGCTTCACTTTTTGCAGTAACCGTCCTCTCTTTCTCAACCTTCTTCGCAGACTGGGACCTTGTTTGGTGTCACTCCAGCTTTCTCAGTGGATTGCTTAATTATAGTTTGTGAAGCTCCTTTCTACCATGTTCGTACTGTTTCACATTATACATGAAACTTTAGGGATGGTTTCTGATGAATGAATGAAATGACGACATAAGGTGAATTTCATAAATAAAGGGATGGATGAATGAGTGTAGGTATGTATATTTAATATAAAATGTTATGAATATGTATAGAGCTAATCTTATATGGGGTTTTGCAATGAAATGACACACGGCTTAACCAAGGTGTATAATTACATACCAAGAGAATAGAATTACATGCGAGGTGTCCACGGATCGAAGCAAGATGATACTTGCAGAGGACATTGAAATGAGGTGCATAATTTTTAAACCTAGGGAATTCAATGACATACGGAGTATCCACAGATCGAAGCAAGATGATACTTGTAAAGGGCATTGAAATAAGGCCTTATATGGATATACGTATAGAGCTGATCTTATATTTATATCTGGACATATGTATAGGGCTGATCTTATGCAAGTGTATAGAGCTGATCTTATACGAGCATAGATATGTATAGAGCTGGTCTTATACGGGGTATAAAGCTGATCTTATATGGGCATTGAATATGTATAGAGCTGGTCTTATATTTATACATGGATATATGTATAGAGCTGGTCTTATACTTGTACATGGATATACGTATAGAGCTGGTCTTATACTTATACATCGATATACATATAGAGCTGGTCTTATACGAGGGTATAGAGCTGATCTTATACGGAGGTATAGAGCTAATCTTATACAGACATTGGATATGTATAGAGCTGGTCCTATACTTATACATGGATATATGTATAGAGCTGGTCTTATATGGGTATATAAAGCTGATCTTATACGAGGGTATAGAGCTGATCTTATACGGGAGTATAGAGCTGATCTTATACGGAGGTATAGAGCCGATCTTATACAGGTGTTGGATATGTATAGAGCTGGTCTTATACTTATACATGGATATATGTATAGAGCTGGTCTTATACTTATACATGGATATATGTATAGAGCTGGTCTTATACTTTTGTATGGATATACGTATAGAGCTGGTCTTATACGAGGGTATAGAGCTGATCTTATACGGAGGTATAGAGCAAATCTTATACAGGCATTGGATATGTACAGAGCTAGTCCTATACAGAGGGTATAGAGCTGATCTTATACGGGCATTGGATATGTATAGAGCTGGTCTTATACTTATACATGAATATATACATAGAGCTGGTCTTATACAGGTGTACAGAGCTAATCTTATACGAGGGTATAAAGCTGATCTTATACGGGCTTGGATGCGTCTATGTGCATGGCACATATATGGAGTTTCGGCGCTTAGGGAGCACTTTAATGGTTTGATGCATGACATGATGTTTTCGGTGCTCGTAGAGCACCTAAATAGTTTGATGTATGACATGAGGTTTTTGTTGTTCATGGATCACTTGAATGATTTGATGTATAAAGCGAAGGTTTTCAGTGAGCACCTAAACGATTTCCTACTTGGTCGGTGATGTAATGTGTGTTATCCTTATGGGATTGTTCAAGGCCTACATGAATGTTTTATGCATGACATGCATTCCATATGGCTGCAAAACAAATTGGTTAGTGCTTATGATATACAAGTGATGTGCATGAATTAATGCTTTTCACACAATAAGGGGATGCATGGCTGCAAAAGAAATGGTTAGTGTGTATGTCACATGGGATGATGGCATATATGTTTCGTGGAAATATCAACACACGAGATGTAAATGTTGTGGCACATAAATAAGAACGTTATGGCTGCATGAAGATGTGGGTAGTATCAATGTCATACATATGTTTATGTCTTGAAAATAGGTGTACATAAACATGGTTAGAATGGCATACAAATGATTATGCGTGCTTAATGGTTTGTGAGAGGATGAAAAATGGAAGACAAAAATCACCACAAAACAAACGTTAGCACAGGTGACATATGCTCACCCTTCCAACCTTATTCCTCCTTTCGATTGGTACACATTCTTCCTAGGTATTGGGTCTCTTTGATACCAACAGAGGATACCAAAGGTGTACTCTTAATGTCCAAATTCATATTTATGTTTTGGTGATCGTAAGGGGAAATGACTAGGTCATTACATGTGGGCCAAGGTCACACCAAGGGTCGTACAGGTCCCCATAGTGAAGATACACTCCTCATCATAGAACATGTGAGGTTCATGTGGTGCTATGAGTGGTTTACCACGTTGGGTGCCTCCAATCCTAGCAGAAGAGGTAGGTCACCTTCTGAAGTAAATCGGGGCTAATCAGTGAGTTTGAGGGGTTGAGAAGAAGAAATGTCATGCTATGCTGTTGTGAGTAAAATATGGTATTATGAACTAATGGATGGCTTCAAGTGAGGTTATATTTCAGTAGCTACTTAAGTTCCTTAAGCTTTTATAAAAAAACATTTTAAGAAACTTTTCATCCCCATGTGAGCGGACGATGATTCGGACAGACGCTGCGAAGCAGACCGGGAAAGTTTTTATAAAGTGTGTGGAAAACGAAATGGGTTTGATGATTTTGTTTAAGAAGACCAGTTGATTTGATTTGAAATTCCTTTTCTAGGAAACATCATTAAGAATGTGAATTTTGAGAAAACTGGTTTTGCATTTTAGAAAATCCCATTTTGTTACTTAAAGGTCTCAAAACCTAAATTTCAAGATCAGTGACAAAGTCGCCACCCGGATCAGCTCATCCGAGAAATTCTGGTACAGCTCCCTACCGAGCGTAGACTACTGTACCTAATCCAGAGATTTAGGGCTCAAGCAACTTACCTATTCAGCCTCAAGTTTGCATTAATTTATAAGTTTATAGTACCATATTATACTCACTTATTCTTTACCCATTTTTATCTTTTAATATTTATTTGCCAATACTCATACGAATGATATAAATAAATTACTGAAAAAATAAAGTGTGGAAAAATAAAGTGCAAGAAAGTAAGAATAGAGGCCAACTTGTACAACCAAATCGAATGAAAAAGAAAACTCTCATCCTCACCAATACAGCCGCCTAGATACATGAATATCTAAAAAAAATTATAATCGCCTAGGATATACGGATAATCTATCAAATAGAACCAAAATGAAAACATAAAAGGCTGCAAAACAGATGTTAGTACAAATATATGCAACAAGTTAGACTCAAATAGACAGAATAGGAACGAGAGATTTGGGGACATTCATTTAAGGGGTAGCCGGGTAAACTCGGCTGGTTCACTTGACTAGACATGGAAAACGGTTTTGAAACGTTCCTGTGCTTTTGTTTCATGAGAAAATACATTTTTGAAAATATTTTCTTTTACCAGTTTATTTCCATTTAGTATGTAAACGCGGATCGGTTTTCGAGAGATTTGGATTTCCGTCATTGTATTATTCTAATTGCGACATCTCAAAAAATAAATCTAAGGTCGTGAATGCATGAGATGAATTTATTTTTGATGATTTTGACAATTTTCTGATTTTTATGCGGTTATATAATTTTTCCCTTTTTTTTAATTTCTCTGAATTTTTCTGAATTTTTTTGTGATTTTCTATTGCTGGCCGGAAACTACAGCTGTGTGGCTGAAATATAATCGTACGTCTGTAATTATAGTCGTGCGACTGTAATTTGGTTCTGGTCAGAAAATTGCCGAGATGATTTGATGGAAGAATTTATAGCCGTATGATGAACTACAGTAGTACGACTATAATTACAGTCGTGCGACTGTAATTATAGCCGTACAGCTGTTCATCCTGTTCATAAGCAGCAGACTTGTATTTTTGGTTTTAGTTGATTTTAACGCACAAAAATGAACCAAAACACATGGAACATGAGGAAAAACACTAGTTTTAGGTATAGTTACCCTTGTAGCGCAAATTCACCATCGATTTGATGGAAAAACACCTTGAATTAGCTTCGGATTGCCTCCTTTTTCCTTTGTATGTCAAGGTACAAAATATATGTCCATAAATCTCTACTAGTTATGGATTTGAGTGTGTTTAAGACTATGGAACGATTTGTATGTGTTTGCCAAGTTTTAACCTATGGTTTCTATAAGTTTTAACCTCACAAACATAAGAATCAAAAGAAAAAGAGTAGAAGAAGATGATAGTTTTTATGTGTTTCTTCTCTTCTTTTTCCTTCTCTTCTCCTAATCTCTAGAGCTCTCTTCAATCCAAATCCCTGTCAACCCTGGTTCCTCCCTTTCTTTTGATACTTATAGACCCTAAAAAAAAGACAGGAAGATGCAATAATGCCCCTAAATCACGCTCCATCCCTCTCCCATGCATGATGAGCTATAACTAGCTGCTATAGACCTACAATCATACGACTGTAATTTGACTATAGTAGTGCGACTATAATTTCAATCGTACGACCGTAATTACAGTCGTGCGGCTATATTTTTATTATTTTTTTATATATATCTCGGACAATTCCATGTTTACACCTGTAAAAATGACCTTTGGGTTTTCATTATTGAGGTTGGAAAATTCCGGCGCTTACAGTAATGAAATTGATAAAGACGATCTAATATAAATTTTTTAAAATTAAATAAATTCGTAAGAACCTATTACAGTGTCCATTTACGTACAGTGTTATTATAACTAAAAAATGAAGTAAATGGTTTGTTATACAAAAATCTACCAAGACCCAATTCGCACATTTTAAATTATATTTCAACACTCATTTTGATACCCATTGAAAACAATATCATGAGGTTATTTTTTGGAATAAAGAATGAAAGATGGTTGAAAAAAAAAGAAAATTATCGTGAGAACCTCCTCCTGTACCACAATCATAATTGGTATCTTCATCAGTTTTTTAACACATCGGATATTTGATTTTTTTATTATAATGTTATTAGTACCAAATTCAACCTATCTTTTGTGTATGTAATACCCTTAGTTTTTTTTTAGTATAAACCACAGGATTACACAATGGGATAATTTTATTCAGGGCTTCGTCATAGTTAAGACTTCTCACCCCTCCATGCCGATGTATTTATTGAGATTCGAATCTAGATCTCATCCCACATACTCAGCTTGCATTACCAACTGAGCTACAACTAGGGCTGAGTACAGGACCAATAGTTCCGGGGATTTTAAAATCTCTGGAACCGTATTGAAAGTTAGAGAATTTTAAAATTCAATCTTTGAAACCATCCTGAAATATAAATCAACGCATTGTTTTGTTATGAAATTCCAGGATAAAATAATACAGAGATTCAGAATAAAAAATAATCAGAGTTTCGATCCGGAGATAACTTGTGAATTTCTCAAAAGAGAAGTTTTCAAAATTATTTTAACAACAAAGAGACTCCAGTAATGCCAGAGTTCGCGACTAGAGGTGCGGCGACAATGTTGGTTGAGTGTTTGACGAAGACTGGTAGAAACAGAGGCGACGAGATAACAGACAGAGGCAGCAAGCTTAGAAACATCGAAAAAAAAAGAGTGAGAGCGAGAGGTAGAGGTCGTTAGCAAACCGAGAAAAGAAAACGACATGAGAAGGTGGTGATGGCTGAAATTAGTGGTGAACGGTTGAAAATTGTGCAGGTAGAGGGAGAGAAGAATGGGGGGTGGTTGTTGTTGAGAAAGAGAGAATAAGGATTAGTTTTAAGGTTTTGTTTAGAAAATGATGAGTACATAGTCTAGGGTTAAGAAATTGGGTTTTGTCATTTATGGTAAATTGGTCTGTGTTATTGGGCCAAAGTCTAATTCAATTTCTTCTCTTTAAGTTTTCTTTATTCTTTATTTTGTTTTTCCCATTTTACATTTAAGCCTAAATATATGTGTTGTCTAAGAGTAAACTATAAAAAATTAAGCCAACATTTGTAAATTTTTCTAAAAAATGGCATTTTATTAAATTAGGATAATTTAGATTTTCTGTAAATAAAACCTAGTTTTTAGAACTTATTTTAAATATACTAATAAATAAATAGTATTATAAATCCGATTCTTTCGGTACAATACAATTCGGTTCGGTTATTTCGGTGTTTCGGTCTGGGTATAGGTAAAATTTTTGGAATTGTACCAAATAAAAGTCAATGGTACAATTCAATACTGTTCAATTAAAAAAGTCAACAGTTCAATTCCAAATTTAGATATTTTTATTTCGTTCTTCGGTTCGAATTAAGAATATCTAGGATCAATGCTCAGCCCTAGCTACAACCAGTAGGTTGTAATACACTTAGTTCAATGATGGAATTGTGAAATAAATACTTCCAAATAATTTCAATATTATATGGCTTTATTACTTAAAATTGTAAAATGAACACTTTTAGTGTGTTTTATATTCCAAACAATTTTCTAAAATCGTATTATGTGTTAAAATATCATGGCAAAACACATCCTGAGTCCCTTGATCTTTTTACCAAAACTGTAATTGGCTTCTTAATCAATTTTTTGAACACATTAAGTACATGCTCTTTTTATTTCAATATTATTAGCCCGAAGCTCGACCTTTCTTTTGCATATGTGTAATACACTTCGTTCAGTAATGAAACTATGTAACAAAGATTTTCAAATATTTTAAAAATTACATGGTTTTATCGCTTGAAGTTGTAAAATAAATACTTACAGCAAATATATTTTCTTATCTAGACAAATTTCTAAAATTGTGTTACGTACTAAAATATTACTGGTCATGTCACTTAATAGTGCTTGTTACATAAACATAAAATAAAATCGAGTTTGAGGATAATAAAATTAAAATGAAAAAATATGATATTCGATGTGTTTAAAAAATTGATTAGGGGACTACTTGTAGTTTTGATAAAAGATAAGGAGGCTCGAGATGTGTTTTACCAAATATTATCGATTATACCACTTAACAAAGCATGTTATACATATGTAAAATAAAATTAAATTTTGGGTTAATAATATTAAAATAAAAAATTAGATAAAAAAATTGGTTTGGAGTGCAATTGTGATCTTAGGTAAAAAAAAAAAAAAAAAAAAAAGGGAAAAGGAAAGGATAAAATTGAAGAAAAAAAGAAAAGGGAAAAGAGGAGGGAATATTGAAATAGTAGGTATAAGCGAGAGCGCGTGAGAGGATAAAAAAAAAAAAAAATTCCAATTAAGGCAGAAAATCCAATGTCCAAATTGATTGCTAAATAAGTTGCGGTGACAAAGGGGAAATGAAGTCGGAATGAAATGCAAATTCAGTCCAAATTCAAATCCTCCTTAAATGAAATTCTTATTAAATTCACGCGTTCCCTGTCATGAAATCCGTGTCGTAGTCTTCGTCTTTCATAGTAGAAAAGAAATTTTATTTTATTTTTAAATTTTAATTTTTGTACAAAAAGGAAAGATTATTGCAGATTAGATAAACAAAAGTGAAATTCTAGAGGGCAGAACTGCAAAGCAAAGAAAACGCTGAATTTCTAGTGAGAGAAACCGACTTGCTGTGTAGCTGCTGCTTCCTTCTGGTGCTCTTTTTCTTTTTTTTTTTTTTTTTTCTTTTTTATTTTAATCTTTTATTCGCCAATCTTACATCGCCATTTCCGCCGGTTGGAGCTAGATAAGGTTAAAATTTCGAGAATTTATTCTGCCGTCGGTTCGTCCATTTTTGCTCGAAATGAACGTTCTACTTTCACAAGGTAGTTTTAATCTCCCATAAACCTCTTTGACAAATGTAAAGTACTTTCCTTTTTTACATTTGTTCTTTTGCTTCGAAGTTGATTTTGTTTTTGGTGAAATTGAAGTGTTCAATTGGGGTTTTTGACTGATAATCACAGGGTTCTGATTGGGGCATTATTGAAATTATTTTTTAGTTGCATAAGGGAAAGGGGAAAGGAGAGGTAGAGGAAATGGGGGATACTGAAGAAGCTAGCACTGAAATGATGCAAAGGCTTCAATCTTCTTTTGGAACCACTCAGTCATCTTCTTCAATGCCTAAACAACCTTTTTCATCAATCAGTCACCTGGATATACCTCAATTGAACCAGACACAAATCCGTGCTAGACATTTTGCACACTTTGCTCAGAATTTTAGTCCTGATAATACTAAAAGAGTAGGGATACCTCCCTCCCATCCCAATCAGATCCCACCCATTTCGCCCTATTCCCAGATCCCCGTGTCTCGCCCGGCCAACCAGCAATTAGCTTCGCAGAACTTTAGTCCCACCCCCACCCATTCACGATCTTTATCACAGCCATCATCATTTTTCTCACTTGATTCACTCCCACCGTTGAGTCCTGCCCCTTTTCGTGAAACCTCATCAACCTCCTTCTCGGACCCTGTGTCAAATGATGTTTCCATGGATGAAAGGGATGGAAATTCTCACTCTCTGTTGCCACCCTCAGCCTTTAATAGGACAAATACTGCCCGGGTTGGTGAGAGTTTGCCCCCACGCAAAGCACATAGGAGGTCTAATAGTGACATCCCATTTGGGTTTGCTAATGTGTTGCAATCTTCTCCGCCTCTTATTCCATTGAGGAATTCTGGTGTTTTTGATCGATCACTCTCCAGTAAGGAGAATTCAGCAGCTGCTAAGCCAGCTCAGTCAGTGAAAAGGGAATGGGAGAAAAGTGGCGATATTAATGCGGAGGGGATGGGTGAGAGGAAGTCAGAAGGTGAAGTTGTGGATGATTTGTTTTCGGCCTACATGAATTTGGACAACATTGATGCATTGAACTCCTCTGGAACTGATGATAAGAATGGTAACGAGAATCGTGATGATTTGGATAGTAGAGCTAGTGGGACAAAGACAAATGGTGGGGATAGCAGTGATAATGAGGCTGAAAGCAGTGTGAACGAAAGCGGTAGTAGCTTCCCCAGGGCTTCAACAGAGAAGAGGGAGGGGGTGAAAAGGGCTGCAGGAGGTGATATTGCTCCTACCACTAGACACTACAGAAGTGTTTCAATGGATAGTTTCATGGGCAAGCTGAACTTTGGTGATGAGTCTCCAAAGCTGCCACCGTCACCTGGAACTCGCCCTGGACAGCTATCTCCTAGCAGTTCAATGGATGGGAATGCCTTCAGCTTGGAGTTTGGAAATGGCGAGTTTAGTGGTGCTGAGTTGAAGAAAATCATGGCCAATGAGAAACTTGCTGAGATTGCATTAACTGATCCAAAGCGTGCCAAAAGGTTTTTGTCAACCTAATCAATTGCTTCTCTTATAGTTATTCAAAGTATTAATGTAAAACTCGTACTGATATTTTCATTTCTTTTTTTTTTTTTTTTCGGTTTTCCCCATCTCAGGATTTTGGCAAATCGTCAATCAGCCGCACGATCAAAAGAAAGGAAGATGAGATACATTTCAGAATTAGAACACAAGGTTCAAACTCTGCAGACAGAAGCTACTACACTGTCTGCCCAGCTTACGCTTTTACAGGTGTTTTTCTGGAATGCATATATGTTGTTTCATCTGTCTATATTTTCCTCGATTCTTATTGTTTTCTCCATGTTATGCAGAGAGATTCAGTTGGGCTTACAAATCAGAATAACGAACTTAAGTTTCGCCTCCAAGCCATGGAGCAACAGGCACAACTTCGAGATGGTATTAGAATTTTTCTTCATTCTATTTCAAGGATGCTCCTTTGCTTTATAACTTATGTAGCATTCATATTTGCCTGTCAGAATAATTACTGGTGATTTGGCCTCATAATAATGTGTTGCCTCACCTGATCAATGGTTATCCCCATTATCTTGATTTCATAATCTGAAAAGTTAGACTGTTCAATTTCAGATTGTCTGGACGTGATTTGCCTAAATAATTATGACTTATATGATTCTATCTATCTCAAATTCTTCTTATATGACCCACAACTCTGACAAGAAGATCAAAATTTCTGAAATCTTACCATAGGATATTTTGCAATTGATTGACTGCTCGTTGTGTTATGAAAGATTCAATATTAGGGTGCCTTACATTGTAGTTTATGGATGGCACTCACAGTTCCTTTGTTTTCCTTTTTTTTTCCCCTTTCAAGTTGGTATAATTGTTCAAGGGAATGAGCAGGCGGGTGCCTCATGACATTTGTAGTTCTTTTGTATTACTGCTGTTTGTTCACACGTTTCTTCTGCATTTGGTTGATTCATCTTTATCTGTGTTGTGTTGGACAGCTCTAAATGAAGCCCTGACTGCTGAGGTCCGAAGATTGAAGATTGCTACTGCAGAGCTCAATGGGGATTCTGACCCAACCAAAGGCATGGTTCAGCAGCTTTCCATCAACCCTCAGATTTTCCAGATGCAGCAAACACAGCCTTCCCAACTCAACTTACACCATTTGCAACAGCAACAACAGCAGCAGCAGCCATCATCCACCCCACAGATGAACAACATTCATCAGTTGCAGTCACAGCCTCAACAACAGAATGGAAGCACAACTTCAAATGCTGATTCCAGTCAATAGATTGTGAACGATAAGCTGCGGCTTCTTGTTATTTTACTACATGTCTTACAGTTTCTGGTGCCCCTTATTTGTTTCTACAGTGCATTCATTCATTAGTTTCTTCCAACTCCAGCAAAAAAAGGTCTTTAGGTGGCAATAGCAAATTCAACCCGCATTGCATTTCCATCTCAGAACACCATTGAAAGTGATATACAGGTCTTCATTACATATGTTATTTAATTATCATAGCTTTTATTTATCAATCTCTGGTAGATATATAAATCAATAGTGAGAACATTTATTAAACTTGGATGCTTCGTTGAGACACTTGGAAAGTTGAACTGGTACTCTTTTTTCTTTGTTTCTTTCATTTAAAGGATTTATCTTATTTATTTGTCAATTGGACCACCCACTTTGTTCTGTTGACTTTGTCTGCTCAAAAAGTGGTGACTGGTATGCGACAATTGTTGCTTTTGTATAGGAAAACAGTGTTGGAATCTCGTATTTGTTTTCTGATTTTCAGTAGTGAGTGATCAAGAATCTCCCTTTTGTCTGTTTTTGGTATTGCTGTTTCCATTGAATTACATTTGGCTTCTGATATTGTAGGGTTCCATGCCAATTTGGCAGTCGTGTGTTTTCTTAAAAAGTGGTTGTAGCTTGTAAGAATGTTGTACTCTTCCTGTTATTTGTCCTCAACAAAATAAGGAACTAATGGTACTATAATAATAATAATAATAATGTCTTAATTCAAATAGTATCATGTTTGTAGGTAAATTTACATCTAAACGAATGAATGGTGACAATAATTTGCTATTTAATTATGGATGTTGTCTTGGAATATCGGTTGATTTGTTTAAACATACATTTATATGAGCGTAAATTATATCTATGGTACATAGACTTTATTTAATTTTACAGTATGATACATAGATTTCATTTTTACTCAACAAAGTATATGAATTTAGTGGTGACCTACCATTGTGGCCTAAATCATCTGTAAATGACCAGTCAATGTGCCATGTCAGCTCGTTGACCATTCTTATCAGCTGAAAAGACCCATTTGTCCCTCTTTTATTTTTCCTCCCAATTTGTCGAACCACAACCTTTTCTTTTTCAACCAATAGAACAGCCATAATTTCATCATGCCCACCGCCTCCTCCGACCAGAAACGCCACAATTGTCGCTTGCACCGGCCCCAAACTTGGATTATACGCGGCGATTCCATGTACGAGCCTCTAAAAATCTTGTCTTGAGAATCCATCAACGCAATCAGTGGACGAAGCATGAGAGAATGTCAGGATTGCTTTTAACTTCCATTTTTCGAATCAAATCTATCCTTCTCACCCATGGAAACCCTGCTTCATCCCTGTTTTTGCAAATCGTTCCGTCATCATCGGGTTCTAATTTTCTATAATCACTGTCGACCGAAGCCTCCCTCGGGTGAATCTCAACGTCACCGGTGGCGATGAAGTCACTCCATTGGTGTAGGTCACAAAGCCTCTCTCCTCCGCCATTTCTATCTATCCGGACGTTGTCTTTCTGCGTTCAAAGATAAGTATTTCAATCTTTTTACCAGTAAGTGACTTATTCAATTATGGGTGGGATTGAATGGAGCAATTTCAATTAGTTTTTGCCCCATTTTGATTTTTATTTACTTAATTGAATTAATTTGATTCAACTTTCTGTGAAATTTGGTTGAATCTATAACGATTTGAGTTGTATGATCCTGAATTGCTTCTGATTTTCACTAGTTTTTGAGTATTAAGATGGATTGAATCTATAATTCTGTTGTTAAACTTGAAAAATGAGAGATGGAAATTATTTGGGAGGGAAAATGAGAGATGGACAAATGGATCTTTTCAGGTGATATGAGGCCCGTGTGCATTCATAAGAAGGGTCAAAGTACTGACGTGGCGCGTTGATTGGTCATTTACCGGTGATTTATACGATAATGGTAGGTCACCACTAAGTTTATGTATTTTGTTGAGTAAAAATGAAGTCTGTGTACTATATTGTAAAATTAGATAAAATTTATGTACCATATATGTAATTTACTCATCTTTATTATTATTAAGTATGTAATTGTCCAATAGCCATGAAGGCAGGAAGCTGTTCTCTGTTGGGATATTGTTGTTTGTAAGGGTCCCAAAAAGCGTTTAAAAACTTTAATGTTATTGCTACTAAAATCAATGATTTCCATCAAAAAAGTTGAAATGATGAAGCAATAGAATCGAAATTCAAATATTAGGGAATTACAATGGAAATTATCATTTAATAATTTTATTTGGATTATCAGGTATTTTTCTTTGTATTTATGTATTTCTTTTATATTAATAGAAATTAACAATATTTTTTTTATAAATAAATAATAACAATCATACATTTGTATTTTCTATATTTTCTAAAAAAAATAATATAATGGCAAAAATTAGTATGACGCTAATTTTATATATAAGGCCAGTTTGGGGCTGCTTTCCGCAGTTCTGAAAGCAGCTTCCAGCTAAAGTATGGGGAACCTTACTTTGGCTGAAAGTTGCTTTTAGGGTTGCAGAAAGCAGCCTCATATGCATAATTGGTAAAAGTCAAATTGTATTCAGGAAAGTATTGGAAAAATACTTAAAACTACTTTTAAAGAAAGTAATGAAACCTAGTTTTTCCTGACAGCACTTTCACTAACAGCATCCCAAACTAGCCCATAATCATTCTTAAACTAAGGGTGCAATCCTGATCTTATGAAAATTTATATTACGGACCTTGCAATTGGAGAGAAATATATATATATATATATATATATATATATATATATATATATATATATATATATATATTTTATAGCGAGGGAGAAATGCTTTTATCTAGATAAATAGTCTGATATTATTATTAATATATCATATAGAAATGGGCAAATTACAAAAAAAAAAAAAAAAAAAAAAAAAAAAAAAAAACATGTGTTTCATTTTTTTGCAAATAAATTAAAAAAAAAAAGATTGTGTTTTAAAATGTTAACAAAAAAAGGATAACTAAAATTAAATTATGACATTACAGAGGGTATTTTTGTTCATTTTGAACTCAAAATTTTCAAGTTGGTTAATAAAAATACAATACACATGAATGATAAATTTTGAAAATTTTTGAAAAGCGCAAATATTTTTATAAATTAAATAATGATAATAGATTTTAAAAATATCATAACGAATTGAAAAATCTTTGAAAAGTATTCAAATTTTGATGTAAAATTCTTAAATAATATACATAAATTATTGGTATGTTAAATAACTAAAAATACCCTCCGTTATATCATCATTTTTAACTGAAAAATGTTAGTTATCCTCTTTTTGTTAACATTTTAAAACACAATCCTCTTTTTTAACAAAAAAAAAAACCATAGTCCTTTATTTGTAAAAAAGTGAAACCACAAGGTTTTTTTTTTTTTTTTTTTTTTTTTTTTTTTTTTTTTGTAATTTACCCTATAGAAAAATATACGAGATATTACTTGTAGGCTAATGGAAAAAACAACCTATGAGTTGGGTCGTTGCAGGATAACCTAACACGAAACATTGGATGTCTTCAACAGAATGCAATATCGTGGGAATAAAAAGATGGTGGGTTGGTATTAAAAATGAGTAATGAGTTGAATTGGTGAGAGGAAAGCAGAAAATGGGATTCTTATAAATGAATGTGATTCCTATTCTATAATTAATTTTATTTAACCAAACAAACTACAAATGAAACAATTCATATCTATTTTTACCCAAAAACATCTTCTAACGTGGATATACATTACATTAATACTACTACAAATTATATGATAACCTTTTTCTTAAGAATGAAATGAAAGATTATTTTAGACTAAGATTATTATTGATCTTGGGTGTTTAATGAATTTTCTTCCAATTCAAAAAAAATTCATGTAATGTAAATGTAATTATAAAAAATGGGTTGTCGAGTTTTTTCTATATATAGTGTAATTTGTTTTGATAAACTTTAAAAAAAATACCACGTGATTTCATTATTTTTCAATTTGAGGACGATGGAATATTTTTGTCAAAATGATTGCCGTGGTTTCAAAGGTTAGAAAAAAAATACTAATATTAAATCATGACGTAATAAAGAACATTTTTGTTCATTTTACTTAAATTTTTCAAGTTGGTTAATAAAAATACAAAATATTTTAGTGATAAATTTTCAAAATTTTAGAGAAGCACAAATATTTATTAATTAAATAATAATAATAAATTTTAAAAAATCACAACTAAATGAAAAATTTTCAAAAAATATTCATATCTTAATGTAAAATTCTTAAATAATATGAGTAACCTAATTAAATGCTAAATGGACAAAACTCTCTACCACATTATCATTTTTTACGAAAAACGTTTTTTTTTTTTTGTAACGATCAGAACCACAGTGCTTGTTTTGAAAAAAAAAAAAATTTCATCGTCTTTATTTTGAAAATTAATAAATTCATAGTGTACTTTTTTGAAGTGTATCCATTTTTTAAGGTTATATCACATAATTATTTATTGTATGGTTTCTATTTAAAAATATGTATCATATAAACTTAAGCTACTTTTTCTTTTTCCCTCTAAAAGAAGATAAGAGGAGAAGGAGAGAGATGGAAACTAGTTTTCTTCCTTTTCAATCTATTTCTTTTCGCATTTTTTATGTATGTATTTTGTTGAGATTTTTTCTCTTTAGTTTAATTGAAATACTTCATCGAATATCTACACTATTATATAAAAGAATGTTAAAAGAATGAAATATAGCGCTGTGAGCGGACGACATTTTCGACGGAACGCGAGACTCCCTTTCGGAAGGAGCGCCTCAATCTTGGGTAGGCCCCTCCGTCGCGTGAGGTTTTTATAAGGGCTTTTTACATAAGTACTTACATTTTGACACCATCTAATTTTTTTACCTATAAAGGGCATAAATACTTTAAAAACTTTCCAAAATTTCAAAAATACCTAAAACAGGAAATTCCTGTTTTACGTGAATCTGTAACAATAAATCACAAAAACAAAAAACAAAATCTCTAAAATAAGTGAATCGCACCTTCTCAAAAACCTTCCAAACGCAAAAAACTCTCAAACGCCAAGAATCGCAGATCAGTTTCGCCAAGAATCGCAGATCAGTTTCGCCAAGAATTGCAATACATCAACATCGATCAAAGACGCAAAAATCAGGATCGTACAACTGGATCGATCTCTCCTAGCAATTCAATCGATCACTGCAAAAGAAACATAGCAATTCAATCGATCACAGAGATATGTAAGAAATCGTAATTCTACTCCATCATAATGGAACTTGGACTGAAGATTACAGATTCATCAATTACAAAGTAAGTGGAGTCCTAATACCAACAGCATCAACATTCAATGACTTCAACCAAACTATCAAAGCAAACATCAAGATCGATCAACAAAAAGAAGATTTAAAGATCCAATTCCAAGTAACAGAAGGATATCCGCCAATGGATATAATGAACGACATGTCCATTAGATTCTATTTACAGTTAAAGAGTGCAAGCAATATCCTAATGCAGTATCCACTATGCATAATAACAATTCAGAGAGAAATAGAAGATGAACAAGGTAAAATCATCACAATATCTCAGTATCACTAAGGTATAATTCAGTATAACTAAGGTATAATTCAGGTATAACTAAGGTATGATCAGTGAAAATAGTGTATAATCAATGTATAACAAAGGTATACTTAATATATCAGAAAGTATAACTAAGGTATAATCACAATAACAGTATATCTTCAGGTATAACTAAGGTATAACTCAGTATAACTAAGGTATAACTCAGTATAACTAAGGTATAAATCAGGTATAACTAAGGTACAATCAGTGAAAATAGTGTATCTGAATGTATAACTTAGGTATAATCACAATAACAGTGTATCTTAGGGTATAACTAATGTATAACTCAATATAACTAAGGTATAATCAGTGAAAATAGTGAATAATCAATGTATAACTAAGGTATACGTAATGTATCAGAAAGTATAACTAAGGTATAATCACAATAACATTGTATCTTAAGGTATAACTGAGGTATAAATTAGGTATAACAGTGTATCTTAAGGTATAACTAATGTATAACTCAGTATAACTAAGGTATAAATCAGGTATAACTAAGGTATAATCAGTGAAAATAGTGTATCTGAATGTATAACTTAGGTATAATCACAATAACAGTGTATCTTAAGGTATAACTGAGGTATAAATCAGGTATAACAGTGTTTCTTAAGGTATAACTAATGTATAACTCAGTATAACTAAGGTATAAATCAGGTATAACTAAGGTATAATCAGTGAAAATAGTGTATCTGAATGTATAACTTAGGTATAATCACAATAACAGTGTATCTTAGGGTATAACTAATGTATAACTAGTGTAACTAAGGTATAATTCAGGTATAACTACGGTATAATTTAGGTATAACTAATGTATAATTCAAGTATAAGTAATGTATAATTCAAGTATAATTAAGTCGTATGAAAAATATCACAATGTATAAGTAAGGTATCACATCTGTTTATCACAATGTATAAATAAGGTATAATCTATGTATAACCTGATATGTAACAGGTGTGTGTCTGTGTGTATATATTATAGGAAGTGAAGAAAAGGATCACAACAGTAACATGGAAGAATCTGTGTACCAACTAGAGTACAACTAATACAACACAGAAGCAGAAGATGAAGAAGATGACCATGTAGCTTACACAAGAAACATAGCAGACAGAACAATAGAAGAAATATATAGCACAAAACAAGCAAACACAATTACTGGAGGAGAAGAAGATAATGAAATCACAGATGCCAATGTTGACTACATACAAGCTGGACACATCTATACAAACAAAAAGGCACTCAAAGAAGCAATTAGTCTCTATGCAATAAGAAAAAATTTCCAATTCAAGGTTAAAAAATCCTGTCCAAAACAGTACTTCCTGCAGTGCATTGATGAACAGTGTACATGGAGATTCAGCGCATCAAGGAAAAAAAATACAGAAAGATTCATAATAAGAAAGTATGATGAAAAGCACACATGCAACATTGATGACAGGAACGGTGATGAAAGACAGGCAACAAAGGCACTTATAGCAAGCATCATCAAGAAAAAATACATCAGACTGAAAAGAATATACACAGCAAAAGATATAGCGTATGACATGAAAGAACACATAGGGGTAGAAATCAATTACCAAAAAGCCTGGCGTTCAAAAGAAGAAGCACTCAAAATAATCAGAGGTTCACCATCTGAATCATACAACATGCTACCAAGCTACCTCTATATGCTACAAAAAACAAACCTAGGAACAAAAATCAGTCTGGAAACAAAAGAAAACAGATTTCTGTACCTATTTGTAGCAATGCAAGCTTCAATAGAAGGATGGAAACATTGCAAACCAGTTGTTGTGGTTGATGCCACATTCCTCAGAACATGTTACAGTGGAACGCTCATCTCAGCCTGCACGCAAGATACTTCAGGTAAAACAGAAAAAAATATATACACATATATATATATAATATGTTTATCTTGTGATACTATAAATAAGGTATAGATAATGTATAACTAAGGTATAATGATTGTAATAGTATATCCCAAGGTATAACTAATGTATAACTAACGTATAATGATTCCAAAAGTATATCCTCAAGGTATAATTACGGTATAATTAACGTATAACCAATATAATAGGATATCTTAATGTATAAATAATATATAATTAATGTAACTAATGTATAATCACTGTTACAATGAATCTTAAGGTATAATAAAGGTATAATTAGTGAATCTTATAGTATAACTAAGGTATAATTAACATATAACCAATATAATAGAATATCTTAATGTATAAATAATGTATAATTAATGTAAGTAATGTATAATGACTGTTACAGTGAATCTTAAGGTATAATAAATGTATAATAAGGGTATAATTAGTGAATCTTATAGTATAATTAAGGTATAATGAAGGTATAATTAGTGAATCTTATAGTATAATTAAGGTATAATAAAGGTATAATTAGTGAATCTTATAGTATAATTAAGGTATAACTAAAGTATAATGATTGTAATAGTGTATCTTAAGGTATAACTAAGGTATAATTGCGGTATAACTAAGGTATAATCACTGTAATAGTGTATCCTAAGGTATAACTAAGGTATAACTAAGGTATAATTGAGGTATAACTAAGGTGTCATCACTGTAATAGTGTAATCCAACTACAAATATAATTATGGTATAAAATAATAAACAAAAATATTATACTAATATGCAACAAACTGACAAATGCAGAGATGATCTTCCCGCTGGCCTTTGCAGTAGTTGATGGAGAAAATGATGAATCATGGGAATGGTTTTTCAAACAATTCAAAAACGCTTATGGACAAAGACAAGAAATGGTTATAGTTTCAGACAGACATAAGAGCATAGAAAAAGCTTCAAAAACAGGGCTAACAGATGTTCCACATTGTGTCTGTGCATTCCATCTGCTACAAAACCTCAAACTCAAATACAAAAACAACACAAAAGACATAAAGAAGTACTTCAACAAAGCAACAAGAGCATACACGATAGAGGATTTCAATAAGTACATGACTGAACTGGAAAATATCAACAAAAAAATCCCAGCGTACCTTTAAGACATTGGGTATGACAAATGGAGCAGAGTACACTCAACAAACAACAGATACAACATATTGACATCAAACATTGCAGAATCAATAAACTTTCTCAACAAAGCAGCAAAAGACCTACCAATAACGACTCTAGTGGAGTACTTACGGAGCATGCTATAAGATCTCTTCTACAAAAACAGAAGCATTGCACAGGCAACGATGACAATACTCACACAAAGGCAAGAACAAGTACTGCAAGCAAACTACATACCATCATTGAAAATACAGGTTCAAATTCACAATTGATCACTTCTATTATACATTCAATATACACTACATACATATAACATTGATTACAAAAAGTGCAGGTAAAACCATCCACAGGTAATCTGGTAACAGTCACAAGAAATGGGATAGATTACATAGTTGACATGAAAGAAAAGACATGTACCTGCAACAGATTCCAAATGGATGAGCTTCCATGTCCACATGCCCTTGCATACATAAGGAAATTCCACCTCAACACATATAATTACTGCTCCCCTTACTACACAAAACAGAAAGTGTTACCAACTTATAAAGCAATAATATACCCAATGCCTTCAAAAGATATGTGGGACATACCTCAAGATATAAGGGATCAGCAACTCAATCCACCAGAAGCAAAACAAAAAGCAGGAAGACCAAGGAAACAGAGATTCAGAGCAGCTTGGGAGAGAAAAACAAAAATGAAAGTAAAATGTGGAACTTGTGGCAATCCAGGCCATAACAAGAGAACATGTGGAGGAGCAAAACAATGATTAACTGATTGTTGTATTGAATAAAAAAACTTTACACTTACATTTTTTCATTCAATAAAAATGTTGTATTTGAAACAAAAAATACTTTACACATCCATTGGACGAACATATTCATTATCGCTTTCTTCTTCGTTCTCATTCCTTAATACTCCATGGTTATACAATGAAACTACCAACCTTGTCCGATGAGCTTTAACATCAAATGGATCTGGGAAAGGCTTTTGCTCTATGAGATACTTAACAAAGCTCAACACAAAAACTCCACAATCACTGAAAAAAAAAGGTATAAAACATGGTATCAATAACCATATAAATGATTAATGTATAAGTGATGTATAATCAATGTAATAAGGTATCTTAAGGTATAATTAAGGTATAAGTAAGATATAATCACTGTAATAGTGTATCTTAAGGTATAACTAAGTATAATTGAGGTACAAATAAGGTATAATCACTGTAATAGTGTAACTTAAGGTATAACTAAGGTATAATTGATGTATAAATGATGTATAAACACTGTAATAATGTAACTTAAGGTATGTTTGAGGTATAAACACTGTAATAGTGTATCAGAAGGTACAACTAAAGTATAATTATCGTACAACTAAGGTATAATCACTGTAATAGTGTATCTTAAGGTATAACTAAGGTATAATTGAGGTACAAATAAGGTATAATCACTGGAATAGTGTAACTTAAGGCACAACTAAGGTATAAGCACTGTAATAGTGTATCTGAAGGTATAATTAAGGTATAAGTGATGTATAATCAATGTAATAAGGTATCTTAAGGTATAATTAAGTTATAACTAAGGTATAATTGACGTACAACTAATCCATAATCACTATAATAGTATATCTTAAGGTATAATAAAGGTATAATTGAGTTATAAATAACGTATAATCACTGTAATAGTGCATCTTAAGGTAAAACTAAGGTATAATTGTGGTATAAATAAGGTATAATCATTGTAATAATGCATCTTAAGGTATAACTAAGGTATAATTGCGGTATAAATAAGGTATAAACACTGTAATATTGTATCTGAAGGTATAATTAAGTATAAGTGATGTATAATCAATGTAATAAGGTATCTTAAGGTATCTTAAGGTATAATTAAGTTATAACTAAGGTATAAAAACTGTAATAGTGTATCTTAAAGTATAACTACAGTATAATTGAGGTATAAATAAGGTATAATCACTGTAATAGTATATCTTAAGGTATAACTAAGGTATAATTGACGTACAACTAAGCCATAATCACTGTAATAGTGTATCTTAAGGTATAACTAAGGTATAATTGAGGTATAAATAAGGTATAATAACTGTAATAGTGCATCTGAAGGTAAAACTAAGGTATAACTAAGGTAATCACTGTAATAGTGCATCTTAAGGTATAACTAAGGTATAATTGGGGTATAACTAAGCTATAAATAGTGTATCACAATGCATAACTAAGATATAACAAAGGTATAACTGAAGTATAACTAATGTATAACTAACGAATCAAAAAGTATAACTAAGGTATAATCAGTTTATCAGTAAGTATAACTCATGTATGATCCTTGTATTACAAAGAACAAATAACATTTAATGAAAATATAACAAACAATAAATAAAACACACCTGTCAGACTGCTGAGGTAAACCTTCGACAATTTCCACTGTGAGAGCACGTAAAGGATTCCCAACACTATACACATCAGATTCCAGAAGATCAACCCTGCCATTGAGAATTGACCAATGATGCAGATAGTATGGAAGAATTACAGCATATTCATTTGCCCCTTCAGCAGTTGAATCAGCACTACATCTACCCAAATGGGAATCGTATATGAAAAGCTTCCTCAACCTTAAGCAAAACTTCCCAAAACCCAATGATTTTGACCAACATGAATTGGCATCAACACTTCATCTACATCAGACCATGGCCTCCCGGTCCATAAATCAGTTCCCATCATGAATCTGGTGATGGTATCATCAAATCTTAACTGATTAAAAATCCCACCACTCCCAAGAATAGGATCCACTTGTCCAAACATATACTTCACACTTGCATCAAACCTCATATCAGTAGTTGTGAAGTTATATGTTATGTGATCACAATATTTGCCCTTCTTCCTCAAATAATACATGATTACATCCATATGCTAACAAAAAAAAAATCATTTATAAGTATAATCAGTGATTATACAATGTATAATTAAGGTATAAACTGTGTATAATCAGTGTATAAACTGTGTATAATGTATGATTAAGGTATAAACTGTGTATAATCAATGTACATGACAAAAATAACAAACTAGAGATATAACTGATATATAATCACTGTACCAAAAGGTATAACAAAGGTATAATCAGTGTATAACTAAAGTATAATAATTATATAATCAGTGTATCATAAACAAATATACAAAAAATTTTTAAGTAATGTATAAAAAATGTATAATTCTTGTATAATATATAATAATAGTGCATCTTACTATATACCTAAAGTATAAATAATGTATAACCAATGTAATAATCCCTCATATTGTATAAATAACGTATAACTAAAGTGTAATTAACGTATAAATAAAGTATAATCACTATAATAGTATATCTTTTAGGTATAATTAATGTATAACTAAAGTATAATCACTCTAGTAATATATCTTAGAGTATAAGTAATTTATAACTGAAATATAACTAATGTATAAGAGACAAAAATACTTACAGTACTACTTAAATACTCGCCAGGAGTATACAATTCAAGGAAGAAAGTCTTTGAATAGATTGTAGCAACACCATAACGCAAAGGAGGATTTAACAGATTATTCTTGGGAGCATACCTAGAGTCACACAACTAAGGCAGTGTACCTATCGTTGACAAGTTATAATTCTGGTTGGTCCAGGTATCGATCCCACAGAGAAAATATTCTGTAAACACCAAACTACTCGGGGTTCCTTGCGTGTCCTAGGCGGAACTTACTTTTGGGGTGTGATTACACGAAGAACTAAATTATCCTACTCCTAGTTGATCTATCCCAGCTTACTTTGCACTTGAATTCGGGTTATCAATTGGCGGTTTACCGACCTAAGAATGCTAATGGTGATGGCTTTATCAATTAATTAAAATAGATGAATTTAACCCAATAATTAAACCTTAATTATGTTCTTTCGATAATTCAACCTAGCGTGTCTAGATCTTTTAGGTCCTTAGCCGGTTTCCCTTGTTTAGAGGCGGTCTAAATAGGGGCACATAAATTCCATAGTGTTGTCAATACTAATGGTTTCCTAGGTGTCAATCTAGGTAATGCCATAAATATGAACTTAATAAGTTAACATCTTATGAGACTAGATTATCATTAAAGGAATTGCATAAAGAAAAGTTGTAAAAATTGAACTTAAATTGCAATCAATTGTATTAATAAAGAAAGATGATAAGAATCCAATGTTCACAACTAAACATAATCAATTGGGGAATCAAAAACTAACTAATCGAATTACAAAAGAGAAGAAAAGGAACTTATGCCCTTTTGGTTCGATTAACCGGATTTCGACGGTGTGAAGATGCTTGGGGTGTACCTCTATAGACGAACTCAATCCGGAACCAAGAACGTCGCAAAAGGGGAAGATTCAATGCAAAACTTCTACCAATTGAGGTTTCAAACTCAAAGAAACAAAGAGTTCAAACAATAAACCTAGCTACAAGTTTGTGCTCTCTACTTTAAAAGACTGGGAAAAGATCCATACAACTTAGAAAATAACCTATTCATACGGCTAGGTTAAAACCACTAAATAGAAAAGATGAAAGTAGGGCAACAGCAGAATTCCGGAGCTCGGCACATCGTGCTGATGGTGGTGGCACGCCGTGTTGTGTAGATTTGGGGTTAGCACGCCATGCTGGTGGTGGTGGCACGACTTCGTGCCGATCCACTGGATTCCGTCCCTTGGCACGCTGGAATGGCATGCCGTGCCACCTTGCTTTTCAGCACTTCAAACTCTTCTTTGCCGCCGTCGCTCCAACTTTCAGTCCGGGTCATAATGCCTGTCCAAAACAATCATAAAGAAACATAACCGCACCACAGCCACGGACCACAAAAATGACGCATTATCCAAAATTACAAAAACACCCCTAAAAAACAAGAAAAATGCTAAAAGTTATGAAAATCTAACCAAAACATAAAAATCACAAAATACACAAAACCAAACAAGCATTCACACAAAGGACTCTAAAAAATTACCGTTTAAACCATGAAATTGCCTAAAAGATAAGGTCAAAAACCGACCTTATCACATACCAGTTGTTCCTTGAACTGGAAAAGAGGAAAAAAAAAGGACACAACATAAATCAAAAAATACAAAAAAAAAAAAAACCTTAAAAGAAACAACAGAAGAAAAAGAAAAAAAATTACTTTTTAGCTGCGTATTTATTCTTGTTAACAAATCGGATGAAATCACGAGTGAGTTGATCATCACGAGGATACTCGCCTAACTCGCACAGATCATCCAACACAAATGATCCAGTAACAGCCTTCAACACCTTCTCATCAGAACCAAATTTAGTCCTGTAAGGTGAAGAAACCGCCCGACCACCACCAACTCTCCTCCTCCTTTTATAAATTCCCTTCTTCACAACTTCATCCTCAATAACGACAATATCTTTATCCTGAAAAAACAAGAAAACAACAAGAAAGATAAAAACCCGACATAAACAAAACAACAACAAAAAAAAACATACGCACATCTTTGATAGAATATACTCTCTCATAACCCTCAACTTCAAGTTCATCCAAAATATCAGGATCAACAAAGTCTAAGAAACATATAGAATCAATACCCTATCACATATAATCAGTAAAGTGAGAAATATAATCATTATATTCAAATAAGCAATGAATAAACAATGTATAAACAGTGTATAACAATATATAAACAGTATATAAACTATTCATAACAACATATAAATGCATAACAATGTATAAGAAGTGTATAACAATGTGTAAACAATATATAAACATTGCATAACAGTGTATAACAGTGTATAAGAAGTGTAAAAATAGTGTATAACAGTGTATAAGAAGTGTATAAACAGTGTATAAACAATTCATAACAATATATAAATGCATAACAATGTATAAACAGTGTAAAAAATAATATATAAGTAGTGTGTAAAGATTGTATAACAATGAATAATAAGTGTATAACAATGAATAATGTATCAGATTATAACACAGCATATAATCAAAGTATAAAAAATACAAAAATCATAAATACGAAAAACACACAGCCTGTTTAAGCTTTTCAAGAGCAACAACAGCTTGGTGCTCTGTGTCAGAATCCAAATTTCCTTTTCCAGCACCTACTTCATTACCAACAACAGAACCCTCCTCATTAACACCAACACCTTCTTGCTCACACCCCTCCTTATTAGCAACATCAGTAATCTCTAATTGATCACCCAAAGACAATACAACATCATCAGTAAATGCAGTGATAGCATCGAAGTTGAAATACCTTGTGCAATCAAACTCTGGATCCCTCATTGTTATTGGTGGAACAATAGGAGGTTTATACACAACTATTGCCCTCTCTGGCACCACATCATCAAAAATGAAACTTCCTTCAACAATATCCTCCTTCTCTTCAGAATCCAATCCATCAGTCTTCAACCCCCCTTCCATACCAACATCCTCCTTATCTTCAGCATCCATTCCATCACCCTTATCCTCCATATTCTCATCCTTATCCTCCTGTGCTTGACTATCAACATACTGCAAAGCAAAACAAATGTATAAATAAATGAAAGGTATAAAAGTGTATCTTAATGTATAATTAACGTATAAATAAGGTATAATCATTCTAATAGTGTATCTTAAAGTATAATTAAGGTATAATAGTGTATCTTAAGATATAATTAAGGTATAACTAATGTATAATCCATGAAATAGTGTATCGTAAGGTATATCTAAGGTATAATGACTGTATAACTAAGGTATAAGTGTATCTTAAGGTATAATTAAGGTATAACTAAGGTATAATCCATGAAATAGTGTATCTTAAGGTATATCTAAGGTATAATGACTGTATAACTAAGGTATAAGTGTATCTTAAGGTATAATCAAGGTATAACTAAGGTATAATCAATGTATAACTAAGGTATAATAGTGTATCTTAAAATATGATTAAGGTATAACTAAGGTATAATCACTGTAACAGTGTATCTTAAGGTATAAGTAAGGCATAACTAAGTATACTTAAAGTATAATTAACGTATCAGAATGTATAACCAAGGTATAATTAGTTTATCCCAAAAAAATAGCTCATGAATAGTAAGATACAAATAGTAAAAATAGTGATGATCAATTTACTAACCTCATGATCCATATCATCATCGCCCTCATCACCCCCATCAGACGAAACCTTATTCACAAAGTCCCTTGAGGTTTCCTTTAAAAAACAAAAAATAAAAACACAAAAGTTAAAAAATAGAAAAAAAAAAAATATATATATATATATATACATAAAAGAATAAAATCATAAGTAAACATAGAAATACCAGCTTATCAACACGGCTGCTGATATAATCGAACCTCTGCATAACTAATCCAAATTGTTGCTCCATGTATTTCTTCAACAATGCAATCTCAGATAGAACAGCTCTTTGGCTAAAAGCTTGAGATTGAGAAGAAGAACCGTTCAACTCATCAACTTCCACATCATTCTTATCATCATCAACCTGTACATGGACACCATCAGCTTCTTACATAGCAGGCTCAACTTGATTATCATCACTATCAGCTTCTTACATAGCAGGCTCAACTTGATTATCATCACTATCAGCTTCTTCCATAGGAGGCTCAACTTGATTATCATCTATTTCAACCAAATTTTGTAAGGAGAAGTTCCTTTTCGTATAAAAATTCTCCAAAGAAAGCTCCTCAATCTCCTCATCCGTAGCATATATATTCTTCAATCCCAACTAAAAAAAAAACAAATAAGAAAAAAGGTATAACTAAGGTATAATTAGTGTATCACAAACAATAACTAAAGTACAACAAACTATAATTAAGATATAATCAAAGTAATAGTGTATCTTAAGGTATAATAAAAGTATAATAAACGTATAATTAGTGAATCTTATAGTGCAATTAAGGTATAACTAAAGTATCATGATTGTAATAGTGTATCTTAAGGTATAACTAAGGTATAATCATTGTAATAGTGTATCTTAAGGTATAACTAAGGTATAATTGAGGTATAACTAAAGTATAATGATTGTAATAGTGTATCTTAAGGTATGACTAAGGTATAACTAAGGTATAATTAAGGTATAACTAAGGTACAATCACTGTAATAGTGTATCCTAAGGTATAACTAAGGTATAATTGAGGTATAACTAAGGTATAATCACTGTAATAGTGTATCCTAAGGTATAACTAAAGTATAATTGAGATATAACTAAGGTATAATCACTGTAATAGTGTATCCTAAGGTATAACTAAGGTATAATTGAGGTATAACTAAGGTATAATCACTGTAATAGTGTATCCTAAGGTATAACTAAGGTATAATTGAGATATACCTAAGGTATAATCACTGTAATAGTATAAAAAAATGTATAAAAAAGTATAATTAATGAATAAATGAGGAATAACATACACTTTTGGCTGACTTGTTGAATAAAAACTTGTCCAACTTTTTCCTTCGAAAATCCTCAACATAAGTCCTCCAATTGAAAACCCTAGGGAGAAAATTTGCAGCCTTCTGGTAAATAACTCTTTCGCAAATTAGTCCGCTGCATGCAGGACAAACCTCATAGAACCATAACTGGAAAAAAATGGGACAGCCCTCAACCCGATAAGACTTAGGCTTGGATCTAGAAATTCCAGTTTTCTTTAAAGAAAATATGGTTGCATCGAAAGACTCACAACCCCATGCAGCCTTCACGTAGTCACCTGACTCCACCACATCAAAATATGAACTTGGAATAGATTTTGAAAAATCTATCCCCATTAGGTAGAAGCTGATGAAATATATCAGTGCAATCTTCAGGCAATCTTCAGCACAATCATCATCAAAAACATGAGAATCCTTATGCAAGACTTCTTCAATATCTTTCTTCTTCACCTCAGTCTTATTAGGAAAGTAGGAGGACAATAATCTAGAACCCACACTAGTGGAACACATTACAAAATCATCATCAGCAGTTGATTTCAAGCCAGAAATCAACAAAAACTCTTCGACACCAAAACTCAGCTCAGTACCAGCTACCTCAACAATAATTGAATCATTTTCATCCTCCTGATAAATCTCCCTTAACAACAAAGAATGAATGAGCTGCTTTGTAACCCTTAGAATAGGTAAATCCAAGAAATAACCAAAAATGGTTTCCTTAAACATCCGAATTACTAGATCAGGCAGATTTAACTTCAGGAATGTGAGCAGATTGTAATCAGAGAAAACAGAAAGATGACTTCCCCAATAGTCCCGCTTTTTGTAAATAGGTCTCCCAATCTGAAAAATGTAATTAAAAAATAACTAAGGTATAATTACTAAAAAAGTGCATCTTAAGGTATAGTTAAGGTATAACTAAAGTATAATTACTGAAAAAGTGCAATTTAAGGTATAATAAAGGTATAATCAAAGTAATAATGTATCAAAGAGGTATAATTAAGGTATAACCAAGGCATAATCAAAGTAATAGTGTATCAAAAATATATAATTAAAGTATAACTATGGTATAATAAGTGTATAAATAAAGTATAACAAAGGTATAATCAAAGTAATAGTGTATCAAAAAGGTGTAATTAAGGTATAACTAGGGTATAATCAGTGTATAACTTGGTTATACACTCATTATACCTTAGAAATTAAAAAATTACTAAGGTATAATTACTGAAAAAGTACATCTTAAGGTATAATTAAGGTATAACTAAGGTATAATTACTGAAAAACTGCAACTTAAAGTATAAATAAGGTATAACAAAGGTACAATCAAAGTAATAGTGTATCTAAAAGGTATAATTAACATATAACTAAGGTATAATTACTCAAAAAGTACAACTAAAAGTATAATTGAGGTATAAACAATGTAATAGTGTCTGTTAAAATATAACAAAAACATAACAAAGTTAAAATCAAAATGTAATCATTGTAATAGCGTATATTAAGGTATAACTAAGGTATAATTACTATAAAACTGAATCTTAAGGTATAATTAAGGTATAACTAACATATAATCACTATAATGATGTATAAGTAGGGTATAATCAGTGTGTAACCAACCTATCAGTAACAAAACAGCAGACTAAGGTACAAGTAATGTATAAACAATGTATAACTAAAGTATAAATAATGTATAACTACTCAAAAAATACGGTATAACTAATATATAATGACTATAATAATGCATATTAATGTATAAGGAAGGTATAATTAATCAATAAGTAATGTATAAACAATGTATAACTACTCAAAAAATACGGTATAACTAATGTATAATGACTGTAATAATGCATATTAATGTATAAGTAAGGTATAATTAATCAATAAGTAAGGTATAATCACTATAAAAGTATATCTTAAAGTATAAGTAAGGTATAATTCAGGTATACTAAGGTATAATCACTCTAATAATGTATCTTAAGGTATAAGTGAGGTATAAAAAATGTATAACTCATGTATAATCAATACAATAGTCTATCTAAATGTATAATGAATGTAATAGTGCATACTAATGTATAAATAAGGTATAATTAATGTATAAGTAAGATATAATCAGTATAATAATGTATAAATAAGGTATAATCAGTGCAAAAACAGTATAAATAAGTCTATAATAAGTGTATCTTAAGGAATAATAATTTATCTTAAGGTATAATTAACGTATAATCAAGGTATAACTAACGTATAAACACTGTATAACTAAGGTATAACTTAATGTATAACTAAGGTATAAATAAAGTATAACTAAGGTATAACTAATGTATAATAGGGTACACTAAGGTATAAGATACACTATTACAGTATTACAGTAACAGAAAAATAAACACACCCAGAAAAACACAGAAAAAATAACAAAAACTATAAAAATACAGTAACAGAAAAATAAACACAGAAAAAATAACAAAAACTATAAAAATATAGGATAAATGAAACAAAAAAACTTACCACAAACTTTCCAGCAACAGCATCCTCCCTGGATTTGCCCTTGAAAACAGCAAGAGGCTTCTTAACATTTTTTCCCTTCTGAGACCCAGTGTTTTTTGTACCCTTCACCATTTTAGAAAAATATAACATTGCAAACAAAACTACAAAAATCACAAAAAAAACACACAAACAAACAAACAAAAGCATGCAAAAAAAACCTAAACGAATGCAAAAAAAATGATGAACAAACCCACGAACAAATAACACGAACCAAGAAGAAAATGATGAAAGCCAAAAGTAGAAAAAACGAAGAAAAATCATGCAGTAGAAGAATCAAAGAAAAAGCAGGAAGAAGAACGCCGAAAAAACGAAGCAGAAACGATGGAATACAGAAATGAAAAACGTATAAAAGAAAAGCGTGACCCCGAAAAAGTAAAAAATAAAAAATAAATAACGTATTTCAGTAAATAAGAAAATGTAGGCCCAAAAACAAAAGCCCAAATCCAACGTAAATTTGATAATTTCCCTTTTTATAATGGAAAAATTGGTTTGGAAAAATATGGAATTAATTCTTAAAAGAACCGAGACCTAAGTCTCGATGAATATTGTAGGAGTCGCCACCCAGCTCAGCTTAACCGAGAAATTTATAATGCAGCTGAACCGACTAACGGTCACTACACTATCCAGAGATTTGGGTCTGGACAAATCCCTTATTTCGTGTCTAATTAAAATAAATTTTGGCCAATGTTCTTGAATGGTATTTAAACTCTAAAGTCAATTTTATTGAAATAAATAGACATACAGCGCGCATACAAGTTAAATAAAATAGTAAATGATTAAATTATTACAACCCGATCGAATAAAAGATAAAAACTCTCAGCCTCACTTTTACAAACGCCTAGAATACACGATTTATCTAACAATATTACAATCGCCTAATATACATGATTAATTCTATTAAATACATTTAAAATAAAAATAAAAATAAAAGCTGCAAAACAAAGATTAGCACAATTTTACGGCACGCCACAAGTTGGACTCAGACATGACAGAATGGGAAATCAAGAATTGGAGGCATGAATTTAGGGGATAACTGGGTTGGCTCGGCTAGCCGGCCCGATTAGACCTGGAAAACATTTTGAAACGTCCTTGTATCTTTGGTTTTGTGAGAAAAATAATTTTGAAAACAATTTTTTCGGTTTACATGTATTTTTTACATGTGAGGTGGGTCGGTTTTCAGGAGAATCGGGTCTCCGTGGTGGCATTGTTCTAAATGCAATTTTACTAAAAATTGCATCTATGGTCGTGGATGCACACAACAAAATTCATTTTGATGATTTTTGGGGTTTTCTGAATTTTTATGGATTTTTGAAAATTTTTTGGAATTAAAACGGAAATTCTGATTCTGGAAATACGTTACAGTCGTGCGACTGTAAGCGACCCAAAGTCAGAATCTCGCCAAAACTTTATTTGAAGCAAACTGGAAAGAAAATGCCTGGAAATCAAGAACACTCGTATGACTGTAACTACAGTCGTACGACTGTTCATCAAACTCAAGAATAGTTGCACTACTGTTCTTGATCTCTAGAAACAGAAACGCAAAAAAAAGATAAAAATGACACAAAACCACACCAATCACCCAGAAAGCGTGAAAAAGAGAAGGGAAAATGAGTGCTTACCTCTTAGGCGTGTGTCCTCCTAGGATGCGTCACTCCAATCCACTAAAATCCACACTTTTCTCCTTGAGTTAGGGTTAGGAACTTTGGGTCCAAAGATCTCCAAATGCTGAGGGATCCTTGAAGATGAGTCTCTCCCTTTTTCTTTCCTTGTCTCTTTTCTTCTCCCTTTTTCTCTTCTTTTCTTTTTTCTCTTGTCTCTTATTTTTCTTCTGTCTGCGCCCCTTTCTTTTCCCTTTTTTCTGACTTTTAAGGTATGGGTTGGCTCACCTGCCATGAATCTATAGTCGTACGACTGAAGTTTGATTACAGTCGTATGACTGTAGGTAGAGTTGTACGACTATTCTCTCTCTCTTTTTTTTTAGGAAGGAGTAAAATTCCGGCACTTACAAGCGCTTACCAATTTGCGCCTCTAATTTTATCATTCTATTCATACACAATAGAGTATGAACTTTTTTGTGTTAATTCTATTTATGCCTTTTGGGAGAACAAATTTGATCCAACATAAGAAATCGTACAATGTTAACTATAAGATTTGTGAAAATATGCAATTTTAACTTTCATTAATAACAAAAAATTATTGAAAAGTCTCATTTTCCCATTAGAATCACCCCAACTCATTACTACAAGTGCTCCACATTGTTTAACAAAATGAGTTACATACCTTTTAACAAAATCAGTTACATACCATACAAATATAGTCAGGGGGAGGGAGGGGGGCGTGTGGAGGGCAGTTGACCCCCCAGCCACCGGAAAAGCCCCTGAGTAGGGGGCTTTCCGGCGGCCCCCTGCTCCCCTGATACAGGAGTGACCCTGTATCTGGGATAATTTTTTTTTTCAATTTGCTTCGTTTTGCCCTGGCAAATTGGGGAGAAAATAAAACACAAATCGTCTCTCCCTCTCATCACATTTTTACCAATTGCTGCTGTCTCCCTTATTCTCCTCCTCTCCTCTTTGCTTTCCATGTTGCCCACTCGCCTACCACCGTCTGTCCTCCTCTCCTCTCCTCTTTGCTTCTTATTCCGATTAGTTTTAATTTTAAATGTTAGGTTTTTGTAATTTATTTAGGTTTTATTGCAATTAGGTTTTAAAGAAAAATATTTATGTAAATTATGCTTGAATTGATCAATTGAGGCATTAATTGATAAATTGATTGTGTAAATTGTGTTGTTATTTGATAAATTAGGTTTGAATGTGGGTTTGAATTGATAAATTGAGGTATTAATTGATAAATTGATTTTGCAAATTGTGTTGTGGGTTTGAATTGAATTGATTGTGCATTGTTATTTTTGGGTTTGAATTGATAAAATATGTTTAAATTTAGTTATGAA
This sequence comes from Euphorbia tirucalli, assembly GCA_039660915.1. Lineage (NCBI taxonomy): Eukaryota > Viridiplantae > Streptophyta > Magnoliopsida > Malpighiales > Euphorbiaceae > Euphorbia > Euphorbia tirucalli. Next base: position 20,716,280 of record CM077639.1, read on the forward strand.
TTGATTAATTGATTGTAGTATTTGTGTTTTTATTTATAGGAATTAGAAATATGGATAAGTTTATTACTAGAACAAAGCGAAATACTTTATCAAATCCTGAACCATCATCAACTAGTAATGAAACCCCTATTGATCAAAGGTAGTGAAAAAAGAGCCCGCACAAAGGTTGAAGTTTCAGACAATGATATTATTGGTGATCCGGGATTGAGAAAACCAACTAATAGTTATCTAATTGAGATGAGAGATACATTGAGAAGGAGATACTTAGAGTTAGGGCCTTGTCAATCAATTGGGCATCAATTTCCTCAAAGTATTTATAGTGGATGTAAAAGGAGGCTTCAATCTACTTGGTTTAAAAAATTTCCTTGGTTAGAGTATAGTGTTTCTAAAGACAAAGCGTTTTGTTTATATTGCTACTTGTTTCCTACAAATAACAATAAAAGTGGGGCTACTTCTTTTATAGAAGTTAGGTATAATAATTGGAAACATGCTATGGAAAATTTTTTTGGTCATGAAGGAGGTCCGGATAGTCCACACAGTTATGCTAGAATTAAGGTTGGTCAATATCAAAACCAAAGAGAGAATGTGGATTTTGTTTTAAGCAATAAAAGTGATGCTTTAGATGATGAGTATCGTACTCGGTTGACAACATTTGTAAGAGTAGCTCGATATCTCTTAGGAGAAGGTTTAGGTTTTCAAGGACACGATGAGTCCGAAGAAGGGGTCATTTTCTTGAACTCATTAGTTGGTTTTGTAAATATAATGAAGAAGCAAATAAAGTAATGCAATCAAATGCTCCTAAAAATAATCAAAATGACTTCGTCTACCATTTAAAGACAAATAATTGAAGCTTGTGCAAAAGAAACGAGAAAAGTCATTTTGAATGAGATCAAAGATAACTACTTTTCTCTTTTGCTTGATGAGGCTCAAGATAGTTCTGTAAAGGAGCAAATGGCTGTGGTTTTGAGATTTGTGAATGATAATGGAGAAGTTATTGAATGATTTGTTGGAGTGGTTCATGTAACTGAGACTTCTGCACAATGTTTAAAGAATGTCGTTGATGAATTCTTTGCAAAAAATGGATTATCATTGTCAAGACTTAGGGGTCAAGGTTATGATGGGGCTTCTAATATGCTCGGTGAGCTTAATGGATTGAAATCACTCATTCTAAATGAAAATAAGCATGCGCATTATATTCATTGTTTTGCTCACCAGCTTCAGTTGGTTGTTATGTCTGCTGTCTAAGAAAATGATGATGTGAGCCAATTCTTTGACTATGTTTCTATAATTGTGAATATGGTTAGAGGTTCATGTAAAAGGCATGATACTCTTCACCAATTACACCATGAAGAAGTTGTGAAGAAAATACAAAGTGGTGAGATTTCAACAGGAAAGGGGCAGAATTAATAAATAAGTTTACCAAGACCAGGGACTACACGTTGAGGTTCTCACTATAAGACATTACTTCGGCTTTTTGATATGTGGAATTCGGTGGAAGAAGTGCTTTTGGCAATAAATAAATATGGTGATACAAGAAAAAATCGAGGCACAACTAAGGGTTTGGTGAATAAAATGGGTTCTTTTGAATTTATGTTTATTGGAAAGTTAATATTGTATATTTTGGGAGTGACAGAACCTTTATCAAAGATTCTTCAAGCCAAGGATCAAAACATAGGAACTGCTGTTCGTATGGTGCAAACGCTAAAAAAGAAGTTACAAACATACAGAGAAGATGGTTGGGAAAATTTGTTGAAAAAAACCACTGAATTTTATGTGAAACAAAAAATTAAAGTGCCCAATATGGAGGACATTATTCAAAGCCATAGTAGAGCACTTATTGATGGAGAACCCATGGCTCATTTTCACCATTTTCGGGTGAAAATCTTTGCAAAGGTATTCCATTTTATTTTATGGTTATATATATATGTCATTGGTCTTTATTCTTTAAATGGATAGTGTTCTAAATTGTTTTTACTTCTATAATAATAGGTAATTGATGAAGTTGCTATAGAATTGAACAATCATTTCAATGAGGCAAACACAGATCTGCTTAAGGGTATAATGAGTCTTGATCCTTCAAACTCATTTGCACACTTTGATCATCATGAAGTACTCAATCTTGCTGGGTTATACTCTGAAGATTTCTCTAGTATTGAGCTAGTCGAGCTTAGCTACCAACTTGAACTATACATTTCTGCTATGAGATAGAATCCAGAATTCTCTAATCTTGATGATATTGGAGCTCTTGCAAGAAAGATGGTGGAGAGTAAGTATCACATTTGTTTTACTTTGGTGTATTGGCTTATTGAGTTGGCATTGGTCTTACCAGTTGTAATAGCTACTGTTGAAAGATGTTTTTCTACAATGAATATTTTGAAGACTGATCTACACAACAGGCTGGGTAATGAATTACTGTCAGATTGCTTATTGTGTTACATTAAGAAAAAGATATTCATCAGCATTGATGAAGAAGACATTTTGCAGTGATTTCAAAAGTTGTCATCTCGTAAAAACTATTTGAAACCTTTCAAAACTTCTCATTTCACTAGTTCTTCATCGTCTCCTTCGATTAGAAAAAATTAATTGTTGGTATGTTATTTGTATTAATTTGATTGTGTTGGATTAGACTTATGTTTTAAATAAAGTTGTTGTTTGGATTAATTTAATTGTGTTCTTATTGAATTGAATTAAATTAATTCAGGTTTGTCGGCTAATTGGAAATTTTTGTTCATTGGCCGGAAATTTTTGTTAACTGGCTGGAACTTTTTTGAACCAAATTCTGCCCCCCAACGGACCAATCCTGGCACTGCCGCTGCATATAGTCAACATAGTACTCCCTTTTCGCGGTAATAAATCATGTGCCGCCAATGTGCTTGTCAGGTAACAAATATTACCTCTAAAAGGCCATGCTATGTTGGTGACACGTGTATGATGCAAATAACTTAATCAAATTATGTAGAATACATGTACTGATAAACAAAAGTGTTTGAGAGTTCAAATTATACTTCATCAGAAACCTTAGCACCAAATTAGTTTCTTTGGTTGAATTCAGTGAAGAAGATGGGTTGGTTTGACTTTGGTGTGGGTCTTACTAAAAACAAATAGGCTTCTAAGATGGCGTTTGATAAAACTAAAAATTAAGTGCTAAAAAATTAAACGCTGAATTTTAAGTGCTGAATATTATAAATACTGAAACTATTAAATGATAAAGTTGTTTGATAAACAGGAAAAAAATCACTGAATTTAAAAAAATTGTTGATAATGTTAAACTTAAAATTTTAAGATTTTTGATTTATTAGATTAAGTGATTTTTTGACTTAACTAAAACTTTTAAGTACTGTTATCAAACAAGCTTAAAAAAAAGTGCTTAATACATTAATTTAAGCCATTAATCTAGTTATTATACAGGGCCTTATACTCCCTCTAGTCATTTTCATATGAAGTTTTAAGCTTTTCAACTTTGTCATTTTTTATATGACGTTTTGTATTTCAATGAACTTTTAGATATGTTTTCTTAAATTTACCTTTATTTATGATATGAGATAGGTTTAGAGTTAATGCATCTTGAGTTATAATCATTAATAAGAAAGAGAATTTTAGTAAGGATAAATAAATCATTTTAATAATCTAATTAATATTTAATTGGTTTCGATGAACCACCTTAAACGTCGTATAAAAATGACCACAGAGTATATACATTAGCAACTACCTGGTATGTTATAATGGACGAATGGGAAAGTATGATAGGGTATGTTAAGTATGACTAAAATTGCATGATTATGAAACTTGGACTCTTAGTTGAGCCTTTTTAGATCTTAAAGTTTGTTTGGTTGAGGTGAAGAAGAGTTATTAAAGGAAAGGTAAGAAAGAGTTTTGGTGGAAAAGGTAAGGGAATGGCCTTTACCCTTCCAAACCCTCTGATGGATTTGGTTGAAATCCTTCAATAAATCCGGGTCTAGGTTGTGCTGGGCCCGGATCCACTTGGGTTCTTGCAAGAGAGAAAGCGTGAGATACCGATAACCTTTGAGTTAGTCTCTGATGCCTAAGTTAGCCTTTACTATGATATTAATTTCTAACTATATTAGCTTAGTTATCAGTTAGTTTCTTACCTTTATGTTCACTCCTTTTATAAGGTTAGTGGTAGAGTTTGGTCTGGACTAGGAATGCCTAAAGTTCCAATCAGAGTCGGAGTAGAAAACCCTCATCTCAAGTCCCCATATGAGACTTAAGAGTCCTTTAAACACGCCTCTGGATAAGGGTACACTTTGATAAGGACTCTATGTCCTCTCTTCTGGAAGGTTCCTTTAGCGTCAGACCTGGACATCCGGACCTGGACCGAATCTCATACAGTGACCCTATCTTTATTTGCATGATCCAGATGATAGGCTTGGCATTAATATGTCTAGAAGTCATCAGAAGTCCCTTGCCAGTTAGGAAAAACCCTTAAGGGTTTTAAGTTTCAATTTCAAAATGTCAGACCTCAAGTGTCACGACACATAGGTACTCACCATGTGTCGAATCTGAAGAGATGCGACCTTTGGCCATCCCATCAGAAAGGGGTTACAACTTCATTTTCCCCCAACACTTCACTCCACTTATCTAGCATATTTATGAAAAAATCTCAACTTTCTCCCCAAAAGCTCTTAAGTCTCAATTCTTTCCCAGAGCACCTTCATCAAACCAATCAGTACTCTTCTCCTCCTCCTACAATTTCCTTTCGATTACAATTTGTCTTTAAGGTTTCCTACCTAAGATTTTCTAATTTAAGTCCGTAATCTCCCTTAGAAATTCTTAAATCTCCAAAACACCTTTCTAGAGCCTGGAATCCCCATAATACTCTTGGTCTTTAAGCCTAGACTGTTACGTCCCATCTCCCCCCATCAAGATTGATTTAGACCCACGAGGATCTCCTCCTCAGAATCCTCTGAAAGGATGCCATCCAAAATTACATCCGGAGAACCAACGTGCCCCACAACTACCTTACATCCGACAAGGAACAACACCATGGGGAAAGGGAAACAAGAGAGGGTCCTAACTCCCCGAATCGCTAATATGGTGTTTGCAATCAATGAGGGAGAAATAAGGCAGTTGCGAGTTGCCCACAAGTGGCTACAAACTTATGACCGGTTGAAAACTTTGTGCAGCCAAAGGGTCCATAAACCATTGGAAGGCTACTTCACCATATACCAATAACATATTAAAGGCAGCTTCTCCTACCCTCTTCCGGAGCAGATCTACAACGTGTTAAACCAGTATGACATTTGTTCGACACAAATCCACCTTAACGCCATTGAAGACATGTGCGTGCTGTATTGGCTATGTTGTAATCTGGGTATCTAACTAACCGGTGTTATATTCTGGCATGTTGCCACACCTGTTCAACGGGATGCGAACAGCAACCGCTTGACGCTCGCCAAAGGGACCAGCTTTCGGTTCTTCATAAGTCGAACCTTCAACGTTAAAGGCTTCAAAAACTTTTCTTCTATATCAAGCTTAAGAGTGATACCCCCCCCCCCTTGCCCCCCATACCTGGTATTTCCAAAGTACAAAGGAAATGAAAGGGGTGAAGGACCGGCTCTCACCCAAGGAGAAAGCTGATTTGGGATTATTGAGCTCTGTGCCTATGAAATACTGGAAGCTCTCCTATGTAGTCAAGGCGTTTCGCTTAAGGCTGCCCTTTGCTGCACTGGACGACTGGATAGGATTTCAGGTTTTCTTTTCTGATCCCATCGAGGATCGTCAAGGTACCACATTTTCTTCACTATACTCATTCTGTACTTTTATTATTGTCAAGGATGTCACTAGCTGAAACTGTTGTAGCTTTAAGGAATCGTAAGAGAGGGGCCCACGTGCCTGTTGCCACTGTCCCCAATGGCCCTGCCCCTCATGCCAACTGCATCTGCACCAAGGCTAGAAGCACTGGCCACACAGTCCAGTGGGGATAAAGAACCCGCAACCCCAGGCAAGAGGAAGACAGCATCCGCTGCCACATATGAGAAGGGCAAGGAGACCCGCTTGGTAAAATTCATCCTCCCTAACTATTCTCATACTTGGACCATTGCTAACTCATGACTGTTGTAGGTAGGGGTGGCAATAGGGCGGGGAATTACCCAAAAACCGTGGGGATCTGAACCGCCGGGTGCGAGGAATAACCGATATTATCCCCCACGGGGATGGGGGTGGGGGTTATTTTATCCCCGATTCTTAAATGAGCGTGGGGGCGGGTAGTACTATCCCCGCCCCGCTCCCGTATAAATCTCCGTGTATATATATATATATATATATATATACAAAGAGAAAGAAAGAAAGGAAGAGAGAGGGGCTTGGACGATTAAAGCCCATCTCCCTTCCTTTCTTTCTATTAAAGCCCAGCTTTCTAATGAATTGGTACATATTTTGTAATATTGGATATATTTTATAATTTGAATATTTAATGTTAAACTACATTTGTGATGTGGTAGAATTTGTATTTTAGATATTGAATGTTAAAATAGTTATTAAAATAACGAAATACTAATTTATTTTTATTTGTTGGATCTGGGTGGGGATTCACCGATACCCCGTAGGCACCCGCGCAGGGTGGGGATGGGGGTGAAAAAATTCCCGAAATATTAAATGGGGAATCCCCAAAACTGCCCCCGTAATCATTAGGGGCGGATTGGGGAATGCACTCCTGCACCCGCACCGTTGCCACCCCTAGTTGTAGGAGGTAGTTTCGGACTTCAACAGTAAGAAAAAAGTTGACGACAGCAGCCTGTCTACAAAAGAAATCCTAATGTCCAAGTTCGGGACCGAAGTGAGCCTGGCAGATCCAGGGGTTCAACTTGAGCTTAGCGAAGGAATGTACCAGCGGATTTGGCGAGGGTAGGCAAACTCAGCAACCGGACGATAGGGTCCAAGGTCCTGAGCAAGTTATACATCGTAAGTATCCTCTAACCCCTACTTCTTTCACCCTTGAGAAGCTGAGATGATGGAGGCCTGGCTTTATACCCAGGCCATCCCATTCTTCTATGAGGTGCTCAAGCACATGGAAGAAGCAGACCGCATCTATGGTCAACACCTGGAGGGGATCCTAGAGAGGAAAAAGATGGTGAAAGAGTTAGTGGAGGCCACAGAGAAGAATATTAAGAATATATGGAAAAGTAACCTTCCGACAGCTCATGCACCCACTGACCAGATGAAGGTTTCACTTAGTCATAGGTTTGCAACCATTCATAGGCAGCTTGAAGCCACCATATCTCTCCCCCAAAATTACAGATGCCATATTTGCAATCCATGGAGTTAGGATCCTTTCTTGTTTCTTTTTTCCTTTGTTTTTCGTTGGGCCAGGAGTATTGGCGCTCCAAATGTACTGGCAGATGGTGTTCTATGTGAGGATTCCAATGAAGAAATCCTCGCGATGTCTGAATCAACCTCGACTAGGGGTGATGGCATGCGATGTGTTGGGCTTGAGGACCAAGTATATTAAGGGGATTCCATGGCTTTACATAAATGTTTGGGTTCTGCAGATTAATGGAAAGGAAATTGCAGAAGAGGATAAGAGAAATTACTAGTTTGATGAAGGACGCTCTGGAGAATTAGAGGTTGAAAAGTATGGGTGAAGATTTAGAGCACTTCACAGGTGCGTCAACAGTAATAAGTAATGTGTTTTAGAGGGAAATGAAAAGTTGTAACCCCTCCCTAATGGGCTGGCCAAGGGTTGCATCTCTTCGGATATCGATACGTGGAGGATGATTAGTGTGGCGTGGCGCTCGATGTTAGCCGTTTTTTAATTTTAAAACCTAAAGGGTTTTCTACAGACTAGCGGGAGACTTGTAATGACATCCGGTTATTGTGATGCCAGGCTAATGACACGCAGTTATTGTCATGCCGAGTCTATTGTTTGGGTCATGCAATAAGGTCAAGGCCGCTTGATGAGATTCGGCCTTGTTCCAGATGTGTCTGTCTTGAGCTTGGTGAACCTTCCAGAAGAAAGGAGATAGAGTCCTCATCAAAGTCTATCCTTATCAAGTGAAGTGATTGGAGAGGGACTCTGTGTTTGGCATGGGATCCGAGGTCAAGTCTTCTAGTTCGATTCAAGTTCAAGCTTGGAGCATTCCTAGTCCTGATCAAACTTTACTACTGACCTCATAAAAGGAAGGAGTATAGAGTTAAGAGATAACAAGTAATAAAGCTAATATAGTCAGAGATCGATATCAAAGCCAAGACCAATTTAGGCATCAGAGAATATCCTAGATGTTTATGGTGTATTACCCCTTTTTCCTTTTACAGGAGCATACTAGCTCCGATCCCACGATAGACGTATCCGGAACTCTCAAAGGATTTACAACTGAATCTATTATATCCTAAAAAAGAAATCAGCAATCCTTTTTACTTATATATCTTACGAGAGTACCGTACACCGCAAGAATTCTAAAATTTTTCATAGGGTTAAAATTCAAATTCTTTACGGGCAAATTTTGGTAACTTACCCGAAGTATTGGCTTTGTACAATGGCATGTGTCGTTTTGCGTCGTCGGTTGTGCTTGTCTACTCGCTCGAACCCTAGAAGATTTATAAAAACTGGACTGGCTTAGCCACTGTAGTTGCTGCTGAGTAAACTAACTCGCTCTACATGGCCGAGTCAGCGGCCGAACTCGCTGTAAACACTATCGTCACTTCCGCCCAACCGCCAGTTAATTCTAGCGGAACTCATCCAACTCCGGATGAGCTTGTGGCCAAAGCCATAGCTCCAGTAAAGGCGGAGTTCCTCCGTCCTCCGCCTTCTAGAACCAACCAAAACGACACCGCCGTTTCAGATTCAACCGTAATAGCTAAGGAGAAGAAGTCCAAACGCCAGCTCAAACGTGAACGCCGTCAGGTGTCAATCGTTATGCCTACCAAAATCTACCTCTCATTTCAACTTATTAGCAATTTTTAATTTGTTCTGTTTCTGAATTTAACTTGAGCAGAAGTCTGCTCTTCATCTCTGCCCTGAGATAGCCAAGAATGAAGATGCTAGTTCATGTATTTATGGCGATAAGTGCCGCTTCAGCCATGACTTGGAAGCCTTTAAGGATCAGGTATTTTTAGATAATGCTAGCTTCTTAAATCTTAATCCAATTTTTTGAAGTGCCTCGTATGTTTTTATTTTTTTTTTTATTGGTTAATGCTGTAAAATGCAGAAACCGGCTGATTTAGAGGGCAAATGCCCTTTCACTAATGGTGAAGAGCGGTGTCCTTATGGCTTGGCCTGTAGATTTTATGGTACGCATGAAGCCAGTGTTAGAGGCAATAGTTCTAATTCCCGAAGCAGATGCTCTGAGATTAATGGATTGAACAAAGATGTTCAAAAGCTTTTATGGAAGAATAAGATGAAGTTCCCCAAGGCTGATGCCAAACTCAAAGCTCTTGGCCTTATGGTAATAATCACTTGCTCTATGTATTGCTATGTAGTTGCGTTAGCTACTGTTACCCTTGGAATTTTTATTTTTATTTTTATTTTTTAATTTGGTGATCTGATTCGCCTGGGGGCACATCGGCCTTTGAAATGCTTGCGCTTCTCCATAGTCATCACTACAAGTAGCGAATTTTTTTTAATATTATAATGTATAAATAGATGATGTGAAGGATTCTAATTTGAAAATGTGGATAGGTTGTCTAAGAAACTAAACTGTAGGAGTTTCATTCTGCTGAGTCTGTGGTATACAATTATCTATGCAAAGGTCGTTTTCACTTTGTCTCACTGTTTCTTACGTCTTTCGTGTTGTCTTTTTCTCAGGGGCCTGGTAATTCAAGAGTCAACAAACAGGATGAGGGTGAGGTTGATCTTACTTCGACAGACAATGCTCATACTAATGAGGGAGATTGCAGTGACATCACTGATAAATTGGAGTGCTCTTTGGCGGTGCCAAAGAATTGTGGCGACGAAACTGATAAATTGGAATGCTCCTTGGAAGTGCCAACAGATTGTAGTGATGAAAATGATAAAATGGAGTGCTCTTTGGAAGTGCCAACAGAGTGTAATCCAGGTGGAATAATAAAAGCTGATGAAAATAGGCCCCTGAAAAGAGCAAAGTCATCTTTTGAAGAAAGTTGTTGCTCTGGTGAAGAAGCTAATGGTTGTCTCACCTTTTGTTCCTCAGTGGTGCTTATTTAAGTTTTTTTGTACTAAATGTTTATTTGAGATAGAGAACAGGTAGCTGACCTTGAATCCAATCATTAACAGGATTGAGTATCCCAGACAAAGATTCTGGAAAAAGCAGTGGGGAAAGTGAATTAGGTGTCACTGGTGATACAGAAACAGATAAAGTTTTGAAAATGCACTTACGAGAAAAGAAGCTTATTGACTTCAGAGAAAAGCTGTATCTTGCTCCTTTAACTACCGTTGGAAATCTTCCTTTTCGAAGGGTTTGCAAAGCATTAGGAGCTGATATAACTTGCGGTGAAATGGCAATGTGCACAAATCTTTTGCAGGTCTGTAGTCTTTCTTCTTGTATCTTATTGATCCCAACTGCAATTTTTTCTTATTTCTTTTAGCAGAGCTGATTCAAAAAGATTCTACTCAGCATCTTTTCAGAAAATAGGATGAGTTTGGTTTTTAGGACCATGTTTTTCCTTTTATGACATCTTCTTAGTGTTTCACAAAATAGAAATGCTGAAATGAAATCAATACAAATTGAATATCTTGTTTTCAGTATGTCATTTTAGAATCTCTCTTGCCTGGCTTCTCTCACTCTCTTGCTATGATAAATGCTTTTGCATGCTTCATACTCTATGGCTTCCAAATATTACCATTTCTTTTTCACTTCCCAGACTTTTCCTACTCTGAAGCACTGAAAAATTATTATTTCATTAGTTATTCATTAGTTATCTGTTGTTTCATAAATTTGTGTTTAAATAGCTTCGGCACCTTGAGCTGACATTTTGGTGTTTTCTATTCTACAATATGATCTTGTTTAGTAGGATTTATTAGAATGATGTGATGGAAGAGCTTTTGCAAATTATTCATTGTTTAGTATTAAGGTGTAAAGCAGGCACTGGGGTTCAACATATATTTGGATTTTTTTGTTTTGATTTTACTGTTTGTATCTGGGTCTCGAAATCCCCTATGGAAATGCTTATGGGTTCTGAAATTAAAAAAGAAAGAAAAAATGATTTCAGGAAACAAGGAAACAAAATTATTGAATAGTTTTAGGTTTCAAAAACAGGAAACAGGAGACGAAAGTTATATAGTACGGCCCTTCTCTTTGGATATACTAGCTTTTATATTGCCACATTTACTGCCCAAAATAATATGGAACATGTATCAGCACCTATGATGTGGCTCTTTAGCTTTTTGTCTTTTGTGTAGGTTGGGGGTAAGCATGCTAAGAATATACAACTAATTGTTAAAATTGTTAGTGAAGCGTGTCTATAATTTGTAATAAGCCAGATTAATAATGAATTATTCCTTTCTCACAAATAGTTCCTGCACAGTTATAATTTGAGCCCTATCTTGTGCTTTGGGTTTCAAAGATTTGAATGACCAATGCTTGTGGGGACAGGGTCAAGCTTCCGAATGGGCACTTCTAAGGCGCCATTCATCTGAGGACTTGTTTGGCGTACAAATATGTGGGGCATACCCTGATACTGTGACACGTACTGTTGAGCTTATAGATCAAGAATGTGAAGTTGACTTCATTGATATAAATATGGGTTGCCCAATTGATATTGTTGTTAACAAGGGTGCTGGCTCATCTCTCCTTAACAAACCAATGCGGATGAAAAATATAGTAGCTGCTGCTTCTGGTATAGTGGATAAACCAATAACTATAAAGGTACTAATTCATATGATGACACAATTGCAAATATGTTGGGAGTTTCGCATGTTATCTTAATACTAGATGTCATGCCTTTGAGTTTTGTCTTTTTTGCTGTTATCTCTGAAGCATCTTGAAGAATTTTCTGTCCTCGTGTGTTCATGTGTTCATGCTTGTGTTTGTGTTGACTTTTTTTTTTGGTTAAATTTTCCTTTGTAATTTTGTTTGGTTGATTTGGATGGATTAATCTACATTTTCTTGTTGTTCTAGGTACGAACTGGTTATTTTGAAGGGAAAAATCGTGTTGATTCATTAATTGCAGATATTGGTACCTGGGGTACCAATGCTGTGACAATACATGGTAGATCACGTCAGCAACGCTATAGCAAGCTTGCTGATTGGAGCTACATATACCAGTGTGCTGAAAAAGCCCCAGAATCTTTTCAAGTTCTAGGAAATGGGGATATCTTTTCATATACAGACTGGAACAAACACAAGTCTGACTGTGCTAAGCTTGCTTCATGCATGATAGCAAGAGGAGCATTAGTGAAGGTATGTAATTTGGAGCTTCATATTCACTCGTATATGTCTACAAGTGAAAAGCTTTATTGCATGCTTGTGAACCATGTTTTTTTGCTTTGGAAGTCTTTTTGTTTCCTATGGATAACATTGATTGCATTTTTAGCCTTGGATATTTACTGAAATAAAAGAGCAAAGGCATTGGGACATCAGTTCTGGAGAACGTTTAGATATTCTGAAGGATTATGTTCGTTTTGGCCTTGAACATTGGGGTTCTGATACAAAAGGTATGTGTTTGTTAAATGAACTTGAATTTGTAACTTAGGTCTCATTTTAGTTAAAGACATGCTCTAAGACTTTCACCTCCCTTGATAGTAAATAAATCAGTAATAAGATTGGATCCTAGAAATTTGATGCAACCCATAATACTTGCCTTTGCCCATATTTAGGAGTGGAAACAACTAGACATTTCTTGTTGGAATGGCTTAGCTACACATGCAGATATATACCAGTCGGTCTTTTGGAGGTTGTTCCACAGCGGATTAACTGGCGTCCACCCTCATACTGTGGTCGTGATGACCTTGAAACAATGATGGCTTCTGATTCTGCTGCTGACTGGGTATTTCATTGCCTTGTATCTCCATGATGCATTACTTCTTTTAAATTGCTAAGCACAAGATACCTACTATTTGTTTTACTTCTCTGCAGATTCGAATCTCAGAGTTATTGCTTGGCAAAGTTCCAGATGGCTTCACATTTTCACCCAAGCATAAGTCAAATGCTTACGATAAAGCAGAAAATGGCTAAAATGTGCCTCTTCTTAATTTGATAGACAAATTTGATATTGATATTAGCTGCGCAAATCTGTTTCTCCTGCCCTCCCTGTTCTGCAACAGGTTCCGGTTCTGATGGCGGTAAATGACGCTGGAAAAAGGCCATTGCTGTCGAGGTTTATGGTCGGTGAGAATGCATTAATTTCTAGTTGCATTAATTTCTAGTTGCTGGTTATGTTATTGAACATTATTATTTCGGGGGACCAATTTGGTTGCCTCCCAATAAATTTTGTTGTTTCTTATCACACCAAAACATTGTATTCATTAAGTGGATAGCATACATTTTAGTGGGTTGAAATAATGCTTGGCAAACTGGTATTTGGTGCAAAATTGAGAGATAATGATATAGAAACTAGATTTAGGAATGAAAAAAGAAAAATAAGTATATAGTATAAATATAAAATGATAATTTGATTCGACATTTTTTTGCTGATTCTACAAACCTTATTTTAAAAGGATTTTGTTACTGATACCCGACATGTTTGGGGCTTGGCATTTTGTATTGTACAAATACGTACTTGCCTATTATGACTACTGTATATAATATACTCAAGAAAGTGCGTCATCACGTGCAACCAAATGAAATTGTCAATTTTGGCAATCTTATTCATGTGGGTCAATTTATCAATAAATAATAAAAAATTCAAGCACTTTATTGCTAAAATAGGGTCAACTTCTATTAGAATTGCCTCACCATGTTCTGGCCCATGCTTGTCGCTCTCATTCTAGAAGTTAAGAATCAAAATTGGATGAAGATTCTAACTTGGAAGCGTGTTAGGTTTTCCACTCAATTCAGCAATCCACATACCACTAATTACTTGTCGAAAACAAGTGTACAACAAAATCTCTGAACTATAGGCCATTCATTCCATTATCCATATCATCAAGAGAGAAGGAAATTTAGTTATTGTTATTATTATTATTATTATTATTATTATTATTATTATTGTAGCTTTTTGGTAGAGATGGAATATTTTTATTTGTTTGTTTATTTGTATATTCTTTTTGTTCTATTTTCTTTTCTCATAGTGAAATAAGAATTAAAAGAAAAATTCTTATTGAAGCTTAAATAGTTATGAATAGTTGATGCAATGTCCGACCGTGGACTTAGTTTATTTAAGACATACTATTGTTTTTGCTATGAAAGGTTTAGAATAGCAGGGGTCTTTCCAATCCAGAATCAGGAATAGCTTTAAAGACAGCAACAACAATCTCGAATCCAGGATGTTCTATATACAAATATTACAAAATGGTTTAAGAAATGAAATTAGGATTATCACGAATATTATGAGTTGTGATGAATAAGAATATTTGTGTATATGAAATACCTTTGCTTTATTATTAGCCAAGAGAAGTAGTTTCCTTGAGAAAAACTACAACTGGAAAATATTACAATTACGGAGCTGGAGAAAACACTCATATACGACACATAATCAAAGATTCTGTTGTAGCTTAATAGGGCATATTTTTGGGAATAGAATTACACTACAAAACCAACTTTTGCCAACCACAATATAATACGACAAAAAAGATTCTATCTATATGTTATCACGCCACAAGTAATATCATGCAAACCATACAACGGTTAAATTTCAATGGTTATCTGCAAGGATTACTAAACCTTAACTATAACTAACCCCGAATGCAACTATTTCAATCAGAAAACCAACAGTTTATAAACCAACAACAAAAACTTGAAAGTACATCCTATGATCAATTAGACCATAAGGTGGATGAATTAAAATCGACTTGGCGTACCGGGTGGAGAATACCTCTAATGGCTCAATTAAATCTCAAATTCAATTTCGAATTTACGCGTAAACTTTAATTAGAAGATATCTTTAGATCTGAATGTACGCATAAAAGTTTCATTAGAAAAGATCATACGACATAAAGGATCCTATGAACGTGGAACTGTTGGACAGAACATCTAGACCATAACTCCAGGACATTACATTTTACCAAGGAAATCACCCCATGTATACTACTGAATCAGTTTACCCTCTAATTCATTATTATGCACATGAACATTGAATCTTGTCAAAATAATTATGCCAAACATTTATCCCTGCACACAAATAACATGACAAGTGCAAAACACAATGGAATCCAAAAGGAAAAAAGAATTGAGTATTGCAACAAGAGTTAAAACCAACTAGTCGAAGATCAATTCCTGCAAAAACAAATTGAAAGATCCAACAAAATTTGTGTAGAACCTAGTTTTGCAAACCTAAATTAATCCAAAAAAAACATTTAAAGGTTCATCTTATAATGACTGAAAACATCAGCATTCCCCGCCTTGACACCCATTTTTATACCTCTTGTGTTAATCATAAAATAAAACCCATCAATTCAGCTGATACAAACAATATTAGTAAGCATCATGACAAAGATGATAACTTGTGGACATCACTAACCATCTCCTTATTCTGATTTCTAGGCCCCTGAACCCACCCTCCATCAATGGATTCGATACTTCCATTCAACCCGTCATCTACAAAATCGCCAATGCTTTTCACTTTAACTTCAGTTGGCTCAACTGGGTACTTCCCTGAGAAGCAAGCATAGCAAAAACTTGGAGACTCCTTCCCCAACAATGTCTTCAAGCTATCCAACGGTAGAAATGCCAGCGAATCACACCCAATATACTCTCTTATCTCCTCCACAGTCATTCTATTAGATATCAGCTCTTCAGAACTTGGTGTATCTACTCCATAGTAACAGGAAGCAATAATTGGAGGACTAGCAATTCTCATATGGACCTCTTTAGCCCCTGCCTCCTTAATCAACCTAACAATTTTGGACGATGTAGTTCCTCTCACAATTGAATCATCAACAACCACAACTCTTTTCCCTTCCAATACAGCCCTCACTGGTGAGAGCTTAAGCTTGACACCAAAATCCCTAATCTTCTGTGACGGCTCGATGAATGTTCTTCCTACATAGTGTGATCTTATTAGCCCTATTTTGTATGGCACTCCTGCTTTGGCTGCATAACCATTGGCAGCCACCACCCCTGAATCAGGGACAGCAATCACAACATCACAATCAGCAGGAGCCTCTGTGGCTAGAATTTCCCCAAAATACTCCCTCGACTGGTAAACAGACTTACCAAATACAACTGAATTTGGCAAAGAGAAATAAATATGCTCGAAAATGCATTGCTTTGGTTCAGGATGAGTCATTAAGCAAAGAGATTGAATCCCATCTTTATCAACAACCAAAACCTCACCAGGATAGACCTCTCTCTCATAGGTAGCCTCAATCAAATCAAGAGCACAAGTTTCAGAGGCAAAAACAACAGCACCATTACTCCTCCTACCCATAACCAAAGGCCTAAACCCGTAAGGATCTCTCACAGCAACCAATTTATCCTGTGTGACAAACACCATAGAATAAGCCCCTTTTAATTTCTCACAAGCATCAACTATCCTTAGAAAGAAAGGTCTAGCCTTTGAAATGGCAATCAAATGCAAAACAACCTCAGTATCAGAACTAGTATTAAAAATTGAACCGTTATCTTCAAGCATAGCCCTCAATTGTTTATAATTGACTAAATTTCCATTGTGGGCAACCCCAACAGACCCATATCTATAACCAGCAACAAAAGGTTGAACATTTTTTAGCATAGAAGACCCAGCTGTAGAATACCGAACATGACCAATAGCTAAATCGCCGGGCAATTGGTCAAGTTTGGAGGAATTAAAGACTTCAGAGACTAACCCAACACCAGTAATAGACTGTAAAACCTTATTATTAACAGCGACAATACCAGCTCCTTCTTGGCCGCGGTGCTGCAAAGCATGGAGAGCTAAATAGCAAAGACGAGAAGCTTCAGAGTCGCCATAAATACCAACAACACCACACTCCTCACGGGGCTTATCGTCATCATCAAAGTAAGAAGAATCAGCAGGGGATTCGTTATCACCGGAAATAACATGAAAGAGGGGATTTTGAGAGGAGAAAGAAAGGTAGGATTTTGGCGGGTGAGGGGAAAAAAGAGAGGGTTTAATGAGGGTTTTGGGGAGAAGGGAAAGAGGGGACTTGCGGGGAAGTTGAGGGTTAGAGTTGAAAGAAAGAGAGGGGTTAGAAAGAGGGGAAAGATTGGTGGTGGCCATTGAAGGAGGCTGAGAGAGAAGAGAGGAGGTGCGTTCTAGGTTAGAGGAGAAATTGAAGGAAGGCGCAGACTCCAACACCAAGTTGTGTTGTGAGTGTGGAAAAAATGTGTGAACGAAGAAAATGCTATTTTATAGTGTTTTCTAATTTGGATTTTGGGCGGTCTTACTCTCTCTCTCCGCCTCTTCTATTCTTTTTCCCAAACATAGCATTTTCAATTTCACTCTGTAGAAGGACAATTGCAACAAAATAGGTTAACTATTTTTATTTTTATTTTATTGTATTTACATTTTTTTTTTTTCTTAATATCTGATTTCAATCAGATTTGAATTCTTCTTAACCTTCTAATTAGAGATACTTTCACCACCTACCTCCTAAAGTAGGTTGATACACACATGCTATTCAACTTTCTCTAATGATTTAATATGTTCACTAACCTTTATTTTGTGCAAGTAAAACTACAATGATATTTGTTTTAATAATATCACTTTGTCAAAATTTTCACCAATTTTCAATCCTTTAATGTCGACTTTAACGATTTATAATACTAGCATGGTATCATACTCGCATCTCGTGTCAAATATTTTGAGATTTACTTTCAACAATAAATATAAATATTCTTAACAAATCTCGCTGACTTGGGGTTAGATATGTGTTGTAAATCATTTAAGTTAGTATACCGACACTGAAAATTATGAGAAAAATTTACACTGAAAATTATGAGAAAAATTGCTAACATGAGTAAAACAAATATAATTCATTGTTTGGTTCATTTTTAATTTATTGATTATTTTAACAGTAAAAATCAAATATATTTTTCAATAATCAGGGTAAAATGGGGGGCCTGTGCCCCTCTGACCGCGGGGAAACACCTCAAGTAGGAGTGTTTGGCATGCGGTCTCTGCCCCTGCCGTTTAGGAATTTTGGGAAGCAAGTCCTTCCCCCCCAATCCAAAAAAAAAAAAATTGTGAATGAGTCTCTTATTATTTTTTGTTGGATAAATTAAGTCAATAATTAACAAATTAATTAAAAATCCATCAAATAAAATCCAATATCCAATAAATTATTAAGATGTCAACCAAATATATATAAGGAAATAACTAATCAATTTGTTGTAAATTTTTTGACATAATAATAACATTCAATTACCTTTAATTTGTCCAATGAATAAGGTAATATATTAATAAAAATATCATAGAATCTAAATTAAATTAATTATGAATTTGTTTCTATAAGAAATAAAATTTACCAATACAATTACATTTAATTTACAAATCAGTCTTGATCTTCTATAATATAATTTGGCAAAACACATTCTGAACTCCTTGAACTTTTACTAAAATTATAATTGGTACCTTGATAAATTTTTTGAACACATTGAGTACATAATCTTTTCATTTTAATGTTACTAATTCCAAACTCGACATATTTTTACATATGTGTAATACACTTCGTTTAGTGGTGGAACTGTGAAACAAAAACTTTTAAATAATTTAAAAGTCACATAGTTTTATTACTTGAAATTATGAAACAAACACTTTTAGCAACTTTGTTTTCTTATCCAGATAATTTTCTGAAATTGTATTTCGTACTGAAGTATTATTGGTCATACCACTGAACAGAGCTTGTTACATAGACACAAAATAAAGTCAAGTTTGTGACTAATAATATTAAAATGAAAAGATCGTGCACTCAATGCGTTTAAAAAATTGATTAATGTGTCAATTGTTATTTTCGTAAAATTCAAGGGGCTCAGGATGCATTTTGCCATATAAGATCACTATTAGGAGAAAATGATGATATATCGATATAGTTATCAGTGCAGTGAGTTACAAATAGAATATACCCAATCTTCTATATTCACAATCCTATTTGTTTTCCTCTAATAAATGATATAATTCGTCAATCTCTAATTCTGGTGAACATTACATTTTTCCACCTCACTAAAAATATAAGAGCTTGACGAGAATTTTCATTACAGTCCAAGATTAACCAAAATATAATTAAAATCTAATCAACAATTAAAAAAATTTAACAAACAAATATAAGGATTAAATTTATCAAAGAAATAGTTAAAATACAGGAACTATATATTACTAATAATCCAATCACATACTATGATTATACAATATAGCTAGCAACAATCTAATAATATACTAACCGTCAACTACAAGTAATCTAAGGATATGGTAATTATCGTCCAAAAATATTAAAAATAAAAACCAACATACTTTGATAGCAAATGAAATTTTCAAAGATAAAAGAAATTGAGAAATAACATACCTAACTATGAAGAAAATACGATGGAAATGACCAAGATCCTATGAGCTGAAGATGGGGAAGAGAGAAAAAAAAATTTCTTTGAGAAGAAGATATTGAATTTGACTACATGAAACAAATTAGTGAGGTTAAAAGCTTGAAATAGGAAAAAAAGGATCTCTACTTAAAATGATAGAATCAAATGATAATTAGCTCGCCCTTCTGATTCCATGTCTGATTTGGAGGTTTAAGTTGACAAAATTCCCTATTTTCTTTTGATCCATGATGCTCTTACTCTAGATTCCATTAACCCAAAATTCTTTTCTTGAAAAAAATGATATTTATTTTTACATTTCACACAAAAACGACTATAAATAAAAATGATATAAATATATAGGACTTCATGTACTAATTTAAGTTTGGATTTCGAGTTCAAATTTTAATTTTCGAAATATACTTTAATTAACGGATAATCCACTTAAAAGATTCTTAACAAACTCCAAACTATTTAATCAGATTAATTAAAAAACATATATTCATTTTAGAGAACATTGCCACAAAAATAAGAACATTAGTATCCAGAGTTCTCAGTCGTTGATCAAAATCTAAAAATCTATTTTTATAAAATAATTTCTTAGTCCCAAAATTATTATTTTATAATGATTTTACTCACATTTATTATTATATAATTCAGTTGGTCAATTGAGTTATTGGAATTCCAATAGCAGGGCAAAAAGTGATTATAACGATGTTTTAGGTCTTATCATATTGCAGATTGTTAGAGGAAAAAACTGTATCTTTTTATAGCTTTTCAAATGATATTTTATTTAAATACTTCATCTGTTCTTCTTAATATGTAGTTTAAAGTAGTTCATAAATATTAATGAAAAATTAGTTAAGTTATTAAAATGACTAATTTAATTTTAATAATTTTTTTATAAAAATATATTTTTCAAGATAAAATTTTATTTATTCTTAATTATCATGGTTTGATTATACAATAGTATATACCAATTAGTACTAAACCTTTTTCTTAGTAGAGATAAATACACATTTGAGAAAAAATATCAAAAAATGTATAGGGAATATAAAAACCTC
Source organism: Euphorbia tirucalli (assembly GCA_039660915.1). Classification (NCBI taxonomy): domain Eukaryota; kingdom Viridiplantae; phylum Streptophyta; class Magnoliopsida; order Malpighiales; family Euphorbiaceae; genus Euphorbia; species Euphorbia tirucalli. Next base: position 20,736,885 of record CM077639.1, read on the forward strand.
ATATAAAAAAATAAACTGAAAAAACCAAAAAGACATATAAAAGATGACGGGGAAATAATAACATACAAGAACCTCTTTCGTGAAAATTTTTTGCTACAAATTGGAGTTTTTAAACAACATTCGGATTCCAAAAAGTCAAAAGATATAGTTTAAAAATATTTACAGTGCACCAAAAATTAACTGTAACGGTAAAAAAAATTATTTTTTATAGAAGGTATATCCATTTCACTAACAGGGCGTTTGTTATTTGATGGGGATAGAGATAGGGATAAAGATTGGGATAGGGATAGGGATAAAAGATTGGAATAGGGATGGGGATAAAAGTTAAAAGTGGGATAGGGATAATACAAGATATGTTTGGTATGTTGGATAGGGATAGGGATAAATCAATGTAATTGACGATATTACCCCTAAGTTTATTACTTGAGCAGAGAAGGAGGAGGGAAGGGAAACGAGAAATGGGTCAAAATGTTAAAAATCCTTATCCCACAAGTTTATACATGGGGGAAGGTGGGATAAGAGATTGGGGATAAGAGGGGATAAGGGAACTTATCCCTATCCCAAATATAGGCTGCCAAACGGTGGATAGAGGTGGGATAGGGATAAGAAATCCCTAACACCCCGTAAAGGATTAAAAAGTACAATAGAAAACAAAGAGGAATAACTCCCCACACAAATCCAACCTAAAGCTGGGAAATCCATTGACAGGGTGTTTGTTTTGGGGGATTAAGGGTGGGATAGGGATTTCTTATCCCCATACCACCCTTATCCCCCGTTTGTTTCCAATTAACTGGGATAGGGATAAGGGATTTTATCCCATCCCTATCCCAGATCCAAAAACTTCACATTTGTCCTCCTTCTCCAGCAGCTCTCACGTTCTCCTGTCCTTCTCCTGCTCTTCTCCAGCAGCTCTCCACCACGTTCTCCTCCATCTCCTGCTCTTCTCCACCGCTACCTTAAAGTTTGGATTTTTCTTTGAAATTTCCCAGAATTGAGCATGTGGGATCTTGTGATCGCTAATTGATCCAACTCCAATTATTTTTCTGCTTTTTATACCTTATTCTCACTAGGGTGCAGAGGAGGAAGAGAAGAGGGGAAAAAATATTTGTGCTTTGGTTGATGGGCATGATTGTTGATATGCAAAACAATGGTGCTTCAAAGGGTTTGTGGGGATTGAGGAGTTTTATTTGGAGAAAGCACGTTGATTCAGTTCTTCTAAGGAGAGAGGGTAGCCAACAATTGGCTAAGAAACTCTCTCTTATTGACCTCATTGCCATTGGTAATTAACTAGATACTTATCAACTGCCAAGTAATTTTAAATTGAGCTTTTGTATGTTAGCTAACTTTTTGTTGAGGCTTGAGTTTGTGGTGATTATAGCAGAGCACTATTGAAATCTCTACTGCAAGTCTGCAACTTTTAAATGAGTCAAATATACAAGTTTCAATCATAAATTAAATGTGTTATTAGTATCAAGATTATGAATTGACTTGAGTTAAATCTGGGAATTGCTTCCTTGCTTACAGCAGGCAACAAACCAAGGTTGATAGGCTTATCATTCTTGTTTACCAGTCAGATCATAACAACTTATTTTTGCAGTTTGCTTATATGCATTTTATGGTTATGAACCATGTTACAGATTGTATACTTGTGGTTTATAGTGTGTGCATGTGTGAATTAGTGAATAGATAGCTGTATTAAATAAATCATAGGGATTTACATGATTCCTTACTTAGAATTGTCAAACCTGTATAAAATTTATAGTTTCTCTGCGGATGAAAATATCACATTCTTCTCATTCTCTCATGTATTTTACTGACCACTTTGTTTGAATACTTCTATTGTTCCTTGCTGGAAAGATGTTCATCATATTGGGTTTTCTGTTCATACTTTGTAAACAGGAGTTGGAGCAACAATTGAAGCTGGAGTATACATTCTTGTTGGTACTGTTGCTAGAGAGCAAACGGGACCAGCTCTTACTATTTCATTTTTTATTGCTGGAATAGCAGCTGCGCTATCAGCTTTTTGCTATGCAGAACTTGCATGCCGGTGCCCATCTGCAGGGAGTGCCTACCATTATGCATACATTTGCATCGGAGAGGGGTAACCTAGAAGTTGTTTAAATTCAAGCTTTTATACTAGGAACTCTCTCTCTCTCTGTGGTTACAAGTTGACAAAAGGAAAATGAAGTTCTTGAAGAACAAACAACAAAGTACAATAGAGAGAACCAGTTCTTATGTTGATATCAATTGATAGATATGCAAGAAGCACTAACTTGAGTTTTGTTCTTTCTCACGGTTACTTGTCTAGTGATTTATACTCAAGGAACTATGAACTGTAGTTACAAGATTTGCTTAGTGTTCCTGTTAGTGAAGTGTGAATGGATTATTAGGCATAATTAATGAACTTGCAAAAACTTGAAGTCAATTACATGATAGGCTTGATTTGGTTCCTGTATGCTTTCTTATTGATTTAAATGTTATTTTCTTTTGTAGTGATGCGTGGTTGGTTGGCTGGGCATTGATTCTGGAATATACATGCAAATCCATATATCTATAACCTTAGCTTTTTGAACCTTACTGTCAACTTTTTTTCAATCTTTATGACAGGTGAAAAATCCTAAACGAGATTTGCCCCTAGGCATAGGCATTTCTTTGTCTATATGTTGCATTTTGTACATGCTTGTGTCTGTTTGTTATCGTTGGATTGGTGCCATACTTTGCACTGGATCCAGACGCTTGCCTTTGTGGCCAAATTGGCCACGGTCGCGAGCGCGACATAATTTGTCGCGCTCGCGAAATTGCCTACGAAGGCATCGCCAGCGCGACAAATTTTGTCGCGCTGCCTTGTTCCCCACGGTCGCGAGTGCGACAAATTTTGTCGCGCTCGCGGAACAAGGCCATTTGGCCTTGTTTCGTACGGTCGCGAGCGCGACACAGATGTCGCGCTCGCGACACACCTGGATTTTTGAAAAAAATAGCCCTTGGGTTGGGTGACCCAACGGTCATAAACCCCAACCCAACGGTCTAAATGCCAATTTTTATATCTTTTTACATAAGTAATATAACATTTATTATTTTAAATATGTTTAGGGGTAATTTTGTCTTTTACATTGATTTATCCCTATCCCTATCCCACATACCAAACATATCTAAAATTATCCCTATCCCACTTTTAACTTTTATCCCTATCCCTATCCCAATCTTTTATCCCTATCCCTATCCCAATCCTTATCCCTATCCCTATCCCCATTAAATGCCAAACGCCCCGTGAAGGGAAGAAAGCAATCCACTAAAGTCAAATAATTACTTTCAATAAAATAACAACTCCTATTAGAAATGCCTAATTGAACAAATTCAAGTGCAATACAATTCATATGTCTTAAACCTTTGTAGATGAATAGATTTGAACCGATTTTACTGAAAACTCGTAGATTGTTAAATCTACGGTACATTAACCATGAATCATCTAGATAAATCATTTCTGTCTATGCTAAATTTGAAAGATAATAGATCAAAGATATTGTAAAAAAACAACTGCAAATTTAGTTGTTAAAAAAACAGAATAAGAATATCAATTTAACCAAAGTGAAACAACATGCATAAAAAACAATAATAATAATAATAAGTGAAAGAGATGATAATGGATGAGAGGACTTGCTTTTTTCTGATAAAAAAAATGAATAGCGGCCAGGTTTTCTTTAGAAAGAAGGATGAGAGAATGATAGATTCTAAATTATAGAATTAGAGAGCCTTCATCAAACTAAACATTAACTAAATCAAACGGAAAATGCTTTTTTTTTTTTTAATAATAAATAAAAGGTTGGAATAATTCCATTTGATAATTAAGCACCTTAGGAATGAGGTTTATATTTTAAAAAATTGGTGAAATTATAATTATTCGTTTGATTTATTCGATATTGGGAGTCATTATTTCTTTAAACTATCTGAGCAACTAAAATAAAGTGGCTTTCATTTTTTTATAATTACATTTGTTTTTTTTTTATTGTTTTGAGTAAGAGGGATGAAGCCCTTTTTTTTTCTTTTATATATATATATATATATATATATATATATATTTTAAATATAGGCCGACATCAATTTATATATGTGTATGTAAAAATAGTTCTCCATCTGTTGCAAAAATAAGTCTAGTTTAATCACTCATGTTGTTTAAAAAAATATAATTAATATAATTTAAAGACAATTTTTTACACATAAATTTTTTTATATATCGCCTATTAAACTTCATCCTATTGGTCAACTTATAATTCTAAGAAAAAAGCAACTTTACTTATATATAGTGTGTACGAATATACATTAAATAATGGTATATTGAGAAAGTAAAAGGAAACTATACTATACTATAGAAATATCTTACTATCTTATGATTACATTATTAGATGAAGAAATAATTTGTAGGGGCTTGAAATTGAAAGTGCAACAAAGGTGTAATTATTTATTTGTTTTCGGACTTTATTTGGGGAAAAGTATTGGTCAACCGGAAATTATGGGTAAAGTCCGATATTTTTAAGTTCTTGCGTTTTGAGTTTTGACTAGCTATTTTGTCCACTTTCAATTCGCATGCTTCGCCACGTTTGCATAAATCTCTTATTTTAAAACTATAATTTAAATTGCTTAATACATTAATAGCCCTTTGAATTTTCATTTAGATCCCATTGACGCCTTGAACTTAATTAGTAACTTATTATACCTCTAAGTTTACAAAAGGTAGAACTAACACACCCTTCTATAAATCAAACCCAGATAATAGCTTAAACCTGAAATACACATGTCCCACAATTCGATGGTGTAAGTTTTTTGTTTCCTTGTCGTATATATATAAAGAAAGATAGTAAACTCTCTCACTCTCCTAGTAACGTAGATCTAATTTTGTACCCCCGTCGCCATTGTTTTCTCATCTCGTCGTGGCTCCACCACTATCTACTCATCTCCTTGTCGGAATCACCACTATTTGTTCCTCATTGATGAAACCACCATTTCTTCTTCCTCGATCTCTATCGGTGTTTCTTTCTCCCTTTTCTTCCGTTTTATTTTATTTTCTCAACTATTTGTATATGTGTACTACTTTTTTAATTTTGAAGGGTTTAATAGATCGCTAATTAAGTTGAGAGGACCAAAAAGCTCTAAAATTAAAGTTCAGAGGGCCACGAGTGTATTAATCCATTAATTTATTTTCTTGAATTCTACTTTTTGTTTCTTTTCTTGTCTTTTCTTTTTTTTTTTTTTTTTTCTTTTTAAATCGGTAGACAATCATATCATCACAACTTGTTTTACCTTTTAACAAATAGAGTAATTAGCATTGCAAATGGAGCAGTGAGAAGATGTAGATTGCTCCCTCTATCCATGTCAAACCGAAGATTCTCCATTCTCATTCCTATTTATATATTAGGAAAAAATTGTACCCATCCTCGTCCTCGTCCTCGTCTTCTTGGGGATTAGGATCTTCGTGGAGATCTTCATTTCTCATTTCACAATTAAAAAAAAATGGTAAAATTTAAAACGTTTTCTATAAAATACAATCTTGCATATATGATAAAAAAAAATATTACTACAATTACTAAGATGAAAAAATATATCAATATAATTCATAAGCAATAAAACCAACCAACCGAATATATAAATAGATAACAATTATCCAAACATAAAAGTAAATCTTAAAATTTATATTGGTTTAATGCAAAAAAAACATTAATATATCAAACATAGTTAGAAATGCAAAATGTTTTGATTTATATAATTTTATTAGGATACATGTAATTTAGTTTTATATATATATATATATATATATATATATATTGTTTTATTATTAAAGCCTTAAGAAATTTTCCACGGGGATAGAGGTGGGATCCCTGTTGAGTGGGGAGAGTGTTGAAATAATGGTATATTTCATTGATAATTGAGTACAGAAAAATACATAAATATACTGATACAAGAAGCAATTTAGGAAGGGAAAAACTACAGTTAGCTATACAATATTTAAGGCTAAAATTGCTGAACTAAAAAAGGCAATAAGAATAAATCTTTTGATTGTTCAAATCACCAGCTCACGTCAACACTCCCCCTCAAGTTGGCATGTAGATATCTTCAATGCCCAACTTATTGAGTGAGATGTAAAAAACTCTGCTAGAGACAGCTTTTGGAAGGATATCTGCTAACTGATGTTCTGACTTGACAAATGAAAATTGGACTACCTTTTCTTCGAGTTTTTGTTTGATAAATGCCGATCCACTTCGACATGCTTGGTTCGATCATGTTGAATTGGATTATGGGCTATTACTATAGCTGCCTTATTATCACAAAAAAAATTCATTATAGATCCAGATGGATATCCAATTTCCTCCAATAACCTTTTTAACCAAAGGAGTTCACAAAGCCCTTTAGTCATGCTTCTGAACTCAGCCTCTGCACTAGACAATGCAACCACGTTCTACTTTTTACTTCTCCATGTAACCAAATTTCCTCCAAAAAATGTGAAGTATCCTGATGTGGACCTTCTATCTGTGATGTTTCTTGCCCAATCTGCATCAGTATAACCATCAATTTGTAGATGATGGTTTTTCTTAAACAAAAGTCCCCTACCAGGTGAGGATTTTAGGTACCGTAAAATCCGAACCACAGCATTCATATGATCTTCACTTGGAGAGTGCATGAATTGACTTACTAAACTCACCGCGTATGTAATATCGAGTCGTGTGTGAGACAAGTAAATTAACTTTCCTACAAGACGCTGATATTTTTCTTTGTTTGTGGGAATTTGATCTGAGATTTCTCCCAAACCATGATTCTGAATTATTGGAGTATCAACAGGTTTACAATCAAGCATTCCTGTTTTAGATAACAAATCAAGCACATATTTTCTTTGTGACAAAAATATACCTTGATTTGATCTAGCGACTTCAATACCCAAGAAAAACTTCAACCCTTCAAGATTTTTCATCTCAAACTCAGTAGCTAAGTACTTTTGTAAGCTAGAGATTTCCTCACTGTCATCTCCTGTGATTATCATATCATCAACATAGATTATTAGAGCTGTTACCTTTCCCTGTTGGTGTTTCAAAAATAGAGTATGATCTGAATTGCTCTGACTGTAGCCATGTTTCCTCATTGCAAGAGTGAACCGTCCAAACCATGTTCGAGGTGATTGTTTCAGTCCGTATAATGCCTTATTCAGCTTACACATGACCTTCAGTTTTGAAGAAGTAACAAAACCACGTGGGATATCCATTTAAACTTCCTCCTTAAGATCCCCGTGAAGAAAGGCATTTTAACATCAAATTGATGTAGTGGCCAATCTAGATTTGCAGCAAGGGAAAGCAATACTCTCACAGTATTTAATTTTGCCACAGGTGAGAAAGTTTCTTGGTAATCTATTCCATATGTCTGGGTGTACCCTTTCGCAACTAGTCTTGCTTTATACCTTTCGACAGACCCATCTGCCTTGTGTTTAATAGAGAACACCCACCTACATCCCACGGTCTTCTTTCCCTTTGGTAATGGTACAAGAGTCCAAGTATCATTCTTTTTCAAAGCTTCTATCTCTTCATTTATTGCTTGAATCCATTTGGGGTCATTCATAGCTTCACTCACTGTATTAGGAACCAGATCTGCAGATAATTTCTGTGCAAAGGCTTTGAGAGTTTTTGACAATCTCTGAGTTGAGACATAATTAGCAATTGGGTATTTTGATTTCCCCTCTTTATGATCTGGTGAGTATCGATTTGGGAGCTTTCATCGGTTATGCCTGAAAGGTAATTTATGGGAAGCAAAAATATCTGAAGAGTTATTTGGAGGAGAGTTCAAAGTTTGTACCTCAGGAATATTCTCAGGAGATTGATCATTTTGTGGTATTGCTGATAGGAGCTGGGGGAGCTGTTCATTTTCAGTCTATACGGTCTGCTCATTTTCAGTCTCTTCCACCTTTCCTTCAATCTCGTTGTTCCTTTGATTTTCTATTATGAGTGGCTGTTCATTTTGAGTCTCTTCAGCCTCTCTTTCAATCTCATTGCTCCTTTTATTTTTTACTGGATCAGTACCAATGGAAAAATCTAACCAATCTAAATTTTGCCAACTCAAACCCAAATTCTGCTCTTCACTCATCATCTCCCCCTGAAGAGAGGATTGGGAAGATTGCGATGAGAAAAAATTCTCTGATTCTAGAAATGTAACATCCATGGTTGTGTAAAGTCTTCTGGTAGTAGGATCATAACATCTGTATCCCTTCTTATTTACGGCATATCCCAGAAAAACACAGCGAACTGTACATGGATCAAGTTTAGTCCTCTGATTTTTGTGAAGATGAACATATACAACACACCCAAACTTCCTTGGTGAGAGCATTAAAACAGAGGGTAATGTCACATGGTGGCTAAAAACTTGAAGAGGAGTTTTAAAGTCCAAACTTGTGATGGCATTCGATTTAACAAATAAACAGTAGTTACTACTGCATCTGTCCAAAAGCGGTGAGGAACATATGCACCAGTCAGAAGTGCTCGGGTAGTTTCAAGGATATGTCGGTTTTTTCTCTTGGTGACACCGTTTTGCTGTGGTGTTTGAGGACAGGTGGTTTCATGATGTAGGCCATGTGCCTAAAAGTATTCTTGCATTTGTATATTGTCATACTCACCGCCATTATCAGAACGAAGAATCTGAAGTTTAGAAAAAAATTATGTTCTAATCATGTTGTGGAATGATTTAAAAATGCCAAACACCTCATGTTTATTTTTCATCAAATACAGCTAAGTCATGCGTGTACAATCATCTACAAAAGTGATAAACCATCGCACACCAGAAGGACTACAAATAGGAGCAGGCCCCCAAACATCAGAGTGCACGATTGAAAAAGGAATTTTACATTTATTTAAACTTATTGGATAAGGTACATGATGACTTTTAGATTGAATGCAGACTTCACATTTTAAATTTGACTCATTCAGATTTGAGAATAATCCTGGAAGTAGATGTCTCAAGTAACAAAAAAATGGATGCCCCAGCCTATTATGCCATAACAAAATCTGCCTTTCTTGAACCCCTATGTGGTGCACATTATTTGCCTTGCCATGACTGAAATCATCCATGTAATACAGCCCTCTCTTTTTAATACCACGACCAATGATCTCCTTCGTGAGAATATCCTGAAATAAACAAAAATTAGGATACATTAGTACACAACAATTTAGTTCTTCAGTTGCTTGGCCTACAGACAACAGCTTATTAGAGAGAGAAGGAACTAATAAGGTGTTTGGTAATGAAAAAGTGGAAGAAAGTGCCACGGTTCCAGCTCCAGTGACTGGATATATTACTCCATTTGCATTGGCAATTTTGGTTCTTTTGGGTTGTGTGGTCTTCACAAAATCACAAGAATCAAAAGTCATATGGTCACTCGCCCCTGAGTCAATAATCCAACCATCTTGCTTTTCTTGTTTTGAGCAAAAAAGAGCACATTCATTGTTACCTGAATTACTTTGAGCATTTGGTTTATTTGGAAATTGAGGTATAAGAGACAATTGAGGTTCTGTGGTTACATGAGCTACTCGTCCAGGATTTTCACCTTCACTTGCTTCTTTTTCCTTTTTGCTTTCAGTTCATACCACCAGTCTGGATACCCATGTAGTTTGAAACATGTTTCCCTGGTATGCTTCATGTTCCTACAATGTGTACAGCCTCCTTCTCCTCCCATTGGTTTTAATTTTGGCATAGTTTGAGGCTTTCCACCAGATGGTGTCTGAAGTGTAACCTGTTGTGACTTCTGTTGTCCTTTCAAAAACATAGCAGCACCAGGTGTTGTATCTCCATTTGTCATCATCACTGATTGCCTCAGATCTTCCCTTCCAACCAGTGCATAAGCTTGTTCTATAGTAGGGAAAGGCTTTATTTGAAGAACATCTCCTTGAATCTTGTCAAGTCGATCATCAAGTCCATCTAAGAAGGTATAAACTCTATCCTCCTACATAATAGAGTTAAACTTTTCTATATCAGCATCACATTCCATTGGGTTTGGACGACGAAAATCAATTTCCCTCCATAAGCCTTGAAGGTTGGTGTAGTATGTTTCAATGATCCTTCTCCCTGTTTGAGCCTTGTTACTTTCTTTTTCAAATCATACACTTGAGACGTGTCAGAGCCATCAAAATATGTTGTAGCAATATTATCCTATACTGCCTTTGCTGTTGGAAATCTGATAAAGTTACTGATCAATCTTGTTTCCATTGAGTTAATCAACCAGCCCTTCGCCACTGCATTCTCTGTTCTCCATTCTCTGTAATCTGGATCTGCTACTTCGGGCTGTGGAAGATCCCCATTGATATATCCAAGCTTATCTTTGCCTGAGATATACATCTCGACAACCTGGGACCAAAGGGCATAATTGGTGCCGTCCAACTTGATGCCAATCTGTGTATTTGACTCATGGCTCATTGTTTGGTTCTGATTCTAGGTGTGGTTCAGTATTTGTGCCATTCTAGATGTCAGGTCTGCGAGAGTGGATTTTTCTTCTTCTGCTTGTTCTATTAGAGCAGTTGGTTCCTCCATTCTTCTTCAACCTTTTTTTTTTTTTTTTTGTGTTCTAGGATCTCTGCTCTGACACCATGTTGAAATAATGGTATATTTCATTGATAATTGAGTACAGAAAAATACATAAATATACTGATACAAGAAGCAATTTAGGAAGGGAAAAACTACAGCTAGCTATACAATATTTAAGGCTAAAATTGCTGAACTAAAAAAGGCAATAAGAATAAATCTTTTGATTGTTCAAATCACCAGCTCACGTCAACAGAGAGAGGTCCCAATCCCCATCCATCCTATCTCTAGATTTTTGTTTTTTCATTTCCATCTCGTGGGAAATTAAACGGGGATTCACCTTCTTATTAAGGCGAATCTCCACTAGTGTTATATTTTTCTCTAGCCACCTGCAATGCCAAGATAATTATGTGAACTTAACCATCTTAATTGATTTTAACTTATATGTAATTATAAATATTTGATGGGCTACTATGTACTTTATCCTAGATATAAATTCATACTTTTTTTTTTCTACCACATTTGAATTTTATTAATTTGAACTTGAAAATATTGATGTACTGTGTATAAATATCATTTTGCGTGTCACTTCCTTTTTTTTTTTTTTAATATATATATAATAAAGCATGTATTATTTTAATAAAAAAATAATACATCAAGAAAAGAAGAAAAATATCCCCATCATAATCCAGATTAAAACTTTATAACAAATTTCATAAACGGAAAAAAAAAGACCACAAAGGGTAGAAAAAAAAAAAATAAAAACTAACGCAATAAAATATAATTTGAAGAAAATGCATTCATTGTCGATTGATCCACTATTGCAAGACAACAATTGCAACAAAATCTCAAACATTATTATCCTTCAATAGATCTAAAAAGATTGTTTTAATAAAATGTATCAACCATGACCGAAGGTTTTTGATAGAAATAAACACTTATGTTCGTTGTGTTAGACTTGAAAGGATATAAACCAAGTATATAGTGAAATAAAAATGTTGACCAACAGTTATAAATCAATGTTTAACGGAGTATTTTCAATCAAATCACTCAAAATAGAAAAAAAAAAAAAAATGAAAGCACAAAGATGGAAAAGAAGGAGAATATGGAGGACTTCCTTCTTTGTCCTCAAAAATTGAAGACTTCAGAAGACTTCAGAATATGGCTAGTTCTGTTTACCCAATTTATTTTGTTAAAAATTAAGATATCTTGAGGTAGATTGCACAAACAATGTTTAATATATTTACGAGTTACAGCAGAACATGTCACGTTTACCGAATGGATTGCGTGTCACGACCCATTACACCATTAGTAAGTAGTAACTAGTAAGTACATCTGATAGGTGACTTTTCAGTCCACAAGTGTTTCATAATTGCCCCAAAAAGATCCGGCCCAAAAATGGGGTTTACTAACTCAAGACTAGTAGTGAATGACAGCCCACGTCCCCGTTTCTTAAGCGAAATCGAATTCTAGGGCTTGAAGGTATCGCAAGCTGAGCAGGTCTTTTTCTCCGTTCTGGCTCTGCTCTCTGTCTCTTACTCGATCCTATCTCAACAACAATGACGCCGCCTCCTGGACCTTACTCCGGCACCAGCACTTTGGCTCTGGTAATTTCTTATCCTAACTTTTCAGATTCTAAACAGATCTATTTATCGTTTAATATCACAAAGAAAAGATGAGATCGCAATTGAATCCAATTCCTAAAGTATTATAATCGCTTTGTTAGGTGGCTCGCGTTTCTGCTTTCTCGTTGGGTCTTGTGTATGGGAATCTGAAGTTGAAGTATCTCAGGGTACATGTTCTTCATTTTCTTTTTTCTAATTGTGCTTGTTCATACCATCCCAATTCTTTCGGTAACGCATTTACAATTTCATGTTCTGATCGATTTTCCTTTATCAGTATTTGCATACTCTTTTTTGTTGTCGTGAAGATTGTAGTCATAGCCCTCTTGGTGTAATGCATTTGCATAGAATCAGTGTTTTGTGTGTTAATGTCTAGATCAGAGGATGATTTTACCTTTTTGGTTGTTCAGTTTGGAATTCATTTTTTGGATTTGTGGGGAAATCTTTAAATCAACGAGTTCTTTTGTTTATAAAAATGCTACAATTGCATATAATTTGGATTCAACCAATCTGTTTCCTTTTTTTTTTCCCTATTTTGTATCTCTTCATCTCGTCCTTCCTTTCTTAGAATTCTTAAAGTGCTTTTTTTATTTTCACTTAACCGATAGCTGCCTGTATTGTTGAATTGGTTGAGATGGTTCTTGTTTGTATGATTTCTTTTCTTGCCACAATTTTCTGATCCTTCCGATAGCTGCCTGTATTGTTGAATTGGTTGAGATGGTTCTTGTTTGTATGATTTCTTTTCTTGCCACAATTTTCTGATCCTTTCCTGCTACAGCTCCTTCCATCTCAAATTTGATAGGTGGCTTGAGCTTTTTACACATAATTTTCCTTCCATCTCTATTATTTGGGGCGGACCAAAGTCATTAATTGTTTTATCAATTTTGTGGCAGAGGGAGTATAATATTTTGGTGGTGCAAGGGATAATACTCTCTACTATATTACTAAGTCTGCTACATCCTCTGTTATTCACAATAATTTTTGTTTTTTTTGGTCAATCATCCAACAATATGTTAACCTAACTGCTGATTTTACTGTTTGTCCATATTTTTGACCCACATTCACCATGAAGACATTCTTACAACACTCCATATAGAGAACAAATGAACCCTCTTTGTCGACAGTCACGATTGAGAACAAATATGAATGCTTGTTTGATGTTGTTGTTTTATCAAATACAGGCACAAGCAAAATCTCAGAAGAAAGCTGAAGCAAAGGCTCATCACTGAAAGAGTTGGGATGTTCAAAGTTAGGAGATCGATTTTTGCTGGCATAGAAAATGCATAGCAATAGAACTATTATCAAATTTTCATTTTGATGTAAAGTTTTTCCGAACCATGGCATGATTTACATCTGCATAAAATTTTTTCTTCTTTTAATTGGAGTTGTTAACTTCATCTCCTGAGAATTGGTTACTTAATGTGCCCTGGCCATCAAGGAATATGTTTTGTATGGGATAGCTGACAAACACGTACATGTTGGAAGATTGAATCTTCCCCTGATTGAATAATATATGCTATATTGGTCTCGCATTTCTCTTTTGACTGTTTCAACAAAATGTTTGATTGGATAGTTTGTTCATGTATTTGGCTAAAAATCCTCAACTTGTAGCATGTATTCATTGTGCCAAGTAAAGGCGTTTATGTTTGAAAAGAAAGTGTCGAGTTGCTTCATCTCTTGAAAAAACTCAGTATATGTCGGCCTAATATATTTTACTTTTCATGCTTAGGAAATCATAGGAAGTGTGATGATTGAGTGCAGGATTTGACTTGGTAGTTTTGTGGTATGCAACCTAAATCTCTGGTGTTTCTATGCCAAGTTGGACAAGACCATTGTTTGAGTAGCCATAGTTGTTTTTGGTTGAATGTGCGTGCATGTGGAGCAGGAAAGAATTGGAGTTTGTCTCTATAGCTTGTTGATGGTCTTATTTTTCAAAACGTTGTCCTTGAGAAGAACATGTTATGTTGAACATGATAACAAGCAGAGGATGTGATAGATTGATTATGATAGTATGTCATCATTTACCACCAGCCATCTGCTACTTTATGAAATTGTCAAATGGTTAGTCAGAATGCAGAATTTATGCCTGTATATGCAGAGTTGCCATCGTTGGGAATAGCAAGTGTTAAGTGTGTGAAGCTTGATGATCATGTGGTAACTAAAATAGATATTTTATACATAGACCTCAGATGTTACTTTATATCCGTTTAGGTTAATAAAATCTGACAAAAAGCTTCTCCTTGTCTGATTGCTTTATTTGTCTAATTTTGCATCTTACCTGAATGGCCGATATTTCATTCCTTTACTCTAAATATTCAGTTTGTTCTTTGTTTTCTCTGAAATTGTTATATGAAAATATATCTTTTATCTTTTAAATATTGATAAAGCAATTAAGGTTTAAATACAGACAATTAAACTTGAAAAAAGAAAAAATAATTCAGGCAACTATTTAGGCAAACATTCTTAGACTCACCTAGAAACAAGTCGAAGAAAACCATTTAGGCAACGTTTTTAGATTCATCCAGAAACAATATCCTGTATTCAACAGAAACTTTTTGTTGTTAATTATCTATTACAAAATTGAAAACTGTCTTGAGATTGAATTTCCAATTCCATAAAGCAGCCAAAAATGGGCAATTCTAACAAAAAGATGGTCAGGGTGCTTGTTTGCTACGCAGAAAAATTTGATACCAGAAGATGGTTCGTCTTTCAAGGAGTAAATACGTTTTATAGGCTTTCCTCACGATATTAGTCGTTAACCTATGAAATGCATTGAATGATAAGATGTAAATGAGACATCATGTGCAACATGCATAAACTACATATGAGACCTCCAAAACCATGGCTAAATTTACACAGGATGACACTGTTCAGACCTAGATGGGCACCATTAGTAGAGTCTTCAATTTTGCCACTATGCTTATGGTCTCTTCCCTGCATCAGATCAAGTAAATGCTTTCATATAACATTTCAACACAGCTTAGGTTTGAAAACTTGCATTAGAATGAAGGTTTATGCATATTTGGTTGCCTGTGCAAAACGATAATGCAGATCTTTCTATATGTCAGCTGCAACATCGAGCCATATGATGCTCAGAGTTTAACAGTGTTGCACCTCTGGCAAGGTCCATACATCAGATTACTGGTTTCTGGTTGCATAATGGTGCCATTAAAGAACTTTAATTGTTCTAGAAAGCAAGGTATCCTCATGGATCTACATCAGGAAAGGTAGTTCCTATCACTAGCCACGAAACAAGGACCAACAAAGGATTTTCATTTGGATGCAAGTGCTACATGTAGAAAGCTTCTGGATAGGTCACAGATATGAAAATGTTTAGCCATGGAGGATTAAGAATTTTGGTATTTCTTGTTTTTCTTTTCTCGAGAAACTTGAAAAAGAACCAGAATCATAGAGGAAAAATCGTTCTGATTCCACAATAAAATTGCAAACAGTGAAAATGAGAAAACTTTTTCCTTGAGAATAATCTATAGAAAAAACTCGACATAGATAGGCATTTGCTAGTAAAAATAAAACTGCTCTCGTTAACTATGACAGCTACAAATCTATCAAATCTAACTAACGTCTAGCTTAGCCACACGTTGAATTGAGTATGAAGCTGTCTATTAATGATTCAGCACCAAGCAAGGAGCTCTGCTGAGGATCTCATACAAAACTTAGTTTAACTTAGGTAAACTAATACAAGCTGTTGCATTTTGATTGAGCTGAGATGCAGCTCACTTAAGCTGCTGACTACAGTTAACTTAAACTGCTGAATCTGATAGAAGATATTTCATTAGTTTCAAAACATCCCAATAGTTGCTAACTGCTTAACATATTCTCTGCCAATAAACTATGTATATATCCTGAACTATTAATAGACAGGGTTCATGCACCATGTATTTTGATCAAGTTCATCAAACTTATTTTCATAATTGACAAAGGGATCCAAACTCCAAAGAGAGCATCATAGTAATTGTTTTACAAACTATATCAAACAGTCCTCTTCAATGAGCTTTCTAACAATTTGCTTAGCATAATATTTAAATGGTTTTCTTTTTTAGTTTGAAACATCTCAAATACCTAATCATCAAAGAAAGAGCAGCTAAATCGCACCACTATTTAACAAATTAGTTTTCATTAAAATATATATATATATATATATATATATATATATATATTGAAGCACAAGTTTCAAGAAAATAAATTTCATGAAAACCATAAATAATGTATCATTGATGCCTACATTTACACTTTAAACAATAATGCATAATATTTTGGCTCATATGTATCAACAAGATAGCGAGTTGCCATAAAGATTGACACCAAATGGATGAAAAACTTACAGTAACACAATATATAAGCATCATAAATTAAAAAAGGAAAAACTCAAAATACATTTTGAACAAAAGAATTAATAAAGGAAAGAAAATAAAATATAATAAAATATAAGAGAAGATAAGATGACTACAGAGTGAACAAGTAGAGATAGCTTACATCCGTTTACAAATCACAAAACTGCTGATAGGCCATCTGCTATCCAATGTACCAACTAAAGAAAAAAATCTGAACTGCCAAATTCTATACAAGCTCATAATCAATTAATATCATGCTGAATTCTTTGTTTTATTGTAAAAGTCTGAGAATTTGAGCACAAATGCACAATGAGTCATCAAAGAACAACAATAATAATACAGAGCTAGTCAAAAACTTAAATGATCAACTCAGAAATCATACGGCAATCATGATTGCCGTAAATAATGATTCTAATCATATTTTGTGTTTGGCTCCTCTTAAGTTAAAACAGCAATTTCCTAAATGGACGTCTTACATTTTGTACAGTATATACGCTATATTTAGCAACATGGACATCAGACCAAGAGTCGTATTCTCAGATGTGGAGCCAATAAGAAACAGAAGCAGCTCACATGATCCATACACAGAAGGATGCAAAACTAACCTGATAAGCATGGCCATGCGCGAAATCAAATAGTTGAAAAGCCAAGCACTTGAAGTAACATCTACTTTACATAGATAATGTCTTCATCAGGGTCATCGCTCTCCCAATCTTTATCATTTTGAGGTGAGTCAGACTCAGAGAGATCATCATCTTCATATTTATTCTCTTTCTCAGCTTTAATTTTATCTAATATTGCAATCACCTGAACGAATGATTAAACATATCAACATCAGCAGAGAACCCAATATCCTATCAGCTAAACGTGACAGTTAAAACAGTAGCAAGAATCATACAAGAAGAAATACATATACTGAAGATCCATGCTATTTATCAGAAATATGTAAAGCAAAAGATAAGGAAAGAAGGCGAAGAAATAACCTCACACCAATTTCATGTAATGAAAATTTAATGAGAATGCCAAACATACAAAGTTCCAAATGCATTGGATGATCCCCAAAAGATAAATTATAAATGAAGCTGCTAGCATCATGCGAGAAAAGGAAAACCATATATGTCTAATATAAACATCAGTTCAAGAATTTGATGAGATTTATAAATATATAGAGCAAGTCTGATAACAAAGTAAAGCTTACAATATTTTTAAGTTGATTAAGCATTCCTCATGAGGAACTAATCCTTATAAACAAATACAGAACTTCAGTAGTCTCCAAGTTAAACATCAAGTCACAGCTCAATGTAAATGCATGAAACGGAAAGGGTGAACACGAAGTGCAAGCACTGGAACCAAAAAATAGTAGCAGAGTACATCATAGGATAGAATATGCAAAATAGAAACTTTTCCTGTCCTGCACCATTTCATCAGAAATACAACCTTAAACTTGTTCATGCAAACCTTAAATTCAAATTTCGTGCAAATGACCAAACTAAATTGTAAATATGCATCAAAGTGGCATTTTTATGCGTACACATGCCATTACAATAAAAGGGTATCCATAAAGATAATCCACTGTCAGACATTGAAAGGGCAGACGCCAATTTTCTGTAGCAGAGACCATTCATTCTCACAGACAAAACCGTTACCAACTAGGCAAATATCTTCTTCAAGCAAATAATGCTTCCATTATACGCATGCATAACAATGTGATAAAGATACAAGACCTGCTATTATCATTTTGCACAATACATAACAATGCTTCACAATTTCCAGAACTATGATCAATAACCTAATATTTACCATTTTGTTTAAAAACATAGACTTGTTGTTGAACTAACAAGAAAGCAAGATATAATCTTTAGGAGCAGAGACGAATATAAACATATATAGGTAATATAAACATAAGATACAAGCAAAATAGTAAAGGATTACCCTGCTTCCCCTCTCCAAAGATTCATCTTCTATGAAACGTATCTCAGGAGTCAGCCTCAACTTCATACGCCTCCCTAACTCACTCCTAACATACTTAGCTTTCGCCTTTAAACCAGAAATTGCAACATCCTTTCCTCTCTCGTCTCCAAAAACAGAAACATATACTTTAACAACCTGCAAAACATTCATCATTTCGCCTACAATTAATACTCAACAATCAGATAAAATACCATTTTGACAGAAAGAAAAAACGATGCGAAGAATTTCAAACAATAGTAACCTGCAAATCAGCGGAGACCTCAACGTCGCTGATGGTAGTGAGAGAAGACAAATATCTATCAGCACCAAGAGCAGCTTCAGGCAAAACAGCGTACTGTAGCACCTTATCTGTTAGAAGCATATCGGAGAGTTCTCTCTGAATCTGCCTGGCCACCATTTTGACTCTTCTAGGCTTAGCCATGCATCTGATGGTGTTGAAAGAGGGGTTGGGTCGGAGGTGAAGAGGAGAGGTAGATGTTGAGAATAAGTTGGATTGGAATGGAGGCGAATTGCGATGAGAACTGAGAAGAGGATGCTGCTTCTGGGGATGGAGAAGGTGAAGATGAAACTGAAGGAGCATTGTTATTGCTACTGAGAATTGTAGTAGTATTGTATGCTTGTGCTAATCCTTTGTCGTTCTTCTGGTTTTTGGATTTGGATTTACATTACCAGAATGAGAATATGAAGGAAGGTTTATCTAAGGGCATTATGGGAATGGAAATGTGAAATGGACCGGATTGAATCTCGAAAGCTCGTACTGATACAGCCCTCGTTAAGTTTTTCGGATTGAAATATGCGTAAATTAGATATATAGCCCATAGAATAGAATTTATATCTAAATAATCCAAATATGATTATAGATTGCAAAATAACCCAATAACAAAATATATATTCAAAATGGTATGGTGTATTTCTAGACAAAAAATATTTAATACTTATTATTTAGGCTAGATATTAATTTAAGAAAAAATAACTACAATATAATTATAATCCAATAAATTCCTATTATATCTATAAAACAAATAGAATTACAAATAAATACAAGATTGTTAAATAAACTATACTATGAAAAACAATTAAATTATCTAAATGGTAAAATCCTTTAAACATCATATGAATGCCAATATAGTACGGGTATAATATGAACATAACAAATGTTTTAAAAATATAATATGAATATACAAGCCTAAAATAAAAATATGTTTGCCAATATACTACAGGTATAATATAAATATAAACAATATATAGCAAACATGATACAAATATAATATGAATATACAAAACTAAAATAAGAATATGTTATTAATGCCAATATACCACGTGTATTGAATATAAGCAATATATAACAAACACTATAAAATATAGTATCAATATAACATGTATATACAACAAATATAATATCAATATGAATATGAATATACCAAACTAAAATAAGAATATGTTACTACTTCTAATATACTGCAAATATAATATTAATATAAGCAATAATAAAACATATATTCAAATGTATATCAAGATAAAAATATATATTTAATACCTATTATCTAGGCTAAGTATTAATAAAGAAAAAGAAAAAGAAAAACCAAAAAGATAACTACAATTTAATTATAATCCAATAAATATAATCCTATTATATTTAAAATACAAATAAAATCATATTATATCTAAAATACAAATAGAATCACATATATATACAAGACTCTTAAATAAACTATACCATGAAAAAAAAAGTAAATTATCTAAATGGTAAAATCCTCTAAATATCATATGAATGCAAATATAGTACAAGTATAATATGAATATAAGCAATATATAGCAATCATCATATAGATATAATATGAATATACAAGCCCAAAATAAGAATATATTATTATTGCTAATATACTACGTGTATATTATGAATATAAGCAATATATAGCAAATATTGTACTGGTATAATATAAATATACGAAACTACAATAAGAATATGTTATTACTTCTAATATACTACAAGTATAATATGAATATAAGTAATATATACCCAACATTATACAAATATAATATCAATACAACATGTATATACAACGAATATAATATCAATATAAAAATAAGAATATTTTATTACTTCCAATATATTACAGGTATAAAATTAATATAAGCAATATACTATTAGAAGACCCGTTCATTGAACTCACGCCATATGAATTTCATATTATATTTGTAAAATATCTAAATGTTGAAATCCTATGAATACATTATTACTGCCAATATACTGCAAATATAATATGAATATAAGCAATATACACAAACGTTAGGTAAATATAATATGAATATACAACCTTAAAATAAAACTATGCACTGTCTGAACTTTATACAAATATAATATATACAAACCTAAAATAAAACATAACATGAAAAACATCGGTAAATTATCAAAATGTTGAAATCCTATGAATATACTAATACTGCTAATATACTGCAGATATAATATGAATATAAGCAATATACATAAAATGTTATATGATAAGTGCGTTTTGTGCATATATTTTTATCCTATTTTGTGGGCTTTAATTGTGCTATTTTGCTTTAATTTATGCGGATTTTGTCTCATTTGTTCTATTTTTGCGTGTTAGGGCATTAAAGTTGGAATTTGAACATTTGGAGGCTAAATCGCCTATTTTTGGAGCTCAAACATGCTATTTGGAAGAGCAAGGAAGTCCCAAGGCATGAGCATGCCTTATGAGAAGCCAAAACTGAAGAATTCTTGAGAAACAAAAGCTGACCAGTCTTAAGATACGCTCGGGCTACAGAATTACGAATTTTGTACTCCAACTAGGGTTGAGAGTTTTGACTTTTCAACTTTAGGCTATTTTATTTTCTCTCTTTTTGTAAGTAGGATAAGGAGAAATAACTTCTATTTAAGACTTTTATTTTAGGAATAACTCTCAATTAGGATTTAATTATTAATTTTGGGAGAGTTATTTCTTAACTAGGTTTTTCTTCTCTTTCTCCCTCTTAAAAAGACGTTTTGGTGGAGCTAGGGAGGGACATTTTTCTTTTCTAGTTTTGAGGCAGCAATTATTTTTCTAGTCTTTACATTAGAGAACGTGATTTTGGAAGAAAGTCAAGAAACTAGGGTTTTGAAGGTTCAATCCATAATTCTCCTTCTCCAATTTCTCTCCGCAAGCCACCGTCGGGATCTCTATCTTCCTAGTTTATTCTTAACTCTCTCCTATCATGTTTTCCATATTTTATTTGTTTGTTTATAACTCAATCATGAACTAATTTCTCCATAGCTAAGGCTATGGAGAAGCTTAGTAGGATTTCTATGTAATTTCTTCTTTTAATGTAATTTATTCGTATTATTTTTCCATTATTGTGTTATGATTGCTTAAAGCTTTGAATGTGTGACCATCTATTTCAAAGTTCATAGTTAATTCATAATTGACCAAAGGACTGAATTAACGGAATTTCATAACATGACAAATGCATGACCATTGCTTTGTGGCTCACTAGTTTGTGCTAGGTTTTCGTATGCTTAATGATTTCCAAACTAATTGCTTAAGACCGAACCAGCTTAAGTAGTTAGGTTGAGAATTAGAGTTAGCAGCCCTAACCGGTGTTAATTGCTTGAGGAATTCGCCATCTTGGGAAATTAATAAGTTTAATTGCAAAACTTGATGAAATTGTTAGAATGAATGCTAAGTAAAATCATATGCCTCAGCCAATTTCTCCATTGAGTTTTATCCAATTGCATTTTAATCTTAGTTTAAATTATTTTATTCAATTTGTTGCTTAGTAGTAGAATTTATTTTACAAACTATAATCAAAGATATAATTTCCTCCGCCTAAATTAATAGAAACCTGACTGCATTTAGGATTAGCATACATAGTCTTCGTGGGATCGAAATCATTCTTATTTCTACATTACTTGAGCGACAGACTACACTTACTCTATAGTGTGTGTCTTAGACCCCGTCATTATACAAATATAATATGAATATAAAAACCTAAAATAAAGTATACCATGAAAAATATGGTCAATTATCTAAATGCTAAAATACTATGAATATACTGTTACTATCAATATACACCAAATATAATATGAATATAAACAATATACACCAAATGATAATGAAATTAAAAAAAGAGAAAATTCATTATAAAATTTCTAATATAACAAATTTGATAAAATTTAGTAACACGGATAAATTAAGGTTTCAATATAGATAAGTTTAATAAAAGAGATAAGGTTGAAATATGGATAATTGCATAAAAAAAAGATAAAAAGATTAATATTACACTTAAATTAATAAATTAAATTAAATCCAATAAAAAAAGTGTCAAATGGATTTGGATTAAGAGGGAAAGAAATTGCATTTATAATTTAAATAGAAAAATAAGGGGATGCTAAAAGAAATATTAAGTAAGAGATTTGGCTAAAAGGCTGATTTTCCCTTGAAATATAATTGTTGGCCTTCACACAAGCCCAGCCTCTTCAACACAAACTTTCTGGCCACTTTTTTTTTTTTTTTTAATAGAATAATTTGTAGTATCTTCCAATTCAATTATGAATTTATAGACAGAATTGAAACGAAATTCAAACCCAATCAAAAGTGTACATAAAGATTTTACATTCTTTCTACTATTATACTTGTTTTAAGAGTATTGTATCTGATATCAAGTAAGCTCAAATTCAGTATCTTTTAACTGAAGATAAATGTTTTTACCACTAGAACATATATCTAGATGGGTGATTCTCCTATTATACTTAAATTCAAGTATTTTACATTCTCTAGCGCCCTTTTCATTTTTGTAGTGTCTATATAACTTCTTACCATAGAAAATGTGGATGTGATTAAAGAATTTTTTTTTACAAAAAAAAAGGAAAGAAAATTCTATAAAATGAAATGTTATATAACTTTCCAAAACACCGCCTAATTTTCTTTTTGAAAATATTTATATGTTTCTCAAAACAAATTTTAGTGGCCCAACATCAATATCATTTACAGGGAAGGCTATAAAAAAAAGTGATTTCCCATATTTGAAAGCATAAAAATAGCATTGAAAGCGGGATGAAAAAAATCTTACCCCAGCGAGAATTTGCTCTATTGAGAATAAAAAATTTCCATTTTTCTCCATGGAGTAAGAATGATAAATTTTATTTTCCAGAGACGGAAATAAAGACATCTCTCTCTACTCCACGAGTATTCTCATCACCATCCCTACAAGGAATTCTACAATATTTTTTGAATAACAGAAAAATATAATTAATATATAACTGAATTATTTGTATTCAAATATAAATTTTATAAAATCAAAACATTTTTAATTTGAAGTTGTAATTGAATGCTATGTTTTGATGGGTTAATAGCGTTTTTTCATCAAACAGTGAGTATAGATTTTTAGATTTTATTTATTTACATATTAGGTGGATTAGCTTTATTGCTTATAAATTATGATCATTGTACTATTATTGTTTTATTATCTATGTGAGATTTTATTTAGTCGTAAAAGTTTTAAATTATGATGAAAATATATTAACTTTGATTGTAAAAGGGATTGTGTTTGAAACCAAAGTCAGTTTATGTTTATTGTATCATTAAAGTTAACGTTATTAACAGACTTAGGAAGCGTATTTAAGGCTGGTCTTCTAAGTTCCTTTCGGTTGCTGGAAAGGACATTCTTTTGAGATCCATTGCTCAAACCATTCCATCTTACTTGATCGGTGAGTGTTTTTCTGATTTCGGTTTCAATGTGTGACGAAATGGAGCGTATCATAAATGCATACTTTTGAGGTCCCAATAAAAAAAAGAAATCAGGCATATGTTAGTGGCCTTGGGATAAGTTGTGGACCAAGTGGGATTTGGGAGGTCTTAATTTTCGCAAGCTTCATCTCTTTAATATCGAAATGTTGGGCAAACAAGCTTGGCGTTTTATCATGTATCTTGATTCATTTGTAGCCAAGGTGTTTAAAGCTATATATTTCCCCAAATCAAGCTTTTTGAAGGCTAATCTTGGGTGAGAACCCAGCTTCATTTGGCGTAGCATTCTAGCTTCTCAAAGCATCGTGAAGAAAGGTTTAGGTTGGAGAATTATGGGCGACCAACAGATTGATGTGTTTAAAGACCCATGGCTGTTTGTAGAAGGAAAGGCTTTGGATTTATCCAATTATGATGATGGCAGTAATAATAAGGTGATGCTCATCGAAATTCTTGGAACATGGCTGCTATCCACAATCTTTTTCCTAACACCATTTCTAGTTTAATTTTGCAGGTTCCCATTGCTCGGACATCCAATTTTGATGATAGCCCTTTTTGGTGCTTTGACAGAATAGGGATTATTCAATGAAGTCTTGCTACTATGCACTGCTTTATAACTACAATCCTTTGGCCCCAGAAATCAATAGCATTGATTGGAATCGTCTCTGAAAGCTCAACCTCCCTATGAAGATAAATTTCTTCTTCTAGAAAGCTCTCTCAAATACCCTCCCTCAAATAAGAATTCAGTTGATCGTGGTGTGGATATCTCGCTGGTTTGCTCTTTGTGTCACCGTGAAGAGGAATCAGTTTCTCATGCTTTACTTCACTGCCATCAAGTGCATAAGTTTTGGCTTTCTTCAGGGGTGCAGTAGCAGCGTGCCAAGGAATGCTTCTCTTCGTGATTAGTGGCAACATTTGGGGCATCAGTTCACTAAAGACCAGCAGGCGTGTCTGGTGCTATTTCATGGACAATTTGGACATCAAGAAACTCCTCTATCTGGGATAATTCTTGCAAGCTTGAAAGGATCTTGTTAAATGATACCAACAACTTTATTGATTCTTGGACATCAGCTCATTCTCCATGCCATAATAGAGCCATTACAACGGATTCAGACCATTGGAAGTCTCCACCACTTTACCTTGTAAAGTGCAACTTCGATGCTTCTGTTTCAGATTGTGGTTATGCAGGTTTTGGTTGTATTCTTCATGGCAATTATGGCTCGTTCATTACTTGCTACTATGGGCGAATCCATTGCCCCAATGATCCCCTTCTAGCAGAGACTCTAAGTTGTCGTGAAGCCCTCACATGGCTTTCCATGCTTCCTTATCGTTAAACCATTATGGAAAGACACGCCCAATCTATCATTATTCGGCTCCAACAAGTTTGCTCACACAATTATATTTCCAATAGCTCAATTGTTGATGTTGCTTTGGATGGTTATGTATCTCTTATCAATGTTCTAGGCTTTGTTCGATTCTCTTTTATTAGGCGAGGAGACAACTAAGCTGTTGATGCTTTAGCAAAGCTTGGCTTGGATACACTTGTTCCTGTTTCAAACTTTCATGTTCCTCCTATGTGTATCCATGACATTCTCACTAATGATTTAATAATATGAAACCTTTTTAATTAAAAAAAAAAAACTCAACGTTAAGCAGTGAACTATTTTATTAGATAGATTAACTTTTTAACTCAACTAATATTTTAGGCAAAATATTAAAATCTATTGTTTTAGATAAATATTGCATTGCATGACTATTTTGGATGCAAATCTTTGAAGGAGGAAAAGAAATCGGCTCTTTAAAGGGGCCCAAAGGATCCAAGAAGAATTGTATAATAATCTACATGAGTTTTCGAGTTTATTCGATTTCTCTTTTTATCTCTTTTATATATTGAAATACACCAATACTTTCCTTTATCTATCTAATGGAAATCCTAATAAGAGGGAATGTTTCTTTGTAATAACATTTGTAAAAACAAGAATATATAGGATAATATTTGGCTAGATCTGGAATATAACTAATTAAATTATTTAAGTCTTCTTTTAGATTTTTAACTTTTTTTAGATATTAATTTCTCAATAATTTTTTAACTGGATAATTTGATTATCTGATTGCTGATAATTGCTAAATAGGATATGTAATAATTAAAATATGCGTAATAAAGTTGGTTTGAGCTTGTGATTCGCGATATTTTATGACCTTTTAATGTTGCTATGGGTTGGTTTGTTTGATCTTTTTTTGGAAGCCATGTCCTGATGTAAAACATTGAGCTGGTTAAAGAATTTACTCTATTCCCACGTTCTCGTAGAAGGCAATTCTCAGTTAGTGATTGGTGCCATGAAGAATAGATAGTTGGATGATTTCTTTGGGATGGGTCTTGTGCTCGATGATTGTAGGAATCTTGTCATACATCCCCTAACATCTCTTTTAATTTTGTTTCTCTAGGCGTGAATAAGGTGGTTCATGTTCTTGCTAATTTATTCCACCATTGAGTATTTTAAATATATTTTTAAGTACTGTGAAGCTTCAAACAACCACACACACATGATGAGAAAATAATGACCAACAACGAAAATAACAATTGGGGAATTAATTTTCGTTGTGAGTGTATTTTTTGACTCAAATGAATCCTTAAGGAATCTAACAATTAAAGCAACAATAAAGAATAAAAATAGAACAATCCACATGTACACAATACGTAAGAGTTTTTATGTGGAAAACCCCCTCAATGCGAGGAGTAAAAACAACGAGACTCGTGAGTCGTTTAATCTTCTACTATCACCAATAATGGCAAATCCAACAAGTCTTCTCTATATAGAACTAGAGACATACAACATCAATATTATATTCTTGGAACACATCATTAAGAAATATGGAAATCAAATAAAAAAGACAAAAGATCAAGAATGCACCACCAAAATTTATTATGCCAACAATCTACCCGAGGATGAAACTATGCTCCAAACCCAATCTCTGCTGCTCAACACGAAGATCCAGATGTCAAGAAGATACTATTCAAATTTGGCGATGATTTTTTGGTTCGAACTCCGATAAACATCGAATTTGTGCACCTAGGCATATGAGTAAACAACCAATTTTCTCAACTTTCTTTCTCTCTCTTATTGGTTGTTTTAATCCTTACCACTTGTCTCTTTCTTAAACTTAAATACGAAGGGTTCTCTCACATAAGGCCAATAGGCTTTCCTCATGGGTTAGAAGAGCCCAGCAACACACACTTACATGGATTTGGATTCTTTCCCGTTGTACCTAAAACATGAGAGTCTTGTCCATTTAATCTACACCCTTCGCTCGACGTCAACGGTGAACATTTAGTTTCACTTTTTCTTTTTTGGTATTTAGTTTTACTTAAATACCTAATTGTTTCACTACCCTTCCTTAAATTTCGTCTCTCTATCATTCTCTGTTGTCTCTCGTCCCATGTCTTCTCTCGATTTTTTTTCTCTTTTTGTTTTCTTTTTTATTGTCCTATGTTTATGTTTGCAATGGAAAAATTAACAAAAATGTGTGAGAAGTGTGATACTTATAATTGGAAAGTATATTGGTATTACTCCTAAATCCTAATAGGTCTCCTATGCAAGGCATGTAATTCTTCGTGACTCAATGATTTCTATTTAAGTCAAACCAAAATTATATGGTAACCGATGATAAACGAAGGAAATGGAAGTAAATTTTTAAAATAAAATCATCCAACTTCTTTCCATAAATGTCTACCGATGTACTAATTTTCATTGGTTGTGAGATCTTTATCATTTCATTAAATTAATCAACTAGTATCAAATTAAACTGATATTTGTACTGAATGAACAACAATTAGAGAAAAGAAAGCAACATAAACCGTTAGAAGTTAACGGAGAATTGCTGACATTTTAAAAAATGGGAGCTGAATCTGTTGATGCTCGTTTTCAGCCGTCTGGTAAGAGAATCCAACAACTTGCAATAGATAACCACGAAGAAGAGAAATCGCAACTGTCTCTTAAGTTGCTCCTGTTGATATTATTGTTGAATGTTTTCTGGTTTTTAAGTTTCATATAATCTCTTATCCGTTTCACCGACTTCACTATGAAATCCACCAAACATGTATTTTTTAATCAAATTTCACAATTTCAATTCCAAATTTCCCCTTTTAATTTATGAACATTTCAGCTAAATCCAATTAATTACCTATCAGCTTAATTTATTATCACTAACTGGTATTTCTCTAAAGATGAACATGCTTGATTCCTGCTTGCCAAACAAATTCAAATCCCTTTCCAAACATGTTAGATCGAAGCTGCAATTACATACAAAATATTTTATTCTTCTCTTTTTCTCATGCACCTGCTATTAACTATTATTATTTTGCTTGTTTTAATCAATTAAAAATTAAAAATTAAAATTTTAATCACGTTTGATATCTGCAATGTATCTTGATACAGGTATCTTCAGTTCGAACGATATTATGTTGTGTCGGCTAGTCAGTTACAATGTTACATGATATTATTATTATTTTAATCTCCCTACTTAGCAACTAATTAACTAATCTCATCTTCTGATTAATATATCTTCCTAAAGATTTGAACTTTGATTTAATTTGGTTTGTTTAATTAACAACTGGACGTGATCGACTTCATATATTAGTGAGAGAATATATGGAGAGAGAGAAGAGATAGAAAGTTGAAGGATTAATGCAAAGCTATTGTCTTTAAATTGCAGCGCATGAACTCAAATCATGGCCATCTACTTCTACTTCCACAGACAAATTTAAGATCTTCACGATTCTCAAACTATATATACTAATTAAACTTCAACTTTTATTTTAGATTTAATCAAAATTATCGTTATTATAATCTTATTTATCATCACAATTTTTTATTAAATATTTTTTACATACTTGATGAAATTTTAGACATTTTTATTATTCTATATTAGGTAATATTTGTTCAACTAATTAAGTGAGTTGTACTTTACTCAAAGATTATGGGTTTACAATTCTTAATCAATTGAAGTTTTCGTTGATTGCGAATTAAATAGTTGGATTTGCTTTGAAAGCATGAGTACTTTTGTTGTTTACCCAATACCTAATATATTGTGGAACAATCCCAGGGCATATTTGGTTTTGTTATTTGTTTGTTGTTTGTTGTTTGTTGATTGATAATTAGTGTTTGATAAAGGATGATAAATTTTTGTTGTTAAGTTATAAAATAACTAATATGAACAAAAGGGTATTTTTTGGAAAAAAAAAAAGGTTTTATTTGCTGATAGAAAACCACAATTTTTCTTTTCTAAAAATCCATGAGTAGTTATTAGTAGGACCAAAACAAACACCTATTTTTTTGTTGTTAGGTATTAAATAGCAAACAACACTTGAAACATTGGTATCCAAACGAGCTCCTAGAACAATGAGATCAATTGGCAAGTAAATTTGATTGCCATTGTTTGTTATATTATCAAACTCACAATTGTTTTCTTCTAGGGTTAATAACATGCATCTTTAACCGATAAAAAAAACTAGGGGTGCACACGATCGGTTAACCGGTCCATGTGCACTTTTATAAACGGTTAACTGTTTAAACGGTTTTTTTAATTTACTAACCATACATTGTCCATTAAATTTGTAACCATTAATTTCGGTCGGTTAACCATTTCTTTACAGTTAACCAATTACGAAATAGACATTATGATTTTGCTAAATTTATAATATTTGAAACCTCAAATAAATAGACCATAAATCTCAAATGTCAAATAAAAATATAAAATTACAAACCATAGACTTAATTATTAATTAAAATAACATTTTAACCATAAATTCCAATAATTAAAATATTAATCAAAAAGTTCCTAAACATAGAAATTGTTAGACAAGATCAAACATTAATTAATGAAATTGTTCTTCGCTGTTCGTTTTTCAGTGAGTGTGAAATTAAGAATTGAGAGGAGATGTGATTGGAAGGGAGTGACTGAGACTACTTGATGTTGTATAGTAAGGAAGTAAAATAACATCAAAGGCCCAAATGTTTCATTTATTTTATATATATAATTTTTTAAGAAAAATATTTATAAAAATTCGGTTAACCACGAGTCCACATGAACTTTCGGTATAAAAACCTAAACCTAAACCGTAACCGTTAATTTCTAAAAATAAAAACCGTACACTAGTCCATCTGTTTTGGTTAACCATATTTTTAGCTCGGTTTTAGTTCGGTTTCAGGGTTTTTCGGTTTTTTTTTTGTGTACCCTAAAAAAAAAGACAATACTACTTACTTGAAAAAACTAATTCATCTGTTTATGGATTTCTATTAATATATAAAACATTGAACGCACACACCCCTTTATCAATAAAAGTAATATGAAACAAAATTACTTTTACATTTACATAACAGAGCTTTTTGGACTAAAGTTGATTAGAATTCCGAGCAACTCTAGTTAATGGATATGTTATACGTACGGTTATAATGAACCCTGACACAATCTATCCATTTTAGAGTTTAAAGGTATGGTTTTCTTAATAACTCAAATCCGTTAAATCTCAATTCTAATTTGTTATGAATTTGGAACTCTGTAGTTGAACTTTTAATTCAAATTTTGTCCATTAATAAAGAATAGTCGTAGGTCCGGTTTGGTAAGTTGAATTATAAGCAATTTTTGTTGGTGTTGATGAGAATAATGGGATGAAGTGAAATAAAAAAAAGGAAAAGGGTAAAAGAACCACAGCGTTGAATCCAAAGGCAAAACTGCCAAATTAAGTAGGTAATAGAGTAGAGTAGCACATGACTTTACAAGGACAAGTACTCATTAGTCAATTCAAACAATAAATTAAATTTAAATAACCATCTTTTGAGCAAGCATTTGCATGTTCTTACATGTTAATCACCGTTAATTAAGGCAATACATATATACTCCCTTAATTTAGCTTAATATATGTAGTTTGAGAATCTTATCTTAATTCTATCAGTGTCATTGTCATTCCTAATATCATTTTTCTTCCACACAACCAATCATAGAATTGGATTAGGAATTGTTGATGATTGGTTGATCATCTTTTAATGAAGGTAGTTGCTTAGCTTTTTAATTAAGCTTCGTTTCTCATATGGTGCAATGAGCAAACTAATTATCATCGACGCATATAATCGATAGAATCTAATCTCTACAATTTCTTTTTTAATTTTCTTTAACATTTATGGATTTCGAACCCTTCTAACCTGAAATTCCATAGTTTCCCTCCTAATTAGACTTATCAATTGGACCAAGTCTAATAGATTAATCCGTACAATTAACTAATTACATAAACATAAATAACTATAGTAAAAAACTAAAAACCACATAAGCCTAGTATAGTCTAAACGACTGCTAATGATAATGATCCAGTTAAAAAAGGTAAAAAACTAAGTTCAAGTTTTTAACCCCATATTTCACCTGAATTAATTACGTTGGCGAAGTTTAGAATTTGTACTTCTATATCACTAAAATTTAAATTGCGGTAATAAAATCACTAACTTTCATTTTGGTGTCGATAAAGTTACTTTTACCCTAATCGGTTGAGATCCGGTGTTGAAATAATGACATGACTAGTCAACAATAAACCTAATCTATCAGCACGATTCCACATCAACTCCAACCACTAAACATTGATATGTCATCAACGTGGTACTAACGTGTTCAATGCTATACAAAAAGAAATATAAAAATTCCAAATTGCTTGAAGCTGATGTGGTGCTGCACTGACATATTAGACTTGGTATTGATTTGAAACATCGTTATTTTGGTGCGAGATTTTAATGAATTTGGGCAAAGAGTGACTTTATTGATATTAAAATCAAAGTTTGTTAACTTTGCTAATACAAATTAAATTTTAGTAACCATAATATACAAACTTTAAACTTCAGAATGTCGGTGCAATTTACCATATTTTAACTCTTAGGAAAAGAATACACTTTAACGCCCCCCTAATCTCTATTCATCTGTTTGGAACTTTTACCTTTTGCCCCGTATAGCATTTTCCTATTTAGTTCTTATTTACTTATCCCTTTCTCTGTTGTCGGGTTAATCAATATTTCTTTGCAATTCTTTCAATTTGGTCCCTTTTTTTCTTCTTTTTTTTTGTTACCTGGTTTTACTTAAAATTAGACTTGTTCATCGGGCAGGCTGAGTCAGACCTAGACATACTTTTCATTAAAAATGTTAGCTCAAGTCTAGCCCACCCACCTACTAATTTTGTGGGCTCGGATTTTATAATCAATTTCCAAACCCCGACCTAGGTCCATCCACTTTTTTTTATTTAATAACAATAAATAATAATATATAAATATATATAAAAAAAATCAAAATTAATATGTACAAAGTCAAGAACATTAAATTCATAAAGAAAAAAAATGCTACAAATAAAACAAGTTAAAAAAAGTCATATAATAAAAAACATAACAAATAATATAATTTTATAGTTTTGATTTTGATATTTTGTTTAATAATAAAATATATATCAGGCATAGCCAGGCCAAGTTGGGCCTCATTACAGGAATCCAAGTCCAATCTATACAAATTCGGGCTTATACGAACTTGTGCTGAGCTGAGACGATTGAAAATTTAATATGTCGAAACTCGATTCATTGAATACATACCTAGACGAGTGCCTGGATCCGCTTATAGTTCTACTTAAAATTGATCATGTATCATTTTTTTTTTCCAAATATTTAAATTATCATTATTGTCTTTTATAGAGTACAATTCTTTTTATTTATTTTTGTGTCGTATTTTTTAATATGACTTTTTTTATAATTTGTATGAAACCCCATAATATTCAACCTGGTTCTCTAGTGATCTTTAATGTGAATAAATATACTATGAACTATAAATTTTCTGAAATTTCATGTTATTTCTTTAAAAGTCCCCTTTTTAAACTAATTTATGGATAAATATATTTGCACACACCCTAGGCGGATTATCTTCTTATTCAAGTTTACGAAAACTTCTAATTAAACTTGGTTAATACGTATACGTATAGTTTGTATGTATCAAATTTGATACCTTATCTCCGTTTGGAGGAGCACACTAAATGAGTTGGCTTTTACACTCGAAAAGAAAGGTAAAATAACTTTTTGGCTCCTATTATGTACATTAATTTCCCTTTTACCCCACGGTCTTTTGATTTGGCACTTTCACTCCTGATCTATATAATTAAAAATATTTAGCATCTAACTTGTTGCATTTGTGCACTGTGAGTGGACGACGTCTTTAAATACACGAAATGCGGTGAAGCGAACCGTGAATTTTTTTTAATTTATGGTTTTGTTTGATAATAATAATACGAAATACAAATCATATTTTCATAAAAGATTCGAAATCAAAATCCCGAAGAAGATATAGGAGTCGCTACCCAGCTTA
The DNA here is from genome assembly GCA_039660915.1 of Euphorbia tirucalli. NCBI lineage: Eukaryota > Viridiplantae > Streptophyta > Magnoliopsida > Malpighiales > Euphorbiaceae > Euphorbia > Euphorbia tirucalli. Next base: position 20,770,488 of record CM077639.1, read on the forward strand.
GCTCAACCGGAAAATTTAGGTATAGCCGAAACCGGGTGAGGGCCAATATATCTTCCAAAGATCTAGATCCGGACGAGCCACTTACTTATTATCTAATTAAAAAAACATTTCAACAACCAAATTATAGCATTTCATGAACTAAATTAATTTTTTTAGAGCATACGGAGTTCATGCAAGGTGTAGAAAATAGTAAATAAATAAATTATTACAAACATATCGAATCACAAAAACTACCCTAGGGGACACATGTAAATCAAATAGGGAATAGGGATATAATCGCCTAAAATACATGGGTTTATTTAGCATAAAAATAAAAAATCCTAACATACATCTAATCCTGCAAAACAGAGGTTAGTACATGAATAATTGCATGTAAAACTCAATTAAGACAGAATGGGATAACAACTGAGTCAGGGTCATGCATTTAGAGGGGATAGTCGGGGAGACTCGACAAGTCTCACCGACTAGACTTGGAAAACGTTCTGAAATATTGTTGTGTTGATTTTTGACAAAACGATTTTGAAAATGATTTTTCCGATTAATTATTTAACATGGCAAGTGAGTCGGATATTAGGAAACTAGGTCTCTATCGTTGTTTTATTCTAATACATACTTTTGGAATGTAAATCTAAGTCTCAAATATCATGAAGTGCACGAACTAACAGCCTCACGGGTGTTTACACAACAGCCGTGTAGTTGTATTTTTACATCCGTGCGGCTATTACTTCAAGACCCGTGAAAAATTTCAAACTATAAGCTTTTGAAGTTTTGTTCTGAGAATCAACAGCTGTGCGGTTGTAACTGCAACAACCGTGCGGCTGTTGTGGCAGCCGCATGGCTCTGTTTCTCAATCCAGAACCAAAAAATAGAGTATTTGAAAAACGATGCAAATGATGCCCAACAGCCGCACGGCTTTGGTTCTCAGTCCAGAACCGAAAAATAGAGTATTTGAAAAACGATGCAAATGATGCCTAAACACAGCACAAACAAGTCAAATACTTAAGTTTCTTAGATATTTACCCTTGTAGCATGGATCCACAGCTTTAGAAAGTGAAAATCTTCAAGAAAAAGCTTTGATTCGAACCCGAACTCCAAGTTCTAGAAACGGTTTCAAACTCTGAAAGTTAAGGTTTTGGTATTCAGATTGGTCTCTAAACCTATTAAAATCCTCAATGAAGTATTTTTCCCAAGATTTCTAACCAATTTTAAGCCTAATAATAGAGATTAAAGATGAAAATTGAAGAAAAAGCTTAGATTTCTTTCTTCCCTTTTCTTCCTCTTTCTCACTCTAAAAGTTGCCAACCCCTTAAACCAGAGATCAAAGGGCTTTATATCGGCAAAAAAACTAGTCTTTCATTGTAAAATCTGCCCAGAAAATCCAAAAAATCATTTCTAAAAAGAAGAGTCACGGTTTCTGCTAGAGATCAACAGCCGTACAGCTGATGGGGCAACAGCCGTACAGCTTTAGTTATAGCCGTGCGGCTGTTGTTCCTAAGCAGCATCCTCTTTGTTTGGGAAATGTTCTGAGGCCTAAGTTTGATCGACCGGAGATTTGATCTTCAATTGACTTCAACTTCTGCGACTGTGGAAAGTTATGGAAGCAAATAAAGACCTCAATCATCATCGAAACTAGGGATGAAAAGCCCACGCTCCACGTTGCCCCTCGTGTATCTAAATTCATGGATTATGGGCTTTCCTTGTCCCATGGTGAATTTGGACGTACGATAGAGAGCGTGATGAGGAAGAAAAGCAACATACCTGCCCTAGCTTTAGCTGAGGAACTTGGTTCGTCTTTACCTTTTAAAGTCATATGGGACTTATTACCTTCAAAGTCGTATGTGACTAATTATCTTTTAGGGTTGTGTAGGACCGATTTACCTTTGAAAGTCGTGTGGTACTGATTTACCTTTTAAAGTTGTGTAGGACCGAATACCTTTAAGGTCGTATGGGACTGATTACCTCTTAAGGTCGTATAGGACCGAGTTACCTTTTAAAGTCGTGTGGAACTGATTTACCTTTTAGAGTCATGTGAGACTGATTACCTTTTAAAGTCATGTAGGACTGATTACCTTTTAGCATCGTGTAGGACTAATTACCTCTTAAGGTCATGTAGGACTGATTTACCTTTTAAAGTCGTGTGGGACTGATTTACCTTTTAAAGTCATATGGGACTGATTTACCCTTTAAAATCATGTGGGACTGATTTACCCTTTAAAGTTGTGTGGGACTGATTTACCTTTTAACATCATGTGGGACCTATTTAAAGTTGTTAGATAAGTCTATAAGTTATAGGTTATGTATTTATTCCTTGATCGAATATTTTGGAAACAAAAATTTTTGCCCCTTCGATCAAGAATAAATACAGGAGTGAAGCCAGCTATTAGGTGTTGAGTTTTGATGAAAGGAACTCTAGTATACCGGGATGCTATGGGTGCTGATCAAAGTTCTTGGTGTATTATGGAACACCTAGAATGAATTAAGTGAGTACTGACGTATCATGGAATGTCCAAAACGAGGGGAATGAAAGTCAATGAACGGTGCTTATTCTTTTGGTTGATGGTTTTTATGGGAAACCATAATTGAGCGAGGTCGTCTATACCTGCACAAATCAAACTTTATCAGGGGAAGATGGGTTAATTTAATGCTGATAAACTGATGAAATTAATAATTATAATAGTAAATTCGGTGACTATAATAATGATCAATATAGGGCTAAAGTTAGTAAATAACATAAAATAGCAAGAATAAATTGAAACAAGGGGGGAGAACAGCATTTGGCACGGCTAACAAGGAAACAGTCGTGCGGCTTATGCATGGACATCTATGTGGCTGATGCATGAATAGCAGTTTGGCTGATGGGACAGCTACACGGGTGTTTCACGCAGATTAAAGAGGGAGGGGGGAAAAAACCACAAGTCATTTTCACAAAGATTTTCAAACCATTTCTCTAAACTCTTCTCCCCAAACTTTAATTTTTCTCCCAAATCACCGCAAAAATGATGAAGAAACAGGGCTAACGTCTCCCCAAAGTTCCCACAAGGCTTATTAGAGCTGGTGAGAACCCCTAGGTGCTCCCTTTTTTATCTATTGCTAATGGATTGGATTGACATGGGACACACCCATTTGGGCATTTCTTTCGAGCAAAGCATCCCTCTGCTCTTGGAGTTGCCCAATCATGTCTCCCAACACCAAGTAAGTGCCTAAAATTCCTTGATTTAGAGTTAAAATGCAAAGATTAGGAACCTGGTTTTTGAATTGGGTTTTTGTGATTTTATGGTTGTTTGAACAAATTAATAAGTAGAATGCATACTAAGGACCCTTTAGAAACTCTAAGGATTGAAAGAATTGAGAAAAACCAAGTGAAATGGGAGTTTTTTTTGGGACCCTCCATATGACATCCGTATGGGCCTGGTTTGGCAACATGGTTATCGGTCGAGAGCCGTAATGCTCTTAAAACAACACCTGCATGGGTGTTACATCACCCATTCCGGTAATGCAACCAGAACAAAAATAAGGTTTTTTTAAATAACTATACATATACATGATGTGTCTAGGATTAAGAACTCGTATCTAGGTATGTTATGCATGATGGATAGATTTAGGGATTGTAGAAAACTCCCTGCTTTGGTATCTATTTGTTGTTTCTGATCTTATAGGAGCATCTTTATCAGGGTGTCAGATCCCTATCCAAGGCTCGCCTTTGGTGGGATGAGATGTCCGGGTATCTGAAGTGGTGTATTATTAACCTCGCTTTTACTGATTTGATGAGGTTGGTCTCCCCCTCTGCCATATGCACGAGTCATGGGGCGCTGACTGCATTGATAGAGAGGTGGGTGGATACGACCCTCACGTTCCACTTTTCTATTGGGGAGTGGAACATTACTCCTTCTGACTTCATAGCGATCACCGGATTGCCATTCGGTGGGACCCCTGTGGAGTTCAACTGCTATCTATCTCGGGTCTCTTCCCGAGATTCTTATATCATTGACTTGATTAACCTAGGCAACACCTAGGGGAAGGTCCAGTGCTCTGACCTCCGGCACTTCTGGGTTAGTGAAAGCTGAGGGCGCCAGCTTCTTCCAAAGCGCAGGGTTGATCAGCACGCCTGCACCTTTATTGCCATGCTACTCATGACACTTCTCTTCCCTGCCGAAGGGAGTTGTGTGAATCTTGTTTTTCTCCCATACCTGACCGATCTAGAGAGGGCTTAAGAGTATGATTAGGCTTGAGCGAGCCTTGGGCAGTTGTATTATAGTGTTGATCTTTGTGCTCAGGTCGCACAGAAGGAGTTTAAGGGCTACTAGATCATCATCCTAGTAGGACTACCGACTTTTCCCTTTTTATTATTACTTTCACTTTCACTTGTGCCTGTTTGTTCTAACTATGCATTTTCCTTCAAATTTGGGCCTACGAGTACGTGTTCTTGTCCTAGCCTACCCTGGGCATATTTGAGGGGATTAACAAGCTAGACACATTACTGAGATGGATGTAAAGCTGGGGTGACATCTCGAAGGATATTAGGAGGATTCGGTAGGAGCTCAGAGATATGACCTAGGATGAGGTATGCAAAGACAAACCAAAAACTCATTAGTTTAAACTTAATTAACTATAGTTATGATTCATAGTTAATAAGCGTTCTTTAATTTTATCTTGCTTTTGTAAAATAGGTGAACACGGATCTATAGGGCTGCGTCCCAAATCATCAGATTATACTAGACGCCACAGCTTAGGACCATTGATGATTTGTGATGGAGTGTCCCTACTCCTAAGAGTGGTATTTAGGCGAGAAGGTAAGGGACTAGAACAATGCCGCTATTCTTGCTGCTAGGCCAGTGCTCCCTGAGCTGTTGTTGACCCTGTTTTGGCCTTATGCCTATTCCTCGGCCAGTCAGGCCATGATTTTTGGAGCTGAACTGACCGTGCCTTCCGTTCTGGGTAGATACCTTACATTCTTAAGGTGTTTACTACCTGAGACTCCCAGTACCCTGATCCTTCGTGAAGTATGCAATCTCAACTTGTGCATCTTAGATTTGAGTATCCCCTTGTCATTTCAATTGATTTTTAACCTGTGTTATGCTTCTTTCTCTTCTCATATAGAAGAAGGGAAAAAAGAAGCCATCCATCGAGACAGATGAAGAGGAGGAAGAGGAGGCAGAGGCTGCTAGAGCTGATGCGGAGCCCACTAGGTTGAGGTGCCTGGTTAGGCCTAGATACTGGGGAGATGCGCCCTCCTCGGGTGCTTGATAGTGGGGCTGCCCCTCTTTTTGCACTGGCTAGGGCTGTGTACGAGGACTTCTCCACCCCTCTTATGAGCCGATTCAGCTTGATGAACTTAGAGGGCTGGCACGAAGAAAGGGAGCTATCCCCTTACAATCTATTCCCGATGGATTTCAGCCCACCTAACCCTACCCATATGAGAATTTTTTTTTAAGGTTTGATTTGAGGTTGGATCTTTGTAGGTTGCACGTGAGGTCGTAGAGAGGCTTGTGTAGATGTACCAATCCATGCGTCATCGCTTCCGAGAGAACACGATGATGTTGGTAAGTTTCCTACAATTGTTATTGTTATGTATTCTGTGATGCATACATGAGATGCATAAATGCATGAGTGTGCTAACATGGACTATTTTGCCTTTGATCTTACAGACCCATGTCCAGTCGTTATGAACTCATTAGGGGGCTACAGAGTGGTTTGCACAGCTCGAGCAGAAGCACCAAATACTGCAGATGCAGTACGAGTAAGAGACTAATAGGCTACAGATCACTTGGACTGGTACAGGGCCAGGTATCCAGATGCAGAGGTGGATGTGATGGATTCATACACTGAGGATCATGATGAGTCGCAGGGACTGGGCCAGTAGATGATAAGACAGTTCTGTTATTATATTTCTTATACATTTAGTGTATTGGGATTCATACAATTTTTGTCTTTAAATTCTTTTGTTACATTCATTGCATGGATTTAGAAATTTCATATCATTTTCATTGAATTCATTCATTTATGTCTAAGGATATGCATACTGATGCATCGAAATGCCTAAATACACTGAAAAACACCCTTGAATCATTAACACCTGTTTGGATCATAGAAAATCACTTCGCCTATAGATATAGCTGTATGACTATGGAAGCAATAGCTGCACGGATATTGCATGATAGTCGTACGAGTCATACAATAGCCGTACAGCTCATGTGACAGCCGCATGGCTCTTCCATCAACCACACGGCTGTTTATTCAGTTTCTGACTTTTCAATTCTGCCATGGATTCTTTCAATTCTCGGTTTTGCATATTTCTTGAAGCTTTAAAGAACCCAGATTGGCTGAAATTAAATCTTTTCGAGCTCTAGAACATGAAGGCTTATTATAATAGGTTACAAAATCCAGCTTTACTGTAGGCCACCATACGCTTTTAGAATCCAGTTAACCATGTCTTCCGTTTCTCACATCAGGTTGTGTCCTTTGTTCGAGGAGTTTAATGCAATTCTGAATGTACCTTGCCCCAAAGGTATCAAGATCGCCATTCCCAATTTTGCCTTTGGTGATTCTCCTTCTCTAGTCGATTTGTTCGATATCCCTCCGTCTTAAATGAAGACATTATTTTCTACTACTGCTTCAACCTTGGGTTTACACTTGAGTTCTATGCTGAGCTGGTGCATAAATACTTCTCGGGATCATTTTGGATTGGCTAACATGGTTAGATTATTTTTGATGAGCTAGTATCTTTGCAGTGTGAGCTCTAGGGTATTACCCATTCCGACTCGCTTCTGTCATCCTCCAGATGGCTACTGGACCTTTGCCCGTGGCGTTGATCTAGCTGAGACTCTGACTCAATTAGATGTTGCTCATTCTGATTAGTCATTTCAACCTAACAACTAATTCTTGTTACTTCAGGTAACCCTTTTATCACCGCTTGTGCTCGGATTTCTCGTTTCTTCAAATTATTACCCTCGAAACTTTGTCTTGTAATAGGTATGGCTTATGGAGAAATTATCTCTTATCCATGTACCTTAAGGGAGCTTCAAGAAGTATCTTCCTGCCAACTTCTAGGAGCGAGGCTTCACTGTGATGGCTTATAACTAGATGACTTCGGCAGAGTGGGAGACTTGGCTGGCTCAGAGAACTGATAGTCAGATCAAGTGGGTTTGCCCTTGGTGGAGGATCACTTATATTGCTGTGGACATGTGGGCTGGAGGAATTCAATTGCTAGGTTTAAATAAAGTGAGTTTCTACACTTTAACCAGCCTTCGCAGCCAATATGGGCAAGTACAGGGGATCCTCGAGTCAACTTACATTACTGAGAGTATGGAGTATACTTTACAGTGCTTGATCACATTCTGGCTCGATGGTCAGGGTATCTATGCTATAAAGAGCTAAGGTACAATTCCCTTGTTACTCTAGAGACTGATGAGTCACACAGGTTATGGCTGGCTGAGATTAGGTATTTACATACCCGAAAGGAGCGTCAAAGCGTGACTCTTAAGTGACTTGGATTTATTGGTATCGAGGAGTCCACAGCTGCTAAAAGGAGGAGGATGTATCTGTGCTGTTTTCCTTATTATTGTTTTCATTATTATTTGTATGATCTTAATTTTTGCATAGACTACCCTATATAGGTTTTTAATCTATCGGATCGCCTTGACTTTTGCCTGAATTGCCCTTATCGGGGTTTTTGATCCAACAAGCCATTATTATTTTTTTTTATTATAAGGGAGACCTCTCTGATTGTAAATTTTAGTTCATGTGATAGCTCATGCGTGTTTGAATGCTTGGCTTACTTAGATGTTTTAGCAGATGAATCCATACATACGTTCAAACATTCATAAAGCATGTTAAGCAAAATGACATTTCATTGATGAAATCAAAGTGGGATCAACCACAAAATCATATAAATCTCAGACGAGCTACTCACGCGGTCAACTAACCTTTACAGATTTTCTAGTTAGCACCTCTCATTTCACGCCTTAATTATTGCCGAAGCTGCCTTTATAACTTAGCAGGCTATTCTGATCCTCTTCTTAGACATGGTAGCACTTGAGGCAGTCTTGGTTGACTGGGTTGATGAACTCATTCCTGTCCATATCCATTATCTTGGCTGTGCCTTTCAATAGAATCTTCTTCACCATATACAGACCTTCCCAATTTGGCTTGAATTTACCCCTTATATTAGAATTATAAGGCTTCAGCTGCTTTAGTACTAGGTCTCTTACTTTCAAGGGGTGCCTCTGATGATGAACTCGGCGATTGTATACCTTGGCCATCCTCTAACGATACATTTGCAAATGATCCAGGGCCTATAGACGCTTTTCATCGACCATAGCCAACTGATCGAACCTAGCCTTGACCCATTATGTTTCTAGCATCTGGGCTTCTAAGTCTACCCTCAGGGACTTCAATTCATCTTTAGTGGTAGCATTACTTCCATTCCATACATTAGTGAGTATGATCTCGCCAGTAAGGGTACTAACACTAGTTTTGTAACCCTAAAGAGTGAGCGGTAACTTTTTTTGCCTAATCTCTGTAAGTGGCAACCGTGTTAGACAAGATCTTCTTAATGGACTTGTTGGCTGCTTTTACTTCCCTGTTGACCTGAGGTCTATAGGGCAAAGATCTGTGATACTTAATACTATGTTCGGCTAGCTGTTCTACCATCATACCCTGAAACTGTACTCCGTTATCTGACACCACATGGTATGGAATGCCATACCATACAAAAATATGCCTTTCTATAAACTTGACCATATTCTTTGTTGTTATGCTAGTGTAGGATTCAGCCTCTACCCACTTCGAGAAGTAGTCAACTGCCACCACAATGAATCTATGATCATTCGACGCTGGGGGATGAATTTCACCAATGATATCTATTTCCTATGCTAAAAATGGCTTAGGAGTAGAGAGGCTTTGTAGTTCCACCAGTGAGAGGTGGTTAATGTCCCCATAAATCTGGCATTCGTGGCATTTCGTCACCTATTCAACATTATTTGCTTGTATAGTAAGCCAGAAATAACCTTGCCAAAGGATCTTCTCTGCTAAAGCCATTTTGTTCATGTGTGGACCACAGGACCCTGAATGCACCTATTTCATCACCTACTGCGCTTTTGATTCTGTCAAACACCTCAAAAGTAGACCATATGATGTCCTCTTGAATAGTTGGTTCTCAAAGATTCTGAAATGCACTGCCAGTCACCTAATCGCTGCCCTGTCAGCTGTGTCTGCCCCCTCTGGATACCACCCATCTTACAGTAATCTAAGAATGTCAAAGTACCACGCCTTGTCAGTCACCGCAAGACTCAGGACATCATCACAGTCATAGTAGGGCTTCTTGGAAACTTCTAAGACTAAGGGCTTCATGGGTTAGCATCTGCCATCTGGTTGTCATCCCTGATTACGTGCTTGAACTCACATCGGCCAAATGTTTCGACTAGTCACCATACAGACTCCAGATAAGGTCGCAGTGACTCTTCCTTAATTTCCCATTCCCCTGTGGCTTGATGAACGTGTGAGCGGATGACGTTTTCGACGGAACACGAGACTCCCTTTCGGAAGAGGTGCCACGATCTCGGGTGGGCCCCTCCCTCATGTGGGGTTTTTATAATGGAATATCGGTTTTGAAAAATAAATGGAATTAATTCTTAAAAGAACCGAGACCTAAGTCTCGATGAATATTGTAGAAGTCGCCACCCGGCTCAGCTCAACCGGGAAATTTATGATGCAGCTAAACCGGACGAACGGTCGCTACACTATCCAGAGATTTAGGTCCGGACAAGTCCCTTATTTCATGTCTAATTAAATTAAATATTGGCCAATGTTCTCAAATGGTATTTCAAACTCTAAAGTCAATTTTATAGAAATAGATAGACATACAGCGCGTATACAGGAAAAGTAAAATAGTAAATGATTACATTATTATAACCCGATCAAATAAAAGATAAAAACTCTCGCCTCACTTTTACAAGCGTCTAGAATACACGATTTATCTAAAAATTACAATCGCCTAGGATACACGTGTTAATCTATTAAATACATCAAAAATAAAAATAAAAAGCTGGAAAACAGAGGGTTAGCACAATATATAGCACGCTACAAATAGGACTCAAATAGGATAGAATTGGGAAATTAGAATTTGGGGGCATGCATTTAGGGGATAACCGGGTTGGCTCGGCTAGCCGGCCCGATTAGACCTGGAAAACATTTTGAAACGTCCCTGTATTTTTGGTTTTGTGAGAAAATCATTTTGAAAATAATTTTGCCGGTTTAATTAATTTTAACATGTGAAGTGGGTAAGTTTCCGAGAGAATCAGGTCTCCGTCGTGGCATTGTCCTAAATGCAATTTTACTAAAAATTGAATCTATGGTCATAGCTGCACAAAAAAAAAAAAAAATTCATTTTGATGATTTTCTGGATTTTCTGAATTTTTATGGGTTTTTGGAAATTTTTATAGCTCAAAAGGGAAATTCTGATTCTGGAAATACGTTACAGTCGTGCGACTGTAACTACAGTCGTGCGATTGTAAGCAGTCCAAGATCATGATTTCGCCAAAATTTTATTTGAAGTAAACTGGAGGAAAACTATTTGGAAACCAAGAACACTCGTACGACTGTAAACAGTCGTACGACTGTTCACAAACCCAAGAACAGTCGTACGACTGTTCACAAACCCCAGAAACAGAAACGCAAAAACTTGAAAAGATGTACAAAAATACACACCAATCACCCAGAAAGCATGAAAAAGAGAGGGGAAAAGGAGTGTCTACCTTTTGGGCGCTTATCCAACATCGAATTGACCCTTGGCGTCGCTCCAATCCACACAAATTTGCTCTTTTCTCCTTGAGTTGAGTTTGGGAAATTAGGTCCAAAAATCTCCAAAATGCAACAGTTTCTGATGATTTTAGTCCGAGATTATGATTTGTTTGAAGCGTTAAGTTGTTAACCTAGGGGTTTCTAATAGATTTTAAGCTTAACTCTGAGAATTAAAAGAAAAAGAAAGGGAAGAAAGTTTGAGTTTTTTTTGTTTTCTCTCTTCCTTCTCTTTTCTTCTTTCTCTCTCTAATCTTTCACCAGAATCCAAGCCCCCATCTTCTCTTTCCCCTTTTCTTTTTATCACCTTTTCCTCCTCTTTTCTGCTGCCAAATCCTTAGCATTTAATGCTCTGTTTTTCTCTTTCTTCTTTCCGCCGCAGAGTATGGGTTTCTGCACCTGCTCTGGCATTACAGTCGTACGATTGTAACTTTTAAATTATAGTCGCACGTTAGTAATGATAGTCACACGACTGTACATTACAGTCGTGTGACACCTACTCTTTTTTTTAGGGAGTAAAATTCCAGCGCTTATAGCTGTCCCTCCCGTGATCAAATTCAACACCCGATCTTGGTCTAAAATAGTTGAGGTGATGAATTTGAAAGCGCGAATCAAAGCGCCATAGACACAGGAAATAAAACATGCAACTGAGTTACTGAAGCTTCACTGCTGTGGTGACGCATTGAGTTGATTGGATGGAATAAGACGATATCGGGTCTATATTACCCGAGGCAGAGTAGATGATGAAATAAGCCGATATCGAGTCCAAGTTACCCGAGGTAAGGAAAATGAAGTGTGGGATTTGAATTGGTTTCAAAGATCTAAGATCTTGCTTGAATCGATCTTCAAGAATCCGAAATCTGTCTTGGGCAATTTTCAAGGATTAAGAATCAGGCTTGAAGAGGTTTCAAGGATTCATGATCACATTTGAGGAGGTTTGCAAGGATTAGGGATCATGCTTGAAGAAGTTCAAGGATTCGAAATCTAGCTTGGAGAGGTGTTTATCAAGGATTAGGAATCATGCTTGAAGAAGTTCAAGGATTCAGAATCTAGCTTGGAGTGGTTTGCAAGGATTGGGAATCATGCTTGAAGAATTTCAAGGATTCGAAATCTAGCTTGAAGAGGTGTTTAACAAGGATTAGGAATCATGCTTGAAGAAGTTCAAGGATTCGAAATCCGGCTTGGAGAGGTGTTTATCAAGGATTGGGAATCATGCTTGAAGAAGTTCAAGGATTCAAAATCTAGCTTGGATGAAATAAGGGGTTTGATGTAGAACTAAGCCGATACCGAGTCTAGGTTACCCGAGGTAAATCTGCTGAATTTTTTAGGATTTGAAATCTTGCTGGAATTGGATGGGCTCAAAATAATGAGATAAGAGGGTCAAGGATTTGAAACCATGCTTGAACATAATGGAGTTCAAGGGTTCAAAATCTGGCTTGAATGAAGAAAGGGGTTCAAGGTTTTGCAACCATGCTTGAACGTAATGGAGTTCAAGGGTTCAAAATCTGGCTTGAATGAAGAAAGGGGTTCAAGGTTTTGCAACCATGCTTGAACGTAATGGAGTTCAAGGGTTTGAAATCTGGCTTGAATGAAGAAAAGGGGTCAAGGATTTGCAACCATGCTTGAACGTAATGGAGTTCAAGGGTTCAAAATCTGGTTTGAATGAAGAAAGGGGTTCAAAGATTTACAACCATGCTTGAACGTAATAGAGTTCAAGGGTTTGAAATCTGGCTTGAATAAAGAGAAGGATTCAAGAATTTGCAACCATGCTTAAACGTAATGGAGTTCAAGGGTTCGAAATCTTGCTTGAATAAGGAAAAGGGGTCAATGATTTGCAACCATGCTTGAACATAATGGAGTTCAAGGGTTCAAAATCTGGCTTGAATGAAGAAAGGGGTTCAAGGATTTGCAACCATGCTTGAACGTAATGAAGTTCAAGGGCTCAAAATCTGGCTTGAATAAAGAGAAGGATTCAAGAATTTACAACCATTCTTGAACGTAATGGAGTTCAAGGGTTCGAAATCTGGCTTGAACGAAGAAAAGGGCTCAAGGATTTGTAACCATGCTTGAACGTAATGGACTTCAAGGGTTTGAAATCTGGCTTGAATAAAGAGAAGGATTCAAGAATTTGCAACCATGCTTGAACGTAATGGAGTTCAAGGGTTCGAAATCTGGCTTAAATGAAGAAAAGGGGTCAAGGATTTGCAACCATGCTTGAACGTAATGGAGTTCAAGGGTTTGAAATTTGGCTTGAATAAAGAGAAGGATTCAAGAATTTGCAACCATGCTTGAACGTAATGGAGTTTAAGGGTTCAAAATCTGGCTTGAATAAAGAAAAGGGTTCAAGGATTTGCAACCATGCTTGAACGTAATGGAGTTCAAGGGTTCAAAATCTTGCTTGAATGAAAGAAGATAGCTTTAAGAATGATAATATTGGAAACAAAAATTTTTGCCCCTTCGATCAAGGATAAATACGGCTTGATTATTCTGCCCCTTGGAGACTTGATGTGTTGAGATTTGAGTTTGCACGGATCCTTCTCATATTTTAAGGCCCAATGGATGCCCCTACATTTTTCCATCTCTGCTTTGAGAGCGATCCTGGTCCGGAATAGCCCGATGATAATGGTGGATACCCTTTCTTAGGTTGGTTGTGATGTATATATGCATGTATGTTTTGAATGCATGTATATGTTTCAATGTGTGAATGTGCAAATGAACTTTAGGAAATGCATTTTGCGTCATTTGCTCAATCTTGACATTCCAGGTTCATACTGGGGAAGATATGTTGTGTGATTGATCGTCCATAGTTGGAGAAGCAAAATTTTGGGTGCAATGTAATTCTTGTGATCTTGCCAGGGATATATGATGGTAATGAGGAAGTACGATGACTGTTGGAGAGAAAGTGATGCTGTTCTTGGCAACGATGTCGTTGAGAAACAATGCAGAGGATCTTATTGGGGATTAATGAAATGTTCTTGCTGGGAGAACAACGGAGAGGTTTTCTTTTTTTTTTTTGTTTTTTTTTGCCTTCTTTGCCCCTAGGCTTCATGGATTTGGAAGTACTTTAAATTTTGCCTGAGCTGCCTAAAGTGGGTTTTCAACTCAGCAAGCTACTCTAACTTTTGCCTAAGGCGCCTTTTCGGTTTTCACCTTAGCGAGCTTTTCATATGCCCTAACTTTTGCCTAAACTGCCCAATATGGGTTTTCAGCTTAGCGGGCTGCTCTAATTTTTGCCTGCGGCACCTTTTCAGTTTTCACCTCAGCAAGCTTTTTTTTTCAAATATCATGGAATTAGAAGAAGACTTCCAATTCAGTACAAGTCGATGATAACTGGGGATTAATTGAAGCGGTACCATCCCCACTTGCTCCGCTGTCCCTCTGATGCCGAGGTGATCATGGAAAGTCTTGTAGAACTTGGTTGTTCCCTCGCTGTTGCTAAAGCTCACAAGCGTATAGCCATGTATGATGCATGATGTGAATTCAATTTTAAGCAAACTTGGGATATTTAAATGAACAAAGCAAGGCATTCATTCGTCCATTCATTAATAAAGTTTTAGCATATTGCACATTATATATGAAATGAAATTAAGGACAAGATGAGTATGGTATTCGTCTCGGCCGAACCCACAACTGCCACCAACTGGTCCTAGCGGATTTTCCTGCCGGTGGTGCTCACCTCATTGTCCTAACTTTTGCATGGGTTGCTTTTGTGATTTTCAATCCATCGGACTATTTTTTTTTTATGAAAGCCTGAGCCTGTCCTGGTTGAAGGGGTTGATGACTTGGTCTTTGTCTTTCTCGGTAGGACCGTTTTGATCCTGTAGGTGATGGATACAAATGATAACATGCTAACTTAGTCTTTGTAGATAGATGCCATATCTGAAAGCACCTTTTTGATGTGCTCGTTAGCTGCTTGTACTATCCTGCTGGCTTACGGGTGGTATGGAGGTGACGCATGATGCCTCTCTCCTTTATTCTGGAATGATTGCACTGTTGTCCCAGAACTTGCGTTTTATTATCGAGGGTGATATGGTGAGAAACATCATATGATACAGATGTATTCTTATTTCAAAACTTGAAACTATGTTTATTTTGTTTGTGTGTGTGTGTTTTTTTTATGGAACTTCCGCTTGGCTGGACTTGTCCTTCAGATTCTTTGTAATTCTGTATCTTACAATTCTTTGTTGATCTCCAGATGTGCTGTCATAGGGCTAGGCAAAGGTGCTCATATGCTTTTAGGTATTTTGGAATTTTTCTTTTCTTTCTCTCATCAGTCGTGAGATCTTTCAGGATGGATATCATTTTAGATGCTCATCTGTCCTTAGGTTCATTTCACGTAATGATGTGTCATGTATGCTAAAGACATTAAATGAATGTTTGTATGCATGCACAGTGTTCCGTCCAGGAAAATACCACACAAATAATTGAAATCAAATTACATTACATTAAACGCCTTATGGGCTGCATTGTCACAAAATAGGATAGAAAATAAAAACAAATACATCAAAATAATTAACGTCCTCCACATACGGAGGATCTTCTTTTGCTGCTACATCGTCCACTTTGATTGGACTAGTCAAAGCTGGGCAAAGGATTGCTCTGGACATTGGGCTTCAAGGGTGGCTCCACGATTTTCCTATCAGCGATCAGTTGACAAATAGCCCTCAGTAGTTGCTTACAGTCATTCGTGTGGTGCCCCACTGTCACATGATAGGAACAGAATTTGCCTTTGTTTGTCTCAGCCGGCTTCTCGAATGGCTTCAGAGGACTCAAGAGGCCACCATTCCTGCATTTTGTAAAAATCTTGGCCAAAGAGAGGGTCCACGGGGATAGGCCTTGATTCTGTAAATCTCCAGCTTGGTCTCCTTGTTGTTGAGACACTACAACAACTTCAGTCAGCTTATCATCTGGGGATTGGTCACTTTTGTTTGTAAAGCCGAAACTGGATCCACTGCTTAATCCGATGGCAATTGTCGATCGATACCCCAGACCGTGCTTGAAGCTTCTGCTACCCTTTTGGCTGGCCGCTTTTTCTTCCTCGTCCCTCTCAACCTTCATGGCCATACTGTAGACCTTGCTGAGCTCATTGAAAGCATGGCACTTCATGTTGTCTCTGTAGACATCCCTACTGCCTTCAATCAGTTTCTGAATCAGCTCATCTTCATCGGGGCGATTCTTCAACAGGATCATCTTGTTCATCCACCTTTGATAATAGTCATCAAAGGGTTCATTGAGCTTCTGCTTAATCCTTTCCAAGTCATATAGCTTCACCTGGATCTTTGTGTTGAAGCTATAATACTTGATGAAGGTCGCTAACAATGTTCCCTAATCCGATTGTACTTCCTCCGTTAGGGAGTTGTACCAGTTCAAAGCTCCTTCTTCTAGTGTTGTTGGGAAGAAATTGACCAACTACTGTTTGGTAGCGCCTGTGGTCAGCATTATATGGGCATAGAGGTTGATGTGAGCTTCTGGTGATTCGAGCCCTTTGTAAGAAGGAATTTTGGGGACTTGGAACCCCACAGGGAATGTCTCAATGCCTTTGTTTATCATGCCATCCACATTGACGCCTCGCTTGGAACCCAAACTGATATTGGCTCCCTTTTCAGCTCAGCTACCATCTCATCAAGCTCAGAGTATTTGGCCTTCATTTTCTGTTCCATAGCTGCCTCGATTTCCTGCAGCTTTTCTATACTGGCCAAAGCATCGGCCCCATGTTGAAAGGTCTCCCCTTCTTTTTCTTTACCAGTTCCACCATTACCAGCTTCACCACTTTCCCTAACAACAGCCCTCAGTTCTTCCTTTAGCATATCACGGAAGTCTTGGGATCGGAAGAAATACTTCAGAACACCAACAATATTTGGCGTTTGATCATCCATCGCTACTTCTTCCCCAAACTCTATTGCGCTACTTGATTCGACTGATCTTTCGCTCTCATGTGCTCTTGTAGCCCGGGATCTTGTTCTAGGACGCCCCAGCTTATTCTGCTTTAATGCACATAAAGACTGTTAGGGTTGAAAAGTGCATGGTTGGATGGTATGGATGATAATGCTTGGATGATGCTTTGTGAATATAGATGATAATGAATGTTACCTTTTTTTTATTCATTTCTTTTTATTATTATTTTGGAAATTCCAAGTACACCCAATGCTATGCAAAAGAACACGTGTGGACCGCCACACGGGTAAAAGTTTGGTGCTTTTAAGGCATCTAATGAATTTCGTGAAATGGTCGCGTGTGTACCGACACACGGACGGAGTTCGACTCTTTGTAGGAATATGAGATTATATGAAATGCTCGCATGGGACCAGCCCATAGACTGAGTTCTGATGCTTTTGAGCATATGAAATGAAATGATGTTGTAAGAAAGTCATGTGCCATAGGAGACACAAACAGAAATTCGGTGTTCAGGGAACACCTTTCATGATTTGGGATGTTATGAAATGCCCTTACATGTGTACTAATCCGGCACTCGGGGAGTGCCTTGAATAATGTAGTAATGTCATGAAGCAACCCGATGTGGATCACGATGTTATATGATGTTTGTGATGAACGGGTTGATGTCATGAAATGCATCGTGTGGATTGTCACATGGAAATATACCTGAGACCATTGTGGTCTCTATTAAATGAAACGATTTGGTGGAATGGCCGAATGCAATCCGGTGCATTGGCAGAACACGGATAGTTTGCGGTACCCGATATATGATGGAATGAGATGATCGTGGTGGGCGTCCTTGGAATGCCCCTAATTTAATTTAGGTGACATGTCGTGAATGCTTATGACACACAAAATACAAATGGTTGCACAAAAAACATGGTTAAGATGTATGACATACATAATGATGTTATGTATGCTATGTGAAAAAATGCTAATCACACAAATTTAATGTTATGGCTGAAACAGGAATGGTTAGTATGAATGGCAAACAGATGATTTAATGTGTTCACACGAAAATAAAATGCAATTGGCTGTATAAAAATGTGGGTTAGTATCACACAAAAAATGTCTTATGAATGGTATGTCATGTGTATGGAAAATGGTGATTATGGTATGTTATGCATGCGTAGATAGCGATGGTGATGTGTCACGGGATGGCGGAAAACACGTAGCACACAAAACGAGTTCTTCCAACCTTATTTCTCCAAACGTGGTCGGTCTCAAAAATTCTAACCAAGTCCTAGGTGGGGTTCTCTTCGATCATCAACCGGGGATGATGAAGGCGCGATTTTATTTATTCACACAATTATTTTGGTATCCTAAGGAAATCCAACTAGGGCTGCCTATATGAGTTTGGTCCAAGTCGGGTTAAAATCCAGGTTCCCATAGCGAAATATACTCCTCACTTCTCCCCACTTAAGAGTCCGAATGAAGGGGTTCATACAAGGCTATGGGTGGTGTTTCATATCCGTGCCCCTAAGACCATGAGGAACAAAGGCGACACTTCAACAATCCACCGGGCTAAAATGGGATATTTAACCTAATGCAAGCATGTCTAACTAAAATGCAAAATGAAATACCAATCAAGAATCATCCACCTTATTTAATTAGACACTTTTCAGGGCTTGTCAAATTCTTTTAAGTTTTTAAGAAAACTTTTGAAGAAATCCCCAGTGGAGTCGCCACTATGAGCGGACAACGTTTTCAACGGAATGCGAGACTCCCTTTCGGAAGGGGCGCCACGATCTCGGGTGGGCCTCTCCCTCGCGTGGTGTTTTTATAATGGAAAATTGGTTTTGAAAAATAAATGGAATTAATTCTTAAAAGAACCGAGACCTAAGTCTCGATGAATATTGTAGGAGTCGCCACCCAGCTCAGCTTAACCGGGAAATTTATAATGTAGCTGAACCGGACGAACGGCCGCTACACTATCTAGAGATTTGGGTCCAGATAAGTCTCTTATTTCGTGTCTAATTAAAATAAATATTGGCCAATGTTCTCAAATGGTATTTCAAACTCTAAAGTCAATTTTATTGAAATAGATAGACATACAGCGCGCATACAGGAAAAGTAAAATAGGAAATGATTAAATTATTACAACTCGATCGAATAAAAGATAAAAACTCTCACCTCACTTTTACAAGCGCCTAGAATACACGATTTATCTAAAAATTACAATCGCCTAGGATGCACATGTGAATCTATTAAATACATCAAAAATAAAAATAAAAAGCTGGAAATATTTAGCACGCTACAAATAGGACATAATTGGGAAATTAGAATTTGGGGGCATGCATTTAGGGGATAATCGGGTTGGCTCGGCTAGCCGGCCCGGTTAGACCTGGAAAACATTTTGAAATGTTCCTGTATTTTTTGTTTTGTGAGAAAATCATTTTGAAAACAATTTTGCCGATTTAATTAATTTTAACATGTGAAGTGGGTCGGTTTTCGGGAGATTCGGGTCTCCGTCGTGGCATTGTCCTAAATGCAATTTTACTGAAAATTGAATCTATAGTTGTGGATGCACACAACAAAATTCATTTTGATGATTTTCTGGATTTTCTGAATTTTTATGGGTTTTTGGAAATTTTTATAGCTCAAAAGGGAAATTCTGATTCTGGAAATACGTTACAGTCGTGCGACTGTAAGCAGTCCAAGATCAGGATTTTGTCAAAATTTTATTTGAAGTAAAATGGAGGAAAACTATCTGGAAACCAAGAACACTCGTACAGTCGTATGACTGTTCATCAAACCCAAGAACAATCGCACGACTGTTCTTGATTTCCAGAAATAGAAACGCGAAAACTTGAAAAGATGCACAAAAATACACACCAATCACCCAAAAAGCATGAAAAAGAGAGGGAAAAGGAGTGTCTATCTTTTGGGTGCTTATCCAACATCGAATTGACCCCTGGCGTCGCTCTAATCCACACAAATTTGCTCTTTTCTCCTTGAGTTGAGTTTGGGAACTTAGGTCCAAAAATCTCCAAAATGCAATGGTTTCTGATGATTTTAGTCCGAGATTATGATTTGTTTGAAGTGTTAAGTTGTTAACCTAGGGGTTTCTAATAGATTTTAAGCTTAACTCTGAGAATTAAAAGAAAAAGAAAGGGAAGAAAGTTTGAGTTTTTTTTGTTTTCTCTCTTCCTTCTCTTTTCTTCTTTCTCTCTCTAATCTTTCACCAGAATCCAAGCCCCCTATCTTCTCTTTCCCCTTTTCTTTTTATCATCTTTTCCTCCTCTTTTTTGCTGCCAAATCCTGAGCATTTAATGCTCTCTTTTTCTCTTTCTTCTTTCCGCCGCAGAGTATGGGTTTCTGCACCTGCTCTAGAGTTACAGCCGTACGACTGTAACGATAGTCGCACGACTGTACATTATAGTCGTGTGACACCTATTCTTTTTTTTTAGGGAGTAAAATTCTGGCACTTACAGAATGACCAATAAAGAATCTTCAATTATCAATACATCATTTGCCCCTAAAGTGATCAGGGCATCAATACTGAATAAGCAAGCTTCATATTCTGCTCTGTTGTTGGTCATGGGGAATTCCAAACACTTGTACAGTGGGATGATCTCTCCATCTGGAATAGATATGATAACTCCCAAGCCATATCCTCGCTTAATTACCACCCCGTCAAAGTACATTGTCCACCTTCTTGGTTCGACTTTGATCATCGCAAGCTATTCATCCAGAAACTCTATGTTCTCCATATATTCTAAATCTAACTGTTGATTGGCCAAGAATTCTGCTGCCGCTTTGCCTTTTATCACCTTCTTGGTTACATACTTAATGCCGAATTCGAATAACAATAACAACCACCTAAATAAATTTTTGGCCAATGCTGGTGCTTCACACAGATACTTCATTGGATCCACTTTTGCCACTACTTGTATCTTGTAGGACTGGAAATAATGTCTTAGCTTCTTGTTAGCCAAACCATAATTGTGCAGGTCTTCTCAACTATGCTGTATCTAGTTTCGTAGTCCAACAGCTTTTTACTGAGGTAGTAAATAGCATGCTCCATATTGTCATCTTGCTCCTGTACCAGCATTACCCCTACTGAAGTCTCTTCAATGGCCAGATGCAAGATTAAAGGTTTACCTTGTGTTGAAGGTTTCAACATAGGTGGATTTGTTAGGCAAGCCTTTATTTTATCAAAAGTAATCTGGCACTGATCATTCCATACCATAGGCTATTGCTTCCTGAGGAGTTTGAAGATAGGCTCGTAAACTATAGTCAATCTAGTGATAAACCTGCTGACATACTGGAGGGCCTCTAGGAACAATTTGACTTCTTTTTCTGTCTTCAGAATGGCATATCTTGGATGGATCTGATTTTATCCGGATCCATCTTAGTTCCCCTTTGGTTGACTATTTGCCCCAGTCGCTTGCCCCGAAGTGACCTTGAATACACACTTCTTTGGATTAAGTCGTAGGTTATACTTTTCAATCCTGGTTATGAATCTATCCAAGACAACGAGCTGCTCTTCCCGAGTTATGGATTTGACCAACATATCATTAATGTATACCTCGAGCTCTTTATGAATCATGTCATAAAGAAGTGTAGTGACGACCCTTTGGTACATGGCTCTAGCATTCTTTAGTTCGAATGGCATCACCCTATAATAGTACGTGTCCCATTTTGTGAAGTCGTCTTAACCTTATCGATAATGTCCATCAGGATCTGGTTATACCCAGAAAATCTATCTATAAATGAGTACATGACCGCTCTGGCTGCACTATCGATAAGCACATTTATATGCGGTAGGGGGGAGTGATCCTTAAGAGATGCTTTATTTA
The DNA here is from genome assembly GCA_039660915.1 of Euphorbia tirucalli. Classification (NCBI taxonomy): domain Eukaryota; kingdom Viridiplantae; phylum Streptophyta; class Magnoliopsida; order Malpighiales; family Euphorbiaceae; genus Euphorbia; species Euphorbia tirucalli. The sequence continues at coordinate 20,792,018 of CM077639.1, forward strand.
AATCTCCATAGTGGATGCTCTTCTTCACAACTGGCACAATGTTAGCCAACCACTCAGGATACTTTACAACTGCTAAAAATTTGGGTTTGATCTACTTAGCCACTTTGTCCTTAACCTTTTTCGCCCATTCTAGCCTGAGACATCTGAGTTTCTATTTCACTGGTTTGTATTTAGGATCTATGGGAATCCTATGTTATGCGATTTCTTTGTCGACTCCAAGCATATCCTCATATGATCAGGCAAAAGCTCTGATATGCTTCTCTAGAACTTTTATGATCTCTCTCATTTCCTCGCGAGTAAGATCGCTTGAGATGGATACCATTTTGGGGTTTACATCCATTCCCAAGTTAATTTCATGCAATAAAGTGTCATGTATGCTAAATACATTCTATGAATATTTGAATATATACACAGAACCATCAGGAAAAACATCACACGGGTGAGCAAAGTTAGATTTTATTGCATTCAACGCCTCGTGGGTGGAAATGTTCACTTCAAACATAGAAGAAATAGATACATAGAAGTCATTTTCCTCCTCCACCTGTGGAGGGTCTTCACTAGCAGTTGCCATAGCTTCCTCAGTCTTCTCTTTCAACAGGTCTTCCAGATCTGAATCTAGGGCCTCCCTCTATGCATCAGAAAGGGTGGATTCTTTCGCCAGTGCTTTTTCTGTACCCATCAACCCAACCAACTCAGCTACCGCCTTCTGAAACTGATCATTCTATTCCATTTCTATGGGTTTTTTTTCTATCTAATCTGTGAGGCCTTTCTTCAGAAGGGCAAACAATGTCCCAAAAATGGCGTTTACCACCGCGTCAATGTCCCTCACACCTTGACCTCCTTCAACGTGCTTCCTGCCCTAGATAACAGCATCCACAGGCTCTTTAGATTTTGGCAGAGTTACTGGTGAGACAATTTCTTTTGCTTCTTGAGCATGCCTTTGATCGACTCCATCCCATACTTAGAGAAATCCACAACATCAACAAAAATCTCAAACCCTAGGACTATACCTCTTTTCACCTCCACTGGTTCGAGCTTACCATCAGAAGCCCCATTGGTAGCATAAACAAAAGTATCCACGTGTGAGCACGGGTTTTTTTCTGACCTCCTTGATGAAAGCCATTATTACCTTTTTCACTGATAAACGTGAAACGGATTCGGAATGACCTGGATGACGTCAGAAATGTCTCAGGTGACTCGAATGTGTGTGACAAGTCTTGGTACGGAACCGCAAAGGAATTCGTGTGAGTATTTAAGAGAACCGAAGAAAAGAATGAAAAATAAGCAAAACAGGCTAATCTGGTCACTACAGCCGAGCGGCTGTAATCATCATATTTTCTTTTTTGTTAAAAATTAGCATTTAATCTGGATTTTATAACCAAAATAGGAGATATAAAAGGATTATGACCGGGATTAGGGTTACACAGCAGACAAAGAACATAGAGAATAAAGAGAAAGGAGAAAATACACATCCACACTCAGGGCTTTTGAGAGGAAAGATTAAAATTGAGTATTTTAATCCTAAATAATCAAAGAAATCTTAACAAAAATCCGTTTAAATCATTATAACTTTAGAGGGATTAGTTATCTAAGGGCATTCTTACACCATAATCACTTGTTCAATCTCATTCGGGGTTCCGCTCGGGCTTCAAAGATAGCACACGCTTTTGGGTTGTTCGTGATTGCAAGGCATTTCCCGGCATCCGAATCCATCCCTGGTGGTCCAAAACACTGGAACACAGACAAGGTATATTATGAAAGGCCTTAAAAATCCTTTTTAATTCATTATGGGTGCTATTTGTTGGTGTTTTTGAGTTTTTTGTGATTTTGGAAGTGATTCTGGTAACAGCCGCCCCACCTGATGATTACAGCCCCGTGGCTACAACCTACAGGAGCGCGGCTGTAGGGAAAAAGCTCCGAATGCCCCAAATCGACTGATAACGCATCCATTTTCCAATCAAATGTGTTTTTCATGAATATTATCTGTCCAATTAGATTCATGTATGCTTAGATTCCCGGTTTTCTGATTTTAATTTATGGATGTAATTTTGAGTTTGGTAATTTTGAGTAATTATGGATTTCTGGATTTGTTTTGATCCGTTTCGGATCCGTTCTGTTGAATTTAGTGTGTTTCCATAAATCTCAAATCGCCCAAAATCGCTAAACTTGTAAAACGATTTTCAAAAACGAGAAAAAAAGGCCAGATTGAATTCTGGAGCACTACAACCGTGTGGCTATAGGCGTTACAGCAGCCCCAGCCACTATAGTGGCGCGGCTATAACCTACAGGGGCGCGGCTGTAGTTCAAGAGGTAGAATTATAGTTTTGCCCTTTTGGGCCCCAAACTTGTAATTTTGCATCTTTTTCCTATTCCAAACTTAATTTTAGCGTGTTTATATTCTTTTTAGGCACTAGATGGATGTTTAATTTTGGCCCACTCACGAACAGGGCCCCAGGTCTCAGGATATCCGGCCCGCTAAAAGTTGGAAAATGCATGTAAAATGAGCCAAATGGTTTTCAAAATTGGTTTTTCATCCATAAAACCTACAGGGCGTTTCAAAAACCGTTTTCCAGGTCTAACCGGACCGACCGATCCGGTCGACCCGGTTACCCCCTAAATGCATGAACCCGCTTCCTAAAATACCCCTATTCTGTCCTATATGAGTCCTTAGTGTATTTTATTTATTTATGCTAACCGTATTTGGATGCAGCTTTTATTTTTCTTTATTTTTATTTTTGGATGTATTTTATAGATAAAATCGTGTATCTAGGCGATTGTACTTTTTAGATTTTCATGTATTATAGGCGGTTGTAATGGTGAGGATGAGAGCTTTTTCTTTTTTTCTTTTTTTTTTTTGGTTGTATAATTTGGCCTCTACTTTACTTTTCCCTGCACTTTTACTTTTCTGCATTTTATTTTGGATTTATATTTATGTCATGTGAATGAGCATTAACTAAAAATAAAAAGAAGATAAAATGAGTAGAATTAAGTGAATGCAACATTACATTATGAAATAATAATTGAAAATAAGTGAGGATTAGTAGATTTGTTGCCCGAACCCTGAATCTCTGAATTAGGTACCGCGTCTAGACTTGGTAGGAAGCTGTACCGGAATTTCCCGGATGAGCTGATCCGAGTGGCGACTCTGTATCTAATTTCGAAATTTAGGTTTCGAGATCTTTAAGTTCAAATTGGGATTTTCTAAAAACCTATTTTTCCAAAATTCACACTTACAATTAAGTTTTCTACAAAAAGGTTTTTCCAATAAAATGAAAGATTTTCTTAAGCAAGATTAAAGACCTGTTTTCAAACCACATCATCACACTTCAAAAAGAAAGTCCCCGGTTCCCGCTTCACTGCGCGTTTCGTAAAAACGTCATCCGCTCACACCACGAGGTGTAATGCTTTCCACTTAGGTCTGCTTTTTGAAGACTCTCTTTTATATCTAAGGCTTACTTGATGTGTATGCCTGATGTCAACATCAAATTTGGACATGCCTTGTTGTTATGCTCTTAGACCGTTTCCTTGGACAAATTTCTATTTCTCTAAGTATCTATGGACCCAATCTTCAAATACTTCCTTGCCCTTCTCAGTAGATACAAAAACAACCTGGATGCTGGTCATAGGTTGATCGAAGGCGCTCAAGGTAGCAATGACTGAAGGCTCATTGGCCTCAAGGGTCACTATCTTTCTCCCAATGAGGAACTTGACTTTTTGGTGCAAAGTGGAAGGTACACCCCCTAGTAAGTGGAACCACGAACATCCTAATAGCAGAAAAAAGGTCACTGGAATTTAATGACTGTGAATAGCACCTTGGACTTCACTTCCGCAACTACCACTTTTGCTTCAAAGTTCTGATCATACTGCACTCTGAGTCCTTGCAAGCGTGAATCATAGTGCTAGATCTTAGCAAAGTTTCTTCACTCATGTTCAAACAAGGCAGAATGTTTAAGAGGTAGATGTTTAAGGCAGAGACATTGTCCAACATAACACATGGCATGACTCTGTCCATTATTTCTAACTTCAGATACAGGGCTTTATTGTGACTCACTCCTTCCGGTAGCAGATCAGTGACACTAAATATTATCTTGTTTGGATGGCTCATTGGGCTGCTAGACATACCAATCATCATGCAAAACTCCTCAGGGGAAGTTAAGGGAGTGGCCTCCATTTCCATTAGCTTCTTTACCACCACCACTCGTTGTTTTTAGGATTCCATCAATAGGTGCCAAACACTGGCACTTGTGGGAATTCTTTTTAGCTGTTCATCGACCAGGTCATCCTCTTCGACTGGAGTGGCAGGAGAGTTATTACAGACTGGTGTTTTTATCCTAGGTGGTGACTTATCCTACCGTGATTGACTGGTGGGTTGGTAGACTCTCCCACTCTTAATGATTTGGTTGACTAATCCATCTTCCTTTCTTACGTATATCCCAGCCTTGGTACAGATCGGGTAAACATTATTTAACTGTACATCATTCAAATTGATCCGCCCTGGTTTCTTTTCAATCACCACTACGGGTTCCACTGCTTTTTCATTCTCCCTACAAAAAAAAAAAACTGCTTGTACCATAGGATTGGCTTGGATGATCTGTGTAAACATAAAATTAAACGGCAGCCCGGTTTGCACCATATTGACTTGGTTTCTAAAACTGGGCAACAGGTTCCTTTGCACATTTGGCTTAGCATCGAGCTCTTGGATTTTACTTTTAGTCACCAACTTCTTAACGACATCTCTCAAGGGGAGGCAATCATTTATTCAGTGGCCTTTTGCCATATGATACATGTAAAAATTGTCCTTGTTTGCCTCGATAGGAGGAGTGAAAGGCTTTAAGCTCTGTAAGAGCCCATACTTTTTACATTTGCCTTATATTCTACTTAACAACTTGGCCCATCGTGATATCCCTTTTAAATTGGATTCGAGAGCTGGTACTTGAGCTACTGCTGCCACCTCAACATGCTTTACAGAGGTGGAAGCTTGAATAGGTTTTGGCCTGTAACTAGGACCAGCTGGAGTCACGGTGGTACCACTACTACTCTGAAATCCAAGTGTGTAGCTCTAACCACTTCAGTAACTGTTACCACTTCCATTATTCTGCTTATCTTCTTCTTCGTACTTTTTAATTTTCTTGGCGAGATTGTACACATCCACAAAAGAATTGAAGCCACGAATCTTCATGTTGTCATGATAATTCTTTAAAATCCCATCTATAAGCTTGATAATGAGCTCAGAATCTCTAGGCCTCTGCTCTAGCAACACCTACTTGTCCATCCATCTCTTGTAATACTCAACAAAATTCTCATTTGGCTTCTATTTCATTGCCTTCAGGTGTTGCAGTGGTACTGCGATTTGAGTATTGTAATTATAATGTTTCACAAAGGCCTCAGCCAAGAAGTTCTAGTCTTTTCTAATGTGGATTGGCTGATTACTGAACCATCGAGTAACACCATTCTTGAGAGTGGTTAAGAACAATCCCAATAACTGGTTAGTAGTTAGGCCGTTCATCTTTATTACTGTTATATAATTATCGTTGTGAGGTCCAGGTGGTCCCGTTCCCTTATAAGGAGTGAACTTTGGCATCTGGAAGCCTAGAAGAAGCAAGTCAATTTCCTCAGCCCTCAACACATTCCGGTCAATGCAATTTATAGTTAGATTTGTGCCATCTGGTGGAGCTTGGGAAGGAGCTCATCGAGCTCAGAATACTTCTCCTTTAGTATTCTTTCAGCTGCCAACTTGGTTGGTACTTCCTTAACTCTCCCAGAAGCATCTCCCTGCTCATATTAGTGATCCATCTCTCTTACTAGAGCCTACCTGCCAACATTCCCTCAGTCTACATTTAGTTCTGGTTGTCTGTTATTTACCCCTTGATACACCACAGGTTCTGCTTGCTTGTTGGTAATAATATTGCCCACAGTGGTCTACACATGACTGTGGATACTAGCTCTAACTCATCAGAACCCAAGAGATCTCTGACGGCTGCTGCCACAGACACAGTGTTGATAGCAGCATTCTGCTGGTTGGTATTCTGTTGATCCCCCATTTCTGTAGTATTCTATTCTAACACAAACAAACTGCCAATTCCTAAAGTCTAAATCTATTCCGCCTATTCTGAATCTGACCCTGACTCTACAACTACTAACCCAGATGCCAAACTGACTGATCTCAGTCTAGTTCTCCACCTTGGTTAAGGATCTGTGTAGCCGACTCTTTCTAGTCTTTCTTTAGGAAGGCGATTCCAAACTACAGAGAGTCATAATCATACGTTAGCTTTATGGATGAATGCATGACAGTCTTATGACCTAACTGAAGGGATTATTCATCAAAAATCAATCAAATGGCAGTGGAAGCCGATTAAAATTTTCTCGAATCCAAGCCTAGGAGGTTATGAAATAGAAATCCAAACAATGAAAAAGAACAAGATAAGAAATCGATCTCACCTTGTATGTCTCTTCAAGAGACGGCTGTAGAAACTAATGTAGGCTCCCTCCACAATCTCGTACATGAATGGCTATAGAGCAAGTACCCGTGTTAGCGGAGGATCGAAAAAACGAGAGAGAGAGCAAAGGGGTGGCTTTAATTTTTCTCCAAGAAAAATCTCCTTGGCTGAAATTTTTAGTGTGTGTCAGTTAGGGTTTACATCTTTTCAGTTAAGTGGGTATTTATAGCTTTAAAACCCTAGGTCTAAATAAATAAACATAGGTTGAAATTAAATTGCAATTCAATTTTAATTTCATATGTATGTGATTATATTAAACCATATAATATAACATATAGACTTTAAATTAAAATTAATTTTTCTAATTAAATTAACCCAATAAATTAATTTAGACTTTACTTAAACGAAATACATATAAACCTATCTTGTATAGTATTTCCACCTAGAAATAAATCCATGAATTAATTTATTCAAAATAATTCGATGACACCTAATATAAATTGATTATATTATTTTGACTAATCCAATTGATCTATAATTTAATCAATAAGCTGCTCCTTTCCATACTCCAAAGTTGACCCGTTTAGTTCAAGCTCACATGTTTAATGTGTACGATCCTGTAGGCTTGTCTTTATGTTAGCAGTGGACCTATGGCTCATAGACTATAGTTGGGCTCTAGCAAGCCATTACAGCCCCCAATTAAGACAGAGACTGCAGTCTAATAGAAGTTGCAACCCTGTAGTTTAACTTATATATTCTATGTCATTGATATCGGTGTCCAACACAGAGGTATGGTGTCATCACCCTCTTATGTGTCCGGACATTAACTTGATCTCGAATGAACTGATGCTCATAAACAAGTTTCAACTTGTTTGGGTGTGGCCACACTTTTATCAGTTGTACTCATCAAGTGGCCGGTGATATCTCCTCAGTGGACTACTGAGTGACATTTCCATTTGCATATTCGTGGCCTTGCCATGTTCACTAGCACACCTGAATGTACCCATACTTGGCACCTTGTTATAAGCCCTTTAGGCGTATACCAAAGTGTGTGAGTTCACATACGACACCATAATATGTTCAGGTCAAAGGATCCAATATAAATACTACACAAGAATCACTTGTGATACTATACCATATGGATTTCTCGTTTAATGAATCTATCCAGTATCATGCCCCATTACATGTACCCATAAGCTTGATTGAAAATCAATATTCAATAGCCCGTAAGACACATTATACAATCAAGGCTATGATAGTCTTTGGTTCCATTTATTCCCATGACTGGAACAGACTATGGATGGCTTTATGGTTATATCATTTCCCTATCTATGGTCTCACTGCCAAGTGCATGACACTTGTCAACATGGATATAGATATGACCATTGGATACTCTATTTATAATATTGCATAAGATATATAACAAACAAATTAATGCCTTTATTTAATAACACAAATGTACAATACATCAGTCTATTAAAAGATCCAAAATGTACAATATAATACAAGGACTAATGCCTTAGGACTAGAGCATTCCCAACACTAATATTGTATGCATGTATGTATGGATGACGTGACATGGTGGATGCCTGATATGCGAGTGACATGAATGCTTATGCGGGATAGGTATGGATATGATACTTGGGGAGCATACATACAAGGGTTTAGTACTAGATTCTGCTAGTCATAGTGTTATTACCCTTGGGGTACCTAAGAGTGATACTAAGTCTTCAAATCTAAAATGACCTAGGGGTTTGAGGTGCATGTGAGTCTACACATGGACAGAGGTTCGATACTTAGGGAGTATCAAAGAGGGATATCTTTTAAAGATAGGTGAGCATATGAACTCCTTATAGTAACCGTGGGTTACAGTGGTCATAGAGTCATATCTAAGGTTTATCTAAAGATGGTCATATGTAAGTTCACCAATATGGGTTTATTTATGCATAAATGACACACAGTTATAGCTGCATTAAAATCTTTAGCGTTTATGTCATGTAAGTTGAGGGATATGAATGAGATTCCTTTCACACGAAAATAATACATATCGCTACATGAAAGTTGTTAGTGTATGCATCATACAAAAATGAGTTTATGAATGAGGTTATTTACATATGAAAATAATATCTATGGCAGCACAAAACAATGAGTTAGTATCACACAAGTGTTTAATATATGTATGAAAGAATGATTATAATGGTATGGTATGGTATAGTGAGTAAATCACGTAGCACATTGCATGCAAATGGAAATTCCTAACCTTATTTCTCCATGTGGTTGAAAAGTTAATATTCTAACCAAGTCCTAGGTGGGAGTCTCTTTGATCATCAACAGAGGATGATAAAGGCAAAACTATAGATAAATACATGTATTGTTTTGGTATCGTAGTGGAAATTACTATGGTTACTTATATGGGTTCAGTCCAAGTTCGGATAACATCAAAGTCCCTATAGTAAATATATACTCCTCACTTCTCCTCTCTCAAGAGTTTATGCGAAGAGGTACGAGGCTATAGGTGGTATTTTGTATCTGTGCCCCTACAAATTGGCAGAATGTAGGTGACAATTTCAATAGTCCACCGGGCTAAAAATGGTACCATAACCTAGTGCTTAATCTAGCTAATATGCAATGTACATAAAATGCTACAAAAAGGTTTCTTGAAACTATTTTAATTAGATACTTTCGATGCTCGTAAAAATTTTTTAAGTTTTGAAAATCTTTTAAATAGAAATCCCCAGCAGAGTCACCACTGTGAGCAGATGATGTTTTTAAATACACGCAACGCGACGAAGTGAACTGGAGAAAATTTTTTTAATTTATGGTTTTGTTTTATAATTATAATACGAAATAGAAAATCATATTCAAGAGCACAATTCCAAAAAAGATATAAGAGTCACCACCCGGCTCAGCTTAACCGGGAAATTTAGGTATAGCAGAAACTAGGTGAGGGCCACTATACCTTCCAGAGATTTAAGTTCGGATGAGTCACTTACTTATTATCTAATTAAAACAAACGTTTCAATAACCAAATTATAGCATTTCAAGGACTAAATTGATTTTATTTAGAGTATACGACATTCATGTAAGGTATGGGAAACAATAAATAAATTAATTATTACAACCATATCAAATCACATAAACTACCCTAGGGGATACATATAAATCAAATGGGGAATAGGGATACAATCACCTAAAATACATGGGTTTATCTAGCATAATAATAAAAAATCCTAACATACATCAAATCTTGCAAAACAGAAGTTAGTACATGAATAATCGCATGTAGAACTCAATCAAGATAGAATGGGATAATAAGGGAATCGGGGTCATGCATTTAGAAAGGATAGCCGGGGAGACTCGACTAGTCTCACCGACTAGACTTGGAAAATGTTTTGAAATGTTTTTGTGTTCATTTTTTAAAAAACGATTTTGAAAATGATTTTTCAAATTAATTATTTAATATGGCTAGTGAGTCAGATATCAGGAAACTAGGTCTTAGTCATTGTTTTGTTCTAATACATACTTCTGGAATGCAAATCTAAGGCTGAAATATCATAAAGAGCATGAAAATTGGTTTTCGGTAAGTATGTCTCAAACTAACAGCTGCATGGGTGTTTACACAACAGACGTGTGGCTGTATTTTTACATCCGTACTGCTATTACTTCAAGACCCGTGAAAACTTTTATAGTTTTAATCTGAGAATCACAAGCTTTTGTAGTTTTAATCTGAGAATCAACAACCATGCAGCTGTAACTGCAACAGCCGTATGGCTGTAACTATAGCCGTGCGGCTGTTGCAACGGCCGTACGGCTCTGGCTTTCAATCTAGAACTAAAAAATAGAGCAGTTTAAAAATGATGCAAATGATGCCCAAACACAGCACAAACAAGTCAAATACTTAGGTTTTTTAAATATTTACCCTTGTAGCATGGATCCACAGCTTTAGGAAGTGAAAATCTTCAAGAAAAAGCTCTGATTCGAACCCGAACTCTAAGTTCCGGAAATGGTTTCAAACTCTAAAAGTTAAGCTTTTGGTATTCAGATTTGTCTCTAAACCTATTAGAATCCTTAATGAAGTGTTTTCCCTAAGATTTCTAACCAACTTTAAGCCTAATAACAGAGATTGAAGATGAAAATTAAAGAAAAAGCTTAGATTTCTTTCTTCCCTTTTCTTCCTCTTTCTCACTCTAAAAGTTGCCAACCCCTTAAACCAGAGATCAAAGGTCTTTATATAGGCAAAAAAATTGGTCTTTCATTGTAAAATCTGCTTAGAAAATCCAAAAAATCATTTTCAAGAAGAGTCATAGTTTCTACCAGAGATCAACAACCATGTGGCTGGTCGAGCAATAGCAGTGCGGCTGATGATGCAACAGCCATGCAGCTCTAGTTTCAGCAGTGCGGTTGTTGTTCCCAAGCAGCATCCTCTTCGTCCGAGAAATTTTCTAAGGCTTGAAGTTTTATCGACCGGAGCTTTGATCTTGAATTGACTTTAACTCTTGCGACTGTGGAAAGATATGGAAGTGAATAAACAACTCAATCATCATCAAAATCGGAGATGAAAAACTCATGCTCAAATGCATATTTGGTATCTAAACTATTTCACCTGAGACATGCAGTCTAATTTTTCTTTTTTTTTTTTGGTATAGAATATTATGCGTAATTTAGGTGCACGAGTATAACTCCATCCAAATTACAAGTTTCTCCTTTTTACTAATTCTAATGTAATTTAGACATATTAGTAGAATGATGTCTAAATTAGGCAACTGGGTTGAAATGCATGTAATAGGTCAAGGGAGAAAAGGCTAAATTGTTGGAGCATTAAAGCTTATTGTGTCGATGCCTGTAGATGATCATCAAGAGCACCTTTCACACCATCTGTCCAGTTGGCATTAAGTTTTCAAATTTTTGTTTGGCTACTGCCAATTATTTTTGGCGCATTTTTCTTTTGCTGTTATTTTTTCTAGCTTCTGGCATCACTTGTACTCTATAAAAACTAGTATAAGATCATAATGTTAATCATCCCATTATGAAATGAATTCTCAATTTTAAATCAAATTTCCTCATGGTATTAGAGCAATGGTTCGTAAGATGAGAAATTAGAAAGTGATAGAAGTTCACCAAGGAGAAACATTCCCTAGAGAAGACGACGAGTATGAGAACTTTATTGATATGGAGATCAGTAGCAATAGAGAATCAACATTGTCACTATAATTAGATAATCCAAGCTTTATCTTAATCACAACACCTTTAACAGGATACAAATTGGTTTCTTGAAAGAATGCAATCATTCACGTTCTCATAGTAAAGGATAAGTTGCATTTCATCCTTGACACAGAAGAAGTTCTTATAGAAGGAACCCTAGAATTCTAAAAATGGAAGAAGAATGACTGTTTAGTCACTTCCTAGATCCTGAATACTATCTCAAAAGAGATAGGTAAAGGTTTTCAGTATGTGGCATCAATAAAAGAGCTTTGGAATGAGTTAGATCATAAATTTGGTGATAAAAATATACTTCTCTTGTACAAGCTGAAGAGAAAACTGAGTCTGCTTACATAAGGTAACATGTGCTTAATGTAATATTTCAATCGATTAAAGAGGTATTGGGATGATTTGCTTTTACAAAGGCCTCTACTTAGTTGTAAGTGTAGAGTTGCTAGAAATTACATTTGTAATGCTTTTCAAAAATTCATTGATTTTTATGAAGAAGATAAGCTAAGTCAGTTTTTCATGGGACTATATGATCATGTGAGAAAACAAATTTTACTATTAGATCCACTGCTAGATGTGAACAAAGGTTGCTCATTGTTCTTTGAATTGAGAAATAATCTGAGATTTCTAATGAAAATTCATTTGAAGTTGCAGTTTATTCAAATGTTAGATCTGTTGGAAATACCTTAGTCCCGAGGCATTGGTCCTTGTATATGTATTGTACATCTATTGGATTTATGTATTATACATTTTATGTCATTAAATAAAGGCATTAATCTATTTATTATATACCTTGTGCTATGTTTAAAATAGAGTATCCAATGGACATATCCATATCCATGTTGACAAGTGTCATACACTTGACAGTAAGACCATGGATAGGGAAAATGATATGACCATAAAGAGATCCATAGTCTGTTCTAGTCATGGGAATGAATGGAACTAGAAACTCTGATTAGCCTGGTTGTATGGAGGTGTCTTACCGGTCATTAGATATGGGATGTCAACCAAGTTAATGGGTACATGTAAAAAGGGGCATGGTACTGGATAAATCCACTAAATGAGAAATCCACAAGGTAAAGTATCACAAGTGATTCTCTTGTAGTACTTGTATGGATCCTTTAACATGACCGTATGATGGTGCTGCATGTAAAGTGGCATACTTTGGTATATGCCTAAAGGGCCTGTAAAAGGGTGCCAAGTATGGGTATGTTCGGGTATTTCACTAAGCATGGCAGTACTATGGATATGCAGAAGGGAAATGTCATTCAGTAGTCCACTGGGTAGATATCACCAGCCTCTTGATGAATGTAACTGATAAGAGTGTGGCTACACCTAAACAAGTTGGAACTTGTTTGTGAGCATCAATTCATTCGAGATCAAGTAAATGTCTGAACACAAAAGAGGGTGATCAATCCATGCCTCTGTGTTGGACACCGATATCGATGACATGGGATGTACAAGTTTAAACTACAGGGTTACGATTACAGTCGGACTGCTATCTTTGTCTTAATTGGGGGCTGCAGTGGATTGCGAGAGCCCGTCTGCAGTCTGTGGGCCATAGGCCCACTGCCAACATAAAGACGGGCTCATAGGATCGTACACATAGAATGTCTGAGTTCGAACTAGTCGGATCACCTGTGTACTTGGAGTATACTAATTGAAGAGATAAATATTAATCAATTAAATTAAAGATCAATTGGATTGGTCAATATAATTTAATTGACATATATTTATATTTATTGGGTTGGACAAAGTTGATTTAAATAAATTAACTTGCGAATAAATTTCATAGTAGAAATTTAATACATATATAGGTTTATATGTATTTGTTTCTAGTCAAATCATAAATTAATTTATTGGGTTAATTCCAAATGGCAAATCTATTTAATTTAAATGACATGTATCTTATATAATTATATAAATACATGCATAGAAATTAAATTAGAATTGATTAGGAATTAAACCTTACTAATTAATTAGGATTTATGGAATTATGGCATTAATTCCATTTATAGAAAAAAAGTTAAAACACCTAATAAATACAGGCCATGATTTAAAGCTAATTGGAGGTTTTTCCTTAATGGAATTTTAGGCCATAATGGTTTTTGAGGGAGCTAAAATTTTCGGCCATGGCTATGGATTCTTGCTTTTCTCTTTTGATTCGTCGCTAGTACGGGTTGGACTCGATAGGCGTTCGTGTACGTGAGAGTGGAGGGAATCGGTTTCGGTTTCTGCAGCCATCTCTAGAAGAGATATTCTTGGTGAGAATCAAATCTCTTCTATTTCAATTTTAATATTTTTAATTTCCACTTCAATTGCTCGTGGGCATGGATTTGAGGAAATCACCGTGTTCTTTCTTATTTAATTGGGTGATTTCCGGTGAAAATTCCCAACAAGATCTACAAGCAATAAAGTTGAATCCTCTTACACAAAGAAGATGCTAAGTATGATTACTAGGATTAGACATGTCATTACTAGATCAAGCTATTTTCAACTCATTGACTATCTAGACTGGTGGAAAGGTCCCAAGAAGACAAGTAGAGCTACTGGATCAAATGAATTTGGTGAAAATAGATTTAATGGAAAGAAAAGTGGAGGTTAACCTAGAAGCAACAATATTACTCATGATCAACATACCACAAACATTTCCAAGGAAAAAGTGGAGCATATGGTTTGAGAAGTGTATCACGGGATGAAAGGGAAGAGAATAGCTGGATCAAAAGTGTTGCAAGATTCACCTATACCTAAAGTTAATTTCATAGCTATTGCGAACTTTTCATTATTGTCACTCATGTATCTTTTTTTGCCTAAGAAGGTTAATTGGATCATTGATAATGGGGCTACTTCCCATATGTGATGTAAATCAGTTTACAAGAAATAACAAATGATAATGTCAGATGGCTCAGTGTAGTATGTCAGTAATACAGGCACTATAAAACTTTCACCAAACTTATTCTTGATGGATGTGTTGTACAGTCCATCTTTCAAATACAATTTGTTGTCAGTAGGACAATTATTGAAACAGTCTAAGATTGAGGTTATGTTTTGTGCTAACTGTTGTTGCTTGCAGGATTTGGTGAAACATGAATTCATTGTTATGCCTTGGTGGTTGAAGCCTTATACCTACTAAATAGAGAACCATTTTTCATCAGAAGTTATAAATAGAATAAAGCATTGTCATATTCTTAAATATACTACGAATGTAGTTTGTATTGCTGCAATGTGGCTTGATAGTTGGCATAAAAAGCTAGGCATGCCTCTTTTGATGTATTAAGTCATATTATAAATATTACAGTTTTTAGTGATTCCTCCACTTGTCCTATCTGTACTATTGGAAAACAACACATATTTACATTTAATAAAAGTAAAATACATACTACAGGAAGATTTCAATTGTTTCATTTAGATGTTTAGGACCCTTACTCAATATAATCTGTATTTGGAAAAGGATTTTTCCTTATAATTGTTATGATTGCACTAAATTTACTTGGATCATTCTGCTTCAGTTTAAATCTCAAGTATATATAGTTCTTGAGACCTTTCTTTCAAAGATGATAACTTAGTTTGATGTTGTTAAAATTATCCGTAGTGATGATGGAGGAGAGTTTGTCAACTACCAATATCTAACACTGTTTAATAAGCTTAGGATTTACATCAGTGATCCTGTTCTTATACCTACCAATAGAATAGGGCAGTTGAAAGAAAGCGTAAGCATATCTTGAGGTAGCAATGGCCTTCATGTTTCAGGCACATTTACCAATTCCATTCTAGGGAGAAGCTATTATTCATGCTGCAAATGTAAACAACATTTTGCCAAGAAAAATTCTAAATTGGCAAACACCTTTTAAGAGGTTTTATGGTAAATTACCAACTCATAAATCTCTACCTTGTTAGTGTATGTCCTGGTCCCAATGCATTGTTTCTCCATTTGTAGTATATTGTACATGTTATTAATAAAAAGTAACAAAGTATCCATTAATTGTGTTTGTACGCATGAATACCGATAACATTCTCTGAGCAGTCATGAGTAAGGAGTCAAACATAATTATAAAACTATCCCTAGTCTATTAGAATCATGAGAATGAGAATAACTAAAGACTAGCATGTGGCTTGATTAAATGGTGGTGTTTTACCAACCATTGGGCATGGATTGTCAATCAAGAACATGGGTACATGTGAGTTTACATGGTAGTGGATCAATCCACTATTGAGAACACCATATGGTCCCTATGTTATAGATGGTTCTCAAGTAGTACTTATATTTTATCCTTATACCTAATATTCCTATAAGCCTATATGTGAATTCACATTTCTTAACATACGTCTAATGGGCTTGTAACAAGGTGCCAATTATGTGTACGATTGGGTATGCTAGCGATCATGGTAGGACTAGTAGGGATGTGAAAGGACATGCCACTCTGTTAACTTAGAGTAGTTATCACTAGCCTCTTAATGAGTAGGATTGATAAGAGTGTGGCTACACCCAAATAAAGAATCATTGGATAATTACTTGTTTGTGAACTTTAATTTACTTGGTATCAAGGAATTTTCATGCATATATAGAGGTATCAAGGAATGTCCATTGCCAAGCCTCTTGTAGGACACCGGTATCATTAACAGAGAATGTATAAGTTACTACAGGGTTTATACCTCACATAAGATTGATATCTTCATCTTATTTGGCTAGCTACAATGGTTTGCCAGAGCCCACTTGTAGATTGTGGATATTAAGGTATTGGACCCACTACCAACATAAAATGAACCCACAAGATCTCATATAAAGATGTTTGAACGATATTGTCACAGACTTAATTATAATATATATTGGACATATATTATATATTTACTATGGAGCTTCATGTTAATTGTATTTATAAACTTTATGGTAAAGTCAAATTAATATAATTAACTTATGAGAAAATTGATTTTCAATCTATTAAATAATTACTTGGAGCAATTATTTTATGACTTGGACTAATTAAATTGGGATTAATTTAATTAATTGGGTTGTAATTAATTAATTATGATTTTATTAAATGGTAAATATATTTTAAAGCCAATTAAATAAGTTAAAGAATAAAACCTAATTCAATTAGGACTAGTTTTTATACACGAGTATAACAGCTAAACTTTTTCCCTAACCCTAGTAATCCAAAAATTCAGCCACCACCATCATAGTGAGCTAGGATATTCGATTTCATCCTATGCTAGCACAACATCCCATTCAGTAGGCATCCGTGTGTGGGGGAGTAGAGATTCTTCGTGCAAAGCCAGATTCAAGATCAATTCCAATTGCGGGGACAATATAGTTTGGTTTAATCTGATTGAGTCTTGGCTTTTTTATTCCATAATTTGTGCAATTGTTCCAAAAATCATATTCGAGTGCAAAGTATAATCGCTTCCACTATAGTTTGAATTTTTGTTTTGCACCGAGAGAATCCCAACATGTCTATTTTTGGCTGGGAATGCTTTTATAAAGTTCTTACATACATGCCTAAGTTTGATCCTAAAGCAAGGAGGGGAGATCTTGGTGGTTCTGTGGTTCAAAAGGGTTATAAAATATATGATTTAGATACTAACAAAATAATTGTATCTCGAGATGTGATTTTTCATGATAAGGTTTTTCCTTATGCACCTGATGTACGTAGCAGTTCTACTTTAATCACAGAATTGCTTTCATCTATTGGAGCAGCTTATTCAATTGATGTAGAAGTTTCATCCACTCCTAAAATATACAATAGACAAGGAAGTTTCCTTAGTTGGATGCAAGATTTTGTATCTCTTTCAGTTGATAGCATTTCTACAAGTTTATCTTCACTACAACAAATTTCACCTACATATGCTGCCTTTGTTTTTAATATCATACAACACATGGAGCTTAAAATTTTTGCAAAAACAATTCAGGATCCAATGTGGCTTCATTCTATGAAAGAAGAGTTACATGCCTTAAGGATAATTACATGGGAAGTAGTTGATCTGCCTGCTAGCAACAATCCTGTTGCAACAAAATCGGTGTATGGGATAAAGTACAATCCCATTGGTGAAGTTGATGGAGACAAAGCAAGACTGGTTGCAAAGGGCTATAACCAGTAACAAAGGATTGATTTTTATGAGTCGTTCAGTCCAGTTGCCAAAACTGTCTACTGTTAGAGTTTTTTTGGCTTTCGAAGCAGCAAAAGGATGGTCAATCTGACACATAGATGTCGATAATGCATATTTTCATTGTTTGATTGATGAAGACTTGTACTTACTTCCACCACAGGGATATCAACAAGCACAGAAAGGGCAATCATACAAACTCATTAAGTCACTCTATGGCTTAAAGCAAGCTGAGAGGCAATGGCATTATGAGATCTTAACCAAGCTACTTGATTATGCCTTTCAAAGGTCTATGAATGATTATTGTTTGTGTTTGCATCAAATAGATACATTTTACAGCTTTAATCATTTATGTGGATGATATTTTGATCATAGGAACAAGTGGTTCAGAGATTGCAGCAGTTAAGTCCTATCTGCATTCGTTGTTTACTATCAAAGATATTAGTTCAATAAAGTACTTTATAGGCATTAAGTTGGCCATTTCAGATTTAGGCCTTTTGATCTCTCAAACAAAATATATTGCTAATATCATCCAAGATGCAGGGTTGCAAAATGACAGACTTGCTATGAGTCCTTCCCCATATGGGATTGATTTGACATATATCAGAGACTTACATACTGATCCAGAACAATATAAAAGAAGTGTTGGAAGATTACTTTACTTGAATTTCACTAGGCTTGATATCACTTATGCAACTCAGTAACGAAGTCAATACATGCAGACACTAGGAGTTCATCATTATAAAGCATCTCTACAAGTGCTAAGACATCTTAAGGGCACTATTGATTATGTCTTATTTTATCCTCATAACACAGAGTTGAAGTTGACATGATTATATGATTCTGAATGGGGAGATTGAAAAGTATTGATGTGAGTGACGATATCAACCGCGACTTTGGTATGGAGCTGGAGTTTCTAACTAGGATGGATGCACTAACTATGGATATGATGCCGAAAATAAACCGATTTATATCACCCTTCAATTCGAATTAGCAAAAGCAATGTCTCCTTGCATAATATGGATTTCAAACATTCATGAGCTGGAGAGATAGTTCACTAATAGACTGAGGGATAAGTAATTCAAGAAGATCTTTATTAGGATATTGTGTCTTTTTAGGTGCATCACTGATCTCCTGGAAATTTAAAAAAAAAAAAAAAAAGCAATAGTCAACCATTCATCAGCTGAAGCAGAGTATAGAAGGATGGCTTCTACTTGTTATGAGGTGAAGTGGCTGAGTTACCTGCTCAATGATTTTGGTATTTCAATTCCACTTCCCCTCTCTTTGACATGTGACAGTCAAACAACAATTTCTATTGGAAAAAATCAGTTTTCCATGAGAAAATGAAGCATGTGGAGATCGATGGTGACTTAGTTAGAGATTGTGTCGAAGAGGGTTTCATTGCTACTGCACAAATGCTTCCTTCTTTATCCAAGATGGGATTTGTTTGCAACACCCAATTTCCATCTTAAGGGAGGGTTGTTGAAGCTTTGAAGCTTATGGTGTCAATGCCTGTAACTAATCATCAATAGCACCTTTCACACCATCTATCCAGCTGGCATTAGGATGTCAAATTTCGTTTGGCTGCTTTCAACTACTTTTGGCACATTTTTCTTTTGGTGTTATTTTTTCTAGCTTCTACCATCTTCTGTTGTATGTTATATAGGCTAGTGTAAGCTCATGATGTTAATCATCCCATTATGAAATGAATTCTCAAATTTAAATCAAATTTCCTTACAAATCAAAAGGTTATGGGCAAAAAGATAATTAGTGTAAATGAAAAGGGCCAAAAAGGTGTTTATGCTCGAAAATAAATGAAGGTAAAAATGAGATAATAGTGAAATAGCAGGCAGGGAAGTCGTAGCCTAAGGACAGTTTTCGAGTTTATGGGTACAAAATCGTACGGTGCGTTGGCATTTCTTTCCTTGAAAGGTTAATTAAGCAGTTGGCTTTTGGTTAAAACTAGAACTAAGCTAAACTCACCTCAACAAAATCCCCCATATGCTGTCCCCACCATATATTCGCTAAATCTTGGGTGTTTTACCTTTTTAATCATGTTTTACTGTGTTTACAAGATACTGGGAGACAATAGATCGTGGGAATACAAGAAAATTTTAACAAAATAATATTTGATTAACATCTAATTAATTATATCTTATGTCCTTTCTACCTTTAGTTATTAGGTGGTTAAGCATTCTTCAATCATGAATTTTTAGCATGAGTGAGCACAGCTCTTTTATTATTTAAATATTTAAAAAAAATAATAAAAAAAAGTGTACAAAAGACTCTCCATGTCATCAAGCATTCCAAAAGAAAAGAAAAGTACCAATTTATTATATACAATTTCTATATATTAAAAATTACTAGTTGGCTTGTTGCCAATCAGTATCTACTTTATCCTTTATGGAATCATAAATAATTAAATTAAAAAAACAACTAGGTAGCATATCAAGATGTTTGATGGAGGAAATTATAAGCAAAATCATTGAAGAATTTTTCCCCGATTGAAGCTCAAATTACCCCCTAAATTAAGGGTTAATTGGCTGACTTCTACAATATGATACTGAAATCCAGTTGGTTTTAGCAAAATTTGGACAAATAAAATCTGATCACACCATATAACCTTTAGTACATGCAAACTCAATAAATTTGTCTTTCACCTGCCCCCTCTACGGTGAGAAAAATCATTGATGCTTATTCCTAAAATAATAATAATAATAGAGGAAGAAGTATTGTTGAAAATCTCAAATGACTTTGGAGATGATTAACAAAAGTGGTAAAATAAACATATTCAGGTCACTGATTTTTTTTTTTTTTTTTTTTTTCAATTTTACTGGTTAATGGTGTATTTAATTGGAGGGATGAATTGGAGGGAGTAATGAAATTAGGTACGTAGGAGGGGTACAAGTAGGAAGGATGAGCGATTATTTTTGGTTTGAGTCGTTTAATTTAATATGAAAACAGTGGAAGGGAAGCAAATAATTTTTTCCATAAAGTGATGAGTAAAAAAATTACATATAAATATTGTGATGTGATTAAAGTTACTTATTTGCACTTATAAAAGTGATAATAAAAAATTATATTGCATTGTCCCAATTTAATATAGCATTTTTTTTATTTGGTATTTTCTAAATTATAAAGAAATTTCTTTTCATAAAATTAGATATTTTCTAGACTTCTTAATACATCACAATTATTATACATGATATAATGGACAAATTATATCAAATTTATCTTGAAAAATGCTCTAGCAATCCAATGCAAATGTAATTAGAAATTGTAATAATTTAATGTTAAATCACTTATATTAACAAAATGAAGATGATTTAATTTGTAATGATTTGATTTGATAATAGTATTTCCAAAATATTTCAGTGAGACGCTATATATATATATATATAAAGAGAGAGAGAATATTTCAACGAGATAACCTGATATTTAAAAAGATGATTACTTTGAGTTAGACTCATTGTTATAATTTTTGGATTTTTGTTATTGCTGCGTAATCATGGGTTGTATTTTAGTGAGCATCATGCTTACTACTTAATAGTAGCAATCAAAACATATTTGACATCATATTAAGATAATTAAGCATATGAAAATAATTTTTACTGTTGCCCACCAAATACATTCTTGAATCTCCTTAGGCGTTGAGGAAAAGAAAAATGTTTTAAAGACCCACCAAGTGAGAAAAATAAATACATACAAATGTATTTTTGAGAAAAAAAAAGAAATTCAACAAAAAATAAATAAATATATACAAAACGTGGGCTAAGGGTCATTTTTATAATGATATCAACTTAATGCCGTTGATTCTTTTGGAAATTAATGGCATATGATCACTTTCATCCCAATGTGGTAAGGTTGGTCGCAAAAAGAATTAACATGCAATTATCATCTTGGATTTGGCAAACCATCTAAATTAGGGGTGAGCATGGACCGGTTCGGTTCAAAAACCGAACCAAACCAAACAAACTGATCCAAAAAACACTGTATTTTATAAACCAATCCGATCCAAACTAAATTTTGGTTCAGTTCAGTCCAAACCGAACTAGTTTGGTTCGGTTCGGTTTGGACTAGCTCGAACCAAAAACATCAACTTAAAAAAAAAATTGAATATAAGTAGTTTGTTTTAAAAAAAAAAAAAGAAATACAAAAAAATTAACTTAAAAAAATAGTAATACTAAATAATACTATTACATCACAATAAAATACTAAAATTCTCTTCCTTTTTTTTTTTTCAACTCTCAAGTTTTAACAACTATAAATTAGCATAAAAAAATCACAATATAAAACTATAAAAGAATATAATGTCTAAAATTCTCTACAATTAGTATATATTAATTTTATAATTAATTTGAATATTTTACCAATTATTCGGTTTTTCGGTTTTTTCGGTTTTGAACCGAACCAAACTGAACCGAACCGAAATCCACACTTCTTCATAACTTAAAACCAAACCGAACCAAACTATGAAATGGATCGGTTTGGTTTTTCGGTTTTTAGACATTGGTTTGGTTTTGCTCACCCCTAATCTAAATTCCTACTTGAAAGCATCTTATAGGTTATAATATCGGTTGGTTCGGTTCACTAACCGAATTGAAAAAAAAACATAACTAAACTGATATTACCTTTATTTAGCGACCGAAATTGAAACGAGTTTTTGGATAACTGAAAATTAACTTACCAAAAATTTTAGTTTAGTTCGGTTTTGAATCCAAATAACCAAAATTAAATAAGTTATTAATTTAATTTATTTTTTTACTTTTATTTGTACTACAAGAGAAAAAAAAAAAAAAGAATAAATAAAGTACATTTAACCAATAAAACAATTTTATATAATATATATGAAAAAATAAAAATTAAGGGCTACATACAATGAAATATTAAAAAAATTAAACAATTATCAAAGTTCAGTTGGTTTATGTTTTAATTTTCTAAAATCGAATCACATTTTTCATAAAAATTAAAATCGAACCAAACCAAACTAGAAAAATAACCGAAAAACAAAGTTTTTTTTGTTAATTTAGTTTTGTTTCGATAATCGGTTATAGTCTGCCCTACTCCTTGCCTTCATAATATCTCTAGCCTTAAGTATCCCCCCCCCCCCCCCCCCCCCCCCCCAAAAAAAAAAAAACAAAAAAGGATACGAGAGCATAAAAAATATTAAATTTTTTCTTTGAGAAATATAACACATAAACAGTTGGATTCACTAAAAGAAACATAAGATTTGGTAGCAAAAACTTTTCTTGCCAATAGTATAAAAATTGATGTGGTAGCTTTAGATATCAATATAAATTAAAGTATATGTGTATTATTTTTTTTTTAATAAAGTTTGAATGTATATATTAATTTGGTAATAAAAATTTATATAATTTTGTTGGGATTGTTGTACATCTACGCTACAAGAAAATTAATAATACCAACGGATTAGGAAGGATTTTTACTTGGATATGATAGCAGTTTCCTTGATAATATGCTCATTGCTAATTAGATAGAAGTGTATCACCAACAAAACTTTTTACACATACATTTAATTACCAATAAAATTTCTTTTTTATTCTTTTAGTTTATATTTTTTCTTGCTAATTTTTTTTTAAGTTTTTTAATTTTCTTGTTGCTGGTAGATGAATTTTTTAGCTGTTTTGCTGTAATATTTTTTACCAAATTATTTTTTTTTATTATATTAATGATTCACCAATCTCCAACCATATTTAACCAAAATAGCAAAATTAAAGGAATAAAAATTTTTAAACCCCACACCCCAACCCCTTCCCTTTGTTTGGCTTAAGCGAATGACATGGTTTTTATTAGATTGATTACCTCGCCTACATTTGCAAATCATATTTTGAGAAAAATTGTTATGAGTAGCCTAAAGCAACTCATGTTGACTCTAACCAACACCTCCATACGAGTAAAGGACAACTACTTCTTTGTCCACCTCAACAATTTTTTCCAAAGTCTTTTTCTTTTTTCTTTTTTTTTTTTTTTTTTTTTTCCTCTACAAGTCATATTCATGGAGTTGCTAATGAGGAGCTAAAGTGGTTTCTTTTATTGTTATGGGAACTAAATAAAAGCTAACCATAGAAAAAAACATATAAAATAAGGTATATTGTATCAAATCTGTTTGTTGATATTTTCTGATACAATTCTGATACTTTGCGTACTGTATTTTATGTATTAATTTACATGTTTTATCTGTAATGAAAAATCACCTAAACTGATTTCTTTTATTGTTATGGAATTAATGCATAACACAGTACATAAAGTATCAGAAATAGATGGAAAATGTATAAAAAAAATGTATAAGTATAAAAAATGTATTTTTGATACATTTCTGATACAATACTGACGATAGGAAAAAAAATAGAAAAAAAAAAAAAAAATATATATATATATATATATATATATATATATATATATATATCCATTCGACGATAAAATAGAAATGAAAAAAACTTGGTAAAACGAAATATCGAAAAAATGAACGGTTTGAGAGATAAATGAAAGAATAACGTTTAAATAATAAAAGAAGAGAGAGAGAATAATATGGAGAATTGAAAAATGCTTGAAGCGTATAACAAAAATTAGCCATAGTTTTGAGAGTATTTTTGAGAGATTTAGAGTAGAGCGTATTTTTTATATAATTGTTGAAAAAAGTATTTTTTTTTAAATTACCCAAAAAAAATTGTCTAAGCCTACTCCAACCTGTATAAAAATTAATTCAGGATCAAGTGTGACCTGACTGAAATTAGAATAGCAATTTCAAGTCTAATCTAAGTCCATCTGCTAAAATTGATTGCTTTATTATTATTGTTATTCAATTTTTCTTAATAATCCAACTATAACAAAGATAATATGAAAAAAAAATATAATTACATAATATAATACTACAAAACTAATATCATCTAAATAAATTTTGTAAAAAAATTTAATAATAAATTTAGAAACTATTTATATGAAGTATAAGCTAAAATAAAAAATAAAAATAAAATATTGAAGTATATATTAATTGGTTAGGTTCGGGTCGGATTTGGATATTTATACAAATTTCAAGTTCAAACCGTTAAACTTAGAACTTCACTGGACTCAGATTTGGATAGACCTAATAAGTAAAATGTATGTTTAAGACAATTTTGAGAGAGAATCTCGATAGGCTTACGGTATTCAGCCCAATAAATTGGTCTAGTACATCTCCACTAAAAGTATTGTTATTTGGAAAATAATTTCAACCAACATTTTAAGAGATCTTCATTGAATTTCCAATTTTTTTATGGCACAATCTTTGATTTGTGGAGCATAATTGGATAAATGATTTAACTTATTTGAAAGAAAAAGAACATTGGGTATGTATATTTGATTATGTTAATCAAATAATGGAAACTCTAGGTGATCCTTAAACATACAAAAGTTCAAAAGTTAAATGATTCTTACTTAGAGTTTGTAGGATATAAAAAAAAAAATAAAATAAAAATGAATATCTTATCTTGAGAAGTATTGTAAATTTTTTCTAAATTAGCTCTTAGATTTTAATTGGGTATATTTAGGTCTTATATTAGCCAAAATTTGTCATGTAATCTGTCTCTTGATCGACAGTTTCAAAAATGTAGATTATATTGACATAAATAGAACATTTAGTTTGACCAAAAATCTTTTGTAATGTGCCTGTAATATATCACTAATAAAATCTTTGCTCTACTATCAAATTTTGAGATAAGTTAAACTTGTATGTGTCAAAATTGAAATTTAACATAAAATTTCTAGTAAATGCCGGGAGTAGTTACTCGGAGAATACAAAAACTTTTTTCCATTTAAAGATTAAACTAACAAATTAGACTAAGAACTTATATTAAATTACATGTTTGGCCAAATAATTTGTGTGAGAAAAATACGAGAGGTAAAGAGAAATTTTATAATGGGCTGGGTCCATGTTGATCGTTCTAACAAAAAAAGACATATAAATAATATGAATATTGGAAAAATAAAAAATATTTATATATCAGCGTTTCATTGAGAAAGTCTGTATGAATTGGATTCAGTATATAATTTCAGTACCAATTTAACATCAAGATTAAAACAAAAGAGAGAGACTAAAATAGTATCAGGTTAGAGGTCTGCAAGTCACATGGACTTGACCACAGCAGAAACAACACACACAATCTGGTAATAATCTAAAAAGGCAAGGGCATTTCCGTACCTCTGTTCCCTTATAAAGTCCTTCCTTTCCTTTTCTCAAGCATTCTATCGCCACCAACACCACCATTTTACTCCACTCTCCTCTCCATTTCTCTCAACAAACAATTTTCCCCCAAAAATTATGTCGAAGTCCAACCGAATCCGCCACATTGTTACAATCCAACAGATGCTCAAGCGCTGGCGCCGGAAGGCTAGAGCCACCGCCTCTCGCGCTCCCTCCGATGTCCCAGCCGGCCATGTCGCCGTCTGCGTCGGATCTAACTGCCGTAGGTTTATCGTGCGCGCCACCTACCTCAACCATCCTATCTTCAAAAAACTTCTCCTTCAAGCCGAGGAGGAGTACGGCTTCGACAACTCTGGTCCTTTAACCATTCCTTGCGACGAATCTCTTTTCGAAGAGATTCTCCGAGCAGTTTCCGGATCAGATTCAGATCGCTTTGATATTCAGAGGTGCTGCCACGTCAGCTTGAGGAGTAACCTCGAGTTTTTGGGCGAATCAAGGCCGTTGCTTCATGGTTAACTCTTTTTTTTAAAACTTAAACTCGTTGTGGCTCAGTTTCGGAGTTGGAACGGACTAACGATATTTTGTTTAATTAATTAATTAATTATTAGTTTTAGAATTAGCGGCTCTTTTAATTTTTAATTTTCCCTTTTTTTTTTTTTGGGACATTGGAGATGGCGAGTATGGTTTTTTTTTTTTTTGGGTAACCGAGTCATCCCGAGTTGAAGATAGAGAAAACAAGGGAGTATGATTATGTATGGGATCATGATGATAACTATCTCTTGTAAATTATGACTCTTATCGGCTTAAGTGCCACACAGATGAAATGCTTAATTTATATTGAAAGAAAAGCATTTGTTTAGTATTGAAATAGCAATTTATTTGGTATGCATTGTGTATGATATAGTTAGATAGAATCATATTAAGGAGATCAAAATGTGGATAACGAAAAATATCTCTCAAGAAAATGTAAGATAATAAACGTTTATGTTAATTTGACTGAGTTTTACGTTAATTGGTGTTGGTTGATTCAATCACCCTTAAAATTTTAACACTAAAATAATATTAAATATAATTAACAGAAAAGCTACCACAATTTTCCAATATTTCTCGTATTCTTGCACAAATATTATTTTTATACTTGACAATAAAATACTAAATATTCTTGATATAAAATAAACACAAAACAGGTTGGAGGGAGAACCAAAATCCTTCTTTACTTTTTGGTATTTTTTCTGTATCTACTACCTGAAAAATATTCTCTCTCTCTCTCTCTCTCTCCATTTTTATCGAAGAAAAACGTTCTCTTGCTACCTATATTAACCTATAATGATTCAAAGAATATCATTAGCAAATAGTCAAATTAATTTAAGTTATTCCATATTTTCACTAAATGAACTTCTTGTTTCATGCTATGTTTTTATGGATGGAAATAATAGAAATTATTATAAATAAATGTCATCATTTTATTATGAAATGATTTTCTTTTATATATATGGCGTGAATTCTTAGTCAACAAAATATACTAATATTCTTTTCTGGTAAAAAATTATATATTCATATTTAAATTAACATATATAAAGATATGAATGTTATCCTTCTTTATCTTTTTTTTTTTTTTTCGGTTAGTTTTGCATATGCTCTATAAGAACTTTTATTTCCTATATACGCAAAAAAAAAAAAAAAAAAAAGGACCAATTTGGCCTTTTAAATTAGCTTATAAGATCTGTTGTAGCCTAATACAACAATGCATCTATACGAGGAAGATCAATCGTTTTTTATGTTGATTCGACGGTCATTGAAAATGATGAAAGACTTAACCCTAAGATTTACCTTGACTGCCTTAGTTATAATGGTTGACTTGGATGAAAGCTTTAGGGCATGTTTGGTTCAGCTGTTAGCTAATAGCTGTTTTCGTTGTTGTTGCTGTTAGCTGTTTGCTGTTCATGTTAATTGTTTGCTGATGCAGTAAGTTGTTAGCTAATTAATTGATAGCGTTTGGTAAATTTAGTATCAACTTGTTGAAATGTTAAAAGACTAATATAGATATATATTTTATGTTGGAAATTTGATTGCAAAATCTGTAATTATATTTTGAGATTTAATTAATTTGTTAGAAATAGATAAAAATTAGATTTTGAATTTAAATTATTATCTATTGGTTACTGATTTTATGTGATATAGTTATCTTATAAGCCTATAAATAGGCATTAACAGTTCTCTAATAAAGTGTGCCCAAGGATACTGCAAATGAATTTCTCAGTTTATGTTTCCTCCTCTCTTGAAAACCTACAATTGGTATCAAAGCGTTAAGGATCTTAAGGGCATGTGAGGATGTACTATCAAAATAAACACTTGAGAGATTAAATATCTGTTTTTTGTGAGAAAGAATAATGCTTGCACAAGGAGAAGTATAAGTGGTTCAAATGCAAAAGGTTTGGGCACGTACAAAAATTACAGAATTGCAAATGAAGAAAGTACAATTATTAAAAAAAAAAAATTCTTTTGAGATATAATGGTGAGAAAGTGCACCAAAAATTGATGAGAAAGTACATCAAAAATTGATGTGAAAGTACATCAACAACTATTGACTGCGATAAGAAGTACATCGTGCAACATTTGTGAAGAGAAGTGCTTTAACAAGATTCAGGAAGATAATAATATGAAGAGATTGTGCTCCATGAAAATTTATTTTTCTTTTACAGATTTTGAATCAAGAGGAAGTGTTGGAAATTTGATTACAAAATCTGTAATTATATTTTAAGATTTAGTTAATTTGTTAGAAATAGATAAAGATTAGATTTTGAATTTAAATTATTATCTAATGGTTACTGATTTTATGTGATATAGTTGTCTTATAAGCCTTTAAATAGACATTAACAGTTCTCTAATAAAGTGTGCCCAACGATACTGCAAATGAATTTCTCAGTTTATGTTTCCTCCTCTCTTGAAAACCTACAATTAGTATCAAAGCGTTAAGGATCTTAAGGGCATGTGAGGATGAACTATCAAAATAAACACTTGAGAGATTAAATATATGTTTTTTGTGAGAAAGAATAATGCTTGCACAAGGAGAAGTATAAGTGGTTCAAATGCAAAAGGTTTGGGCACCAAAAAAAATTACAGAATTGCAAATGAAGAAAGTACAAATATTAAAAAAAAAAATTTCTTTTGAGATATAATGGTGAGAAAGTGCACCAAAAATTGATGAGAAAGTGCATCAAAAATTGATGAGAAAGTACATCAACAACTATTGACTGCGATGAGAAGTGCATCGTGCAACATTTGTGAATCAACAACTATTGATTGCGATGAGAAGTGCATCGTGCAACATTTGTGAAGAGAAGTGCTTCAACAAGATTTAGAAAGATGATAATATGAAGAGATGGTGCTCCATGAAAATTTATTTTTCCTTTACAGATTTTGAATCAAGAGAAAGTGTTAGAAATTTGATTACAAAATCTGTAACTATATTTTAAGATTTAGTTAATTTGTTAGAAATAGATAAAGATTAGATTTTGAATTTAAATTATTATCTAATGGTTACTGATTTTATGTGATATAGTTGTCTTATAAGCCTATAAATAGACACTAACAGTTCTCTAATAAAGTGTACCCAAAGATACTGCATTTACAGTATTCAGTTATTAATTTTTCAGTTTATGTTTCCCCCTCTTGAAATCCTACATTTTATACCATTATACAAAAATAATAATATTACATAAATATTAGTAAAAATAATTAGATAATAAAAAATTTAAAAATAATTTTTATTACACTTCAAAAATTATTATTTTCATTAAATAGCAACTTCATAAGCGTACAAAAATAATTTAAATTATAGTTTCATCTATGTAAAATGTATCAAAATAATATGTTTTTAATTAATGACTAAATTAATGTAAATAAATTTAACAAAAAGTGAAACTAGTCTAAATAAATTAATTTGAGGAATTGATCTCGCTTAATTTTCAACATTTATAGAGATAAAAAAAATTCATAAAAAATCTACATATTTATATAAAAGTATAATTTATTATTTTGGAAAGGTTAAATTACCCAAATAATTATAAAAAGCTTTTCGTGAAAAGCTCTTTTTTCCTGCAGAACAGCTAAAAGTAGCTATTTAAAATTTTTAACAAAACGCTAGTTTTTCTGCTTTTCGGATTGAAAAGCTAAAAGCTGCTACGAAAAGCAGAAACAAACGCCCTCTTAATCCTGAGATTAAAGCGTTGAAGTGACCGTTGATAATTTTTGATAAAATATTTTATGAATACTTGTTTTTGCTATTCCCACAAACATTCTGATGCTAAAA
The DNA here is from genome assembly GCA_039660915.1 of Euphorbia tirucalli. Taxonomy (NCBI): domain Eukaryota; kingdom Viridiplantae; phylum Streptophyta; class Magnoliopsida; order Malpighiales; family Euphorbiaceae; genus Euphorbia; species Euphorbia tirucalli. The sequence continues at coordinate 20,822,277 of CM077639.1, forward strand.
TCAAATGGCCTTGTGATAGTTATGAGATCCTAAAAAAAAAAAAAAAAAAATCAACCCCCTTATCATAAAATGAACAGCTATTTATAATATTTATGGGCGGAAGTTACTTGATAAAAAATCATGTTCAATGTTTAGCTTGAAACTATTAGAGTTGTGGGTTGACAGTTTTAATCGTTTAATAACTGATTTATTAATAACATAAGATATATAAAATCATAACTAAGGGTTTGTAGTGAACTAATATTAGGGTAATATCAAAATCAATGTAGTCTAATATTAAAATGAAGTGTGAACAATAATTGATCATTTAATTTAGCATTAGGAGTTAGATCATCTCAAGTGACACTTCTGATATTATTGGACTTTTTTTTGTTACATTTTTCATTTTTTTTTTATATAGACACATTATTTTAGAGTGATTTAACTTTAAATGTCAAGTTAAAGACATAAATTGCTATTCGAATTTAATTATTAATTATTTTAAAAAAATCTAACAAAGAAAGTAAGGGAACAAAAATCTATCCTTTTAAGGGGATTTTGAATCATGCTGACAACACCTAAAAAAATTATTGGAATTAATATTTTTTTTATTATCATTTTTAATTAAAGACGTAGTATCTGGTTTCAGTGAGAATTCAACCATGAACTTTCTAATTGAAGAAAAATATTTTTACCACTAAATTATAACTAGACTGGTCTTGGACTTAATTATTTAATACCAAATAGTTTGTAATTAACTATATAAATAAATCATTAGGGATCTATAATTATTTACATAAATAAGAATTGCATATATAAGTGAAAGACAAGGTGTGAGTGCTGGGTTTTTCCTGACCTTTATGATGAAAGTTGAATTGATTATCTACTATTTAGAAATCTTAGTTGAAATTGGTCCGAGAAATAAGGATTCAGATTTAAATGAGCTTTGAACTTGAACCTATAAGCATTTAAAGGTAAATGGTAGATTTGGTCATGGATCTATTTGACAAATAGTTAAGTTTAGGTATCAGTCTAATTCTTCAATTTGACATTCAAATAACATGTGTCAATATGGCATATATCAAAACACAACTAATCATATATTCATATATACCATTCCATTTTCTTTGAGCTGATATGATTCTAAATACTAAGTTAAAAAATTTTAATTAATGTTCAAACTCGATATAAAACCGAATCAATTATATAAGCAAATCTCATAAGCCGAATTTACCTTTGTATAGGTGGAAAGTTAATTTTGATGGTGGCAACTGCAAAGAGTGAAAGTGGAGTAGTATCATGGTATCAGTACAAGTTGCTGCTGCCAAGTTCATCATTTGATGTTCGTCATAAATTTACAGGCTTTTTTTTTTTTTTTTTTGAAAGACTCTTAATTTACATATTTTCATTTATGTATATAGACAAAAGTTTAAATTAATTTTTCTTTTTTATCGATCAATGTCAAATGTATGTCTAATTGATTAAGTTGTGAAATGGCAGCCAGCTGCATTCCATTTGAGTCAATAATGAAAACATATTTGTAATTTTCTACCACAAAAATGTATCGTAATTAACATAATCCAAGTAACAATTAAGAAAATGACAATTTTTGCCACGAAGCAATAAATACAAAAACAGTAAAATAAGTGAAATGTGCATGAATCTTACATTAATGTAAAAAAGGTTGGTTGCCACTTGCCAAATTTCAAGTGATTAGTTTAATTCTAGAAGAAAAATTTGTCAATATATTGTTGTTTTATATTTTTAATACATAGTATTGTTTCTTCTATTATATTTATTACCCTAATTTTATTGAGAGGTGTCAATTGATTGCTTAATAAATTTCATATGTGGGCCGGTTGTGCTAAATGGCCTCCATCACTTCTTTGCGGGTGGAGGATCCATACTGAATAATTCTCTTTTTTTTTTTTTTTTTTTTTTTTTAAATTTTTTGTTAAAGGAAATATCTTTATAATTATTTTACATAATTCCAAATCATGGAGATTTCATCATAATTACTCGTGACTCATCTTCTTTTTTCTTTTCCTTTTTTTGTTCATTGTTTAGTCTGATACGTTGAATTGTTACTTTTTTTCTACTTTTAATCAAAATTAAGTTACGGTGGCGTTAACTATAGTTAATTTTGAAAAATTCAAAATTCGAATTAAGATTATACATGATCTATTTCAACAATTAATCCTTAAAATTTATAACTGAATTATTTTTTTGAAAACCACACATCGGATATTAAATAAAGGGAATACAATATCCTTGAGATATACCATTTGTATTCTTTTTTATTTTGTGAATTTGTTTTAGCCAGCTATGACTGGATTTCGATGGGGTTGTTTTCTTTTTTCAGTCATTACTATTTTTCTCATAAATAAATTCTTATCCATGAATTTTCAAATACGTTCTTGATGGACTTTCTCCATTTTCCAGGTGGATGGTGACCTCAATGGAAAGTAATGTATAAATTGGTTACAGGTAAAGTCATGAATTACACTCAGTGACCTTAAGTTAATCGATTCCAACCTAAGGCTACCACTTTCAGAAAATGAATTTTGATGAGTTGTTTCAATAATGCATTTCAAGTGATATGACTGACTGAGAGAGACTTACGGTTTTTTTGGAACATACGAGATCAAAATTTCTAAGTTTTTCTTTGAATGAAAACTTCTTTGTTGAATTAAATTGAAATTATGAACATCAACATTTTTCAAGGACAGTTATAGAAGAAAATATAATTTCTTAAAGGTTATCAACTCCCAAATATCATTTCGTGGGCTTTGAAGTATTCTGAGTCTGACTATATAAGTGAATACATAAGTAAGATTGAGTTTATATAATACAAAACTAATTAACTTGTGTTAAGGCTTAGTTTATACTTTATATTTCACTCTTTAGTCTCATTTATTTCTAATTGCGGAAATTCTAACATTCTTAAATCAGTTGTTACTTGTCAAATATTACTTGGCGTATTTCCTTTAAGGCTTATGGTCATTAATGGGGTCTAGTTTCTTACTAGCCCAAACTCTACTAGGTTTTTAAATATGGGCCTCAAATCTTGCAACTGTTAAGCTTTCTTTTGTTCTGTTACTATGAAGAGACTCCATAGATCTTGAGAATGTTGGGTTGAACTGCAAAATATAGCATAAAACTAATTAACTTGTATTAAATGGTTCCATGATATGATATCATTGGCTATTAGATCTAAAAGTTAAGAGTTCAAATCCTAACAGCCTCATATGGTTAAAATTTCAATACTTGATAGAGTGGTTCAAATCTAGGAGGAATTTGCGTGAGAGAGTGTATCGGAGATAGTAATTAGTTTAAACTCTTGGATCATGTGGTATATGAAAAAATCCACATGATCAAAAGATATCTTTTTATCATTGCTAAGAAAAGCAACTCTTATCTGAATCAAAACAACAGCTATCCATTTTGGGCATACGATGAATCTGAAGAAGTAAATAATAGTAGTGTTTTCATAGCAAAAAGAAAGAAAAACATGTATATCAATCTCCAATGACAAGAAGAGTATCAGGTATCTATCTAACAGTTAAAAAACCTTCAAACATCAATCTCTTTAAATGGCTATCTCTTGTTCCTCAACAGTCAAATTCAACATGAAGCCTATAAATTCAAGCTGCTACTTTGATTGCAGAATTATCGAAGCTATTAAAGAAGAAAGAAAGCATAAGAAAAAGGACTACAAGAAATGTAAGTTTTGACAGAAAGCAAAAAAACTCATTTAGCAGTATAATTATCAAACTTTTGGTGGAATTAGATATAGTTACAATTTTATAATTGTAATATGTAATAACTTTTTTTATTGCTACTTAAAGTTACGGTAAAAAGTTTTATTCTTTTAACAGCAAAATGTTTTTGCTGTCAAATACTTGATTTCATGTGGTGAACAATGCACTTAAAAGTGTATATCTTTCTTGAATATTGTAAAGACATCTCCTATTTACATTTTGTAGGTTGTAAATTAATATCAAAGGAAGGAACTGTGATCTAACTTAACTATATGATCTAACTTAACTCTATGATATCTTGAATTGTATGTAAATTTTCACATATGAGATTTATAAACACCAAAACCTACCACTCAATTTTCACATATGAGATTTATAAACACCAAAACCTACCACTCCCTCTCTCTGCTCGTTTATCATGTCTAATGAAGAAAAAAAAAAAAGAAAAAAGATTGATTGATTGAAAGGTAGGTAATTGGTATAAAGATGGGAATATACATGAATATTGAAGAAATTTTCAATCATATGATACAACTTAATTTATTTCTAATTGTGGAAATTCTAACACTCTCGCTCAAGTGCAACCGGCCTTAAATTAGTTGTCACTTGTCAAATATTACTTGGCGTATTTCCTTTGAGGCTTATGGTCATTAATGGGGTCTAGTTTCTTACTAGCCCAAACTCTACCAGGTTTTTAAATATGGGCCTCAAATCTTTCAACTGTTAAGCTTTCTTTTGCTTTGTTACCATGAAGAGACTCTGTAAACCTTAAGAATGTTGGGTTCAACTGCATAATATAACACAAAACTAATTAACTTGTGTTAAATGGTTCCATGACATGATATCATTGGCTATTAGATCTAAAGGTTAAGATTTCAAATCCTAACAGCCTCATGTGGTTAAAATTTCAATACTTGATAGAGTGGTTCAAATCTAGGAGGAATTTGCGTGAGAGAGTGTATCAGAGATAGTAATTAGTTTAAACTCTTGGGTCATGTAATATATGAACAAATCCACATGATCAAAAGATATCTTTATCATTGCTAAGAAAGCAACTCTTATCTCAATCAAAACAACAACTATCCATTTTGGGTATACGATGAAGCTGAAGAAGAAAATAATAGTAGTGGTTTCATAGCAAAAAGAAAGAAGAACATGAATATCAATCTTCAATGACTAGAAGGATATCAGGTATCTATCTAATAGTTAAAAAAACCTTTATACATCAATCTCTCTAAATGGTTATCTCTTTTTCCTCAACAGTCAAATTCAAAATGAAGCCTATAAATTCAAGCTGCTACTTTGATTGAAGAATTATCGAAGCTATTAAAGAAGAAAGAAAGCATAAGAAAAAGGACTACAAGAAATGTAAGTTTTGACAGAAAGCAAAAAAACTCATTTATCAGCATAATTGTATCAAACTTTTTGTTTACAATTACATATAGTTACAACTTTATAATAGTAACATGTAACAACTTTTTTTTATTGCTACTTAAAGTTATGGTAAAAAGTTTTATTCTTTTAGCGGTAAAATGTTTTTGCTATCAAATATTTGATTTCATGTAGTGAACAATGCACTTAAAAGGGTAAATCTTTCTTGAATATTGTAAAGACATCTCTCATTTATATTTTGTAGGTTGTAAATTAACACCAAAGGAAGGAACTGTGATCTAACTTAACTATATGATCTAAATTAACTCTATGATATCTCAAGTTGTATGTAAATCTGCATATATGAGATTATAAACACCAAAACCTACCACTCCCTCTCTCTGCTGTGTTTATGGTGTCTAATGAAGAGAAAAGAAGAAAAAAGATTGATTGATTGAAAGGTAAGCAATTGGTATAAATATGGGAATATACATGAATATTGAAGAAATTTTCAATCATGTGATACAACTTAACATTGAACCTTAACTTTACGAAGATTGATTAATTCATTTTTCTTGAGGAAAATGATTAATTTGTTGCAAAAATGTTTTTCTTGATAAGATTCTTTAACTTTACAAGGATTTTTTCTTGTAGCATTTGTACTAAAAGGAAAAAAGGGGAAGATTAAATTATATTATCTTCAAGTGTTGGACCACAAATCCACAATTGGTTTGATAAGGGCCAAAAGTACTGAGTCCATTACCCCATCAATATACTACTTTTAGTCACTGGATTTTTTTTATTTTTATTATTATTATTCTTAGACACTATTTTAGAAATATATATGTTGTTGCCATGTTACTTTTTTCTTTCTTCTTTTTTCTTTAAGTAACAAAAAATAATTCAATTGTTCCATATACGTCTATTTTAATTGTTATGATTAATTTTATGGAAAAAAAAAAATTTAGTTTATTGATTTGTTGGGATTCTATTGATTAATAAGCTTCAAATTTTTTATTTTGATATATTAAATAATTGATCAATTATAACAGTAAACATTAAATTTTTAATTATCAGGAAACTTAGTAATGAACATAAAATTCTGTTAAAAGAGTGTAAATGAGCAACACTCTTTTTGCTAAATTTGATATTCACTACTAACTTTTCAGTTAATTAGACATTTACTATTTGTAATAATTAATGAGGAAATTAGATTCTAATTGTTAAAAACAAAAAGTTTTGGAGCCTTAGTACGTGTTTAGTTTACCTTTTCATAGGAGATTTTAGCTTTTTCCGCTCCAAAAAAACTAATCACAAGTATTTGATAAGAATTTTCAAACTCCGGCTTTTAGCTTTTGGGAGCCTAAAGGATTATGTTTTATGTTATTATTTAGACAATTTTTAGATTTATACAAAATATATTTTTTTCCCTTGAATCTTAATGTTTTGCTATAAAAACTATAACATCATTATAATCACTTCTATTCAATTATTATTATTATTATTATTATTATCAAATTTTAATTTATTTATTCAGTCACTTTGATAACTTCTTTATTGATATTTGTAGTACATTCTCATATTTGGAATATATACACAAAATACAGATAGTAATCATTTTATATCATGACGATAACTGTTGGGATTTTTCACCAGAAATCACCCGATAAAAGCAGAAGAACGCGATGATTTCCTCAAATCCAGTCCCAAGAGCAATTGAAGTGGAAATTGTAAAACTTAAAATTGAAATAGAAAGAGATTAAATTCTTACCCGAAATATCTCTTTCAAGAGATGGATGAAGACTGTAGAAATCAAATTAGATTCCCTCCTCGTTTTCATACACGAACGCCTAACGAACACAACCCGTGCTAGCATTGGAAAAACAAAAACAATGGTGAGAGAGGGCTAGGAAATTCCGGCTACTCTGTGGCTTAGTGTGTTGGTGTGCCCTAGTTCTTAAGGCATTGGATTCTTGTATTTTGTATTATACATTAAGACTCATTGTATGAATACATTATTTGTGTCACATTAATAAAGGCAATTAATCTATTTCATTTATATCTTGTGCTATAATATGAGTAGAGTATCCATTGATTGATAATCATAAAACCTATCCCAGGTCTATTTTAACGGTGGGAACGAATAGAACCACAGACTTGTATATTCGATGATTGTATGGTAGTTCTTAACTAGCCATAGTACTTGTATAGTCAGTCATGAATATAGGTACATGTCATTGACATGGGACTGGATCGATCCGGACAAGAAAGCCAAATGGTTGTCATGTCATAGGTCTTTCTTGAGTAGGTCTCTTCTGTCCTCAGACCAGATTTTATTATAATATCAATATAGAATCCGGTTCACTTTGACATACGCCTAACAGGTATGTAAAAGGATGCTAAATACGGGTATGATTGGGTGGACCAGTGAACATGTTGATATTGATGATGAAGCGATGGAATTGCCACTCGGGTAACACCGAGATGATATCATTGGCTATTTGATAAGTGGGACTGATAAGTGTATGGCCATACCTAAATAAGTTGGTTGCTTATTTGATTAATCAGTCAACTCAAGATCAAGAAATATAATAAACAACAGGAGAGGATGACGGGCACCATGCCTCTTGTTTATTCATATCGATATCGTTAGGCAAAGGACACTATGAGATTACTACCGGGTTAGTGTCTTCTAAAGACTGCTGCATCTCTGTCTTAATTGGGGGCTGTAATGGTTTGCTAGAACCCACTTACAATCTGTGGGCCTTGGGCCTACTGCCAACATAAAGACAGACCTATAGGATCGTGCACATAGATCAACTGAGCTGGAACTTATAGAAATTGTACATGTAATGTACATTGGAAGGAAGGCGTTAATTAATTAGTTGACATTCGGTGTCAAGGTAATTAATTGACATTGGGTTGAATTTAATTTAATTAATAAGTTTACATAATGTAATTAATTAATTTATCAATTAATTGAATTACATAAAGTAAACAATTAATTAAATAATTTTCCTAAGTAGGAAAATTATTTACATGTATTGTATTTACTTAAGTGTGATTTAATTTTATTTAGGGGTAATTAAATTTAGCCAAATGGAATTAAATTACATAGTATATACTTTTTAATTAAAGTTTATTTATGTAATTATAATCCTAGTGGGCTTGGGTTTAATTAACTTAATTAAAACCTAATTAGACAAGGTGTCTATATAAGGGCACACTTAAGGAAAAAAAACCCAATTTAACTCTAATTAATTGCTGGAAATTTCAGCCACCAATAGCAGCCCAAAATAGCCGAAAATCCCAGCATTAAACCTCTATTCCTTCGCGTCTTCTGCTAGCATCGGTTCTCGCTCAATAGTTGGTCGTGCACCGGACTTTGGAGATCGCAGTTTCAAGAAACGATTCTGCAGCAGTCTCTAGAAGAGAAGAATCCGGTGAGTTAATCTCTCTTGATTCAAATTGATTTTATTCTTTTCAATGGTAATTGGACACGATAGGTGGATTCTAGGAAATTTTAAACGGTGTATTTTCCGCTGCGCCACGTTATTTTTCCAATGACGAATCCCAACATAGTGATGGTGGCCGAAATTTTTACCCTAGGTTTTTATACCTAGGGTGGCCGAATTCCCCTAGGGGAATTCAGGCCCAGCTTGGCTCGTGCGGGCTTCCATCTTTTAATTTAGGCCCAATCTAATTTTAATTATTCCGGTTTAAATTAATTTCAAGCCCAATTTTAATATACCCATGTATTTAATATATTACACCATGTAATATATTATTTACATTTAAACTAAAATTAGTTTGACCAATTAATTTAATCCATCAAATTAAAATTAAATCTTCACAAAATAAAATTATATGTAAACCTATACATATGAATATTTCCACCTAGGAAATAATCTCATAATTAATCCAATTAATTATAAAGAGCCAATTGAATATATTAATTTTATTTTTAGGATCAATCCAATTGATCTTTATAATATAATTAATATATATACACCTTTCTCTCCATAGTGTATACTCCAAGTATACATGTGATTCCTTAAGTCTGTGTTCAATCGTTCTATGTGTACGATCCCGTTGGCCCATCTTTATGTTGGCAGCAGGCCTTTGGCCCGCAAACTGCAGTTGGGCTCTAGCAAGCCACTGCAGCCCCCAATTAAGATGGAGATAGCAGTCTAACTGTTATCATAACCCTGTAGTTTAAACTTGTACATCCCATGTCATTGATATCGGTGTCTAACACAGAGGCATGGATTGATCACCCTCTTTTGTGTCGGACATTAACTTGATCCCGAATGCACTGAAGCTCACAAACAAGTTCCCACCTGTTTGGGTGTGGCCACACTCTTATCAGTTACATTCATCAAGAGGCTGGTGATATCTTCCCAGTGGACTACTAAGTGACAAATCCCTTCTGCATATCCATAGCATTACCATGCTAAGTGACATACTCGAAAGTACCCATACTTGGCACCCTATTACATGCCCTTTAGGCGTACCCCTAAGCATGCGACCTCACATGTAACACCATCTTATGGTCAGGTCAAAGGATCCATACAAGTACTACACGAGAATCACTTGTGATACTATACCATGTGGATTACTCGTTTAGTGGATCTATCCAGTACCATGCCCCCATACATGTACCTATTAACTTGGTTGACATTCCATGTCCGATGACCGGTAAGACACCGCCATACAACCAGGTTAATGATAGTCTCTTGTTCCATTCATTCCCATGACTGGAACAGACTACGGATCTATTTATGGTCATATCGTTTACCCTATCCATGGTCTTACTACCAAGTGCATGACACTTGTCATCATGGATATAGATATGTCCATTAGATACTTCATTTAATATATTGCACAAGATAAATATAATAAATGAATTGATTCCTTTATTAATAACACAAATGAGTATAATACATAAATCCAATAAATGTATAATACAAATACAAGGACCAATACCTCGGGACTAGGGCATTTCCAACAATAACAACGTGTAATAGTTTTACTAAACACTAATTTTAATCAGTCAAATATCTAACAACTATCAACAATAACTAGCAATTAATATCAACATTAACGGGGTAAAAAAACAACTAAAAATAACAACATATATTTTTTCGTTGTTTTTAAGAATGTACATATACGTATGATAGTGTTAATTTATTAAAATGTCAATTTTTATCAATTTTTTTTCTACAAATTATAGTTCTGTTGGGAATGTAGAGTATACTTGCAGTTGTTGTCCATACAATGATACTAGCAAGTGTACCAGATCAACAAATATAATGATAAGTTGAGTATCGTCTCCACAGGGATTAGAATAGTCTAATCTTGTTCTCTACTTGTAGCAAGCAACTGAATCTAATTGAAAGTTGACATTTTTAAAGTGGTTTTGGGTTGAACAATGTAAATAAAGTATAAACTAAACTAAAAATGCAATCAAAACATAAAACTACTCAACAGCAATATGGGAACAAGCTCAACACAACTAGAATTGTTCTTTCACATGAATGACTAAAAAAACGTAAGTCTAGGGTATCTTCCACTAAAATAATAATAATCAAGTCTCCTTGCACTAAAATTTCTATGAGAACATGAATAACCAAGTCTCCTTGCATTAACTTATTCTTATGCACCTATCAATAATATCGTTTACAAAATAGTGTTTTTATACAGTAAGAGAAGAAACAGTAAATAAGATAGAAAACCTAAATAGGAAGAGACATAATTACAAAAAACAAAATTTTGGGTGCAGCTCTAAAATGGGACCAAAGGTCCAACAGAAGGTAACTGATTCGTAGGAAGGTAAGGGTTCACGTCCATTCATTCAGATACAATGTAAGCTTTGGGTATGCGAATATGCTTCCCACCAAGAGTCAATCTTCTACATGTGCACTAATTGATTGGTCCATTCATGGTTGGAATGCTACTCCAACACATGCTTATCATGCCACTAGTAATCAATGTTATTAAAACCGGACTGCATAATAAATTGGTGTAGTTATAGGTTCGCGGTTTGAACCTGTTCAACTGAATATTTATTTTTTTTTAAAAATTATTTAATTATAAATTTATTAAATTGTGATTTTTAGAAAAAATTGAAGTTTATGATCAAACTAATAAAACTCACAGGTTCAATTTAATTTTAATAACATTGTTGAACTAAGATTGCTCCGCTAATAAATAGGAAATTATTGGTACAGATTTGAGATATTTTTCACAGTCAATGCTGAATTATTACACTCCAATAACCTGCTAACTTTAACTTACGTCTCAGAGTGTCCATCTTGGAGCCTTAGACGTCTAATGGTTTAGGAAAAAGAAAACAGAAAAGTGCATGCGGAGTGGCATTGCCATGTGGCCGCAGTCATGATAAAATTTGGACCATGAGATCAAGGTGGGGGCAGTGATCACGTGCCAGTCATCCCGACCGTCACAACACCACATAATTAATTTTGAGGAAATTGAAAATCTGGTGTGTCAGTTTGGGGTTGGGTAGTGACAGAAGAAAAGAGGTGAGTTCGTGACCAAAGAGCATTGTTTATGTTTATGAGAGGGAGCATACAGTACAGAATCGTACGAGCTGAGTAGGACAATTTTGTCACTGTGTAATTTGGTTTACTCTGTATTTTAAATTAAGTTTTGTAGTTTTATACATGTATGGGTTAGAAAGTGGAACAGAATATTCGTAAGATTTTGATAATGATATTTCATATGCCCACTTGCTTGGGGACCACACACTTTCTTCCTCCCAATCACTCTTATAATTAAATTCCAATTTTCATTTTATTATATGTTTTTGAGAAAAGTCTTTTTTTTTTTTTTTTTTATGTTAATTATAAATAGAGTTAGTTAGTTAGTTAGTTAGTCAGATTGTAGAATATAAATTTGGTGTGTATGGTCCCATAGAAACAAACTGATATCTTTATGAATACCATCTACCCATCTCCTACTGATATCTAAATCGCGACTCGATCAAGAGATAACTCTTATATTGTTCAGTTAATATATATATTTGTTTATAGACTATTGATGTTTGAATAATCAATTGTTATCTTTCTTATGTGAATCTGATTAATGATCAATTCAAAATTGATGATCCACGCTTTCATTATCTATTCTTCAAGTTTTATTTTTTTTTTTCTTTGAATAAAAATTTTATAAAAGTTCTAAAGTCATTGTCATAATAATTTAAACAATTACAAGCCCTTTTCAACGAAGCATTAATTTAGGCTCCGTTTATTTTAATAAAAATTAATATTTACTGAGTAAATATTTTCCATAAAAAAAAATATATAAAATGTTTTTCTTGTTTGAGTAGAAATATAATTATAGAACAGAATTCTAGTACGTATAGAAAATTAAAAAAATAATCGGGTCACTTGTCTCTTTTGAAAAGTTGTTTTGAAGAGATTTTCCATTGATTTGGAAATCATTATTATTTTTTGAATAATTTCATTTTGAGTTACGAATATTAAAATTAAAATTAAGGAAATAATTTTTTGAAAGAATAAAGGAAAAGTTAATTAGTTATATTTTGATACTCTAAGGGGGTGGTATTCAATTGTGACTTTTATAGACTTTTTTTAAGTGAATGACTTTTATAGACTTTGATGACTTCTAGTGACTTTTAATTACTTTTATAGAGTTTTTAAAAGTATTGATGACTTTTAAAAAGTTAAATCAATTTCATAAACTTTTAAAGACTTTTATAGTCTTATTAAAATACTAAAATATAATAATCTCCACGTGTTCAATGATAATACACCAAAACATAAAAAACTACAAAAATCTACAAGCATAAAATATAAAATAATAACGTTAAAATTGAATAGTAATGTTAATTAAAAAAATTGTAATTGAACTATAAAATTTTTAATCTTCATTATCATTCATATGCTCAACATTATTCCACATGTAAGTAGTAATCATAGCTCTCCATTTATTAGCATCATATCTATGTTTCTCTTGTGTTCTAACAAATGGTTCAAAGTATTCTTCTTGATTAATTGACATTGGTGTAGATGAAAAAGTTTTACCATTTGGTTCACTTGGAAACTCAACTGATCAACATTATTTTCTAAAAAAATTATGCATTTAAGTGTAAGCAATTTTATAAATATGAAAAAACTGCATACCTGAGTAATGAAGTAGTGAATATAATTTACAGAAGTTCACCAAGAGAATATCTCATTCAAAAGAATAGACTATCGGAGCATAAATTATAAAGGTAATCTATCTAAATAAAATATAGAACCAGTTCAAATAATAAAAATCATCTCAAAATGCATACTTATTTGAATTTCATCTCAAACCAATAAATTTTACATAAAAAAATATTTAGGCCAGACTTGAGGGTTGATTTGCTTGCGGTTGATTAATTTCAAGGAGATTCAACAAAGAAAGCAAATAATGGAGGGAGAGACTAGACAAATATCTCGCTAAAAAAATGACAGGCGGCTTAGAATGGAGGAGCAATGGAACAGAGTGGTAGTGGGAGGAGAGCAGCTAATCAGCGATGGGAAGAGGGGACCGAGTGGAGGTTTTCGGCGGCGATAAGATGGAGGAGAGAGAGGAGGTGGAGGAAGAGTAGAGAGAGCAGAGAGAGGGAAACAGTGAAGGAGGGAGGGTTATGAAAAATCAAAATTGAAAGTGAAAATAAAAAGCCTTCCATCAAAATAAAAAGTTTTTCATCAATATGCATGACTTTTTTAATTGTGTTTTGAGTTAAAAAATGGTAAAAAAGTATATAAAAGTCATTGTCATCAATTGTTAATGACTTTTAAAATACAATATTACTTTTATATACTCTATAAAAGTTCTAATTGAATACCTGGTGATTTTTACAGATTCTTAAAAAATCTTAATTGAATACCTAATGATTTTTAAAGACTCTTAAAAAGTTTTAATTAAATACCACTGAATTTAAAAAAATTTTAAAAGTCTATAAAAGTTTTAATTGAATACACTCCAGTAAAACATCTCCAAGACAAGTTTGTTGAATGGGAATAGGGTATGGATGTTGATTGTAGCAATTACTTATTATATGAACACGTATATGGTTGGTCATTTTACACATATTATATTCCCAATTAATTAATTAAGGAGAATGTGTCGTACTGCACCACCGACTTTTATGAGCCAAAATTAAAATTAACCTGACAGTATACGGACAGGTGCATTTATATACTTAATAATAGAACATATTTGAAGCAAAACAATTACTAGTTATATATTGTTTAGTACAGAAAGGACAATGAATTTACTCAACACTTTATGAACATTAAAGAAAATATAAAAAGTTGTAAAAAGTAGTTGAAAAGAGAAGCTGGACAGTTTGTCCGACAAAACCCACTCGTAGTACCTGATGGAATAATAGTTGTTAACCAAAATGATACATAATAGCTTAATAATTAAGGCTAAACAATTTTATACTTGTCAATTCACCGTATCATTTCAAGATAATAAATAATATTAAATTTGAATAAATAATAGACATTTCTCCGTACGTGAATACCTATTAATCATAAAACGTATATAACACAAGTTCATAATATCATGTATTCAACTTTAATTAATAAATAAAATTATTAGTATTTATACGCTCAATTGATCTATAAATTCAAAAGACTCTAATACCATTTTGTGAAAAATCAATCTTAAGATTGTTAGTTACAATGTAAATAATAATCCAAAGAAACAGAATTAAATAAAGAAAATTTTATAAACAAAAAATTTGAGAAATTACAAATTGCAATATATGATATTAAAATTAGAAAAATTCAAAATTTAGAGATACTTTTGAATTTTAGAAACAGTAGTGTTGAGACTTGTATGAACAGTCTTCTTAAGACAAATTTCTGTCTCGTATTTCCGAAATGTTTCCCAAGATACAACAACAGATGGAAGCGAATTCTACCGCTTTATATTGTGCAATCACCTGGAAATGGTGGAGGAATTGTGAAATATTTTCAAAATTACAACTTTTTTTTACAGTTATTGCTGTAAAATAAAACTGGTTTTAGACAAGGATAAAGGTAGTTATATGAAAATTATTTATAATGAAAAGTTGAATCGTTTCATCAATTATATAAACCATAGATCTGTAATTTTTCATTACAGAAATAACTCCCTTGCTTTCTATATTCTCAATAGAAAAATTAGACTTCTTCCTCTCCTTGTTTTAGTGTAGAAAACAATAAAAGGAAATACAATTCTGTGTAGCACCTTGAATGCTTAAGGGTTTGATTTGCGGTGCAAACAAATCAGATATTGGGCTTCATTGTATCCTAGACGCAATTCACATTAATTACCTACTTTGCATGATTAATTTGGAGCGAATATAGTTTTAAGGAAAGTGGCATTGCTACACGCCTTGGGCCAAATTTCTTTACGACTTTTAACTTCTTATTTTCTTGTACTAACAATCTTCAGCCTATAATTCTTCTACAATGGCATTTGCAACACTATGACAAATGTCTACAAATTTTGTGAAGTTAGAAAGGTTTGATTGCGGGAATTTTTTGCGATGGCAAAAAAATATGCACTTTCTCTTAGTTACTCTAAAAGTTGTCTATGTTCTAAACACACCACAATATGAAGAGAATAAATTTAAATCAATTGCAAATGCACGCAATATGCAAAAATGGGACAATGATGACTAGATCTGCCGAGGACACATTCTGAATAGTTTGTCTGATGCATTGTTTGATGCTTATCAAAATATGGCTACATCAAAAAGAACTATGGGAAAAGCTAAAGGCAAATATATGCAAGAGGATGCTACGAGTAAGAAAATTCTTGTTACTCGGTTTAATAATTATAAAATGTATGATGGTAGATCTATTATGGAACAATTGCATGAGATTGAAAAATACAACATGCATATGGATGATACCATCATTGTCTCCTCCATCATTGACAAACTTCCAGCAACATGGAGATATTTTAAGAAGGGACTAAAATATAAGAAAGAAGATATGTCCCTTTATGAACTTGCTAATCATCTTCGTATATAAGAAGAATATCGTAAACAAGAGGAAAACAAAGAGCAAAGTGCTCATATTTCTAAAGCTTTTGAGTAATTTCAAGCAATACAATATTCATATGAATGATACCGTCATTGTCTCCTCCATCATTAATAAACTTCCACTAATATGGAGAGTGTAAGCGCCGAAATTTTCCATCCTTAAAAAAAAAAGACAATAGTCGTACGACTTTGACTACAGTCGTACGACTGAAGGATCGTGGCAGGTGAACCAGCCTATACCCTGAAAGCTGAAAAATGAGGGGAAAGAGAAGTGGGCAATTAAGGCTCCAGCAATAAAAGGAGAAAAAGAAGAAAGGATTGGGACTTTTTTGCTCTTGGCTAAAAAAAAAAAAGATCAGAGAGGAGGAATTTTGAGAGAGAAAATAGAGAGAAAAAAAGGAGAGAAAACTCACCACAAAACTCAAGCTTCTCTTCCTTTTCTTTTCCTCTAATTCTTGAGTGTTAATGGCTAAAACCAGATAGAAATCATAGGTTAACGACTTAACACTTAAACTCAATCAATTTCGAGCTCTAACTTCATTTAAATCCGTGACATTTTGGAGATTTTGGACCAAACTTTTCAACCCCAACTTAAGGAGAAAAGAAGCAATTTGGTATGGATTGGGGCATCACCAGGGGTCAATCCTACGGTGGATCAGCGCCTAAGAGGTAAACACACTTCATTCCCTCTTTTTATCGTGCTTTCTGGGTGATTTGGTGTCTTTTTGTGCATTTTATTGCAATTTTTGCGTTTTCTGTTTCTGGAAATTAAGAACAGTCGTGCGACTGTGACTGTTCTTGAATTGATGAACAGTCGTACGACTGTAAATACAATCGTACGAGTGTTCTTGGTTTCCAGATTGTTTTCTTTAAGTTTTATTTTGAATAAATTTTGACGAAATTCTGAAGTTGGAACCATTTACAGTCGCACGACTGTAATTATAGTCGTACAACCGTAATTACAGTCGCACGATTGTAATGCCATGTTAGAATCAGAATTTCCATTTTAATCCATAAAAATTTGTAAAAATCCATAAAAATTCAGAAAATCAGTAAATCACAAAAAATGAATTTTGTTGTGTGCATCCACGACGCTAGATTTAAATTCTAGTATTATTGCATTTAAAACAATACCACGGCGGAGACCTGATTCTTCCTAAAACCAACCCACCTCACATGTAAAAAATGCATGTAAACCGGCAAAATTGTTTTCAAAAATGATTTTCTCACAAAACCAAATTACAGGGACATTTTAAAATGTTTTCCAGGTCTAATCGGGCCGGCTAGCCAAGCCAACCCGGTTATCCCCCTAAATGCATGCCCCCAATTTCTAAATTTCCCATTCTGTCATGTTTAATTCCTATTTGTGGCGTGCCGTAAACTATGTTAACACTCTGTTTTGCGGCTTTTAATTTCCTTTATTTTTATTTTGGATGTAATTTAATAGGTTAATTTGTGTATCCTAGGCGATTGTAATTTTTAGATAAATTGTGTATTTTAGGCGGTTGTAAAAGTGAGGTCGAGAGTTTTTATCTTTTATTCGATCGGGTTGTAATAATTTGATCATTTACTATTTTACTTTACCTGTATGCACGCTGTATGTTTAACTTAATGCAATAAAATTGACTTTAGAATTTGAAATATCTTTAAAGAACATTGGCCATATTTATTTTAATTAGACACGAAATAAGGGACTTGTCCAGAGCTAGATCTCTGGATAGTGTAGTGGCCATTCATCCGGTTCAGCTACATTATAAATTTCCCGGTTGAGCTGAGCCAGGTGGTGACTCCTACAATATTCATCGAGACTTAGGTCTCGGTTCTTTTATGAAATAATTCTATGTTTTCCAAAACATGAATTTCTATTATAAAAACCCCACGCGAGGGAGGGGTCCGCCCGAGATCGAGACGCCCCATCAGATTGGGAGTCCGCATTCCGTCGAAAATGTCGTCGCTCACAGAGAGATTTTAAGAAGGGACTAAAACATAAGAAAGAAGATATGCCCCTTGATGAACTTGTTAATCATCTTCGCATAGAAGAAGAATATTGTAAGCAAGAGAAAAACAAAGAGCAAAATGCTAATATTTCGATACTTATTCACTAATAGCAAGAATTGCTACAATCAGATTGCTGATTTCACTAGCATCCATTTATAAGTTGGTAATCCCCCAAATGGATGTAAAGACAATACTTCTAAATGGTGAATAAGATGAAGAAGTATACATAGAACAACCAGAAGGGTTTGTACTTCCAAGATAAGAAACGAAAGTTTGTAAACTTATTAAGTCCTTATATGGACTACAACAAGCACCAAACCAATGGCACTAGAAATTTGATCAAGTTGTTTTTGCTAACAAATACAAAACAAATGAATAATTTAATGTGTATATAACAAGATTAATGATGGAAAATGTATGATTATTTGCTTATATTATTTGCTTATATGTAGATGATATGTTAATTTTTGGTACTGACTTAGAACAAGTTAACACCACAAAGAAATATCTTTCTAGCAATTTTGCTGTGAAAGATATGCGAGTGGCAAATGTAATTTTGGGAATTAGAATTTTTAGAGATGAAGAAAACATTGTTCTATCTCAATCACACTATATCAGAAAGGTGCAAAAGAAGTTTGACTACTTTGATTGTACACTAATGTCTACACCATTTGTTCCTAGTATCAAATTAGTTAAAAATAAAGGAAGACTAGTTGCTCAATTAGAATATTCAGAAGTTATTGGCTGCTTAATGTATGGGATGACATGCATTAAGTCTAACATAGCTTTTGCTGTTAGAAAATTGAGTCAATATACCAATAATACTAGTAACTTGCATTGGTATGTAATCCATAGAGTGTTAACTATGAACTATGGCATAAGCTATAATGGTTATCCATCAGTTATAAAAGGATTTACTTATGCAAGTTGAAACAATGAAGAAGATTACACTTCTACAAATGGGTGGCTATTTCTCTTTGGTGGAGGAGCTATATTATGGGGATTCAAAAAGTAAACATATATGGCAGATTTGACAATGGCTGCTAAATTTGTAGCATTAGCTTATGCACGTAAAGAAGCAAAATGACTAAAAGATCTACTATATGAAATAACATTATGACCAAAACTAATATCTCCTATATCTATTCATTGTGATAGTGAAACTACTTTATCTAGAGCATAAAACCATGTTTATGAAGGAAAATCTAGATATATAATATAAATTAAATAAACATCTGTATTAAAAGCATGAGTAAAAAATGTTTTAACAATATGTTTGTGTTTTTGCTTTGCACAACCATTTTGTTCATGCGTATACGGACACGAACCTCTATGCTAGATACTATGTTGTGACAAAAAGGAAGAAATAGATTGATATTTCCCACACCAATC
Source organism: Euphorbia tirucalli (assembly GCA_039660915.1). Classification (NCBI taxonomy): domain Eukaryota; kingdom Viridiplantae; phylum Streptophyta; class Magnoliopsida; order Malpighiales; family Euphorbiaceae; genus Euphorbia; species Euphorbia tirucalli. The sequence goes on from CM077639.1 coordinate 20,841,834, forward strand.
AGATTGAAAAGATTTAATTGAATGCCCAGCCTATTTTTCAACCAAAGATTGAAATTAATAAAAATAGACAAGGCCTCAGATTTATATTGTAGAAAATAAATCCAACAAAATATATTGTAATGATTAAATATCATAAGAATGAATATGGGAAGGACCCCACAAGTCTGATGCAAACCAGGTTAGGGTTCTTTTTAGATTTCGGGTATTAGCCCTTTTAGTGCTCTGATACTATATAACAATTAAGGTTTCCAATGTATATTATTTGATGTATGGTGAGATTATTTAATAGTCTTGTACAATTCATAGATTAGGGAATGCAAATAAGAAAGAATCCTATACATGTCAACTACATAAATACAAATTATGTACATAATATCTTTGTCTACCTGTTTTTCATTAATACTTATATCTAGTATTTTATTTATTAGTAAGTATATATAATTTAGTTCCATGGTCTACTACATCAACCTTGCATCCATTACCATACAAATATTGTTTTCAATGGGTAAAGTTTCCATGATCATTGAAGTTTCTGCCACATTGGTCATTTACCTGAATTTTCAGCCAATAAAGTCACCAGAGTATCATTCTAAATCCAATAAAGTCATTTCAACCAAATTTTTAGTCTGACTACTGACGTGACAAGTCAAAGTTGTGACCCAAATACTAGCTTAGCACTATGTCATATCAAACCATTATTATGCAATACATGTATAACACACGGATGACTAAGATTTTTCCACGTGGCAATTTTTAAAATAAAAAAATTACTCTACCACAAAAAAAAAAAATCCAGTCAACATATATAATAATGGTTTGGTCTTACGTGGCGTTGAACTGGCATTTGGGTATCAGCTTTAACTTGCCACGTTAATAGTCAGGTTGAAAAATTTGCCAGAATGACTTTATCAGGATCAAAATGATACTTTAATGACTTCATAGGCTAAAAATTAATTTAAATGACCATTGCAGCAAAAACTAGCGACTTCGATGATTGTGGAAACTTTTTTACCTTCTTTTTTAATATACTGAGTTTTTTTTAATGAAGAAACACATCCATTTAACCAGTATTAGAAACAGTTACAACACTAAAAAAAGATACACAATAGTGATATCATATCCTTATTTGTCTCCAAGAATTACTTGTTTGAACTAATAAGTTAGTTGCATGATAACATGACTGTAGCATAACTCTTTCAACCAACTGACTTCCTTTTAACTCAAAGCCTCTCTTAACCCCGAGTCACTCTCACCATATAATAACAAAATTTTTACTGCCAACACCCTACATAAATAGTCTCAAACGACACAACTATGCCCCAATCGATCACCTCCATCAAACAAACTATCATCTATGGCACATTCAAGAAGACACAAAGGAGGTTTTCTCCACTTAATGACCAACCTCAGTGTTGGTATTCGAACAAGACCATCATCTACAATGTTTATAAACTCACTCGTGTAAAAAGCAAAAAATGTTTATGGTAAAGATAAAGGGTAAAGATCAACACATGATAGCTCGTTTATGAAGAATTCTTACATAAAAGTCATATTTAGTTCACAGAATGGAATAGAGTAGACATAAAATAGCTATTCCATGGAGTAGAATTATGAAGGAAAATAACTATTCATTTTCTTACTCTATTCCAATGTTTGGTTCAATACTAAAATAACATATGAAATATGTCATATTGATAATTAAAGATGAAATATGACTGAAAAGAAAGAAAAAACGGATAAAACCAAAAAAATAAAAAGATAAAAAAACAAAAGAAGAAAGAAAAAAGAAAATGAAAAAAGAAAACAAACAAATGCATTTTGAATCACTTGAATATTCATAAATTTCACAATTGGTTTCTTGGTTAATTTTCAATAGACTAAGTATATGATTATGTTTTGATAATATTTGCTCGAAACCTAACATTTTTGTTTTGGTTGGGCTGTAATCTAAATCGAAGATATAGTTCAAATCCGTAGCCATGTCATATATGTTTGGATTGAAAGTATAGTTCAAATCCCTCTAATAAACATTTCAGAGTCTTCCACTTTTTTCAGACTCGTGTCACATGCCAGTTAACTGAAACTGTAGTTCACACAAGATAGAAGTGTTAATTCAAAATAAAAAGATCATATACTTAATGTACTGACAAAATTGATTGGGAAGCCAATTGCCAAATCCACCAAACTTTAGGAATGGCTCAGGATATGACTTCTCAAATTTGTTTTCAAAATAAATTTATAAACTACTTTAACCTCTTGAGAATATTAATCTTTACAAGATAGATATCAGGACCATCAGGAGAGAAATTAGAATACATATTTTAGATTAAATAGGAAACATCTTGGAGATATGATCATGCATCTTTTGGATTTTACTTAGTGATTTCTTAATTAATTTTATACAAGTGACCATAATTGTATGTATTCAATTTATCTGATAGGAATTTTATTTATACGCGTATGATATACCATTTATTATAGTTCAAGCCAAAACACATTTTGAGGGCCATAAATTTAGGCATAATACCCTTGATGAATTATTATACAATATTAATCAAGTTATTAAATTTTTTATATATATTATTTTATGCATGTGTCATTTCATCAATTATTTTTGGCCAAATACATAGATACCCCCCTGAACTTGGCCAAAAAACTACTGCGCCACTGAACTTTGAAAATGTCCTAATGCCCCCCTGAACTTCTTAAAAGTATTCTAAAGCCCTCCTGAATTTCTTAAAATTGGTCCAGTTTGCCCTCTATGTCCCATAAAAATCAGAGTTTGCTTTGAAAAGTCAAACATGAGACAACCAATAATTGAGTGACACGTGGTAGCAAGGAGGCAAACTGGGTCACTTTTTCAAAGTTCAGGGGGGCATTAGGACATTTTAAAAGTTCGCTGGGGAGTAGGTGTTTTTGGACAAGTTCAGGGGGATATCTATGTATTTGATCTACAAATTATATACATAATATCTTTGTCTACCTGTTCTTCGTCAATGCTTATATCTATTATTGTATTTATTAGTAAGTATATATAATTTAATTCCATAGTCTACTACATCAACCTTGCATCCATTACCATACATATATTGTTTTTAATGGGTAAAGTTTCCATGATCATTGAAGTTTTTGCCACATTGGTCATTTACCTGAATTTTCAGCCAATAAAGTCACCAGAGTATCATTTTAAATCCAATAAAGTCATTTCAACCAATTTTTCAGACTGACTACTGACGTGACAAGTCAAAGTTGTGACCCAAATATTAGCTTAGCACTATGTCAGATCAAACCATTATTATGCAATACATGTATAACATATGGACGACTAAGATTTTTCCACGTGGCAATTTTTAAAATAAAAAAAATTACTCTAGCACAAAAAAAAACATAATCGTCTAGTCAATATATATAATAATGGTTTAATCTTACGTGGTGTTGAACTGGCATTTGGACATCAACTTTAACTTGCCACGTCAATAGTCAGGCTGAAAAATTTGCCAGAATGACTTTATTAGGGTCGAAATGATACTTTATTGACTTCATAGGCTGAAAATACATTTAAATGACCGTTGAATAAAACACTAGCGACTTCGATGACTGTGGAAACTTTTTTACCTCGTTTTTTTAATATGCTGAGTTGTTTTAGTGAAGAAACACATCCATTTAACCAGTATTAGAAATAGTTACAACACTAAGAAAAGATACACAATAGTGATATCATATCCTTATTTATCTCCAAGAATTGTTGTTTGAGCTAATAAGTTAGTTGCATGATAACATGACTGTAGCATAACTCTTCAACCAACTGACTTCCTTTTAACTCAAAGCCTCTCCTAACCCCGAGTCACTCTCACCATATAATAACAAACTTTTTACTACCAACACCCTACATAAATAGTCTCAAATGACACAACTATGCCCCAATCAATCACCTCCATAAAACAAACTAGCATCTATGGCACATTCAAGAAAACCCAAAGGAGGTTTTCTCCACTTAACGACCAACCTCAGTGTTGGTATTCGAACAAGACCATCATCTACAATGTTCGTAATCTCACTCGTGTAAAAAGAAAAAAATGTTTATGGTAAAGATAAAGGTTAAAGATCAACACATGATAGCTCGTTTATGAAGAATTCTTACATAAAAGTCATATTTGGTTCACGGAATGGAATAGAGTGGAAATAAAATAGCTATTCCATGGAGTAGAATTATGAAGAAATGGAATAACTATTCATTTTCTTACTCTATTCCAATGTTTGGTTTAATACTAAAATAACATATGAAATATGTCATATTGATAATTAAAGATGAAATACGACTGAAAAGAAAGAAAAAAAGGATAAAACCAAAAAAAAAAATTGATAAAAAAAACAAAAGAAGAAAGAAAAAAGAAAATGAAAAAAGAAAACAAAAAAAGGGATTTTGAATCAACTGAATATTCATAAATTTCACAATTGGTTTCTTGGTTAATTTTCAATAGACTAAGTATATGATTATGTTTTGATAATATTTGCTCCAAACTTAACATTTTTGTCTTACCTGGGCTGCAATATAAATCGGAGACATAGTTCAAATCCGTAGCCATGTCATAAATGTTTGGATTGAAGGCATAGTTCAAATCCCACTAATGAACATTTCAGAGTCTTCCACTTTCTTCAGACTCGTGTCACGTGCTAGTTAACTGAAATATATCACACACAGTAGCTCACACAAGATAGAAGTGTTAATTCAAAATAAAAAGATCATGTGCTTATTAATTTACTGACAAAATTGTTTGGGAAGCCAATTGTAAAATCCACCAAAATTTAGGAATGGTTCAGGATACGATTTCTCAAATTTGTTTTCAAAGTAAATTTATAAATTACTTTAACCTCTTGAGAATATTAATCTTCACAAGATAGATATCATGGACCATCAGGAGAGAAATAAGAATACATATTTTAGATTAAATAGGAAACATCTTGGAGATATGATCATGCATCTTTTGGATTTTACTTAGTGATTTCTTAATTAATTTTATACAAGTGACCATAATTGTATGCATTGAGTTTATCTAATAGGAATTTTATTTATACACATACGATATACCATTTATTATAGTTCAAGCCAAAACACACTTTGGGCCCATAAATTTAGGCACAATACACTTGATGAATTATTATACAATATTAATCAAGTTATTAAATTTTTTTATTTATTATTTTATGCATGTGTCATTTCATCAATTATTTTTGATCGAATATATAGATACTCCTGAACTTGATTAAAAACATCTACTGCCTTCCTAAACTTTGAAAATGTCCTAATACCCCACTGAACTTCTTAAAAGTGTTCTAATATCCCATGAATTTCTTAAAATTAGCCCAGTTTACCTCCTAAGTCCCATAAAAACCAGAGCTTGCTTTGAAAAGTCAAACATAAGACAACCAATAATTGAGTGACACGTGGCAGTAAGGGGGCAAACTGGGTCCCTTTTGTTGGAAATGCCCTAGTCCCGAGGCATTGGTCCTTGTATTTGTACTATACATTTATTGGATTTATGTGTTGTACTCATTTGTGTTATTAATAAAGGCATCAATTCATTTATTATATCTATCTTGTGCAATATAGTAAATGAAGTATCCAATGGACATATCTATATCCATGATGACAAGTGTCATACACTTGGCAGTAAGACCATGGATAGGGTAAACGATATGATCATAAATAGATCCGTAGTCTGTTCCAGTCATGGGAATGAATGGAACAATAGACTATCATTAACCTGGTTGTATGGTAGTGTCTTACCGGTCATTGGACATGGAATGTCAACCAAGTTAATGGGTACATGTCTGGGAGCATGGTACTGGATAGATCCACTAAACGAGTAATCCACATGGTATGGTATCACAATGGATTCTCGCATAGTACTTGTATGGATCCTTTTACCTGACCATATGATGGTATTACATGTGAAGTCGCATACTTAGGGGTACGCCTAAAGGGCCTGTAATAGGGTGCCAAGTATGGGTGCTTTCGGGTATGTCACCGAACACGGTAATACTATGGATATGCAGAAGGGATTTGTTACTCAGTAACCCACTGAGAAGATATCACCGGCCACTTGATAAATGTGACTGATAAGAGTGTGGCCACACCCAAACAAGTTGGAACTTGTTTGTGAGCATCAGTACATTCGGGATCAAGTTAATGTCCGGACACAAAAGAGGGTGATCAATCCATGCCTCTGTGTTGGACACCGATATCAATGACATGGGATGTACAAGTTTAAACTACAGGGTTATGATATCAGTTAGACTGCCATCTCCATCTTAATTGGGGGCTGCAGTGGCTTGCTAGAGCCCAACTGCAGTCTGTGGGCCATAGGCCCACTGCCAACCTAAAGATGGGCCCACGGGATCGTACACATAGAACGACTGAATGTAGACTTAAGGAATCACATGTATACTTGGAGTATACACAATGGAGGGAGAAGTGTGTATATATTAATTATATTATAAAGATCAATTGGATTGGTCATAATAATAAAATTAATATATTCAATTGGCTCTTCATAATTAATTGGATTAATTATGAAATTATTTCCTAGGTGGAAATATTCATATGTATGGGTTTACATAAGATTTTATTTTGTGTAGATTTAATTTTAATTTGATGGATTAAATTAATTGTCAAACTAATTTTAATTTAGATGTAAATAATATATTACTTGGAGTAATATATTAAATACATGGGTATATTAAAATTGGGCTTGAAATTAATTTAAACCAGAATAATTAAAATTAGACTGGGCCTAAATTAAAACATGGAAGGCCGCACAGAATGGAATGGAGCTAGCTTGGGCCTGAATTCCCCTAGGGGAATTCGGCCACCCTAGGTATAAAACCTAGGGTGAAATTTCGGCCAACTAACCCTAGCACACTAAGTAGCCGAAATTCTCTAGCCCTCTCCTCTCTATTGTTTCGTTTTTCCAACGCTAGCAGGGGTTGCATTCGTTAGGCGTTCGTGTACGAAATCGAGGAGGAAATCTGCTTTGGTTTCTGCAGTCTTCATCCATCTCTAGAAAGAGATTTTCTGGTAAGAAAATTAATCCCTTTCTATTTAATTTTAAGTTTTTCAATTTCATCTCAATTGCTCCTGGGACTGGATTTGAGGAAATCACCGCGTTCTTCCGCTTTTATCGGGTGATTTCCGGTGAAAAATCCCAACACCTTTTTCAAAGTTCATGGAGGCATTAGGACATTTTAAAAGTTTAGAGAGGCAGTAAGCGTTTTTGGACAAGTTCAGGAGGATATTTATATATTTGGCCATTATTTTTTCACGTTGGAACACCAAGCTCATCGTTTTATATGAAACCTCTAGTTACTTATTTTCGATATTAACTAATTATATCAGAAGTTTCGTTGCAATTATTTATCATATTTTATTAAAGGTGCATAAACAATATTTTAGAATGTTGATTATAACTATTTTGACATGCCTGTTAGAACATAAAAGCACTAATAAAATTATTTTATGAGTTGATTTTTAGTGTTAATCGACTGCTCATAAACCATTTAGTTGTGATTGTACTCCATATTTTTAGTAAAAAATTATCTAAATTAGCATTGCAAGATATCGTTCATGTGCCTCTAATTAATGGAATATGGTGTACAATTACAACGGATTTATTAGCAAGGTGACAGTAAAAGTCGAAAATAATTTATTATGAATCTTATTCATAAAACAGTAAATGAATAGAGAGCAGGTGTCTTATGCATAAAAATACGAAAATTTTACAAACTTTAGGAGCTATAGAATGCGTTTTTCCATAATTCAAAAAAGACATTTTGATATGTTTGGTCTACACATCTAGTTATAGAAGAGAAATAACAAAGTAAATTAGTGTTATAAAAAACATTACCAATACAAGTGAAATATATCACACACAGTACTTGTACTGATTTTGATATTAATTATGTGAATAATTAAAGATTTAAAAACGTGTTCCACTCGAAAAAAAGAAAAAAAGAAAAAAGATATAAAAACATATTATAACTTAGCTAATTAACGTCACATTGAAAGATTAAAGATGAAGAGAAAGATGAGGGAGATAATCAAGCTTTTTATCTCCAAATTATATGATTTGATTTTTTTTTTTTTTTTTTTTTTGCCCAGAGAAATATCTAGTGACTAACTTTTCAAAATTGCCAATTTTATCTTTTACTTTTTAAATTTTTAACTATTTGCCTTCTTACAAAAATATCTCACTAGGAATTATGAAGTTAGATTATTGTATTTAACAAAAATTTTCTAGATGCCTTATTCTCTCTGTTTCTACTACTTGTTTACTGCATTTTTTCAATACAAGGGTTATATATAACTGTATCTTTCATCTTAGTAATTAAAATTGGTGGAGATATCACATTCTTAATGTTTAGAGATGACTAAGAGAAACAACTTTTATTAAATAATTATTTGAATAAAATTTAGACATATTATTTACTGTGAGTTTTCAAAAAAAAAAAAAACACTAATATATGTGCTGTAAAAGAGGGCAAACTGTTGAGAAAATATAAAAAGAGAGGGGAGACATGGATAGTTGAGTGCAATTTCACCTAAAGGCCAAAATGATATGATTTGATATAAGTTAGATTAGAAGGAGAAGAGACAGATGAAAGTGGAGAGAAGAGAAGAGAAGAGAAGAGAAGAGAAGAAGGGGTCTTGGAAGAAAATTAAGAAGGAACGTGGGTGGGCCATTTTGCGACAAATTGCAGCAGAAACATGAAGCCGACTGTAAACTTATTTCATATCCATCAGATTTTTAAAATCTACAACTCATTTTTTTTTTTTTATAAATCGAATTTTCTGAATTCGATGGAAAAGAAAAGACATTGTTTCAATGTTCAAGCAGTAGGTACATGTGAATTTTGTCCCCCGTACGTAGCTACTCTATCTTGGATAATATGATTATTACCATTTGCTTTTTAATTTGATTGTAATAATTAAGCAGGGAAAATTTTTCCATGATTATAAAAGTTTGTTGGTATTATCTACTTTCCTCTTGTTTTTATTGTTGACAAGATTCTAGGAATGACTATGATTTAATTACTTGTCTACCATATAATTTAAACACTTAAAATATATATAACTAAGAATCAATACTATTCAGACATAATTAATCAATGGATAATTAGTCCTATAATATAATATTTGAACCAGAGGCAGTTGAATTAGTTATTTAATTTCTGAAAAACTATTGAGATTGGAGAGCAAAAAGAGTGCAATTAATTTTGAAAAGAAGAATTCCTACTACTTCTTTTTTTTTTTTTTTTTTTTTTGTCAAATATCTTGTCTTTGCTAATTGGTAATAAGTAAATAATTATTACCAGAGATCAACAATCAATCGGGAAAAGGAATTCCTACATTTTGCCTAATCTGAAATATTGGCTAAACTTTTCATCATGCATCTTCACATTTATATGATTTTCTCCTAAAAAATACTTTACGCAAACAAGAATTTTCCTCAATTTGTACCAACCGGAATAGCCGGAGCCTTTCCAATAGGAACACAACTTCTACAAGTTAAGGCAAAGTGCATCCACCTTTCTAAATCAAACTAACAAGGGTATATTCATTTAAGATTTTTATATACTTTTAAAATCAACTAGTATTCAATTAAGATTTTTTAGAAGTCTTTAAAAGTTATTAGGCATTTAATTAAGACTTTTTAAGGGTATTTAAAAGTTATTAGGTATTCAATTAACACTTTTATAAAAGTGTTCTTATATTCAAAAAGTCATTAATAATTGATGACAATGACTTTTATATACTTCTTAACAATTTATTAACTCAAAATATAATTAAAAAACTTATGCACATTTATGGAAGACTTTTTATTTTTACTTTTAATCGTGATTTTCTCTTAACCTTTCATCCTTCCCTATCTCTCTCTATCTGCTCTCATCACTCTTTCTCCGCCTCCATTCTCTCCTCCATCGTATCGCCGCCGTAAACCTCCACCCAGTCCCTCTTTCTGTCACTAATTGGTTGCTCCCCTTTCGCCGCCGCTCTGTTCCACCGCTCCTCTTTTCCAAGTCGCCTGCCATTCTTTTAACGAGGTATTTGTCTAGTTTCTTCCTCCATTCTTTGCCTTCTTTGTTGAATCTACAAACTCTTTGAAATTGATCAACCGCGAGTAAAATAACACTTGAGTCTGGCCTATATTGTTTTTATGGTGAAATTTGTCAGTTTGAGATGAAATTCAAATAGGTATGCATTTTGATATGATTTTTATTGTTTAAAATGAGTCTGTACTTTGTTTAGATAGATTACTTTTATAATTTGTGCTTCGATAGTCTACACATTTCAATGAGATATTCTCTTGGTGAACTTTTATAAATTTTATTTGATATTTCATTACTTAGGTATGCAAGTTGTTCCATATTTATTAACTGCTTACAATGAAATGCATAGTTTTATATAGTTGAGTAGCTTTTAGGTTCAATCTACCAAATTTTTTTGTTCTTTGTGACAAACTGTTTTTGGATCTTTGAGCCTTTGAGGCTATATAACATTTGGTATTAATTATGAGATAATTGAATTTTAACTTTTTATGTTTTGGGATTTTTGTGGTTATTTATTTTTTGTTATATTATCATTGTACACATGGAGATTATTATGTTTTAGTATTTTAATAAGTCCATAAAAATCTTTAAGAGTTTATAAAAGTCTATGGAATAAACTTTTTAAAAGTGACAACACTTTTAAAAATTCTCTAAAAGTCATTAAAAGTTACTAAAAGTCATTCAAAGTCTATAAAAGTTATTCACTTAAAAAAATTTTATAAAAGTCTCAAATGAATACCACTCCCTAAGACTAGAATCCCTGCCATAAAAGGGTCATCACCATTTAAAGATAAACGTATTATAACAATTGTAATTCTAAGATCGAATTCTATCTTTCTAAACCCATTACAAGCGTAGATATCGAAGTGTCCATTTTAGGATAATTGGTGTCTCTTTCTCATTGTTTTGTAGGTGGTTGTAAGCGCCGGAATTTTCCGTCCTTAAAAAAAAATCGCTGATGTCATACACTGTAATTAAAAAAATTACAGTCGTACGACTGTACAATTGGAGCAGGTGCAGAACACCATACCCATGAGATAAGAAAAGAGAGGGGAAAAGATGGGGCAATTAATACCCGGATTTTGGTGAAGAAAGAACAGAAAATAAGAGAGGAGAAAAGAAAGAAAAGGGGGGGACTTGGACATTGTAATTTCTGGTTGAAAAGAGAGAGAATTTAGAGAGAGAAAAGAGAGAAAAAGGGAAGGAAAAGTTCATCACAAATACAAGCTCTTTTCCTCTTCTTTTTCTTTTACTTCTCAAATATTAGGATTAAAATCTATTAGAAATCAATACGTTGATAATCTGACTCTTTAAACAAATTAAATTTCGGACTAGAAATCCTAAGATTCCCAAGCATTTTGGAGATTTTGGATCCAAACTTCTAAACTTCAATTCAAGGAGAAAAGAGCAAATTTGAGTGGATTAGTGCGACACCAGGAGGTCATTCCTATGGTGGATTAGCGCCGAAAAGGTAAATACTCTTCATTCTCTCTATTTGTCATGCTTTCTGGGTGAATTGGTGTATTTTTGTGCATTTTTGTTCACTTTTTACGTTTTCTATTTTTGGAAATCAAGAACAGCCGTACGACTGTTTTTAAGTTGATAAACAGTCGTACGACTGTAAATACAGTCGTACGAGTGTTCTTGGTTTCCAGTAGTTTTCTTTCAGTTTTATTTCAAATGATTTTGGCCAAATTCTGAGTTTGGATTATTTACAGTCGTACGACTATAATTACAGTCGTATAACCGTAATTACAGTCACACGACTGTAATGCTCGTCCAGAATCAGAATTTCCAGAATAATCCCTAAAAATTTCCAAAAATCCCAAAAAATTCAGAAAACCAGAAAATCATCAAAATAAATTTTGTTATGTGCATTCATGACACTAGATTTAATTTTTAGTATTATTACATTTAGAACAATACAACGACGGAGACCCGACTCTCCCGAAACCCGACTCACCTCACATGTTAAATTAAATTAAACTGGAAAATAAAAACGTTTTCAAAACGATTTTCTCACAAAACCAAAAATACAGGGACGTTTTAAAATGTTTTTCAGGTCTAATCGGACCGGCTAGCCGAGCTGATCCGGTTATGCCCCTAAATGCATGTTCCCGAATCTTTAAAATCCCATTCTGTCCTATTTGAGTCCTATTTGTGGCATGCCGTATATTGTGCTACCCTTTATTTTATAGCTTTTGGTTATTTTTATCTTTATTTTGGATGTATTTAATAGATTTATCCGTGTATCCTAGGCGATTGTATTTTTCTAGATAAATCATGTATTTTAGGCAATTGTAGAAGTGAGGTTGAGAGTTTTTATTTTTATTCGATTGGGTTGTAAGCCACTTAAATATTTACTGCTTTACTTTTATTTTTATTTTCTGTGTATATGCGCTGTGTGAATTATTTATATAAAATTGACTTTAAAATTATGAAATACCTTCAAGAACATTGGCCAATTTTTATTTTGATTAGACACGAAATGTCCAGACCTAGATCTCTGGATAGTGTAGCGGTCGTTAGTCCGGTTCAGCTACATTATAAATTTCCCGGTTGAGCTGAGCCGGGTGGCGACTTCTACAATATTCATCGAGGCTTAGGTCTCAGTTCTTTTAAGAAATATTCTATTTTTTCCAAAACGAATTTCTATTCTAAAAACCCCCACGCGAGGGAGGGGTTCGCCCGAGATCGAGGCGCCCCTTCCGAAAGGGAGTCCACGTTCCGTTGAAAACGTCGTCCGCTCATAGTGGCGACTCCGCTGGGGAATTTCTTATAAAAAGTTTTCTTAAATACTTAAAAGAATTTGACAAGCTCTGAAAAATGTCTAATTAAAATAAGGTGGTTGATTCTTGATTGGTATTTTATTTTTGCATTTTAGTTAGACATGCTTGCATTAGGTTAAGTATCCCGCTTTAGCACGGTGAATTGTTGAAGTGTCACCTAAGTTCCTCTTGGTCTTAGGGAATGGATACGAAACACCACCCATAGCCTCGTACGAACTCCTTCGTTCGGACCCTTGAGTGGGGAGAAGTGAGGAGTATATTTTGCTACGGGAGCCTTGATTTTAACCCGACTTGGACTGAACTCATGTAGGCAACCTTAGTTGGATTCCCTTTAGGATACCAAAATAAATTATGTGAAATAATATAAATCACGCCTTCATCATCCCCGGTTGGTGATCGAAGAGAACCCCTCCTTGGACTCGGTTAGAATTTTTGAGACCGACCACATTTGGAGGAATAAGGTTGGAGGAATACGTTTTGTGTGCTATGTGTTTCTCGCCATCTTGTGACGAATCACCATCGCTATCTACTCGTGCATGACATACCATAATCAACATTTTCCATCCATATGACATATCATACGTTAAACATTTGTGTGATAATTAACCCACATTTTTATGTAGCCACTTGTATTTTATTTTCACGTGTAAAAACATTAAATCATCCGCTTGCCATTCATACTAACTATTTCTTTTTCAGCCATGATATTATATTTGTGTGATTAGCATTTTTTTTCCACATAGCATACATAACATCATTATGTATGTCATGCATCCTAACCCACGTTTTTGTGCAGCCATTTACGTTTTGTGTGTCATAAGCATTCATGACATATCACCTAAATATCACCTAAATTAAATTAAGGACATTACAAAGGACGCCCAGCACGATCATCTCATTTCATAACATATCAGGTATACCAAATTACCAGTGTTCTGCCAATGCACCGGATTACATTCGGCCATTCCACCAAATTATCTCATCTAATAGAGACCACAATGGTCCTACGTCTACTTCCGTGTGACGATTTACACGAGGCATTTCATGAAACCACGCCCAATTATCAAAAACATCATATAACATTGGGATCCATTTCGGATTACTTCATGACATCATTACATCATTCAAGGCGCTCTCCAAGTGCCGAATTAGTATACATGTAGGGGCATTTCATAACATTCCAAATCGTGAAAGGTGTTCCCCGAACGCCGAATCTCTATCTGTGTCCCTTGTTACACGTGACCTTCTTACAAAATCATTACATATCATACGCCCCAAAAGTATCAGAACTCTGTCCAAAGGATGGTCGCATACGACCATTTCATATCATCTCATAGACCTTTAAAGCGTCGAAACTTTGTCCGTGTGTCGGCACACATGCGACCATTTCACAAAATTCATTTGGTGCCCCAAAGGCGCCGAACCCTGGTCCATGTGACGATCCATATATGGTCCTTTTGCATAGCATTGGGTGTTCTTGAAATGTCCCAAGAAAAAAAAACCATTCATACCATCATTTCATTCATAACCTCACTCAATTCATTCATTGCAAGTACTTTTAATGCCCTACTCTTCATGTCACCATGCCATTCATGCATGTCCCTAATACTTCCCTATGATGCCTAGCAGAATAAGCTGGATCGCCCTAGAACAAGATCTCAAGTCTTGAGGGCTGTTGGTGAACGAAGAGCAGTTGAAAGATAAAGCGATTCTGAATATGGGGAAGAAGTGGAAATGGCTAATCCTTCATCGAACCTTGCTGATGCCTTGAAAGATTTCCTAAGATCACAAGACTTCCGTGATATGCTAAAAGAAGAAATGCGAGCAGTAGTGAGAGAGGCTGGAGAGACCGGTGGCAGTGGAGCCGGAAAAGAGAAGGAGGTTGAATCATCCCAGCAGGGTGGTGATACCTCAGCCAGTCTCGAGAAGCTGCAAGAAATAGAGGCGGCCATGGAAAGAAAGATGAAGGCGAAATGCTCGGAATTAGAGGAGGCCGTGGCTCAGTTGAAGAAAGGGGCCAGTGTCAGTGCAGAGTCTAAGAAGGGAGTTAACATTGATGCTATGATCAGCAGGGGCTTCGAGACTTTTCCCATCGGATTCCAAATACCAAGGGTGCCGACACACACGCGATCAGCAGGGGCATCATTGAGTTTATTAGGTACAGAATCAATGATGCCACCGAGGGTCAATAGTACAGCTACTGTGGTGATCACAATGCCAACTACTAGTGGTAGCCTTATGTGACAAATTAAAATGGCAAGGATACCAATCACAACGATAAACCAGCAGTGCTAATAAGGCCTACTTTGACCTCATGTAGGGTGATCATACCTTGGTATCACAAGGTGATACAATGGTGATATCGCATTGAAAAATGCAAAATACATAGAATAAAACAAAAGTGCAGAAAATGCAAAAAAGTAAATAAAAAACAAAGAACAACAAGTAGCAATAAAAAACAACGAACAACAAATAGTTCTTGTTATAATTCTTCTTCTTCTCTCTCTAAGAAGGCTTTTCTCTCATCCCTCACTAAAGTTTTTTCCATAAAAATGTTCGTATCCTTTCTTTTTCTTTTACTTTGTGGAATAATTTATATTCGACATTATTTTCTCGTTTCATCTCTCGAATCGGCTACTTCATTGATAGATCTACTCTAGCAAATCATAAAAATGATAGTCTTTTTTCAATGAATTGGGTTTCATTAGCTATTAGTTAAAGATTCTTTGAGATCTTTACACTATAGGTGCTCATATCTATCTTTTGAATGTAAGATGTGGAAGTTTTATCTAGATTTATTAAACTACATGGTGACAGTGGGGATGTGAAAATCCTTATTGTTGCGGATCTTCGATAAAGAATAGTGGAGTTTTGATGAAATGCAGCAAACTGTAGTGTTATGTTATATTGGATTTATTTTATGTATTTTCTCTTGCTCATGTGGCAAGTTTCTCCCTTCCACCAGTGTGTGTGTATTATGTCTCACCAATATGTATGGGTATTTTTGTTGTTTTGTTATTCTGCAAAGGCAAACTGTGCAGACTTCTTAGTACATAACTATGACATGTTTTGGATGAGCCTATTGGAATTAGATTTATATCCGCTCCTTGGTAGTTCATCTTTATTTTAATGAAATACCAATTCTTTCAAAAAAAAAAAATATTTGAAAGAATTGTGGAATAATAATAGAAGAAATCGTAGCGGTAAGAAGACAAGAGAAAAAGAAAAATAGTAAAATGAGAACAAAAACAGTTTTGGGAAATATTAGTATTTTAGAAATGAAAGTTATTAAAATGAAGAACAAAACCGAACAAAACCGAAAGAGCAATGTGTTGATGTTGATTGTATAGCAAGAAAAAATCATAAAAACAAATAAGGAACTTTTTGATAATTTTTTAATAATAAGAGACGATGTATTGTTTCTTTTTAAAGTTTTGGTAAGAATTGAATTATCTATTTCTGATGTCATCATAGATTTTGATATATATTGACAATGGAATTCACAAATCGTCTACGCTTCAACAAAGACTAAATTCTAATCGAATAGATAATTGAATCGTAAATATGTCAAACCTTTGTTGAGGTATTGTTTTCTAACAAAATGTCATTTTAATAAAAACAATACAGGTTGCTATGTAGCATTTTTTACTTGTGCAATCGTTACCGTTAGACGAGTTAACCGTATAATGATATTTTGAACAAAGATTATCTATAATTCTTTCTTTTTGTTTTTTGTTTTTTCTTGGGAAAAACAGATTCAACCATAATAACAATAAACAGTAAAGGTAAACAAACGAAAAAAAAGGTAATAAATATTTTATTGGTAGGGCTGGTAGACAGTTATGTAGATGTGAAAAGACATTATAGAAAAAAGAGGGGAGAGAGAGAGAGAGAGAGAGAGAGAGAGAGATGGTTGGATTTGAATAAGCAGGTAAAAACATAATTCAGGTATCTATTCTATATTTGACAACTACTAACTTAATTTTATGAACTACTTCTCTCACCTCATCCCATCTGGGTATTCCACTCCTATATCTACGTTTTTTAAAATTAAATTAAATTATATTCATTTCATTTCTTTCCCTTTTTCACTCCAGGCAAATAAAACCCATCAAACAAATAATGGGCAAATATATTTTTCTCTTCTGTGGAGGAAATCTTCTATAACACAAGATGTTTTATTATTATGGATTAAAAAGAGTCTGTTATGTTTTTTTTTTATTATATTGTGGGCAAAATGTGTTTTCAGTCCCCTCGACTTTTTTGAATTTCACAATTAAGTTTCTGTTTTGATAGTATTAGTCTCAAACTTGATATTTTTTGTCTTGTGTGGATTACAATATCTGTTAACAAGCACGTGACAAAAATTTTAAGAAAAATACAAAACTATTGAGCACTAGAGCAAGTTGAAGTGAACTTCTTTTACAGTTGTGTGATAACTATAAATGTGAACTATACTTTCAATTTAGTCTTACGTGTTAGGCACGGATATTGCAACCCCACACGAATAAAAAATATTAAATTTGGAGCTAATAGTATCAAAATAAAAAGACCGCACACTAAATGTGTAGAAAAAATTGATTATTGCGAAATACTTAAAAATATAGGGGATTAAAAAATGTGTTTTGACTATATTATAAAATAATAACGAAATATGAAGAGGAGCTAGTAAATCTTGTGCGGCTGAAAAATAAAGAAGAAAACAATGCATTAAAAGAAAAGGAAGGACCAGCTAACCATTGGCAGGCTTTTGCAGCTTCCTTTAGCCAGTGGTCCTACGGATAAAAGAAATATTAAAAATTGGTACTATTAAGTACAAATAAATGGTGTTTCAATTTCGATGGATTCATCATATGACATCCTTGTATATGTCATCCTTCGCTGTGTTTTTTTTTTTTTTTTTTTTTTTTTTTTTGTAAATGAACACGTATGCAATTTTGCTGTTGGGTGTGTGAGAGAGGAGGGTGATATTGCGCAAATTTATGCAATTTTTTTTCCAAATGAAAACAAACAAAGTTTTGTAGAGAGTAGAGAGAGAAATGTTAATTTAAGTCACGGGTGCTCTCTATTTTTCCCTTTCCTGTATTAAAAGCAATCAGTGTCCCTAAACAAAACTTTTTATTTTTTTTACCCCCACCCCCCCCACCCCCCCCGCCCCCCAAAAAAAAAAAAAAAAAAAACCTCAATAAGATTTCACAAGGCAAAACCCATATTCATGTCTTACTTCAACAATCTCATATAGTTAAACTCTGTACTTGTAATATTTTGATTATGTTATAATTTCATCATGAATTGTCGCGAGATAAAGTCGAGTATAAAAGGCAAAAGAAAAAGGAAGAGAGCTTTAAGTGTTGGTTATAGGAGATGAATGAGAAAATGTAATATGGGCAAAGAGATATTTTGGTGAAATTTTGTAAGGGTTAATTAAAAAAGCAGAGCATAGGAAACCCCTCCCCTCCCTTTCTTTTTCATTAACAAACTCTTATAATTAAATATGCAACACAGTTGGTCCCATTATGCACCCCCTCTATTTGTACCTAATGTCATTTCTCTTTTATTTCTATATATTCTCTGCTCCATTCAGGGTATACTCCCGAATGTGACTCTTGCTTGCAAATATTTGGCATTTCTACTCAAATTTCAATTGGTGGATTCAAATATTAAAATTATATTAGGAAAATCTTAGAAACTAGCGGTGGTATAACATGGATGGACCACAAATATCGTAGTTGGTTATGTAACAATATGGTGATAAAATCATCAATGTGACTTTAATCTACTTGAATTCATTATTTAATGCGGACTTGGAGCTTGCTTGTTGTGGATTATATTTAATGACTCACACCCACGTATATAAATAGTAGTAATTAAGGATTTGAGCACCAAAATAAGACTTACAACTCCACATGCGTACTGCGTAGGCTGCTCTTTTCTCCATAATCTTTTTAAAATATATATTAAGCGGACCAGATTCATTATTAATTAAAGCTGATTAACTGTAATTGTGATGCAAATGTAAAACAAAAAAAAAAAAAAAAAAAAAGAAAAGAAAAGAAAAGAAAAGGGCAGGAACAGGGATGTGGTTGCATCAATTGAAATTAATCCTTAATCCTATCCAGTTGCTGTTGTGTATCTTTTTGGGAGGAGGGATATACCTTAATACTTTACTCTTCTGACATGGATTGAAACTTAACAAACGTACGGTTGAAACTAACAAAGTTACGGTTGGAACAGTTTTCATAAATTAAGTTCAATCACTGACCCACCTTCCTTCCTTCCTTCTATGCTTTCTTTCACTTCCCTTTTCTAAACTAAAATACTCTTTTCACAACAGAATTGATCAATTCTCAACTCTTTCTAACACTTTATTTTTATTATTAAATGTTTTGAGTATATAATATTTTTCAACCATTATAGCAATAGAATGCAATAGGATATGCATATTATTTTACACTATTCTCTCTCCTCTATATTTGTTTATCCATCCAGGTCCTTGTGGATACTTCCAATGAAATGCTAACATGTAAACTACATGAGCATTGGAAAAAAAAAAAAAACACTTATGTGTTAGCATTTCGTTGGAAAGGTTCACATGAACCGGATCCATTGTATAATTTCTCCACGTAACTAAAGGGTCTTCAAGTGCTTAAGTGTTTTAAATCAAAATTTTCTCACATGTATAATAGTTCAATTCTGTCACTCTTCAAAATTAATTATCACAACCACTACGATTAAAAGTACATAATTAGTTTACTAATTAAGCAATAAACTCTTAACCCTCTAAATTTTTATGAACTTCACAATTCCGTAATCAATATTTTTAACATACTGAGTATACGATCTGTCTATTTTAATAGTTTCAACCAAAACTTGATAAATTTATTTTATTTAGCTGCAATATCTACTAACTAGTATGTAATATGTTTCTTGTGAATCATACTTTTTATGCAGGTGTACTATAATTACATATGCAAACCATACATTTGATTTAGTCATTCATGTCCGTAAAAATTGTGTTATATACCAGTTAATAGATACTATAGTTAATACGAGATAAATATATCAAATTTGGATTAACACTATCAAAATTGAAAGATCATATACTTAATGTATTAAAAAAATTAATCATAGACTAATTACAAAATCATGAAAAAGTATAAGAGCCTTGGATGTGTTTGGCTATTGAGTAATTACAAATATTTATGCATCTGCAGTGGAACAAATCAACACGCACTTTAAAATTAAAAAAATTCAAATAATAATAATAATAAAAGGAAATCTTATGGTCCGTACGTAAATGGTTAAGTTTAAGTACCCCACATTCTCTGACAGAAACTATGCCGTCTGACTGTGTCTTTGGATGCCCTCACCTAAGATCTAAACATGTACATGATTTGATTAGACTAAGTATCATGCTTTGCCTATGAAGCCAGCTAGCCATGCAAATATACCATTATTAGGCTTCGAATTTCAGTTTTTATTTTTTAACCAAATATTAGTCTTATCAATCAATAATTAATATACTCATTCACACAAAGGTCTAGAAGGAGAGAGAGAGAGAGGGAGAGATATTAGATTCAAATTGGAGAGTTAAACAAGCATACAGAGAACTTGCATTGCTCTAAAAACTTCTCTCACAATGTTGTTAATTACTACATCTGTGAGGAAAATCAAACTTTATACAAATCTAAACCCATAAAACTTTTCCTGGGTTTCAAGGTTAGTAATTAGACAATAAAAACCCATCAGGGTCTAAAACTGCCAAAAAAAAAAAAAAAAAAAAAAAAATCAAGAAATGGAAACAAAGATCAAGAATCCCAATGGAGAAAATGTTAAAAAAAAAGGAGAAGCCAATCGTACTGCGGCTTCATCTTTAACCATTTTCTCTCCAATATGCAAACTTAATCTCTTCTCATCTGATGAGAGATGAAGTTAAAGAGCGAAAAACAACTTCTTCACAAGGAATGGTAAGTCCCATTTCATGATCAAAGCCAAACTCTTCTTCAGCTTGACGAAGCAGGTATTGAAACTCAGGGTGATTCAACAAGGAGATTGGAACAATATATCTGCTCCTATTTTCACCAACATAAACAGCAAAATGTCCTTTTGGTACATCTACAGGTAATCCATCATCATCATAACCACCATTCTTCTTACCCAAGCTCGAACACCTCTTGAGAATTTGCTTAAACACTGGTGTTTGAATGAGTTTGTTAGATTTTCTGACAGCCATTTTTCTGGTTTTTGAGGACTGTAGAGATGGAGAGACAGTAAGAAAGAAAGTAGTGGAGGAGTATAAGAAGAGAATGAGATGGGAGAAGAAAGAAGGGGAGAGTGGGTGGAATTTATGGAGAGAGAGTTGGGAGAAATGTCATGTGGGTGCAAAGGACAGACCACGGGTGTTTTGGGGTTTGTGTATGTGACTAAAAGACATTGTGGGAGCCAAACCCATTGGTTGACACTTCTATGTTGGTCCTCCTAATGACATTATGGACCCTCCTACCTCTCACCATTCAATTCCAAAATAAATATTACTCCCTTACCCTAATTTACATCCGTTTAATAGTCAGTCTCACCATTCAACTTGGTTTGTGATGAGTCAATTTGTTTCTAAGACATTTTTTTGTATATATTTATCCAAAACTTTACCTTTTTTTTTAATAGATTAGTTCAAAATAACGTCTATCGACATCACAAATTGACATGTATTACAAAGAATATAAATCATATATATGTTACCGATGAACCAATTTGAACAAATATATCAAATTATGGACTAACTCGTAAAGTTAGGTTATTCACTTTGAACAAATTAACTATTCTAGCAACTACATTAACCATTCATCCTTTGTTTATGTCTTAATCTTAGTAATGTAGTTAACTAAGCTCCATATAGAGTGAAGTTGAAAGTCGCATACTGATTTCAACATTTTTAACACTTTGCTTGTTGTGCATGCATATACACAGTTTCATCTTCAATCTCTAGAGGGATCTGAAAAATCATCTTTGAAAATCTACATATGATCTTCTCAATCTCCAAGTCTTATGATGACCTAGAAAACTCCATCTGTGGGATATTCTCCTTTTCTTTTTGCCTTTTTGACTGAGGTTTAAACGCCTAAAAAACGCACTAATATATATATATATATATATATAAAGGAGTCAAATGTTACTGAACTGAAATTTATTGCCTAAATAATCTATTGGTGTCATGTGGCCTTTGTTCACATAAAGACAAGCAACGTATTGAGAACAGTGTCCGTTCAGTTTTTATCTTTCACTGCATTCACATAAAAATATCCTTATGTATATTTTTTTAGACTAAATAAATTGCTCTCTCTATACCTAAAATCACGGACCAGAAAAAAAAGTGTACTGAAGGGTACAACCCTGCTGACGGTTTGTTTTTTTGTGATTGTTGAGCTTGAGATTCTAAGTGATAGAAAAAAAAAGCAAGACTTCTTAGACAGTACATCCACATTTATCGCAAACCCATGTGTATTTTCACTGCCATATTTTGCTGGTTTTTGCCCTCAATACGTTCATTTTTGCCTTTGTCACATTAACTGAAAGATCTTTCAGCCAAACCCTAACCTATTAACTTTTATATCTACGAGGCCTTTTTACTCCAAAGCTTGACTAAGTATAGGAAAAAAGAGCATAGAGCTCCTCACCTTTTGACTTATTTTGATCTATTTGTCCAAACTGTCAGTAAGTTGGGACACTTAATTTTACCAGTATGAGAATTGTAAGCTTTGCACAATTAATACGTTCCTAGAGGTTTCAATTCTAGCTGCCACACCTTCAAGCATCAATTTCATAAAGTTTCACTATTTAATTGTTATTTTTTGGTTCCCAGCTAGGGTTCTACTAACTTGTAATCTTCACAGTCTATAATTTTCGTTTTCTTAAATTTGATCCTAAAGTCTACCTACATAAATAGGGTAGATCCATCCATATAGAAAGCTTAAACGTGATATGATAAATTCAAATCAATTAAACCTTTACCCAAAAATGTGGCTGGGCAGATGGTACCTCTATAGCGTATGTATACAAATTAATGAAATAATTAAAGACAATATCTAATAGTTCCGTTTTATTAATTGCTCCATAAAAAAACTGATCGACTCATAGAAGCTTCAAATTGCTAGATGGTTTACTTCCATATATAGGACTGCTCATTAGTATGTAAAGTATTCAATTCAGCTTAAAACAAGGACCTAGCTTTTATCTGAAATTTTGGAAATTGACAATGTAAGCATAACTTAAACTTGTAGTTATGAAGTAATCATGCTCAAAATTATGAATGGGGAAAGGAAATTTTCAGTTATACCTGAAAATGACTTGACTGGAAAAGCAATTATGCTTTTCATTTAATCTGAAAACCCTATCTATCTAATTATCCTAGCAACATTTGGTATATATAAAGAGAGAAAAAGTGCCTCAACATTAATGGAGGATTTCCTCTGTGGTCCTGCTCTAATCACCACTACCAAAATAGAATAGTACTAATCAGACATCAGTTCCTAAAGTGTGCACCCCTAAATCTAATTAACTTGGCTCCATTTTTAGAGAAGCAATATCTGCAAGCTCTCAAATTTTGAAATATGATCTGCAAAAACTAGATTTTGTTGCAATATTCGGCAATCCCATTACTGTCTTCACCTTTTTTTCCTCAAACCCCAAGACATCCATAATTGTTTAACTTAAATAATATTTGGCCTCAGGTATGTATGTATCTTCGTTGAAACAACGTGGTAACTCCAAAGTTACCAGGTTAAACTTCATGTTTTACTCGTTTCATTGAATCCTATATTATACTTAGAAATGTATAGAACTTGAAGGATTCCTTAATTCCATTTCGAAAAAGAAAGGATTAATCATTTGAAGGACATAATAAATTGTCTATGACTAATATTTCAATTTAATATGCCTTCATATAGTCATGCACTCATGCATTCATAATTGATAATACTAATGACAGGAAAAGAGTTAACCTAGGTAATTTAATTGTTTTACAAACAAAATCAGAAAGTGATGGGAAAGAATTAACCTCGGGTCGCCTTCTTTGAGAGAAACTCTTTCATGTTCTGTGAATGATATTTAATTCGAAGAATGGACAATAAAATTCCTGAGGGGAAAGGCCCACCAATCTCAACGAAATGTGGTGAAGTGAGAGGTTAGAAGCAATATATTTTCCAAATATATGATAATGACCCAGGCTGCCTAGTCATGAGCACATGAAGGCCACGTTACTCTTGCCTCTAAGATTTTCCTGTAAAAACAGCACTGTAAGGTCTTGTAAGATCAATTCAATCATGTCCAACGGCTACTTTTGCTTGGAAAATCTTTGTGACTCACCATTTGGATTGTCTTACATACCCCTAAATTTTTATGTAAATTCCCTTCTCTTAGTCATTGCACAAATAATTACTAAAGAATTCAATAAGATGTATGCAATAGGCTTCAATTGGGAGAGGGGCGACTTAAACCCTGACCTTTACTTGGACCTAATCACCATAAAAAGAAATTGCGAATCTGGGAACTTTCGCTTATACTGTATTATTTGGTCTACGTACCGAGACTGATAACATTCGAGATTATGCAGGATTATACACAAAAAATCCAGTTTTGGCTCTCCCTTTAGCCCTATGTCTCGTATCCCGAAATGATGTAACTGTAATAAAAGAAATTACATATGGGAGATGGCATAATTTGGTATAAAGCCTAATGGGTTAATTTCCCTCTTTAACTTGGCTTACGATGCTATTTTGACCAAAAATAAACTTTGGGTATCGATCTAGTCCTTCAATTTAACATATATGGTCAAATTAGTCCAACATAGCATGTGTTAGCATAAAAAACTTGCAAAGGCAATAATACCAGCGAATCATGCGTCGATATGTGTCACTAATTTTGGACTACTTCGACAGAAAAAAAAAAAAAAAAATCAAGGTCGCCTAAATTGCAATCCAAAACTAGTTTTAGAGCAAATTGATTTTGCAAGATAAAGCCCTTATCCTTGTCCTCTGTCACTGCATTTTATGGGCATGGATATAAAACCACACAAGGAAATCGTATTGCCGCAAATAATGTCACTGCGAAGAGGAAAAGATGAAGAAATCACCCTCATTTGGATTGAAAGAAAAGGTTTAAGAAGCCGTTTAATAGCATGATACAACATAATCATGATAGGAAGCCGAGTCAATTGAATGTTCTTCATATATGGTTGAATACTTTTATATATAGTATATACTCAACAGTCCACAATCAGGTAACAGATCGGGGATGCAAAGAATAAACAAAAGTAAACAAGCTCACATGGATTGTAAGCCTACTAGTCAGAAGTAAGGGCCCTAAAAGGTAGACTGGCATGTAAGCTCAAAATAAGATTATCAATCAAGTATTAATTGTTTAATAAGGACATCATATATTTCATATTATCCAACTATAAGGACAATTGAGCAAACATTAATGAAAAAGATTAGGACCTTGACTACAAAATGCCTACCGAGATGTAGATGGACTCTTTGGCTAGCGGTGAGGAGAGAATAATACCCACTTATAAAAAATTAAGAAAATTATGAAAACTAAGGATAGGGTCGTACCTGGTATGCGCCCAAGCAAGATAAGTATGAAAAAGGAATTGAAATGACGAAGACAGCACAAGCAGGTCCCATCAAATTTGCCAGAACGAACGACCCCATTTCTATTTACCATCTATAAAGAGCATCACAAGGACCTATTGATGTACTTCAGAAGGGCCCTCGATTAAGTTCGCATAATTCACAGGAGGGGCGCTCAAAATGAGAGTAAGCCCTGCAAAAATTATGCAAACAATAGCATTTCCGAAGCCAAATTCAAACAAAGCTCAATATTGTACTAAGGGTTGCATTCTCCAAAAGAAGTATGATGTAAACATATAAGATTCGAAAGTAATTAATCAAAATAAAAATAACACGGCTTAGCCAATGCTTACGCGCCAGACACTTTCAAAGGACAAACAAATTCATCAGCAATCTATTCCAATGACATAGCCATAATTCTTTTACTTTTCCTGTACGACCTCCTCTCCAGCCTTGGTTTTTGTTAAGCTAAATAAAAGAAACTGGTCCATCAATCAATCTATGCATACCAGATGCACCGTGCAAAATATTTAATTTAGCAGACGCAGACAATAAAAAATTGAATTTGACTGCTGAATAATCAAATTATACACTTTTTCTTTTAGTTTATTGATACAGAGATACAGTTTCATTATTGAGAACCGTAAGGGGAAAAAATGAAGAAATGTGTGGAGGCCAAGGGACTAAACCCCCCACAGTTAGAATAATTAATATAGGTGTTACATGCCTATGCGTCATGTGCGAGGAACATATTTAGAGAAATCTGAGCAATGCAGAATCACTGGTCAGAGGAAGATTTCAACTGTTGATGCTGTCCATCTATCATGCTTATCTGTCGTCTGAGTTTTGCAATATGAGCTTGCACCTAATACATACAATGAACTTAAATTGTTAATGTTTCATTTACAGACATCAGGACATCAGACTATGTCCTTCTAATTTTCCCCCCAATAAATAAATAAATAAATAAATAAAATTCAAATACATTTATGTCTCCAAGAACTTTTATTTTCCAAAAATATAAACAAATTCAATTCAGAAAGATATATCATTACATTTCAACTTATTCATACTTGGATAAAAATACACTAAGTGATGCTTCACAATTAAATGGACCAACCAGTTTAGGCCTTTGAAAGTAATACACGGAAAAAGTTCACAGGTTATGCCTCACCATGGCAGTAATTTCAAATTCTCATAATCAATATATATCAATCAAATAATATCAGCAGCTTTTCTGCCCATGTCTTAAAAAAGTTAAGGAGATTACAAAACTAGTAAAGAATTATTGAAAAGTCCTGTATTGTAGGGTCCATGTCAGAAAACATATGGTGAAAGGGAAACCTTCACCACATCAACTTTGCACACCTAATTTTCAAAATCTTCCTGAAAAGTAGAGTCCATGAGATCAAAATTAATTACCAATTCATGGATCAAGGCCAATTTGTACGAAAAAAGGGAGAAAGCAGAAACAAGTTGAAATGTTTTTTCCTTTGAAATGTTGTCTAAATTAAGATTTTATGGAAAATTAACTAACAAAATTCTTGTGCTCTTTCCACCAAGTAGGAGTTAACATATGTCATTTGTTTCTCTGTTCAAGCAAGTCCTCTTGCATTATCATCTCTAATTTGTAATTGTCTGAGCTCTCTCTCCTTCTCGCTCCCTCTCTCTGTCTCACACATACACAGATATATTACTCTTCTTTTTCCACCAGAGAGAATTAATTTATGTCATTATACACAGTTTGTCTTACAAAAGATAGACTCTATTCAAGGACATCCGATTTCATTTTCATCACTGCTTGAAATTGTATAAGCTCTATGCTTTCTCTGCACTGTTAGAAATGTCTCTTGATGCGACTTAAGAAAACTGTGAGTAGAAAAAGTTTAATAATGAGGGAATCCAAAAAGACCACGCAAATTGAAAGGAAAAAGAAGATTATGTTGGTGAAAATTACGCTGAAAAGTCTTAAAATGTAGGAGTCACTATGAAACTGATAGCAAACGATGGAAAGATATTAGGGGCAGATGGACAAGGTAGGAATTCCAAATAGTCAAATGCTGCATTTATCTTTGAATCAAAATCAGCCAAGCAAATTCTAAAATCACTACGCCCTCTATCCCTTATGTCCTTTAGGAATGGAATAGAAACGTGATTAAAAATTCAACAGAAAATTTATAAAACTTGGAAATTTCTGATTTTCTTCCCACAACTTTTCAAATATCTTCAAAGCTTTTATTTATATGTACTGAACACAAAGCAACCTTGGAAAAGAAATACATTTTATGAGAAGAGGTCTCTAAGAAAAATAAAGAAACTTCTACATTGCTTTCATTGTTTCTCAAAAAAAAAAAAAATTCTCTAGATAACAGATAATCTGCAAACAAGCCAGCTACCCCACAATGCATGGTAAACATTTGCATTCACACACATGCACACAAACACGCATGCACACTCACAAAGGAACATTCACTGTGTGCAATAGATTCAGAAAACCAGATCA
This sequence comes from Euphorbia tirucalli, assembly GCA_039660915.1. Classification (NCBI taxonomy): domain Eukaryota; kingdom Viridiplantae; phylum Streptophyta; class Magnoliopsida; order Malpighiales; family Euphorbiaceae; genus Euphorbia; species Euphorbia tirucalli. The sequence goes on from CM077639.1 coordinate 20,869,859, forward strand.
TGTGAATGATAATGGACATGAAAAGCACATAAAATTTAGACAGAAGAAAATGTTATTGAACATGTGAAACATGTACTTGGACATACTGAGAACATGATCTGGAAGTTTCAGAGAAAAGAATAGTAATGAAAATGAACAAAATTAATGAGATGCTTCTGACCTGTTGACGAGCTGCTGCAAGTTGTAACAGCTCATCAGCTTCAGAGAAATTCGTGAACCACTGATTCAGAGGATGATCTTTGGTGTCACCTCTCCTCTTTTTGCTTGTATCCTCAACATGTACTATAAAGACATAAAAGATGTAATCATTAACATAAGTATGTACAAAGATAGACTTGTATTCAGAAAGAATGAAAAGTAGCATTACAGAGAGGCAACAAGCAAAATACCAGGAGGAGGCAACACAAAGCCAGCAGGTAATCTGGGTAAATTTACAGCAGGATGATTCTGGACACGAGCAAGGAAACTTTCAGATGGATCAGGAAACACAATCTCATCATATGATTCCACAACAACAGGCTTCTTGGTTGACATAGGGCCTGATTCATCCTCTGGGTACAACTTCAAATGATGATATCTGCATAAAATTTCAACCTTGAATAAGTCAATTTAAAAGTTCCAACGTTTTTCTATGCTTTCTAAGTAACCAGGAATAGGCACCTAATCTTTCTCCATCTTGAAAATAGCGCTGGAAACCACTTTCTCTGCAAAGGGCTATCCTAACTACCCAAGAATTATCCTTAAACATAAAGCACCGATCTAATTAACTAGACGACTTTATCTTAATTGATCAATTCTAATGCAAATTGTAAAATAAAGATAGTCTTCCATGCCACGCCTTAATTTGGCATTGGAAGATATTCACCTTAAATTCCTGCTGATGATTGAACAATGTGGATACAAATATAATGTTTAGTGGTTTAGTTTGGCAATCGACAGAAAATACTACATTGGTTTAATGCTAAAAGTATAAAGAGAAATGCAGAATTTGAGAATCGTTTGGCATATATAGTTTTCAAACATTAAAAAAAGGGAATATTTCTAAATTTTCCAAACTCCAAGAATATAATAAATAACTGAACACACAATTAGCGAGCCAAGAGTATAGCTTCTGATCTATATAGACTAAAATTATAATACAAGGAATGGTGTGTTTGATCATAATGCAAAATACGACATTGACTATGAACAATTACTGTTTAGATAGTCATAGGCATAATTGTAGGAAAGCTAGTCATAGGCATAATTGTAGGAAAGCCTGTTTGAATGCATGCTGTTTACACCAAGAACTCAGAATGATTTCACATGACAAATCTATAATTTCCAAATGAAACCAGCCAAAATTAGAATCGAGAAATAGATAAAGAAACTCACAAATTCAAGGGTTTATCACAGACATCACTGTGGAAATACAATGTGATGGCAATCTCAAATTCACCCCATCCTGCTTCTGATAATTCAAAAGGTGGTGACTCAATGACTCTTGTTGGATTATTAAAACTGGAGTGCAGCTGAAAAACAGCTCGCTTTATCACCACACTGATGTCCTCATTTGTGGCCCCACGTACATATACAGTCCATTTATGTGACTGGTACCTGATTATTGAGTTCACAAAAAGTACATAGGTTTTGATAAAGAAATAGCAGATAATTATCTTATCTGAACAACAAATAAAATTTTTACATACTCGTTTGCCTTTTTTCCAAGCCAGAATGAGATATTGCCATAAACTATTGGAATGCTGATCTCTAAATCCTTGGGCTTCTTATTCAGATTCTGTAAGAAGTCAAAAAAATAAAAAAATAATAAAAAAACACTGTTGGGGGAAAAAAAAAAAAGAAAAAGAGAAAAGGTAAATCCATATTTGCATAAAAGAAATTCCATTGATGAAACAAAGCATCAGAGTTCTAGCTATGCAAAAATCATCAGGATGGAGATAAAGTAATCATTAACTGTGAAAACGTTACCTTGAAATACAGACAATTTATGAAAATCAACGGATTTTAAAAAGATGCAGCGGAGGAAAGAAGCCAGAGCTATTAAAATCACCTTCAATCTCCGGGAAATTCAGAGAATTAAAAGGACAAATCCAATGAGACAATAAATAACCTCTAATTTAAACTCTAGAAAAAAAATCCCATAAATAGAGAATTAAGCAGTCATTGGAACAGAGTTTCTCCCGTCATTTAAGAAATTGCATTCAGAAAACAAGAAATTCAGTTTGTGCGTACAATTTATTGGATAGATGCTCCATAAGTCCAATACAAAAGCAATCTCAGAACAGAGTGTAGGCATCGAGACTAGCAAAAATTTCTTCCAAGGAGCAAATTGGGTTTATAGGAACATTATTTCGGTGACATAAAAGCTGGATAATAATCGAAATCTGAAACTGAATTAAAGAGAGCTACCTTCTTATCAGTGTCCTCGGGTTTGCTCATTTTGGTTCAGTGATTTGGGCGCTGGTCCACTTATCTCTGTATGATCTTGACCGTTCCCTTTCAAGGATAAACTGCATATCTTAATTCTGCTTCAAAGATACTGTTAGACATGAGTACTGATTCATAGAAGTTAGGGTTTTTCCTCTGGTTTAGGGTTTGAAGTAAAAATTGTTATCTACTTCTAGCTTAAATAAATTATTGTCAGTTAACCAATAAGACGCAAAGAATGAGGGGTAATATAGTCAATAACTTCAATCAAACAAGAACTAATAGGGGTGTATTGGATTAAGACTTTTAATGACTTTTACATACTTTTAAAATCCAGGTATTCAATTAAGACTTTTTAGGAGTCTTTAAAAGTCATCAGGTATTCAATTATGACTTTTTAAGAGTCTTTAAAAGTCATCAGGTATTCAATTATGACTTTTTAAGAGTTTTTAAAAGTCATCATGTATTCAAAAAGTCATTGACAATTGATGAGAATGACTTTTATAGACTTTTTATATAAAATATAACACAAAATCCTTAGAAAAAAGTCTTGCATCTATACGCAAGACTTTTTATTTATCATTTATCGTGAAATCCATAATCACCCTCCCTTTCTATATCTAGAAACGATCGATCTCCACCCTCTCCGACCTCCCTAATCACCCTCCCTTTTTCATTACCCTCTCCGACTAGGGGTGAGCAAAATACGGTTCGGTTCAAAAACCGAACCGAACCGAACCGAAAACCAAAGTACAAGAAAAATAGAAACCAAAACCAAATCAAAGTTCATATGGTTCGGATAAAAATAGAAACCTTCCCTTTTTCGTTCTGCAACAAGCACGAAGATAATTTTTAGCTCCATTTTGAGGTGTTCGCTATCATGTACATGATTTTAATGGCAAGATCGACATCATGAACAAGCAAATGAGTTATTTAATATTCGTCATACTTCTCGGAGAAATACAGTTGAGAGGTTATTTGGTATTTTCAAATCAAGATTTATCATCTTTAAGATAGCTCCACCATTTCAGTTTGACACACAAATAGAGCTAGTCTTGGCTTGTGCAGGATTGCATAATTTTCTTAGAAAGGAGAGTCGATCAGATGAGTTTCCAATTGAACAAAATAGTGAAACTAATTTATCTACACCAATGTCAATTAATGAAGAAGAAGATTTTGAACAATTTGTTGGAATACAAGAGCAACAAATAAATTATGCTAATGAATAGAGAGCTAGTATTGTTACTGACATGTGGAATAATATTGAACATATGAATGATGATAAATATTAGAAATTTTATAGCCAAATTACAATTTTTTAATTAATATTACTACTCAATTTTTATGTTACTATTTCATATTTTATGTTTGGCGATTGTTGTAGTCATTTATGTGGTGTATTATCATTGCACACATGGAGATTATTAGTATTTTCTAATAAGTCTATAAAAGTATTTAAAAATCCTTAAAAGTCTATAAAAGTCTTTAAAAGTCTATAAAAGTCTATGAAATAAACTTTTTAAAAAGTCATCAATACTTTTAAAAATTCTCTGCAAGATATTAAAAGTCACTGAAAGTCATTAAAGTCTATAAAAGTCATTCACTTAAAAAAAGTCTATAAAAGTCTTAATCGAATACCACCCCCTAAATTTCAGGTCATTCAAGTTTGACTTCGTGTCCATGTAAACTAGATTTCACTTGCCAATAATATGCTCTGACCTAAAAATCTTTGATGTTCCAATCGAAACAAATTGGCTAAGGATAGTCATGAAAAAAATAAAAAAGCTATGGATACTTTTAGCACTTGAAGTTCGCTTATTGGATCAATTTAAAAATTAATGCAAACTTAAAAGCACTTAACTCGATAATTAAGGTTAAATTAGTAAAAGACGAGACATATCAAGTGACATATGTAAAAGAAAAAAAATACTAATTATATGTTAACATATGTCACTTTCTCATGTTAGAAATTTCCAGTCTGGTTTTGATTGGATTGGCCATCACTATTGGACGAACGACATGTCAGTACAACTATTGATGTGTCGTTCATCAAATGATTCTAAACCAGTTCATCCGGAACCATAACAGAAAGTTTTAGTCATTTTAGACTAGTTTAACTCCAAATATCAAATAAGAACTAAACAAATATCACAACTTAATTTTAGATTAAATTAATTATAAAAGCTAACTTAACCCTTTGTCCACATCAGTTTTAAAATACAATCTTTATTAAGGAAATGTTTGAGGTTAGTTTAGATTAAAAATTTCCATCCCTATTTCTCATACTTCAAGAGAATTTTTGTATGTTTATTTTCCAACATGTCTATATAAAAAGCATTCTGTTTGGTCAGGGTAGTTAGTTTCAAAACTTATATTATTACCAAAAGAGAATAGCTTAGTTGGTACATTTCCAATTTGTAAGGTGGGAAGTTATGAATTCAATACCCATCCTCTTAAAAAAGATCCCATATTTATATGTATAAAAAAAAAAAAGAGAGACATTATTAGTATACATTGCACGGACAACTAATTCCTCTTAAAGTTTATGAAAATGTGACGGAGAAAAGAAGGATTTCTTGGAATATACGGAAAAGATAAATTGGCAAGACTATGGGTGCAATGCTTATGAAAGTAATCTTTCAGGAAAACCAATGTTCCATTTTAACTTTTGACCTCAATCCAACTACATCCAACACCTTTCTTTAATCCTCTATCTTTCATTATTTCCCTCAAGTGCCCAATCTCATCCCACATACCAAACCTACCATACAAATTTGACAAAAGAACATAAATACCCACATTTTGGGGCTCCAATTTTAGTGCCTCTTCAGCAGCCAATTTACCCAACTCAATGTTCCCCTGTTCTTCACAAGCACTTAGTAAAGCCCCCCACATTGAAATGCTTGGACTCTCAATCCCTTTACCGACCATCTCCATAGCAAGGTTCCAGGCTTTATCCAATTCACCGGCTTTACAGAGTAAATCAACAACACAACTATAGTGCTCTGCCCCAGGATTTATGCCAAAATCTTGAGACATCGATGCTAAATACTCGATCGCAAGTTCTACTTGGCCAGTGCGAGCACAAGCTGAGATGACTGTAACATATGCTACCCCATCTGGTCTTATCCCTTCTTTTAACATCTCGTTGAACAATGTAATCACTTGGTCAAAATACCCACTTCTGCCATAAACACCTAGCATTGAAGTCCACAATACAATATCCTTATCTCTGTATCCTCCTACTTCATATCCTGCCAAGTTAAAAACTTGCAGTGCCTTCCCCACAAAACCACACTTGCCATACATATCAATCAATGCACTCTGCAGAAAAACGTCACTTCCTACACTACAAATTATACGGGTTAAATATGCGTGCACTTGTCTGCCGAATTCAATTGCAGAAAGCCCTGAACATGTCCGTAGCATTGCTGATAATGTGAGATGATCATAATCCAAATTCAAAAGAGGCATCGTTCGTATCAATTTAACTCCCTGATCCCATAATTTGTCTTCAACGTAGCCAGTTAAAAGAGCATTAGCACAAACTGTGTTCTTCAGGGGAATTTCATCGAACACAATAGCTGCATCACTGAGAAAAGTCAACTTCGCATATAAGTCTATTAAAGCACTGCCCACATACACACTAGCTAACCAGCCCGATTTGATGACATGGGCGTGAATCTGTTTACCAAAGTTCAAATACTTCACAGAAGATGAAGCTGTTAAAGAATTACACAAAGCATAAGTATCTAAAGGAACAGAGTTTAAATGCATGAAGGAACAGGTGTTTAGAGCATAGAAAGGGAACCCATTTCGACAAAAGTAGGAAAGAAGAAGATTGAAGGGTAATGGGTTGTTGGTATTTAGGAATTTGCAATAGTCCGTTAAGGTTTTATGATTGTTTGTGTTGAGGCATGTGGCATATGTAAGAATGATGTTAGTATGAACATGAAGAGAGGTGAAGAGTAAGCCGGTCCTAATTAGATGAGCATGGAGAGTCTTAATCGCAGGGAGATTTTTAGTTTGAGAGGAATGGTGTAAGAATTGTGTTAAGAATTTGGAACTATGGCAGTTGAATTGATTGGACATAAGAAAGGGGGCATATATTCTCAACAATTATACATCAAGGACATGAGAAAATGCAGCTAATTAATAAATTTGAGCAAGAGTGCAGCGCTATACATATATTTGGAGGAAGGGTGGGGTGGATTAATTTATGTTTTTGTTATCTTCTGGGTCTAATTCAAATGTCTCGTACCTCTGGGTTCCAATTCAAATTCACAAGGCTCCGATATTACTGTAGTGTATCATAACTAATTAGTTCACTGTATTTATTCACATCAAGATCTCTCGGAGAGACGAGAAGCTCTTAATGATGCGCTGGGCTAGAATGGACCAGTCAACCAGCCCAGACCAATCCATATAAATTTAAATAAATAAACAATTAATATATAAATCTATAAAAAAAAGTTTTAAAATTTATAATAAAAATAATATATATATATATATATATATAAAATTTTCTTTCTATTTTTTTTTAGGAAGAAGTATCTAATCTTAAGGAGACTTCAATCTTGGATCCCATTTTCTGTTTATGAAGAGATACACATATCACCATGCCATATGCTAGATTAATAATATATACTTTATCTAATTATGTATAATATTCATAACATAAATAATATCTTAAAAAATAATAACCACGAGAGTAAAAAAAAAAAATACAAACTTTTCTCTTTTTTTTTTCCTATTATTTTTCTCCTATTCCAATATTAATTTTATTCCATTTTTAAGTTTTCAATATTTTTTTTATTAGTCATTTAATAAAAAATATAATTAAATTTTAGCTTCTTTTTCATAAAATGTGCTTTTTCTTCAATTATTAAAATTTAATATTTTAATTTTATTCAATGATTTAAATGAATTTTTGATATTTTTTTCTTATTTTATAATATTTGGTTAATGTAAATAAACTATTGAGTTCTCTTGTTTTTTATAGTATAGTATTGTGTGTTGTTAATATTTTTTTTTTTATAATAAAACATATATTATTTCAAGAAGAGAAATAATACATCAAGAATAAAAGGAAAAAATTCCCATATAGATCCAGACTAAGGTCAGATAATAAATTCCATAAACGGAAAATAAGGACCATAAAGGACAGCAATAAATCTACAAATGGTAAAAATATAAAATAATTACTTAGACTAACTGTAATTTAAAGAAGATCCAGCCATTGTCGAGATCCTCCATTGTAGGATAATACTCCCTCTGGTTTCAAATATTAGTCACTTAAGGTTATTTATCAAAACCAATAAATTATTAATTGTGTTATTAAAATGACTAATCTACCCTAAATAATTTTGTACTAAAGCTCTACTTTCTATGTTAAAATTATCTTCCTTCTTAATTATTAAGACTTATTTGCATTAAGTATTGAACTTCTCTCATGCTTTTAATGAGAGTAAATATGAGAAAATATTGCAAAAAATGCATTGGTGATCTAAAATGATATATAAAAAAAACCAAAGTAAAAATCATAAAGTGACTAATATTTAAAAAGGGAGGGAGTAGTTGAAACAGAATCTCCAACGCTATAATCCTTTCTAGTAAATAGATCTTAAATGATCGTTTGGAGAAAACGCACAAACCATGACCATAAGTCTTTTGACAGAATAAAACGTTGTTACTCTTTGAATAAAACTTGAAAGGATATAAACCAAGTAGATAATGAATCAAAGTGTTGATTCATCAATTATAAACCAATTTTTAACGGAGTATTTTACCAGCTTCCTTCTTCCTCTTCAAAAGTTGAAACTCTAGAAGGGCTTTTTTTTTTTTTTTGAGAGAGAGAGAGGAGAGAGTGGATAAGGTTTTGAGTCAACACAGTTCTGGTGTTAATATGTTTTTGGTTCGAATAAGACTATTAATAATTCCTAATAAAAATACATGTTTTTGTTAGCTAGTCATGACTATTGATGATAGTAAATTTTGACATTTGAAGTTTGATTTAATTTGGCTCTAAGAGTGCTTGTAATGTAGGTTCATGTTTGATCTTAGATGGTAATGTACAGTACAGAAGATAAGATGTAATCAGGCAGAGGATCATTAATGAGATCCATAAGAAGATGGTTAAACTAAAGATGAAATAATTTAAATATAAATGATCACTTGGTCTTGAAAAGAAAATGAAAAAGGAATTCTTGTATATATGGTGTGTATCTCTTAAAAATCCTTCCTGTAAAGAAAGGATTAAAAAAAAAAAAACACTATTTACATTACATGATTGAGTTTGCGAAACAAACAAGCATCCATCATCAGTAAATCAAGATTTTTCCATGTTGTGAGTTATGAAGTAGATGACAAACAAGAAATAAGATTGATGAAAAAATCTTCAGTGCAAGGAATAGTCAAACCACCCATTGGATGATAAAAACCGAATTCCTCTTCAGCTTTACGAAGCAAATCTTGAAATAAAGGTTGGTTCAAGAATGATAATGGAATCAAATATCTCTTCTTCTGATCTTCTTCTCCAACATACACTGCTACGTAACCTTTTGGCACCATATCCCTGCTTCTTGAACTAGCTTTCTTTATCGACGTGCGAAGAAGGCTAGGCAAACGTAGTACTGCTGCCATTTTTATCTCCGACAAAATTGATTCAGTTGAAGAGATAAGGAGTAATTTGTTTCTTCAAGCAAGCTGAGTATATGAAGATTTGTATGAGTTGGAAAGAAGTATTTAAAGATTAATTAATGAGATGGAATCACATGGTTTTGTCATAGTCAACATTACAAGAAAGATTTCTGTAGTTGATATGAAGATCATTTGCTGGAAAGAAGACATGAGTATGTCCTACCATGAAGCTATGGAGCGTGAGATAAAGGTTGGACAAGGACACTTGGGATAATTAATTAGGTGTCTTGAGATAATTATTTAATTAGTTTCTACTTTTAATTATGTATTAGGGACATAGCATGCGACAACTAGCACAAGACGGCATGACTTTTGTTTCTTTAGAATTAGGATAAGCATGCTTTAGACATCTAAAGTTGTTAATTAATGCTATTATGGTTTTCAAACTTGGATGATCATAAAGTCATAGTGATGGTCACATCACCACAAGGAAAGTTGATAATTAGCATTTATTTCTTTCATCAATAAATCAGTATTATTTGGTTAGAGACCACTAAACTCTCTCTTAGAATACATTTTATTATAATATGAAATTTAAGGACGCAGTAGACTTCATATTTGACATATCTTTGTTGAAAGAAATTTTATGATACTCCCAAAGAATATATTTTTAGTTTAGACTAGAAAAAACCCCCTCGCTCCGCTTCGGGAATTCGCTTTTTGAAATTAATTATATTTATGGGAAATGTATAACATTTAATTATGATTATGAAGCGGATAGTTAAATAAGAATATTTTAATTCAATTTTTTGGTAAAGTTTCTTAAATATTCATATTTTTTTGACCTTTTTTTAATAGTTTTTTGTAAAAAATGATATTGGCTATAGGAGAAATTTCAATTTATTTTTGATTGATAATAAAGATATAATGTAGTATTACATAAAAGTAGTAAATGTTCTGATAAAATAGTTTAAGAGAAAGGATTACACATATCACTATATTGTTAGGTTGATTTCTTCTCTCCGGATGTTGCAGCTGATGACCTGTGAAAAAAATTTTGTTAATTTTTTATAAGAAGGTGAATTTTATGAGGAAATAGTTGTTGTCAGTAAAATGTTGAATTACCCTATTTTTCGCTTTTTAGATGGTATATTGGCAGTTGAATCGTCTTTGATATCCAATGAACGGTGTGCTGTAGCGGTAATTGCATTGATAGAGGTTAAACATTTGAGATGGGTTGTCGGAGCAGAAACTGGGCTTGGCATTTCTTTTTTTGGAATTTCAGCATCTTCTTTAAATATGTAAAGCACTTTGAATATAATTTGTGAAGGATCTTCAATTGTATTGCTTAGCTGAATTTGGAATATTTTTGTGGTTCCACATATTTTGGTCATTGATGGAGGAATTTCGTGGCGTTCTTTAAAAGTAGAAGTTAAGGTGTGTGCCTGTACTCCAATTAGTTCTTCAGCAATATTTCCAAAAACAATAAATGGAATAGTTCCAGTTTCATCTTCCACGATTATTTTTATTCTGTACCTGCAAGAGAGTAAAAGTATAGTGTTTTGAAAAAGTAGGTAGCAATTAAAGTTGTGAGTAAATTTAGTTAGTTGTTACCATGGTAGAGGAATTTTTTCTATGAATCTGTGATTTTTGCACCAAATCTGATCCTTTGTAATTTGAATTCCACTTTTACAATCAGGACATGCTCGATACCACCAACCATCAGATGCATCGATTTCTTTGATTTTTGCCTTACATGTAAATTTGATATCCTAATGTAAAACAATGAATATGAAAGTTTTTCAATATTAAATGAATCAAACCTTATCTGTATGAATATCAACTTGTAAGAGTTCTGATATCCCTTTTCTATTGGTCATTTTTTCTGTTTCAATGTCAAAGACTTCTTTTAGTTGGTGTTCAACCTTTTTTAGCTTTGGGAAGGGAGGAGCGATTCTGGGATAAAGATCAAGGAGAGAATGTTAGTTTTAAATAATTAGGGGTTATTAATTTTAAACAATTTGAAATTTACTTTTTTAAGAAAGCAGTGATTTCGTCAAGTGGTAGGTTGATATAGATTTTTGTTCCAGCTGAACTATTGAGGGAAAAGCTATCTAAGAAGATGAAATGAATTAGGAAACTTATATATAATGATATTTATATATTAGTCAATTGAGTATTTTTAAGGAACACTTACCCTTGAAAGATTTAGGAATCATACCGGCAAACACCAAAACAACTGGTTTTGTGTTGGCATTGAGAAGGATTTCATTTTCAGGGAAATTTTCAGCTGTTGTTTCCCATAGCAACACTTCCATTTCTTTTCCACTGTTGTTATAAATATAATATAAATAGAATCAGAGGAGAAGACATAGGTAAGGTGTATTTAAAAATGGTTTAAGTGAACCTGGAATTTGTTATGTGAATAGTGCGCCTTTTTTTCACGACATCATAAGTTCGAACTTGTTCAAGAAATCCGATGTCAATGAGCAATCCATAAGTATCTGATAAGAATTGATGTAGTAATACATTGTAATGAAGAGTAATTTTTTAGATATTTTTATAAGATTTATTAAATAGATGCAATAATACCACATAGGTAATCTGTAAGTCCTGCTCGTTGCTCTAAGTCTTCAAAGTTCAGGAAGTTGAATTTTTCATAAGGAATATCATTGTTAACTTCTTCTATTTTCTTAACATTGGCATTACATGGTAGTCTTAAACGAAAAGGATGGTTGCTGCATTTGTATTTGGTTAGACTTTGAATCACAATAAAGCCAGATATGTGATAAATATTTCCTTCTATCATCACAGGTCGAAATATGTCCGCGTTTTCTGCAGATGTTGTTCCTTGGATAGTGTGACCCTGTGGAAAATGTTATGGTTTGGTTGTAATATTTTTTTTTTGGTAAATAATTATGTAAAATAGTTATAATAGTAAGAATTTTACCTCTTCGTCTATCAATAAAAATTCGAAGCTAAAAAGGTGGTCTGAGTTCCTGGGATTGACAAAGTTCCAACATCTTAATAATCTAGCTTTAATAGCCACGTTTTTTGTTTCTTTGTTTATCATTGATATTGGAGTGTACTTCATCTTTGGCCTACAAAAAAGACAACATAACATATGATTATTAACCGAATAAAAATTTAAAGTTCATAGGTTTTTTTTTAAAACAGTTTTTGATAAATTTTTCAAAATTTTGAGAATATTGGAGAGCTGTATTTTAAAAAGATTCTAAACTTTCAAATATTTCATTGTAAACTATATTTTTTGTGTAATATTGAATTTCATTTTCTATTTCTAAATAAGAATTTTCTATTACAATATGTATTCCTTTTTCACTTGTAACTCTAGATAATGCTACATAAAGTTGGCCATGTGTGAATACAGGTTCATTTAAATATAGACCAACTTGTTTTAGAGTTTGACCTTGACTTTTATTTATTGTCATAGAATAACTGATTTTAATAGGGAATTGACGTCTTTGTAAAATAAAAGGAAATTTCGGATCTGTATAATTAAGCGTAATTCTAGGTATAAATACTTTTTCTCCAATAAAAGATCCGTTTAAAATTTGTGCTTCTATTATTCTTTGACCTAACTGTAGTATTACTAATCTTGTACCATTACATAATCCTATAGATGGATTTATATTACGTAATAACATAATTGGAGTGTTAATTTTTAGTAATAATTCATGTTGTGTATAACCATTAGGATTAATGGTGTTAAGATATTCTAATGGATATAGAGTTTGTAATTCTTCTAAGTTTGTAGAGGACGTACATATAGAATCTTTACTATAATATATATGTGGTTCTTCTGGTACCAAATTTAATATAAAGTTATTTATTTTATTTACTATTTCGTTTTTAGGTGTGATAATAGCTCTTTCGGTCAAGTATTTACAACATTTATATTGATTTAAAAAGTCTGGATAAGTTTCCTTTATTATCGCAATCATAGGTTCGTTTACAGCTTTTATGATTAATGAATTTGGGATTTGAATCCAATTTTTTTCTGCATCTATTTTTTCTAATGTTTTTGTCTGGATGGATCCATCACCAACTGCTAATAACCAATGAGCAAAAGAAGTATAATTTTGAAACTTAAAAGTGTTATTATCATTTCGAAGTCTCATATTGATAGTTAGATGGTGTACTTTAAAATTTTTCCATAGATAAGAATTTGTTATAGAAGCATCTAAAATTTCTTCTTTAGAACCATTTGGTATTACAGGTAATATTTGTCTGAAATCTCCGCCTAAAATTATGTTTTTTCCTCCGAAAGGAAGTTCTTTATTATTAGGATTAATGGAGGACATTATATCTTTTAATGATTTGTCTACAGCTTCAAATGTAAAGCGATGATTCATGGGTGCTTCGTCCCAAATGATAATTGATGCAAGCATTATTAGTTGTGCAAGATTTGTATTTTTTTTAATATTGCATGTTGAATAATTACTTATGTCTAAAGGAATTTTAAATCTTGAATGAGCTGTACGTCCTCCTGGTAAAAGTAATGAAGCAATACCTGATGAAGCCACAACTAATACAATTTTAAGTTCTGATCTTAATTTAGCAATAATTGTTTCATATAAATATGTTTTGCCTGTACCGCCATAACCATAAATGAAAAAAGCATTTCCTTCATTTTTTTCAACGGAAAGCATAACAGCATCATAGATTCTACGTTGGTCTTCATTTAATGTTTTTATTGATTCTTCATGTTGTTGTTTGAGTTCTGGTATATTATAGCATAATTCTTCATGTATAAGTTTGTTTTGATTCATCGATTCATTGGATGATTGAGGTAAAGGTAAGTTAAAATCTGATAATGAGTAGTTATTTCGATTAAATATTTTTTCTAATTCTAACAAAACATAATTTTTTATGGAACCAGTTTGGATAGAGGTAATAGGGATGCTGAAATTTTTATGCAAATCGTATACAATGTCTTCAGAAAAACTTTTAATAAACTGTTCAAATAATCTATTTGGATTTGCTACTTCGCAAAAGATAATTATAGTAACAAATAAATGTCTTAATTGTTTTGCACTACTTATTAGAGAACACTCTTTCATAGCATTTATCCATTCATCATCATTTCCTATTAGTCCGTATGTACCACATGCTGCGCGAAAGTTTTCGTGAACTATACCATTAACTGTTTTAATATCATTGAATGATTTAGGGCCTCTTACAATATTAAGAAGCATTCTTAGATAATATAATTCACCGGCACATGGGTTTACGTATGCTATTCTTCCAAGGCTATAACCTCTTTTACGTTGTAACCATATTTTATTTTTAGGATCCCATATCCATTTGGTAGGAAATTCTACATAAGTTAATGTGCAAGCTTGTACTGATATACTATTTGTGTATAACCATTCCGTTAACATTGTTTTATGTGCTAACGAATGATTAATTATGTGATCTAAGCTTTGGTTATCTCTGTATAATACGGTATTTTGATAAGGCAAATGAATACATAGTCTTTCTATTGAAGGTTCTCTATGGTGTATAGGAAATTCAAATATTCTCCAACATGCTTCACATGGTGAGATGTAACGGCAATCTAAATAATTTTTTATTTCATCTCGTATTATATTATCTTTTTGGTTTATTTGATTATCGGCAGTGTTGTCTTGCTCAATAATTACTTTTACTCTATCTGTACCTTTATTTATATATTTAAATAAATATTTTACTAACATTGTATGACAACATGATTCGATATTTAAGTGAGCTTGATAACGAACTATTAAATCTCTGTTGTAAGGAACAACAAAACGATTATCTATTAATAAATCCCCTTTTTTAAAAACTACTTTAGTGTTTCTTCTTTTATAAGAAGAGAATCCGTTTTCATCAATTGTAGTAGTATTTTGATATTTTTTTGGATAAAATTTAGAACATTTATTATTTTTCATGCAAGGGCTTTTTGGATTAATTAATCCGCATGGGCCATGAATCATAAATTTTGATACGTATTTAAATGCAATAGGATCTATATTAGGATCTGGTAATTCTGCAGATATATATGAATCTATTTCTGCTACGGATAGTTGTTTATGTTTTTCATGTGTCCATAGTAAACAATGTATATGTGGTAATCCTCGTTTTTGAAATTCAACTGTGTATAATAATGCAATAATTTCTCCAAATATTTTTCTATCTTTAAAATCTTTAATTAAACTTTCTATTTTAATTCTAAAAACTCTTGTAATAATATCTGGTCGATTTTCTGTTTTATGAACTTGTGGATATTTTATGGTTTCTGTAATTTCTGACCATAAGGGGTTACATGTAAAAGTTATAAATAGATTCGGATTTCCATAAAATTTAGTTATAGTCATAGCATCATGATAATGTTCTAGCATATACCGAGGTCCACCAGTATATGTAGAAGGTAAAATAATAGATTTACCTAATTGGGAACCATCGTTATCTCCTTTAAAAAAAGCGTCACGTAATCCAGAATAAATTTCAGATCTTAATAATGTTTGATTTCGTCTTAAAAAATCAAGGCGGCTTTGTTCTATACATGTATATGCATCTACTATGAATTGTTGAAATAACCGACCACCATAAAATATAGTTTGTTCATATTTTGTTTTTTCATGTAGTCTATAAGAATAGTATTCTCGCATAGTGACGGATTTTCTTTTTATTTTTTTGGCATTTGAAGAACTTTGATAGCTAATGTTTGGATGATAACCATCTTCGCCATAAGGAAAAAGAATCGGGTATTGCATGGCCATCAAACTTGGATGTAAAATACTTATTCGTTTTAAAGAATTATTTTGATGTTCGACTATAATATCTCTTGACATGTCATATAAATCCAAGTCTCCTATTATTAAAGCTGCTATTTCTGAAGATTGTGGTAATTCATATTGTTTGTTTTCTGTTAAACGTTTAGCAATTAATCTTAATCTAAAAGATGAGATATTTTCAATATTTGCTTTTTGATTTGCCATTCGAAATATTTTTACCAATTCATTGTGTTCGTTGAACATATTAATGAGTTCTTTAATTATAAGTTTGTCAGTAATATTTTCTGGTTGAATATTTTTCAAAAAAGATAACCGATTGTCAATTTCGTTTTCAGTGTCATTGTCATAAACATATAATTGTGCAAATTTTGGTTTTTCATTTATAGGTGGTAATAGAGAACCCATTAAATGATAATTTTGACCACAAAGACGAAATACATACGGTCCTTTAGATTTATTAATATCATAATCAATTTTTGCTCCCATTGACGTGAAAGAAAAAATTGAATTATATGTTCTAATATTTTCTAAAAATTTGCTTGATTTGAAAGGAGGTTGTTCTGTCAATAATTTTTGAAGAATAATAGGAGGTTTTTTATCTTTTGGTAATGAAATCATTCCTTTTTTACAACATTTGTTATATTCAAATTTTGAAAGAGTGCTTTTTTGTTTAAGAGCTTCTTGGGACCAGAAGAATGCCCCACAATAAGGGCATTCTTGATTAGGGGTACCAAACTTGGAAATTTCGACATCTGCATTTTAAACAAATATTTTTTTAAAATTCAAATAGCAAAATTATTTCTATAGAAAAAACAAATAAGATGGAGAAAAACTATTAACTTACTTCGAATATAGTCTTCGTTTGAATATAATTGGTAAGAATGTTCATCTAATTGGATGGGAACGTCAATCAATAATATTTCACAATTTTCTTCCGCTTGTTGAGGATGAAGTTTGTTTTGCAATGAATATTCATTAGTAGTTTGTGAGAAGCAAGGATTATATATGGAGGAATTTTTTTTATACTTGGAAAGTTTGCAAGGTCGGTATTCAAAATCTAAAGGTATATTTATTAATGTGGAAGTTGTAGTGAATTGAATAGGATTAGTAATTGATATGGAGGAATTTGAGTTTAAGGAGCCCCATTTTCTTTTTCCATCATTTTCCTTATTTTGACTTGATTTATCCATTTTGTAACTAAATCAAATAAAGAAAAGAAATAACACATAAATAATACTATTAGCAATACATAATAAATAATTATTATTAATTCATTAAATTTTTGAATTTTGTAACTACATTAGTTAAAGTAGTAAGCAGATTAATAACACTATTATATTTTTTCTTCAATTCATGATAGTCATTCCAAATTTGTTTTTGCGGGTTAAGTATAACGTTTTCATACTCTTCAAGTTGTTGGAAGTAGGTGGATCGTACCGACTTTAGACGTTCTAGATTAAAATCTTTAACATCGATATCATAAAGGCGTTCCAGAGATTTGAGAGCATAAATGCAACATTTGTTTTTTGCATCTACAAAGCTTTGTGAACTATACTGAATAAAAGGCATGGATTGCTCAAGACCTTCATCGCCTCTATGAATAATTGTAAGACGACATTTATAAAGAGTCGGCGTATTAAGATTTTCAATAAGTGGGGGGGGGGGGGGGGGTAAATTTAACTGGATCAGTGCAAAGCGAAGTATGGCCTCAATTGAAAGGAGAAACCTATGCATCTGGTAAGAAGGGGATTATTTATTGTATTAATAATTTAGTTTTATAACATAAATCATTATAACAGTATGGAAAAAATAATTGTGTGAAGAATTGGAACCTTTGCAATAAAGGACGAATAAATCTTGGGGAAGGGAAAAAAAGGCCAAAACAAAAATATACAAAAACGTCAGAGTAATGAAATTTAAATTTTATACTTAATAATATTGTTTTATAATATGAAATCACAGATCATTATTTAAGTAATCGGCCAAGTTGAAATTTTGTACAATTGCTGTAATAGACTGCAATATTTCAAGAGCTTTGTTGTACATTTCCTTCAACTTTTCATATTTTTGAGATATGGAGGTTAAACTCAAAGCTCCTCTTACTTGTTGCTCGCCGAGAAGCCTATTTTTTGTTGAGAACTCGTCAATGTTGTGGGAACTGAAATCTATAATTTCTAATTCACAGGTAAGCCTAAGGTATTCATAGGTCCTAGAGGCAGCGACATTTTTTGCATCATCAAAATCTATCGCACTAAAACCATAGAAATCAACAGAGGGTAACGATTCATTATTGGAAGTTTGTGCAGGTACGGTGATACAGCAGCTATAAAGATTGTTTTCTTCATTCATTGTTAATGACTCGGTATTTGGAATCTCTAATTGTTTCAAAATCTCGGATAAAATAGAATGCAACGGCAATTTTATTTTAACCATCTGAAAAATGAAAACTTTGTTAATTGTTGAAGAATTTAAAGTCGTTTATAATACTTTTATTTGTCGGATTAAACATAAATTATGAAAAGAAGATTTACGAATATTTAGTGATCAGTGAATTTTTATTTAGCAAGGGAATATTGTTTTGTTACCTTGATAGTAAGGAGAGCAATAAAGGAGAAGCACCTGAGTAAGCAAAGCAAAAATAAAAGGTTAAAGAAAGAATACGCTAAAACGATTTAAACAAATAGATGACAAAAAAATAATAGTATACCTTAACAATTTCAGCAGGAATCGGAATATATATTTGTATGTTGAGCAGATCTTGTTTAAAGAGTAAAGATTGAAGTTTAAGCAAATAGGAAAAGGAAGAGTAAACAAAGAAACAGTAGGAAATGGTTTGATAGATTGAATAGGAAAACGGAATTGTGTTTATATAGAAAGAGAGGAGAGAGAAAAGCATTAAATAGGCTATTAATGATAGGAAATGAATCATAAATATGAGAGATAAAACGTATTTAATATCGTATCAAATTAGATTTCTTCTCTGTAAAATCATAAATGCTAATATCGTATCAAATTAGATTTCTTTTCTGTAAGATCATAAATGCATGAAGATAGATAATAAATACTAAGTTTTTAACTGTATATATTAAGCGTGATATCATAAAAAATGAACCCAATAAGTTTATTATAAGCTAATAATTTATAAATATTTTAAATAGTAGTTTTTTTTAAATTGTCATTTATATAATTCTAATTGTATAGTAAAATTTAAGATTTAATTTTTCTCTCATCATTATCATTATCATTTTTACATTTAAAAATACAATTGATTAGTGATTTGTTGATTCAATTGAATACAATGGTTTTTTATTTTAATTATTGTAATTAGAGAAATTTTCAGCATATTTGATGGAATTAATGTTTTTTTTTAAATAATACTAAGTTTGTATCTGTTTTTTTCAGAATTCCGTTTTCTATTATTTCGAAATTGAAATTTTCAAAACACATTTTTCTGTTCCTGTACTCAAGTTTTTTTTTATTGTCAAATTGCAATTTCATTTAATATAGATACAGTTTATAGAGATACGAAAAAGTGATAAAGAATATAGAAATCTAATTACTAATATCTGTCATACTAATAATCAAATAATAATAAAATATAACAAAATATTGATTAAATCATCTTACCTTATATACAAACGGTATTGAAAATTTGAAGCCGACTAATCCGATATTTTCATGTAGTTAATGTTGATTACCTTGATATATACAAAAAAAAATATATGTTTAGTAAATTGTTGAAATCGCAATCTTTTCTTTGAAAATTTTTCTAAAGCTGTAAATATTTGTGCAATCGTTATTTGGTGTTATTATGATAATTCGTTTCCAGAATAGATAATTTTTGATGTACAATAGTATTTTTATTCAAAGAATAGTCCGAAAATAACACCAAATAACAATTTTATTTATCATATAAAGATGAAATAACATATTTTAACACCATAGTACTGAAGTACATAATTTTAACATAATATATTACATTCATAAGATTATAATTTAATAAAAGCCATAATTACAAAGACTTTACATTACGGTATATAGAAAAAGAAATACATAACTTCACCCCGTAGACATTCTTGCAGTGACCAAATATCCTTCTTGTCTCTAGGATCAAAACACATAAACCAAGGACTGATTTTTTTGTGATGAAGTGTTGCTGACTTCTAAGGTCACAACTACTTCCAAAAACTTCAAAGCATCAGCCTCTACCATCAGCTGCCAAAAAAGCAACAAAATAAATATGAGCACTAATTTAAGAACAGAATATATAAGAAACACGAAACGATTTATAAACAGCATATTGAGTTGAAAATTACCGCAGCAAGAGGTTGAAGCCCTGTTGATGAAAATGAAAATTAGTAAACGCCAGAAGAAAAATTAATAAAGTCAAAATCTAAGAAAAAAGAAACAGGAACATCAAATAATATATTACTTGCAGCAGCAAAATAACTCAGAAGGGACGATGTTCTTTAATGACTTCGCGAAAGCAACCACATGGCGGGAAAGAGTAGACTCGTTTTCTCTAGAAACAAAAAGTTCAAGCTGTGTTTGGCTTAATACAGCTCTAATCTCTTGAATTTCCAGCTCATAGAGTTCCACCTTTTCTTGTAATTTCTCATAGAGACATGAACTGATGTTAGGGCTATGATTTGGGGAAACAAATCCAAACATGTCAATGTTTTCATCAATGAAAACGGATTCAGGTGGTAATTCTTCAATTTCATGAGTTGGTGAAACTTGAAAATCATCAGAGGAATCTTGAGAAAAGTTAGTATTTCTATCTACCATTTCAACATCTCCAGGAAGAATTCCAAGGTCTGTTTCCAGAATTGAACAAATATTGAAGTGGTTACTTTCAGATAATGGCTTTGGGATAATATTCTTAGAAGAAGAGGTTGTATCAAGATGAACAGGAAAAGTTTTTGAGTCAACATGTTCAAAAGTGGAGTGAATAGAAGGCATATTATTGGCTGAGACATGAGAGTGAGATGATTCGTGGGATGAGGCTGGTTCAACCATAAGTGGGTAATTAACATCAATAACAGTGAATTTGTATGCAGCCATTAGGTGGTGGATGAGTTTTAGGGAAGCTTTGTGTTGAGCATCTTTTAAGTTTTCAACACTTGTAGCACTAAAGACCATCAATTCAGAAACACCAGTAAAATTAAGGCAATCAAGAGACACATGACAGATATAATCATTTGTCTCATCATCGCGGAGGTCTTGAAAACTTGCACTGGGCAGCTTCAGTTTCTCCAAAAAAAAGGGAAGAAGATCAGCAAATGGCAGCATGATAGGTTCCATTTTTGTTGGCACCTGAAAGGAATAAAAGTAATGAGAACAGCTATAGAATTGAAGGATGAAAAAGTAAAGTACAAAAATAAACACTTACCGAAATCTGAATAGTTAGAAAAGAGAAGAGGTAAGATGGGAAGATGGTAAAAGAATAATTATTCTATATATAGATGTAAAAAGTAAATTAAGTGGATGCATTTAATTGGATGATAACAATCAAATCAGAATTAATTAAAATTTTCCAAAACAATTATTTAGAAAAAGCGGCAGAAATGGAATGGATAAATTAAGTGAATAAGTAAAATCCATCATTGCAAATCCAAGAAATTTACTGCCTGTAATTAATACTCAACCACCATATCTTGTTTTTCTATTGTATTAAATGAGGCCATAAATTTTTAATACATAGAATTTAAAGAATCTGTTTTTATTAGTGCAGTAAAAAAAAAAAGCATAAAACCAATTTTATACATATTTTGACCAAAAAATAAATAAATAAAAAAGCCTATTAATATGGCCTATCAGAAATTCACTGTATAAGGGTAACATTGTCCGAAATTGGACAAAATATTCCAATTTTTCTATTGTATTAAATCAGGCCATAAATTCTTAATACATAGAATTTAATAAGTACCTGTTTTTATTAGTGCATTAAAAAAAATCACAAAACCAATTTTATACATGTTTTGACCAAAAATAAATAAATAAAAAAGCGTATTAATGTTGGTTATAAGAAATTCACTGTATAAGAGCAACATTGTCCGAAATTGGACACAAAGAGAGAATGAACACATAGCACGTATGAAGAGGTCAACGGGCAGCAAGGGAAAAAGATAAAAAAAAGGAGGGTAAAATCGGCACTTCCATTTCTGAGGGTAACATTGTCCGAAATTGGACAAAAATTGGCAATTGAATCAAATTGAGGCAGGAGTTTTAATATATAGAATAAAATAAAGAATAATAATAATAATAATAATAATAATAATAATAATAATAATAATAATAATAATAATAATAATAATGGTTAACATACACACACATATGTGTGTGTGTGTAAAAGAGAAATTAGAACAAATAAAGGCAGTAAGAACTATTTCTGCAAAAGAAAGGAATTACTTAGCTTTTATGTGAAAGGAAGAACGGTATAGCTTTGGTTAAAAACAAAATTTGCTGCATGAAAAAACAAAATCAAATGAGTGATTTTAATATATACTATAATTATTATATACATAATTATATATATATATATATATAATTGGTTACTTGTGCATAGATAGTTAAACGGACATATTGTTCTCATTTGTGAAATAATAACCAAAGTGCAAAGTAATTGTAAATTTCAATTTGTCACCAATCAAATAAAAATAAAGAAACACAATATGCACAATTTAAGCATTGAATTTTCTCCAAATTCAAAAAGAAACAGAGTGAAACAAAAAACCCAATGGACTTCAGCAGATTAGAAAAGCCAAAAAAAGAAAGAAAGCAATAAGTAATATATATATTTTTATATATATTATATAATTAACTGTTCTGTAGAGTCTCCTTCAAGTCAAGCCAACGTAATTAATTGAACTATTAGGTTTCACGTCTTAAATCTTAGGAAATTTAGCAAATTTATATGCATAAGGACTCGAAATGCTACACGTATAAAGTTAACGATGTTACTATTTTACTATACTTGAATACAACTTATAGGTTCCAAGTTCATTCTGCACCAAAAAATCGGTAAACTACGTGCAAAGAAAAGAAATCGATATCCAAAGAGCTTGGATTGGTCCAATTCCATCACAAACAGTACATTCTATGCACAGAATAAGAAAATAACAATTTGCATAGCAAACAGAAATATAAAGCATTTTTTTAAAAAAAGAAGAACACACATCTGAGAACAATCTTAACTATGTACAGAATACTACTAATGAACCCAATAAAATTTATATTTCATGATGGATGAACACACAACTGTCCAATTTTATGGGTAAGAATACAAATGCAGCTTATTTCAATTTTAAACTACCATTAGAACATAACATAAGTTGCAAAACTAACCTTTCTTCCATTCTTCGGTGCATCAAGAAGATGACAATATATATCAATCAACTGCTGTATATTCCTCTTCGTTGCGACATATTGAAAAAAAAGAAGGTATTATGAGCTATCTATAGAAAATCCGGAATGGAAAACATGAACTATAAGTAAGTACCGAAATACATACATTTAAACAAATCATCAGGAATTGGACAGAAGGTACTGCGTTTCTTTTCAAGTGAATTAAGCTGAAATAAGAGCAAATCAAAACCCAATCAGACTCGGGGTCAGCTTTGATGTCATTAAGTTTTTAAGGACAGTGAAGTTCCAAGTTAAAAGTGCCCCTACGAAAAGAATATCAAATCGTCAAACAAATAAAAGAAAATTAAGAATAAAATATCACTATTAGAGATGGAGTGAATGCGACAAAGTGAAAAATCTCATTCTATAGTGAGGCGAGTTGAGAACTACACGGAAGCAAGAAAGCACTTGGAGCGGAAATCTGATACTTAATATGAACATAAAATGTAAGATAGTGTCTGACATTGAGAAACAATAGAGATGATGAAAGAGATGCAATGAAGAGGAATATACAGCAGTTGATTGACGTATATTATGATGCTCTTGATGCGCCAAAGAATGAAGGAAACGAAAATTAAGGCTTACATTCCTCCAACTAACTAATTAAAAATCGTATAAACTATATTAATTAATTAACTTCAGAACTTATTTGAATTTTAAAGTGTGTTTAAAACTTAACATAAGCGAATTAATTAATTAGGAATGTTATAGACTCTATCAATTAATTAACTTCAGAGCTTATTTCAATTTTAAAGTATCATTAAAACATAACATAAGTTGGAAAACTAACCTTTCCTCCATTCTTTGGTGCATGAAGAGCATTATAATATACGTCAATCAACTGCTGTATATTCCTCTTTATTGCATCTCTTTCATCATGTCTATTGTTTCCCAATGTCAGACACTATCTCACATTTTAGGCTGATATTGAGTATCAGGGGATGGGGGAATTGTTCAGCAAGTTGTTATTCATTTTACAGTGTTTTTTTTTAATGGCCAAGTTTTTATGTTTAATAGGGAATTTCTTTTATATTGTGGCCTATTTTTGTTCCTGGATTTCTAATATCAAATTTGCAGTTAGCATTTTATTTATCTACTATTTTGTTAATCATGTTAGATTGTTCACCATTAAATAATTGACATCATTTATATAAACATAGTAGAGTTTAAACTCATGAAAACAATTTTCGGATGTTAAATGAGACACGTCAATGAAGAGAAGGGAGTGAAAACACATATAAGAACTTCAAAGAAAGTAAACCAAAAGATAGTTCTTAAACATAAAAAAACGAATGTGGACTCTCTATTTGTCATATAGCGACTGAAAATATATCCAAATTCAACAAAATATGCATGTGAAATCAGGACCATAATTTGAGCACAAAAGTGGGATAAGTATGATGAAAACCAATGTCTACAATGTAACAAAGCTTATATCAGCACAGATTCTCAAGAAAAAATATCAGAAGTTTGACATACGTTCCATTGTGCACTGCCAAAAGTATTACTTGCAAATACATCTATGCACATGTAGACATCATATTTTCTATTACCAGCAACAGAAGCTGACATTTTTGGATACTGATTAATGGCATAGAGATTAAAGACACTCTTCAGCGCAAATATGAAACACAAAAAATAGAATTAATAAATAGCTTTCTTGCTGCAAACGAAAGAAAAAAAGAAATAGAAGAGAGAGTGAGAAGTGAGGAGAGGAAAACAGAAAATAAAAATGACAAACTGGTCATTGATCTTTATGGATAAACAATGATTAAACCTATTTACATTATATAATAAAATTAAGTAGCCATTATAGCCCAATAACATGCACTCCACTCAACCCAAAAAAAAAAAATCGAGCAACATCGAAGCATGTTCTTTATGAAAGTAGGATTAGGTCAATCATTCATGCACATCTGATAGGTCCATAACAACAGTTCCTAAAAAGTAAAATAAGCAAAGTTATAATTATACAAATATGTGAAAAATAGGCTATGAAAAATAGATTATAAGGATTCATAGAATGAATCTATTGTAGGATATAGGTCTATTAGTACGTGGCGTTGTTTCAGACTGTTAGTCTAGCAGAAAACTGCATCGACTGAGTGCCAGCTGTCCAGCCAATATACAGTATAAGACCTCAATCACTACGATAGGTCCATTCTACGTCATCATAATCACAGTCTAAACCTTCAATAGATTCAAGGTATTCTCCTAATTCTATCCTGTTCAATTCTATACTTATAAAAGCATCTATCAACCGGTTGAATCTATTCTAGGATATAGGTCTATTAGTACATGGCGTTGTTTCAGACTGTTAGTGTATCAGAAAACTGCATCGACGAACTGAAAACTTATCGAAATACCAGCCTAAATCCAGAACAACGAAGCAGAGATCACATCATCACGGTGTAAGAAGGAATCGAAGCTGAAAATGAAAGGGTATCTTACCGTACATGTCCTAATATAATAAATTGCCCTATGTAATCAATCGAAACAAATCGGCATGTTAATGTAAACAAACCTCTATGCCAAAGAATATCAACAGGACATATCAACAATATTTTCAAAAATAGGAAGATCAACAGTTTCTCATTGTGTTATTATGTGCTGAAATCATTGCAATAAAAGACAAAATTAAAAAATATTATTAGGCCCTAACAAAATGAAACACAATAAAGAAAAATTAAACACAGAGAAAAGAAAAATCACTACAAAAATGAGAAAATAATGACGCAGTTTGATAAAACCTTACCCTTGTGTAACATAACCGGTAGAAAACACTTCAGGCAAAACAGAATAGGACAGAAATTAAAAATGTTCAAGCAAAAAAGATCGAAAAGCAACTGCAATACATCTGTTTTGTTGGTAGTTACTTTATTAACCTCTCTAAATAGAGATCAGCATTAATTAAATGAAAATACAGAATATATTGAAGAACCAAACAATATTGAAATCAAACAATATTCAAACACTAACTGGCCTAACTTCTAAACATGACAGATTTATCCTATCAACAAAATGCTACAGCTTGAAGCAATCACTAATCTCATATGTGTAGGCTTTTTCTTTTTGTGTGTGATAGCTATAATAGGAAGTCCATCAAAAACAAAACCACAATATCTAACCATTCTCAAGCATGATCCTCAGACTTGATACTATGGAACAGAAAAACAACCATCTTCTGTGCAAAACAATACCAACCAAGTAAGTACAATTCACTTATTAAATCCAATTGGCAAAAACTGGAAAGAGGAGAGTGAGGAGAGAAGAGAATTTGAATAAAGCTCAAAACTTGAAAAAACTAACAATCTAAAAACACACACATGTGTACTCAAATCATCGCTGCTGAACTCTGACCTTTCCAAATAACCAACAGCAAACTCCAGCAATTGTTGCACAACTGCAACAACTATAGTGTCCGACTGCTCCACTGTTCAGCAATCACACCACCAAGAATAAAACAAATATAAAATATATTCACAATAACATGTACCAAAAATATTACACAACACAACAGTTCCTAAAAAGTAAAATAAGCAAAGTTATAATTATACAAATATGTGAAAAATAGGCTATGAAAAATGGATTATAAGGATTCATAGAATGAATCTATTGTAGCATATAGGTCTATTAGTACGTGGCGTTGTTTCAGACTGTTAGTCTAGCAGAAAACTGCATCGACTGAGTGCCAGCTGTCCAGCCAATATACAGTATAAGACCTCAATCACTACAATAGGTCCATTCTACGTCATCATAATCACAGTCTAAACCTTCAATAGATTCACGGTATTCTCCTAATTCTATCCTGTTCAATTTTCCAAATAACCAACAGCAAACTCCAGCAATTGTTGCACAACTGCAACAACTATAGCGTCCGACTGCTCCACTGTTCAGCAATCACACCACCAAGAATAAAACAAATATAAAATATATTCACAATAACATGTACCAAAAATATTACACAACACAACAGTTCCTAAAAAGTAAAATAAGCAAAGTTATAATTATACAAATATGTGAAAAATAGGCTATGAAAAATGGATTATAAGGATTCATAGAATGAATCTATTGTAGGATATAGGTCTATTAGTACGTGGCGTTGTTTCAGACTGTTAGTTTAGCAGAAAACTGCATCGACTAAGTGCCAGCTGTCCAGCCAATATACAGTATAAGACCTCAATCACTACGATAGGTCCATAACATAATGAACAATATATATATTCAGAAAATGACCGTAAAATAAAATAAATAAAGCAAAGCACTAATTAAGTTTTTGAAATCATGTGTTTTTTTAATTAAATAACAATTCTAGGGCAAAGAGACAGTTAATTAGCCACCGCTGACACCAATTAATCAAAGGAGATCGGTTTAAAGTCCAAGCTCCTAAACAAACACTAATAGTCAGCAAAGAGAAACCAACAAACAAAGAACTTAACCAAAGAAAAAGAAGAGAAAGTTATAATTATACAAATATGTGAAAAATAGGCTATGAAAAACGGATTATAAGGATTCATAGAATGAATCTATTGTAGCATAGAGGTCTATTAGTACGTGGCGTTGTTTCAGACTGTTAGTCTAGCAGAAAACTGCATCGACTGAGTGCCAGCTGTCCAGCCAATATACAGTATAAGACCTCAATCACTACGATAGGTCCACTCTACGTCATCATAATCACAGTCTAAACCTTCAATAGATTCAAGGTATTCTCCTAATTCTATCCTGTTCAATTTTCCAAATAACCAACAGCAAACTCCAGCAATTGTTGCACAACTGCAACAACTATAGCGTCCGACTGCTTCACTGTTCAGCAATCACACCACCAAGAATAAAAAAAATATAAAATATATTCACAATAACATGTACCAAAAATATTACACAACACAACAGTTCCTAAAAAGTAAAATAAGCAAAGTTATAATTATACAAATATGTGAAAAATAGGCTATGAAAAATGGATTATAAGGATTCATAGAATGAATCTATTGTAGCATATAGGTCTATTAGTATGTGGCGTTGTTTCAGACTGTTAGTCTAGCAGAAAACTGCATCGACTGAGTGCCAGCTATCCAGCCAATATACAGTATGAGACCTCAATCACTACGATAGGTCCATAACATAATGAACAATATATATATTCAGAAAATGACCGTAAAATAAAATAAATAAAGCAAAGCACTAATTAAGTTTTTGAAATCATGTGTTTTTTTAATTAAATAACAATTCTAGGACAAAGAGACAGTTAATTAGCCAGCGCTGACACCAATTAATCAAAGGAGATCGGTTTAAAGTCCAAGCTCCTAAACAAACACTAATAGTCAGCAAAGAGAAACCAACGAACAAAGAACTTAACCAAAGAAAAAGAAGAAAAAGTTATAATTATACAAATATGTGAAAAATAGGCTATGGAAAATGGATTATAAGGATTCATAAAATGAATCTATTGTAGCATATAGGTCTATTAGTACGTGGCGTTGTTTCAGACTGTTAGTCTAGCAGAAAACTGCATCGACTGAGTGCCAGCTGTCCAGCCAATATACAGTATAAGACCTCAATCACTACGATAGGTCCATTCTACGTCATCATAATCACAGTCTAAAAAATGATAAAATAATAATCGTTTGTTTAAATGAAATTGTTTCTCCCTTAGACGAAACTCTAGTTATCACCTATGCATAGATAGTTAAATCAGCATACACCCTTCTCATCTAAATAAACAAACAAAGAATCCACCTGATAGAGATCTGGAAGCAGAAACGATAGCGAGACCTAACGAAACAACTGAATTGATCTGAGAATCAGTCCAAAATTGGAACCCTAAAGTCTTCTTCTTATTGTGATCAGTACTATGATCAACATCGTCAGATTTAATCATGGAAACAGCTTGATTAATGATGAGATAAAAGAGCTCGAGGCCATGCTTGACGGAATTATCAGAGCGAATTCTGAGAAAGAGATCGGCGGGAGTCAATTTCTCTTCGAAAACAGATAGATGAAGTACGGTCAGGTGGTCTGCCATAAGAGACACGGCAATGGCAAAAGAAAGTGATTAGATCAGTAATAAAATCAAATAAATACACACTTACACAGTCAGCACTAATAAAAAAAAACATACAAATATCATTTTATAATTAAGTATGAACCACTCGAGTGCTGTAAAATTTCTCGTAAAATTTACATCTATGTTTTGGTTAATACCGTAAAGCGTGTTTGTGTTTGTTTTTGCTGTTTTCTAATTTTTGTAAATATTAATTTTGTTGAGTGTGAAGAATGCATATTACATACCATCAAATCTCCACTTGTCTATTATGTAGCTGCCCAGCAAATCTAAATGCTTTTAAAATCTTTCCATGGTTTTACTGCTCCGATTAAAAAAAAAAAAATTCTATATTGTTTTCACATGTACTATATTTTCGAGCAATTTTTCGCACACCAGGAATCGATATAAATAACTAATAATTGGCAGATAGGACTATAAAATGGTCAGAAACTTAGTACTCTTTGACAGAACTGATTATGTCAATATGTTTATGTACAATTTCTATGATGCACTATACAAATGATATAAAGATTGGAAAAATTATTCTGTTTTTACAACAGAAAAATAATTCTTACTGCACCTCGAGAAGAGGTACAAAGGAAGAACAAAAAAAGTACTCAAGAAACACAATTTGTTACCTCGTACAACCTGCTGCAAAATGATTGAAGATGGTTTGTAAAGTTGCTTGGCTGATACTATATTCTGCTATACCCAGTTGATTTCTGATGTATGATATCAATGTAAGTTTTAATGAGAGATGTGAGAAAAGATAACTGAATTACACATTATTAATGAGTTCTTTACCTGTTTTGCTGGAGGTGTCCAAAAACATCTGCAAGCAAGAGACCACCTTGGTATGGCAACTGCAGTAAAATCATGGATCAGATGCAAGATGGATAAGCCTGACATGTGAATATTGATGAGTAAGCACACAGAATCTATATATACAGATTCACGCAACCAAAGCTTATGTGGTATAATAGAACTGCACAGTATTATAGAATAATATGTAAGGAGGCTGCACAAAAGTTGGATTCACTAACTGCATTCACTTAAAAGTTCGAAAACAAAGGAGGGTGGACAAAATAAGAGTCAATTTCCAAGTTTCTATCTCTGGATCCCTCTCAAAGCCTAGCTACTAAATAATAAGTAAAGAAAAATTAGAATCAGCAAAGAGAAACATGCATAGCATGAAAGGAAAAGAAAGATTAGCATTTAGCAGTGCAACAAACAACACGGAAAAAAAAACAATAGAATACAATTTTTGAGGAATATGCATTTCATATTTACGAAGCGGAGGCAAAATTTTCTAAGAGTGTGTATGTCATGTTTATGAAGTTGAGTCCCAAGGGAAGACCGCTTCTGTCTCCTTCTGCACCTAATCAGAAACATTTTCTTTTTAAAGGAAAGGAGATTTGGAATTTTTCACACACAGTCAAGAAAACCAAGCTCTGATGACTAAAAACCATAAGCTCGAATATAGCACTTACCATGCCCTCCTTGCACTTGATAGTTGTAGCAGTAATTTCTGTTGTTCTTTCATCAAGGAATGTGAAAGTCTTTGTTAGCTTAGTGTTCTCAAAATAAGGATTGGCTTCAAACTGTATTAAGGACCCAATAACAGGATGGCTTTTAAACTGCAAAATTCAGAGGAAAAACAGATCTGATGAAATGACTGATTGATACGTTAAGCATGAGATGAAATAAAGTGATACTAACCACAATTCTCCACACGCAAGCAATGGATTTGATCTGGCATACACCCCCAAATTCTGGTATGTCGTCTATAGCCGAAGGACATTTTCGTTCATCATCTACAAAATGAACAACAACTTCCTCAATATTTCCCCCATCTCGAACAATTATCTAAACAGGACCACACAGGTCCAACTTGTAATTATAGACTCTATTCATCCTCTCATAAGTATGAACGTGAAGAGCAAAGAATTGATATTCCACAGCAAAGAATCAATATTCCACAGATACTGAAATCATAAGCTTTCTACAAACGCATCATTTCCAACAATGCAACAATCTTAAACAATGAATTGATGAATACCATCATTTACCTGAACTCATATAAAACCATTATGAAGTAGACATTGACAAAAAATAAAAATTTCCTGCAAGAAATGTACCTTGGTGTCCAGCATTATTGATAAAACCTTGTCATCAGATTCGGCATTGAATTCTTTTACCACATTTATAGTTTTCTGGTGTGAAGAATGATCTCCATGTGACATATTCAGGCGAGCTACATTCATTCTAGCTTCTGCTAGTTTGGATATCATTTCGGGTGAGCTAGTAGAAGGGCCTATTGTACAGACTATTTTTGTTTTTCTTAAAGAATGTGAAGCTTTTCCTTTCTGCCCTGCAATCTGTCCAAACTTGAAATTTATCGGATCAACGGACAAACTTCATAAAAGAAGGGAAAGTCGAACTCATATAAAACCATTATCAAGTAGACATTGACAAAAAATAAAAATTTCCTGCAAGAAATGTACCTTGGTGTCCAGCATTATTGATAAAACCTTGTCATCAGATTGGGCATTGAATACTTTTACCACATTTATAGTTTTCTGGTCTGAAGAATGATCTCCATGTGACATATTCAGGCGACCTACATTCATTCCAGCTTCTGCTAGTTTCCATATCATTTCAGGTGAGCTAGTAGAAGGGCCTATTGTACAGACTATTTTCGTTTTTCTTAAAGAATGTGAAGCTTTTCCTTTCTGCCCTGCAATCTGGCTGCTACTCATGAACTTAACAGGAGCGTTGAGGTTATCCTAAACATTAAAATTCAGGTTTATTCCCTTTAGTACAGCCTGAACTGTTCAGCGTTTAGAGACTGCTTTCTGTGCTTCAGTTTTTCCACTGCTTAGTGGAGTTTCCGCTGGAGTTAAAGGAGATTGAATTGGCGCCTCAGGAGAATCACCTACCAATATCCTTGAACCTGAAATCCCCTAAAAAATGAGACAAAACGAATTACAAAAGCTTAACGAAGAAAAAAATTAGAAACGCAGATTCTGCAACAGAAACAAAATCTAAACATTTTACCAATAATGTATATCTGATCACCGTACCTATCATTTTTGTGAATATCCTGGTTCTTGTGCCAAGTCCATAATGCATATGTACAATTCAGAACCTGCATTCTGGACAGAAAAGCATAAATCTTCACAAATACTGATGTAAAAACTGTTAATACAGAAATCACTTTAAACAAATGTGCCATATTAAACTCAATTTCATATGGTCTCACCTGGTTACAGATAATCCAGAGATAAAGTATGAACAATTTTCAGGTTTTCTCTGACCTTTGGAATATTTGTTTGTGCAGGACAAATTAAAAGAGGTCACAGCATCATAGGCTTAGACTATACCTCAAGTATTCCATGCCCAATACTGCTTTCTCTGAAACCACTCCACTTCCAGAGACCTTTTTTCTAGAAATAAAACCAGCTTTGTGAGCTCTTCCTTTTATACTGTGGCCTATTTGGGGTCTTACTGCAGTCAGCAATCAGCTATTCGAAGGATTGGAGGCTAAGTTTGACAGAAATACTGTAAAAACCAAACACCTTAATGAATATTAGTGCCCTAATCAAAGCAGCAGAATGGGACTACATCAGAATTCCAAACAAAAAACCAAACAAAAAGCAACCAAGTCAAACAAAAAACCCTAGAGACCTGAGCAGATTCAAAACGGAAAAAAACAAAGCAATTTTAGAATGAACCAACATGGATCTTTCAATTGTTACAAAAGCAAAAGCAAAAAAACACTACGAAGAACTAACCACTATAACCGAAGACAAAGAAGAGGAAAATACAAAAAGCATGAAAATAACTCACCGGCGAAACCAACAAATCCCGTCGCTCCATCCTCTGAAAACCTAGGGTTTCCATGAACAGTCAGAGAAGCACAGAGAGAAAGACTCACAAAAAAACAGTTTTAACAAAGACAAAGAAGAGAAAAATACAAAAACGAAGGAGAAGACTCACCCGCAAAACTAAGAAATACCGTCGCTCCATCCCGGGAAAACCTAGGGTTTCCAGAAATCGCAACCATCCTACCCATACGCCGGCGACTCTGGAAGCAGCAAAGGAAAACCGGCTTGGCACAGATCCGTTGACGGTGAGCGATTCACTGAGAGCGGGTCATCATCTCCGGCAGACAAAGAGAGAGAGCAAGAGAGAAGATAGAGAGAAGGAAGAGAGGGAAACAACAAATGAAAACATACGCGTAAACGCGTCTGAAGATGTGAGGCGGCACAAAAGGCAAAAGGGAAAAAGCGGAAGGGCAAAATGGGATATTCATGTTCTGAGGGTAACATTGTCCGAAATTGGACAAAAATTCCCAATTCAGCCAAATTGAGGCAGGAGTTTTAATATATAGAATAATTGTGATTTACTGTCTTGAAAGCGAATTCTGGTCAAATTAAAAAAATTTACCGCTTTATAAAGTTAATACAACATCTTAAATTTGTGAACTTCAAATTAACAAGTTAGACATATGAAAATACCAAATTCAGAATTCCATAAATTAGGAGTAAAAGAGAAAAGCATTTTAGACGAGAATATGAGATTTTACCATAGAATTAAGGATTAGATAAGACTAATCAGTTTAATCGGAACCAATTAGTATTGTCTCGATTTGGTCTAGCCAGGAGTACAGACTCGGTTTCTTAAAAAAAAAAAAAAAAAAAAAAATCAGCCAAAATTTGTAGAATTGGCTGGATCAACCCGGTCCCAATTGACCTGTTTGTTTGGGGTTGATGTGTGGGGTTGGGTTCTTAGCATTGCATCAATTTAGATTTACCACAAGGCCAATTAACATCCTGGGAGTTTTAACAAACAAACAATACATACATACATATATATATATATATACAACATTCGTACCTAGTAGATCAAATTTGTTTCTTTGATCACAAAAACATAAACTAATTAAGTATTTACGATCCATATTTTATATTTATTCTACATTTCAATTAGAATTATATTTAAAAAAATAATTAAACTTTAAATAAATAAAATTCCAAAAGTACTCAAATAAATAATGTAATTCAAGTTTAATTATAAAATTTGATATTTTTTTTCTTATTTTTCAGTTTTTATATGTTATATTTTATGTATGTTTGAATTAAAAAATATGAGGTGCATTGCATGCCTGTAATTTTGCATGACAAGTACAAAACTTAACTTTACTTGACCCTTCCATAACTTAACAAGACACCATTTACATTTAAATACCTACTAAGACACTACCAAAAAAAAAAGTGACATATGTGTAGGTGTAGCCTAAACTAACTATCCCACTTAAAAAAAAAAATACAACAAAAATGAAATCTACAACTATCGAGGTTCCTAATATTTAATGTCGCTTTTATTTATTCTATCAACAAAGGGTTGCTAGATAGGTAAGTACATAAGGCCCTAACTAGACACATACACATGATAAATTGGATTATATTTAATTTGCATTACTAAAAAAATAATAAAAAAAATTGTAAGATTTAATACCAAAGTCAATCTGACCGCAAAAATGTCCATTTATCACCAATATTCAAAAATTGATGTCATATGTATACCAACAACTGCAAAATTATATCAAATTTTATTGTTAAAATTTACGGTCATAACTTTAAAGCAATAACATGCAACAACTTTTTTTGTTGCTACCTAAACCGACATGGTAACAATTTCTTTAATGGTAACAATTTCTTTAGTACTTTAATCTTGTATTCTTTGTATTGCGATCTTAGTTCGCCCTTACTTAGCTAGGAAACTAATTAAGGATAATTGGAAATGATCATGCTTAAAGATTTGATAAAATTTTCTTAAGAAAATGGAGGTCCCGAGAAAAGTAGCCTATTATTCAATAAAGGAAAAAGTTGGTAAGAAAAGAATGTGTTTAATTCTAGTATACTGCATTATTTCATGAACAAATTTCTGAATGCCTTACCGCTGAATTACCATATTATAATATTGTCTACTTATAACTAATTAATGATAAGTTAACATGGTTGATTACTTCATATTAATCTAAGCTAGTTAATAATCTTAATTTGTAATTGTAATTAGAAGGAAACGATTTGAAAGGATATATATATGAAGAAACAGTAATCAAAATTTTCCATTAGTGTGGGTGAACAACTGGATCTTGGCCATCCCATCATCAATCTTAAAGTATAAAAAGTCTAAAGAATGTACAAATTAAATATTGTTACAAAATTTTTAGAGTAGTGCAGCTTCTCATAAATTAAAATGAATGCAAGCTTGAAATAGAGTGAATGAAGATATCTTCTCTACAAGGAAGTGTAAGACCACCCATTGGATGATTGAATCCGAATTCTTCCTCAGCTTTTCTCAACAATTCCTGGAATGACGGTTCATTCAACACTGAAATCGGTACTACAAATCGCTTCTTTTCACTCTCTCCAACATATACTGCAAAGAACCCTTTTGGAACTGAAGCAGCCGCTTCATACTTCCCTCTGCTTAGAATACGTTTAGCGTGCATCACACCGCGGGAGAGAATAGCCATTGCCCGTTGTTTCTTAGCCTTAAAAAAATATTCAATTATTAGTTGATTTTTGTTATGGGATTTGACACATTTGTGTAATGTATATATAGTTAAATAAATGGTATTTGGTGAATCAGAAATGGAGTAATGAGTGGCAAAGAGGGCTTCAAGTTCGGTTTGCTAAGAGACATGAGCAGCTGAAGGATCACATGGTTATGTCTTCCAATTGATTAAATTAAACTTGGATATAATTTGTTAGAACCCAAGATTTTGGACAAATTAGCAAAGCCTTGGTTAACTTGCACCACAGAAATGTGTATGAGAAGAAATTAAAAAGGCATTTATTGCTAATAGGACATTGAATTGTGCAACACAAATATTCAAAAAAGGACCGCCCAGTACAAAAATAGAAGAGGCAAATGCCTTGTGAAGTGCATGTGAAGGAAATGACATATGTTTCTTCCTTTTGGAACCACCCCATTTTTTCACTATATCATCATTTCAAGCCATCAAAAACTAATCTCTGTCTATGTTCAGATATTACAGAATCAAATAGGCCCCAATAGATGTGGTGTGGGTTTAGGGATATGTATTGAGGAAGGAAAAAAAAAAAAAAAAATCTAAGAGAGGTTGTTACACTGGAAAGTATGAAAAGTACGTAGAAATATAAAGCATGAAGAAGAAAAGGGAAATTGGCTTATGAGATAAAGATTGAAATGCTTCTTAATCCCCGAAATATTAATTAATTGATTCAGTTGTTCATGTTCTAGGTTGCTAGAGAATTGTTTTCAATGGATAAATTCATTCCTTTCAAATATATTCTTCAACTTTTTAGCATATGTAGGAGGAGAGATTAACATGATATGATAATTTGACATCAAAATTTAGTTGATTTTCTCAAAGTAAAAAATCCTACTCATACTAATTACTTTTCCTAATTAGAATACGAATTGAAAGTTTTAAAAGTGAATCTCACCAGAGAAAAAAAATATTATGCTTTTATGCTTGTATAAGCAAGGGTTGTTTATTTATTATGCATATGTGTGATCTATGAACGTAAAATCTCATTGAATTTGAGAGTTAAAAATTTACGTAAAGGTTGTCATTTTTTTTATTGTCGTACCGATTTGCTAATTACTAATAAATTATGTATTCCTCTTTGACTATAGATACAGACAAAATTAATCAAATAACGTAAATCTGTTGTTATCGTGATTTCGCATATCAAAATATAATGATGGACAACAATCCAATTAACTCCTAACAGATTCAGTTTTTCAGTCACTTAGAGAATGTTTCCAATAAATCTATCTCATTTTGGGGTTAAACTTGGTAAAATGTGTTAAGTCGGGCTTTGACTGTGAGTGAATCCCAAATGCCATGGCTCTGTCCATTAATAAGGATCCAGTATACATGTTTGACAAAATCTAAAAGCTTAGGGGCCAAATATTCAAAAGTAAATTAAACCAGATTAAGTAGCAGGATATATATATATATATCTCGATTTGTTCTATTGACAAAAAAGAAAAAGTACAGTATTACAATGATTTCAAATAATTGTTTGTTTTTCCTTTCTGTCATGATTTACTCAAGCCAGAAATGACATCAATAAAAAAGCAGGTTGTGTGCAGTGCAGAGAGCAGTCAGATGGCCCATTGGATGTTGGAACAAATTGAGAATTAGTTCATAGAAAATCTTGTGAGAGATTAGGTAGTGGTCAAAATCCATTGACTCTCATCTGGTTTGGACATAGATAATGAAAGATCACATGGTGTTGCCTATGTTGGACCTACTTGATTCAATCCACATTTAAGAGAATTCAGATCCACCCAAATTTTTTGAAATGGAATCAACATGTCTGTACTTGGTACTAAGATTAACAACATCCCCCAGACACCTACAATTTGTAGGTTGATCTTATTTGTTTTGAGAATTCTCACCACAAAAAAAATGCAATTATTTAATAGATTAATTAATATATTATCAAAAAGAATTACTACGTGACATTATACATTATTATGCAAAATAATTCGATCCATCTCCAATAGGGCAGTAAAAAATAGGACCTTTCTTGATTAATTAAAACAACAGGGCATAAGATTGAGTAAATATTGTGAATTCATGTAAAAGGAGGGAAAAATGTATGTAATTTTTCTCTGGAGAATAATGATAATTCTCATTAATGTGAAAATATAATTACAAACTATTTATGCACAATAGTGGATCACCATAAACGAAAATAAATAAAAAGGAATATGTAGAGTGGAATAAATAAAAGATATTTATTTCCCTAACACTCCTCGTCAAGCATATGAGTTTCTAAAACATGTAAGGAGTCCCAAAGATGAAGAAAACATGTAGCACACAGTGGTAAAAATGTCAACAAATTGAGCATCAAACTAAAGAAGCCGAATATCTAATGTGCCATTGTCAACAAGTTCACGAACAAAATGAAATTCAAGTTCAACATGCTTAGTGCAAGCATGAAAAATGAGATTCTTGTTCAAATAGATTACACTAATATTATCACACCATATAGTGATTTTACCAGTGGTTGGAAATCCGATTTCTTTAAGTAAAGAATGTACCCATAATAATTATGTTGCAGCATTAGCTAGAGCCTTGTACTCACATTATGTACTAGAGCAAGCAATAGTGGGTTGTTTCTTTGCACCCTAAGAAATTAAACTTGACCCCGGAAAAATACAATAACCACTAGTTGATCGACGATCATTAGGACAACCACTCCAATCGGCATCAAAGCATCTAACAAGAGTAGTGGCTGACGATCGAGCTAAAAATAGTCCATGAGATATCGTACCATGTAAGTAACGAAGCAATCATTTTGTTGCTTTCCAATGAACATCAATAGGTTGGTGCATAAATTGACACAATTTGTTCATACTAGAGGCAATTTCTGGCTGAGTGAGAGTAAGATATTGTAGTGCACCAACAATTTTCTGATACTCCAATCGACAAGGCAATTCGGTTCTCTTAGATTTTGACAAAGTAGGCAAGGAAGCCATGGGGGTGAGGCCAGATTTTGATTCCTACATATTAGATCGTTCCAACAGGTCATTAATGTACCTAGTTTGACGAAGCATCAAATTTGTAGGGTGACGATCAATTTTTGATGCCAAGGAAATATGAAGCACTACCCAAATCACAAATGGGGAACTCCCTTTCCATTTCTGCAATTGAACTTTGAACATCCACCTATGAATTTCATGTAACCAATATATCATCAACATAACACAATATATAAGTGAATGTGTTAGTTGTGTTGGGTGTTTAAAAAAACTGAAAATGAAAGAATAAAATTTAAACTAAGGTAAGAGAACAATAAGAAGCTTGCTGTAAAATGTCGATATTTGATTGATAAAAACTGGTGCCTTTTTAAATACAGCAAAATAACTAATGCATCAGATAAATAAGCAACTAACTGGAGCATGTTTACATGATCAACAAACTCCCTAAAAACCAACAACTACTCTTTGAAACATTCAAACAACTGTCAAATTGAAAATAACAGAGTACAACAAAAATAAATAAAATAAATTGAAATTTCAGCTTGGACCATGTTGCAGCATCTGAAGTATAACTTCAACACTCCTCCTTGCTTTGGTTGCTACAAACTCCAAGTTTTTCTTTAAGAAATTCAAACTTGCTTCTTTGCAGAGGCTTT
Organism: Euphorbia tirucalli; assembly: GCA_039660915.1. Classification (NCBI taxonomy): domain Eukaryota; kingdom Viridiplantae; phylum Streptophyta; class Magnoliopsida; order Malpighiales; family Euphorbiaceae; genus Euphorbia; species Euphorbia tirucalli. Next base: position 20,909,362 of record CM077639.1, read on the forward strand.
GTGAATATGTCAGCTAGTTGAAGATCAGTTTTGTAATACTTTAAGTTAACTGATCCTTCCTTATGCACATATCTGAGAAAGAACAATTCAATATTGAAATGCTTAGTTTTTCCATTAAAAACGGGATTCTTTGAGATAGCAGTGGCTACTTGATTGTCCACAAACACCTCTGTGCCATCTTCTTGATTTAAATGCAGATCAATCAACACTTTTCTTAGCCATAAAGCTTGATTTGTAGCAGTTGTGGCAGCAATGAATTTAGCTTCTGTTGTTGATCGTGCAACCACTTCTTGTTTCTTACAACACCAAGAGAACACACCTGAACCAAGATTAAAACAATAACCAGTGGTACTTCTCATATCATCAGGAGATCCAGCCAACTCACTGTCAGAATAGCCCTGCAACTTACAATTTTGACCTGCACAAAACTTAATTCCAAAATCTAATATTCCTTGGACATATCTAATCACTCATTTTGCTGACTTAAGATGCTTTTCAGTTGCACAAGTAGTAAACCTGGACAGTAAGCTTACAGCATGCAAAATGTTTGGTCTTGTTGTTGTAAGATATATGAGACAACCAACAAGGCTTCTGTCCAGAGTTTCATCCACCCTTTGAGATTCCTTATGTTTGCTCAGCTTTTCCTTTTGACACATTGGAGTAGCCATCCTTTTGTAATTCTCCATTCTTTATTTATGCAGTATCTGTTTTGCATACTTTTTCTAACAGACAAATACATCATTTAGCTCTTGCTTGATTTCCATTCCCAGAAAATAAGCCATTTCTCCCAAGTCCTTCTTTTCAAAAGTAAGCTACATATCCTCTTTAAACTTCTTAACAAGTTCATTATTGCTTCCTGTAACCAGTAAATCATCCACATATAAGAAAACAACAACAAAATTGATTTCATCACCTTTGATATAGAAGGTAGCTTCATTAAGGCTTTTTCTAAAACCCAACTACATCAAATGCTCATCAATTCTGCTGTACCAGGCCCTTGGTGCCTGCTTTAGGCCATATAAAGCTTTCTTGAGTAGATACACGTAATCTTCATACCCTTCCACAGCAAATCCCTCAGGCTGTTCAACATAAATCTCCTCCTCAAGAAAGCCATGTGAGAAGGTAGACTAAACGTCAAGTTGATATACTTTCCAGCCCTTTTGTGCAGCAATGACAAGCAATAATCTGACTGTATCGAGTCTAGCAACAGGAGCAAATGTGTCAGAAAAATCAACACCAAAAATTTGAGCATACCCTTTCACAGCAAGCCTAGCTTTAAGCTTGTTTATTGAGCCATCAACATTTAGCTTGGTTCTGAAAACCCACTTCACTCCTATCACTTTTCTGCCTTCAGTCCTCTTCAGTAGTTCCCAGGTCTTATTCTTCTCAATCATGATAAGTTCTTCTGATGCCTCTAAAACACACACTATAGAGCAAGTGCACTCTGTCGCTCAAGTAATATAAAAATAAGAAGGATGTCGATCCCACGGAGACTATGTATGCTTATCTTAAATGCAGTCGGGTTTCTATTAATTTAGGCAGAGGAAATTATATCTTTGATTGTAGTTTGTAAAATAAAATCTACTACTAAGCAACAAATTAAATAAAATAATTTAAGCTAAGATCAAAATGCAATTGGATAAAACTCAATAGAGAAATTGGCTAAGGCGTATGGTTTTACGTAGCATTCATTCTAGTAATTTCCTCAAGTTATGCAATTAAACTTATTAAATTCCCAAGATGGCGAATTCCTAAAGAAATTACCACTGGTTAGGGCTGCTAACTCTAATTCTCAACCTAACTACTTAAATTGGTATAAGCGGATAACTTTTTCGACGGAACGCGGACTCCCTTTTGGAAAGGACTCCTCGATTTCGGGCGAACGCCTCCCTCGCGTGGGGTTTTTAGAATGGAAATTCATTTTTAGAAAATTAAATGGTTTCACAAAAGAACCGAGACCCAAGTCTCGATGAAAAGTGTAGGAATCGCCACCCAGCTCAGCTCAACCGGGAAATTTCAGTGTAGCTAAACCAGACAAACGGCCGCCACACTATCGAAAGATCTAGGTCCGGACAAGTCCCCTATTTCGTGTCTAATCAAAATAAAAATTGGCCAATGTTCAAGTATGGTACTTTAAAATTCTAAAGTCCATTTTATTGAATAAAACATAAAGCGCACATACAGACAAAAATAAAAAATAAAGTAGTGAATAATTAATTAAATTATTACAACCCAATAGAATAAAAATAAAAACTCTCGTCCTCACCTTAGAAACGCCTAAAATACACGATTTATCTAGAAATTTACAATCATCTAGATACACGAATTAATCTATTAAATTACATCAAAAATAAAAATAAAAGAAATTAAAAACTGCAAAACAGAAAGTTAGTATAATTTACGGCACACCACAAATAAGACTCAAATAGGACAGAATGGAATTTTAAGGATTCGGAAACATGCAACTAGGGGGATAATCGGGTCGGCTGGGTTAGCTGGCCCGATTAGACCTGGAAAACATTTTGAAACGTCTCTGTATTTTGGTTTTGCAAGAAAATCGTTTTGAAAACCATTTTTTTCGGTTTAATTTAATTTAGCATGCAAGATGGGTCGGTTTTCGGGAGAATTGGTTCTCCGTCGTTGTATTGTTCTAAATACAATCATATTGAAAATTAAATCTAGGGTCGTGAACGCACACAACAAAATTCTTTTTGATGATTTTCTGAGTTTTCTGAATTTTTTATGGATTTTTGAGAATTTTTCTGGATTAAAATGGAAATTCCGCTTCTGGACGGAGATTACAGTCGTGCGACTGTAACTACAGTCGTACGATTGTAAATCACCCAGATGTAGGATTTCGCCAAAATTATTCAAAATAAGAGCAAAAGTGTGGGAAAAATAAACTTTTATGTATCCAAATACATCCAATCACCCAGAAAGCTTAAGAAAATGAGGGATTGAAGTACGTTTACCTCTTTGGCGCTGATCCACCGTAGGAATGACCCCCTAGAAACGCCCCAATCCACTTCAAATTGCTCCTTTTCCTTTGAGTTAAGGTTTGAAGAGTTGGGTCTAAGATCTCTAAAATGTGAAAGATTCTGAGAGTTTTTAGTCCGAATTTGATTGAGTTTAGAGAGTCAGATTATTAACGTAGGATTTCTAATAGGTTTTTAATTTAAACACTCAAGAATTACAAAGAAAAAGAAGAGAAAAAGAAGCTTGAAGTTGTGAGGTTTTCTTTTTCTTCCCTTTTTCTCCAATTCCCTCTCTCTAAAATTCTCTATGATTTCCTCAAGAACCAAAAGTCCTCCTATAATCTCTTCTTTTCTTTCTTATCTGTAATTTCTTGCTGCCAAAAATGAGCATTTAATGCTCTCTCTTTTCCCTCATTTTTCTGCTCCATAGGTATGGGCTGTTGTACCTGCTCCGAGGTTACAGTCGTGCGACTATAACGGCAGTCGCACGATTGTATTTTACAGTCGTGTGACACATAATTTTTTTTTAAAGATGTAAAATTTCGACGCTTACAGCTGCCCCTCATGTGATCAAATTCGACACCCGGATCGAGGTTCAAAATACCTGAGATGATGAATTTGAGAGCGCGAATCAAAGCGCCACAGACACAGAAAAGAAACCACAGTTGAAATAAGCCGATACCAGGTCTAGGTTACCCGAGGTGAAGCTGGGGAAGAAATAAGCCGATACTAGGTCTAGGTTACCCGAGGCAAGAAAGGTGGAAAGCGGGTAGGCCGATACCGGGTCTAGGTTACCCGAGGCGAAGGAAGGTGAAATACAGATAAGCCGATATCGCGTCTAGGTTACCCGAGGCAAAGGAAGGTGAAAGGCAGATTAGCCGATACCGGGTCTAGGTTACCTGAGGCAAAGGAAGGTGGAAAGCGGATAGGCAGATACCGGGTCTAGGTTACCCGAGGCAAAGGAAGGTGGAAGGCGGGTAAACAGATACCGGGTCTAGGTTACCCGAGGCAAGGAAGGTGGAATGCGGATAGGCCGATATCGGGTTTAGGTTACACGAGGCAAGGAAGGTGGATAGGTCGATACCGGGTTTAGGTTACCCGAGCTAAGGAAGGTGGAAGGCGGTGTGAACTCGAAATTTTTTATCTTAAAAAAAAAAAAAAAAAAAAAAGAAGAAGAAGTTTGTAAACCGTTGACCCACGACTGTATTTACAGTCATAGGATTTTGGTTACAGTCGTACGACTGTAACGTAACTACAGTCGTACGACTGTACTTTCGGGGGCAGGTTGCAGAACCCATACCCCCTTGACTTAAAAAAGTGGGGAAATCTTCCGGGAAAAGAAAATATAAAAGGCTGGAAATGGGAGAGAGAATGAACTTTTGGCAAAGAAATCTGGAACTTATAGGATTTTAGAGAGAGAAAAAGGGAGAAAAAGAAAGAAGAGAGAAAAGAAAAGGCTTACTTTCTTCTCACATTTTCTCCTTAATTTCTTGTTGTTAATTACTAAAATGAATTAGAAATCCTAGGTTAACATCCACACCAGAAATCTAAATCATTTTGGGACAAAAACAAACTCAAATCTGTAACTTTTTGGGGATTCTTTGGACACTTTTGCAACCTTAAATTTTCAAGGAAAAAGAGCAAATTCACATGGATTGGTGTGTAGCCAGGGGTCATTCCAGCTGTGGATCATCGCCAAGGAGGTAAACAATCTTTAACTCAACTCATTTTCCAGCTTTCTAGGTGTTTTGATTGTTTTTGGTGCATTTTTATTTAAGTTTTTAAGCTTCTGTTTCTGGAAAAATAAGAACAGTCGTACGACTGTTCTTTGCACAAGAACAAGGGCATGACTGTAATTACAGTCGTGCCAAACCTTTTACAGTCGTACCACTGTATTTATTTTCTCAGTTTTAAAGTTCTCTTTTTAGGGTTTTTTTAGCGATTTCTGCCTCTGGTAAGGATTACAGTCGCACGACTGTAGTATACGATCGTACGACTGTAACTACAGTCACACGACTGTAGTCTTCGGTCAGGGGCAGAAATCCCTAAAAAATCCCTAAAATCCAAAAAAATCATAAAATCCCAAAAATTTCATAAAAATTGGAAAATTTCAAAAAATCAGAAAAATCTTGAAAAATAAAAAATCATCAAAAATGAATTTTGGAGTGTGCATTCACGACCCTAGATTTATTTTTCGGTGAAATTGCATTTAGAACAAAACCACGATGGAGACCCGGTTCTCCCGAAAACCGACCCACCTCACATGCGATAAATTAAATAAACCGGAAAAATGTTTTCAAAAACGATTTTCTCACAAAAACCAAAAATATAGGGACGTTTCAAAATGGTTTTACAAGTCTAACCGGGCCAACCCGGTTACCCCCAATCGCATGACCCCGAATACTTAATTTCCCAATTCTGTCTGTTTGAGTCCTACTTATGGTGTGTCGTATAAATTGTGCTAACCTCCGTTTTGCAGCTTTTATTTTATTTTAATTTTCTTTTTATTTGTATTTAATAGAATTAATAGTGTATCTAGGCGGTTGTAAATATTTTTAGATTCTCGTGTATTCTAGGTGATTGTATCGGTGAGGCGAGAGTTTTATTTTTCTTTCAATTGGGTTGTAAGCTCTTAAATATTTATTCCTTCTACTTTTTACATTGTATTATTTTTCCAGGTGCGCGCTGCCTGTATTATTTAATAAAAATCAATCTTTAGCAATTTAAAGTGTCGTAAATAGAACATTGGCAATAATATTTAAATTAGACACGAAATAAGGGACTTGTCCGAACCTAGATCTCTGAAAAGTGTGGCAGTTCCCGCTTTGGTTCAGCTACACTGTAATTTCCCGGGTGAGCTGAGCCGGGTGGCGACTCCTATACTTTTTATCGAGATTTAGGTCTCGATTCTTTTTTGAAACAATCCGCTTTTTCCAAAAAATGAATTTCCAATCCAAAAACCCCATGTGAGGGAGGGCCCTACCCGAAATCGAGGAGCCCCTTCAGAAAAGGAGTCCCGCGTCCCGTCGAAAACGCGTCGTCCGCTCATAGTGGCGACTCCGCTGGGGATTTCTCAAAAGTTTTTCAAAAACTTAAAAGAATTTGACAAGCCCTGAAAAGTATCTAATTTAAATTAAGCGGATGATTCTTATATGGCACTTTATGCATTTTTGTAGTTAGACATTTGTTGCATTAGGTTAGGTATCCATTATTTAGCCCGGTGAATCGTTGAAGTGTCGCCTAAGTTCCTCTTGGTCTTGGGGGCACGAATACGAAACACCACCCATAGCCTCGTACGAACCCCTTCATTCGGACCCTTGAGTGGGGAGAAGTGAGGAGTATATTTTGCTATGGGAGCCTTGATGTTATCCCGCCTTTGATTGAACTCATTTAGGCAACCCTAGTTGGATTCCCTTAGGATACAAAAATAAATTGTGTGAATAAAATAAAATACGCCTTCATCATCCCCGGTTGGTGATCGAAGAGAACCCCTCCTAGGACTCGGTTAGAATTTTATCGACCTGACCACGTTTGGAGGAATAAGGTTGGAAGATTACGATCCGTGTGCTAATTGCTACGTGTCTTCTTGTCCCTCCATAACATATCATCATCCATATTTTTCACAAACATAACATACCGTATATAAAGCATTTATGTGATTCTAACCCACATTTTTTGTACAGCCATTTCCATTTTTCGCGTGTAGATACATTAATCACCTGCGTGACATTTAAACTAACCACATTTTTTGTAGCCATGCATCTTTTCATTGTGTGAAAAAATTAATTAATTTACATACATCATTTGAATGTCATAAGCATTAACCATTTTATTTTGTAGCCATGGGAAACGCGTGTCATGCAAACATTCATGCGAACCTTGAACAATTCCACAAGGGTCACGCACATCACACCGCCTACCAAGTAGGAAATCATTTTAAGCACTCCACGAGTGCCGACAAAGTTCATCACATTTCATCAAATCACTTTGGGTGCTCCATGAGTACCGACAAAATTCATCACATTTCATCAAATCACTTTGGGTGCTCTACGAGCACCGACAAAATTCATCACATTCCATCAAATCACTTTAGATGCTCTGGGAGTACCGACAAGATTCATCATATTTCATCAAATCATTTTAGGCACTCTACGAGTGCCGAGAAAATTCATTTCACACATCAAATCATTTAGGTGCTCCCCGAGCACTGGAACTCTGCACGTTCACCAAGAACGCATTCATCTCACATCACAGCGTGGAAATCGAGATACTCCCCGAGTATTGAAATTTCGCTCGTACACCAAGCACGAGTTCACTTCATATCATCAAAAATCCGAGGTGTCCCTCGGACATCGAAACCCCGACTATGTGCCATGCACATGTCCATCTCACATCATAAAAATCCGAGACACTCCCCGAGTGCCGAAACTCTGTCTGTTCACTAAGAACATTCATCTCATGTCACAAAACCTGAGGTACTCCCCGAGCGCCAAAGGTTTCATCCATACATCAAATGCTTAAATTGCAATTCATACATACATAAATAGGAATTCATGCATACTTCATCACCCGAAGGATTAGTTGTTCAAGGTTCGCATTGCAAATCCATTTGATGCAACATCCGCATATCATTCATCTAATAAGCCATGCATACACGCATATCCCCTAGAGTTCATAACTCTTTGGGTGATCATCTTTCACTAACTTTTGTTCGAAATGTTTTGTAGTTTGGCTCCAATCGGGATGGAGACTCGTGAGACTAGAGCACAGTGATTCGTCGTCCAGTGAGTCTGAGGAGTCCGTTCAGTTCAGGGAGGTTGAGACGACATCTGAATTAAGTGCTGAGTTTTGACCAGAATTTGAGCAGTGACAGCAAAGACTTCAAGACATGGCACTCACACCTGAAGCTACAGCCGCTATGATGGCCACTACTGCCATCCGGGAATTCATGAGCTCTGAGGAATTCAAGAATCTTATCAAGAACCAAGTGCAGAGTGCATTGACTGAGTAGTCCAATCAGCGACCAGAAAGGGCTGCCTGAGAGGAGAGTAGTGGGGGAAGAATGAATGATGGGCAGTCAGATGCCGAAGAAGGCCGAAGGGATAATGATGAGCGACCCGTGGAGTTTGCTTTAGAAAGAAAGATGAAGGAGATGGAAGAAACTATAGCGGAGCTGTGTGCCAGTTCTAAGATCCAATCTGCCAAGCGCATTGACCCATCCACACTCATAGCTGGAGGAGTCGAGATGTTACCTGTGGGCTTGCAGATGCCTAGAATTGTACCATATGTCGGGAAAAGTCCTCCTACGGCTCACTTGAACCAATATGTGCGGATCATGACTATGGCGGGGCTTACCATGAATCAATTAGTGGGACTATTCCCCACCACTCTGGAAGGAGGAGCCATCACTTGGTACAACAAGCAGCCTGAGAGTGTGCAAGGCGACTAGGATGCGCTGTCTGATGCTTTCATAAAGTACTTCAGTTTCAATACACAGCTAGAGGTCAATCTACAAGACCTAGAGGCAGTGAGACAGAAGCCGAATGAGACCTTCTTGGAGTACTATCAAAGGTGGATGGACAAGATGATCCTCCTCCATCAGAAGCCGTTGGAGGATGAGCTGATTGTGAAGTTGATTGATGGGAGCTTAGAGGTCTATCGGAATGTGATGAAATATCATAAGTTTCAATCCTTGGTGGAAGTGCACGAGTTGGCTCGTATAGTGGAGAAGTACGAGATTGATCCAGCTCATAACAGTTTTGGGGGAGGGTACCGAAGCCGGACATATTCTTCAGGGTACAAGAGTAATAACAATCCTGCAACTTCCTCGTCGACAAGTGCCAAGTTGAGTCAGCCACTTGCCCCTGTCAAGCAAGTAGAAGTAGCGGTAGTAGCGCAAGGGGCAAGTCAACAAACAGCTGGAAAAGGGATTTCTCTTTGGGAGGATTCTCTTGGGGGATTTTCCTGAAGTGCAGAAATTTGGGTTTTCTTCAAAGCCTGAAACTATACACGCCTCCGACCGAGGCGGACAAGAACAATTTTTGCTCCTATCATGTGACCAAAGGGCATCGAACTAATGAGTGCCATGCTTTGAAAAAGGTGATTCAGCAGTTGATTGATGAAAAGAAGATAGAAGCGCCTCGCCCGAAGCCTAATGTTCAGAGCAATCCACTGCCTCAGTTTGAAAGGAGGGTGAATATGGTACAGTCGGGGTTGTCTCCTAACTTTGTCCTGGCTCAGATTGTAAAGGCGAATCCTGCAATTCAAGTGGTAGTGGGTGAGGATGCTGACCCACCTGTGGAGGAGAGTAAGCCCGTGAATTTAGATGATGTGGAGTTGGATAACGATGAGGATGAGTTCGAACTGATGAGTAGACCCAAGCTTGTGGGCTGGACAACACCTGTTTATCCTGTCTACACCAAAGATGGGATGCACATAAGAAAGGAGGACGCCCCTGTGAATAATGTCACGAGGAGTGCAAGGGTATATCAACCTAAGCCACAGCGGTTAGGAGAGCCGAGTAAAAGAGCAGAAGCCCGATCCAGGATTATTTGCCTATCAAGGTGGATGAAAAAGAAGATCTAGTGGTGGAACAACTCAAAAAGATGCTTGCACGTGCATCTGTGTGGCATATGCTTATGGAGTCCCAAAGGCACCGGGCTGCGGTCGTGAGGAAGCTTATGGAAATGGATGCTAATCCGTTAATGTCTCCTGAGGAGGTGTGCATGGTAATTGGGAGTACAAAGAGTTCGCAACCTGATAGTCCCAAGGGGATCACTTTCACTGATGATGACCTGCCACCGGAAGGGACTAATCACAACCGTGCATTATACTTGAAAGTGGAAATGATGGATAGAACTTTACCTTGTGTAATGGTTGATGATGGTTCAGCACTGAACATATGTCCTTTGAAAGTATTACCTAGTCTCCACCTGTCTGAAGAAGCATTATCACGATCTAACACAGTGATCCGGGCTTATGACGATTCAAAGCGTACTGTGATTGGTACTTTTGAGGCGAAGGTGTCAGTTGGGGAAGTTAAATCAACTGTGCTGTTCACTGTCATTGACATTCCGGTGACGTTTTCCTTGCTTTTGGGAAGGCCCTGGTTCCATGCATTGGGAGGAGTGCCCTCAACCCTACATCAGAAAGTGAAGATTCCAATGGGAGGGAAGATCATGACTCTTGAGGCGGATGAATCTTCTATGGTAGCTGCATTAAACTCATTTGAACAACCCCTGACTGGCTTCCAGGTGGCGGTCGTCTCAGAACACAAGGAGAAAGACCTGATGTTTTCTCCGTGGATCCATAAGTACTTTCAGAAGCAGAATTTCATCCCGGGGAAGGGGCTTGGAGTCCACCAGCAAGGGGTTGCAAAATTTGATATCACTATGGACCAATCGCACCGAGGGGGTCTTGGTTACAAAGGTGCTGAAAAGAAGGCGATCCCTGAGACAAAGAAAGTTCATCTTTTGGATACTTTTGTTCGAGCAAGTGGTGGGTCATATGATGGTAAGCCAGAGCCGATGATGATTGGTGGGGAAACAGTCCTCGGGTTTGAGATCTTTGCTGATGTTATCGACTTCTCGAAGTATGAAGTTGGTCTGGTGGAAGAAATGCTTAAGCTGTAAACTGTGAAGGGAATCAATACTCCTCCAATGCCCCAAGCTGAAGTAGTGGCTCCTATCATTCTGGAGGAACAACCAAAAGAAGATGCAGATCCCCTGGTGGATGCCATTACTAAGGCATTTTCTGCTTTGCTGAAGAAAGGGTTAAAAGAGAGTCCTGTGAGAAAGGAAGCTGTTTCGGGGCAGGCAGAGTTGGTAGAAAAGGCTGTTGCTGAGCTCACCAAGATGATGGCTAAAGGGAAAGCGAAGAAGGAAGAAGACGTTCTGTCTGAAGCACAGAAAGAGTCCCTCGAGGCTGACCTGAATGACTTGTTCGGGGAAGGACCTGCGAATCCAGAAGACCCTATTGCTGAAGACCCTCCGCATCTGGAGGAAGAAAATGATTTCTTTGTAAACTTATCCTATGTATTTGATGTGAACAATTTCGCTTTTAAGGAGATGAATGAAATGAAATCTAACTTTGCTTATTTGTGTGATGTTTTTCCTAATGGCTCTGTGCATACATGCAATCATTCATTCAATGTGTTCAGCATTCACGACACTGCATTACATGAAATTAATTTGGGCACAATTGAAAATCCTAAAATGGTATCTATCTCTAACGAACTCAATCCTGAAGAAGAGAGAGAATTGACAAAAATACTTAAAAAACATGTAGGAGCATTTGCCTGGTCTTACGACGATATGCCGGGGGTTGACAAAGAGATAGCAGAGCACAAAATTTCGATTGATCCCAAGTTCAGTGCAGTAAAGCAGAAACTCAGGCGTCTACATCCAGAATGGGCTGAGAAAGTCAAGGAAGAGGTAGCAAAGCAGATTAAGGCCAACTTCCTGGAGGTGGTGGACTACCCTGAATGGTTAGCCAACATAGTCCCAGTTGCCAAGAAAGATGGAAGAGTCAGAGTTTGTGTGGATTATCGAGATTTGAATAAGGCCTCCCCAAAGGATGGCTTCCCACTTCCTCATATTGATGTCCTGATCGACAGTGCAGCAAGGGCAGTTATGTACTCATTCATGGATGGTTTCTCAGGGTATAATCAGATCTTAATGAATGTCATTGATAAAGTCAAGACGGCTTTCATCACCAAGTGGGGGGTGTACTGCTACAGAGTAATGCCTTTTGGGTTGAAGAATGCTGGGGCAACCTATCAGCGGGCGGTTACGACGTTGCTGCATGACATGATCCATAAAGAGGTCGAGGTGTACGTTGATGATATGCTGGTGAAGTCCATGACCCGGGAAGAGCACCCTGCTATCCTGGGTAGATTTATGACTAAGATTGAAAAGTATAACTTGCGGCTCAATCCAAAGAAATGTGCATTCAGAGTTGCATCGGCCAAGCTATTGGGGCACATCGTCAGTCAGAAAGGCATTGAGATGGACCCAGATAAGATTAAAGCTATTTGAGATATGCCGGCGCCGAAAACAGAGAAAGAAGTCAGATCTTTTCTAGGCTCGCTTCAGTATGTTAGCAGATTCATTGCCAGATTGACCACTGTCTGTGAGCCCATTTTCAAGCTTCTTCGAAAAGAACAACCCGTTGTGTGGAATGACCAGTGTCAGGTTGCATTTGATAGGATCAAAGAATACTTAATCAATCCACCAGTGCTGAAGCCTCCAACTTTGGGAAAGCCTTTGACTCTGTACTTAGCCATTGAAAAGACCTCCATAGGGGCGATGTTGGTTCAAGAACAAGATGATAAAAGGGAGCACGCCATTTACTACCTCAGTAAGAAGCTGCTAGATTATGAAACTCGGTACACCGTGGTGGAAAAGACTTGCACTGCTATGGTTTGGCTGATGAAGAAGTTGAGACACTATTTCCAATCCTACAAGATACAAGCTATGGTGAAAGTTGATCCAATGAAATACCTCTGCTCTGCCCCATCCTTAATGGGGAAATTGTCCCGGTGGTTACTTTTGCTATCGGAATTCGACATTGAATACGTGACGAAGAAGGTGATCAAAGGAAGAGCAGTGGCTGAGTTCCTATCCAATCAGCTGCTTGAATCCGATTATGTGGAAAACCTGGAGTTTCCGGATGAGCAGTTGGCCTTGGTAGAGGTGGAGGTCAGAAAATGGATTATGCACTTTGATGGAGCCGTAAACAAGAGAGGAGCAGGCCTCAGAGTAATTATTGTAACTCCTGAGGGGGAGATAATTCCTTTGTCAAAACGGCTAGAATTCCCGGTAACTAACAACGGTGCAGAATATGAAGCTTGTTTGTTTGGCATTGATGCTCTCATCGCACTAAGGACAAATGATGTGACCGTTGTTGGAGATTCGCTGTTGGTAATCCGTCAAGCCACCGGGGAATGGGAAATCAAAGAAGAATCACTTCGCCCATACTTGGAGACTTTGTGGGAAATGGTGAAAGTATTCGGGCATATTGAATTCAAGCATGTGGCTAGAGATGATAATCAGATGGCAGATTCGTTAGCTACCTTGTCATCCATGTGGGAAGGACCTCAGAAGGCACTGATGTAGCCTTTGATCCTGGAGACCGCTAGAACACCATTCCATCGTTCTAGTGAGGTCCTGGCATTAGTTGCAGATGATAAGCCCTGGTACCAAGATATAGCTGACTTTCTACAAAATGGCCAATATCCTGAAGAAGCAGATGCATCAGATAAGGCCACTTTAAGAAGATTGGCAGCTCAATTCAGGTGGTTTGATGGACAACTTTTCAGAAGGACCGCTGATGGATTGTTATTAAAGTGTCTGACGGAAGCAGAAGCCAAGAAGGTTATGCAAGAAATGCATTCAGGGATTTATGGCCCGCATATGAATGGCTTAGCTCTGGCAAAGAAGATCATGAGACAAGGGTACTTCTGGCTTACTATGCAAATAGACTGTGTAGAAGAAGTGAAAAAGTGCAACGAGTGCCAGATTTACGGGGACATCAGCCATCTTCCACCTATGGAGTTGCAGAACCTCATGACCCCTTGGTCGTTTGCAGTATGGGGTATAGACATAATTGGTGAAATTCGGCCTCCAGCATTGAATGGTCACAAATTCATTGTAGTGGCAGTGGATTATTTCTCCAAGTGGGTTGAGGCCGAGTCTTATGTCACGGTCACAGCTAAGAATATGGCTAAGTTCGTAAAGAAGCACATCTTCGCAAGATATGGAGTACCACATCATGTGGTGACTGATAACGGAGTGCAATTTCAAGGGGCCACAGCTGAACTATTCGAAGAGTACAATGTGGAACATCGTAAGTCTTCCCCTTATCGGCCATAAGCCAATGGAGCAGTGGAGGCGGTAAATAAGTCTATTAAGAAGATCTTGTCCAAGACCACTTCAACCTACCGGGATTGGGCAGATAGATTACCTTATGCTCTATGGCGGTACAGAACCAGTGTTAGGTCGCCAACTGGAGAAACACCTTATTCGCTGGTTTATGGGATGGAAGCAGTCCTTCCTATTGAAGTGGAATTGAAGTCACTAAGGACGGTTTTAGAAGCCCAGTTGCCTGAAACAGAATGGGTAAAGGCGAGATTTGAGCAGCTGGCTATGGTCACTGAAAGACGTCTCAAGGCTCTAGATCATCTACAGATGTACCACCAAAGGATGGCTAGGGCCTATAATCGACGGGTTCGTCATCAAAAACAACCTCTGAAGGTGGGAGATCTAGTGTTGAAACAGATGAGACCGACTAACACGGATGCAAGGGGCAAATTCAAACCCAATTGGGAAGGGCCGTATGTGGTTAAGAAAATACTCTCCAAAGGTGCAGTGAAGATTATGGACATGGATGACAACAAGTTCACCAATCCGATTAATCAAGATCACCTCAAACGCTACCATGTGTAAAAAAAAAAAAAAAGCCTGTTAGGTCGAAAACTTGCAAGGGCGATTTCATCAAAAATTAAGGTAACGAGGGTTAGCTTATCGACCAGAAAACCTGAATAGGATGGTTGATAACAGGAATGAGTTTGTTCGAGATATGTACTAATTTTGACATTTTCAATTGATGCGATAATTAAATTTCATTAATGAAGTGCATTTTGCTCAACATATTGCATGAATGTTTGGAGTATGTTACATGATTCATTTGTCGAAACATCCAGATAAACAAAGACATTTAGACGCCTAAGTGTGTAATTGCGAACATTATCCATTCAATTAAAAAAAAGGGGGGGGCATGTTAAGTCGAAGACCCGCGAGGGTGATTTAAGCAAAAATTAAGGCAAAAAAAAAAAAAGAGTGATCGCGTCAATAATAAAGGAGATATATATATAAATAATAATTATGATAGTCAATACATGCATGATAATGAAAATCACTTTTTCTTTCATGTTCTTCTTTTCTTGACAGGAAGTGGTCTCACGGCTTCAGAAGGAGCCAGCCAGTGGAAGGTCGCACGCTCGCGTGCCTCGCGGGTCGGTAGGTCCTGGATCTCATCTAGCCACCGCTTGTAACGATCATCTGTCTCCGTGGGAGCAAGAGAAGCATAGCTCAACACCACACGATGGGTATCTCCCGCCCAGCGAAGTCTGATGTGATCTGGCCAAGAAGCGGTGTACTCCTCACAACTGGTGACATAAGAGCGCTAGGGGATATCCTATAGATAGCCGTACTGCCAGCAGAGGCGACTCGGAGAGTAGAATGTCACCCTGGTCAATCCCAACAACTCCACACCATGTGCCCATATGTCCACAATCACGTGGGTAATCTTCCACCAGGGGCACACCCACCTAATCTGGTCATCAGTCAGGCGAGATAGCCAAACGCCCCACTCATCAATAGACATATCAGTATAGGAGTCAATGGAGAAGCCTCTTTCCCTGAAATTGGCCGGGTGGTATTTCTTAAGATTCCCTATCGGGATCTTAAGAATCGATAGCTTCTCCAACAACCAGATATGCAGTTGATAGGAAGCAAGGGTTAGAAGTTCATTCGGCCCAAAAATACACCGAACAATAAGGAGTTTTACCTAGAGCAGTGTGAGATGAGGGTCAATGTGGAGAACACCACTTGTCTTAGATGTATGCAAACTGATCAGTGTCTCAGCAAGTGCAAAAGGAGCTAGAGATGCCCCCGCAGCCATCTAAGGGATAAGAGAGACAGCCCTGAAGGAGACAACCCAATCACTAGGACCATAGAAATACCGGCTCACCAGTAACAGGCTAACCATAGAGGCCCAGCTCATGTGATCCCTAGGGGCATTGATGCACCACTCCAGTACGGAATCCGAGCTCAACCCGGGAGAAGGGGAACCAGTGGGGAGTAGAGCTTCCACCTCGGGATTGGGAAGTCCGAACAAGCTCACCAGGGAAGAAATGTTGCCAAAGGTGAACTCAGGGACGACAATGTCTACCCCTTTGTGGCATGGGATGTTCAGAATGGTGCTAAATTCTTCATATAAGGGGCAGAGCTTTTGGCATGAGAAACGGAAAATGTTATCCATCGAATCCCAGAAACGATGACAGGCATTCAAGAGTTCGATGTTCCAAGGGTGTTTGTAATAGGCCTTGATATTCCACAACCCGAAGGGCTTCAATTTAAGCCAGTCAAAGTCTTGTAATGATTATAGAAAAGTGTAAAAGCCTGGATGAAAGGAAGCAACAAAATTGAAAAAGAAAAAGAAGAAGAATGAATTCTCAAAAATTAATAAAATAAAATCCCATAATGTGAAAATGCAGTTCATGATGTGTATAAAAATCCAATACAAAAAAAAGAAATAAAACAGAGATAATGGATGTAAAGATCAGAGCACTCCATCTAGCTCTCATCCTACCCCTCATCCTCCTCCTCCTCCTCGGACTCACTCTGATGTGTGGCCCTATAGGAATCAAAGTCTGCCCGTAATCGAGCCATCTCATCCTGCACTCTGGCTGTCTCAGCTCTCGCCCAATCCACCTCTTGGTTTGCAGCCCAAACCCGAGCCTCAGAGGAAGCAGCCTGCCTGACCTGATCCTGAAGCATCTGGACTCGGGACTGCAATCAATAACATAAATTAACATTCATACATACATACATGCACATTCATGCATTACATAAATCATGAGATGGTGCAGGAAACACGGAATGCTTACCGCCCAAGCGCCGTTCTCCTGGACCAAAAGGTCCCCCATGCCTTTATACTGGTAGGCTATCTCCTCCACATCAGCCTATGGAACCTAGAGAATACTAGAAAATTAAAAAAAAAAAAAGAAAGAATCTTAGACTTACATGGGTGGTGTCCTCCGGGAAGAACCTAGCTGGCTGCTCGCGGGGAATATGCCACGTCCTATAAGAATGGATGCCATCCAGCCCTATCATTCTAAAGCCGGTCCGGAGTTCGGTCACTAGATGGCCCTCCACTACACCGACAGCCCGAGAAGCCAAGGCTGCAGCGCTACCTGCCTGGACAGGGTGGCTCCTACCCTGAAGGGGAATATCCTCGGCAGCTGTGGCCGCTTCAACACTCTCACCGGCCGAGCCACTAGGCTGAGTAGACCCGATTCCCCTGCACCTCTTAACCTACGAAGAGAATGAAGTCAAAAAAAAAGGAGTGAATACCCGACGAGGAGGAGGAGCCGCTAGTGCGCTACCCGCAACCGGCAGTAGGCACTACTGGATGTAGGCCGGGTAATCCCTGTCAACAGGGACAACACTATAACCCTCTCCAAATATATCAGGGTCAACCGCGGGGTCAGCTAGATGGGGCCAGAACAGCGCATGTGGAAGCAGTGGAGACACAGCCCGACCAGCTGGACAGTCCATATGGTCAGAAAGGAAGAGGCGCTCGCCCAAGTACCTCTCTTGTGACATAAGGCACTCCATGACAAACCGACGAAAGTCGAATCGCGCGGATGTCTGCACCAGTAGGGCGATAGCACCCAGACCCTGCCAGGTTTGGTGCCGAATCTGTAGAAGTACAACAAAGGAAATTCAGCATAGATAAGTAAAAGTTGATTAAATGTTCCTACTAATGAATTTTGTTTACTTACCCTCTGCCAGGTGGTGTCAAGCAAACTCTGCCTCACCTCCTCCAAATCGTAGCCAATGCCTTGCCATCCCTGCGTCCAGCAACGCAGGACAGTCGGCTGAATGTCACCCTGAACATCCCTCAGCTCGGGCGGCTCCAACACGCGATGCTCAAAGGCCCAGATCTATAGTTAAAAAGAAAAAAGAAAAAAGAGATAATACCAGAAGGCCGAACCAAAAGCCGAGGATCTCCTGCTGCTGCCCCCGGGCACATAAATCTAATCCATAGAACAGCTATCCCAACGCAGCTCGGGCCCAATCTAAAGAAGGAAAGGTGGCTAAGTCTATCAGAGTCGGCAGCAGAGTCATATTACAAGTGCTCTGCCCAGTAGGAAACAATAAGCACATAAGCCCGAGCACACCGCTCCACGTCCTCCTCGGACAAGTCTAGGCAAGCAGCCCAATAAGCCTCTACTCTCGAGCACAGGATCTTCCCCTTCTTAGGGGTGCAGCCAATCAACCTGCCTCTGTAAGTATCCACCAGCTGATGACGGGTCAAACTACAGTTGAAGATGATGGGGGTCCCGCCAAACCCGAACCCAGTAATCGCGGCAAAGTCTGAGGGAGTGACTGTGAACTCCCCGATGGGCAAATGAAAAGTATGGGTAGTGCAGACCTATCTCTCACATAAGGCAGTCAACACGACGTGAGTGGTGTGCGGCGTACTCGTCGGCAATGACAGTATGAAGAACTCTAGGCCCAGAATCCTAACCCGGACCCTCACAAGCACGAGAAGCTGATCCCACCAAACAGGTGGCAGAGAAAGATTTCCGCTTCTGGAAATCCTGTTTGCCTGCATTATTGGGAAGTACAACACACATACATTCAATTTTTGCATAACAGGAACATAAATAAAATTAATCGAAAAAAATGAAAATTTTGGCCTGATTTTCTTGCTACAGTCGTACGACTGTAGTACGCTTTGTACGAGCGTAACTACAGTCGCACGACTATAGTGCCCACAGTCATACGACTGTTCTTCTTTGGCATGAACAGTCACACGACTGTTCATATCCCTACAAATAGATTTCAAAATTCATGCAATTTTCGCAATTTCTAACTCATGTTTCCTAGTTTCTTGTTCCTATTAACTACAGGGGACTCCTAGCATGTAGTCTACTCAACCAATCAACCCAGAAAGCGATAAATCATGCCAAATCAGTTCCATGCATTCAAAGAAAAAATATCCAAAAAACTCAAAATCAAGGGTTAAAAATCGAATACCAACCTGAGTAATGGACAAATGGGAGTCTATCTCCAGCAGAATTGGGATCTCCATCCCGAGACGAATCCCGAAATGCCCCATATATAGCGGATGCCCATACCCTTGTGAAATGCTAACGAAAGGGATCTCATTCGGGTTATTGGTTCCCGGAATCAAGTTGCCTTGGAATTTTTTCAATTTCTTTCCCCTTTTCTTCAACATTTTTATAGGTTTTGGGGATAGAGACCGGTTTTCAGAGAGAACGAAAAGAGAGGTTTTCAGAAAAATGAAAGTGGATGAGGAAAGGGGCGGAAACCGCCGCTTAAAAGCTTTCTGCCTGCGAGGTACAGTCGTACGACTGTACTTCATCTACAGTCGTACGACTGTATTCAAAATTCGAATACAGTCGCACGACTGTAGTGGGAACAAAGGGCGGAAATTTTAATTTTTTTTCTATTTATTCTTTAAACCCTATTTTCATTACCCAATGCTTAATTTTTCCCCACGGGAAGATATTTCAGTAATTTTGCAGGGCCAACCCAGCAGCAACTAAATTTTTCCGGCGATGGTCCGCCTCACCCAAAGGGCACGAAACTCGAGAAAGCCGTGAAAAATTCACTGTAAGTACAATCTTACCAAACTGCATTTTCAACGCGTCCCGTGTGCCAAGTCACACCCGATCATCACATTCTCACAAAATCATAGTCCACCATGACTTTAAAAGGGGACCCAAATTCAGCTTCACTCCGTCAAGTGCGCCCAGTCGCACGCGATTGTCACACATTTTCATAATCACAGTCCACCACGACTTTAAAAGGGAACCCAAAATTCAATTCCGGTTCTGTGCACCAAGTTGCGCATGACTATCACACTTCCAAATCATAGTCCACCACGACTGTAAAAGGGAACCCAAATCCGGTCTCGGTCCATCATGTGCGCCCAGTTGCACGCGACTGTCACACATTCTCACATAATTGTAGTCCACCGTGACTATAAAACGGAACCAGTATTCCCGTGTCAGTCCGTTGAGTACGCTAATCGCACATGACTATCACATTTCACATTTACAAATTCAGTCTCGCACGACTATAAAAGGCAACCGGGACACGCATTCCTGTATTTATTCTTGATCGAGGGGGTAAAAATTTTTGTTTCAAAATTATCGATCAAGGAATAAATACGTTCGCCAAGCACACTTTACACATATTTTTGGCTCTGTATGACAGATCATACACGACCATTTGACTCTAAAAGTCATTTTATCTCGGCGTCATCCTTGCACGAAAATCATCGTAATAAACCGCCCAACTCCAAAAGTCATCTCTTTTCTCGGTGTCATCTTCATGCAAAAGGCATATGGACCACCTGACTACCAAAGTCACCTGCAGTTCACCTGCGAGAACCACGTTTGCATATCATCGCGATTTCGTGTTCTTTATCGTGTACCTAAATCCGTTTTGAAAATCGGACTTCAGCTACACGAGGGGCAGCCTGTGAACACGAAATTTTTTATCTTATAAAAAAAAAAGAAAGAAAAAGATTGTTGACCCTTAACCCATGACTGTAAATCCATGACTGTATTTACAGTCATGGGATTTTTGTTACAGTCGTACGATTGTAACGTAAGTACAGTCGTACGACTGTAACGTAAGTACAGTTGTACTTTCGGGGGCAGGTTGCAGAACCCATACCCCCTTGACTTAAAAAAGTGGGGAAATCTTGAGCATTTAATGCTCAAGATTTCTAGGAAAAGAAAATATAAAAGGCTGGAAATGGGAGAGAGAATGAACTTTTGGCAAAGAAATCTGGAACTTATAGGATTTTAGAGAGAGAAAAAGGGAGAAAAAGAAAGAAGAGAGAAAAGAAAAGGCTTACTTTCTTCTCACATTTTCTCCTTAATTTCTTGTTGTTAATCACTAAAATGAATTAGAAATCCTAGGTTAACATCCACACCAGAAATCTAAATCATTTTGGGACAAAAACAAACTCAAATCCGTAACTTTTTGGGGATTCTTTGGACACTTTTGCAACCTTAACTTTTCAAGGAAAAAGAGCGAATTCACGTGAATTGGTGCGTAGCCCGGGGTCATTCCAGCTGTGGATCATCGCCAAGGAGGTAAACAATCTTTAACTCAACTCATTTTCCAGCTTTCTTGGTGTTTTGATTGTTTTTGGTGCATTTTTATTTAAGTTTTTAAGCTTCTGTTTCTGAAAAATAAGAACAGTCATACGACTGTTCTTTGCACAAGAACAGGGGCACGACTGTAATTACAGTCGTGCCAAACCTTTTACAGTCGTACCACTGTATTTATTTTCTCAATTTTAAAGTTCTCTTTTTAGGGTTTTTTTAGCAATTTCTGCCTCTGGTAAGGATTACAGTCGCACGACTGTAGTATACGTTCGTACGACTGTAACTACAGTCGCACGACTGTAGTCTTCGGTCAGGAGCAGAAATCCCTAAAAAATCCCTAAAATCCAAAAAATTCATAAAATCCCAAAAATTTCACAAAAATTGGAAAATTTTAGAAAATCAGAAAAATCTTGAAAAATAAAAAATCATCAAAAATGAATTTTGGAGTGTGCATTCACGACCTTAGATTTATTTTTCGGTGAAATTGCATTTAGAACAAAACCACGACGGAGACCCGGTTCTCCCGAAAACCAACTCACCTCACATGCGATAAATTAAATAAACCAGAAAAATGTTTTCAAAAACGATTTTCTCACAAAAACAAAAAATACAGGGACGTTTCAAAATGGTTTTATAGGTCTAACCGGGCCGGCCGACCGGGCCAACCCGGTTACCCCCAATTGCATGACCCCGAATACTTAATTTCCCAATTCTGTCTGTTTGAGTCCTACTTATGGTGTGCCGTATAAATTGTGCTAACCTCCGTTTTGCAGCCTTTATTTTATTTTAATTTTCTTTTTATTTGTATTTAATAGAATTAATCATGTATCTAGGCGGTTGTAAATATTTTTAGATTCTCGTGTATTCTAGGCGATTGTATCAGTGAGGCGAGAGTTTTATTTTTCTTTCAATTGGGTTGTAAGCTCTTAAATATTTATTCCTTTTACTTTTTATGTCGTATTATTTTTTCGTGTGCGCGCTGCGTGTATTATTTAATAAAAATCAATCTTTAGCAATTTAAAGTGTCGTAAATAGAACATTGGCAATAATATTTAACTTAAACACGAAATAAGGGACTTGTCCGAACCTAGATCTCTGTAAAGTGTGGCAGTTCCTGCTTTGGTTCAGCTACACTGTAATTTCCCGGTTGAGCTGAGCCGGGTGGCGACTCCTATACTTTTTATCGATATTTAGGTTTCGATTCTTTTTCAAAACAATCCGCTTTTTCCAAAAAACGAATTTCCAATCCAAAAACCCCACGCGAGGGAGGGCCCCACCCGAAATCGAGGCGCCCCTTCCGAAAGGGAGTCCCGCGTCCCGTCGAAAATGCATCGTCCGCTCATAGGTGGATAGGCCGATACCAGGTTTAGGTTACCCGAGGCAAGGAAGGTTAAAGGCGGATAAGCTAATATCGGGTTTAGGTTACCTGAGGCAAGGTTTGCTGGGGATATGAAGATGGAGCCGATCTGGGCCAATACTGAGTTTACATTACCCGAGGCAGATCTGCTAGAGATATGAAGCTATGGATGATGAGTTCCTACATTTGAAATGGCAAGTCTTCATTTCTTGATTGAGAGATTTTGAACAAAAATTTTTGCCCCTTCGATCAAGAATGAAGACTAGCTGGGGATGAATGATTTGTGTATGCTATGTATGCATGCATAACGATGTATATGCATATGGAGATTAAGTGATGCATTTCTCATTGTTTGTGCAAGATTGATATTTCTCCTTTCTGTTGGGGAAGACATGTTTTGCCCCTGGCTGGTGGAAGACATTCTTTGCGTAAAGCTTTCCCTTGTTGAAGGTACATGTGAGGACTGCTAGGGGAATGAGATAATTGCTAGGAATGCGTGACGATGCTAGGGAAAAGGATCATAGTGTCCTTTGTGAATGTTCCACTGGGAAGATGATGTAGAGAATCCTGCTGGGGAGATGATGGAAAGACTTGGCTTCTCACCCCAGTAATTGGTGAATCTGGAAGTGCTCTAAATTTTGCCCGGGTTGCCCAATGCGGGTTTTCAACCCAGCAAGCTGCTCCAATTTTTGCTTGAGGTGCCTTTTCGGTTTTCACCCCAGCGAGCTTTTTTTTTTTTTGTAAACAAAGATCGATTGAAACAAAAGATTTCAGGTTGTATGTATTTAGTACATTTCATTGTTAAATAACGAGATATGTTCGACCAGTTAAATGCAAAGCGCTTTCCTTAAGTGGATGTTTAAGCAAGATAACTTTGTTTATGCATTTCGTCATAACCATGTAAATATATTTAAACAAAGATTTCACTTTATTGATAAAACCAAAATGAGTACATTTGAAAATATTAATTCCCCAAATGGTATACATTCCATATAGAGCCAGAATTTGTCACCAGTCGTCCCTTTCAGATTTTCCGACTGATCATTTTCTCTCATGCTCTAATTTTTGCCTAGGCCGCTCTTTTCGAGTTTTCAACCTAGCAAACTCTTTTTTTTTTACACATGATAAAGCTTTAAGCAGTACAGGATTTATGAACTCATTTCCATCCATGTCCATGATGCTAACACTACCTTTTGATAGCACTTTCTTTACAACATAGGGCCCTTCCCAGTTAGGTCTGAACTTTCCCCGGACATCGACTTTTGAAGGCTCTAATTGTTTCAGAACCAAGTCTCCTACTTTCAATTGCCGCCTAGGGAACTTTACATTCCGATTATAGGCTTTGGCCATTCTGCGTTGGTACATCTGTAGATGATCCAGTGCTTTTAGCCGCTTTTCATCTAACACCGCTAACTGCTCATATCTGGATTGAACCCATTCAGTCTCTGGTAACTGAGCTTCCAAGGCGACTCTGAGTGACTTAAGTTCTATTTCCACTGGTAATACTGCTTCCATACCATATACCAAGGTATATGGAGTCTCTCCTGTTGGCGTTCTGACACTGGTTCTGTAACCCTAAAGAGCATATGGTAGCTTATCTGCCCAATCTCTATAGGTGGTTACCATTTTTTATAACATCTTCTTTATCACCTTATTAGCTGCTTCTACTGCACCATTAGCTTGGAGTCGGTATGGAGAAGACTTGTGGTGCTCAATGCTATGTTCTGCAAGTAGCTCAACTGTTGCCCCTTAAAACTGCACTCCATTGTCAGTCACTACATGGTGAGGAATCCTATACCAAGCAAAGATGTTCTTCTGGATGAATTTGACCATCTGCTTGGCCGTTACACTGGCAAAGGATTCTCCTTCTACCCATTTTGAAAAGTAGTCAACTGCCATAACTATGAATCTGTGTCTATTAGATGCAGCTGGATGAATTTCACCAATCATATCTATCCCCCATACTGAAAATAGCCAAGGAGAGGGTAGATTCTGTAGTTTATGTGGTGGCAAATGACTGATGTCAGTGTAAATCTTACACTCATGACATCTCTTTACTTTCCTTATACAATTTGCCTGCATAGTCATCCAGAAGTACCCTTGTCTCATTATTTTCCTAGCCATAGCAAGTCCATTCATATGTGGGCCGCAGGACCCTGCGTGTACTTGCTACATCACTATTTCCATTTCCTGTTCTGTCAGACATCTTAGGAGAACTCCATTTGCTGTTCTTTTGTATAGCTTATCTTCAAAGATTCTGAATTGACTGGCTAGCTTCTTTAATGACACTTTATCAGCAGTACTAGCTCCTTCCGGATATTTCCCTTCCTTCACATACTGATAAATATCGAAGAACCATGGCTTTTCTTTAGCTGTCAACTCCATTACTTCATGCACTTCAAAGCAGGGTTGTCCGGAAGTTGCTATGACCAGCGGCTGTACTTGAGTTTCTTCTAGATTCTTCCACATAGAGGATAACTTTGCTAACGTATCAGCCATCTTGTTTTCATCCCTGGGGACATGTCTGAATTCGCATTGGCTAAATAACTCTTTTTTGTATTGTAGCAACTCCAAGTAAGGCCGTAAGGCTTCTTCTTTCAGCTCCCATTCGCCCTGGGCTTGCCTAATCACCAAAAGTGAATCTCCAACAATCAAGACATCATTTGCCCCTAGTGTCAATAGGGCTTCCATCCCAAACAGGCATGCCTCATACTCTGCTCCGTTATTTGTTATAGGAAAATTCAAACTCTTTAATAAAGGAATGACTTCACCGTCGGGCGTTGCTATTAGCACCCCGATTCCAACACCCTTTCTGTTCATTGCCCCATCAAAGCACATAACCCATCTTTTTATTTCAACCATGGCTAACTGTTCATATGGAAACTCCAAATTTTCTATGTAATCCGATTCCAGTGGTTGATTTGCTAGAAATTCCACTACGGCTCGCCCTTTGATGGTTTTCTTAGTGATGTACTCGATGTCGAACTCGGATAAGAGTAATAGCCACCTAAACAGCTGTAAGCGCCGGAATTTTACTTCCTTAAAAAAAAGTATAGTCGTACAACTGTAATTAAACTACAGTCGTATGACTGTAGATCGTGGCAGGTGAGCCAACACATACCCTAAAAGCAGAGAAAAAAAGAGCAGAAAGAGGAGGCGTGGACAGAAAAAGAGAAAGAAAAAGAGAAAGAAAAAAAGAAGAAGAGAGAAAAGAGAGAGGAGAGGAGAAAATCAAAAGAAAAGAAATAACTCATCATTAGAAACCCTTGCATTTGGAGATCTTTGCACCCAAAATCCCTAACCCTAACTCAAGGAGAAAAGTGCGGATTTCAGTGGATTGGAGACGACTTGGATAAGCTTCTAAAAGGTAGGCACTTCCTTTTTCTTTCACATTTTCCTGCTTTCTAGGTGCTGGATGTTGTTTTGTGCCATTTTTATCTGTTTTTCCGTGTTTCAGCTTCTGGAAATCAAGAACAGTCGTGCGACTGTTTTTGAGTTTGATGAACAGTCGTACGACTGTAGTTACAGTCGTATGAGTGTTCTTGATTTCCAGGTATTTTCTTTCCAGTTTGCTTCAAATAAAATTTTGGCCACATTTTGATTCTGGACAGCTTACAGTCGCACGACTGTAGTTACAGTCACACGACTGTAGCGCGTTTCCAGGATCAGAATTCGCCTTTTAATAAAAAAAAAATTTCCAAAAACCCATAAAAATTCAGAAAACCCCAAAAATCATCAAAATGAATTTTGTTGTGTGCATCCACGACCATAGATTCAATTTCCAGTAAAATTGCATTTAGAACAATGCCACGACGGAGACCCAGTTCTCCCGAAAACCTACCCACCTCATATGTAAAAAATGCACGTAAACCGGAAAAACGTTTTCAAAACAAATTTCCCACAAAACCAAAAATACAGGGACATTTCAAAATGTTTTCCAGGTCTAACCGGGCCGGCTAGCCGAGCCAACCTGGTTATTCCCTAAATGCATGCCCCCAATTCTTGATTTTCCCAATTCTGTCTTTTTGAGTCTTATTTGTGGCGTGCAGTATAAATTGTGCTAACCTTTGTTTTGTAGCTTTTATCTCATCTTTATATTCATTTTATTTGTATTTTAATAGAATTAATCGTGTATTCTAGGCAATTATATTTTTCTAGATTCTCGTGTATATTAGGCGCTTGTAAAAGTGAGGCTGAGAGTTTTTTATCCTTATTCGATCTGGTTGTAATAATTTATTCATCTACTATTTTGCTTAACCTGTACGAGCGCTGTGTGTCTATTTATTTCAATAAAATTGAATTTTAGAATTTGCAATACCATCTATGAACATTGACCAATATTTATTTTAATTAGACACGAAATAAGGGACTTGTCCGGACTCGAATCTCTAGATAGTGTAGGGGCCGTTCGTCCAGTTCAACTGCATTATAAATTTCCTGGTTGAGCTGAGCCGGGTGTTGACTCCTACAATATTCATCGAGACTTAGGTCTCGGTTCTTTTAAGAATTAATTCCATTTATTTTTGAAACCGATTTTCCATTTATAAAAAACCCCATGCGAGGGAGGGGCTCACCCGAGATCGAGGTGCCCCCTTCCGAAAGGGAGTTTGGCGTTCCGTCGAAAACGTCGTCCGCTCACAGTGGCGACTCCACTGGGGATTTCTTAAAAAGTTTTCTTAAAAAGTTTTCTTAAAAACTTAAAAGAATTTGACAAGCCCTGAAAAGTGTCTAATTAAAATAAGGTGGATGATTCTTGATTGGTATTTCATTTTGCATCTTTAGCTAGACATTCTTGCATTAGATTTAGTATCTATTTATAGCCCGGTGGATTGTTGAAGTGTCGCCTTTGTTCCTCATGGTCTTAGGGGCACGGATACGAAACACCACCCATAGCCTTGTACGAACCCCTTCGTTCGGACCCTTGAGTGGGGAGAAGTGAGGAGTATATTTTGCTATGGGAACCTTGGTTTCTAACCCGACTTGGACCGAACTCATATAGGTAGCCCTAGTTGGATTCCCTTAGGATACCAAAATAATTGAGTGAATAAATTAATATAAATCGCGCCTTCATCACCCCCGGTTGGTGATCGAAGTGAACCCTGCCTAGGACTCGGTTAGAATTTTTGAGACCGACCACGCTTGGAGAAATAAGGTTGGAAGAATTCTCTTCGTGTGCTACGTGTTACACGCCTTTTGACATTTCACTCCATTACCATAATTCATATTTATCATACATATGACATTTTCCATGCGCGATCAACATTTTCCATACATAAAACATTTTTGTGTGATACTAATCCATATTTTTATGCAGCCAATTGCATTTTATTTTCATGTGAAAACAATAAATCATCCATTTGCCATTCATACTAACCCTTTCTTTTTCAGCCATAACATTATACTTGTGTGATTAGCATTTTTCATATAGAATACATAACATCATTATGTATGTCATGCATCCTAACCACGTTTTTGTGCAGCTATTTGCATTTTGTGTGTCATAAGCATTCACGACATATCATTTAAATTAAATTAGGGGCATTCCAAGGACGCCCACCATGATCATATCACTCCATCATATATCGGGTATCCTAAAATACCCTTGTTTTGCCAATGCACCGGATTGCATACGGCCATTCCACCAAATCATTTCATTCAGTAGAGACAAAAATGGTCCTAGGTATTTCTGTGTGACAATCCACATGATACATTTCATGACATCATATCCATCCATCATAAACATTATATAGCATCGTGGTCCACATCGGGTTACTTCATGACATTACTATATCATTCAAGGCACTCCCCGAGTGCCAAGTTAATAAGCATATAGGGGCATTTCATAACATCCCAATCATGAAAGGTGTTCCCCGAATGCCGAACTTTTGTCTGTGTCTCCTATGGTGCATGACTCTCCCATAACATCGTTTCATATCATATGCTTAAAAGCATCAGAACTCTGTCCATGGGCCGGTCCCGTGTGACCATTTCATATCATCTCATAAACCTTTAAAGCGTTAAACATTTCACGAAATTCATTAGGTGCCCCAAAGGAGCCAAATTTTATCCGTGTGGCGGTCCACACGTCACATTTTTTTTGCACAGCATCAAGTGTTCTTGGAATGTCCAAAGTCAAAAAATAAAAAAATAAAAAAATAAAAAAAAGGTAATCATCTTCATTATCTCATGATGTACATCTCATTCATCCATCAAACATTCAAGCACTCCACAACGTTCAAGCATTTCACGAGCACCAAGGACTTTACAGCATACACTGAGTCATTTAAGTGTTCCAAAAATGCTAGAAACTTCATCAAGCCCCTTAGGTCTTCCATAATCATTAGAAATCCTATCCTTGTGTCCCGCACACCCAAATACCAAATCTTCCCCTGCAAGACAAGCTCTGCACGTACCGCATCAAACTCTACCCTTCCTCCCCGTGTAAGACAAGCTCTACACGTACCGCTCCAAAATATCTTTTCGTGCAAGACAAGCTCTGCACACTTCCTCCCCGTGTAAGACAAGCTCTACACGTACCGTTCCAAATCTTCCCGTGCAAGACAAGCTCTGCACGTACCGCATCAAACTCTACCCTTCCTCCCCGTGTAAGACAAGCTCTACAAGTACCGCTCCAAAATATCTTTCTGTGCAAGACAAGCTCTGCACACTTCCTCCCCGTGTAAGACAAGCTCTACACGTACCGCTCCAAAATATCTTTTCATGCAAGACAAGCTCTGCACACTTCCTCCCCATGTAAGACAAGCTCTACATGTACCATTCCAAATCTTCCTGTGCAAGACAAGCTCTGCACGTACCGCATCAAACTCTACCCTTCCTCCTCGTGTAAGACAAGCTCTACACGTACCACTCCAAATCTTCCCATGCAAGACAAGCTCTGCACGTACCGCATCAAAATCTACCCTTCCTCCCCGTGTAAGACAAGCTCTACGCGTATTGCTCCAAATCTTCCCGTGAAAGACAAGCTCTGCACATACCGCATCAAAATCTACCCTTCCTCCTCGTGTAAGACAAGCTCTACACGTACCACTCCAAATCTTCCCATGTAAGACAAGCTCTGCACGTACCGCATCAAAATCTACCCTTCCTCCCCGTGTAAGACAAGCTCTACGCGTATTGCTCCAAATCTTCCCGTGAAAGACAAGCTCTGCATGTACCGCATCAAACTCTACCCTTCCTCCCTGTGTAAGATCCGCTCTACACGTACCGCTTCAAATATTAACTCTCCTCCCGTGTAAGATACGCTCTACATGTAAGTGCTCCATAAGTATCACCTTGCTTCAATTCGTGGACACCCTACATGTCATTTTATCCATGTGGTGTATATTTATACGTCACACTCTACTTCAGCACATATCTTCATCAACAACATTCATCGCATCTTGCACGTCTCCATTCTTGGCTTTATGTGCACTTAACTAGCTTAGAATTGCATAACATGACATGGCATCGTATGACATCATCATACATGCATGCATCACATCTCGCACTCATGCCCACATCATCTCTTAACTTGGTATCCTATGTGCGCATGCCCCAGTTGATGCTAACAATTGTTTTTATCAGGGGAGAAAGGGAAGTAGTCTCGAGAATGGCTGGCCCAATGAACTTCAACACCGTAACAGATGTCCTAGATGATTATGTTGCTTCATCACGATTTCGAAAGATGGTTAGGGAAGAGGCAGTAGCAATGTTAAAGGTGTGGAAAAGCTGACAATAAGGTGCTCTGAACTGGAGGCACGTGTGATTGAGCTTGAGGGGGCAATAAGAGTGCTGACCAGTGAAGCAGAATCAAAGGCCCCCCTCAAAGCCAATACTGACCTTGTTCCGCGAACAAACAGGAGTCCACTCCCTAAGGGTGACGAAAAGGGCATATCCCCGTGGCCTTTGTCATTGAGCCAATTATTTGCCAAATATAGAAAAGAGGGGCTACTACAGAGCATCAAGCCGTATGTGGAGCCGGCATCGGATCAAAAGAACAACTTATGCACCTATCATGTAGTGACAGGTCACCGAACCAATGTCTGCTATATTTTAAGGAAGGAGATCCAGAAGTTAGTTGATGAGGGGACGTTAAAGGTGCCACCCGCTACTGATGAGCGACTGGGGGCTAGTAGGGAGACTGGCAAGGAAATTCCTCAAACCTCCCAGGGAGAGGAATATGATGAAGAACTCCTAAGTCTGATTTGATGAAAGTGGGACAATGACATTGAAGCTGGGGTAGTGACTGGATAAGGAATAGTCGGGCACTGTGAGATCAATACCTTTAGAGGCTCCTTCCCATAGGGAACTCATTTTGTTTGTAAAGTGTATTGAACTCATTTTGAATGCAATGCATCTTGTTATTTTCTTACTTATGTGGTGATTACATGTGTATGGCATTAAGCATGCATTTGATCATCTGAAACGACATGTCCATCACGCATAATATTAAGATGCATGACATCAATCTGGGTCTTACAGGGAATTTAAAAGTGAACCTGACTTCTGTTAAATCCCTTTCTTCCAAAAAAAAAAGAGAAAGAGAAAAGTCTGCCAAGCAAGTAATGGGATGGCATCATTTCCGTCGAATCAATTACCAACCTATATCAGTGATCCCTATAAACCACGATCCAAAATACTGTTGGTCTTGCCCTAATAGTTTCAACTTGAATAGCCCACAATAAACCCAAATCATTCCAAACCAGGGACCATTGCTAAATTCCAGAGCCGATCCCTAGAACGAAGCTTTGAGCCTAATTCATGCCCGAAAAAGCTTCTTACATCAAAAACCCAAGCTCATCAAAAGCACCAAGCCCTAAAAAATCCAAATGACCTTCGCCACCCACCATGCTATAAAACTCTGAAGCAGACATTGGTTTTAGTGCATATATAGTCTTGTTTGTGTGGCATTCATGTGCATATGACATTACACATGCATTGTTCATCCAAAAAGACATATCAAACACGCATGACATATATGGATTCGAATGCAGCGGGAAAATCAATAGGTGGTATGGCTTGGATTCAACTTCTTCAAAAAAAAAAAAAAAAAAAGAGCAGCACTGATGGAAGACCTCAGCTCTCCCTTACAGTCAAATCTCTGCTCCTGGTCTAAAGTTGCACTCTCTTCAATCATAGAGTCAAACTATGTTGAGTGCTTGATGAATCCAGGGGTGGCCCATCTATTGCATGAAATGTCCGGGTCAGTGAGTTGAGACAATGGAGATAAGCACGTTCTTGCCTGTTCTGAAAAGTTAACTTCGCCCGCTGACAGAGAAGATCAGTGTCTTTATCTATCTCATACACGGCAACCATATTTAAATCCGGAGTGTCTCATGGCATTAACTGGCAAGGCGCAATACTTTCATCTTCCCCCTTAAACCGATTCTATGAAGCCTTATTTTTTGCCATCAATGGCTTCCAACAAGAAATTGAACCCCAATGCTGCTCCATATTGCATTTTTCTGCATAATCTCATCACCAGAAGGGCGACAGAGCAGAAAGAGGATTTGAATATGAGCCTACTTCAAATGAGCTCAACAATGGTTACCCAAAAAACCTAACTATTGAAGAGATCAAGTAGAATAAGAGGGAGATCAACGCCAGTCTCAATGAGAAAACAAGCCTGATGATCAGAAATCTGCTAGGCCAGCTCCAAAGACATAATCTGCCATAAATTCTGGTCAAGAGTGGGTCCAAAGGAAGTCTACTTATGGTTTCCCCTACTTCCCTATGGATTTTAAGACTGGAGGAAATGTCGGTTATGCACTTGTGAACTTCACCAACAGTGTTGGGACAACTTGGTTTTACAAAGCTTTCAACAATCATGAAGGGGATGATACCATCAACAGGAAAGCTTACAAAGTTTGTTGTGCTCATATTCAAAGGGAAAGTTGCATTTACCAACCATTTCAAGGATTCAATCTTCGGGAACCGTACCTGAACTGGAATCTGGGGTGAATTGGAAACATGAATACAACATCAGACCGTAGGAGAATCCAGTGGTTAATTGAATTCATCTCAGATTGTCTGTCCACAATGGCAACTCTATCCAATGATCGGGCATTCATTCATTAATTAAAAAAAAAACTCCAATGTACAAAACCAAAAGGGCATATTGGTAATTTGAAGGGGCATCAATTAAAACCAGAGCCTCATTTTAGATTTTCCTAATGCATCCGTATTCATTATGCCATAAATGTTTTGTATTCAATTTTGGTGTTCAATATGCATTCGTCGTGTTATTGCATGTCAATGTTCACTTACGGGCTACATCGCGTAGCGAACCTCGTATGTAGAAGTGCTTTACACCCCAAACACAAACCTATAACACCTGGGGCAAGTAAAAAACCGAACCATTGGGTATCAATGACATCATTATCTTCGCGAGTTGTAATGAACATATCAAGATATATCTTTCCCATCTTAAGACAAACTGTCGTGAAATGGATCAACGCAGACAAAATGTCCATCATAGAATCTTTCTCAAAAAAAAAAAAAGATATCTGTTGACACAGAAAACCGAAAGGACGTGTCGGCAACAGGAGAGGGGTGATATACAAAGTCAGAGTCACTGTCATATTCCCTGTTATACTCATTCTGGTGCCACCATTACAATATTGTGTATGTTTAGATTTCCGATCAGATGTTCATCTTGCATACACCATGCCATTACATATAAACATCCATCAGTAGGACATTGCATCCAAGCCCGTGATAATATCGCAGAAACTCCTGTTATGCAGTATGGAAATGCAAGATCTCACTCTCATCTTCTTGCTCAACCAAACGGACCATCCGACGGTGTGGTATATTACCTTGATCCACTGAGCCTAACAACGCTTCAGAATATGCAAAGGGTGAAGTGGAAAGTCACTTAAGACGGCCAACTCCTCTAATACCTAGATCAACGTAATAGTCAGTCAGCCAAAAAACACGTCAGAGCTATCGGGCTAGGTCACCTGGGCTACCATCGGGGCTAGTCATAAGCCGTGAATTCCGTCTCCGGGCTCACACGGATACCAAGAACAAAGCATAAGCCACACGTTGCATGCATACATACATTTAGAACTACACATGCATCCGTACATACATGCATATGTTTAAAGTAAACATGCACAATTCATATGCATATGCATCACTACTCATCCAAGTGCAGGTACCCACTACCATCACCAAGTCTCCCTAAACCAGGATCGCTCTCAAAGCAGAGATGGCACAACCCCGGGGCATCTATTAGGCCTTAAGCATCAGCGGAAACCCAAATCTCAACATACCAAGGGGCAGAACAATCAAGCCTTATTTATCCTTGATCGAAGGGGCAAAAATTTTTGTTTCCAAAAGTATCGATCAAGGGATAAATAGTCATCCTCAAGCCAACATCAAAATTATTATTCCTAAAGCTATCTCCTTTTCTTCATTCAAGCTAGGTTTTTAACCCTTGAACTCCATTACTTTCAAGCATGGTTACGAATTCTTGAACCCCTTTTCTTCATTCAAGCTAGGTTTCAAACCCTTGAACTCCATTACATTTAAGCATGGTTACGAATCCTTGAACCCTTTTCTTCATTCAAGCTAGATTTCAAGCCCTTGAACTCCATTGCGTTCAAGCATGGTCGCAAATCCTTGAACCCCTTTCTTCATTCAAGCTAGGTTTCGAACCCTTGAACTCCATCATGTTCAAGCATGGTTACGAATCCTTGAACCCCTTTCTTCATTCAAGCTAGATTTCAAGCCCTTGAACTCCATTGCATTCAAGCATGGTTACAAATCCTTGAACCCTTTTCTTCATTCAAGCCAAATTCAAACCCTTGAACTCCAGTACGTTCAAGCATGGTCGCAAATCCTTGAACCCCTTTCTTCATTCAAGCCAGATTTTAAGCCCTTGAACTCCATTATGTTCAAGCATGGTTTCAGATCCTTGAACCTCTTATTATTTCAAGTCCATCCAATTCCAGTAAGATTTCAAATCGTCCAAATTCCATCTTCTTTTGCCTCGGGTAACATAGACCCGATATCAGCCTATCCGTAATCCATCTTCCTTGCCTCGGGTAATATAGACCCGATATCGGCTTATTTCTTCTTCAGCTTTGCCTCGGGTAACCTAGACCCGATATCGGCTTATTTCTTCCCCAGCTTTGCCTTGGGTGACCTAGACCTGATATTTGCTTATTTTAACGGCGGGTTCTTTCCTGTGTCTGTGGCGCTTTGAGTCGCGTTTCTCAAATTCATATCAACTATCCCAGACTAAGATCGGGTGGTGAATTTGATCACGCGAGGGGTAGCTCTAAGCGCTGGAATTTTACTTCCTAAAAAAAAAGTATAGTCATATGACTTTAACTACAGTCATACGACTGTAATTAAACTACAG
Organism: Euphorbia tirucalli; assembly: GCA_039660915.1. NCBI lineage: Eukaryota > Viridiplantae > Streptophyta > Magnoliopsida > Malpighiales > Euphorbiaceae > Euphorbia > Euphorbia tirucalli. The sequence goes on from CM077639.1 coordinate 20,944,002, forward strand.
TCGTACGACTGTAGATCGTGGCAGGTGAGCCAACCCATACCCTAAAAGCAGAGAAAAAAAGAGGAGAAAGAGGAGGCACAGATAGAAAAAGAGAAAGAAAAAGAGAAAGAAAAAAAAAGAAGAAGAGATAAAAGAGAGAGCAGAGGAGAAAATCAAAAGAAAAGAAAGAACTCATCATCAGAAACCCTTGCATTTGGAGATCTTTGCACCCAAAATCCCTAACCCTAACTCAAGGAGAAAAGTGCAGATTTCAGTAGATTGGAGCGACGCCAGGGGTCAAAACGACTTGGATAAGCTTCTAAAAGGTAGGCACTCCCTTTTCCTTTCACTTTTTCCTGCTTTCTGGGTGCTGGATGTAGTTTTGTGCCATTTTTATCTGTTTTTCCGTGTTTCTGCTTCTGGAGATTAAGAACAATCGTGCGACTGTTCTTGAGTTTAATGAACAGTCGTACGACTGTAGTTACAGTCGTACGAGTGTTCTTGATTTCCAGGTATTTTCTTTCCAGTTTGCTTCAAATAAATTTTTAGCCACATTTTGATTCTGGACAGCTTACAGTTGCACGACTGTAGGGCGTTTCCAGGATCAGAATTCTCCTTTTAATCCAAAAAAAATTTCCAAAAACCCATAAAAATTCAAAAAACCCCAAAAATCATCAAAATGAATTTTGTTGTGTGCATCTACGACCATAGATTCAATTTCCAGTAAAATTGCATTTAGAACAATGCCACGACAGAGACCCAGTTCTCCCGAAAACCGACCCACCTCACATGTAAAAAATGCACGTAAATCGGAAAAACGTTTTCAAAACGAATTTCCCACAAAACCAAAAATACAGGGACGTTTCAAAATGTTTTCCAGGTCTAACCGGACCAGCTAGCTGAGCCAACCCGGTTATCACCTAAATGCATGCCCCCAATTCTTGATTTTCCCAATTCTATCTATTTGAGTCCTATTTGTGGCTACCGTATAAATTGTGCTAACTTTTATTTTGCAGCTTTTATCTCATCTTTATTTTCATTTTTTTTGTATTTTAATAGAATTAATCGTGTATTCTTGGCAATTGTATTTTTCTAGATTCTCGTGTATATTAGGCGCTTGTAAAAGTGAGGCTGAGAGTTTTTATCCTTTATTCGATCTGGTTGTAATAATTTACTGTGTGTCTATTTATTTCAATAAAATTGACTTTTAGAATTTGAAATACCATCTATGAACATTGACCAATATTTATTTTAATTAGACACGAAATAAGGGACTTGTCCGAACCCGAATCTCTGGATAGTGTAGCGGCCGTTCGTCCGGTTCAGCTGCATTCTAAATTTCCCGGTTGAGCTGAGCCGGGTGGCGACTCCTACAACATTCATCGAGACTTAGGTCTCGGTTCTTTTAAGAATTAATTCCATTTATTTTCGAAACCGATTTTCCAACCCCACGCGAGGGAGGGGCTCGCTCGAGATCGAGGCGCCCCCTTCCGAAAGGGAGTCTCGTGTTCCGTCGAAAACGTTGTCCGCTCACAACAACTTCCCAACCAATACTGGTGCTTCATAAAGATACTTCATTGGATCCACTTTGGCAACGACTTGTATCTTGTATGACTGGAAGTAATGGCATAACTTCTTGGTAAGCCAGATCATTATCACACATGTCTTTTCCACCAGTGTGTACTTGGTTTCGTACTCCAGCAGCTTCTTGCTGAGGTAATAAATGGGATATTCCTTTCTGTCATCTTGTTCCTGTGCCAACATTGCCCCTACGGAGGAATCTTCAACAGCCAAATACAAGATTAAAGGTTTCCCTGAAATTGGTGGACTCAGAATAGGCGGATTTACCAGATGCGCCTTGATTTTCTAGAATGCCAGTTGACATCTGTCATCCTACACAATTGGTTGATCTTTCTTTAACAGCTTGAAGATTGGCTCACAGGTGGAAGTCAGTCGTGCTATGAAGCGTATTGCAAGGAGCCCAAGAATGAACGGACTTCCTTCTCTGTTTTTGGAGCCGGCATATTCTGAATGGCCGTGATTTTATCTGGATCCATTTCTATTCCTCTCTGACTGACCACATGACCCAACAGCTTCCCTGATGTGACCCCGAATATGCACTTCTTGGGGTTAAGTTGCAAGTTGTATTCTCCAATGCGTGTAAGAAATCTATCCAGGATAATGGGATGTTCCTCCCAGGTCATTGATTTAACCAGCATATCATCGACATACACTTCGACTTGTTTGTGAATCATATCATGTAACAGAGTTGTGACAGCCCTTTGGTAAGTGGCTCCAGCATTCTTCAACCCGAAGGGCATTACTCTGTAGCAGAAAGTACCCCACTATGTGACGAACGATGTCTTCACCTTGTCGGTCACATCCATCAGGATCTGGTTGTACCCTGAAAAGCCATCCATGAAGGAATAAATTGTTGCTTTTGTTGCACTATCAACCAGGACATTGATATTAGGCAGTGGGAAGTTATCTTTCGGGCATGCCTTATTCAGGTCCCGGTAGTCAACACATACTCTGACCCTTCCATCTTTCTTAGGTACTGGGACAATATTAGCTAGCCATTCTGTATATTCTACGACTTTGAGAAACTTGGCATCTATCTGCTTAGCCACCTCCTCTTTCACCAGCGTAGCCCATTCTAGCCTCAATCTTCTCAGCTTCTACTTTACTAGCCTGAACTTGGGGCCGGTTGGAATCTTATGCACTGCTATTTCTGTGTCTACACCCGGCATGTCTTCATATGACCAAGCAAAAGCTTTAACATGTTTTTGCAATATTCTTGTTAATTCTCTTTCTTCCTCGGGTTTTAGCTTGCGTGAAATGAATACCATTTTGGGATTTTCATCTATAATTATGTTATGATAGGTTGTCAACCCGTCAAAGTTAAATTTAATATCTCCGGTTCCTTATACTGGGTAGTATAGCAAGAACGGGGTCGAACCACAGGGATTAATGCAGGTATATTTATTTGCAAAAAGAAATAAATTTAATTGGATTGAGATAAAAATAAATGAGGTGATTTGAGAAATTACAGAATGTAAATTAAGACAGAATAAATCAACAGGATGAACAACTAGCCGAGATACTTTTCAGTTTAATTCCGTAATTCAATCACAGACACCAAAGATCCAATTCAATTATCCAAATAGATAGAGTTATAGTTAAAGGTGAAACGCACTCAATAACCAATCTTTTCTTAATTTATCGATAGTTCCGGGAAACGCCCGAATAAACTACTTCCCTAGCCAATAGATAATCTCCAAGAAACCTCTTAATAAGAATTAACCTATGGCAGCATTAAACACAAAAAAAGACCTCTATCTTAGTTAATGAAATCGGAAGCGCCGTAAATCATAAAAACTAAACTATTCAATTCTGTTAACTTTACACGAAGCTAACTTGCCACTATGATAAAACAACAATCACGGATATATTATTCTATTTGGCGATATGCAATACAATCAATCAATTAACTGGCCAAATCAATTTGATTAAATCAATAGCAATATAAAAAATTATAATTGCAGGAATTGAATAAATATTCGAATAAAAGAATACAATTAAAACATAAGTCTCATGAATATGATGGAATTAAACTTCAAAGTACCTCAACTAGAAGAGAGTTTAGCTACTCATAACTAAACAAATTCTACCAAAAATCTTCAGAAAAACTTGCAGCCTTGTCTCCTTTGAAAGCCTCCACCAAAACGTTTTAGAAGTAGTAAAAAACTGTCCCCCTTTCTCCTCTTTTTTTCTCTTTTATAGCTCTCCTACTCCTAACCTAATTAGGAGCCTCATTAACCTACTTAATTATAGAGGTCTGCTGGAAATTAAAGTGCAAGCCATGGGCTCCTTAAAGAGAATTTTGGCCCAATTAAGAAGAGAAGGTCAACAAGGGTTGACACGCAGGACCCGAACAGGCTGCATAAAACCTCAGCTAACTTCCTCGATACAGCTCCGATTGGTGCGATTCAAGGTGCTATGGAAAGCTAACGGATAGACGCACAATCTTCCAGAACAAACCTTGAGCTAAGACAGCTTCGAACACTGTTGAAAATCCAGTTGAAGTTCAAGCTCCAACAAAACCTCTTCTAGCAGTCTTCTTAAAAAGCCAAAATCTACTTCCAAGCACCTAAAAGAGGTGAATAACACTAAATAAGGATATATAAAGCAAAACAAACAAACTAATTAAGAAGATAATAAAACTAATACTAAAATGCAAAAATAACTAAGAAAATAAGTTAAAATGCACCTAAATATGCCTATGTAAATATGAGTTATCATGTTAATTTCATGCAATGCGTGTCATGAATGCTAAATATGCTTGATGGTGATTCAAATGCATGCACAGAATTATCAGGATAAACATCACACAAGTAAGCAAACTGAGATTTCACTGTATTAAACTTGTCATAAAGTACATCATTCATATTGAAAATAGAAGAAATAGATACAACAAAATCATTTTCATCCTCCACAGGTGGAGGGCCTTGTACTTCTTCAGCTTCCATTTCCGTCTTCAGAGCATCATTCAAATCTGCAGCCAGCTTGGCCTTTTTCTCAGCAGCAATAGTGATGTCTTCACTTTCAGCCATCTGCGCCTTAGCATTTTCCATAATCTTGACTATCTCGGCAACCACAGAATCCAAGTTTACCTTGGCCATCAGCTCCTCATCGAACCCTTCTTTGGACTTCCCAAATGCCTTGCTTAAAGCAGCAGTCAATGCACCTGAGATTACTTCTACAGCTCCATCACAGGCTTTCTTTTCATCTTTCTCCTCGGCCACCTCTACTGCTTTTGCTATCACTTCGGATGGCACACTTTGCAGAACATCAGACTTAGCAGCTGCCTCTTTTACTATCACGGGGGCCACTGGTTCCTCTCGGCTTTTCTCAAAATCAACAACATTAGTAAATATTTCAAAGCCAAGGTATTCGACATTTTCGACCCTTACTGGTTCAGCCTGGCCCTTGTATTGCCCTTCTCCCGCTTTCAGGAATGGCTTCATCATAAGCTCACCGTTCTTGCCCCTTATCGGGTTCTTCTGATCAGATGTCTCCTCTGTATACCCAAGGCCAAACTGCTTTGGTTTCCCTGATTCAACGTTGAATTCGGGTACTCCTTGCAGTTTGATTCCAAGTCCCATGCTTGGGACAAAATTCTGTTTGTGCAAGTACCTAGATAGCCACTCTGGCATATAATTTTCATAGATGACCATGGGAGCGTCTGTAACTTCTTCTTCGCTGATCATGGCAACTTGGAACCCGCCAAATGGTACAACTCCTTCATTCACAGCAGCGATCATTGATTGGGCCTCAACAGTTATAATCTCGCCATTTATCGAGAACTTAATTTTCTGGTGCAAGGTAAAAGGGACACCTCCTAGAGGGTGGAACTATGGTCTTCCTAATAGTAAGGAGAAGGTGACCGGGATGTCGATCACGGTGAACGCAACCATTGACTTGACAGGCACAACCTCCACTTTGGTTTCAAAAGTCCCTACTACTGTTCTCTTGGAGTTGTCATATGCCTGGATTATAGTTGAGGACTTCTTCAAAGCATCTTCACTTAAGCCCAAGCATGGCAGTATCTTCGATGGACATATATTCAGCGCCGAGCCATCGTCCACCATAACACATGGCATTACCTTATCCATCACGTGGGCTCTGATGTATAGGGCCTTATTGTGAGCTTTTCCCTAACTGGGCAGATCTTTTTCAGAGAAAATAATGTCAGGGGACCTAGAATGGATCCTATCCAACAAACAGCACATGACCTCCGGAGATGCAATGGGAGAAACCTCAATCTCCGACAATTTCTTCACTAAGGCTGTCCTATGCTTCATAGAGGTCAAAAGAAAATGCCATGGATTGGCTTATGCAGGAGTTTTCTTTAACTGAGAGATAACTAGGTCTTCTTCCTCAACTCTCTCGGGTGCTGACATACTACCCTACTCAGTTACCGGGGCCTTGTCTTTCACTTGGGTTACTAGTTGATATACCCTACCACTTTGGGTCACGTTCTGGACTTCCTGAACTTTCAACTTCTCAATGGATGGAGGCTTAACTGTCTCCTATCCACCAAACTCTTCATACTCATCTTCCGAGTCAAGATCATTCAAGCTTATCGGCTTGTTCTCTTTCTGTTCTGCCTTTGTCTCACATTCTGCCTCTTCCTTGGTTTCACCAACCACTACAGATTGAATAGCAGGATTTTCTTGAAGGACTTGGGCAAAAATAAAATTGGCCGGCAACCCCGAATGTACCATGTTAACCAGCTTCTCAAATACCGGCAACGGGTTAGTTTTTGTGCTGGGTTTAGGTGGCTCCTGCAGCTTCCCTTCATCAATCAACTTCTGAATAGCATCCCTTAGCTTGTAGCAATTATTGGTTTTATGGCCAGCAACAACATGATACGTGCAGAAATTATCTTTATCTGCCTCAGCATTTTTTTCAAATGGCCTTAAGGACTGTAGCAACCCACCATTTCTGCACTTAGCAAAAATCTTGACCAAGGGAAGAGTCCAAGGTGATATCCCCTGTCCTCCTGGATTCCTGTTCTGATTGCCTTGTTGCTTGGTTACTGTGGCAACTTTAACCTGTTTCACCTCCAAAGACTACCCCCCCTTTTCCTCTAGAACTTAAGCTAGAACCGCCACCAGACCCGGCTACAGCTGTTGATCTATATCTAAAACTGTACCTTGAACTTCTACCACCCTTGTGACTTGCCACTTTCACTTCTTCATCTCGCTCGATCTTCATGGCCATGCTGTAAACTTCACTAAGTTCACTGAATGGATGAAACTTCATATTGTTCTTGAAGACATCCTTACTGCCATCGATCAGCATCTGTATTAATTCATCTTCATCTGGGTAGTTTTTCAAAAGGATCATCTTATTCATCCACCGCTGATAATACTCATCAAAAGGCTCATTGGGCTTCTGCTTGATCCGCTCCAAGTCATACAGCTTCACCTGAATCTTGGTGTTGAACCTGTAATATTTAATAAAGGCTGCTGACAGAACCTCCCAATCTGACCGCTCTTCCTCTAATAAAGAGTTATACCAGCCTAATGCTTCTCCCTTCAAAGTAGTTGGGAAGAGATTAACCAATTGTTGTTTAGTGGCGCCCGCCGTCAACATGACCCAAGCATAAAGATTCATGTGGGCCTCTGGTGAGCCCATTCCCTTATAAGAAGGCACCTTCGGCACTTGGAAGTCAATGGGAAAAGTCTTGATGCCCTTACTGATCATAGCATCAACATTAACCCCTTTCTTGGATTCAGAACTAACACTAGCCCTTTTCTTCAGCTGGGCCACAACCTCGTCTAACTCTGAGCATTTTGCCTTCATCTTTCTTTCCATAGCTGCCTCGATATCTTGCAGCTTTTCCAGGCTAGCTAAGGTATCACCACCCTGCTGGGATGATTCGGCCTTTTTCTCCTTTCCTGTTCCACTACCACCGGTCTCCCCGACTTCTCTTACTATAGCTTGCATCTCCTCTTTCAGCATATCGCGGAAATCCTATGATCTCAGGAAATCCTTCAAAGCATCAGCGAGACTTGACATTGGATTAGCCATCTCGACTTCTTCCCCAGACTCAGAATCACTTTTCTTTTCAACAGCTCCGTTCCCCAACATCCCTCAAAGCCTGAGATCTTGTCCAAGGCCGTTCTAGCTTATTCTGCTCGACATCAGTCGGGAAACGTTTAGGGTCAATGTATGGAATGATTTCATGAAGAGTGAAACATTGAAAAATGCTTATGATGAATGAATGGAGTGATGTTGTGCGTGAAATGATGATGAAAATGATTATATATTTTTTTGGACATTCTAAGAACACCCAATGCTATGCAAAAAAGGCCACGTGTGAACTGCCATATGTACAAAGGCTTGGTGCCTTTGGAGCACCTAATGAATTTTGTGAAATGGTCGCTCGTGTGCCGACACACGAGCAGAGTTACGATGCTTTGTAGGTCTATGTGATGATATGAAATGGTCATATGAGGCCAGCCCATGGACAGAGTTTTGATGCTTTTGAGCATATGATATGAAATGATGTTGTGAGAAAGCCACGTGTAACAGGGGACATGGACAGAGGTTTGGTGTCTGGGGAACACCTTTCATATTTGGGATGTTATGAAATGCCCCTACATGCATACTAATCCAGCACTCGGGGAGGGCCTTGAATGATGTAATAATGTCATGAAGTAACCCGATGTGGATTACGGTGTTATATGATGTTTACGACAAATGAGCGTGGTGTCATGAAATGCCTCGTGTAAATCATCACACGGAAATAGACCTAGGACCATTGTGGTCTCTATTAAATGAGATAATTTGGTGGAATGGCCGAATGCAATCCAGTGCACTGGCAGAACACAGGTAATTTGGGATACCCGATATGTTATGGAATGAAATGACCGTGATAGGTACTCTTGGAATGTCCTTAATTTAAATGAAGTGAAATGAGATGGATGTTTATGTCACACAAGATGCAAATGGCTGCACAAAAACGTGGTTAGGATATATGACATACAAGATGATGTTATGTATGCTTGTGAAAATGTTAACACACAAATGTAATGTTATGGTTGCAAAAGAAATGGTCATTATGAATGTCACACGGTTGATTTAATGTTTCCACACATGAAAATAAAATGCAAATGGCTGCATAAAAATGTGGGCTAGTTATCACACATGCTTTGTGAATGATATATCATGTGCATGGAAAATGTTGATTAGGGTATGTCACGGGATGGCGAGAAACACATAGCACACAAAACATATTCTTCCAACCTTATTCCTCCAAACGTGGCCGGTCTCGAAAATTCTAACCGAGTCCTAAGTAGGGTTCTCTTCGATCATCAACTGGGGATGATGAAGGCACGATTTTATTTTACACACACGATTTATTTTGGTATCCTAGGAGAATCCAACTAAGGTTGCCTATATGAGTTCGGTCCAAGTCGGGTTAAAATCAAGGCTTCCATAGCAAAATATACTCGTCACTTCTCCCCACTCAAAGGTCTGAAAGAAGGGGTTCGTATGAGGCTATGGGTGGTGTTTCATATCTGTGCCCCTAAGACCATGAGGAACAAAGGTGACACTTCAACAATTCACCGGGCTAAATATTGGATACTTAACCTAATGCAAGGATGTCTTACTAAAAATGCAAAATAAAATGCCATACAAGAATCATCCACCTTATTTTGATTAGACACTTTTCAGGGCTTGTCAAATTCTTTTAAGCTTTTTAGAGAAACTTTTTGTAAGAAATGCCCAGTGGAGTCGCCACTGTGAGTGAACGATGTTTTCGACGGAAAGCGGACTCTCTTTCGGAAGGGGTGCCTCGATTTCGGGTGAACCCCTCCCTCGCGTGGGGTTTTTAGAATGGAAATTCGTTTTTAGAAAATTAAATGGTTTCATAAAAGAAGCGAGACCCAAGTCTTGATGAAGAGTGTAGGAGTCGCCACCCGGCTCATCTCAACCATGAAATTTCAATGTAGCTGAGCCAGACAAATGGCCACCACACTATCCAGAGATCTAGGTCCGGACAAGTCCCCTATTTCGTGTCTAATCAAAATAAAAATTGGCCAGTGTTCAAGTATGGTATTTTAAAATTGTAAAGTCCATTTTATTGAATAAAACATACAGGGCACATACATACAAAAATAAAAATAAAGCAGTGAATAATTAATTAAATTATTACAACCCAATAGAATAAAAAAAAACTCTCGTCCTCACGTTACAAACGCCTAAAATACACGATTTATCTAGAAATTTACAATCGCCTAGATACACGAATTAATATATTAAATTACATCAAAAATAAAAATAAAAGAAATTAAAAGCTGTAAAACAGAGAGTTAGCACAATTTATGGTATACCACAAATAGGACTCAAATAGGACAGAATGGAACTTTAAGGATTCAAGAACCTGTAATTAGGAGGATAACCGGGTCGGCTCGGCTAGCCGGCCCGATTAGACCTGGAAAACATTTTGAAATTGTTGGTGTACCCTAGTTCTTAGGGCATTGGATTCTTGTATTTTGTATTATACATTAACAGTCATGTATGAATATATTATTTGTGTCACATTAATAAAGGTAATTAATCTATTTCATTTATATCTTGTGCTGTAATATGAGTAGCGTATCCATTGATTGATAATCATAAAACCAATCCCAGGTCTGTTCTAATCGTGGGAACGAATAGAACCACAAACTTGTATATTTGATGACTGTATGGCAGTTCTTAACTAGCCATAGTACTTTTATAGTCAGTCATGAATATAGGTACATGTCGTTGACATGGGACTGGATCAATCCGCACAAGAAAGCCACATGGTTGTCGCGTCATAGGTCTTTCTTGAGTAGGTCTCTTTTGTCCTCAGACCAGATTTCATTATAATATCAATATGGAATCCGATTCACTTTGACATATGCCTAATATGTCTGTAAAAGGATGCTAAATATGGGTATGATTTGGTGGACCGGTGAACATGTTGATATTGATGATGAAGTGATGGAGTTGCCGCTCGGGTAACACCGAGATGATATCATTGGCCACTTGATGAGTGGGACTGATAAGTGTATGGCCATACCCAAATAAGTTAGTTGCTTATTTGATTAATCAGTCAACTCAAGATCAAGAAATATAATAAACAACAGAAGAGGATGACAGACACCATGCCTCTTGTTTATTCATATCAATATCGTTAGGCAAATGACACTATGAGATTACTACCGGGTGAGTGTCTTCTAAAGACTGCTGCATCTCTGTCTTAATTGGGGGCTGTAATGGTTTGCTAGAACCCACTTACAGTCTGTGGGCCTTGGGCCTACTGCCAACATAAAGACAGACCCATAAGATCGTGCACATAGATCAACTGAGCCGGAACTTATAGAAATTATACATGTAATGTACATTGGAAGGAATGCGTTAATTAATTAGTTGACATTCGTTGTCAAGGTAATTAATTAACATTGGGTTGAATTTAATTTAATTAATAAGTTTACATAATGTAATTAATTTATTTATTTAATTAATTGAATTACATAAAGTAAACAATTAATTAAATAATTTTCCTAAGTAGGAAAATATAATACATGTGTTGTATTTATTTAAGTGTGATTTAATTTAATTTAGGGGTAATTAAATTTAGCCAAATGGAATTAAATTACATAGTATATACTTTTTAATTAAAGTTATTTATGTAATTATAATCCTAGTGGGCTTAGGTTTAATTAACCTAATTAAAACCCAATTAGACAAGGTGTCTATATAAGGGCACACTTAAGGAGGAAAAACCTAATTCAATCCTAAATAATTGCTGGAAATTTCAGCCACCAAGAGCAGCCCCAAATCAGCCGAAAATCCCAGCATTAATCCTCCATTTCTTCGTGTCTTCGGCTAGCACCGGCTACCGCTCAATAGTTGGTCGTGCACCGGACTTTGGAGATCGCAGTTTCAAGAAACGATTCTGCAGCAGTCTCTAGAAAAGACGAATCCGGTAAGTTAATCTTTCTTGATTCAATTTGGTTTTATTCTAATCAATGGTAATTGGACACGATAGGTGGATTCTAGGAAATTTTAAACGGTGTATTTTCCGCTGCGCCACGTTATTTTTCCAATGATGAATCCCAACAGAAACGTCCCTGTATTTTGGTTTTGCAAGAAAATCGTTTTGAAAACATTTTTTCCGGTTTAATTTAATTTAGCATGCGAGGTGGGTCAGTTTTCGGGAGAATCAGGTCTCCGTCGTTGTATTGTTTTAAATGCAATCATACTGAAAATTAAATCTAGGGTCGTGAATGCACACAACAAAATTCTTTTTGATGATTTTCTGAGTTTTCTGAATTTTTTATGGATTTTTGAGAATTTTTCTGGATTAAAATGGAAATTCTGCTTCTGGACGGAGATTACAGCTGTGCGACTGTAACTACAGTCGTACGACTATAAATCGCCCAGATGTAGGATTTCGCCAAAATTATTCAAAATAAGAGCAAAAGTTACGGGAAATCAAGAACACTCGTATGACTGTAATTACAGTCGTACGACTGTTCTTCAACTCAAGAACGGTCGTACGACTGTTCTTGATTTCCAAAAGCAGAATGTGAGAAAAATAAACTTTTATGTACCAAAATACATCCAATCACCTAGAAAGCTTAAGAAAATGAGGGATTGAAGTACGTTTACCTTTTTGGCGCTGATCCACCGTAGGAATGACCCCTGGAAACGCCCCAATCCACTTCAAATTGCTCCTTTTCCTTTGAGTTGAGGTTTGAAGAGTTGGGTCCAAGATCTCCAAAATGTCAAGGATTCTGAGAGTTTTTAGTCCGAATTTGATTGAGTTTAGAGAGTCAGATTATTAACCTAGGATTTCTAATAGGTTTTTAATTTAAACACTCAAGAATTACAAAGAAAAGGAAGAGAAAAAGAAGCTTGAAGTTATGAGGTTTTCTTTTTCTTCCCTTTTTCTCCAATTCCCTCTCTCTAAAATTCTCTCTGATTTCCTCAAGAACCAAAAGTCCCCCTATAATCTCTTCTTTTCTTTCTTATCTCTGATTTCTTGCTGCAAAAAACGAGCATTTAATGCTCTCTCTTTTTCCTCATTTTTCTGCTCCATAGGTATGGGCTGCTGTACCTGCTCCGAGGTTACAGTCATACGACTGTAACGGTAGTCGCACGACTGTATTTTACAGTCGTGTGACACATGATTTTTTTTAAAGACGTAAAATTCGGGTGCTTACAACTGGTTTAGTCTTAAGCAATTAGTTTGGAAAGCATTAAGCATATGAAAACCTAGCACAAACTAGTGAGCCACAAAGCAATCGTTATGCATTTGTCATGTTATGAAATTCCGTTAATTCAGTCCTTTGGTTAATTATGAATTAACTACAAACTTTGAAATAGATGGTCACGCATTCAAAGCTTTAAGCAATCATAACACAATAATGGAAAAATAATACGAATTAATTACATTAAAAGAAGAAATTACATAGAAGTCTTACTAAGCTCCACCATAGCCTTAGCTATGGAGGAATTAGTTAATGATTGAGTTATAAACAAACAAATAAAATATAGAAAACTTGATAAAGGGAGTTAAGAAAAAAAACTAGGAAGATGGAGATCCCAATGGTGGCTTGCGAAGAGGAATCATAGAAGAATTGTGGATTAAACCTTTGAAACCCTAGCTTCTTAAATTTCTTCCCAAAATCACGTTCTCTTGTGTTCAGAGACCAACAAATATTCTGCCTCCTCCGAATGAAAATAATTGGTCCTTTTTCCTCCTAAAGACACGTTCCAAGCAAGAGAGAGAAAAGACTTCTAGTTGGGAAATAACTCTCCCTAAAATTAATAATGAAATAAATCCTAATTCAGAGTTATTCCTAAAATAAAAGTCTTAAATGGAAGTTATTTCTCCTTATCCTAATTACAAAAGGAGAAGAAATAAAATAGCCCAAAAGTTGAAAAGTCAAAACTCCTAACTCTAGTTGGAGTACAAAATTCGTAATTTTGCAGCCCGGGCGTGTCTTAAGACTGGTCAGCTTCTGTTTCTTAAAAATTCTTCAGTTTTGGCTCTTCATAAGGCATGCCCATGCCTTAGGACTTCCTTGCTCTTCCAAATAGCACGTTTGAGCTATAAAAATAGGCGATTTAGCCTCCAAATGCTCAAATTCCATCTTCAATGCCCTAACACATAAAAATAGAATAAATGAGATAAAATCCGTCTAAATTAAAGCAAAATAGCAGAATTAAGAATAGAGCAAAAATGTATACACAAAACGCACTTATCATCTTCCTTTATTGCAGCCTTCCAGTTTGGATCCTTCTCTGCTTCCCAGAAATTTTCTAGTTCAAGAACAGCCACATTGCATCTTTGATAAACATCAGAGAGTGATCTTGTGCCTTTTACTGGATCATCGTCGAGCAACTCATTTTCTTTAACTTGTAATTTTTTAACTTGGTCAGGAATGAAAGTTGATTGCTTTCCTTCCCAATCCCACTCATCATTCTCCATGAAATGCACATCTCTACTTATCAAAATTTTCTTAGTGTTTGGCTGAAAAAATTTTGTAAGCCTTAGAGATTGTGCTGTATCCAACAAAGATTCCTGCTTATGCGTTTTTATCTAGTTTATCCCTTTTGATCTGAGGGACATAAACAAAACACAAGCATCCAAACACCTTTAGATTTTTTAGAGAAGGTTTAAAACCATACCATAATTCATATGGAGTTTAATCTGCTACAGCTTTTATAGGATGCCTGTTGAGAAGAAAGACTGCAGTGTGTGCTGCTTCTGCCCAATATTCCCTTGGCAAATTCTTTTCAAACGTCAAACATCTAGCCATCTCCATTATGGTACGATTTTTTCTCTCACTGACTCCATTTTGTTGTGGATTGTATAGAGCTGTCAGTTGATGTTCAATTCCAGCCTCTTCACATAAAAAAATTAAACTGATTAGAGATGTACTCCTTGCCATTATCAGATCTCAAAGCTTGGATCTTGTGACCACTTTGAGTTTCAATCCATTGATTGAATTGCCAAAACACACCAACAACTTCCGACTTGAATCTAAGAAAATAGATCCAACACATTTTGGAATAGTCATCAATAAAGATTAGAAAATACCTACTCCCATTGAGAGACGAAGTTCTTCGAGGTCCAGCCACGTCTGTGTGTATTAGTTACAATTTTTTAGTAGCTCTCCAAATTGTTTGCTTAAAGGGAAGTCTTGATTGCTTTCTTTGTTGATAGGCTTTGCAATCTAGAATTTCAGATTCAAGGTGAGGGAGACCTTGGACCAATTCCTTTCTCTGCAAATTCACCACAGCTGTATGATTGAAATGTCCAAGCCTTTTGTGCCAAACTTCTGTACAAATTTTTGTTGCAGAGAATGCTGCTTGCTCCTCCTCCATTGGGTCAAGTGCAAAGCTCCTCCCTTTCATTTTTACTTTGAACAAATTAGTCCCTTCTCCATCTTTTATTAAACACCCATTTGTTTCAAAGTTAACTTTAAAACCTTTCTGAATCAATTGGCCAACACTTAACAAATTTTGACTAATATTAGGTACAAATAATACATCTTTAATAAGCTTTGTACTTGAAGTGCTTTCAATTGCTACTGTGCCTTTTCCCTTAACCTCAATGTACTCTCCATTGCCAATCTTCACTTTGGAAGTTACTGAAGTGTCCAACTCCTTGAAAAGATCACAATCAAAAGTCATGTGATTGGTACAGCCACTGTCTATCAGCCATTTATTACAAGAGTGACTGCTTGCAAAACAGGTTGCAACAAAGAGCTGCTCCTCCTCCTCTTGATCTGCCACTTGAGCTACATTTTTCTGCTCCAAGTTGCTCTTGCAAATTTTCTCATGATGCCCAATTTTTTGAAATTTCTCGCATTTGACATCTGGTCTTCTCCAGCACTTGAAAGGACCGCAATGCTTGCAAGGAGGAAATGGTTTGCTTTTTGTTTCATTACTATTGCTGGTTTTGCTTTTATACTTGTTCTTGCCTTTTTCTCCTTTATTTTTTTGCACTTTAGCTTGTAATGCTCCTTCAACAGAACCTTCATCTTTCATCATCCTTCTTTGTTTTTGAGCCTGCAAAGCATTCAACAATTCTGCCAAGCTAATCTTTGACAGGTCTTTAGTATTTTCCAAAAAGGAAATAATTGCTTCAAATCGTTCAGGGACAGTAACAAGTATCTTCTGAAACTAATCTATAATCAGAAAATTCAGAGCCAAGTAATCTTACTTTGTTGGCAATGCTGAGTAATTTGTCATGGTACTCCTTAATTGTCTCTGATTCCTTCATTTTTTGCATCTCAAATTCCTTGAGCAAAGTTAGCACTTGCATTCCCTTGATCCTTTCATTTCCTTCATATTCATTCTTGAGAAAATTCCAAACATCAAAGGCTGATTTCATGGTTATAATCCTGATGAAGATTTTAGGTGAGACTGTAGAAAATAAAGTAGCTTTGGTTTCCTTTCTTCTCCTTATGATTCTTTATCTACGCCATTGTTGGATTTTGTGGCAGTGAAGGAACTTCGTAGTCCTCCTCAATAGCTTCCCATGGATCATTTGACTCCAGATGTGCCTCCATCCTAGCTGCCCAGATGTGATAATTGTAACCATTGAACATTGGTGGTGCCAATTGTGTGAAAGGTATTTTTGAATCCATGAAGAAGAAAAAACTAAGGTATCACAGGTTCCTCAAGAAGATAGCTCTGATACCACTTCTGTTGGGTGTTTAAAAAAAAAACTGAAAATAAAATAATAAAATTTAAGCTAAGGCAAGAGAACAATAAGAAGCTTGCTGTAAAATGTCGATATTTGATTGATAAAAACTGGTGCCTTTTTAAATACAGTAAAATAACGAATGTGATAAAAACTGGTGCCTTTTTAATTACAGCAAAATAACTAATGTATCAGATAAATAAGCAACTAACTGGAGTATGTTTACATGATCAACAAACTTCTTAAAAAACAGCAACTACTCTTTGAAACATTCAAACAACTGTCAAATTGAAAATAACATAGCACATTAAAAATAAATAAAATAAATTGAAATTCCAGCTTGGACCACGCTGCAGCAACTGAAGTACAACTTCAACAAGTTGTATGCTGAATAAACAAGGAATTATCGACTTGAGATTTCTAAAAACCCTAACCACACAGTCGAGTAAACTAGAAGTGAGCATCGGTTTGCTTCGTTCACTAACCAAAACAAAAGCCATACAGTGCCTTGTGAAGTGCATGGGAAGGTCATTGAGAAATGTAGCAATAATTATATAGTATCGATGTTGTGGGCTGCAACAGGAATTCATTTCAGTAGACATAATTTACTTTGAGATTGACCCAAGTCCGTAGCACATTTAAACCCAAGAATGTGCAATCAATAAAATCAAAGCAATTGAGATTGACCGATCAAAGGATATCCTAATTATTTAACTCTTGAATGATGTTGGTAGGGAAAATCTAAGGTGACTAGAGACTAAGTCAATTTGTTTTACACTTTTTACTTGAGGGATTTCCTTCATGTCGTTTAGTTGTTACAAAATAGGCATATGATCATGTAATCATTTTGAGATAGAATTTTCAGTACTCGAAGCACATTTTAATTCAATGAAAATTAATTAGATTTTCAGTCAAAAACCATATTTTACGGTTCAAGAAGTCAAGAAACGGGGGAGAGAATTCAGTGTTATAAGAGAATATGGTTAAATTTTAATGTACAAAAGCTCATAAAATTAATGTTTTGGTGGTGTGTCGTTACAATGGAGAAAATCAAGCTCTAGAAACGGAGTTAAAGAAGGTGTCTAATTAAGACATGTGTGCAGTTTTATTTTTATTGTGATGATAGAATTACCCTTATAATCTGCTTAATTAGCATTCACAGAATGCCCATTACATATCTAATTCTTTCTAATGAAGGTGTTGGATTTTTTGGAATACATAGTTATGCTTAATTGGTTTAAGTATACAAGAGTTATTTGGCGCTGATTTTCTATTAAAATGAAAATTCAAGCTCATATGTGCAAGTAGCTGCTGATATATGAAATGATGAATTTTGTAAGGTTTGATACTTCAACACTTTCACTGCAACCATCAGATTATTATTTTTTTTCATAACAAAAAACGTTGAGTAGCAGAGAAAAAAGAACTTAAAAAATAAAAAGCTTGTGAACTTAACTTGATGAAAATTTCTATTAGCAAATTCTCATAATGGTTTACAAATGCATATACAATTATATGTACATTTAGGTATTCTTTTTCCTTGAGAATTGTAATGTACAAAATTGGACAAAATTGATAAGGTGTCATTAAGAAATGAACTCAAGCTCTTGAAACGGAGTTAATGAAGACGTCTTCTGCACAAGGAAGTGTAAGAGCACCCATTGGATGATGAAATCCGAAGTCTTCCTCAGATCTCTTTAACAATTCTTGGAAAAAGGGCTGATTCAATACTGAAATTGGCAATACAAACCGCTTCAATTGCTCTCCCCAACATATTCTGCGAAGAAGGCTTTCGGAACAGAAGCTGCTTTGTTAGCTACCTTATTTGATCTAGAAAGCATGCGCTTAGCATGCATAACACCGCGAAAAAGAATGGCCATTCTTGTTTTTCTTTTCTTTTTCTTTCCTTAACAAAAATACTAGTAGTGCAAGAAGGAGGATTTTGTGATTTGATTATGGACTTGAACATGTATTATTTAGTATACGTGGAAGATTTACAATGTGTAAATGAGAGGTCAAGAAGCCTTCAAGTAGGGTTTATGAAGAGACATAAGCAACTGAAGGATCACATGGCTTTGTCTTCCAACTTATTCTCAACAACCTGGTAATGATCAAGTCTGTGTGTAATTTGTTGGAACACAACATTTGAATTTTTATATCCCTGGTCTAAAATGAGGCCTTTGAATTGCACCGAATTTAAATAGACATCATGTATTAATTGGTTTAGGACATTAATTCATAAATGGACCACAACCAAAACAAAAGCCAGACAAGGCCTTGTGAAGTACATGTGAAGGAAGTGGGCATTGCTAGAAACACCCCCATTTAATTATGTTGTAATTTAACAAGGATTGGATTTGACTATTTGATCATTTCAAACCATCAAATATGATATATGGCTCCCACATTTTGCCATAATGAGAGACACTGCAATAATTATATATATGAAATCAATGTTGTGGGCTAGCTGCAACAGGAATTCATCTCATTACAGAAAGTAGTAAGGTTATTGTACAAAATTGTGTACGGCTTATCTTGCACCAAATTATTATCTCCCTTACTAAGTTGAACTCATTTAAAAAAATGTACCAAACACCCCCTAAGTCAATAGTTTATGCAGCACATATTCTAGTTTTAGTCTTTTTGTTATAAAATAGGTGTTAGTTCTTGTTTTTCAGTTAGAATTGTCTGTACGTAAAAGCTTCTTGTAATTCAAGAAAGTAATTAGATTAGGAGTCAAAAGCTACATTTTTATTGTTTTCTTATTTTTTTACTTTTATTCAAAGATACTTCCTATTTCAATTTTAGGTTTTCCTTCCTTCCTGTTGTACTATACTTTTATTTTATTTTAGTTTATTTATTTTCTTTAAGTCCTATATTTTGCAGATCAGATAGGCTACAAGAACTACAATTCTCTTTTATTTTATGTCTTTCTTGTAGAGTCCCGCATTTTTTGTTACACAATTATAACATGATAACCCGAATTGCCTCCCCTATTAAAATGCAGTCTTGCCTTTTAATTAATGAGAAAAAAATAAGGTCTACATGTTTGAAACTACATATATTTTAGATCCATAAAAAACTGAAATAGGATATTATATACAATGATGAATTGATGACTGGCGCTAAGACAATTAGTTAATTAAAAGGTTTGAATCCTATCTGATTCGAAGCATAGCTGACTACTTGACCAATAATGGTAAACTAACAACCAAAGAATCAAGGCATTAATTATCTGCTAATTAATATCTGTTTTGCTGCTATACAACAAAGAGTGCAGTCTAGTTGAGTATTAATATTGCTAAGAAGGCATTAGTGTACATATTGAGCAAACAAGCATTTGAGTCCTGCATAATCCAAAATTAGTAGCAGGAATTGTGTCTTGAGGTTTTCTTCAGACACAGAGTAGCAAATTCTTTGCTCTTTGCACCATTTACTGATAAATTCATCTTTTGCCTGTTTCTAATGCCTTCCAGTGGAAGAGAAAATATATCAGGTAAACCCCTACAGTCCAATGCAGGTTTCAAGTAATGGATTTCTAGTTATATCTGCGCAGAATTCCAAAATTTGGGTGAAACTAGCTGATTATTTCAGATAAAAAGAACAGGACATACGAATTTCAATGAACCAATAATTTCGTTACAAGATTACATACATGATCAAAGGTTTTTATCTTTTATTCTTAAAATAGAGAAAGATACTAAGATTTTTCAGACCGAAATTTGAATAAGCAATTGCGAAAACTTCAAGGTTAATATATTCTGATTAGAAGGTTCAGAATTCTATAGGCTTCTTGGCTACCTGTCCAATTGAGTGTTTGTTAAATTAGTTAAGAACTGGAAGGAAATACTGAAATAGAGTAATAATTGAGCAAGAATAGAAATAACAACACTTTGTAGTTTGTATGAAATGAGTTTTCTCATTGGGCAAAATTGTTTGATCCTGTAACAACATATATTTACATTGGATAGGCAATGATTAATTGCCACATTTTCGTTATCTACTCAAGTTGGAAATAACATGATTGAAAGTATGCTGGCTGCACGGAATTGTGAGAGCTCCCATAGGATGAATGTAACCAAACTCTTCTTCAGCCAAATGGAGCAAATCTTGAAAGGAAGGTTGATTCAAGTATGACACTGGAACTAAACATCTCTTCTTTTGTTCCTCCCCAACATAAACTGCTATGAATCCTTTTGGCACCGACTCTTTACTAGCAGCGAATGCAGACTGGCGAAGCATCTGCTTAGCAAGAATACCAGGCAAGGGAATACCCATTCTATGTTTCTTTAAAGAAGAGAAGAAATTAGCTGAGACAGATTTCTTGGTTTATTAAAAAGAGAGTAAGAAGTGAATGGTGGATTGAGTTGTTTGTGTAATTGATAAGTACGTATATATAGATGAATGATCTGTGCGGGAAATCCTGCAGAATCAGATTTAAGATGCTTAAAATCATTTGGTGTTGTACAGTAGGACCGTAGCTCACATGGGGCATTTCACCTACTGAACCAGGCCAGAGGCAAATGTTCACATTTGGCCTACAACTGTTGGAATTGGAAACGGATAGTCCAGTATGTTGAAAACAAATAACCTTTTGATTATGCTATTTGCACTGGCCCCCTACTTCACCAATAGATAGTTATTGCCAATTTGATTTGGTTGGATTTTTATAAGTAATATACAGTATTATATATATGTGGAAGATCTGCAATGTGAGAATGAGAGGTCAAGAGGCCATCAAGTGGTAGACTAAGCAGGTGAAGGATCACATGCCTCTGTCTTCCAACTTATTGCCAATAATTTACTAGTGATTCTAATGCTGCATAAAATTTGTTGAAACACAAAACTCGAATTTGAGGTCACTAATTTGCAAGGCTAATTCATATATGGACCACCACCAGTACATAAGCCAGACAAGGCCTCCTGAAGTGCATGTGAAGGATTTTTGCTGAAATAAAGGACGACTGACTATTTGATAATTAAAGCCATCAAATATGAAATATGGTTTCCATATCATTATGATGATTAGAGATATACCGATAATTATAAGATCAATATAGTGGGCTGTAACAGGGATCTTAAAACAGAAATGTAGTAAGGTGTACAAAATTGAGATTGGGTAATCTTGCACCAAATGATGATCGCCAACCAATTAAGAAACCAAGTTGTAATTGAAAAACATGTTTGAAAATTGAAATACCTATATTTTAAAATCCAGTATAAGATGAATAGGATAATACAATGATAACAAATGTCAGCTGACTGACCATAAGATAAGGAAAAAAAAAAAAAAAGTCAAGGGATCATACGAGAAAATTGGTTATGAAGAAGTTTATCCTTGTCTAACGCATAGTCAGGATCAACTGGCTTCCTGAAACCAATTAACAAGGTAAACTAGAAAAACAAAAACAGTCAAGGCATCATCTGCGAATTAATATATATACACATAGAATGTTGGCAGCTAATGAAGAGTGCAGTCTAGTTGAGAATTTTCTCAGAAACGGTAATATAAATATTGAGTGAACATGCATTTGAGTTGATGATTGAAGTTAATTACTAGCAGGAATTGTGTTTTGAGGTCTTCTTCGGATCATAGACCACATCACCTGTGCATCGGTTTTAAACCTGATATATTCATCTTTTGCCTGTTTGGAACATCAAGTACAAATGGCCGAGATACTTCAGGTTTATTTCTAAAGGGTTAGGTCAATTCCTGTAGTTATTTTTGGGTTTTGAGTTAAAAATACTGTCTTCTTTTTCTGGATCTTTGGTTAAATTGGTGCTCGGTTGCCAACCTGCATAAAGTTTTTTTTTCTTGTAATTGATTATATATGATGAAGTTTTTAATTTTTCTGCTCAAGTTGGAGAAAATGACTCAACTCGAGATTT
The DNA here is from genome assembly GCA_039660915.1 of Euphorbia tirucalli. Lineage (NCBI taxonomy): Eukaryota > Viridiplantae > Streptophyta > Magnoliopsida > Malpighiales > Euphorbiaceae > Euphorbia > Euphorbia tirucalli. Next base: position 20,966,137 of record CM077639.1, read on the forward strand.
TCAGAACAAAATATGTATCAGTATCTTAACAAAAGATTGCCTAAAGTTCAAGGACTAGTACTTGAATTTCTTTCAAATTAAGTTATTAGTGAATTCTGATTAGAAGGCTCAAAACTGTGTAGACTGCTCAGCCCAAGAGTAGAGTGAAATTAGAAACTATATAAGATTAAATAATTAGGCAAGAAGAGAAATAATAACACTTTGTAATTTGTATGAGATGAATTTTTTCATTAGGCAAAATTGTTAAATCCTGTAACCACATATATTTACAACTGACTGGCAATGATTGCCACATTTTGTTATCTACTCAAGTTGGAAATAACGTGATTGAAAGTATATTGGGTGCAAGGAATCGTGAGTGCGCCCATAGGATGAACAAAACCAAATTCCTCTTCAGCCAAATTAAGCAAATCTCGAAAGGAAGGTTGATTCAAGAATGACACAGGAACTAAACACCTCTACTTTTGTTCCTCCCCAACATAAACTGCCACAAATCCTTTTGGCACGGACTCTTTACTGGCAGCGAATGCAGAATGGCGAAACATCTGCTTACCAAGAACACCAGGCAAGCGAATACCCATTCTATATTTTATGAACAAGAAAAAAGGAAGCTAGTTTAGGAGATATATTTCTTTTGTAATGAAAAGATGTAGGCAGAGTAAGTTTGAATAACAGGTTGAGTTGTTAGCGTGTATATATAGATGAATAATCTCCAGCAGAATGAGATTTTAGTGGCTAAAAATCAATTGGTGGTGAAGGGTACGTAGGGTCATGTCTCATAAGGATTTCACATGGTTTTGTCTTTCATATGCTCTTTTCTTTCAAAAGAAAATATGGCCTACAACTGTTAGGCATGGTACGTATATGTATAGTTTGGTACTTATTAATTAATTTGTGTTGAAAAGAAATATCCTTTAGGTATTATGTTATCCCAACATATTTCACCGTTGATCTTTAACTTAAACAATTGTTATTCTTTTACTTTATGAACCTATTTTAATTTAACAGCAAGTTCTGTTTCTCTCTTTAATTAGTACACGAAATCATGCAGAAAGAAATTGCAGCACATGACATAAGATAAGTTCTAAAAGAAAACATCTATCACTCTTTAGAGAAACAATATATATTTTATTTATGTTTATGTTTTGTCTATACAATGCATAGTTGTAGCCGTATAATCAAATTCTTGCAATATTAGTGCTGATCATACTGATATATGGTATGTTCATGGTATTATAATTAAAGATATGAAATCATTGGATTAGTTTTCTAAAAGCCTAAAACCAGTTCTTGAAGGCCAATTCTGACAGTGTAATTTCCTTTATGACATATAGCGAGGATTGTTGTTAGTGAAAGTTGATTATCAAGTTACATTGTATATAACAATAATGACACAAAGCAAAGGAAATTTTAGTATAGGAATAGTGGATATTCAGCTACAGGCATATGACTCAAATGTATTACATATTAATTAGTGTGAATTGACATAAGTTAAAGAAAGATGTGGAGCTCATAATTGTACTTGTCATACAGCTGTAAACACTAGTACATATATAAAATGTCTATAATATATCTAAGCTTTCCTAAGTTTGATGGGTCAATTTGCTAGAAAAGCCAAAATCCAATTCACTTCACTCGTTCCCTTCTCAATCTCACGAACAATGGCCACCTTATATCACATGGTCTGTCTGCTGCAGTTTCCATTATTGAAAGATCACAAACTGTATATGATAATCATGCTTAGCGATTATAAACTCCTTAACCCCTATTGATTAAGATTAGAAGATTAATCTGCAGATCACTTAGTTAGAATATCTTGTTCTTCCAGATAAAATTATGATAAATTAATTTGTAAAGGATATGCCTAATCATCATGCATATTTCTACATCATTGATCAATAATTGGCATAAATCCGTACCAACTTAAATGCCAGCAGATGAAACATATGTATCAACATTGCAAACTCTTCAGCCTAAAAGCAGGCCCTGATTAACATTTATGTGGCTATGGAATTTCCTGAAGAGACTAACATGTAGGTTTTTATTGAATGAACATGGTGAAAGAAAGAAGAGAAGAAATTGAAATTGCAAAGAGAGAACAAATAATACTCACACACTTTTATTAAATGATCAGCCTGCTCTTTATAGGCTAGAAAACAAATCCTATAGAATCTCAAAATAACATTTAAATGCCTAAAAGATAGCAACAGAAATTGACTAAAAATATTTAAAACAATTTAACTAGAGATAAAACTTTTAACTTAAATAATCTGTATTATTATCCAACAAACTCCCTCTTAATGCAGATTTTTTTTCTTATTCCTAACTTAATTTCAGATTTTGTGGAGCACGTAATCTCCAAACTCTTTCAATTTTGTGAAGCACTTCTCTTCACACCACCCTATGATGCACTTCTCATCATGAACAATATTTGTTGATGCACTTTCTCATCAACTTTGGTGCACATCTCACCAACTAAAAGAGAGTCTCTTCTTCCACTTGAGCTAACTCTGTCAAGTTTGCTTCATCTTCATGAGCCCTGATTTGGTTTAAGGTTGGAATATTTCCTAGGAGTTATAACTCCCTCTCATTTTCAACCCACTGCCACAAACCTAAAACCCTCAAATGAGCTTTCATCTTGATAGCCCAAACTTGGTAGTTTTCACCATTAAAGGCTGGATGTGAAGAAGTTGATGTATGGCTAGAATCCATGGCTTTTTATTTTGGATCACTCACAGGTCCCTTTTAGATCTATGGGAGCTCTGATACCAATTGTAGGTTTTTATTGAATGAACATGGTGAAAGAAAGAAGAGAAGAAATTGAAATTGCAAAGAGAGAACAAATAATACTCACACACTTTTATTAAATGATCAGCCTGCTCTTTATGAGCTAGAAAACAAATCCTATAGAATCTCAAAATAACATTTAAATGCCTAAACGATAGCAACAGAAATTGACTAAAAATATTTAAAACAATTTAACTAGAGATAAAACTCTTAACATAAAAAATCTGCATTATTATCCAACATAACATTTACCAACAACTATTGGTTGAAGTAGTAATGAGCTCCTTCCCCTTAAGGAAGGTCTCAAGTTTGAACCTCTAAATGGAAAAGATAGTCGTTTACAGAGCTTCACCCCTTTAAAGGATCCATCTCGGTTCACATCTAGATTCAATATGCTTCAAAAAAAAAAAAAAACCACAAATCTTTTCTATTTTATGTTTCAATGGTAGACTGGTCCCTCAACTTTTGTTACACACAATTATAACGTGATAACCCGAATTGCCACCCCTATTATATAGTCTTGCCTTTAAATGTGAGAAAAATAAGGTCTACTTGTTTGAAACTACATATATTGTAGACCCAAAATGTGATTTTTAGACCAAAATATGCCAGTATCTCAACAAATAATTGCCAAAACTTCAAATTTAATAAATTATGATTAGAAGGTTCCAAATTCTGTACGCTTCTTGGGTACCTGAGTGACAGTTGAGGAAATAGTTTAATACAATTGAGAGTCTGTTATAACAGTTTAGAATTGGAAGGAAAGACTGAAATAGAGTGACAAGCATGACGAGAACAACACTTAATAATTTGTACCAAATGAATTATCTTTCTCATTAGGCAAAATTGTTTGATCCTGTAACAACATATATTTACATTGGATAGGCAATGATTAATTGCCACATTTTTGTTATCTACTCAAGTTGGAAATAACATGATTGAAAGTATGCTGGCTGCACGGAATTGTGAGAGCTCCCATAGGATGAACGTAACCAAACTCTTCTTCAGCCAAATGGAGCAAATCTTGAAAGGAAGGTTGATTCAAGTATGACACTGGAACTAAACATCTCTTCTTTTGTTCCTTCCCAACATAAACTGCTATGAATCCTTTTGGCACCGACTCTTTACTGGCAGCGAATGCAGACCGGCGAAGCATCTGCTTAGCAAGAATACCAGGCAAGCGAATACCCATTCTATGTTTCTTTAAAGAAGAGAAGAAATTAGCTGAGACAGATTTCTTGGTTTATTAAAAAGAGAGTAAGAAGTGAATGGTGGATTGAGTTGTTTGTGTAATTGATAAGTATGTATATATAGATGAATGATCTGCGTGGGAAATCCTGCAGAATCAGATTTAAGTGGCTTAAAATCATTTGGTTTTGTACAGTAGGACCGAGCTCACATGGTTTTGTATTTCACCTACTGAACCAGGCCAGAGGCAAATGTTCACATATGGCCTACAACTGTTTGAATTGGAAATGGATAGTGGAGTATGTTGAAAACAAATACCCTTTTGATTATGCTATTTGCACTGGCCCCCTACTTCACCAATAGATAGTTATTGCCAATTTGATTTGGTTGTGGATTTTTATATGTAATATACAGTATTCTATATGTGTGGAAGATCTGCAATGTGAGAATGAGAGGTCAAGAGGCCATCAAGTGGTAGACTAAGCAGGTGAAGGATCACATGCCTTTGTCTTCCAACTTATTGCCAATAACTTGGTAGTGATTCTAATTCTGCATAAAATTTGTTGGTACACAAAACTCGAATTTTAGGACAATAATTTGCAAGGCTAATTCATATATGAACTACCACCAGAACATAAGCCAGACAAGGCCTCCTGATGTGCATGTGAAGAATTTTTTTTAATCAAAGAACCAATATTGACTATTTGATAATTCAAGCCACTAAATGTGAAATATAGTCCCATATGATTGTGATGATTAGAGATATACCGATAATTATAAGACCAATGTTGTGGGCTGTAACAGGAATCTCAGTACAGAGAAGTAGTAAGGTGTACAAAATGTTTGGCTTATCTAGCACCAAATGATGGTCGCCAACCAATTAAGAAATCAAGTTTTAATTGAAAAACATGTTTCAAAATTGAAACCACCTTAAGCATATAGTTATGATCAACTGGCCTCCTGAACCAATTAACAAGGTAAACTAGTAAACACAAGTAATCAACGCATTCATATATATACATACAGAATGTTGGCAGCTAATGAAGATTGCAGTCTAGTTGAGCATTTGCTCAGAAAGGGTAATATACATGCATATGAGTTGTTCAATCAGCTTGTAGAAGATTTCTGCGAAATCTTAAATTAATTACTAAAAGGAATTGTGTTTAGTGGTCTTCTTCGTAAGTAACCTACGCATCGATTCGAAGCCTGATATATTCATCTTTTGCCTATTTCAAACATCAAGGACCATTTCAGTACATTGGCAGAGATATAATATATGGGGAGATATTAGAGATAATTCAGGTTTACTTATCAAGGATTAGTTCCATACCTGTAGTTATTTGTGGGTTTTAAGTTAAATGCTGTGTCCTTTTTCATTGTATCCGGAGTTTGGGTTAAATCGGTGCTAGGTTCCCAACCTGAAAAAAAAAAAAAAAAATTCAGTTATCAGATAGCCAACAAGGGGTAGTCCGAGTGGTAAGAAGTTGAACTCCTACTTGACAGGTTTGGAGTTCAGTTTTCCACTCCGTCGTAATTTAGCCTTTGTTTTGTGGTTTGCCTTGTCAATGGAATGACTAAACCCACATGTACCCCTAAACATTTTGTATTATTCATCAGAATTAGCAAAAATTGTGCTTAGGAAAAAAGGGAAAGGTTATAGCTTGTAAAATGTCCAAGGTAACCAGCCATTAGAAATGCAGCACAATCAAGTTTAAAATCTCATTTGTCTTTGTATGTCATAAATGTCAGATTAATGACTAACTTAAAAATTCAGCAAATAGATAGCGGTGTTGATCCAATTTTTCCTGTTCATCTTCTAGCACGGAATTTATTGTTTCTAATCTCAACATTTGTTTCTAGTTAATGATTCAATATCAGTTTTGATAGTCCTGAAACATGATTTGTAAATATTTTATTGCTGCTCTCCTTGACATTTCATCTACAATCTTATGTATTTTATGCATACTTGTAGCAAATCCTAGCATTATTTATTATTTTGTTGAGCGACTTAAGTAATTAGATTATTACCGAATACTCTTTGCTAGCAATATTAGAAGGGAATCATTATTCAGGTTGTTCTATAAAAGCTTATCTCCGAGAGTGGGTAATAGATGCAATAATGAATTTTTAAGGTTTAATGTTTCAACAATTTCTGAGTAAAAGGAATTTCTATTTGTAAATTCTTACAACTGGATATATAATTGTATGTACATCTAAGTATTCTTTTCTAATTGCTCGACAAAATTGTTTTGGTTTGACTACAAATGAATTCAAGCTCTTAAAACTGAGTTAATGAAGATGTCTTCTGCACATAGAAGTGTAAGAGCACCGTTAGATGATGAAATCTGAAGTCTTCCTCACATTTCTTTAACAATTCCTGGAAAGAGGGCTGATTCAGTACTGAAATTGGGAATACAAACCACTTCATTTCGCTCTCTCCAACATAAGCAGCGTGGAAGCCTTTTGGAACAGAAGCTGCTTTGTGAGCTGCCATATTTGATCTAGAAAGGATGTGCTTAGCCATTCTTGTTTTTGTTTTCTTTGCTGCACAAAAATAGTACTAGTAGTAGGAGAAGAATTTTTCTATGAAGATTTGATGATTTGGTTGCAGACTTGTAGTTGTAAATGTGGACAATCTACTATGTGTTAGTGAGCCGTCCATAGACGGCTCTGTCTACCAACTCACTGTCGATAACTTGGCAGTGATAAATTCTGTGTATAATTTGTTGGAACACAATGAGGGAATGGCTTAAATTAGGCCTTAGAATTGCACCCAATATGAACACAGATAACAAGACCACCAGCCAGAGAAGGCCTTGTGAAGGATTTTTGTTAAATAAAAGCCATCAAATATGAAATATGGTTTCCATATCATTGTGATGATGTGAGATATACCAATAATAATAATAATAATTTTATGAATCTCAGTACAGATAAGTAGTAAGGTATTGTACACATTTGACTTTGGCTTTTTTCTTATGGCAAATGATGATTGCCAACCCATAATACCAAGTTCTAATACACTTTGACCCCTACATAAACTGCTATGGATCTTTGAACTCTTAGATTTTTTGTTGGCAGCAAATGCAGAGTGGCGAAAGGTCTGCTTAGCAAGAACACCAGGCTAGTGAATACCCTTTCTATACTTCTTTAAAGAAGAGAAGCCTTTTTTTATTTTTTTTATTTTTTATTTTTTTATTCAAAAGATATAGCTAGAGTATATGTGAATGGGTAGGTTGTGTTGGTTACATTGATAAAGAGATATATATAGATGAATAATGTGTAAAGGAAATCCTGAAGAATCAGATTTTTAAATGCTAAAAATCGTATGCGGGGTGTATGGTTGGGCCATAGCTCATAAGGGTAGCATCACATGGTCTTGTATTTCACACACTGAACCAGGCCAGGGGAAGAGGGTTCACATCTTTCATATCCTGTGCTGTAATAATTGACCAGTGGCAAATGCAATGTGGCCCCTTGGATCATCTTTTTAAAAAGAAAAACTCACATGGTTTGCCTTCCTTTTCATTAGACTATTAAGACAGACAATTTTCTCTGCTGCAATCAGTCTCGAATTCGCCCACAACTCGACACAGAAAGCATTTGTTTCATGACCCTATTCTATTAAAATGACAATTCAAATGATAAATGTTTGATCAAATTAATTCTCCATAGCCAGGATTCTTATATGTTAGTGAAAGTTCATAATCAAGTGAAAACATAGGCCACAGCAATCAGCAGGCAGCAACATGGCTACACATCCTACGTATCAATAAGGACATAAAACAAAGTAACTATTTGGAAAAGAACCACAGACGCATGAGTCAAATAGTACTACAAATTAATTAGTGTTTGAATTGACGCAAATTGTACTTTGTCATACAGCTGTAAAGACTAGTACGTATATACAACAAAACATAAGTTTGATGGGTCAATTTGTTAGAAAAGCCAAAACCAAATTCACATGTCTCCTTCCCTACTCAATCTTATCTCATATATTGTACATCATCCTTTTATATTTGTTGGAGGGGTCAGCCTGCTAGCTGCAGCATGCAGTATTCACACATCACAAACTGTGATAATCATGTTTACCGTTTATAAACTCATAAATCCCCATTTTATTAAGTTTAGATTGATGATTAATATCGGCAGCTCACTAATTACAAGCATTTTTCTATATGATCTATTGATCAAAAAAACAAAATAGCATAAATCCGTATAATTTGGATGTCCATTTATATATATATATATTCTGTGAACTTTTTTCACGGCACAGAAACGGTTGATAAAAAGGAAATTTGCACCAACATTGCAAACTCTTGCGGGTGGAAACATCTTTACAGCAGGCCCGGGTTCAAAATTTATGTGGCAGTGGAATTGGATAAAAATGGCAAAATATTCGAAATTCAAAAAAGTTGCTTGACATCAAATATTGAAGAATGCAACATATTTGGTTCCATTAATTCAATCAAAAATTGGTACACATAAGTGAGTTAGGTAGTATGTTACATATTCTAATTAGAGTAAGTATATATGAAGGTCTACAAACTGAGAATAAGATCATTAAAGACTTGTTGAGGGCAGGGGATAGTAAGACCGCCCATGGGATGATTAAACCCGAACTCTTCCTCAGCTTGACTCAGCAAATTCTGAAAGGAAGGATGCTTCAAGTATGATATTGGCACTGTGTATCTCTTCTTTTCACTTTCTCCTACATATACTGCAAGGTGGCCCTTTGGAACAACTGCATTTTCTTTTCCTTGTAGTGAAAGAATTCTCCTCACTATCTGCTTCGCATTTACAATTCTTAGCAACCGAATCCCCATTTTTCTATTCTTCGAAAGGTTTTAAGGATTTTATGGAATTTAATTTGCAGGATTTTTCACAACTTGAATTGGCAATGTCTTCAATTCCTATCCTTGGAAAAGCCATATATATATATTAGGTATAGCTTGTCATAATTAATTCAATTGTGTGGGCTATTGCAATGTGGTCCCTTTTGTAACAGGTTTCTAAAACGAACCACATGGTTTGCCTTTACTTGTATTTCGGATGATTAAGACTCCACCATTTTTCTTGGCCCCACCAATGGAATTGGAGACTCAACATCACATATCTTGGCTCTTGATTACAATTAATGATAGATTATTAACAAAGCAATAAAGAACTAATTAATTTTTGGTCAAATGATCTCATCCCCTTTACGCATAAGCTATGCCAGTTGACTTCCAGCTTTCAGCACCACCAATTGCTTATCATGCTTCTGGCTGACACTACAATTTAATGATCTCAAGGAAATAAGGAAAAGAAATGAAACAAGCAAGGTTATTAGTTGATCATGGTACTAATGTTCATTACAATTGGAATCTGTTCAACTGATGAGTTGTGAAAACTCATTATACTTGCCTTACAGCTGGAGTGCATAACATATTAACTTTATATTTTCAGAAAAAAAAAAGAATGATCCATCAATTTGTTAGACTTAGACATGACACCATTTGAATCATATCAATATGGGGGTTAATCATATTTAGGGACTATTTTAGTAATCAAGAACAAACATAAATGATTGTGTCTGCATTTTAGTTGATGAAATTGCCAAGTTAATTACATTATTCTATGTGCATATTTCTTATAATAACCTGATATATTGGTATAGCATATAGATGTTTGATGATGGGCCGATCCGATTGCATTTGAGCTGATTGAATGGAGTACTGGGCTTGAGCCTAATACATTTTGGGTCCTTAACTTTTAACTTGGGAATAATTAGAGATGTCAATGGATAGAACTACCTGTTCTATTCTCATTGACAAATATAACTACTTGTTTCGTCCCATTAACCGCAATTATTAACTAAGTAAATCTCATTCTCATCCCACAATGAGCAGTGGGTACCAGTTAATTAGCCATCCCACGAAATTTAATTATTATTTTTTATTAATAATAATATTATATATTAATAATTTATTATTAATAATAATGTAATAAGATTTAAATTTAATGAATGAAATATAATTACATGCATAAATTATCAAGAAATCAAGTGGTTAAAAGTTCAACAATTCAATAATTTTTTGTTTATGAATAAGACGGGTTCGGGTAGCGGGTACCCTGAGAGGTAATCCAATTTCCATCCCGAGCCCGTGGAGGTAGGGAATTAAATTGCATTCTCGTATCATACCCTTTTATACTGAGTTTGGATATCATTAGGATCAGGTAGCGCTGGGTACTCACGAAACCTGTACCCGTTGTCGTCCCTAGGAATAATGGTCAATTACCTATTAAAGAACAAATTTACTTCCATTAGTGGAATCAAAATTGATACATGTATGTATTTATGTATAGATTAGCATACTGTGTACATTGATAATCTAAGAAGTGAAAGCAAGATTAAGGAAGAATTTTTCAGAACATGGAATGGTGAGAGCACCCATTGGATGATGAAATCCAAACTCTTCTTCTGCTTGACTTAACAGCATCTTGAATGATGGATTCTTCAGATATGAAATTGGTACTGCAAATTTCTTCTTTTGAATATTTTCTCCAACATATACTGCAAAATGTCCTTTCGGCGTTACTCCCTTTTCTTCCGACATATGAATCGGTCGCCCATTTTGCTTACCATTCACTATCCTAATTCCCATCCTATGTCCCATCTTTAATCCTTCACAAAATTACTAAATTCTATTCAATATAATTTGAGTACAAGAGATACTTCTGCTTTGTTTGCTGTCCTTGCCAAAGGCCTAAAGTGTGTGTATATATATAGAAGGTTGCAATTTATTGGGCATATTTGTGGAGGAATCATCACATGGTCATGCCTTCCATATGTGTTGACCTACCACTGAACAAAACTTTACAAGTATATTGTATATTTGACTTATCTCGTGGCCTACTTGTGCTACTCAAAGATGCTTACTTAATGAGATATACAAGCACAATCAATAAATGAACTTTTGAAGAAAAAAAGATATTATATATTTGATCAGATTCGTGTAGATAATATTGTTTAGGAAGTTTAACACCGCCCAACTTGTTTGAAGAAGCTGGTTGCTAATCAAATTAAATTATAATGCCCATCATCTTCATGTTTGTTATATAAGGCACTAGTCAATTGCGTTGGACGGAGATTCCACATCGGAAATAGATGAGTATAAAGAATAACATATAAGATATTGTACCTTAAAATAAGGCAATTAATTTTGTATTACATGTGCTCAAACCCTACTTATATGCTCACTCATACAGTCAAACTTAGTACTCTTAAAGTCCATGGAGTCTCTTCAAATTGTTCATACCGTAGCTGCATTATAATATATATATATATATATATATATAAGATTTAGCAATAAAAAATAAATTTGTTATCGTATCTGTTTGAAGCAATAATATATAATTGTCAAATGCCACTATAAAACTGTGATTGTTTGTATTTAATAATAAATTTTGATGTAATTTTATTGCTATTAAAGTACATATTATCAGTTTTTTTTGATATTATTACTAAATATTGTAACATTTATCCTGCTGATAAATCTAACATTTCTATAGAACAGTTTAAGACCACACATATAATTGTTGAACGACTTGATAATTTATATTGAGAAACTACGTGCGTACATATTTATACATTCTTAGTATTTTATAATTCATTATTTTTGTATATTTATAGATGTTAATTTTACATATCCATCAAGATGATTACTGTATAATTAATATTGTGGATCGAGACATGTATAATTTGAATATATTGGTTATAGGAATAATCTTTTTTTAATATAATATGCATAAACTTGGTTGATTAGAAATTACAACATGCACACAATGTCCACTACCGACTACACACAGACATGTATGTACTATCTATCTACTAAACATTTGGAAATGAAAGGTGATGTAGTGAGTAATAATTGTCCTATTTTTAGGTCCTTTCAGTGTAGCGCATATATATATATATGTATGAAAAGGACATACAAATCTTTCAGTGTTGTCCATACAAATCTCATCGTTTCCTTCACTCACCGTCACCCCACAGTCTGCTCCACCCAACTGCCATTACTTTTTTAGCATTTTTTTCCGTCACGTAAAACTACAGCTTTTCTCTAAATAAAGTAATCAATACCAACACACTTCTCACAAATTAATGCTAAATTTAAAACCAACAAACTTTTAGTGACTAATTTTTAACCATATCACTCTTTTAGTCTATTTTTATTTTATTTTGTATGAAATAATTCACATTCATCTCTTAAATTGCCTTTTTCAGTAATATATCTATTACAACACACCACAATTTTGATAGTTTCTTTTTTATGGGTTTGTCTTTATCAATTCTTAATCGAAGATCTTTTAAGATTTTTGCACTCTATGTACCCGGATCTATTTATTTTACACAAAATTTGAAAATTTTATCAAAATCTACTAAATTACTTGGTTAACAAATAAAATTTTGATTAGTGATATTAGTTGATAACTTTGTCAAAGATTCATGTTAAAGGTTTCATTAATTCTTAATTCATGTTGATATACGGTACGTGGAAATCCCCGTGGCTTTGGATTTCTGATAAAGTATGTTGAAGTTTCATAAAATGTAGGATGCAATGTTTATTGCTTTTATTATGTTTATTTTATGTATTTCATGTGGCTTATTTTCCCTCACCAATATGGTGTTATTATATGTGATGTTGTGTTTTATTTCAATTTTTGCAGGAGAATTTGTTAAATTTATTTGAATATACATGAATTTACCATGATTTCCAAAAAAAAAAAAAAAAAAAAAAAACTCTTACATACTGTTATTATAAAATCTGTGATTGTATAAATTTGTAAAAAATTTAATATAATTACTATATGCATAAAATATCACAACTTTAAGAAATTGCTGTTACATTTAGTTTTGACAGTAAAATTAATTTGCAATAAATTTTTTTTATCAAATATAATATTTCTTTGTAGTGTATTTATATTTATAAATTAACAAAAGTATTTTTATTTTTATTTTTTTGGAACAAAATTACATTTTTTTTAATCAAATATAATATTTCTTTGTAGTGTACATATTTATACCTTTTGGCTATGCAAATGAACAAATCTTAATTGATCTTAGTGAAAACTTATAGAATTAAAAATTTACGGTGTATTAAAAAGTCTTGATAAATTGCGTGGTTAACTTGAAAGAGAATTGATTTAAAAAAAATATTGTAAAAAACATGAGAATTGATATCATAATGTTTTCTTGTGATTTGCAATTTATTGAAAACTGATAAATAATAACTAAATATCATATTCTTCTAATATTCTCTCCTCCATCTTTTTGAAAGAATGATTCCATCTGCTATTCTTCTACTCATTTTTTTTAATTTTCTTTTTCATCCTTTTTTGTTAGAATCTATATTATTATGATATCTCAAGAAATTAAAACCCTGGTTAATGGGTTTTATATAAATGTTATCTTATTTCCACAGAACCAAAGACATGATTATCTTTCTTCCACTTAGATTAATTATACATATTTCTGATTCACTTATTGTTTTCAATTAAATTTTTGAGCTTTTGAAACAATTAGATTTGAATTTTTTTTTTTTTTTTTTTTGTAAATATAAAAATTATTTGAATTTTTGTAAGTTGACATGAAATAACAGATGAGAAGGGAACAAGGATCAACAAGCCCAACATCTAAGAGTCGCCCACAGCCCAGGCACGCCGCCAAACGGCCCTTATTAGTCATATCCCTCCCTTTAACCTCAATCCACTCTATATGGCGTCACAAAATTCCCACCCTTTTGAATTAACTTTATCAAAAGTTAATATACCAATTACTATAAACTTGAAGAATATGAGCTAGTTTGATGATGAACATATGTGTCTGATCTGTTGAAGATTTTTGCGTTGTGATAATTACTTGGTTTGGTACACATAGAGAGCAATAACTCAAACGTTATGATGACATTAAATGTACGTACACAGTGGTGAAGAGATTTGATTAGATTTATTTGAAAAGGATTAAGGACATATGTCCCCCCGCAACACATGCATTGGTTGTTATAATAAACAAATCAAAACTACGTGGATAAAATTTGATAAAGTATTAATTAATAATTTCAATAAATTAACACACACAAATATATGTACGGCCTACCACTTTGGGAATAAAATTGTACATGGCCAAAACGCATCATATATAAACCCCACAACTTTTATGAATTTCACAATTAGCCTTTTAATCAATTTTTTCAACACATTAAATACATAATTTTTACGTTTTGATAGTATCACTCTCAAACTTGATATTTCTTTCTTGTATGGATTATAGTATCCATTAACTAGTGTCTGATATAATTTTTACACACACGATAGATAATATCAAAGGTATGATTCATACTTGTGGCTATGTCATATCTGCATATGGAGTACGATTCAAATACCTCTAGTGAACTTGATAGGCGGTTACTTTACATATATGTTATGTCATATTTCCTCTTTATTTGTTGTTTTTTTAATTGTTTCGTGTATTTTCACTTTGTTTTATATATTTTAGGTGTTTTGAAGATTTATTACAAAATGGATAGTAAATTGCTTGTTTTGGGAGCTAAAACATGCATTTGAAAGAAGTAGTGAAGTCCTAAGATATGGGTGTGCCTTCTAAAAAGGAGAATTTGGAGTACAAAAGTGAACTAGTCCTATCCCACGCTCGTGGCTTAAGCATATTATGGATCTTGTGAATTTTTTTCAGTATTTTATTTTAGAGATTTTTCTATTCGGTTTATGAAAAAGGAGAAACAATTATTTCTTGTATTTTTTTTTTAGGATTTATGTTAATTAATTCTATTGAAGAGTTAATTCCTGATTAAGATTCCTTGTAGCATGAGGATTTTTCTCTTTTTGCATTTCTTCCTATTTGTAAAGTGTTATGTGGGGAGAAGAGATAGATTTTTCGAGACAATTTCATTTTTAGACAGCTTTTAGCTTTAGTTTTAGTTTAGTTTTTAGTTTTCAGACAACTTTTTTTTTTCCACCAAAAACGTGATTTTGAGGAACACTAGAAGAAAGCTAGGATTTTGGGAAGTCTCGATCCATCCTTCATGAACGATTTCTTCAACTCTCTAGTCTATTCTAAACGATTTGTTTGGTTGTTTTTGGTTTGATCAAGAGCTAAATCTACCAAAACTAAGGCTATAGTCGATCCTGACAAGAATATTTGTAGTTTATTCAATTTTAATACTTGACTTATTGTTTTTCATGAGATTATGTTATGGATGCTTAATGAATGCATGACCATTAATTTCATTGATCATATTTAATTTTTAAATGACCCAAATGACTAAATTAACATAATTGCATAACATTACGTTGCTTTTGTTACTAACTACTGTGTGCCATGTTTTCATGTGATTAATACTTTCTTTCTTAATTGCTTAAAACCGAACAAATTTTTAAGTGTTTAGGTTAAGAAATAGGATTACCAGTCCTAACCGATATTAATTATTTGCGACATTAAAAATCATTGAAATTTAATTAAGTTAATTGCATAATTGGGAAATTGCTAGTTTGAATACTAGGTAAACCAAATGCCTTAATTAGTCCATCCATTTATTTATCTACCACTTTTTAGTGCTTTTTAGTATTTTTTTTACTAAAACATCGAAATTCATTCACTAAAGATCAGAAACAATTACAGCCCTGATTAAAGAAGGACAATTAAACCATGTCCTTCTACATGTCGAAGAATCAGCTGCTCTAGCTAACAAATGAGCAGCTTGATTTGCAAACCTTCTAGCATAAACGATTGATCTTTTTTAGTATTAGTTTTAGAATTAGACAATAAAACAATTGAGATTAATATATCTTAATCTACATCTTTTTTATCCTTTATTGCTTGATCGACACGTCAGAACTCTAAAGTCTTCTACATTCATCTGAAATTATATTATGTGTTAATTAACGGATAATACAACTCAGACAAAATGAATGTGTCAAGTTCGGAACTAATAATATTAAAACAGAAATATCGTGTACTGAATAAAAATTAATCAGGGGACCAATTGCATAATCCATAAAATTTACGGGTCCAAGATGCGATTTGGCATTGTATGTGCATATGTGGTGGTCCATAGGTGAAAATTATTATCCACATGTCTTCTAGCTTTGATTGATACAATACATGATATATGTATATATGTGTTTGAGTGACCACTTGGCGCACTGTTGATATTCTTTTGGATACTGAAATGTCACCATAATTAGCTACAATTTGCATGTTTTGTTCAATAATGTTTTAAATCAATCAAAATTGAAAGAAATAATATAAAAGAGAAAAGCAGCCTTACTGTCTGATTTGATTTATGAAAACAGAAGGACAAACCCATAAGAAATTATAATCGTATGAATGAAGATGGGGCTTTCTTTTGAAAAAATGATAGGTTGAATGGTAGCATCTAACTAACCCCTGCATTGCATTAATTGATTTTTTTTTTTTTTTTTTTTTTTTCCTTTTCTATTAATCTTCACCAGAACTTCTCAACCTATACACAATGCCCACACCATTTATCCATTATTATCAACTACTCCTTTTAAAGCGAACTTCTCACGTGGGTACTCATCATACATGCACCCTCAATTTACTAATTGTCAATTTAATTTGCTTTTTTAAGTTTAATACTTATTTTTTAAATTTTATTATAGAACATATTAATTGCGGTCAGTTTAATTAATTACAAATGGACGCTTTATTCTAAAATTTCAATATTTTTTTTTTTTATTATAAGAATGAAAATTAGATTCGTCCGTACATTTTAAAAGTAAAA
This sequence comes from Euphorbia tirucalli, assembly GCA_039660915.1. Taxonomy (NCBI): domain Eukaryota; kingdom Viridiplantae; phylum Streptophyta; class Magnoliopsida; order Malpighiales; family Euphorbiaceae; genus Euphorbia; species Euphorbia tirucalli. The sequence continues at coordinate 20,982,918 of CM077639.1, forward strand.
AATGACTCATACTCCATTTGTTTCTCAATATATTTCATCAACCACGTATAAATTAGATTCTCCATGATTAGTTTATCTTTAATATCTCTTTTTTACAGTATCAGAAATAATAATAAGAGCTATTATTGAGTCTTATCTATTTGGATCAAATAGTTTTTTGACATGGTATTAGAGGATCTTAGACCTAAAGATTGAGGGTTCGAATCCTGACAACTCCGTTTGTTGATTAGATTTCAACACATGGTTGAGTGTGCATGTATTGTACATCCTTCAAGGGGCATTCGCGTGCGGAAAAGTACCACAACAACAACAACAACAACAACAACAACAACAACAACAATAATAATAATAATAATAATAATAATAATAATAATAATAACCTTTCAATACATTCTTTCCAAAATACCAAACACATTAATTCTCTCTTCAGTAATGAAAATTAATTACAAACATTCGTAAAATATCATATTTTGTTATTTCTAAAATGCCCGAGCTATAAAAGGCAATAAGAAATTAAGGAAAAATCAAATTTTTTAAAAATGCTGCAAATCATGCAATTAGATATAAAAGGAAATTAAATCGCTTGCACTAGTATTACCTTGGTAAAACAATGGTAAAAACTTTGTGAAAACAATGGTGATACCTTGTGATATCTCAGTGAAACTTAAATGAAGCTTTTGTATATGTATTTTTGTTTTTTTTTTTTTTTTTAAGTTGTTTAATTATATTGATGCTGTTTTCAAATGTACTGCATTATTTTAGTGAAGCCTTGGTAAAAACAATGTTGATACCGTAGTGATACTTAAGTTAAACTATTGATATCCTAGTGATACCATTTGTGATACCAAAAATCTTATTAGTTTTGTGAAATCTTACTGAAAGTGGTGATATCTTGGTATGACCTAGGTGATAGATTCGGTTGAGAATTCTTCATCGGATCCGGATCTCTAATGAGGAAAAACCTACTTGCGCTGAATCCCTTCAAGACAAAGTGGATGAGACACTAGTAACTTTAGGGCTATGCTCCGATACTTAAGTTAGCCTTTCGAATATGAGTTTAATCTCTGGCTATATTAGCTTAGTGTGAACCTGTCTCTTACCTCTCTGCTTACTCCCTTTTATAAGGTCAGTTGTTAAGATTGACATGGACTAGAAATGCCCACTGTCCTTGTCAGAGTCATATTAGGAGAGAATAGCCTCAAATCCACATGGGGTATGAGAATCCTTCTAGAACACGCCTTTTGAGTAGAGGTAGGCTTTAAGGAGGATACTGCCTCCCGCTTTCTAGAAGACTCCATGGACGTCAAATCCAAATGACCGGATCTAACCACCAAATCCCACCTAGCCGACTCGTAACTACAGCCCATCCTCACTGGAGATCCAGTACTAAAGTACTTGGATGTCATCATGAGCTACTACTTGAAACTTGTATAAAATGTAATTTTGCCATTTTTATACCTTATTTCTAGTTATCTTTATGCTAGAAATAAAGAAAGTTTTTTAGAATTTGGCCTCTTCGGATGACATTTTGCGCAAGAGTTTACACATATCTTTTTTTTTAATTCAATGGATATATCCTTCTTTTCACTATTTTTTTTTCTGATGTAATTAACAATCTCACTCATTTCTTTTTGTAATTCTTTATTCTTTTTTGACATTTCTCTAGGTCTCTTCAATATATTCCTCTATCATCAATATATATATATATATATATATATATATATAGAAACAAGTGATTAAGAGTTTAAATCCTAATGCCTCTAGTCATTAATAGATTATTAATAAATAAGGATGAAACTATGTTGTATATGTTCTAAGCTCAAAAAATATTCACATTCAAGATAATAACAATAATAATAATAACACCATAATTATGTATCTTATTAAATTGTTGTGTAAATAGCGTTTAATAAATAATAATAATAATAATAACAACAACAACTCATCTTAGTAAATAGTAGTAGAATTAGTATAATATTGATGATTTAGAAACAATCTAATTAAATATCAACCATATATTAATTTTTTTATCAACTATATCTAATAATTAGTGTAATATCAATTAGTCTAATTACTATTTATTGATATATCATTTCAATTTCTGTAATTCAATATAATTAAGTCATGGTAAGAAATTTATCATAATTAATTTGATTGATCCATATCTAACAAATTTTCAGTTTTCATATTACTTTGACTCATAATATTTATATTATTTAGTCATTATTTACTTACTTATAATCCAAATCTTAAGGAAAAAAAAAACAAATGTTATTTCTAAATTTGTTATTCTTTAATTATTATTATTATTATTATTATTATTATTATTATTATTTAGTTTTCAAAGTTAATATTATGAAATTGATTGGTTTACTGATATTATTTCCTAATTTTTTTAGTTTTTAAAGTTAATATTACAAAAATGATTGGTTTACTGATATTTTTTCTTAGACTATTATGAGCCGATTACATAGTAACATAAAGTTGATTCGCGGATTAATTGAATATAATGAACTCCCACATGCATACATCATTAGAAATCTATCGATCATTAGTTTATTGATAGTTTTTTTTTTATAGAGTATTATAAGTCGATTAAAAACATAAGGTTGATTCATGGATTATTTGAATGTATTAAGTTCTCATTGTTGTATTAATTTGTTTACTTATTGAACATCTACTCATTTGTCTTCCCCTATATGTCTCTCTTATGAATCAAAATTACATTATCATCCATTAATTAGAAGTTGATTGCCACTTAAACTTGGAATGTTGCAATACTTAGAGAGCTTTTTGAGCAGCCTTTTGTAAAATAGCCATTTAAACAATAGCTTTTTTTTACTGCCGTTTTTGTATAAGAAAAAATTTGTATAGTAAATCATACTAATTTGTACATTATTCCAATTACTAAATCCACTTATATGTTAACTTTTTTTAATTGATTTCTATATATTTATTTCTTTATATTTCATATGTTACATTTTCTTTTTTAATCTGTTCAGGTGAATATAGTAAATTGAATGATGATATTAATTATTTTTTTTCCACGGAATCAATTGATATATTAATAATTTATTTGACGAGTTTGACATGTATTTAATTAGTATAATAAGGGTTGAATTTCACCTAATTCATTTCTTATGTTTGACTTTTGGTTAATTAACCAAAAGTAGTACTGATCGATGGTGGAAGTGCAGGTATTAGTTAACTTACATTATTTTTTTCAATTTAATTAATTATTGATAACATATATATAAAATGATATATAAAATATGTATAATATACAATAAATATGTAAATGAGTTTTTCAAATTAACATTTATTTTAGAAATTCTCTAAATCACCCTCTTGCATAACCGGTAGATTGCTATATCTGTTTTTTACATCGGTGGATAAGTTGACTATGATTTTTTACCTTATCTACTGTTGTAAATAGCCGATATCTCTCATCTGCTTGTGTGACCAGTGGACATGTATTTTCTCTTGTCCTTTCGCTTTGTGGGCTTGCCATATTAACCACATTTATGGATCCTCAAACAGAGAAGTAGGTCATTTTGAAATTAATTAAAAAAAAAAAACTAGAGTTTTCCTAAAATTGAGAAATTGAAGAATTGTAGGCAGATTCACGTATATAATAGTAATTGGGAGCTAGCAACACGTTCAAAATGAACATATGGCGGCATACATCCAACTAATTAAATTTTACAATGAATTCGAAATGTTGTGTACAATTCATTTCCATTTGATTTTGGTCTTTCAAATGCAATGCTATTGCTGGGTTCTTTGCATCTTTTCTTTTTTTCAGAAGTACATTTCCGGATTTTCAGGATATGTGTCTGCTCTTTTTTTTTGGTAGAGTTTGTTATGCATTAAAAGCATTCAAAGAGATAATAACTCTTCATATCTCTTTTTAATAAATAAATTTAAAAGATTTTTACATGTTAAAGCAATCTATTTTTTTAAAAATTATCACTAAATATTTTTCACAAATTACATTTACGATAGTTTTCTTCAAACGTGTAATATCTTTCTCTCTCTAAAAGATTTGCATTTCTTAATTTTAATTAAAAACAAATTTCTTAATTTATCTCTGTATCCATTCATTTTTTCATCATTTAATTTTAGATATTTTTTTTCGTTTTCTTTTTGTCTTCAAAACGGGATCATATATATATATATATATATATATATATATATATATATATATATATATATATATATATATATATATATATCGTTTTTTATACTAATAATTGCACACAATCTACAAACATTATATATATATACCACTTTTATACTAATTTTATACCACTTTTCGCTTTTATTTTATTTATTTTGCACGTCTATTGCTTTTATATTTTATACCATATATATATATATATATTCATCTTTGTTTTTTTACACTAATATATGTATTTATCTTGTGTGCACAAGGGTTGTCCTCTTCCATTTTGAAGTTAGAAGCTGACTCTGTTATTCATGGGTGTAAGGTTGCTCAGAGTGCTCCTCCAATTTCTCATCTATTCTTTGCAGATGATAGTTATCTATTTTTTTTGTGCCACCTTTTTTGAATGTTCTGTTGTGCGTTCTTGTTTGTATTAGTATGAAAAGGCTGGTCAAAAAATTAATTTCATAAAGTCTTCTATTTTTAGTGGAAATGTGGATATTGATATGAGACAGCTTTTGGTTATTATTTTAATATGTTGTTGGAATCTGTGTCTAACAAATACTTGGGTAGGCCTTTGTCAATCGGTCAGAATCAGGTAGCTTCTTTTGGTTTCTTGAAGGATCGAATTTGGAGGCGTGCCGATTCCTAAAGGTTAAAATTTTTGAGCTAGGGTGGGAAGCAAATTCTGGTTAAGTCTATCCTTCAGTCTATTCTGGCTACACTATGAGTCTTTTTCGCATCCAGTTAGTCTTTATGACATAAGCTCCTCAATTCCTTATGGTGGGCTTCAAGTAATGGTGATAGGAGGGGAATTATTTGGCAATAGTGGGAATTACTTTGTCACCTTATGAAACTTAGGGGTATGGGTTTCAAGAACCACATTGATTTCAATCCAACACTTCTCAGTAAATAGTTATGGCGATTTCTCATTAATTTTGATTCCTTGGTTTTTTGGGTTTTTCCAATCTTGCTACTTTAATGGTGGCAATGTTCTTACTGCTACTCGGACAAATTCTCCAAGTTATGTTTGACAAAGTCTTTTTTCTACTATGGATTTCTTTCGATCCAATATTAGATGAGAAAAATCTCAATCCTTAATGATTCACGGTTGTTACATTTGGATCATCATAAGTTGGAGAGTGAGGATGATAATGTTTTGAGGGATAAATGTGTTTCATGATTAATTCATTAGTTGAGGTACAATTGGGATGATGATAAGGTGAGAGCATGTCTTAATGCTCGACAAGCTGAGGTAATCTTGAAAATTTGATTTCTTATTCATCCTTGAAGTGATTTTCCTTTTTGGCCCATTGAGGTGGCAGGTCACTATACAATGAAGAGTGCTTATCAGAACAATAATGCTTTCGTAGAATTGTACATGGAACCTGAATCTACCTCCTAAAATTTTCATTTTTCTCTAGCATATTCTTAATCATGTGCTTCCCACTAATGATACTTTGCTTAGGAAAAATCTTATTTTGGACCCCATCTGTAGGACTTGTGGTATTGCAGTTGAAGATGTGGATCATGTATTCTTCCACTGTCCATTGGTGGTTTCCGTTTGGCAGTGTGTAGGTGCACAACAACTTTCTGTCTTTTTTTTTTCTCACCTATCGTACTTTCCTATAGTGAGTGGGAGGTTTCAAATTTATAGTCTATTCAACAGGCCATTTTTCTCTGCTAGCATCTTTGGTTTGCAAGGAATAAGATAGCTTGGGATTATGTCCTACTCTCTCTATCAGCAGTGGTGCGTGCATCTCAAGTCTCCCTTCATCATTGGTCATCGATGCAATAATTGCGGTTTCTGGTAAATGATGTTGCAGCTTCGGTAGATGCGACAGCTGTTATTACGGTGTCTGATTCTATGTAGCAACAGTGGGTTGATTTCCTTTGGCATCCTCCTACCAGTTTCTTTAATCAAATGTAAATGCTAATGTGGCAATTTTCCCAAACAGTGGTCTAGGTTTCTTATGGTATTTGTGTTCATAATTTGTCAGGCTCATTCTTGGGAGCACAAGTAAACTTTTATCCACTGGGTTTAGATGTGTTGATGGTTGAGGTGCTAACGGTTAAAGAAACTTTATCATTGCTACATGGTCTTCATTATTCTCATTATTTTAGAAACTGATTTCAGTATCCTATCTCTAGATATTATTTTGGAACAATTATAGCTGATTGCAAATTACAAGCTTCGAGTTTTGTGAGTTGTCAGTTCAGTTACATCAGCCTCCACCAAGGAGAATGGTCACACGGTCACAAACTGGTTCCTTAAAAAATAGGCTCCAAAGGCCTTTGTTGGCTCGGCATCTAAGATGCCCAACACTTTTTAGCAAGCTTACAAAGTTCCTAAATGGCACCAAGCCATGACAGAAGAGTACAATGCCTTGATCAACAATGGAACATGGGTTCTTGTACCACCTGATCAGTAGCAAAATGTAGTTGGATGCAAATAAGTGTATCAGCTAAAAACCAAGGTGGATGGAAGTATAGATCGCTTCAAAGCACGGTTGGTTGTGAAGGGGTTTCACTAACGCCCCGGTGTTGATTATTTTGAGACTTACAACCTGGTTATTAAGCTTGCTACCATTCGACTGATGCTATCTATTACTGTTACTTCGAATTGGACTGTAATATAACTAGATGTCTCCAATGCTTTCCTCCATGGCAACTTAGATGAAGTTGTTTACATGTAACAACCCCCTGGTAACAGTCCTCTATCACCCTCCAACTTGTCTTACCCATCTTTTATCTGCTTTTTAATCTATAATCTTTTCCTTAAAAAAATTAAGGCTCTATAATATTTCGATTTTTTTTTGTTTTTTAACGAGAAGAAAATGATCATTCCATTGCATATTATTTTACTTTTCCATTTCATATATATATATATATATATATATATATATATATATATATATATATATATATATATATATATATATATATATATATATATATACTATAACCATAATATTGATGTGTCATTTTCTCAAATTAACTTTTATATTAATTTTTTCTTTTATTTTTCTAGTCGTTTATCTACATTTTATAATCCCTAAAATTTCTACAAGAATCTATATATCTATCTTATTTATAAATTAATAACTCTTTTTTGAATTAACTTTAATTTCTTTCATGTTTTATCCCGTTTGATTGATATTAGTTGGTTTGTTTTACCGTTATTTAGTGTATAAATAGAACAATTTCTAATACAATCATTTACTTACTTCATTTAATAGATTGTTTTTCCTTTTTTTCTCTAATTTAGGGATTGTTCCATTTCTCTTTTGTTTTTTTTTTCTTCAATACTTACTTTATGATTTTGTTTTGATATGGTACACTTTTTTGTATTATTTTTGGTGTTGGTGTGATTTGATTATAAATCAGATTTTAGGATTTGTTGCATTTGATCAGAAGCAGAGAATATATTACTTCCTCCGATTTTCTCCATTGGGTAATAATTGGTTGATCTTTGTTTTCCCATTTGACTAACATTTTATATCTATGTATATATTAAAGCTATAACCATAACGCTGATGTGTCCTTTTCTCAAATTTTCTCAAATTAATTTTCATATTAAGTTTTTCGTTTCTTTTTCTATCTATTTACCCACATTTTATAATCCTTAAAATATCTACAAGAATCTATATATCTATAAATCAACAAATCTTTTTTGAATTAACTTAATTACTTTCATGTTTTATCCCGTTTGATTGATATTAGTCGGTTTATTTTACGGTTATTTAGCGTGTAAGTAGAACAATTTTTTATACAGTTATTTACTTACTTCCTTAAATATATTGGTTTTCCTTTTTCACTAATCTATGGATTTCTCCATTTCTCTTTTTTTTTTCTTCAAATTTTTGCTGCTTACTTTATGTTTTCGTTTTGGTACGCTACTTTTTTTTTATATTATTTTTGATGTTGGTGTGATTTGATTATAAATCGGGTTTCTTACATTCGACCAGAAGCAGAGAATGTGTTACTTCTACCGATGTTCTCCACTAGGTAATAATTGGTTGGTCTTTGTTTTTCCCAATTGACTAACATTTTATATCTATATAGTTGTCTTTTCGATCGTCTAGTCGGATGTATATTCAGATCTCTTATTTTTTTAGACGTATTTTGAGGATTGCTACTACGATTATTATGATATTTAGTTAGTGTCTTTTCAACATCAAGAGCTAGAGAGTTGCATGTCTCAATTTTTCATTTTTTTCTTTGTTTGAATTACTATCCATCTACAAGTGATTAATGTAAATGGTTAATTTTTTTTTTTACTTTGTATACACCTGTTTTTGAAAGTAAAGATTTGTTTCCATTTATGATATCAAATAACTAGGCTAATTTTAATAGGACTCAAACTCGAGGTATATCATGGTTAATTTGACATTGTTTCCAACATTTCCTCAATTTTTTTTAATATTTACATTCTAAATAAATGGTGTAGTAACTGGTTTACAGCTGAAAAGGCTCAACATTTCCAAGATTATTTTCAACATTATTTTATTTATGATTTATTATTATTTATATTGCGTGGGGTTGAAATCTAATTATTCTATACAGCACCCTATTAGCTGCTTCACACTCAAAAAAAAAAAAAAAAAAAAAAAAACTAATTTTAATGTTTTTTTGACTGAACTAATTTTAATGTTACGTGAATACAAAAGGAACCTAAGTTTAGCCACCATTTATCACCTCTCTCTCTCTCTCTCTTATCCCATCTCTCTTTCCCTCTCATTTCTTTCTCTCTCTCCTTTTTTTTTTTTTTTTTTTTTTGTTCAAAAAAATTAGGCAACGAAGATTTATAAACATTTAATCACATTCATAATTTTTTTAGTTCTATTTCTTCTACTTAATCTACTATATTAATTATCTTTAAAATTAATAATATCAATTCGATGTAATTAAAAATTTTAGATATTACAATTTATTTTGAAATGAAGTATTTTCATTTAGTATTTTTTATAAGTGTGTAAGATGGCCCCTCCTTACATTTCGTTCTGATTTCACCCTTCACTAACAACAATATCTCAAATTGTTAGATCAATTAAATTTGTATACTAGTAATTAAGCTTTATATATATATATATATATATATATATATATATATTATTTTTCATTCAACATGCTATCAAGTATAGTTTCTATTATACGCTCTGATTCCATTTGTCGGCCTGATGAAAAAACAAAAAAAAAAAACAAATAAACAAAGATATATATGGAGAATATGAAACATAATTCAAATCTGAGTACAATACATCTGAATTAATTATATGTAACTTGATGCCACAACGTCTGTAGCTTCGACTGTACTTTTGTGATGTTTTACACCATCGACTTATTTTATGAGTGGTATAAAAATCCAATTGTGCAAAAGTGGCCTCTTTTTTTTTCATATTTTTGCCATATAAATCATCAGGAGTTAAATGAATTTTCAAAGATTAACTGAAATTTGTTCCGAAACAAATTTGAAAAATTATTAAAAACAGACTGATAATTGAACTAATAAAATATCACAATGTCCTACCTCTTTCAGTATGGTCGTCATACCGAATTAAATTATGTTTGATATCGCACGTAGAAGATGAAATTATGGCATATTAATTTCAATATTTATTTTAATTAATTAATATTTTTATTAATAAAATATAAAAATTCAATTCCTCAAATTAAGAGATTAAAAATCCTTGCAAAGAATGTAGTGTCGAACAATAAACAGCTCTATGAATGACCTCCTTATTCGCATATCACAAAATTATACCTAACAAATTATCTTTGGATGAACAATTATTGATTGAGCTGTAAAATCATCCATAAAATATTAACAATAAACTCTAATAAAATTAAATTTAAACCTTAAAGACTTAATCAAACTCAATGCTTTAAGAAACTAATAACTTGTTGGTTAGGTCACCATACTCCCAAGTCAACACTCTTAGAACCATCTTATTCCTGTAACCAGAAATCCACCATGTTTAACTCAACATGCTCCAATTTTTTCGCTAAAGTTAATAGTTGCAGATCATGCATATTTTCTATTGCCAACAACAATAGAAGACATAAAGAAAACCCGATAAAAAAATCACATAAAAACCCATTAAAGAAAACTAGTAATCTAAACAAAAGCACTGATAAAAAAGAGAAAAAAAAAAAGTAAAAACAAACTAATAAACCCTAGCAAATTTCAAGAAAATTTTCACAGAACACCAATTGTGTACATTAAAAACATAAAAAAATTCTAACAAAAACTCGAGACAAACTCTAGCAAAATCTAGATTATTATTTAATATTAATAGTTATAGTTAATTAATTATTTTTTTTATGAATTATGATAGTCAAACACTAAAACATGCATGCTTTTAATTAATTGTCGTTGATACTTGATTGTAGAATGATTCAACCTTCTAAGTCCAAGCTAAAGTAATTAAAAAAAACCTCTGCAAACCTTATCTAATTAATAAATTAGTTATAAATAAAACCTCAAAAATTGAGTCAAAGATGAGAAACTTGATTAATTATTAATGTGTGTGTTTTATAATAAGAAATATTAAATTTGTGAGCAAATAGTTTTACAACGTAAAAGAATTTTGTTGAAAGTGAACATTACAGCAATATACAAAATTTAATGCTATATATATAGAGTAATAGTATGATCATCAAGTTTGACATGTTTTTTTTATTGTTATGTAGAGCTATGATTAGACTGTTGATATTTCACTAGAAAATTTATTTATTTAATTTTGTAGTAAATGGTATATTTAGAGTTTGATTTAATATAAGCTTCATGAAACATCCATACAAAAGATAGGGACATAATCTTCAAAAGTAACTAACAGGGACAATTAATAGCCGGTTGGCTTGAAAAAGTAGGGAAAAATACTAGGTCTAAGTTCAATGGTTTGGTTAATACTAAGTAAAGTAAGTGTATATGAAATATCAACTGAGACATATCTTATTACAGCAAAAACATATGTCTACAATCAAAGAGTCAATGATAATTCTGTATTTATTAAAATTAGAATATATAAAATTGTGGTATTTTATTGGTTAATGTTATTTGTAGGGAAGGATGCCTGAACACAAACAAAAGCATACCATGTGAATCTTCAACAGGTACTTCACCTGATATGTCCCTCTAAATAATCTTACTACTGCTATATATAAATACACCATAACATCTCAACCTTAAATCATCGATCAGTGTTGTTGAGATGGGGATTCAATTGATGGGAATAGCAAATGCAAAACAAAAACTTCAAAGAAGTCTATCGGCCAAAATAGCTGGTGTTTTAGCATCAAGCAGTAGCAGTAGTAATGTTCCAAAAGGACATATAGCTGTGTATGTTGGAGAAGGTTACAGTAAGAGATTTGTGATTCCAATTTCTTACTTGAATCATCCTTTATTCTTACAGCTTTTACATCGAGCTGAGGAAGAATTCGGATTCGATCATCCAATGGGAGGTCTTACTTTGCCTTGCTCTCAAGACTATTTCATTGCTCTAGTTTCTGCTTTCGGTTCTTAAATCTTTTTTACATTATTATTATTATTATTATACATATATTTCATCTTTTCTTCTTTCTGAATTTTGTTAACAATTTGAGAGTACAACCCTGTCTCAATGCAATATTATGTACCAATTAAGTATGTAAATTAATAATTAATCTCTTTTAGAAATCAATTTCGACCCTCTCTCTCTCTCTCTATATATATATATATTAATTGTTTGCTATATGTTATATATTCCGGAAATTATATTTTGTTTCATACATATTATAAAAAAAAAAACAAAAAAAAAAGGGGAAAGAAAAAAGTAGACGTGGGGATGGGGCCATAAGCTGGGACAACAGAAGCACAAGTGGGCACGTGGGCATATGTGATACTAGGATCACGATCAACCTGCCAATTATCAACTTACATTTCCACACTGTAGCGTCATTATCATTCGCCTATCTTCATCAAATTGTTGCCCCCTTCTATGTAAATAACATAACAAACAAAGTATGTTATTTACATAGAAAGGGAAGCAAATTCAACAGTTCATGATGTTGCTAGAATGGCTATTAGTTCTTTATATTTTGGTTCCAATGATTGGATGGCTCTTGATTGGCTCATTAGGAATCAATGTTTGCAATCAAGGGTTCCCCTTTTTTCTTAATGAAATTGTTTGCTGTTAAAAAAATAATAATAATAACAAACAAAGTGTGGAAATGGCATAATCCAAAAATACCCGCATTATGTTACTCTTTTAGGGTATGATAAAAAAAATACAAATCTTATTTTATAACTAAAAAAATATACTTCTGTAGTACTATAAGATTTCTCTATAAATAAAACCAAAAAATACCATTTTTAAAAAGGTAGATCACTCAATTATATAGCACTAAAAAAGTTATTTCCATAGAATCATGCTTCTACATAATTGCAACCAAATTTTTTTTTTTGCTAACAATTTTTAGATATTGTTGTTATATCAAATTTTAAATTGGCACCAAAAATATTTAGCTCTTAAATTTATTTTTAAGTGAGAAGAAAATGCCTTAAAATGTTGAAACTAATAAGTTCAACGTATAATCTACGATTGGTAGCTCAATCAGTAATATAGTCTGAATTTGCAAATTTCAGACTTAGGTTTAGGTATCATCTTTATGCTATAATTTTTTCATCCACTGGTTAGATCTATTGTTTTACTTTAGTTCACTCACTCTTGCTAGAAAATAATTCTACAAAATATTTTATAAAAGTGATTACTTTTTGGTAACACAAACTATAATTGATTTCTCTTTTCCTATTATGTAACCATATTAGACTTATTCTATATTTGATGTGGACCTGATACACTTGCTAGTGTTAGTCCTTCTAGGACCAACATATTTATATATAATTTTTTTAGTTGTCATATCGTGAAAAATTTCCATTCTCTTCCACATTGATTGGCCAATACTTAGCTTTTTAACCATCGAAGTTCAAACAATCTAAATTAAAACTAATCACCCGTCCTCTCCATAATCCACACCTCTAATCAACCACACCCTAAGTGTATATCGATAACAAAAAGACACACTCAATAAGTATATTAGATATGGATCTTATTAGATGTAGTAAATTAAAATAAAATTTATATAAATAAATTACAGATTACAGAAACACTGGATATGAAATAAATTGAAGAACAGAAATAAATATCGAAATACTTTTTAACCTTAAAACAAAAGAGACAGCAGAGTTGAGGCCTGGAAATAAAGTTTCCTTACGACAATTATCTGCCCGTAGTGGTGATTTGTCTCCCAGGATACAACAACTCTCAAAGGTGAATTGAACTGTGCGAAGCGGACAATCACCCGAAAAGAAGAAAAGACGGCAGCCTATTTAGAAAGAATCAGATTACAGAGAAGGAGGAGGAAAGGAATTTTGGATTTCTATGTTCTCTCTGCAACTGATGGAGAGCAAGAAGAAATAGGTTAATTAAGGGAATTTATTGGATTAATGACATTTAATTGGATTAATTCTCTTATTAAGAGAATTTATTCTGCCAGTTATTTTTCATTTAAAAATAAAACTGACACAAATTTGAAGAGTCTCAAAAAATATCTGGAGAAAATTAGGCAAGCCCGTAGTGGCCCAATTCGGTCTGGCATTCGCGATGCCCACGTCATGCATGTGCGCATTGGGCTTTTGAAGGCTCGAGGCTAGGATTTGCACCCCCCTTGCATGTGCAAGAGAGAGCTTTTGGCTTATACAAGTTAACACCTTACAAAAGTGTGTTTTAATATAAACTCCTTTTCCTTTTTATTTTTTTCCCATGTGGGATAAGTTAACATGAGCCAATTTTCTCCAAATATTCTATTTCATTAGGCTAACTTTGAGCAACAATTTCTCATTCACTACTTGTCTGTTTTGGGTAAATTATATACCGTTGGAAAGCTCATGTTACGAACTGTACAATGACATTAATCATTTGATTTAATACGCTTCCTTTCCATAATATAATTTGGCCCGAAGTTGACAAATAGTCACTAATACATAACCCAATATTTTTCAAATTTCCAACAATCCCCCACATGAATGAAATTGATTGACGAAAACAAAGATAAAAAACGAAGTGGTGATAGTAAACTACAATCGATATTTGCATAGGATAGGTAGGCATCAACCCTTGAACCTTCCCTTGTGCTAGTATATTTACTTTACTGGCTAACTAGTAGACATGATGCCCTTGAACTATTTTGCCATTTGTATAAATGACAATATACCTTACACAAATACCAACATAACACAGTTTTTGGTTCTCATGGTTATGTCCGTTATGGTCATAGACATCTCCTTGTTCTACAAGAGTTTCAGATAACTAAGCCACATTAGTTTCTTTTGAAGCAACCCCACTTCACTCTCACATAGGTGATCTCTTTTGCTCAAACTTGATGCACAAAGAATCATTAAAAGCATAGCTTAACCTTTCCACATTTTATCAATGTTTACATCATAGGAATGGATAAGGGTTTAACCCCCACAGCGACCTCACAAGGTCTATGCAATTAGGTTGTCCCATTGAACCTAGATCTTGGGATCTCCAGTCGACAAGGTTGGGTTTTCCTTCACATAGCGCCTTAAACATTCATGGGCTTTAGTCTGATTCCCCTCGATGTCTTTTTAACTTGATCTCGGTTTAACCCTTTCGTTAGCGGATCCGCAGTGTTATCTTTTGACCCTACAAAGTCAATAGAGATAACTCCCGTTAAGATCAGTTGTCTAACGGTATTATGACGACGACGCATATCTCTTAACTTACCGTTGTACATAACGTTCTATGCTGTTTTAATCGCTGCTTGATTATCGCAATGTACACAAATTGTGGGCACAGGCTTTGGCATTCTGGAATATCTTCTAAGAAATTCTGTAACCATTCAGCTTCCTCTCCGGTTTCATCCAAGGCTACAAACTCAGCTTCCATAGTGGATCTAGTTCTAATCGTTTGCCTTAAGGATTTCTAGGACACTGCTTCTCCTCCTAGAGTGAACACATACCCACTTATACCTTTAGAATTCTTGATGTCAGCTATCCAACTGGCATCAGAATACGCTTCTAGTACTGCAGGTTCTCTAGTATAGTGCAAACCATAATTATGAGTATATCGTAAATACCTTAGTATTCTTACGATAGCTACCCAATGAATCTTTCCTTGATTACTCGTATATCTGCTTAAACTACTTACAGTGTAAGCAATATCAGGTCTTGTACAACTCGAAAGGTACATCAGACTACCTATAACCCTAGCATATTCCACTTGCTCTATGCCTTCACCTTTGTTTTTGGACAAATGTTGACTAATATCTAACGGAGTTTTGGCTATACCAGAGTCATTCTTGTTAAACTTATCAAGTATCTTGTCCACGTAGTGTGACTGAGTTAAAATGAGACCGTTAGGTGAACGTCTAACTTGGATGCCTAAAATCAAATCCGCCAGTCCCATATCCTTCATGTCAAATCTGGAATTTAACATGTTCTTGGTACTTTTTACCATCTTTTCATTGCTTCCCATAATAAGTATGTCATCAACATATAAGCATAGGATAAAATATCCTTCAGTTGTAGTTTTGACATAAATACATTTGTCACACTCATTGATACGATAGCCACTAGCCATTACGGCATCATCAAACTTTTTGTGCCATTGTTTTGGTGCTTGCTTTAAACTGTATAAAGACTTCACCAATTTACGGACTTTCCTTTCTTGACCTAGAACTACACAACCTTCAGGTTGTTCCATGTAGATTTCTTCTTCAAGATCTCCATTCAGAAAAGCTGTTTTCACATCCATTTGATGTACCTCAAGATTCAGTAAAGCGGCAATAACAAGTACCATCCTAATGGATGTTATTCTCGACACTGGAGAATAAGTATCAAAGTAGTCCAGGCCTTCCTTTTGTCTATAACCTTTTATAACCAAATGAGCCTTGTACTTATCAATTGTTCCATCGGCTTTTAATTTCCATTTGAAAATCCATTTAGAACTTAGTGGTTTAGTTCCGAGAGGAAGATACACTAATTCCCAAGTATGATTTTGCAGAATGGAATCAATCTCACTCCTTATGGCTTCTTTCCATAAAGGACTTTCCGTTAAACTTACAGCTTTTTTGTAAGTTTGTGGTTCAGCCTCTAACATGTAGGTTAGAAAATCTAGACCGAAAGATTTTTCCACCCTTACCCTTTTACTTCTTCGAGGTTCAACCTCTATGTCTATCTTATCCTCTTTTTGAAGATCTTAAACATTCTCTTCAACCTCTTGTTGAAGTTCTTCACCATTCTCAACTTCATCATGTTGACCATCTTAACTGTCGACTTCAACAGTCTCACGAGACTATTTAGATCTCGACCCCACATCGTTTTGTTTGCATAGAAACACGTTTTCAAAGAACGAGGCATCCTTTGACTCCATGAATGTATTCTTGTGTATTTTCGGGTTTTTAGATTCATGCATAAGAAACCAATATGTGTTACTGTGTTCCGCATATCCAACGAAAATACAATCCACTGTCTTTGGGCTTATTTTCATTCTCTTAGGTAATGGGGCCATTACCTTTGCAAGACACCCCCACATTTTCAAGTAATTATAAGAAGGTTTTCTACCTTTCCATAATTCATAAGGGGTTTCGTCTTGTTTCTTACGGGGTACCTTGTTTAAATGGTAATTTGGTGACAACACAGCATCCCTCCACATATTTTGTGGTAACCCAAAACTAGTTAGCATCACATTCATCATTTCCTTTAAGGTACAATTCTTGCATTCAGCTACACCGTTAGATTAAGGATAGTATGGTGATGTTACTTTATGAATAATACCATGTTTGGAGAAAAACTCGCCAAATGGTGCAACATATTCACCACCATGATCACTTCTTACCACTTTAATCTTTTTATTAAGTTAGTTTTCTACTTCTTGCTTATAGAGAACAAATTTCTCTAAAGCCTCATCATTACTTTTAAGCAAATGCACATAACAGTATTTTGTGCTATCCTCTATGGAGGTAATAAAATATTTATTTCCTCCCCTTGATTGAACAAACTTCAAGTCACAAATATCTATGTGTATAAGATCAAGTGGTTCTGAATTTCTTTCAATAGAATGAAATGAAGATCTTGTCAATTTTGTCTCTACACAAATTTCAAATTTATGGTTTTTATCAATTTGAAACATGGGAATATGATTCAAGTTAATTAAACGTCGCAACATATCAAAATTAACATGTCCAAGTCTACTATGCCATAAATTATAAGACTCAATAATATATGCAGAAGAAACACTATTCTCATTCATTTCAATTGAATTTGATTTACAACAGATATAATTAAATTTGAATATCCTATTACATTCAAATCCCTTGCCCACATATATACCCCCTTTACACAAAATAAATTTCTGAGACTCAAAAACCATCTTGAAGCCATGTGAGCTCAAGCGGCTCCCAGAAACCAAATTCTTCCTCATTTCTGGAACATACAAAACATTTTGCAGCTTCACTTCTTTCCTAGAAGTCATTTTCAGAATGACAGTTCCATGTCCATTGATCTTTGAAGTAGCAAAATTGCCTATGTACAGATTCTCTCCTTTCTTTGTAAGAGTCAATCCAGCAAAAGACCCTTTGTCACAGCAAATGTGGCGTGTAGCACCAATATCAAGCCACCATTCTCTTGGGTTCGAGTCAACCGGGTTGACTTCAGAAATCACTGCACACAGATCAATGTCAGACACATCTTTAGCAATTTCTTCCATAACATTTGCGTCCTTTTTGTTTAGCAACCTACAATCAGAGGACTTATGTCCCATTTTGTTGCAATTAAAGCTTTTTCCATTAAACTTTGGTTTCTTGGAAATGCCCCCTTTAGGTCCCAATTTGGACTTAGATCCAGCAAGCTGTTTGCCCTTCTTAGGGTCTTTCTTGACCTCCACAACATTAGCTCTAGCCACAGCTTGATTAGTAGCAATAGAAGCTTTCCTCTCTGATCTTCTATTATCTTCCTCAATACAAAATCGGACAATCAGATCCTTAATAGACATCTCTTTCTGTTTATGCTTAAGATAGTTTTTGAAATCACTCCAACTAGGTGGAAATTTCTCAATGATTGCAGCCACTTGGAAGGTTTCACTAGTCTTTATTCTTTCAGCTTGCATCCCATGCATTAAAAGCTGGATTTCTTGCACTTGACTCACATCAGATTTGGAATCAACCATCTTGTAACTAAAGAATTGGCCTACTAAGTATTTCTTAGCACCAGCATCCTCAGTTCTGTACTTCCTATCCAAGGAGTCCCACAATTCCTTTGTAGTTCATTTAACAGTGTAAACCTTATACAAATCAGGAACCAATCCATTCAAAATGTGGTTTCTGCAAAGGAAATCCAAATGATTCTAACTGCAAGAACCAGCTAAGCCCAGCACTAAGACTAACCCGCTACCAACATTTGAGAAGCGGGTCAACATGGTGCATTCAGGACTCCTAGGTAATTTCATCTTTGCTTAGATCCTTCAAGAAAATCCTGCAATTTAGGCTGTAGCGATAGAAGAAGCTGAAGTGGGGTCAGAATATGAAAAGAAGGCATAACAGAAAGAGATCAAACCGATAAGCTTGAATGACCTTCATTCCGAAGATCAGTATGAAGATTTTGGAGGAGAGGAGTCGGTTAAGACTCTAGCCTTTGAGAAGTTGAAAGTTCAGAAGGTCCAGAATGTGACCCAGAGTGGCAGGGTGTATCAACCAGCAGATCAAGTGAAGGACAAAGCCCCGATGACTGGGTTGGGTAGTACGTCAGTACCGGAGGGAGTGGAGAAAGAGGACTTAGTTATTTCATAGTTAAAGAAGACTCCCGCACAAGCTAGCTTATGGCATTTGCTTCTTCCCTCTAAGGAGCATAGGGCTGCTTTAGTGAAGAAACTGTCAGAGATTGAAGTCTCTCCTATAGCTTCACCAGAGACTATGTGCTCTTTGTTGGATAAGGTCCATTCTGGGACTCCTAATATTGTTTTTTCTGAGAAAGATCTGCCTGGTGAAGGAAAGGCTCACAACAAGGCCCTTTACATTAGGGCCCACGTGATGGATAAGGTGATGCCGTGTGTGATGGTGGATGATGGCTCAGCTCTGAACATATGTCCACTGAAGGTGCTGCCATGTTTGGGCCTAAATGATGATTTTCTGAAAAAGTCCTCAACAGTAATCCGAGCATACGATGACTCCAAGAGAACAGTGATAGGGACTTTTGAAACTGAAGTAGAGGTTGGACCAGTCAAGTCCATGGTCGTTTTTATAGTGATAGATATCCCGATCACCTTCTCCTTACTGTTAGGAAGGCCATGGTTCCACCCTCTAGGAGGTGTCCCTTCTACATTGCACCAGAAGATTAAGTTCTCGATGAATGGTGAGATAGTGACTTTTGAGGCGGATGCCCAATCGGTGATTGCTGCTGTGAATGCAGGCGTTGTCCCTTTTGGCAGGTTCAAGTTGTAATGATCCAGGAGGAGGAAGCTACAGATGCTCCTATGGTGATCTATGAAAATTATATGTCAAAGTGGCTATCTCGATATTTGTATAAACAGAACTTTATACCGGGTATGGGACTTGGAATCAACTTGCAAGGAGTACCTGAATTCAATATTGATTCAGGGAAACCAAAACGGTATACAGAAGATACATCTGAGCAGAAAAACCAAAGAAGGGGCAAGAATGGCAAGGTTATAATGAAACCATTCCTAAAGGCAGGTGAAGAGCTTTACAAGGGCCAAGCCGAACCAGTAAGGGTTGGAAATGTTGAATACCTCAACTTTGAAATCTTTGCTGATGTGGTTGACTTTGAGAAAAGCCAGGAGGAACCAGTGGCCCCCGTGGTGGTAGAAGAAACAGCTGCTAAGTCTGATGTTCTGCAATGTGAGGTGTGAGCGGACGACCTTTTAAAAAAAGGGGCCACGGCAAAGCGGACTGGGGAAAAGGAAAATTATTATAGATTATTTTTGGAAAAAGGGTTTTGTTTATCTTAAATTAGATAATTGTTGATTTAATTTGGAAATTCCTTTGTAGAAAACATTTTTCCGTTTTTAACTTAAAGACCTCGAAACTTAAATCCCGAGATCAGTGACAAAGTCGCCACCCGGATCAGCTCATCCAGGAATTCTGGTACAGCTCCCTATCGAGGACAGACTGCCGTACCTAATCCAGAGATTTAGGGTTTGGGCAAATAGCTTACTTAACCTCTAGCTTGCTTTCACTTTACAGTTTATATTACTATATTTAATTCGCTTTATTATCTTTTCCTAATCCCAATTTGTTTATTTTAATTGACCGATGTTAAAGCAAAATGCAGGAAATAAATTATGGGAAATAAAATCATACATTCAAAATATACAAAAGAATAATAGAGGCCGATTATATAACCCAATTGAATAAAAATGGAAAATAATCAATCTCACTTTTACAATCGCCTAAAATACACGATTTGTCTAAAAAAATACAATCGCCTAAAATACACGAGGAATCTATTAATACATCAAAAATAAAAATAAAAAGCTGCAAAACAGAGGGTTAGCACAATTTACAGCACACCACAAATAGGACTTAAAACATGATAGAATGGGGAATTTAGAAATTGGGGACAGGCATTTAGGGGGATAACTAGGTTGGCTAGGCTAGCCGGCCCGGTTAGACCTGGAAAACATTTTGAAACATCCCTGTATTTTTGGTTTTATGAGGAAGTCATTTTGAAAAAAATTTTCCGGTTCAATTTAATTTCACATGTGAGGTGGGTCGGTTTTCGGGAGAATCGGGTCTCCGTTGTTAAATTGTTCTAAATACAAACACACTGAAAATTAAATCTAAGGTCGTGGATGCACACAACAAAATTCATTTTTGGTGATTTTCTGATTTTCTGAATTTTTATGGATTTTTAGAAATTTTTAGGGATTATTCTGGAAATTCTGCTCTCGGATAAGCATTACAGTCGTGGGACTGTAACTATAATCGTACGACTGTAATTACAATCGTGCGACTGTAAATCATCCAATTTCAGGATTTCGCCAAAATTGTTTAAAATAAAACTGAAAGAGAACAATCTGGAAACCAATAACACTCGTACGACTGTATTTACAGTCGTACGACTGTTATTGGTTTCCAGATTGTTGACTGTTCATCAATTCAAGAATAGTTGCACGACTGTTTTTGATTTCCAGGAACAAAAAACGCAGAAAATGGATAAAAATGCACAAAAACACACTAATTCACCCAGAAAACATGAAAAATAAAGGGAATAAAGGATGTTTACCTCTTAGGTGCTTATCCACCATAGGATTGACCCCTGGCAATGCACCAATCCACACCAAATTGCTTCTTTTCTCCTTAAGTTGGGGTTGAGAAGTTTGGTCCAAAATCTCCAAAATGTCACGGATTTTAGTGAAGTTAAAGTCCGAAATTGATTGAGTTTAAGTGTTAAGTCGTTGACCTATGATTTCTATCCGGTTTTAGACTTTAACACTCAAGAATCAAAAGAAAAAGAAGAAGGAAAGCTTGAGTTTTTGTGAGTTTCTTTCTTCCTCCTTTTTCTCTCTTTTCTCTCTCAAATTTCTTTCTCTCTGATCTTCTTCAGCTTGGGGCCAAAAGTCCTTCAACTTCTCTTCTCTTTCTCCTCTTATTCTTCGGTTTCTTGCTGCTAGAACGGAGTAATTAATGCTCCTTCTTTTCTTCTCTTTTTTCTGCTGCAGAGGTATGGGCTTCTGCACCTGCTCCGAGGTTACAATCTTACGACTGTAATTTAGTTACAGTCGCATGACTGTAACGACAGTAGTGTGACACCAGTGATTTTCTTTTGGAACAGAATATTCCGGCGCTTACATGAAGCGTCTGAAGAGATGGCAAAAGCAGTAGAGGTGGCAGAAGAGAAAGATGAAGAAAAAGCTTGTAATGAAGCTACAAAAGTAATTTCAAGTGCATTAACTGCTGCCTTAAGCAAGGCTTTCAGGAAATCCAAGGAAGGGTTTGGTGAGGAGCTGATAGCCAAGGTGAACCTGGACTCTGTGGTTGCCGAAATAGCCAAGATCATGGAAAATGCTAAGGCACAGGTGGCTGAAAAAGAAGCTGAAGCAACTGTAGTCCCGGATAATGCCCTGAAGATGAAGATGGAAGCTGAAGAAGTATAAGGCCCTCCACCTGTGGAGGATGACAATGATTTTGTTGTATCTGTTTCTTCCATTTTCAATATGAACGATGTACTTTATGACAAGTTCAATGCAATGAAATCTTAGTTTGCTTACTTGTGTGATGTTTATCCTGAAAATTCTGTGCATGCATTTAAATCAGCATCAAGCATATTTAGCATACATGACACTGCATTGCATGAAATCAACATAAGTACAGATGAAAACCCTAAAATGGTATTCATTTCACACGAGCTAAAACCCGAGGAAGAGAGAGAATTAATAAGAATATTACAAAAACATGTTAAAGCTTTTGCCTGGTCATATGAAGACATGCCGGGTGTAGACACAGAGATAGCAGTGCACAAGATCCCGACGGACCCTAGGTTTAGGCCAGTAAAGCAGAAGCTGAGAAGACTTAGGCTAGAGTGGGCTATATTGTGAAAGAGGAAGTGGCTAAGTAGAAAGATGCCAAGTTTCTTGAAGTGGTAGAATACACAGAATGGCTAGCTAATACCGTTCCAGTACCCAAGAAAGATGGAAGGGTCTAAGTATGTGTTGACTACCGGGATTTGAATAAGGCATGCCCAAAGGATAATTTCCCACTGCCTCACATTGATGTCCTGGTCGATAGTGCAGTGAAAGTAGCAATGTTTTCCTTCATGGATGGCTTTTCAGGGTACAACCAGATCCTGATGGATGTGATTGACAAGGTGAAGACATCGTTCATCACAGAGTGGGGTACCTTCCGCTACAGAGTGATGCCCTTCGGATTAAAGAATGCTGGAGCCACTTATCAAAGGGTTGTCACAACTCTATTACATGATATGATCCATAAAGAAGTCGAAGTGTATGTCGATGATATGCTTGTTAAATCAACGACCGGGGAAGAACATCCTATTATCCTGGATAGATTTCTTACACGCATTGGAGAATACAACTTGCGGCTTAACCCCAAGAAGTGTGTATTCGGAGTCACATCAGGGAAGCTGTTGGGCCATGTAGTCAGCCAGAGGGGAATAAAAATGGACCCAGATAAAATCAAAGCCATACGTGATATGCCAGCTCCAAAAACAGAAAAGGAAGTCCGATCATTTCTGGGTTCCTTACAATATGTCAGTCGTTTCATAGCACGGCTGACTTCCACCTTTGAGCCAATCTTCAAGTTGTTAAAGAAAGATTAGCCGATTGTGTGGGATGACAGATGTCAGCTAGCATTCGAGAAAATCAAAGCTTATCTGGTAAATCCACCAGTCCTAAGCCCACCAATTCCAAGGAAGCCTCTGATTTTGTACTTGGCCGTTGAAGATTCCTTTGTAGGGGCAATGTTGGCACAGGAAAAAGATGACAGAAAAGAGCATCCCATTTACTACCTCATTAAGAAGCTGCTAGAATATGAAACCAAATACACACTAGTGGAGAAGACGTGTGTGGCAATGATCTGGCTGACTAAGAAGCTGTGTCATTACTTCCAGTCCTACAAGATACAAGCCGTGGCTAAGGTGGATCCAATGAAGTATCTGTATGAAGCACCGGTGCTAGTCGGAAAGTTGTCCAGATGGCTGTTACTCTTATCGAAATTTGATATCGAGTACATCACTAAGAAAACCATCAAGGGGCAATCCGTGGCAGAATTTCTAGCAAATCAGCCTCTGGAATCAGATTACACTGAGAATTTGGAGTTCCCAGATGAACAGTTAGCCATGGTTGAAGTAAAATGATGGGTTATGTGCTTCGATGGTGCAGTGAATAGAAAAGGTGCTGGAATCCGGGTGCTAATAGCGACGTCGGATGGTGAAATCATTCCTTTGTCAAAGAGGCTGAACTTTCCCATAACCAATAACGGGGCAGAGTATGAGGCATGCCTGTTTGGGATGGAAGCTCTATTAACCCTAGGGGCAAATGACGTCTTGATCATCGGAGATTCACTTTTAGTGATAAGACAAGCTCAAGGTGAATGGGAGTTGAAAGAGGAAGCCATACGGCCTTATTTAGAGCGGTTACAGTTCAGAAGAGAATTATTCAGCCAATGTGAATTCAGACATGTCCCCAGGGATGAAAACAGAATGGCTGATGCACTAGCGACTCCATCCTCTATGTGGGAATCCAGAAGAAACTCAAATCCAGCCACTGGTTATAGCTACATCCAGGCATCCTTGCTTTGAAATGCACAAGGTAATGGAGCTAACGGCTGAAGAAAAGCCATGGTTCTTTGATATCTACCAATATGCAAAGGAAGGAAAATACCCAGGGGGAGCTAGTGTTGCTGATAAGGTGTCATTAAGAAAGCTAGCCAGTCAGTTCAGAATCTTTAAAGATAAACTGTACAAAAGAACAGCAAATGGAGTTCTCCTAAGATGTCTGACAGAGCAAGAAGTAGAAACAATGATGGAGCAGGTGCATGCGGGTTCCTGTGGGCCGCATATGAATGGACTTGCTATGGCCAGGAAGATAATAAGACAAGGGTACTTTTGGATGACTATGCAAGCAGATTGCATAAGAAAAGTAAAGAGGTGTCACGAATGTCAGATATATGCAGACGTCAGTCATCTTCCACCACTTGAATTATAGAACCTGGTGACCCCTTGGCCGTTTTCAGTATGGGGGATCGATATGATTGGTGAAATTCATCCAGCTGCATCTAATAGGCAAAGATTTATAGTCGTGGCAATTGATTACTTTTCCAAATGGGTGGAGGCAGAATCCTTCGCTAATGTAATAGCCAAACAAATGGTCAAGTTCATCCAGAAGAACATCTTTACCCAGTATGGAATTCCCCATCACATAGTGATTGCCAATGGGGTGTAGTTTCAAGGCACAATAGCTGAGCTGCTTGCAAAACATGGCATTGAGCATCATAAATCTTCTCCATACAGACCGCAAGCTAATGGTGCGGTTGAAGCAGCTAATAAGGCGATAAAGAAGATTTTGTCAAAGATGGTGACCACCTACAAAGATTGGGCTAATAAGCTACCATATGCTCTTTAGAGTTACAGAACCAGTGTCCGAACACCAAGGGGAGAAACTCTATATGCCTTAGTCTATGGGATGGAGTAGAAATAGAGCTCAAATCACTCAGAGTTACCAGAGACTGAATGGGTTCAAGCTAGGTACGAGCAGTTAGCGGCACTCGATGAAAGGCGATTGGAAGCGCTGGATCATTTACAGATGTACTAGAGCAGAATGGCCAGGGGTTATAACCGAAATGTGAATTACTCCAAGCGACAGTTAAAAACAGGGGACTTAGTTCTGAAACAGTTAAGGCCCTCAAATGTCAATGTTAGGGGCAAATTCAAACCTAATTGGGAAGGGCCCTATATTGTGAAAAAGGTGCTATAGAAAAGCGGTGTCAATATCATGGACATGAACGAAAATGAATTCACCAACCCTATCAACCAAGACCGGTTAAAGCTTTATCATGTATAAAAAAAGAAGAAGTCTATTGGGTTAAAAACTCGAATGAGCGACCTAGGCAAAAATTAAGACACAAGAGAAAATTATCAGTCAGAAAATCTGAAAGGGACGATTGATGACTGATTCTGGCTCTGTGTGGAATGTATACTATCTGGGAATTAATTTTTCAAATGTACTCATTTTGGTTTATCAATATAGTGAAATATTTGTTTAAATATATTTGCAATGGTTATGACGAAATGCATAAACAAAGTTATCATGCTTAAACATCCATTTAAGGAAAGCACTTTGCATTTAACTAGTTAAATTCATCGCGTTATTTAACAATGAAAATATACTAAATACATACAATCTGAAATTTTTTATCGTCCTCCAAATCCAATTTAACTTTCTGAAGAGCGACAGTGATTGTCTAAGAATTTGCTGTTTCAATCGGTCTAAAAAAAAAAAGCTCGCTGGGGTGAAAACCGAAAAGGCACCCCAGGAAAAAATTAGAGCAGCTCGCTGGGGTGAAAACCAAAAAGGTGCCTCAAGCAAAAATTAGAGTAGCTCGCTGGGCTGAAAACCCATATTGGGCAACCCAAGCAAAATTTAGAGCACTCTCAAATTCACTAATTACAAGGGTGAGAAGCCAAGTCTTCCCATCACCTCCCCAACAGGGTTCTCTACATTATAACCCCAGCGGAACGTTTACAAAGGGTACTATGATCTTTTTCCCCATCATCGTCACGTATTCCTAGCAATTATCTCATTTCCCCAGCAGTCCTTACATATATCTTTGACAAGGGGAAACCTTATGCAAAGAGCGCCTTCCACCAGCGAGGGGCAAAGCATGCCTTCCCTAGCAGAAAGGAGGGATATCAATCTTGCACAAATAATGAGAAACGCATCAATTAATCTCCATATACATATATATCATTATACATGCATACATAGCATACACAAATCATTCATCCCCAGCTAGTCTTCATTCTTGATCGAAGGGGCAAAAATTTTTGTTCAAAATCTCTTGATCAAGGAATGAAGACTTGCTATTTCAAATGCAGGAACTCATCATCCATAGCTTCACATCCCTAGCAGATCCACCTCGGGTAATATGAACCCAGTATCGGCCCAGATCGGCTTTATCTCAAGTTCTCTAGCAGATCCGCCTCGAGTAACCTAAACCCGGGATCGGCCCAGATCGGCTCCAGCACCATATCCCTAGCAGATCCACCTCGGGTAACATAAACCCGGGATCGGTCCAGATCGGCTTCATTCCGTATCCCCAGCAATCCTTTGTCTCGGGTAACCTAGACTTGGTATCGGCTTATTTCACCTCTTTCCTTTGCCTCGGGTAACCTAGACCCGGTATCGACCAATCCACCTTTCACCACTTTCCTTTTCCTCGGGTAACCTAGACCCGGTATCGGCCAATCCGCCTTTCACCACTATCCTTTGCCTCAGGTAACCTAGACCCGGTATCGGCTTATTTCACCTCCTTCCTTTGCCTCGAGTAACTTAGACCCGGTATCGGCCAATCCGCCTTTCACTTCCTTCCTTTGCCTCGGGTAACCTAGACCCGGTATCGGCCAATCCGCCTTTCACCTCCTTCCTTTGCCTCGGGTAACCTAGACCCGGTATCGGCCAATTTCATCTCTTTCCTCGCCTCGGGTAACCTAGACCTGGTATCGGCCAATCCGCCTTTCACCACTATTCTTTGCCTCGGGTAACCTAGACCCGGTATCAGCCAATCCGCCTTTCACCTCCTTCCTTTGCCTTGGGTAACCTAGACCCGGTATCGGCCAATCCGCCTTTCACCTTCTTCCTTTGCCTCGGGTAACCTAGACCCGGTATCGGCCAATCCGCCTTTCACCTCCTTCCTTTGCCTCGGGTAACCTAGACCCAGTATTGGCCAATTTCATCTCTTTCTTTGCCTCGGGTAACCCTGATCCGGTATCGGCCAATCTGCCTTTCACCACTTTCCTTTGCCTCGGGTAACCTAGACCCGGTATCGGCTAATCCACCTTTCACCACTTTCCTTTGCCTCGGGTAACCTAGACCCGGTATCGGCCAATTCGCCCTTCACCACTTTCCTTTGCCTCGGGTAACCTAGACCCGGTATCAGCCAATTTCATCTCTTTCCTTACCTCGGCTAACCTAGACCCGGTATCGGCTTATCTCAACAGTGGGTTCTTTCTTGTGTTTATGGTGCTTTGATTCGTACTCTCAAATTCATCATCTCAGGTATTTTAAACCTTGATCCGGGTGTTGAATTTGATCACATGAGGGGCAGCTGTAAGCGCTGAAATTTTTCGTCCTTAAAAAAAAATGTAGCAGTGTCACACGACTATAATAAACAGTCATGTGAGTGTCATTATAGTCGTGTGATTATAATGTCAGGGCAGGTGCAGAAGCGCATACCTCTACAGCAAAAAAATGGAGGAGAGAGGAGGAGCAATTAATGCTCCGCCCCTTGCAGCAAGAATGCAGGAAAGATAAAAAGAAGAAAGGAGAAGGAAAGGGGACTTTTGGAAATTGTAATTTCTGGTTGAAAAGAGAGAGAATTTAGAGAGAGAAAAGAGACAAAAAGGGAAGGAAAAGTTCATCACAAATACAAGCTCTTTTACTCTTTGTTTTCTTTTAGTTCTCAAATATTAGGATTAAAATCTATTAGAAATCAATAGGTTGATAATCTGACTCTCTAAACAAATTAAATTTCGGACTAGAAATCCTAAGATTCCCAAGCATTTTGGAAATTTTGGACCCAAACTTCTCAACTTCAATTCAAGGAGAAAAGAGTGAATTTGAGTGGACTGGTGCGACGCCAGGGATCATTCCTACGGTGGATTAGTGCCTAAAAGGCAAACACTCTTCATTCTCTCTATTTTTCATGCTTTCTGGGTGAATGAATTGGTGTATTTTTGTGCATTTTTGTTCACTTTTTGCGTTTTCTGTTTCTAGAAATCAAGAACAGCCGTACGACTGTTCTTGAGTTGGTGAACAGTCGTACGACTATAAATACAGTCGTACGAGTGTTCTTGATTTCCCTCCATTTCCTAGTTTTATTTTGAATGATTTTGGCAAAATTTTGAAGTTGGATTGATTTACAGTCGCACGACTGTAGAGCTCGTCCAAGAGCAGAATTCCAGAATAATCCCCAAAAAATTTCTAAAAATCCATAAAAATTTAGAAAATCCTAAAATCACCAAAAATGAATTTTGTTGTGTGCATTCACTACCTTAGATTTAATTTTCAGTGCATTTGCATTGAGAGCAATACCACGACGAAGACCCGATTCTCCCGAAAACCGATCCACCTCAC
Source organism: Euphorbia tirucalli (assembly GCA_039660915.1). Classification (NCBI taxonomy): domain Eukaryota; kingdom Viridiplantae; phylum Streptophyta; class Magnoliopsida; order Malpighiales; family Euphorbiaceae; genus Euphorbia; species Euphorbia tirucalli. The sequence continues at coordinate 21,011,973 of CM077639.1, forward strand.
ATGTTAAATTAAATTAAACTAGAAAATAAATTGTTTTCAATAATGATTTTCTCACAAAACCAAAAATACAGGAACGTCTCAAAATGTTTTCAAGGTCTAATCGGGCCGGCTAGTCGAGCCGACCTGGTTATCCCCCTAATTGCATATTCCCGAATTCTTAAAATCCCATTCTGTCTCACTTGAGTCCTATTTGTGGCGTGGCATATATTGTGCTAACCCTCTGTTTTGCAGCTTTTTATTTTTATCTTTGATGTATTTAATAGATTTATTCGTGTATCCTAGGCAATTGTATTTTTTTTTAGATAAATTGTGTATTTCAGGCGATTGTAAAGTGAGGACGAGAGTTTTTACTTATTTTTATTCAATTGGGTTGTATAATCGGCCTTTATTATTTTTTGTATAATTTGAATGTATGATTTAATTTCCCGCAATTTATTTCCTGCATTTTGCTTTAGCATCGGATAATTAAAATAAACAAATTGGAATTAGAGAAAGATAATAAAGAGAATTAAATATGGTAATATAAACTGTAAAGTGAAAGCAAGCTAGAGGTTAAGTAAGTTATTTGTCCGGACCCTAAATCTCTGGATTAGGTACAGTAGTCTATCCTCGGTAGGGAGCTGTACCGGAATTCCCAGATGAGCTGATTTGGGTGGCGACTCTGTCACTGATCTCAGGATTTAAGTTTCGAGGTTCTTAAGTTAAAAATGGGAAAATGTTTTCTACAAAAGAATTTCCAAGTTAAATCCACAATTTTCTAACTCAAGATAAACAAAACCCGTTTTCCAAATTATTTCATTTCATCTTCTTTTTCTCCGGCCTGCTTTGCCGCGTCTTGTTTAAAAAGTTCGTCCGCTCACAATAACCTATAAAATAAATTTTAAAAAAAACTTTTAAATAATATAATGTAGAATAATAAAATGATTTGTAAAAAAAGGTAAATGAACAAATTAACTAGTAAATAATATAATGTAGAATATTAAAATGACTTGTAAAATGTAAATGAAAGTGTGAAAAAATTGGATATAATAGAAAGAGTGTGTGTGTAAAAAATGGCATGAAAAAATTAAAAAAGGGAAAAGGTATTTATAGAGAGTAAATGTAAAAAAAAAAAAAAAAAAGAGATTTCCAACCGTTGGCAATGGTTGGATTTGAAATGAGAAAAGAGACGTTAGGCAACGTCTCTTTTCTCCTCTTTTCTCAAATGAGACAAATCACCGGTTCAAACCGCAGGTTCAAACAGTCGGTTTAAACCGCCGGTTCAAAGGTTCAGGGATTGATTGACACTAAACCTTAACCTTCTCTTCTTCCAAACCATAGGTCCGGTTCTGGTCCGGTTTGGTTCTAGGTTTGACTGGTTTTGACTTGGTTTGGTCTAGTCCAGTTCGATCGGTTCAAGTTCAATTTGGCCACCTCTACATGGGGGAACGGGTTCCCCATGTGGATTCCCATCTTCGTTAAGACATTTTTTTAAAAAAATAAAAAAGTAAAATTCAGTTTTGAAACCATGACTTTTTGAAGTTCAACATAATGTTGACAAATATCCATAATTTAAATAAATACCTAATTAAGTCCACAAGTGCATTAAACAATCAACATAAAACCCTTTCAGTAGTACAAAATTTAATTATTTATATAAGATAAATATATAACTATATATATAATAATATAAATAATTAGAAGTGTAGATTTTGACGGGGATTTAGAGGGGATATTGTCGGAGATCCCTACGTGGACAGGGACTCGTGCGGCAGGGAGAGGTAATTCCATATCCGTTCTTGTTTAGCATTCACTTTTACGGATTCAGAAATGTCTCAAAGAAGCACCGAATTGTTGAGTTTCGATTAAGGTTACACAAATCCAAAATAACCAAGAATCCTCAATAGTTATGGGTTTGTGTTTGCATTTGAGTTTCTAAAACTTGTTATTAATATTAGTGATGTGTTTTCCTATGATTTTTAGCAAGTTTTATAGCCTAATAACAGAGAATCGAACAAGAAAATGAAGAGAAATCCATAGCAAATTTTCTTTTCTCTTCTCTTTTCTTCTCTTTTCTCTCTAACTCTCTCCAAAATCCTAATTCCATACTCTAGGCCCTCAATCATCGTCCCCTTCTCCCTCCTTATCCTTATCCTTTTATTCTTTCAAATCAGAGATTTAAATCTGATCTAAATACAAGTGGGATGGATTATTGAACATCCGTAAGGGTATAACCTACATCCGTACAGTTATCGATGGAACATTCGTATAGTTGTAGTCTATATCTGTACGGATATAGTTGATGGGCTACAAACCCTAATTCATTCAGTTCAACAATTCGGAGCTTTAACCTTGAGTTGTCTTTAACTTGTGTGGTTATAGAAACACATCCCATGCTCATAGGCTGCCCCACGTGTGTCTAAATTCTAAATTCTCATGTTCTAGTTAAACACTGAGGTGGATTTGGACACACAATAGAGAGCACGGTGAGTGAGAAAGAAAACATACCTACCTTTGTCGTCGGTTGGGCGATTTAGCTAACTTGCTACCTTCTAAGGTCGTGAGGGACCAATGTTTTGTTACCTTCTTTGAGTGATAAAGTACACATTTATTCCTTGATTGATAATTTTGAAACAAAAATTATGTCCTTTCAATCAAGAATAAATGTGAGTTGGAGTTGGCTATGATGTGTCGGGAGCATCTTGTGACTTTGCGAAGTCGAAAATGCTAGCTATGATATGCCATGGATTTGTGAATTTTGAGAAGTCGAAAGAGCTGGCTATGATGTGCCTGGTATTTTTGTGATTTTGAGAAATCAAGATTGCTGGGCATTTTCATGACTTTTGAGAAATCGAGGTTGTTATCTATGATGTGCCGGGTATTTTCATGACTTTTGAGAAGTCAGAAATGCTGGCTATATTATGACTTTGAGAAGTCATGAATGGTGTTTGTTTTGCCTTTTTGAGGTTTTGAGTCAGACTAGGGGGGATCCATGATAATGCAGTCCCTTGATTGTATTTATTTGGCTTCTCCAATCACTGGGAGTGGCGTCTTGACAATAATGGAAGCTGAATTGCGGCTCTTAGCAATTGGAGGAGGGTTCAGATGAAGAGTGAACCATAGTTGGGATGAACTATAATTACGCTTTCATTGACTAAAAGATGATTTCGGGTTATAAGTCTGAGTCAGTTTGGATGGTGATGGGTTTTTGTTTGGCTTTTGACTAATCGATTGTGAAATAATGTTTGGCAAGCAGGGCGTTCAAAGTGTGTTAAGTAATAAAAATGAAGGAGAAAGAAATGCTAAAATTTAAACCATATCCATACGATTAAGAAATATCAACCGCAAGATTGTGAATTACAACCATACGGAGGTAGTCACTACACCTACGCGGATGGTATTGCACTTTGAACTGAGATTTGAATAACATTAGTGTGGTTAGGTTTATATCCTTGCGGTTGTAATGTTACATCTGTATGGTTGTTAATGTTAGATCTGTGTGGATGTTATTGCCTTTATAGTGAGGCTCCGAGATTTTTCCCTACACTTTTACGCAAACCTATTTTTCTTCCCTTTCTTTTTCTCTCGGCCTCCATCCTTCCCAAACCTCATTTTCTTGCTTTTCTCTTGCATTCTTTCATGAAAATGTTGAAGAAATAGAACAAAGCCCTTTGTAAGGTTGCTTTGGGACTCATTCAGGATCTGTTCATGCCCGGAGGACTCCCCATTTTATCGATGAAGGACGATTACGCCTTAGGTCTGGAAATACACCATTTGGGCATGAAATTAGGCGCCCGTGTTCCCTTGTTGCTTGATTTACTAAACCATGCTTCCGTTCATCAAGTAAGAGCATAAAACCTTATTAAATTTGAAGTTTTCCATTGAAATAGAAAGTTAGCTTTTTTGAATTATGATTTCTTGATTTGGTACACGATTGATGAAATTGGTGATTAGAATGCATGTTAGGATGTTTGTTAAACTTTTGGAACCAAAAATTAAGAGAAAAATAGGCAAAAAAACCCATGATTTTCAATTTGGTGTTCTTTGGAACAATGGCCATGTGGTTCTGGTTTCCGAACCCTACGGCTATCGACATATCTGTGCAGTTGCTTGGGATAGACATACGGATATGCATGTGTGATCATGCAGATATTATTCATATCCACATGACTGTTATTTCTAGGTAGAGAAGCTTTTGGGATTTTTCTATTTTTTCAGTTTTCTGCGATGTAATGTGTATAGGTGAGCAAATAACTTGTGGAAACATTTTAGGGACATGTGATGATCAAAATTAACCTTTGTATGGTTGTTTATCTTACAGGAGAGAGAGTTTCAGTGTTGTGGTTCCCTGACCGAGTCGGACGCAAGGTGTAAGAAAATTCCCCAAGCTGTGCGTGATACTGTCACTTCACACGAGCCACCCAGCACTCATTGTTCTTATAGAGAGATGGGTTGACATAACCCATACATTTCATTTTCCCATTGGCAAGTGCACGATCACCTCATCCGACTTCTGTGCTATAACGGGACTTCCATGGGTTGGGGAAATCGTCAAGTTCAACTGTTACCTACTGAGGTGTGCCTTCAGGGTCGAATATATTCACTCCCTCATCGGCTATGTCGTCGATGACAGGAAGGTCATCTGAGGAAGTATTGGATGTATAGAGATCGGTGCGAGGAGCAACTGACACCTGCTTGGATTGAGGTCTAAGCACGGGTATTCATAGCCTCCCTACTCACGTGCCTTCTTTTCCTATTAGTAGCAATGTGATTAATTTGACTCTCCTTCTAGTCTTGAGGACTTGGATAGAGCCAGTGGGTTCAACTGGGCTAGAGCTGGTCTCGGGCAGCTCTATTAAGGAATGGATCTTTGTGTTTGGGCCATACAAAAGCAGTTAAAAGGTTCTTGGTTTTTCGTCTCGGTAAGATTTCTTTCCTTTCTTCTTTTTTTTTTACGATTACATGTTATTGATAAGTCTGGGCCTACGAGTATGGATTTTGGTCTCCTACTGTGCGGTTGGAGGCCCTACTGAGCGTCGATTTGAACCCTCTGGTGCTAACCTGTAGGATGCAGAGTTGGTCCATTGTTGAGAGAAATTAAAGAAAGCTTCGGGATGAGATCTAGAACATGAACATGGCAAAGGTAAAAACCTGCATACTAAATTTCATTAGTTTAACTGAAAGATCAAGTTGTGGCTTACATCTGTCTTTTGTTTTTGCCTTGGTTTGCTCACAGGTAAAGGTGGATCCTTGGGAAAACAGTCCTAATGCTCAGATGGTGGTGGCTGCCTACGAGTGGGATGATAGGAGGTTCATCATGGAGTGCCCTACTTGCCATGAATGGTATTTGGGGGAGAGGATCCATGGATGGGTCATTGGTCCTGATCAGAGGCCTGTTCCTCTCGAGTTGCCATGTTCATTATTCAGACTGTAGGGATTTTTCACCGGAAATCACCCTATAAAAGCGGAAGAACGCGATGATTTCCTCAAATCCAGTCCCAGGAGCAATTGAAGTGAAAATTGTAAAACTTAAAATTTTAATAGAAAGAGATTAAATTCTTACCAGGAATATCTCTTTCTAGAGATGGATGAAGACTGCAGAAATCAAACTAGATTCCCTCCTTGTTTTCGTACACGAATGCCTAACGAACACGACCCGTGCTAGCGTTGGAAACACAAAAACCTTTTGGTGAGAGGGGCTAGGAATTTCGGCTATCACTATTTGTGTTAGGGGTGGCCGAAATTTCTAACCCTAGGTATTTATACCTAGGGTGGCCGAATTCCCTTAGGGGAATTCAGGCCCAGTTTGGCTCCCTTTCATTCTGTGCGGGCTTCCATGTTTTAATTTAGGCCCAGTCTAATTTTAATTATTCTGGTTTAAATTAATTTCAAGCCCAATTTTAATATACCCATGTATTTATATATTACACCAAGTAATATATTATTTACATTTAAATTAAAATTAGTTTGACCAATTAATTTAATCCATCAAATTAAAATTAAATCTTCACAAAATAAAATCATATGTAAACCTATACATATGAATATTTCCACCTAGGAAATAATCTCATAATTAATCCAATTAATTATGAAGAGCCAATTGAATATATTAATTTTATTATTGGGATCAATCTAATTGATCTTTATAATATAATTAACATATATACACCTCTCTCTCCATAGTGTATACTCCAAGTATACATGTGATTCCTTAAGTCTGTGTTCAGTCGTTCTATGTGTACGATCCCGTAGGCCCATCTTTATGTTGGCAGCGGGCCTTTGGCCTGCAGACTGCAGTTGGGCTCTAGCAAGCCACTGCAGCCCCCAATTAAGATGGAGATGGCAGTCTAACTATTATCATAACCCTGTAGTTTAAACTTGTACATCCCATGTCATTGATATCGGTGTCTAACACAGAGGCATGGATGGATCACCCTCTTTTGTGTTAGACATTAACTTGATCCCGAATGCACTGAAGCTCAGAAACGAGTTCCCACCTGTTTGGGTATGGCCACACTCTTATCAGTTACATTCATCAAGAGGCCGGTGATATCTTCCCAGTGGACTACTGAGTGCCAATTCCCTTCTGCATATCCATTGTATTACCATGCTAAGTGACATACCCAAAAGTACCCATACTTGGCACCCTATTACAGGCCCTTTAGGCATACCCCTAAGCATGCGACCTCACATATAACACCATCATATGGTCAGGTCAAAGGATCCATACAAGTACTACACGAGAATCACTTATGATACTATACCATGTGGATTACTCGTTTAGTGGATCTATCCAGTACCATGCCCCCATGCATGTACCCATTAACTTGGTTGACATTCCATGTCCAATGACCGGTAAGACACCGCCATACAACCAGGTTAATGATAGTCTCTTGTTCCATTCATTCCCATGACTGGAACAGACTACGGATCTATTTATGGTCATATCGTTTACCCAATCCATGGTCTTACTGCCAAGTGCATGACACTTGTCATCATGGATATAGATATGTCCATTGGATACTCCACTTAATATATTGCACAAGATAAATATAATAAATGAATTGATGCCTTTATTAATAACACAAATAATACAATAAATGAATCCAATAAATGTATAATACAAATACAAGGACCAATGCCTCGGGACCAGGGCATTTCCAACATAGACCTAATGCCTTTCTGACAGTGGCTGCTTGGGAGGCTTCCTTCGATGCTGGTGGGATCATTGAGTCCATCACTGGCTTTCACTAGGAGTTCCTAGGCTCCTTACGTCTTTCTACACTGCGACATCCGATTCCTAGCCTAGTATGTTTTCTCGAACAACATTTTTTTTATAAACATTTTTGTGATCTTCTTTTAGGGAAAAGGGGGTGCCTCTGGTAGTGATGTCGAGGACGGAGATGATGATGATGGTGATAAGGCTAATGCTAGTACCCAGCCTATGGAGGTGACTCCTAGTGGGCGTGGTTCCGCCCCAATGCTGCTAGATGTGGCACACCCATTTTTACCTCTTTTGGGGCATTTGTAGGGCGACTCGTGAATCCTCTCCCCATCAGATTTCAGTGGATGTAGCTGGGAGGAGGATATGAGGATAGGGCATTGCCTTCTTATAAGCATCACTACGTCGAGATTTCTCCTCCCGATACTACAAGTGTGAGTATCCTCTCTTTTTGATTGAAATATGTCATATGCACATTCGATGTTTGATTTATGATCTTGGATTTGGATTTTCTCAGGTGGCCAGAGCTAACGTTGAGAACACAACATAGATGGATTACGCTCTTCAGGATTTAATGATCCTGGAGACTGGCACTACCGTGGTAAGCCCTGTAACCCTGTCTTGGAGAATATGATGCAATTGTATAATGCATGATATTTATGATGTTTATGCATGGATGCATGAATATGTGATATGATTTCTTTCTCTAATTTCATTTGTAGGCTCAGGTGCTTTTTTCTATAAGTCGGTAGGCTCAGTAAGGTGGTGCTTCCTCCTCGCAGACCAGGACTCAATCATGCGAGGATAGGATGGAGATACAGAGGCTGTAGAAGCGGCTCAAATGGTATCAGAGTCAGTACCTGGATGAGGAGAGGTCGACTGTCGAGGCTGGAGTAGATGATGATGAGGACACGGAGTAATAGCCTTTAGGACATAGTAGTTGATAGGATGGAACATTTTAACTCAGTGTCTATTTTTTATTACATTTGATTCAATACATTTTGTGTTTGGAATTCATTTCTCCATTTTTGAACTTAGAATGCTATCAAAAACTACCATTTCATCAAATATCACAACCATACTTTTGAATGCATATAGAAACGTGTTAAATCAGTCAAATACACCAGCGAAAACCTTTCAGAAACTAACATCCGTATGGTTTAATAATGGATATTTCTGTATATAAGTATAAATCCGTACAGCCATAACAACATCCGTACAATTATTCTATACATAGCCGTATGCTTGTAGCATATCCGTACGGTTATTCTATCCATAATCATATGTTTACTCTTTCCTTTCCCTTAGAAATTGTTTCTTTGTCCTGTTTGAGCCATGGATTCCTTTGATTCTTGCCTTTGCCTATTCCATGGATCCTTGGGAAGTTCAGATTGGATGAAGCTAAAGCATTTCGGATTATAGAATGTGAAAGCATACTACAACGGTCCGAGTAATCCCACTTTGTTGCAAGCTGCTATTAGTTATTGGGATCCAATCGATCATGTATTCCATTTCTTTGACCAGGAGTTATGCCCATTATTTGAAGATTTCAATGCTATTTTGAATGTGCCATGCCCTAAAGGCACCAGGATTGCCATTCCCGAGTTTGTCTTCGGTCATGCCTCTTCCTTGACCAACCTATTTGGAATCCCTCTATCCCAAGTGAAGTCGATGTTATCCATTAATGTCTTGTCTTTGATTTTCGATTAGATTCGGTGTTAAGTTGGTGCATGGATACAGCCAAGGATCATCCTAAATTGGCTAGCATGGTTAGCTTCTTACTGATGAGCCAATACTTATGCGAAGTGAGTTTTGAGCTGTGTCCATGCAGAGTAGTTTCTGTCACTCCCCAAATGGCTGTTAGGGCTTCACCTATAGCAATGATTCTTTTTGAGAAATTAATCCACTTGGATTTTGCCTAGTCTTATCAATCCTTCCAACTCAGAAACTAGTTTCTGCTGCTTCAGGTATTAGTTCATCATCCCTTATGTGCAATTATTAAGTTCCTATCATTGCTTTTGACTATTTGTCTTTGTCATAGGTATGGCTTATGGAGATATTATCTCTCATCCAAGAGCCTCATGGTAGCCCAAAAAAGTATTATCCCACCAACTTCTGGGAGCGAGGATTCACTATGACTTGTTTTGGCCAAATGACTAATGAAGACTGGAAGACTTGGTTGTATGAAGGAATAGAGCATCAGATCAGGTGGGTCTACCCTTGGTGGAAGATTAATCATGTTATTGTCAATATGTGGGCTGGAGGTGTTCAGCTTTTGGGTTTGACCAAAGAAAGCTTCTATTCACCATCTCGGCTTTGTAGACAGTACAAGCAGGAACAGGGGATCCTTGTGCATCACAAAAAGTGCAGAATACACTTCACAGTGGCCAAACCATATCTAGGCCCGATGATCTAGTAACCTCTGTTACAAGGGTATTGAAGTATAATTCTCTTGCTTCTGTGGAGACCAATCATCATTACAGATCTTGGATGTCTGAGGTCAGAACTCTGCACTCTCAGGAGGAAAGAAAGAGTGTGAATCTCAGGTGGCTTAGATTGACTGATACAGGGGTGTTCTCTCCTTGTGTGAAGAAGAGGAAATTGTAGCTGTTGTTGCTTTTATCATCTTTGTACTTTGTATTGTTATTTTTTGTATGGTCCTAAATTTTGCGTAGACTGCCTTTTCAGGTTTTCGATCTATCAGACTACCTTAACTTTTGCCTGACTCGCCTTTATTGGATTTTCAACTCAGTAGGTTTTGTTTAGAATCTCTTACTAATTAAATGGTGTGGCAATTCGTGCGCGTATATGTTTGAATGTTATACTACTTGGATGTTTATCAAAATTAATTAGAACATGCATTCAAACATTCATTTAGTAATTTATCAAAGTAACACTTTTATTGATGAAACTTAAAATAGGAACAGTTGCATATCTCAAGCGACCAACCTGTGTTACCAACTAGCCTTTAAAGGTTTTCTAGGTGATATCCTCCCTTATTATCCTGATTTTTGCCTAAGTCACCCTTCCAAGATTTCAACTTAGCAGACCTTTGTTTTTTTTTTTTTTTTGCATGCCATTTCTTTTCTCGCCAGTTTACTAGTCTTCCATCTGGCAGGCTATTTCTTCTCTCATACATAATAGCATTTAAAGCGGTCTTGATTGATCGGGTTGGTGAATTGGTTACCATATCCTGATCTTTGCACCCCTTTCAAGAAAACCTTCTTCACCATATATGGGCCTTCCCAATTCGGTTCTATGTTGGATGGTTTTAACTGTTTCAACACAAGCTGTCCTACTTTTAAGGGATGTTTCTGGTGACGAACACAACGGTTGTCTGCTCTGGCCATTCTCTATTGGTACATCTGTAGGTGATCCAAAGCTTTCAGACATTTCTCATTAATCATTGCTAACTGTTCAAACCTAGCTCTGGCCTATTCCGTTTCCGGCATGTGAGCTTCTGAGGCAATTCTGAGAGACTTCAATTATGTTTCCACTGGGAGAACCGCTTCCATTCATATACCAAGGAGTAAGGAGTTTCATCGGTAAGAGTCCTGACACTAGTTTTGTAACCCTATATAGCAAAAGGTAACTTTTTCACCCAATTTTTATAAGTATCCACCATTTAGGACATGATCTTCTTAATACATTTGTTAGCCGCTTCCACTGCTCCATTGGCTTGTGGTCTGTATGGGGATGATTTGTGATGCTCTATACCATGCATTGTAAATAATTCTACTGTTTGCCCTTGGAATTACACCCTGTTATCAGTTACAACATTGTGTGTAATGCCATACCATGTGAAAATGTGTCTCTCTATGAACTTGGTCATCTTCTTGGTGGTAATGTTGGTGTAGGATTCGGCCTCAACCCACTTCAAGAAGTAATCGACTGCCAGTTAAATAAAACTGGGTTATTCAGCGCAGGAGGTTGAATTTCACCAATGATGTCTATCCCCCACACCAAGAATGGCCAAGGAGTTAAAAGGTTCTGTAATTCTACCTATGGAAGATCATTGATGTTGCCATAACTTTGACACTCAGGATACTTTTTCACTTCCTCAATACAATCAGCTTGCATAGTAAGCTAGAAGTATCCTTGTTGTAGCATTTTCTTAGCTAAAGCTAGACCATTCATTTGAGGACCTTGTGAACCCACATGTAGTTGCTTTATCACCTGTTGTGCCTCTACCCCAGTTAGGAATCATAGGAGTAGTCCATCAGCCATTCGTTTGTAGAGCTGATTTTCAAATACTATGAACTGCCCAAGAGAAGCTCTATCTGTCGTATCAGCCACATCAGGATACTGTCTATCTTGCAAAAATATGAGGATGTCATAATACCATGGCTTTTCCCCGGTCGTCACTGTCATAACTTCACAAGATTGATAATGTGGTGTTATAAAAGTCTCCAAGATCAAAGGCCGTATTGGTCATTTTTACGGTCCTTCCCACATAGATGACAACGTTGTAAGAGAAGCTACCATCTGATTTTCATCCCTTGGCACATGTTTGAATCCACACCTGCCATAAATTTGAATCCTTTCCCATACAGTTTCCAAATACGGTCGCAGAGTTTCCTCCTTAAGCTCCCAATCCTGTGACTTGTCGAATAACCAATGTGAAATCTCCAATGATCAGGACTTTATTTTCCCTAGCACGATGAGGGCATCAACCCTAAACAAACAAGCTTCATACTCTACACCATTATTGGTAATTCGAAATTCGAGTCATTTTGATAAAGGGATAATTTCTCCATCTGGTGTAACTATGATTACTCCCAAACCGGCACCTCTCTTATTTACTGATCCATCAAAGTGCATTATCCATTGCTTAGTCTTGACATCAATCATAGCCAGTTGTTCATCAGGGAATTCAAGACTGGCTATGATTGATGACTGAAAATAATGCCTCAACTTCTAATACTGGTGCAACACATAAAGTTGTTCATCGGATCAACTTTAGCTACTGCTTGTATTCAATATGACTGAAAGTAATGCCTTAACTTCTTTGTCAGCCATACCATTGTTGTGCATGTTTTCTTGACTATGGTGTATCAAGTTTTAAAATCAAGCAGCTTCTTGCTGAGATAATAGATGGCATGTTCCTTCTTATCGTCTTACTTTTGCACTAACATTGTCCTACTAAGGTATCTTCTATTGCCATATATAGAATTAAGGGTTTACTCGGCATTGGAGGCTTTAACATTAGAGGGTTCATTAGGTAGGATTTGATTCTGTCAAATGCAATCTGACACTAGTCATTCCATTCTATCGGCTGTTGGTTCTTAAGGAGCTTAAAGATCGGTTCACAAACTGCAGTCAATCTGGCTATGAATATACTAACATACTGAAATGATCCCAAGAACAACCTAACTTTTTTTTTCTATCTTCGGTACTAGCATGTCTTATATGGATTTCATTTTATCTGGATCTATCTCAATTCCTTTTTGGCTAAAAATGTGACCCAACAGTTTTCCCGAAGTTACTCCGAATGCGCACTTCTTCGGATTCAAACGGAGATTGTACTTCTCAATCCTAGTCAAAAACCTATCCAGAATAGCGGGGTACTCCTCCCGGGTCGTGGATTTGACTAACATGTCATCAACATACACCTCGACTTCTTTATAGATCATATCATGGAGAAGTGTTGTGACAACTCCTTGGTAGGTAGCCCTAGCATTCTTCAATCGGAAGGGCATTACTCAGTAGCAATAACTTCCCCATTTAGTGATAAAGGCCGTTTTTGACCTTATCAATGATGTCCATCAGAATCTAATTAAACCCTGAGAATCTATCCATGAACGAGTACATTGCTTTTCTAACTGCACTATCAATTAAGACATCAATATGTAGGAATGGGAAATCATCTTTTGGGGACACTTTATTCAAATCCAGGTAATCCACGCAGACTCTAACCCTTCCATCCTTCTTAGCTACTAGAAAAACATTAGTGAGCCATTCTAGGTATTCAACCACCACCAGGAATTTGGCTTCAATCTGCTTAGCCACTTCTGCCTTGACTTTCTCTGCCCATTCTAGTATGAGCTATTTGAGCTTCTGCTTAACTGGCTTAATTTTTGGGTTTGTTGGGATTCTGTGTTCCGCAATCTCTCTATCAACTCCCAGCATATCTTTATAAGACCAAGAAATTACCTATTATTATATATATATAGATTCTATATATGATATATATTATAGAAATATTCTATTCTATACTATATATAAATTATTCTAGATAATACATTATTAGAAATTAATATTAAAATTATTATATTGTTTATATTTTCTATTTTTTCGATTTTCTATTATTTATACTAATATTTCTATTAATAATAAATATTAATATAATTATCAATATGCTTCTCTAGTACGTTTATCATTTCTCTCCTTTCTACACTAGTTAGATCGCTTGAGATAGATACCATTTTAGGATTTTCATTCATTCCTAGATTAATTTCATGTAATGGAGTGTCATATATGCTAAACATGATAAATGAATGCTTGAATGCATGCACAGTTCCATCAGGAAAAACATCACACAAGTAAGCAAAGTTGGAATTCATTTCATTCAATGCCTTATAGGCAGAATTGTTCACATGAAATACAGAAGAAATGTTTACAAAGAAGTCATTATCATCCGCTACATGCGGAGGGTCTTCCTTCACAACATCCCCAGTGTCAGTAGCTTCATCTTCCTTCAACAGATCTATCAAGTCGGTCTCTAGTGCTTCTTTCTGAATCTCAGAGAGGATGGCTTCCCCCATCTTTAGTTTGCCTTTAGCCATCATCTTTGTCAGTTCAGCCTTAACATTCTCAATCATATTAGTTTAGCTTATTGTTGCACATTTCTGATCAGATTGCACAAAATAGACAATGCCTTTGATATAGCCTCCACAGTCGCATCGATCTCCTCTAAATGCTGGACATCATCAACTAGCTACTTTCTGTGATTAGGTTGGGCTCTTACGTCCACTTTTTCATCAAATGGTGCCATCAAAATTGTCACAATGGCATCTTTCTTTCAACTTATTACCCCAACCCTGAGCATGTTTACCACCGGCTTAATGCCACATTTAGAAAAGTCCATGACATCAACAAAAATCTCAAAACCGGAGACTTTAACCCTTCCCACTGTAATTGGCTTAGGTGCACCACCATAGGGCTTTTCAAAGCTACAGACTAAAGTATCCACTAGATTTATAGCCTTTCTAACTTGTTTGTTCTTGGGTTTCCCCTTATACCGAAGATCGATCAGGCACAACGTGCCAAAAACAATGTTGAACTTTATTGGACCCTGCTGATTTACGCTAAGTCCTTTTCTCGGTGTGAACTTTTGCCTTTCAAGGTACTTATAAATCCACTCAGCAAACTGTGGCTCTTTCTTATCTAAAATGATAGCTACTCAAAACCCAGTCATTGGTTATTTGGCAGAGCTCAGTGCAGCTACTACAGATGGTTCATCAGCCTCCAAGGTCATAATTCTTCTCTCGATGGGAAACCTAACTTTCTAGGGGAGGGTGGATGGTATGCCTCAAAGGGAATGGAACCATGGACGTCCCAATAACAAGGTGAATGTAACAGTGATGTCAATTATAATGAAAAGAACCTTGGACTTCACCTCTCCTGTAATTACTTTCATTTCAAATGTATCAATCACCGTGCGCTTAAAATCATCATAAGCACGAATGAACATTGTTGGATTTGAGTAATGCATCCTCCTTCATAGCGTAGATGTTAAGGGCGGAACCATTATCCACCATGACATAGGGCATTGTTCTGTCCATGATTTCCACCTTGAGATACATGGCATTGTTATAATTAGTGCCTTCGGGAGGCAAGTCAGCATCAGTGAAAGTGATCTCAGTTGGATGGTTCATCGGGCTACCAGACTTATGATCATCATGCAAACCTCCTTAGGGGAAGTTAATGGAGTGGCTTCCATTTCCATTACCGCAGCTCGATGTTTTTGGGACTCCATCAATAAGTACCATACACTGGCTCTCGCTGGTATTCTCTTCAATTGTTCTACCACTTGATCCTCTTCCTTAATCGGTGGCAATGGGGGAGGAACAGGGATTGGGGGTTCCATCCTCCATTCAGGTTATGGAGCAGAAATATTTGGTTGATAAATTCTCCCGCTTCCTATCACATAATTGACTAGACCATTTTCTTTGCACAAATATATCCAGGCCTTAGTACTGATTGGGAACACCTGTTTTGGAGTGGGTATTTCAAACTCATCAAAATCATCATCAAGCTTAATATCCTTCAAATTGAGTGGTTTGAATTTGTCTCCAATAGTTGCCACTAGCTCAACTACCGCTTCAAACTCATTACCAACCGATATTGTTTGCATTGTGGGGTTCGCTTGTATAATCTAGGCAAGGATGAAGTTTAAGGGTAGTCTAGTTTTCACCATGTTGACCTGAGCTCTGAAATTTGGCAGTGGGTTTTTCTAAACACTAGGTTTGAGCTCAGGCTCTTCAATTCTCTTTTCTATGATCAGCCGTTGGATAGCGTCTCTTAGTCTATAGTAGTCATTGGTTCGGTGACCTTTCACCACATGATAGGTGTAGAAACTGCCCTATCCACCACGGGAGGAGGTACAAATTGTTTTAGGCTTTCCAACATGACCATCTTTCTACATTTGACAAATATCCTACTTAAAGATTCAGCCCACGGGGTGATGCTTCTATTCCCGGCTTGGGGGGCTGCTCCTTAAGTCACTGCCATAATTTCTACTTGCTTGACAGGGGCAGTTGCCTGAGCAGTTTTGGCGGTGTTCGTGGAAGAGGTTATAGGAGAATTATTACTCTTGTATCCCGAGGTGTATGTACGGCTTCCTCCTTAGTATCCATTGTTCAGGTTGCTTTGGACTGCTTTAATTTCATACTTCTTGACCCTTATGGCCATTTCATGGACTTCCACTAGTGTGTTAAACTTGTTGTACTTCATGTTGTTCCTATATACTTCCAGACTACCACTAATTAGTTTAACAATCAATTTATCCTCCAAGGGTCTTTGATGCAGGTGGATCATCTTATCCATCCACCGTTGATAGTATTCTGCAAAAGTTTCATTTGGTTTCTGCTTTATGGCCTCAAGGTCTTGTAACCTCACCTCCAATTGAGTATTGAAGCTATAATACTTCATAAAGGCATCAGATAAGGCATTCCAATCTTCCTGAACACTTTTTGGTTGTTTGTTGTACCAATTAATAGCTCCTCCCTCTAATGTGGCGGGGAAGAGTCCTACCAACTGGTTCATCGTCAAGCCTGCCATTGTCATAATCCTCACATACTGATTAAGGTGAGCTTCTGGGGGGCTCTTTCCTGTGTATGGGCCAATTCTTGGCATTTGAAAAATAACTAGTAGTAGTTTAATACCGTCAGCCATCAAGACACTCAAGTCAATGCATTTTGAGGCATTAACCTTTGCACTCCCACATATCTCAGCTATTAGTTCATCCATCTCTGTATACATCTCATGCCATTTCTTTTCCAGGGCTGTCTCAGATTGCCTCCCTTTATCCCCCACATCGAAGTGTCTATCATAATCCCTATTTTATCTACCACCATTCCCAAACTCTCTATTGGGTTCCTCCATTTTGTTGATGGTGGGATTGCTTAGAGCTGCTTGGACTTGGTTCTTGATGATGCTCTTGAACTCATTTGAATTCGAAAAGTCCAGGAGTACGGTAGTCATGGAAGTTTCACCGGTGTTGGCATCAGGATTAGATGGGTTTGCCATTTCTATATGGTTATGCTTAAACTGATCAACTTCAAGTTAAGATTCAAATTCGGTCTCTAACTCTGTGTTCGACCCTGTTTCTATGACCACTAAACCAGAAGCCACACTGTCTATCTCTATATCCGTTGGGAACTATTCTTCTAACCCAAATAACTCCTCTAACTCACATAGTACTAGATCCTCGTTCTCAACCTTCTCTGATCTTCCTACAAGGTGATGCCAAATACAAAATAAATCACATTAGGATTAGGATGGATATGCGCCTGAGAAGTTTCTAATTTCTAGATGACATGTATGCATGAAGTGATATGTATGCGTGGATCACATGAGATCCATGTATGCCTATGCGAATTAAAAATAGATAAGGGTTTGATGCTAAATGGATTCGTTAGCTGAAGGATGACTCGGATAGTTAATCATATGGATGGAGGTTTGGCATTTATGGAACGCCTGACCGAGGTTTGTGCTAGATTCCACTAACTGAGGGTTAGTACATATGGTTAGTCATACGGATAGAGGTTCGACATTCGTGGAATGCCTAACCGAGATTTGTGCTAGATTTCTACTAGCTAAGGGTTGACATGTATGGTTAGTCATACGGATAGAGGTTCGGCATTCGTGGAATGCCTAACTTAGATTTGTGCTAGATTCTGCTAGCTGAGGGTTGACACATATGGTTAGTCATACGGACAGAGGTTCGGCATTCGTGGAACGCCTAATCTAGATTTGTGCTAGATTCTGCTAGCTGAGGGTTGACACATGTGGTTAGTCATACAGATAGACATTCGGCATTTGTGGAACGCCTAACCCAGATTTGTATATGTATGATTTTTCACACGGACAGCAATTCGGTGCTCTTTTGGGTGCTTGAGGGTTCGTTTTTTAAAGACCAGTGAATGTGTGGAGTTCTCACGATAACCGTGTGGCTACTGAAGGATGATTGTGTGGGTTCATAGTCCTATTAAGAGGCGGCCTAGGGACACTCTAATGTAAGTTGATTAATATGAAATAATTCATGCATATGAGACCCGCTATTATGGATGCATAAAAAATCATTAGCATGGACGACATACAAGATGATTCATTTTAGTGGTGCAGGTTCACGTGAAATAAAAATGATGTATATGCCTGCACAAGAAAAAAAAGGTTAATGTGAATGACATACGAATAGTTGATGTAATTTGCACATGAAAATAAAAATGCAAATGGTTCTACAGAAGATGTGAATTAACGTCACACAAATGTATGCAAAATGATAATATACATGCATGAAGGGATGATTACGATGACATGGTATAGAAAATGAAGTACATTACATGTAGCATGCGGTCGTAAATTCCCGACCTCATTTCTCATCATGGTTAACTGTCAATATTCTAACCGAGCCCTAGGTGCGGTTCTCTTTAATCATCAACAGGGAATGATAAATTTAAATATATACATCATGCATAACATTCTGTGTCCTAATGGAATTTACTACAGCTATCTGCATGAGTTCGGTCAAAAGTCTGGGTTAACATCAAGGTCCCCATAGCAAAATATACTCTTCACTTCTTCCCACTCAAGGTTCCAAACGAAGGGGTACGTACAAGGCTATAGGTGGTGTTCCCTATGACCTGGTGGAGCATAGGCGGCACTTCAATAGTTCATTGGGCTAAAAATGCTCCTTTAACCTAATGCTCAAATCTAGCTAAAATGCAATGCGTATAAAATGTTATAGCAGTTTATTAAAACTATTTTAATTAAATACTTTCAATGCTCATCAAGATCTTTTAAGTTTGATGTAAGAAATCCCTAGAGGAGTTGCCACTATAAGCGGATGTTGATTTGGGCATGATGAAGTGGGCTGCCGATCTTTTTAGTTTGTTTATATTCGATCGAGTATATAATTATAATAAAAAAATCCTTTTAGGAAAACACAGCATTCATAAAACATTTGAGACTGAAACCTCGAAGAAACTATAGGAGTCGCTACCCAGCTCAGCTCAACCTGGAAATTCAAGTATAGCCAGAACCGAGTGAGAACCACTATACCTTCTAGAGATCTAGGTTCGAACGAGTCACTTACTTATTATCCAATTAAAATAATAGCTCTAATATTTAAACATAACATTTTATAAAACTAGATAGAGTTTTATTTTATAACACATGACGTTCATGCAAAGTACAAGGAATAAAATTAAATTACAACACAAATCAAGTAGGCTATCCTAGGGGAATACATATAAATCAAAAAGGTATCGGGGTACAACCTCCTAAAATACACAAATTCTACTAACGAAGGAATAAAAAACGAAAGTAAACTTAATCATACAAAAACAGTTGTTAATAATGCGACAAAACTTATGCGTATGGGTCTCGGGAACGAAAGTAGATAATGGAAAACAGTTTTGAAAACGGTTTTGCTGATTGGTGTTTAGCATGCTTTAAAGTTGGTTTTTAGAAAATTGAGTCATTATTATCAGTTTAACGTAACATCAATTCGGGAAATCAGATTTATAGTTCATTATGCAAGGAAAAGTTCAAAACATAATTTATGAGCCATTCTGTCCAAGAATAACATCCGTACGGATGTATGCAATAACCAAGCGGTTATAAGTATACCCGTACAGATATTATTTTCGGGCATGAAACAAGTTTAAACTTTAGCGATTTCATTTAGGGATTTCATGCAATAACCATACGGTCAAGATACAACATCTGTGTAGTCATAACTACAGTCGTACGACTATGTCGGTTGACCATATGGATGTTATTTCTGGGCAGAAACAAAAAATGAACAACAGCAAAGCAACTTGAAAAACACGTGAAATGACTATCAAATGATAAAATTATGGAAGAATGTAATGGTTTCTCAATTGTTACGGGTTTGTGTTTGCATTTTAGTTTCTAAACCTGTTATTAAACTTAGTGATGTGTTTTCCTATGATTTTTATCAAGTTTTATAGCCTAATAACAAAGAATCGAACAAGAAAATAAAGAGAAATCCTTGGCAAATTTTCTTTTCTCTTCTATTTTCTTCCTCTTTTCTCTCTAACTCTTTCTAAAATTCTATTCCCAGACTCTAAGCCCTCAATCACCTTCCCCTCTCCTTATCCTTTTCCTTTTATACATCTTTCATATCAAAGATCTAGATCTGATCTAAATGCAAGTGGGATGGATTGTTGAACATCCATATGGGTATAACCTGCTTCCGTACAGTTATAGATGGAACATTCGTGCGGTTGTAGCCCATATTCGTAAGGATATAGTTGATGAGCTACAAACCCTAATTCATTCAATTCAACAATCGGGAGCTTCAACCTGTCTTTAACTCACGTGGCTGCAGAAACACATCAAAGCAAAGTTTGTTTTCATCATTGAAACCGGGGATTAAAATCTCATGCTCACAACCATAGTTGTGAAAACCAGACCGGACCAGTCGGTCGGACCGGGTTCGACTGGAACCGGAGGTTTTTCAGGTCAGTTTGTGTCTGGTTTTCACTCTGGTCATCAACCGGTCAACTCCCGGTCGGACTGGCCGATCGAACTGAAAAACCGTGAACCGGACCGGTTTTTCGGTTCGACCAGACTGTTTTTTATTTGAATTAAAAATTTAATTTATTATTTTGAGGTGTTTTTAATTAAAATAAAATATAGGTTGTATTTTTATATTATTTTAAATTAAATTGACATTTAATTGTAACTATATTTCATAAATTAAGCTTTTTAATTACTATATTGTGTTTGAAATGCTTAAACTTAAAGAATTATAATAAAAATGTTCAAATTTTCATATATTATAAATATAAAAATAAAAATATTTTAATATTTTAATATATTTATTAAATCCGGTTCGATTCCGGTTTATTCCAGTTTAATCCAAAATCCATGAATCCATCCTTTCACCGGTTCGATGACTGGTCCGGATCTGAAAACCATGCTCACAACTAGACCATGGAAAACGGAGTAGACAAGCAATGTAAAAAACATATTTGAGGTATGAAACTTAAAAAGATAGTATAATAAAAAATTGTTCAAAAAAGAGGATAAAAATGAAAATGTATAAACGTACAATTGGAAAGAAACTTGTTTTTCGGGTAATCTGGTAATTTTCCTAAAAGCTACTATTGCCTTACTTATAAGCTTAGCCTTTTGAGTAAAATGGGGTTGGATATGATGTTACTTGTGAAACATTGTTTGGTCTAACTCTATTGAGCCTTAAATTTATTAAGGGGTCTAACTATTTACTAGCCTAAATTCCACCAAGTATTTAAAATATAGGGAAATCGTCAAAAATTCTTCTATTTTAGGTTTTGGTTTGGACTCTATCTTTCAAACTTACTAAAATATATGATTCTACTTTGTCCACATTTCTCTCTCCTCTTTTTGTGTTTAATTTTGCAGTTATCTCTCAATCCGTTAATTTTTTTGTCATGCAACTTTAGAAAGTTTTTTTTTTCTTCGAAATGAATCCACATGTATATATTTTTTTCATAATTTTTTTTTCAAAGGTATCAATCACATGGTATCAAAAGGTATAACAAAGGTATAATTAAGGCATAACAGTTGTACCAAAGGTATAACTAAGGTATAATAAGAGTATCAAAGGTATAACTAAGGTATAGCAGTTGTACAAAGGTATAACTAAGGTATAATAAGAGTATCAAAGGTATAGTAAGGTATAACAATTGTACAAAGGTATAACTAAGGTATAATAACAGTTTCACAAGGTATAGTAAGAGTTGCATAAGGTATAACTAAGGCATAATATTTATAAAAGTTATAAATACAATGTTATACATTGCTTATACATTGTTATACACTATTATATATTGCCTATACACTGTTATACTTATACATTGTTATCCATTGCTTATGCACTACAATGCTTAAATAATGTATAAATAAGGTACAAACAATGTATAAATGAGATATAATCAATGTATCAGAAGGTATAATAAGGTGTAATTAGTATATCAGAAAGTGTAACTAAGATATAATCAGTGTATCAGTAAGTATAACTAAGGTATAATTAGTGTATCAGTAAGTATAACTAAGGTATATTCAATGTATCAGAAGATATAACTAAGGTAAATTAGTGTATCAGTGTATCAAAAGGTATAATCAAAGCATCACATGGTATAATCAATTTATAAACAAGGCCTACTAGTTTTACAAAGGTATAAACAATGTATAACTAAAGTATAATCAATATATCACAAGGTATAACTTAAGGTATAATATTTATAAAAGTTATAAATACACTGTTATACACTACTTAGACATTGCTTATACATTGTTACAGACTGTATATACACTACAATGCTTAAACAATGTACAAATAAGGTACAAACAATTTATAAATAAGCTATAATTAGTGTATCATAAGGTATAATCAGTGTATGAAAAGGTATAACTAAGATATAATTAGTGCATTAGTAAGTAACTAAGGTATAATAAGTATATCAGAATGTATAAATAAGATATAATCAGTGTATTAGTGTATCAAAAGGTATAATCAAAGTATTAGATGGTATAATCAATGTATAAACAAGGCCGAACAGTTTTACAAATGTATAAATAATGTATAACTAAGGTATAATCAATGTATCACAAGGCATAACTAAATCAATGTATCACAAGGCATAACTAAGGTATTGTGAGCGGACGACGCGTTTTCGACGGGACGCGGGACTCCCTTTCGGAAGGGGCGCCTCGATTTCGGGCGGGGCCCTCCCTCGCGTGGGGTTTTTGGTTTGGAAATTCGTTTTTTGGAAAAGCAGCTTGTTTCGAAAAAGAATCGAGGCCTAAATCTCGATAAAAAGTATAGGAGTCGCCACCCGGCTCAGCTCTACCGGGGAAATTACAGTGTAGCTGAACCAAAACGGGAACTGCCACACTTTTCAGAGATCTAGGTTCGGACAAGTCCCTTATTTCGTGTCTAATTTAAATTATTGCCAATGTTCTAGTTATGACACTTTAAATTGCTAAAAGATTGATTTTATTAAATAATCCCCGCAGCGCGCATACGGAGTAATAATACAACATAAAAAGTAAAAAAAAAAAGAATAAATATTTAAGAGCATACAACCCAATTGAAAAAAAAAATAATAAAAATAAAAATAAAAATAAAACTCTTGCCTCACTTATACAATCGCCTATATACACGAGAATCTAGAAAAATACAACCGCCTAGGATACACGATTAATTCTATTAAAATACAAATAAAATTAAAAATAAATATAAATAAAAGCTGCAAAACAAAGGTTAGCACAATTTATACGGCACGCCATAAGTTGGACTCAAACAAACAGAATTGGGAAATTGAGAATTGGGGGCATGCATATAGAGGATAACCGGGTTGGTTCGGCTAGCCGGCCCGATTAGACCTGGAAAACATTTTGAAACGTCCATGTATTTTTTATTTTTGTGGGAAAATCATTTTGAAAACAATTTTTTTGGTTTACATGCATTTTTATATATTAAGTGGGTCGGTTTTCGGGAGAACTGGGTCTCCGTCGTTGAATTCTTCTAAATGCAAATTTACCAGAAAATTGAATCTATGGTCGTGATGCGTACTACAAAATTCATTTTGATGATTTTTGGGGTTTTCTAATTTTTTGGGAATTTTTGGGAATTTTTTATGATTTTTTATGGATTTTTTAAGAAATTTGGGCTTAAAGGTGAAATTTTGGTTCTGAAAACGACAGTGGTACGACTGTAAATTACAGTCGTGCAAACTCAACTACAGTTGAACGACTGTAATTACAGTCGTACGACTGTAAATGCTGAAAATTCAAGATTTCACCAAAATCTTATTTAAAATAAGCTGGAAAGAAAATCACCTGTAAATCAACTACAGTCGTACGACTGTAACTATAGTCGTATGACTGTTCATCAACTCAAGAACAGTCGTACGACTGTTCTTGATCTTCAGAAAAAAAAATGCAGAAAAACAGATAAAAATGCAGAAAAAGCACACCAATCACCCAAAAAGCTTGTAAAAGAGAAGGGAAAAGGGGTATTTACCTCTGTGGCGTGCATCCACCGTAGGATTGACCCCTGGCGTCGCTCCAATCCACTAAAATCCGGACTTTTCTCCTTGAGTTAGGGTTTGAGATTTGGGTCTAGAGATTTCCAAATGCTGAGAGATTTTGATGAGGAGTTCCTCCTTTTCTTTTTGATTTTCTCCTCCTCCTCTCTTCTCTTTTCTCTCTTTATCTTTTTTTCTTTTTCTCTTTTCCTGTCTTTCTTTTTTCTCTTCCTCCCCTTCTTTTCTGTGCTCTTTCAGCTTTTGAGATATGGGTTGGCTCACCTGTCCCGATAATACAGTCGTACGACTATAATTTTTTATTACAGTCGTACCACTGTAATTACAGTCGTACCACTGTAATTTTTTTTTAATTTTTTTTTTCGATTTTGTTTTTGATTTGTTTTTTCGATTTTTTTTTGGACGATAAAATTTCGTGTTCACAGGCTGCCCCTCGTGTAGCTAAAGTCCGATTTTCGAAACGGATTTAGGTACACGACAAAGAGCACGAAATTCGAGATGATATGCAAGAGTGTGACTCGTGTGTGGAGAAAAATACGACTTTTGGAGTCGGGTGGTTTCTTACGACGATTTTCGTGTAAGGATGACGCCAAGAAGATGATACAAAGAAGAATACGACTTTTGAAGTCGGGCGGTTCCTTATGACGATTTTCGCGCAAGGATGACGCACGAAGATGATATAGAGAAATATAAAATGACTTTTGGAGTCGAGCGGTTCCTTACGATGATTTTCGCTTAGGGATGACGCACGAAGATGATATAGAGAAGAATCGACTTTTGGAGTCGAGCGGTTCTTTACGACGATTTTCGCGCAAGGATGACGCACGAAGATGATATAGAGAAGAATACGACTTTTGGAGTCGAGTGGTTCCTTACGACGATTTTCGCGCAAGGATGACGCACAAAGATGATATAGAGAAATATAAAACGACTTTTGAAGTCGAGCGGTTCCTTACGATGATTTTCGCGCAAGGGTGACGCACGAAGATGATACAGAGAAATATAAAACGACTTTTAGAGTCGAGCGGTTCCTCACGATGATTTTCGCTTAAGGATGACGCTAAGATAAAATGAATTTTGGAGTCAAATGGTCGTGTATGATTTGCCATACAGAGCCAAAAGAAAGCATACAATGTGTGCTTAGTGAACGTATTTATTCCTTGATCGATAATTTTGAAACAAAAATTTTTGCCCCTTCGATCAAGAATAAATACGAGAAGATGCGTTTCGGGTCACCTTTTATAGTCATGTGGGACTGAGATTTGTGAAATGTGTGAATGTGCGTGTGTGACAACCATTTGCGACCTAGCACTCTCAACAGACCGACCTAAAAAACCTAGTTCCGTTTTATAGTCACGGGGGGACTGAGATTTGGTAAAGGGTACGTGCATGTGTGTGTGTGTGTGTGACTTGGCATACAGGATATGTCGAAAATGAAACTTGGTGAAATTGTACTTAGAGTGAGTTTTTTGAGGTTTCTCGGATTTCGTGCCCCTTGGATGAGGCGGACCATTGTTAGAAAGATTAACCACTGGCTTGTTGGCTTTCCTCAATGTGTAGGACCGGGGAATTTCCGGCAGCATAAATCTCTTTCTGCCCGGGGTCTGGTGGGGCCGCCTCCATGAGTCTGTGAGAGATCGGGTTAGGATTCAGGGTCCAGAGACCTTTATTATGTCATTGTCGACGAGCACGCCGCCTACTACCCATGCTGTGTTGACGGCTTTGTGTGAGAGGTGGGCTTCCATCACCCACACATTTCATTTACCCATCGGGGAGTTCGCCGTTACTCCTTCAAATTTCGTTGCTATCACTGGGTTCTGGTTCGGCGGACCCCCGATCAGCTTCAACTGCTATTTTACTCGCCATCAGTCGGAGGATGATTATATGGGCAGGTTGATCAGCTGCACCCCTGAGAAGAGGAAGATCTTATGCTCCAGGGTGGAGGCTTATTGGGCTGCTCCCCCAGACCTGTCCGAGAAGGACTTAGAGCGGTGTGCTCGGGCTTATGTGTTTGTCTTGTTATCATGCACACTTTTTCCCACCGGGCAGAGCACTTGTAGTCTGACTTTGCTCCCCACTCTAGTGGACTTGGCTGCTTTTCTTTCTTCCTTTTTTTTAATGCTCTTTCGCTTGCAGGTCAAGAGACGTAGGGGATCCAGTTCCACTCAGCGGACTAGCCCAACATATGGAAGTGCTGAGATTGCCACTGCTGGTGGGCATGGCCTTGTTCAGGATAGGAGTCATCCCGTATGTTCTGCCAGTGTTGCGCCATCTACTTCTCAGGTCGCTTTGAAGGCTCATCTAGTCCAGGAGAACGCCAACTGGGCGGTAAGCATTCTACAATCCCTGTATCACTACATGATTTATGCAATTCATGGATGAATATGCTTGTATGTATGCATGTTAATTTATGTTGTTATTTTGCATATTCGAGTGCAGATGCTCTAGGATCAAGCCAGATAGGCAGTTGCTTCTGAGGCTCGGGCTTTGGCTACGACCCACGAGTTAACTCGGGTGCGAGTTGACATGGCCCGGATGCAGGCTGATTTGACTCGGGTGCAGGAGGACTTTGACGCCTATAGAGCTTCACATCAAAGTAAGTCCGAGGAGAAGGAGGTGGGTGAGGGACAAGATGAGAGCTAGATAGAGTGCTCTGTACTACACCTCTTTTTTTTTTTGTACACAACATGGACTTCATTTTTATTATTATGGGAATTGGATGCAATGACCTATTAATGGATGTTTATGTGTAATGGCACGATGTATGAGATGGGTCCTAGGCGTAGTAGTAAAACTAAACCTAGAAACGCACAACTAAGGCAGTGTACCTCTCGTTGACAAGTAATAATTCTGGTTGGTCCAGGTATCGATCCCACAGAGAAAAGAATATTCTGCAAACACTAAACTACTCGGGGTTCCTTGCGTGTCCTAGGCGGAACGTAGTTTGGGTTGATTATGTTAACAACTAAACTATCCTACTCCTAGTTGATCTATTCCAGCTTACTTTGCACTTGAGTTTTGTGTTATCAATTGGCGGTTTACCGACCAATGAATGCTAATGGGGATGGCTTTATTAATTAATTACAAAAGATGAATTTAACTCAACAATTAACCCTTAATTATGCTCTTTCGATAATACAACCTAGCGTATCTAGATCTTTTAGGTCCTTAGCCGGTTTCCCTTGTTTAGAGGCGGTCTAATTCTAAAGCTCAGAAAATAGGGGCACGTAAATTCCACAGTGTCGTCAATACTAAAGGTTTCCTAGGTGTCAATCTAGGTAATGCCACAAATATGAACTTTAATAAATTAAGATCTTATGAGACTAGACATTCATTAAAGAAATTGCATAAAGAAAAGGAACAAAAATTGAAATTAACTTACAATCAATTGTATTAATCAAGAAAGATGAAACGAATTCAATGTTTACAACCAAACACAATCAAATTGCGGAATCAAAACTAACTTAATCAAATTACAAAAGAGAAGAAGAAAAACTTATGCCCTTTTGGTCCGATTAACCGGATTTCGACGGTGTGAAGATGCTTGGGGTGTACCTCTATAGACGAACTCAAGCCGAAACTAAGGACGTCGCAAAAGGGGAAGATTCTATGTAAAGCTACAACTAATCAATGGTTCAAAACTCAAGGAAAACAAATAGTTCAAGCTCAAAACCTCACTACAAGTTTCTGCTCTCACTTAAAAAGACTGGAAAAAAGATCCTTTCAAACATAGAAAATAACCTATTTATACGGCTAGGTTAAAACAAGGAAAAAGAAGAGATGAAAGTAGGGCAACAGCAGGTTTCGGAGCTCGGCACGCTGTGCTGGTGGAGTTGGCACACCGTGCTGTGCAGAACTGAAGGCGGCACGCCGTGCTGCTGGAGGTGGCACGCCGTGCCGTGCGAATTTTGGGGTTGGCACGCCGGGTTGATCTGAGTGGCATGTTTTCGTGCCACTCCACTGGACTACTCCTCTAGGCACGTCGGGTTGGAACGCCGTGCCCTAATTGTGGCACGGCGTGCCACCCTGATTCTCAGCACTTCGAACTCTTCCTCGCCGCCGATGCTCCAACTTCCGGTCTGGGTCATAATACCTGTCCAAAACAAGCACAAAGAAACATAACGGCACCAACGCCACGGACCGTAAAAACAACAAATTAACAAAAATTACAAAAACAACCCTAGAAAACACGAAAAATACTAAAAGTTATAAAAATCTATCCAAAACATAAAAATCACAAAATATTCAAAAACCACACAAACATTCACACAAAAGACTCTAAAAATTGCCGTTCAAACCACGAAATTGCCTAAAAGATAAGGTCAAAAACCGACCTTATCAACCACCCCACACTTAAAGTCTTGCTTGTCCTCAAGCAAATCAACTAAAGACAAAGGAGTAAACTTGCTCGCTTTCACTTGTAAATCCAACTAAGGGTTTAACCGTACGAGATTCATAAACTCAAGAAAGTAAAGCATCACCTTCGAAATGACATTAGGTGCACCAGGTTCAAAACCACTCAATACCCAAACCCAACACAATTTAGCTAGTCAAAGGGCAAGGAACAAATAGAGTTTATACGACCACAAAGCACCTCACAAGATGTCACTCCAACGCTTAAGTTCAAGGCAAGGCGGATGAGAACACAAAAAACAAACAATGGCACACATCACATAGCGAACTAATGGCAATCCAGGTGAAGTCATTGGTCAAGGAGCAAAATCAGAGAACCTGGGGCTTGTAATGTTACGGCTTAGGGTAGGTTTGATAAGGGAAATTTTAGGTGTACAACTCCTACAAATCAAGTAAAATATACAAATTGACTAAGTACTAAAGACGGTTCATGCAACTTTCAACTCAGAACTAGTCCTAAGAGTGTTTGCTTTTTTTATTTTTTTGAAATTAACTTGACAAAAAGAAGGCCTTATCCACACCCAATGGCGGAAACACAACTTAATGAGAAAACGAAAACAAAAATTACAAGACATGGGTCAAGGCAATTAGATGATCGCCCTAATTCTTTATTCAACCAATGAAAAATTACAAGACATGGAACACAAATACCGGCTTAAAGATGCAAACCGGACAGCCAAGATAGGCGTTTACAAACTCCGAGTTTTACAAAAAGAAACCGAACAAACACATTGACTCTATTTGGATTTTATTTTATTTATTTATTTATTTTTTTTTTTTTTTTTTTTTTTTAAACACAATTTTTCCATAGGACTATATATGAAAGAGTTGAAATGCAAATGGTGATTGACCCCAAAATAAATGAACAACTTAGCCAATTACTTGATTTAGGAGAGGAGGGTGAGAAATGAAAATCAAAGTGAAATGGTAAAAAGTTAGGATTATAGAGTTGGCTTGGTGAAGGTTTTTTAAGTCAAAAAGGTTAATTTAGTGACTATGGGTGATCTAAGGGATGAATTAGTAGTTAGGGTTAGGGTTATTTAAGTCAAGGGGTTAATCCTAAGGGTCTCCACATATTAAGCTGTCGATGCCAAGTGCAAAACAACACCGGGTTCTACGATCTAGTGTGCCACGATTGTTTTTACCCTCACAAAGAAATAGAACCGATGTGAAATGGTTCTAAAGGCTCAAATTCTCACAAGTGTATTAGGGTTTGTATGCTAGGTCGTGTGACTCAACCAATGTTCCAAGGCGTAATCAGTTTGCTTCTTCTTCCATTGCACTTTTGGAAGTAAGTGCAATCTAAGTGTGGGGTGGGTAAAGGGACTTCTCCCTTTCTTTTTCTTCTTATATTGCATTTTTTTTTATTGTTTGTTTCGCATGTTTGATTGTTTCTTGGTGTTTGTTGGTGTTTTTGCAAGATTGGATGTTTTGAGTTGGTTTTTGGTTAGATTTAGGCTTTACTTTTCAATGCATGTGAAGTTGGTTTTGGTTGTTTTTGGTTTGTTAGTATTTTTAGGTTGCTTATGTGTCAATTGCCGTTTGAATAACATTGCTTAATCCACCCTCGAACCTAAGTCTCTATGCTTGGATTGATAGCAATTGGCTAGGGATATTAGGAGTTGTTTGCAAGTCATTAGCTTGTTTGTGCGTGGTTTGTGATTCTTGATGGTAACCATTGGTTAGATTTGTCATTTAGGTTGCATTAGGGAATTAGTCCTCTACCCCTACTTGCATGATTGGGCTAGGATTACGCCTTGGAACATTGGTTGAGTCACACGACCTAGCATACAAACCCTAATATACTTGTGAGAATTTGAGCCTTTAGAACCATTTCACATCGGTTCTATTTCTTTGTGAGGGTAAAAACAATCGTGGCACACTAGATCATAGAACCCGGTGTTGTTTTGCACTTGGCATCGAGAGCTTAATATGTGGAGACCCTTAGGATTAACCCCTTGACTTCAATAACCCTAACCCTAACTACTAATTCATCCCTTAGATCACCCATAGCCACTAAATTAACCTTTTTGACTTAAAAAACCTTCACCAAGCCAACTCTATAATCCTAACTTTTTACCATTTCACTTTGATTTTCCTTTCTCACCCTCCTCTCCTAAATCAAGTAATTGGCTAAGTTGTTCATTTATTGTGGGGTCAATCACCATTTGCATTTCAACTCTTTCATATCTAGTCCTATGGAAAAATTGTGTTTAAAAAAAATAAAAAAAAATCCAAATAGAGTAAATGTGTTTGTTCGGTTTTTTTTTGTAAAACTCGGAGTTTGTAAACGCCTGTCTTGGTTGTCCGGTTTGCATCTTTAAGCCGGTATTTGTGTTCCATGTCTTGTAATTTTTCATTGGTTGAATAAAGGATTAGGGCGATCATCTAATTTTCCATAGGACTAGATATGAAAGAGTTGAAATGCAAATGGTGATTGACCCCAAAATAAATGAACAACTTAGCCAATTACTTGATTTAGGAGAGGAGGGTGAGAAAGGAAAATCAAAGTGAAATGGTAAAAAGTTAGGATTATAGAGTTGGCTTGGTGAAGGTTTTTTAAGTCAAAAAGGTTAATTTAGTGGCTATGGGTGATCTAAGCGATGAATTAGTAGTTAGGGTTAGGGTTATTTAAGTCAAGGGGTTAATCCTAAGGGTCTCCACATATTAAGCTGTCGATGCCAAGTGCAAAACAACACCGGGTTCTACGATCTAGTGTGCCACGATTGTTTTTACCCTCACAAAGAGAACCGATGTGAAATGGTTCTAAAGGCTCAAATTCTCACAAGTGTATTAGGGTTTGTATGCTAGGTCGTGTGACTCAACCAATGTTCCAAGGCGTAATCCTAGCTCAATCATGCAAGTAGGGGTAGAGGACTAATTCCCTAATGCAACCTAAATGACAAATCTAACCAATGGTTACCATCAAGAATCACAAACCACGCACAAACAAGCTAATGACTTGCAAACAACTCCTAATATCCCTAGCCAATTGCTATCAATCCAAGCACAGAGACTTAGGTTCGAGGGTGGATTAAGCAATGTTATTCAAACGGCAATTGACACATAAGCAACCTAAAAATACTAACAAACCAAAAACAACCAAAACCAACTTCACATGCATTGAAAAGTAAAGCCTAATCTAACCAAAAACCAACGCAAAACATCCAATCATGCAAAAACACCAACAAACACCAACAAACAATCAAACATGCAAAACAAACAATAAAAAAAAATGCAATATAAGAAGAAAAAGAAAGGGAGAAGTCCCTTTACCCACCCCACACTTAGATTGCACTTACTTCCAAAAGTGCAATGGAAGAAGAAGCAAACTAAATGGGAAAGGAAAAGGGTTACCTCACATATCGGGAGCTGGTGGTGGTGGCGGCGGGTACGGCCACCCTTGGGCGGCACAGAAGCGGGAGGCGAACGCCTCGAAGTTGGCGAGTTGAGCTGCTTACCGATCAAGGCGCGCATTCAGCCGCTGCTCAAGCAGAACCTGATGGACGGTTAAGCCTTCCAATTGCTCAATTATGCCATCCAACAGTCCTTCAATCTGCCCCATAAAATCTACCCCCACCGATACATTCTCCGCGTCCTCCTCACTGTCCTCAGCTTCCTCACTCTCTTCCTCCTCGTCTACTTCCATAGGGGCCTTTCCCCGACTTGAACCTCCTGCACTTGAAGGACCTGCAGCTGCCCCAACATGGGAACAAGACAAGATTCCCTTCGAAAGCTTCTTATGAAGAATGCTCTCGAGGTTCCTATAACAAGTATTACTATGAAAAAAACATGCAATACAAGTCACAATATGTCCTAACCCTAGTTCGGACTTAGCTCGATTGTGGTGATTGTATAAAGCTTCCATGACAAAGAAGCCCAAATGCACCTTAATTTCACTATGCACATGCCACAGGATCAACAGTTCAAATGCATTAACCCGGTTGCTCTCAGTCTTTCCCGAAAAATTAAAGCATACAAATTTATGAACTAATTGCAAAACAGGGTCTTGGATTTGGGAGGTTTTGGCAAACCGGGGTTGGTATACCCCTTGCCCAATCAAGCACCAAAATTTATTGGCATCCAAATTTTCGGGCCATTTATAACCATTCCCGTCAATCCCTATGCAAGCCTGAAGGCCATCAATATCCAAAGTCCGCTCAGTGCCAAAGAGGCGGAAGGTCATGCTTCTAAGGCTCGTATCCGGGTTGGTTTTAAAACTCAAGGTGGAATAAAATTCTAGGTTTAGCTCCCTAAAGACTGGAGGGTTAGATTTCACAAATTCGTACCACCCTAGACTAGTCAATTTGGCTTTTACTCCCTCCGACCTATCCTGTATAAAGAGAAATTGCCAATCGAAAGTGCAAAATGGAGTGCTCTCTAAAGGAAATAAAGTTTTGTACTTTTTACCTTCATCGTCCGAAAGTAAGGGAAAGTGACATTTGTATTTCCTTGAGAGATTTGTCAGCGGGGCCATCAATTGGTCGGTGGGCAATTCGTCACGTGGCACCGACTCCGGTGACGGTTCCATGGGCCGGCGAGACGAACCGTGTCTCCGATCGGCGACGGTTTTCTTCTTCATCCTACAATTGCATAACCATAAAAATAAAACAAAAATCAAAAACACAAGAACACAAAGCCAAAGAACATCTAATGTCAAAGGTACAAACCACAAAAAAAAGAAAAAGAAAGTAAAATAAAACCCTATTAAGCAGTCAATCCATCAAAACCAAAATGAGGAAAAGAACAACAATCATAATAATAATAAACAAAAGAAAGAATAAAGCAAGAATTCATACCTGGTTCAATGAAATTGAAGCAAAATAAAACCCTAGGGCAAAATAATGGAGGAAAAGGGATGAGATGGAGAAGAAGAAGAAAAAGAAAAGGAGAGTAAGAGGGGATAGGGAGAAGGAGAGAAAGGGAGGAAGAAACAGAAGAATAAGGAAGGAGAAGGAGAGAATGGATTCTAGAGAGAGAGAATGAAAAGGGGAGAGAGAAAGTGAGAGGGTTAGAGAAAGTGAGAGAGAGGAAGGAGAAGAAGAAGAAGTGGTCGGTTATGAGAAGGGGGGAAGGTGGAAAGGGCATTAAATAGGCGGTGGAATAGCACTTGGAATTCAAAATTTAAACGCTCGGCACGCTGTGCCAAACACTCAGCACGGCGTGCTGAGCTGGTCAAAAACACGTACCTGGCAACAGAGTGATGGCACGCCGGCGTGCTGTCTGGGCACGGCGTGCTGCCTTGAAATTTGAATATGCGGCACGGCGTGCTGAAGCTTTGACACGGCGTGCTGCTCCTTTTTCTCACAACTCACTTTTGGAACAGAGGGATGGCACGTTGGCATGCCATATTGGCACGTCGTCCCGCCCTTCAGACCTATGATTGGCACGGCGTGCTGAATGTGGCACGGCGTGCTGTTTACCTATGCACAAACCTTATCCGGAACAGAACAACGGCACGCCGGCGTGCTGAAATGACACGCCGTGATGCCCTGCAAACCATTACCTTGGCACGGCGTGCTATTTACTTATGCACAAATTTCATTCTGAACAGCAGCCTGGCACGATTGGCACGCCTTGTGCTACACCCAACTTCACCGTGGCACGGCGTGCTGCTTAGTGACACGGCGTGCCACTCTGAATTCTGCCAACTATTGCTTTTTTTCCACATTTTGATTACGATTTCCGATTAACTTGCTTAAGTACCTAATCCTACACACAAAAACACACAAAAACATATTAACGTGAAAACTAATGTACACGGGAGGTATACGTACCTCAGTGCTATGTTTATAGTCGGAATAGCTCGACTCCTACGTCCGCGATTTAGCATTACACATCACGAAGGAGCAAGACTTGCTTCTCCTCCTTTATTCCTCCGCTGACGTAGGGCTTCAACCGGTGCCCGTTTACTTGTTGAATTCCCTCCGGGGTTTCAATTTCCACCATCCCCGGAAGGGTAAACCCTATGCACGGTAAATGGTCCCGTCCATCGACTTCGCAGTTTGCCCAGAAAGAGTTTCAATCGGAAATCGGACAAGAGCTCCAATTCCCCTTGGTTAAAACTCTTTTCTATCACATAAGCATCAATAGGGCAAAGAGGGTCTACAAAATTACAACTTTCAACATCTAATGGATAATTCATTGAGTTATAGACGTTGAACTTTACCTCCTCATTGTGCAACCGAAGAATAATCTTACCTTCCTGGACATCTATCAGAGTCCTACCGGTTGCAAGAAATGGCCTTCCAAGCAAAAGGGGCACCGCGCTATCTTCTTCCATATCCATCACCATGAAGTCCACGGGGAAGATAAATTTATCCACTTTTACTAGCACGTCCTCGACCACCCCCTTTGGTCTCGTGAGAGATCTATCCGCCAATTGGAGGGTCATATTGGTTGGCTTCGGGTCTCCCAGTCCGAGTCTCCTGAAAAACAATAGAGGCATCAGATTTATACTTGCACCCAAGTCGCATAGGGCATTGGCGATCTCTAAGTTCCCTATCTGGTATGGGATAGTAAAACTGCCCTTATCTTTGAGCTTGGGTGGAAGTTTGTTAGTGATAATTGCCGAACATTCCTCTGTTAAAACCACCACTTCATCCTCACCTAGCTTTCGTTTCCCTGCAAGAAGTTCTTTAAAGAATTTAGCATAAGAAGGCATCTCTTGGAGAGCCTCAATCAATGGCAAATTAAATTCTAACTTCTTAAAAATTTCCAGGAATTTGGAATATTTCTGCCCTAGTTTATCTTTCTTCTCCCTTTGAGGATAAGGAAGTTTAGGCACATAGGCTCTCACTGGGTCAGGAATTTTCCCTTTTTCCTTTATGCTAGGTTTGGGTTCAGAAATCGAGTCGGGGTTGCTTACCTCTCCTGACTCTTCACTTACCTCGGTAGGTTGGGATGGAATATCAGCGTTTTGCACCCGGTCCTCCACTTGCCTACCACTTCGTAGGGTTATAGCTTGTGCTATCTCCCGATGATTACCCTTAGGGTTTTGTTCAGTTCTACTCGGAAGTGCTCCTTGAGGTCTTTCCTGCTCTCCCTACTCAATTGAGCCACCTGCTTACCCAAATCCCTACAGTACGCTTCATTATCAGCAAGCCGAGACGAGATGTCTTTTAGTAACGACAAAACCGTCTCATCTTACTTAGACTGTTGAGGCTGCTGTGGAGATTGATCATTAGGAATAAATGGGGCCTTACCTAACCCCTGCTCACGGTGCTCATAATGGAATCCGGAAGGAGGTCTCAACACATTTTGGTTGTTACTATAGGACATGTTCGGGTGTTGATACCTTCTTCCGTAATTATTATTATTATTGAAGTTTTGTGAATAAGAGTTAGAGTTATTGTACCTTTGGTTTCCTCCCACAAAACTTACGTTTTCGGACGATTGGGCGAATGGGTCGCCTAATTCTCAATCTTACCCGGGATGCTCCGCTCCGTATGATACACACAACACCAGTTGGTATTGTGGCCCATTTAAGTTCAGGCGGGACATCAACAGGTCCAACTTCTTGTTTACATGGTCCATAGCTGCATCTTGGCGTCCCAAATCTGCAGCTCGAACCTCATTCCTTGTTGGCGTGTCCGACTGCCACAAGGTACTCTTTCTAGCCAGCTCCGCAATCAACTCCTCGGCTTGTGTAGCAGTCTTCTTAAAAATGTCCCCACCTGCAGAAGAATCAATAATGGCACGGTTAGCTGGTGTCAAACCATGATAAAACGTGCTTACCTGAGTGAAACGCGGCATGTCATGGTGGGGGCAATTCCGCAATAACCGTTGAAATCTCTGCCATGCTTCATTAAGAGTCTCCGTCCCAAATTACCGGAATCCCATGATCTCATTCCTTAGCTGAACCGTCTTTGATGGTGGGAAGTAGTATGCTAAGAATTGCTCTTCCAAATGGTCCCATGATGTCACTGATCCGGGCCTCAAGGATTTGTACCATTCCATTGCTCCCCCGCTTAGTGAAAAGGGGAACAGCTTCAACCGCACAGCATCTTGGGGCACCCCATGTTGGTGTGCCCTAGTTCTTAGGGCATTGGATTCTTGTATTTTGTATTATACATTAAGAGTCATGTATGAATACATTATTTGTGTCACATTAATAAAGGCAATTAATCTATTTCATTTATATCTTGTGCTATAATATGAGTAGAGTATCCATTGATTGATAATCATAAAACCTATCCCAGGTCTGTTCTAATCGTGGGAACAAATAGAACCACAGACTTGTATATTCGATGACTGTATGGTAGTTCTTAACTAGCCATAGTACTTGTATAGTCAGTCATGAATGTAGGTACATGTCATTGACATGGGACTGGATCGATCCGCACAAGAAAGCCACATGGTTGTCATGTCATAGGTCTTTCTTGAGTAGGTCTCTTTTGTCCTCAGACCAGATTTCATTATAATATCGATATGGAATCCGGTTCACTTTGACATACGCCTAACAGGTCTGTAAAAGGATGCTAAATACGGGTATGATTGGGTGGACCGGTGAACATGTTGATATTGATGATGAAGTGATGGAATTACCACTCGGGTAACACTGAGATGATATCATTGGCCACTTGATGAGTGGGACTGATAAGTGTATGGCCATACCCAAATAAGTTGGTTGCTTATTTGATTAATCAGTCAACTCAAGATCAAGAAATATAATAAACAACAGAAGAGGATGACAGACACCATGCCTCTTGTTTATTCATATCGATATCGTTAGGCAAAGGACACTATGAGATTACTACCGAGTGAGTGTCTTCTAAAGACTGCTGCATCTCTGTCTTAATTAGGGGCTGTAATGGTTTGCTAGAACCCACTTACAGTCCGTGGGCCTTGGGCCTACTGCCAACATAAAGACAGACCCATAGGATCGTGCACATAGATCAACTGAGCTGGAACTTATAGAAATTGTACATGTAATGTACATTGGAAGGAATGCGTTAATTAATTAGTTGACATTCAGTGTCAAGGTAATTAATTGACATTGGGTTGAATTTAATTTAATTAATTAGTTTACATAATGTAATTAATTAATTTATCAATTAATTGAATTACATAAAGTAAACAATTAATTAAATAATTTTCCTAAGTAGGAAAATTAAATACATGTGTTGTATTAACTTAAGTGTGATTTAATTTTATTTAGGGGTAATTAAATTTAGCCAAATGGAATTAAATTACATAGTATATACTTTTTAATTAAAGTTTGTTTATGTAATTATAATCCTAGTGGGCTTGGGTTTAATTAACCTAATTAGAATCCAATTAGACAATGTGTCTATAAAAGGGCACACTTAACGAATAAAAACCTAATTCAACTCTAATTAATTGCTGAAAATTTCAGCCACCAAGAGCAGCCCCAAAACGGCCGAAAATCCCAGCATTAAACCTCCATTCCTTCGCGTCTTCGGCTAGCACCGGTTCCCGCTCAATAGTTGGTCGTGCACCGGACTTTGGAGATCGCAGTTTCAAGAAACGATTCTGCAGCAGTCTCTAGAAGAGACGGATCCGGTGAGTTAATCTCTCTTGATTCAATTTGGTTTTATTCTAATCAATGGTAATTGGACACGATAGGTGGATTCTAGGAAATTTTAAACGGTGTATATTCCGCTGTGCCACATTATTTTTCCAATGACGAATCCCAACACCCCACCGATTCGGACTGTATCAGCCACCATGAGGAACCGGTCTACGTGATCATTGGGGTTGTCACTTATTCCGCCACTGAAAGGACTTTTCCCTTGGATCAAATGGATCATACTGGACTTCAACTCGAATTGATTGGCAGTGATGGCTGGGATAACCACTCCGGATCTGTTCCGGGGCCGATGTGGAGCCATTAGGTCAGTCATGACCATGTTATCTCTATCACCACCCCTTCTTCTGTCAAACTCCTCCCGCTCTCGCCGGAGTTGCTCTTGCCCAACTCTTTCCCGGAGTTGTCTCTCCTCGTTATCATGCTGCTGATGCTCCATTTGAACAATCTGTTCTTGGTGTACTCTACGGTTCCTGCTACACAAATGTTCAATTTCAGGGTTATATAGTAAAAGCTCAGGATGCTGAGAGTGAGTTCGCATAAGCTAGAAAACACACACACGCAGAAATTAAAGAAAACTAAATTGCAACAAATATTCACAGAAAAGAAAAATTATTTAACTATATGCACAGAAATGTTGCCTAGATCAGCAAATCGACCTTTTGCTAAATGATGCAGAAATATAAATTTCCCAGGCAACGGTGCCAAAAACTTGATGGGTCCTAGGCGTAGTAGTAAAACTAAACCTAGAAATGCACAACTAAGGTAGTGTACCTATCGTTGACAAGTAATAATTCTGGTTGGTCCAGGTATCGATCCCACAGAGAAAATAATATTCTGCAAACACTAAACTACTCGGGTTCCTTGCGTGTCCTAGGCGGAACGTAGTTTGGGTTGATTATGTTAACAACTAAACTATCCTACTCCTAGTTGATCTATTCCAGCTTACTTTGCACTTGAGTTTTGTGTTATCAATTGGCGGTTTACCGACCTATGAATGCTAATGGGGATGGCTTTATCAATTAATTACAAAAGATGAATTTAACTCAACAATTAACCCTTAATTATGCTCTTTCGATAATACAACCTAGCGAATCTAGATCTTTTAGGTCCTTAGCCGGTTTCCCTTGTTTAGAGGCGGTCTAATTCTAAAGCTTAGAAAATAGGGGCCCGTAAATTCCACAGTGTCGTCAATACTAATGGTTTCCTAGGTGTCAATCTAGGTAATGCCACAAATATGAACTTTAATAAATTAAGATCTTATGAGACTAGACATTCATTAAAGAAATTGCATAAAGAAAAGGAACAAAAATTGAAATTAACTTGCAATCAATTGTATTAATCAAGAAAGATGAAACGAATTCAATGTTTACAACCAAACACAATCAAATTGCGGAATCAAAACTAACTTAATCAAATTACAAAAAAGAAGAAGAAAAACTTATGCCCTTTTGGTCCGATTAACCAGATTCCGACGGTGTGAAGATGCTTGGGGTGTACCTCTATAGACGAACTCAAGCCGGAACTAAGTACGTCCAAAAGGGGAAGATTCTATGTAAAGCTACAACCAATCAATGGTTCAAAACTCAAGGAAAACAAATAGTTCAAGCTCAAAACCTCACTACAAGTTTCTGCTCTCACTCAAAAAGACTGGAAAAAAGATCCTTTCAAACATAGAAAATAACCTATTTATACGGCTAGGTTAAAACCAGGAAAAAGAAGAGATGAAAGTAGGGCAACAGCAGGTTTCGGAGCTCGGCACGCCGTGCTGTTGGAGTTGGCACGCCGTGCTGTGCAGAACTGAAGGCGGCACGCCGTGCTGCTGGAGGTGGCACGCCGTGCCGTGCGAATTTTGGGGTTGGCACGCCGGGTTGATCTGAGTGGCACGTTTTCATGCCACTCCACTGGACTACTCCTCTATGCACGCCGGGTTGGCACGCCGTGCCACCCTGATTTTCAGCACTTCGAACTCTTCCTTTCCGCCGATGCTCCAACTTCCGGTCCGGGTCATAATACCTGTCCAAAACAAGCACAAAGAAACATAACGGCACCAACGCCACGGACCGTAAAAACAACAAATTAACAAAAATTACAAAAACAACCCTAGAAAACACGAAAAATACTAAAAGTTATAAAAATCTATCCAAAACATAAAAATCACAAAATATTCAAAAACCACACAAACATTCACACAAAAGACTCTAAAAATTGCCGTTCAAACCACGAAATTGCCTAAAAGATAAGGTCAAAAACCGACCTTATCAGTATGCGATATGAACATCTAAGCAGAATGTCAAACGTGCATAATATCATTACGACGACATCATAATGAGTATAATAGGGAAATTAACAGTGACTTCGGCTTTAGACATCACCCTCTTCTTGTTACCAACACGTCCTCTCGGTTTTCCGTGTCAGAAATTTTCTCTTTGTGATTTTTGATTTTTTTTTATTTTTTTTTTGAATGGTCCAAGAGTTTTGCACGAGCGTCCTAGCCGAATTGATCTCTTTGTATTGATCCGTTTCGAGATTGGAAAGTACACCTTGACAATGCTTATCAGAAGTCGTGAGGACGTTGCTGCTGATGACACCCAGTGGTTTGGCTTTTACCTGCCCCTAGTAATAAAGGTTTGTGTTTGGGGTGTAAAACACTGAATCGGACATGGTTCGCTGCATGCTGTCACCCGTATGTGGACATTGACATGCAATGACGTGACGAATACATATTGAACATCAAAATTGAATATAAAACATCTATGACATAATGAATGTGGATGCATTAGGAAAATCCAAAGTGTGGCTCTGGTTTT
Organism: Euphorbia tirucalli; assembly: GCA_039660915.1. NCBI lineage: Eukaryota > Viridiplantae > Streptophyta > Magnoliopsida > Malpighiales > Euphorbiaceae > Euphorbia > Euphorbia tirucalli. The sequence continues at coordinate 21,052,731 of CM077639.1, forward strand.
GATTGGCGCCCCTTCAAACTACCAATATGTCCTTTCGGTTTTCCACATTGGAGTTTTTTTTTTTTTTGATATGATTGCCCGATCACTGGATAGAGTTACCACTATGGGTAAACAACCTGAGATGAATTCAAGTAACCATTGGATTCTCCCGCGGTCTGATGTCGTATTCATGTTTCTAATTCAACCCAGATTTCAGTTTAAGCACGGCTCCCGAAGACTGAATTCTTGAAATGGTCGGCAAATGCAACTTTCCCTTTGAATATGAATACAACAGACTTTGTAAGCTTTCCTTTGATGGTATCGTCCCCTTCATGATTGTTGAAAGCTTTGTAAAGTCAAGTTGCCCCAACATAGTTGGTGAAGTTCACAAATGCATAAACAAAATTTCCTCCAGTCTTGAAATCTATAGGCAAATAGAGGAAATCATAAGCAGGCTTCCCTTTGGACTTATTCTTGTTTTCCTCCAGACAATGCTTGCCCAGAATTTGTAGCAGATTATGTCTTTGAAACTGATTTGGTAGGTTTCCGATCATCAGGCTTATTTTTCCCACCAAGATTAGCTTCAATCTTTTTTTTATTCAGTTTGGTCTCTTCAATAGTCAATTTCTTGGGTAACCATTGTTGAGCTCATTTGAAGTAGACTTGTATTCAAATTCTCTCTCTACTCTGTCACCCTTCTGGTGATGAGATGATGCAGAAAAATGCGATATGGAGCAGCATTGAGGTTTTTTTTTTTTTTTGAAGGAACTAAACCAAAGCCACAGCCACCTTTTGGTTTTCCTACTGCATTCAAATTCGTGCATGTCATGCGTGCTTAATCTGCCTTTTTGGATGAACAATGCATGCGTGATGTCATGTGCGCAGGAATGTCATGCAAACAAGATTATACATGCACTACAACCAAGGAAAGGCCCAGAGTTTCACAATAAGTTGGCTAGTGAAGGTCATTTGAATTTCTTGGTGGTTGGTGCTTTAGGTAAGTTTGGATAAGCTTGATTTCGCCTCAAGGAGGGCTTTCTGGTTTGATTTTGCCTTAAGGAGGGCTTTCTGGTTTGATTTCACCTTAAGGAAGGCTTTCTGGTTCGATCTTGCCTTAATTAGAGTTTTCTGGTTTTATTTTGCCTTAAGAAAGGCTTTCTGGGTTTGGATGCCTCAAGGAGGGCTTTTTGGTTTTGTTTTGCCTTAAGAAGGCTTTCTGAGTTTGGGTGCCTCAAGGAGGGCTTTTTGGTTTTGTTTTGCCTTAAGAAGGGCTTTTCAGTTTAGGGTGCCTCAAGGAGGGCTTTTTGGTTTTGTTTTACCTTAAGAAGGGCTTTTCGGTTTAGGGTGCCCAAGGAGGGCTTTTTGGTTTTGTTTTGCCTTAAGAAGGGCTTTTCGGTTTAGGGTGTCTCAAGGAGGGCTTTTTGGTTTTGTTTTGCCTTAAGAAAGGCTTTCTGGGTTTGGGTGCCTCAAGGAGGGCTTTTTGGTTTTGTTTTGCCTTAAAAAGGGCTTTTCGGAGTTTGGGTACCTCAAGGAGGGCTTTTTGGTTTTGTTTTGCCTTAAGAAAGGCTTTTCGGTTTAGGGTGATTTGGGTATTGTACGTGCTTTTTAAATTGAAGCTTTAGGGCAGGATTGGTAGTGTCTTTCAAGGATTGTTGAATTGAATTAGCAGAAGCCTCGGCGGAAGTGGTACCATCGTATCATTTTATTTATCTCACAAGCTCACCTTTCAAGAGAGAGTTCATTTAGGGCCAGGTTCACTGTTAGGTTCCTCACAATACTCAGAATGATGTCATGCATTTTGATATTATGTGTGTTGGACATGTCATTTCAGATTGTCAAATACATGCATAATGCCATGTACAAGTAATCATCACAAAAGTAAGACGAAGATAGCTTTCATTGCATCCATAATGAATTCAATACATCCCATAAACAAAATGAGTCCCTTGTAAGAAGGAATCTCCAAGAGGTATTGATCTCACAGAATCCGGTTATTCTCCGATTGGTCACCATTTCAGCTTCAGCATCCTCGACCCACTCTTATCAGAGCAGACTCAGAATTTCTTCATCATATTCCTCTCCTTGGAAGGTTTGAGAAATTTCTTTGGTGGTCTCCCTGATTGCCCCTGGTTGTTCGTCAGAGAAAGCCGAGATTTCCAATTTTCCATCATCGACCAGCTTCTGGATCTCCTCTCTTAAAGCATGACATTCATTGGTCCGATGGCCTGTGATCACGTGATAGCTGCAGAAATTACTCCTTTGCTCTGGCGTTGGCGGCACATAAGGTCTGACACTCCGCAATAGACCCATATTTCTACACCTGAGGAATAGCGCACCAAATGAGTCAGGCCATGGAGAAATGCCTTTCCCGCTACTCCTGATAAGCGAGTTTTTGGTATGCCGTGGAATGGAGGCGGCACCAACCTTCGTCTTGAGGGGCCTCTTCAGTTCCACCTCATCAGTTAGCCTTGGCAAACTGAATCCCGGAGTTTCCAAGGTGTCGAGGGCGAGTGTTAGCAAACTGGGCATTCTGTCCCTCGCTAGCATCAGTATTGGAGCCTGAGAATGCTGCATTTTTCATTCTCCCCTCGAGTTCTGCCACTCGTGCTTCCAATTCAGTGCACTTCACTGTCAGCCTTTCTACCTTGTCAAGGTCATCTACCAGCACTTCTCTCAGCATTGCTGCCGTTTCCTTCCTGACTGCCTTCCGGAATCATGATGAGGCGATATGATCCTCTACGATATCCGTTATGGAGTTGAATTTCATGGGATTGGCCATCTCCGAGATCTTTTCCTTTTTCCTTCTGATAAGAGCACTTATTAGTATTGGCGGGCACATACTCGTGAAGAACACCAAATCACAGACGGTTTATTCATGAATGCATGATGGGATATGTATGTGCATGAATGAGTTGCATATATGATGTCATGAGGGAGATAATGATGAGGATGATTTGAATTTTTTTGGGACATTCTGAGAACACCTGATGCCACGCAAAAGACCACGTGTGGGCCGCCACACAAACAGGGGTTCGGTGCTTTTGGAGTACCTAGTGAATGTCGTGAAATGATCGCGTGTGTATCAACACACGGATAGGGTTTCGACACCTTGTAGGTCTATGAGATGAAGTGAAATGGTCATGCAGGGGCCGGCCCACGGAAAGAGTTCTGATGCTTTTGAAGCATATGATATGAGATGATGTTTATAGACAAGTCACGTGTAGGCAAGGACACAGATGGAAATTTGGCGTTCATGGAACGCCTTTCATGATTCGGTAATGCCATGAAATGCCCCTATATGCGTAATAATCCTGTACTCGTGGACCACCTCAAATGATACGATAATGTCAATGTCATGCAACAATCCGAAATAGATCGCGATGCACCAACAGAACTTAGGCATCCCCACGATGCCAATGATAAATGACGTGAAGTCATGCAATGATATCGTGTGACCTACTACACGAAAATAGACCTAAGAACATTGTGGTCTCCTATTGAATGAAATGGTCTAGTGAAATGGCCAAGTGTATTCTGGTACACGGGTAGAACACGGGTAGTCTTAGGACTCCCGATATGTTATGAAATGAAGTGACCGTGAAGGGTATCCTCAGAATGTCCTTAATTTAAATGATATGAGATAACGTGAATGCTTGTGTCACACAAAATGCAAGTGGCTGCACAAAAACGTGGTTAGGATGCATGACATACATGATGATGTGGTGTTTCCTTCGTGAAGATAATAATATGCAGGACATAAATATGCATAGCACACAAATAAAATGTCATGGCTGCATGAAAATGTGGTTAGGATGCATGACATACGTGATGATGTCGTGTTTGCTTCGTGAAGATAATAATATGCAGGACATAAATATGCATAGCACACAAATAAAATGTCGTGGCTGCATGAAAATGTGGTTAGGATGCATGACATACGTGATGATGTCGTGTTTGCTTCGTGAAGATAATAATATGCAGGACATAAATATGCATAGCACAAAATAAAATGTCGTGGCTGCATGAAAATGTGGTTAGGATGCATGACATACGTGATGATGTCGTGTTTGCTTTGTGAAGATAATAATATGCAGGACATAAATATGCATAGCACACAAATAAAATGTCGTGGCTGCATGAAAATGTGGTTGGGATGCATGACATACATGATGATGTCGTGTTTGCTTCATGAAGATAATAATATGCAGGACATAAATATGCATAGCACACAAATAAAATGTCGTGGCTGTATGAAAATGTGGTTAGACTAAATGTCATGCTTATGTAGATGTCTTGAAAATGGCTGCACGAGAACATGGTTAGAAAGACACATAAGCAAAGTTTCGGCGCTTGAGGAGCACCTTGGGATTTCATGATATGGTATGAGATGAACATGCGCATGGCACATGGTCGGGATTTTCGGCGCTCAGGGAGTACCTTGAGTTTTAATGTCGTGATATGAAATGAACTCGTGCTTGGTGCACGAATGGAATTTCGATGCTCGGGGAGCATCTTAACTTCCAAATCATGATATGAAATGAATAAGTTCTTAATGAACAGGTAGGGTTTCGGTGCCCCAGGGAGCATTTTGGGTTTTTGTGATATGAAATGAGATGAACATGCGCGTGGCACATGGTCGGGATTTTCGGTGCTCGGGGAGCACCTAAATGATTTAATGCATGCGATGGAATTTTCGGCACCCGCGGAGCGCCTACATGATTTAATGGATGAAATGTAATTTTTTTCCGGCGCTCGTGGAGCACCTAAATGATTCGATGAAGTGAAATGAACTTTTCGGTGCTCGTGGAGCACCTAAATGATTTGATGCATGAAATGTAAATTTTCAGCACTCGTGGAGTGCCTAAGTCACTTGATGTATGCGATGGAATTTTCGGCACTCGTGGAGCACCTGAATGCATGGAATGTAATTTTTCGGCGCCCGTCGAGCACCTAAATGATTCGATGAAATGAAATGAACTTTTCGGTGCTCGTGGAGCACCTAAATGATTTGGTGGAATGAAATGAATTTTTCGGCGCTCGTAGAGCACCTCTGATTTAGTGGAATAGAATGAATTTTTCAGTACTCGTGGAGCACCTAAATGATTTCATGGAATGAAATGAATTTTTCGGTGCTCGTGGAGCACCTAAATGATGGAATACTTGAAATGTAATTTTTCGACGCTTGTGAAGCGCCTAAGTGACTTGATGTATGCGAGGAAATTTTACGGCGCTCGTGGAGCACCTAAATGATTTGATGGCATGAAGTGATGGCATGAAGTGAAATTTTTCGGTGCTCGTGGAGCACCTAAATGATTTAATAAAATGGGTTCCCGCCGCTCGTGGAGGACCTAAATGATGTAATGGATGCGATGAAATTTTTCGGCGCTCGTGGAGCACCTAAAAAATTGAATGCATGAAATGAAATTTTTAGGTGCTTGTGGGGCACCTAAATGATTGAATGCATGAAATGGAATTTTTTCGGCGCTCGTGGAGCACCTATGATTTAGTGGAATGGAATGGGTTTTTCGGCACTCGTGGAGCACCTAAATGACTAAATGTGTGAAATGAAAAGTTTTAGGTGTTCGTGTGGCACCTAAATGGAATGAAATGAATTTTTCGGTGCTTTTGGAGCACCTTGGGTTTTTGTGATATGAAATGAGATGAACATGCGGGTGGCACATGGTCGGGATTTTCGGTGCTTGGGGAGCTCCTAAATGATTTAATGCATGCGAAGGAATTTTCGGCACCCGTGGAGCGCCTATATGATTTAATGAATGAAATGTAATTTTTTCGGCGCTCGTGGAGCACCTAAGTGATTTAACGCATGAAATGTAATTTCTCGGCGCTCGTGGAGCACCTAAGTGATTTGATGCATGAATGAGACCTTTGGCGCTCGGGGAGTACCTCGGGTTTTGTGAAATGATATGATTGTTCTTAGCGAACGGACAGAGTTTCAACACTCGGGGAGTGCCTCGTATTTTTTTGTGATGTGAGATAGACATGTGCATGGCACATGGTCGGGGTTTCGGTGTCCGGGGGACACCTCGAATTTTTGATGATATGAAGTGAACTCGTGCTTGGTGTACGAGCGGAATTTCAATACTCGGGGAGTATCTCGGTTTCCGTGCCACAACGTGAAATGAATGAGTTCTTAGTGAACGGGCAGAGTTCCGGCGCTCAGGGAGCACCTAAATGGTTTGATGTGTAAAATGAATTTTTCAGCACTCGTGGAGTGCCTAAAATGATTTGATGAAATGTGATGAATTTTGTCCGCGCTCGGGGAGCGCCTAAAATGATTTAATGAAATGTGATGAATTTTGTCGGTACTCGTGGAGCACCAAAAGTGATTTAATGAAATGTGATGAATTTTTTCGGTACTCGTGGAGCACCGAAAGTGATTTAATGAGATGTGATGAATTTTTTCGGTACTCGTGGAGCACCAAAAGTGATTTAATGAAATGTGATGAATTTTGTCGGCACTTGTGGAGGACCTAAAATGATTTAATGAAATGTGATAAATTTTGTCGGCACTCGTGGAGCACCAAAAGTGATTTAATGAAATGTGATGAATTTTGTCGGCGCTCATGGAGCGCCTAAAATGATTTCCTACTTGGTAGGCGGTGTGATGTGTGTGAGCTTTATGGAATTGCCCAAGGTCCATGTGAATGTTTTATGTGATGTATGTGAATCAATTAATCGGTTAATGCTTATGGCATTCAAATGATGTATGTGAATTAATTAATTTTTTCACACAATGAAAGGATGCATGGCTACAAAAATGTGGTTAGTGTAAATGTCACGCGGGTGATCAATGTATTTACACACGAAAATTGATGGACATGGCTGTACAAAAGATGTGAGTTAGAATCACACAGATGCTTTATATGCGGTATGTTATGTTCGTGAAAAATGCGGATGATGATATGTTATGGAGGGACAAGAAGACACGTAGCAATTGGCACACGGATCGTAATCTTCCAACCTTATTCCTCCAAACGTGGTCAGGTCGATAAAATTCTGACCGAGTCCTAGGAGGGGTTCTCTTCGATCACCAACCGGGGATGATGAAGGCGGATTTTATTTTATTCACATAATTTATTTTGGTATCCTAAGGGAATCCATCTAAGGTTGCCTAAATGAGTTCGGTCCAAAGTTGGGATAACATCAAGGCTCCCATAGCAAAATATACTCCTCATTTCTCCCCACTTAAGGGTTCGAACGAAGGGGTTCATACGAGGCTATGGGTGGTGTTTCGTATTCGTGCCCCCAAGACCAAGAGGAACTTAGGCGACACTTCAACGATTCACTGGGCTAAATAATGGATACCTAACCTAATGCAAAAAAAAAAAAAAAAATGTCTAACTACAAAAATGCATAAAGTGCCATATAAGAATCATCTGCTTAATTTAAATTAGTCACTTTTCAGGGCTTATCAAATTCTTTTAAGTGTTTGAAAAACTTTTGAGAAATCCCCAGCGGAGTCGCCACTGTGAGCGGACGACTCGTGCGGGACTCCCTTTCGGAAGGGGCGCCTCGATTTCGGGCGGGGCCCTCCCTCGCGTGGGATTTTTGGTTTGGAAATTCGTTTTTTGGAAAAGCAGATTGTTTCGAAAAAGAATCGAGGCCTAAATCTCGATAAAAAGTATAGGAGTCGCCACCCGGCTCAGCTCTACCGGGAAATTACAGTGTAGCTGAACCAAAACGGGAACTGCCACACTTTTCAGAGATTTAGGTTCGGACAAGTCCCTTATTTCGTGTCTAATTTAAATATTATTGCCAATGTTCTAGTTATGACACTTTAAATTGCTAAAAGATTGATTTTTATTAAATAATCCACGCAGCGCGCATACGGAATAATAATACAATATAAAAAGTAAAAAAAAGAATAAATATTTAAGTGCATACAACCCAATTGAAAATAAAATAAAAATAAAATAAAAATAAAACTCTCGCCTCACTTATACAATCGCCTATATACACGAGAATCTAGAAAAATACAACCACCTAGGACACACGATTAATTCTATTAAAATACAAATAAAAATAAAAATAAAAATAAATAAAAGCTGCAAAACAAAGGTTAGCACAATTTATACGGCACGCCATAAGTTGGACTCAAACAAACAGAATTGGGAAATCGAGAATTGGGGGCATGCATATAGAGGATAACCGGGTTGGCTCGGCTAGCCGGCCCGATTAGACCTGGAAAACATTTTGAAACGTCCCTGTATTTTTTATTTTTATGGGAAAATCATTTTGAAAACAATTTTTTCGGTTTACATGTATTTTTATTTATTAAGTGGGTCGGTTTTCGGGAGAACTGGGTCTCCGTCGTTGAATTGTTGTAAATGCAAATTTACCAGAAAATTGAATCTATGGTCGTGATGCGCACAACAAAATTCATTTTGATGATTTTTGGGGTTTTCTAATTTTTTGGGATTTTTTGGGAATTTTTGGGAATTTTTTATGGATTTTTTAAGAAATTTGGGCTTAAAGGTGAAATTTTGGTTCTGAAAACGACAGTGGTACGACTGTAAATTACAGTCGTACAAACTCAACTACAGTCGTACGACTGTAATTACAGTCGTACGACTGTAAATGCTGAAAATTCAAGATTTCACCAAAATCTTATTTAAAACAAGCTGGAAAGAAAATCACCTGGAAATCAACTACAGTCGTACGACTGTTCATCAACTCAAGAACAGTCGTACGACTGTTCTTGATCTCCAGAAACAAAAATGCAGAAAAACGGATAAAAATGCAGAAAAAGTGCACCAATCACCCAGAAAGCTTGTAAAAGAGAAGGGCAAAGGAGTATTTACCTCTGTGGCGTGGGTCCATCGTTGGATTGACCCCTGGCGTCGCTGCAATCCACTAAAATCCGGAATTTTCTCCTTGAGTTAGGGTTTGAGATTTGGGTCTAGAGATTTCCAAATGCTGAGAGATTTTGATGAGGAGTTCCTCCTTTTCTTTTTGATTTTCTCCTCCTCCTCTCTTCTCTTTTCTCTCTTTATCTTTTTTTTCTTTTTCTCTTTTCCCGTCTGTTTTTTTTCTCTTCCTCCCTTTCTTTTCTCTGCTCTTTCAGCTTTTGAGGTATGGGTTGACTCACCTGCCCCGATAATACAGTCGTACGACTGTAATTTTTTTATTACAGTCGTACCACTGTAATTTTTTTTTTAATTTTTTTTTAATTTTTTTTTCGATTTTTTTTGGACGATAAAATTTCGTGTTCACAGGTATAATATTTATAAAAGTTACAAATACACTGTTGTACACTTCTTATACACTGCCTATACACTGTTATAAGTTGCTTATATACTATAATGCTTTAATAATTTATAAATAAGGTACAAACAATGTACAAGTAAGGCATAATCAGTGTATCAGAAGATATAAGCAGTGCATCAGAAGGTCTAACAATTTTTTATTTTGGTTATATATGTTTTCCTTGTTACATAAATTATTTATACATTTTTTCTCTATTATATACTCTTTTTATACATTTTTTATACAAAAACTGAAGGTGAAAAAAAACATCGGAATATATATATATATATATATATATATATATATATGGATCTCGTTTCGAAGAAAAAAAAACGAAAACATCTTTCTAAAGTTTCATGAAGAAAAAATAAACGAATTGTTTGATAAATGCGAAATTAGATTAAATTTATAAAAGGTGAGATAGAAAAGTCGATAAAATAGAGAAAGAATTGTTGAAAAGTTTTGCACGTATCTTTGTAATTTTAAAAAGTTTTGAAATATTTTTGTAAAATTCTGGTTAAAAGGTATTTTTGTAAACAAACCCTATTTTGTATGTATTTTTGTAAAATCCCCTAAATATATAAGCCAGGATCTTCACATGCTAGAGTAAAATGAAGCCCATGGAAAGAGGGAGGACGTATAATCCTATTCGTTTCACTCCCATTTTATAATTTAAACCAACTATGTAAGAAATCGTATACAATATAAAATTAAGCTTATTAGCATTGAAAAGCAAGGAATTAAAAGAAAATCATCAAATTAAGTTATTTCTATTGTCACATAATAATGGAATTGGAGGACTTAAATATCGTTTGTTGAATAATAATTGTTTAAGTCATTCTCCATTAAGCGTAGTCATTGATGATTGTAGGAAATTGGCTCGCTATTGTGAGCGGACGACCTTTCAAGCATGAACGCGGCGAAGAGAACCGAGGAAAAAAAAGAAGTGATTTGTTTGGTGTGTTTTTTAAACGGGTTTGTATCTTGTTTAGGAAAACCATTGATTTGTTTGCAAATCATTTTGTAGAAAACTTTTCCTTTGAATGTGAGTTTTGGAAAACTGGTTTTGCATTCTTAATAAATCTCGTTTTATTAATTTAAAGACCTCGAAACCTACAGAGTCGCCACCCGGATCAGCTCATCCGGGAAATTCCGGTACAACTCCCTACCTAGCGTAGACTACTGTACCTAATCCAGAGATTTAGGGTTTGGGCAACTTACGTATTCAACCTCAAGATTGCTTTCATTTATAAGTGCATATGACAATATTTTACACACTTAATTCTCTACCCATTTTATCTTTTATTATTAGTCCATGCTCATTCAGATGACATAAATAAACTGCATAAATTAAAGTACAGAAATATAAACCATACATCTAAACAAACCAAAAAGAAATAGAGGCCGCTTATTACAACCCCAAAAGAGAAAAAAACTCTCATCCTCACCAATACAATCGCCTAAATACATGAAGATCTAAAAAATTACAATCGCCTGGAATACACGATAATCTATCAAATACATCCAAAATGATAAAAAAAAAAGAAAAAAGAAAAATAAAAGCTACAAAACAGATGGTTAGCATAATCATATTCCAAACACACATGGGACTCATATAGGACAGAATGGAGAATTCAGGAAATGAGAGCATGCATTTAGGGGATAACCAAGAACTCCGGGCAACTTGCTCGATTAGACCTAGAAAACAGTTTTTAGAAACGCCCTGTAGGTTTTTTATGCTTGAAAACATTTTTGAAAATGGTTTAGCTCAATTACATGCAAATTACTTCATTTAGTGGGTCGGTCATCCCGGAACTCGGGGTTCCGTTCGTTTGGGTTTTCTAATTCCAAACATCCATCTAAGGTCCAAAAGTAGTAAACACATCAAAAACAGGTTTGATTCTAAAGACAGCATCATGCGATGATGTCCGTATGGGTCGTCCCGTGATTCTGCCTTCTTCTGGGCACTACAGCCGTGCGGCTATAGAACTACAGCCGTGCATCTGTAGTATCCAGAACCCGAAATTGGCTTTCTTCGTTTTGAAAATCACTGTTTTGGTTTCAATGATTTCTAAAGACTTTGAAGAACCTGGGGGTCCACTAAAGCTCGATAGTGGACGCGATTTGGATAGAACAACCTCGGATTTCAAAAATCAAAATCAAAGAAACTGAAAATCTCACATCGCATTCTAGGAAAACTGAAAACCAAAATTCAGAATGTGACGGATGTGGTTGGGACCGAAATAGTTCGTAATTGAACAAACAAAATGAGAATCTGACTGCTTTCGGTAAATTTAGGGCTTTTCGGGTTTCTTCCCAGAAGAACATAGCCGTGCGGCTTGAGTATTACAGCCACTCGGCTCTATTTTAAGAGATTACAGCCGTACGGCTCTAGTTAGAGCCGCGCAGCTCTGTTCTAAGAGATTACAGCCACTCGGCTCTAGATAGAGATGCACAGCTGTAATCAAGCAGATAGTTCTAGAAATTTTGCAGAATATAGGAAAATCGCAACAGAAACCAAACAAGTACGAGTTTAAGGCCTCTTAGAGTTTACTTTGTTGATGTTCCAGCGTGTTTGACGTCTGGAAGTGGATTGAAACATCAAAATGCACTTAGAATCACGTGAACACCCTGAAATCTTTAAGTATGCTTCCCCAATCGATTCGAACAAGCCCCATAATGGTCCGGAATGATTGAAAGTCTAATTGGAAACCCTCACTCTATGTTTATTGAGTCTGTTGTTCTGTGTTTCTGGTTTTTTTTCTTTAGTTTTCCTACCTAGTTTTCTATATCAGTTTTGCTCTCCTTCCCTTTTGATTTCTCCCCTATTCTCCTCAATTCTCTCTTCCTTTCCTTTGATAAGTTAACCTCTTTAAGACCTATCCAATCTCCTCTCTCTCGGACGAATCAAATCCCTCTAATTCAGGAATTTTTGCCCTGTCAAAGATTGATTCCGGTCATTTGGGAGGTAATCTGACTGCTAGTTGGAATTACAACCGTGAGGCTGTAGTTGTGAAACTACAGCCGTGCACCTCTAATCAGAGCCATGACAGATTCACCTAAATCCCACATTCACCTCTAAGCCCACTAATCACTCAAAAGATCTTTCTCCGGGTTTCCGATCGAGGAATGTTCGGTTTTCGGAGTGTTTGAGATAATCCATGCCACATCCTGCTCATTCTCAAGTCTAATTCAGGTTTGTCTGCTTTAACAGGTAATCTAAGATTTTCATCATAGAGGTTGGGAAAACCTGTACTCACAGTTATATAGGCACAATTTCTTTTCACAGTGTTCGTAGGTTTGCGAATCATGCCACTTATGTTCTTGCACAGGCAGCAGATTCTTAGACATGTAGAGGGGAGTGGAATTTCTATCCTCCCTTTTTAGCGCTGTAATGTTTGTTGATTAATGCTATTGGCTTCTATTCTTAGTAAAAAAAAAAAAATGAGACGAAGGTACATATTATCTATATATATTGAAATTGAATCCTGTGAGAGCTCACCACTCGATTCAATTTTCTTTTTTCTTTTTTTTTTTTTAATTTTCTTTCTTCCATTTTTCTTTTCTTTTGGTTTTTTTTTTTCCAATTTTATTTACTTTTCCTTTATTTTTTTTCTTCCATTTTTTATTTCTTATACTTTCCTTTTTTTTTCTTCCTTTTTTTTTTTTTTTTTTTGCTTTTAGTTTTCTTTCTTTTAGTTTTTTTTTTTCTTTTTGTTCTTTTTTCTCTTCAATGTTTTTTACTTTTTTAAAATGGCTCTTTTCCTTTTTCTTATAGTTGAAAATCAATTTTAACAAAAAATTTTCATAGGTACACTTTACACATGATTTCAAAAATAATGATTTCATATATATTTTTAATGTTTTCTTTCATCATGTATGCATCAAAATAAATTGTTCCTTTTATACGAATTTCGCTAAATTTTTTTCTATATATATTAAAATTGAATATTATGAGGGCCACCACAGGCTTCAATTTTCCTCTTTTTTTTTTAATTTCTTCCATATTTTTTTCTCTTGTTTTTTTTTTCATTTTTTTTCCTTTTATTTTATTTTTCCATTTTTAATTTCTTTTATCTTTTACTTTCATTTTTCTTTCTTCCATTTTTTGGTTTTTTTCTATTAGTTTTCTTTTTTTTTTCTTCTTGTTCTTTTCTCTCTTACATTTTTTTTTTAATTTTTAAAATGGCTCTTTTGCTTTTTCTTATAGTTGAAAATTAATTTTAATAAAAAATTTTCATAGGTACACTAATATAAGTTTGTGCATGATTTTAAAAATAATGATTTCATATCTATTTTTAATTTTTTCTTTCATCATGTATGGATCTAAATAAATTGTTCCTTTTATATGAACTTTGCTGAAATTTTTTTTAAAATTTGTTATTCAATATATATAAAATTGAACTTTTGACATATAAAATTTATTATGTAATTAGACCTGTCATGGGTCGCGCTTAAGGCGGACGTAATGTGCTTTTTCTGAAAATTATGAGGGTTAGATTTTTTTTATCCACTGGGCTGTCTGCAGTTGGACTTTTTTTTTTTTAAAAAAAAATTTCAGCCGTTGGATTTGGTTAAAGCATAGGCAAATTTTTTCTTTACAGTCTTTTCTTTCGCCAGTCAATCTTCTTCTTCCTCAACTACATTATTAACTGTTGGAGAAAACATGGATAAATTTTTTCCTTGCAATCTTCTCTTTTCCCAATCAGTCTTCTTTTTCGTTAATCACGGTTATCATATGCTCCTCCCATTCTGTTTCTCAAATTTTTTACATGTAATCTTCTCTTTCCCAAGTAACAGTTCCTCTCATTTACCTCTCCCTTTTAAACATTTCATAAATGCAAGTTTTAATACCATTACTTTTGTTTCTAATTTCTCCCTCAATGATATTAAAACTCTTTAAAAATAATAATAATAAAAATATTATAAAAAATCCATTTAGAATAACAAACCATTCAACGTTCCAAAATCCCGACTTTTTCTTTCCTTTCCCACAGAATCAGGGGTTTAAAACTAGTATAATATATGAAAGGAAAATCAAGAAAGGAAATAAATTTAGGCTCTGAATAATGCTATGGGGCTAAAAAGAACCCACAGCAAAGCCCGATTAAACAAAAAAAGCCCTTTGTGGGGCTGGTTTAACTGGGCTCAAAATAAAAAAAGGGCATTCTGATTTTAATTTGCATTAAAATCCGGAAGTACTTTTCCGATTTTTGCATAAGTGTTAGGCGCTGTCCTATTTTAATGCAAGTTAAAATCGAAAAGAACCATTCCGATTTTGACTGGCATGGCATCCCACTGTGGGATTCCACACCTGTTCTGCATGAAGACGCTACAGGAAGGATCTCTTCGTGGATAAAAGTGGTAAAAGAAAGAAATTCATAGTAGTAGGAGATTAAATTTATTAGGGTTTGGTTCTTCCGCATTTAAAATTCGCCCCTCTATACCAAAGAAACAAATTCACTTTCCTCATTTCCTTTCTCCATTTCCTTTATTACCATCACTCTTCTTCTATACACATTTCTTTCATTTCCTTTAAACACATATCCTCATATTCTCTAATTAAATTCTCCAAAAAAGTACTCCCTTTAATAACCTTTGACAATTGCATCCATTTCATCTACTAAAAATTAAGGTATTAATTAGTTAATGTGATTTTACTTTTATAATTTTTGTTCATGCTTCTTAATAATGTAATTAGAAAAATAATAGTTTGATATTTTTTTTCAGTTATTTACTTATCTTCACAAAAAGGTATGTAATTGATGGGTTTTTTTTTTTTTAATTTTGTAAGTTTATTATTTATGTTGCATATTTTGAAGTTTTGCATGTAAAATATGTAATAAATTGGTTCTCAAGTGTAGGACTGAAGGCCAAAACTGTGGTTGGTGGCTCCGTGCACGGTTTAAGAAAACAATATTAAAAAAAAATTAACCCATATTTTACATGCAAAACTTCAAAATATGCAACATAAACAATAAACTTACAAAATTAAAAAAAATTAACCCATAAATTACATATCATTGTGTGAATATAAGTAAATAACTGAAAAAAATATCAAACTATTATTTTTTAATAAAATTATTAAGAAGCAGGAATAAAAAATTATAAAAGTAACATCATATTAACTAATTAATACCTTAATTTTTAGTAGATGAAATGGATGCAATTGTAGAAGGTTATTGAAGGGAGTAATTTTTTGGAGTAAAATTTAATTGGAGAATATAAGGAAATGTGTTTAAAGAAAATGAAAGAAATGTGTATGGAAGAAGAAGTGAAGGTAACAAAGGAAATCAAGAAAGAAAATGAAGAAAGTGAATTGGTTTCTTTGGTATAGAGGGGGGAATTTTAAAGGCAAAAGAACCAAACCCTAATAAATTTAATCTACTTCTGGCATAAATTTTTTTCTTTTACCACTTTTTTTCATGAAGAGACCTTTCTTCTGCTTGAAGGGTCTCTTCATATAGACGAGGTGTCGAATCCCACAGTGGGTGTTGGAACCCATCCTGACTAGAGAACGAAACTAATTACAGAATGAACGCTCTCTAGCTAAGGCTTGTGCCTAAGAATTCAAGGCTAGATTAGGATCTACAAAATAAAGAAGATAAAATGGATTCACTTTAGCCGTCCTTGCATAAAATTTTTTACTACAGTTTCACTTGTCGCTCTTCTACCAGCACTCACACGCAGTCTCACCGGTAGAATCCGAGTACTAGCTTCGGACCAAAGATTCCTCCTTCAAAGCCAAAACTCCTTTTGCTTATAAGAGGAAGAAGAAGATAAGAATTGGTGGCACACTATTGTCCATTGGCTTTTAGGGTTACATCTCTTACTTTATATATGAAACATAAAAGTGAGATACCCAAAATGCCCTTCCTTTGTAAAATATCTTCCATACTTTCCAATATAATGAATTAACTAAAATTACCATATGGTAAAATTAAAGAGACATTATGACCAATCTCATAACGGATTATTAAATTTTATTTGGGACTTTACCAATTAATCTCATAAAATAAAATAACCCATCAACAAAAATAATCAATATGTAAAACTGCCTAAACTTCTTATTGTGCCATCCTGTAGGTCCTTGCATTTGTCAAGGGCCCAAAATGACATTCGACCCACAAGTTGTAAGTGGACTCTAGCAAGCCGTTACAATCCCCAATTAGGATGAAAATATCAAACCAAACCGATATAAACCTGTAGTATCCTTATACGATCCCTTAAACATATGATATCGGTGTGCTACACAAGGCATAGCTCTATCATCCTTTTATGTGGATATTTACTTGACATCCAAGTAGACTGACAAAATCAAATAAATGATTATCCAATAATCATTCTATTTGGGTATGGTTGTACACTACTCAATCTCACTTGTCAAAAGGTCGATGATATCATCTCCACTCTGAAGAGATAGATAATTCCTTCACATTACTCCCAACTGAAGAGATAGATAATTCCTTCACATTACTCCCAATCCTAGCATGATTCCTGATATACTTAGCACCTAATGTACCCATACTTGGTACCCAATTACGGGCCCATTAGGCTTACATCAAAGCACACAAGGTCACATCCAGGAGTGTATGGGTCCAAGGATCCAATGTAAGTGATACGGGAGAAACACTTATGACACTGGACCCTGTAGTGTTCTCATAAGCAGATCGATCCAGTACACCGTTCACTAACATGTACCTATGTCCTTGATCGACTCTTCAAGTCCTATGGTCGGTAAGACACCATCCATCTCATAAGGAATATAATAGTTTTTAGTTATATTCATTCATATGATTATAACAGAATAGGGATAGCTTTGAAAAAAACATGAGTAAACACCAGTTTATGGATTCTCAATATTTATTAATTGCACAAGCAATTCAATAAATATGATTATGCTTTTTATTAATATGAAGTAAATGTATTCTGTTGATGAATTTTTCCGTAAGTATACGATTACTATTATAGTACAAAAGATATTGTTCCCACGAGGAATGATTGTTATTACACATTGGGTTTCGATTTCTAATTTTGTTTGCACTTAAATCAAAAATTCATTTGTTTTTCTTAATCTAATTCTACTCCTAAATTAAACTAATCCTCATGGTGTTGAATTAGGGTAAGAACACAACCATATGTGCTTTGCAAACTTATTCTCAAATTTATGTTTAAGTTATTTAGACAAGTTATACTGATTTCCTATATAATTTCTCTTAAACAATACATAGATTTACTTGAACATATTCTTATTAAATATGACTCCTAATTCTCATTAGTGAACCAATTCTATTAACACTAATATGCTTAAGTTGAAGTGCAACTTGATTAGTATAATACAGGATCTCTTATTTACTATCATACTTATGAATTCTTGCAAACTTTCGTGAGAATATATTTCTCAATATTAAACTCGTATTAGAACCGAAATAGAAATCATACTTGGCATACATAAGAGTATACTTCTGAATATTAAACTTATATCAAACCAAATATAAGAAAAACTTGGCACAAGAACTTTTATTAAAATAACTTAGCATAGAAAAGATGAAATCATTGTTCACAAAACCAAGTAGGATGCATAAAAGAGTACAAGAAAGATAAAAAAGGTAGAGTAAGAATTTCTCAATCCTTTACTCCTAAATTAAGCCCAATCTTTCTCGTACTTCTTCTTTCTCTAATCTGATCCTTGATTTCTTACGAATCTCCGGTATCTTGTTTTCTTCTCCATATGTCGCATATCCTTTTGGCTGCAAATTCACCCCTTTAAATAGTAGACGAATCAATACAATGGTTCATGAAGATGTCTCTCTATAAAGGCATGACTTTGGATGAAGAGAAATGACTTTTGGGTGAAGAGAGATGACTTTTGGGTGAAGAGACATGTCCTAAAGTTGCTGGAACTGGGCTGGTTGCGCCGACGCATGGCCAAAACATTTTCTAAGGGCGAGCGCTCATGGAGTCACGCTGGCGACAATCTTGCTTTCAACACTCCTTTGTTATCTTTTCACACAATTGTTTTGCTTTTCGTCCGATCTTTCCCCAACCAATTTCCATTACTCCTAATGTCACAAAACACATAAAAAGAATCACATAAAACAAGAAATCCTAATAAAAACTAACAAACACAAATATTTACAAAGATAAATCAACATAAAATATGAGCATTTTCTGCTCATAACATATTCTTATACATAAGTAAAACATAGTACATCATCCAAGGACTAGGGCATAACCCAATAGTGGGAATCCATGCTAGTCCAAATCAGAAAGGTTCTTTCCGATTTTGACTTGCATTAAAATCGGAAAGAACCTTTATGATTTTAAGCTACGTGTCAGGTGCTGTCGGACATCACTTGACACTTGTACAAAAATCGGAAAGATGCTTTCCGATTTTAATGCAAATTAAAATTGGAATGCCCCTTCCTGATTTTGGGCCCGGTTAAACCAGCCCCATAGAGGGCTTTTTTATTTATCAAGGCTCTGAGCCCCATAGCATTATTCAGAGCCCAAATTTGAAAGGAAATAGATAAAAAAAAGTAAATTATTTTGTATGGGAGGATGATTGTAACTTATACTTCAGTTTGCGTTATGTAACGGTGGATTAATTGAAGAAATATCACATATAACTTGGATATTTTTGGGTCCTATAAAATGTATAGAAATTGATCAGAACTGTTGGTCTTTATATCAGCCATCCTATAATTTATGTCTCATTGCTTAACTTGCCTAATTTACTTTGATAATATCATATATGAACAATTGATTTTACTAGCCTTTCTTCACCAAAAAAAAAAGAAAAGAAAGAAGCATAATGCATATATGTTCATGGCGTCATTAGTTATACAATTAAATTGGTAGTATCGATCCCGAAAATCATGATTTCATTTCTTCTCTTTCTTTATCAAACACGCGCAGCTACCAACTCTGTTTTTAATTTTTAATTTTTATTTTTTACAATAAGAATAACTAACAACTCAAAATGGATAGTCATCCTCTATTGTTTTAATAAATAGGTGAAGCTCATATAATTTCAACCCTTCATTGGATCCGAAGAGATGAAAAAGCGAGAAAAGCGTCTTCAACATAAATGGTCAAAGGGCCAGAGCTTTCGTTCAGAGTATTTGGAGATCCCACATTGAATGTAAATGATGATAAAGGTGGAGTAGACTGGGAATTAACATAAGCCAAATAGTTTTGTGTTAAACGAGATCAATTCTGCAATACTCAACATTTTCAAAGCCCACAGAGTCTTCTTATGGTATCAGAACTAGAAGAAGGCTTAACAATTGAAAGATCTTAGGCTCGTATTCAAAGACCTACTAGAGTTTGGTCTAGACTAGACACATTGATGACCTTGGACCTAAAAAGAGATAGACAAAGGAATATCTGACACGTGGAAATTGTTCTAGACCGAATTATACTTAAGGAAGAGTGTTAGAGATGTCACATTGAATATAAATTAGACATGCCCATTGTTGCCGGGCTTAGATGGGCTCGGGGCCGGGGATGACGGGCCTAAGCAAAGAAACCTTAAGCCCAAGCCCAGCCCAAAATAAATTTAGGCAGGCTCAAGCCAGGCTCGGGCTTGAAAAACAAATCTTGAGCCCAGCCCAACCCACCTAATTATAATATATTTAACATTAAAATTATAAAATAATATATTTTTAATATTAAACAATATAAAAATATAATATA
Organism: Euphorbia tirucalli; assembly: GCA_039660915.1. NCBI lineage: Eukaryota > Viridiplantae > Streptophyta > Magnoliopsida > Malpighiales > Euphorbiaceae > Euphorbia > Euphorbia tirucalli. Next base: position 21,072,675 of record CM077639.1, read on the forward strand.
ATTTTTATATAAAAAATATTATAGATTATATAATATTAAAAGGCAGGTCGAGCTTGGGCCGACCCGTCCTATATTTGCGATACCCAAGCCTAGCCCTAAAATAGAAGGGCTTTTGCAGTCTCGTGCTTGGGTTGGGCTTTTTCAATTTTTATTTGTCCAAGCCCGGGCAAGCAGGTGGGTTTTGGCAGACCTGGGTACCCATGGACAGGTTTAATATAAATGATATTAAAGAGTGACATATAGGTGGAGTAGATTGGGCTTGACACAAGTTAGATGATTTTCTATTACATGGGATCAAGTCTGCATATGTATTCACTTATGCAATCATACCTAACACCCTCAAGTGTCACTAGGTCTCTTCATAGATTATACTTTCATTGGCACAATTCTTAGGACCTTTTGAAAGCTCGATACATGTTAGGCCGAACCAATATCTTTAAAAATATTTGGTTGCTGCATCATGTTCCTAAAATGATTTTTTAATAACCCTTGTGATCTTCTGTTGGTTGAAGCTAGAAGTAGTCTTAAAGATAGATTTATCTATTCTTGTCCATGATTTCTTAAATAGAATAATTAATTGTTCTTACTTAGGTTTTATACTTAATTGTTTGAATTTGTGTTTTATGCTCAGTAGGGCTTCTAATTCTTTGTCAAATCTAAAGGTGTGTGTTAGAGAATGAATCTCACATCCCACATTAGAAATAAATTACATCTTATAGTAATATGTAAGAGGTGTAGACTGGGCCTTAACACACCAATTGGTTTTGTGATACCTGGGCTCAACCCCACTTATGTGCTCACCCATTCAATCAAGTCCAACACACTCAAGGCCTGTTAAGTCTTTTCATGGTATCAAAGCAGAAGAAGGCCTACAGGCAAAAAGATCCTAGGTCCGTGTTTAAAATCTTGGTGGAGTTAGGGCTTGTAGAGAAGACTAGACCTGTTAATGTCCTTGAGATGGGTCAAGGAATGTTTGACAAGTGAACTGGTCCAGGCCCATTTGCAATTGAGGTGGAGTGTTGGGGATGTGGAGAATAAATCTCACACCCAACATCGAAAATAAATTAGATCATAAAGTAGTATATAAGTGATGTAGATTAGGTCTTAACACAAACCAATTGGTTTTGTGTTACCTGGGCTCAACCCCACTTATGTACTCAGTCATTCAAGCCCAACACTCTTAAAGACCGCAAAATCTCTTCAGTGTGGTTTGTTAACCCTCGTAGTTGTATTTAGAGCTCTTTGGCTTTTAATGCTATATTCACATTTTCTTGCTAGTTATTTGCAGCCTCCATTTCTAGAATTCGTAGCACATATCAGGGTTTTATTTTATACCCTATTTTGGACTTCTATGCCTAAATCTATGGTTTTCTTTCGTTTATTTGTCTCGTTATATTTGATTATAGCTTCAAAGCTTTTGATTATTATGGATGCTAATCAAGCACTTATTCATTCTTGTTCCCATCCCCAACTAGTGTTTTCAATTGCAACAGTATTGCAACTATATGCGGAGAATGGTACAACTTGGTTTTAAATAGGTCCTGTGGGATTCCTCAAATTTCTTGTAATTGCTTGGTGCAAATCTTATCCTTTTTCTTTCAATCCATTGTTGGTTGAAGCATTCTCTTAGCATGAGTGTTATCCTAACTTAAATACAATAATATTGTTGCTTTTATCTTTTTGATAGATTTACATATTTATTTTTGGCTCTTAATAACTAGTATTCAAATGATTTTCTTTTATTAGTAGTTGAGGGCTGTAAATCTTTTGGTATATCTTTTGATATTCATGTTTATATTCAATAAGTGATTTTACATATATTTTAATTGGTGCTTCTATATCTATATGTGATATAGAGAGTTGTAATTTTGTTTCTTTTGTTTTTGTTTAAAATATGTCATATTTTTTTATTAAATAAAATATATTGTAATTATATACACCCTCCCTTTTGAAGAAAATCCATAGGCCTTGAGAGTGATGAGCTTGACTACATAAGTGAGCATATAGGTGGGGTTCTGTTTAACACAAAATAGATTGACTTTTTTTAAGGCCCAATTTACACCACTTATATAACACTCTTTAGACTAATTTATTTTTTATGTGGGATTTTCAACACTCTCCCTCAAGTACAACTGGATATGAAATTGTTGTCGCAAGGTCAGTACACTTTTTTTTTTTTTGGATCATCCAAATCATTCTCACAGGAGATTTGAACCCTTTTTTTTATCCTTTGATAAAAAGATTCAATCTCTTCATAAAAAGTAGGAGGTAGAACTAATAAAGATTTCTTTTTTGATGCATCACTAGAATTGAATACCTCATTCAAGAATTGTTTTTGATCCAATATGTAGGAATCAATAAAACGGGTAAATCTCTTATGATACACTAGATCCGGCTTGGTTATTGATAGAGTGAATAGATCTGCTATTTCTTGAAATCTCTCTTCTGATTTAAAATAGTGGTGTAATGTGTACCTCTGTTCTGATCATGGAATAGATGAAATAAATAAAATAATGGATTTTTGCTTAAGAAAGAAATCTTATTGGAATTGTCCATGTCTAGTTCATCCTTCACAACCATATCACATCCCGGATCAGATGGATGAATTGAGACGGTATTTTGTAAATACATGATTATCTTGAACATATTAACTATTTGTTTATTTTCTGATCGCCTGGAAGGGACAAAAGAAACATCTTATTGTCTAGTCTTCTAGACTAGCCCAAAATCCACCGGATCTTTTGAATTAATACGACCTAAGATCTTTCGGCTGTCACACCTTTCTTCTACTTTTATTCCATGAAGAGTTTCCATAGACCTTGAGAATGTTAGGCTTGACTGAATGAGTGAGTCCATATGCATGAGATTAGACCCATCTCATACAAAAACTAATTGGTTTATATTAAGGTCTCATGTACACATTTATATACCACTCTTTAGACTCGTGTATTTTCTACTTGAGATCTCTAACACCTTTTCTATATTTTTCCTTGGACTAAAGACCTTTTTGCTTCATGTTCTATCACATATTTGCCCTTTTGATCCATGTCCTACTAACATTTTCCTTTTGCCCCTGTCGTATACAAAAACGTTTCAAAATAACCCCTAACAAGCATATTGCATCATATTCTGTTAACAAATTGCTAACGGAATATGCTTAGTAGGAGTCATTTTGGATTTTTTTTTTTTTTAATAGCACATGAGGTAAAAGGAAAACGTCAATAATCGCACATGGGAAAAAGGAGAAATTTTAATAGAACAGGGATCAAGAGGGTAAACAAATGATAGTACAGGCGCCAAAAGGATATTTAGTCCATTTTTCCTTTAATATTGATCTAAGTTATTCAATCACGTGCTATGCTATTCTACTTTACTTATTTATTTATTACTTAAACCGAAAAATATTGACGTACAGGAGTAAGCAATTGGCACCTAGAGAAATACAACTTATTTTTCTTTGATATCATTGATAATAAAAGAAGGGGCAACTTGAGAAGTTGAGTCAGTTATATTGTATCTAACCATGCATGTGCTCGTAAACATATACTGCCCCCGCAAATCAGTTCATCATTATGTCGCTATGTTGCAACACTACAAAATTTATGGCGAAATTTCTTAAAAAAGCTTATGATTCTATTTTTACCTTTTTTTATGAAATAAAATAAATCAATAGATTAAAAATCCAGTACCAATATGTCCTAAAGAAAAGGAGTAACAAAACTCCGCACATCCAAACCCCGACAAAGAATCAAATGCCCTATGTACCATTTAGTCATGCATGTGACCATATTAGTAATAAATTATCATTTTGTTCCTTAATTTACTTTCAATAAAATAATTTAAATGCCTGAAACCTTTAATGGAAGCAAATATTTTATGAAACTTATAGCCTGAGTATCAAGAATTTCAAATTGTTTAAGTAAACTAAAGATTTTGTAGTCGACTTCTACCATACGGAACATAGTTTAATTAAAATTTAAATGAGAAACCATTTAAAGAGTATATAATTAGTATCGAACTTAATTTTAATTAAAATTACCTAAAAGATATTTTAGTAATTTTTTTATACTTTACACGAGAGTTGAATATGAAATGAACAAATAGGTGCATATCATTTTATGAAAATAATTAATGTTAAAAATTAAAGATGTTCAAGTGGCATAGTGGTAGTAGTAGAAACGATAGAGCTGAACTGTTGAAGGACCATAAAATATTTCCAATGATACGAGACAGTGCACATGTGGTTTGTTGTAAAGGCAATACAAACTTTCTTATTCTTCAAATCTCTAGTGCTATCTTCTTGGGATGTTTTTACATACAAGTAACGTATATATGTATAATATATTAGAGAGAGAGAGAGAGTGTGTGTGTGTGTGTGTGTGGTTTCTTTGTGAGAGAAGCGAAGATGAAGACAATGAAATGGGCAGCAAGTTGGAGAGTGAGTGACATAGTATAATTTGTTTTAGAAACTCAACAAATTAAAACCAATAATAAGATTATATATACCAGTGTACGGCCCTCAGATTTCATAGAGCGGTATTTGTATATCTTGAAGTAAGCCATGTGATCCTTTTGAATCCAATTCTTAATTTAATTTCAACCAATCCAAATGAACTTAATTCTATAAAACTGGGAAAACTAAAGTATGGCAATCCACTCCTTCTACAACCCTATAAATATGACTTATTTGCTCCAACAAATCATCCTTTTTATATCAATTTAAGATTTTACTTCTTTTTTGGTTAGTATTTGTGTAACAAAAATGGGTATTCGATTTGGATCAGTGAAACAGATTCTTATGATCAAAGGCAAGTCAAGAATACATCAATGCCAGGCAGAAATAGTACCAAGAGGGCATATTGCTGTCTATGTTGGCACTGAACACCAGAATAAGAAGCGATTTGTAGTGCCAATATCATACTTGAGGCAGCCTTCATTTCAAGATTTACTTAATCAAGCTGAACAAGAATTTGGTTTCCAACATCCAATGGGCGGCCTTACTATTCCTTGCCAAGAAGATCATTTTCTTCATCTCACTTCTAAGTTTCATACTTCTTGATGGAATCATGGAGGAAGATTTTTTTACACCTTCTTCTGCAATTTTGGGCTCGGAAGTCAACACAATTTCGAACGAATTTGAACATAATTTTCATGTCAATTAATTTCAGCTTCTGAGGCCCACTATTTTACAGGCGCCTCTAAATTTTGTATGCTTGTTCTTTCGAGTGCATCAAAAAATGAAATGCAATTTCACATTTGAAATGTCATTTAGCAAAAGTGTCCTAAGAAAAATAAATAAGTAACAAGGACATGTAATACTTTTTTGTGTACTAATTTCGCAGTACATTAAAATAATTCCATTGACTTTTACGCCAGTGATCTATATTTATGCATTTTCAAGGTATCCATTTCCTCTAGTTGAGGAGTGGAGAGTTTGCTTCAAAATAAGTCAAATCAAACCGAACCGAAAATCAAATTAAGAAAAAAATAAACATTACTTTCAAACTAAATTGTATTTGGTTCGAATTGAACCGAACTGAATCAAACCAAACCAAATTGGTTCGATTTCAGTTGCTTTAAAACAAATTATCAAAATTTTCAGATTTAAAAATTATTATTATTATTAATTATATGTAAATTATTGCTAAAGAGGGGTGTATATTACACATGTGTTACTAAATTCTCATAAATATAAATTATATAATAATATAAATATATAATATCAAATAAAATTTATTATATATATAAAATAAGTTTCATTAATTCAGTTTGGATTGGTTTTTTTGGTTTTTACCAAACTAAAAACCAAGTTATCATTTTTTTCAAAAACCGAAACCAAACCAAATTATATTTGGTTTACTCTTTTAATTCAGTTCCGATTCAATTTCTGGGTTTGGTTTAGTTCTGTTCACCCCTACTTAGTGTGTATAATATTTAAAGTATTAGGGTAAAAATAGTTGTACATTTGAGTTTGTGTTAACTGTGTTGAACCTCTAAATATGTGTTCATTTATATAGTTAAAACTCAACTCCCTCTCAAGTCCATAAATCAAGCCCAACACCCTCTCAAGCCCATAGAAGCTCTTCATAGAACTAATCCTCAATTGTTGCACTCTTGCAATAAACTACAGGAATGAGAATGAGAACAACTTGAGGGTGTTGGAGATGTTGAGAAATGAATCCCACATCGGAAATAAATAAGATGAAAGAGTAGTATAGAAGTGGTATAGATTGAGCCTTAACATAAGCCAATTAGTTTTGTGTTATATGGGCTCAACCCCACTTATGTGCCCACTCATTTAGTCAAGCCCAGCACTCTTAAGGCCCACGCAGTCTCTTCATGGTATCAGAGCGGAAGAAGACTTGACAGTTGAAAAGATCATGGGCTAAGAAGTATAGCCCAGCAAGATGCTCAAGTAGGCAAGATAAGTAGGCGCCAAACTCAGCAAAATGCCCAGCAAGATGCCCAGCAATCAACTCAGCAATATGCTCAGCAATCAACTCAGCTAGATGCCCAAGCAGGCAAGATAAGCAAGCGTCCAAATAAGGAGGCAGGCAAGATAGGCAGACAAGATGAAATGAAGTTATACTGCAGGAAGGCAGGCAAGATAGGCGTCCAAGCAAAGAGGCAGAGGCAGGCAAGATAGGCGTCTAAGCAATCATAAGGAATAAGCTGAGGTGGCAAAGTTTGTTATTAGTTTGTTATTTTTGCCAACTAATCTAACAGATTTTCCACCTTTTTCTCTCTCTTTTTCATCTTCAATTTTATTTTCTCCCTCTATAAATAGAGGCATATTTCAGCTTGTAATTCATAAGAAGTAATAAGCAATAAAACGAATTACTGTTTCAATTATCTTTTCATGGTATCAGAGCAATGGTGAGAAGGAATGCAAATCGTTATGAGGTGTTTCATGAAGAAGAAGCTACTGCAAACAATAATGAAGGAGAACAGAGGAACCGGACAGTACTGATAAATCAGCCGGAAAATCCAGGTATTTCCCTGGTTAATGCAGTGCTTACAGGAACAAATTATTTACCGTGGAGTAGAGCCATTAGAAGAGCTTTAACAGCTAAAGAGAAGTTAAAATACATTCTTAAAGATAATCTCAAGCCAGAAGTAGACACACCAGAGTATGAAAGATGGGAGAAAATTGACTGCTTAGTATCATCATGGATTCTCAATTCCATGTCTAAAGAATTATGTGAAGATTTTGTTTATGCAGAAACAGCAAGAGATTTGTGGTAGGAATTAGAACAGCGTTTTAGTGATAGCAATGGCCCCCTGCTTTATCAAATAAAGAGAAGTATCAGTCTCTTCACTCAAGGTAACATGTCTATAATGCAATATTATACAAAGCTCAAGAGGTTGTGGAATGAGCTAAATTTGTTGAGACCAAATCTTATGTGTCACTGTGGAGTTTCATAGAACTGTGTTTGTAACACATTTAAGAGGATTTCAGATTTACAAGAAGAAGACAGGCTTATTCAATTTCTGATGGGACTGAATGATAACTATGAGCATGTGAAGAATCAGATTCTCCTTATGGATCCACTGCCTTCTTTAAACAAGGCTTATTCAATGCTCACAAGAGTTGAAAAACAACATGAAGTATCTGCTGATAATGTGATTGAAATTGCTAATCTGTCATAGAATCAATTCCATCGATCTAGCTTAAAACTTCCTCAAAGTTTTGGATCTGGTTTCAAGAAGAAGAAAGATGATAGAGGAAAAAGGAATGTTACTTGTATACATTGTGATGCACCTGGTCATACTAGAGAATCGTGTTTCCAATTAATTGGATATCCGGATTGGTATATGTATTTAAAGAAGAAACAGACTCAGGTGCATATGGCTGAAGCAGACTCAGATTCCACAACTAGTGAAGAAGAATACATTAGTAAAAAACATATGGCAAACATGATTGAGGAGATGTACAAACAATATAGAGAGAAAGGGAAGGCATCAGGAGAAAAGCATAAACTTAAACAACATTTTGATACACCTATCGACACAACTGATCTTTCAGCTTTTGCAAGATCAGCAGGATTTCTTGAATCAAAACCTTCAGCAAATTCTGGATCTAGTTCTGGTGAGCATATCTCTACCTCTTTTTCATTGCATTCTTTTGATACAAGATTGAATGAATGGATTGGGGATAGTGGAGCAAGTTCTCATATGACTTCTCAAATCAACTTGTTTACAAAGAAATCTTATCCAGCTGGAAATCAAGTTGTTTTACTTCCTGATGGATCAAAACAAACTGTACAGCATCTAGGAGATGTAGTTTTAACATCAAAACTGATTCTAAAGAATGTTCTTCACGTTCCTACGTTTCGATACAATTTATTATCTGTTGGGAAGTTGCTGGAAGAAGACAATGTGAAAATTATTTTCAGTGCTGACCATTGTTATTTACAGGATCAAAATACCAATGAATTGTTGGCAGTAGGGTGGAAGATTGGTGGATTATACAAGCTGGACACAAGATCTTTTGATTCTAATGTGTTACAATCAGCAATTTGTTTCAGTAGTGTAAATGCATTGGAAACAGAATTGAATAAGCCAAATATTTGGCATTTAAGATTAGGCCATATTTCTTCAAAAACTTTACTTCATATCCCTGAAATACAATTCAAATGTAATAACCATGTATGTTCAATCTGTCCTATAGCTACTCAGAGTATACTTCCTTTTCATCGCAGTTGTATTTCTTCTACATGTTCTTTTCAGCTAATACACATTGATCTTTGGGCCCCTATTCTATTCCTTCTAAGAGTGGAGGAAAATATTTCTTGACAATTGTTGATGACTTTTCTAGATACACTTGGGTTATTATGCTACAACATAAAACACAAACTGCTTCTGCATTGAACATCTTTCTTACTATGATACAGACTCAATTTGAGACAAATGTGAAGATAGTTAGATCTGATAATGGAAGTGAGTTTTTGAATCACAATGTTACCAAACTGTTCCATGACAGGGGCATTTTACATCACAGAAGTTGTGTATATACACCACAGCAAAATGGTGTAGTTGAAATAAAGCACAGACGCTTATTGAATATGGCTAGGTCTGTTTTATTTCAGGCTTCTTTGCCAAATGAATTTTAGGGAGAGGCTATATTGTATGCTACTGCAGTAATAAATGTTTTACCTAGTAAGGTATTACAATGGCAGACTCCTCATGCCATATTATATCATACTTCTCCAGATTATACAAGGTTTAAAGTTTTTGGATGCCAAAGCTTTTATACAAACACTCAGCCTCACAAAAACAAGTTTGCTCCCAGGGCCTTTTCTGGTGTTTTCATGGGTTTTTCCCCAGGACAAAAGGGGTACAAATTATGGGATGTTGCAGCAAACAAATTTATAGTGTCCAGAGATATGCAACTTTCTGAATATAGTTTTCCCTTTGCTACTTCATCAGTTACTTTGCCTTCTTCTACTTCAATTCCTCATTTTACTCCTCCTGTTGTCTCAAATCCTTCTGATGTTCCTCGCAGGTCTACAACAATAACTCATCCTTCTCCATGGCTTTCTAATTATTTTACTGTTCATGCTATTTCTCATCCATTGCCAGAAATTTATATTTCTGAGCAACAATTGGATTTTCTCAGCAATGTTATGCAGGAATGGAAGCTACAAAGAAGCTAGTATGGATGATAGATGGGTTGCTGCAATGCAGCAAGACCTCTCAGCTCTTGAAGCCAACCAGACTTGGCAGCTTACTACTTTACCTTCAGGAAAGCGTGCCCTTGCCTCAAAATGGGTCTACCGTATTAAATATACACCAACAGGGGAAATTGACAAGTTCAAAGCCAGGTTGGTTGCTAAAGGTTACAACTAGACTTTTGGTATTGATTACAATGACTGCTTCAGCCCTGTTGCCCGCATTGTCACTGTCAGACTTCTCATTGCTATTGCTGCAGCTAAACAGTGGGAAATTCATCAAGTAGATGTTAACAATGCGTATCTCCATGGTTTTCTTGATGAAGAAATATATCTTCAAGTACCAGAAGGCTATTCTGCTGCTGCCCCTCATCAAGTGTGTAAGCTTACCAAGTCCTTATATGGGCTTAAGCAGGCTGGTCGCCAATGGCATAAGGAACTCACTAGCAAACTTCTTCAATTTGGTTTACAGAGATCCTACCATGATACTTATCTTTATACTATGACTCAGGATGGCCATTTTCTTATGGTAGCAATATATGTTGATGACATCCTCATTTGTGGTTCCAATCCTTTACATATTCAGCAGTTCAAGGATTTTTTGCACAGGTTGTACACTATCAAAGATCTTGGCCTTGCCAATTTTTTCCTTGGTGTTGAACTTTCTCGCACAAAAGAGGGTATTTTGCTTTCCCAAACCAAATACATTCTGGATATGCTTACATATGTAGGCTATCAAGAGGTTACCCCTGCTTCTAGTCCCTTCTCCTCAGGCATTCTTCTTTCTGATCCAGGCACACCTATTGATGATCCAGAGATATATAGAAGACTTGTGAGCCGTTTACTCTATCTGGGCTTCACTCGTCCAGATATTTCTTTCATCACGCAGCAACTTAGCCAGTTTATGTAGACTCTATGCTTGCATCACTTACAGGCAGCTCTTTATGTTCTTCGCTACCTTAAAGGGACTCTGCATTATGGTCTCTTCTATTCTTCTAACTCCAATTTTCAACTTCAGGGGTACTGTGATTCTGATTGGGCCACCTGCAAAACTAGTAGAAGATCTATCACTGGATTTTGTGTTTTGTTGGGTTCATCTCTCATTTCATGGAAGCCTAAAAACAGTCCACTATTAGTCGTTCTTCTGCCGAAGCTGAATATCGTAGTATGGGGTCTGCAACTTGTGAATTAAAGTGGATTAGTTATCTTCTCAAAGACCTGCACATTCCAGTTACTCTTACCATTCCTCTTCATTGTGATAATGTTGCTGCTATTGCTATTGCCAAGGACCCGGTTTTCCATGCGTGTACTAAACACATTGAAATTGATTACCATCTGGTTGTGATTGTGTTGACTTTGGTTTTCTTTCTACTCCTTAACTTTCTTCTGCCAATCAGTTAGCGGTCTCTTTACCAAAGCCAAGACCCACAGCCACATGCTCTCCGCATTGTCTCAGTTAAGGCTGGTTTCTATTTGCCACGATGATGCTCCTCGTGAGGGGAGGATGAGAAGTATAGCCCAGCAAGATGCTCAAGCAGGCAAGATAAACAGGCATCAAACTCAGCAAAATGCCCAGCAAGATGCCCAGCAATCAACTCAGCAAGATGCCCAGCAATTAACTCAGCAAGATGCCCAAGCAGGCAAGATAAGTAGGCGTCCAAATAAGAAGGCAGGCAAGATAGGCAAACAAGATGAAATGAAGTTATATGGCAGGAAGCAGAGGCAGGCAAGATAGGCGTCCAAGCAATCATAAGGAATAAGCTGAGGTGGCAAAGTTTGTTATTAGTTGGTTATTTTTGCCAACTAATCTAACAGATTTCCCGCCTTTTTCTCTCTCTTTTTCATCTTCAATTTTATTTTCTCCCTCTATAAATAGAGGCATATTTCAGCTTGTAATTCATAAGAAGTAATAAGCAATAAAACGAATTACTGTTTCAATTGTCTTTTCATGGGCCCATGTTTAAAGTCGTAGTGGAGTTTGGTTTAGTGGTGAAAACTAGACTCATTGATGACCTTAGGCTTCAAAAGAGATAGGTCAACGAATGTTTGACAAGTGACAACTGGTCCAGACCCAATTGCACTTAAGAGAAAGTATTAGAGATGTTGACGAATGAATCTCACATCAGAAATAAATAAGATCAAATAGTAATATATAAGTAGTGTAGATTGAACTTTAACATAAGCCAATTGGTTTTGTTTTATATGGGATCAACCCCACTTATGTACCTACTCATATAATCAAATTCAACACTCTCAAAGTCCACAGAATCTCTTCAGAGGGTGCATCTTGTTCCGAAAAAGTTTCTTACTCAAAATCTTTTTTTTTTCACAATAAAGTTAATATTGTACATGCTCATATTCTTAACTAATCATTTGCTGAGGAGGCTTGGAAGTCATTGAAATATACTTGACGGATTTCTGGAATAATCAAGTGTGTATGTAAGTTTCTAAATTGAAAGATTTTATAATACTCACGAAGGCCAAAGTATGTACTTCTGTTTCTATAGTTATAAAAATATATTCTAAGATATGAAATTTAGAATATAAATTGTGTTTTATAATGAAGAGAGCACATCCTTCAAATCAAGAAAAAGAATTTTAATATTTCACAAAAGAACTTGAAATTGCAAATTAAAAAGAAGTTTAGGTTTGATATGCATATGTTGGAAGAACTATACATGTAAAATGTTTCATCAATGCTTTTTGTTATAATTAAGGACACCTTGAAGTGTTATGGAAAGAGGAATCACACCATGAGTTACTTGTAGATTTTGAGTCGAACAATGTGAATGTTATCACTTGGCTTTTTAGAAAAGTGTTTAATGAAATTTTTCCACTATAAAAAATACAAAATTTGATAGTAACTGATAGTATGGAGTCCTAAAATTTACCACGTGCTTCACACGGCCAGTGACCGAGTCAACACATCAAGCAATTGCCTTATAGCTCTTCTTGCTTTCACTCGATCACCAAAGAATAGGGCAAAGTAACGTCATCAACAATAACCTGCTGAATCAGGAAGAGGAGTCGGTTGAACACCCGTTCAGACGACTTATGCCCTAATTAGGTTTTCTATCTCAAAAGACAGATAAGTTGATCTCTATTGTACACGTGTAAGGACGCGATTCTGTACCAGTAACGAGTGCCGCGGGGACAAACACAGGGTGAGTCTGCTGCCTAGACATGTCAGAAGGGGACCAAAAAGCAGACCATACCAAGCCAATGATAGAGGGCCGTACATAACGGTCTGATAAGGCCACGCGGAACAATCATGTATAAAAAGGAGGCAACGAGGAACCTCCAGGTATCTTTTTTGAAAACCCCTAGATTTCATTTTTGTTTTCTATTCCTTTCCTTCAAATTCCTAACTTAGGCATCGGAGTGGACCCGGAGGTCACCTGGTCCTCACATTTTCTCTCATACAGGCACTCGGTCGTTCCCGAAGAGAGACGGTCTATCAGCCATCTCAAACCGCGTGAAGTTACCTTCTTTCCCGGATCTATCAGTAACAAATCTTACTGCTAAAATTAAAATTGTTGCGGTAACTTTGGACAGCAACAAAAAAAAATATTACATATTTTTTCAATAGATTTAAAATTATATGCATTTGGCAGCATAATGTGATATTATCTTGAAGCCATTGACACACATTCGGCAACAATTTTTAGATATTGTTGTTGAATGAGTTTTTTTGCAACAAAATTTATTTTAATACAAAGTTTTTTACTATCAAATTTAACATTTCTTAAAAATTTTCGTTCTAAGTTTGTATTTTAAAAGTGCATTAATTATTAACGTGCTGCACCATTACATTAACTTCTCACAATCATGAACTAGCTAGCTGGTCCATTCCCGTCAGAGATAACAATAAGAAATTATAATTTGACCTTACTTATCAGCTTAAACTTTTCGGTCAAATGGTTTCATGACATGGCATCAGGTTTGTTTAGACCTAGAGTTTGAGAATTCGAATCCTGCAATCTCCATTTGTTAATTAAAAATTTAATACATGATGGGGTGGGCCTGTGTTGGACATGCTTTAAACCCGAGGGGCATTCAAGTGTAGTGGAGAGTAAGATACATCTATAAATAATGATGAATTTTGAAATAATCGTCGTGTGTATATTGTATGAGTACAAAATAATCTCTCTTGATATACTCATATGCAGTCAATGCAATTACTATTTATAGATTCTTATTCTTTAATTCCATTAGATCCTTTTTTAGATATTTTAGATATTTTTGGCGTCACTTGACGATTGACGAACCAATGGATTTTTATTTATTTATTTTTCGTAATATATTACAAAATCGATATGTACAACAATGAACAAAATATACGAAAACCATATTTAATTTGTTGTGATTAAGAATGAAAGTTGGAAGTGATGAGCTGAAGAAAAGTATGTTCATTGCAAGGAAGAGTAAGGCCACCCATGGGATGATCGAAACCGAACTCTTGTTCAGCTTGCTTAAGCAAATCCTGAAATGAAGGTTGGGTCAAGTACGAAATTGGCACCACATATCTCTTCTTTTGATGTTCACCAACATATACAGCTAAATGTCCTTTTGGGACATCTGACGATTTGCCTTTGAGAATCTGCTTCACTACTGATGCTAAACGAATCATACCCATTATATGTTTACAATTAAGAAAATTGGTAGGAATTGAATTGTAGTGTTTCTTTGTTAAGAGTTTTGTTGGATTAATTGGGATAATATGAAGGTGTATTTATAGTGTTGTAGAAGGAGTGGAGTGCCATACTGTTCCCAATTGGGACAAAGATGTATAAAGCGGATAAGTTGGAGGACATGGACCCACTTTTACTGGCATCACAAAGAAGAGTCACATGGCTTTGCTATGCTCAACTATCCATTACTGCTTCAAGTATGCAAAACTGAGGGCGTACAACTCGTAATTATATATATGTTGCTCTACTTTCACTCATCTTAATTGTAGTGATAATTTAAAAAAAAAAAAATTATGGTTCCATGCATTTGTCAATAAGTTCTAAAGATTTGACTTTAAAAAACAGAAAATTAAGAAACTCCGTTAACAAGCTAATGTGGCAAAGGACAAAATCATTCAGTCACTTTTTATCCCATAAAAGTCAAGAAATAGTTAAACAACTTACCATGGTTTGACTTTTTCAATCCATGAAAATGTTATAGAGTTCATATTCAAGCACGAGCCACTCATCGACCTCGTCCACCTATCCGTGTTTGTAAAAAAAAAAAAAATCTATCAACTAATAATACCAAACGGACTTTTCAACCAAACAAGCCACGCATGCAATGGCCGGAATCAAGCTTAACTAGTACCTACAGATTTTTTTTCCCCTTTTTTGGTTGAATGGTAACATATAT
This sequence comes from Euphorbia tirucalli, assembly GCA_039660915.1. NCBI lineage: Eukaryota > Viridiplantae > Streptophyta > Magnoliopsida > Malpighiales > Euphorbiaceae > Euphorbia > Euphorbia tirucalli. The sequence continues at coordinate 21,087,713 of CM077639.1, forward strand.
AGCAGATTGAATCACTGTGGTTTTTTTTCATTTTAGTTTTTGAATGCGACCAATTCAGACGAGATTACACTGCAATGCCCAACTATATATAATCCTACTGAAAGTGTAAGAAATCATATACAATTAAGATGATTAGCATTGAAAGCAGAGAAATGACACACTTGCAGTGAAAATAAAATTAAGTCATTCCTGTTGTCCGTGATATATATATATATATTACAAGAAATTTCTCTTACTTCCATTATTTGAAGGATAATGTATTTTATTTTATACTATATAGGAAAAGGTAAATGACGAAAGGAAATAGGCATGAATATAATATTATTATTTTGCATGGGATGGATGATTGCAACTTGTACTTCGGTTTGCGTTATGCAACTCTCCATTAATTGAACAAATATCACGTGCCAACTTGGATATTTTTGGGTCCCACAAATATACAAAATTAATAAGTGCTGCTGCTAATTTATTCCCCTGAATTCGGATTTCATAAAGTGCAGTTTTCATGTCACTCTCGCCAAGGTTTTATGGGAATTCGATTTGTCATCTGAGATGATTTGGGTCATTTTCCTCGGCTGTTACTTCAATTAATTAATTGTATAGATGATTCGGTGCTCGCAGAAATCATTAGCTATTGGAAGCTCTTGCTTAGCTTAAATTCTTATCATATATATAGATGATTATGGAAGAAAACTCACATGTCGTTATTTTTCATTTTCAGAAAAATCAAATGAACTGTTATGATCACCAAAAATTATGATGTAAGGAGTGCGAATCAAATAGTATATTTCTTAGCTAGTTTGGGTTTGAATCGATATTCTGTTCGTACTATATTGGAAGATCTTCTTGACATTATTCGCGGCTAGTTCGCGAACAAAATTAATTTCATTGGTCTTTAAAGAAAAAATCAAAAACTGAAAGAAGTATATATGTCCATGGCATCATTAGTTGCACGATTAAATTGGTTATATAAATCCCCAAAATCATGATTTTCTTCTTCTCTTTCTTTGTCAAATACGCGTACACTTCCAACCTGGAATAATTTTTCCAACGCATAGCACATTTTTTAATAATTGAATTCTATACTTTTTTGAACTATAAATTAAAAGTTGTTTATAGATAGGCAAATCTATTGTTTTATTGTTAAAAATATAATTCATCATATGTATCGAAGAATAAATAATAGTTTAGGTTGAAAATAAATAATTTTACTGGTAAGTATACCCAATGAATCGGTTCGAGATCGATAAGACACTCTTTAGGTGATTCTTTTTCCATTTAAATTTATTTATATTAGGACTCGAACTCAAGATCTCTATTTTAAATGATGAGAGTTCTTGTTATTCAAGCCAACTTTAATTGGTTTATATTTAAAATAGATATAACACTAAAGAGTAGTATATAAGTGTTGTAATTAGTCTTTAATACAAACTAATAAAATTTGTATTATATTCTATACATAAGTGAAGAGACTCCGTGGGTCTTGAGAGTACTGTGCTGACTAGATGAGTGAGTATATAAGTAGGGTTGAGCCCATATAACACAAAACCAATTGGCTTGTGTTAAGGTCCAATATACACCATTTATATACTACTCTTTGATCTTATATATTTTCGATGTGAGATTCCTTCTTCAACATCTCCAACACTCTCTTCAAGTGCAACTGGGCCTGAACCAGTTGTCCTTGTCAAACATTCCTTGACCTATCTCTTTTGAGGCCTAAGGTCATCAACGGGTCTAGTTTTCACTACTAGCCCAAACTCCACCAGGACTTTTAAACACGAGCTCAAAATCTTTTCGGCTGTTAGGCCTTCCTCTGCTCTAATACCATGAAAAGACTCCGTGGGCCTTGAGAGTGCTGTCCTGACTAGATGAGTGAGTACATAAGTGGGGTTGATCCCATGTAATACAAAACCAATTGGCTTGTATCAAGGTCCAATCTACACCACTTATATACTACTCTTTGATCTTATATATTTCCGACATGGGATTCATTCCTTAACATCTCCAACAATAAGTTCCATATATATTTAGGTACAACATTCTCAAAATATATGGAATTTCTTCGTTATATGCTCTTTAAACAAATAGTCATATTTATTAAAAATAAAATTAGAAGCATGTATAAATTTTTTTTTTCACATGTAGATTTAAAAGTATGTATAATTATTTTCATTCGTTGATTGAGTTGCCAAAATTCACAATTTCAATTTAACAATTGTTGAAAGAAGTTAAATATAAATAAAAAAGAACTTAAACATAATTTAAAAGAATAACTGCTAGAACAGTTTCACACATTTTTACTAACTTTGTATGAAATTTTTTGTCACGTTATAGATTTAAATGGTCAACTTTGACTTAGTTATGAACTAGAGTTACTTTTTTGTTTAGAAGGATTAATTATTCAATAATTTTTGTTAAGTAGAAAGGAAAGTGAAGAAATCTAGCTGAAAAGTTGCAGAATTTTAATTTTTATGAAACATATCTGCTAAGAAAAAAAAAAAAAGAAGTTATTGGCAATTTCTTGGTAGTTTGTTTGAGGTGAGCCCATTCCTTCAAAATGAAATTATATGGAATTATATCCATGGAATTATATCCATCCTCCTTTACCGTATACATAAACATACTTCCTTAGTTATAAAATGAAATTTGTATTTTTTTCTATTATATCCCAAAAAGGAAAAATTATATAATACTCTCACATTTACTAATATATTTTAAAACAACACCATATTCTAGAAGTATTTAAAAATTTTCACCTTCCGTTCCGAGAGACTAACATATTATATAGATGTCTTTTTTTTTTTTTTTTAATTAATATTGACCTAAGTCATTAAATCACGTGCTACGCTATTTTACTTTATTTATTCTTTCTTAACCAAAATGATTGATAAATATTGATCACATACAGGAGTTAATGCAATTGGTACCTAAAAAAAACAACTTTCTAATTTCTTAATTTGATGATTGATAAGAAAAGAAGGGCAGCTTGAGAGTTATTTGTATCTAACAATATGCATGTGCTCCTAAATGTGTATTGCCCCCACAAATCGGTTACTCCTTATGTCAGTGTACTGCAACACTACATATTTTATGGGGAAAATTTTTTTTATCATTCTGTATTTATTGTTGGAGATATTAGGGAATGAATCCCACATCGGAAATATATAAGATCAAAGAGTAATATATAAGTGGTGTAGATTGGACCTTAGCAAAAGTCAATTGGTTTTGTGTTACATGGGCTCAATCCTACTTATATGCTCACTTATCCAGTCAAGCCCAACACTCTCAATACCCACGAAGTCTCTTCATGGTATTAGAGCAGAAGAAGACTTGATAGCCGAAAAGATCCTGAACCGAGTTTGGGCTAGTAGTGAAAACTAGACCCGTTGATAATCTTGGACCTCAGAAAAGATAGGCCAAGGAATGTTTGGCAAGTGATAACTGGTCCAGGCCCAGTTACACTTGAGGGAGATTGTTGGAGATGTTGGGGAATGAATCCCACATCGGAAATAAATGAGACAAAAGAGTAGTATATAAGGAGATTCAATAGGACAATAAAATCTTTCCAGTGCATGGACTCTTGTATTGTATGCCTACCTAACAGAAACACATTAATGTTAGAGAGAGATTCTAGTGAAGTGAAGCTAAGATGCAGACAATAATGAAGTGGGCAGCAAGTGAGACATAAAAATAGTTTGTTTTCTGAGAATTAACCAAACCCAGTATTACTAAATATGATATACCAGTGTACGGCCCTCAGATTTTAGAGAGCTGTTTTTGTAAATTTTGAGGTAAGCCATGTGACCCTTTTTTAATCCAATTTATATATATGTGGGTCCATTCTTATTAATTTAATTGCAACCAATCCAAATGAACTTAATTCTATAAAACTGCGAAAACTAAAGTATGGCAGTCCACCCCTTCTACAACCCTATAAATAAGACTTATTTGCTCCAACAAATCATCCTTTTTATATCAATTTAAGATTTTACTTCGTTTTTGGTTAGTATTTTTGTAACAAAAATGGGTATTCGATTTGGATCAGTGAAACAAATTCTTATGATCAAAGGCAAGTCAAGAATACATCAGTGCCAGGCAGAAATAGTACCAAGAGGGCATATTGCTGTTTATGTTGGCACTGAAGACCAGAATAAGAAGCGATTTGTAGTGCCAATATCATACTTGAGGCAGCCTTCATTTCAAGATTTACTTCGTAAAGCTGAACAAGAGTTTGGTTTCCAACATCCAATGGGTGGCCTTACTATTCCTTGCCAAGAAGATCATTTTCTTCATCTCACTTCTAAGTTTCATACTTCTTGATGGAATCATGGAAGAAGATTTTTTTACACCTTCTTCAATTTTGGGCCTGGAAGTCAACACAATTTCCAACGAATTTGAACATAATTTTCATGTCAATTAATTTCAGTTTTAGAGGCCCCATTATTTTAGAGGCGCCTCTAAAGTTTGTATGTTTGGCTTTTTGGTGCATCAAAAAATGGAAGTTTACATTTGAGATGTCATTTAGCAACTAGTCGTTACTAATTAATTTCACAGTGGATGAAAATAATTTTATCAAAACTTATAAACTTGATGCCGAGGAATGTAGTTGTTTATGGTGACATTGAATTACTATTCCAGTTTTGTGGTGGTTACTAACAAGCCGCCTTTTATAGAGGCATTTTGTTTTCCATGCTAGTCCTATTGGTGTGATTAACCAAAAATACCCCAAAACTTAAAATAGTTTCAATTTCATCCTCAACAGGTAAATAGTTTGATAAAAATGGGCAATATCCCTCTGATAACATATTTGTATTGCTTATGAAAAACTTTTATGTTTCTCTCGATGGAATGTTCAACACAAGATTTTTTTTTGTGAAAATAAAATTAAGCTTTATTAAGAAGAGACAACTTTACAAAAACTAAAGAATACAACAGGGCTCCTTAATTCCAATTGTATGTATTTGTAGACATAATCTGCATTCTCACACTACTAAAAGTATAAGACAGCACATCAATTTCCAGAGAATTAAAAAGAAGATTATGAAAAACACATCAATTTTTCAAAAAACAAATGTTAAATAGTTTGTGAAGCCTTGTGCATGGGAGAAAAACACAGTTCATGATATTGATCATCTAAGCTCGGCCCAGTCCGAGTTAATTTTTATGCAAAAGTTTTTGAGAAATTACCGGATTTACCCCAAAATCATGTTTTATTTTGTGCATATGCTCATACCTTTTTAATATTACGCTCTTGTTTGAACAATATTTCTATATTATGCTCATACCTTTTTTCGAATATGTGTTTTTGCTTCTTTTTTTTTTCATACTTGTGCTCCACGACTATTCTGTGTGCGATTTTCTTTGCACGATTTCACTTTGTTTTTTATGCATTTCTTTATGGTTGTTCTTCTGTGTTTGTCAAGCGACGTTCATTTGTTTTTATCTGCTTCATATTTGTTGTTCTTCGTTTGAGGTAATTCTTCATCTCCTTGTTGTTTGGCTTTATTTTCTTTGTTTTTTGATCTTGTATTTAGGTTTTTCTGTGTTTGATTTCAATTTAAAAATGGGGAAGAGAAAAAGAGCTGGCTCTTATGGTAATGATGATATTCCCATTTCTAAGTTAAGGTCGGTTAAAGCCTCTAGTACCCAGAGGCTTTTTAGTGAGTTTAAGAATAAGAATCGCAAAAATAAGAAGGTTTCTTGTAAGAGGACCGGGAAGAAAGTCAAGAGAGAACTAATTACTAGGAGATTAGAGGTATTCAGTTGATGCATGTCTTATTGTTTTGTTTGTTGATGCTTTTTTCATACTTTTTGTTTGGTTTGTTTCTTGATGCTTTGTTGATAACTTTTTGATGAGTGTGTTGTGTGCTTTTTTAGCAATATTTTGTGTTCTATTTGATTTTATTTAATTATGATAATTTTCTTTTTTGTCATTTTGTTCTTTATTTTGTTTGTGTGAGCTTTTTTTTTTTACTAATACTTTTCTGATACATTTTGTAAGTTTTGTTATTTCTTATTTTTGTGGCTTTGATACATTTTTCATATTTTGTATGTTGTTTTGTTATTCTGATACTTTTTTGTGACTTTGATACATTTTTTATACTTTTCTTATGTTTTGTTATTCTGATAAGTTTTTGGGACTTCGATGCATTTCAAAGAAAGGTATTAGTATGTTTAAGAGTAGCATTTTTTTGTTATTTTTTGGATTTTCCGGACACTAGGGTAAGCAGATAGTTACTACATTCTCTTTTGCTTAGAGAGATATACGAGGAAGGCAATGATTAAATGTTGATTGAGGTGAATGGGAAAAGGATTCATTTTGGAGTTTAGGATTTTATGCTGATGTCTAGAATGAAGATGTATGGTGAGGAGGGTTTCGAGGTTCATTAAAGTGGGGTTGGTTCTAGGTTGGTGGAATAGACATGATTTGATCTTTGTTTTGAAGAAAGGGAAGTTTAAGTCCGAAGAGGACTATTTTAAGATTTCTCTATTGTACTTTTTGGAGTGTTTTTGCTGGGTTTGGATCCGGAGCATCCTGTGTCAAAGGAGCATATTAATTTCATTGAGTCTGGTGACTATGCGAATCATAGTTGGGGTTCTATGATTTTTTATAAAACCATTTATCATTTGAAGAAAACTGATCTTTCAAGGACTCATCCTGGTTGCATCGCTTGAATGGTTGTCCTTTATTTTTTCAGATTTGTTTTCACGAAACTTGTCCTGGCTGTAATGGTGTTATTTGCAGTAGGGTTGGAAAGACTACTCCGATCCATAGGATGTATAAATGAAAGGCTTTTGATAAGTAGTTTTAGAATGCTGCATTGGATTTTCTAATTTTCTCAAGATCAGCTAGGACTGTATATTCCTATATCTCTCATTTTTCTTTATTTATTTTTTCTTATGTTTATTGTTATTATGGTTGTTATTATTATTGTTTTTTATTTTTTCTATTTTTTTAGTTGGGTTTAGGTTCGAAGGATTTAGAAGCTTCTGTTGAAGAGATTTAAAAGTTGGAGTTAGGGAATTTTCACTCCAAAAGTAAGGGTAAAAGTATTGTTGCTAATGTTGGTGGAGTGAGGAAGTCTAACTAGACTAATGCTGAGAATAAGAATACTGATGCTGGAAAAGGGTCTTTTAGTGAGACTGGTTTGTTAGCTAAGATTGTCTCTTTCTAGGCATCTATTGAGTCTTCTTTTGTTAATGCTTGATTCTATTAGCCAACGTTTGGATAAATTGGTAATTTTCCTTTGTTTTTTTAAATTTTTTTTGTATTTTTTTGGTTTTTTTATTATTGTTTTCTTTTTGTGTTTTGCAGGAAGCTGTGAGGTCTAGCGGTGAAAAGGTTTTTTTTTTTTTTGTTTATTATACATGTCTAATACATATCTTATACAATTCTGATACTTTTGTGATACAATTCTGATACATTTCTGATATAATTATGATACAAGTTTGATACAATTCTGATACTTTTTGATACATTGCTAATACATTTTCTATTTTTAAATTGGTGCTTTCTGGTGGTGAGTCTGGTTCTTCTAATAGTGAAGATAATAATAATGATGATAAAGATGAAGATCAGCATGAGTATGAAGAGGACGAAGAAGTTTGAAGAGGAGGAGGATGATAAGGAAGAGAAGGGGGATGATGTTGATGAGGAGGTAAATGAGGAGGAGAACGAGAAAGAAGATCAAGGGGAAGAGGAGAAGGAAGATGAGAATAAGAAGAGATATGAAAAGGAGAAGGATTTTGAGGAGCAAAATGGTGATAAGGTTAATGGCTTAGATAATATTTCTAATGATAAGCATGGTATTTTTGAGGAAGTTGCTAAACATTCTGTAGTGTATGCTAAATAATGTGAAAGTTAATTTAGGTTGTTGGATAACTAGTCAGATTCGTACTTCTTGGTCAGTTGATAGAGATTTGATTTTTGGTTCCTTAATTACTCAATTGGCTATGAATTTGAACTTAATTGATCCTATTTCTACTGATTTGCATGTTGCTTTTGAGATGAAACCTTTGAATTTCAGTTGTTTAAGCAATATGGGACTAGTTTCTAGAGTCGATGGCGTTCCTCATTGGTTACCTCTTGCTTGGTCTATAACCGGGGCGAAGGGTGAAGGGAGGTACCAAAGTCGATTCTGCAAGTGTCGATTTGACTCCCGTGCTTGCCTTGTTACAATAAGCCATGGAAAAATTGGACACCATCAACTCCAATATGACTATACTGAATTAGAAGGTAACCCGAATGGAAACCAATATGGCTAAGTTGTTCCGGATTCAAGAGCATGATCCCTCATGCCCATCTTCTCCATAGTAGCATTTGGTTTTCGGCATTCATAAACCAATGGAGTTCCTTTCTTGCTTTCTTTTATTCTTATTTATGATTGCTTTATTTTCTTGTACATTGAGGACTATGTGCAAATTTAAGTGTGGGGAAGGGGGTTCACATTTGTTAGAATTTTTTATGCTTATTATTGCTTTGATTGTACTCTTGCAAGCTCAAATCATCTCCAAGTCCGTTAAAAAAATTTCATTGTTTTCTTTTTATAATTGTATTTTTAAAATTTAGTCTTTTATGTCTTGTGTACTTATTATAGGAGATGTTTGCACGAATGCAACACAAGACTCCAATTGGTTAAAATCATTATAATCGTCGAAACTTGAGTTGAGATGTATCACTTAGAGACATAGACTATATAAGAAACTCTTATTTGATTGACCATAAATGAAGGAATGAAATAGGCAATTTGTGTGTTTTTTATTGTGACAGTCCTGGGGTAATTAATCCAAAAAGAGAGAGAGAGAGAGATCAAAAGAAATTTATATTCTGTTGACTTGATTTTCAAATTCAAGTTATGAATAGTTCTAGTAGTTGCTTAATGAATGTGCTTAGTCGAGTAAGTCGGGTGCATTGTGTTTGTTCCATCTTTGTTATTTGCTTGGAAAGGCTAGGTAATATCTTAAGTAAGGTGTTGTAAAGATTGAAGTGAAATCAAAAAGTGATCAATAAATTGTTTGTGCCCTAAGGAAATTGTGTGCTAAATTAAGTCCTATTGACCTTTGTTCATGTGATTGAATGAGAAGCAATTAGAGGTTTACTATCTTAGTGATGCAAATCATATTATAGTAGTTAATTGAGTAACCTTGAGTGCATAAGGTTGGCGTTGAGTGCCTAATTTGTTATGTTTTCCTCCTTGATAAGCATGCTTGATTTACTAGATGAATTTTGGAATTATGATTGTTTAGGTATAATGTCTTTGATTGAATTCAAGTTACTTCAATGTGCTTTTAATTGTTTTTGGAGTTGGTCAAATTTTGTTTGCTTAAACACAAGCAAAGTCTAAGTGGGAGAAATTTTGATAAGTGCATTTTATGCGCTTAATTTGCCTTTGTTTGTAAGCTTTAGTTACTATATTTTGGTTTAACTTAGGTGGATTTACTTTTTTTGTGTTATTATTCATGCTAGGAATCTTGGAGATAAAATTAAGCTTAAAGCATCGATTTTGAAGCTTGTAGTGCATCAGGATGGAGCTTTAATGTTATAGCCCATGAGCACGGCTTGCAGTGTGCTGCTAATGGTGAAAAGTTGACCAAAAAGTTGATTTTGCATAAGCCAAGATCATGGCCTAGGGGAGCTACGAATCTTGTAGTTATTTTCTGGGTTTAAAAGACTTCCTAATTGGTTTTTTATTTTATTTGTATTAGCCCTTATTCTAGTTGGATATTATAATATTTTTATTTTATTCCTAGATTAAATCTTATGTGATTTCCCTACAAAATCTTAATTAGAGTTATTTCCTCTTTAGGACTCTTTCCTTAGTTGTCTTGGATTTAAAAGAGAAAAGAAGGGAGAACGTTTCTTCTTCTTCCTCTTCGACTTTCTCAGTTTTTTACGTGATTTCTTTCAAGCTCTCTTTTCCTTTTGGCCTTTTTGTTCTTACCATGAAGAACTAAACCTTAAGTTCTAGCTAGGAGGAATTCAATCTTGTAAAAATCAACTGCGAGATCATTTGTTCTTATTGTCTTCTTTAATTCAAGTAATCAATTTTAATCTATTCATATTTCTATTGCATGAATTAATTGGATTCTTGATTCAATTTTTTTTACTTGTGATTGACTTGCTAGTTAGGTGTTTAAATACGTAATTATTTAATTCACCTCCTTTAAGTAGCGAATAACATGATTAATTATGGACAAATTTTTAATTCATATTATGAATGAAATTGATGTGCTCTAAATAATCCTCCTTTAGTAATTGTTGGGTAAAATTAGTTCTCTTTTATGTATTAATGCTAGAGCTTGTTTAGAATTGTTCAATTGATTAAGGATAGTTAAAGATCTTTTCTCAATTATCTAATCGGTGAGAAGAGATAGGTTATTCATACTTATTGATAGTCATAGCTAATTTGCTTGAATGTGTTGAAGTTATCTTTTGTTTTTTTTATCGATGATCGGTTGATTTAACTCAAGACTTGAATTTGCCTTTTAACTGAAATTCTTTTCATATATATTTTTCATCAATTTATTTTGCTTTTGTTATTTTTAGATTATTTGTAATTTACAAACACCCGCCTTTTTACTTTTCTCTGTTAAAACTTTAGAAGAAATAGTCCAACCAATTCTGAGAGTAGGTATTTATTTTTTGTGTTCTCAACAAGCATCATTTTTTTGTGTTTTTTTTTTTATGTTTTGGTTTTCTGATGCTGTTCGTTTGGTTTTGTTTTAGTAAGAAATTGAACAAGACGTTTCGTCCAACGGAGAATACTCTAAACCCACCGTTGGATTTAGGAATCTATTCAATCGGTTGCAACACTTTCTTTTATGAACTTTATACACCAGTAGCATTGTATGTATTCATTCTTTTTTTTGTATTTTCATTATACTTTTTTTCTTTGTAGTATTTGTGATAATTGTATTTTTGTTTTTTATTTTGTTTTCTCTTCTTTTGTGTGTTTTTGTTGCACATGGTTTGGTGTTTTATTATTTAAGAAAAAAAGGATAAGTATTCGAAAAGTAGCAGTCTAAGATTCACTACCATAGATTTGCACTTTGACCAGAAGGTGAAATATCTTTTTATTGTTGTGAAAGATATTTTACATACTGATGAGGGTAATGAGAAGTTGCAACTTACTGATACGATCACCAACTTTATGTTTGGTTGCGATTTTATTGTGGCAAGCCATGGAGTGAGGTGGATGTTTTTTTTTCCTAATTCATATGAATCAGAATCATTGGGTGTTGGGAAGGTTTTTTTGGTTTTGGATTGGAAGTTGTATATCTATGATTCGATGACGGATAGGACTGGTTTTTATACTACATATAACTGTGTTGATGAGTATGCAACCCTGATTCCTTATTTCATAGAGAAGTTTAAGATATTTGCTTCAAGATCTGACATTCTTAACTCTAAAGAGTACATTGGGAAGGATCCTCTTCGTCCACTTGCTATTATGGTTATTGATAATGTACCTCAGTAGACTCTGTGGTATGATATTTATCTGATACATTCCTGATACATTCTTGATATATTCTTGATACAATTTTGATACATTTTTTGACATGGAGTTGATGCTTTGTTTTATTTTAGTGATTGTGGAATCTTTTGTTTGTCTTTTGTGGAGTATCTAATAGAGAAAAAGGAGTTCTCTGATCCTCTTGATGAAGCTCATAGGTTCAAGTTGGTCATTAACTAATATAATCATGAATTGATGAAGGTTCAAGAAGGGCTAAAGAGTGATACAAAAAGTATACTGAGATGCTAGATGTATAGTGATTGTTTTTTTGTAAGGAAATATTGTATATTGTAGAATAGTTTTTATTGATGAAGGTGTATATATATATATATATATATATATATATATATATATATATATATATATATATATATATATTTGATGTATTTTCTTTGATACAATTCAGGTTAAAGATATACAAGGGCTCAATTTGTTTGAATGTCTTTTTTTTATTATTATTGAACTAGGTTTTTGTTTTATATTTTTTACAGTATTTGTTATTATGATATTTGTAATGTAAAATTACATTAATTTTCTGTTGCTCCTCTGCATGTTCTCCTATTGCGTCCTCTTTCTCTACATGTTCCGTCTTTTAGTCTCTTTGTTGTTTTTCTTTCCCAAGTTAGTCTGATTCTCGGTTTCCTTGGTCGTTCTAATTTCTATTTTGCTTCTGGTGGTTGGAGTTGTTGATCTCTGATTTCTTTAGGTATGTCCGATATGACTTTTGATGGTATTGGATATATTGTTCCGTTATATGTGTCCAACATCTTTTCTTTTTGGCCGAATACATCTGGACCCCCTGAACTTGGCCAAAACCACCTAATGCCCCCTTGAACTTTCAAAGTGTTTGATTTCCCCCCTAAACTTCAAAAAAATGACCCAGTATGCCTTCTTATTGCCATATGTCATTCATTTATTGGTTATCTCACATTTGACTTTTCAAAGTGCTTGTGTCACAAACAATGGTTTAATGGCACTTAGGGGGCAAACTATATCACTTTTTTGAAGTTTATGAGGGCAATCGGACACTTTGAAAGTTCAAGGGGGTATTAGGTGCTTTTAGCCAAGTTCAAGGGGCTCCGAATGTATTAAGCCTTTCTTTTTTGCAGTATTCTAAGCAGTAGTCATAGGTTTTAAGGTGGAATTTCCTTATGCATGCAAAGGCATGTGCACAGGGGATCTCATTTGTTTGGAATCTGTTGCAAGTACATATCTTTTGTTTCTATTAGTGATCAAATTGTATCACAAATGCATCATGCATGTACTGTGTTTTGTATAATATTTTACTATTGTATGAGTTATGTTTGATGCTTTTTAATATAATTTAGATATAATTCTGATACATTTCTCATACAATAATAACACATAACTAAAAAGAAAGTATCACAAAGGTATCAGACATGTATCATGAATGTATCAGAATTGTTTCTGAAATGTATCTGAAATATATCAGGATTGTATCAAAAGCAAAACATAAAATAGTTGTGCTGTTATTGTTGTTTTTTTATGTTTACCTCCATTTTCAATGTTGGAATGTAATTCTTTCTTATTCTCTGTTACTGCTTTTGTGTTAGTTCGGTCATTATTGCTAAAGCGATATTTATGTTTCTGTAGAAGAGATCTTGGATCATGCTTAGGTACTCCACGAGTGTTATGATTGGTAGTTCTTTTGTTGCTCTGTTGATTGAGTTTATTGATTTTGCTTTATTGTGAGAATATTATATCTTTTATTGGGTGAATGTACTCTACTCTATTTTTCGTATCCAGCATCTTGGAGGTATCCTGGGGATGTTTTTATTTCTTTTCTGCAATTCACACATATACTTGTTAAACTTTTTTACTGTGTATGCTCTTGATGCTAAGTTGTAGTACTTTGTCATATCTGATATTTTGTTTTTATATCTGGTCTTGAGGTTTTGGAGCAGGTGGAATGCGCATACATAATATGGTGGTTATGGGTACACTGATTTGGAAGCTTTTTTGATGCTTTTGTGTCTGTCTAAAACTATGTGTTGGAAATGCCCTAGTCCCGAGGCATTGGTCCTTGTATTTGTACTATACATTTATTGGATTTATGTGTTGTACTCATTTGTGTCATTAATAAAGGCATCAATTCATTTATTATACTTATCTTGTGCAGTATAGTAAATGAAGTATCCAATGGACATATCTATATCCATGACGACTAGTGTCATGCACTTAGCAGTAAGACCATGGATAGGGTTAACGATATGACCATAAATAGATCCGTAGTCTGTTCCAGTCATGGGAATGAATGGAACAACAGACTATCATTAACCTGGTTGTATGACGGTGTCTTACCGGTCATTGGACATGGAATGTCAACCAAGTTAATGGGTACATGCCTGGGAGCATGGTACTGGATAGATCCACTAAACGAGTAATCCACATGGTATGGTATCACAATGGATTCTCGTGTAGTACTTGTATGGATCCTTTGACCTGACCATATGATGGTGTTACATGTGAAGTCGCATACTTAGGGGTACGCCTAAAGGGCCTGTAATAGGGTGCCAAGTATGGGTGCTTTCGGGTATGTCACTGAACATGGTAATACTATGGATATGCAGAAGGGATTTGTCACTCAGTAACCAACTGAGAAGATATCACCGGCCACTTGATGAATGTGACTGATAAGAGTGTGGCCACACCCAAACAATTTGGAACTTGTTTGTGAGCATCAGTACATTCGGGATCAAGTTAATGTCCAGACACGAAAGAGGGTGATCAATCCATGCCTCTGTGTTGGACACCGATATCAATGACATGGGATGTACAAGTTTAAACTACAGGGTTATGATATCAGTTAGACTGCCATCTCCATCTTAATTGGGGGCTGCAGTGCCTTGCTAGAGCCCAACTGCAGTCTGCGGGCCAAAGGCCAGCTGCCAACATAAAGATGGGCCCACAGGATCGTACACATAGAACGATAGAATGCAGACTTAAGGAATCACTTGTATACTTGGAGTATACACAGTGGAGGGAGAAGCATGTATATATTAATCATATTATAAGGATCAATTGGATTGGTCATAATAATAAAATTAATATATTCTATTGGCTCTTCATAATTAATTGGATTAATTATGAAATTATTTCCTAGGTGGAAATATTCATGTGTATGGGTTTACATATGATTTTATTTTGTGTGGAGTTAATTTTAATTTGATGGATTAAATTAAATGTCAAACTAATTTTAATTTAGATGTAAATAATATATTACTTGGAGTAATATATTAAATACATGGGTATATTAAAATTGGGCTTGAAATTAATTTAAACCAGAATAATTAAAATTAGACTGGGCCTAAATTAAAACATGGAAGCCCGCACAAAATAGAAAGGAGCCAAGATGGGCCTGAATTCCCTTAAGGGAATTCGGCCAACCCTAGGTATAAATACCTAGGGTTAAAAAAAATTCGGCCACCCCCTTGCAAAATACTTATAGCCGAATTCTCTAGCTCCTCCTCTCCATTGTTTTGTTTTTCCGACGCTAGCACGGGTTGCATTCGCCAAGCGTTCGTGTACGTGAGAGTGGAGGAATTCTATTTTGAATTCTGCAGTCATCATCCATCTCTAGAAAGAGATTTTTTCTGGTAAGAAATTTAATCCCTTTCTATTTAATTTTAAGTTTTTCAATTTCCACCTCAATTGCTCCTGGGACTGGATTTGAGGAAATCACCGCGTTCTTCCGCTTTTATCGGGTGATTTCCGGTGACAAATCCCAACAGTGGTATCAGAGCGGGCTTTTGATCCGTGGAAATTGATTAATTTGGTTGAATCCCTATTTTGAAATTGGAGGTTTTTTGATTGGGATTCATGGTATGGGTTTTATGATTTTTCCCATGTGTTTTGATACAATGAAAATTAATATTGCATATTGGTTTATGTTGTTTTAATTTTATTGTATTATTGTAATTCTTGGTGAATTGCTATGGATGATGATTGGTGATTTTTATTTTTAATTTTGGATTTTAAAAAAAAAAAAAAATCGGCCTTACAGGGGCGGGGCTGCCGGCGGCGGAATCGCCGCTGCCTGCTGCTGCGCCAGCAGCAGCAGCCGCTGGTTCCAGCAGCTGCTGCTGGGCAGTGGCTGCCGCGCGGCTGCAGCGGGCCGGGCCCTGTGTTTTGGATTTTGCGGGTATTTTGGGTCCGGGGCCCAGTTTTGAAATTTTAATTGGTTTTAAAATTCGTGTGTTTAAATTTATGTAATTTAAATGCGCATGGTTTCTTGGATGAATTTTATTTCGTTCATGTGATATTAGTTTTGGAAATTAATATGGTTAATGGAAATTGGTTCGGGTAATTTTGGCACAATTACTCGGACGGCTAAATTGGACCCATGGTTTCCCAATTCCAGTGGGAGCAGTTGGACTGCCTGGGCTGGAGGTCCAAAGCCCGTTAAGGGTTAGAACCATGGTGGGCCAAAATTGGCGATTTCCTAATAATGGCTTTGACATAATTTAAATGGGCTTAAATCATACATTTTGACATGCTTTTGAATTGTATGTATTGGATGCATATGAATGGTTGAATGAATGTTTGATTGGATGCTATTGGGCCTTTTACGAGTTGGGTTGTATTTTTTTCTTTTGGGTAAATACGGCCTGCGTGTCGTTTTCTTTTAATGTAATTTTATTTTATTTAAATTAAATATTATAAAATTTGTAAAAGAAGAAGCCCATGGAGTGGTGAGCCCAAGTGGAGGTGCAAGCCCAAATTGGAGGTGCAAGCCCAGAAGGAGAAGATGGAGGCCCGCCTAATATATGTTTCTAGTATAGGTTTACTAGAATAATATTAGGATGTAATATAGGCCCATAGCAGTCCATTTTAATTTTGTTTAATCATTTTATATTCATTTGCATGTATGAATGTATGTTACAAATAGCTCATTCACCCGCCTTATGTATGTAAGCCGTTATAATTGAATCTAATAACCAAACGGAAATTATTAAGTCGCTTAAAAGTGCTTCCCTCATTCAAAACCGAATCGAAGTGGGAATAGGCCAGTTGTAGACCATGCCCTCGCAGGATGCACTGGAGTATTGTCACTTTGTATTGGGTTAGAGTATGGGATACTCTAACACTTGGATGGAGGTTTTGACTTAGCATGGGTAGTAGGATTCTCCTGGCCCTAAGCACAGATGGGTAAGTTCCAACAAGCCCATCAAACCGAGAGTCCCTAGGTTGGGATTGGACGACGTTCCTACCTAAATAATTGAGGTATAGTTGTACCAAACCCTCGTTTGGCTATATCTTAATGAAATATGGATCTCGGCCCATGAGCCCAACAACTCGGTTAAATTAATAACTTGATTCATTATTAATTTTATATGGGAACAACAAAGTAAAGCCCTTTATTAACACTCTAAATGTTTTTCTGTGTAGAAACACCCAAATGGCAAACACTAATACCTTATCACTGCGATCAATTCTTGAGAAGGACAAGCTTTGCGGTCCTAACTTTTTAGACTGGTCTAGGAACTTGAGGATAGTTCTAAGACAAGAGTCGAAAGAGTATGTGCTGGAAAGGCCTGTGCCGGCTGTGCCTCAGGGACGTAATCCAACAGCTGCACAGCTGGCGGAATACGAGGCGCACGTCAAGGACAACCGGGATGTGACGTGCCTTATGTTGGCTTGCATGGTCCCCGAATTGCAAAAGCAGTTTATGGACCATCAAGCCTATGCTATGATAACAACTCTTAACGAGATGTTTCAAGAGCAAGCTCGTCAGGAAAGGTACCTGACCAATAAGGCATTCCACTCTTGTAAGATGGGGGCCGGGACATCTGTGAGTGCACACGTGCTCAAGATGAAGGGCTACTTGGATACTTTGGCCCATCTCGGATCACCTATCTCTCAAGAGTTGGCGGTGGACACAATCCTCGCGTCCTTGCCGGATTCTTATGATCAGTTCATCCTTAACTACAATATGCAAGGGATGAACCGCACTGTCAGTGAGCTGCATGGGATGCTGAAGCTTACTGAGCAGTCGATCAAGAAGACTCCACCGGTGCTGCTGGTTAACAAGGGGAACGCTCCTCTTGCTAAGGGTAAGGCCAAGGAAAAGGCCAAGGCTAAGGCCAAGCAAGCCAAAGCCAAGAAGGCCAAGGCCCAACCCAAGGCCCAGCAGAAGGCAGGTCCTGAGGACGTCTGTTTCGGGTGTAGACAGGTGGGCCATTGGAAGAGATCGTGTCCCAAGCTGATGGGAGCTAAGGCCAAGAAAGCCAAAGCCAAGAAGGCCAAGGCCCAACCCAAGGCCCAGCAGAAGGCAGGTCCTGAGGACGTCTGTTTCGGGTGCAGACAGGCGGGCCATTGGAAAAGATCGTGTCCCAAGCTGATAGGAGAGTAGAGAAGGGGCCAAGGTGCGTCCTCTTCAGGTATTTATGTTATAGATATTAACCTTACTGTTTCAACATCCTGGGTATTGGATACTGGATGTGGTTCTCACATTTGTTGCAATGTGCAGGGACTTAAGAACAGAAGGTTGCTGGGGTCGGGAGAGGTGGACTTGCGGGTCGGGAATGGAGCAAGGGTTGCTGCCATAGAGATCGGCGAATACCACCTAATGATGCCCAGCGGATTGGTTTTAATTTTAGAACATTGTTACTTTGTACCTGCTATGTGCAGGAATATTATCTCTGTATCAATGTTGGATATTTCTGGATTTGAATTTTCTATTATAAATGGTCGAATTTCTATATCCAGAGAGGGGTTATTTTATGGAGATGCTCTATTAAATAATGGCCTGTATGTCCTGGACTTAAATGAAACCAATCACATCTATAACATAAACACGAAAAGGGTTAAGACTAACGAACTTAATCCAGTCTACCTATGGCATTGTCGTCTTGGCCATATAAACGAGAAGCGCATAGCTAGGCTTCACAAAGCTGGAGTCCTAGGGTCATTTGACTTGGAGTCAATTGATACATGCGAATCATGTTTAAGAGGCAAGATGACAAAGGCGCCCTTTAGCCAAAAGACTGAAAGGGCCACTGGCTTGTTGGACCTAATACATTCAGATGTATGTGGACCTATGAGCGCAGCGACCAGAGGTGGGCATCTGTACTTCGTCACGTTCATGGATGATTTCAGCAGATATGGCTATGTCTATCTGATGAAACACAAGTCCAAGACCCTTGATAGGTTCAAGGAATTTAGGAACGAGGTACAGAACCAGCTAGGCAGGAACATCAAAGCCCTTCGGTCGGACCGAGGCGGTGAGTACATGAGCCTAGAGTTTGACTCATACTTGAGAGAGCATGGAATAGTTCCACAGCTCACTCCTCCTGGAACACCACAATGGAATGGGGTGTCCGAACGGAGGAATAGGACCTTGTTGGACATGGTCCGCTCAATGATGAGTCAAGCAACTCTCCCAATTAGTTTCTGGGGACACGCCCTCGAGACAGCAGCTCTCATATTAAACAATACTCCGACTAAGGCTGTGGAAAAGACCCCATATCAGATATGGACGGGCAAGGAGCCCAACGTGTCTTTCCTAAGGATTTGGGGATGCGAAGCACATGTCAAGAAATTGACTAGTGGCAAGCTGGAGCCCAAAACCGATAAATGCCTGTTTGTGGGCTACCCTAGGGAAACCAAAGGGTATTACTTCTACAACCCCGCCGAGAACAAGGTGTTCGTGGCAAGGAAGGGGGTCTTTCTGGAAAAGGAGTTCCTTTCCAAGAAAGATAGTGGGAGCAACATTGAACTCAGGGAAGTTCAAGGTCCACAAGCTCCTGAAGAGGATAACTCGGAGGCCCAGGTGGAGCTTCCACAAGTAGAAGCACCGACCTAGGCCACACAAGAACCTAGAAGGTCTGGTAGGGATCGTCGGGAACCGGAGAGGTATGGTTTCCTCATCACCGATGATCAAACTCTTCTCATCTAGGATGAAGAAGAACCTAAAACCTACCAAGAGGCTATGGCTAGCCCACAGTCTGCGAATTGGCGTAAAGCCATGGAGGCAGAAATGCAATCTATGTACGATAATCAAGTTTGGAACTTGGTTGATCCACCTCCGGGTGCTAAGGTAATAGGTTGCAAGTGGTGCTATAAGCTAAAAGCTGATAATACCTTCAAGGGGCGTCTGGTTGCGAAAGGTTTCAGACAAGTCCATGGGATAGACTATGATGAAACTTTCTCACCAGTAGCCATGCTCAAGTCCATCAGGATACTACTTGCCATAGCCGTATGGTATGACTATGAGGTATGGCAGATGGATGTCAAAACCGCTTTTCTTAATGGAAAGCTACTCCAGGATGTGTACATGACACAACCTGAGGGTTTTGTCGATCCTAAGTATCTGGGAAGGGTATGCAAACTTCGAAGGTCCATTTATGGACTGAAGCAAGCATCCCGTAGTTGGAATCTAAGATTCAATGAGGCTATAAAGGAATATGGCTTCATACAGAATCTGGATGAGCCTTGTGTGTATAAGAGGACTAGTGGGAGCATTGTCACATTTTTGGTACTTTATGTAGACGACATCCTACTCATTGGAAGCGACATACCTACACTGCAAGGGGTAAAGCAGTGGCTGAGTAAGTGCTTCGCAATGAAGGACTTAGGCGAAGCTGAGATGATCCTAGGGATCAAGATCTATAGGGATAGATCAAATCGGCTTCTGGGCCTAAGTCAGGCTTCGTACATTGACAAAGTTCTGAAAAGATTCAGCATGGACCGGGCCAAGAAAGGTTTCTTGCCAATGGGCCATGGGCTGAAACTTAGTAAGAAGAACTGTCCTAAAACAAGGGAGGACAGGGAGAACATGAAATTGGTTCCATATGCCTCGGCTATTGGATCAATTATGTACTCTATGTTATGTACGAGACCTGATGTCGCCTTTGCACTGAGTATGACGAGCCGATACCAGCAGGATCCCGGGGAGGATCACTGGAAAGCTGTCAAGGCAATCCTCAAGTACCTTAACCGGACTAAGGATAGCTTCTTGGTGTATGGTGGTCAGGAAGTGCTATCAGTTACTGGGTATACTGATGCAAGCTTCAAGACAGACCAAGATGAGTACCAATCGCAGTCAAGGTATGTATTCTTGCTGAATGGTGGTGCTGTAAGCTGGAGGAGCTCAAAGCAACCAACCATAGCGGACTCTACAACAGAAGCTGAGTACATCACTGCGTGTGATGCAGCTAAGGAAGCTGTGTGGATGAAGCAGTTTATCACTGAGTTGGGAGTAGTGCCAACTATCCAGGACCCAGTCGATATCTTCTGTGACAACAATGGGGCTGTCGCACAAGCTAAGGAGCCCCGGTCACACAAGAACACAAAGCACGTGCTCAAAAAGTTTCACCTCATACGAGAAATCGCGGAGAGAGGTGACATTGCATTGGACAGAGTGGACACCGAGGATAATGTCGCAGATCCATTGACCAAGGCGCTGGCCCAGCCCAAGCACGAGGGTCATACTAGATCTATAGGGATTAGGCCCATGCCTAGTTGGAACTAGTGCAAGTGGGAGATTGTTGGAAATGCCCTAGTCCCGAGGCATTGGTCCTTGTATTTGTACTATACATTTATTGGATTTATGTGTTGTACTCATTTGTGTCATTAATAAAGGCATCAATTCATTTATTATATTTATCTTGAGCAGTATAGTAAATGAAGTATCCAATGAACATATCTATATCCATGACAACTAGTGTCATGCACTTAGCAGTAAGACCATGGATAGGGTTAACGATATGACCATAAATAGATCCGTAGTCTGTTCCAGTCATGGGAATGAATGGAACAACAGACTATCATTAACCTGGTTGTATGACGGTGTCTTACCGGTCATTGGACATGGAATGTCAACCAAGTTAATGGGTACATGCCTGGGAGCATGGTACTGGATAGATCCACTAAACGAGTAATCCACATGGTATGGTATCACAATGGATTCTCGTGTAGTACTTGTATGGATCCTTTGACCTGACCATATGATGGTGTTACATGTGAAGTCGCATACTTAGGGGTACGCCTAAAGGGCCTGTAATAGGGTGCCAAGTATGGGTGCTTTCGGGTATGTCACTGAACATGGTAATACTATGGATATGCAGAAGGGATTTGTCACTCAGTAACCAACTGAGAAGATATCACCGGCCACTTGATGAATGTGACTGATAAGAGTGTGGCCACACCCAAACAAGTTGGAACTTATTTGTGAGCATCAGTACATTCGGGATCAAGTTAATGTCCAGACACGAAAGAGGGTGATCAATCCATGCCTCTGTGTTGGACACCGATATCAATGACATGGGATGTACAAGTTTAAACTACAGGGTTATGATATCAGTTAGACTGCCATCTCCATCTTAATTGGGGGCTACAGTGCCTTGCTAGAGCCCAACTGCAGTCTGCGGGCCAAAGGCCCGCTGCCAACATAAAGATGGGCCCACAGGATCGTACACATAGAACGATAGAATGCAGACTTAAGGAATCACTTGTATACTTGGAGTATACACAGTGGAGGGAGAAGCATGTATATATTAATCATATTATAAGGATCAATTGGATTGGTCATAATAATAAAATTAATATATTCTATTGGCTCTTCATAATTAATTGGATTAATTATGAAATTATTTCCTAGGTGGAAATATTCATGTGTATGGGTTTACATATGATTTTATTTTGTGTAGAGTTAATTTTAATTTGATGGATTAAATTAAATGTCAAACTAATTTTAATTTAGATGTAAATAATATATTACTTGGAGTAATATATTAAATACATGGGTATATTAAAATTGGGCTTGAAATTAATTTAAACCAGAATAATTAAAATTAGACTGGGCCTAAATTAAAACATGGAAGCCCGCACAAAATAGAAAGGAGCCAAGATGGGCCTGAATTCCCTGAAGGGAATTCGGCCAACCCTAGGTATAAACACCTAGGGTTAAAAAAAATTCGGCCACCCCCTTGCAAAATACTTCTAGCCGAATTCTCTAGCTCCTTCTCTCC
Organism: Euphorbia tirucalli; assembly: GCA_039660915.1. NCBI lineage: Eukaryota > Viridiplantae > Streptophyta > Magnoliopsida > Malpighiales > Euphorbiaceae > Euphorbia > Euphorbia tirucalli. Next base: position 21,110,220 of record CM077639.1, read on the forward strand.
ATTGTTTTGTTTTTCCGACGCTAGCACGGGTTGCATTCGCCAAGCGTTCGTGTACGTGAGAGTGGAGGAATTCTATTTTGAATTCTGCAGTCATCATCCATCTCTAGAAAGAGATTTTTTCTGGTAAGAAATTTAATCCCTTTCTATTTAATTTTAAGTTTTTCAATTTCCACCTCAATTGCTCCTGGGACTGGATTTGAGGAAATCACTGCGTTCTTCCGCTTTTATCGGGTGATTTCCAGTGACAAATCCTAACACTATGGTCATTCCTGTTCTTTGGCTATACACTTGTTTAAATTGGTTGAAGAACCACTCTCATGCTTCATCATTTTTCATATCAACTATAGCATATGTGTGAGCAGACGACCTTTTAAAGTGGGACGCGGCGAAGCGAACCGGGAAAAAATGATTTTAGTTTATGTTCGATTTGTGGAAAGCGGTTTTTGTTTTTCTTGATTTAGGAAAAAGAAACATTCATTCATTGGTTTTTGAAATTCATTTTATAGAAAACATTTTCCCATTTTATAACTTAAAGACCTCGAAACCTAAATTTCGAAACCAATGACAGAGTCGTCACCCGGATCAGCTCATCCGGGAAATTCTGGTACAGCTCCCTACCGAGCGTAGACTACTGTACCTAATCCAGAGATTCAGGGTTCGGGCAACTTACCGACTTAACCTCAAGCTTGTATTCGATTATTATTTATAAAACCATATTTATTCAATTTATTATTTTTTCTAACCCCAATTTCGTTTATTTTATTAGCCCGTGCTAAAGCATAATGCAGAAAATAAATTGCAGAAAAATGAATCATCCATACAAATATACAAAAGAATAATAGAGGCCGCTTATACGACCAAAGTGAATAAAAAGGAGAAAAAGCTCTCGTTCTCACATTTACAATCGCCTAGGGTACACAAGGATCTAAAAATATAACCACCTAAGTACATGAATTAATCTGTTAAATACAGCAAAAATAAAAATAAATGCTGCAAAACAGACTAGTTAGCGCAATTTATATTATAAACACAAGTCGGACTCAAATCAGGACAAAATTTGGAAATTAAGAAACGGGGGCATGCATTTAGGGGGTAACCGGTTCGACCCGACTGGTCGGACCAGTTAGACCTAGAAAGCGGTTTTGAAACACCCCGTAGATTTTTATACTGGAAAACAATTTTTGGAAATCCATTTGGCTCAGTTTCCTGTAAATTTCTATTTTTGTGGGTTGGTTATCCCGGAACTTAGGGTTCCGTTCGTGGGGGTTCCTAAACACATATTCCATCTAGGATCCAAAAAGCGGTAAACACACCAAAAACTCTTATGAAAAATACTATTTATTCGTTTTCAATATTTTCCAGGGAATTGGTAGGATTCGGGGGTCCACTAATGGAGAACAGTGAATGCAATTTGGACAAAACAACCCCGAAACTCAAATAAACCCGGGAAACATCAAAAACCTTGATATCTGTGAACACGGAATTTTCCGGGTCTAAAAAAAAAGGGCCTTGATTACTAGGACTGTAATTATAGTCGTGGGATTTTTGTTACAGTCGTATGACTATAACTAAATTACAGTCGTACGACTGTCAAGTCCGGCAGGTTGCAGAACCCACACCTCTCAAATAAAAAATTGGGGAAAATCTTGAGCATTTAATGCTCAAGATTTTCCAGAAAAGAAGAAAGATAAAGAGGCAGAAAGAAGAGAAAAAAAGGACTTTTGGCAAAGATAATTGAGGGGAGGAAATTAGAGAGAGAAAGAAGGCAAGAGGCAAGGAAAAGAAAAAGAGAAAACTCAACCCAAAAGCTCTTCTTTTCCTCTTCTATTTTCTTTGATTCTCAGGTTAAAGTATTAAAATCTGTTAGAAACCCCTAGGTTAACAATCTAACATTCCAAACAAATCAAAATCTCGGACTAAAATCATCAGAAACCGTGAAATTTGGAGATTTTTTGACCTAAGTTCCCAAACTCAACTCAAGGAGAAAAGAGCAAATTTGTGTGGATTGGAGCAACACCAGGGGTCAATTTGACGTTGGATAAGCACCCAAAAGGTAGATACTCCTTTTTCCTTCTCTTTTTCAAGCTTCTGGGGGATTGGTGTGGTTTTATGCCTTTTTTATTCAAGTTTTTGCATTTCTGTTTCTGGAAATCAAGAACTGTCGTGCGACTGTTCTTGGGTTTGATGAACAGTCGTACGATTGTCGTTACAGTCGTACGAATGTTCTTGGTTTCCAGATAGTTTTTCTCCAGTTTACTTCAAATAAAATTTTGGCGAAATCCTGATCTTGGACTGCTTACAGTCGCACGATTGTAACTTGTTTCCAGAATCAGAATTTCCGTTTTAATCCCCAAAAATTTCCAAAAATTTTGTAAAATCAGAAAAATCTAGAAAAACAAAAAATCATCAAAAATGAATTTTGGAGTGTGCATTCACGACCTTAGATTTATTTTTCGGTGTTTTTACATTTAGAACAAAACCACGATGGAGACCCGGTTCTCCCGAAAACCGACCCACCTCGTATGCTAAATTAAAATAAACCGAAAAAATGTTTGCAAAAAATGATTTTCCCACAAAACTAAAAATACAGGGATGTTTCAAAATGGTTTTCCAGGTCTAACCGGGCCGACCCGGTTACCCCCAAATGCATGACCCCGAACTCTAAAATTTCCAATTCTGTCCAACTTGAGTCCTATGTGTGGTGTGCTATATATCTGTGCTAACCATCTGTTTTGCAGCTTTAATTTCTTTATTTTTATTTTTTACGTATTTAATAGATCAACTCGTGTATTTTAGGCGATTGTAAATTTTTCTTAGATCCTCGTGTATTTTAGGCACTTGTATTGTGAGGCCGAGAGTTTTTATTTTTCTTTCAATTGGGTTGTAAGCCTCTTAAATATTTATTCTTTTACTTTTATTTTGTATTATTACGTATGCGCGCCGCATGTATTTATTCAATAAAATCAATTTTAGCAATTAAAGTGTCATTATAGAACATTGGCTAATAATATTTTGATTAGACATGAAATAAGGGACTTGTCCGAACCTAGATCTCTGAAAAGTGTGGCAGTTCCCGCTTTGGTTCAGCTACACTATAATTTCCCGATTGAGCTGAGCCGGGTGGCGACTCCTATACTTTTTATCGAGATTTTTGTCTCGATTATTTTATGAAATAATTAATCTTCCAAGAATGAATTTCCAATTTAAAAAACCCCATGCGAGGGAGGGTCCCGCCCGAAATCGTGGCGCCCCTTCCGAAAGGGAGTCTCGTGTTCCGTAGAAAATGTCGTCCGCTCGCAGTGGCGACTCTGCTGGGGATTTCTTAAAAAAGTTTTTCAAAAACTTAAAAGAATTTGACAAGCCCTAAAAAATGTCTAATCACAATAAGACGGATGATTCTTGTATGGCATTTTATGCATTTTTATAGTTAGACATTTTTGCATTAGGTTAAGTATCCATTATTTAGCCCGGTGAATTGTTGAAGTGTCGCCTAAGTTCCTCTTGGTCTTAGGGGCACGGATACGAAACACCACTCATAGCCTCGTATGGATCCTTTCGTTCGGACCCTTGAGTGGGGAGAAGTGAAGAGTATATTTTGCTATGGGAGCCTTGATGTTATCCCGACTTTGGACCGAACTCATTTAAGCAACCCTAGTTGGATTCCTTTAGGTTACCAAAATAAATTGTATGAATATTTCTAAATTACACCTTCAACCCCTCCTAGACTCGGTTAGAATTTTCTCAAATTGACCACGATTGGAGGAATAAGGTTGGAGGAATACATTTCGTGTGCTATATGCTACGTGTTTCTCGTCCCTTCATAACATACCATCATCCACAGTTTTCACAACATAACATACCACATATAAAGCATTTGTGTGATACTAACTCATATCTTTTGTACAGCCATTTCCATTTTTTATGTGAAAATACATTAATCACCCGTGTGACATTTACGCTAACCACATTTTTTGCAGCCATGCATCTTTTCATTGTGAGAAAAAAATTAATTCATATGCATCATTTGAATGTCATAAGAATTAACCAATTTATTTTGTAGTCATATGGAACACGTGTCATGCATAAAACATTCGTGTGGGCCTTGAACAACCCCATAAGGGTCATACACATTACACCGCCTGTGAAGTAGGAAATCATTTAGGTGCTCCACGAGCACCGAAAAAATTCATTTCATTCCATTAAATCATTTAGGTGCTCCACGAGCGCCGAAAAAATTACATTTCATCCATTAAATTATATAGGTGCTCCACGAGCGCCGAAAAATTTCATCACATACATTGAGCGCCGAAAAATTTCATCACATCCGTTAAATCATTTAGGTGCTCCACGAGCGCCCAAAAAAAAATCTCATTTCACACATTAAATCATTTAAGTGCTCCACGAGCGCCGAAAAAAATCTCATTTCACACATTAAATCATTTAGGTGCTCCAGAAGTGCCGAAAAATTACGTTTCATGCATTTCATCATTTATGTTCTCTACGAGCGCCTAAAAAAATTCACTTAAGTGCTCCACGAGCGCCAAAAAATTCATCGCATCCATTAAAGCATTTAGGTGGTCCACGAGCACTGAAAAATTTCACTTCACATATTAAATCATCAAGGAGCTCCCTGAGCGCCAAAATCCAGACCATGTGCCACGCGCATGTTCATCTCATTTCACATCATAAAAACCCAAGGTGCTCCCCGAGCGCCGAAACTTTGCCTACGTGCCATTCTAACCATGTTTTCGTGCAGCCATTTTCAAGACATCAACATAAGCATGGCATTTATTCTAACCACATTTTCATGCAGCCACGACATTTTATTTGTGTGCCATGCACATTTACATCTTGTATATTGTTATCTTCACAAAGTAAACACGACATCATCATGTATGTCATGCATCCTAACCACGTTTTTGTGCAGCCACTTGCTTTTTTGTGTGACACAAGCATTCACGTCATTTCATATCATTTAAAGTAAGGACATTCTGAGAATACCCTTTATGGTCATTTCATTTCATAATATATCAGGAGTCCTAAAACTACCCGTGTTCTGCCAGTGTACCGGAATACACTCGGCCATTTCACTAGACCATTTCATTCAATAGGAGACCACAATGGTCTCAGGTCTTTTTTCATGTAGCAGGTCACATGACATCATTGCAAGGCTTCACGTCAGTTATCATTGGCGTCGTGGGGATGCCGAAGTTCTGTTGGTGTGTCGCGATCCATTTTGGATTGTTACATGACATTGATATTATTGTATCATTTGAGGTACTCCGCAAGTACCAGATTATTATGCATATAGGGGCATTTCATAACATTAACGAATCATAAAAGGCGTACCATGAACGCTGAATTTTTGTCCGTGTCCCTACCTACATGTGTCTTGTCTGTAAACATCATCTCATATCATATGCCTCAAAAGCATCAGAACTCTGTCCATGGGGCGGCCCCTGCATGACCATTTCACTTCATCTTATAGACCTACAAGGTGTCAAAACTCTGTTCGTGTGTTGGCACACAAGCGCTCATTTCACGATATTCACTAGGTGCTCCAAAAGCGTCGAACCCCTATTGGTGTGGCGGTCCACACGATGTCTTTTCGTATTATCTCTTGCATGGCATTGGGTGTTCTTGGAATGTCAAAAAAAAATCATCCTCATCATCATCTCCCTCGTGACACCATATATGCAACCCATCATTCATGCACATACATATCCCGTCATGCATCCATGCCTATATCATCTGTGATTTGGTATTCTTCATGCGTATGTGCCAGTCAGCGCTAATAAGTGTGCTTATTAGAGGAAAAAGGGAAAAGATTTTGAGAATAGCCAACCCAATGAACTTCAACTCCATAACGGATATCGTGGAGGATCATATCGCCTCATCACGATTTCGAAAGGCGGTCAGGAAGCGGCAGCAATGTTGAGAGAAGTGCTGGGAGATGATCTTGACATAGTAGAAAGGCTGACAACAAAGTGCACCGAATTGGAAGCACGAGTGGCAAAACTCGAAGGGAAAATGGAAAATATGGTATTCTCAGTCTCTAATACTGACGCTAGTGAGAAACAAAGGCCTTTTAAGACGAATGTTGGTACCGACTCCATTCCACGACATACCAAAAACTCACTTACCGGGGGTAGCAGAAAAGGCATTTCTCCATGGGCTGACTCATTAAGCAAGCTATTCCTCATATGTAGAGAGGAGGGTCTCCTGCAAAGTATCAAGCCATTTGTAGAGCCGGGAAAAGCACAAAGGAACAATTTCTGCAGCTATCATGTGATGCTGGGCCATCGGACCAATGATTGTTTTGCTTTAAGAAAGGAGATCCAGAAGCTAGTCGACGATGAAAAATTGGAAACCTCGACCTTCTCTGATAAACGACCAGGGGCAATCAGGGAGACCACCAAGGAAATTTCTTAAGTATCCCAAGGAGAGGAATATGATGAAGAACTTCAGAGTCTGGTTTGATAAGAGTGGGTCGAGGATGTTGAAGCTGAAATGGTGACCAATCGAAAAATAATCGGATTCTATGAGATCAATGCCTCTTGGAGATTCCCTTTTTACAAGGGACTCATTTTGTTTGTTGGATGTATTGAATTCATCATGAATGCAATGAGATTTATTTTCATCTTACTTGTGTGATTATTACTTGTACATGGCATTATGCATGCATTTGACCATCTGATACGACATATCCAACACACATAATATCAAAATGCATGACATCATTCTGAGTATTGTGGGGAACCTAAAAATGAACCTGGTCCTGAATGAACTCTCTCTTAAAAGGTGAGCTTGTGAGATAAATAAAATGATACGATGGTACCACTTCCACCGAGGCATCTGCTGATTCAACTCAACAATCCTTGAAAGACACTACCAGTCCTGCCCCAGAGCTTCAACTTAAAAGGCACACACGATACCCAAACCATTCTAAACCGAAAGCCATCTTTGAAACTCCAAATCCTACAAAAAAAAAAAAAAACTAAAAAGCCCTCCTTGAGGCAAAATCAAACCAAAAGCCCTCATTGAGGCACCCAAACCGAAGAAAGCCCTCCTTGAGGCAAAATCAAACCGAAAGTCCTCCTTGAGGCACCCGAACCAAGAAAGCCCTCCTAGAGGCAAAACCGAATTAAAAGCCCTCCTTGAGGCAATCACACCAAAAAAAAAAAAAAGTCCTCCCGGAGGCAAAACTTGGTGTCATACCCCAGAAAGTACCCTATACCAAAACCCCGAAAATAAAAACCCAAAATTATCCAAAGCACCAACCACCAAGGAATTTAAATGACCTTCACCATCCATCTTATTGTAAAACTCTAAATCATTCCTTGGTTTTAGTGCATGTATAATCTTGTTTGCATGACATTCCTGTGCACATGACATTACGCATGCATTGTTCATCCAAAAAGGTATATTAAGCACATATGACATGCATGAATTTGAATGCAGCAGGAAAACCAAGAGGTGGCTGTGGATTGGATTTAGTTCCTTCAAAAAAAAAAAAGAAAAATAAAAGAGGATCAATGCATACGGAAGAATTTCTCTCTCATATGGCAGCTACAATTAATATGGGAATGACTCACCATCTCAATTTTCATCGCCACTGGATCTTTCGCACCCTTTCTGTGAAAAATTTGGACTTTCTCATTCCCAAACAACCTGTGAAAGATTTGGGCTCTTATATTTTCAAACCCAAAACGCTCCCCATCTCGATCTTCATCCATACCTACAACACCCTTTACCCTCCATTCAAGTCCAAAGAACAACATGCTTATGATTCCCTCTATTTGCCTATGGACTCCAGGATTGGAGGAAATATTGGTTACGCACTCATGAACTTCACCAACAGTGTTGGGGCAACCAGGTTTTACAAACCCTTCAACAATCATGAATGGGAGGACTTGTAAAGCCTGCTGCGCCAATACCCAAAAGAAAGTTGCATTTACCAACCATTTCAAGAACTCAGTCTTCAGCCATAACGGAAGTGACTACTTACCGGTGGTTCTTTCATCTTCTGGGGCTGTACTTTGAAGGATTAAAAGCTGTGTTCATCTTTGAGAATTATGCTCGAGTTGGAATCTAAAGTGAATTGGAAACATGCATATGGGGTTAAACTCTTGGAGGATCCAGTGGATAATCAATTGATGTAGTTCAGTGCTCAGCTGTACACTCTAACATATGTTACCAAAAAAAAAATCCCTCAATGTGGAAAACCGAAAGGACATATTGATAATTTGAAGGGGCATCAATCAAAACTAGAGCCACACTTTGGATTTTCCTAATGCATCCACATTCATTATGTCGTAGATGTTTTATATTCAATTTTGATGTTCAATATGCATTCATCATGTCATTGCATGTCAATGTCCACATACGGGTGACAGCACGTAGCAAACCATGTCTGATTCAATGTTTTATACCCCAAATACAAACCTCTAATACTAGGGGCAAGTAAAGGCCAAACCACTGGATGTCATCAGCAGCAATGTTCTCATAATTTCTGATGAACATTATCAAGGTGTGCTTTCCAATCTCAAAACTGATCAATACAGAGAGATCAATTCGGCTAGAATGCTCACGCAGGACTCTTGGACAAAAAAAAATAGAGAAAAAAATACAAAGAGAAAATTTCTGACACGGAAAACCGAGAGGACGTGTTGGTAACAAGAAAAGGGTGATGTTTAAAGTTGGAGTCACTGTTAATTTCTCTATCGTACTCATTATGATGTCGTCATAATGATATTATGCATATGTGATATTCTTCTTAGACGTTCATATCGCATACATCATGCCATTACACATAAACATCCATCAGTAGGTTGTTGCATCCAAGTCCCATAATATAAAAAATGAAGTCCATGTTATGTGCAGAAAATCCAATACAAGAAAGAAAGACAAAAAAAATGTGTAATACAAAACACTCAATCTAGCTCTCATCCTCTCCCTTATCCTCCTCCTCCTCAGACTCACTCTGATGCGTAGCCCTATAGGCGTCAAAGTCCTCCTGCACCCGAGTCAAATTAGCCTGCATCCGGGGCCATATTAGTACGCACCTAGGTCAACTCGTGGGTCGCAGCCAAGGCCCGAGCCTCAGAAGCAGCTGCCTGTCTGGCCCGATCCTAGAGCAACTTCACTCGAGTCTGCAAAATAACAATACAAGTTAACATGCATACATACATTCATATTCATTCATGCATTGCATAAATCATGTGATAACGCAGGGATTGTAGAATGCTTACCGCCCAGCTGGCGTTCTCCTGGACCAGATAGGCCTCCAAGCCTAAATGCTGATAGGTTATATCCTCCACCTGGGCCCGAGGGACCTGGAGCATACAGAAGTGTCAAAAAAAAAAAAAGAAGAAGAAGATTAAAAAAACTTACATGAGTGGTGTCCGCCGGGGTAAACACAAGCTGTCGCTCACGGTAAATCGACAGCTCCCTAAAAGCATGGTTGCCGTCCAGCCCTATCAGACTAAAGCCAGTCCCGAGATCCGTCATCAACTGGCCCTCCACCACACCAGCAGTCTGAGAAGCGGATGCTGCAGTGCTACCAGTATACACAGGGTGACTCCTATCCTGCACGAGGGCATGCCCACCAGTAGTGGCAGTCTCAGCACCCTCATATACTGGACCAGTCCGCTGAGCAAAACTGGACCCCCTGCGCCTCTTAACCTACAGATGGAAGAATATTGAAAAAAAACCAAATAAATGAATACCTGATGACTGGGAAGAGCCACCAGTGCATCACCCACGACGGGTAGCAGACACTGGCGAATGAATACCAGATAATCGCCGTCAACAGTATCAGCACGGTATCCATCCCTGAAAATATCAGGATCCACAGCAGGATCGGTGAGATGGGGCCAAAACAGTGCAAGCAGGAGCGGCGGAGGAACAAGCTAACCAACAGGGCGGTCCACATGATCAGAAAGACGGAGGCACTCACCCAGGTACCACTCCTGGGACATGGGACACTCTAAGACAAATCGGCGGTCGTCAAACCGTACAGATGTCTGCACGAGGAGAGAAATGGCGCCCTGACCACGCCACGGGTGGTGCTGGATCTGTAAAAATACAATCAAAGAAATTCAACACAGGTAAGTAAAGGTTAAAATAAATTTTTCTTACTAATGAGATTTTTTTGCTTACCCTCTGCCAGGAAGCATCTAGCAAACCCTGCCTGACCTCCCGCAAGTCGCGGCCAATACCCTGCCACCCCTGCATCCAGGAGTGCAGAACGGTCGGCTGGTCGTCATCCTGAACGTCCCTCAGCTCCGCGACTCCAGGATGCGGTGCTCGAATGCCTAAATATGTAATTGATAAAAGAGACAAAAAAAAAAAAAAGAGAGAAGGAAAGGATAATACCTGAAGGCAGAACCAGAAACCAAGGATCTCTTGCTGCCTCCCCATGGCACACAAGTCCAATCCATAGTATGGCTGCCCCAGTGCAGCTCGGGCCCAATCCAAATTAGGAAAGGCAACCAAATCCACCAGAGTCGGCAGCAATGTCATATTACAAGTGCTCTGCCCGGTGGGAAACAGCGTGTAGGACAACAGGACGAGCACATAAGCCCGAGCACACCGCTCCACGTCCTCTTCGGACAAGTCTAGGCGAGCAGCCCAATAAGCCTCCACTCTCAAGCAAAGAATCTTCCCCTTCTCGAAGGTGCAGCCGATCAGTCCGCCGATGTAGTCGTCCACTAGCTGATGGCGAGTCAAATAGCAGTTGAACCTAATCAGGATCCCGTCGAACCCGAAACCAGTGATCGCAGCAAAGTCTAAGGGAGTGACAGTAAACTCCCTAATAGGCAAATGAAATGTGTGGGTAATGCAGGCCCACCTCTCACACAAGGCCGTCAACACGGCGTGAGTAGTGTGCGGCGTACTCGTCGGCAACGACATAATAAAGGTCTCTAGGCCCAGATCCTAACCCGAGCCCTCACAGACTCGGGGAGGCGGCCCCACCAGACCCGGGGCAGAGAGAGATTTCCGCTACCAAAAATCCCTCGATCCTACAGATTCAGGAAGTATAACGTATAGATGTTTAATTTTTGCATAATTAATTATCGACATAATCAACATTAATTAAAAGGGGGCATGCATATATATAAAAAAAATGGTTTTTAAGCTACATTCGTAAGACTATAGAACGCGTCGCACGAGCGTGGCTATAGTCGTATGACTGTTCATCCCATAGTCGTACGACTGTTCATAAATTGGACGAACAGTCGCACGACTGTTCATATACCTGCGGATAGAATTCCAATTTCATGCAATTTTCACAATTTCTAACTCGTTTTTCCTAGTTTCTTGTTCCTATTAACTACAGGGGGCTTCTATCATGCATTCTACTTAATAAGTTCACCCAGAAAGGAGTAAATCATGCCAAATCAAATTAAAATATTCAAAAGGGAAAATATCAAAAAATTCAAAATTAAGGCTCAGATTCGGGTACCAACCTGGAGTGAAGATAGATGCGTGCCCATCTCCAGCAAAATAGAGATCTCCATCCCAAATTTGATCCCGAAATGTTCCATGTATCGCGGGTGACTGTGAGCGGACGATGCGTTTTCGGCGGAACGCAAGACTCCCTCTTGGAAGGGGCGCCACGATCTCGGGCGGGCCCCTCCCTCGCGTGGGGTTTTTATGAATGGAAAATCGTTTTGGAAAATAAATGGAATTAATTCTTAAAAGAACCGAGACCTAAGTCTCGATGAATATTGTAGAGTCGCCACCCGGCTCAGCTCAACCGGGAAATTCTTAAGGTAGCTGAACCGGACGAACAGCCGCTACACTATCCAGAGATTTGGGTTCGGACAAGTCACTTATTTTGTGTCTAATTAAATTAAATATTGCCAATGTTCTCGAAATGGTATTTCAAATTCTAAAGTCAATTTTATTGCATAAAGAAGGCATACAGCGCGCATACAAATACATAATACAAAAAAAGTAAAGAAAAGAAATAAATATCAATTAGCCTACAACCAAATCGCATACAAATAAAAACTCTGGCCTCACTTATACAATCGCCTAGAATACACGAGAATCTAAAAATAATTACAACCGCCTAAATGCACGATTAATTCTATTAAAATACAAATAAAATAAAAATAATTATAAATAAAAGCTGCAAAACAAAGATTAGCAGTATTTATACAACACGCTATAATTAGGACTCAAATAGACAGAATTGGGAAATCAGGAATTGGAGGCATGCATTTAGAGGATAACCGGATTGGCTCGACTAGCCGGCCCGGTTAGACCTGGAAAACGTTTTGAAACGTCCCTGTATTTTGGTTTTGTGAGAAATTCATTTTTGAAAACAATTTTGCCGGTTTACATGCATTTTTATATTTAAGGTGGGTCAGTTTTTGGGAGAACTGGGTCTCCGTCGTTGAATTTTCTAAATGCAATTTTACTGAAAATTGAATCTATGGTCGTGAATGCACACTACAAAATTCATTTTGATGATTTTTGGGGTTTTCTAAATTTTTATGGATTTTTGGAAATTTTTATGGCTTTAAGGTGAAATTCTGATTCTGGAATGAGGGTTGCAGTCGTGCGACTATAACTACAGTCGTACGACTGTAAATTACAGTCGTGTGACTGTAGGCAGTCCAGAATCAGGATTTCGCCAAAATTTTATTTGAAACAAAATAAAAGAAAATGACCTGGAAATCAAGAACACAAGTACGACTGTAATATACAGTCGTACGACTGTTCATCAAATCCAAGAACAGTCATGCGACTGTTCTTCATTTCCAGAAATAGAAACGCGAAAACACAGCAAAAATGCACAAAAATACATTTCAATCACCCAGAAAGCAAGAAAAAAATGAAAGGAAAAAGAGTGTCTACCTTTTTAGAAGCTTATCCAAGTCGATTAGACCCCTGGTGTCGCTCCAATCCACACGAATTTGCACTTTTCCTTTAGTTTGGGGTTGAGAGCTTTGATCCCAAGAATCTCCAAATGTCAAGGTTTTTGTTGATTTTAGTCCAGAATTTCGATTTGTTTGTGAAGTTAATTGTTTAACCTAAGGATTTCTACCAAATTTTAATCCTAATTCTGAGAACTAAAGAAAATAGAAGAGGAAAAGAAGAATTTTTTGAGTTTGGGCTTTTTCTTTCTTTTTCTTTCTTTTCCTTCTCTTTTTTCTCCTTTCTCTATCTAACTCTTTCACCAGAAATCCAAATTGGCTTTTTCTTCCTCTCTTTCTCCTTTTCTACTCTGATTTCTCTACTTGCTTGTCTTCAGACCGGAGCAATTAATGTTCCTCCACTTTCTCCATTTTTCTGCTGCAGAGGTATGGACTTCTGCAACTACTCCGACATTACAGTCGTACGACTGTAATTTTTAAATTACAGTCGCATGACGGTAAGGACAGTCGTACGACTCTTCTTCTTCTTTTTTTTAAGTATAGAAAATTCCGGTGCTTACAGCTGCCCCTCGCGTGATCAAATTCGACACCTAGACCCAGGTTTACAACACCTGAGATGATGAATTTGAAAGCGCGAATCAAAGCGATGCGAACACTGGAATGAACCCTCTGATGAGATAAGCCGATACCAGGTCTAGGTTACCCGAGGCGATGCTGGCAAGAAATAAGCCGATACCGGGTCTAAGTTACCCGAGGCGAAGTCGATGCAGATAGGCCGATACCGGGTCTAGGTTACCCGAGGCGAATGGAGGGTGAATTGCATTTAGCCGATACCGGGTCTAGATTACCCGAGGTGAAGAAAGATGGATTGCGGATTGGCCGATACCGGGTCTATTTACCCGAGGCAAAGGAAGAGTGAAATTAGCAGATACCGGGTCTATGTTACCCGAGGTGAAAGATGAGTGAAATAAGCTGATACCGGGTCTAGGTTACCCGAGGTGAGCTTTGCTGGGGAAATAGATGAAGCTGATCTGGGCCGATACCGAATTTACATTACTCGAGGCGGATCTGCTGAAGAAGTGAATGATGAAGCCGATCTGGGCCGATACTGAATTTATATTACTCGATGCGGCTCTGCTGGGGAACTTAGATATTGAAGCCGATCTGGGCCCATACCGAGTTTATATTACTCGAGGCGGATCTGTTGAAGAAGTGAATGATGAAGCCGATCTGGGCCGATACCGAATTTATGTTACTCGAGGCGGATCTGTTGGGGAACTTGGATAATGAAGCCGATCTGGGCTGATACCGAGTTATATTACTCGAGGCGGATTTGCTAAGGAATTGCAGCTGGGGATGATGAATTCCTGCACTTAAGATAGCAAGTCTTCATTCCTTGATCGAGAGATTTTTAAACAAAAATTTTTGCCCCTTCGATCAAGAATGAAGACTAGCTGGGGATAAGTGATTGATTTAAGTAATGTATGAGTGCATGATGATGTATATGTACATGTATGCATTTTCCGTTATTTGATGTTTCCGCCTTCCGCTGGAGAAAGATATGTTGCGCCCCCGATTGATTTTGCTCTCTTCGGGGCTTTGCTTGGTGATTTTTGAAAGGAGTGAGGTGACTGTTAGGGATGTATGATACTGCTGGGGAGATAATTATAGTGTTCCTTACAGAGATTCTGCTGGGGAAAAGTGTGGCAACTTGATTGGGGAAACCATTATGGCATACTTTATGTAGATTCTGCTGGGGAATTGCATGATGGGATTCGATGTGATGACTTCTGTGGGGAATGTTGGGGGCATTCTGCTTTTCCTGCTTCGTGGGGAAATTATGAGCTTGTAAGTGCTCTAATTTTTGCCTGGGTTGCCTAATACGGGTTTTCAGCCCAGCGAGCCGCTCTAATTTTTGCCTATGGCGCCTTCTCGGTTTTCACCTTAGTGAGCTTTTCATATGCCCTAACTTTTGCCTAAACTGCCCAATATGGGTTTTCAGCTTAGCGGGCCGCTCTAATTTTTGCCTGAGGCGCCTTTTTGGTTTTCACCTTAGCGAGCTCCCCCCCCCCCCTTTTTTTTTTAAATGATTGAGATGTCTCCATGACCATTTTATCGCTCTTTTAGGAAGATGAACTGGATTTTAGAGGTCGACAAAAGATTTCAAATTGCATGTATTTAGTGCATTTTCACTTGTTAAATAATACGATGATTTCACTCAGTTGAATGCAAAGCGCTTTCTCTAAACGTATGTTTATGCAAGACAATTTTGCTTGTGCATTTGTCATAACTATGCAAATATATTTAAACAAACACTTCACTTTATTGATGAAGTCAAAATGAGTACATTTGAAACGAGTTGGTTCCTAAATGGTATATATTCCACACTGGGCCAGAATCCATCACTAGTCGTCTTTCTCAGGTTTTCCGACTGATTATTTTCTCTCGTGTCTTAACTTTTGCCTAGACCGCTCTTTTCGAGTTTTCAGTCTAGCAGATTTTTTTTAATACATGATAAAGCTTTAGCTTGTCTTGGTTGATAGGATTAGTGAACTCATTTTCGTCTATGTCCATGATGCTGACAGTGCCTTTTGATAGCACCTTCTTCACCACATAGGGCCCTTCCCAGTTGGGTCTGAACTTGCCCCTAACATCGACATTTGAAGGCCTTAGCTGCTTTAGAACCAAGTCACCTGTTTTCAACTACTGTTTGGAATACTTCACATTCCGATTATAGGCTCTGGCCATTCTGTGCTGGTACATCTGAAGATGATCCAGTGCCCTCAGTCGCCTTTCATCTAGTGCTGCCAACTATTCATATCTGGCTTGAACCCATTCAGTCTCCGGCAGCTGAGCCTACACGGCGACTATAAGTGACTTAAGTTTTATTTCCACTGGCAATACTGCTTCCATTCCATATACCAAGGCATAAGGAGTTTTTCCTGTCGGTGTTCTGACACTGGTTCTGTAACCATAAAGAGCATAAGGTAGTTTATTGGCCCAATCTCTGTAAGTGGTTACCATCTTTGATAAGATCTTCTTTATTACCTTGTTAGCTGCTTCCACTACACCATTAGCCTGTGGTCTGTATGGAGAAGACTTATGATGTTCAATACCATGCTCTGCAAGTAGCCCAGCTGTTGCCCCTTGAAACTATACTCCATTGTTAGTTACTATGTGGTGAGGAATCCCATACAGAGTGAAGATGTTCTTCTGGATGAACTTGACCATTTGCTTGGCTATCACATTAGTGAAGGATTCTGCTTCCACCCATTTAGAGAAGTAATCAACTGCTACAACTATGAATTTATTTCCATTAGATGCAGCTAGATGAATTTCATCTACCATGTCTATCCCCCATGCTGAAAATGGCCAAGGAGGTGCTAGATTCTGAAGTTCAAGTGGTGGAAGATGACTGATATCTGCATATAGCTGACATTCATGACATCTCTTCACTTTTCTTATACAATCTGCTTGCATCGTCATCCAGAAATACCCTTGTCTCATTATCTTCCTAGCCATGGCAAGTCCATTCATATGCAGCCCACAGGATCCTGCATGTACCTGTGGCATCACTTCTTCTGATTCTTGCTCTGTCAGGCACCTTAAAAGGTCTCTGTGTGCTGTTCTTTTGTATAACTTGTCCTCGAAGATTCTAAATTGACTAGCCAGCTTTCTTAGTGTCAACTTACCAGCAGCACTGGCCTCTTCGTGATACCTCCCTTCCTTAACATACCGGTAAATATCAAAGAACCACGGTTTCTCTTCAACCGTCAACTCTATTACCTCATGCACTTCGAAGCAAGGATGTCTGGAAGTGGCTATAACCAGTGGTTGCACTTGAGTTTCTTTTGGATTTTCCCATATAGAGGATAATGTTGCTAGAGCATCAGCCATCTTATTCTCATCCCTGGGGACATGTCTGAATTCGCACTAGCCAAATAAATCTTTTCTGAAGTGTAGCAGTTCCAAGTAAGGCTGTAAGGCTTCTTCTTTCAGCTCCCACTCGCCCTGAGCTTGCCTGATCACTAAAAGTGAATCACCAACAATTAAGACATCATTTTCCCCCAGTGTTAATAGCACTTCCATCCCAAATAGGCACACTTCACATTCTGCCCCATTATTGGTTATAGGAAAAGCTAATTTCTTGGATAAGGGAATGATTTCACCATCCAACGTTGCTATGAGTACCTCGATTCCAGCGCCTTTTCTATTCACTACCCTATCGAAGCATATAACCCATCCTTTCACTTCCACCATGGCTAGTTGCTTATCAGGGAATTCCAGATTCTCCGTATAATCTGATTCTAGAGGTTGATTTGCCAGAAATTCCGCCACGGCTCACCCTTTGATGGTTTTCTTCGTGATGTACTCGATGTCGAACTCAGACAAGAGTAATAGCCACCTGGATAGCTTCCTAACCAATACTGGTGCTTTATAGAGATACTTCATTGGATCCACCTTAGCCACGGCTTGTATCTTGTAGGACTGGAAATAGTGGCGCAGCTGTGAACACGAAATTTTCTTTAAAAAAAAAAAAATCCGCCGTTGACCGTTGACCCACGACTGTAAAATACAGTCGTGGGATTTTGTTACAGTCATACGACTGTAACGTAAGTATAGTCGTACGACTGTAACATAAGTACAGTCGTACGACTGTACTTTTGGGGGCAGGTTGCTGCCCATACCCCCTTGACTTGGAAAAGAAGGGAAATCTTGAGCATTAAATGCTCAAGATTTCCGGGTTAGTGGGGAGGTATATAAGGTGAAGAAAACCATATTTTGAGGACTTTTGGCCAGAAATCAAATTTTTTAGTGAGAGAAAAAGAGAGAAAAAGAGAGAAGAGAGATAATCAACTAATTGCTTTCTTCTTGCCTTTTCTCTTTAATTTCTTGTTGTTAATCACTAAAATGAAGTAGAAATCCTAGGTTCACACTCACACTAAAAATCTAAATCATTTTGGGACAAAAACAAACACAAATCCATGACTTTTCTGGAATTATTTGGACCCTTTTGCAACCTTGACTTTCTAAGGAAAAAAGAGCGAATTCACGTGGATTGGTGCGTAGCCAGGGGTCATTCCAGCAGTGGATCGTTACCAAGGAGGTAAATAACCTTTAACTCAACCTTTTTTCCAGCTTTCTGGGTGATTTATTTGTGTTTGGTGTCTTTTTATTCAAGTTTTCAAGTTTGCATTTCTGAAAAAATAAGAACAGTCGTACGACTGTTCTTGAAATAAGAACAGGGGCACGACTTTAAATACAGTCGTGCCAAACCATCTACAGTCGTACGACTGTACTTATTTTTCCAGTGTCAGGCTTTTGTTTTTAGGGTTTTTTAGCGATTTCTGCCTAGCCAGGAGTACAGTCGCACGACTGTAGTCCTCGGCCAGAAGCAGAAATCCCTAAAAAAATCCCTAAAATCCAAAGAAAATCCCAAAAATCCAAGAAATTTCATAAAAATCAGAAAATTTCAGAAAATCAGAAAAATAAGAAAACCCCAAAAATCATCAAAATGAATTTTGTTGTGCGCATCACGACATTAGATTTATTTTTCCGGTAATATTGCATTTAGAACAATTCCACGACGGAGACCCGGTTCTCCCGAAAACCGACCCACTTTTACATGCTAAATTAAAATAAACCGGAAAGTTGTTTTCAAAAATGATTTTCCCACAAAACCAAAAATACAGGGACGTTTCAAAATGGTTTTCCAGGTCTAATCGGGCCGGCCAACCGGGCCGACCCGGTTACCACCAATTGCATGACCTCGAATTCTAATTTCCCAGTTCTGTCTACTTGAGTCCTATTTATGGCGTGCCGTATAAATTGTGCTAACTTCTGTTTTGCAGCTTTTATTTTATTTTAATTTTCTTTTTATTTGTATTTAATAGAATTAAATCGTGTATTTAGGCGATTGTAATTCTTTAGATTCTCGTGTATATAGGCGATTGTATCAGTGAGGCGAGAGTTTTATTTTTCTTTCGATTGGGTTGTAAGCTCTTAAATGTTTATTCTTTTTACTTCATATTTTGTATTATTATCCTGTATGCGCGCTGCGTGCATTATTCAATAAAATTAAATTTTAGTAAATTAAAGTGTCATAACTAGAACATTGGCAATAATATTTAAATTAGACACGAAATAAGGGACTTGTCCGGACCCGAATCTCTGAAAAGTGTAGCGGTTCTCACCTTGGTTCAGCTACACTGTAATTTCCCGGTTGAGCTGAGCCGGGTGGCGACTCCTATACTTTTTATCGAGATTCAGGTCTCGATTCTTTTTCGAAACAATCCGCTTTTCCAAAAAATGAATTTCCCATCCAAAACCCCACGCGAGGGAGGGCCCCGCTGGAAATCGAGGCGCCCCTTCCGAAAGGGAGTCCCGCGCCCCGTCAAAAACGCGTCGTCCGCTCACAGTGGCGACTCCGCTGGGGATTTCTTAAAAGTTTTTCAAAAACTTAAAAGAATTTGACAAGCCTTGAAAAGTGTCTAATTTAAATTAAGCGGATGATTCTTATATGGCACTTTATGCATTTTTGTAGTTAGACATTTATTGCATTAAGTTAGGTATCCACTATTTAGCCCGGTGAATCGTTGAAGTGTCGCCTAAGTTCCTCTTGGTCTTAGGGGCACGAATATGAAACACCACCTATAGCCTCCTACTAACCCCTTCGTTCGGACCCTTGAGTGGGGAGAAGTGAGGAGTATATTTTGCTATTGGAGCCTTGATGTTATCCCGACTTTGGACCGAACTCATTTAGGCAACCTTAGTTGGATTCCTTTAGGATACCAAAATAAATTGTGTCTATAAAATAAAATCCGCCTTCAGCATCCTCGGTTGGTGATCGAAGAGAACCCCTCCTAGGACTCGGTT
The DNA here is from genome assembly GCA_039660915.1 of Euphorbia tirucalli. NCBI lineage: Eukaryota > Viridiplantae > Streptophyta > Magnoliopsida > Malpighiales > Euphorbiaceae > Euphorbia > Euphorbia tirucalli. The sequence goes on from CM077639.1 coordinate 21,129,986, forward strand.
AGAATTTTATCGACCTGACCACGTTTGGAGGAATAAGGTTGGAGGAATACGATCCGTGTGCTAATTGCTACGTGTCTTTTTTGTCCCTCCACAACATATCATCATTCACATTTTTTCACGAACATAACATACCGTATCTAAAGCATTTGTATGATTTTAACCCACGTCTTTTGTACAGCCATTTCCATTCTTTCGCGTGTAAATACATTAATCACTCGCGTGACATTTACACTAACCACATTTTTTGTAGCCATGCATCTTTTCTTCGTGTGAAAAATTAATTAATTCACATACATCACTCGAATGTCATGAGCACTAACTATTTTATTTTGCAGCCATGGGAAATGCGTGTCATGCATAAAACATTATACGAATCTTGAATAATTCCATTAGGGTCACAAGCATCACATTACCTACCAACTAGGAAAGCATTTTAGGTGCTCCACGAGTGCCGACAAAAATTCATCGCATTTCATCAAAGCATTTTAGGCGCTCCACGAGTGCCGACCAAAAATTCATCGCATTTCATCAAAGCGTTTTAGGCACTCCACGAGTGCCGACAAAAATTCATCGCATTTCATCAAAGCATTTTAGGCGCTCCGCGAGTGCCAACAAAATTCTTCGCATTTCATTAAATCATTTTGGGTACTCCACGAGTGCCGGAAAAATTCCATTTCACACATCAAAATGTTTAGGTGCTCCCCGAGCACTGGAACTCTGCCTGTTCACTAAGAACGCGTTCACCTCACATCGCGGTACGGAGATCGAGATACTCCCGAGTATCGAAATTCCACCCGTAAATCAAGCACTAGTTCACTTTGCATCATCAAAAATCCGAAGTGTCCCCCGGACACCGAAACCCCGACCAAGCGCCATGCGCGTGTCGATTTCACATCACAAAATTCGAGGCACTCCACGAGTGCCAAAACTCTGCCCGTTCAATAAGGACATTCATCTCGTTTCGCAAACCCCGAGGTACTCCCCGAGCACCAAAGGTCTCATCCATGCCAACTTAAATTGCAATATATGCATACATAAATAGGAGTTCATGCATACTTCACCACCCGAAGGGTTAGCTATTCAAGGTTCGTGTTACAAATCCATTCCATATAACATCCACATATCATTCATCCAACACGCCATGCATACATGCATATCCCCTAGAGTTCATAACTCTTTGGGTGATCATATTTCACTAACTTTTGTTTGAAATGTTTTGTAGTTTGGCTCCGGTCGGGACGACGACTCGTGAGACTAGAGCGCAGCGATTCATCATCTAGTGAGTCTGAGGAGTCTGCTCAGTTTGGGGAGGTTGAAGCGTCATCTGAATTAAGTGCTGGGTTTTCACCGGAATTTGAACAGTTGCAACAGAGATTTCAAAATATGGCAATCACACCTGAAGCTGCTGCTGCCATGATGGCCACCACTGCTATTCGAGAATTCATGAGTTCTGATGAGTTCAAGAATCTTATCAAAAATCAAGTGCAGAATGCTTTGACTGAATCGTCTAATCAGAGACTGAAAAGGGCCGCCCGTGAGGAGAGTAGTGGCGGGAGATTGAATGATGGGCAGTCGGATGCTGAAGAAGGCCGGAGTGTTGGAGATTGTGCCCTAAGGCCAATATTGGATTATGTAATTTGACTTCTAAGATTAATCTAGTGTAGATTAATATTATCATTTATGTTTGTATGTTAGCATTTATGATAAGTATCCATGAATAAATCGTGTTATTCTAAATATCCCTAGTCGATTGTTATTATGGGAATAATAACAAACTAAGACTAGTGTGAGTGATAATGGATATTCATAAGATGAATATAGTGTATACAGATACAGATTATACTCACGGGTAATATGTTAGAGAACATGTTACTGGAGACCCACTATGAGATCAAGTTCATGGTTATGTGTCACAACTGATCTTGATTATAGTAGTGTCATTAGCTGATTCCTTTGACCTGAGGTCACCATGGATTCCGGGATGAATTCATGTTGTGTTTTGACGCAGTCAAACGCTGCTTGTAACAGAGTAGTTATAAAGGCTGTGATTGGGTACGATATGACTCATGCCTTGGGATGTGAGTGACAGATATGGGATTTTGTCCCTCTCTAACAAGAGAGCGATATCACTGGGCCCCTCGATAAGTAAGACTGTTAAATGCATGGCCGTGCTCAAATAATTGATAAGAGTATCAATTGATTTGTCTGAACAGTTTACTTTGAGATCGAGAAAGCATATGATTAATTTATATAAGATTGACAAGTGTACCATGTCTTATAATTAATCATGATATCAAGAGACAAAAGGGAATATGACACATTCTATAAGTAGGTTTATTGGATTATACCAATCATATGAATTGGGTAGTCATAATGGCTTGCTAGAGTCCGCTTATGACTTATGAGGGCATTATGGTAATTTCCTCATTGCCAATTTATATGATCCTACGGGGTCACACACAAAGAGCAAAATGAGATTCACTTAATTCGGGGATAAATCATTATGAGATAATGATTTATTATTGATGAGAAATTAAATATATATAAAGATATATATTTACATGTATATGTATATACACATGAACATATTAATAAGATTAATATATTTATGGCATAAAATATGCTATATATATATATGTATATTATAATTATATTATATGGTGATATAATTAATTATAATATACATTTACGTATATGTGTATATATATATATATATATGTATGTATGTATGTAAATATTAATAAGATTAATATAGCATAAAGTATGCTAATTATATTATATGGAGATATAATTAATTTTACATACATATGTGTATATGATGGAGAATTGACTAAGTTTAATATTAATTGAGAATTAATAAAACTTATGGGGGCTAATTTATAATTATAATTAAATATAGTATTTAATTACAATTATAAGTTAATAATAAAAAAAAAAAAAAAAAAAAAAAACCTATAACAAGGATGTGATACAGGAGCAGCCGCCTCATCTCCATCAAAAATGGCCGAAAATTGCTTTTGGCCAAGAGTGAAAAATATCGATTTTTCACCTTCTCATTCGAAGAACTGTTCTCCGATCCCGGCGCTAGCACGCGGTGAGTCAATTGCTCGGTGTGGATCAACCGTAGAGGGAAGCTACTTTGGTTCCTAATTGATTCAAAATCTACAAAGAATTAAGGTAATTCTTTAACCCTCCTTCCAATTCAATGCAATGTACATGGGTCCCTGGTGGGGATTAATCCTTTTTTTTTTTCCGCTGCGTATTTATTTTGGCGATTAATTCCCAACACGGAGGGATAATGCTGAGCGACCTGTAGAGTCTGCTTTAGAGAGAAAGATGAAGGAAATGGAGGAGACTATAGCGGAGCTGCGTGCCAGTTCTAAGATTCAATTTGCCAAGCGTATTGACCCATCCACACTAATAGCCGGAGGAGTTGAAATGCTGCCAGTAGGCTGTCAAATGCCTAGGATTGCACCATATGTTAGGAAAAGTCCTCCCACGGCCCATTTGAATCAGTATGTGCGGATTATGACTATGGCAGGGCTTACCATGAATCAATTAGTGGGATTGTTCCCCACTACTTTGGAAGGAGGGGCCATCACATGGTATAACAAACAGCCTGAGAGTGTGCAAGGAGACTGGGATGCACTGTCCGATGCCTTCATTAAGTACTTCAGTTTCAATACGCAGCTGGAAGTCAAGTTACAAGATTTAAAGGCGGTAAGGCAGAAGCCGAATGAGTCCTTTTCTGAATATTATCAAAGGTGGAAGGATAAGATGATCCTCCTTCATCAGAAGCCGTTGGAAGATGAACTGATTGTGAAGCTGATTGATGGGAACTTGGAAGTTTATAGGAATGTGATGAAGTACCATAAGTTCCAGTCCTTGATAGAAGTACATGAATTGGCTCGCAAGGTGGAGAAGTACGAGATTGACCCGGCTCACAACAGTTCTGGAGGAGGGTATCGAAGCCGGACATATTCTTCAGGGTACAAGAGTAATAACAATCCAGCAGCTTCTTCTTCGACCAGTGCCAAGCCAAGTCAGTCACCTGCTCCTGTCAAGCAAGTAGAAGTAGCGGCAGTGGCACAAAGGGCAAGTCAACAAACAGCTGGAAAAGGGATTTCTCCTCGGGAGGATTCTCTCGGGCGCATTTTTCTGAAGTGCAGAAATTTGGGTTTTCTTCAAAGCATGAAGCCGTACACGCCTCCGGCCGAGGCGGACAAAAACAACTTTTGCTCCTATCATGTGACCAAGGGGCATCGAACCAATGAGTGCCATGCCTTGAAAAAGGCAATTCAGCAGTTGATTGATGAAAAGAAGATAGAAGCGCCTCGTTCAAAGCCTAATGTCCAGAATAATCCACTGCCTCAGTTTGAAAGAAGGGTGAATATGGTGCAGTCGGGGTTATCTCCTAACTTTGTCTTAGCCCAGATTGCAAGGGCGAATCCTGCGATTCAAGTGGTAGTGGGCGAAGATGTGGAGTCATCTGTGGAGGAGAGCAAACCTGTGAATTTGGATGATGTAGAATTGGATGATGATGCGGACGAATTTGAGTTGATGAGTAGGCCCAAGCCTCTGAACCGGACAACACCTGTCTATCCTGTCTGCACCAAGGACGGGATGTATATAAGGAAAGAGGATGCTCCTGTGAATAATGTCACAAGAAGTGGAAGGGTATATCAAACTGAGCCACAACGGTTAGGGGAGCCGAGTAAGAGGGTAGAAGCACCGGTTCAGGATTATTTGCCCATCAAAGTGAATGAGAAAGAAGACCTGGTAGTGGACCAACTCAAAAAGATGCCTGCACATGCATCTGTGTGGCATTTGCTTATGGAGTCCCAAAGACACCGAGCTGCAGTGGTGAAGAAGCTTATGGAAATGGATGCAAATCCATTAATGTCTCCTGAGGAGGTGTGCATGGAAATTGGAAGTACAAGTAGTCCGCAACCTGACAGTCCCAAGGGGATCACTTTCACTGATGATGACCTGCCACCGGAAGGAACTAACCCCAATCATGCCTTATATCTGAAAGTGGAAATGATGGATAGAACCCTGCCTTGTGTGATGGTTGATGACGGTTCAGCATTGAATATCTGCCCTCTGAAAGTTTTACCTAGTCTTCATCTGTCCGAAGAAGCATTGTCACGGTCTAACACGGTGATCCGGGCCTATGACGATTCCAAGCGTACTATGATTGGTACCTTCAAGGCGGAAGTGTCAATTGGGGAAGTTAAATCGACTGTATTGTTTACTGTCATTGACATTCCGGTGACTTTCTCCTTGCTTCTGGGGAGACCTTGGTTCCATGCATTGGGAGGTGTGCCATCAACCCTGCATCAAAAAGTGAAAATTCCAATGGGAGGAAAAATTATGACTCTTGAGGCAAATGAATCTTCTGTGGTAGCTGCACTGAACTCAGTTGAACAGCCTCTGACCGGTTTCCAGGTGGCAGTTGTCTCAGAACACAAGGAGAGAGACTTGATGTTTTCCTTGTGGATCCATAAGTATTTTCAGAAGCAGAATTTCATCCCAGGAAGGGGGCTAGGAGTCCATCAGCAAGGGGTCTCAAAGTTTGATATCACTGTGGGCCAATCACACCGAGGGGGTCTTGGTTACAAAGATGCCAAAAAGAAGGGGATCCCGGAGACAAAGAAAGTCCATCTCTTGGACACTTTTGTTCGAGCCAGTGGTGGGCCATATGGTGGTAAGCCGGAACCGATGATTATCGATGGGGAAACAGTCCCCGGGTTTGAGATCTTTGCTGATGTCGTTGACTTCTCAAAATATAGGGTTGGTTCGGTGGAAGAAATGCTTAAGCCTGAAGGTGTGAAGGAGATTAGTCCCTCTCCAATAAGCCAAGCTGAAGTGGTAGCTCCCATCATTCCGGAGGAGCAACCAAAAGAAGATACAGACCCCCTGGTGGACGCCATTACCAAAGCATTTGCTGAATTGCTGAAGAAAGGGTTAAAAGACTGTGAAGAAGGAAGCTGTTTTAGGACAGGCAGAATTAGTGGAAAAAGCTGTTGCTGAACTCACCAAGATGATGGCTAAAGGGAAAGCGAAGGTGGAAGAAGATGCCTTATCTGAAGCACAGAAAGAAACTCTTGAAGCTGATTTGAGTGACTTGTTTGAAGAAGAGCCTGCTGATCCGGAAGACCTTGCTGCAGAAGATCCTCCACATGTGGAGGAAGAAAATGATTTCTTTGTAAACTTATCCTATGTACTTGATATGAACAATTCCGCTTTTAAGGCGATGAATGAAATGAAATCTAACTTTGCTTATTTGTGTGATGTTTTTCCTAATGGCTCTGTGCATACATGAAATCATTCATTCAATGTGTTCAGCATTCATGACACTGCATTACATGAAATTAATTTGGGCACAATTGAAAATCCTAAAATGGTATCTATCTCTAACGAACTCAATCCTGAAGAAGAGAGAGAATTGACAAAAATACTTAAAAAGCATGTGGGAGCGTTCGCTTGGTCTTACGACGATATGCCAGGGGTTGACAGAGAAATAGCAGAGCACAGAATTCCGATTGATCCCAAGTTCAGCGCAGTAAAGTAGAAGCTCAGGCGTCTACGTCCAGAATGGGCTGAGAAAGTTAAGGAGGAAGTAGCAAAGCAGATTAAGGCCAATTTCCTGGAGGTGGTGGATTACCCTGAATGGTTAGCCAATATAGTCCCAGTTGCCAAGAAGGACGGAAGAGTCAGAGTTTGTGTGGATTATCGGGATTTGAATAAGGCCTCTCCAAAGGATGACTACCCACTTCCTCACATTGATGTCTTGGTTGACAGTGCAGCAAGGGCAGTTATGTACTCGTTCATGGATGGTTTCTCGGGATATAATCAGATTCTAATAAATGTCATTGATAAAATCAAGACGGCCTTCATTACTGAGTGGGGGGTATACTGCTACAGGGTAATGCCTTTTGGGTTGAAGAATGCTGGGGCGACCTATCAGCGGGCGGTTACGACATTGCTACATGACATGATCCACAAAGAAGTAGAGGTGCATGTTGATGACATGTTGGTGAAGTCCATGACCCGGGAAGAGCATCCGGCCATCCTGGATAGATTTATGACCAGGATTGAGAAGTATAACCTACGGCTCAACCCAAAGAAGTGTGTATTCGGAGTTGCATCGGGCAAGCTGTTGGGGCACATTGTTAGTCAAAAAGGCATTAAGATGGACCCAGATAAGATTAAAGCCATTTGAGATATGCCAGCACCGAAAACAGAGAAGGAAGTCAAATCTTTTCTGGGGTTACTTCAGTATGTCAGCAGGTTCATTGCCAGATTGACCACGGTCTGTGAGCCCATTTTCAAGCTTCTTCAGAAGGAACAACCCGTTGTGTGGAATGACCAGTGTCAGGTTGCATTTGATAGGATCAAAGAATACTTGATTAATCATCCAGTGCTGAAGCCCCCAAATCTGGGAAGACCTTTGACTCTATACTTAGCCATTGAAGAAACCTCCATAGGGGTATGTTGGTTCAAGAACAAGATGACAAAAGGGAGCATGCTATCTACTAGCTCAGTAAGAAGCTGCTAGATTACAAAACTCGGTACACTGTGGTGAAGAAGACTTGCACTGCTATGGTCTGGCTTACGAAGAAATTAAGACACTATTTCCAATCCTACAAGATACAAGTTGTGGCAAAAGTTGATCCAATGAAATATCTCTGCTCTGCCCCATCCTTGACAGGGCAATTGTCCCGGTGGTTGCTTTTGTTATCAGAGTTCGATATCGAGTATGTGACGAAGAAAGTGATCAAAGGGAGAGCAGTGGCTGAGTTCCTGGCCAATCAGCCGCTTGAATCTGATTATGTAGAAAACCTGGAATTTCCGGATGAGCAGTTGGCCTTGGTAGAGGTGGAGATCAAGAAATGGATTATGCATTTTGATGGAGCTGTAAACAAGAGAGGGGCAGGTCTCGGAGTAATCATTGTAACCCCTGAAGGAGAGATAATTCCTTTGTCAAAACGGCTAGAATTCCCAGTGACTAATAACGGCACAGAGTATAAAGCCTGTTTGTTTGGCATTGATGCTCTCATCTCACTAGGGGCAAATGATGTGACCATCATCGGAGATTCGCTGTTGGTAATCCGTCAAGCCACTGGGGAATGGGAAATCAAAGAAGAATCATTTTGCCTATACTTGGAGACTTTATGGGAAATGGTGAAAATATTCGGGCATATTGAATTCAAGCATGTGGCCAGGGATGATAATCAAATGGCAGATTCATTAGCTACCTTGTCATCCATGTGGGAAGGACCTCAGAAAGCACCGATGCAGCCTTTGATCCTAGAGACAGCTAGAGCACCGTTTCATCGTTCTAGCGAGGTCCTGGCTTTAGTTGCAGATGATAAGCCTTGGTACCAAGATGTAGCTGACTTTCTGCAAAATGGCCAATATCCCGAGGAAGCAGATGCATCAGATAAGACCACTTTAAGAAAGTTGGCAACTCAGTTTAGATGGTTTGATGGACAGCTCTTCAAAAGGACCGCGGATGGATTGTTGTTGAAGTGTCTGACGGAAGCACCAAGAAGGTTATGCAAGAAATCCATTCAGGGATCTGTGGCCCACATATGAATGGATTAGCTGTGGCAAAGAAGATCATGAGACAAGGGTACTTCTGGCTTACTATGCAGACTGGCTGTGCAGAAGAAGTGAAAAGGCGTCATGAATGCCAGATTTACGGGGACATCAGCCATCTTCCACCTATGGAGTTGCAAAACCTCATGACTCCTTGGCCGTTTGCAGTATGGGGTATAGACATAATTGGCGAAATTTGACCTCCGGCATCGAATGGTCACAAATTCATTGTAGTGGCAGTGGATTATTTCTCCAAGTGGGTTGAGGCTGAATCTTATGTCACGGTCACGGCTAAGAACATGGCCAAGTTCGTGAAGAAGCACATTTTTGCAAGATATGGAACACCACATCACGTGGTGACTGATAACGGAGTGCAATTTCAGGGAGCCACAGCTGAACTGTTCGAAGAGTACAATGTGGAACATCGTAAGTCTTCCCCTTATAGGCCACAAGCCAATGGAGCAGTGGAGGCGGCAAACAAGTCTATTAAGAAGATCTTGTCCAAGACCACCTCAACCTACCGGGATTGGGCAGATAGATTACCTTATGCTCTGTGGGGGTACAGAACCAGTGTTAGAACACCGACTGGAGAAACGCCTTATTCGTTGGTTTATGGGATGGAAGCAGTCCTTCCTGTTGAAGTGGAATTGAAGTCACTAAGGACGGCCTTAAAAGCACAGTTGCCTGAAACAGAATGGGTAAAGGCGAGATTTGAACAACTGGCTATGGTCGATGAAAGGTGTCTCAAGGCTCTGGATCACCTACAGATGTATCACCAAAGGATGGCTAGGGCCTATAATCGACGGGTTCATCATCAGAAACAGCCTCTAAAAGCGGGAGATCTAGTGTTGAAGCAAATGAGACCGACTAACACAAATGCAAGGGGCAAATTAAAACCTAATTGGGAAGGGCCGTATGTGGTAAAGAAAATACTCTCCAAGGGTGCAGTGAAGATTATGGATATGGATGGCAACGAATTTACCAACCTGATTAATCAAGATCACCTCAAGCGCTACCATGTGTAAAAAAAAAAAAAAGCCTGTTAAGTCAAAAACCCGTAAGGGCGACTTAAGCAAAAGTTAAGGCTACGAGGGTTAGCTTATCGACCAGAAAACCTGTATAGGATGGTTGATAACAGGAAAGAGTTCGTTTGAGATATGTACCAAGTTTAAAATTTTCAATTGATGCGATAATTAAATTTCATTAATGGAGTGCATTATGCTCAACATATTGCATGAATGTTTGGAGTATGTTACATGATACATTTGTTGAAACATCCGGATCAACAAAGACATTTAGACGCCTAAGTGTGCAATTGCGAATATCATCCATTTGTAAAAAAAAAAAGGGGCCTGTTAAGTCGAAAACCCGCGAGGGCGGCTTAAGCAAAAGTTAAGGTTAAAAAAAAAAAGATTGTATCAATAATAGAAAAGATGTATATAAATAATAATAATGGTAGCCAATACATGCATGATAATTAAAATCACTTTTTTCCCTTTATGCTCTCCTTTTCTTGACAGGAAGTGGTCTCGCGGCCTCAGAAGGAGTCAGCCAGCGGAAGGTCGCACTCTCACGCGCCTCACGAGTCGGTAAATCCTGGATCTCATCCAGCCACTGCTTGTAACAATCATCTGTCTCTGTAGGGGCAAGACAGGCATAATTCAATGCCACACGATGGATATCTCTAGCCCAGCGAAGTCTGATGTGATCTGGCCAAGCAGCGGTATACTCCTCACAATTGGTAACACAAGATCACTGGGGGATATCCTGCAGATGACCGTACTGCCGGCAAAGGCGACTCGGAGAATAGAATGTCACCCTAGTCTATCCTAACAACTGCACACCATGTGCCTACATCTCCACAATCACGTGGGTAATCTTCCACCAGGGACACACCCACCTAATCTGGTCATCAATTAGGCGAGATAGCCAAACTGCCCACTCATCAGCGGACATATCAGTATAGGAGTTGATGGAGAAGCCTCGTTCCCTGAGATTGGCCTGGTGGTATTTCTTGAAGTTCCCCCTCGGAATCTTAAGAATTGATAGTTTCTCCAACAGCCAGATCTGTAGTTGATGGAAAGCAAGGGTTAGAAGTTCATTTGACCTAGAAATACACCAGACAATAAGGAATTTCACCTGGAGCAGTGTGAGGTGAGGGCCAACGTGGAGAACACCGTTTGTCTTAGATGCATGCAAGCTAATCAGTGTCTCAGCAAGTGCAAAAGGAGCTGGAGATGCTCCCACAGCCATCTGAGAGATAAGGGAGATAGCCCTGAAGGAGACAACCCCATCACTAGGACCACAGTAATACCGGCTCACCAGTAACAGGCTAACCATCGAGGCCCAGCTCATGTGGTCCCTAGGGGCATTGACACACCACTCCAGTACAGAGTCCGAGCTCAGCCCAGGAAAAGGGGAGCCAATAGCAAATAAAGCTTCCACCTCGGGATTGGGAAGCCCGAACAAGCTCACCAAGGAGGAAATGCTACCAAAGGTGAACTCGGGGACGGCGATGTCCACTCCTTTGTGGCAGGGGATGTTCAAGATAGCACTGAACTCTTCATATAAGGGGCAGAGCTCTTGGCATGAGAAGCGGAAAACGTTGTCCACGGGATCCCAGAAGCGATAACAGGCATTCAACAGCTCGATATTCCACGAGTATTTGAAATAGGCTTTGAGATTCCACAACCCGAAAGGTTTCAATTTAAGCCAATCAGAGTCTTGTAATGATTCTAGAAAATTGTAAAAGCCTGGATAAAAAAAAAAATTGAAGAAGGAAAAGAAGAAGAGTGAATTTCCAAATATTAATGAAGCAAAAGCAAATCCCATAATATAAAAAGTGCAATTCACAATGTGTCTAAAAATTCAATACAAAAGACAAGAAACTATAAAGACAACAAATAAGAAGAGCAGGACACTCCATCTAGCTCTCATCCTGCCCCTCATCATCCTCCTCCTCCTCGGACTCACTCTGATGTGTAGCCCTGTAGGAGTCAAAATCCGCCTGCAGACGAGCCATCCCAGCCTACAGCCTGGCTATCTCGGCTCTCGCCCTATCCACCTCTTGGTTCGCAATCTGGGCCTGAGCCACGGCAGAAGCAGCCTCCCTGGCCTGCTCTCGGAACATCTCGACTCAGGACTGTAGTCGACAGCATAAATCAACATTCATACATACATACATACGCATTCATGCATTACATAAATTATGATGCAGGAAACACGGGATGCTTACCGCCCAAACGCCATTCTCCCGGACTAAGAAGTCTCCTAGACCTTTGTACCGGTAGGCTATCTCTTCCACATCAGTTCGCAGAACCTAGAGAATATCAAAGATCAAAAAAAAAAAAAAAAAAAAAAGACAAAGACTTACGTGGGTGGTGTCCTCTGGAAAGAACATAGCTGGTTCCTCACGAGGAATACTCCATGTCGTATAAGCTTGGGTGCCATCCAACCCTATCAGAGTGAAGCCGGCCCTAAGCTCAGACACTAAACGGCCCTCCACTACACCACTAGTGCCGACGGCTTGCGAAGCCGAAGCTGCGACGGTGCCTGCATGGACAGGGTGGGTCCTATCCTGAATAGGAGTATCCTCCTCGGCAGTAGCCGCGTCAACACTTTCGCCGGCCGGGCCACTAGGCTGAGAGGACCCGGTTCCCCTACGTCTCTTAACCTGCGGAGAGAATAAAAAAAAAAAGTCAAAAAAAAAATGAATACCTGGTGAGGACGAGGAGGAGGAGCCACTGGTGCGACACCCCGCAGCAGGCAGTAAACACTGTTGGATATAAGTCAAATAGTCTCCATCCACGGGGTCTACACTATACCCCTCTCCGAATATATCGGGGTATGTCACGGGGTCCGCCAGATGCGGCCAGAAGAGCGCCTGTGGAAGCGGCGGGGGCACAAGCCGGCCGACTGGACCATCAACGTGGTCAGAGAGGAAGAGGCGCTCACCCAAGTACCACTCTTGGGACATAGGGCTCTCCATGATGAACCAGTGGCGGTCGAAGCGCGCGGAGGACTGAGCAAGAAGGGTGATGGCACCCAGATTCTCCCAAGGGTGGTGCCGGATCTATAAGAAGTGTAATAAAGGAAATTCAGTACAGGTAAATAAAAGTTGTTCAAGTTTTCTTACTAACGAGTTTTGTCTACTTACCCTTCCCCAGGTCGTATCGAGCAAACTCTGCCGCACCTCCTCTATATCACGGGCAGTACCCTGCCACCCCTGCGTCCAGCAACGTAGAACGGTCGAACGGACATCGCCCTGGATGTCCCTCAACTCGGGCGACTCCAACACACGATGCTCGAACGCCCAGATCTGTAGTTATGAAAAAATAAATATAATGATACTTGTAAAAAAAAAAAGAGGGAGAGAAAAGAGACAATACCAGAAGGCCAAACCAGAAGCCCAGGATCTCCTGCTGCACCCCCCGGGCACACAAATCTAGCCCGTAAAATAGCTACCCTAGTGCAGCCCGTGCCCAGTCCAAAGATGGGAAAGCAGCCAAGTCCACCAGCGTGGGAAGCAAAGTCAGATTACAAGTACTCTACCCAGTGGGGAACAGCATACAGGATAGGAGGACGAGCACGTAGGCTCTGGTGTACTGCTCTACATCCTCCTAAGTCAAGACTGCACGGGTGGCCCAATAAGCCTCCACCCGGCAGCATAGGATCTTCCCCTTCTTAGGGGTGCAGCCAATTAACCTCCTAATGTAGGTATCCACCTGCTGGTGCCGAGTCAAGCTGCAGTTGAAGATGATAGGGGTCCCGCCGAACCCGAAGCCTGTAATCGCTACAAAGTCCGAAGGAGTGACGGTGAACTCCCCGATGGGCAGGTGGAAGGTGTGGGTGGTGCAGACCCATCTCTCACACAGAGCCGTCAGCACGGCGTGCGTGGTATGCGGTGTGCTCGTAGGCAAGGATAAGACGAAAGACTCGAGCCCTAGGAGCCTAGCCCGGGCCCGCACAGGTTGGGAAGTCGATCCCACCAGACCTGTGGCAGAGAGAGATTCCCGCTGCCGGCAATCCTATGTACCTGCATTATGGGGAAGTGCAACACACATGCATTCAGATTTTGCATAATAGTAACATAGTAAAATTAATCAAACGAAATAAAATTTTAAGGCCTGATTTTCTTGCTACAGTCGTACGACTGTAGTACGCTTTGCACGAGCGTAACTACAGTTGCACGACTGTAGTGCCCACAGTCGTACGACTGTTCATCGTGGGCATGAACAGTCGCACGACTGTTCGTATCCCTGCAGAAAAAAACTTCGAAATTCGTCCAATTTTCACAATTTCTAACTCGTTTTTCCTAGTTTCTTGTTTCTTTTGACTACAGGAGACTCCTAGCATGCATTCTACTCAATCAATTCAACCCAGAAAGCAGTAAATCATGCAAATCAATTCCAAAAATGCAAAAGGAAAAATATTGGAAAACTCAAAATCAAAGCCTTGGAATCGGCTACCAACCTGTGTAACGGACAAGTGGGAGTCCATCGCTAGCAGAATAGGGATCTCCATCCCCGAATCGGATCCCGAAATGATCCATATAAAGTGGGTGCCCATACCCTTGCGCAATCCCCACAAAAGAGATCTCATTGGGGTTATTGGGTTCTGGAATTGTGTTACTCTAGATCTTTTTCAGTTTCTTTCCCATTTTCTTCAACATTTTGGAGAGATTTTGAAGGTCGGGATCGGTTTCAGAGAGAGGAAGAAGAAGAATTTTCGGAGGTTTGAAGGAATGGGAGAGAAAGGGGCGGAAACCGCCCCTTTATTTTGTTCTGCCCGCGAAGTACAGTTGTACGACTGTACTTCGTCTACAGTCGCACGACTGTAGTGGAAAAAAGGGGGGAAATTTTCAATTTCTCCTATTTATTCTTTAAACCCTATTTTTATTATCTGATGCGTAATTATTCCCCACAAGGGTGTTTCAGTAATTTTGCAGGGCTAATCCAACGGCGACTAATTTCTTTCGACGACGGTCCGCCTCGCTCAAGGGGCACGAAACCCGAGAAAGCCGTGAAAAATTCAATGTAAGTATAATTTCACTAGACTGCATTTTCAACGCATCCTGTGTGCGAAGCCACACCGGGCCATCATATTGGCACAAAAATCATAGTCCCCCACGACTTTAAAAGGAAACCCAAACCCAATTTCGGTCTGCCAGGTGCGCCTAGCCGCGCACGATCGTCATGCATTCACACAAAAATCATAGTCCCCCACGACTTTAAAAGGGAACCCAAACCCAATTTCGGTCTGTCGGGTGCGCCCAGCCGCGCACGATCGTCATGCATTCACACAAAAATCATAGTCCCCCACGACTTTAAAAGGGAACCCAAACCCAATTTTGGTCTGTCGGGTGCGCCCAGCCGCGCACAATCGTCATGCATTCACACAAAAATCATAGTCCCCCACGACTTTAAAAGGGAACCCAAACCCAATTTCGGTCTGTCGGGTGCGCCCAGCCACGCACGATCGTCATGCATTCACACAAAAATCATAGTCCCCCACGACTTTAAAAGGGAACCCAAACCCAATTTTCGGTCTGTCGGGTGCGCCCAGCCGTGCACGATCGTCATGCATTCACACAAAAATTATAGTCCCCCACGACTTTAAAAGGGAACCAAAAATCCCGTGTCAGTCTGTTGAGTGCACCAGTCGCACACGACTATCACATCTTGTATTTGTAAATCCAGTCCCGCACGACTATAAAAGGCAACCATGACACGTATTCTCGTATTTATTCTTGATCGAAGGGGCAAAAATTTTTGTTTCAAAATTATCGATCAAGGAATAAATACGTTCATCAAACACGCATCACATGCATTTTTGGCTTGGTATGACAAACCATACGTGGCCTTTTGACTCCAAAAGTCATTCTATCTCGGCGTCATCCTTGCGCGAAAACCATCGTAAGGAACCGCCCGACTGCAAAAGTCATTTATACTCTCGGTGTCATCCTCATACAAAAGGCATATGGACCACCTGACTACCAAAGTCACCCGCAGTTCACCTGCAAAAACTGCATTTGCATATCCGTGTGATTTCGTATTCTTTGTCGTGTACCTAAATCCGTTTCGGAAATCGGACTTTAGCTACACGAGGGGCAGCCTGTGAACACGAAATTTTCTTTTAAAAAAAAAAAATCCGCCGTTGACCGTTGACCCACAACTGTAAAATACAGTCGTTGGATTTTGTTACAGTTGTACGACTGTAACGTAAGTACAGTCATACGACTGTACTTTCGGGGGCAGGTTGCTGCCCATACCCCCTTGACTTGGAAAAGAAGGGAAATCTTGAGCATTAAATGCTCAAGATTTTCGGGTTAGTGGGGAGGTATATAAGGTGAAGAAAACCAGATTTTGAGGACTTTTGGCCAGAAATCAAATTTTTAGTGAGAGAAAAAGAGAGAAAAAGAGAGAAGAGAGATAATCAACTCATTGCTTTCTTCTTGCCTTTTCTCTTTAATTTCTTGTTGTTATTCACTAAAACGAAGTAGAAATCCTAGGTTAACACTCACACTAAAAATCTAAATCATTTTGGGACAAAAACAAACACAAATCCGTGACTTTTCTGGAATTATTTGGACCCTTTTGCAACCTTGACTTTCTAAGAAAAAAGAGCGAATTCACGTGGATTGGTGCGTAGCCAAGGGTCATTCCAGCTGTGGATCGTCACCAAGGAAGTAAATAACCTTTAACTCAACCTTTTTTCCAGCTTTCTGGGTGATTTATTTGTGTTTGGCATCTTTTTATTCAAGTTTTCAAGTTTGCATTTCTGGAAAAATAAGAACAGTCGTACAACTGTTCTTGAAACAAGAACAGGGGCACGACTGTAAATACAGTCGTGCCAAACCATCTACAGTCGTACGACTGTACTTATTTTTCTAGTGTCAGGCTTTTGTTTTTAAGGTTTTTTAGCGATTTTTGCCTAGCCAGGAGTACAATCGCACGACTGTAGTATATAGTCGTACGACTGTAACTACAGTCGCACGACTGTAGTCCTCGGCCAGAAGCAGAAATCCCTAAAAAAATCCCTAAAATCCAAAGAAAATCCCAAAAATCCAAGAAATTTCATAAAAATCAGAAAATTTCAGAAAAATCAGAAAAATAAGAAAACCCCAAAAATCATCAAAATGAATTTTGTTGTGCGCATCAAGACCTTAGATTTATTTTTTCGGTAAAATTGCATTTAGAACAATTCCACGACGGAGACCCGGTTCTCCCGAAACCGACCCACTTTTACATGCTAAATTAAAATAAACCGGAAAGTTGTTTTCAAAAATGATTTTCCCACAAAACCAAAAATACAGGGACGTTTCAAAATGGTTTTCCAGGTCTAATCGGGCCGGCCGACCGGGCCGACCCGGTTACCCCCAATTGCATGACCCCGATTTCTAATTTCCCAGTTCTGTCTACTTGAGTCCTATTTATGGCGTGCCGTATAAATTGTGCTAGCTTCTATTTTGCAGCTTTTATTTTATTTTAATTTTCTTTTTATTTGTATTTAATAGAATTAAATTGTGTATTTAGGCGATTGTAATTCTTTAGATTCTCGTGTATATAGGCGATTGTATCAGTGAGGCGAGAGTTTTATTTTTCTTTCGATTGGGTTGTAAGCTCTTAAATATTTATTCTTTTTACTTCATATTTTGTATTATTATCCTGTATGCGCGCTGCGTGCATTATTCAATAAAATTGAATTTAAGTAAATTAATGTGTCATAACTAGAACATTGGCAATAATATTTAAATTAGACACGAAATAAGGGACTTGTCCGGACCCGAATCTCTGAAAAGTGTAGCAGTTCTCACCTTGGTTCAGCTACACTGTAATTTCCCGGTTAAGCTGAGCCGGGTGGCGACTCCTATACTTTTTATCGAGATTCAGGTCTCGATTCTTTTTCGAAACAATCCGCTTTTCCAAAAAATGAATTTCCCATCAAAAACCCCACGCGAAGGAGGGCCCTGCCCGAAATCGAGGCGCACCTTCCGAAAGGGAGTCCCGCGTCCCGTCGAAAACGTGTCGTCCGCTCACAGCAGCTTCTTGGTCAGCCAAATCATCGCCACATATGTCTTTTCCACCAGTGTGTATTTGGCTTCATACTCTAACAGTTTCTTGTTGAGGTAGTAGATAGGATATTCCTTCTTGTCATCTTGTTCTTGTGCCAGCATTGTCCCTATAGAGGATTCTTCAACTGCCAAATACAAAATCAGAGGTTTCCCTGGAACTGGTGGACTTAATACTGGTGGCTTTACCAGATAAGCCTTGATCTTCTTGAATGCCAACTGACACCTGTCATCCCACACGACCAGCTGATCTTTCCTCAATAGCTTGAAAATCGGCTCACAAGTGGAAGTCAACCGTGCTATGAAGCGGCTGACATACTGTAAGGAACCCAGGAATGATCTGACTTCCTTTTCTGTCTTTGGGGCTAGCATATTTTGGATGGCTTTGATTTTATCTGGGTCCATTTCTATCCCCCTCTAGCTGACTACGTGACCCAATAACTTTCCTGATGTGACTCCAAATATGCACTTCTTGGGGTTAAGTCGCAAGTTGTACTCAATGCTTGTTAGAAATCTATCCAGGATAACAAGATGTTCCTCCTGGGTTGTTGATTTAACAAGCATATCATCGACATACACTTCGACTTCTTTATGGATCATATCATGCAACAGAGTTGTGACAGCCCTCTGATAAGTGGCACCGGCATTCTTTAACCCGAAAGGCATCACTCTGTAGCAGAAAGTACCCCACTCTGTGATGAATAATGTCTTCACCTTGTCGATCACATCCATCAAGATCTGGTTATACCCTGAAAAGCCATTCATGAAGGAGTACATTGCCACTTTTGTTGCGCTATCAACTAGGACGTCAATATGGGGCAGTGGAAAGTTATCCTTTGGGCATGCCTTATTCAAGTCCCTATAGTCGACGCATATTCTGACCCTTCCATCCTTTTTAGGCACGGGGACAATGTTGGCCAGCCATTCTGTGTACTCCACCACTTCGAGAAACCTGGCGTCTATCTGTTTAGCCATTTCTTCTTTCACCAGCGTAGCTCATTTTGGCTATAGTCTTTTCAACTTTTACTTTACCGGTCTGAACTTGGGGTCCATTGGGATTTTGTGCACTGCTATTTCTGTGTCCACACCCGGCATGTCTTCATACGACCAGGCGAAAGCTTAACATGTTTTTGGAGTATTTTCATTAATTCTTTCTCTTCCTGGGATTTTAGCTCATGTGAAATGAGTACCATTTTAGGGTTTTCATCTGTACTTACGTTGATTTCATGCAATGCAGTGTCATGTATGCTAAATATGCTCGATGGTGATTTAAATGCATGCACAGAATTATCAGGATAAACATCACACAAGTAAGCAAACTGGGATTTCATTGCATTGAACTTATCATAAAGTACATCAGTTACATTGAAAATGGAAGAAATAGATACAACAAAATCATTTTCATCCTCCACAGGCAGAGGGCCTTGTTCCTCATCAGCTTCCATCTCCCCTTTTAGAGCATCATCTGGACTGCAGCTTTCTCTGCTTCTTTCCCGGTCACTTGCATCTTAGCTTTTTCCATAATCTTGGCAATTTCAGCGACCACAGAGTCTAAATTCATTCTGGCCATCAGTTCTTCGCCGGAAGCCTCCTTGGATTTTCCAAACGCCTTACTTAAAGCAGCAGTCAAAGCACCTGAAATCATCTCTGTAGCTTCAGCACAGGTCTTCTTTTCATCTTCTTCCTTGGCCACCTCTATGGCTTCTGCTACCACCTCAGATGACTCTTCTTGCAAAATCTCAGATTCGGTAGTTGCTTCTTCCGCCATTACAGGGGCTACTGGCTCCTCCTAGCTTTTGTCAAAATCAACTACATCTGCAAAGATCTCAAAGCTAGGATACTCGACACCTCCTACCATCACGGGTTCAGTTTGACCCTTGTAAAGGCCTTCTCCCGCCTTTAGAAATGGCTTCATCATACTCTTACCGTTCTTGCCCTTTTTCAGATTCTTTTGCTCATATGCCCCTTCTACATAGCCAAGGCCACACTGCTTCGACTTTCTTGAGTTAATTTTAAATTCTGGAACCCCCTGTAAATTAATTCCGAGTCCCATTCCAGGGACAAAGTTCTGCTTATACAGATAACGGGATAGCCACTCCGGCATATAATTCTCATAAAAGACCATAGAGGCATCCGTGGTCTCTTCCTCTTTGATTACAGCGACTTGAAATCCACCAAAGGGAACCACTCCTTCATTCACTGCAGCTACCATCGATTGGGCATCCGCCTCAACAGTCACAATTCTGCCGTTCATAGAAAACTTGATCTTTTGATGCAATATGGAAGGGACACCTCCTAAAGGATGGAACTAGGGCCTTCCAAGCAATAGGGAAAATGTGACAGGGATATCAATCATTGTAAAAGCAATTATGGACCTAACTGGCCAAACCTCTACTTCTGCCTCAAACGTCCCTATTACCGTTCTTTTAGAGTCATCATATGCCCGAATGACTGTTGAGGATCTCTTTAACACTTCTTCGTTCAGCCCTAGAAATGGCAACATTTTTAGTGGACAAATATTCAGTGCTGATCCATCATCCAACATGACGCCAGGCATTACCTTATCCATCACATGGGCCCTGACATAAAGAGCTTTGTTATGGGCCTTCCTTTCAGTAGGCAGGTCTTTCTCGGAGAAGACAATATCAGGGCTTCCAACATGGACTTTATCTAACAAAGAGCACATAGCCTCTGGTGAAGCTATAGGGGAGACTTCAATCTCTGACAATTTCTTTACTAGAGCAGCCTTGTGCTCCTTGGAGGTCAGAAGCAAATGCCATAAACTAGCTTGGGCAGGAGTCTTCTTTAGCTGAGAAATGACTAGGTCCTCCTTCTCAACTCCTTCTGGTGCCGAAGTACTGCCCTACCCATTCATCGGTGCTTTATCTTTCACCTGATCTGCTGGCTGATATACTCTACCACTTCGAGTCACATGCTGTACTTCCTAAATCTTCAGCTTTTCAATAGCAGGGAGTTTAACTGCCTCTTCTTTGTCAAATTCTTCATACTCATCTTCGGAGTCGAGATCATTCAAACTTATGGGCTTGATCTCCTTACATTCCTTCCTTTTCTCACATTCGGGTTCCACTTCGGGTTCCCCTACTGCCACTGCCTGAATTGTAGGGTTCACTTGAAGAACTTGGGCAAATATAAAATTAGCCGGCAACCCAGACTGGGCCATGTTGACCCGCTTTTCGAATGCCGACAGCGGGTTGGTTTTAGTGCTAGGTTTGGTGCTCTTGCAGCTTTCCCTCATCAATAAGCTTTTGGATGGCATCCTTTAGCTTGTAACAGTTGTTGGTTTGATGGCCTGTCACCACATGATAAGTGCAGAAATTATCTTTGTCAGCTTCAGATGGCTTCTCAAATGGCCTTAAAGACTGTAGCAGGCCACCATTCCTACACTTGGCGAATATCTTCACTAAAGGAAGAGTCCAAGGTGATATGCCTTGTCCTCCAGGACCCCTATTCTGGTTGCCTTACTGCTGATTTACAGTAGCCACTTCAACCTGCTTGACTTCTGAAAATTGCCCCTATTTGCCACTGGAACCTGAACCAGAACCACTACCAGACCCAGCTGCTGCGGTGGATCTATATCCCGAGCTGTACCCTGTGCTTCTTCCCCCCTTGTGATCGGTTGGCTTCTCTTCCTCATCCCTCTCTATTTTCATTGCCATGCTGTAAACTTCACAAAGCTCGTGGAAGGGATGAAACTTCATATTGTTCTTGAAAATGTCTTTGCTGACGTCAATGAGTTTCTGTATAAGCTCATCTTCGTCAGGGCGGTTCTTTAGGAGGATCATCTTGTTCATCCACCTCTGATAGTATTCATCAAAGGGCTCATTAAATTTCTGCTTTACCCTTTCTAGATCATACAGCTTCACCTGGATTTTTGTGTTGAAGCTGTAGTATTTAATGAAGGCCACCGAAAAAACTTCCCAATCAGATTGTTCCTCCTCTGACAGTGAGTTATACCATCCTAAAGTACCTTCCTCCAGTATGGTGGGGAATAAATTGATCAGCTGCTACTTTGTGGCAGCCGCCGTCAGCATAACTCAGGCATACAGATTTACATGGGCCTCCGGCGAGCCCATTCCTCTGTAAGTAGGGATTTTCGGCACTTGGAAGCCAATAAGGAATGTCTCGATGCCCTTACTGATCATGGCATCAAAATTTACACCCTTCTTTGATTCAGCACTGATACTGACCCTCTTCTTCAGCTGGGCCATAACTTCATCTAGCTCGGAACATTTTGCTTTAATCCTCTATTCCATAGCTGCTTCTATTTCCTGCAGCTTCTCAAGGTTAACCAAAGTGTCACCACCATGTTGGGATGACTCAGCCTCTTTCTCCTTCCTGGCTTCACTGCTAGCTTCCCTTACAACTGCCCGTATCTCTTCCTTCAACATGTTGCGGAAGTCTTGGGATCTGAAGAAATCCTTCAAAACATCAACCATGCTTGGTGTCTGATCTGCCATGTTCACTCCTTCCCCAGACTCAAAATCACTGTCACTCTCAACTACCCTTTGTCTCCTAGCTGCCCTTGAAGCCTGAGATCTTGTCCAAGGTCGCTCCAGTGTATTCTGCTTGGGAGTAGACAGGAGGTATTAGGGTTGTGAATGAATGACGTGATGTGGCATGAAAATTAAGGCTTTGAGAATGCTTGAAATGAATGGAGTGATTATGTATGAAATGATCGTATGAATGGTTTCTTTTTATTATTTTTCTTCTTCTTGGCACATTCCAAGAACACCCAATGCTTATGCAAAAATGTCACGTGTGGGCCACCACACGGACAGAGCTTTGGCGCCTTCGGGGCACCTAATGAATTCGTGAAATGGTCGCGTGTGTACCGATGCACGGACGAAGTTTCGACACTTCGACAGGTCTATAGGATGGTATGAAATGGTCGCATGGGCCGAGCCCACAGACAAAGTTTTGATGCTTTTGAGCATATGATATGAAATGATGTTATGAGAAAGTCAAGTGTGACAGGGACACGGACAGAGATTCAGCATTCAGGGAACACCTTATATGATTTGGTGATGTTATGGACCTATATGTATACTAATTAGGCACTCCGGGAGTACCTCGAATGGTGAATTAATGTCATGAAATGGTCGGATGTGGACCACGGTGTTATATGATGTTTATGATAAATGGGTATGATGTCATGAAATACGTCGCGTGGATTGTTACACGAAAATGGGCCTAAGAACATTGGGGTCACTATTGAATGAAATGATTTGTTAAAATGGCAAAATGCAATCCGGCCCATTAGCGAGACACGGGTAATTTTGGATACCTGATATGTTATGAAATGGGATGATTATGGTAGGCGTCCTTGAAATGCCCCTATTTCAATTTAAATGATATGTCGTGAATGCTTATGACATGCAAATGGCTGCACAAAGATGTGAGTTAGAATGCATGAAACACACAATGATGTTATGTATGTTATGTGAAAATAAAAATGTCAATCGTTAGTATGAATGGCAAATGGATAAATTAATGTTTTACACATGAAATAAAATGCAAATGGCTGCATAAAAATGCGGGTTAATTAACACACATATGTTTAATGTTTGAAAAATGTCATGTGTATGAATCATGGTATGCTATGCACGCATAAGTAGCAATGGTGATGTGTCCCGAGACGGCGAGAAACACATAGCAAGTAAAACGAATTCTTCCAACCTTATTCCTCTAACGTGGTCATTTTGGGAAAAATCTAACCGAGTCCTAGGTGGGGTTCACTTCGATCACCAACCGGGATGATGAAGGCGCGATTTTATTATTTACATGCGATTTATTTTGGTATCCTAAGGGAATCCGACTAAAGTTGCTTATATAAGTTCGGTCAAAGTCGGGATAACATCAAGGCTCCCATAGCAAGATATACTCTTTACTTCTCCCCACTCAAGGGTTCTAGCGAAGGGGTTCGTACGAGGCTATGAGTGGTGTTTCGTATTCGTGCCCCCAAGACCAAGAGGAACTTAGGCGACACTTCAACAATTCACCGGGCTATAAAAGGATACCTAACCTAATGCAAAAATGGCTAACTAAAATGCAAATAAAATACCAAAAGAGAATCTTCTGCCTTATTTTAATTAGACACTTTTCAGGGCTTGCCAAAATTCTTTTAAGTTTTTAAGAAAACTTTTTAAGAATTCCCCAGCAAAGTCACCACTGTGAGCGGACGACATGTTTTCGACGGAACGCGGGACTCCCTCTCGGAAGGGGTGCCACGATCTCGGGTGGGCCCCTCCCTCGCATGGGGTTTTTATGAATGGAAAATTGTTTTGGAAAATAAATGGAATTAATTCTTAAAAGAACCGAGACCTAAGTCTCGATGAATATTGTAGAGTCGCCACCCGGCTCAGCTCAACCAGGAAATTCTTAAGGTAGCTGAACCAGACGAACGGCTGCTACACTATCAAGAGATTTGGGTCCGGACAAGTCCCTTATTTCGTGTCTAATTAAATTAAATATTACCAATGTTCTCGAAATGGTATTTTAAATTCTAAAGTCAATTTTATTGCATATAAAAGGCATACAGCGCGCATACAAATACATAATACAAAAAAATAAAGAAAAGAAATAAATATTAATTAGCCTACAACCAAATCGAATGGAAAAATAAAAACTCTGGCCTCACTTATACAATCGCCTAGAATACACGAGAATCTAAAAATAATTACAACCGCCTAAATACACGATTTATTCTATTAAAATACAAATAAAATAAAAATAATTATAAATAAAAGTTGCAAAACAAAGAATAGCACAATTTATACAGCATGCCACAATTAGGACACAAATAGACAGAATTGGGAAATCAGGAATTGGGGGCATGCATTAAGGGGATAACCGGGTTGGCTCGACTAGCCAACCCGGTTAGACCTGGAAAACGTTTTGAAACGTCCTTGTATTTTGGTTTTGTGAGAAATTCATTTTTGAAAACAATTTTGCCGGTTTACATGCATTTTTATATTTGAGGTGGGTCGGTTTTCAGGAGAACTGGGTCTCCGTCGTTGAATTGTTCTAAATGCAATCTTACTGAAAATTGAATCTATGGTCGTGAATGCAAACAATAAAATTCATTTTGATGATTTTTGGGGTTTTCTAAATTTTTATGGATTTTTGGAAATTTTTGTGGCTTAAATGTGAAATTCTGATTCTGGAACGAGGGTTACAGTCGTGCGACTGTAACTACAGTCGTATGACTGTAAATTACAGTCGTGTGACTGTAGGCAGCCCAGAATCAGGATTTCGCCAAAATTTTATTCGAAACAAAATGAAAGAAAATGACCTGGAAATCAAGAACACTCGTACGATTGTAATATACAGTCGTACGACTGTTCATCAAATCTAAGAACAATCGTGCGACTGTTCTTGATTTCCAGAAATAGAAACGCGAAAACACAGCAAAAATGCATAAAAATGCACTTCAATCACCAGAAAGCAAGAAAAAAAATGAAAGGAAAAGAAGTGTCTACCTTTTTAGAAGCTTATCCAAGTCGATTAGACCCCTGACGTCGCTCCAATCCACACGAATTTGCACTTTTCCTTTAGTTTGGGGTTGAGAACTTTGGTCCCAAGAATCTCCAAATGTCAAGGTTTTTGTTGATTTTAGTCCGGAATTTCGATTTGTTTGTGAAGTTAATTGTTTAACCTAAGGATTTCTACCAAATTTTAATCCTAATTCTGAGAACTAAAGAAAATAGAAGAGGAAAAGAAGAATTTTTTGAGTTTGGGCTTTTTCTTTCTTTTCCTTCTCTTTTTTCTCCTTTCTCTCTCTAACTCTTTCACCAGAAATCCAAATTGGCTTTTTCTTCCTCTTTTTCTCCTTTTCTACTCTGATTTCTCTACTTGCTTGTCTTCAGACCGGAGCAATTAATGCTCCTCCACTTTCTCTATTTTCCTGCTGCAGAGGTATGGGCTTCTGCAACTGCTCCGACATTACAGTCGTACGACTGTAAGGACAGTCGTACGACTCTTCTTCTTCTTTTTTTTTTAAGTATAGAAAATTTCAGCGCTTACAGTGACCGTACCCGTTGGAAACACTGACGAAGGGGATGTCCTGCGCGTTCTCCAGTCTCTGAATCAAGTTGTTAGAGATCTTTGGACCTAAGTTCCCAAACTCAACTCAAGGAGAAAAGAACAAATTTGTGTGGATTGAAGCGACGCCAGGGGTCAATTCGACGTTGGATAAGCGCCCAAATGGTAGATACTCCTTTTCCCTTCTCTTTTTCAAGCTTTCTAGGTGATTGGTGTGGTTTTGTGCCTTTTTTATTCAAGTTTTCGCGTTTCTGTTACTGGAAATCAAGATCAGTCGTGCGACCGTTCTTGGGTTTGATGAACAGTCGTACGACTGTTGTTACAGTCGTACGAGTGTTCTTGGTTTCCAGATAGTTTTCCTCCAGTTTACTTCAAATAAAATTTTGGCGAAATCCTGATCTTGAACTGCTTACAGTCGCACGACTATAACATGTTTCCAGAATCAGAATTTCTATTTTAATCCCCAAAAATTTCCAAAAATTTCATAAAAATCAAAAAAATCCAGAAAAACCAAAAATCATCAAAAATGAATTTTGCAGTGTGCATTCACGACCTTAGATTTATTTTTCGGTGTTTTTACATTTAGAACAAAACCATGACGGAGACCCGGTTCTCCCGAAAATCGACCCACCTTGTATGCTAAATTAAAATAAACTAGAAAAATGTTTGCAAAAAATAATTTTCTCCCAAAACCAAAAATACAGGGACGTTTTAAAATGGTTTTCTAGGTCTAACCG
Source organism: Euphorbia tirucalli (assembly GCA_039660915.1). Taxonomy (NCBI): domain Eukaryota; kingdom Viridiplantae; phylum Streptophyta; class Magnoliopsida; order Malpighiales; family Euphorbiaceae; genus Euphorbia; species Euphorbia tirucalli. The sequence goes on from CM077639.1 coordinate 21,156,458, forward strand.
GGCCGGCCGACCCGGTTACCCCCAAATGCTTGACCCCGAACTCTAAAATTCCCAATTCTGTCCAACTTGAGTCCTATGTGTGGTGTGCTATATATCTATGTTAACCATCTGTTTTGCAGCTTTAATTTCTTTATTTTTATTTTTTATGTATTTAATAGATCAACTCGTGTATTTTAGGCAATTGTAAATTTTTCTTAGATCCTCGTATATTTTAAGTGCTTGTATTGTGAGGCTGAGAGTTTTTATTTTTCTTTCAATTGGGTTGTAAGCCTCTTAAATATTTATTCTTTTTCTTTTATTTTGTATTATTATGTATGAGCGCCGCATGTATTTATTCAATAAAATCAATTTTAGCAATTTAAAGTGTCATTATAGAACGTTGGCTAATAATATTTTGATTAGACATGAAATAAGGGACTTGTCCAAACCTAGATCTCTGAAAAGTGTGGCAATTCCCGCTTTGGTTCAGCTACACTGTAATTTCCCAGTTGAGCTGAGCTGGGTGGCGACTCCTATACTTTTTATCGAGATTTAGGTCTCGATTATTTTATGAAATAATTAATCTTCTAAAAATGAATTTCCAATTTAAAAAACTCCAAGTGAGGGAGGGTCCCGCCCGAAATCGTGGTGCCCCTTCCGAAAGGGAGTCTCGCTTTCCATCGAAAACGTCGTCTTCTCACAATATCCATACGTATAAAAATTCAAAAACCAAAATATTATGACATACAGATGGATTTCGGCCGAAAATGATTGTAGCAGAATGTTTAAAATGGAAAACAGGCTGTTTTTCAGCTGATCGGGATAGACGAGAAATCTATCCCTGAGGAACAGAGCCGGCCAGCTCTAGGTCAGAGCCGTACGGCTGTGTTCATGAAGAACACAGCCGTAGGGCTATGGTGGGCAGCCCAATCTCTGGATTTTTGCAAAAATGACAGAAACGCACAGGAAATCAATGCAAATAGGTTTAGGGCCTCTCAGAGTTTACCTTGATTGTTGTTTGGATGCTTGTAGCATCAAGAAGTGGATTGAAAGCTTTGAAATGTGTCCCGGAGACTCGACCCGCCGAATCTCCCGACGGTCTGAAACAATCCGAAACCAACCCGAAATGATCCCGAATCAATGAGTGAAAGTTGTAGAGTTTGTCAACAATATTTGGAGATTGATTTTAGGGTTTTAGGAGATTGTATATGGGAGTTCTTTTGCTCATTTTCTCTCCCTTTTGTTCTCTCTGTCTTTTTTTTTAACCGAAAAAAAACCAATCCTCAAAACTCAGCCACTGCTCTCTTCTCTTTTTGTCTTTGTAGAGCAACTTGTTTTGGCCACTAGGGCCGGCCAGCTCTAGTTTGCACTATAGCTGGCCGGCTCTGGTTTAAAAACCAGAGCCGTCCGATTCTACTAAAAATTAGGGTGAAATTTCGAAAGTCGGGCATGCAGACTAAACCCTGGAAATGATTCGGGAGATCTTTTCGGGGCTTCAGATCCTGGATAGCCTAGATTTCAGGACGTTTGAGATTTTTCAGGCAATATTCCGGTCGCTTTCAAGTCCTATTCGAGTCCGTCCGGTCCACTAAGTGATTCTCATCTCTAAGGTCGGGAAAAAACCCGTGCTCACAGGCTGCCCCTCATGAGATCAAAGTCCACTAGATCAGTAGCTTATGTCTGATTCGAGTTTGGTCTCAGGATTAGGAGCACGGTGAGTAGGGGAAAATAAAGCGTACCTGGGGGTTTCCCTTGTGTCAGCCTTTGTGGCATTGGGGACTTGCTCCTGTCGAAGTGTGGAACAGTGGTCTTGCCCGAGCTATCTGGATTGCCTTCGACAGGACTTTTTGGGTTTAATTACCTCAAGGAGGGCTTTTTTTAGTTTGGGTGCCTCAATGAGGGCTTTTTTGATTTGGTTGCCTCAAGGAGGACTTTTTCAGTTTGGGTGCCTCAATGAGGGCTTTTTCGATTTGGTTGCCTCAAGGCGGACTTTTTCAGTTCGGGTGCCTCAAGAAAGGCTTTTTTCAGTTTTGTTGCCTCAAGGAGGGCTTTTTCAGTTTGGGTGCCTCAAGGAGGGCTTTTCTAGTTTGGTTGCCTCAAGGAGGACTTTTTCAATTTGGTTGCCTCAAGGAGGGCTTTTTCGATTTGGTTGCCTCAAGGAGGGATTTTTTCAGTTTGGTTGCCTTAAGGAGGGCTTTTTCGATTTGGTTGCCTCAAGGAGGAATTTTTCAGTTCGGGTGCCTCAAGGAGGGCTTTTTTCAATTTTGTTGCCTCGTGGAGGGATTTTTTTCCAGTTTTGTTGCCTCAAGAAGGGCTTTTTCAGCTTTATTGCCTCAATGAGGGCTTTTTTTAGTTTTGTAACCTCAAGGAGGGCTTTTTTTTAGTTTGGTTGCCTCAAGGAGGGCTTTTTTTTCTCTATTGGAGATTACTCTCGAGGATATCTTGAAGTTGTTTTGTGTACGTATTCATTCCTTGATCGATAATTTTGGAAACAAAAATTTTGCCCCCTCAATCAAGAGTAAATACAATTGAATTGTTTTGCCCTCAGATACCTGTTAAAGGCAAGAAATTCCCTTCTCAGGATTATATTGGTGTGAACAAAAACTCTGATAGTTGGGGAGGTTTTCATACCTGAGATTTAGAGTCGTATGGCTCTGATTTACACGCTATGACTCTGAGGGTGCCCCTGGATTAAATCTTTTTTGTCCCAGGAAGGTCCCTGATTTGGAATGACCTAATGACAATGGTGAGTGCCTTATGAAATTAAATGCAAGGGCACGTATTTATGCCTTGATCAACAATTTTGGAAACAAAAATTTTTGCCCCTTCGATCAAGAATAAATACAGTTGAATTGTTTGATGTATGAATGTGTGCATGAGACCATGATTTGTGTCTGCACATGTGCAACATGATGTTTTTGATACTATGCTTTGTGTCTGCACTATGTTGGGGAGTGAACTTGTGACTTCGGATGATCTCCTATGGGGGCTGTTTTAATCGGATGACTTCGCCGAGAATGTTGATTCAGTAGGGATTTTTTTAGCTGAGAACCCTACTGGGGAGTCTCTAAGCCGTTTGATCCTACTGGGGGATCTGTTGGAGATTTTGATTCAGTAGAAAATGTCTTAGCTAGGACCCTGTTAGGGATTTCACTAAAGACTCCATGGAGATGATCCTGCTGGGGACCACTCTGCGGGGGATAATTTTATTGGGGATGGTACAACTGGGCCGGTAGTTGCCATTTGTAGTAACAATTTCATTAAAGCGGTCATGGGTTTGGATTCAATGGCCTACTGATGTATGTTTACATGCAATGGCACAGTGCATGCAACATGAACATCTAAGCAGAAAATCAAACGTGCCTAATATCATTATGATGACACCAAAATGAGTGCAATAGTAAAATCAAAAGTGACTCTGACTCTGAACGTCACTCTTTCCTTGTTACCAACTTGTCCTTTCGGTTTTCCGTGTCAGAAATCCTCTCATTGGAGATTGTTGTCATTTTTTTTTTTTTTTGAAATGATGACTAAGTTTGCAAAAGTACACCAGCCAAGTGGATTTCTTAGCACTAGCTTGCCTTAGGATTGGGAAATGCGCTTCGACAAGTCTGTTGGGGATCATGATAGGATTATCCTTGATGATGTTCTGTGGTTTAACTTTTGCCTGCCCCTAGTGTAGGAGGTTTGTGTTCAGGTGTTTGGTTGTAAAGCACTTTATTAGATCTGGTTTGTTGTGTGTGGCAACCTATATATGGACATTTATATGCAATGGCATGATGCATGCATATTGAACACCAAAACAGGATATGAAACATTTATGATATGATGAATGTGAATGCATTAGGAAAATCCAACCCGTGGCTCTAATTTGGCCTATGTCCCCTCGTTAAACCTTTTTTTTAGGATCCACTGCGGATACGCTAAGGGCAAGTCACCAAGGTGTACAGCCGACCATTGGATGGAGCCGCCTCTATGAGCAAACAACCTGAGATGGAGTCAATTAACCACTGAAATCTCCAAGGGTCTGGAACTGTGTTCATGTTCTCAATTCACCCCAGATTCCGGCTTATGCGCAGTCTCCAAAAGTGGATACAGCAGAGTCGCCACTGTGAGCGGATAATCTAAGATGAGGACAATTAACCACTAGATTCTCCTAAGGTAAACTGTATTCATACCTTTAATTCACCCCAGATTCCAATTCACACACGGTTGCCAAAGATGGACATAGCTTTTAGTCCTTCAAGGTACGGCCTGATTCAGAATGACTTGAGTTAATTATGGTTTTCCTATGTCTGTCAACCACAATAACCCTAGAGCAAGTCACAACATGTCTAGGAAATGAAAGAACCACTAGTAAGTAGCCATTTCTGTTGCAGCTGAAGACTGAGCTCTTGAAATGGTTGGTAAAGGCAACTCTCCCCTGAACATTAGCACAGCAGGCTTTGCAAGTCTTTCTGTTGATGGGAACATCCCATTCATGATTGTTGAAAGCTTTGTAAAACCTGGTTGCTCCAACACTGTTGGTGAAGTTCACAGGGTTAGGTGTCAGTCTTTTCCTTTCCCTAACACATTTTGTTCAACGGAACCATCCCTTGCTGGGTTGGATGTTACTGGTGGGTGACCATCCCAAATATTGGCTTTTCAAGATGCTTCACCAGCTCCTCCTTTCCTTGGAGCCCAGCATAGGCTATAGTGCAGACTTTATCAGATGGGAACAGTGGTCGTCTTGGAGTTCCATCAATAGTTGCTTGAGTAGTGGCAAACTCCAGCTCAATTGAAGTAGGCTTATATTCAAATCCTCTCTCTGTCATGAAATCAAGGCCTTTCCTATCAGTCTGAGGTTACAAAATATTTGTTCTGAGGGTTTAGTTTGAAGAGAAGTGGCATGGGGTAGAAAGAGAATCCCCAATCTGGTATAGGTTGATGATAAACAAAGACTGATTGAGTCAGTACTTTGTCATAAGCCCTCGTTACCTTTGTGATAATGAGATGATGCAAATTTGGAACAGCATTAGGGTTCAGTTTCTTGTTAGAAGCCATTGATGGTGGAAAATGAGGCTTCACAGGGTCAGTTTAGCGAATAGGGTGAAAAGGGGTTTTGTCAAATAGGTGTTGGTGGTTTGGTTGTAAACGGAGGACAAAGGGTATTGAAGGTGTGGAAGAGATTGGAAAAGGAAAGGGGATGAGCTTTGGTTTTGAAGACAGGAAAGTTCAAATCTTTCACAGATAGAAGGGAAGGATCTGACAATGACGAGAGCTAGAGATTACCCTTTAATGTTATGAGACGCTCCAGTGTTAGCTATGGCGGCCACGTATGAGAGGGATAAAGATTTCTGTCTACACTGATTCCCCTTTTTTTTTTTTTTGAAAGACTAAGCCCAAGCCATTGCCACCTATTGGTTTTCCAGCTGCATTCAAATCCATGCATGTCATGTGTGCTTAATATGCTTTTTGGATGAATAGTGCATGCGAAATGTCATGTACATATGAATGTCACACGAACAAGATGATGTATGCACTACAACCAAAACTGCATCAGAGTTTTACCACATGATAGATGGTGAGGATGATGAAAGCCATTTGAATTCCTCACGGGTTGGAGATTTTGGTGGGTTTGGAATTTTAGCTTTACGGTTCCAGTGTGGGGTACCTTCTTAGGTATGGAATTAAGCTCTGGGTTTTGTTTTGAAGTAGGGTTTTGGGTTTCAATAATGGTTTTTTTTTGGTTTGGGTATCATGTGTACCATTCAAATTGGAACTCTGGGGCAGGGCCAATTGCATCCAGCAAGGATTGTTGATTTAGGTAAGAAAATGCCTCGGCAGAGGTAGTGCCATCATTTCATGTATTTATCTCACAACCTCACCTTTCAAGAGAGAGTTTGGTCAGGGCCAAATTCACTTTTAGGTTCCCTATAGTATTCAAACGGATGTCATGCATTTTGATATTATGCGTGTTGGATATGTCATTTTAGATGATCAAATGCATGCATAATGCCATGTACATTCAATCACCCCACAAGTAAGAAAATAATAAAATGCATTGCATTCAAAGCAATTTCAATACACCTTACAAACAAAAATGAGTCCCCTACAAAAAGGAAGCCTCTAAGGGTATTGATTTCCTAGCATCTGATCGTTCCCCGACTAGCCACCGCCTCGGCTTCAGTACCATTGCCCCGCTCTTGTCAGATCAGACCTGTAGCTCTTTATCATATTCCTCTCCCAGGGAAGTTTGAGGGATTTCTTTTGTGGTCCTTTTGTTTGCCACAGATCGCTCATTAGAGATAGACGACACTTTCAATTTTCCTTCCTTGACCAGCTTCTGGATCCTCCTTCGTAGACCGACACATTCATTAGTCTGATGGCCTACTGTCACATGATTGCTACAGAAGTTCCCCTTTTGTTTAGGTGTTGGCGCCATAAATGGTCTGATACTCTGTAGTAGGCCCATCTTTCTACAAATGGCAAATAGTTTGTTCACCGAACAAGGTCCAGAGGAAGTGATTGTCCCTTTATCTTAGGAGGGTGAGCTCCGGATATGTCATAGAACAGGGTCAGCATTAACACTGGTGTCAAGAGGTCCTTGCAGTCCCCCTTCACTGGTCGACCCCGGTGAGCCCAAGTTCTAGTGAGAGGGCCTTCCAAGGTGTCGAGAAAGAGTGTTGGCAGCTTTCGCATTCTACTTCTTAGCAATAACAACATTGGAGTCCGTGCTCTCCATGCCCCTTATTTTTCCTTCGAGCTCTACCACCCGGGCTTCCAACTTAGCGCATCTTGCCGTCAGTCTCTCCACTTTGTCAAGGTCACCCCTAGCATTTCCCTTAGCATCGCTGTCGCTTCTTCCTTGACTGCCTTTCGGAATCGTGATGAAGCGACATAGTCTTCCACAACATCTGTCATGGTGTTGAAATTCCTTGGATTGGCCATACTCAAGATCCTTTCCCCTGATGAGAGCACTTGTCAGTGTCAACTGGCGCATGCATAGCAGATACCAAATAGGGAGTAATGTATGCATGAATATGTGTGACATGATGTGCATATGCATGGATGGTGAGTTGTACACGTGATGTCATGTGATGTCATGTCATGCTATGCTATTCAGAACCGACCATACAGATGCAATGGATGTTGGTGGGGATGATGGATGCTAAAATAAAACATGGTGTATAAATATACACCACAAGGATAAAACGACACTCAAGAGTGTCCACGGGTCGAAGCAAGACATTGCTTGCAAAGGAAGTTGAGTGCTATGGATACATGCAGGTGCACGATGAAAGGACATGATTTTCGGTGATCAGGAAGTACTTTGAGCCTTCATGGATGACATGAGATGGAGAAAATGGTGTGCTTGGCACACGGGTAGTGTTCCAGCGCTCGAGGAGCACCTTGGGTTTTTGTGTGTTGAAATGATATGAAGTAACGTGCTTGGCACGCTAGCTGAGTTTCGGCGCTCAAGGAACACCTTGCGTTTATGCATGAATGAGATGTACGGTCATGGTTTGATGCGATTGAATGATTTCAAACGGGTGGAGATAAGAATGAAGATGATTTCCCTTATTATGCATTTTGGATGTTCCGTGGATGCCCCTATGCTATGCAAGAAGGCAATACAAGCAGACCGCGTGTGATCCCGCACACGGGCATAGGTTCGGTGTCTTTAGAACACCTAGTGGATGTCATGAAATGGTTACGCGTGGCCAGCACACGGACAGAGTTCTGATGCTTTTGTGGTACCTAATGGATGTTATGGAATGGTCGTGTATATACCGATATGCAGACAGAGTTCTGGTGCTTTTGATGCATCTGACATGAAATGATGTTAAAGACAAGTCACGTGTGACTTGAGACATGGACAAAAGTTTGGCGGTCATGAAACACCTCGTATGTTTTGGTAATGTCATGATATGCCCCTTATATATGTAGTAATCGGGTATTTATGGAACACCCTGGATGATTCGATAATATCATGAGCAATCTGATGCGGATCGCGACACGCAAGTGAAATCTCGGTATCTTCTTGACACCAATTAGGAATGTAAGAAATGTAATGCAATGTTTTTCATGTGACTCCCCACATAAACATAGATCTAGGACCGTTGTGGTTTCCTAATGAATGTGATGATGTAGAGGAAAGCCCAAGTGCAAACCAATGCGTAGGGAAAACACAGGTGACTTTGGGACACCTGTTATAAAATGAGATGATCATGATGGGCACCCTTGGAACATCCTTTATTATGTGTAATGGGATGAAATGGTGCGAATGTACGTGTCACACAAAATTCAGGTGGCTGCAGAAAATATGGTTAGGATGCATGACATACAAGGTGATGTTGTGCATGCAGAGAACAAATGTATATGTTATCCAAAATGTAGATGGCTGCAGAAAAATATGGTTAGGATGCATAACATATAGGATGATGTCGTGCGTGTAAGGAACAAATGCATATGTCACACACACAAATAAAACATCGTGGTTACACAGAAACATGGTTAGCACATATAACACATAGGGTGATGTCTTGCATACTCCATGGGAATGTCAACACAATGTACATATGGCATGCGGACAAGATATCATGGCTGCACAAGGATGTGATTAGTATCCACGTCATACAAATGTCAATGTCTTAAGAATGATCGTAGAAAGGCGTGATTAGAATGACACATAGATGATTGTGTGTATGTTTGATGCTTCATAGGTGAGAACAATAATAGATGTGATTTGTTTATTCCAGACGCTCCGAGAATGCCCCATGCTGTGTAAAAGATGATGCAAAAATCATCACATGCGGACCATCACACGGACAAAGATTCGGCGCCTTTGTGGTACCTTGTGGAGGTTATGAAGCGGCCACGTATGTACCGGCATATGGGCAAGGGTTCGACCTTTTGCAGGTGAAAATGCGATGACGTGAAATGGTCACCTAGAAACCTTTCCTTAGACAGAGCTTTGATGCTTTTGGAGCATCCAACATGATGTGACAAACATGTCGTGCGTACAAGAACACAGACGAACGTTCGGCATTCGTGGAACCCTTTGAATGAATTAATGATGACATGATATGTTCCTATATGCGTAATATGTTGGCACTCGTGGAGTACCTCGAATGAGTTATCAAAGTCATGAAACAAGTCCGATGTGGATTGCGATTCGAAAGCAAAGTCTAGGTATCATCGTGACACCAGTAATGAATGGACATGAAATGGAGACGATATAGTGATATGTTGTCGTGTGACCTATCACACAATATGACCTAAGATCTTTGTAACCTTCTAGTGAATGACATGGTGTAGTGAATGGCTGAGTGCGAATCAGCGCACAGGCGGACTACGGGTAGTTTTGGGTACCCGATATGATATGAAATGCAATAATCATGATAGGCATTCTTAGAACGTCGATTATTAAGTGTAAAGAAATGATATGGCATGGATGTATATGTTACACAAAATGCAAGTGGCTGCAGAAAAATGTGGTTAAAAATGCGTGACACACGAAATGATGTCATGTATGTTTCGTGGAAATGTCACACGCGAGATGTAGATGGCACACGAATAAAATGTCATGGCTGCATGAAAATGCGATTAGTGTCACATATATGTCGGTGTTCGAAAATGGTTGCATGAAGATGTCTCTAGCATAAATGTCACACATATGCATATGTATTTAAGAATGGTTGCACGAAAACGTGATTAGAAATGGCACATGAGATGATTATGCATTTTTATGCTTCATGAAAAAGTAAAGAGAAAATCACCATGGAGCAAACGTTAACACATGCAAAAATATGCTCTCCCTTCCGACCTTATTTCTCCTTTCGGTTGTCACCCATTCTTCCTAGGTGTTGGGTCTCTTTGGTATCAACGGGGGATACCAAAGGCGCACTCTTAAATGTCCAAATTTTAGGTTTATGCTTTGGTAACCCTAGGGAAAATTACTAAGCCATTACATGTGGGCCAAAGTCAAACCAAGGGTCGGACAAGCTCCCATAGCGAATAAACACTTCCCCACCATAGAACACGATGTAAGGTCATGTGGGGCTACAAGTGGTTTACCCGTCGGGTGTCTCCAATCCTGGCAGTAGAGGTAGGCCATCGTCTTGGGTAAACCAAGGTAAAACAGTGTATTTGAGGGGTTGAGAAGAAGAAACTATCATGATATGCAAAGGTATGAATAAATATAGTATTTATAAATTGATAAACGAATACAAGTGAGGTTATATTTCAATTGTTACCTAAATCCCTTAAGTTTTTATAAAAAACTTTTAAAGAAACTTTTAAAATCCCCAGCGGAGTAGCCACTATGAATGGACGACCTTTTAAAGTGGGACGCGGTAAAGCAAACCGGGGAAAAACAATTTTATCTTATGTTCGATTTGTGGAAAGCGGGTTTTGTTTTTCTTGATTTAAGAAAAAGAAACATTCGTTCATTGGTTTTTGAAATTCATTTTACAGAAAAGGTTTTCCCATTTTATAACTTAAAGACCTCGAAACCAAAATTTCGAAACCAGTGACAGAGTCGCCACCCGGATCAGCTCATCCGGGAAATTCCTGTACAGCTCCTTACCGAGCGTAGACTATTGTACCTAATCCAGAGATTCAGGGTTCGGGCAACTTACCTACTTAACCTCAAGCTTGTATTCGATTATTATTTATAAAACCATATTTATTCAATTTATTATCTTTTTTAACCCCAATTTCGTTTATTTTATTAGCCCGTGCTAAAGCAGAATACAGAAAATAAATTACAGAAAAATGAATCATCCGTACAAATATACAAAAGAATAATAAAGGCCGCTTATACAACCAAATTGAATAAAAAGGAGAAAAAGCTCTCGTCCCTGTGTGTACCGACGCACGGACAAAGTTTCGACACTTCGGCAGGTCTATGGGATGATATGACATGGTCGCATGGGCCGAGCCCACAGACAAAGTTCTGATGCTTTTGAGCATATGATATGAAATGATGTTATGAGAAAGTCACATGTGACAGGGACACGGATAGAGACTCAGCATTCGGGGAACACCTTTTATGATTTGGTGATGTTATGGACCTATATGTATACTAATTGGGCACTCGGGGGTACCTCGAATGGTGAATTAATGTCATGAAATGGTCGGATGTGGACCACGGTGTTATATGATGTTTATGATAAATGGGTATGATGTCATGAAATACGTCACGTGGATTGTTACACGAAAATGGGCCTAAGAACATTGGGGTCACTATTGAATGAAATGATTTGTTAAAATGGCCAAAGCAATCCGGCGCATTAGCGAGACACGGGTAATTTTGGATACTTGATATGTTATGAAATGGGATGATTATGGTAGGCGTCCTTGAAATGCCCCTATTTCGATTTAAATGATATGTCTTGAATGCTTATGACACACAAAATGCAAATGGCTGCACGAAGATGTGAGTTAGAATGCATGAAATACACAATGATGTTATGTATGTTATGTGAAAATAAAAATGTCAATCGTTAGTATGAATGGAAAATGGATGAATTAATGTTTTACACATGAAATAAAATGCAAATGGCTGCATAAAAATGTGGGTTAATTAACACACATATGTTTAATGTTTGAAAAAAGTCATGTGTATGAATCATGGTATGCTATGCACGCGTAGGTAGCAATGGCAATGTGTCACGAGACGGCGAGAAACACATAGCAAGTAAAACGAATTCTTCCAACCTTATTCCTCCAATTGGCAAAAATCTAACCGAGTCCTAGGTGGGGTTCACTTCGATCACCAACCGGGATGATGAAGGCACGATTTTATTATTTACATGCGATTTATTTTGGTATCCTAAGGGAATCCGACTATGGTTGCTTATATTAGTTCGGTCAACGTCGGGATAACATCAAGGCTCCCATAGCAAGATATACTCTTCACTTCTCCCCACTCAAGGGTTTTAGCGAAGGGGTTCGTACGAGGCTATGAGTGGTGTTTCGTATTCATGCCCCCAAGACCAAGAGGAACTTAGGCGACACTTCAACAATCCACTGGGCTATAAAAGGATACCTAACCTAATGCAAAAATGGCTAACTAAAATGCAAATAAAATACCAAAAGAGAATCATCCGCCTTATTTTAATTAGACACTTTTCAGGGCTTGTCAAAATTCTTTTAAGTTTTTAAGAAAACTTTTTAAGAATTCCCCAGCAGAGTCGCCACTGTGAGCGGACGACGCGTTTTCTACGGAACGCGGGACTCCCTTTCGGAAGGGGCGCCACGATCTCGGGCGGGCCCCTCCCTCGCATGGGGTTTTTATGAATGGAAAATTGTTTTGGAAAATAAATGGAATTAATTATTAAAAGAACCAAGACCTAAGTCTCGATGAATATTGTAGAGTCGCCACCCGGCTCAGGTCAACCAGGAAATTCTTAAGGTAGCTGAACCGGACGAACGACTGCTACACTATCCAGAGATTTGGGTCCGAACAAGTCCCTTATTTCGTGTCTAATTAAATTAAATATTACCAATGTTCTCGAAATGATATTTTAAATTCTAAAGTCAATTTTATTGCATATAAAAGGCATACAGCGCGCATACAAATACATAATACAAAAAAAATAAAGAAAAGAAATAAATATTAATTAGCCTACAACCAAATCGAATGGAAAAATAAAAACTCTCGCCTCACTTATACAATCGCCTAGAATACACGAGAATCTAAAAATAATTACAACCGCCTAAATACACGATTAATTCTATGTGGGAGTTCTTTTGCTCGGTTTCTCTCCCTCTTTTTCTCTCTATCTTTTTTTAGAACCGAAAAAAAACAATCCCCAAAACTCAGCCGCTGCTCTCTTCTCTTTTTCTCTTTTTATCTCACTCTCTCTCTCACTCATTTCGTTCAATCAATTCAGCCGTTTGACTCTCTCTGAAATCCTGCCTATTTTCGTTTGTCAAACCAAGTTGCTTTACTTTGCAGAGCAACTTGTTTTGACCACTAGGGCCTGCCGGCTCTAGTTTGCACTAGAGCTGGCCGGCTCTGGTTCAAAAACTAGAGCCGCCCGATTCTACCGAAAATTGGGGCGAAATTTCGAAAGTCGGGAATGCAAACTAAACCCTGGAAATGATTTGGGAGATCTTTTCGGGGCTTTAGATCGCGGATAGCCTGGATTTCAGGACATTTGAGATTTTCCGGGCAACATTCCAGTCGCTTTCAAGTCCTGTTTGAGTCTGTCCGGTCCACAGGTAACTAAGTGATTCTCATCACCGAGGTCGGGAAAAAACCCGTGCTCACAATATGCGAGTGGGAAGATCTTCTATACATATACATAATGCAGCTTTATGCTAGTTTTCTTTATATATATATATATATATATATATATATATATATATATATATATATATATATATATAATTTTGTTACTTAGGTGATACTTTTTTGATACTTTTTTAATACATAAACGATACCATGAAATAGCAATGTATCAAAATTGTATCATTATTGTATCATGAATGTATCAGATATATATTAGAATTATAGAATCAAAACAAAATAGAAGTGTGTTACTATTGAATAATTTCCTTTACCTGAGGCATCGTGTGTGCATATTGATATTAATGTTCCATTGTGTCATGTTTGTAAGAATGTGGCATCAACAACTACGATTAGTCTGCAATGCTGCCAACCTCGTATTGATGCTTCTATAAATACAAAGAGGTATAGGAATATGTTTCCTCTTATTTCAAGGTTGATTATTGTTCCTGGATTTATCTTTTTGAGCATGTAGAGGTAGCTTGGTCGGTTTTTGTATGATTATGATGTTTCCTCTTATGATTTTAAGTGCCTCTTTTTTTGATTTCCTAGCTTTTTGGTAATTGATTTTTGCTCCACTTTGGTGTCTCATATCACGTACTATATCTAAAGTTGTGTATATTCTCCTCAGTTTTAGGTATTTGTTCTTGATCATATTTGCAAATGAATATGCTTGTTGCTTGTCTCTTTTCACTATTTCTCTCATCAATGTTTCATGTATGTTGTTCATTGTATTTCCTTATTACAAATCTTTCTGTTTTACCCTTTTTGGAAGCTTTAAATATCTATGTGCATCTATCATCAATGCAGTTGAGGTAGTACTGTCTTGGACATGATTTATTCACCTTATACTAGAAATTTTTGGTTGAATTGCATGATGACCAATGGCTTCTTTTAGTGTGTCCTTGTTTTTGTAGATCTGTCCAATTTGTATAATGCCCATGTGAGGATTTGTAATGTTGTTTGTTTTGTTGTTTGTTGTTTGTATATTTTCTTAATTGTGTTGTTTGTAATGTTTCTTATGTAAAGTTGGTGATCATCTTCTTTTTCTTGGTTATGTACTGTTGTGTACTGAGATTCTTGCATTTCTTCTTCTAGTTGTTCATGCCCTGTTATGTTTGACAATATAGCTACACAGTGAGCTGCAAAGAGAGTTACCTCTTGATAAGTTTATGATACATTTTTTATGCATTTTTATTGTATTAAAACTACACAAATGTGTGTGATACTTTTCTAATACATTTATGATACATTTGTTTTACTTTTTCGATACATTTTGATATATTTGTGATATAATTATGATACAAGTTTGATAAATTCTGATACAATTATAATACTTTTGTCATACCTTTGTGATACTTTTGTCATACTTTTTGTGATACTTTTTATGTTATGTATGTGCTTAAATCATTTCTAACTTTGTGATACATTTTGTGATAAAGTTTATGTGATAATAGTACTTGTCTAATCTATTGTTTCTTTGTGTATGGTTGTAATACACAAAGGATCAATATTGCATGAGATTGTTGCTTTGATTTTTAAGCTGTAATAGAATCAGATTATTATTTCATTGTTGCCTTGCATTGCTGGATATTTGTCTGCTACTTGGAATTGTATTTCTGTGTCCTCCTTGTTTTGATCAATGTTGATATTTTCTGTGATTATATGTTTGAATTCATAGAATGTGGAAGTTGTTGATATTAGAACTCAACTTACTCTGTAGTTTATGTATATGTGATTATCCGTCTGTTACTTGGAGTAGAATTGCGATTTCTGACATTGCGACTGTTGAGAGGATGTTGCAGTAGAAATGGATTGTGACTTTTGTTTGTTTGTTATAGTTGTTTGAGCTGATCAAAGAGAGTTTGAGAGAGACCGCGATGGTTGAGAGATTTCGATTGGAGAGAGATCGTGATTGAAGACAGATCGCGATGTGAGAGAAATCACGACTTAGAAAATTGAGGTAATTTGGAATTTTTGAAACTTTGATCTGTTGTGTTTCTTTTATAGGTAGCGTAATTGAAGAATATTTGGATAAGCATATTTTAGGAATGTTTAATATTTTGTAGCGTAATTTTGGAATTTTTAACAACTAACATAATTTTATCATAATAATTGCAAAATAAGCATATTCCTCTAAATTTTCTAAAATTGTTTTTATTATCAACTAGCTTCTCCACGGGCTAGGCCCAAACTTATTCAAACCCACTCGATGAATACGTTTAAGTTGTAATAAACATAGTCAAATTTGAACAAAGATGATGTACATATGTGGACCGAGTCACATCAAATCTGACGCAGCCAGCCCAATCCCATATGCAAATTATTAAGTTTACCTTTGAGAGAAACTTATAGTATCTGGACTGGTCTCGTCAAAATAGATGGAATGTATTTTTGGTCCTATGTATATAAAGAAAGACATAAATATTGCATATTTGGAAAAGAATAGTAATCATTGAACCTGTTGACTCATTAAAATCAACCCACTGTCCTCAAGAATTTCAAACAATCCTCATATGTCTAATCCATTGTACGTGTATGATGCTAAATCCCTACATGTTTCTTTGACTCGATTGATATTGATCACATATAATTCATTTTGACAATTTACACATAATTACAAGTAATTAATCTTCATAAACAAATGAAAAAGTTGTGGCTGTGCCATGCCTTATTACAACAGATAGGCCAAATCCCCCGTGAAGCTGCCCCTTCAATGCCTGCGTCGGTATATACAATCACAAAACATGAATTTCATGTGTATTGTGCAATTAATGCTTTCTCATTCAGCTTGTTAGGTTATTGTTGGATTTACATTGCATATTTATGACATAACGAAAACAATCAGAATATTCAATTAAAGTAAGAAACTTAATATTTGAAACTAATTAGTGAAAACAGTAATTTAATAATGGATAATGATACTTCAACGTTAAACCATAATTATATAAAATCGATAACATCAAATTTTAATATATAGTTTCTGAATTAATTTATGAGTTTGAGTAATAATACTATAAAACCATAACTACAGTTCAATATCTAAATCTTAAAATCAATTATTGGACATTAATGGATTATTGTTTAGCAACTTTTTAGTAAACAATATAAAAATAACTCCCTTTGTTATTTTACATTGTCTTTTCTAGGGTTATTTTATTTGGTCATTTTTATATGATGTTTTGTACTACATATCTATGTTCGACAAATTTTCTTAAAATTACATTTATTTATGTTAAAAGAGAGGTTTAGAATCAATATAAACGATCTTATAATTAACATATAATCATTAAGAAAAAAGAAAAATATAACATGAAAAATAGTTTTAGGTGAAAATTATTAAAAATAAATTAGTCATTTTAATTGTCATATTAATATTTTTTTGGTCTTGGTGAACAACAACTTCATATTAAACGGATGAGAGATAATAATTGATTTTGGTAAGAATAGAGTTTAAACTACATTGCTCTGCAATAAGGTCTATGACAAATGACTAATTAGGGGGATCAAATACCTTCCCTATACACCTCATGTTTCCACGTGTGCAATTCTCGTGTGGAACATTGAATCCTCAAGTTATTGTATATATGACCACCCTTGTTTTGGGCTGGGTAATAAAAACTTAACTATAAAATGTATCATAGAATTCTAGATTCTGGTAAAGTTCATCTAGAATTCACACGAATTATCTTGACCTAGACTCTCAAAGTTTTAGAACTTTCTTTTTTGTTATGTGAGACCATCAACAAATTCAAAGCCAACATGTATATAGTTTGCAGTAAATAGATAATATTTTACAATTCTGTTGGAGTATTTACTCCCTTAATTGTAAAAAAAAAAAAAGAATTTATATTTTTTTTGTATTCTAATATTATTGATGTACTTCATTAATTATATTGAGACTTGTTTACCTAATGGAGTTGCCTTGTTAAAAGGAAATTTCAGTGAAAAGTTTAGGGGATCATCTTTGCGACATCTATTTGGACTGAATACAATCGTCTTTAAGGGGAAAACATTAAAGGAAGAGAAATATCTTCCACCTTACACTCGCTCTTTCCTCTTATTCGATTTCAGCAATTGATGATCTTGCTACTTTCAAAACTCATGATTTATTACTAGCGGTCGTTTACATTAAAAATGCTTCTACCAATTCCTAGGTTCGAATTGCATCAGTGTGGTGCCTCTCAACTAGTGACATGCTAAAGTGGAATATTGACGGGTCTTCCTTTAGTAATCCTATACTATCTGATATTGGAGGTGTGTTGAAAAACTTAGAGGGACACTTTCGTTGCATCTTCTCTTGCAAAGTTGGTGTTTATGATTCAAATTAGGCAGAAGTTAATGCACTCGTTAAAGCCCTTTAGCTATCACGTGACTTTTGTGCCAACTCTAGTAGACTGATCACCTTTGAAAGCGACTCAACTAATGTCATTAGATGGCACAATAGAGATTCAATTCTGAATTCAACATTGTTGACAATCTTCTATCAAAGTTTGGAGTTTATTTCATTCATCATCAAACAAGAGAAACAAATTCTACTACGGATAATCTTGCAAAACAAGGCACAACTTGATCTAATGATCTTGCAGCTTGGATGTTATAAAATGCAATGAGGGAATCAATTGGAGCAAGGCTAGATGGCTTTCGATGGTGTTATTTTTGTCTCTGTTATAGATTTCAGTTAGTCGACTAAGATGAGAAGACAGATAACAAATAGTCTACATTCATGTTCCTGGTGTAAAATTTAGTGGCTAAAATGTATCTAATTTCGCCAGAAAATGTTTGGATTTTTGGGCTTCGATTTTTGTTGACTAAGATGTGTCTAATCAAATAGAGGAAATGGAGAATGATGATTAAACAACAGTTACTTAACCCTTTTAAAGAATTCGGACAAGGCGGGATTGAGTGCGAAGAATTTGCTAAAGGATGAGTAATAACTCATTGATCCGGTTACTCGGATTAGGGTGTTACAAATTGTGACTGCCAAATAGAAGTTTAAGTAATGAAAGGAAAAGGTAATACGTTTATAGGTGATAATACATGAAATGATTATATAATAAGTTACAAATTTTGTAATACATCATAGATACCAGACAAAATTTGTGAATAATACTTGGAAAAATGTAGGGTGTTACAATTTTCTTTAATATGATGATATATCATTGCTTATAAAGAAAAAGCTTTAAGCATAAACCTTTATACCCATTAATGTTTAAGGAATACATACTCTATGAGTATTATAAACATTTTTTAGTAAAACTCAAAGCATCCAGATCGCATTTAAATTACATTTTTTTTGTACTAAGCATCAATGTATGTATCAATAATGGTCATACAGTATGTTGTAGAATGAACATTAGCCTCTCATTGAAAATAAATTAGTGTAACGAGTGACACATAAGTGTTGTATGTTAGGCGTTAACACAAGCCAGTTGGTTTTGTATTACATGAGTTCAAGCCTACATATGTGCTCACTTATGCATTTAAGCACAACACTCTCAAGGTTCACATTGAAAATAAATTAGACTAAAGAGTGACATGCAAGTGGTGTATATTAGGCGTTAACACAAACCAATTGGTTTTTTATTATATGAGTTCAAGCCTACATTATACATTTAAGCACAACACTGTCGAGGTTCACAGAATCTCTTTATGGTATCATAGCAATAGAATGCCTAATAACTAAAAGCTCTTTAGGCCCATATTCAAAGTCGTGCTAGAGTTTAATTTGGTTAATAGAGCATACACAAGTTGATAACCTTGGGCCTCAAGGAAGCGGACCAAGGAAAGTTTGATGAGTAAAAATGGTCAATAGTTACACTTAAGTGATAACTTGTCCTACATCAGAAATAAATAAGATTAAAGAGTGACATATTCATTGCGTAGATTGGGTTTTTTTTATAACACAATTGGTTTGTGTTTCGTGGGTCCAACCCTACATATATGTATAGAATTTGTAATTAAACCATTTGACCCAAAAATTTAAATTGATAGGTAAAGTCCAATAATAGCTTTTATTGTTATTTTTTACATTCCACGTACACGAATACCTTTTGGACTTGAAGTAGATACAACACAAGGCTACTTTACCATGTGCTGAAATTTAATCAACAAGAAAAGCTGTCAAAATTCGACCTCTAAGTCTAAGAGGCTCTGATATCATATCATGAAACCGTTTGACCTAAAAGTTTAAGCTGATAAGGTATAAAATAGCTTTTATTATTATCCCTGCTACTCTCCTACACATAAATGCTTATATTTTGGACTTGAAGTATATACAACATATGACAACTCTACCATGTGTTAAATTTAATCAATTAATAAAGTTTTTTGGATTCAAACTCTCGACCTTTAGATCTAAAAAACTTTAATAACTTATCATAGAACCATTTAACCGAAATTATTATTATTTCTGACACAATCAGAACCAATACTTTCAAAATCAACTAAACATCTTTCGCATACCACCTAAGTACCTCTACATCATTAAATTAATGTACGAATTCTAAATTTAAAATAAATAAATTAATACGTAGTTTACTTAATAATAATATAGATAAAAAAACATTTTTAACCCTTATACTATCAATTAATTTGCCTTTTAGCCTCTATCGTTTTAAAGTTTCCCTTTTAACTCCTGTCATATTCAAAATCATACCCAAGTGAACCATAATTGATCAGTTTTTCCTTCATTTTTAATTCTTCTGATGGTAAAAAGATCAATCATGGTTCAGATAGATACAATTATGTATAGTACATGGGCTAAAATGACAACTTTTAAACTACAGGAGCTAAAAGGATAATCAAGTGATACAACAGGGGCCAAAAAGGTCATTAAGCCTAATAATATACCTTCATGAAACATGGACGTGGGATGTCTAAGATTGAAAATCTATGGCGCCTTCAATCTTAATTTACAAGACGTAATTTGGACATACCTTGTAAGTTAATTAAAAAGAGATGGTACCAGCTAATTAAGGAGATGCCAAATTTATTTTTCATCTTCTAGGAAAATGGCAACTATTATCTTATGGCAATGCCCATGATGTCAATGTCTCAAATGAGTAGTTAGAGATCCGAATATGCTGTAATTCAATTGATAATGTTTTTTTATAAATTGTTTTTAATTTTTTAATTTTTTTTCTCTTTCTTATATATGTTTTTGGGTAATAATTTTGAATTTGCCCATACCATTAAAGACTAGCCATGTGCTTATCCTATCTTAAGTGAAAGCATATATCAAAAAAGATCTAGAAGCCTATAGCTAGAAAATTTCATGTGCTTCTTCCGAATCATTCAAAAACATGAAAATTGTTTCAGCCGTTAAATACACCAACTTGATATATGCATGTGATGTGCCAATGTGAAACTGATCTGACTTCTGTTTACTTTATTAATTAATTTTCTTTATTACGTTTCCGTATTGAAATATATAAAATGTTTGACGAATATGTGCCAAAAGTCGGAAAAAAAAAAAAAAAAAAAATTAAAACAACTATTTGTTTTGGGGTCCAAGTTTCCAATCCTATTTTAGGACAAAGCCTCAGGAGTATTCTTTTTCCAATTTTAGTTTATTTTGATACCTGATATTTTAATTTGATACCTGTAAATAGTAAATTAAATTAAAAGTGTGATGTAACATTTTATGTCTTCAAAATTGTATTTCTAATTTAGAATATGTTTTGACATTTTTACAAAATTTTTTAATAGTTACGTCAGACTGAATTTCTCTTTTTTAATCAGAAATTCAATGCATGCAATTATAATTAATTGATATTTCAATTTCATGGAACTTTTCGTTAGTTTACGTTTATCCGATTGAGGTTTTAAGAAAAATAAAAGCTACAACATTTCATTCATTTGTAAGTAGAAAAATATTGTATGTTTTTATTGTCAAAAAAGTCATTTAATTGTTTTACATTGTTAGCAAAATAAGGAATTCAACTACCAATGTCAGTTTTGGCTAACATGCCACATTTGACTTGTTGATTTTACGGATGACATGTAACTCAACAATGTGATAAACAATATTAGCCGCTGACACTATAAGCATATGAGTTTTCTTACATTGGAAAATACTACATTTCACCACCTGTAAATATAAAACTACTTTTTTTCATACTTTTCCAAAATTTAATGTGTTTCTCCTACATGCTAAACCTATTGACCTCAAATTTATTCAATTACACTTTTAAATTTTACATAAAAATCTATCAAACTCAAAACTCTTTCATTTTTCTTATTAGCCTCATTCACTTATTTTGATTTTTACCACTGAAAAAAGAAGTTGATATGGTTCAATTGTAAGTTCATGAACCTAACTTAATACATACAACAACTTGACAACATATAAAATAGAAGTAACCTTTTAAACTTGAGCCTAACTTTGTCACAAAAAGGCACTTTAAATTATAATGAAATCCAATCCACCGGTATAAAATAAAACAAGCCTGTAGCTAATCTTAAAAAAAGATTTCGTAGATTTTTAAAGCGTTGGACTCAATGCATAACTGAGTTTATACATGGGATTGAACCCAAATAATATTAAATTAATGAACTTATATTAAAAGTTAATCTACACGAATTATAATTTACATATGTTACTTTTTATTCTTACCTTTTCCTAAGGTGGTGTAACGTGTATGTGTGTGTGTATATATATATATATAAAGTAAAATAATAAAGTGAATTTCTGTGTTAGGTAATATATAAATAACTTAAGTTGACAACCTTCCAAGAAGTCAAGTTGGGTTCAGGTCCACAACCACAGTTGCAGGTTGGTACAAGAGAAAGAAAAGAATTTTAAAATCAATACCTAAATAACTGAAGTCTGAGGAAAACCATGTGACCACCTTCATGTGGTGGGATCCCATCCCATTTGGCCTTTTTGCAACTTAACCAAATCATATCCTACCTTCACTCTATAAATATCAACAACACTAAAATTAACTAGTATTGGGTTCCTGCTGCAAAAAATCTTAAACACATTAATTTGGGTTTCAAATTAGCAAAATGGGGATTCAGTTGCTATTTAGTGGAAAGCAAAATCACAAGAAACAGCAGCCTCTGTTGAGCAGAAATGAAAATGTACCAAAAGGGCACATAGCAGTATACGTGGGTGAATACCAGAAGAAACGATTTGTGGTACCAATCTCATATGTAAATCATCCAATTTTTTTGGAATTGCTTAAAAGTGCTGAAGAAGAGTTTGGGTTCAATCATCCAATGGGTGGCCTTACTATCCCTTGCCAAGAGGATCTCTTCATTCATCTTACTTCTCAATTGCAATCCTCCTAAATTCATTTTTAAATTCATTATATATCCACAATTTTTGGCTGGATTTTTCTCCTCTTCTTCCTTTCCCATTGTAAAAAAGAAGAAAGGGATTGTAGAAATTACTATGCATAGAGCTCTACTTAATTTTTTTTGTGAGGTAGACCGGAATTTAATTAATTTGTAACTTAATTTTTCCTTTCAAGAAATTAAGGTTTCAATATTTGATCTGTAATTTAACAAGGGTGAAACACCTTCAAATGGGCAATATATCTAATCAGTGTTACTTAATTAGAAAAGTATAGCACCAGATTTTGAGTGCCAAATTGGAGAATGGCAACAATGCTATGCTCATTGCCAAGTGCCAACTTTGCTTTGACATTGTTGCAGCGTCTTTTTTTTTTTTTTTTTTTTTTGAGTAAAGAAATTTTATCAATGAAAGAATCGGATACAGAAAATCAAAAACAACCACGTATATCAAAAGAAAAAACACAACAAACACGAACACGAAAAAAACTCAAACCCAACCAGACCAATCGAAATTTATTCTGCACACACCACCCGCTTTATACAATAATAAATTTGTGGCATGTTATTGCTATAAACTTGTTTTCACAGGTGTTTGCGATAAAAATATTGATATACTTTTGCTCTAAATTTACTTTTTAACAGTGATTTTTGGATATTATTGCTAAAAATGTTCTCAATATTCTAAATTTTGCTGTATATTTAACCATTTTTGTAGCAAGCATAGAATTTAAGCTAAATTTTGTATTTATTATATAGTTTATTTTGTAGTGAGATGTCCAAGATTTCAGTTACTCAGCTAAATATTTTCAAAGACAATATAAAATAATATATGGGAAAATTTTATAGTAAGATAAATTATACCTAATATACAGAGCTTCTAATTAGTTTGCATTCTAAGAACTGACTCTTTCACTTTTGAGTTTGATCAATTCAAAAAGTTCTAGTATAAGTCGCAAATACACTAATCTCTATCAATGAAAATGACGTAATATGTTTTGATCAGACGAGGGTAATGTACGCCAGCCTTACATAAGAATCTCTCCGATTCATTATGAATATTATTTTCATTTAATTAATTCAATGGATTTGCCAAGCACTTTTTCCATTGAAATGCACATGGAATCATGTGGGTTTTCCTGCCAAAATCTTTTTAGAATATTATGTGAATGTGTACTTTACTCTGTATGTATACAATTATAATGAGAGAGAAGAAGAATCATGATTAATTAGTCACAAACATTAGTTAATCTCTTTAGTTATGATTTGCTTTAAAAGCTGGCTTAAGTTATCCTTTTCCCATTTGCATAGATGATCCATAGTCTGCCATAGAACTTTCAACCTAAGAATATGCCAATTATGTGGGACAGCTTAATTTGACTAATATTTATAATTATTTTTCAGTCAGCTGTAATACTATTATTATTTAGAAACCTCTAATTTTGGCAATGCTTTTTCAATTTACATGAGATTCCCACATGATATGCACATACATTATAAGATTAACGCACACAGCATCTACTTAATTATAAATAAAAGTTCACTAAATAATTATATAAATAAGGTGCCAAATACATGTGAAGCTTGATTAATTAGTCAGAACATAATCAAGAATTTGGAATCACCTGTATATCTGCTTTCAACTAAATCCTACTAATTAAGTCGTTGGTAAACAATCAATATATATGGATCCACACCCCACCACATTCATTTATGACATAACAACATGTAATTTACAAGATTTACATATTCGCAATCATATAATTGAGAGTCAACTCTAAAGAAAATAATCTTTTTAAAATTTCACCTAAATTAATTTGAATTTATATGCTATCACGGAAATCTTCATAAATGAACTATGGGTACACAAATTTCTATCTAGTTTTCATGATAAGCTACATATACCTATATATATATATATATATATATATACACACATGTAGTATGCTTTGTCAAAATTTAAATTTTCATCCCAAAATTTTGATTTGTTGAGATTTGATTTTAAACTTTTAATTTTTATAAAAATGTAGCTGTTGTAAAGGAAATCATCACCTTTAGCATTTACTTAAATATACTTCTCAACAGAAAAAACTTTGATTATTCTTTTCCATTTTCTCGTCTAATATTAAGTACATTTTAATGAGAAAAAAAAAAAAAAAAAAAAAAAAAAAAAAAAAACCTAAAATTTTCACTTAAAAAAAAGTTTTGGGGACGACCAAAATCATTCTCAAATGTATGAAAAACCATCTCCTATAATTTTAGGGATAATTTTTTTGTCCAGAATAATCGTGTCCAAAGCTCCGTTCCTGATTCTATAGATGACGGAAAATATGATATCGTCCCCATTTTCAGGGACGACATTCGTCTCTAAGACTATGGACAAATGTTGTCCCTAAAAATGGGGGCGACATCATGTTTATCGTCCCCTATAGAATTAGAGACGAAGGTATTGAGAACAGAAAAATTGTTCCCAATTGTGTGAAGGACGATATTTATCCTTGTAATTAGAGATGATTTTTTAGTCCCCAATTCTATAAGGGGACGATATTTGTCCTTATATTTAGAGACGATTTTGGTACCTATGTAAAGATAATAGTTTTTATTCTTACATTTCGGAACGCCAATTATGTGTTTGAATATTCAAAGAAGAGAAAAGTTGTTATATTAGGTACAATATTCGTCTCCACTTACATGTATATATCAAAAAAAGAAAAAAAAAAAGACTAGAACATTATACACAAGTCTAAAACTTTTATTTATAATTTTAAAATTAATTAAGTACAAAAAAAGTTTATTATGCATAAGCTCAAATAATAAACTTAATGAGGTTAACGTACGTCACAAATACACAAATAAAAATTCAAAAGTACAAGTATCAACAACTTCTTCACTTCTAGCCACAATGTATAAACAGAAGATCTCCATAGAAATCTTAAAGCCAACTGATGACCATGTGCAAGTAGTTTGTATTCGGTAAGTGATTTATCATTCTCTAAGGTGTTTCCAGCACAGTGAAAGTCTTTCGATTGAACTAAATAAGAATTTAGACTATTGCTACAACAACCTAGCTAGAGCTAGCCATTTTTCAAAATAAAAGAAACTATTGACAGAATTTAAATGCTTAATCAACATAGTCTACATACCTTGGGGACATCAAAATTTGTCAAATTCACAGCTAACAACTATTACAACTTAGTAATAAACTCATGCTAAAAGGCCCTTCTTCTTTCCCATGCATTCTCTTCAAGCTTGGCAATGTGACACTGATGCGACATTGGTAATGTTGTTGCTGCTTATAATCCTAATGCGCATAAACCAATTTCCCAAATTCAGACTAACCTTAACTATTAGAATTTAGAGCAAGCTTAGTGACCAATGATGAAGAGCTGCAACTAAGGCCAAAATAGTTTCACACTGCATTATATCCTGACAAACAGAGAATCTTGGATAAGTGGGAGAAGAAACCTGCAATACAAAGGATAATCATGTAATAAGTGAAAATCAGGAACTGCCACTTGAAGAAGCTAAGAATACAATAATTTTGACCCAATAGTTAACGATATAAACTCCAGATTCAATGGTGTTAAAAGGAAATAAAACAATCAAGAGATACAACTTGCCTAGTTGAAGTAAGACTTAACAATTAGAAGTAAGCTAGTACAGAGGAATATAGAATGTTTGGCTTATCAACAAAAGAAAGAGAGAGCAAAAAATGAACTAGCTATCCAGACTAAGCAATTTTCAAACTCAAAGTTTGATCTGGAAACTAATTACCTTGACATGGACAGTTACTAACAGGGAATTCAAAGCTGCATAAGAAAGAAAATTCACAAAAATAAAGACTAACCCTAAAACAATAACAATTCACCTTATGAATCAAGTATACAAATAACCTCATATAATGACATTTTCTCTCTAGTCTTGAAAGCTACTTTGTAAAATCAATAAAAGCTTTACTTAGCAAAGGGTACAATAAATGAAATTAATTGACATGGTTAAGAAATAACTAGGTAACTAATGCAATGATTATATTCGCAAAAGTAATGTCAGAATTATTATATCATTTCTTCTATTAAGGCTAATTGTCTTTGGGTAGGTAACTAAAGTAATAATTAGAAGAGTTGTAGGCAAATCACTAAACAAGCATAACCCAATTTCCTTGCAAGTGATTAACAAGATATATAAACATAAGAAATGGGCACGAATTGGTGCAATTTATACACTAAGACTCAAAATATGTATATAAATAATTCTAAAATAGCTTGATTTATTTCTTAAGAAGCCTAAAAAACTAGAAACAGAAAGTAACTCGTTTCTAACATCACTAACCGAAAGTATGAGCAAAAATATGAGTCAAAACTCTTCTACACTTCACAGCCTCACTCCTTAGCCCTTGCCTTTTCTTCTACAAGTTCATCTCCTGCATTTGTTACATATACCAAACTCTAAAGAATTCATAAATATAATCAAAAATTACATATTAGGAGGTTTTTGAAGCTATTATTAAGATTATCATGGAAGATTATGATTGATATAATGAAAACAAACCCTTTTTATAAGTAATTCATTATCATTATAAAATCTAATACAAGTTCATGAAGTAACTGCTACTCTCATAAATAATATAAATTTCCTCCAACACCCACAATTCAATTCAGCTCATAAGTCTTACAATTCGTGCATTACTAAACAAAGTGATTCCTTAAATTTGATAACTTGACACTAGTTAATAGTAAACTCCACCTATAAAATCTGGAATCGGTATCTATTTATTAGACATCCAACACCCATTCGGAGTTGTATTGAAAATTCAAATAATGCATTTTCAATAAACACAATCACCAAACCTATTAGCAATCTAACAAAAAGACCCTTTCAATTGGAAATTGACAGTTCCTACAAATTTGTAATTGATAGTATCATGAATGTACCCAAATCTAGTGCTCATAATCCAAATGGATATCCTTAATTCATTGATTATGGGTTTAGATATAAGTAAGAATTGACTAATGGAAGTATTTCACAGAAGAAAAGCCATTGTATAACAAGGTCAAGATAGCCCATTGCAACAACTAACAATCTTTAAAAAAAAGTAGACAATCATAAAAAATGAACCAGAGTGATTAGAGTGGCCGCAAGTAGAATAAGATAGAAAAAATTAATAATAAAATTGGAACATACCATGAAAAGATACAAAGTGAAATCATGGGACAAAGAAACAAAAAAAATGAAGAAGAAAGAGGAACAGATGATGAGAGTCACACGATGACTCTAACGAACGAGAAAGAAAAGAGGAGGAAGGGCAGGGCAAAAGACGTGGGCAAAAACGATGAAGTTATGAATTGGGATTTGATTTAGTGGCACTTAATAGTAATATATAATAGATTAATAAATTAATAACCGTGTATTGATTAAATTAACTATCCCCTATCCCAAATCAAAAAAGAATTGGAGAAGTTATATATAATGGTCCTCTATATTAGTTTTAAAATTACAATTGAGGACCATATATAAAAGTTGTCCTCAACCATTTGTCCTCCAAGCTTCTTTTTTTGTAGTGTTTTAATGATATCAAAATTTCAAAAATCAAATGTAAAATTTGACAAAATATTGGATACAAAATATAATTTTTAGTAGAAGTATGTATACGATTTAACTATAGTTAGAAAAATACTTAACAGTAGTTAGATGTTAGTCAGTCCAATTAGTTAGTTATAACTAACTAAACAAATAACCACATCTACATGTTTTATATATGCATAGCATATTATTAGCTTTGTAATTAATTTAAGTATGAGCTCATTGCTTATGACTCATCATAGTAGAGTTCGTCTTCTCTTCCACATTTCTCATTCTTGTTTTGTTCATAATTAAGGCTTAATTGCTAGATGGTATCAGAGCTTGAAAAGATCAAATAATCGAGATTTATAAATTTTTCTTTGTTTTCTGCAATCGCGATCAGAAATGGCAAGACCAAAAGACCATAGTGGTGGAACTAAAGAGGAGGAGCATGGAAATGAAGATACAAATGGTGTTAAAGGATTGCAAAAAAAAGGATGAATCAATCATAGATCTGTAAAATTCTGATAATTCAGGTTTGGTAAGTCCACCTCTAACTGCAAACAACTATTTTACTTGGCTTCGAGCAATCAAAATTGGTTTATCAGTGAAAGAAAAACTAGATTTTGGGCTTAGAGGTGATTTTGAACCTCCTCATGATTCTATTTTATAGAAAAAGTGGAAGAAATGTGACAATATGGTCTTATCTTAGCTTTTTGGTTCAATCTCGAAGAATTTAATTGAATCGTTTCTCTACGTAAGGACAACCAAAGAACTTGGGGTTGAATTAGAGGAGCGTTTTGGAGAATCCAATGGCCCTCTTATTTACCATATCAAGAGGGAATTGAATATTGTTCAACAAGGCAATATGCCAATTTTTTTGTATTTTTACTAAGTTGAATAAGTTATGGGAGGATTTGACAGATTCTAACCCAATTTCAATGTTCTACATGTGCCATATTTTTAGTTCAATCTTTTATCAATGGGTCAATTATTGAAGGAAAAAGATATTACAAACATTTTCTATCCTCATTACTGTGCATTACAGGACATGAGGACTAGAGAGATTGTAGTAGTAGGATTCATGAATGAAGAATTATATAGAAGGACAAAGAAGTCTTTTCATCCTACAGTTTTGAAGAGGGAGAATTGTAATGTAGTTAGCTCTCATTTGAATTCTATTTCACTTATTTAATGTAATTATGTAAAGAATGATTTACTATAGCATTATAAACTTAGCCATATTTCATGTATTCCTGATGTTAAATGTTAAAAGATATCATATCCTTGTGAGATTTGCCTTTTAGTTAAACATCATGGAAGTGCATATCCAAAGAGCACTTCTATTTCTAGTGCTATCTTTGACTTACTACATATTGACATATGGGGGCCTTATCGTAAACCCTCTATTACAAGTGCCAAATATATACTTACTTTAGCATATCATTTCTCTAGAGCTCTTTGGAAAAATTTACTAGCTTCAAAGGCAGATATGACAGCAGCTTTGTAATGATTTCCACACACTTTGAAAATAAACAATGGCATAGAGTTTTCAAGTCATTCTTGTCAATTGTTATTTCAGTCTTATGGCATTGTTCACCAGAAATCATACCCTTACACACCTCAGTAGAATGGCATAACTAAGAGGAAGTACAGACAACTTTTGGAGGTGGCAAGATCTTTATTATTTCAATCAAGACTTTCCACAATGTTTTAAGGAAAAGCAGGGATGACAACACATTATTAATTTATTGCTAGTTGAAGGTGTGGCATGGCAAACACTTTATTTTTGTTATGGAAAGGATTCTAATTATACACATCTTAAGCCTTTTGGCTGTCTATATTTCATCACAAATAAGGATAATTTTGATTAAAGGACCTACAAGGAAATTTTTGTTGGGTATAAACATAGACACAATGGTTATCTTGTTTATAATTGTGAAACTAAGATGCTACATGCCACTAAAATTATAGTTTTTCATGAAGAGGTATTTCCACTTGAGAATGTTTCGTCAGATAAAGTTACATAATTTTAGTTCCACCAGCTATCATATTATATGGCTCTCCTGAAGTGACATAGTCAAATCATAATGATGAAGTTGTAGAAGAGAGGTAAGAAAAACAAGTTCTTGATGTTATACATGTAAAAAATGTTGCTGCCAGAACTAGAAGGGAAGTAAAGAAGCCTAGTTGGATGACTAATTTTGTTTTAGCAATGCAAACATATTCTGGAGATTCACCTACTAGATTACATGTTTTCACTATTAAGCATCAAGCTTTCCTCAATGATATTGCAGTGACTCATAAACCAAAGAATTTTAAAGAAGCAAGTGCAGATGCAAGGTGGGTGGAGGCAATGAATCAAGAGTTGCAAGGATTGGAACAAAATCAAACATGGATTCTTACAACTTTACCGAAAGGGAAGAAAGCTATAGCTTCTAAATAGGTATACAAAATAAAGTATAAGCAAGATGGAAGTATTGATAGACTAAAGACTAGATTGGTGGCAAAAGGCTTCAACCAACTACAAGGTATTGATTAAACTGAATCATTTTCACCTATGGCAAGATTGGTGACAATTAGAATCTTCCTAGCAGTTGCACTAACATCTAATTGGCCAATTCATCAAATTGACTTTAATAATGCATACTTGTATTGAATTGACTTTAATAATGCATACTTGTATGCATTCATTGATGAAGATTTATACATACAGATACCATAAGGATATATAAAGGCCAAATTAGGCCAAGTTTGTAAGTTAGTAAAGTCACTCTATGGCCTTAAGTAGGCTACGAGGTAATAGAACAAAGAGATGGCAACTAAGTTGCAACAATTTGGTTTTATAAGGTCTGTTCACGATCCTTGTCTTTATTCCAAGCAAGAGGATTCTAATTTTCTGGCAATTGTTTTGTATGTGGATGATCTTTTGATCACTAAAATATCAGAGGAGTTAATTATTGAAGCCAAACTATATTTACATGATATGTTTACCATTAAAGATCTGAGGCTGGTGAAACACTTCTTGGGAATCGAGGTTACTACATTAGAATCTATTTTGATGTTGACACAAAGAGTATATAGTTGATTTGTTGAAGGATGCAGCAATGCAGCCTGCATCTTCAGCTCTTCCCTCTATTTTTCATCCACACATGCAAAGTGAGCTTTATGCTTCACCTGATGTATGTCGCAGATTAGTTAGCAGGTTGTTGTACTTATGATTCACAAGGCTAGATATAGCTTTCCTACATAGCAGCTGAGTCATTATATGGCACAACCTTATGTCCATCATTACGATGCAACACTTCACATTTTAAGATACTTAAAGGGTACCTTACATTTTGGTTCTTTTTATCTTATGTAGACAACTTTGTCTCTAAAAGGGTATTGTGATGCAGATTAGGCTATGTGCAAATAGTCTAGAAAATCTATCATTAGATATTGTGTCTTCCTAGGAGATGCTTTAATATCTTAGAAAACTAAGAAACATGCAACTACGAGCTATTTGTTAATTGAGGAAGAGTATAGGAGTTTAGGAACCACAACTTGTGAGCTTAAATAGATCACATAATTGTTCAACAGTTTGAAGTGCCAGTTTCTCTTCCTTTTCCTCTCTATTGTGACAACACAGCTATCATTTCAATTGCAGCTATCCTCTAACAAATCAAGAATTTTTTTTTTTTTTTTGTGTGTCAAAAAGAAGACTTGTGGTTTCAAAAGTTAGCAAAAAAATGATAACTAGCATTAAATCATGACATATAAGAGGACATTTTTATCCATTTTGAATTGAAAATTTTCAAGTTGGTTAATAAAATACAATAGACCTTTACAATTAATTTTTCAAGAAGTGCAAATATTTTTTAATTAAATGGTGATTATAAATTTAAAAATATCACAAAAAAATTATGAAAAATATTCAAATCTTGATGTAAAATTCTTAAATAATATGGTTAAACTATTAGAACGCTTAATGAACAAAAATGACATATATCACATCATCATTTTTTAATGAAAAATGTTAGTTATCCTTTTGCTAACTTTTGAAATTACAAGTCCATTTTTTATTTTAAAAAAAAAACAATCTTTGATTTGTCAAAAGGTGGAACCACATGGGTGGTTTTTTAAGTTATCCTAAGTATTAACAATACCTCAATTTAACATTCCAACAAAAAAACAAAATTAATTAATTAAAATGCATGTCTTCAAAATATTAACGTTCTAATGTTCTTCTTTCTTCTTCAAATCATTTCAAAATAATGGGAAAATCTCGGGGAGTTAACGGGGAAATCCGTGTGGATTTAAGACTAATGAGAGCGAGGATAGAGAAGTGGGCAAGGTGAAGGGTATTACCATCCGCATCCCCATTAAGGGTTTGGGATAAAATTCAACTCCATCCCCATCTCATGGGGATTTTTTTCGAGAATTCACCTTCCCCATCGGGGTGGATCCCCAATGGACATTGGAATCCCTAATCCATTTACATCCCTATAGCTAATCCAATGGATCATGATTGCACCAAACACTTTGATATTGATGTTCATTTCATCCGTAGTTATGTTGAAGAAGGGTTCATAGCAACATAACATATTTCAACCACAACACAACTAGTAAACATCTTTACAAAGGTTTTGACTAGATCACAACTCTTACCTACACTTTCCAAGCTTGACATTGCTCAAATAACACTGTCAACTTGAAGGGGGAATGTATAAGTATATAGATGATTTAACCACAGTTAGAAGAATGCTTAACTATAGTTAGATGTTAATCATTCTGGTTAGTTTGTTATAACTAACTAAACAAACAGCCACCAATGTTTGGTAGTTCAGATGGTAAATGGTGGGCTAAGTTAGGGAAAGGACAGATGTTTGAGTAGTAGTACCAACATTGGGAAGGGTCTTAATATCATAATCCACCGAATTGTTACCCAGAAACTGGATTAGTCGGTATCCAATGTGGTGTCCGAAAACCAATTGTATTTACCCAAAAAAAAAAAAAAAACTGCCACAATTACATGCTCTATATATGCAGAGCATGCTGTTAGCTTTGTAATTGATTCGAGTATGAGCTCATTGCTTATGACTCATCACGAAGTAAAGTTCATCTTTACTTCTAGATTTCACATTCTTATTTTGTTCATAATTCAGGCTTAATTGCCAGGTTTTCCCTTTCACAACTTAGCAACATTTTCGACTTCCACTTCCAGATATTATATATTTGATGCAACCTTTTTTCTTTATAATAATCAAATAGTTTTATTGGATAATTTTTCTGTAAACTAATTAGTAAATGTCATTCTTGTAAATACAAATATAACTTAAAAAAATTACTTTTAGAAAAAATATAAATATAAAGAGAAGATCTTCTCTTTATGTTTGTGAGAATTGATCATCTTTGACTATTAAAAAATTACTTCAAAAAAGGTATAATAAAAAAGTGCTAAGCGTACAAAATTATCCAATGATTTTCGAAAGAATAAATTTGACTCTGACATAAAGAAAATTGTACAATTTTCTTTCTAATTAAAATCTGCTATAGTACGAGTAATTTTAATCCTAAAATCTACAAGAATGTGCAATTTTCTCTCATTAACAACTAACACCGTTGAAATAGCTCAATTTTTCCTTAACAACACTCCAGCTTACTAATATTACATGTGATCCACATCGTTTGATAAATAAATGTGTTACCAACATGTCACTACTCTTTGAAATTAACAAGTTGCGTATCGAGTAGTATCCCACCAACATGCTCAACAAGTGATTTATTCCTGTCATGAAACCATTTAATCCAAAAGTTTAACCTAATAGATAGGATCTAATTATTACTTCTATTATTATCTTTGACACTCTTTCGCACTTGAATACCCCTTTGACTTCAAGCGTGTACAACAGAAGCCACCCTATCATGTATTGAATTTTAATCAACAAATTAAGCTGTTAAGATTCGAACCTTTGACCTCTAGGTCTGAGCAATTCTGATACCATATCATGGAACCATTTGATCCAAAAGCTTAAACTAATAGATAAGGCCAATTATAGCTTTTATTATTACTTGTAACAATTACCTCCAACTCATTAACAACATTTTAGGTCATCTGCATTATATATGTTCTATATCGTTTAACAAATTAATACATGTGTCGTCAACGTGCATAAGTCATGTGATGTGTCACTAACATACTCGACATGTGACTTATTACCTCCAAAATATAGTATTATGTCAGTGACACATGTATGATATAACTATATCTATGAGACTACGTTGTTGATGAGTTTAGTGTTCTTAATAGAAAATTAAACAATTTCAACACTACTTAGCTTAATAAGAGTTGAAATTACAACTTATTATAGACTTTAGGGTCAAGTAGCATGGTTTTTATTTTGATGTCAAATTTTTTCTCCCAAAAAATTATAAGGTGAGTTTAACACTTAACCTTTACAAAAAAAAATATAGAAATAAATAAGAAAATGAATTTTTGGTATTTCACTCATTGAGTTGATACGTTTTTCATATGTCCTATTATAATTGAACACATTTAAAATAGTTTAGACATACGAGTATAACACCTTCTATATATCAAGTGATTAAGAAAAACTTAAAAATTAAATTACATTATATTCACATATATAAATGGAGCTAAATTTCAAAGTTAATAAAGCCAAATGTTATATTAAAAAAAAAAAAAGATCAATTGTGTTGAACCATAATTGATGAAGAATCAAATATGTTAAATCAATAAATCATAAACCAAACCGGCATATTTGGGATAGATAATTACACAAATTCTAATTTTTCCCGAAATAAAAAAGCATGAACCACATAAAAGAAAAGAAAAATATGTACGGTAGTTGGTACAGTATAGAATAATAATTAAGAGAGAGAGAGGAAGTCCACATACAGAGCTCCCAACTCTGCTGTGAGATGAGTGTATGCTTGGTTGGACCAAACCAACTCATAATTAAACCATTTTAATTATTTATAATCTTATTATATTATATTAATACCAGTTCAGAGGCCATGTGAGCCCTTGATGAAGTGGGTCCTCTCCCTCAATGCCCATCTCAATACAAATGCAAATATCCCTATAAGTACATCTCCTACACGACACTTGCTGTTCAACATTTGCTTTTTCTTATACCTAAAAAAACAATGGGTAAACTTGGTTTGCCATCCATGATAGCTACTGCAAAGCAAATATTGAAGAAGCATTCAAACGTTCCAAAAGGACATGTAGCAGTTTATGTAGGAGAAATACAGAAGAAGAGATTTGTAGTACCAATATCATATTTGAATCATCCTTGTTTTAAAGATTTGCTGAATAAAGCAGAAGAAGAATTTGGATTTAATCATCCAATGGGAGCTCTTACCATTCCTTGCAATGAAGATGCCTTCCTCATTCTCACCTCTTCCTTTCTTTCCTCTCAGCTTTGAACATTTTATTACTTCTTCATATCATATACCTTCATTCTTTTTTTCTATTTTTTTTTTCCTTTCTGGGCTTCTTTATATCCTTTTTTCCTTTCTATACTATTGCATGATATTGGAGGATTATGAATTATACAGCAACTGTACATTTTTCCACACATAAGTGGACAACAATCAGGTTTTTTTTTTTTTTTTTTTTCTTAATCTAATTATGAACCATATATCCTTCCAGCATCTGTATCTCATATATCAATTTACATTTTTGCTTGCTTTGAAACTCTTCCAGCTTTGTATATGGACAGTATTTTCCAACTTTTTAAGTTATGCAAAATAATTGTACTAATAATTCCTTACCTTTCTTTTTTCTTTTTAATTTCGGTCATCATGAGTAAGCCGCTGCTCATAAAATTTTAATTTATAGCATTCACGGATAAAATAATTGCCTACATAACTCATATCCCCTTTTATCAAGGAAGCGAGTGTGCCTTTTATAAATTATGACTGTCAAAATAAGTCATGACAACATGGTTTATAAAGACAACCCGTTTAAAACGATCCGTTTGACCTAAAGATAATTTATGTTGTGTTTTTATTATATATAATCATAT
Organism: Euphorbia tirucalli; assembly: GCA_039660915.1. Classification (NCBI taxonomy): domain Eukaryota; kingdom Viridiplantae; phylum Streptophyta; class Magnoliopsida; order Malpighiales; family Euphorbiaceae; genus Euphorbia; species Euphorbia tirucalli. The sequence continues at coordinate 21,192,611 of CM077639.1, forward strand.
AGAATATATAAATCACATGACACGATAATCTATTTTAATACCCCCATTATAGAAGGATACCAACTTAGTCCGCTCCTACTACGCACAGAAGTACTTTCTTATGGAAGGAATAAAAACTTTACTTTGAACGTTCAAGTAATCTAAGAAAATATAATTTAAATGATTATAATTTTTTCAATTTATCCTTTTTACTTTTTTGTTGCTATCCATAATTAAGTTACTAGTATGGTAAATATTAAATTATTATAATTTTCAACAACATTTTTACTGTCGGTAGAATATTTATAATTTTAAGTTAATTAATTATTTTGACGTAATTTGTTGGATTATATTAAGATTATAAAATAACTATGTTTTTTATAAAAGTAAATTTCTTTATAATTTGGGATAAATGTATGTGAATATATATCAAATTTTTACTTGATTCTATTCTAAAAGTAAAAAAAATATGAAAATTTATTAAATTTCACTTGATTTTATGTTAAAAGAAATAAAATAATTGTTACCTTAAAAACTTGTAATTTGTTTTGATATAATAGAGAAAAACATGAAAAAGCACAACATGATGTAATTATATACTCCCTCCGGTTTTAAAATGATGTCCTTTTATCAAAAATGTTTTTTTTCCAAAATATTTGTCTTTTTAGAATTTCAAGAGAGTATTTAATATATTTTTTCTAATTTAATCCTTATATCAGTAATGGTATCACACTTAAAAGGAAAAAAAAAAAAGTTTAGTCAGTTTTCTACTTGAAAAGAAGCATACTCTTTAAGTATAACTTGATTGTACTAATGATTCCCAATGAATGGGTTGCATATTCGAATAACTATACGTTGACAAGTAACTTTTCATACGCACTAAGTAAAGAAAATTTCTGATTAATGTGCAAATAATAAAGAGAATTAATTTTTGTTTTTTAATAGTTTATTACTTCAAAAGGGAATTAATTTTTCAAGCACAAAATTTTAAAATCAGGACATACAATTGATAAGGTTAATTTAGTAAAAACATAATATAATTTAGACATTTTACTATATACCTTCCACTATCAAAAGCTAAAATGACATCCTTTTGAGAATGAAGCCAAAGTTTCAACATCCTTTACTAAACACTTCCACTATAATTAACAAAGACCTAAAAAAAAGTTATAGTAAATCTCAAAAAATTTATAGCAGTGGGTATCGATCATTCACCTCGTCAAAATCACCCCTGCTTGAATGCTAAAAATCTAAACTAATATTTCCTCTGAATCAACTCATTCGCAGCAAATTTTTTCAATGTGTAATTTTCTCTTGATTGGAATTAATCATCTCTGCTCTTGGAGTACTTCTGTACTATGGTAATTATAAAACTGCAGTCATGTGATTTAAATTATAAAATGGACTGATATTACATTCAAAATTGTCAATGTACAATGGAAGATAATGTCTGCTCATTAAGTAACAATTAGGTATAATACATTACGTGATGAGGCTATCTTCACATACTGGCCCTTTCACACTGCTGCTTCTGTTGTTAAAGGCTTAAGCAACGGCAAAGGCACTAACTTGCATGGCTAATTTTATTTCTCTACAAAATGGCGACCATGAGCGACTCATAACATACAGTAATCTCTTTTGTTTCAGCCGGAAAAAGGTTTAACCTTGGGCGATATCCATTTTATTTATATTTCGCTGGAAGCAACACCAATTAGTCCTTTGAAGGAAGAAACTCTCAACTTCTGCCCATAATTTCCCAAAAGAAATTCAAACCACAAGGCAACAATTTGCCCCTTAACCACGACAATGAGACTGTGCATCCATAGGTCAGTTGTCATCTGATTATGAGGATAAACTCTGTATAAGTCATTCCTTTGGAAGAACTCCCCTGTCAGAAGAAATAAATATTTGTCTTCTTATTCCAAATGCAAATCGCCAGTTCGTATATTGCGCTGCTGATGAAGTATTCCTTTTCCTATTCGTGATAGGGATGAGTTCAACTCTTCTGGCCTTCCACTGAATGGAGAAGCAAGCTTTGGTTGGAGCCATCTTCTCAATGATATCCCGTTGATTCTAATCTTCCCATATGATTCATTCCCTTGGTAATGTATTCCTAACCTTCTCAACAAAGATGCAACCTCCTGGCCAAGCCTGAAACCATATCATTGACATTGAGATATATACCATATTATACATGCTCAGTGCAATGACTTCCTGTCATGCATAAATTATCATTGGAGACATTATTTCTTGTCAAAATCTTGTATTTCATAGTCAGTCAGTGATTATAGAAATACATTTAATTTCTCAACTTTCAAGCCACAAAGGCGCGTTGGTGTGCATAATGTAGGTCATTAGGCTTTTAAAATAGATGGTTCTATCCAACTTAAATTTATCTACGCATTGGAAATATTTGTATTTTGAAGATTAAGTCAAAGAAAGAAAAGTGGAACAAAGCTAAAGAGTTTCAAACGGATTGTCCTACATACTTTAGACCATATTCATCTTACCTAACCATATTGGCATTCTCGATACTCACATATACCTCATGCAATTGGATTTTACCCTTGATTACAGTTTCTACCACTATAATATTACGTATCAAACTCATAAAATTGACATAATTAGATAACCTTGAAAGTTGACCAGATTTCAGGATTTACTAGACCATTAGCGCAAAAGAGTTAAATAAGGTCTCATCTTAAGGTAATAATTGTGATACTTGTAAAGTAGAACTTCTCACCTTCCTGCAAGGTTTATCATTTTCTCCCCTTCAGGAGTCCTGATTTGTGCCGTATCTACAGACAGTAAAATGGTTACATTGGGTAATTTTGCCCCTGCCAAAAGTAGTGGTGGTAGTAAGAACAACTATATTAGTTATTACTCAATAGACAAAACATGCTACAGGCAATCTTCCCAATTTTCCTCCTTTAGAAATAGTGGAAAAACCAGCTTTGTAGATAAATAGTATGTTATCTTGTTTGTGTTCCATTGCTATTTGTGCTTGAGATTATCTTATTTCTTCAAAAATCAATCCAGCAAGAAGTTATGAGGTGATTACTATTGGCAACTTTAATTGGCATCATCAGAGATTTTCCCAATATTTTTGAAAGATATAAAGACTAGCATACCCCAGTGAAACATCAAAACCTGATGAAAATGCATTTCGCTAAAATCCAGAGAAATGTAATTAATTTAGTGATATAAACAAAATCTTACCACCAGCAAGCCGATGCTTGAGACCCTTCAAGGTTTTTAATAGGTACACCTGACAATACATCTTAAGAAGTCATCTTTAGAAAGGGAAAAAGAATGAAATAAGTAATGGAAACAATGAACTATTAAAATGCTAACAATGTGGGAAAAAAAATAAGAAATAAGAAATATCTGAACACTATTTTTTTTAGATTGTCAACATGTAACAGATTGGAATATTTTGGACAAGCCACTGAAGAGATGTCAAGAAGTCAGATAGTCATAAGACATCAGCAAATTTAGAAGTGCACAAATAAGAAATGCCTCGTGAGTAAGCATATGCAAGGAGAAAAATTATCAGCTCAGGGGCACAAAAGTACCATACACAAGCACTCACCTCAGCAATATGAATTTGCAAAGATTTTGCATCAATAACAATTGGGCTTTGGTTGAAGGATACAGATGGCACTGTTCCAAAAGAAGCAGCTTCCTGTAGATGGCAGGTCTTAGTTTGAATATAACTAGAACCCCCAACAATGAATTTATAATCAAGAACGAAATTCAGAAAATCAAAGAAATACTCCAGCTACCCGCTGACCTCAAGCAATGAAAAAGCACGAGGATCATATTCTCCAAATCCATCCACCAAACAACAAAGGTTCGAGAATTTTGATGAGTCAGCAGTAACACTCAGGGTTTCAACTAATCTTGTTTTCAGAGAAGCATCATAAGGGAGCCGTAGGCATCCCAAAACTTGTGAAACAACTTCCATTGTAGGTTTCTCGCCAGCTGCAATTATTTCACGGTAGACTGATAATGCCAGATTTGTCCTGAAGAAGAAAATCAGAAGTGAGAATACTTCTTTTGCATAATTGGTCAAGTATTCATTAAAATTAGGATATCCCAAATTAACTAGCTAATGTGCCAAATTGACATCTGTATGTCTGGGCATCAGCCTTCCCACAAGGTACCTTCCAGGGATCAAGATACCTAATGAAATCTAGTCCTACAAACTTCATTCTCTAAATGTCTAGCTTTGGGAGTGAAGGGAATATGTTAAAACGAAACACATAGGCAAACAGAGAACCTAAATCCATGTATAAATCTAGATGTGGAAATAGGCCCAAAATTATGACATTATCATAACATGCCCGACTAATACAAGTTTAGAGATTAGGCTTTGAAGAATTACTCTTACCAATAATAACTAGGGCTGGACATAAGAACCGGATATACTGGATCAGACCGAACATGCGAGGAAAAAGATTCAGAATTGGACCGAATTGTTGACTTTTTTCGAAAAAAAAAAAAAAAAAGAACTGGACTGGATTAGACTGTAATTTATCCAAGACTGGACCGAGGACCGGATTGAATTGGATTGGACCGAGGACCGGACTGATAGAACCGAGAATTTATTAGTATTAAATTTATGTTTCATATATAGAGATTATTTAATTTTAAAATTTTATAATATATGTGAAAAAAATAATTTATAATATTTCTAACTACCGAGTCAACTTAATTTATAATATTTTGATAGATATTATTAGAATTTATTTTTTTTAGTTGAAATTGTATAAGAAAATATATGTCCTTTTTTATTTTTAGGATTAATTTCTTATATTTGGATTGGACCGGAGTGGATCCCCGGACTCCATAACCGGATAGAACCAAAACCGAATCTCCGAATAACCGAACTAGACTGGACCGAAATTTTTGAAACAATTTAATTCTAGAGATTTATTCCTCCAATCCAATTCTGGAGATTTCTAAATCTCCGGATTGCACTGAACTATGCCTAGCCCTAATAATAACACCTTAAAAAGAAGAATAAGAAAGGAAAAAAATCACTTCAGAGAGAAAGAAATATATATATATATATATATATATATATATATATATATATATATATATATATCACTCTTATCTAGTGAGAAAAATGTTAATTACCACTCATTTTTTAACTGCGGCCGGCCCAAGTCAAAAGACAAAACAGGCTCACCAGCTGCACAAGTCTTCTCATATCTTCGCGAGCACATGCCTATAAATGATTAATCAAATTCATTAAAGATGGATATTCTTATATTATAGTAATATTTGGAAGATGCAAATGTTTTGTAGTATTTGATATGCCAAAGACAAGCTCTTATGCACAGAAATGAAGAAATTACGAATGAAAACAATATATGGAAAAGTTCTTCTCCTCGACTGGTCTGAGAGATATTAGATATCATTTAAATGGACATATTATTTGGTGCAGCCAGAATGTCAAATTGTTTTATTTCAGTCAAATAACGGAACAATCGGCCCAGAGAGGTTTCAGTAATGTGTTTTGATGTATAGAATAAAATAAATAGATTCAAACTGATAATCTACATCATCAAATAGATATATAAATATTAATAAAGAAACTTATTTCTGGTCAAAATATGCATATCTTAAAGGGTTCCAGTTCAAATCCATCTACCGCGTATTCTCAGGAGCATCCATCAATCCTTATCAATCAATGCTTGTGCCTCTAAACTTAAAGCTATATTCAAGTTTATTCAATCAATTGTGGAACCCAATAAGCATACAAATTCCTGCATTTTGGGTTTAAGAAAGTTACACAGATAATTACAGGAAAAAATTTAGGCAAGTAATGACTTCAATACATCAAACGGTAAATAATACATTCCTGACTCTATCAGTTAACCTTGTTCACCAAATCCAAGAAAATAAAATCTATAGTTTCAAATCATGGCACGCTTAGAGAGAGAGAGAGAGAGCATATAGTATACCCCAATTATAAGATGAGATTATTGGCTGTAATCTAAAAAAGTTTCTTATTTACCAGGGTGACATCTCTACACCATAAAGTCTCATTTGATTCTTTATCTAGTCTTTGATAAAACAGTTTAAAGTCATTGACACCAAAAGAAAGATTGAACCATACTGAAACTAAGAACAGAAGTAGTTGATATTTAAAAGATCTGAAATGATGAAGTAAAATCAGCTGATGTGCAAATCAGAAGATGGAATATACCAATTCAGATACCACAGAAGTGGCAAAGGCGTCATTCTCTTTGAAACTTACCAATTATGCATTTGTACATAATAAGGGTTGGGACAATAGAATCTTCTTTTACTTGTGAAAGAAGCATGCGACCAACCTCTAGATCATTGTTTCTGCAAAAGAAAATGAGAGGATGATGTTTGTGACATGAGGAGTGGAAAGTTAACTGCCAAAGACAGTAAACAGCGTCGCTGTTCCCATACCTCTCACTTGCGACAAAGAGCACGGAGTATGTAATAGTATTTGGACGCAGGCCAAGATGCTTCATTTCTGACAGAACTTCAATAGCCTTTGATAGCTGATCCCCATCACCTGTAGCAAAGTCTGCTTATTTCATTTCCTGTTCTTTATCAATTCAATTTTATGTGTACGCCCAGATTCTCACATTGCTGCCTATAGTTATATCTGAAGTAGCATTTGCACAAGCTTGCTCATAAAAATGCAATAAACATTATACGTCAATAATCCTCGTTTTCAATTTTTTCCGTATCTTTGCCTCGTCTACAGTATTATCAAAAAACCTCAGCATCTATATTAATTTACAAATGACTTTTCCAATATACCAAAAGTCAAAACGTTGAAATTTTACTATAATCAAGATAGCAAAACACAAGAAAATGTTATTACTACTCTCATAATAAACACCTAGAATTCTTCCAAGAAAATTCAACTCGACTACAACTGAAGAACAACCACAAGGTTAATCACAATTAATTTTATTCCAGCATTCAATTCCTCATGTCATCATATCTTTCTGGTCTCTTTTCAACAGCATCAATCCATATAGGTAATATAAAATTTAGCACAGGTAGGATCGTTAGCTTTCTACAAGGGCAATATAGATTATGACATACTTCGTGCCAAGATGGATAGTTTTCTCTCTTATAAAATAAGGTGGACTGTAATAGCTGATATATGCACCAAGTTTGAACTCTCACTCTCCTGATTTCTTCCTTTCTTCTCTTTAGTTTTCCCACTACTAGAAGTCATTCCTATTACTTATGCTTTCACACCCATATCCTTCATTTCTTGATAATGACATTAGGAGAGTGGCATACCACCATATAGGTATCATTAATTATAGTTTATTGCATTCTTAAATGAAATTTTTTAAATAGCATTCTTATACATTTTTATAAGTTACGATAATGATTAAAATTTAAAACTGCATAAGTTCTTTAGATGATTGTTAAGACTAGCCATTAATTGCTCATGCCAATAATGAATTGTTAGGAGAAATTTCACTTAAAAATATAATTTTATATATTAATTGGTTTAACTATCAAGACCAACTAATAATTATTTTGTCCCAAATAGCTAAGCAACTGATAATCTCTATTTTGAGGTAAGAACTCAAACTATACGGAATAAGCTAGCTTTTAATAATTTTAACAAGAGGACTTTTTTGATTCCTTTGAGAAAATATGACACATCTGATTACTAGACACAGAATTACCAGCCATCCTGAAACAAATATTAGACAGACTTACACAAGGCAGTGATCAGAGCATTCATGATTGAGACTGTTGGTTTCAATTTAATGGACTTGAGATCATCATACAGTTCCAGTGCCTTCTGCCAGTTTTTGGCCTGAAACAGAAATTAGCAACAGTTAGCTAGGTAACAGCCTTCATGATAATTCTTGTTTGAAATATATGCAAAGCAAAAATATAATGACCCTGAATCAACACTTTTCCTTAACCTGATAAGTTACAACTCCCATTATATGACACAAATGCTTGTGAACAAGTTCTATGGAAGTCATATAACATGCAGGAAGAGAAAGTGCATGTAATTACCTTTGATTAAAACCCTAGGTTTCATGATAAAAACAGGAATCAGATAAAAATTTAAAGGGCTAAATCCTGAACACATACAATTCGAGAATGAAGCCTGAATACATACAACTCAAGAATTAAGCCTAGGTATTATATACTGCTGATGCAAGACTGGAACACAAGAACTGAATCATAAATATGCATTAAAAGATCTTTTTTGTTTCAAGTTTTTTGCACCAAAAGGTTGCTTTTGTGATGCATACATTGCTGCAAGCTCCCATCAATGAACTATATGGTATAATTCCATATAGTGCTCCTTGACTCCTGGCTTCTCGTAAGGTCTCAAATGCAGCATCCACCATTCCAGCATGCCCAGCTACATCTATCAATGCACTGAGAAACATCTGCATCACAGCGTCTGTAAGAATTATTATGTATGAATTATATGAATCCATTCCCTCATTTATGCCCAATAACAAATGCTCACAGACTCTTTAGGTTTTATGATTAGTTGTTCAATTTGATCGTGTTTACTCTTTTACTAATCACTCCATGTGGAAGATCTTAATTTTTTGTACTTCTAGTCAGTACCTCATCAGGGGCCACGCCTTTTTTTGTCATATCATCATACACACGTTGTGCAAACTCCCAATCACCAGTCTGACTGCAGCAATTTACAGCTATAGTATAAACCTCGGGAGTGCCCTTGATATTATATTTGTTCATCATGTTGTATACTTCTTTTGCCCGATCAACCTAAGTGGAAGGCATCATTCTATCATAAACTTATGAAAGATAATGATTATGAAACAATAAGATGTCAAAGAACCTCTCAACATAAAGGTAGGTCAAGGCTTCTTCAAGTATAGTTTGTTATCTCTAACAAATGATATACACACCTGACCAGCCTTTGCACATGCCTTTATTAGTGCACCAACAGTCACATGATCAGGGTCAATAGGCTGTGTCTCAGCCCCCATTTCAGCTAACACATCAAAGGCACGATCCACAGCTCCTGATTGACCACATGCAGAGATAAGTGCATTGAAGACAACTCGGTCTGGCTTCACGTTCTACTGCATACAACATCTTATCAATGGATATCAATTAAATAATAGAATGTACAACAACCACCTTCCATGTAAATTATCATAGAACAAGCCTCAGGATTTTATAGGATAGACTAAGCTCCCAAACGATAAATGTAACCATATTTAGATATGCATAAATTTACACTATACCTTGGACCTCAATATACCATAAGCACCAAATGCTTTAGCCATTTGTCCAGCTCTGCCACAGCCATCGATTAGTGCTCCATATGTATGAACATTTGGTTCAACTCCAGCATTAACCATCTTGTGAAAGACCTATCATGGTCATCAGTGTACTTGTGAAGTCATTTACAACCAAAATCAACATAGACATTCAACTCTATTTTTCCATCTCTTTTTTGGTATGTGGTATGAATTGTATAATCGCTAGGGAAATTTGAAAATGGTATCACCACTCTGGTTACAGAGTCATATGGGTGGTAAGTAATGAAAACACTAGTCATCAAAGAGAAATGCATCAAATGGTTGAAAGAACCAGCTTAAAACTTAAAGGTTTAATTAATTATGTCCTACGTTGACCTTCGCTTTCACTTAAAAGCAATTTATTATTCTAGATTTAATAGGAGTCGTGGGCACTGATATTGATCCTCACAAAACAAAATAATAAGAAAAATATAAGGACTGAGACTGAAAAGGAATAAAATAACGGTAGAGCCAAAGCATAAAGGAAAAATCAAATATAACCACAGAAGTGATCAGACATCCTAAATTTTATCAGCAATGAAACCAGGAGAAACTAAGCAGAAACTTTACTTCAAACATTGCATCAACTTTTCCACTTTTAGCACAGGTTGATATCAAAGTAGTGTACAGTTTGCAATCAGGCTTTAGTCCTGCCCCCTGGGCAAAGCGTAGAACTTCAAATGCTCCTAAATCAATAAGAGAGAATTAGCAACTGCAAGTGTAATCACATTAAGTCATTACAGACGCTTACAAGGAAGCATGGATTTGTAAATGAACTTACCTTCTGAATCTTGTGAACTGGCACATACTGTCATGAGCATGTTAAATGTACTCAATGTTGGGTTAGGAATCAACTTGCAGAAACGAAATGCTTCTTCAGCCACCTTTTTCTGTTTGCATATCTTGAAAAACTTCGCATGGTAGATCTGAAAGCTTAGAGATCACTACAGTTCTAACTCTAATAATCAAATTCAGTGGCAAGAACAATATATAAGGGAGGGGCTAAATATATCTGCGTTACCTTGCTCATATCTAGCAAACCTTTTCTTTCCATATCTTCAAGCAAATCTACACACTCGGCTAACCTAACAATTGACTGAAGAATAAGCCCAAGATTTTAAGAAGGGACGAGTTACTTATAGACAAAATCATGAAAGGAAATTTCCTTAATTACAAAACTTTGAACTCCTAGCCATTATATTTTCCCTTTTATGCAACCTGTCAAGAACAGAGATAAAAATATCTCATTATGAACAACTGAATGATGAGAATCACCTTCCATCTCTGAGCAAACTATTGTAAATGTAAGCTTGCTGTGAAGGATAGTCTGTGTTGGTAGTATCTGTGCCATTTGGGGAGGGAAATTTTGTTGATTTTGTATGATCATCTTGAGTCAAATTTCTTTTTTCCTTCTCTCTTGGAAATTGTTTCTTTCCGATCTTCTCATTTATGTGAGATGGACCCCTTTCAAAATGTGCTAGACGTACTCTTTTCTCAACAGACTCTGGGGAAGGAAAAAAAAAATGCTCAAGTTAATCCTGCAAAAATTTTCACTGTTGTATAGGGAAACTAACATGGAAACGAGACTAGCTTCAGTCCAATATACAAAATAAAGTTATATGGTTCCTTTCTTGGGTAACCTGAAGTCAGGAATGACGGCTGCTTCAATAATTCTGCATCTTTCACTGCACCATTCAGCTTCAACAAAGGATAGTCATTGCCAATCAAAGAGGAGGCCACATTGAAACCATTTAATTTTGATGAAGATTTCACAGTTGACTGTTTTTCCTCATAAAATGTGTATATATCATCTCTACTAGATTCTTCGTTGATACCATTATGGCCAGAAAAATCATTCTCATTATCAACTTCGTGAGTTATGGAAGGTGAAGCAATGTTGGACTGCTCCACTATTAGTTGAGGAAACTCAGAATCAACTTCAGTTCTCTTTCTGCTTTTTTCTATTGTCAACTCAGAAATTCCCCTGGCCAATACAAGTGACGGCCCAATTCCTGGTTCGGGACTTGCAAGGTGCTGTGAAGATGACAAATTAGAAGCTTCAGATTCTACTGAAACCTTATGCTTTGGAGCAGCAGAGACAGCATAATCAGCATTTCCTAATTCTGTTGCTTCCACTGACAGAGAACTCTCGTTTTTCAAAGTGTTCTCCAATACTTGAATGTGAGTCTCTTTTCCCTCGATTATATAGCCGTTTTCTGCAGCTTTCTCTGCCAATTCTTGGGTCTTTACTTCAAGGGTTATCTCGCTGTGAACATCCCCAATGTCTAAACCTGATCTTCGTACAATGTGGTTCACGACATTTCTGCCGAATCGAGATAACTGATAGCTGAGTGAACCCAGAGCCTAAATCAATAAGAGATACTTGAGCACAAGTTGAACATAATTGAAACCAATTGGAGTGCTAATCAACTAACATAGCAAGAAAAGTAAAGGAAAAAAAATTTTAAAAAAAATGATTGAATACTGAGTTTACCAATTTAGAATTCTTGTTGGTGCTGGTGGTTCTGCTAGTGAAGTGGTGATTGAAGTAAGCAAAAGATACAGCAGAGAAAGCGGAAACAGCAACCAAAAGAAGAACGGAATCTGAAGCAAAAGAAGAGCTGATGATTAAAGAGGGAGAATTGGAACGACGAATTCGAACTCCGGTGCATTTAGTTCGAGGAAGAAGAGCAGCGCCGGGAGGACGGAGATTATGAGAGGAACCGAGGAAATCTCGACGAATAGAAGGTTTAGGGGAAGAAAGAGAGGCAGAGATTAGGAATTGAGAAGAGAAGCAAAGCTCCATGAAAAGAGAAGAGAGTGAAGTGGTGGAGAAGAGAAGAGGATAGGGGAAGAAAAGTAGAGGAGGAGGTTGAGAACAGAAGAAGGAAAGGAAGAGGAATGAATTTGATTTGAATACTTGTCTAACAGAAATACAATTGGATATTTTAGCTGACGTGGCTCAAAACAGCGTTCTTTCTCTCTCTTGTTGGAATTCACAAAGTTTGGTTGGTTTCATCTAAGCCATTGGTTTTGTTATGTGGATCTCGTCCCACCATTGGTCCATTGCTTCTTATTAATCGATGGGCTTCCGTAGAAACGCCTATAGTATTACATTAATTGTTGGGGTTTTTACATAAATACTTACCTTTTTACACCATCTAACTTTTTTACCTACAAAGGGAAAAGTTTACTTAAATACTCTAAAAACTTTCCAAAATTACAAAAATACATAAAACAGGAAATTCCTGTTTTACGTAAATCTGCAGAAAAAAACAAAAAACAGAAAAACATAAATCTCCAAAATACGTGATTCCCGCCAGCTCAAAAACCTCCCAAACGCCAAGAAATCGCAGATCAATTTCGCCAAAAATCACATATCAGTTTTTTCACCTGGAATCGCATACCTGGATCGATAATCACAGATCAGTTTCGCCATCTAGAAATCGCACATCTGTATCGATCGATCTCTCTCCTACACATTCAATCGATCACTGCAATTCAACCGATCACTGCAAAACAGACATAGCAATTCAATCGATCACAGAGATATGCAAGAAATCACAATTCTACTCCAACATAATGGAACTTGGACTGAAGATTACAGATTCATCAATTACAACTCAGTATAACTCAGTATAACTAAGGTATAATTCAGGTATAACTAAGGTATAAACAGCCAAAAAAGTGTATCAGAATGTATAATTAAGGTATAATCACAATAACAGTGTAACTTAGGGTATAACTAAGGTATAACTCAGTATAACTAAGGTATAATTCAGGTATAAATAAGATATAAACAGTGAAAAAAGTATATTAGAATATATAACTAAGGTATAACTCAGTATAACTAAGGTATAGTCAGTGGAAATAGTGTATCTGAATGTATAACAAAGGTATAATCACAATAACAATGTATCTTAGGGTATAACTCAGTATAACTAAGGTATATTTCAGGTATAACTAAGGTATAAACAGTGAAAAAAGTGTATCAGAACGTATAACTAAGGTATAATCACAATAATAGTGTAACTTAGGGTATAACTAAAGTATAACTCAGTATAACTAAGGTATAATTCAGGTATGACTAACGTATAAACAGTGAAAAATATGTATCAGAATGTATAACGAAGGTATAATCACAATAACAGTGTAACTTAGGGTATAACTAAGGTATAACTCAGTATAACTAAGGTATAATTCAGGTATAACTAAGGTATAATTCAATATAACTCAGTATAACTAAGGTATAATTCAGGTATAACTAGGTATAATCACAATAACAGTGTATCCTAGGGTATAACTCGGTATAACTCGGTATAACTAAGGTATAATTAAGGTATAAACAGTGAAAATAGTGCATCAGAATGTATAACTAAGGTATAATCACAATAACAGTGATCTTAGGGTATAATTAATGTATAATTCAGTATAACTAAGGTATAATTCAGGTATAACTAAGGTATGATTACTGAAAAAGTCCAATTTAAGTATAAAAAAGGTATAACAAAGGTATAATCAAAGTAATAATGTATCAAAGAGGTATAATTAAGGTATAACCAAGGTATAATCAAAGTAATAATGTATCAAAAATGTATAATTAAGGTATAACTATGGTATAATCAGATATAACAATGTATCTTAAGGTATAACTAATGTATAACTCAGTAAAACTGAGGTATAAATCAGGTATAACTAAGGTATAATCAAGATAACAGTGTATCTAAGGTATAACTAAGATATAAATCTGGTATAACAGTGTATTTTAAAGGTATAACTAAGGTATAAATCAGGTATAACAGTGTATTTTAAGGTATAACTAATGTATAACTCAGTAAAACTAAGGTATAAATCAGGTATATCTAATGTATAATCAGTGGAAATAGTGTAACTTAATGTATAACTAAGGTATAATCACAATAACAGTGTATCTTAGGGTATAACTAAGGTATAACTCAGTATAACTAAGGTATAATTCAGGTATAACTAAGGTATAATCAGTAAAAATAGTGTATCAGAAATGTATAACTAAGAGATAATCACAATAACAGTGATCTTAGGGTATAACTAATGTATAACTCAGTATAACTAAGGTATAATTCAGGTATAACTAAGGTATAATTACTGAAAAAGTGCAATTTAAGTATAAAAAATGTATAACAAAGGTATAATCAAAGTAATAATGTATCAAAGAGGTATAATTAAGGTATAACCAAGGTATAATCAAAGTAATAGTGTATCAAAAATGTATAATTAAGGTATAACTATGGTATAATCAGTGTATAAATAAGGTATAACAAAGGTATAATCAAAGTATAATTAAGGTATAACTAATGTATAATAGGATACACTAAGGTATAAGATACACTATTACAGTAACAGACAAATAAACACACACAGAAAAACACAGAAAAAAAAACAAAGACTATAAAATACACTATTGCAGTATTACAGTACCACAAAAACAAACACACCCAGAAAAACACAGAACAAATAACAAAAACTATAAAATACAGGATAAATTAAACAAAAAAACTTACCACAAACTTTTCAGCAACAACATCATTCCTGCATTTGCCCTTGAAAAACAGCAAGAGGCTTCTTAATATTGTTTCTCTTCTGAGACCCTGTGTTCTTTGTACCCTTCACCATTTTAGAAAAATATTACACTGCAAAAAAAAAACTACAAAAATCATAAACAAAACCCTAAACGAACAAAAAAAACGCATGTAAAAAAACCCTAAACCAACGCAAAAAAAATGATGAACAAAACCACTTACAAAGTACACGAACCAAGAAGAAAATGATGAACGCCGGAAGTAGAAAAAACGAAGCAAAACCGTGCAGCAGAAGAATCGAAGAGAAAACAGGAAGAAGAACGTCGAAAAAACGAAGAAGAACAGTGGAATACAAAAAGCTATGGAATGCAGAAATGAAAAGCGTAAGAAAGAAAGGCGTAAACAAGAGAAAGTAAAATAAAAAATAAAAAAAATAAAAAACGTATTTCAGTAAATAAGAAAAGGTAGGCCCAAAAACAAAAGCCCAAATCCAACGTAAATTTGATAATTTCCCTTAATTGTTTTTTTACTTTCCAACCTTTCCATTTGGCTTTTTACCTCTCATCTATTTACGTTTGAGTCCAATTGACTCAATTCAAAAATCATTCCACTAGACCTATTTGCCAGCCCAAGGGCCCGCCCAAGCCCCATCTCAAAGTGTCGGGCTTGGACAACCAAAATATGATATTGGTCCGTTCTGAGCTCACGAAAGCCTACTGAAAATAGGGCTAGGTTTAGAGAGTCTATTAATATGGTGAATCAACTCAAGATTGACGCATGTATTAGTAAAAAAAATTAAAAATATAATTTTATATATATTAATTAATAAAATATATAATCAAAATAGTCATAGTATAAAAAGGTAAAGATAAAACCTAAGCGACTCTACCTCTCAATTTGATATATGATCTTGTTTCCTAAACTCACCACCTCCTTTCTCTCCCTCTGCTTTACTTAATCCCTCCATCACCTCCACCTCCTCCATCGCTAGTCCATCCACCACCGCCTATTGTCAGTGTCAACTCCTCACTTCAGTGTTCATCTGCATCACTTTTGTTACTGTGTGTCCACCTGCATTTGAATTTGGTATAAACTCCTCGAGTGATTGTTTGTTTAACTTAATCATTGTTGCTAAATTCATTCATTAATCAATTATTACAAAACGGTACGGAAAACTTGTTCTTTTTTCTGTTGTTGTTTAGGATGGCCGAAGTTCTAATGTGCGGTGATAAGACTCCTGAAACAACTGTTGTTTCTGTTGTTGGTTCCAATGCATCTATTGTTGTTGTTGATACTTCTGTGAAATGGACAATAGATATAGAAAATACAACAACGAATGACACTGTCGATGAGCCTGGATTGAAGCGTTCAAGGAGAACATCAAAAGTTGGGGATAATTTTACTTATACGGATAATGATACTCAAGCTATTTGCAAACATTGTATGTGTACTCTTTCCATTGTAACAAAGAATGGCACTTCACACTTGGGTTGAAATTTAGTTCTTTATAAAAAGAAAGTCAGCACATATATAACAAAGTATTTAGTTGGTTTTGATTCAACTCAAGGAGGCCAAAATACTCTTAGGACCTATGAGTATGATGCTAATGAATTGCGTAAATGCATTTTTTTGTTCATTGTAGAAGGTAATCATGCATTTTCTATGGTTGAAGAGAGGGGTTTTAGGATTATGTTGTCAAGAGCTAATCCTCAATTCAATCCATTTAGTAGGCATACTTTAAAGTGAGAGATTATGCATTTATATAATTGTGAGAAAGAGAAAGCTGCAGAAATGCTTAAAAGCATGAATAGGTGCATATGCATAACTACTGATAATTGGAGATATGATCACTCTAGGGATGAGTACATTTGTGTCACAGCTCATTTTTTAGATAGTAATTGGAAATTGCACAAGAAAATTATTCAGTTTAGGGAATTGACACCACCAAATCTAGGCAAAAGTATTGTTGATGAAATTCTCTCAACTTTAGTGAAATGGAATTTTCAAAGTAAGGTTCCCACAGTCACATCAGATAATGCAAGCTACAATGATGTTATGATCAAAAGCCTTAAAAAGCATCTTGTAGGAAAGAAGTTTCTGATTAAACAAGGTGATTTTTTTAATGAAAGATGTTGTGTGTACATACTGAATTTGATTGTTCAATCTGGTTTGATAGTAATTAAGGATCCTTCAGATAAAATTTGTGATATTGTAAAATTTATCTATAGGTCCCAATTCGAGCAAAGAATTTTTTTTATCGTGCCAAAAAGAACTTTGAATTTGAGACAAGGAGGAAATTTAGGCTTAACATGCCTATTAGATGGAACTCAATGTTTAAAATGATTTAATCATGTGTTGTATTTCAAGGATGCACTACTTTCTTTTTCTGAAAGGAAACATGGCATGAATGTATTTGCTCTTTCAAGTTCTGAGTGAGATGATTTAGCTTTGATTCATAAGTTTTTTCTTGTGTTTTATGATGTGACTTGTATTTTTTCTATTGTGAAACTCCAATTACAAATTTGTATTTTCTTGGTGTATGGTTGATACAAAAAGCTTTGTTGGAAGTTGGTCAAGGTGAACATAGTGTATTGAGTGATATTGTGGTTCCTATCTAAGCTAAGTTTGCTAAGTATTAGCTTGAGTTTAATAAGGTTTTGTGCGCTGCTACATTGTTAAAGAGTAGCATTGTTAGATCCTCGACACAAGGAGAATTTTTTGCTTTATTGTTATAACAAGATTTATGGAAATGAGAAGGCTAGTAGTTATATGGCCAAAGTTAGCTTGATATGCGTTCTTTGTTTAAAAAATACAAGAATTCAGTGGGTATGAGAATAATTGAGGGGTCTTCTAGTTCTTCTACTAATATTAGGACTACGACTGGTGAGAAATCAGGTTTGGTTTGCAACGATTATGATTCATTTATGTATGACAGTGTGGAGAAATCTGAATTGGATCTCTATTTGGCTGAGCCTCCTCTCAAATTGGATTAAGACATAGATGTTTTAGATTTTTGGAGTAGAAGTTCTGTTAGGTATCCAGAACTTTCCAAAATGGCTCAAGATATTTTGTCAATTCCAATTAGTGTTGTTGCTTTGGAGTCTGCTTTTAGCATATCCAACAAAGTTATAGCAAGTACTCGGACTTCATTGAATTCGGAAACGGTTCAAGCTCTTATGTGTTTGAGAGATTGGCTCAAAGCTCAAGGTATATTTGTATGTTTTTTATTTGTTCTACTGATATGTGTTGCAAAGTGTAAACATCTGACTTTGGATTTTTTTTTATAAATAATAATGATTTCACATAAGAAGATTCAGATATTTCAAATGAAGATGAAAATATATGACAAACATTAATTGAAAATCAAGTGAAAATGGTGTTCTGAATTTGTAATGGAATTAGCAGTCCATATTTTGAATTTGAATAGTCATTGTGGATTTATTTCATTTGTATTTGTGTTTAGCAGTACACATTTGAACTTTTTTTGTGGATTTATGTTATTTTTGGATGTTCTGTTCTGCTATGAAACTTAGTTTAATGCTTTAGTTTAATGATTTGCTATTAGTAGAAGTAGTAATTTAATGGTCGAATACATATGAACCCCCCTGAACTTGGCCAAAAGTGCCTAATACACCCTTGAACTTTGAAAGTGTCCTATTGCCCCCCTGAACTTCTAAAAAATGACTCACTTTACCCTTTGGGTATGACGTGGCATGGGAAGTGGTTCCTAAACAAAATCAAGCGAGTTAAATAACTACCATCAAAATAAAAAAGTAATATATATATATATATATAAACCCTCATCGTCATCTTCAACCTCTCTCACCCTCACTTTTTTTCATGACACATCAAAATCTTCCTTTGATGATAACTCATCCATCTATTGCCTTAAACTACCGCGGGAATCTGTCATTGATATTCCTTTGCCTCACTCAGTCAATCGTTCTCTACCTCCTCTTTGCGACTTTTTCTTCTCTGAGATTGATTTTTTTTTCTTTGTTAATGAGATGTTGCTGCTATTGAAGGACTTGTGAAGGAGAAAAAAATAAGGAGGTTTTAGATTACTCCTTGCTTGATTGGTGGATCTCGATGCAATTGGGTCGATTTTTTATGCGAATCGCGCTTGAATTCTCGGCAAGATTTTTTTAGGTTTTTTATGCGAATCTTAATTGCTTAGATTGTTGAAGAAACCATTGTATTAGATTGTTTTCTACCTATTTTCAATTTTTTACTGTTGTGTTTGGTTATTGCTACTGTTTTGTTTTCAAAATCAAAGTCTTCAAGAAGAAGAAGAAGAAGCTAGACAAAAAAAAGTCTTAGATTTCAATACAAATTTTTTTTAAATAATTTTTGCCGCCATATGTCAAGTTGTGATAGGTTGTTAAATGGTTTGACTTTTCAAACTTGACAGGTGGCAGTGAGTGTATTACAAACTCCTCACTTTATCTGGTTTAGTCAGTTTAAGGGGGTAAAGTAGATCGGTTTTGCCAAGTTTAGGGAGGCAACTAGACATTTTGTAAGTTTAAGGAGCAGTAGGCGCTTTAGGCCAAGTTCGAGGGGTCCATATGTATTCGGCCTAATTTAATTTATTTGGGTATAGAGATATAAAGTATATACAGATTCAGCTCTAGTGTTATGGTATATTTATTGTGTAAGCTCGAACCCAACCTAGCCCCAGCCTGACAAAAATTTAGGCAGGATGGGCAGGGCTTGGACTAAGCATTTTTAGGTGAAAGCCCATAAAGCCCGGCTCAAGCCCGACCCATGAACAAGTTTACATTCTACTTGTACCTTTAAGATGGCATTATACTCGTGTGCCTAAGCCAAAATATCTGAATTAGACCAAATATGTTTGTAAAAAAAAAAGCACGCGAATTGTCAATTAAAATAGGTTACCGGACAAATATGTTGAATTGAATTGTCAATGGATTGCAGCCCTAGCCCAAGCTATTTCTTCTAGTGTTACAGCCCCATCTAAATAACGTATAGTCAACACTGTCCACTCTCCACCTAAAATACTTATTGAAGAAATTTTTTTGCTAAATAAATGTTACACCAAATATAGTTAGGCAAAGAGGTTAAAGAAGCAACACTATTCCATCTTTGAAATATTTCAACCTAAAAACTATAGTAACCAAAGCATTAGGGTAAGAGATAAAGTTCCACCAATGCTTGCTTAAAAGAGCTATGTTGAAATCAGAGATATTGTTTAACCCCATACCACCCTTACACTTTGGTCTACATAATAAATCTCACCTCCGCTAATGAATGCTTCTTAATTGAGCTTTAGAAGACCACCAAAAGGAGTTTAATATAGAGTGAATAAAGCTACTACACAAACCTTTCGGAAGACGGAACAAGCTCATTGTGTAAGCAGGAAAAGATTGTAGGACTGACTTGATAAGAATTTCTCTATCTCCCTAGGAAATTTGTGTATACTTCCAAGTAGGGGTGAGCAAAACACAATTCGGTTCAAAAATCGAACCAAACCGAACCGAATCAAAACCAAAATAGAAGAAAAATAGAAACCAAAGCCAAACTAAAGTTCTTATGGTTCAGGATTTGGTTCAGTTAAAAACCGAATCAACAAAAAGTTAATTTTTTAATTTTTATTATCATTATTTTTTACCAATTACATGTAAAGTATTGCTTAAAAAGGATTGATATTACATATATATTACTAAAGTCTCATAAATACAAACTATATAATAATATAAATATATAATATGCCAAATAAAATTTATTTATATATATACATATTTATTAAAAATATTTTTTCTTTTTTATGTTCTGTTCGGTTCTGTTTCGTTATGTTTCTTTTTTTTTAAATCAAAAACCGAACCAAAAACCAAATTACTATATTTTATAAAACCGAAATCAAACCAAATAGAGTTTGGTTCGATTCGGTTTGGTTTTTCAGTTTCGGTTTGGTTTGGTTTGTGGTTCGCGGTTTGGTTTTGCTCACCCCTACTTCCAAGAACTAAAGACTCAATCCAGTTTTGCTAGATGCCCATAAGCATACGACGTTTTTGACGTGAGAGGAAGCAAACCACAGAATATAGTGATTTTAACTATTAATACGGTATAAGTATGTAACTTGAAAACTATATATTTCATAGAAGATACGAGACTGAAATTCCGAAAAAAGTATAGGAATCGTCACTCGGCTTAGCTCAACCGAAAAAGTCAAACACTGCAGAAACCAAGTGAGGATCGCTATACCTTCTAGAGATCTAGGTCTGGACGAGTCACTCACTTATTATCCAACTAAAAAATTTTATAGCATTTTATAAAAGCTTCAACATTCAATCATAGCATTTTATAAAACTAGATTGATTTTAATTTAAGGCATACAGCGTTTATGCTAGGTACATAAGATAGTAAATAAATTAATTATTACATATTAAAACAAAGAAGCTACTCTAAGGGACACAAATGAATCAAATGGGGAATCAGGATAAAACTGCCTAAAATACACGAGTTTATCTAAAAGAATAAATAAAGCTAAACATACATCTAATCCTGCAAAGCAAGTGTTAGTACATGAATGATCACATCTAGGACTTAAACACGACAAAACAAGATCATATGAGTATCAAGATCATGCATCTAGAGGGGATACTCAGTGAGACTCGACTAGTTTCACCAGCTAGACCTGGAAAACATTTTGAAACATTCTTGTATTGATTTATGAGAAAACATTTTTTGAAAACAATTTTACCAGTTAGTTATTTAACATGTCAACTAACTTTGTTCATCTCAGGTTTAATCTTGAATTTCGTTCGTAGGGATTTTATACTGCGTATGGAATTTAATCTAGATCCAAATCAGTAAAACCCATTATCAGTTTTGACATGAGGGATAACAAACTAAAAATCCTGGACCATAAATGTTGGGATTTTTCACCGGAAATCACCCGATAAAAGCGGAAGAACACGATGATTTCCTCAAATCCGTGCCCAGGAGCAATTAAGATGGAAATTGGAAAAACAAAAATTTAATTAAAAGAGATAAATCTCTTACTAGGAATATCTCTTTCAAGAGATGGATACAGACTACAGGAATCAAACTAGAAACTCGCCTCGTTCACGTACACGAACGCCTTACGAACACCACCCGTGCTAGCGTCGGAAAACACAAACTTTGGAGAGGAGGAAGGGAGAATTTCGGCTAGATAGTTTCACTTGTGCCTTGGCCGAAATTCCTAGGGTTCTTTTACCCTAGGTGGCCGAAATTCCCAAGGGAATTTTGGCCCAAGTTAGCTCTTTCATATGTGTGGGCTTCCTTCTTTTAATTCAGGCCCAAACCTATTTTAATTAGTCTCGCTTAAACTAATTTCAAGCCCAATTTTAATTTACCCATGTATTTAATATATTACACCAAGTAACATATTATTTACATTTAAATTAAAATCGGTTTGACCAATTAATTTAATCCATCAAATTAAATTAGATCTTCACAAAATAAAATTCATATGTAAACCTATACATATGAATATTTCCACTCAGGAAATAATCTCATAATTAATCCAATTAATTATGAAGAGCCAATTAAATATATTAGTGTTATTATTATGATCAAACCAATTGATCTTTATAATATAATTAATATATATACCTCTCTCTCTAGAGTGTATACTCCAAGCATACATGTGATTCCTTAAGTCAGTGTTCAGTCGCTCAATGTGTACGATCCCGTGGGCCCATCTTTATGTTGGCAGTGGGCCTGTGGCCCACAGACTGCAGTTGGCTCTAGCAAGCCACTGCAGCCCCCAATTAAGATGGAGATGGTAGTCTAACTGTAATCATAACCCTGTAGTTTGAACTTATATATCCCATGTCATAGATATCGGTGTCCGACACAGAGGCATGGATTGATCATCCTCTTTTCTGTCCGGACATTAACTTGATCCCGAATGCACTGAAGCTCACAAACAAGTTCCAACTCGTTTGGGTGTGGCCACACTCTTATCAGTTACATTCATCAAGAGGCCGGTGATATCTTCCCAGTGGACTACTGAGTGACAAATCCCTTCTGCATATCCATAGCATTACCATGCTAAGTGACATACCCGAAAGTACCCATACTTTGCACCCTATTATAGGCCCTTTATGCGTACCCCTAAGTATGCGACTTCACATACAACACCATCATATGGTCAGGTCAAAGGATCCATACAAGTACTACACGAGAATCACTTGTGATACTATATCATGTGGATTTCTAGTTTAGTGGATCTATCTAGTACCATGCCCTTTTTACATGTACCCATTAACTTGGTTGACATCCCATGTCCAATAACTGGTAAGACACTGCCATACAACCAGGTTAATGATAGTCTTTTGCTCCAACCATTCCCATGACTGGAACAAACTACGGATCTATTTATGGTCATATCATTTACCCTATCCATGGTCTTACTGCCAAGTGCATGACACTTGTCATCAAGGATATGGATATGTCCATTGGATACTTCATTTAATATATTGTACAAGATAAATATAATAAATGAATTAATGCCTTTATTAATAACACAAATGAGTATAGTACATAAATCCAATAAATGTATGATACAAATACAAGAACCAATGCCTCAGGACTAGGGCATATCCAACAAGAAAAACCAGAGCCGTACGGCTAAGCTAACATCCTTATGGCTCATATAACAGCCGGGCTGTTGTAGGTTAAGAGCTGTACGGCTCTAGACCTTAATATTACAGAATTTGTAGAAAATTAAGAGGGAGAAATCTAGTTTTGAAGACAACAGCCGTGCGGGTCTAAGATGATAGTTATATGGCTCTAGGCGAGAGCTATACGGCTTTTACCTATAGATCTGGGCAGATTTTCAAGAAAAGCTTAAAAACACCAAATAAAGATCCAACTACACCAAGACTCGACCAGAAAGCCATAAATTGACTTTAAGACCTCTCAAAGGTTACCTTTGTAGCGTGCTTTACTTATTTATTCGAGATTTCCAACCTGATCTTTGGAATTTTAACCAGATTCAACCAAGCTCTAAAACATACCAAAATCTTCTCAAAACCAAACTACTATGGATTGAAGATAGTGTTTGGTAGGTTTGTTTTGAGGAATTTGTGTTTAGGTTAGTAGATTCGAAGTTTTGTGCTTCTCCTTTTCTTCTCCTCTTTTTTCTATCTTTCTTTCTTTCTCTCCTTAAGAGCTCTCTTCAATCCAAAACCCTTTTCTGGTCTGAAAATGATCTCCCCTTCTGTTTCCTCGATCAGTTCATCCTTTTATACCCATAAAAATTCAAAATCTACATTTTCAAGAGAAAAGTCATGGACTGCCCGATAAGAGCCGTATGGTTCTTAAGTCGACAGCCGGGTGACTATTATGTTGGATATGCCCTAGTCCCGAGGTATTGGACCTTGTATTTATATTATACATTTATTGGATTCGTGTATTATACATATTTTGTGTCATTAAATAAAGGCATTAATATGTTTATTATATATCTTGTGCTGTATTTTAAATAGAGTATCCAATGGACATATCCATATCCATGTTGACAAATGTTATGCACTTGGCAGTAAGACCATGGATAAGAAAAACGATATGACCATAAAGAGATCTGTAGTCTGTTCCAGTCATGGGAATGAATGGAACTAGAGACTATCATTAACTTGGTTTTTTGGCGGTGTCTTACTGGCCATTAAACATGGGATGTCAACCAAGTTAATGGATACATGCAAAAGGGCATGGTACTGGATAGATCCACTAAATGAGAAATCCACATGGTAAAGTATCATAAGTGATTCTCCTGTAGTACTTGTATGGATCCTTTGACCTGACCATATGATGGTGCTGCATGTGAAGTGGCATACTTTGGTGTACGCCTAAAAGGCTGTAAAAGGGTGCCAAGTATGGGTACGTTCGGGTATGTCACTAAGCATGGCAGTACTATGGATATGTAAAAGGGAAATGTCACTCAGTAGTCCACTGAGAAGATATCACTGGCCTCTTGATGAATGCAACTGATAAGAGTATGGCCACACCTAAACAAGTTGGACCTTGTTTGTGAGCGTCAGTTCATTCGAGATCAAGTAAATGTCCGGACACAAAAGAGGATGATCAATCCATGCCTCCGTGTTGGACACCGATATCAATGACATGGGATGTACAATTTTAAACTACAGGGTTATGATTACAGTTGGACTGCTATCTTCATCTTAATTGGAGGCTGCAGTGGCTTGCTAGAGCCCGCCTGCAGTCTGTGGATCAAAGGCCCACTGCCAATATAAAAATGGACCTACAGGATCGTACAAATTGAACGTCTGAACTCTGACTTAAGGGATCACCAGTACACTTGGAGTATACGTACCAGAGAGAGAGGATCATATTAATTATATTATAAAGATCAATTAGATTGATCAAAATAATAAAATTAATATTTGTATTGGCCTTCTCATAATTAATTCAATGAATTAATTTATGAGATTATTTCCTAGGTGGAAATATTTTACGTGTATAGGTTTACATGTATTTGATTTCATGAAAGTCTAATTTAATTCCTCGGTTAAATTAATTGGTCAAATTAATTTCAATTTAAATATATGTAATATATTATATGGTATAATATGATAGCAAACATGTTAAATATAAATTAAATTTGAAATTAAATCGGACCGGAAGAATTAAATTGGACGTGGGCTTAAAGAGGAGAAAAGCCCGTATGAAATTAAATGAATTTGGGCCTAAAATTCACAAAGGGAATTTCGGCCACCTAGAATAAAACCTAAGGTAAAATTCGGCCAAGTGCGTAAGCATAGGCAGCCGAAATTTTGAGCAGCCCTCTCCTCTTATTTGTTCGATCTCTCGCTAGCACGGGTCGTGTTGGATAGCCGTTCGTGTACGTGAATACGGAGGAAATCAATTTTGGTTTCTGTAGCCATCTCTAAAAGAGATATTCTTGGTAGAAGAGATATTCTTGGTGAGAATCTAATCTCTTCTATTTCAATTTTAAAGTTTTTAAATTCCACTTCAATTGCTCCTGGGCACAGATTTGAGGAAATCACTGCGTTTTTATCGGGTGATTTCCGGTGAAAAATCCCAACATATTGTAACAGCCATACGGTTGTTGACACAACACTCATAGGGGTGTTGACCCGGAGTCCATGGTTTTGGTCGGTTTCGGGTTTGGTTTTGAGCTCATTTGAATCTGATCTTCACTCTTTAAATCAGGTGCCTATGGAATACTCCTCAAAAAGATAATCGAAGGATTTTCATCATTAAGGCCGGAAAAATCCATGCTCACACATATCCAACTCGAATGTGGCTTAATGTTAATGAAATTAACATAGAAATAAGGAGTTCGGCTATTGAAAAGCTTAAATGGATTTAAATGACAATATTGAAGTCTCAATTAAACCATTTAATATATCGGGAGGAAAATTGCACATTCATTATCAATTTAGAAATACAATCTTGGTGTCATTTATTTTTTTATCCGCATTTCATATTAATATATATATTCTCTTTCTTTATGAATTTAAACTTCACTAATGATCAGAATAACAAATCTTGAATCAAAAGGGGAAGAACAAAACTCCAACTCTCTCTGTCACACATAAAATTAGATGCACTGCCAAAGCATGTGCACCATGATTTGCTAAACAAAACAGAAATAACTAAAACTTTACATCTCTTAGCAAATAAATCAAAATAAAAATCATTTAAATATGAGTTACTAAAAGCCGAACATAATAACTCATGAGATCGTATAAGCTGATAAAAGATAAGAAGAAAAAGGATAACATCTGCAACGAGCAAATACAAGTAAATATGACAAATTTCTCACAACCCTTTTCAAAATCAATTGTACGATTCCCTGCAAAGACAAACGCATCACTGTTATACTTGGAAACACCAATTGAAGGATGCTTCCATGAGAGAATGAGTTCTTGCTTAAAGTTTGTAGTTGCCGAAAAGCTTGAAATAAAATCATGTTTTAACATCTTCGCTTTTAAGACGTCTGTAATTTAATTTCTTTAGGCAAGTGGATGCAGTTAGTTGTTTCGAAATTATTCAAATCTTCCAAGAAGTCCATGATTGATGATACAATTCAAGTCAACTGTCAATTATGCTCTATAATTTAATTTTAATTTTGCTTCATTAAATATTTGAATTTTACAATAAAAACTTTTCAATATTGATAACGCGATTGGAGTATAACAAGCACAATAACCGAAAAAAAAAAAAATTAATTACACTCAACGGATTTCACTTATAAAAAGTAAAAACTATTAGCATCAAACAGAAAACATTTAAAAATTTAAGAAAATAAATTTTAATGAAGAGATTCATGCAGTAACACATTTCGATGTGCCTAAAATTCAGTGAGTTAATTTACCAATGTATTTGTCAAATAAGAAGGACAATTTCAAGTTTCAAACATAACCATAAGTTAACTTTAGTCTTTCTAAAATAATATGCTTCTTGACAGGAAAAAACAAGAATCTGTATATTTAAAATTAGAAATGTAGAAAAAAAAAAAAAAGCAATTTTGTTTTATCAACTCAACTGAAATCAATATTGATATTTGTATGGTATATAATTATTATTCCTATATCTTTTACCTAACACTCTAGTTTATCCTTATATTATCAAAAATACATTACAAGATTCAAATTTTTTAATTCCAACTGTTAAAAAACCAACAAAAATAATTACATTTCTAACCATCTAACTATTATAAATTGAATAAAATTATTATAGAACTTTAATTTATAATGGCAAATTTCTTTTTTTTTTTTTTAAACTTTTATTGTCCGGATAATTCATCAGAAATACTACTTTCTAGATAATTAATTTTTTTACACTTGGAATATAAATGAATAAAAATTTTATGATAATCTATTTCATTTCGAATAGTTGGATACTAGTTGATTTAATTATCTTTGTTGGTTTTTTTAATGACAGGGACTTAACTGTTCTGTACTGATAATGTATTTTAAATAATACAAAGACTGGCTAGTGTGTTAGGTAAAAAGTTAAGAATTAATAAATTATTTTATCCATTTTTATATTATATTAATGTTTCAAACTTTTTATTTCAAGTAAGATCGAAACATTGATGATTTAAACTTATATTTTAATAATATCGATAACTTTATAACAAAAATTTTCCCCAAATAAAGAAAGAAATTTTATAGTGGATCGTTCCACTGAAAAACTGACACGTAAGCAACTTGAGCATTGGAAAAATAAAAAACACTTATATGTCAATTTTTCATTGGGAAGGTCCACATGAACCGGGTCCATTGTATAATTTTCCAAATAGAGGATATGTTTGGTGCAATTTAAAGTTTTCAGTCGATGTATTGTGAAAAAAAATAAAAATAAAATAGTATAACCTCCGATTAAAGACCTTTTTGGCTCATGTGCTATCATAGGTTTGTCCTTTTGGCTCATGTCCTATTGAAATTTCCTTTTTGTCCCCTGCAGTATGCAAAAATATTCCAAATTGACCCTTAAAAAGCATACTCCGTCAGATTCTGTTGATAAAATTGTTAACAGAATCTGACGAAATATGCTTTTTAGAGGTCAATTTGGAACGTTTTTGCATACCACAGGGGGCAAAAGGGAAATTTCAATAGGACAGCGGCCAAAAAGGCAAATTGATGATATCACAGGGGCTAAAAAAATCTTTATGCCAGTATAACCTGCAATTGAAAACAATTACAGTTTGAGGGCTCAATAACGAAACATCAAATAATTGAAGGAGTTGATAATAAATTCATGCTAATAACAACGGAAAGATGGACGCGACTAAACCGAAGCCTATTTATATGCGGGAGCGGTTTCTTCTGGTTTGCAATTTGATTTCTTCAATCTCTTTCTTCATCATCTTCATCATCAGTTTAATTACTCTGACCAGGTACCTTTCTTACCCTGCTTCAATTTTTTTGTTGATTCCTTTATCAGGCTGTTTTCAAATAATCAATTGTGGTTTGGATTCGATTAAATTCATTTTGGCATGTATTATGTGTACATGTTTGGGCCAGTGTATTTCGAATTTCAAAAACTGAGAAACCTAAAATCAAATCAAGTAACCTAATTTCAGATTGAAATGCGGTATAAATCAAGTCAGCAGGAAGAAGAAACATCTATTGCTATAGTCAGTGCTTGAAGCACCAAAATGATGGGATCATTTCTGTCTAGAGCCCTAATGTAAGTAATTCTATCACTATAACATGAACAATTCAATGATTCACAATTCAATTTCGGTTTGTTTTTTGTGCGTAAGTTTGAATGCGGTTTTCACAGCATGGTGTTTGGTTATGCGTACCCTGCCTATGAATGTTTCAAGACTGTGGAGAATAACAAACCTGACATTCGCCAACTCCTCTATTGGTGCAAATACTGGTGTGGATTTTCACTTACTTTACCCAACTAAATAATACTGTACTAATTATTAGTCTTAACATTTACTTTTGCTTCCAAATTTCTCTAGGATTTTGGTGGTGATTCTTACCATCTGTGAGAGATTGGGGGATATTTTAATTTCATGGTAATGTCTCTACAGAATCTGATTTTTGTATAAAATTTGTGACTATAATGTGATGTTCACGCTTGATGTTTCTGTTTGGTATTCTGTTTTAAAAGGTTACCCATGTATAATGAAGCAAAATTGGCGTTCTTTATATATCTTTGGCATCACAAAACCAGCGTATGTACTGTTATTTTCACAGATCCTAAATTTATGAAGTCATAGGTGTATCATGTGGTTGAATTGATTTCCTACTTGATAATTTTTTTTAGGGAACACTGGATGTTTATGATTGTTTCTTCCGGCCAATTATGAAAAAACATGAGAAAGAAATTGATAATAGTTTGTTGGAGCTGAGAGTTAGAGGAGGAGAGATTGCACTTCATTGTTGGGAGAAAGCTGCAACTTATGGACATACAAAGTTTTTTGAGATTTTCCAGTATGCTTCTTCTCAATCAGTTTCACGGCCTCAGTCTTGGTCTCAGGTATCTTAACATCAATGACACCAAGTTCATTTCTGTTTCTAGTTTCAAGAAAAAGAACTTCAATGCCAGAAGGCACATGTTAAATTTTTTAAGATTCTTTTACATAGTATTGTCCTGTTCTTATTTTAATTTATTTACTTCACTATTAGGATTTTTGAAATACATAATCTCATCGTAGATTATCTAGCTACATAAATGTTGCATGGATGCTTTATGATTAAATTGGATATCTAACGGTTACTTTCCTTTTTTTATGAATACGCAGCAAGAAGTAAAAGCTACAAGTGATAAACTTAGTGTTTATGAACCCATTAGCCAGCAGGCTGCAAAAGATAGGCTGTGCAAAGTAACTAATTCAAATTGTAATCATCAGCAGCACCAGTCTACTGAGGTGGGAAAATTGCCAGATAAACAATTGCCATCAAACCAAAATGGAAATTTGGAAATCTCCCATCAGCAGGACAATACACCTGATAAAGAATACGTTCACAAAAAGCATAGCAGATGGAGGTTTTTCAAGAATTAAAACCAATGAAATTTTAAGTTTCTTGTCTTCCGTGTAAATTCTGGTTGTTTGTGTTAAGTAGTGCAAGTATGTAAATGATAGATAACATATGAGAACATATTATTATTAACTGTAAAGTGATATAAGGTGTGACTTAGTTTAAGTGACGATTGATTGACTGACTGACTTTTTTTCCATACTTAATTACAGGGATGGTTAATGTATTTTGTAATGGATTGTGTAAACTGAATTTACGTCTATGTTTTAATATATAGAATATACATCATCCTCAAAATCTATCTCACTTGTAATGCGCATGAAACCATCTACTGAATGAATGTAAATTAGTCATTAGCGTAGGCAATGGAATATATTCCAATTAAGAATGTTGCGCCTATGTATGTTGTGCTTAGGCGAATGACATCTATTTAGGCTTTGTTATCATGAGAAAGATTCTGGTTTAGCTATAAAGACATATTATGGAAGGCTTTATCACGTTCTTAACTAGGCGTGATGTGAGAATCATCGACCTAAAATTTTTGTAACTAACTATTTTGAATTGATGACTAGTCTTTATCGTTTATTTTTCCCTAATGATAGGTTTGCATAATTGGATTTAATAAAAGTCCAACAAAATATATCTACTTGTGATTTAAAAAAAAAAAAAAAACCCTTACCTCTAATCAAAACCTTCCAACGATTTAAAGAAACATATTTTCTCACTCAAAATTTATAGTTATAACCCTAATTTCAAAAATTGATCCATCCGTCAAGTACAAAAACACATATGTGACCGGGATCCAGGTAGGTGAAGCGTCACGTCGAATCCATTAAAATGGTAATATTGTAATAGGGTCGTCCTTATAATTGAATTTAAATAAAATATGATGCGTTTTTTCTCTCATTTTTTTATTGTATTGTTTGATATGCGATTTAAACTGTCAAAATAAATTTGATACAAAAGAGTAGTGATTAAACTGCCAATTATCTGCTCATTGTATTTGCTTTAAATTCAATATAAAAGAATAAAACTACATTGGTGAAGTTAAGCCTATTGTAATTTAAAATCAAGAACCCAATTGACTTAGTTAGAATTAAACTTCAACATATCAGTTTCAATGACATGATCAAACTATCAAATTCATGCAGTTTAAGAATGAATTATTGATAGGAAACATAATTACTTACCCACTCAGAAATCGACATGTATTGGATGATGATGTAATGCATGATGAAAATCAAAAAATGATAGTTTATGCGAGCGACGTAGATTAATTAACATCATGAGTTGCTTTCTTTGCATTTGAATATTTCTAAACATGAAAATTTATTTTGTTAATGATTAGTTATCTGTTGATTAAAAGAATGACGTATAAACAATGACCTTATATTTATTTGGTAAACAATAATTTACTTTTAAGCATAGTTGTGAAAACCGGACTGGACCGGTCGGTCGGATCGGATTCGACCGGAACCGGATATCAGACCGGTCGGTTTCTATCCGGTTTGCATTTTGGTCAAAAACCGGTCAATCTTCGGTCGGTCCGGTCGATCGAACCGGAAAACC
Organism: Euphorbia tirucalli; assembly: GCA_039660915.1. Taxonomy (NCBI): domain Eukaryota; kingdom Viridiplantae; phylum Streptophyta; class Magnoliopsida; order Malpighiales; family Euphorbiaceae; genus Euphorbia; species Euphorbia tirucalli. The sequence goes on from CM077639.1 coordinate 21,224,540, forward strand.
GTGAACCGGATCGGTTTTTCGGTTTGACCAGACTTTTTTTTATTTAAAAAGAAAAATTATTTGAATATAAAATTTAAGTTATTATTTTGAGGTGTTTTTAATTAAAATAAAATATAATTTGTATTTTTAAATTATTTTAAATTAAATTGACATTTAATTGTAACTAAAAAAACTATATTTCATAAATTGAGTTTTTTTAATTACTATATCGTTTTTGAAATGCCTAAACTTAAATAATTATAATAAAAATATTCAAATTTTCATAAATTATAAATATAAAAATAAAAATATATTAATATTTCAATATATTTATTAAATCCAGTTCGATTCCGGTTTAATCCAAAATCTATGAATCCATCCCTTCACCAGTTCGATGACCGGTCCGGGTCTGAAAACCATGCTTTTAAGCTCTTTAATAACCCAATTTTAAGTTTACCGTACTCAAATTAATAAGAGTAAATAGTTATAACCTCCGAGTTGGAACCCTAATTATCCTTTTCTCTCCCTCAAAAGAATATCCTTATTATAAGATTTCGATTTGTTAGTCGGAAGAAGAAAGATATTTGATTGAAAATACTGTATTCCATATTCCATCTTTATTTTATGTATCCCATATTATGTTATTTGATTGAACATACTTCTCCAAAGATTGATTTATAACTATTGGATCTACATCCGTCTTTTACCATTTACTTGATTTCTATCTTTTCAAGTTCAAATGAGCAGAAGCATTTTTTTTCTAGACAACAATCTTTTTTTTTTTTATGGTCCATGCATTATTTTAAAACAATCGATTCAAATCTATTTATTCGAAAAGATTGTAACGATGAAAGTTAAGTTGCAATTGTTATTTTGCAATAGTTAATCGATCGACAATGACTGGATTTTCTTCAAGTTGTAGTTTATGTCTAGGATTTTATTTTATGTTCTTACTCTTTATAGATTTATTTTTGTCATTTATGATTTTTTTTTTCCATTTGTAGAATTTATCATTAAACGGGAATACTTTTCTTTTGTTCTTGATGTGGCTCGGTGGAATGGTACGTTGCTTTTTATTTTTTTTTTTTTAAAAGGAAGTTTACCATACTAGTGCAATTTTGGGTTCAATTAGTATGATTTATATTTGGGAAAAGTACAAAAAAAAAAAAAACCCTATAAAAAAAAAAAAAAAAAACCCTATGTGGTTTAACCAATTTGCAGATCAAGGGTTGTACACGTGGTTTGGTGATTTTACAGGTCAAGGGTTTATCATTCAATACACTCCTCTAAAACTCTCTTATCCTTTAAAATTTCACCTTAAATTTTTCAAGTTTGTTAATTAAAGTACAATGGATCTAGGTATGAAAGTTTGAAATTTTCTGGAAAGTGAGTATATTTGTATTAATTAATAAAGCAAAAAATGAAAAAAATATAAAAAAAGGAAAAAAATTGTCAAAATATATCCAAATTTTTAAAACATATTGTAAAGTTATTATGTAATATGCATATATTTTTCAGATATTTGTCAACAATTTTTCTTTTTTTTATGATTTTTTTTTTGTATTAGTAATTAATAAAAATATACTCACGTTCCAGAAAAAAATTCTAAGTTTCTATACCAAAGTCCATTGTACTTAACAAACTTCCAAATTTTTGATATTTTTCGGCAATTTTTATATTTTCTATGAATTTTTTTTTTTTGCATTATTAATTAATAAAAATTTACCCATTATCTAAAAAATTTCAAACTTTCACACCATGGTCCATTGTATTTTAATCAATAAACTTGAAAAATTTCAAGTGAAATTTTAAAGGATAAGAGAGTTTTAGGAGAATATATTTGATGATAAATGCTTGATCTGCAAATTCGCCAAACCACATGTCATACTTTTGTACATTTTTGAAACATAACCATTTATCTGCAAACCGACGAAACCACAAGGTTTTTTTTTTTATTTTTCCCTTTGTATTTTTTCCGTCACTCGTAGACCATGGAAAACACTCCATGTTAGTGTCAACTAGGACATACTTACCAAAGATAATGTGACACATGTCATGTTGCAATTGGTTAATTTTTATCCTAGTAGGCACTGCCTTAGAGTCATTCCATTGACTTCAAACGGAATAACGAAAAAATTACAGTTCCTTTAATTTTGCTCAAAATTGCAATAGTTGAAAACGTTAGGTCCTTGATAACACCACGTCCTAAAATGACCTTGTGAATCACACGACACATTACCATGTCCTGATAATGTTAAGTTATAAAAGTATCCTGATGGACCACACGGCCACCCCCAAGTCCATTCTGTCCATAGAAATTGCTATTCACCAGGCAATCAGGAAATAGACCAGATGGAGGCACCAAAAGGGTTTCATAGGTGTCATGTGACCAAGTTCGGATACGTGTCTAGAAAAGGAAGAAACTTGTGATGAGCTAATCCCAACCGTACACGTGTAAGGACAGGATCCTGAGGTAAAATAAACAGGACAAGGACAGGTACGGGATAGGCCTGGGCCTTAAGCACGCCAAGAAGAGGACCAGGAGAGACCCACACCAGACCAATGAGAGGGAATCATACATAACGGTCTGACGAGACCACACTTCCTAAAGGGGTATAAAAAGAACAGTAAAAAAACCCTACAGGTACCTCTCATTCTCATATTCCTTCTTTCCTTTCCTCTTCTTTCAGATTTAAGCTTTCTGACTTAGGTATCGGAGTGGACCCTTTAGTCACCAGGTGTATACATCACTTTGTTGCAACTAACCGGCTTGTCAGAGGACCAGATGGTCATTTAACTCTCAAGGAACCGCGTGAAGACACATTCTTCCCGGAGCCATCAGTCCTTAATTTTGTTTTTTAAAAGGTTCCAGTTAAATTACTCATTCGGGAAATTGCTCCAGACCACTTCAGTAAATGGGTAGAGGCAAAATCAGCCACAACAATCACACCAGAGAAGATCATCTCCTTTGTTTGGGATCACATCATCACCCACTTCGGGATACCTTACAAGTTCATCTCTGACAATGGAACTCAGTTAACTTAGAACAAATTTGAGGAATTCTGTAAAGGACTAAAAATCAAGCACAACTCCTCTTCGATGGTGCATCCACAGAGCAATGGTCGGACAGAGGTCACAAATAGAACCTTAGGAGAGGGAATCAAGAAAAGGTTGGAAAGTCACAAGGGAGCATGGGAAGATGAACTAAACAACATTTTGTGGCCTTGCAGAACCACACCAAGAAGACTAACTGGAGAGACACCATTTGCTACGGTGTACGGTGTGGAAGCGGTCATACCTGTTGAAATAGGGGCTCCCAGTGACTGAGTGACATACTACACAGAAGCCCAGAACCATATCAACATGAACTACCACTTAGATTCCCTAGAAGGGAGAAAGCTTATGTCCTGATGGCAGCCTACAAGAACAAAGTAGCTCGCTACCACAACAGGAGGTTGAAGAAGGTAAACCTCAAGAAAGGAGACTTGGTCGTGAAAGATTCAACCGCATCACAGGCAAGGGAAGGAAAAGGAAAGCTTGGCTCAAATTGGGAAGGGGCTTATAAGGTGATGGAAGTAGTCGGCCTAACAACTTGCAGGCTTTGCAAGCTAAATGGGAAAGAAATCCCGCGTACATGGAACATAGCCAATCTAAGGCAATAATTCCAGTCTGAAAACAATTAAAGGGAAAAAAACGTTGCACTTTTTTTCCCCTGCTAAAGGTTTTCTCCCACTGGGTTTTTCCTTAGCAGGGTTTTTAACAAGGCAACAACTCCAATTGTAATGCAAAACTTAGTAGGGGAAGCCCTCTAAGATGTAATACAAGAAGATAAATAAAGTATTTATAAATTGCAAAATCTCCAATCCAAGAGTCGGTCATAACCGAGTGAAATGTCTTTGTTATAATGCCCATGCTTAAAAGCTGGCAAGTTCAAATAACAAATGAAATAAAAGGCCCTAACCGGGTCAAAAAAGATGTTAAAGAGACCAAGTAAATAAACTTGGTGCGAAGCTAAAAGTCTAAAAGACCTAATCAGTCAGTTCCAACGAACGCTAAAGGAACCAAATAAATAAACTTGGAAAGAAAAAGAAAACCCATGATGGAGACACTCAATCAAAGGAAAATCCATTCATTAATCAAATAAAAAATGTACAATATACATTCAAATAGCAATTAACAAAAGAGCCAACTAAAGGCTCGAACCTACAAATTACAAAATCATTGTTCAGAAGCACCACCTTCCATATCAACCGGCTCTTCTACACCTATAGGGGACCCGACAGTATCCTCACTCAAAACTAGACTGCTGGTAGAAAGCTCGCTATATTGAGGAAAATCGAGGGAGTCTAAATCCGAAGCTAAGTCCTGATGGACCTTTTTGTAAGCGGTAAGGACACACTAACCATACATCTTCCCTAAGAGAACCAACTTGCCTGTTGAGTCTAGGAAGGAAGCATTGCACTTCTCGACACTCTACTTATGTGCCGTCTTGTCATCCTCCAGCTGCTTCTCCAGCTCATTAACCTTATTTCCCAAGTCCCAGGCCTTGCTCTTCTCAGCCTATAATGCCAAGGTGGCCTCCTTAAGCTTCTTCTCGACCGCTTCCTTCTCCTTGGCCAGTTGGCTGGTCTTGGACAAACGATCAACCAACTCAACCACTCTTGAATCCATGACACATATGGAAGTAGCCGCAGAGTCACCTAGCCGGCCATATTCATCCCTGTCAGCAGGAAGCAGAAGCTCAGATCTGAGTTGTGATTGTATAGCTAGGTCCTTTATCCAGACCTCTCATCCCTCTCTCCCTCGCAACCAATGCTGAGGAAGAATGCAAGGATGAGGAGGTAATCCAGAGGAGGCAAACGCTGTACCTGGGTCCTTGGTCAAATAAAGAAATAAAACAAAATCATTAAACAAAAACAAGAAAGAATATATAGGGAAGAAAAAAGTTGAACTTACCAAATAAGGGAGTGGCTCAGAGCCAGCAGAAGCAGCCCTTTTCCTTTTCGATAGCCTTGAAGCAGCTGGACATTTACTCTATGAGCTAGCGCTAGGTGGGAGCTCTTCAGGATTGGAACGCGGCTCCTTCAGCAGGTTTTTCTTTTGTTGAGCTAAGATTTGGTTAAGAGCATCAGTTGGATCCATACCTGAGAAATAAATAAGTAATTAAGTAAGGTTAAAAAGATACCTCGTCTAGGGACTGGACCTGGGTAATAGATAGCACCAATTCCTGAAGGCTCGGGCTCTACAAGCCTAATCTTTTCGATGTAGGCATCAACTGCAACTTGCCAGGTCCATTTGTGAGGTGCTAGAGACCTAAACTCTTGGAAATGGATATCTTCATCCGGAAGGAGACGCTGGTGAGCCTTCCCAACTCCATCAAAAGACCATTTAACTAGGAAGTCCTGAAAATCCTCTTGGATTCAGATATAGAAAAAGAAGTGTTTGAAGCACTTTAGGGAGGAGATCCATCCTTGAAAGGTATAGAAATTTCCCTTCTTGGAAAGCTGATAATGGTCTTCCCTAGAGTTCAATTTTAGGGTGGCCAATTTTCTGAAAAAGGCGGCGTTCAGTGGAAAGCCTAGATTCTCACACAACCAGTGTGTGGTGCAGATATCTCCTCAAGAGTTGGGATGAATTTGAGCAGGATAAAACCCCCACTTACAAAGAATATCACAAATATCGGCTAGAAAGGGGTAGCAAAAACCAGATCGAATTTGATCCAGGTAAACAAAGAAGTAGCCGAGTAGAGGACGATGGACACATTGGCCAGAAGAAGGAAGTAGGATCTTATAGTTAGGGGCCAAGGATAAATTTCCCAAAACAATTCAATATGACCCCTATGAATCTGGGAGACCATCTCCTCTATGCGAGGAGTCATTTTTTTAACCTTAGCCCTCTAAGGGCTAGGCGGGTGAGAGCCAAATAGAGCGAAATCCACCTGAACTGCTGCCTTAGATAGCAAGTTGGTATTTGCAACAGGAGAAACCGAGATATCCACCTCCTCAGCACCAATGGGGGGGCACTGAGGTAGGAGAAGTAGATTCTGAAGAAGTTGTCAGCTGGTATTCGTTCCCCGAGGAGAAGGGTGGACTCAGTAGATTAGGGGTGGCAATTTCCCTATAATCTTTGGGGTTAGTAGGATCAAGGAGTCTTTTACCCTATACTTTTGACACCAAACACCCTCGCACGCCCAACGGCCCTAGGGCGATTCCTAGAATTCCTCAACTCCTAGATTCCCCACTATCTGAGGAACCCTAGTCACTAAAGGTCATGGAAGAACTCATCTATACCCAAAAAGTGGAAGAAAAGCAAAATAGGAATATAGGGGAGATGAACATGTGAGAGGAAAAAATCTAGGCTAAATGCACAACAACAGAAATCCAAGTTGCAAATCTACCAAGCCAAAAGTATGAAGAAAAGAGGTCTTACTGGAAAGTGAAGAAATCAAACGAATGAATTGAAAATGGCTGATTGGAAAGCCCAGAAATCATAGAGAGGAAGCCTTAGAATTTTGAGATGAATGAGAGAGAAGGCCAAGTCTTCCTTTTAAAGGAAAACAGTGAAAGGGCAGTTGAAAAGACACCTCCTGATACAACCTAAACCGAAGAAACAACTGTCACCCAAATGGTGGGTGCACAAAGCCCTAGGGATGCCTCGATTCCCGTAAACCTACTACCAAAAAACTCTGAAAAGAGTTTGAATTGTTCACAGGGAGGGACTCCTGATAGCACCACATCCTAAAATGACCGCGTGAATCACACGACACATTACCATGTCCTGATAATGCTAAGTCATAAAAGTAGCCTTAATAAGTGTATCTTATATATATATTTTTCCTTGGTTTTGTGCTTTAATCGAGTTGTTTTTATTCATTTAAGGCATATTTTATCTCCCTTTGTGCTATTTTCTTTGATAGGACATTAAAGAGGAAAATAGAGCTAAAAGTGCATGAAAAAGGAAAGGATCTAACTTGAAGCAGTCTAGGAACAGTCCTAAGGAATGATCATGCCTTAAAAGATGCTGATTTTGGAGTTTTGAGGCTGAATTTGTGGTTTGAGTCTACATTTGTGATGGGCCAAAGAGGGGATGCAGGTTTGACTAATAGGAATGAAGTTAAAGTCTTTTGCTGGGATATTTTTCTCTATTTATTGACTCCTATTCCTAATGGGAGTCTCTCTTTTGATAGTTTTATCTTTGTAAAGAGTTATAAAAGACTTCTACCACAATTCTTTTTCCCTTTTTAGTAAAGAAAAATTTTTCAGCTTTAATTAGGCAGTTAGTTTTTAGTATTATTTTTATTCTTCTCTTAGAAGAACAATATTGGGAGAATGTGTTTGGAGACCACGCGGCCACCCCTAAGTCCATTCTGTCCATAGAAATTGCTATTCACAAGGCAATCAGGGAATAGACCGAATGGAAGCACCAAAAGGGTCACATGGGTGTCATATGACCAAGTTGGGATACTTGTCTAGAAAAGGCAGAAACTTGGGACGAGCCGGTCCCAATCGTACACGTGTAAGGATAGGATCCTGAGCCAAAATAAACAGGATAGGGATAGGTATAGGGTAGGCCTGGCCCTTAAGCACACTAAGAAGGAGACCAGGAGAGACCTATGCTAAACCAATAAGAGGAAACCGTACATAACGGTCTGACAAGACCACGCATCCCAAAGGGGTATAAAAAGAACAGTAAGAAAACCCTATAGGTATCTCTCATTCTAATATTCCTTCTTTCCTTTCCTCTTCTTTCAGATTTAAGCTTTTTGACTTAGGCATCGGAGTAGATCCTTTGGTCACCCAGTGTTTACATTACTTTGTTGCATCTAACCGACTTGTTAGATGACCAGACGGTCATTTAACTTGCAAGGAACCGCGTGAAGATACATTCTTCCTGGAGCCGTCAGTCCTTAATTTTGTTATTTAAAAGGTTGTAGTTAAATTTTTTTGTTTTTTTTTTAATTAAGGGATTAGGACCTAAAATTCTTAAACATATATCGGTTTCACATAATTATAGTTAATAAAATTGACAAATTCCATGAGATTAGGTTCACTGTATAAATATACGAATCATCAATCCAATAGCAGAAAAAAATTCATTGATTGAATAGATAAAACAGAATGTTAGAAGAGGAAATACCGAAAGTCTATTTTTTCTATTTTTCTTTGTTAAACATTGTAAAGTCTAAGTTTTAGTTTTTTTTCTTTTAAAATGATGTCTAGGTTGTAGTTAATTCCTAATTAACTTCTTTCCTCTTATATGCAATAAAATAACCGCAATAACAATTATCTAATTAATAAAAAGGGTGGATCCCATGAAGAGTGAACTGGCCAAATTTTCAACATCTTATCTTTTTTTTCACTAAAGATAAAGATATTTTGTATCTCTTAATTAAATAAGATTTCTAGTGACCAACTCCATGCATGCATGAAAAGCAGTGGCGGTGCTAGGATTGTTCCATTGGGGGGCAGAATTTACTTAAAAAAATTTCATGCCGGTGAACAAAAATTTCCGACCAATGAACAAAAATTTCCGATTAGCTAACAAACCTGAATTAATTCAATTCCATTCAATAAGAACATAATTAAATTAATCCAAACAATAAGTTCATTTAAAAATAAGTCTAATCCAAACAACAACACAATCAAATTAATCCAAACAATTCAATACAAATAATATACTAACCATTAATTTTTTCTAATCGAAGGAGATGATGAAGAACTAGTAACATAAGAAGTTTTGAGAGGTTTCAAATAGTTTTTGCGAGATGTCAACTTTTGAAAACACTACAAAATGTCTTCTTCATTAATGCTAATGAATATCTTTTTGTCAATGTAAGATAATAAGCAATCTGACAATAACTCATCACCCAGCATGTTGCGCAGATCAATCTTCACAATATTCATGGTACAAAAACATCTTTCAACAGTAGCTGCTGGTAAGACCAATGCCAACTCAATAAGCTGATACACCAAAGGAAAACAAATGTGATACTTATTCTCCACCATATTTTTTTGTAAGAGCTCCAATATTCTCAAGATTAGAGAATTCTGGATTCTCTCTTACAGCAGAAATATATAGTTCAAGTTGGTAGCTAAGCTCGACTAGCTCAATACTAAAAAAATCTTCAGAGTATAACCCAGCAAGATTGAGTACTTCTTGATGATCAAAATGAGCAAATGAGTTTGAAGGATCAAGACTCATTATGCCCTTAAGCAGATATGTGTTTGTCTCATTGAAACGATTATTCAATTCTATAGCAACCTCATCAATTACCTATTATTATATGAGTAAAAACAATTTAGAACACTATCCATTTAAAGAATACCAACGATATATATATATATATATATATATATATATATATATATATATATATATATATATATATATATATATATATATATCAATTACCATAAAATAAAATGGAATACCTTTGCAAAGATTTCCACCCAAAAATGGTGAAAATGAGTCATGGGTTCTCTATCAATAAGTGTTCTATTACGGCTTTCAATAATGTCTTCCATATTGGGCACTTTAATTTTTTATTTCACATAAAATTCAGTGGTTTCTTTCAATAACTTTTCCCAACCATCTTCTCTGTATGTTTGTAACTTCTTTTTCAGCGCTTGAACCATACGAACAGCAGTTCCTATATTTTGATCCTTGAATTGAAGAATCTTTGATAAAGGATCAGTCACTCCCAAAATATACAATATTAACTTTCCAATAAACACAAATTCAAAAGAACCCATTTTATTCACCAAAACCTTAGCTGTGCCTCGATTTTTTCTTGTATCAGCATCTTTATTTATTGCCAAAAGCACTTCTCCCACTGAATTCCACATATCAAAAAGCCGAAGTAAGGTTGTATAGTGAGAACCCCAATGGGTAGTCCCTGGTCTTGCTAAAATTATTTCTTGATTCTGCCCCTTTCCTGTTGAAATCTCACCATTTTGTATTTTCTTCACAACTTCTTCATGGTGTAATTGGCGAAGAGTATCCTGCCTTTTACATGAACCTCCAACCATATTCACAATCATAAAAACATAGTCAAAGAATTGGCTCACATCATCATTTTCCTCGGCAGCAGACACAACAACCAATTGAAGTTGGTAAGCAAACAATGAATATAATGTGCGTGCTTGTTTTCATTTAGAATGAGTGATTTCAATACATTAAGCTCCCCGCGCATATTAGAAGCCCCATCATAACCTTGACCTCTAAGTCTTGACAATGATAATCCATTCTTCGTAAAGAATTTATCAACAACATTCTTTAAACATTGTGCAGAAGTCTTAGTTATATATGAACCACTCCAATAAATCATTCAATAACTTCTCCATTATCATTCACAAATCTCAAAACCACAGCCATTTGCCCTTCACAGAACTATCTTAGGCCTCATCAAGCAAAAGAGAAAAGAACTTGTCTTTGATCTCATTCAAAATGACTTTTCTCGTTTCTTTTGCACAAGCTTCAATTATTTGTCTTTGAATGGTAGACAAAGTCATTTGATTATGTTTAGGAGAATTTGATTGCATTACTTTATTTGCTTTTTCATTATATTTACAAAACCAACTAATGAGTTCAAGAAAATGACCTCTGTTCATTGATTCTACGGACTCATCGTGTCCTTGAAAACCTAAACCTTCCCCTAAAAGATATCGAGCTACTCTTACGATCGTTGTCAATCGAGTACGATATTCATCATCTAAAGAATCACTTTTGAATGATAAAACAAAACCCACATTCTCTCTTTGGTTTTGATATTAACTACCCTTAACTCTAGTATAAGTGTGTGGACTATCCGGACCTCCTTTATGACTAACAAAATTTTCCATAGCATGTTTCCAATTATTATACCCAACTTCTGTAAAAGAAGTAGCCACTTTTATTGCTATTAGTAGGAAACAAGTAGCAATATAAATAAAACGCTTTGTCTTTAGAAACAATGTACTCTAGCCAAGCAAATTTTTTACACCAAGCAGATTGAAACCTCCTTTTACATCCACTATAGTTACTTTAAGGAAATTGATACTCAATTGGTTGACAAGGCCCTAACTCTAAGTATCTCCTTCTCAATGTATCTCTCATCTCAAATGGATAACTATCAATAGGTTTCCTCAATCTCGGATCACCAATAATATCATTATATGAAACTTCTACTTTTGTGCGGGCTCTTTTTTCACTAGCTTTATCAATGGGGTTTTCAATACCAGTTGATGATGGTTCGGAATTTGATAAAGGATTCTGCTTTGTTCTAGTAACAAACTTATCCATATTTCTAATTCCTATAAATAAAAACATAAATACTACAATCAATTTATCAATTTATAACTAAATTCAAACATACATTATCAATTCAAACCCAAAAATAACAATACATAATCAATTCAATTCAAACCCACATTCAAACCTAATTTATCAATTCAAATCTAAAAGTACCAACACAATTCATAAAATTAATTTATTAATTAATGCCTCAATTTATCAATTTATCAATTCAAATCCACATTCAAACCTAATTTATCAATATCAATTAAAAGTAACAACACAATTTACATAATTAATTTATCAATTAATGCCTCAATTTACCAATTCAAACCTAATTTACACAAAATTTTTCTTTAAAACCTAATTAAAATCAAACCTAAATAAATTAGAAAAACCTAAAATTTAAAATTAAAACTAACCGGATAATAAGAAGCAAAGATGGTCACCTGAGATGGAGGATGGACGGCGTTGTTGTCGGCACGATAGTAGCGGCTGGCGGGCGGGAGAACAAAGAGTAGAGGAGGAGAGGTGGTGGTGAGTGAGGGATGAGGCTGTTTCTATGTTTTAATTTTTTTTCCCCAAGTGCCATTTCCCTGGCCTGTTTTATTTATTATTTTTTTCCCGTGGCCTGTTTTATTTATTATTTTTTTTATTTCCAGGGAAAAATGACGTCGTTTTGCCCTGCTCTGTTTTAATTTTTTTTAATTCCAGGGCAAAACATGGAAATTAAAAAAAAAGAGGGGCAAAACGACGTCGTTTTGCCCTGTTGTGAGCACTGATTTTCCCGACCTCCGGGATGAGAGTCTTATGTTACCTTTTAAGTAGAAGAAACGAAAGTGAATTGGACTTGAGAATGAGCGGGATGTTGCCTGAAATGTCTCAAATGCCCCGAAAACCGAGAGGTCCTTGATCCGAAACCCCAAGAAAGATCTTTGGAGTGATTAGAGGGCTTACAGGTGAATGTGAGATTTAGGAGAATCTGTCACTGCTCTGATTAAATCCGCACGGTTATAGTTTCATAACTACAGCCACGCGGCTATAATTCCAAAGCCGTATAGCTGTTATACTAGAGCTGCGCGGCTCTAGCAAGCGGTTAAATTGTCTCCCAAATAACCGAAAATCAATCTTGGACAGGCAAAAAGATCCCAAAATGAGGGGACTTTAGCCGAATTTTAGAGTCAAAAAGAGGGGAATAGATAGAGAAGAGGGGGGGACTGATCCTGAGCAGAAAAAATAAAAAAAACAGAGATCAAAAGAAGAAAGAAAAACCAAGGAGAGAAGGAAGAAAAGAAAAGAAAAAACAAAAAGGAAGATAGAAATCAGAAACAAAACATAAAAATACACCAAGAACACTTAGGACAAAAGACTGATCATATCACATTTGTCCGAGTCAGTTCTTGGGTTTGTTTGAATCGATTTGGGACACATATTCAAGTTTTCGGAGTGTTCGCGGGATTCTAAGTGCATTCCAACGTTTCAATCCACTTTCGATCGTCAAACACACTGTTACATCAACCAGGTAAACTCTAAGAGGCCTTAAACTCATCCTTGTTCGATTTGTGTTGTGATTTTTCTCTGTTCTACAAAATTTTTGGAAACTAGCTGTTTGACTACAGTCGCACGGCTCTAATCCTTAAGAATAGAGCCGTGTGGCTCTAACTAGAGCCGAGCGGCTCTAATCCTTAAGATAGAGCCGTGCGGCCGTGCGGCTCTATTGTTGACACGACTCTATCTTCCTAGGAAGAAACCCTAAAAGCCCCGAAATGGCCGAATACAATCAGTTTCCTATTTTATTTGTTCTATAATGATCTATTTTTGCCAAATCACATCCTTTACATTCAAAATTATGGTTTTCGATTTTCCTAGAATGTGGATGTGAGATTTTCAGTTTCTTTAATTTTGATTTTTGAAATATAAGGCTGTTTGATTAGAATCGGATCCACTGTCCAGCTTTAGTGGACCCCCAGGTTCTTCAAAGTCTTTAGAAATCATTGAAAGCGAGTCAAAACAGTATTTTCAAAGCAAAGAAAACCAATTTTCAAAGCTGTAGTGGCTATAGCCGTACGACTCTAACTAGACCCGCATGGCTATATTTACCAGAAGGAGGTAGAATCTCGGGAAGACCCACACAGACGTCGTCGCGTGATGCTGTCTTCAGAATCAAACTGTTTTTGATATGTTTATTGTTTTCAGGCTTTAGATGGATGTCGAAATTAGGAAACCCCCACCAATAGAACCCCGAGTTCTGGGATAGCCGACCCACCAAAAGGGGAAATTTGCATGTAATCGAGCCAAACCATTTTTCAAAACTGTTTTCCAGCACAAAAATCTACAGGGCGTTTCTAAAATAATTTTCCAGGTCTAACCAAGCAAGTCACCCAGACTTCTCAGTTTTCCCCTAAATGTATGCTCCCGCTTCCTGAAATCCCCCATTCTATCTTACATGAGTCCTATTTGTATTTATAATATAATTCTACTAAACATTTGTCTTGCAGCTTTTATTTTTCTTTGTTTTATCATTTCGGATGTATTTTATGGATTGATCGTGTATTCTAGACGATTATAATTTTTAGATCTTCGTGTATCTAGGAGATTGTATTGGTAAGGATAAGATTTTCTTTTTCATTCGATTTGGTTGTATAAGTCGGCCTCTATTTTTACTTTCTTGCACTTTCTGCATTTTACTTTTCCTGTAATTTATTTCTATCATTCGTATGAACATTGGCTAAATAATAAAGGATAAAAATGGGTAGAGAATTAAGTGAGTAAAATATTGTCATATGCACTTATAAATGAAAGCAAGCTTGAGGTTGAATAGATAAGTTACCCGAACCCTAAATCTCTAGATTAGGTACAGTAGTCAACGTTCGGTAGGGAGCTATACCGGAATTTCTCGAATGAGCTGATCGGGGTGGCGACTCTGTCACTGATCTTGAAATTTAAGTTTCGAGGTCCTTACGTTAATAAAACAGGATTTTGTAAAATGTGAATACCAGTTTTCCAAAAACTCACATTCAAGGAAAGAGTTTTCTACAAAAAGGGTTTCCAAGACAAATTAATGGTTTTCCTAAGCAAGATACAAGCCCGTTTTCAAATCACAAATCACTCAAAAACCCTCTTTATTTCTTTTTCCCTGGTTCTCTTCGCCGCGTTCCGCCTAAAAGGTTATCTGCTCACACCTGTAAATTTTTAAAAAAATTAAAAGGCTGATAAAGTATCGGAAATGAAGAAGCAGGGGCTCAGGGGGCGGCCGTTGAAGGAGGGCTGCCGGAAAGCCCCCTACTGAGGGGTTTTTCCGGTGGCTGAGGGGTCAGCTGCCCCCCGTGACCCCCTCAGTGCCGCCCCTGAAGATATATAAAATCTGACGGACGATGTGATAGTAATAATATAAATATAGTATGGTCATTAAATCTGGTCAGATTAAACACTCAGAAAGTGAGAGGAATATTATAGGGTAAAGGTTACCAAAATCAAATCCGGTATTTGTTCATCATTATGAATCCATATTTATAGTAATTCAATTTTTTTGAGGAAATATAAAATCAATTAATATACTATTGTTTTTCCCCATAGTTTGCACTAATATGTTGCTCATAATAAACAGGGTTAATAATAATAATAATAATAATATATATATACACATTTATATATTGTTTGGTTAAAATATGTTGTAAAAGAAAAAGTTGGAATATTTTGGTGTGATTTAGAAGATGTACTTGAGATATTATATTGTAGTGTATCCTGCTCATAAAAAGAGTTGATTGATAATGCGTGTGTTTGGTTGGAGATGTGGGAAGGGGAGACCGAATGTGAAACACATCCTTAATTTTACCAAATAGCTTTCCTTCATTAGCTCTATCCACATATTCTTAGATATTGTAAGGATTAGAGGTCCATAATTTTTTTAGTAAATATATATATATATATATATATAGTTTTGTAACCATATCATATCATATATTGTCAATAGTTAATTACTTGATATAACAATTTATATATTTCATTTGATATTGTTAAGATTGGCAATTTACAATTTATTCCATTAGAAAAGAAAAAAGAAAGTTCGAAACTATTGGCATTGCTTTTGCTAATTCGAATTGAAGGTATTCCTATGACTACTTTTTCTAGCGGAAAATGATACTCTAGGCAACGGAAAATGATATTCTAGGTTGTCGTTAAGCAGTAGCAGAACCAGGGTCTCCACTTTGGGGAGGTGGGGGGTGGGGCACGGCGATAGTGACGGCAACGGCGCGGCGTGAAGAGGTGGAGGTAGGCACTTATAGAAGATTTAAAGAGAGAGGAAGAGGGGAGCTGATGGGTATTTTTCTTTTTCAATAGGCCCAAAGCAAACGTTTTGCCTTTGGGCCTATGTAAAAAAAAGAAAAAAAAAGGGCACAGGTTTTGGGGGACACAACTCTCCCAAACCTGCTCAATTATCCAGGGACGGTCGTCGGCCATTTACTCTTATTTGGGGTGTTTTCCAGTAGTCGGAAGGGCACAGACTGCAAGGCCCCTCCTCCCCTGCTGTTAAGATTGATTCTTTATAGATAATAATAACAATAAAAAAAAAAATACACTTATTAGCTATTTTACTACATGTTCATTTGCTTATTTTATTTTATTTTTTTACTTCTCATTTTTAATTAAGGGTATAATATCCGGTTTCAATAAAACTCAAATTATGGACTTTCCAGTTGGGAAAAGATGTTTGATTATCAAGCTGATTTTTACAACTCTTTCTTCATCAGTATTGGAATTAGAACAGTCTTATAATTCCAAAGAAATTCATTTCTATTTTTCAATAAAATAATCCAAAATTTTTCTTGTTTATATGTAAGTTTCATACACATGAATATGAGTCCATCTTCTTTTAAATAAATTTTTTTTATTATTTAGGTCATCCGCCTAATCCATAATATCAAAATATCTACAAACAATAAATTAGTGTTTAATCCACTTTATTAATATTATTGTTACTACTATTTTTCTCCTTGTTATTATATAATAAATTTTATATATACAATTTGTTGTATATATTTTCAATCAAGAAAATATATTTATATATTTAATGAGATGAAATTTAAAAAAATTTATTACAGTATAATACTATAAAATTACATTTATAAACTAAATAAATAACTTTTGAAGACCTAACATTATAAAATAAACATAGTAATATTAAGGACTAAAGACCTTTTTTTCTATGTAATATCATATTTTTTCTTCACCTCCTATGGTATGCAAACTCACTACAAAATGGTCCAAAATGAGCATACCCGTCAACATAATTGTTAATAAAATATGACGAAATATGCTTATTTTAGGTCATTTTAGAGCCTTTTTAACTAGCACATGATACAAAAAAGAAAGATCAATAAGATATGGAGCAAAAGTAAACCGTTAATGGTACAAAGGATAAAAAAAATATTTAGTCCACAATATTAATTATTTATCGTATGCTTTAAATAGAATATTGTATAAATAGTAGTATTTCGTGTGGAAACAACTACTCCATAACTGGACTACAAGTTTTTAAAAGCAAGGGTTTTATTATAAGGGAGTTAAAATGTTTCATCAAATTCAAAACCAAAAAGAAAAGAAAAGAAAAAAAAAAAAAAACACATCACGAGTGTTATGAACCTATATAAAATTTTTTTAATTGTTCACTTAATTCATTTTTCAACACATTAAGCATATAACTTTTCTATTTTGATAGTATTAGTTTTATGTTTGATACTTTTTTATTGTATGGCTGTAATAATAGTTAACTGACCCGTGACACGATTTTTGAAAAAAATAGAAAATTTTAGAGTTTATTAGAGAGGTCTAAACCATACTTTTTATGCATATTTGTCATATTTCTGATTTAGTTTAATGTGCCTTTACAAATTCTATTAAGCGTCAGTTAATGGATACCACAACTCGTACAAGGAAAAAATATCAAATATGATACCATCAAAACAGAAAAGTTATACATTTAATATGCTAAAGAAAATTGATTGGGGTCCAATTATATAATTTATAAAAATTCAGGAGTTATGAATGCGTTTTCAAAAAAAAAAAAAAAAAAAAAGTGTGTGAAATGGATTAGGTGTGAGTGAAGGGTGGCGAGTAGCGAGGCAACGATTGAAAAGAGGAGAAGAATTCCACGTGTCAATAAAAGAAGAAAGTTAGGAAGAGTAAGACGAGACCATCTGGTGGCCTATAACCCAATTGGACCGCCCCATGTGTCCTATCCTTACAACTCTTACCATTAGTGGTCCTGCTTCACTCTTTTTTTTTTTTTTTTAATCCATTTTTATTATTTATTAATTTTCTTTGTGAATATATTCTATATATTAAAATTAAATTTCCTACTCCAAATTTAAAAACAGTTTTTATCCGTCACAATTTATCATGAATTAATAAAAAAAATTCATATTTTTATCGACAAGCTAAAATATATTTTAATTTGGATATATTTGTGGATTATATATGCTGATATTTTCATTGCAATATGAGCACATGTCTATATATGATGGAACATGTAATATGGAAAATTATGCCAAAAAAATCCAATAAATTAGGAAAATGTCAATGTGAATCGATCATTTAATTAAATAAATTATTCATGGATAACATTTGAAAATGAAAAAGTCTCTACTAATATAAAAACAAAAAGGAGCTGACAGATCTTGGTGTGATTTTATATTTTTCTTCTACTGTACAACTTTTTCAAAATTAATTTTGTCTTTTCTATTTTTGGAAGTTTAAAGAAGCAATTAAGCAAATTAGTTACCATTTTCGGTTAAAAAAAAAGGTTTATGGAATTCATTTATATGGAATTTATAATACCTTTATCAGCCAAGTTTTTAAATATCATATATGTGTTCTTTCTTCTTTTTAGTTTTTAATTAAATATAAATGTTAAATAATTTCATTTTAGATAATTAGGTGCTAATGTTATGTTAATTTCTTAATTAGATGAACTACGAGTTACGAGTTTTCATATTAATTGGAATATATATCAATGTATTTCACTAAATCAAATCTTAAAAATTTTATTTTATTTTTATATTTTATTCTTTTAATGAAAATATTCTAGTATATACCAACAAATGAAACTTTTTTATTCATTTGTTCCAAACCTAAAACTAAAGAATGCATTTTCAATTATATATTTGAATTATCCTATTTCAAGCATAGTATTCATTTATAAATAAATTCTATAAAGAATTCAATATGAATTCCAAATTCGTAATTCTTTTGTTCTAAGTTATGCCTAAATTTAGCTCGATTTTTTAATCATGAAATTTAATCTATTTGTTTAAGAGTATAATGTCTAAATTTATTGGTTGGTATTAACAATTGTAAGAAATTATACACCAATTGTGATCACATGTGCATGTGTGTGTATATATATATATATGTTGGAAATACAACAAATGTAGAACAGATAAGAAAATCAGGTTACCTTTCGTAATACAGATTCTACTAAGGTGATTGTAGTAGAAATGACAACAAACTGCGATCAAGTATCACTAGTCGTGCGTGGATCCCATTCGACATATTCAGGAGGAAGAACAACTAAGCCACAAAGTAAAGTGACTAGAGAGGATTTTGGGAGGCAAGAGCTCTCTCTTGTATGGTATCTAATGTATGTGCAAAATAGAACATAATGTTCTATATATACAAACCTAATTAGGTCTTAATTTGATTAGGCTTGATTAGATCTGTTCTGATACAGGCGATCCATATCCATTAAAACCTAGATCTCCCACTCGCACGTAATAGAACATATCTATTACCCCATTTTTCACAAGTAGAGTTGCACTCGAAAAAAGATTACAGTACTCAGACTTTCAATTGAGATTTGACCATTCTGGAGTTTGATTGAGCTCTGGAATTGTTCTTCAAAGTTGCATGTGTCAGGTTTTCAAAGCATCTTGTATCATGATAATCGAAGTTGAAACGAGAACGATATCTTGGATTTACTTAACCTAGTCACAATTCTGCAGGTCAACAATTTCGTTGACTTTTTCTTCTCCAACTCAAGCTTTTTATTTGAAGTTAAAGTCCTATATTGGGGATGATTCCTAAAACTCTTTTTCTAGTAAAATTTTGTGATTAGGAAGAGTTTTAATTAGGTTAACATAGAGATTCCTATTGTAATTAGATATTTCTAAGTAGTTAACTCATTTTCAGTTTAGGAGAGTTCTTTTTCTATCAAAGGAGGTTTCTCTTTCAGTTTTGAGTGTCTCATAACTTAGTTTTTTTCTGTAATTTGGAGAAAGAATTCTAGTATTTGCCGAAGGCAATGCCAAAGAGAGATTCAATGAGACGACTTCATCAATTATAGAGTTTTTCTTTTCCTTTACTCTTTCATTTTCGTTTAGCTGTTTGTGTGCTAATAACACTATGTGTAGCTAATTTTCTTTTTATCTAGGATGTTGATGTAGTACAACTCGATTATTCTATGAAATTATTATCATTTTTCTTATCTTGTGCAAATTTTATTATAGAGTATCAAGAGGTAATATCATTGAAACCAGAATCAAGATATTAAAACCATAGATTTAGGTTTAAATGAGAGTAACATAATTTAAACTTGTGTGGAATTTATGAATGATTCATGCTCAATGAGTTAATTATAAGTTATTAATCACTATTACAAAATAGAGTTAGTAATAGATAGTTAACACTGATAGTATATTTTGAAAAAAAAATATTATTGATATTAAATCATTTTTCATACATAAATAATTAAAATTGTTTGAAGACACAAAAAAAGTAAATAGGCTATAGAGTTGTATGAAACCAATAAGAGCTTTCTTTTATTGAATTTTCTCTATTATTTTTACTTTAATTGTTTTTATTAAATTCTTAGTTTAAAATCACTCAAACTTAATTATTATTATTTTCCTAGATAATAGTTTTAATAAATTAGTGGTAAGTAGTAAGCAATTTGTGTGGAAACAATTTTTACTTACACTTTATTACTTTGTCCGATTTGTGCACTTGCAAATTCTCATATCAATTAATCCGACTTCACATCAACCGAATCACTCAGAGGTCCTAAGCATTGATCCAATTGTAAGTTTGGTTTTAGAGGTACATCAAATGAAATGTCTAGTTCTTTGGCCATTATATCCTTGAATAGGTTAAGTTAAAACACGCTTCTTGCTAGAATAGGAATATATGATGTCTGTTTAAATCATGAATTCTTGTCTAATTAGTATATTAGTTCTTACACATGTCCTATATAGGAGAATTTCTTTCTAAGTAGGAATACAACACCTAAATATGCAAACGACTCTACACTTGTTTTGGTGAGACTTTGAGTTTCTCATATTTATATAAAAGGGTTAGCCCTTGGATTTGGTTCATTCTTTCTCAGTACAACTTTTGTCACTATTCTCTTTTGTGAATCTATGCTAACTTAGGCACAGGAGTATCCGACTAATTAGATAGCGGATATCCGCTGTTTATGTGGATTTTACCCTTAACAGCCTCATGGAGCACTTTAAAGTTTTAGGGCTGTTAGGGAAAGTACTGTCAGAAAAAGTTAGATTTTATTGCTTTCTTTAAAAGTAATTTTAAGTGTTTTTCCAGTGCTTTCCTGAATATAATTTTCGCAGTCCTAAAAGCAGCTTTTAGCCAAAGTAAAATTCTCTATGCTTTGGCTGAAAGCTGCTTTCCGCAGTCCGAAACTGGCCCTTTATGAATCCACTACTCCCTATATAGATTAAAATTGCCATTTGATTCAACGTTACAATAAGATTCGTAAATAAATTAGTTAAAATTAATTATTAGTAATCTATTTTTTATAAACATTTTCGGCGCTATTATGTAAAAGGCAATTTTTGCGTCAGTTATATATTTTTCCAAAATGGGCAGTTAGTTTACGGATAATAACAAAACCTAATGAAGTGAATTATTGTTATTAAACAAATTAAGAAAGTTCTTATAATTTCTTCGAAGAAGCAAGTTTCTATTAGCTAGAAACTGCCTTTTGAAAAGGAAAGCTTACGTGTCTTATATTTATATATCTGCCTGTACAGCAAAAACTAATACTTCACAAAAAAAAAAAAAAAAAAATCATTCTTCTTCCTCTCCCCCTTCTCTCTCTTTCTCTCTCATATTTAAAGAACACAAAGGCAAAGCAGAGACACAAAAGAAACAGAGACAAGGCAAAGGGAGAAGTACCCTTTCACTTTTCCTGGTGTGGTTCACGAGTTACCAAAAAAAATAAAAAATTAAAAAGGGGAAAAGAAAATCACAAGAAAAACAAGTGGTTGATCGAAAAGGGGAAAAGTAATTAATTGAGAAATGGAGAAGAGCAGCAGAAAAAGTGGTGGGAATGGACAGCAGGTTCTGGATGGATCAGATATAATGGAGTTGGTTGGAAATGAAGAGGTGTTTAACAGTTTTGTGGATAATAAGTTCAAAGAATTGGATAAGGACAGAGACGGTCATCTCTCTCTTAACGAACTTCAACCTGCTGTTGCTGATATTGGTGCTGCTCTTGGTTTACCTGCTCAAGGTTCTTCTTCTGATTCTGATTTTATCTACTCTGAGGTACTTCTTTTCTTCGCTCGGAACTCCCAATTTCACTCAATTCCCTGCCCTTTTGTTTCTTTATTTCAGCTTAATTGGTGGTAATTACTGTTGACTGTAATTCTAATCTCATTCTCTACTTTTTTTTTTTTTTTTACAAAATACTCTCAAATTAATTCCTAATTTTGATACAAGACAAATATGTTCATATGCACCTTTCTAGTAGAATGAATTTTTGTGGCAACAAATTCAATGTTATTTTCAAGCAGCTTTTAGTATGGAAGTTGTTATCCTCGAGCCTGTGATAATGTTGAAGGTCTCCAAATTCTATTCCAATGTCTAAGTCAGCCATCAACTGTAGAACTCAAAAAGTGGAACTTAGTTTCACTTTATGTATGCATTAGAGTCTAGAGATGTCATATTACTTTGGAGAAGTTGTAATATGGTTGGGGTGTAATACTTCCACCCAAACTACACTAAGCATGCCACTTAATGGGAATGATGCTGCTCTATATTCACAAATAGTGTACCACTGATACTTTATGATACTTTTAAGGGCTAAGGAGCTTATACCCCTTAACTAAGGTTTTGGTTCGAACCTTGGGAATGGAAAAAACAGCTGTTGAGAGAATTTCACTCATGTAAAATGGTCCACCCTGACTTGAATCTAGATTCAACCGGATGGTTGAGACAAAAGAAAGAAAAAAATTGTTTTTTTCCTACTTCAAATAGAATCAAGAGTCTAATGAGTTGGGAAGTTTTGAATACTATATATATATATATATATGCATCTTTTATTCTTAATAGTTTCTCATGAAATAGTATTACACAGCCCAAAATTACATGACTTTGAAGCGTAGCCTGTGGAGTCCTAAGCTGATAAGGATAGATATCACCATCTTATATTTGCAAACTATTTGGATAGAATTATGTTACTGTTCTGCATTTTCTAACTTTTTGTAGTTTCAAATATATTGCTTATGAGCATGGGTTCAACGGTAAAGAAGTGACTCTTGTGATAGTGTACCACCTAGGTTCAATTGTTCTTATTGTTCTTGGAGTTTTCATAGGTAAAACAATTTATAAGTCATCTCATAAATTCTTTTGTGGTCTAATATGGGCAAAAGATGTTGAAGACGCTCCAACCCTTAAACTTTTTTTCATATATATATATATATCCAATACATTGGATGTTAATAATATTGTGACTACAAAGGAAAGAAAGCCAAATAGGAAATTATAATGAATCTACTGTTGATAGCTTCAACTTGGAATGTAGGGAGTTGCAATTTTTTTTTTTTCTCCATTTGAAAAGTTACGTATAGTGATGTGTTCTTTATTTGGAAAAGGGAAAAATTCAATAATACATCACGTTGATGGTCGGAATTCTGAACTTTTTTTCATGTTAATCATAGGCAGATGGCAATGTAAATTTAAATGATACTTAGAGAAAAGATACATTTATTTTGTTAATCGGTGTAGAGCATTAATTTTGTGAATAGCTACATCTTTGGTTGTTACGTATTCCATGACTCCATAAATTTTGGACCATTTATATTTGTTGGTGTCCTGTTCTGGGAAACTAACAATTCATTGACATAACATTTTTTTTTGGGTTAGAATTAGTACAAGTAGAAAAGAAATTGGAAAGACGTAGAAGATTAGCTACAATTAGTGTTATACATAAACTGGTCTAGTTGTCATTGTTTCGGGAATTAAATATTTGCTCTTATTGATTAATATTTTTTGAACTAGGTTTGATCACAATATGTTAGTTTAAATTTAGCATAATGGGCAATAAATATTTACCCGTTATTCTATCAAATAAGCAAAGTTACTAGTAGTAAATTAACTAGTGATATGAGTGATTCCATTGATTGATGTCATTTGTTTCAGCAAAATTAAGGTTATAATTAATTGATAATTTTATTCATATTATATACAATAAGTACTATGGAAGGTGTAATTAAGTTAAGAGTTGAAGAAATTATAACGAGTATAGAGATAAGTGGAAAAAAAACAAAGCATAAATGTTCAAAATATTGCAAAATCTAGGCAGCTCGGGAACCATCTTTGCACATTATTCAACGAAGGGGTCGGTGTGTTGTGGGACTTGATTTGCCTTTTCGGTTGGCTTTTTCTTTTGCATCTTAATTGACTTTTCTCTCTTTCTTTTTCTTAATCTTTACTTGGCTAGGATTTAGCTACTGAAGAATGTTGTGGAAACTCTTTATCTTACTATTCTATTATTTCTCATCAAAAGTACACTTTTTTTAGGAAAAAAATAATAATTTGTTACTAGTTGTGTGTGAATTAAGTTGCAATGATTTTTTTGTGGGGTACCTTTTCTTCACAAGGTAGAAATTAATTGGAGCGTTGGATTTGCATGATTAATTGGACACGGTGCTATCATGAATTTGACCTTTTCCATTATACAAGTCACTATAGTCATTGTAAAGATTTTAAGTTTGTTAATTGGCATTTATTTAATTTTTGTTGCAATAAACACTTGTAAGATTTACATGGATGCTTATAAGAATATTTGGTAAAATAAAATCAACATGATTGGCACAATTTGTCTTTTTTTTGTCCATATATATACATTTTGACACATTTGGCCTTGTACTTCATTTTTTCAAAAAACTTGGCCTTCTACTTCATTTGGCTCTTGATAAATGGTTATATATTTGTTAATGTCACATATACTCTTTAGTCTTTACACAATTTAAGAAAATAATTTGGCCATGTGCGGACATGTATGATATACTCCTAACAAAACAATCTGAGACTGGACAAATTTTATATTAAGGTCTGTATGAAAAATCAGAGGGATCAAAATGTACAAAAGTTGAACTATGGAGGTTAAAGTGGACAGAGTTTGTCGTTAAATTATTATAAAAGTTCAATCATGCACTTGGACTTTTTTTTTTTTTTTCTCTGTAGATGTTCTTCAAATTTTAATTAGCAAAGTAGTGTATAATTGGTTAGGTAGTGCATGACAAAGAAGTTAATGCAGCACTAAACAAGTATCTAATCTCATGCCTAAAAAAAAAGAGGACCACATTGTTGTTATATTGTACAAATTAAAGAAAATGTAAATTAATTTGGGTTGGCTACCTGAAATTAACAGACATGTATATTGATATTGATGTAGGTACTGAATGAATTCACACATGGGAAGCAAGAGAAAGTAACCAAGACTGAATTTAAAGAGGTTCTGTGTGATATATTGATTGGAATGGCTGCTGGTTTGAAGAGAGATCCTATTGTTATCCTTCGTATGGAAGGCGATGACCTTTTAGACTTTGTTCATGGACCGTCTTTTGAACCCGAAATGCTTTCTATATTTTCAGAGCTACAAACATTGCCTAACGCTTCACTCCATCAATACATTGCTAAAGCCCTCCAAAAGCTCAGGGTTGATCAAGGGATGCCCCCTTCTTCTGATTCTTGGGTAACTTTTTTCTTTCTTTACACTTCAATTGTTTACACCTCTTTTATATATATATGTTTCTATTAAAATGAATTGTATGCATCCAATACAATTGGATAGACTGTGAATTTGATGAGACATTATACGTTGGATCAGATGCAATGGCCCTGAGAAATTAAAAAATAAATAAAAATAAAATTGAGACACATCATTTCATAGGTATAGACCATTGGATGTGGACCATTATAAGATTTTTCCAAGGTGACCCTTTGATTTGGCTCACAGGTTACTCTTCTCAAAATGAAACAGCTTAACTATTTCACAAAAGATTTTACACTACTCCCGGATTATGTACTCCCTTAGTTATTAAAATACAATCTTATATATAATTTTCAAACATAGATCATATCTTTATAGAGCAGTACATACTCCAGGAGTATTTTAAATTTTCTCCTGTTTTGCTTGTCATTTTTTTTTTTTTGATAAAATCAATCCAAAATAATACATTCCGATGTGTTTCTTCGTTTATTTTGAGCACACCTCGGACAGTAATTGATACGTGTTTTTGTACTCATTTACAAAAGAAAATGCAGCCAAAATCATAAAAAAAAAAAAAAGAAATTTCGCTTTGTACACTACAAGAAATAAGATTTGGCAGCAAAGTATAAAAATTGTTTCCATAATTTTAGGCAGTAACAAAAAATTTTGTTGTATGTTGCTGCTATAAAACTGTAATTGTATATAGTTGGCAACAAAATTTAATATAATTTTTGCTGCCATTGATATAAATATGGCAGCAACTGCTCAATGAGTTTCTTTGGTAGGAAAATATGTTTTGCTGCCAAATTTTTTTTTTTTTCCAAATCTAACATTTCTTTGTAGTGAGTTTTATCAAAACCTTGTACGGTTGCATATAAAAGAGAAAAATCAGCAAATAGACTCTCCCATTGCCAATAATTTGAATTAACGAAAGTAGTTGAAGGAGTGAAAGATGGATTAGAATTGTTATTTTTGGGTTGTGCAGGTAATGAGCAACATAGTGGAACCAGTGCTGCAATCATATAGGGAAGAGGAACAGGATAAACCTGTCTCTCAAGAAGCATTTTTGGTGGAATTTAAGAAAGTAGCAGAACGTGTGGCTCAACGTCTCAAAGAAGAGCCTGTTATTGTTGCACATAGTGAAAACACCTTTGATGGAAGTGGAATTAAGCGACTATTATCTAACAAGTTTGAATTAGACAAGGTTAATTTACTTTTAACTTTGCAATTCAATTCCTGTTTCAATTAGCTTTAGCTTTAGTTGCTTTACAAATATGTAGTAATGGCTACTTAATTTCTTACAATTCATTCTTCAACCCAGACTCTTAACGCAGCCATAGAAAATGTCGCCAAAGATCGCAATGGAAAAGTCTCAAAGGAATTCCTAAGGGCTGCATTGGATGTTGTGGCTCCAGCTGCTGCTCTACCTCCACTTGGTGCTGTTGATGAGGTATATCTTATAACTCTACCAATTTATTAGGATTAAAACCTCCTCAAAGTTTTACTTCATATGCTATATTTTCAAAATTAATTTTAACATCCTTATATTTTTGTTATGATCCCTCACTTCCGTTAAAATGATTATTTTGAAACTAAAACCTATATTGGGAAAGTAAAACGCATATATGTATTAGGTTTTCATTGGAAAGGTCCATGATAAAATTTCTCAAGCACTTGGCATTATTGAATTACCTCATGAGACCCTTATTGTTGAGCTAATTACATGATAACCGTTTATGCATTCAAGCTTAATAATAAGTGGAGTAGTTGACAATTGAAGGCTTGCCTCTTCATTTCAATGTTGTACTTTTTCCTTGTATTCATAGCACTTTTGCTATAGGGTCAGGTTCTATGTTTGTTTCACCCCTTTTGTCCAAGCGATCCTGACTTTGGATGCCTTAAAAAAAGAAAAAGTATTTCAGGTGTCTTTAGTGGAAAATACGGTGACATTAAATTATTTTTGAAAATACGATAAACGGACTACAAACTTTTTGTTCCCTGCCCTATCAACTTTGGAAAGTTTTATATTATTCCTAGAATATAGCAAAAAGGTTGCTACTTGCCCTTTTAAGGTACAATAAAAAAAAAATATTTATAAATCTCCTTTTATAACCACGAGAGTATATACTTTAGAAGTATTGTAAAATTTCTCACACATTTTATCCTTTTCACTCCTGTGGTGTGGCCGTTACCTATTTACTTCTGTGGTATATAAAAAAAACTCCAAAATGACCCAAAAGAAACATACTCTGAATATGAGAGAATATACTTATTTTAAGCTATTTTGGAGTTTTTTTTAATAGCACAAAGACAAAAAGAAAACGTCAATAGAAAAGAGAAAAACGAACAAATAGTTGATAGGACAAAGGACAAAAAGCTTTTCAGTCCTTTCTTAAACTTACAGTTGTACTGTTTATTTAGTGAAAACTTAAATGAGATATAAATTATTTAATAAAATAATGTATAATGAATTTGTTTACAGATAGATAAGATAGTGGAAGAAGCGTTGAAAATGGTGAACGCAGATGATGGAAAGTTGGTTAAAGAAGAAGAATTCAAAAAATTAATGACTGAAATCCTTGGAAGTATCATGTTGCAATTAGAGTTCAATCCCATCTCAGTTTCTTCAAATTCTGTTGTGCATGAGCCTCTTGCTTCTTCTTCTACACTTCTCCAGCCTTCAATTTAATTACTTACATATATATATGTGTGTGTATAGTCATTATCAAAAAGGAGTAATAATATGTTATAGGTTGAGTTGCATATCCGTCTGTCCTGTGCATTGAACAAATGGTCATGTTGGCTCAGCACTTTATATATTGTTCAATTTTAATCTTTGTCTGTTTTATACTTTGTTTCATATATATTGATACTGTGTGTACCTGCTTAGGTGCTATTTGGTATGATGGAATGAGATGTATTGTAATACCTCATACCAAACAGTACTTTAATGGTTTGTTTGTTAGCAAGTCGCGCCTTTTGTAAGTAAACATTAGTTTTTCTGATTGCATCTTTTGATGAACCAAACAATTGGTGTACATCACTTGAGATTCTTGCCAACTCTACTAATAGTACACTGTCACCTTTTTCGCAAAATACTTGCATTTAATTTATTTATTCACAAAATAAAAAATAGACCTTATCATTCAAATCAACATAATTGAAAAAAAAAAAAAAAAAAAAAATAATAATGTAGCTGAAATAGTAAGACCCCTTTTAGTCTTTAGGTGGTTTTAAATGGTTGAAAAATAAATTTTTACCCATCAATTCTTTTTAATTTACTCTGATTTAATTTATTAATATACGGTTGGGTGAAAATTATATTATGACAACGTTAATTTGTTATATTTTGTTGTTTTTTTATGCATAATAAATAAGTGATACATTATGTATTTAATACATTGCTTAGTGAACTCGGTTGTTCATGCAATTGCAAGAATATCAAATTTTAAGGGTTTGGATAAATTAATCCCATGTTTATTCCATATTTGAAATTGATCTTTCTATATTAAAAAAGTGATGTACTAAAGAGATTAAACAACTAATGTTTTTTATAAAAGAAAAGTTGTAAATATAATAGTACTGACCAAAATCACAAAATGGTGTATCAAGTTAAGATTAAGATAGTTTCATGTTAAAAAAAATAATAATAATAATAGTTTCTTACCTAATCTAAGAATTTTCTAAATAACTATTTATTAAAATCATTGGAAAAATTTATTTAAAATTTTTAAGGCAAGACACATTTATTTGTCACAAAGTGGTACAAAATATGAGCCTTAATTACAAGACCTTCTCCTTTGGCAAGGTGAAAGTGAAAGCATAATAAACTAAGCAAGCTAAGAAAGGCCCTAACCAAAAAACCCAATGCCCATCCCATAATGTTCCTCCCAATAATATTGCTGGGCCTAAGCACCTTGCTGGGTTCAGCCCAACTCCTCCATATCCAGCCTCACCAGTCACTGTTATTGACACAAAAACTCCTAATGCATATACCCCTGCTATTACCACACATACCATTGTCAATCCCACTTCCTTGAACTGCTTCTTGTCAAAAGCCAATGTTATTGCAACATATAATACCAAAAATGCACATGAAAATTCAATTATTAGTGCGTTCCCAGTACTTATCCCTTCCCCATTTCGATTTATTATGCATCCACCCAATGCATATTTTTGTACCATATTTGGACTCATCACTCTCTTAATTATAAGATACGCTACTATTGAGCCTACACATTGTGCTACCGTGTAGAACATCGCACGTACTAAGGTTATTACTCCCTTTAGAGCGGCTATGCATGTGAAAATTGGGTTCAAATGACCTCCGGTTATTGGAAGTGTCACCACAAGCAACAAGAAGGCATCGATAAATACCGCAATTGGTACTAGAAGCTTTGGCTCTGGATAGTGTGATTCGAAGATTGCTATTATTGTAGTTGTTAGTGTGAATAGAAGGCATGTTGTTGCTACAAACTCTGTCACTGTTGCTCTCCACATCTGTAAATTATACAAGCTTATCAACCATTTCTAATTAATTTAATGAAATAAGTAAGATATATTCTTAATCAGTGGCGGTGTCAGGATTGCTCAGTTGGGGGGACAGAATTTGCTTAAAAAAATTTTCGGCAAGTGAACAAAAATTTCCGGCTGAAGAAGAACAGGAGAGGAGGAGAGCTGAGGTGAGGGAGGAGAGGAAAAGGTTGTTGAGTCTGCGTTTTACTTTTTTTACCCACATATCAGGGCAAAAAGATATCGTTTTGCCCTGGTCTGTATTATTTTTTTTTTTATAATTGCAGGGCAAAACAACGTCGTTTGGCCCTGAAAATAATAATAATAAAAAAAACAGCAGGGCAAAACGACGTCGTTTTATCCTGTAATTTAGAAAAAAAAAAATTAAAAGGGTTGATACAAGGGTTCGCCCCTGTATCAGCGTTGAAGAGTAGAGGCGTTGCTCTTCGGAGGGGCGGCCACTGAAAGGGGCTGCCGGAAAACCTCCATATTCAGGGGTTTTTCTGACGGCTTGGGGGTCAGTTGCTCCCCGTGACCCCATCAGCGCCGCCCCCTGTTCTTAATCATTCGTTGCAACCATTGGTGATCTATATGCACCTTTTTATTCTTAACATTAATATAAAAATGACTAACAGATAAATTGGTTTAGAAAATAATAAAAATAATAGCTAAAGATTTTAATTCAATAAATTTAATAATATTAACTTTTAATAATTTAATATAATATAGTATATATTATTTTATTTTTTTTATGAAAAGATAGAGAATTATTGGAAAGAGAAAAGAAATAGAGAGAGAGAGAGAGATGGGTAAAAGACACAGAAAAAAACAGAAAAGTGGTGGAAAGAAACACGTGATGTGTATTAAGTTTATTTCATTGTTCTTCCCCAAAACTCCTAAATCTAGCACCCATTATCCAGTGCTGAAATTTCATTTATTTGTTTTTTTTAATCTCAGTATTTCTAGTATTTCCTCACGATCAAAGGCTTCTCTTATTTTTTTTGTGGGTCTGTTCATTGAAAATTAATTGAATCTAAAAACTCTTTCTGTAAATTGAAATTGCATTGCTAATTGTGCCACAACGTGTGCTGAAATTTCTTTTGACAACTCTACACCACTAATATCTAACCATATATTTTATGTGTAATTTGTAAGGTGACTTTATCTTCTAATTAATCATCATAATTTATTAAGATGAGCAATCAAATGGGATAGAGCTAAAATAAAATGATAAGAAAGATATGAATCATAATTATAATTAATTACCTCTAGTGAGAAGAGTTCTTCCTTGCCGACAACGCATTGAACAAACATGTTCTTGGAAGATTGCCTGGCATGAATTTCACGCTTCATTTTGCTAGAAGAATTTTCTAACGTTTGATCATTATCATCAACATCGTAGCAGATAGAGTCGTCCATACTTTAAAGCTGCAATGGAACTTACATGAAAACAGCTACAAGTTTAACAAATATATTTAAAGCAAATTTTAAGCACAATAAACTATTCTGTTTCGAAGTACGCTAACAGCAGGAGATAAGGAGATATGTTGAAATATGGACCACACGATTAGCCAGAGTAATTATTGTAATTTCTTCACCAATTATTAGACAACCCTGACATTATGATAGCAAGAGGACACCGCATCAACTTTGTTCTATCTTTATCATATGCCATTTAATCCATATTAAGATGTTAAAAATGTGAGAATTGGAGATCAGATGAATTAGTAAGTTTGATTTTTGTGATGGGGAATACAAAAGAAGCCAAGAAATGAATAAGAGGCTAGGGATTAAAGTAAGTATGCTGAATTGATGCCCAAGAAAGAGATGAACAAGTCACTGTAATATGTGTTGGTTATGTGCTAAAGTGGACATGGACTAACTTGCATATGCTTCAAATATTTGGTGGATATTCTTTCCACAAATCATTAAATATTTCACATTTGACTGTTCTACAACCCAACCAATCTTTTAATCTATGTTCTATAAATATTAACTTCAAAACCTCTTCTGTTGTTGAAAAATTAATAATAATATGAAATAATATTCTACATGATACAAGTGAAACCATATATAAAATGACAAGACTTTTAACCTTAACCACAATCTGAAATAATTGAGAGGATGATTCTGCTGACGCTTAACTCAATTTCCTTAATATAGATTTCACCCTATGTACGGAGGATTCTCTCCCAGAATATAACGAAAAACGTTTTTCAAACTTGACAAAGTAAAAAAGCTATCATCGCAATTCTAAGAACATTTTTCTAACTTATGAAAATGAAAAACTAATTTTTATTTATACGAAACTCGGATGGGCAAAAATATATTTTTCCTTATAAATAATTAAAAGTTAAATAATAAATATAACTATTTTGGGGCTGAAGACAAGCCCCCTAAATAATTGGGCGGCCACACCAACCCTCATTATTACCCCTTTTTTTAATTTTCCATTCCAATACAAATCTATCATGGAATTTTGGAAAAACTTCAAAAACTACTTCCGTTGTTATACTCGTTAATAAATCAATAATTATACATTTTTTTATGGTTTAAAAAATTAGTAAAAAAAATAACTAACATTAAAAATGACAAAGAAGGGGACCATTTTGTCCATTTTGAACTAAAATATTTCAAGTTGGTTAATAAAAATACAAAAGAGCTTAAAATTAAGTTTAAAAATTTCCGAGAATACAAATAATTTTCTTAATTAAATAATGATTATGAATTTTAAAAATCAAATCAAAATAAAAAATCAACGAAACAATTCAAATCTTGATATAAATTTTTTAAATAATATGGGTAAACTATTGAAATACTAAATGGACAAAAAATATTAATTATTCTTTTGTTGCTAAATTTTGAAACCACATGCCTTTTTCTCTTTCTTTTTTTTTTTTTTTTTTTTTTTTTTTTTTTACAGAAAAAAAAAATCCTCAATTTGTTAGAGAGTACAATCATAGGAGCGGTTTTTAAAGCTACTTGTATAAATTTTTTAGTTTTTATCAATTTATGCTTTAGATGAAAATTGAAAATAACCTGTAAAAATATTAGTGAATATAAGAGAAAATCAAAATAAATTGGATTTGCTTCAATAGTATCCTTTTTTATTATTATAATCATCAATCAATTTTGCAGCTATTTTTAATTATGGCATTCTCCAAATTATAGCAGAAGATATGCAAGATGTACGAATTTATTGACACATGATATGTGAAAAAACTATTTTGCAAATTATTTACAACTTTTTCAAGTATTACATTAGAGTATAATTATATATTTTATTTCTTGTTCTTGTAAAAAATACATATATATTTTGTAAAAAAGAAAACTACAAATTCAATATATCTATACAAAGATATCCAAAATATATGAGTTAATTTTTTGAAGTCAGAATTCCATAACGATTATACAACAAATGTATAAATTACCATAAACAAAATAAATAAACGGACTTACAGTTTATATGCAGCAGAAACACGTTTATGGAATGGATCTGATCTACACGAGAAACCGGATCGTTCTGGTTGCCTTTCCTACGAGTGTATGAATACATTGTGTACGGGCTATCTCCGTGAATTCTTCCGACGAACGAAGAAGTATATTACGTTTTCTTCCTGGAGATGTTTTCCCGGAACCAGAAGGGAATCTCTACGATTCTCCATAGTTAGGAAATAGAGAAAGTTCTTCTCTATTTATAGTGGAAATCCCAACTTCCATCTATATATAGGGTCGGACCAAATTACACATTTGATCCCTGTAATTTACATATAATTACAGTTTAGTCCCTGCCATTCCAAAATGTCATGGGCGGACCAAAAACCAACATCTCCCACTCGCACATGACAAGACACACTTTCATTGCGATTGAACACACATACTTCTTTCAATTCTTATTCAGTGAATTCACGCGACCAGTCAACGTAACGGTTAAACCTTTGAAGCTCTCCTTCATCAACGCGATTTCCCCCTAGTCCATTTTCCATGATCACTAGTTTTCAACTCACTTTTGATCTCACGAAAACATTCATATACACTACATACCTTTTCCATGAAAAAGTATTGAGCTCGAGTGTTATATGATTACTAAGTGACATGTTACTGAAAATGTAATTCCTCTCTATAAACAACCTTCCGCCATATGTCCAATGCTTATCTGACTAGTCCTTATATGCCCGTCCATAGCTAACGAAGCCTGGTTTAGGGTTCCAATCAAGTTAATCATCAGACATACCCTTCTTGTTATTTACAAGAGTCTTTAAGGGTGAACTTGAAACTCATAGTTTCATTTGGGTCTCACATTAGGAAAAGTTGAGATCAATTTTCTTCCTTCCATCCCTTAGTCGGCTTTTACACATATTACTAAAATATGCCATAGTATTAATCCACTTAGGATGTATGTTTTATAAACACTATGCGAAAGCATTCAATCTCTAAATGCAACTCATGCATCAGTACCTCTAGTCCACTTTTAAGCCTTTCACAGGACAGCTTTCGGTATCAACGAAATGATGATATTACGCAAAATATCACATATGGAGTAACTCACACTCCCACTTTTACCTATGAACACACAACTCACAGTAAAAGATTCATCTATGTGAGTAGATGACATTTCGCCAACATACTGAACTATACTCAATAGCTCTATGTGTATTGCTTTAAATAGTGAATGAATTTGAACACAACAAATAACTCACATTCTATTCTAATAGAATGTACCAAAGTTATTACAATAGTTCAAAAACAACAACATGTTCCTATAACCTACGAAGACCAAATTCCAAGATATTTTTACTAAAAAAAATTTGGAGCTATTGGTTTCGTTAACGAATCTGCAATCATATCTCCAGTTGGAACATGCACTAAACTTATTTCTCCCTGTGCTATTTTGTCTTTAACAAAATGATATTTTTATATCGATATCTTGCTTTTTCCATGATAACAAGTATTCTTGGAATAAGCTATCGATGCAGTGATGTCGGAATAGATAGTCGTATATTTCTTTTTAGGCAATAGATCCAAAAGATCTATGAAGCGAACCAAACCGCTTCTTATACTGTAGCTACTGCAGCTACATATACCGACTCCATAGTCGATAATGCCACGCAAGTTTATTTCTTGCTACACCATGAAATTGCACCATTTCCTAGAATGAAAATATGCCTAGACGTGGACTTCCTCCCGTCTTTATCAGTTCCGTGATGAGCATCTGTGTATCCCTTTAACTGCAGATCCTATCCTTGGTAATAAAGGGAATAATTTGAAGTCCCCTTCAAATATCTCAATATCCTTTTCACTGCTACCCAACTCATCAAACCTGGATTAGTCTGATAACGGCTTGCGAGACCCACCGCAAAATCTATATCAGGTCATGTACAAATCATAGCGTACATCAAGCTACCAATTACACACCTATAAGGTATTCACTCCATCCTTTTAGTCTCTTCTAGAGTCGTGGGACACATACTAGCATTCAGTTCCATACCTTTTGTAATGGGGATTTGGATCGGGATCATAGTGAGCCATACTAAACCGTTCTAAGATCTTATTGATATACGTCTCTTGTGAAAGAGCCAATAATCTCTTAGATCGATCTCTTGAGATCTTAACCTCAAGAATGTAATTAGCTTCTCCTAGATCCTTCATCTCAAAGTTAGAAGACAACTAAGTCTTTACTTTCTTGAGTAAGGAAGTATCATTTCCTGCTAACAAAATATCATCAACGAATAATGTTAAAATGATAAACTTCCCTCCATTTTCATGCTTAATGTAGACATATGAGTCTGCATTAATCATCTTAAATTGCATTGATATAATCGCTTCATGGAAACGAAAATACCATTTTCTTGAAGACTGCTTAAGGCCATAAATTGATCTTTTCAACTTACAAACCTTAAGTTCTGGTCCCTGGACAATGAAACCATATAGATTTCTTCGTTCAGTTCGCCATTTAAGAACACAGTCTTTATATCCATTTGATGTAATTCAAGGTCCATACATGCTACAAAAGCAAGTACTTTTTTTTATAGACGTGAAACGGACAACAGATGAAAAAATCTCCTGATAGTCAATTCCTTCCTGTTGTGTAAACCCCTTCGCAACCAGCCAACTCTTAGTCTGGATAGGTTTCCCATCCGCTGATCACTTAATAATATGTACCCATTTATTCCCAATGGCTCTACGCCTTTTGGGTATATCAACTAGTTCCTAAACTTTGTTGATCCTCATGGACTCCATTTCACTTTCCATTGCTTTAATCTATTCTTCTTTCGCTGGGGATTTTAATAACTCTCTCATGTTAGTTGGAATATCTTCAATTTGAGCTACGATCGAGAGAGAGCTTCGCTATCAACTAAATGACAGCGTTGCGGAATATTTTCCCTCTGTGATCGTCTTAGAGGTTCTGTTTCTTGATAAACATATCTTATATATTCATCAAGATTTGGAACAGAACTCCCACTGGGATCTATATCCATATTCACACTTGAATTTGGAACATGACTCCCACTCAAATCAAGACCACTCAAGTTAGGGTCAGGATTACTCAAATCCGCTTGTGAAGGTTGAAAAACATCATTCTCTTCCCTTTCCCTTACGTCTTCAACTTCATTCCTCCCACTCGGATTGAGTGATCCTGAAGTTTCAGACTCTTGAGTTTCAAAGAAAGTGAATTCCTTATCCACCTCTCCCAGCTTAGGAAATTCATTCTCTAAGAATGTGACATCTCGTGACTCAAATTCTGTTATTTGACCATTCTCACTCTCTCCCACTAGAACATATCCTTTGGAGAGATCAAGATATCTTACAAAGATACCTTTCTTGCCTCTTGGTCCTAGCTTGCCATGCTTGCTAGATGTATCACGAACATAGGTAGCACATCCCTATGGTCGCAAATGGTTCAAATTTGGGCTTGCGGCTCGTCCACAATTCACAAGGCGTGGTTTCAACGGACTTAGAACGTACCCTATTGAGTACATATGTGGTAGTCAATAGTGCGTCTCCCCAAAAGGAGATAGGCAAATTGCTTCAGCCATCATAGACCTTACCATCTATCAGAAGGTTTGGTTTCTTCTTTCCGCTACTCCATTTTGTTGTGGAGTCCTAGGCATTGTCAACTGATGTTCAATACCTTTTTCATCACATAAAACTTTAAATTCCTCGAAGAGGTACTCTCTTCCCCGATCGGTCCTTAAAGCTTTGATTCTGTTCTCTAATTGATTTTCAACTAGAGCCATAAATCGTTTGAAACATGCTAATGCTTCAGATTTATGTGCAATCAAATAGACATGACCATACCTTGTATAGTCGTCTATGAGTGTAATGAAATAGTACACACCATGCCTTGTCCGAACATTCATTGGGCCACAAATGTCAGAATGGATTAGTTGCAAAGGTTGGTCAGCTCGCGTAGCTTTACCAAATGGTTTTGTTGTCATCTTTCCTTTTAAGCAGCTTTCACAAGTTGGGAGATCTACTTTTGATAAATCAGCCAACAAACCTGCTTTAGCCAATCATACTAAACGATGTTGACCAATGTGGCTAAGTCTCACATGCCACATTTTTGAAATGCTAACATTATCCACAAACAAGTTAACAGTAAAGGAAAAACTATTATGACACACAGAATTTGGATCCAAATCCAAAACAATAAAACCATCCAACAAATGTCCACCACCAAAGCAGATATTGTTCATAAAGAGACTAAAATTTTTCAATTCAAAAGATAACATGAATCCCAAATTCATGAAGGCAGAAACAGATATCAAGTTCCTTCGAATTCCAAGAGCATAGAGGACATCTTTAAGAAACAGTGGTCGACCACAATTTAAGACCAACTGACAATAGCCAATCCCTAAGACTTCCTGTTTAGAGTTGTTTCCCACGTATATCCACCTTATTCCCTATGGAACACTGCGGAACTCAACAAAAGAATCTCGATCCTTTGTTACGTGGTCTGTTGCTCCTGAGTCTACGATCCACAAAGGACGAGATTCAGTTAGGAAAACAGAACTTGAAACAAATGTATAACACTTATACACTTCGGTAACATTTACCTTAGGAGCTGTGCAATCTTTTGTAAAAAGCCCCTTCTGTCTGCGATTGTAACATTTCACCCTAGAAATGTTAAAATCTTTCTTGCCCTTCTTTTGAACTGGAACACTACCCACCGTTCCCTTTGCCTTCTTCTTGAAGAACCTCTTGTTCCTCTCCTTGGACTTCAGACCGGGACTTGAACTAGCCATGTGAACCTCAGATTTCACACTAAGAGAGGCCAGATGGTCCTCTTCCAGTTCAAGATGATGAACAATATCATCAAAGGCCTTAATGTAGTTGACATGAGTGAGTTGCAACTTCATATACTCCCACCCATTTGGCAGAGAACGTATCACAGCTTGAACTTTCTGCTCCTCGAGAGCATAAATCGTACTAAGCATGTGTTTTATACGTGAAACTTTTTCACAATATCACCATTCATCACACTAAGCATGGTGATGCGGGCAGATGAGTTCTTCCTCTTCCAGGCTTGATAAGCCTCAAGGTCCCTCTTTGTTTGGGCGGTGTTACCCTCTGTAGGAAGAACCATTATTCTCTCCAGAGTGTCAAGAGCCTCTTGCTCTTCAATTATGTATTGGACTATTATAGCCCAAACTTTATAATTGTCACCGTTCAAACGAAGGTCCTTATTTAGTTAAGCAACTTTTGCTTTTGAAGCAGCAATTGAAAAAAAAAAAAACCACTAAAGACAAAAGTAGCACTAATAAGTAAGCAATACACCATATTTATTATAAGATCATTTAAAACTAAAAATAGTGTTTGGTTCACGTAAAATTGAACATCCATGCGCAATGCATCGATTCACCATTTACATTGGCTAATACAAACACCATATTAGGTTTAAATTTCCAATAATAAATATATATTTAGTTTTGTTTTAGATTATATTTTAATTTATTTAACATTTATACTTCTCTTAAGTATAAAACTAATGAATAATATAACACTTAGTTATAATCTCAAAATAAATAAATGAAAAATTACTAAAACAAATAACTAAAATAGCAATGTTTAACAAATAAACATTTTATTATACCATAAAGAAATATCCAACATTTAGTCAAAATTACCACCACAATAAAAACTTTAGCACAAAGCCCTTCAATACAAAATTGAAAAACGAAATCAGCAAGAGAAAAAGTGAAAAATGAAGAGCTCAATCTTCATTTTCATCGAGTTGAACTATCTCAATTTCTTTTGAGGTGACTGGGATCATCTCTCCGAACTTATAGTAGAGATCCAAAGGCATGTTCTCAACACCCTCGATAACAGCATCTAGACATGGGTGACGAACCAACTTGTTACTTCTAAGTAACATGGTTTTAGGATTATAAGATAACTTAGTTCCTGTTTTAGCCAAGTTCAACACAAAAACTTTGCATTGGGATCCATAATCCTGTTCAGGAACTAATCCTTCAATGGAGTCCACCAGTTCGTCAAAAACAGAATTTTCTTAAAGTGCTTTTCACAAAAAGCCTTTTTCGCAAATTTTAACATTTTTAATTGATCAATTCCAGAGGAAAATCCTCCTTTCTAGAAAAGCTCTTGGATTTCACGGCTTAGTGCATTAAATCGCTCCATAATTCCAACAATATCCTCTTTTTCTAACGGAGGATACCGTTTAGAGAAAAGCTTATTTACAAGTTTTTGTAGAGTCCTTGCCTCCTCCTGAGACTGGATTATTTTCGCCGTTTTTGTGAAAATTGCCATTTCTATAACACATATAGAAATAATAAAAACTTGTTATGATCAACCAAAATTCAGTATATAAATACACAACAAATATACTGAATTTTCTTGAATTTATTAAACATAAATTAAGCATTTATACACAATAAATACTAGAAAATTTAGTTTAAAAATATCAAATGAATTCCAAAAATTCATCAAAATACACTAAAAATTCAAGAAAAATGTAAATTTTAATTCTGGAAAAAATTTGACAAAATTTAATGGCCGGAAACACCCGCACGCGTCGAATGAAGCTGCTCCATGCACCGCCACGTGCGGACACGCTCCTCCAAGTGCTCCCAAGGGTTCTGCTGACTCACGTGACACGTGGCAACTTGTGATTCGTGATGACGTGGCACACCTGCCACGTGTCATCACCTGTTTGGATAAACTAATGACGTGGCATGCGATGTGGCACCGCCTTGACACATGTCATCACACTATTGGTCTACAGTGATGACGTGGAAGATGACGTGTCACGATGACGTGGCACGATCACAACTGTTTTGCCACGTGGTGACATTCTATTGGTCCACGTTTTTGACACGTGGCAGTTGACTGTTCCAAAAACGATTGACTTGTACAGGTGTCAACAAGTGATAGGGCAGACTTTTCAACCGTCAGAAAATCAACCAATAAAGTCATGCCACATGTCCAGTAGACCTAAACTTCCCCTAACCGTCATGCGGCCAATTCCAGCCGCAGTGGTGGCGCGTGAGGGACACGCGCCGCCTTCAGGCCCTCCGTTGGCCATGAAATTTGACATTCCGACTCGATTTTTAGTGCTGATTTCAGTAGTGTGATCGGATTTTCGAAATTCTGATAAAAAATTTTGACACTTTGTATTGTTGGATCTAATACGGTATCATTTTGACACGGATAACAATGCAAATCCGTATCAAAACGAATAAAAACGAATCCAAATGAACAAAAAACATATTATTATTCATGGAACATCAGATTTCAATATTTACGTAATCATTTTGACATGGATATCAATATAAATCCGTATCAAAACGAACAAATATGTATTTAAACGAATAAACACGTATTCATAACGGATAAACACGTATTCATAACGGATAAAACTTATTTTAATTCACGGAATTCCTGAAATCAAGATTTGAACACATCAATCATTCATGGAATACCAGAAAACTAGATTCGAACACATCAATCTATAAACCTTTCGGCTCTGATACCAATGAAGTCAGAATTCCATAACGATTATACAATAAATGTATAAATTACCATAAACAGAATAAATAAACGGACTTACAGTTTATATGCAGCGGAAACACGTTTATGGAATGGATCTGATCTACACGAGAAACCGGATCGTTTTGGTTGCCTTTCTTACGAGTGTATGAATACACTGAGTACGGGCTATCTCCGTGAATTCTTCGGACGAACGAAGAAGTATATCGCATTTTCTTCCTGGAGACGTCGGAACTAGAAGGGAATCTCTACGATTCTCCATAGTTAGGAAATGGAGAAACTTCTTCTCTATTTATAGTAGAAATCCCAATTTCCATCTATATATAGGGTCGGACCAAATTACACATTTGGTCCCTGTAATTTACACATTATTATAGTTTAGTCCCTACCATTCCAAAATGTCATGGGCGGACCAAAAACCAACATTTAAAAAAAATGTCCTGCTTTGGTAATAATGATAAGAAGGAATTATGCCTATTTTTCTAGCAATTAAATAAGTTAGAATGCAACCTACGTTATGAAAAGGGTAAATAATTATAACCTGTCTGAGGTTTGCTCCAATACACTAGTATCTTCCTGCGTTTTACATATATAATTAATACATTCTTGTATTTTACATCTATTACACTATAACCTCTCTCTATTTATTATTGTTTGGTTTTTTATCAAAATTTCTAACGTGATATATATTTACGGACTAATATCATCTCTTAAAATGTTCTACATTCAAGTTTTTCTTAATTAGACCCCTTTTAATGTCTTTTTTCTAATATAATCACAACTTAAAGGATATGGAAAAAGTCTCATAATAACTGAAAAAAAACAATAATTTATTGGAACAGAATGAAATAAAAGATAGAATAAAACTATGTAAACTTTAATCGGAGAAAATAGGAAAAATGAGCGTTGAGGCCTGAACAAAATCAGAGTTACAAGTTGTAAGAGGAGAATTTAATTGAATTAAATTGGCTTAAAGGAGTATAAAACTCTTTTATGAGCAATTAAACCTGTTAATTACAATCGGGTCGGAGCAAAAGGAGGTAGTCCCGTGGTGCCCATTTTAGTTCGGTATTCTCATCACCCACATCATGTAGGTACATATTAAGCCTTTGCACCCCGTTCGCGCTCTCAAAAAGGAGTCTCTTAGCTAGAAATTCTTACCAATCTAAGGAAATATATTTCCTTATAAACCACATATCTTTCTCATAAACAAGGGATGTGGGATAAGAGAATTTCAAACAATTTTTCTCTACAAAATCTTTCCTTTCAAGCTCACTTTGAGCATCAATTTCTCATTCATCCTTTATTCATTTTAGGAGTATTATATATCGTTGGAAAGTACTAGTTGTGTAGAATACGATGACATAATTTATATTATTCGAGCGGTAATCTATCCATGATATAATTAAGTATAAAATTGATAAATAATCACGTTGTCTAACTAATTTTTCCAACGCATATCTAGTAGCATAATGAGACCGAAAGGAACGGATAACCATTTAACACATGTAAATCATGAGATTGGAAGGAGATTGATTGAATATTAAGGGATTTGTCACATTAAATGATAAATGCTTTTTAAAAACCATAGAATATTTGAGATCTAATATATGAGGAGGAGACTTAAGTATGATGATTTAAGAATAAGAAACTTTAGAACCTACATTTTCAACCCTGCTCGTAATAACTTGGGAGATATGTAACTGAAACTGCTTGACATTGCTTAAACTTGAGCCCTTGCTTTTATCTTGCCGTTGTAAACCCTTCATTCTTTTCTCTATATATATATATATATATATATATCATGAGGTAGTTACAGTTATAAGTGAATAATTTCTTGACCACGGCCTTACCAAAATTGAGTAGTTGTCTCCAATATTTTTGTTGTTTATTTGACAAGCAAATTTTCCTTGCTTTGTCCCCTCGTAAACAATTATTAATATTAATAGCTTATTATTATTATTATTTTTTGGTTCCGACCTTTTCTATTATTTTCTTTCTGCTTTTAATTTAATGGGTCTCTTAATTTATCTCATCACTTTAATAAAATTATGTAAATAATAATTAATCTTACGACCAAAGCGCTATCAATAAATACATCTATTTATTGGTTAGACTGTCTCCATCACAAAAATCAATAAACAATTAGTCCAAGTCTGAAACTATAAAAAATGTTAGAATTACGGGGAAAACAATTTGCAGTAAAATAAATTTTGATTTCAAAAAACGCATGTGGTAATAATATTCAAAAATTACTATTATATATACATCAATGACAATAAAATTTTATCAAATTTGGTTGCTAACTATAAACTGTCATAATTTTATAGCAGCAACATGCAATAATTTTTTTATCATTGTCTAAAATTATGATAACAACTTTTATATTATTAGCAGCAACAATTTGTATTATTAAATCTTTTATTTTTTGTAGGGCAACCTGTATATATAATATAGAATTATAGATTACTATATCCTTAATTATTTTAATCGATATATATACCAAGTGAGGTATAAAATACATTAATAAATGATATAATATAATAATAAAAATAAACTTATTATAATAATTCTCAATTATTAATTATGAGATAAGGTCTATCGAGTTATAGTCCGGTGATAAACATATTTCTCTTGAATTGAAAAGTCCAAAATTTGAATTTTATGGAGACTAAATACGACACCCTTAATAATATATATATATATATAAAAGAAAACCAGAAGTAATGTATTATTTGATTTATATATCTTTATATAAATCAAGACAACGTAGCTGCTATTTAATAATTGGTATCATATCTTAATTATAGACATATAGTCAATGTTCGTACATAACAAAAGATAGTATATGTTTAAAAAAGTTTTAGGTCATATGAAATCATTCTTATATAATCGACCAACTGTACAATTAATGTACAAATCTCATAAACAAAGTAGATAAATGGACTTACAGTTTAAATGCAACAGAATTTTGTTTACAGATCGAATCGATGAACACACCACAAGCCGGATCGTTCTGGTTGTCTTTCCTACGAAAGTACGAATACACTGAGTATGGGCTTTATCCGTGAATTCTTCCGACGAACGAAAAGTATGTTTGCGTATCGTGTTTTCTTTCTGGGAGCGTTTTCTGTTCTTACGCGTAAATGAATCAGAGAAACGACTTCTCTATTTATAGAGGAAATCCCAACTTCCATTTATTTATAAGGTTAGTTCAAATTACACATTTGGTCCCTGTAAATTACATATTTGGTCCTTATATTTCACCACAATTGCAGTTTAATCCCTGCCATTCCAAAATGTCATGGGTGGACCTAAAATCAACATCTCCCACTCGCACATGACAAGACATACTTTCATTGCTATCGAACACACATACTTCTTTCAATTCTTATTCGGCAAATTCACGCGACCAGTCAACGTAACGACTAGATCTTTGAAGCTCTCCTTCATCGTTCCTACCTTTAGCTTAACGCGACTTCTCCCTAGTTCATTTTCCATAATCACTAGTTTTTTACTCACTTTTGATCTCACGAAAACATTCATACACAGTACATACCTTTTCCACGAAAAAGTATTAAGCTCGAGTGTTATATGATTAACAAGTGACATGTTACTGAAAATGTACTTCCTCTCTATAAATAACCTTCCACCATATATCCAATGTTTATCTGAAAGGTCCCTATATGCCCGCTCATTGCTAACGCAGCCTGGTTTAGGGTTCCAATCAAGATAATCAATTAGACATACCCTTCTTATTATTTACAAGAGTCCATAAGGGTGAATTGAAACTTATAGTTTCATTTGGGTCTCACATTAGGAAAGTTGAGATCAATTTTCTTCTTTCCATCCCTTGGTCGGCTTTTACACATATTACTAAAATATGCCATAGTGTTAATCCACTTAGGATGTATGTTTTATAAACACTATGCGAAAGCATTCAGTCTCTAAATACAAGTCATGCATCATTACCTCTATTCCACATTTAAGCCTTTCACAGGACAGCTTTTGGTATAAACGAAATTATGATATTACACATATCACATATGGAGTTTCTCACATCTTTATTTATACTTTTACCTATGAACCCACTGCTCATAGTAAAAGATTCATCTATGTGAGTAGATGCATTTCGTCAACATACTGAACTATAC
Organism: Euphorbia tirucalli; assembly: GCA_039660915.1. Classification (NCBI taxonomy): domain Eukaryota; kingdom Viridiplantae; phylum Streptophyta; class Magnoliopsida; order Malpighiales; family Euphorbiaceae; genus Euphorbia; species Euphorbia tirucalli. The sequence goes on from CM077639.1 coordinate 21,269,474, forward strand.
TCAATAGCTCTATGTGTATCGCTTTAAATAGTAAATGAATTTGAACATAACAAAATAACTCATATTATATTCCAATAGAATTTACCAAAGTTATTGCAACAGTTCAAAAACAACAACATGTTCCTATAACCTACGAAGACCAAATTCCAAAATGTGTTTACAAAAAACATTTGGTGCTATTGGCTTCGTTAACGAATCTGCAATCATATCTCCAGTTGGAACATGCATCAAACTTATTTTCCTTGTGCTACTTTGTCTTTAACAAAATGATATTTTATATCTATATGCTTGCTTTTTCCATGATAACAAGGATTCTTGGAATAAGCTATCGATGCAGTGCTGTCGGAATAGATAGTAGTACATTTCACTTTAGGCAATAGATCTAAAAGATCTATGAAGCGTTTTAACCAAACCGCTTCTTGTACTGTTACTACTGCAGCTACATATTCTGACTCCATAGTCGACAATGCCACACAAGTTTGTTTCTTGCTACTTCAGGAAATTGCACCATTTTCTAGAGTGAAAATATACCCAGACGTGGACTTCCTCCCGTCTTTATCAATTCCATGATCAGCATTTGTGTATCCCTTTAACTATAGATCCTTTCCTTAGTAACAAAGGGAATAATTTGAAGTCCCCTTCAAATATCTCAATATCCTTTTCACTGCTGGCCAATGCTTGAAACCTTGATTTTTCTGATATCGACTTGTATGACCAACCGCAAAACCTATATCAGGTCGTGTACAAATCATAGCGTACATCAAGCTACCAATTGCACACCTATAAGGAATTCTCTCCATCCTTTTAGTCTCTTCTGGAGTTGTAGGACATATACTTGCATTCAGTTCTGTACCTTTAGCAATAGGGGTTGGATCAGGATCACAGTGAGCCATACCAAACCGTTCTAAGATCTTATTGATATACATCTCTTGTGAAAGAACCAATCATCTCTTAGATCGATCTTAACCCCAAGAATGTAATTGGCTCCTCCTAGATCCTTCATCTCAAAGTTAGAAGACAACCAAGTCTTTACTTTCTTGAGTAAGGAAAAGTCATTTCCTACTAACAAAATATTGTCAACGTATAATGTTAGAATGACAAACTTCCCTCCATTTTCACGCTTAATGTAGACACACGAGTCTACATTAATCACCTTAAATTGCATTGATATAATCGCTTCATGGAAATGAAAATACCATTGTCTTGAAGACTGCTTAAGGCCATAAATTGATCTTTTTCAACTTACAAACCTTATGTTCTTGGCCCTGGACAACAAAACCTTTAGGTTGAACCATATAGATTTCTTCGTTCAGTTCACCATTTAAGACTTTACATCCATTTGATGTAATTCAAGGTCCATACATCCTACAAAAGCAAGTACTATTCTAGTAGACGCGAAATGGACAACAGGTGAAAAGTCTCCTGATAGTCAATTCCTTCCTGCTTTGTGAACCCCTTCGCAACCAGCCGACTCTTAGTCTGGATAGGTTTCCCATCCGCTGATAGCTTAATAGCATGTATCCAATAATTCCCAATGGCTTTACGCCCTGTGGGTAGATCAACTAGTTCCCAAACTTTGTTGACCTTATTGACTCCATCTTACTTTTTTTTATTTGTTCTTCCTTTACTGGAGATGCCAATAACTCTCTCATATTAGTGGGAATGTCTTCAATTTGAGCTACGATCGAGAAAACTTCGCTATCAACTAAATGACGGGGTTGTGGAACATTTCCTCTCTTTGATCGTCTCGAAGGTTCTGCTTCTTGATAAACGAATCTTATATATTCATCAAGATTTTGGGCAGAACTCCCACTAGGACCACTCCTACTGGGATCAATATCCATATTCACACTTGAATTTTGAACAAGACTCCCACTCAAATCACGACCACTCAAGTCTGGGTCAGGATTACTCAAATCCACTTGTTTAGGTTGAAAAACATCATTTTCTTCCCTTTCCTTACGTCTTCAACTTCATTCCTCCTATTCAGATTGAGTGATCCTGAAGTTTTAGACTCTTGAGTTTCAAAGAATGTGAATTCTTTATCCACCTCTCCCAGCTTAGGAAATTCATTCTCTAAGAATGTGACATCTCGTGACTCAAATTCTGTTCTTTGACCATTTTCGTTCTCTCCCACTAGAACATATCCTTTTGAGAGATAAGGATATCTTATAAAGATACCTTTCTTGCCTCTTAGGCCTAGCTTGCCATGCTTGCTAGATTTGTCGTGAACATAGGTAGCACATCCCCATGGTCGTAAATGGTTCAAATTAAGCTTGCGGCTCATCTACAATTCATAAGGTGTGGTTTCAACTGACTTAGAAGGTTTTCTATTGAGTACATATGTGGCAGTCAATAATGCATCTCCCCAAAAGGAGATAGGTAATTGGCTTCAGCCATCATAGACCTTACCATCTCTAAGAGGGTTCGGTTTCTTCTTTCCGTGACTCTATTTTGTTGCAGAGTTCTCGGTATGGTCAACTGATGTTGAATACCTTTTTCATCACATAAAACTTTAAATTCCTCAGAGAGGTACTCTCTTCCCCCGATAGGTCCTTAAAGCTTTGATTCTCTTATCTAGTTGATTTTCAACCAGAGCCATAAATCTTTTGAAACATGCTAATGCTTCAGATTTATGTGTAATCAAATAGACATGACCATACCTTGCATAGTTGTCTATGAATGTAATGAAATAGTACGCACCATGCCTTGCCCAAACATTCATTGGGCCACAGATATCAGAATGGATTAATTGCAATGGTTGGTTAGCTCGTGTAGCTTTACCAAATGGTTCTCTTATCATTTTTCCTTTTAAGCAGCTTTCATAAGTTGGAAGATCTACTTTTGATAAATCAGCCAATAAACCTGCTTTGGCCAATCGTACTAAACGATGTTGACCAATGTGACTAAGTCTCGCATGCCACATTTTTGAAATACTAACATTATCCATAAATAAGTTAACAGAAAAGGAAAAGCTATTATTATTACACACATAATTTGGATCCAAATCCAAGATAAAAAAAAAACCATTAGACAAATATCCACCACCAAAGTAAATATTGTTCATGAAAATACTAAAATTGTTTAATTCAAAAGATAAAATGAATCCCAAATTCATGAGGGCAGAAACAGATATCAAGTTCCGTCGAATCCCAGGAGCATAGAGGACATCTTCAAGAAATAGTGGACGACCACCATTTAAGACCAGCTAGCAATAGCCAATCACTAAGACTTCCTCCCTTGAGTTATTTTTCACGTATATCCATTTTGTTCCCCATGGAATACTTTGGAACTCTACAAAGGAATCTCGATCCTTTGTTACATGGTCTGTAGCTCCTGAGTCTACAATCCATAAAGGACGAGATTCAGTTAAGAAAACAAAACTTGAAACAAATGTATAACACTTATACAATTAGGGAACATTTACCTTAGGAGCTTTGCAATCTCTTACAAAATGCCCCTTCTGTCTGCAATTGTAACATCTCACCCTAGAAATGTTAACCTTCTTCTTACCCTTCTTTTGAACCGGAACACTGCCTGCCGTTCCTTTTACCTTCTTCTTCAAGAACCTCTTGTTCTTCTTCTTGGACTTAAGACCAGAACTTAAACTGGCAATGTGAACCTCAGATTTCACACCAAGAGAAGCCAAACGGTCCTCTTCTAGTTCAAGATGATGAACTGCATCATTAAAAGTCTTAATGTCGTTGGCATGAGTTAGGTACAACTTCATATGCTCCTGCCCATTCGGCAGAGAACGTATCACAGCTTGAACCTTCTGTTCCTCGGTCAACTTATGACCAGCATCATGAAGCTCAGTTATCATGTTGGACATTTCCCTCAAATGTCTTTTCATTGTGTGGTCAGCTCTCTTCTTGTAAGTATCAAACTTGATACTTAAAGAACGGAGTTTGGTTAAGGAGACAGCTCTAAAGTTCTCCTTAAGAGCATCCCATAGTTCTTTAGCTGTGTTATAGATGCGAAACCTTTTCATGATGTCATCATCCATTCCACTAAGCATGATGATGCGGGCAAACGATTTCTTCCTTCTCCAGATTTGATAAGCCTCAAGGTCCCTTTTTGCTTGAGCGGTGTTACCCTCTTCAGGAGGAACCATTATTCTCTCCAGGGTGTCCAGAGCCTCTTGTTCTTCAATTATGTATTGGACTTTCATTGCCTAAACCTCATAATTGTCACTGTTCAAACTAAGGTCCTTATTCAATTTAGCGACAAGATTGTGAAGCAGTTATTGAAAAACTATAAAGACAAAGTAGCATGAACAAGTAAGCGATACACCATATTTATTATAAGATTATTTAAAACTAAAAGATAGTGTTTGGTTCACATAAAATCGAACACTATGCGCAATGCATAGAGTCACCATTTATATGGGATAATACAAGCACTATGTTAGGTTTAAATTTCCAATAATAAATATTTCTATTAAGTTATGTTTTAGACTACATTCTAATTTATTTAACATTTATATTTTCTTAAGTATAAAACTAATGAATTATATAACACTTAGTTATAATCTTCAAAACAAATAAATTTGAATAACTAAAACAATTAACCAAAATAACAATGCTTAACGAATAAACATTTTATTATTATAAAAAAAATTATCCAACAGTAATAAAAATTACAATCACTTAAAGAAAAATTTTGTCATGAAGCTATTCAATACAAAATTGAACAACAAAATCAGCAAAAGAAAGAATGGAAACTGAGGAACTCAATCTTCATTTCCGGACCAATACTCCACATTGTGGTAATTTTTTGGAGTCATTGGGTCATCCTCGACACTAGTGTCAATCTCTTCCTCTTCATCCAGTTCAACTATCTCAATTTCTTTTAAGGTGACTGGGATAATCTCTACGAACTTATAATAGAGATCTAGAGGCATGTTCTCGACACCCTCAAAAGTAGCATCCAGATAAGGGCAGCGAACCAATTTGTTACTTCTAAGTAACATGGTTCTAGGATTATGAGATAACTTACCTCCAGTTTTAGCCAATTGTAACACAAACACTTTGCATTGGTACTGATATTCTTTTCAAGAACTAATTCTTCAATGGAGTCCACCGGTTCGTCAAATATAGGGTTTTCACCATACCAGAATTTATTAAAACGCTTTTCACGAAAAGCCTTTTTCGTAAACTTTAACACTTTAAATTGATCAGTACCAGAGGAAAATCCTCCTTTCCAGACAAGCTCTTGGATTTCCCGGTTTAATGCATTAAAACTCTCCATAACTCCAACAATATCCTCTTTATCCAACGGAGGGTATCGTTTAGAGAAAAGATCATCTTCAAGTCTTTGTATTATCCTCGCCTCCTCCTGAGACTAGATCACCTTTGCCGTTTTTACAAAAGTTGCCATTTCTATAACACATATAGAAATAACAAAAACTTATTAACGATCAACAATAATCAGTATATAAATACACAATAAATATACTGAATTTTCTTGAAATTTTTAAACATAAATAAAGCATTTATACACAATAAATACTAGTAAATTTAGTTTAAAATATCAAATGAATTCAAAAAATTCATCAACATATACCAAAAATTCAAGAAAAATAGAAATTTTAATTCTGGAAAAAAATTTAACGAAATTTGGATGCCAGAAACGCCCTCACGCGCCAACACGCGCTGCTGGAAGGACTGCCATGCACGCCCACATGCTGTCACGTACCATACAAGATTAGCTAACTCATGTGACACGTGACAACATGTGATTGGTGCTGATGTGGCACACCTGCCATGTGTCATCACCTGTTTGGTTTAAGTGCTGACATGGCAGATGATGTGGCATGCTGACGTAACTGCTCTACCACGTGTCGTCACCTGATTGGTCCACTGTGATGATGTGTCATACTGATGTGGCACATACACAATGCCCTGCCATGGGTCGTCACGCTATTGGTCCATGGTCTGCCACGTGTGCAATTTGACCATTTCAAAATGGTTGACTTAGGACACGTGGTGACACGTGATTGGTTTGACTTTTCAACCGTTAAAAAATCCAATTGCGCTTCGACACGTGTCATCCAATCCCTATACATCTCAACTGCTTCAGAAACCCACTCCAGCCGTAGTGGTGGCACGTGAGGTCCACGCGTCGCCTTCTGGGGCTCTGTTGGCCGTGAAATTTGAGATTCCAACTTGATTTTTCATGCTGATTTCAGTGGTGTGATCAGATTTTTGAAATCCGACAAAAAATTTTGACACTTTATACTGTTGGATCAAATACGGTATCATTTTGACAGGGAAATCAATGCAAATCTGTATCAAAACGAACAAAAACGTATTCTATTCACGGAACACTAGAAATTAGGACATGAACGCATCAATCTTTGAACCTTATGGCTCTGATACCAATGAAATCATTCTTATATAATCGACCAATCGTATAACTAATATACATATCTCGTAAACAAAGTAGATAAACAGACTTACAGTTTAAATGCAGTAGAAATTTGTTTACGGATCGAATTGATGAACACACCACAAGCCGAATCGTTCTGGTTGCCTTTCCTACGAATGTACGAATACACTGAGTACGGGCTTTATTCGTAAATTCTTCCGACGAACGAAAAGTATCTTTGCGTATCGTGTTTTCTCTCTAGGAGCGTTTTCTATTCTTACGCGTAAATAAATCAGAGAAATGACTCTTCTATTTATAAATAAAATCCCAACTTCCATCTATTTATAGGTTAGTCCAAATTACACATTTGATACCTGTAAATTACACATTTGGTCTCTGTAATTTACCACAATTACAGTTTAGTTCCTGCCATTCCAAAACGTCATGGGCGGACCTAAAACTAACATCACATATTTCACAAGATTTTAACTTCAATTTTTTTGGGGACGACGACGTTTTTATTCAATTTGATAATTAATGTACCACATAATTTAAGTGATTTGCCATTTTCAATTCATTTCTATATATTTTCATGAATTAGCTATAATATCATTTTCTTGTCATAGATCGATGAAGAACATTGTATGGTAAAAAAAAATGACACGAAAAAGAATCATGATTTTGTAAATTGACTTAAAATATGATAATAATGAAATTATTTTTTTTAAAAAAAAAGAAAGAAAAAGAAAAAGGTATTTGCATTTGTATATATTTCTTATTGATAAAATAAATCAACACCTCTTTTTAATTTTTTTGATTCTCTATATCATGAAATTCATTTCATTCATAAAATAAATTAATATATATAAATAATAAATAAATATATTTTTCATTTTATAAGTAAGGGAATGCTATAAATTTTGTCTCGATAAATTCGGTCCTAATTTATGACACATTCTTATAACAAGGTCCAAATTCTTTCTTCTCTTTTATAATTTAAATATTATTTTTTCATTTATCTCTCAAACCGTTCACTGTTTTAAAATTCCGCTATAGCAAATTCTTTTCATTTCTTTTTTATCTTCGAAACGAGATACATATGTATATATTTTTTTGATTTTCTTTTTTCGATTGTAAAAAACGTATTAGAACTGTATCAGAAATGTATCAAAGATACATTTTTGATACTTCTCTGATATATTCTTATACTTTATGTACTGTGTTATATACTAATTTCACATTGTTGAATCAAGTTTTGATGATTACAATATTGAAGAAAAGAAAAATAATCATAATAAAATAATCTCAAGTAATTAAATTAAGATTAATTGGGTTATGATCTTAATTAAAATTACATAAAGATATTTTATTATAATGAGGTTATCAAAGTCAAAATAAAGAAAGAAGAGAAAAGAATAATATGTACTCAAGTAATCAAGACTAAACAATAATCTTATTCAAGTTACAAAGAGTATCATATTATTGAAAATGAAGACATACAACAAATCTTGAAGACAAAAGGAAAGACTACTATAATCTACAAGAGGATATTAAATTTGGAGTTATAAAAAGAGGACTCTTACAACCAAAGAGTTATACACCTACAAGAGACTATACAAAGTATAACGGTCACCTACAAGAGGCTATACACTATATAACGGTCACTAATAGAAGACTGTGCTTAATAATGGTCATTTATAGGAGACTATATACTGTATAACGACCATAAATAGAAGGCTATAAAAAGCTCAATATACAACAATAGAAGGCTATAACAATGCAAATTGGCAACCATAGAGGCCTATAGAGTGTTGGATAAAATTGAAGAAATGAACTCGAAGCTTACTTTTAAGTAACGACTATATTGGCTCCTTCACCTATAAATAGAGAGCAAACCCATCATTCAAGTGGAGAAGACAAATATCAAAATCACATATACAAGCATACATTAGAGAGTCTTTTCTAATAAGCTTTCAAAGAGATATTCAAAGAATGAAAGTCTTCATCAATTCTCAAACAACCAATTTATTCATTCAAAAGCAGATTGTAATTCACACAATAGGGTTTATGTGAAGGGGAGCTTTGTTGTGGTGATTTCAATAAAGTAATTGTAAAGTTTCACACTTGAGCTTGAAAAGTATGATGATAGTTTGGTTGTTAAGCTTAAAAACAACAATTGTAAAAGTTTGGTGTTTGAACTTGCAAAAAGCACTGGGATAGTTGTTGTTGATCTATAAAACAACATCTCTAAGTTTGACACTAGAGCTTATAAAAAGTGTTGGTAGAGATTTTGATACTTTGCCTATAAAAGTATTGAGTTTGATACTTGAACTTGTAAAAAGTAACACTAGGCTTAATTTCTGCCTGTAAAGAAATCATAGGCTTGGTTCTTGCCCATAAAGGAATCCTTAGTGGAAAATCTTAAGCGGTGAGCTTGGGGACAGGAGTAGGCCAGTTGGGCCAAACCAGCATAAATCGTTGTCTCAAATATTCTATCCTTACACTCTTTACTTGTTGCTATTTACATTCTAAGCATTTAAATTAATAGCATTAGTCTTTTACTGAGATAATTTTTATACTAATTAGAGCGATTATATTCACGAGTTTTACAGTCAAATTAATTCCGCATTTTTAGTAAAACTCGTATTATTGGACAAATTTATTTTTATTGAAAAAGTTTACATAAAAGATTTTTTTATTCAGTGATACACGCTATTCACCCCCCTTAGTGTGTCTCTAGCCTATTTTGGGGCCAACACACATGTATTAGCTTTTATTTATCCTTCATAATAATAAAAAAAATTACTTAGGTGATTCCTCACACAAATAAAACATGTAGAATTAATACATAAAACACAGTATGAAAAGTATCAGAAAGTATCAACAAACAAACATTACAATAAATTTTATTATTTATTTTTTTTCTATGGTTAGCTTTTATTTAGCCTTCATAACAATTAAAAAAAATCAGTTTAGGTGATTCCTTACTATAGATAAAACATGTGAAGTTAATACATAAAACACAGTAAACAAAGTATCAGAAAGTATTAACAAACAGATATTGATATAATGTACTTTATTCTATGTTTTTTTTTTCTATGGTTAATTTTAATTAGCCTTCATAACAATAAAAAAACCAGTTTAATTTCTCGCTACAGATAAAATCATTTCTGATATATTTATGAAAATCGAAAAAAAAAATCCAAGAATATATATATATATATATATATATATATATATATATATATATATATATATATATATATATATATATAGATCTCGTTTCGAAGAGAAAAAAAAGATGGTAAAAACATTCTAAAGTGGCGTGGCGAAAAAAAAAAATAGCGGATTAAGAGATAAAAAAAATCAAGGTTAAAATTATAAAAGAGAAGAGATAGTCGCATGGGAGAAAAGAAGTGGGTAAAAGCAAAATTTAAAAATGGATGAGCGTATTTCAAGAATGATACCCTTACACACACAAAATAAAACTCAAATTTGTCATATTTTTGGTAATTTCCCTTTAAATAACGAATAAAAAGAAGAATAGAAGTAGAAACCAAAATCAATTGAGCCCAAGAAACAATTTATTTTTTCTTTGTTTTAAATTAATTAATTTTTCTTACTAGGAAGGTTACAGGGACACAAACCAAACCGAGATTTGAAAGAAACCTAGATTTAGAGAGAGATGTTTGTCACTAATTATTTGTTTCGAATTGAAGAGAAGAACAACTGAGAAAAGAAAAAAAGTAGACCGGAGATAGAGAGGCAGAGAAAAAGAGGAGAGAGAGAGGAAGGAAGGAGATACAAAATATATATATATATATATATATATATATATATATATATATATATATGTTATTTTTAAATAAATAAATAAAAATAAAATTTTAGAATAAAATGCCCTCTTTTCACGTTATAAAGTTTGAATATTTTGTCAATATATATTTTTTTTTTATGACGAAACAAATCACAAAATACTTTTTTTACTAAAAAAAACATCATCATCATTTTATTAATTACTCAAACTGCCAAATATGTTTTCAAACTTTCCCTCTAAAGAAATTTTAACAAAGTAGTTAGTTATCTCTAGTGAGAAAAGTTCATCTTTACCTACTATGCATTAAACAAATACGTTCTTTGAAGATTGTTTGGCATGAATTTCATGCTTCATTTTGTTAGAAGATTTTTGGTTTATTTATTTATTATGATCAACATAGAGAAAGAGAGAGAGAGAGAGGAGTCTATGCCTTAAGTAGTGGAACATACATAAAATTAGGGTGGCAGAGGATACAGGTTTTGCAGGTTCCCGAAACTACTCGACTCTAATGAGACTATCCGGACTTGCTCTAAAACGGTATTGATAAGGCCTAATTTATAGACATTTTTACAAGCTATTTTACAACCATTTCAAAGTTGATTGGTATAAATTCAGGTATAAAAAGATGCTTATAGGGTCGCTTTCACCTGTTTAACAAATTTTGAGCCCAAGGAGACCAAGTTTAGAGAGATCTCTGCAAACAACGATTTGTCGCTGATGTTGTTGTGGTCCTGGCACAGCTTTCGCAATGGAAAGGGGGAAGTGGAGAGTGCAAGGAGAGGAGAATGAGCACCATGTTGATTCACCACCTTGAGAGAAAATTCCTAATAGTTTCTTAGGAATTTAGTTTTAACTCTTCGATAATGTTGCCCCTTGGTTGTTTTGTAAATTAATCCTTAAACAATGGCTAACTATTTAAGCCTTTAAGGTTAATGTTTTCTTTTTATTTTTGGAGAAAACTCTATAAATAGTTTTTCTTTCAGGCTGATTAGATACACCTCCTTCTATTGGGATTTGGCACCAGAAATCACCTGATTAAAGCGGAAGAACGCGGTGATTTGCTCAAATCCGTGCCCAGGAACAATTGAAATGGAAATTGTAAAACTTAAAAATTAACCAACAAGAGATTGATCTCTTACCCGAATTATCTCTACAAGAGATGGATGCAGACTGTAGAAATCAAGGTAGAATCTGTAACGAGCCGGTCCTAAGAGGGGTGGCACCGGGGTGGATGGCCTAAGCAAGGAGCGGCCCAATGAGGGGTGGCGCAGGGGCAGAGAAACCTGAGCAAGGAGCGACCAAGTGAGGGGTGGCGCCGGGGTAGAGAAACCTGAGAAAGGAGCGGCCCTGAAGGATGTCGATGGGGGCAGGAATGAACCAAATCTATACCGGAAAAAGAGGGTTTCGAGACTATGCTGGAATGGGACGGTATAGTTGAGAAAGGCTAGATTTCGAGACTGTACTGATATGGGACGGTACAGTTGAGAAATGGCATAAGAGATTTGATAGGTACTATCTATACCAACAAGATGTATCTTCTTTTCGGTAGCCCATTTCGAAGTAACTTCAAAGTTAAGCGTGTTTGACTTGGGGAAATTTCAGGATGGGTGACCTCTTGGGAAGAAATTTCCAAGAAGCATGTGAGTGAGGACAAAGCATGCTGGAAAGACATGTGTCGGTTTGTGGGGACCAACGATCAGATCCCGAGTGTTACAGAATCCCTCCTCATTCAGGTACACGAATGCCTTTCGAACACAACCCGTGCTAGCGTCAGAAAATCACGAACTTTGGAGAGGGAGGGGATGAGAATTTTGGCTAGCTTCTTTTTTTTCCACCCATGGCTGAAATGTCTAGGGTTGTTTTAACCCTAGGTGGCCGAAATTCTCAAGGAGAATTTCGGCCCAATTGGCTCACCATGTGTGGGCTTTCCTTCTTTCATTTTTAAGCCAAAATCTATTTTAATTTGTCTGGTTTAAATTAATTTCAAGCCCAACTTTAATTTGCACATGTATATAATATAATACACCATGTAACATATTATTTATATTTAATTAAAATTGGTTTGATTAATTAATTTAATCCATGAAATTAAATTAGATCTTCACAAAATAAATCCATATGCAAACCTATGCATATGAATATTTCCACCCAGGATATAATGTCATAAATTTTCCAATTAGTTATGAGAATACCAATCAAATATTAATTTTATTATTATGATCAATCCAATTGATCTTTATAATATAATTAATATAATCCTCTCTCTCCAGAGTGTATACTCCAAGTATACAGGTGATTCCTTAAGTCTGTCCTTAGTCACTCAGTGCGTACGATCCTGTGGGCCCATCTTAATATTGGCAGTGGGCCTGTGGCCCACAGACTGTAGTTGGGCTCTAGCAACCCGCTGCAGCCCCCAATTAAGATGGAGATGGCAGTCCAACTGTAATCATAACCCTGTAGTTTGAACTTGTATATCCCATGTCATTGATATCGGTGTCCAACACAGAGGCATGGATTGATCACCCTCTTTTGTGTCCGGACATTTACTTGATCCCGAATGTACTAATGCTCACAAACAAGTTCCAACTTGTTTGGGTGTGGCCACACTCTTATCAGTCACATTCATCAAGAGGCCGGTGATATCTTCTCAGTGGACTACTGAATGACAAATCCCTTCTGCATATCCATAGTATTGCCATGCTAAGTGACATACCCGAAAGTACCCATACTTGGCACCCTATTACAGGCCCTTTAGGTGTACCCCTAAGTATGCGACCTCGCACGCAACACCATCATATGGTCAGGTCAAAGGATCCATACAAGTACTACACGAGAATAACTTATGATACTATACCATGTGGATTTCTCGTTTAGTGGATCTATCTAGTACCATGCCCCTTTCGTATGTACCCATTAACTTGGTTGACATCCCATGTCCAATAACCGGTAAGACACCGCCATACAACCAGGTTAATGATAGTCTTTAGTTCCATTCATTCCCATGACTGGAACAGACTACGGATCTCTTTATGGCCATATCTTTTACCCTATCCATGGTCTTACTGCCAAGTGCATGACAATTGTCATCATGGATATGGATATGTCCATTGGATACTTCATTTAAGATATTACACAAGATATATATAATAAATGAATTAATGCCTTTATTAATAACACAAAATGAGTATAATACATAAATCCAATTAATGTATAATACAAATGCAAGGTCCAATGCCTCGGGACTAGGGCATATCCAACACTTTCCTCTTACATCAGTCATATCTTTATGGTTTTTAGTATTACTTACAATATTTCTCTGTAAAGCTGTTCTCATGCTCTTTATGCAGGAGCAAACTTTTAAGGCAATGAACTAGCTTTATGTCTAGCATTTGTAGGTATTTCTATAAATATGAATATGTGTTTTTCTTCTTTAAGGTGTTCTTAATATGCAATGCATAACTAGGAGTAGCCAATCTTTGTTTTTAGTTTGTTACGCATCTTCGAAAGGGGACTTAATAAATGAAAAAATATCTTAAACTTGTCTGTGAATCCATGAAGCCGAAAGGTGTATAATGGTAGCATGCAATAGGGTTTTTGAATGTTCATAGCATTTCATTAAAATGTTTTCTTGTTCTTAATGCTTTAAGTTGTTTACTTTATTCAACATAGAAATATGGTCTACTATAAATGCTTATTAGGATACATTTCATGGTATAAGTCAGTTCTAGTGAATGTTGTGAAAGATACTCTACCCTTGTCTTTGAATGAAAATACAAGTTTATATTAATAGATCTACAAGCAAATGTTATGATGAAGCTGTGCTCATGCTTGTTCTTAATATTATTATTCACAAACCAACTCATTTCTTTACTAGTACTTAAATTTGTTTATTTTATGTTTAAAAATCACAAATCAACTCTCTTACAATATATTAAAGCTACATTATTTTGTGTTTGACCCAGTTTAATACAAAGTTGTTTGTTAAAATCTCATCTCCATGTGGACACGATACTTTTACATCCTATCTATATTACTTGGGACAGTGTGAGCACGGGTTTTCTCGACTTCTGTGATGAAAATCCTATATTACCTGTTGACAGACAAACATGATTCGGACTTGAGAATGAGCGGGATGTCGCCTGGAATGTCTCAAATTCTTCAGTCTTTGATCCGAAACCTCGAGAAAGGTCATTTGAGTAATTAGAGGGCTTAGAGGTGAGTGTGGGATTTAGGATAATCTGTCACGGCTCTCTACACGGCTGTAGTCTCTAACGAGCGATCAGATTACTTCCTAAATAGCCAGCATTAGTCTTTGACTGCGTTTTGGATTCCTTAATTAGGGGATTATAAGCCGTGATTCACTAGGTTAACAAATGAGGATATAACACATAACAAAAAAACAACAACAATAGAGAGAATAGAAGAGGGCAAAAACCGAAAAAGAGAGCAAAACCGAAAAAGCTAAGGGAAAAACCAAAAGGAAAAGACCAGAAACAAAATAAAAACGGACTAGAAACACATTAAGCGTGAGTGTCTGGACATTTCATTCATTCAGGACTGTTCTCGGGCTTTGTTCGAATTGATTCGAGGCTCGTGTTTGAGGATTTCGGGACGTTCGTGAGGTTCTAAGTGGATTCTGGCATCCAAATCCACTTCCGGTCTTCAAACACACTGGAACATCAAAAAGGTAAACTCTGAGAGACTTTAAACACATAATTATTTGTTTTGTGCTGTGACTTTTATGTGTTTTGCAAAATTTCGAAAAACTATCTGTTTGATTACAGCCAAGCAGCTGTAATCCCTTAGAACAGAGAGGAGTGGCTGTAACATCAAAGCCGCACGGTATGTTCTTTTGGGCAGAAACCCGAACAGCCCTAAATAGACCGAAAGTGGTCAGTTTCCTGTTTTAATCATTCTGTTATGAACTATTTCGGTCTAATCACATCCGTTATATTCAGAATTGTGGTAGTTTTCCAATAACGTTAATATGAGATATTCAGTTTCTTTGGTTTTGATTTTTGAAATCCGGGGTTGTTCGATCTAAATTGGATCCACTGTCCAGCTTTAGCAGACCCCCAAATTTCTCAAAGTCCTTAGAAATCATAAAAAACGATTAAAACAATGAGTTTCAAAAGCAAAGAAAACCAATTTCGGGTTCTGGACACTACAGTCGCACGACTGGAGTGGCCATAGTTTCGCAGCTCTAACTAGAGCCGCATGGCTATGGTTCCCAAAAGGAGGCAGAATCATAGAATGACTCCACGTACATCGTTGCATGTTGCTGTCTTCAGAATCAAACTATTTTTGGCCTGTTTACTGCTTTAGGCCTTAGATGGATGTTTGAGATGGGAAACCCCCACGAATGGAACTCCGAGTACTGGGATAACTGACCCACTAAATGAAGTAATTTGCATGTAATTGAGCCAAACTGTTTTTAAAATTGTTTTCAAGCACAAAAACCTATAGGGCGTTTTTAAAACATGTTTCCAGGTCTAATCGAGTAAGTCGCCCGGGCTTCTCGGTTATCCTTTAAATGCATGTCCCCATTTCCTGAGATTCCCCATTCTATCCTGTTACGAGTCCCACTTGTGTTTGTGATATACTTGTGCTAACCCATCTGTTTTGCAGCTTTTTATTTCTTCTTATTTTTATTTTGGATGTATTTAATAAATCAGTTCGTGTATCCTAGGCGATTGTAATTTTTTTTTGGATATTCGTATATCTAGGGGGTTGTATTGGTGAGGATGAGAGTTTTTTTTTTTTATCTTTTTGGATTGTAATAAGCGACCTCTATTATATTTTGGTTTGGTTTGGATGTATAGTTTATTTTCCCGCACTTTATTTATTTCTATCATCTGAATGAGCACGGGCTAAATAATAAAAGATAAAATGGGTAGAGAATAAGTGAATATAATATGGTACCATAAACTTATAAATGAAAGCAAGCTTGAGGTTGAATAGGTAAGTTGCCCGAACCCTGAATCTCTGGATTAGGTATGACAGTCTATGCTCGATAGGGAGTTGTAACAGAATTTCCCGGAGGAGCTGATCCGGGTGGTGACTCTGTCACTGATCTCGAAATTTAGGTTTCAAGGTCTTTAAGTAATAAAATGGGATTTTAAAAAAATGCAAAACTAGTTTTCCAAAACTCACATTCAAAGAAAAGGTTTTCCACAAAGGGATTTCCAAACAAATCAATGGTTTTCCTAAGCAAGATACAAACCCGTTTTCAACATCAAAACAAACCAAGTTCTTCTTTTTCCCCCGTTCACTTAGCCACGTTCCGCCTCACCAAAAAGGTCGTCCGCTCACAGTGGTGACTCTGCTGGGGATAGAAGGTTTCTTAAAATTTTTTTGTTTTATAAAAACTTAAGGAACTTAGGCAACTACTGAAACATAACCTCGCTTGCAATCATTCACTAGTTCATAGTACCATATTTTACTCATAATTATATAGCATAACATTTTCTTCTTCTCAACCCCTCAAACTCACTGATTAGCCTGGTTTACTTCAGATGGTGACCTATCTCTTCCACTAGGATTGGAGGCACCCGAAGGGGTAAACCACTTATAGCATCGCATGAACCTCTCATGTTCTATTTGGAGGAGTGTATATTCACTGTGGGGACCTGTACGACCCTTGGTTTGACTTTGGCCCGCATGTAATGACCTAGTAATTTCCCCTTAGGATTACCAAAACATAAATATGAAATTGGACATTGAGAGTACGCCTTTGGTATCCATGATTGGTACCAAAGAGACCCAACACCTAGGAAGAATGCGTGCCAATCGAAAGGAGGAATAAGTTGGAAGGTGAGAATATTGTTACGTGTGCTAACGTTTGTTCTGTGGTGGTTTTATTTGACCTTTTCACGAAACATCAAACACGTATAATCATTCGTGTGCCACTCTAACAACGTTTTCATGCAGTCATTTTCAAGGCATAAACATATGTGTGACATCAATGCTAACCACATCTTCAATAGCCATGACATTTTATTTGTGTGCCATATACATTTGCATATCGTGTGTTGACATTTCCACGAAGCATACATGACATCATCTTGTATGTCATGCATCCTAACCACATCTTTGTGCAGCCATTTGCATTTCGTGTGACATGAACATTCATATCATCTCATCTCATCACATTTAATGTAGGACGTTCTGAGAATGCCCATCACGATCATTTCATTTCATAACATATCGGTGTCCCAAAATTACCCGTGTTCTGCCTATGCACCGGATTGTACTTGGCCATTCCACTACACCATGTCATTCACTAGAGGATCACAATGGTCTCAGGTCTATATTCATGTGGCGGGTCACACGATAACATTACATGACATCATGCTCATTCACAGTTGGTGTCACGATGATGCCGGAGTCTTGTTTGTATGTCGCGATTCACATCGGATTGTTCCATGACATTATTGAATCATTTGAGGTACTCCACGAGTGCCGAATTACTACATGCATACAAGGTGTTCCACGAACGCCAAGCTTTTGTCCGTGTCTCGAGTTACACGCGACTTGTTTCTGATATCATTTCATCTCAGATGCCCTAAAAGTGTTGAAACTTTGTCCATGGGGCGACTGCTATGTGACCATTTCATATCACTTTATTGACTTACAAAGCGTCGAAACTCTGTCCGTGTGTCGCTACACACGCAACCATTTTATGACATCCACTAAGTGCCCCAAAAAAATCGAACCTCTGTCTGTGTTACAGCTTACACGCGACATTCTTGCACTTTCTTTCGCATGGCATTGGGTATTCTTAGAATGTCCAAAGTAAAAAAGAACGAAAACAAAGAAAATCATCCTCATTGCCATTTTCATCTATAAGACATCGTTCAACCATAATCATTCCATGACTATACCATACACATCACTTAGTGCATCGCGTCTAGAATCATGACATCCATCCACGGTGCTAACTCTATACTGAATGTGCAATTTGGAGTCGAACATCAAAACAATTAGTGTGGGTTGAAATAGAGTCCAATCAATCAGGTTAGCCAATTCAGTTAGTTCAACCAGAATCAGTCACTGTGGAGGAGATTGTGAGCAGATGACCTAAAAAGCGGAACAAAGGAACGCGGCGAAGCGAACCGGGTGTTTTCGAAAACTGGGTTCGCGTAATGTTTTTGGAAAGAAGGAGTTTGTTTATCTTGCTTTAGGGAAAACCATTTGTTCATTTTTGAAATTCGTTTTGTAGAAAACGTTTTCCTATTTTATTACTTGAAGACCTCGAAACCTAAATTTCAAGATCAGTGACATAGTCGCCACCCGGATCAGCTCATCTGGGAAATTCCGGTACAGCCCCCTACCGAGCACAGACTACTGTACCTAATCTAGAGATTCAGGATTCGGGCAACTTACCTATTCAACCTCGAGCTTGTATTCAATTTATAATTTATATTACCATATTTATTCAATTTATTATCTTTTCCCTACCCAATTTCGTTTATTTATCAGCCCATACTCAAGCAAATGACAGAAATAAATTGCAGAAAAGTAAATCATACATCCAAAATATACAGAAAAAATAAAGGCCGCTTATACAACCAAATCAAATAAAAAGGAAAAACTCTCGTCCTCACATTACAAGCGCCTAGAGTACACAAAAATCTAAAAATTTACAAACGCCTAAAATACATGAATTAATCTATTAATTACATGAAAAATAGTAAAAAAGAAAATAAATGCTGCAAAACAGAGGGTTAGCGCAGTTTATATTATGAACACAGATAGGACTCACAGCAGGAGCGGGGGTATGCATTCAGGGGGTAACCGGGTCGACCTGACCGATCAGACCGGTTAGACCAGGAAAACGGTTTTGAAATGACCTGTAAATTTTTTGTGCTGGAAAACAATTTTTGAAAACCATTTGGCTCGGTTTCATGCAAATTTTCACATTTTAGCGGGTCTGTTATTCCGGAACTCTTGGTTTCGTTCGTGCGAGTTCCTAAACTCAACATCTATCTAGGGTCCAAAAAAACAGTAAACATACCAAAAGTAATTTGAATTCGAAAACAGCACCGCGCGACGACATCCGTATGGGTCATTTCGCGGCTCTGTTTTATTCCGAAAACTACAACCGTACGGCTGTAATTACAACCGTGCGGCTGTAATTCTTGGAACTCGAGAAAATTGGTTTTCTTATTTTTTTTGTGAAAATACCGTTTTGCTCGTTTTCAATATTTTCCGGGAATTTTATAGGGTTCGGGGGTCCGCTAATGCTGAACTACGGATCCGATTCGGATCGAACAACCCCGAAACTCAGGAAATAAAACCTGGGAAACATCAAAAACCCTAATATCTATGTGTACAGAAATCCGAAAACCAAAATTTTACAACATACGGATAAATTTGGGCCGAAATTGATCACAACAGAATGCATAAAATGGAAAACAGACTGTTTTCTACCGATCTGGACAATTCGGGAATCTGTCCCTGCAGAACAGAGCCGTACGGCTTTGGGTACAGAGCCGCCCGGCTTTGGGTATAGAGCCGCGCAGCTCTGTTCATCACAAACACAGCCGTGCAGTTGTGTTCATGAAGAACACAGCCGTAAGGCTTTATTTGGGAAAGTCCGGTTCCGAAAATTGTAAAAATGAAGAAAATGCAAAGAAAAAGCAATGTACACAGGTTTAAATCCTCTCAGAGTTTACCTTGGTGTTGTTTTGATGCTTTGAACATCAAAAAATAGATTGAAAACTTGGAATTTACCCTAGATACTCAACCGGCTGAAAACCGAAACAATCCGAAATCAATCCTAAACGATCCTGAATCAATGTGCAAAGGTTGTGGAACTTGTTCTTAGTGTTTGGAGATTGGTTTTAAGTGTCAATATTAGTCCTTTTGGATGTTCAACCTCTCGGTCTCCTTCTCCCTTTTCCTCTGCTTTCTTTTCCTTTCTCTGTATTTTCGGTTTTTCAAAGTTTTTCTCTGCCTAAGATTACTCACCCCCTTGATTTTATTTTTTTCTTTTCTTTTATACTCTTCTTCACATATCATTTCAAACAATTAATGTGCCGCCTGACTTCCTGAGAATTCGGCCAACTTTTCTTCCTGTCGAGCCAAGTTGCTCTGCTTTGTAGAGCAACTTGGCTCACCTACTAGAGCTGCCCAGCTCTAGACTAGAGCCGTGCGGCTTTAGTAAGAGCCGAGGCAAAATTCTCGAAATCCGACGCTTACTCTAAACCCTAAAAATTGCTCGGAGGACCTTCTTGGGGGTCGGATCATAGATTACTCAGTTTTCAGGATGTTTGAGAAACCTCGGGTGACATTTTGGTCATTTTTAAGTCCAATTCGAGTCCGTCTGCTCTACAGGTAATGCAAGAATTCTCATTATAGAGGTCGAGAAAAACCCCTGATCACAAGCTGCCCCTCGCGGGACCAAAGTCGGCTCATGGTCGGCTGGGAAGCCTAGATCGAGTTTAGACTCACAATTGGGAGCACGGTGAGGAAAGGAAAGAAAGCGTACCTCGTATCCTAGTGCGTCGAGGAATAGGCGCAACATCCAACCAAGGATGCCGGCTTTGGTCCCGAAGTCAACCCAGGGGGTATTCAATTCTCGAGATCGACCCATGGGGCATTTGGTTTTTGAGATCGGCCCAGGGGGCATTTGGTTTTTGAGGTCGGCCCAGGGGGCATTTGGTTTTTGAGGTCGGCCCAGGGGGCATTTGGTTTTCAAGGTCGGCCCAGCGGGCATTTGTTTTTTGAGGTCGGCCCAGCAGGCATTTGGTTTTTGAGGTCGGCCTAGGGGGCATTTAGTTTTTGAGGTCGGCCCAGGGGGCATTTGGTTTTTGAGGTTGGCCCAGTAGGCATTTGGTTTTCAAGGTCGGCTTAGGGGGCATCTGGTTTTGAGGTGAAAAGGTTCAGGGAAATGCACCGTCTCTCCTGTGTGGTGAAGAGGCAGCACGTGTTGGAAATGCCCTAGTCCCGAGGCATTGGTCCTTGTATTTGTACTGTACATTTATTGGATTTATGTGTTGTACTCATTTGTGTCATTAATAAAGGCATCAATTCATTTATTATATCTATCTTGTGCAATATATTAAATGAAGTATCCAATGGACATATCTATATCCATGACGACTAGTGTCATGCACTTAGCAGTAAGACCATGGATAGGGTAAACGATATGACCATAAATAGATCCGTAGTCTGTTCCAGTCATGGGAATGAATGGAACAACAGACTATCATTAACCTGGTTGTATGGCGGTGTCTTACCGGTCATTGGACATGGAATGTCAACTGAGTTAATGGGTACATGCCTGGGAGCATGGTACTGGATAGATCCACTAAACGAGTAATCCACATGGTATGGTATCACAATGGATTCTCGTGTAGTACTTGTATGGATCCTTTGACCTGACCATATGATGGTGTTACATGTGAAGTCGCATACTTAGGGGTACGCCTAAAGGGCCTGTAATAAGGTGCCAAGTATGGGTGCTTTCGGATATGTCACTGAACATGGTAACACCATGGATATGCAGAAGGGATTTGTCACTCAGTAACCAACTGAGAAGATATCACTGGCCTCTTGATGAATGTGACTGATAAGAGTGTGGCCACACCCAAACAAGTTGGAACTTGTTTGTGAGCATCAGTACATTCGGGATCAAGTTAATGTCCGGACACAAAAGAGGGTGATCAATCCATGCCTCTGTGTTGGACACCGATATCAATGACATGGGATGTACAAGTTTAAACTACAGGGTTATGATATCAGTTAGACTGCCATCTCCATCTTAATTGGGGGCTGCAGTGGCTTGCTAGAGCCCAACTGCAGTCTGCGGGCCAAAGGCCCGCTGCCAACATAAAGATGGGCCCACAGGATCGTACACATAGAACGATAGAATGCAGACTTAAGGAATAACATGTATACTTGGAGTATATACAATGGAGGGAGAAGCGTGTATATATTAATTATATTATAAAGATCAATTGGATTGATCATAATAATAAGATTAATATATTCTATTGGCTCTTCATAATTAATTGGATTAATTATGACATTATTTTCTAGGTGGAAATATTCATATGTATGGGTTTACATATGATTTTATTTTGTGTAGATTTAATTTTAATTTGATGGGTTAAATTAATTGTCAAACTAATTTTAATTTGGATGTAAATAATATATTACTTGGAGTAATATATTAAATACATGGGTATATTAAAATTGGGCTTGAAATTAATTTAAACCAGAACAATTAAAATTAGACTGCGCCTAAATTAAAACATGGAAGCCCGCACAGAATAGAAAGGAGCCAAGATGGGCCTGAATTCCCCTAAGGGAATTCGGCCAACCCTAGGTATAAATACCTAGGGTTAGAAATTTCGGCGAAGACAAGTCTTTAGCCTCTAGCCGAAATTCTCTAGTGTTTTCCCTCTCCATTGTTTTGTTTTTCCGACGCTAGCACGGGTTGCATTCGTCAAGCGTTCGTGTACGTGAGAGTGGAGGGAATCTCCTTTGATTTCTGCAGTCATCATCCATCTCTAGAAAGAGATTTTCTGGTAAGAAAATTAATCCCTTTCTATTTAATTTTAAGTTTTTCAATTTCTATTTCAATTGCTCCTGGGACTGGATTTGAGGAAATCACCGCGTTCTTCCGCTTTTATCTGGTGATTTCCGGTGACAAATCCCAACAGTGGTATCAGAGCGGGCTTTTGATCCGTGGAAATTGATTCATTTGGTTGAATCCCTATTTTGAAATTGGATGTTTTTGATTGGGATTCATGGTATGGGTTTTATGATTTTTCCCATATGTTTTAATACAATAAAAATTAATATTGCATATTGGTTTATGTTGATTTAATTTTGTTGTATTATTGGAATTCTTGGTGAATTGCTATGGATGATGGATGGGTATTTTTTTTATTTTTATTTTAATTCTGTTTTAAAAAAAAAAAAAAATCTACCTCCCGGGGTGAGGGGCTGCCGGCGGCGGAATCGCCGCCGGCGGCCGCCGCACCCGGCGGGAGGCGCGGCAGCAGCTGTTGCTCGTGGTGCTGGGCGCCACAGGCAGCGGCCGCTGCAGGCGGCAGCAGCGGGCAGCCGCTAGGCGGCTGCAGCGGGCCGGGCCCAGGTTTTGGATTTTGCGGGTTTTTGGGTCCGGGGCCCAGTTTTGAAATTTTAATTGGTTTTAAATTTCGTGTGTTTAAATTTATGCAATTTAAATGCGCATGGTTTCTTGGATGAATTTTATTTCGTTCATGGGATATTAGTTTTGGAAATTAATATGGTTAATGGAAATTAGTTCGGGTAATTTTGGCACAATTACTCGGACGGCTAAATTGGACCCATGGTTTCCCAATTCCAGTGGGAGCAGTTGGACTGCCTGGGCTGGAGGCCCAAAACCCGTTAAGGGTTAGAACCATGGTGGGCCAAAATTGGCGATTTCCTAATAATGGCTTTGACATAATTTCAATGGGCTTAAATCATGCATTATGACATGCTTTTGAATTGTATGTATTGGATGCATATGAATGGTTGAATGAATGTATGATTGGATGCTATTGGGCCTTTTACGAGATGGGTTGTATTTTTCTTTTTGGGTAAATACGGCCTGCATGTCGTTTTTCTTTTAATGTAATTTTATTTTATTTAAATTAAATATTATAAAATTTGTAAAAGAAGAAGCCCATGGAGTGGTGAGCCCAAATGGAGGTGCAAGCCCACATTGGAGGTGCAAGCCCAGAAGGAGAAGATGGAGGCCCGCCTAATATATGTTTCTAATATAGGTTTACTAGAATAATATTAGGATGTAACATAGGCCCATAGCAGTCCATTTTAATTTTATTTAATCATGTTTTATATTCATTTGCATGTATGTATGTATATAGCTCATTCACCCGCTTTATGTATGTAAGCCGTTATAATTGAATCTAATAACCAAACGGAATTACTAAGTCGCTTAAAAGTGCTTCCCTCATTCAAAACCGAATCGAAGTGGGAATAGGCCAGTTGTAGACCATGCCCTCGCAGGATGCACTGGAGTATTGTCACTTTGTATTGGGTTAGAGTATGGGATACTCTAACACTTGGATGGAGGTTTTGACTTAGCGTGGGTAGTAGGATTCTCCTGGCCCTAAGCATAGATGGGTAAGTGCCAACAAGCCCATCAAACCGAGAGTCCCTAGGTTGGGATTGGACGGCGTTCCTACCTAAATAATTAAGGTATAGTTGTACCAAACCCTCGTTTGGCTATATCTTAATGAAATATGGATCTCGGCCCATGAGCCCAACAACTCGGTTTAAATTAATAACTTGATTCATTATTAATTTCATATGGGAACAACAAAGCAAAGCCCTTTATTAACACTCTCAATGTTTTTCTGTGTAGAAATACCCAAATGGCAAACACAAATACCTTATCACTGCGATCGATTCTTGAAAAGGACAAGCTTTCCGGTCCTAACTTTTTAGACTGGTCTAGGAACTTGAGGATAGTTCTAAGACAAGAGTCAAAAGAGTATGTGCTGGAAATTCCTGTGCCGGCTGCACCTCAGGGACGTAATCCACCGGCTGCCCAGCTGGAGGAATACGAGGCGCACGTCAAGGACAATCGGGATGTGACATGCCTTATGTTGGCTTGCATGGTCCCCGAACTGCAAAAACAGTTTATGGACCATCAAGCCTATGCTATGATAACAACTCTTAATGAGATGTTTCAAGAGCAAGCTCGTCAGGAAAGGTACCTGACCAATAAGGCATTCCACTCTTGTAAGATGGGGGCCGGGACATCTGTGAGTGCACACGTGCTCAAGATGAAGGGCTATTTGGATACTTTGGCCCATCTCGGATCGCCTATCTCTCAAGAGTTGGAGGTGGACACAATCCTCGCGTCCTTGCCGGATTCTTATGATCAGTTCATCCTTAACTACAACATGCAAGGGATGAACCGCACTGTCAGTGAGCTGCATGGGATGCTTAAGCTTACTGAGCAGTCGATCAAGAAGACTCCGCCGGTGCTGCTGGTTAACAAGGGGAACGCTCCTCTTGCTAAGGGTAAGGCCAAGGCCCAACCCAAGGCCCAGCAGAAGGCAGGTCCTGAGGACGTCTGTTTCGGGTGCAGACAGGCGGGCCATTGGAAGAGATCGTGTCCCAAGCTGATGGGAGAGCAAAGAAGGGGCCAAGGTGCGTCCTCTTCAGGTATTTATGTTATAGATGTTAACCATACTGTTTCAACATCCTGGGTATTGGATACTGGATGTGGTTCCCACATTTGTTGCAATGTACGGGGACTTAAGAACAGAAGGTCATTCGGGTCGGGAGAGGTGGACTTGCGGGTCGGAAATGGAGTAAGGGTTGCTACCATAGAGATCGGCGAATATCACCTTGTGATGCCCAGCAGATTGGTTTTAATTTTGGAACATCCTGGACTTAAATGAAACCAATCATATCTATAACATAAATGCTAAAAGGGTTAAGCCTAACGAACTTAATCCCGTCTACCTATGGCATTGTCGTCTTGGCCATATAAACGAGAAGCGCATTGCTAGGCTTCACAAAGCTGGAGTCCTAGGGTCACTTGACTTGGAGTCAATTGATACATGCGAATCATGTTTACGAGGTAAGATGACAAAGGCGCCTTTTAGCAAGAAGGCTGAAAGGGCCACTGGCTTATTGGACTTAATACATGCAGATGTATGTGGACCTATGAGCGCAGCGACCAGAGGTGGGCATCTATACTTCGTCACGTTCACGGATGATTTTCAGCAGATATGGCTATGTCTATCTGATGAAACACAAGTCCGAGACCCTTGATAGGTTCAAGGAATTTAGGAACGAGGTACAGAACCAGCTAGGCAGGAATATCAAAGCCCTTCGGTCGGACCGAGGCGGTGAGTATATGAGCCTAGAGTTTGACTCATACTTGAGAGAGCATGGAATAGTTCCACAGCTCACTCCTCCCAGAACACCACAATGGAATGGGGTGTCAGAACGGAGGAATAGGACCTTGTTGGACATGGTCCGCTCAATGATGAGTCAAGCATCTCTCCCAATTAGTTTCTGGGGACACGCCCTCGAGACAGCAGCTCTCATCTTAAACAATACTCCGACTAAGGCAGTGGAAAAGACCCCATATCAGATATGGACGGGCAAGGAGCCCAACGTGTCTTTCCTAAGGATTTGGGGATGCGAAGCACATGTCAAGAAATTGACTAGTGGCAAGCTGGAGCCCAAAACCGATAAATGCCTATTTGTGGGCTACCCTAGGGAAACCAAAGGGTATTACTTCTACAACCCCGCCGAGAACAAGGTGTTCGTGGCAAGGAAGGGGGTCTTTCTGGAAAAGGAGTTCATTTCCAAGAAAGATAGTGGGAGCAACGTTGAACTCAGGGAAGTTCAAGGCCACAAGCTCCTGAAGAGGATAGCTCGGAGGCCCAGGTGGAGCCTCCACAAGTGGAGGCACCGACCCAGGCCACACAAGAACCTAGAAGGTCTGGTAGGGATCGTCGGGAACCGGAGAGGTATGGTTTCCTCGTCACCGATGATCAAACTCTTCTCATCTAGGGTGAAGAAGAACCTAAAACCTACCAGGAGGCTATGGCTAGCCCACAGTCTGCGAATTGGCGTAAAGCCATGAAGGCAGAAATGCAATCTATGTACGATAATCAAGTTTGGAACTTGGTTGATCCACCTCCGGGTGCTAAGGTAATAGGTTGCAAGTGGTGGTATAAGCTAAAAGCCGATAATACCTTCAAGGGGCACCTGGTTGCGAAAGGTTTCAGACAAGTCCATGGAATAGACTATGATGAAACTTTCTCACCAGTAGCCATGCTCAAGTCCATCAGGATACTGTTGGCCATAGCCGCATGGTATGACTATGAGGTATGGCAGATGGATGTCAAAACCGCTTTCCTTAATGGGAAGCTACTCGAGGATGTGTACATGACACAACCTGAGGGTTTTATCGATCCTAAGTATCCGGGAAGGGTATGCAAACTTCAAAGGTCCATTTATGGACTGAAGCAAGCATCCCGTAGTTGGAATCTAAGA
This sequence comes from Euphorbia tirucalli, assembly GCA_039660915.1. Lineage (NCBI taxonomy): Eukaryota > Viridiplantae > Streptophyta > Magnoliopsida > Malpighiales > Euphorbiaceae > Euphorbia > Euphorbia tirucalli. The sequence goes on from CM077639.1 coordinate 21,296,685, forward strand.
TTCAATGAGGCTATAAAGGAATATGGCTTTATACAGAATCTGGATGAGCCTTGTGTGTATAAGAGGACCAGTGGGAGCATTGTCACATTTTTGGTACTTTATGTAGACGACATCCTACTCATTGGAAGCGACATACCTACACTGCAAGGGGTAAAGCAGTGGCTGAGTAAGTGCTTCGCAATGAAGGACTTAGGCGAAGCTGAGATGATCCTAGGGATCAGGATCTATAGGGATAGACCAAATCGGCTTCTGGGCCTAAGTCAGGCTTCGTACATTGACAAAGTTCTGAAAAGATTCAGCATGGACCGGGCCAAGAAAGGTTTCTTGCCAATGGGCCATGGGCTGAAACTTAGTAAGAAGAACTGTCCTAAAACAAGGGAGGACAGGGAGAACATGAAATTGGTTCCATATGCTTCGGCCATTGGATCAATCATGTACTCCATGTTATGTACGAGACCTGATGTCGCCTTTGCACTGAGTATGACGAGCCGATACCAGCAGGATCCCGGGGAGGATCACTGGAAAGCTGTCAAGGCAATCCTCAAGTACCTTAACCGGACTAAGGATAGCTTCTTAGTGTATGATGGTCAGGAACTGCTATCAGTTACTGGGTATACTGATGTGAGCTTACAGACCGACCAGGATGAGTATCAGTCGCAGTCTGGGTATATATTTTTGCTAAATGGTGGTGCTATAAGCTGTAGGAGCTTAAAGCAGCCAACCATCATGGACTCTACAACAGAAGCTGAGTACATTGCAACGTGTGAAGCAGCTAGGGAAGCTGTATGGATAAAGAAGTTTATCATAGAACTGGGGATAGTATCTATTATCCGGGAACCAGTTGATATCTTCTGTGACAACGAGGGGCTGTTGCACAAGCTATGTGCCCCGGTCACACATATACACGAAGCACATACTTAGGGAGTTTCACCTATTGCGAGAAATCGCTGAGGGGGTGACATCTCATTACAAAGAGTGGACACCAAAGACAATGTCGCAGATCTTTTGACCAACATGCTTGGCTATGCCTATGCATAAAGGTTATACTAGATCTATAGGGATTAGATCCATGCCTAGTTGGTACTAGTGCAAGTGGGAGATTGTTGGAAATGCCCTAGTCCCGAGGCATTGGTCCTTGTATTTGCACTGTACATTTATTGGATTTATGTGTTGTACTCATTTGTGTCATTAATAAAGGCATCAATTCATTTATTATATCTATCTTGTGCAATATATTAAATGAAGTATCCAATGGACATATCTATATCTATGACGACTAGTGTCATGCACTTAGCAATAAGACCATGGATAGGGTAAACGATATGACCATAAATAGATCCGTAGTCTGTTCCAGTCATGGGAATGAATGGAACAACAGACTATCATTAACCTGGTTGTATGGCGGTGTCTTACCGGTCATTGGACATGGAATGTCAACCGAGTTAATGGGTACATGCCTGGGAGCATGGTACTGGATAGATCCACTAAACGAGTAATCCACATGGTATGGTATCACAATGGATTCTCGTGTAGTACTTGTATGGATTCCTTGACCTAACCATATGATGGTGTTACATGTGAAGTCGCATACTTAGGGGTACGCCTAAAGGGCCTGTAATAGGGTGCCAAGTATGGGTGCTTTCGGGTATGTCACTGAACATGGTAACACTATGGATATGCAGAAGGGATTTGTCACTCAGTAACCAACTGAGAAGATATCACCGGCCTCTTGATGAATGTGACTGATAAGAGTGTGGCCACACCCAAACAAGTTGGAACTTGTTTGTGAGCATCAGTACATTCGGGATCAAGTTAATGTCCGGACACAAAAGAGGGTGATCAATCCATGCCTCTGTGTTGGACACCGATATCAATGACATGGGATGTACAAGTTTAAACTACAGGGTTATGATATCAGTTAGACTGCCATCTCCATCTTAATTGGGGGCTGCAGTGGCTTGCTAATGCCCAACTGCAGTCTGCGGGCCAAAGGCCCGCTGCCAACATAAAGATGGGCCTACAGGATCGTACACATAGAACGATAGAATGCAGACTTAAGGAATAACATGTATACTTGGAGTATACACAATGGAGGGAGAAGCGTGTATATATTAATTATATTATAAAGACCATTTGGCTAGGTTTCATGCAAATTTGCACATTTTAGCGGGTCTATTATCCCGGAACTCAGGGTTCTGTTCGTGCGAGTTCCTAAACTCAACATCCATCTAGGGTCCAAAAAAACAGTAAACATGCCAAAAGTAATTTGAATTCGAAAACAGCACCGCGCGACGACATCCATACGGGTCATTTCGCGGCTTTGTTTTATTCCAGAAACCACAACCGTACGGCTATAATCACAGCCGTGCGGCTGTAATTCCCGGAACTCGAGAAAATTGGTTTTCTTATTTTTTGTGAAAATACCGTTTTGCTCGTTTTCAATATTTTCCTGGAATTTTATAGGGTTCGAGGGTCCGCTAATGCTGAACTACGGATTCGATTCGGATTGAACAACCCCGAAACTCAGGAAATAAAACCCGGGAAAAATTGAAAACCCTAATATCAGTGTGTACAGAAATTTGAAAACCAAAATTTTACAACATAAGGATAAATTTGGGTCGAAATTGATCACAGCAGAATGCACAAAATGGAAAACGGACTGTTTTCGGCCGATCAGGACAATTCGGGAATCTGTCCCTGTAAAACAGAGCAGTGCGGCTCTGGGTGCCAGAGCCGCCCGGCTCTGTTCATCACAAACACATCCGTATGGTTCTATTCGGGAAAGTCTAGTTCCGAAATGCAAAAATGAAGAAAATGTAAAGAAAAAGCAATGTACACAGGTTTAAAGCCTCTCAGAGTTTACCTTAGTGTTGTTTTGATGCTTTGAACGTCAAGAAACGGGTTGAAAACTTGGAATTTGCCTTAGATACTCAACCGGCCGAAAACTGAAATGATCCGAAACAATCCGAAATGATCCCGAATCAATGTGTAAAGGTTATGGAACTTGTTCTTTGTGTTTGGAGATTGGTTTTAAGTGTCAATATTGGTCCTTTTGGATGTTTAAGCTCTCGGTCTCCTTCTCCTTTTTCCTCTGCTTTCTTTTCCTTTCTCTGTATTTTTGGTTTTTCAAAGTTTTTCTCTGCCTAAGATTACTCACCCCCTTGATTTTGTTTTTTTTTTCTTTTATACTCTCCTTCACATATCATTTCAAATAATTAATGTGCCGCCTAACTTCCTGAGAATTCGGCTAACTTTTCTTTCTGGGCGATATTCCGGTCGTTTTCAAGTTTAATTCGAATCCATCTGCTCCACATGTAATGCAGGTATTCTCATCATTGAGGTCGGGAAAATCCATGCTTACAGAGATCAGGGATGGTTTAGGGTCAGAATCAGAGCAAGAATTCAGGGGACAGTTACCTTCGTTACCAATTGACAGTCAGTTTGTATTGGAAGAAGTAAACAGAACAGATATGGCTCAACACGTATCTGATGGAGGAACGCCTTTAGATATGAATGCCTCGTAGACGCCTTGTTGAACTTAGACCGGTTCAAGGCTACTTTGAGAGAGCAAATGCAAGCTCTAATGACCACTAATGAGGGTCAGACCATTCAACCGGCCTAGGCTCCGATCGAGAATAAGGGAAATATTGTTCAGGTGGTCCCTAACTAGGGAAGAAGTGTTCCAGGAAGTAGTAGAGGAGTTCTTCCTCACAGAAAAGTTGATCGTCACTCTAAGCAGGATGAAGCTTTTGAGAGAGCTAAGGAAGCTTTGATCAAGATAGCTGCTGAAAAGTGTCTCAAGGAGAAATTCTCTGACTTGGAGGCTTTGCTACCAAAACTGAAAGAGATGGTGCATAACAAGCCCATTAAGTGTGCTGACCCAGCTACTCTAATGGCAGAATAGGGAGAACCCTTACCAGTAGGCTTTCAGATGCCATATTTACCTCCGTACACTAGAGAAGGTCCACCAGAGGCTCACTTGGACAGCTATGTGAGGATTATGTCCATTCTGGGAATCGGGAAAATCCACCTGCTGAACCTATTCCCGACTACTCTAAGGGATGCTACTACTAAGTGGTAATTTGTCAAAAGCATTTGTGAAGCAGTATGCTTACAACACTCAAGTGGAGACTACCTTAGAAGATTTGGAAAGAATTCGACAGAAGTCGAATGAGTCCTTTTCATCTTACCATAAAAGATGGATGGATGTCCAAGTGCTGGTAGATGGGGCCCCAAAGTTGGAATCCCTTGTTGTGCAGCTAGTTGATGGCAGCTTGCCCTTGATAAAGAGAAAATGAAACTGAAGAGGTTCCACTCTTTTAGTGATGTTATTAAGTTTGCCAAGCATATCAATAGGTACAAGGAGGAAGACCAAAGGGATAAACATAATTCGAATACCTTTCGAGGCAATTGGGGGTATTCGCAGGGCTACAAGAGTGGGAATTTTATAACCACACAAGCTGGGTCTAGTTCAAAACTGGCTCACACTGCAGTATTAGATTAAGAGACAAAAGTGGATGTGGCTGCAGTGAATCAGGGTAGGCAGTTGATGGCTCCTCAGAGGCTCACTAACCCGTGGGCAGAGCCTTTACCTCGAATCTTTGCAAAGTGTAGGAAGACGGGATTGTTGCAGAGTTTGAAGCCGTATTCTCCTCCAGCTGAGGCAGACAAGGACAACTTCTATGCCTATCATGTGACGACAGGCCATCTTACAGGAGAATGCACCAGTTTGATAAAGGCCATTTGACAGTTGATTACTGAGGGGAAGATTGTGGAATTACCTTTGATGCCAAATATTCAGAGTAATCCCTTGCCCAACTTTGGGGGTCAAACCAACATGGTTCAATCTGGGCTTCCAGCCAACTGGGTATTCGCTCAGATCAGCGAGGCTAATATGAGTGTGTGAGTTGGTGAGATTGATGATGCTGTAGCAGTAGAAGACCCTCCGCATGTGGAGGATGATAATCATTTTGATGTATTTGTCTTTTCTATTTATAATATGAACAATTCATTCCTTAAGACATTTAATGCAATAAAGTCTAATTTTGATTACTTATGTGCTGTTTTTCCGGATGGAACTGTGCATACATACAAACATTCATTTAATGTCTTTAGCATACATGATGCATCATTGCGTAAAATGAATCTAAGGACAGATGATGACCCAAAAATGGTATCTATCTCGAAAGACCTCACGCATGATGAGAGAAAAGAAATTGCAAAAGTACTATAAAAGCACATGAAAGCCTTCGCCTGGTCATACGAAGACATGCTAGGGGTTGATAGAGAAATCACTGAATTGCGGATTCCAAAGGATCCGAAAAGGGAAATCGCTCAAGCAGAAACCTTGTAGACTCAGACAAAAAAAAAGAGTGTCTAAGTTTAGAGAGAAGAACATATCTGCATGATATGGAATTCCACATCATGTCGTGACCGATAATGGAGTTCAGTTCTAAGGGGCAACAACACGGTGTTTCAGAATAAAGAGGTAGAGCAGCATAGATAGCGCCCACAAGCCAATAGGGCGGTAGAAACGGCCAATAAATCTATCAAGAGAGTTCTGTCAAAAATGGTAATTACCTACAGAGATTGGGCAAACATGTTACAATTTGTCTTGTGGGATACATGATTAGCATCATAACACCTATCAGGGAAATACTATTCTCGTTGGTCTATAGGGTGGAAGCAGTTCTACCAGTGGAAACAGAGATTGAGTCGTCAACCCCATTAATCGAGACAAGATCAGGCGATACTACTTGTAAAAAAAAAAAAGAAGCCCGATGGATCGAAGACCGAAAAGGCGGTCCATGCAAAAGTTAGGACAGTCCGATGGATTGAAAACCGAAGAAGTGGTCCATGTAAAAGTTAGGACAATGAGGTGAGCACTATCAGTGGAAAAATCTGCAATGACCGGCTAGTGGCAGTCGTGGATTCGGTCGAGACGGATACCATTACTGACTCTGTCCTTAGCTTCATTTCATCTTTGATATACATTGTGCTAAAACATTATGAATGAATGAATGCTTTGCTTTGTTTACTTAAATGTCCTGAGTTTGCTTGAAATCGAGTTCGTACCATGCATATACGACAGTATACATTTTCTATCTACATACATCTCATTTCCCAAAAAAAAAAAATCTGATAGATTGAAAACCTGAAAAGGCGATCTATGCAAAAATTAGGATGTAAATAATATCCTGATGAGTCGAAAACCAAAAAGGGTAGTTCAGACAAATATTAAGAAGATTCGATAGGTCGAAAACCCATGAAGGCGGTCTATGCAAAAATAAGGACAAAAAAAAGGTCAATCAACAGCACTCCAACAAGTCTCAGGAAGAGTTCAACTGATTCGAATGGCAATAAAGGGAAGTATAGTTGAAAAACATTCATTCAGAAATACAAACTCAGCAGAGAAAAGCAATGAATATCAGAAGAAGTATAAGAGTAGCCAATGTATCAAGCCAAATGAACAAATGTAACAGAGTAAAACCCACAGACGGGCAAAATGTACTACAATGCAATGAGTCAAGCCCACAGGTGAGCTATCATATTAATAGAAAAGCAAAAGAGAAGGAGCCTAATACTGTCCCTTGTCATCTTGATCGTCCATCTGGTTCTCATCCCTAGTGTCCCCATAGTTGGCGAGCTGATCCTCCAATATGTCTACTTGTGTACGGAAGATCTGATTCATGAACTCTAAATCCGCGACACGCCTCTGTAGCTGGTCCACTTCAGACGAGTGGACTCGTGACGCTTAACACCAAGAGCGGACTACACCAAAACCAATAGCAGGAATACCATGTCATAGAAATGCATACACCTGCAACATACACACACACATATGCATACATGCATCAAACACTAACTCAGGTATAGGTACTTACTATCGTCGTCGTGCTGTCCCGGATCATGAGTGTCCTGAGCATGGAGACAGCCTGACACATGGACATCCCTTAGGACACCGGAATCTGTGTGGGAAATAGTTACACGAATCAGACCATTGGGTGGCACTAAGAATCAAAATGGAAATGAAAGCATGGATACTCACATGAGTGGTGTCAGAATGGGTAATAGTGAGGTAGAGGTGGTCCTTGAGATACAGGTCAGGCCGATACGACTGTCTGAACTCATCAAGTAGCTGAATGGATGGCTCTATCGAAAATTCTAGTCGTCCGGGAATGAAGCCAGTAGGGGGGACCACCAGGGGAATCACCGGAGGAGTAGATGGAATGCTTTCCATCCTCACATAAGCATCATGCTCGGCCGCCCACATGTATGAGCTCCCATTTCCCCTACCACCAGTGGTCTGGGACCCTCGACTGCTGGAGCCTATGCCAAACAAAGTGTGAGGATGCTTGCCTCTCCCTGATGGCTACAAATAACAAAAGAAGGATGTCAATGAGTAGTAATTCAGTACAGATAAACAGAAAGCAGAAAAGGAAGCATACCTCTGCCTGCACTGCTCCAGTCGGAGGAAGGAGGTATGTGGTGGAAAACTGGAGGTAGTTTACCTCCATACCATCTACCACATAGCCCAGTCTGAAGAGATCAGGATGATCCGTCGCTGACAGAAATGCAGCCAAATTTGTCCTACAGGGAGAGCAGCTTGGATCTTATGCTCTGTAGGACTAGAGCGTTAATCAGAGACTCGACGTACGAGGTACCACTCTAGGATGAAGGGGCACTCAACCACAAATCTCCTCGGAGTCAACCTCTGGGTGTCCCTAACCTCCTGGGGCAACTGAGCCCCCCTCCAGGGCTCATTAGTCAGCTAAAATCAGAAAATCGAGAGTTAGAAAATCGGAGAGATAGTTGTGAAATACCAGAATTCAGAATTCATAAAAGGGTGAGATGTATACCTCCTCAAACATCATTTGGGTCAAAAACAGTCAGCAGTCATCCACACTCCTGTCCACCTCACCCCAACTGAAACCTAACCATCGTCTCAATCGGGGAAAGTCAGGAAGCTTTGTGGTCTCTAGAATGTGCACCACCGGCTGAGGAATGAAGCCGTACTCATATGCCCAAATCTACAAAAGATGCCTAATAAGAAAAAAAAAGTTAAAGGAACTCACATAAAGGAGGATCCAAAGGCCCTTCACCTCTTTTTGCTTCCCCCGGGTGCACAGATCGAGAGAGTAGTACAGCAGAACCAAGCCGGCTCATCCCTAACACAAGTCCCTTATATCACCTAGCTGGATCAGTGAAGGAAGGGCAGCTAAGTTCAGGTCGCTATGACCTGTGGGGAAAACCAATATAGTAAGGGCATAGAGGAGAAAAGCCCTGGTGTAACGTCTTGTATACTCAGTAATGAATGTAGTGCCCTCAGGAAGCTCAGCCTACCTCGTCATCCAATAATCCCGGAGAGCACTGCACTGGATCCTCCTATCCCGAGGCATCATACCGATCAGCATGGTAATGATCTCAGGACTGAAGCCTCCCCTCTCCAGTGTCTGTTAAACTCAATCGTGTGCCCACCAAAGGGTAGCCTAGTAATAGCCACGAAGTCCTCAGGCATAATAGTATATTTCCCAGTTGAAAAATGGATGGTATGCATGGAATCCATCCACCGCTCTATCAACACTGTCATCAACCCGCAACTTATCCTGGGAGGATGCTCACACATAGAGCATACCATCCTCTATAATCCTGTGGTGTCGACAATCTCCCTCACACCATCTGGGAGCTTCCTGTACCATTTCAGAGCTTCCGATAGCGTCCCCGACCGGTAATTCTGGGCCTGATCTTGTAAAATAATAAACAGTGAGTTTTTATGAGTTTTTTAGATTGCATATAAGTCATATAGCCTAAACAAAACACATTAGAATTGCAAAAAAGAGTGAAAGATTTTCTGTTTTGGCAGTTATAGCCGAACAGCTCTGATCAAGCAGTCCCTGCCTGGCTCTAGAACATAGCCGCATGGCTATAACTTAGAGTCACGCGGCTCTAACTGGAAAAAAACAGAAGGTTCCCAAAAAACCCTAAGTTGGACAAAATCAATCCTAAATCGACTCTAATCACTACCAAATCATTAATTGAAGTTACTAGGAGCAAAATCTACCCTAAGCATGCATCAATTTCCCCTAATTTCATCAATTTTGTCTACATTTGTAGGAATTAGAGAAAATTCAAAAAGAAAAAAAATTGGGGAAAACTAACCAATCTCTGGGCTGCATATGTAGATAGCTGAAGTGTAATTGGCACGGGATCGCTTATCTTGACCCCATAATACTTAACCGAGTCATGAAGGCCGTACACATCAGTTGTAAACTTGGTAGGCAAGAGAAATGCTCCCACAGGTAAAACATACCTCGTGTGAGGGGTAAGGTGTGAAGGAGCAGCTAGATGAAGCATTTTTCTGAGTTTCTTCATCATCTTGGAAGTCGGAAATCAGGTTGAAGAAATGAGAGAAAAAGAAAGACAGAAGAAGAAGAAGAAGAAAACAGAGTTTTAGGGAAAGTAAGCCTTCTGCCCGGTTATGAGCGGACGACCTTTTAGGCGGAACGCGGCGAAGCGAACAGGGGAAAAAAGATAAGTGGGAATGTTTAGTGTTTGAAAACTGGATTTGTGTCTTGATTAGGAAAACCGTTGATTCTTCTTGGAAATCCTTTTGTAGAAAACCTTTTCCCTTTTTATTAACTTAAAGACCTCGAAACTTAAATTCTAAGATCAGTGATAGAGTCGCCACCCGGATCAGCTCATACGGGAAATTCTGGTACAGCTCCCTACCGAGCATAGACTACTGTACCTAATCCAGAGATTTAGGGTCGGGCAACTTACCTATTCAACCTCAAGCTTGTATTCATTTAAAAGTGCATATGACAATATTTTACTTACCTATTATCTTTCTCTACCCAATTTAATCCTTTACTACTAGCCTATGCTTATTCAGATGACAGGAATAAAGTGCATAAAATTAAAGTGTGGAAATATAAACCATACACCCAAAAATAAACAAAAAAGAAATAATGGCCTTATTACAACCCAGAAAAAGAAAAAAGATTTCATCCTCACCATTACAATCGCCTGTATACACGAGTATCTAAAAAGTACAATCGCCTAGAATACACGATTAATCTATGAAATACATCCAAAATAAAAATAAAGAAAAATAAAAGCTGTAAAACAAATGGTTAGCACAGACATATGCCAAACACATATAGGACTCATACAAGACAGAATAAGGATTTTATGAAATAGGAACATGCGTTTAGGGGATAACCGAGAAGTCTGGGTGACTTGCTCGGTTAGACCTGGAAAACGGTTTTAGAAATGCCCTGTAGGTTTTGGTGCTTGAAAACAGTTTGGCTCAATTACATACAAATTTCTTCGGTTTAGTGGGTTGGTTATCCCGGAACTCGGGGTTCCATTCGTGGAGGTTCCTAATTCCAAACATTCATTTATGGTTTGAAAACAGTAAACATGCCAAAAACAGGTTTGATTCTGAAGACGGCATCACACGACGATGTCCGTACGGGTCGTCCCGTGATTCTGCCTTCTGCCCGTCACTATAGCCGTGCGACTGTAATGATTATGGTCGGACAACTATAATGTACAGTGCCCGACAGTGGTTTTCTTGTTTTCTAAAATCACTTGTTTTGATCGATTTTGATGATTTATAGGGAATCTGGAAATCTGAGAGTCCGTTATCACTAGACCAAGGATCGGGTTAAGGATCTAACAACCATGAATTCTAAGAATAGAAACCAACAAAACCCAAAATCACATATCCGTATCATTGGAAATCAGAAAACCAAAATTTTATAGTGTACAGATGTGATTTGACCGAATTAAATCATGAAAAATAATTTAAAATAGGAAAACCAACTGTATTCGGTCGAATTTGGGCTTTTCGGGCTTCTGCCTAGAAGAATACAGTCGTGGGACTGTAATATACAGTTGCACGGCTGTGTTCCAGGCAACTACAGTGGTGCGACTGTAACTATAGTCGTGCGACTATAATTACAATCGTGCGGCTGTAGTCGCGTAGACAGTTTTTCAAATAAATTTTTAAACACTGAATCAATCACAAATCAACATTAAACGAGTTTTAAGGCCTCTCAGAGTTTACCTATTTTGTGTTCCAGTATGCTTTGATGACCAGAGTCGGATGTGGATGTCGGAATTCGCCTAGAATCTCCAAACGACCCGAAACTCTTGAATACATGTCCCAAATTGATCCGAACGAAACCCGAGAATAGTTTTGATTAAGCGAAAGCCTGATTCCCAGCCCTCACTCAAAGTTCTAGTGTATTTCTAATTGTTTTTGTTCTGATTTCCCTTGGTTTCTCTTGGTTTTTCTCTCTTCTCTCTCTAAAAACTCCTCTCTCTCACTAGAAAGCTGGATCCTATCTTTAGAATTGATTCCCCCCTCCCTTCTTTTGTGTTTCTACCTCTTTTTTTATCTATTCTTTTGCCCTAATTCCCTAAAATCATGCCCAAGATTCCAGCCAAAATAGAATTCTATCCTATTTAAGAATCTGCCGAGTCAAATATTAGAGTCGTATGACTATAATTTTAGTTGTGCGACTGTAATTGTAACAGTCGTGTGACTATAAACTACAGTCGTGCGACTGTGGATTATAGTCGGGTGACTCTAGATAGAGCCTGCAAGAGCACTTAAGTTTCCTAATCTCTCGAGGGACTATTTTCAAGTTTTCGGATCAAGGACTCTTATGAATTTCGGGCCGTTTGCGAATATTCTGGGCATTATTCTGCTCATTCTCAAATTTGACTCACATTTATTTGTCTAATAGATAACAACAAGCTTTCATCACAGAGGTTGGAAATCCCATGCTCACAATGGTATTTCATGGATCTCCCTAATTTCACGCTAAAGCCGCGTGGCTCAAGTGATGTTGCAAGTTACAGCCGTGCGGTTGTATTGTACAAATTAGAACCGCACGGCTCTAAATCTCAGGTAAGAGAATTTTCTCAATTTTCAGAATTTTCGTTCATGCCGATATAATCCCGAGAAGGGTACTCTTTGCCTTTTGCAGGTATTCAGGGGCAAAACAATCAAGCCGTATTTATTCTTGATCGAATGGGCAAAAATTTTTGTTTCCAAAATTATCCATCAAGGAATAAATATGCACTCCGACACGCCTTCAAAATCACCACCCCTTGGGCCGACTTCAGAATCAGCACCCCCTGGGCCGACTTTAAAAGACTTCAAAATCAGCGCCCCTTGGGCCTACTTCAGAATTAGCATCCGCTGGGCTGACTTTAAAAGACTTAAAAATCAGTGCCCCTTAGGCCGACTTCAGAATCACCCCTGGGCCGACTTTAAAAGACTTCATAATCAGCACCCATTGGGCCGACTTCAGAATCAGCGGCCCCTGGACCGACTTTAAAAGAATTCATAATCAGTGCCCCTTGGGCTGACTTCAGAATCAGCGCCCCCTGGGCCGACTTTAAAAGACTTCAAAATCAGCGCCCCTTGGGCCCACTTCAAAATTAGCGCCCCCTGAGCCAACTTCAAATTATTGCTCCACCGAGAGCTAACTTCAAACTAAAGCTCCTAGAGCCAGCTTTAGAATCATTGCTCCACGAAGAGACGAGGCACGTCCCCAATTAGATGTCGCGCTTGATTTCCTTGATGAACCAAGATGTCAGGTGTGTTTTCTTCTCTTTTCTCACCGTGCTCTCCATCGCGAGACCAACTCGATCCTCGCATAATAGCCCGACCATGTATCGACTTTCATCTCGCGAAGGGCAGCTAGTGAGCATGGGTTTTCCCGACCTTTGTGATAAAAATCCTACGTTACCTGTTAGACAGACGAACGCAAGTCAGACTTAAGAATCAGCGGGATATCGCCTGGAATGTCACAGACGCTCGAAAAACCAAACAGTCCTCGATACGAAACCCCGAGAAAGGTCCTTCAAGTAATTAAGGGCTTAGAGGTGAGTGTGGGATTTAGGAGAATCTATCACGGCTCTAGTTAGAGACGCACGATTGTAGTTTCACAACTACAGCCGCGGGGCTGTAATTCCAGAGTCATACGGCTGTAACCTTACAGCCGCACGGCTCTAACAAGTGATCAGATTACATCCTAACTAGCCAGCATTAGTCTTTGACTGCATTTTGGATTCCTTAATAAGGGGATTATAAGCCTTGATTCACTAGGTTAACAGAGGAGGATATCACAGAACAAAAAATAACAACAGAAAGAATATAAGATATCAAAAACAGAAAAAGATAAGGGAAAAACCAAAAGGAAAAGACCAAAAACAAAATAAAAAGGGACTAGAAACACATTGAGCATGAGTGTCTGGACGTTTCATTCATTTGGGACTATTCTCGGGTTTTGTTTAAATTGATTCGAGGCTCGTGTTTAAGGATTTCGGGACGTTCATGGGGTTCTAATCGGATTCCGACATCCAAATCCACTTCTGGTCATCAAACACACTGGAACATCAAAAAGGTAAACTGTGAGAGGCCTTAAAATCATAATTATTTGTTTTGTGCTGTGATTTTTCTGTGTTTTACAAAATTTCCAGAAATTGTCTATTTGATCATAGCCGTGCAGCTCTAACTAGAGCCGAGCAGCTGTAATCCCTTAGAACAGAGCCGAGCGGCTGTCACATCATAGCCGCATGGCTGTGTTCTTCTGGGTAGAAACCTGAACAGCCCTAAATCAATCGACAGCGATCAGTTTCCTATTTAATCATTCTGTTATGAAATATTTTAGTCCAATCACATTTGTTACATTCAGAATTGTGGTTTTTAGTTTTCCAATAACATTGATGTGAGATATTCAGCTTCTTTGATTTTGATTTTTGAAATCCCTGGTTGTTCGATCCAAATCAGATCCATTGTCCAGCTTTAGCAGACCCCTAGGTTTCTCAAGGTCCTTAGAAATCATCGAAAATGATTAAAACGGTGAGTTTCAAAAGCAAAGAAAGCCAATTTTAGGTTCTAGACACGACAGCCGCACGGCTGTAGTGGCTATAGAGCCGCACGGTTATGGTTCCCATAAAGAGGCAGAATCACTAGACAACTCCCACCGACGTCGTCGCGTGATGATGTCTTCAGAATCAAACTATTTTTAGCATGTTTACTGCTTTAGGCCTTAGATGGATGTTTGAGATAAGAAACCCCCACGAATGGAACTCCGAGTTCTGGGATAACCGACCCACTAAATGAAGTAATTTGCATGTAATTAAGCCAAACTGTTGTCAAAATTGTTTTCAAACACAAAAACCTATAGGGTGTTTCTAAAACAGTTTTCCAGGTTGTGAGCACGGGTTTTCCCGACCTCTGTGATGAGAATTCATGTGTTACCTATGGAGCAGACGGACGTGAATTAGACCCGAAAGCGACCGGATTGTTGCCTGAAATGTCTCAAATGTCTCGAAAATCAAGCTATCCATAATTTGAAACCCCCGGAAAGGTCTCCCGAGAGGTCTCTAGGGTTTAGGGTGCATGCCTGAGGTTTCGCCTTTTCGCTCCAGCCTTCGCTAGAGCTGGGTGACTCTAGTTCCTTGAACCAGAGCCGGCCAGCTCTAGTGCACACTAGAGCCGGCCGGCTCTAGTGGGTAAGACAACTTGCCTTACAAAATAAGGCAACTTGCCTCGTAGGAAGGGGGTATGGGCGGAGTCTGAAATTTTAGGCAGCCATTTATTGCAAGAAAAGAAAGGTGAGAGGGAGGTATAAAAAGGGAGAGAGAAGAAATCTCTGGAGGTGGATTTGGCAATCTAAAAAAAACTGAAAGAAAAGAGAGAAAAAAAAGAAGCAAAAAGAAAGGAAAGGAGAGACCGGCAAAAAAAAAAAAAAAAAAAACAGAGAGAGCTAAAAGTGAAGAAGGGACTGAGTTTAAAACCTAAACTAAGGAAAACATTAAGACTTAAGTTCTCTAACCATTGCACATTGTTTGGAAACCATCCGGGGGTTCATTTTGGTTTGTTGCGGATTGTTGTGATTTCGTCAGTTGAGATTCTGGCAACGATCTCAAGCTTTCAAATCCGTTTCTGCATATCCAGCACGCTGGAAAAACACCAAGGTAAACTCTGAGAGGCCTAAAACCTGTTTACATTGTTTTTTCTGCATGTTCTTCTCTTTTGAAAATTTTTCCGGAAAACAGACTCAGCCCGTCATAGCCATACGGTTGTGTTCTTCATGAACACAACCGGCTGGCTATGTCTTTGAAGAATAGAGCCGGCCGGCTCTGACCCAGAGCCTCCCGACTCTGTTCCTCTAGGACAGATTACCGATCTGTCCCGAATGGCCGGAAGGGAGGGGTCCGTTTTCCATTTCATGCTTTTCTGTTTTGATTATTTTCAGGCCCAAGAATGTTTATACGTAGTTTTAACTCCGGTTTTCAGATTTGTGGACGTATGAACATTGGTTTTTCGGTTTTTTCCGGGTTTTATATTTTGGTTTCGGGGTTGTTTGATTCTTTACGGATCCGTGGTTCAATATTAACGGACCCCCGAACATCATAAAATCACGGGAAAACATTGAAAACAAGCAAAAACAAAATTTTTTCTAAAAATAAAAAAACCAGTTTTAGGTCTGGGCATTACAGCCGCTAGCGAGGACCAGAGCCGCCCGGGAAAAGACAGAATCGCGGAACGTCTCTCACGAGTATTGTTGCGCGATGCTATTTTGGGATTCAAATTGTTTTTGGTGTGATTATTGCTTTTTAGACTTTAGATGCTTGTGAAAATTAGGAAAACCCACACGAACGGGACATCGAGTTCCGGGATAACCGACCCACAAAGACGGAAATACGCATGTAACTGAGCCAAATGATTTATAAAAATTGATTTTTCCAGCACAAAATCCACAAGGCGTTTCAAAACCGATTTCCAGGTCTAACCGGTTTGACCGGTCGGGTCGAACCGGTTACCCCTAAATGCATGCCCCTACTTCCCAAATCCCAATTCTATCCTGATTTGAGTCCTATTTGTGTTTATAATATAAATTGTGCTAACTAATCTGTTTTGCAGCATTTATTTTCATTTTTACTGTATTTAATAGATTAATTCGTGTAATTAGGCAGTTGTAATTTTTAGATCCTCGTGTACTTAGGCATTTGTAGAAATGAGGACGAGAGGTTTTATATTTTTATTCAATTTGGTTATATAATCGGCCACTATTATTTTTTTGTATATTTGTGTGGATGGTTTAATTTCCCGCAATTCATTTTATGCATTTCTGCTTGAGCATTGGGCTAATAAAAATGAACAAATTGGGTAGAGAAAAGATAATAAATTGAATAAATATGACTTTATAAATAATAAATGAATACAAGCTTGAGGTTAAGTAGGTAAGTTGCCCGAACCCTGAATCTCTAGATTAGGTACAATAGTCTGCGCTCGGTAGGGAGCTGTACCGAAATTTCCCGGATGAGCTGATCCGGGTGGCGACTCTGTCACTGATCTCGAGATTGAGGTTTCGAGGTCTTTAAGTTATAAAATGGGAAAATGTTTTCTACAAAAGAATTTCAAAACGAACGAACGATTTTCCCTAAAGTAAGATAAACTAAACCCGCTTTTCCCAAAACATCACTAGACCATAAATCAATTTCTTTCTTTCTCCCCGGTTCGCTTCACCGTGTTCTGTTTTTCTTCGAAAAGGTTGTCCGCTCACACAGGTCTAATCGTGTAAGTCGCCCGGGCTTTAGAAATACAAACTTAATAGAGAAAAGTAATGAATATCAGAAAAAGTATCAGAGTAGCCAATGTTTCAAGCCAAATGAACAAATGTAACAAAGTAAAACCCACAGACGGGTAAAATGTACTACAATGCAAAGAGTCAAGCCTATAGGCGAGCTGTCATATCAATAGAAAAGCAAAAGAGATGGAGCCTCAGACTATTCTTCATCATCCTGATCGTCCATCTGGTTCTCGTCCCTAGTGTCCTCATAGTTGGCGAGCTGATCCTGTAATGTGTCTACCCATATACGGAAGGTCTGGTTCATGAACTCCAGATCCGCGACACGCCTCTGTAGTCGGTCCACCTCTGACCTCAAATGAGTGGACTCGCGATACTAAACACCAAGAGCGAACTACACCAAAACCAATAGCAGGAACATCATGTCACATAAATGCATACACCTGCAACATACACACATACATGCATACATGCATCAAACACTAACTCAGGTACATGTACTTACAGTTGTCATCGTGTTGTCCCGGATCATGAGCATCCTAAGCACGGAGACAGCCTGACACAGGGACATCCTCTGGGACACCGAAATCTGCATAGGAAACAGTTGCAGGAATCAGACCATTGGGTGGCAGTAAGAATCAAAAAGCATATAAAAGCATGAATACTCATATGAGTGGTGTCAGATGGGTTGCAGTGGGGTAGAGGTGGTCCTTGAGATACAAGTCAGCTCGATAAAACTGTCTGAACTCATCAAATAGCTGAATGGATGGCTTTATCAAAAACTCTAGTCGTCCGAGAATGAAGCTAGCAGGGGGGACCACCGGGGGAATCACCGGAGGAGTAGATGGAATGCTCTCCATCCTCACATCAACATCATACTCGGTCGCCCACGTTGAGGAGCTCCCATCGCCCTACCGCCGATGGTTTGAGACCCCCGACTGCAGGAGCGTCCGCAAGACAAAGTGCGAGGGCGCTTGCCTCTCCCTGACGGCTACAGACAACAAAAGAAGGATGTCAATGAATAGTAATTTAGTATAGATAAACAGAAAGCAAAAAAGGAAGCATACCTCTACCTGTACAACTCTAGTCAGAGGAAGGAGGTATGTGGTGGCAAACCAGAGGTAGTCTCCCTCCACAACATCTACCACATAGCCCAGTCCAAAGAGATCAGGATGATCCGTCGCAGATAGAAAATGCACCCAAATTAGTCCCACAAAAGAGTGGCTGGGATCTTGCGCTCCCTAAGACCAGAGTGCCAATCAGAGACTCGATCTCTGAGGTACCACTCCTGGCCGAAGGGACATTCCATCACAAATCTCCTTGGAGTCAACCTCTGGGCGTCCCTAACCTCCTTCAGGGCTCCTTAGTCAGCTGAAATTAGAAAATCAGGAGTTAGAAAATCAGAGAGACAGTTGTGAAATACCAGAATTCAGAATTCATAGAAGGGTGAGATGTATACCTCCTCGAATGTCATCTGGATCAAAAATAGTCGGCAGTCATCCACACTCCTATCCACCTCACCCCAACTGAAACCCAACCATTGTCTCATTCGAGGGAAGTCAGGAAGCTCTGTGGTCTCTGGAATGTGCACTATTGGCTGAGGAATGAAACCATACTTATACATCGAAATCTGCAAAAGATGCGTAATAAGGAAAAAAATTTAGAGGAACTCACATGAAGGACGATCCAAAGGCCCTTCACCTCCTTCTACATCCCCCGGGTGCACAGATCGAGGGAGTAGTATAGCTGAGCCAAGTCGGCTCGTCCCCAACACAAATCCCTCACATTACCCAGTTGGATCAGTGAAGGAAGGATAGCTAAGTTTAGGTCGCTCTGTCCTGTAGGGAAAACCAATGTAGTAAGGGCACAAAGGAGAAAAGCCCTGGCATAATGGCTCGCATCTTTAGCAGTGAATATAGTGCCCTCAGGAAGCTCAGCCTGCCTCATCATCCAGTAATCTCAGAGAGTATTGCACTGGATCCTCCTATCTCGAGGCGTTAGACTGATCAGCATGGTAATGATCTCAGGACTGAAGCCTTCCCTCTCCAGTGTTTGATTAAACTCAATTGTACACCCACCAAAGGGTAGCCCAGTAATAGCTATGAAGTCCTCAGGTGTAATAGTATATTCCCCAGTTGAAATATGGAAGGTGTGCATGGAATCCATACACTGCTCTATCAGCACTATTGTAAGCGCCGGGTTTTCCCGACCTCTATTATGAGAGTTCTTATGTTACCTATAAAGCGAATGGTCTTGAATCGGACTGGAAAGCACCCGGAATGTCACCCGGGTATCTCAAACGTCCTGAAAGCCAAGCTATCTGCGATCCGAAATCCCCGAAAAAGTCTCCTGAGTGGTTCTTAGGGTTTAGGATGCACATCAGATTCTCGAAATTTTGCCTCTGCTCTTGTTAAAGCCGCTCGGCTCTAGTGGGCAAGAAAAATTGCTCTGCAAAGCAAAGCAACTTGTCTCGCCAAAAATAAGATATGGGCAAAATCAGAAAGTCAGGCGGCCATTAAATGTTCGAAATGATATATGAGAGTAGAGTATAAAAAGAGAAAATCAAATCAGGAAAAGGGATAAGCTTTTCAATCTTAAAAAGAAAAAAAAAAACAGAGAAAAAAAGAAGCAGAGAAAAAGAAAGAAGAGAGGCCAAGACTAGGGAAGTTGGTGAACCAAAAACACAAAGAGTAAAGCATAAAATCAATCTTAAAACATTGAACACAAGTTACTTAACATTTGCTCATTGGTTGGAAACCATTTCGGATTCGTTTCGGCTCATTTGGATTGTTGCAGTTCTTTGACCGGTTGAGTTCCCAGGATATATTTCAAGCTTCCAATCCATTCTATGACGTTTAAAGCATCCAAACAACATCAAGGTAAACTCTGAGAGGCCTTAAACCTGTTTGCATTGTCTTTTCTATGTCTTTTCTTTGTTTGTGCAACTTTCGGAAACCGGATTGCTTGAATAGAGCTGGGCAGCTGTGTTCATGATGAACAGAGCTGGCGGCTCTAGTACTAGAGCCGTAGGGCTCTGTTCTGCGGGGACAGCCTCCCGGTTCGTCCCGATCGGCCGAAAACAGTCAGTTTTCCATTTTGTGCATTCTGTTGCGATAATTTTCGGCCCAAATCCATCCGTATGTCATAAAATTTTAGTTTTTAGATTTCTGTATGTATGGATATTAGTATTTTCGTATTTCACGGGGTTTTATTTTCTGAGTTTCGAGATAGTTTTATCCGAATCGGATCCATAGTTCATCATTAGCGGGCCCCCGAACCCTATAAAATTCCTGGAAAATATTGAAAACGAGCAAAATAGTATTTTTCACAAATGTTTTTGGCATGTTTATTGCATTTTCGACCCTAGATGGATGTTGATTTTAGGAGCCTGCACGAACGGAACCCTGGATTCCGGGATAACAGACCCACAAAAAATGGAAATTTGCATCTAACCGAGCCAAATGTTTTCCAAAAATTGATTTTCCAGCACAAAAATCACAGGGCATTTCAAAACTGTTTTCTAGGTCTAACCGGTCCGACCGGTCGGGTCGACCCAGTTACCCCCTAAATGCATGCCCCCGTTTCCTAAATTGCCAATTCTGTCCTATTTGAGTCCTATCTGTGTGTGCAACATAAATTGTGCTAACCTATTTGTTTTGCAGCATTTATTTTTATTATTTTTACTGCATTTAATTGATTATTTCGTGTATTTTTAAGTGGTTGTAATTTTTAGATTCTTGTGTACTTAGGCGATTGTAAAGTGAGGACGAGAGTTTTCCATTTTTATTCGATTGGGTTGTATAATCGGCCTCTACTATTTTCTTGTATATTTTTGGATGTATTCTTTATTTTTCTGTAATTTATTTTCTGCATTTTGCTTTAGCATCGGCTAAATAAATATAAACACAAACTGGGATTAGAGAAAGATAATAAAGCGAATTAAATATGGTAATATAAACTGTAAAGTGAAAGCAAACTAGAGGTTAAGTAAGTCACTTGCCCAAACCTTAAATCTCTGGATTAGGTACGGTAGTCTACCCTCGGTAGGGAGCTGTACCGGAATTCCCGGATGAGCTGATCCGGGTGGCGACTCTGTCACTGATCTCGGGATTTAAGTTTCAACGTCTTCAAGTTAAAACGGGAAAATGTTTTCTATAAACGGATTTCCAAATCAAAATCCACAATTTTCTAACTCAAGATAAACAAAACCCGTTTTCCACCAAAAACAAAACACAAACGAAAACGTTTTCCCCAATTCGCTTCGCAGCGTCCCGCTTCTTTTTGAAAAAGGTCGCCTGCTCACAACCGTCATCAACTCATGGCTCATCCTAGGAGGATGCTCACACATGGAGCATACCATCCTCTGTAATCCTGTGGTGTCGATAATCTCCCTCACACAATCCGGGAGCTTCCTATACCATTTCAGAGCTTCCTACAGCATCCCTGACCCGTAATTTCAGGCCCGATCCTGCAAAACAATAAACAAAGAGTTTTTATAAGTTTTTTGGATTTCATATAAGTCATATAGCCCAAACAAAGCATATTAGAATTGCAAAAAAGAGTGAAAGATTTTCTGTTCTGGCAGTTATAGCCGCACGACTATTTTTATAGCCGCGCGGCTACAACCATCAGAGTTAGATCGGCACGGCAAGAAAAATGCTCCCTCAGGTAAAACATACCTCATATGAGGGGTGGATTATGAAGGAGCAATCGGACAAAGCATTTTTTCGAGTTTCTTCATCATCTTGGAAGTCGAAAATCGGGTTGAAGAAATGAGAGAAAAAGAAACACGGAAGAAGGAGAAAACTAAGTTTTAGGGAAAGTAAGCCATCTGCTTGGTATTTCAAGGATCTCCCCAATTCTATGCTAGAGTCACACAGTAAGTTACAGCCGCGTAGCTATATCATGTAATTAGAGCCGCAAGGCTCTAAATCTCAGGTAAGAGAATTTTCTCAATTTTCAAAATTTTTGTTCATGCTGATATAATCTCGAGAAGGATACTCTTTGCCTTTTGCAGGTATCTAGGAGCAAAACAATCAAGCCGTAATTATTCTTGATCGAAGTGGCAAAAACTTTTGTTTCCAAAATTATCGATCAAGGAATAAATATGCACTCTCGACACGTTTTCAAAATCAGCGCGCCTTGGGCCGACTTCAGAATCAGCGCCCCTCTAGGCCGACTTCAAAATCAGCGCCCCTCTGGGCCGACTTTAAAAGAGTTGAAAATTAGCATCCCTTGACTTCAGAATCAGCGCCCCCTGGGCTGACTTTAATAGACTTCAAAATCAGCGCCCCTGGGCCGACTTTAAAAGACTTCATAATCAGCACCACTTGGGCTGACTTCAGAATCAGGCCCCCCCGGGCCGACTTTAAAAGACTTCAGAATCGACGCCCCTTGGGCCAACTTCAGAATCAGCGCCCCTTAGGTCGACTTTAAAAGACTTCAAAATTAATGCCCTTTAGGCTGACTTCAGAATCAGCACCCCATGGGCCGATTTTAAAAGACATCAAAATCAGTGCCTCTTAGACCCACTTCAAAATTAGTGTCCCCAGGCCAACTTCAAAATTATTGCTCCACCGAGAGCCAACTTCAAACTAAAGCTCCTAGAGCCAGCTTCAGAATCATTGCTCCACGAAGAGACGAGGCACGTCCCCAGCTAGATGTCGCGCCTGATTTCCTCGACGAACCAAGATGTAAGGTATCTTTTCTTTTCTATTCTTACCGCGCTTTCTATCGTGAGACCAAACTCGATCCTGGCACAATAGCCCGACCATGTATCGACTTTGATCTCGCGAGGCGCAGCCTATGAGCATGGGTTTTCCTAACCTCTGTGATGAAAATCCTATGTTACCTGTTAGACAGATGAACGCGAGTCAGACTTGAGAATGAGTGGGATGTCGCCTAGAATGTCTCAAACGCTCCGAAAATCAAACAATTCTCGATCCGAAACCCCAAGAAAGGTCCTTCAAGTAATTAGAAAGCTTAGAGGTGAGTGTAGGATTTAGGAGAATCCGTCACGGCTCTGGTTAGAGACGCACTGTAATTCCAGAGTCGCGCGGCTGTAACCTTACAGTCGTGCGGCTCTAACGAGCGATCAGATTACTTCATAAATGGCCAGCATTAGTCTTTAACTACATGTTGGATTCCTTAATTAGGGGATTATAAGCCATGATTCACTAAGTTAACAGAGGAGAATAACAAAAAACAAAAAACAACAACAACAGAGAGAATAGAAGAGAGCAAAAACCGAAAAAGAGAGCAAAACTAAAAAAGATAAGGGAAAAACCAAAATGAAAAGACCAGAAACAAAATAAAAACATATTAGAAACACATTGACCGTGAGTGTCTGGACATTTCATTCATTTGGGACTGTTCTCGGGTTTTGTTCAAATTGATTCGAGGCTCGTGTTTGAGGATTTCGGGACGTTCGTGAGGTTTTAAGCGGATTTCGGCATCCAAATCCACTTTTGGTTGTCAAACACATTGGAACATAAAAAATGTAAACTCTGATATGCCTTAAACTCGTAATTATTTATTTTGTGCTGTGATTTTTCTATGTTTTGTAAAATTTCTGGAAACTATCTATTTGATTACAGCCGTGCGGCTCTAACTAGAGCCAAGCGGCTGTAATCCCTTAGAATAGAGCCGAGCGGTTGTAACATCATAGCCGCACGGCTGTGTTCTTCTTGGCAGAAACCCAAACTGCCCTAAATCGATTGAAAGTGGTCAGTTTCCTATTTTAATCGTTCTGTTATGAACTATTTTAGTCCAATCACATCTGTTACATTCAGAATTGTGGTTTTCAGTTTTCCAATAACGTTGATGTAAGATATTCAGTTTCTTTGATTTTGATTTTTGAAATCCGGGGTTGTTCGATCCAAATCAGATCCATTGTCCAGCTTTAGTGGACCCCCAGGTTTCTCAAAGTCCCTAGAAATCATCGAAAATGATTAAAACAATGAGTTTCAAAAGCAAAGAAAACCAATGGACACTACATCAGCACGACTGTAGTGGCTATAGTCATACGACTCTAACTAGAGCCGCACGGCTATGGTTCCCAAAAGGAGGTAGAATCACGGGATGACTCCCACGGACGTCGTCGCGTGATGCTGTCTTCAGAATCAAACTATTTTTGGCGTGTTTACTACTTTAGGTCTTAGATGGATGTTTGAGATAGGAAACCCCTACGAATGGAACTCCGAGTTTCAGGATAACCGACCCACTAAATGAAGTAATTTGCATGCAATTGAGCCAAACTATTCTTAAAATTGTTTTCAAGCATAAAAACCTACAGGGCGTTTCTAAAACAGTTTTCCAGGTCTAATCAAGTAAGTAGCCTGGGCTTCTCGGTTATCCCCTAAATACATGTCCTCATTTCCTGAGATTCCCCATTCTGTCCTGTTATGAGTCCCACTTGTGTTTGTGATATACTTATGCTAACCCATCTGTTTTGCAGCTTTTTATTTCTTCTTATTTTTATTTTGGATGTATTTAATAGATCACCTCATCTATCCTAAGCGATTGTAATTTTTTTTAGATATTCGTGTATCGAGGCGGTTATATTGGTGAGGATATAATTTTTTTTATCTTTTTGGGTTGTAATAAATGGCCTCTATTATTTTTTGGTTTGGTTTGGATGTATGGTTTATTTTCACACATTTTATTTATTTCTATCATCTGAATGAGCACGGGCTAAATAATAAAAGATAAAATGGGTAGAGAATAAGTGAATATAATATGGTACCATAAACTTATAAATGAAAGCAAGTTTGAGGTTGAATAAGTAAGTTGCTCGAACCCTGAATCTCTGGATTAGGTACAGCAGTCTATGCTCGGTAGGGAGTTGTACCGGAATTTCCTGGATGAGCTGATACGAGTGGCGACTCTGTCACTGATCCCAAAATTTAGGTTTTGAGGTCTTTAATGTTGGATATGCCCTAGTCCCGGGGCATTGGACCTTGTATTTGTATTATACATTTATTAGATTTATGTATTATACTTATTTTGTGTTATTAATAAAGGCATTAATTCATTTATTATATATATCTTGTGTAATATAATAAATGAAGTATCCAATGGACATATCCATATCCATGATGACAAGTGTCATGCACTTGGCAGTAAGACTATGGATAGGGTAAACGATATGACCATGAATAGATCCTAGTCTGTTCCAGTCATGGGAATGAATGGAACTGGAGACTACCATTAACATGGTTTTATGGCGGTGTCTTATCGGTCATTGGACATGGGATGTCAACCAAGTTAATGGGTATATGTAAAAGGGGCATGGTACTGGATAGATCCACTAAACGAGAAATCCACATGGTATAGTATCACAAGTGATTCTCGTGTAGTATTTGTATGGATCCTTTGACCTGACCATATGATGGTGTTGCATGTGAGGTTTCATACTTAGGGGTACGCCTAAAGGGCCTGTAATAGGGTACCAAGTATAGGTACTTTCGGGTATGTTACTTAGCATGGCAATGCTTTGGATATGCAGAAGGGATTTGTCACTCAGTAGTCTACTGAGAAGATATCACTGGCCTCTTGATGAATGTGACTGATAAGAGTGTGGCCACACCCAAACAAGTTGGAACTTGTTTTTGAGCATCAGTACATTCGGGATCAAGTAAATGTCTAGACACAAAAGAGGGTGATCAATCCATGCCTCTGTGTTGGACACCGATATCAATGACATGGGATATACAAGTTCAAACTATAGGGTTATGATTACAGTTGGACTGCCATCTCCATCTTAATTGGGGGCTGCAGTGGCTTGCTAGAGCCCAACTGCAGTCTGTAGGCCAAAGGCCCACTGCCAACATAAAGATGGGCCCACAGGATCCTACACATTGAGCGACTGAACACTGACTTAAGGAATCACATGTATACTAGGAGTATACACTCTGGAGAGAGATGATTATATTAATTATATTATATAGATCAATTGGATTGATCATGATAATAAAATTAATATTTGATTGGCTTTCTCATAATTAATTGGATTAACTATGAGATTATTTCCTGGGTGGAAATATTCATATGTATGGGCTTACATATGAATTTATTTTGTGAAGATATAATTTTAATTTCATGGATTAAATTAATTAGTCAAACCAATTTTAATTAAATGTAAATAATATGTTACATGGTGTAATATATTATATATATGGGTAAATTAAAGTTGGGCTTGAAATTAATTTAAACCAGATAAATTAAAATAGATTTGGGCCTAAAATGAAAGAAGGTAAGCCCACACAAAGAGGAGCCAATTGGGCCGAAATTCTCCTTGAGAATTTCAGCCACCTAGGGTTAAAATAACCCTAGGTAATTCGGCCAAAGGGAACTAAAGACACCATAGCCGAATTCTCCCCCTCCTCCTTCTCCATTGTTTGTGTTTTTCAGACGCTAGCATGAGTGGTGTTCGTTAGGCATTCGTGTACGTGAACGAGGAGGGATTCTAGCTTGATTTCTGTAGTCTGCATCCTTCTCTTGTACAGATAATCTGGGTAAGAGATTTATCTCTTGTGATTAAATTTTAGTTTTTCCAATTTCCATCTCAATTGCTCCTGGGCATAGATTTGAGGAAATCATCGCGTTCTTCCGCTTTAATCAGGTGATTTCCGGTGACAAATCCCAACATTTAAGTAATAAAACGGGATTTTCTAAAAATGCAAAACCAAATTTCCAAAACTAACATTCAAAGAAAAGGTTTTCTACAAAGGGATTTCCAAACAAATCAATGGTTTTCCTAAGCAATATACAAACCCGTTTTCAACGTCAAAACAAACCAAGTTCTTCTTTTTCCCCGGTTCGCTTAGCCGCGTTCCGCTTTCCAAAAAGGTCGTCCGCTCACAGACAATATACTTGCCAAGAGCAATATGTAATGGGAATGAGATTTACAAAATTACTCGTCTTGGATACGAGTATACCCCCAAGATACCCACTACCCGTTTATATATACAAGATTATGTATTTTCTAATTAAGGATTTATTATTGAATATGTTATATTTATTTAGAACTTAAGAATTTGGATGTGGATTGTTTGTTAATTTTATGTTGTTTGTTAATTTGTAGATAAATTATGAAGTTTATATATGGATGATTTTTTTTTCATTGATTTGTTTACTTATATGTTTATCATTTATTTTTTTCAAGTAAACAAGTAATTTCACGGGTATGGGTGATTAATAGGTTCATGAAAATTTTGTGATACGGGAATGAAATTTAGGTAGGACCTTACAAGTAATTGTATTTGTAAACGGATATGAGACAGGTAGTGTGATAACAATAGAGTTCAAGGCCCAAACCAGGATATGGCTAAGCCCACCCATGGGCCCAAGATATGGCATGTCTACAAGAGAAAGAAAGGAGGACACGTGAAGGGAGACTAGTGGCTGTTGTTAGTGTGTGCTGTGTCAGGAAACAAATTGTGCCTCTGTGTGTGTGTGTGTTGTGTGCTGTGATTGTTTTATGCATGGTCCTTTGTCTTGGTGTGTCTATATATAGTAATCTGAGTCTTCAGGAAAAGGAGTCCTTATTTTATTTGGAAGTGGGTCTCTCAAAAGGGGAGAGATTGGGATTAGGGGCTGTGCCCTGGGTTATGATAGGAAGCTATTGCATTGTATTGCTTTGCTTTTATCTTGAAATATACTAAGCATTTCAGATCCCTTCTTGAAGTTCTTGATTTGGAGATTATTAATTCCTATCATTTGGTCCGACCTGCCGGATACGAGATATGGAGCCAAAATGGCAAGGTCGAATAGAAGCAACGGAAGCCAAGATGTCTGCCATAGAACAACATACTTCTGGGTTGGAGAAGAATTTTTCCGGCGTCCAGCAGGATGTTCAGGGGGTGAAAAGGGATGTTTCAATGATGCAGAAGGAATTCCAGCTCATGAATCAAACAGTAAACCTACTTCATCAATCCATGGAGGAGATAAGAACTCACCTATCCAGGAGACAAGATAAACAACCCATAGGGGGAGAAGAGTCCGTGGTGCAAGCCATGCACGGTGAAGCAGGCAATAGCTCTGGAGTACGTACTGGTGTTGGGCAGAACATTACTCCCCAATCAAGGAGACAGCTTGAGATGGAGGACAACCCCAAGGGTGGCGAAATGAGTCATGGAAACAGAGATGGTGGAGGTCCTGGAACAGAAAGGTTTGTGGAAACCAACACTAACCCAGATGAATCCTTGGGTCTGCAACAACAGGCTGGAAGAAGGGTAAAGTTACCATGGTTCGACGGAACTGACCCAAGAGGATGGATTACCCGGGCAATCACCTATTTTCGCATCAATCATACCCCACCAGCTCTATGGCTTCCAAATGCAGAAATTTGTATGGAAGGGCCAGCCATCAACTGGTTCACCATGTTACAAGAGTCAACACCCCATTTAACATGGGAAATCTTTAAAGAAGAACTCATGCAGCGATTTAGCAACCTTGAGATTGAAAATCCCTATGAAGAACTAGCTTCCATGAGACAAAACGGCACCGTCTCTGAGTACATAGAAGAATTTGAGATGGTGGCCTCCTTGGTTCCACGGCAACCAGAGATGCAGTATGTGGGGTATTTTATCAGTGGGTTGAAGGAAGAAATTAGGGAGAAAATGAGTATGCAGTGCCCGGATTCGAGGTTTGAGGCGATGAAACTCGCCCGGAAGGCTGAATCTTCGTTGAACCGCGAAAGAGGAGTTGCCGGCGGAAGCAAGAGCAGAACCTGGGGATCTCGTGAAAAAGGAAGCAGTCACGTGAGTTCTGCTTTTACATGGAGGGGATTTAAAGTTGAGCCCAGTAACAAATTGGGCCATTCTAGTAGTAAATGGGCTGCATCTTCTATTGGATCAAAAAGCTACTCAAGCCCACGGCCCGAACCTGTAAGTACCCAATCTTTTTCTTCTTCTTCTTCTTCTTCTCGCCAGAACATTCGTGATAGAGGAATCAGACACCTAACTCAGAAAGAGTGGGAAGACCGGCGGAAGAAGGGCCTTTGCTTCCGCTGTGCCCGACAGTTCACGGCGGGTCATCGGTGCCCGGAAAGCCAGCTGCGGCTGCTGTTACTGGCGGACGACGAAGCAGTTGACGAGCATGGGGAGATTGTAGTTGCTGAAGCCGAAAGCCTGGAGGAAGAAGAGGAGCCCGAAAACAGCAGAGGTGAGTGCCGGATCTTAGAGTGGAATGGGTTAAGTGAGTCTAAGGAGGAGGAACTTAGGACCTTACGATTCTGTGGAGAAATTGGCGGTATTCCGATCTCTATCTTAGTTGACAGTGGAGCCACACACAATTTCATCTCCAAGGAGTTAGTTGAGTTGTTAGGGTTGCAGACTAAGCAGAGAAAAACCATCTCAGTCAGATTGGGTGACGGGTTTCTGGTCCAAATTTCTCAGTTTTGCCCAGTGGTGAAGATTAGTGTGGGTAATTTTAAATGTCAACTTCAAGCTCTGGTGTTTGAAATTGGAAGAATGGATTTGATTTTGGGGATAGAATGGCTTCGGACCTTGGGGGAAGTCAGCCATGATTGGAAGGCCAGGAGGATGAAATTCAACCAAAATGGGGAAACGATTGAATTGAAGGGTACAGAGTCTGATAATCAAAACTCCGCCTCCTTACAAAATTGGTTGAACCAGAAGGAGGGCGGAATCAAGGTCCAAGGCGGACCCAACATTCTAAGTTCGACATCACTGCAACAATCTCAAATGAGTAGGCTGCAGCGCCTCTTAGCTCAATTTCATGGAGTTTTTAAAGAACCAAGGGGGCTTCCCCCTCCCCGAAAAATTGAGCATGCTATCAATCTAGTCCCTGGGAGTGGACCAATCTGTGTAAGACCCTACCGTTACCCTCAATTGCATAAAGATGAGATTCAACGCCAAATAGCAGATATGCTGGAGCAGGGTATAATCCGGGACAGCAATAGTGCTTACTCTAGTCCAGTGTTGCTTGTCAAGAAGAAGGATGAATCTTGGAGATTATGTGTGGATTACCGGGCTCTTAATAAGGTGACAATCCCAAATAAATATCCAATTCCAGTGGTGGATGAGCTGCTTGATGAATTACACGGCTCAAGGTACTTCTCGAAGATTGATTTGAAGTCTGGATTTCATCAAATACCAATGAAGGGCACTGATGTTGAAAAAACAGCCTTTCGCACCCACAATGGGCACTACGAGTATTTGGTTATGCCATTCGGGTTGACAAACGCACCAGCAACGTTCCAATCCGCCATGAATGAGGTTTTCAGAAAATTTCTCCGGAATTCAGTCCTGGTTTTCTTTGATGACATATTGATTTACAGTAAAGGGTGGAACGAGCACTTGATGCACTTAGAGGCTGCCCTGCAAACCTTGCATGAACACCAATTTGTGGCAAACCTGAAGAAATGCAGTTTTGGAGGTGAAAACGTCGAGTATTTGGGGCACATTGTTTCAAAGGAAGGGGTATCCATGGACCCTTCCAAGGTTTCAGCTGTTCTCTCCTGGCCGGTCCCTAAAACAGTGAAGGGAATCCGAGGTTTCTTAGGACTCACGGGGTACTATCGAAAATTTGTGAAGGACTATGGCAAGATTGCAAAGCCACTGACTGAGTTAACCAAAAAGGAGGGATTCTACTGGAATTCTACCACTCAATTGGCTTTCAATGAGTTGAAAAAGGCAGTCACAACAGCTCCAGTACTGGCACTACCAGATTTTTCTCAACCTTTTGATATTGAGTGTGATGCTTCCGGCAAGGGTGTGGGGGCGGTGTTGATGCAGAATTCACGACCAATTGCCTACTTCAGTAAGGCCCTAACCGAAAGGAATTTGAGTAAGTCTGCTTATGAGAAGGAGATGATGGGTTTAGTATTAGCTATCCAGCATTGGCGAACATATTTGATAGGGAGACAGTTCCGGGTATTCACAGATCAAAAGAGCTTGAAACACTTGTTGGAGCAGCGAATAACTACTTGTGATCAGCAGAATTGGACCGCCAAATTATTGGGATATCAGTTCCAGATCCTGTACAAGCCTGGGAGGACTAATAATGCAGCAGACGCCCTTTCCAGGAAAGATGATGGAGAATTAAATAGCCTGATCACCTATCCTCTTTGGAAAGAAGGAGAGAGATTAATCGATGAAGTAAACCAAGATGATTACCTAAGGAAAGTGAAGACAGACTTAGAGAACGACCATGCATCCAGACCCGGATTCCACCTCAACAGGGGCATCCTATTCTATAAGAACAGGTTAGTGATTTCCGCAAAGTCTCCTCTAATTCCTACCCTTCTTGAAGAATTCCATGATTCTCCGCTGGGGGGTCATTCGGGATTTTATCGCACCTATCGGAGATTGGCTGCCAACTTGTATTGGGTAGGAATGAGCAAGGCAGTGCAGAAATATGTCAGAGAGTGTGATGTTTGTCAGCGATATAAGGCCGCTACTACTGCACCAGCAGGGCTTCTCCAACCACTTCGAATTCCGGAGATAGTTTGGGATGAGATTTCTATGGACTTCATTACAGGGCTGCCAAAATCCAAGGGGTTTGATGCGATCTTTGTAGTGGTTGATCGGTTGAGTAAATACTCCCATTTCCTTCCTTTGAAACATCCCTACACAGCTAAGACAGTTGCTGACCTGTTCGCTAGGGAGATCATCCGCTTACATGGGATTCCAGCATCAATTGTAAGCGACCGAGACCCCATCTTTATGAGTGTTTTCTGGAAAGAATTATTCAGGATGCAAGGTACTAAGTTGTGCATGTCTTCTGCGTATCACCCGGAGACTGACGGGCAGACAGAAGTTATCAATCGGTGCTTGGAGACCTATTTAAGGTGTTTCTCTGCTGAACAGCCTCGAAATTGGTGTCATTGGCTTCCTTGGGCAGAATATTGGTATAATACAACATTCCAAGTGTCCATAGGAGTTACTCCCTTTGAAGTGGTTTATGGAAGGAAACCCCCAACCCCACTGCAGTATGTTCCAGGCGAAATTAAAGTAGAAATGGTGGCCCACGAGTTGGCGGATCGCACCGAAGCCTTAGCCCAATTGAAGTTCAACTTAAGCCGAGCCCGGGAAATTATGAAGAAAGAAGCCGACAAACACCGAAGAGAAGTGAAGTTCGAGGTAGGCGATTGGGTGTATTTGAGGCTAAAACCCCATAGGCAGCAATCCGTGGCCAGGCGGATCAATCAAAAGCTTGCTGCCCGGTATTACGGACCTTATAAGGTGTTACGAAGAATTGGGGAAGTGGCTTATGAGCTGGAGCTACCGGAGAACTCAAGGGTACATCCCGTTTTTCACGTTTCAATGCTCAAGCAACCGAGGGAGCCAATTACAACAGAATCAGCTCTTCCTCCTGGATTTGAAGTGGAGTTAAACCAGCCATCCCATCCTATCAAGATTCTGTCTTCACGAAGAATACAACGAGGAGGAGAGACAATCAATCAAAAACTAGTTCAATGGAGCGATAAAGGGCTGGAAGAGGCTACATGGGAGGATGACGCAACAATCCAAACTCAATTTCCACAGCTTCGTCTTGAGGACAAGACTGATATTCAAGGAGAGGGTAATGATAACAATAGAGTTCAAGGCCCAAACCAGGATATGGCTAAGCCCACCCATGGGCCCAAGATATGGCATGTCTACAAGAGAAAGAAAGGAGGACACGTGAAGGGAGACTAGTGGCTGTTGTTAGTGTGTGCTGTGTCAGGAAACAAATTGTGCCTCTGTGTGTGTGTGTGTTGTGTGCTGTGATTGTTTTGTGCATGGTCCTTTGTCTTGGTGTGTCTATATATAGTAATCTGAGTCTTCAGGAAAAGGAGTCCTTATTTTATTTGGAAGTGGGTCTCTCAAGAGGGGAGAGATTGGGATTAGGGGCTGTGCCCTGGGTTATGATAGGAAGCTATTGCATTGTATTGCTTTGCTTTTATCTTGAAATATACTAAGCATTTCAGATCCCTTCTTGAAGTTCTTGATTTGGAGATTATTAATTCCTATCATAGTGCCAATACTAACGGGAACCCTACTCGTTAAATAGGTAGAAATTAAGAAAAGAACCTTCTTCATATATATTTAAATCAAATTTTAAGTACAAAGGCTAGAACTAGTAATGATGGTCAAGTTTCCATCTAGTCTAAGTTGAAAATCCAAATAAAATGATAAAAATGTGAGAATTGGATATCAGTCCATCCATCAGATAAATTAATAAGTTTGATTTTTGTATGGGAAATACAAAAGAAAAAGGGGTTATTGTTCCCAAATGCCTTAACATTGTTAAGAAATTTGGGTTTTATCCCTGAGGTGTAAAAAGACTCAATCAAAACCCTATAGTTTCTAACTAGTGCAAATTCAGCCCTAATTTACGAGATTCAAGGTTTTATTTCATTGCTGTGTTTAACTAGATGCTGACGTGTATAAGTGACATACTCATAGTGTGAGACTTGTCAACAGAAGCCGCAACAAATATCATTGAAGCCAAATTTACCTGTAACCCAAAATTCATATTATCTCCTTTAATTCAATTACCATTGAGAGAGTAAGGAGTGAACCATATCTATTCAAATCATTAATGACTTGTATTAACAGCGACTAATTGAAGGATAATTAGAAAAAAAGGAATGTTTGGCACCTAATTAATATTATTAGAGCATGATTTTTTTGGGAAAATTATAACAAACTATTTTCCAGAGAAACAATGGAAAATGAGAATTCATATAAACTGTCCACCAGCCCCACCCAATATTCTGCTGCATCTAGATGGAAGACACTTCATTGCTCGCGCTACAAGACGCGTCATTAGTACGTACTCTTTTCGCTCTCCTTTTTCTTCTAATTCTCTGATCTTAACATCAATAACATTAACACTCTCAATGGTACTTATGAACCATAACAGATTTAATCGGTTTAGAGGAGATAAATCTCTAGCTTTGATTTAATTGGTTTGGAGGAGATAATATGGAATTCGAGTTTTTAGGTTTCATTTGAACCGGGTGGGAGATGCGGGTTGAATGAAGGTTGGTTTCAAAAGTTGTCGTGGGTCCCGTTGATAGATGTTGCAATATGAGTGGGTTATTTATACACGTCAACATCTAGTTGGCTCGCTATAACAGAGGAACGGAAAAAATATTTGAACCCTGTAAATTAGAGGTAAAATTACACCAGTTTGGTACCATAGGGTCTTTGTTGTGCCGTTTTAAACGTTAAGGGTAAAGTTTGAATTCCCCAATAATATTCGGGGTATTTTGGTACCTTAATCCAAGAAAAAAAGAAACAATGTTTAGAAGCCAATGATCAAAAGAAGCCAAGAAATGAATAGGAGGGTAGGGATTAAAGTAAGTGTGTAATAGGAGAAAATGGTGTTATATGCTGAATTAATGCCAAAGAGATTAACAAGTCACTATAATATGTGTTGGCTATGTGCTAAAGTAGACATGGAGTAACTTACAAACCGTGTAAGATCAAGCTTCAATATATTTGGTAAATATTCTTTCTGATAGAGATATGGGTGTAAATGTCATTATGTATTTGTATTTTGGGTTTACCTGTATATTTTCCACATATATTACCCTAACCCTATTTTTCAAGCAACAATGGCACAACCTAAGGCAACACTCGACCAGAAACCAATGGTGTCATCACCCCTGCTATGAATGGAACAGGCAAAACCTTAGCAGCGCCAGTGATGCCTCTCCCCACCTTATTGATGCAAATGCTAGTGAAGCTGTTCTCATCTAATATCCTCTTATGGAAAACCCAGTTGCTTCTAATGATTAGAGGTTATGGCTTAGAGGGCCACTTTGACGGAATCGAGCCAGCATCGATAGAGTATCTAGAAAACATCACAAAAAAATTGGCATTTAGGGTTTGGGACAGATGTGATCAACGTGTAATTTCTTGGTTAATTAATTCGATCTTTGAGTCTATTATGCCTCAAGTTGTGGGAGTTTGTTCAACTAAACGAGCATGGATGAAATTGAATGTTGCTTATGCATCCAGATCTAGAGTGCAGATCCATAGCTTACATCATCAGCTGCATGGCTTGGCTCAAGGGAATGATAATGTCACAATTTTTTTGTAGAGGGCTAAGAGTATTTATGATCAACTGCTAGCCCTAGTTTATCCGGTTAGAGAAGATTATTTAGTGGAATCCATGTTACATGGTTTGGATGACAATTACCATTTTTTTATCCGTAAGGTAGAAGTTCATATGGAGGAGATCCAGTTTGATGATTTATATGGGTTATTGCTCACAGAGGAGTGTCAATTGGGAAGGATAGTGAGTCATGCCACTTTCGTGTCATTAGTGCATATGACGTAGTGGTAGAATCTCGGATAGAATTTCGATAGAAACTCCAACCAGAATAGAGGTCGTGGATAGGTCAAGGGCTATGGATGTGGCAGAAGGAGGCAGTCCATTCAGTTTTAAAATCGAGCCCCTTTTTATGCTATGGAATAATACTGCTTCGGCTTCATATGATGTTACTACTGTGGTTTGCCATAATTATTGTGGCAATGGACATCATTCTCATTAGTGTCCATCCCTTAGGCTGACTAATCAGACTAATCTATACCTTCAATCCAATCACACAGTTGTTACCCCATCCAACCAGCCTGGATTATGGATACAGATACTACACATCACCTCACTTCTGATATGGGGAACTTGACCTTACACTTTGATTACACTGGACCAGAAGAATTTGTTTTAGGTAACGGTGTTAAACTTCCTATTGTTCATATTGGTCGTTCTTCGTTTCATGTGTTTGATAGGTCCTTAAAATTGTCTGATATAACAAATTCTAATTTTAATCTTATTTCTGTTAGTGCACTTACTAAGCATAATGATGTTTCTATTGAATTCTTTAATGATTGTTTTATTGTGAAGGAACTAAAATCCTAGAAGTAATAGTTATAGATTACCTTTTGTTGAGTCGAATTTTCAGACTAAGAGACCTTTGGAACTTGCTTATTCAGATCTTTAGGGACCTTCCCCTGTTAAATCTTATGGTAATTTTTCTTATTATATTTTGTTCTATGATCATTACAGTAAATTATGTTGGATTTATTTTTTTAAGTATAAGTTTGAAGTGTTATTTGCCTTCATAAAATTTCTTGCTCTTATTGAAAAAACAATTTAGTTACTCTATTAAATAGTTTTAATTTGTCTAGGGAGTTAAGTTTCAGGTTATGTCATCTTATCTTTCGACTAATGGTATTCAGCATCGTGTTTCATGTCTGTGAACAAAATGGTTGTGCAGAATGAAAACATAGACGCATAGTCAAAACTGGTCTCACCTTATTTTGTCATATGAAATTGGATAAAAGTTTCTAGACGTATGCTTTTGATACTGCTGTTTTTCTTATTAATCGCATGTCGACTCTGTTACTTAATCACATCTCTCCATTTGACCATTTATTATTTGTGGCTCTCGACTATAAGTTTTTGCATACTTCTGGTTGTTTATGCTACCAATGGTTATGTCCATATAGTGAAAACAAACTTGATTATCGTTCTCATCTTTGTCTTTGTTGGTTATAGTCATCTTTGTTGGGATCCTCTCGAGGTAAAATAAAATGAAATTGCAGCGAAAGCAATAAATTTCTACACTTGAATCCGATTACAGGAACGATTTTTCAAATCATAGGAGAAAATAAAATCGGCTCAATTAGAAAGCATAATAAATCTCATACCTATGTCGTCCCCGATAAAGATTGATCGCTAGTTATTGCCTTTATGCGAAGAACCTCTGCCTTCATGCACACGAGCACCTCTGAAACACATCGGTGTGTTAACATAGGATGAAAGCGTAGTCTGCCAATTATCACAGGAAATCCTTTTGCCTCCAAGGCTAGGGTTGGCGGAAACTTTCAGTGTGAAAGATAGAGAGAGGAGTTATGTGGACTAACTAGGAAACTTAGAAATTTAGGATTCATAATTTCTAATTTGTTTCTTTTTAATTTCCTACTTAGATATTTCCATGTATAAAAATATCCTAAATAGAAAATAAAATACTAAATAAGAAATTAACTAATCCTACTAATTTCTAATTCTAATTTCCATGTTATAAATAAATATACCAATTATTTATTTAATAAAACTATCCCATAAATAATTTAATTACATCTCGGTAATTAATTAATTTATTGGGAGAAATTCCTCTTATGGTTTATTTAAGGGGATTTTACACAAAAACCTTTATTTTGGCCCCCTCTTTCTTTTTTACGTGAACAAGAAATATTTGCCAAAATCCCTTTCAAAATTAGTTAAATACATGATTCTATTTTGTCAATATTTCTCTCTCCTCTTTTTATAATTTTAATTTAATTTCGTATTTATCTCTCAATCCATTTATACTTTTGTTAAACGACTTTAGAAAGTTTTTTTTTTTGGTTTTTTTTTTGTTTTTTTTTTCCTCTTCGAAATAAGATACATATGTATATAGTTTTTTTCGATATTTTTTTTCACTAAGGTATAACTAATTATACCTTTATATCTTAA
Organism: Euphorbia tirucalli; assembly: GCA_039660915.1. NCBI lineage: Eukaryota > Viridiplantae > Streptophyta > Magnoliopsida > Malpighiales > Euphorbiaceae > Euphorbia > Euphorbia tirucalli. The sequence goes on from CM077639.1 coordinate 21,333,785, forward strand.
GGTATAACTAAGGCATAATTAAGGTATAATCACTGTAATAGTGTATCTTAAGGTATAACTAAGGTATAATCACTGTAATAGTGTATCTTAAGATATAAGTAAGATATAATCACTGTAATAGTGTATCTAACTAAGGTATAATCATTGTAATAATGTATCTTAAGGTATAAATAAGGTATAAGTAAGGTATAATCACTGTAATAATGTATCCTAAAGTATAACTAAGGTATAATCACTCTAACAGTGTATCTTAAGGTATAATTAAGGTATAATCACTGTAATAGTATATCTTAAGGTCTAACTAACGTATAATCACTGTTGTAATTTATATTAAGGTATAACTAAGATATAATCACTGTAATAATGTACTCTTAAGGTATAAGTAAGGTATAATCGTTGTAGTAGTGTATCTTAAGGTATAACTAAGGTATAATCACTGTAATAATGTATATTAAGGTATAACTAAGATATAATCACCGTAATAATATACTCTTAAGGTATACGTAAGGTATAATCACTGTAATACTGTATCTTAAGGTATAACTAAGGTATAATCACGATAATATTGTATCTTAAGGTATAACTAAGGTATGTAAGGTATAATCACTGCAATAGTGTATCTTAAGGTATAATCACTGTAATAGTGTATCTTAAGGTATAACTGAGGTATAAGTAAGGTATAATCATTGTAATAGTGTATCTTAAGGTATAACTAAGATATAAGTAAGGTATAATCACTGTAATACTGTTAGAACCTATCCCGGCTTTAGAACAAAAAAAATTGCGGAATAAATGCTTTCAAGCTAAGGTTCATGTCCAAGAATCCAAAACTAGGTTATGGATCAACAAAAAATAAAAAGAAGGAAATAGATTTCTCACTTAAGCCATCCTTGCACAAGAGATCTTGATAAGGGCTTCACTTGTTGCCCTTCTACCTTCACACACATGGAGTTTCACCGACGAAATCCGAGTGCTACCTCTCCGGACCAAGATTCTTCCTTCAAGCCAAAACAGTTTTGCTCAAGTATGGAGGAAGAAGATGAGAAGTGGTGGCTAGGTCTTAACCATCGGTCATTAGGGTTTTCCCTTTTCCCTTTTATATGAAACATATTAAGGGAAAAACCTGTTATGCCCCTCCTTATAAATATCTAGACATGTTAACCAAAATATCTATCATATTTAATAACATAATGACTTAGCCAAATTTACCATATGGTAAATGTGCATAGTCATTATAACTAATTCTCAAAAGGGGTTATTATATTTTATTTTAGGACTTAACAATTAATTCCATAAAATATAATAATCCATAACAATAATTAATATATAACCAATGCATATTAAATGGTCCATTATAAAAACCTGCCTAAACTCCTTAGCGTGCAATCCTATAGGTCCATCCGTATGTTGGCCATGGTCTAAAAATGACATTCAGTCCATAAGTTGTAAGTGGGCTCTAGCAAGCCGTTACAACCTCCAATTGGGATGGAAATGTGAAAATCAAACCAACATACACCTAAAGTATCCTTATACGATCCTTTGCATATATGATAACGATGTCCTACACAAGGCATGACACTATCATCCTTCTAAGTGTTAGGACATTTACTTGACTTCCAAGTTGACTAATAAAGTCAAATAAATGACTATCCAATAATCATTCTATTTGGGTACGGTCGTACACTACTCAGTCTCGCTCATGAAGAGGCCAGTGATATCATCTTTTTTGTGAAGAGACAGGCAATTCCTTCACATTACTCCCAGTCCTAGCATGGTTCTCGATATGCCCAATGTACCCATACTTGGCATCCAGTTACGGGCCCGTTAGGCACACATTAAAGCATACAAGGTCACATCTAGGAGTGTAGTGATATCGGGTCTAAGGATCCAATATAAGCAACACGTGAGAAACACTTATGACACTGGACCATATAGTGTTCTTACAAGCGGATTGATCCAGTGCACTGTTCACTGTCATGGACTTATGTACTTGATCGACTTTCCAAGTCATATGACCGGTAAGACACCACCCATCTCACAAGGAACATACTAGTATTTAGTTATATTCATTCCTATGATTATAACAGACTAGGGATAGCTTTAAAACTGTGTTCTTTAAACTCATGGTCTTACTCGTTCAATACACGCTACTAATAAACATGAGTAAACACCATTTTATAAATTCTCAATTTTTATTAATTGCATAAGTAATTCAATAAATATGATTGTGCCTTTTATTAATACTAAGTAAATGTATTCTCACACATAAATAAAATAAAGTACATCATCTAGGGACTAGGGCATAACCCAACAAATACTGTATCTTAAGGTATAACTAAGGTATAATCACTGTTTTAAGTTATAACTAAGAAACATTCACTCTGATAATGTATCTTAAGGTATAATCGCTGTAATAGTGTATCTTAAGGTATAATCGCTGTAATAGTGTATCTTAAGGTATAAGTAAGGTATAATCACTATAATAGTGTATCTTAAGGTATAACTAAGGTATAAGTAAACTGTAATCACTGTAATAGCGTGTCATAAGGTATAACTAAGGTATAATCACTGTAATAGTGTATCTTCAGGTATAACTAAGGTATAAGTAAATTGTTAATCACTGTAATAGCGTATCTTAAGGTATAACTAAGGTATAATCACTGTAATAGTGCATCTTAAGGCATAACTAAGGTATAATCACTGTAATAGTGTATCTTAAGGTATAACTAAGGTATAATAACTGCAATAGTGTATCTTAAGGTATAATTATTGTAATAGTGTATCTTAAGGTATAACTAAGATATAATCATTGTAATAGTGTATCTTAAGGTATAACTAAGGTATAATCACTAGTTATACCTTTTAATACCACATGATTGATACCTTACTTCAAAGAAATAAAAACTTTCTAAAGTCACATGACAAAATAATAAACGGATTGAGAGATAAATGCAAAATTAAATTAAAAATATAAAAAGAGGAGAGAGACATATGGACAAAGTAAAGAAGAAATTGTTGATTTGTTTAGAACGTATTTTTGCAAAAGAAACATATATAAAAGATATGAATTAAGAAAAAAGGCAATTCAACAATTGCGAAAGAAAAAAAGGTAGAAAAGTAATTTTGAAAAGGTAGAGTCTAAAACAAAACCTAAAACAGAGGTATTTTTTACAATTTCCCTTTATTTAACTAGGCTTTAACCATAAAGCCCATAAGCCCAAATGCTCTAAAATAAATATGTATCCAATACTTATTAACATGTCCATGTCAAGCATGCTTAGTTGCTTTAAGTGTATGATCTTGTAGGTCTATCTCATATTGGCAGTGGACTCAATAGCTATTAGTCCCACAAGCTATAAATGGGTTCTAGTAAACTGTTATAGCTACCCAAATAAGATAAAAATATCAATCTCATCAGAGAAGATATCTAAGTAGTAAGCTTACACATCCTATGCCAGTGATATCAGTGTCCTACAATAGGCATGGCATTGTCATCCTCTTTAGCTACAAGGACGTTCCTTGATTTCGAGTAAACTGAAAACCATAAGTAACTAATCACCCAATGATTACCTTACTTAGGCATGGCCATGCTCTTCTTAATCTCACTCATAAAGTGGTTGGTGATATCATCTCTCAATTAAGATAGTAGTAAATCTCATCACATCACTCACACACCGAGCATGTTCACTGACATACCTAACTGTACCCATACTTGGCATCCCGTTACAGGCCCGTTAGGCATACGTCAGAGTACATGAGCTTGCACTTAGGCCTACAGTGATATCAGGTTAAAGGAACTAGTATAAGTACTACTAGAGAACCACTTATGTGTTGGGATTCGTCACGGGAAACCGACCGATAAAAGCGGAAAGACGCATCAATTTCCTGGAATCCGGTCCCAGGAGCTTAAGATGTGGAAATCAAAAACCTAAAGCACAAAGGAGAAGTATAAAAACTTACCACAAAGTCTCTCAAAGAGACGGATGCGGACTGCAGAAATTAAAGCAGACTCCCTCCTAGCGACCCAGACGATTTCAAAGAGAGGGAGAAAGAGAGAAGAAAAGGGGTAGCCAAGCTCAAAGTGATGGTTGTCCACAATATTTCTTTCCAAAAGAAATAAAGCAATTTCTCTCTCTCACACACTTGTTTCTTTCTAAAAGAAACAAAACCAAAAGTGGGCAAAGTTTTTTTCTTTCAAAGAACAATTCCTTCGGCCAAAAAGTGGAGTAAACTTCATGTCATCTTTTTCCATCATTGAAAGGAGATAAAGAATGGAAGAGCAACGTCCAACTTTGCTACAAAAAAGTCAACACCAATGACTCACCATGGTGACTCACCACCACCATTCACCATCACCTTTTCTTTCTCTTTATCTTTAAGAAGCAAATTCTAACTTTGCCACTTAAAGTCAAGAAGATGACTCATCAATTCCCTACACAAGGAGATAAAGAATGGAAGAGCAAAGTCCAACTTTGCTACAAATAAGTCAAAACCAATGACTCGCCATGGTGACTCACCACCACCACTCACCATCACCTTTTCTTTCTCTTTATCTTTAAGAAGCAAAGTCTAACTTTGCCACTTAAAGTCAAGAAGATGACTCATCAATTCCTTACACAATTCAGCCAAAGGAATGCAAATGAAGATGGGATATTTTTTTCATCATTCTTACCATCATAATGAACCAAAACATCAAAGGATGCAAAGTCCAACTTTGCAACCAAAAGTCATCCATGACTCACCTTATTCATCGTCACATTTTGTCCAACAAAATGACTCATCATTCTTTGCCCAAATGCATGAAAATTTTGGCCAACCTAATCCCACTTAATGTAGACTTTATTCCTTTAAAGTCCAAGCCTAAATTTTAATCCCATTGATTGAATTAATTTCAAATGCAATTTTAATTTAACATGTATACATATATATATTATACCATAAAATATATTATATACATTTAAATTAAAATTCATTTGACCTATTAATTTAATCAATGGATTAAATTAGACACACATAAAATGAGATACACGTAAACCTATACATGTAAAAACATTTCCACCAAGGAAATAATCCCATAAATTAATTCATTGAATTAAAAAAGAGAATACCGAAATAAATATTTCTTATATTATTTTGATCAATCCAATTGATCTATATAATATAATTAATAAATCTCTCTCTCTTCAAACGTGTATACACCAAGTACACATTTAATCCGACTAGTTAAAGTCCAGACGTTCAATGTGTACGATCCGATGGGCCCGTCTTTATGCTGGCAGTGGGCCAAGGCCCACAGACTACAGGCGGGCTCTAGCAAGCCACTGCATAATATACCAATTCTTCAACACATACACTAGCATTTAATTCAATCCATATCACATTAAATATTCTCTTCCTATTAACATTCTCAATTAACTCACTCCACTAACATAATTATATCATTCATAAACCAAGAATTTAACAACTATTTTTTTTTTAATTAATTAACTAATAGATTTCTAAAATTAATAAAATTAAACTTAAGGAATTTGGGCAAGGTCCAAGAATTAATCTTTCTCCAAATAAGACTAGGAATATTTTTCAAGTACCTAATGTACCTCGCCGGAATTACTGCTCGTCACCGGAAAATTTCGAACTTGCCCTACGAAGCTCCGATCACCAGAAAATCAAGTTTGTATGCTCCGATTCTCAACCTACCCAAAGGTTTTCCAGCCTCCTGAGTTCATTTCCGGGGTCAGATTTTCAAAATTTTGGACGGAAGGTGGTGAATCGATGGGACAGCCAATAGCACGAAATTTCTAGCTTTAATCTCTCTCTCAACACTTAATTTCTCCTCCTAAAACTTACATAGAATTGTAGTACGTGTTGAGAGCTTCGTTTCGGTATAAAGTTTGCGAAAAACGGATGAGAATTGAGGGAGAATTTGAGAGTTGAAATTTCAAATGTAAAAAAATGAAAGAAAGAAAGAAAAGAAAGAAGAAGAAGAAGAAGAAAAAGAAAGGAAGGAGATGGCTGTGTATCGGCCATCTCCAAATTTAATTAAATTATTTTTGTAAAATATCCATTATAATCCCTCCTTATTCGATAATTTTCCAATTCATTCCTAAACTTTTCCTGTAACGACCCGGTCCTAAGAGGGGTGGCACTGGGGTGGATGGCCTGAGCAAGGAGCGGCCCAGTGAGGGGTGGCACCGGGGTACAGAAACCTGAGCAAGGAGCGGCCCTGAAGGATGTCGATGGGGGCAGGAATGAACCGAATCTATACCGGAAAGAGAGGGTTTCGAGACTGTGCTGGTATGGGACGGTTCAGTTAAGAAGGGTTAGATTTCGAGACTGAACTGGTATGGGACGGTACAGTTGAGAATGGCATAAGAGATTTGATAGGTATTATATATACCAACAAGATGTATCTTCTTTTCGGTAGCCCATTCCGAAGTAACTTCAAAGTTAAGCGTGCTTAACTTGGGAAAATTTCAGGATGGTTGACCTCCTGGGAAGAAATTTCCAGGAAGCATGTGAGTGAGGACAAAGCATGCTGAAAAGACAAGTGTTGATTTATGGAAATGATCAGATCCCGGGTGTTACAAGTTGGTATCAGAGCCAGCCCTCTCTCAGTACGGTATGGTTCGGGGACGAACCAGGCAGAAGCTGGTGGGCCTGTAACGACCCGGTCCTAAGAGGGGTGGCGCCGGGGTGGATGGCCTGAGCAAGGAGCGGCCTAGTAAGGGGTGGCGCCGGGGTGGATGGCCTGAGCAAGGAGCGGCCTAGTGAGGGGTGGCACCGGGGCAGAGAAACCTGAGCAAGGAGCGGCCCAATGAGGGGTGGCACCGGGGTAGAGAAACCTGAGCAAGGAGCGGCCTTGAAGGATGTCGATGAGGGCAGGAATAAACCGAATCTATACCGGAAAGAGAGGGTTTCGAGACTGTACTGGTATGGGATGGTACAGTTAAGAAGGGCTAGATTTCAAGACTGTACTGGTATGTGACAGTACAGTTGAGAATGGCATAAGAGATTTGATAAGTACTACCTATACCAATAAGATGCATCTTCATTTCGGTAGCCCATTCCGAAGTAACTTCAAAGTTAAGCGTGCTTAACTTGGGGAAATTTCAGGATGGGTGACCTCCTGGGAAGAAATTTCCAGGAAGCATGTGAGTGAGGACAAAGCATGCTGGAAAGACACGTGTTGGTTTGTGGGGACAGACGATCAGATCCCGGGTGTTACATTGTTACTGCTGTTGAGGTTTGGGAGAGAAATTTATAACGAGAAATAAAAAATTGAATCCAAATATAGATAAACCTCGTACACTAATCTCTTCTAGTGCTATGTAATCTAAGTCTGAATTACTGAAATCAAAGCTAAGATTATTGAAATCAAAGTTATAGTTTCTTTCTGAAATTTTCTGTAAGAGAAAGATTAGAAGAAATCTGTTTAAGTAAATTATTGATTAATAAGAGAAAAGGAATTTCTACAGATGCAAGAACAAAAACAAATCGAAGTAGGGGTGAGCAAAACCAGACCGCACCCGAAAACCGAACCGAACCGAGCAGAAAAACCGAACCAAACCAAACTTAGTTTGGATTGGTTTTGATTTTAAAAATGTGATAGTTTGGTTTTCAGTTTGGTTTTGATTTTTTGATGGAAAAACTGAACTAATTATAAATATTTAATAATTATTTATATATATGTATCAAATACATTTTATTTGATATAATATGTATTTATATTATTATATAATTTATATTTATGAGATTTTAATAATATATATGTAATATAGACCATTTGTTACAATAATTTATATATAATTAATAATAATTTAATGATAATAATAATGATAATTTATTTAAATTTGAAAATTTAAAAATTTTGGTTTGGAATCGAACCAGAACCGAATCAAACTGGTATGGTTCAGTTCAACATAAACCGTATATATATTGTTTTGGTTTTGATTTTTATAAGTTTTATTGTTTGGTTTTCGGTTCGGTTTTTGAACCTAACCACATTTTGCTCACCCCTAAATGAAAGGCTAAGAAAAGCGCTAAATATAAATAAGATGCAATCTGCAGAAAGATGAGACCTGTAGAATGATGAATCGAAAGAGAAAACGAATAGTCAATTTTTTAATCAAGAGGTAGTTCGAATTTCAAATTGAGTGAATATCGATGATGGAAAAAATAGATTATGGACAAACTGTTTGATTAGTAATTGGGAAAAAAATAATCACAAATAAAAATAAATAAATTTTCTTTTATTGAAAAGAATAAATAATTAATAAATAAAAAGCTACAAGTAAAGAAAAATAGCTACATATATATATATATATATATATATATATATATATATATATATATATATATATATATAGTCGGTGCAAATGACTGAATTTACCTTATCATCCCTTTCTATTGCTAATATTTTAATATTTTCCATGAATTAATTTTTGAAACTTTACATCACACGGTTTTAAGTAGGGGTGGCAATGAGGCGGGGATTACCCGAAAACCGTGGGGATCTAAACCGGCGGACGCGGGGGAATAACCGATATTATCCCCTACGGGGATGGGGGTGGGGATTTTTTTACCCCCAGTACTTAAACGGGCGTGGGCGCGGGGAGTACTATCCCCGCCCCGCTCCCGAATAAATCCCTGTATAAAACCCGCATATATATATATATATATATATATATATATATAAAGAAATGTTAATTAATTCCTAATTAGGTCAAGCTAATTATCGCTAAAAAATAATGAATTATTGCCAACTCACCAAGTTCAAAGAGATGGAGAAATATGCAGCTTTGAACAATTTGTTGCTGCTTCTGAACAATCTATTGAAAATGTTGGGGCTGAACTTGATCATTATTTGGAGGAGCGTTTATTACCAAGGAAAGAAGAATTTGATTTACTTGGTTGGTGGAAAAATTGCCTCAAGTTCCCTATGTTGCGATTAATTGCTCGGGACATTTTTGCAATTCCCATGTCAACTGTGGTTTCAGAGTCAGCTTTTAGTACAGGTGGTAGAGTTATAAGTGAGTCTCGTAGCAGTCTTAATTCTGAGATGGTAGAAGCATTGATATGCACTCAAAGTTGGTTAGAAGTTAAAGTAAAAGGTATTATACTTATAAATGGTTACTTATTAATTTACTTTACTTCAAAGTTATATATTAAATGTTTTAATATAATGAATACTTGTGTTTTTAGATTCTAAATCAGTTATGTATTCATTGTTGTGGAACATGAACAAAGATATGGATGTTCTTCAAGTAGTTTTTAACTTTTGATATTTAGTTTTTTTATTTATTATTCTATGCATCTAATATTTGCTTTTATTCTTATAGGATGATGAAAATACGAATCACAACAAAACAACAAAACCAAGTCCTAGCTCTTAAATGATTGGACTTCAATTTCAAGTTGTTCAAAGAAAGTTCACTTGGAACTTAAATATTTGTAATATTGGATATATTTTGTACTTTGAATATTTAATGTTAAACCACATTTGTAATGTGGTAGAATTTGTATTTTGGTTATTGAATATTAAAATGATTATTAAAATAATATTAATTTATTTTATTTATTAGATATGGGCGGGCGGGGATTCACCGAAACCCGTAGGCGTCCGTGCGGGGCGGGGATGGGGGTGAAAAAATCCCCGAAATGTTAAATGGGGAATTACCGAAACCGCCTCCGCAATCATTGGGGGCGGAGTGGAGAATGCACCCCCGCACCCGCACCCGGACCGTTGCCACCCCTAATTTTAAGTTCATCTCTAGTGGAAATAATTAAAGAGGGGTTGAAATTGGGAGGATAGGTTGGAATTCTAGGTCTCTCAACAACTAAGTGTCAAAAAAATAAATAAATAAATAAATAAATAAATTATATTTACATTCATCAAAAGACTATGTATGTTTTAAAGAAATTTGCATTTACTTAATTTTATAATGTATCTAAATTACTCATTGATATGGATGAAATATTAATTAATAATTAGACTGTTAAAATTATTAATTTACTTTTAAATTTATCTTCTCTAAAGTTACCGTTTGTTAAAAAAAATTCTTAAATATATATTTTTGAAAATAGATATTTTTTAGAAAAATAAATTTATGTTCTTTTATGTTTGGATAGGACTATAATCTTTTATATATACTAAAAGTGGATACACCTTGCTGAGTTATCATTTTGTGTGTTTTTCTAAATTATTAATAATTAATTTTTTTTTTTAACTTTTAAACATTTAGTTACTTCAATATTTAATTTATTTAACATCTATTATATATACTAAAAGTGGATACACCTTGCTGAGTTGTCATTTTGTGGATTTTTCTAAATTATTAATAATTAATTTTTTTTAACTTTTAAACATTTAGTTACTTCAATGTTTAATTTATTTAACATTAAAGAGCTAAAAGTGGATACACCTTACCGAGTTGTCATTTTGTGGGGTTTTTCTAAATTATTAATAATTAATTTTATTTAACTTTTAAACATTTAGTTATTTCAATATTTAATTTATTTAAAATTAAAAAAAAATTCATCTTCCCCGATTCACAAATGTTACTTCTACTTAGAGTTTCTTCTCTACGATCTTTCTTATCATCAGTTCTTCATCTTCCCCGATTCACAAATGTTTCTTCTACTTAGAGTTTCTTCTCTACGAACTTTCCTATCATCAGCTCTCTCTCTGTCTCTCTTTCTCATTTCTGTATCCTCTCCGATCTTTCTTGCCATCAGCTCTCTCTCCCTCTTTTTCTCATTTATGCATCATCTTCGACCTTCCCTACCATTAGCTCTCTCTCCCTCTTTTTCTCATTTTCACATCCTCTTGGTTAGCAGTTTCAAGCTCAATCTCTATTCTAATGTTTTGCATTATCCATTTTTGGAATTGAAATTTGTCATCAATTATTAATAATTAATTTATTTAACTTTTAAACATTTAGTTACTTCATTATTTAATTTATTTAAAATATATTATCATTATATATACTAAATCTGTAGATTTAGTATATATAACGACTAGCCTAATGCCCGTGTAATGCACGGGTAACATGTTCTTTGTTGTTGTTTCTAAAAAAACATATCTTTATTATTGTTTTAATCGTTCCTATTAAATATTATATTTTTATTTAAAATCTATTATCATTATATGTACTAAATCTGAATATTGAATGCTGACATATAATTTTCTCCTAATTTTGAGTTAATTCATAATTATTATTAATTTAAAGTAAATTTCAATTATTTAGTTAATGTTAACAGATAATAAATTATCTTAAACTTTTTCAAAAAAAAAACGTCTTCCATTCATCCTAAAAAACCCAACAATTTCAATTTTCAAAATCTCATTTTATCTTTTTCTTCTCCATTTCTCATATCACGATTTTTACTCCCCTCAATTTTTATTTTCTATTGCAGTTTGCTTCTTTGCTTTAGACTCGATATTTGCAGTAATGACTCTCAATTTCATTCTACCTTTGCCAATCTGCTTAGTAGCATTTCAAAGAGTCTTCTTGTGGTCTGATGCAATACTCTCGATATTTAGTTAAGTAAAACCTAGGCTCCATTCTAAATTTTTTCAATTTCTGTTTTTGGGAAATCCCTTTTTTGATTGAATTGTTTCTTATGTTTTTCTTCCTCACGTAATTCGCATCATGTTGATTCAATGGTTTCCGTCTTCTTTTTCTTTACTTTTTGCAGTGTTGATAAAAAAATTCTTGATATTGTTTTATTTTCTTTGCCTAATGCGATTGCTTTTGGCCATTTTTTTTATACATATAATTAAATTTTTCTAATTTAGGTTGGCTTTGTGGCAAGAATTGCTTCCCTATTTGCAATTTGTGGATGCCAATAGATTAGAAGTAAGCCTTCACTAACTCAATTCGGCACATTTTTGTCTTAATTATCTCTGTTTCTGCTCCAATTCGCAATTTCTTTTTCATTATATTTTGTCCTTAGCTACCAATTTTCTTCTCTTCATCCAATTGAAATTATTTTGCTAGATGTTTGCTGATTTAGAAAGTGCAACATCAACAACGAAGAAAAGAGAGTTGGCCATATTGGAATTATTATTACTTTAGTTAATTTTAGCATTTTTCTATTTCGTTTGTTTTATTGATGGTTTGTTATTATTCTCAATTGAGTTATATTTTTTCTAATTAAATTGATAAATGTGGCTCTGGTGACTCACATTCACGCAAATTGTATTTGTTAATGGATAGAATATAAAATCTGTATTTATTTTTTTGTATTTATTTCATTTCATTGTTATATTCAATTTACAAACGCAACAATGTTGGTCATGATGTAGTATGGAGAAAAATTGAACTTTCAAGTTTGGGTTGTAGAAGACAGAGGGACTTAGCGAATTAAAATATGGAGAAACAAAGTAACCGTTTTTAAAAAAAGAAACAAATTAACACTAATGAAACGTCAAATAGGAACAGTTAAAAAATATGGGTACTGTGATATTAATTTATAGCTGACAACTTGACACGTTTAAAGTTTTACTTATCCCAATCAAAACAAAACAAATTATGAGGGGATGAAGTTACCAAAAGTTAAAATAAAATTGGTGTAATTCAAATTCAACAAATATTTTTAAATTTTAGATTACGACTAAAAAAAAAAGGATGATACTCATAATATTTCTACAAGAATCTATACCATGTTTTCTTATATTTAAAATATTATATATGTTTTGCAAAATATTAAATTACTACTACAAAGTTTCTACTAATAAATAGATAATTCATGTTTAAAAAACTTTAAATATTGAGTAATTTTAAATTTTACTATAAAATTATTATATATATAATTTCTATCTATTCAAAAATATAATATTAACTAGAAACGATTAAAACAATAATGAAGATATGTTTTTTTAGAAACAACAACAAAAAACATATTACTGTGCATTGCATGGGCATTAGGCTAGTTGTAAAAGAAAACAGCAATAGATGAAAATTATGGAAGTGCTTGTATTTTTTTTTTTAATTTTAGAAAATAATTTTTCTTTTTTATAAAACGAGAAGTTGTTTTTCTTGTTTTCAAAAAATTTTTCTTTGAATAGATTTTTAACTTCATTTTCGTTTTAATCAAAAACAGTATAACATAAGGAATTTAAAATATATATATATATATATATATATATATATATATATATATATATATTGGTTGAAACAAACAAAATCTTATAAAATTTATTTCTTCTAAATATTTATAACTTAGTGATTGGATTATATTAATTAATTCTAAACTTTTCTCGTAATATACATAAACGCAAATGTATAAAAAATATATAAAAAATATAAAATCTCATATAAAAATAAGTCAAAATTAATAATCTAAAGAAAATCTAAAAAAAAAATAATTGTAAAAATCATTGTTTATCGGTGATGACTAATGGCTAGGGCTGGGCACAGTTCGGTCCAATCCGGGGATTTAGAAATCTCCAGAATTGGATTGGAGGAATAAATCTCAAGAATTGGATTGTTCCAAAAATTTCGGTCCAGTTCAGTTCGGTTATTCGGAGATTCGGTTCCGGTCCTATCCGATTATGGAGTCCGGGGATTCAGTCCGGTCCAATCCTAATATAAAAAATAAATCCTAAAAATAAAAAAACACATATATTTTCTTATATAATTTCAACTAAAAAATATAAATTCTAATAATATCTTTCTAAATATTATATATTAAGTTGACCCAGTGGTTAGAAAGATTATAAATTATTATTTTTATATATATTATAAAATTTTAAAATTAAATAATCTCTTTATATATATTTAATACTAATAAATTCTCGGTTCTATCAGTCCGGTTCTCGGTTCAATCCAATTCAATCCGGTCCTCGGTCCGGTCCTGCATAAATTACGGTCCAGTACAGTCCAGTTCTTTTTTTAAAAAAAGTCAACAGTTCGGTCTAATTCTGGATCTTTTTCCTCTGATATTCGGTCCAATCCAGTATATCCGGTTCTTATGCCCAAGCCTACTAATGACTAAAAGAGAGGTATTTTTGACACTTCACTCCCAAAAAGAACGTGTGGAAGAAGGAAGTCAAAGTCGACGCCTGTGATTGTTTATTTTTTTTTATTTTATTTAGTTCCACTTCGTTGAAATTGTTGGTGAAGAAACCCACAAGGTAATGAAAATTTTTCATCAATGCTGCTGATCAAATACTTCTTCTTCTTCTTCTTCTTGATTATAGTCTTTGTTTTAGACTATGGATTGTGTCTAAATGAGGGCGGCTGCAAAGAATCAAGATGTGGACGGCGTGGTCCCCCGGTTCGATTTCCCTTCCGAATCAGAGGCCGGCAACCTGAGTACTGCCGGTTTCCTGATATCGGATTTGATCTATCTTGCTCAGACAAGAAGGAGACAGTGCTTGAGCTCCCAAATTCTGTCAAACTGTTTGTTATCAAAATTGATTACAAGTCTCAAATTATTCATACAATTGATCCACAAGGTTGCCTTCCCGGACAGCTTCTCAATTTCGATTTATCAGATTCTCCGTTCGGATATCCCGAGGTTAATCCAGAATCTCGAGTATTGTTCAACTGTTCGAAGAGAGAAGATGATGGATATCTACAAATACCTTGCTTGACTTCCCCTAATTATCAGGTTTACAGCTTTTATTCAGACCTTCCCATTGGTAGACCTAGCCTTTTGTATTGTACAAAGATGTATGATGTTTTTCCATATCCGAGGGACTTGTTCGAACGAAATGGTATTCTTCATTTGAGTTGGTTCAGCCCTAGCTGTGGATCTTGTGCGCTAAAGAATCAGTTCTGCAGATTGAAGCCTAACACTACAGATACGGAATGCTACGGCAACCTCAAACACTTCAATTGTATGTTCATTTCACCTTCACACTCTTTATATACTTCCATTTCGTTTTTCTTATTAGCTTCTTTCAGTTGACTAAGTTATTGATTATTGCTCATTAATTGGTGAAAACTACTTTTTTTTTTAATTATATTGGGGAGGAGGTGCTAAGTGTTGAAACCAGAACCTGGTTTCGGTTGGAATCCCCTCTGAATCCACTGGGGTGGAGGTGCTGAGTGTTCAATCAAAATCTAGTTATTTTTTCACTCAAATGGTGGAAGATTTCAACTTTGCTGGAATCATTGAATTAGTAATAATTTCTTGTTACTTGGGTTGAATGCAGTGTTATTATGATCAGTGTTAATTATTGTGGAAATGAGAGCCTAATATGTAATAATGTCAAATTTATTGCAGGGAAATCCCCAAAGTTTCTGGCACCTGGTTAGTCTTCTGTCCTCCTCTGCATCAAATTTCATTTCTTTCTATTATCTTAGGCATGAACTTTATTGGCTGGGAGTGGTTGCTTCTGCAGTTATAATACTTGGCCTGCTTGTTCTTGCTGTAATGGTGTTTGCACTTTATCGTATCTATGATATCCATAAAATTGAAAACGAATATCAATCCAAGATTGAGAAGTTTCTGGATGATTACAAAGCTTTCAAGCCTACCAGATATTCTTATGCGGATATCAAAAGGATGACGAATCAATTCAAAGAGGAATTGGGCCAAGGAGCTTACGGAACTGTGTTCAGAGAAAAGCTCTCTGATGAAATCTTGGTAGCTGTTAAAGTCCTGAATAATTCCAAAGGAAATGGAGAGGAATTTGTGAATGAAGTGGGAACTATAGGGAAGATTCACCATGTCAACGTGGTTCGACTGATTGGCTTTTGTGCTGATGGATTCAGAAGAGCCTTGGTTTATGAGTACTTACCGAATGATTCGTTAGAGAAATTTATATCTTCACCGGATGCAAAAGACAATTTTCTGGGGTGGAAAAGGCTGCAAAATATTGCAGTTGGTGCAGCTAAAGGGATTGAATATCTTCATCAAGGATGTGAGCAAAGAATACTACATTTCGATATTAAACCACATAATGTCCTGCTTGACCAAGATTTCAACCCCAAAATATCAGATTTTGGTCTGGCAAAGTTGTGTGCCAAAGATCAAAGTGCAGTCTCCATGACAACAGCTAGAGGGACCATCGGCTACATTGCTCCTGAAGTGTTCTCAAGAAACTTTGGTAATGTATCCTATAAGTCCGATGTTTACAGTTTCGGAATGTTGGTGTTAGAAATGGTTGGAGGAAGGAAGACAGTTGATGTTAAAGAAGGGAAAGATGAGCAAATATACTTCCCAGAATGGATTTATAATCTGTTGGAGGAAGGAGAAGATTTGAGGCTAGAGATTGCAGAAGAGGAAGATGCGAAAATTGCAAAGAAACTCGCAATTGTGGGATTGTCATGCATTCAATGGAACCCAGTAGATCGCCCATCCATGAAAATTGTCGTTCAAATGTTGGAAGGCGAGGGAGAGAATTTATCAATACCTCCTAACCCATTTGGCTCTACTACAAATCCAGGAAGAATGCTAAGACAACTTCACCCGGGCTTGGAAGTCATCTCAGAAACAGAATAGGCTATTGCATGCTACAACATGTATCATGTTGTTCAGAAGTTTGGAGTCCCTCAGGATTTTGTGGTATTACTGCTGTCCATCAGGTAATTTTAAATCGTTAGGATTGTTGAAGTCTAGTTGAGACATTTATTTCAGATTTGTCTGTGGAATCCCAACTGCTACTAATTTCCAACCAATACAGTATATTTTCCTTCTCATATGTATCTCGTCATAGGCCCATCTGCTATTCTGATGTATCGTATATTCTTATTGTTGACATCGATACAAGTATGAAAGAGGGTTTTGAAAACTCACAAACATTCATCGTTATATAAATGATAAACTAAATTACAGACCCTTTTCTGTTTCATTAGTTACTCATCCAAAGTTATTAATGACGGACACAATGGAAAAGTTTCAACTTTCAGCAGCAACTTAAACTCTGAACTAAAACGTTGAAGCTTTTAGACCGGTATATATATAGGCACAAAGGGAGATAAAGAAGAGTTGCATTTTGTTATTTACAGTAGTATGAAGAACTTGTTTGAGTGAAGATGCTATCTTTTCATCCCCATGATCAATCAGTAGATGAATTTTCAATTAAATTGCTTGATTCTGTTGGGTCATCAGCTCGATGCCATATGTAACTTCCCTAGGAATTTCAACAAAATTCAGTAACAACAAAAACTATCAGAAAGTTTATATATTACTCGGAAAAAGATTGATTGACATATAGTCATGTCTTCTCTTTCTTCGCTACTTCTTGCCTTACAATTAGAAACTCCATCCTCGATTTGAATTTCTTGAGTTTTAAGTCTCCAAATCACTCACTGAATCCCTCAATGAATCTCTTGATAACCCAGCCAATTCCACATATTTGAAATCAGCTAATCAATATTATTATGAATCTTAACTTTAAAATTAATTATTCCCTTTACTTTCTTTTTGATGAGTTTCTTCTTCTTGGACTGCCAAAATTCCAAGTAATTCCGGTATTTCTTTTCCTTACTATTTAATCCCGTCTAGCAAATCAACATTGCCATCAGCATCGTAGCAAACGATACAAACATTGACACACGCAGCGTTTCAAGCTCCTTGGCTTTTTTCATTAGAGTGGGTTTCAGCATATGAAAGCTAGCACTTTTGGTTGCTTGGTCGCCATTAAAGAAAATCTTCAAGAAACCGGCTTTGCTAGCTTCTTTCTTGTGTTGCGCTGGAGTTTGCAACAATGAAGCCTCAAGCAGAAATTGCAGAGAAAGAACGCAAGCAATGGAAGGGTGTTTGAAGTTATTACAATGTGGAAGGAGAATCTGAGATTGAGATTCTTTCATAATTACTTTAAATTGTTACCTTTATTATTCCAGTTTGAGCAAGGAAGATTCTCAACTATATTAATTATTGCTTTCCTGTTTGAGAAACTTAAATATGCTTTTATAAACCTCTCAATTGTCAATTTTGATGATAATCATGGGACAAATTATGTTTATTAATCCTTTCTATGCTGCAATTTTTCATCAAATGAATACATATTTCTACGTAGTTATTATACATTGGTGCCTCTCAGAAATTGCTGAAAGAAACAAGCTCATGTTGATCCATAAAACGAATTTGGAAACTTGTTGTCCTTGTCTTGCGCAGAACATATAATAATAACATTCTTCATAACTTTTATTACTGATTGATTAATTGCAGAGATTTTTTGGTGATGGATTTAGACACAGCTTCAGTGCATCAGCAGCACTACAGAAATATGTTCACCAGGTTTGCTTAAATATCAGATTTTGTTGTGCCAAAGCTGTGTGCTAAATGCTAATTATAGGGACAAAGTGTTAAGAGGAACCACTGGTCACTTCTAGAGGAACCCAGTAGATTGCCGATGCCTCATAATCCATAGAGATTGATCTGAACAATCAACAAAATTAATGAACTCAAAGAATCTAGAAACATATATAGTGATCTTAAACTGAATACCTCTGATCTGTTTTCTCTCACAATAAAATAAACATTTACTAGAAGGTTAGATAACATGTGCGTACAGATGAAGTGAGTCGCAGCTTACAATTTCTAACACTGTCTCACACCTAATGCCTCTATACTACAGAACAAACCAACATATTCTTTACATTTTGGTATTTCAAGCAAACCAACCTTACACTTAGCTCCCATATTCAGTTAAACTACTTGATTCTGAAAAACCAGCTAACAAAGACGAAGATTCCTTTCCAATGTCCTCTATCTGAGTTTCTTGTGGATATAGACCTGGTCTTGGAGGCAATGGAAGGCTTTCCATATCTCCCTCAAGCATTTGTATGACTTTGTTCATGGCAGGTCGATTGCTAGGTTTCATTTGTATGCACCATAAACCTACCACAACCATCTTCTTTGCTATTTCATTCGAATTCTCTGTTGAATACCCAGCTGCTACAAACTTCCCACTGGAAACTTCATCATAAAAGCAAAACAGGAAGTAAGCTTCAGATGAATTTTCCTCTAATGCGTTCACATTCGACCTTTTACCTGCCATTTCTAGTAACAACATTCCAAAACTATGAACATCTGCTCTGTATGAAACACGGCCAATATTCTTGTAATACAACTCTAGAGCCATGTATGCTATTGTTCCCCTTACTGCGGTAAGAGATTTAATGCTACCATTTGTTGTGTGTAGTTTAGCAAGACCAAAGTCGGAAATCTTTGGAATGAAATTTTCATGAAGAAGGATATTGCGTTGCTTGATATCAAAATGTAGAATTTGCATGTGACAGCCTTGATGCAAATATTGGATGCCACGAGCCACTCCTAGAGATATTTGATATAATTTTCCAAATTTAAGATTATAGATCCTTCACGACGACAAATATAATTATCAAGAGATCCATTTGCCATGAACTCGTATACTAGAGCACGTTCTGATCCTTCCGCACAAAAACCAATTAATTTCACTATATTAGTATGGTAAATCCTCCCAATGGTACCAACTTCACTTATAAAATCTTGTCCATTAGTTTTGGACTTATCCAACGTTTTTATTGCTGCAATATGTCCACTGCGAAGGTTTCCTTTGTGAACACAACCAAAGCCCCTTCACCTAACTTTTCCTTAAAGCCTCCAGTCATTTTCTTAATGTCTGAGTAGCTATACATTATAGGCATCAAATTGTTTTGTGATTGTAGGAAATTTTCAATTGCCTCGTACCCCGATAAATGTCTCCTTCTCCATTTATAGATCAGTAATGCAATTACTACTGGAGTCCCACACAAAGAATTCCTGCTGGAGCAATATATAATAAAGAGCAAGAACCTTAGTTTCTTTCAGATGTGTGATTATACATATGTTCCTAACTTCTAGGAATTCATTGCTTTGCTAGCTTATAAATGCACTTGTAATTTTATGATAACAGTAGTTATTACCTTATTTGAGATGGGAATCCATCTAAGTTTTCTTATTCCAAGAAGCGCATTTGCAAATAAAATAATTTTCAAGATTCAAACCAAAGTAGTTCATTACTACAGTTGGGAGAGATGCTGCAAGAACCAAAAAAGAAAATTACTCACTTGACTTGAGATTCTTATTTTGAGCAAAATATTGTAATCAGTAAGATGGAGACAGAACGAACTCTTACCTCTAATTTGATAGAATATGGCTTCCATCATATTAGGAGTACCTTCATTCATCATGTGAACAATTACAATCAGTATCCAGATTTGATTGGCATATAATTGTGGAAACGTATAGATTGGATTTTTAGAAAAGAAAAAAAAAATTCATGTGAAGATTTGAGAAAGAGGTCAGAATTCCCCATTTCGTTATCCTCCAGACCGCCATTTCTTGACAGTTTTAATCATGCTAAGAAAGTTTCCAATGTTATGAAAAACTCTCATACGTTCTAGTTCTCCCTAAAAATTACTTTTTTCAGAAACAAAATTAAAAATGAAAGAAAATTACACACCATTTGGGGATGAAGCACTCAATTCCAAAAAGTAGAAGGTATCAAAGCTTCTTTTTGGTAGAACCTGTGACAAGAAATCAATTTGTGTATAGTAGCATCAGATTCAACACAAGCAAATAATCTATTATCATATCCACGATGATAGAAAGAAAATAATGATCAATTAGAGGTAAATTCTACACACCAGTTCTGCATTGTACTTTATCATTGCTACCATCAAAATAGCAGGATGTGCAAACTCTGCAGTTAATATTATGCCATGAAAGCTCAAATCCATATGCCAGTTCTCTATGAATTTGAACAAAAGTCATGTAGTTATAATCCTTATCTGCAGGCAACATAGCCATCATTTCAATGTTGCACATGCTCATCAAATCCGAAGCTTCCATACCACCAATATTCACATAAGAATGCGATTTCAGGTTATTTTTTCAAGAAGCAGTATCCACATAAAGAGAAGAGTTTACTGGGTAAGCACAGTTGATGAAAAAAATCAATTGTGACAAATGGGGTTCAAGTTCAAAGCCTATCCATTTGTATTTATACCATGAATATGGATCCTCATCACTGAAGTTATACCTGGTTAGAGGGAACTGTGGAAAGGTAAGACAATCATCTTTGTCAACACCAGCATCCATTAGTCTGATAGTGAAGTTCAAGTAGTTGATTTCCTGAACATAGTATTTTCCTGAATACAGATACAATACTGTAGAATTATTCTCACAGGACAGAGTATATCTTTGATCTCCGCATTCTTTGGGATCGGTTTCAAGTCGGAATGGGTAGCTAATGTTGTGAAGATTACCACATGAAGAAGGGGCACAAAGATGATCGTCCCTGCCATTGCAAGTTCTGAGAACTAGCAAGAAAAGAAAAGCTGTTTGGCCTGCAAAGAGAAGCATTCTTCTGATCATGATAAGGGAGAGAGGGAGAGACTAGTGTTTCTGCATCAACAAGGAAAGAGGTTAGACTTCATAACAAATATTTTTTTTTTCCTTTTGGTCTTTATCATAACTTGGTCATCTAATTAATAATGCCAATAATTGTATACTATTCTTCAAGTCATCGCTTGTCAATGGAGAAATTGAAGAGCACAAGACAAACCAGAAACCTAAAAGATTGACTTTTTCTAAATTGGAGATAGAAAAAGACAAATGGATATTTGCCAAACTTGTTTTTATTTACTCAAATATATAATATTGTGTATAATTTTAAGCAACAAACAAAAAATACTTAACTCTTAACAAATCAATGATATTAGGATATAGAGTCTCAAAACTTGAATGTATTTATGAAACTATACCGTAAATATTCAAAATATGAAACCTATGACTAGCATACGGGCAAGAAAATACACAGAGTTCATTGATTTCAGTTTATAACCCTTCTAAATTCAACATCACTGGCATCAGCACTAATATCAGTTTCTCAATATAAGCAATATCTTAACTGTACAAATTTGCTTACTATTTCTACAAGAGTCATTTGAATTTGTCAAATGGGAAATATGGTAAGCATTTTTACATTGGTAGTTTGGAGTTACCTCCTTTTTTGTAGACATCCATTAAATGAAAAAAAATGGGGTGGCCATTTGACAAATTCCGTTCACATCATTAGTCTGCCACCTAAATGCACACATTGTGAAATTGCCCATGGCGAATATACTCGCTGAAAATTGTTAATTGTAAGTGTTTGTTGTGCAATCCATCCATGGGTAAAACCTTAATGAAAGAATCAGATCCAGTGATTGATGGAAACATTCTTCATTTGAGTTAGTCCAATCCAACATCGAGGATTAGTTCATTTTAACTCTAATTCAGCAAAATGCAATCTTTGTTCATTGGAGATCAGAGACTTACACCTGAAGGGCGGAAGCAACAATTCAGGAATTTCGATTGCAAAATTTGGGGAATTCGTGCTCTATTGCAATCATCACTTCCTCCACTGTCATAAACTGACATACCCCAATCATACACCATCGAAATGCCCCCTTCCTCCTCCACAACCAGAGCCACCGCCACCACCACCACCACCACTTTGCCACCTTCCTCTCTCTCTTTCTTTTTGAAAAGAAAAAAAAAATAATAAAAATATTTTAAAGTGATGTAAAAAAAGAATTAACGGATTAAGATATAAATGATTAAATTAAAATTAAAAATATAAAAAATGAGAGGGAATCGGATGGAGAGAAAGGAAGTGGATAAAAATAAAATTGACAATTAAATGAGTATTTTAAAAAAACACCACAAAGTCAATCGGTTCACGGTTTCACGTTCGCTTATCTGGTCCGACGAACCATTAACCAGTTTTGACCACTGGAGATAAGCCACTGAAAACAGATTGGACAGAGCTTGGGTTCCGGTCGTATTGCAAGTTTTCGTTTGGAAAATGGAGATGTACCGAGCTTGAAGCCTACTTTCTCAATTATGGAAAAAGATAAGCCTAATTTCTGCTGATTTTGCTCTGCCGTATTTGTTAGTTCTTACTTCAGCATTTTTTTTTTTTTTTTTGTTTCTTCTTTGCTATCTTCCTGATGAATGTGTTTTTAGGGATACCCACTTTTAAGATGGAGATACCATGATGTCTCTCACCTCTAATTTGATAGACTACATCCATTATCTTGGGCTTGTCTTCATTCGACATATAAACAATTGAAGTATCAGTATCATGATTTGATTGAAATTCTAGAAAGTATTAATCAAGCTAATATAGTTTCCAATATTATGAAAAATCTCTCATGCATTCTGGTCTAAATAATATTGGTGGCAGAAAAATACTTTCTTCCCTAAAACTACTTTCTTCCAGAAAAAAAAAAATAAAATAAAATAAAATAAAGACAGAAAAATACATACTGTAGGAGTGGTAGCAGTAAATTCTAAAACTTTTTGGTGGGACCTGCACAACAGGAAATCAATTTTTCATGATAGTTTCAGATTACCACACAAGTCAATAATCCAGAATCATATATTAAATAATAACACAAAAGATACTGATGTATTGAATATAAACACTACCACCAAAGCTGCATAGCACTATGTCTCTGTCGCCAGCGTAGAAGCAGGAACTGCAGGTTCCGCATTTGATATTATGCCATGAAAGCTAGGATCCATATGCCTATTCTTTGTGAATGTCAACAAAAGTCATGTTGTTGTAATCCTTATCTGCAGGCAACATAGCCATCATCTCAATGCTGCACATGGCCATCAAATCCAAAGATTCCATGCCACCAATATTCACATAAGAATATCGCTTCAGGTTATTGTTGCAAGAAGCAGTATCCACAAAAAGAGAAGAGTTTACTGGGTATGCACAATTGATGAATATAATCAATGTTGACAATTTGGGTTCAAATTCAGAACCCATCTATTTGTATTTGTACCATGAATATGGATCTTCTCTGCTGAAGTTATAGCGGGTCAAAGGGAACCGAGGATAGGTAAGGCAATCATCTTTATCAACACCAGCATCCATCAGTCTGATTGTGAAGTTCACATAGTTGATTTCCTGAACATAGTATTTTCCTGAATACAGATACAGTACTGTAGAGTTATTCTCACAGGACAAAGTATATCTTTGATCTCCACATTCTTTGGGATCGGTTTCGAGTCGGAATGGGTAGCTAATGTAGCGAAGATTTCCACATGGAGAAGGGGCACAAAGAGTTTTATTATCACTGCCATTGCAAGTTCTGAGGGCTAGCAAGAAAAGAAAGGCTGTATGGCCTGCAAAGAGGAGCCTTCTTCCGATCATGATAAGGGAGAGACAAGTGTTTCTGCATAAACTCAACAAATATTTCTATATCTTTTGTTTTTATCATCCCATGCCTGTGTAACTAACTCAGTAATTTTTATATTATTTATTGCTCAGGTCATTACTTTCTTCGGGTACCGCAAATTTCTCCAAATGTCAATTGAGAAATAGAAGAGCACAAGACAGACATAATGGACAAAAAGATGACATATTCTTAAATTATTAATTTGTGGAACCTGACCATGACTCGGTCTAATGGTTATCTATTACCAATACCACCTTGTTGAAATGACAAAGAAGAAACCCAGGTATATCAGGATAGACAATGATGTGTTATATCATAAATTATAATCTATGGTGATTAAATCATTGACCTTCTTCTTGGTTACAGTCTTTCTCTTAGACTATGGATTGTGTCTAAATGAGGATGGCTGCAAAGAATCAAGATGTAGGCGGCAAGGTCCCCCCGTCCAGTTCCCCTTTAGAATCAAAGGCCATCAAGCAGAGCACTGTGGATTTCCAGACGTTGGGTTTGATCTATCTTGCTCAGAGAAGAAGGAGACAGTGCTTGAGCTCCCAAATTCTGTCAAACTGTTTGTTACAAAGATAGATTACAAGTCTCAAATGATTTCTACAATTGATCCCAAGGTTGCTTTCCAAGACAGCTTTCCAACTTCAATTTATCAGCTTCTCCGTTCAGATTTGCCAACGAAGATCCAATCTCTCGAGTCTTGTTCAACTGTTCATGGAGAAGAAATATATATACACGGATAGCTTGTGTTTCTTCTCCTAACTATGAAATTTACCAGTTTTATTCAAGAATGTCCATTGATGACCCTGACCTGCTGTATTGTACGAAGATGTATGATGTTTCTCCATTTCCGAATGATTTGCTGAAAGGAGATTACATTCTTCATTTGAGTTGGTCCAATCCAAGCTGTGGATCTTGTGCAGCAAATCACCAATACTGCAGATTGAAGTCTAACACTACTCTATCTCAAGATATTGAATGCTACGGCAACTTCAGACACTTCAATTGTATGTTTATTTCCCCTTCACACTCTTTATTCACTTCCATAGTTTCATTTCACTTTTCTTATTAGCTTGTTTCAATGGAATTAGTTACTGATTATTTCTGATTAATTGGTTCCAACAGAAAACTATTTTCTATTTTAATGAAATTGGGGGAGGTGGTGGTGAGTGTTGAAACCAGAACCCAGCTTTCTTTTGGAATCCCTTCCTAATTCAATCGAAAACTACTTTTGGATCGTCACTATGTATACATAGGCTTAATGAGTTTAAGTTGCAAAGTTGGATTCAACCATGAGAGAACTTAGTTAGGAAGACTTGATCCATATGTTGATGTTCAATCAGAGTCTAGTTGATTTTTGCACTGAACGGTGGGAAATTTCAACTTCGCTGGAATCATTGAATTAGTAATATTTTCTCTTGTTATTTCGGTTAAACGAAAGGGTTATTATGATCGCTGTTATTTACTCTGGAAATGAGAGCCTAATTACCAAATCTATTGCAGGGACATCCCCGAAGTTTCTGGCACTGGGTTAGTCTGCTATCTTCTACATCATACTTCATTTCTTTCTTTCATCAGTAACATAATCAATGTTTAACTTAAATGCAAACTTTGTTGACTGTGAACGTTCCTTTTGCAGCTGTAATCTTAAGCCTGCTTGTTCTTGCTGTAATTGTGTTTGCACTGTACCGCATATATAATCTCATTAAAGTTGAGAAAGAATATCAATCCAAGATTGAGAAGTTTTTAGATGATTACAAAGCTTTCAAGCCTACCAGATATTACTATGCTGATATCAAAAAGATGACAAATCAATTCAAAGAGGAATTGGGCCAAGGAGCTTATGGAACTGTGTTCAAAGGAAAGCTCTCTGATGAAATATTGGTGGCTGTTAAAGTCCTTAACAATTCCAAAGGGAATGGAGAGGAATTCGTAAATGAAGTGGGAACTATAGGAAAAATTCACCATGTCAACGTCGTTCGACCGATTGGCTTTTGTGCTGATGAATTTAGAAGAGCCTTGGTTTATGAGTACTTATCGAATGATTTGTTAGAGAAATTTATATCTTCACCGGATGCAAAAGACAATTTTCTGGGGCGGAAAAGGCTGCAAAATATTGCAGTTGGTGCAGCTAAAGGGATTGAATATCTTCATCAACGATGCGAGCAAAGAATACTACATTTCGATATTAAACCACATAATGTACTGCTTGGTAAAGATTTCAATCCCAAAATATCAGATTTTGGTCTGGCAAAGTTGTGTGCCAAGGATCAAAGTGCAGTCTCCATGACAACACCTAGAGAGACCATAGGCTACATTGCTCCTGAAGTGTTCTCAAGAAACTTGGTAATGTATCCTATAAGTCCGATGTTTACAGTTTCGGAATGTTGGTGTTAGAAATGGTTGGAGGAAGGAAGACAGTTGGTGTTAAAGACGGAAAAGATGAGCAAATATACTTCCCATAATGGATTTATAATCTTTTGGAGGAAGGAGAAGATCTGAGGTTAGAGATTGCAAATGAGGAAGGTGTGAAAATTGCAAAGAAACTGGCAATTGTTGGACTGTCATGCATTCAATGGAACCCAGTAGATCGCCCGTCCATGAAAATTGTGGTTCAAATGTTGGAAGGCGAAGGAGAGAATTTATCAATACCTCCTAACCGGTTTGGCTCTACTAAAAGACCTGGAAGAATGCTAAGGCAACTTCATCAGGAGTTGGAAGTCATCTCAGAGACAGAATAATCTTGAAGTGAACATGGATTGTAGACATTCTTAATTGAATAGAAAGACAAGTATCTACAACTGTTGACTTTGTTAACTTTCCATTTGGGTGCCTAGTCCAGGAGCCGGCAATCTCCAAAACAAACAATAATCTTGGCCATCATCCAAATGAGAAACTTTCTTATGAGTTGTTTGTTTGTACTTGTTTATTATCCTTGTCTTGTTGCAGAGCTTACATTGATTTCTATGACTGCCATTGAATATTTATTAATTGTATTTGTCTATATGATTCGTTTGATTGGCTTTTGTGGTGATGGATTGTGACGAGCATCGACATATACAAAGCTAATGGGAAAAAGATCTTCTCGAATAATTTGTCGCATTGATTCATCGGTCAATTATAGTATTCATTGAGTTCATGGTTAACGAAGACATTAGCGGATCAAAATCAGTTAAACATATGTGGTTAATGAAGCTATGTGCCAATTAAGGATGGAACTCCAAGTGGAACGAACCAGTACACCACTCATCCACCACCTCTTCTATGATATGAATAATTAATTGGTTCCCTAAAAGTATAGGGAATAAAAATAAGATTTGGTTTGTGTATATAAGTGATAATTAGATAGAATATGAAGTTATTTTAGTAAGTGGGTATAGGATGCATAATGTCAAAATCCTCGAATACCTTATCTATTGTTGTTGTCGCCAAAAGTGACACTAGCAAGTGCACTAGTTGGGTTGTAGCATAGAAATGGCGAATCCAAGTGTCGTATCCACATGGAATAAAGTAACCAATCTTAAATTAATCAAGCAGGTTGATAGATCTGATTTCTTTTGAATTGATTTGTAGAGTGATATATTTGAATGAATATTTAATAAGAGAAAAGCACAAATAAATAGAGATTGAGTTGTAGAAATTCGAGTCAAGCAAGTTGCGTGAATACAGAATTAGGTAGCACAGGCTTGAGCAATGCAAGGTACAGTATTTTCAGTAAATCTTTTCTTTATTACTTATGAGCAATGTTGAGAACATGGATCTAAGGTATCTTACTTCTTTATTCACCATACTTGGAACCTCCTACATATGGATTCTGTGATAATACATTTACTAGGAACATCCTATATAAACTAATTATCATGCATTAAATTTTAGTAAGCAATTCATCAAAGACAAATAACCTTAGCATGCAATCTACCCAGAACATCCGTTAGTGAATTACACGTGTTTTATGGTCTATCCGCACTTATGATCCAGAACCTCCTTTCTCATAAAATGCTAATTAAGAGATGATCAAGCTCTATATAATTTAATTCCACCATAAAAACAATCACCTAGATAATTACTCATAAATAATAAGGAGCAGACTACTTACTCATACTGTCCAGTAAGCTCAAGCCTACTGGAGGGAAGTTACTCACACTGCATGCTACGTTGCGTGATAATAATTAATGAAGAAGACATAAAATAATCAAAGAAAAGATATTAATTTCGATTAAAGATGATAACAAAGAGATTGGAGCTATGCCCAATCCGAACAAAAAGTGTCTCCCAATTCTCAAGCTGCTCAAGGCTTAAATAGCCAATGAAGTCTTGCAACTTGGTGCACAAAAGTAATAAAAATATTCTTACAATAAATAAATATAAAATTGGTGGCAGAATGGAATACTACATGGCACATCTCAACTACATTAATTAATATAGCTCCAATGTTTGTGATTAAAGTAATAAATTATCTCCTCCTTCTCTCTCCTATGTGTCATTCCCTAGATATGAGCTGTTGGGCGGCAATCAAATGTGGCTGTCTCCTGCTGCTCCTTCTCCCTATGCACGTCCAGGCAACTTGGTTTCTGCCATCTCTCTATATTTGTCTTTTGTTCCAGCAATTTTCATCTTGCGCGTCCAAACTGCGTGCCCTTATCCAGAATTCTTCAAGCAATCTAAAAACTGTTCTTTTTAGCTTTTTTGCTTATCAAAATAATTCCATTTTAATTTGATTTATACCCAATTAATTAGGTGTAATTTCTACTTATTAATTGTCGTCCCTATTCTTTTAATATAATTGATGTATTATAGTGTGATTTCATGCAATAATTTTATTTATAGTAAACTAAAATGTGTATCACTATTTTACCCAATGTTATTGTCTAGCTTAGTTTTCTTTTTCGATTTTATTTATTTATTATGAAATGAATAGATATTTATAGTTTTATTAGTAAAAGAAATAAAAGTAAATGTATCAAATAAAAATAACTATGAATATTTATAACAAAAAAGGATAATAGGAAGAAAACATTAATTCAATAGTATTATTTAAACCAAATACTTCTTTTAAAGAAACGAGTTTTTTTATAGATACAAAAATATTTAATTAATTATTTGCAATAAAGTTAAGTAACACTAGGGGTGAGCAAAACCGAACCAATGTCCAAAAACCGAAAATCCAAACCGAACCAAACCGATCCATTTTATAGTTTGGTTTGGTTTGGTTTTAAGTTATAAAGAAGTTTGGACTTCGGTTCGGTTCCAAACCGGAAAACCGAATAATTGGTAAAATATTAAAATTAATTATAAAATTAATATATACTAATTGTAGAGAATTTTAGATATTATATTGTTTTATAGTTTTATATTGTGATTTTTTTATGCCAATTTATAGTTGTTAAAACTTGAGAGTTGAAAAAGAGAAGAAGAGAATTTTAGTATTTTATTGTGATGTAATAGTATTATTTAGTATCATTGTTTTTTTAAGTTAATTTTTTTGTATTTCTTTTTTTTTTTTTAAACAAACTACTTATATAAAATTTTTATTTTGATTTTTTTAAAAAAAAAGTTGATGTTTTTGGTTCGAGCTAGTCCAAACCGAACTGAACGGAACTAGTTCGGTTTGGACTGAACCGAACCGAACCAAAATTTAGTTTGGATCGGATTGGTTTATAAAATATAGTGTTTTTTGGATCGGTTTTTCGGTTCGGTTCGGTTTTTGAACCGAACCGGTCCATGCTCACCCCTAAGTAACACTTGTATTCTGAACTATTTATGAAGTCATTTACATTGCTCTAGTTTTAGTGTTGATATAAAAACGAACTACAATATTCAAATTTCTTTTTAATTTTATTGATTAAATATTTGATTTTTCACATATTTTATTTAGGATTTATAAATTTAAATATAGTTTAAATATAGAAATTAACTTAATTCTATTATCTCTTTCTTTCTTCTTTCTTTTTTTTTATTTTGTTAATTACTAACTGATTTGATAAATTATTTTGAATTTTACGAGGTTAACTTATAAAAATATTTAGAGATTTAATAATTTTATTGAAAATTAGTTTTTTTTTTTTTTTTTACTATGTATATGTCGCATGAAAAAATTAGGTTGGGTTTAGGGGTGGCAACGGTACGGGTGCGGATGTGGGAGTGCATTCCCCACTCCGTCCTTAATGATTGCAGGGGCGGTTTCGGTGATTCCCCATTTAATATTTTGGGGATTTTTTCACCCCCATCCCCGCCCCTTGCGGGTGCCTATGGGTTCCAATGAATCCCCGCCCGCCCATATCCAATAAATAAAATAAATTAATATTATTTTAATAACCATTTTAACATTCAATAACCAAAATACAAATTCTACCACATTACAAATGCGGTTTAATATTAAATATTCAAAGTACAAAATATATCCAATATTACAAATATTTAAGTTTCAAGTGAACTTTCTTTGAACAACTTGAAATTGAAGTCCAATCATTTAAGAGCTCGGACTTGGTTTTGTTGTTTTGTAGTGATTCGTATTATCATCATCCGATTTAGAATAAAAGCAAATATTAGATGTGTAGAATAATAAATAAAAAAACTAAATATCACAAGTTAAAAACTATCTGAAGAACATCCATATCTTTGTTCATGTTCCACAACAATGAATTCATAACTGATTTAGAATCTAAAAACAAAAGTATTCATTATATTAAAACAAAAGTAAAGTAAATTAATAAGTAACCATTTATAAGTATAATACCTTTTACTTCAACTTCTAACCAACTTTGAGTGCACATCAATGCTTCTACCGTCTAAGAATTAAGACTGCTACGAGACTCACTTATAACTCTACCACCTGTACTAAAAGCCGACTCTGAAGCCGCCGTTGACATGGGAATTGAAGAAGACGATACATAGAAACAAAAACAGATGGCTTGGCCTAATTAGGAATTAATTAACCTTTCTTTATCCGCCTATCTGACTTTCCTTTATATATATATATATACGGGTTTTATACGGGGATTTATTTGGGAGCGGGGCGGGGATCCCCACGGGACGGATATAGTACTCCCTGCCCCCACGCCCGTTTAAGTACTGGGGGTAAAAAAATCCCCCACCCCATCCCCGTGGGGGATAATATCGGTTATTTCCCGCGCCTCCGGTTCGGATCACCACAGTTTTCGAGTAATCCCAGCCCCATTGCCACCCCTAGTTGGGTTGGGTGCCTTGTAATTACCGTTTTCGGTTCGTAGCAGTTAAATATCCAAACCCAGTGCATTTCTCATTCCTCTCTCTCTCTCTCTCTCCCTCTCCTTTACTGTGCTCACAGTTTGCTCTTCTTTTCTCAATAATTTGTCGTTGATCATATTTTTTATGTTTTCCTTTGAGAAAATCGTGCAATATTTTATGAGCTTGAAGCTTACCTTTTCAATTTTGGAAGAACACAGGTATTTCTACTGATTTTTCTCTGTCATCTTTGTAATTTCTTTTTTCTGCAGCATTTTGAGTTTCTTATATGTTATCTTCCCTGATTGATTCAATGATTCTGTGGTTGCTCTCTTCCTGATGGGTGATTTTACGTGTGCTGACTTTTATGATGCCTCTGCCGCTAATTAGTGATACTTTGATGTGTGATTCTTTCTTATTTGGTTGCATGAAGGAGGAATACTGAGAAATCATTTAGTGATTAGTGGATTCTTCGTAATCTAAATGAAGGTTCATGCTATTTCTCTTGTTTGCTTTCACGAAATTTGAGGTTTGATCTATGTTGTGATCTGTAATTGCTGAAAGAATTGTCTTTAGCTTAGATGATAGATTGATGTTCCATGTGAGAAATTCGTGTCTGTATGAATCTTAGTATTGTGGGGCTTCTAAGTAGAAGTGTGTATGACATTGTATGTTGAAATTTAGGTTTCAATGCTGATTCCTCTTTTGAAGGATGCAAAGTTGAGCCTTTGTGGTGATTTATGTCATGATGATATACAACCAAGAAAAGCCAAATGTCGCAAAGAAACATCCTTAAGTAGGGTATCACACCTCATCTCAACCTTTTAAGTATCACCAGTGTAACTAAGCTCTATTTGAACCCAGCAACTTCAAGTGCCGGTGAGTTAATCTCCTTGTCTAATCCATTATGTACTATAAGAGTACAGATCTTCTTCAGTTTGCTAATTTCGGCATTGCATCTACTTTTGACATGTACTCAATTTGGCTGCTGTTAATAATAGAATCACATACGTTTCCCAACACTTTACCTTTCTTTGAAGTAATCTGTATCATTTCGTATCTCGTTCACTTCTATCTCCACTCAAATGATAATATAATAGACCTTCCGAGTTCAATGTGATATGCAGTGGCTGCATATCTCACAATCCCTTTATAGATGCTTATTTCCATTGGAAAGTTTTTTAAGTTTTGTATAGATTAATTAATTTGCATAGTACAAAACAAAGTAAAACAAAATTTGTGAATATAGAGTCATTTTGTATTTCACTCCTTCAATACGTTTGAGATATCATTTTTTACAATTCAATTATAACGAATTCATATCTTTTCTGCAGATGGAACTGATGGTGGGGTTTTGATGTTTCTTCTTCCAGTTTTACTTGATTAAGGAATTAAGAAAGAAGCTCGCACCATTATTTGATGCTGAGAAGGGTTTCTCAGCTGGGTTAACCTTGTATCCTAGTGATTCTTATATGGTAAGTGTCCCTTGTAGAGAGAATATTGGATAGTGAGGTAACTGGAAAGTATATTGCTGATATATTTTTTGCGCTTGTGAAGCTGTCAGATGGTGGGACTGTTAATTTGTTAAAGTAGATCATATGGAGTGTACAATATAAATGAGCTGGGATTGCAAAAATGTTCTTCTTCACCGGTAGATGAAACAGACAACAGCAAAAAAACATATCGATGTGCCTCCCATGAGATGAGGCTATTTGGAGCCATAGGCAGTGGTGCTAGCAGTGTTGTTCGAAGAGCTATACATATTCCTACTCATAGAATTCTTGCCCTCAAAAACATTAATTTTTTTGAAAAGGTGAGCATCTCTGACCATTATTATATGTTCTTATTTTCTGTTATTGTCTTTGATGAGAGTATCCCATTTCTTATGCTTTAGTTTTTGCTTGGGAGAGATAATGTTGTTTGGTTCACGAATCAGAGTTCTACCTCGCTGCATCTATTTTGACTGTGTCTTTCCTTACCAGTAATTTTGATCATACACTGAAGAGCAGATGAAATGTTTTATTGACAAGAATGAGAAATAATTCTTCCTTTAGTCTATTGTTCTACAGTTGTATTGAAGTTTGCATGCATATGTGCAAATGGCATACACTGCTCTTATTCATGTAGAGCAGCATTTTGAATATCATCATTTTGCCTTTCATAGCTTGATCTAACTTAAATTTATGTCTAAAGAAGTGAACTGAGCACTATTGTTTGTGTTTGAACTTTGAAATGCAGTTTCTAGTGGTAGCTTGTATGACCATCAATTAATAGAATGTAGTGTCATGGAAACAAATTTGCTTGAAAGTATTAGAAGTACTATCTGTGAAAGATTTTGTTTATTTTCTCATTGACTTATGTAATTGATTTTTTCATTAGGAGAAAAGACAACAGCTTCTAACTGAAATACGAACATTATGCGAGGCACCTTGTTATGAGGGTCTTGTGGAATTCCATGGTGCATTTTATACTCCTGATTCTGGGCAAATAAGCATAGCTTTAGAATACATGGATGGAGGGTCATTGGCAGATATCTTAAGAGTGCGGAGAAAGATACCGGAACCAGTGCTTTCACATATGTTTCAAAAGCTTCTACGTGTAAGAAAGTCGTGTCCTTATTTTGGCATAAGTCATGTCCTCATTTTGAACATGACCACTACGTGCGTCATTCTTTTTTCAGCTTGTTTAGGACTAAATTATTCTTAGTTTATTTTTTCACCTTCAAGGGACTAAGTTACTTACATGGAGTTAGACATTTAGTTCACAGGGATATAAAACCTGCAAATCTGCTTGTGAATCTCAAGGGAGAGCCAAAAATTACAGATTTTGGCATAAGTGTTGGCTTAGAGAATTCAATGGCTGTGGTTTGTGATACATGCTTCTTGTTTTTTATTCATTTTTCTCTGTCTGCTGTTTCTTCTGATGGTAATTTCAATTGGTGTTTGTGTTCATCATTTTCATGTCACTTAGTGTGCAACTTTTGTTGGGACTGTCACATACATGTAACCTGAACGAATTCGAAAGGACAGTTATTCTTATCCGGCTGATATTTGGAGCCTTGGTCTTGCTCTCTTAGAACGTGGCATGGGGGAGTTTCCTTACAGTGCTAATGAAGGACCTGTCAATCTTATGTTGCAGGTGAGGCAACACATTGATGTCAATTTGCTTCTGTGTTTGACTGGAAGTTTCTTCACAATGCATCATTTTACTATTCAATTCAACTTACTTGTCATTATCTTGACAGATCCTGGAAGACCCATCACCATCACCGTCCCAACACAATTTTTCCTTGGAGTTCTGCTCATTTGTCGATGCTTGCCCCCAGAAGGAACCAGATGCAAGGCCAACAGCAGAGCAGGTACACTGGTTGTGAACTTCTGATTGATTTGTTGCATTTTAAATGTTTAATATTTAATCAGTGACTTTCTTGAGTACTTTGGGCTTAATTAGTTAACTGAAATTAATTCTTCTTTTTTCCTGTAATTTGTTTGCGTTGCCATAGGTAGAGAATATTCCTGATTCATTTAATGGAGTGGAGGATTATTTCGGTTCGTTTGTATATCCTTTACTGGAGGAAACTAGGGGTCAACTGTCTGCAAGTTTAAATAGCATATCAAAAGCTCCTCATGCGGAAGTAGTGAGCTCTGTTCTAGTTCCTCCACAAAATGGAAAGCAGATATATGATGTTAAGGTTGATTATTGGAGAAATCTGCATGGTGGTCGAGGAAATGTCCCTTACAAAATTTGTCCAGCGGATATATTGTTGTTCACATATTTTATACCTGATACTGATTCTGATTTGCAATGGCTTCGAATAAAATGGACTTCACTAGCTAAAGTTCAAGCAGATAATCACAGCGCTGATCAGACTGCTATCTGTGTTCTAGCCAATTCCTCTTCGGACTTTCAACGAGAGATGTCATCAGCGAAGCCATTGTTTGTTGCTTGCATGATGAATTTAAGGACCAATGAAAGAATATTAAATTCCTTGCAAATGGATGCAAATGTGACTATTACTAATCAAGTTTTGGGCTGGTCTACCCCACTCCCTTCAATTTTTATAATTCTTCTTCTATCTTATACGATTACACGTTATTTAATTGCTCAACAGCATTTGTGAGTGAGCAAGAAATCCCATGCCTCAGCAACTTTCACTATAAAGCATATGCCATTGCTTCCTATGTTGATATTGACGACCACGTGGATCTATTTATGTCTTGCATCAAGATACAAGATATTCCTTCTGTTCCTTATGATTATCTCTATTAATGTTCGTGATTTCAGTTGGTCCCATCCGGATTGTACATCTTGTGAAGCAGAAGGTGGCCATTGTAGATTACAAGCTAACACCAATGAATCATCTCAAACTCAATGCTACGGACGCCCCAAACCAGGTTCGTATGTAATCCACAATTCAAATAACAGACAAAAAGATGAGTATAAGTAAGCTTAGCGGTAAGGAAGTCATTCTTGTGGCATCCCCGCTTGGGTCTAATTTCTACGGCTATTGTTGCAGTCCCATAGGTAGAGGGCAAAGACGGAGGTAGAGGTCTTTAAGCTTTTCCTGGCGCTTCTATAGGACAAATCAACAAAATTGCTATCACCACTTTCAATCTTTGCAGCTGCAGGATGTAATCTATTGCTCTAAAAGATGAATCTGACATGAAAGAATTTAATGACTAAAGCAATGAAGCTAAATAATTTTGCATTTTGCAGGAATATCAACCAAGTTTGTACCAACAGGTTAGTTTGTCCACTTTGTTCATGAAATTGCCTCCAATATTTTGAACAGGCGCACAGAATCAGATTACATTAATAATTCTTAATAATGTTGAAAAGGGTTTTTGATCTTGACATAAAGGAATATTTTGTGTAGGTGTAATGTTGGGTTCTATTCTTTTGGCCGGTGCAGTAGTTTCGATTTATGGAACTTATAGCTATGACAAAACAAGGAGGGAGTATCAGTCAAAGATTAACAAGTTTTTGGATAATTATAAATCTTTCAAGCCTACAAGATTTTCTTATGCTCATATTAAGAGGATGACAAACCAATTCAAAGACGAATTAGGCCAAGGAGCTTATGGAACTGTGTTTAGGGGAAAGCTATCTCCTGAAATTCTTGTAGCTGTTAAGTTACTCAACAACTCCAGGGGAAATGGAGAGGAATTCGTTAATGAAGTTCGAGCAATAGGCAAAATCCACCATGTGAATGTGGTTCGTCTCGTTGGATTTTGTGCAGATGGTTTCAGATGAGCTTTCGTTTATGAGTATTTACCAAATGATTCACTACAGAAATTCATCTCCTCACCAGACGACACCAATAACCATTTCCTTGGTTGAAAAAGACTGCAAGACATTGCTCATGGCATAGCAAAGGGTGTTGAATATCTTCATCAAGGGTGTGAACAAAGAATCCTCCACTTCGATATCAAACCACAAAATATCGTACTTGATCAAGACTTTAATCCGAAAATTTCTGACTTTGGATTGGCAAAGTTGTGTGGTAAGGATCAAAGTGCAGTGTCTATGACAACTGCCAAAGGGACAATTGGGTACATGGCACCTGAAATCTTCGCTAGGAATTTCGGGAATGTTTCCTACAAGTACGCGTTTACAGCTTTGGAATGTTGGTGTTAGAAATGATTGGAGGAAGAAAGATTGTCGACAAGAAAGAGGAGAACGATGAGCAAATATACTTTCCAGAATGGATATGCAATCTGTTGGAAGAAGGAGAAGATTTAAGGTTGGAGATTGGGGAAGAGAAAGATGCTAAAATTGCAAAAAAACTTGCAATTGTGGGATTATGGTGCATCCAATGGAACCCAATGGATCGTCGGTCGATGAAAACTATTGTTAAAATTTTGGAAGAGGATGGAGAAAATTTAACAGTACCACCTAATCCTTTTAGTTCCGCAAGCACGAATACAAAATTCCCAAGAAGGCACCTTCAACTAGAGATGGATGTAATAGAAGAATTAGAGTAATCATCTGTTGTTTATCAATATATATGTGTATTTGGGTAGTGTTATTTTTACAATGAAATAATTAAGAACTCGAACTTAAATAGTTGGTTTATGTAGATACTTTTTTCAAGTATTTTCATATTTTTTTATTGTGATTTCATAGGTTATTTCCTCCAATGAAGATATCCAATAAAGTTCGAACTGGTTTTTGCTGTTAATCTTTTTAGGATTCAAATTGTAAGAAGGGTTTCCTTTTTAGGGATTCAATAGGATTCTCATTAGATATACATTGTCTCAATCCTTGGAATTCTTGGGGTAGTATAGAAGTTCACACAGAAGTGTAACTAATTTGATTGCCTATTTCTCAGGTAATCCCATTTATTAATATTATCATTATTATCACATACAGTTCTCTAATTATATGATAAGTTATCAATCATACTCAGGAGACTTCAACAGAATAATTCATGGGTTCAGATTCATTGATTCAACCAATCATAAATGCATGTAACACAGCTTCAACTATCATAGCAAAAAAGTCTAGTAGACTGACATTTTTGTGATTTACAGGTGCCAATAGAATGAAGTTGCAAAATTTAAAGAGTATGTTTCACAGACTTACTACTGAACATGAATTTTCAATCAGGCAGCTTGTTTCGGTAAAAGCATCCAAAATAGATGACATTTCTAGCTCATCTTTCATCTCTATTTCATCTGGATAAAGCGTAGGCTTGGGGGGCAACTCTAGACTTTTCAAGTCTGCTTCGAGCATCTCAATGACTTTGTTCATTGGAGGGCGATCACAAGGTTTCATTTGTATACACCATAATCCCACCACAACCATCTGCTTAGCTATTTTATTTTCCTCTGCATGCACATCACTATTTGTTGCTACATTCCCATTGCAGATTTCATTGTAAACCCATGAAGGGAAGTAACTAGATTCGCTTGAATTCTCCTCCAACGCATTCAACTTCTTCCTTTTTCCCGATATTTCTAGTAGTAACATTCCATAACTGTAGATATCCGCTTTGTAAGAGACATTCCCGATGTTTCTGTAGAATAACTCTGGTGCCATGTATCCTATAGTTCCCCTTGCTGCAGTGAGCGACTTGATGCTATTATTTGTTGCATATAATTTAGCAAGCCCGAAGTCAGAAACCTTTGGAGTGAAATTTTCGTCAAGAAGAATATTGTGAGGCTTGATATCGAAATGCAGGATCTGCATGTCACAACCTTTGTGTAGATATTCAATGCCATGAGCAATACCGAGAGAAATTTCATATAATTTGTTCCAACTTAACAAAGTGGACCCTTCCTTATGAGATACATACTTATCAAGAGATCCATTAGGCATAAACTCGTACACAAGAGCACGTTTTGATCCCTCGACACAAAACCCAATTAGTTGAACTACATTTGTATGGTAAATCCTTCCAATCGTAGCAACTTCGTTAATAAAATCTTGCCCATTAGTTTTCGACGTGACCAATATCTTTATTGCTGCATCTTGACCACTGCGAAGTTTTCCTTTATACACAGAACCAAACCCTCCCTCGCCCAGCTTGTGCTTGAATCCTTCAGTCATTTTCTTAATCTCGGAATAAGAATATCTTATTGGCATTAGATTATTGTGATTTTCTAGGAACTCTTCAATTCTGTTATATCCCGATAAATGTCTGCTTTGCCATTTGTGGATAAGAAATCCAAGGACCAGTGGTGAACCACATAAAGTTCTGATGACACAATGAAGCAGTACTGTTTGAACAAAACACATTCAGAATATAAACACGGATTCAGAATCTGAAAGACAGAATTTGACTCTTACCAAGGAGAACAAGTACAGTTGGAAGTGACCCTACAAGAAATGCAAAAATCAGTGAACTGCCGAATGATTTTTCACTGGAAACAATTATTTGGGGTTTCAAGATTGAGACAAGAGAACCTCACTTGTAATTCGGAAAAACATCTGATATGCATTGGAAGAGCCTCCATGGATCATGTAAACAAGAAATTTAATTAGCATTAATCAGAGCAACTATTTACTATATCAAGTACAATAAAATAGTATATTTTCCTGTCTCAATAACATATAACCAAGCAGAATGAACTTAATTAACTTCATCATTGTTATATTTGTTATGAAACTTGGGGTGTGTAAATTAAAATAACAGTTACCTAAACTAAAGAACATTTAGCAACCATTCCGGTTTCACTCCAAATTGAAATGATTGGATTGAAATGAACAGCAGAGAGAGGTTCTGTAATTGCACTTCAATCACAATTCCAAATCCATTTTTATCCGACGAACCCTTAATGAAAAGCAATAAGTCACTATTACATTGATCAATTATTGAATTGTTGCTAGTTGTAACTGCTGAAAGTATTTGTATAGAACATTAATATCTTTAATTAGGAGCAAAATGATGCGATAAGTTTGATTACTAGCATATCTAGCAGAAAATTTATTGTACAAATCAGAGAAGGTACAGAACCTAACACTAGATAAGTATCATATGTTTCTCATTTTTATGCTGATTGCAGCATTATATGTGACAAAGATATGCCTAGTAAAAGAGTAATATTCTGTGAGCAGTTTTTGGATGAAAACATTCTTCACCTTGTAGTTGGCCTGATACAATTTAGGTATAAATAAAAAATGGAAATCCATAAACCTTGAAAACAAATAAGATAATACATACCTATCAAGTAGGTGCATCGAATCCCAAAGTTGAGATAGCAAACCCTTTTAAAATAATCTGTAACAAGGAAGAGTCAACAGAAGATTATGAGCAAATAGATGAAAAAACAGTTGTAGTGCAACCTACTCACCACTTATGCATTGAACGTTATTGTCTTCAAAGTAGCAGCCTCTGCAACTTCCGCAGTAAACATAGTGCCACGAAAGCTCAAACCCAAATGCCAAATCTCTATGAATATCAATGTAGGACTTGTTTGTATAATCCTTTTCTGGTAACAGACTCATCATTTCCAAGCTGCAATTGTTCATCAAATTCGTTAATAAGATTCCACCAACGTCCACATAAGAATACCTCTTCTGATCATTAGTAGTCCTAACGCAAGGAGAAGCGTCCACATACAGAGGAGATTTTGCAGGGCTGCTACAGGCCATAAAAGTCATAACTGTCGATAACATAGGGGAAAGAATTCCTGATGGACTGGTATTGAAGAAATGGTAAGTGTAAGGGTCTTGTAGAGAGAAGTTGTACGAAGTCAAAGGAATATGAGGAACGGAGGAGCAATCATCTGCAACAACTCCAGCATCAACCAATCGGATTGTGAAGTTATCATAATTGATAGCTTGGACATAGTACTTTCCTGAGTATAGATACAGAACTGTCGAATTACTCTCACAGTGCAGGCTGTATCTGCGATCTCCGCAGTGTTTCGGATCGGAGCTTAATCGGAAAGGGAAAGTGATGTTGTGGATGTTGCCACATGAAGAAGGGGAACAAAGATTATTATCCTTGCCATTGCAGGATGTGAGGAGTAGCAGTGGCAGCAAAAGAAAGGCTGTGCAGAGATGAATTCTTCCTCCGATCATGATTCAGGCAGAATTGCTGCTAAAAGAGTGGTCCAATTTTGACCTAAAAAAAGCAGAATTTCAATATAGCGTCCCTCCAGCAGAAACAAAAAAACTAGAGAATATGCAGAAAAATTGATAACAGATTCGAAAGAAAACCAAGTTAAATGATTTTCAGATGGATAAAATTTCCATACTTTGAATGCTTCTCGAGCAGCCAGCCATGGTGTAAATGTAATCAAATTGACTTTTTTTGGAAAGAGTAACTTTAGTCAAAGACAAGTGCTAAAGCAATTCTTCAGAAGGGACGAGCATTGACTTTCGTGACCATGATATGCCCGGATGCTTTTTATATTTTTAATTATAAAAAATATCATTAGAGAAATTATAATCACATTAATTTGTGAAATTTTCAAAATTAATTAATACAAAATTACCATACCACTGCAAAAGCTAACATTGATATAAACACCATACATATTATACATAATTAATTATAAAACAATAAAAAAAATCCTCTTGGCCAAATTATATTATTGACTTCTTTCATTCATAATAAAAAAAGCAGAGTACATGCATAAACTGGAAATTTCTAAATCAATAAATACACGAATTAATTCTTAGAGAGTTCACAATCCTACAAATTTTATGCGCTGAAATGAATTTCTCTATTACTTATAAAGTTAAAGCTTTCGGTAATAATATTTCATTGCTTTAAGACTTAAAATGTCATCAATTTTAAACATTTTTATAAAATCTTCTAAACCTACAGCAAGTCTAGCTGGGATGAAGCCGTAATTACAAAACAGGGGCTGAAATCAAATATCCCTTTTGATTTTTTCACTTTTATCCATTAGGGTTTTTTTTTTCATTCTCTGCTCTGCCTTGTTTTCTCTAACCAATGATTTCAAATGATTTTAGTTTTTTCACCTCCAATCCGCCTTTAGTTTGACCTTCAGGTTTGGCCAAGAACAAATTTGAACAGAATAGTTTACAAATTCAACTTGACAACTATAAGCGCCGGAATTTTCTATACTTAAAAAAAAAAAGAAAAAGAAAATAGTCGTACAACTCTCCTTACAGTCGTGCGACTGTAATTTAAAAATTACAGTCGTACAACTGTAATATCTGAAAAGTTGCAGGAGCCTATACCTCTGCAGCAGAAAAATGGAGGAGAGAGGGTGGCGCAATTAATGCGCCGGGATGGACAAGAAGCAAGCCAGAAAGCAGGGATAAAAAGAAGGAAAGGAAGGGAGAGAGAGGACAACTTGATTTCTGGTGAAAAATTAGAGAGAGAAGAGAAGGAAAGAGACAAGAAAAAGGGGAAGGGAACTTTGCTCAAGAATCCTCTTTTTCTCTTCTATTTCTTTCGAATTCTTTAGGATTAAAGCTAAAATTTGTTAGAAACCCTTAGGTTAATCAATTAACTTCACAATCAAATCAAAATTCCGAACTTAAA
This sequence comes from Euphorbia tirucalli, assembly GCA_039660915.1. Lineage (NCBI taxonomy): Eukaryota > Viridiplantae > Streptophyta > Magnoliopsida > Malpighiales > Euphorbiaceae > Euphorbia > Euphorbia tirucalli. Next base: position 21,376,118 of record CM077639.1, read on the forward strand.
TCATCAGAATCCCTAACATTTCGGATTTTTGGAACTAAAGCTTCCTCTCTTAATTTCAAAGGAAAAGTGCGAATTTGTGTGGATTAGAGCGACGCCAGGGGTCAAATCGACTTGGATTAGCTTCTAAAAAGGTAGACACTCCTTTTCCTTTCACTTTTTCTTGCTTTATGGGTGTTTGAAGTGAATTTTTGTGCATTTTCTGCTGTATTTTCGTGCTTCTGTTTCCGGAAATTAAGAACAGTCGTACGACTGTTCTTGGATTTGATGAACAGTATATACAGTCGTACGAGTGTTATTAATTTCCAGGTTGTTTTCTTCAGTTTTGATTCAAAATAAATTTTGATGAAATCTTTATTCTGGGCCGTTTACAGTCGCACGACGATAACTTACAGTCGTACGACTGTAGTTACAGTTACACGACTATAACCCTTGTCCCAGAATTAGAATTTCAGCCTTTAACCCAAAAAATTTCTAAAAATCCATAAAAACTCAGAAAACCCGAAAGTCATCAAAATTAATTTTGTTGTGTGCATTCACGACCATAGATTCAAATTTTCAGTAACATTGCATTTAGAACAATGCCACGACGGAGACCCAGTTCTCCCGAAAACCGACCCACCTCACATGTAAAAAAAATGCATGTAAACCGGAAAAATTGTTTTCAAAATGATTTTCCCACAAAACCAAAAATACAGAGATGTTTCAAAACATTTTCCAGGTCTAACCGGGCCGGCTAGCCGAGCCAACCCGGTTATCCTCTATATGCATGCCCCCAATTCTTGATTTCCCAATTCTGTCTATCTGAGTCCAACTTGTGGCGTGCCGTATAAATTATGCTAACCTTTGTTTTGCATCTTTTATTTGTGTACACTTTTTATTTTTATTTGTATTTTAATAGAATTAACCGTGTATTTAGGCGATTGTAATTATTTTTAGATTCTCGTGTATTCTAGGCGATTGTATAAGTGAGGCGAGAGATTTTATTTTTCCATTCGATTTGGTTGTAGGCCGATTGATATTTATTTCTTTCCTTCATTTTTTGTATTATGTATTTGTATGCGCGTTGTATGCCTTTTATATTCAATAAAATTGATAGCAGTCAAACTGTCACCGTAACCCTGTAGTTTGAACTTGTATGTCCCATGTCACTGATATCGGTGTCCAACACAGAGGCATGGTTGATCACCCTCTATATGTGTCAGGACATTTACTTGATCCTGAATGAACTGATGCTCACAAACAAGATCCAATCTTGTTTGGGTGTGGCCACACTCTTATCAGTAACATTCATCAAGAGGCCGGTGATATCGTCTCAGTAAACTACTGAGTGACATTCCCTTCTGCATGTCCATAGCACTGCCATGCTCACTAACACACCCGAACGTACCCATACTTGGCACCCTTTTATAGGCCCGTTAGGCATACACCAAAGTGTGCCACTTCACATGCAGTACCATCATATGGTCCGATCAAAGGACTTATACAAGTACTACACGAGAATCATTTGTGATACTATAGCATGTAGATTCCCGTTAAGTGGATCGATCCAATACCATGCCCTTTTTGCATATACCCATTAACCTGGTTAACATCCCATGTTCTATGACCGGTAAGACACTGCCATACAACCAGGCTAATGATAGTCTTTAGTTTCATTCATTCCCATGATTGGAACAGACTACGGATGATTTTATGGCCATATCGTTTTCCCTATCCATAGTCTTACTGCCAAGTGCATGACACTTGACAACATGGATATGGCTATGTACATTGGATACTTTATTTAAAATATAGTACAAGACATATAATAAATAGATTAATGCCTTTATCTATTGACACAAATTGTATAATACATAAAGTTCATATTAATGTACAAATGTATCATACAAACACAAGGACCAATGCCTCGGGACTAGGGCATTTCCAAAATTATGACATAGGGACCATGTGGTGTTCTCACAATAGATCAATCCAGTACCATGTAACCTAACATGCACCTATACCTTTGATTGACATTCCATGTCCAATGGTTGGTAAGCCACCACCATATAATCAAGGCATATACTAGTCTTTGGTCAAATCATTCCAATGATTCTAACTAAAGAGAGATGATTTTATAACTGGTTTTTTTCCCTACTTATGGCCTTACTACTGGAAGAACATTACCGAAAAACATAAGTTAAATAACAGTTAATGAATTCTCTTTATTTATTAAATTGCATAAGAAATATATTAAACAAGATTATGATTATAACTAAACATTTGGTTACATAATACAAGGACTCGGGCATACACTGACAATCTTCATAAAGGGTGTCGTTGCTTAGATCCTTTTTTTGGCCAAATATTTATCTCACGCCATGTGGTTTTTAATGAATAGGTGTATCCATATCAAGAGCTAACTCGTGTTCATCTACTATAAATACTAATCATGTGGTAACTTTTCCCACCCTTCCAAACTAAGAAACCATGCATGTCACGTGTACCACCCCCGCACCTTCTACAAACTGAGCACCATCACCTCTACCCACATTGTCCTCACCACTATGCCCATCACACTTCTCCTAGCCCACCAAGTAGTTATAGTCCATCTCCAGGATTACACTAGTTGTTGATCTCATTGATTTTGGTAATACTTCGGCTCCTTTAGAACCTCATCGAATGGTTGCTAGACCCTAAACTGGATCACTCAAACCTCGAGCTTTCAATACCACTATTTCACATGTGGATCCCATATGCTACTTGGAAATAGTTAAGCATGTGCATTGGCACACCGCTATGGCTGAAGAATTTAATGCACTAATTACCAACGACAAATGGGAATTAGTGCCTTCACCCTAGTTTACAAACATTATTGGCTCTAAGAGAGTTTACAAGATAAAAAAGAAAGGAGATGGCTTAATATATAAGGCATGCCTGGTTATTAAGGGATCATCAGTGCCCAGGCATGGATTTCATAGATAATTTTAGTCTTGTTGTTAAACCAACAATGATACGCCTCATACTCTCTATTGTTGTGTCACTTTCCTGGAAATTACTGCATTTAGATGTCTCTAATACATTCCTACATGTTGATTTGGAAGAACAGGTATTTATGTCTCAACCCACAAGTTTCATTGATCCTAACAAGTCTGATTATGTGTGTTCATTATGATAATCACTTTATAGCCTTAAGCAATCATCTCATATGTGGCATAAACTCCTTAACACTGCCTTCATTGAGTTTGGTTTCCGCTACTCTAAGGTTGATATTTCTCTCCATGTGTTTCGGTCATCCAATGTTATCATGTTTTGTCTAACCTATGTGGATAATCTATCGGTACTTGGTAATGATACATCTCAACTACATTCTATTGTTGATTGTTTTACAAAATCAATTTTCCATCGGATGAGTTTAATACTTTATGGGCTTGGAATTGACATGGCAACAAGGTTCATTATTCATTAATCAGCACAAGTACATTAGTGATATTCTAAATCGTGCAAATATGTCAAGGTGTAAGCAAGGCATGCACCTCTATAAAATTATTCACCACTGGGGGTGAGTCTTTAAATGATTGCACTTGGTATCAGAATATTTTTGGCGGACTACGGTATTTAACTATAACTCAGCTTGATGTAGCTTTTGTTGTTAATAAAGTTGCTCAATACATGCATAACTCTAACTTTCTCTTCCCCTTCTTTTTCAAAACTTGGTGCGTAATAATATACACACACTATAGAGCAGTGTACTTTGTTACTTAAATAATATATAGTAAGTAGAGTATCAATCCCTCGAAGACTAATTATGCAATAGGTTATCTATTAATCTAGGTGAAGAGTATTATATATGTGATTTTTTATGTGTAATCTTAAACCTAATACTAAGAAATAATTAAACAAAATAATTAAAACTAAGATTAAAATTCAAGCAGGAAGAATCGATGGTGAGACTAGCTAAGGCATATGGCTTCACTTAGCATTCATTCTAGCTATTTTCTCAAGTTATGCAATTAAACTTATTAAATTCTCAGGATAGCGAATTCCAAAAACAATTAACACTGGTTAGGGCTGCTAACTCTAATTCTCAACCTAAATACTTAAACTGGTTCGATCTTAAGTAATTAGATTGGAAAGCATTAAGCATTCGAAAACCTATAGTAAGCCAAAAATCAACGGTCATGCATTTTTCATGTTATGAAATTCTGATAATTCAGCCCTTTGGTCAATTATGAATTAACTAAAAGTGATGAAATTGATGGTCACACATTCAAAGCATTAGGCACTTATAACACAATCATGGAAATTAATACGAATTAATTGCATTAAACTAAAGAAATTACATGAAAATCCTACTATGGTGGAACTACTTCGTAATCAAATTATAAACAAACAAAAAGACTATAAGAGAGATGATAAAGAGAGGTTTAAGAATAAACCAGAAAAATGAAGATTCCAATGGTGACTTGTGGAGAGAAATCAGAAAGGAGGAATGGTGGCTTGAACTTTCAAAACCCTAGCTTTCTTGAATTTTCTCCAAAATCACGTTCTTGGTGTAGAGAGAAAATAAAATTGCTAAATAAATGAATGAATCCAAAAACATAAAAAATCTTCTCACCCCTTGAGAGCACATTTCTTTCTAAAGAAGAAGAGAGAGAAACTAACTCTCTACTTTACAAAACCTACTCTAACAAAAACTCTTAAATAAAAATGCCTAAAAATAAATCCTAATTAAGGAGGGATAGTTACAAAATAAATACTTAATCACTCTCCTAAGTGGAATAGAAAAGCATAAATAACAAAATAGTACTGAAAATTAAGTCTTCCAAATCCAACAATCTTGTAGGATTCATACTTGACCTAAGCCATAGGCATAGGATAAGACTGGTTTGCTTCTGCACTCTAATTTCTCCAAATTCTACTCCTCCTAAAGTATGCCTATGCCTTAAGACTTCATTGCTCCTGTAGATAGTGCGATTTAGCATCGGAAATACGTAATTTAGCCTCCAAATCCATTAAATACCAACTTCAATGCCCTAAATTGAGAAATAGAACAAATGAAGTAAAATCAACCTAAATTTAGGCAAAATAATCCAATTAACGCCTATAAAATTAGACAAATTAAGTATAACAAATGCGCTTATCACTCATGGTTGAATATTTCGTCCTTGTTCCAAGTTTACCTTACAAGGGTACTCAGATTCTGACTGGGGTGGTAATCCAAATGATAAGCGTTCCACTACGAGTTTATTGCTATCTTTATTGGGTCCAACTTGATTTTCTGGGTCTCTTAAAAGCCACATACTATTTCTCGATCTTTTATAGAAGCTGAATAGAGAGCTCTAGCTATAGCTACATCCGAGCTTTCTTAGTTCGTCATGCTCCTACATGACATTGGTTTCCCTCTCTCGAATATTCCAACCTTGTGGTGTGATAATCTTAATGCAACATATTTAACAGCGAATCCTATTTTTCATTCTCACACAAAACACTTGGAGATTGATTTTCATTTTGTGCGGGAACAGGTGGAAGTCGATCTTTGTTTGTTCGATACCTGCCTACTGATTCTCAATTGGTCAATTTACTTATAAAGGCCCTTCCTAAAGCTCGATTTTGACAGCTGTGTGACAAGTTGACCATCGGTTCACCTCCTGCTCAACTTGAGGGGGCATGATAGAGATATTGCTATAATTGTAATTATGTGTTTGTATTTTGGTTTACTTGTATATTTTCCACATATGTGTACAACTATATAAGCCATATTATTATCAATATAATACAAGGTTTTGCCCTAAATTACACTTTCAACAAATGGTATGCCATCTTTCAAAAAAAAAAAAAACATTTGAGTGTTCTATTATTGATTTAAATTTCTTTAGCTTATTAATACTTCCAACTAAATTACGTATAATCTGAATATATATTTGTAATATTGTGTTAATTAAAAATGTTATGTTGTTCAATTTAGTAAGCATATTTTACTATGAAACTTAATAATAAGGTAATTTTAAGCTTCACATCTCAATTTCTAGCGTCTTTTTTCCTTATAAAAGGACACCAGAAACTATAAATATAGCTGAAATAGATGCACTATCTTTATTGTACCTAAAGCATCTCGAAGGATTTAATCCATATCCATTAAGTACAAGCGAAAGGGAGGTCAGGAGGGGTTTAGTTAGGCATGTCAATGGAGTGGAGATCACCCATGCCCTGATAAGAGCATTTTATGCATGTAATCTGTCTTTGTTTATAAGCTTTAATTGCTATATTTTTGGATAACCTAGGCGGATTTACTTCATTTGGTGTAATTACTCGTGCTAGGAATTTTGAAGTTGAAAATGAGCTTAAAGAGCTAATTTTGGGAGCTTGGAGTGCATAAAGGATGGAGCTTGAAGTCATAACCTATGAGCATAGCTTGTAGGGTGCTGCTGAAGCTAGAAATTGACTTCGAAGCTGTTTTGCATAAGCCAAAATCCTGGATTAAAGAGGAGCTAAGAATTTGTAGAGTTTTTATGGGATTAGAAGACTTCCTAATTAGTTTTATTTTATTTGTATGAGCTTTTAATTCTATTTGGGATATTCTCTAATTTTCCTAATTAGAGTTTTATTCTATTTAGGTTTTTATTTCTTTCTCCTTTCTAACTTCCATAAGAGGAGTCTTCTTCTTCTTATTGGTAGAGGGGTTTAGGTTTTAGTTTTCTTTTCTTTCTCTCATGGAGAGATAATTTTCTCTTCTAACTAGAAGGAATTAGGTCTTATAGGATCAACTGTAAGATTCAACTGTTCTTACTTTCTTCTTTAATTCAAGTAATTGATTTCATTCTGTTCTTATTACTTTTGCACGATTTAATTGAATCCTTGATTTAATTTCATACTTGTGATTGATTTGCTAGTTAGGTGATTAAATACGTAATCGTTTAATTCACTTAACCTAAGTAGCGAATAAATGGTTAATTATGGACAAGTTTTTAATTCATGTTATGGATGAAATTGATATGCTTTAAATAATCCCGCTTGTGTAATTATTGAGTAGAATTAATGTCTCTTTCATGTGTTAATGCTTTTGATTGAATTAAATTCCGAAGATTGTTTGGAACTGTTCGATTAAATAGAGATAATTAATGAGCTTCTCTTGGTTATCTATTCTGTAAGAAGAGATTAGGTGATTCATGCTTTGTGATAGCCATAGCTAATTTATTTGAATGTATTGAAGTTATCCTTTATGTTTGATCGATGATCGGTTGGTTTGACTCAAGACTTGAATCCGTCTTCTAGCTGGAATCTTTCTCATATAGACTTTATCCTATTATTTTGTTTTTGCTATTTTTAAGTTTTAGTTTCAATTTACAAACATCCCATTTTAATTTTCCTGTTAAATTTTAGAAGAAATAATCCAGCCAATCCCTGTGAATTCAACCCTACTTCACCCTTGCTACATATTTTCGTTTTGAGGAGTAGGTATTTATTTTTAATGTTTACGACACGCATCAATTTTGGTGCCATTGCTGAGGATTGGTGTTCAATTGGTTTATTTCTTTTTATTTTTATTTTTGGCAATTTTGGGAATTCTAATTCAGTATGTTGATGAGTTCCAATGGAACTATGACCCTTATGTTGATCCATTTAATCATTCTTATCCCAGTTTTCATTATGAGAATCAATCAAATCACAAATATTATCAATCGTCTTATATTGATCAATGTTCATCAAGTTCAGGTATGTCTCTGGAAGATATTGTTTATGCTTTAGCTGATAACTTTCAACAATTGCAGCAACATACCTTGAGATTTCAATCAGAAACACAAAATAGTCTCAAAAATTTGAACTCACAAATGAGCCACTTGACTGCGGTCATAGGTAAGTTAAAAACCCAAATTTTGATTCAAGATTCTGAGTCAGTGCAGAAGAAAGAAGAGTTCATAAAGCTAGTGTTAGAAGAAGAAGAAGAAGATCACATAGAAGACATAGTAATTGATGATAAGATTTCCACCATTAATGATAAATTAATCTATGAAAAAGATTTTTACATCATGAATTTAAATGATGGGGCCGTAATAAAATCAATTTCAATATTATCAAGTGATTTACCTATAGAGACCAATTATATAAAAAACAATATGCATGAAGGTAATAGTACTAATGAAATTGAATTTGTTTTTATTATTGACATGATTAATTCTAGTGTGCAGAGAAAAGGCATGGGAGATTTATTTGAAATTTCATATGCTTATAATTGGGATGATCAAAAGGATGAATGAGTGGGAGTTAGATAATGCAAAATTGCAATTGCCTAGCCAAAGACAATAAAGAAAGACGCTCTTTTAGGAGGCAACCCAAATTCAATTTATTTTAGTTTATTTGCTTTAATTTTATGCTTAATTTAATGTTTTTAGTTTAGCCTTTTAGGTTTTTAAAATAAATTTTGGGTTATTTTCATCACCTATGATCATGCTTTAAGTCACTAATTAATTGTTTTTATCGTGTGGAAATTTCAATTAAGCCAAGATCACGGCTTATGCAGATTTTCCCGAATCATTGATTTTTGTCTAAAGGAGTAACTTAAGCCATGATCTAGGATTGAGGACATAACTCTTCTGTTTCTTTTTGGAGAGAATCCAAAATTTTATGTCTTTTAATTTTTATTCATAATGAAAAAAATCAGAAAATATATAAAAAAAAATCCCTAATGCTTCTACTTTCTCTCTACAGATCGACCCCCTTGAGACAGCAACCAGCCGCCTGCTCACCGCCACTATTTGCCTCGCCTTCGTCACTACCGCCCCCTTCTCCAATGCGACCAGTGTAGCCCGCATCTGTCTCCGCCGATGAAGCAGTCCGCCGTAGCTGTATTGCAGATCGTGAATTGCGAGACGCGCCCCTCGCTGCTGCTCCTCCCGCCCTTCCCGATGTTCGTCGCGTCCGTCTCCTCTAAGCAATGTCCGCCAGCAACGCCTGAACCAGCCACTGATCCATCTCCTTCTCCACCTCTAGCCACTTTGCCCGCCACCATTGCTAAACAGAGACGCAATCTAGCCACAACCGTCGTCACTCCACCTCTTTCTACCGTTGTTCGCCCCACCAAAGACTCCATTCCGGCAACTGAGTCAACTCTGGCTAGCAACAAGTCCATCGCCTCTAGTTTGCAATTTCTTCCACTCTTACTTGCTTTTTCAAATCTCTGCTGAAATTTTATATGTCTAGTTTATAAGTTGATTTGGGAATTGAGATGGAATTGGACTAAGCATTGTGCTTTAATTTGTTGATAAAATTTTGAGAATATGTTGAATTGAAATTGCAGAATTTGATTACTTAGGATTGGTGTTTACTGATGATTTTATGCTATATGAGATTTTGATCAAGAGTATACTGCTATTTTATGCCTAATTAGTCTTTATCTTGCTTGTTGAGTGTTAGGCAAATTGGTTTATATTAATGTCTGAATTACTATTCAATTTCAATTGCTTATTCATTGTAGTGTAAACTTATTCCGTTCTAAGTGCACTCGATTATTGTTCTTGCATTATTGCAGCAATTTATGCAGCAATTAGCTAGAGTTGAGAATTTATGGCTGAGCTGTGCAAAATTTAAGAGCAAAATCCCCTGTGCCTCTCTTCTCTATTGTAGCATTTGGTCTTCAGCACCCTTACACCAGGGGAGTTCTGCTCTTACTTTCTTCCTTTATTTTATTCTGGTTTGTGATTGCTATACTGTCTTGCACATTGAGGGCTATGTGTAGATTTAAGTAGGGGGAGGGGTTTCACATTATGAATATTATGAATTTGTGAATATTATTTGAATTGTTTGAATCTCTTGCAAACTTAAATTAGCTCCAACTCCTTCGGAAATTTTCATTCTTTTGCAATTGTAGTTCCAAAATTTTTTCTTCTATGTCTTGTGTACTTGTTAAGGGAGATGTTTGCATAAATAAAGCATGAAGCTCTAGCTAGTTGAATTCATTGTGATCATGGACACTTGAATTGAGATGTATCACTTAGAGATATAGGCTGTATAAGAAGCTTCTTTTGATTGACCATAAATTAAGGGATGAAATAGACAATATGCACGTTTTTTATTATGAATGTTTGTGTTAATTAAAAAATAAAAAAAAAACTCAAAAAAAAAAAAAGAAAATTCATATGAAAATTCTATTCCGCTAGCTTGATTTTTGAATCCAAGTTATGAATAGTGCTAGTAGCCGCTTAATGGATATGCTCAGCTAAGTAAGTTAGGTGCATTGTGTTTGCTCCATTTTTGTTATCCATTCGAAAAAGCTACAGCATCTTAAGTAAGGTTAAATGTTGTGAAAAATAAATAAACAAATAATGTAAGATCACAAAGTGATCCATTAGTTGTTTGTGCCTTAGGTAAATTGTGTGCTTATTCAAGTCTTATTGTCCCTTGTTTATGTTATTGATTAAGAAGCGATTAGGGGTCTACTATCCTAGTGATGCAAATCATATTCTAGTTGTTAGTTGAGTAACTTTAAATGCATTAGTTGGGCTAAGTGCCAAGTTTAATGCGTCTCTCCCTCGATAAGTGTGCTTGATTTATTAGTTGATTTTTGGAGCTATGATTTATGAGATATAATGTTCTTTTAATTGTCTTTGGAGTTAGGCTTGTTTTGTTTGCTTGAGGACAAGCAAGGTTTAAGTGAGGGGAATTTTGATAAGTGCATTTTATGCACGCAATCTGTCTTTGTTTATAAGCTTTAATTGCTATATTTTTAGATAACTTAAGCTGATTTACTTCATTTTGTGTAATTACTCGTGCTAGGAATTTTGAAGTTGAAAATGAGCTTAAAGAGCCAATTTTGGGAGCTTGGAGTGCATAAAAGATGGAGCTTGAAGTCATAACCCATGAGCACAGCTTGTGGGGTGTTGCTAAAGTTTGAAATTGATTTAGAAGCTGTTTTGCATAAGCCAAGATCCTGGCTTAAAGGGGAGCTATGAATTTGTAGAGTTTTTATGGGGGGAGTTTTCAGGTTTTAGTTTTAGTTTTCTTTTCTTTCTCTCATGGAGAGATAATTTTCTCTTCTAGCTAGGAGGAATTCGATCTTGTAGGATCAATTGTAAGATCAACTATTCTTACTTTCTTCTTTAATTCAAGTAATTGATTTCATTCTGTTCTTAGTACTTTTGCATGATTTAATTGAATCCTTGATTTAATTTCATACTTGTGATTGATTTGCTAGTTAGGTGATTAAATACGTAATCGTTTAATTCACTTAACCTAAGTAGCGGATAACATGGTTAATTATGGACAAGTTTTTAATTCATGTTATGATGAAATTGATATGTTTTAAGTAATCCCACTTTTGTGATTATTGAGTAGAATTAGTGTCTCTTTCGTGTGTTAATGCTTTTGATTGAATTAAATTCCGAAGCTTGTTTGGAACTGTTCGATTAAATAGAGATAATTAATGAGCTTCTCTTGGTTATCTATTCCATAAGAAGAGATTAGGTGATTCATGCTTTGTGATAGCTATATCTAATTTATTTGAATGTATTGAAGTTATCCTTTGTGTTTGATCGATGATCGGTTGGTTTGACTCAAGACTTGAATCCGCCTTCCAGCTGGAATCTTTCTCATATAGACTTTACCCTATTATTTTGTTTTTGCTATTTTTAAGTTTTAGTTTCAATTTACAAACATCCCATTTTAATTTTCTTGTTAAATTTTGGAAGAAGAAATCTACCCAATCTCTGTGGATTCAACCCAACTTCACCCTTGCTAAATATTTTGGTTTTGAGGAGTAGATATTTATTTTTGGTGTTTACGACACACATCATGCCCGTGAGTACTCACTTCATTATGGTAGGGAAATTTCGGTTTCTTATCTCCACGAGACGGGGACGAGGATTAAATTATTTTCATTTTCATTAATGGATTGGGGACGCCCCATGGGGATACCGTCGTGTATAGTCTTACATTTTTTTTTTAATACATACATATATGCAGTTGAATTTTATTACAAATAAATTATATCTTCCCTTACTGTAAGCAAATTCTAATAACTTAATTACTAATACTCAAGCAAAGGGGTGCATTGAGAGACACTTGATCCTCCAGCCGCCGGAGAAAACCTTAACTTGAGACTTCTGGCAGCCCCTATTGAAGCCGCCCCCAAATTATGGTGGAGGATTTGCAAAAGTAAAAGATGAGAGTTGTTGTTGAAGATAACCCAACTTTCATAATTTTTTTAGTTGCATTTAAGGTTTTTTTTTCACTTATTAATCCTAAAACTAAAACTCTTCTTGTTTTGCACTCACCCTCCATATGATATGGCCCCACTTCCTTTCTTTCATTACTTTATTTCAACCATTGTAATAATACTAACTTTATTTATAATTCTATATTTGTTATTGAATTTTTAAGTATTTAGCTGACTTAGTATACCATAATTAATTCATTGTTATATATATTGAAATTTATTACATATATTTTTATCTTTTTATTAATTTTTAATGCATGCTAAAATTATTCCTACTTCCTAGTATCTTCATTTTTACTTGAATTATTATCTATTCAATTCTTATTTGTTATTTTTTTAAGGATCCCAAGGTCAAGACAAACTATAGACTTCGACAAGAGTTTACAAAGAATTGAGAAATTGAACACCAAACTTGTACTACTCGAACTAACCCTTGTTGACTAATTCTTTTTCTTATAATTCAGCCATTAGTATCAATTAAATTATGATATTATTTTTTACAAACAAAACTACATAGTATTATATACAACAATCAAGTTGGCTTAAGAAAAATCCGAGATTAATTTCTAAAAACACTCATGTTAGGATTGGACCGGAAAACACCCACTGGCAGCAAACCACCGGAGTTGTGAGCACGGGTTTTTGCCCGACCTCTATGATAAAAACCTGTTGTTACCTGTTAATCAGATGAACGTGAGTCAGATTTGAGAATGAGCAGAATAATGCCCAGAATATTCTCAAATGGCTCGAAATTCAGAAGAGTCCTTGGTCCAAAACCCCGAGAAGAGTCAGTCGAGAGATTAGGAAGTTTAGGTGCACGTGCAGGCTCTATCTAAAGTCGCACGACTATAGTCTACAGTCGCACTACTATAACAACTACAGCCGCACGACTGTAATACTATAGTCGCATTACTATAGTTAGAGCCGTGCGATCTAGTTTTGACTCAGCAGATTTGCGAGAATTAGGGCGACCAAAAGAAACAAAAAAGAGGCAGAGAGCATCGAAAAAAAAAGGGGAATTGATTCTGGAGAAGAAAAAAAGAGAGCTTTCTAGTGAGAGAAAGAGGAACTTTTAGAGAGAGAAAGGAGAAAAACTAAGGGAAACCAAGGGGAATCAGAACAAAAACATATAGAAATATGCTAGAACTTCGAGTGAGGGCTTGGAATCAGGCTTTCGTTCAATCAAAACCATTCTCGGGTTTCATTCGGGTCAATTCAGGATGCACGTTTGAGAATTTCGAGTCGTTTGGAAGTTCTAGGGGGATTCCGGCACCCACATCCGACTCCAGTTATCAAGCATACTGGAACGCAAAAGAGGTAACTCTGAGAGGCCTTAAAACTCATTTCATGTTGATGTGTGATTGATTTTGTATTTAAAATTTTTATCCAGAAAACTATCTGTGCAACTACAGTCGCACGACTGTAATCATAGTCGCACGACTATAGTTACAATCGCACGACTGTAGTTGCTTGGAACACAGCTGTACGACTGTATATTAAAGTCGCACGACTGTAGTTGCTTGGAACACAGCTGGACGACTGTATACGACCCACACAGACATTGTCGCGCGATGCTGTCATGGAATCAAACCTGTTTTTGGCATGTTTACTGCTTTTTAGACCATGGATGAATGTTTGGAATTAGGAACCCCCATGAATGGAACCCCGAGTTCCGGGATAACCGACCCACTAAACCAAAGAAATTTGCATGTAATTAAGCCAAATCTTTTCCAAAATTATTTTCAAGCACAAAAACCTACAGGGCGTTTCTAAAACCGTTTTCCAGGTCTAACCGAGTAAGTCACCCGGACTTCACGGTTATCCGCTAAATGTATGTTCCCACTTCCTAAAATCCCCATTCTGTCTTGTATGAGTCCTATATGTGTTTGGGATATATATGTGCTAACCCATTTGTTTTGCAGCTTTATTTCTCTTTATTTTTATTTTGGATGTTTTTTATAGATCAACTCGTGTATTCTAGGCGATTTTATTTTTTTAGATCCTCATGTATCTAGGCAATTGTAACGGTGAGGATGAGAGCTTTTTTTTCATGGGTTGTAATATGGCCTCTATTTCTTTTCCTTTTGGTTTTGATGTATGGTTTATATTTCCGCACTTTAATTTTATGTACTTTATTCCTGTCATCTGAATGAGCATGGGCTAATAGTAAAGGATTAAATTGGGTAGAGAAAGATAATAAATGAATAAAATATTGTCATATATACTTATAAATGAATACAAGCTTGAGGTTGAATAGGTAAGTTGCCCGAACCCTAAATCTTTGGATTAGGTACAGTAGTCTACGCTCGGTAGGGAGCTGTACCGGAATTTCCTGGATGAGCTGATCCGGGTGGCGACTCTGTCACTGATCTTGAAGTTTAAGTTTCGAGGCCTTTAAGTAATAAAATGAGAAAAGGTTTTCTACAAAAGGGATTTCCAAACAAGTCAATGGTTTTCCTAAATAAGATCATCAAACCCCGTTTTCAAAACACTAAACTTTTCTACTTCTCTTTTTCCCCGGTTCGCTTCGCCGTGTTCCGAAAAAGGTCGTCTGCTCACAGTGGCGACTCTGTTGGGGATAAAGTTCTTAAAAAGCTTTTATAAAAACTTAAGGAACTTAGGCAACTACTGAAATATAACCTCGCTTGTAGTCACTTACTAGTCCATAGTACCTTATTTTATTCACACTTGCATATTATGACATTTTCTTCTTCTCAATCCCTCCAACACATGATTAGCCCGGTTTATGTTCGAAGGTGACCTACCTCTTCCACTAGGATTGGAGGCACTCGAGGGGGTAAACCACTCATAGCACTGCATGAACCTTACATCGTGCTCTACGATGAGGAGTGTATTTTCGCTATGGGAACCTGTACGACCTTGGTTTGACTCATACCCATATGTAATGACCTAATAACTTCCCCTTAGGATTACCAAAACATATATTTGAAATTGGATATTGAGAGTGCACCTTTGGTATCCCCGGTTGATACCAAAGAGACCCAGGAAGAATGCTTGACCAATCGAAAGGAAGGATAAGGTTGGAAGGGTGAGCATGTTGTTGCGTGTGATAACGTTTGTCCTATGGTGGTTTTATTTTGACCTTTTGCATGAAACATCGAACACGCATAATCATTTATATGCCATTCTAACCACATCTTTGTGCAGCCATTCTCAAAACATCAACATATGTGTGACATAAATGCTAACCACGTTTTCGTGCAGCCATAACATTTTATTCGTATGCCATCACATCTCGCGTGTTGACATTCCCATAAAGCATACACGACACCATCTTGTATGTCATGCATCCTAACCACGTCTTTGTGTAGCCACTTGCATTCTGTGTGACATGGCCATTCATCTCATCTCATCCCATCTAAAATGAAAGGATGTTCTAAGTATGCCCTTCACAATCATTTCATCTCA
This sequence comes from Euphorbia tirucalli, assembly GCA_039660915.1. Taxonomy (NCBI): domain Eukaryota; kingdom Viridiplantae; phylum Streptophyta; class Magnoliopsida; order Malpighiales; family Euphorbiaceae; genus Euphorbia; species Euphorbia tirucalli. The sequence goes on from CM077639.1 coordinate 21,391,737, forward strand.
TATCGAGTGTCCTAAAACTACCCGTATTTCACCCGTGCACCAGATTGCACTTGGCCATTTCATTACATCATTTCACTCATTAGAAGACTGTGACGGTCTTAGGTTTATATTCGTGTGGTGGGTCACACAATGTCATTACATGGCATCATGTCCATACATCGTTGGTATCATAGAGATGCCGATACCTTGCTTGTGTGTCGCGATCCATGTCGGATCATTCCATAACATTGATGATTCATTCGAGGTACTCCACGAGTGCCGAACTATTATATACATGTAGGGGCATTTCATAACATTACCAAGTCATGCAAGGTGCTCCATGAACACTGAAATTCTGTCCGTGTTTCGAGTTACACGCGACTTGTTTGTGACATCACTTTATCCAAGATGACATAAAAGCATTGGACCTCTGTTTAAGGAACGGCTCCCATATGACCACTTCATATCATCTCATTGACCTACGAAGCGTCGAACCTCTGTCCGTGTATCGATACACATGTGACCATTTCATGACATCCACTAGGTGCCCCGAAGGCGTCGAACCTCTATCCGTGTGACGGCTCACACGTGATGTTTTTGCATTGTCTTTCGTATAGTATGGGGTATGCTTGGAACGTCCAAAATAAAAAGAATGAAAATATAAAGGTCATTTTCATCATCATCCCCATCCATGAAACATTATTCAATCATGAACATAAACATACCATACACGCCACTTAGTGCGTCGAGTTTAGGTTCATCACATGCTTCCGAAATTCTAACCTCATATTGAACGTGTAGTTTGGAATCAAACCTCGAAGCGGTTAGTTCGTGTCGAGTCAGAGCCGAGTCAACCAGTTCAGTTAGTTGAATCAGAACCAATCACCATGGAAGGGTTCAATTCAGGGTCAGATTCAGATCGGGAGGTTGAGGTTCAGTTGCCTTCTTTAACGGTTGATAGTCAGACTTTGTTGGAAGAAGCAAATAGATCAGAAATGGCTGACGGAAACAGTGGGAATACACCTTTTGACATGGTAGCTTTTATGAGGAGTTTTCTGAATTCTGATGAGTTTAAGGCTACCCTGAGAAAGCAAATACAAGCTATAATGACCACCGATGAGGGTCAGACCATTCAACTGGCCCAAGCCCCGGTCGAGAATAAGGGAAATATTGTTCAGGCGGTCCCTAGCTCAGGAAGAAGTGTTCTAGGAAGTGGTAGAGGAATTCCTCACAGAGAAGTTAATCGTCACTCTAAGCAGGATGAATCTTGTAAGAGAGCTGGGGAAGCTTCGATCGAGACGGATGCAAAAAAGCATCTCAAGGGGAAATTTCCTGACTTAAGGGCTTTGCTGCCAAAACTGAAAGAAGCGGTACATTACAATCCCATTAAGTGTGCTGACTCGGCTTCTCTGATGGCAGAAGGGGGAGAACCATTACCAGTAGGTTTTCAGATACCACGTTTACCCCTTTACACTGGGGAAGGTCCACCAGAGGCTCACTTGGACAGCTATGTGAGGATTATGTCCAGTCTAAGAATTGGGAAGAATCACCTGCTGAATATGTTCCCTACTACCTTGAGAGATGCTGTTGCCAAGTGGTATTCAAAAATGCCGATTCATACCCGCTCCACATGGGAAGATTTATCTGAGGCATTTGTCAAGCAGTATGCCTATGACGCTCAGGTGGAAGCTACTCTAGAGGATTCAGAAAGGATGCACCAGAAGTCGAATGAATCCTTCTCATCTTACTATAAGAGGTGGATGGACGTTGTAGGTGGGGCTCCAAGGCCAGAATCCCTCTTTGTGAAGCTGGTTGATGGCAACTTACCTCTTTATATGGAGAGGCTGAAGCTGAAAACATTCCACTCTTTCAATGATGTGATTAAGTTTGCCAAGCGTATCAAAAGCTATGAAGAAGAAGACCATATGAACAAACAGAACTAGGGCGCTTATCGAGACAGTCGAGGGTACACACAAGGTTACAATACTGGTAACTCCATAAACATACCGTCTAGGTCTAGTTTAAAACCGGCTCAGAAGACAGTTTTAAATTGGGTGACGAAACCAGGTGTGGCTGCTATAGCTTAAAGCAGATAATCAGTAACCCCTCGGAGACTCATTAACCCATGGGCGGAGCCTTTGCCTCGCATCTTTGCTAAGTATAGGAAAGCTGGTTTACTTCAGAGTTTGAAGCCATACGTACCTCTGTCCAAGTCAGAAAAGGACAACTTCTGTACCTACCATGTGATAGCAGATCATCGCACAGGCAAATGCACCGGTCTAATAAAAGCCATTCAGCGGCTGATTACTGAGAAGAAGATCGTCGAGCCACCCTTGAAGGCAAGTATTCAAAATAACCCCTTAACCAACTGTGAGGGTCCAAATCCACTGTTGTAGTGGGTGATGCGGTAGTTAGAGAAGACCCTCCGCATGTGGAGGACGACAAATATTTTGATGTATATGTTTCCTCTATTTCATCATGTGAACAATTCAACCATAGGGCATTTAATGCGATTTGATTTCAATTACTTATGTGATATTTTTCTAGATGGAACTATGCATAGATATAAACATTCATTTAATTTCTTTAGCATACATGATGCATCAATGCATGAAATAAATCTAGGGACAGATGATGACCCAAAAATGGTATTCGTTTGGAAAGTCTTCATGCCTAACGAGAGAAAAGAAAATTGCAAAAGTACCACAAATGCACATGGAAATCTTTGCCTGACTATATGGTGTCGTGCCGAGGTGATTGAGAAATTACTGAACACCAAGTTCCAAAGGATTAGAAGAAGAAACCAGCCAAGCAGGAACTCCATAGACTCAAACCAGAAAAAGGAGGGTTCTCACAACATGGGGAATTAACAGTGTTAGCAAAGCAAGGCCACTGGCGAAGAACGAACATCATTTCATGGTGGTAACCGTCAACTACTTCTCAAAGTGGGTAGAAGCGGAGTCATTTATGAATGTCACAGCCTAAATAAAAAAAAAGTGTTATCATCTCATGACCGATGATGGAGTACAATTCCAAGGGGCAATAACACGGTGTTCCAGAATAAAGGGTTGGGCATCATAGATCATCTCTGCATCTCCCAGAAGCCAACAAGGCGATAGAAGCGGCCAATAAATCCATCAAAGGGATTCCATCAAAAGTGGTAGTTACCTATAGAGTTTGGGTCGACATATTACCATTTACTTTGTAAAGACACAGAACTAGCATCAGAGCAATGCCATACTAGTTAGCCTATAGGGTGGAAGTGGTTCTACCAGGGGAGACAAAAACCAAGCCGTCAACCCCATCAATCAAGACAAGCTCAGATGATGCCATGTGTAAAAAAAAAAAAAGAGTCCGATGGATCGAAAACCGAAAAGGCGATCCATGCAAAAGTTAGGATAGTGAGGTGAGCACCATCAGCGGGAAAATCTGTAAGGACAGGTTGGTGGCAGTCGTGGATTCAGTCGAGATGGATACCATTACTGATTTTGTTCTTAACTTCATTTCATCTTTTGATGTGCATTGTGCTAAAACATTATTAATGAATGATGAATGAATGCTTGGCTCTATTCATTCAAATGTCCCAAGTCTGCTTGAAATTGAATTCACAGCATGCGTATATGGCTATACACACTCTTTGTTTGCATGCATCTCCCAAAAAAAAAAAAGAAAGAAGAAGTCCGATAGATCGAAAACCTGAAAGGGTGGTCTATGCAAAAACTAGGACACAAAATAAAGTCTGCTGAATTGAAAACCCGAAAGGGCAGTTCAGGCAAAAGTAAAGACAGTCCGGTAGGCCGAAAATCCAAAAAGGCGACCTATGCAAAAGTTAGGACATAAAATAAAAAATAGAATAAAAGTCATATAGTAGCATCAAGCTCAGATAACCAATCCTCTAAAGACTGAGGTACCTTAAAGTCAGCACCTCATGTCCACGTCTCGTGGGGCAAGCAATCAGGTCAGTTAGCCAAACTCTGTAGCAAGCATCTATCTCTACAGGCACAGTACTATCATATCTCAGAATCTCGGTGTGAATAAGATGCATCCACTGATGCTGCACGTGTCGAGGCCACTGTGATGTAAACGCTCTACACTTGGTGGTGCATAAAGATCGAAGGACCCCCTACAGCTGACCATACTGTCCGCACAGCCGAGCGGGAGAGTAGGAAGTTACGTGGGTCAATCCAAGCAGCTGGACACCTCTGACCTAGGTCTCAGTTGTCACATCAGAAATATCCCACTAGGGGCAAACCCATGGAATAGGGATGTCAGTCCGGCTCCTTAGCCAATCAAACCAATTTGGTGTAGGGCGGCTCCAAGGTGTAAATCACCCAAGCCATCAAGTACATCACGAAGCAAGACCCATGCAAGGGCCAAAATGTGTAAAAGTCAAAGAAAGTAACCCACAAATGGGTCAATACATCACAAGAGGAAAGACGGAGAAACAAGCCTAAGGAGGTGCAAATCCGGCATCAGCATCATCACCTTCATCATCTCCTAGCTCCTCGGTCGGGTTCTTGCTCACATGCTCACCCACAATCCCTGTCTAGTCCTCCAAATTGTCCACCCAATCTCTGAAGGTCTGATTCATGATCTCTAACTCGGTGACCCGTTGACACAACTGGTCAATCTCCACCCTCAAGCAAGTGGACTCTCGGCGCTCAATTCCAATCATCGTCTGCACCAAGCAAAACATAAAAAACACCATAATCACATGCATATGCATCCAAGACATACACACATACATACATTCGAAACATACATACACACATGCATACATGCATCAAAGATCAACCCAAGTACAGGTACTCGCTATCATCATCGGGCTGTCTCGAACCATGAGCACTCCGAAAGCGGAAACAACCTGACACTGGGGCATCCTCTAATCCCAAGTAAGAGAATTTTCTCAATTTTTAGAATTCATATTTATGCTGATATAATCCTGAGAAGGGTATTCCTTGCCTTTTGCTGGTATCGAGGGGTAAGATATTCGGTCCATATTCATTCTTGATCGAAGGGGCAAAAATTTTTGTTTCCAAAATTATCAATCAAGGAACGAATACGTACCCGAAACAACTTCAAAACTTCAAAAGAGACAATCAAACTTCTCAAATCATCAAAGCATCTTTCCCCAGCAACACAAGCTTCACAGGTAGCACTATTATCCTTTCCTTCAGTGACACAAGTCCCACTAGAAGTGAAATGACCAAAATGCCCTTCTGTTAGCGACCAAACTACCAGATGGCGAAAACACCTTCCCTTTAGTTACACAAGCTTCACGGGAAACCAAATCGTTAAAATATTTTTTCCTTCAGTGACACAGGCCCCACTAGAAGTGAAATGACCAAAATGCCCTTCTGTTGGTAACCAAACTACCAAATGGCCAAAACACCTTTCCTTTAGTGACATAAGCTTCACGGGAAACCAAATCATCGAAAATTTCTTCCTCTAGTGACATAGGCTCCACTATAGGTGAAATAACCAAAATGTCCTTTGGCTAGCCGTCAAGCTACCAAATGACCAAAATACCCTTTTCCTCATAATAGGGGATACCAAATCACTAAAACTCAATTCTTTTAGTGACATAGGTCCCACGAGAAGGAAACGACCAAAACACCCTTCCTCTAAAGGACACCAACTTTACAAGCTACAAAATTACCAAAATACCCTTCACTTTCATGAACATCAATTCACAAGGAGAATCTAATCTGGGCAAAGTCCTCTGCTTCGCAATGGAGTCGAAGCACGTCCCTGGAGCACTAATCCAATCTGGGCAAAGTCCTCTACATCGTAATGGAGTCGAAGCACGTCCTTGGAGCACCAATCCAATTCGGGCAAAGTCCTCTGCTTCGTAATTGAGTCGAAGCACGTCCCTGGAGCACCAATCCAATCTGGGTAAAGTCCTTTGCTTCGCAATGGAGTAGAAGCACGTCCTTGGAGAACCAATCCAATTCGGGCAAAGTCTTCTGCTTCGTAATGGAGTCAAAGCACATCCCTGGAGAACCAATCCAATCTGGGCAAAGTCCTCTGCTTCGCAATGGAGTCAAAGTACATCCCTGGAGAACCAATCCAATCTGGGTAAAGTCCTTTGCTTTGCAATGGGGCCAAAGTACGTCCCTAGAACATCGAATCAATTTGGACAAAGTCCTATGCTTCGCAACGGAGTCGAAATAAGTCCCTAAAAAATAAGTCAATTTAGGCAAAACTGTTGTTTCATGAATCAACCGAGACAAGTTCCTACAAACATCATAGTAAGTCAGTACGAGAAGAAGCCCCAAGTACGTCCTCTTTTCCTTCTCACCTTGCTCCCTATCGCGAGATCAAACTTGAATCAGGCACAAGCACCCGTCTAAGTTGACTTTGGTCACTCGAGGGGCAGCCTGTGAGCACGGGTTTTTGGCCGACCTCTATGATAAAAACCTGTTGTTACCTGTTAAACAGATAAAGGTGAGTCAAATTTGAGAATGAGCGGAATAATGCTCGGAATATTCTCAAATGGGCTGAAATTCAGAAGAGTCCTTGATCCGAAACCCCGAGAAAAGTCAGTCGAGAGATTAGGAAGTTTAAGTGCACGTGCAGGCTCTATCTAAAGTTACACGACTGTAGTCTATAGTCACACGACTGTAATGCTACAGTCGCGCGACTATAGTTAGAGCCGTGCTGCTCTAGTTTTGACTCGGCAGATTCCTAAATAGGATACAATTCTATTTTGGCTCGGATTTTGGGCATGATTTGCGGGAATTAGGGTGACCAAATGAAATAAAAAAGAGGTAGAGAGTATTGAAAAAAAAAGGGAATTGATTCTTGAGAAGAAAAAAAGAGAGATTTCTAGTGAGAGAAAGAGGAACTTTTAGAGAGAGAAAGGAGAAAAACTAAGGGAAACCAAGGGGAATCAGAACAAAAACATATAGAAATATGCTAGAACTTCGAGTGAGGGCTTAGAATCAGGCTTTCATTCAATCAAAACCATTCTCGGGTTTCGTTCAGGTCAATTCGGGACGCACGTTCGAGAATTTCAGGTCGTTTGGAAGTTGTAGGCGGATTCCGGCACCCCCACATCCTACTCCGGTCATCAAGCATACTGGAACGCAAAAGAGATAAACTTTGAGAGGCCTTAAAACTCATTTCATGTTGATCTGTGATTGATTCTGTGTTTAAAATTTTTATCCTAAAAACTGTCTACGCAACTACAACCGCACGACTGTAGTTGCTTGGAACACAGCCGTGCGACTGTATTCTTCTAGGCCGAAGCTCGAAAAGCCCAAATTCGACCGAATACAGCTGGTTTTCCATTTTAAATGGTTTTTCATGATTCAATTCGGTCAAATCACATCTGTACACTATAAAGTTGTGGTTTTCGGATGTCCAATGTTACGGATGTGAGATTTAGGGTTTTGTTGGTTTCTATTCTCGGAATTTGTGGTTGTTAGATCCTTAACCGGATCCTCGGTTCAGTGATAACGGACCTTTGAATTCCCAAAAACTCTTGAAATCATCGAAATCGGTTGAAACAATGATTTTAAAAAAATAAGAAAACCACTACCGGGCACTGTTCATTACAGCGGTGCGACCATAACTCTATAGTCGTACGACTCTAACTAGAGCCGCACAACCATAATCAGTACAATCGCACGACTGTAATACAGCAGCACTGCAGTAGTGACGGGCAGAAGACAGAATGACGGGACGACCCACATGGACGTCGTCGCGTGATGCTGTCTTCAGAATCAAACCTGTATTTGGCATGTTTACTGCTTTCAGACCATAGATGAATGTTTGGAATTAGGAACCCCCACAAACGGAACCCCGAGTTTCGGGATAATCGGCCCACTAAACCGAAGAAATTTGCATGTAATTGAGCCAAATCATTTTCCAAAACTGTTTTCAAGCACAAAAACCTACAGGGCGTTTCTAAAACCGTTTTCCAGGTCTAACCGAGTAAGTCGCTCGGACTTCACGGTTATCCCCTAAATATATGTTCCCACTTCCTAAAATCCTCATTCTGTCTTGTATGAGTCATATATGTGTTTGGGATATATATGTGTTAACCCATTTATTTTGCAGCTTTATTTCTCTTTATTTTTATTTTTGATGTTTTTTTATAGATCAACTCGTGTATTCTAGGCGATTGTATTTTTTTAGATCCTCATGTATCTAGGCGATTGTAATGGTGATGATGAGAGCTTTTTCTTTTTTATGGGTTGTAATATGGCCTCCAGTTTTTTTCCTTTTGGTTTTGATGTATGGTTTATATTTCCACACTTTAATTTTATGTACTTTATTCTCGTCATTTGAATGAGCATGGGCTAATAGTAAAGGATTAAATTAGGTAGAAAAAGATAATAAGTGAATAAAATATTGTCATATGTACTTATAAATGAAAACAAACTTGAGGTTGAATAGGTAAGTTGCACGAACCCTAAATCTCTAGATTTGGTACATTAGTCTACGCTCGGTAGGGAGCTGTACCGGAATTTCTCGGATGAGCTGATCCGGGTGGCAACTCTGTCACTGATCTTGAAGTTTAAGTTTCAAGGTAAGTCAATGGTTTTCCTAAATAAGATCATCAAACCCCGTTTTCAAAACACTAAACTTTTCTACTTCTCTTTTTCCCTGGTTCGCTTCGCCGCGAAAAAGGTCGTCCGCTCACAGGAGTCCTTCCCAACTTTCCCCCGAAGAGCGCACTCCTGGCTTTGCCACTATACTCAAGAGTAAGTTTTGAACATGTAAATTGAATCCCAAACAAATCATCCAGTATAAAAAGCCAAAGTGAGAAAAACTATAATGACATGGAAATAAATCATTTCATAAAATTATTGCTTTTTTTTTTAGCTAGAAACTATTGGTCTGGAGTAAATAAATTCACGTTGCTGCCCTGAGAAAATAATTAAAGGAAAAAATAAAAAGCCTTTAAAAGATTATATAATTATTTCATGAAAAATAAATGGGGCAGGGATACTCGTTGGGGATGGGAATACCCATTGGAGCGGGGACGAAAATAAAATTTGTCCCCAATCTCGTTAACAAGTCGGGGATGGAGAATCCCGTTATAACAGGAATGTTAATGGAATTGGTTAATTCATCCCGTCCCACTCCATTGACATACGTAAGTCTAGCTCTCCTAATTTGCCACCACTGGTAAGTATCCCTAGTAAATATTCTACTTTGAATAAATTTTTATGAAATGTTTAGTTAAATTGTTTAATTAAACATTAAATGTATCACTCACTACAAAAAATGTTAAATTGAAGAGCAAAATAAATTTTATTGCAAAAAAAATAGTAAGCAATAATATTTAAAAATTGCTTTCAATAAATACATTTAATAGATAAATTATATCAAATTTTTGTTACAAATATCTACAGTCACAATTTTATAATAACATGCAACAACTAATTTATTGTTGCCGTCTCTAAATAGAAAATATAGTCACTTTGCCGAAACTAAGTGAGATTTTGAATTGAGGAGCTAGCACACAGCCATTATAATAATATGTATACATTTTGTTTTGAACCTCTGTCCATTTGTTAATTTGCTTTTCTATATTTGAACTATAAATTTTAGATGCTAATTTATAAACCCTAAACCATAAAAATATATTACAAGACATATATTGGCTTGACATACAAATGATATTGTGTCCGGACATATTCTCATTGTTCTGCCAATTAAATGGTAAGTGAAAGGCTAAATAATAGTTTATCCTTTATATATGCATCATTATATCTTATGCGCGTTAATTGAAAACATTAGGATTTAATAAAAAAATAATAATAATAATAATAACTTCATTTAAAGAAAAGAAACATAGATTAGATTATTGAATGAGTAAATAATAATCAAAATTTGTTAGATTAAATACACTTTCGATAGTTTCATTTATACTATGTGATTGAACATACAATACCATTTATATATGCACACATAGAATTTTTGAATTTATATATAATTAGGCCATGTTAAATGACATGGAATTAATACTTCATATAATATGTTAAATTATTGAATTTGATTTTGATTTACACTTAACATATTTTCCTTAGGTAAGGTGAGAGTAAAAGCATAATAAACAACACAAGCAAGAAAAGGTCCAAGCCAGAAAACCCAATGGCCATGCCACAATGGACCACCATGTAACAAAGCTGGCCCTAAGCATCTTGCTGGGTTCAACCCCACACCTCCATACCCAGCCCTACCAGTCACCGTAATTGACACAAAAATTGCAAGTCCCATTGAACCTGCCAATATTACACATATCATAACTATCCCTAACTCATCAAATCTTCTCTTATCAAATCCCACCGTTACTCCTACATATAACACAACAAAACTGCAACAAAATTCCAGCATCAAAGCTGCTGCCGTCGTTATTCCTTCGCCATTTGCATCTATTATGCATCCGCCTAGTGAATACTTTTCGGCTGTGTTGTGGTCCATAACGCCCTTTATTACCATGTATGCTGCTATTGAGCCTATGCATTGTGCTACAACGTAACATAATGCGCGGATTGGAGTAATTAGGCCTTTTAGGGCGGCTATGAAGGTGAAAATAGGACTCATATGGCCTCCTGATAATGGAATTGTTGTTAAGAGGAAGAAGAAGGCAATTATGAAGACTGTGAATGGAATTAGAAGCTTTGGATCTGACTGTTTTGAATCCAAGCATGATATTATGGATATTGTTAGTGTAAACAAAAGGCAAGCTGTTGCTACTAGCTCCGTGGCTGTTGCTCTCCACATCTAAAATATGTGAGAATTTAGGAACACTATGTTATTTAAATTTAAAAAAAGAAAAGCGCATTGTAATGCTTATAATTTTGTCAATGTTGTATACATTAATATGATTAAACTCGTGATTCGTCAAATTGACACATTGAGGCATCTATCAATCATGATGGCACATATGTAATCCTAGACACTTACAAGTTTTGATTATCAAACTCGATCAAATCGTGTTGTCCGTTTTATCAGTGTTTAATATTACATGTTTCATACATCAAACTGAAACGAATATTGTGAGCCTTGTGAGCGGTGTGTCTGATGGTATAAGTGAGCACATATGTGGAAGACAAAACCAATTAGCATGTGTTTGCCATGCAACCATTTGACTCAAAAAATGGAGCTTTCAGGATTTGAACCCTCGACTTCTAGGTCTCAGCGGCTCTAATATCATAGTATGAAACCATTTGACCTAAAGGTTTAAACTTATAGGTAAAACCCAATTATATCTTTTATTATTATCTATGACACTATTAAGACCTAATTGCACTACATTTATACAATACTTTAGTCTTATTTATTTTTTATATAAGATTCAACACATCCTTCCTTCATTTAAAGAGAAAATCATATCATTCTTTTTTTTACAAACGACATGTCAAACGTAGATAAAATGGATAACTTGATTTTGACCGAGTTTGATGATACAATTAACTTTCAGGGGCTCAGTATATGTGATGTGATTTATTGATGGTTTAATAGTGAGAATTGAAGGATCAAAAGTTTAATGTAAGGGTTTCAATATTTTTTCCTTGATTATATACAGACATAAGTACAAAACTATACCCTATGGTTTCAGCTATTTGCAAAATGGTACATGTAGTTTCACAACATTAACAAAAGTAGTTTATTGTTCAATATACTTCCCTAAAAGTTTCTTATCTTTCAAATTCACCTAAAATTTTACACGTTGGTTAATTAAAATAATGGACTTTCGTGTTGAAGCTTTGAAATTTTCGGGAAGCATTTATATTTTTATTAATTAATAATATGATAAAAAATTAGTTTAATAGTTGAAAAATGTTTAGATCTTGATGGAAAGTTGTTAAATAATAATGTGTACAGATTATTTGAATGCTAAATAGTATAATACGTTGAGTTTTGCACAGAAATCATGTTACAAACCCAAAGTTCATACCTTTAGCCCTATCCCTATACAAAACTTAATTTTTTCACTATTTCACATCTCAATAGTTTACCTACTTTATTTCAAAATATGTCAGAAAAGTGTGAACATTTTTCGACCATTTTCTATGTTTTGTGATTTTTTCATTTATCGACATTATTAATTAAAAAAATACATTCTTATGATGGTTGTCTCACCTTTCGAGGTGCCTACAAGCTAGCACGGGGATTAGTCACTGTGATCGATGATGGATACCCTTGGTCATACACAAAAAAAAAAAAGCTCAAAAAATACATACACCTACCAAAAATTTCTAGGTTTTGTCACTAAGGTCCATTCTATTTTTGTTAATCAACATGCAAAATTTCATATGAAAATTCAAAAGGTAAAAGAGTTGGGAAAGCGTATTGGACATAGATTTCTTTCATTAACATTACGAATCCACACGTCCTAATTTATAACATTTTAAACGACAGGTAATAGTTCATAAATAAACCAAACCACAAAACTTATAATTATGAGAAATAAATAAGAAAATACAAATTAATTACCTCTAGTGAAGAGAATTCATGGGTACCAATACAAACATGAAAAATTGACTTAATGGGTCTTTTCTCTTTGAAGTTATTGGTCGCCTCGCCATTTTCAATTGATTTTGAGAATGGTTGATGATTAATACCATCTGGTGGGACTGCCAAATCCATGCCCAAAATTTAGCTATTGCAAGAAATTAAGAATCCTTTTAATTGTGTATTAAGTATGTAGCTACAAGACAATAAAAGAGCAGAAATATATTATAACCATTAAATCCTGTTGTCAATATATACAAGTAAAATAGAATCTCCAGGTGAAATAAGTCAAATTTAATAACAACGACGTGATCAATATCTAGACCTAGGTTATACAAATTTATTGAAAAAATGTTTGTAGTGGACTCTAAAGTCTAAAGAATTATATTCCAAAGTAAAGTATATCCATGTAATTATATGAAGAAAAATCAATTCTTTTTTTTTTTTTTTTTTTTTGTTATTTTCTGTAGATAACGACTGTATATATGATAATGTTATTACAGCTAGATAGGAAGATTGAGATCAATTGCATTTCGATTTGTTTTCTTCCCTAAAATGAAAAAAGAAAATCCAGTATATGAGTTGGCCCTAGGTACCATCATAATCATATCCTGTTCGATTCGAAGATTTAATTTCCTGAAGCACAGCATAGGAGTAAAATAGAGATTAATTATGGCTATAAATCCAAGGGTATATAACCTGGATATTCGGCTCTCTATAATTAAAAGAATTTGAATCAATGCGAGTTCGATTATGCCAATTAAATAATCCATCCCACATCGACAGGGCATTCTAAGATACCTATTGACTAGGTAATGATTTGTTTTGACCGCACATTTAGCTATGTATTGATAGTAAGTGCATTTCTCTCTAGATGAGAGGGTTCATTTCATTTTGATATTGTTGTTTGTAATTGTTATTTTTTGTTTGCTATTGATGATTATTGGTTATCGATTGTTGATTGATAATTAATGTTTGGTACAAACATAATAAATTTTTGCTATCATAATATAAAATAACTAATATGGATAAAAAAAAAGTACAATGAAGTGTTTTTCGTGAAAAATAGGTTTTATCTGCTGATGGAAACAATAGTTTTATTTTCTTAAAAAGTTATCAATAGTTTCTTGCAAAACCTAACCAAACACCTTTAAAATTGTTGTATGGCATCAAACAGCAAAATATACCTGAAAAACATGTATCCAAATGGGCTTTTAGAGTCAAGTTTCTTTCAAATCTAGATATAGGTCAAGCTTTAAGTTTTCGTGATGTCAGATACTATATCCTTAATTAAAGAATTAGAATTGTTCAAAAAATCAATGGGAATGGTAATTATTAATGTATGATAGTCTCTCCAACCACGATATAATTAAGTGATGCTAATTTTTTTTTTAATTGATTAAACCAAATGGACATGGAAATTAAAAAAAAATGATATTAAAAATGTTGCCAATATACTTTAATTGATTTAGATCAAAACAAATTAATAGTACTTTAATTGATAAAAAAAATAAAAAAAATAAAAAAAGATCCACAAGATATTCTAATAATTTCAGCAAGGATCAGAAATATAGATGAATATAGAAAACAGGTCAACGTGAACACCACAAATGAAAACATTAATTACATCTCTAACACCATACCATACAAAAGCAGTACTCAAAAATCTTACACATATAGTTGTAGTTTCAAAAGGCATGGACCTCAGCACGTGGAATTATCTTTGTGTAAACTGCAAATGCAACACAAGAAATCAAAGGCCCAACCCAAAACACCCAATGTCCACGCCACAAGTGACCTCCTCTAACCAAAGCTGGGCCGAGACACCTAGCCGGGTTCATCCCAACCCCAGCATAGCCTTTGGTCGCCGTAACAGTAGTTGATATGAACACAATGAGGCCCACAACAAGCCCAATTATAGAACAAACAACAACTCGGCCCAAGGGCTTAGCTTGGCGTTTGTCAAATGCCAACCAGATTGAGGCAAACAGGAAAAAAAACGTACAAATTACTTCAAGCCAAAAAGCCTGGGCCGTCTCAAGCCCAATAACAATGGGCCCATGTGGGCCTGGTGCAACAATATTGAGAGTGCAGCCTCCAAGTGAAAATGTACGCTCTATAGTGGAGTTGACAACAGATTTAAGTGCAAGAGCACCAATTATGGCTCCGAGGCATTGGGCTAACATGTAAATCGCGGCCCGGGAAAGAGAGATGAGGCCTGTAAATGCAGCAGCCAGAGTTATGACTGGGTTCATATGACCACCAGATATGGGAAATGTAGCAAGTAGGAGAATTGTGACTGTTAAGGCAATCAAGGCTGCCATTATCAGGTTTGGTGTTTTGGTTTGGGTTTCATAAGAGGAAATGACGATTGTGTCCATTGCAAACACAAGTGATGCTGTCCCCATAACCTCAGCCAAAGATGCTCTCCATACCTGAAATTACTCAATAATTGTGAAAAATGAATCTCGCATTAAAAATAAACAATTGTAAACCGCAGCATATAAATTGTGTAAATTAGGTCTTAACATAAATTAATTGGTTTTATCTTCCGTATATAAGTCCAATCCCAAATATGTATTTACTCAGACAGCCAGGTCCATCGATATCAAAGTTTGTAAAATTGGTAGAATACATTTTGATTTTAAACCTTTGAACTTTTTACTTGGTGTTGTTGAGTTCCCTCAACTTTACTTTGATCAATTATATCAGAACTTTTCTAACATAAATAGTGTAAGTGCACCATATATTATAAGACTAGAGCTGAAAAAAGTCATTTTTATTACAAAACAATGAGTTATAAAATTGATTTCTACTCAACAGTGTTAGAGATAATTAATTTTTTTTTTTTTACCTTACCTGTTAATTTAAACTTGTGTTAAATGATTCTTTTATGTGGTACGTTTGATATCCCAACAAATCTATTTTTTAATGAAATTTAGTGCTATTTGTGTGCAAAAGATTGTTAGAAATATTCAATTAACTAGAGAAAAATATATAAAAAGGAATTATATACCAAACTTTGCACATTTATAAGTAGAAGAATATAATTTTTTTAGGATAAATAATTTATTAGTTCCTATAATTATACATATTGTACTAGTCAGTTCTTCTATTAACTTTTTAGTCTTAAATTTTATTTCAATCAACTATTTAATCCTTATATTCATTTTTACACACAAAAGTACAAAACTGTCATTGGTCGTAAGTAAAAATTTATTTTTTAGTTTTTAAATTTTAATTTAAAAGTTTCTAATACATTTTTGTAGCATATATATACACAGAAAAAACATTGGTTTACTTATATATATATTACAAAAATAAAAAAAATCTATTATTAATTCTGTAATTTCTATTATAATTTTTCTTTAAATTTAATATAATATAACAAAGAATATTGCATTTTGTTATGAATCTTATAACTCTTTCAAAATAATTTTTTTGTTGTTACCATTAGTCATAAGGTATGTTAGGGATGAAAATGTTTATATATGTTTACAATTATATATATATACTTTCACTACTAACTCTATATTTTGTAAAATAATTATTTATTTATTTTTTTAATGAAATAACATTTAAACTGTTAAGTTAAAGTTATATAATTATATGAAATAAAGTTAATAAATAAATATATTAATCAATATTAGAAAGGCCAAGATTATATGGAAGAAAAAAGAAATATAAAATAAGAGAAATAAAATGTTTTAACATTATAAAATAGGATAAAGGGTAATTTTATCATTGTTTAGTTTAATTTGACCATTGAATTAATAAAAGGACTAAAGAGTTAATTAAGAAAATATTTAGGAATTAAAGAGTCACTAGAAGGATTAACTAGTATAATATGTAAAACTATAGGGACTAATAAATTGCTAACTCATTTTTTTTTATGTAAATTAAAAAGACTATGAGCTCATTTGGGTACCTTTTTACAAATGTTGTTTGTTGTTTAATATCAAACAACAGAAATATAGGTATTTAGTTAGGTTTTGGTAATAGATTTTTATAGGAAGAAAAAACCGTTGTTTTCCATAGCATATAAAATTCATTTTTTTCTTCAAAAAAAACTTCCTTTTATTTTATTTATTTACATATTAGTTATTTAATATCATAACAGTAAAAAATTTATCATATTTAAACCAAACGCATTTAGAAAAAATTAACTGTTAACAATGTTAAATACATCATCTAAGTCAGCTTATTATGTTATTAAAACCTAACTATTCAATTGGTCAAATCAATAAAGTTAATAAGTCAACTATTTTAAGTTCGGTGGGTAAAATCAATAAGTAACATATTATGTCACCAAAATCAAGCGATATTAGCAAAAACTTACACTGTACACCATTAATTAGTTGAAAATTATCTCTTTTTCAACGGAAAAATTATCACATAGATTTTTTTTTTAATTTTCTGTTAAAAAAAATATATTAGAACTTATTCATCAACAATACATTGAAGTTAGCTAGGACTGCGTTTGCCTAATGAATTTCTTGAAATCATTAGAAGAATAAATTAGCTGGAAATCTAACTGTGGAAAGAAAAATACTGACTTTCAAGGAAAAAAGCTCTTCCAAGCCCAAAATCCAACTTAAAGTAGTTTGATTTTGCTTCTTTCCTCTCCCATTTTTGTCTAAATTAGTTTCCCTGCAACAACAAAATAATTTTTTTTTTTTTAAAAAAAAAAAAAAAGAACAGGAAATGAGTGAGAAAGCATGAGAATTAAACAGAGACAGAAACATACCCAGTGGGTGTAGGAGAGGTAAAGGGTTGGACTCTTCTCCCTCCATACCCACTTTCTGCATCTTCAACGATTCCCACGCTTTCTGCCATTTCTATTATGTGTTTTGTAGATATTGTGCCTCTCTTTCTCTTTATATATATAAAATATATAATATATACTTTTGTTTGTAATAATAAGTTGCTGGTTACAGTATGCTAATGAAAATTATACATATGGTTACAATTTGGCAGTTGGAAAATAATTATGACAATATCTTCTAATTTAATCTCGAGTCTCAACTATATATGGATCTCTTAAGTGAGCAAGATAATCGGCTAGTTAACAAGTTCACATTTATTACATGTATGGGACCTGGGGTCTCTACATTACATTATTAATATATATATAAACAATAACTACTAGACGTCACTTCTATAAAAATAAATTAATTGTGTAAATGAAATGGTTGCAACTGTTGTCTTCATTGTCATAACTCATGACTGCCTAATTTAATCCTATAGGGCCTTGCATTGATTTGCGACCGGAAGACTCTCTCTCTCTCCCTCTAGTCTATTTAATTAGATTAGCAGTTCTAAATATTTGGTTGTTCAAATGGTAGATAGTGAGCTGAGTTAGGAGTACAATAGGTGTTCGAGTTTCAATACCAACATTAGGAGGGGTCTTGATCTCATCATCCACTGAACTGTTACTTCGAAACCGGATTAGTTGGCATCCAATGTGGTGTTCGGAAATCAGTAATATTAAAAAAAATTAGATTTACAGTTGATAAGCAGATAAATTTTAACGCTGATCTGTCAATAATTTAAAATTTTTTCAAATTAATTTTTGTATTAATTTTTTCTTTTCTTTTTCTAACCATTTACTCACATTTTATAATCCCTAAAATCTCTACAATAATCTATATATCTATCTTATCTATAAATCAATAACTCTTTGTTGAATTAACTTTAATTTCTTTCATGTTTTATCCTATTTGATTAATATTAGTCAGTTTATTTTACGGTTATTTAGAGTGTAACAAGAACAATTTCTTATACACTCGTTTACTCGCTTCCTTTAATATATTGTTTTTCTTTTTTTCTCTAATCTTGGGATTGCTCCATTTCTCTTTTATTTTTTTTTTCTTCAAATTTTTGCTAGTTACTTTATGTTTTTGTTTTGGTATGCTAATTTTTTTGTATTATTTTTGGTGTTGGTGTAATCTAATTATAAATAGGATTTTAGAGTTTATTACGTTCGATCAAAAGTAGAGAATGTGTTATTCCTTCCGATTTTCTTTACTAGGTAATAATTGGTTGATCTTTGCTTTTCTTACTTGACTAACATTTTATATCCATATACATGTCTTTTTTATTGACCAATCAGATGCATATTCAGATCTCTTATTTTCTTTTTGAGACTTGCTTTGAAGGTTGCTACTACGATTATTGTAATTTTTAATTATGGTTTTTTCAACATCAGGAAATAGAAAGTTGCATGTCTCAATTTCTCGTTTTTTCTTTTTTTAAATTATTATCCATCTGCAAGTGATTGACATAAATGGTCAATTTTTTTTACTCTATATACACATGTTTTTGAGATTTAATTCCATTTTATGATATCGAACAACTAAGCCAATATTCATAGGACTCAAACTCGAGGTTTATCAAGATTAATTTGACATTGTTTTCAACATTTCCTAAGTTTTTTCTAATATTTACATTCTTAATTAAGGATGTAATATCTGGTTTATAAATTGATAGGCTCAATATTTTCTAGATTGTTTTCAATACTATTTTATTTATTAATTTATGGTATTTTTTTACTGAAAACAATACAAAAATAAATTATTTGAAATGAATAAAAAAATTATAATTTGTTATACATATATATTTTTAATGTATCAAATTAAATTCGCGCATTACGTGAAGTTGAAACTTAATTAATAATAAAGTGCCACACAAGCAGTTCCGGGTTTTTGCTAGTTGAGTTTTATTTTAATAAAAAATTATGTAATAAAAAAATTTAAAAAAAAAACACCGTTTGACTTTTCTAGTTTATTATTTATTATGATGTGAAATTATAGGTTAAGAATTTAAGAGAGAATTAATGTTTATCAGCAAAGTAGCTATGGTGGATCATACTGAATACTTGTTTCCCTAAATGCCAACAGACAAAAACTGAGAAGCCGCCATAAATTAAAAAAGAAAAAAGGAAAAAAAAAAATGAGAAGCTTATGATATATGACCACAGGACAATAAAATGATAAGATTATCGATTCGTAATTTGTCTTGTTCAATCGGATTCAACCAGAGATTAGGATATAAAAATAATAATTATACAATAATCAGACTCAGGATTCGAAAAAATAAGAACGGTTATGATCAAATCTTAAGAAGGAAATGAGTCAATAAAACAAGTTGCAGAGCCACTTCTTATTCAATAGAGTCAAATATATTAGATAACCATCATCATTAAAAAAATCCTCCTCGCAATCAATTCAATCAAATAATAATAATTATTATTTTCAAATAAATCACGAAAATCCAATTATAAGGTACGTTTTAATTAAAAAAATTTAAAATAATAAAATTACTAAAAAAAAAAGCATATATATATATATATATATATATATATATATATATATATATGAGTATGGATGTCAATTGGCAAGGCAGGGACGAGGTAACCAATTATGTTACCTAACTCATTTATAACGGGGTTCTCTATTCATGCCCCATTGAGAGAGATTGGGACAAATTTTGTTTTCATCCCTGCCCCAAAGGGATCTCGATTGTGAGCGAACAATCCTTTGGTGGCTCCGTTTTGAAAAACGGAAGGAAAGTGTACGAAATCAAATTCCCTTGCTAAAAATTTTAGGAATCGTACCTAGTTCAACTCTACTCTACATGAAAATTGTGGTATAGCCGAGCCGTAAAGAAATCACTATACATTTTAGCCAAAGATTCGAATCCGGATAAATCACTTATTTCTGTCTTGCTTCAAATAATTATTAACTGTTCTAATTTTCACATCTTTTATATTTATTCTATATTCCATTTTTAGCCCTACTTATTTTTTATATACTCATACAGAAAGCGGTAAATAAATACAGAAGAATGCATAAATTTGGAAAAATAAAATTATTACAACCCAATAGAATAATCTATCCTAGGGGTTGAATTTATAGAAAGGGGATTTGGGATACAACCACCTAGTATATACGGATAATCTAAAAAAGGAAAAGTAATATACATCTACCTGCAATTCCTTTTTTTCTCTGTCTTTCCTTTTCTTATCTGCTTCCTCCCCTCTACCCATACGACTTCATTTGTCTTTTTAGGAGAGGAAAGCCCATTTTTGTCTCTCATGGGCGAGATTTTTTCTTTTTTCTAGCAGTGATAAGAGTTGTATACCTCTAATAATTAAGGATTTGAGCCGTGTAGCTCTCATTTTTGGGTGAGACACTAAATTTTTAAATTTGGATTCAGGGCTTAACCCTTCTTCATATAAAACCGTATGACTCAAAATTCAATCGTAAGATTTAGACAAGAGCCGTATGGCTCTTATTAAAATTAGGATTTAGTCGCTGATCTCTCGAACAATTCTTAGGCTCATTCCTAAGCTCATTTAGTGCCCGTCTTCATTCTTCGATTCAATTTCTCTAGAAAACTCGATGCAAATGATAACTAATTTGGTTTTCATTATTGAGGTCGGAAAAATTCGCGCTCACTCCCGCCCCGATTAATTTCTTTCTTTTGCCAAACAATTTTTTTATTTTAGAATTCTTGTTGTAAATTAATATAATTATAAACTTTTAATTGTTAGATAAAAAAATCATTAGATATATTAACAATTGTAAAGACATTTTGGGAGAAATAAATTGTTGCAAGAGAAGAAAAAATAAAACTTTCACGCTGTCTAAATCATAAAACTGAGCCTCAATTCCGATTTCTGCTCATAACCGAAACAATAATCCAAAAATTCATTATCATCATAATGCAAATTGCAATCAATGAAAAATTATCTCTAATTGACAACTTTAGTTACTCTTTCAAAATAATTATCTCTAATTGACAACTTTAGTTACTCTTTCAAAATAAATTGAGCTGCTAAATACTTAAAAGGACTAACATGAAATCACTACCAATTTTTAACATGCATTTGAATAAAATGGACTACTGTGAACTTCTCCTAAATCTGTAAGAATAACAATAGCAACAAAATATCAATTAATAATAATTATAATATTTATAAAATTTAATTATAATTCTAATGGGTATCTCAAAGGGTAACGGGGTGGGGATCTCCATAGGGCGGAAATAGAAAATATCATCCCCATCCCCGGCCCCTATGGGAAAGTAAATGGGGAGTCTCCTGTTAGTGTATGTCCTAATCCTTATATAATATGATAAGGTATTTTGTTATAATAAAAAGCATAAACTTATTTATTATATTTGTTATGCAATTTAATAAATAAAGAGAATCTATTAACTGATGTTTTACTCATGTTTGTGGGTAACATTCTCCGGATAGTAAGACCATGAGTAAGAAAAGAACATCAGTTATAAAGCTATCTCTAGTCTGTTAAAATCATGGGAATGATTTTAACTAAAAACTAACATGTGTCTTCATTAGACGGTGGTGTCTTATCGACCTTTGGACATATAATGTCAATCAAGAACATGGGTGCATATTAGGTTATATGGTACTAGATCGATCCGCTATCAGAACACCACATGGTTCCTATGTCAAAGGTGGTTCTCTAGTGGTACTTATATCAGATTCTTTGACCTGATATCGCTACAAACCTAGATGCTAGCTCACATACTTTGACACATGCCTAACAGGCCATTGACAAGGTGCCAAGTATGGGTATAGTTGGATGTGCCAGTGATTATGCTAGGGATGTAAGTGATGTGATGAGACTTGCCTCTCTATTAATTGAGAGTAGATATCACTGACCACTTAATAAGTGAGATTGAGAAGAGCATGGCCATGTCTAAGTAAGGTAATCACTAGGTGATTAGTTGCTTGTGTTTTTCAATCTACTTAGAATCAAGGAATGTGCTTGCAGCTAAAGAGGGTGACATCATCATGCCACTTGTAAGACACCAATATCATTGGCATATGATGTATAAGTCAACTACAAGGTTTACATCGCCGATAAGATTGATATTTCTATCTTATTTGGGTATCTGTAACGGTTTGCTAGAACCCACCAATAGCTTGTGGGCATTAGGGTATTGGGCCTACTGCCAAAATAAGATATACCTACAGAATCACACACATAGGATGTCTGAATAAGTTTGTCATGTACCATATGATATGTGTTAGATATGTATCATATACTTTGGAAATTTTGGATTTATGAATTTTATGGTAAAAACTCGGTTATATAAATCCCGAGAGAGTTTTATTTTATTCATATTGTTAATTTATTACTAGGTGATAAATTAATCAATAAAACAAAATCCACATCAACTATTAAATTAGGTTATTTAATTTTTGATTGTGATTAATAAATATCTGGAATATTTATTTTAACGTGAGAATTAAAATTGAGGTAGATTTATTTAAGTTAATTTGAATTTTAAATATTAGTTATTTTAGGTGGGAAATCTAATTAAGGAAATTATAATTAATAAAATAAAATACTACCGTAATTTTTCTCCTGACCTATGTCTCTCTCTCTCTCCCTCTCTTTTCCAATCTCTCTAACGTGAAAGACAATGAGAAAAACTCATTGGGAATTTCGGCCAAGGTGAGAAAGGAGAGAGAAAGATTTTCCAGTCCGGTGCGAGCACGCCAACTGATTCTAGAGGTATCCATGTGCGAAACAGTAGATGTTCTTCGTGCATACAAAAGAACTAGAAGTCAATCTTAATCGAAGAAGACATAGGTATGAATTTACAATGCTTTCTAGTTGAGTCGGTTTTTGGTTTTCTTCTTTAATCTGAACAATTGTTTTTGTTATTGGATTCGAGTGTAAATTAGAATCACTTCCACTATGGTTAAAGTTTTTATTTATACTGGTTTTTACCCTATTTATTGACATCCCTAAAAGAGAGACATTTAATTCTGTATACACATTGCAGATGTTTAAATGATGCTTTATATATTATTATTATTATTATTATTATTATTATTATTATTATTATTATTATTATTATTATTATTATGATGATGTAGTATTTTTTTCAGTTTTTGTTATTAGATAATTTTATTTAGTTTCATAATTTAACGAAAGAGATTAAATTTACACAATTTTAATTGTGTGAATATCTGCTTTTATCTTATTTATTTTTAATCCCTATTTTATATGTAGTTGACATAAATTGGATATAATTTTTGAACTTTATAGAATCAGTTATTAATGTTTCAACTTTTTGTAATTACCATAGTAAATGTGAATGTTTATGCAGAAATTCCTTTTTCCAATTGTAATCTTGTTTAAACAATTATAGGATTTCATTTGAGGATATTGTAGGCCAATGGTGGTTGCCCAGTATGGCCATCGATGCCACATATAGCAAAAACTTTGTTGGGTATAACCCAATCAAATCTAGAGATTTAGAAATTTCTAAAATTGAATTGGAATTCATAGATTTGTAAAATTAAATCTTTAAAATTGCATTGGAGGAATAAATATCCAGAATTGGATTCTCCAAAAAATTTCATTGTGATCCAATTTGGATATTTGAAGATTCAGTTTTGGTCCTATCCAGTTTCGGAGTTCGGGGATTTAGTTCTGTCATAAATAAAATAATTTGTAAAAATTAGAAAACACAGATATTTGTTGATACAATTTCAAGTAAAAATACAAATTCAAACAACATGTATCAAAATATTACTCTCTCCGTCCAACTTTAATAAACAAAATTTATATTTTGGATGTCCAACAATATAGGTATTTTTCAATGTCTAATTATTAATTAAGTGATAAATTATCAAAAATATCCTTGTTACAAGTACCTAGGCAATTAAAGTGATAATATTTACTTCATTTAATCATTTGGTATGTTGAAGGTCTTTTAGTAAAAAAAAAATATAGTCTATTAATTAATTTTCTTAATTACCGTGCAATCAAAATATTGCCTATCAAAGTTGGAAGAAGGGAATATAAATTAAGTTGGCTTAGTAGTTAAAAATATTATAAATTATTGTATTGGTAATAATTATTTTATTTCAAACTTATTATAAAACTACTAAGATTAAATAAGATCTCTATACATGAAATACGAATTTAATTCTCGGTTCTTTCAATCTGGTCTTCGGTTCAATCCAACTGAGTTCGATCCTCTGTCCGGTCATGTGTGAGCATGAATTTTTTCTGACCTAAATAATGAAAACCAAATTATTTATCATTTGCATCGAGTTTCTACAGGATTCAGTTTGAAGGATGAAAGGCGGGAAGCGAATGAACATCAGAACGAAACCGAGAATCATCCGAGAGATTAGCGGCCAAAACCCTAAATTATTAAAAGCTGCACGGCTCTTGTTTGGGTCCCACAACTCACAATAGAGCCACACGGCTCTAATCACGCTGGACAGAAAAGACAAAAATTTTGGATCTTAGGGCATAAGAAATGAGAGGAGGCAGACAGAAAAGGGGGAGATAACATTTTTTGGAAAAAAAAAAAAAAGAGTTAGAGAAAAAAAAAGCACAGAAAAAGAGAGGGGGAGAGCTTGAAAGAGAGATACATACTCAAACACATACTCAACCAAAAAATTTCTAGCTCCAACCTCAACCACAAGTTAACCTAGCCATAAACACTAAACCTTCAACTTATTATCTTTTGTTCGTGATCTCGGGAATGATTTGGGACAGAAACGGACTTATTCGGAACCGGCTTGCATTGTATGAATCGGTTTCAAAAACTTGGAAATATCTTATAAACATTTTGAGGGTACTTCTGAGAAGCCTTAAATCCTTTTTAGTGCTTTCTGGGTTGCATTTGGTTGTGTATTTCATAATGTTCATCAAAAAAATGAAATATGCTCTTTTTTTGAAACTAAAACCGCACAGCTCTAATCTTCAGTAGAACAGAGCCACTCGACCATCAAATAGAGTCGTATGGTTCCAAATTGAGCCACACAGCTCTGTTCTTCATAATAGTCCTACGCAAATCCATTTTCCAAAACCAAAAATCTTTTCAAAATTGTTATATTCGTATGGCTCTCGATAGAGTCGCGCTGATGTCATTAGAGCCGTAAAATTCTGTTCTTTGTTCTAGTCTAGTTTTCTGATGAATCAGTAAGATTATGTCTTGGAGACAGGCCAAACGGCCAAATTCACCCAAAGAAGAAATATTCTAGAACTTTATTTTTATTGTAATAAAATTTTAAAAAAAAAGAGAGAAAAGGATAAAAATATGTTTCCCATTAAAATTATTTTGAGTATGAATATTTACATTTTAATAGATATTTGCGCAAATCATTTTCGACGTGTTTACCGCTTCAAGACCTAGATTTAATTTCCGTGAAGTAACTAGGACCCACACAAACGGGATTCCATGGAAATCCCGGGATAATCGACTCAGCGAAATAAATATTGATCTATTGACCGGAAAAATATTTTAGAAATTGTTTTCTCAAAAATACATTTCAAAATCGTTTTCCAGGTCAAGTCAGTTGATCTGCTGGATTCTCCCGATTTTCCCCTTTCACATCCTGAGCTATCTATTATCCCCTGCAGTCTTGTCTGAGTCCTATTTGCATTTATATATTTATTGTGCTACGAAATTTTATAGGTAGATGTATGTTAGGTTAGATATCGCTTTTTATTTTTAGTTCACTCGTGTATTGTAGGCGATTGTACCCCATATCCCATTTTTGTTAAATGTATCCCCTAGGTTAGATTATTGGATTGAATTGTAATAATTTATTTTCCTGAATTTACTTATTGTTTTCTGTATGAGCATATAAAAAAATCAAGACTGAAAATGGCTAGGAAAGCGATATAAAAGATGTCAAGATCAAATCGATTAATAATTATTTGAAACAGGATAGCAATAAGTGATTTTTCCGAACCAGAATCTCTAACTAAAAAGTATAGCGATTTCTGTTTGGTTTGGCTGTACCGTAATTTTTCGGCAGAGCTGAATCAGGTGGCGACTCTTTAAATCTTTTAGCGAGAGAATTCTGTTTCGTATATGT
Organism: Euphorbia tirucalli; assembly: GCA_039660915.1. NCBI lineage: Eukaryota > Viridiplantae > Streptophyta > Magnoliopsida > Malpighiales > Euphorbiaceae > Euphorbia > Euphorbia tirucalli. Next base: position 21,418,075 of record CM077639.1, read on the forward strand.
TTCTTTTGCTTTTCAAAGATCAAAACTGTTTTCCATGACTTATATAAAACCTTCTCTTGGCCCGGTCTCATGGCCCTTTATGCCGTCACTCTTAAAAAAGAATCATCCACTCACATCACGGATAAATTCCGATCCATTCTTTCCAATTCTTTTTAAAAAGTCAACGGTCTAGTTCAATTTAATTCTTTAAAAAAAAAAGTTCGGTCCAATTCTGAATCTTTTTCTTTAAATATTCAGAGTATATCCAGCTATCATGCCCAACCTTAACAAAAAACTATAGTAAATAAAAAGTAAAGGGTAATTACAGGCAAATTAATTTCATATTAACAAAGTCAAATCAATTGTTGCCTCTCTCACTCTCTAACTTATCTCTCTCATGGTGGAATGGGGTAGAAAAATCCAATTCATGAAGCTCCTAATGTTCTTTTTATCCTTTCAAGAAAGCCTAAACTTCTTGTCTCATAACCTATACACCAATTGCACTTTTTCCCCCGAAATTTTGATTTAGCCCTTTTATCGTCTGACCAATTATAATTCAACATATTTGGTCCACTAACCAATTTCAATCTAAAACATTTAGCCTAATTTTTCTTCTTTTTAGAGAATATTTGGCCCGATTTAAATATTTGGTGCAATTTAGACACGTGGGTATAACAATATCTAAATTACAAGTTTCATTCCTATTTAATTTTAATGTAATTTAGATATACAAGTAGAATACCATCTAAATTGGATCAGTTGGATTGAAATGCAATATATTATAGGTGAAAGGACTAAATCAAAAGATTAAAGGGTAAAAGGTCAATTGATGTAAAGGAGAACGATTAAAAGGGTGTTTATGCCTTAAAAAAAAAAAAAAAAAAAAAAAAAAAAAAAAAAAAGCTAAAATCAAGAACGTTTTATTAAATTTGATTCCCATACTTTTTTTGGTATAAAGAAAAGTTAGGTTCACTAAATTTATAATATTACACTTATATTAAATTATAATGTTATACCCATTAAATTTATCAAAAAAATCTTATTATATTTAACAAATTTTACTAAACTGTAATATACCTACTAAATTTATAAAAGGGTAGATAATTTATTACTCCATATGTTTTCATATATCATATTAGTCAATCCACATGATAATTATATAGTCCCTAAATTTTATCAAAATCAACTGTTTAGTCCTTTTCAATCAAATTAGCTAATAATACCAAAATTACCTTTTATTCTATTTTATAATAATAAAACATGTCATCTTTTTTATTTTATATTTTTTCCTCTCATAATCCTAATATTAATAATATTATTAATACTGATTAATTAATTTATTAAATTTTATATAATTATATAATAAACTCTTGGCATAGAGCTTGTTTTATTAAAATAACTAAACAAAAAATATTTTAAAAAATACACCTAGGAGAAGAACTATATAGAATTATAAATTTGAAAAAATATAAATTAAGAGTAGAACTATATAAAATTATAAATTCAAACTTTTCAAATCTAATATACCTTATAGATCATATTAATAAAGAAAAATATATTATTTTAAAATAATTAACAAGATTTGTAATAACATTTATTGTTAGTTTATAGATATTATATTAAACTAATAAAAAATAATAATATATTTTAAAGAGAATAAATAATAGAAATAACTTAATTTTTATAACTAATATATAAAGGTATAGAAACATTGGTGCATGTGTATATACTACAAAAAAGTTTTAATAGAAATATTTAATTAAATTTAAAAACTAAAAGATAAAGTTTTAGCCATAACCAAGAGTAATTTTTATCTTTCGCAAGCAATAACAAAAAAAAAAAAAGGACTAAGAAATTCATTGAAACAAAATTTGAGGACCTTAAAATTTATATATGGACTAACTAGTATAATATGTAAAAACATAGACACTAAAAAATTTTTTACTCTTTATAAAATAATTTCCATAAATTTTAGCAAATAATTAGTAAAAGAATCTTTTACCTAAATACTAGTAAAACAACATACCAAAAGGACAAGAACATTTTTATTAAATTTGATTCCCATGGCAAACAATTGATCAAAGCAACCCTAAAATTTACTTAAATGATCAGAAATAGAGGCGTCTTTTTTGTACTGCAATTCAGAAAGCTTCTTTAAGTAAAAATAACTTGATATTGCCTATTTCAAAAGCATTCCAAGTCTCCTAAGCTTATCCCACAAACTTTTGGCATGTGATTCAACACAATATCTCTAACATATTGCTAAATTAAAGTCACAAACTTTTTCATCCTCCAACTCACATTCTTCATTAGTTTTTCGATTGGACTTTTAATTGGAAAACACCAGCAAGTGCATTTTATTCATAAAGAAAAGGTTGTTCATCTTTCCTTTCCATTATTTTTTATACTTTGTACACTAGAAGAAATGTTAAAATTAGTAGCAAAAAAATTGATAGTGCCAAAGAGTATATTTAGCAGCAAAATCTAAAAGTTGCTACTCAAAAACACATTTAGCAATAAAATTATATCAATTTTTTTTGTTGCAAATATCTACGGTTACAACTTTACAACAGTAACTTGTAGTAACTATTTTAATGCTGTCAAAGAATACATTTAGCAATAATATCTAAAAGTTGCTGCCAAAAATCACATTTGGCAGTGAAATTCGTTTTGTTTATAAATCTAACATTTATTGCAATGGTAGATAAAAAAAATAAGAAAATTTTTTCCATGATTCAATTAAGCAAACACTACACGTAAGTGACCAATTCTTTGATGACACATTGATAGAAAAAATGGAAAAACAAATAATGTAAAAAAAACAGTAATCCAACTTAATTGAACAGCAACAAGTTCAAACCTCAAACAAAAAGAACGAGGTACAACTTAAGTAAATCGATTGATAAAGTAATATCAAAAGTTATAGACTCCTGAACTCAACTACCACAATATAGATTAAATAATCAATAGTACTCTAGAAATACAATCTCGATAAATTTCAGCACAGTCCGAGAAGAAAAAACTGTTCAAATATTAAGATCATGTTTCATTCAAGTGATTGAAGAAGGTTGAAGAGGGAGAGAGGGGAGGGGAGGGGATGGTTGATAGTTGAGAAATTCTACTTTTCTTGTTTATTCATGAGGATGAGAACCGAACCAAAATCTAAAAACTGATAATCCAAACTGATCCAACTTATAATTTGGTTTGGTTCATATTGTAATATTCAAGTAATTTAGTTTTCAGATTGATCGGTTTAGTTTGATTTTAATCTAAACAAACACCGAACCAAACTAAATGCTTTATTAATCATATATTTACATATATTATTGTTGAGAAAGTACATTGTTTTTATTTCAATATATCAGTCACAAACAAGTACACTATTTTTTATTATTATTTAATAATATTATAATTTTAAGAAGACTATATCATTGTTTAATATTGCTAATAATAGTTGTAGGAGCACTGATTTTTCTGACCTTAATGATGAAAACCGAATTAGTTATCCTCTGTATCAATTTTTCTACAGGAATCAGTTGATGGATGAAGAAAGCACCGAATGAGCTTAGGAACAAACTCAAGAACCGTCCAAGAGATCAATGGACTAAACCGTAATTTTAATAAGAGCCATACGGCTCTTGTCTAGGTCCCATGGCCCTCGTTTGTATCGTACGGCCCTATATGAAGAAGAGTTAAGTCATGAAGCCAAATTTATAAATTGAGAAATCTAACCTACAAAGGAGAGCCGTATGGCTTTCAAATATGGTCATACGACTCTATCCCACAATTAGTACAGCTGTACAGCTCCCACCATTGTTGGACAAAAAAAAAGTCTCGCCCATGAGAGGCAAAAATAGGCTCTCTAAGATATGACATAAAGGTTAGTGGGTGAAGGAGCAAGCGGATAGATAAGAAAAGAAATCAGGAGAGAAAAAGGAATGGCGATCAACATTAGCAAGGGGAGAGAAAAATAATTGCGGAAGCTTAGCAAAAAAAAAAGAAGAGGGGGGTGGGGGGAGCAGGTATAAGAGTTAGAAAGGGCAAAAAGAGAAAAAAAGAAAAAGAAAATGTGTCCAACTTCCTTTGCATCAAACAAACTTCTCACTTCCAAACTCAGACACTAATTTTCCTAGCCTTAAACACTCAAACTTCCATCATTTATCCTCAGTTCATGATCTACTCATACATGGGGGTTAGAACTGTACGGCTCAGTTTTTGGCCCCGATAGAGCTGTACAGCTCTATTTTGTGGAAACAAAAGTCATACGGCCTTAATCTCAGAGCCATGAAAGTAAAGACATACAGCTATGTTTAGAGCCGCATGACTCTGCTCGTACAGAATATCATTGTACTACCCTAATCCCCCTCGGTATCCCCTAGGGTAGGTTATTTGATTGAGTTGTAATAATTTACTTTCCTGAATTGTTTACTTTTTTGTATTTATTTACCCTTTTTCGTATGAGCATATAAAAGATAATTAAGACTGAAAATAGAATAGAGAATAATTATAAAAGACGTGAAAATTAAAATAGTTAATAATTATTTGAAACTAGACGAAAATAAGTGATTTTTCTGGACTCGAATCTTTAACTAAAAGGTATAGCTATTCTTACACAGTTCAACTATACCGTAATATTCCGGTAGAATTGAACCGGGTGGCGACTCCTAAATTTTTTAATGAGGGAATTCGGTTTCGTATGCTTTTCTTTTGCTTTCAAAATCAAAACCATGATGCATTCTAAATGCTCGCATCTTTCCAAAAAAAAAAAAGAAAATTTCTCAACCCGGCTTCACGGCCTGTTGGTCGAAAGGATCATCTACTCACAAGTTGTAATATTAAAATAATATTATTATTCTATGATATTGCAATCTAGTTGTTAGTGTTTTCTAAGTATTTTTATTAGTTTTGTTGGTAATAATTATATTATTTATAACAAATATTTAAAATATAATAAATTAATTACATGATTATTTACTTCGGATTCTAAATTATAAAAATAAATTTACATTTATGTTCAAAAAAATTTGTGCAGTTTATATATAAACCAAACCGATTTAATTTGGTTTAAACAGAATCAAGCAAAATATAATTCAGATGGGCTTTAAAAAATCTTCCTTTATTTTGTTGGGATGTGAAAGGAAGGATGGACGGCCTTAAGCCCATAAAAATAAATCCTCCCAAATTGGGATATTCAAAAAGAGAAAAAAACAAATTAGACATTTACTAATATACCCTTGCATAATATCAAAATATTCTTATCTTAAAGGAAATTAGTGATTACCAAAAACATAATTTTTATGAAATCGTTGAAAATTGTAATTTGTGGTAATCGAACCGAACTGATATTTTTAGTTGGGTAATGTTTGGTTGGTTTTTTTGTATGGTTCAATCTGGTGTCTATAATTAAAATAAATTTGATTCGGTTAACCGATAGGTGATTCGGTTAGTAACCGAGCCGAACTAATACTCACCGTCGTGGCTACGCCAACTCGATTGCAGTCATATACGTACTACGCCAATAAACCAAATAGAATTCTTCCGACTCGATTACATTCAATTCCAACTTGCTGTCGATTTGTTATCTGATTCCTTCTTCCCATTTCAATTGGAAGAGTTTAATGCCGCTTTCTTCTAAACAATCTGGAGATTTCATTTTACCTTTGTTTGCTTTTCTGGCTGAACTGCCGCTCTGGTTTGCTGGTTGAATCTGCCATTCGAATTGTTGGTTGATCTCTTTCGCCATTATTGCATTTCCAAAATATCTTTATCACCTTTGCGGCTTCTTCGTTATCTGCGCTATCGCAGACTTCAATTTTGCAAGAATGGTTCGAGTTACTGAAAGGTTTTTGAAATTTATTTCATCATTGTTGCAAATTATTGAAACTTGCATTAGGAATGTCTGACATTGTTCATCTCCCAATTTTATACATATAGCAGGTAAGGAAGCGACGATAGGCACTGCAAAAGAAAAGGTGCAAACCAAGTAATAGAATGGTCAGTGCTATACACTTTATTATCTCTTTCTCCAATCATATTACATCGATATTGATTTGTCTTTGGATAATGTTCTCGAAAGACAGTAAGAGTAAATTTTATGCCGAAATTAACAACCTCAAAACTTACAGCTCGATCTGAACTGAAATCAACATTAATGGGATGCATGAATGAACATTGATTAATTATCACGTGTACTAGACTGCAAGCATATCATTTAAGTTGATACAATTATAGAAGTTAGATAAGCTAAAAAGAGAAGAAACATATAAGTAGGAGTTAATATAGTGGTAGAGCTACCATTTGGTAGCATAGGAAAGGAGTCTGGAAGTGGCATCTCACACTCCTCCCCTCCAAAATAGATTCGTCGTGGAAACCCCCATCCATTGCTCAATGTGAAACTCCTCAAATCCTTCTCCATAAGAATTTCTGTGCTCACCGAACCCACTTGCAAATTCGCTTCTATTAACTCATCATTGAAGTACTGTATGCCCCAAAATATGGCAGCCTTATCTGCCAATGTATAAAAGGTACAGAAATATAAGTTGACTGGATTTGACTACTACTTGTAAGGGTCTGCACGTATCATCTCTAAATTTAAGAGTTGATTTCATGTCAAAAGTAAAAAAACTTCAATTTTGATAATCATAAGACTTACATAAACCACCATTTAAACTATTTCGTCTATTTTTGATAATTGATTCATTAATGATCTCGTGTGTCATCCATATCACTTGTGTAGTTGTACAAAATTATCACATGTTACATCATGTATACATATCTTGGGCCAAGTCAAGAAAAAAGTTTTAAAATACAAATAGTTTTGAATGGACATGTGTACATAGTGTGATTTGCAGGTTGTTCATATCACCAAGTCAACAAGTGATATGAACACCATAAATCAGATTTCTGATGAATCAATCACCAGAAAATGGATGGAATAGTTTTAGTGAAATACATATCTAATAGAAGTTCTAAAACTTTTATGGCACAAATTGAAGTGTTTTTACTTTTCTACAATTTGGCCAGAAGTTTAAGGACGGTCTATGCATGTAACCCCAATGTCTTGAATGTAAAATCAGTGAACTGATAATACCTGTGAAGCCAACATTAGGAAGGATTGTGCTGTTGAAGCTGTATGAAGTAGTTTTCTGGCTGAAACCAGGATGTTGTACTAACACATTCCAGTCGGAGTAGCTTCTTTTGTAATTGTAGTTAGAAATGGTGAGCTTCACCCTCCAGTGACTTGTATAGATGTTCTTAATATGCCAATGAACACGAACTGGGCACATATGGTCACTACACTTCAACAAGTCTACGCTATTCAAATTTGACAATGATGATATAGAACCGTCACTGAGATTTCAGACAGAAACTGAAGTTATGTTAGAATTTTCTTCTCATTCTCGGATTAATTAAGGATACAATCAAATGATAGAAACACATATATGCACCTTATGCATGGAATTGTATTATTCTCTGACTCTTTGCAGCCACAACTACAGTCGCGGCATTTTGTAACCTTGGGATTATAAAATGATGAAAGTGAAACACAACAAACAGGCTTTTTGTTAGCCAAAAAACTGGAGTATGTACATGTTGATTTCCATGTTCCTGAACACAGCAAAATTAGTTATAATTTGAACTGTATTCCTGTCTATTTCAAGGGATCAAAGGTTAATTTGGCCAAACCAATTTGCTCAAAGATAACCATTGGTCCCTCGACATGTGATTTTTTTTTTTTTTTTGGTCAAATCAATCCGTATTGACAAGTGTCAGCATCAGAAATTGGTACTTATAAACAAAATCACAAATTATATGCTGGCTAATTTGATAATAACATTTCAAGTTGTGGGTTAAATTGGCATATAGACTACTCACTGTAAACCTGAACTGTCCTTTTGCCCCCAATATCAGAGGACTGAGTAGGTTGAGTGAGCAAAACAGGGCTACATGTATAACCAGGACCTGGTGCTAAAAGTGTAAGATTTGCAGGAGGAAAAACAGCTGATTGATTAATGTACAAGTTGCCAACGGTAACTTCAAAGGAAGAGAATGAGTTAGAAGGATCAATGGCCCTGGCAGAGAGAACACCTCCTCGGCAGCAGGCCTCTGACCTGAGTTCTGGTGGCGCATCTGAACCCCAATCTACAATCTCAGGGATTTTTTGGCAACAATGAGCAGTTCTATATGGGAAATCAGTGCAATCCCCTTGTGTTGTAGCAAATGCACCAGCCATTGACCAGATTATCTCCTTATTTGTCCATTCCCACCCTATCTTCCAACCTGGTTTCCCTATCTGCCTATACTGATATAGATTTTGAATGGTTACCTTAGCCTGTCAAAGCATTTTTTTTTTCCAAGAAAAAACATATTAGTACATGTTATGCAGCAAACACCTGTAATAAGCAAGTAGTAGAATGAAAACAGTTTACTTGGTACGACCAATTCAACCAGTGTGTAGATGAATCTATCTGAGAAATTTTGTTTCGTTTTGTTTGAGTAATATTGTCAATACATGTACACAATGGAAACCACAATTTAAGCAGGGCGGAGCTAGGAGGTCATAGCCCCTTTGTCTTCGTACAACACTCGGAATCCTACTTAAAGGGGGGGTTGTTTCAGCACCCCACGGCATAGTTGTTTTTGAGCGGTCATCTTGTTCTACATTCCATGACCTCTAACCAAGGTAGAGTTGCTAAGAAAAATATACCTATCCGCCCCCGCTCTATACTATTCAAATCTCACATTTTGTATGATGACATTCGAGCCTTTTTTGGCTCCCTTTTTGGTCTTATGTCTCTTATCTCTGATTCTCTAGGAGGTCTTCCCCGTAAAACTCCATTTTGTGCAGGTGGCAAGCAAAGCCTATAGAGTTTCAAGCTTTCGAAAGTTTGGGTTGAGTTATAATTGGCTCAACCCACAATAAAAATCAAGGCAGTTCAACATTGTCCATGTAGTTGGGGAATTTGGGTTGGAGAATCGACTTGATAATATTGATAGAAAATTTCCAAGCAAAAGACAGCATTCTGATAATTACCGACTCTCTGACCTGGTATCCATCATCTGTCCACTTGAAGATGTCAAAGGTAACTGTAATTTCTCCACTTGGATCCAAAGGATCATAGCATTCTGCAAATGGTAAGGTATAATTAACAAGTCAACTTGAAAAACCAATTGATTAAGGAAAAGAAAAAGAAAAAGGTGCAGCAAGAACCTGATAGAGTGCAGAAAGAAACTAACATTGCTGTTATTATTAGTAGAAAAAAAAACCGCATCTTGATCGGTTTTACGGAGATGATTGAAGGGTTGGAATGGATAAAGCTGTGGTAGTGTATATATATATGTAGGCAAATAATTCAGTTTGGACTGCAAATAATTTAGCTAAAGTACAAAAAAGAATCATAGGGAATATCAAGTAGGTTGTTGGATTATATGCTAACATGATCCTAGTACGTACAGTCAATATAAAGAGAAATTCTGCATTGCAAGCAAGAACAGGAACACTACTTTGAAGCTTTTGCGTCTATCTTATTGTCTTTACCTGTCTCCACATTATTCCGTACGACTCAGCTAATTAATCAAAATGCAATACATCATTTATAGGTTTTTTTAAAAAAAAAAAAAACCGCTCACTCTTTGGAAGAGAACCAATTGAGTAATCTCTCGTTATATATAACTAGCTACATCATATCATGTCAACTTATAACATGAGAAGTTCAAAATACAAAATTTGAAAAGATTAAAGGCATTTTTTGGTTTTTCCCAAATTATTTGCTTCGGTAGTTCGAGTTTTAATTAAGCGAGATACAGTATATCCTATACAATTATTGAATTCCCACATTAATCCATATTATTATTATCTTGTGTATCGCTTAAATATCGTGATACTTCTTGTTTGTGGGTTTTACAAAATATTGTGCTTGGAATTGAATATAGAATATCCGAATTTCTACTCACATTTTCGTGTGGATGCCTTAGGAAATTACACTAGAAATAGAGTTGACAATCGAATAAATTATACTTAAAACTTACTGCTTGACTCCAACACTATTATTTCTTAGTTCTTACTAACAAATATTGCGTTTTCAATTAAGTATTTCTCGGATTCGTATAAGAGGGTATATGCTTCAGATTTAAAATAAGGTTGTGTTTAGGGTTGTCAACGGGGATGCGGGAACCCGTCCGAACGGGGACGGGATTTTCCGTTTAGGATCCTCATGAGACGGGGACGGGGATAAATTTATCCCGAATGCTAAACTAGGACGGGGATGGGATTACTTCTCCCCGCCCCGTGGCCCCGTCCCCATCTCTGTTTAGTCCCCGTGAGAATCCCTAACAATATCCCTACTTATTATTATTTATATTATTATATATATAGTATTAGTTATATATTTGTCTTAGATAAATAATTGAATTTTGTAATACTAAAATAAAATTAAAATTAAGATTTTCAATTTTCATTCACAAATAAAAAAGTTATGGCTTCAAAATTGAATTTTAAGGGACCGGAGATAGAGATTAGGATTGTCTCCATTTGCTAAATAGGGATGGAGATCTCCACCTAGTCAAGAACGGAGATGGGATTGCCCATCCCCGCCTTGTGCTCTAGAATGCTAGTCCTACACATTAATTATTTCTCCACCTTATCTAGCTTAGCTACACTTCCAACCATTACGCATTTAATTTTTATATTTACATATGTATTCTTTTCTATTACAATTTTATTTGGGAAATTACAAAAAAAAAAAAAAAAAACTCCCTTTTTAAAATTCCTTCCTCCCATACATTCATGCAATTTCTTTTATAACTCTCTTTTTAAGTTTTATTCCTCAAATGCGCTCTTTACATTTCTTTTTTATTCCATTTTTTGTCTACACCTAATTATTCCACTTTTCTCTTTCATTTTTTTGTATTTTAATTTTAATTTTTGTCATTTATCTCTTAATCTATTAATTTTTTTGACATGCCACTTTAGAATGTTTTATAGCCTTTTTTTCTATTCAAAACAAGATCCATATGTCTATATTTTTTCAGATTTTTTTTTTGAATCGTGAGGAAAATATAAAAAGTGTATCAAAAACAGCGTGTTACATGTTTTAATACATGTATCAGCTCCAATGCATTTTGCGATACATTTTGTAATACTTTTGATGATACTTTGTATGTATCATATGTAATGCATTCATTCTACTTGATTTGATACATGTATCAGCTCCGATATATTTTTGATACATTTTTTATACTTTGCATACATTGTGTCATGTATTAATTCCACATATTTTATATGTAGTGGGAATCACCTAAAATGATTTTTATTGTTATGAAGGCTAAATAAAAGCTAATCATAGAAAAAAAAAATATAGATAAAGTATTTTTAATCAATGTTTGTTAGTTAATACTTTTCTGATATATTTTTGATACATATGGATACTTTTTTTATACTTTTTTGATACATTTTAGATAATCTTCATTTCTGATACTTCCTTGGCGATTCGAAAAAATTAGAAAAAATTTATACATATGGATATCAATTCGAAAAACGAAAACAACTTGTTAAAGCAGAATGGCAAAAAAAGTGAGCAGTTTGAGAAATAAATGAAAGAATATCGTTTAAATTACAAAAGTGGAGAGAGAATAAGAGGAATTATATGGGCAAAGGAATGAGAATATTTTTGAAATTCTTGATTTTTTGTGTTGATTTTTTTTATCTAAATGTACGTATTTTTAAAAATGGCAAATAAGAGTATTTTAAGAATTAGTCAAAATTTTGTAGGTAATTTGGAGAGAATTTCCTTTTTTTTGTATTTTTGAAAGAACTCTTTAAAATGTGAATATTTCTCTAAAATGCTCATTTTATTTTGGGTATATATAACAATAATACCCTGGGATATTATCTAGGGGTGAGCAAAAAACGGTTCGGTTTTTGAACCGAACCGAAAACCAAAGTAGAAGAAAAATAGAAACCAAAGCCAAACCAACGTTCATATGATTCGGCTACAGTTTGGTTCGGTTAAAACCGAATCAGCAAAAATTTCAATTTTTTACTTTTATTATCATTGGTTTTTATAAATTACATGTAAAGTATTGCTTAAAAAAGATTTATATTACACTTATATGCTGGGAATGCCCTAGTCCCAAGGCATTGGTCCTTGTTTTGTATCATACATTTTGTATCTTATAATGAGATTTATGTATTATACATTCGTGTCAATGAATAAAGGCATTAATCTATTTATTATATACATCATGTGCAATATTTTAAATAGAGTATCCAATGGACATATCCATATCCATGTTGACAAGTGTCATGCACTTGGCAGTAAGACCATGGATAAGAAAAACGATATGACATAAAGTCATCCATAGTCTATTCCAGTCACAGGAATGAATGAGATGAAAGACTATCATAAGCTTGGTTGTATGGTGGTGTCTTATTGGCCATTGGACATGGAATGTCAACCAAGTTCATGGGTACATGCAAAGAGACATGGTACTGGATAGATCCACTAAACAAGAAATCCACATGGTATAGTATCACAAGTGATTCTCGTGTAGTACTTATATGGATCCTTTGATCTGACCAAGTTATGGTCTTGCATGTAAAGTGACACACTCTGGTGTACACCTAAAGGGCCTGTAACAGGGTGTCAAATATGGGTACGTTCGGGTGTGCCAGTAAGCATGGCAAGACCATGAACATGCAGAAGAGAATGTCCACTGAAAAGATATCACCGGCCTCTTGATGAGTGCAATTGATAAGAGTGTGACAAAACCCAAACAAGTTGGAACTTGTTTGTAAGCATCAGTTCATGTGGGATCAAGTAAATGTCTGGACACAAAAGCGGGTGATGACACCATGCCTTCGTGTTGGATACCGATATCAATGACATGGGATATATAATTTTAACTACAATGTTAAGACTTCCGTTAGACTGTTGTCTCCATCTTAATTGGGGGCTGTAATGGCTTGCTAGAGTCCACCTATAGTCTGTGAGCCTTGGGCCCACTACATAAAGACAGGCCCACAGGATCGTAAACATAGAATGTTTGAGTTTGAACTTGTCGGATCACCTGTATACTTGGAGTATACTAATTGGAGAGATAAATATTAATCAATTAAATTAAAGATCAATTGGATTGATCAATATAATTTAATTGATATATATTTATATTTTATTGGGTTGCATAAAGTTGATTTAAATAAATTAACTTGTGAATAAATTTCCTGGAGGAAATTTATTCACAAGTTAATTTATTTAAATCTATATAACTTTATATGTATTTGTTTCTAGTCAAATCATTAATTAGTTTATTGGGTTAATTCTGATTGAAAAATCAATTTAATTTAAATGACATGTATCTTATATAGTATGAGATTATATAAATACATGCATAGAAATTCAATTAGAATTGATTATAATTTAACCATTACTAATTAATTAGGATTTATTATGGAATTATGGGTATTCATTCCATTTATAGAAAAAAATTTATTCGCCCCAATAATTAAGGCCCTAATTTAAGCCAAAAACCGAGCTTATTCCTTAATAGGAATTTCGGCCACAAAGGTTTTAATAGGCTGAAATTTTCGGCCATGGGTGTTGAATCTTCTCCTCAATTTCGATCCGCCGCTAGCACAGGTTTCACTCGATAGACGTTCGTGTACGTGAGAGTGGAGGGAATTGATTTTGGTTTATGCAGCCGTCTCTAAAAGAGACATTGAAAGGTGAGAATCTAATTCTTTATCTTTTGATTTTGTGTTTTTTATTTCCATTTCAATTGCTCCTGGGTCACGGATTTGAAAAATCGATCCAAGCTTCCTCTTTTATCGGTTAACTTTCTATGAAAAATTCCTACAGTGGTATCAGAGCAAGCTTTTGATCCATAGAAATCTTAAATGGTTTGAATCCTATGTTTTGAAATTGGTCTTTTTCTTTTGGGATTCGTCTGGTTGGATAGGGTTATGATTTTCCCCATTGGTTTTTCTATTCAAATGGAAATTGAATTGATATTTGGTTATATACTTTTTAATTCCTATGTGAATTGTGCTTTGATCTTGGTGATTGATGTTTTATTTTGTTTAATAAAAAAATCATGGGCTGTTTCCGAGCTATAGGGCTGCCGGCGGTGGAATCCGTCACTGGTTGCCGCCATAGCGGCAAAAACAGTGGCAGCAACAGCTGCTTGAGGCGCTGGGCGCCACCGGCAACAGTCATTGCCTGCTGCTGTCTCGGCAGTAGCAGTTGCTGCCCCTAGCAACGGCGGCTGCTGCTGCAAGTGTAGCTGTGTTGCCCTAGCTGCAGCAGGCCGGGCCGAGTTTTAGATTTGGCGGGTTTTCCTAGTCTGGGCCTAGTTTTAATTTTAATGGGTTTTAAAATTTTGTGGTTTAAATTTCTGAAATTTAAATGCGCATGGATTCTTGAGTGAAATTTTAATTTTATTCATGAGATATTAATTTGGAAAATTAATATGGTTCAAGGAAATTGGTTAGGGTTTTCTTGGCATGATTACCAGGGCGGCGTGATTTGGATTCACGGTTTCCCAATTCCAGTGGGAGTAATGTTCTACCTTGGGCTCGAAGCCCAAAGCCCGTCAAGGGTTAGAACCGTGGTGGGCCAAATTTGCGATTTTTATATAATGGCTAAGTACATAATTTATTGGGATTAATTTCATGCATTTTGACATGTTTATAAATTGATGTATTGGATTATATGTCTATATGATTAAATGTCTAAATAGATACTATTGGCCTTAATTCAAGATGGGATGTATTTTTCTTTTGGGTAAATACGGCCTGCGTGCCGTTTTTCTTTTAATGTAATTTTATTTTAATTTTATTACTATTATGAAATTTATGTAAAAGAAGCTGTGAGCGGACGACGCGTTTTCTACGGGACACGGGACTCCCTTTCGGAAGGGGCGCCTCGATTTTGGGCGGGGCCTTCCCTCGCGTGGGGTTTTTGGATTGGAAATTCGTTTTTTGGAAAGTTAATTGTTTCGAAAAAGAATCGAGACCTAAATCTCGATAAAAAGTATAGGAGTCGCCACCCGGCTCAGCTCAACCGGGAAATTACAGTGTAGCTGAACCAAAACGGGAACTGCCACACTTTTCAGAGATCTAGGTCTGGATAAGTCCCTTATTTCGTGCCTAATTTAAATATTATTGCCAATGTTCTATTTACGACACTTTAAATTGCTAAAGGTTGATTTTTATTAAATAATACATGCGGCTTACATACAGGATAATGATACAAAATATAAAGTAAAGAGAATAAATATTTAAGAGCTTACAACCCAATCGAAAGAAAATAAATCTCTCGCCTCACTGATACAACCGCCTATATACACGAGAATCTAGAAAAAAATACAACCGCCTAAATACACGATTTAATTCTATTAAATACAAATAAAAAGAAAATTAAAATAAAGATAAAAGCTGCAAAACAGAGTTAGAACAATTTATACGGCACACCATAAATAGGACTCAAGTAGACAGAATTGGGGAATTAGGATTTGGGGTCATGCAATCAAGGGTAACCGGGTCGGCCCGGCCGACCGGACCGGTTAGACCTGGAAAACCATTTTGAAACGTCCCTGTATTTTTGGTTTTGTGGAAAAATCATTTTTTTTAAAACAATTTTTCGGTTTATTTTAATTTAGCATGCAAGAGTGGGTCGGTTTTCGGGAGAACCGGGTCTCCGTCGTGGTTTTATTCTAAATGCAATTTTACTGAAAAAATAAATCTAAGGTCGTGATGCGCACAACAAAATTCATTTTGATGATTTTTGGGGTTTTCTTGTTTTTCTGATTTTCTGAAATTTTCTGATTTTTATGAAATTTCTTGGATTTTGGGATTTTCTTTGGATTTTAGGGATTTTTTAGGGATTTCTGCTTCTGGCCGTGGACTACAGTCGTGCGACTGTACTCCTGGCTCGGCAGAAATCGCTAAAAAACCCTAAAAACAAAAGCCTGAAACTGGAAAAATAAGCACAGTCGTACGACTGTAGATGGTTTGGCACGACTGTAATTACAGTCGTGCCCCTGTTCTTGTTTCAAGAACAGTCGTACGACTGTTCTTACTTTTCCAGAAATAAAAACTCGGAAACTTGGATAAAAATGCACCAAACACGAGCAAATCACCCAGAAAGCTGGAAAATGAGTTGAGTTAAAGGTTATTTACCTCCTTGGTGACGATCCACAACTGGAATGACCCCTGGCTATGTACCAATCCACGTGAATTCGCTCTTTTTCCTTAAGGAGTCAAGGTTGCAAAAAGTGTCCAAATAATCCCAGAAAAGTCACGGATTTGTGTTTGTTTTTGTCCCAAAACGATTTAGATTTTTAGTGTAAGTGTTAACCTAGGATTTCTACTTCGTTTTAGTGATTAACAACTAGAAATTAAAGAGAAAAGGCAAGAAGAAAGCAATAAGTCCATTATCTCTCTTCTCTCTTTTTCTCTCACTGAAAAGTTGATTTCTGGCCAAAAGTCCTCAAAATCTGGTTCTCCTCACTTTATATACCCCCTACTAACCCGGAAATCTTGAGCATTTAATTCTCAAGATTTCCCTTCTTCTCCAAGTCAAAGGGGGTATGGGCAGCAACCTGCCCCCGAAAGTACAGTCGTACGACTGTACTTATGTTACAGTCGTACGACTGTAGCAAAATCCCACGACTGTATTTTACAGTCGTGGGTCAACGGTCAACGGCACACTTTTTTTTTTTTTTTAATAAAAGAAAATTTCGTGTTCACAGAAGCCCATTGGCGAGGCGAGCCCAGAAGGAAGGAAGGAGGCCCACCTGGTGTTTTTCTAGTATAGGTTTACTAGAATTATGTTAGGTTGTAATATAGGCCCATAGCATTCCATTATTTATTTAATTATGCATTCATTTATTTCAATGTTATATGCCATGATCCAATCCCAATTCACCCGCTTATGCATCTAAGCCGTTATTAAAATTGAATCTAAACCAAATGGTAATTACTAAATCACTTAAAAGTGCTTTCCTCATTCAAAACTGACTTGAAGTTGGGATAGACCAGTTGTAGACCATGCCTCACAGGATACACTAGAGTATCATCATTTTGTATTGGGTTAGAGTATTGGTTACTCTAACACTTGGATGGAGGTTTGGACTTAGCATGGGTAGTAGGATTCTCCTGGCCCTAAACACAGATGGGTAAGTGCCAACAAACCCATCAAACCGAGAGTCCCTAAGTTGGGATTGGACGGAATTACTACCTAAATAATTAGGGTATAGTTTTTCCAGGCCCTCGTCTGGCTATATCTGGATGAAATATGGATCTCGGCCCATTAGCCCAATAACAAAAATGGTAAATAACAACTCATTATCACTGCGTTTGCTCCTTGAGAAGGACAAACTCTCAGGGCCTAATTTCCTGGATTGGTCTAGGAACTTAAGAATAGTTCTAAGACAGGAATCTAAGAAATATGTGCTAGAGAGAGCTATACCACCTGCACCTACTGGGCATAATCCACTGACTGTACAACTGGAGGAATACGAGGTGCATGTAAAGGACAACTGGGATGTGACATGCCTTATGTTGGCATGCATGGTCCCTGAGCTGTAAAAGCAGTTCATAGACTAGCAAGCCTTTGCTATGATAACAACTCTTAATGAGATGTTTCAGGAGCAAGCTCATCAAGAGAGATACTTGACTGCCAAGGCATTCAACTCCTATAAGATGGAGGTTGGGACATTTGTGAGTGCTCACGTGCTTAAGATGAAGGACTATCTAGATTCTTTAGCCTGTCTTGGCGCTCCTGTCTCGTAGGAGTTGTTGATAGACACTATCCTGGCATCCTTGCCAAACTCTAATGATCAGTTCATCCTAAACTATAATATGCAAGGGATGAACCGCACTGTTAGCGAGCTGTATGGTATGCTTAAGCTTGCGGAACAGTCGATCAAGAAAACTCCAGTACTACTGGTCAATAAGGGGAACCTTTTGCAAAGGGTAAGGCAAAGGCGAAAGCCAAGGCCATAGCTAAGAAAGCTAAGGCCAAGAAGGCTAAGACCAAGAAGGCTATGGCCAAACCCAAGGCCGATCCTGAGGATGTCTGCTTCCAGTGTAAGCAGGCAGGACACTAGAAGAGATCTTATCCCCCACTGTTGGGAGAGCAAAAGAAGAGCCAGGGTGCGTCTTCATCAAGTACATATGTCATAGACATAAACCTCACTGTTTCTACATCTTAGGTATTCGATACTAGATGTGGTTCTCCCATTTGTTGTAATGTGTAGGGACTTAAAAATAGGAGATCACTAGGATCTACAGTGGTGGACTTGTGGGTAGGAAACGGAGCAAGGGTAGTTGCCATAGAGATCGACGGGTACCATATAATGATGCCTAGTGGATTAGTTTTGATTCTGGAAAAATGTTATTTTGTACCTGCAATGTGCAGGAATATTTTTTCTGTTTCAATTTTGGACATTTCTGGATTTAATTTTACTATTGGTAATGGTAGAATTACTTTATCTAGAGAGGGATTATTTTATAGAGATACTCTATTAAATAATGGCCTATATGTCCTGAATTTAAATGAAACTGATCATGTCTATAACATAAATTCTAAAAGGGTTAAGCCTAACGAACTTAATCCTGTCTACTTTGAGCGAGAAACGCATAGCTAGGCTTCATAAAGCTGGAATCCTAGGATCATTTGACATAGAGTCACTTGATATATGCGAGTCATGTTTACGCGGTAAAATGACTAAAGCGTCTTTCAACATGAAAGCTGAAAGGGCTATTGGCTTATTGGACCTAATACATTCAGAAGTATATGGGTCCATGAGTGCAGCTACCAAAGGTGGACATCTGTACTTTGTAACTTTCACTGATGATTTCAGCAGATATGGCTATGTCTATCTAATGAAACACAAATCTGAAACCCTTGATAGGTTCAAGGAATTTAAGAATGAGGTACAAAACCAACTAGGCAGGAATATTAAAGCCCTTCACTCAAACCGAGGAGGTGAGTATATGAATCTAGAGTTTGACTTATACTTGAGAGAGCATGAAATCATTCCATAGCTCACTCCTCCAGGAACACCACAATGGAATAAGGTGTCCGCAAGGAGGAATAGGACCTTTTTAGACATGGTTTGCTCAATGATGAGTCATGCTTCTCTCCCAATAACATTCTGGGGATACGCTCTTGAGACAGCAGCTCTCATTTTGAACAATACTTTGACTAAGGCTGTGGAAAAGACCCCATTAAAAATATGGATGGATAAGGTGCCCAATGTGTCTTTCCTGCAAATTTGGGGCTGTGATGCACATGTCAAGAGATTGATAGGGGGCAAACTAGAACCCAAGATCGATAAATGCCTGTTTGTGGGCTACCCTAGGGAAACCAAAGGGTATAACTTCTATAACCCAGCCAAGAATAAGGTGTTCGTGGCACAAAAGGAGGTCTTTCTTGAAAAGGATTTCATTTCCAAGAAAGATAGTGTTGAACTCAGGGAAGTTCAAAGCACACAAGCTTCGGAGACTAGGGAGGAGCTTCCACAGGTGGAAGCACCAACCCAGGTCATACAAGAACTTAGAAGGTTTGGTAGGGATCATCGAGAACCTGAGAGATATGGATTTCTCGTTACTGACGATCACACTCTTCTCGTCTTTGATGAGGAAGAGCCCAAAACCTACCAGGAGGCCATTGATAGCCCACAATCTGCTAATTGGCATAAAGCCATGGAAGCGGAGATGCAATTTATGTACGATAATCAGGTTTAGAACCTGGTTGATCCATTTTCGAGTGCTAAGGTCATAGGTTGTAAGTAGTGCTACAAGCTGAAAACCGACAACACCTTCAAGGGGTGGCTGGTTGCAAAAGGTTTCAAACAAGTCCATGGAATAGACTACGATGAAACCTTCTCACCAGTTGCTATGCTCAAATTCATAAGGATCCTGCTAGCCATAGCCGCTTGGTACGACTATGAGGTCTGGCAGATGGATGTCAAAACCACTTTCCTTAATGAAAAGCTACTTGAGGATGTGTACATGGCACAACCTGAGGGTTTCGTGGATCCAAAGCATCTTGGAAGGGTTTGCAAGCTTCAAAGATCCATTTATAGATTGAAGCAAGTATCCTAAAGTTAAAATCTTAGATTCAATGAAGCCATAAAGGAATATGGCTTCATACAGAATCAAGATGAGCATTACATTTATAAGAAGATTAATGGGAGCATTGTCACTTTTGTGGTGTTATATGTGGATGACATCTTTCTGATTGGAAGCGACATACCAACATTGCAGGGAGTTAAGCAGTGGTTTCCGATGAAGGACTTAGGCAAAGCTAAAACGTTCCTAGGGATCAGGATCTACAGGAATGACCCAATCAGCTTTTAGGCCAAAGTCAGGCCAAGTACATAGATAAAGTTCTGAAAAGATTCAGCATGGATCAGGCTAAGAAAGATTTCTTGCCAATGAGCTATGGGCTGAAACTTAGTAAGAAAAACTATCCTAAGACAAGGAAAGATAGAGAGAACATGAAGTTGGTCACATATGCATCGGCTATAGGATCAATTATGTACTCCATGCTATGTACAAGACTTGATGTCGCCTTTACACTTAGTATGACGAGTCGATACCAGCAGGATCTCAGCGAGGACCACTGGAAGGCTGTCAAAGCAATCCTAAAGTACCTTAACCGGACTAAGGATAGCGTCTTAGTGTGGTCAGGAAGAGCTATCAGTGACTGTGTACACTGATGCAAGCTTTCAAACCGACCAGGATAAGTACCAGTCACAGTCTAGGCATATGCTTTTACTAAATGGTGGTTCTATCAGCTGGAAAAGTTCAAAGCAGTCGACTGTCGCTAACTTTACTACAGAAGCTGAGTACATTGCGGCGTGTGATGTAGCTAAGGAAGCTGTATGGATAAGGAAATTTATCACTGAATTAGGAGTAGTACTAACTATCCTGGATCCAATTGATATCTTTTGTGACAACAACGGGGCTGTTGCATAAGCTAAGGAGCCTCGGTCACACAAGAACACGAAGCACGTACTCAGGAATTTTCACCTCATACGAGAAATCACCGAGAGAGGTGACATTTCATTACATTAGAAAACATTGAGGATAATGTCACAGAACCTTTGACCAAGGTGTTGGCTTAGCCCAAGCATGAGGGTCGTACTAGATCTATAGGGATTAGGTCCATGCCTAGTTGGAACTAGTGCAAGTGGGAGATTGGTGGTAATGCCCTAGTCTCAAGGCATTGGTCCTTGTTTTGTATCATACATTTTGTATCTTATAATGAGATTTATGTATTATACATTCATGTCAATGAATAAAGGCATTAATCTATTTATTATACACATCTTGTGCAATATTTTAAATAGAGTATCCAATGGACATATCCATGTCCATGTGGACAAGTGTTATGCACTTGGCAATAAGACCATGGATAGGGAAAACGATATGACATAAAGTCATCTATAGTCTGTTCTAGTCATGGGAATGAATGGGACCAAAGATTATAATAAGCTTGGTTGTATGGAGGTGTCATACCGACCATTGGACATGGAATGTCAACCAAGTTCATGGGTACATGCAACAGGGCATGGTACTGGATAGATCCACTAAACGAGAAATCCACATGGTATAGTATCACAAGTGATTCTCGTGTAGTACTTATATGGATCCTTTGACCTGACCAAGTTATGGTCTCGCATGTAAAGTGACACACTCTGGTGTATACCTAAAGGGCCTGTAATAGGGTGCCAAATATGGGCACGTTCGGGTGTGCCAGTAAGCATGGCAAGACCATGAACATGCAGAAGGGAATGTCACTGAGTAAACAACTAAGAAAATGTCACCGGTCTCTTGATAAATGCAACTGATAAGAGTGTGGCCATACCCAAACAAGTTGGAACTTATTTGTGAGCATCAGTTCATTCGGGATCAAGTAAATGTCCGGACACAAAAGAGGGTGATGACGCCATGCGTCCGTGTTGGATACCGATATCAATAACATGGGATATATAATTTTAACTACAGGGTTAAGACTTCCAAGACTAATGTCTCCATCCTAATTGGGGGCTATAATGGATTACTAGAGCCTACCTACAGTTTGTGGGCCTTGGGCCCACTGCCAACAGAAAGACTGGCCCACAGGATCATACACATAGAATTTCTGAGTTTGAACTTGTCAGATCACCTATATACTTAGAGCATACTAATTGGAGAGATAAATATTAATCAATTAAATTAAAGATCAATTGGATTGATCAATATAATTTAATTGATATATATTTATATTTTATTGGATTGCACAAAGCTGATTTAAATAAATTAACTTGTGAATAAATTTCCTGGAGGAAATTTATTACATATATAGGTTTATATATATTTGTTTCTACTCAAATCATAAAATAATTTAATACGTTAATTCTAATTGACAAATCAATTTAATTTAAACGGCATGTATCTTATATAGTATGATATTATATAAATACATGCATAAAAATTAAATTAGAATTGATTATAATTTAACCCATACTAATTAATTAGGATTTACGGAATTATGGGTATTGATTCCATTTATAGAAACAAATTTATTTGCCCTCATAATTAAGGTCCTAATTTAAGCCAAAAATGGAGCTTATTCCTTAATAGGAATTTCAGCCATAAAGGTTTCAATAGGTTGAAATTTTCGGCTATGGGTGTTGAATCTTCTCCTCAATTTCGATCCGCCGCTAGCACAGGTTCTACTCGATAGACGTTCGTGTACGTGAGAGTAAAGGGTATCGATTTCGGTTTCTGCAGATGTCTCTAAAAAAGACATTGAAAGGTGAGAATCTAATTCTTTATCTTTTGATTTTGTGTTTTTAATTCCATTTCAATTGCTCCTGGGTCACGGATTTGAGAAAATCGATCCGAGCTTCCACTTTTATCGGTTGATTTTCTATGAAAAATCCCTATAGTATATTACTAAAGTCTCATAAATACAAACTATATAATAATACAAATATATAATATGCCAAATTATATATATATATATATATATATATATATATATATATATATATATATATATATATTAAAAATATTTTTTGCTATTTTAGTTCAGTTCGTTCTGTTTTGGTTTTTTCAACAAAAACCAAAAACCAAAAACCGAACTAAAAACCAAATTATTATATTTTATAAAATCAAAACCAAACCAAATAGAGTTTGGTTTGGTTTGATTCTGTTCGGTTCGATTTTTAGTTTCGGTTCGATTCGGTTTTTGGTTCACGGTTTGGTTTGTCTCACCCCTAATATTATCTATTGGTCTACTACACTTACTAGATCAAGCCTAGTAAAGGCCAAATCTATATCATATGAAAAGAAGGTTTTAAGCATGTTCTCTCTCATGTTTAGTTTTCTTCCGATTTTATTTATCTATTTTCTTACAATTTAAATATTTGAAATAATTTCTTAATATTTTTTCAATAAAAATTACATAACAATTCAAAATTAATACACTTTATTACGTTAATTGTCATTTATTATCTTCATATGTAAATGTACCAATAAATTATATAATTTGTAACGGTTTTCTTAACTCTTTATTAAAAAACGTCTCCTTTTAATAATTAATTGTTAAATACTCTTTAATGCATAAGCTAACATAAAATCCTTTGATTTTGTAATGTAAACTCACACACAATAAAAATGCGTGAGAGGTGCATGTGGTGTAAGAGAAGTTCTCAAGGTTTGTATTTTGATAGTACAAAACATTTCTTTCAATCTCGAAACATACAGTTAATTACAATTTTTATTTCACTTTTCATCAGACTCTTGAACGCTTAAAAACATTGGTTCAAGAGTTTGCAGCAATTCGTGTCATATTGATACAATTATCTCTCTGCGTATGGTTCTTATTCATCATCATTTTTTTTAATTATGGTTACGATCTGATAGCTTTGTACTTTTCTTTTTATTATTATTATTATTATTATTATTATTATTATTATTATTATTATTATTCATGACATCTAATTGTATTATCTCTCTTGCATGTGCTTTTATACATATTTAACTAACATATTATTTTTAAATTTTTGTTGTCATTTTATAGATTCTTTTTATGGAGATTCAAGACAAGAAGCAACTAGACATGAGAAAAAACAAAAAGAGAAATATTAATCATTTGTAAGGCTGTCATGAAAGTTAAATATTATTTGTTTCAATTTTTTTAAAGAAAATATTTTTCTTCTTCTTCTTCTTCTTCTTTTTTTCTTTATTGAAGATCATTTCTCTTCTTTTTATCTCTCTTTGTTTGTTTGTTTTTTTTTTCTTTTTTTATTCTTTAACCATTCATGTAAGGATACTATATACTTTAGTTTGTGTAGTTTTAGTTGCAAATCATAATTTTTGTAATTTTGTTGTTGTTTTTTTACACATACTTTTTTTTTAATGAGATTAAAGATGTTGGAAATGAACAAATGGATTTGATAAAAAGAATAAGGAAAATATAAATCATTTCTGAAGGAATACAAACTCATATGTATCCGGGTTGTGGAAACGGGTTATCTCTTGTAGCGCAAAATCCACAAGGATGAATGCAGCGGAAGGATCTTCGAGCCGATTGCGTATTACTGGTCAACGGGAAACCCACACTGACGTATTCAGGAGGAATCCATATAGTCCACGAACTAAAGCAACAGAGATGGAGAGAGAGAGAAGATTGAGAGGAAGAGAGAGGAAGAGAAAGGAAGAAAACCAAGTTTTCTTCTCCTTCCCACACCTTCATTCCTTCCTTTCTTATTCATATATATATTAATAAGCTACTATTTATCGATGTGACCTTATTAGCTATATGCTAACTCATTGACACTATTTATCGATGTGATCTTATTAGCTAGATGTCAACTCATTGACATCACACACACACACACACACATATATATATATATATATATATATATATATATATATATATATATATATATTCTCAACTTATAAGCCACAGCTTATTAGTTTCTCAATACTGGGTCTGACTGATACGGGCGGATCGGGTCCATAAACCCAACAATTTCTATAGAGGTTAAAGATTATTTGTCTTCTCTTTTATCTCTCTTTGTTTGATCTTTCTTTTTCCTTCAAATAGTCATGTAGAAAAATATAATTATTTTTTTATAGATACAATTACAAATAATAACTTTCATGTTTTTATATTTATATTGTCATTCTTATATGTGTTCTTTTCATGGAGATTGAAGATGTTGGCATGGATGAACTTGATTTGAGCAAAAAATAAAAAGAAATCAAAGTATTTTATAAGGCTTTTAATTATGTTATCTTCTCTTCTTTCCTTTCTTTGTTTGTTTTTTTTTTTTTTTTTTAAATAAGCGGACCAATGGAAATTACATAAATTTTTTGTTTTAGCCACCAAAGTTTTTCCATTAGTAACTAATAACATAATAAATATTTTGATTTCCAAAAGTAATGGAATTCTGTTATAAAAAAAAATAGATCCTGAAATAAAAGTATTTCATGTAATAATCTTATAATTTAGTTGATTATAATAAACATAAAATCATGTAACATTAATTTATCTTTCATATATAATATTTATTGATTTTTTTTCTCAATTTAGTTGTATTATTTTTATTTTTAAAAAGGAAAGGTGTAATAGAAATAATTTATTGGTAATACTTTTCATTTTGTTAGGATAATGCTTTTTTTTTTAATAATATACTTTATTTTATAATTTTCAAAAATTAAAAAAATATTTTATATAACATTTTATCTCTTTCATATGATGGCATAATTTCTCTTTGATTTTATCTTTTTTTCTCTGTTTTAATGAAAAAATACCAATACTTATTTTTCAATTTATAGTTTACATTTTCTACATGTAATTTTTCTTTAATAAAACTGAATTAATTTACTTCGGTATTTTAAGTTACACTTTCTACACTTATTCACTGATATATGCTTTTAAATGTAGTTTACTTTTTCTGTCTCAAGCCCCTCCATTTATATTTATCTATTTTCTTGAGTTTTAAGAGTCTCTCTCATAACTTTTACATTAGGTTTTTTTTTTTTTTTTTTTTTTTTTAGATTGAAGATTTTAGTTAGAAGCAACCAAATATAAGAAAAAAAAATAAAAGACATATAAATAATTTTTAAGGCTTTCACAGAATAAAGATCATTTATCTTTGTATTCATCTTTCTTTGTTTAGTCTTTTTGTTTTCTTTCTTCTCTTTCACCAATAATGTATGGATATTATATAAAGTTTTATTTGTTCAGTTTTACCTGCAAATCATAATTTCTGTATTTTTTTATCATATAAAAGGCGCTGAGATTGAAAATATTGGCGATGAGCAATTGGATTTGAGAAAAAAAAATAAAGAAAAATCCAAATCATTTTTTAAGGATTTCATAAAAGTTAAAGACTATTTGTCTTCTTTAACAAATCATGTAGGAAAATTGAATAAATTTTTGAGATCTTAGGATTCTATTCTCACTCCTACTTGGCTTATCTTGCGTCTTTCCATTTTTATTTTGCTTTTTTTTTCGGTTTCATTTTTTGTAATTTTTCGTTATTTTCATTCTTTATTTCACTTTTTTAAAATAAAAAATGTAACTTTTCTAATTTCTCCTTATTTTCAAACCAAGAGTATCGTAACATCTATTAAATCAATTATCGTTATTGATTTAATTGACATAATAAAGAGTATATGAGGGCTATAAATCCTCATGGATTTGGATTATTGATATACCTGATTCACATCTTTGTGATTTTTCCCATGATTTTGCACTAAGATGCCTCTTTCTCTTTCACTATGATTATTTTTCTTTTCACTTTTTATTTTAATAAATTATAAACATAAAAACTCTACAGCCTATTTTATTTATTCAACATTATTTCTTTTCTTCTTTTTTTTTTTTATTCTTTTGGTTTCTTAAACAACAAAATCATCACCGTTTTGGTCTTTTTACATTTATTTTCTTTAACAAGTCATGTAGAAAAATTAAACAATCTTTTTTATACAATTATAATTGCAAATCATAACATATTTATATTTGTGTTGTCATTTTATATTTGTTTGTTTTACGGAGATTGAAGATGATTATAGCACAAATGGGTAATAATTGATAAGTTTTGTCATTAGAAAAATAATAATCATATGGAGATATGTTGAATTATAAGATAAAAAAATAAAATTAATAGAAAAGTATCAATAATAAGTTAAAATTTTAATCTTGACATGAATAAATGAACTCTACATCCAGTTATGCCTTGGTGATAAGTGCATCTCTCTAAATGAGAGATTTAAAGTTTAGGTTTTCTTAATACCGTATAGTACATCCATATAAAAAATGTGATTTGTCAAAGAAAAATAAATAAATAAAAGATTTTAAACTTTATATATATATATATATATATATATATATATATATATATATATATTTAAAAATTATTAAACAGACTCATGCAACACACGAGATGAAAGCTAGTTAATTCTAAACTAAACCTTTAAATTAATCCTATTTGAAGGACTCTAATTTTATTCGATAAAGAATACCAAACCCTTTAAACGAGTAACACCAACTATTATTGCCCCTTAAAATGTGATATTAAAAACAAAAGTAATATAATGGATGAGTTGAGTTGAGTATAATTTCCAAATGGATTGAATAAGCAGAAATCTCTAATTTATAGTAGTGGAAAAACAGTGAGATAGTATCAAGTAATCCCGTTTAAAATGATTTATTGTAGATCTATAACTAACAATGCATAAAATTAAAGAAATGGAACAAATGCAAGTAGAATAAGGTAAAATAGTAACCATACTCAATAATATAAAAAGCATATTACGACACAACGTGAACAAGTAGAAATAAGTTAAGATTCTCTCTTTTCCTATGAATAATGTGAAGAATATAGATTTGGCCTGTCTTTCACTAGATTCATTAAGGTCAATTTTCCTTGTACAAAAAGTTTTTTAGATTTTCAGTAATCAAACCTTTTTTTACGTTTATTAGTATATAAATACTAAGACGTGCTCACCTGCGTCAATAATTTTTTTTTAACTTGAGCACCATAATGACATTATTTTGATGCCTTAGCTTAAAACAAATCAATAAAAGACATGCCCAGTGCCCCCTAATGTCCCCACCCATTCACCAATCATAACAATTCCATCTTCTTCTCCCTCCCTAAATAGTTTCTTATTTCTTGCAAACACAAGCCCCCACCACCTCCATGATCCATCCCACTCCTCTCTCTCAATTCTCAAATTTCCAAATTAACCCTATTTATTTGCATCCCATCAAATTTGGTCCACCATTATCTTTATTTCTTAAAAGAGTTACCTAATTTGTAGATTTTTTTCAAAAGCTTTGAATTTCATTTGAAGAGGTGCGTTTTATTTAATGTTTTTATTTTTTCCTTGCAATTTATATAGATTATTTTTATTTGAGTTTAGAGCTATCCCACTGTTTTTATTTTTATTTCCTTGCAATTTGTTCTATTTTTTTTAGTTAGGGTTTGATAAATATAAATATAAAGTTAAATTGATGAAATTGTTATTCTAATTTATCTTTTTTATGTTTTGTTCAATTTCATCCTATTTAGTTAATTGTATTATTTTGGGAAGAACAAAGTCTCACGAAATTAGGAATTTCGCTCCAAAATCAGGTTGTATTGCTGCTATTCTTGTTACTGTTTTTATTTTTGTAATTATGGTTAATAAAAGAAAATATGAATCTGGATGTGAAAAGCGTAAAAAGAAAAAAAGAATCGTTGAGTTAACTCAATCCTGAATTGGAGCATTTTACAAATTGCTTTATTAAAGAACTCGAATTGTTGTTTGAAAATGAAAATGTTGTAGATGTTGGTGATTCTAATGTTGATAATGACAATAGTAATGATGCTAATACTAATGATAATGTGCATTTAAATGATAATACTAGTTTTGGAGATGATGATGTGAATGGAAAGGATGATGATGTTGTGCCTTATAATGTTGAGCATGTTTTTGATGTTAATGTTGATAATACTGATTTTTTTATGGCATTACCTATCATAAGGTTGACATATTTGATTCAAGAAATTGGGATGCTTTAGATTCTCAAATGATTGATATTTTAGCGTAAAGGGTCGTCAAAGAGACTTGTCTATTGTGAAAGATCTAAAAGATAAAATTGGAAGATAATTTTTTGTGTCGTTCTACACTAGAGTCCTACCAAATAGGGAAAAATGTGATAGAGATTGGCTTGTATATTCAAAAGAACTTGATCGAGTTTTTGGTTTTTGTTTATTTAAGAAAGAGTGTGGTAAAGGTCAATTAACAAACCAGGGTTTAGTGATTAGGGACATCTTTGTGTTAGAATTAGAGAGCATAAAACTAGTATGAAACATATCCAAAATATGGCTACTTGGTATGATTTATGGCTAAGACTTCAAAAGAACAAAACTATTGACAAAGTAGCTCAAAAGCAGATTAATGTACTCTTGAGAATTATTTCAATTGTAAAGTTTCTTGGAAAAAAATAATCTAGCATTTTGTGGTATTAATCTATATATATTATAAAGCAACAGATAATAAGGACACATGGCACTATCTCATTTTTTTCAATTATTTATAATTTAAAAATAATATTATATTATAAATTTAAAGTTTTTCGATAATTAATTATTTCCACAATTTTTGTTTTTATTTATGGTAATAACTTCTTCTATAATATATCATTTCTTTTTTTAACTTTTCCACTAAACTATGAAAATTTCTCTACAAGATATTTCAGAAAACTTCTCTAAAACGATTGCACATAATTAACGTCAATAATTATTACTCCTTTCTCTACTTTCTTCCTTCCCTCAATTCTTCTTATTGGAAATTTGAGTCTGAATTCGTTGATTGCAACCCTGAAATTTCTGATTCAAGAGGTAAATCAAACATCGAATTTAGTCATTCAATATCCAATTGTTATATTTTTTTTCTTCATTTATAATGATTTTGCTTAGATATTGGAGCTTACATTATTCAATTTTCAACATTTTAACATATTTTATTACGTGAGAAACCCTGATTTGTCACATTAGTAGATATATTACAATTTGTTTGATTTTTTTAATTGGTTCAGAGATTTTAATCTCTAACTACTTTTTGGTTCTTCATGTATTGATTTTGAGAATAATAGAAAATTCGATTTGCTATAGGTATATGATTTAAATTTTTCACTTAATTATAGGCCTGGCTTATTTAGAATAAGCAAATTGTTTATTGGCCAATTAACTTATTTGATCTGTATGCTCATCCTTCAAATTTAAGGGGGTACATATGGATTTGTCCAATTATTTTACAGTTGCACTATGAACTAAGTTTGAAAAAAGTATCAAACATATTGTTAAAATTGTATCTTAGCTAGCAACATTGAAAATTAAAATTTCTCATTAATATGATCACATGAAGGTGCAATATTATAAATAAAGTAAATACGATATGATTAAACAATTGAAAAATCAGAAAAGCAAATGAAGAAAATTATAAACAAAACTAAATTTAAGTTTAATTTTTTTGGTGGAATCATCCAGTTGTATTTAGATTCGATTCATGATAAACCATTTTCAAAGGGGTAAAGCTCTCTCAGCAACTATTTTTACCATTTACACTATTTCAACTTGATAATGAGTTTATCTTAAATTGACAAATTTATTTATATATTATACTGTCGACAATGGAGTCACGTGTCATTGCCACGATTTTTCTACTTTTTAGTTATTAATTAATTTATATATTAATTCAGAAAAATATTAATTAAATATTATTTTTGCAAAAGTTCTACATAATGAGAAATATAATTAAACATTATTTCAGCTAAATTTTATTATCAACTTTAAAATATTACAGGTAGATTGGTGCTTAAGATATTAATAAATGGAAAACAATATAAAAGAGGAAAAGATATAATCTATCATTAATTAATCAAAATATTAAAAGATTTCATATGCAAGATTTTTTCCTTTTCTCTCTTTAATTTTCCTATTATCGCAATCAAACAATTATTATTGAAATTACTAACTATTAAAATAATTAACTAAATGAAAAATTAACTATTTGAATTACTAAGTGGAAAATTAAGTAGTAACAATCATGCTAAGGTATCAAATTCTTAATTTTTTTTAAAATTATTTTAATTTATATATTATATAAAGCATAACTTTTCTATTTTTTTAATTATTAATTAATCTATATATTAAATCAGTAAAAATATTAATTAAATAGCATTTTAAAACAAGTTCTACATAACAAGAAAGGTAATTAAATATTATTTTAGTTAAAATTTATTGCAAATTTTAAAGTATTACAGGTATATTTGTGTTCAAGATATTAATAAATGGAAAATATTTAAAAAGAGGAAAATATATAATCTATTATTCATTTAAATATTAATTAATCAAAATATTAAAAGATTTCAATACATCCAACATTATTTCATTTTCTTTCTTTAATTTTCATATTATCACAATCAAGCAATTATCGTTGAAATTACTAAATAGAAAATTAATTAGCTAAAAGGGAAAATAGTTATTTGAATTCACTAAGTGGAAAAGTAATAGCTTTGTATCTATATATATATATATATATATATATAACTACTAAAAGTAGTAACAATCAAACTAAGATTTCAAATTTTCAAATTTTTGAATTTTTTATTATATGTTTGTTTAATCTCTACGTATTAATCTTTCAAATCTACTTACCAAAACAGTTCCACTGATTGAATTTTCAATAATTTTAACTCTTTATTATATATACAACGTTTTTCCGAATGGGTATAATTGAAATACAATATTTGTTTATAAGAAATACTTATATTGTATATGTTGTGGTTCCTTTGTTCTTCATTAAATGTATCAATAGATTTCTATCATCATATCTCACATATTTTTTTAATTAGTTATTGTTAATATCTTTTCATCTTCAATTCGGCTATTACAAAAAAATTAAAATTTGAAATTCAAACCAAAACTAAGAAAAATTATCTTTCATATTGATAATATTAACCAATAAAATTTGATATTAATTATCACACTCATCTCATAATATGTTTATGAGTTATTTAGTTATTTATATAAATCAATAAATTACATAAAAAGTAATAAAAAAAGCAATGAACCAAATTTACATTAATAAAGTACTAAACAAATCCGTGCATCGAACGGGGTATCTGCTAGTGAGAAATTGCATCAAAATACCAATGGAAATTTCTTGAGATTAATTAAAATGTTAGCTGAGTTTAATCCTATTATGCAGTAGCATGTTTGTTGTATTACTAGTGATGAGATTCATGTTCATTACCTTGGTCATCTCATCCAAAATGAGTTGATTCTTTTGCTTGCATGTACAATTAAATCCGAAATTGTTAAGAAAATAAAAGAGGCTAAATATTTTTTGTGATACTTGATTATACTCTTAATATTAGCCACAAGAGAAAATGTCTTTAATTTTAAGATGTGTTGATGTGGCTTCAAATTGTGTTAGCATAGAGGAATCTTTTTTAGGATTTTTAAATGTCAATGAAACAAATAGGTATGGACTTTTTGATGTTTTGTTACATGAATTAGATGTTCTTAAACTTGATATAGATGATGTGCATGGACAAAGCTATTATAATGAGTCAAATATGTAAGAAAAGAAAACCAAGGAGTGCAAAGAAAATTTTTAGATTTGAATCATAGAGCTTTTTACACTCCTTGTGGTGCCCATAGCCATAATTCAATGTTGTGTGACATGGCCAACAAATTTGGAAAAGCTAGGGACTTCTTTGGTGTAATCCAATGCATTTACACTATATTTACAAATTCAACAAAAAGATGGCATATTTTGAAGATTAATGTGAAAGATTTAACTCCTCAATCATTGTCTTCTACTCGTTGGGAGAGTCATGTAGATAGTGTAAAAGCAATAAGATTTCAAATTTCGGATATAAGAGAAGCTTTGCTACAAGTTGTTGAAAGTGATAAGGATTCTAAAATAAGAAGCGAAGCTAAATCTTTAGCCAATAATGAGCTTGGTGATTTTGAGTTTATAGTGGCTATTATCATTACAAAAAATTACAATCGAAAGATATGCTTGTTTGTGTTGTTATTGAAAATGTGAAAAAAAATGATTTGATTTTCTAAGAAGTATAAAGAAAATGGTTTTTCTAATGTTGTTGAATTTGCTAAGGAATTCAAAATTGATATGAAAATTGATCCAATTTTTCTTCAAATGTGCCAAATTAAAAGAAAAATGTAATTTGATAAGACTTTAGATGATAAGAGTCCACAATATGCACATGAGTCTATTAGAATTAATTATTTTAATTGCATCCTTGATCAAACAATTGTCTCACTTAATAGGAGGTTTGAACAATACGAACAATATGAAAATGTATTTGGGTTTTTATTTGCTTATGACAAATTGCATTCAATAAATGATTCGAGTTTAAAGTCTTGTTATAGCCGTTTGGAAAATGCACTTAAGAATGGTGATAAATGTGATATTCATGGTTATGGTTTATATGTGGAGTTGAAATTACTCCAAGAATTTTTGTCTAAAGAAAAGTTGAAAATTCTTGATATTTTAAAATTCTTGAAACTTGTTGATTGTTTCTCTAATGCAATTATGCATATAGAATATTGCTCACTATTCCAGTGACAGTTGCAACCGCCACAAAAAAATTTTTTAAAGTTAAAATTGCTTAAGTCTTACTTATGTAGTTCTATATCACAGGAAAGACTTAATAGACTTATTTTGGTGGCAATCGAGAATGAGGTTTTGGATAAAATTGCTTATGAGGATTTGATTAATGAATTTGCTTCAAAGACTACTCAAAGGACGAGAATTTTCAAGTGATAATCTTGTAAGTTTAATGAAATATGTGTTTGTCAAAGTTTAATAATGTTTTTTATAGTTTGTTAATGATATATTAAGTTTGTCGTTCAAAGTAATGGAACACACTGTCGTTTAATAAGGACCCATTTTTTAATTTTCGCTAAAGACCCCGAAAATGTCTTGAGACGGCCATGCTTTAAAGGCCCAGGGGAATGTCCCATAACAAGTGAAAATGATAATTTTGTAACGAATGACATTACAAAACTAACTACATTGACGAAGGGACAACGTTAATTTGTCCATAAACATATACAAGTTAACAAGAATAATGGACATGCCGATATATTTAACCATATTTCAGCCATTTTATAATTATTTACTAAAAATACTGTTACAATTATATTAAATTTTGGATGAAAATAGGGGTTTATTTGAAGTTATTCCATGAAAAATCACAACTTGTGTCCTGCTAGAACGCCTTTTTGGAATTTTTCCTTCATTCCTCGGATGACATGAAAAACCAAGATTTAAACTTTTTTTTTTTTTTTTAGTTTAGTTGTTTTTCAAATATTTTCTTTTGGCAACCTTTAAAAAGTATTAATTAAATATTAAAAATATTTGTATTTCTATTCTTAAAATTATGGATAATATAACAATAACAATACTAATTAGTAACAATAAATATGATGTTGACTTGAATTGTAACAATCCAATTTTTTTTTAAAAAATTTAATTTATGGAAAAATTTAATTTTTTTCAAACTAGAACGTTTAAGTCTCTTTGAGAATTAAAAAAACAAATCTCTTATTACTAAAAAATTGTTCTAAAAGCAACTCATAGTTGTGATAAGCGAATTGAACCAATCGGATCGACCGTAACCGGGGCCAGGTCCGGTCAGTGTCGACCTATTGTATTATTTAACAAGAACCGTCCTCGCCCCGTGAAGTTTTAGCGTGGCTAACCATTTTCTCGCACTTTGTTTCAATCATTGAAATATTTCCTAGCAAGCGAACACTCTTACTCTTACTGCTCGGTCGGTCTTCAAGTTTGAAATTTTATATGGCTCCTCACGGCGAGGGATCAGACCCTGCAAGGGAAGCCATGGTCGTTCAAGATCAACAACGCCCCATTTCTAATATCCTTATCATCATCGGTACTCTTTTCGCTATCTATCTATCTATCTTTCTTTCTTTCTTTCTTGATGATCTTTATTCCTTTTTTATTGATTTTCTTTTCTGGCCGTTTTCATTAAATAGCTATGCAAACGGAAGCTATGCCTCTGGTCAACAAGTTCCAGCTCACTGAGGAAAAAGAGTCTGGGTTTGTTTTATTCCCCAAATTTTTTTTTTCGCTGTTTTTCTGGTATTATCATTATAGTGTCTTTTTTTTTTTTTTTTTGGTGAATTTTATGCTTTTGGAAAATGAAACCTCCAAAACATCAAGTCTTTTTCTTTTTTCAGTATCTGAAATAGTTAACTTTTAGTTTGATAGATCGTTCTGTGTCTTTTTCTTTCTTTCTTCAAACAATGGAGAGGATAGGTATGCTCTCTTTGCTATAATTGTTATTTTCTGTCTTCTCTTTTTGAATTTTTTACTTCGATTCTTTAATGTGTATTGGCTGAATTATTTAAGGTATATTTATATTAGATGATTATAGTTTTGTCTATATCTATCCATAGTAAAGAACATCATTTTAGTTTCTTAACGTTTATTTTTTCCTTGCTTCCCCTATTCTCTTTATTTGAGGTGGTTTACAACATATTTGCTTTATAAAATGAGATAGTAAGCATTGCTGTGAATCCTTTTCCAAATTGTACGAATTTATTCTGGTGCTTTTGCTTTGCACTTGCAATTATCTTTCATGCAGATGTAAGGTCATTATTAGGCAATTTAGTTTGCAATTTTGTTGTATTTTTGTATTCAATTCAAGTATATTTCTTCCAAAGCAGTGCTCAAGATTAATTATCGAATGTGAGTTGATGCAGGTTTCCGAAAGGTGTTCCTTGGGTCCAATATCACGGTGTTTACAATGATCTCAACATTAATTTAGTATGGCCTGGGAAAGACCCAAATTTGGGTGAGTAGTTTGGTGTCGCAAGTTGCAAATTCTTAAATTAATTGCCATAATTTTCTTGTGAGAAGCACTTTTTCTGCAGTAGGGATTACGTAGGCAGGTTTCTACCCTAAGAATCAGCCCTTAACTCTATTTAATTGTATATAGAGTGTGTGTAAAAGATAGCAAACTTGCCTTTTGCAGAGTTTTTTGATGTGTTTTAGATTTAAACTTCCTCGCCACCTCCCACATATTAAGAAATTCTTATAGTCGATAATTGGATCAAATATATTTTGGACCTGGTTATGTGAAATTATGTATGCTACTGTACTTGAACTGATTAGAATACTCAAGGATGCATATGTTATTCTTATTCCAGTTCTGCATGGATTGGACCTTTAAATATTGTTTGGAACCATCTCTTTCTCAGGAGTTGATTGTGTAGGGACGATCCCTGCATGTCTTGTGACATATGCTGCAATCCAGGCATTACAACCAGATTTGATCATCAATGCAGGCACTGCAGGTGGCTTTAAGGTATACACTTATTGAACAGCTGATTGGAATGGTTAAATATCTTTGATGAATTTCAAGTCATCTCCTTACCTCTATACTGACTTTTCTCTACTCCACTGGGTTTTATGTTATGTGAAAAAACAGATTAATTATGGACTAGTAATAGTAGGGTGCCATATCATCTTTCTCTCTCTGAGCTGTTACTTGAGTCATTTGATAGTA
Organism: Euphorbia tirucalli; assembly: GCA_039660915.1. Lineage (NCBI taxonomy): Eukaryota > Viridiplantae > Streptophyta > Magnoliopsida > Malpighiales > Euphorbiaceae > Euphorbia > Euphorbia tirucalli. Next base: position 21,454,683 of record CM077639.1, read on the forward strand.
TTGGAAAGTGTGAACCATCATTCTACTTTTAACAGAAGTACTAAGCAAGTTAGGATGTCTATATTTTCCATGTGAAGCAAAATTTAGTGTTTCCAGGCAAAAGAAGCTTGCATTGGTGATGTATACCTCGCATCTGATGTTGCTTTCCATGACAGAAGAATCCCCATCCCTGTAAGTACTCCTAGGTTTTCCTTTATTTAAGTTTATTTTCTAAAGAAGCAAAGGAACATGAAATTCGTGTAATTGTTGTTCTTGCTCTGAATGTGATGTGACTTTCTAATTCCCCAAGCATACATCTGAAAGCTTGATTCAACTTGCTTTCTTTTGATTCTTAAATATTTTGTGGCTAAGCCAATTCTTATTCCAGAATATGTGCAACTTAGAACTAAAGTTTTGTAGATGCTAAAATGATCATTCTGATCAATGTAAATCCTCAGATCCATATGAAATGTGGTAGTAAGCTAGGAAACAAGCAGAGGGTAAAAATGTGCATTTTGTGGTAGATGGCTAAGCTTGAGCTTAAGAAATTCCACTGTTCTGCATTCTTACTAAAATATCTTCTGTGAATTTTTTGCACCTCTTTTTTGGCTGTTAAATTTCTGATATGTTTTGCCTTGATAGGTTTTTGATCTATATGGAGTTGGTTTACGACAGGCTCATCCAACACCAAGACTCCTTAAGGAGCTCAAACTAAAGGTGATTACGTTAAATACCAGGAAATCCATTATTTGAATATTTTTATTCCTTATTTGAGTGAAATCAATGTTTTCTTCTTCTTTGCAAATATTAGTTCATTGACAATTTAAGGCTTTTGAATGTCTCCAAATTGAACCCAGTACCAAGCTGAAGTAGATTTATCCCCAGAACCAATAATACAACATTTATAACCAAAAAAAACAAAAAAAAAGGCCTTAATCCCAACCAGTTAGGTCAGGTAGATGGATCTCTCTTTTCCAATCATTCCATTCCTAAGATCAATAGATGAAAGCAATTTCAAGAGCTTTTTTATTAGGTTTTTTTGGGCAAAAAATATACAAGTATACGATGTCTTAATGAGATTTAATGAGAAGATTGAAAAGAAAATAAAGACTTCTATTAACAAAAAACATTAATCTGTGGTTCTGTGTTCTTTAATAGTTTGAAATTATTTGTGGCTTGTAAAGCTAACTTCCCGTTCTAGATATGGTTAGTTTCATCTATTTTTACATATGTTGCATGAATCAATGCTTCTGTCGGAATGATAAAATAATATTGGTGTTGTCTGCGAAATACTTTCATTCAACTCCATAACCTTATGTTTGCACATAACAATGAACATTTTCGTTTGGCATGATATGAAGAATTTTGGTAATAATTCATAAATTCTTCTAATCAGTGGTCTACACGTGTTAGGTTGGGAAATTGTCTACTGGAGACTCTCTAGACATGTCTGCACAAGACGAAGCATCAATTATTGCAAATGATGCTGTTATTAAAGACATGGAGGTAATTCTATAATATCACCAAATAAATGAGAAATGACGCAAAATAGCAACACCTCTTCACATTTTTTGCAAGTATGCTCATACCTTTTAATCTTGGCAATTTCACCATGATCTGGTTAATTAGTTGCTATTTTATGGAGTTTTTAAATTTGTTGAATGTTTGTTTCATAAATAGGATTCACCATATGCTACTTGCTATGAAGTTTCTGAAAGAAAAGATTTTAAGAGCGTAGCTATTAAAAAGATAAAAGAAACTTGCCAAAGTAGCAATTACTGTTGGTGTTGGATAAAATTGTAACTAATATTAGAATCAGGAAAAATCGCAAAATTTAAAGGTCTACCTTTTTAGAAACCAAGAAAGGGTTGGGTAATTTTCTGTATTAGTCATAATGAGATGCAATTGATACAGATAAGGTTATTATGTGAAACAGCTTTATGGATGCCCGTTTAGATGCATCATAATTTGTCATATTGTGCTTGATCAAACAAGTGAAACATTAACTCTTTGGAATAGCCATGTATCAAATATTTGATGTATACGTGTAGACTGCAGCTTTTGAAGTGCTCATTACTTTCAATTTTTCAATTAGTCGTGTGTGAATCATTTATGCTCATCACATACGGCACATTGTTTGGTTAGGCCTTTCATATGCGACATTTTGATTGAGTTCAAATGATATGTTATTGCACTCCTTATCATGATAAAACACCCTGCTGTTCCATTCAGTGTCTGCTAATATTCACTGCTTAGAAGGGAAAATTGACTGCCTTTGTGTTAATTTTGTTGGGCCAAATGATGAAGAGAATATGCCTCTGCGAAGAATGACTGCATTACTGAATGAATGTTTCTTCTGCTTCCACGATACATTGAACCTCTTTTTAATTCAAAATGTTGTGCAACAGGGAGCAGCAATAGCTTATGTTGCTGGTCTTTTGAAAGTCCCTGCAATATTTGTTAAAGCTGTGACTGATGTGGTGGATGGTGATAAGCCAACTGCAGAGGAGTTCTTGCAGAACTTGGCTGCCGTTACTGCTGCACTTGACCAAGCAGTCACTCAAGTAGTTGATTTCATCAGTGGGAAGTGTCTCTCTGAACTCTGATGAGATATGAGATTCAATTCATGATTGATTGGAAGGTATGAGCGAGAAAGTATCATGTTACTTGGTCTATAACATACAAGTTTGCAGATCAATTTTGAGACAATACTTTATAGTTTGCAATGGTATATGCATTAATGATTAGTTTTAGAAGACAACAATTTGGGAAAGCAAGTTAATATGCTAATGAAAAGCAATATGTGGTTTGTTATATAGTATATACGAATGATTTCATATGATAACTTTGGCTAGGGATATGCTTTTCTTACAGTAGGGAACAATATGAATGACTTGGTTTATGAAGTGGGAATGGATTTGGACTCGCATGATTGCTCAGAATGCCCATTTGTATCATCCAAGCAAAGTCAATATGCATTTGATGACATGGTTCACTTCTAATTTTATTATGTTTTACATTTCTGTCAAACATACAATTCGTTTTTACTTTTATCTTCCTCCCGAACGTGAAAAGGACAAAAACTTTGAACTATCGTAGGTACATTCCATCTAATATGTTTAAACCAAAGGTTTACCAAGTTTTCATTTTTCTAGTGACATGGTTTTGCCTAGTGTCTTTTGCACTTATAAGTCTTGAGATTTATTTGAACTCAATTGGGTGCCCAACTCTTATTGAAATCAGCAATCAACTCCACTTGTCACTTTCTGTTAAACAGCTGTCAAAGCCTGAGGGATTTCTGGTAATTCATCCCCAAGTTCAGTTTTAATCAACAACGCTGTCAAGATTCATTTCCTCTTTGCAATTCCAAGCTATTTTTTAGTGATCATCTCAACTAAGAGCCCAAGTATCACACAGCTGACCCCGTTTTCATTGACGGGTGGAGAGGAGTCCCTTGGAATTCCAGTCCCCTCTGTTTTCCCCTAATCCAAAGTCTGCAATCTTAACTTCCCAATTCTCAAACTTGCAACAAATTTTGGAGTTTATATCACAGTGATTATAAGCAGAGCAATAAACTAGCTAGTGAATCTGTATCTAATTTTAACACAAAGCCATTTTTCGTTCTAGGAAAATATCGTAACATAAAATCATGACAAAATACAAAAGCTAAAAATAATAAATAAATAAACTGAAATAAGCATAGAAAAAGATATATAAAGCATGCTTGCTTCTTTTATTTATTTTGCAACATCATCTCCCATATTGATCACTTGATTTCCCAAGAGATGACATAAAAGAGATATATATATGACTTAATCGAGAAATGACTACCAATTCTAAATTTAGCTGCTTCTTGTGGGTTTACTTTTTCTTGGAGCTGGAGGTTCTTCTGCCTTTTCATGTCCTCTGAGTTTAAGTGCATGTTGTTCTCCCGCTGCTTTAAAGAATTTTAATTGCTTATTCAACTGGTTTTTCTATTATTATTTGCTACTGCTACTTCTTTTCGACAATTTTCACAACTTCTGAAGCTCATTCAAAACATCAATTTCGTTGAGAGTCAAAGATCGCAAGATAACAAGCTTTATTTATCATTAATTTTTTTTTTTTTTTTTTCATTTATTATGCTCAACCCTTCATATGTTTTTTTTTTCAATTAACAAGTGAAGCATTCCCTTAATTCTTTTGAAATTAAGGCAGACATGACGCACCCAGCACCAAATATCTACCAAAATCTTTAAACATCACTTGCATGAAACTCTTGCTTCTTAACTACTGTATTTATATATTGATACAACACACGCACTAATACTTCACCTGGATTTATGAAATAAAAACAACTCACCTTCCATTAGCTAAACCTCAATGTCTTAAGGCTGCAGTTCATTTGTATATATATATGAGCATTCCTTTATATGCTTCATTGCAGCGTTAAGAAGCTCATAAACTATCTCTAAAACGTGCACATTCATCCGCATCTCTTTGAGTTAGAAAAGAAATGGGGAGCGAAGGAATTGCACAAGCAAGTTTACCAAAGAAGGCCAATGCGGGCAAAGCTACAATTCTGGCTCTTGGAAAGGCATTCCCTCACCAGCTTGTCATGCAGGAGTTTCTGGTTGATGGGTATTTCAAGAACACAAACTGTGATGATCCAGATCTCAAGCAAAAGCTAGCTAGACTCTGTAACCATTTCAACTTTTCTAATCTTTAAAATGTCATAACATTCAATCATGTCTCATAAGTGCAAGCATTAGTTTTAACTGTTCTCACAATTGTAACAACTTTGCCTTTTTTCCTGTGGCTGGTTTGCAGGCAAGACAACAACCGTGAAGACAAGGTACGTGGTCATGTCTGAGGAAATACTGAACAAGTACCCAGAACTTGCCATTGAAGGCCTTCCTACTGTAAAGCAGCGTTTAGACATTTGTAATGATGCTGTAACAGAGATGGCTATTGAAGCTTCACAAACTTGCATCAAGAACTGGGGTGGACTGATATCTGGCATAACTCACTTGGTTTATGTCTCTTCAAGTGAAGCTAGGCTACCAGGTGGTGATCTTTACCTTGCAAAAGGACTTGGACTGAGTCCTGAAACACAGCGTGTCATGCTGTATTTTGTAGGCTGCTCTGGAGGAGTGGCGGGTCTCCGTGTAGCGAAAGATATTGCTGAAAACAATCCTGGAAGTAGAGTTCTTCTGGCTACTTCTGAAACTACAATAATTGGGTTCAAACCACCAAGTGTAGAGAGACCGTACGATCTAGTTGGAGTTGCACTCTTTGGGGATGGTGCTGGAGCCATGATAATAGGTACTGATCCAGTTCGAGAGACTGAAAGGCCACTCTTTGAACTTCACACAGCAATACAGAATTTCTTGCCTGACACTGAAAAGATTATAGACGGCAAACTAACAGAGGAGGGGATAAGCTTCAAGCTAGCAAGAGAGCTTCCTAATATAATTGAAGATAACATAGAAGGGTTCTGCCAGAAATTAATAGATGTTGCTAGACTAACTGACAAAGACTACAACAAGTTGTTCTGGGCAGTTCATCCAGGTGGACCTGCAATATTGAACCGAATGGAAAAGCGGCTCAACTTGTTACCAGAGAAACTAAATGCTAGCAGACGAGCTCTGATGAACTATGGTAACGCAAGCAGTAATACCATTGTCTATGTGCTGGAGTACATGTTAGAAGAGAGTTCGAAGATGGGGGATTGTGAGAATAGTGAATGGGGCTTAGTTCTCGCTTTCGGACCCGGAATTACCTTTGAGGGAATTCTTGCCAGGAACTTAACTGTCTGATATTCTGTGGTACCTTATGTAATAACTTTAGCCCCTCGATAATTATTTAAACCACAAAAAACATGTATTTGAGCTTTTATTGGCTGAAGAAGTTACTTTTCAGTTGCTCAAGGTCTCGATCAATCTAACAACTCCTCTTTGGATCAAATCAGTTTCTATTTCTACTGAATAAACATTCTAAACAATTCTAGAATCATATGCCATTCGCGTAAAAACTTAGGTTCACCATGGATGGACTATCCATAAGCAATAAAAGAGAGAGATCATAAGACGTTGAGATTGTCTTCAAACTTTAAAAAGGATCAGCATCGACAAAATAAGTTAATCCAACTATGATAATTAAGTTTTTTTAAGTATAAATATTTGTCCAAGATACAACATCCTCAAATTTACAAACAGCCCACTTCACTTCCAGCCACAAAGTCGAGGGAGAAACCTGTATGGAGAACAAACGAATTTGCGACATCGCCTAAAAACATCATTTTGAGATGGCAATGTTGCTCAAGGACCAACTTTAGAAGGTCCTTCAATTACACCACTCCTGAGGGAAGGCGAAGAACAAGTTGTCCTCCGAATACACTGCAAGCCCAAAAATGAAAATCACGATAAATTTGACAACCTTGTCACGAAAGATTCCATATAGAGCAACTTTCTAGTACTTGGGTAAAAGAAACGGGTTCAAACAATAAATACCTTTTAATGTAATAATAACAAAAGTCTGCTAAGATGAAAGTCTGGACAATTTCAGAGATAAGAACCATAGAAGGCCATAATCCATATCCCAATGCTACCAGCAAGTGCCCACGACTGTCTAAAACCTGTTCAATGACAAAGCAACTTTGCTTTATTGCAGATTGGAATCCAAATAGGAAATAAGAAAGTAATAAGAACATATAATTTAAAATAACTCCAAAAAATAGGTTGCAGAAGATAATTTCGCTCAGTACAAGTGGTAATAACGCAATTTACAATAATTCTTCATGAATATCATATCACAATTTACGACATGCAGGGTGTACTGTATAAATTTTGAAAAAAACTGCCAAATTTCCCTTGCATAATTTAAGGTGAAAAACTCCCAAATCAAGCGATCATGGCAAATTAAAATAATCAGGTAAAGAGGTTTTAGAGGCACATGCAACAGTTCTCTGCAGGTACACCTTCATGTTACAGGCTAAAATACCAAGGTTAAACTCAAAAGATTGATTACTACAAAATCTGTTTGGCATAATTCAAGAATGCAATTGGCAACCCACTTCCATAACTAGTAATTAGATAAAGGACTCAGTCACAACACCCAAAACAAACATACAAAACTACCAATATACAAAACTAACTAAACATAGCACAAGTTCAATTTTGTTACAAACCTGGAGAACCCAATGGGCACAGCTCAAGAACCTTGCCACACCCAGTGCAAATACATAATGAGCTGTAAATGGTTCAACTATCTGAAATACAAATATAAAAGATGAGTTTCGATATGAAAAACTCAACCCATAAACTTTCACCATATATAATTTTACCTTTGTATTTTGCATGACCCTCAACTGAGGGAGTACAGAGACAGCTTCAAGGTACACACAGAATGCCCAAAATATCCTATTTACTAAATTATGAGATGTTGATGGATGGATCAATAAAGCTAGAACTGCACAGGGCACCAGCTGCATTGAAATTGATTCAAACTCTAGTTAAAAGCAGAACATATACATCAATCCAGAACATTAATTCCTGCAACACATGAAAGGACTGAACACTGTTTTTACGCAGCAACTTACAACATAATATAGAGCAAAGTTGTCTTTGTCCTCCATATAACTAGACTTCAATTTGAAACGGATCATATAGATGACCCACAAAGTCGTCCCCAATGTAGCTAAATCAAGTATAGTATGAATATCATATTCCATGACAAAACTACAATACAGCCTGACAGCTAAAAACATAGCTGTTAATTCTTGGGATTTAAGTGATAGTCCTGCAAACCATTTTAATGATTGTTAGGAAGGCATTGAAATCAGCCCAATATAAATTAAAACAAATAAAGATTCAGAAAACCTTATTATCATTGAATATCATGTGTGGTCCATCGAAAAATCCTACCGTTTGCATAGAAAGTCTGAAATAAGCAGTCTATAACAAGTTACACACATTAGATAGAATTGAACGCTAATAAGGTCCAGATAAATGAAGAAGAATGCATTGCCCACAAGTCAAAAGTAACCTTTGCTTCTATTATTGGCAAACTAAGGCTGGCATTATCAAAATAAAGGGTTGCAAATCAACATAGTCGTTTTAATTTCAGCTAATCCTCTTGGGTAAAGAATGAAAACTTGGCAATGCAAATTCAAAAATCCGACCGCAACTGTTGCATGTAAGCTCTCAACCAACAAAGTAATAACCTTAATGTTCACATTATCGCAAAGAAGATAGCTCAACTCTCAAGTAGAACATGCCATACTGAAGTCAGCTAGTTCAACAAATCCCTAAAGGATCCGTTTTTCTTTCTCCAGTTTGATGTCAAATACCACAAACAAACAATGAAAAAAAAAAAAACATCATTTACGAAAGAAACCATCAATATAAATAATAACAAGTAATCCACGAGAAGCAGTGAAATTTTTCCAAAACACCAGAGCTTCAACTTTTCAGTAGTTCCAAAAACTAGAACAAAAACCCTAAAGTTCCTTTTCTTTAATTACCAGCGCAAGTTCTCTCCTTCATGAGTTTGTATATGAGGACAACGATGCCTATGGAGTGAACAGCCTCAGCAGCCACGAAAAGGTTGTCATGGTCATGTACGATGAATCGTAGGAGGACAAGCGCAGCCATGCCGGCGACCACCGCCAAGAAAGCCTTAACCTTGGGTGGTTGTCGCCGCAACCATGTTGTGAGCGCGTAGATCGGCCTGTTGTGAGACCTCATCGGAGAATTAATTCTGAGGACCTTTCTCCGGGAAGTGACGTAAGATCGGGGGAAGATGTTTTTGAGGATTTTGCTGATTAAGAAAATCAAGCGGAAAAGAGGAAGACGAAGGGAAGAATTCTGATGTGGGTCTCTATACTGTCAAATAGTTTAGCTTAAAGGTCAAATTCGTCTTTTGTCCGTTTATTTCAATTACATATAATAATGAAAATCCAATCATTTTAGACTTCTTATTATTTTTAGAGTTCTTTCGTTTCAATGTACTATTTGGGTAAATATTTTTTAAATTTATTCGTCTTTATGAAAAAAAAATTATATTCTTATGTAACAATTTTTTAATGTTTTTTAGGACATCAAGTCAATATTTCCCCAATATCAATTGTAATTTAAAATTCTTTTTGGGTAGGTGATTTTTATTAATCTATTCGAAGCTAATCAAACAATTTTTCAATAATTTATATATTATTAAAAATAAATTAGTACAAAATAGCTTCAACTTAATTTGTCTTTTAATCATTTAAATTAATGTTAGGTGGTTTTAGTTTAATGTTATAATGCTACATGTTATACTTGAATTTTTTTTTTTTTTTTTTGTAATGAATATGCGATGACTTTATTGTTAAATTTTAAAGAAATATAAAAAAAATTATTTATAATAATTTGAACAAGAAATACTTTTTTAATTTAATTAGTATTCGTGAAAAAAAAAAACACAAATAAAAAAGTAAGAAATTAAGCGTACTTCCTTTTATTGCAAAAAGGAAAAAAAAAAAAAAGTGTACTTGTTTCAAGTAGTTGACCAATTTATCCTTTAATAGTATATCGGACATGTTTTTCTCGTTTGACATTAAGGATGAGGAGTGGGAATCAGCACACTTTTGTCAACATTATGCAAGAAAAAATGACAATATAGAATCAGCCAATATAAAATGAATTTTATATTGTATTTCAATAAATTATTTTTAATTTCCATTTTAATTTTGTTATATTAATCAGTTAAATTTACAAGTATATTTAACATATTTTAAGCTACTAAGTTTTTTTTTTTTTAGCTGGTTTTATCTCTAAGTTTTGCTAGAGTATGTCTCTAGATTTTGCTAAAATATCTCTAAGTTTTATTGGAATTCCTTACATTTTTTTTTTATGTATGTTGTTGGTTTTTTTTTTAGATTATTCTTGGAATTTGTTAGAATTTGTTAGTTTTTCTTCGACAGTTTTCATGTCTTTTTCACCGATGGTTTAGTTATGACTATTGGTTTTCTTTAATAGGTTCTCATGTTGTTTTTTTATCCAATTTTCTTTATTTCTACTGTTGGTAGCAATGGAAATTGTGTACGATCTGCAACGATCAATTTTGACAGACGAGATCATAGTGCTGAGATAGGTTGGATGGCTTGAGTTAAACATTATGGATTTTTGGCTGTAAGAAGAAGATGGTTCTTAGAATCTCCTTTAGATTGTAGATAGACGTATAGAAGACACTGTTGACTCATGGGTATGAGATTCTAACCATCAAGCTATTAGTTTTCTTGAATCATTAAGTTAGATCAATTCTTTAAGGTTTAAATTCAATTTTTTTTCGGAGTTTATTACTAATATATTTCATGGATGATCTTACTAATCATTCAATTAATTATTTATCTATAGAAATATGTTAGAATTATTTAATGTTAGTTTCAATTTTGTAAATTGTTCTGCGAATAAAGGGTTCATACATAGAGCTACTTAATCTTTCGACACCACCATTTTTGTAAGGGTTTGCAGTCTTTTGTTTTAAGCAATTAAATTTTATGTTTCATTAAAAAAAACCTGGTTCTCATACAACTTTGTCAAGAAAAAAACCACACTTGAGTCAACTTGAAAGGTACTTGAATCAATATTTTTATTAGATTTCTATTTGTTTTTCAAATGGAAGAGTATGTCGTCCAGCAAATTAGTTTAAGTATTTTATTTTTTTTAAAAAAAAATTTATGTGATAAGTTGTAAATTTAAGAATATACTAATTCTCTCTTATTTAGTTGTTTCCTAAGGTTTATATTTATTTTGTTCTATATATAAAAGGAAAATTACCAAAAATACCTCAATATTGAATTTCCTTTCATGTATACATTTTGTCATTCTTTGAAATACGTCCATTTAATTGTAAATTTTACTTTTACCTATCTTCTTTCCTACCATGCGATTCTCTCTTTTCTTTTATATTTTTAATCTTAATTTTGTCATTTATCTCTTAATTTGTTAATTTTTTTTGTCATACCATTTTAGAATGTTTTTATCATCTTTTTTTTTTTCTCTTCAAAACAAGATCCATATGTATATATTTTTTTTGGAATTTTTTCGAATTTACAAAAATGTATCAGAATTGTATAAGAAATGTATAAAAATTGTATCATAAATGTATCAAATTGTAAAGTAGTTTTTTTTTTTAAGACTAAATAAGCTAACCATAAAAAAAAATATAGAATAAAGTACATTTTCAATATTTGTTTGTAAATATTTTCTGATACAATTCTAATACTATGCGTTTTATGTATTAATTCCATATGTTTTATCTATAGTGAGAATCACCTAAACTGATTTCTTTTATTGTTATGGAATTAATGCATAACACAGTACATAAAATATCAGAATTGTATTAGAAATGTATCAAAATTATATCACAAATGTATCAGAATTGTATAAAAATTGATTTTTATATATAGTGAATAACTAAACTGGTTTTTTTTAATAGTTATGAGGGCTAAATAAAAGCTAACTATAAGAAAGAAAATAAAGAATAAAGTATATTGTATCAATGTCCATTTGTCAATATTTTCTGATACATTTCTGATACTTTGTGTACTGTATTTTATGTATTAATTCCACATGTTTAATCTATATCGAGAAATCACCTAAATTGATTTTTTTTATTGTTATGGAATTAATGTATAACACCGTATATAAAGTATCATAAATGGATCAGAAATATATCAAAAATGTATCATAGAAGTATCAAAAATGTATTAGAGAAGTATAAAAAAATGTATCTTTGATACATTCCTGATACAACACTGACGTTCGGAAAAAAAAACCAGGAAAAATATATACATATGGATATCAATTCGAAAATAAAAATAAACAAAAAGAACTTGCTAAAGCGGAATGTCGAAAAAGTGAACGATTTGGTTCTGCTGTTGCTATTTACTGTTTGATGTTGCTCTTTGCTATTGCTGTTGCTCTTTGCTATTGCTGTTAGCTTTTACGGTTTGCTGTTGGTAAACAATTATTTTTTTCCTCTGAAACAACTAATAACAACTGTTTGAGAGTCCTAACCAAACACTTAGAATCTGCTGTTTAACCGAACAACCACGAAGATGCTTGAAACGTATAACAAGAATTGACCATAATTTTGAGAGTATTTTTTAAAGATTTAGAAGAGAGTGTATTTTTGATATAATAGTTGAAAAAAAGTAGTATTTCTCTAAATTACCCTATTAAAAATGTGTTTTGGAGATTGAATTCTTTTGGTGGTTTTGCAAGATTTTATCAACTCTTTTTATAATTACTTTTTCATTGAAATTTATTCATATTTTTCCATTATAATTTCTCTAATCCTGAAATAATAAGAAATATTTGTTGTATAACATGGCCATGCACAGTTATTATTCTTTTATTTAATAACATACAAACTGTGTGTGATTTATTTATTTTTTGTAATGAGAAAACAATGGTGAGTGAAAAGAGGTTTAGTCATTTGTGTCATGAAGAACGAACCAATTATGATTTTTGCACAATTTAACATTTTTCACAAATCAATCAACATTAAAACTGTGAGCATATAATTAGCAGTTTCTAGACGCAGATTAAATTGTTACAAACGCATTATTATACATTCCATTGTTAAAAAAAAAATCATAAATGGAAAATGAAAATGAAGGACATTGACTTAGAAAGTAGAAACTGATATACAACAGTTGACAGTAGAGACTAGAGAACAAGAAGAACAACAGAATCCAACATTAAACGGATAAACAGACAGAACTTCACAGGAGTAGACTCAAACACTTGAACTACCCGAAAAAGCGAAAAGCGAGCACGACTATGAAGCTTTTTATATACCTTCCACTAAAAAAGACTAGTGTTAACATAACATCTACAAAACACAAGTAGATAGAAGAGTTTTATACAGCATATCAATTCCATGAGTTTGATCTTTTCACAGGGGCCTTCAATAAATCTTTGTCTTCATCAAGTGCCAATATGCCCACATGGGAGGGATCTTCGATCATCATTTTCGACATCAAAAAACCTGCAATGGACCACGTTTGACATTTGCGAGACTGCTTCCCTATGTATCGACCTGTCTTACCATCATAATATTCAGGCCAGTTGTCATTCATCAATCTGCTTTCAACAATCTCGTGGGCACGCTTTGCCACATGAGGACGTCCAGTCTTGATACTTGCAGCCGTGAGAAACCATAAAAGCACTGCACAATAAGCAGTTAAACTTAAAAATTGCATTTAACCTTTGAGTTCGAAAATTTTGGTTTTTCCTTTAAATCTGCAAATATATCCAGTCTTTCACACATCTTGTTGCTGATATTTAGTTTTTTACTTCTTTAGAAAAGCAATATGCTTCTGATATACCTATGATATACCTACCCGCTGATAAATGGTAATGACTTCAGAAGCATACCTGGCCAGGATCCTCCATTGTGATAACTCCATCTGGTGTTTTTCGGATCACATCCAGTTATGATCCGCCATTCGTGACTTTCAAGGGCAGGATAGCACACCTTGACAGGCATTTGTCCAACTAACTCCTCCCACCGTGATTCTATCAGATCCATAATTGCCATGGATTGCTCAGGAGTTGCCATGCATGAGATAATTGCAATACAATTTCCCAAGCAAAACCAACGGAAGTCCATTTTTGCAGGGCTAACATTACCAATAAAGTAACCACCATTGTCTGGCATAAAATCGAAGATCCATTCAGGAATAGAATCAGGTATTACATTAAACTTGTTAACTGCAGTGTGAGAGTATTCCTCTGTCTTATAGCGATAGATATCATTAAGCTGCTTCATGTCCAACCAGAAATAAGTTCTCATGTGAAAGCTCAAGGCATTAAGACGCTTTGAAATTCGCTCCACAAATTCTTTCCCTTCCTGATCTTGTTTTAGTAAAATCAAAGCACACCTTAAGGCCATGAAGAAAAGAGCTTGGATTTCAAGTGGATACCCGTAGACTCCCTGATAAGAAAATTCCCCAAATACAAGTTACACTAAATTGAAAAGGATAAGGGAAGACTAAAGCATTTCAATTAAATCGTCATTTTAAAAGTAATAACGACTTGGAGGACTCAAAACCTTGCCAAGCACACAATTGAACAAATTCTCGAATAAAGAGGCCACATCTATTTGATCCTAACAAAACAAAGCTAGCTGAATCCTCATCATTAAAACTTAATTCTGAGTTATTTTAGAAGTTTCATAAACCCATTCAGCAGCATGCTTGATTTTACATAATAAAGATGGAGCTTAAAATAACTGACGAGCATTTAATGTAAAAGTGAAGTACTTGCAAAGGCATAAGTAGGCTGATATGAATATCATATATGTATAGTCCTAAACTAACATAACAAAAACTAGCTATCACTATATTCGCAATAAGTTCTTTTTTCATGTGAGATTAGTTATAAGTTCTTAAATGGAACTTGAACAATAACAACGGTGTTCAATGTTGAAATTAAAATATCAACAAATAAACAGTATACATCACCAGCTGTAGTCTGCTTATGTCTACTATTGCAGTGATAACCTCAGCATGTGGGAACTCACCATTCTTCGATCGATCATGCTGCATCCATCAGCACAAAGAAGAGTTGGGAATGTATCAAACCCTTCAGAAAGGCACAAGCTCAGAATCAGACGCATACCCTTCTGGCACTCCGGTCTTTCAGCTAAGGATGTATCTCCAGTAGCCTTGGTGTATGAGCGGAGCAATATAATCCACCAAAACCCAGAGTCAACAGGAGCGACTCTTCCTATGGCACTCTCGCCAAAATCAGCAATCAATGTTTCAGTGTTCTTGACTGGATCGTGGAGTACTTTAAAACTAGCGGGCATAACTCCTTCTCCAAGCTGAAACCTGTCAATCTTTTTCTCCCAGGACTGAAGACGAAGGATCTTCAAAATGAAATTCTTGACTATTTCAGGTTCGCCATTCATCAGATAGGCCAATGCACTTGGGACGAAGTCTCTCACAAACACCTATGCAAACAAAGAAACTGAAAATAATGCTGACAACAAAAATTTGAAAAAGGAAAATATAACTCCTTAAATTATGATCTCAGAGTCCCTATGAAGACAAAATAATAATAATAATAATAATAATAATAAATAAATAAAGGAGCTAAAAAGTGATAGTAGCTTGAAAACAACAAGAACAACCGCATCACAAAGCAAATGAAATCCACAATTATATGAAAGGAAACATAATAATATCATATTTAACATAAAATAATTAAGAAATGGAGGATTATTACCTGATCATAGTTGAGTTTTTCGTCAGAATTGTCCAATGCTGCGATTGTTCCAACTGGTTGGCCACGAAAATAAACCAAAGAGCGGTTCAAAGCAACCCAAGCTTCTTTCCCAGCGGGAGTCAATCCAAACCGCTCACTGTGCTTCTTTGGGGTATTAAAGCCTGTCTTTCCAGAAGGCGAGCATAGGGATTCTAGTAGGGGATCACATTTCGAATTGTTATCACCTTTGGCTGCAATGTGAGGAGGAGACATCCCAATTCCCAGGTCAGTCATAGACCTTTCCTCGTATGAGCTCTGCCTATCCAAATTCAGAAGCCTTGGTTTCTCCAATAACTTTGCGACATCGACATCAAATATCTCTACTTGAGGCCCTCCATTAGAATGGATTTCTGCCTTCCCTTCCTCCCCGTTGGCTTTCGCATCCCTTGTTATCTTTCCTGACATTTCCATTTTCCACAACTTTGAGCTTTACAGCTAGCTCTGTAACCTGCAATTCACCGCCAAATTTCACATTTCTCATCTAATAAAACCAAAACGAGGTTTAGGATCCGATTTTACATCACATTTTCTTTTTTTTTTTTCTCAGAAACAAGATGTTTTACGATTTAAACCAGTTTACAAAAATCCGAATAAAACGGAGTAAAAGAGGAAATTCATAGACCCAAAAATGCTTAGAAAACGCAAGAAAAACGATGAACAGAAGGAAACATGCAAAGAAAAAAATGGTTTCGAATACTGTTTGGTTAAAACTAGATATAAATAAAATCATGATATAAAATTGAGAGGCCTGAGAGAGAAAGAGAGAAGAGCATACCAAATGGAAAGGCAGGAAAGAAAAGGATCGAAACCCCCCTGCTGCTGGTGAACAGGGAAAGAGAAAGAAAGGAGCAGAAAAGGAGAAGAGTGTGATGAATTGATGGATTTGAAAGCGATAGTTGGACCGCAATTTATAGAGGGAGATTGATGGAGCAGGAATTGTATAAGGTGAGCATCAGGTGTAACTGGGAAAAGCTCTCATTGTTTTTTTCTGAATCCCCCAGTTCTGCTTCCGTTCTCCTCACTTCCTCTTTCCAATCTTATGCATTGCAACTTTTTTTTTTTTTTTTTTCTCTTAATCATTATATTAAATTATTCAATTAATTTATTAATTTAATTACACTCACGTGCCGATATATTATTTATTTGCAAGAAATTATACAGACATACCACGTCATCTATATACCAAGCCAATAAAATTATGACAAATTATCCTCCAACCAATAGAAAAATAACTTGTTGCACTTAATTATTTATTTATTTAATAGTTGATTATTGAAATAAAATTTTAAACCCTAAATCCTAAAATATAAACTCTAAAAGCTAATTTATCAACCCCGGATGCTAAAATATATGACATGACGTGATTTTATTGGTTTGATACACAGATAACGTGGTGTGCTGGGTATATTCTATAATTTCTCTTTATTTGCCACATAAATTTTATGTACTGCTCCTACAAAATAATGCTTAGTAGGAGTTATACTGTTAGGAATCATCTAAGCATAAAGAAAAACCTCCTAATTATGCCTACCTTTCTTATGGTCAATTATATAGAATGTACCTATTTTTGTCAAATTTTATATTCATAAGGAATCAATAGTCATTTACCCAACATATTAATATTAGATTTAAACAATCAATATTTATATTTGACTATTAATAAGTGAATCATCGTACGGATTGGTTGCCTAATTTTTTTGCCATTTACATTATTTTGTTATTTTGCAAGCGAGATTATATTCTCTTACTCAGTTATTTTTCAGGTTAAAATTTGTTTATAATATTCGATATTTTCTACTTGAGCTACGTTTCCATATTATTATCTGTTTGAGTGTACGTTTCTTTGATATTACTGAATTGGGCTTACGTATAATATTAAGTTTCTTCGATAAATCCAAATAAGCTTATACATTTTCATCGTACCGGTGTTATTGGAGTGGGCTACCCCTCGTGTGAAGAGCAAAACGTAAGATAATTTCTTTTCTTTTCTTAATTTTTTTTTTGTTTTAATTATTAATAAAAAAGATTGTAATAATTCATTCCGAGCTGACATTTATGTTTATTCTTGAAAAGCTTCCAAATGAATTCACGTTTCTTTATTGTACCAATGCTATTGGAATGATTTAGTTCCGACACGAGAGAATGAGCTGACGTTGCTTTTTTCGAATCGAACTCATGTTTTATTATAGTACCAATGTTATTGGAATGATTTATCTCCAACTTAAAGAGCATAACGTAATCCAATTTTTATTTTTGTTAAATTGCGTTTTATTATTTAAAAAGTTCAAATAATTCGTTATGAGTTGACCTTTTTCCGGAAATTTCTAAATACGTTTACGTTTCTTTACTGTAACAATATTATTGGAGTGTACTAATTCCAGTCTTACCAGCAAAAAGAAGATTAGTTTTTTCCATTTTTGTGTGTGTTGTATCATTGAAAAATTGTGATAATTCATTGCAAAATTCAAAATTGACCATTTAGATTACTAGATTAAGTTGAATTAAATACAAGTAACTACCTTTTTGGGAAAATTTTTTTGGGAAAATTAGGTTAAGTGGTAGCAGATCAGATTTGAAAAGGAGTAATGAAAAAGGCTTAACTAATGATTAGTGACAGCAATATAAGATAGAGAAAAATGTAATATGATGCAAATATTCACAAGTGCGAATCAAACGCATGACGTATTAATTATTGAAACATAATCGGGGAAATGAAAAGAAATATTAAAAAAAAAAAAAATTGAAACGTCATAGAGGCACGTGAGAGAGTGCATGGGGACTTGATCCCTTAGGAAAATTGTTATAAGAACTGAAGGGATCTTTATCGTTTTGCTCACAGGCCCTCATCATTCGTCTCGGCTTTTTCTTGGGCCGTTTCATATTGTGACGATACTAGATTTAATTTTTTGGTTATTTTATATTTATATATTATATTATTATACGTATTCAACTCTTCCTTTCTCTCTTTTAGGAACACGTATTTTGACCACCATGAATTTTTATAATTTGTAATTAACAATTTTAATCAATTTGTTAGAAAAATAAAATATTTTAAATTTCGTCAGCGAGATTCAAATTATAATATATATAGTTGTGTGATAGTTACTGATTTAAATCATATATTCGATTTAGTCTTACACTTTTATAAAAATTGTCACATGACAGTTAAGGAGCTATGGTCAACACTAGAATAAAGTGTCAAATTTAAGACTAATACTATCAAAATAGAAAGATGTATATCAATATGTTAAATTCATGAAATTTAAGATGCGTGCTACTGTCTCTTTTTCCTTATTATTTCTTCAGCCAACTTTTTATAAACATTACTATTATTCTTTCTGAATTACAAAACACAAATTTTCTTTTTTATGTTTAATCATAGGTGTAACTCAACTTTTTTTTAACTACATTTAATATATTTCTACAAAAAAAAAAAAAAACTACATTTAATGTATTACTTTCTTTCTTTTTAAAAAAAAAACTACAAGTATCATTGTCAAAATAATCATATGTACGAATATATTTAATGATAATCAAATATAAGTCTCCCTCCACAAACTCAGCTTACGTTACCATCTGAACAACAAACTCTACTTATAATTATTATTGTTGAGAATGGTTCAAAATTCTAATTTAATTAGATATAGCTAAAGTCAAGAATTAATCTCTGTCAAAACCATTGTGTTAGAGACACAAAAAAGTTTGAATAATTAAAACACTAAAAGACATCAAAGAAGCTAAATTAGAGTTCATGAAGAGTTAATGAACAAGTTTGTATTACTTAGAAAGTTGTGAAATTGATTTGGACTAAAGAGCAAGTTGGCAATGAAATAAACTAAATTCTAAAAGTAATGGGAAATCAGCGTGGTGTTTTTCCATATAATTAGGAAAAACTACCTGTATAATCCTTATAGTTTTTGTTTCTATGTAACTTGTAATTCCTAATCAGTTTGGGTTTAAGTTGAATTGTAGCTTATATAAAAGCAATAAAAGAGATGTTTTTAGTGCGAGATTATTGTATGAACATTAGTGGGTCTTATTGAGACTAAATCAAAAGTTCTTAGAGAGAGTTCTTGGACATCAAAGTGAGTGTTCTAACGAATCTTGTAACCTTATTTTTAGAAATAAACACTTATCCTCTCTCATGGAAGTAGGCATAGTTAACCGAAGCACGTCAATTTGTTGTCTTGTGATTGTATATTAATTTCTTTTTCACATATCAAACTTGTTTAATTAAGGCAAAACGAATACTGAGTCTCCTAATCTTTTTCATTTTATGCAATTAGCCTCCTGATAATCACTTTGCACATATTGAATCCTTGATCTCCTTATCAATATTCTAGTTGCCGATTTTTATCCCTTTTGTCACACATGTATTATAAACCCCGTTACTTAAGACGTTTGCCCGTTGGAGTTGTCACTTTGTGAGCACGGGTTTTCCCGACCTCTGTGATGAGAGCTCTTTGTTACCTCTGTTAAGCAGTCGGACCCCGAAAAGAGCAAAATGTCGCCTGGAACGTCTCAAATTTTTCGAAAACTAGGCAATCCTCGATCCAAAACCCTAAGAAAGGTCCCCCGGGGTAGTTTTAGGGTTTTACGTTGCGTGTCGATTTTTTGCATTTTTGCCCCCAGCTGTAGGTCTAGAGCCTGTCGGCTCTAGTGCAAACCAGAGCCGTTCGGCTCTAGTGGGTTGGACAAGTTGCTCTGCAAAGCAGAGCAACTTGCCCTAAAGCGGAGCGTTTTCGGCTAAATTTGCGAAATCGAAGACGGCGCAATTAATTCGTGAAATGATTTCGTTGATGTGAGATATAAAAAGAAAAGTAAAATCATTTGAAAGGAGGATTTGGGTTCGGCCGAAAGAAAAGAAAAAAAAGGGAAAAGGAGTTACAGAGAGATAGAGAGAATAAAGGAGAAGAAGGAGAGAAAGGAGAGAAAGAAAATCTTTGATTTCCTAACCCGAACTCATTGCTTAATCATTCTATAACTCGTCCCGATCACTACTCATTGCTTTGTATACATTTTCAGTTTCGTTTCGGATTCGTTCGGATTCGTTTTCGGGATTTCAGAATATTCAAGGATTCAAGTCACATTCTTGATTTTTAATCCATTTCTGCATATCCAATACACTGGAACAGCATCAAGATAAACTCTAAGAAGCCTTAAACTTGTGTTCATTGCATTTTCTGTGTGATTTTTCTCTGTTTTCTCAATTTTTAGAAAACCGGCTACTTGGATATAGCCGTACGGCTCTGTCTCTCTAGAACAGAGCCGCATGGCTCTGTTCCTCCTGGGCGAAAACCCGAAATTGCCCGATCAGCCGAAAATAGCCCGTGTTCCATTTTAATGTATTCTGTTATGATATTTTTTGGTCCAAAAATATTCGTACGTTACTTTAGCTTCGGTTTTCGGATTTCTGTGCGTATAGATAATAGATTTTTGGTTTTTTCCGGATTTTACTTTCTGATTTCAAGGTCATTCGATCCGATTCAGATCCGTAGTCCAGCATCAGCGGACCCCTTAACCCTATAAAATCTTCGGAAAACACTAAAAACGAGCAAAATAATGATTTTTCAAAAAATGAAAAAACCGGTATCGGGTCCGGGTACTACAGCCGCCCGATTGGGTTTAGAGCCGCCCGGCTCTAGTTACAACTGCGCGGCTGTAGTTCCCGGAAAAGATAGAATCGCAAAACGACCCTTACGGATGTCATTACGCAATGTTGTTTTCGGATTCAGATTCTTTTTGGCATGTTTACTGCTTTTTGGACCCTAGATGTTTGTAAAAATTAGGAAACCCGCACGAACGGAACCCCGAGTTTTGGGGTAACAGACCCGCTGAAATCTAGAAATTTTCATAAAATTGAGCCAAATAATTTTCTAAAATTGTTTTTCAGCACAAAAATCTACAGGGTGTTTCAAAACCGTTTTCCAGGTCTAATCTGTCCGAGTGGTCAGGTCGACCCGGTTACCCCCTAAATGCATGCCCCCATATCCTAAAAATCCCAATTCTGTCCTGATTTGAGTCCTATCTATGTTGTACCGTAAACTGTGCTAACAGTCTGTTTTGCAGCATTTATTTTTATTTTTATTATTTTTGCTGTAATTAATAGATTAATTCGTGAATTTAGGCGTTTGTAATTTTTAGATCCTCGTGTATTCTATGCGTTTGTAAATGTGAGGACGAGAGTTTTTATTCTTATTCAATTTGGTTGTATAAGTGGCTTCTGTTATTCTTTTGTATAATTCGAGTTTATGATTTATTTTTTTCCGCAATTTAATTCTATCTTTCGCTTGAGCATGAGCTAATAAAATAAATGAAATTGGGTAGGAAAAAGATAATAACTTGAATAAATATGGTAATATAAATTGTAAATTGAATACAAGCTCGAGGTTGAATAGGTAAGTTGCCCGAATCCTGAATCTCTGGATTAGGTACGATAGTCTGTGCTCGGTAGGGAGCTGTACCAGAATTTCTCGGATGAGATGATCCAGGTGGAGAGTCTATCACTGATCTCAAAATTTAGGTTTCGAGGTCTTTAAGTAATAGAATGGGAAAACGTTTTCTATGAAAAGAATTTCTAAAACAAATAAATGATTTTTCCTAAAAGAAGATAAACGAAAATCCTCTCTTTTCCAAAACATTACCGAGAACCCAGTTTTCGAAAACCCCTGGTTCGCTTTGCCGCGTCCCGCCTTTTTAGGTCGTCGGCTCACACACGTCAGCATCCACGCCATTGAAATATTTCCATGTCAACCGAACCCCATTCCCTCCTCAACCCATCTACCTTCAAGTAGCCCGACCCATACCCCTATCCTAATAAAACCTAACCCATATCCACCGTTTTCCCCTTTTCTCTCTCCTTTCTTAATGGACCCACCCCACCCCCTCAACCTCCCCCTTCTGCTTCCATTAACACTATCTCCTCCACTTTTTTGTAGTAATTTCCATAGGCCCTATTCACCATGGAAAAGATTTGTTGCTATGAACATGGGATTTTTCAAAAAAAAAAAAAAAAAAAGAATACAGTCATGCAAGTTGAATTTACAGTCATACAACTATAACTAAAATCGTACGACTATCGTTCTGTTACCATGGCTGTAATTCAAATTTCAGTCAAAGTCAAAGAAACGACCAAACTTTACAGTCGTCCACCTCTAATTACAGTCGTACGACTGTAGTTACCGACAAATTACAGTTGTACGACTGTAAATCTATTTTCTGACATTCCAGCCAAGCCCACTTGGGAGAAGAATGGGCGGATTTTGGAGGTGTTTTCCTGTCTTCTTGTCCTATATTTAAGCAAAAATGATTGCAGATGTTAGGGGGAATAACCAGATAACCAAAAAGACAAAATTTGGATTGAAGAGAGTTCTTAGCAATAAGAGAAGGGAAACGAAGAGAAGAAAAGATATTTATATATTACTTTCTTTTACTCTTTTCTTTTTGATCTTTGTGTTGTAAGGTTTAAAATTGGATAGAAATCATAGGTTAAAAACTTGATACCAAATACAATTGATTCTGGAACTTAAAATCATCTAAATCCTTGGCTTATTGGAATTTTTAGACATTATTTTTGTACCTTAACATGCTAAGGAGGAGAAGTAATTCGGAGTCCGTTCAAAGTGTCGTCTACGATTAAATCGACAATGGATCCGCGCTACAAGGGTAACCATACCTAAAACTAGTGTTTTGCTTCATTTTCTGTGTGTTTTGGTCCATTTTCATTCATAAAACCTTCTAAAACCCAAAATGCAAGTTTACTGTTCCTGGGCAGGTTGAACAGACGTACATCTGTAATTATAGTCGTACGATTATATTTACAGTCGTACGACTGTTCTTGGTAACCACGGCTCTAAATCCTTACCATCCAAATAATTTCGGTAATTTTCTAGCCAAAAATGGATAACATTCGCACGACTATAATTATAGTCGTACGACTATAATTACAAATGTACGACTGTAATCTCAGTCTCACGGCTGTAGTCTCTGATCAGTAACAGAAAATCACAAAAAATTCATAAAAATTCCGAAAAATTCCAAAAAAATCATAAAAATTATAAAAATGCATAAAAATAAAAAAAATCATCAAAACCAAACTAAAATAAATTTATTTCATGCATTCACGACCTGAGATTTAATTTCTGAGTTGTTGCAATTAGAACAATACAATGACGGAAATCCAAATCTTCTGAAAACCAACCCACGTTTATATGCTAAATGGAAATAAACCGATAAAAGAAAATATTTTCAAAAATGTATTTTCTCATGAAGTAAAAACACAGGAACGTTTCAAAATCGTTTTCCAGGTCTAGTCGGGCGAACTAGCCGAGTTTACCGGACTACCCCCCTAAATACATGTCCCCCATCTCTAATCCCCCCGTTCTGTCTATACTTGAGTCCAACTCATTGCATATATTTGTACTAACCTTTGTTTTGCAGGAATTTAATTTAATTGATTTTTACTTATGTATTTTAAATTTAATGCATTAGATACTCGTGTAAAATAGGGGATTGTACCTCGATCCCCAAATTATACAAATGTATCCCCTAGGATAGTTTTGTTGTGATTCAATTGGGTTGTAAATAAATAATTTATTTATTTATCGTTTTTATCCGCACGTATGCTGCATGATTAAATCAATGGAAAATCAACCTTAGAAATATAAAATGCTATCAACGAACATTGGCCAAATTTATTTTGATTAGACATGAAATAAGAGACTTGTCCGGACCTAGATCTCTGGAAAGTGTAGCGGCCCTCATCCGGTTCAGCTACGCTGTAATTTCCCAGTAGATCTGAACCTGGTGGCGACTCTTACGTTTTCTATCGAGACTTAGGTCTCAATTCTTTTATGAAATAAATGATGAATTTCCCAAAACCGCATTTCCACTAAAAAACTAAAACCCCCAAAAAGCAGCCCACCTCGCGGCGCATTTTTCTCTTTCACCAAAAACTCAGTCCGCTCACAGTTGTAGAAGATGGAAATTCAAAAACTCAAATACTTCAATGGATCTACAAAAGAAGAACAATAAATGAAAAAAGATCAACAATGGATTTAGAAATAATTTGCAACTAATCTTCTTAACCAAATCGATGAAAATGAAATCAGAGGATTTGGGAATGAATTAAATGGATTAAATTTTTAGTATTCTAATTCAATCTTAAGTCATTATAGGTGTAGAAAAAAGAAAACAAGAACCTAAAAAAAGAAACTGAATTGGAACCACCATAAACCCAAAATTGATTCAACAAATGCAAAATCCAAATCAAAATCCCTCATCCCTTATCTCTTAAAAATCCAAATCTCAAAATCTCTCATCTTCATAATTTAAAAATTCAAATCTAATAAATCCTTTCACCTTCCTTCTTTCAATCAAACTAGAAATTGATTAAGCTATCAACGGTGAACTTGGTAAAGATTTGCAAAGGAAGTTACAAAAAATTGTCAAAGTAGTCCAAGAGAGAGAGAGAATAGAGGAAAGATCGAGAAAGGGAGGATTGAGCTATCAGAATCGTGACCAAGCTCTGTCACAACCAAGATCCAAATCCCTACCTCTTCATCCATTACTTTTTAGAGGTGGAGACTTAATTTGCACAAATTATTGATAAAAGGAGGACTAGCGGAGATACATAGCTGTGATTTTTATTGTAGTAAAGATACATGACTGGGATGGAAACAGAGGTAAAGACGTATGGCTTTAATGGTGATGAAGGTGGAGTTGCATGACAACGATGAAGATGGTGGCTGCTTTGAGAGAAGAAAGAAGAAGGAGATAGGATAGGTTGAACTAGGTTTAAGAGAGAAGGAAATAAAATAATAAAAAAAACTATTTTATTTAAAAAAAATTAGGTGTTAATGGAAAATAGGTTACTGGTTGGATATGGATATTTGAAGAGGGATGGATTAAGGATGGGATGGGGCCCAACTGACGTGTGAATTTTTTTTTTTTTTGCATGGAGTACAATGTCCATGCACCAAGTAAGGGGTTTATGTCTATGCGTGATAAAGCAGTTAAAATCAGTCGACTAGAATAGAAATAAGGCGATTAAGGATCCAACGTGTGTAAAATAAAGATTAGAGGGCTAATTGCATAAAATGAAAAAGATCAGGGGGCTCAAGATGTATTTTTCCTTTAATTAATACCTGATCCAACCCAATTCCTAATAGGTGGTATCAAAGCTTTTAGTTCGATGTTGATTAGACCAAGATAGGAACCATATGGTTTAGTCAGTGAAGTTTGATATTCGTAAATTTGATAGATCAAATGGGAAAAGGTGTAGTTGGGGATAAGTAAAAGAGTATAGGGTAGAACAAGATCAAAAGGTGCTTTTGACTTTATTTCTTTGTTTTTCGAATAAAGTGTTGATCGGAAGTTACGAAGGAAACTACCTGCCATTGGTATTTTTCTCTAGTTGGAGTCACTCTATATGACAAAATTAGTGATAGATCGATTGTTAGTGAGGCATAAACTTAAAAAACTCTACTTGGAAGAAGCCGTAACTTTACTTTATCTGTTACCGAGTTCATACAAGAACTTTTTTAAGACTATGCTGTATGGATGTAAGGAGATAACTTTAGAAGAGGCTATAGGTTCCTTGTTACAACCAAAACTCATTAATGCTCAGTTGGCCAAAGTATATGAGCTAAAGGTAGAAGGCATACTATTCCTTAGTGATAAAGGAAGCTCACATTCTTGATTGAAGTTCACAAAGAATCTCACCTACCACTTTTGTGATAGAAAAGGGCATATAAAATTTGAGTATCGATATTCGAAAAACTGAAAAAAAAAAAAAGAAAGGAAGAGAATCCAAAACAGGAAGATATGAAGTCGTATGCTAATATGCTAATGACGGTGCTGATGTAGATGCGTTCACAATTACCACAAAGGACAAAGAGACAAATGGTTTAAGCTGGATATTGGACTTCTCTTACTTCTTTCACGTGTTTAAAGAAAGAGATGTTTTCAACCCTAAGCCTTGGTGAAGGGGGAGCTATATTGATAGGTAATGATGACCCATGTTAAATTTCTGAATTAGGAACAATGAAGAAAAGGATGTTTGGTGGAGTGGTGAGAACATTAAAAGATGTTTGGGATATTTAAGTTTTGAGAAAGAATTTAATCTCTTTAAACACTCTTAAAGGTAGTGTGGGGTTATTTTGTTCTGCTGTTAGCTAAAAAGATTAGTATCTTTATTTTTCTTAATAGGGGAGACGTTCCTTGTGAAGCTGATTGGTTAGCCTGATGAGGTTGGTAGGGAGAAGGAGAAGGAAGGTTTGAGGAATTTCGAGTTAATGTGGAGATTATTAAGAATGATTCAAAAGTTCAATTTAATTAGAAGTGGTCAAAAGCCAATTGTTAAACTCGGTTCAAAACCATAGTGTTAGACACAAAAGAGTTTAAATAATTGAAGCACTAAAAAAATCAAACAAACTAAATTGGAGTTAAGAAATAGTTTATGTTAATTGGAAAGTTATGAAATTAATTTGAATTAAAGAGGAAGTTGTGCATGAAATAAACTAAATTCTAAAATAGTAATGGAAAGTTAATGTGTAACATTGGACTTGTTTTTCCATTATAATTAGGAAAAATTACCTATTTAATCCTTACATTTTTTGTTTCTTATTTAACTTGTAATTGCGAATCAATTTGGGTTTAAATTGAATTGTAGTCTATATAAAGGCAATTAGAAGGATGTTCTTGGAGAGACTGAAGCAAAAGTTCTTGTAGATAGTTTTTAGCCATCCAAGGAGTTTTATGAGTGCTCCAACTAATCTTGTAACCTTATTCTTAGAAATAAATATTTTTCCTCTCTCGTGGAAGTAGACATAGTTGGCTGAATCACGTAAATTTTGTGTCTTTGTGATTCCATGTTAATTTCCTTTTCATATATCAAACTTGTTTGATTAATATCCGATCGATAAAATTCCTAACAGTTATATTTATTATATTTTAAATAATCAAATATTTTATTTATTAAATATCAAAATTCTTTTTTACAATTCGCATTCAGTATTTAGTCTCCATGGGACTTGAACCCTGAACCTCTTAACTGGAAAGAGGTATCTTTACCACCATGCTATATTTAGATAGAGTAAATCACCCAATTTATACATGAATAAATTCAATATAATTTTTATTATTTTCTTGACATTACAATTTATGATTATGGTTGGAGAACAAAAAATAACTGAACTTCTTTATATACTTTAATACTTCACTCATCCTAATTTAATATATCACTCTAAGCCAATACGTGATTTAAGAAGATATAGGTAAGATATTTAAAGGATCATTTGTACATATAATTTTTTTCTAATATACACTCATTTAACTTCCTAATATAAATAGTTCAGCATTAAATTATTACAATTTCAATTACATTTGTATTAAATTATTACAACATTTATAATTTCAAGATGATTTAATATATTTGTTGGTTATATGTATAACAAATGAGGGATATACTGGGAAGGTTAACTCTTTTTCATAAAAAGAAAACTTCTTTATAATTTGATAATGATAAAACTCAAATTGGATTGATAAAAGTATGATACTCAATTTGTTAAAAAAGAGAGTAAATAATTTATTAGTCTCTACCTTTTAACTAACACACTAGTAAGTCTTTATATTACCCAAAATACATTATGATGACATCCAGATATATTAGTACCGAGTCTGTAATCTGGATTAGGCAGTAGTGGTAGGACCGCCAGGCGAGATTCGGCCAAGATCCGGGTAGCTAGGACTAACACTGATAGAACATTCTAGAAGAGAAGAAGTGGTGTCTTCCTCAAAGTTTATCCCTACTCAGAGACGTGTCTGAAGGAGAACTCTACGGTTCCACGTAGGACCTGAGATGGCGGTCTCCTAATTTAACTCTGACAAGGGCTTTGGGCATTCCCAATCCAAGTCAATCTCTATTATTGACCTCATAAAGGGCTTTGGGCATTCCCAATCCAAGTCAATCTCTATTATTGACCTTGTAAAAGGGTGAAGACGTAAAGGTAAGAATTCAATTCAATTAAGCTAATATAGCTAGAGATTAAAACTAAAACCAAGGCTAACTTAGGCATTAGGGACTAACCCAAAGGTTATCAGTTTCACATTTATTCTCTCTTGCAGGAACCCAGATAGAGTAGCCCTTCTCCCAGTACAGATTTGGATTTATCAAAGGATTTCCAATGGACTCCATCATTTGGTGCGGTGAGCATGGACCTGACTGAATAATGACTTCATCTAGTTCGGCAAACATGACAACTTCAGAAGTAATCATCGAAATCTCTTCTATAGGGACTATAACAGCCCTAACAATGACTACGTTGAACTCCACAATATCTCCCTAAGCGGTGGTGATCAATTGCATTGCCAGCAGCCTTAGCCCCGCTGATGCCAAGGAACTTAGGCATGCAATTTTTCATCTTCAAAACTTTGACATGGCTGGCTCACATCTCCCTTAACCACCAGCGCAGCAGATGAACCCGGAGGAATAGGAGAGATGAGGAGCCTCTTCCTACAACCTCTACCATAAAGAGATCACATAGTGCAACACATGGCAACCCCATTAGTTTTTGCGTTTTCTCGGGGTATGCAAATTAGACCAACACTGGGTTTGTGCACCATGGAGATTACCTAGTAGCATATCAATAACATCCGGTAATGGGAGTACCGTCGAACCCTTTCGGCCTCCCAACGACCTTGCAAATCGGCTCCCCAATTACAAACTCTGGTACAAACTCCTCTTCCTAGCTACCACCCCACACATAGGTATATGTTAGGACCACCACTAACTCCAGTAGTAACCACCATACTGGAAAAAGTAGATGACCCAAAGATGATGGCATTGTTTAAACACTACTTTTCTCTATTCTTGATGCTGATCTAAGAGCAGTTGATCAAAAGTGAAGGATCTTGCTTCACAAATTGAATCCTGGAGATGTCTTGTGATCCAAAATTTAAACAGTTGAACTTCAAAAACTACAAAGGGGATACTGACTGTTATGTTCGAAGGATCAATACTAGTTCAAAACTTTGGAACTAGCCTCGATAGCTGGGAGCAACTGAGGGAGCAATTTTACATCAACTTTTATGGATCTGTACCAATAGGAACAGCCATCCGGACCTTGCACGAGGTGAAGTAGTGGCAAGGAGAGTCCCTTCGGGACTTTGTGGACTGGTTCAATCTGGCAACGGTGGAGGTTCGGAGCTTGACTTCTACAGGGCACTGGAAGCACTGATTTCAAACACCACGAATGAGCTATTGAGGGTAGACTTGGTCCTCAGAAAGCCACAGAACATAACCCAGATAATCTGCATGGCCAAAATTTTCATTAAAGTGGATGAAGTGGGAAAATCGGCCAGGAATCATAGGGATTCCAAAAGAAACAAATCGGATGACAAATGAATGAAAAGAGACCTGAAGGACTACAGGCAGAACCAATCCAGTTAGTTCACCCCCTTTAACTGACCCCTCAGTGAAGCGTTAGCAGTTGTGGAGAAAAGCTCAGGTAAGAAAGGGCTCTTCTACCCTGAGGTGAGAAAGGGACAAACAATAGGTGAAGACAAGAATGCCTACTGCAAATACCATCGAGTGAATGGTCATGATACGGACCAATGTAGACACTTGGCGGAAGACATCAGAGGGAAGCACGCTCGTAAAAAAGTCGAAAGGCATGGTAATGGTGATAGCTGGAGGCGATCTGCCTAGTAAGAAAACCAAGAGATCTTAGGAGATAGGAGAAAGCAGCAAGTTGAACCTTTATTTTTCATCCAGGATTTAGATCCAAGTAGGACATTCGGACGTTATGGTGATGGAGGTAGAAATAGAAGGCTATATAGTAAAACGAATCCTAGTGGACACATTAAGCTCAACTAACATCATCATAAAAGACGCAGTGGAGAAACTAAGGATCGCTCTTAACCAGATTCAACTGGTCCATGCAACACTTGTAGGGTTGAGTGGTCACATAGTACTATTAATGACACAAGTAACTTTGGACCTCGAAATTAGGGATGAGAAACACATATAGAGATTGAAGGCTGATTTCACAGTGATAGAGTCACCGTTGACATATAATGTAATATTGGGAAGACCATTCTTATCGCAATCGAAAGCAGTGCTATCCATCAGGTACCTAGCATTACAGATACCAACTCCCTCGGTAGTGGCAATAGTGAGAGGAAGCCAACAAACGATGCAAAGAACATACTTGGCATCCCTGCAGCCTGAAAAGATCGATCTAGAAGCCGAAGAAGAAAGGAAGAAGGAACCCGTAGACGAGCTGGAAACACTAGTAATAGCACCAGAAAGATCAATCCAGATCTCCAAGGAGCTTGACAAGGATATCAAGGATCAGATAGTGCAAGTGATAAAAGAGGAACAAAACACCTTCGCCTAGAAGATCAGTGACATAGAGGGCATGCCACCGAAAATAATAAAGCACTCCCTCAACATCGATCCGGTCGTAGCACTTATAATCTAGAAAATGTGGAAGTACATGCCACAAGGTAGAGAGATATAGACTAGGAGGTCCAGAAGCTGATGGATGCTAGACACATCAAAAAGGTCCATTACCCAAAGTGGCTATCAAACGTAGTAATGGTGAAAAAAGCAAATGGGAAATGGCATATGTGTGTGGATTTCACAGACCTTAACAAGGCCTACCCATAAGATAGTTACTCGATGCCAAGCATAGATCAGCTGATAGACTCTACAGCAAGGTATGCAGTGTACTTATGCTTGGAGGCTGTATCTGGTTATCACCAAATCCCTATGGACTCGACCGACCAGGAGAAAACCTCCTTTATACTCACGAGGGGACCTACTGCTATCAGGTCATACCCTTTGGGCTAAAGAACTCTAGTGTAACTTGCCAAAGGTTAGTCAATGACATGTTTAGAGAGCAAATAAAAAAAAAGATGGAAGTCTATATGGAAGACATGATCATCAAAAGCTAGACTCTAGATCCAAACCCCAAAGACCTCAGAGAAAAGTTCTCCATCCTTCAAAGGTACAGACTCAAACTCTATATGAAAAAATGGATATTTAGAGTAAAAGGTGGGAAGTTCCTAGGGTTCATGATCTCACAGAAGGGGATAGAGGTAAACCCAGAAAAGATAAAAGCGGCAATAGATATGGCCCCTCCTAAGACTATTAACGAGATCGAGAAGCTGAATGGACACGTCATAGCCCTTGGGAGGTTCATTTCATTTTCCACCAAAAGATACGTTGTTCTATAATGCACTGAAGAAAGGTCAAGCCTTCAAATGGGATAGAGGGTGCCATGAAGCATTTAACCAAATCAAGCAATTCCTGGTTTTCCCTTCACTACTTAGTAGACTAGTTGAAAGGGAAAAGCTATACCTATATTGAGTCGCTATAAAAGAAGCCGTAGGATCCGTCTTAATAAGAGAAGAGGTCGGCCAACTGAATGGGCGCATCATAGCCCTGGGGAGGTTCATTTTGTTTTCTGCAAAAAGATGTATGTCATTCTATAAAGCACCAAAGAAAGGTCAAGCCTTTAATTGGGATAGAGAGTGTCATGAAGTGTTCTACCAAATCAAGCAATTCCTGGTTTCCCTTTCCACTACTTAGTAGACTGATTGAAGGGGGGAAGTTGTACCTATACTTAGCCATTACAAAAGAAGCCGTAGGATCCGTCTTAATAAGGAAAGAGGTCGGCCAACAATTTCCAGTAAATTACACAAGCAAAGTGTTGAAAGGAGTGGAGATCAGATATCCAAACATTGAAAAACTCACGTTGGCCTTATTATCAGCGGCAATCAGGCTGCGATCGTACTTTCAAGCCTATACTGTTATAGTCAGAACCGGATGCCTACTGAAAAAAGTACTATAAAGGCTAGAAACATCAAGGAGGATGGTCAAATGGGTGATTCGGTTGAGTGAGTTTGACATCCATTTTGATCCAAGGTAAGCCTTGAAAGGAAAAGTCATGGCTAATTTTATACTGGAGTTCACGGGCCTAGATCTAGACTCGACACCTCCATCCAAAGAATAGGAGATATTTATGGGCGGAGCATCATCACAAGAGGGAGCCGAAGTAGGAATCTACATCTAGGGCCCTAATCGAATCCGCTTCAACTACGTGGTTAAGCTAGATTTTTCCATCACAAACAACGCAATAGAATATGAAGACATGATCAAAGGTTTAGAGCTGGTCAAAGAAATTGGGCTGGAAAGGGTCCGGATACTGAGCGATTCATGGCTAGTGTCCAATCAGATGAATAGACACTTTAAGGCTAGAGACCCGTCCATGAGCAAATACTTAGCAAAAGTCCAGGGATTACTTTAGGAAATTAAGCATCAAGGCATAATTTGAAAGATAGAGAATATTCCCAGAGACGCGATCGGCATAGCGGATGGACTCGCCAAGGCTACTACAAGCCAGGCCGAGTAACAGTAACTCTTTTGTTCATATGAAGTACAAACTCACCTAAGCACCGAGCAGTTTGAGACCTTAACTGTAGACACCAGTGATCCAGGCTGGATGAAACCCATCATTGATTTCCTCTAAGAGGGTAAGCTGCCAAAAGAGGAAGTAGAGGTAATCTATAATCTCTAAAAATTCCACAAGGTATGATGTCATCGAAGGGCAGCTATACCGGAAGTTGTTTAGTCGCTTATGGCTAAAATGCATCACAGTAGATGAGGGCAACTATGTGTTAAAGGAACTTTATTGGGGCATATGCGGTTCACATCAAGTCACCTTAGCAACGATCTGGAAGGCTATATTGATAGGGTACTTTTAGGAGTCAATGAAAGAAGACTTGGACACCTATGTTGTAGCATATCACCAATGCTGGATACACCCTAAGAAGACGACCTGGCCTTCATCTCTAAAGAAAGCAATCCTCATGGTATGGCCATTCTCCACATGAGGAATTGATTTAGTTGGACCAATGTTGGAAGCAAACAGGCAATGGAAGTGGCTGATAGTGGCAGTCGACCATTTCACTAAGTGGGTCAAAGCTGAAGCTGTCTCTACCATGACTCTAGAAAAAACGATAAATTTCATCCATAAACACATCCTAGGCAGATTCAGTATACCAAGAGTCCTCATCATAGATAACGACACACAGTTCACGTTTAGGGGTGCACACACTTATACAAACGGTTAACCATTTGAACGGTTTTTTAAATTTACTAACCATTCATTGTCCATTAAATTCGGTTAACCATTAGTTGGTTAACCATTAATTTCAATCGGTTAACCATTTACCAAATAGACATTATAGTTTTACTAAATTTATAATATTTGAAACCTTAAATAAATAGACCATAAATCTCAAATGTCAAATAAAAATATAAAATTACAAACCATAGTCTTAATTATTAATTAAAATAACATTTTAACCATAAACTCCAATAATTAAAACATTAATAAAAACATATTTCCAAACATAGAAATTGTTGTACAAGATCAAACATTAATTAATGAAATTGTTCTTTGCTGCTTGTTTTTTAGTGAGTGTGAAATTAATATTTGAGAGGAGATTAGATTGCAAGAGTGTGACTGAGACTACTTGGTGTTGTAGAGTAAGGAAGTAAAATAACATCAAAGACCTAAATGTTTCACTTATTATTCGTATTACCCATACATACATACATATATATAATTATATAATTTTTTAAGAAAAATATTTGTAAAAAGTCAGTTAAACGCAAGTGCACATGGACTTTCAGTGTAAAAAGCTAAACATAAACCGTAACCATTAATTTTTAAAAATAAAAACCGTACACTAGTCCATCGGTTTCGGTTAATCATATTTTTAGCTCGATTTCAGTTTGGTTTCATGGTTTTTCTATTTTTCATTTTTTTTGTGCACCCCTATTCACGTCCAAGAAGTTTGCTGGATTTTGTGAAAGTTTCCATATTGATCACAGATCTAGTTCAGTGGCTCATCCTTAGATCAATGGTATGATAAAAGTTACAAACCGAACCCAGTGTGAGGGGATAAACAAAAGGATGGAAGAGCATAAATGAACATTGGCAGATAAGCTGAATAGTGTGCTATGGGTATACTAGACCACCCTCAGGCAAGCAACAAGGGAAACACCCTTTGCTTAACATATGGAGTCGAGGCAGTCATCCGAATAGAAATTAGTTCTCCCAATGATAGGGTTGCATACTACAGTGAGGCACAAAATGATATCAATATTGTTTCCATCTTGATTCCCTAGAAGAAAGAAGAGACCGAGCTTACATCCTCATAGCTTCTTATAAAGGCCGTATCCCGAGGTACCATCACAAGAAGGTTAAAGTGGTATCTTTTTAGCTAGGGGACCTAGTACTTAAGGATGTTGAGGCCTCCCAAGCACAGAGGGGAAAGGGAAGTTAGTAGTTAAGTGGGAAAGGCCATACCAGATTGATAAGATTATTAGTCTAACCACATACAAGCTAAGCCGGAGTGCAAGGAGCCTTTGGAAATACCACCATATTAACTCTTAGAACTTTTAAATGTTGCACTCTTTTTCCCTTCTCAATGGTTTTTTCCCATAGGTTTTCCTTTGACAAGGTTTTTAATGAGGCAACTTCTTCAGTGGAGCAATAAAGTCTGTATTTATCATGTTCTAGATCAATAAAAGTTCGCTTAGAATTTATTAATTTTTTATCTAACAGATCGCATTACACATATCCAGTATAAACCGATAAGTAAAGAACAAGATTAAAAGCTAATGCATGGTCATAAAAGCCCTAAAGATAATTAAGGAACAGTATACTAATATGAGGCCAAAATTTAAGCTGAAACTTATAAACACTCGATGGAAATAAAGTTATTCTTATAAAAAAAAACCCCTCCTAGGGAATAATTGTAGTTAAATACAAAATGCCTCATTCGAGGACTTATAAAAAAAGACCAAGTCTCTGTAAAAGGATTTGGGATATTGTTGTTCTCCTATGCTAGGCGCACTTCCTGCCTGCTCAAAAAGGGCGGCTCAATTTATGCGCCTACCACTAGCTCTGAAGGGGCAGCCTCAACTTCTGGTTCCGGTAGCATCAAGTTTATCATATATGGAGTTGGCAAAGGGAGAGGAGAGAGGTCCACTTCTGCAGGGAAATCAACATCAGTGTCACTGAAAGAGACGTTGGGATACACCTTTGCACATTTTTGGAGCAAACAGTCGCTATAGAGTAGAGCTAACCGTGCATACAGGTCCATCTTCTTTTTCAAGCGCCTCTCTTCAGCAGAGAGATCCATCAAATAAGCCTCCTTTTCCCATCTTAGGGCTTATTTAGATTCAGCTAAGGATCTTTTTAGAGCTGTGATTTTGGTAAAGGTCGCGTCCAAGTTCTTTTGCTGCTCCATGTTTTTCTCTATGGCCTCTACTAGCTCTTTCTCCATCTTATTCCTCTCTAGCATCCCCTCCAGGTGTTGGTTATAGATGCATTCTGCCTCTTCAATATGCTTAAGTTCCTCGTACAGGAACATGATGGCCTGCAAAAGGAACTCCCGTTATTTCGATAACTCAGATATTTAAAGATATAAACTAAAGTACTTACGGTGTATAACTTGCTAAGGACCTTGGTCCTTATCGTCCTGTTGGAGAGGCCATCCACCCGAGCCGAGTCTGCAGGAAGGTATATTCCTTCCCTGAGTTCTAACTGTACCGCCAGATCTGTTAGACTCGCTTGCATCTCAAACTTAGTCATTAGTATTTCTTTGATGGCGGTGTGAACGGACAATGCGATTTCGATGGGACGCGGGACTCCCTTTCGGAAGGGGCGCCTCGATTTCGAGCGGGGCCCTCCCTCGCGTGGGGTTTTTGATTTGGACATTGGTTTTTTGGAAAATTTATTGTTTCGTAAAAGAATCGAGACCTAAATCTTGATAAAACGTATAGGAGTCGCTACCCGGCTTAGCTCAACCGGGAAATTACAGTGTAGCTGAGCCAAAGTGAGAACCGCTACACTTTTCAGAGATCTAGGTTCGGACAAGTCCCTTATTTCGTGTCTAATTTAAATATTATTAGCCAATGTTCTAGTTATGACACTTTAAATTGCTAAAAATTGAATTTTATTAAATAATACATGCGGCGCACATACAGAATAATACAAACATAATCAGTAAAGAAGTAAATATTTAAGAAGTTTACAACCCAATTGAATAAAAAAAATAAAAACTCTCGCCTCACTGATACAATTGCCAAGAATACACGAGAATCTAAAAATATTTACAACCGCCCAAATACACGATTAATTCTATGAAATACAAATAAAATGAAAATCAAGATAAAATAAAAGTTGCAAAACAAAGGTGAGCACAATTTATACGGCACGCCACAAGTAGGACTCATTTAGACAGAATTGGGAAATTAAGCGTTTGGGGTCATGCAATTGGGGGTAACCGGGGTTGGCCCGGTCGGCCGGTCCGGTTAGACCTGGAAAATCATTTTGAAACGTCCCTGTATTTTTTATTTTGTGAGAAAATCGTTTTTGAAAACATTTTTTCGGTTTATTTTAATTTAGCATGCGAGGTGGGTCGGTTTTCGGGAGAAACGGGTCTCCGTCGTGGTTTTGTTCTAAATGCAATTTCACCAAAAAATAAATCTAGGGTCGTGAATGCACACTCCAAAATTCATTTTTGATGATTTTTTATTTTTCAAGATTTTTCTGATTTTCTGAAATTTTCTGATTTTTTTTGTGAAATTTTTGGATTTTTATGAAATTTTTGGGGTTTTAGGTATTTTAGGGATTTCTGCTCCTGGCCGAGAACTATAGTCGTGCGACTGTGGTTACAGTCGTATGACTGTATACTACAATCGTGCGACTGTAGGCTGACTTGCAGCAGAAATCGCAAAAAAACCCTAAAAAGATAAACTTAAAACTGGGAAAATAAAAACAGTGGTACGACTGTATAAGGTTTGGCACGACTGTAATTACAGTCGTGCCCCTGTTCTTGTGTGAAGAACAGTCGTACGACTGTTCTTATTTTTCCAGAAACAGAAGTTTAAAAACTTGAATAAAAAAGCACCAAAAGCAAGCAAATCACCCAGAAAGCTAGAAAATGAGTTAAGTTAAAGATTGTTTACCTCCTTGGCGCCGATCCACAGCTGGAATGACCCCTAGCTACGTACCAATCCACGTGAACTTGCTCTTTTTTCTTTAAAAGTTAAGGTTGCAAATAGATTCCAAAATTTCTCTAAAACGCAACGGATTTGAGTTTGTTTTTGTCCCAAAATGATTTAAATTTCTTGTGTGGATGTTAACCTAGGGTTTCTAATTCATTTTAATGATTAATAATAAGAAATCAAGAAGAAAATGTGAGAAGAAAGTAAGACTTTTCTTTTTTTTTTTCTCTTCTTTCTTTTTCTTCCTTTTTCTCTTTATAAAAATCCTCTAAATTCCAGATCATCCCCCCTCCCCTTTCTGTTTTTCTCCCTTTTTATGTCTACCTTTTTCGGAAAATCTTGAGGCATTAAATGCCCAAGATTTTCCCAAATTTTTAATTCAGGGGGTATGGGTTCTGCAACCTGCCCCCGACCCTACAGTCGTATGACTGTACTTATGTTAGAGTCGTACGACTGTAAAGGAAACACCACGACTGTAAATACATTCGTGGGTCAACGGTCAACTCTTTTTTTTTATGACCCGAAAAATTCTGTGTTCACAGGTGGGGCCACCATTGTCAAGTTCTTTTCGGCCATTGAAGTCTGGGACAACATCCTGCTATTGGATATGCCCTAGTCCCAAGGCATTGGACCTTGTATTTGTATCATATATTTATTGGATTTATGTATTATATTTATTTTGTGTTATTAATAAAGGCATTAATTCATTTATTATATATATCTTGTGCAATATCTTAAATGAAGTATCCAATGGATATATCCATATCCATGATGACAAGTGTCATGCACTTAGCAGTAAGACCATGGATAAGGTAAACAATATGACCATAAAAAGATCCATAATATGTTCCAGTCATGGGAATGGATGGAACCAGAGACTATCATTAACCTAGTTGCATGGCGGTGTCTTACAGGTCATTGGACATAGGATGTCAACCAAGTTAATGGGTACATGCAAAAGGGGCATGGTACTAGATAGATCCACTAAACGAGAAATCCACATGGTATAGTATCACAAGTGATTCTCATGTAGTACTTGTATGGATCCTTTGATCTGACCATATGATGGTGTTGCATGCAAGGTCGCATACTTAGGGGTATGCCTAAAGGGCCTGTAATAGGGTGCTAAGTATGGGTACTTTCAGGTATGCCACTTAGCATGACAATGCTATGGATATGCAAAAGGGATTTGTCACTCAGTAGTCCACTGAGAAGATAT
This sequence comes from Euphorbia tirucalli, assembly GCA_039660915.1. Classification (NCBI taxonomy): domain Eukaryota; kingdom Viridiplantae; phylum Streptophyta; class Magnoliopsida; order Malpighiales; family Euphorbiaceae; genus Euphorbia; species Euphorbia tirucalli. The sequence continues at coordinate 21,493,267 of CM077639.1, forward strand.
CACCGGCCTCTCGATGAATGTGACTGATAAGAGTGTGGCCACACCCAACCAAGTTGGAACTTGTTTGTGAGCATCAGTACATTCGGGATCAAGTAAATGTCCAGACATAAAAAAGGGTGATCAATCCATGCCTCTGTGTTAGACACCGATATCAATGATATGGGACATACAAGTTCAAACTGCAGGGTTATATGATTACAGTTGGACTGCCATCTCCGTCTTAATTGGGGGCTGAAGTGGCTTGCTAGAGCCCGCCTGCAGTCTGTGGGCCATAGGCCTACTGCCAATATAAAGATGGGCCCACGGGGATCATACACATTAAGCGATTGAACACAGACTTAAGGAATCACCGGTATACTTGGAGTATACACACTGGAGAGAGAGGATTATATTAATTATATTATAGAGATCAATTGGATTGATCAAAATAATAAAAATTAATATTAGAATTGGCAGTCTCATAATTAATTCAATGAATTAATTTATGGGATTATTTCCTGGGTGGAAATATTCATATGTATAGGTTTACATATGAATTTATTTTGTGAAGATCGAATTTTAATTTCATGGATTAAATTAATTGATCAAATCAATTTTAATTAAATGTAAATAATATGTTACATGGTGTAATATATTATATATATGTTAAAATTAAAGTTGGGCTTGAAATTAATTTGAACCAAGTGAATTAGAATAGATTTGGGCCTAAAAATAAAACGGAGAAGCCCACACAAAATGAAGGCAATTGGGACAAAATTCTCAAAGAGAATTTCGGCCACCTAGGTTTAAAACAACCCTAGGCATTTCAGCCAAAGGAGAGGAAAAAACACTATAGCCGAATTCTTCCCTCTCTTCCTCTCTCAAGTTTTGATTTCCGACGCTAGCACGGGTCGTGTTCCAAAGACGTTCGTATACGTGAATGAGGAGGGAATCTAAGTTGATTTCTGCAGCCATCTCTTAAAGAGATACTCCTGGTAAGAGTTTAATATCTTGTTAAAAATTTTATGTTTTGCAATTTCCATCTCAATTGCTCCTGGGCACGGATTTGCGAAAATCAACGCGTTCTTCCGCATTTAATTGGGTGATTTCCGATGAAAAATCCCTACACCTGCAAAGAGACAGCTGGGGTGAGCGATATAATTCAGCTTGTGAAAATAGATCAGGAACAGATCTTACCAGGCTGACTTTTTTGCCCTTCCTTGAGGCAGTTACAGTTGCTGATTTCCTCTTTCCTTGAGCTAGGGGTTCAATTTCTTCCCCTGACCGTATTACTGATGCTTCAGGACTGGGTGTCGATGGGGTTAGTGCAGCAAGAACGACCGTTGGGGCCGAGGTAGTAGCGACTCGACCCCCCATCTTACTCCTCTTTAAAGTTGCAATAGATTCAACTAGTGACATCCCTACTAAAACATACAAAGGTACAAAATAAGTATGATGAAGGAAATACAGTGCCTTGATGATCCTTGAGGGGATTAGAAAAAAAACTAGAAATCTTATCCAGAGATCCAAGGTAGCAAGAAGTAGCCCTAGGGGAAATGCTCTCACTGCGTAGGAGAGCTTCTAGTGTTTGGTGGTCACAACATTTAGTAGTCTCAATCCAGCTTTCTCTGTAGTCGAGAGTCGGCCTTTGGGGCCTTTCATTTCTTTCGCATTTTGGAAGGACCAGGCATAAGGGAAAGATGGAGCACCATCCTTCAATTTTATAAAGAAGGAGAGTTATTTGAAGCCCTTAATAGAGGAGGTTCAACTTGTGAAGAACCGGAAGTTGGTCCCCTTGGCAAGTGTTGGGTGATCTTTATTTACATCACTTTAAACGGGTGTAGACATATACTGGAACAATGCACTAGTCAGATGTATGCCAAGGTTACAGCATAGCCATCATATTACACATATATCTTTAATGGCATTTAGGTGGATTTATACAGGACAAATATAATACCAGATCAGTGTGCTATAGATCTCCTTCTATATGATGTTTGTATATAGTGAAGTAGCCTTCCAGCGGTTCGTGCACCTTCTGGTTAGAAGAAGGCTTCAACCATTTGCAGGACTACAACCATTTGTAGGTAGCTCGTAGCCACCTTATCTCTCCCTCTTTGATGGTGAATGCCATATTCACGATCTGGGGAGTTAAAACCTTCTCTGGTTTCCTTGTCTTTTGGGTATTGTTTGCTGTTAGACAGTGGGTTATAGCGAGCTTGATGGCGCTCCTAATGTACTGGTGGTTGGTGTTCTTTAGAGGATTCCAATGAGGAGATCCTCGCAAGGTTAGAATTGACCTCAACAATGGGAATAGGGTTGCATTGATCTGAGCTGGAGGACCAAGAGTATTGTGGAAGGTATTCTGGATCAAGAAGATGGTAGGTAAAGTTTTAGACAGTTGTTAAAGGAGCAGTATGGAGGTAAACCCAGGTGTTTCAAATGGGCAATTGGCTAATTCTTAGGGCAAAAACTCTATAAAGTAGAAAGGAAGTCATAAAGAAAGGAAGAAAGTGTACTTACTGGTCTAGGCATATGTGCTCTAGAACAAAGGGCTTTGTGGGAGAAAGTTGAAAGAGCTTGCTAAATGGTCAATATCTATTGAATATGCTGTTAGAGGGAAATGAAATAGAAACCTCTTTTGATAGGATAGCCAAGGGTTGTGTCTCTTCAGAATCAACATGCGGTGAATAGTTGTGTGTCGCGATGCTTAAGGTCTGGATATATTAGTACTAGGTCTATCATCCGGATCAGGCAATGCTGGCAGGACTGCTAGGAGAGATCTGGCCAGGATTTGGGTATCTGGGACCAATGCTGATAGAGCCTTCCAGAAAAGAACAAGTGGTGTCCTCCTCAAAGTCTATCCCTACTCAGAAACGTGTCTGAAGAAGAACACTCTAGTTCCACGTAGGATTTGAGATTGACAAGCCATTTTTATGAGCAAATTTAATCTTTTTTAAGTGATTTAAGAGGAGAAGAAGAAGAATGTGTTAGTGCAGTTATTTGCCTTTAGGTTAGATACATTCATAAAGCCCAAATCCACCCACCATCACACACCTTCAAAAAATTATTTATGCCATTTTAAATTTCATCCATAATTTTCCTGACGCTACAGTAACCCCCATATCGGCCACTATTCACATCACTTATGCAATAGTAACCCCGACAACGGTCACTATTTACATCACTAATGCTACAGTAATCCCGACACCGATTACTATTCACATCACTAAACAGTAACTGTAAGCGCCAGAATTTTCCGTAAAAAAAAATCCATCGTGTGTTACATGACTGTAGAATACAGTCATGCGACTGTCGTTATAGTCGTGCGATTGTAATTAAAAAAATTATAGTCGTACGTCTGTACGATCGGAGCATGTGCAGAAGACCATACCCATGACATCAGAAAGTGAGGAGGATTTCAGGGCAATTAATGCCAGGTTCTGAAGGAGGCAAAGTCAGCAATAAGAAAGGGAAAAAGGAGAAGGAAAAGGAACTTTTGGACATTTTGGATTTCTGGTTTTAGGAGAGGGAATTTAGAGAGAAAAGAGAGAAAAAGACAAGGAAAAGAAAAATACAAACCACAAGCTCTTTCCTCTTCTTTTTATTTTAATTCTTAAGTGTTAGGTTTAAAATCTATTAGAAATCAATAGGTTAATAATCTGACACTTTAAATTCAATCAAATTCAGACTAAAATCATCAGAATCCCTAAAATTTGGAGATTTTTCGGACCAAACTTCTCAACCCCAACTTAAGGAGAGAAAGAGCAAATTTAAGTGGATTGGTGCGTTGCCAGGGTCAATCCGATGGTGGATAAGCGCCAAAGAGGTAAACACCCTTTATTCCCTCTATTTTTCATGCTTTCTGGGTGAATTGGTGTGTTTTTATGCATTTTATTTTAATTTTTGCGTTTTCTGTTTCTGGAAATCAAGAACAACCGTACGACTGTTCTTGAATTGATGAACAGTCATACGACTGTAAATACAGTCGTACGAGTGTTCTTGATTTCCCTCCGCTTTTAAGTTTTGTTTTGAATAATTTTGGCGAAATTCTGAAGTTGGATTGATTTACAGTCGCACGACTGTAATTATAGTCCCATGACTGTAGTTACAGTCGCACGACTGTAATGCCCGTCCAATTACAGAATTTCCAGAATAATCCCTAAAAATTTCTAAAAATCCATAAAAATTCAGAAAATCAGGAGATCATCAAAAAAAGAATTTTGTTGTGTGCATTCATGACCCTAGATTTAATTTTCAGTATTGTTGCATTTAGAACAATACAACGACGGAGACTCGATTCTCCCCGAAAACCGACCCACCTCACATGTTAAAATTAAATTAAACCAAAAAATAAATTATTTTCAAAATGATTTTCTCATAAAACCAAAAATACAGGGACGATTCAAAATATTTTTCAGGTCTAATCGAGCCGGCTAGCCGAGCCGACCCGGTTATCCCCCTAATTGTATGTTCCCGAATTCTTAAAATCCCATTCTGTCTTACTTGAGTCCTATTTGTGGCGTGCCGTATATTGTGCTGACCCTCTGTTTTGCAGCTTTTTATTTTTATTTTTGATGTATTTAATAGATTTATCCGTGTATCCTAGGCGATTGTATTTTTTAGATAAATCGTGTATTTTAGGCGGTTGTAAAGTGATAACGAGAGTTTTTTCCTTTTTTTTTTTTTAATTCAATTGGGTTGTATAATCAGCCTCTATTATTTTTTGTATATTTTGGATGTATGAGTTAATTTCCCGCAATTTATTTCCTGCATTTTGCTTTAGCATCGGTTGATTAAAATAAACAAATTGGAGTTAGAAAAAGATAATAAAGTGAATTAAATATGGTAATATAAATTGTGAAGTGAAAGCAAGCTAGAGGTTAAGTAAGTTATTTGCCCGGACCCTAAATCTCTGGATTAGGTACAACAGTCTGTCATCGGTAGGGAGCTGTACTGAAATTCCCGGATAAGCTGATCCAGGTGGCGACTCTGTCACTGATCTCGGGGTTTAAGTTTCGAGGTCTTTAAGTTAAAAACAGGAAAATGTTTTCTACAAAAGAATTTCCAAATTAAATCCATAATTTTCTAACTTAAGATAAACAAAACCCGTTTTCCAAAATCAAATGAAATCATCTTTCGCTTTTCCCGGTCTACTTCGCCGCTTCCCGTTTAAAGGTCGTCCGCTCACAGTGACCTCGTCAGTAGTCATTATTCACACCACTAAAAGCTATAGTAACCCTGCCAGTGATCACTATTCACATCACTGACACAATAGTGACCCCGTTTGTGATCATTATTCACATCATTGACGCTACAGTGACCCTGACACTGGTCACTATTCATATCACTAACACAACAGTGACCCCGTCAGCAGTCACTATTTACATCACTAATGCTGTAGTGACCCTATCAGTAGTCACTATTCACATCACTGACGTTATAGTAACACCATGTGAAAAAAATATGATTAAAATAATATAGTTTGTTGTACATTTAATTTTCCCAGTGAAGAGAATCCAATCAGTTTTTTTGACTAATTTAATGGTATGCCTAAAAAAATAATAAATCTCTGCAATGAATGACAAGTATTTTAGTATTATCCTCAAATCAATAATCATAGTCATGAGAATCCAATGAGTTTCTTTGACTAATTCAGTGGCTTGAACCACTAAGATGTGCACGCCTAAAAAAATAAAAAATCTTTGCAATGACTAACATGTAATTTAATATTGTCCTTCACTTAATAATCACAGTCAGAAGAATCCAATTAGTTTCTTTGACTAATTTAATGGCCTGAATCACTAAGATGTGCGTGCCTGAAAAAATAAAAAGTCTCTTCAATGACTAACAAATAATTTAATATTATCCTCTACTCAATAATCACAATCAGGAGAATCCAATGAGTTTCTTTGACTAATTCAGTGGCCTGAAGCACTAAGATGTGCACGTCTAAAAAAATAAAAAATCTCTGCAATGACTAACAAGTAATTTAATATTCACCATATTCAATAATTCTAGTAAAGAGAATCCAATGTCTACTTTTTACAAATACATAATATGAACCACTACAATATGTACATCATTTAAAAAAATCTATGTATAATAATTTATTTATGTCCATCAAAACCTATCACTTTTTCCTATCTAATAACATCATTTTACAACATCCATCTTCACACACCCTTTTATTATTCATATCTCTTCTTCTTCACATCTCTATTTTTCACTAGTTTCATCAAATCAAAAGATGAATACTAATATTCGAGAGTATTCTGTTGATGAAGAATTGTCATCAGACGAAGAAGTACATATACAAATTGAGATGTTGTTATCCCATTTCCAAGAAAATCAAGACTTTATATTGGAATATGCAGTGGGTGGCTAGAGTAGCAAATCATCACATATTGGCTATATGAAAGGCCAAAAGGTCATTAATCATAATAGAGAAGAATGAGAGTTTCAAATGACTGAACACTACTACTAACCAAAAAATGACTACGCTGCTCCAGATATTGGCGTATGGTATTCCAACAGATGCTATTGATGAGTACACCAAAGCTGTTGAGTCAACAACAATCGAATGCTTGAAGAAATTTTATGAAGATATTATTGCAATATTTGGAGATGAATATCTGAGAGCACCAAATAAACAAGATATTGCTAGATTGCTTCATATTGGTAAGAGTCGTGGCTTTCTTGGAATGTTTAGAAGTTTGGATTGTATGCACTAGGAGTGGAAGAACTTGTCCGACCTTATGGCAAGAAGCATACACTGGTCGATCAGGCGTGCCAAGAATTATTTTGTAAGTAGTTGCAGATTATGATCTATAGATTTGGCATGCATATTTTGGTATGTTAGGAGTAAACAATGATATTAATGTGTTGGACTCATCTCCTTTATTTGACAATCTTCTTATGGAATTACTCTAGCTTGCCGAATTGAAACTGGTGGTAAGGGGTACAATATGGGATATTATTTAGCTGATGGCATATATCTAAAATAAGCCACTACTGTCTAAACCAGTAAAGACCCACAAGGTAGAAAGAAGGAGTTGTTTGCAAAGAAATAAAAATCTTGCAGGAACAATATGGAGCGTGCATTTGGAGGTTTGAAGTCTAGGTTTGCAACATTTTTGAAGGAAAAATCAGCTTCATAATATAATGAAAACATGCATTATCATCCATAATATGATTATTAAGGATGAAGGCGATCCGGATGCACCGATTGTTGAACCTGAAGAAAGGAGGGACGTTCCTCATCCTTCTAATATACAATTTAAGGAATTATTAATCGATATCGGGAAATGAGAAATCAAACGCACATTATGAACTACTTAATGCATTGGTCGAGCATTTGTGGGAAGAATATGGTAATTGATCGTATTACGATTATGTTAGCTCCTAAGCTAAAGTGAATTATGTATTTCATATTATGTGTGTTTGTTTATGTCACATGTTTTTAATTTTAAGTATGTGTGTTTATTGTAATAATTTAGTGTTTATGTATTTGAATTATGTATGGTTTCATTACTTGTAATGTGTTGCAATTATTAATCCAAAAAATACTGAGTTTCTATTGTCAAAATTGGGTTTCAGGATCAACATAGATATATTTACTTTTTTTTTTGTTAAAGTAAAAATCCTCATAATTTCATGTTCAAATACTTTTTCTCTTTCAATAAATTGTGTTGAAGGAGGGACGTTCCTCGTTCTCGTGATATACAATTTTAAGGAATTTATTAATTGATATCGGGCAATGAGAAATCAAATGCACATTATGAACTACATAATGCATTGGTCGAGCATTTATGGGAAGAATATGGTAATTGATCGTATTACTATTATGTTAGCTCCTAAGCTAAAATGAATTATGTATATTATGTGTGTTTGTTTATGTCACATGTTTTTAATTTTAAGTATGTGTGGTTATTTTAATAATTTAGTGTTTATGTATTTGAATTATGTGTTGTGTTCAGTACTTGTAATGTGTTGCAATTATTAATCCAAAAAATACTGAATTTGTATTGTCAAAATTGGGTTTCAGGCTCAACAAAGATATATTTATTTATTTTTTGTTAAAGTAAAAATCCTCATAATTTCATGCTTGAATACTTTTTCTCTTTCAATAAATCGTGTTGAATAAGCCTGAGATCACAATTACTTTCTTGCAGATAATAATGCCATCACTGACATGTAACATATGTAATAATGACTTATTCTACACATTTTCAGTCCATTAATTCATTATGATGGATTACAACCTGGCTCCAAAAATTTCCTCCTTAAATGAGTAGATCAAATTTGCCTATAAAAAGCTCTTACTTGCCAAATACATAGTCACAAAAAGCAGTTTAGCATATAAATATAAAAACAAATGGCTGCATCTGACCATCAACCAAATGGCGATGAATTTTCCCAACTTTCTTCATGAAAAAAACAAAATATCAACCCTCATTAACTCTGAACGTACCTCTTATATGCTTGATTATCAGTATACTGCTATTCAACAATATGGACAACCGTAGGTCTTGCCCAATGAATTTCATCCCAACTTCCCATTCATGTTTTGTTTAAGCTTCCAACGATTGGCGAGTTTCTAAACTTCTCGCTACACACGCTTTGGTTTTTATGCATGATGTATCATATGCATGATGTTCAGACATTTCTAAAGTGGTTTATGCCTCTTTATGCATGGTAAGAGGTATTCTATAATTTGTTCGAACATAATTGGAAGGGGAATGACCCTAAAAGAAATGTTCATTCAATCATCTTTTTACACTAGTCGGAGCATAACCTTACTTATGTGGTTTATGAAACATATCCTAACACTATCATGTTAAACTGGGGCTGCCATAATCGTCATGATCGTGCTATGTGAAGGATTTTCTAGGCGTGCGAACAATTATACTCCAGGGCCAAAAAATACAACTTTTCACCTGGCTAAACCTCCCACTTACAAGATGCATATTATGGAGATGCAAGAGAGATATCATGCTATATAATTAGCTTTAGAGCATTTCTACCGGAACGATCTTGTCGATAATGGTGATGGTGATGACTAATTTGTTTGTATGTTTTGTTTGTTATTTTAATTTTATATGTTGCTTTATGAAATAAGTCTTTATGTACTTGTAATGTTTGTTTATTGTGTGTTATAGGATGTTATCAGTCTTTTTATATTTTCGATAATGTGTATTTTAATTATGTGTAACAAATAAATTTTGTAATATTTTAATTTTTTTTGTATTTCGATTTGTCAATGTATATGTGTTTGTAATATTGTTGTTCACGGAACCCAAATGTGAGATTTTAATTTTTTTTCTTTCTCATTTGTTTAATTAAATTAATTATAAAATTAAATTATAAAATAGTTAAAATTTTTTTATATAAATGGAAAAATTAATTTGTTATATTGTTAATAATAAAATGAAAAAATAAAGGGTATAATAAATGAAAATGATAAATAATTGTCAATTATATGGTAGTAATAAAAGTTGATATAAATGAAAATAATAAAATTGCTTAGAAATTGAATGTATTATTAATAAAATAAAAAAGTGAAAAATGTAATAATAATAAAAGGAAAGAGAAATGAATATAATAATAATAAAAGTGGGGATAAATAAAATGATAATATTTGATCCGGAGGAGAAGGATGGAGGGAAGAGTTTGATATAAAATAAATATTGTTTATTTGGAAGATGCAAAAATTTAGAGTGAGAGAATGGTGTGAAGGTTGGAGATAGAGTTGTAAGTGGGGCGGGGCGGGGCGGGGCGGGGATTGCATTCCCCATCCCCGTCCCCAAATTAATCGGGGATCTCCGTCCCCGCCCCGTTTATTAATCGGGGATAAAAATCTATCCCATCCCCGTCCCCAGTGGGGAATCGGGTCCCCGCGGGGATCCCCGTCCCCGTTTAGCTAATTTAATATTTTATAAAAAACTCTGTAAAATTTCAATTTTTACCCTCAAATTTATCCAAATATGCATTAAAATACAAACATAAAATTCTTAAAACTCAATTCTCAAATACATTAATATATAATTAATAATTATACATAAAATAACATTATTAACTTGGATCCTTTCTCCAATTCCAATATTCATTTTCATGCCAAATTTCCAATTGAAACCTAGCAAATTAGCAATATAAAATTCATAAGTTTCAAATTTTGTTAAATTTCCAATTGACAAATGAGAGAAGCAGTGGAAGAAGGAATGGGTTTGGGGGGGCAAATAACTTTTATTAAATTATCAATTGGGCCGCGGATTGTTATGTGGGCTATGTTGTCTTTGCTCTCCAAATTAGAATCCACAGCAATTAAACATTTTATTAATTACTTTAGCATATAATCTAATATTAATTAAATAAATTAACACGGGGATTCGGGTATTTTATCAGGGATCCCCGCGGACTTTAAACGGGGATGAGGACGGGGGCCCGCGGGGCAGGTAGGGGTATTACCATTCCCGTCCCCGATTAATAAACGGGGACAAATTCGTCCCCGTCCCCGCCCCGTGGGGATTTTAATCGTGGATTCCCCGTCCCCGTCCGGGCTTGCCCCCAACAGAGACAGGTTCCCGTCACCTGTTTGACAACTCTAGTTGGAGATACCTTTAAAGGATGGCGGGTGCAACAATTGAGATGGGATGCTTAACTTACAATTCCATAAGGTTAGAAAATTGGAGAGAGAATGAGATTTAATCAGAGAAGAATAAGGAAAATAGCGAAAAAATTATTATGGTTTTTAAATGTATGATTTTTTCTTTAAAAACATGTATGATTTATATATTTTTTAATCTATTCATAAATATTTGAATGAGAAATAGAGAGGAGAAGAATGAGTAACAAAAAGAAACTAATAAATTTTGAATAAGAAAATAAAAATAATAACTTAGACAAAAATATCTTTGACATATTATTAGCTTTTAATGATATTAGGTAAAAGTCCTTTTTTTTTATTAACGGGTTGGAAACATAAAAATTATTTTGTAAAAAATTAAATTTCTAAAATTAATTTACAAATGTGTTATGCATGTAATCACAGATTTTTTTTTTAATTATCCTTAAATAATATAAAAGAAACAAAATAAAAGCAAACATACAATAAAAATATGTAAAAGTAAAATAACAAGACACTCATAATTTAATGTGTTTAACTAGGTCCATAACAAAATTAAGATCAAACATATAATATAACATTTATATTGAAATATCAAATAATTTGGTTGATTCCGATTAATCAATTCAAAATAACTGAAAATTTTAGTAAAATAGAAACTATATGGCAAAATGAAACTTTTAATTTTATCGGTAGATTATTTGGGTCGGATTCGGTTTTTTTTGGGACCCCTAAAAACAACAAAGATCAAAAGCCGTAGTAATGGTTTCCCTCCGTTTTTGTAACAAACTAAAACCCTAGTACTCACCGGAAAACCCCTTCCTTTGAATATCTCAGAAGCAAAAATCAATTTGTTCGTCCTATCACATATCCCGAACCACGAAATAGTTGACTTGCTAATGGCCGATTCATCTGCTAAATCGACAAACAAGAAGAAGAAGAGGAAGTTAATCAGTCTAGATGATCAACGTGAAACTCCAAAAAAGCACTGTACTGATGGACCAGAGAAAAAGAAGGATGGAGGTGAAAGCTCAAAACAGAAAGAATTTGATCATCCCACTGAAGCAGCACTTCCATGGAGGAACCTGCAGCTGATTCTATCGCTACAGAGCAAAGAAATTGACCTTCAAAAGTTAGTATCTCAGTCTTCCTCTCTAACGGGCGCACTGTATTTTTTAAATTTTCTAGTAAATAAGTAAATAAAATAAATGTTTATTTGGCAGGAAGATTGAACTAGCTTTCGATTATGTGAATTCGAGAGCAAAAGGAGCAAATGAAGGGGAAGAAGATAGTGAAACAGTGAAAGTATCTCGACTTGTAGTTTTTCTTAATGATTGGGTTCAATCGTTGCTGTTTTCTACTGATAAGGAAACCGGGATTGAGTCTGGATTAATTGAGGGATATTTAGATTATAGATGCTGGCTGATTTTCAAGTTTTGTTTGGAGGAATCTCTGAGGTTGCGAGTTTTGTTGAGTCTATCACGAAATCTTTTGCAAGCCTTCCGTTTCATTGCCACGAATGCATTGTCCTTACTCACTGACACATCTTTGAGTTCAAAAGATTTGGCTTTTACTGGTGATGGGTTTAAATTGTATAGTATTGTCCTGGATTGTGTTTCTCTCGTATTCTTATCTCATGGTGGCTTGTCAAATGAAAATTTGGACATATGGATTCGAACAGTCATTGAAGTTCTTGAGCTCGTGCACAAGATTTTTGATGAGAAGCTTGAGGGTGGAAATGCTGGTACTTTTGCTCTACGATTCTCTTGCTTGGTGCTTGAGCCATTTGCCAAGTTTTTAAGGGTCCATCCAACCCGGAAAAATGGATTTCGTGATTTTGTAGATAAACTCGTTGAGCCACTGCTGTACTTGTTGGGTGTCTTACATCTTCATTCTGATGGCGTCCATACTGCTTGGACAGGAAACTTGTTGACTGTAGTTCAGGAGGTTTTGTCACAAGGTCTCTTTCATTCGGTACACATTGATGGATTTCTGAACTTACGTAGTTTAGAAAAATATTCACCATCTAATGATGGAAAAGTAAACGACTTAAAAACAGTCATTAAAAGTTATCATAGACATTTCTTTGATAAAATAGAAAGGCTTGTGGCCTCAAAGAAAGAATTTGAATTGAGTGGCTTAGGAGAATTGTTTCACCTGCTTGTCGACAAAGTCAGAAAGCAAAGAACAGTTTCAATGGGGGAGAAAACTGAAGGGTCAAAGGATTTATCTCTTCAAGGTTGTAAAATATTAAACCAAAGTAATATTGCACCTTCAGAGAATAGCTATGGATCAAGTCATTTGACTGCAGAGAAAAGAAAATCACTTTTTGATTTTTTTGTGCAGATTATGGAGCCTCTTTTATATGAGATGGATGACTACTGTCAAAGCAAATCAGAAGTAGGCCCTCCATTGATGGATGCTCACTTCACTCTCAAATCAATTAATCATTTATTAGCCAGCTTATTTCATGAAAAACTATACCTAAAAACAGAGGATTTCTCTGAAGGTGCTTGCCTTAGTTTCTTAAGGAAAGTTTGTAATTCAGTTTTCTCATTTTCAGCGTATCTATGTTCTTTGTCGACACATGATACAAATGGCAAAACACAGGAAATAATTATATTTTTGGGAAAGCAGCTACTTGTTGCGATACAGTACTTTTTGGGCATTGAATATGACATTCTTGATAATGATTTGTCCAGCTTATGGCTAATGGTGCTTTCTTACTTGGCCCTTGGTCATTCTCTCAAGGATGTACCAAATCAATGCTTGTTAACTACCCAGGCAATTGGACTTGGATGCCAGCTGGTTAAGCTTTACAGTGAACTTCGCCAGGTTAGTTGAATCTTATCTTACTATATTTTTGTTAATCTACTACAATGTTTAGATGTTTGGCATCAAATTAATGTTTTATTTACAATTTTATGATCTTTCGTGTTATAAGTGGTTAGCAGGAGTAAATTTTTTAACCCCTTGTTTTCATTCTTCTCTTGCAATAGAAGATGTGGTCTGTGGGTTCTAGTTTTTCAAATTTTGTTATTTAATTTCTTAGTTTGGTTTTACTTATTTTTATGTAATGTAAGTTTCAATATTATATATTTGTCTTTTCGTTGTTCTCTAAATTTGTAATTGATTTTTTAAAAAAAAAAAAAAAAAATTTGCATCAATATATTTTTCACATTCTTTTCTTGTCTTTTTTGAATGTTTGTAGGTGGAGAGTATCATATTTGCACTTTGTAAAGCAATCAGGTGTATAATGATACATGAGAGCGATGCTTATTGTGAAAAAACTTGTGGTTCTTTTGGGTCTTTCACCAACTTTTTACCTTCTGAAGCATATGCAAAATCAGTACGAATGCTTTTGTGTGAACAAGAGTTTAAACTTGCCGTTAGCAATGGTGTCAAATCTTTACCAGAAGGGCAGGTAAGCGAATGTGTTCGGCAATTGAGCATTGATTTATCAAAGTCCATTAAATGGATGAAAAATAATTGTTCATTGACAGATGGAATAGAAAATCAGGAATTAAATACAAGAAAACATGAGATGCTCTTCCTTGATTTACAAACAGAGCTCTTTGGAGGAGGATTGTCTGAACTGTATGCATTAGTTCTAGATTCACTGACTGTCACTGTTGGTAACAGTAGCCTCCTTAATAGATCTATAAGGGATTTGATAGCAGTACTCAGTCCCTCCATGAGTATTTTGGCTGGACTACAACCAGATAGTGTCAATAAGTTTCTTTTTTTCATCACAGGAATAACTTGCAATAAGGAGGATCCTGGAAACAAAGATATGCTGATAAACTTTGGACCATCCACCCACTGGATCTTTGTGTTCTTTTTTCGTTTGTACATTTCCTGCCAAAGCGTATGTAGGCAAACAATAACCTTCATGCCTCCAGATAAATCAAGGAGGATATCTGCTGATATGTTGGATTCCTTCAAAGCATACACAGGAAAAGATTTGATTGAGAAAACTGAATGGATAAAGGAAGAATATTTTTCTTGGGTTGTGCAACATTCTGCCTCTCTTCTTGCTGTTATACAATCTGTCTCTGACATTTGTGTTCGTGGAAGCAACACAGATCACTGTCCTCTGATTTATGTATTGCATGTAATGGCTCTTCAGAGGCTTGTTGATTTGAACAGGCAAATAAAGTCTTTGGAGTATATACTGCAAAGAATCAGCAGTAGCATTCAAACCAAGTCATTTGGTGATGCTAGCTTGTCACAGAGCAGATGCCTCTTGGCATTGAAGGAGGAGGCAGAGGGCCTTGCTGAGTTCATCATGAGTTACCTCTCATTATTGGGTATGGATAAGATACCAGTCTGCTCTACTGATGATGAAACTTGTTTGCCTACCTCTGTCCAACCAATGGATGAAAGTCACGAATGGGATTTGGGTGTTTCTTCTGTCAACAAGGATTCATTGCCTACTGCAATTTGGTGGATTCTTTGTCAAAATGTTGATGTTTGGTCCCTTCATGCAAGCAAGAAGAAGTTAAAAATGTTCCTATCTTATCTGATCCGTACTTGTCTTCCCTTCATATCCAGAGGATGTACAAAGGGGGACAGCTGCAAAATTGATGAAGCTGGCTTTCTGAATAAAATAAATGTGCATCAAATCTCATCTGGCCTTCTGACTGATTCAATTTTTTACGAACATGATGTAAGATCAATTAACAAAATGAAATTCTGCTTTTTCATCTTCTCTCTCTCTCTCTCTCTCTTGTACAGGCAAGCTATCACACACTTCACACCCTCTTTCACATTCACTGCAATTTCGTACTGAATCACAGATAGTGTTGCTTGAAGCACATTTATTTATGTTTTGTATTTTCTGTCGAAATTATTATACGCACTAAATGTTAATGGTATCTCTTTTAACAGTTTGTCCACAGGTATTTGGCATTGACATTTTGCCGTTTGTTGAAGAAAGCAGTTCTCCCTTCATTCAGTGATTTTTCATATGGGAATCTTGACTTAAATTCATCACCTGATTGGCAAGAGATTCTACGCACAATTGGAAGCTCGCCGATGGCTGTTTCAGGAAGTCAGCCTGTTATTTATGATAAGCAATTAGAGGGAAAACCAATTTCTCAGTTACAATTTGAGTTACCTGCAGGTATTCGTTTGGAATCAGCTGGAATGAAATTTACTGCTTGTCAGAGTTTACTTAGTCTATTGTGTTGGATCCCAAAAGGATATATGACTTCCAAATCATTTTCTCTCTATGTAACCTATCTTCTGAATATTGAAAGGTAAAGTTCTAAGTGCCATTCTGCATAGTCTGTTATTTTGTAATCTTTGATTTTTATTTCACGTGAGCAAGCATGTGTGCATGTGTTATATATTTGTCTCTACTCACAATTAAAAGAAGGGAGTATTTCTTCTGGTTGTAGGGCTAATATCAGTACATATGCTTTGAGTACCCCAGCTTTTTCAGTTTTATTTGAATTTCTTCTGGTGATGTATGTTCTAATTGTGACTATATGTGATGAGGTTCAATTATCTCCATTCCAGGTATGTTATTAGCAGCTTAGTGGAATGCCGAGATGCATTATGTTTAAATTATCAGTATCGGCTTTTAAGTTTGCTTGTCTCATGCCGGAGAACTTTGAAGGCTATTATTAAGGGATTTTGTGAGGAGAAGACCAGAACTTTTCAATCTTCAACCATTCCAGTGTTATCGGAGGATTTCTTTGCTGTAATGTGGCTTTTTAAGTCAGTGAATACAGTGTTTGGACTTCAAGAGGTGCTGTCAAAAGATTGGGCTGATGAGGTTAGAGAGGGAATATGTTCATTGATGGATCACACATCCCAGGTGTTCCTAATATTGAGCAAACATTACTTCAATTGTGCTTATGAACATTGTGCTTCAGATGAATCTGACTCACGTTTGGACTCCTTCGAGAACAGTACATGGAAAAATGTTCTCCTTATGGCGGAGAGTTTGAAGGAGCAAACTAAGGGTGTACTTATTTCTATGAAGGATGCCCTTAGCAATGAGAAAGAAGGGAATAGAGTGAATATTGTTAATTTGGGATTACTATCATCAATCATTTCTTGTCTCGGTGGGTTCTTGTGGGGCTTAGCATCCGCCTTGAACAATATAAACGCAACAGATACTGACAAGATATTCTCATTGATTTTTAAACCAGGCTCCAAAATTCATTTTTGTATTGATGTATTTGCAGAATTTATTAGTTTTGTCTTAAACATGTTGTTTGTTGAAGATAGTCATCAACCTAGTGGTTCATTTGAGGCTCAAAATGATAGCAGAAGATTGGGTTCAGTGGAATTGCAATCAGGAGAAGCACCCCCTGTTGCCACAGTTCTGAGTAAGCCTGATACCTACCAATGCAAATTGCTAAGTAATAGTTTGTTGCAAAGCTTGCTTAAAGGTGATAATCCTCAGGCTGCAATGTTAATCAGGCAACTTTTAATTGCTTCTTCAGCTCTTTTGAGGCTAAATTTGCAGACCAATTGTACAACCACATTGTCCGGCTTGGTTCCACTTCTTTTTGACATTTGTCATGTTTTGCTGTTTAAATTAGCAAATCTGTCAGAGGTCCCGACATCATTCTCTTTTCTTTGGTTTGATGGTGTTCTCAGTTATCTCCAAGAACTATGGTGCCATTTTCCCTCAGATATTGACTCAGAATCATCCAGAAATGTTTATACCAGTCTGATAGAGATGCACTTGAATGCTTTAGGAATGTGCATTTGTTTACAGGGAAAAGAAGCTACGCTGGCGTCTTACGAGACTGATTCGAGAAGTAAAATACGCTACAGTGAGGAAGAATCTATTTCACATTTGTCATTCTTCTTGGGTGAATTTAAAGCTAGGTTGAGGATGTCAATCAAAGCACTATTTAGTAAGTCATCTCATTTTCATAGGCAGTCTGCAGTACATGTTATTAAGAGCGCATTGGTGGGAATCAATGATGGTTGTGCAACAATCTACAATTTAAGTACTGGAAGTCCAAATAGTGGACAAGTTTCCCCAGTTGTTGCTGCTGGCATTGACTGCTTGGATCTACTTGTGGAATCTGTTTCAGGTAATACCCTGGATGATGTGAAAATGCATTAATCTGGTTGCACTTTCTAATGGTCTTTTATAATAAATTTTTCCTGTCCTAACAGCATTTACGTGATGGTTCTTTACTTTTGCCTCTGTTTGGAATTTCTTGAATCATTCCAATAATCTTTTTGTTATTATGTATATTTGCAAGCTGTGGCTTTGTCGTTGGAACTATGTTTCCCCTGAGAGTTGTGAAAAGCTGACTAGTAATGTTCCAATTCGAGATAAGATCAAATTATATTGGCTTAAGACACCACTAACATCATTATTATCATCACTGATATGTTGATGTTGTTTTTCATTTAACTTTATTCTTCCAATAAGTGCATCCTGATCTAGAAAGTTTATTGTATGGATCTTTTCCTTTATGCATGGTTTATTAACACTTGCCGTATTCTTAGGACTTCATTTGATTCCATTCTTGGTTTGTGTCTGGATTTGTAGAGAACCATTTTGCACCTTACCTTAATCTTATTAGTGACATTCCTGATGCCCATTTTCTGAAACATTGGACCAAACATTATTTACTATATTGCGTTCATGAATGCAGCATTGCTTAGATGCAAATATATTTCTTGACTGCTATATATCTTATCATTTCTTATGACCTTTGACTTTCTTGACAGGTGGAAGAAAGTTAGATGTTAGCGAAAATATTCAGAGTGTAATGTCTGCTTTATTCAACATAATTATACACTTGCAAAGTCCTCTTGTTTATTATAGTGTAACAACTGGTCCTATTCCTAAAGTTCCTGATCCTGGAGCAGTCATTCTTATGTCTGTTGAGGTACTAACAAGAATTTCTGGCAAACATGCTCTGTTTCGGATGAATTCCTGGCATGTAGCACAGTCACTACGCATACCTGCAGTGCTTTTTCAAGATTTTTGTCAAGTCAGAGAATCAGAAACTTTCTTCTCTGTGGATAACCAAGAGTCTGATACTGTAGTGGGAACACATACTCATGTAGATGAACAATTCTCAACAGCATTGTTTAGTGCATGCTGTCGATTATTGTCTACCACTTTGAGGCATCACAAAAGGTATTTTCTCTCCATAATTATGTTTTTGAAGAACTGGGTTGTATTTTCTTTTCTTTTCTTTTCCCTATTAGCTTGTGGTCATCTGGAATAAAAGTTGACATCCATAACAAAGTTGAAATTAATTGGCATAAGGGATCAAAGGATAAGAAAATCCTTAAATTGAAATGAGGGATAACCTTTCATCTTTGTCAAAGTTAGTACTTGGTCTACAGTTTCCACTTTTATCTGTTTTTACTTAGCTTTCTTTATGTTGTTTGAATGCTTCTGGTTCTCCATGGGCTAGTCTGTCACATTGGGGTTGTTGAACTATGTATTTGGTTGAAGAGAAAGGCAAAAAGAGTACGTTTTGGTGCTATGTTTGCTGTGTTCTTCTTATTTGGTTGTAAATAATCAACTTCGCTCTGAGCATTTGTATTAGGATAGGATCATTGTCTTGATTTCTGCAAGGCTTTCTGGAGAAATTCAAAGGATTTCTTGTTGATATGCTGTGGAATTGGAAGTCCTTTATTGTGTTAAACTTTAAGATTACTTTTGGTTATGGTAATGATTTAGGAGAAAACGCCTTTTTATTCAAATATTTGTTTTGCCTCTTTCACACACCCAGACACACAAACATCGACATATGTACTGACAAACAATTTAAGATTCATAATATATTTGAAGAAGAAAACTAATCAGTGTAGGTCAAACAGGATATACATACACTTATGTCAATTGGTGTCTGCATTTTAACTGCTCATATTTTGATGCTGCTACATAGTGTCTCCTTAATCATGCATTATGCACATTGCATTCTCAATTTTAATTGTGTTTTGTGGAGTCTATTTGTTTAGTCTTCATATCTTTTTCTGTGGAAGATAGGGATTATATGTAATCGTGGTGATTATTTTGCAATTGTAGCGAGTCAGAACAGTGCATTGCTCTTCTTCAAGAATCTGTACGTGTTCTTCTTCATTGTTTGGAGACAGTAGATAGTGATTTAACATCAAGAAAACAATATTTTCAAATGGGAGTTCAAGAGGGAGTAAGATGTGGCTGCTCTCTTCGCAGGATTTATGAAGAGGTAAGTGATTTAATCTTGAAGATTCTTCTTTCTATGAGAAAATATGAAACTCTGAGTTCACATACCAGGGTTCTTTCCTATTATTTTATTGTGGCAGCTAATAAAAGGCTGGTTGGGATAAATTGCCCTTTCATTTGTTTTAGAATCTAGGGGATTTCATATTGCCTCAGGATAAGTTGTTCTTCTGTGGTGGTTGAGGTATCTCAACTCAACTATTCTGCAACTTTATTTTTTGGTGGCTAGCACATTTGAAATCGTATGAATGAAGCTTTGGACTTCGAGGAAGAGGGAAAAAAACAAATTAATCTTGCAGAGTGCAGCTAATTTAGTTCAACCAGAGTAGCTCCAGTTTAAGAAAGACTCAGGGAGCCTAGATTCACTTTCACATTGTCATCAAATCATCCTAGGCTGATTATACATTTTCAATAGGTAGTTTCAATTAATTTTGAGTAATTTTGGATCTCAATCATGAGTAACCAAGAAAATGTATTTGGTCTGAATCTTTGTTTAGGTAAGTTGATATAGTTTAGATATAATTCGAGTCCTGCACCTCAATTGGCTCAGTCAAATTCTGCGAGTCCACTCCAACTAGTTTAGTTAAATATGCATATTGCTTCAAGCTGGTAGAAGTTTTTACCTGTATGTGCATCCAGTCATCCATATTGAATACTTGGTATAATATATCATGCCTAAACCTATTTGTTTCTCGCTTATTATTTTACAGTTGAGGCAGCAAAAAGAAGACTTCAGCCAGCACTGTTTCAAATTTTTATCTGATTACATATTGGTTTATTCAGGATATGGTCCCCTTAAGACTGGTTTCAAAAGGTAGTCTACACTCTTCAGCATACTCTTTTTCTTTTATGGTTTTTTATTCCTGCCTGTGCCAGCCTGCTAGTTGCTAACAAAAGATCTTTTTCCTAAAAATAATGTGAAGGGAGGTAGATGAAACACTGAAACCAGGTGTATATGCTTTAGTAGATTCATGCACAGCAGATGATCTTCAGCATCTTCATTCTGTATATGGAGGTGAGGGAACATTGTTTGATCATGTTGTTACAGAATGATATCTAGTTGCTTTTGACTCCAACTTTTCTTTGCCTTTGCAGAGGGTCCTTGCAGAAATACATTGGCAGCTCTGCAACATGATTACAAGCTGAATTTCCAGTACAAAGGAAAAGTCTGATATAAGATTCCTCAAAGGGTGAACTATTTTGGTCGGGCATGTAAATTTCAGTTTGCAGCTCTTTGATCCTGGTGAGGTGAGAATCTAAGCCGATTTTGTGATCTTCCATAATGATCATGCAATCATAAATTTAATGTGAAGCTTTGCTAATTTCAGCTACGATTATCCAAATGGCTTTTGTGATCTTCCATAATGATCATGCAATCATAAATTTAATGTGAAGCTTTGCTAATTTCAGCTACGATTATCCAAATGGCTTCCAATTGGTTCTCATTCATGCCATAAATTCAGTCCCATTGGTTCTCATCGGTGCCATAAATTTAGTTGTGTTGTCGGAGTCTGACCCATCATTGGCAAAATGCTGCAATAGGATGGTTTCTCATTACTTCCTAACACTATCGTGATAACATGAATATGAACGAAATTTCGCCAATTTTATAGGAATTTTTTGACATGATTTATTGTAATGACATTTTCTTGGCACTGCCTTGTATATTTTGTTGTACATTACCTCATCATTTCAAGCTGCAAAGTGCTACTCTGATATATAGAGATCTGAAACTACCCTATTATCAGTTTTTTTTTTTTTTTTTTGTAGAAGATCATGAGTTTGTAATTTTGTATTGTTGTAATGGATTTTTTTTTTGAAATATGAATAACATGAAACCTAAATCTAAATGTGTGTTGATTCGGCTTCATATTTTTTATTGTTCATTTTCGATTTTTCTTTTAAGGAGATAGCAAAACCAAATTTGGGTATGAAGCTTGTCTTTGGACGACTACTAATTATAGCTGAAACACGTAAAATGTGAAACTAGTTTTGATTAGGTACTTTTTAGTTGCATTGAATAATTAGGGTATTTATCAACTTCACACATCTGGTTGGCGGTAAATATTGTGTTTCTCAATAAAATCTGAAATAGTGTGTTTCAAATTGTAATTTAGAAGGAATTAAAATTTGTGTTTGGTTCCTAAAGAAAACGGAGTTATATGAAAAATGCTGAGCTTAGCAACTGTTAGAGCAGGGAAATGAGGTTTTAGATTTGATTAATCGATTTTATGAGATGAATTAAAGTAACAAGGGCTGATTCTTAAGACTTCAAAATTAGCAAAACATGTATGCACGCAATTAGGGTAAAATAAATCAACCCAAAAGATATTCACGTAAACATCAATCAATTCTTCTTTGTTTAACAGCAACCAACAGCTTATAATGTATTTATCAATATTTAAAATCATTATTTCAAGTTAGTTTAAGATATTCATATTTATGAATTATATAATGTTGATTTATTAATAGTTATTTCTAATTTATTTAAATTCTAATTGGTTTGATATAAGTATTATAATTATATTATTTTGATTTTAACTATATTGAAAAATAGTTTTACACTTATAGTTTGAATATTATTAACCTAAGTAATTAAATTATATATATATATATATATATATATATATATATAATGTTAAATATAATATTTTTATAATTTTTTAAAAACCGGTTTGACCTTATTTGACCCCGGTTGAACCTCTCATTTTTGACTCTCTATCTTTTCTAGTTAAATGTGTCGGACCGAGTTTAACAACCATGATATCATTTATTGTATTGCTTATTTAGTATAAAACATATTTATGTGCATGTCAGTAATTATTCATTACATAATTTCACTAAAAATCTGTTTCCATTTTAATTGGTAATCTATTTCCATTTTAAAAATATTAATAATAGCAATATTTTTAGAAAGAAATTATAAATCAAAATTTATTACATTTATCCATTTTAATCGAAAATCTCTTACTTCACCCTTATTCAAATATCTCTTTCTCTAATTCTTTTTGGGTGTGGATCCTACTAAGTTCAAAATTAATTAGAATGTCAGTAATTTCAACCACTTGACATTATTTGATTACTATTAGTTAATAATGTTTTCAGATGGTTGATTTGTATACTATTTTGTGGCTCCACCGCTTATTAGATTTTTTTGTTTGTTACTATCAGTACATTATTGGATTATTAATAGTATATCATTAGACTAATTTTACAATTTTATTTATTCAGCTAACATATTATTATATATGAATTGAATTATTTTGTTGGATCACTATGTTATAATTAAACTACTTTCGAAAGTCTAATATTTTTTGTTAAATATTTTCTGATGGCAGATTAGAGCTAGAATTCAAGTTAAAACAAGGATGATTGTATTTCTTTGTGTTGTTTGGGAATATATGAAAGACATATATATGTATTTCATTCACAACATATAAATGTAATTGATTTATTAATCAGTTACCTTAATCTAGAAGATATTATTTGTTGGAAATTGATATTTATAAATGTAATTATTTATCTGCTTTGAACTTAATTAATATATGGATAGATAGCGATTGAAATAATATAAATTATATCATTGTGTTTTACGCATTGAGATCTTTCCAACAGTATATACCACGTCCAAAACAGATAAATAATAAATAAGAAACTGATGCTCAAAATGAGCTTGTTACAAAAAAATTTATAGAGAAAAATGAGATCAAAATCTCATATCCAACATCTCATTTTTATGAGAAGAACAAGGAGTATATAAGTCTAAATGATTCTTAAGCTTGTTGAAAATTAACTAGCTAGAACGCTCTCTCATGCTTACGAAGTGGAAATCCATGCTTAGCAGGCTGGGGCTGACCCGTACAACGTGGGTAATATGAATACCGAATCAAAATGGCCACTACGGGCCTGCGTACTTTTGTTTCGGCTTGAATTATTTTTTATTCTATAAATATTGTTTCTAGAATGCTCTCTCATGCTTACGAGGTGGAAATCCATGCTTAGCAGGTTGGATTGACTCGTACAACATGGACAATGCGAATATTGAATCAAAATCGCCGCTACGGGCCTGCCTACTTTTGCTTCGGCTTGAATTATTTTTTTCTATATAAAAATTGTCTCTTAGGATTCCTAACAGATTCTTTTTTGCTAGATCGATTGTATTAAACACAATTAAACCTGGTTAATTCTCATTAAGGAGATTTAACTCTCTTTAAGCCAATTAATTCTAATAACTTGCATTTGCAGCCTTCAACTCTAAACTTTTAGTTTGTATTTTTCTACACTGACAAAAAACACTTTCAAAAATATTTTCTCTCTGTTTTTCCAAATAGGTTGCTAGCTTTAGGTTCTGGTGATAATTATGTGCATACGGTTGAGTTCACCAACGCTGCTGTTGTATCCTAGGAGACGGATGTCAATAGTGGACAAATCCTGTTTATACAAGTCTTAAAAATCTTTCTTCACGTTTCGATTAAGGTTTAATTCGAATTATTGTGTTCTGTAATTTCATTGATTCAATTCAATAACATTGTTCCTTCATTTCTGTTTAGTTCTGATTATTTTATACATACTACTTCTAACAATCTTAAGACATGATTTAATAAGAATAGTACAGGTTTACCTTGACTTGGATTACCTTGACTATTGGAGAAATTTAATTGAATTTTATTGGACAATTTTGAACTGTGGACTATTTTGAACAATATGTTTATTCTAAGGAAAACAATGTCTTTAATTGTATTCTTTGTTTAATAATTCTAATTTCGTTTCTAACTTGGTTTGCTTGGAATTTCAGAATTTATCATGGCTGATGATTTGATCCTCCCAATGTTGGAGAGGGTGTGATTGATCCTTATTGTCCTAAAAACATACATTAGCAAGTGCACTAGGTTTTTAAGTAATAAAGTAGGTAAGTAAAGTATCATCTCCTTATGGATTGAACATGCAAAATCTATTCACTTAATAGTCTAAAATAGTAGAATGATCAAGTAACTTCTTTGAAAAGTGTTGATTTTATAACTACAGACAGAAAAAATTAAATGAATGACACAAATATGATGAACAAACAAATAGAACAGTTTAAAAATATAAACTTTTACTCAATAATAACTAGAACATGCTAAGAACACATCAAGAACAAGCAATTATAAGTAGTTTTTCTCCTTTTCATATGAATGATGTTAAGAACATAGGTTTAAGGTATCTTTCATGAAATTCATTAATGTTAAGTCTCCTTGCACCAAAAATTCTTTAGATATTCATTAACCAAGTCGCCTTGCATTAACTAGTCTCTAAGCATTAAGAACAAGATAACATTTTACATAAGCAAGCAAAAACCCCTAACATATGGTCGTTTAAGCCTCCTATCACAACCACATGTGCCTAATGGTAGTTCAGTATCCTAAATAAAGTCTCTTTGTGTTTATTTAATTATATATGAGATGACCAAACTCATAAGACATGAAGTACTCCATTAAATAACCATCAAATAATTTTATTCATTCATAAATAGGAAGAATAGACTTACAACTACCAGCTCATGACTGGTCTTGACCTGAAAGTTGACTCCTCGCTCATCCTTATATAGAGAGCGGTTTTTTGCATATAGAACAACATACATAAATTTAAAGAAGAATGAAAAGAAAAAGCTCCTATTTTGAAAGGAATGCAATAGCTTAAGTTATTAATAGATGATGCTCTCAAACAAACAGAAAAGAGAGATTATATAATCTCCAAAGGTGTGAAAAGATGATAGAACGAGTGAAATATATTAGTCACTCTGAAATTTCTGACATGGAACGATCCTATCTAAACTTATACCATACAAATCTTAGCTATATGAATAAAGTCATATCTCATTTTAGTCCTCACAAATCTTAGCCAAAGCAATTAGCTATCTTGTAATATCCAGGCCTCTTTCTCCTCGTTTCTCTTCTAGCCCAGCCCATTTAAGTGATCCAAACTTGTTTCTCTTCTAGTTTGGCCCGTTCAAGTGATTTTGGACTTCAATCAACAAAAGTGTTAGTGTATGCCTTAGTTCCAAGGCATTGTATCTCATTTGTATTGTACATTATGGTCTATGTATCATATATTAATGTGTTATTAATAAAGGTATAATTTGTTTTATTAATTTGTTGTGCAATTAATAGTAACATAGTATCCATTAATTTTTTTTGTACTCATGATTGTCGATAACGTTCTCTTGGCAATAAGACCATGAGTAAGGAATCAAACACAATTATAAATCTATCACTCGTCAGTCAGAATCATCGGAATGATAATAACTAAAGACTAGCATATGGCTTGATTTTATGGTGGTGTCTTACCAACCATTGAACATGGGTATATGTTAGGTTACATGGTACTAGATCGATCCATTTTGAGAACACCACATGATCCTTATATCATAGGTGGTTCTCAAGTAATACTTGTATAGGATCCTTAGACCTCATATTCTTATAGGCCTAGATGTGAACTCACATACTTTAACGTACACCTAAAGAGCCTGTAACAAGATGCCAAGTATAGGTATAGTTGGGTATACCAACGATCATTGTAGGACTAGTAGGGATGTGAAGGGATACGTCACTTTGTTAACTCAGAGTAGATATCATCGGCCACTTGATGAGTAGAGCTGATAAGAGTGTGGCAATACCCAAGTAAGCAATCACTGGGTGATTACTTATTTGTGAACTTTAGTCTACTCGGTATCAAGGAATGTCCATGCAGCCATAGAGGGTGACATTTTCATGCCTCTTGCAGGACATCGATATCACTGGTAGAGAACATATAAGTTATTACAGGATATATGCCTCACATAAGGTTGATGTCTTTGTCTTATTTGGATAGCTGCAATGGTTAGCTAGAACCCACTTGCAGCTTGTGAGCCT
Organism: Euphorbia tirucalli; assembly: GCA_039660915.1. Taxonomy (NCBI): domain Eukaryota; kingdom Viridiplantae; phylum Streptophyta; class Magnoliopsida; order Malpighiales; family Euphorbiaceae; genus Euphorbia; species Euphorbia tirucalli. The sequence continues at coordinate 21,519,962 of CM077639.1, forward strand.
TAAGATTTTGGACCCACTGTCAACATAAGATGAATCTACAGGATCGCACACAAAAATGTTTGAACGGGATTGTCACGGACTCAATATATATTGGTTATATATTATATGGAACTTTATGTTAATTGTATTTATAGACTTTATGGTAAAGTCAAATTAATACAATTAGCTTGTGGGAAAAAAGGTTTTTCAGTCTATCAAATAATTACTTGGAGTTATTTAATTGATAGATGAAAAAAAGTCTTAAGAATTAAATATGGAATATTTAATTTAAGACATCACTTAATTAAATTATGTTTAATTTAATTTAATTAAGGGAAAAGTACAAAAAAAATACTTTGGCTTGCCAGTTTTTCAAACGAAGGTCTATGTTTTAAAAATTGGCAAATTCAGGTTTGTGGTTTTATCGTTTGACAAATAGAGTCCTCAATCCAACTTGTCCTCTAAAAACTATTTCATGTTTTGGATTTTGAGTTGAAATTCTACATGTTGGTCGATACGAATACAATAGACCTTGGTAATCAAACTCTAAAATTTTCGAAAAGTGAATATATTTTTTTAATTAAATAATACAAAAAATAGAAAAAAACATAAAAAATATTACCAAAAAATATCCAAATTTTGATGGAAAATTTTTAAATAGCAAAGAAAAATTATTAGAATTGTAAATTGAAAAAAAAGGTTAAGATTTGCATGAGGATCGGGTCAAAAATACCAGTGTTCACACTGTTAACCTGATAACTTTATTAAACTCGATTTTTTTTTTGAATTAGTATTTGAATAGTTTACTCATGTTATTTAAGAATTTTCTATAAAAATTTAATATTTTCCAGTCGATTTTTCTATTTTTTGTGATTTTTTTCACCTTTTTCCATTATTTAATTAAAAAAAATACTTGAGTTTATAAAAAATTTTAGCGCTTCTGTTGCCTTGCGATATTGCACTAGCAAGTATACTAGGTCAATCGTAGTAGTGGCAAGACAAGTATCGTTTCCATAAGGAATAATGGAAAACTCTAAGATTTCCTAATAAATCACCAGATAATAAGGTTTTCTAGTTAAAAGTGTACAAAGAATTTATATACGCTGAAAACATAAAACATGAAAGGCGGGAAATATAAGATTGCGTGAATAAAATAATATAAAACAACAATAATAAAAACACAGACTTCCACCAGTTAGACAGGCAATCTCAAGATATCTTTCCTTAGAATTTATTATGAATATATTAGGGAACGTAGATCTAAGGTCTCTTGCTCTCTACCAACCAAGCTTATCTCTCGACCTCACTTGGATCTATGATCCACAACTAAGTTTATCTTTCGACCTCACTTAGCATAGGTAATCATGCATTAAGTCAAGCAAGTATTCTACAAAAAATATAAACCCTTAGCACACCCCCAATCTCCTCTCGGTCTCATGGCAAGTGTGTGTGTGTGATTTTTCCATATTCCTAAATCTCCTCTCGGTCTCATTAGGAATACTAAGAAATATGAGAGGGCCCTTTCCCATATTAATTAAGCATTTCACCACACAATCATCTCAACATGATATTCATAATAAAAACAGAGAAAGACTTCCCAAAACCACCAGCCTAAGCTGGTTTCAGCCTGTTAGGATACCTAATCGCGGCACGAGATTTCTTGACCAGAAAACTTGCAAGAAGGAAAATAGTAATTCAAAACTACAATTAATGCAAATTAAGTAGTTGAGAGCAATCGATGCCTCTCCCATTCCCAAATAGTAGAGTATTTATAGTCCTAAAAAGTAAGATCTAGAGGTCATGAGGTGTCAATAATCCATGGTGCAAGTACAAATTAAAATATTGCAAAAAATTTACAACCACAAGAGCAAGTGGCTTCCTTGAGAAGCCAAGGACAGCAGTGGAATTTCCACCAAAAAAATATCTCCTCCTCCTTTCTTTGGGCCGCGCCCTTCTCTTTAAATTCGGCCCATCCATTCCGCAGCTTTCTACATTTCTTCTTCTTCTGCTGTTTCACTCTGAGATTTCCCAATTTAAGTGATCTCTTTGAAATAGGCAATCAAACCAGGAAAAGCTCAATATTAGCCATGATTTCTCAATTCTCAATAGAATTTTAATCAATTAACTGCTGAATTCTTGCTAAATTACTTGGTAATATTTTCACTCATCAGCTTCGTAAACATGTAAAATTTTATATGAAAATAAAAAACACTGAACAATTTTTACGGGTGTGTTAGATTGAAGAATTTGTTTCTTATCAACGAGATCTCTATTAGCAAATGAAAAAAAATCTCATACTTGTTTTTGTCAAATTTTAAAACACAAACCTTCATTTGCAAAACCAGTAAACCACATGTATTTTTTTTTATACTTTTCCCTTTAATTAATTGAGCTTTGATTAACTAAGTTTGATTTTATTATATGGTCATAACAAAATTAAATTAATTAGATTAAGGTTAATGAAATGAATTAATAAAATCCAATTTAATTAGGAAAAGGCCTAAAATATACAAGGAGTATATAAGGCATATTTTTCCAAAACCCTAACCCTAATTGTTAGAAAGAAATTTTGGCCTCCACAATTCCAAGGGAGGAATTCAGCCAACATTGAATTGTGGGTAGAGCTCCGTTTCATCCAATGCTAGCGCGTGATTTGTTCGGTAGACATCCGTGTTCGTGAGGGTGGAGATTCTTTGCACAAAGAAAGGATTTAATTCAATTTCTATTATGGGGACAACATATGTATGATTTAAATCGCTTTCTGGTTGAGTCTTGTTGTTTTCTATTCCATAATCTGTTCAATATGTTCCTAGAATAGATTCAAGCGCCAGGCAAGATCGCTTTCCACTGTGGTTTTGATTTTTATTTTGCACCGGGAGAATCCTAACAAAAAGTGAATAACCCATTAGTATATCTAAACAGCCTGCAAATAAATAGGCTTAGTGAGATATTTTATTATAAAATTTATTATTTAGTACCAAATAAATATATAATTACCCTAAATTAATAGGTATAATTTATACTTATTAATCCTTTAATTCAATTGGAAGTAGATGCTTAGAATAATATGGATTTCCTTTGCAAGAATTATATTTTAAACTGTTTAGTGGATTCTTTTTATAGTATTTATGAAGTTAAGAAAACTACAAAGGAGTATGGGAATCCTTGGATAGAAAATATAAACTGAGAATGTGGGTGCTAAGAAATTCTTAGTGGGTTAATTCTTGAATTTTTTAAAATAAATGATCCTAAATTTGTTGTTAGTCAAGTGCAGGAACTTCATATCCTTATCCATGGAATTCATGCTGAATGGATGGTGATTAATGAGTCCTTCCAAGTGGCTGCAATGATTGAGTAATTACCATCTGGATGGAGTAACTTTAAAAATTACTTTAAGTATAAACATAAGGAGATGACTGTTTAAGATTTTATTATCCAACTCTGTATAGAGGATGACAATAGAGGTTCAAAGAAAAAGGTCTCCATTGCTGCTAACCAGTTCGGGTTTACCATAGAACTTATGGGGAGATGTTGTCCGGTTAGCTAATCATCTTTTATATAAGATACCCCTCAAGCAACAAGATAAAACTCCTTATAAATCATGGAAAGGTAGGAAACCTTCCTATAATTACTTAAAAGTGTGGGGGTGTCTTACAAAGGTAATGGCTCCATTACATAAGAGAATGAAAATAGGTCCAAGATACTGCATTGTGTTTTGACTGGATATGCAGATCACAATCATTTTCTTGTGCATGAATCTAAAAACTAAAATCTTGTTCAAAACAATGATGATCTTCAACTAGTGCTTGAAGAAAACAATCAAGATCCTCAATAAGAGGATGAAAAGAAAATAAAGGAAGAGTTAGAGCCTAGAAGAAGTAAAAGAGTAAGGGTGGAAAAATTTTTTAGTCCAAATTTTCTAACCTGTATGCTAGAGGATGAACCTCAAAATTACAGAGAAGTTGTAAGTTTTGCAGAAAGTCTTCTATGGAAAGAAGCCATAAGAAGTGAAATTTACTCTATCCTACAGAACCATGCTTAGGAATTAGAGGTTATTCCTATTGGGAATCTCCCGGCTCAAAACAAAAATTAAAACCACAACGGAAGTGATTTTGCCTTGGACTCGAATCCGTTCTAGGAACAAATTGAACAGAATATGGAAAAAGAAACAATAAGACTCAACCAAAAAGCGATTTAAATCATATATATGTTGTCCCCATAATAGAAATTGAATTAAATCCTTTCTTTGTGCGAAGAATCTCCACCCTCATGCACACGGATGTCTATCGAACGAATCATGTGCTAGCGTTGGATGAAACAAAGTTCTACCCACAATTCAATGTTTGCCGCATTCCTCCCTTGGAATTGTGGAGGCCGAAATTTCTTTCTAACAGTTAGGGTTAGAGTTTTGGACAAATATGCCTTATATACTCCTTGTATATTTTAGGCCTTTTCCTAATTAAATTGGATTTTATTAATTCATTTAATTAGCCTTGATTTAATTAATTTAATTTTATTATGACCATATAATATAATCAAACTTAATTAATCTAAGCTCAGTTAATTAAATTAAATTAACCACAATTTAATTAAGTGATGCCTTAATTTAAATATTCCATATTTAATTCTTAAGACTATTTTCATCTATCAATTAAATTACTCCAAGTAATTATTTGATAGATTGAAAAACTGTTTTTCCATAAGCTAATTGTATTTATAGACTTTATACCATAAAGTCTATAAATACAATAAACATAAAGCTCCATGTAATATATAACTAATATATATTAAATCCATGACAATCTCATTCTGACATCTTTGTGTACGATCTTGTGGGTTCGTTTTATGTTGGCAGTGAGCCCAAAACCTTTGTAGTGGGTTCTAGCAAACCACTATAGCTACCTAAATAAGGCAAAGACATCGATCTTAAGCGAGGTATAAACCTTATAGTAACTTATGCATCCTCTGCCAGTGATATCGGTGTCATGCAAGAGGCATGGCAATGTCACTCTTTATAGTTGCATGGATATTTCTTGATACCGAGTAGACTAAAGTTCACAAAAAAGTAATCACCTAGTGATTGCTTACTTGGGTGTGGCCACACTCTTATCAGCCCTACTCATCAAGTGGCCGGTGATATCTGCTTTGAGTTGATAGAGTAGCATATCCCTTCACATTCCTACTAGTCCTACAATGATCACTGACATACCTAACCGTACCTATACTTGGCACCTTGTTATAAGCCCGTTAGGTGTATGTCAAAGCATATCAGTTCACATCTAGGCCTATAGGAATATCAGATCTAAGAATCCTATATAAGTACTACTTAAGAACCGCCTACGTCATAGGAACCATGTGGTGTTCTCAAAGTGGACCGATCCAGTACCATGTAACCTAACATGTACCTACATCCTTGATTGATAATCCATGTCCAATAGTCAGTAAGACACCACCATATAATCAAGCCACATGCTAGTCTTTAGTTATTATCGTTCTCATTATTCTAATAGACTAGGGATAGATTTATTACTGTATTTGATTCCTTAATCATGGTCTTACTGCCCGGAGAAAGTTACCGACAATCATGAGTACAAACACAATTGGATAGTTTGTTACTTTTAATTGCACAAGAAATTAATAAAACAAATTATGTCTTTATTAATTACACACTAGTGTATGATACATAAACCATAATGTAAAATACAAATGAGATACAATGCTTTGGGATTGGGTCATATTCTAACACTTCCTTTGGGAATAAAACCACTACCTTCTAAATGGATTTTCAAACAGAAATTGAAAGCAGATGACACAATTGACAAGTACAAGGCTCGATTGTTTATAAAAAGTTATAGACAAAATGAAGGCTTTGATTACTTTGATACATATTCTCATTTGCTATGATTAACTTCCATTAGGATGATAATTGCAATTTCCGCTTTGTGAAATCTTGAAGTGCATCAAAAGGATGTGAAAACAACCTTTCTAATCGAGATCTTGAAGAAGAAATCTATATAAAACAACTTGAGGGTTGTGTAGTTGCACGTCAGAAAAGGAAGTCTATAAATTGGTGAAGTATTTCTATGAACTTAAGCAAACACCAAAACAATGGCACAAAAAGTTTGATGATGTCATGATGGAAAATGACTATCAAATCAATGCGTGTGACAAATGTATTTATGTCAAAACTACAAATGAATGATATGTTATTCTATATTTGTATGTTGATGACATATTCATTGTGGTGAGCAATGATAAGATGGTAATGAGTACAAAGAATATGTTAAATTCCGCACTTGAAATGAAAGATATGGGACCCGCGGATGTAGTTTTAGGTATCCAAGTTGAACGTTCACCTAGTGATCTCATTCGAAATAGGCTGCTAGCTCTAGGTTTTAGCAATAATTTTATGCACACGATTGAGTTCACCAACGCTGCTATTGTATCCTAGAAGATGGTTGTGAACAACAGACAAATCCTGTCTTGAGGAGACTGCTTATACAGGCCTTATCAATTCTTCTTTAAACTTCGGTTAAGGTTTAATTTGAATTATTGTAATTTCGTTTCTTCAATTAAATAACATTGTTCGTTCATTTATGTTATGTTCTTATTATATATACTGCTTCTAACAAAATACAACTTACGTGCAAGTTACATAAACGATGGAAATAAGAATTTCCAATTTTTTTTTTCTTTTAAAAAAACAAAATAGAGTTCTGAATTTTGTAAAGTACGAAAATGTGACCTTAAATGTGGGTATTGTAAAAAGGAGAAAACACTTCAAAGTCAAAGTTTTCATGAATGGTAAGTTCTCTCTAAATCCAAAAAGGACCTTGAATCTACATAATTGGTGAAATAGTGAGCTAGTTTTTACGACTCAATAAGTTTGGTTTTTGATAGTATAATAAGAAATTTAACGATTAAAAGTTCATTAAATATTTAGCTTTTTTTTAGTTCATACATTTATTGTGGTTAAAATCCTTAGTTTTATAAATTATTCTTGAAATATTAAATTTTAACATGTTCTAAATTTGACTGTTGATTTTTACTATACACCAACCTCTTGTTCAAAGTTAAATAATTCAAATTATATAACAAGAAGGCTCCAGACAATTGTTAAACATTTTTTATTTATAACAAAAAGGAAATGATCCAACTTTAATCAAATGGGACCACCCATTTTCCATGCCAAATTTAATTGAATGTGTCCTCCCACCATTTGGTTTCAATTCGATACACTATTTATCTCTTTTAATATAAGGTATCCGTTAGTAAATAATAGGGTTGTGAAAATGGGATAACACACTTTAGTGACACATAAATTGATTCATACGATACAATATGATATCATCATTGCTTGACATAATTAATTTGTTCAAACCGTTTATCTAAAAGTAGGTTATTTTATGCGTCAATTCAATATAGCTTAATTTATTTATAACACTGACTTTTTTAAAAATAAACCTTGACATGTATAAGATTAACACTAACACAATCTATTTAATAAACGAGTTAAACGTGACGGTCTGTTTTCGATACTGATCCACCACATCACCTCTATCCCGATTCATTAAATTTACGTATTATACGAATCATGTTAATGTGTCGCGATCCATTTTGACACATATATTACATTTATATTTAATCTTTCAATATAACGAGTCATAAATGGATTGGCGAGTCAATCCGTTAAAACGTTATATTTATTGACTGAGTTAAACGTATCGAGCGGTTTCCACCATTAATCCATATAGCCTATGTCTTGTTACACTAAATCTGAGAATTGTATGAATCGTGTTTGGTGTTTCACAACCTCACATCTTGAACTAATTACAGCCACCAGATCATTTGACCAATAATCAAAACAAACAAAATAATGAAATGAGCGGCTAAGATCATAAGAGACACTAGGCATGAAGAGTCGGCAAGTGAGTTAACTTTATCGGCTATAAATGCAAAGGGATCTCAAATTTGTCAAGACATTTTCCTGAATCTTAATTGATAAAGATTTCTTTCCTTTTTATTATTATTATTATTATTTTTGTTCAAAAATGACATATTACAACAATTATTACTATGGAAGAAGAAGCAACTCAATCTTTGATGCCTTCACTCTGAATCCGTTGCCATATCCAGTTCTTTTGATATTAGGAGTAATTTCAATATTTCTTGGAATTTCATGGTTCTTTAGCTATGAGGAAATGGTGGAAGCTGCTGAAGAGCAAACAAAGTGGGTACTTTTGGTAATTCCATTACTTCTTCTCTTTATTGTTCGTTGGTTATCATCAATGGACAATCCTGATTTCCTCTTTGCCAAATCGCCTTGGGAGTGGAAACGCCGGACTCACTACCGTCCGCCACCGGAGGGATCCTCCCCTTGGGGTGTCGCCGCTTTGATTGTTTTGCTGCTTATCTTGGTGCAGTTCCAGTCTGCCTTTCTTGATAGCTGGTTTTGATATCTATATTAATTAATTAATTATTATAGAGTGGAATCATATACTAGTTTTTGAGTGTTGTTTGTGGTTTAATTTAATTTCTTGTTTGATAGATATAATTATGGTTTACTTTCTTGATTAAAGCTATGTACAGTCTTAATCCTATATATATATAATTGTTGGGCTAATTTGTACTGTAAGTCTCTGGATTTAAATTATCTCAAAATGGATAAAAAAAAAAGTATTTTCTTCTCATCAGTTCAGCTCTTCAACCTGTTTGGATGCTGAGAAAATTTTCCTATTACGAGTTTTTAGTCTAAGATTAGTGTTCATATATGATCTCATACGCATGATTTTCTTAAATTGATGTAATCATAGTGGTGCTGATTCCTTGGGTTAATTATTTGAATTTTTTGGTGGTATAAACAGTACAAATGTGATTGATGAGGAGTAATAATTGATTGTTTTGAAAGAAAAGTTAGTGCTGAATTAGGTTGCACATCAACTCATTAGTCCAATTTGTCTTGTTGCCCTCCCCTTATCTTTTGAATAAAGAAAAGATCAAGCACCATGATTACCCAAAATCAGGCTTTGTTATTATTAATATTATTTTTTTAATTTACAGGCTTTCATGCTAAATTTTTGGGAGTAAATAACTTTTGGGAGAAAAAAAAAAAAAAATGTTCAAGGTAAGAATTCAAACGCTTTACTAAGTGATAACAAGTATTAAGTATATAATTAGACCAATTAAGTATAGATTAATCAGTATATTTTTACTGAGCGAATGGGAGAGGTGATAGGTTTAAAATTCAATCTCTTCAATCTGTGATTCTTAGAATTTAATTATGGAAGATTATTTATCTTTAACTTATCATTTTTCTTGCATTATGTCTAATTTATTTAAAAGAAATTTGAATATAGTAGTTGATAAACTAGCTAATATGGATTAGATTCTAGTAGTTCACATTTGAGATTTCATTCCTCTTTCATGAGGATAATTGATGTACTACTGCAATGATTCCTATTTCAGTTAAAAAATTAATAATACTAAAATTAGTATGGATGTGTCTAGAATGATAGAAAAGAGAAATTTGGGGTTCAATTTCTCAACCTAATTAAATGGATGGAGGATAAGATGAGTTGTTTAATTAATTGCCAAAAAAAAAAAGGTTTAATTAAATGGTCCAAACCGACCATATGGTTATGTGGCCCAATCCCAATGAAGCTTTAGAAGCATCTAAAGCGTACGTGGGGCTAACTCTCTTTGAATATTTTGCCCGTTGTCAATTTCTTTTTCTTTGCTTGCCGGACAAAGCAATATAGCATATATCACAAACATCCATTTCTCTCCCTATAAAAAAAAAAGTTATAAGAATCGGATCAAACCGATTGGTTCAACTATAAACCGGTCATGAATATAGTCGGTTTGACAAAAATAAAAACTTGCCAGAAATGGTTCAAAGGGTACCATCGGTTGAACCATAATTTACTAATATAATTGATTTAATAATGTCTTTTTTAAAAAATTAAATATTTGATCAACCCAACGGTTGGTCCTCTTCAAACCGATTGAACACCGGTTTGTTGTTTGGTCTGGTTATGATCATATTGATACAAAGACAACGGAGATGTGAGCAAAGATTTTTGTCCAACCTCTATGATGATGATTTTCGATTATCCTTTATCTGAAATTATTCGAAGCACGAACCGAGAAGCAAAGAGCGGACTGTAACTCGTATTGAAACGAACCAAAAATCGTCGAAAATCGAAGTAGGGTTTGTCATCATTACAAGAAGGGCTGTACGACCCAATTGGAAAGGAGACACGATTCAAATTTTGAGGGTTAGGCCGTGGAAGAGAACTGCTTGCCAAAGATTTGAGGATGAGCCATACGGCTCAGGAGATAGGCCGCCCAATCCAATTTTGAAGGAAGATGGGCCGCGTGGTCCATTTGTTAAAAAATTGGTTGACCAAATTGGCCCACTTGCATAATAAAGAATGATTTTCTTAGGCCGTGATGTCATTACGGAGTGAAGAGATGCATTACAGGAACTTAACAGAAAAGGAATTATCAAATCACACTTACCAATTAATCTCAACTTTCCACGGCTCAACTAGGTTGCTTCTTCAACATTTATTTTCTTCTCCTAAAACCCCAACATCTCCATCACCTCCATTCCAATACTCATCAAGTTTCCAAGCTCAAATCCAATCCGAACTTAACCATTTCAAATACTAAACCACATTTCCATACGTAAAACACTGCGGTTCCAAGTTATACACATCTGCATTTCGGTTTTCCGGCGAGTTTCGGTTCATATTCGCGAGTTACACTAGTTTAAAGCTCCAAGGAATGGATTTGGATTATTTCTCGACAATCTGGATAAACAAGATAAAGGTAATCATTGAGAGGCCATAAAATACTATCCCTCTATTTCTGCATTTTTTGATTTCTCTGTGTTGTGTAAAACTAAAAAAGAATTTTATTGTAAATTTAAGAACATGGCCGTACGGCCCATTTTTTAGGGGATTTGAGTTGCACGACTCATCTTGGCCCATGAGTCGTACGCTCAAATTTTTCCTTGTTTTTTGTGAATTTTAATTTTATGAATCTGGGGTGAAAATCTTCGATTTTTATGTCTAATCAATTGTTAGACCCCTAATGGATCATAAAGTTCAAAAGGAGCCAGTTTGCAAACCCCTGCGGTACCAAAAATTCATTTCATAAGCATAGCATTTTTTTCTGTTATTATTCATTGTGCATAGTTTTTTTATAAAGTGAATTTTGGGTGTTTATACGCTTTATCGACCTATATTTAATTTCAAAGAATTTTTCAGGACCAGCACGAAAGGGGTTTTCAATAAATCTCTAGATAACTAACTCACATTTGCCATGCTAAGATGGAAATATAAATTGGCAAAAATGCTTTCGAAAATTGTTTTCTCCAAATCCAAAAATACAAGGCATTTATAAAATTGTTTTCCAGGTCTAATGGGGTAAACCTACCAGGTTTTCCCAATTATCCCCTAAATGCATGCATTCGAACTATCTGGATATCCTATTCAGTCATATCTGAGTCCAATGTGCTTATGTTTATCTGTATCACTAACCTCTATTTCGTAGGTAGATGTATATTAGGTTAGATGAATGCTAACTTTCTATTTTTTAGAATAATTCATGTAAATTAGGCGATTGTACCCCTATTCCATTTTTATTAAATGTATCCCCTAGGATAGTTTATTCGATCAAGTTGTAATAATTTTATTTATCGAATTTATTTATCGCTTTCTAAATTTATTTACGGCTTTCTATGTGAGCATAGAGCAAATATCTAGGGTTGAATAATGAATATAGAATAAAATAACAAAAAGTGTAAATTTGGTATAGTTAAAGCTATTTCACAATAAAGCAGAAATAAGTGATTTGTCCGGATTAAAATCTCCGAGGGAAATCCAAAGCAATGTGAGGAAAGCAAGGACGTTGATGAGCTCGCCGTGGAAGGAACAAGGCATAGTGGAGCAATTTTGTTTGTACTATATGTAGCGAGTTATAATTGCGCTAACATGTTTAGTTTTTGGATGCAATCTCAGCAATTTGTTTTGATTTGCTTATATGTTATTCATTTGAGCACAACATTATGCATATGTATGATCGCCTAAGAAACATATCCAACATAAATCACATTAAAATGCATATGATTAACATGAGCATAACATGGAATCTAAAAGTAAATTAGGCTTCGATTACATTCTCGCTTGAAAAGAAAGGGTATGTGCAACATAAAACTTAGTTCCAACAGCACATCTTATTCAACGATAAGTTAAAGAATGACAAAAGACCAAGTCTCAGAACCTGCAATTAGTGAAATGCAGTGGCAAACACACCGCAAATGGAATTCCAATCTAAGAAAAGAACGAAAGAGACAATTCTTGAACAAAGAACATGGGAATACTTGCTTCATATTTAAACCATCATCCTCAGATAACCTTACAAATAAGAAAGGTCTGAACCATCCGAAATCATGAATCAAGACCAACCCTTGCAAACATTCCTTGCCTTACTTCGGACCTAATCTGTCCCTAAAAACCATGTCCCTTTAGAAGATACTCGACTCCCCTCCATGTTAAGATCCCATCCTTGAGAACCCGATCCTGTTGAAAAGAACCCCAACACTGACTATATTCCCTAAGGGCAAGCATAGGATTTACTTTCGGCGTATAATTTCCTACGTCATTGGAATTCGAGCTAAAAAAAGGGGGAGCCATGAACTAAAGAAATCAGAAATATGTCCGCTGTAAATCTAGAGAAGTCACAATCACTACAATACAGAAAGTCCGACAGTTCCCTATACCGAATCTCACTAAAATGCCCAGACATCAACCCTGACGATAGCAGAAAAAGTATGCTCGAAGTAAAACTTTATGTCACCCCATAGGAATGCAAAAAGACCAAAGAAGTTCAAACCCATGTTTTCTCACCAACACAAAACCCTTTTTATCATTTTCAAGCCAAGCCATCCAAAAATGTCAAGCCTAAAAGAACCTATGTTTCGAAATCAAGACACCATCATCTAATGGGCAAAACATTTCATCACGCGTACAACAATCCAGGTGCGGCTTCTAAGCGTCGATCACCAGAAGGAAAGAGCTGGAACACTATGCACAAAGTGGATTGATCTCAGAAAATTGCATGAAAAAAAAGAGATAAAGAAAAGAGCCTGCTGAGGTGAAAATACAAAAAGGGGAGTTCAGGCAAAATTTAGGGCAGCCTGGTAGACTAAAAACTCAAAAGAGGGTCTAGGTAGGGCATTTTGAGAGAAAAGTTCTTATGTGGAAAACTGAAAAGGACACACCGGTAACAAGAGAGGGTGCCAATCAAAGCTAAAGTCACTTTCGGATTCCTTGTAATACTCATTTTGGTTGTGTCATGATAATGTTATGAATGTTTGATATTTGACTCAAGTTTTATAACGTAAACAACGTGTTGCCCTTTTAAATACCCATCGGTAAAGTATTACATTTAAAATTTGGACAGGTTGCACCTATAGGATTGTTGAAGAAAAAAAAAGATCCAATTACAGGGCTTGGCACAAACTTAAATAGGTTAATGTATCACACACAGGATTTGCAGAAATTGCCAAGTGAAATATAATAATGCATGGTTTATAAATAGATGAAAGACGTCAAGATCCCAAAACTATCCTAGCAGACTAAATGTACTGATCAAATATATGCAAAGTAAATAAATATCAAAGGTTCTAGTATCAATGTTCTTATCCAAATAATCCAACAAGGAGACTAAAATTCTCCGCCATCATCATTAGCCTCGTCAGTGTTGCTGCTACTATCCTGCTCAAACCCCTGGTTCTCTCATGTCAGATCTGTGTTTCGGCACTGCAAAGAAGCCACCTGAGCCACTAGCTATGCAGAATAAGTCCTCTTTCGCTCCAGCCGAGTCTGTATACATGTGCATAACATTCATATTATTTGCATCACATTTCATATCATATCATGTTATGCATATGTAAATTTAATAGGTAAAGAAACCTATGTGCATTGTCATATTGTCGCGGATCAGCAAACTACGAGTGGCAGAGAGGAGCCAGGCATAAGCCTCACAGGAGCTCTAGGGCGACTACAACAATAAAAGTGCAGAAATAGTGAGCCAAAGAAAAGACAGAATGGAACAAGTGATAAAAAAGATGTAAGATCTTATGTGGGTGGCATCCTCCGACTAAAAAAGAACTGGCATAGTAGGATCAAGCACTATTTATGCGTAATAGAAGCCGCCATTGGGGTTGTGGAGCTACGGCTAGCTATCAAATATTTACTGGGGTAGGCCTATAATCCACCCTACAGGAGGAGCAGCCTCTGCCATGGGGACAAAATAGCTGGCTGTGGCTAAACCTACGGCTTCGAGACTAGGGCCATATGTGAGCTGGACTCACCAGATCGCTAGCTACTACTTACTCAGTTTACCTGCCTCTTTCCCCTGCCAGTCTGGGGAGGCTCCTCAAACACATGGCACCAGAAGTTATAAGAAAAGTGCAAATCACAGAAAGTAAAGGCTATAGAAAAACAAAGAAGAATGTATTACCTGTGATGGCGGCAGAATCGGTGCACTAGTCGTGGGCAGCAAATACTGAGTAATGAAGGCTTGGTAATCACCTTCCAAGCCCGCAACCAAGTACCCATTTCTAAACATCCCCCGGTGCTCATCCTTAGGAATGTGCGCTCGCCAGAACAGACAAGTAGGCAGTGGGACGGGAATCAGCTTCTCTTCAGGCCGCCTATAGCATCCCTAGATCCTATCTCCTAGTTACCACTCTAAAGATGAGGGGCACTCTATGACTAGCCGCCTCTCAGTCAGTTGTGAGGCCCTAATCATCGCGTTAGTCCATTGGGCAGCATCACCCTAAGGGCACCTAAATTCCTGAATAATCGAAAACAGATGCATATGGATCAGACTTAAACTCAGTTATCATCCTAAACTAATGAATAATTGAAACTACTAAGATTTGTGTGTACCTCGCTCCAGGTCCCTGAGCTCAGCTGAGTACAGCACTTGGTCACAGACATCTCTACGTTAGTCCAGCTGACCATCTATCGAACAAGCCATGGAAAGATAGGGACGCCATCAACCCAACCTAGCGTAGGACAGCTCAAGAACCCATGCTCATAAGCCTATATCTAAATAAAAAAAAATTAAAAGTCAGAATGTGCATAAACAGAATTCTACTATGAAAATGAACAAAGTGAAGAATAGAATTCTTACCAGAAGCAGATTCAAGCAGCACTTCAGCTCCTTATACTTCCCCCGGGCGCACACATCCAGCCCGTAATACATCTGGGTGAGTTCAACTCTGCTTCAGTCTAGCCCACTCAGGATCTCCAGTTTAATCCATGTAGGCAGCACGTTCTAATTGACATCGCTGCTGCCAGTTAGAAAAAGCACCTCAGACAAGAGGAATAACAAGAAGGAGTAGGTATACTGATTTTGCTCCACCTTTATAGTAGCAGTGTGCCCCTTCTAGTAGGCCATCAAGGTGCTACACTGAAGCTTGGGCTGAGAAGGCCGGTACCCAAGCAAAATGGCCATAGTATTGGAACTAATGTGACTAGCGCTCAAGGCACAGTTGAACTGGATTTGCGCACCTCTGCACTGCAACCTAGAAATAGCAATAAAGTCCAGTGGAGTAATGGTGAACTCCCCAATAGGCAGATGGAATGTATGTGTGACATCCATCCACTGCTCGATCAGCTCCATAATAGCTCCCTTACTCTTCCATGAAGCACGGTGAAGGGTCCTGGGAACCAAAACTTGTAGGCTGGTAGCATCGACCTTAGCCCTAACCAGGGCCAAAAGGCGATCATAAAACTCCTTGAGGCCATCCTAGCCTCTGGTGCCTTGTTTTTCTTCCTAGTTTGCAAAATCAGCAAAAAGGGGAATTTTGTTAAATTCAGTTGATTGCATACTTGTATATATTTTAAGGCAAAGTTGAAAGAAAATTAAATTTTGGGTGAAACATGAAGGGCTATTTCCTAGTAAAGAGGAGCCGTACGGCCCTATCCCATAGCATTTTTGGCTATACGGCCCAAGTCTTTAAGCCACACAGCTTAACAAACATTAAGCAAAAAGGCTAAGTGCCTTTCCTCTAGTGATTATTTCTCCTTAAATAAGAAAAAGTGTACCGCCTAATTTAGGCAACAGATATCTACAATTATTGTGATTTCCTATTTTCTAACTATTCTAAGGAATATACACAAATACATGGTAAGAGAATAACTTAATTGGAGCCACAAATCTTGCAAATCATTTCTAAATTAGTGTCACAGATTATTGCCATTAATACAGCTCATCTCTGGTTTCTGGAGAAATCTAGAAACTCAAGCAACGATGAGCCGTATGGCCTAAATTGCCTATGAACAAGGCCGTACGGCCTTCTTTCTGGAAAAATAGTTCTTCAAAATTTAGACCTAGAAATCTGATTTTCTCCAAATTAAGCCTAAATCTAAGCAGAAACCAACCCTAAATCATTCCTAAACATTAAATAAGCCTTAAACATGCATTCCAATCCATCAATTTCATTTAATTGCAGTAAATCAATGAAAAAGAGAAATGGGAAATTAAAAGAAAATTGGGCGAAAATATACCAAATGAGCATAGCGTGCCTATAAATGTTGATGACTTGGGCCACCTCCTCCCCGAGAGACATGTCCTTGTATTTCTTCGTCAGCCAGAGCCAGTACAAACTTTCCACCAAAACAAACGGTAGAGTGAACAAACCCTTAAGAAGGGTATAATGTGGAATCACTATGTCCAAAGCCTCTTAGCATGGCGCATATGAGATGGAATGATGCAATTCGCATCTCATGGTGTCAAAAACGGGATTAAAGACAAGAAGGGCCGGCTGCCTTGGAGAGAAAAGAGAAAAGAAGGATAAGAGGAAGGGGGAAAAAGTGAAGTGAGAGTAACAGATGTAGGAATTTGAAATGAGGTAAGATGAGCCGTACAGCCCAACTAGCCCTCAACTTTGGTCGTATGGCCCACCGATACTTTTTGAATGATTTTCTCCCTAGCTGAGTATCTTACGACCCTATTTTCCTCCACTAGGAGCCGTACGACTCAATTATCCAACAAGATAGGCCGTACGGCTCATCCTATTTAAATCGCTAAATTTTAATTTTTTTTTCATTTCAAATTGCCAAATTACTCCAAAGGGTTTTCTTTTTCTTATTTTGCAAGAATCCAGGGGTGAGATCCAAAAAAGTGAAACCCTGAACTTCATAGCTCGGGTTTTTATTCTTGATTGAAGGGGAAAAAATTTTTGTTTTCAAAATTATCGATCAAGGAACAAAGACGCCAATGCAAAGCTCCCCAGTAGTTATCCTCCAGCGGTTCAAATCCTAGAAAATAACAATGTCCAGTAAGACGATCCTATCCCCAACAAGTCAACGGGAGCTTAGCCCTAAAAATCTAAATCACCGGAAGTAGGGATGTTCAGCGCAGTGATCGCGGTGAACGGAAAGCCGAGCTTGATTTTCGAAGATGAGCAAAGTAACAATCAACCTGAAAAATCCAAATCATCGGAAGTAGGGACGTTCAACGCATCGATCCCGCTTTATTAAGATGAATGGCAAACCGAGCTCAATCCCTAACAAGCAAGGTGACAATCAACCCAAAAAATCCAAATCATTGGAAGTAGGGATATTCGGTGCAACGATCCCCACTTTACTAAGATGAATAGCCAACCGAGCTTAATCCCCAGCAAGCAAGGTGACAATCAACTCGAAAAATCCAAATCATCGGAAGTAGGGATATTCGGCGCAACAATCCTGCTTTACTAAGATGAATGGCGAACCTAGCTCAATCCCCAGCGAGCAAAGCATCAATCAACCCGATAAATCCAAATCATTGGAAGCAGGGATGTTCAGCAAAGCGATCTCGCTTTCTTAAGATGAATAACGAGCCTGGCTTGATGTCCAATGGTGGACAAAACACATTCAATAAGGAAATCCAAACCTAGAAGATGGTGATGTTCAGTGAAGCAAGCCTGATCTCCATATCAACTCGGACTCAACTTGGCAATCCTTAGGTCAATCCTCTATCCTTTTATCTTCCGTGCTCCCTGTCATGTACTTAAATTCACCTAGAAAAGATCTAGCGAAGACTTGATTAGGGTCGAATTTAATTTATACGAGGGGTAGCCTGTGAGCGTGGATTTTTATCCAACCTATATGATGATGATTTCCGATTATCCTTTATCTAAAATTATTCAAAGTACAGCTCGAAGAGAAAAGAACGGACTGTAACTCGTGTCGAAACGAACCAAAAATCGAAGTAGGCTTTGTCATCATTACAAGAAGGGCCATACGATCTAATTGGAAAGGAGGCACGACCCAACTTTTGAGGGTTAGGTTGTGGAAGAGAGCTGTTTGCCCAAGATTTGAGGATGAGCCGTATGACTCATGAGTAGGCCGCACGGCCCAATTTTGAAGGAAGATGGGCCGTACGGCCTATCTCTTGAAAAATTGGTTGGTCAAATTGGCCCACTTGCGGAATAAAGAATGATTTTCTTAGGCCGTGATGTCATTACAGAGTGAAGAGATGCATTACTAGAACTTAAAAGAAAAGGAATTATGAAATCACACTTACCAATTAATCTCAACTTTCCACGGCTCAACTAGGTTGTTTCTTCAACATTTCTTTTCTTCTCCTGCAACCCCAACATCTCCATCACCTCCATTCCAATACTAATCAACTTTCCAAGCTCAAATCCAAGCTGAACTTAACCATTTCAAATACTAAACCACATTTCCATATGTAAAACACTTTGAAGCTATACATAGCTACATTTCCATTTCTCGGCGAGTTTCGGTTCGTATTCATGAGTTGCATCGATTTAAAGCTTCAAGAAACGGATTCGGATTATTTCCTGACAATTTGGATAAACAAGCTATTGGTAATCACTGAGAGGCCATAAAATCCTATCCTCTATTTCTACATTGTTTGATTTCTCTATGTTGTGCAAAACTGAAAAATAATTTTGCTGTAAATTTAAGAACAGGGCTGTACGACCCATCTTTTAGGCTGCACGGACCATTTTTTTAGGGGAATTGAGCCGCACGGCTTATCTAGGCCCATGAGCCGTGCAATCAAAATATCCCTTGTTTTTTGTGAATTTTAATTTTATGAATCTGGGGTGAAACTCTTCGATTTCTCAGTCTAATCAATAATGGATCATAAATTTCAAAAGGAGCAAACCCTAAAATGAATTTCTATGTGTTAAAATCATCAAATAAAAATTGTTTCTATCGTTAGATCTGGATACCAAGATCTAGATCTAACCTATTTTCAAACCCCTGCGGTGCCAAAAATTCATTTCATAAGCATAGCATTTATTTTTGTTATTATTCATTGTGCATACAATTTTTATAAAGTGAATTTTGGGTGTTTATGCATTTTATCGGCCTAGGTTTAATTTCGAAGAATTTTTCAGGACTCGCACGAAAGGGGCTTTCAATAAATCTCTAGATAACTGACTCACATTTTCCATACTAAAATGGAAAATATAAATTGGCAAAAATGCTTTCCAAAATTGTTTTCTCCAAATCCAAAAACACAAGGCGTTTATAAAATTGTTTTCCAGGTCTAATCGGATAAACCTGCCGGGTTTTCCCGATTATCCCCTAAATGCATGCCCCCGAGCTATCTGGATATCACATTCTGTTAGATCCCAGTCTAATGTGCTTATGTTTATCTGTATCAATAACCTCTGTTTCGCATATAGATATATGCTAGCTTTCTATTTTTTAAGATAATTCATGTGAATTGGGTGTTTGTACCCCTATCCATTTTTATCAAATGTATCCCTAGGGTAGTTTATTCGATTGGGTTGTAATAATTTTATTTATTAAATTTATTTATCACTTTCTGAATTTATTTACGGCTTTCTATGTGAGCATATAGCAAATATCTAGGGTTGAATACTAAATAGGGAATAAAATAACAAAAAGTGCAAATTTGGTATAGTTTATTTCACAATACAGCAGAAATAAGTAATTTGTCTAGACCAGAATCTCTGTCTTAAAGGTATAGGAATCCCTGTCGAGCTTCCCTATACTATAATTTTCCGGTAAGAATTAAGCCGGGTAATGACTTTTGTCAACCTTTAAGGCACCATCGGTTTTCTACGTTCCTTTGTTTTGCCTTAATATTTTCCAAATCCAAAAATCATGTTTTCTATCTTAAATATTAAAACCCTCCGACACTGTCTCGCGGCCCGTGAAATATCACCGAAAGGATCGTTCGCTTATAGGAGACAAGGACTAAAAAGTTCATTTTGCTATCTTGTACAAGATGTTTCGTCTTTTACTATTTGTTCTATGATTTTAAAATATTTACACCTTATAATATACAAATTACATTACACTTCAATAGATGGAAATGTTGATTCACGCGTGATTCTGCAAAAAAGAATATGATAAACGAATTACTACTGAAATGTTGACAATGAATTTTTTTTAATTAATTATAATGTATTGATGTACATTTTTTTTTACAACCACACATGAATTACTATTTATTCCACTGTACGCACAATTTTCAACTATTTTAATTAGCATAAATAGTTATAATTTATATATGGATCGGAATAAATGTTTTAAAATTATAGAACCACAAACAAAGTTACGAAACAAATCACGATCCGAACCTAAAAATCGATTGTTCAATTTAACTTAAGATGAAGTCGTTTTGAAATGGAAGTAAGAATTAAAAATGTCAAGTTAAGTACTGTTTAGTGGAAATTAAAATTAGTTGAATTGAACTTTTCCTGTTCGATTTGACTTCAGCTTTATCTTTGTTGCAGTTGTGCAGTTGATTTGTATAGCCATAAAGAAAGAAATGTTAGGAGCAATTAGATAGAGTTTCGTCTCTTTCTGAAACCCTAGCCGCCCCTTGCTTTTCTTTCTTTTTATGTGAGTTTATTTTCTTTGTTCTATTAGTGATTTCTGTTTTTTTTTTTTTTTAATAATTTACATCCAATATTTTTTTCAGCTTCAATTATAAAATCGACATCCTCAGTTATATATCTGCTACTACACAACATAATTTCGATAGTTTTTTTCTATTGGGTTAGTCGTCATCTGCCTTTAGTCAAAGGTAAATGTCGATCTTTACATCGTAAGTATCCATATCTATATCTTTTAAGCAAGATCTCTCAAGATCTGCAAAACTGCTTAGTGTTATGCAGTACGCCGGAATTTCTATGGTTGTGGATCTTTGATTACGTTTGGTGGAGCTTAGCAAAATGTTGGTTGTAGTGTTTTTTTTTTTTTTCATTCTATGTATTCTTGCTCTTATAGCAAGTTTTTTTTATCTACTAATATGGTGAGATTGTTTTATTTCGATTATTGTTGGATAAACTGTTTGATTATTTGGTGTTTATTACCAATGTATCTTTCTTAATGTTCTACATATTTCGAAATATATAATATCTACCATTTCATTTAAAAAAAAAAAAAAGATAGAGTTCCTAATTAGTTACGATTTGAAATCGGTATGTATAAATGTATATCTTTCCTTTCTAGAATGAAATATCTAGAATTCTTCCCATTGTTAATTGATGTAATGAGAAAATTTTAGAATACTCTTGAATGACACTCCTTTAAAATATATTAATAAAAAGACTTGATACATGTCATTTTAGAATATAATAAAACAAATACTCCCATTTTGTAACTCAGGGAATATATATTTTTGGAAGTATTGTAAAATTTCTCAACGAATAATCCAAAGATCAAATCTTTAGCTGCCTAACAAAGATGAGGTCATTTGGTTTGTCGTGATTATAAAGATATTTCACTTTTTATTACAAGCCTTTCCATATGCAGTCTATGAAATTACACCAACAAAAAAAAAAAAGAAAAAAACAAATGATAGTTCTTTTATAAAAATATCTGAATTAGAAAAAAAAAAAAAAATCTTTTTCCATCCTAATCTATTTGAAATGTGTCTTACCTTTCATCTCTTAATTTTGGAGCATTTTGGACTGGTTTAGTTTTGGAAAACCAGGTTGTTTTCGGTTAAGTTTTCTTCGAAAATAAGAAAACATAATTTGTTGTTTAGATAGGACAATTTTCTAAATTGGAATTTGGACAACAGCTTTCCTTATTTTGTTTAACAATTAGATGGTGTTTGGTAAAATTAAAAATTAGATACTAAAAAATTAAACACTAAATATTATAAGTGCTGAAACTATTAAATTATAGAGTTGTTTGATAAAAACTAAATATAAAGTACTGAATTTAAGAAAAATAAGTGTTTAATGTATTAATTTAAATTACTTAGGAAACATAATTTTTTATAGTTTTCGAATGGAAAACACAAGGAGCTTTTTTTTGTTTTCTGGTTAATGTACTAACTCCTTCATTTGATAAAATTCATGAAAATCAAGAACACCATTACTGATTTCACATCTAAAAATATATATCCTAATCATGGCCATTAGCATGTTGCCCAGATTTATATATATATATATATATATATATATATATATATATATATATATATATATATATATATATATATTCCTTTCCTTGCTTTTGACTTTTGAAGCATCAAACCACAATTACAAGTTACAGTACTTTTTTTTTTTTTCATTTTCTTTCATTCATTCATTCTCTCTCTTTTTCTTTTTTTCTTTTTTTTTTTTCTCATTTCCTTTTTATTTTCATACTTCTTATTTTAAAAAGAAAATGTATTATTACTATTAGTCTAATTTTTATTATATAATTAGCATTAAAAAAATTAAATTTATTATATTGATAGATCCGTTAAACTTATTTTTTTTATGTAAATAATGATTTAATTTATTATAGGCTTCTAATTGATTTTATATGAAATTGCTTATTAAAATTTAAAATGAAAATCAAAAAACTAAAGATGTACTAATGCTTAAATATTATTAAATTTGAATATTCTTTCAATCTAATCCAAATTTTTATTTATTGAATTTAATGTTATTGTTGTTTACTTTGAATTATATTCAAAATTAATTTAAAAATTTTTTAGTTTTAAAATTATTTACACACAGTAATTTTATATTTAAATTGTTGCTTTTAATTTACACTATAATGTTTACATATGTGTCTTTTAACATAATTTTATAATTAATAATTAAAATTTGAAAAACAAAAAGTAGAAAATGGAAAATTGATGGAGGTAAATTGAATATGTTTTATGTTTTCTAGCTTTTCATTTGGAAAACAGAAAACTAAAAAATTTGGAAAAGAAAAAGAAAACTCAAAATGGAAGTTGTTCTCTGAAACTAAACAGGCCTTTAGCCTTTCATTTCATGATGACTTTTCAGATCTATTTAACTAGGAAGGAGTATAAAGATATAAATCATATTGCAAGTGGTATATTTTTTGATGATATTCTTGGAAGCATAGGTTATGGTATATGTTTTTGCTTTATCTTTATATCTTGTGGTTATGTTTTTTTCCCTTTGTGGGTTGTTTTTTCTTTTTGTGCATTCCATACACAGACTACAACCTAAATTTAGAAGGGGTTATTTTATTTCTACCATTTTTTTCTTTAATGGGATAAATAGATTTTTTTTAATAATAACAATAAAAAAAGAAACCTCTGATACTAACAAGAGCTTCTCTCTCAATAGATTAATATTTAAAATGTGATTTTATAGCTTTTGAACCAAAAGTAATCTGAACCATAAAATGTTCTCAGAATTATTCTGGACAACGAATTGAAAAGGTTGAAGGTTCATGGTTAAGCCGGGTTAAATCGGATCCAACCACATTTTTTTAACCTTTTTAAAATATTATTATTTAATATAATTTTATATTTTTAAAAGTTTATTATAATATGATTAATTCCATAGTATTAAAAAAAACTAAATAAAGTATCATCTAGATATGCGAGGTGCGAGAATCTTTATTGTTGTGGATCTTTGCTAAAGTATGGTGTAGTTTGATAAAGGACAAACTTAAAAAATATACCATATGGTTTCACTCATTTTCAAAAACATATCAAGGGTTAGGTCATACTTATCCTTTTATTACAAGCCTTTCCATATGTAGTCTTAACAAAAATGGTAAACCATAGATTATGAAATTACAAGAATATATATATATATATATATATATATATGGTTCTTTTGAAAAAAAAAATACCCGAATTAAAAAAAAAAAATATCCTTTTCCATCCTAATCTATTGACAATGTGTCTTAGCCTTTCATCTCTTAATTTTGGAACACTTAGCCCCTGTTGTATTTTGTGATTAAGATTTGACCATTAACCTATCATGATTGATTAATTGAGCATATTTAGCCCTTCCTGGCAGGAAATATTTAGCAAATATTTAGCTTAATTTAAACATTTGATGCAATTTAGCTTGTGAGTATAATACTAGTTAAAATACAAATTTCTTCTCTTCATGCAATTCATATGTTCTAAATCTTCAATCTCGTGTCTTTCCACCACTTGATTTTCTTAGTTCTCAATTGGCTTCTCAAAGTTGATATTCCATGAAAGTTATCCAGCAAAAAGTTCCTTAAAAAACACGTCTCCTTAGGAAAAAGGTTCTTCATGGAGAAACTTGGTCATTTAAAAAAAAACATAGTCAGAGAAAATAAATTAAAAGCCAAATTAAATTATGGTAATCAGTGTGAGCGCCAAGTTTTTTCTGACCTCTATGAGAAGAACCTATTTCTTTACTATTATGTGTTGAGTCTATTGTAGATACTAATTTGTGGAGTGAAAATTCGATCTGAACGAGCTTGAAAATTGAAACTGAGAAAATTTGAAGAATTAGGGCTGGAAAAGAGACAGCAGTTGTGCGGCCATTGTTGGAACCGTATAGTTATGGGTTGATAGCCATACAGCTGTTGACATGATAGCCGCATGATTATCGATGTGTCACCACTATTGCATGAAAAATAGGATAGGTGGTGATTATAGGGTTTTAACCCCTAAACTCCACTAAGGATGGAGATTACAGTTGGTTTTGGATTGAAGGGAGTCCTATAAGATGGAAGTAAGGATGAATTAACAAAGGGAAAGCTAAGAACAACAATTAACAAATAAGGGAGAAGAGTGAAGGAGAAAATAGAGGCTTATAAGACACAAACTCTTAAATTGATTCTAGGATAGTTCTTAATTATTCTAGAGAGTTTAAATTTTCAGTTTCAGCTGAATTCCAGTAAGAATTTGAAGAAGATTAAGAGTAAGTGAGAATAGCTAAAAATTCAAAATCAAAATACTTCAAATCAACCAAGTTTTCAATCACCAAACCTTAATTTCCATCTGGGGGTCATCTTGGACTCAAATACAAATTAATTGGAGGTTGGAATTGAAGCATCTTGGTCTTAATTTGAAGAATTGTTGATTTTCAGATTTAAATATCAAGCTTTGAAGAATCCAGATTTTCACAACTCAAATTGGTTTTCTGAAGATTAACACTGGAGAAAAGCATCAAAAGTAACTTCTGAGAGGTCTTAAAACCCTTTTGGATTGATTGTCTGTATCATTTCATATATTTTCATTTTGCTCTGTTTTCTGCATTTTTTGTAAGCCAGAGCCGTATCACTGTTGTGATAGCCGCATGGTTATTGATTAGTGTCGTATGGCTATGGTGTACTTTTTAGAATTTGGCGATTTGATTTTTTAACCAGAGCCGTGCGGATTTTATAACAGTCGCATGACTGTTGTCTTCACATCCGTATGATTATTGTTTTGATTCCAAAATTCTATTTCTATGTGTTTTTCATGCATTTGCATATCATTTTGACCTAGATTTAATTTATGAAATATATTGTGAAATAGTTCAACGATAGAAATTCAAATTTCTTGAAAACTAACCCATTTTGTATATGAAATGTATAAAATCGGATAAACTGTTTTATAAAATTGTTTTTAGAATCAAATTTAGCGATTTCAAAAGTTTTCCAAGTCTAGTCGGATAAATCTATTGGATTATCTCGACTACACGCATTCACGTCCCGAGCTATCGTAATTCCTGGTATCAGACCATAGGTTCATGTTCCGATTAATATAATGTTTGGGATTAGGGTTCTTGGTGTTTGATTTTATTTTATTGAAATTGGTTTTCAATTTGATTTTTCTTGGAACCCTAATTTGGTGATTTGGGGTTTTTAATTTATTTTTTCCCAAATTGGTTTTGTATTTTCTATTTTGATTAAAAAAAAAGTTTGGCCAAATTGGAATCTCAATTGCGATTCCAATTTTGGGCCATTGTTGTTGCTTGCTGCAGCAGGTAAATTGCCAACTACTGCTAGTAGCAAGCTGCCGCGCAGCAGCGCTTCTGTCTCTGGACAGCAGTGCGAACGCGCGGGGCACAGGTCCTATTTGGTATTTTTGCGGGTATTTTGATTTTTCGGACCCTATGTGAATTTTTAAATTGGTTTTAAAATTCACATGATTTTACTTTCGTGATTGGATTCGTGTAGTTTCTTGTGTGATTTAATTCATGCATATAACCTAATTTTTTGGTTAAAATTAAATTGGTTAATGAAATTGGTTCAATTGGCCCTTGGCACAGGTTGAGAGTTGGATGGCTAATTCAGGTCCATGACCAAACACTGGTTATAGACGCTAGAATCGGTGATTTCACAATTGGCTAGACATAATTAATTAAAATTGGAATTGCCATATTCATGCATTTTATTACATGTATATATATTGATATTTGCTATGTGTATATTTGTTTCTATGCTTGGTTGTACAGATTTGAGCGCTGTTGGGCCTTAGATGAGGTTGGTTTGTAAATATTTAATTTTGGAAAATACGGCCTGTGTGTCGTTTTATTTTATTTTGATGTAATTTTATTTAATTTATATTTTGTAAATCTTATTGTAATTGTATTAAGCCATTGGAGAGGAAGCCCATTGGTGCTAGGCCCAAGAGGAGTTTGCAGGACCGCCCAGTGGATCTCTAGTATAGGCTTACTGGTTATTCATTAGGTTATAGTATAGCACCCATAGTGTCTCTTGTATTTATATACATATTTTATGTTTATGCCAATTATATATATATATATATATATATATATATATATATGAATGTATGTTAAGCCATTCCAATCACCCACGATTATGCATGCTAAGCCATCATTAATCAATCCAATAAAATATCGAGTTGATTAAAAGTGCTTTCCACATTCGAACCTTGTTGGTTTTTGAATAGTGCAATGTGGGTCGTGCCTCCGTCATGTGCATTGTATTATTCATTAACTGTATAGGGTTAAGGTATTGGGTACACTTAACACTCGAATGGTGGTTGGACTCAATGTGGGTAGTAGGATATGCTTGTAGCCTTAAGCACAGATGGATAAGTGTTAATAAGCCGATCAAACCAAGAGTCCCTAGGTTGGGATTGGAGAGAGTTCCTACCTAAATAATTAAGGTTTGGTTGACAAGCCTCCGCTTGGCCAATTCCTAATGAAATATGGATCTTGGTCATTTAACCATTCATTACCAGTAAATTAATTAAATGTATTGTTAATTAACATTCATTTTCATTGCGATCACTCCTCGAAAAGGGGAAACTATCTGGGCCTAATTTCCTAGAATGGGCTCAACAGCTAAGAATAGTGCTGAACAAGAGTCCAATGAATATGTGCTGGATAGGGCCTTACCGGTCGCATCGCCTTTAGGTCGAGGGGTTACTCAAGTTCAAATTGATGAGTATGACCTGTATAGAAGGGATGATAGAGATGTGTCTTGCCTTATGTTGGGCATGATGGTTCTTAAACTATAAAAGCAATTCATGGATCATCAAGCCTATGCAATTATGGATGATCTCAAAAGGATGTACCAAGATTAGGCACGTCAAGAAAGGTTCTTGACAACTACGCCATTCAACACCTGCAAGATGGCAGCTGGGACATATGTGAGCACCCATGTGCTCAAGATGAAGGGCTATATCGATGCATTGGCCCGTCTCGGCATGCCAGTCCCATAAGAGTTGGCGATAGACATCATCTTAGGATTCCTCCCTGAGTTTTATGATCAGTTCATCATGAACTATCACATGCAGGGCATGGATAAGATTATGGCTAACTGCATGGAATGCTCAAGCTTGCTGAACAGTTTGTCAAAAAGACTCCACCGGTGCTACTAGTGAATAAGGGGAACACCCTTGCTGTGAAGGGCAAAGGCAAGGCTAAAGCTAAAGCCAAGGCCAAGAAAGCCAAGGCTAAGAATGCTAAGCAAGGGCTAAGCTTAAGGCTGCTCTTGAGGACGTATGCTTCGAATGCAAGAAGAAGGGACACTAGAAGAAGATATGTCCGAGGCTCGTGGGAGAGCAAGTGAAGAACCAAGGTAGCTCTTCAGGTATATATGTTATTGGCACTGTCATTTAGGCCACATAAACGAGAAGCACATAGCTAGACTTCACAAAAGTGGAGTGCTAGGGTGATTTGACTTAGAGACTTATGACACATGCAAATCTTGTTTAAAAGGAAAAATGACAAAGGCGCCTTTCAATAAGAAAGCTGAAAGGGCCAAGGGCTTATTGGAACTAATACACTCGAATGTTTGTGGGCCCATGAGCAACTAGTGCTAGAAATGGTTTCCACTACTTTGTTACTTTCACATATAGCTTCAGCAAATATGGCTATGTCTATCTGATGAAGTACAAATCTAAAACCTTTGATAGGTTCAAGGAGTATAAGAATGAAGTAGAAAACCAACTTGGCAAGACTATAAAAGCACTTTGGTCTAACCGAGGTGGCAAGCATATGAGCTAAGAGTTTGATTCATTCTTGAGAGAGTGTGGGATCATCTCACAGCTCACTCCTTCTGGAACACCCAAATGGAATGGAGTCTCAGAAAGGAGGAATAGGACCTTGTTGGACGTGGTCCGCTCAATGATGAGTCAAATTACTCTTCCTACATCCTTTTGGGGGGATGCATTAGAGACAGTTGTATTTACACTTAACCATACACAGAGTAAGGAAGTTGAAAAGACACCATATGAACTATGGATAGGCAAAGAGCCCAAAGTCTCTTTCATGTAGATTTGGGGTTGTGAGGCCCATATCAAGAAATTGACAAGTGGTAAGCTAGACTCCAAAACTGAAAAGTGCCTCTTTGTAGGTTACCCCAAAGAAACAAAGGGATATTACTTCTACAACCCTGCTGAGAACAAGGTGTTCATAACACGAAATGGTGTCTTTCTTCAAAAGGAGTTTATGTCCAAGAAAGATAGTGGGAGTAATGTTAAACTCAGGGAAGTTCAAGATCCACAAGATAGCCCGAAGATTGAACCAGAACCTTAAGCAATTGAGGAATCTGAACTGATCGCACAGGACCTTAGAATGTCTGGTAGGGTCCGTCATCAACTTGAGAGATATGGGTTTCTCATGATCGATGATGGAAATTTTCTAGTCTTTGACCAAGAAGAACCCAGGACCTACCAGGAGGCTATTGAAAGCCCACAGTCAGCTAATTGGTGCAAAGCCATAGAAGCTGAAATGCAATTGATGTACGATAACCAAGTTTGGAATTTGGTTGATCCACCTCTAGGTGCTAAGGTAATCGGTTGTAAGTGGTGTTTCAAGTTAAAGGTCGATAGCACCTTCAAGGGGTTAGTGGTGGCGAAGAGATTCAGACAAGTCCAAGGAGTTGACTATGGTGAAACCTTCTCACTAGTTGTAATGCTCAAATCCATTAGGATACTACTTGCTATAGCTATGTGGTATGATTATGAAACATGGCAGATGGATGTTAAGACCGTTTTTCTGGATGGAAAGCTACTCGAGGATGTGTACGGGACATAACCTGAAGGTTTTATTGATCCAAAGTATCCTAATCGGGTATGCAAGCTTCTGTTAGAGATTGTGCCCTAAGCCAATGTTGGATTATGTAAACAATCTTCTTAAGTCATTAATAAAGACTTATCTTATCATATATATTTGTATGTTAGTATTTATGATAATGTATCCATGAATTAATTGTGTAATTCTAAATTTCCCTAGTCGATTGTTATTATGGGAATAATAACAAACTAAGACTAGTGTGAGTGATAATGGATATTCATAAGATGAATATAGTGTATACAGATACAGATTATACTCACGGGCAATGTGTTAGAGAACATGTTGCTGGAGACCCACTATAAGATCAAGTTCATGGTCACGTGTCACAACTGATCTTGATTATAGTAGTGTCATTAGCTGATTCCTTTGACCTGAGGTCACCATGGATTCCGGGATGAATTCATGTTGTGCTTTGACGCAGTCAAACGCTGCTTGTAACAGAGTAGTTATAAAGGCTGTGGTTGGGTACAATATGACTCATGCTTAGGGATGTGAGTGACAGATATGGGATTTTGTCCCTCTCTAACAAGAGAGCGATATCACTGGGCCCCTCGATAAGTAAGACTGTTAAATGCATGGCCGTGCTCAAATAATTGATAAGAGTATCAATTGATTTGTCTGAACAGTTTACTTTGAGATCGAGAAAGCATATGATTAATTATATAAGATTGACAAGTGTACCATGTCTTATAATTAATCTTGATATCAAAGAGACAAAAGGGAATATGACATTCTATAAATAGGTATTGGATCATTCCAATCATATTAATTGGGTAGTCGTAATGGCTTGCTAGAGTCCGCTTGTGACCTATAAGGACATTATGGTAATTTCCTTATTGCCAATTAATATGATCCTATGGGGTCACACACAAGAGCAAAATGAAGTTCATCTTATCGGGTATAAATTATTATTGGATAATAATTTATGAATGAGAAAGAGAATAAATATATATAGTGATATATATTTATGTATGTATATATAAATATTAATGTGATTAATATTGCATAAAGTATGCTACATATTATAATTAAATTATATGGAGATATAATTAATTATAATATTATATATACATATATGTATTATGGAGAATTGATTTGATTTAATGTTAATTGAGAATTAATATTAAATTGTGTGGGTTAATATATAATTATAACTAATAGGTGTATTAGGTTATAATTATAATTAACTATTTAGGTTAATTATTTAAGGAAACAATTAACCTAAACCTAATCACTCTCCACACTAATACTATAGCAGAATTCGGCCAGCCACCACAAGAAAAGTGAACCAGCCGAAATTCTCCTCAAAAAGCAAAGGGAAAATCTGATTTTCTGCTCTCTCCTCTCTCGTTCGAAGAAACCGTTTCTTCCATCCCGGCGCTAGCACGCGGTGAACGTATTGCTCCGTGTGGATCAACCATAGAGGGAAGCAATTTTGGTTCCTAAGTGATTCAAACTTCAAAGAATTAAGGTAATTCTTTAACCCTCCTTCCGATTCAATGCAATGCACATGGGTCCTTGGTGGGGATTAATCCTTTATCCGCTGCGTTTTATGTTTGTTTGTGCGATTAATTTCCCTACAGTGGTATCAGAGCCACTTGTGCATTGGTTGAATTGGATTTGTTATTTTGATTAGATCAAAATTGCATGTTAGGGTTGTATGTTCTTGATTTAGGGTTCAATGTTATTGTGAATAACATGTTTAAAATTTGATTTTAATGTGAATCATTGTGAATGATTTGGTTGTAATTGTTTTGAATCAGAAAAAGGGGTGAAATTTTGGATTCAGCATGTTGGCACGCCGGCGTGCCGGTTTTGGCACGGCGTGCCAACAGGAAATCGTTCCTGGATGCTTGAGTTCAGAATGGTGGCACGCGGGCGTGCCAATTTGGCACGGCGTGCCAACCTGAAAATTTTGCATATGGCACGACGTGCTGGGCCTTTGCACGCCGTGCCAACTGGAAACCGTTTCCAGTGTTGCGACCAGAATGGCGGCACGACGGCGTGCCAACCTTGGCACGGCGTGCCACCTGGGAATTTTCAGAGGGGGCTGTTTTTGCGCGAAAAATTTTTTTTTTGCCTGCGGCGCTTGCTTCGCAACAGGGGCTACCGCCCCCGTACCCCCGTCCAACTCAGCAGCGAGTTGGATCGCTGGAAGTTGGGTTTGGTGTTTTTCGTTTATGTGTGGAAATTGTTTCTACACATTTACGATTTTCAAATCAATTACTCTAAATACAATAGGATTGTATTTTACCCTTTATGAACCCTAAATCTTGTAGATGTAAAATTATTGTGATAATTTTATGCATGGTGTTGTGGTATGGTTTTGGACCCCATGGATGTTTTTTTTGTTCCTTTTGTTTTGGTGGATGTAAGGTTTTATAAATACGGCCTGCGAGTCGTTTGTATTTATGTAATCTTATTTTTCTAGATAAATTGTATAGGATGCAATTTATTGTTTGTAAATTTTATTTTACTAGAAAATTGTATAGGATACAATTTTGTAAGATATGTAAATCCATGAGATGGTGCCAAGGAACAAAGACGTGAAGACGGATCCAATGGGTGCGGGAGTGCTGTGACCATACGATGGTTACAACCACCTAGGAAATGACCTGTTGATTTTCATATTGGCCTATGAAAATCAATGTAGATAAAACCATACCATAACACGTTTTTTTTTCGAGTCTATTGCATGTTTTATATTTTGATGCCATGTGATGCCATGCTTAGTATGAAATATGCATGCTAGATGAATGTATGACATTGGATGCCATGCTATAATTAATGTTAACTAAGAAGATTAATATTAATGCCATGTATTGTATATGATACAATTTAATCACGGGATTTAATAAACCCTAAAATAAACTTATGAAGTTTATATTTGCCACCCAATTACGTATAACACTAGTCAAGTACTATGTTCGCATCATGGTAGCCACGCCAAAGCGGGTACGCATGATGTGACCTTAGCGAAGCGATAATATGAGAAATGGTGATTCTCATTGTGTTGTAATTGGTTTAACAAAGGGTTAATCAAAATGGTGTTTGAGCCCGAGGCAAAGATGAGATGAGTAACATGCAAATTAAATATGATATATGATATCATGCATCTCATAAATCAAAAGAGTTACATAATGATGTAATTGACATGGTGATGTCTACCGAAATTATATTTAATCATAGGGACATGCCAAAGCAGTGCTATGGTTAAGTATGGATTTTGGGTCTTTTACCCACTTAAATAATTTTAAAGGGTTTTATAATTTTAGTGGGAGCTTAATTCTCTTATGTAATTTAACTTTGCATATATTTTCTGTTGTAGATAAATGGCAAACACAAGTAATCCCGGTTCTATTAGATCTATCCTTGAGAAGGATAAACTAAATGGAACGAATTACCTTGACTGGTATCGCAACTTGAGAATAGTTCTCAAGCAAGAGCGGAAGCTATATGTTCTGGATGGGCCTTTGCCCGCTAACCCTCCACCCACCACGGCTCCAAGAGCTGAAAGAGATGCTTTCCACAAGCATCAAAATGATCAGATTGATGTGCAATGCCTAATGCTCGCTTCTATGATTCCGGAACTTCAAAAGGATCTGGAAATGTTTGAGGCATACGAGATGTCTCAAGAGCTTAAGGAAATGTTCCAAAAGCAAGCGAGAAGGGAAAGGTATGAGACCTTGAGATCTTTGGTTGCGTGCAAAATGGCCGAAGGTAGTTCGGTTAGTGCACATGTTCTGAAGATGAAAGGGTACATTGATCAGTTGGAGAGACTTGGTTCGCCACTCAGACCTGAGTTGGCAACGGATTTGATCCTAAACTCTCTTCCCGATAGTTACTCCCATTTTGTCATGAATTATCATATGAATGATATGGACAAAACGGTAAGCGAATTGCATGGGATGCTTAAAAACGCTGAAGTGACTATAAAAGAGAAACCAAGCTCCAAAGGGATCCATATGGTGCAAAAGGGTAGGATCCAGAAGAAGAAGGGTAAAGCGCACAAACCCAAAGCGTTTGGGAAAGATGCTAAAAAGCCCGTAGCTGCTGCCAAGGCAAAGCCTGCAAAGGAAGGCGCATGCCATTTCTGCAATCAGCCTGGTCATTGGCGCAGAAATTGCAAGCTTTATTTGGAGGACTTGAGGAAGAAGAGAGGCGGTGAGACCGCTAATCAAGGTATTCATGTTATTGAAATACTTCATTCTACTTCTGTTTCTACTTCGTGGGTATTAGATACCGGTTGTGGTTCTCACATTTGTATGAATGTGCAGGGGCTTAGAGGAAGTAGAAAGCTCAAGAAGGGCGAGGTAGAATTCCATGTGGCGAATGGAGCTAGAGTTGCTGCTTATGAAGTCGGCCGCTACGAGCTCAAGTTGCCAAGTGGACTTGTCCTTTATTTGAATAATTGTTATTTTGTTCCTAATTTGTCTAGGAACATCATTTCTATTTCATGTTTGGACAAGGAAGGATTTAAATGTGTTATTGAGAATAATCACTTATTGCTTTTCAATAAAGACTTGTTTTATGCAAATGCGGATTTACATGATGGTCTTTATTTGTTGAACCTTAGTGAAGGTTATGATGAGCATGTATATAACATAAATACCAAAAGGATAAGAACAAATGTTGTGAATCCTACTTATCTCTGGCACTGTCGTCTAGGACACATTAATGAGAAACGCATTTCAAAACTCCATAAAGATGGAATTTTGGGTCTAGATGTTTTTGAAACATATGACACTTGCGAGTCTTGTTTAATGGGTAAGATGACCAAGAGTCCCTTTACTGGCCACAGTGAAAGGGCTAGTGACCTATTAGAACTCATACATACAGATGTATGTGGGCCTATGAGCACAATTGCTAGAGGTGGTTTTCAATACTTCATTACGTTCACTGATGATTTCAGTAGATATGGTTATCTATATCTAATGAAGCATAAGTCGGAATCCTTTGAAATGTTCAAAGCCTTCCAGAATGAAGTACAAAACCAACTTGGCAAGACAATTAAAGCACTTAGATCTGATCGAGGTGGTGAATATTTGAGCCAAGAGTTTGACGATCATCTTAGAAATTGTGGGATTGTCTCACAACTAACTCCTCCTGGTACACCACAGTGGAATGGTGTGTCTGAGAGGAGGAACCGGACTTTATTGGATATGGTTCGGTCGATGATGAGTCAAACAAATCTTCCTCTATCCTTTTGGGGATATGCACTTGAAACAGCGGCGTTCACACTGAACCGAGTTCCATCAAAGGCAGTTGAAAAGACACCATATGAGATGTGGGTTGGTAAGAGACCAAATTTGTCTTTTCTCAAGATTTGGGGATGCGAAGCTTATGTGAAATACTTGATTTCAGATAAGTTAGCACCAAAATCTGTGAAGTGCAACTTTGTAGGTTATCCAAAAGAAACTAAAGGTTATTTCTTTTACAATCCTAGTGAAAACAAAGTGTTTGTTGCTAGGAATGGTACATTCCTGGAAAAAGAGTTTATTTCCAAAGGAATCAGTGGGAGTAAAGTACACCTGCAAGAAAATCTGGATAACCAAATTGAAAGTGAGTTTCAAATGGAACAACAACCTGATTCACAAGAAGTTGTTGAGTCAGAACCAGTAACACAAGTCCAACGTAGATCAAGTAGAGTTCGTCATGAGCCCGAGAGATATGGATTTCTCGTCACGAACGAAAATGATCTGATTCTGTTAGAAGAGAATGAACCTTCCACGTATGTGGAAGCTGTCTCTAGTTCAGAATCTGTAAAATGGCTTGATGCTATGAAGTCAGAAATTCAATCCATGGACGACAACAAAGTATGGACTTTGGTTGATCTCCCAAAGGGTGCTAAAGCAATAGGGCACAAATGGGTTTTCAAGTTGAAAACGGACATGGATGGGAATATTCAGACTTATAAAGCAAGGTTAGTGGCGAAAGGTTACCGACAAGTTCATGGTATAGACTATGACGAAACCTTTTCGCCAGTAGCTATGATCAAGTCCATCAGAATTCTTGTTGCCATAGCAGCATATTATGACTATGAAATATGGCAAATGGATGTCAAAACAGCTTTCCTAAATGGAAACCTTGTTGAGGATGTGTACATGACATAGCCTGAAGGTTTTGTCGATCCAAAGAATCCTGATAAAGTATGCAAGCTTCAAAAGGCCATTTATGGTTTGAAGCAAGCATCAAGAAGTTGGAATCATTGTTTTGATGAATCAGTCAAAAAGTTTGGCTTCATCAAAAACGAAGATGAGCCTTGTGTGTACAAGAAGTTCAGTGGGAGTAATATAGTTTTCCTAGTTCTATATGTCGATGACATATTGTTAATAGGAAATCACATTCCTACCTTGCAAGAAGTAAAATCTTGGCTAGGAAAGTGTTTTTCTATGAAAGACTTGGGTGAGGCAGCCTACATTCTTGGAATAAAGATCTACAGAGATAGATCTAAGAGATTGATAGGCCTGAGCCAGAGTACATACATTGATAAGATACTGAAAAGGTTCAGTATGGATCAATCTAAGAAAGGAAATGTTCCTATTGGGCAAGGGATAAAGCTTAGTCGTAAGCAATGTCCCATGACAGTTGAAGAACGTCAACGCATGAATAAGATTCCTTATGCGTCAGCTATAGGATCTATCATGTATGCCATGGTATGTACTCGGCCAGATGTCTCTTTTGCTTTGAGCATGACAAGTAGATATCAGTCTGATCCAGGTGATAGTCACTGGACTGCTGTCAAGAGTATTCTTAAGTACTTGAGAAGAACTAAAGATACATTCTTGATATATGGAGGCTCGGACGAAGATCTTGTTGTAAATGGTTACACGGATGCAAGTTTCCAAACTGATCAAGATCAGATGCAGTCACAGTCTGGGTATGTGTTCATTCTGAATGGAGGTGCGATAAGTTGGAAGAGTTCTAAGCAAAGCACGATAGCTGCATCTACAACAGAAGCCGAGTATATTGCTGCATCAGATGCAGCCCAAGAGGCTGTTTGGATCAAGAAGTTCATCGAAGAACTTGATGTCGTTCCTAGCATAGTGAATCCTGTGAGCCTCTTGTGTGACAACAATGGGGCAATATCACTGGCTAAGGAACCTAGTGTGTCACAAAAATCCAAACATATACTTCGGCGTTTTCACTACATAAGAGAAGTCATCTCAAGAGGAGATGTGAAGATATGCAAAGTTGCGTCTGAAGACAATGTTGCTGATCCACTAACAAAAGCTCTTTCACAAGCTGTACATGATGGTCATGCTAGGTCCATGGGTATTAGATACATTTGAGATTGGACTTAGGGCAAGTGGGAGATTGTTAGAGATTGTGCCCTAAGCCAATGTTGGATTATGTAAACAATCTTCTTAAGTCATTAATAAAGACTTATCTTATCATATATATTTGTATGTTAGTATTTATGATAATGTATCCATGAATTAATTGTGTAATTCTAAATTTCCCTAGTCGATTGTTATTATGGGAATAATAACAAACTAAGACTAGTGTGAGTGATAATGGATATTCATAAGATGAATATAGTGTATACAGATACAGATTATACTCACGGGCAATGTGTTAGAGAACATGTTGCTGGAGACCCACTATAAGATCAAGTTCATGGTCACGTGTCACAACTGATCTTGATTATAGTAGTGTCATTAGCTGATTCCTTTGACCTGAGGTCACCATGGATTCCGAGATGAATTCATGTTGTGCTTTGACGCAGTCAAACGCTGCTTGTAACAGAGTAGTTATAAAGGCTGTGGTTGGGTACAATATGACTCATGCTTAGGGATGTGAGTGACAGATATGGGATTTTGTCCCTCTCTAACAAGAGAGCGATATCACTGGGCCCCTCGATAAGTAAGACTGTTAAATGCATGGCCGTGCTCAAATAATTGATAAGAGTATCAATTGATTTGTCTGAACAGTTTACTTTGAGATCGAGAAAGCATATGATTAATTATATAAGATTGACAAGTGTACCATGTCTTATAATTAATCTTGATATCAAAGAGACAAAAGGGAATATGACATTCTATAAATAGGTATTGGATCATTCCAATCATATTAATTGGGTAGTCGTAATGGCTTGCTAGAGTCCGCTTGTGACCTATAAGGACATTATGGTAATTTCCTTATTGCCAATTAATATGATCCTATGGGGTCACACACAAGAGCAAAATGAAGTTCATCTTATCGGGTATAAATTATTATTGGATAATAATTTATGAATGAGAAAGAGAATAAATATATATAGTGATATATATTTATGTATGTATATATAAATATTAATGTGATTAATATTGCATAAAGTATGCTACATATTATAATTAAATTATATGGAGATATAATTAATTATAATATTATATATACATATATGTATTATGGAGAATTGATTTGATTTAATGTTAATTGAGAATTAATATTAAATTGTGTGGGTTAATATATAATTATAACTAATAGGTGTATTAGGTTATAATTATAATTAACTATTTAGGTTAATTATTTAAGGAAACAATTAACCTAAACCTAATCACTCTCCACACTAATACTATAGCAGAATTCGGCCAGCCACCACAAGAAAAGTGAACCAGCCGAAATTCTCCTCAAAAAGCAAAGGGAAAATCTGATTTTCTGCTCTCTCCTCTCTCGTTCGAAGAAACCGTTTCTTCCATCCCGGCGCTAGCACGCGGTGAACGTATTGCTCCGTGTGGATCAACCATAGAGGGAAGCAATTTTGGTTCCTAAGTGATTCAAACTTCAAAGAATTAAGGTAATTCTTTAACCCTCCTTCCGATTCAATGCAATGCACATGGGTCCTTGGTGGGGATTAATCCTTTATCCGCTGCGTTTTATGTTTGTTTGTGCGATTAATTTCCCTACAGCTTCAAAGGTCCATTTATGGATTGAAGCAAGCTTCTCGGAGTTGGAACCTGAGATTCAATAAAGCTATTAAGGAATATGGCTTCATACAGAATCAAGATGAGCCCTGTGTGTACAAGATGGTTAGTGGGAGTGTTGCTACATTCCTAGTCTTATACGTAGATGACATCCTTCTCATTGGAAGCGACATACCAACGCTGTAAGGGGTTAAGTAGTGGTTGAGTAAGTGCTTCGTAATAAAGGACTTAGGAGAAGCTAGGATGTTCTTAGGGATTAGGATCTACAAGGAGAGATCCAATCAGCTTCTGGGCCTAAGTCAGGCCTTACATAGATAAAGTTCTGAAAAGGTTTGGCATGGATAAGGTAAAGAAAGGTTTCTTACCTATGCACCATGGACTCAAACTAAGTAGGAACAACAGTCGTAAGATAAAGGAGGACTGGGAGAAGATGCAAAAGATCCCATATGCTTCAGCTATAAGATCTATTATGTACTCCATGTTATGTATGAGACCTGAGATCTCTTTTGCACTGAGTATGACTAGCCGATACCAGTCAGATCTGAGGGAAGATAACTGGACAACAGTCAAGGCATTCATTAAGTATCTTAATACGACTAAGGATAGCTTCTTAGTGTATGGAGGTCAAGAAGAGCTGTCATTGTTAGGGTACACTGACGCAAGCTTTGAGACTGATCAAGATGAAAACCAGTCACAGCCTGCTTATGTCTTCTTGCTGAATGGCGGTGCCATTAGTTAGAGGAGCTCGAAATAGCCAACCATCGCTGATTCTACCACATAAGCTGAGTACATTACTACATGTGAAGCTGCAAAGGAAGTTGTTTAGATGAAGAAGTTCATCATTGAGTTAGGAGTAGTTCCATCTATCCTAGACCCAGTGAATGTATTTTATGACAACAACGGGATCATCGCACAAGCTAAGGAGTCTCGGTCACATAAGAAGTCCAAACACATACTCAGGAAAATTCACCTCATCCGAGAGATCGTGGACAGAGGGGACATGTCACTGTAGAGAGTTAACACCGGGAACAATGTCGTTGATATGTTGACCAAGGCGCTAGCACAGACACAGCACGAGGGTCATATTAGATCTATAGGGATTAGGGCAATGCTAAGTTGGAACTAGTGCAAGTGGGAGATTGCGGTGTGACCTAGTCCAAATGGCATTGGTTCTTGTATTGTATTATACTTTATATTTGGATGTTTATGTTGAAATAAAGGCATGAATCTATTTATTCATATCTTGTACTATTTATAAATAGAGTATCTAATCATTATAGCCATACTAAAGTAAACCAATGTAGGTCATTGGATTATGAGACCTTTTAGTAGAGCTAAAGTTATAGTCATAAAGATATTCCTGGTCTGTTCTAATCATACGAATGAATAGAACTAAAGACCAACATATCCTTGACTGGATGGTGGCATCTCACCAGCCATTAGACATGGAATGTTAGTCAATGATATGGTACATGTTGGGTTGCATGGTTCTAAATCGATCCCCACGAGAACACCACATGGTTCAATCGTCATAGGTGTTTCTCAAGTAGGTCTTGTTGTTATCCTTAGACCCGATATTCGCTATAACATAACATGGAATCTCATACACTTTGATATACGCCTAACAGGCCTGTAATAGGGTGCCAAGTATGGGTATGTTGGGTGGACCAGTGAACATGTTGATGTTGATAGTGAAGTTGACGGAATTGCCACTCAGCGTCCCCTGAGATGATATCACTGGCCACTTGATAAGTGGGACTGACAAGTTCATGGTCATACCTGAATAAGTTGGGATACTTATTCGTTAGGTTCAGTCTACTCGGTATCAAGAAATAAATAAGCATATAAGAGGATGACAGGGCTATGCCTATTGCTTATATATCGATGTCAGTTGGCAAGGGATGTACAAGATCACTACCGGGTTATGTTTCACATTAGACTGAAAGTCTCCGTCTTAATTGGGGCTGTAACGATTTACTAGAACCCACTTACAGTCTGTGGGCGAACCCACAAGATCATACACATAGAATAATTGAACGTTGACAATCGGAATTGGAACGAAAACCAAATTAATCGAGTTATTGACATTAGGTTATGTCATAATTAATTCAATTATAAGGGAGAAATTAATTTTATTTGATTAATTAATTACATGTAGTAAATACTTAATTAAATAAAATTGAATTTCCTTGGTGGAAATTTAAATACAAAGTTTGTATTTATTATGATTGATTTTAATTTAACTTTGGGTTATATTAATTTGGTAAAATTATATTTAATTGTATCAATTGGAATTTTATAATAAGGTTTTATTTAATTATAATTGTACAAGTTAAATTAATTTAATCAAATTAAATAACATATAGTTTAATTAAATCCTAGTAGGCTAAAGAGTATCTTAAGAAGTATATAAGGAAGCCTTAAACCTAATTTCTCCCTAAGCCTAGCCATTTGATATTTTGGCCTACACCAAAGAAAGGAGCCGAATTCCCTAAGCTGAAATTTCTTGGTTTCCGTTCTTCCGTTCGCTAGCATGAGTCGCGTTTAAGAATCGTTCGTGTATCAGATTGTGGAGGAAATGGATTTGGGTTCTGCAGCAGTCTCTAGAGGAGACAGTTAAGGTGAGAAAATTCTATTTTATTTCTGTTCTTGGTTTCGTTTTATTAATCTGTATGGATCTTGGGCTATGAAATTGAGGAAAATTTTAATCGGTATTCCGCCTTGCTTTTAATTTTTCCTGTAACAATTCCCTACAATTCCTTATTCTTAGTCTTTTTGAGTCCTATGTGATTTATCAATTTATTCACTAACCTTTGTTTTCCAGGTAGATTTGGGTTAGATGTATGTTTAGCTTTTTGTTTAGATTTGATGTATTTTAGGCCGAATGTAAATATTAGACTTTTGTATATAGGTATTTTGTACCCCAAATTCCCTATTCACACAAATGTATTCCCTAGGTTAGTCTATTTGTTTTGGTTGTAATAATTTTACTTCTCTGAATTTATTTATAGCTATACTGCGTGAGCATTTAAATTTAATTCAATTAAAATAAACCTCAGAAATATAAAAGACAAAGAAATAAAATTGTTAAAGTAATATTTTGAACTAAAAAGATATAGGTGATTTGTTCGAACCTGAATCTCTGACTAAAAGGTATTAGCAATTTCTGCTTGGCTCGGTTATACCGAAATTTCTCATTTAAGCTGAACCGGATGGCGACTTCTGTCACTTTTAGTGATATCAATCAGTTTCGTTCATTTTCTTACCAAATTTACTAAAAATCATTTTCAAAATTTTATTTAAAACCTCGGCTCGGCCTCGCTACTCGTGCACTTTAAAGGATCGTTTGCTCATAATTAGTATTTAATATAATTGAAGAAAACTTATTATCCTTCAATTATGAGAGTGCCTGTTTACACCAAAATGCTTTAACATTAAGGGATTCAAAGAAAATGAGAGTGCCAACAACAATAAAAGAATCGCATTAATTAGTTCCTCAATAAACAAACACTACCTTGTTTTACCATTGGTATTGAAAAAGGCAACAACATAGATGGTTTGGTAAGAGGGATGAGTGTGAAGGAGGGGAGGGGAAATTCAGGTTTAGCCGGAATCGAGTGAGAACCACTCTATCTTCCAGAAATATTGGTTTAGACTAGTCACTTATTATCCAATTAAAATAATAGCTTCAACATTCAATTATAGTATCTTATAGAACTAGATTGATTTTAACTTTATAGCATACAACGTTCATACAAGGTACATGTAACAATAAATAAATTACAAACCATATCAAGTAAGCTATCCTAGGGGGTACACATAAATCAAATGGGGAATCAGGATACAACCGCCTAAAATACACGAGTTTAGCTAATATAAAGGTAAAATAAAAAGAGGAAATTTAAACCTGCAAACAAGTATTAGTAACATGACAAATATTTATACACATATGACTCGAACACAACAAAAAAGGATGGAAAACAGTTTTGAGACATTCTTATGTTGATTTTCAAGAAAACGATTTAAACGGTTGACATTTAACATGTTAAATGAGTCAATTTTCAAGAGATCGGGTCTCTATCATTGATTTGGTCTAACATCACTTCTGGAAATTAGATCTAATATTCATTATGTAATGGAAAGCTCGAAAAACACCTTTTAGTTCATTTTGCCTGGAAATAAAATCCATACAGATTTATGTCACAGCTGCACGGGTATAGTGATAACCGTACTAACATTATTTTTTAGCGGGAAGCAGATTCAAAGTTTTAGATATTTGTTTAAGGATTTCTAGATCTTAATGGCCGTATGGCCGAAGAACAACATCCGTGCAGCTTACACTATAGTCGTGTGGTTATATCGATGACCGTACAAATGTTATTTCAGGGCAGAAACAAAAAATGAACAAAAACAGAGCAAGTTGAAAAGTGTATGAAATGATTCCCAAACGATAGAAATATGTAGAAAATTATTTGGTTTCTCAGAAATATACCCTTGAGTGTGAATCCACCGCTTTACGTCTTTGGACTGTTGAAATTCAATTAAGGCTCCACAGCTCCGAAAATCACCAAAAATCTCTAAAAGTTACAGATTTGTGATTCGTTTTAGTCTCTCAACCTATTATTAATCTTAGTGAAGTATTCACCTATGATTTCTAACAGATTTTAAAGCCTAATATTAGAGAATTGAGGAAGAAAATAAAGAAAAAACCTTCAATTCTTTTCTTTTTCTTCTTCGTTCTCTCTAACTCCTTTCAAACCTAATCTGGACTCGTAACCTCACAAATGACTCCCTCTTTCTCATACTTCCTTTTTATACCATCTTCAAACCAGAGATTTAGATTTGATCTAGATGCATGAAGGGGTGGATTATTGAAGATCCATATGGATATAGCTATGACCGTACGGTTCTTGAACTATATCCGTACAGGTTAGGCTACATCTGCACGGCTGTGATTTGTTAACTAGAAACCCTAATTCTATTGATTTAGCAATCTGGAGTTTCGACTTTATATTGACTTTGACTCATGTGGCTGTAAAAACAAGTCAAATAAAACTTTATTTTCATCATTGAAACCAAGGATTAAAATCTCTTGCTCACATTCATGCTTCATAATATCCATCATTCCTTCCCTCCCCTTCCTCCCTCCAGCCTCCGCTTCCTAACACTCAATAAAAGTTCTCACCTACACATTTTAATTTTTGGTCTGTTTTTTCATTATAATGTTTCACATTTTATTTTTGATAGAGATGATCCACTAAAATTGGTTTTCAATCATTATATTTTCATTTTTTTTACCCTTTTTTATATTCAGCCACATCAAACAGAAAATAACATTCTTGGATCAAGATCAATACATTATTTTCAAGCAAAGTTGAGAAAATATACACTACAGGTTGAAAAAGAAGAATGATAGTAGGGAAAGAAAAAAAGATGGACAGAGGATGAGTGGTTGGAGGAAGAAGAAGAAAGATTTAAAGAGAAAATATGTAGAGAGATAAAACTTTTCAAGAAATTTCTCTCGTCTTTTCAAACTATTTTGTTTTAGTCTCATTATGACTTTTCAGATCTATTATCTAG
Organism: Euphorbia tirucalli; assembly: GCA_039660915.1. Classification (NCBI taxonomy): domain Eukaryota; kingdom Viridiplantae; phylum Streptophyta; class Magnoliopsida; order Malpighiales; family Euphorbiaceae; genus Euphorbia; species Euphorbia tirucalli. The sequence goes on from CM077639.1 coordinate 21,564,224, forward strand.
GAAGGATAGTAAGGATATAAATTAGATTGCAATTTGCAAGTATTATTTGACCATGGTATATTTTTTTTGATGATGTTCTTGGAAGCATAGGTTTTGGTATACGTTTTTGCTTGATGTTTATATCTTTTGTGGTTATTGTTTTTCCCTTTGTTAGTTATTTTTTCTTTGTGTGCATTCGATAGACAAACTGCAACCTAAGTTTAGAAGGGGTTTATTTTCTTTCATTTATTTTTATCACTTTTATCTTTAATGAGATAAATATATTTTTTTAATAAAAAAAGAAAAACTCTGGTGGTGACAAGAGCCTCTCTCTCAATGGAATAATATCATATCATTGATTAGACGTATCACATGAATTTTAAAATATGATTTTGTGGCTTTTGAAGTAAAAGTAATCTGAACCATATCAAAATCCGACCGAACAACGAACTGACAAGGTTGAAGGTTCACGGTTAAATTAGATCCAACCGTATTATTTTTATCCTTTTTAAAATATTATTATTTAATATAATTTTATTTTTCAAAATGTAATTTAATCTGATTAATACTACTATATTAAAAAAAAAATACATAAAAGTATTATCTAGTGATATGTAGGATGCGAGAATCCTTATTGTTGTAGATCTTCGCTAAAGTATGAAGTAGTTTGATAAAATGTTGGACACAATATTGTTATGTTTTTAATTATGTTTATTTTATGTATTTTTCCCTATCCATGTGGCTTGTTTGTCACCACTACGTGTGTATTATGTTTGTTTCAAGGAGAAATTGTTAAATTTATTTGGTTTTATTACAAATGATCAAACTTGATGTATTCTACTTATAGAATACATGCATTGATATTTCAGTAACCCAATTAAACTTAATTATCCCCAAAAGACCTATATTTACAATGTAATCTTTCTGCAATTATCTCAGTATTACAGACATATATATGATTTGGTTCAGAAAGAAGATGAATAATATATATAATCAAACATTCAACAAAGATAAATCTTTGCTATTGTGAAAATTCTAAGTTTAGGTAAAAAAAAAAATAATAATTACTCAGACCTCCACAAAGGACCAAACCATTTGGAGTGAAAAGAAGACTGATAAGAAAGCAAGACCAAAAGCAGCACCACAAAAATGGCAATACCCCATGGGAAAGAGCTTGGTCTTGAGCCTCCAGCTGATGGGACCCGCGGTTGCCGGAGACCAGAGTAAAGCTGCATCCAGTTGGAAGAGTAGGCAGCCATTGAGATTATTGGGAGAATTGGTATGAATACAAGGAAGAAGTGAAAATTGAGAGCGGAGTGATCCGAGTGAGCCTTAGAGTTGGTGTAAATTGAAAGGAAGAGAAGGAGAATAACAATGCCAAAAATGGTGAGCAATTGGATTGGTGGTGTGGAAATGGAATTGTTCACAGTGATGTGTTTGCACTCAGTACCCCTTCTCCTTGGATATATCCACTCCATTTCTTGTTTGGATTAATTGTTTTTGTTTAATGCATGGGTTCATTTGTGCTTTTCTTATATATACACTACATCATATCATCATATTTTTTAAAGAATATGCTTTGAGTGTACTAATCACAAAATCTCCTTTCATTTGTTTTACTTTACATTTTATTGATTAATTTAATTTGGTTAATAATCACACACAACGTTTGATTCCAAACGCCCATTCCCCATTTAACTTTTCAATTCTCTTATAATGGTTTAAATAAATATCGGATCTAAATAATTCATTAATCTCGCCATAATATACACGTTAACTAAAAGAAAGTCACTTCAATAAATTTTGTTGGCAACCATCTCCCAATTAAAGTTTAGAACAAACAACAAGAATTAAATTCTAGATCTACTTTAAACAGTTAAACCTTCAATTGTAACAAATTAAAAATTGACCCACCAACCCCGCCGCCTCATATCCTTCATTCCCACTTCACTAGCCCTCTTACTCAATTCCATCGAAATTCTCCGGTCACTGAGTTCATCTGCCTCCTGCTGTTCATCGTGTTGCTGCACCGACTTCCTCCTGCTGTTCTTGCTGCCGTACATCGAGGTTTCATTTGCCGCCGTCAATCGTCCGATTCGTTCGTTTCTCCATTCTCATTTGCTGGGTTGCTGGTTTATATGATTCCTTTGTTATGTTTTTGGAGTTACAATAAAACCCCTGTAAATTAATAACGATGGGACCATTAAATTTTATTAATTTAAAAAGATATTAATTAATTAATAAATTATTAATTATTAATTTATAGAGTGATTTTAAATTTTTTTAAAAATAAATTTTAAATTACCAATTTAAATAAAGTTTTTGTCTAAAATCAATGAACTATATTTATTATATTTTTACGTAATAAAATTAAATGTGTATTATATAAGTTAATTGAATTTGAAAGTTCATTATACTTATGTTAAAAATATTTAATGTATCATAATTATTAAATTACTATATAAATTTCTATGGAGTATTCTTTTAAATGATACCAAAAATGACTTCTTATATAAAAGGTGTCAATAAGTCAACCATGACCGATCAAATCAGAAAAGCATTGTGTGAATACGAGAGAGATCACCCTGTATACACTCACAAGGGTTTACAAGTTGGCTAAATGAAACATATCATTTGGAAGTTAGTCAAGGTACGATATCTAACACTCTTAAGAGATCATCTAAATATCTTTCTGCTAATTTTAGAAAGGGAGCAGATATCAAGCGACACAAATCAGCCAAGTATCGAGACATGGAGAAAGTTGTTTATGAGTGGTTTCTCCAATACCAAGCTCTGTGTGAATATAACAGGAGAGTTAATTTTGGAGAAGGCAAAAGAGACGATGAAACTTTTTTATCCTCATAAGCCTTCTGAATTCGACCTATCCCAAGGTTGGCTTGAGAAGTTCAAGCAACGACATGGTATCAAGTCATTTCGTTGTTTTGGAGAAAGTGGTTCAGTTGACACACAAGAAGTGGAGAAGAATTTGGAGTCCATAAGGGAAAAAATAAACCAGTTCCCTATGAAAGATGTTTTTATTATGGACGAAACTGGTTTATTTTACAGGTTACAGGCTGATCATTCTCTTGCAACAAAGCAACTTGAAGAAAGAAAACAGGACAAAGAAATGCTTGTTGCAATGAGGATGGCTCTAAAAAAAATTCCATTATGGATTATTGGGAAGTATGCAAAGCCACGTTGCTTAAAAAATATCAACATGACTAACCTCAATTGTCAATATCGTCCCAACAAAAGAGCATGGATAACAGGTATGCTTTTTGATGAATATGTTCATTGGCTAGATAAGAAAATGCATAGTAGAAAAATATTATTGGTGGTAGATAATTGTCCAGCCCATTCAAAAAATATTAAAGGCCTACAAAATGTGGAGTTATTCTTTTTGCCACCTAACATGACATCAAAAATTCAACCATGTGATGCTGGGATAATAAGAGCGTTTAAGATACATTATCGTAAGAGATTTTATCGGAAATTATTGGAAGGCTATGAGTTGGGACATTCCGATCCAGAAAAAGCTAATGTGTAAAACGCTATAAATCTTACAGCCTCATCTTGGAAAATAGATATCAAACAAGAGATAATAGCAAATTATTTCAAACATTGCAAAATTCGTACAGGGGATGAATCTTTCTCAACGAATTTAAAGGAAGCAACCACTGAAGAAGACATTCATGAACTTGAGGGAATGATTGGTCAGCTTGTTTACTGCAATCAAATGAATGTCAATCAAATATTGGATTATCCATGTGAAAACAATGAATGCTCACAAGTCCAAAGTTTAGAAGAACTTATGAAGAATGTCATGGAAAATTCAATTGAGGATGAAGCTGAGGATGATTCAATACCTTTGGAACCAGTCACAAGAAAGGAAGCAATTATAGCATTAACCACTCTTTACAATTTTTTGTTATAATTTGACAAGGGTACACCAGAACTTTTGAATGCACTGAGAATAGTTAGAGATGAAATTCAACTAAATTTAAATTTCAAGAAAAAACAAAATACTATAGAGTCATATTTTACTACATTATCCTAAGTATATATCTATATATACTTGGCATTTGTATTTGAGAAATTATTAATTTATAGAGATAATAAAACAATGTATTTATAAAGGGTTGTTCCAAAAAATTATTATCTTATTAATTTATTAAAATTGATCATTTTTTTAACTGGCCCAAGTCGGGACCAGAAGAAATTATTATTTTAAAGAGATTATTAATTTATCGAGTATTAATTTCTGAAGGTTTTACTGTATAATTATAAGAGATTGACATCATACAAATTGCAATGTACCAACTAAGCTATTCCCATTTGGGTTTTTTTTTTTTTTTTTTAATTTTTGGGGTAGGGGTTTAATTCATTTGTTTGGGTCCTAATTTCTTTAAATTTCAATTTCAATTTGATGGTTTTGTGAATTTTTAGGTCATATTTTATGAAACAGAGGAGAAATATAATACTTATTTTGATCACAGAATAATTACTATTTCATGGAATACTCATTCTACAAAATAAAAAATAATTATTTTTTATGGTACCAAAGAATAGTTATTTAATACTTCATTACAGGTTGTAATTTCTTATATTAATTTTCATCTTAATGATTTTCTCTAATTTTTTTAATTTTTCCTTGATATTATGTTTTCATTGTTTTTTTCTTCTTTTTTTTTTTTTTTGTTCCTTTTTTTTGTTTCTTTTTTTTTTTCGTTTTCCTTTATTTTACTCAATTTTATCTGTGTTTTCTCAAACAATCCCCAACATTTTATTTTGTTTAGTATTTTATTAATTTTTGAGTAATAGTAAAAGAGCATGCATTAAACTTGTCGTACTTTCCTTTATTTTTATGTTGCATTTTTTGTCTTTACTATTTACAGTCTCCAGCCCCAAATGCCAAAGCACTAATTTACTGAACTGTTTTATGTAATTTCATTTTGCACTGCTGATATGAAAAAAAATTATTAATGTGTTGATTTGACAAAAAGAAATGGTATATACAATTTTTTTTTTTTTTTTTTTTTTTATGCAAAACAAGGATTCCAGTGGGATGGGGACTCAAAAAAAAAAAAAAAAAAAAAAAAAAAAAAAAAAATTGAATCCTTAATGAGGGTGGGAATGGAGAAAATGCTTTACATTCTCTACCCCATCAAGGTTCGTTCACAACCCTAATATTAGTTTATAGATAATTTACTTGTTTCCTTTTGAAATTATAATTATATGTTAATTTAATACTTTTTTTAATGTAGAAATTAGTATAATAGTAAAAATTTAAAAACAATTTAATTAAAAATCAACCCTATATTAATTTTTTTATCGATCATATGTAATAACTGTTAGTTGCAGATTATAGAAAACAGAATTGAAAATAAAAGGAAGAACAAATGAAAGATTTAAATACTTTTCAACCTTAACAGAAGGAAGGTAGAGACGAGGCCTGTAAAAACAGTTTCCTTAAGACAATTATCTGCCCCGTAGTGGCGATTTGTCTCCCAGGATACAACGACTCTCGAAGGCGAACCGAACTATGCGAAGTGTACTATCACCGGGAAGAAGGAAACAATTTTTTGGAGGAAGCAGAATGCAAAGGAAAATACGAAATCAAAATAGAATGGAAGTAAAAGAAGAAATTGGCAGAAGGAGGAGGGTTTTAAAAGAATGGAAATAATTGACATTAAATTAGATTAATTCTCTCATTAAGGGAATTAATTTTGCAGTTACAGTTTTTATTCAAAAATAAAACTGTCACAGAGAATTTGAATAAGCTCAAAAAAAAAATAAAAATAAAAATAAAAAAAATATCTGGAGAAAATTTTGTTGGGCCGGAGCAAAAACTAGGCAGGCCCGTAGTTGCCCATTTCGGTCCGGCATTCGCAACGCCCACGTCGTGCGGGTGCGCATTGGGCCTTTGAAGGCTCGGGGCTAGGATTTGCACCCCTCCCCCCCCCTGCGCGCGCAAGAGAGAGCCTTTTGGCTTATACAAGTTAACACCTTACAAAAGTGTGTTTCAATATAAACACCTTTTCCATTTCACATTTTTCCCATGTGGGATAAGTTAACATAAGCCAAATTTTTCTCCAAATATTCCATTCCATTAGGCTAACTTTGAGCAACAATTTCTCATTCACTACTTGTCCGTTTTGGGTAAATTATATACCGTTGGAAAGCTCACGTTACGTACTATACAATGACACTAATCATTTAATTAAATACGCTTCCTTTCCATAATATAATTTGGCCCAAAGTTGACAAATAATCACTAATATATAATCCAATATATTTGTCAAATTTCCAACAATAACTACCATATTGTCAATTAATTTAAATACTAATTATTAGTATGTAAATAGCAGTATTTACAGTAAATTTTCTGTTTTTTTGTTTCCATATATTTTAGTTATAGTAATATATTTATTCTGATAAATCTAATTTTTTTTACAGAAAATTTAATGCATTTAATCTTAAACACTTATAGCTTTTACCATTGATTAATTTGTTTAACAATATTCAACTCTACCATATTTTTTTTCACCGTCCAATTTGACTCTATACATTTACATAATTTTACCATTAATTAATTTGTTTGCCTACAATTCAAATTCCATTTTAAGTTGTACCGTTTGATTAAGATGTCATTACCTAATTCATGTCTTAGCCAATTTGTTCTCATCCATTTGATTAAGCTTAAAAATAAAAAAAGGACCAGGTATTTATTTCTTATTTTGTGTTTTTTTTAGTATAATCTAATTTTATTTGAGTTTTGAAATTAATATTACAAAATTAAACAGTATATTGATAGTTTCTTTTTGGATTATTATGAGTCCATTACATAGTAATATAGGGTTGATTGGTAGATTATCATGCATTTAACATTAGAAATCTATAAATCATTATTTTTTTATATTATTATGAGTCGGTTTACATAGCAACATAGGATTTATTCATGAATTAATTGATTATAATAAATGCTCATAATCTTCAATTGTTGTGCACATTGGATATATAGTTAGATTATTATCCTTCTTGTTAGTCTCAAGTAAAATTTAAATAGTGATTGTTTTTATTTCTATTGGTGCATCGAATCAAGCAACATTAATTTGCAATTTTCTTAAATTCTTGGAATATAGCTTTTTGAAAAACCTTATGAACATCAATACATGTTTCTTACAAGTGTTTTTTGTACAAGTTTCTTTATTCAAGAAACAATCTAGCAAATTTATTGTACAAGTAATGTTATTTAATCCATTTATATGTTACCTTTTTAAATTGATTTGCACTTATTTATTTTCTTACATGATATTATTTTTTTTCCTTACATGATATGGGTTAAAGTTTTCCTTTTCTAATAAATTTAATTGAATATAGTAGGTTGAATGGTTGTATTAGTTTGTTTCCATTCAAAGATTTAACATGCTATCTTAATACATTATAAATTTATTTTGATATGTGTTTAATTAGTTTAACAATGGTTGGTTTTCGCTTAATTTGTTTTAATCAAATATATATTAGGTGTGTGGGTTGGGCTGGACTTAGGAATTAGTTTCTCTGATCTAGTCAATCTCTGTTTAAACCCCATGAAAAATAATGCGGGCTGCGATGGCTATGGATAGGGCTTGAATAGCAAAGCCCATTTGAGCCCGGCCCAGCCCAGACCATGAATTGGTATGGCCTGGTCTTCACCTTGTTCTCTCAATTCATAATTCTTTTTTTCAATTCCACAATTTCTTTCTTTCCTCTTAGTCCTACGATTAGTTGATTGCCTTGCCATGACATTTTTTCCATTATTTCTTGTCCTCTTGTTATATTTACTATAGTTTCATCATATTAATATGTTTTTCTTTCATTCATTGTAATCAATCTAGAAATTTGCTGAGTATTTCTTCTTGAAATATCTTATGATTTTCCAATGATTTTTCTTACTTTTAAGATAGATCTCTTTGTTGTACAATCCAGAAGGTATTTAGAATTATTTTATCTTTTTTCTCTTCAAATTTTCAGCCCGTTTGTTTTTTATGCAAGTTTCTGAAGGCATTTGGATTATATATTGCCTCATCGTAATAGTGGATTTTAGTAAATTATTTAATTACACGATATTTTTTTTAAAAAAAACAAGCACAATATTGAAGTTGTATTTTTGGACAATTTGCCCAACTGCAAGGGCAGAGTTAGAACAAAATACTTGGGGTGTCAATTGAAAAAATAATGCCAATTCAAATAAATATGTATGTGAAAAATACAAAATACTAAAATATAAACATATGTGCTCACTAAAATTTTTTTATCCACATTGACAATGTTTGACCAATGTTAACTATTTTTGACCAAAATTGATAATTTCTAGAAAATTTAAACTGATTAATTCAAAACTGAACCCTTTATACATATTTGAAGCTCTTACACTAGAATTGTAGTTCATTAAATGTGACAATATTGGTGACCTACGAAAGCTGCAAACCTGGAAAGAATTTTGAATATAAGGACTTTGCACGCTCTTTCTTGGCATCAATACCACTCGTAGGTTTCTTTTCCCTTTTTACGTGTAATTTTTGTTTTTAAATCAATGGTAAGCATATACATGATAATGATATATATGATTGGTCTTATTCTTATGCTTTTGCAAATTAGTAGACATTGATTGATCAAATTCCTCTTTTCATTTTTTTTTCTCAAAATGTTTAAGCATATATATGATTGGACATGTAAAAATATTATAACTAGAGTTAAGATCATTGAAGATTTGGGCTCGGAAGTGGTTCAACTGTCTTATGGGCCTAAGATTTGTAGAGCATTCACGAGAAAAGGATTGAGTAGTTACATTTTTCTTCTGATTTTAGAAAAGTTGCAAATCCTTGTGAAAATATCATAGGTTGCATTTGATATTAACCAATGAGACAATAAATATTCAACCCTTGCGTTGAAATCTGTATTGAATTCCAACAGTGATTTACTATCTACACTCATCAAAATTGTATAATGCTTACTATTTAACACTTAATTACAATAGTATATAAAAAAAGAAATAAATTATTTCACTCATTGCTATTCCTTTAAGATTGAGTTTCATTTTGTATTGGACAATTATCTGTGTAAGTTGGGGGACAAAATGACCTGGTAACAATTAAAAGTATAATTTCTATATTTATTTTTTTTCTCACCTATTTTAGTTGCCAAGAAACATATATAATGCAAAACTATCTTGTGTTGTTGCAAGAATTAATTAGGGATGAACCTGTTTTCATAGCTCCGCCCTATGATGAAGACATCTTCATTTTACCTTCCCCAAACATATTCTATTGTTTCTTTGTATTGCTTAGAATTTAAATGATCTAACTCATAATGAGCTTATTTACTTTCCTTACAAATACTGAAACAACTTACGGGTTTTAAGATTTAATTGCACTTCATTTGTTTTTAAGTTTAAATGAGATTCATTGAGCATCTTGTGAAAGTTAGGGCTCATGATTGTCTGTTAAGTGTTAAATGATTTACTTTTAATTTTAAATGAAATTCACTGAGCATCTTGTGGAAGTTAGGGCTTATGATTGTTTATAAAATATTATAGCTTGCATCAATCTTTTTGTTTCTTTTAAGAAAATTAAGGTATCACGTGTTTCATTAATTTTGCAGTTGTCTTGCTTTCTCGCGATTCCTTTACTGCCCCTCCTCCTCCCTTGCCATCAGTTCCATATTTTCCGATGAGGGTTTTGCATTTCATATTAATTAAAGGGAAATTAGAAGGTAAAGATGTTGGTGTATTCTTGGATAGTGGAAGCTTCACTAATATTATTTCACCAACTCATGTGTTTGATTTTAGAATGAGACGTAAATTAACATGGTCGCTTTCCTAAACAGTTATGAGTGATTTGTAAAGAAATAGAATTGCTATAGTTAGGTAGGAAGATCTTTACTTTCACAAGCCACAAAGTGTGAACATGGAATAATGATTATTCTAATACAAATATTAAAGAAAAAAATGAAAAATAATGAATCTTGTTTAATACTTGGTCTTAAGAATACTTGAATCCTGTATATCCTATTTAGAGAGAGATACACTAACCACTAGGATATAGATCTTAAAAAATGAAGAGGAAGAAGATGAAGTTGATGATGAAGACAATGAAGAGGAAGATGACGACGATGAGACAAGACGATGCCATTGTTACAAGCAGATAACACACTTGGGAATTCTATTAATTTATACTATATAAACTACTTTTGTTTTGTGTTCTTAATTAATTCTTTTGTTATGATTAATTATATGTGGTTATGATTTAAGATTATTATCAATTTTGCAGGTATATGTAATTAGGATGAGAAAGGATACAATTTTCATTATGGGCTTTATTTTAATACATCTTTCTTCTATAACATTGTGTTTGTTTTTGGTGAACGATTATAGTTTCAATTTGAAGTGTTAGTGATTTCCATTGAAGTACTAGTTGGCATTATTGGTTAAAAATAAACCACAAAAAAAAGAAAAATGTTGACCCCCCCTCCCAGACACACGAAGAACAATATGAGAAATGGGGATTAACGATAACTAATTTAACTAATTAGAAAGAAAATGAGGACTTCAATCAATAGCTGAGGGCACAGTGAGGTGGGATCAAATCCATTTAGTAAAGCCAGTTATGGTTAAGAACTGGAACATTGTTCACCGGGTAAGTGAAAGTTGTACTCATTTCTTTCAGATCTCAAAACATAGGGCTCTACTTCTTCCTTGCACCTTGTCTTGTCATATATGTTTGTTGCCCCCACCTCCCGAGCTTACCATAAAAAATAGTAAAAGTTGTAATATTAAAACAGAAAGAAAATTAAATAATTCTAAAAAAAACGACAAAATTACACCTAAGCTTAATGGTTATTGTTTTATATTATATTTAGATGGACTGAAAAAATATAAAACTCAAAAATATGCATAATATATAAAAAAAAATTAATATAAAGAAGGAAAAATATTGAAATATTAATATTAAATATAGTATGCAAGTAAAGTTGTAAAAATAAGATAAATATTACATATATATATATATATATATATATATATATATAAAATATTTAGTAAATTCGGTTTGATTTCAATATAATCGAACTTTTTCGGTAAATTTAAACCGCCAACCAATTACTGAATTCATTAAAAAAAAAAGCAAAATGAAATAGAATAGATAAATAATTGATCCAAAATTTTTGTCTGTTCGATTTTGGTTCGGTCTTTTGTTATCTCAAAAATTTTCTCACTTGTAATTAGTCCGGTTGAGTTTGGGTGTACGTATCTCCGATATCTTCTCCTTTACGTTTATAATTTGATTCAATTTTGTTTTAATAATAAATATATAAAATAAGAAAATTATTTTGTGAGAGAATATTTTCAGCCATGGATGGAAAAAAGACTAGTACGTCATTTTGGGTAGGCAGTTGCTCCATAGTCCATGGCATTCCTCTTTCTCCTAGTTTCTTCATTAAGGAGAGAAGATCATTGTTATCGCCTTGAGTGACATTAGCAAGTGCAATAGGTAGGTTGTAATATAAAAATGGAATCCAAGTGTCGTATCCACAAGGACTAAGAATAAACCATTTATAATTATTCAAGCAAATTAATAGATCTGATTTTGTTCCAAATAATTGAGTGAGTGATATGAGTAAACCAATTTTCGTAATAAAAGAAAATGGTTAAAGCCGAGTTTAAGTTCTAGGGAATTAATTAGACAAGTTGCATGAATACAAATTTAAGGAAGCACAGGCTCAAGCAATGCAAGGTCAAACATTTTCAATAAATCTTTTCTTCGTTAATTATTAGCAAGATAAAATACATGGATCTAAGATCTCTTACTTCGTTAGTCACTATACTTGGAACATCCTACATATAGATTCTATGATAACAAATTTACTTGGAAATACCTACAAAAAATAATTATCATACATTATGTTTTTAATGCAGCAAGTTCACGTGGAAATGGAATCAATCAACGATTAATCCCTAAACCAAATGAAAATTCAAGACGAAAGTCTTTTGTATTTTTGAATAAATTCAAAAACTGCCTTACAATAGGAAAAAAGAAAGCCTTATATAGGCTATAGTCCAACCCTAACAAGGAAATCCAACCCTAATAAGGAAGCACAAAAAAAAATTACAAAAATACCTAAAAACTTAAAACTACGGATGAAGGCCTAAATAGCATTTTTTTGGGCCCAAACAAGACCTGTTACGGTAAACCTGTAACAGCCCTTATAGAGCTCGAAAAACAAATTCCATCGAGACATCTTCCCAGATAATTTCAAGAACAGGCAAAGGCATATACAATCCAGTGTTCTGAGATTGCCCTTTGGACGTCTGACATACTTAACAACGCTCCATAACTCTGCCCACATCTCTACGCAAATGAGGCCAATAAAACCTCTCTTCCATTACTGCATAGGTCTTGTCATGACCCAAATGGCTAGCTAGCCCATCACCATGTAAGTCTCGAATTAGTTTCTCCCTCATAGACGACTGAGGGATGCATAACTGGTCCCCCTTCATCAAGTACACATAAAAAATATGGAAATCTGAACAGGGCTGGTTACTAGAACACTTTCCCCAAACCTCCCTAAAATCATCATCTGTCTCATGCAGCTCTTTCAGGTACTCGAACCCCATAATCTCATTGCTTACAGTCACCAACAAGTGAGCTTTTCTACTTATTGTGTCTGCCACTTTGTTCTGCACACCCGCCTTATGCTTCTGGAGAAAATGCACCCACCTGGCATGTATATCTTTACTAATTCTGGTCTGACTATTCAGGTGTTTAAGTGCATCACAATCTGAATACAGCACGAATTCTCGCCCTATTAAGTAATGCTCCCAAGTCCATAGAGCCCTTACGACGGAATAAAACTCTTTATCATATGTGCTCCAATTTTGCCTAGAATCACTCAACTTCTCACTAAAAAATGCAACAAGCCTCTTCTCCTATGACAAAACTACCTCGACGCCAACTCCGCTTGCATCACAGTCAACTTCAAATAGCTTATCAAAATCTGGCAATGCTAGAACTGGGGTAGAACATAACTTCTCCTTCAACAATGCAAAACTAGCTTCAGCCTCCTCACCCCACTGGAACTTCTTCAGGCATTCGGTCAACAGAGCTGCAATCGTGTCTGATGAACCATCTATAAAAACTAGCCAATCCAAGAAAACTCCGCATTTCAGTTACAGTTCTTGGCGCGGGCCACTCTCTAATTGCTTTCACTTTTTCTTCATCCACCTGGATCCCATCAGCACTAACTACAAAACCAAGAAACAACAGCTTCCTACACATAAAGCTACACTTCTTTAAGTTCACATATAGCTTATTTTCCAGCAAAACTGTTAGTATCTGCAGCAAATGCTCAACATGCTCCTGTTCCGATCTACTATAAATCAGGATATCATCAGAATAAACAACAACAAACTTTCCAATAAATGGCTTAAGTACCTGATTCATAACATGCATGAAAGTACTAGGGGCATTTCATAATCTGATTGGCATAACAAGCCACTCATATAGCCCTTCTCTCTTCTTAAAGGCTGTCTTGCACTCATCAACAATTCGAATCCTAATCTGGTGGTACCCACTACGCAAATCAATCTTTGTGAACACCACTGCCCTACTTAACCTATCCAACATATCTTCCAACCTAGGAATGGGGAACGTGTATCCAATGGTAATTTTGTTGATCGCCCGACTGTCAATACACATCCTCCAGCTTCCATCCTTCTTTAGCGTCAATAAGGCAGGTACAGCACATGGACTCATGCTCTCCCAAATGTATCCCTTTTGTAATAACTCCTTAACCTTCTCCTGTAAAATTTCACTTTCCTTCGGGCCCATCCTGTAATGAGGCAGATTCGGTAAACTAGCCCCAAGGATTAGGTCAATACAATACTGTATGTCCCTCATTGGAGGGAGCCCATCTAGTAAGTCATCTGGCATAATCTCCTTGAATTCCTCCATCAACAGCTTCACCTTCTCCGGTAGCTACTCAACATTCTGGCCATCCTCTATTGTCATAACCTGTTTAACAATCAAAGCATGGACAACTTTCGACTCTTTAACCGCCTCTTCCATCTCCTAGACAGATTGGGTAACTATAAGGAAGGATCGTCCTTTCACCTTGGAGGTTTTGGGACTCACTTTTAGGGGCAGTAAAGAGAACTTTGTTAGGATTTGTCACCAGAAATCACCCGATTAAAGCAGAAGAACGCGATGATTTCCTCAAATCCGTGCCCACCAGCAATTAAGATGGAAATTAGAAAAACAAAAAAATTTAATTGAAAGAGATAAATCTCTTACCCGGAATATCTCTTTCAGAGATGGATGCAGACCGCAGGAATCAACTTAGAATCGCTCCTCGTTCACGTGCATGAACGCCTAACGAACACCACCCGTGCTAGTGTCGGAAAACACAAAACTTTGGAGAGGGAGGCTAGGGAGAATTTCGGCTAGATGGATGCTTACTATACTTGGCCGAAATTCCTAGGGTTCTTTAACCCTAGGTGGCCGAAATTCCTAAGGGAATTTTGGCCTAAGCTGGCTCTTCATCTGTGTGGGCTTCTTTCTTTTAATTCAGGCCCAAACCAATTTTAATTAGTCTGGTTTAAACTAATTTCAAGCCCAATTTTAATTTACCCATGTATTTAATATATTACACCAAGTAACATATTATTTACATTTAAATTAAAATCGGTTTGACCAATTAATTTAATCCATCAAATTAAAATATATCATCACAAAATAAATTCATATGTAAACCTATACATATGAATATTTCCAACTAGGAAATAATCTCATAATTAATCCAATTAATTATGAAGAGCCAATCAACTATTAATTTTATTATTATGATCAATCCAATTGATATTTATAATATAATTAATATATACCTCTCTCTCCAGAGTGTATACTCCAAGTATACATGTGATTCCTTAAGTCAATGTTCAGTCGCTCAATGTGTACGATCCTGTGGGCCCATCTTTATGTTGGCAGTGGGCCTGTGGTCCACGGACTGCAGTTCGGATCTAACAAGCCACTGCAGCCCCCAATTAAGATAGAGATGGCAGTCTAACTGTAATCATAACCCTGTAGTTTGAACTTGTATATCCCATGTCATCGATATCGGTGTCCAACACAGAGGCATGGATTGATCACCCTCTTTTGTGTCCGGACATTAACTTGATCCCGAATGCACTGAAGCTCACAAACAAGTTCCAACTCGTTTGGGTGTGGCCACACTCTTATCAATCACATTCATTAAGAGGCTGGTGATATCTTCCCAGTGGACTACTGAGTGACAAATCCCTTCTGCATATCCATAGTGTTGCCATGCTAAGTGACATACCTGAAAGTACCCATACTTGGCACCCTATTACAGGCCTTTTAGGCGTACCCCTAAGTATGCGACCTCACATGCAACATCATCATATGGTCAGGTCAAAGGATCCATACAAGTACTACACGAGAATCACTTGTGATACTATACCATGTGGATTTCTCGTTTACTGGATCTATCCAGTACCATGCCCTTTTTACATGTACCCATTAACTTGGTTGACATCCCATGTCCAATGACCGGTAAGACACCGCCATACAACCAGGTTAATGATAGTCTCTTGTTCCACTCATTCCCAAGACTAGAACAGACTACGGATCTATGGTCATATCGTTTTCCCTATCCATGGTCTTACTGCCAAGTGCATGACACTTGTCATCATGGATATGGATATGTCCATTGGATACTTTATTTAATATATTGCACAAGATAAATATAATAAATGAATTAATGCCTTTATTGATAACACAAATGAATATAATACATAAATCCAATAAATGTATAATACAAATACAAGGACTAATGCCTCGGGGACTAGGGCATATCCAACAAACTTCACCCCATCCTTTTCGACTCTATACACATTCTCTCTGCTCGCATGCTGTGCATCTACATCATACTGCCAAGGCCTCCCAAACAACACATGGCAAGTATCCATATCCACAATATCACAGTACACTTCATTATTATATTTGCTAATGGAAAAAGGTACTTTATAACGATTTGTTACCTGTATCTTCTCAGCTGCTTTAATCCACCCAATTGAGTATGGATTAAGGTGCTTCTCCATTGGCAACTTTAATGCCTCCACCATATCCTTCCCAATGATATTCTCACAGCTTCCACTATCAATGATCAGATCAAATACACGCTCATTGATTATGCTCCTGGTGCGAAACAACTGGTGCCTTTAAGTATTGTTTAACTGCTTTGGGGTTAGCATCAAATTTCTTATCACATATATCTGTTCATCCTCATCATCTTCAACTTCATAACTTGCAATACTCTTCATCCTCCTCCCCATCAGGGCTACAGCTAATTGCGTCATCATTCTTCTCGACAATATTAACTGTTCTTCTATTAGGGTACTCATTCGACCTGTGTCCAGGCTGATTACACCTGAAACACTTCCCAGGGATTGGTCTTGCATAGGGATTAGTGGGTTTTGGTGCTTCCCTCTACTCCATTGGCTTCTTCCCTGTAGCTTTATCCACGCTCGCTCTACCCGAAGTTGTACTTCTGGGACAGATTTACTCTTCTCAGAGTAACCTTTCGTGTACCCCTCAAAACTTCACTTCACAATATCAAACCTATTACCCTTATATTGTTGAAGTTTCAGTTCTACCTTTATGGATATATTCTTGGCCTCACTAAGACTACGCACCACCTACACGCCAATCTTCTTTCTAATCGGTTGACTCAACCCCTCCAAATACTTGGAAACCAACTGTGCTTCAGTCTCATGAACATCATTCCACTCAACCAGTCATATAAACTCTGTAGTATAATCATGGATAGTTCTCTGCCCCTGACGACATCTCTAGTACTGCTCATAGTGTTCAGGTAAAAATTCCCTCTGTAGCAATTGCTTCATTATGTATTAGGTCCGAACAGGTTGCATACCATCTCGATACCTCACATTCTACAATCTCTCCCACCATGTATAAGCACCACCCTTTAACCTATCAGCCACCAGCTTCACTCTCCTATCCTGTGGTATCTCCATGTACTCAAAGAAATAATTGACTTCAGCTAGACAATCAAGGAAATCCTCAATACCCAGATTACCACTAAAGCTAGGGATATCAACTTTTAACTTGAACTCATGATCTCCTTGTTCATACCAGTTATTATTGCGACCACGACCTCCTCTACCACCTTACCTGAAAGGTCTACCTTCTCCAAATACATCTTCCTCCTCCTCTTCAGTTTCATCCTCATAGGCCTGACACAGATGATGATTTTCGGCAAAAGGCTGATTGAGAGGTTCCCCCCGATCAAACTCATCTCGAGGTTGTATCCTTTCAATATTCCTTACCGTTGGCTTCGATCCTGAGGGCATCAAGTCGATCCAAGATTTGGTCCAAGCGCTCATCTAAACATTGGGTAGTCACCTGGATAGTCTACCCATTCAGCTTTAAGGCTCGAATAGCCGCCCCTTGAGCCTGTTGGGTGGCTTACAAGGCTTCCACATCCTGAACAATGTTCGGGGTATGACTGTGTTCTCCGTCGTCTCCTGCCATTTGATTACGACAAAAACTCAACCTACTCTGATACCGACTGATGCAGCAAATTTGCGTGGACACAAAATCAATCAATAATTAATCCCTAAACCAAAAATAATGAAAATTCAAGACGAAAGCCTTTTGTATTTTTGAATAAATTTGAAAACTGATTTACAATAGGAAAAAAGAAAGCCTTATATGGGCTATAGTCCAACCCTAACAAGGAAATCCAACCCTAATAAGGAAAACACAAAAAAAAATTACAAAAATACCCAAAAACTTAAAACTGCCGGATGAAGGCCTAAACAGCGTTTTTTGGGCCGAAACAAGACCTGTCTGTAACATCCCTTATAAAGCTCGAAAAACACATTCCATCGACACATCTTCCCAGATATTTTTAGGAACAGGCAAAGGCATATACAATCCAGTGTTTTGAGATTGCCCTTTGGACGTCTGACATACATTACAACGCTCCACAACTCTGCCCACATCTCTATGCAAATGAGGCCAATACAACCTCTCTTCCACTGCTGCAAAGGTCTTGTCACGACCCAAATGGCCAGCTAGCCCACCACCATGTAAGTCTCGAATTAGTTTCTCCCTCATAGACTACTGAGGGATGCATAACTAGTTCCCCTTCATCAAGTACCCATCAAAAATGTGGAAATCTGAATAGGGCTGGTTACTAGAACACTTTCCCCAAATCTCCTTGAAATCATCATCTGTCTCTTATAGCTCTTTCAGGTACTCGAACCCCACAATCTTATTGCTTACTGTCACCAACAAGTGAGCTCTTCTACTTAATTTGTCTACCACTTTATTCTGCACACCTGCCTTATGCTTCTGTAGAAAATGCACCCACCTGTCATACATATCTTTACTAATTCTGGTCTGACTATTCAGGTGTTTGAGTGCATCGCAATTTGAATACAGCACGAATTCTTGCCTTATTAAGTAGTGCTCCTAAGTCCATAGAGCCCTCACGACGAAATAAAACTCTATATGTGCTCCAATTTTGCCTAGAATCGCTCAACTTCTCATTAAAAAATGCAACAGGCCTCTTCTCTTGTGACAAAACTGCGACGATGCCAACTCCGCTTGCATCACAATCAACTTCAAACAGCTTATCAAAATCTGGCAATGCTAGAACTGGGGCAGAACATAACTTCTCCTTCAACAATGCAAAACTGGCTTCCTGAAATTAAAGTTACTTATAATAAATAATTAGACTCCTATGCAAAAAGTTACGTCTAATTGAAGATTTCCTAAAATTAAAGTTACTTATTTCCTCTCTTGGGCCTACGATCCCTTTTCTTTCTTGATTCTCAGTCTAGTAACTCATTCGCTACCAGCTCAGCATCAGTTTTAGTAAGCAATTAATCCAAGATAAATACTCTTGGCATGCAATCTACTTGAAACATCCGTTAGTATACTACATCTATTTTATGGTATTTCTGTAGTTATGATTTGGAACATCCTTTCTCATATTCTACTCATTAAGAGGTGATCAATCTCAATATAATTTAATTGCACCATAAAACAATCACATAAGAATGATTACTCATAAATAACAAAGAAATAGACTATTTACTCATGTTGCCTAGAGCTTAAGCCTTCTAGAAAGGAACTACTCACTTTACATGAGTAGTTGTTGCCTCAAACTGCAATAAAAGGTAATAGGATAAGCAAACAAGAGAAAATTATATTAATTGGGAAAATAGTACAAAATGATTAGGTGGAGCACCACCCAATCTAATGAAAAGATAATTCAAAAAGGGATCCCCCAACTGCCCAATGACAATTGTTTAAATAGCACTCTTGCGACCCAAGAGTAGAATAAAATATTAAACAAATAAGCACAAGTGGACACTTAGGACAAAAAGCTATAGGTTGGTTGGTTCATTATAAGAAAAATCCAAAAAGACATGAATCCAGAGATAACATTGATCCTATAACTCTAACAATATAATATAAAGCACATTCTCTTCTCTCTCTAACGTGTCATTCTCTAGCCATGTGCTGGTGGGTGGTTGTTACAGGTGTTGCTGCTTACTGCTGTCACCTTTCTTTCTATATGCTTGTTCTGACAACTTGTTGGACTACATTCCTTTTAAAAATAGTTGCAATGTGGCTCATTCCAGCAACCTAGTCATGAACCTTCTCATCTTACATGACTAGGTTGCATGCATTTGCTTTAACATCTTCAAGCAACCTGAAAATGACTCTTTTAGCCAAATTGTTCTTCAAATTAGATCTATTTTAATTCAATTTACACCCAAATAATTAGGTATAATTTTCACTTATCAACCATAGAAATCTGATGCAGAACCATGCAAACCTCTCCTTTCCTGCATACTTAATCCGATCTAGAGGCTAAATTATGATCAAGCATTTGAAGAACTTTTCAAAATTTCTCCCCTTTTCATCAACTAAGCATCCTTCTCTGACTCTCCTTAAACCCTATCAAAACCCTTTCCCCCTCAATTTCTTCCTTACTTTTTATTTCTTCGCACAAAATCCATCCCACCCGTAAATCATATCTTTATGCCTCTTTTTACGCACTCTTATACACCTTTACTCAGTAGCAGAGTCAGGACTTGGCTCTTTAGGAGAGTAAAAAAAAAAGGACATCGGCTGCTTACCGCTGACCCGAAAGGTATTTTCAAGGCCAACAAACACCCTTACTAAAATTATTTTCAAGAATTATTATCATAGTTATTTTAGTTCTAGTAACAAACTCATTTATATCTCTAATTCCTAAAATAAAAACACAAACAAAATATTAAACATAAGTTTAAATTTATAATCTACCAATTTCAATCCAAGTTAGAACACAAATTAATTAATTCAATATTAACTTTTTAATTAAATAATTAATTCAAGTTCAATCTAAAATACATATAAATTAAACCAAATTATAGATGTTGTTTACAAAAATTAAGTAATTTAGCAATTCTATTTGGTATAAAACAAATAAATAACTAAACTCAAATTACAAACTTTAATTTATTAAATTCAAGAGTAATAATTAAATAAATATTTACCTAAGTAAAATTGAGAATATTTATTAAAAATAATTGTAAATTCTGATTAATTAATACTTTATAAAAAGTGAAAATTTTGAATAAAATTAATATTTGATAAATAAATTAGATAAAAAAAATACTTGATTGTTTAAGAAAGAAAAAGATAAAGAGAAAAATGGGAAACAAAAGTAAAAGGGCGCGTGGTAACTGGGCCTTCCTAAGTTTTTTAATCTTGGAAAATTGTCAAAAATACCTCCGTTTTAGGTTTTGTTTTGGACTCATACCTTTTCAAAATTACTTTTCTGCTTGTTTTTGCTTTCATAATTGTTGAATTACCTTTTTTCTTAATTCATATATTTTATACATGTTTCTCTTATAAAATTTTCTTTCAAATTTTTCAAAATTACTCAAATACGTGATTCTACTTTGTCCACATTTCTCTCTCCTCTTTTTATAATTTTAATCTAATTTTGCATGTATCTTTCAATCCGTTTGTTTTTTTGTTATGCGACTTTAGAAAGTTTTTTTTTCTCTTTGAGACAAGATATATATGTATATATTTTTTCTGATATTTTTTTTTCATTAAGGTCTAACTAATTATACATTTATATCTTAAGCTATCACTAGGTATAATCAGTATAATAGTGTATCTTAAGGTATAATTAAAATATAATCATTGTAATATATAAATCAGTTGTTTAATGGGTATAAACTAAGATTGAATATGTCAAAATATTGTTTATGTCACAATGATTATGAGATTAAAAAAACAAAGATATACAACGATACAGTGGCCTACTTTTTTTTCATATTTTTAATTGAACTTGACCGCTTTAATGGGTATAAACTAAAATTGAATATGTCAAAATATTGTTTATGTCATAATGATTATGAGATTCAAAAAACAAAGATATACAATGATACAGTGGCCTATATTTTTTTCATATTTAATTGAACTTCACCCCTTTTACCAATATGATATAGTCATATTTGGTGAAGATATTTTAGTGTTGCAATGAGTAATTTGGAGCGGCTGCAATTGTTTTGATGAATCATGAGATGAGGTCGACTTTGTATTTTATTGCTTCATTTGTTAACAGTGAATACTATTATTAAAGGCAGAATTCGCATAATCAATTTTGACTGTAAATCAAATGATTTATAAAAATTTTTTTTTCTCATGCATGTGCTTGGCCCTAATTCCCAAAACATACCTTTTTAAGGTTGAATTGGCTACACAAGTTTAATATGATTTTGTTCTATGAATTGAAATATGTAGCAGCATAAATCTAGTTTATCAGTATATCAGAAGATAAAACTAAATTATAATTAATGTATCAGTGAATATAACTAAAGTATAATCAGTATATCAGTGAATATAATTAAAGTATAATCAATATATCAGAATGTATAATTAATGTATAATCAGTATATCAAAAGGTATAATAAGAGTATCAAAGATATAATTAAAGTATAACTAAGGTATAACAGTTATACAAAGGTAAAAGTAAGGTATAATAAGAGTATCAAAGGTATATATATATATATATATATATATATATATATATATATATATATATATATATATATATATATATATATATATATATATTGTATTAACTAGACCTGTTCATGGGCTCAAGGGCCCGCCTAAGCCCAGGCTCCAAGGGCCGGGCTTGGGCAGCCAAAATATGATATAGGCTCGCGTAAACCCGAGCCCGTAAAAGCCCATACAAAATAGGACTGGGTTTGGGTTGTTTATTAATATGGCCTGCCGGCCCAAGCGTAGTCCGCATATTAATAAAAAAAATTAAAAAAATAATTTAATATATAATAATAATTAAAAAATATATAATTAAAATAATAATATTATAAAAAGTTAAAATAAAACCCTAAATTCCTCTTTGCTCTATCTGTCTCTTTTCTCTGTCTGTCCCTTTTCTCTATGTTTCTCTACTACTACCCTCTCTCTACTACTGCTCTGCTTAATCCCACCGCTAGTCCGTCTACCATAGCCTCCACCACCAGTCCGTCCAACACAGCCTCCACTGCTAGTCCATCCATCACTATCAACTCCTCACCTCTAGTCTGTCGACCATAGTCCATTCGCCTTCTTCTTCACTTCCACTTTCCACCGCTAGTCTATTGACCACTACTTCCGTTCGCCTTCTTCACTTCCACCACCAATCCATTGACCACGGCCTCCATCGCCACCAGTCCTTCCACCACATCTACTGATTTTTGAAGTATTGTTATGAGTATTTTTTATTTCTTAAGCACTAATTTTTCATAATAATAATTAGATTAAAGTGGATCTGAAATATTAATTAGAAATTGGTTCCTTTTGATAATGATTAGATAATAGGGTGCTTTCTAATTACATTTTATTCTACTACAAAGCTTAAGGGTCAGTTTTTTTTTGTCATTGTCCTCTTGGTGTCTTGGAAATTCTTGGCTTCTTCGTTTGTTACTTATGTGTGCTCCTCCCTAGTTCAGGGATTGTCATTGCAGCTCTGAGTAATTGCTTTTTATGAGTATTTAGTTTCAAAACAAACAGATCATTTTGATGCAAACAATGCTCATTTAACTAATCTATTATATCATACGACTACCTATTTATTGAAGTTCTGTTCGAAAATGATAAATATCTATGATTGTGATGATTGGACATTCCTGCTTGAATGATTAGTAAACAAAAAAAAAAAAACCTTGTGAGTGATTTTTTATTTCTTAAGCACTGATTTGAGTTGTAATAATTAGATTGAAGTGGATCTGAAATATTAATTAGAAATTGGTTCCTTTAGATAATGATTAGATAATAGGGTGCTTTCTAATTACATTTTATTCTACTGTAAGTCTAATTATGTTAAGGTGATTTCTAATTCAATTGAAAGAAAGTGATTTCAACAAAATGATTTGGGATAAAAAAAAAGTGCTTTAGGATCCAGTGCTTTATATAATAATTAGATTAAGGTGTTTTCTTTATTTCATTGTTTTGAAAGTTCAAGTAATCAAATTCTTATTCTTTTTTCCATTGTTTAGGATGGCTAAAGTCCCAATGTGTGGCGATAAGATAGATGAAACAACTACTGTTTCTACTGCTCCATCTGATGCATCTATTGCTGTTGTTAATGCTTCTACAAAACGAACAACGGCTACAGAAAATACATCAGCAAATGACACTACTGGTGAGACTAAATTGAAGCGTTCAAAGAGAACATCAAAAGTTTAGGACGATTTTACTCTTATAGATGATAATGCTAAAGCTATTTGCAAACACTGTAAGCGTACTATTTCCACTATAACTACGAGTGGCACTTCACATTTGAGTCGACATTTAGTTCTTTGTAAAAAAAAAGGTCAACACTGATATAAAAAAGTACTTAGTTCGTTCTGATTCAACTCAAGGAGGCCAAAATACTCTTAGGACTTATAAGTATGATACTGATGAATTGCGCAAATGCATTTGTTTGTTCATTATAGAAGGTAATCATACATTTTCTATGGTTGAAGAGAGGGGTTTTAGGATTATGTTGTCAAGAGATAATCCTCAATTCAATCCATTTAGTAGGCATACTTTACAGCGAGAGATTATGCATTTGTATAATTGTGAGAAAGAGAAAGTTTTAGAAATGCTTAAGAGTACGAATGGGCGCATATGCATAGCTATTGATAATTGGAGGTGTGAGCACTCTAGAGATGAATACAGTTGTGTCAATGCTCATTTTTTTAGATAATAATTAGAGATTGCAAAAGAAAATTGTTCAGTCTAGGGAATTGACACCACCATTTCTAGGTAGAAGTATTGCTGATGATATTTGCTCGACTTTAGTCGAATGGAATATTCAAAGTAAGGTTCTCACAGTCACAGCAGATAATGCAAGCTACAATGATGTTATGATAAAAAGTCTTAAAGTGCATCTTGTAGGAAAGAAGTTTCTAATTAGGGATGGTGATTTTTTCCATGTAAGATGTTGTGCGCACATACTAAATTTGATTTTTCAATCTGGTTTGATAGTAATTAGGGATGCTTTAGATAAAATTCGTAATATGGTGAAATTTATCTATAGGTCTCCTATTCGAGAAAAGAATTTTTTTGATCTTGCCAAAAAGAACTTTGATTTTGAGATAAAGAGGAAATTTAGGCTTGACATGCCTGTTAGATGGAACTCAACATTTAAAATGATTGATCATGTGTTGTATTTCTGAACGGGAACATGGTTGAATGTATTTGCCCTTTCGAGTTCTAAATGGGATGATTTAGCTTTGATTCACAAGTTTTTGAATGTCTTTTATGATGTGACTTGTATTTTTTCTGCTGTGAAAAATCCAACAACAAATATATATTTTCTTGGCGTATGGTTGGTACAAAAAGCTTTGTTGGAAGTTGCTCAAGTTAAACATAGTGTGTTGAGTGATATTGTCATTCCTATGCAAGCTAAGTTTGATAAGTATTGGCTTGAGTTCAATGAGGTTTTGTGTGCTGCTGCATTGTTAGATCCTCGATACAAAGAGAAATTTTTGCTTTATTGTCATAACAAGATCTATGGAAATGAGCAGGCTCGTAGTTATGTGGCCAAAGTTGTGCGTGATTTGTATTCTTTGTTTGAGGTATACAAGAATTCTATGGGTAAGAGGATAATTGAGGGGTCTTATACTAGTTCTACTAGTATTAGGACTATGATTGGTGGGAAATCAGGTTTGGTTTGTAGTGATTATGCTTCATTTATGTGTGATGGTGTGGAGAAATTTGAATTGGATCTTTATTTGGCGGAGCCTCCTCTCAAATTAAAAGAAGACATAGATGTTTTAGATTTTTGGAGTCGATATTCAGTTAGGTATCCAGAACTTTCTAGAATGGCTCAAGATATTCTGCTGATTCCAGTTAGTTTTGTTGCTTCGGAGTCTGCTTTTAGCACATCTGACAAAGTTATAACAAGTACTCGGAGTTCATTGAATTCGGAAACAGTTCAAGGTCTTATGTGTTTGAGGGATTGGCTTAAACCTCAAGGTATATTTGTATGTTTTTTATTTTTCAATTGATATGTGTTGCAAAGTGTAGAAACCTGACTTTGGACTTGTTTCTTTATAGATAATGATGATTTCACACATGAAGATTCAGATATTTCAAGTGAAGATGAAGATGACATGATAAACATTAATTGAAGATCAAGTGAAATTATGAAGTGGAATTATATATATATATATATATATATATATATAATTCCACTTCATAATTTCACTTGATCTTCAATTAATGTTTGGAATTATGGAATTGTGTTTTTTGTGGAATTATTATTATTTTTTTTAATGTTGTGGAATTATGTTGTTTTGAATGCTATGTTTTATTTTTATTATTGTGTAAGCCCGAGCTCGAGCCCAGCCCTAGCGCAAAAAAATTTTAGACGGGCTGGGCTGGGTTTGGTCTGAACATTTTTAGGTGAAAGCCTGTAAGGCCTGGCCCGAACCCAGCCCAGGCTGGCCCATGAACATGAATAGTATTAACCACAGGTATCCTCATTGAGATAATCTTGTTCGGGGTTTAGTCACAATTAAGGTTCCTCATCCCTCCCTGCGGATGTGTTTAGTAGAATTCAAACCTGAGTCTCTTCCTACATATTCAGTATGCATCGTCAACTGAGCTATAAACCGTAGGTTATCAAAGGTATAACAGTTGTACAAAGGTATAATAAGAGTATTAAAAGTATAACTAAGGTATAGCAGTTGTACAAAGGTATAACTAAAGTATAATAAGAGTATCAAAAGTATAACTACGGTATAACAATAATTATACCTTAGTTATATCTTAAGATACACTATTACAGTAATTATACCTTAGTTATATATTAAGATACACTTTTACAATGATTATATATTAGTTTTACCTTAAGATACAATATTACAGTGATTATACTTTAATTATACCTTAATATAAATTATTATAATGATTATATCTTAGTTATACTTTAAAATACAAAGGTATAATTACTTATACTTTGGTAAAAAAAAATTATCGGAAAGAATATATACATATGTATCTTGTTTCGAATAGAAAGAAAAAATTAAAAGAAATTTATTAAAGTCGCATGATAAAAAAATAAATAAATTGAAAGATAAATGTGAAATTATATTAAAATTATGAATATATGAAAGAGAAATGGGGGAAAAGTTATCAAAAGTTTAAAAGAATTTTGGCAAAAATTTAAAGTGATAAAAAGATTGAGTTGGCCAAAATGTAATTGTTTATCCTTTAATCTTTCCCAACACAGTGGTTTAACTAGAAGAAAAGAAAAAGAAGGGGTCATCTTCTTCACCAAAAGCTGAACAACAACGCTGCCGCTCCGCCGTTCGATAGCAGGAACCAAAGGGCCAAAGGAAGGCCGGTTTTTATTGCTTGCCGCATCCAGAAGGTTTGTTCCTGCATAAGGCCTTCATCTCTCTGATTTGGGGGTGGCAAAATGCTCCCCAAAATCCCTAATTCAAGGGGCGAAGGCCGCCGGCTAAACACCCTCTAGTGGGGTTTTTCCCGGCGGCTGGAGGGGCACCGGCACCCCAAGGCCGCCCCTTCCCCTCCTCCCAACTGGAACATGAGTTATCATTTCGTTGCATGTACATATCCATGCTTTGAACGATCACACATGTCTTAGTTTAGGGTAACTTGTCGAAAATACAAATGTTCAAAATCATTAAAATAAATTTAATTTCGACGATATTGGCATCCTTAATGCAAGTTCATAGGCTGTTCTGCTTATATCCCTTGGTATTGTGAATCAGGATTTTGAATTGCATCAGATACCTGTTCTTGTTTGTGAAAATGAACAAGAACCAGTAAATCTAAAGGTCACAGTTGTTTCTATTTATGAAATTGAATATTAGATATTGCCGAGTTCTTGTTTTTATACCAGTGTTAGCGTCTGCTCTAATATTCTTCAGATGGTTCTAATTCTAATTTTGCTTTCGGTTGCTTTCTCTTTCAGTGAATGTTTTTATGCAAAGTCTTTGATGTAGAATTATTATGCGAAGTCACTTTTGATGAAAGCTTAGAAATCTAACTGAAACAGAACCTGACAATAGTTATCCTATATCTTTGTCAACTGGCAACTTTTGTTTTGCTGTCCTGTGCCTTAATTACCTCGTATTCTTGATTTTGTTGTTGTTTCTAAACTGATGCTTTCAGTTTAGTGCAAAAGATTAGAGTCCAATTATCATCAGATCAATATTTATATGATGCTTAATATTATAACATCATTTCCAGAATCCTATGATCACTAGGATTTGCTTGTCAATTTGAGTAGAGATATTGGACCTTAATTATCATTTGTTGGATCTCTTTTTCTCCTTGGTTACTGATTGTTACTGCAAGTTATAAGCATGATTAAGTAGTGCAAAAGATGTTGTCGGGAAAAAAAAAAAAAAAAAAGTAGTGCTAACGATTGATTTATGAAAAGGTGATTATTTCTCCCTTGGAATTTTAATTATCTTGTATTTTGATACCAAAAACTCTTAATTTGTAGTCAAAATTGCTGAACGATTGGTGCAGATTCAAACAACTAGTATATAGTATCGTTTTTTGGGTCCCTTTACACAAGAAATTTTGAAGCTGTTCAATTTTTAAGAGTGAGGAGAAACTAATTCACCATGAATGGACGTTCAACAATAATGACCTTTTTTGTCCTGGCTTTTTCTATTATCATTATTATTTTTGGAACCCGTGCTTTCTGAAAAATCACTTCCTGATGTATGGATCTCTATGTCCTTAGAATGCAATTTTTTTTCATTTGTTCCCCTTTCTCCCTATTTTGTGCTGTCTCAATATTTATTTATTAGCTGGGTGGTACATATATGTACTGCAGTGGATCCCCTTTTTCTTGGCTTTTTAGTCTCCTTTTGAAATCGGAAATATTTTCTGTTTTGATATTTTTTTGGTTTTGCTATTTGCAGTTTGCAGCAATCAACAAAATTAGGATGGAGTTAGCAGACAAGGCTGTTGGATTTTTGTTATCGTTCATCAGTCTATCAATTTTCACATATTATACATTCTGGGTGATTATCCTGGTGAGTTGAAGCTATTATGAATTCATACATATATTTAATAAGCTGAGTTGTGATTTTTGATATTTGGTGATCTGCAGCCATTTGTGGACAGTGATCACTTCATACACGGGTATTTCCTATCACAAGAATATGCCATACTGATACCTGTGTTTGCTGGTGTAGCTCTTCTTTCTTTGTTATGTGTGTTTATTGGAATGGTGATGCTCAAATCCAAAAAGAAGAAGGCATAATTTATGCATTTATTTGCTTCACAATATTTTGAAAATTGGAATATCTTGTGCCAATGAGTTCAATTGCATGACATTTTCAACACAATGATGCATGGATTTCTTTTATCAGCACTGATATTGCCAAAAAAATTTCTCCAAGGAGGAAGTTATCGCTTGAGCTCATCTATGTAGTTATTACTATTTTCTTTGTCTTTTATTTAAGAGAAACACTTCAAGTCCTTCAAGGAAGAAAAAAATAAGAAAGTGACCATGTCTTGGGTCTAATCAAGTCCAGCCCATGTAGGGAGATGTACTCAAAATTCGATTTGACTGGATGGAGTTTTATCTTCTTCATTTTCGAACTTGAACTTCATATTATGCTTTGATAATCTTAGTATGATTTGATGCAATTTGATCAACTCATATTATTTCTACAATCAATATACCATGAAGATTCTTTTTATTATCATCAATTCATCCTAGATATATGGTATTATAACGCCCATGAATCTCGCTTGGTTGTATTTGTTTGATTTGAATATAGTGAAATATCTTCTGTACACTGAATTTCAGTGTGCAAATAATTCTACTGGTTGCTTCATCCAACAATAAGACTGCTGTGGCTTTCTTGTTACTTGTTAGGGTTATGTTCCAACTTCAATGGCCATGCGTGTCCCTTTTTCAGTTTGCCTTACCTTTTTTTTTTCTTGTTTAAATTTTTAGTGTGGGGGGTTTGATTGATTTCTTTTGGTTCCCAATTTGCATGTAATTTGTTATACTAAATTTTCATATTATTTTGGGAAAGAGAAGCATTATAAAGAATGGGTCATCAAATCCTTGAAACTCCATTTGTGTTTCTTTCAAATACATAGAAAAGAAAAAAAAAATCTTACTAGTTTGAGATTGAACGTGGCTTAGGGTTAGTTCCTTACGAGAACTATTCTTCATGGTTTATTAAGTGCAAAACCATTCAGTCAGAAAAAAAAAAAAAAAAAAGTGCAAAACCACAAGTCAATATTTGTTTGATATTCTATTTATTGAGATATGTTTTCTGAGTATTTGTTTGAATATTAGAGCCTTATTTTAGAAAGAAAATACTTTCATTGAATATCCAAGAGAAGCATGTGTCAAATAAAAAGAGGCGGTACAGAAACCGACACACCTCAGTCAGTCACGACTCACAAGACCTGAAGCCTGAGTGACAAATCGAGGCTTACAAGCGGAGAATGATCCAGCTAATATTTTACAATCTTCAATGATATGACCTAGTACATTAGGAAACGAGACAGACACGTTAAGAGCTTGGCACGCCACTTGTTAATCGAGTTTCAAAATAATCGGATCAAAGTTTCTGAGCAAAAGCTGACTTCTTTGCTAGATGATGCCTCTAAAACTGCCGAAACATTATTTGCACAAAGAGGACCATTCGCTGCAGTAATGAAACTGCCACTTGTAGCGAGGCCTAATTCTCCTATTTTGTGCTATAGGAAAAAGACACCATTGACATTGCATTTGATAAATTAGGCCACTGATCAGCCCTTGCAACTGGTACCAGGGCAAAGTCACTACCACTGTCGCCTAGTGCTTTGCCAAGCACGATTGTATCCCAAAGCATCACATGTGTTGTTGAATGATCCTTTGCGTTGTTGTGTTTTTTCAACGTTCAGAAAATAATAAATTTTCCTTAAAAGTGTTAAAATTAATACGTAGTAAAGAGCATTTTTGTCTAATAAATTCTCTTATTGTTTTCTCTCTTTTTTTTTTTCCACTGGTTTATCTAAATATTAGTGTCACTTCCTCTGACCAGCAAAACCAACACATTTGGTTGTTGCTTTTCTCGCTAGACCAACAAGGACTAAGGGAGAGCAAAGGTCTGTTTGGTTCTTTGGACCGAACTAAACCTAGATACTAACAATGAAAATAGTTAGGACTGAACACCGAACCTAATAGAGTTCGGTTCGGTTTGAACTGAATAGAAATATTTAGGTTTGGTTCGGTTTAAGAAAAACCTAATTGAGATATTTGAAATTATAATCTAAAGTATAAAGTATCAACGATCATTCAATCTAATATAAAGTATAAATGAACACCACTAAAGAGTTCGAAATTACAATCTAATATATTAATTATAATCAAACTTTAGATTACAATATTTAACAAACCAAAATGATAAACCAAATTATGATTTTTTTTTTTTTAGGTTCATTATAGTAAAAATCAAAAATCAAACCTAAAACCAAAATTATCTCATATAAAGATTGGAAACTGAACTGAATTTATTTAGTTCGGTTTGGTTCGATTTTATTGGTTTTTTTAGGCTCACTTTGGTTTTTTAGGTTTTTTTTGCTCTCCCCTAACAAATAAGACAACTTCTTCATTCTCTCTCACTTTTCCTTTGTTGAAAATAAGAGCAAAAATTGAATGGATAAATGTCCCACAAAAGCAATTAAAAGTAAGTTGATCTAACAATTAATCATTTTATCAAAATCAATAAATAAATTGATATTTGTTACCAAAAAAAAATATAAATTGATCGTTCAATTTACATTATTATTTTATATATTATTTAATTTAGTTAATTACTATATATTTATGGTATTAAATACTATTTATGTTTATCATTATATTATAGTTAATAAATTGTGAACAATTAATCAATCACTTTTACTTAAACTAGTTATTTCATACGTTTTTATATTTGTTTTTAAACTATTTTGTAATTAATTTTTATTGAAATTGAATTATTTAATATTTTTTATTGTAAATACTTCGATCATCATGCCGCCCTTCCTAAAATAAGGTCAAGCCAAACTGATATTCACTATACACAAAACTGAATATATATGAGAAATTGCACATTGAGTTTTTATTATGGTAATTAGTGCATTTTTTCTGAACAAGAAAGGTGTACAGTTGGTGTTGGAGTATTCTCGAGACTAAATATTACACCTTTATTAAAAAAAATTATTAACATTAGGTATAGTAAATAGATTTTTTTTTTTTTTTTAAATCCAGCTTTATGATAAAGTAATGTTGGATCTGCATTCGTGGAAGTTCTAAAATAAAATCAAATTGCGAGATCATAAAAATTAATTTTGATTTGTAATAATGAAAATGAAAAATATTTGGTTATATAGATTGATTCAATTGAAATCAAGGGCAGGGAGAATTAAGAAAAGCAACAGAAGAGATAGCGCGTGAGAACTCACTCAAATCAATCTTGCCATCTCCGTCCCTATCTGCTTCTTCCATCATCCCATTCAATTCTTGTATTGTAAGCGGATGCCCTATTTTGCCCATCGTACGGGCCAATTCAGCTGCCGTTATGAATCCATTTCCGTCTCTATCAAATATCCTGAACATCTTCTTCATCTGCTCTTCGCTGTACTCAACTGGCTTTTTTGGCGCCACCACCACCGCTGCAAGCTCACTGAATTCTATTAAACCGTTACTGTTTGTATCGGCCCTCCGGATCAGGATTTGTAGCTGCTCGGCGCTCGGTTTCAACCCCAATGAGTTGAGGAGTGAGCCCAACTCCGATTGCGTTAGGCTTCCGTCGTTGTTTCCGTCGAAAGAAGGAAATATCTCTTGTAGCTCTGTTATTTTCTCTTCCTGTTTCTTCTTGCTCATTTTTTAGTTCAATAGTTTGTTGTGAAATAATTGAATTTGATTTTGATAATATTGTCCCGGCCATTATAGGTGAGATTGATTCCAAATGTCGGATCCAGTTAATCAAAGGAAGGTTCAATTGAGGAAATGAATAAATTAAATTAGATTCAAGTGTATTGACCTTTTCTTTTCATTTTAATTTTTACACATCTTTCATTTTATACTATCAACTCGCCAACTCTTGACATAGTATTAAACCTTGAACATATGGTAAATGAGACTGTATAGTCCACAGTTCAAGCAAAAAGAATATTTACATATTATCTACGTTCATATATGTTTTATATTATAAAATGTCTGTATTATTCCAGCTAGAGTGATAGTTTAGAGTGATAGTTTTTGTTTTTTTTTTTCAACTCAAAAATGGATCATTGAATTAAATCATGCGTTAACAAACTGTGAATAGTATCAGAAGGATCTCTTGATGTAGTACAAGTAGAATAAGAACTTAAATTTAAACTAGCTAAAGAATGAGCCACTTGGTTCGCATTCCTTCGTACAAAAAAAAAAAAAAAAAAAAAAAAGACTTCAAGAGAGCAGTACAATTATCAATAATCAAACTAAGAAATGTTATTGATCCAAACGGTTAGTCAAGCTTTCTGGAAATGAGAAATAACAAGACGAGAGTTGTTCATAAAAATAAGCAATAGGGATGGATTAAGGAATTAGAACTCTTGTGATCATTTTCTTACAAAAGTAGTTTAGTGGCACCTATGTTGCGAGGCAAAGTTGAGCAACCGATTTGTGAAATTTAACTTTTTTATTATTATTATATTGAAAGAGTAATTAATATACTAGTCTACAGGTTTGTCATATTAGACCAATTAGCCTGTCTATTTTCAAAAATATATCAGTCTTTGAGTTTTGTGAAAAAACAACTCAATTCATATTTTTGTTAGTCAATAGTTACATTTTATAGAAAAAAAAAAAAAAAAGGAAAAAAGAAAGACATCTTGTATATATTAGTTGTGGATGAATCAAATTACATGATTATATTTTAGTGGTGGTAATAAATTTGTGTTATTACTGCATGTCCAACATCACAGATGATTGAAATAAACAAATCAAATGTCCAATGTAAATAATTAGGTTTTTTTTTTTTTTAAACTAATATAGTATGTAATAAAATTAATTAATTTTCAGTTGTTTCATCAATATTAATTTTGATATGATAATTACTTGTATTTAACTAGTCGATCATTAATCAATAATTTAAATAATGTAAAAGAGTATATGATACTTAATTAATGAATATACATAATAATTATAAAAAGACAAACTTGTTATTTTTAATTGGTATGCATAATAACATTTTACCAGCAAAATTATAGATGGATGGATTAGCAATTGATTTGAGCAAAACTCATGAACTCTAATGTATTTTTTTCTTTTTACATAGAGGAACTAATTAACTAGCGTCACATGCATAAATTTAAATCATAATAAACTTTTGATTCCAGCCAAATTGACTTAATAATTAAGCTTTTAGCCTAATTAAATTTGAGAATGAGTATATTGAGAGTTTAAGTGGCAGATAAGTTAGAGCTTGCTTCAGCAAGATTTGACTATCAACACTTTCTTTTTACAATGAAATAGTAAATCGTCAATACAGAAATACCAATATAATACTAACATTTTGTAACTTCTTTTTCTACAGTTGTCAGGTTTAATATCTAACTTGAGCCCTTGACCTCTCAGTTAAAAAGAAGATGTCTTCTACCACAATGACATAGCTAGAGAAGCCTAACATTCTGTACCTTAATCATGTCGACTATTCAACCATTCTCTTCTATCTTAATTTCAAAAAAACTATTCTCAGAAGTCGGAATTGTTCACTGAAAATTGTGATTTCATGTTGTGCATCATAAAAGTAAGTCAAGAGATCAGCTAATAAAAAGTAAGGTTGCTATCCAGTAGAGATCAGCTAATAAAAAGTAAGGTTGCTATCGAGTATTGGTCTTCTTGTCAAATAATTCATTCATGATGCTCAGAAACATCATTTGACAACTAACTTGAAACTGATTAGGTTGTTACAGAAAAAGACGAAGAGCCATGTAAGTTACAACAATAATTTCTATTAAGATATGCGAATAGACCTTTTTCCCATCTAGGAAGTTGAACAAAAATACAGATGCAGTGGACTTATAATCAAAACTCCAACTTTTGCTGATATATTGATTCAAACTAAAGCATCCTCTCTTTTTTCTCCTTTATTATTATTTTTTCTTTTTTCCTCTTTTTGGCAGACTTGCTCTACATGATTAAGCAGCAACTTTCTTGGATGTTACAGAATTAATTATCGTAGCAAATTCAGGGCCCTGCATCAACAAAAATCAGTAATTTAACACATCCATGCAGTCCCCCCGGGTTCACCAACATTCAAAACATAATATGGCTTTTAGAAAACAACAGTTGTGCGGTTCGATTGTATCCAAATAATAAAGCAAAAGAATTAGTTGCAGGAACTTACCTTTAGGGATGCACCACCAACAAGGAAACCATCAATGTCTTCTTCCTTTGCAAGTTCTGCACAGTTGCTTCCATTTACAGATCCTGAAATGTAAAAGCAGACATCATTACACTATAAGAATCACCGAAGGCAGCCAAACAAGACGCACAAAGAAAATTGAATGAACTTGCATATCCTCCGCTGATCTAGTTCTGGGCGATTTAACTAGTTTTTATCGTAATTTTAGCACGCAATTGGTAAACCCTTGTTCTTAGAAATTAGATGTACGTAGCAAGTACCTCCATAGATAATGCGTGTCTTGGATGCAACTTCTTCTGAGACATTACTTTTAAGCCAATCACGGACAGCAACATGCACTTCTTGAGCTTGTTGAGGCGTGGCCACTTTACCAGTCCCAATAGCCCATACAGGCTCATATGCAATAACTATATTATCCCAACTTGGTACAGCATCTACAAATTGTATATTAGAAGGTCAGGACAGAGTTCATCTCTTTGAACTATAAAATTTACAACTGGCTTTCTATTTTAGGATAAATTAAAATAAGCAAGTACCTGCAAACGCCTTTAATTGCTCAAAACAGACATCAAAAGTTTTACCAGCCTCTCTTTCTTGCAACAATTCACCGATACAAGCTATCACCCCAAGACCATGACTCAAAGCATAAGCAGCCTTCTTTCCGATGAACTGAAAATAGCAAAGCTTCGAATGTAGTTCTAGATAAATCATAACAATTGTTGAAAACAGTACTTAACCTCACCTCCAGTAATTGGACTCCTGTCAGCAATGAAATAATTACTTTTTTTTTTTTCACAATGTGACTAACTACTGCTAAATCCTGTAGAGATATGACTAATCATTAATGCCAACTAACCAGGAAAGGTCTACAGTTTACTTCAATGTTCTAGTTGGAACTCTAAAGATTACCGCAATACTGAAGGAGGTTTTATTGACTTTGCAATTAAAAGCTGAAGTTTAACCACGACAAATATATAAATGAATTAAGTAGCAATAAGTTAAAGTATCATTGATCAAACTATGCAGCAAGACTAACAATATTTTATTGTCTTCAAACTCTCTAAAACATAAAATGTTTGTCTAAAACTTTCACCTCACTGTTTTCACCAATTATGTGCCTGCGCTCAGAGTGCCCGAGAATAACCCATTTGCAACCAATATCTTTCAATTGCTCCGCACTGCAGAAAGGATAAGAAAACTTATATTGGCAGCAATAGAAGAGCATTATTAAGAACAAGATAATTTACAAGAGATAAACATAAACCTAGTTACCGGAAAGCATTCTCATCTGCAAAATAGTGCAACTGTATGATATCAGAGTCAAAAGTACAGTTGGATTAATGTTGTGAACTATAATTGAACTCGCAATACATAATAATTGCAGTTAGCACATATTAGATCAAACTAAATTATCGAAGACCAAAAGTGTTTAACCAAGGAGTTGGGTTAGTTTTATTCAGAAAGAACACTGTATCACAACTAAAGCATTGTTTTAAAGCAAGCCATTGGCACTTCTAATATAACAAGTTACAATACAGACTCCAGGCTTTAGCTAAAAGTGAATAGCTAGACCAACTTTTGTTATGAACTCTCTAAACAAAGACTTAGTGGAAGCAAACCTTGAACACCAACAACAATTATTTTTGACAATAAGCCCTTTTTCTTGTCTTTTCTTTTCTCTACCCAAAATGGATGGGTAGAACAAATAGGGGACTGAACTCGAGTATCTCTAGCATTGGCAGGTATGCAACCTTCAGTAATAGCTTTTAAAAATGGTCTATTTCCTTCTACACCCCCTGTGGCTAAGCAGATCTTGAAATATTAGGTCTAGAAGCATAGCAGGATAAGGCCTTATTCAGGGTTTTAAAGCTGAAAACTTGATGAGAAAGCTACAAGTCATTGTAGTGATGTTAACACAACATAGTGGAACTAAGTTTTTGCAGATAAGAAAAATGGCCAAAGAAAGAAATTTATCTGACAGGTAAACTTTGCAGACATGAAACATATATTAGAGGGACCGAAAACAAAATATTATCAAAATGCTAACTCAATGTGCAACAAAATTTTCCCTGTTAAAGATGTAATTAAATAAAGAAGGGAAAAACTGAACCAATAAATTGAAAATGATTGCCATATATGCTCGTCATCTAGCAAAAGTTCCATACAACATTTCAATATTGATTTGAAAGCTAATTTTCTGAGTTCAATCAAACATAGTTTTGTCAACTAGAGAGAACCAGAGAGAGACAGACAGACCAACCTAGTATGTTAAGGATTAAAAAAATACCATGATTGCAGTGATTCATGGTTTCCTTGCCAAAACCATGCAAAGGGTTAAAAAGTAACCATTTGCCAAGAGCAGTACCAATTACCAACCAACAATGCTATGACTTGGAAATAAAGAAGAGATTGCGGACCTGATTTCTCCAGTAAAGGCTCCACCTTTACCAACCCAGGAGTTTTGAGCAGAAATCTCAATTCTATCTGTTAATGAAGCTTTTACTTGATCGATGTAAATGAAGGGAGGCGCAACAACAACATCTGCCCGAGTGACATTACAAAATCAAAAAGTACGAACCATTTACCATTTAAAAAAGACAAAGCATCAGTTAGCAAATTACAAAATACATCATGTCACCTCAAAATAAATTTCTAAGTTTAGCTCATTCTATTAGAGTAATCATGAAATATCACAGTTTACAGCCATTGGCTAAAACTTCAGAGCATAAGAAAATTAATAACTCACCAACATCAGACTCCAACTTTGCATCATTCAAATCAGAAACAAGCTTTGAGATAGATTCTTTTGTCCCATTCTAGTAACAGCAGAGATGAGAGTGAATTAGAAGGGCTGAAGCAAAACAAAAGGAAAGATATAATATAATATAACCATGCATCTGCACTATCCACATTCCGACAGGGTCAACACAAGGTCCTAACACAAGGAAAAGGCCTAAAAACACCAAAAAATAGGTCATATTAAAGTTGAAAGTGCTCATGAAGTGAGCTGCCCAGATAAAATCAGAATAACATAAAACATAACCACCAGAACTTGCTAAAAGGTTGAAACAATGTCCATATACTTGATAGTGTATAAAAACTAAAGCAAATCCAGGAAGAAAATAAAGCACGCAATCAAACTACAAAATGAAAAGGGTTATATTTTCGCGGGTAATTCATTTGAATGCAGATTATATCAACCAAAACGAGAATATTGAAATCACAAGCGGCCCAGTTGTAAAAAGATATAGAGAGGTCCAAGGGAATAAATTTACAGAGTAACAAAAAATGAAGACGTAAAATAAGTAACAACAAAAACATGTATTCGCCAATTAAAATCTATCTAAAAATAGATTTGCCTGTTTTCATTTTATGGCTTAGCCAATAATGATGAGAACATCTAAAAGAAATTCCAATATCATATACTACTCCAGCAGAACCTCGTCAAGATCATGTTATGTGTTTCAGAAAAAGAAAAAAAAAAAAGTAGACCGTCATGGGGAGACAACCAGAGAGAGAAAGAATGATTGAATCAATGTGGAAAGGGTTCCTTACACACTTCCAATTTCCACCAACAAAGAACTGCAAAGAGAAGAAAAATAAATTCAGAACAATCAGAAGCCGACAGAATTATAGTGTCAGAATAACGAAAACTGAGAAGTAAAAACACAACCATGAAAGATTTTGTTGCTTCGTAGCAACATTTTTCAGCAACTTACAGTCAAATCAAACAAAAGATAAATAACTAAAGCAGGGTAAAATTCCAATTTTAAAAAATGGTTTCCTCAAATTGACCCATTAAAGTAAGACACTAGCTACAACCCGAGATTATTGTGCTATCTTAAAAATAAAAAAATTAAAAAAAAAAATTGAAAATAAAAAATAATTTTTACTAAATCAGAAAAGAGACTTGATAAGTAAGTTGAGAGCAGTAGCATCTAGCTTGAAGCAAAAACAAGAGTAAAATTGAACAATGGAAAGAGATCTAGAAGACACATTTGTAGAAGAACGAACTCACAGTTCCAGAGCCAGCCATGGCAACTACTTGTCTGGAAGGCTTGCGAGAGGAAGAGATGCGAAGTTGGGAATTGAAATGACGGAGAAAAGATTGAGTGAGAGAGTGAGAGTTAGAGCCGTCGAGCTTGGGGCAGAAGCGGCGGAGACCGGAGAACTGAGGGGGGGAATAGGAAGTAGGGGATTTGGGGCCAGAGAGTGATGCAGAGAGCATGGCCATGGATATTGAGATGAGGTTTTTGAGAAATCTATGGTTTGTTGAGTTTGGTTTATTTTCATAAAAATGGGAGATTTAAAGGCTTTCACGCTGTGGTGTGGTGATGTTTGTTGCGCTTGACTTTCTGTGGGTTCATCGAAATCCTGCTAGGTTACACAAGTTATACACGCGCCTCTATCCTCTGTCAATGCACGCTCCAATTGTTACTATTCCAACAACCCCGCATTGCCCTTTTTTTCTTTTTTTCTTTTTTTTTTTTAAATAAAACTATTACTTTAAAATCTAAAAACCATTCTTATAATCTTATTTTGCTTTATGCAGAAGTGTCGACACTATACAGCACCAAATGAGTTGTATTATAATTTGGCAGGGTCAAGTATTCTTAGGGGTGAGTAAAACCGAATCAATATTCAAAAAATCAAAAATCCAAACCGAACCGAACCGAACTGAACCAAACCAAATCAATCCATTTTAAAGTTTGGTTCGATTTGGTTTTAAGTTGTTAAGAAGTTTGGACTTCGTTTCGGTTCGGTTTGGTTCGGTTCAAACCGAAAAAACCGAAAAACGGAATAATTGGTAAAATATGAAAATTAATTATAAAATTAATATATGCTAATTGTAGAGAATTTTAGACATTATATTCTTTTATAGTTTTATATTGTGATTTTTTTATGCTAATTTATAGTTGTTAAAACTTGAGAGTTGAAAAAAAAAGTAGAGAATTTTAGTATTTTATTGTGATGTAATAGTATTATTTAGTATTACTGATTTTTTAAATTAATTTTTTTTGTATTTCTTCTTTTTTTTTTTAAAACAAAATACTTATATAAAATTTTTATTTTGATTTTTTTTTAAGAAGTTGATGTTTTTTGTTCGACCTAGTCCAAACCGAACCGAACCGAACTAGTTCGGTTTGGACAGAACCGAACCAAAATTTAGTTTGGATCAGATTGGTTTATAAAATAAGTGTTTTTTGGATCGGTTTATTCGGTTCGGTTTGGTTTTTGAACCGAACCGGTCCATACTCACCCTTAAGTATTCTATCCACATGAATTAATAACAAACAACTTTAAATATTAAAAGTATTTTGGTAAATCTGATTTTTTTCGAAAAATAAAAGAGACTTTAAAATAAAAACAACTAAGAAAGCTGAAATAGAACAAAAAAGTTGCAGAATGATAAAAATAAAAATAACAACAATGATAATAAGACATACTCAAGCCAATCAAGGTTAAGCATGTCCAATGAGATCTCTTCTTAACTATTATGAGCTACATTATGTCACGTAAATATAGGATTTCTTGCTCTAAGGTCACCATAATCGAATTTCTTCGGCATATGTGATCGGCTAAATCTACACAAATGTATGTAGTCAATCAAAGTAATAATCTGGAGTATTCCATAATCTAACCTTAGAGAGGAAATTAATCACTATTCTAATTAATTCTAGTTTGAAAACGATGA
Organism: Euphorbia tirucalli; assembly: GCA_039660915.1. Lineage (NCBI taxonomy): Eukaryota > Viridiplantae > Streptophyta > Magnoliopsida > Malpighiales > Euphorbiaceae > Euphorbia > Euphorbia tirucalli. The sequence goes on from CM077639.1 coordinate 21,604,933, forward strand.
TTAAGATTTTTGGTTTTAATTATAACTACCAAAGAGATAAAAATACGAAATCAAACAATATGAGGAAACGCCTGGGATTCGACGTTCACCTAATTGGGGCAATCAATTATATTATCACCATATCATAAATAAACAATTACAATAACAAATATTCCTAAAGTAACTTAATACTCTGTCGAGCTACTAAGTTATGCCTAATTAACTGTGATTATCTGTCTATTTCTCAAAAATATTAATTAGACTCATTAACCGAAAAATAAATCATCACAATTAAGCCTAACTATGTCTAGTCTAGTCTTAGTTGTGTCTATCTTCCTAAGTCCAGATTTACACTTCATCCGTCAATTTATCATACAATCTTACGACTAAATCAAACACTTGCGAAATACACAATTTATAAATAATTGCAAGGAAGATAAATGTAATAAAAAAAAATAATTCTATTGAATTAAACTTCAAAAATCCAACATGGTGATATACAATTGATTACCCTAAACTAGGTACCCTAACTCGTTGAAGAATTTAAGCGAACTCCGTCGAATTCGAATGAATAGTCAGTTGAGTTGTAAAAACCCTTGCTCTTCACATTGGTAACTTCACACTTTCCCTCAAAGAACACGTTCCAAAATCAAAAGCTAAGACTAAAAGAATGGTTGAGTTTTTTCCTTAAAAACTAAAACTAAAAAGGAGATAATAATTCATTTCCTAAAAATAAGAAGCCCTAAAATTAATAGATAATTCTAAAAGGGAATACAAGATATAAATCTTATTTGGAATACGAACAATACAAGATAAAAGAAAAATCTTATTAAAAGGTTTTGAACTCCTTCTTTCTAGGGCGAATTCGCAGCTCCTAAAAGGCTCATCAATAAAGCTAGCCCAATTGATAATTTTAGCTCCAAATCCTCAAATTCAGCATCCCACAAGGCATGATCATACCTCAAGACTTCTCTTAGATTGCTCCAAGATAAAGCATTTTTTCGCTCTTTTTTTTTTAATCTCCAAGGCCCTAACATGAAAAACACACAAAGAAAGTAAAATCTACTGGAGATAAAGCAAAAACAATCAATTATAACTCATATACTAAGGCAATTTAAGTGTATAAAATGCACTTATCAATATGAATTCTATGATAAATAACCGAATCAAATTTCTTCCGCGTAGACTAACTATTACGCCTTAAGTTCTAGCAAGCATTTTGTCAAAAGATAAAAAACCTTAACATGCAATCTATTTGAATTTCTTCCACATAGACTACATGTGCTTTATGGCTTTTCTATATTTATGAATCTCCTCTCGGTTTCATCACAACTACAAATGTATTAGGTGCCTTATCTCATAATTAAATGAAGTGCGCCATACAATTATCAATAAATATTACTCATCATAAACAAAAAGAAAAATCACTAACTAATGCCGGTCAAAGTTGGCTCAAGCCTGCTGGATGAAATACTTACTATCCATCAACAATCTTAAGAGAATTAGATTGAACAAGAGAAAATTATTATTTAGATTGATAGAAAGAGAAAATTACAACAAAGTTTAGTGGTGGAGTTAATGTTATTTGAGGCTATCCCAACCACCCATGGGAGAATGAATTTATAGTTCTATTAGATAATTTTAGAGCTAAACAAAATATCTAGAATTATTCAAGCCAACATTGATATCTTTATTTTTAACCATACACGTAACAATCTTTTTTTACCACAAAATAAAAGTAAAGGTAACTTTGATAATTCTCTCTCCTTATGGGCCACACCTTGAGCCCTTTCTCTAGCTCATTCGATTCTCTTCAACTCAAGCAGCTTCCAACTCCTTTTTAGTTTGTTTGCTCAGGTTTTTGGATTTCGACACTACTTTTTTCAAATAACCTGAAAACAACTCTAATTAGCTATAATTTCTCCAAATATGTTCATTTTTATTATTAATAATATCCAATAAATAGGTATGATTTCCACTTATTAATAAGCAATGCTTTGGATCAGATCAAAAAGAGAGAATAAAAAAATTTACTGAATTATTTGGTTGACTTTTTTTAATATAATTAAATCCATCTATTATTGACTTTCATTTAGAGTCGAATTAAAAGAATTGTAATTTTTAATCATTTACTTAAGTTTTTGAATGAGTTTGAATAGTATCTATTATATTTATATATAGGATAATTTGTTTTACGGAAAAGTAAAAAAAAAAACTTACGGTTTGGTCGATTTGTAAATTGAGGGTTGTGTTTCAAAACGTGACAAACTACGAGTTGTGGTTTGATGATTTTGCAGATAAAGGATTTATCATCCAATACACTCCTTTAAAACTATCTTATTCTTCCAAATTTCACCTGAAATTTTACAAGTTTGTTGATTAAAGTGCAATAGACCTTGGTATTAAATCTTGGAAATTTTCGGGAAATTGGTATATTTTCTTTAATTAATAATACAAAAAAAAATAAAATAAAATCATGAAAAATAGAAAAATTTCCGAGTTTTGAAAGTTTGTTTATTAAAGGACAATGAACCTTGGTGTTAAAGATTGAAATTTTTGGGAAGTGAGTATTTTTTATTCATTAATAATGCAAAATAATAAAAGAAATAATAAAAAATACAAAAATTCCCTGAAAAATAATATCTAATAAATATTACTTAATAACTTTACAACATAATTTGAAAATTTAGATATTCTTCGATAATTTTTCTATTTTTTATGATTTATTTATTTTTTTGCATTATTAATTAATAAAATATACTCACTTCTCAAAAAATTTAAAACTTCAACACTAAAGTCTTTTGTACTTTAATCAACAAACTTGCAAAATTTCAAGTGAAATTTTGAAGAGTAAGAGAGTTTTAGATGAGTGTATTGAATGATAAAGTTTGATATGCAAAATCACCAAAGCATAGGTCCCAGCTTGTCACGTTTATTATAGTACAATGGACCTTGATGTTAAAGCTTGAAATTTTCGAAAAATGAGTATTTTTTATACATGAATAATGCAAAATAATAACAGAAATCAGAAAAATACAAAAATTCCCAAAAAATAATATCTAATAAATATTACTTAATAACTTCACAACAAAATTTGAAAATTTGGATATCCTTCAACTGATTTTTTTTTACATTATTAATTAATAAAAATATACTCACTTCTCAAAAAATTAAAGTTTAGACACTAAGGTCCATTGTACTTCAATCAACAAAGTTGCAAAATTTCAAGTGAAATTTTAAAGAGTAAGAAAGTTTTAGGAGAGGGTATTGGATAATAAAGTTTGATCTGTAAAATGGCCAAAGCATAGGTCCCAGTTTGTCACGTTTCGAAACATAACCCTTGATCTGCAAATCGTCCAAACCACAAAGGTTTTTTTTTTTTTTTACTTTCCCCTTTATTTCGAATATTCTGATATAATCTTCATTATTCTAATACTATGTAATTTAAAATAATTATATATAATACAATTTACTTTAATATAATTGCATATCAATTTAATAAATAACTAATTTAATTTATTGTGTACAAATTTTTTCTTCTAATAGAAAAAAAAAGTTAAATGTAGGTATAAAATATAACTTTAACATCTATTACTAAATGAAAAAATAGCTCTTACAAAAAAAAAAAAAAAAAAAAAATCCCCACATATCTAGGTTTTGATTTTTGAAATTCATGTATTGAATCAATAATTATTCCAAAATTTTAGTACAATATAATCCAAAAAGTTATAATTTCAATTTTCAAGACAAAAATTCAATTTTACAAATCTTCAACTTTTGACATAGAAAAGTTTCAAATCTCTAGAATCGATAGATCTACACATATCTCTAAGGCCAATTTATCCCATTTTCTCTACTACAGACTTTATTTTACAGTATTTACAGTAATTTTCTTCATCCATTTACTCCATTTTCAATCCCTGAGAAAAGATTCCTTCTAAATAATAATATTTTATTATTATTATATTAATTTCCTCATATCATTTATATTCTAATTATTATGTAACAAATTATGTTCAAAATTTATTTTTTCATTATAATAATTATTTAATATATTAATTTGTAATTTAAAAAATTAATTTTTTAAATTCAAATTTAGCTATTAAATTAATTAGTGTTATTATTATTGAATAAAACATCGTAGAAAATTATTGCTATTTAACATATATATATATATATATATATATATATATATATATATATATATATATATATATATATATATAAATAAAATAAAAACAAAATATAACAAAAAAATATTACTCTCGTTAATAATAAACCAAACACAATACAACAATCATAACAAATGGTACATGGATAATAAAATAGACATATGACAATAGCACTAACAATGAAAAACATAATTATTAAACCAAATACACTTGCTAACAAACATTAACAAACATCATAATATTCAAATTTTATGAATTACCACATTCTTCCCATAAATGCTTTATCAAAGCATTGCAAAGTTCATAATATGTTGTTTTGTCCTTAATTTACCTATGTTGTTGAAGAATGTTGGCAAAATAGGTGTCTTCATCATCCAACTTTTCAATTGTTGGTGATGGAGCTACTATTTCTTCCCTGATTAGTGCATTCAAATCACGTTCATCTTCGATAGTCATGTTGTGGGAAATAATACATGTTTTCATGATATCATGGAGTACTTCTTTATCCCAAAAACGAGTTGGTCCTGCAAAAATGCCAAATCGTGATTGTAACACTCCAAACGCACGCTCAACATCTTTTCTACATGCCTCCTGCTTCCTAGCAAAATGTTTTTTTCTTTTCACCTTGTGGCTCACGAATCGTTAAGTGTAGCCCATTTTGGATAGATTCTATGAGCTAAATAATAACCCATATTATATTCTTTTCCTTGAATTACATATTTAGCTGAAGGAGCAATACCATTTGGAAGATTAACAAATAAATGCGATGATTCTAACATATTGATATCATTGTTACTTCTCGGCATACCAAAATATGCATGCCATATCCATATATCATAATCAGCGACTGCTTCCAAAATGATAGTTAGTTTTCCATAGTGTCTAGTAAATTGTCCAGCCTAGGCCGAAGGACAATGTTTCCACCTCTACTGCATACAATCTAGGCTGCCTAACATTCTTAGAAAACCACATTTCTTACCAATATACAATAGTCTTGCTATGTCATTAGCATTAGGTAATCTTAGATATTCCTCTCCAAAAATTTCTGGAATAACACGACATAATCGCTTAAAAGATTCAATTGCAGTTGACTTAACTATTTTGATGTATTCATCACATGCATCTATAGGTATACCATATGTCATCATTTGAAACACATCAGTTGTTTTTTGTATTATAGAAAGGCCAAGTCTGCCCGTGGCATCAAATTGTTGTTGGAATTACACATCATGATTTTTCACCTTTTCAATTATGTGGAGGAAAAGATTACAAGACATATGATACCGGTTACAAAAATATGTCTCATCATATATTTGGTTATCCATGAAATAGTCTTTAAGAATTTATTGATACATTTCCTCACGGTTGTCATAAATGACCTCATGGCCTAATATGGATCCTCTGCGCCTTGACTGACAACTCTCAACATCTAAGAAGTGCTCCAGCAGTCTATTATTATTAAGCATCACTTGACTTGTATTAGCGATCATTAAATTATTGTGATCATCCAAATCACTTGAACAATCATCACCTTCATAATTATAAGACATTATAAGGAAATAAATATAAATTATTTCAAGAAGACTATGAGACAGATTATGCTTAACAAAGACTATGCATAACTTGACTTCATTCTACCATGTATATAGGTGGATATGAAAAAGAGATGGGATGGGATTTAATGGTTTAGATGTAGTCAAAGTGATCCAATGACTAAGAATCCATGTAGAAGAGATGTGGATGGTATTGGCTCTTACAAATTGATAGTGATAATACATGCAGAGATTGGTGGGGTTTGAATGGTCTAGATGTATTCAAAGAGATCTAATGGTTGGGAATACATGTAGAGAAAGAATGGATGATATTAACTCTTGCAGATTGATGGTGATAATACATACAGAGATTGGTGGGGTTTGAATGGTCTAGATGCATTTGAAAAGATCTAATGGCTGTGAATTTATGCAGAGAAAGAGTGGGGGTATTGGATCTTGCAGATTGATGGTGACAATACATGTAGAGATTTATGGGGTTTAACGGTCAAGATGCAGTCAAAGTGATCCAATGACTGAAAATTCATGTAGAGAAAGAATGGATGGTATTAGCTCTTATAGACTGATGGTGTATATGTAGAGATTGGTAGGGTTTTAACGGTCTAGATGCAATCAAAGTGATCTAATGGCTAGGAATTTATGTAGAGAAAGAATGGATGATATTCAAGCTCCTTTATAAATAACATGTATTTTACTTCACTCTACACACATGATAAGTCCAATTTATATCTAATTAAGTTATGCGTTTTGACTTGTTTTTAGTGTATAATTGTATGATTTCAAGTTGTGTGGGTCTCAATATGCTTAAAATATGTTAAATATCATTTATACCCTTTCTTACCCACTTTCCATAAAATTTCCTCTCTGCAATAGGTTTTGGAACGTTGTGGCATGGAGGGGACAAGTTCTACCGCTATGAGCACCGAGATTTCCGGACCTCAATTAATATAAACTACCAAATGTTAAAGTCGATTCAAGAAGTGAAGATTCAGATTTAAATGAACTTGAACTTGAAACCAAGAAGAATTTGAAGAATTAGTGTTGAACTGAAGATAATAGCCGCATAACCATTGGAAGAACCATACGGCTGTTGAGTCAATAACCGTATGACTGTTGATGCGATAGCTGTACAGCTGTTGATGCATCACCAGAATGCTGCATGTAGAAGACAACTATATGGAATCAATCCACTAATCTTAGCATTACGGGCTCTATTTAGATTGAGGGGAGCTCAAAAGAACAAGAACGTGGAAAAAAATAGAGAATTAACATCAAAAGAAGAAAAGATTAAGAAAGAAAAGCAAAATTCTCAAACTTAAAAACTCAAATTCAAGAATCAAAACCTCAAATTCCTCAAGTTCAGTCATAAACTCATCGTTCAAATCGATCCTAAACCTCCAAAGACTTATTTGGCTGCTAGAATTAAAGAATTGGAGCTTAATTGGAGGAGTTTAAAAATTTTGGTTTCAAAGTTCAAGTTCAATTTAAATCCGAATTAAAGCTTCAAGAAATGGTTTTCTATCAAGTTGAACCCTGGAGAGACATTTAAAAGGTAATTTTGAGAGGCCTTAAACCTTTTTACAGCTTTCTAAGCTGATTTGTTGTGCATTTCATCAATTTTAGTTTTGCTCTGTTTTTCTTTTTTTGGTGAACCAGAGCCGTATGGTTATTGCGAGATTCGTACAGCTATTGCACTATAGCTGTACGGCTATGGTTTAATTCAAAATTAAGGAATTTCAAAAATTTTAGCGATTTCTCTAGTTCTTTCAAAACCAGAGCCATACATGTGTTTTAATAGACGTACGAATGTAGTTATTAAACCCGCACAGCTTTAGTTTTGATTCCAGAATTTATTTTTTGTGAATTTTTCTTATTTTTGCATATCATTTTGACCTAGATTTATTTTTCTGTATTTAATTTCTGAATTAATTTTCTATAAATTAGTTCAATGATAGAAACACAAGTTTCTTGAAAATCAGCCCATTTTTGTATGCATTAAACCGAACAAAATGATTTTCAAATAAATGTCCATTCCTATCAAAATCGCATTTCAAAATGTTTTCCAGGTCAAATTGGGTAATTTATCAAATTTTTGGATTTTCCCGTTTCACATCCCAAGCTATCTTGAATCCTAAGTGTGTTTGAGTCCTATGTGTATATATATTTATCTGTACTAACTTTATTTTACAGGTAGATATATGTTAGGATAGATGAATGTGTAGCTTTATATTTTTAAGAATTTGTATATAGACATGATTTCTACCCTGAATCCCTTTTATAGGATTGTATCTGTGAGAGGATGATGCGTTTTCGATGGGACGCGAGACTCCCTTTCGGAAGGGGCGCCTTGATCTCGGGCAAGCCCCTCCCTCGCGTGGGGTTTTTTTAAATGGAACATCGGTTTTGAAAAAATAAATGGAATTAATACATAAAAGAACCAAGACCTAAGTCTCGATAGATATTGTAGAGTCGCCACCCGGCTCAGCTCAACCGGGAAATTCTTATGCAGCTGAACCGGACGAACGGTCGCTACACTATCCAGAGATTCGGGTCTGGATAAGTCCCTTATTTCGTGTCTAATTAAAGTAAATATTGCCATTGTTCTCAAATGGTATTTCAAAATCTAAAGTCAATTTTATTGAATACAAAAGGCATATAGCGCGCATACAAATATATAATACAAAAATAGAGGAAAGAAATAAATATTAATTGGCTTACAACCAAATCAAATAGAAAAAATAAAAACTCTCGCCTCACTTATACAATCGCCTAGGATACACGAGAATCTAAAAATAATTACAACCGCCTAAATGCACGATTAATTCTATCAAAATACAAATAAAAATAAAAATATACATAAATAAAAGCTGCGAAACAAAGGTTAGCATAATTTACACGGCACGCCACAAGTTGGACTCAAATAGACAGAATTGGGAAATCAAGAATTGGGGGCATGCATAGAAGGGATAACCGGGTTGAATCGGCTAACCGGCCCGGCTAGACCTGGAAAACATTTTGAAATGTCCCTGTATTTTGGTTTTGTGGAAAAATAATTTTGAAAACAATTTTTTCGGTTTACATGCATTTTTATATATTAAGTGGGTCGGTTTTCGGGAGAATTGGGTCTCCGTTGTTGAATTGTTCTAAATGCAATTTTACAGGAAAATTAAATCTATGGTTGTGAATGCACACAACAAAATTCATTTTGATGATTTCGGATTTTTCTGATTTTTTATGGATTTTTGGAAATTTTTGAGGATAAAAGCTGAAATTCTGATTCTAGAACGAGGGTTACAGTCGTACGACTGTAAACGATTCAGGATCAAGATTTTGCCAAAATTATTCTGAATCAAAATGGAAGAAAAACAATCTAGAAATTAAGAACACTTGTACGATTGTATATACAGTTGTACGACTGTTCAACAAAACCAAGAACATTCGTGCGACTGTTCTTAATTTCCAGAAGTAGAAGCACGAAAATGCAGCAGAAAATGCAGAAAACTCACTTCAAACACCCAGAAAGCGAGAAAAAGTGTAAGGAGAAGAAGTGTCTACCTTTTTGGAAGCTAATCCAAGTCGTTTTGACCCCTGGCGTCGCTCCAATCCAAACAAATTCACACTTTTTCTTTGAAATTGAAGTTGGGGAAGCTTTAGTCCAAAAATCCAAAATGCTTGGGATTCTTATGATTTAAGTCCAGATTTTTTATTTGATTGTGAAGTTAATTGATTAGCCTAGGGATTTCTAACAAGTTTTAATCCTAATTCCGAGAATTAAAAGAAAATAGAAGAGGAAAAGATGAGTTTTTATGGTTTTTTTTTTTTACTTCTTCCTTTTCCTTTTCTCTTTTCTCCTTTCTCTCTCTAATTCTTTCCACCAGAAATCAGCTACCCCAATCTCCTCTCTTTTTCTTCCTTTTATCTCTGCTTTCCTGGTTGCTTGCTGTCCATCCCGGCGCATTAATTGCGTCACCCTCTCTCCTCCATTTTCTGCTGCAGAGGTATGGGCTCCTGCAACTTTCCCGATATTATAGTCGTACGACTGTAATTTTTAAATTATAGTCGCACGACTGTAAGATCAGTCGTATGACCATATACTCTCTCTTTTTTTTAAGTATAGAAAATTCCGGCGATTACAGATGCCCCTCGCGTGATCAAATTAGACATCTAGCTCCAGGTTTATAACACCTGAGATGATGAATTTGAGAGCGCGAATCAAAGCACCGCGAACACTGGAATGAACCTTCTGATGAGATAGGCCGACACCGGGTATAGGTTACCTGAGGCGATGCTGGGGAAGAAATAAGCCGATATCAGGTCTAAGTTACCTGAGGCAAAGGAAGATGAAATTATGGTTAAGCCGATATCGGGTTTATGTTACCCGAAGCAAAGGAAGATGAAATTGTGGATAGGCCGATACCGGGTCTAGGTTACCCGAGGCGAGCTTTACCGGGGAAATAGATGAAGCTGGTCTGGCCGATACCGAGTTCATGTTACTCGAGGTGGATCTGCTGGGGAAAAGGATGATGAAGCTGATCTGGGCCGATACCGAGTTTGCATTACTCGAGGCGGATCTGTTGAGGAATTGAAACTGGAGATGATGAATTCCTGCACTTAAGATAGCAAGTCTTCATTCCTTGATCGAGAGATTTTTAAATAAAAATTTTTGCCCCTTCGATCAAGAATGAAGACTAGCTGGGGATGAGTGATCGATGTATGTAATGTATGAATGCATGATGATGCATATGCACGTGTATGCATTTTCTGTTATTTGACGTTTCCGCTTTCCGCCGGAGAAAGATATGTCGTGCCCCTGGTTGATTTTGCTTTCTTCGGGGCTTTGCTTGGTGATTTTTGAAGGAATGAAGTGACTGTTAGGGATGTGTGATACTGCTAGGGAGATAATCGTAATGTTCCTTACAGAGATTCCGCTAGGGAAAAGTGTGGCAACTCGATCGGGGAAATAATTATGGTGTTCTTTATGTAGATTCTGCTGGGGAATCACGTGATGACTCTATGGGGAGCGTTGGGGATACTCTACTTTTCCTGCTCCATGGGGAAATTATGAGTTTGTAAGTGCTCTAATTTTTGCCTGGGTTGCCCAATACGGGTTTTCAGCCCAGTGAGCTGCTCTGATTTTTGCCTAAGGCGCCTTTTCGGTTTTCACCTTAGTGAGCTTTTCATACGCCCTAACTTTTGTCTAAACTGCCCAATATGGGTTTTCAGCTTAGCGGGCCACTCTAATTTTTGCCTGAGGTGCCTTTTCGGTTTTCACCTCAGCGAGCTCTTTTTTTTTTTAGGATGATTGAGATGTCACCATAACCATTTTATTGCTCTTTTAGGAAGATGAACTGGATCTTAGAGATCGACAAACGATTTCAAATTGCATGTATTTAATACATTTTCACTTGTTGAATAATGCGACGATTTCAATCAATTGAATGCAAAGTGCTTTCTTTGAATGTATGTTTATGCAAGACAACTTTGTTCATGCATTAGTCATAACCATGCAAATATATTTAAACAAACACTTCACTTTATTGATGAAGTTAAAATGAGTACATTTGAAACAAGTTGGTTCCTAAATGGTACATATTCCACACTGAGCTAGAATCCGTCACCAGTCGTCTTTTTCAGGTTTTCCGATTGATTATTTTCTCTCGTGTCTTAACTTTTGCCTAGACCACTCTTTTCGAGTTTTCAGCCTAGCAGATTTTTTTTTATACATGATAAAGCTTTAGCCTGTCCTGGTTGATAGGATTAGTGAACTCATTTCCGTCCATGTCCATGATGCTGACAGCGCCTTTTGATAGCACCTTCTTCACCACATAAGGCCCTTCCCAGTTGGGTCTGAACTTGCCCCTAACATCGACATTTGAAGGCCTTAGCTGCTTTAGAACCAAGTCACCTATTTTCAACTACTGTTTGGAATACTTCACATTCCGATTATAAGCTCTGGCCATTCTGCGCTGGTACATCTGAAGGTGATCCAGTGCCCTTAGTCGCCTTTCATCTAGTGCTGCCAATTATTCATACCTGGCTTGGACCCATTCAGTTTCTGGCAGCTGAGCCTCCAGGGCGACTCTGAGTGACTTGAGTTCTATTTCCACTGGCAATACCGCTTCCATTCCATATACCAAGGCATAAGGAGTTTCTCCTGTCTGCGTTCTGACACTGGTTCTGTAACCCTAAAGAGTATAAGCCAATTTATCGGCCCAATCTCTGTAAGTGGTTACCATCTTTGATCAGATCTTCTTTATTGCCTTATTAGCTGCTTCCACTGCACCATTAGCCTGAGGCTTGTATGGAGAAGACTTATGATGTTCAATACCGTGTTCTGCAAGTAGCTCAGTTGTTGCCCCTTGAAACTGTACCCCATTATCAGTTACTATGTGATGAGGAATCCCATACCGGGTAAAGATGTTCTTCTGGATAAACTTGACCATTTGCTTGGCTGTCACATTAGTGAAGGATTCTGCTTCGACCCATTTGGAGAAATAATCAACTACTACAACTATGAATCTGTGCCCATTAGATGCAGCTGGATGAATTTCACCAATCATATCTATCCCCCATGCTGAAAACGGCCAAGGAGATGCTAGATTCTGAAGTTCGAGTGGAGGAAGGTGACTAATGTCTGCATAGATCTGACATTCATGACATCTCTTCACTTTTCTTATATAATCTGCTTGCATCGTCATCCAGAAGTAGCCTTGTCTCATGATCTTTCTGGCCATGGCAAGTCCATTCATATGTGGCCCATAGGACCCTGCATGTACCTGCTGCATCACTTCTTTTGATTTTTGCTCTGTCAGACACCTTAAAAGGACTCCATGTGCGGTTCTTTTGCACAGCTTATCCTCGAAGATTCTGAATTGACTAGCCAGCTTTCTTAGTGTCAACTTATCAGCAGCACTGGCCCCTTCGGGATACCTACCCTCCTTAACATACCTATAGATGTCAAAGAACCATGGCTTTTCTTCAGCTGATAATTCCATCACTTCGTGCATTTCGAAGCAAGGATATCTAGAAGTGGCTATGACAAGTGGTTGAACTTGCGTTTCCTTTGGATTCTCCCACATGGAGGACAAAGTAGCTAATGCATCAGCCATCTTATTCTCATCCCTAGGGACGTGTCTAAATTCACACTGGCCGAATAAACCTTTTCTGAATTGTAGCAGCTCCAAGTAAGACCGTAAGGCTTCTTCTTTCAGCTCCCACTCACCCTGAGCGTGCCTTATCACTAGAAGTGAATCACCGACAATTAAGACATCGTTTGCCCCTAAAGTTAACAGAGCTTCCATTCCGAATAAGCATGCTTCATATTCCGCCCCATTATTGGTTACAGGAAAGATCAGCCTCTTGGATAAAGGGATAATCTCACCATCCGGTGTTGCTATAAGTACCCCGATTCCAACGCCTTTTCTATTCACTGCCCCATCGAAGCACATGACCCATCTTTTCACTTCCACCATGGCTAGTTGCTCATCAGGGAATTCTGATTCTCTGTGTAAATCTGATTCTAGGGGTTGGTTTGCCAGAAACTCTGCCACGGCTCGCCCTTTAATGGTTTTCTTCGTGATGTACTCGATGTCGAACTCAGAGAAAAGTAACAACCACCTGGACAGCTTCCCAACCAATGCTGGTGCTTCATAGAGATACTTCATTGGATCCACCTTAGCCATGGCTTGTATCTTGTAGGATTGGAAATAGTGGCGCAGCTTCTTGGTCAACCAAATCATCGCCACACATGTCTTTTCCACCAGTGTGTATTTGGCTTCATACTCCAGCAATTTCTTGCTAAGGTAGTAGATAGGATATTCCTTCTTGCCATCTTGTTCTTGTGCAAGCATTGCCCCTATAGAGGATTCCTCAACTGCCAAATACAAAATCAGAGGCTTTCCTGGAATTGGAGGACTCAACACTGGTGGCTTTACCAAGTAAGCCTTGATCTTCTCAAATGCCAGCTGACACTTGTCATCCCAAACAACTGGCTGATCTTTCTTTAATAGCTTGAAGATTGGTTCACAAGTAGAGGTTAACCGTGCTATGAAGCGGCTGACATACTGTAAAGAACCCAGGAATGATCTGACTTCCTTTTCTATCTTTGGGGCTGGCATATCTTGGATGGCTTTGATTTTATCTGGGTCCATTTCTATCCCCCTCTGGCTGACTACATGGCCCAACAGCTTCTCTGATGTGACCCCGAATATGCACTTTTTGGGGTTAAGTCGCAAGTTGTACTCTCCAATGCGTGTTAGAAATCTATCTAGGATAACAGGATGTTCCTCCCGGGTTGTTGATTTAACAAGCATATCATCGACATACACTTCGACTTCTTTATGGATCATATCATGCAACAGAGTTGTGACAGCCCTCTGATAAGTGGCACCGGCATTCTTTAATCCAAAAGGCATCACTCTTAGCAAAAAGTACCCCACTCGGTGATGAATGATGTTTTCACCTTGTCGATCACATCCATTAGGATCTGGTTATACCCTGAAAAGCCATCCATGAAAGAGTACATTACCGCTTTTGCTGCGCTATCAACTAGGACGTCGATATGGGGCAGTGGAAAGTTATCTTTTGGGCATGCTTTATTTAGGTCCCTGTAGTCGATGCATACTCTAACCCTTCCATCCTTTTTAGGCACGGGGACAATGTTGGCTAGCCATTCTATATACTCCACCACTTCAAGAAACCTGGCATCTATCTGTTTAGCCACTTCTTCTTTCACTAGCGTAGCCCATTCCGGCCTTAGTCTTCTCAACTTTTGCTTTACCAGTCTGAACTTAGGGTCCGTTGGGATTTTGTGCACTGCTATTTCTGTGTCCACACCCGGCATGTCTTTATACGACCAGGCAAAAGCTTTAACCTGTTTTTAGAATATTTTTATTAATTCTTTCTCTTCCTCGGATTTTAGCTCGTGTGAAATGAGTACCATTTTAGGGTTTTCATTTGTACTTATATTGATTTCATGCAATGTAGTGTCATGTATGCTAAATATGCTTGATGGTGATTTAAATGCATGCACAGAATTATCAGGATAAACATCACACAAGTAAGCAAACTAGGATTTCATTGCATTGAACTTATCATAAAGTACATTAGTTACATTGAAAATGGAAGAAATAGATACAACAAAATCATTTTCATCCTCCACCGGCGAGGGCCTTGTTCCTCTTCAGCTTCCATCTTCCCTTTCAGAGCATCATCCGGGACCGCATCTTTCTCTGCCTCTTTTCCGGTCGCTTGCATCTTAGCTCTTTCCATAATCTTAGCAATTTTGGCGACCATAGAGTCTAAATTCACTTTGGTCATTAATTCTTTGCCGAATCCCTCCTTGGATTTCCCAAAAGCTTTGCTTAATGCAGCAGTCAAAGCTCCCGAGATCACTTCTGTAGCTTCAGCACAGGTCTTCTTTTCATCCTCTTCCTCGGTCACCTCTACGGCTTCTACTGCCACCTCAAATGATTCTCCTTGCAAAAACTCAGATTCATCAATTGCTTCTTCTTCCATTACAGGGGCTACCAGCTCTTCCTAGCTTTTGTCAAAATCCACGACATCAGCAAAGATCTCGAAGCCAAGATACTCGACATTTCCAACCATTACTGGTTCAGCCTATCCCTTGTAAAGGTCTTCTCCCTCCTTTAGAAATGGCTTCATCATAATCTTTCCACTCTTGCCCTTTTTTAGATTCTTCCGCTCAGATGCCCTTTCTACATAGCCGAGGCCATACTGCTTCGACTTTCCCGAGTCAATTTTAAATTCCGGAACCCCCTGTAAATTGATTTTGAGTCCCATTCCAGGGATAAAGTTTTGCTTATACAGATACCGGGATAGCCACTCCGGCATGTAATTCTCATAAAGGACCATAGGGGCATCCGTGGTCTCCTCCTCTTCGATTACAGCAACTTGAAACCCACCAAAGGGAACCACTTCTTCATTTACTACAGCTACCATCGATTGGGCATCCACCTTAACAGTCACAATTCTGCTGTTCATAGAGAACTTAATCATTTGATGCAACGTGGAAGGGACACCTCCCAAAGGATGGAACTAGGGCCTTCCAAGCAACAGGGAGAATGTGTCTGGGATATCAATCATTGTAAAAGCAACTGTGGACCTAACTGGCCCAACCTCTACTTCCGCCTCAAACGTCCCTATCACCATTCTTTTAGAGTCATCATATGCTCGTATGACTGTTGAGGATCTCTTTAACACTTCTTCACTTAGCCCCAGAAATGGCAACATCTTTAGTGGACAAATATTCAGTACCGACCCATCATCCACCATGACGCAAGGCATGACCTTATCCATCACATGGGCCCTAACATAAAGAGCCTTGTTGTGGGCCTTCCCTTCAGCAGGCAGGTCTTTCTCGGAGAAGACAATATCAAGACTCCCAGCATGAACTTTGTCTAACAAACAACACATAGCCTCTGGTGAAGCTATAGGGGAGACTTCAATCTCTGACAATTTCTTTACCAGAGTAGCCCTGTGCTCCTTGGAGGTCAGAAGCAAGTGCCACAAGCTAGCTTGGGCAGGAGTTTTCTTCAGCTGGGAAATGACTAAGTCTTCTTTCTCGACTCCTTCTGGCACTGAAGTATTGCCCGACCCAGTCATCGGTGCTTTATCTTTCATCTGATCTGCCGGATGATATACCTTTCCACTTCGAGTCACGTGCTGCACTTCTTGAATCTTCAGCTTTTCAATAGCTGGGAGTTTGACTCTTCTCCTTTGTCAAATTCTTCATACTCATCTTCGGAGTCGAGATCATCTAGACTTATGGGCTTGATCTCCTTACATCCCTCCTTTTTCTCACATTCGGGTTCCACTTCGGGTTCCCTTACCGCCACTGCCTGAATCGTAGGGTTCGCTTACAGAACTTAGGCAAATATAAAGTTAGCTGGCAACCCTGACTGGACCATGTTAACTCGCTTTTCGAATGCCGGCAGTGGGTTGGTTTTAGTGCTAGGTTTGGTTGGCTCTTGCAGCTTTCCTTCGTCAATGAGCTTCTGGATAGCATCCCTTAGCTTATAGCAGTTGTTGGTTCGATGGCCTGTCACTACATGATAAGTGCAGAAATTATCTTTGTCAGCTTCAGATGGCTTCTCAAATGGCCTTAAAGACTGTAGCAGGCCACCATTCCTACACTTGGCGAATATCTTTGCTAAAGTAAGAGTCCAGGGCGATATGCCTTGTCTCCAGGACCCCTATTCTGGTTGCCTTGCTGCTGATTCACAGTAGCCACTTCAACCTGCTTCACCTCTGACGATTGCCCCTGCTTACCACTGGAACCTGAACCAGAACCACTGCCAGACCCAGCTGCTGCGGTTGATCTATAACCCGAGGTGTACCCTGTGCTTCTTCCTCCCTTGTGACCGGTCGCTTCTTCTCTTCATCCCTCTCTATCTTCATAGCCATGCTGTAAACCTCACTGAGCTCCTTAAAGGGATGGAATTTCATGTTGTTCTTGAAAATGTCTTTGCTGCCGTCAATGAGCTTTTGTATAAGCTCATCTTCATCAGGGCTGTTCTTTAGGAGAATCATCTTGTTTATCCATCTCTGATAGTACTCATCAAAAGGCTCGTTGAATTTCTGCTTCACCCTCTCCAAATCATACAGCTTCACCTAGATTTTGGTGTTGAAGCTGTAGTATTTATTGAAGGCTGCCGACAATACTTCCCAGTCAGATTGCTCCTCCTCTGACAATGAGTTATACCATCCTAAAGCACCTCCCTCTAGTGTAGTGGGGAATAAATTGATCAGCTGCTGCTTTGTGGCGCCCGTCGTCAGCATAACTCGGGCATACAAATTCACATGGGCCTCCGGGGAGCCCATCCCTTTGTAAGTAGGGATCTTCGGTACTTGGAAGCCAATGGGGAATGTCTCGATGCCCTTACTGATCATGCCATCCACATTTACACCCTTCTTCAATTCAGCACTGATACTGACCCCCTTCTTCAACTGGGCCATAACTTCGTCTAGTTCAGAACACTTTACCTTCATCCTCTGTTCCATAGCTGCTTCTATCTTCTGCAGCTTCTCAAGGCTAGCTGAAGCATCACCACCATGTTGGGATGACTTAGCCTCTTTTTCTTTCCCGGCTCCACTACCACCGGCCTCACCAGCTTCCCTCACGACTGCCCGCATCTCTTCCTTCAACATGTCGCGGAAGTCTTGGGATCTGAAGAAATCTCTTAAAACATCAGCCATGCTTGGTGTCTGTTCTGCCATATTCACTCCTTCCCCAGGCTTAGAATCGCTGTCACTCTCAACTACCCTCTGTCTCCTAGCTACCCTTGAAGCCTGGGATCTTGTCCAAGGTCGCTCCAGTGTATTCTGCTTGGGAGTAGACAGGAGGTATTAGGGTTGTGAATGAATGACGTGATGTGACATGAAAATTAAGACATTGAACATGCTTGAGATGAATGGAGTGGAATCATGTATGGAATGATGATATGAATGGTTTCTTTTTATTATTTTTCTTCTTTTTGGAGCATTCCAAAACACCCAATGCTTATGCAAAAATGTCACGTGTGGGCCGTCACATGGACAGAGCTTCGGCGCCTTTGGGGCACCTAATGAATTCGTGAAATGGTCGCGTGTATACCGGCACACGGACGGAGTTTTGATGCTTTGTAGGTCTATGAGATGATATGAAATGGCCGCATAGGCCAGGCCCACGGACAAGGTTTTGATGCTTTCGAGCATATGATATGAAATGATGTTATGAGAAAGTCACATGTAACAGGGACACAGACAAAGATTCGGCATTTAAGGAACGCCTTTTTATGATTTGGTGATGTTATGGACCTATATGTATACTAATTGGGCACTCGGGGAGTACCTTGATGTCATGAAGAGGTCGGATGTGGACCACGGTGTTATATGATGTTTATGATATATGGGTGTGATGTCATGAAATGCACTGTGTAAATTGTTACATGAAAATGAGCCTAAGACCATCATGGCTTTTATTAAATGAAATGATTTTGGTGGGATGGCCGAATGCAGTCCGGTGCATTGGCAAAACATGGGTAATTTTGGATACCCGATATGTTATGAAATGAGATGGGATGGTCATGATAGGCGTCCTTGAAATGCTCCTCAATTTAATTTAAGTGAAATGTGGTGAATGAACATATCACACAATATGCATATGGCTGCACAAAAACGTGGGTTAAGATGCATGACACATATAATGATGTTATGTATGTTATGTGAAAAAAAGCTAATCACACAAGTTTAATGTTCTGGCTGAAAAAGAAATCGTTAATGTGAATGACAAACAAATGAATTAATGTTTTACACACGAAATAAAATGCAAATGGCTGCATAAAAATGTGGGTTAGTATCACACAAATGTGTCTTGTGAATGGGAAATGTTAATCGTGTATGGAAAATGGTGATTATGGTATGTCATGAGATGTCGAGAAGCGTGTAACATGTAGCACACGAAGCAAATTCTTCCAACCTTATTTCTCCGAGCGTGGTCAGTCTCAAAAATCATAACCAAGTCCTAGGTGGGGTTCACTTCGATCACTAACCGGGGATGATGAAGGCGCGATTTTATTATTATTCACACAATTATTTTGGTATCCTAAGGGAATCCAACTAGAGCTGCCTATATGGGTTCGGCCAAAGTCGGGATAATATCAAGGCTCTCATAGCAAGATATACTCCTCACTTCTCCCCACTCAAGGGTCCTAGCGAAAGGGTTCGTACTATGCTATGAGTGGTGTTTCGTATTCGTGCCCCCAAGACCAAGAGGAACTTAGGTGACACTTCAACAATCCACCGGGCTATAAAGGGATACCTAAACTAATGCAAAAATGGCTAACTAAAATGCAAATAAAATACCATAAGAGAATCATCCGCCTTATTTTAATTAGACACTTTTCAGGGCTTGTCAAATTCTTTTAAGTTTTTAAGAAAACTTTTTAAGAAATCCCCAGCAGGGTCGCCACTGTGAGCGGACGACGCGTTTTCGACGGGACGCGAGACTCCCTTTCGGAAAGGGTGCCTCGATCTCGGGCAGGCCCCGTTTTTATAAATGGAAAATCAGTTTTGAAAAAATAAATGGAATTAATACATAAAAGAACCGAGACCTAAGTCTCGATAGATATTGTAGAGTCACCACCCGGCTCAGCTCAACCGGGAAATTCTTATGCAGCTGAACTGGACGAACGATCGCTACACTATCCAGAGATTCGGGTCCAGACAAGTCCCTTATTTCGTGTCTAATTAAAGTAAATATTGCCAATGTTCTCAAATGGTATTTCAAAATCTAAAGTCAATTTTATTGAATATAAAAGGCATACAGCGCGCATACAAATATATAATACAAAAATAGAGGAAAGAAATAAATATTAATTGGCTTACAACCAAATCGAATAGAAAAAATTAAAACTCTTGCCTCACTTATACAATCGCCTAGGATACACGAGAATCTAAAAATAATTACAACCGCCTAAATACACGATTAATTCTATCAAAATACAAATAAAAATAAAAATATACATAAATAAAAGCTGCAAAACAAAGGTTAGCACAATTTACACGGCACGCCACAAGTTGGACTCAAATAGACAGAATTGGAAATCAAGAATTGGGGGCATGCATAGAGGGGATAACCGGGTTGGCTCGGCTAGACCTAGAAAACATTTTGAAACGTCCCTGTATTTTGGTTTTGTGGGAAAATCATTTTCAAAACAATTTTTCCAGTTTGCATGCATTTTTATATATTAAGTGGGTCGGTTTTCGAGAGAATTGTGTTGGTGTGTCCTATTGGATTCTTGTATTTTATATTATACATTAAGAGTCATGTATGAATACATTATTTGTGTCACATTAATAAAGGCAATTAATCTATTTCATTTATATCTTGTGCTATAATATAAGTAGAGTATCCATTGATTGATAATCATAAAACCTATCCCAGGTCTGTTCTAATCGTGGAACGAATAGAACCACAGACTTGTATATTCGATGACTGTATGGTAGTTCTTAACTAGCCATAGTACTTGTATAGTCAGTCATGAATATAGGTACATGTCATTGACATGGGACTGGATCGATCTGCACAAGAAAGCCACATGGTTGTCATGTCATAGGTCTTTCTTGAGTAGGTCTCTTTTGTCCTCAGACTAGATTTCATTATAATATCAATATGGAATCCGGTTCACTTTGACATACGCCTAATAGGTTTGTAAAAGGATGCTAAATACGGGTATGATTGGGTGGACCGGTGAACATGTTGATATTGATGATGAAGTAATGGAATTGCCACTCGGGGTGACACCGAGATGATATCATTGGCCACTTGATGAGTGGGACTGATGAGTGTATGGCCATACCCAAATAAGTTGGTTGCTTATTTGATTAATCAGTCAACTCAAGATCAAGAAATATAATAAACAACAGAAGAGGATGACAGACACCATGCCTCTTGTTTATTCATATCGATATCGTTAGGCAAAGGACACTATGAGATTACTACCGGGTGAGTGTCTTCTAAAGACTGCTGCATCTCTGTCTTAATTGGGGACTGTAATGATTTGCTAGAACCCACTTACAGTCTGTGGGCTTGGGCCTACTGCCAACATAAAGACAGACCCATAAGATCGTGCATATAGATCAACTGAGCTGGAACTTATAGAAATTGTACATGTAATGTACATTGGAAGGAATGTGTTAATTAAATAGTTGACATTCGGTGTCAAGGTAATTAATTGACATTGGGTTGAATTTAATTTAATTAATAAGTTTACATAATGTAATTAATTAATTTATCAATTAATTGAATTACATAAAGTAAACAATTAATTAAATAATTTTCCTAAGTAGGAAAATTAAATACATGTATTGTATTAACTTAAGTGTGATTTAATTTTATTTAGGGGTAATTAAATTTAGCCAAATGGAATTAAATTACATAGTATATACTTTTTAATTAAAGTTTATTTATGTAATTATAATCCTAATGGGCTTGGGTTTAATTAACCTAATTAAAACCCAACTAGACAAGGTGTCTATATAAAGACACACTTAAGGAAGAAAAACCTAATTCAACTCTAATTAATTGCTGGAAATTTCAGCCACCAAGTGCAGCCCCAAAACAGCCGAAAATCCCAGCATTAAACCTCCATTCCTTCGCGTCTTCAGCTAGCACTGGTTCCCGCTCAATAGTTGGTCGTGCACCGGACTTTGGAGATCGCAGTTTCAAGAAACGATTCTTCAGCAGTCTCTAGAGGAGACGAATCCGGTGAGTTAATCTCTCTTGATTCTTATTTGATTTTATTCTAATCGATGGTAATTGGACACGATAGGTGGATTCTAGGAAATTTTAAACGGTGTATTTTCCGCTGCGCCACGTTATTTTTCCAATGACGAATCCCAGCAGTGGTATCAAAGCCTAAGTTTTGTCCATTAGATTGATTGGAATTAGTTCTTGAAAGCGTTCTTTAAGAAAGAATGTGTTTCAAGTTTGTGATTTTAGGGTTTTACTTAATTGGTTTTGTTTTGGATAAACCCTAGAATTGTTGGATTGGGGTTTTTGATTATTTTTCCCCAATTGGTTTCCATCTAAAGTTGATTTGGGTTTTATTTGGATATTTTGATGGATGTTTTTTTTTTCTTAATGATTTAATGAGTTTAAAAAAAAATAAAAAATAAAAAATAAAAAAGGATTTTGGGTGAAGGGAATCGCAAATTTGCGATTCCCTCACCTGCAGCAGGCTGCTGCTGCCGCGCAGCGGGTTTTGGGTCCGGTTTTGGATTTTGCGAGTATATTTTATCCCGGACCCTAATGCAAATTAAATTAAATTTTTTTAATTAATTTGTATTCAAATTATTTATTTTGTTGGCATGCATATTTAATTTAATTGTTTGCATATCAAATTGAATATGGACTATGTGAAATTGGCCCAATAAACCGTGACACCGGTTAAAATTGGGAGAGCTAAATTTTAAATTTGTGACAACCCAAATTCAAGTGGGAGCAAAATTGTTAATTTTGAATTTAAGGATGTTATCCATTGGGCCTTTATAGGCCTTAGTCACATTTGTTAAAATTGGCGATTTCACCCTAAGTAACTCGGTTTAACATTTATACGTATAATTTAGAATGCCATGATCATGCATCATATTGGTATGTATGTGCACGACAGGTACTTTGTTTGAAATGTTATGTTGAGTTCTATGGGCCCTAAATTATTATCGGTTGTAATTTAATTTTGGGAAATATGGCCTGCGTGCCATTTTTTTATTTTGATGTAATTTTAGAATAGATTTTATTTTACAAAATTATTGTAATTGCATCAAGTATGGAGGAAGGCCCAAATGGAGCAAGCCCATGGTGGGAGCCCAAGAAGGATTGCAGTCCGGCTCATGAAGAATTAGATAGGACATCTAGTTTTTCATTAGGTTGTAATTAAAGGCCCATAGGATCTCATTTATTTTAAATTAAGTATGCTATTGCATTTGTCATATAATATGGATGTATGGATCACCAAATTATTACCCGCGTTTATGCATGCTAAGCCATATCACTTAATCATAATCCGGAAATTAAAATATTGAGTCGCTTAAAAGTGCTTCCCACATTCACACCTCTTCCTCCCATTGATGCTGCAATGTGCGCCATGCCCTAGTTGGGTATATTGTAGTATTCGGTGGGCCGTCGAGGGTTAAGATACTTGGTATGGTTAACATGTGAATGATGGTTTGACTCAACATGGGTAGCATTAGCTCAGAGCAGGCCCTAAGCACAGATGGGTAAAGTGTCAATAAGCCCAT
The DNA here is from genome assembly GCA_039660915.1 of Euphorbia tirucalli. Lineage (NCBI taxonomy): Eukaryota > Viridiplantae > Streptophyta > Magnoliopsida > Malpighiales > Euphorbiaceae > Euphorbia > Euphorbia tirucalli. The sequence goes on from CM077639.1 coordinate 21,628,433, forward strand.
CAAACCAAGAGTCCTTCGTGGAAGGATTGGATAGGTTTTCCTACCAAACGAATCAATGGTTGGTTAGCGAGCCCTAGTTCGGCCAGTCATTGATAAGTTGTGGATCTTGGTCAAGTCAGCCAATTAACAACACCAACAAACAAATTAAAATCGGATTATTAATTTGAATTGGCTTAAAAGTCCTTTATTTCTAACTCAAGCAATGATTTCTTTCATGTAGATAATCCCATTTCAGTTAAGCAATTTAAATGGCTGCAACAAACAACAACTCACTCTCACTTAGGTCACTCTTGGAGAAGGAGAAGCTTTCGGGGACTAACTTCCTGGACTGGGCTAGGAACTTACAAATAGTTCTTAGATAAGAGTCTAAGGAGTATGTACTGAATGCTCCTTTACCAGCTGGCCCTACCGTAGGTCGAGGCATCACCACAGCGATGGTGGAGCAGTATGACCGGCACGTGAGGGATGACCGAGATGTCTCATGCCTCATGCTGGGTACCATGGCTTCTGATCTTCAGAAGCAGTTCATGGACGAGCATGCTTATGAGATGATGGATCAGCTTAAAAAGATGTTCCAAGATCAGGCTCGTCAGGAACGTTACCTGACAACTAAGGCACTTTGCACAACTGTGATGGCAGCTGGGACTTCTGTTAGCACTCATATGCTAAAGTTGAAGGGGTATATTGATACACTTGCCCGCCTCGGCTCGCCAGTTCCGTAGGACTTGGCAACATACATTATTCTCGGGTCACTTCCTGAGTCTTACAACCAGTTTATCATGAATTACCATATGCAAGGGTTGGATAAATTGGTTGTTGAGCTGCATGGCATGCTCAAGCTTGCTGAGCAGTCTCTTAAGAAGACTCCTGAAGTACTGCTGGTGAACAAGGGCAATACGCCCATTGCTAAGGGAAAGGCCAAATCTAAGGCCAAGGCTAAGGGCAAAAAGGTGGTGGCCCAACCTAAAGCAAGGGTTGCTTCTCCTGACGATGTTTGCCATGAGTGTCATGAGAAGGGGCACTGGAAGAGCTCATGTCCAAAGCTAAGGGAGCAACTGAAGGGCAAAACTGCTGCTTCAAGTATTTATGTTGTTGAGATTAATTTGGCTATTTCTACATCTTGGGTCTTGGACACTGGATGTGGATCTCACATTTGTTCAAATGTGCAGGGTCTTAGAAATAGGAGATTATTAGGATCTAGAGAAGTAGATCTTCGAGTCGAAAATGGTGCTCGGGTTCAGGCCATGGAGATCGGAGATTATTTCTTGGAGATGCCTAGTGGACTTGTTTTGGAACTAAGAAACTATTATTTTGTACCTGCGATGCGCAGGAATATTATTTCGGTTTCTTTGTTGGATATTTCTGGTTTTGTATTTAATATTGGACATGGTAGAATTTCTATGCAATGTGGCAATATTATTTATGGAACATCATTTCTTGAAAATGGCTTATATATCCTTGATCTAAAACGTGAAAGTTCAATCTATAACATAAATACTAAAAGGATTAAACAAAATGAAATTAATCCTACTTACATCTGGCATTGTCGACTTGGCCATATAAATGAGAAGCGCATAGCTAGGCTTCACTCTAGTGGAGTGCTAGAGTCATTTGACATCCAGCCTTATGACACATGCGAATCTTGTTTGAGAGGCAAGATGACAAAGGCGCCTTTTAGCAAGACTGCTGAAAGGGCCTCAGAGCTATTGGAGCTGGTACATTCTGATGTATGTGGCCCAATGAGCACTAGTGCTAGATCTGGTTTTCTGTACTTTGTCACCTTCACGGATGACTTCAGCAGATACGGTTACGTGTATCTGATGAAGCATAAGTCTGAGACTCTCCAAAGGTTCAAGGACTTTAAGAATGAAGTAGAAAACCAACTTGGTAAGAAAATAAAAGCACTTCGGTCTGACCGAGGGGGTGAATATTTGAGCCAAGAGTTTGACTCGTTTTGAGAGAGTGTGGGATTGTATCCCAACTCACTCCTCCTGGTACACCCCAGTGGAATGGAGTGTCAGAAAGGAGGAATAGGACCTTACTTGACATGGTCTGCTCGATGATGAGTCATGCTACACTCCCTGTCTCCTTTTGGGGATATGCTTTAGAGACAGCTGCTTACATTTTTAACAATACACCAAGCAAGGCAGTTGAGGGAACACCATATGAACTATGGAAAGGCCGAAAGCCCAGTGTTTCCTTCTTGAAGATTTGGGGCTGTGATGCACATGTTAAGAAATTGACAAGTGGCAAACTCGAGTCCAAATCTGTCAAGTGCCAGTTTGTGGGTTACCCTAAGGAAACTAAGGGTTATTACTTCTACGATCCAGCCGAAAACAAAGTTTTCATAGCCAGAAATGCAGTCTTCTTGGAGAAGGAATTCCTTTCCAAGAGAGACAGTGGTAGTAATGTTGAACTTTCAGAAGTTCAAGACTTACAAACTCCTGCAGCTACTGCTGAGGATGCTTCGGGAACCAATCTAACTACTCAAGAAATTAAGGAACCAGAAATGGTTGCACAGGACCTTAGAAGGTCTGGTAGGACATGTCATCAGCCAGAGCGGTACGGCTTTCTCGTGACTGATGATGGGGACCTTATGGTCGTTGACCAAGAGGAGCCCAAGACCTATCAGGAGGCTATTGAAAGCCCACACTCAGATCAATGGCGCAAAGCCATGGAGGCTGAGATGCAATCTATGCACGATAACCAAGTATGGAACTTAGTGGATCCACTTCTGGGTGCTAAGGTGATAGGTTACAAGTGGTGTTTCAAGTTAAAGGCCCTGTATGTATAAGATGGTTAGTAGGAGCGTTTCCATCGTCCTAGTGCTGTATGTTGACGACATCCTTATCATTGGAAGTGACATACCAACACTGCAAGGGGTTAAGCAGTGGTTAAGTAGGTGCTTCGCAATGAAGGACTTAGGCGAAGCTGAGATGATCTTAGGGATCAGGATCTACAGAGATAGATCCAATCGGCTTCTAGGCCTAAGTCAGGCCACGTACATTGACAAGGTTCTAAAAGGATTCAGCATGGACAAGGCAAAGAAAGGATTCTTGCCTATGCGCCATGGGTTGAAGCTGAGTAAGAAAGATGGTCCTAAAACAAAAAAGGACCGGGAGAACATGGAAAAGATCCCTTATGCACCTGCTATTGGATCTATCATGTACTCCATGTTATGTACGAGGCCTGATGTCGTGTTTGCACTAAGTATGGCTAGCCGGTACCAGTTGGACCCCGGTGAGGAACACTGGAAGGCAGTCAAGGCAATCTTGAAGTACCTTAACCGGACTAAGGATGCTTTCTTAGTGTATAGAGGTCAAGATGAGCTGGTAGTGTTAGGTTACACTGATGCAAGCTTTGAGACCGATGAGGATGAGAACCAGTCACAGTCTGGTTACGTTTTTCTCCTGAATGGCGATGCCATTAGTTGGAGGTCCTCAAAGCAGGCCACCATTGCTGACTCTGCAATGGAAGCTGAGTACATAGCTGCGTGCGAAGCTCAAAGGAAGCCGTTTGGATCAAGAAAGTCATAACTGAGTTGGGAGTAGTGCCCACTATCCTAGACCAAGTTGATGTTTTTGTGACAACAACGGGGCCATCGCACAAGCTAAGGTGCCCCGGTCACACAAGAGATCCAAACATGTACTCAGAAAGTTTCACCTCATTCGGGAGATCGTGAACATAGGTGACATATCATTGCAGAGGGTTGACACCAAGAATAATGTCACTGATCCATTGACCAAAGCGCTGTTGCAGACACAGCACGACGGTCATACCAGATCTATAGGAATTAGGGCAATGCCCACTTGGAACTAGTGCAAGTGGGAGATTGTTGGTGTGCCTTAGTTCTTAGGGCATTGGATTCTTGTATTTTGTATTATACATTAAGAGTCATGTATGAATACATTATTTGTGTCACATTAATAAAGGCAATTAATCTATTTCATTTATATCTTGTGCTATAATATAAGTAGAGTATCCATTGATTGATAATCATAAAACCTATCCCAGGTCTGTTCTAATCGTGGGAACGAATAGAACCACAGACTTGTATATTCGATGACTGTATGGTAGTTCTTAACTAGCCATAGTACTTGTATAGTCAGTCATGAATATAGGTACATGTCATTGACATGGGACTGGATCGAGCCGCACAAGAAAGCCACATGGTTGTCATGTCATAGGTCTTTCTTGAGTAGGTCTCTTTTGTCCTCAGACCAGATTTCATTATAATATCAATATGGAATCCAGTTCACTTTGACATATGCCTAACAGGTTTGTAAAAGGATGTTAAATACGGGTATGATTGGGTGGACCGGTGAACATGTTGATATTGATGATGAAGTAATGGAATTGCCACTCGGGTGACACCGAGATGATATCATTGGCCACTTGATGAGTGGGACTGATGAGTGTATGACCATACCCAAATAAGTTGGTTGCTTATTTGATTAATCAGTCAACTCAAGATCAAGAAATATAATAAACAACAGAAGAGGATGACAAACACCACGCCTCTTGTTTATTCATATCGATATCATTAGGCAAATGACACTATGAGATTACTACCGGGTGAGTGTCTTCTAAAGACTGCTGCATCTCTGTCTTAATTGGGGGCTGTAATTGTTTGCTAGAACCCACTTACAGTCTGTGGGCTTGGGCCTACTGCCAACATAAAGACAGACCCATAGGATCGTGCACATAGATCAACTGAGCTGGAACTTATAGAAATTATACATGTAATGTACATTGGAAGGAATGCGTTAATTAATTAGTTGACATTCGGTGTCAAGGTAATTAATTGACATTGGGTTGAATTTAATTTAATTAATAAGTTTACATAATGTAATTAATTAATTTATCAATTAATTGAATTACATAAAGTAAACAATTAATTAAATAATTTTCCTAAGTAGGAAAATTAAATACATGTATTGTATTAACTTAAGTGTGATTTAATTTTATTTAGGGGTAATTAAATTTAGCCAAATGGAATTAAATTACATAGTATATACTTTTTAATTAAAGTTTATTTATATAATTATAATCCTAGTGGGCTTGGGTTTAATTAACCTAATTAAAACCCAACTAGACAAGGTATCTATATAAGGACACACTTAAGAAAGAAAAACCTAATTCAACTCTAATTAATTGCTGGAAATTTCAGCCACCAAGTGCAGCCCCAAAACAGCCGAAAATCCCAGCATTAAACCTCCATTCCTTCGCGTCTTCGGCTAGCACTGGTTCCCGCTCAATAGTTGGTCGTGCATCGGACTTTGGAGATCGCAGTTTCAAGAAACGATTCTGCAGCAGTCTCTAGAGGAGACGAATCCGGTGAGTTAATCTCTCTTGATTCTTATTTGATTTTATTCTAATCAATGGTAATTGGACACGATAGGTGGATTCTAGGAAATTTTAAACGGTGTATTTTCCACTGCGCCACGTTATTTTTCCAATGACGAATCCCAACAAATTGGGTCTCCGTGGTTGAATTGTTCTAAATGCAATTTTACAGGAAAATTAAATCTATGGTTGTGAATACACACAACAAAATTCATTTTGATGATTTCGGATTTTTCTGATTTTTTATGGATTTTTAGAAATTTTTGGGGATAAAAGCTAAAATTTTGATTCTGGAACGAGGGTTACAGTCGTGCGACTGTAAACGGTTCAGGATCAAGATTTCGCCAAAATTATTCTGAATCAAAATGGAAGAAAAACAATCTGGAAATTAAGAACACTCGTACGGCTGTAACAGTCGTGCGACTGTTCGTAATTACCAGAAGCAGAAGGACGAAAATACAGCAGAAAATGCACAAAACTCACTTCAAACACCCAGAAAGCGAGAAAAAGTGTAAGGAGAAGAAGTGTCCACCTTTTTGGAAGCTAATCCAAGTCGTTTTGACCCCTGGCGTCGCTCCAATCCAAACAAATTCGCACTTTTTCTTTGAAATTGAAGTTGGGGAAGCTTTAGTCCAAAAATCCAAAATGCTTGGGATTCTGATGATTTAAGTCCGGATTTTTGATTTGATTATGAAGTTAATTGATTAGCCTAGGGATTTCTAACAAGTTTTAATCTTAATTCCGAGAATTAAAAGAAAATAGAAGAGGAAAAGATGAGTTTTTAGGGGTTTTTTTTTACTTCTTCCTTTTCCTTTTCTCTTTTCTCCTTTCTCTCTCTAATTCTTTCCACTAGAAATCAGCTACCCCTCTCTCCTCTCTTTTTCTTCCTTTTATCTCTGCTTTCCTGGTTGCTTGCTGTTCATCCCGGCGCATTAATTGCGCCACCCTTTCTCCTCCATTTTCTGCTGCAGAGGTATGGGCTCCTGCAACTTTCCCGATATTACAGTCGTACGACTGTAAGATCAGTCGTACGACCATATACTCTCTCTCTTTTTTTTTAAGTATAGAAAATTCCGGCGCTTACAGTATCCCCTAGGATAGTCATTTGATCGGTTTGTATATTTTAAATTTTCTAAATTTATTTATACTTTCTGAATTTATATATTGCTTTCAGTATTTATTTGTGTCTTGTGTGTGAGCAAAGGGTAAAAAATAAATATAAAATCAACCATAGAAATATAAAAGGCATTGATATAAACTGTTAAATATCTTTTGAATTGAGAAGAAATAGGTGAGTTGTTCGAACCAGAATCTCTGACTAAGGTATAGCGATTCGTAGCTCATCTCGACTATACTGCAATTTTCCCTGTGAAGCTGAGTCGGGTGGCGACTCCTATCACTTTAGTAAAAGCATTCGAGTTTGTTTGTTTTCTCACTATAAACTCGTTCTCATAAAACCTCTAATTAAAATCTTCCTGGCCCGGTCGCGAGTCTTGTCTTTTAGGATCGTCCGCTCACAGTCGCATTCTGTGAGGTTTTAAAGGAGTCGACACGTGTCCAGTGGTCCCACGCACAACTTGTGTGAACTTGCTTGGAGAGAAATTTTGAAACTCGTGATCCGATGAGCTGGAGATTCTTATGGGATATTCCTTTTGCCTTTTTAGATATTTTTATCATCTTATAATAGGATTTGAACACTTGTCACAATTCAATGCATATTAGGGTTTTATCCTTAAACATCTTTGTAATACCCCAAATTAATTGTGCTATAATTTGTTGGGAAATTAATCGCACAAAAACAAAATAAACGCAGCGGATAAAAGATTAATCCCCACCAAGGACCCATGTACATTGCATTGAATTGGAAGGAGGGTTAAAGAATTACCTTAATTCTTTGTAGGTTTTGAATCAATTAGGAACCAAGATAGCTTCCCTCTACGGTTGATCCACACGGAGCAATTCATTCACCGCGTGCTAGCGCCGGGATTGAAGAACGATTCTTCGAACGAGACAGAGAAAGTGAAAAATCAGATTTTTCCTTGGAGTCTTGTTGAGAATTTCGGCTGGCCCCTTTTCTAGTGTGGTGGCCGAATTCTTCTTCTACTATTAGTGTAGAGAGTCATTAGGTTTAGGTTAATTGTTTCCTTAAATAATTAACCTAAATAGTTAATTATAATTATAACCTAATACACCTATTAGTTATAATTATATATTAACCCACACAATTTAATATTAATTCTCAATTAACATCAAATCAATTCTCCATAATACATATATGTATATATAATATTATAATTAATTATATCTCCATATAATTTAATTATAATATGTAGCATACTTTATGCAATATTAATCACATTAATATTTATATATACATACATAAATATATATCACTATATATATTTATTCTCTTTCTCATTCATAAATTATTATCCAATAATAATTTATACCCGATAAGATGAACTTCATTTTGCTCTTGTGTGTGACCCCATAGGATCATATTAATTGGCAATAAGGAAATTACCATAATGTCCTTATAGGTCACAAGCGGACTCTAGCAAGCCATTACGACTACCCAATTAATATGATTGGAATGATCCAATACCTATTTATAGAATGTCATATTCCCTTTTGTCTCTTTGATATCAAGATTAATTATAAGACATGGTACACTTGTCAATCTTATATAATTAATCATATGCTTTCTCGATCTCAAAGTAAACTGTTCAGACAAATCAATTGATACTCTTATCAATTATTTGAGCACGGCCATGCATTTAACAGTCTTACTTATCGAGGGGCCCAGTGATATCGCTCTCTTGATAGAGAGGGACAAAATCCCATATCTGTCACTCACATCCCAAAGCATGAGTCATATTGTACCCAATCACAGCCTTTATAACTACTCTGTTACAAGCAGCGTTTGACTGCGTCAAAGCACAACATGAGTTCATCTCGGAATCAATGGTGACCTCAGGTCAAAGGAATCAGCTAATGACACTACTATAATCAAGATCAGTTGTGACACATGACCATGAACTTGATCTCATAGTGGGTCTCCAGTAACATGTTCTCTAACATATTACCCGTGAGTATAATCTGTATCTGTATACACTATATTCATCTTATGAATATCCATTATCACTCACACTAGTCTTAGTTTGTTATTATTCCCATAATAACAATCGACTAGGGATATTTAGAATAACACGATTTATTCATGGATACTTATCATAAATGCTAACATACAAACATAAATGATAATATTAATCTACACTAGATTAATCTTAGAAGTCAAATTACATAATCCAATATTGGCCTTAGGGCACAATCTCCAACAATCTCCCACTTGCACTATGGCCAATCATACATGTATCTTATACCCATTGACCTACATGACTTTCATGTATTCACTCGTGCAGGAGTCTTTGTCAATGAATGATTAATTTTCGCTTCCGTTGCTACTTTACACATATTCACTCTCTCTTTAGAGACAGCCTCTCTAAATTAGTGAAAAACGCCTAAGTATATGCTTGTGTCATACAAGGTTCTTACGCATTGAACTATTGTCCCTACAATAGTCTCACAGGATAAGCAATGCTTAGAACAAAAACATAAAATTTTTGATGAACTTCTTCATCCAAAATTTCTTTACATCACATGTAACTGTATACTTTGGCTGCTATTATAGATATTTAGCTATAACGTTTTATTTTGAACCTTTCAAAATCATAACTTCTCTTTTTAAGAGAATACTAGATCTCGACTGATATATTGCAACTAATTGCAATCAGTTGTATATGTGCAACTATTTACACAGTTAACATAAGCAAGCTTCTATTAAGTCTTTTATATTGAACGCTTTCAATGCTTTGACTTAAGCCAAAACATTCTTTTAGATCTATCTGTATAGATTCCAATTTCAAGAATACAGGCAGTCATGCTTATAACATTAACTGAAATTACTTTCTTAGCCAAGATTTTACTTCTTGCAAGGTAAGAATGTTATTTCCAACAGGCCATATGTCATCCACATATAGCATTAGGAATACCGATATGCTCCCACTGATCCTTTTGAAACACAAGATTCATCATCCTTTTGATAAAATCAAACCATTTGATTTCTTTATCAAAACTATGATTCCAACTATTTGATGCATGTTTCGATCCTTATGAGAATCTTTGAAAACTTGCATACGCTATTTGAATTCTTTGGATGCTCAAAACTTTGGGTTGTGTCACGTACACATCCTCAATCATGTTTTCACGTAAAAAATAGATTTTGATATCCATTTGCCATATTTTATAATCATATTATGGGGATATGGCAACAAGAACTCAATATGACTTGATCATGATTAATGACTAAAGAGGATTTCATCATAGTCCTACTATGAATTTGTTCGTATCCTTATAGTCACTAGTCGTGCTTTATAAGTTTGAAGATCACCGTCCATATCGGTTTTCAATTTGAAAACTCACTTGCAACCATTACATATGCATCTTCTAAAAGACTTATCAAAGTCTATACTTTGATTGTCAGACATGGACTTATCTTCAACCTTTGTAGCATCAAGTCACATATTAGATTCAAAATCTAATATTGCTTCTTCATAAAAGAAGACTTACTTCATCTAGTAAAATTACATCATGATTTTGAGAAATCCATATCTCTCCTAATCATGTCATATTCCACTAGACTTTCATTTGACTTGTGTAATTTCAACAATGATCATGAAACCATTTCCACGTTCCTCTTCAACGTTAAATGTCACTTTTATGAATTACGAGTTTTGTAGGTGTACCTTACTCCCACTAACTCTACTAGAAATTAACTCCCTCTTCAAGGGGAAACCATTTCTAGCTATAACTATTTTGTATCCCAAAGAAACACAGGAGTAACAACTCCTACTTTCCTTTTGAGTAATCCACAATACGACATTTAAATTTAGGTGCCAACTTATTCGAAATAAGCTTTACAGCCCTAAACTTATTCAATGAAACAACTTGGGTCTTTTACCCAAACATATCTCTTATGTTGATTCATGAATTGTTTTAGACGGAACAATATACACAGCTGCTTTAATGGCATATTTTTCGAGAAAACGATGATCAACTTGACTTCATCATAGATTGAACTATATCTGTATAGAGTTCGACTACTCCCTTTTCGACACAACATACTTTGTGGCGTACTTGGAGGAGTCAATTGTGAGACAGTCCCACAATCTCTAAGATGATTGTCAAAATCTTGACTCAAATATTCACCACTAGGATCATATCTAAGTGACTTTACTATCTTGTCAAGATACTTCATACTCCTTTTACAAGCTTTTGAACACTTCAAAAGTTCCAAACTCGTGTTTCATTAGATACTCTTATCTAGAGAAAAGTTCCATAAAGGTAATGAAGTATTAAAACCTCCTTTAGCAGTTGATTTATAATTCATATACATCCACATGTATAATGCTTAATAAATCGATTATTCTTTAACTACTTTTAGCAAAGAACCACTTTATCATCTTTTACAATAAACAACATTCGCATGATTCAAGATGATTCATAATCTCATGAATCCAAAAGTCCATTCTCATGGAGTTTCGTAATGCGACTTTGCTTATGTCTCCAAGAGGACACTGCCAAAATAGGTTGAATCAACTATTTGATTCGATCCTTACAGTATTTATGTTACAGATGGGCTCCACATATAAAGACAATTATGTAAATTTACATTTCATAATCATGTCTTTATAAAGTTTATAATTCACAATTATAAAATAAACAAAATTTGTTTACCCAAGCCAACAAGCTCAATAGGCAACAAGAGTTCGCAACTCACATGTAAAAGTTCATAACCTTTGAGTAACAACCTTTGCTTCTCTTGTCTATTCGCATTCTACCTTTCACCTTCATAAGGTTTCTATTCAAGTTGCGATTCTTCATATTCTACTAATATGAGATTCACAACGATATCTAATACCTTTTGATATAGAAACAAAAGTAGAATAGTTAATAAATACTTAAGGTAGCAGTCTCACTGCCTTTCATCTTCTTATAGTTCTCCAAACAGAGTTTGCTATTTCTATTCTAATGAACGATTCATTCTAGAATTGGCAACACCCTACTTTTGGAGATCTCTCTATGCCAACAGCTTTGGCCTTTAAAGCACTTTCACCCGAACCTTTCGGTCTTTATGCTTTTCGACCTTTCTTTTATCCTTTTCCTTTTGAACCATAAGCACACAATTCGAGGCGGGCTTATCCTTTATGGCTAACTTAACATTCTTTTGCATCCTATGCAACTAATTCGCAATTTTCTCCATGTCATTCAAATGATAATTCATCACCAATGACTATCAAATAATGAATTCAAGATCACATCTTAATGCCTTTTGGAGGCCAAAGAGAAAATGTTGCCTCAAACACTTATCTTTTCTTGCTCACAAACTGATGGAACATTTCCATTTGTGATGTATCATATACCTCAAGTAAAACTTCCACGTGCGGAAGAATTGGTGGCAAGTGTAAGATAATAAATTTTAAACAGAGTTCCTTCGATGCTTCAAGTAAGCATCTTTTATACTCGTGTTACAATTGCTAGTGGTTCATTGGGCAAAAGGATTATTGAGAACATATGATTCCTTTTGATTTGAGAACAATTCTCAAAGTTCAATAACAATCGAGATCATGGTAATAGCAATCATAACTATAATAAAGCGTGTAAAGATTTTCATTAAAATGCTCCCACTTAAATTATAAAACCCTTTAAAATATTTAAGTGGGTGAAGATCCAAAATCCATACTTAACCATAGCACTGCTTTGGCATGTCCCTATGATTAAATATAATTTCGGTAGGCAAAGACTCAAAATCATGCTTTAAACCATTTAAACATATTTTGGATGTGCACTTCTTTGCCAATTGCATCATTATGCAACTCTTCTAATTCATGAGATGTATGATATCATATATCATATTTAATTGTATGTTACTCATCTCATCTTTGCCTCGGGCTCAAACACCGTTTTGATTAACCCTTTGTTAAACCAATTACAACACAATGAGAATCACCATTTCTCATATTATCGCTTCGCTAAGGTCACAACATGCGTACCCGCTTTGGCGTGGCTACCATGATGCGAACATAGTACTTGACTAGTGTTATACGTAATTGGGTGGCAAATATAAACTTCATAAGTTTATTTAGGGTTTGTAAAATCCTGTGATTAAATTGTATCTTATACAATTAACATGGCATTAATATTAATCAACGTTTGTTAATATTAACTAAGCATGGCATCTTATGTCATCCATATGTCTAGCATGCATATTGAATATTTAGCATGGCATCACATGGCATTTAAATGTATCAAAACATGCATTTACATATATATATATATATATATTAACATTTGCATCACATGCAAATGAATTTCTAACATGCATCTATATAAATTAACATGGAATCTCATGGCATAAAATAAATATAGCATGCAACAGACTCAAAACCGTGTTATGGTATGGTTTTATCTACATTGATTTTCATAGGCCAATATGAAAATCAACAAGGCCATTTCCTAGGTGGTTGTAACCATCGCATGGTCACAGCTCTCCCGCACCCCTTGGATCCGTCCTCACGTCTTTGTTCCTTGGCACCATCTCATGGATTTACATATTTTACAAAATTGCAACCTATACAATTTTTTTTTAGTAAAATAAAATTTACATATTATAAATTGCATCCTATACAATTTATCTAGTAAAATTAAAATTAAAATTTACATAAATACAAACGACTCGCAGGTCGTATTTATATAAAACCATAATAAATAAAATAAAGCATCCACGGGGTCCAAAACCATACCATAACACCATGCATAAAATTATCAACAATAATTTTATATCTAAAATTATTTAGGGTTCAAAGTGGTAAAATACAATCACATTGTATTTAGAATTAATTAATTTGGAAAAATTCGTAAATATGCAGAAACAATTTTCCACACTTAAAACGAAAAAGGGGTAAAACTGTCGGACAGCATGCTCGTCGGGCCTCGCAATGCAGTATCCAATACTGCGCGCAGCCCGACGGGCTGCGCAACATGTAGCTGCGCAGCCCATGCTGCGTAAGCAGCATGCTGCTTACGCAGCATGTGCAATTGCAATTGCAATTGCAATTGCAGTTGGACGCAATTGCAATTGCAATTGCATTGCACACAAAATTATTCTGGGCATTATGCCCAGAATAACGAAACAGCAATATTTTTTTTTTTTTTTTTTTAATTTCATTTAATTAATTGAAACAATTTCAATTAAAATCCCATGAATCAAATTCATGATACCAACCCCTTAAACATTTCAAATTATTAAAACAAATCATTCACAATGATTCACATTAAAATCAAATTTTAAACATGTTATTCACAATAACATTGAACCCTAAATCAAGAACATACAACCCTAACATGCAATTTTGATCTAATCAAAATAACAAATCCAATTCAACCAATGCACAAGTGGCTCTGATACCACTGTTGGGAAATTAATCGCACAAAAACAAAATAAACGCAGCGGATAAAAGATTAATCCCCACCAAGGACCCATGTACATTGCATTGAATTGGAAGGAGGGTTAAAGAATTACCTTAATTCTTTGTAGGTTTTGAATCAATTAGGAACCAAGATAGCTTCCCTCTACGGTTGATCCACACGGAGCAATTCATTCACCGCGTGCTAGCGCCGGGATTGAAGAACGATTCTTCGAACGAGACAGAGAAAGTGAAAAATCAGATTTTTCCTTGGAGTCTTGTTGAGAATTTCGGCTGGCCCCTTTTCTAGTGTGGTGGCCGAATTCTTCTTCTACTATTAGTGTAGAGAGTCATTAGGTTTAGGTTAATTGTTTCCTTAAATAATTAACCTAAATAGTTAATTATAATTATAACCTAATACACCTATTAGTTATAATTATATATTAACCCACACAATTTAATATTAATTCTCAATTAACATCAAATCAATTCTCCATAATACATATATGTATATATAATATTATAATTAATTATATCTCCATATAATTTAATTATAATATGTAGCATACTTTATGCAATATTAATCACATTAATATTTATATATACATACATAAATATATATCACTATATATATTTATTCTCTTTCTCATTCATAAATTATTATCCAATAATAATTTATACCCGATAAGATGAACTTCATTTTGCTCTTGTGTGTGACCCCATAGGATCATATTAATTGGCAATAAGGAAATTACCATAATGTCCTTATAGGTCACAAGCGGACTCTAGCAAGCCATTACGACTACCCAATTAATATGATTGGAATGATCCAATACCTATTTATAGAATGTCATATTCCCTTTTGTCTCTTTGATATCAAGATTAATTATAAGACATGGTACACTTGTCAATCTTATATAATTAATCATATGCTTTCTCGATCTCAAAGTAAACTGTTCAGACAAATCAATTGATACTCTTATCAATTATTTGAGCACGGCCATGCATTTAACAGTCTTACTTATCGAGGGGCCCAGTGATATCGCTCTCTTGATAGAGAGGGACAAAATCCCATATCTGTCACTCACATCCCAAAGCATGAGTCATATTGTACCCAATCACAGCCTTTATAACTACTCTGTTACAAGCAGCGTTTGACTGCGTCAAAGCACAACATGAGTTCATCTCGGAATCAATGGTGACCTCAGGTCAAAGGAATCAGCTAATGACACTACTATAATCAAGATCAGTTGTGACACATGACCATGAACTTGATCTCATAGTGGGTCTCCAGTAACATGTTCTCTAACATATTACCCGTGAGTATAATCTGTATCTGTATACACTATATTCATCTTATGAATATCCATTATCACTCACACTAGTCTTAGTTTGTTATTATTCCCATAATAACAATCGACTAGGGATATTTAGAATAACACGATTTATTCATGGATACTTATCATAAATGCTAACATACAAACATAAATGATAATATTAATCTACACTAGATTAATCTTAGAAGTCAAATTACATAATCCAATATTGGCCTTAGGGCACAATCTCCAACATAATTACCCAATTCAATCATAGTATGCATATATGTTTATATATGTTTAAGAGAGTTAATGATAATTTATAAAACTTTGGGGTAGAATTGAAATTTACCTTGCTAGGAGGGACTAAGTGGGAAATTTTTCTTCTTTATTCTTTTTTTTCTTTGGCTGGTCGAACCGACACTTTATCCTCTTCTTTTTCTTTTTTTTTTCCCTTTCTTTCTTCCTTTTCCCACATTTAAACTTTAACCCTTAAATTCTCTCTCATTTCTTACCTGTTTTTCGTAATCTTTATACTAAAACGAAGCTCTCAACACGTACTACAAGTTTAAGTAAGTTTTAGGAGGAGAAACTGAGTGTTTAGAGAGATATAAAAGCAAGAAAATTAGTGCTGTTAGCTGTCCCTCTTAATTCACTGCCTTTTGCTCACAATTTCACAAATCTGACACTAGAAATGGACTCAGGAGGTCGGAAAACCCTTGGACAGGTTGATTCTCGAGGCAAGCTTAGGCATTTTTCCAGTGATCGGAGCTTCATCGGACGAGTTTGAATTTTTCCGGTGACGGATTCCGACGATGGGAACAAATTCCGGCGAGACATTCAACCGGTAGGCGGAGCAGTAGAACTAGAAAAATAGGATTCGTCAACTAAGAGAATCTGTGAGTTAATTATGTGTATTGCATTTTTAGTTTAGCACTTGCATTCACGACATATTTTCAAAGTATAATTCTACTAGGTGATTATTATAATTATTTTAAGAAAAGTATTGCCTATATTTATAATTATATTTATATATATTTCCAATTGTGGTTTAAATACGTGTTATGGACATGCTTCTTGGTGAGCGACATCAAGACCTTGTGCACACAGGTACTATCGGGATTATAGAATATAAGTACAAGATCGATGATGTGGATTATAAATAAGCTCAGTTGAGTTATTCTCAGGCTATATGATATCATGAAATTGGAATTCAGTGAGGCTGGGTATAGGTCGGTTGAGTTATTCTCATTCCTCCAGCCGACTGGGTGTGGGTTCGGTTGAGTTATTCTCGGTCCCCCAGTCATTGGATGTGAAAGAGCCGGATGGCTATGTAGCTTATTCGATAAGTTGGGTATTGAGGTTTAGGGTCCATAACATATAGAAACCACTTATTGATAATTGATTTACCGAAATCATATGTATAAATGCTTTTATGATATATATGTATATACATACATAAAGTATTGTGTGATTGGATGAATGCTAAATTACTTATGCATTGCATATAATTAATTCACTATGGGAGGTCTGACTCCCTAAATTTTTCAGGTAGCTAGAAGCGAGTTATAGCCCAAGATCTTCCTCCGGGCGTCACATTTAGCCTTATTATATAGGTTATTGTTGATCATGTTTAATCTATTAAATTCTATACCGCAGTACCAGATTAAGGATTATATTTCAAATTTGTATGTGAAAGGGATTTAATGTGACAAGTATGATAGATTTAATTATTATATAATTGAGTATTTAATTTTGATAGTGGTTTTAAGGCTTGCTACGGGTTCCGGTGGCAACATGCTTACCCCTTCCGTAGCGCCGGTCACGGTCCAGGGGATGGGTCATGACAAAGTTGGTATCAGAGCTTAGGTTAAAGATTATCTGACCTAGTAACCTCGTACTGTGGAGTTAGGATTCCAACTCGTCTTTGACAGTCTCTTCATAGTTAGAAATCAGCTTACAGTAACAGTCTTATTATTTCTAATATCTATTATTGATTTCAGAATGAGGCAACCAAGAGCTCTAAGACCATCTGATGAACCAAAAATAAAGGATTTGGGTGATGAGAATTTTGAGCATTATGAAGGTAGTGATTTACCACCATAACTACTGCCTCCATCTCTTCGAAGAGGCAGAGGCAGACCAAGAAAGCAAAGAAATCTAAAGGATGAAGAAGTAGAACGTTCGCATAATGTGCAACAAAACCCTTCATAATTTCCACAAGGTAGGTATGGAAGGCAAGGAAATTTGGAATATGAACAAGTAGAACATCTGCATACTGTATAATAAAATCTTCCATAATTTCCACAAGGATTCAAGTTTAACCAGTTCTTTTCAGGTATTAAAGTAATGTAACAAATGTTGATAAAGATAAGGGTCGAACGATGACAGTTCTAGCGGTATAGGTACAGTTGAAAGATTTGCTCGAATGTATCCTACTACATATGATGGTGTTAATAGGGATGCTATAGATTATCTTGATGAAGTTGAGAACAATGCAAGATATTTGAAAGACAACGAATTTAAAACTATCCAAATGACAGAATACTTTTTAAAAGGTGATGCAGTAGTCTGGTTCAAGGATTATGTTTTTCCTCAAATGCAAAATATGTCGTGGGATGAATTCAAAGAGCAATTTAAAGAGGCTTTCATTCCATTTAGCTATAGTGAGGAGCAAAGGAGAAAATTTGTAATCTTTAGAAAGGATAGGAATATGTTTATGAAAGAGTTTCATCGACAATTTCTAAGGTTGGGCAGATATGTTCCTGAAGTGATAAGAAATGAAAGGATTAAGTGTTCTACTTCCATTTCAGGATTGGGAGAACAATATACTTTTTTGCATGCTTTCCCAACAATGAGAGGATGCACTTTTTCTCAATTAGTTGATGCTGCAAAACAAATAGAGCTTGATTTTAATCAAGTAAATTTGATTTCTCAATCTATTCATAATCCTAAGCCAATGGATGGTGGTCAGTCTTCTTCCGCTACAGCAGGTAACACAAGCAATTTTCATATTGGAAGTGCACAGCCTTCTAATTAGAAGACAAGATTTCACAAGAAGGGTAGGTTTCTACCAATATAGTAGTGGACAAAGTTCTAGTTCTCAGATGAAGGCAATATTGTGAATGTTCCTGTTGTAAATGAATTTCCTGATGTGTTTCCTGAAGAATTACCAGGAATAACTCCTGAACAGGAGATTGAATTTTGTATTGACTTAACCCCTGGTACCACTATAATATCTATACCACCTTATAGGATGGCACCAACAGAGTTGAAGGAGTTGAAGGAAAAGCTACAGGAATTACTCGATAAGGGTTTCATTCGGCCTAGTGTATCTCCTTGGGATGCTCCCATGTTATTTTTCAAGAAGAAAGATGAGTCACTACGACTTTGTATTGATTATAAGCAGTTGAACAAGGTGACTATCCGTAATAAGTATCCGCTTCCTTGAATTCATGATTTGTTTTACCAGTTGCAAGGTGCATATTACTTTTCTAAAATTGATTTGCGGTCTAGGTATCATCAGTTAAGAATCAAGGGTGAAGATGTACCTAAGACAACATTTAGAACACGATATGGTCACTATGAATTTTTAGTAATGCCGTTTGGCCTAACCAATGCACCAGCAGCATTTATGGATCGCATGACTAGAGTGTTCAAGCCATTCTTAGATAATTTTGTAATTGTGTTCATTAATGATATACTGGTGTATTCAAGAAGTGAGGAGGAGCATGCACACCATTTACGAATGGTATTGCAAACTTTAAGAGAACATCAGCTTTATGCCAAGTTCACTAAATGTGAGTTTTGGTTGGATAGTGTGACATTTTTAGGACATGTAGTGTCCAAGGATGGAATAAAAGTATATCCGAAAAAGGTAGAAGCAATTACAAATTGGAAGAGACATACTACAGTGACCGAAATTTAAAGTTTTCTGGGTTTAGTAGGCTACTATAGGAGATTTATTCAAGATTTTTCCAAGATAGCAGCATTTTTATCCCGACTAACTCAAAAGAATGTTCCTTCCGTATGGTCAGAAGCATGTGAGAATAGTTTTCAAAGATTGAAAGATTTTTGACTTCAGCACCAGTACTCACTTTACCATCTGGATCTAGAGGATTCATTGTATATTATGAGGCTTTTAAAGTTGGTTTGGGTCGTGTGTTGATGCAAAATGGTAAGGTTATTGCTTATGCATCTAGGCAATTGAAGAAGCATGAACAGAATTATCCAATTCATGACTTCGAAATAGTAGCAGTGGTTTTTGCATTGAAGATATGGAGGCATTATTTGTATGGAGAAACATGTGAGATTTACATTGACTACAAGAGTCTTTAATATATATTCCAACAAAGGGATTTGAATTTGAGGAAAAGACATTAGATGGAACTGTTGAAAGATTATGATTGTACCATATTATATCACCCTGGTAAGGTTAATGTTTTGGCGGATGCTCTAAGCAGAAAATCCCCAGGTAGTTTAGCTTATATTAGTGTTGAAAGAAGGTCTTTGATTAAGGAGATGCATAATTTATATGATTTTGGAGTGCAATTAGAAGTGGTCATCTCTGGAACAATGTTGGGACATTTCAAAGTGAGACCAATGTTACTTGATAGAATCAAAACTGCTCAAGCCAAAAATCTTCAATTGTGCAAAATTTTAACAGAGTTGAAAAACGGTGATGTTCGTGATTTTAGAATTGATGATGATGGATATCTACGTCATGGGGACTGACTGTGTGTTCCTAATGTGGATAATTTAAGAAAAGAGATCATGGAAGAAGCTCATTTTGCAGCCTATAATATACATCCGGGTTCTACAAAAATGTACCAAGATCTTAAGAAGTTGTATTGGTGGAATGGTATGAAAAGAGATGTAGCGGAGTTTGTATCTCGTTGTTGGACTTGCCAACAAGTAAAATTTGAACGTCAAAAGCCTTCGAGATTATTACAGTAGTTACCTATTCCCGAATGGAAGTGGAAGTGAGTAGCTATGGATTTTGTAGTTGGATTGCCTCGTACGTTGAATAGATATGACTCAATATGGTGATTGTTGACAGATTGACTAAAACAGCTCATTTTCTTCCAACTAAGACAGCATATTCACTAGCAAAATTGGCACATGTTTATATGGACAGAATTGTTTGGTTACACGGTGTTCCAGTGTCCATTGTGTCAGACAAAGGGTCAGTCTTTACATCCAAATTTTGGGAGAAACTTTAGAATGCTCTAGGCACTAGATTGGATTTTAGCATGGCTTTTCATCCTCAAACGGACGGTCAATCTGAATGAACAATTCAAACTTTGGCAGCTATGCTAAGGATGTGTGTGCTAGATTTTGGTGGTCAGTGGGATGCACACTTACTTCTCATTGAATTTGTTTACAATAATAGCTATCATTCAAGCATTGGAATGACTCCGTATGAAGCACTATATGGTAAGAAGTGTAGATCCCCTTTATGTTGGGAGTAAGTCGATGAAAGGAAACTTATTGGCTTGGAGTTGATATAGATTCCTTCAGAAAAAGTCCCGATTATTTGTCAAAGAAACAAAAAGCTTTTAGTAGATAGAAAATCTATATCGATCCAAAGAGGAAGGATGTAACATTTATGAAAGGAATTACGCGATTGGGAAAAAATGAAAAGTTGACACCCTGATATATTAAACCGTTTGAGATCTTGAAGAAAGTAGGTAAGGTGGCATATCATTTGGCATTACCTCCCAATCTATCACAAGTTCATCCGGTGTTTCATGTATCAATGCTAAGGAAATATGTGTCAAATTCATCTCATATCCTCCATCCTCAAAATATACAAGTTAGTGGAGACTTGTCATATAAGGAACAACCCGTGGCAATTGTTGATCAACAAACTCGTCAACTAAGAACTAAAGAAATCCCAATAGTGAAAGTACTATGGAGTAACCATTCCATGGAAGAGT
This sequence comes from Euphorbia tirucalli, assembly GCA_039660915.1. Lineage (NCBI taxonomy): Eukaryota > Viridiplantae > Streptophyta > Magnoliopsida > Malpighiales > Euphorbiaceae > Euphorbia > Euphorbia tirucalli. The sequence goes on from CM077639.1 coordinate 21,649,559, forward strand.
GCACTTGGGAATCAGAGTGGGAGATGCGGAACAAATATCCTTACCTATTTCAATCATAAGGTTAGTCCTTTAATTTTAAATTCGAGGATGAATTTCTTTAAGGGGGGAGAATGTAATACCCCAAATTAATTGTGCTATAATTACCCAATTAAATCATATTATGCATATATGTTTATATATGTTTAAGAGAGTTAATGATAATTTATAAAACTTTGGGGAAGAATTGAAATTTAACTTGCTAGGAGGGACTAAGTGGGAAATTTTTCTTCTTTATTCTTTTTTTTCTTTGGCTAGTTGAACCAGCACTTCATCCTCTTCTTCTTTTTTTTTTTTTTTCCCTTTCTTTCTTACTTTTCCCATATTCAAACTTCAACCCTCAAATTCTCTCTCATTTCTTACCCTTTTTTGTAATCTTTATACCAAAACAAATCTCTCAACACGTACTACAAGTTTATGTAAGTTTTAGGAGGTGAAATTGAGTGTTTAGAGAGATATAAAAGCAAAAAAATTCATGTTGTTGGCTATCCCCCATCATTCACTACCTTTTGCTTATAATTTCGCAAATCTGACACTAGAAATGGACTCAAGAGGTCAGAAAACCCTTGGGTAGGTTGATTCTCGAGGCTAGCTTAGGCGTTTTTCAGATGATTGGAGCTTCGCCGGACGAGTTTGAATTTTCTAGTGACGGATTCCGGCGACGGGAACAAATTCCAGTGAGACATTCAACCGGTAGGCGGAGCAGCAGAATTGGAAAAATAGGATCCGTCAGCTAGGAGAATTTGTGAGTTAATTATATGTATTGTATTTTTAGTTTAACATTTGCATTCATGATATATTTTCAAAGTATAATTCTATTACGTGATTATTATAATTATCTTAAGAAAAGTATTGCCTATATTTATAATCATATTTATATATATTTCCAATTGTGGTTTAAATACGTATTATGGACATGCTTCCTGGTGAGCGGCATTAGGACCTTGTGTGCACAGGTACTATCGGGCTTATGGAATATAAGTACGAGATTGAAGATGTGGATTATGGATAAGCTCGGTTGAGTTATTCTCGAGCTATATGATATTATGTAATTGGAATTAAGTGAGGCTGGGTATAGGTTCGGTTGAGTTATTCTCGGTCCTCCAGCCAATTGGGTGTGGGTTCGGTTGAGTTATTCTCGATCCTCTAGTCATTGGATGTAAGAGAGTTGGATGGCTATATAGATTATTCGATATGTTGGGTATTGAGGTTTAGGGTCCATATGTATGGAAACCACTTATTGATAATTGATTTAATATTTGATTTACCGAAATCATGTGTGTGAATGCTTGTATGATATATATGTATATACATACACGTAAAGTATTGTGTGATTGGATAAATGCTAAATTACTCATGCATTGCATATAATTAATTCACTATGGTAGGTCTGACTCCCTAAATTTTTCAGGTAGCTAGAAGTGACTTGCAGCCCAAGATCTTCCTCGAAACGGCACATTTAGCCTTATTATGTAGGTTATTACTAATCGCATTTAATGTATTAAATTCTAGACCGCAGTACCAGATTAAGGATTATATTTCAAGTTTGTATGTGAAAGGGATTTAATATGACAAGTATGATGGATTTAATTATTATATAATTGAGTATTTAATTTTGATAGTGGTTTTAAGGCTTACTACGGGTTCCGGTGGCAACATGCTTACCTGTTCCCTAGCTCCGGTCACGATCCTGGGGGATAGGTCGTGACAATCTTTTATGGTTTTGAGGAGTATATATTCTCTTGTTTTTAAGGTTGTTAGTATGGGAGGAGAAGGATTGGACAACCTCCATCTCTATCTTTTCATCTTTCTTTTCATTCTAGAGTAGTATAGTAGTGGTTAGTTAGTTTATATATTCTGTAGTGGAGATTTTCCACCTGATCCAAGGTGTTCTAGCCATGGTGAAAGAGGAGTAAACCCTTTTGGATGGACCAGCCTTAGGGCTGGGTTTGTAAGTAATATTATCTAGTATTTTCATGTTTATTTCTGTTGTGAATGTATCTATTTGAATGTGTGTACTTAATCCTCATAGAACTGATCACAATATGCTTAATTTATCGACTGTTTGACCATGAAGTATAAATCCATGAATGCAATGACCTTTCAAACATGTAAATTAGCAATGAGACTGACCATGTGATTTGCATTTATAACTAAGGGTTTCAATGGTTGCATAGCGCATCTGTTGAATGCTTTCTTGTTCCTTATGCTGGTATATGTGCTAAGTTGAGGCTGACCATGCAATATCTAGTATGTATGTTTAGGATCAATAACGCAAGGACCAATCTATTATTGTGAATCTCGTGAGAGATACCTTAGTCTCACTGAAATAACAGATCTGATTTTGAATGCTAGATTTAATATTATAAGCATGCCCACCCTATGTTGTGTCCCATCCAAGTTACAAAATATTATTATCTATCTTTTTTATTTATTTGTTGTTTATGTTATTCGATATTAGTTTAACTAGCCAAACAACTTTTATAAACTCTGTTACTTATTTTCTCTATTATTTAGAACCGCTTATTTTTCACAAGTTGTGCACAATTATCACAATCCCAGTGGATACGATACTCTACTTACTAATTTATTACTTGCGACCTAGTACACTACTAGATAGTGTGTATTTTAAGCACACCAATACATCCACATAATTCTTCTTCTCTGCATTTACATAAACTTGTTATTGCGAATTTGTTATCAAAATGTCTGTTCGACTAATTGGGTACTCTATGGAGGAAGATAAGATCCTATGTGAGACTTACATGGAACTATCAAAAGATCTTATTGTTGGTGCAAATCAAACCATGAATGTATATTGGTCACGCATAATAGATTTATTTAAGGAAAGGTGCACTAATGGTGTGCCTCATGCATTGAGATCGCTTTAGGGAAGAATGAGTACCATTATGACAGAAGTTAAAAAGCTCACGAGTTGTGTTAGGCAAGTCAAACTTCTCAATCCAAGTGGGGCATCGGACCATGATATTGTGAGTATTTATATTAGTTCCATGAAAATTGTAGTACCATAATTATAATTTTACTACTTTTCTTTGAAACTTATTGTAGCTAAATCGTGCAAAAGAATTATTTGTCTAAGAAATGAGTGAAAAAAGCTTGAAGTTTGATCATGTGTGGGAGATGTTAAAAGATTTTGAAAAGTTTTAACGACAATGTCATCATTCCAAGAAATAAGCATATGTTTTATCTGACTATAAGAATCCAATTCCTGAAATTCCAACACCACCGGTTTGTCATCTTTTTCTTTAAATTTAAATGATGAATCTTCTGGTATAAACTCATTTGAACGACTTATCGGATTAAGAAAACAAAACTTAAAAGAGCACATGAATCACAAGCCAATGAAATTAGAAAGAGTGTGAAAGAAGAAAATGGAAAATATTTAAAATGATGCAGAGTTCAATGGAAATGCAGAGGGAGAGAATGGAAATTTGGAGACACAAATTAAAATTAGAGGAAGATGCAATATTATTGAAAGATCCAAATTCGATTCTGGACCCAATTTTACGTGATCATCTCATGCAAAGAAAAGGCGAAATTTATGCTAGGAGATTAGCAGAACAAAGTAACCAATCATAAAAGCCACTTGCATCGTCTCAAATGGAAAATTTGGCTTATTTCAACAATTTAGGTGGAAGTGATGATTTTCCACCTTATTAATAATTGTGTTTTTGTCGTTATTATTCAAAAATCTAAGTCGTTTGTTTTGTTTTGTTTTTTTTAATTTGTTTTGGTAAGTTGATTTAAATGTCTTTATATATTGTTTGTAATACTTTTATTTGCAGTGTTTTTTTATTTCGTAGTGTTTGTAATTTTTTTTCATTTAGTAGTGTTTGTAATACAATTTTAAATTATTGTTATGTTAATTTATTAGCTATTTTATTTCATAATATAATGTCTAATTTTAAATTTTAAAGACTACACATAAACTAAATAAATAATACTATATTTAATATTTAAATGTGTATTATGTGAAAATAAAATTATTATCATAATTTTAATATTAATATATTAAAGCTATATAATAAAAATGTTATAAACAAACATAATAAACACAATACAATTAATTTAACATTTAAATATACAATGTAATATATATAAAATAAAAAAAAGTATTATTTTATTATTTACTGCAAAATATGCGAGACCCCAAATATGGGGTAAACAGGGACAATGCAAACTAGTTTTGCTAAGGGGCCAAATAAGTCAAAGTAATAAAAGGTTTATTAAGGATTAAAAAGTAACAATTTGCAAGGAGAACATGTATAATACTTAATAATAATATTGAAGTAATATATTACTAAGAAGATCAATTCTGATATATAATATAGGATTAAAAGTATATATGCATAAATTTTTAAACTTGTAACACCAAACTCAACATTCTATGGCAAAAGTTAGTAGGGCCAATAAGAGAATTTTCAAATGGCCTCATAAAATTATGTATAAAACCATATAAATTAAAGGAAATGAGAATTTTTTTTTTTTTTTTAAAAAAAGGGGGCCTTGACTCCTTTGGCCCACAACGTGGCACCCCCATAGGTAATACATATTTTGCAATACCATTTTTGCGGTGAATTAAAATGTCAATCCACTACAAAAATGGGATTCAACGGTAAAATGAAGTACCGTTGGACATACTCTAAATATTACAATTTATCGGTAAAAGAAAAGTTACAATAAAATTTGCAATAATCTATCTGTGCAACCAAATAATTTTGTAAATGTGTTGTGAACACAAATGTAGAAACTACATAAAAAAAAATATGACAAATTTTAAGTTTACGACTCTTGTTTAATTTGGTTATGAACTCTATTTGTTAATTATCTATTTTCAAAAGTAAAATATGACATGTTATGTTAATTTATATATTTTAAATTTATTTTTGTTAGGTGGCAAGAAAATTAATCCTTCTCTTGCCAATCCTCCAACGATACTTGTAGTTCCTTTTTATTCAATATATATGATGAAATTGAAATAATATATTCAATACGGAACTGGCGAAGACAAGTTTTGATTCAAAATTTGTAGGGAGCAATGGGACAGATTAGGCGCGTGGAAAAGGAGCGGTGGGGTATTAAATTGGAGCAAGAATGCTGTCAAAGCTTATTAGGCGGTTGCAACGCAGTTGTCGCTGTCCTTCAACCATAAGTGAACAACATTTGGCAAAGGCAGTTATCCAATTAATTTGCTACGTTTCTTGCTAGTACTTGTTTTTGCATTTTTTGTTTATTAAGGAGATAGTATCCGATATATCAGTGAAACTCAGAATTTTGGACTTTCTAATTGAAGAAAAATATAATTTATACTATTCTAAAGTTTTTTTTTTAAAAAATCTAGAATAATTAAGTTTTTAGTTTCTTCTTCTTTTATTAATTAAAAATTTAATAAAGTAAAACTCAAACGAATTATTTTTTTTTTAAGAAAAATTACAAACAAAAGAATTTAATATAATAAAACTAAAATGAATTAATTTCTTTTAAAAGAAAAGTTATAAACGGGCTTACTGTTCTTTCCTAGAAATCTCATCTATTATCTTAGACCAGCTGTTATCAACATGGCCACTGGCTTGCCAAGTTTGAAGATTAGTTAACTAACTCTTTGTTTGGTTTAGGGATTAATAATCAATGTTATCAAAATTAGATCGGACCAATCAGTTCGATCGATTTAACTGTGAATCAGCCATGAGTTTGATCGATTTGATAAAAAATTTTGATTTTTTTTAAAAAATTAGCCAAAAAGATTTGACTGACGGTTGTAGCAGCGAACTGACTTGTTGAATTGTTGGTTAAATTATAATTTAATAATATTTATAGTTAAGTAATATTTTTTTAAAAAATAAAACCGACTGAACCAGCCAAACCGCTGGTCTCACCGGTTTGCTGTCCACTTTGGTTTTAATAACATTATAGTAAATAATGATACGGTGTGGTATAACCATGGTTTATGAAATATTATGCTTTACTTGGACTCATGATAAGTTAAACTCATGGTATAATAATGTAAAATTTTATAAATAATTAAAGACAAAACTATAAAATAGAATACATGTGGAAATAATAAAAAGATGAAGAGTAATTTGATAATAATAATATATATTTCCATGAAAGCACTTCAATTTGGTGTGCTTAAGAAATCGCACCTTTGAACCAATGAATATTCTAATAATACTCTTTTATATATCAAAACAAACATAAACATATTTCTACACTGCGTTGCCTTACCTTACCATAATAAAACCCAAACCAACCATAGCGTAAGAAACAGTGTTACAATTTTAAAACATTATTATGAACATCATGGATTTTAATATGAGACCATTTGAAATAATTTCTTATTCACTTTAGAGCCGTTAATCTTTCTATGACTTTTCAACTTGATAAACCAAATGCCGTTGTAACTTATTTTGAGAAGGTTCAAAAGTTGAAGGTTAGTCTTCATAAATACATTAGGTAATATAGCTTTAGTAAAATTTTGGTTTATATTTTAACCAAAATTTTCTTTTCCTTCTTGAATTATCTCTTGAATCACAAACAGTGAGCACAGTTAGAAATTACAAAGCTTTGATAGATATAATTACAGTTAGAAATAACAAAGCTTTCTTAGGTATATATAACTGTTTCACTGGCCTAAATCATCACCCCTTGTGCTACCTTCCCCACTATTCGATGAGCTCTCCTGGACACTGCGACATGAAGAAGAACACCTACTTGAAGAGCTCCCTTCTGTAACAACATTATCCTTCATTGGAGATTTTTTTGAATCTTTTGGTCCTGAAGATGAATTCTGCAAAAATGCATTATTTTACTTCAGTTTGCTACTCAAAAGAACATTAACATCAGTAAACTTGCTTTAGTACTTTCCGTCATTCACGACCAATGTAAATTTAAAGGGCTAAACCGCACCTGATCTGTTGTAGATCCTGGAGTCTTCAACTCCAGCTCTGTTGTGACATCATTTGAGTCCACACTTTTTCCATTCTTACTCTCGGACGAAGATCTATTATTCGAATTTTGTTTGCCTGAAACATGAGATCCACTGGCTGGCTGTGCAAGCAAAGGTGCATGTTGCATCACTTGCTGATCAACCAAGGTATTAGGGCTCATATACGGAACAAAAGTCGAACAGGGATTATGGATTACTGCAGGATTCTGGTTTCCAAACAAGGGGTACGGTTGCATGGACGGATGCAAAGGAATTGTCCCTGTTGGTATTGGCATTGGCATCGGGAAGGGATACGAAGTGGGCGCCATAACAACCGAATGATCCAAACCAATCCAAGGATATGCTGCCCTGAGTCTTTGCTGATACTGATTATTAAGATTTTCAATGTCAGATTTGAGAGATGTCTTCTCTTCTCTAAGATCATTCTTCTCTTGAGTCAACTGGTACGAAACAATATCACATGATGAAGTATCAATATTCTATCATCATCTTTGCAATTGTAATCGAAGTAAATCAAATTGACAATGACCTCACGAGATTCTTCGGTCAGTGTAGCATATTCCGCCTTAAGTTTGTTTACTTGAGATGTCAGATCTTTCAGCAACTGAATCGTATCAGCTAGAATGGTTGCTTTGTCGTTTTTGGGTCTATAAGGATCTACAGTTGAATATCAGCATATGGAAACATCTAGAAGTTAATGATGCATACTCTCACACACAAAACAAAAAAAAAAAAAAATACCAGTTTAAAGATTTAGATGAATATCATTAACACCAGCAGGAAAATAACACAAGCCTCTACTGATACTAGCTTAACAACAAGTAACTCAAAGGAACAAAACAGAATAGACTAAATAAGAAGGATAGTTCCCTATTGTCCCAAGCTTTACAGCCAAATCCCGTACACATAGAATTCAAAAGTTCCCTCAACTACAACTACTCTCTTTATTTATGAGGTCTCCCAGCCCCTGTACTGGATAGGTACTCCCCTAACTGACTTCAGACTTTCAGGAAATGAACTAAATGGTCCACAATCTCACCTTTTTCAGTTGGATTCCCATGAAATGAACTCATTTTTTTATACTAAAACCTCAACAAAAATTACAAAGTGTTAACAATCTTCTTCAGTTATGATCAGCCAACACTTTGACCCCAAATTTAACTACTGCAATAAAGTTTATAATACCTCAAGTTTATCTTTTGAATTGACTTCAATTAAACGGCGAAAACAGACTGCTAAGGTGAACACAATATCCAGTAAAACTGTATAGTTCATTATATTAAGCAGTGAAACCTATAAAGCATTTCATTCTCATTACAAAAAAAAACTTATGAAAAATACTTAAACGTATAAGTAGATGTCTTAGTATAATGAAACCAATAGAACAACTCTGTTTTCTTGTCTATATATACCAGAAAGAATGATTGCTTTACCTAGAGTACTCCCCAACTCAAGAAAATGTTCATTTAGCCGATCCCTTCTCAACTTCTCACGATCAGCCTTCTGAAGTTTTCTTGCAGCTTGATTATCCTTGACTTCTGGTTCAGGCCTTTGGCTACCAACCGTAACACACACATAGTAAAGCTCATAAGAGAAGGTAATCTATCAATTAATGTGTTTCAAGTAACGCAACAAACTAAGAATAACAGTTACTCCCGGAGTATGTACTCCTTAAACTATAAAAATACAATTTAGGAAGTAATTAGAAAAAGAATATACTCCAGAGTATTTGTAAAATTTTTCGGTTGGATAGTGGCACAAGCAAGCAACAGTCTGGCAGCTAATTCAATAAAGAAAACAAACCATTGAGCTTAGAATTTAATGATCTGAGATGGCCTTTAAGGCTTCATGGAAACAATTCCATGTTCATTATTTACTTATTTACTGGTAATTGATTCCATCCCATTAAACTCTACCAAGGCTGCTGAAAAAATTCAATTCATAAATCTCGTTCAACAAGTTGTTTTCAATCGAAGCAAGTGAGTAATATAACTTACTAGGCCGCAGAAACTGTAAAAGAGCACACTGAGGCTATGAAATTTGGCTTGGGTTTTATCACACTTATACCTTTCAAATCGCCAACAATAAATTCATTTCACTACTGAATGAAATTCCTTCTAACAGAGACTAAAATAAGCAATAATTCACTAAAAAAAAAAAAAGCAATTCAGAGTTGAACGATTTCAAACACGATCAAATTGCATAGCAAAAGAAAGAATTACAGCGAAGAAAAAAGGGAAAGGCAAACCTGGAAGTGGGATGAGAAGGAGTGTCTGGATGAAAATCAGCGAAGGGTGGATTTTGGGATTGCATTTGCAGGGAGTGGTGATGATAAACAGAATCATGTTTTAGCTGATCCATTAAATAAAAAAATTGTCGAGTTTACAGACGATGAATTTGATGAATTGTTTCTTACCCAAACCAAGCCTATCCTCTATCCTTGCATATTATTTGTCTGCATTGACACGTATGTCAGATACCTCCACGGCGGCTTATATAAAAACACCAATAAAAAATTAGGGAAATTATCAAAATTACGTTGGATCTGGGCTTTTGTTTTTGGACCTACCTTTTCTTATTTACTGAAATACGTTTATTTATTATTTATTTATTTTTTTTACTTTTTCGAGGTCACGCTTTTCTTTTATACGTTTTTCATTTGGTTTGTTTCACTTTCTGTATTCCATCCATAGTTTTCAGACACGGACCGGTCATCGAACCGGTGAAAGGATGAATTCATGGGTTTTAGATTAAACCGGAATAAACTAGAATCGAACCGGATTTAATAAATATATTAAAATATTTTTATTTTTATATTTATAATTTATAAAAATTTGAATATTTTTATTATAATTCTTTAAGTTTAAACATTTCAAATACAATATAGTAATTAAAAAAACTCAATTTATGAAATATAATTTTTTTAGTTACAATAAAATGTCAATTTAATTTAAAATAATTTAAAAATACAAACTATGTTTTATTTTAATTAAAAACACCTCAAAATAATAACTTAAACTTTATATTCAAATAATTTTTTTTTAAAAAAAAGTCTGGTCGAACCTGAAAACCGGTCCGGTTCACGGTTTTTCTGTTCGACCTACCGGTCCGACTGAAATTTGACCGGTTGTTGACCAAAGTGAAAACCGGATGGAAACTGACTGGTCTGATCTCCGGTTCCGGTCGAACCCGGTCCGACCGGCCGGTCCGGTTTTCACAACTATGATTCCATCGTTTCTGCTTCGTTTTTTCGGCGTTCTTCTTCCTTCTTTTTCTTCGATTCTTCTACTGCGTGATTTTTCTTCGATTTTTCTACTTTCGGCGTTTATTATTTTCTTCTTGGTTCGTGGGTTTGTTCATCATTTGTCTGCGGTTCATCATTTTTTTTTGCGTTCGTTTAGGTTTTTTTTTTTTACATGCGTTTGTTTGTTTGTTTTGTGATTTTTTTAGTTTTGTTTTTGCAGTGTTATATTTTTCTAAAATGGTGAAGGGTACAAAAGAACACTGGATCTCAGAAGGGAAAAAATGTTAAGAAGCCTCTTGCTGTTTTCAAGGGCAAATCCAGGGAGGATGTTGTTGCTGAAAAGCTTGTGGTAAGTTTTTTGTGTCATTTATCCTGTATTTTATAGTTTTTGTTATTGTTTCTGTGTTTTTCTGGGTGTGTTTATTTTTCTGTTTCTGTAATAGTGTATCGATTGATTAAACATAGTTTATGTTTGTTGTCATACACTGATTATACATTAATTATACCTTTTGAACCTATTATTCATTAGTTATATCTTAGTTATACTTTATTTATACCTTAGTTATATATTAAGTTATACATTAGTTATACGGTGTTTATACGTTAGTTATACCTTGATTATAGTTTAATTATACCTTAAGATAAATTTTTATTCCATAAGATACACTACTATAATGATTATACACTTATTATAGACTTATTATACTGTTTTTGCACTGATTATACCTTATTTATACCTTTTTTATACATTATTATAGTGATTATACTTTACTTGTACATTAATTATACCTTATTTATACATTTTTGATACACTAGTTATACCTTAAGATACGCTATTACAATGATTATATTTTGATTTTAACTTTGTTATGTTTTTGTTATACTTTAACAGACACTATTTCATTGTTTATACCTTAAATATACATTAATTAGACTTTTAGTTGCATTTTTTCAGTAATTATACCTTATTTATACCTTTTTTATACATTATTATAGTGATTATACCTTACTTATACATTAATTATACATTATTTATACATTTTTTATACACTAGTTATACCTTAAGATACGCTATTACAATGATTATATTTTAATTTTAACTTTGTTATGTCTTTGTTATACTTTAACAAACACTATTACATTGTTTATACCTTAGATACACCTTAATTATGCTTTTAGTTGCACTTTTTCAGTAATTATACCTCAGTTATATCTTAATTATACCTTTTAGATACACTATTACTTTGATTATACCTTTGTTCTACCTTATTTATACTTTAAGTTGCAGTTTTTCAGTAATTATACCTTAGTTATACCTTAATTATACCTTAAGATGCACTTTTTCAGTAATTATACCTTAGTTGTTTTTAATTTCGAAGGTATAATCAGTGTATAACCAAGTTATACACTGATTATACCTTAGTTATACCTTAATTATACCTTTTTGATACACTATTACTTTGATTATACCTTTGTTATACCTTATTATACACTGATTATACCATAGTTATACCTTAATTATACATTTTTGATACACTATTACTTTGATTATACTTTGGTTATACCTTAATTATACTTTTTTTATACATTATTACTTTGATTATACCTTTTTTATACCTTTTTTATACCTTAAATTGCACTTTTTCAGTAATTATACCTTAGTTATGCCTTAACTATACCTTAAGATGCACTTTTTTAGTAATGATACCTTAGTTATTTTTTAATTACTAAGGTATAATCAGTGTATAACCAAGTTATACACTGATTATACCATAGTTATACCTTAATTATACCTTTTTGATACACTATTACTTTGATTATACCTTTGTTATATCTTATTTATAGCTTAAGTTGCACTTTTTCAGTAATTATACCTTAGTTATATTTTAATTACTATGTATATGTTTTACTCTTACTGTTTTTTTTTTTTATGATACATTTTTTGATACATTTTTATTACATTTTTCAGAGTGGGAGACCTATTTACAAAAAAGGGAGTATTGGGGAAGTCATCTTTCTGTTTTCTCTTATTACGATCTGCTCACATTCTTGAAGTTAAATCTTCCTGATCGAGTAATTCGGATATTTAAGGAAACCATTTTTGGTTATTTCTTGGATTTACCTATTCTAAGGGTTACAAAGCAGCTGATACATTCTTTGCTGCTAAGGGAGATTTATCAGGAGGATGAAAATGATTCAATTATTGTTGAGGTAACTGGCACTGAGCTGAGGTTTGGTGTCGAAGAGTTTTTTTTTGATTTCTGGCTTGAAATCAAATGCTAATGATGATTTTGTAATGTGTTCCACTGGAGTGGGTTCTAGATTATTGTCCTCTTACTTTCCTAATAAGACTGAGAAGAAGAAGAAAGATATTGAAGAAGTCTTGAAGAAGGATTCTCATGTTTTTGATGATGATTGTGCTGAAGATTGCCTGAAGATTGCACTGATATATTTCATCAGATTCTACCTAATGGGGATAGATTTTTCGAAATCTAATCCAAGTTCATATTTTGATGTGGTGGAGTCAGGTGACTACGTGAAGGCTGCATGGGGTTGTGAGTCTTTCGATGCAACCATATTTTCTTTAAAGAAAACTGGAATTTCTAGATCGAAGCCCAAGTCTTATTGGGTTGAGGGCTGTCCCATTTTTTTCCAGTTATGGTTCTATGAGGTTTGTCCTGCATGCAACGGACTAATTTGCGACAGAGTTATTAACCAGAAGGCTGCAAATTTTCTCCTTAGGGTTTTCAATTAGAGGACTTATTTGAGGATTTTCGAAGGGAAAAGTTGGACAAGTTTTTATTCAACAAGTCAGCCGAAAGCGTATGTTATTCCTCATTTATTCATTAATTATACTTTTTTATACATTTTTTTATACTTTAACAGACAATATTACATTGATTACACCTTAGTTATACCTTAGGATACACTATTACAGTGATTATACCTTAGTTATACCTTAAGATACATTATTATAATGATTATACCTTAGTTATACCTTAATTATACCTTAATTATACATTATTACATTGGTTATACCTTAATTATACTTTCATTATACATTAAGATACCCTATTACAGTGATTATACCTTAGTTATACCTTAATTATACCTTAGTTATACCTTAAGATACACTATTACAATCATTATACTTTAGTTATACTTTAATTATACTATAAGATTCACTTTTTGTTCTTATATTTTTTATTATACCTTACTTATACAGTTATTATACCTTAGGATATACTATTACAGTGATTATACCTTAGTTATACCTCAATTATACCTTAGGATACACTATTACAGTGATTATACCTTAGTTATACCTCAATTATACATTAGTTATACCTTAAGATACATTATTACAATGATTATACCTTAGTTATACCTTAATTATACCTTAGTTATACCTTAAGATACACTATTACAATCATTATACTTTAGTTATACCTTAATTATACTATAAGATTCACTAATTATACCTTTATTATACCTTTATTATATCTGAAGATACACTATTACTTTGATTATATCTTAATTATAGTTTGTTGTACTTTAGTTATTGTTTGTGATACACTAATTATACCTTAGTTATACCTTTTTTCTCATTTTTTTTAGTTGGGATTAAAAAATATATATGCTACGGATGAGGAGATTGAGGAGCTTTCTTTGGAGAATTTTTGTACGAAAAGGGACTTCTTTTTACAAAATTTGGTTGAAATAAATGATGTTGAAGCTGATAGTGATGATAATCAAGTTGAGCCTGTTATGGAAGAAGCTGATGGTGACCATGTACAGGTTAATGATGATAAGCATGATGTGGAAGTTGATGAGTTGAAAGGTTCTTCTTTTCAATCTCAAGCTTCTAGTCAAGGAGCTGTCCTATCTGAGATTGCATTGTTGAAGAAATACATCAAGCAACAATTTGGATTAGTTATCCAGAAGTTGGATGATATCAGCAGCAGTGTTGATAAGCTGGTATTTCTATGTTTACTTAGTTATACCTTAGTTATACCTTAGGATAGACTATTACAGTGATTATACATTAGTTATACCTTAATAATCATTTATTAAGATAGATTGTTACAGTCATTATACATTAGTTATACCTTAATTATACCTTCATAATCAATGTTTGTTAAGTTATAACTGATGTATAATCACTGTAACAGTGTATCTTAAGGTATAACTAAGGTATAATTTATGTAGAAGTGAATCTTAAGATATAAATAAGGTATAACTAAGTATTAATTTTTGTAAAAGTAAATATTAAGGTATAACTATGGTATAACTAAAGTATAACTAAGGTAAAAGTGAATCTTAAGGTATAAATAAGATATAATCACTGTAACAGTGTATCTTAAGGTATAAATAATGTATAATTAGTGTAAAATTGTATTTAATTATAACTTAAGACACAATATTTTGCTTATTCTTTACTTATTTTTTGGTTACAATCTTGAATACCTTAGTTATACCTTATTTATACATTTAAGATACACTATTATAACTTAGTTATACATTAATTATAAATTATTTATACCTGAAGATATTCTATTATATTGGTTATACGTTAATTATACCTTAGTTATACCTTTAGGATATACTGTTGAAATCATTATACGTTAGTTATACATTAGTTATACCTTGGGATATACTGTTACAATCATTATACCTTAGTTATACATTAGTTATACCTTATTTATAGTATCAAAAGATAAACATATTATATATACATATATATAGATATATTTTTTGTTTTACCTGAAGCATCTTGCGTGCAGGCTGAGATGAGCGTTCCACTGTAACATGTTCTAAGGAATGTGGCATCAACCACAACAACTGGTTTGCAATGTTTCCATCTTCTATTGAAGCTTGCATTGCTACAAATAGGTACAGAAATCTGTTTTCTTTTGTTTCCAAACTGATTTTTGTTCCTGGGTTTGTTTTTTGCAGCATATAGAGGTAGCTTGGTAGCATGTTGTATGATTCAGATGGTGAACCTCTGATTATTTTGATTGCTTCTTCTTTTGAACGCCAGGCTTTTTGGTAATTGATTTCTGCCCCTATTTGTTCTTTCATGTCATATACTATATCTTTTGCTGTGTATATTCTTTTTAGTCTGATGTATTTTTTCTTGATGATGCTTGCTATAAGTGCCTTTGTTGCCTGTCTTTTATCGCCATTCCTGTCATCAATGTTGCATGTGTGCTTTTCATCATACTTTCTTATTATGAATCTTTCTGTATTTTTTTTCCTTGATGTGCTGAATCTCCATGTACACTGTTCATCAATGCACTGCAGGAAGTACTGTTTTGGATAGGATTTTTTAACCTTGAATTGGAAATTTTTTCTTATTGCATAGAGACTAATTGCTTCTTTGAGTGTCTTTTTGTTTGTATAGATTTGTCCAGCTTGTATGTAGTCAACATTGGCATATGTTATTTCATTATCTTCTTCTCCTCCTGTAATTGTGTTTGCTTGTTTTGTGTTGTATATTTCTTCTATTGTTCTGTCTGCTATGTTTCTTATGTAAGCTACATGGTCATCTTCTTCATTTTCTGCTTCTGTGTTGTACTGGTAGTACTCTATTTGGTACACAGATTCTTCCATGTAATCCTTTTCTTCACTTCCTATAATATATACACAAACACACACACCTGTTACATATCAGGTTATACATAGATTATACCTTATTTGTACATTGTGATAAACAGATGTGATACCTTACTTATACATTGTGATAAATAGATTATACCTCACTTATACATTGTGATACATTAATTATACTTTGTTGTAAAACTGTTATACACTAGTTATACATTAGTTTTACCTGGATTATACATTAAGATACATTATTTTCATAGATTATACTTAGTTATACTTGAATTATACATTAGTTATACCTGAATTATACATTACTTGTACCTTAAGATACAGTGTTGTAGTGATTATACCTTAGTTATACTTTCTGATACATTAAGTATACCTTAGTTATACATTAAGATACACTTTTTTCACTGATTATACCTTAGTTATACCAAAATTATACCTTAGTTATACTGAGTTATACATTAGTTATACCTTAAGATACACTGTCATTGTGATTATACCTTAGTTATACTTTCTGATACATTAAGTATACCTTTGTTATACATTGATTATACATTATTTTCACTGATTATACCTTAGTTATACCTGAATTATACCTTAGTTATACTGAGTTATACATTAGTTATACCTTAAGATACACTGTTATTGTGATTATACCTTAGTTATACTTTCTGATACATTAAGTATACCCTTGTTATACATTGATTATACACTATTTTCACTGATTATACCTTAGTTATACCTGAATTATACCTTAGTTATACTGATTTATGCATTAGTTATACCTTAAGATACAATGTTATTGTGATTATACCTTAGTTATACTTTCTGATACATTAAGTATACCTTTATTATACATTGATTATACACTATTTTCACTGATTATACCTTAGTTATACCTGAATTATACCTTAGTTATACTGAGTTATACATTAGTTATACCTTAAGACACACTGTTATTGTGATTATACCTTAGTTATACTTTCTGATACATTAAGTATACCTTTGTTATACATTGATTATACACTATTTTCACTGATTATACCTTAGTTATACCTGAATTATACCTTAGTTATACTGAGTTATACTGAATTATACATTAGTTATACTGAGATATTGTGATGATTTTACCTTGTTCATCTTCTATTTCTCTCTGAATTGTTGTTATGCATAGTGGATACTCCATTAGGATATTGCTTGTACTCTTTAGCTGTAAATAGAATCTAATGGACATATCGTTCATTATATCCATTGGCGGATATCCTTCTGTTAATTGGAATTGGATCTTTAAATCTTCTTTTTGTTGATCGATCTTGATGTTTCCTTTGATAGTTTGGTTGAAGTCATTGAATGTTGATGTTGTTGGTATTAGGACTCCACTTACTTTGTAATTGATGAATCTGTAATCTTCAGTCCAAGGTCCATTATGATGGAGTAGAATTGCGATTTCTTGCATATCTCTGTGATCGATTGAATTACTATGTTTGTTTGCAGTGATCGATTGATTTGCTGTGTGTGTTTGGAGAGATCGATCCAGTTGTGCGATCCTGATTTTTGCGTCTCTGATCGATGTTGATGTGTTGCGATTCTTGGCGAAACTGATGTTCTACGATTCTAAGTTTCTGGCGTTTAGGAGGTTTTTGACAAGGTGCGATTTACGTATTTTAGAGATTTTGGTTTTTGGTTTTGTAATTTATTACTATAGATTCACGTAAAACAGGTTAGGTATTTTTGAAATTTTGGAAAGTTTTTAATGTATTTATGCAAACTTTTCCTTTGTAGGTAAAAAAGTTAGATGGTGCTAAAAGGTAAGTATTTATGTAAAACGCCCTATAAATTAACTAATTGGGCTTTATTTATTGTGCCTTGTATATTTATTTCCTATGTATTATTCTTATTGAAATTAATTTTTATGACTATATCTTGTATTCAAAATTGTACAATCTAGACACTGGATTTACCTGTGGGCACGCTATTAAAAGCAAATTAAATAAAAGTTTTACTTAATTTAACTCGTTGAAATTCAATATTTACTTAAAAAATATGCAAGGGAAATCAACTTTATTAACGAAGAAGTCATTTACGTAAAGCTTTTTTTTTTTCTTATATTTTTTCATACGATTGCCTGCAAATGTTTCCAGCTTCAAATTTATATCCACATCTTTTTCTAAAAAATATTATATAGGTATGATATATGAAAATTTTTTTAATTTTATTCGATATTTTAAACTTTATTCAAATATATATATATATATATATATATATATATATATATATATATTACAGGGTTTATGAACCTAATAGATCATGAGTGATCAAATCGTAAATTATAAAATTACGGAGATTAGGCTTACCTCTTGAAGTGCAGATCGTAGCAGGATCCTTGGTTCTAAATCACGAACGATTGCAGAGGAAAGAATATTGTCTTGAGTCACCGGTCGGATCAGTATCAACAAGTTGGGGATACGGATTTAATTCCACAATCTACAAACGGTTGAACTGAAGAAAAAACTCTTGAGAGAGAGGAGGCAAGCCAAAATTTTGGAGAGAAAGAGAGGGAGAGTTTTTGTCTGACAGTTTGATTGCTTATCTCTTAGCATCCAAACTGAATCCAAACTGTCTCCCTCTATTTATAGAGTAAGTCTCCTACGCCTATCAGGAGAAGGATTAGATAATTGTCTAATTAAATAAATAATTAATAATTATCTAATGAAATCAATTCTAGTTTGAATCGAACTGGTCCTAATCCCATTGAGCCATGGGCGGACTCAATTTCTATCATCTCCCACTCACACATGGCGAAAATACTTATATTCTCTTAGCCGTTCAAATCTCTCTCTTTCACATAACTCGTTTATTTCTTCATCTTCGTTCTAAACGCGTGTAGACTGTGCGACCGGCATACGTCGAGAGCACTAGTGCTGTACATCTGTTAGGAGTATACAGTGTCTTGGCTAACAAGATTCCTTGGTGATAAGATATATGCTTGAGCCTCAGATTATCCTTTTACATCCATTGTTTCCAACTCAATTGATCTCGGAAAAAACATTATTCGCATTCACTATTATGTTCTCGTAACAATAATAGGCTAGCTGGTGAAATACGAATCTTTGGAAGTAATCAAAGATAACCATTCCTTCTTACTATGTTCTATCCATAATGGTTAAGCTCACTGTGCCAGTTAACTCGGCCAAGTTGCATTATCATGTCCTTTAGGAGAATTAACCAAACTAGCCACACTTAGCCACAGTTCAGGAATAATTTAAGGGTACTGAGGGTTCATATTACATTAGGTCTTACACCAGGGAAACGCCATTGAGATCATAAAACTTGACGATTCCCATCCTAGGTCGCAAATCGCATTTGATTCTCAAATCAACTGCCACGGTGTTTTCTCCTTCCCTTTAATAGGAGCGCATGTTTTTGAATGAACAACATCACTTATGTTCTTCGAAAAGAAACACCATGCAGAAACATAAGGTTGAAAAGCTGCATAGCTTTCAACTTTAGTCACTTCTTTTAGGCCTATTTCTAGCTATGTTGAAGACAGAGGGGTGATTCAAATTAATCGCTTTCTTGAATTTTATTCAAGGCATACAACAAGTTGTACGACTTCATTTTGTAACGGTTTTACAAAGCGACACCAACATTTTGAATAAGCTCTCACATTGTTCAAAAATTGTCTCATCTCAGTTTTTGTTCAGCTTATTTAACAGGAACGAGGTAAGCGCCCGTGTAAGTAGGCAGCTGTTCTGTCCAACATGCTTAATAGTAAAAATAGTAACAGCAAACAAAACACATATTATTCGCACTCAAGTATTGCCATTGAAAATGAACCAGTCACATTATTTAATGAAATAATGGAGTCAAAGGGATTACATTAAGATTAATTGAAAAACAAACAACTGAGTTTTTCTCTAGATCCTACGCAGACCCATAGATCTTCTGTGTTTCTGAAACATGTCTCGATTGATAGCCTTAGTCAAAGGGTCAACTATCATATCGTGCGTAGAGATATAGTTTAGGTTCACTTCTCCACGTGCAACTATGTCTCTTATATAATGAAACTTAATGTCAATATGCTTGGTCCTATTGTGAAACTTAGGATCGTTAATATAAGCTATTGAAGATTGACTGTCACTGCAGATTGTTAATGGTATCTCCGGAGTTGTTACTTGCAAGTGGTTCATGAACCTCTTTAGCCAAACGGACTCCTGTACAGCTGCAGAGGAGGCTACAAATTCTGCCTCCATAGTTGAAAGAACAACACAAGTTTGTTTCTTACTGCAACAAGATATTGCACCTTTGTTGAGTAAGAAAACGAAACTAGAAGTGGATTTCCTGTCATCTATGTCTCTAGCCCAATCAGCATCTGTGTAGCCAACTGCTCTAAGCTCTTCCCCTTGATAACACAGATTGTAATCCATTGTACCTTTGAGATATCTTAGTATTCTTTTAACCGCTTTCCAATGTGCTTCGCCTGGGTCAGATTGAAATCTGCTAACCAAGCTTACTGCATAGCAAATGTCAGGTCTTGTACACAACATTGCATACATTAGGCTTCCTACAGCCTCAGCATATGGAAATTTCTTCATAGGTTCCTTCTCGTTTGGCGTTTGGGGACACATTTCCTTGCTTAGATTTTGATTCTTAGCAATTGGGGTATCAGTTGGTTTGCAAGCTGCCATGTTGAAACATTCGAGGATTTTCAGAATGTAAGCCTCTCGCGAGAGACATAACATTCTCCTTGAGCGATCCCTCGAAATCTTAACTCCAAGGATGTAGTTTGCCTCACCAATATCTTTCATTTCAAAGTTGGCTAATAGCCATTCCTTGATTTCATCCACATACTTCTTGTCGTTTCCCGTTATGAGTATGTCATCTACATACAGAGTTAGGATGACAAATTTCGAGCCTGAGATTTTGAAGTATACACAATGATCCTCATCAATCATGTTGAACTTGTTCAATATAATCAAATCATGGAACCTTATGTACCATTGCCTAGAAGATTGCTTGAGGCCATAGATTGATCTTTTCAACCTGCAAACCTTATGTTCGCTGCCCGATTTGAGAAAACCTACAGGTTGATCCATGTAAATTTCCTTTTTCAGTTCTCCATTGAGAAAGGCAGTCTTAACATCCATTTGATGTAGCTCGAGGTCCATACATACTACCAAGGCCAGTAATAACCTTATAGATGTGAATCTAACAACAGGTGAGAAAGTCTCCTCATAGTTGATCCCTTCCTGCTGAGTGTACCCTTTAGCGACAAGCCGAGCTTTGTACCTTTCGATACTTCCATCAGCTTTACGCTTTATCTTGAGAATCCACTTACTCCCAATTGTTTTGCGTCCTTTTGGCAGATCAACAAGTTCCCAAACTTGATTAGATCGCATTGACGCTAATTCCTCCTCTATTGCTTTAATCCATTTATCCTTAGCTGGACAAGAGAGAGCTTTTTTGACACTTTTAGGCTCATCCTCTTCCTGTGGGTCCACTAATAGGGCTTCTCTTATGCCTTCGATTTGAAATCTCCAGCGTGGAGCGAATTTCCTACTAGATTTACGAGGTTTCGTACCCTAATAAACATGTCTCATATATTCGTCATAGTTCGGAATGCTCCCACTGGGCAAAAGATCCATACTCTCACTGAAACCAGGGTTATGAACATTCAGATCGTATTGAGGTGGGTTTGCACCTTCTTCCTCAAATTCCTAAAATTCCCTCCCACTCAGATGGAGTGATCCTGGTAGCTCATCTTCCTAAGATTCAAAGAAGGTAAAATCTTTATCGACTTGTCAATGCTTGGGAATTCATCTTCTATGAATGTGACATCTCGTGATTCAATTTCTGTCACAGTGCCATTTTCTTGCTCGCCTACTAAAACGTATCCTTTGGATACTTCAGGGTACCTTATGAAGACACATTTTTTTACCTTTAGGTCCCAATTTACCAAACTTGCTTGAAGTTTGATGGACGTAAGCAGTACAACCCTATGGTCGTAGATGGTAAAGATCGGGTTTCCGACCTGTCCATAACTCATAAGGAGTGTTAGTGATATATTTGGAGGGTACACGATTTAAGACATATGCGGTGGTAAGTAGAGCATCCCCTAATAGGAGATTGGTAAATCTGCTTGTGCATCATAGACCTAATCATGTCAAGAAGATTTCTATTTCTTCTTTCAGCAACACTGTTTTGTTATGGTGTACGGGGAATCGACAATTGATGTTCAATTCCTTTTTCATCACATAAGGCCTTGAATTCATCTGAGAGATATTCCCGACCATGGTCAGTTCTTAAAGCCTTTATCTTTCTATCTAATTGATTCTCTGCCAGATTCATGAACGTTCTAAAACAATTCAGCCTTCTGACTTGTGAGAAATCAAATAGATGTGACCATATCTTGAATAGTCATCGATAAATGTGATGAAGTAGTAGGCTCCATACCTAGCCCTCACATTCATTGGACCACATACATCAGAATGGACTAATTGCAATGGAAATTCAGCTTTAGTTCCTTTCCAAATGGTTTCCTAGTTAGTTTTCCTCGGAGGCAGCTATCACAAGTAGGCAATTCAATCTTATTTAAATCACCTAGCAGACCTAATTTGGCTAACCGACTCATTCAATCTTGCCCAATATGGTTTAATCTAGCATGCCATATCTTAACATCATTCACATTTTGGGATCAAGAAGTATTGAAAGAAAAACTATCTTTATTTAAAGACTATGGAACAATATCCAAAATAAGGAAATCATCCGAAAAATATCTAGAACCATAATAAGCATCATTCAGACATAAACGAACAAAATTATCCTTAAAAAACAAATTGAAACTGAGTTTCATTAGGGTCGGTACTAAAACTAAATTCCTATGAATGTCTGGTGCAAAAAGTACATCATGTAAGAAAAGAGTATGGCCTTCGCGTAAAACAAGTTTACACATGCCAATGCCTCGAACTGCCACTCTGGCGTTGTTTCCTACATAAATCCACCTAGCTCTAGAGTTCACTCATTGGAAATTCACGAAGGCTTCTCGATCCCTCGTCATATGGTCTGTTGCACCTGAGTCTATCACCCACGAAGGATGAGATTCAGTTAGTAATGCAGAACTAGATATATATATATATATATTTGACTCACAAATGAGTTAAAAGATTGTACCTTGGGTGAATTGCAATCACTTGCATAGTGTCCCTTCTGCTGGAAATTGAAACATTTCACACGAGAAATGTTGACTTTTCTCTTTCTGCCTTTAGACTTTGTGTTGGATGTTTCCCCTTTTTGTTTCTTTTGCTCACTAGCTTTTTCCTTTCCCCGTTTTCTGTAGCTCTTCCTTTTCTTCTGATTATAATTTCTCTTATCAGAATTGAAAAGTACCGAATTGACCTCAGCATTGACCCTAATCGCTGCTAAACGGTCTTCTTCGAGCAATAGATGGCGTGAGACAGTCTCAAAAGTCGTCACATTGTCCATGTGGGTTAGTTGCATCTTCATATACTCCCAACTGCGGGGT
This sequence comes from Euphorbia tirucalli, assembly GCA_039660915.1. Classification (NCBI taxonomy): domain Eukaryota; kingdom Viridiplantae; phylum Streptophyta; class Magnoliopsida; order Malpighiales; family Euphorbiaceae; genus Euphorbia; species Euphorbia tirucalli. Next base: position 21,672,941 of record CM077639.1, read on the forward strand.
AAGGACCAGATAACTTCTTGGACCTTCTGCTCTTTAGTCAGCTTGTGACCGGCATCATCGAGCTCACTTGTCATGTTTTCCATTTCACGCAAATGTACCAGCATGGTGTGCTCAGGTCTCTTTTGATAAGTATCAAACTTGATCATTAAAGATCTGAGTTTAGTTAGGGTCACACCTCCAAACTTGTCTCGCAAGGCATTCAACAGCTCCATTGCGGTTTTGTACTTATCAAACTATTTAGTTATGCTATCTTCCATAGCACTAAGCATGATCCGTCTAGCTAAGGAATTCTTCCTCTTCCAAAGCAGGTAAGCGTCACGGTCGCGTCTATGCTGGGCAGTAGTTCCTTCTTCGGGTTGCTGCATAACAGCCCCAAAGTTTCGAGAGCCTCTTGCTCCTCGAGCACATACTGAATCTTGGTCTTCTAGATCTCGTAGTTGCCACCATTCAACTTGAGATCTTTGTTAAGTTCAGCAATCACGAATTTCGCAGCAGTAGCCATTGTGGGATTTTCTTAATACTAAGAGTTTTATTATATAAGAGACAAAGAAAGGAGCACGTAATAAATAACTAATCAACAAATTAATTAATTAATTTTGGCAATACTTGCAATTTATTATGCAAGAAAAATATTTCAGCTAACATCATACTAAGCCTTAATTCGAATAAAATACTAGGAGTATTTAATTACCCTCTCAACCTAATATTCAGCTAGCCAATTTAAGTTTCATGCATAATAAATGTCTTCATTGAATTTGGAATTTTAATGAGTTCAAAAACTCATAGGGGAGATATTAATTAGCTAATGACTTAAGTCATGCATTAATCATATAGCATTAACATTTAATTAAATGCAAAAAAAAAAAATACCAATAATTAATGCTAACGAAAAATAATAACTCACCAATTAAGTCATTAAAATTAAATGTGCAACATACATTTAATTAAACTAATTAATAAAATATTCCATCAATCCAAAAAGAAAATTGAACTCTAAGTTATATGCCTTCCCATCAAGAATCGATTAATTTTTCGACAACTCCTCAGAGTTAACATCGAATCAGTATAGTTGCCTTTTAAGACACCTTGTCCTACAATCACCTTGGCAAAGACTTTCACACAATCTTTATACCTCTTAGTTGATGTGCATCAACAAATTTTTAAAATAGTTTGTAGTTTGGGATGCTTTTGAAAACTTCCATGAAGTGTCTCATACAGCATTTCTTGATTTAATCCAGTTTCAAGGCTACCGATCCATATGCACTCTTGCATAGCTCTGTTCATCTTGACTATATGATGAACAATTCCATCAATATCGTCATCTCGAATGTGAGGACTCATCCTTATGTTCTTTATAAGACGAACCTTTTCATTTGTGCGAGCAATAGACTCCTTAAATCGAGGTACAATTGGTGTCCAGATTCTCATCTTTTTGTAACAAATTGCAGTAAAATGAGAGTCGATAAACATACACATATATTTATTCAAACTGCATTATTTAAACACATTTAAACAAATCGGTTCATCGGACACTTATAAAAAAAATTTTATTTTATTTTTATTTATTTATTTATTTTTATATATAAATTACAAAAAATTCACTTTCTTGGAAAAATAAATAAAAATTACCAAAAAATCCAGAAAATTAGAAAAACGAGATCTGTAAAAACCGAAAAATTTTCCGACGAGCGGTTTGGCTGCACTCGCCGCCCACGCTCTCTCACCCGCGTCACGCGCTGAGGAGGGATTCCGGTCAAAGCTCGATTAACGCAGGACACATGGCACACTCTGATTGGTCCATGTAATCTGACACATGACACGTGTCATCCTGCTATTGGGCCACATCATGACACGTGGCACCCGCTGGTTGGTCCACGTCATCTGACACATGACACGTGTCACATTTTTATTGGGCCATGTCAGCGACAGAACCCATTCTACTCGGTGACGTGGCAGCGCGTGCGTGTCACCCGACGCGCACACGCGCCTACGTCTGCAACGCGTGAGTGCCACAAGCCGCCTTCCTGGCTTCCATTGGCTCTGAAAATTTTTCCGGTGGGGGCTTTTTGGGGTCACTGATTTCGATGGTGCGGTTAAAAATTAATTATCTTGACTCCTAGAATTTCGTTTTATTAATTCATGCATTCCCCGGTGGACAAAACACTATCCTGTCCGATTTTTAAGGCTAGTTTCGAAATAAACCGTCTAAAATCCGAATTTACTGTTCATAAAATTGAAAATTAAATCTTAAATCCTAACCAGAACTCAAAACTTATAGCTCTGATACCAATGAAAGGAATATTACAAGGTTTATGAACCTAATAGATCATGAGTGATCAAACCATAAATTATAAAATCAACGGGGATTAGGCTTACCTCTTGAAGCAGAGATCATAGCAGGATCCTTGGTTCTAAACCACGAACGATTGCAGCAGAAAGAATCTTGTCTTGAGTCACCGGTCAAATCAGTATCCACAAGTTTGTGATATAGATTTAATTCCACAATCTACAAACGGTAGAACTGAAGAAAAAACTCTTAAGAGAGACGGAGGGAGAGTTTTTGTCTGACAGTTTGATTGCTTATCTCTTAGCATCCAAATTGAATCCAAACTATATCCCTATATTTATAGAGTAAGTCTCCTAAGCCTATCAGGAGAAGGATTAGATAATTGTCTAATTAAATAAATAATTGATAATTATCTAATCAAACCAATTCCAGTTTGGATCGAACTGGTCCTAATCCCATTGAGTCATGAGCAGACTCAATATATATATATTTTAATGACAATGTAAAGCACGAAAAGAAAATTTGTGATACTAGGAGTTATAAAATATGTAAAGAAAGACCATTTAATTATCCCTTAATTAACATCTTGGCGACATACACAAGATAATTAAAGAAGATGAAAACCAAATTAGTTAACCTTTATGTTAAAATTACTGTTGAAACCGATTCGAGAAGCAATGATTCGGATTAAAACAAACTTAAAACTTGAAACCCAGAAGAACATTGAAGAATTGGGGCTAGAAATGAAGAAGACCTATACAACCATAACAACATTCATACAGATGTAGGTGTGACAGCCGCACAACTGTTGACACGACAGCTACGCGGTTGTCGATACATCACCAGAAATGCATGAAATGAGATAGTTGTTTGGATTTTGGAGAGACGACTCTAATCCCGCTAAACAACAAGGATTACGGGTTCTTTGGATTGAAGGGGTCCTGTAATAGGAAAAAAAGAAGAATTAACAAAAAACACCATCTAAGAACAATAAGAGGGAAAGACAGAAAGGGAGAAAGACACAAATTCTTGAAAAATCTTGAAATCAAATAATCAAACAACAATTTCACCAAATTCAATCACTAATCCTTATTCCAAACCACACTTAAGACTTCAGAGACTTATTTAGTAGCCGGAATTGAAGTTTTTGAGCTCAATTTGGGCGAATTACAAGCTTTTGGTTCAAAGTTTCAAGTTCATTTCAATCCAAATTCAAGCTTCAATAACTGGTTTTCTTTAGATTTTACACTAGAAAAACACTCCAAAGGTTTTTCTGAGAGGCCTTAGATCTATTTATCGCTTTCTGGATTGATTTTGTGCATCATTTTATTCATTTAAAATTTGCGTTGTTTTCTAGAATTCTATTAAACCAGATCCGTACGGCTATTGCTAAGTCTGCACGGATGTCACCTAAAGCCGTACTTTAGAGTTTAGCGATTTGGGTTTAGCAATTTCTTTTGTTCATTCAAAACCAGAGTCGTACAAATATCAAGTTGCTCTCAAATTTGTACGACTGTTGTCTTGATTGAAGAATTGAATTTTATGTGTTTTTCATACATTTGCACATCTTTTTGACCTAGATTTAATTTTTGAAGCATATTGTAAACCAGTGCGATGATAGAAATATTAATTTCTTGAAAATCAGCCCATTTTGTATGTGTAATATATAAAATCGGATAAATTGTTTTATAAAACTGTTTTGGAATTAAATTTAGCGATTTTAAAAGTTTTCCAGGTCTAGTCAGATAAATCTGTCGAATTATCCTAACTATCCCCATTCATACCCGGAGCTATCTGGATTCCCTATTCTGAGTCTGTTTAAGTTCTATGTGAAATATCTATTTAGACATTAGCCTTTGTTTTGTAGTTAGATTTAGGTTAGATATATGTTTAGCTTTTATTTTAGCTTTTGTGTATATAGGCTTTTATACCTCTATTTCCCTTTTATACAAATGTATCCCCTAGGTTAGTTTATTTAATCGGGTTGTAATAATTTTAATTTTTTGAATTTATTTATATTTTGGAATTTATTTATAGCTTTCTTGCTTGAGCATTTAAATATAATCAAGTTTAAAATGAATCTTAGAAATATAAAAGACAAAAAAATGAAATTGCTAAAATGATATTTTGAACCAGAAAGAAATAGGTGATTTGTCCGGACCCAAATCTCTAACTAAAAGGTATAGTGATTCTTGCTCGGTTCGGGTATACTGGAATTTTCCAGTTGAGTTGAACCAGGTAATGACTCCTATTACTTTAAGTGAGATCGATCGGTTTCGTTTGTTTTCTTATTAAATTTTATAAAACCCAAAATCATTATTTTGTGTAAAAACCTAGCACATGCGCACTAAAGGATCGCCTGCTCATAGTTATAAAATAGGATTTGTATATTTTATTATACCCTAAACAATATGTATAAACCCTTTTTACTAATATATTTTAAAGGAGTACCATACTCTAGGAGTATTTTAAAATATATCCCATACAACTCAACGTGTTAAAACAAGAATAATTTGATAAATAATTTGTTAAAAAAGATTAATCCACATGCAAGAATTGGAGATAAAAAATTTAGGGTAAACTTAAAAAACAAAACCATGTGGTTTAATGCGTTTTTAAAAGAAAAACAATCTTATTATTTTTTTTTGGCAAAAATAAGATTTGTGGTTTTATTCGTTATAAAAAAAAGGATTTTTGATAAATTGGTCAAAATTGATGACGTGCAAGGGGCATTTTGTCCAAAATTTAGATTTTTATTTAATTTAAAATAATAAAATACATTAATATTTATATTTATATTTCAATGACATGTTTTGTTTTTGAAGTTTACTTAGGTAATAATCTAAGTATGAAATAAATATACATCATGCACTTAGATTATTTCAAAATAGTGATTAGAAAATTATGAAATAATAAAATTTCAAAATAGTGATTAGAAAATTATGAAATAATAAAATAAAGACAAATAAGGAAAACTTGAAGACTAAAACTAAAAGAATTAATTTTTTTTAAATAAATATACATCATGCACTTAGATGTATATAGTGCATGAAAAAACTATTTGAACGAAGAAGAAAACCACTTGAAATAATAAAATAGAAGCAAACAAAGAAGAAACTTATATTTATATATATATATTTACAATTTTCATTTCTTTTAAAGGGTAATATCTAGTTTTATGGAGATTGGAACCCTAAACCTCCCATATGGAGAGACATGCATTTACCACCATAAAAAAATTGGATGTGTATATTAAAAGATTGTTACAATTGGCATGTCAATAAAAATTAGTGAGAGACTTGACAAAGAATGTGTCAATTGGATTTAAAGGCTATAAACAATCATAAATGACTTTTGTTTTTTTTTTTTTTTTTTTTTTTTAACTTTTGCATCTAAATAGATCCCCAAAGCTTCATTTCAAGGTGAGAGACATATACATAAAATATTAGCAAGAAAAGTCTTCCAAAAAATCCTTTAAACCAAAATCAATCAAGAGTTCTTGATCTCTCTTATTGATCCTTTCAAAATCAATTTTTGTAAGAATTATCTTCGCACAAATTGTGTGTGTGATGGGGAGTTCATCACTTAAGCTATAAGAGTGAAAATCTAAAAGTTTTGATATTTATCTTTGAAAAGTATTGAGTTTTTCACTTAAGCTCGAAAAAAGTGAAGTGGGTTTTGACAATTACCCGTGTTAAAACTTGACGTAAAAATTTTGATACTTTATCTTGGAGAAGTATTGAGTTTGTCACTTGTGAGCACGGGTTTTCCTGACCTCAATGATGAAAATCCTATGTTACATGTTAACCAGACGAACGTGAGTCGGATTTGAGAATGAGCGGAATAATGCCTGGAATGTTCTCAAACACTTTGAAAAATAAAACAGTCCTCAATCCAAAACCCCGAGAAAGGTCCTTCGAGTGATTAGAAAACTTAGATGTGAGTGTAGGATTTAGGAAAAGCCATGATAGTTCAGGTTAGAGCCACACGGCTATAGTTTCACAACTACAACTGCATGACAATAACATTAAAGTGGCGTGGCTATAACATTAGAGCCGCGTGGCTCTAACTGTTAAGCAGGTTATCTCCTAAATAAACAAATCTTATCTTTTGACCAGCGTGTTTAATACCTTAATTAGAGGAAGTGGAGTGTAGGATAGCTAGGGTTAATAGCCAGAAACATAAAAAAGAGGGAGAAATCAGTTTAAAAGGAGGGAAAAGAGTTCTAGTGAGAAAAAGAGAGGTTTTAGAGAGAGAAAGTGAGGAAAAGAGATAAAAATCAAAGAAAAAGATAAGAAACAAAGAGAAGGGGATTAGAAACACTCAGGAAACATATAGGGTGAGACTTTCTGGTCATTCTATCATTTGTTTGGTTCATTTTCGGGTTTGTTCAGATCGATTCGAGGCTCGTGTTCGAGGATTTTAGGATGTTCTTGGGATTCTAGGCATATTCAGGTGTCCAAATTCACTTCCGATCGTCAAGCACGCTGGAGCATAAACAAGGTAAACTCTGAAAGGTCTTAAACCAAAAAGTTGAAGATTTATGCTTTGCGTTTTTTAGTTTTATGAAAATCTGGAAAATAGTTTGTGCAGCAATAGCCGTGCAGCTCTAACTAGAGCCAAGCGGCTATAGTTCCTTAGAACAGAGCTGTGCGGTTGTACCTCTATAGCCGCACGACTATGTTCTTCAGGGCAGAAAGCCGAAATGCCCTAAAAGGACTGAATATCGCCAGTTTTCCAATTGAAATGACTTTTTATTATTGAATTCGGTCAAATCGCATCCGTTATATTCAAAATTATGGTTTTTGGATTTTTGATAACGTTGATGCGAGATTTAGGTTTCATTGATTTCGATTTTTAGAATCCGGGGTTGTTAGATCCAAATCGGATCCTCGGTTCAGCTTTAGCGGATCTCTACATTCCCCAAAATCCTTAGAAATCATCAAAACGATTCAAAATAGAGATTTACGAAAATAAAGAAAACCAATTCGAGTTTTGTACACTACAGCCACATGACTGTAGTGGCTATAGCCGCGCGGTAATAACTAGAGTCGCACGGCTACAGTTGTTGAGGCAGAATCTAAGGACGATTCTTACGGATTTCATCGTGTGATGCTATCTTCAGTTTCAAATTCAAAATTATTTTTGACATGTTTACAGCTTTATACCTTAGATGAATGTTGGAATTAAGAACCCTCATGAACGGAACCCTGAGTTCCAGGATAAGCGACTCACTAAAAGGGAGTAATTTGCAAGTAATTGAGCCAAGCTGTTTTCTAAAATTGTTTTCGAGCATAAAAACCTATAGGGCATTTCTAAAATGGTTTTCTAGGTCTAATCGAGTAAGTTGCTTGGACTCCTCGGTTACCCCCTAAATGTATGCTTCTGTTTCCTAAAGTTCCCCATTCTGTCCTGTTATGAGTCCTACATGTGTTTATGATATAACCGTGCTAACTGTCTGTTTTCAGCTTTTATTATTATTATTTTTTGAATGTATTTAATAGATCAAATCATGTATTCTAGGCGATTGTACTTTTTATAGACTTTCATGTATCTAGGCTGTTGTAAGGTGAGGATGAGAGTTTTTATCTTTTATTCGATTTGGTTATAATAAGCGGACTCTATTTTTTTGTTTTGGATGTATGGTTTACCTTTCCGTACTTTATTTTTATGCTATTTATTTATGTCATTTGAATGAGCATCTGCTAATAATGAAAGATAAAATGGGTAGAGAATAAGTGAGCATAATATGGTACTATGAACTATTAAATGAAAACAAGCTTGAGGTTGAATAGGTAAATTGTCTGAACCTTGAATCTCTGGATCAGGTATGGCAGTCTACACTTTGTAGGGAGCTGTACCGGAATTTCCTGGATGAGCTGATTCGGGTGGCAACTCTATCATTGATCTTGAAATTTAGGTTTCGAGGTCTTTAAGTTAATAAAATGGGATTTTCTAAAATGTAAAACCAGTTTTCCCAAAATTCACATTTTAAATGATGTTTCCTATAAAAGGGATTTCAAATCAAATGAATGATTTTCTTTAAACAGATTCAAAACCTGTTTTCCACCTGTTACCAGAATTATATAGAATGTAAATAGGAACCACTGTAATTAGGGAGAAATAAGTGGAGCTAATCTAAGTCATTGAATGCTTGTTTTCTTAATCTGTAGTATCAATTCTGTATATATACCCTAGGGTATTCATCAATAATATATAACTAATTCTCTCATACTCTCTAAGATTACATGGTATCAGAGCTGCCCTTGTGAGCAGTCAATTTCCGGCCAGAATTCAGGTCTGTCCCTGTGAACAGACATTTTGCCATTGGTTTTTAGTTCTGTCCCTGGAGACAGATGTTTTTTGGTACTCCAGATTCCAGACCTTGGTTTGTCTCACCGCCCACCCAGGAAGAACATCCCTCCGCCGATCGGCCGTTTCGCGTAGTTCCGGCCACCATCCAGCAGCACGTGTGTCTTACGCACCTTTTCTGTTTTTCGCCGGAATTTCACGCGTGACCTTGGTTTACCTCACCGCCAGCCTAGGAAGATAGCCCCTTTGCCGATCGGCCGTTTCGCGTAGCTCCGGTCACTGTTCTGCAGCGCGTGTGTCTGACGCACCGTCACTGCTCTCGCCGGAACTCCACGCACCGACGACTCCACCGTAATTTCATCTTCAGTTTTAGTTTTCTGTCCTCTCCTTTTTGACATGGTTGACTGAAAGAAAGATGTTGCTGTTGTTACCGAGATTATTCCAACCCTTGCCAAAATTATAGAATAGAAGTTAACTGGACCCAATTTTTTGGACTGGTCCAAAACGATTCGTGTCTATCTGTGCTCTATTTCACTTGACGACCTTCTCACTGATGATCCACCAGAGGGTGATAAGGCATGGTTGAGAGCTAACTCCAGAATTTGTGTTCAAATCCGCAATTCTATTGATGATTCGATTATCAGTCTTACCAATCACTGTGAGTTTGTCAAGCAATTGATGAGTTATTTAGAATTTCTTTTTGCTGGAAAAGATAATATTTCCTGTGTTTATGACATCTGTTCGTCCTCAACAGAATAGGTTACCCCTTCAGGCCTACTTTATGAATTTTAAGAAAACATATGAAGAATTGAATAATGTGATGCCTTTTAGTATTGATGTTCGAGTGCAGCGCACTCAGTGGGAGAAGACTGTAGTCATGAGTTTTATAGCTGGGCTTGATCCCCAATTTGAGATTGCTAAGTCTCAAATCCTATCCAGATCCGAAATTTCCAGCCTTAATGAGATTTATACCCGACTGCTTCGTAGTGCCACCACTCACTCCGCTACTTCGTTTGATCAACCTTTTAATGTTTACTAGGGCATACGAATGGTAGACCCTATAAAGGTCAGAATCATGGTGGTAGTCGGGACACAAAACTCTCTCCTACTGAAGGACCTATTTGCTTCTACTGTCATGAACCAGGCCATACCAAGCGAACCTGTCGGAAATTGCAGAATAAGAATCAACATTCTCGATCCGCTTATACTACAACTAATAATGCTGCAGACTCATCTAGCAATCCTTCTACTTATACTGTTTCAGTAGAAGAATTTGCAATGTTGACCCACAGGAAGCTCTAAAGACTTCATCTCATCCTACTGCTGCCATTGCAGAGTCAGGTAACACTAATAAGTGTCTCCTTCCTCTTCTTCCAAATGGGTCATTGATTCTGGTGCCACAGATCATATGACAAGTAACTCTAGTCTTTTCTCTACTTTTACATCACAAAAAGTTCCTACCCATGTTACTTTAGCTGATGGTTCTTCTTTTACTGTTACTGGTTCTGGCACTATTAATCCCACCCCATCCTTATCCTTATCGTCTGTTTTAAATCTTCCTGGTTTTACTTTCAATCTTATGTCTGTCAGCAAACTCACTCGCTCCTTGAATTGCTCGGTCTCATTTTTTCCTGATTATTGTCTATTTCAGGATCTTATGACCAAGAAGATTATTGGTAAAGAACGAGAATTCGGAGGACTCTACGTCTTGGATAACAGCCCCACTGCTTGCTCCAGTATCTCTAGTCCTTTTGAAATGCACTGTAGGTTAGGGCATCCTTTTCTTCCCTTTTTGAAGAAGTTGTGCCCTCAATTGCATTATGTAACCTCTTTAGATTGTGAGTTGTGTTAGTATGCTAAACACCATTGTGTGTCGTCTATTCCAAGAGTCAATAAAAGATCTTCATTTCCGTTTGAGTTAGTTCATTCTGATGTTTGGGGTCCGTGTCCAATAATGTCTAAAACTGGGTTTCGTTATTTTGTTACCTTTGTGGATGACTTTTCACGAGTAACTTGGCTTTATTTAATGAAAAATCATTTTGAATTATTCTCACATTTTACCGCTTTCTGTTCTGAAATTAAAACTCAGTTTAATGTTTCCATACATACTCTTCGAAGTGACAATGCTAAAGAATATCTTTCCGACCAATTTAACACTTATATGCTTCAAAATGGCATCCTTCATCAAACATCATGTGTCAACACACCTTCTCAAAATGGTGTAGCTGAACGCAAAAATCGCCATCTTCTTGAAACTGCTCGCGCCCTTTTATTCGAAACATATGTTCTTAAGCAATTTTGGGCTGATGCAGTTTCCACTGCCTGTTTCCTCATTAATCAAATGCCTTCTTCCATCCTTCATGGTGAGATCCTTACAATACTCTCTTCCCTAATAAACCATTATTTCCCATCTCACCAAGAATTTTTGGAAACTTGTTTCGTTCGTGATGTTCGCCCACATCTCACCAAATTGGATCCTAAATTAGTAAAATGTGTCTTTCTTGGATACTCTCGTCTACAAAAAGGGTATCGTTGTTATTGTCCCTCTCTTAACAAATAACTTGTATCTTCTGATGTTACTTTTCTTGAACATACACCATTCTTTACTACACCTTTGATCCCACCGTCCAAAGCAGAAGATGACAATGTCTTAGTTTATGAGATACAGCGACTCGTGGTCTCTCCAAGTACTGCTTCAAGTATTCAAACACCAACAAGACCTCCCATTCAGCATTTTTATTCATGACGGCAGCATTCTCCTGACTCTAGCCCTTTACCAATATCTACTTTATCATTAGACCCGCCATCTAATGATCTGGACCTCCCGGTTGCACTTCAAAAAGTTAAACGATCCTGCACTTATCCCATTTCCTCATTTGTTTCTTATAATCAATTATTGTCTTCTTCATCTTCGTTTATTGCATCACTTGATTCCCTAACTACTCCTAAGTCGGTCTCGGAGGCCTTATCTCATAGTGGTTGGCGCAATGCTATGGTAGAAGAGATGAATGCTTTGGATGCTAATGGTACTTGGGACCTTGTAACTTTGCCTGCTGGAAAGAAGGCTATTGGATGTAGATGGGTGTTCATAGTAAAAGTTAATCCTGATGGTTCCGTGGCTCGTCTTAAGGCTCGCCTTGTGGCTAAAGGGTATGCCCAAACTTATGGTATTGATTATTCAGATACATTCTCTCCTATGGCTAAAATGACTTCTATCGGGTTATTCATGTCCTTGGCTGCTTCCCATGATTGGCCTTTGCATCAATTGGACATTAAAAATGCCTTTTTACATAGGGATCTCTCAGAAGAAGTCTATATAGAGCAACCACCAGGGTTCATTGCTCAGGGGGAGAATGGGAAAGTCTGTCATCTTCGCAAATCTCTCTATAGATTGAAACAGAGTCCTCGGGCCTGGTTTGGTAAATTTAGTCAAGCTGTTGAAAAGTTTGGCATGAAGAAAAGTAAGTGTGATCATTCTGTCTTCTTTAAACGCACACCCTCTGCCATTATACTACTTGTCGTTTATGTAGATGATATTGTCATTACTGGTAATGATTCAGCTGAAATCTCATCCTTGAAGTCTTTCCTTCATAGTCAGTTTCATACAAAAGATTTGGGGAACCTAAAGTACTTCTTAGGGGTTAAAGTAACAAGAAGCAAGAAAGGCACTTTTCTGTCTCAAAGGAAATATGTTCTTGACTTATTATCAGAAACAGGAAAGTTAGGAGCTAAACCATGTAGTACTCCAATGATGCCAAACTTACAGCTTACAGCAGATGGAGAATTATTTGGAGACCCTGCGAAGTACAGGAGACTTATTGGAAAGTTGAATTATCTCACTGTTACTCGGCCTGATCTAGCATATTCAGTTAGTGTTGTTAGTCAGTTCATGACATCGCCAACCATTCATCATTGGGCTGCTCTTGAACAAATTCTATGCTACTTAAAAGGAGCTTCAGGAAGAGGAATAGTGTACAGAAATAATGGCCATAATCAAATTGAATGTTTCTCTGATGCAGATTGGGCAGGATCCAAATTTGATAGAAGATCTACTACCGGGTATTGTATTTTTGTTGGAGGAAATTTGGTATAATGGAAGAGTAAGAAGCAACATGTTGTATCTCGGTCCAATGCTGAATCGGAATATAGAGCCATGGCACAATCTGTTTGTGAGATTATGTGGATTCATCACTTCTTGTCTGAGCTTGGATTCAAAGTTTTGACTCCAGCTAGATTGTGGTGTGACAACCAAGCTACCCTTCATATTGCATCCAATCCCATATTCCACGAAAGAACCAAGCATATCGAGATTGATTGTCATTTTGGTCGTGAGAAGCTTCAACAGAATCTGATCTCTATAAAGTTCATTCGTACTGGAGAACAACTAGGAGATATCTTCACTAAAGCTCTAAACGGCATTCGGGTTAACTACATTTGTAACAAGCTGGGCATGATCAATATCTATGCTCCAGCTTGAGGGGGAGTGTTACCAGAATTGTATAAAATGTAAATAGGAACCACTGTAACTAGGGAGAAATAAGTGGAGCTAATCTAGGTCATTGAATGCTTGTTTCCTTAATCTGTAGTATCAATTCTGTATATATACCCTAGGGTATTCATCAATAATATACAACTAATTCTCTCATACTCTCTAAGATTACACCACCGAATAGGAAACCAAAAAGTCTTTCTCCCTGGTTCACTTCACAGCGTTCCGAATGGTCTTCCGCTCACAGTGGCGACTCCACTAGGGATGAAATGTTTCTTAAAAAATTTTTATAAAAAACTTAAGGAACTTAGGCAATTACTGAAATATAACCTCGCTTGCAGTCATTCATTAGTTTATAATACCATATTTTACACAATCGCATAGCATGGCATTTTCTTCTTCTCAACCCCTTAAACTCACTGATCAGCCTGGTTTACTTTGGATGGTGACCTACCTCTATTGCCAGGATTAGAGGCACTCGACGGGGTAAACCACTTATAGCACCGCATGAAACTTATATGTTCTATGATGAGGAGTGTATATTCGCTATGGTGACCTGTACGACCCTTGGTGTGACCTTCGCCCACATGTAATGACCTAGTAATTTCCCCTGAGGATCACCACAACATAAATATGAAATTCGACATTAAGAGTACGCCTTTGGTATCCCTGATTGGTATTAAGGAGACCCAATACCTAGGAATAATACGTGCCAATCGAAAGGAGGAATAAGGTTGGAAGGGTGAGTATGTTGTTGTGTGTGCTAATGTTTGTTCTGTGATATTTTTGACCTTTTCACTTTTACACAAAACATCAAGCACACATAATCATTCGTGTGCCATTCTAACCACGTTTTCGTTTAGCCACTTTTAAGACATAAACATATGTATAACATTAATGCTAACCACATCTTCATGCAACCACGGCATTTTATTTATGTGCCATATAAATTTACATCTCATGTGTTGACATTTCCACGAAGCATACACGACATCATTCCTGTATGTCATACACTCTAACCCCGTTTTCATGCAGCCATTTGCATTTCGTGTGACATGGACATTCATACGATTTCATTACACTTAATATAAGATGTTCTAAGAATGCCTATCACGATAATTTCATTTCATATTGGGTGTCCCAAAACTACCTGTATTCTGCTTGTGCATCCGACTGTATGCCATTCCATTATACCATATCATTCATTAGAGGACCACGATGGTCTTATTTCTATATTCGTGTGGCAGGTCACACGGTAACATTACATGACATGACACCCATTCATCCTTGGTGTCACGGTGATACCAGGGTCTTGTTTATGTGTCGCGATCCACATCGGATTATTCTATAACATTATTGAATCATTTGAGGTACTCCACGAGTACTGGCTTACTACATGTATAGGGACATTTCACGGCATTACTAAATCATACAAGGTGTTCTACGAACACCAAACCTCTGTCCGTGTCTCGATTCACATGTGACTTTTTTGTAACATCATTTCACCTCGGATGCCCTAAAAGCATCAAACCTCTATCCGTTGGATAACCCCCACGTGATCATTTCATTTCATATCACCTCATTGACACAAAAAGCATTGAAACTCTATCCGTGTATCGTACGCACGTGACCATTCCATGATATTCACTAGGTATCCTAAAAGAGCCGAAACTCTGTCCGTGTGACTACTCATATGTGACCATCTCGCATTGTCATTTGTACGGCATTACGTATTCTTAGGACGTCGAAAATAAAGGAAATGAAAACATAAGAGAAGATCATCGTTATTGTCATTTTCATCCATCTGACATCATTCAACCATGATCTTTTCACGACCATGCCATACACGTATAGTGCGTCGTGTTTAGAATCATGACATCCATCCACAATACTAACCCTATGTTGAACATTCAGTTTGGAGTCAAACTTCGAAATAGTTAGTGTGCATTGAATCAGAATCCAATCAGTCATTTCAGTCAAAATCAGTGACCGTGGAAGAAGTTAGGGTTAGTTCAGATTCAAAATCAAAGCAAGAGTTTGGGGGACAGTTACCTTCGTTGCCAGTTGACAGTTAGTTATTGTTAGAAGAAGTGAACGAAATAGAAATGACTAATCCGGATGTATATGGTGGGGCGCTGCCTTTTGACATAATGCATATGTGGATGCCTTGTTGAACTCGAACTAATTTAAGGCTATTCAGAGAGAACAGATGAGAGCTGCGATGACTACTGAAGGGGGTCAAGCCGTCCAGCCAAACTTGGCTCCGGTCAAAAATGGGGGAAATGTTGTCGAAGTGATGAATGGATCTGGGGGAAGCATCCCAAGAAGTAGTGGAGGATCTGTTCCCCATAGGGAGGTTGAAAGCTAATCTGAACCAGAAGAAGCTAATGTGAGAGCTAAGGAGGCCTCAGTTGTGATGGTTGCAGAAAAGCTTCTCAGAGAGAACTTTTCTGATTTTGAAGCTTTATTGCCAAAACTGAAGGAAATGGTACACTATAATCCCATCAACTGTGCTGACCCGACCACTCTATTGGCTGAAGGAGGGGATCCATTACCGGTGGGTTTCCAAATGCCTTATTTGCCTCCGTACACTAGAGAGGGCCCACCAGAAGCTCATTTGGATGGCTATGTCAAAATAATGCCTAGTTTGGGGATTGGAAAAATCACATACTGAATTTGTTCTCGACTACTTTGAGAGGTGCTGCTACGAAATGGTATCTAAAAATGCCCATTCACGCTTGCTCCACATAGGAAGATTTGACTGAGTCATTCATGAAACAGTATACTTATAACACTCAAGTGGAGACCACTTTGCAGGATTTAGAGAGGGTTTGCCAGAAGCCCAATAAGTCTTTCTCGGCTTATTATAAGAGATGGATGGACGTTCAGGTGTTGGTAGACGGAGCTCCAAAGCTAAAGGATCTCATTGTGAAGCTAGTTGACGGCAGTTTGCCTTTGTATCAAGACAAAATGAAGCTGAAAAGATTCCATGCTTTTACAGATGTTGTCGAGAATGCTAAGCGTATAAAAAGGTATAAGGAGGAAGATCAAAGGAACAAACAGAATTCGTGTACTTATCGAGGCAGTCGAGGGTATTCGTAGGGTTACAAGAGTGGAAGTTCTACAGCTACATCGGTTGGGTCTAGTTTAAAATTGGCTCAAACTACAGTATTAGATCAGGTGACAAAAGCGGATGTGGCTGCAGTAAATCAGGGTAGGCAGGCGGTGGTTCCTCATAGGATCTCTAACCCATGGGCCGAATCTTTGCTATATGTAGGAAGGTAGGACTATTGTAGAGTTTGAAGCAGTATTCCCCTCCAGCTGAGGTAGACAAGGATAACTTCTGTTCCTATCATGTGATGATGGGCCATCACACTAATGATTGCACTCAACTGATAAAGGCCATTCGGCAGTTGGTTACTAATAGGAAGATTGTGGAACCACCTTTAAAGCCAAGTGTTCAGAAAAACCCTTTGCCCAATTTTAAAGGTCAAATTAATATGGTTCAGTCTGGAATACCGGCCAATTACATATTCGCTCAGATAATCAAGGCTAATTTAAGTGTGTAAGCTATATAGTCAAGGAAGAGGAAAAGATAGAGGAAGCTGGAGGGCAAGCATCAGTAGTAGGAAAGAGCAAGGCCCGATTGACCTGGCCGATATTGATTTAGATGAAGATGTAGAGGATTTCGAAGTGGAAGAACCTAAGCCGGTTTATCCAATTGAGACAAAAAGGGGAGCGGTGATTGCCAAGGACGATCATGTTATGCACATTACCAGAAGTGATAGAGTTTATCAACCCACTGATGTGGCACCCCAAATGCCACCAAGAAGAAATAACCTACCTATGGGCATTGACATTGCCGTTCATATGCCATGAAACAGGAAAGAAAATGTAGTAGTCGAGCAATTGAAAAGGACAACGGCCCGAGCTAGTATTTGGCACCTCCTTATGGAATCTAAGAAGCACCGTGAAGTGGCAGTGAAATAGCTTATGGAGATGGAGGCCACTCCCATAATGTCTGCCAACAAAGTTTGTCCAATGATTAGGGGAATTGATCTGAAAGCTAACCGGGCCCTAGAGATAAGCTTTGGAGTTTCTGATTTGTCACCAAAAGGTGTGAACCACAATCAGGCACTATATTTAAAGATTGAGAGCATGGATAGAGTGATGCCCTGTGTGATGGTCGACAACGGCTCAGCCCTGAATATCTGCCCTTTTAAGATTTTGCCGTATCTGGGGATTAGCACAGAAGCACTTTGCTAGTCTAGCATAATGATCAGAGCATATGATGGTAGTAAGAGGACTGTAATTGGGACATTTGAAGCTGAAGTCAATGTAGGGGAGATCAAGTCCAAGGTGCTATTCACAGTTATCGATATCCCCGTGACTTTCTCCTTACTTCTTGGAAGGCCTTAGTTCCATGCTTTAGGAGGAGTGCCTTCAACTTTACATCAGAAGGTGAAATTTCTAATAGGAGGAGGGGTTGTAACGGTTGAAGCTAATGAGCCATCCATTGTAGCTGCTTTGAATGCTGTGGAGTAGCCAATGACCGGATTTCAGGTAGTAGTGATTTCAGATGAGAACAAAAATGAGCCGAAGTTCCCAGAATGGATCCACAAATATTTTGCTAAGCAGAAATTTGAACCTAGTGAAGGATTAGGAGCGAGACAACAAGGCATTCCTAAGTTTAATATTGAGGCTGGCAAATACTGTCAGCATGGGCTCGGTTGCCGTGAGGAAAGGAATAAGCCGAATAAGAAGTATGTGAATCTGGTTGACACTTTTGTCTGTGCAATTGAAGAGTTATACAATAGAGCTCTTGAACCAATGATAGTTGAGGGAGGATAGCTCCTGGGATTCGAGATTTTTGTTGATGTTATGAACTTTGACAAGTATGGGGTTGAGCCTGTTATGAGTATGTTGCGTACCAGAACTGAAAGCAAAGGGAAAATGGTTCTGGGTAGTTCGAAGACTGCAGTTGACCAGATTAGGGTTGAATTCGGGAGTAAAGGAGAATCATTTGATAAAGCCGACCTAGAAAAGGGAGAAGTCGAAGCAGCTGTTGAAGCCGTTATTAAGGCACTAACTGTCCTAATGAAGCCAAATATGGGTTCTAAAAAGAAGAAGGCACCTGTGAAGAAGACTCAAGAGGAATTAGTGAATGAAGCTGTAAGCGCCGGAATTTTCAAAAAAAAAAAAAAAAAAGAGTCGTACGACTGTCCTTACAGT
Organism: Euphorbia tirucalli; assembly: GCA_039660915.1. Classification (NCBI taxonomy): domain Eukaryota; kingdom Viridiplantae; phylum Streptophyta; class Magnoliopsida; order Malpighiales; family Euphorbiaceae; genus Euphorbia; species Euphorbia tirucalli. The sequence goes on from CM077639.1 coordinate 21,691,261, forward strand.
CGTACGACTGTAATATCGGAAAAGTTGCAGGAGCCCATACCTCTGCAGCAGAAAAATGGAGGAGAGAGGGTGACGCAATTAATGCGCCGGGATGGACAGGAAGCAAGCCAGAAAGCAGGGATAAAAAGAAGGAAAGGAAGGGAGAGAGGAGGACAGCTTGATTTCTGGTGAAAGGAATTAGAGAGAGAAAGAAGAAAAGAGAAAAGGAAAAGAAAGAAGCAAGAAACCTCAAGTTCATCTTTTCCTCTTCTATTTTCTTTTAATTCTCAGGATTAGGGTTAAAATTTGATAGAAATCCTTAGGTTAATCAATTAACTTCACAAACAAATCAAAATCACGGACTTAAATCATCAGAATCCCAAGCATTTTGGATTTTTTTTTTGGACATAAAGCTTCCTCCCCCAATTTCAAAGGAAAAGTACGAACTCGTGTGGATTGGAGCGACGCCAGGGGTCAAATCGACTTGGATTAGCTTCTAAAAAGGTAGACACTCCTTTTCCTTTCACCTTTTCTTGCTTTCTGGGTGTTTGAGGTGAATTTTTATGCATTTCTGCTGTGTTTTCGCGCTTCTGTTTCTGGAAATTGAGAACAGTCGCACGACTGCTCTTGGATTTGATGAACAGTCGTACGACTGTACATACAGTTGTACGAGTGTTCTTAATTTCCAGATTGTTTTTCTTCAATTCTGATTCAAAATAAATTTTGGCGAAATCTTGATTCTGGGCCGTTTACAGTCGCACGACTGTAACGTACAGTCGTACGACTGTAGTTACAGTCGCACGACTGTAACCCTCGTTCCAGAATCAGAATTTCAGCTTTTATCCCCAAAAATTTATAAAAACTCATAAAAATTCAGAAAACCCTGAAAATCATCAAAATGAATTTTGTTGTGTGCATTCACTACCATAGATTCAATTTCCAGTAAAATTGCATTTAAGATAGTTCAACGATGGAGACCCGGTTCTCCCGAAAACCGGCCCACCTTAAATATAAAAATACATGAAAGCCGGAAAAACTGTTTTCAAAATGATTTTCCCACAAAACAAAAAATATAGGGACGTTTCAAAATGTTTTCCAGGTCTAACCGGGCCGGCTAGCCGAGCCAACCCGGTTATCCCCTAAATACATGCCCCCAATTCTTAATTTCACAATTCTGTCTATTTGAGTCCTATTTGTGGCGTGCCGTACAAATTGTGCTAATATTTGTTTTGCAGCTTTTATTTATTTTGATTTTATTTGTATTTTAATAGAATCAATCGTGTATTTTTAGGCGGTTGTAATTATTTTTAGATTCTCATGTATTCTAGGTGATTATATAAATGAGGCGAGAGTTTTTATTTTTCCATTTGATTTGGTTGTAGGCCAATTAATATTTATTTCTTTTCTTTATTTTTGTATTATATATCTGTATGCGCGCTGTATGCCTTTTATATTCAATAAAATTGACTTTAGATTTTAAAATACCATCTCGAGAACATTGGCAATATTTAATTTAATTAGACACGAAATAAGGGACTTGTCCGGACCCGAATCTCTGGATAGTGTAGCGACCGTTCGTCCGGTTCAGCTACTTTAAGAATTTCCTGGTTGAGCTGAGCCGGGTGGCGACTCTACAATATTCATCGAGGCTTAGGTTTCGGTTCTTTTAAGAATTAATTCCATTTATTTTCCAAACCGATTTTCCATTTATAAATACCCCACGCGAGGGAAGGGCCCGCCCGAGATCGTGGCGACCTTTCCGAAAGGGAGTCTCGCGTTCTGTCGAAAACGCGTCGTCCGCTCACAGAAACCATGAAAGAATTGACCAAGCTAATGATGAAAGGGAAGGCGAAGGCAATTGAAGAAGAGCTGTCTGTTGGTCAGAAAAAAGCCCTTGAGGGTGATCTTTTTTTTTTTTTCTTTTTTTCTTTTTTTCTTTTTTGGCATTTGAATAGGATTTTATGGTCTTGTCAAATTGTGCATTTAAGGTGATTATCTTTGCTTATCCGAATTCAGTTTCTCTTTAACATCACTAATTGCACTCATAACTTTTTTTTTTACTGTGGTATGTATGATACGAGTGACGTTTATCAGCATGGTTTAAAATATTCCTAGCCTTTGCTTATCTCTCTGTTTATGCAATTTGGACTTCTATTTTGCAGCTAGACGCAAGTTGATGAATTAATTAATTTGTTCTGCTCTGGGAATTAGCTAGGAAAATTATTTAACAGCACAATTCTTTCGGTCCCCGCACTGCCATTGTTTGTAAATTCCACAAGGTCTCATATGAATTAATTGTTGAATCTATGCTGTCAATGCTAATGATTTAAGTTTTTTATAACTTGTTAACTTGACTTTTCTATCAACTAATGCTATGTATGAGATGGACTTTTCCGTTTTGCGGTGCTGAGATAAGTTGTATTTTCTATTAACTTATTGTGTTCCTTGCAAATTGGCTCTGCGGAGACTTTCATTGCCTATCAAAACCAAACAATGTTTACAAACTAATTATACTATTGCTTTTGTTTTTTTTGACGGATCACGGTATTCATTTCCTATGTAGGTTGCGAAATACGTGTATCTTGTATAGCTGGAGAGCTAGCTGCATTCACTAATATTATTTATAATATACCAGAATGGTTATGCAGGCCTCAGAAAGAGAAGGTACATAATAAGAGGTTTATTGGGTTAATGTTTTCAATTCAATTGCTATGCGCTTGATTTCTGTATTAATGATATGGCAGCTGTTTCGTTATTGTTCTCACATGCATGTTGAGCTAATGAAAGAAAAGAAGCTTTATGTGTTTCCTTTCTCTTCTCATACTTCAAGAAAAATCACTATTCTTGCTTGATCACTACCATGGCATGCAAGTATGATTGTATGAATAATCCCGTGAAACAGTTTGCATAACACAATTGGCTTTCCTTCTTGTCCTTCGATTTTCTTTTTCTTTTTCTTTTTTTTCTTTTTCAGTAGTAATTGCAAATCGAATAGTTTGGGGACTCGTTAGAATTTGCCTTCCGTTATAAGATTATAGAGTAAAAACTCAAAGCTTGAGGTTTGTTGATAACAAGTTATAACACAATGGTGAAAGTAGATTTTCAAGTAATATATCTGCTGGATACATCGAATCCAGCACGGCTTCAAAATCCAGCAAGAACAACTCGAGAAAATGCAATATGAGCTGTAATTTGCGCTATTGATTGGTAACAGTTATTATAAGCTTAGAATCATTCGATCTCAATTGTATTATCAGCTCGACATAAACAAATTTTGTGGTTAAAGATAATTTTGCAGCTAGTCAAACTTGATCCAAGTATGAAAAGTGGAAAAAACTTGGTAGTATTGTGCTTCATTGGCTTTTACTTTTTACCTACGATTTCTAAAGATCTGATTGAGGCTTATATGTTACTTCAGACAGGGATCCTTGGAAAGAATTAGAATTAAAATTTAGTACTAGTAATGGTCCACCCATTTATCAACTGAAGAATACGGAAATCAGTTCTCTTGTGCAAGGAAATTCATCTATTGTTGTTGACTTTGGGAAACCTAAAAAGTTGTTGAATGAATTGAACTTTCTAAGTCCTTCACTAGTTTGTTCTTGTGTTGGCTTTGCTTGAGAAAGGATCATGTTATGTAATTATTATTATTATTATTATTATTATTATTATTATTATTATTATTATTGGATCAAAGATTTCTGATGATAATAGCAGTGTGTTTGGCTCATGGGTCATAATTCCAAGAGCACAAAAAAGTAGTCTACTGTTAATATGAAAAAACTAAAACGTTAGGGAGAGGAAGATTAAGAGAGGGCAGATTTTTGTTTGATTTAACAATAAAGGAACTGGGTAATATGGAGTAATTCGAAGATGAAAGTTTATGGTGGTTTGATTGTTTCAATCGGGTTTAACCTTTTTTTTTTTTAATCTTTTAAAATGTTATTACTTAATTTTGTTTTATAAACACCTCTTTATTAAACTTACTATAAAACAAAGAAACCATACTTTATTCTCAATAGCGAATAGGATTTTGCCGCATATTAGTTTAAATAAAAAAAAAAAATTATAAACAGAGTTAACATTTAACCTATTATTATATGTTGCCAACAATTTAGAAAAAATTTTAAAATAACAAAAAATAGTATATAACTATATACAAACATCAAGTTTATAAAAATTTATACTTATTCACGTAAAAATATCAAACTTTTTCAAATTTTTGTAATGATTTTACATTTTTTCGTAAAATTATTAATTTTTATTAAAATATACTAAAATAATTTAATGATGAGGAAGAAAAAATGCAAGTGGATGTCCAATTACAAGTAAGCCTTCTAATTTCAAATATATGTATTACATTCATAAATTTAGTAGACTTTAAATTTATCATTAATCTTAACTTTAATGATGAATTGTATTCATTTTACGTAAAGAAAATGAAAATAAATATTTTTTATAGTTTTCATTTATTTTTTGTAACATTGAAGATTTTTTTTTTTTAAAGAATAAACTTTACAAAAACTAAGGATATTTTTATGTAAAACATGTGTAATATTCAACGAATTTAGCAAAATTAAAAAGATTTTATTTGAAACTTAATTTTTCTATTATTTTGTATACTATGCATAATTTTTTTTCTTTATATGAAAAAATATTAATGAATTACCATATTTTTGCAAAGTTAAAACATTCTTAGTGGAGTATTTATTTTTTTCATAAATCATATAGAAAAGTGATCAAATTCAATTTTAAATTTATTTTTTATTTAGAGGTGAAATTAATTTTTTTAACCCTTGTTTTTAATTGTGCTTACGTAATAAAATGAAAATAAATGATTTTCCCTAGTTTCCATTATTTTTCCACGAAGTTGATGACTTTCTGCAAAGTAATAACATTACGATAATTAAATATCACTTCACGTAAAATATGATAAATATTATATAGATTTTTTAAAATTTAAAGGTTTTACATGAAACTTTTCTACTGTTTTACATACTATGCGTTATTTTGCCATCCATGAAAACATTAGTGATTTTGGGAAAATTACAAAGAAAATCTCTGTGGTTATACTTGTCAACAAAAAGTCCTAGATGTTTATTTTGTTGCAAAATAAGAATTGTGGTTTTGAACCGTTGGCAAAAAATAAAATTTTCACTTACACCATCAATTTTATGACGTGGCATAGGAGTATTTTGGTCCAAAAAGTTTCTTTTTTTTTTTTTTTTAATTAACCAAGGATATTAGTTTTTTTTAGAAGTATTCTTTTCACTATCCTTAGAACCTCATATTCTTCTTCATGGTATTATACAGCTGCTTCTTGTTACAATCAAACTTGATAGTCAGTGAAAGTAGCACTAAACCGTTTAGCAATTGTAGACCATATGCACTTAGATAGAACACACTTTCTATGTGGGGCAGTGGCTCCTTCCTCAGGCTCATACATGGATTCATTGAAGCCTCAAGAGCCTCTTGCTCTTCTAGGACATACTGGACTTTCATCTTCCAGATCTAAAAATTATCACCATTCAATTTATCACCATTATTTAACTTGGCCATAATGTTCGTTGAAGCGCTTATCATTTCTAACAAATTACATATAAACATACACACACATAAATTATGCCTTGATCATATATATTACTAGATCATGCCTCGTGCGATGCACGAATTTATCTAATATATATTTTGAATATAAATATTTTTATTTCAATTCATTATTTAATTTTATTCTTTTTTAATTACTTCTATGTGTTTTTATTAATTTATATTAACAATTGAAATAACTCCTAAAGCATATTGTAAGAAGTGTAAGAAAACTAATATCAGAATGAAAAGTGTATGAAAATCATTATCAAATTTTATTTGTTAGTATTATCATTCCTGAGCTCATAAAATATAGTATAAAAAACTTTAAGAGAGGATATTAGTATACTAAAATTAACAATTTTTTTTGTCCTTGTATAATTTTCTTTTTGTTTAAGAAAAAAAAATCAAATGTTTGCATTGATACAGCTTGTAAAAGATGATTTTATAGTTTGTTCTAAAGAAATCTTTTTTAATGAATTTTAAATAATTAAATTCAATTGTAAAATCTTTTTTTGTTGATTACTTATAAGAGTTTTCAAGGAGAATGGAAGTACATTACAAATAACTTAACCTTACATAATAAGCTTATGTTTCATAAACTCAATTTATGTTTAACTTATTTGGATGAGTTGAATGCATTAGAGATGCTGGAAAACTAATGAATTCTATTCTAATCTGCTTTCTTTTATGTGTCATCGAAGATTTATCAAGACCAATAAAATATTAAATGGGCTATTGAAATGGCTAATTTATATCCTTAATAATGATCTCCTAAAATTCTGGTTTTCACTTCATAACTCTCTCTCTCTTTAATACTGTACTTTAATTATGTGATAATCTGCATTAATTACTAAATCTTTCTCTGAGTTTAACCAAATTAAAGGCAAATTTGAGAGAAGATTTTCAAAAACTACATTTATAATGCAAATCATAGTACAAAAAGGAACAAATTTATAAGCTTAGAAAGTCGTATAAAATGAAACAGAATGAGTAGTCAATATGCAAAAAGCAACACTATTAATTAATATCAAAACGTACTTTGACTTCATTTTTATCGAGGCAACATAATATGAATGAACAAATTAAAATTATCAAAATGTTCATAAAACAGCAGCATGTATCTACATTTAGGACTCATAGTATATAAAAGCCTTATATTCTTGCATTGGTTCAAAATTCAAATTAAAGAGTAGAAGAATAGAAAAAGTTTGAGGAGACGTATTATCTAAAAATATAAGGGTGAGAAATGTTTAATTGAGATATAAATACTATTACGGGATATGATTACATTTTCTTTCACCCCTAGATCAAATTCGAAAATTTTTGAAACTCTATCTTCTAATTTAAAAATGATAAGAAGATGATCTCAAAATCATTAATGGAAGAATATTACAATATCTATCCAAAATATTACTAAAATGAAATAACATTTGATTTTGCAAGTTTATGTCATTCAACATTAAACAAAGATAGGTGGATAATTGAATATTATACCACAAAACAAACAATAAAAGGAAAGAATGCTTATCTATTTAAATCAACCAAATATTTAGCCTCTAATTCGTGATTGAACTCAATTTGAAGTGAATATAGTTAAAGCTTCCTAATCCCAGGTAATGATCCAAAAATATAGTAGAGTTTCTATAACCCAACAAATAAAGGCCGTGAGTTATGAATTCTTGTTGTTTTAATAAGACCTTTAGTTTGGTCCAATCAAATATAATTAACTATACATCACTGCAAAACTAAAAGCAGTTTTCTGCTTATATGATAACCAAAAATCTCTCAAACTCACATTCAGTTTTCAGCTTCTGCCAGAACTTGATATGGAACAATTGAACTCAGTAAATTATAAGTAAGAGTTAATATAATCTCCCAAACCGAGTAATCTTCTTCTGCATTATAAATATTTTCTGCATTAAATTGTTTTACATATAAGAGTTAATATAATTTGTCATTGGAAGTAATGAATAATTATAGAACACAAATCCAGTAAGCTCTAATCACAACAATGAAATAATGGGCAAAGGTCGGTCTTAAACTCCAAAGAAGTGCTTAAACAGATATTTCTACAAACTATGCAAGAGCACTAATAAATAATGAACAGTAGTTAAGTATACATCAGAGAAACAATATGAAGGGGGAAAACCAACATTCTAAATATATAGTGTTGGTGTATGCTCTAGTCCCTAGATGTTATACTTGGTGTTTTGTATATTTATATATATATAAATTTTCTAAATATTAATAAAAGGCATAATCATATTTATTGAATTACTTGTGTAATTAATAAATATTGAGAATCCATAAACTGGTGTTCACTTATGTTTGTTAATAGCATGTACTGCACAAGTAAGACTATGAGCTTGAGAAACACAATTTTAAAGCTATCCTTAGTCTGTTATAATCATGGGAATGAATATAACTAAAGACTAGTATGTTCTTTATGGGATGGGTGGTGTCTTACCGACCATAGGACTTGGAAAGTCTATTAAGGACATAGATACATGTTAGTGAATAGTGTACTAGATCGATCCGCTTATAAGAATACTACATGGTTTAGTGTCATAAGTGTTTCTCATGTATTGCTTATATTGGATCCTTTGACCCGATATTACTACACTCCTAGATGTGACCTTGCATTCTTTAATGTGCGCCTAACGGGCCCATAATTGGGTGCTAAGTATGGGTACGTTGGGTATATCGGGAACCATGCTAGACTGAAAGTAATATGAAGGAATTACCTATCTCTTCAGCAAAGAGATGATATCACTGGCCTCTTGACGAGTGAGACTGTGTTGTGTACAGCTATACCCAAATAGAATGATTATTGGATAATCATTTATTTGATCGTATCAGTCTACTTGGATGTCAAGTAAATGTCCTAGCACGGATAAGGATGACAGTGTCATGCCTTATGTAGGACACCAATATCATATGTGCAAGGGATCTTACAAGAATTCTATAGGTGTATGTTGTTATGATTTTGACATCTTTATCCCAATTGATGGTTGTAATAGCTTGCCAGAGCCCACTTACAATTTATGGGCCGAATGTCATTTCGGGCCCATGGCCAACATACTAATGGGCCTACAAGATCGCACGCTTAGAAGTTTAGACGGATTTTATAACGGACCTTTTAATATGTATTGGATACATATTATTTATTGTTATTGGATTATTTTATTTTATTTAAGTCCCAAATAAAATATAGTAATCCATGATGAGAATTGGTTATAATGGTTTTTCAAAGTTACCATATGGTAATTTTGGTTGAATCATTATTATGTAAAGTATGGTGGATATTTTACAAGGAGGGATAGTTTGGGTATCTTGCCTTTATGTTTCATCTATAAAGGATATGGATGGAACTCTAATACAAAAGGGGTTGAGACCTAGCCACCACTTCTCATCTTTCCCCTCTAGACTTGACCAAAAAATGGCTTTGGCTTCAAGGAGGGTTTTTGGTCCGGAGAGCTAGCACTCGCTTTTGGCCGATGAGACTCCGCATGTATGGTGGTAGAGGAGCTACATGTGAAGCTCTTGTCAAATATAATGGTTTTTACGGGGACGGTTTAGGTAAGAAACACATCTTCCACCTTTTCCTTTGGATCCATAACCTAGCTTTGGGATTTTGGGCACGAACCTTAGCTTAAAACACTTAATTCTGTAATTTTGTTTTGTTTTTAAGCCGAGATAGGTTCCAACATATATTATTTAATTAAAATAACTTAAGTTCCAATCCATATCTATAAGAATACATATGATAGATAAATAATACACTTGGAATTAATCTACAATAACAAAAAAAAGGGAAGAAAATTTGAGAAAGTAACGACAAAAGGATTGTTAACCACAAAAATCAAAATGAAAAAATCACTGGAAATAATCTACAATGAATAGGAAAAGATGCAATAAGAGAATGAGAAGACCTGCGATTTGGCAAATAGGTTAAGAAGACAATAAGAGAGGAAAACAACAATTTCAGAAACCTTTAAAACCCAAAATGAAAGATTAAGCAAAAGAATTAGCTGGGAAAAAAGAATACAAGCATTCTTACCTACACTAAAATGTGCAGCAGGAATAGAGGCTAAGGAGAAACCTGAAACACAAAAATCCATATAAGGAAATTTAGGAAAAACTAAAAAGAATGGAAGAGAAAATAAAAAGTCAAGAAACACAGAAAAGAAGGAAAAATGGACTATAACCAAAAAAGGAAAGAATAAGAAGATATTTAGTGGAATACCTGTTGGAAATGCCTTAGTCCCGAGGCATTGGTCCTTGTATTTGCATTATACATTTATTGGATTTATGTATTATACTCATTTGTGTTATTAATAAAGGCATCAATTCATTTATTATATTTATCTTGTACAATATATTAAATGAAGTATCCAATGGACATATCTATATCCATGATGACAAGTGTCATGCACTTGGCAGTAAGACCATGGATAGGGTAAACGATATGACCATAAATAGATCCGTAGTCTGTTCCAGTCATGGGAATGAATGGAACGAGAGACTATCATTAACCTGGTTGTATGGCGGTGTCTTACCGGTCATTGGACATGGAATGTCAACCAAGTTAATGGGTACCATTGGAGCATGGTACTGGATAGATCCACTAAACGAGTAATCCACATGGTATAGTATCACAAGTGATTCTGGTGTAGTACTTGTATGGATCCTTTGACCTGACCATATGATGGTGTTATATGTGAAGTCACATGCTTAACGGTACGCCTAAAGGGCCTGTAATAGGGTGCCAAGTATGGGTACTTTCGGGTATGTCACTGAGCATGGTAATACTATGGATATGCAGAAGGGATTTGTCACTCGGTAGCCCACTGAGAAGATATCACTGGCCTCTTGATGAATGTGACTGATAAGAGTGTGGCCACACCCAAACAAGTTGGAACTTGTTTGTGAGCTTCAGTACATTCGGGATCAAGTTAATGTCCGAACACAAAAGAGGGTGATCAATCCATGCCTCTGTGTTGGACACCGATATCAATGACATGGGATGTACAAGTTTAAACTACAGGGTCATGATAACAGTTAGACTACCATCTCCATCTTAATTGGGGGCTGCAGTGGCTTGCTAGAGCCCAACTGCAATCTGCGGGCCAAAGGCCCGCTGCCAACATAAAGATGGGCCCACGGGGATCGTACACATAGAACGACTGAATGCAGACTTAAGGAATAACATGTATACTTGGAGTATACACTATGGAGAGAGAGGTGTATATATATTAATTATATTATAAAGATCAATTGGATTGATCCTAATAATAAAATTAATATACGTTCGATTGGCTCTTCATAATTAATTGGATTAATTATGAAATTATTTCCTAGGTGGAAATATTCATATGTATAGGTTTACATATGATTTTATTTTGTGAAGATTTAATTTTAATTCGATGGATTAAATTAATTGGTCAAACTAATTTTAATTTAAATGTAAATAATATATTACTTGAAGTAATATATTAAATACATGGGTATATTAAAATTGGGCTTGAAATTAATTTGAACTAGAATAATTAAAATTAGACTGGGTCCAAATTAAAATAAGGAAGCCCGCACAGAATGGAATGGAGCCAAGCTGGGCCTGAATTCCCCTAGGGGAATTTGGCCACCCTAGGTATAAAACATAGAGTGATTATTTCGGCCCCCCAACCTAACACACAAGCTAGCCGAAATTCTTAGCCTCCTCTCTTCCATTGTTTCGTTTTTCCGACGCTAGCACGGGTTGCATTCGTTAGGTGTTCGTGTACGAAAACGAGGAGGAAATCTGCTTTGATTTCTACAGTCTTCATCCATCTCTTAAAAGAGATTTTCTGGTAAGAAAATTAATCTCTTTCTATTTATTTTAAAGTTTTTCAATTTCCATTTCAATTGCTCCTGCGACAGGATTTGAGGAAATCACCACGTTCTTCCGCTTTTATCGGGTGATTTCCAGTGAAAAATCCGAACAGTGATATCAGAGCGGGCTTTTGATCCGTGGAAATTGATAAAATTGGTTGAATCCCTTTTTTTGAAATTGGTGGATTTTATTGGAATTCTTGGTGAATTGCTTTGGATGACGGATGGAGATTTTTTTATTTCTGGTTTTATATAAAAAAAAAATCTTCCTCCCGGGGTGCGGAGCTGCTGGCGGCGGGAGGCGTGGCGGCAGCTGCCGCTGTAGCCCGCTGCTGGGCAATGGCTGCCGCGCGGCAGCAGCTGCAGCGGGCCGGACCCTTTTTTTGGATTTGGCGGGTTTTTGGGCCCAGGGCCCAGTTTTGAAATTTTAATTGGTTTTAAAATTCGTGTGTTTAAATTTATGTAATTTAAATGCGTATGGTTTCTTGAATGAATTTTGAATGAATTTTATTTTCGTTCATGTGATATTAATTTTGGAAATTAATATGGTTAATGGAAATTGGTTCGGGTAATTTCGGCACAATTACTTGGACGGCTAAATTGGACCCATGGTTTCCCAATTCCAGTGGGAGCAGTTGGACTATCTGGGCTGGAGGCCTAAAGCCCGTTAAGGGTTAGAACCATGGTGGGCCAAAATTGGCGATTTCTAATATAATGGCTCGGACATAATTGAAATGGGCTTAAATCATGCATTATAACATGCTTTTGAATTGTGTGTATTGGATGCATATGTGTAATTAAATGTTTGTATGGTTGGATGCTATTGGGCCTTTTACAAGATGGGTTGTATTTTTCTTTTTGGGTAAATACGGCCTACGTGTCGTTTTTCTTTTTTTTTAATGTAATTTTATTTTATTCATATATTATAAAATTTGTAAAAGAAGAAGCCCATGGAGTGGTGAGCCGAAGTGGAGGTGCAAGCCCAAATGGAGGTGCAAGCCCAGAAGGAAAAGATGGAGGCCCACCTGATATTCATTTCTAGTATAGGTTTACTAGAATAATATTAGGATGTAATATAGGCCCATAGCAGTCCATTTTACTTTAATTTAATTATGCTTTATATTCATCTGCATGTATGAATGTATGTTCCAATAGCCATTTCACCCGCCTTATGTATGTAAGCCGTTATAATTGAATCTAATAACCAAATGGAATTACTAAGTCGTTTAAAAGTGCTTCTCTCATTCAAAACCGAATCGAGGTGGAAATAGGCCAGTTGTAGACCATGCCCTCGCAGGATACACTGGAGTATTGTCACTTTGTATTGGGTTAGAGTATGGGATACTCTAACACTTGGATGGAGGTTTTGACTTAGTGTGGGTAGTAGGATTCTCCTGGCCCTAAGCACAGATGGGTAAGTGCCAACAAGCCCATCAAACCGAGAGTCCCTAGGTTGGGATTGGACAGCGTTCCTACCTAAATAGTTAAGGTGTAGTTGTACCAAACCCTTGTTCGGCTATATCTTAATGAAATATGGATCTCGGCCCCTGAGCCCAACAACTCGGTTTAAATTAATAACTTGATTCATTATTAATTTTATATGGGAACAACAAAGTAAAGCCCTTTATTAACACTCTAAATGTTTTTCTGTGTAGAAACACTCAAATGGCAAACACTAATACCTTATCACTGCGATCCATTCTTGAAAAGGACAAGCTTTTCGGTCCTAACTTTTTAGACTGGTCTAGGAACTTAAGGATAGTTCTAAGACAAGAGTCAAAAGAGTATGTAATGGAAAGGCCTGTGCCGGCTGCGCCTCAAGGACGTAATCCACCGGCTGCCCAGCTGGAGGAATACGAGGTGCATGTCAAGGATAACCCGGATGTGACATGCCTTATGTTGGCCTGCATGGTCCCCGAACTGCAAAAACAGTTTATGGACCACCAAGCCTATGCTATGATAACAACTCTTAACGAGATGTTTCAAGAGCAAGCTTGTCAGGAAAGGTACCTGACCAATAAGACATTCCACTCTTGTAAGATGGGGGCCGGGACATCTGTGAGCTCACACGTGCTCAAGATGAAGGGCTATTTGGACACTTTGGCCCCTCTCGGATTGCCTATCTCTCAAGAGTTAGCGGTGGACACAATCCTCGCGTCCTTGCCGGATTCTTATGATCAGTTCATCCTGAACTACAATATGCAAGGGATGAACCGTACTGTCAGTGAGCTGCATGGGATGCTTAAGCTCACCGAGCAGTCGATCAAAAAGACTCCGCCGGTGCTACTGGTCAATAAGGGGACCCCCCCTGTTGCCAAGGGTAAGACTAAGGAAAAGGCCAAAGCCAAGGCCAAGAAGGCCAAGGCCAAGAAGGCCAAGGCTAAGAAGGCCAAGGCCCAGCAGAAGGCAGGTCCTGAAGATGTCTGTTTCGGGTGTAGACAGGCGGGCCATTGGAAGAGATCGTGTCCCAGGCTGATGGGAGATCAAAGAAAGGGCCAAGGTGCGTCCTCTTCAGGTATTTATGTTATAGATGTTAACCTTACTGTTTCAACATCCTGGGTATTGGATACTGGATGTGGTTCTCACATTTGTTGCAATGTGCGGGGACTTAAGAACAGAAGGTTGCTGGGGTCGGGAGAGGTGGACTTGCGGGTCGGAAATAGAGCAAGGGTTGCTGCCATAGAGATCGGGGAATATCACCTTATGATGCCCAGTGGATTGGTTTTGATTTTAAAACATTGTTACTTTGTACCTGCCATGTGCAGGAATATTATTTTTGTATCAATGTTGGATATCTCTAGATTTAATTTCACTATTTCTAATGGTCAAATTTCTATATCTAGAGAGGGATTATTTTATGGAGATGCTCTATTAAATAATGGCCTATATATCCTGGACTTAAATGAGACCAATTATATCTATAACATAAACACTAAAAGGGTTAAGCCTAACGAACTTAATCCTGTCTACCTATGGCATTGTCATCTTGGCCATATAAATGAGAAGCGCATTGCTAGACTTCACAAAGCTGGGGTCCTAGGATTTGACTTGGAGTCAATTGATACATGCGAATCATGTTTACGAGGCAAGATGAGAAAGGCGCCTTTTAGCAAGAAGGCTGAAAGGGCCACTGGCTTATTGGACCTGATACATTCAGATGTATGTGGGCCTATAAGCGCAGCGACCAGAGGTGGGCATCTGTACTTCGTCACGTTCACGGATGATTTCAGCAGATATGGCTATGTCTATATGATGAAACATAAGTCCGAGACCCTTGATAGGTTCAAGGAATTTAGGAATGAGGTACAGAACCAGTTAGGCAGGAATATCAAAACCCTTCGGTCAGACCGAGGCAGTGAGTATATGAGCCTAGAGTTTGACTCATACTTGAGAGAGCATGGAATAGTTCCACATCTCACTCCTCCCGGAACACCACAATGGAATGGGGTGTCCGAATGGAGGAACAGGACCTTGTTGGACATGGTCCGCTCGATGATGAGTCAAGCATCTCTCCCAATTAGTTTCTGGGGACACGCCCTCGAGACAGCAGCTCTCATCTTAAACAATACTCCGACTAAGGCAGTGGAAAAGACCCCATATCAGATATGGACAGGCAAGGAGCCCAATGTGTCTTTCTTAAGGATTTGGGGATGCAAAGCACATGTCAAGAAATTGACTAGTGGCAAGCTGGAGCCCAAAACCGATAAATGCCTGTTTGTGGGCTACCCTAGGGAAACCAAAGGGTATTACTTCTACAACCCCGCCGAGAACAAGGTGTTCGTGGCAAGGAAGGGGATCTTTCTAGAAAAGGAGTTCCTTTCCAAGAAAGATAGTGGGAGCAATGTTGAACTCAGGGAAGTTCAAGGTCCACAAGCTCCTGAAGAGGATAACTCGGAGGCCCAGGTGGAGCTTCCACAAGTGGAAGCACCGACCCAGGCCACACAAGAACCTAGAAGGTCTGGTAGGGATCGTCGGGAACCGGAGAGGTATGGTTTCCTCGTCACCGATGATCAAACTCTTCTCATCTGGGATGAAGAAGAACCCAAAACCTACCAAGAGGCTATGGCTAGCCCACAGTCTGCGAATTGGCGTAAAGCCATGGAGGCAGAAATGCAATCTATGTACGATAATCAAGTTTGGAACTTGGTTGATCCACCTCCGGGTGCTAAGGTAATAGGTTGCAAGTGGTGCTATAAGCTAAAAGCTGATAATACCTTCAAGGGGCGTCTGGTTGCAAAAGGTTTCAGACAAGTCCATGGAATAGACTATGATGAAACTTTCTCACTAGTAGCCATGTTCAAATCCATCAGGATACTGCTGGCCATAGCCGCATGGTATGACTATGAGGTATGGCAGATGGATGTCAAAACCGCTTTCTTTAATGGAAAGCTACTCGAGGATGTGCACATGACACAACCTGAGGGTTTTATCGATCCAAAGTATCCGGGAAGGGTATGCAAACTTCAAAGGTCCATTTATGGACTGAAGCAAGCATCCCAAAGTTGGAATCTAAGATTCAATGAGGCCATAAAGGAATATGGCTTCATACAGAATCAAGATGAGCCTTGTGTGTATAAGAGGACTAGTGGGAGCATTGTCACATTCCTGGTACTTTATGTAGACGACATCCTACTCATTGGAAGCGACATACCTACACTGCAAGGGGTAAAGCAGTGGCCGAGTAAGTGCTTCGCAATGAAGGACTTAGGCGAGGCTGAGATGATCCTAGGGATCAGGATCTACAGGGATAGATCAAATCGGCTTCTGGGCCTAAGTCAGGCTTTGTACATTGACAAAGTTCTGAAAAGGTTCAGCATGGACCGGGCCAAGAAAGGTTTCTTGCCAATGGGCCATAGGCTGAAACTTAGTAAGAAGAACTGTCCTAAAACAAGGGAGGGACAGGGAGAACATGAAATTGGTTCCATATGCTTCGGCTATAGGATCAATTGTGTACTCTATGTTATGTACGAGACCTGATGTCGCCTTTGCACTGAGTATGACGAGCCGATACCAGCAGGATCCCAGGGAGGATCACTGGAAAGCTGTCAAAGCGATCCTCAAGTACCTTAACCGGACTAAGGATAGCTTCTTAGTGTATGGTGGTCAGGAAGTGCTATCAGTTACTGGGTATACTGATGCAAGCTTCCAGACCGACCAGGATGAGTACCAATCGCAGTCTGGGTATGTGTTTTTACTGAATGGTGGTGCTGTAAGCTGGAGGAGCTCAAAGCAGCCAACCATAGCGGACTCTACAACAGAAGCTGAGTATATCACTGCATGTGATGCAGCTAAAAAAGCTGTGTGGATGAGGAAGTGTATCACTGAGTTGGGAGTAGTGCCAACTATCCAGGACCCAGTTGATATCTTCTGTGACAACAATGGGGCTGTTGTACAAGCTAAGGAGCCCCGGTCACATAAGAACACAAAGCACGTGCTCAGAACGTTTCACCTCATATGAGAGATCATGGAGAGAGGTGACATTGCATTGAACAGAGTGGACACCGAGGATAATGTTGCAGATCCGTTGACCAAGGCGCTGGCTCAGCCCAAGCACGAGTGTCATACTAGGTCTATAGGGATTAGGCCCATGCCTAGTTGGAACTAGTGCAAGTGGGAGATTGTTGGAAATGCCCTAGTCCCCGAGGCATTGGTCCTTGTATTTGTATTATACATTTATTGGATTTATGTATTATACTCATTTGTGTTATTAATAAAGGCATCAATTCATTTATTATATTTATCTTCTGCAATATATTAAATGAAGTATCCAATGGACATATCTATATCCATGATGACAAGTGTCATGCACTTGGCAGTAAGACCATGGACAGGGTAAACGATATGACCATAAATAGATTCGTAGTCTGTTCCAGTCATAGGAATGAATGGAACGAGAGACTATCATTAACCTGGTTGTATGGCGGTGTCTTACCAGTCATTGGACATGGAATGTCAACCAAGTTAATGGGTATATGCCTGGGAGCATGGTACTAGATAGATCCACTAAACGAGTAATCCACATGGTATAGTATCACAAGTGATTCTCGTGTAGTACTTGTATGGATCCTTTGACCTGACCATATGATGGTCTTACATGTGAAGTCACATGCTTAGGGGTACGCCTAAAGGGCCTGTAATAAGGTGCCAAGTATGGGTACTTTCGGGTATGTCACTGAGCATGGTAATACTATGGATATGCAGAAGGGATTTGTCACTCAGTAGCCCACTGAGAAGATATCACCGGCCTCTTGATGAATGTGACTGATAAGAGTGTGGCCACACCCAAACAAGTTGGAACTTGTTTGTGAGCTTCAGTACATTCGGGATCAAGTTAATGTCCGGACACAAAAGAGGGTGATCAATCCATGCCTCTGTGTTGGACACCGATATCAATGACATGGGATGTACAAGTTTAAACTACAGGGTCATGATAACAGTTAGACTGCCATCTCCATCTTAATTAGGGGCTGCAGTGGCTTGCTAAAGCCCAACTGCAGTCTGCGGGCCAAAGGCCCGCTGCCAACATAAAGATGGGCCCACGGGGATCGTACACATAGAACGACTGAATGCAGACTTAAGGAATAACATGTATACTTGGAGTATACACTATGGAGAAAGAGGTGTATATATATTAATTATATTATAAAGATCAATTGGATTGATCCTAATAATAAAATTAATATATGTTCGATTGGCTCTTCATAATTAATCGGATTAATTATGAAATTATTTTCTAGGTGGAAATATTCATATGTATAGGTTTACATATGATTTTATTTTGTGAAGATTTAATTTTAATTCGATGGATTAAATTAATTGGTCAAACTAATTTTAATTTAAATGTAAATAATATATTACTTAGAGTAATATATTAAATACATGGGCATATTAAAATTGGGCTTGAAATTAATTTAAACCAGAATAATTAAAATTAGACTGGGCCCAAATTAAAACAAGGAAGCCCACACAGAATGGAATGGAGCCAAGCTGGGCCTGAATTCTCCTATGGGACTTCGGCCACCCTAGGTATAAAACCTAGAGTGATAATTTCGGCCCCCCAACCTAACACACAAGCTAGCCGAAATTCTTAGCCTCCTCTCTTCCATTGTTTTGTTTTTCCGACGCTAGCACGGGTTGCATTCGTTAGGCATTCGTGTACGAAAACGAGGAGGAAATCTGCTTTGATTTCTGCAGTCTTCATCCATCTCTTGAAAGCGATTTTCTGGTAAGAAAATTAATCTCTTTCTATTTATTTTAAAGTTTTTCAATTTCCATTTCAATTGCTCCTGGGACCGGATTTGAGGAAATCACCGCGTTCTTCCACTTTTATCGGGTGATTTCCGGTGAAAAATCCCAACAATACCATCACTTCATTGCAGGAGAGATTTCAGGAGAAATTATAGAGATTATAGTGTAAACAGTAGTTAATTTCACAAAAAAATTAAAAAATAAATAATTAATTCAAAATAATAAAAAAATGACACATCATCAATAAGGTTATTGCTTTAATATATATATATATATATTCCTTAACATTAAATTAATTATAAATTAGATATTCATGTTAGGATTAGCCAGTAAATAAATCTTGTTCTTTATGGGATTGTTAGCTTTCGAATTGGTCTTTTTTTGTTAGAAGTTTGTTGACAGTGGGTTGCTTATTTTTTATCTTTTCTGTTTGGCTCTATATGGCTATATATATCCCAAGATGTTTCTTCAATAAAGCAAGGTTTTTCCCCTTCCAAAATCCTCTTTTCTTATAGATTGCATTACAACCTCTTCATTTGGTACCAGAGCCACACAAGAGGCTCATTAGAAGCACCTGTCTTCTAAAAGGATATTTGGCAAAGCATGGTAACAGAGAGTAGTTTTGTTCAACCATCAGTCCTAAAATTTAATGGCTACTATAATCATTGGGTGATGCTCATGGAGAATTTTCTTTAATCAAAGGAGTACTGGGGCGTAGTAGAAAATGGAGTTCCTGCAGCAGCAGAAGGTGTGACTCTTACTGATGCACAAAAGAAAATTTATGAAGAGCAGAGGTTGAAAATCTCAAAGCAAAGAAATATCTATTTTAGGCATTAGATAGTTCTATTTTGGAGACAATCATCAACAAAGACATATCAAAGAATATTTAGGACTCCATGAAGAAGAAATATCAGGGAACAACACGGGTCAAGCGTGCTCATTTATAGGCATTTCGAAAGGAGTATGAAATGCTCCACATGAAGGAAGGAGAATCTGTGAATGAATACATTGCTCGTGTTCTTGTTATTACCAACAAGATGAAAGCGAATAGCGAAGATCTTAGAGACGATGCTGTTGTGGAAAAGATTCTGAGATCAATAAGCCCTAAATTCAATTATGTAGTAGTATGTTCTATTGAAGAGTCCAAGGATACAAGTACTTTATCAATTGATGAGCTATAGAGCAGTTTATTGGTGCACGAACAATGCATGAGCAATACTGAAGAAGAAGAAGATGCTCTGAAGGTAACTCATCGAGACCAACACGTTAGACGAGGAAGAGGACGTGGGAGTTTCAGAGGCAGAGGCTGTGGGAGAAGCAGACAAAACCTTAAAAAAGAAATGGTGGAATGCTATTCTTGCCAAAAGTTTGGCAATTTTCAATGGGAATGCCCAACTTGGAAGAAAGGAATGGCGAATTTTGCAGAAAGTCAAGCGGAAAGTCAGCAACACATGTTGTTAATGGCTTATGTTCAAGAGAAGCAGCAGTACAAAACAGACTTGTGGTTTCTTGACTCTGGATGCAGCAACCATATGTGTGGGGCAAGGGAATATTTTTTTGGATTTGACAACAAGTTCACACAGTAAAGCTGGGCAATAATTCCAATATGGTGGTCAACGGGAAGAGTAATATTAAGTTGGAAATTAATGGAGTTGTCAGTGTCATCTCAGGATTTTTTTATGTTCCAGATTTGAAGAATAGTTTGTTGAGTCTTGGACAATTACAAGAGAAGGGGCTGACCATTTTGTTTCAACAAAGGCAATGTAAAATATATCATCCTGACAAAGGATTGATTATAAAGGCAGATATGTAAGCAAATCTTTTGCATGCCATTTCTTTACCCATAGCACATACTTGTTTTAACACAGTTACAGAAGATGTGGCGCAGCTTTGGCAGTACAGGTTTGGGCATTTAAGCTTTAAAGGTTTACAGACTTCGCAGCACAAATAAATGGCGAATGGATTGCCATTACTAAAGTCTCCCACAAAGCTATGTAAGGACTGTCTTATAGGGAAGCAACAACGAAATTCACTTCCAATGAAAAGCTCTTGGAGAGCCTCACAAATCTTATAGCTTGTACATGCTGATATCTGTAGACCAATTAAACCAACCTCAAATAGCAAGAAAAGGTATTTACTTACTTTTACTGATGATCATAGCTGAAAAACGTGGGTGTATTTTTTGGCAGAAAAATCAGAAGCTCTTGTTGTTTTTAAACGTTTCAAAATACATGTTGAGAAAGCAACAGATATGTCTCTTAAAGGTCTACGTACAGATCATGGTGGAGAATTTACATCTCGAGAATTCAACAAATTTTGTGATGACCATGGAGTACAGAGACAACTGACAACTACATATACGCCACAACAAAATGGCATCGCAGAATGGAAAAACTAAACCATTATGAAAAAAATGCAGTATGCTATTTGAAAAAAATGCACCCAAAACATTCTGGCTAGAAGCAGTAAATTAGGTTGTGTATATTTTAAATCATAGTCCAACTTTAGCCGTGAAGGAAAAAACACCTAAAGAAGCCTGGAGCGAAGTCAAGCCATCAGTTCAGTATTTCAGAATTTTTGGCTGCGTCTCTTACGCTCATGTGCCTAACAGTACACAAACTAAGCTAGATGGGAAAAGCTTAAGATGTGTTTTACTTGGGGTTAGAGAGGAATCAAAGGCATACAGGCTCTATGATCATATTTCACAAAGGATTATAGTGAGCAGAGATGTGGTATTTGAAGAAAATGAAAAGTGGGAATGGGACAAACAGCATAAAGTAGACATCTTTTGTGAGCTAGAATGGGAAGATAATGAAAACGATGTAATCAAAGAATTATTTCGAGGAGAAGATGTTGTTGATACACAATCAGAGGAGTCTCTTACCACTAATCAAGAAATTTCTCCTGATTGTGTTGAAGGGAGGAATAGGAGGCAATCAACTTAGTTGAAAGATTATGTAACAGGGAAAGGTTTATCTGATGAAGAGGTAAATTTTCTTGCTATGTACTCAGCTGCTGGTGATCCTCTTAATTATGAAGAAGCTGTGAAGAGTGAAAAGTGGAGAAAAACCATGGATCTGAGATAGAGGCGATTGAGAAAAATGGCACATAGGAATTAATTGATCGACCTAAAGGAGCCAAAATAGTTAGAGTAAAGTGGGTTTACAAGACCAAACTTAATGAAAAGGGAGAAGTACATAAGTTTAAGGCGAGGCTGGTCATAAAAGGGTATGCGCAGATATATGGAATAGATTACACGGAAGTGTTTGCTCCTGTGGCTCGTATGGAGACTGTTCGGTTGGTGATTGCTTTTGCTGCTAAAAAAGGGTGGCCTATTCATCAATTAGATGTGAAGTCTATGTTTTTACATGGAGAATTAATTGAAGATGTTTTTATGGAGCAACCGTGTGGTTATATTCAAAAGGGAAGGGAGGACAAAGTGTACAAGTTAAAGAAAGGTTTCTATGGGCTTAAACAAGCTCCACGTGCTTGGTACAACCATATTGAAGCATACTTCATAAAGGAAGGATTTCAGAAATGTGATGAGCATACTCTCTTTGTCAAAATAAACAAGGAGGGTAACATGTTAATTGTAAGCTTATATGTCGATGATCTTTTTTTCACAGGAAATGATGAAGTGATGTTTACAGAGTTTAAGAAGTCGATGAAGCCTGAGTTTGAAATGACTGATCTTGGTAAAATGAAGTATTTTCTTAGTCTCAAAGTCCGGCAAAAATTAGGTGGAATTTTTATTGGTCAAAGAAAATATGCTCAGGTGATGTTGCAGCGGTTTGGAATGGATCAAAACAATTTTTTCCAGACTTTAATTGTTCCTGGTTTCAAGCTTTTTAAGGATGAAGAAGGATCTAAGGTAGATAAGACTTACTTCAAACAAATTGTGGGATGTCTCATGTATCTTACAGCAACTCATCCAGATATGATGTTTGCAGTAAGTCTCTTGAGTAGGTACATGGAAATCCCACTGAGCTTCATTTACAGCTAGCAAAAAGAGTGTTGAGGTATTTGCAGGGAACAATAGAATATGGAATTTTCTATAAGAAGGGAGGAAGTGATGGACTTATGGCATACACTGATAGTGATTATGCGGGTGATTTGGATGACAGGAAAAGTACATCAGGATGTGTTTTTCTTTTAAGCTCAGGAGCTATCTCATGGTCTTCTAAGAAATAGCCAATTGTAATAAGTTTGTCTACTACCAAGGCAGAATTTATTGCTGTGGCATCTTGTGCTTGTCAGGCCATATGGTTAAAAGGGGTGCTTCGAACACTAGATCAGACTCAATAAGAGACAATAACTATCCATTGTGATAGTAGCTCTGCAATTAAGATCTCAAGAAATCCGGTAATGCATGGTCGTAGTAAGCATATAGATGTTAGTTTTCATTTCCTTCATGAACTCACACAAGCAGGTATAGTAAAACTGGTTCATTGCAACTCTTTGGAACAAGTAGCTGATGTGATGACAAAGCCACTCAAGCTAGATGTTTTTTTGAAGCTACGTACAATACTAGGAGTTGGTGCAGAGAACAATCTAAACTAAATGCTTTTAACTTTCAGTTTAAGGGAGGAATTGTTAGGATTAGCCAGTAAATAAATCCCGTTCTTTACGGCACTGTTAGCTTTAGAATTGGTCTTTTTTGTTAGAAGTTTGTTGACAGTGGGTTGCTTATTTTTTGTCTTTTCCGTTTTGCTCTGTATGGCTATATATAGCCCAAGATGTTTCTTCAATAAAGCAAGGTTTTTCCCCTTCCAAAATCCTCTTTTCTTATAGATTGCATTTATAACCTCTTCAATTCACATATTAGATTAGAATTTAAAGATTAACTAAATCAACGATCATCTTTTAAAAATATAATGTCGGCTATTAATTATGTAATTAATTAATGTGAATAATCTTTTTTAAATTACATAAACCTTAAGCTTTGCAACAAAATTCCATTACTGATATAGGTACATATAAATAGTAATAATAATAAAAATGTTATTGTTAAAAAAAATTGTGATGAACTTTTTCGAGTGGAAAAACCAATCGAAGTACCAACTATTTCCTTTACACCCCAAACAACGTAATCTTTAATAAAATATTCTAAGAATTTTTATTTCTTATGAACTTCATTATTTTCTCAAACAATACCGAGAAAATACCACTAAGATTTAAATAATATAATGTTGCTTTTAGAATTAGATACCTCTAAGTATCGTTTTCCCTTCACAAATAATAGATTTTATACTAGTTAGGTGTTTTCTTAACTCTCATCATTTTCCATGTAACAAATACAAAAGAAAATTAATTATTTTTTGTAATGTATACAAGAAAAAACATTGTTAAAAAATTTCCATTATTGTCCAATATGATAATAATAATGATGGCATAATGGAAAATTCCCTAGCAAGTGAAGAATTCAGTATTGGGCAGACTATAATCCTTCCATAGCAAGGAGATCATATCCTAATCAAGGGATGATTATTTCTTATTTACCTATTAAGGAGTTTAAATCCTATTTAGGATAGAACTCTACAAAGGTACTATTTTACCCTAATTGGGAATCTTTCCTATTGGTCAAACAAGAATATCAATCCTAATATAATTAGGACAGTTTGGAGCCTATATAAAGGTCTCTCTACCTCAAAAGGTACAAGATAAACTTTCTTATCTCTACTCTACTGCCTCTTGATCTCTTACTGACTTGAGCGTCGGAGTATCTTTATTTTCTTTTGCAGGTTCCGACCTAATCTTCATCAAAACGAGAAGCCTCCTAGCGGATGAATTTTTCACATAATTCATCATTGATGCGGTGAGCGTGGATCGAACACGTGACCTTCAGATCAATAATAATAATAAATATTGATCACTTAGATTAAAAAAAAGAATGCATAAAGCAACAAATGCTCAATGCCTTGTATAAAAAAAATTGGTTTCATTTGCAAATCCATTGCATTCTGTTAATTTATTGATCAAAATTATACTCCCTCCGTCCCAAAATAATAGTCCACTTAAACTAACAACGTAGATTAAGAAAATATGGTTAAGTTAGTTTAAAGACAAACTTTAAACACAAATTTCCTAATTTAACCTTTTTTAATTTTATTAACATAAACATGTAATTAAGGGTAATTAATATTTACGTTTTTCAAATTGCCAAGGTTTTCAATATATCAGGGGTAATTAATTGATTTAAGTTTCCAATGTCCATTTATATGAAAAACCAAAACTTCTCCCTCCAAAAAAAATTATACTGGTTTATCAAAAATTTGAAAAATTCAACATAAATTTATATTCAAATTTGGCTCTTGATTAAATTGTTTAAATTATAAAAATTTGATTCCACTTACCGCCAAATGGCTTTTAATTTCAAATTAGATTCTAGTATTAGGCTGCCTATATAATTATGTAATTACATTATCACATGCATACGAAAATGTCTAATTATACAGAATTGTTAGATCCTTTGATAACCCAATTCCCCTTATCAAATACTACTCCTTTACCCAATTCAGTTGATTTTAATCATGTCCCAATTCAAATGATTTCCAACCCAATTCCTTCACTTCATGAAACAACTTCATCACAAAACAATTTGACAAATTCAAACTCTATTCCAGAAGATGGTAACCATGTGCCAAGAAATTTGTCTCATCCATGTAAAAAGAAGAATATCACTTGTGATGAAAAGAAAGCTATCTTTACAATGTTGTTGAAGGAAAGTCAAAATGGAAATTTGCCATATGGAACACCAAAGAGAATTGCCAAGTTTTTTTCTATTTCTAGTAAATCGGTTACTCGTATTTGGAATGAAGGAAGATCTCTCATTACTGCTGATGGGATTTTTCCAGATTTTTCATCAAAGCTTGTTCAAAGAGCTGGTCGAAAGAAAATTACAATAAGTCTACAACAAATGAAAAATGTTCCTCTGCGTCGTAGAACAAATATACGGTCATTATCCAATGCTCTGAATATTTCCAAATCAACAACACATAGAAGAGTCAAAGAACGATCGATTCGGCCGCACACTAATGCTGTAAAACCTCATTTGACAAGTGACAATGAGAAAGCACGGTTGGAGTTTTGTTTGTCAATGATTGAGAAAGGTACTCTTACATCCATTCCTTCATTTGTTAATATGGAAAATCATATTCATATAGATGAAAAGTGGTTTTATATATCCAAGGGATCAACTAAGTATTATCTCCATCCGAATGAAAAAGAACCTGTCCGAACTTGCAAAAGTAAACGATTTGTACCTAAAATTATGTTTCTTGCTGCTGTTGCTCGTCCGCAATTTGATTCTACATCATGTAGAGGGTTCGATGGAAAGATTGGTATATGGCCATTTATTGTTAAGGAGCCAGCTAAGCGAAATAGTAAAAACCGTAGCATTGGGACTATAGAGACAAAGCCAATATCATCAATCACCAAAAGTGTCATTCGATCTTGTTTGATTGAAAAATTGCTGCCTGCAATTAAAGAAAAATGGCCTGCTTGTAGGTCTAAGACCATCTTCATCCAACAAGATAATGCAAAGCCCCACATAGAAGTTAATGATATCGAGTTTGTACAAGCTGCACGGGAAGATGGATTTGACATACGTCTAAGGTGTCAACCAGCAAATAGTCCCGATATGAATGTCTTGGATCTTGGTTTCTTTAGAGCTATCGATTCACTTCAACACCAAGAAGCTCCTAATACAATTGATGAATTTATCTTAGCTGTGGAAAAGGCTTTTGATACGTTCCCTAGTGAAGATATAAACAAGGTATTTTTGACCTTACAATTATGCATGCTTGAGGTGATGAAAGTTTTTGGTGGAAATGATTATAAAATTCCACATATAAGCAAGCAAAAGTTAATGAGAAATGGACAGCTACCCAATTCCATTGAGTGTGATTCTGAGGTTTTAAATTCAGCAATGGTAGCTCTTAATGAAAGATGGAATACGGGTTCTTAGTGTTGAAATGTTTGTTTTTTTTTTTTTAATTTCCTTTTATTTATATTCACACAGTAGTGCTATGTATTGAAAAATTGAATATGGAGTAGTTTTTTTAACTATGAATCTAATGCATCATTGTTAGTTTTCACAACAAGTTTATCTTCATTTTTTTTTTCTTATAACAGTACATCAAGCAACTAAATATCTTTCAAACAATATAATCCAAAACACACATGTAGAAAGACAAATAACACAAATATATCCAACTCTTAAAACTAAAATTTCTTTAATTGATAGTAATGTGTTCATACATAGATATTCTAACTAATACAGTTATACTCTTCATATAGAGTAACAAAAGTTGAACTACATAATAAGAATAAATTTGGCAATTAAAATCTCATAATTTATCTTCTTTGGACTCAACATTCAAATCGCATATCGGTCTTACCGTGAAAAACTTTGGGAGATAAATTTCTAGCATTTGAGATATAGCACGTTGATAATCTTGAGATGCAGAAATATATCCTTCTTCTGTTGGAGGACTGTTTAAATCCAACAATGGCTTGGACATATATATCTTTGACAATGGATTTTCAGTCATTTTATTGATAAGAGATTGATGTTATTTGAGTAAATTGATGATTAGAAAAAGCACCACAACTGAGGAGTGAAGCCTACTTATATTACTGGAGATGAAGTCTTTTCAGTTTCAAAACATTAAAGGAAATCATTTACGTGGAGTATATTACATGGAAATGTGTCCAATTTCATTAAATACTAATTAATGTATCCAATCTCATTCCACTATAAATTGAACTTGAGTTGAATTTTTATGAGGGGTATATTAGGAAAATCTAAGATCAATTAAATTCTATAAAAAAAAAGTGGACTATAATTTTGGGACATTCCAAAATGGAAATGTGGACTATTATTTTGGGACGGAGGGAGTATATGTTAACAAAGCATCAACAAGTTAATTTAGCCCAAAGGCTAAATTCTTGGAGAGGATTAAGCGTAACACGTGGATGAATCGGTTCAAATCGGAGTAGTTGCACTAAAAATTCAAATTTAAAATTTTTTTCTCAAAACAAAATATTATAGAAAGGTAACCATGTGCTTATATACAAGAAACATGTTTGGCCAAATGGCCAAGTGATAAGAAGCATCTTGAAGGTTGGTTCGAACTCGAATGGTTACATTTTTCAAAATTTTTTTTAATTTGAAGCTTCAACCGACGTGTGGCTAAGCTAATCGCGTGAGCGTGTGCGGTCCCACGTGCCTCCTTAGAGGCAGATTTTTCCGAAAAAACTTTTTTCGTCGGGTAATTTCAAGGGCTAGGAATCCATTCACGTGATCGAATTTCACAAAGAAATAACTTCAAAAATGGGTATAGACCCAAAAATTCTTCTTCTTCCTTGGAAAAATTCAGAATTTCCAGATTCAATGGGTCAACTTTGATTGGCCATAACTTTTTTGTTGTTCATCCAAATCATGCGTTTAATGTAGTAATTTAAAGTCTCGGTGTCTAGTTTCATTTGAGACCAAAAAAGCATGATTTCATTCAATGAAGATAAAATTTTTTTGTCTCTCAAAGAATGTCATATGAATTAGTATAAAAAAAGAAAAAGAAGCCGTTAACAAAGGAATTAAGAATTCTCATGACCATTAACATGTTTCTAACCATGCTCTTACATTAATTGAAGGTTTTACATAATCAATACGTAATTAATCATGACTCAAAGTCATTAAACATGCACAGAACACATAATCACATCAAACAGAATTGACGAACTATGGTATTTATTTCATGGCATAAATACCTCTTGTAGATTTCTAAGGAATTTTCAATCCATAAAAGGAAAGAGACAAAATTGAAAAGCTAAATAGATTGAAGTTGGATTTCTTGGTTTTTCCTTTTCTCTTGCGTTCTATAGAGAACGCATTTTGATACTTGGAGAGGGAAGAAGTAATTTAATAATATTAACTTCTTACTATTTATACTCCTTTATAGTTATCCATATAAGTATATGGACAGAGTCGGTCAGGGCCTGTCAAAGGTAACCAACCCCATATTTCCAATCATACTAACAAAAGCACATTTAAGACTTTCAACCTTGTCCGTTGTTTTGTTTGGAATATACATTAGTCTTTAGAACTATTTACATAAGGCTTGATCTACTCTACTACAAAAGTAGCTAGATTAGAAGTAAAAATACAACTAGCGTAACTTAGGCAATCATATTCGTATTCTATAATTTCATGCTTTTCAATTGAATAATAAGAGGAACAAGATAAAAGAAGGTAATACAAAACAAAGAGACAAACTTCAATATGCATTTGCATCCCTCAAGATGCTTTCGTTAGAAGATGGACAAATGAATGGTACGTGTTTTTCAGTTTTGGACTAAGCAGTTTATGCTGGAATATTGGCAGCAGTATATATATAAATGAAAAGAACAAACAAAAGCAAAAGCAGTAATTTCTTTACATAAATAAGAGTACCAAAAATCAGAATAAACCTTAACTAGAGAAAGAACAGACGGAACATTGAGGCCTGAACAAAATCAATTTCCTTAAGACAGATTAGTTGGTGATGAACTTTTGTCTTTCAGGATACAACAGTGACAAAGTCAAACTCAACCGCATGTAAGAAATATCACAAGACAAAAGCTCTAGCAGCCTATAGATTTCGAAAAAATAGAGTGAATAGAATTCTGGAAAAAGTTGTTCTTAGAAAATAGAATACAAAAAATGTATAGGTTGCAGGAGGATTTAATTGAATTAAATTGGCTTAAAGGAGTATAAAACCCCTTAATGAGAAATTAAACCTATTAATTACAATTAAATTGAAATTAACCTATAAAATACAATAGGATTTCAGTTAAGAATTCCAAAGGTTAAGAAATTTTTTTAGAGAAAAAAATATATAGGCCGGAGCAAAAGAAGGCAGGTCCATAGTGGCTCATTTCGGTCCAGCATTCGCATCGTACATGTCATAGGGGTACGCATTGAGCCTTTGGAGGCTCAGGCTTAGATTTGCACCCCTCTACAAGCGTAAAAGAGAGCCTCTTGACTAAAAATTCCTAAAAATCAAAGGAAATGTTATTCCTTATAAACCGCTCAATTTTCCCATAAACAAGGGATATGGGATTTGGGAATTTCATTCCATTTTCCTCTATAAATTCCTTTATTCAAGCTCACTTTGAGCATCAATTTCTCATTCATCCTTAATCCATTTTAGGCGTATTATATATCATTCGAAAGATCTCGTTGCGCAGAATACTATGACACAATTCATATTATCGAACTGCAATCTAACCACAATATAATTAAGCCTAAAGTTGACAAATAATCACTTGTCAAATGCCAATTTTTCAACAATCCCCCACATGAATGAAAATTAAAAAATTGAGATGGACTTTTCAAAATTCAAATTGGTGATAAGACATAATAGTTGATATTTTCATAGGATAGGTAGGCTACAACCTTTGAACCTTCCCTTATGAAAGTATATTTACTTTACTGGCTGACTAGTAGACGCGATGTCCTTGAACTATTCTATCGTTTATGTAAATGATAATATACCCCACACAAATACCAATATAATACGGTTTTCGGTTCTTATGGTTATGTTCATTATGGTCGTGAACATCTCTTGGTTAAGTCCTATTAGTCTCTATTGAAGTGACTCCACTTCACTCTTACATAGGTGATCTCTTTTGCTCAGACTTCTTATGCACAAAGATTAAAAACACATATTAACCTTTTCACATTTTATCACTGTTACATCACAAGAATGGACAAGGGGTTGACTCCCACAGTGACCTCACAAGTTCTATACAATTAGTTTGTCCCATTAAACCTAGATCTTGGGATCTCCAGTCAACAAGGTTGGGTTTTCTTTCACGTAGCGCTTTAAATTTTTATGGGCTTAAGTCCTATTCCTCTTAATGCCTTATCAACTTGATCTTGATTTAAACCTTTGGTTAGCAGATCCGCAGTGATATCCTCTGAAACTACAAATTCAATAGAGATAACTCTTATTGAGATCAGTTGTCTAATGGTATTATGTCGATGATGCATGTGTCTCGACTTACCGTTATACATCACATTCTATGCTCTCTTAATCGCTGCTTGATTATCACAATGTATACAAATTATGGGCACAAGTTTTGGCGATTCAGGAATATCCTCTAAGAAGTTTCATAGCCACTTGGCTTTTTCTTTGGTTTTATCCAAAGCTATAAACTCAGCTTCCATGGTAAATCTGGTTATGATCATTTGCCTTGAGGATTTCCAAGACACTGCTTCTCCTCCTAAAGTGAGCACATATCTACTTGTACCTTTGGAATTCTTGATATCAGCTATCCAACTATCATCAAAATATCCTTCTAGTATAGTTGGTTCTCTCGTATAACTCATTCTGTAATCATGATTATATCACAAATACCTCAGTATTCTCACGATAGCCTTCCAATGGCTCTCCCTAAGACTACTCATGAATCTGCTTAAATTACTTACTATGAAAACAATATCCAGTCTTGTACAACTTGAGAGGTACATCAGACTGCCTATGACCCTTGCATATTCCACTTGGTCTATGCTTTAACCTTTGTTCTTAGACAGATGTTAGATAATATTTATCGGAGTTCTGGATATACCAGTATCATCCTTACTAAACTTCCCAAGTATCTTATCCACATAATGTGACTGAGTTAGAATGAGACCACTAGTTGAACGTTTAACTTGGATGCCTGGTATCACATCTGTTGGTCCTATATCTTTCATGTCAAATCTAAAATTTAACATAGTCTTGGTACTCTTTACCATTTTCTCACTACTTCCCACAACAAGTATGTCATCAACATACATACATATGATGACATATCTTTTGTTAGTAGTTTTGATATAAATGCATTTGATATTTTAATCCCGATCCATTGTCTATTTGCTTGCATGGAAATATATGTTTAAAGAACGAAGCATCCTTTGACTCCATTAAAGTGTTCTTATGTATTTTCGGATTTTTGAATTCATGCACCAGAAAACAATAAGCGTTAGAGTGTTCCACATATTCGATAAAAACACAATCCACTATCTTTAGACTTATTTTCATTCTTTTAGGTAATGGAGCCATTACCTCTGCAAGACACCACTACACTTTCAAGTAATTATAGGAAGGTTTTCTACCTTTTCATAATTCATAAAAAGTTTTTTCTTATTTGTTCCATGGTATCTTATTCAAAAAAATAATTTGCTGACAAAACAACATCCCCCTAGAAGAGTTATGCTTAACCCGAATGGCTTGACATTGCATTCATCATCTCTTTTAGAGTATGATTCTTGT
This sequence comes from Euphorbia tirucalli, assembly GCA_039660915.1. NCBI lineage: Eukaryota > Viridiplantae > Streptophyta > Magnoliopsida > Malpighiales > Euphorbiaceae > Euphorbia > Euphorbia tirucalli. The sequence continues at coordinate 21,723,246 of CM077639.1, forward strand.
GTTCCACTTCTCCGTTAGATTAAGGAGAATAAGTTGGTGTTACCTCATGAATAATACCATATTGGAAGCAAAACTCGCCAAATGGTGCAACATATTCTCCTCCACGATCACTTCTTAGCACCTTAATTATCTTATTAAGTTGGTTCTCTACTTCTTGTTTATAGAGAACAACTTTTTCTAAAGTCTCATCTTTGTTTTTAAGCAAATATACATCACAATATTTGGTGCTATCATCTATAAAGGTAATAAAATATTTATTTCCTCCCCTTAATTAAACAAATTTCAAGTCACAAATATATGTATGTATAAGATCAAGTGGTTCTAAATTTCTTTCAACAGAATGAAATGAAGATCTTATCAATTTTGTTTCAACATAAATTTCAAATTTATATTTTTTTTATTAATATCAAATGAGGGCATATGATTTAAGTTAACTAAACGTCACAACGTGTCATAATTAACGTGTCCAAGTCTACCATACCATAAATCATGTGACATAACCATATAAAAAGAAGTAATATTCTTATTCATTTTAATTGAGTTGGACTTACAAGAGATACAATTAATTTTAAACATTCCATCGGATTCATACCCCTTGCCCATATATATTCCCCCTCTTAGATAAAACAAACTTTTAGGACTCATAAACCATCTTGAAGCCATGTGCACTCAAGAGGCTTCTAGATACAAGATTCTTCCATATGTCAAGCACATATAAGATGGTCTGCAGCTTTACTTCTTTTTCAGAAGTCATCTTCAGGATCACAGTCCCCTTCCCTTTGACCTTCGAAATAGTAGCATTGGCCATGTAGAGCTTCTCCCCTTCCTTAGTAAGAGTCAATTTAACAAAAGACTCTTTGTCACAATAAATGTGATAGGTAGCACCAGTGTCAAGCCACTACTCTCTTAGATTAGAATCAACCATGTTCACTTCTGATAAAATAGCACATAAGTCAATGTCAGACATGTTTTGTGCAATTGCTTCCACTACATTAGCCTTGGCTGTCTTGATTGGGTAGTCTACAATCAGATGACTTGTGGCCCTTCTTGTTGCAATTGTAGCATTTCCCATTAAATTTGGGCTTTTTAGACGGCCCCCTTTCGATCCCAACTTGGACCCAACAGGCTTCTTTCCTTTCTTGGGGTCTCTCTTAACCTCCACCATATTGGCCCTTGGCACAAACTGGCTAGCAGCATTGGAGTGTTTTTTCTCAAAACCTCTATTGTCTTCCTCTATGCAAAGTCACACAATGAGATCCTCAACAATCATCTCCTTTCGTTTATGCTTAAGGTAATTCTTAAAGTCACTCCATCTAGGTGGCAATTTCTCAATCATTGCAGCCACTTGGAATGACTCATTAATCACTATACGTTCAACATGCATTCCATGGATCAGAATCTGAAGTTCCTACACTTGACTAACAACAGATTTAGAATCATTCATCTTAAAATCAAGGAATTAGCCTACTAAGAATTTCTTAGCACTTGCATCCTTAATTTTCTATTTCATGTCCAAGGATTCCCGTATTTCTTTTATAGTTGTCATAACTTTATAAATATTGTAAAGTGAATCTACTAAACAATTTAAAACATGATTCTTGCAAATGAAATTAGAATGATTTCAGGCATCCACAACCCATTGGATTGAAGGATGAACCACATCCTCTCCAATGTTGGGAGGATCCTCCTTCATAAATCGCTGAAGGTTTATCATAGTCAAGAAAAAGAATATCTTTTTCTGCCAAGTCCTGAAATTCGTACCAGAGAATTTCTGATGTCTATCCGCATGATTTGCACCAAGCACCATCACATGACTAGGAATAGACCCAGAACCACTAAGACCCGAACCAATAGGACCAGTATGTCTATTTTAGCTACTTTGTCCATTTTGGGCATTTTAGAAACTTTGTTGAACAGATGGGACCAAATCATCAGCCGTGATAAATTCTGAAATTTACAGACCACACAAAAATAGTACATTTCCAAAATATAAAATAGGAAAATGTAGATAGAACACGATAATACTGTTATCAATGGAACAATTAGATTGTTCAGAACAATCCACACTCTTAAGTAAAATTTGTCCAATAGTTGTTCAAATTATTTCTCCAAAAGTCAAAGTAATCCAGTAAGAGTATCCTTGCTCTTCTCTTACTTACTAATATGTCTTAAGATTGTTAGCAGCAGTATATATTTATAAATGAAAAGAATAAACAAAAGTCAAAGCAGTAATTTATTTATATAAACAGGAGTACGGAAAATCAAATAAACCTTAACCAGAGAAAGAACAGAAGGAACACTAAGGTTTGAATAGAATCAGTTTTCTTAAGAAATATTAGTCCACGACAAACTTCTATCTCTTAGGATACAACAATGACAAAGTCAAACTCAACCGATTTAACAGGTTTAATTTCTCATTAAGGAGTTTTATACTCCTTTAAGCCAGTTAAATCCTCCTGCGGCCTTGGTGGCTCATTTCGGTTCGACATTCATATCACCATGTCATGCGGGTGCGTATTGGGCCTTTGGAGGTTTGGACTTGGATTTGCACCCCCCTATGCACGCAAAAGAGAGCGTCTTTGCTAGAAATTCTTACAAACATAAGGAAATGTTATTCCTTAATAACCACTCAACTTTCTCATAAACAAGGGATTTGGGAATTTTATTCCATTTTCTTCTACAAATACCTTTCTTTCAAGCTCACTTTGAGCATCAATTTTTCATTCATCCTTAATTTGTTTTAGACATATTATATGCCGTTGGAAAGATCTAGTAACGTAGAATACGATGACACAATTCACGTTATTCGAACCATAATCTAACCACAATATAATTAAGCTTAAAGTTGACAAATAATCACTTGTCAAATGTCAATTTTCCAACATGGAAGACAAGGATTGAGAAGTTGGAGCTTGGCTCGCCCTAGGTTTCGAATCAAGGGATTAGGAAAATGACCTACCTGTCCTTCTCTTTTAAACCCTTCTCTTTCCCTGCCTAAGGTTGGTTTGAGTTAGCTGAGATTAATTTGACAATGAAACTCTTCAAGCAATGATCTTATCTATGTCATTTTTCTTGACGTGATACAAAAGACTACTTCAGAGAGTCGCTTAACCCCTTGAACTCTTCTATCAAAAAAGATGTTGTGTGGCCAAGTCGATCAAAGAGCAAGGAGGAAATGTTTACAATTCTTGTAGTATAACTTTGAATTTCCTGCTTGGTCTTTCAATAAGAAGTGAGTTGCGGGCTAAGGAGCCTCATGGTTAGACTTAACATTGATTGAAGCATCTGTTGGTGAGAAGACAACAGTCAAACATGCAAGAACCAAGTAGTACCTAACGATAGTTTTCAATCATACAATTTGCATTCGTACTCGTAGAAGAAGAAAATCATTTAAAGTAGTTAATGTGTTTTATGTGTTTTTAACGACTTAAATTCCTCATTGCAAACAGAAGGAGCTTATAATTATCCCGTGATGCAAAATTTAGGCACCATAAAACTAGACTGGTAAAATTTAGGCACCATATTTATTTATATTATTTACCCAAAAATATGTAAAAGATATAAAGTATTGAATATTTCAGTTCTAAAATAAATTAAATGATATTTTTGATAAACAACATACGTAAAGTACTATTATAAATGATAGATCCAATATTTTTCAAAATACAAAATATTATTTTGATAAATTTTGATAGAAATGATAATATAGATATATTTGAAGATTATATTATCATTGGTAAAATTTAGATTAAAATCTTAAGTGATTTTAATATTTCACTTGTAGACTAGGTGATTATTTCGATTAAAATTTTTAAAAAATTATTAATATTTATTTACTATAAAGTACTGAATGAGGTTATTAAAAATTATCTGTTGATAAGACTCAAACCGATTAATCAAATTATTAAAAAATAGTTTTAATTAAAAAAAAAAAACTGATTAATGGAAAAGTGCAGTGTAAAAAAAATGTGGGATATAATTATTATTATTATTATTTTCTTCACGAGGTTAAGTCCTTGTTACTCCAAACAATAGTTGGAGGTTGAAATTACTAAAATTAGAGTGTATTGATTGCTTCTCAACCATTATAATAAATGAATGTACTCTTTTTTATCGTCATTCTTTGCTCATTTCGGCTTTAAATTTTCTGGGAAATAGTCAATATCCTTTTAGTAGTATATTACTTGAATTTCTCTGTCAACAACAAAAGATATTAAAAAAAATTCTGACTACAACTTTTAACTCTATTTCATATAATAATGATTTTTCTTATCTCATCATTAAATTCTTATTCTAAATATTGGTGAAATATAGACATTCAAATAAGTGTTGAAGATTTGTTCTTACCATTTTGCTAGAATCTTTAATGGCGGTTCCAACAATGACAGAATGTTCACTGATATTTTTTTGAGTTTCAACGATGAATGTACTTTGTAAGTCAGCCCTATTCTCCTTAAATGCTCCATTTTTACATTTTCGACCACAGAAAATTGTTAATTTAATTTACTAATATTTTTAATTTGTTAGAGAATTGCCAGAGACTTCAAATGGAAGAGCATCCACCACCAATTTTGAACATGTTAATCGGATTCCCTTACCAAAAAATTCTTCCAAATTGTTGTATTAAGTTAAACTATCTGGATAATTATTTTGATATCATGGAAAAGTCTTGAATATGATCACACTTTTTTTCATTGAAAAATGGATCATTGCATAAAATCTCGTTAACGAGAAAAAGTCAATTTTGATATCATATATTATAGATGAAGATTTATAATTATCAATTTGGTGGATCATAACATGCATCTTAGTGCAAGTAACTGTTAAAAGAAGATAATCAAATTAAATATCGATTCATAATAATAATAGAATTTACAAACACTCTTTAAGATAATAACAATTAACAGTTTGGATAAAATTGAGATGATAGAACTCACACTGAACTAACAGCTAGTTTCCTCCACCTTCAAATCAGGCTTTATTGTGGCACTGAAAATTCACACTCTAGCTAGTAGGGCATAATAATTGATTAATGAACATTAATTAAATAAACAAACAAAATACTTCCACTTGTGTAGAGCAGTGAAATAGTTTAATGAATGGGATTAAATGGAGGCATTGGAGGCCACTTCCCAAATTTAGGATGGTGGAAATGCTTTGGAGGAATTTTTGGGACGGGAGGAAGCTTAGGAAGAGGAGGGCATGGCTTCTTGTGAAATGGAGGAATTTTTGGAAATGGAGGAAGCTTTGGAATTGGAGGTAAAGGCTTATGAAATATTGGATGTTTTGGCTTGTGGATTGGAATTGGAGGAGGCTTGTAAACTGGTGGTTTAGGCGGAAAATATATCTTAGGAGGGCATGGCTTCTTGAATGGGACTGGTGGTGGCTTGTAGATTGGTACCGGCGGAGGAAGCACCTTTGGGGGAGGTTTATAGATTGGTACTGGCGGAGGAAGCACCTTCGGTGGCGGTTTGTAGATTGGTACTGGCGGAGGAAGAACCTTTGGTGGCGGTTTGTAGATAGGCACCGGGGGAGGAAGCACCTTTGGCGGGGGCTTGTAGATAGGTACTGGGGGAGGAAGTTCCTTAGGGGGCGGCTTGTAGATAGGCACCGGGGGAGGAAGTTCCTTAGGGGGCGGCTTGTAGATAGGCACCGGGGGAGGAAGTTCCTTAGGGGGCGGCTTGTAGATAGGCACTGGGGGAGGAAGTTCTTTTGGCGGGGGCTTGTAGATAGGCACCGGAGGAGGAAGTACCTTAGGGGGCGGCTTGTAGATTGGTAACGGGGGATGATGATGGAATTTAGGAGGGAAGGGAGGGAAAACCTTATGATGGTGAGGAGGAAAAACCTTATGGGGGAAAGGAGGAAAGACCTTATGGGGAACAGGAGGGAGTAAGTGAGGATGACCAAAGTTTTTCAAAGGGGGAAGTTTCCAATTAGGTTTAAAAGGGGGTAATTTGGGTAATTTTGGGTACTTAAGATGAGGCCATAAAAATTCAGAAGTACAAGTGGAAGGTGAAATAGTAAGTTTGTCAGCCAACCCAAAAGAGTAAATTTCATTGTGATGAGATTTAAGGATAATCTTGGAAGATTCCAGACCAGAAAGAGTAGGGCAGGGTGTAGCTGATGCACTGTGAAGTTGAGCATAACATTCTTCCTTTAATTTACCATCTTTAATCATATCAGAAGGAAGATCCACTTTGAACTTGCCTTCATCATCAAGCTCTCCTACACCTCTTGTTTTGAAATTCCCATTTTTTGGCTTGCAATCAATGCTTACATGAAGCCCTGCACAAACAATATCCAAATTGGCGCAATACCATGCAGGAGATCATAATTCAATTTAAAAGTTGTTCATCGAGACTAATAAAGTATTAACTAAATTATTAAGATGACTAATTGGTCCTTAATACATCTCTTGTAAAATTCTACTTTCCACGCTAAATTACTCTTTCTAGGATTAATATAAACATCTCTCCAACTATATATGAATTATCCTTAGTGCATTAGTAATTAAAATGTCGTATAAAAAAAATAAAACGGAATTTTTAGAAAATTATACAATAATTAAAATTTACGGTTTGCATAGTTGTAAATTGTAATATCAATCAAAACACTAAACAAAAATGTAATAAAATAAACACGAATGCTAATATATATATATATGGCGAAACTAAAGATGAACATTATTATTGGTAAATTAAAAGTGAAAGAAAAAGAAAAAGAACCTGAAAGTGCCTGGCTAGTCTTGATGTTGGTAAGTGCACAATCTGCACATTCTGCAGTCCCTACAACTTCCAGCCTTCTACTTTGATTTTCACCATTGCAAAAGCTTAAAGAGATGAGAAAGAGGCACAAAAATGGTCCTCTAAAAACAGCAGGAATCAGCATTGGGAAGGGAATCACTACAAGACATGAAGAAAGTGATGAAGGAATGGTGTATTATATATAGTGAAATACGGCTGGGAAGAGAAGAGATGAGGCAATAGCATTACCGACACCACAATTAAAAGGGTCACATGAGGTTTGTTTAATTTGAAAACGAAAGCAATAATGTGGAAACCAGTTGCGTGCTGCTGCTTATCCATGATGATGATGATGATGATGAAATTCAATTCAATTAAAGTTCTCTTTCTTTCTTTCATTCAATGGCCTCTCAACTGTGCACTCTCTCTATCTGTTTATACCTACTCCTTTTGCCTCCCATTAATGTATTTTATTTTTTCCATTTTTAAATACATGCTCATTATCTTATTATTTACCTCCTTAATTAACTTACTACTCTTGCGTATTCAGTTTCTAGTTATTAGTATATTGAAACTTCTATAATCATTGTCAATATTGAACTCTTTTTTATATATTCTTTTATAGATTGAAGTTCTTCCAGTGACTTTTTTTTTTTTTTTATCCGCAAAGTTTAAATATGAGACTTTACCGGAGAGGAATGAACTCCTTATCACATCAACCAACAGTTATTTGGATCCATTCAAAAAAGAAATAAAAAAGAAAAAGCATTTTTTATGCCCCCTATTTCTTTTAGTTGTACCAATTGAATTTCTTAGACTTTTTTTAATTTGACATATTGAGTTATCAATTAATTAGACTCATTATTGAACCCCTTATTAACAAAAGAGTAAACTGTGAATATCAAATTCAATTAAAAATACATTATTCATTTTATGGGTGTCTAAAACTATATTTTTGTCAATAATTCCACGTCTAGAGAGAGAAAGAGCTATGTCATCCTTCTCTTTTAGCCACATCATATATATTAAATCATATCAAACTAATTGGAAAAAAAAATGTCATCTTAAACAAAGATCAAAGGGGCTATATGATATTTATACTTAACTATCATACTATTTTTATGTGCACAATTATCATTGATTATTAGTTCTATGTTTCAAACTAAAAGATCAAGATTATTTGTGTAAAACTTGATAAAATCATGGATTTTGATCGGATGCATCTAGTTTATAAAAACAAATAGTATATCATAATAAATTTAGTATTAGAAATTGAAGAAAATTTGTTGATGTTAAGAGTGTTGAACTTGACTATACAAGTAACTGTATATATGGGGTTGAGCACATATAATATAAAATAAATTAACTTGTGTTAATCTCGATTCACACCACTTATATATTATACTTTAATTTTATTAATTTAATGTGGGATTCGTTCTTAAAAAAATAAAATAAGAAATGAAGAGAATTATGGTTTTGAACTAATTGCTATAATAGTGTAGCTGATGGATGATCTAGACAACTAGACAAAAAGCTAGAGAAAATTGATACCGATTTCTCACTTAGGTGTCAATATTTATCTTTTTATAAAATATTTATGAATACAATTACTACTCCATTTAATTGCAATCGGTTAATACGTGAGGCTGGAAACAATTTCACGTGAATCAACGAAATATGTTAATTTGTCAACCAAGTTTAATTAAATCACATGCCACTAGCTATTTTCGTACACAAATATGCAAGTCAATTACAGTCTCTATATTAGCTACCACCGATATTTGACTATTAAGGTTGTCCATGCCTTCATATTTACACTTCTTTATGTATCGGTCATATCTCGTAAAAAGTTACACCGGAATGAATCAATTTGTCACTTTTGGTTCATATACATATAGAAATTAACTTTTCTGCTTTGCAATTTAAAGGAAATTAAAGCTAGACTAAGAAAACATAATTTGCTAGCCACGTAATATATTTAAAGCTGGACTAGATTTTCTTTTTTATCGACTCTTCTGCAATAGCTATATGTTGAATTAGGATTATCTTTATCACATCATATTGAAAAAAAAAAAAAAAAATCGTTCATTACACGTGCATTACACCAGAGAAGCTTTCAAGTGATTATGTGCGGGTCCTTGAGAGGTTAATTACCTGCATGATTGGCGGGTTTCATAATTTTACTTTTACAGAAGTTAAATCATTTTTCAAATATTATTAATATATTTTTTTTATTACGCATATAAATTATTAAATATCAAATTAACTTGAAAATTATAATTAATACAGTACCTTTCACGCATATTATTATACTAAACAAGGGTAAATTAAAACAATTATATGTAAAAATGTTTTAATTAATAATATTTTATTAAGTTATGTAAAAAAAATAGCGTAAACATATAAAATCGCTTAAACTAAAATAATGTAAATTTAGATACTGAAATCTTATTTATTAATTAAATTTCCACACAAAATATAGTAGATTTAATTTCATTGTATACAACAATTAATGTTTAATTAAAATAGTTAAAATTCTTGAGTCGTTGTTTCTTAAAGAAAAAAATTCTCAAGTCACTTAATCTGGACATCCCAAATTTAAATTTTTCTATGCGCAATAAACTTTAATTGGGAGAAAAACTATCTAAATGGTGCATTACAAATCTTGAATCAATTAATAAAAACAATTAAAAAGAAAATGTTGTATAGTCTTTAAACTTTAAGTTATAAATTCATAGAGCATTTGCTGGACAATTTTAGATTTTTATAAATTACTTTTATAACGTGTATATGATTAAACTTCTAAATTGAATAGTTATTTGTCAGACATGATCAGAACTTGGGTAGTAGTTTTCTAGCAAAGCAAAATCTTGTGTTTTTTTATTTTAAGTTAATTGAGGCTTGAATCTAGAGTTACTTAAGCTCATAATCGATGTATTCATATATGTATTTGTAAAGCACACGAACAAAAAACTATTACGGTAATATGATCTTTTATTTTATTTTATTTTATTTTTTTTAACAATTGGATAATATGATTTTCATATTTATATATTAGTATATGGTTATCGGTGATGAATTGAATTAATTGGTATGACCTGTCAATGTTATAGTTGAGGATTATAAATTGGATATCTAATTAATACATTTCAGTATCCAACTTTTTGGGAAAATAAAAAATAAAAATATCCCAGACAGAAGAAAGCTACACAGATGCCACACATAAGAATAAAATGAACTCATAATTTTCTTGGGGGAGAAAATCAAGCTTAAGAGAAGTTAAATTAGCAAAAGGGCCCCCCCACCCCAACACACACAACTACCTCGCACCACTATGCCTCTTTGATTTGATTTGATTTGATTTGATTTTGCAGGTGTATCATATATACAATAATAGTGATATAACAAACTTGTAAAAAATGTCAATCCGCTTTCAAGAATAAAATCATTAAAGTCAATCATAATTTGGTGAGTCAAAAGTGACATTTGCAGTGTGTATAATTTGAGTTAACACAGGAATTTCCATCAAGATAATCGCGAGTTAGTGTGTTATAGAATTAAAATCAGATAAAATTATGCATGAAGGAAACAAGCTTCCAATGAGGTCAAGAGAAATATTCTGTCCTGCTTCCAAATTGTCTGAGTGTGGTGCGAATGAAAAAATGACTTGACAAAAGTTGGAGCGGTGTCATCCCTTGCCTACATTTACCTGGTAGGCCTACCATCAATTGTCGTGTGACAATATATCCGGTTCTTAGAAAGAACAAAAAGGAAATACAGCCAATAATCATGGATAGAGTAGAGAACTATCATTAAACGACTACAACGAAGGCACCGTGTTTACAGGTTGCATTAATTGCTCGATTGGTAGATATCACGCTTCCACTTGGTGTGTGGTTCTCACATAACCTGACATGTGAGATACTTTCATTTAAATTCAACCAATTCGTGTCCCTTACCTAAAGGGATTTTAGTACTATGCAAGCAACCCCACATCTTATTATTAATTCTACACTAAACACAGTATTCCCGCTCATTAATACCATTCATTCCATCCATGACACATTTGACAGCAACAAACCATTGACAAAATTCAACTTTTCCCACAAAACCCAAATTAACCATCATTCAGCATTTCACGGGTGATATATTATCTAGCTCCAACAAAATAATATCCTTCCTAGAACCTCACTTGCTATCTAGTCTTTTTCATTAGGCTCATCATCTTCCAAAAATTCTCATATTCAGCATAAGAAAATTAAATGTTTGAAAATCTCTCACAAAGCTACAACAGCGCAAATGCCTCCTTTTTCTGGCCTAAATTTTAGTTCTACTTCAACTTATGGGCTCTTTAGAATTTCTCCAATTGCCTATCGTGAGTTACAAGTATGTCCTGTGCCCTGAGCAGCTAAACAAGCCATCAACATATCTACTTCTTCTTCTTTGATTTGCTGGACAATGATTGCGTGAATGAAGTTCCCTGAACATCACAAAAAGTTGGTACAGAAAACAAAAAAATTGTGAGCAACATTTCCTCTCATGAGCAAAGCAATTATAAATGATTTATTATCTTAAGATTTCAACATTCCAGTTCAACGCCAAATCTTATTTTAGCAGACACAAGGCATGTACAACATAGATCCACAAACCTGAAGCCACTCATCCATTGAGACGTCCCTAGTCCCAGTTCCAACTTCCACCTTCGGAGCCCTCTTTGTTTTCTAAACAAATATAAGTAGCAAGTTAGGGAATTTATATGCATTAACAGACAAATGCCTATATGTAAATAAAGACACATAACCAATTATCTAGGATGCTGTTTGGCCTAACTTGATTGACCCATAACCTAATTTCATCTCATAAATCCATTTCTTGCATTTAGGCAAACCAAAACTACTAATACTTCACCATCTACAAAAATTAGGCCTTCCATTATGCGATCGCCAATTTTTTTTAAATTATCTAAAAGCGTGCCTCTTATGATCATTGTCAACTTGTGGTTTTAAATATGTGAAATGTAAATGTTATGAAATATGATGAAAGTATAAATAATACGCTTATTGTCAAAATGATGAAGATAGCAATAATAGAATGAGGGAAGGACATTACCTTAGAGAGGTTTTGAATTTGACCATGGATCCATAAACCAAGGAGTACAAGAAGGGCACTTCCAAGGGTAACCAGGAAAACTGACTCTATGCTTAGGAAGCCACCAGACTCCACAACTTCAATGGTACCATTATAAAAGGTGCTTTGGAATGGCTGCTGGTCTATCTCGTAAATGATGGTGCCCACAAGATCAAAGTTTCCGGGCTGTACCAAATAAAATTAAACATATAATTCTAAGAAACAAAAAGCAGAAATCAAGCAAGCAAAAGATTGGAATATAAAAATAAAATTCTTGAGTACTGCACGCACCTGTAAGTACTTGCTGACACCAAAAATATATGGGAAAGTTGCCTGTGTTGATGCAGGAACAGTTGCATTGTTGAAGGCCTGGAGGTAAACAATAGGTAACAACATAGTTGACCCTGTGAATCAATAACATCTAACTACCAAAAATTGAAGGTAGGATCTATCCTAATCATTCAGGAAATTATATAGCCCAGAGATACATAAATAGCATTCACTGAAGCAAATTAGAAAGCTATGGATGTTTCACAGAAAACAACAAGAAGGAAAATTGTAGCATACCAGGACATACATAATTCAGTTACAATTAGCTCACACTGAGATACTGCAAAAAGAAAGCATAGCTTGACATGACATCCATCCAAAAATGGATTACGAGCACAAACCACCCAAATGAACAATCACCATGAAGACCCAGTACTCTATATGTACAACTGGCAAGAATGAGACTTTGGTCCGTGGCTGTGATAACCTCAACTAGAATGACAAATCCCAAGAAGCTCATTGCATTACTACTTAAATATCATATTAAGACCAACTGTATTAGGTTTCAGAGTCATTAAAATTGTATAATCATCAGCAGAAAAATATAAAAGTACAATTAAGTACTCTGCCAAGTCACCATCCCAATGTAATAAGGATAAATAAATGAATCCTTCCTGTATATGGAGAGACTTCATAAGAGAAGTTTGAAAAGGATTCCTTCCACTTCCACAAATCATCCTCTTGGAACATATTGGCAAATGACCAATCCAATTACAGAGGTTTATCTAATTTCTCTCACCAATAAGGAAGCAACCAAAAAGTAGATTGGATGAAGTAAACATTTTTAAAGTCCGAGTGGAAACACCGAGACAAACCAAAAATGTGCGTTCAAACAACATAGTACAAACCACCGTGACGGATAAAATTGACCATTAGATCATATATAGGGAACACGAATAACTCCTCAAGCAACATAGAACAAATTACTGTGACTAATAAAATTGACCATTCGATCATATATAGGGAATACGGATAACTCCTTAATCACAACAACTCACAGCAATCCAATAGTTATGTCCCACAAAAACTACATTGGATAAAGTAAACAGTTGAAAATATGGTGTAAACACTCAAAGAAACCAAAACAAAGTTTTGTTCAAACAAACAAATTAGGTTAGATGACCAATGAAACATTTCGATCATATGTAGGTATAAATCCTCGAGCACAAAACATCACTCATAAGAAAAGATAAGTTCTTCGTATTCTCCAAACTACGATTGTACATAAAACCATTGCCAAATTGACATCAAGAAAATTAAACTGCAGACTAGTTATGCATTGTTTTTTATTGGGTTTATATTTCATTTTGTTTGGTTCATTAAGTTTGTTTATCAGCCATTTTGAATATCATGAACTAGCATTGACAAGTACAGGACAATTTAGTTTTGCAATGAACATAATCTGCGACCCTAGCAATAGGCTTTGTCGCTCTGACTAGTCACAGGACAATGTAGTTTTGCAATGAACATAATCTGAGACCCTACCAATAGGTTTTGTTGCTCTGACCAGTCACAGGACAATGTAGTTTTGTGATGAACATAATCTGTGGCCCTAGGAATAGGCTCTACATCTATTGACTCTTCAAATTGCACTACGGAGAAAACATGATTTCCTCGTGCACTTCAGTCTTCACCTATCTAATCATCTTTTAGTTTTTTTTTTCCCTTTCGTCTTATTAACTCTAATTTGAACCAATAACTTCTACATCTTTATTATCTTTGTGCTGCATAGCCAAAGGACCCATGTTTACCTGTGTCCATAGACATTTTTCCCGCTGTAATTGATTTTGGTTTGTGACTAAAAGCTATGTAAAGGAAAACTATGGTTGTTCACTTTTCTTCCTCAAGCAAAGAAGTTGGTTCATAAGGCTATCAATGAACTGGACTGGCTTATTCAAGCACCAATTCAACATCACGGGCCTCATGGACATTGAAGAACCAAGAAAGAGGGGGCTCCAAAAACTAGAAAGTTAAAAGATGCCCGATAATCAAATTGGAAACAACCAAAATTCAACAATCTCAGTCATAAGGAATTAACCATTAACCTAACTAGGTTGGCTATAAATCATTAGATTGCACCATGATTTGGGGTTGGTTTGAAGCCAACCAGAACCAGCCCATCTATTTTTCAAAAAAAGCAACCCCTAACCCATCCAAGAAGGGCCTTGCTCTCACCCACCGCTCATCTAGAAAAGCAATCACAAGTAGCTGAGATGGATCTTATCCTTGACTTAGAGAGATTATATAGTGTACACATTATGACTCTATTAAAAAAATGAGACCCCCTTCCACCATTTGTCAGTTCACTGTAAGTCTTCAGAACCTTCACTGGCACATGGCCCCGTAAAACTAATTCGTTCCACATTGATACTAACCAGAAAATGGTTTGGTAATATTTCAACCATTTGACGTGTAAATGCACCAGTATATGTTTGCATGCTTATGGTTATTTGAAGAGGCAAGGTAGCACAGGTTAGAAGACAGGGACTGATGATTGTTTAGCTAAATACCCACGCAACAGGGAAAATTTTTTCTGAGATGGGAAGGGACTTGAATGGAGTATCATCCATATCTAGTCATACAACAAATCAAACAACAACCTGATATGGAGACCATGAAAATTGATTCATATATAAACCTGGAATTACCTGGGCAGTGAGATTTTGAACCAAAAGTCGATGATCATAAGGAAGATGAACACTGGCCTTAATGGCAATGACATTTATGCTCAACTCACCTGGATCCCACACAATAGCACAAGTGAGCAGAGCAACAATTAAAAGAGAACATAATACCTACACACACACAGACACACACACGGACAGTTGCGTTTTGATCATAATAAATCAATGCACAAACACACAATAAGAAGTAGAAATAGACAGAGAAATCATAAATATGCATCGCACTTCCACTGCAAAAGGAATCCAGGACGGAACTCAACATACCATCATTTTTCATTCCAACAAGTAATTCAGTCTCTTCCCCAGCTGGCACCACTGCAAGACAGGAAAGTGGATAAAATTAAAAACAGAGTATACAACCATCTTCAAGAAGCTATCTTGAAGTAAATAATGTTAAAGAGATCCTTACAGCGTGCACTGTTTTTGGGGAAAACACAGACTGTATCAACTCCAGGAGCTGAACTGAAACTTCCATCACCAAAATCCTGGGCATCCTCACCAACAATACCAAGATCGCTGGCTTCTTCACCAGCCTCCGCGACTTCAGCATCAGAATCAGACTGACACCTAGCCACTGTAACAAAAAAAAAAAAAAAAAAAAAATCACTAAAATAAATTTCGATACATTATCGCAAACTTCATGAAATCCTTTCTAGTACCTGGTAGAAAACTGAAAAATTGAACCAGAGAACAAACATGCATCAAAATCAAAAGCAATATAAATGCAATTCTTCCAAAGAATCCAATATAATTAGAGATACACTGTGCAATATTTAGACGATTTCTAATCAGTGACGAAGCAATCCCCTGAAAGTGCTTTTCCTTTGGCAGCAAAAAGCATGACAAATTCCAGTTCCAAAAAAGCTAAACGAAATTACAAATCGAAACGACATTTCCAAGGCCTTTCAATTAGGGGAAAAGGAAAATCAAGTTAAATTGGCCAAAAGCAAACAGAAGCCCCAAAAGAACGAAAAAAAAAATGTATTCAAGCATTCTGAGAAAAGCTCACACGAAACAGAATATTCACTAGTAAAATTGAATCAGATCTCATTTCTGCATATGAAAGAGGTAACAATCTAAGTATCCAAGATTATGCATGCAAAAGCGGAAGGGCACAGATCCAGATCTTAAATAGAGAAGCAAATACCTTGAAGGAGAGGAGAAGCAAGGAGGAGTAGAGCGAAGAAGAAAACCCTAAGATTCATCATTGGTGGCCCCGTGTTAAGGCAGCTGATCGAGAGGTTTGGGGTATCTTGAGGCAGTTGGTGGTGGAGATGAATACAATGCTCAATTCAGAGAAGAAACCTTGGTTATCGAGTCAAAATCATTTGCTATTTATTTTTGTGCGTGCTTGGAAATGGAAGATGCCACAATTACGTCGAAACAGTGTCGTTTTTATACTGAAGTTTGTTTCTCTCTTTCGTTCACTTCCTTCGGTGTTTTCCTCTTCTAGTTATATAATTTCATGTTTGTAATTGGAAATTTTGGAATCTAATACTTCAACTCAGGTTTTTTTTCTCTCTTTCTTTTTTTTCTTTATAAATTTAGATATTAATTTCATTTCAATCCCCCAAAAAGAATATATATATATATTGTCACTGATATTCTTTTATAAACTCATAGTCCATAGGCATAAATAAGTGTTAAAAACAATTTTGTCGTGTAGAAAAATAAAACAATGAAACTGTAATGATATATTCAAACTCTATACCTAGAGAATCATAACTTAAAGAATCATTCATCTTGAGATGTAAGATTTAATAAATTTAAAATCAATTTTGTATACTAAAATAGTCATCCGGATAATATAGCCAAATTAATCATGAAAGACATATTTTAGCGTGTGATAAAAATTTACAATTAAAATATGTGTCCTTACATATCAGATTAATTTTATAAAAAAAAAAAAAATCAAGAGGAAGAACTATATATAAAATTATTTTTAACTCTAATATTGTTTTAAAAATTAAATGATGACAAAAATCATTTTTTAGTGCTTATACTTGTCTAAATTTTTTTAATAAGTTTTTCTAAGGGAAATTTTCAGTTTTATACCCAAAAATAAATTTACTTTCGAGCCATACCTTTAACTATCTACTGAATTACGTTTTTTCTTTAAATTCTTTTATTCCTTACTTTAATACTTATGTTTTTTCTTTTTACGTTTTTATACGTTTTTTATCTTCTTCTCCTCTTTGCAACAATGGAGTCTCTGCACTTAGATCTCTCTCTCTCTCTCTTTCTGTCAATTTTTATTTTCCCGAGGTCATCTAACCACCCCAGCCCTTGGCCCAGTCCCTATCCCCATGGTGTTTCAGCTAGTCCACTTCCTGCAGGTGTTTCGCCTTTGCCAACGAGGGCCTCAACTCCGAGGAGATTCTTCCGGCGGCCTTTCCCTCCGCCATCGCAGGCTAAGCACATAACTGCTTCGCTCACCAAGCGTCTTGGTGGTGGAAAGCCTAAGGAGGGGCCAATTCCTGAGCATGGTGGAACGGAGCCAGAGCAGGTGCAGCAGCAACAGTAGCAATCACTGGACAAGAGCTTCGGTTACAGCAAGAATTTCGGAGCTAAGTATGAGCTGGGGAAGGAGGTTGGGAGAGGGCATTTTGGTCATACATGCTCTGCTATAGTGAAAAAAGGAGAATTCAAATATCAACCGAAAAAGTTTCTTTCTTATCTTTCAATAGATGCCTGAATTTATAAACTCAAGATGGCCAGAAATTATCCCAACTTAAATTCCTTAATGAAAAGATTTTCCATAATTACAAAAAATATGAAATGATGCCCTTATTTCATCCTTGAAATATACAAATTACTTGGCTTCCTATTTTTTCTAAATATACAATTTTCTCATTTAAGAAATAGTCATGTTTTCCCACATATCCCCTTAAGCTATTGATGGATATTATAAAATTACAAAATACAAGTGCATTAATTTTCAGATTGATTGATATATATTTGGCAATTCACAATTGGCGAGTTTAGTTTGTAATTCAGGATTTCAATCATTTGATATTCTCCTTTTTGGTGGTTTGCTGGTTAATGATAATAGAAAACAAAACAGCTCATAACCCACAGCCCACATTTTTTGTCAGATCCTCTATTTAAAATAAAAGCTCCCATTTCTTTCCATGGAGTTCCCTTGAGGCATTATAGGATCATGTTTACAGCTTGAAGATGTACTTCTTTTGGATTGTGCATATTTTGACTTGCGACACAAATTGTAATGGCAATGTCAGATCTAGTGTGTAACAATTAAATTAACCTTCCAACTAATCTTTGCTAGGTACTTTTCTCAACCACACATCTTAAAGGGCTTCCCTGAGTTTGTGATTAGATTCTATTGGTTGGGTTAGTCAATCTGTCTTGGATGTTTTATGTTATAAGCTACCCAACCAACAAGATCCTGCTTTTGTGATAGGTCACTTAAAAGACTCCTATTATGTCTTAGGTTTCAACACATTGTGTTCTTTTTCATTAATATATCTTACTGTTTGACCTATTTGCTAACAGTGACGAAAAGGGATACAATTCACAATACTTACTGTGCTGGCTACCTAAAATGCAAAGACACTTTTTGGGGTTATATTTTTTTCTACGAATTTGTCCTGAAAATCTGTGATTATTATTGATGTTGTTTATTTGAAGTTGATCTAATTTACAGCTTATCTGAGAAATGTTTATGTTTTTGCTTGTTTCTCTTTGTTCATTCGTCATAGGAACTGCTGTTTCTAGTTATTAAATTGGCACCTTTGAAACATGAACAGCTTGCAGAGCCATTTTTTTATTATTTTTTTAAATTTAATTATGACTGCATTTTAGGACTACAATTTTGGGACTGCATTTGCATTTTATGACTGTATTTTAGGACTGCATTTTAGGACTGCATTTTTGAGACTGCAATTTTGGGACTGCATTTTAGAACTGCAATTTTGGGACTGCACTTATATTTTTATACACTATTTATGCATTGTTATACACTGTTTATACACTTCTTATACATTGTTATACACTGTTATACACTTCTTATATATTGTTATACATTGTTTATACGCTTTTTATATATTGTTATACGTTGTTTATACATTGTTTATACATTATTTATACACTTCTTATACACTGTTATACATTGTTATACACTGTTTATACACTTCTTATATATTGTTATAAATTGTTATACACTTCTTATATATTGTTATACACTATTTATACATTGTTTATACACTATTTATACATTGTTTATACACTGTTTATATACTTCTTATATATTGTTATACACTATTGATACATTGTTTATGTATTTTTTAT
The DNA here is from genome assembly GCA_039660915.1 of Euphorbia tirucalli. Lineage (NCBI taxonomy): Eukaryota > Viridiplantae > Streptophyta > Magnoliopsida > Malpighiales > Euphorbiaceae > Euphorbia > Euphorbia tirucalli. The sequence goes on from CM077639.1 coordinate 21,742,438, forward strand.
ACACTTTTTATACACTGTTATACATTGTTTATACACTACTTATACACTTTTATACATTGTTATACACTTCTTATACAATGTTATATGTTTATACACTTATTATACATTGTTATACAATCTTCAAATCTTAATTGATATTTGTTATGCAATTGCTAATGTTAATTTTAAAAGGAGATTTCCCTGTTTATAGATTTGAAGATTTGTTATCGAGAAAGTTGAAATCCACCTTTTAAAGGTGAAAATACCTTCTTATATGCTGTTATATATGCGTTTTTTGTTGTAGAAACTGAATAGAATCTCATCTTTGGTGGTACAATTGAAAATCAAGAAGAATTTTTCTTTTTTCTGAAGAAGAAAATTGAAGGAACTGAATAGAATCTCAACATTGAGCAGTTTGAGTTTGTCATCTTTTTATATTTGTACCCAACACCTTTGCTACAAGACATATTAGTATTATCTTGTAATTTAGATTAGGTCCTTTTGTTCCTAATGTATTTATACAATTCTTATACACTGTTATACATTGTTATACACTTCTTATACAATGTTATATGTTTATACACTTATTATACATTGTTATACACTGCTTATACATTATTATACACTGTTTATACACTTCTTATACACTGCTTATACACTTCTTATACATTGTTATACACTGTTTATACATTGTTTATATACTTCTTATACGATGTTATACATTGTTATACACTGTTTATACACTTCTTATACATTGTTATACACTGTTTATACACTTCTTATACATTGTTATACATTGTTCTACACTTCTCATATATTATTATACATTGTTTATACATCGTTTATACACTGTTTATACACTGTTTATACATTGTTTATACACTTCTGACACACTTTTTATACACTGTTATACATTGTTTATACATTGTTATACACTTCTTATATATTATTATACATTGTTTATACATTGTTTTATACACTGCTTATACATTGTTTATACACTACTTATATACTGTTATGCATTGTTATACACTTCTTATAAAATGTTATATGTTTATACACTTATTATACATTGTTATACACTCTTTATACAGTGCTTATACATTATTATACACTGTTTATACATTGTTATACATTGTTATACACTTCTTATATATTATTATACATTGTTTATATATTGTTTTATACACTGCTTATACATTGTTTATACACTACTTATATACTGTTATACATTGTTATACACTTCTTATACAATGTTATATGTTTATACACTTATTATACATTGTTATACACTCTTTATACACTGCTTATACATTATTATACACTATTTATACATTGTTATACACTTCTTATACATTTATATATTGTTATGCATTGTTTATACAATGTTTATACACTGTTTTTACACTTCTTATATACTATTTATACATTATTTATACACTGTTATACATTGTTATACACTGTTTATACATTTCTTATCCATTGTTAAACATTATTATACACTTCTTATATATTATTATACATTATTTATACATCGTTTATACACTTTGTACATTGTTTATACACTTTTTATACACTCTTTATACATTGTTATACACTGTTTATACACTTCTTATACTTTGTTATACATTGTTATACCTTCTTATATATATTATACATTGTTATACACTGTTATATATTGTTATACTCTCTTTATACACTGCTTATACATTATTATACACTATTTATACATTAAGATACACTATTACATTGATTATACCTTAAGATATACTATTCTAGTGATTATACCTTAGTTATTCTTTATTTATACGCTAAGATACATTATTATATTGATTATACCTTACTTATACATTAATTATACCTTAAGATACATTATTACAATGATTAAACCTTTGTCATACCTTAATTATACCTTAAGATACATTATTATAGTGATTATACCTTAGTTATGCTGTAATTATACCTTAAGATACACTATTACAATGATTATACCTTAGTTATACCTTAATTATACCTTAGTTATACCTTAAGATACACTATTACAGTGATTATACCTTAATTATACCTTAGTTATACCTTAAGATATACTATTACAGTGATTATACCTTAGTTATACCTTAATTATACCTTAAGATAAGTTATTACATTGATTATACCTTAGTTATACCTTAAGATATAGTATTACACTGATTATACCTTAGTTATACCTTAATTATACCTTAAGATACACTATTCTAGTGATAATACCTTAGTTATTCCTTATTTATACCCTAAGATACATTATTATATTGATGTTATACCTTAATTATACCTTAAGATACATTATTACAGTGGTTATACCTTAGTTATATCTGAAGATATACTATTACAGTGATTATACCTTAGTTATACCTTAATTATACATTAAGATACACTGCTACAGTGTTTATACCTTAGTTATACCGTAGTTATACATTAAGATACACTATTACAGTGATTATACTTTAGTTATACCTTAATTATACCTTAGTTATACTTTAAGATACACTATTACATTGATTATGCATTAGTTATACCTTAATTATACATCAAGATACACTATTACAGTGTTTATACCTTAGTTATACCTTAATTATACCTCAGTTATACATTAAGATGCACTATTACAGTGATTATACTTTAGTTATACCTTAATTATACCTTAGTTATACCTTAATTAAGATACACTATTACAATTATTATGCATTAGTTATACCTTAATTATACATCAAGATACACTATTACAGTGTTTATACCTTAGTTATACCTTAATTATACCTCAGTTATACATTAAGAAACACTATTACAGTGATTATACTTTAGTTATACCTTAATTATACCTTAGTTATACCTTAATATACAAAGACATAATTAATTATACTTTAGTGAAAAAATATATCGGAAAAAGTATATAAATATGGACTTTGTTTTGAAGATAAAAAAAAAAAAAAAAAACTTTTTAAAGTCGCATGACAAAAAAATAAACGGGTTGAGAGATAAATGCGAAATTAGATTAAAAATTATAAAAAGAGGAGAGAGAAACGTGGACAAAGTAGAAAAGGTATTTTGGAGATTTTGATTTTTATTATATTGTTTATTTTGTGAATGAATCACGTAAAAATTATAATTTTTATTTTAGGTATTTCTGAAATTTTGAAAAGTTTTTAAGGTATTTATGCAAACTTTTCCTTTTGAGGTAAAAATGTTATATGGTGCCAAAAATTATGTATTTATGTAAAATGCCCTTTTTCTAATTGAATGTGGCGACTGGGCTTAATTAGCGTATGTAATTTTGGATTTATCTCCTTACTGCAAACCTTATTGCAAAATTTTTAGGTATATTTTCTCATTTTCATTAATTAATATGTCAAAATATACATCAAATGTAAACTTGTTAGTTTCTGTCAAGCGAATTAACAAAGATTATGAGATATTTTTGGCAAATCGGTTAGATTATCTGAAAATTACAAATATAATAGCTAGTAATCTTATCTAGGCTTGTTGAGAAAAGTTAAATAACAATGGTAAAAATTGAATTTTACAATAAAATGTCCAATTGATCTAACTTTAATGTTGGCACATAGGATATCATTCTTTTTAACTTTTATGGAAAAAGAAATATAAGTTTACAATAAATACAAATGTTGTGTTTAAAAATATTAAAAATAAAATGAATTATATTCTACAACGAAACACAAAATTCATTTCATTGAAAATGTATACATTATAAATTAATAAAGGATATTATTACAAAACTTATTTGATATTGGTAAAAAATTTACTTGGACATCTCATTCTTTAACTTGGCAGACAATCATCATTACCTAGACAGCTCAACTTTCAATTTGGCAGATGATAATTAGTTTGGCAAAGATATTTCATCTCTTTTCAACTATAAAAGAACCTTGGTAATCAGAATGAAGGCACGCCTAAAAAGAACTCAGAACCAAATCAAGATTTTAGAAAAGGAAAAACCTTTGATAATATCAATCTCCCTTTGCAAAAAATCCCTAGACTTACAGTTGTTATTCAACCCTTGCGTATGTATTTCAAATCATCAAGAGTCTATCATACCTATTCAAAATCCTTTTGTTCAAACATCTTGTTCCAAAATCACAAAGTCAAGTCTTTGTATTCAAAACCCTTGTTCAAAAATTCAAGAGTCAGATCTATGTATTCAAACTTCAACTACTTGTAAAACATTATTCACTAAAGGTAAAAAAAGGTATTTGATCAGTTACGCATCACCATATCGATAAAATTATTTTAAATATTGAACTTTTAGACTTTTCTTATATTCCAGAGAGAATATATTTCAGAGTGAATTGCCAAGTTGAAGAATGAGTTGTCCAAGTACTGATGCTTATCTGCCAAAAATTTGTCTATGTGGCCAAAGTGTCACAATTGCTGACTGCTAAAATTGATAATTGATCCAAGCTGTGAGCGGACGACCCGAAACGAAATTAGGAAATAAGGTGTGGCGAAGCGGGCCGAGGGTTTTTAGAAAACCGAAGAAAATTGGTTTGGTTTGAATATGATGTTTTAGGAAAACAAGTTTTATTTATCTTGCTTTAAAAGTAAATCGTTTCTTTATTTGGAAACGCTTTTGTAGAAAAACGTTTTTTACATTTTATAACTTAAAGACCTCGAAACCTAAATTTCAAGATCAATGACAGAGTCGCCACCCTGATCAACTCATCTGGGATATTCCGGTACAGCTCCCTATCGAGCATAGACTACTAAATCTAATCCAGAGATTCAGGGTTCAGGCAATTTACCTAGTTAACCTCGAGCTTGTATTCGTTTATTATTTATAAAGTCATATTTATTCAAATTATTATCTTTTCTAACTCCAATTTGTTTATTTTTATTAAGCCGATGCTAAGGCAAAAATGCAAAAATTAAATTGCAGAAATTAAATCATCCACACAAATATATAAAAGAATAATAGAGGCTGATTATACAACCAAATTGAATAAAATATAAAACTCTCGTCCTCACTTTTACAAGCGCCTAGAGTACACAAGAATCTAAAAATACAACCACCTAAATACACGAATTAATCTATTAAATACAATAAAAATAAAAATAAATGCTGCAAAACAGATTAGTTAGCGCAATTTATATTATAAATACAAATAGGACTCAAATCAGGACAAAATTGGGATTTTAGAATAAGGAAGCATGCATTTGGCTCGATTTCATGCAAATTGTTGTTTTTGTGGGTCGGTTATCCTGGAACTCCGGGTTCCGTTCATATGGGTTCCTAAATACCCATTTTATCTAGGGTCCAAAATGCAATAAACACACCAAAAACATTTGTGAAAATACTATTTTGTTTGTTTTTAATATTTTCCAGGGACTATATAGGGTTCAGGGGTCCGCTAATGTTGAACTATGGATCCGATTCGAATAAAACTACCCCGAAACTCAGAAAATAAAACTCAGGGAAATACAAAAAACAATAATATCCGTAGATATAGAAATATAAAAACCAAAATTTTATGGCATACAGATGGATTTGGGCCGAAAATGATCATAACAGAATGCACAAAATGGAAAACGGACTGTTTTCGGCCAATCGGGACAAACCGGGAGTCTGTCCCTAGAGAACAGAGTCGACCGGCTCTAATATTAGAGCCTGCCAGCTTTGTTCTTCATGATCAGAGCCGTACGGATCTATTCGGGCAATCCGGTTCCAAAATTCACAGAAACAAAGAAAGCACACAGAAAAGACAATGCAAACAGGTTTAAGGCCTCTTAGAGTTTAGCTTAATGTTGTTTGGATGCTTTAAACATCCAAAGAATGGATTGAAAGCTTGGAATGTGTCTTGGGAACTCAATCGGCCAAAAACCACGACGATCTGAAACAACCCGAAACAAATCCGAAACGATCTCCAATCAATGAGCAAAGGTCAAGTAACTTGTTATCAATTTTTGGGGATTGATTTTGGGTCTTAGTCTTAGTGTTTTTGGCTCACCACCTGCTTGGTCTATCTCTCTTTTCTTTCTTTGCTTCTCTTTTTCTCTCTGTTTCTTTCCTTTTTTTTAAGATCCAAAAGCTCCCCATCATTTTTCGGATTTCTTTCTTTTTATCTCTCTCTCACACACTCATTTTCGTCCCATCCAATCAGCCCCATCCCTCTAATTTCACCCATACCTCTCTCTGGTGAGACAAGTTGCTTTATTTTACAAGGCAACTTGTCTTGCCCACTAGAGTTGGACGGCTCTAACAAGAGCCGGGGTAAAATTTCGAAAGTCTGACGAACACCCTAAACCCTGGAAATCACTCGGGAGACCTTTTTGGGGATTTTGGATCACGGATAGCTTGATTTTCAGGACGTTTGAGGGACTTCAGGCAACATTCCATTGTTTTCAAGTCCAATTCAAGTCCGTTCGGTCCACAGGTAAAGCAAGAATTCTCTCATAGAGGTCGGGAAAAACCCGTGCTCACAGGCTACCCCTCGCGGGACCAAAGTCGGTTCATTGTGGCTGAAAAGCCTAGATCGAATTTGGTCTCGTGACTGGGAATGCGGTGAAGAAGAAAAAGGAAACGTACCTGGCGTTCCTCTCTGGGGGTGCCGGCCATGGTTCCAAGTCGACTCGTCATGGTGGAGTGTGTCCGTGATGTTGGCTCACTATGGTGGAGCACGTCCGTGATGTTGGCTTATTGGGCGTAGCGCGTCCGTGATGTTGGCTCTCTGAGGCGAAGCGCGTCCGTAATGTTGGCTCACTATGGCAGAGGACATCCATAATGTTGGCTCACTGAGGAGGAGCGTGTCCGTAATGTTGGCTCACTGTGGCAGAGCACATCCGTGATGTTGGCTCTCTGAGGCGGAGCGCGTCCGTAATGTTGGCTCACTGAGGCGGAGCGCGTCCGTGATGTTGGCTCTCTGAGGCGGAGCACGTCCGTGATGTTGAGTCACATATTTATTTCTTGATCGATGATTTTGGAAACAAAAATTTTTGCCCCCTCGATCAAGAATAAATACAGTTGAGTTTGCTATGCCCCCAGATACCTGTTAAGGGCAAGCGACTCCTTCAAAAGACATTCCTTCCATGTCCGTGTGATGACAAGGTTGACACAAGAGAGGCACTGTCCCTTCTATGCGTCGAAGAAGCAGTCCAAGGTTGATTGTTGTCTTACCCCTAGATACCTGTTAAGGGCAAGAAACGCCTCAATAGGCATTTCTTTCCTGCCTCTGCGATGACAGGATTGAAATGAATGTTCTTCCTATCCTATGCGGTGGAAAGGTTGAACGAATTGGTCTGCTGTTCTGCCCCCAGATACCTGTTAAGGGCGAGAAGTTTGTCAACAGACATTCTTCCCTGTCTATTGTGTCGACAAGGTCGAATATGATGATGATGTACTGTCCCTCTATGAGTCAAAGAAGCAGCACGAGGTTGGTGTTGTCTTACCCCTAGATACCTGTTAAGGGCAAGAAACGCCTTCAATTAGCATTTCTTTCCTACCTCAGCGATGACAGGATTGAAATGGATGTTCTTTCTCTGCTCTGTGGCTAAAGGTTGAACGAGTTGGTCTGGTTTTCTGCCCCCAGATACCTGTTAAGGTTAACAAGTTCGTCAACAGACATTCTTCCCTGTCCATTGTGTCGACAAGGTCGAATAAGATGATGATGTACTGTCCCTCTATGAGCCGAAGAAGCAGCACGAGGTTGGTGTTATCTTACCCCCAGATACCTGTTAAGGGTAAGAAACACCTCAATAGGCATTTCTTTCCTGCCTCAGCGATGACAGGATTGAAATGGATGTTCTTCCTCTGCTCTGTGGCTAAAGGTTGAACGAGTTGGTTTGTTGTTCTACCCCCAGATACCTGTTAAAGGCGAGAAGTTCTTTAATAGACATTCTTCCCTGTCCATTGTGTTGACAAGGTCGAATAAGAGGATGTGTTGTCCCTTCTATGAGGCAAAGAGGCAGCACGAGGATGGTTGTTTTGATGTATGTATACGTGAATATATGCATGATTTGTGTGTATGCATGTGTCATGATGCTTCTAATAATATTTTTAGTATCTGCACTATGCTGGGGAGTGAACTTGTGACTCCTGACAACTCCTATAGGGACTGTGTCCACCGGATGACTTTGCTAAGGATAATGACTCAGTGGGGATCGTTTTGGCTGAGGACTCAGCTGGGGAGTATTCTGATCCATTTGATCTCACTGTAGACCTGTTGGAGACTCTGTGGGGAGCCTTGCTGGGAACCTGCCTGAGGATTTTATTGGAGACCCCGTGGGGATGATCCTATTAGGGATCACTCTGCCAGGGATAATTATGTTGGGGATGGTACAATTGAGCCGGTAGCTATCATTTGTAGTGACAATCTCATTGATGCCATCGTGGGTTTGGATGTAATGACTTACTGATGGGTGTTTATATGCAATGGCACGATGCATGCAATATGAACATCTAAGTAGAAAATTAAGCATGCCTAATATCGTTATGATGACATCGGAATGAATGTGATAGGAAAATCAAAAGTGACACTGCCTCTGTATGTCACTCTCTTCTTATTACCAACACGTCCTTTCGGTTTTCCATATCGGAGATTCTCTCGCTGAAGATCGTTGTGGTTTTTTTTTTTTTGAATGATGGCCAAGTCTATAAGAGTGCGCCAGTCAAGTGGATGTCTTAGCATTGGCTTGTCTTAGGATTAGAGCATGTGCCTTGACAATTCCACCGGGGATCATGATAGGATTGTCCTTGATGATAATTCATGATTTAGCTTTTACCTACCCCAAGTGTTGGAGGTTTGGGTTTGGGTTTGGATGTGAAATGCTTCATCAAATCTGGTTCACTGTGTGCTGTAGCTTGAACATGGACATTTACATGTAATGGCATAATACATGCAAATTGAACATCAAATCGGAATATAAAACATCTATGATATGATGAATGTGAATGCATTAGGAAATTCCAACCATGGCTTTGGTGTGGATCAATGTCCCTTCATTACACTTTTTTTTTTTAGGATCCGTTAGGGATGTTACCAAAGTGTATAGTTGGCCACTGGATGGAACTGCTTCTGTTGAGCAAACCACCTAAGATAGAGTCAATTAACCATTGAAATCTCCAAGGGTCTGGAACTGTTATTCATGTCCTCAATTAACCCCAGATTCCAATTCATACACGGTTGCCAAAGATGGACACAGGTTTTAGTCCTTCAAGGTATGGCTTGATTTAGAATGACTTGAGTTAATTGTGGTTTTCCTTTGTCCGTGAACCACAATAACCCTAGAGCAATGCGCACCATGGCTAGGAAATAGAAGAACCACTGGTAAGTAATCACTTATGTTGCAGTTGAAGACTGAGTTCTTGAAATGGTTAGTAAGTGCAACTTTCCCTTGAATATTAGCACAACAGGCTTTACAAGACTTCCCGTTTACTGGAACATCCCATTCATGATTGTGGAAAGCTTTGCAAAACCTGGCTGCTCCAACACTGTTGGTGAAGTTCACAGGGGTAAGCTTCAGTCTTCTCCTTTTACTAGCACCTTTTGCTCAACAGAACCATCTCTTGCTGGGCTGAATGTTATTGGTGGGTGATCATCCCAAATATAGGCCTCTCAAAGTGCCTCACCAGCTCCTCTTTTCTTGGAACCCAGCATAGGTTGTAGTGCGGACTTTGTTGAACAAGAACAATGGCCATCTCTTATTGTGGACTGCTCATCATTATTCTCATTCTCTTTCATGTAGTGCTCATCCAGGAGTTCCACCACTAGTTACTCGTTTGTGGGCAAACTCCAGGTTAATTGAAGTAGGCTTATATATTCAAATCCTATCTCTGTCATGAAATTTAAACCCTTCCTGAAGTCTGAGGTTACAGGATAGGTGGTTTGGGGTTCAGGTTGAAGAGGGTTGGAACAAGGTAGAAATAGAATCTCCAAGCTGGTGTAAGATGATGATAAGCGAAGACTGATTGAAGCAGTGTTGTGATCATCTGCTCCATTGTCTTTCTGGTGATGAGATGATGCGATATGGAATAGCATTGGGGGTTCAATTTCTTGTTAGAAGCCATTGATGGTGGAAAACAAGGCTTCACAGAATCAGCTCAAGAAGGAAGATGAAAAGGGTGGTAAACAAAAGGAAAAATAGTGATGAAGGGAAGGAAAGGGGTATAGAGGAGTGTAGTAAAGGGAAGTGCTTTGTGCTTGAAGCCAGGGAAGTGCATCATACCTTGCCATTCAATGTTATGATAGGTATGTGCGCATCAAACTCACCGTTACCGGTACTTTATGTAACGGATGAGTCATACCCGGATTCATCAAGTACTCAACGACGTTTACTAGGGTTTCATTGTTTGGATGGGAAGAATTAGAAAACTGTAAGAGATATGAAGGATAAGTATGGGATAAGGGATTGGAGTAGTAGATGGAGGGATTGGAATTTGGTAGTGGAAACAAGGGAATAGGTGGCTTGATGTCAAAGTGACGGGTTAATTGGTAATTGGTCGGGGGACTTCAGGTGCTTCTGGGTTTAACTTTGTTTGTGCCGCCATTGTTGCAATACAATGCAGAGATTGGTAAAGTCATGCATCAATGGAGGAAGATAGCTGTGAACACGGAATTTTCCGGGTCAAAAAAAAAGGGAGGGGGTTGACCGTTGACCCACGACTGTATTTACAGTCGTGGGATTTTGGTTACAGTCGTAAGACTGTAACGTGAGTACAGTTGTATGACTGTACTTTCGAGGACAGGTTGCAGAACCCATACCCCTTGACTTAAAAGATTTGGGGAAATCTTGAGCATTTAATGCTCAAGATTTCTGGGAAAAGAAAGGATAAAAAAGGTACAACCAGAAGAGGAAAAGGACTTTTGGCAAAAAATCTGGAACTTAGAGGATTTTAGAGAGAGAAAAGGGAGAGAAAGAAAGAAGAGAGAAAAAAAAAGGCTTACTTTCTTCTCACATTTTCTCCTTAATTTCTTGTTGTTAATCACTAAAACGAATTAGAAATCCTAGGTTAACATCCACACCAGAAACCTAAATCATTTTGGGACAAAAGCAAACTCAAATCCGTAACTTTTTGGGGATTCTTTGGACACTTTGGCAACCTTAACTTTTCAAGGAAAAGGAGCGAATTCACGTGGATTGGTGCGTAGCCAGGGGTCATTCCAGCTGTGGATCGTCGCCAAGGAGGTAAACAATCTTTAACTTAACTCATTTTCCAGCTTTCTAGGTGTTTTGATTTTTTTTATGTATTTTTATTTAAATTTTAAGCTTCTGTTTCTAGAAAAATAAGAACAGTCGTACGACTGTTCTTTGCACAAGAATAGGGATACGACTGTAATTACAGTCGTGCCAAACCTTGTACAGTCGTACCACTGTATTTATTTTCTCAGTTTTAAGTTTCTCTTTTTAGGGTTTTTTAGCGATTTCTGCCTCTAGCAAGGATTACAGTCGCACGACTGTAGTATACGGTCGTACGACTGTAACTACAGTCGCACGACTGTAGTATACGGTCGTACGACTGTAACTACAGTCGCACGACTGTAGTCCGCGGCCAGAGCAGAAATCCTTAAAAAATCCCTGAAATCCAAAAAAAAATCCATAAAACCCAAAAAATTTCATAAAAATTGGAAAATTTCAGAAAATCAGGAAATCTCGAAAAATAAAAAAAATAATCAAAAATGAATTTTGGTATGTGTATTCACGACCTTAGATTTATTTTTCGGTGAAATTGCATTTAGAACAAAACCACGACGGAAACCCGTTTCTCCCGAAAACCGACCCACCTCACATGTGATAAATTAAAATAAACCGGAAAAATGTTTTCAAAAACGATTTTCTCTCAAAACCAAGATACAGGGACGTTTCAAAATGATTTTTCAGGTCTAACCGGACCGGCCGACCGGACCAACCCGGTTATCCCCAATTGCATGACCCCAAATCCTAATTTCCCAATTCTGTCTATTTGAGTCCAATTTGTGGCGTGCCGTAAAATTGTGCTAACCTTTGTCTTGCAGCTTTTATTTATTCCCTTTTTATTTTTATCTTTATTTGTATTTTAATAGAATTAATCGTGTATTTAGGCAGTTGTAAATATTTTCAGATTCTCGTGTATTCTAGGCGATTGTATCAGTGAGGCGAGAGTTTTTATTTTTCCATTCAACTGGGTTGTAAACTTCTTAAATATTTACTTCTTTACTGATTATGCTTGTATTATTCTGTACGTGCGCCGCATGTATTATTTAATAAAAATCAATTTTTAGCAATTTAAAGTGTCATAACTAGAACATTGGCAAATAATATTTAAATTAGACATGAAATAAGGGACTTGTCCGAACCTAGATCTCTGAAAAGTGTGGCAGTTCCCGCTTTGGTTCAGCTACACTGTAATTTCCCGGTTGAGCTGAGCTGGGTGACGACTCCTATACTTTTTATCGAGATTTAGGTCTCGATTCTTTTACGAAACAATTAATTTTCCAAAAAACGAATTTCCAATTCCAAAAACCCCACGCGAGGGAGGGCCCCGACCGAAATCGAGGTGCCCCTTCCGAAAAAGAGTCCCGCGTCCCGTCAAAAACGTGTCGTCCGCTCACAGTGGCGACTCCGCTGGGGATTTCTCAAAAGTTTTTCAAAAACTTAAAAGAATTTGACAAGCCCTGAAAAGTGTCTAATTTAAATTAAGCGGATGATTCTTATATGGCACTTTATGCATTTTTATAGTTAGACATTTGTTGCATTAGGTTAGGTATCCATTATTTAGCCCGGTGAATAGTTGAAGTGTCGCCTAAGTTCCTCTTGGTCTTGGGGGCATGAATACGAAACACCACCCATAGCCTTGTACAAACCCCTTCGTTCGGACCCTTGAGTGGGGAGAAGTGAGGAGTATATTTTGCTATGGGAGCCTTGATGTTATCCCGACTTTGGACTGAACTCATTTAGGCAACCTTAGTTGGATTCCCTTAGGATACCAAAATAAATCGTATGAATAAAATACAATGCGCCTTCATCATCCCTGGTTGGTGATCGAAGAGAACCCCTCCCAGGGCTCGGTTAGAATTTCATCGACCTGACCGCATTTGGAGGAATAAGGTTGGAAGATTACGATCCGTGTGCTAATTGCTATGTGTCTTCTTGTTCCCCCATGAAACATCATCATCCGCATTTTTCACAAGCATAACATATCGCATTTAAAGCATTTGTGTGACACTAACTTACATCTTTTGTACAAACATGTCCATTATTTTCCATTGTGTGAAAAAACATTAATGCACATACATCATTCGAGTGTCATAAGCATTCATATACATACAAAAAATATTCACGTGGGCCTTGAAAAACCCTATAAGGGTCACACACATTACACCGCCTATCAAGTAGGAAATCATTTAGGTGCTCCATGAGTGCCGAAAAAATTCGTCATATTTCATTAAATCGTTTAGGCGCTCCACGAGTGCCAACAAAATTCATCTTATTTCATTAAATCATTCAGGCGCTCCACGAGTGCCGACAAAATTCATTTCATTTCATTAAATCATTTAGGTGCTCCACGAGTGCCGACGAAATTCATCTCACTTCATTAAATCATTTAGGTGCTCCATGAGTGCCGACAAAATTTCATTTCATTCCATTACATCATTTAGGTGCTCCACGAGCACCGAAAAAAAATCTCATTTCACACATTAAATCATTTAGGCGCTCCACGAGTGCCGAAAAATTCATTACATTCCATTAAATCATTTAGGTGCTCCACGAGCACCGAAAAATTTCATCACATACATTAGATCACTTAGGCGCTCCACGAGCGCTGAAAAATTTCATCACATCCATTAAATCATTTAGGTGCTCCACGAGCGCCGAAAAATTACATTTCATGCATCAAATCACTTATGTGCCCCACAAGCGCCGAGAAATCTCATTTCATGCATTAAATCATTTAGGCGCTCTACGAGCGCCAAAAAATTTCATTTCAAGCATCAAATCATTTAGGTGCTCCCCGAGCGCCGAAAATCCCTACCATGTGCCGTGCACATGCTCACCCCATTTCATATCACAAAAAACCAAGGTGCTCCCCGAGCGCCGAAATTTGGCCTACGTGTCATTCTACCCACATTTTCGTGCATCCATTTTCAAAATATTAACATATGCGTGACATTTATTCTAACCACGTTTTCATGCAACCATGACATTCTATTTGTGTGCCATGACATTTATATCCTGTATATTGTTATCTTTGCAAAGCATACAAGACATCATCATGTATGTCATGCATCCTAACCACATTTTTGTGCAGCCACTTGCATTTTTGTGTGACACAAGCATTCACGTCATTTCATATCATTTAAATTAAGGACATTCTGAGGATACCCTTCACAGTCATTTCATTTCATAGCATATCGGGAGTCCTAAAACTATCCGTGTTCTGCCCGTGTACTGGAATACAATGGGCCGTTTCACTAGACCAATCCATTCAATAGGAGACCACAACGGTCTTAGGTCTATTTTCGTGTAGTAGGTCACACGATATCATTACATTACTTCATGTCGTTTATCATTGGCGTCGTGGGGATGCCGAAGTTCTGTTGGTGCGTCGCGATCCATTTCGGATTGTTACATGACATTGACATTATTGTATCATTTCAGGTGCTCCACGAGTACCGGATTATTATGCATATAGGGGCATTTCATAGCATTATCGAATCATGAAAGGCATTCCATGAATGCCGAACTTCCATCCGTGTCCTTACCTACACGTGACTTGTCTGTAAACATCATCTCATATCATATGCCTTAAAAGCATCGGAACCATGTCCATGGGCCGGCCCCTATGTGACCATTTCACTTCATCTCATAGACCTACAAGGTGTCGAAACCCTATCCGTGTGTTGGTACACACGCGATCATTTCACAATATTCACTAGGTGGTCCAAAAGTGCCGAACCCCCGTTTGTGTGGCGGTCCACACAAGGTCTTTTCGCATTATCTCTTGCATGGCATCGGATGTTCTCCGAATGTCCAAAAAAAAAAATTCAAATCATCCTCATAATCATCCCCCTCATGACATCATATATTATTCATGCACATACATACCCCATCATGCATTCATGCCTATATCAGCTGTGATTTGGTGTTCTTCACGAGTATGCGCCGTCGGTACTAATAAGTGTTCTTATCAGAGGGAAAAGGGAAAAGATTTCGAGAATGGCAGGTCCTATGAACTTCAGCTCCATAACGGATATCGTCGAGGATCACATCACCTCATCATGGTTCCGGAAGGCAGTCAGGAAGGAAGCGGTGGCAATGCTGAAGGAAGTGCTGGGAGATGATCTTGACCGAGTAGAGAGGCTTATGGCAAGGTGCACCGAATTGGAAGCACGAGTGGCAGAACTCGAAGGGAAAATGAAGAATGCGGCATTCTCAGATTCCAACTCTGATACCAACGAGAAACAGAAGGCCCAGTTTACTGACATTTGCCCTCAACACCTTGGAATGCCCTCTCTCCAAGATTCAGGTTTCCCAAGGCTGACTGGTGAAATAGAACTGAAGAGGCCCTTTAAGACGAACGTTGGCACCGACTCCATTCCTCGGCATACCAAAAACTCACTCACCATGGGCAGCGGAAAAGGCATTTCTCCATGGGCTGACTCATTAGGCCAGTTGTTCCTCAGATGTAGAGGGGAGGGTCTCCTGCAGAGCATCAGGCCATTTGTAGAGCCAACAAAGGCACAAAAGAACAACTTCTGTAGCTATCATATGGTGCTGGGCCATCGGACCAATGAATGTTTCGCTCTAAGGAAGGAGATCCAGAAGCTGGTCGACAACGGGAAATTGGAAATCTCGACCCTCTCTGATAGACAACCAGGGGCAATCGGGGAGCCCGCTGCGGGAACTTCTCACGTCTCCTGAGCAGAGGAGTATGATGAAGAAATTCAGAGTCTGCTTTGATAAGAATGTGCCGAGGATGCTGAAGCTGAAATGGTGACCAATCGGAAAATAACCGGATTCTGTGAGATCAATACCCCTTGAAGCTTCCCTTTTCTACAAGGAGCTCATTTTGTTTATGGGATGTATTGAATTCATCATGAATGCAATGAAATTTATTTTCGTCTTACTTATGTGATGATTACTTGTCCATGGCGTTATGCATGCATTTGATCATCTAACATGACATATCCAACACACATAATATCAAAATGCATGACATCATTCTGAGTATTATGGGGAACCTAAAAGTGAACCTGGTTCTGAACAAATTCTCTCTTGAAAGATGAGTTTGTGAGATAAATAAAATGATACGATGGCACCACTTCCGCCGGGGCATCTGCTGAGTCAATTCAATGATCTTTGAAAGACACTACCAATTCTGCCCCAGAGCTTCAACTTAAAAGGCACACACGACGACCAAACCAAAATCAAACCAGAAAGCCCTTCTTAAGGTGAAATTAAACCAGAAAGCCCTTCTTAAGGCGAAATTAAATCAGAAAGCTCTTCTTAAGGCAAAATCAAATCAGAAAGCCCTTCTTAAGGCAAAACCAAACTGGAAAGCTCTCCTTAGAGCAAAACCAAACCAGAAAGCCCTTCTTAAGGCAAAATCATACTAGAAAGCCCTTATTGAGCCAAAAAAGATCAAAAGTTGGCCTTATACTCCAGAAGGTACCCTATACCAAAACCCCGGAAACAAAAACCCAAACTTATCCACAACACCAACCGCCAAGAAATTCAAATGATCTTCACTATCCATCTTATTGTAAAACTCTGAATCATCCCTTGGTTGTAGTGCATGTATAATCTCGTTTGCATGACATTCCTGTGCATATGACATTACGCATGCATTGTCCATTGAAAAAGGCATATTAAGCATACATGACATGTATGAATTTGAATGCAGCAGGAAAACCAAAAGGTAACTGTGGTTTTGATTCAGTTCTTTTTTTTAAAAAAAAAAGAGAGAGAGAGATCATGGCAGATGGAAGAATTTCTCTCACAGCAGCTACAATTAACACGGGAATGACTCATCATCTCAATTGTCATCGTCACCGGATCTTTCGTACCCTTTCTGTGAAGGATTTGGACTTCCTCATTCTCAAACAACCTGTGAAAGATTCGGACTCCTATATATCTTCAAACCTAAAACACTCCCCATCTCGATCTTCATCCACACCTTCAACACCCATTACCCTCCATTCAAGCCCAAAGAGCAGTCTGCTTATAATTCCCTCTATTTGCCTATGGATTCCCGGATCGGAAGAAATGTTGGTTATGCATCCATGAATTTCACCACCAGCGTTGGGGCAACCAAGTTTTACAAATCCTTCAACAATCGTGAATGGGAGAACTTGCAAAGCCTGCTGTGTCAATATCCAAAGGAAAGTTGCACCTACCAACCATTCCAAGAATTCAGTCTCCAGCCACAACGGAAGTGACTACTTACCAGTGGTTCTTTCATCTTCTGGAACTGTACTTTGAAGGGTTAAAAGCTGTGTTCACCTTTGAGAACTGTGCTCCAGTCAGAATCTGAGATGAATTGGAAACATGTCTTGGAGGATCTAATGGGTAATCAATGATACAGTTCAGTACTTAGCTGTACACTCTGTCACATAAAAAAAAAATCTCCAACGTGGAAAACCGAAAGGACATATTGGTAATTTGAAGGGACATCAATCAAAGCTAGAGTTACACTTCGGATTCCCCTAATGCATCCACATTCACTATGTCATAGATGTCTTATATCCAATTTTGATGTTCAATATGCATTCGTCATGTCATTGCATATTAATATCCACATACGGGTGACAGGACGCAGCGAACAGTGTCTGATTCAGTGTTTTATACCCCAAATACAAACCTCTAATACTAGGGGCAGGTAAAAGCCAAACCGCTAGATGTCATCAGCAGCAACGTCCTCACGACTTTTGATGAACATTGTCAAGGTGTGCTTTTCAATCTCAAAACAGATCAATACCAATTCGGTTGGAACGCTCGGGCAGAACCCTTGGGTCATTCAAAAAAAAATCACAAAGAGAAAATTTCTGACACGGAAAACCGAAAGGACGTGTTGGTAACAAGAAGAGGGTGATGTCTAAAGTCGGAGTCAATGTTAATTTCCCTGTTATACTCATTATGATGTCATCTTAATGATATTATGCATGTTTGATATTCTACTTAGACGTTTATATCGCATACATCGCGCCATTACACATAAACATTCATCAGTAAATTGTTGCATCCACATCCCATAATAATAAAAATGAAGTTCATGTTTTGTACAGCCATCCAATACAAAGAAAAAAAAGGGGGTAAATCAAAGTGCTCCATCTAGCTCTCATCCTGCCCCTCATCCTCCTCCTCCTCCTCGGACTCACTCTGATGTGTGGCCCTGTAGGAATCAAAATCCGCCTGCAATCGAGCCATCTCAGCCTGCACCCTGGCTGTCTCAGCTCTCGCCCGATCCGCCTCTTGGTTTGCAGCCCAGACCCGAGCCTCAGAGGAAGCAGCCTGCCTAACCTGGTCCTGAACCATCTGGACTCGAGACTGCAATCAATAACATAAATTAACATGTATACACACATACATACAAATTCATGCATTGCATAAATCATCGCATAATGCAGGAAATGCAGAATGCTTACCGCCCAGATGGCATTCTCCTGAATGAAGAAGGTCTCCAAGCCGAATTGCAGATACGACATGTCCTCCACCTGAGCCCGAGGAACCTAGAACGTACCAGATCATATCAAACAAGTAAAAAAAAAGGGGAAAAGAAAAAGAAAAATAAAAAGAAGAAAAAGAGACGTACGTGGGTGGTGTCCACTAGAACAAATATGAAAGGCTGCTCATGGTGAACTGGCCACGTCCTATAGGACTGGCCACCGTCCAGACCCATCATGCTAAAGCCAGTCCTGAGTTCGGTCATCAGGCGACCCTCCACCACACCCGCAGTCTGAGAGGCGGATGCTGCAACGCTGCTAGCACGCACAGGATGACTCCTATCCTACACCGGGGCATACCCACCGATCGTGGTGGTCTCAGCACCCTCGTCTATCGACCTGCTTGGCTGAGCAGAACTAGACCCCCTGCGTCTCTTGACCTACAAAAAGAAGAATATTTTTAAAAAAAAACAAAGGGGTAAAGTAAATACCTAACGAGCAGGAGGAGCAGTCGGTGCATCACCCGTGACGGGTAGCAGACACTGACGGATGAATGCCAAATAATCGCCGTCCACCGTATCAGCACAGTACCCATCCCTGAAAATATCAGGATCCACAGCAGGATCGGTGAAATGAGGCCAGAATAACGCGAGCGGGAGCAGCGGAGGCACAAGCCGACTAGCAGGGCCGTCCACATGGTCGGATAGGTGGAGGCGCTCGCCCAGGTACCACTCATGGGACATCGGGCACTCCAAGACAAACTGGTGGTCGTCAAACCGCACAGGTCTATACGAGGAGTGTAACGGCGCCCTGACCGTGCCACGGACGGTGGTGGATCTGGAAAAATACAACAAAAGAAATTCAATACAAGTAAGCAAAAGTTAATTAAATTTTCCTACTAATAAGTTTTTGTTTACTTACCCTCTACCAGGAAGCATCTAATATACTCTGCCTCACCTCTTCCAAGTCTCGACCGATGCCCAGCCATCCCTGTGTCCAGCAACGCAGGACGATCGGATGAACATCGCCCTGAACGTCCCTCAGCTCGGGCGGCTCCAAAATACGATGCTCGAAGGCCCAAATCTGTAATCAATGAAAGAGTTATATATATATATATATATATATATATATATATATATATATATAAGAGGGGGAAGAGATAATACCAGAAGGCCGAACCAGAAGCCGAGGATCTCCTGCTGCTCCCCCCGAGCGCATAAATCCAACCCATAGTACAGCTATCCCAACGCAGCTTGGGCCCAATCTAGAGAAAGAAAGGTAGCCAAGTCCGCCAAAGTCGGCAGCAGAGTCATATTGCAAGTACTCTGCCCAGTGGGGAACAGTGTGCATAACAGAAGGACGAGCACATAAGCTCGGGTGTACCACTCCACGTCCTTATCGGACAAACCTGGGCGAGCAGCCTAATAAGCCTCCACCCGCGAGCACAGAATCTTCCCCTTCTCAAGGGTACAACCAATCAATCTCCCAATGTAGTCATCCATTAGCTGATGGCGGGTCAAGTAGCAGTTGAATACAATGGGTGTCCCGCCAAACCCGAAGCCAGTAATCGCTGCGAAGTCCGAGGGAGTGACGGTGAACTCCCCGATGGGCAGGTGGAATGTATGGGTGGTACAAACCCATCTCTCACATAGAGCCGTCAGCACGGTGTGCGTGGTATGCGGTGTACTCGTGGGCAGCGACAAGATAAAAGTCTCTAGACCCAACATCCTGACCCGAGACTTCATAGACGCTGCCGGAAATCCTATTTGCCTGTATTTTTGGGAAGTACAATAAATATATATTCAATTTTTGCTAAATATCAAATTAGAAGAGGGGCTTAAAAAAAAGAAGAAGAAGAGAGAGAATTCTAGCTACAGTCGTACAACTGTAGCGCGCTTCACATGAGCGTGGCTACAGTCGCACGACTGTACACCCACAGTCGTACGACTGTTCATAATATGCATGAACAGTCGCACGACTGTTCATATCACCTGTGGACAGAATTTTAATTTTATGCAATTTTCATGATTTCTAACTCGTTTTCCCTGTTTTCTTGTTCCTATTAACTACAAGGGACTCCTAATATGCATTTTACTCAATCAAACAACCCAGAAAGCGATAAAACATGGCAAATCAGGTTCAAATATTCAAAGGGAAAATTTCAAGAAACGCAAAATCAGAGATCAAATTCGGGTACCAACCTGTGTGGTAGACAGATGGGAACCCATCTCCAGCAATATCGGGATCTCCATCCCGAGTCTAATCCCAAAATGCTCCATGTACCGTGGATGGTCGTATCCATTCGAGACACTCACAAAGGGGATATCATCCGCGTTATTGGGCCTCTGGATCAAGTTACTAGATAGCTTCTTCACCTTCTTTCCCAATTTCTTCAACATTTTCGCAAGTTTTTGGGGTTAGGAATTGATTGTGGTAGAGAGGAAACTGAAATCGCGAAAAATGAAGAGTGGAATTACAGTCGTACGACTGTAATTCCACTACAGTCGTACGACTGTATTCAAAATTTGAATACAGTCACACGACTATAGTGGAAAAAGGGGGGAAATTTTATTCAATTTTTCTTATTTATTCTTTAAACCCCATTTTTATTACCCAATGCTTAATCATTCCCCACGGAAAGATATTTCAGTAATTTTACAGGGCCAACCTGTCAGCGATTAATTTTTTCAACGACGGTGCACCTCGTCCAAGGGGCACGAAACCCGAGGAGACCGCAAAAATTTACTGTAAGTACAATTCCACCAAAATTCATTTTCGACGCATCCTGTATGCCAAGTCATACCAATATGTCACACGACTGTCACACTCTTCACCAAATTCCAGTCCCCCGAGACTATAAAGCGGAACCAGAATTTCTGTGTCAGTTCGTTGAGTGCGCCAAGTCGCAGACGACTGTCACACCCTTCACCGAATTTCAGTCCCCCACGACTATAAAACGGAACCAGAATTTCCGTGTCAGTTCGTTGAGTGCGCCAAGTCGCACACGACTGTCACACACTTCACCTAATTCCAGTCCCCCGCGACTATAAAACGAAACCAGAATTTCTGTGTCAGTTCGTTGAGTGCGCCAAGTCGCACACGACTGTCACACCCTTCACCTAATTTCAGTCCCCCGCCACTATAAAATGAAACCAGAATTTCCATGTCAGTTCGTTGAGTGCGCCAAGTCGAACACGACTGTCACACCCTTCACCTAATTTCAGTCCCCCGCGACTATAAAACGGAACCAGAATTTCCGTGTCAGTTCGTTGAGTGCGCCAAGTCGCACACGACTGTCCCACCCTTCACCTAATTTCAGTCCCTCGCGACTATAAAACGGAACCCGAATTTCCATGTCAGTTCGTTGAGTGCGCTAAGTCGCACACGACTATCACACCCTTCACCTAATTTCAGTCCCCCGCGACTATAAAACGGAACCAGAATTTCCATGTCAGTTCGTTGAGTACGCCAAGTCGCACACGACTGTCACACCTTTCACCCAATCTCAGTCCCCCGCGACTATAAAACGGAGCCAGTATTTCCGTGCCAGTTCGTTGAGTGTGCCAAGTCGCACACGGCTGTCACTCACTTCACAAATTTCAGTCTACATGACTATAAAAGGTAACCAGAAATGCGTCTTCCCATATTTATTTTTGATCGAAAGGGCAAAAATTTTAGTTTCAAAATTATCGATCAAGGAATAAATACGTTCACCAGTTGCACACTACAAACACCATGGCTTTGTATGGTAAGTCATACGCGGCTATCTATTCTTAGGAGATTGATTATCTACCCAAAGCCTCATGGAATTAACCCACAAGCCACACACGTGCGCACTATCTTTGATTCCGTGTTCTTTATCGTGTACCTAAATCCGTGCAAAGAGTCGGACTTTAGCTACACGAGGGACAGCCTGTGAACACGGAATTTTCCGGGTAAAAAAAAAGGGGGGGTTGACCGTTGACCCACGACTGTATTTACAGTCGTGGGATTTTGGTTACCCATGCCCCTTGACTTAAAAGATTTGGGGAAATCTTGAGCATTTAAAGCTCAAGATTTTCGGGAAAAGAAAGGATAAAAAAAGGCAGAACCAGAAGAGGAAAAGGACTTTTGGCAAAAAATCTGGAACTTAGAGGATTTTAGAGAGAGAAAAGGGAGAGAAAGAAAGAAGAGAGAAAAGAAAAGGCTTACTTTCTTCTCACATTTTCTCCTTAATTTCTTGTTGTTAATTACTAAAACGAATTAGAAATCCTAGGTTAACATCCACACCAGAAATCTAAATCATTTTGGGACAAAAACAAACTCAAATCTGTAACTTTTTGGGGATTCTTTGGACACTTTGGCAACCTTAACTTTTGAAGGAAAAGGAGCGAATTCACATGGATTGGTGGGTAGCCAGGGGTCATTCCAGCTGTGGATCGTCGCTAAGGAGGTAAACAATCTTTAACTTAACTCATTTTCCAGCTTTCTGGGTGTTTTGATTGTTTTTTGGTGCATTTTTATTTAAATTTTAAGCTTCAATTTCTGGAAAAATAAGAACAGTGGTACGACTGTTCTTTGCACAAGAACAGGGACACGACTGTAATTACAGTCATGCCAAACCTTGTACAGTCGTACCACTGTATTTATTTTCTCAGTTTTAAGTTTCTCCTTTTAGGGTTTTTTAGCGATTTCTGCCTCTAGCAAGGATTACAGTCGCACGACTGTAGTCCGCGGCTAGGAGCAGAAATCCCTAAAAAATCCATGAAATAAAAAAAAAATCCATAAAACCCAAAAAATTTCATAAAAATTGGAAAATTTCAGAAAATCAGGAAATCTCGAAAAATAAAAAAAAATAATCAAAAATGAATTTTGGTATGTGCATTCACGACCTTAGATTTATTTTTCGTTGAAATTGTATTTAGAACAAAACCACGACGGAGACTCGTTTCTCCCGAAAACCAACCCACCTCACATGTGATAAATTAAAATAAACCAGAAAAGTGTTTTCAAAAACGATTTTCTCACAAAACCAAGATACAGGGACGTTTCAAAATGATTTTTCAGATCTAACCGGGCCGACTGACCGGGCCAACCCGGTTATCCCCAATTGCATGACCCCAAATCCTAATTTCACAATTTGTGGCGTGCCGTAAAATTGTGCTAACCTTCGTCTTGCAGCTTTTATTTATTCCCTTTTTATTTTTATCTTTATTTGTATTTTAATAGAATTAATCGTGTATTTAGGCGGTTGTAAATATTTTCAGATTCTCGTGTATTCTAGGTGATTGTATCAGTGAGACGAGAGTTTTTATTTTTCCATTCAATTGGGTTGTAAACTTCTTAAATATTTACTTCTTTACTGATTATGCTTGTATTATTCTGTATGTGCGCCGCATGTATTATTTAATAAAAATTAATTTTTAGCAATTTAAAGTGTCATAACTAGAACATTGGCAAATAATATTTAAATTAGACACGAAATAAGGGACTTGTCCGAACCTAGATCTCTGAAAAGTGTGGCAGTTCCTGCTTTGGTTCAGCTACACTGTAATTTCCCGGTTGAGCTGAGCCGGGTGGCGACTCCTATATTTTTTATCGAGATTTAGGTCTCGATTCTTTTACGAAACAATTAATTTTCCAAAAAACGAATTTCCAATCCAAAAAACCCCAAGCGAGGGAGGGCCCCGCTCGAAATCGAGGCGCCCCTTCCGAAAGGGAGTCCCGCATCCCGTCGAAAACGCATCGTCCGCTCACAATAGCAAGACTGTATATTTATTACAGTAGCCTTACTGCAATAAGGAGAACGAGTTGTCTATCTGCGCTGTCAGAATGAGCCTTTCCTCTGCACTCCTATTTTTTTTTTTTTTTTGAACCGAGCCCAAACCATGACCATCTATTGGTTTTCCTATTGCATTCAAACCCATACATGTCATGTGTGTTTGATATGCTTTTTGGATGAACAATGCATGTGTAATGTCATGTACATATGAGTGTCACACCAACAAGATAATGTATGCACTACAACCAGAATTGCTTCCGTATTTCACACATGATGGGTGGTGAAGATGATGAAAGCCATTTGAATTTCCCACAGGTTAGGGATTATGGTGAGGTTGGGGATTGTAGCTTTGGGTTGTAGTTGCCTCAAGGAGGGCTTTTTAGATTGGATTTTGCCTCGTGGAGGGCTTTCTTCATTTTGGGTGCCTCAAGGAGGGCTTTTGAGGTTGGTGAGGTAGGATTTGGGGTTTCAAAGATAGTTTTTGGTTTAGGCATCGTGTGTGCCGTTCCAGTTGAAATTTTGGGGCAGGATCGGTAGTGCTTTGCAAGGACCATTGAGTTTGATCAGCAGATGCCTCGACGGAGGTAGTGCCATCATATCATTTTATTTATCTCACAAGCTCACCTTTCAAGAGAGAGTTAAGTCAGGGCCAGATTCACTTTAGGTTTCCTACAACATTCAGATTGATGTCATGCACTTTGATATTATACATGTTTGATATGTCATCTTAGATGCTCAAATGCATGCATAATGCCATATACATGTAATCACCATATAAGTAAGAAAATGACAAAATGCATTGCATTCAAAATGATGTTAATACACCGTAGCAACAAAATGAGTTCCCTATAAAAAGGACAGCTCCGAGGGTTGTAGTTTTTTTTTTTTTTACCCCCAACTAGTCAATGCCTCGACTTCAGTACCATTACCCCATTCTAGTCAGATCAGAACCTGTAGCTCTTTATCATATTCCTCTCCCTAAAAGGAGAGAGGAATTTCGTTGGTGGTCTCCTTGATTTCCCTTGGTCGTTTATTGGAGGCAGATGGCACCCTCAATTTTCCTTCATCGACCAGCTTCTGGATCTTCCTTTGCAGACCGACACATTCATTAGTCTGGTGGCCTGCTACTACATGATAGCTACAGTAGTTACCTTTTTGTTCTGGTGTTGGCGCCATGTATGGTCGGACACTCTGTATCAGGCCCAGCTTTCTGCAGATGGCGAATATTCTGGTCATTGAACAAGGTCCAGAGGATGTGACTGCCCCTGTGTCTTCGGGAGGCGAGCTTTGGATTTGTCATAACATAGAGTTAATGTCGACATTGGTGTCAAGAGGTCTCTTTAGTTCTCCTTCATTGGACGACCCTGATAAGCCTAAATTTTGGTGAGGGGGCCTTCCGAGGTGTCGAGAAGGAGTATCGACAATTTTGGTGTTCTGCTCCTTATCAATGCCAACATTGGAGTCTGTGTTCATCATGTCCCTTATTTTCCCTTCAAGCTCTGCCACCCAGGTTTCCAATTCAACGCATCTCGCCGTCAGCATCTCACCCCCAGTATTTCTCTCAGCATTGCTACCGCTTCCTCCTTAACTGCCTTTCGGAATCGAGGTGAAGCGATATATTCTTCCACCACATCTGTTATGGCGTTGAAGTTCCTTGGGTTGGCCATCCTCAAGATCCTTTCTCCTAATAAGAGCGCTTATTAGTGTCGACAAGCAGATACCAAACAGGGAACTCTGTATGCATGAATATGCATGACGTGTTATGCACATGCGTGGATGGTGAGTTGCACATGTGATGTCATGTGATGTCATGTCATGTTATACTATTGGAGATCGACTATACAGATGCAATGGATGCTGGTCAGGATGATACATGCTAAAATAAAACATGATGTATAAATATACACCACAGGGATAAAATGACACTCGGGAGTGTCCACGGATCGAGGCAAGTAGTACTTGCAATAGGGTGCATAGTTATGCCCCTAAGAAAGAACGACACACTGGGGTGCCCACGGACTGAAGCAAGACATTGCTTGCAAGGGTAGTTGAGATGGGGTGCATAGTTATGCCCCCGGGAAAGAACGACACCACTGGGGTGTCCACGGATCGAAGCAAGATATTACTTGCAAGGTTGCATAGTTATGCCACTGGGAAGAAATGACACGACGGGGTGTCCACAGATCAAAGCAAGATATTACTTGTAAGGGTGCATAGTTATGCCCCCGGGAAGAAATGACACACTAGGGTGTCCATGGGTCAAAGCAAGACATTGCTTGTGAGGGAAGTTGAGATGCTATGGTGGTGTGTATGCGCATGATGATCTAACGTAATCTTCAGCACTCAGGGAGTACTTTGGATTATGAAGATATGAGGTGAGATAAAACAGAGTGCTTGGTATGCGAATTGTTTTTTCGGCACTCGAGGAGCACCTTGGGCCCTTATGTGATGAAATGGCATGAGATAATGTGCTTGGCCCACGGGCGAAGTTTCGACGCTCGGGGAGTGTTAGAGATTGTGCCCTAAGCCAATGTTGGATTATGTAAACAATCTTCTTAAGTCATTAATAAAGACTTATTTTATCATATATATTTGTATGTTAGTATTTATGATAATGTATCCATGAATTAATTGTGTAATTCTAAATTTCCCTAGTCGATTGTTATTATGGGAATAATAACAAACTAAGACTAGTGTGAGTGATAATGGATATTCATAAGATGAATATAGTGTATACAGATACAGATTATACTCACGGGCAATATGTTAGAGAACATGTTGCTGGAGACCCACTATGAGATCAAGTTCATGGTCACGTGTCACAACTGATCTTGATTATAGTAGTGTCATCAGCTGATTCCTTTGACCTGAGGTCACCATGGATTCCGGGATGAATTCATGTTGTGCTTTGACGCAGTCAAACGCTGCTTGTAACAGAGTAGTTATAAAAGCTGTGGTTGGGTACAATATGACTCATGCTTTGGGATGTGAGTGACAGATATGGGATTTCGTCCCTCTCTAACAAGAGAGCGATATCACTGGGCCCCTCGATAAGTAAGACTGTTAAATGCATGGCCGTGCTCAAATAATTGATAAGAGTATCAATTGATTTGTCTGAACAGTTTACTTTGAGATCGAGAAAGCATATGATTAATTATATAAGATTGACAAGTGTACCATGTCTTATAATTAATCTTGATATCAAAGAGACAAAAGGGAATATGACATTCTATAAATAGGTATTGGATCATTCCAATCATATTAATTGGGTAGTCGTAATGGCTTGCTAGAGTCCGCTTGTGACCTGTAAGGACATTATGGTAATTTCCTTATTGCCAATTAATATGAACCTATGGGGTCACACACAAGAGCAAAATGAAGTTCATCTTATCGGGTATAAATTATTATTGGATAATAATTTATGAATGAGAAAGAGAATAAATATATATAGTGATATATATTTATATATATATGTATATGTGAATATTAATATGGTTAATATTGCATAAGGTATGCCACATATTATAATTAAATTATATAGAGATATAATTAATTATAATATTGTATATACATATGTGTATTATGGAGAATTGATTTGACTTAATATTAATTGAGAATTAATATTAAGTTGTGTGGGTTAATTTATAATTATAACTAATAAGTGTATTAGGGTATAATTATAATTAACTTATTAGGTTATATATATAAGGAAATATATAACCTAATTCTAATACAACAAAAAACACTGATTTCGGCAGCCACACCAAAAGTGGAATAGTGGCAGCCGAAATTCTCAAAAAAAAAACTCCAAGGAAAAATCTGATTTTTCGCTTTCTCTGTCTCGTTCGAAGAATCGTTCTTCAATCCCGGCGCTAGCACGCGGTGGACGTATTGCTCCGTGTGGATCAACCGTAGAGGGAAGCTATTTTGGTTCCTGCTTGATTCAATCTTCAAAGAATTAAGGTAATTCTTTAACCCTCCTTCCGATTCAATGCAATGTACATGGGTCCTTGGTGGGGATTAATCTTTTATTTCCGCTGCGCATATTTTGTTTTGTGCGATTAATTCCCCAACAGGGAGCGCCTTGTGTTTATGTATGAATGAGATGTATGATCATGGGTTGATGCGATTGAATGATGTTAGGCGGGTGAAGGTAGGAATGAAGATGATTCACCTTATTATATATTTTGGATGTTCCGCAGATGCCCTAATGCTATGCAAAAAGGCAATGCAAACAGACAGCGTGTGCACCGTCACGCGGGTGCAGGTTTGGTGCCTTAGGAGCACCTAATGGGTGTCATGAAATGGTCTCGAGTGGCCGGCACTCGGACAAAGTTCTGATGCTTTTAAGGCATCTAATGGATATTATGGAATGGCCATGTGTGCACCGACACAGAGACAGAGTTCTGATGCTTTTAATGCATCTGACATGAAATGATGTTACAAACAAGTCACGTGTAACTTGAGACACGGACAAAAGTTTGGCGTTCGTGGAACCCCTTGCATGGTTTATTAATGTCATGACATGCCCCGGCATAGGTAGTAATTGGGTACTCATAGAATACCTTGGATGATTTAATAATGTCATGAGCGACCCGATGTGGATCGCGACACAACAGCGAGATCTTAGCATCCCAATGACACCGAGAACAAGCAGATAGATGAGATGTAGTGTAATGTTTATCATGTGATTCTCCACATGAATGCAGGCTGAGGACCGTTGTGGTCTTCTAATGAATGTAATTGTATGTAGGAATGAACCAGTGCAAATCAAGGCACAAGCAAATACAGGTGACTTTGGGGCACCGGTTATGAAATGAAATGATCATGATGGGGACCTTTGGAACGTCCTTTGAATGAAATAGTATGAATACACATGTCACACAGAATGCAGGTGACTACAGAAGATGTGATTAGGATGCATGGCATATAAGATGACCTTATGCGTGCAAGGAATGAATGCATATGTCACTTAAAATACAAGTGGCTGCAAAGAAATGTGATCAGGATGTGATATGAATGCATGGGTCACACAGAATGCAGGTGGCTGCAGAAGATGTGGTTAAGATATATGACATACAATGTGATGTTGTGCGTATAGGGAATGAATGCATATGTCACTCAAAATGCAAGTGGCTACAGAGAAATGGTTAGTATCAATGTTACACAAATGTTGATGCTTTGGAAATGATTATACAAAACATGATATGAATGACATACATATGATTGTATGCATTTAATACTTCATGAATGAAAACAATAATGGGCATGAATTCTTTATTCTGGACGTTCTGAGAATGCCAGATGCTATACAAAAGTAATGCAAAAAAGACCGTGTGTGAACCGTCACACGGGTAAAAAGTCGGCACTTTTGAGGCACCTAATGAATTATCGTGAAATGGCCACGTCTGAGCCGGCACACGGGCAGAGTTTCGATACTTTGTAGATCGATAGCATGAAATGAAATGGTCACACGGGAATTGCCCCGCGAACAGAGTTCTGATGCTTTTGAGGCATATGATATGAGAAGATTTTATAGAAAAGTCGCGTGCCACTGAGGACACAGACAAAGGTTCAGTGTTCGTGGAACACCTTGTATGGTTTTGATAATGTTATGAAATGCCCCTATATGAGTACTAATCCGGTACTCGTGGAGTACCTCAAATGATTTCACCATGTTATGAAACGATCCAACATGAACCGATATGCACAAACAGGATTTGGCGTCACCCAGACACCTATGATGAATGAATGCGACGTCATGTGATGGCATCGTGTGAACTGTCGGACGAAAGCAAATCTAGGACCTTTGTGGTCTATTACTGAATGATATGATATTTTGTGAAACGGCCAGGTGCAATCCAGTGCACGTGCGGAAATCGGGTAGTTTTGGGATACCCGATATGAAATGAAATGAAATGATCATGATAGGCATTCTCGAAATGTTAGTTATTAAGTGTAATGAAATGATATGGCATGGATGTATATGTTACACAAAATGCAAGTGGTTACAGACTGATATCGTGTGTATGCTATGAAGATGTTGGCATACAATATGTATATACATGTTATGCCAAATGAAATGTCATGGCTGCACGAAGACGTGGTTAGGGTGTATGACATACATAATGATGTCATGTTTATGTTATGGAAATGTGGACATACGAAATGGGTAAATAACACACGAATAATACGTCATTGCTGTAAGAATATGTGGTTAGTATGAATGCCATACATCTGGATACGTGTTAAAGAAAACTATACAAAAATGCGGTTAAAAATGATACATGGATAATTATGCATGTTAGATGCTTTTGAAAAGATAAAAAGGAAATCACCATAGAACAAACGTTAGCACACGCAAAGATATGCTCTCCCTTCCAACCTTATTTCTCCTTTCAATTGGTCTCGCAATTCTTCCTAGGTGTTGGGTCTCTTTGGCATCAACGGGGGATACCAAAGGCGCACACTCAATGTTCATTTTTAATTTAAGTTTTGGTAATCCTAAGGGAAGTTGCTAAGCCATTACATGTGAGCCAAAGTCAAAACCAAGGGTCGTACAAGCTCCCATAGCGGATAAACACTTCCCCACCGTAGAACACGATGTAAGGTCATGCGGGGCTATGAGTGGTTTACCCCGTCGGGTGTCTCCAATCCTGGCGATAGAGGTAGGCCACCTTCTTGGGTAAACCGGGGTGAAATAGTGTATTCGAGGGGTTGAGAAGAAGAAAATGTCATGATATGCAAAGGTATGAATAAATATGATGTTTATAAATCGATAAACGATTACAAGTGAGATTATATTTCAATAGTTGCCTAAGTTCCTTAAGTTTTTATGAAAAACATTTTAAGAAACATAATAGTCCCCAGCGGAGTCGCCACTGTGAGCAGACGACCTTTTAGTGGAATATGGAAAAGCGAACCGGGGAAAAAGATTTTGGGGTCGTATCATGATTTGAAAACGGATTTTTGTTTACCTTGCTTTAGGGAAAACCATTCGTTTATTTATTTTGAAATTCATTTTGTAGAAAACCTTTTTCCCATTTTCAACTTAAAGACCTCGAAACCTCAATCCCGAGATCAGTGACAGAGTCGCCACCCGGATCAGCTCATCCGGGAAATTCTGGTACAGCTCCCTACCGAGCGTAGACTACTATACCTAATCCAGAGATTCAGGGTTCGGGAAACTTACCTACTTAACCTCGAGCTTGTATTCGTTTATTATTTATAAAGTCATATTTATTCAAATTATTATCTTTTCTAACCCCATTTTGTTTATTTTTATTAAGCCGATGCTAAGGCAAAAATGCAGAAATTAAATTGCAGAGATTAAATCATCCACACAAATATACAAAAGAATAATAAAGGCCGATTATACAACCAAATTGAATAAAATATAAAACTCTCGTCCTCACTTTTACAAGTGCCTAGAGTACACGAGAATCTAAAAATACGACCGCCTAAATACACGAATTAATCTATTAAATACAATAAAAATAAAAATAAATGATGCAAAACAGATTGGTTAGTGCAATTTATATTATAAATACAAATAGGACTCAAATCAGGACAGAATTGGGATTTTAGAATAAGGGAGCATGCATTTAGGGGGTAACCGATTCGACCCGACCGGTCGGACCGGTTAGACCTGAAAAACGGTTTTGAAACGCCTTATGGATTTTTGTGCTGGAAAATTAATTTTTATAAACCATTTGGCTCGGTTTCATGCAAATTGTTGTTTTTGTGGGTTGGTTATCCTGGAACTTCGGGTTCCGTTCGTGTGGGTTCCTAAATACGCATTTCATCTAGGGTCCAAAATACAATAAACACACCAAAAACATTTGTAAAAATACTATTTTTTTTGTTTTTAATATTTTTCGGGGACTGTATAGGGTTCAGGGGTCCGCTAATGCTGAACTATGGATCCGATTCGGATAAAACTACCCTAAAACTCAGAAAATAAAACCCTAGGAAATACAAAAAATACTAATATCCATATGTATAGAAATATAAAAACCAAAATTTTATGGCATACGGATGGATTTGGACCGAAAATGATCGCAACAGAATGCATAAAATAGAAAACGGATTGTTTTCGGTCGATCGGGATAAACCGGGAGTCTGTCCCTATAGAACAAAGCCGGTCGGCTCTAATATTAGAGCCGACTGGCTCTGTTCTTCATGATCAGAGCCGACCGACTTTGTTCATAAAGAATAGAGCCGTACGGCTCTATTCAGGCAATCCGGTTTCGAAATTCGAAGAAACAAAGAAAACGCACAGAAGAGACAATGCAAACATGTTTAAGGCCTCTCAGAGTTTACCTTGATGTTGTTTGGATGCTTTAAATGTCCAAAGAATGGATTGAAAGCTTGGAATGTGTCTTGAGAACTCAATCGGCCGAAAACCACGACAATCCGAAACAACCCAAAACAAATCCGAAACGATCTCCAATCAATGAGCAAAGGTTAAGTAACTTGTTATCAATGTTTGGGGATTGAATTGGGTCTTAGTCTTGGTGTTTTTGGCTCACCATCTGCTTGGTCTTTCTCTCTTTTCTTTCTCTGCTTCTCTTTTTCTCTCTATTTCTTTCCTTTTTTTTTAAGATCCAAAACCTCCCCCTCATTTTTCTGATTTCTTTCTTTTTATCTCTCTCTCACACACTCATTTTCGTCCCATCCAATTAGCCCCATCCCTCTGATTTCGCCCATATCTCCCTCTGGCGAGACAAGTTGCTTTGTTTTTCAAGGCAACTTTTCTTGCCCACTAGAGCCGGGGCAAAATTTCGAAAGTCCGACGAGCACCCTAAACCCTGAAAATCACTCGGGAGACCTTTTCGAGGATTTTGGATCGCGGATAGCTCGATTTTCAGGACGTTTGAGGGACTCCAGGCAACATTCCATTGTTTTCAAGTCCAATTCAAGTTCGTTCAGTCCACAGGTAACGCAAGAATTCTCATCATAGAGGTTGGGAAAAACCCATGCTTACACAAGCTATCAAAAAGAGTGATGATCTGTATTTTGAAAAGAATCTTCTGCCAAGTTTAACCAAAATTGGGTCCCACCAAATGATGCTGCCTGCTCTGTGCTCTGTGACGTCATCGCTTACATTTTTATCAAAATAATTTTTTCTGCCAACTGCTTTGCCAAAAGATGTTATTTCTGAGCAAGGTATGTCGAATAAAAAATATAATTATATGCCTTAATTTTTTCTTGAGATAAAAGATCTCAACAAGCTTTTTACTCTTTTTTTTTAATCAAAATCTTAATTACCTTTATTGTTGCATGGACTATTGTAGAATTAGTCCAGCAGGTAAACCATAGCCCTAAGTTTTGCCTAAGCTGCCACAAAGGGTTTTCAGCTTAGCGGGCTTTTTTCATTTTATTTTATATTTTGATTACAATTTGAGTATTACATTTTGACAAATTTTACAAATTAATATCTTCAAATGGATCTTGACTATCTTGAAATAATTTTGAAATAACTTTTTTCTTTGTAATTGACAAACTTGTTTCTGAATCGGAGTCACTTGATGTAGAACTCGCTGTTGCCAAAATATATTCAACTTCTTCTTCAGTTTTTGCTTCTGAAACGAGTTTGGTTAAATTTTCCTTGTCTTTCTGTAACTTGCTCTTTTGAATAAGAAATTTTTCTAGATTAAGTTTCTTTAAACAAAAGTTTTCGACAATTTCTGGAGTCATAACACCGGGGCCATAATTATCCCAAAATTTTACTCTGAATTCTCTATACAAAAGTGGTAATGGGGTTTCTTTTTCATAATAATATGTCCAGGATAGGATCCATGGAATGGAGAAAATACTGGCAAATCTTATCAATTTGTCTGGCTCAGCATTATTCTAAAATTCCAAGAATTTATTATACCTTTTAGTAACCAAGGTAGGGAAGATTTCTGGGATAGGACCATAGTATTTTGCCCATCTTACAAACCAATTTAGGAAAACACCATTGAAGTCTTTACGAAAATAGAAAAACCAAGAGTGATTAAAAAATCTTAACAAAAAGGCTTTATACCAAGCTTCTTAATATTCATAATAATTATAAGTCTTATAAGGATTGGTAGTTAGGATTTGTGAAGTAAATGGTTTTTTATCCCAATCATTTAAAGAAAAAACTTTGATAATTTTGACATTACTATAATTTACTTTAACATTATCTTGAATATGTTCAATTTCAACAGAATTGGATAACACAAGAATTGACTCATAATACTCTCTATTTCTAGAAGGATCTGACTCAATATAATGAAAATTTTGAGGAAAAATTTCAGAAATAAGTTTAGCAAAATCAAAGTTATCAATCAAGAATGCTTCTTCTGGTTCTAAAACTTTAACAAATTGCCAAAAAGGATTTGGAATATATTGGCTTACAGTTTTTTTAATATTTGAGGAAGTAGAAGGAGTGGAAGGTTTCACCAAAATGGAAGAAAAAGAGGGTAAAGGACTCTGTGGGTGAAAATTTGAATAAGGAGCTCAGGGACGAGTTGGAACAAGAGGAGAAAATTGATTTGGAGTGAGAATTTGATTTTGATTATTTTGATTATTTTCTAAAGAGGCTTCTGTCAAAACTTTCTTCATGATCCCTGTAAAAATTCACAGAATAAAAAATCAGGTAACTATTAGCTTCACCTTTAACATATTCAATTTTAAAGTCAAAATTACTTACTAGAGCTTGCCATCTTACAAATATTTGTTTTGAAACCAAATTTTTAACATCCTTTTCTAAAACATATTTAGCTAATAAACAATCAATTCTTAATTAAAATTTTTTGATATATAAATCATGTTCAAATTTCATAATACATAAAACAATACTTAAAATTTCTTTTTTAATAGTTGAATAATTCTTTTGAGCAAGATTCCAGCTTCCAGAGTAAAATCTAACCAAATCTTCTTTGTTTTTATTAGGTTCTTTTTGTTTTAAAATTCCCCCAAATCCAATTTCACTTGCATCTGTTTCTACAATTAAAAATGCATCAGGATGTGGAATGTTTAAACAAGGTAAGCTCTTAATTTTTTCTTTAATTAATCTGACTATTTTAGTTTGTTCCTCTGTCCAAGGTTTAGGATTCTTTTTTAATCTATCATATAATGGTGTACAAATTTTTCTTAAGTCTTTGAAAAAGTCATGTACATAATTTAGGCATCCTAAAAATCTCTATAACTGTTTCATGTCTTTTATTTCATAGGAAAATTTTGAAGTAAATTCTAAACTTCTATTAATGGGCTTAATTGTACCCTTATCTATATCATAACCTAAAAATCTTACCTTAGTCTGAAATAATTTCATCTTTGTTGCCGAAACTACTAAACCATTATCATGAATAACATTATAAAACTTTTTCAAATGACTAATATGTTGTTCGATTGATTCTGAATATATCAAGACATCATCTATATAGACTATTGAATAATTACTTTTTGGTTTAAAAATATCATTCATAACATTCTGAAATTTAGAATGGGCATTTTTCAAACCAAAGGACATAACATTCCATTCATAATGACCAAAAGGTACATTAAAACCTGTCTTGTATCTATCTTGTTTACTAATACCTATTTGCCAAAAACCAGATTTCATATCAAATTTTGAATAAACTTTTGCATTATATAAGTTTTTCAATAAATCTCTTTTATTAGGTACTGGATACCTAATCCATTGTAATACCTTATTTAAAGGTTTGTAATTAATTACCAATCTAGGAGTTCCTCTTTCAATTTCCGTAGCATTCATAACATAAAAAGCAGAACGTGACCATGGTGATTTTGAATTTCTTATTAATCCTTTGTCTTTTAAATCTTGGATTTCTTTTCTACAAGTTTTTTCTAATTCTTCATACATATGAATAGACTTTGCCTTAGTTGGAATATCCTTTTCATTAAAATCTTTAATATAAGGTAAATTAACTATATGTTGTTTTCTATTCCAAAAAGCATTAGGAATGGTATCACAAACATTTTTAGTAAACATTTCTTCAATTTCTTTTATTTTTATCTTAATACCATTACTTTGTAATTGTTCTTCTATTCTTTTTTTAGTTATTTCATCAATTAAAAACCGTATTTGTTTATGTTTATTTTGTATTAAATTAATTCTACTTTCTATACTACCTATTCCTTTTGGAATAATAGGGAATGCAAATTAAAATAAAATTATTTTTCCAAGAATTTGAGATTAAATATCATTATCACATACAGTAAATGGGTATAACATTATAATAAAAGGTGTTCCTAGAATTACTCTTGAATTTAAATTTTTTACCAATATTAGATAAGTTTTGTAACAATATCCTTCATTACAAATTTTTACTTTTGATAATTTATAATGTATTATTAGTTTTGATTCATTTGCAGAACTTAATTTTTTAGAAGTTTTTTCATAATATTTAGTGGGTATTAATCCTTCTTGAATACAGTTTTGATCAACACCAGTATCAATTAAAGCCAAAATAGTAAAATGAAATTCATCCTTTATTATAATATCTAATTTTACCAACCATTTTTTTATTATTAATCTTATTAATTATATTAACATATTCTTCATCGTTTTGCTCTTTGATAACAATACCTTTTCCATTATTACTGGTAGAAGGCGTATTTAAATTATTTCTCTGTATTGTATTATTTAATTGTATTTTAAAAGTTTCTTCTTAAAGAATGTTTATTCTATTTTCCAAAGTTTTTAATTGATTAATTTCTTTATGCAAATTTTTTATTTCTTTTTGTAATTATTTAATAGATACTTCTCTAAGTGTATTAAATCTATTATAAATTTCCTTAAAATTATATGGAGTATAATTCTTTGTTTCTCTATTTCCAATAATATCTTTCAATTTTTGTAAATAAATTCTTTTATCTTTAGGATTATCAATTTTTTCAATTAAATTTAATAGAAATTCTTGTTCATCAGTTAGCATATTTATTTTATCACAATCATAATTACAGGTTCCTATACATTCACAACTATCTAACTCGGTTTTACTTTTATTATTACTAATAATATTTAAATCATTTTCTGAATAATCTGATATTTCTGATTCTGAATCCGACGGTTCATTTATTAAAATTTTCATCATTTTATTTTTTAATTCATATGAAATATCCAAATTATTTAGTTTTTGTTTAGCTTTACAATTTTTTGAATAATGTCAATGTTTTCCACAAATATGACAAAT
Source organism: Euphorbia tirucalli (assembly GCA_039660915.1). Taxonomy (NCBI): domain Eukaryota; kingdom Viridiplantae; phylum Streptophyta; class Magnoliopsida; order Malpighiales; family Euphorbiaceae; genus Euphorbia; species Euphorbia tirucalli. The sequence continues at coordinate 21,779,994 of CM077639.1, forward strand.
GACTATATCTTTTTTATTCTTCTTAAAATTTCTTCTTCTTTTCTTAAAGGTATTTTTGACAACTGGTTGTGACTCTTTAAATTTTTTATCATTTTGATTATATTTTTTATAGTACCTTTTCTTATATCCAAATTTTTTTCTTTCTAGATTTAACTTTATATTTTGATGAGGGAGCTTTTATTGTTTCATAACCATATTGTTGACAGAAAGATCCCAATTCTTTTCTTCCTACTATATTATCCTTCTTTAATTTAGACTTAAATTTCATATCAGAATAAATCAATAAACCTTCATGATTAATATAATTTATTAATTGACCATAAGTTAAATCATGATAGGGGATAATACCATTAAATTTTGTTCTCAGCTTTTCCCTAATTCTATCAGCAAACAATTTAGGTAAACCAGCAACAAATCTTTCTTTCCAATAAAGATTATTACAGTCTTCTCTAGTCATAACTTTAGTCAAAAATAAATCTTTATACCAATGAAAATCTTGAAGTTTAGGACAAGTTAAATTTTGTAATATTTCAGAATTTCTATATTGATAAATTCTAGGGTCTCCTACAAAATCTTTTAACATTGCAAAAAGTAAAGTTGGAATAATATCATGTTCTTCAGTTTGTATTCTTTGATTATTTTCTTCTTTAACAACTATTTTCTTAGCTTTTATTATTTTATTTTTATCTTCTTGAGTTACGTAGTAATCCCACCAACCTTTTAACTGACCAGTGAAGCCTGATACTAAAACTTGTAAAACTTGCATTTCAGAATTATTTTTTGACCTAGCGGCAGTAGCTGCCATAGACATTTCTTGTAATAAATTTATTATTTGATATTCAGCCAAACCATTTATATTCCATTCACAAACAAACTCACCATCATATCTAGCCTGAAGTATATCTTTTCTTTCTTCAAATTGTGTGTCTGGTGGCGTTGGTGTTTAATAATGATTTTTTGTTCTAGGCAAAGGAATGTGTGTATTAAATTTAATTTTTTGAATAGATTGTTCTTCTCTATTTTGATCAAATTGATTTATCAAATTTTACTATATCACTTATTTCAGTTTCTGTATCTGAATCTTTATTTATTACTAAGATTTGCTTATTTTTCATATTATCTGCAATATTTAATTGTGCTAATCTAGCTTCAATTTTATCCAATATAGAATTTTCCTTTTTTAGATTAATTTTAATTCCCGGTTCACAAGGTTTAAATATTGGTATTTTTATTCGGGAGGTTGAGGCTTGATTAGTTTTTGGTACCTTTTGTTGTGGAGATTACACTACACATTCAACTCTGTTAAGTTGTTCAGAAATAGTATTTAATACTTGATTAGAATAATTGTTTTGACAAATAACTTGCATTATTTCTTTAGTTGGATTATTTTCATTCATATTTATTTTTCTAAAAGGTGTTCCAATAAATATTTCATCATTATTATTTATTATTATGCCTTCTAAAGGCGGATGAATAGAAAAAACAAATTCATTATTTATAGTTTTCTAAAGTTTAGTAATTTTATTATTAATATTAATTTCTCTAAAGGGATACTCTATATTATTTTGTCTACAATAAAATTCAAACCAAGTAAATAAAGGAATATCTACTTGTAAATTTTCCATTTTCTTATACCAAAGGGTCCTGAATTCATTGAATTGTTCTTTTGTAAACTTATTAAAATACCAATTACGTTTATTATTATTATAATTTGCATATAAATCTTGTCATAAAAATTCTTTATTAATTTCAAATTTATTCATAATTAATTTAATTCAATTATTATTATTTAATACAAAAAATGTTTCCATTTGTGTCCTAGTTGGACTCAATGTATTATCATCTCTTATTTCTTCATAAATTGGTCTTGGAATATTTTCACTAAAATCAACACTTGACAAATTCAAATTTCTTTCTGAATTAGATCTAGGTAAAGTATTATTACTTGATAATGGCCTATTATTTGAATATACAGATGTTCTAGCAGGTTGACTTAAACTGGATGAAAAATCTATTCTAACAGTTCTATTGCTATTTTCAATAATTCTAGATGTTTGATTATTTATTTCCAATGGTCTAGGTTCACAAATTTTTGTTAGATCCCAGGTTCCTGATCTACTTATTTTATTCTAATTTAATCTTTTAGGTATTTGAATATTAGAGTGTACTCTATTTGCCTCAAACAATAAAGTTTCATTTCTTTTAAAATTTCTCTTTGATATTGGATTAAGAGTAGTGGTCATCACTTTGTAATAAATTCTATATATTATAGCAACAGATCTAACATTTTCCTTAAACTCCAAATTTTTCGTTTTAACAGTCAAAGTCAATGTGTCTAAAATATTTGGACCAAATAAACTTATAGAAAATCCAGGACAACAATTAAAATATACAAGTCCATTTGCCAAATTTGCTTCAGTCATAGCAATCAAAGAATTAGTGAAATTAATATGCATTCCATCAGTAAACACATCAAAACAAGAATATCAAGTCTAAATCTAAACAATGGTTTAATAGCAATTTCACAAAACCAATATGTAAAAATTTATATTTTTCAATTTATGTTCATTTATTGCTTTTTCTGAAAACAATTGAATATTCTCATGTTCTTGATTTATAGCAACAGTTTGCTCAGCTGTTTTAATAGCATAATCAGTTAAGAATTCAAATGTTCCATCAGAATAAATTGTACTAATATCTTGCTTTGGTATTGTCCAATCCATCAAATCATTTTCTATTTTACTAATATTTATTTCCATTGAATTAATTTCTTCTGCAATGTTATTATCATATCTATTCCTAGAACTAGAACCTAGTTCACGATTAGAAAATATTCTTGTTATTCTATTTATGTTAAATCTTATATTTGTTAAATTTAAACTCAGAAATATAATAATTAAATTAGAACCTATTGATGAATAACGGGGACCATCCAGCATATCGAAACCAACTGGCTCTACTTGCTCTTACAGCTGACCAATGCTACGCCTTCAGGACTGACCAACGTTTCATCATCAATCGGGTTTTAACTTATGTCTATCGAAAATTCGCATGCCACCTCCAGTAGCAACAATGACGGTGTTCCTACAATATCAGTTGCTCTAGACGTTTCTGTCCAGCCAGCCACGATAGTTCCTTCGCCTATCGTCTCTTTTCTGACTGGATTTTTTGTCCCTCCAATCACGACAAATGCTATAATGACAGAGATCCTTCCTGCTGCTTCGAGTTTACTTACCTCTCATGGAAATAGAATAGTGCAAAGTCATACAACTTTACCACTGGTTCAAAACCTAAATTCAAACCTACCTCCACCTTTTTTCAACAACATAGGTTCTTGTGTTAACACTACCAACCCTAATTTTTTCAATTACACTCCGACACCAATTAACTCATTCAGTCCCAACTTATCTCATCTTATTGGTTCTAAGTTAACATCTTCTAATTTCTTGTTATGGAAGAGTCAAATAATTCCTTTGTTGAAAGGATGTGGTTTAGAGCATCACATTAGTGGTCATATTACTCCTCTCGCCAAAGTCATGGCAGATGGTTCGGAAAGTCCTGTGTATCAAATGTGGATGTCAAGACCAGCAAGTACTTAGCTGGATTGTTGCATCTGTTGATGCTAGTATTCTTCCTCAGCTAGTCAATGCTGATACCACAAAAAAAGCTTGGGATAAGCTTGTTGCATCATATGCCTCTAGAGCATGTTCACAAGTTTGTCATCTACATGCTCAGCTGCAGGGATTGTAAAATGGTAAAAATTCTATTACCGTTGATGTTAAAAAAAGCCAAAAGCTTAGCTGATCAATTAGTCGCATTAAATCATCCTATTATTGATGAAGATTTGGTTGATTTTATTGTTAATGAATAGGGAGAATTTTATCAAAATTTTTCTAGAACTCTTGATGCTTGCAGTGAGCACGGGTTTTCCCGACCTCTATGATGAGAGTCCTATGTTACCTTTTTAGGCTGACAGACATGAATTGGACTCGAGAATGAGCGGGATACCGCTAAGAATGTTTGAAATGCTCTAAAAACAGAACAGTCCTTGATCCGAAACCCCGAGAAATGTCCTTCCAGTGATTAAGGGACTTAGAAGTATGTGTAGGATTTAGAGGAATCTGCCCCGACTCTGGTTAGAGCTACACGGTTGTAATACTACAGCCGTAAGGCTCTAATAGGCAGCCAACTTGCCTGCAAAAAACAAACCAAGTTGGCTGCAGAGGGGTGAGGCTCAAGATCTGTTGAGCCGGATTTTAGAGTCTCATTAATGGGAAGTGACAGGAAAGAAAATGAGGTATAAAAAGAAGAAAAAAATTGAATCAGAAAGAGGGGGATTCTAGAGAAAAATTAGAATTGAAAATTAGAAAGGGAGAAAGTTGAAAAAAAAAGAGAAAAATAGAGTAAGGGAGGAAAACCAGAGGAGAGACCAGAAACTAGACATTAAAACACACACCAGAAGTAGAGAAACACATTCTTAACCGTACCACATTTATCTGGACTTGTTCTCGGGTTCATTCGGATCGATTACGACTCATTTTCGGTATTTTGGATGGTTTCCGGTATTCTAAGGGCATTCTGACCTTTCAATCCACTTCCGGGAGTTTAATACACTGGAACAACAACAAGGTAAACTCTGAAAGGCCTTAAATTATGTTCATTGCTTGTTCATGCATTTTCTTCTCTGTTTTATCAATTTTTGGAAAGCTGACTGCCCAGCTAGAGCCGCACGGCTGTGTTTGCTTTGAACACAGCCGCCACACGGCTGTGTTCTTCCTGGCAGAAATTGGAAAAGGCCCCAACGACTGAAAGCAGTCCGTATAATCTATTTCAGTCTATACGCATCTGTGCATTACAAAATTTTTGTTTTCGGATTTCAAATTGCACGGATGTGAGATTTTTGGTTTCCTGGATTTTGATTTTCTGGAATTCAGGGTCGTTCGATCCAAATCGGATCCGTTGTCTAGCATTAGTGGACCCCCAGGCCCTACGAAAAATCCTTAGAAAACATCGAAAACGAGTAAAATAGTGATTTTCAAAAAGAGAAAACCGATTTCAGGTTCTGGTTATTACAGCCACACGGCTGTGGTTGTTAAAGCCGCACGGCTGTAGTTTCCAGAAGGAGGCAGAATCATGGGACGACCCGCACGGACATCGTCGCGTGATGCTGTCTTCAGAATCAAACTGTTTTTGGCATGTTTATCGTTTTTAGACCCTAGATGTATGTCGAAGTTAGGAAACCCACACGAACGGAACCCCGAGTTCCTGGATAACTCACCTGCTAAAAGGGAGAAATTTGCATGAAACCGAGTCAAATCGTTTTTCAAAACTATTTTCTAGCACAAAATCTACAGGGCATTTCGAAACCGTTTTCTAGGTCTAGTCGAGCCAACTGGTCGAGTTGACCCGACTATCCCCAAAATGCATGCCTCTGCTCCTAAAAATCCTAATTCTGTCCTGTTGTGAGTCCTATTCTGTGTTTATAATATAACTATACTAACCATCTGTTTTGCAGCTTTTAGTTTTTCTTTTTATTATTTTGAATGTATTTAATAGATTAACTCTTGTATCTTAGGCGTTTGTAATTTTTAGATCTCCATGTATCTAGGCGTTTGTAATGTGAGGATGAGAGTTTTCCTTTTTGTTCTATTTGGTTGTATAAGCTGGCCTCTATTTCTTTGGATCATTTGGATGCTTGTTTACTTTTCTACGCTTTATTATTCTGTAATTTATTTCCGTCATCTATATGAGCATCGGTTGATGATTAAACATAAATGGATAGAGAAAGATAATAAGTGAATAAAATATGGTAATATAAATTAGAAAATGAATACAAGCTTAAGGTTGAATAGGTAAGTTACCCGAACGCTAAATCTCTGGATTAGGTATAGTAGTCTACGCTCGTTAGGGAGCTATACCGGAATTTCCCGGAAGAGCTGATCCGGGTGGCGACTCTGTCACTGGTCTCGAAATTTAGGTTTTGAGGTCTTTAAGTAATAAAATGGGATTTTCTAAAGTGTAAAACCAGTTTGCCAAAACTCATATTTAAATAAAAGGATTTCCTAAATAAATCAATGTTCTTCCTAGAACAAGATAATTAAACCCCGTTTTCCAAAAACAAAAACATTCAAATCCAAGTCTCTTTCCCCGATTCGCTTCGCCTCATTCCTTCCTTATTAGGTCATCCGCTCACAGTGGCGACTCCACGGGGGATAAAAGTTTGTTAAAAAGTTCTTATTAAAACTTAAAGAAATTAGGTAACTACTGAAATATAACCTCGCTCGCAATCATTTTACTAGCCTATAGAACCATATTCAATTCGCACTTGCATATCGTGAAATTTTCTTCTTCTTAACCTCTCAAACTCACTAATCAGCCCGGTTTACTTCAAATTATGACCTACCTCTTCCGCAAGGATTGGAGGCATCCGAAGGGGTAAACCACTCATAGCACCGCATGAACCTTACATCATGTTTTATGATGAGGAGTGTATTCTCGCTATGGGAACCTGTACGACCCTTGGTTTTGACTTTGGCCCACATGTAATGACTTAGCAACTTCCCCTTAAGATTACCAAAACATAAAATTGAAAGAGTACGCCTTTGGTACCCCCATTTAGTGCCAAAGAGACCCAACACCTAGGAAGAATGTGGATTGATTGAAAGGAGGAATAAGGTTGGAAGGGTGAGCATATTATTGCGTGCGCTAATGTTTGCTCTGTAATGGTTTTATTTGACCTTCTCACGAAGCATCACACATGCATAATCATCCATGTGCCATTCTAATTATATCTTTGTGTAGCCATGACATTCTATTTGTGTGCCACATGCATCTCGTGTGTGACATTTTCACGAAGCATACATCATCCCTATATGACATGCATCCTAACCACATCTTGGTGCAGCCATTTGCATTTTGTATGACATGGACATTCATATCGTCTCATTGCAATTAGTATAAGGACATTCTAAGAATGCCTATCATGGTCATTTCATTTCATATCAGGTGTCCCAAAACTACCCATGTTCTATCCGTGCACTGGTTTGCACTTGGCCATTCCACAATACCATGTCATTTACTAAGGGACCACAATGGTCTTAGGCCTATTTTAGTGTGGCAGGTCACATGATATCATTACATGACATCATAACATCATAACATCATCGTTGGTGGCACAATGATGCCGAGGTCCTGTTTGTGTTGCGTGATGCACATCAGGTTGTCTCATAACATTGTTGAATCATTTAAGGTGCTCCGCTAATATCGAGTTATTACACATACATGGGCATATCATGACATCGTTAAATCATGCAAGGTGTTCCACGAACGCCGAACTTCCGTCCGTGTCTTGATTCACACGTGGCTTGACTGCAACATCATTTCATATCGGATGCCCTAAAAGAGTCAAAACTCTATCCGTGGGATGGTCTCCAAGTGACCATTTCATATCACTTCATTGACCTACAAAGCGTCGAAACTCTATCTGTATGTCAGCGCACACACAACCATTTCATGACATCCACTAGGTGCCCCAAAAGAACCAAACCTTTGTCCGCGTGTCGTCTCACACGTGACCCTCCTTTTACATGGCAATGGGCATTCTTGGAACATCCAAAATAAAAGGATAAAAACAAAGGAAGTCATATTCATTATCGCTCTCATTCATGAAGTATCATTCAACCATGATCATCCCATGATCATACCATTCACGTCATTTAATACGTCGTGTCTAGGGTCATGACATCCATCCACGATGCTAACTCTATGCTGAATGTGTAGTTTGGAGTTGAACTTCAAAGCGACTAGTGTGAGTTGAATTAGGTTCCAGTCAACCAGTTCAATTAGTCCAATCAGAATCAGTAACAGAGGAGGAAGTCAGGGTCAGTTCAGATTCGGAGTCAGATCAGGAATTTAAGGGACAGTTGCCTTCCTTACCAGTTGACAGTCAGTTCATGTTAGAAGAAGTAGATAGAACGGAAATGGCCCAAGCTGGATCTAGTGGAGGGATGCCTTTTAACATGAATGCATTCATAAATGCCTTCTTGAATTCGGACTAGTTCAAAGCTACTATTGGAGAGCAGGTGCAACCAGCGATGACCACCAATATGGGTCAGACTAGTCAACCAATCCAAGCCACAGTCAAGAATAAGGGGAATGTTGTTCAGGGAGCCCCCAACTGGGGAAGAAACATTATTGGTAGTAGTAGGGTGGCTATTCCATACGAGGAAATTAATCGTCAGTCTGAAGAAGACGAGGCTTTTGTGAGGGCGAGGGAGGCCTCGATTAAGACGGCTACTGAAAAGCATCTCAAGGAGAAATTCTCTGATTTTGAAGCACTGCAGTCGAAACTGAAAGAGATGGCACATTATAACCCTGTCAGGTGTGCAGACCTAGCTGCTCTGTTTGGCAGAAGGAGGAGAGCTACTCCCAGTTGGTTTCCAGATGCCATACTTACCTCCGTACATTAGAAAAGGTGTGAGCGGATGACAATTTTTTGGAACACGCGATGAAGCGAGAACTAGGGATTTTCTTTTTGTGTGATGAAGTATGGTTTTGAAAACAAGTCTTAATCTTTCTTAAGCAAACTTTTCATTTTATTGGGAAAACCCTTTTTATAAAAAACTTAATTTTAAGTGTGAATTTTGGAAAATAGGTTTTTTAGAAAATCCCAATTTGAACTTAAAGATCTGAAACCTAATTTTTGAGATTAGATACAAAGTCGCCACCCAGATCAGCTCATCCGGGAAATTCTGATACAGCTCCCTACCAAGTGTAGACGTGGTACCTAATCCAGAGATTCAAGGTTTGGGCAACATATCTACTAATCCTCACTTGTTTCCAATTATTATTTCATAATATGATATGACATCCATATAATTCTACCCATTTTATCTTCGTTTATTTTTAGTTAATGCTCATACAAATGACATAAATATAAACCGTAAATAAAGTGCAGAAAAGTAAAAGTGCGGGAAAAGTAAAGTAATTGCCAAATTATACAACCCGAAAAAAATAAAAACTCTCATCCTCACCATTTACAATCGCCTATAATACACAATGATCTAAAAAGTATAATGCCCTAGATACACGAGATAATCTATTAAATACATCAATAATGAAAAATAAAAATAAAGAAAGCTGCATCCAAATACGGTTACTACAAATAAATAAAGCACACCAGGGACTCACATAAGACAGAATAGGGATATTTTGGGAAACGGGATCATGCATAAAAGGGATAATCGAGGAGTCCAGATGACTACTCGATTAGACCAGGAAAACGCTTTATGAAATGCCCTGTAAATTTCTGTGATTGAAAACCAGTTTTGAAAATAATTTAGCTCATTTTACATGCACTTTCCAACTTTTAGTGGGCCAGATATCCCAGAACCCGGGGGTTCCATTCGTGAGTGGGCCTAAATTAAACATCCATCTAAGTTCTAAAAATGTAAACACGCCAAAAATCTTTTTTGAATAGAAAGGAGACACAAAATTACAAGTTAGAGGCACAAAAGGGCAAAACTGTAATTCTGCTTCTTCAAACTATAGCTGAGCGGCTGTAGGGTATCACAGCTGCGCCATTGTAGTGGCTGGGGCGGCTGTAACACCTACAACCGAGCATCTGTAATGCTCCAGAATCAACTTTTCGGCTTTCTTTTCTTGTTTTGAAAATCATTTTGGAATTTTGATGGTTTCAGGCAATCTGGGATTTCTAGAAACTCATAATATTCCATAAAACAGATCTAGATCGGATCGAATGAGTCCGAAAATCCCTAAAAACCTGAAATCATCAAATTTCAATCCCACATCCATCAATAAAAACCTGAAAACCATGAATATAATCATATATGGATGTAATTAGACCGAAAATATTCATGAAAAACACATTGGATTTGAAAACGGAAGCGTTATAGGTCGATTTAGGGCATTCGGAGCTTCTGCCTTAGAGATTACAGCCGAGCGGCTGTAATCAGAATAATACAGCCGTGCCACTGTATATTACAGCCGCGCGGCTGTAATATAGCCGAGCGGCTATGATCATCAGATGGGGCTGCTATAGTTGGGTTCACTTCTAGATTTGATAAAAACGCAAAATCATAAACAAAAATACCTAGAACAAATCAAAAGGAGTTTTTAAGGCCTCTTAGGATATACCTTGTCTGTGTTCCAGCATTTTGGATCACAAAGAACGGATTCAGACGTCGAAAAATGCCTTGGAATCACAAACAACCTGAAATCGTTTACGGTTTCCAAAGCCCGAACGAAAACCCGAATCAAATCAAATGAATGCTAAACTTATCAGAACCACCCCAGAATGCTAATTTTCAGGGAATCCTAATCTTTTCTAGAGATTAAATTGAATTTTTTGATAACTAAAGACTGGATTATTTGATTTCTCTCTTTTCTCTCTCTAAAATTCCCAAAGAAAACCCTAATTTTGTATGTTTTTGTTGTAGAGAATAATTCTGACCTCTGTTGTGTGTTCTATTTCTTACCTAATTCGTTTCTGGCTTTTATATCCTCCAAATTAGGCCAAAAATCCGAATTAAATACTGATTTTGCCCTAATTAGGAAATCTGATAATTACAGCCGAACGACTATAGTGATCAGACTTGCCTAATTTCACTTATTTTCTCTTTTCTCTTCGGTTTTCTCAAACACTCATTCTACCTTCTTCGGGGCTTTGCACCAAAACTTGTCACACATATTCGGGTCATCCGAGACGTCTCCAAAGTCATTTCGGTCATTCCGAATCCGCTTCACATTTATCTATGAAAAAGGTAATAAGGGTTTTCATCATCAAGGTCGGGAAAAAACCCTTGCTCACAAGCTGCCCCTCACGTGACCAAAGTCGAATTAAACAGGTGCTTGTGCCCGATCAAGTTTGGTCTCACGATAGGGAGCACGGTGAGAAGGAAAAGAGGACGTAGCTGGTGGTTCTCCTCGTGCTGACCTGCTTTGACATTTGTAGGGACTTGTCTCGGTTGATTCACGAAACAGCGGTCTTGCCTAAGTTGATTTGATTTTTCAGGAACTTACTTCGACTCCGTTGCGAAGCATAGGACTTTGCCCAAATTGATTCGATGCTCTCTAGGGACGTGCTTCAACTCTATTGCGAAGCAGAGGACTTTGCCTAGATCGGATTAATTCTCTAGGGATGTGCTTCGATTCCATCATGAAGCAGAGGACTTTGCCCAGATAGGATTGGCTCTCTAGGGACATGCTTCGACTCCATTATGAAGTAAAAAACTTTGCCCGGACTGAATTCTCCTTATCATTTGGTGTTCATGAAAAGGAAGGGTATTTTGGTAATTTTGTAGCTTGGAGAGTTGGTATCCTTTAGAGGAAGGGTACTTTGGTCATTTGGCTCCTCGTGGGGCTTATGTCACAAAAAGAAATGAGTTTTAGTGGTTTGGTATCCCTTTTAATGAGGAAAAGGATATTTTGGTCATTTGGTAGCTTGGTGGCTAACAAAGGGTATTTTGGTCATTTCACCTCTAGTGGAGCTTGTGTCACTAGGGGAAGAGATATTTTGGTGATTTGGTCTTTCGTGTAGCTTATGTCGTTAAAGGAAAGGTGTTTTGGCCATCTGGTAGCTTGGTTACTGACAGAAGGGCATTTTGGTCATTTCACTCCTAGTGGGGCCTGTGTCACTGAAGGAAATGATAATAGTATTTCCCGTGAAGCTCGTGTGGCTAGGTAAAGGTGCTATGGTGATTTGAGAAGCTTGATCATCCCCTTTGATGTTTTGAAGTTGTTTCGGGCGCGTATTCGTTCCTTGATCGATAATTTTGGAAACAAAAATTTTTGTCCCTTCGATCAACAATGAATACGGGCTGAATATCTTTCCCCTTGATACCTGTAAGACATGAAAATTACCTTTCACGGGATCAAATTGGCATAGAATAAGTTTTGAAAAATGAAAGAATGGAAATCTTGAAAAATAGCAAGCTACAGCCGCTCGACTGTAGTGATGGGTAAGATGTGGCTTTCAAAAGGCCACAAAACATATGGTAGACCATTTTCCACTTGAGTCCGAAAACCACTCTCCTCTCTAAGTGACTTTCTTACTTCAAACCCTTTTAAACCTTTGAAATCATGAGGCGAAAGATGCGTAGAGTCCTCCGACCCCGTTCCTCCTATCCAACCCTCCTTTCAAACGAGGTTTTCTATCCTGGAGGGGAATTTTACCTTAACTTTTAAACACACAGAGAGTGTTTATAGGCTAACGGAAGATGTCGAGTACTGTGGAGTAAAGATCGACGCTCCAGTGCCCATCCAACTCTAGATTTCGAGTTATGCCTTCATGAATCCGGTTAGTTTTCTTGAATTTCCCCTTTTTTCCAAAGTTTGGAATTTCTAAAAAATTAGAGAAATTAGTCTATAATAGGTGAAATTGATGCTTGATTTGAGTAGAAAATGCCCCTAGGATGCTTAGTTGTTGATTTGGGTTGAGTTAGGACAATATTTAACTGAAAAACGAACGAATTTATGGTTGGCCGAAATTTCCCAGTTACAACCACCCCAGAGGATGGTTACAGTTGCACGGTTGTAACCATGAGGACTACATCCATACGACTATGAACTCCTACAGCCAGACGGCTGTAGTTGGCACACTTAAGGCCGCCAGATTTTTTACGATTCTAAGGGTTTTTTTTTAATTTTTATGATGTGTATGCATTCTAAAAAGCTCATAAAATCCCTGATTATTGAGTTTGCAGGTGAGATCAGGCCATTGCAATAGCGGATCGATTGTGGAATCTTTGAAGTGGTATAAATGGCTCCCTGTAAGAGTGAAGGAGATAGTGAATTCTACTGCTCTGCAGTGGTTGATTCGGAGCATGACCATTACTACTCCTCGGACGAGTCGAGGACTTTTGGCTGCGCTTTTGGAGAGGTGGATGGACACCACCTATACATTTTATTTCCCATCCTAAGAGTATACGGTGACTCCGAAGGATATTGTGGCTATCACCGGACTTCCTTTCTCTGAGCAGGTGATCCATTTCAACCAGATTTTTGCACATAATGGGTACCGCCAGGAGTTAGTGGCTATGCTCATTGGGATTGACTCCCCTGATAGCCGGATCCCATGTAAGAGCCTCCGGGATTACTGGATGAGGTGATAGACTGAGCTCCCAGAAGGGACTACTTTTGAGGCTCTCGATGAGAGGAGGTACGCGAAGGCCTTTCTACTACATGCTCTTTTCACCCTCCTATTTTCCACAGGCTGGAGTAGTTTGAATCTGGCCGTGTTGCCATTCTTGATTGACCTAGAGTCTGTGGGGACTCTTAACTGGGGTCGAGCTACCTTGGCCCAGCTTTACTATTCTCTTGACCTCTGTGCTCGAGGCTCTCATAAGGAGCTGAAGGCCTTCTGGATTCTGCTGTATGTGAGTATCTTGGACCCTTTATCTTAAGATTTTGCTTTCCTATGCACGTTTCCTGGATTGTTATCAATTTTGCTTTCATACTTCTTCTGCAGGTTCGGGCCTATGAATACTGCTTTGTTCCCCCCCGGTAGTGCAAGTTCCTGATGGCTATAGGCTGGCCAAATTTCCCCATCTTAGACGGTGGCTGGGGTTTGTCTGGAGTGACGTCGATAAAATCAGGCTGAGTGTTGCCATGCTTTGAGAGAGATGACGTTTGCTGGGGTATGCATTTTTTTTTTATTCTCTGACTTTCTGATTCTAGATCGTCAAGGCCCCTTGGAGGTGAGAGGGGGATAACTTGCCCCAACTACTTCGAGATGCACAGGCGCTGTCGAACAGACGCTTTGTGATGGAGTGCTCCTTTGGGCAAGTGGTACTCGGTGAGAGGGTCCACGATTGGCGCTCCAGTCCTGAGGCACGTAGGATCCCAGCTGCTTTGCCAGTGGGCTTATTCTGGCCTCACCTTCTGTCTCTTGAGCTACATCCAAACCTATATGGTGCTGGCTATGAGGCGGGTAGTGTGGATGGCGACTATCGCCAGTTCATCATCACTCATCTGCTTCCATTTACCACTGATGCGGGTGCTGGGGTATTTTCTAAACCCTTTTCCATTTTTTTTTACATCATCTTCTTAACTGACTTCAGCTGTCCTCGAGAGGAGGACATGCATGCCCACCCTCACCCGCTAGGGGGGCAGACATGAGATCTGCTGCTGGCTTTGCTCGGACCACTGGGGCGGGCTCTGCCGTTGGAGCGGAGGACGTTCCCATTCCTCCTTTTCAGGCTCCTCAGGCCCCTCATGTTGAATATCTGCATGGTCAGCTTGAGTTCCCGATTGAGAGCACCATTCAGTTGTTCGACGAGTCCCGGCAGTCTTATCGAGCCGACCTCCATCTCCAGGACCATTCTTTCCCGCCGACCATTCCTGAAGGCACCACACATGTGAGTATCTTTGCTTTTCTACATTTTGCCTCTTTTCTGATTATTTGTCATTAATTGATCCCTTTGAATGTGATCTCTGTAGATCCCAGTGATGTAGGGAATGTACATGAGCTAAGCCATCAATGCACTGAGGGTGCTCTCCTTCCGAGATAATGCTGTTTTGATTGTAAGTACCTGTATTTGGCTTTAAATTTATGTCTGGATGTATGCATGTATGTATGAATGTATATGCATGTGATTATGATGCTCTCCATGCTTTGCTCGGTGTAAACAACGATTGGGATCAAGTACCGTGAATGACCAGTTGCGGCGTCGAGTCACTGAGCTGGAGGTTATGAACCAGACCTTCGGAGATCGGGCTGACGATTGGGATCCCCAGATGGGACACACAGGTGAGAACCTGAGTGAGAGCCCAACTGATGATCAAGGAGATGGCAGGGATGATGGTGACGATACAGGCTTTGACTCTTCTTAGGCTCATTTCCCCTTTTTTTTTGTGATGTATTGACCCGTCTGTGGGTTATTTCTTTTTACATTATGGCCTTTGCATGGGTCTAATTCTGTGATGTACTTGATGCTTGAATGATTTGTGTATGATATTTGCATCTTTTAGCCATTGAAATTAGAGCCTTTGATTGTGTATTTCTCTGCATTTCCATGTCTTTATTGCTCCTTGGTTCAATTTAGTTGGGTCCGGGACATGTTCCGGAGTCTTTAGACTTTATTTTCCTTGGAAAACTGCCCCTGGAACCTATAGCCGCGCGTCTATAATCATCAGAAATCATACAAAGATATAGACAAAGTGTTGTTTGCATTACAGCCGTGCCACTGTGACATTATAGCCGCGCCACTATGACCTACAGCCACGCCACTGTAGTATGCTATAGCCGCTTGGGGCATCAGAACCACCCACATCGAATTTCAACCCTTCTTTAATACATCCGCCCTCCTATGAGTATCACAGCCACCCAGCTTATTACAACAGCGCCACTATAGGGCATCATAGCCGCCCCACTCACCATAGCCGCCCCACTTCATTCTTCAGCCTTTCTTCTTCTTCCACTTCCCTTTCGGCATGGATCAGCTCCGAGGACGACTTCGAGACTATTGGGGTACGACCCGTTCTTCTAATTAGGCCTTGCTTGCACCCTTTGGCTTGCAGTACCTTGGGTTCTACACTGCTTTGACTCCAAACCGGGTCTTCTTGGATACAGCTACCAGCTTTTGGGATCTGATGGATCATGCCTTTTGCTTTGCTAATCAAGAGTTATGCCCCTTGGTAGAGGAGTTTAGTGCTATCCTCTGTGTTCCCTGCCCTCGAGGGGTCTGGTTAGCTGTTTCTGATCCCGACTCGGATGACATTCATGCATTGTTGAGTCAATTTGCTTCGGTGCACTTACTGGTAGGCCTGTTTCTCCTAGACTCAGCCTTTCTGTTATAGCTGATTTATGTTTTTCTTTGCCCCCTACTGCCCTTGGCTGGGCTCCGCTGATGAGTTTGCTGCTGATGGCATGCTACTTGTGCGAGTCCCGAGATGTCACTTATGGTCTTAGATTAGCCTCAGTGGTGACTCAGCTGGCTCAAGGTGTGCCACCTATGGGGGTTGCTTTGGCTGAGACACTGATCCACTTGGATTCTATCCACTCTGATTCTCCTGTTGAGAGCTATGGATTCCCCTTTTTGCTTCAGGTATGCTTCTGCATTGTGCTTTCTGAATTCGAATATTCGCTACCCCTTTCTATTTGACTAACCCATATGTAGATGGCTGTTAGAGAAGCTGAGCCTCCTAAGCCCTCCTCCACCTCATCCGAGATACAGCCCAAAATGTTATTGGTCTCAGTGCATCGAGCTTCCAGATTTCAGTTTTATGTCCATGGAGCACTGGTTTGATTGGCTGAGGAGGTAGACTGATGCCTTAATTCGATGGTTTTGCTTTTGGTGGGATATTTCTGACATGACTACTGAGACCTGGGCTGGAGGTGTCCAACTGCTTGGATTGACCCATGTGACTTTCTACTCTCCTGCTCGGCTATGCAGATAGTATGGTCAGCTGCAGGGGGTCCCTCGATCTTTGTGCACCACTTCGGAGTGTTTACACCATAGTGGCCTCGACATATGCAGCATCAGTGGATGCATCCTCCTTGCATCAAGATTCTGAGGTATGATAGTGTTGCACCTATGGAGACAGATGCTCGCTATAGAGCTTGGCTGACGAATCTGATTGCTTGCCCCACTAGGCATAGATGTGAGGCACTGACTCTTCGGTACCTTAGTCTTTAGAGGATTAGGATTACCAGAGCTGGTTACTACTGTATAACTTTTATTCTGTTTTATTTCTTGTCCTAATTTTTGCATAGGTCGCCATGTTTGGGTTTTCGGCCTATTGGACTGTCTTTATTTTTGCCTGAACTACCCTTTTAGGTTTTCAATTCAGCAGATTTTTTTTATGATGTGCAATCTGTGAGATGTGCAAGAGATATGAAGCCAATTACCTATAGAATAATCTAAATTGCAATTAAACTCGAGACATTTAAGCGGATAGAATCAAACATTCATTCATTCATACATACATAATGTTTTAGCACAATGTACATCAGTGATGGTATACATCTCGACTCAATCCACGCTTGCCACCAACCGGTCTTTGCAGATTTTCCAGCTGATAGTCCTTGCCTCTTGTGAGCGGGTTCCTCCCGGTCTCGGTGATGAGAATTCCCTAATTACCTATAGATCGGACGGGCTCGAACGGGGTTTGGAAGCGACCAGAATGCTGCCTAGGGAATCTCAGACGACCTGAAAACTAGGCTGCCCACGATCTGAAGACCCAAAAAGGTCTCTCGAATCATTCCTAGGGTTTGGTTTGCATGTCTGACTTTTCAAAATTCTGCCCTGACTCTTGGTTGAATCGGGCGGCTCTGGTTTGTTGAACCAGAGCCCGCCGACTCTAACTAAAGCTGTACGGCTATAGTGCCAACTACAGCCGGCCGGCTCTAGTGGGCAAGAACAGTTGCTCTACAAAGCAGAGCAACTTGTCTTGGCAGCGAAAGTTTTGGCAGATTTTCAGAAAATCAGACGGCTGATTGATGGAACGGGAGAGAGAGGCAGATAAAAGAGAGACAAATGAGAGAGAGAGGAGGACTTTCAGAGGGAGGGACTTTCGGTTCTAAAGCAAAAAGAATTATTTCCCACAAACTTTGCTAAATTAAAATCATTTCCCCGGGCCCGCTTCGCCGCACTTATCTTAATTTATTCTTGATGGAGAAGGTCGTCCGCTCACAGTGGCGACTCCGCTGGGGATGTCGTTTCTCAAAATGTTTTTTCTTAAAAACTTAAGGAACTGAGGAAACTATTGAAATATAACCTCGCTGGTATTCTTTTATCGATTTATAAACATCATATTTATTCATTCCTTTGCATATCATGATATTTTCTTCTTCTCAACCCCTCGAATACACTGTTTCACCCCGGTTTACCCAAGAAAGTGGCCTACCTCTACCGCCAGGATTGGGGACACCTGACGAGGTAAACCACTCATAGCCTCGCATGACCTTACATCGTGTTCTACGGTGGGGAAGTGTTTATTCATTATGGGAGCCTGTACGACCCTTGTTTTTGACTTTGGCCCACATGTAATGGCTTAGCAACTTCCTCTAGGATTACCAAAACTTAAATTCAAAATGAACATTGAGTGTGGGCCTTTGGTATCCCCCGTTGATGCCAAAGAGACCCAATACCTAGGAAGAGTTGCGAGACCAATCGAATGGAGAAATAAGGTTGGAAGGGAGCGCATATTTTTGCGTATGCTAAAGTTTGTTTTGTGTTGTCTTTCCTTTCCTTTTTACCTTTCATAAAGCATCCAAAATGCATAATCATCTCATGTGCCATTTCTTATCACATTTTTGTACAACCATCTTTAAATACATATGCATATGTGTGACATTTACATTGAACACATCTTCGTGCAGCCACAATATTTTACTCGTGTGACATACATACACATCCTGTATGCCAACATTTCTATGAGACATACACGACTTCATTCCATGTGTCACGCATTCTAACCATGTTTTCCTGCAGCCACTTATATGTTTGTGTGACATACGCATCCATTCCATCTCATTCCATCTCACCTATTTGGGGATGTTCTAAGAATGCCCATCATGATCATTTCATTTCATCTCATGTCGGCTACCCCAAAACTACCCGATTTCCACCCGTGCATCGAATTGCACTCGGCCATTTCACAAAATATCATATCATTCAATAGTAGACCACAATGGTCCTAGATTTGCTTCTGTGTGCCAGTTCGCATGTTGCCATCATATGACATCACGTTCCTTCATCATAGGTGTCCGGGTGATGCCAAGTCCTATTTGTGCATTATGGTTCATATCGAACCATCTCATAACATTGTGAAATCATTCGAGGTGCTCCCCGAGTACCGGATCAGTACACATATAGGAGTATATCATCACATTATCAAATCATGAAAGGTGTTCCACGAACGCTGAACCCCTGTCCGTGCCTCGAGTTACACGTGACTTTCCTGCAACATCATTTCATATCACATTGCTTCAAAAGTATTAGAACTCTGTTTGTGGGGCAGCTCCCATGCGACCATTTCACTTCATGCTATCAACCTACAAAGTATTGAAACTCTGCCCTTGTGCCGACTCACACATGGCCATTTCATAATAATTCATTAGTTCCCCCAAAAGCGCTGACTTTTTACCCGTGTGACGGTTCACACATGTTTTTCTTTGCGTTATTCTTACACAGCATCGGGCATTCTTGAAACGTTCGAAATAAGGAATTCGTGCCCATTATTGTCTTAATTCACAAAGCATCAAATGCAAATAATCATCTGTATGTCATTCATGTTTTGTATAATCGTTCCCAAGGTATCAACATTTGTGTAGCATTGATACTAACCGCATTCTTCTACAACCATGATACTTTATTCCCATGTGCCATGTACATATTGTGTTAACTTTTTCCACGAAACATGCAAGGCATTAATTTGTGTGTGTGTTAGATGTATTAATCCCGCCTTTGTGTCTCTTCGATCCTTTATTTGGGTGACATATGCATTCATTCCTTACATGCATGACATCACCTCGTATGTCATGCATCCTAACCACTTTTTTTTGCAGCCATCTGCATTTTGGATGACATCTACATTTGTTCTTTGCACGCATAACATCATCTTGTATGCCATGCATCCTAACCACATCTTCTGCAGCTACCTGCATTCTGTGTGACATGTGCATTCACACCATTTCATATCATTACTCCTAACAAAGGACATCCCAAGGATGCTCATCATAATCATTTCATTTCACAATAGGTGCCCTAAAGTCACCTGTGTTTTGCCTGTGTCTTGGTTCACACTGGGTCACTTCTACATTCCATTCATTAGGAGACCACAACGGTCCTAAATCTATGATCATGTGGAAAGTCACATGATAAGCATTACACTACATCTCATCTATCTGTCTGTTCCCGGTGTCATTGGGATACCGAGATCTCGCTTGTAAGTCATGATCCATATCAGATTGCTCATAACATTATCGAATCATCCAAGGTACTCCATGAGTGCCTAGTTAGTACATATATAGGGGCATTCCATGACACTACTAAATCATGCAAGGTGTTCCACGAGGGCTGAATCTTTGTCCGTGTCTCAAGTTACACGTGACTTGTCTGTAACATCATTTCATGTCAGATGCATCAAAAGCATCAGAACTCTGCTTGTGTTTCGGCGCACACATGGTCATTCCATAACATCCATTAGATGCCTCAAAAGCTTCAGAACTCTGTCCGTGTGCCAGCCACGCGTGACCATTTCATGACATCCACTAGGTGCTCCAAAGGCATCGAACCTATGCCCGTGTGCGGGATCACACGCCGTCTGTTTGCATTGCCTTTTTGCATAGCATAGGGGTATCCGCGGAACGTCCAAAATATATAATGGGGTAAATAATCTTCATTCTTATCTCCAACCGTTTGACACCATTCAATCGCATCAACCCATGACCGCTCATCTCATTCATACATAAACACAAGGCGCTCCTCGAGCGCCGAAACTCGGCTCATGTACCAAGCACATTATCTCATGCCATTTCAACACATAAAAGCCTAAGGTGCTCCTCGAATGCCGTAAAACAATTCACATGCCAAGCACTCTGTTCTATCTCACCTTATATCATACTTCATAATCCAAAGTACTCCCTGAGTGCTGAAGATTATGTTAGATCATCATGCATATACACACCACCATAGCATTTAACTCTCCCTCACAAGTCATATCTTGCTTTGATCTGTGGACACCCCAGTGTGTCATTCTTCCCGGGGGCATAACTATGCACCCTATCTCAACTTCCCTTGCAAGCAATGACTTGCTTCGATCCGTGGACACCCCAGTGTGTCGTTCTTCCCAGGGGCATAACTATGTGCCCTATCTTAACTTCCTTCGCAAGCAATGTCTTGCTTCGACCCGTGGACACCCCAGTGTGTCATTCTTCCTATGGGCATAACTATGCACCCTATCTTAACTTCCTTCGCAAGCAATGTCCTGCTTCGATCCGTGGACACCCAGTGTGTCATTCTTCCCGGGGGCATAACTATGCACCCATCTCAACACTCCTTGTAAGCAATGACTTGCTTCTATCCATGGACACCCCAGTGTGTCATTTCTCCCCAGGGGCATAACCATGCACCCTATTGCAAGTACTACTTGTTCGATCTGTGGACACTCCCGACTGTCATTTTATCCCTGTGTGTATATTTATACACCATGTTTTCTTTTAGCATGCATCATCCCCACCAGCATCCATTGCATCTGTATGGTTGATCTCCGATAGTATAGCATGACATGGCATTACATGACATCGCATTTGCAACTCACCATCCATGCATTTGCATAACACGTCACACATATTCATGCATATATAGTTTCCTATTTGGTATCTGCCAGTCGAAACTGATAAGTGCTCTGACCAGGGGGAAAGGACCTTAAGAATGGCCAGACCACAGAACGTCAACACCATAGCAGATGTGGTGGAAGACTATGTCACTTCACCACAATTCCGGAAGGCAGTTAGGGAGGAAGCCGCAGCAATGTTAAGAGAAATGCTGGGGGATGATCTTGACAGAATAGAGAAGTTGATGACGAGATGCACTGAGTTGGAAACCCGGGTGGCAGAGCTCGAAGGGAAAATAAGAGACATGATGAACACGGGCTCCAATGTTGGCATTGATAAGGAGCAGAACTTCAAAATTGCCAACACTCCTTCTCGACACCTCAAAGAGCCCTCTCACCAAAATTTGGGCTTATCGGGGTCGTCCAATGAAGGAGAACTAGAAAGACCTCTTAACACCAGCGCCAACATTGACTCTGTTTCGCGACAAATCTAGAGTTTGCCTCCTGAAGACAAATGGGCAGTCGCATCCTCTAGGCCTCGTTCAGTGACCAGACTATTTGCCATCTGCAGAAAGATGGGCCTGTTGTAAAGTGTCCAACCATACGTGGTGTCAACACCAGAACAAAAGGATAACTACTGCAGCTATCATGTGATAGCAGGCCACCGGACTAATGAATGCGTCGCTCTGCGAAGGAGGATCAAGAGGCTGGTCGATGAAGGAAAATTGAGGGTGCCGTTTGCCTCTAACGAGCGATCAGGGGCAATCAAGGAGACCACCAAGGACATTCCTCAATCCTTCCAAGGAGAGGAATATGATGAAGAGCTATAGGGTCTGATATAATGAGAATGGGACAATGGTACTGAAATCGAGGCAGTGACTAGTCGAGGGGCAAAAAAAAAAAACCTCGGAGCTGTCCTTTTTATAAGGAACTCATTTTTGTTGCTATGGTGTATTAATATCATTTTGAATGCAATGCATTTTGTTATTTCCTTACTTATGTGGTGATTGCATGTATATGGCATTGCGCATGCATTTGAGCATCTAACATGACATATCAAACACGCATAGCATCAAAACGCATAACATTAATCTGAATACTATAGGGAACTTAAAAGTGAATCTGGCCCTGACTTAACTCTCTCTTGAAATGTGAGCTGGTGAGATAGATAAAATGATTTGACGGCACCATCTCGGCCGAGACATCTGCTGATCCAACTCTGTGATCCTTGAGAGACGCTACTAGTCCTGCCCCCAAAACTTCAACAGGAACAGCACACACGATAACTAAACTATTCTAAACCGAAAGCCATCCTTTGAAACTCCACATCCTACCCCAAAAAGAAGAAAGCTCTCCTTGAGGCAAAATCAAATCTACAAAGCCCTCCTAGAGGCAATTAAACCCGAGAAGTCCTCCCAGAGGCAAAACTTGGTCTCATATCCCAAGAGGGCATCTCGAGCCAAAACCCTAAAGCTAAAATTCCCAATTTCACCAAAATCTCCAACCCTCGGAGTGTTCAAATGGCTTTCATCACCGTTATCACCCACCCTGTGCAAAATGCTGAAGCAATTTCTGTTGTAGTGCATACATTATCTTGTTCGTGTGACATTCATATGTGCATGACATTACGCATGCATTGTTCATCCAAAAAGCATATCAAACACATGACATGCATGAATTTGAATGCAGCAGGAAAACCAACAGGTGGCAACAGTTTAGGCATAGTCCTAAAAAAAATATAATAATAATAACAATAATAATAATAATAATAATAATAATAAATACAAAAAGGGGATCTCATAGAATTAAAGAGTAATCTTCAGCTTTCGGCATTGTCAGATCCTTCCCTCCTATCTATGAAAGATTTGGACTTTCCTGTCTTCAAAACAAAAGCCTTTCCCCTTCCCCTTTTCCAACTTCTTCCGCGCCTTCAACACCTTTTGTCTTCCGTTTACCACCTAAACCACCAACACCTATTTGACAAAACCCCTTTTCACCTTATTCCTTGAATTGACCCTGTGAAGCCTCATTTTCCACCATCAATGGCTTCTAACAAGAAATTGAACCCCAATGCTATTCCATATCGTATCATCTCATCACCAGAAAGGCAATGGAGCAGATAATCACAACACTGCTTCAATTAGTCTTACTTATCACCAACTTACACCAGCCTGGGGATTCTATTTCTACCCCATGCCACTTCTCTTCAACCTAAACCCCCAGACCAAATATTTTGTAACCTCAGACTTTAGGAAAGGCCTTGATTTCATGACAGAGAGGGGATTTGAATATAAGCCTGCTTCAATTGAGCTAGAGTTTGCCACTGCTCAAGCAACTATTGATGGAACCCTAAGAGACCACTGTTCTCGCCTAGCAAAATCCACACTATAGCCTATACTAGACTTAACCCAGCAAGAGATGGTTCTGTTCAGGAAAAATGTCCTAGGAAAAAGAGGAGGCTGAGATCTACCCTGCGAACTTCACCAACAGTGTTGGAGCAACCAGGTTTTATAAAGCTTTCAACAATCATGAATGGGGTGTTCCCACCAACAGAAAATACTTACAAAGCCTGCTATGCTAATATTCGGGGGAAAGTTGCATTTACCAACCATTTCAAGAGCTCAGTCTTCTACTGCAACAGAAGTGACTACTTACCAGTGGTTCTCTCATTTCCTAGCCATGGTGCACGTTGCTCTATGGTTATTGTGGTTCACAAACAAAGGAAAACCACAAGGCCATACCTTGAAGGACTAAAAGCTGTGTCCATCTTTGGCAACCGTGTGTGAATTGGAATCTGGGGTGGATTGAAGACATGAATACAACCTCCTACCTTAGGAGAATCCAGTGGTTAATTGATCCCATCTCAGATTATCCGCTCTGAAGCCATGGTTGGATTTTCCTAATGCATTCACATTCATCATATCGTAAATGTTTCATATGTTGTTTTGATGCTTAATATGCATGTATTATGCCATTACATGTAAATGTCCATGTTCAGGCTATAGCATGCAGCAAACCAGACTTAATGAAGCATTTCACATCCAAACCCAAACCTCCAACACTTGGGGCAGGTAAAAGCTGAACCATGAATTATCATCAAGGACAATCCTATAATGATCCCCGGCGGAATCGTCCAGGTGCATTCTCCAATCCTAAGACAAGCCAGTGCTAAGAGATCCACTTGGCTGGCGCACTCTCATGGACTTGGCCATCGTTCATAAAAAAAAACACGACTACAATGATCTTCAGCGAGAGAATCTCCAACACGGAAAACCGAAAGGACGTGTTGGTAACAAGAAGAGAGTGACATACAAAGGTAGTGTCACTTTTGATTTCCTACCGCATTCATTCTGATGTCATCATAATGATACTAAGCATGCTTGATTTTCTGCTTAGATGTTCATATTGCATGCATCGTGCCATTGCATATAAACACCCATCAGTAGTTATTGCATTTAAACCACGGTGGCATCAATGAGATTGTCACCAAAAATGGCAGCTACCGGCCCAGTTGTACCATCCCCAACATAATTATCCCTGGCAAAGTGGTCCCCAGTAGGATCATCCCCATGGAGTCTCCAACAAAAGCTCCAACAGGTCCCCCAGCTAGATCAGACTGATCAGAATACTCCCCAGCTGAGTTCTCAGCCAAAACAATCCTCACTAAGTTATTATCCTCAGCAGAGTCATCCGACGGACACAGTCCCCATAGGAGATCGTAAGGAGTCACAAGTTCACTACCCAGCATAGTGCAGATACCAAACTGTTATCAGAAGCATCATGGCGCATGCATACACATGAATCATGCATGCATTCACGCATACATGCATCAAACCACCTCAACCATGTTTGTCTTTGATTGGAGGAGTTATCTCAAGAAGAGATCCTTCCCAATTCAGAAAGGCCTCACTCAAAGTCACAACATACAAATTGGAGCCCAACGACTCCAAAACCTTATGTATGACAAAATTTCTATAATTATCATCATATTTGTTCACGCCAATATAATCCCGAGAAGGATATTTCTTGCCTTTAACAAATTATGGGGGCAAACAATCTTACATCGATCTTCACGGCAACTCCACCGTACGAAGAATCAATCTTCACGGGAACTCCACCACACGGAGAATCAATCTTCATGGGAACTCCACCACACAGAGAATCAATCTTCACAGGAACTCCACCACATGGAGAATCAACTTATTACTTGGTGCTCCACCACACGGAGAAGAACACCATATTCATTTCAATCCTGTCGCCACATGGGCAGGAAAGAAATGCCTATTGAATGAGTTTCTTGCCTTTAACGGGGATCTGGGGGCAAGACAACAACCAACCTCATGCTGCTTCTTTGCCACATAGAAGGGACAACACATCTCTCACTTCGACCTTGTCACCACATAGACAAGGAAAAATGTCTGTTGAAAAACTTCTCACCTTTAACAGGTATCTGGGAGCAGAACAACAGGCCAATTCGTTCGACCTTTTCGCCACATAGGAGAGGAAGAACACTCATTTCAACCTTGTCATCACGTGGGCAAGGAAGAACTCCACCACAGAGAGAAAAACTCTAAGTTTGTGCTGCCTCTTCATTACATAGGAGAGACAGTAAGTTTCATTCAGCCTTCTCGCATTGTAAAGGAAAGGAAGAGACGTACATTCAATACTCCACCACACGGAAAAGAATTGAATCTCTTTAAGGGCACGCTCCGCCATAGAGAGCACGCTCCGCCGTAGAGAGCCAACATTAAGTGTACGCTCCACCACAGTGAGCCAACATCACGGGCACGCTCTACCACAGTGAGCCAATGTCACAGGCGCGCTCCACCATAGTGAGCCAATACTACTGGCAGGCTCCACCACAGTGAGCCAACATCATGGGCACGCTCCACCACAGTGAGCCAACGTCACGGGCGCGCTCCACCACAGTGAGCCAATACTACTAGCAGGCTCCACCACAGTGAGCCAAAGTTATGGGCGTACTCCCCCGCAGTGAGTCGACTTGGAATCACGACCGGCACCTCCAACAAGGAGCGCCAGGTGCATTTCCTCTTCCTTCCTCATCGCGCTCCCAGTCACGAGACCAAGCTCAATCTAGGCTTTACAGCCCACGATGAACCGACTTTGGTCCTGCGAGGGGCAACCTGTGAGCATGGGTTTCTCCCGGTCTCGGTGATGAGAATTCCCTAATTACCTATGGACCGGACGGGATCAAACGGGGTTTGGAAGTGACCAAAATGCTGCCTTGGGAATCTCATACGACCTGAAAACTAGGCTGCCCATGATCTGAAGCCCCGAAAAGGTCTCTCAAATCATTCCTAGGGTTTGGTCTGCATGTCTAACTTTTCAAAATTCTGTCCTGACTCTTGGTTGAACCGGACGGCTCTGGTTTGTTGAACCAGAGCCGGCCCACTCTAACTAGAGCCATACGACTCTAGTGCCAACTAGAGCCATCCTGCTCTATTGGGCAAGAACAGTTGCTTTGTAAACCAGAGCAACTTGTCTTGACAGTGAAAGTTTTGGTAGATTTTCAGAAAATCAGATGGCTGATTGATGGAATGGGAGAGAGAGGCAGATAAAAGAGAGAAAAATGAGAGAGAGAGAGAGAGGAGGACTTTCAGAGGCAGGGAATTTCGGTTCTCAAGCAAAAAGATAGAGAAGAAAAGAGAGAGAAAAAGCAGAAGAGAAAGAGAGAAAGAAATAAGAAGAAGAGAGACCAAGAGAGAGCCAAAAACACTCCCATAAACACTCTCGTTTAACCCAAAACCAATTCTTAAACATTAACAACATAACCAACAACCTATACTCCTTGATTCGGGATCATTTCGGCTTGGTTTTGGATCGTTCTGAGCTGTTGAAGGATTCGGCCGATTGAGTTCCAGTGCATATTCTTGAGCTTTCAATCCATTTCTTGATGCTCCAAGCATCCATACAACAATCCAGGTAAACTCTGAAAGGCCCTAAAACTTGTGTGCATTGATTTCTATGTGTTCTTGTTATTTTGACAAAAATCCGGAACTGGTGCTGCCCATCACAGCTGTACGACTGTGTTCCTCAGGAACATAGCCGGCCGGCTGTGCTCCTGAAGAACAGAGCTGGTAGGCTCTGACCCAGAGTCGGCCGACTCTATTCCTCAAGGACAGATCCCCGATCTGTCCCAATCGGCCGAAACAGCCTGTTTTCCATTTTGATTTTTCTGCTAGGATCATTTTCGGCCCAGAATCATTTGTATGTATTTGTATTTTTTATTTTCTGACTATTACATACTCGAATATCAGGGTTTTCAGTATTTCTCGGGGTTCATTTTATGAGTTTTGGGGTAGTTTCATCCGATTTGGATCCATTGTCCAGCATTTGCGGACCCCCGAATCCTACAAAATCCCCCTGAAAACATTGAAAACGAGTAAAATAATATTTTCACAAATGTTTTTGGTGTGTTTTATTGTATTTTGGACCCTAGATGAAATGTGTATTTAAGAACCCACACGAACTGAACCCTGAGTTCCGGGATAACTGACCCACGAAAATGGAAATTTGCATGAAACCGAGCCAAATGGTTTTTAAAAAATTAATTTTTCAACACAAAAATCCACAGTGCGTTTCAAAACTGATTTCCAGGTTTAACCGGTCCGACCAGTTAGGTCGACCCGGTTACCCCCTAAATACATGCTCCCTTATCCTAAAATCCCCATTCTGTCCTGATTTGAGTCCTACTTGTGTTTATAATATAAACTGCACTAACCAGTCTGTTTTGCAGCATTTATTTTTATTTTTACTGTATTTAATAGATTAATTCGTGTAATTAGGCGGTTGTATTTTTAGACCCTCGTGTATCCTAGGCGCTCGTAAAGTGAGGACGAGAGTTTTTTACATTTTATTCGATTTGGTTGTATAATCGGCCTCTATTATTCTTTTGTATATTCGTATGGATGGTTTAATTTCCTGCAATTTATTTTATGCATTCTGCTTGAGCATCAGGCTAATAAAAATAAACAAATTGGGGTTAGAAAAGATAATAAATTGAATAAATATGACTCTATAAATAATAAACGAACACAAGCTTGAGGTTAATTAGGTAAGTTGCCCGAACCCTGAATCTCTGGATTAGGTACAGTAGTCTACGCTCGGTAGGGAGCTATATCGGAATTTCCTAGATGAGCTTATCCGGGTGGCGACTCTGTCACTGATCTCGAAATTTAGGTTTCGAGGTCTTTAAGTCATAAAACGGGAAAATGTTTTCTACAAAATGAATTTGCAAAATCAACTGAATAGATTTCCCAACTCAAAATAAACAAAACTTGTTTCCCACAAACTTCGCTAAATCAAAATCATTCCTCTGGCCCACTTCGCCGCGCTTATCTTAATTTATTCTTGATCAAGAAGGTCATCCGCTCACACCTCTCTGTCCTAATTTTTGCATGGGTCACCTTTTCGGTTTTCGACCCATCGGGCCGTCCTAACTTTTGCATGGATCGCCTTTTCAGTTTTCGACCCATCAGA
This sequence comes from Euphorbia tirucalli, assembly GCA_039660915.1. Taxonomy (NCBI): domain Eukaryota; kingdom Viridiplantae; phylum Streptophyta; class Magnoliopsida; order Malpighiales; family Euphorbiaceae; genus Euphorbia; species Euphorbia tirucalli. Next base: position 21,808,791 of record CM077639.1, read on the forward strand.
CTTTTTTTTCAAACGTAGTAGTGCTTCAGCATGTCCTGATTGATGGGGTTGACAAATTCATTCCCGTCCATGTCTATAATCTTTGCAACACCCTTCGAGAGTATCCTCTTGACTACATACGGACCTTCCCAGTTCAGCTTGAATTTATCCCGTAGATCCGTATTGGTTTATTTCATCTGCTTGAGTACTAAGTCCTTTACCTTAAACGGACAATTCTGATGACGAACCTGTTGTTGTAGGTCCTAGCCATTCACTGTTGGTATATCTATAACCAGTCTAGGGCTTGAAGGTGCTTTTCATCAATCAGTGTCAACTATTCATGTCTCGACTGGAGCTAATTGGATTCCGGTAAGTGTGCCTCCATGACTATTCTTAGTGACCTGACTTTTATCTCTACTGGCAAGATAGCCTCCATCCCATAAACCAGCGAATATGGTTTTTCTCCGGTAGGGATTCTAATGCTCATCTGGTATCCCCACAAGGCAAATGGTAACATGTCGGCCCAATCTCTGTAGGTCACTACCATTTTTGATAGAATCTTTTTAATAGACTTATTGGCCGCTTCTATCACCCCATTGGCTTATGGGTGATACGGGGATGAACTGTGATGCTTGACTCCCTTCTCTTGAAACAATTAAGCCGTTACTCCTTGAAATTGTACCCCATTATCAGTCATAACATGATGAGGGATCCCATATCTCGTAAGGATGTTCTTTTCTATGAATTTGGCCATCTTCTTGACTGTAATGTTTGTAAACAATTCTGCTTCGACCCATTTGAGAAGTAATCCACAACCACAACAATGAATCTGTGTCCATTTGAGGCGGGTGGCCTTATCTCTCCAATGATATCTATACCCCAAGCAGCAAATGGCCACGGAGTTGAAGATACTTGAAGTTTGACTGGAGGGAGGTGATTGAGGTCTCCATACACTTGACATTCATGGCATTTCTTAACCTCCTCGATACAATCAGCTTGCAAAGTGAGCCGAAAGTATCCCTGTCTTAGTATTTTCTTTGCCAGGGCCAACCAGTTCATGTGCGGTCCGCAAGCTCCGGAGTGTATTTGTTCCATAACCATAACTGCCTCTTCCTCTGTTAGACACTTCAGAAGGACTCCGTTAGCTGTTCTTTTGAAGAGCTGATTCTCAAATACCTGAAACTGTACTGCCAATCTTTAAACAAAAACCTTATCAGCCTCATCAGCGTCTTCGGGGTACTGACCATTCTGAATGAGCTGTAGAATAACATAATACCAAGGTTGTTTTGTGGTGGTTGTCTACGTTAACTGATGAATAGCACGGATTTTGAGCAATTTCCAGGATTACTGGTTGTATCAGCTGTTTTCGGGGACCTTCCCACATTGACGACAGTGTAGCCAAAGAGTCTGCCATCTGATTCTCCTCCCTTAGTACATGCTGGAATTCACACTGACTGAATATCTTCGCCCTTTCCCCAACCATCTCAAGATAAGGCCAAAGCGATTCTTCTTTTATCTCCCAATCTCCGGTAACCTGTCGAATCACCAATGAATAACACCTCATTTGCCCCTAATGTGATCAGAGCATCAATTCCAAAGAGGCAAGCCTCATATTCTGCTCCGTTATTAGTCACTTGAAAGTCATGTCTTTTTACCAGAGGAATGATTTCTCCTTTCGGTGTAGCAACGATTACACCTAAGCCTGCGTCGTGTTTATTCCCTGCCCCATCAAAGTACATCACCCATCTATTTGACTCTTCTTCAACCACCACCAGCTGTTCATCGGGGAATTCCAAGTTCTCGACTTAGTCTAAATCTATCGACTGATTAGCTAGAAATTCTGCTAAGGCTCTTCCTTTGATTTTCTTCCTCATCACGTATTCTATGTCAAATTCTGACAACAAAAGCAACCACCTCGATAACTTCCCAACTAGTACTGGAGCTTGGCATAAGTATTTCATAGGATCCACTTTGGCTACCGCCTGAACTTTATATGACTGGAAGTAGTGTCTTAGCTTTTTTTATCAACCATACCATAGCAGCACAGGTTTTCTCTATTATGGTATATCTAATCTCATATTCCAGTAGCTTCTTGCTCAAATAGTAGATTGTATGTTCATGTCCGTCCTCCTGCTCCTGTACCAACATCGCTCCTACTAAAGTCTCTTCAATAGCCAAGTACAGAATTCGAGGCTTGTTCGGTATTGGAGGCTTTAGAATCGGAGGGTTTATCAAATAATCCTTAATTCTGTCGAAGGGTATCTGACATTGCTCATTCCATTCCACTGGCTAGTTCTTCTTCAGAAGTCTAAAATTGGCTCACAAACTTCCGTCAATCTTGCAATAAACTGACTGACATACTGTAGTGAACCCAAAAATGGTTGTACTTCCTTTTCTGACTGCGGTGTCGGTATGTCCCTGATGGCCTTAATCTTGTCTAGATCCATTTCGATTCCCTTCTGACTGACTACATGACCAAGCAGTTTTCCCAAAGTTACCCCAAATACACACTTCTTGGGATTAAGGCGGAGATTGTACTTCTTGATTCTAGTTAGAAATCTATCTAGGATAGCAGGGTGCTCCTCCAGGGTCATGGATTTGACTAATATGTTGTCCACATAGACCTCAACCTCCTTATGGATCATATGGAGTATCGTGACTACTCGTTGATTGGTCGCTTTGGCATGCTTCAACCCAAAGGGCATGACCTTGTAGCAATAAGCCCCCCACTCTGTGATGAAGGCTGTTTTCACTTTGTCGATCACATTCATCAGAATCTGATTGTATCCCGAGAACCCATCCATGAACGAATACATTGCTGCCCTGGTGGCACTGTCAATCAGAACATCAATTTGCGGGAGCGAAAAGTCGTCTTTAGGAGATGCCTTATTCAGATCCCGGTAATCCATACAGACCCTGACTCAACCATCTTTCTTCGCAATCTATATGATATTAGCCAACCATTCCGGATGCTCTACCACTTCTAAGAACTTGGCCTTTATCTGGTTAGCCACTTATTCCTTAACCTTTTCAGCCCACTCTGGTCGAAGTCTTTTAAGCTTCTACTTAACTGGTTTCATCTTCGGATCTGTCAGGATTTTATACTGTGCAATCTCTCTATCAACCCTAGGCATGTCGTCGTAGGACTAAGCGAAAGCTTTGACGTGTTTTTGCAAAATTTTCACAGTTCTTTTCTCTCATCCGACATGAGGTCTTTCGAGATGAATACCATCTTTGGATTGTCATCTATCCCTAGGTTCATTTCATGCAATGATGCATCATGTATGCTAAAGACATTAAATGAATGTTTATACGTATGCACAGTTCCATTCGGAAAAACATCACACAAGTAAGCAAAATCAGATTTCATTGCATTAAAGGCCTTGTAGGCAGAATTTTTCATATCATAAATTGAAGAATTGGATACATTAGAAAAATTTCCACCCTCCACATGCGGATGGTCTTCATCAACAACAGCACAGTCAAACTCTTCGAACAGATACCCAAGGTCACCTTCCAAATCTTCCTTTTGCTCCACGGTCAGCTCCTCTTCAGGTGTTTCAGCTTACCCCTTATCACCAGCTTGGTAAGCTCTTTCACAGCCTCTTCTACAAGCTCTTCATATGTCCTCTCAACAGGTGGCTCTTTCTTTTCTGACCCCTTACTCGGCTTCATCAGAGTGGATAGTGCCCTAGTGATGGCATCCATAGCCACTTCAATCTCACTTCTCACCAGGCCAGTCTTTTCAAAGGCTTCGCCCTTATCCCCAAATTCAACTCTGACTTGTTCAGCAGCTTTCTGACTTAGAATCTCCTTGCTTCGGTCTTTGGCTCTAGTTTACAGCATACTCACAACGAACCCCGTTCCGTACTTGCTGAAATCAACAACATCAGCAAAAATTTCAAACCCTAGGAGCTGGCCTCCCTCAATAATTACCGACTCGGGAGTCCCATCATAGACTGATTCAGAGGCTCAAACAAAGGTGTCCACAAAGTTCACACATTCCCTCTCTTGCTTAGTCCCTCCTTCGCAATACCCCAACCCAAACTGACGGTACTTGCCAGCTTCGATATTAAACTCTGGGATACCTTACTGCTTAGCCCCTTATCCTTTTCTAAGCTCATAGTTCTGCCTGGCAAAGTATTTATGAATCCAATTTGGAAATACTGACTTATCAGAAATTACAGCCAGTTGGAAACCAGTCATCGGCTGCCACAACAGAAGGTTCATCTGCCTCGACAGTCACCACCTTCCCCTCAATCAAGAACTTCACCTTTTGATGCAAGGTAGAGGGCACTCCTCCTAGGGCATGGAACCATGGCCTTCCTAAAAGTAGAGAGAAGCTGACGGGAATATCGATCACTATGAACAACACCTTTGATTTAACCTCCCCCACCTTGACTTCAACTTCAAAAGTCCCAAGCACAGCTCTCTTGCTATCATCATATGCCCTAATCACAGTATTGGATCAGCAAAGAGCTTCTATACTCATCCCTAAATAAGGTAGGATCTGGGCAGGGCAAATGTTTAAGGCCGAGCTGTCATCCAACATCACGCTCGGCATCATTCTGTCCATGACTTCAACCTTCAGGTATAGAGCCCTATTATGGTTAAACCCTTCAAGTGGGAGATCCTCAACTCCAAAACTGATCTCCAGAGCTCTATTAACTTTCAAGTCCACTCCCTTGATCATCATACACACCTCATCTAGGGACGTAGTGGGGTTGGCTTCCATTTCCATTAACGACTTAACCACCGCCTCGCGGTGCTTCTTTGATTCCATGAGTAAGTGCCAAACACTGGCATGATCTGGCATCCTCTTCAATTGATACACTATGATGTCTTCCTCCTTGGCCACTGGAGATGATTGGGTAGCATTGTTCTGCACCGGTGTGCTATTCCTTCTCGGAAGTGCTGGAGGTGGTACATTAGCGGGTTGATAAAATCTTCCGCTCCTTGTGATGTGCATCACCGGCCCATCTTTCTCAATTATGGTTCCCCTTCTCATCTCTACTGGATAAACTAGCTTCAACTCTTGGATCTCAAAATCCTCGTATTCATCATCCACTTCGATCTTATCCAAATTGATGGGACCTGCCTTATCCTTCACCGCCAATGTCTGCTCTTCGACTTCCTCTAGCCCTTCTTCATTATCCACTAATACAACTCACACACTCGGATTTGCTTTGATGATCTGAGCAAATGCATAATTGGTCGGTAGACCAGATTGCACCATATTCACTTGGCTTCCAAAAGTGGGGAGTAGATTCTCTGCACGCTGGCTTCAGAGCCGGCACGATAATCTTGCCATCAATGACCAACTTCTTGATGGCTTTAATCAGCTGGGTGCACTCATTCGTACGGTGACCCGTCATCACATGGTAAGATCAGAAATTATCCCTATCTACCTCAGCTGCAGGAGAGAACAGCCTCAGACTCTGTAACAACCTAGCCTTTCTACATTTGGCAAAAATCCGACTTGCTGACTCAGCCTATGGACTAGTGACCCTCTGAGGAGTCTGTATCCCTTGATTCACAGCAGCAACCTCTACCTCTTGCACTTCAATGGAGGATGCTTTCAGTGTCGTCTTGGAACTAGACCCGACTGTGGTAGTCTTAGAACTGCTACCTTTATATCCTTGAGAGTACCCTTGGTTACTTCTATAGGAGCCCCAATTCTATCTACCCCTCTGCTCCTCCTCTTCGTATCACTCGATAAGTTTAGCAAATTCGACCACCTCATTGAAGGAGTGGAAACTGGGGTAAAATACCATCCACCAGCTTCACAATTAGTGACTCTAACTTCGGTGCCCCATCCACCAGAACCTGTACTTCCATCCACCATTTGTAGTAAGCCGGGAAAGACTTATTCGGCTTCTGGCAGATTCTTTCTAGATCTTCAAGAGTTGTCTCTACCTGGGTGTTGTAGGCTTACTGCTTCACAAAAGCCTCAGATAGGTCCTCCCAAGTAGAACGGGTATACAGGGGCATCTTCATGTACCACTTTACTGCAGCACCCCTTAAAGTAGTCGGAAACAGGTTCAAGAGATGACCCTTTCCGATCCCCATACTAGTCATCAACCTCACGCAATTGTCCAAGTGGGCTGCCTGTGGGCCTTCCCCGGGGCAGGGAGGAAGATAGGGCATGTGAAAACCAGCTGGAAAGGGCCCCTCTCCATCAACCATCAATGTAGTAGGATCGGCACACCTAATAGGATTGTAGTGTACCATCTCTTTCAACTTGGGTAACATGGCTTCTATATCAGATAGCTTCTGATTGAGATGCTTCTCCACCACGGTCTCAATCGAGGCTTCCCTCGCCCTCTCAAAGGCCTCATCCTCTTTAGATTAATGGTCAGGTTCCCTATGGTTGACAACTCCACCGCTTCCTCCAGCGCCATTAGTCACTTGGACAAACTGTAGTCCTCTATTTCCAAATGAAGTCTGAATTGGTGGAACAGCCTGAATAGGTGCAGTGTTCATCACAGCCTGCATCTGCTCCCTGAAGGTAGCCTTAAACTCATCCAAACTCAAAAAGCTTCTCATGAAAGCTGCCATGTCAAAAGGTGCATTTCCATTTTTTCCATCATCCATCTCCGATCTATCAACTTCTTCCAGTAGAACTTGACTATCAACTGGTAAAGCAGGCAATTGAATTTTGATCTTCCAATCTGAATCCGACCCTGAACTGATCCCCTCCATGATGACCGGCTCTGATTGAACTGACTGAATTGATTAGTTTGGCACTGACTTGACATGAACTAATCGGTTTGAGGTTCGACTCTAAACTGTAGATTCAACATAAGGTTAGAATCTCTTATGGATGTCGTGGACCTAGACTCGACACACTAGATGGCGTGTATGGTATGTTCGTGTTCATGTTTGGATGAAGCTTCATGGATGTGGATGATGAGGAAAATGACTTTTTTATTTTCTTTTCTTTTTATTTTGGATGTTCTAAGCATGCCCCATGTCATATGAAAAATAATGCAAAAATGTCAAGTATGAGCCGTCACACGGACAGAGGTTCGGCGCCTTCGGGGCACCTAGTAAATGTCATGAAATGGTCACATGTGTACCGACACATGGACAGAGGTTCGACACTTCGTAGGTCAATGAGATGATATGAAATGGTCATATGGGAGCCGTTCCATAGACAAAGGTTCGATGCTTTTATGGCCTCATGGATGAAGTGATGTCACAAACAAGTCGCGTGAAACTCGAAACACAGATAGAATTTCGACATTCATGGAACACCTTGTATGATTTAAGAATGTTATAAAATGGCCTAATATAAGTTCTAGTTTGGTACTTGTGGAGTACCTCGAATGAATCATCAATGTTATGGAACAACCCGATGTGGATCCTGATACATAAGCAAAACTTTGGTGTTGCCATGTCACCAAAGATGAATAAACATGATGTTATGTAATGGTATTGTGTGATCACATAAATATAAGCCTAAGACCATTATGGTCTTCTAACGAGTGAAATGATTAATGAAATGGTCAAGTGCAATCCGATGCACAGGCGAAACACGGGTAGTCTTGGGGACTCCCGATATGTCATGAAATGAAATGATCGTGAAGAGCATACTTAGAACATCCTTTCATTTTATATGAGGTGAGATGAGATGAATGCCCATGTCATACAAGATGCAAGTGGCTGCACAAAAACGTGGTTAGGACGTATGACACATAAGATGATGTCATGTATGCTTTATGAAATGTGAACGCACAAGTTGTATATGACAAACGGATAAGATGTTATGGCTGCATGAAAATGTGGTTAGAATGGCATACAGATGATGCATGTTTTAATGTCGAATGAAAAAGTCAAAAGTAAAACAACCATGGAGCAAACGTTAGCACACGCAAAAACATGCTCACCCTTCCAACCTTATTCCTCCTTTCGATTGGTCATGCATTCTTCTTAGGTATTGGGTCTCTTTGGCATCAACCGGGGATACCAAAGGCATACTCTCAATGTCCATTCTCAAATATATGTTTTGGTTACCCTAAGGGGAAGTTGCTAGGCCATTACATGAAGGTATGAGTCAAACCAAGGGTCGTACAAGTTCCCATAGTGAAAATACACTCCTCATTGTAGAACGCGATGTAAGGTTCATGCGGTGCTATGAGTGGTTTAGCTCCTCGGGTGCCTTCAATCCTAGCGGAAGAGGTAGGTCACCTTTGGAAATAAACTGGGCTTAATTATGTGTTGAAGGGATTAAAGAAGAGAAAATGTCATGCTATGCGATTGTTGATGAGATAGCGGATTATGAATTAATAATTGACTATAAGTGAGAATATACATTAATTGTTGCCTAAGTTCCTTAAGTTTTTTATGAAAACTTTTTTGAAGAAACTATTAATCCCCAGCAGAGTCGCCACTATGAGCGAACGACAATTTTTCGGAACGCACAGTGAAGCGGGAACCGGGGATTTTCTTTTTATGTGATGAAGTATGGTTTTGAAAACAGGTCTTAATCTTTCTTAAGCAAACCTTTCATTTTATTGGGAAAACCCTTTTTATAGAAAACTTAATTTTAAGTGTGAATTTTGGAAAATAGGTTTTTTTAGAAAATCCCAATTTGAACTTAAAGATCTCAAAACCTAAATTTCGAGATTAGATACAGAGTCGCCACCCGAATCAGCTCATACGGGAAATTCCGGTACAGCTCCCTACCAAGTGTAGACGTGGTACCTAATCCAGAGATTCAAGGTTCGAGCAACACATCTACTAATCATCACTTGTTTTCAATTATTATTTCATAATATGATATGACATCTACATAATTCTACCCATTTTATCTTTTTTTATTTTTAGTTAATGCTCATACAAATGACATAAATATAAACCGCAAATAAAGTGCAGAAAAGTAAAGTGCGGGAAAAGTAAAGTAATTGCCAAATTATACAACCCGAAAAAAAAAAAGAAAAACTCTCATCCTCACCATTTACAATCGCCTATAATACATGACGATCTAAAAAGTACAATCGCCTAGATACACGAGATAATCTATTAAATACATCAAAAATGAAAAATAAAAATAAAGAAAGCTGCATCCAATACGGTTAGTACAAATAAATAAAGCACACTAACGACTCACATAAGACAGAATAGGAGTATTTTGGGAAACGGGATCATGCATAAAGGGGATAAATGGGATTATGCAGCTGTAGGGCACCATAGCCGAGCGGCTATAGTGACCAAACTTGCCTAATTTCACATATTTTCTCTTTTCTCTTTTCTCTTCGATTTTCTCAAACACTTATTCAACCTTCTTCGGGGTTCCGTACCAAAACTTGTCACACATATCCGGGTCATCCGGCACATCTCGAAAGTCATTCCAATCGTTCCGAATCTGCTTCACGTTTATCCATGAAAAAGGTAATGAGGGTTTTCATCATCGAGGTCGGGAAAAAACCTGTGCTCACAGAAGGCCTGCCAGAGGCTCATTTGGACAGCTATGTAAGGATTATGTCCGGTTTGGGGATAGGGAAAGTCCACCTGTTGAACCTATTCCCAACAACTCTGAGGGGTGCTGCTGCTAAATGGTACTTAAAAATGCCAATTCATACCTGCTCCCCATGGGAAGATTTGGCTAAGGCATTTGTGAAGCAGTATGCTTATAACACTCAGGTGGAGACCACTCTGGAAGATCTAGAAAGGATTCACCAGAAACCCAATGAGTCTTTCTCTGCATACTACAAGAGGTGGATGGATATCCAGGTACTCGTGGATGGGGCTCCGAAGTTGGAGTCCCTTGTTGTGAAGTTAGTTGCTGGTAACCTACCACTTTATAAGGAAAAATGAAGCTGAAGAGATTCCACTCTTTCAATGATGTTGTGGAATTTGCTAAGCATATTGAGAGGTACGAAGAGGAAGAGCAGATGAACAGACAAAGCTCGAGCACTTACCGAGGTAGGCGGGGGTATACATAAGGATATAAGGCTGGTAGTTCAACAACCATGCCAACTGGGCCTAGTTTAAAACCAGCTCAAACTGCAGTGTTAGATTGGATAAGAGAAGCTGATGTGGCGATAGTGGTCCCGGGTGGGCAACCAAGGACTCCTCAGAGGCTTAATAGTCCATGGGTCAAATCTTTGGGCTGCATCTTTGCCAAGTGTAGAAAAGCTGGTTTGTTGCAGGGTTTGAAGCTTTATGTTCCTCCTTCTGAGTTAGATAAAGACAACTTCTGTGCCTACCATGTGGAAGTAGGGCATTGCACGAATGAATGCATTGGTTTCATAAAGGCTATTCAACGGCTAGTTGCTGAAGGGAAGATTATGGAGCCCGCCTTAAAACCTAATGTTCAGAAAACCCCTTGCCCAACTTTGGTGGTCAGGTCAACATGGTTCAGTCTGGAATGCCGGCTAACTATGTGTTTGCTCAGATTATTAAGGCTAATCCGAGTGTACAAGCGGTTATAGTCTAAGAGGAGGAAGAAAAACCAGAAGAAGCTGAAGAATAGACATCGTTAGTAAAGAATGGGCAAGGTCCGATTGATCTGGCCCACATTGACTTAGAAGATGATGATGAGGATTTTGGGTTTGAAGAGCTGAAGCTGGTTTGCCTTGTTGAGACAAGGAGAGGAACAGTGTCACATAAGGTGATCTTGTGATGCACATCACTAGAAGCGGTAGGGTTTATCAACCTACTAATGTGGCTCCTCAAGCGCCACCCAGAAGAAATAACGGGGTCGTAGGGGTAGACATGACCATTTAGGTGCTAAGAGACAAGGGAGAGGATGTTATGGTTAAGCAATTAAAGAGAATACCTACCCGAGCAAGTATTTGGCATCTCCTCATGGAATCCAATAAACACCGTGAGGCTGTGGTGAAACAGCTGATGGAGATTGATGCTACCACTACAATGTCCCCTGATGAAGTATGTGCCATGATAAGGGGAGTTGACCTGAAAGCTAACCAGGCCCCAGAAATTAGTTTTGGAGTATCTGACTTACCGCCGGAGGGCGTGAATCACAACCTGGCTTTGTACTTAAAGGTGGAGATCATGAACAGGGTGATGCCTTGTATGATGGTTGATGATGGCTTAGCCCTAAACATCTGCCATTCTAAAATTCTACCATATATGGGTATTAGCACAGAAGCACTCTGCCAGTCTAGCACGGTGATCAGAGCATATGACGACAGTAAGAGGTCAGTGATTGGCACATTTGAAGCTAAAGTCGGTGTTGGGGAGATTAAGTCCAAAGTATTGTTCATAGTTATTGATATCCCTATCACATTTTCTCTGCTTCTCGGAAGGCCTTGGTTCCATGCCTTAGGAGGTGTGCCTTCGACACTGCACCAGAAAGTGATGTTTCTAACAGGAAGGAAAGTGGCGACTGTAGAAGTAGACGAGCCATCTGCAGTAGCTGCTTTGAATGCTGTAGAGCAAAACTAGATTCTAGGTGGGAGTGGTTTCAGGAAAAAGCGAGAATGAGTCGAGGTTCCCAAAGTGGATCCATAAGTACTTTGCTAAACCAAAGTTTAAGTCTGGCAAGGGATTAGGGGCAAAGCAGCAAGGCATTCCTAACTTCAATATCGAAGCCAGGAAATACCATCAGCATGGGCTCGATTACTGTGGAGGGAATAAATCAAGCAAAAACCATATGAATCTGGTTGAGACCTTTGTACGTGCAACCAAAGAAGTGTATAAGGGAACCCCCCGAGCTAGTGACAGTTGAAGGAGGCTAGCTTCCGGGATTTAAGATCTTCTCTGATGTTGTGGACTTTAGCAAATATGGGGTCGAGCCGGTTGTGAATATGTTGCGCCTTAGGACTGAGGATAAAGGAAAGGAGATTCTAAGAGACCATGAAGGTGCAGTTAACCAAGTCTAGGTTGAATTCGGAAACAAAGGGAAATCAGTTGAGAAAGCCAACCTAGAAGGTGGGGAAGTTGAAGTGGCCATTAAAACACTCGCCAAAGCACTAACTGCTCTGATGAAGGCAAATGTGGGTTCTGGGAAAAAGCAAGCACCCATAGTGAAGACTCAAGAGGAACTGATGAGCGAAGCTGTGAAAGAGCTGACCAAGTTGATGATGGCAGGAAAGGCCAAGATGACTGAAAAAGAGTTGCCCACTGACCAGAAAGAGGCCCTTGAGGGTGATATGGGGGACCTATTTGAAGAAGTTGATGATGCTGCACCAGGGGAAGACCCTCCACATGTGGAGGATGGAAATTATTTCAATTTATCTGTTTCCTCTGTTTTTTATGTAAACGATTCAGCCTATAAGGTGCTTAATGGAATGAAATCCAATTTCGCTTACTTGTGTGATGTTTTTTCGGATGGAACTGTGCATACATACAAACATTCATTTAATGTCTTTAGCATACATGATGCATCATTGCATGAAATGAATCTAGGGACAGATGATGATCCAAAAATGGTATCCGTCTCGAAAGACCTCATGCCTGATAAGAGAAAAGAAACCATAAATATACTTCAAAAGCACGTAAAAGCCTTCGCCTGGTCCTATGATAACATGCCTGGGGTTGACAGAGGGATTGCAAAGCACAGAATTTTAACAGATCAAACAATGAAGCCTGTTAAGTAAAAACTCAGAAGACTCAGACAAAAATGGGTAGAAAAAGTCAAGGAAGAGGTGGCCAAACAGACAGAGGCGAAATTCCTGGAAGTAGTGGAATACCCAGAGTGGTTGACCAACATCGTACCAGTTGCAAAGAAGGACGGCCGAGTCAGGGTTTGTGTGGACTACCGGGATCTGAACAAAGCATCGCCCAAGGATGACTTCCCACTGCCGTCTATTGATGTTTTGATTGACAGTGCCACTAGGGCAGCAATGTATTTGTTCATGGATGGATTCTCAGGGTATAATCAGATTCTGATGGACATCATTGACAAGGTGAAGACAGCCTTCATCATAGAATGGGGAGTCTACTGCTACAGGGTTATGCCGTTTGGGTTGAAGAATGTTAGGGCAACTTATCAGTGGGCAGTCATTGCACTTCTGCATTACATGATCGAAGTTTATGTAGATGATATGCTAGTTAAATTAATGACCCGGGAGGAGCATCCTGCTATCTTGGATAGATTCCTAACTAGAGTCGAAAAGTATAACGTCCTCCTGAATCCTAAGAAGTGTGTGTTTGGGGTAACTTCAGGGAAACTCCTCGGCCATATGGTAAGTCAGAGGGGAATCGAAATGGATCTGGACAAGATCAAGGCCATCAAAGATATGCCCACGCCAAAGACAGAAAAGGAAGTAAGGTCATTTCTGGGGTCGCTATAGTATGTCAGTCGGTTCATCACGAGGTTAACAACAGTCTGCGAGCCCATCTTTAAACTCCTGAGGAAGAACCAGTCAGTGAAGTGGAACGATCAATGCCAACTAGCCTTTGACAGGATCAAGGCTTATTTGATGAATCCACTAGTCCTAAAGCCTCTAATGACAAATAAGCCTTTGGTCATGTACTTGGCTATCGAAGATGCTTCAGTAGGGGCAATGCTAGTACAAGGACAGGAAGATGGGCCTGAACATGCAATCTACTACTTAAGTAAGAATCTGCTTGATTACCAGACTGGATACACTGTAATAGAGAAGACTTGTACTACTATGGTGTGGCTGACTAAGAAGTTAAGACATTACTTCCAGTCGTATAAGGTTCAGGCAGTGGCTAACGTTGACCCGATGAAGTACTTATGCCAAACCCCGCTTTGGCCAGGAAATTATCAAGATGGTTGCTATTGCTATCAGAATTTGACATTGAGTATATAACTAAGAAGATGATCAAAGGAAGAGCTGTAGCAGATTTTCTAGCCAACCAGCCTCTAGAATCCAACTATGTTGAGAACTTGGAATTTTCGGATGAACAGCTGGCTGTGGTAGAGATAGAACCAAGTAGGTGCGTTATGTATTTTGATGGTGCTATGAATAAACATGGTGCAGGTTTAGGAGTGATCATTGGTATGCCCGACGGAGAAATCATCGCTCCAGCGAAACACCTTGAGTTCTCAGTAACTAATAACAGAGAAGAATATGAAGCTTGCCTTTTCGAGATTGATGCCCTAGTCACATTGGCGACGCACGAAGTGTTAGTTATCGGAGACTCAGCTTTGGTAATTTGTCATATTACTGGAGAATGGGAGATAAAAGAAGAGTCACTCTGGCCATATCTTGAGCTAGTTTGGGAAAGAGTGAAAATATTTTGGTAGTGTGAATTCAGACATGTCCCAAGGGTAGAAAATCAGATGGCAAACTCCTTAGCCACACTCTTATCAATGTGGGAAGAACCCCAAAAGCATCTGATACAGCCAGTGATTTGTGAAACTATGCAGAACCCTTGCTATCTATCAGCCAATGTTGTAGCAACGGTGGAAGAATGTCCTTGGTATCATGATATCTTACAGTTTATTCAGAATGGGCAATACCCTAAAGACGCTAGTGAAACAAATAAGATCTCTTTTCGAAGATTAGCCACACAGTTCAGGATCTTCGAGAATCAGCTCTTCAAGAGAACTGCCAATGGCCTACTCCTAAAATGTTTAACAGAAGAAGAAGCAAAGAAGGTCATGAGATAGATCCACGTAGGAACCTATGGACCGCACATGAACGTGTTAGCCCTGGTTAAGAAAGTGTTGAGGTAAGGGTACTTTTGGCTTACCCTGCAAGCCGATTGTATCGAAGAAGTAAAAAGATGCCATGAATGTTAGGTGTACAGAGATCTCAATCATCTCCCTCCACTCGAGCTTCAGATATCATCGACTCCATAGCCATTTGCTGCTTGAGGGATAGACATCATTGGAGAAATAAGGCCGCCTGCATCAAATGGGCACCACTTCATAGTCTTGGCTATTGACTACTTCTCGAAATAGGTAAAAGGGGAATCATTCACACATGTTACGGCTAAGAAAATGACCAAGTTGATCGAGAAGAACATCTTTACGCAGTATAGGATTCCGCATCATGTCGTGACAGATAATGGGGTACAGTTTTAGGGAGCAACATCACAATTGTTTTAAGATAAGGGAGTTGAACATCAAAGGTCGTCTCTGTATCGCCCGTAAGCTAATGGTGTGGTAGAAGCAACCAACAAGTCTATCAAAAGTATTTTGTAAAAAATGGTAGTCACCTACAGGGATTGGGCCAACATGCTGCCATTTACCTTATGGTGATATACAACCAGTGTCAGAACTCTTACCGAAGAAACACCCTACTCATTGGTTTATGGGATGGAGGCTGTCTTACCAGTGGAAACTGAGGTTAGGTCATTGAGGGTGGTCATGGAAGCACAGTTGCCAGAATTAGAATAGGTTCAGTCAAAATATAAGTAGTTGGTGTTGATCGACGAGAAGCGTCTTCAGGCTTTAGATCATTTACAGATGTACCAGCAGCGAATGACCAGAGCTTATAATAGTAATGTCCATCATCAGAAACATCTGCTCAAAGCCAGGGCTTTGGTACTCAAACAGATGAAACAGGTCAACAAGGATGTGAGGGGAAAGTTCAAGCCTAACTAGGAAGGTCTATATATGGTAAAAAAGGTGCTTTTAAAGGGCACTGTAAAAATCATGGACATGGACGGAAACGAATTTGTAAACCCCATCAATCAGGACAAGCTCAGGCGATACTACATGTAAAAAAAAAGAGGTTCGGTGGATTGAAAACCGAAAAGCCGGTCCATGCAAAAATTAGGATAGTCCGATGGACCGAAAACAGAAAAGGCGGTCCATGCAAAAGTTAGGACAGTGAGGTGAGCACCATCAGCGGGAAAATCTGCAAAGACCAATTAATGGCAGTCGTGGATTCGATCGAGATGAATACCATTAATGATTTTGTTTTTAGCTTCATTTCATCTTTGATATACATTATACTAAAACATTATGAATGAATGAATGAATGAATGTTTTTGCTCTATTCGTTTAAATGTCTCAAGTCTGTTTGAAATTGGATTCGTATTATATATATATATGGCTGTGCACATTCCATGCTTGCATGCATCTCACCTTAAAAAAAAAAGATCAATCGATCCGATAGACTGAAAACTAAAAGGTAGTCTATGCAAAAGCTAGGACACGAATAAAAGTCTACTGAGTCGAAAACCCAAAAAAGGTGGTTCAGGCAAAAGTTAAAACAGTCCAATAAATTGAAAACCCGCAAGGGCAGTCTATGCAAAAGTAAGGACATAAAATAAAACAAATAAAAATCTATCAATAACAGCTCCATATAATCCTAAGACCTTATAGACCGAGATATCTCAAAGTTAGTGTCTCTCGCTCGCATCTCGTAGAGCAGGTCACTAAGTCGGCCAACCAAGCTCTATAACAGCCATCCGTTCCTATTGGAGCTATGCTATCATATCTCAAGATCTTAGAGCGAATAGGGTTCATCCATTGCTGCTGCACATGTCTGGCCCATCGCTGTGTAAATTCTCCACACTCGGTCGTGCATAAAGAACGAGACACTCCTTGTACCTGCCCGTGCTATCTGTCTAACCGTGCAGGAGAGTAGAATGTTGTCAACCCAAGTAACTGCACACATCCTACCCAAGTATTAGTAGTTACATGTGAAATATCCAACCAGGGGCAAACCCAACGGATGGATACATCTGTCCTTCCTCTCAGCCAAGCAAGCCACTCCTCTGTAGACCAAGTGGCAAAGTCTGTAATCTCAATACGTCGAGCCTAATAGCGCTTTGGAGTGTATCTCAGATAAGGTGGAGGAATGCTCAAGAGGCTCAATTTCTCCAGCAGCCAGATCTGCACAATGGACAGCCAAACAGGAAGGTATAGAATCAACCAGAATGAGAAACATGAGGCAGGAACATACCTGGAGTAAGATGGAACATCCGTTGGTCTCAATGGAATAGCCAGAGTGAACACCAGATAATCAGGGTCTTAACTAAGATAACCCCTATGGGTAAGGCACCGTTGGCCATCTAGGCCACTATCGAGGCTAATTAGAGACCGTAAGTCCCATCTCTAGACTCACACAGGTAACTAGACATCAACAACAAACTCATCAGAGGAGCTCAGCCAGGGGTAGAAGTGGTTAAGATGGAACACAGGTCCATGATGGCAAACAGATTGAAACTCCTAGGGGTAGTCCTACCAAAAAGCAAACGGCCTAAACCTACCGTGTCCAGTGCAAACAACCTCTGAAGTGCATGTGAGCCATCCGGGTTGGACTCAGGGATAGCTAACCTGACTCCACGGGGGTAAGGGACATAGAGAATGGCACTAAACTCTTCGACCATGGGGCACAGCTCTTGCCCAGAGAAGCGAAAAACAAGGTCCATCGAATCCTAGAAACTGGCCGCAGCTGCGAGAAAGGTCCGATTCAAAGAAAGAGTCATGTAGAACCGTATAGACTGTAGATCGAAAGGGCTAGTAAGGCCCAATTAGAAGAGCGGGAGGTCTTCCAGTAATCTCTAAGGCGATCATAGAGTTTATCCATCGGAAAGAAGTGTGGAAGGAAGAAAAGTTGCTGAAAATCACTTAGAGCCGCGCGGCTGTGTTTGTAGTTATACGGCTATATACAGAGCTGTGCGGCTGTAGTTATGGTGATGTGGCTATAAACAGATCCATGAGGTTGTAACTCAAAAGCAACACTCTCTTTATACTTACATATAGAATTCCAAACCGATAGCCGTGCAGCTCTACTGCTCAGAAGCGATTCTCGGTCAAAATTAAGTCCAAAATCATAAAACAAGGTTATAGGAGAAGTGTTGGATCAATTCAAATGATGATGAAGACAAGTACAGATAAAGAAAATTCATTCAGAAAGGTAAACTCAGCAGAAAATAATGAACCTCAGATGAAATGTCAAAGTAACCGGTATACCAAGCCAAATAAATAAATGTAACAAGGTAAAGCCCACAGACGGGCAAAATGTACTACATTACAGAAAAACCCAACCCACAGGTAGGCTGTCACAACAAAAAAGAGAGAAAAACAATAGAGACAAAAGAAGACTAGGACTGCCCATCGTCGTCCTGGCCATCTGCCACGCCCTCGTCCTCAGAGATGGCATGCTCAGCCTCCCATGTGTCCACATGCTTATGGAGGGTCTGGTTCATGAGCTCTAGGTCTGAGCAGCACCTCTGTAGATGGTCCACCTCCAACCTTAGACGAGTCTCCTTACGCCAACAAGCATCAACTGGTGACTGCACCAGAATCAACAACATGAACATCATGTCATATATATGCATACATTTGCAACATGCACACACACATGCATATACATGTCAATACTAACTCAAATGCAGGTACTTAACATCATCGACCTGTTGTCCTGGATAGTAAGCGTCCTGAGGGCAGAAACCGCTTGGCACAGAGCCATCCCCTGAGATACTGAAATCTGCAAAGGAGATAAGCGCACAAATCATACCAAAAGGGATAACAACAGGAAAGAGGTGGTCCTAGAGGTATAAGTCGGCCAGATAAGGATGCCCGAACTCGTCGAGCAACTGAATCGATGACTCTATCGAAAAGTCAAGATGACCCGAGATAAAACCAGTAGGGGGGACCACCGGAGGGATCACCGGGGGAACCAGCAGGGTGCTCTCCATCCTAGCATTAACACCATACTCGTCCCTATACGCCGAAGAGCTCCCATCACCCCGACCGCCAGTGGTCTGGGATCCACGGCCTCTAGAGCGCCTACCGGATGAAGTGCGAGGGTGCTTGCCCCTACCGGATGGCTGTAAAAAAAAATAAAGATAAAAAAAAGAAGAAAAGAAATGATGTCAGAAAATAACAGAACAGTACAGATAAACAGAAAATGGAAGAAGAAACATACTCCTGTCTGCTCTACTCCGGTAGGAGGGAGGAGGTGCGTGGTGACGAACTGGAGCTAATCTCCCTCAACCTCGTCCACAACATACCCAGATCCAAAAAGATCAGGATGGTCCTCTACCGACAACAGGTGCGGCCAGAACAGTCCTACTGGCAGAGCGGCCGGGATCTTGCACTCTATGGGACCAGCATGCTAGTTAGAGACCAGCTCTCCAAGATACCTCTTTAGGTTGAACATGCACTCTATGATGAACCGCCTAAGTGTAGCCTCAGGGCATCCACCACCTCCGGGGGCAACACGGCTCCCCTCCATGGCTCCTTGGTCAGCTGAAATCAGAAAGCCGAAAGTTATAAAACCAGAGAAATAGTCGTGAAACAATGGAATTCAGAACGCATGGAAGTAAGAGATGTATACCCCCTCAAATGTCATGCGAGCCAGGAACAAGTGACAGTCATCCACCGTCTAGTCCACCTCACCCCAGCTGAAGCCCATCCACCGCCACAGTTAGGAGAAGTCAGGCAGCTTTGTGGTATCAGGCATGTGTACCACCGGTCGGGGGATGAATCCATACTTGTATGCCCAAATTTGCAAAAGGGTGCATAATAAGAAAAATAAGGATTGGAGAAACTCACGTGCACGACAATCCAGGGGCCTTCACCTCCCTGTGCTTCCCCTGGGCACAAATGTCATGAGAATAATATAGCTGCGCCAACCCAGCTTGCCCCCAACTCAGATCCCTCACGCCATCCAGCTAAATCAATGAGGGGAGGACAGCCAAGTTCAGGTTACTCTGACCTGTAGAGAAAACCAGGGTGCTAAGGGCATAGAGAAGGAATGCCCTAGCATAGTGCCTCGCAGCCTCAGGCGTAAAGGTAGAACCCTTGGGAAGCTCGGCCTGCCTGTCCAGCCAATAATCTCCGAGGGTACCACCCTGGATCCTCTTGTCCTGAGGAGACAAGCCAATCAGCATGCCTATAATCTCAGGGCGAAAGCCTTCTCGCTCTAGTGTCCGTCGAAAGACAGTCCAGTGATAGCAGCGAAGTCCTCTGGTGTAATGGTATACTCCCCAGTTGGGAAGTGGAAGGTATGGGTGGAGTCCATCCACCGCTCGATTAGCGCTATCAGCAAGCCCCTACTCGTACAGGGAGGATGCTCGCACATCAAGCATACCATCATGTCTAGCCCCGTGGCATCGACGATCCCCCTCACCATGTTAGGGAGTCTTCTATACCATTTCACAGCATCCGACAATGACCGGGCCCCGCTATTATGGGGCTGATCCTGCAAAACAATGAACAGGGAGTTTTTATGAATTATTGGAGTTACACATAAATCACATAAGCCAAATAAAAAAGCATTGAAATTAAAGGAAAAGAATGAAAAATTTTTTGTTTTGTCACTTATAGCCGCACGGCTATGTTCTTCACAGATAATGCCGCGCGGCTCTATTCATACAATTTTCGGCCAGGCTCAAAAACAAAGCCGCAGGGCTATGTTCTTCACAGATAGAGCCGTGCAGCTCCATTCATACAATTTTCGGCCAGGCTAAAAAACAAAGTCGCACGACTGTAGCATAGAGTCGTGCGGCTCTATCTGGAAAAGAGGCAGTTTCAAAGGAAACCCTAGGTTTTGCAATTTTTACCCTAAAATCGATTCTAATTAACTCCAAATCATCAATCAAAGTTCCTAGGGGAAAAATCTACCTAATATGCATCAATTTCATTTAAATTTCACCTAATTTCATCTACATTTGCAAGAATTGAAAAAATTGGAAAAAACGAAAAAAAATTAGGAAAACTAACCAGTTTTTAAGATATATACGTGGACGGTTGAAGCGTCAAGGGCACGGGATCATCCCTCTTGACCCCGCAATACGCAACGGAGTCCTGAAGCCCATAAACATCCATTGTGGTCTCAGTGGGCAAAAAGAAATCGCCCTCCGACAGAACGTATCTCATATGCGGGGCGGGCTATATAGGAACAGCGGGGCGAAGCACCTTCCTAAGCTTCTTCATCATCCTGAAAGTTTGGGTTTGGGTTCAAAGAGCTTTGAGAGGAAAAAAGAAGGTAGAAGGAGAAGAAAATAAGGCATATGGTGAAATGAGGCCATCTGCCGCCCTTTTAAAGCTTCTACCCTTTCCCGCTAGAGCTGCGCGGCTCTAGCAATGTGGCAAGTCACAGCCGTGCGGCTCCGATACAACCGCACAGCTGTGTCTTACAAAATTAGAGCCACACGGCTCTAGCTCTCAATTAAGCAGGTCTTCTTAATTTCTTATAATTTCTATTTACGCTAATATAATCCCGAGAAGGGTATTTCTTGCCTTTTACAAGTATCTAGAGGCAAAAATAGCCGAGCCGTATTTATTCTTGATCAAAAGGGCAAAAATTTTTGTTCCCAAAATTATCAATCAAGGAATAAATACCCATTCTCAATGCGACTTCAGACCAACGCCCCCTGGGTTAACTTCAAATCAACGCCCCATGGACCAACTTAAGATCAACGCCCCCTGGGCCGACTTCAAATCAACGCCTCCTAAACCAACACCCCATGGGCCGACTTCAAACCAACTTCTCCTGGGCCAATTTTAAAATCAATGCTCAGAAAGTCAATTTCAATGGTACGCTCCACCATAGAGAGCCAATTTCAATGGTACACTTCACCACAAAGAATCAATTTCAATGGTACACTTTACCACAGAGAGTCAATTTCAATGGTATGCTCCACCACAGAGAGCCAATTTTAATGGCACGCTCCGCCACAAAGAGTCGACTTCAGGGTCAAGGCCAACGTCCCCAGCTAGGTGTTGCGCCTACTCCTTGACAAACCAAGACGTCAAGTATGTTTTCTTTTCCTTTCTCACTACACACCTAAGCGTGAGACCAAACTCGATCCAGGCTTAACGGCCTGACCACTAATCAACTTTGATCCCGCGAAGGGCAGCCTGTGAGCACGGGTTTTCCCGACCTCTGTGATGAGAGTCCTATATTACCTTTTTAAGCTGACGGACGTCAATTGGACTCGAGAAAGAGCGGGATGCCACCTAGAATGTCTGAAACGCTCCAAAAACCGAGCGGTCCTTGATCCGAAACCGCAAGAAATGTCCTTCGAGTGATTAGGGGGCTTAGAGGTAAGTGTAGGATTTAGGAGAATCTGTCCCTGCTCTGGTTAGAGCTGCACGGCTGTAGTCTCTATAGCCATATGGTTGTAATACTACAGCCGTGTGGCTCTAACGGGCAGCCAACTTGCTTGCAGAAAATAGAGCAAGTTGGCTGCAGAGGGGTGAGGCTCAAGATCTATTGACCCGGATTTTTAGAGTCTCATTAATGGGAAGTGATAGGAAAGAAAAGGAGGTATAAAAAGAAGAAAAAAATTGAATCAAAAAGAGGGGGATTCTAGAGAAAAATTAAAATTGAAAATTAGAAAGGGAGAAAGTTAAAGAAAAAAAAAGAGAGAAAAACAGAGCAAGGGAGGAAAACCAGAGGAGAGACCAGAAACAAGCACCAAAACACACACCAAAAGTAGAGAAACACATTCCTAACTATACCACATTTGTTCGGACTTGTTCTTGGGTTCATTCGGATCGATTACGACTCATTTTTGGTATTTTGGATCGTTTCTGGTATTCTAAGCGCATTTCGACATTTCAATCCACTTCCAGGCGTTCAATACACTGGAACAACAACCATGTAAACTCTGAGAGGCCTTAAACTTGTGTTCATTTCTTTTTCGTACATTTTCTCCTCTATTTTATCAATTTCCGGAAAGCTGACTACGTAGCTAGAGCCTCACGGCTGTGTTTGCTTTGAACACAACCGTACGGCTATAGTTCCTTAGAACAGAGCCTCACTGCTATAATACTATAGCTGTACGGCTATGTTCTTCCCGGCAGAAACCCGAAAAGGCCCCAACGACTAAAAGCAGTCCGTTTTCCATTTCATTCGTTCTATCATAATCTATTTCGGTCCATACACATCCGTGCATTACAAAATTTTTGTTTTCGGATTTCAAATTCCGCAGATGTGAGATTTTCATTTTCTTGGATTTTGATTTTCTGGAATTCGGGATCATTTGATCCAAATCGGATCCGTTGTCTAGCATTAGCGGACCCCCGGGCCCTATGAAAATCCTTAGAAGCATCGAAAACGAGAAAAATAGAGATTTTCAAAATGAGAAAACCGATTTCGGGTTCTGGGTATTACAGCCGCACGACTATGGTTGTTAGAGCCTCACGGCTCTAACTAAGACCACACGGCTATAGTTTCTAGAAGAAGGCAGAATCACGGGACGACCCGTGTAGACGTAGTCACGCGATGCTGTTTTCAGAATCAAACAGTTTTTGGCGTGTTTATCGTTTTTAGACCCTAGATGTATATCAAAGTTAGGAAACCCACACGAATAGATACCCAAGTTCCGGGATAACTAACTCACTAAAAAGGAAAAATTTGCATGAAACAGAGCCAAATCGTTTTTCAAAGCTATTTTTCAGCATAAAATCTACAGGGCATTTCGAAACCATTTTCCAGGTCTAGTCAGGCTAACTAGCCGAGTTGACCCGAATATCCCCTAAATGCATGCCCCCGCTCCTAAAAATCCTAATTATGTCCTGCTGTGAGTCCTTTTCCGTGTTTATAATATAACTGTACTAACCATCTGTTTTGCAGCTTTTAGTTTTTCTTTTTATTATTTTGAATGTATTTAATAGATTAACTCATGTATCTTAGGCGTTTGTAATTTTTAGATCTCTATGTATCTAGGCGCTTGTAATGTGAGGATGAGAGTTTTCCTTTTTGTTCGATTTGGTTGTATAAGTTGGCCGCTATTTCTTTGGATCGTTTGGATGCATCTTTACTTTTCTGCACTTTATTATTCTACAATTTATTTCCGTCATCCGTATGAGCATCGGTTGATGATTAAACATAAATGGGTAAAGAAAGATAATAAGTGAATAAAATTTGGTAATATAAATTAGAAAATGAATGCAAGCTTGAGGTTGAATAGGTAAGTTACCCGAACCCTAAATCTCTGGGTTAGGTACAGTAGTTTACACTCGGTAGGGCGCTGTATCGGAATTTTTCAGAAGAGCTGATCCGGGTGACGACTCTGTTACTGATCTTGAAATTTAGGTTTCAAGGTCTTTAAGTAATAAAATGGGATTTTTGAAAGTGTAAAACCAGTTTGCCAAAACTCATATTTAAATAAAAGGTTTTCCTAGAACAAGATAATTAAACCCCGTTTTCCAAAAACAAAAACATTCAAATCCAATTCTCTTTCCCCGGTTCGCTTCATCGCGTTCCTTCCTTTTTAGGTCATCCGCTCACACTTGCCAAGAGCTAGTTTCCTTTGATCAGTTATTAGGCATATTGCTTACCGAGGAAAGACAATTAGCTCACTATGCCTCTAAGGAATTGGTTATTGTATCACCGACGACACAGTTTGCAGCAAGGGGTGGGGGCCATAGTGGACAAATAGGCCATAGTGGTGGCAGGGGCCGTGGTGGCCAACAAGGTAGTAATGGTGGGTAGCGGATATTCCGCCGGTAATGGAAAGCAGTTTAGTAATGGACAACAGTTTGGTTTTGCCCAACCAACTCAGTTGGTGCAACACAGAATCGACCCTATTGATATTAGTGGATATACTTGTTTTAACTACAATGGCTTGGTACATGTAGCCAAACAATGCCCTTCACCCAGAATGAACCGTACTCATAACAATTCTTGACCTCATATGAGTTTTGCAGCTATAAATTCACCAACACACCCATCGGTAGTTGATGCTGGGGCTACTTATCATATGACAGCAAATATGGAAAATCTTGCTCATCACACTGAGTATCAGGGTCCTGAAGTAGTTCAAATAAGTAACGGGTTTAAACTTCCTATCTCGCAAGTTGGTTGTTCATCAATTTCTCTTAGTAATCGTTCTCTTAAGTTAAATGATATTTTACAGATTCCCTCTTCTCATAGCAATTTGTTATTTCTTTTTGCCCTCACTATTGCTAATCCAATTTCCATTGAATTTTTTTCCAATTCTTTTGTTATTAAGGATTTAGACATAAAGCAGATCATTTACTAAGGCCAGAGTGATCGAGGACTCTATTCTATATTTTTACCATCTTTAATAAAGTCTCCTTCTATGAATGTAGCTAGTTTAGATGTATGGCATGCCCGGTTGGGTCATGCTTCTTTACAAGTTATTTGCACTTCCTTGTTAAACAGTTCTATTCCTTTTGTTAGCTAATCATTTAATAAATTGTGTTCTGCTTGTTCAACAAGTAAAATTCATATGTTACCTTTTGATTATTCTCAGTCAGTTACACAAAAGCCTTTGGATCTCATTTGTTGTGATGTTTGGGGACCGAATTCGATCTAATCTTGTGATGGTTTCTCCTATTATTTCATATTTTTTTATCATCATATAAAGTATACTTGGATTTATTTTTTGTGTCGTAAGTCTGATGTTCATAGCACCTTTATGCAATTTTAAAAATTGGTTGAAATTTACTTTACCTGTAAAATTAAACAATTTCAGGCAGACTAGGGAGGAGCATTTCAAGCCCTTACTCCTTTTCTTTGAGACATGGTATTACATAACGTGTATCATGTCCTCATACCCCTGAACAAAATGGATGTGCTGAATGAAAATAGCTCTACTGCATGATAGCCATATACCTACCCATTATTAGACTGCCACCTTTGAATGTGCAGTCTACAACATTAATCATTTACCTACCATTACCCTTAACCATGACAATCCTTATCACAAGTTTTTCACCAACAGCCTGATTACAATTTTCTTAAAGTTTTTGGATGTCTTTGTTATCCATGGCTTTGGCCTTACACTAAAAATAAGGTTGAAACCCGATTTATTGCATAAGTTTTTATTGGCTACAGTAAATTGCATAAAGGTTATAAGTGCTTAAAAAGTTAGACTGGCTGTATCTATATCTCACGCCATGTATTATTTAATGAGCAGGTGTTTCCGTTTGCTGTTAAAGAGCATTATATGATGTCATTATCAACTATCTCATGTGAAGCTCCACTTTCGTCGATTACTTTTCCCACAGCTGCAGGAAATAGTGGTCCGTCTCATTCTCAAATAAATGCTCTTATTCCACCAGTTTCTCCTACAACATCTGCACATGTCCCTATGCCATCTGGTGAGCACCTTGCTGCTGGCAGAATGCTGCCTTTCGCTACTGTCCTAGATGCAATTGTTGCTATTGAGTTTATTCCCATTACAACAGATGGTGATGCATCTGTTCCTACTGCAGTGGATGTTGTTGTGATTGTGCCAACAACAAAAACTTTTACCGATTCAACCGTAGTACCCACGTCAAACAGTCCTACTGAGGTGGCTCTCTCTACTGATATTTCCTCCCCTTATAGTTCTTCCCCAACAGTGACTACGGTTCCTCCTCGTCATCCTATGATTACTCAGAAGCAAACCGAAAATCTTAAAGCGCGACAAATATTCAACTTGAGTGTTGTTGCTGAGGTTAAACCAACCACTTATAAAATTGCTGCTAAAATCCAAAATGGTGTCTGGCTATACAAGAGGAGTTTAATGCTTTGTAAGCTAATGCTACTTGGGATTTGGTCTGTCTGTCAACAGGTGTTTATGTTGTTGGTTGTCGATGGGTTTTTCATATCAAAAGGAAGCCTGATGGTTCTGTTGATTGATATAACACACGGTTAGTCACTAAAGGCTTTCATCAACACCCTGGTATTGATTTTCATGACAAACTTTAGTCTAGTTGTCTAACCCACCACGATTCGGACTCTCTTATCCATGGCTCTTTATTATAAATGGTCTGTATACAATTGGATGTTTCGAATGCTTTTCTACATGGCGATTTGCAAGAAGCTGTTTATATGGAACATCCGCCTGGGTTTATTAATTCCACTCATTCAAACCTTATTTGTCAGTTGAACAAATCTATTTATGGTCTCAAACAGGCACCATATACATGGAATAAATGTTTAGGTGCTGCTTTAGCTAAGTTTGTTTTTCAAGCTTTAAAGTCCGATTCCTCCCTTTTCTTCACTCATACTGCCAAAATTCAAGTGTTTTGTCTTGTTTATGTTGACGACTTGTTACTACTGGGGAATGATGCTCATGTTTTACATTAAGTCATTCTGAGTTTACAATCACAATTTGTAATAAAGGACTTGGGTCGTCTTCATTATTTCTTGGGTATTGAGGCATGTTGGTTACCAAATGGATTATTTCTATATCAACAAAAATGTATGCATGATTTATTGACTCAAGCTAACATGCCCACTTACGGTGCCATCTCCACTGCAGTTGTTCCTATAGATAAGCTCAGTTGTACTTTGGGGGAATCTTGTGTGGATCCTACTCTCTATCGATCCATTGTTGGAGGTTTACAATATCTTACTTTCACTCGTCCTGATATTGCTTATGCTGTTAATAAGGTGTCTCAATATATGCATGCTCTCTTAGTTCCTCACTAGGTTGCAGTCAAGCGTATATTACGCTACTTGCAAGGGACAGCCTCTTATGGCATCTTTATACAACCATTTCTTCCTCTTTTTTTTGCATATGCTGATTCTGATTGCACTGGCGATATTGATGATCATAAGTCTACTACTAGTTACACGTTTTATCTTGGCCATAATATTGTTTCTTGGTGTTCCTGCAAACAATGTACTGTCTTTTGGTCCTCTACGGAGACTGAATATAGAGCCTTGGCTACTGCTGCCTCAGAGGTTCATTAGTTGCAAATCTTGCTTCATGAGATTGGCTTTCGTGAGCTTGCCTCACTGGTGCTTTATTGTGACAATCTAGCTACTACTTATCTTACTCTTAATCCCATTTTCCATAATTGCAACAAGCATATCAAAGTTGATTTTCATTTTAATCGTGACCGCGTGTCACGTTAGGTGCTTAAAGTTCTGTATTTATCTACTCATAACCAAATTGCTAATGTGTTTACTAAAGGTTTGTCCAAGACTTGCTTCTAATTTCTTCGTGACAAGTTAAAGGTTATTGCTCTCCCCCTTCAACTTGAGGGAGGGTGTAAGGAATGAAGGTTGTTTAGGAGTCTTAGTTGTATACTCCTCTTTTAATTAGGATTCTTTATTAGCCAAGGTGTCTTGTATGTATATAAATCACGTTATGTTAACAATACAATTATCCTTTCCACCCTATTTACGGGTCAAACTTTATGGTACAAAATGTACAAAATTGCCTCACAATGTTTTAGAGATAGAATAATTTTAGATCAACCTCGCGACACCTTTCCTAACCGCACTCTTGACCCTTTACAGGTTGAAGAATCAAATGACACATCAGTATCACCTCATGTATAACTTACTCATGAAAAACGTGAACCTATTGATGAACAATGTCACTTTGAATTCTTCATACAAAATTCAACATGATCTAAGACATGTGAGTTCATACTCTGAACTCTATCGCTTTTTCACTGCCACTCTTTTGCTATAACTGATAATTGTGAAACATAAATTGCCGATTAGTGCTCATTTAAATAGGCTCATTTTCTGAAAAACCCTATTTGCTTGTTATGACTTCAGCGTCAACAACTTTACTAGATTGGATAGTTTCATTGTCTACAGTGAATGGAATTTAGTTGCATTTCCTTCGATTGAGTAGGAGTGTTTAAATGGCATTGATGTGTCATCTAATTTTTTTAACAATAACGTCAGTTTTACAATTTGAAGCAAGGTTCAAAATTACTTTATCTCTAAAACGTTGGGAATAATTTTGTACCATTCCATAGAGTTGATATGTTATTCCCGAAAAACATAAAAAGTAGGGAAATTGTCATATATACGCTCGTTTTTGGTCTTTTATTTTTGGGCCTATGTTTTCATATTTGTTGAAATACGTTTATTTATTTATTTATTTTTTACGTTTTGCGGTTACGCTTTTCTTGTTTATGTTTTTCATTTGTTTTGTTTGCCTTTTTGTATTCACTCAATTCTGTTTTCATTTTTGGTTAGTGGTAATCGTGTTTTTCAGTTATCTTCTTCCTACTTTCTTCGATCTTTCTACTGTCGTGCTTGTTCATCATTTTCTTCTTTGCAGTTCGTGGGTTTGTTTGCGTTTTGTGATTTTTGTTTACAGTTCATCATTTTTCTAGGTGTTTTTTTGCGTTCGTTTAGGTTTTTTTTTTTTTACATGCTTTTTTTTTTGTTATTTGTTTTGTGAGTTTTGTAGTTTTGTTTTGCAATGATATATTGTATAAAATGGTGAAGGGTTCTAAAAACTCTGATTCTCAGAATGGTAAGAATGTGTCTGTTAAGAAGTCACTTACTGTTTTTAAGGGGAAGACGAGATGGTGCTGTTAAGGGAAAATTCAGAGACGATGTTGTTTCTAAAAAGCTTGTGATATTAAGCTGCTATTTTTTGATTATTTGTATACTGATTATACCTTACTTATGCCTTAGTTTTTTTTAATGATAAATTGATTAAACATAGTTTATACTTTTGTTACACACTGATTATATATTAATTATACCTTGTGATACACCTATTATACATTAGTCATACCTTAGTTATACTTTAATTATACCTTAGTTATATATTAAGATACACTATACATTGATTATACCTTAGTTATACCTTAATTATACGTTAATTATACCTTAAGATACATTATTATGTTTATTATATCTTAGTTATTCCTTAAGATACACTATTATAATAATTATACACTTATTATACTATTTATATACTGATTATACCTTAGTTATACATTAATTATACCTTAATTATACATTAATATACACTATTACATTGATTATACCTTAGTTATACCTTAGTTATACATTTAGATACACTATTACGTTGATTATACATTAGTTATACATTTTTTATACCTTACTTATAACTTTTTTTGTTATATTTGTTAATGATACACTGATTATACACTTATTATATCTTAGTTATACCGTAGTTATACATTAAGATACACTATTGATTATACATTAGTTATACATTTTTTATACCTTACTTATACCTTTTTTTTGTTATATTTGTTAATGATACACTGATTATACACTTATTATATCTTTTTATACATTGATTATACCTTACTTATACCTTTTGAAATTATGATTATAACTTGTTTATACTTTAGTTATACATTGTTTATACATTACTTGTACCTTAGTTTGTTATTTTGTTACTGACAGACTAGTTACACACTGATTATACCTTACTTATACATTATTATAGTGATTATACGTTAGTTATACCTTAATTATACATCAAGATTAACTTTTACAGTAATTATACCTTAGTTATACTTTAGTTATACCTTAAGATTCACTATTACAATGATTATACATTGGTTTTAACTTTGTTATGCTTTTGTTAAACCTTAACAGACACTATTACATTGTTTATTACCTTAACTATACCTTAAGATGCACTTCTTCAGTAATTACACCTTAGTTATACCTTAATTATACCTTAAGATACACTATTACTTTGATTATACCTTAGTTATACCTTATTTATACCTTAAGATGTACTTTTTCAGTAATTATACCTTAGTTATACCTTAAGATGCACTTTTACAGTAATTATACCTTATTTATACCTTAATTATACCTTAAGATGCACTTTTTCAGTAATTATACATTAGTTATATTTTAATTACTAAGGTATAATCAGTGTATAACCAAGTTATACACTAATTATACCTTAGTTATACCTTCTGGTGTAGTGATTATAACTTGGTTATACCTTCTGGTACAGTGATTACATCTCCGTTATATCTTTAGTTTGTTATTTTGTTATGTATACACTGATTATACATAGTTTATACCTTAGTTATATATTGTATAATCATTGGTTATACCTTAGTTATACATTGGTTATAACTTACTTATACCTTAGTTTCTTATTTTGTTAATGGTATATGTTTTAGTCCTATTATTTATATTTTTATGATACTTTTTTTGATATATTTTTATTACATTTATCAGAGTGGTAGACCTATATATAAGAAAAGCGAGTATTGGGGAAGTCGTGTTTCTATTTTTTCTGATTATGATTTGTTAACATTCTTGAAATTAAATCTGCTTGAAAAAGTGATTAAGCTATTTAAGGAAACCATATTTGGTTATTTCTTGGATTTTCCAATTATGAGGATTACAAAGCAGTTGATCCTTTCTTTATTGCTACGGGAGATTTATCAAGAGGAAGAAAATGATTCCAATGTTGTTGAGGTTGCTGGGAATGAGTTGAGGTTTGGTGTTGAAGATTTTTTATT
Source organism: Euphorbia tirucalli (assembly GCA_039660915.1). NCBI lineage: Eukaryota > Viridiplantae > Streptophyta > Magnoliopsida > Malpighiales > Euphorbiaceae > Euphorbia > Euphorbia tirucalli. The sequence goes on from CM077639.1 coordinate 21,839,803, forward strand.
GATTTCTGGTTTGAAGTCATTTGCTGATGATGATTTTGTTCTTTGTTCTACTAGTGTGGGTTCTCGATTACTTTCCCGTTATTTTGCTAATAAGAGTGAGGTGAAGAAGAAAGATGTTGAAGAAGTTCTAAAGAAGGATTCTAATGTTTTTAATGATGATTCTGCTAAAGATTCCCGTAAGATTGCACTGGTATATTTTATCAGTTTCTACCTAATGGGGATAGATTTTTCAAAATCTATTCCTAGTTACTATTTTGATGCGGTAGAGTCGGGTGAATATGTGAAGGCTGCATAGGGTTGCGAGTCTTATGATGCAACAATTTTTTCTTTAAAGAAGACTGGAATTTCTAGATCAAAGCCTAAGTCTTATCCGGTTGAGGGTTGTTCGATTTTTTTCCAGTTATGGTTTTATGAGGTTTATCCTGCATGCAGTGGATTAATATGTGACAGAGTTATTAGTCAGAAGGGTGCAATATTTCTTCCAAGGGTCTTCAATTGGTGGACTTATGTTGAGGAGTTTCGTAGAGAAAAATTAGACAAACTTATATTCAACAAGTCGGCCAAAAGCGTATGTTATTCCTCACTTATTCATTAATTATACCTTTGTTATACATTTTTTTATACATTAACAGACACTATTACATTGATTATACCTTAGTTATACCTTAATTATACCTTAAGATACACTTTTACAGTAATTATACCTTATTTATACCTTAATTATACCTTAAGATACACTTTTACAGTAATTATACCTTATTTATACCTTAAGATAGACTATTACTATGTTTATACCATAATTATACGTTAAGATACAGTATTACGTTGATTATACTTTAGTTATACATTTTTTATACCTTACTTATATCTTTTTTTGTTATATTTGTTAATGATACACTGATTATACACTTATTATAAAGTTTTTTATACAGTGATTATACCTTACTTATACCTTCTGATATTGTAATTATAACTTGTTTATACTTTAGTTATACATTGTTTATACATTACTTGTACCTTATTTTGTTATTTTGTTACTGACAGACAAGTTACACATTGATTATAGCTTAGTTATACATTATTACAGTGATTATACCTTAGTTATACCTTAAGATACACTATTATATTGATTATACCTTAGTTATACCTTAATTATACCTTAAGATACACTATTACAGTGATTATACATTGATTTTAACTTTGTTATGCTTTTGATGTACCTTAAAATACACTATTACATTGATTATACCTTAGTTATACCTTAATTATACCTTAACATGTACTTTCTCAGTAATTATACCTTAGTTATACCTTAATTATACCTTAAGATACACTATTACATTGACTATACCTTAGTTATACCTTAATTATACCTTAAGATGCAGCTTTTCAATAATTATACCTTATTTATACTTTAATTATACCTTAGTTATACTTTAATTATACCTTAATTATACCTTATACTTTAATTATACCTTAGTTATACCTTAAGATACACCATTACAATCATTATACATTAGTTATTCCTTAATTATACCATATGATGCACTTTTTCAGTCATTATACCTTAGTTATACCTTAGTTATACCTTATTTATACCTTAAGATACACTATTACATTGATTATATCTTAATTTTAACTTTGTTATACTTTAGTTATTGTTTGTGATACACTAATTATACCTTTGTTATACCTTTGTTCTTTTTTTTTAGTTGGGATTAAAAAATATCTATGCTACTGATTAGGAGATTAAGGAGCTTTCTTTGAGAAATTTTTTTGTGAAAAGGGACCTTTCTTTGCAAAATTTGGATAAAATAGATGAAGTTGATGGTGATAGTGATGATAAGCATGTTGAGGCTGATATTGAAGAAGGTGATGGTGACCATGTACAGGATGAGGTTGAAGTGGATGATGATGATTTGAAAGGTTCTTTTTCTCAATCTCAGGCTTCTAGTTAAGGAGCTGTTTTATCTGAGATTGCATTATTGAGGAAATATGTTGAGCAATCATTTGATATAGTTATTCAGAAGTTAGATAATATTAGCAGTCGTGTTGATAAACTGGTATTTTTTTATTTACTTATGCTTTTATTCTTACTTATATATATATATATATATATATATATATATATATATATATATATATATATATATATATATATATATTCTATTTTTTAACTTTTGTTTTTTATTTTTCGTTTTTTAAAGGAAACTTCAGGGGACTTTTTGAATAAGGTTTGTTTTTGTTCTTATTTTTTTATTATACCTTCCTTATACAGTTATTATATCTTTTATTATTTTTTGGTTATAGCGTTTTTTATTATATCTTTATTTTTTTTATTAACTTTTGTTTTTTCCCGGCTGTTTTTAATGAGGATGTCAAGGAATCGAGTGATGAGAGTGATGATGATTTTGATGTATCTGATGAGGATAATATTATGAATAATGAGGTTAGTAAATTCAGCATCACTATCTTATTATATGGATTTTGATGTCTTTAATTATACATTTTCTTGTTAAAATTTTCATTATACATTAGTTGGACATTGTAATACAAGGATTATACATGAGTTATGCTTTGTGATAAACTGATTATACCTTAGTTATACTTTCTGATATGTTAGTTATACCTTATTTTACCTTAGTTATACATTGTGATACAATGATTATATATTAGTTATCCCTTAAAATACACTATTATACTGATTATACCTTAGTTATACCTTAATTATACCTTAAGATTACACTATTACATTGACTATACATTAGTTATACATACCCTAAGTATAACTTAGTTATACCTTAATTATACCTTAAGATACACTATTACAGTGATTATACCTTAGTTATACCTTAATTATATCTTAAGATACACTATTACAATGATTATACCTTCGTTATACATTGATTATACCTTAGTTATACCTTAAGATACACTATTACAGTAATTATTTCTTAGTTATACCTTAATTATACTTTAAGATAGACTATTACAATGTTTATACCTTAGTTATACCTTAATTATACCTTGTTTTGCTATATTTGTTAATGATACACTAATTATACACTTATTATACCTTTTTATACACTGCTTATACATTTTTTATACCTTTTTATAGTTTGATTATACATTTTGTTATAAATGAGATGCTAGTTTTACTTACTGATACACTTGTTATACTTTATTTATACCTTAAAATAGACTAATATAGTTATTATACCTTATTTATACATTTAGATACAATAATACAGTGATTATATCTTTTGGTACTCTGTTTATACAATAGTTATACTTTGTGATACACCCATTATACTTCAGTTATACAATTTTTTATAATTTTTTATACATTTAAATACTTTGTTTATACATTTATTTATGCTTTTGTTTTTTGTTTTTTTTTTTCTTTTGCAGTATGTTGATAGTCAAGCACAGGAGGATAAGGCTGAGAATAAGGAGGATAAGGATGATAATGTTGATAGGGATAATAATGTTGTTGTTAGGGAAGGGGAGGTGAAGACTGATGGTATGGATTTTGATGATAAAAAGGATATTAATTAAGAAAGTTTCACTTTTGACAATGTGGTGACAGAGAGGGCAATAGTTTTGTATAAACCTCCTGTTTTTCCACCAATAACAATGAATAATCCTGAGTTTGATTGTACTAAGTATTTTAACTTCGATGCTATAACTGCGATTGCTGATGAAGTTGTGTTATCTTTGAGTGATCATTTAGAGATTCCTGATATTGTTCATAAGGAGAATGTTGGTGAGGAGAGTAAGCAAGAAGGTGCTGGTGTTAGTTTAGATATTCCTATTGTTAATAAGGAGGGTTATAATTTTGGTAATAAGGAGGGTTCTGTTGTTGCTGAAAATAACAAAGTAGCTGTTGTTGGAAAATTGGATTCTGTGAAAGATGATAAGGCTGACAGAGTAGCTATTGGAAGTAATAAGAGAGAGCATGAAGCTGTTGTTGCTCTTGAAAAGCTTAAAGAGGCTGTATGTTTTTCGTTTTTCTGATTTTTTGTTCTTTTTTTTTGTGTTTTGTAATATTTATTTTTGTATTTATTGCTTCTATACTTTGATTATATTTTGTATTATACACCGATACATTAGTTATACATTATCTAAACCATCTTATACTTTGAATATAATGATTATATTTCTGACTTTACTCATTACATATTATAGGGTATTAGTTCTATGTGTTTCTTGGACTTTATTGATCCTGATATTTTGGATCAACTTGAAGTTAAGAGTTACGAGAGAGTATATTCTATCAAAGATGTGCGTATGTGTTTTTTTGTTTGTTGTTGTTGTTTATGTGGTGTTTATCTTTCTTATTTTTTTCTTGCTTTTTGAGGAGGATGATATTATGGTGATTGATGATGAAATTGTGAAGAAGGGGATTTATACAAGAAGGAAGAAGGTTGGTGGTTGTGCGGTTTCTTCACCGTATACTACTAATTTGGGTCTGATGAGAAGGTTGTTTTGAAGTCTGTTCGTGGATCATTTGTTTTAGATGATTTGTGTGAGCTAGGGGAGTATCCTAGTGATTATCAACTTACTAGTGATTTCATATGCTTTATCAATAAGAATAAATACCCAGCTAAGAAGTAATTTTCTTTTCTTTTTTTTTTCTTTTTTTTTTTTTTTTGTTTCTTTTAAGTTGTTTTTTTTTCTTTGTATTTTTTATTTATGTTGTTTCCTTTTTCTTTTCCAGTACAAGGAACAACGGGTATGCTCCTAAGAATAATTTGATAAGTCCACCTTTCCATTATGGTGTTGGTTAAGTTAATTCAAAGACTTTCTTTCTTAAATTGTATACTCCTGGGGAGTATTTAAGTAGCACTGTAAGTATTTGTTTCTTATAACTTGTTTATATTTTTGTAATACATTGATTATTTTATAGTTTTACTATTGTTATACCTTAGTTATAGTTCAGTTATACCTTATACTTTAAGATATACTACTAGAGTGATTATACTTTAGTTGTACATTAATTATACCTAAAGATATATTATTATAGTGATTATACGTTAATTATACTTTAGTTATACATTACTTATACATTAAGATGGATTATTACATTGATTATACATTTTTTATACTTTAGTTATACATTAAGATGCACTATTATTTTGATTATACATGAGTTATACATTTTTTATACATTACTTATACCTTTTTTGTTATTTAATGATACACTGATTATACAATTACTATACTTTAGTATACACTGATTATACCTTAGTTATACCTTCTGGTGTAGTGATTATAACTTGGTTATACCTTCCGATACAGTGATTAAATCTTAGTTATATCTTTAGTTTGTTATTTTGTTATGTATGCACTGATTATACACAGTTATAAATGATTTTTTTTGTTAGCATATGGATATAATTATGTATTATCTGAGGAAGAAGGGCAAATACTGTGATCGGATGACATATAACTTCACAACTACTGATATGAGGTTTGATGCTAGAGTGAAGTATATGTATGGACTTGTGGAGAATATTCTTGGGACTGGTGAGGTATTTCAACACATAAGATTTAATAATGTCATCACCAGTTTCATGATGGGTGTTGATGTTTGGACTGGGAAGGCATGGTCTGATGTATATGAAGTTTTGTTGCCAATTCATGTTGGTCAAAATCATTGGGTGTTGGGAAGGTTTTGCTTGAAGTTGAGGAAACTTTTTATCTACGATTCTTATTTGGGTAGACGTAGTGGTGATTCCACTCCTAAAGGCGCTAATCAGTATGCTGTTATACTTCCATACTTTCTGCATCAGTGGTCAATTCTCAATAGCAGGGTTGATCTTATGGAATCTGATGTGTATAAAGTTGGGAATCCTCTATGTCCTCTCGAAGTGGAAATTGTTGAAGGCATACATCAATAGATTGATTGGTGTGTTTTTTTTTTCTTCTTGTTATATTTTCATTATACATTGGTATTTCAGTTATACCTTAATTATACTTTAGTTATACGTTAAAATACACTATTACAGTGATTATACCTTAGTTATACATTAATTATACCTTAGTTATACCTTAAGATACAATATTACAGTGATTATACCTTAGTTATACCTTAATTATACATTATTTATACGTTAATTATACTGTAGTTATACCTTAAGATACACTATTACAATGATTATACCTTAGTTATACCTTAATTATACCATACTTATACCCTAAGATACACTATTATACTGATTATACCTTAAGATACACTATTACATTGATTATGCATTAGTTATACATTAATTATACCCTATGTATACCTTAGTTATACCTTAATTATACCTTAATTATACCTTAAGATACACTATTAAAGTGATTATACATTAGTTATACCTTAATTATACCTTAGTTATACCTTAAGATACACTATTACATTGATTATATCTTTGTTATACATTAATTATACCTTAGTTATACTTTCAGATACACTATTACATTGATTATGCATTAGTTATACATTAATTATACCCTATGTATACCTTAGTTATACCTTAATTATACCTTAAGATACACTATTAAAGTGATTATACATTAGTTATACCTTAATTATACCTTAGTTATACCTTAAGATACACTATTACATTGATTATACCTTTGTTATACATTAATTATACCTTAGTTATACTTTAAGATACACTATTACATTGATTATACCTTAGTTATACCTTAATTATACCTTAGTTATACCTTAAGATACACTATTACATTGATTATACCTTAGTTATATATTAAGATACACTATTATATTGATTATACCTTAGTTATACATTAGTTTTATGTTAGAATACACTATTACAATGATTATATGTTAGTTATACTTTAATTATACCTTAAGATACACTATTACATTGATTATATATTAGTTATACCTTAAAATACACTATTGTAATGATTTTACCTTAGTTATACATTAGTTATACCTTAGTTATACATTGTGATACAATGATTAGACCTTGGTTATACCTTTTGTAAAAGTGTTTGACCTTAGGTATACATTAGTTACACATTATTTAAGCATTTTTATACATTGATTATATCTTCTGATATTGTGTTTACTGATTATACATTTTATATGGTTACTGATACCCTGATTATACCTTTTTTTTCAGTGATTGTGGAGTTTTTGTTTTGAGTTTTGCTAAGTATCTGATAAAGCAAAAGCCTTTTTCCAGATCCATTGGATGGTAGTTTCCTTATACAACCAAGGATTATTGAGGAATCAGAAGGAAGAAGAAAGTGATAATGAATATTTGCATCCACTGGATGAGTGAAGTTTTTTTTCTTATGATGTTTTTTTATTTTTTATTAGTTCATAAACAGAGTTTGTACATTTTTAGATTTTGTTTTCATTTTGTATACAGTTTTTACATTTCAAATGTATCATATATTGAATGAAAAAGTGCAAGTATAAAGTATTTTTAATTCAATACAATTCAATTCAATACGACACTCAATTAATAATTGTTTTGCTCCTCCACATGTTCTCCTGTTATGGCCTGGATTTCCACAAGTTCCACATTTTACTTTCATTTTTGTTTTTCTTTCCCAAGCTGCTTTGAATCTCTGTTTTCTTGGTCTTCCTGCTTTTTGTTTTGCTTCTGGTGGATTGAGTTTCTAATCCCTTATTTCTTGAGGTATGTCCCACATATCTTTTAATGGCATTGGGTATATTGTTCCTTCATAAGGGCATGTGGACATAGAAGCTTATCCATTTGGAATCTATTGCAGGTACATGTCTTTTCTTTCATGTCAATTATGTAATCTATCACATTTCTTGTGATTGTTACCAGATTACTTGTGGATGGTTTTACCTGCATTTTTGTAATCAATATTATGTGTATGCAGTGAATATTGAATGTATAATAAAAGTGATCAGTTGTGAATTTGAACCTGCATTTTCAATGTTGGTATGTAGTTTGCTTGCAGTACTTGTTCTTGCCTTTGTGTGAGCATTGTCATCATTGCCTGTGCAATGCTTCTGTTTTTGTAGAAGAGATCTTATAGCATGCTCCATAGGTACTCCATAAGAGTCATTATTGGTAGGTCTTTTACTGCTTTGTTCACGGAGTTTATTGATTCTGCAATGTTTGATGTCAAGATGTTGTATCTGTTGTTTGTTGAGTGTACTCTGCTCCATTTGTTAAACCCAACTTCTTGAAGGTATGTTGGGATTTTTTTGTTGATATTTTCCAGTTCAGTCATGCACTTATTGAACTCCTCTATTGTGTATGCTCTTGTTGCTTTGTGGAAGTACTTCTTCATGTCTTTTTTATTGTTTTTGTATTTGATTTTGAGGTTATGCAACAGATGGAATGCACAAACACAATGTGAAACATCTGATATCACTATTTTTTATGCTTTTTCTATGCTCTTATGTCTATCTGAAACTATAACCATTTCTTGTCTTTGTCCATATGCGTTTTTGAATTGTTTGAAAAACCATTCCCATGATTCATCATTTTCTCCGTCAACTACTGCAAATGCTAGCGGGAAGATCATCTCTGCATTTGTCAGTTTGTTGTATATTAGTTTGATATTTTGGTAGTCTAATATTTTTGTTTCTACCTTTGTTATACTTTAGTTAACTTTATACCTTAGTTATACACTAATACGGTGTTTATACCTTAGTTATTACTTATTTATACCTTACTTATACTACATATTACAGCAGTTATAGTTTAGTTATACCTTAGTTATACATTAAGATACACTATTATATTGATTATACCTTAATTATACCTTAATTATACCTTAGGTATACCTTAATTATACCTTAAGATACACTATTATATTGATTATACCTTAGTTATAACTTAATCCTACCTTAGTTATACCTTAAGATATACTATTATAGTTATTATGCCTTAATTATAACTTAAGATACATTATTATATTGATTATACATTAGTTATACCTTAATTATCCTTTAATTATATCTTAAGATACACTATTACAAATGATTATACCTTATTTATACATTATTACAGTGTTTATGCATTAGTTATTGCTTATTTATACCTTACTTATATCTTAATTATACCTTATTTATACTTTAGTTATAATTTAGTTATACATTTAAGATACGGTATTACAGTCGTTATACATTAGTTATACATTAATTATACATTATTTATACATTAAGATACACTATTGTATGGATTATACCTTAATTATACATTAGTTATACTTTAATTATACCTTATTTATACCATAGTTATATCTTAAGATACACTATTACAATCATTATACCTTAGTTATACATTAATTATACCTTAAGATACACTGTTACAATTATTATATATTAAGTATAATAATTAAGGTTCAATTAGTGTATTACTATATCAAAAGATAACACTATTATAGTTTTTCTTTTTTTTACCTGAAGCATCTTGCGTGCAGGCTGAGATGAGTGTTCCACTGCAACATGTTCTGAGGAATGTGGCATCAACAACAACAACAACTGGTTTGCAAAGTTTCCATCCTTGTATTGAAGCTTGCATTGCTACAAATAGGTACAAAAATATGTTTTCTTTTGTTTCAAGGCTAATTATTGTTCCTGGGTTTGTTTTTTGCAGCATATAGAGGTAGCTTGGTAGCATGTTGTATGATTTAGATGGTGAACCTCTGAATATTTTGAGTGCTTCTTCTTTTAAACGCCAGGCTTTTTGGTAATTGATTTCTGCCCCTATTTGTTCTTTCATGTCATATACTATATCTTTTGTTGTGTATATTCTTTTTAGTCTGATGTATTTGTTCTTGATGATGCTTGCTACAAGTGCCTTTGTTGCCTATCTTTTATCACCATTCCTATCATCAATGTTGCATGTGTGCTTTTCAAAATATTTTCTTATTATGAATCTTTCTGTATTTTTTTTCCTTGATGCACTGAATCTCCATGTACAATGTTCATCGATGCAATGCAGAAAGTACTATTTTGGACAGGATTTTTGAACCTTGAATTGGAAATTTTTTTCTTATTGCATAGAGACTAATTGTTTCTTTGAGTGTCTTTTTGTTTGTATAGATTTGTCTAGCTTGTATGTAGTCAACATTGGCATTTGGTATTTCATTATCTTCTTCTCCTCCTGTAATTGTGTTTGCTTGTTTTGTGCTGTATATTTCCTCTATTGTTCTTTCTGTTATGTTTCTTATGTAAGCTACATGGTCATCTTCTTCATCTTCTCCTTCTGTGTTGCACTGATTGTACTCTATTTGGTACACAGATTCTTCCATGTTACTGTTGTGCTCCTTTTCTTCACTTCTTATTATATATATACACACAATGTTACATGTTAGGTGCATTGATTATACATTAGTTAAAACTTCTACATTGTGATACACAGATTATACCTTACTTATACATTGTGTTACACTGGTTATACTTTTTTGTAAAACTGTTGTACATTAGTTATACTTTAGTTATACATTAGTTACACATCAAGTCACAATGATTATACTTTAGTTATACATCAATTGGTACTTTGATTATACATTAGTAAAAGCTTCTACATTGTGATACACAGATTATCCCTTAGTTATACTATGATACACTGGTTATACTTTTTTGGAAAACTGTTATTCATTAGTTATACCTTAGGTATACATTAATTATACCTTAGTTATACGTTAAGATACACTATTATAATGAGTATACCTTAGTTATACTTTCTGATACATTAATTATACCTTAATTATACATTAAGACACAATGATTATACTTTAGTTATAGGTTGTGATACACTAATTATACATTTTGATACACAATATGTCTTAGTTATACTTTCTTATACATTAATTATACATTAGTTATACATTAAGATACACTATTACATTGATTATAACTTTAGTTATACTTGAATTATACATTAGTTATACCTTAAGATACACTATTATAGTAATTATACCTTAGTTATACTTTTTGAAACACTGATTATACTTTAGTTATAGTTTGTCATTCAATAATTATACCTTAGTTATACCTTTTGATACACATTATACCTTATTTATACTGTCTGATAAACTAATTAAACATTCTGAGATATTGTGATGATTTTACCTTGTTCATCTTCTATTTCTCTCTGAATTGTTGTTATGCATAGTAGATACTCCATTAGGATGTTGGTTGTACTCTTTAGCTGTAAATAGAATCTAATGGACATGTCGTTCATTATTTCCATTGGCGGATATCCTTCTATTACCTAGAATTGGATCTGTAAATCTTATTTTTGTTGATCGATCTTGATGTTTCCTTTTATAGTTCGGTTGAAGTCATTGAATGTTGATATTGTTGGTACTAGGACTCCACTTACTTTGTAGTTGATAAATCTGTAATCTTCAGTCCAAGTTCCATTATGATGGAGTAGAATTGCAATTTCTTGCATATCTCTATGATCGATTGAATGTTTTTGTTGAATTGTTGTGTTTGTTTGCAGTGAGACAATAATCGATTGAGTATTGTGCTTCTGATATTGTCACAATTGAAGGTTTTTGCATTTGACAATGCACGTAATTTATAAATTATGATGTTTTGTTTTATTGTTTATTGCAAAAAAATCACGTAAAACTGAAATTTTCTGTTTTAGGTATTTCTGAAATTTTTGAAAATTTTTAACATATTTATACAAACTTTTCCTTTATAGGTAAAAAAGTTAAATAGTATTAAAAGGTAAGTATTTATATAAAAAGCCCTAAAAAATATTCTTATATGTTAACCCACAAAACAGAATTACGAGGCCCCTTTATTATTTCTGGTTTTTTTTTTTGTTAATCAAGTCTTTAGTTTTTTAACAAGGCAAAATAAACTTTAATTAATTATAATCACAGTCAACCCTAATTTTTGAAACGGGCTTTAAGGTTGATTGAAACCACATAATTACATCACGTGACACGATGTCTTTTACAATTTGAAAGAAGAAAATATCAAACTTTATTTTTTGTTCAAAATTCGTCACGCCAACCTGAGGCTAACTAATGTCATTACAATTATTTAAAAACGCCGAATATCAACTCAAATAATCAAAAACTTAATCAACAAAATTTTTAAAAAAAATAAATAAAGTAAGAAGTTTAGTTTAATTTTTTCAAAATAGAAAAAATTCATACTTAAATTAAAAACAGAATACATTGAATTAAATGAATTCTATCATTTTTCATGCCCAGCTTATCAAATAGCCCCTGTTCTTTTAACTCACCTTATTAACCCCAATCCTATCCCGTGAATGCCCATTTGACCTGTCCTATTCGCTGAATCCATTTGGCCTCTATTCTATAAAATTTTAGACCAACCTTGACCAATACTTGCCAAAATGATAAGACTTTTCATAACTTAAACTATCAATTTTGGCAGAGATGGATCTAAAATGATATAGGATAATGGCTAAAAAGGAAAACTTGATAGAACATAGACCAAATGAGCATCTAGTGGATAGAACCAAAGAATTCATTTCAAATGATCTTTTCATGATTTCCAAACCAAATAAATTCCTTCAAGTTATTCAACCAAACAAAGCTTTAGAATTAGAGTTCACGAGGTCTTTTAATGTGATTACCTTCCCGCAACTTGCAAGAAAATAGAAGCAAGAAAATAGAAACTCATGGGGAATCAACCCAAGTGTCCATCCACTGCCAATTGTACCAAACTCCCAAAATTTATATATTCAATTAAACCAGAAAAATTAAAACAAATAAACAGCACAAAGCTAATACTAACTGATAATTCAATGAACTACAAAGTTCTGATAAGTGAAACAAGGGAGGACCAAAAGAAACATATCTGGCTACCAGCTTAATCTCCATGAATAGTGTAACGCTCCCACTTCTTGGAGGGGTCATATATCTACACAAGGTAAAAAAAAAAAATTAATTCGAAAAAATATTTAACACACCCCACCATATTAGCAACGGTTAAGGCAGGACTAGCTTAACCGAACTGCCAGATCGGAACATTCTGTTTGTCAGAGTGAATGCGGTATCTGTTTTCTAAGAAATAAAACACATTCTAATCTGCAAAATACAGGAAAACTGCTAGACTTCCCACAATGTGTTCTATTTGAATTCACTGGTTACAGAAGGTAACAGATCATGGGATATATGAAGCATGCATGCATTCGCTGACATAGAAAGTAAGAAAACTTAAGGGAGGACTTTGTGCACTTGTCTGTGAGATTTGGGGAGATTCAGGTAGTACAGAGAGAAGAGCTCACCTCCCATCTTGAAGCAGGGAATATGTGCTTGTTCTTCTCATACCAGTGCCTCTCGACAACTTTACCAGCATGTGACTGTTAACAATGCACAAACAAAAGTAACATATTTGCTTCAAACACAATCCCAAATAATGTAACAAGGAATTCTTATACGAATGCTGACGGTTCATATAACTTTTCAATGTAAGAGCAATACCTCATCCTTCTCAATTGTTGCATCAGCTATAGTCCGCACATCCTCATGAACATCAAAGTGAAAAAGCTGAGAAATAGAGGAAAACGATCATTTCATATCTCAGGAAAAGAAGGGGCAAAAGGCTACTGTTATTACCTAGAAACCACATTAATTTTGTTAAGAAAGACAGTTTCTTGTTCCTATACATTTCCATAGAGAAACAAAGTTAACATGAATTGCATATAACATCCATGGCTATCATGATCCTTCCATCCAGCAGAAACTTATTTTGGAAATTCAACCACTTAGCTTCTTTCTTTTCCCTTTTTATTAGACAAAAATTCTTGCCTTATTCAGTGAAGACAATTTATTCCAACACAAAACGAGGTTATAGGACTTACAATTGGTAGTCACGAGGGTCCTCAATACTAAACTAAGCAAGGAAGGAAAGCATCATTCACGATTTAATAATGCACAAAGTCATGCATATCTTACTCTTTTATCCACCTTTTATTATATTTCATTCCGACATCCAACATAATGCTTCTCTAATCTCTTGTCATTTCATATTGGCACCATTGAATCATAGTGTGACCACTTTAATCAATATAACATGCCCAGAGAAAGAGAGAGAAAGAGAGAAAGAAGAAGAAGAAGAATTGACATTACCGGTCCACTTTTGCCCCTTGCCTTGTTGACAATAAGCTCATAGAAACTGTGTTGCTGAAATTAGAAATTATAAAGTGGAAAGAAAGATATACTAATTAGTAGAAGTAAGATCAAGACGCTAGTGTTTCTAATCTAATTAGAAGACCTTTAGTTCATCTTACATGAGGAATAATAAGATCTTCCTTCACATAAAGTAAATTCTCCACAGAAGTAGTTCTAATTTCTCTAAATTCGGGCGCAAGTTGCTGCTGAACTGCCCGAAGAAATTCTCCTATGGAATCTCCTTTGCGCACCTAATTTATGAAACCAAAAGCAGCAACAAAGAAAAAGAAAACAGCACTAAAATTGATTGCATGTGGAAGAAGAAGACTAATATCAGTAACAATGTAACCCTGGTCAATCTGACCTGGATCACCCTTCTATGGCCTGCTCCATCCCAGTAGCTGTAAGTAATCTGAAGGGGCTCACCTGAAATATTTGAGAAGCTTGATTCACTACATAATGTTTTCCCAAGCATGGCAAAATATACATTTAGGAGAAGTCAGAAAACACAATTACTTCGAATCTGTTCTTGTTCACGTTGCCACTGTTTCCGCAACCTTTCTCGTTCAGCCTGTTCCTCTGCCTCCCGCTCACTGAAACAGCATCCTCACCCCTAAGCTCATACGTTAGCTCCAAGTCCATGCACAATCAAATCCACTAACAAGAGATGAGCTGTGAATGAGAGAGTGAGAGAAAAGTATTGCACCTGTCAGGCAAAAAGCTTGTTTCCACTGTTGGATCTTTGCCAAATTTTCCGTGTACTAAACTCTTTGACTCTGTACTTTCTGCAGCAAGGGGAAAACGTATCATTTTTCATCTCAGTTTCCCGGGCTACCAAACTGGGAACAAATAAGAAGTTAACAATATAAATAATGACCATATTTATTGTTAAGAAGAAATCATTTAGCAAAAGCAAGAAAACCCAACTCCTGCAAACAAACAGAATAATAACTTTGTCTACCATTCCAGATTCTACCTACGGCATAAGACCTTTACAACTATAAGGAACTAAAAAAGAGTACATATTCAACAAATTTGGAGTGATCATCTGTGAGAACACATGCATAAAATGGATCCACGGATGTACTTTTCTGACTAGATGAATTAAAAATTCTTATTCTAGCTAGCAACCAACTCTAACACAGATATTTAATAGACAATCAAGGACTATGCTGTCAAGTACTAACAATAAGACCATCTTAAAAATGGCATTCTAAGCATAAATGTCAATCAATTGAATCGGTATAACCTACGAAGAAGCAATCACAACTCACTAGTGAATCTAATCCAATTCAACACAGCATAATAAAATAGTTCATGAAACCCAGGCTTTTAACACCAAAACAGGTAGTAATAATCAAAACCTCTGAAGTCGTTTGAAAAGAGGAGTAAAAATAAAAAGAACTATGTCTTACTGTTTTCGCCATCCTCTTCTTCACTTCCATTCTCAAAATCTTCAGCAAACGATAATCTAGGATTGCCCTTAATCTTTCTCTTTTTACGCTTTGCTAACTGGAGCTCCTCCTCCCTACAATATTTATTCACAACCAAACATATAACCAAAGTGGATATTTATTATTTCTCAAAAAAACAAACGAGGCACATTAAACTTACTCTTGCCGCAGCCGTTGGAGTTTCTCCTTCTCTTCCTCTTCAATTTTGATTTGAATATTAACCCTCTAGCATACACAACAACAGTAGTTAAGCACAGCTGTAGCTAGTATAACAAAAACCATAGAGAAACAGAAGAGAGGACTAAGACCTTATTACCTTCTCAACATATTGCTCTCTTGTAACCAAGCCTACAGTTTCCTTCTTAAAAGCAGTCTCAAGAATCTGTTAAATCACATATATCAGAATCAAGAATCAATCAAATAGGCAAAAGCACAACTGATGCACTAAAATTTAGTACAAAAATTAATTCATTATGTACTTCCAAATTGTTCACGGAAAACATCGATATATAACAGTTCGCTTGCTTAAAAATTTGACTTGTAATCAGAATATAATAAGGTCATGCCCTAACATAATAAACAAATAACACACACAGAGAGAGAATCAAGGAGGAACCACTTTAAACAACAAACCTTAGCTAGCAAAACCCTAATAAGAAACGATTAAAAGAGAATTCGAAGAAGGACCTCGGAGGTACTTGAACCGAATTGGAGGAGTCCAGGCTGACCCTTATCGGAAGCAGACTTGGATTTGAGCTCTTGAATTTTGCGACGCTCGGCTTCTCTCTGCTTCTCTAGCCTCCGGATCCTCACAGCGTCTTGGGCCGTGCCCACGTACCCGTCTCCCATGCCCGACATCTTTTGCTTTTCCGGTTGCTTGCTTGTTTATCCACGTAT
Source organism: Euphorbia tirucalli (assembly GCA_039660915.1). Taxonomy (NCBI): domain Eukaryota; kingdom Viridiplantae; phylum Streptophyta; class Magnoliopsida; order Malpighiales; family Euphorbiaceae; genus Euphorbia; species Euphorbia tirucalli. The sequence goes on from CM077639.1 coordinate 21,856,272, forward strand.
GTCAATCAATAGAATGATCGCTGCAAGGACACAAGGGAGAAGGTGAAGGGTTCGGAATTCGCGAATCGAAGTGTGGTGCTTGGCGGCATATCATTCAATGCGCATTGCTAGTCATAAGCTCAAAACTTGCAATCCCTAAATTACCCTCGTATGAATTGGACCGGTTAGCCGCTAACCGCTTGTTTACTTTCAGAAAACCCAAAACTAGGTCCGAAAAGTATATATATTGCCGGGTTATTTAAACAGATTTCAGTATTTTGTGTTCTTTTTTTTTTTTTTTTTTTCTGGGGGGAAATTGTTGAAAACACATGCAAAATAGCCTTTCATTTAGCTTTGTCTATAACTCTCTCCTCTTTTTATAATTTTAATCTAATTTTATATTTATTTGTCAACTCGTTTACTTTTTTGTCATGCAACTATAAAAAGTTTTTTTTTCTCTTCGAAATAAGATGTATATGTGTATAAACAAAATATAATCAGTGTATCAGAAGATATAACTTGTTGGATATGCCCTAGTCCCGAGGCATTGGTCCTTGTATTTGTATCATACATTTATTGAATTTATGTATTATACTTATTTGTGTTATTAATAAAGGCATTAATTCATTTATTATATTTATCTTGTGCAATATATTAAATGAAGTATCCAATGGACATATCGATATCCATGATGACCAATGTCATGCACTTGGCAGTAAGACCATGGATAGGGTCAACTATATGACCATGAATAGATCCGTAGTCTATTCCAGTCATGGGAATGAGTGGAACAAGAGACTATCATTAACCTGGTTGTATGGCGGTGTTTTACCGGTCATTGGACATGGGATGTCAATCAAGTTAATGGGTTCATGCAAAAAAGGCATGGTACTGGATAGATACACTAAACGAGAAATCCACATGGTATAGTATCACAAGTGATTCTCGTGTAGTACTTGTATGGATCCTTTGACCTGACCATATGATGGTGTTGCATGTGAGGTCGCATACTTAGGGGTACGCCTAAAGGGCCTGTAATAGGGTGCCAAGTACAGGTACTTTCGGGTATGTCACTTAGCATGGCAATGCTATGGATATGCAGAAGGGATTTGTCACTCAGTAGTCCACTGAGAAGATATCACCGGCCTCTTGATGAATGTGACTGATAAGAGTCTGGCCACACCCAAACGAGTTGGAACTTATTTGTGAGCTTCAGTGCATTCAGGATCAAGTTAATGTCCAGACACAAAAGAGGATAATCAATCCATGCCTCTGTGTTGGACACCGATATCGATGACATGGGATATACAAGTTCAAACTACAGGGTTATGATTGGGAACTGCAGTGGCTTGCTAGAGCCCAACTGCAGTCTGTGGGCCACAGGCCCACTGCAAACATAAAAATGGGCCCACAAGATCGTACATATTGAGCGACTGAACACCGACTTAAGGAATCACATGTATGCTTAGAGTATACACTCTAGAGAGAGAGAGGTATATATATTAATTATATTATAAAGATCAATTGGATTGATCATAATAATAAAATTAATATATATTTAATGGCTTTTCATAATTAATAAGATTAATTATGAGATTATTTCCTAGGTGGAAATATTCATATGTATAGGTTTACATATGATTTTATTTTGTGAAGATCTAATTTTAATTTGATGGATTAAAATAATTGGTCAAACTAATTTTAATTTAAATGTAAATAATATGTTACTTGGTGTAATATATTAAATACATAGGTAAATTAAAGTTGGGCTTGAAATTAATTTAAACAAGACTAATTAAAATAAGATTGGGCTTGAATTAAGAGAAGGAAGCCCACACAAATGAAAGAGCTAAGTTGGGCCAAAATTCCTTTAGGAATTTCGGCCAACCTAGGGTTTATTAGCCCTAGGAATTTCAGCCACCAAGAACGGAAGAGACAATAGCCGAAATTTCCCTAGCCTCCCATCTCCAAAGTTTGTTTTTTCCGACGCTAGCACAGGTGGTGTTCGTTAGGCGTTCGTGTACGTGAACGAGGAGGGTTTCTAGTTTGATTCCTGCAGCCAGCATCCATCTCTTGAAAGAGATATTCCTGGTAAGAGATTTATCTCTTTCTATTAAATTTTGTTTTTCCAATTTCCATCTCAATTGTACTGGGCACGGATTTGAGGAAATCATCGCGTTCTTCCGCTTTAATCGGGTGATTTCCGGTGAAAAATCCCAACATACCTAAGGTATAATCAATGTATCAATAAGTACAACTAAGGTATAACTAAGATATAATCAATGTATTAATGTATGTATAACTAAGATATAATCAATGTATTAATGTATCAGTAAGTATAACTAAGGTATAATCAGTGTATCAAAAGGTATAACAAAGGTATAATCAATGTATTAGTATATCAGTAAGTATAACTAAGGAATAAGTATGAGCGGACGATTCAAGCACAGCAAAGCAGGCCACCAGGTTTTTTAGTTATTTCGATTTGAATTGGATATATAATTATAATAAGAAACTTATTTTTAGGAAAATACAGCATTCATAAAAGATTTGAGACCGAAATCTTGAAGAAACTCTAGGAGTAGCCACCCGGCTCAGCTCAATTAGGAAATTTAGGTATAACCAGAACCGAGTGAGAACCACTATACCTTCTAGAGATCTAGCTTCGGACGAGTCACTTACTTATTATCCAATTAAAATAATAGCTCCAATATTCAACCATAACATTTTATAGAACTAGATCAAGTTTTATTTTATAACACACGTTGTTCATGCAGATTACATGGAATGAAATTAAATTACAACACAAATCAAGTAGGCTATCCTAGGGGGATACGTATAAATCAAAAGGGGATCAGGGTACAACTGCCTAAAATACACAAATTCTACCAATGAAGAAATAAAATAACGAAAGTAAACTTAATCCTATAAAAACGGTGTTAATAATGTGACAAAACTTATGCATATGAGACTCGGGCATAAAAGTAGCAGGAGGGAAAACGGTTTTACCGATTGGTGTTTAGCATGCCTTAAAGTCGGCATTCGAAAAAAATTAGCATAACATCATAAAAATCAGATTTACTGCTCATTAAGCTATGAAAGTTCATAATACAATTTATAAGTCAGAGAATAACATCCATAGGGATTTGTACAATAACTGTGCGATTATAGTTATATCCATACGGATACCACTTTCTGGAGCGAAACGTGTTTAAACTTTAGCATTTAGGTATTTCATGAAGTACAATAACCATGCGGTTAAGATATAACATTCGTGCGGTTATAACTACAGCTGTACAGCTATGTCCATTGACCGTACGAATCTTATTTTTGGGCAGAAACCAAAGATGAAAAAAAACAGAGCAACTTGAAAAACGTGTGAAATGACTCTCAAGTGATGAAATTATGCAAATGTAAATGGTTTCTTAGAAATATACCTTTGACACGTGAATCCACTGCTTTTACGAGTTCAAAAACATCTCAAAGGAGCTCTGGATTGTTGAGTTTTTGTCAAGGTTACACAAGTCCAAAATCACCAAGAATCCTCAATAGTTACGGGTTTGTGTTTCCATTTTAGTCTCTGAACCTGTTATTAATCTTGGTGATGTGTTTTCCTATGATTTCTAACAAGTTTTATAGCCTAATAACAGGGAATCGGACAAGAAAATGAAGAGAAATCCTTAGCAAGTTTTCTTTTCTCTCTTTTTTTCTTCCTCTTTTCTCTCTAACTCTCCCCAAAATCCTAATCCCAAACTTTAGGCTCTCAATTACCATCCTCTTCTCGCTCTCCTTATCCTTTTCCTTTTATACCTCTTTCAAAACAGAGATTTAGATCCGATCTAAATGTAAGTGGAATGGATTATTGAACAACCGTATGGATATAACCTATATCTATATGGTTATAGATGGCACATCCATATGGTCATAGTCCATATCTGTATGGATATAGTTGATGGACTACAAACCTTAATTCATTCGGTTTAGCAATCTGGAGCTTCAACCTTGAGTTGTCTTTAACTCGTGTGGTTGTAGAAACACATCAAAGAAAAGTTCATTTTCATCATTGAAACCGAGGATTAAAATCTCATGCTCACAATAAAGGACGACAATGATTATACCTTAGTTATACCTTAAGATACACTATTACAGTGATTATATCTTAGTTATACCTTAAAATACACTTAAGATACAGTCCCAATAATACAGTCCAAAAAGATGCAGTCCCAATAATGCAGTTCCAAAGTGTAGTCCTAAAATGTAGTCCCAAAGTGCTGTTCCAATAATAAAATGTAGTCCTAATAATATAGTCCTAATATGCAGTCCCAAAGTGCAGTCCCAATAATAAAATGCAGTCCCAATAATAAAATACAGTCTCAAAGTGCAGTCCTAAAATGCAGTCTCAAAGTGTAGTCCTATAATTCAATCAATAATAAAATGCAGTCCCAATAATAAAATATGGTCCCAAAATGTAGTTCTAAAGTGCAGTCTCAAAATGCAGTCTAAGAAGAAGCAGTTCCAATAAAAGATGTAATCTCAATAATAAAATGTAGTCCCAAACTGCAGTCTCAAAATGCAGTCCAAAAAGATACAGTCCCATTAATAAAATGCAGTCCTAAAATACACTCCTAAAGAGTAGTCACAAAAGGTATAATCAGTATATCAGAAGGTATAACTAAGGTATAATCAGTGTATCAGAAGGTATAACTAAGGTATAATCAGTGTATCAGAAGGTATAACTAAGGTATAATCAGTGTATCAAAAGGTATAGCTAAGGTATAATCAGTGTATCAAAAGAGATAATCAAAGTATCAAATGATATAATCAATGTATAAACAAGGCTAACAGTTTTACAAAGGTATAAACAATATATAACTAAGGTATACTCAGTATATCATAATGTATAACTAAGGTATAATATTTATAAAAGTTATAAATTTATTGTTATACACTGCTTATACATTATTATACACTGGATATACACTATTATACTCTGCTTATACACTATAATGCTTAAAAAATATATAAATAAGCTATAATCAGTGTATTAGAAGGTATAATTAGTGCATCAAAAAGTATAATGAGTGTATCATAAGGTATAACTAAGGTATTATCAGTGTATCAATAAGTATAACCAAGGTATAATCAGCGTATCAGAAGGTATAACTATGGTATTATCAATGTATCAAAAGGTATAATAAGAGTATCAAATGTATAACTAAAGTGTAACAAAGTATAACAGTTGTACAAAGGTATAAGTAAGGTATAATTAAGGTATAATTACAGTGTAACTAAGGTATAACAATTATTATACCTTAGTTACATTTTAAGATACACTATTACAGTAATATACCTTAGTTATATCTTAAGATACACTATTACAGTGATTATACCTTAGTTATACTTTAATTATGCCTTACTTATACCTTAAGATACATTATTACAGTGATTATACCTTAGTTATACCTTAAGATACAAAGGTATAATTAGTTATATCTTAGTGAAAAAAAATGTCAAAAAAATATATACATATGTATCTTGTTTCGAAGAGAAATAAAAAAAAACTTTCTAAAGTCGCATGACAAAAAAATAAACGGATTGAGAAATAAATGCGAAATTAGATTGAAATTATGAAAAGAGGAGAGAGAAATGTGGATAAAGTAGAATAAGTTATTTGAGTAATTTTAAAAAGTTTAAAAGGGATTTTTGTAAGGGTGGCAACGGTGCGGGTGCGGGGACGGGGGTGCATTCCCCACTCCGCCCCCAATGATTGCGAGGGCGGTTTCGGGGATTCCCCATTTAATATTTCGGGGATTTTTTCACCCCCATCCCCACCCAGCGCTGGTACCGATGGGTTTCGGTGAATCCTCACCCATATCCAACAAATTAAAAAAAATTAGTGTTTCGTTATTTTAATTAAATGCTTAAACAAATAAATAAACAAATAAAAAATAATGCAGGATAATACAAATAAAAAAAGTGATAATGTCAATTAAAAAAGTTGATAAAAATATCAATTTATATAGTGATTAATAGGGTGAGAAACAAAGACATATGTAATGTATAGTGTTACGTGACAAATCAAATAGGCAGCAAAACTTGCCAAAAGAAAATCTCCTTTTTATTATTATTTTTGTTCGACTCCAGGTATTAATTAATTCCCTCTAATTAAATTTCCTTTGTTGGGCTGAATTAATAGAAATTTGTAGTGAAGTTGGAAGATTATCTAGGAGCCAATTGAGCCAAGATCAAGTGAGATATTATGTCAATGAAGAGCATAACAGAAGAAGGAATTTATTGCAGAAATACATTCGATTATGTAATGATTCAAAGGTGCATTAATCTATATTGTTAATTAATGAATAAATTAATACAACCTAACACATCAATTGCTGACTATTTCTGAATATAATAGGTGAGTGTGGAAATAATGTGTGTGTGTGTGTGTGTGTATATATATATATATACACGGGGATTTATACGGGAGCGGAGCGGGAATAGTACTACCCGCCCCCACGCCCATTTAAGAATCGGGGATAAAATAGCCCCCACCCCCATTCCCGTGGGGGATAAAATCGGTTATTCCCGCGTCCGCCGGTTCGGATCCCCACGGTTTTCGGGTAATCCCCGCCCCATTGCCACCCCTAGATTTTGGCAAAAATTTCATATTCACGTAAAAAAGAAATAGGGTGCCAAAATGTAAGTATTTTTGTAAAATCCCTTTTTTTATTTATCAATCATGGACCGTTTGGTATGGAATAGAAATAAGAATATGGATAAAAGATTGGATAATGATAGGATAAAAATTATAATTAAGATAAAAATAATGTAAGATATGTTTGGTATGTTGGATAAGAATATGGATAAAACAATATATTTTACTAGATTGCCCCTAACATGACAAAAATATTAAAGAGAAACTAAAAATAATAAAAGTGTTTTTTTGGTCAAAATTAATAAAAAAAATTGCCATAATTACTAAAAAAAATTTATAATTTAACTATATAATAAAAGTTTTTTTTGTCAAAATTAATAAAAAATGATATATTTACTTAAAAAAAATTAATAATTTAACTCTAAACTGATTATTACTAATATAAATCAAATTAATAATTTAATAAATTAACTACGAATTGATTATCACTAATATAAACCAAATTAGTAATTTGAAAAACTTAATAATACTATTATAAACTTCATTAATATTATATGACTTATATAGCAAAATAGAAGTCTACAACAACTAGTGCATTTACATGGACCATAATTTCCAACAAAAAAAATAGTCAACAAGTGCATCACAACGATATAAAAAAAAGACCAAGTTTGAATTCCATGTACTGTGAATCATCAATTTCCAATCATGCAAAGATTACTTTGTAGTCATCTGGCATATTAAAAAAAAATCCATCTTAGCTGTATCTTGGCCAATGAGACATGTAGCCTTCACAACTTGTGTCGGGGTGAGCCCAGGAAGTGTGCTTTGAATAATTCTTTTCTTTTATTACCAGTTTGCTCATGAGCATCAACCTCATGTATAAATGCTTTTTTTATTTCATTCATTGCCAATGCACTCTTCTTTTGTGCTTCCAATAAGCTAGAGATTGATTTAGAAATCTGAATAAACTCTACCTTGAGTGGATCACTATCATAAGCCTTTCCTTTTAGAGATTGCCTAGAGCTTGGGGTAGAGTTACCTTTAGATTGAGAGATAGATTCATCGCCTATCAACTTAACCCTATTCATATCCGATTGATCTTCATCCATATCCGATCGATCTTCCAGACCCTTAACCTTAGATCCTTTAGTCAAGCCACTAGCATAAATCTCCACAAGCTCATCATAATGGAGCATTGGTTTCATCCATAAAGAGGCTACTCCATCTCGACTCTTGTAACAAAATTAAAATATACAATTTTGATTTTATAACAAATATAAATAAAATCATAGTATATACTATAAATAAAAAAATATGCACAAACTGATAACATATACTATATATGTCAAAGAAACTATTTTATGCATTAGAAATAAGAACAATTAGTAAAGAAAAAAGAAAGTATTGGGATTCATCCTCAAAAATATAATCGAAAGCAATGGAAGCCATTTACAATTTTCTAGAATCCGGATCCAAGAACTTATGTAGATGAAATAAAAAACAAGATTAATGAGAATAAAGAGATTAAACTCTCACCTTTCTATCTCTTCTAGAGACTGTTGAAGAACCAAAGAGATTATCTCCACTCTCACGTACACGAACGGCTGTAGAACTAACACTCGTGCTAGTGTCAGATCTAGAGAGCAAGGGGAGAGGAGGGCCGGCTTTCTTAAGTGTGAATTTATAGTGCATAAACCATAGGTCTAATTAATTACTATGGGTTAAAAGTTAATTTCTAATTGATTAATTTTATGTTATAAATTAAATCATACCATATGATATAATTTATATCATATCAATTAAATACAATTGGTCTATTAAAATTAACCCAATAATTATTTAGACTCAACTTAAGAAATAATATATAAAAAGCTATATAAATAATAATTTAATTTCCAATCAAGAAATTAATTCATTCAATTAATTCTATGAAATAATCAATTCTTATTAATTAAATTATTTTGATTAATCTAATTGATCTATAATTTAATCAATTACTCTCCCCCGCTCGTCAATAAACTCTAAGTATAAAAGTGATCTATTAAGTGTTGGTTCAGACATTCAATGTGTACGATCCTATGGGCTCGTGTTTATGTTAGCACTGGGCCATAGCTCACATATTGTAGTTGGGCTATAGTAAGCCATTACAGCTCCCAATTAAGATAGAGATTGCAATCTAACGGAATTTGTAACCTTGTGGTAAAACTTATATGTCCTATAATGGCTTACTATAGACTGCAAAATCAACAAAACCAGGCAACAGCAGCAAAAAAAAGCTTCACAATCAACAACAACAAAAAAATACTATAGTAAAAAAAACTGCAGAAGAAAAAACTACAAAAAAAAAGACTGCAGAAAAAAAACTGCAAAAAAGCTGGAGAAGCAATAAACAACAACAAAGAAACTGGTGAAACAATTGCAGGAACAATGCAAAACCAAACAATTGAAACAAAAAAAACTACAGAATCAAAAATAGCAGAAAAATCAAATACATTAACATTTCTTAGCATGAGGAACCTTAGGCCTATTTGATCGTGAAATAGCATCACAAAGTATCATTCCATCTGCAACCGAGCCTTCCCAACCGGCTAATAGATTAATTGCATTTCTATCCATAGGCACCAATAACGTTTGTTACAATATCATTCTTTTTACTCCAATATTATGGCTTATCAATGGCACACACATTTACTTTATGACAAAAAAAAATACTAAGTAAATACATCCATAACAAAAATTTACGACATTAATCTAACATAGCAGTCCACAGTAGAGTCACCACTGTCAGAACCGGTCCAACGGGTAAAAATAAAAATAAATTAAATTCGTTTTTTATTTTTATAAGTTTATTTAAAATAATATTTATTCTAATATTATATCCATGACATAGACATCGTATTAATTATAAAAAAAACGAAAGAAAATAAATAAATTTTCAATTCACATTTTTTAACTTGATTTAAAAATTATTAATTTTAATTCTTATATCTATGATATAGATATAAAAATTATTAAAAGAAAGGGAATACATGATATTTAATCCATGGTACCAAAACACAAGGTACAGTATCACTACATAATTTATCATGAGTACCAAATAGTTTCATGCCGTTGGAATAGTGCCCAACGAGTACATTTCCAATGGTCACATAACCGTTTGGATCTCCCCTATAAATTCTTTCATCTCATTTTTATTTTTTACAAACTTAAAAATTACCTTGAGGATCAATATAATTCGAAAATTTTCAATTGTCTTAGTTGAAGTTTTGAAGAGAAATGGAAGAAAATAACGCATTGAATGACACGGTTACTGCAATGATTTTCTCCATTCTATTTGTTTTACTTCCATATGCAGTGCTACAATACCTTGTTAATCCTAATGGGCTCAAACGACATTACTAGATGTATTGTAACATGTTATTTTATTCGTGTAAGTTTTATCTTTTGTTTATCTATATATATATATATATAGAAAAAAGAATGTTGAGAAAATGCATGTGTAAACCTCCAGTCATAAAAACTAAAATTTGCATGTGATATGCCTAGAAAAGTGTGCCTAGTACTATGTGTATGTATGATAGTTCCTTGAATCAAAACAGATTGCATCTATACTTATTAAAGAGAAAAATGCATGAGCAGTTATTTATAAAACCTCAAGTTCTGGTGAATTGATGATTTTGATGATACTAAACTAAGGACTATTGAGTTTTATTTGCATGTTAGTACAAATTAATATAGACGGAAATAAATTTTCTGAGAAATAGAAATGAAATTTTATGATTATATTTGTTGTTATGGTGAAATTGTGAAATATGTGATGTGTATGTGACCTTTCAGACATGCATTTAATATTTTACAATGGATATGCTTATATATATACATATAGTGAGTTATATGCTAGTGTAATTGCTCTTGGATATATATACCTATAGCGAGGTATATGCTAGTGTAATGACTCTAATTTTATTCCTGTAGTTCTCAGATAGAATCTACTAATTTCTAATCTCTTTTTTTTACAGGAATTTGCTTGGTGATTCAAGATGGAAAGCAAATTTAAGTTTTTTACTATTATTTTTTGTTTATGAATGACTGTAATGATTTTATATTTTTTACTTGCCATTTTAGCGCATGTGCACTCTAAGAAGCGAACTAAAAATTGAACCGGTCACATTTTTAAAGCCTAAAATCAACCTTACATGTCACCAAAAACTTAAAAGATTCATGAATATAAAAAAATGGATTTTCTCTTTTTATAACATGTAATGTAATTCATCCCAAATAAATATTATAAAAGTGAAAAAAAAAACTTCATAAAATCTACTTACTTGATATTGAGATAATAATTTTTACCAAAGAAATCCTTTCTTCAAATGATCACAACCTCCAATTGAAATTTTATGCTTTGAATTATCAAAAGTACAGCTTTTTTAAAAGGGATTTTCTATTGAATTTTTTGAGATGCTTATTTTTGGAAATCTGGATATAATTTTTGATGTTTATAGGCTTTGCTCTTCTCTCTTGTGGTCTCATGGGCTTGGGTTGGATCTCCTTTTATAGTGGTGGCATTTTACTGTTTCAACCATCATAATTAAATTGATTTTCGACTTACTTCTTACTTATTGGCCTAATCAATAAAGAAATTTGACGTTTTCTTTAATAAAATCTCTGCAGAAAATTTTGAATTTTGGCTCTTAGCATTTGACAACTATAATTGTACCACCATATCATTAATATTCCTTGTTATTTTCTAATCAAAATCTGATGTGTAATGCCTTTGTCTATAGGCAATTGTAAACATTATTGAAGTGTAATTAATTTGTTTGTATTTTCTGCATTTATGTTAGTTACCATTATAAATAAGAGTAAATTCTATTATCAATGTAGAAAAAATGCGAAGCGGTGATTAATGAAAATATATATATATTTTTTATTAGATTTCTACTTTATTAACTTTTTGACAATTAAATAATTTCTTATGTACACACACACACACACACATATATATATATATATATTGTAATACCCCGAATTAATTATTTTGTGAATATCCAAATAAAGCGTTTAGATACATATATGTTTATATATATATATATATATATATATATATATATATATATATATATATATATATAAGTGAGTTAATGATAAAATATAAAGTTTTGGGAAGAATTAGAAATTAAACATGTAAGGAGGGATTAAAATTGATATTTTGTAATATCAATTCAATTAAATGAGGTGATGGTCATGATGCAGCAACCATCTTCTTCCTCTTCTTCTTTTTTTTTTCATTTTTCCATTTCAAACTTCAACCCTCAAATTCTCTCTCAATTCTCATCCGTTTTTCACAAACTTTATACCAAAACGAAGCTCTCAACACGTACTACAATACTATGTAAGTTTTAAGAGGAGAAATTAAGTGTTGAGAGAGAGATAAAAGCTAGAAATTTCATACTGTTGGTTTTCCCACGTGATTCACCACCTGCTGCTCAGAATTTCACAAATCTGACCCCGGAAATGAGCTCAGAAGGCAGGAAAACCTTTGAGTAGGTTGGTAATCGGAGCTTACAAGCTTGATTTTCTGGCGATCGGAGCTTCGTCGGGCAAGTCTAAAACTTTCCAGCGACGGGAACTATTTCAGGCGAGGTACATAAGACATTCAACCGGTAGGCAGAGCAGGAGAACCAGAGAAATAAGATTCATCAGCTAGGAGTATCTGTGAGTTAATTATATGTTATGCATATTTAATTTAGCATTTACATTCACGACAGATTTTTCAAAGTTTAAATTTTTATTATGTGATTATTATAACTATTTAACAAGAGTATTGCCTATAATTATAATTATATTTATATATATTTCCAATGGTTGTTTAAATACGTATATGGACATGCTTCCTGGTGAGCGGCATCAGGACCTTATGTGCACATGTACTATCGGGTTTAAGGAATAAATGTATGATTGATGATATGGTTTATGAATAAGCTCGGTTAAGTTATTCTCGATCTATCAGACATTTTGGAATTGGAATTAAATGAGGCTGGGTATGGGTTCAGTTGAGTTATTCTCGGTCCTCCAACTGACTGGGTGCGAGTTCGGTTGGGTATTCTTGGTCCCTCAGTCATTGGATATACGAGAGCTGGATGGCTATGTAGATTTTTTTCTATGTTGGGTATTAAGGTTTAGGGTCCATAACGTATGGAAACCACTTATGAATAATTGATTTATTATTTGATTTCCTGAAATCATGTGTATGAATGCTTTATACACATTCGTAAAGTATTGTGTGATTGGTTGATTGCTAAATTATTCATGCATTGCATATAATTAATTCACTATGGGAGGTCTGACTCCCTGAATTTTTCAGGTAGCTAAAAGCGAGTTGCAGCCTAGGACTTTCTTCCGGATGGCACATTTAGCTTTATTATATAGGCTATTATTAATTGTATTTAATTTATTAAATTTCTAGACCGCAGTACCAGAGTAAGGATTATATTCCAAGTTGTGTATGTGAAAAGGATTTAATGTGCTATGTATGAAGGATTTAATTATCATATATTTGAGACTTTAATTTAGATTATAGTTTTAGGCTTGCTACGGGTTCCGATGGCGTTATGCCTACCCGTTCCCTAGCGCCAGTCACGGTCCGGGAGTTGGATCATGACAAAGTTGGTATCAGAGCTTAGGTTAAAGATTGTCTGACCTAGTAATCTAGTAATGCGGAGTTAGGATTCGAACTCGTCTTTGACAGTTTTCTCATAGGTAGAAATCAGCTTACCGTAAAAGTCTTGTTATTTCAGATATTTATTCTTGATTTCAGAATGAGGCGATCAAGAGCGCTAAGACCATCTGATGAACCTGAAATAGAGGATTTGGGTTATGAGAATTTTGAGCATCATGAAGGTAGTGATTTACTGCCACCACTACTGCCTCCACCCTTTCAAAGAGGCAGAGATAGACCTAGGAGACAAGTAAATTCCTAGGATGAACAAGTAGAACGTTCACATAATATGCAACAAAATCCTTCACAAATTCCAGAAGGAAGGTGTGGAAGGCAAGGAAATTTGGAAGATGATCAAGTAGAGCGTCCGCACACTGTGCAACAAAATATTCCACAATTCACATAAGGATTCAACTTTAACTAGTTCTTATCAGGTGTAGAAGTAATACAGCAAATGTTGATAAGACAAGGACAGAATGATGACAGCTCTAGTGGTATGGGTACAGTTGAAAGATTTGCCTGAATGAATCCTACTACATATAATGGTGTTGATGGGGATGCTATGGATTCCCTTGATGAAGTTGAGAAGAATGCAAGATATTTGAAAGCCAATGAATATGAAACTATCCAAATTGCGGAATACTCTTTAAGAGGTGATGCAAAAGTTTGGTTCAAGGATTATGTTTTTCCTCAAATGTAGAATATGTCATAGGATGAATTCAAAGAGCTATTTAAAGAGGCTTTCATTCCATTTACCTACAGTGAGGAGCAGAGGAGAAAATTTGTGACCTTTAGAAAGGATAGGAATATGTCTGTGAAGGAGTTTCATCGACAATTTCTAAGGTTGGGCAGATATGTTCCTGAAGTGATGCAAAATGAAAGGATTAAGTGTTCTACTTTCATTTCAGGGTTGGGAGAGCAGTATACTTCTTCGCATGCTTTCTCAACAATGAGAGGATGCACTTTTTCTCAGTTGGTTGATGCTGCGAAATGAATGGAGCTTGATTTTAATCAAGCAAATTTGGTTTTTTAATCTATTTAGAATCCTAAACCCAGAGATGGTGGCCAGTATTCTTCTGCTACAATGGGTAATACAGGTAATTTTCATATAGAAAGTGCACAGCCTTCTAATTAGAAAACAAGATTTCACAAGAAGGGGCACCATAGTCAAAGACATGGTAGAGGTTTCTACCAATTTGGTGGTGGACAAAGTTCCAGTTTTGGCCATAGTAGTTCTACATCGGGTTCTAGTGCTTGTGTTAATTGTGGCAAAAATCATCAGGGTCCTTGTTTTGTTGCTCCTGGTAGTTGTTTTAGATGTGGGCAGCCTGGACATTTTGCTAGAAAATGTCCACAATTGAGATTTCAGCCAACTCCTTCTCAAGGGTCTTCATCCAATATAATAAGGCTTAATTTTCCGATGCAGTAGGGAAATTTCTCTTCATCGTCACAGTTTCAGCATACGCCTGGTATGTCGCAGGGTCAATCGAGTCGTTCTGGAGGTAGAGGTAAGGGAAGAAAAAGAAATCCTCAAATTGGACAAGGACAAGCAAGGGTGTTCACTCTCACTCCACCCGATGCTAAAACTTCAAATGTTGTGGTTTCAGGTACTATTCCTGTATGTTATATGGATGCTAAAGTACTTTTGGATCCCGGTGCTACACATTCTTTTATTTCTCCTTGTTTTGCTATGAAAATAAGTAGAATTCCTGAAATGCTAGAGTGTACTTTATCTATGACTACACCACTACATGAGTCAGTAGAAACACAAATTGTATTTTCTTCTTGTCCTGTTAGAATTGAGGGAAGAGATTTATTAGCGGATTTAGTTCTACTTGACATGATTGATTTTGATGTTATCTTGGGAATGGATTGGTTGTCCCAACACTTTATCACTTTAGATTGTCGAAGGAAAGTGGCAAGGTTCAGTGTGCCAGGAGATGTAGAATTTGAATTCCAAGGTGATAAAGAGATGTCTTCTTTAAATTTGATATCAGCCATAACAGCTAGAAAGCTTTTGCACAAAGGGTGTCAAGGGTATTTAGCCTTTGTAAAGGATACAACCGTCGATGAAGGCAATATTGTGAATGTTCCTGTCGTAAATGAATTTCCTGATGTGTTTCCTCAAGACTTACCAAGAATGCCTCCCGAGCGGGAAATTGAATTTTGCATTGACTTAGCCCCTGGTGTCGCTCCAATATCTATGCCACCTTATAGGATGGCACCAGCAGAGTTGAAAGAGTTAAAGGAACACCTATAAGAATTACTCAATAAGGGTTTCATTTGGCCTAGTGTATCTCCTTGGGGTGCTCCCGTGTTGTTTGTTAAGAAGAAGGATGGGTCACTATGGCTTTGCATTGATTATAGGCAGTTGAACAAGGTGACTATCCGCAATAAGTATCCACTTCCTCGAATTGATGATTTGTTTGATCAATTGCAAGGTGCATGTTAACTTTTCCAAAATTGACTTGCGGTCTGGGTATCATCAATTGAGAATCAAGGGTGAAGATGTACCTAAGATAGCATTCAGAACACGATATGGTCACTATGAATTTTTAGTAATACCGTTTGGCCTAACCAATGCACCAGCAGCATTTATGGATCTCATGAATAGAGTGTTCAAGCCATTCTTAGATCATTTTGTAATTGTGTTCATCAATGATATATTGGTGTATTTAAGAAGTGAGGAGGAGCATGCACACCATTTGCGAATGGTATTGCAAACTTTGAGAGAACATCACTTTTATCCCAAGTTCTCTAAATGTGAGTTTTGATTGGATAGTATGGCATTTTTAGGACATGTAGTATCCAAGGATGGAATACAAGTGGATTTGAAAAGGGTGGAAGCAATTACAAATTAGAGGAGACCTACTACAGTGACAGAAATTCGAAGTTTTCTGGGTTTAGCCGGCTACTATAGGAGATTTGTTTAAGATTTCTCCAAGATAGCACCACCTTTAACCTGACTAACTCAAAAGAATGTTCCTTTCGTATGGTCAGAAGCATATGAGAATAGTTTTCAAAGATTGAAAGATTGTTTGAACTCGGCACCAGTACTCACTTTACCATCTAGATCTGTAGGATTCACTGTTTATTGTGACACTTCTAGAATTGGTTTGGGTTACGTGTTGATGCAAAATGGAAAGGTTATTGGTTATGCATCAAGGCAATTAAAGAAACACGAATAGAATTATCCAACTCATGACTTAGAAATGGCGATAATGGTTTTTGCATTGAAGATATGGGGGCATTATTTGTATGGAGAAACATGTGAGATTTACACTGTTGGAAATGCCTTAGTCCCGAGGCATTGGTCCTTGTATTTGTACTATACATTTATTGGATTTATGTGTTGTACTCATTTGTGTTATTAATAAAGGCATCAATTCATTTATTATATCTATCTTGTGCAATATATTAAATGAAGTATCCAATGGACATATCTATATCCATGACGACAAGTGTCATGCACTTAGCAATAAGACCATGGATAGGGTAAACGATATGACCATAAATAGATCCGTAGTCTGTTCCAGTCATGGGAATGAATGGAACAACAGACTATCATTAACCTGGTTGTATGGCGGTGTCTTACCGGTCATTGGACATGGAATGTCAACCAAGTTAATGGGTACATGCCTGGAAGCATGGTACTGGATAAATCCACTAAACGAGTAATCCACATGGTATGGTATCACAATGGATTCTCGTGTAGTACTTGTATGGATCCTTTGACCTGACCATATGATGGTGTTACATGTGAAGTCGCATACTTAGGGGTACGCCTAAAGGGCCTGTAATAGGGTGCCAAGTATGGGTGCTTTCGGGTATGTCACTAAACATGGTAATACTATGGATATGCAGAAGGGATTTGTCACTCAGTAACCAACTGAGAAGATATCACCGGCCACTTGATGAATGTGATTGATAAGAGTGTGGCCACACCCAAACGAGTTGGAACTTATTTGTGAGCATCAGTACATTCGGGATCAAGTTAATGTCCGGACACAAAAGAGGGTAATCAATCCATGCCTCTGTGTTGGACACCGATATCAATGACATGGGATGTACAAGTTTAAACTACAGGGTTAAGATATCAGTTAGACTGCCATCTCTATCTTAATTGGGGGCTGCAGTGGCTTGTTAGAGTCCAACTGCAGTCTGCGGGCCAAAGGCCCGCTGCCAACATAAAGATGGGCCCACGGGATCGTACACCTAGAACGATAGAATGCAGACTTAAGGAATCACATGTATACTTGGAGTATACACAATGGAGGGAGAAGTGTGTATATATTAATTATATTATAAAGATCAATTGGATTGGTCAAAATAATAAAATTAATATATTCAATTGGCTCTTCATAATTAATTGGATTAATTATGAAATTATTTCCTAGGTGGAAATATTCATATGTATGGGTTTACATATGATTTTATTTTGTGTAGATTTAATTTTAATTTGATGGATTCAATTAATTGTCAAACTAATTTTAATTTAGATGTAAATAATATATTGCTTGGAGTAATATATTAAATACATGGGTATATTAAAATTGGGCTTGAAATTAATTTAAACCAGAATAATTAAAATTAGACTGGGCCTAAATTAAAACATGGAAGCCCGCACAGAATGGAAGAGCCAGCTTGGGCCTTAATTCCCCTAAGGGAATTCGGCCACCCTAGGTATAAAACCTAGGGTGAAATTTCGGCCATCTGACCTAGCACACCAAGTAGCCGAAATTCCCTAGCCCTCTCCTCTCTATTGTTTCGTTTTTCCGATGCTAGCATGGGTTGCATTCGTTAAGCGTTCGTGTACGTGAGAGTGGAGGGATTCTACATTGAATTCTGCAGTCATCATCCATCTCTAGAAAGAGATTTTTCTGGTAAGAAATTTAATCCCTTTCTATTTAATTTTAAGTTTTTCAATTTCCACTTCAATTGCTCCTGGGACTGGATTTGAGGAAATTACCGCGTTCTTCCGCTTTTATCAGGTGATTTCCGGTGACAAATCCCAACATACACTGACCACAAGAGTCTTAAATACATATTCCAACAAAGGGATTTGAATTTAAGGTAAAGATGATTATGATTGTATGATATTTTATCATCCAGGTAAGGCTAATGTTGTGGCAGATGCTTTAAGCAAAAAATCTTCAGGTAGTTTAGCTTACATTAGTGTTGAAAGAAGGGCTTTGATTAAAGAGATGCATAATTTACATGATTCTGGAGTACAATTAGAACTGGTCAACTCTAGAACAATGTTAGCACATTTCAAAGTGAGATCAGTGTTACTGGATAGAATCAAAATTGCTCAAGCCAAAGATCCTCAATTGTATAAAATTTTGACAGAGTTGAAAAACAGTGATGTTCGTGATTTTAGAATTAATGATGATGGATATCTACGTTATAGGGATCGACTATGTGTTCCTAATGTGGATAATTTAAGAAAGGAGATCATGGAAGAAACTCATTTTGCAGCCTATAATATACATCTGGGTTCTATAAAAATGTACTAAGATCTTAAGAAGTTGTATTGGTGGAATGGTATGAAAAGAGATGTAGCGGAGTTTGTATCTCGTTGTTTGACTTGCCAACAAGTAAAATTTGAACATCAAAAGCCTTCAGGATTATTACAACAGTTACCTATTCCCGAATGGAAGTGGGAGCGAGTAGCTATGGATTTTGTAGTTGGATTGCCTCGTATGTTGAACGGTTATGGCTCAATATGGGTGATTATTGATAGCTTGACTAAATCAGCTCATTTCCTTCCAGTTAAGACAACATATTCAGTAGCAAAATTGGCACATGTTTATGTGGATAGAATCGTTTATTTGCATAGTGTTCCAGGGTCCATTGTATTAGATAAAGGATCAGTCTTTACATCCAAATTTTGGGAGAAACTTCAGAGTGCTCTGGGCACTAGATTGGATTTTAGCACGGCTTTTCATCCTCAAACGGACGGTCAATCTGAACGACCAATTCAAACCTTGGAAGATATCCTAAGAATGTGTGTGCTAGATTTTGGTGGTCATTGGGATGCACACTTACCTCTCATTGAATTTGCTTACAATATTAGCTATCATTCAAGCATTGGGATGGCTCCGTATGAAGCAATATATGGTAGGAAGTGTAGATCCCCTTTATGTTGGGAGGAAGTCGGTGAAAGGAAACTTATTGGCATGGAGTTGATACAGATTACTTCTGAAAAAAGTCCCGATTATTCGTCAAAGAATACAAACAGCTTTTAGTAAACAGAAAAGTTATGTCGATCCAAAGAGGAAGGATGTAACATTCATGGAAGGAGAGTATGTATTTATTAAAGTGTCGCCAATGAAAGGAATCATAAGATTTGGCAAAAAGGGAAAGTTGACACCCCGGTATATCGGACCGTTTAAGATTTTGAAGAAAGTAGGTGAGGTGGCATATCATTTGGCATTACCTCCTAATTTATCGTAAGTCCATCTGTGTTTCATGTATCAATGCTAAGGAAATATGTGCCGGATCCATCTCACATCCTCCATCCTTAAAATGTACAAGTTAGTGGAGACTTGTTATACGAGGAACAACCCGTGGCAATTGTTGATCAACAAACTCATCAACTACCAACTAAAGAAATTCCAATGGTGAAAGTACTATGGAGTAACCATGCCATGGAAGAGTGCACTTAGGAATCATAGTGGAGATGCGGAACAAATATCCTTACCTATTTCAATCATATGGTTAGTCTTTTAATTTTAAATTCGAGGACGAATTTCTTTAAGGGGAGGAGAATGTAATACCCCGAATTAATTATTCTGTGAATATCCAAATAAAGCGTGTAGATGCATATATGTTTATATATATAAGTGAGTTAATGATAAAATATAAATTTTTGGGAAGAATTAGAAATTAAACATGTAAGGAGGTATTAAAATTGATATTTTGCAATATCAATTCAATTAAATGAGGTGATGGTCGTGATGCAGCAGCCATCTTCTTCCTTCTTCTTCTTTTTTTTTTCTTTTTTCCATATCAAACTTCAACCCTCAAATTCTCCCTCAATTCTCACCCGTTTTTTGCAAACTTTATACCGAAACGAAGCTCTCAACACGTACTACAAGTCTATATAAGGTTTAAGAGGAGAAATTAAGTGCTGAGAGAGAGATAAAAGCTAGAAATTTCATGTTGTTGGCTATCCCACATGATTCACCACCTTCTGCTCAAAATTTTGAAAATCTGACCCCGGAAATGAGCTCAGAAGGCAAGAAAACCTTTGAATAGGTTGGTAGTCGGAGCTTACAAGCTTGATTTTCTTGCGATCGGAGCTTCGTCGGGCAAGTTTAAAACTTTCCAGCGATGGGAACTATTTCGGGCGAGGTACATAAGACATTCAACCGGTAGGCGGAGCAGGAGAACTAGAGAAATAAGATTCATCAGTTAGGAGTATCTGTGAGTTAATTATATGTTATGCATATTTAATTTAGCATTTGCATTCACGACATATTTTTCAAAGTTTAAATTTTTATTATGTGATTATTATAATTATTTAACAAGAGTATTACCTATAATTATAATTATATTTATATATATTTCCAATGGTTGTTTAAATACGTATATGGACATGCTTCCTAGTGAGCGGCATCAGGACCTTATGTGCACAGGTACTATCGGGTTTAAGGAATAAATGTATGATTGATGATATCGTTTATGAATAAGCTCGGTTGAGTTATTCTTGGGCTATGTGACATTTTGGAATTGGATTTAAGGGAGGCTGGGTATAGGTTCGGTTGAGTTATTCTCAGTCCTCCAGCCGACTCGGTGCGGGTTCGGTTGAGTATTCTCGGTCCCCCAGTCATTGGATATAAGAGAGCCGGATGGCTATGTAGATTTTTCGATATGTTGGGTATTAAGGTTTAGGGTCCATAGCGTATGGAAACCACTTATGAATAATTGATTTATTATTTGATTTCCCGAAATCATGTGTATGAATGCTTGTATGACATATATATATATTACATTCGTAAAGTATTGTGTGAATGGTTGATTGCTTAATTATTCATGCATTGCATATAATTAATTCACTATGGAAGGTCTGACTCCCTAAATTTTTCAGGTAGCTAGAAGCGAGTTGCAGCTAAGACTTTCTTCCAGGCGGCACATTTAGCTTTATTATGTAGGTTTTTATTAATTGTATTTAATGTATTAAATTTCTAGACCGCAGTACCAGAGTAAGGATTATATTTCAAGTTGTGTATGTGAAAAGGATTTAATGTGTTATGTATGAAGGATTTAATTATCATATATTTGAGACTTTAATTTAGATTATGGTTATAGGCTTGCTACAGTTTCTGGTGGCGTTATGCCTACCTGTTCCCTAGTGCTGGTCACGGTCTGGGAGTTAGATCGTGACATATATATTCATATCTCATAGTGAGTAAGATAAATAATTAAATTATCCCAGACAAAATGGGTATCTACATTCATCACGAATAATGAGATAGGGGGTACTTTTTACCTTATAATTCTACCTTCCCCCCATCTTTTCCCTGGAGAGTTCTTTTGGCTCTTACAAAATGTCCAACCAAATGGAGAGAAGGCTACTAGCAAGCTGAATCATATCTAAACAATAAGCACATGTCAAAAATTTTATGAATTTTAAGCAATTCTACAGCTAATATATTACAATCTCAGTCCGAAAAGTGAAACAAACTGATAACTATGAACCAATCTTCATATTAATATCTTTTTTTATAATCTTCATGCTTCCCATTTTAAAAAAACATTGTTAAACAACATAAATGAATGAGAAAATTTTAAAAAAATTATGTGCCATATACCATAGTAAAAAGAAATTCCCATTTTAAATCTATAGGCAACATTTTCTTGCAAATAAGATGAAGAAAATGTGAAGTTTCATCATAAAAAAAAAATTACAGAGAGTAGATGTTGGTCTAGATATACAAATTAGAAGAGCCACAATGAGCCATCGCAGAAAAAAATTATGCAGATCATAAAGAAAACAACAACAAAAGTAAATGAGCATCGATGCAGTAAAAATAAACAAACTAAAATAATTGGCAAATGTACATTAGAAAGAAAATAATTAGTTTACCTCTTAAAGAACTCCAGATCTAGAAATAACGAATAGGATATGAGCAAAAGAAATTAGAAACCAATTCTCCACTCATATGCTTCCTTGAACATATGTTATAATTCCTACATATAATAAACCAACATATATTTCACCAAACAGAATTCAATTTCTTCAAGATCCACAAAATTCTCAAAAAATTCCTCTGGTTTTTTAATTAAAAAACACCACCTTACCATAAAACTCCAGATTCATCTCTCTCCCGGTGAAGAAATAAAAAAAAAGGGATGAAATTAAAATGGAAAAAATATTCATAGAACCAAGTATGATTTACCTTTTCCATATGTAGATCCATATGAGCAAAAGCAACTAGTGGCGAAAGCAATTGGGAAAGGCAACAAATCTCAAATTACAGATACACATTTGAAAAATTTCTAGCCGACGACCATAAAATATCATTATAGCACATAAAAAGCTAGATGAAAAAAAAATGAATCATGACAATCTAAAAAGTGAACAGAGACTGCAAAGAATGGGGAGCTACAACTAAATAAAATTTGATCTTACCACTGCGTATATTGAAAGAGAGAAGCGAAGGAAAGAAGAAACGAACAGATCGAAAACCAACTTCGTAGATCCTGAAAAGAATGAACAAAAATTAGGAACAGGTCCAGGAATTTTTGAACAAAAAACACAAAATTAAAACTTCTTAATGGAAATCCCTTTTACCAATTCTGCAATCAGAAAAGAATGAAAGTCAGTCGCGAAGGAAATCCTAATTCTAGTAATAATTTTTAAGAAGAACATAACTAAACAACTTACCTATTTCAAGAGGTAAAAGGAAGCTAAGAACTCCAAATCATCGTACACATAAGTAATTGATTTCTTTAAAGTAATTAAAAAAAAGGAAAGAATTGTAACCTGGATGTAATACATGATAAGAAAACGAATCAACCACCTAAACAGGAACACAGACGGATCAAATCGGTATATCCATCTTCACACCCAGAACCTGTAAATCAGCAAAGAGAAGGTCAGCAACGTCGATGTTTTAGATTACCGATCTGCAAACGGATAGAGAAGAAATCAAAGCAAAAATTAAGAACAAACTAAAGATATAAAGAGAAGGAAAGAGTTGGTGAAGGAGAAGATGGCATACCTAGCGACGATTCACTCTTCTAGGGTTACAGCAAGTAAGGAGAAAGAGTTGAAGAGGGAATGTTGAGATCTAAAGCAATAATCCTAAAAACCATCTAAGAAGAAGTCTCAAAATCTATCATTAGAGGATAAAGGGAAGGAGGCGGCAGCAATTTGGGAGGCCAGGGTTTGAGGAGGATGAGAAAGAGAAAAGAGGATTTGCAAAGAGAGAAAGGAAGAGAGAGATAGGCAGGTGGCAAATGGGATTATGGGTTCCACGTGTATCTTAATTTGAGGATAATCAATCAAAACGACACCGTTTTGGGAGAATGACTATGCGGATCGTAAGGATATAGAGGGGAAAAAAATTTAGGATAGGACAAAATGGGGCAAGCCAAATTAGAAGGGTATAAGTGCAAGAAATTGAAAAAAAAAGTGAAATTGAGCTCCAATTTCACTGTTGAAGGGGACTATATATATATATATATATATATATATATATATATATATATATATATATATATATATATATATAAAATGTACGAAATTACATATGTTGTCTTGCACTTTTTTTTTCTTAAATTAATTTTCTTGAATTTTAACGACTTTTTTTTAATGGAGAAATCTTAACCTTTTAAAATTATTTCTCATACAACTTATTCAATTGGAAAAATAATAATAATAATAATCTTATATCATATTTGTGACTTTTAAAATTACATACTTCTGAAATGTCATGACTTAATTTTAGTTATTATTTTTTTGTTAATTTTGGAAATCACTGTCCTCGTTTTGGAAAAAAATGCCACAATTCTCATTTTGAAAGCGAATAAAATCATAGGTATGTTTTTTTAGTTTGCCCTTATATTATTTAATTAGAGAAAATATATATATAAATTAAATTTGAACAAAAATGCCTCTTACCACGTTGGCAATTTTGACCAATTTGTCAATGATCCCTTTTTTTTATAACAGATTAAACCCTCAATTCCTCTTTTTGACAAATATATATATATATATATATATATATATATATATATATATATATATATATATATATATATATATATATCGTCATCGTTTTGAAAGTGAGCTAAATCACATGGTACTTTTTTTAAGTTTACCCAATATTTAATGTATGCTTAAATTATCTTTAACTGTATATTACTTACTATTTACAAATAAACAAAATATATTGCATATATCTTGTTAACAATGAGCTTTTTGGCCTCAAATATATCCAAAATCTCCCACTTTAATCACTTGCCTATTGATATTGTATATTTGGTCACTAACTTATTGAAATTGAACACATTCGATCTAATTTAAACGTGCGATAACACCGTCTAAATTATATATAAATGACAAATTAGAATTTATATGGTGTTAAAACTCACAAGTCTAAATTCAGTCAGATGTTTTATACAAAAAAAAAAAAATTAGGCCAAATGTACTCAATTAAAATATATTATAAAGTGACAAAATGTGTTCAATCGCAATACGTTATGAGTCAAATATTTTAAATCAATAGATGGAGGATCAAAAGAGCACATTTAGAATAGGTCAAATTACAACAAAGTCTTTTTTTTTTCCTATATCTCAATTTGATCTGATAAATTAACCAAAATTATATAAGCTGGAAATGAAATGTGTACTTTGTTTACTAATCTTGATGCTTAATATCAATGTTTATAGAATTTATATTGTCTTGCAAGATGATTTAAAGTTAATTCGTTGTATAATAAGTTATCAAATAATTTATATGAAATATATTCAATTGTAGCTGAAACCAATTAAATAAATATCATATATATATATATATATATATATGTGTGTGTGTGTGTGTGTGTGTGTGTGTGTGTGATTAATTTTGGATGACATGTAAAACAATGTTTATTTAAGTATCCAACAAAACATCAAAGGGGTGTGTATAATATTCAAATATATCTAAAATAAATTTTATTAAAGTTTTAACTAAACTTAATTTTCTAGTAAATCTAATAAATTCATTTTCATCAAAATTTCTATTATTTCTAATCCTAAGCTTAATTTCGTAATATTGAACTAATGGAACTAATTTTCCTAATAATAAACTCATTTCTTGAATATTATTTAAATCTAATTGAGTTAAACTATCTATCAACCTATCAGATATTTGATTATTTTGAAGCTCAGAAGGAAACATTTTCTAAAATATTTTCAATAAAAGAAATCATCAAATTAGTAAAATAATTTTTTCGATTAAAATCTATACAACTACAAAGTCCATCAATATGAGTCAGAGTATGTTCTCTGATAAAAAAATCTTGAAAAATCTTGAAAAACAATTAATTTATCTCTTAAAATAATTAAATCTGGAGTATGAGAAAAATCCATTAAAACTAAAGCATTCATAAAACTATCTATGTAACGAGGAATAATTGATTAAATACCTGATTGATTATTCACCAAATTCTTACAAAAAGTTGACTTTAGAATACATTGAGGAAATATTTGAATAACAAACTTTTGAATAGAAGTAGAATTTGATTTGTTTTGAATACATATACAAGGATTGAATACTGATTGGAAATCTAGGGTTTTATTACAAAAGGAAGTAGATATTATCAAAGGTTTTTATTTCTCTCTAATGATGTTTGATTCTGGGAATAGCATGCCTCTAAACTTCTCTGCAACTTGAATAAATAACTGAACTTAAGACATAAGCTCTACCTTTGATACATGTGTGATCATGAATTAAAGAAAGAGATGATTGATTAAAAATGTCTACCATAGCTGTTACCAATTGATGTGACTAGATTAAAGTTCATGTGCTACCAAAGTTGTCTATTACCAATAGACGTTTTGTTGGTTTCTGAATAATTGGTGCTTGGGTCCCACCTCTGTTTGAAGATATTTTCAGAAAAGAAGATGCCTTGAATACGTACGATGTCTTGAATACGATGACTTGAATACAAACTTAAATGTTTTTGAATACTAAGGGAAATTAATTACCCTTTTTTTACTTTAATTTTTGCTTGGGCTTTTGGCCCAATAGGCTTTTTTAATTTACATTATCTTTTAACCCTAAATTTTGCCTAAACTGCCTAAAAGGTTTTTCAGCCTAGCGGACTTTTTTATTCGTACATATTACATTTTACATGATTTACATTATAAATCTATATCACTATACGGATCCTGACTATCTTGAAACAATCTAGAAATAGTTTTTTTCTTAGAAATAGAGAGACTAGAATCTGATTCTTCATCTGTCTCACTTGATATTGAACAAGCTTTTTCAAGAATTGAAGCAATTTCTCCTTCTGACTTAGCTTTTGAGATTAACTTGATTAATAGCTCTTTGTCCTTCTGCACCTTATTTTCTTTAGTAGATGGAGATTCTGTTGAAGTTTGCTTTATACAAAATTGCTCTACTATAACTGGATTAACTTTGCTTCCATTAAAATTATCCCAAAATTTTACTCTAAACTCTCGGTATAAAATGGGAGAGGAGTTTCTTTTTTATAATAGTAAGTCCAAGATAATATCCAAGGTACTGAAAAAATACTAGCAAATCTTATTATTTTATCTTATTCTGAATTACTGTAATATTCCAAAAACTTATTATAACTTTAATAACTTGAATAGGAAAATTTTTTGAAATAGGCCCAAAAAACTTGGCCCATCTAACAAACCAATTTGGGAAAATTCCATTAAAATCTCGATGGAATTAAAACAACCAAGAATGATTAAAAAATCTTAATACAATAGCTTTAAACCAAGTTTCTTAATAATCATAATAATTATAGTTTCTGTAAGGGGTTGTTATGAAAATTTTGGAAGTAAATGCGCTTTGTCCCCATTCTTGAAAAGAGAGAACTTTGAGAATTTTGACTTTACTACAAGTAATCTTAGTATTATCTTGAATATGTTTAATTTCTACTGACCCTGTTTTAACAAGAATAGATTCATAAAATTCTCTATTTCTATTTAGGTCTGACTCAATATAGTTGAGGAAAGATTTCAATAACAAGTTTGGAGAAATTAAAGTTTTCAACCAAAAATATTTCTTCTGTTTCCAAAACTTTAATAAATTGTCTTAATGGGTTTGGAATTTATTGACTAACGGTTTTCTTGGTTTGAATATTTGAAGAGGAAGGAGGAGAAGAAGACTATGCCAAAACTGATGAATATGATGATTTTAAAGTTGGATCTAATGAACTCTGTGGATGAAAATTTGAATAAGGGACACATGGACGTCCTGGAGCAAGTGAAGCAAACCTATTTGGAGTAAAGATTGAATTTTGATTATTTTGACTAGACTGACCTTTCTCTAAAGAGGCTTTTGTTAAAACCTTCATCATGTTCCTTGTAAAAATTCACGTGATAGAAAATTAGGTAAACTATTATTTTTTTTCCTTTAATATATTCTATATCAAAATCAAAATTACTTAATAAAACTTGCCATCTTGCAAATATTTGCTTTGAAATTAAATTTTTAACATCTTTTTCTAAAACAAATTTTGCATATAAACAATCTATTCATAGCAAAAACCTTTTCATATATAAATCATCCTCAAATTTTGAAATATATAAAACAATACTTAAAACTTCTTTCTTATTAGTTGAACAATTTTTCTGAGCTTCATTCCAAGTTCCTGAATAATATCTAACAAAGTCTTCTTTATCTTTATTAGGTTCTTTTTGTTTAAGTATTCCTCCAAAGCGTAAATCATCGGCGTCTGTTTCTACAATAGAAAATGCTCCACGGTGTGGAAAATTTAAACTTAGAAGGCTTCTAATTTTGTCTTTAATTATCTTAACAATCCTAGTATGTTCTTCAGACCAAGGTTCTGGATTCTTTTTTAATCTCTTATATATAAAGGTGTAAAAATTTTTCAAATATCCTTAAAAAAGTCATGCACAAAATTCAAACATCCTAAAAATCTTTGCAGTTGTTTTTTATCTTTAATTTCATCAGGAAATTTTTATGTAAATTCTAAACTTCTATTAATTGGATTAATAGTTCCTTTATCTAAATCATAACCAAAAAATCTAACTTTAGTTTGAAATAATTTCATCTTAGTTGCTGAAACAACTAAACCATTATTATGAATAACATTGTAAAATTTCTTTAAATGACTAATGTGTCGATCAATTGACTCTTAATATACTAACACATCTTTTATATAAACTATTGAATAATTACTAATAGGTTTAAGTATATCATTCATTACATTTTGAAATTCTGATGGTACATTTTTTAAACCAAAAGGCATTATATTCCATTCATAATGTGCAAAAGGTACATTAAAACCTGTTTTATACTTATCTTTTTGATCAATACCTATTTGCCATAATCCTGACTTCATATTAAATTTTGAATAAATTTTTGCATTATATAATTTCTTTAATAAATCTGTTTTATTTGGTATAGAGGGTCTTATCCATTGTAATACTTTATTTAATGGTTTATAATTGATTACTAACCTAGGTGTTCCTCTTTCTATTTCAGCTGCATTCATAACATAAAAAGCTGAACAAGACTAAGGTGACTTTGAATCTCTAATTAGACCTTTATCTTTCAAATCTTGAATTTCTTTTCTATAAGTTTTTTCTAATTCTTTTGACATATGTATTGACTTTGCTTCATTTAGAATATTTTTCTCATCAAAATCTTTAATGTATGGTAACTTAACTAACTGTTGTTTTCTGTTCCAAAAAGCATTAGGAATTGTAGCACAAACATTCTTAGAAAACATTTCTTCTATTTCTTTTATTTTCTATTTAACATTATTATCTTCCAATTGTTCTTCAATTTTCCTTTCTGCAATTTCTTCAATTAAAAATTCTATTTGTTTATTAAATTAATATTACCTTCTATTTGACTAACCCTTTTAGGAATAATTGGAAAAGCAAATTCAAATAAAATATCTGTACCTAGTATTTGAATCTTAATACCATTACTGCAAACAGAAAAAGGATATAACATTGTAATAAATAATGTTTCTAGTATAACTCCCGTATTTAAATTTTTAACCAAAATTAAATAAGTTTTATAACAGTATCCTTGATTACAAATCTTAACTTTAGGCATTTTATAATGTATTATTAATTTTGTCCATTAGCAGAACTTAATCTTTCAGATGTTTTTTCATAATATTTAGTAGGAATTAATCCTGCTTGAATACAATTCTGATCAGCCCCTGTGTCTATTAATGCTAACGTTTTCAGGTGAAATTCATCTTGAATAATTATATCTAATTTTAAATATAATTTTTTCTAATTTACTTTATTAATTATATTAACATATTCTTCTTCTTAATCCTTAATACCTATACTTTTATTATTACTAGATGAAGCTATATTAGAACTATTCTTTTGTATTAAATGTGTTAATCCCATTTTAAAATTTTCTTTTTCTAAAACTTTAACTCTATTTGCTAACTGTTTTAATTGATTGATTTCTTTATTGAGATTTCTTATTTCTTCTTGAAGTTTTTTAATAGAAATTTTTCTTGGAATATTAAACCCATTATATGTCTCTTTGAAATTATAATGTTCAAAATTCATGTTTTCCTTAACTCCTATTATATCTTTTAGTTTTTGTAAATATATTTTCTTATCTTCTGAATTATCTATTTTTTCTACTAAGTCTAAAAAAAATTCTTGTTCATCTGTTAGCATATTAACCTTTTTGCAAGTACATGGTCCTATACATTCACAAGTTTTTGATTTTGTTTCAGTTTCACTGTTACTAAGTATATTTAAATCATTTTTTAAAAAGTCTGATATTTCTAATTGTGATTTTGAGGTTTCATTAATTATAATCTTTATAATTTTATTTTTTAATTCTTCAGATATATCTAAACTGTTTATTTTGTTTTTTACCATACAATCTTTTAAATAATGTCCTAGTTTACCACATTTATAACAAATAACTATATCTTTATTCTTATTCTTTTTATAATTTTTATTTTTTCATTTCAATTTATTTCTTACTTATTCTTGAGACTTTTTATTATATTTTTCTGGACTATTATTTTTTATAATAATTTTTTCTATAATTCTATTTTTTCTTTTTACTTTTTAATCTCTATTTTGCTGATGGTGCCTTAATAGTTTCATAACAATAGTGTTGACAAAAGGATCTTAATTCTTTTCTTCCTAACTATACTATCCTTTTTTAATTTAGCTTTGAATTTCATATCTGAATAAATTGCCAATTCTTCATGATTAATATAATTAATTATCTGCCCATAAATTAATTCTTAATAAGGAATATTATTATTAAATTCATATTTCAATTTATTTCTTATCCTATCAGCAAATAGTTTAGGAAATCCTGTAACAAATCTTTCATTCCAATACGAATTGTTATAGTCTTCTCTAGTAATTACTTTTGTTAAAAACGTATTTTTATACCATCTAAAATCTTGTAAACTTGGACAAGTTAAATTTTGAAGTATCTCAGAACTCCTATCATGATATATCCTAGTCTCCTACAAAACCTTGCAAAATTGTAAAGAGTAATATTGGAATAATGTTTTCTTCTTCAGTTTGTAATCTTTGATTATTTTCTTCTTTTATTATAATTTTTCTAGCATTTAATATTCTATTCTTTTCATCCTGGGTTATGTAATAATCCCACCAATCTTTTAACTGACCAGTAAACCCTGATACTAAAGCTTAAAATACTTGAACTTCATTATTATATTTATATCTATATGCAGCGGCTGCCATTGACATTTCTTGTAATAAATTTATTATTTGGTATTCAGATAAACCATCTGTATTCCATTCACAAAGAACTTCTCCATCATAGTTAGCTTGAACTATATTACTTCTTTCTTCATATTGAGTATCTGGAGGGGTGTGAGCATGGGTTTTTTCCAACCTCTATGATGAGAATTCTTGTGTTACCTATTGAGCAGACGGACACAGATTGGACTTGGAAATGACCGGAATGTCGCCCAAAGTATCTCAAACGTTCCGAAAATCGAGCTATCCTCGATCCGAAAACCCCGAGAAGGTCTTCCGAGTGGTTCTAGGGTTTAGGG
This sequence comes from Euphorbia tirucalli, assembly GCA_039660915.1. Lineage (NCBI taxonomy): Eukaryota > Viridiplantae > Streptophyta > Magnoliopsida > Malpighiales > Euphorbiaceae > Euphorbia > Euphorbia tirucalli. Next base: position 21,887,870 of record CM077639.1, read on the forward strand.
TGGATGTCGACTTTTTTTCACGAATTTCAGCCCGGCTTTACCTAGAGCCTCAAGGATGTAGTTTTTAAACTACAGCCGGGCGGCTGTAGGACTAGAGCCGCACCACTTTAGAGAGTTAAGTCAAGCAGCTCTGCAAAGCAGAGCAACTTGAATGAGTAGGGTATAGGGCGGCCGAATTCAGCAGAAAAGTAGACAGCCATTTAATGTCTCGAAATGATTATGAACAAGGGTATAAAAACAGAAATCAGAAAGAGGAGGGGGACATTTTTTTGGGTCTCAAGGAAACAGAAACGAACGAGAAAAGAAAAAAAGGGAAGCAGAGAGAAAGAAAAAAGGAGAGGAAAACCGTGAGCAAAAGAGACCCAAAACCAATAATCTTAACACCCAAATTAATCCCTAAACATCAATAGGAAGTTTCTTAACCTTTGCACATTGATTTGGGATCATTTCGGTTTGATTTCGGATTGTTTTGGATTCGTTTTGGTTTTCGGTCGGTTGGGGACTCAAGGCGAATTTCAAGTTTTCAATCCTCTTCTGGATGTTAAACATACCAAAACAACATCAAGGCAAATTCTGAGAGGCCTTCAACCTGGGTGCATTGCTTTTTCTTTGCGCTTTTCTTCATTTCTCAAACTTTTCCGAAAATAGACTACCCGGATATAGCCGCACGGCTGTGTCCCTCATGAACAGAGTCGAGCGGCTCTGGTACTCGGAGCCACACGGCTATGTTCTTTAGGGGCAAATTCTCGAAACTTCCCCAAACAGCCGAAAGTAGTCCGTTTTCCATTTTATGCATTCTGTTGTGATCTTTTTCGGCCTAGATACATCCGTGCATTACCAAACTATGGTTTTCGGACTTCTATGAGTACGGGGTGTTAGGTTTTCGATTTTCCCTGGATTTTATTTTCTGGATTTTGGGATTGTTCAATCCGAATCGGATCCGTAGTCTAGCAATAACAAACCTCGAACCCTATAAAATTCTTAGGAAACATCGAAAACGAGCAAAACATCATTTTCAAAAAACGAGAAAACCATCCTTCGAGTTCTGGAAGTTATAGCCGCACGGCTGTAAATTAGAGCAGCACGGCTGTAGTTTCTAGAAAAGACAAAATTACGAACCGACCCGTACGGACGTCGTCGCGTAATGCTGTTTTCGGATTCAAACTATTTTTGGCATGTTTACCGCTTTCAAACCCTTGATGGATGTTGAAATTAGGAAAACCCACACGAACGGAATCCCGAGTTTCGGGATAATATACCCGCTAAAATATGGAAATTCGCATGAAACCAAGCCAAATGGTTTTCCAACATAAAAATCTACAGGGCATTTTAAAACCGTTTTCCTGGTCTAACCGGTCCAACCGGTCGGGTCAACCCGTTACCCCCTGAATGCATGACCCCGCTCCTAAAAGCCTCAATTCTATCCTGCCGTGAGTCCTACTTGTGTTTATAATATAAACTATGCTAACCGTCTGTTTTGCAGCATTTATTTTCCTTTTTATTATTTTTACTGTAATTAATAGATTAATTCTTGTGTTCCGGAGTTTGTAATTTTTAGATCCTCGTGTATCCTAGGCATTTGTAATGTGAGGACGAGAGTTTTTATTTTTACTCAATTTGGTTGTATAAGCAGCCTCTATTATTATTTTTGTATATTTTGGATGCATGGTTTACTTTTCTGTGATTTATTTCTGTCATTTGCTTGAGCATGGGCTGATAAATGAACGAAATTGGGTAAGGAAAAGATAATAAATTGAATAAATATGGCAATATAAATTATAAAATGAATACAAACTCAAGGTTAAGTAGGTAAGTTGCCCAAACCCTAAATCTCTGGATTAGGTACGGCAGCCTGCGCTCTGTAAAGAGCTGTACAGGAATTTCCTGGATGAGTTGATCCGGGTGGCGACTCTGTCACTGATATTGAAATTTAGGTTTCGAGGCCTTTAAGTAATAAAACGTTTTCTAAAAAATGAATTTCTAAAACAAACGAATGATTTTCCCTAAATCAAGATAAACAAAATCCGTTTTCCAAAACATCACGAAACCCGTTCTCGAAAATCCTCGGTTCGCTTCGCTGCGTCCTGTCTTCTATTTCCAGGTCGTCCGCTCACAGTGGCTACTCTGCTAAGGATTAAAGTTTTCTTAAAGGTTTTCACAAAAACTTAAGGAACTTAGGCAACTACTGAAATATAACCTCGCTTGTATTCATTTATCGATTTATAAATACCATATTTATTCATACCTTTGCATATTATGACATTTTTTTCTTCTCAACCCCTCAAATACACTGATTACCCCATTTACCACAGAAGGTGGCCTACCTCTTTCACCAGGATTGGAGGCACCTGACGGGGTAAACAACTCATACCTCGCATGACCTTACATCGTGTTCTACGGTGAGGAGTGTATACTCACTATGGGAACCTGTACGACCTATGGTTTGACTTTGGCCCACATGTAATGGCTTAGTGGTTGGGATTTGTCGCTGGAAATCACCCGATTAAAGCGGAAGAACGCGATGATTTCCTCAAATCCATGCCCAGGAGCAAATTAGATGGAAATTGTAAAAACAAAACAAAAAAAATTTAATAACAAGAGATAAATCTCTTACCCAGATTATCTCTACAAGATATGGATGCAGACTGCAGGAATCAAGATAGAATCCCTCCTCGTTTACGTACACGAATGCCTAACGAACACCACCCGTGCTAGCTTCGGAAATACACGAACAATGGAGAAGAGGAAGGGGAAGAATTCGGCTAGTCTCACTTTTTTTCTCACCATGGCCGAAATACCTAAGGTTATTTTAACCCTAGGTGGCTGAAATTCTCAACGAAAATTTTGGCCCAATTGGCTCCTCTTTGTGTGGGCTCATCTTCTTTCATTTTAGGCCCAAATCTATTTTAATTGGTCCGGTTTAAATTAATTTCAAGCCTAACTTTGATTTACCCATGTATATAATATGTTACACCATGTAACATATTATTTACATTTAATTAAAATTGGTTTGACTAATTAATTTAATCCATGAAATTAAAATTAGATCATCACAAAATAAATTCATATGTAAACCCATACATATGAATATTTTCACCCAGGAAATAATCTCATAATTAATCCAATTAATTATGAGAAAGCCGATCAAATATTAATTTTATTATCATGATCAATCCAATTGATCTATATAATATAATTAATATAATCCTCTCTCTCCAGAGTGTATATTCCAAGTATACGTGTGATTCCTTAAGTCAGTGTTCAGTCGCTCAATGTGTACGATCCCGTGGGCCCATCTTTATATTGGCAGTGGGCCTTTGGCCAATAGACTGTAGTTGGGCTCTAGCAAGCCACTGCAGCCCCCAATTATGATGGAGATGGCAGTCCAACTATAATCATAACCCTACCCTGTAGTTTGAACTTGTATACCCCATGTCATTGATATCGGTGTCCAACACAGAGGCACGGATTGATCACCCTCTTTTGTGTCCGGACATTTACTTGATCCCGAATGTACTGAAGCTCATTAACATTCCAACTTGTTTGGGTGTGGCCATACTCTTATCAGTCAAATTCATCAAAAGGCCGGTGATATCTTCTCAGTGGGCTACTGAGTGACAAATCCCTTCTGTATATCCATAACATTGCCATGCTAAGTAACATACCCGAAAGCACCCGTACTTGGCGTCCTACTACAGGCCCTTTAGGCGTACCCCTAAGTATGCAACCTCGCATGCGATACCGTCATATGGTCAAGTCAAAGGATCCATACAAGTACTACACGAGAATCACTTGTGATACTATACCATGTGGATTTCTCGTTTAGTGGATCTATCTAGTACTATGCCCTTTTTACATGTACCTATTAACTTGGTTGACATCCCATGTCCAATGACCGGTAAGACACCACCATACAACCAGGTTAATGATAGTCTCTAGTCCCATTCATTCCTATGACTAGAACAGACTACGGATCTCTTTATGGTCATATCGTTTACCCTATCCATGGTCTTACTGCTAAGTGCATGACACTTGTCATCATGGATATGGATATGTCCATTGGATACTTCATTTAAGATATTGCACAAGATATATAATAAATGAATTAATGCCTTTATTAATAACACAAAATTAGTATAATACATAAATCCAATAAATGTATAATACAAATACAAGGTCCAATGCCTCGGGACTAGGGCATATCCAACAATCTCCCACCTGCACTAGTTCCAACTAGGCACAGGCCTAATCCCTATAGATCTAGTATGACCCTCGTGCTTGGGCTGAGCCAGCGCCTTGGTCAAAGGATCTGCGACATTATCCTTGGCGTCCACTCTATGTAATGCAATGTCACCTCTCTCCGCGATCTCTCGTATGAGGTGAAACTTTTTGAGCACGTGCTTTGTGTTCTTATGTGACCGGGGCTCCTTAGCTTGTGCAACGGCCCCATTGTTGTCACAAAAGATATCAACTGGGTCCTGGATAGTTGGTACTACTCCCAACTCAGTGATAAATTTCCTTATCCACACAGCTTCCTTAGCTGCATCACACACCGCGATGTACTCAGCTTCTGTTGTAGAGTCCGTAATGGTTGGTTGCTTTTAGCTCCTCCAGCTTACAGCACCACCATTTAGCAAAAATACATAACCAAACTGCGACTGGTACTCATCATGGTCGGTCTGGAAGCTTGCATCAATATACCCAGTAACTGATAGCACTTCCTGACCTCCATACACCAAGAAGCTATGCTTAGTCCGGTTAAGGTACTTGAGGATCACCTTGACAGCCTTTCAGTGATCCTCCCCGGGATCCTGCTGGTACCGGCTTGTCATACTTAGTGCAAAGGCGACATAAGGTCTCGTACATAGCATGGAGTACATAATTGATCCTATAGCCAAAGCATATGGAACCAATTTCATGTTCTCCCTATCCTCCCTTGTTTTAGGACAGTTCTTCTTATTAAGTTTCAGCCCATGACCCATTGGCAAGAAACCTTTCTTAGCCCGATCCATGCTGAACCTTTTCAGAACTTTGTCTATGTATGAGGCCTGACTTAGGCCTAGAAGTCGATTTGATCTATCCCTATAGATCCTGATCCCTAGGATCATCTCAGCTTCGCCTAAGTCCTTCATTGCGAAGCAGTTACACAGCCACTGCTTTACCTCTTGCTGTGTAGGTATGTCACTTCCAATAAGTAGGAGGTCGTCTACGTAAAGTACCAAGAATGTGACAATGCTCCCACTAGTCCTCTTATACACACAAGGCTCATCTTGATTCTGTATGAAGCCATATTCCTTTATAGCTTCATTGAATCTAAGATTCCAACTTCGGGATGCTTGCTTCGGTCCATAAATGGACCTTTGAAGTTTGGATACCCTTCCCGAGTACTCTAGATCAACAAAACCCTCAGGTTGTGACATGTACACATCCTCAAGTAGCTTTCCATTAAGGAAAGCGATTTTGACATCCATTTGCCAGACCTCATAGTCGTACCATGCGGCTATGGCCAGTAAGATCCTGATGGATTTAAGCATGGCTACTGGTGAGAAAGTTTCATCATAGTCTATTCCATAGACTTGTCTGAAACCTTTCACAACCAGACGCCCCTTGAAGGTATTATCAACTTTTAGCTTGTAGCACCACTTACAACCAATTACCTTAGCACCCAGAGGTGGAACCTAAACCTGGTTATCGTACATAGATTACATCTCTGCCTCCATGGCTTTTCACCAATTTGCAGACTGTGGGCTTGCCATAGCCTCCTGGTAGGTTTTGGGTTCTTCCTCATCCCAGATGAGAAGAGTTTGATCATCGGGTGACGAGGAAACCATACCTGTCCAGTTCCCGACAATCCCTACCAGACCTTCTAAGTCCTTGTGTGGCCTGGGTCTGTGCTTCCTCTTGTGGAAGCTCCACCTGGGCCTCCGAGTTATCCTCTTCAGGAGCTTGTGGACTTTGAAATTTCCTGGGTTCAACATTGCTCCCACTATCTTTCTTGGAAAGGAACTCCTTTTCTAGAAAGACCCTGTTTGTGGGCTACCCCAGGGAAACCAAAGGGTATTACTTCTACAACCTCGCTGAGAACAAGGTGTTCGTGGCAAGGAAGGGGGTCTTTCTAGAAAAGGAGTTCCTTTCCAAGAAAGATAGTGGGAGCAATGTTGAACTCAGGGAAGTTCAAAGTCCATAAGCTCCTGAAAAGGATAACTCGGAGGCCCAGGTAGAGCTTCCACAAGAGGAAGCACCGACCCAGGCCACATAAGGACCTAGAAGGTCTGGTAGGGATCCTCGGGAACTGGAGAGGTATGGTTTCATTGTCACCGATGATCAAACTCTTCTCATCTGGGATGAGGAAGAGCCCAAACCTAGTTATCGAACATAGATTGCATCTCTGCCTCCATGGCTTTTTGCCAATTTACAGACTGTGGGCTTGCCAAAGCCTCCTGGTAGGTTTTAGGTTCTTCCTCATCCCAGATGAGAAGAGTTTGATCATCGGTGACGAGGAAACCATACCTCTCCGGTTCCCGACGATCCCTACCAGACCTTCTAGGTCCTTGTGTGGCCTGGGTCGGTGCTTCCTCTTGTGGAAGCTCCACCTGGGCCTCCGAGTTATCCTCTTCAGGAGCTTGTGAACTTTGAATTTCCCTGAGTTCAACATTGCTCCCACTATCTTTCTTGGAAAGGAACTCCTTTTCTAGAAAGACCCCCTTCCTTGCCTCGAACACCTTGTTCTCAGCGGGGTTGTAGAAGTAATACCCTTTAGTTTCCCTAGGGTAGTCCACAAACAGGCATTTATCGGTTTTGGGCTCCAGCTTGCCACTAGTCAATCTCTTGACATGTGCTTCACATCCCTAAATCCTCAGGAAAGACACATTAGGCTCCCTGCCCATCCATATCTGATATGGGGTCTTTTCCACTGCCTTAGTCGGAGTATTATTTAAAATAGGAGTAGCTGTCTCGAGGGTGTGTCCCCAGAAACTAATTGAGAGAGAGGCTTGACTCATCATTGAGCGGACCATGTCCAACAGGGTCCTATTCCTCCGTTCCGACACTCCATTCCATTGTGGTGTACTTGGAGGAGTGAGCTATGGAACTATTCCATGCTCTCTCAAATATGAGTCAAACTCTAGGCTCATATACTCACCTCCTCGGTCTGACTGAAGGGTTTTGATATTTCTGCCTAGCTGGTTCTGTACCTCGTTCCTAAATTCCTTGAACCTATCAAGGGTCTCAGACTTGTGTTTCATCAGATAGACATAGCCATATTTGCTGAAATCGTCCATAAATGTGACAAAGTATAGATGTCCACCTCTGGACGCTGCGCTCATGGGCCCACATATGTCTGAATGTATTAGGTCTAATAAGCCAGTGGCCCTTTCAGTCTTCTTGCTAAAAGGCGCCTTGGTCATCTTTCCTCGTAAACATGACTCACATATATCAATTGACTCCAAGTCAAATGACCCTAAGACTCCAGCTTTGTGAAGCCTAGCTATGCGCTTCTCATTTATATGGCCTAGACGACAATGCCATAGGTAGACAGGATTAAGTTCGTTGGGCTTAACCCTTTTAGTGTTTATGTTATAGACATGATTGGTTTCATTTAAGTCCAGGATATATAGGCCATTATTTTGTCGAGCATCTCCATAAAATAATCCCTCTCTAGATAAAGAAATTATACCATTCGAAATAGTAAAATAAAATCCAGAAATATCCAACATTGAAACTGAAATAATATTCCTGCACATAGCAGGTACAAAATAACATTGTTCCAAAATTAAAACCAATCCACTAGCATCATGAGGTGATATTCGCCGATCTCTATGGCAGCATCCCTTGCTCCATTTCTAACCTGCAAGTCCACCTCCCCCTATCCCAGTGACCTTCTGTTCTTAAGTCCCTGCACATTGCAACAAATGTGAGAACCACATCCAGTATCCAATACCCAAGATGTTGAAACAGTAAGGTCAATGTCTATAACATAAATACCTGACAAGGATGCACCCTGGCCCCTCCTCTGCTCTCCCATCAGCTTGGGACACGATCTCTTCCAGTGGCCTGCCTATCTGCACCCGAAATAGACATCCTTAGGACCTACCTTCTGCTGGGCCTTGCCCTTGTTAGCCTTGCCCTTCTTAGCCTTGGCCTTGGCCTTGCCCTTGGCAATAGGAGGGTTCCCCATGTTGACCAGCAGCGCTGGCGGACTCTTTTTGATCGACTGTTCAGTAAGCTTAAGCATCCCATGCAGCTCACTAACAGTACGGTTCATCCCTTGCATGTTATAGTTCAGGATGAACTGATCATAAGAATCCGGCAAGGATGCAAGGATTGTGTCCACCGCCAACTCCTGAGAGATGGGTGATCCGAGACGGGCCAATGTGTCTAAATAGCCCTTCATCTTGAGCACGTGTGCGCTCACAGATGTCCCAGCCCCCATCCTACAGGAGTGGAATGCCTTATTGGTCAGGTACCTTTCCTGACGAGTTTGCTCCTGAAACATCTCGTTAAGAGTTGTTATCATAGCATAGGCTTGATGGTCCATAAACTATTTTTATAGTTCGGGGACCATGCAGGCCAACATAAGGCATGTCACATCCCTATTATTTTTGACATACACCTCGTATTCCTCCAGCTGGGCAGCCGGTGGATTACATCCTTTAGGCGCAGCCGGCACAGGCCTTTCCAGTACGTACTCTTTGGACTCTTATCTTAGAACTATCCTTAAGTTCCTAGAACAGTCCAAAAAGTTGGGACCGAAAAGCTTGTCCCTCTCCAGGATAGATCGCAGTGATAAAGAGTTGTTATTTGCCATTTTAGAGTTTCTACACAGAAAAACATTTGAGAGTGTTAATAAAGGACTTTACATTGCTGTTCCCATAAATAATTAATAATGAATCAAGTTATTAATTAAAACGAGTTGTTGGGCTCATGGGCCGAGATCCATATTTCATTAAGATATAGCCAGACAAGTACCTGGTACAACTATACCCTAATTATTTAGGTAGGAACACCGTCCAATCCCAACCTAGGGACTCTCGGTTTGATGGAATTGTTGGCACTTACCCATCTATGCTTAGAGCCAGGAGAATCCTACTACCCATGCTAAGTCAAAACCTCCATTCAAGTGTCAGAGTATCCCATACCCTAACCCAATACAAAATGACGATACTCCAGTGCATCCTGCAAGGGCAAGGTCTACAACTGGCCTATCCCCATTTCGAGCTGGTTTTGAATGAGGGAAGTACTTTTAAGCGACTTAGTAATTTCCATTTGGTTATTAGATTCATTTAATAATGGCTTACATACATAAGGCAGGTGAAAATTGCTGATGGATCATACATTCACACACGCAAATAAATATAAAGCTTAATTAAATAAATAAGTAAAATGGACTGCTATGGGCCTATATTACATCCTAATATTTTTCTAGTAAACCTATATTAGAATCCAATATTAGGTGGGCCTCCATCTCCTTTCTTCTGGGCTTGCACCTCCACTTGGGCTCACCACTCCTTGGGCTTCTTCTTTTACAAATTTTATAATAAGTAAATAAAATAAAATTACATTAAAAAAAAAGAAAATGACACGCAGGCCGTATTTACCCAAAAAGAAAATACAACCCATCTTGAATAAAGGCCCAATAGCATCCAATCAAACAAATATTTAATCACCCATATGCATCCAATACATATAATTTATAAGCATGTTATAATGCATGATTTAAGCCCATGTCAATTATGTCCAAGCCATTATTTTGAAATCGCCAATTTTGGCCCACCATGGTTCTAACCCTTAACGGGCTTTGAGCCTCCAGCCTAAGCAGTCCAAATGTTCCCACTGGAATTGGGAAACCATGGGTTCATTTTAGCCGTCCAAGTAATTGTGCCAAAATTACCCTAACCAATTTCAGTTAACCATATTAATTTCCAAATTAATATCACATGAATAAAATTAAATTTCATTCAAGAAACCATGCGCATTTAAATTGCAAATATTTAAACACAAATTTTAAAACCAATTAAAATTTCAAAACCGGGCCCCTGGCCTGAAACTTGCCAAATCCAAAAACACTGGGCCCGGCCTGCTGCGGCTAGGGCAACCTAGTTGCCCTAGTTGTAGCCGCAGCTGCTAGGGGCAGCAGCGGCTGCTACTGGAACCAGAGGCCAGCGGCTGCTGCCTGTGGCACCCAGCGCTGCAGTCAGCAGCTGCTGCCGCTGTTTTCGCCTCCGCAAGCCCTGCACGCCGGGAACAGCCTATTTTTTTTTTAAACCAGAAAATTAAAAAAACATAGCATCCAAACCAAGAAATTCACCAAGAATCTCAAACATACAATAAAATTAAATAAACATAAACCTATATGCAAATCAATTTCTATTGTACAAAATCAAAGGGGAAAAATCATAAACCCCAATCCGAGAACCCCAATAAAAAATCTCCAATTTAAAACCAAGGGATTCAACCGATTTTAACAATTTCCACGGATCAAAAGCCCGTTCTGACACCACTGTTGGGATTTGTCACCGGAAATCACTCGATTAAAGCAGAAGAATGCGACGATTTCCTCAAATCCGTGCCCAGGAGCAATTGAGATGAAAATTGTAAAAACAAAACAAAAAAAATTTAATAACAAGAAATAAATCTCTTACCCGGATTATCTCTACAAGAGATGGATGCAGACTGTAGGAATCAAGACAGAATCCATCCTCGTTCACGTACACGAACGCCTAACGAACACCACCCGTGCTAGCTTCGGAAATACACGAACAATGGAGAAGAGGAAGGGGAAGGATTCGGCTAGTCTCACTTTTTTCTCACTATGGCCGAAATACCTAAGGTTATTTTAACCCTAGGTGGCCGAAATTCTCAAGGAGAATTTCAGCCCAATTGGCTCCTCTTTGTGTGGGCTTATCTTCTTTCATTTTAGGCCCAAATCTATTTTAATTGGTATGGTTCAAATTAATTTCAAGCCCAACTTTAATCTACCCATGTATATAATATGCTACACCATGTAACATATTATTTACATTTAATTAAAATTGGTTTGACTAATTAATTTAATCCATGAAATTAAAATTAGATCTTCACAAAATAAATTCATATGTAAACCCATACATATGAATATTTCCACCCAGGAAATAATCTCATAATTAATCCAATTAATTATAAGAAAGCCAATCAAATATTAATTTTATTATCATGATCAATCCAATTGATCTATATAATACAATTAATATAATCCTCTCTCTCCAGAGTGTATACTCCAAGTATACGTGTGATTCCTTAAGTCAGTGTTCAATCGCTTAATGTGCACGATCCCATAGGCCCATCTTTATGTTGGCAGTGGGCCTTTGGCTCACAGACTGTAGTTGGGCTCTAGCAAGCCACTGCAGCCCCCAATTAAGATGGAGATGGTAGTCCAACTATAATCATAACCCTGTAGTTTGAACTTACATATCCTATGTCATTGATATCGGTGTCCAACAGAGAGGCATGGATTGATCACCCTCTTTTGTGTCCGGACATTTACTTGATCCCAAATGTACTAAAGCTCACAAACAAGTTCCAACTTGTTTGGGTGTGGCCACACTCTTATCAGTCACATTCATCAAGACGCCGGTGATATCTTCCCAGTGGACTACTGAGTGACAAATGCCTTCTGCATATCCATAGCATTGCCATGCTAAATGACATACCCAAAAGCACCCATACTTGGCGCCCTACTACAGGCCCTTTAGGCGTAGCCCTAAGTATGCGACCTCGCATGCGATACCATCATATGGTTAGGTCAAAGGATCCATACAAGTACTACACGAGAATCACTTGTGACACTATACCATGTGGATTTCTCGTTTAGTGTATCTATCCAATACCATGCCCTTTTTGTTGGGAATTAATCGCACAAAACAAAATACGCAGCGGAAAGAACGGATTAATCCCCACCAAGGACCCATGTACATTGCATTGAATTGAAAAGAGGGTTAAGAATTACCTTAATTCTTTGTAGGTTTTGAATTAAAAGGAACCAAGATAGCTTCCCTCTACGGTTGATCCACACGGAGCAATTCATTCACCGCGTGCTAGCGCCGGGATTGAAGAACGATTCTTCGAATGAGACAGAGAAAGCGAAAAATCAGATTTTTCCTTGGAGTTTTTTTGAGAATTTCGGCTGCCACTATTCACCTTATTGTGGCTGCCGAAAAAATCCTTATTGTTGTATATGAATTAGGTTATATATTTCCTTATATATATAACCTAATAAGTTAATTATAATTATACCCTAATACACTTATTAGTTATAATTATAAATTAACCCACACAACTTAATATTAATTCTCAATTAATATTAAGTCAAATCAATTCTCCATAATACACATATGTATATACAATATTATAATTAATTATATCTCTATATAATTTAATTATAATATGTGGCATACCTTATGCAATATTAACCATATTAATATTCACATATACATATATATGTAAATATATATATCACTATATATATATTCTCTTTCTCATTCATAAATTATTATCCAATAATAATTTATACCCGATAAGATGAACTTCATTTTGCTCTTTGTGTGTGACCCCATAGGTTCATATTAATTGGCAATAAGGAAATTACCATAATGTCCTTATAGATCACAAGCGGACTCTAGCAAGCCATTACGACTACCCAATTAATATGATTGGAATGATCCAATACCTATTTATAGAATGTCATATTCCCTTTTGTCTCTTTGATATCAAGATTAATTATAAGACATGGTACACTTGTCAATCTTATATAATTAATCATATGCTTTCTCGATCTCAAAGTAAACTGTTCAGACAAATCAATTGATACTCTTATCAATTATTTGAGCACGGCCATGCATTTAACAGTCTTACTTATCGAGGGGCCCAGTGATATCGCTCTCTTGTTAGAGAGGGACAAAATCTCATATCTATCACTCACATCCCTAAGCATGAGTCATATTGTACCCAACCACAGCCTTTATAACTACTCTGTTACAAGCAGCGTTTGACTGCGTCAAAGCACAACATGAATTCATCCCGGAATCCATGGTGACCTCAGGTCAAAGGAATCAGCTAATGACACTACTATAATCAAGATCAGTTGTGACACATGACCATGAACTTGATCTCATAGTGGGTCTCCAGTAACATGTTCTCTAACATATTACCCGTGAGTATAATCTGTATCTGTATACACTATATTCATCTTATGAATATCCATTATCACTCACACTAGTCTTAGTTTGTTATTATTCCCATAATAACAATCGACTAGGGATATTTAGAGTAACACGATTTATTCATGGATACTTATCATAAATGCTAACATACAAACATAAATGATAATATTAATCTACACTAGATTAATCTTAGAAGTCAAATTACATAATCCAATATTGGCCTTAGGGCACAATCTCCAACAATCTCCCACTTGCACTATGGCCAATCATACATGTATCTCATACCCATTGACCTACATGACTTTCATGTATTCACTCGTGCAGGAGTCTTTGTCAGTGAATTATTAATTTTACCTTCCGTTGTTACTTTACACATTTTCACTCTCTCTTTAGAGACAGCCTCTCTAAATTAGTGAAAAACGCCTAAGTATATGCTTGTGTCATACAAGGTTCTTACGCATTGAACTATTGTCCCTACAATAGTCTCACAGGATAAGCAATGCTTAGAACAAAACACAAAAATTTTGATGAACTTCTTCATCCAAAATTTCTTTTACATCATATGTAACAATATACTTTGACTACTATTATAGATATTTAGCTATATTGTTTTATTTTGAACCTTTCAAGATCATAACATCTCTTTTTAAGAGAATACTAGATCTCGACTGGTATATTGCAACTAATTGCAATCAGTTGTATATGTGCAACTATTTACACAGTTAACATAAGCAAGCTTCTATTAAGTCTTTTATATTGAACGCTTTCAATGCTTTGACTTAAGCCAAAACATTCTTTTAGATCTATCTGTATAGATTCCAATTTCAAGAATACAAGCAGTCATGCTTATAACATTAACTGAAATTACTTTCTTAGCCAAGATTTTACTTCTTGCAAGGTAAGAATGTTATTTCCAACAAGCCATATGTCATCCACATATAGCATTAGGAATACCGATATGCTCCCACTGATCCTTTTGAAACACAAGATTCATCATCCTTTTGATAAAATCAAACCATTTGATTTCTTTATCAAAACTATGATTCCAACTATTTGATGCATGTTTCGATCCTTATGAGAATCTTTGAAAACTTGCATACGCTATTTGAATTCTTTGGATGCTCAAAACTTTGGGTTGTGTCACGTACACATCCTCAATCATGTTTTCACGTAGAAAACAGATTTTGATATCCATTTGCCATATTTTATAATCACATTATGCGGATATAGCAACAAGAACTCTATATGACTTGATCATGATTAATGGCGAAAGAGGATTTTATCATAGTCTGTACTATGAATTTGTTCGTATTCTCATAGTCACTACTATGAACTTGTTTTTAACCCCTTTTGTCACTAGTCGTGCTTTATAAGTTTGAAGATCACCATCCATGTCGGTTTTCAATTTGAAAACTCACTTGTAACCATTGCATATGCATCTTCTAAAAGATTTATCAAAGTCTATACTTTGATTGTCAGACATGGACTTATCTTCAACCTTTGTAGCATCAAGTCACATATTAGATTCAAAATCTAACATTGCTTCTTCATAAAAGAAGACTTACTTCATCTAGTAAAATTACTTCATGATTTTGAGAAATCCATATCTCTCCTAATCATGTCGTATTCCACTAGACTTTCATTGGACTTGTGTAATTTCAACAATGATCATGAAACCATTTCCACGTTCCTCTTCAACGTTAAATGTCACTTTTGTGAATTACGAGTTTTGTAGGTGTACTTTACTCCCACTAACTCTACTAGAAATTAACTCCCTCTTCAAGGGGAAACCATTTCTAGCTACAACTACTTTGTATCCCAAAGAAACACAGGAGTAACAACTCCTACTTTCCTTTTGAGTAATCCACAATACGATATTTAAATTTAGGTGCCAACTTATTCGAAATAAGCTTTACAGCCCTAAACTTATTCAATGAAACAATTTGGGTCTCTTACCCAACCATATCTCATATGTTGATTCATGAATTGTTTTAGACGGAACAATATACACAGCTGCTTTAATGGCATATTTTCGAGAAAACGATGATCAACTTGACTTCATCATAGATTGAACTATATCTTTATAGAGTTCGACTACTCCCTTTTCGACACAACATACTTTGTGGCGTACTTGGAGAAGTCAATTGTGAGACAGTCCCACAATCTCTAAGATGATTGTCAAAATCTTGACTCAAATATTCACCACTCGGATCATATCTAAGTGACTTTACTATCTTGTCAAGATACTTCATACTCCTTTTACAAGCTTTTGAACACTTCAAAAGTTCCAAACTCGTGTTTAATTAGATACTCTTATCTAGAGAAAAGTTCCATAAAGGTAATGAAGTATTAAAACCTCCTTTAGCAGTTGATTTATAATTCATATACATCCATATGTATAATGCTTAATAAATCGATTATTCTTTAACTACTTTTAGCAAAGAACAACTTTATCATCTTTTACAATAAACAACATTCGCATGATTCAAGATGATTCATAATCTCATGAATCCAAAAGTCCATTCTCATGGAGTTTCGTTATGCGACCTTGCTTATGCCTCCAAGATGATACTGCCAAAATAGGTTGAATCAAACTATTTGATTCGATCCTTACAGTATTTATGTTACAGATGGGCTCCACATATAAAGACAATTATGTAAATCTGTATTTCATAATCATGTCTTTATAAAGTTTATAATTCACAATTATAAAATAAACAACATTTGTTCACTCAAAACAACGAGCCCAATAGGCAACAAGAGTTCATAACTTACATGTAAAAGTTCATAACCTTTAACCAAAGTTCATAACTTTTATGTAAAAGTTCACAACTTTTACCTAGAAGTTCATAACTTTCATGTAAAAGTTCATAACTTTTAACCAGAAGTTCATAACTTCCAAGTAACAACCTTTGCTACTCTTGCCTATTCGTATTCTACCTTTCACCTTCATAAGGTTTCTACTTAAGTTGAGATTCTTCATATTCTACTAATATGAAATCCACCACGGTATCTAATACCTTTGATATAGAAACAAAAGTAGAATAATTAATAAATACTTAAGGTAGCAGTCTTACTGCCTTTCATCTTCTCATAGTTCTCCAAACAAAGTTTGCTATTTTCATTCTAATGAACGATTCATTCTAGAAATGGCAACATCCTTCTTTTGGAGATCTCTCTATGCCAACAGCTTTGGTCTTTAAAACATGTTTCACCCGAACCTTTCGGTCTTTATGCTTTTCGACCTTCCTTTTATCCTTTCCTTTTGAACCATAAGCACACAATTCGAGGCGGGCTTATCCTTTATGGATAACTTAACATTCTTTTGCATCCTATGCAACTAATTCACAATTTTCTCCATGTCATTCAAATGATAGTTCATCACCAATGACTATCAATTAATGAATTCAAGATCACATCTTAATGCCTTTTGGAGGCCAATGAGAAAATGTTGCCTCAAACACTTATCTTTTCTTGCTTACTAACTGATGGAACATTTCCATTTGTGATGTATCATATATCTCAAGTAAAACTTCCACGTACGGAAGAATTGGTGGCAAGTGTAAGATAACAAAATTTAACAGAGTCCCTTCGATGCTTCAAGTAAGCATCTTTTATACTCGTGTTACAATTGCTAGTGGTTCATTGGGCAAAAGGATTATTGAGAACATATGATTCCTTTTGATTTGAGAACAATTCTCAATGTTCAATAACAATCGAGATCAAGGTAATAGCAATTATAACTATAATAAAGCGTGTAAAGATTTTAGTTAAATGCTCCCACTTAAACTATAAAACCCTTTAAAATATTTAAGTGGGTGAAGATCCAAAATCCATACTTAACCATAGCACTGCTTTGGCATGTCCCTATGATTAAATATAATTTCGGTAGGTAAAGACTCAAAATCATGCTTTAAACCATTTAAACATATTTTGGATGTGCACTTCTTTGCCAATTGCATCATTATGCAACTCTTATAATTTATGAGATGTATGATATCTTATATCATATTTAATTGTATGTTACTCATCTCATCTTTGCCTCGGGCTCAAACACCATTTTGATTAACCCTTTGTTAAACCAATTACAACACAATGAGAATCACCATTTCTCATATTATCGCTTCGCTAAGGTCACAACATGCGTACCCGCTTTGGCGTGGCTACCATGATGCGAACATAGTACTTGACTAGTGTTATACGTAATTGGGTGGCAAATATAAACTTCATAAGTTTATTTAGGGTTTGTTAAATCCTGTGATTTAATTGTATCATATACAATTCATGGCATTAATATTAAACATACTCTTGTTAATACTAATTAGCATGGCATCCTATGTCATACATATGTTAAGCATGCAATCTAGCATGGCATCACATGGCATCTAAAAAAAAAACAAAACATGCATTTACATATATATATTAACATTTTGCATCACATGCAAAATAATTTCTAACATGCATCAATATTTATTAACATGGCATCTTATGGCATAAAATAAATACAACATGCATAAGACTCAAAACCGTGTTATGGTATGGTTTTATCTACATTGATTTTCATAGGCCAATATGAAAATCAACAGGTCATATCCTAGGTGGTTGTAACCATCGTATGGTCACAGCACAGCCGCACCCCTTGGATCCGTCTTCACGTCTTTGTTCCTTGGCACCATCTCTTGGATTTACATATTTTACAAAAATTGTATCCTATACAATTTTTTTTTTTTTTTTTTTTAGTAAAATAGAATTTACATATTATAAATTGCATCCTATACAATTTATCTAGTAAAATTAAAATTAAAATTTACATAAATACAAACGACTCGCAGGTCGTATTTATATAAAACCATAATAAATAAAATAAAGCATCCACGGGGTCCAAAACCATACCATAACACCATGCATAAAATTATCAACAATAATTTTATATCTAAAAATATTTAGGGTTCAAAGTGGTAAAATACAATCACATTGTATTTAGAATTAATTAATTTGGAAAAATTCGTAAATATGCAGAAACAATTTTCCACACTTAAAACGAAAAAGGGGTAAAACTGTCGGACAGCATGCTCGTCGGGCCGCGCACTGCAGTATCCAATACTGCGCGCAGCCCGACGGGCTGTGCAGCCCATGCTGCTTACGCAGCATGGCAATATGCAATTGCAATTGCAATTGCAGTTGGGCGCAATTCCAATTGCAATTGCATCCATAATTATTCTGGGCATTATGCCCAGAATAACGAAAACAACAATTGTTTTCCTTTTTTTTTTTTTTTTTTATTAATTTCATTTAATTAATTGAAACAATTTCAATTAAAATCCCATGAATCAAATTCATGATAACAACCCCTTAAACATTCCAAATCATTAAAACAAATTATTCACAATGATTAATGTATAAAATCAAATTTTAATTTTGTTATTCACAATAACATAGAACCCTAAATAAAACATACAAACTCCTAACAACAATTTTGATCCAATCAAAATCATACAAACCCTAACATGCAATTTTGATCCAATCAAAACATAAATCCAATTCAATCAAAATACAAGTGGCTCTGATACCACTGTTGGGAATTAATCGCACAAAACAAAATACGCAGCGGAAAGAACGGATTAATCCCCACCAAGGACCCATGTACATTGCATTGAATTGAAAAGAGGGTTAAGAATTACCTTAATTCTTTGTAGGTTTTGAATCAAAAGGAACCAAGATAGCTTCCCTCTACGGTTGATCCACACGGAGCAATTCATTCACCGCGTGCTAGCGCCGGGATTGAAGAACGATTCTTCGAACGAGACAGAGAAAGCGAAAAATCAGATTTTTCCTTGGAGTTTTTTTGAGAATTTCGGCTGCCACTATTCACCTTATTGTGGCTGCCGAAAAAATCCTTATTGTTGTATATGAATTAGGTTATATATTTCCTTATATATATAACCTAATAAGTTAATTATAATTATACCCTAATACACTTATTAGTTATAATTATAAATTAACCCACACAACTTAATATTAATTCTCAATTAATATTAAGTCAAATCAATTCTCCATAATACACATATGTATATACAATATTATAATTAATTATATCTCTATATAATTTAATTATAATATGTGGCATACCTTATGCAATATTAACCATATTAATATTCACATATACATATATATGTAAATATATATATATCACTATATATATATTCTCTTTCTCATTCATAAATTATTATCCAATAATAATTTATACCCGATAAGATGAACTTCATTTTGCTCTTTGTGTGTGACCCCATAGGTTCATATTAATTGGCAATAAGGAAATTACCATAATGTCCTTATAGATCACAAGCGGACTCTAGCAAGCCATTACGACTACCCAATTAATATGATTGGAATGATCCAATACCTATTTATAGAATGTCATATTCCCTTTTGTCTCTTTGATATCAAGATTAATTATAAGACATGGTACACTTGTCAATCTTATATAATTAATCATATGCTTTCTCGATCTCAAAGTAAACTGTTCAGACAAATCAATTGATACTCTTATCAATTATTTGAGCACGGCCATGCATTTAACAGTCTTACTTATCGAGGGGCCCAGTGATATCGCTCTCTTGTTAGAGAGGGACAAAATCCCATATCTGTCACTCACATCCCTAAGCATGAGTCATATTGTACCCAACCACAGCCTTTATAACTACTCTGTTACAAGCAGCGTTTGACTGCGTCAAAGCACAACATGAATTCATCCCGGAATCCATGGTGACCTCAGGTCAAAGGAATCAGCTAATGACACTACTATAATCAAGATCAGTTGTGACACATGACCATGAACTTGATCTCATAGTGGGTCTCCAGTAACATGTTCTCTAACATATTACCCGTGAGTATAATCTGTATCTGTATACACTATATTCATCTTATGAATATCCATTATCACTCACACTAGTCTTAGTTTGTTATTATTCCCATAATAACAATCGACTAGGGATATTTAGAATAACACGATTTATTCATGGATACTTATCATAAATGCTAACATACAAACATAAATGATAATATTAATCTACACTAGATTAATCTTAGAAGTCAAATTACATAATCCAATATTGGCCTTAGGGCACAATCTCCAACACTTTTTACATGTACCTATTAACTTGGTTGACATCCCATGTCTAATGACCGGTAAGACACCGCCATACAACCAGGTTAATGATAGTCTCTAGTCCCATTCATTCCCATGACTGGAATAGACTACGGATCTCTTTATAGTCATATCATTTACCCTATCCATGGTCTTACTGCCAAGTGCATGACACTTGTCATCATGGATGTGGATATGTCCATTAGATACTTCATTTAAGATATTGCACAAGATATATATAATAAATGAATTAATTCCTTTATTAATAACACAAAATTAGTATAATACATAAATCCAATAAATGTATAATACAAATACAAGGTCCAATGCCTCGGGACTAGGGCATATCCAACATTAGTAACTTCCCCTAGGATTACTAAAACATAAAATTAAAATTAAACAATTGAGTGTGCACCTTTGGTATCCCCCGTTGATGCCAAAGAGACCCAACACCTAGGAAGAATGTGAGACCAATCGAAAGGAGAAATAAGGTTGGAAGAGAGAGCATATTTTTGCGTGTTCTAATGTTTGTTCCGTGGTGATTTCTTTTTACCTTTTCATGAAGCATCTAACACGCATAATCATCCGTGTGCCACTTCATCCATGTTTTCGTACAGCCATTTTCAACACATATACATATGCATGGCATTTATGCTAACCACGTCTTAATGCAGCCACGGCATTTTACTCGCATGCCACATATATACATCTCGTATGCCAACATTGCCATGAAACATTCACGACATCATTCTATATGTCATGTATCCTAACCATATTTTTCTACAGCCTCTTGCATTTTGCATGACATACACATTCATGCCATTTCATTCCATTTCACTTAATAAGGGACGTTTTGAGAATGCCTATCACAGTCATTTCATTTCATATCATATCAAGTATCCCAAAATTACCCGTAGTCTGCCTGTGCACTAGCTCGCACTTGGCCATTCCACTATACCATGTCACTCACTAGAAGATCACAACAATCGTAGGTCTGTGTTGTGTGGCAAGTCACACGACAACATAACATTATCCCATCTCTATTTCATATCCATTCGTTGTTGGCATCACGCTAATGCTGAAACCTTGCTTGTGTGTTGCAATCCACATCGGAATTGTTTCATGATATTAATAACTCATTCAAGGTACTCCAGGAGTGTTGAATTTTTACACGCATAGGAACATCTCATAACATTACCAATACACGCAAGGTGTTCTATGAACGCCGAACCTCTGTCCGTGTCCTTACTCACATGTGACTTGTTTGCAACATCATCCCATATTAGATGCCCCAAAAGCATCAGAACTCTATCCATGGAACAGCTTCCATGTGACCATGTGACACTATTTCATTTCGACTGACAAAGCGTCGAACCTCTGTCCATGTGATGGTGCACACGTGATCATTTCATAACACCCATTAGACGCCCCCAAAAGTGTCGAATCTCTGCCCGTGTGACGATCCATACATGGCATTTCTTTCATTGTCTTTTGCATAGTTTTGGGCATTCTTGGAACGTCCGGAACAAAGAAATCACATCCATTATCATTTTCATTCACGAAGCATCAAACACACACAATCACCCGTGCGTCATTCTAATCACATCTTTGTGCAGCCATTTTCAAGACATCGACATTTGCATGACACTGACACTAACTACATCTATATGTAGTCACATCATTTTATTCATGTGTCTACTCCTTGTGTGTTGATATTTCCATGAAGTATACAAGACATCACCCCGTGTGTTATACGCCCTAACCACATCTTTGTGTAGCCACGATATTTTATTTGTGTGACATAAGCATTTGTTCCTTGCACGCACAATATTATCTTGTATGTCATGCATCCTAACCACATTTTTCTACAGTCACCTGCATTTTGTGTGACATGTGCATTCAAGCCATTTCATTCCATTATGCCTAATAAAGGATGTTCCAAAGATGCCCATCATGGTCATCTCATTTTATATTGAGTGTCCCAAAACCACCCGTGTCTTGCCTGTGCTCCGGTTTGCACTCGGCCGTATCGCTACACCATAACATTCACTTGGGGACCACAACGGCCCTAGATCCATCTTCGTGTGGGGAGTCATATGACAAACATTGCATAACATCTCATCCATCCATCATTGGTGTCACAAGGATACCGAGATCATGCTTGTGTGTCGTGATCCACATCGGATCACTCATAATATTATCGAATCGTTCAGGGTACTCCACGAGTGCCCAGTTACCACACATATAGGGACATTCCATGACATTAGCAGATCATGCAAGGCATTCCACGAACGCTGAATCTTTGTCCGTGCCTCAAGTTACACGTGGCCTAGTTATAACATCATTCCATATTGGATGCCTCAAAAGCATCAAAACTCTGTCCGTGTGTTGACACTCACGCGACCATTCCATAACATCCATTAGGCACCTTGGAAGCGTCAAAACCTTGTCCATGTGTTGGCCACATGTGACCATTTCACAATATCCACTAGGCGCCCCAAAGGCACCGAACCCCTGCCCGCGTGCCGGATCACACGCGGCCTTTTTGCACTACCTTTTACATAGCATTGGGGCATCCGCAAAACATCTGAAATAAATAAATAAAAAATAATAAAATAAACAAAATCATTTTCATTCTAGTTTCCATCCGTCTGACATCATTCGATCACGACTAAGTCACATCTCATTCATACATCAAGCCGTTTAGGTGCTCCCGAGCGCTGAAACGCTGTCTGCGTGCCAAGCACACCATCTCATCTCATTCCATCACATAAAAACCCAAGGTGCTCCCCGAGCAGAAATTCAGTTCGCATGCCCAGCACACCATCCTATTTCATATCATCTTATAATAAGCCGTTTAGGTGCTCCCCGAGCACCGAAACGCTGTCTGTGTGCCAAGCACACCATCCCATTTCATAACATCTCATTTCATTTCATTGCATAAGAACCCAAGGTGCTCCCCGATCTGTGCCAAGCATGAACTCATCTCATTTCATCACATAAAGGCTTGAGGTGCTCCCCGAGCACCGAAATTCAGTTCGCATGCCCAGCACGCCATCCTATTTCATATCATCTCATAATAAGCCGTTTAGGTGCTCTCTAAGCATTGAAACATTGTCTGCGTGCCAAGCACACCATCTCATTTCATATCATCTCATTAAAACCCAAAGCACTCCTCGAGCGTCGAAACTCGGCTCGCGTGCCAAGCATGCCATCTTATATCATTTCATCATATAAAAGCCTAAGGTGCTCCCCGAGCACCGGGATGTTGCCTGTGTGCCAAGCACACCTCTTCATTCCATCTCATCCATGAATCCAAAGGTGATTCCCAAGCACCGAAGTTACATCAGTATACCATGCGCATGCATACATTCATGGCATAAAGTTGCCTCGTAAGTATTGTCTTGCTTCGATCCGTGGACACCCTATATGTCATTTTATCCCCTGGGTGTATAGTTATACACCCTATTTCAAAGTTCCCTTGCAAGTATCATCTTGCTTCGATCTGTGGACACCTCGTGTGTCATTTTATCCCCTAGATGTATAGTTATACACCCTATTTCAAAATTCCCTCGCAAGTATCGACTTGCATCGATCCGTGGACACCCCATGTGTCATTTCATCTCGCTAGGTGTATAGTTATACACCCTATTTCAAATCCTCTTCATAAGTACCACTTGCATTGATCCGTGGACACCCCTTGTGTCATTTCATCCCCCTGGGTGTATAGTTATACACCCTATTTCAAATCCTCTTTCTCAAGTAGCACTTGCATCGATCTGTGGACACCCCGTATGTCATTTCATCCCCCTGGGTGTATAGTTATACACCCTATTTCAAATCCTCTTTGCAAGTACCACTTGCATTGATCCGTGGACACCCCGTATGTCATTTCATCCCCCTAGGTGTATAGTTATACACCCTATTTCAAATCCTCTTTGTAAGTATCATCTTGCTTCAATCCGTGGACACCCCGTGTCATTTCATCCCCTGGGTACATACTTATGCACCCTATTCCAGTTCCCTTCGCAAGTATCATCTTACTTCGATCCGTGGACACCCCGTGTGTCATTTCATCCCTTGGGTACATACTTATGCACCCTATTCTAGTTCCCTTCACAAGTATCATCTTACTTCGATCTGTGGACACCCCGTGTGTCATTTTCATCCCCTGGGTACATACTTATGCACCCTACTCCAACCCCTTTCGCAAGTAGCATCTTGCTTCGACCCGTGGACACCTTGCGTGTCAATTTATCTATGTGATGTATATTTATACGCCATGCCTTACTTTAGCAAGCAGCCACTTTAACAGCATCCATTGCATCTGTATGTTTCTGTCCTTGGCTTTGCATACACATTCATTGGTTTAGAATAGTATAGCATGACATGGCATTACATGACATCCCATGTGTAACTCACCATTCATGCATGTGCATGTCACACCACACATTCATTCATACATCATTCCCTATTTGGTATCTGCCACACATGTGTCTGTCGACACTAACGAGTGTTCTTATCAGGGGAAGGGGAAAAGAATCTTGAGAATGGCCAACCCAATGAACTTCAACACCGTGACAGATGTTGTAGAGGACTATGTCGCTTCATCACGATTCCGAAAGGCAATCAGGGATGAAGCGGCAACAATGCTGAGGGAAATCCTAGGGGGTGATCTTGGCAGAATAGAGAGACTGATGGCAAGGTGCACTGAGTTGGAAGCACGGGTGGCCGAGCTTGAAGGAAAAATAAGAGATATGGCATACACGGACTCCAATGCCGATACTGATAAGAAGCAGAATGCCCAGATTATTGACACTCACCCTCGACACTTTGGAAGGCCCTCTCACCAGGACTTGGGCTTGCTGGGGCTGACCAATGAAGTAGGACTAAAGGGGCCTCTTAACACCAATGCCAATGATGTCTCTGTTCCGCGACATATCCGGAACTCACCTTCCAAAGATAATAGAAAAGTCACATCCTCTGGTCCTTGCTCGGTGAATAGGTTATTTCCCATATGCAAAAAGGTGGGCCTGCTGCAGAGCGTTGACCATATGTGGGACCAACACCAGAACAAAAAGGTAATTTCTGCAGCTATCATATGATAGCAGGCCACCAGACCGATGAATGTGTCGCTCTGTGGAATAAGTTCCAGAGGATAATCAACGTAGGAAAATTGAGAGTCCCGTCTACCTCTGATAAGCGACTAGGGGCAATCAGGGAGACTGCCAAGGAAATTCCTCAGACTTCTTAGGGAGAGGAATGTGATGAAGAGCTACAAGGTCAGATTTGATGTGAGTGGGACAGTGGCACTGAAACCGGGATGACAACTGGTCGGAGAATAGTCAATTATGAGATCAATACCCTTAGAGGCTTCCTTCTTGTAGGGGACTCATTTTTGTTTGAAAAGTGTATTGAAATCATTTTGAATGCAATATGTTTTGTTATCTTCTTACTCATGTGGTGATTGCATATACATGGCATTGTGCATGCATTTGATCATCTAAAATGACATATCCAATATGCATAATATTAAAATGCATGACATCAGTCTGAATTCCATAGGGAACCTAAAAGTGAATCTGGTCCTGACCAAACTCTCTCTTAAAAGGTGAGCTTGTGAGATAATAAATGACATGATGGCATCACCTCCGCTGAGTCATCTGCCGATCCAAATCAGCAGTCCTTACAAATCACAATCCAAGGTGCTATTGGCCCTGCCCTAAAGTTTCAATTCGAATAGCACACATGATACCTGAACTCTTTCAAGCTAAAAGCTATTATTGAAACTCAAAATCAAACCCTAAAATGAAGCTACACGCCTAATTCCTTATCCAAGTAAGTACCTCATGCCAAAACCCCAAAGCTAAAATTCCAAACTCACCAAAATATCTAACCTGTGAGGAATTCAAATGGCTTTCATCACCTTCATCACCCATCATGTGGTAAAACGCTAAAACGGTTTTTGGTTGTAGTGCATATACTATCTTGTTCATGTGACATTCATATGTACATGACATTACGCATGTATTGTTCATCCAAAAAGCATATTAAACACACATGACATGCATGGATTTGAATGCAACAAGAAAACCAACAGGTGGCTGTGGCTTGGATTTAGTCCTTCAAAAAAAAAAACAAACAGGGAATTAGTGCAGGTGGAAGAATCTTTCTCTCTTATGCATGGCCACTATAGCAAACACTGGAGTGCCACCACTTCCTGATTTTCCATCACTATCAGATTTTTGTACCCTTTCTGTGGAAGATTTGGACTTTCCTATCTTTAAACCCAAAACACTCCCCTTTTCCACCTTCATCCATACCTTCAACACCCTTTCTCTTTCGTTTATATGCAAGGCACAACACTTGTTTTATGAATCACCCCTTTTCATCTTTTCTCTTGAGCCGATTCTGTGAAACCTCATTTTCTACCATCAATAGCTCCTAACAAGAAATTGAACCCTAATGCTGTCCCATATCGTGTCACCTCATCACCAGAAACGTGACGGAGCAGATTGTGGGAAGGGTCTTGGTTTCATGACAGAGAGAGGATCTGAACATAAGTCTGCTTCAATTGAGTTGAAGATTGTCGTTATGCCAGCAGACTATTGATGGAACTCCTGGACGAGCACCGCATGAAAAAGAATGAGAGTAATAATGAGAAATCAGTGTCAACCTTTGATTTCTTGCATCTTCTCCTCAATTTTAAAAACAAAATGAACAAAGGGTATGCATTTGTAAATTTCACAAACCCAAAAGCCGCATGCCAACTTCAGCAAGCAGTTCATAATAAGAGATCACCACTTTTCTTATCCAGCAAAGTCTGCACTATAGCCTATACTAGGCTTCAGGGAAAAGAGGAGCTGGTGAGACACTTTGAAAGGTCAATATTTGAGTGTCAAAGGGATGATTATCTACCAGTAACATTCAACCCAGCAAGAGGTGGCACAAGGGGTTCAACCGAGCAAGATGTGATAGGGAGAAGGTAGAGATTGGCACCAATTCCTTTTCAGGTTGGAGGAAATCCTCCACCAATAGTGTTGGAGCAACCAGGTTTTACAAAGCTTTCAACAATCATGAATGGGATGCTACCGGCAATAGAAAGACGTGCAAAACCTGTTGTGCCAATATTTAGGGGAAAGTTGCATTTACCAACCATTTTAAGAACTCAGTCTTCAACTACAACAAAAGTGACTACTTACCAGTGATTGGCTGTATACCTTGGTGACTTGCCTGTAACATGCATCCCAAAAAAAAAATTCCAATGTGGAAAACCGAAATTACATATTGGTAGGATGAAGGGGCATTGATCAAAACTAGAGCCACGGGTTGGATTTTCCTAATGCATTCCCATTCATTATGTCATAGATGTTTCATATTCTGTTTCGATGTTCAATATGCACAAGTCATGTCATTGCATATAAATGTCCATATACAGGTTGCCGCACGCAGTGAACCAGATCTGACAAAGCGTTTTACACCCAAACACAAATCTCTAACACTAGGGGCAGGTAAAAGCTAAGCCACTGGGCATCATCAAGAATAATGCTCTCACAAGACTCAGTAAACATGTTGAGCCACACTTTCCAATCCTAAGACAAGCCAGTGCGAAGAAATCTACTCGGCTGGAGTGCTAGTGTAGAATTTTCAGCCCATCCAATGGAAAACCGAAAGGACGTGTTGGTAACAAGAAGAGAGTGATGTTCAGAGTCAGAGTCACTTCTAATTTCCCTATTGTATTCATTTTGATGTCATCATAATGATATTAGGCATGTTTGATTTTCCGCTTAGATGTTTATATTGCATATGTTGTGCCATTACATATGAACACCCCTCGGTAGGCCATTGCATCCAAGCCCACGACGGTGCCAATGGAATTCCTGTTATAGATGGCAACTCCTGGTCTAGATGCTATGTCCAAGCACACAATACGAGATACCAGATCTAGTTCTCATTCCCCCTGCTTAGACAAATGGGCCATCCCTTGGCAAAACGGGTAGCAAGCATGTGGTATCGATATACTAAATCGGCTAGTACAATTGATCAGAAAGGCTTGGAGGATACCAGACTGAATAAGTGCGATATGGAAATATGCCCCAAGCCAAAAAGAAGTATCTGTCTGTCTCAATAAGGCAGATAGAATGAACAGAACCTAGATGAGTCAAGGTCTCCAGCCGAGACGATCCCCACAGAAGATCATCAGAAGTCACAAATCTCATCCCTAACCTTATGTGGATACCAAGCACAATAGTAAAAACATCATGTCGTACGTATGCATACATTAGAATCATACGCGCATTCATGTATACATGCATAAAAAACAATCCAACCGTATTTATTCTTGATCAAAAGAGCAAAAATTTTTGTTCCTAAAATTATCGATCAAGGAATAAATATGCGCTCTTGCATCAAAATTTTGTTGAGGCACTCATCACCATCATTGGGTCATCCCTAATTGGGATCCCTCCTAAAGCGGAAATGATTTAATCCAGGGGCACCCTCAAAGTCATAGCGTGCAAATCTAAGCTGTACGACTCCAAATCTCAGGTATGAAAAATTCTCCAAATTATCAGAGTTTTTGTTCACACCAATATCACCCTGAGAAGGGTATTTCTTACCTTTTACAGGTTTTGGGGGTAAAACAACTCAACCGTGTTTATTCTTGATCGAAGGGGCAAAAATTTTTGTTTCCAAAATTATCGATCAAGGAATAAATACGCACTCTTGTATTAATCTTTTCGGTCGCTTCACCGCACGGAGAAAAAGTACAATCTTTTCAACCTCTTCACCACATAGGAGAGGAAGAAACGTCTATTGAGTCTCTTCACCACATAGGAGGGACAGCTCAGTTCATTCAGCCTTTTCATCACATAAAAAAGGCAGCTCAATCTTTCCGGCCTCTTCACCACATAGAAGAGGAAGCACCATCTTTTCGGCCTCTTCACCACATAGGAGAGGAAGCACCATCTTTTCGGACTCTTCACCACATAAGGAGAGGAAGTACAATCTTTTCAACCTCTTCACTATATAGGAAAGGAAGAAATGTCTATTGAAGTCTCTTCACCACATAGGAGGGACAACACAATTCGTTCAACCTTTTCACCATATAAGAAAGGAAGAACAGTTCATTCAACCTCTTCACCACATAGAAGAGGAAGAAATGTCTATTAAAGTCTCTTCACCATATAGGAGGGACAGCACAGTTCGTTCAACCTTTTCACCACATAGGAAAGGAAGAACAATTCATTCAACCTCTTCACCACATAGAAGAGGAAGAAATGTCTATTGAAGTCTCTTCACCACATAAGAGGGACAGCACTGTTCGTTCAACCTTTTAACCACATAAGAAAGGAAGAATAGTTAGTTCAACCTTTTCACCACATAGGAAAGGAAGAACAATTCATTCAACCTCTTCACCACATAGAAGAGGAAGAAATGTCTATTAAAGTCTCTTCACCACATAAGAGGGACAGCATTGTTCGTTCAACCTTTTCACCACATAGGAAAGGAAGAACAGTTCATTCAACCTCTTCACCACATAGGAGGGACGGCACAGTTCGTTCAACCTTTTCACCACATAGGAAAGGAAGAACAGTTTATTCAGCCTCTTCACCACATAGGAGAGGGAGTATAGTTTGTTGAAACTCTCCACCACATAGGGGAGAAAAAGCAGAATTTATCGGTACACTACACCACAGAGAGTAGACTACACAGGATCACTTCGCCACAGAGAGTTGACTCAGAACCACGGCCAGCATCCCCAGCGAGGGACGTTAGGTCTGTTGCATCTTCCTTCCTCACTGTGCTTCCAATCACGAGACCAAACTCGATCTAGGCTTTCCAGCCGACTTTGGTCCCGCGAGGGATAGCCTGTGAGCACGGGTTTTTCGCGACCTCTATGATGAGAATTCTTGTGTTACCTGTTGAGCAGACGGACACAGATCGAACTTGGAAATGATCGGAATGTCACCCGAAGTATCTCAAATGTTCTGAAAACTGAGCTATCCTTGATCCAAAGCCCCCGAGAAGGTCTTCTAAGTGGTTCTAGGGTTTAGGGTGGATGTCGACTTTTGTTCGCAAATTTCGGCCGGGCGGATGTAGGACTAGAGCCGCACGGCTCTAGTGGGTTAAGTCAAGCCGCTCTGCAAAGTAGAGCAACTTGACTAATCAGGGTATGGGGTGGTCGAATTCAGCAGAAAAGTAGAATCCATTTAATGTCTCGAAATGATTGTGAACAGGGGTATAAAAACAGAAATTAGAAAAAGGAGGGGGATATTTTTTTGGGTCTCAAGGAAACAGAAACGAAAGAGAAAAGAAAAAAAAGGGAAGCAGAGAGAAAGAAAAAAGGAGAAGAAAACCGTGAGCAAAAGAGACCCAAAACCAATAATCTTAACACCCAAATTAATCCTTAAACATCAATAGGATGTTTCTTAACCTTTGCACATTGATTCGGGATCATTTTGGTTTGATACTCAAGGCGAATTTCAAGTTTTCAATCTGCTTCTGGACATTAAACATACCAAAACAATATCAAGGTAAACTCTGAGAGGCCTTAAACCTGCGTGCATTGCTTTTTCTTTGCGCTTTTCTTTATTTCTCAAACTTTTCCGGAAACAGACTACCCGGATACAGCCGCACGACTGTGTCCATCATGAACAGAGTCGGGCGGCTCTGGTACTCAGAGCCGCACGGCTATGTTCTTTAGGGGCAGATTCCCGAAACTGCCCCAAACAGCCGAAAGTAGTCCGTTTTCCATTTTATGCATTCTGTTGTATTTTTTTTTGCTAGATACATCCATGCATTATCAAACTATGGTTTTCAGATTTCTGTGCGTATGGGCGTTAGGTTTTCAATTTTTCCTGGATTTTATTTTCTGGATTTTGGGATTGCGATCCGAATCGAATCCTTAGTCCAGCAATAGCGGACCCCCGAACCCTATAAAATTATCAGGAAACATCGAAAACGAGCAAAACATTATTTTCGAAAAACGAGAAAACCATCCTTCGGGTTCTAGAAGTTATAGCCGCACGGTTGTAAATTAGAGTCGCACGGCTATAATTACAGCCATACGGCTGTAGTTTCCAAAAAGACAGAATTGCAAAACGACCCGTACGGACATCGTCGCGCAATGCTGTTTTCGGATTCAAACTATTTTTGGCATGTTTACCGCTTTCAGACCCTAGATGGATGTTGAAATTAGGAAAACCCACACGAACGGAACCCCGAGTTCGGAGATAACAGACCCACTAAAATGTGGAAATTTGCATATGGTTTTCAAAAATTTGTTTTCCATCATAAAAATCTACAGGGCGTTTCAAAACTATTTTCCAGGTCTAACTAGTCCGACTGGTCGGGTCGACCCGGTTACCCCTGAATGCATGCCTCCGCTCCTAAAAGCCCCAATTCTATCCTGCTGTGAGTCCTACTTGTGTTTATAATATAAACTGTGCTAACCATCTGTTTTGCAGCATTTATTTTCCTTTTTATTATTTTTGCTGTAATTAATAGATTAATTCGTGTATTTAGGTGTTTGTAATTTTTAGATCATCGTGTATCCTAGGTGCTTGTAATGTGAGGATGAGAGTTTTTATTTTTATTCAATTTGGTTGTATAAGCAGCCTCTATTATTATTTTTATATATTTTGGATGCATGGTTTACTTTTCTGCGATTTATTTCTGCCATTTGCTTGAGCATGAGCTGATAAATGAACGAAATTGGGTAGGGAAAAGATAATAAATTGATTAAATATGGCAATATAAATTATGAATGAATACAAACTCGAAGTTAAGTAGGTAAATTACCCGAACCCTAAATTTCTAGATTAGGTACTGCAGTCTGCGCTAGGTAGGGAGCTGTATCGGAATTTCCCGAATAAGCTGATCCGGGTGGCGACTCTGTCACTGATCTTGAAATTTAGGTTTTGAGGTCTTTAAGTAATAAAACATTTTCTACAAAATGAATTTCTAAAACAAACGAATAATTTTTCCTAAAGCAAGAAAAACAAAACCCGTTTCCCAAAACATCACGAAATCCGTTTTCGAAAATCCCCGGTTCGCTTCGCCGCATCCCGTCTTCTATTTCCAAGTCGTTCGCTCACAAGGGGCAGGTCTTGAATAATAATTCCTAGTTTTTGGAATAGGTGTATAAGTATTAAATTTTATTTTTTGAATAAATTGATCTTCTAATCTTTCAATATCTTCACTTTCTGTATCCGAATCCTTATTAATTACCATAACTTGTTTATCCTTATTAATATTTAATTGAGCAAGTCTAGCCTCTATTTTATCTAAAGCTATATTCTCTTTCTTTACTCTTATTTTAGTTTCTGGTTCAAAAGGTTTAAATAGTGGAGTATCTTTAAAAGTTGAAGTTGAAGCTTGATTATATTTTAATGTTGGAGTTACTATTGGTGTTTGAACAATAGATTCTACTCTATTTAATTGTTTTGACATTGTATATAACACTTTATTAGAATAATTATTTTGCATTATAACTTGTAATATATCTTTCGATGGATTACTATCTATTGTACCAATTTTTTCTAAATGGAGTTCTAATAAATGATTACTCATTATTTCTAATTATTATACTATTTAGAGGAGGATGTACTGATATTATTGATTCTTCATTAGTTGTTTTTCAAAGTTTATCTACTTTAGTATTTACATTAATTTGTCCTTCAAATGAGAAATCTATGTTATTTTGTATACAATAATATTTAAACCATACAAATAAAGGAATATTTATTTCTAATTCATTCGTTTTATCATACCAAAGCATTCTAAATTCTTTTAATTTATTATCTGAGAAAGTATTAAAATACCAATCTTTTTTCTCTTTATTATAATTTGCTTTTAAATCTTATCTTAAATATTCTTTATTAATCTGAAATTTACTTATTTTTAATTTATTGATTTAATACAGAGAAAGTTTCCATTTGAGATCTAGTTGGACTAATCACACTGTCTTTTCCAATGTTATCATAACCGTACCGGACATTAAACTGGTGAAGCTACTAGTACGTGGTACAACCGGTTCAACCGGATTTTACCGGTGGTTATACCGGATTATTATTTTTTCGAAAAAATATTATTTAAAAAATAAATAAGCTTATAAATTTATTAAACACAAGTTTCAAATGTTTAATACTCAAAATAACTTCATGAAATATCCTAAAACTTCATCAATTTTAAATTTTAATAATAATTGATTTAAATTTTAAAATTTGGAAAATTTTGGTTTGAAACCGAACCGAACCAGAACCAAACCAAACTAGTTTAGTTTGGTTCAATTCAAACCAAATATATATTGGTTTGATTTTGGCTTTTATAATTTTCTATGTTTATTTGTTGATTCAGTCCGGTCCGAACCGAATCGAACCGAACCGAATCACAAACCAAACATAGAAAATTATAAAAACGGGTTTGTGATCGGTTCGCCGGTTCACTGGTTTTTTTATCGGTCGAACCGGTCATCTCTGGTTTTTTATCAAACCAGTGATTTTAATCAAACCGACTGGACCCATGGCCGGTTCGCGGTAAAACCGATTGAACCGGCCTATCCGGTCCGGTTTTCACAACATTGGTCTTTTCTAACTTCTTCATATATTGGTCTTGGAATAGTTTCACTAAAATCTAGACCAGATAAATTAAAATTTCTATCTGAATTAGATTTTTGCATAGTATTATTACTTGTTGAAGGTCTATTATTTGAATAAACTGATATTCTAGTAGGTTGACTCAAACTTGAAGAAAAATCTATCCTAACTGATCCATCACTATGTTCAATTATTCTTGATGTTTGATTATCAATTTCTAAGAGTTTAGGTTCACAAATTTATTTTAGATCCCATGAACCTGATATTGTGATTTCATTCCATTTTCGTCTTTTTGGTACTTGAATATTAGAGTGTGACTTATTAGCTTCAAATAATATTGTTTCATCTCTTTTAAATATTCTTTTAGATCTTAGATTTAGTGTGATAGTCATAACTTTGTAATATATTCTATAAATTATAGCAATTGATCTTACATTTTCTTCAAACTCTAAACCTTTAGTTTTAACAATCAAAGTTAATGTATCAAGTATATTAGGATCATACAAACTAATAGAAATCCTGGAAAGCAATTAAAATAAATTGGTCTATTAGCTAAATTAGTTTTAGCCATAGCTAACAATGAATTTGAAAAATTAACATGTCTAGCATCTCTTAAGCACATTAAAATAAGAATATTTAATGCTAATCTAAATAATGGTTTAATAGCAATTTGTACTGAACCAATATGCAAAAATTGATATTTCTTTAACCTATGTTCATTAATTGCCTTTTTTGTAAACAATTGAATATTTTCATGGTCTTACTTAATAGTTATTGTTTGTTCTGCAGTTTTTATAGAATAATCTGTCATAAATTCAAAGTTTCCTATTGAATATACCATATTAATGTCTTGTTTAGGAATTGTCCAATCAAGCAAATCATTCTTAATTTTAGCAATATTTATTTCTATATCATGGTTATTAAAATAATTATCTGTCCTGGAACTAGAGCCTAGTTCTCTATTAGAAAATATTCTTGTTAGTCTATTCATCTTAACATTACAGATATTAAGTTTAATCACTAAAATTCAACAATTAAGATTAGAACATGTTTACGATCACGGGACCACCCAGTCTATCGGGATCACCTATGGCTCTCTGGCTCTACACGGCTGACCAACGCTAGACCTTCAGGGTTAACTAACGTTTCAACGCAAACAAATCTAACTTTCATTGTTAAATTTCTTTGATAAAACTTAGTAATCATAAAATCAAAAAAATTAGATAGACCAAAAATATATCTCAATTTAATATGATAAATTAACCAAAATTATATAAGTTGGAAATGAAATGTACACTTTGTTTACTAGTCTTGATGCTTAATATCAATGTTTATAGAATTTATATAGTCTTGCAAGATGATTAAAAGTTAATTCGTTGTATAATAAGTTATCAAATAATTTATATGGAATATATTCAATTGTAGTTGAAACCAATTAAATAAATATCATATATGTATATATGTGTGTGATTAATTTCCGATTACATGTAAAACATCAATTTTTGTTTACTGGTGTTGGATGGTCGTTGGATGTTAACATCAAAGAGGTCTTTTAAGTTGGTGTTGAACTTAATTAAAAGTAATTTTATTTATGTTTGTAAGCCTACATAGAGACTGACCAGCTGGCCACCAAATATGAATTAATAATTTTGTAGCAGCTGGTAAATTAAGATGTATCTAGTAAAATACAATTAAGTAATTCGCAAAAACAATGGGCAAGATCATAATAACATTTTCGTTTTAGGGAAAGATTTTTCTATATATCATATTCATTTTATTACTGGACTAACAAATAAAATTTTCTTATAAATAGTTTTTTCGACTGAAAATGAAGTAGTTAAGGTTTTCTATAAATTGTAATGTGTGGTTTTTAGTTAAGAGGCTATAACAAAAATAATATAATTAAAATAAAATTATAATTTCTTTTTTCAAATATATAAATTTTCTTTCGCATTAATATGCTATTAAACCATATATAAATTTCGGAATGGGTCGCACTAATTTTTAAAAATGACAACATATGTGATTCTCTTCGAGTTTGGATAGTAATAATTTAAAGAAATGTTTGCGTAAAAAGTTAATTGATTTGTTTTTATAAAAAAAAAAAGTTAATTAATTTGGATAAATAATAGGGTAAACTTAAAAAATAAAAATCATGTGGTTTAGCTCGTATTCAAAACGAGGGAAATATTTTTCTTTTTAAAAAGATGTCATGTGATTTGTGACGTTATAAAAAAAAAGGACAATTAAAATTAAATCATGAAATTACGGAGATTACTTTTATCCATTTTGAACTAAAATTTTTCAAATTGGTTAACAAAAATAAAATAAAAATTAGTGAAAAATTTTAAAAATTATCAAGAAACGCAAATAAAACGTAAATATTTTTCTTAATTATATAATGGTAATAAATTTTAAAAAATACAACAAAATGGAAAATATTTGGAAAATATTCAATTCTTGATTTAAAATTCTTAAATAATATGGATAAGTTATTGAAATGTTAAATGAACAAAAATATTCTTAACCACATCATTATTTTTAATGAAAAAATGTTATTTATCCCTTTTTTTTTTTATAACGTTAAAAATGAGTTAAAGAGATTGTGTTTTAAATTTACCCTAAATAAGAAATACAGTTAGAGTTTAAAATAAGTTATTATAATATTATGGCATTCTAGAAAACGCCGAAATAAAAGTTAGGTTTTTCATAATTAAGCTTGGTGGTAGATTTTTGGTTTTTTTTTTTTTTTATCAAAATCACCATCACATAAAAAGCTTTCGAAGATTCTTTGGTATATTTAAATCGTGATGAATTAATTACAAACACAAAAGGCACCGCCAGATTAGGAAAATGGAATAGTTTGGGGTTAAGATTAATTTCCAACTCGATTCCAATATTTGAGGCCTTAATTAGGTTGGTGAACCATTTATATGAATCGACACTTGCTAACTAAATAATTGTATTACTATATAATTAACATGAATGAAGCAAAGCACAACAAGCAGTCATTTCCATTTATCCTAAATATGAGGATTTTTCTTACACCTCTTGGAAAAACCCTTGTTTACTTGTTTATTTGTTTGGAGCTTTTTGTAACTTTTTGCTATGGGGATGGTGTAAGTACTCTAGAGAATAATAATAATGTTGAAGATTCATTGTTCTTGAAGAAGCATCTTCATACATTTCACAAATTCAAGAAGCCTCATTTACCATCGATTCCAATCTTCAAAAAGCCACTTCCTCCACATCTTCCTATCTTCGAAAAACCACAACCTGATTCATATATTCCTGTTTTTAAAAAGCCGCTTCCGCCGAAAATTCCAATCGTCAAGAAGTCGCTTCCTCCAAAGGTTCCCATATTCAAGAAGCCGTGTCCTCCAAAAATTCCTATCTTTAAAAAGCCGCTTCCTCCACCTCATCCTTTTTTTAAGAAACCATTGCACCCTCCGGTTCCAATATTCAAGAAACCACTTCCTCCTCCTATTCCATTGTTTGAGAAGCCATTTCCTCAATTTCCAAATTAAAAGAAAACAAATCCTTTGGAAATACTTAATCTTAAAATTCGAAGATTTTAAGGAGTATGAATAGTAGTCGTCACACTACTATCAATATGTGGCTTGAACTTCACAAATAATATCATTGCTTCCACGGAAGTGAATAGTGTCTTATGTGTTTGTATTTTCATATTTTCATTTTTATTTTTGGATTGTGTTATGGAGTTATTATGAAATAAAAATAAATAATCATTGTTTGTGCCTTTACGATTGATTTGAGTGTGACAGGAATTTTGTCGTCAATTCTGAACGTGTGATATGTTGGTGATAAATGTGCTTATACTTTTGATCAAATGACTGTGTGAAAGCTTCAAGGATGAAAATGGTTTAAATTCATAATTGCTTTTGTTGGGAATAAAAAATAATTGAATAAATACACGAAACACAATTTGTAGTTTAAATCTGTCGATTTGCAATTATGATTGATAAAAATTGAACTCAAAAGAGTATTATAGTATAACAATGCTAATGTGATGCAGAGTAGACTGTTAATGAGTTTCTATACTATTCAGATAAGAAGAAAAGGACCGGTTGTGAGATGCTGTGACAATTTACAGGTTACTTTTCTACTACATTTGAAGTAGCCCATTAGGAATCAAAACCCATTGAGATGTTGCAAAGTGTACACATTGAAACGATGAAAGAAGAGAGAAAAGAAGTGTCAACCAACCATAAAGGATTGATATGAAAATTGTAGCATATCACTATTTTAGAAAAATATAGACCCAATCATTAGTCTCACAAGGAGAGAAAGAAGTATAGTATAGCAGGGCAAACTGAAAGAACGACAACCATGGAAGAAAATGAGAAGTAACATTTTAGATTAATTAAGAGAAGAAGGAATCATTTCAATCAAGAATCAAGAATTAAAAATTTAAAATGATAAATATAAAATAATATTATTGTAACTAATTCTTAAAGAAAAAGGGGCTGATACTAGGGGTGAGCAAAACCAAACCGCAACCCGAAAATCGAACTGAACTGAGTAGAAAAAATCGAACCAAACCGAAACAAAGTTAGTTTGGTTTGGATTTAGTTTTTAAAAATTTGATAATTTGGTTTTCGGTTTGGTTTTGGTTTTTGATGGAAAAACCGAAAAAACGGAACCAAACCGAACTAATTATAAATATTTAAGAATTATTTATATATATGTATAAAATACATTTTATTTGATATAATATATATTTATATTTATGAGATTGTAATAATATATATATAATATTGACCATTTTTTACAATAATTTATATATAATTAATAATAATTTAATGATAATAATAATGATAATTTTAAAATTTGAAAATTTTGGTTTGGAACCGAACCGAACTGAACCAAAACCAAACCGAACGATTCAATCCAAACCAAATATATATTAGTTTTGTTTTGGTTTTTATGTTTGGTTTTTGAACCAAACCGCATTTTGCTCACCCCTAGTTGACACAAGAACTTTATGCTTACTCCTTTTTAATATAGATTTGTAATTTACAAACTATTTTTTTTAATTCTCATCTTTTTTAATTGTATAGTATTTGCTTTTAGAAAAACTTGAACCTTAGATTTTCCAATTAGAAGAAATGCTTTTACTCAGCGGCGGTTGGATAGCTCAGCCCATATGGATTGTCTTTTTTTTTTTTAAAAAAAAAAACCAGGATTAAAACCACATGGGTTTGTTATGGGCAGTGGCGGTGCCAGGAGTCGCCGGATGGGGGGGCGAAAATTTCCTGAAAAAATTTCCGGACAGTGGCCGGTCGACGGCGGCTTGGGTGGCGGAGGAAGTGGCGGTGGAGTGGAGGATTGGGTTGGGGCTGACTGGTGGTGGTGGGAAGAAATTGGAACACAGAGGATTTTGATTTGTCGAAGAGGAGAGAATGATTTGGTTTTAATTTTTTTTTTTCCTGCCTGAGCGCAAAACGACGTCGTTTTGCCTGGGAGCAAAACGACGTCGTTTTTATGGGATAATTAAAAAAAAAAAGTCAAAACGCATCGTTTTGACCTTTTTTTTTTTAATTATCCCATCAAAACGACGTCGTTTTGCGCCCAGGCAATCTGGTTTTGGGGGGGCTGTGCCCCCCCCAAAACCAGAGCTTTTATGTTATTTTGGCCGCCGGAAACACCCCTACTAGGGGTGTTCTCCGGCGGCTGGGGGGGCAACGGCCTACCCGTGCCCCCCCCCCTCCTCCGCCACTGGTTATGGGCATAAAAGAAATTATTTTTGGCATTTAGGGAAATACACCCATTTTAAAGAATCATTTCAAAAATACATAAACATGAGATTTTTTCTAAAAATACCTCTAAACTTTGACTAATTACTAAAATACTCTCTTTTTATCATTCTTGAAATACTCCCATTTAGAAAATAAAATAGCAACACAAAAATCCCAAAAATACTTCCTTCTTTTACCCATACAATTTCCTCTTATTCTCTCTCATGTTTCGTAATATAAACGTTGTTTTTTTCATTTATCTCTCAAACCTTTCACTTTATCGACATTTCGTTTTAGCAAGTTTTTTTCGTTTCTTTTTTATTTTCAAAATGAGATATATATGTATATATATTTTCTATATTTTTTATGGTAAAAAAAGTATCAAAAAATATATCAAAAAAGTATCAACAAACAGACATAGAATGAATTCATAACATATAGCACCAAAAGTATCAAAAATATACTAGAACTGATACATATATCAAAACATGCAGAATGAATATATAACACATAATACACATAAAGTATCATCAAAAGTACAACAAAATATATCGCAAAATGTATTGAAGCTGATACATATATTGAAACATGTAATACAATACTTTCAATATCTTTTTGATACATTTTTTATACTTTCCTAATGATCGGAAAAAAATCAGAAAAAATATATACATATGAATCACATTTCGAAGAGAAAAAAAAAAAGACGATAAAAACATCATAAAGTGACATGTTAAAAAGTTTAATGGATTAATTGATAAATAACAAAATTAAGATTAAGATTAAAATATAAAAGAGGATAGAGAAACTAAATGAATGATTTGGCGGAAGAAAAAAAGGTAAAAAATAAAACTAAATGGGCAAAACCAAAACTTAAAAGCAAAAAAAAGTATATTTCAATAATAGGTACAGTATACTTGCAAACAAAACTCTAAAAGTGGAGTATGATAATTTCCCAATTATTTTCATTAAAGTTGCTTGGACTTAGACTATTTGTGGAGATTGGGGTGGCAAGGGGGCAGAGATTATCCAAAAACGGTAGGGATTCAAACCGACGAGTGCGGTGAATAACCGATATTATCCCCCATGGGGATGGTGATGTGGTTTATTTTATCCCCGGTATTTAAACCGGCGTGGGACGGAGAGTACTATCCCCGCCCCCGTATAAATCCCCGTATACACACACACGCGCGCCCACACACATATATATATTAATGAATTTCTATTTAGTATAGTGCAATGACTTTAATCGTTTTCCATTGACCGCAACACAAGCATATCTCTCTTCTTTGATATTTATTTTTTTTATTTATTATTCTATGCATCTAATGTTTGCTTTTATTCTTATAGGATGATGAAAATACGAATCACAACAAAACAATAAAACCAAGTTCTAGCTCTTAAATGATTGAACTTCAAATTCAAGTTGTTCAAAGAAAGTTCACTTGGAACTTAAATTTTGTAATATTGGATATATTTTGTAATTTGAATATTTACTATTAAATCACATTTGTGATGTGGTAGAATTTGTATTTTGAATATTGACTGTTAAAATGATTATTAAAATAACAAAATATTAATTTATTTTATTTGTTGGATATGGGTGGGGATTCACTGATACCCTTAGGCACCAGTATGAGGAGAAAATAAGAGTGAAAAAATCCCCAAAAATATTAAATGAGATATCTCCAAAATCACCCCTATAATCATGGGGGGCAAAATGGGGAATGCACCCCATCCCCGAACCTACTCCATTGCCACCCCTATTCATAAGTTCATATTGCGTTTCCATTTTCAATTGTCCACTACCTCTTACAAAAAAGTGCTTGGACCATTTCCGAATAATTGCAACCAGTTATTATTCAACTCTCACACGTGACAACACTCGTATTCTATTTTAAGAAATAGAAAAACTAGTTAATATAAAATCAAACTTGTAAAAAATAAAAAACAATCAGTGTAAAAGAAAACATAAATCATATGTGACGTGCTATTTTTATATTAATTACATTATAGAAACTAGGGTTGTCAACGGGAATATGGGAATTCGTCCCTACCAGGGGCCCGCCCGAACAGGGACGGGAATTTCCCGTTTAGAATCCCCGCAGGACGGGAATGAGGATAATTTCATCCCTGTTTAGTAAACGGGGAAGGGGATGGGATTTACCTCTCCTGCCCCGCGGCCCCGTCCCCATCCCCGTTTAATTCCCGATGGGGATTTCCGTTAAATCCCTATTTATTTATTTATATAGATACATAAATAATTAAATTTTATAACAATAAAACTAAAACTAGGGATTGTTTTACATCCCTCTTTCACTTTTAAAGTTTCTAATAATTAATCATGCGTGCTTAATTGTTGCTGCTGATACTAAATATATGCAATTGTGTGC
Source organism: Euphorbia tirucalli (assembly GCA_039660915.1). NCBI lineage: Eukaryota > Viridiplantae > Streptophyta > Magnoliopsida > Malpighiales > Euphorbiaceae > Euphorbia > Euphorbia tirucalli. The sequence continues at coordinate 21,929,963 of CM077639.1, forward strand.
TTATTTGCAGAACTTCTGCCTAGGTGCAAAACTTAAAATTTACTCTTTGCACTTGATAGAATTTATCAATTTAGAAACCTCTATTTTAATTTCTGTATATTGGACTCATGTACTCTATTTTGTAATAATAATATTAGTAGTTGTAATATTTTAATTAAATATCACTTTCTTATAAGAAAAATTAAGTGATTTATTTAATGGTTTCCAAACTATAATATGCTTTTTAACTTATTTTTTGTACCAAATTGAATTTTATTTAAAATTTCAAAAAAAAAAATCTTAACAGGGACGTTCTCCGACAGGGCCGGGGATGGGGATGAAAATCGTCCCCGTTTAAGGGGACGAAGATTCCCGCCTAGCCGGGGAACAGGGATGGGATTGCCAATCTCCGCCTCACCCCTCCCGTTTACATCCCTAATAGAAACAAATTAAATTCACTTTCAGATAAATTAGTGGTGTTAATTTGGATTATCATATAATAATAATAATAATAATAGAGTAATTATCTCTGTAAGTTGCATATTGTCTCAAATTGACACTTCTAAAATAAATTAATGACGCTATGTGCTAACCTTTCGCCATTGGTCATCGTCCTTTGTTATTGTTATATTGTTTAATGTCTTGTAACATCTATCCATATTAATATTTTTTGACAGAAATTCCATCTCTCCCAAAACCAAAATATTGACTCATAGCTTCACATCTGTTTTTAATATCGGGTTATAACTGGATAGACATAATTTATAAACTTGTTTTGTAATTCTTTCTATTATGTTTATTTTATTATTTCATAATTATTTTATATCATTTATGTAGAAAAGCTGAAAAAATTGTAGTTGTGAAAATCAGATCCGATCGGTTGGTTCTGTTAATTTTCATACAACTTTATGGGATGATCAAAGCCGGTCTGTCATTAATTGGTTGAACCAGTTAATCAAACTAAAAACTAGTAAATTGTTCGACTGGAATAATATTTTTAAAAGAATTTTTTTAATTTAAAAATTACGGTCCAATGGTGTTAGTTCTTAATTTTTCTTAATACATTATTATAAAGAAAAATAAAATTTATAACATCATTTAAATCAAATTGAGCTTTAATTATAGTTATAAATTAGAGCTGTACAAAAAAAATCGAAAAGCCGTGAAATCAAACTGAAACTGAGCTAAAAATACAGTTAACCGAAATCGATGGACTAATGTACGATTTTTATTTCTAAAAATTAACGATTATGGTTATGGTTTAGGTTTTTACACTTTAAGTCCATATGAACTCGCAGTTAACCGACTGTTTATTTTTCTTAAAAAATTATGCAATTATATGTATATATAGGTAATATGAATAATAAGTGAAACATTTAGGTCTTTGATGTTACTTTAATTCCTTACTATACAACACCAAATAGTTTCGGTCACTTCCTTCTAATTATATCTCCTCTCAATTCTTAATTTCACACTCACTAAAAAACCGAACAGCGAAGAACAATTTCATTAATTAATGTTTGATCTTGTACAATAATTTCTATGTTTAGGAATTTTTTATTTATTAATGTTTTAATTATTGAAGTTTATGGTTAAAATGTTATTTTAATTAATAATTAAGACTATGATTTGTAATTTTATATTTTTATTTGACACTTGAGATCTATAATATATTTATTTAAGGTTTCAAATATTATAAATTTAGCAAAATATAATGTCTATTTCGTACATTGTTAACTGTAAAAAAATAGTTAGCAGATCGAAATTAATGGTTAACTAATAAATTGTTAACCGAATTTAATGGAAAGTGTATGGTTAGTAAATTAAAACAACCGTTCAAATGGTTAATCATTTGTAAAAGTCCATATGGACTGGTTAACCGACCTTGTGTACCCCTATTATAAATTAGATATTGGATTTAGCTTTTTTTTTTTTATTAAATAATATATTATTTTATAAATTATTATTGAAATTTTAAATTTTGATATGTTATAAACTTATATAATATAAATATAGAAACAATTATAAAAAAATTCCACGTGGTTACACGTATTTCTAAATAAGTCTGATCTTGATTCTTTAAAGATTTATGATTTGACTTTAAATGTATATATTAAAATAGCTTCCATCTCAATTTGATCCAAATTGAATCGTGGTTCTTTAAATATTTATCTTCACGGATTGGATGTCCGGTCCGATAGCAAAAGCATTAGAGAAAAAAAAAAAAAATGGAATCCAATATGATTTTAAGTCGGTAATTCATAGTTTGTAACTTGTAAGGGGTTCAGAAAAAATTGGGTTCGAATTGAACAGCAGCTATTGGGTTGAAATTGTAATTAATTCGCACAGCCGTTTACGAACCGTGGTGAGGCCTGGTTCAACGCCATTCGATGAGCTTCCTTGAGGCTCGACTACTCTTTCCTTATAGCAGATCTTAAAAAAGCGCGAAAAATCAAATCAAATGAAAATTACGTCTCGCTTTTAAGTCTTTGTTCACTCTGTTTGCTCATGCTTCTTCGTCTACTTCTCCTTCTTCTTCTTCTTCTTCTTCTTCTAGGGTTTCAATTTCGTTTCTTTCGAGTTTTTAGTTCCTTCTCCTCATTCTACCATGTCAAACCCTAAGTCAGTTGATCCCTCTCTCTGGTGGGACCCATTCACTTCCCTTCTCACTGACCTCGAAAACGTTCCTCCCTCCTCCGACCTCCCTCCGCCCATAGTAATAGCTCTCTCTCTTTCTCTTTCTCTACACAGATATCTCTTTCATGTTACTGACTACTGAGAATATTCTGTTTGTGATTTTGTAGGTAAAGAAAATTAAGGACCATCACGCCTGGTTTGTGAGCACAGTGTCTCTCTTCAAGCCGCCAAACGTGCAATCAAGAGAGGCTTTGAATTCACAGAAAGTGAAATTGGGTTCTCATGAATTGACTATAAATCCTAAATTGAAAGAGAAGGCTTTGCAAATTAGTTCTTATTTGGTTAGTTTCTTAACACCCATATTTCTTGTTTGTTTTTCTCAGTAAATGTTTATCCAAGCTAACATCTTCTATGTTTCAGTCTTTAGATGAGTTGCAATCCTACATTATTGTTGGAAGGTATTTCGAGAACAATGTTCTGGCTGTTGATTCCGTAGAAGAATATACTGAAGAAAATCTTCACATGGTTTGTAGTTTTCTTGCTTCTGTTCATTTATATTTTCTATATGCTTTTTTTCAAATAGTGGTATTTTATGGCTAAGATGGAGTCGTCCTTTCAGCAAAATGTTGGAGCTATATACCCTTCAGAGATGAAAATAAAGAGAGGAGACTTTAAGGACTAGCAACTGAATTTTGAACTTTACAATTCTATTTTATAAATGTGGCCTAATGTTGTCTCGTGTTGCAGCTGTTGCCTCATTCTGATTGACTGTCTTTTAAATTATGCTTTTTCCCATTATAATTTTAATATAATTTTGTTTTGTGACTCTTTTCTTTGTTAGCTATCCTTCAATTTAAATGTTCAAAATTCTATTGCTGTTTAACTAATTCGGAGTGATTGTTGTGGTGTTCATTTTAGTAAATTTTTTTTTTCTTGTGATATGTTTATTTGTGGAATTAGGACATTAATTTTTCTTCATAGACGTATTTAGCTATGAAAAAAAAAACTCTTATTTTTTTTGTTTGCATCTGTTTTGAAGATATTGCTTCAGTACTACATTGAGCGACAGTGCTTGCTGAAGTGTACCAGGCAGATTCTCATGCATGCATGTAAGTTTATGCTAGAAATTTGGGAATCCTTACTTTTTGGGTTTTCTGATTCTTTGGTATTTGGAACTAGATGTCGAAGTTTCTGTTGATCTATTCACATTTAGTGAGATTATTTTAAGTTAAGAAGTTTGAGGTTGTTAAATTGCCCCCAAATGGCTTGATCTTGCTTAATATTTTATTTAACAGGGTTGATTGGAAAAGAAGAATCATATTGTTGAGTCCAATTAGTTGGGATTAAGGCTTGGCTGTTGTATTTTGAGAGAATAAATTGATTTGTCTATATTTAGCTCATTTCCTATAAATGGTGCAGTATATCTTGGCATTAGCTCAAAAGAAGAAAATATCATCAGAGATGAGGCCATGAAGCTGATTTCTGATGGACTGGAGCACAAATTAATCTCTGCTCTAGAGGGCCTTTTGGCTTCCACTCATCCAGAGGAGATGGTATATTTTTGGTGAATTTATGTACTCCATCTTTTTTTTTGCTAAATTTCTGATTGACTAATTGTATATGATTGGGAAGCTAGACGATGCATGCATGTTGCTCCCTAAGATCTTGCCTTATCCTTTTGTAGTGTTTACTCTTTTTGATAACAAATAATCTTGTTGGCTATTGCATTTGGCACATATTGCCTTATATTTGTATTGTGTTCTGTTATGTGCTTTATGTAACTACATTGGGAGAAGGATGGTACCTATCAATAAACATGAGATAGATATTTGCATAAAAGAGGGTTGGCCTTAAGTTGTAGAAGTGGACAAGTTTAGAATTAATAACAAATCATTGACTATATTAAGTTATCATGTCTTATGCACCATGTTAGAGCAATCTTGAAGCTTTCTATGGACTATATGGATGCGTTTGAAGAGATTGATTCAAAATGACATCTAGAAGTATTTATGGGATAGACCAACCCTCCATGTTCTTTACCCCTGGCTTTGTAGAATATTGTCAAACGACCGTTTAGTTAAACACATAGGTGAGCCCCCCATGATAGTAAATGTTTTTGAATTCTAATTGTTAAATATCAATAGTGGCTATATAATGAGACATAAAGGCATATATACTTGTGTTGTGGTGAAGCAATTATTCCTCTTTGAGGTATCTTTTGAGATAGCATTAGTTCCAATTTTATTATCGCGATATTATTGCCACCTAATCTAATATTGCGTCACCCGATGTTGGGTCACCATGCCTACAAACACACGTTCAGGATGTCCCACTTTGAGTGCAAGAGGTTGCGATAATAGGCCATATCTGATATGGCCTGGTTAGTGAGCATAAAAACCTTTACAAATGTGACCCTATCTTGTCCTTTGGAGGTATTTTTATGGTGGCGTAAACATGAGAATCTCCATTAGATATGATAATAGTTCCATCCTTACACAATTTCTTTTATTCATTGCTAGAGGAGGCCATTACATGTGAGACTACTTACTCGCTTAACATTTAAAGGTGCTTGACATCATATGTGGATCATTTGAATGCTTTTAGGATGCTGATCTGTTTACTTTGTGGGCTGAGGAGACACTGATTGAAGACAATTTGATTTTGAACATTCTATTCGTCACTTATTATGAGTCACTCTGTACCTGTAATGGTGAAACGTGGAAAAAACTATGCTCTCTTTACAAGGTATAAGGCTTTGCATTTTATGGAAACTGAGTGCTTAGTTCGTCATTCTACTTCTAAACACGTATTTGTTCTGGTTAACATTGTGCTACAGGGGATCTTACATGGGTCTTATAACTTTGGAAAGTTAGCAGTATCAAATGAGGCATTGAAATATTCTTATAATGCCAAAGTCCAGTTACTACTCATCCTTATGGAAACTTTGGACTTTGAAAATCTTCTTCAATTAGTCCATGATGAAACTCCTTTCAGGTTTATGCTGCGTTTTTATTTATTATTATTTTTTAGATGTATATTCTAATAGAGAGTTGATATGCGTTTTGGTTTTCAGGAACATGTTAGCTTAATTGTTTCATGGTTGCAGCATTCCCTTGAATATATTGTTTGTTGTTGTCATCAAATAGCCAGCTGCATTGCAACACCTAAATTCTTTTGAATGCTTTAAAGAATTTCTGTTTATCATCTATTTAAATATTTGCTTAACTATGAACTTAGGGAAAACACCTCCTAGTTCAGTTTATGCTATATCGTTGTAATGCCCCAAACTAAGATAGGACTTAATAATCCTAAGATAATACTGAACCAACTACCAAAACCTTTGGAAATAAATCCCCAGCCTCAGTTAAAATCCCCATAAACAAGAATGATTTCAAGATGATCAAATTCATGTCCTTAAGTAAATTATTATTTATTGAAGAGTTTATTGTCAATTTTTCAAAGGTTCCAATCACTATTTCTTTTTCCACAGATTGAAAATATTCTGTACACTGTAAGCTTTCACCTATTTTGTGTCAAGGAAGAGGGTTGTATATAGTTCCTATTGTTGTTCTCTGTTTCTTTGTGTGTGTGTGTGTGTCTGTATAGAGAGATCGAGAGAGAGATCAAGAGGATTTTGTACAAATGTAAGGTGATCCTGACAAATGCACAAGAGTGTAAATTTGTTTTCAGGAAATAGTGCAATTAAACACAATTATAAGCATTGTTTGTCTTTTTTATTATTAAAATATTGATTGCTATGTTCAATGACGGGGTATAATTAATAGCAATGACTAACAAAAGAAGTTAATTGATGATTTATGGCATTGGTTACGAACCACAAACTGCCAATAGTTAACTGGTACTGCTACCCAAAACAATATCTTTAAGGGTGCAATTGCTTTGGCTAGATGTTAGGGTAACTATTTCTTGCATGCAAATTTGAATACTGTATGTCTTTTTGTGGATTAGCATGTTAAAATTTAGATTGTTTCTATTTTTAGTGACATAGTGGGCTTTGTATGGAAGATAAGGATGTGGGAATTCAGATTTTGGAGAATAGCTGCAGAAGTGGCATGATATAATAATTATATTTGTGATGTAATGGTTTGTAATTAGTTGTATATCCTTTCCAATGTCTATTTCTTATTTGTTTCACCTTCTTTATGTGCTTGTTTTAATCGTTAGTACTTTTTTGGTTGTTTCTTAGGCCTGGTGCTTCCATATTTTCCTTAACTGATATTCAAGAGATGGATGCATTAGTATCTAGTATCAGTGAGTTTGAAACTAGAGAATCTGGTCCACTATTACTTACATGGGCAGTATTTCTCTGCCTAATTTCATCACTTCCTGCGAAAGAAGAAAATATTGTGGTAATGGTAGTTTGCTTTCCTCTCTCTCTCTCTCTATATATATATAACGTTTTTTGAATGGCGTGCTTCAGACAGGATGTAGACATGTTACAAATGATGCGTTTTTCTTTCCTTGCCAGGACATTGATCATGTTGGTTATCTTCATCAAGCATTTGAAAGTGCATCACTGAGATATTTCATTGAAATTCTTGATAGTGATTTACTAAATGAGTTAGATGTGAGTAATCTGCTTTACTCAAGAAGTTAAAATTGAATGATTTACATGTATGTGAAGTAGCTTACTGGTCATATTCTTCATTTGGCACTCTGCTACTCTATGGTTCTGCCTGTCTGTTCTTAAAGTGAATGAATTTATAATTCCACGTTTGTTGCTTGGAATGAAAAAGATGTTAGAATTATGGAATCTAGAATTCAATTCCACGGAATTGTGTAAAGCTAAGCTAAATTCTGCTGAAATAGGTGGCATTTGAGAAAGAATTACACGAAATTTGATGAGTAATTTTTACAAAAACTAGAAACCCTTAATAATATTCGACTCTTTTATTCTGTGACCATCTTCATAAGAGCATTTTTTAGGAAAAATGAAAGCAAATGAACTTCAATTTTTCATTTATTCCAAGCATAACTTGAGGCAAGTGAATTCCTTATCTTGAATTGTCATGTCAATTGTGAAAATTCATTTAAAATGAAATGAATTCAACATCACAACTTCGCTTGTTCCAAATGAGGCTTTGTTAGAACTTGAGAGTAAGCTGCATTTCTTATTCTAGCATTGGGTTTTCTGGTTAATATGGTTCTATTAGTCTCGCTTGCTCTTTTATGCTGCAGCTATCTTGTACTTCTTGGTATTCGGTTTTTTAAGGCTTTCAATTGTTTTTTCCCTTTTTCATGTTAGGGGTCTCTTGCTGGATGCCGCAGCATCTTGAGAACTTTCATATCTGCATTTATTGCTTCATACGAGCTTAATCTTCAGGTACCCGCATCTGTTTTATATTTGGAATAACTTGCATGTATTTTTTTTCCTTTCTAATTTGTGTTTATTTTGGTTGCTTTCTCCATGCTGTAGTTAGAAGACAGTACCCTTAATCTCATATTGGATATTCTTTGCAAAATCTATCGAGGAGAGGTGTGTGTTTTTCCCGTCCCAATCAGCTCTTAATTTATATAATTAATCGCTTACTGATCAAGGAGACTATCATACATGCACTCTCAGGAATCACTCTGCTGTCAATTTTGGGATAGGGAAAGCTTTATTGATGGCCCTATCCGTTGTCTTCTTTGCAACTTAGAGGGTGAATTTCCATTCAGGACTGCAGAACTTATTCGCCTTTTATCTTCCCTTTGTGAAGGAAGTTGGCCAACAGAATGTGTGTAAGTGTAACTCCTTGGTTTCCCCTTGTGTTTAAATTTGCCTCACTATATGTCCTTACGTCATGCAGAATGGGATTTTATTTTCTCCTTACTGGTGAAGTCAATAGATAGCTTAGCTATGAGTATTCTATTAGTCAAGTGTTGTTGTGCATCTCCACTTTATTAAGTCAAGGTGCTTACGTTGATACTCTGTTGTTGAATTCATTCTACTTTAATTTCTGCTTTGTTATTGGCACTTCTTTACAGTGATGAGCACCGTCTTCTGTTGGTTCAAACCAAATGAATTCTCGTTTTATAATCTGCTCAAATGAATAGTTGTTATCATAGAAGACCACTACATAAGTTATAGCACAATATTCCTTTCTTCTTGAATGATGGATGGGCACCTCATGCAAAATTTATGGTTGATTCATGTTCATGATTGTTCTGAGCTATAATATATGAAAAATTTGTATATATATACATGTTATGACTGTTCTTTCCCAGTTCTGTTCCAAACAATGGTCAAATACTCATTCCATTTTTCTTGGCCATGCTCGTCCTCTCTTGTTCTTACTTTCATTCCCTCATAGATCAGTTCCAGATTTTTTAAGGTTTTAAAATTTATAATTGCATGGATATGTTGAGCATTAATAATTATATGGAAGATAGTGGCCAATTAAAAGTTTCCTGGAGGCATATTTTGAAGGCAGTAAGTTGACAGTTTTAAATGTCAAAGATGTCTAATATTTGGAGTGAAAACGTGGTAGCTGAAAGTGTTTTGTTGGGAAGACTTTATATAGTTGGGGCTGAAGGAATGAATATTCTTCATTGAGGAATAAGCTCTTTCTGAAATCTTAGGGCACAACTTTTCTAGTCAGTTCTTTCTTGTTATTAATCTAATTGTTCTTTTGATACTAATGTTTTGATCTGCCTCTTCCTTCAAATACTTGTGGTTGTGAGTTCAAATTATTTGTTTTGCAAGAATTTGCGCATAAGATAGTGCTTCCTTATGAAATTAGTGGTATCTTTTGAGGTGATCTTGATATAGAAGTGTAGATAAAGGAATTAGCAAGAAAGAAGTTGATGTACATTTTAAGGTACAAACTGATTTGGTGAGGATCCTATTACATATTTTGTCTAATTTGCTATGCTTTTCTTTTCCGTCTTTAGTTGCTGAAATAAAATTTGACTTGATCTATTATTACAAGTGTATGAAGCTGTTAAATGACTTCAGACCATAGGTGGGTATCATATCTGCTCATCAGAAAGCCTAATGTTGTTGTTGAGGTTTGGACTAGGAAATATAAGGTGTATATATGTTTGTCTATAATTTTGGAGTTTCGTTGTAAATGGTTGAACACTTGCAGTGGACAAAAATTTTGGGGGGGAGGCCAGAGTGTGGATTTCATAGTAGGAGAGGAAGGGTGTTTATCCACAACGTTTCACATGCTACATGTGTTTAAGGTATTAGAAGTGGATGTGATAATTGTTATTTGGGACAATAGTTATTTTCTTTCTGCTTTTGTCTTTGAGAAAAGTGAGAGAGTAATCACAGGAAAGGCTATATTTTGATGTGCAAAAGGAAACAGAATTGTTAACCAACTCTAGTAAAAACTATTATAAAAAATTTGTTGTTAAATATCCCACATTGCTTAATGGGGGAGCTATGTGGCTCCTATATGTGAGGCTATCCTCCCTTTGAGATACCTTTTGGGGTGAGTTAGGCCTTTGCTTACATGGTATTAGAGCCTTGTATGCAATGTTGGGTCACCCATGGATATTTTCTTCATGCTTCATATGGTTTTAGACGTGAGGGGTGTGTGTTAAATATCCCGCATTGCTTAATGAGGGGGCTATATGGCTCCTATACATGAGGCTTTCCTCCCCCTTTGAAGTACCTTTGGGGTGAGTTAGGTCTTTGTTTGCCTTTGTTTTCTTACACTATAACTGCTAGAGAAAGAAGAATTTGCAAATGGCTTTTTCCTTCTAACATTGGCTGGGTCATGATTAGGACCGACGTGCCTACAAGGGGGACGAAGTTACACAGTACCTCAGATTGGAAGTTTAGCACATCACTGATGGGCCTACAATAGCCTTTAGCACGTTACTAGTGTCTATGCTTGTTTAGCTCTCTCTTCCCCCAATCGTTTACACATTACACTTATCAGTTCCATTTAAAGATAATGTTCCGTTGCTTGAGTTGATGGACACCTCTGCCCGATCACAATTAAATTTTGTGTGCATGAGTAGGTTATGACAAGATTTAAAATTTATTTAAAGCTTGTTTCCTTAAATTGGGCATATGTACTGTGTCCATATGACAGAAGTTGGTGTGTACATTGCATCATTATCTATTTGGATGGAGTAATTGGTGTTCGTTTCAGGCTTTTGGAGTACATGCTATGTAGTTGAGTTTAGTTCTTTTGGTGTCATTCACTTTTCAGTTGAGCTCGATGAATATAAAATGTGATCATTATTGGAATTTCTGTACTCATGCTTCAAATGGGTATCCATGCTGCTGGTACATAGTACAGATCTTCAGGTGTATATATTCTTTGAAATTCTGTTCAACTAAGGTGCTAGTTTGTAAATAGATTTATGGTGTCATAACTTTTATTAGAAACTTTGTGTTCATAAATGTGAGTTTTTTACTCGAGATTTTCAAATGAGCTTCATATACTGCAATCTGTGCTTTGATGATAGAATGCTTTTCAAACATTGTGTGCTTAGACATTTTATCTTGATCTTGTAAACAGGTATAACTTCCTTGATAAATCTGTTGGTATATCATCCTTGTTTGAAGTTACTAATGAATCCCTGGTGGACGCCGTCTCCCAAATTGTTGAGACTCATCTGCCATTGCATGTTCCTGGGTTGGAAACTTTGTTTATTCCCAGGAAAACTCGTGGCCATGTCTTAAGAGTTGTTGGTGGAAATACTGCTCTTGTGCGCTGGGAGGTAAATGCACTAATTCTTTTTCATGGTTGCTTAACTTTTGTTAATTATGTTAGTCTCCACTTCAATTCTCTCTCTCTCACTCTCTCTCTCTCTCTGTTCTTTCTTTTGGGCAATTGAATTGATATCTTTTGAGGCTTGTACAATTGAAAATTTAAGAAAAATATAGGTTCATGGATGTCGTTTAATATATCCTCTCCTTGCAATGATGCATGTTTTTGTTATTGACACTTATATATTTTTAGTGTAAACGGTTCAAAGTTATGCTCATGTGGCTTTCGTGATATTTTTCCTTATTCCTTTTACCTGGAGAGAACCATACTGGCATCTGGAAAGTAAATATTCAAATACCTTTCAAGTTATTCATGAAAAAATCAGCATTGCATACAACATTTTTTCTGGTTTGTTCATCCAGAAGCCCACTATTAACATCCTCATTTGGCGGCACTTAATTGTCAGAAAACAGATCTTAATCTTCTGAGTGCGTTTCTTGGAGTGTCTTTTTCTATGTAACGTTTCAGTGCTTGCTTATTGTAGGGCAGATGGCATGCATTCATGCTTATGCTTTTATTTCTTTCATAAGTTTCTTCCTTTTGACATAGTCTCTGGGATCCATTTAGTTGATCAATCCCTGAAAGATGCTTATGAGTGTCATTTTTGTCACATTTCAAGGATGTGATTTCTTTTGTGGTTACACCTTACACCTTACATCATTCATGGCAGTTTTCAATTTTCGTTTGGATTTTACTTTGGCCTGATATCATAAGACATTCTGTTCTATGGATCCAAGAAGGTCAGAAAGAAGTTGTTATGAGTAGGCCAAAGGAAAAAAGTACAAGGTTGTGTATTTGAGAAAAGAGAAGTTCATTAAATTCTTCCCATGCAACCCTAGCTGCTTGACTGGGAAACTTCAAAATATATAAAGCTATTGATTCAAACTATTCACAAAGTAATATACATCTTCTAACTGTTCTTTTCCACAATTTTTTTTTTTCTTGCCATTGCAGTTTGCACAATCTGGGCTGCTCATCCTGATTCTGCGTCTTGCCCAAGAACTTTATTCAGAGCACAATGATGAAGTTTTTCTCACACTTGACCTTATTAATCGGATGGTTTCTTTTAACAAGGTGATTTTATTGTTGATATATATTTTATGATTCATTTGAGCAGCCTAGTAACCAGTTATCAAATTTAAGATTGAGACTTTGACATCTTGTTGTGTGAACTATAAAACTCAGATTCCTTTCCAGCCAAACATTCTCATGGCATGTTTATTTTCAGGCTGTGACTTTTTCTTTGATGAACCTTGGAAATTCATTTTATATTCAAGAACCTGACATGAATGGACAAGTGGAAAGGAATTTGTGGTAATTAACTGAAGCCGTTACCTCCATTCTGATTCTGTTTATTCCCATGTCATTAGTCTTTTTGTTTTGATCATTTTCATTCTGTGTAGCCTTCATCCCTTGTTAGTCATTTTTTTTTCTTCTTTTATCTATGTTCATTGTCAATTTTGCTGCAGGGTGGTTGAAATTATATGTGCAGTGATAAAAAATTTGTCTCCTAGTTCTGAAGGCTGTGCAGTGATGTCTATGGGTGTTAGTATTTTGGCAAAGATGTTGAAATGGTATCTAATCCTATCTTTCTGTTTGGTGATTATTTATTAATCATGCCTTGTAATTCTTTTTCATATGTGAGCATTTCCTTTGCTTTTTACAATGATGGTATCTGGGGTTCTATAACCTTTTAAGAACATCTTAAATTAATAATATGGGAGAAGAATAAAAAAACATTGTAATCAATGATTATAAAATGTAAAATAATATCTTAAATTAATAAGATTGAAACAGGTTAAAAATAAATATTGCATTTTGTGGAGCAGCAAAATGAGAAAAAAATTCAAGATACAGAAAAAAAAAGAATGACATGAGATTTTTTGGAAATAATAATATAGGGAAAGAGAGAAAGTGGTTAAGGATTTAAAAAAATATAAAATAATAACTTTGAATTAATAAGATTGAAAAAGGCCTACAATAAATGCTGAATGTGTTGACTGTGGAGCAGCAAATGAGAAAAAAAAATCAAGATTTAGAAATAAAAAGATAAAAAAAAAGAACCAAAAAGAGTTTTTGGAAATAATAATATCGGGAAAGAAAAGAAAACAAACATTTAGTTTTTATGATTGAAAAAGGTTGAAAATAAATACTGCATTTTGTGTGGCAGCAAATGAGGAAAAAATATATGATACAGAAAAAAAAAGAACGAATGAAGAAAAAAGTGTTTGCAAATGATAGAAAGAGGGAGAAAAATGGACCAAATTAATATAATTCTAGTTACATTTTTCAAGGTTATTGTTATTAAACAAAGCATGGTAAAGGGAAATAAGGCATGTAAAGTTGCAACCAAACATTGTGATAGACCAAGTAATCTAATGTTAATTCCAAACATGGCTTTGCTATTCTCCCGAGAATGTTATGGTTGTAAGCCAAGCTTATAAACATGAGTCGTGTCATTAATTCAGTTATTTTTCCCTCTTGAATAGTGCTCCTTCTCAAGTTGCTGCTGTTTCTGTGAGAACAAATGTATTCGAGATGACTCCAAAGACAAGTACATTCAAAGTTGGCCATGATCGATTATCAAGGTATGGCCTAAGATCAAACTATGATTTCTTTTTTAGTTATACTAGTAGGCATTTCTGATACAGCATGGAGATCTAATGAGTTTGGTTGTAGAATGTGGAATGTAGAACTGTTATTTCATGCTTTTGACAAATCATCCTGACTTTTCTTTTATTTTTGACTTGTTTGATTCAGAGGTATTGATTTTAATTATATTTAAATGCATTATGCGTAATATATACGCAGTTACCCCTCTGTCCTTTTTCTACTCAATTAATAAGAGTATTCCTTCTAAATTAATTGCTGTATGACTTGTCTTGTACTTTTGTTAAGACAGACGGATTCATTTTGTTGACATTCTGTTTCCGGGGCTAGGATAGGTCAAGATAATAATACCAGGTGCCTTAATGAATGATTTTTTTTGCTTCTTTTGTTTTCATCTATCCTGTGATTGCTCGCTTCCTTTCAGGTTTTTATTCATTCATTTGTGTTTTGACCTTGTTATCTAAATAGAATGGGATGTTACTCTATTGCCCACTCTTCCTATCTCATACTCAATTAATGATAGTATTTGTAGTCCAATTCAGAGACTTCGTCTCTAAATTATTTGTTATATGACTTGTGCTATAATTTTTATTAACATTGAGGGATTGGTTTTGCTGATATTCTGCCTTTGGGGTTAGGCTAGGTCAAGGTAAGAATTTTAGATCCCTTAGGCTGTTAATGATCTTTTTCTTCACTTGGTTCTTTTGCTTTCATCTGTCCTGGATTACTCATGTCAGTCTTTGTAATTTATTTCAACTGTGTTGCATGCCATTTGTTTGTGTTTTGACTTTAATTTCTAGCTCTACTTTACTTTCCTTCTTCCAGCGAATCGTGGTTCGTTTCTGGAAAACTGGCAAAAATGCTCTTGATAGATTCTGAGCAGAATGAATATGACAATCCATTGGCAATATCAGGTATATCTATTACGCTCTTTATCTCAAAAAGATAGTCTGGTTTCCATTTTCACTCAGGTCAAGAAAATGTAAGAATATTGCAATTAAATAAAATAAAAACTGTTTCATCTAGTTATTGTATCTACTAAAATTAAGTAAATAATGGTAGTTCATATTTGTTTATAAAGCACATTAAATAGCAACATATTAGGGAACTGAGAAATAACTATGGTCTTCAAAAGTAAAAGAACTATTATTTGGAATGAATGAAAATGGAATAGAAGATAAGATTATTGGTCTAAAGGGAGTATGTGTTTCTTGTTTTCTTCTATGTTAAGGTAATCTTAGTCATTTGTTGACTTTGAGTGTCGTACTCTGTTACTGGTGTCTACATCTGTTCTTCTATTTTACCATATCCTGCACCTTGTCTATGTATTTGTTGAACTATACTGTATGCATGTTTTATGAATGGTTTTCAAGTGATAATTTCATTGGCTTATGGATGTTGCTTTGGATAATGATTTGTAGATATGTCCATGTGTGGGATTGATATTTGGTGTCTTTTGTGAAATTTGATATTGTAAAATATACAAGAATGCAAGGACAAACACTTCTAACATTGGTCATCTATTCATTCTCCAGTGTTTGTTTCTTTGTGATTTTTATACGTCTGAGTCATTTTGGTACAGATTTTCAAGAACTGCATATAGCGTCATAGATGTTTGTAACAAAGCTAACTCTGGAAAAGCAGCTCTTAGGAAACTAAGAAAAAAAAAAAAAGAAAGAAAATTCTGGCTCCTTGCTTAATGCTAAACAGGGCCACTATATCAGTGTATGGGTTGGATACAACATTATTGGAATTTGCTGTGAAAAGAAATCTATTGATCATGTAGTCAGGTTAAATGGTTCTGGACATGGATCTAAAAAGTGAAACTGCGAAGGCATGATATGCTGAGAAAATATCCTTTATCCTGGAACTTCCAATTTTGTTTATGACAACATTAGCAAAAGATGTGATAGGCAGCAGTGAGGAAGGTGCCAAATATGTCTCAGTTTTTCTATTTTTAAAACATTTTGATTACTGATTTTATGGTTTCTCATCACTCACCTGTCTTTTAGCCATGTTTTTATTCATCTGCATCACCATTGTCGCTAATCGTTTTTTCCAGATGCCATTAACATCTTATCATGTGACTATCGCTCCTGCAGCATCTTTTATGATTTTATTTCTTTTTGTTGTATTATGCCAGTATAACCAGTATAACTTTCTAGCATTATACCTAGTATCTTAATCTTCAGTTTTTATGTTTGAACTTGCTATAATATCTCAAGCATGTTGCTTTTTTTTATCTGAATTGAATGCTTTAAATCCTTGCAGTCCTTGAGTTTACCATGCAGCTGCTTGAGACAAGATTAGAAAGCGATCTTGTTCTTGCATTGATTGTTTTCTCTCTACAGTATATTCTGATTAATCATGAGTACTGGAAATACAAAGTGAAGTATGTCAGATGGAAAGTGACACTGAAGGTAAATTTTGTCAGTCTGTTCAGAAAGTAAGCTAAGACTCCTATCATTTGTCGTTTATGCGCTATTTAGTTGCCTTATTGCTTGCCTTAATTTTGCATGCAATAAGGAGTAATAAGGTAGTTCTATGAGGATTAGGTGAAGCTACATCAGTATACAGAATCAATTCAACGAGAAGCTCTAAATGAAAGTTCACAAATCTACTTTTGCAATATGAGATATTATGCTAGTATTATCCTGCCTTATCCTTTTTCCTGTGTTTTGAGAAGGACATTATTGTCTCATATTGGGAATTGTTTGTATTATCTGGTGTGTTAATCACCTTATCATAATCTGTCGGTGTTCTGGACATGGAAAATAGTATAAGTCATAAGTTTAACTTTTAGTTGGAAGAAATTGCTAGATGAACTCCTTGTTTTTCATTTCACTTTCAAATACTAGAAAATTGATTTTCTAATCATTTTTTTTTACTCTTTTTCAGGTGTTGGAAGTGATGAAAAATTGCATTATGTCAATCTCGTATTCTGAAAAGTTCAGTATGGCTATCCGTGATATATTACTCTCTGATTCTTCTGTCCACTGTGCAATCTTTCGACTCATTGGTATAACGAAGCAAACTTTAGAGGTCAGCCGTGATTTGCTCTTGTTTCTTTCTAGTTCTCCTACTTATTGCTGGTTGACCATTTTCTTTTTCTTATATTTTAGAGCTCAATTTTTACAGAACCTTTATGTAAATCGTCTTGTTGAGGTGCCAGAGATTGAAGGCTTCCAGCTTGCTATTTGCTCTGCTTTGGACATTCTTTATGTCATGCTTTCCAAATTTTCTGCGGTAATTTAGAATACCTAATTTCCTTCACCATATTATTTGAATTGTTAGAATGGTTATGTTTATTAAATGTGTAGAAATCAAGTTTACATTATTGTTTCGTTTTAGCTGCAAATTTACAATCTGAAAAGTAAAAATCTTTATTTTCTGAAGAAACTACAACCCATTTGAAAATATTTGGCATGTTAGGCATCTTTCTGGGAGATCAATGCTTTTTTATTTGTTCCATCATCTTTATTCATCCGTAATTAATGGATATATTTGTTTAATGTACTTGCATCTTTGGCAAAAGTATGTCTTTAGGTTTTTGCTTCATTCATTTATGAAACCAACCTTCATGATTCATTTTCTCTTTTTTCCAGGAAGTTTCACACAGTCTTTCAGTCTTTCACCAAGCAATCTTGTCGTCCTCAACCAAAACAATTCCTGTTGTTGCAGCTGTTATATCCTTGATGTCATATTCTAATAATCCTGTATGAAATTCACATTTTCAATGCTTTTCCCTTCTAATTTGCTGTCTTTTATTTATTATTATTACTCTTTGTTCATTTTAGATTTATTGAGGAATGAAAAATTTAGTTGTGGTTAGCATTTTGATTTACAGGTTTATCATAAAAATGTCCCTATTTGTCTTTACACATAAACGCATTGCTTGCATGATATAGCTTATTAAAATGTGTGTTTTACCGCTTATTGCGCTGCAAATTTATTGAAATATTAAATATTTACGAAAATATAAACTTATTAAATCTTGATTAATCAATGCTGAGAAATGCGACTAAGATATTAAGTCTATGACTTGCGCTCATCATTATGGATCTACTGAATTACGAAAGTAATCAGCACTGCACCTTTATTGTAAATCCCTAAAGAATTAAAGATAAAATCTAAGTTGGTACTGGCAAAATGTTTTTACTAGATAACAAAAAATATTCATATGAAGAGTTAATGTTTAATATCACACTGTTAACTTTAGGTAACTTCAAATTTTTTGCTGCGTTCCTGAGAAAGCTATCATTATGTTATTGTTCATGTCCTTCAATCTAGCTTCCTTGCTCTGATTTTAATTAAGAAATCCTTTTGACTTTTGAGCAAGATCAAGTGAAACGTTATTCAAGTGGAATTTCAGCTTAACTCTAATAGTTATAGCTCTCGTTATTTGGAGACCTGAGCATGATGGGATAAATTTATGCTAGTTATTAGTTGGTGGAAGTAGGGACGTTTCGATGTCCTTGACTAATATGATATGTCAAGTCATAATTGAACTAGTTGTAATTATTCTTGTTTTACATTCTGTATGCAGGCAATACAAGTTGGAGCTGCTAAGGTATTATCTTCGTTGTTGATAATGGCAGGCTATTTACAACCTATGTCTAGCAATGTGTGTTTTGCTCTGGATGCTAAACAGGTTAGGACTTCAGTGTTATTGTTTTTTTTTTTCTTCACATATTGTCATGATCATTATTTCTAATCTGAATCTTGTTTGATCACTTGTCCTAGATTGCAGATTTAAAGCACACTGTGAAAATCACATTATCTGAAGAGATGGATTGGAATGAAGATTTATTCATTGCTATCATCAATCTTCTTACTTCTGCTGCACGCCATCAGGTTTGTTACAGGTTTAGTGATCTATTAGCTATTTTGTGTGCCATATGATTTACACGACTTAAGAAAACTATGACATTTAACTTTAAGATTATCATGATGTTGGTATTTGAGTACCAAGACTTGCTCCTGATAGAACTTGCTTAACAATGGATTTTACAGATAGAACAACCATATGACTAACTAGCCCCAGTACTATACCTTGGTTCCTCATCATCAGAAGAGTGGTTGGTAACTAGGATAGGAGATATGCACAATACGAAAGAGAAATGCAAGAAAGAATGTGGTGGACAAAGAAGAAATCTAGAAAGAGAATTTTTAAATTAATCCATATGATTTTTGTAACAGTATTAATTGTTCCTGGTCTACCCTTGCCTGCCCTAAGAAACTGGGCATGGAAACCCTTTATCTATCATGGGCCCAGCTTGGCTCGAACCCGTAAATGGGTAGGGCTTGTGGCTATGTCTTTCCGGCCTGCTATATTTATTTTGGAGAACATGTACATGTATTTCATAATATATAATAGAATAGATCGCTAGCTTAAAAAAAAATTCCAGTTTAGCTCACAATGCATTTCTGCACAAACATTAATGACTTTCCAAGTCCGCAAAGTGATTAGTTCACACTTCATAGCGTGGATTTTAAGTTTTTTAGATTATAAAATTATTCTCAAAAAAGCTACTACTTGACTCAGTTAAATATATATATACCAACTACAGGTGATATCTGTAGCACAAGAGAAATTTTTTATTCTGCCTATATTCTGTTCCTAACGGAAGATGTTTTTTTGAGTTGTTTCCAATTTGATTTTTTCACAATGGCTGAGACTCCATCTAACTGAACTCCTACTCAAGTTGATGCAATTTTTATTTGTATTTTGTTGTTTATTCTTGTTGTATTTATAACTTTAGTATGAAGGTTAGATATAATGATATTGTATTATTGTGTCAAATATTTTATGTTTTTATTTTATTTATTTTTTAATTTTATGTAAAAGTTGGAAATATTTTCTTGGGATTGTCTTGGGATTTTATTTTCTAGTTTGGTCTGGGCTTGGGCAGAAGTAGAGATCTCTAAAGGTGGGCTGGGCTTGGGCTAAACATGTGTTTTTTTAAAGACGGCTCAGTCAAGCCTGGCCAAGTTTGGCTCAGCCCAGCCCACAAACACTTCTATAGTTAAATATTCACAAATTGCATAGGAAGATTGTAAATTAGGACAGATTTATTAGAATATAGGAGTCTAGTTTTCTCCTACTCGCCCATTCCATTAATATGCATAAAGAAATTGCATAGAAGGAATTTATGTCCATATAATAATAACAGAATTAATACAGCTTACAGCCTATCTTTGAAATTTTGTCACGTAATAAGCTGCTATCCATCTGTCAACAATACACACAGCTGCCGATGATGTGCGCAGCTGCCTACACTTCTTTGTGGGGTTGGTTGGTGGGCAGCAGGTCTGCCATGTAGAATTTTGGATTTGGTTATGAGGAAACAAGATTGTCTTTGTGGTTGGTTGGAGCACATTGCTTGAACCTCGACAATTAGTCTTTGTTGCTAGAAATCTGTGTGGAGTAAATATTTGCATTCCAAGCCAAAGTTTGCAATAATAACTGAAAGTTAATATTTCTTATTCATGATAGTTTTATTTGAAGAACGTTGACATATATTCTTTTTTCTCCTATTGTTGTTTGTTTGTGGGTGGTTTCTTTTGAGCAGCCCCCTTTTCTCGTTGCTATATTAGCTCCAAAAGTGCACACTGAAGTTCAATTGGGCAATGTTGGTGGCATTAAGCAGCCAGCAGATGAAAATTCCAATGGTCCACAAAAGTCTCAGGACTCAAGTCTGCTTGATGCACTTATGCAATATGTAGAAAGAGCTAATCAATATATTAACAGGTTTGTTGGGAAAGACTTGAGTGATTTCCTATGCGTCTGTTTACTAGTCAATGTAACCTTGGATGTGACAGTTGATGAAATTATGGTCTAAATATTTGAAATTGACAGAAAAGGAATTGAATGATAGAGAGAATAGACAAGAAAACAACCCTAAAAGAAAATAGAACAATATAAGGATCTAAAGCACTAAGAGTCACTCAGATTTGCTGATACTAGTCACAACTAATCAATTTGTGCCAAAAAAAAAAAAAAAAAATTGTTAAATCTTCATTTTTGTTAGCCAATAAAATCATACTGTGCGTCCAAAAGGATGCCTGAAACACAACATGACATACATTTTTGCTTTCACTGATTCTGCGCCTTTCACTGATGCCACTTCATCTACACTTTGATTGCCGCGTCAGCCTTAGAGGAAAGAGAAATTGATTTGGTAGTTGATGTGGCAACCAAGGTGTAGATGGCGTGACATTATGTCATGTCATCTTTCTGGCACCCCTTGGCTGAAAAAGGCATTTTGTGATTTTATTGGGCTCCAGTAGTAGGTTTTTATTATTATTATTATTATTATTATTATTATTTTACTGTAGGGAAATAATATATAAAGTTTTGTGATAGTTTGTGCTTTAAACCCCATAGAATTGGTCCTTTTCAATTTAATATGATTATGCGAAACTTTCATCAGCTAAATTCATGTATTATATAGGTACATATACATACATGACAAAGTTGTGGCTCTTGGTGAACCTCAAACACTTACAAATTCTCTCAAATCACAACTTTCTTGTATTTGATATGCTTGGACATTATGATTTACATATATGCATCTATTGTCTTCTTCTCCAGCAATCCCCGCATACTGCTTATGGTGATTGATTTACTGAAGACATTATGGCAAGGGGCTGTTCAGTATATCGATCTCTTAGAGTGTCTGAAGAGATCTAAAATGTTCTGGAAGCAACTATCCTACTGCATTACATTATGTACAAGCACAAATGCAGCTCTTCCTGAAAATTTCACCAAATTGGAGGCACAAAGCATGGCATGCAAATATCATTGTCAATCTGCTGTACTGGAAATAATGGCATGCGAGATGTTTCTGAAGAATAAGTTGTTACATGATGGGATTCTATCAAACATGACCCTTCAATCTAAAGATACAACGCAAAAAGAAGTTCAATTTGAAAAATCAAATACGGCAAATGATTTTGATTTGAAGGTTATCTTGTCAAGTTGGTGTGAGATGTCCATTTTGGGGAACCTAATTAAGTCATATACTGTCTGTGAATATAACAATGAAATTTGTCATTGTGCAAAGGTGAATGCCTTTTTTTCTTCTCTTATGTTTACTTGGGATCTAGAACCACCAAACATACCAGTTATTAATTATGAGAAATGACTTTGCCATCTGCACCTTGCAGGTTGCTTCCAGTTTGTTAATTGTTCATGTGATGAGGAGATTAGAATCTGGAGATTCTGGAAGTTTGTCTGTGTCATTACTTGAGAAGATTCGAGTCACTTTGGAAAATGTAAGATCCTTAATTTATGTGGCTCGTTTATGCGCATATAAATGGGCCAACATTTATTGGCTTTCCTATTGAGTTGAAAAAGGGTACATTGCAAAGATTTCCCAAGTTAATATCACAATGTGCACTTGCATTTCAAAGTTTAATTGACTTGTTTTGCACATTATTATGTCTCAACGAAGTGCACCTCCCATTTAGAGTTTTAAGCAAAATGTTATTTGATAAAAAATGACGTATTTTGTTAACTTTTATTTGAAACAATTTTTTCATGATCAACTCCTTGTATCTTCTCCCCTCGGTGTAGCTTCTCCTCTTTGTATATCTTCACTGTGAATACAAAGATCAACAAAATATCAATGAATCTTCTTTTTCCCTAACTTTGCAATCCATCATTGTTTGTTTTATCTTGTTCATTTTATTGTTTAAGATTTTTTTTTTCACCTAGAATTATCCTTTCCTTTTCCATATAGTTTCCAGTTTCACCCTAGAAATTCAAACCCTAGTGCTTCCAAACGTAGGAATTTATTTTGGGCATTTACGTGCAAAAGTTCCGATTTCTTTATCTTTCAACTAATAGCATCCAAATTTTGAGCTCTAGTTTCTATAAGTTACTGATAAAAATTTTGGAAATGGTTTGGTCCCATGATTTATGTCCAATATGAATTTGATGTGTGGATCTCTCTATCATTAGAAGCTGGGGAAGAAAGAGATATTGCACCTAAACAGGATCTCTAATGGTTGAAAATGATGTTTTAAGAGTAATGAGGGTGGAACAGTCTTTGCTTATTGGAGGAGATCATTTCCTAAAGTTTATAGCTTGTGTGTGTGGTTTTTTTTTTCTTAAAGAAATACCTTTTTCAAGTAAGAAGAGGAAGAATATTGGTGTGACAGATGATTAATAATTAAATAATAGCAATATTAATTTATTAAAAAATAATTAAATAAATAAATAAACAAATTTCAAAAGAGAAATTGAAACTATCATGGTAGTGGAGATGATGGTGGACAAAATGAGGAACATTTTTAGTGAATGTGGTAGGGTAATGGGGATCGATGGTAATAGTATTTGTTGGTAGGCAGATTAATTGTGATTTTTTCTTGTGCCAAATGTATCTTATCCTATTGATCCTCCTATATTTTTGTTTTGTCTTTGTTCAGTTCTTACCTTTAATTATTGTTACATCAGAACTCATTGCAAATAACTGCTGCATCCAATTTTCTCCTTTGCTGTTCAAAAAGTTTGAGGTTTCATGGCATGTTTGTTTCTTCTCCTTACAGTTGAGCTGTCAGCCTGCCTTTTCTGAACTCTTGGCTCAATACTCCCAACGGGGTTACAGGTAATCTACATATATTATTATCCTTTTCATTTGAAAGTTTGTCAATGTACTCAATGAGGAACCCAAATGATGGGAGTGGGTATTTGTGATTGAAGTGTATATAGATGTAATCTTTCTACTTTTCATGTTTGAGAATTTGCATTTCATCGTATCTCTGTTGTGGTTTTTTCCTTTTTTTGGAATTTTCAATGGTTCCCAGGTTTCGTAGATTTAATATTGATTTGTAGAAATTCATCATCTACCACAAATAGATAATTGCCCCAGGAAGCTACTTATTTCTTATTGTCACCAACCCTAAACCTAATATGAGTACAGAAAGAAAATGTCATTGAAAATTAAGTGACTCACTCTTAGTTAAATTGTGTTTGATCTTGATTTTACATAATACTGCTCTATTAATCTCAATTTTTGAAATTGCCTCCAATGGACCAAGGTGGTGCATTAAACAGTAGCACCGATATGAATAATTAACTTGATATTTTCTACATTTGTCTCCTGTGCAATGTCAGTGTTCAATAAATTCATGAGAGAATCCTAGTAGAGCCATGACTTCATACACATGGTGGGAGGGGCCATTTTTAAAAGGAAAAAAAAAAAAAAAACTTAACTATGCTTACAAGATAAGGACAAATTTGCTCCTCCCTGATTTCTTTCACCAAAAAATTTGCATGTAAATCAATTTACCCTTCCCTTATTATTTTGCTAATCAAATTTAATGTGATTGTAAAAATATTCAATCTTTTAGTTATTAGTATTTGTAATGTAATCTAGTTAAATTTTTAAAATTTTAAGTACTTAATTAATAGTACCTTTTTTTTTTTCGTAATTTAGGATAGGTTTTCAATTAAGAGTAAATTATTTTTTGCATTTTATATTGTGAAATTTTCATAATCTAAATCATGCATTGAATGAGCTTGGATCTTGGCTCCCAAAAGTCTTGGTGAGTGGTCTACTTATATAAACATTCATGGCTTTGTAAAGTTTGAAATTTTTCTTAATTAGTCTTTTAAAAATTTGTTGATTTCTTTTGCTTATTAGTTGTATTAACATATCAACCAAAAAAAAAAAAAAATGTTGAGACATCAAGTTTTTTTGAATCTTTGAAAATGAAAATTAAACCCCCCGCTCTACTTCCTGTACTGGTTTGGCCCCTTGTTCCTAGAACAGTTGTACTTTTATAGCACAGAACTGCTGGAAATTTAGGAGGGATCCATTATGGGAATCCTAAATGACAATAGCGTTGACCTTAAACTTTTCTTGAATAGTTTGATGGAAACATTGCTGATAGTCAATTAGTCATGATGAAGAAATAAGTACACAGAACCCAAGAAGAATGATCAGTGAATTAATTACTCTCACTAATACCCATTGTTATAACCCCTAGATATTATAATCCCACCAACTCACATGCAGATTTTTCATTGTATATTAATAATGTTAACTGCAGCCGGGATGTAAGTGCTACTTAGATTACTGCTACCTTGTTCGGGAAGACACTAAGTTTCATTGTTTACTTGTGTTCAATCTCAACCCTTTTCCTACCAAAGTATGCAGTGGCTAAAAATTGCCATTCCCGTAGGCTAGAGGAAATAAATCAAAAAGAAAGGACAACTATTTCTTGCAAACTGCAACAGTTATTAATGTCAGAATTTGGAGAAAAGGTCAAATGAGCTAATATGACATTTTGTTTGATAATGTAGATTAAGGGTATAGAGGTCTGTCTGTTTACAAAACTTAACAGCTTGTACTGAGCATGTGCAGTGATAATTTCAAAGTAAAGACTTTGACATATTTTTGGAGAATTTCGACTTAATTGGAAGTTTTAAGTCGTAGGAAAGCTAGCATTATCAAATAATATTAACTTTAAAATAGCAATGAATATTGTCATTTTTAGTGCTACATGAGGATGGCAAGGCATCCCTACTTTAGTTTTATTTGTGTGATGGCTGCCATTTGTTAAGTATGACGTAGACCACTAACTAACGTGAATTTCCTTAAATGAATATTGTAACTTGTAGTGCTAGATGAGGATGGCAAGACATTCCTACTTTAGTTTTATTCTGTGTTTTATGTGTACTTGCCAACGCAAGCACATGCAAAACTTTATGGAATGCTAGATTGCCTTGTCAGGTGCAATGGATGGCTTTATTGGCTTAATTGTTATTTGTCTTGCATTCACAGGATTGTTATTACTGTGTGTGTGCTTAGTCAACTAACTCCGGCTCTGCAATATTTCTTATGAAATTGCTACCATTTTGTAGATTTAGAAAATGTTGATGTTGCATTTAAAGTTTTCTAATTATTTTGTGTTTCTATCAGCTTGGGGAAGGAACTAAAAAGTCTAATCCTCAATGATCTTTACTATCATCTACAAGGGGAGCTTGAAGGCCGTGAAATTGGTTCTGGGCCATTCAAAGAACTCTCTCTGTATTTGGTTGAATCGAAGTGTTTGGAGATCTACCAACAAAAGCACTATGAGGAAAGTCTTTCAGAAGTTGGAAATATATGCATGTATGATATCATTCAAATAGAAAATGAATTGGCGTTATGTATGTGGGATTATACAGAATGGAAAGAATGCAAAGCAATTGCAGAAACTATGTTGGACTGGATGCAGCAAGTGAATTCAATGGTTTTGCTATCAAGTTCAAAGCTGTCAGCACTTAAAGCATTGATAACTGTATTGACTGTGTACGATGATAATGTAAGTATCTCAGCTTTTATTTCTTTTGTTGTGGCACCAAACGTTTTTAATATCAAGACTATAAGAGCTATTTATGAACTTGTACGTTGGAAAACTGTTGAGAGTACCCAACTGGACCACAATTTCTCATTTTTCATCTATTAAAACTATTATGAATGATCACTATTATCTAAATTTATAGAGATTTTCCACATTGTTTGTTTAAATTTTGAATTAGCATGCTTTTTTGGAATTGTTAGTAATGTGTAGTCATATTATGTCCTTTGAAAATGGCCATTTACTATGACATGATTATTCTTTTGTAAATTCTGCCTGAAGGTTAGGTCCTATGGATACAGTAGTTTCACAAAATTGACTTTGGCTACCTTTAGAGTTTTTCTGGAATCAGTATGTGTATTGGACATCAGCTTTGGCTTAAAAGACTTGACAATATCCTGGGATGTGCATCTTCTACTATGATTATAATAAATGGTTGTAAAAATGTCATGCCCATGACTGGCAATATTAGAGAGGGTTTTGGGGTTTCAAGCTGAAGCAATCAATTATCCAGGACGTCTGTTTATGTTTTTTTCTTCTTGTTCTTACTGTTCTTTCCCTTCTTTTCTTTTTATTTTTAGGTAGTTTAATTTATTGATTTATTTATCTTTCATAACTGCAAGTTATCTGTTTTAGATTCTTGGACATCTATATTATACATCCAGTCTTGTTACAATAATTCAATTTACTTTGTCTGAAGTCACTGGAGAAAAAGACAACTACTGGGAAGATTCCTGATGAACTCTGTGTGCAATATATTACTAATGTATGCCAAAGTTTGCATGTCACGATAGAATCGTTGGCTCCAGTTCGTGACGCCTCAAAAGAGATCCTTGGTTTCCTTCCAGCACAGGGAGAACTACTTTTCCATCTTGTAAGATCAGCCGGAGGAAGCTTGTCGTCATCTGTTTGTTCACTTATCATAAAAACCTCTGGTTCTGGCCTTAAAATGCTGAATGACTTAAGGTCATCATCCACTACTGGGATTGGTAAAACCAAGAAAATATTGCTTATGTTGCTTCTCTTTGCCGTGAAGTCCAATAAAACTCCAGACAGGGAATCTGAAGGCTTAGGTGAACTTTCAAATGTGTGTCTGGGGATATTGCCGATTCTGTGCAGCTGTATTAATACTTCAGAGCATCGTAACCTCTCATTGACTGCCATTGACTTCATACTTAGGAGTTTATTGACACCTAACTCTTGGTTTCCTATTATACAGAAAGACCTCCAGTTGCAGCATGTCATTGTGAAGCTTCGAGAAGATAATTCTCCTGCATCTATTTCAATAACATTGAAGTTCCTCTTGACTCTAGCACATGTTAGAGGAGGTGCTGAGATGCTCCTCAGTTCGGGTTTTTTTCCATCTCTTAGGGTAACGTTTGACAATTTGTTGGATGGTAGGCCTTCCACAGTAATTTCTAGCAGCAATGGGTTTTTTAACTTACCTGCAAAAGATGAAATGCCTCAAAATATATGGGGCCTTGGCTTGGCCGTTATCACAGCTATGTTTCATTCTCTTGGGGAAAGTTCTTATACTAATCTCATGGACAATGTTATACCTTACTTGTTTACAGAAAGGGCTTCTTTGGTTTCTTACTATCTTGATGCACCTGACTTTCCATCCGATAATCATGACAAGAAAAGACTTCGGGCACAAAGAAAGCAAACTTCTTTGAATGCTCTAAAGGAAACAGAGCAAACCCTTATGTTGATGTGTACTCTAGCAAAGCAATGGAATTTATGGGTGAAGGCCATGAAAGAAATGGATTCACAGTTGAGAGAGAAGAGTATTCATCTGTTGGCTTTCATTAGCCGAGGAATTCATCGCTTTGGAGAATCTCCTGGCAAAGCAACCCCTCTTTTATGCCCTCCTACCCTGAAAGAAGAGTTTGAATGGTGCAGGGAGCCATCAATTCTAAACAGCCATAACGGATGGTTTGCTCTTTCAGCTATTTGTTGTGCATCAAAGCCAAAGCCCTCTGCTGTCTCAGCCACCTGTACTGCTCTTGTAATCAAGAGTCAATCAACTGAAACCACCAATGCTGTTGCTCCAACATATTTCTCTGACCTAGTTGGCTTGCAGATTTATAGAATTGCATTTCTTCTCTTGAAATATTTGTGCTTAGAAGCAAAGGGTGCTGTTAAAAGGTCTGAGGAACTGGGATTTATTGATCTTGCCCATTTTCCCGAGCTTCCAATGCCAGAGATATTACATGGTTTGCAGGTAAAACTTTGCTTTGCTTCAATCTTATGAATTGTTGTTAAATGAGTTTCTTTCTTTTTCTCTCTTCAATTTGATAGTTTGTGTTCCTGAGTTATTCGTGCCTCTATTGACCAGCTAGCTTCTTAATATCCAGGATCAAGCTATTTCAATTGTGTCAGAACTGTGTAATGCGAACATGCGGAAGCCAATTGATGTCGAAATCCGGGAAGTATGTCTCTTAATGCTTCAAATAATGGAAATGGCACTGCAGCTAGAGCATTGTGTTGTGCAGATTTGCGGAATAAGGCCTGTACTGGGGCGTATGGAGGATTTCTCCAAAGAAGTCAAATTGTTGTTCAAAGGTAAGTCTGTTTCATTCTTCTGTTCAAATGCATACATGTCTTTACTTCCTCTCATTTACTCGCATGCTAACTGTGATAATTTGAACTTGCTGATATTGTAGCAATGGAGGGGCATATTTTCTTGAAAACAGCAACAAAATCAGTGAAACAGATAATATCTTTCGTTTATCCTGGATTATTAGAAACTGAAGGTTTCTTGTGAAAAAAACACACGGGTTGACACTGGTCAATGGTGTTGATAGGCTTAAATTAGAGAGAGAGAGAGAGAGAGAGAGAGAGAGAGATGATATTTTTGGCCGAATCTATAATTCTGTTAAATGATGCTGGCATTGGGAGAAGTACTTGTTGCCAACAAAATGCATAGTAGACATTTACTTGTAAGAAAAGGTACATTTTGGTTATATGCATTGTTGCAATCGTATAGGAATTTTCTTATTTTCTGATATTTTTCTATATTTAGCTTTGGATGACGAAGTTCCCAGTGCCATGAAGATGCAACTGTTTTTTTTTGTTTTCTTCCTCATTGATAAATATGCAATTAAATCTGTTACTGAGGATGATTCTAACTTTAATTCTTCCTATTTTACTGAGCGGATTGAGTTTGTCGTTCAAGTTTGATCACATTTTTCACTCGGTTTAGTTATGATTTTTGTTTTTTAAAAATTAGATCATATTAACCGGTTTGACATTCCCGATGCATTCTTTTGGTGGAAAAATTTTATAATACTCTGTGAGTATATATTTCTTGGAAATAAAAGCTCAAAAAGATAGGGATAAATTAAGTAAATTTCAGTAATTTCAAAGAAATTAACTGAAAATTAGTATATTACAAATTAATTAACACTCAATTAAACATATCGTATAAATAGTACCATGTGAATCGGATTCATATAAGTAAGTACTACAAAAAAAAGTGGATGCAAATTTTTAATGATTAATTTATTAAAGTTACATACAATAGATAATGAATTTATTACTGCATTGTATATTGAAAGCAATCAAATATCCAATTCTCCTTAGAATTGATTTGTTGTAATCTGCAACTTCCCAGTTACACAATTACGCCGATGACAACTCAAAATTTCTATCCCTATCAAAATTTTCATGAGAAAATTAGCAAACACAGCCAGACATTTGATGCATGGTAGACATTGGGAAAGAATCACAAAAAATTAGCACTTTTCAAATATATGAATATCAATGAGCAGTTGGTAACAAATTAATATTAATATAATTTAACTAACATCAAAATAATGAAATTATCAATTAATTATCAATACAAATGTAAATAATATGTCGATAAGAGGACAACCAAATCGACGACAAGAGTAAAATTAGAGATTGAAAATCAGAAACAACTGGAGACAATGGTGAGACACTTATTCCCATTCATTACGGTAGTATATGGCAAAATACTACTAGTATATTGATTATTGCATTGTAGGTGTTTTTAGAAAACTGAAATATAACAACTATATACTACTAAAAATCCAAGAAGATATTGCGAATAAATAGTAATTCAATCAATTGTAATCCAATAATGTGCTAATATTTAACTAAGAAAACATTAAAAATATAAACCGACAGATAATTGCTTTTTAGATAAGATTAATTTGTGAAACTCATCCAAATATGTCTTTAGTATGCTTTTACAATTTCTGACTAGAACATAACATTATTCTTCATGCAAGTAACAATTTAACATGCCACTATCCTTCCAATTTAAGGGTTTACAACTTAATTTTGGATTAAAATCAATCACATGAAAGCAACAACTATTAAAATAAAAATGTAGGTTGGTAATCCAAAAATATACTAATATTCAACTAAAACAAATCCAAAAATATGCTCCGGTAAGGAGCGAATGATGTCGATACGTGATACCTGAGAAGTTATAGAGTACACCGGACACACCACGTCATTCGTGTGTCAAGATAATAGTATTATTACAAATCACACTCCAACTAATATAAAAATGACATGATGTAATTAATTAATTAATTATTTATTTATTTATTTAATAATTGATTATTTAAACAAAATTCCAGACTCTAAAATTAAAATTCTATATCCTAAAATATAAACCCTATATACTAATTTATCAACCCTAGACCTTAAATTATATTACGTACGGGATTATATTGGCTTGACACATATATAATCAATTACATTATAATTCCCAAATATGAATCCATCATGACACTGAATACAAATTAGAATCAATTACATTATAATTCCCAAATATGAATCCAAAATCATCAGTGGTGAAGCCATTAAAGCTTTTACATTCCTTCATTTGCTACCTCATCCACACCTAACTGTGATTCTCCATTTTTTTTTAAACATAACTTGGGCTCCATTTCTTTCTTTCTTTCTTTCTTTCCTTTTTAAAAAAAAAAAAAAATCATAAAAACCTTGCATTAGGAAGCAGAACAGTGCAAAGCAGTATTAATACAATGAAAAGAAGACAAAGGAAAAAATCTGAAAAAAGGCTTGAGGCTGTGAACAAGTGAGCCCCCATTTATTAGAATAGGTAGAGAAATGTAACTAACTAGTCGACAAGATCGTTTTTATGGCGATGACACTCAGGCCAAAATATGAAGACCTGATGAATATCGGGTTTATGTCGTGAGCCTAAGGCCCATCGTTGCCCGCATGAGAAGAGTATATGGGAAGGGGGGGCAAGGGCCAAATGACTTCAAATGGTCGGATCAAGGAAAGGATATGTGGCCTTCTAAGGCCGAATCTTATAAAGCTAAGCCAATAGGCTTCAACGTGGAACATTACAGCTAGACAACTTAGATAGCATGTTTTGGAAAAAAGGGAGCCATATAAACCCCAAACGTGTATGGTGGATGGGAAAAGTACATTACAACCAAAGCATGCGCAACCAATCAGAATCAAGCCGTATCAAACTGCCTGAAAGCGACAGTAGTGTTGGTGTGCCCTAGTTCTTAGGGCATTGGATTCTTGTATTTTGTATTATACATTAAGAGTCATGTATGAATACATTATTTGTGTCACATTAATAAAGGCAATTAATCTATTTCATTTATATCTTGTGCTATAATATGAGTAGAGTATCCATTGATTGATAATTATAAAACCCATCCCAGGTCTGTTCTAATCGTGGGAACGAATAGAACACAGACTTGTATATTCGATGACTGTATGGTAGTTCTTAACCAGCCATAGTACTTATATAGTCAGTCATGAATATAGGTACATGTCGCTGACATGAGACTGGATCATTCTGCACAAGAAAGCCACATGGTTGTCTCGTCATAGGTCTTTCTTGAGTAGGTCTCTTTTGTCCTCAGACTAGATTTCATTATAGTATCAATATGGAATCCAGTTCACTTTAACATACGCCTAACAGGTCTGTAAAAGGATGCTAAATATGGGTATGATTGGGTGGATAGGTGAACATATTGATATTGATGATGAAGTGATGGAATTGCCACTCGTGTAACACCGAGATGATATCACTGGCCACTTGATGAGTGGGACTGATAAGTGTATGGCCATATCCAAATAAGTTGGTTGCTTATTTGATTAATCAGTCAACTCAAGATCAAGAAATATAATAAACAACAGAAGAGGATGACAGACACCATGTCTCTTGTTTATTCATATCGATATCGTTAGGCAAAGGATACTATGAGATTACTACCGGGTGAGTGTCTTCTAAAGACTGCTGCATCTTTGTCTTAATTGGGGGCTGTAATGGTTTGCTAGAACCCACTTACAGTCTGTGGGCCTTGGGCCTACTTCCAACATAAAGACAGACCCATAGGATCGTGCACATATATCAACTGAGCCGGAACGTACAAATATTGTGCATGTGATGTACATTGGAGGGAATGAGTTAATTAATTAGTTGACATTCGGTGTCAAGGTAATTAATTAATATTGGGTTGGTTTAATTTAATTAATAAGTTTACATAATGTAATTAATTAATTTATCAATTAATTGAATTACATAAAGTAAACAATTAATTAAATTATTTTCTTAAATGTAATTTTATTTTAATTAAGGGTAATTAAATCAAGCCATATGGAATTGAATTATGTATTATAAATCTTATGGAATAAGGATTTAAATATGTAATTAAAATCCTAATGGGCTTGGGTTTACTTAACCTAATTAGAGTCCATATTGCATAAGGACTATAAAAGGCACATTTATGGGAAAAATCACTATCTTAACCCTAGGCACAAAGGAGATTCGGCCAGCAACAATATCGGCCCCAATAGCCTTGGTGCAATTTCTTCCGTTCTTCGACTAGCAGCGGTTCCCGTTCGATAGTTGATCGTGCACCGGACTGTGGAGATCAATTTTAAGAAACAATTCTGCAACAGTCTCTAGAAGAGACATAATCTGGTGAGTTCAATCTCTTGATTCAAATTGTTTTTATTTCAATCAATGGTAATTAGACACGATAGGTGGATTCTAGGAAATTTTAAACGGTTTATTTTCCACTCCGCCATGTTATTTTTCCGATGACGAATCCCAACAAGTAGTGAGTGATATAAAAAGAACAATATAGTGAAGAAGAAGGTATCTCTTTTACACCATACCTCTCTCTGTTTTCCTCTTTTCTGATCGTATTTGCATTTCTAACTTTGGCATCGAAGTGTACCCCATAGGGCCACCTGAATCTCTGATATTGTTTGTCTTATAGGGATCAGAGAGCCAAATCCAATTGGAGAACTTGAATCTATTTACCTAATTCATCATTTGGTGTGGTGAGCATGGAGCTTGCTCATACATGGTGACATCAATCTCAAACGTTTCAGATACTTAGATCGGTACTTTGCCTCCTCAGGACAGCCTTACACTTCCCCCGGTGACAACACCGATGCTAAGCAGTTTAGCCACTGTGACCTTTAGTGTGGTCACCACAACATCGATGGATAGTAAAATCGATGCACTAGCGTCAACTCTTGAAAGAATAGCAAGAAGCTACTCAATGAGTCCTCAGGATGTGAATGAGTTTAGGAGGGCCCTCTGGTAGATGCAGGGCTGTTGGATGGTTGGATCAATTGTAGGTGGAGCCACACCCTCGATAGTGGTAAACTCTCTCCCACTATGTTTTGCTCACATAGGGACGATGAGGGTGTTATTTCCGGTAAGTAGTAAAGAACAGACAACCACAACGGGTATGGGCAAATTTGTATTTAAGCAACCTTTTGGCCTTGTAGGGTCTAGGGTATGGGCATAGCTGTGTTGGCAGGTTTCCAACAGTCATATGCAGGAATGTTTCCAGGAGCACTTCTAACGTCCAACGTGGCCTATGCACGGCCTTTGGAAATGATGTTTGGCCAAGGTGGATCGAGTCACCCGGACTTCCTATATGGGTTCCTCGTTCAGGAACCCTCATAGGTAGTGCAATCTCCCTTCAATTCCATTCAACCCCTCATCTCCTACTCGCCTCAGGTTTCAACAATTTTTACTTGCCATAAAGGTGTGGACCCGTGGTAGGTTATAACCCATCATAACAAGGCCAAGCAAACTTGAAACCCACATTTCAAGCCTCAATGTAGGGATGTTAGATAGCACCTTCAGCTGTCGCAACATAGGAGGTAGACTTGTTAGCAGATTTACGGTTCATGGTGTAGGAACCCATCCTGGCTAGAGAATGAAACTAATTAGCGGAACAATCATTCTCTAGCTAAGTTTTGTGCCCAAGAACTCTTGACTAGATTATGGATCTACAAAATTAAAGAGAGGAAAATGGTTCCTCACCTAAGCCGTCCAAGCAAAAGATAAAGGAATTGACTAGAGCTTCACATGTTGCTCCTCTACTGCCACGAACAAGAAGTCTCACCGGCAAAAACTGAGTGCTAGCTCTGGACGAAAGTTTCTTCCTTCAAAACCAAAACCCCTTTTGCTCACTTGAGAAGAAGGAAGAAGAGAATTGGTGGCTATCTTTTGTCCATTGGTCATTAGGGTTACATCTCTTACCTTTTATATGAAACATAAAAGTGAGATACTGATGCAGCAGAAAAATTCACAATTAATTATATAAACTGAAAGGGGTTATTTATTATAAGAATACCCAAACCCTAACAACTATTTCAATCTTGTTGATTCATAAGTTGAATACTCAAGAATGAAATTAATTGATGCAGCGGGATAATTACTAAAATTTGCTGATTGCGCACGATGCCGGAAATTAGCCTTCTATAGCCTAAATTTCGCAAAATTTACAGGGAATAGGAATTGGAACAAATTTGAAATTTTATTAATCATCAAAACTAACTATTACAAACTACATTATAGCCTATTTATAGGCAAACTATTCTAAATATAATAAAACTCCTAAATAATAAAAAATCCTAAATAATAAAAATCCTAAATAGTCTAAACTTCCTAATTAGACTAAATAAGAAAAAAATACTAAATAAATTAAAATACAAACAAAATAGGAATCCTTATCAATTTAGGATCCTTGGAATAAAATTTATTCTTAATCCAAATTATAAAATAACTGTAATTAAAATAAAGATACAATATAAAATATATCTTTAATTTCCTTCCATGACAAGTAATTGTTTCCAAGTTGAATTGTTGATCATTTTTATTATTTGTGGCCCGCATCATACTCCTCCTCTTAGAAAAAACTCGTCCTCGAGTTTTCCCATTAAGAAACCAAGCTTTAAGTTTGTTAAACGGATCTATATTCAAAAAATAGTTAACCTCAATAAAATCGTTATCACTCTTCCAATAAGAATTCCCATATTCATCTTCATATATGTTGGGATTTTTCACCGGAAATCATCCGATAAAGCGGAAATAAGCATTGATTTCCTCAGATCTGTGCCAGGAGCAATTGAAATGGAAATTGAAAACAACAAAACTAAATAGAACAAATTGAGATTCTCACCAGAAAATCTCTTTAAGAGATGGCTTCAGAAATCGAATCCGACTTTCTCCAGAACAGCTATAGAACACGACTCGTGCTAGCGAGAGGAACGGCCGAATGATAGAGTTTTGCTGCTGGAATTTTCTGTCTAAAATCCTTCCATTGGCTGAATTCCCTAGGGTATTTTAACCCTAGAAGGCTGAAAATGTTTCTCAAAATTTTCAGCCCATGCTTCTTTAATTTTATGCGGGCCTTTTTTTCCTTTAATTCCAAAGCTGATTTAATTCTTCCGATCCAATTTAATTTCAAATTTTATTTTAATTCAACATGTATATGAATGTATTATATCATATAATATATCACATACATTTAAATTAAAATTAATTTGACAAATTAATTTAACTAAGGAATTAAATTATACTTTCATAAAATTAAATACATGTAAATCTATACATGTAAAATATTTCCACCAAGGAAATAATCTCATAAATTAATTCATTGAATTAACTATGAGAAGGCCAATACAAATATTAATCATATTATTTTGATCAATCCAATTGATATGCATAATATAATTAATACAATCCTCTCTCTCCGGTGCGTATACTCCAAGTATACAGTTGATCCCTTTAGTCCGAGTTCAGACGTTCAATGTGTATGATCCTATGGGCCCATCTTTATGTTGGCAGTGGGCCTTTGGCCCACAGACTGCAGGCGGGCTTTAGCAAGCCACTGCAGCCCCCAATTAAGATGGAGATAGCAGTCCAACTGAAATCATAACCCTATAGTTTAAACTTGTACATCCCATGTCATTGATATCAGTGTCCAACACAGAGGCATGGATTGATCACCCTCTTTTGTGTCCGGGCATGTACTTGATCCCAAATGAACTGATACTCACAAACAAGTTCCAACTTGTTTCGGTGTGGCCACACTCTTATCAATTGCATTTATCAAGAGGCTGGTGATATCTTCTCAGTGGACTACTGAGTGACATTCCTTCTACATATCCATAGCATTGCCATATTCACTGACATACCCGAATGTACCCATACTCGGTACCCTATTACAGGCCCTTTATGCATACACAAAAGTATGCCACTTCACATGCGGAACTATCGTATGATCAGGTCAAAGGATCCATACAAGTACTACACGAGAATCACTTGTGATACTTTACCATGTGGATTTCTCTTTTAGTGGATCTATCCGGTACCATGTCCCTTTTTCATGTACCCATTGACTTGTTTGACATCCAATATCTAATGGTAGGTAAGACACCGCCATACAATCAAGCTAATGATAGTCTCTAGTTCCATTCATTTTTATGACTGGAACAGACTACGGATCTCTTTATGGTCATATCTTTTCCCCTATCTATAGTCTTACTACCAAGTGCATGACACTTATCAACATGGATATGGATATGTCCATTGGATACTCTATTTAAAACATAGCACAAGATATATAATAAATAGATTGATGCCCTTATTTAATGACACAAAATGTATAATACATAAATCCAATAAATGTACAATACAAATACAAGGACCAATGCCTCGAGACAAGGGCACATCCAAAAATCTCCCACTTGCACTAGTTCCAACTAGGCATGGGCCTAATCCCTATAGATCTAGTATGACCCTCGTGCTTGGGCTGAGCCAGAACCTTGGTCAAAGGATCTACGACATTATCCTCGTTGTCCACTCTATGTGATGAAATGTCACCCCTTGGCGATTTCTCGTATGAGGTGAAACTTTCTGAGCACGTGCTTCGTGTTCTTGTGTGACCAGGCTCCTTAGCTTGTGCAACAACCCCATGGTTATCACAGAAGATATCAATTGGATCTTGGATAGTTGGCACTACTCCCAATTTAGTGATAAAATTCTTTATCTTCACAGCTTCCTTAGCTACATCACACACTGCAATGTACTCAGCTTCTGTATTAGAGTCCGCGATGGTCGGTTGCTTAGAGCTTTTCCAGCTTACAGCACCACCATTTAGCATAAACACGTACCCAGACTGCGATTGGTACTCATCTTGGTCGTTCTTGAAGCTTGCATCAGTGTACCCAGTAACTGACAGCTCTTCCTGACCTTCATACACTAAGAAGCTATCCTTAGTTCGGTTAAGGTATTCAGGATTGCTTTGACAGCTTTCCAATAATCCTCGCTGAGATCTTGCTGGTATCGGCTCGTCATACTTAGTGCGAAGGCGACATCAGGTCTCATACATAACATGGAGTACATGATTGATCCTACAGCTGAGGCATATGGGACCAACTTCATGTTCTCCCTGTCCTCCCTTGTTTTAGGACAATTCTTCTTACTAAGTTTTAGCCCATGGCTCATTGGCAAGAAACCTTTCTTGGCCTGAGCCATGTTGAATATTTTCAGAACTTTGTCTATGTACGTGGCACGACTTAGGCCTAGAAGCGGATTAGATCTATCCCTGTAGATCCTGATCCTTAGGATCATCTCAGCCTTGCCTAAGTCCTTCATTGTGAAGCACTTACACAACCACTGCTCTACGCTTTGTAGTGTTGGTATGTCGCTTCCAATAAGAAGGATATCATCCACATATAATACCAAGAAGGTGACAATGCTCCCACTAATCCTTTTATACACACAAGGCTCATCTTGATTCTATATGAAGCCATATTCCTTTATGGCTTCATTGAATCTAAGATTCCAAATTTGGGATGCTTGCTTCAGTCCATAAATGGACCTTTGAAGCTTACATACCCTCCCAGGATACTCTGAATCGATAAAACCCTCAGGTTGTGCTATGTACACATCCTCGAGTAGCTTTCCATTAAGGAAAGTGGTTCTGACATCCATCTGCCAAACCTCATAGTCGTACCATGCGGCTATGGCCAGTAGG
This sequence comes from Euphorbia tirucalli, assembly GCA_039660915.1. Taxonomy (NCBI): domain Eukaryota; kingdom Viridiplantae; phylum Streptophyta; class Magnoliopsida; order Malpighiales; family Euphorbiaceae; genus Euphorbia; species Euphorbia tirucalli. The sequence continues at coordinate 21,968,589 of CM077639.1, forward strand.
ATCCTTATGGATTTGAGTATAGCGACTAGTGAGAAAGTTTCATCATAGTCTATTCCATGGACTTGTTTGAAACCTTTCGCTACCAGCCGCCCCTTGAAGGTGTTATCGGCCTTTAGCTTGCAGCACCACTTACAATCTATCTCCTTAGCACTCGGAGGTGGATCAACCAGGTTCCAAACCTGATTATCGTACATAGATTGCATCTCTGCCTCTATGGCCTTATGCCTGTTGGCAGACTGTGGGCTAGCTATAGCCTCCCGGTAGGTTTTAGGCTCTTCATCATTGAAAATGAGAAGAGTGTGATCATCGGTGATAAGAAACCCATATCTCTCTGGTTCCCGACGATCCGTACCAGACCTTCTAGGTCCTTGTGTGACCTGGGTCGGTGCTTCCTCCTGTGGAAGCTCTACCCTGGTCTCCGAGTTATCCTCTTCATGAGTTTTTGAGCTTTGAACTTCCCTGAGTTCAACATTGCTCCCACTGTCTTTCTTGGCAATGAAATCCTTTTTTAGAAAGACCCTCTTTCGTGCCACAAACACCTTATTCTTGGCGAGGTTATAGAAGTAATACCCTTTGGTTTCCTTAGGGTAGCCCACAAATAGGCATTTGTCGGTTTTGGGTTCTAGTTTGCCCCCAGTCAATTTCTTGACATGTGCATCACATCCCTAAATCTGCAGGAAAGACACATTGGGCACCCTGCCCGCCCATATCTCATATGGCGTCTTTTCCACTGCCTTAGTCAGAGTATTATTCAAAATGAGAGATGCCGTCTCAAGAGCATATCCCCAGAAGCTTATTGAGAGAGAGGCATGACTCATCATTGAGCGGACCATGTCCAACAAGATCCTATTCCTCCGTCCGGACACCCTATTCCATTGTGGTGTTCCTGCAGGAGTGAGCTGTGGAACAATTCCATGCTCTCTCAAATATAAGTCAAACTATACGCTTATATACTCGCCTCCTCGGTTTGACCAAAGTGCTTTGATATTTCTGCTTAGCTGGTTCTGTACTTCGTTCCTAAATTCCTTGAACCTGTGAAGGGTCTCAGACTTATGTTTCATCAGATAGACATAGCCATATCTGCTGAAATCATCCGTGAATGTGATGAAGTATAGATGTCCACCTCTGGTAGCTGTGTCATGGGCCCACATACATTTGAATGTATTAGGTCAAATAAACCAGTAGCCCTTTCAGCTTTCTTGCTAAAAGGCGCTTTAGTCATTTTACCTCGTAAACAAGACTCACATATATCAAGTGAATCTAAGTCAAATGATCCTAGGATTCTATCTTTGTGAAGCCTAGCTATGCGCTTCTGGTTTATGTGGCCTAAATGACAATGCCAAAGGTAGACAGGATTAAGTTCATTAGGCTTAACCTTTTTAGTATTTATATTATAGACATGATTGGTTTCATTCAAATCCAGGATATATATAGGCCATTATTTAATAGAGCTTCTCCATAAAATAACCCCTCTCTAGATAAACCAATTTTACCACTAGAAATAGTAACATGAAATCCAGAAATATCCAATACTGAAACAGAAACAACATTCCTGCACATTACAGGTACAAAATAACACTGTTCCAATATCAAAACCAATCCACTAGGCATCATAAGGTGGTATTCGCCGATCTCTATGGCATCAACCCTTACTCCATTCCCGACCCGTAAGTCCACCTCCCCAGATCCCAGTGACCTCCTGTTCTTAAGTCCCTGCACATTACAACAAATGTGAGAACCACATCCATTATCCAATACCCACGATGTTGAAACAGTGAGGTTAATGTCTATGACATATATACCTGACAAAGACGGGCCTTGGGTCTTCCTCTGCTCTCCCAACAGTTTGGGACACGATCTCTTCCAATGCCCTGCCTGCTTGCACCCAAAATAGACATCCTCGGGATTAGCCTTGGGCTGGGCCTCATCCTTCTTAGCTTTAGCTTTCTTAGCCTTGGCTTGGCCTTTTCCTTGGCATTGCCTTTAGCAAGAGGAGGTTTCCCTTTGTTGACCAGCAGTACCAGTGGAGTCTTCTTGATCGACTGCTCAGTGAGCTTGAGCATCCTATGCAGCTCACTAACAGTACGGTTCATCCCTTGCATATTATAGTTCAGGACGAACTAATCGTAAGAATCCGGTAAGGAAGCCAGGATTGTGTCCACCGTTAGCTCCTGTGAGATAGGCGATCCGAGAGGGGCTTAAGTATCCAGATAGCCCTTCATCTTAAGCACGTGTGCGCTCACAGATGTCCTAGCCCCCATCTTACAGGAGTGGAATGCCTTATTGGTCAGGTAACTTTTCTGACGAGCTTGCTCTTGAAACATCTCATTGAGAGTTGTTATCATAGCATAGGCCTAATGGTCCATGAACTGCTTTTGCAGCTTAGGGACCATACACGCCAACATAAGGCATGTCACATCCTGGTTATCCTTCACATGCACCTCGTATTCCTCTAGCTAGGTAGCTGGTGGATTACGTCCCATAGGTGGAGCAGGTACAAGCCTTTCCAACAAATACTCCTTTGACTCTTGTCTTAGAACTATTCTCAAGATTCTAGACCAGTCTAAAAAGTTAGGGCCGAAAAGCTTGTCCCTTTCCAGGATAGATCGCAGTGAAAGTGAGTTGTTTGTTGCCGTTAGATTACTACACAGAAAAATTATAAGAGTGCTAATAAAGGACTTAACTTGTTTCCCATATTTAATTAATAATGAATCAGGTTATTAATTAACTCAAGTTGTTGGGCTCATGGGCCGAGATCCATATTTCGTTAAGATATAGCCAGACAAGGGCCTGGAAAAACTATACCCTAATTATTTAGATAGGAACGCTGTCCAATCCCAACCTAGGGACTCTCGGTTTGATGGGCTTGTTGGCACTTACCCATCTATGCTTAGGGCCAGGAGAATCCTACTACCCACGCTAAGTTAAAAACCTCCATCCAAGTGTCAGAGTATCTAATACTCCAACCTAATACAAAATGACGATACTCCAATGCATCCAGCGAGGGCATGGTTTACAACTGGCCTATCCCCACTTCGAGTCGGTTTTGAATAAGGGAAGCATTTTCAAGGGATTGGTTATTAGATTCATTTTAATAACGGCTTAGATGCATAGGCGGGTGAAAATGGGTTTGGATCATACATACATACATGTAAATAAATAAAGCATAATTAAATAGATAAAATGGACTGCTATGGGCTTATATTATAACCTAATATAATTCTAGTAAACCTATACTTGAAAGTACATCAGGTTGGCCTCCTCTTCTTTCTTCTGGGCTTGCCTCTCCAATGGGCTTCTTCTTTACAAATTTTATAATAAATAAATAAAATAAAATTACATAAAAAAAAAAGAAAACGGCACGCAGGCCGTATTTACCCAAAAAGAAAAAAATACAACCCAACTCGAATAAGGCCCAATAGCATCCATACACACATTTAATCATACAACATGTAATCCAATACATCAATTTATAAACATGTTATAATGCATGAATTTAAGCCCATTTCAATTATGTCCTTAGCCATTATTTTGAAATCCCCAATTTTGGCCCATCATGGTTCTAGCCCTTAATGGGTTTTAGGCCTCCAGCCTAGGCAGATAACTGCTCCTACTGGAATTGGGAAACCATGAATCCATATCAGCCGCCCAGGTAATTGTGCCAAGAAAACCCGAACTAATTTCAATTAAACCATATTAATTTCTAAAATTAATATCTCATGAATAAAATTAAAATTTCATTCAAGAAACCATGCACATTTAAATTACAGAAATTTAAACACATAAAATTTTAAAACCCATTAAAATTTCAAAACTGGGCCCCGGGCCCGAAACCCGCCAAATCCAAAACTAGGCCTAGCCCGCTGCTGGTCTCAACAGCCGTTGTTTCTCCCGCTACGGCGGTGATCCCGCCTCCGGCAGCCATGTATCTGGAGAAACAGCCTGTGAGTTTCAACCAATAAAAAAAAAAATAAAGCCAAATAAATAATCACAACCAAAAAATTGAAAATTAAACCATGAACATAACCTAACATTCCAATTAATTTTCAATTGAAGAAATCAATGGGGAAAATTACAAAACCCAAACCAAAGAATCCCAAATAAAATCAATCAATTTAAAACCAAGGGATTCAACCATGTTAAACAATTTCTATGGATCAAGAGCCTGTTCTGATACCACTGTTGGGATTTTTCACCGGAAATCAACCGATAAAGTGGAAATACTCATTGATTTCCTCAAATCCGTGCCCAGAAGAAATTGAAATGGAAATTGAAAACAACAAAACTAAATAGAACAAATTGAGATCTCACTAGAAAATCTCTTTAAGAGATGGCTGCAGAAATCAAATTCGACTTCCTCCACATTCCCGTACACGAATAGCTATAGAACACGACTCGTGCTAGCGAGAGGAACGGCCGAATGAGAGAGTTTTGCTGCTGGAATTTTCTGTCTAAAATCCTTCCCTTGGCCGAATTCCCTAGGGTATTTTAACCCTAGAAGGCTGAAAATTTTTCTCAAAATTTTCGGCCCATGCTTCTTTAATTTTATACGGGCCTTTTTTTCCTTTAAGCCTAAAGCTGATTTAATTCTTCCGGTCCAATTTAATTTCAAATTTTATTTTAATTTAACATGTATGTGAATGTATTATACGACATAATATATCACATACATTTAAATTAAAATTAATTTGACAAATTAATTTAACCAAGGAATTAAATTAGACTTTCATAAAATTAAATCCATGTAAACCTATACATGTAAAATATTTCTACATAGGAAATAATCTCATAAATTAATTCATTGAATTAGTTATGGGAAGGCCAATACAAATATTAATCATATTATTTTGATCAATCCAATTGATATGCATAATATAATTAATACAATCCTCTCTCTCTGGTGCGTATACTCCAAGTACACAGTTGATCCCTTTAGTCTAGACCTGTGCAAACGACCCGCGGCCCGCAAAACCCGCCCAAACCCGCCCGTTCTGGGTTGGGCTTGGACATACATATTTTACTTTAAGCCCGGCCCGGCCCGAACCCGTAGAAGCCCGAGTTAATGATGGGTTGGGCTTGGGAATAACTATAAAACCCATCACTGGCCCGGCTCGGCCCGGATAATTTTATAATATATACTTTTATATTTTTATTTATATAATTATATACTAAATATTTAATCTGAACCATTGAAAAACTTATAGAAGATCTTCACCATTATAATTTCTCTATGAATGCTATCTGTAAATTAAATTTATCTATGAATACTATTTATAAATTAAATTTGTTTAAAATAAGTTATATTAGAAAAAATATAAACATTTATTTGATGGGCTAGTTGGGCTGGGCTTGGGAATGAGGTTCAATTGCCCAGCCCAGCCCGACCCGAGCCCGATGTAAAATTAGTGCGGGCAGGGCTGGGCTTGGACAAGAGATTTTTATATCAAACCCGATGTAGCCCGGCCCGAACCCGGTCCAGCCCGACCTATGAACAGGTCTACTTTAGTCCGAGTTCAGACGTTCAATGTGTACGATCCTGTGAGCCCATCTTTATGTTGGAAGTGGGCCTTTGGCCCAGAAACTGTAAGCGGGCTCTAGCAAGCCACTACAGCTCCTAATTAAAATGGAGATAGCAGTCCAACTGAAATCATAACCCTATAGTTTAAACTTGTACATCCCATGTCATTGATATCGGTGTCCAACACAAAGGCATGGATTAATCACCCTCTTTTGTGTCCGGGCATTTACTTGATCCTGAATGAACTGATGCTCACAAACAAGTTCCAACTTGTTTCGGTGTGGCCACACTCTTATCAGTTGCATTCATTAAGAGCTCGGTGATATCTTCTCAGTGGACTACTGAGTGACATTCCCTTCTATATATCCATAGCATTTCCATGTTCACTAACATACCCGAATGTACCCATACTTGGCACCCTGTTACAGGCCCTTTAGGTGTACACCAAAGTATGCCACTTCACATGCAGCACCATCATATGGTCAGGTCAAAGGATCTACACAAGTACTACACGAGAATCACTTGTGATACTTTACCATGTGGATTTCTAGGTTAATGGATCTATCTAGTACCATGCCCCTTTTTCATGTACCCATTGACTTGGTTGATATCCCATGTCCAATCGCGGGTAAGACATCGCCATACAACCAAGCTAATGATAGTCTCTAGTTCCATTCATTCCCATGACTGGAATAGACTATGGATCTCTATATGGTCATATCGTTTTCCCTATCCATGATCTTACTGCCAAGTGCATGACACTTGTCAACATGGATATGGATATGTCCATTGGATACTTTATTTAAAACATAGCACAAGATATATAATAAATAAATTGATGCCTTTATTTAATGACACAAAATGTGTAATACATAAATCCAATAAATGTACAATACAAATACAAGGACCAATGCCTCGGGACTAGGGTACATCCAACAATATACATTATGAATTGGCTGTAAAGTTTCTTCAACATCAACAGTCTTGTCACAAGAATCATAATCTACTACTTCAACACAAACATAATCTTCATCATAAATTGGCGGTAATGAGAAATCAAAGACTTTACCTTCTCCAAGCTTTGATTCTTAAGAGAAATTACTCCATTCTTTCTCTCATAAAACTCTTCAAGCTCCACATCACCAAAATGAATATTCCTTTGCATTTTTTTCACTACCCAAGAGCAAACTAAGCTCTGATATCAATTGATGCAACAGCAAAATTCACAATTGATGATACAAACTGAAAGGGGTTGTTGAGTCTAAGAATATCCAAACCCTAACAACTATTTCAAATTATTGATTCGCAAGTTGAATACCTAAGAATGAAATTAACTGAGGCAGTGGGATAATTACTAAAATCCGTTGATCGCGCACGATACCGGAAGTTAGCCTTCTATAGCCTCAATTTATAGGGAATAGGAATTGGAACAAATTTGAAATTTTATTAATCATCAAAACTAACTATTACAAACTACATTATAGCCTATTTATAGGCAAACTATTCTAAATATAATAAAACTCCTAAATAATAAAAAAATTCTAAATAGTCTACACTTCCTAATTAGACTAAATAAGAAAAAATACTAAATAAATTAATATACAAACAAAGTAGGAATCCTTATCAATTTAGGATCCTTAGAATAAAATCAGTTCCTAATCCAAATTATAAAATAATTGTAATTAAAATAAAGATACAATATAGAATATATCTTTAATTTCTTTCCATGACAAGTAACTGTTTCCAAGTTGAATTACTAATCCTTTTTATTATTTACGGCCCGCATCAGATACCCTAAATGTCCTCTAATAAGTGCATTTTATGTACGTATTCTGCCTTTGTTTATAAGTTTTAATTACTATATTATTGGTTAATTTAGGTGGATTTACTTCATTTTGTGTCATTATTCGTGCTAGGGGCCTTGGAGTTGGAATTGAGTTTAAAGTGTCAATTTTGGGAGCTTGGAATGCATAAAAGATGAAGTTGTAACGTCATAACCCATGAGCATGGCTTGTGGTGTGTTGCTGATGTTGAAAATGGACAAAAAAGCTGTTTTGCATATGCCAAGATCATGGCTTAAGGGAGCTACGAATTTATAGAGTTTTTATTGGATTAGAAGACTTCTTAATTAGTTTTTATTTTACTTATTTCAGCCTTTTTGTAATTGGATTTTAGGATATTTTTATTTTTATTCCTAGAATAACTCTAATTAGATTTTTCCTACAAATCTTAATTAGAGTTATTTCCTCTTTAGGTCTCTTTCCTTAGTTGATGGGGATTAAAAGAGTTTAGGTGGAGAAAACTTTCTCTTATTCTTCTCCAATTTTTTGAACGTGAATATTGGAAACCTTCTTCTTCTTCTTCTTTTTAGCGTTTTCATTCTCCGCCATGAAGAACTAAACCCTAATTTATAGCTAGGGGGATTTAAGTCTTAAATAATTGATTGTGAGATCCTTTTGTACTTAACTTTATTTTTTTCATTTAGGTAATTAATTCAATTATGTTCTTATTCGTATTGCATGAATTATTTAGATTATTTTAATTAATTACTTGTGATTGATTTGCTATCTAGGTGGTTAAATATGTAATCGTTTTTCATCTAGAATATGTAGGGCATAACATGATTAATTATGGACATGTTTTTAATCATGTTGTGAATTGAATTGATATGCTTTAGATAATACCCCTTGTGTGATTGTTGAGTAGAATTAGTGTTTCTTTCATGTGTATTGTAATTGACTGAATCAAATTCTAAATCTTGTTTAGGACTGTTTGTTCAATTAGGGATAATTAACAAACTTTTCTTAGTCATCGAATTTGTAAGAAGAAACTACGTAATCTAGCGCTTTGTCAATAACTATAGCTAATTTATTTGAATGATTTGATGTTATATTTGGAATATGATCAATGATCAATCGGTTCAAATTGAGACTCAGATCATCCCTCTACCTGATATTCATCTCATATAGATTTGCCACCAATTTACTTTTGTTTTTGCTATTTTTACAATTAATTGCAATCTACAAACCACATTTTACTTTTCTTTGTTTAAATTTTAGAAGAAATAGCTCACCTAATACCTGTGGATATGATCCTGCTTCACACTTGCTACAAAATTTGGTTCTAAAGAGTAGGTATTTATTTTTGGTGTGCTCAGCACGCATCAAAATTTGGTGATGTTGTCTAGGATTGGTGTTTTAATAGATTTATTTCTTCTAATCGTGTGCTTTTTAGTGTATGCCTCGTTCTACTCATACAGGTGAATTTGAATTTGATCCTGAAATAGAAAAAATTGCTAGTCAATTGAGGAAGTAGACAAAGGAAAAAGAGCCAAAATCACCTGAATTGGACTTGGTAACTGATTTGTCAGAATCAACTGAGAGTGAATCAGAGGAAGAGGAAGAAGTAGAGATGGCTATTATGTAACAAACATTGAGAACCATGGCTGAACCAGATATGAATCAACAACCTCTTTGCATATTGTATCTAGAAAATGAGGTAAATTTTGATTTGAAATCTGGTTTAATTCATTTATTGCCTACTTTCTGTGGATTTTCAGGTGAGGATCCACACAAACATCTTAAGGAGCTCCATGTGGTATGTTCGAGTATGAAACCATCGACGAATGCGGTCTCCATTGAGCAAGTGAAAATGGGAGCCTTTCCATATTCACTAACTAATAAAGCTAAGAACTGGTTGTACTACCTCCTACCCGGGTCAATCACAACTTGGGGTGAAATGAAGAAGCAGTTTCTTGAGAAATTCTTTTCAGCTTCACGAGTCTCTTCAATCTATAAGGATATATCGAGCATTCACCAATACGCTAGGGAGAATCTTTATAAGTACTGGGAAAGATTTAATCAGCTTTGCACCAGTTGTCTGAATCATCTGATAAAAGACCAATTTTTACTTCAATATTTTTATGAAAGTTTAACTTTATCTGACAAGAATCTGATTGATGCATTCAATGGTGGATCCTTAGCAGATAAGATGATCACTAGTGCAAGGGAGCTTATTACAAGAGTAGCCACCAATACTCAACAATTTGGCACCCAACAGATCATCATGTGCAGAAAGTGAATGAAGTAAATACTTCTACTCTTGAACAACGAATTGACAATATTACTTCACTTATGTAGAAAGCATTCTTTGGGAATGCTTAGCAAGTGAAAGCTTGTGGAATTTGTTCAAGTGAAGACCATCCAACTGATGCATATACTCTCAAAGAGGAGGAACACGTGAATGCTGTGAGCGGACGACGCATTTTCGACGGGACGCAAGACTCCCTTTCGGAAGTGTCGCCTCGATTTCGGGCGGGACCCTCCCTCGCGTGGGGTTTTTAGATTGGAAATTCATTTTTGGAAGATTAATTATTTCGTAAAAGAATCGAGACCTAAATCTCGATAAAAAGTATAGGAGTCGCCACCCGGCTCAGCTCAACCGAGAAATTACAGTGTAGCTGAACCAAAGCGGGAACTGCCACACTTTTCAGAGTTCTAGGTTCGGACAAGTCCCTTGTTTCATGTCTAATCAAAATAAATTGGCCAATGTTCTATAATGACACTTTAAATTGCTAAAATTGATTTTATTGAATAATAACATGCGGCGCGCATACATGATAATACAAAATAAAAGTAAGAAATAAATATTTAAAAGGCTTACAACCCAATTGAAAGAAAAATAAAAACTCTCGGCCTCACAATACAAGCGCCTAAAATACACGAGAATCTAGGAAAAATTACAATCGCCTAAAATACATGAGTTGATCTATTGAATACATAAAAAATAAAAATAAAGAAATTAAAGCTGCAAAACAAATGGTTAGCACAGATATATAGCACACCATACGTAGGATTCAAGTTGGACAGAATTGGGAATTTTAGAGTTCGGGGTCATGCATTTGGGGGTAACCGGGTCGGCCCAGTCGGCCTGCCCGATTAGACCTGAAAAACATTTTGAAACGTCCCTGTATTTTTGGTTTTGTGAGAAAATCATTTTGAAAACGTTTTTCCGCTTTATTTGAATTTAGCATACGAGGTGGGTCGGTTTTCGGGAGAGTCGGGTCTCTGTCGTGGTTCTGTTCTAAATGCAAAAACACCGAAAAATAAACTAGGGTCGTGAATGCACACTCTGAAATTCATTTTTGGTGATTTTTTATTTTTCAAGATTTTTTATTTTTCTGAATTTTCTTATTTTTATGAAATTTTTGGGGTTTTATGAATTTTTTTTGGATTTTTAGGGAATTCTGTTTCTGGCCGAGAACTACAGTCGTGCGACTGTAGTCCTACCTTAAGTAGAAATCGCCAAAAAGCTTAAAATGAAGGACTAAAACTGGGAAAAATAACAACAGTGGTACGACTATAGTTCAAATGGCACGACTGTAATTACAGTCATGCCCCTTTTCTTTGTGACAAGAACAGTCGTATGACTATTCTTAATTTTCCTGAAACAGAAATGAACAAAGTTGAATAAAAATGCACAAAATCAACCAAAACACCCAGAAAGCAGGAAAAAGAGAAGGGAAAAGAAGTGCATACCTCTTAGAAGCTAATCCAACGTCGAATTGACCCCTAGCGTCGCTCCAATCCATTGAAATTTGCTCCTTTCCTTGAGATTGAGGTTTGAGGAACTTGTCCAAAACAATCCCAAATGTCACGAATTCTGGTAGTTTAAATCCCAGATTTTGGCACGTTTGTGAAGTCAAGTTATTAACCTAGGATTTCTAACTCGTTTTTAGTATTAACTCTCTGAATCTTAGAAGAAAAGAGTTGAAGAATGTAAGTTTTTGTTTTTCCTTTTCTTTTTTCTTCTCTCTTTAAATTTTTTTCCCTCAATTCTCTCCCCAAAAGTCCTTTTTCTCTTCTTTTCTTCTGCCTTTTATCTCCCCTGCTTCCCAGAAAATCTTGAGCATTAAATACTCAAGATTTTCTCCCATTTTTTAATTCAAGGGGTATGGGTTCTGCAATCTGCCCTCAAAATAACAGTCGTACGACTGTAATCAAAATACCATGACTGTAATTATAGTCGTGGTAATCAAGGCTGCTTCTTTTTTTTTTTGGAGACCCGGAAAATTCCGTGTTCACAGGCTGCCCCTCGTGTAGCTAAAGTTCGATCCTTTGCACGGATTTAGGTACACGATAAAGAACACGGTATTAAAGGTAGTGTGCACGTGTGTGGCTTGTGGCTTGATTTCATGAGACTTTTGGTAGATAGGTGGTTTCTTATGATCCCTTTTCATATAAGAAAGACGCCGGGGAAATACGATTCTTAGAGCCAAGCGGTTCCCTATGATCATTTTTCGCATAAGGAGGACGCTAGCAAAAACATGACTTTTGAGACCCGATAGCCACGTACGACCTACCATACAGAGCCATGGTGTTTGTAGTGTGCAATTGGTGAGCATATTTATTCCTTGATCGATAATTTTGAAACAAAAATTTTTGCCCTTTTGATCAAGAATAAACACGGGTAGATGCATCTCTGGTTACCTTTTATAGTCATATAAGATTGAAATTTGTGAAAGTGACAGCCGTGTGCGACTTGGCGCACTGAACGGACTGACACGGAAATTCTGGTTCTATTTTAAAGTCGTGGTGGACTGAGATTTGGTGAAGGGTGTGACAGCCATGTGCGAGTTAGCCCACTCAACGGATTGACATGGGAATTTTGGTTCCGTTTTAAAGTCGCGGTGGACTGAGATTGGTGAAAGGTGTGATAGCCGTGTGCGACTTGGCGCACTCAACGGACTGACACGGGAATTCTAGTTCCGTTTTAAAGTCACAGTGGACTGAGATTGGTGAAAGGTGTGTCAGCCGTGTGCGACTAGGCGCACTCAACGAACTGGCACAGAAATTTGGGTTCCGTTTTATAGTCGTGGTGGACTGAGATTTGTGAAGGGTGTGACAGTCGTGTGCGACTTGGCACACTCAACGAACTGGCATGGAAATTCTGGTTTCGTTTTATAGTCGTGGTGGACTGAGATTTGGTGAAGGGTGTGACAGCCATGTGCGACTTGGCGCACTCAACGGATTGACATGGCAACTCTGGTTCCGTTTTAAAGTCGCAGTGGACTGAGATTGGTGAAAGGTGTGACAGCCGTGTGTGACTTGGCGCACTCAACTGACTGACACGGGAATTCTGGTTCCGTTTTAAAGTCGCGGTGGACTGAGATTGGTGAAAGGTGTGTCAGTCGTGTGCGACTAGGTGCACTTAACGAACTGGCACGGAAATTCGGGTTCCATTTTATAGTAGTGGTGGACTGAGATTTGTGAAGGGTGTGACAGTCATGTGCGACTTGGCGCACTCAATGAACTGGCACAGAAATTCTGGTTCCGTTTTATAGTCGTGGTGGACTGAGATTTGTGAAGGATGTGACATTCGTGTGCGACTTGGCGCACTCAATGAACTGGCATGGAAATTCTGGTTCCGTTTTAAAGTCGTGGTGGACTGAGATTTGGCGAAGATGTGAGGCAATCGGGTATGACTTGGCATATAGGATGTGTCGAAAATGCAATTTTGAGAAATTATACTTATAGTGAATTCTTCGCGATTTTTCTCGGGTTTCGTGCCCTTTGGATGAGGTGGACCGTCGCAAGAAAAATTAATCGCTGATGGATTAGCCCTGAGATCCCTTTTGTGAGTTTTTCAAATGGATACGACCATCCTCGGTACATAGAGCATTTCAGGATCAGACTCGGGATGGAGATCCTGATTTTGCTACAGATGGGCTCCCATCTGTGTACCACCCAGGTTGGTATCCCAAATTCGAATTTTGATTTTGAGTTTTTGAATATTTGAATCTGATTTGGAATATTTTACTACTTTCGGGGTTGATTGATTGAGTAGAATGTATGCCAGGAGCCCCCTGTAGTTAATAGGAACACAAAACTAGGAAAAACGAGTTAGAAACCATGAAAATCGCATAAATTTTGAAATCTGTTCGCAGGTGTATGAACAGTCGTGCGACTGTTCATGCAAATTATGAACAGTCGTATGACTATAGGGTGAACAGTCGTGCGACTGTATCCACGCTCGTGCCATGCGTGATACAGTCGTACGACTGTAGCCTTTTTTTTTTAATAATGAATAATGAATGATTTATGCATTTCCTTTTTGGATTGATATTAATTATGTTGATATTATGCAAAAATTGAATATGTATGCATTATACTTCCCGAATATGTAGGGTCATTCGATTTCCGGCGGCGGAAATCTCTCCTTGCCTCGGGTCTGGTGGGACTGCCTTCCCAAGTCTGTGAGGGCTCGGGTTAGGATCTTGGGTCTTGAGACCTTTATCATGTCGCTGCCGACGAGTACGCTGCACACTACCCACACCGTGTTGACGGCTTTGTGTGAGAGGTGGGTTTGCACTACCCATACATTTCATTTGCCCATCGGGGAGTTCACCGTCACTCCCTCGGACTTCACCGCGATCACTGGTTTCGGGTTCGGTGGGACCCCGATCAGCTTCAACTGCTATTTGACTCGTTATCAGCTAGAGGACGATTATATCGGCAGGTTGATTGGCTGCACCCCTGAGAAGGGGAAGATTCTATGCTCCAGGGTGGAGGCTTATTGGGCTATTCGTCCAGACCTGTCCGAGGAGGACGTGGAGCGGTGTGCTCAGGCTTATATGCTTGTCTTGTTATCATGCACACTTTTTCCCACTAGGCAGAGCACTTGCAATATGACACTGCTGCCGACTCTGGTGGATTTGGCTGCCTTTCCTTCTTTGGATTGGGCTCAAGCTGTATTGGGGCAGCTGTACTATGGATTTGACCTGTGTGCCAGGGGGAGGTAGCAGGAGATCCTCGGCTTTTGGATCGGCCTTCTGGTATTGTCTTTTTTTTTTAACCCTTTTATTAATTACAGATTTGGGCCTTCGAGCCGCCGGAGCTGAGGGACATCCAGGATGACGACTAGCCTACCGTTCTGCACTGCTGGATGCAGGGGTGGCAGGGCATCGGCCGTGACTTGTGGGAGGTTAGGCAAGGTTTGCTTGATGCTTCCTGGCAGAGGGTAAGCAAACAAAGCTCGTTAATAAGAAAAAATTTAATTTAACTTTTATTTACCTGTGTTAAATTTCTCTTATTGTATTTTTACAGATCCAGCACCATCCGTGGCATGGTCAGGGCGCCATTTCTTTACTCGTGCGGACATCTACGCGGTTTGACGACCGTCGATTTGTCTTGGAGTGATCGATGTCCTAGGAGTGGTACCTGGGTGAGCGTCTTCGTTTATCCGACCACGTGGACGGCCCTGTTGGTCGGCTTGTACCTCCACCGCTTCCGCTCGCTCTGTTCTGGCCCTATTTTACCGATCCTGCTGTGGATCCTGATATTTTTGGGGATGGGCAGTGATTATTTGGTAGTTATCCGCTAGTGTCTGCTGCTAGTTGCGGGTGATGCGCCGGCGGCCCCTCCCACTCGTCAGGTATTTACTTCCCCTTCTTCTTCTTCTTCTTTTTCTTTTTTTTTTACTGTTCTTCCATTTGTAGGTCAAGAGGCGCAGGGGGTCCAGTTCTGCTTAGCCGAGTGGCCCTGCAGGCGAGGGTGCTGAGACTGCCACTACTGGTGGGCACGTTCCGGTTCAGGATAGGAGCCACCCTGTGTATGCTGGTAGAGCCGCAGCCTCAGCTTCTCAGGCTGCAGGTGTGGTGGAGGGTCACTTGATGACCGAGCTTAGGATCGCCTTCAGCATGATGGGGCTAGATGGCGGCCATTCTTATAGGTCGTGGCCGGTTCATCGTGAGCAGCCACTTACATTTGCTCCAGTGGACACCACCCATGTATGTTTTTTTTTTTTTTGACTTTCTGGTATGTTATAGGTTCCTCGGGCTCAGATGGAGGATATAGCATATCAGTACTTGGGCTTGGAGACCTTTCTCATTCAGGAGAATGCCATCTGGGCGGTAAGCATTCTACAATCCCTGCATTATCTCATGATTTATGTAATGCATGAATGAATATGTATGTATGTATGCATGTTAATTTATATTGTTATTTTGCAGACTCGAGTGTAGATGTTCCAGGACCAGGCCAGACAGGCTACTGCTTTTGAGGCTTGGGCCTTGGCTTCGGCCCAGGAGGCGGATCGGATGAGAGCTGACGTAGTCAGGTTGTAGGCTGAGCTGACCTGAGTGCGGGAGGACTTTGACTCCTATAGGGCTACACATCAGAGTGAGTCCGAGGAGGAGGATGAGGGAGAGGGATAGGATGAGAGTTAGATAGAGTGCTCTGTTTCACACTTTGTTTTTTTTAATTGTATTGGATTGCTGTACACAACATGAACTTCATTTTTTTTTATATTATGGGACTTAGATGCAACAACCTACTGATGGATGTTTATGTGTAATGGCACGATGTATGCGATGTGAACGTCTAAGCAGAATATCAAACACGCATAATATCATTAAGATGACATCATAATGAGTATAATAGGGAAATTAACGGTGATTCTAGCTTTAGACATCACCCTCTTCTTGTTACTAACACGTCCTCTTGGTTTTCCGCGTCAGAAATTTTCTCTTTATGATTTTTTTTGAATGGTCCAAGAGTTCTGTGCGAGCATTCCAACCGAATTGATCTCTCTGTATGAATCCCTTTTGAGATTGAAAAGCACACCTTGACAATGCTCGTTAGAAGTCGTGAGAACGTTGCTGATGATGACATCCAGTGGTTTGGCCTTTAACTGCCCTTAGTATTAGAGGTTTGTATTTGGGGTATAAAACACTGAATCAGACATGGTTCGCTGCGTGCTATCACCCGTATGTGGACATTGACATGCAATGACATGACGAATGCATATTGAACATCAAAATTGAATATAAAACATCTATGACATAATGAATATGGAGGCATTAGGAAAATCCGAAGTGCGGCTTTATTTTTGATTAATGCCCCTTCAAATTACCAATATGTCCTTTCGGTTTTCCATATTGGAGTTTTTTTTTAACATGTGACAGAGCGTACAGCTGAGCACTGAACTACATCAATTGATTACCCACTGGATCCTCCAAGAGTTTAACCTCATATGCATGTTTCCAATTCACCTCAAATTCCAACTCGAGCATAGTTCTCAAAGATGAACATAGCTTTTAATCCTTCAAAGTACGGGCTCAGAAGATAAAAGAACCATCGGTGAGTAGTCACTTCCGTTGTGGCCGAATACTGAGCTCTTGAAATGGTTGGTAAATGCAACTTTCTTTTAGACATTGTCGTAGCAGGCTTTGCAAGTCCTCCCGTTCACGATTGTTGAAGGGTTTGTAAAACCTGGCTGCCCCAACACTGTTGGTGAAGTTCATGAGTGCATAACTAATATTTCCTCCAATCCGGGAGTCCATAGGCAAATAGAGGGAATCATAAGTAGACTGTTCTTTGGGCTTGAACGGAGGGTAACGGGTGTTGAAGGTATGGATGAAGACTGAGATGGGGAGTGTTTTGGGTTTGAAGATATATAGGAGTCCAAATCTTTCACAGGTTGTTTGAGAATGAGAAAGTCCAAATCCTTCACAGAAAGGGTGCGAAAGATCCGTTGGCAATGAAAATTAAGATGGTGAGTCATTCTCGTGTTAACTGGAGCTGCCATATGAGAAAGAAACTCTTCTGTCTGTACTGATCCTTTTTTTTGAAGGAACTAAATCAAAGCCACAGCCATCTTTTGGTTTTCCTGCTGCATTCAAATTCGTGCATGTCATGCGTGCTTAATATGCCTTTTTTGATGAACAATGTATGCGTAATGTCATGTGCACAGGAATGTCATGCAAACAAGATTATACATGCACTACAACTAAGGAATGATTTAGAGTTTTACAATAAGATGGATGGTGAAGGTCACTTGAACTTCTTGGTGGTTGGTGCTTTGGATAAGTTTGGGTTTTTATTTCGGGGTTTTGGTATAAGGTACTTTCTGGGTATGAGACCAAGTTTTTTTTTTTTTGTGATTGCCTCAAGGAGGGCTTTTGGTTCGGTTTTGCCTCTAGGAGGGCTTTCTTGGTTCGGGTGCCTCAAGGAGAGCTTTTTGGTTTGATTTTGCCTATAGGAGGGCTTTCTGGTTTGATTTTGCCTCTAGGAGGGCTTTTTAGGTTTGGGTGCCTCAAGAAGGATTTTTGATCTGGTTTTGCCTCAAGGAGGGCTTTCTGGTTTGATTTTGCCTCAAGGAGGGCTTTTTAGGTTTGGGTATCGTGTGTGCCTTTTAAGTTGAAGCTCTGGGGCAGGATTGGTAGTGTCTTTCAAGGATTGTTGAGTTGAATCAGTAGATGCCTTGGCCGGAGTGGTACCATCGTATCATTTTATCTATCTCACAAGCTCACCTTTCAAGAGAGAGTTCATTCAGGACCAGGTTCACTTTTAGGTTCCCCACAATACTCAAAATGATGTCATGCATTTTGATATTATGTGCGTTAGATATGTCGTGTCAGATGGTCAAATGCATGTATAATGCCATGGACAAGTAAGCATCACATAGGTAAGAAGAAAATAACTTTCATTGCATTCATGATGAATTCAATACATCCCATAAACAAAACGAGTCCCTTGTAAAAAGGGAATCTCCAAGAGGCATTGATCTCACAGAATCCGATTATTTTTCCATTTGGTCACCATTTCAGCTTCATCATCTTTAAACCACTCTTATCAAAGAAGACTCTGAAGTTCTTCATCATATTCTTCTCCTCGGGAGACTTGAGAAGTTTCCTTGGTGGTCTCCCTGATTGCCCCTGGTTGTTTATCAGAGAAAGCCGAGGTTTCCAATTTTCCATCGTCGACCAGCTTCTGGATCTCTTTTCTTAAAGCAAAACAATCATAGGTCCGATGGCCCAGCACCACATGATAGCTGCAGAAATTGTTCTTTTGTGCTTTTACTGGCTCTACAAATGGCCTGATACTCTGTAGGTGACCCTCATCTCTACATCTGAGGAACAGCTTGCCTAATGAGTCAGCCCATGGAGAAATGCCCTTTCCGCTACTCACGGTAAGTGAGTTTTTGGTATGCCGTGGAATGAAGTCGGTGCCAACATCCATCTTAAGGGGCTTTTTCAGTTCTATCTCATCAGTCAGCCTTGGCAAACCCGAATCTTGGAGAGAGGGCCTTCCAAGGTGTCGAGGGTGAATGTTAGCAAACTGGGCATTCTGTTTCTCGTTAGCATCATCAGTGTTGGAGTCTGAGAATATCACATTTTTCATCTTCCCTTCGAGTTCTGCCACTCGTGCTTCCAATTCGGTGCACCTTGCCGTCAGTCTTTCTACTCTGCCAAGATCATCTCCCAGCACTTCTCTCAACATTGCTGCCGCTTCCTTCCTGACTGCCTTTCGGAACCGTGATGAGACGATATGATTCTCCACGATATCCGTTATTGAGTTGAAGTTCATTGGGTTTGCCATTCCCGAAATCTTTTCCTTTTTCCCTCTGATAAGAACACTTATTAGCATTGACGGCGCATACTCATGAAGAATACCAAATCACAGATGATGTAGTCATGGATGCATGATGAGATATGTATATGCATGAATGATGAGTTGCATATATGATGTCACGAGGGAGATGATGATGAGGATGATGATTTTCTTTTTTTGGGACATTCCAAGAACACCCGATGCCATGCAAGAGATAATGCGAAAAGACCATGTGTGGACCGCCACACAAACAGAGGTTCGGCGCTTTTGGAGCACCTAGTGAATGTCGGGAAATGATGGCGTGTGTGCCAATACACGGACAGAGTTTCGACACCTTGTAGGTTTATGAGATGAAGTGGAATGGTCACATAGGGGCCGGCCCATGGACAGAGTTCTGATGCTTTTGAGGCATATGATATGCGATGATGTTTATAGACAAGTCACGTGTAGGTAAGGACACGGACGGAAGTTCGGCGTTCATTGAATGCCTTTCATGATTCAGTAATGTTATGAAATGCCCCTAGATGCGTAATAATCTGACACTCGTGGAGCACCTCAAATGATACCATAATGTCATGTAACAATCTGAAATGGATCGCGACACACCAATAAAACTTTGGCATTCCCACGGTGCCAATGATGAATGACGTGAAGCCATGCAATGATATCATGTGACCTGCCACATAAAAAGAGACCTAAGACCATTGTGGTATCCGATTGAATGAAATGGTCTAGTGAAATGGCCGAGTGTATTCCGGTACACGCGCAGAACACGGGTAGTTTTAGGACTCCTGATATGTTATGAAATGAAATGACCGTGAAGGGTATCCTTAAAATGTCCTTAATTTAAATGATATGAAATAAAGTGAATGCTTGTGTCACACAAAAATGCAGGTGGCTGCACAAAAATGTGGTTAGGATGCATATAGGCAAAGTTCCGGCGCTCGGGGAGCACCTTGGGTTTTTGTGATATGAAATGAGATGAACATGTGCGTGGCACATGGTCGGGATTTTCAGCGCTTGGGGAGCACTTAAATGATTTGATGCATGAAATGTAATCTTTCGGTGCTTATGGAGCACCTAAATGATTTAATATGTGAAATGAAATTTTTTCAGCGCTCGTGGAGCACCTAAATGCTTTAATGGACGCGATGAATTTTTTCAGCGCTCGTGGAGCACCTAAATGATTTAATGTGTGAAATGAGATTTTTCAGTGCTCGTGGAGCACCTAAATGCATGAAATGTAATTTTTTTTCGGTGCTCGTGGAGCACCTAAATGGTTTAATGTATGTGATGAGATTTTTCAACGCTCGTGGAGCGCCTAAATGATGTAATGCGTGAAATGTAATTTTTCGGCGCTCGTGGAGCACCTAAATGATTTAATGTATGAAATATAATTTTTTCGGCGCTCGTGGGGCACCTAAATGATTTAATGTATGGAATGAGATTTTTTTGCGCTCGTGGAACACCTAAATGATGTAATGGATGCGATGAAATTTTTTGGCGCTCGTGGAGCACCTAAGTGCATGAAATGTAATTTTTTTTGGGCGCTCGTGGAGCACCTAAATGGTATAATGCATGAAATGTAATTATTCGGCGCTCGTGGAGCACCTAAATGATTTAATGTGTGAAATGAGATTTTTCGGCGCTCGTGGAGCACCTAAATGCATGAAATGTAATTTTTTCGGCGCTCGTGGAGCACCTAAGTGATTAAATGAAATGAAATGAATTTTTTCGGTGCTCGTGGAACACCTAAATGATTTAATGAAATGAGGTGAATTTTGTCGGTACTCGTGGAGCACCTAAATGATTTCCTACTTGGTAGGCGGTGTAATATGTGTGGCTCTTATGAGGTTGTTCAAGGTCCGCATGAATGTTTTATGCATGACACGCATTCCCTATGGCTACAAAATAAATTGGTTAATGCTTTATGACATTCAAGTGATGCATATGAATTAATGTTTTCACACAATGAAAAGATGCATAGCTGCAAAAAATGTGGTTAGTGTAAATGTCACGCGGGTGATTAATGTATTTACACACGAAAAGAAAAAAAATGGATATGGCTGTACAAAAGATGTGAGTTAGTGTCATATAAATGCTTTACATGTGGTATGTTATGTTCGTGAAAAAAGTGGATGATGGTACGTTATGAAGGGACAAGAAACACGTAGCATATAGAACACGCAACGTATTTTTCCAACCTTATTCCTCCAAACGTGGTCAATTTGAGAAAATTCTAACCGAGTCCTAGGAGGGGTTCTCTTCGATCACCAACCGGGGATGATGAAGGCGCATTTTAGAAATATTCATACAATTTATTTTGGTATCCTAAGGGAATCCAACTAGGGTTGCTTAAATGAGTTCGGTCCAAAGTTGGGATAACATCAAGGCTCCCATAGCAAAATATACTCCTCACTTCTCCCCACTCAAGGTCCAAATAAAACTTTGGCATCCCCACGGTGCCAATGATGAATGACGTGAAGCCATGTAATGATATCGTGTGACCTGCCACACGAAAAAAGACCTAAGACCATTATGGTCTCCTATTGAATGAAATGGTCTAGTGAAGTGGCCGAATGTATTCCGGTACACGGGCAGAACACGGGTAGTTTTAGGACTCCTGATATGTTATGAAATGAAATGACTGTGAAGGGTATCCTCAGAATGTCCTTAATTTAAATGATATGAAATGATGTGAATGCTTGTGTCACACAAAAATGCAAGTGGCTGCACAAAAACGTGGTTAGGATGCATATAGGCAAAGTTTCGACGCTCGGGGAGCACCTTGGGTTTTTATGATATGAAATGATATGAACATGCGCGTGGCACATGGTCGGGATTTTCAGCGCTCGGGGAGCACCTAAATGATTTGATGCATGAAATGTAATCTTTCGGCGCTCGTGGAGCACCTAAATGATTTAATATGTGAAATGAAATTTTTTCAGCGCTCGTGGAGCACCTAAATGCTTTAATGGACACGATGAATTTTTTCAGTGCTCGTGGAGCACCTAAATGATTTAATGTGTGAAATGAGATTTTTCAGCGCTCGTGGAGCACCTAAATGCATGAAATGTAATTTTTTTTTCTGTGCTTGTGGAGCACCTAAATGGCTTAATATATGTGATGAGATTTTTAGGGATTTCTGTTTCTGGCCGAGAACTACAGTCGTGCGACTGTAGTCCTACCTTAAGCAGAAATCACCAAAAAGCTTAAAATGAAGGACTAAAACTGGGAAAAATAACAACAGTGGTACGACTATAGTTCAAATGGCACGACTGTAATTACACTCGTGCCCCTGTTCTTTGTGACAAGAACAGTCGTACGACTGTTCTTAATTTTCCAGAAACAGAAATGAACAAAGTTGAATAAAAATGCACAAAATCAACCAAAACACCCAGAAAGCAAGAAAAAGAGAAGGGAAAAGAGGTGCATACCTCTTAGAAGCTAATCCAACGTCGAATTGACCCTTGGCGTCGCTCCAATCCACTGAAATTTACTCCTTTTCCTTGAGATTGAGGTTTGAGGAACTTGTCCAAAACAATCCCAAATTGCACGGATTCTGATGGTTTAAATCCTAGATTTTGGTGTGTTTGTGAAGTCAAGTTATTAACTTAGGATTTCTAACTCGTTTTTAGTATTAACTCTCTGAATCTTAGAAGAAAAGAGTTGAAGAATGTGAGTTTTTGTTTTTCCTTTTCTTTTTTCTTCTCTCTTCTTTCTCTTTTAAATTTTTTTCCCCTCAATTCTCTCCCCAAAAGTCCTTTTTCTCTTCTTTTCTTCTGCCTTTTATCTCCCCTGCTTCCCGGAAAATCTTGAGCATTAAATGCTCAAGATTTTCCCCCATTTTTTAATCAAGGGGTATGGGTTCTGCAACCTGCCCCTGAAATGACAGTCGTATGACTGTAATATAGTTACAGTCGTACGACTGTAATCAAAACACCATGACTGTAATTACAGTCATGGTAATCAAGGCTGCATCTTTTTTTTTTTTTTTTGAGACCCGAAAAATTCCGTGTTCACATATACTATGGGAAACTTCCAACATCAGCAAAATCAAAGGAGATATGATCCGTATTCACAAACATACAATCCAGGGTGGAGAGATCACCCCAATTTTAGTTATGGTTAGAAATCCAACAATTTCCAGTGACAAAGATTTCAACAAAGGCCACAAGATCATGCACAACTGCCTCCTTCTAAGCCAGCTATGTCTTTGGAGCAAATTATGACTACGCTAGCTACCAACATGCAATAATTCTAAAAAGATGCTAAGACAAGCATATAAAACCTGGAGAACCAAGTAAGTCAACTGTGCACTTTAATGAGTAAGCTGGAATCTCAAGTTTCTAGGCGGTTACCATCACAGCCTGAGATAAACCTGAAGTAGAATGTTGATGCCATTATTTGAAGAGTGGTAAAGAGATATCATCTACTGGAAATTCAAAGCATGAGGAGGAGAAAGAGCTTGAAAAAGAAGAAGTAACTCCTGCACCAACTAAGCCATCAACACCCATTGTCATCCCACCTCCATTCCCCGAGCCGATTCTCAAAATCTCAAAAGGAGGATCGAGAGAAAAAAGGTACTCAACTTGCTTAAAAGTTCAGGTAAATATCCCTCTTCTCGATGCTATTAAATAAATTCCTTGTTATGCCAAATTTTATAAAGAACTATGCATTAACAAGAGGAAATTGAGGGGTAATGAAAGGATTAGTGTAGGGGAGAACATTTCTACTATTATTCAGAGGAAACTCCCTCCAAAAAGTGAAGAACTAAGTATGTTTACTATCCCTTGTAAGATAGGCAGTACTAGAATTAGGAAAGAAATGTTAGATCTTGGAGCTTCTATTAATATCATGTCATGATCTCTTTATACATCTTTAAATGCTGGACCTTTAAAAGAAACTGGTGTGATAGTTCAACTTGTTGATAGATCCAATGCTTATCCTAATGGGGTAATAAAGGATATACTTGTGAAAGTTAATGATTTGGTATTTCCTGTTGATTTTTATGTTTTGGATATGGATGATGATGATTGTCCAATATCGATACCCATTCTCTTAGGAAGACCATTCCTTAAAACTTCTAAAGCTATAATCAACGTGTATGAAGGTAAACTCACTATGGAATTTAATGATGAAATGATTTGCTTCAATATATATGATGCCATGAAATTTTCAAGTGATGAACATTATGATTTAGCCATTGATGTTACTAATGCTGTTGTTCATGGGGTTTTTGATAGAGGAGGCAGTGAAGAAACTCTGCAAGTGAAGCCAAGTGAGAGTTTGGCTCAGAAAGATGATTTGAAGATAGAACCCAAAGCTTCAATTGAAAAATTAGAGGTTTTCTATCTTGGTGAAAGTGGAACTTTTTCGGTTACTGTGACAAAAGGATTGGAAGCACTTAAAGAGGAAGTAATAGTTTGAGTTCTAAAGGAACATAAAGATGTCATTGGGATTACTTGAGTAATCAAAATCGGCATAATATCTGGCCTAAGACAATAAAGAAAGGCGCTCTTTTGGGAGGCAAACCAAATTTAATTTATTTTAGATTAGTTGCTTTAATTTTGTACTTTATTTAATGTTTTTAGTTTAGTATTTTAGGTTTTTAAATAAATTTTAGTCTCTTTTTCATTACCTATAATCATGCTTTAAATTGCTAATTCATTGTTTTTGTTGTGTAGGGATTTTACTTAAGCCAAGATCATGGCTTATGTAATTTTCAGAATCATTAGTTTTTGCCTAAGAGAGTAATTTAAGCCATGATCTAGGGTTGAGGACATAAGTCTTCTGCTTCTTTTTGGGGAGAGCCTATATTTTATATCTTTTTATTTTTATTTTATTAAAAAAAAAGAAAAAAATAAAAAAATATATGAAAAAAAAGATTTTTTTTCCTCTTTTCCTAACCCTAAAACTAAAGCAGATCGTCTCCATTCTTTAGCAGATGTCGCCCTTCATCCCATTTCACCGCCATCTCCATCGTAGCCGTCACATCTTCTCTCCGCCACCAATGGCCCAGACTCACCAACCGCCGGGGCCGAAAATCGCAGGTGAACAAGAACCCAACCGTAGCAACGAAGTCAATCATGCCACCAGTTGCCGGATCTGTTCGTGATGCAAACCGCGTCCCGTCTAGCACCGCCGCCTTCTCCTACGTGACTAGTGTCACCTATGTTTGTCTTTGTTGAGGAACTGCCACCTGTAAATGTGCCTCTCACCACTGATCTGGCCTCTTCTAATCTCAATCCATCCTTCTCTGATGACGGAGATGTGAATGACGGTGATGCAATGATTCCGGTGACTTTGTCAATTCCGGCCAGCAACAAGTCCATAGCCAAAGAAAAAACAATCCTACTCTAGTTTGCAATTTCTTTCACTCTTAATTTATATTTCAAATCTCTGCTTAATTCTATATGTGTTTCCAAATTAACTATGGAAATTGAGATGGAATTAAAGTCATAATTATGCTATAGTTTGTTGATAAAATTTTGAGAATATGTGTAATTGAAATTGTAAAATTTGATTAGATACAATTGGGTGTTTATTGTTGATTTTATGCCATCTGAGATTTTGATAAAGCATATGCAATTATTTTACCTCATTAGTCTTTGTCTTGCTTATTGAGTGTTGCGATTAGTTTATATTAATGTTTGAATTACTATTGAATTTCAATGGCTTATTCATCGTAGTATAAACTTATGTCGTTCTAAGTACACTTGACTGCTTTCTTTGCATTATTGCGACAAGTTGTGCATCAATGAGCTAGAGTTGAGACTAATGTGAGTGAGTTGTATCTGATTCAAGAGCATGATCCCCCTTTCCTTTCTTCTCCATAGTATAATTTGGTTTTCGACATTTATAAACCAAGGGAGTTTTGCTCTAGCTTTCTAGCTTTCTTACTTTCTTTTATTTTGGTTTTATGATTGCTTTGCTTTCTTACACATTAAGGGCTATGTGCAAATTTAACTGTGAGGGAGAGGTTTCACATTATGAAGATTTTGTATGCATATTATTTGAATTGTTTAAATCTCTTACAAACGTAAATTAGCTCCAACTCCTTTAGTATTTGTCATTATTTTTCTTTTTACAGTTGTAGTTCCAAAATCCGTTCTTTATGTCTTATGTACTTGTTAAGGGAGATGTTTGGATGAATGCAGTATGAGGCTCTAATTAGTTGAAATCATTGTGATCATAGGCACTTGAATTGAGATGTATCACTTAGAGACATAAGCTGTATAAGAAACTTATTTTTAATTGACCATAAATGAAGGGATGAAATAGGTAATTTGTGTGATTTTAATTGTGAATGTCCCAGGGTATTGAAATGAAAAAAAATCCAAACAAGAAAAGAGAAAATTCATAAAAAATTTCTATTCCCTTAGCTTGATTTTCGGATCTAAATTACGAATAGTGCTAGTAGCCCCTTAATAAATGTGCTTAGTCGAGTAAGTCGGGTGTATTGTGTTTGCTTCATCTTTGTTATCCATTTGGAAAGGCTGAGTAATATCTTAAGTAAGGTTAAATATTGTGAAAAATAAATAAATAAATGAAGTGAAGTCACAAGGTGATTTATTAATTGCTTGTGCCCTAGGGAATTGTATGCTAAATTAAAACCTATTGGCCTTTGTTTATATGATTGATTGAGGAGCAATTAGAGGTCTATTATCCTAGTGATGCAAATCATATTCTAGTTGTTAATTGAGTAGCTTTGAGTGTATTAAGTTGAGTTAAGTGCCAAGTTTGTTGCGTCTCTCCCTTGATAAGCGTGCTTGATTTATTAGATGAATTCTAGAACTATGATTTTTGCAGCATACTGTGCTTTAATGTGCTTTTAATCGTTTTTGGAGTTGCACATATTTTGTTTGCTTAAGGGCACCCTCCCTTGTAAAGTGACCTCCATACTTCACAATATAATGATTTAACCAAAATTACAATATGGTAAGTTTGAAAAATCATTATATTCAATTGTCATAATGGATTATTATATTTTATTTTGGAAGTTAACCAATTAATACCATAAAATAAAATGACCCGTCAATAAAAATAATTAATATGTAATCCCTACACATTAAATGGTCCGTTACAAAACCGTCTGAACTCCTTAGTGTGCAATCCTGTAGGTCCATCCATATGTTGGTGTTGCTTTTTGTACAAATCTCTTACATAGCTATTGACAATAATTTTTCCAACAATAATTCCATTTAGAGATTAGTGCTCGCAAGAATACGAATCGCAACGTAGTAATAAAAGATCTCGATCGCACGAGGATTATGTATGTACCCTTTAGTTTGTTTTTCTTTGCGTTTATAGAGTATCGAATTATGAAGTAATATGGGAAATTGGGTAAATGGCAAGTTAAATCAATTAAAGTACTAGTTATGAGTTAAGTTGTTTAATATCTACTTACATAAATATACAAGCATTTTATCTTAGATATTCGTTGCACATACATTAATTATCTATTCAATCCTTATGATAAGAGTATGTCAGATAAGTTCTATTTCACCGGGCATATCTAGAAATAGATTTTATTCAATAACTCATAGACAAGTTATCGAATACCTTTGCCAAAATAACTAAAAGTCTTACTACACAATGGCCAAGCTATATTAAGATGATCTCAAATTAATTTAACAAAGTGAAGCAAAACAATCATACATCATAATTTATTCCATCTTAGTAACTAATCAAGACAAAGTAAAATGTGAATTTCTCTATATCTTATTATGAATCTATGTTAATAATGCATACTTGGCGTTAGTCATGCAATGAAGAGTAAGATATAAGAAAACTTATCGATATTGATTTCATAAACATTCAATACATATACAAGTATAACGCTCTCATAAAGGAAAAGCATAAGAATAGACTTAAGAAACTAATTGGGTATAAAACACTCCCTTACGCCTATAGGTATATTGTAACCTTGGGGGTTTCTTTTCTCTATACAGCGATAATACTTGATTCAAGGACCTTACTGTTAGGCTCCTCTTTACGTATACTAAATATTACAAACAACACTTGAACTCTCTAGACACTCTTTCTAACTTTATATACTACAGCTATCCTCCATTTGCCGATTTTTCCTCCCCTTTTTACGATATGGAATTCCTTCTTTATTTATAAGCATTGAAGCATTGTGTCTCTTTGTGAAAGGTTGTGTCGATCCAATGAATGGTTGTGTCTCTTTGTGAAAGGTTGTGTTGATCCAATGAATGGTTGTGTTTCTTGAATACTTCTTCTTGGAAAGTTGTATCTTTTCATGAAGGGTAGTCTTTATCCATAGTGGTGGTTGAAGTCCGAATAGATAAGATTGAATAACTGCTACTGAGTGTATGTCACGATCGTGAGAGAGTGTCGCGGTCGTGATTCACACGGGTTTCTTTGCAAAATGCTGAAGTCAAAGTCTGCCTATGTGCTAGGTCGCGACCGTGATAGGCATCGCGCTCGTGATTTAATTTCTTTATAAATCAAAGTGCTCTTTCGCGCTCGTGATAATGCATTATGATCGTGACACGGGCTAAATCTTGTGTCCTTTTATTCCTTTAGAATTTTCTTTGTTTTTGCTTCCTTTTATAGCTAAATTCCATATATTTGTAAACTTAGACTTTAAAATTGTAAATCATCAAAAACAAGCAATACCAATTTAAAATCTAATATATAATAAGTAAAAACATCTCAAATTCCTTATAGATTATATCATATATAAGTGCCTTTTTAGCACTTATCAAGCCCTTACACTTATCCTGTTTCTTGTCCTCAAGCAAAATATGAATCTCTTGATCATCTTACTTGTGATGACCCAACATACTTAGTCTTTGAAACACAAAATAAAGAGTCTCAACCTTCGACTTCTAAGGCAATTATGAGGCTTTTTGAATTTTAACAACATATATGTATATCCTTCTGTATACTTTTATTAAGTATGGGTATTACCAAAAGATTGTTTTACTAAGCTTAACTTAGAACTATCGACCATAAGTAGAGTTTGTATACACCTTTAACCATGTTCATGCCTTAATCAACTCAATTTCAGCTTACTTAACCAAAGCATATCCGTGAAAGCTTTTCGGGACAAATTTTAGCACACGTTTAGCCATTGTCCTCAAAGCATTTTTAGGTAACCTAGATTTTTTTCTAAGCACTTATGTGTGGTTACGTTTCACTCCATACGACACCTCCCCTTTTATCTCATTTGTTACCACTCATATTACAATTTTTCTTTTCTTGTATTATATATAAGTAGATATTTTTCTTTTATTCTTTATCTCGCTTTTAGTGGTTGCATTTTATGCTCCATACCACTCTCTTTTTTTACATAACACTTTGGTTATTCACTCAATACTCATTTTACAATACCCTCATCTTTTATTGAACAATGCTAAACCGTGTTATGGCTTTAGTTTCCTTAGTTCAATCACTTCAAACTTAGTCTTATAAGGTAGAAAATCATGCATCTTATTGCATTTAAACAAAGATTGCCAATGGATACCTAAACACTTATAGGATTTATTCTTTCGTCTTGCTTTTCAAACTACTTCAACAGTAAACATACTCAATTTTTCAACATTTTACCACTTGAATATGCATACTTTTATAGAATCAAAGCCTCTTATTCCTTAACTTAAGGTGAGATTATCTTCATTTGCATTATCCAAAGATTGTATTAACAAAATCATACACTTCAACTCAAGATAGAAAAAGATGTCATAACCTTTTGACAATCACAAAATAAGATAAAAAAATGCAAGAATACTTGATATTATAATGATATATAAGAATAAAAATTTAAAATTATCCTAATTTTACCCCCCTCCACTTGAATTGCACATTGCCCTTAATGTGTAGGAAAATAAACCAACTTCCAATAACAAACTAAAAACTAGAAAACACTAGAAGTAAAATAAAATAAATTAAGGAAGAAAAAGATAGAAACAACCAAATCGAGCATCCGGTGATCCTGGTGGACTTGGAGTAAACTCAATGTTTTGGCATCGGAAGAACTTGAGAAGCTTCCTTTTTAATGACGCATTCTCTTTCCGCATTTCCTTCTTCTTGCCGAACTTGGTGGACATTTTGGTCCACCGCTTCAACCTTGGTTAGCACTTGTTGCCAACCTTGATTTTCCACTTCTTGCTCTTCATTAGCATTCTCCTCCTCTTCATCATCTTCATCACCTCCTTCATCTTCCCATTGCACTTGCTTCCCCTTGTTCCTAGATCTTGCACCCAAAGGTCCAGCTCCTCCTTCCTCTTCCAAGGTAATGAGAATCTTCTTTGTTCTCTCTTTATAGGAAGTGAATTTGAAAGCTCCATTGATCTCCTTTGCTAATCCAGCATTCTTCATCAATTGCCCATCAAGGAATCGCACTTTTCCTCCATGTTGCAATGTGTAAGGCAATTCTCCTCTAGAGGCCAAAATTAGGGCTGTCATTACATGATTGCCTCCAACTTTCTTCTTGTTGGAATCTGCTGCTTGAGAAATTCCTTCCCAAATATGATCCGTGCAATCCATTTTTCTTCCTTTCACAGCTTGATCTAAGACATATAAGTTTTTTGTTTGCACTTTATTGCTTTCCACCCTACAGAAAATAGAATGGCATAAATACTTGTTCAAATACAAAAGCGCATTACTCTTAATCAAATGATAGGTTGTCAACCCGTCAAAGTTTAATTTAATATCTCCGGTTCCTTATACTGGGTAGTATAGCAAGAACGGGGTCGAACCACAGAGATTAATGCAGGTATATTTATTTACAAAAAAGAAATAAATTTGATTGGATTGAAATAAAAATAAATGAGGTGATTTGAGAAATTGCAGAATGTAAATTAAGACAGAATAAATCAATAGGATGAACAACTAGCCGAGATACTTTTCAGTTTAATTCTGTAATTCAATCACAGACACCAAAGATCCAATTCGATTATCCAAATAGACAGAGTTATAGTTAAAGGCGAAACGCACTCAATAACCAATCTTTTCTTAATTTATTGATAGTTCCAGGAAACGCCTAACTAAACTACTTACCTAAGCAATAGATATTCTCTAAGAAAACTCTAACGAGAATTGACCTGTGGTAGCATTAATCACAAAAAAGACCTCTATCTTAGTTAATGAAATCGGAAACGCCGCAAATCATAAAAACTAAACTATTCAATTCTGTTAACTTTACACGAAGCTAACTTGCCATTATGATAGAACAACAATCACGGATATATTATTCTATTCGGCGATATGCAATACAATCAATCAATTAACTGGCCAAATCAATTTGATTAAATCAATAGCAATATAATAAATTATAATCACAGGAATTGAATAAATATTCGGATAAAAGAATACAATTAAAACATAAGTCTCATGAATCAAATGGAATTAAACTTCTAAGTATCTCAACAAGAAGAGAGTTTAGCTACTCATAACAAAACAAATTCTACCGAAAATCTTCAGGAAAAACATGCAGCCTTGTCCTCTTGATAGCCTCCCAAAACATTTTAGAAGAAGTAAAAACTGTCCCTAAAACCTTCTCCTCACTTTCTTTTATAGGCTCTCCTTCTCTTAACCTAATTAGGAGTCTCTCATTAACCTCCTTAATTACAAGGCCTGCTAGAAATTTAGAGTGTATGGTATTGGGCCCCTCAAAGAGAAATCTGGCTCAAATAAGAAGAAAAAGTCAACAAGGGAGGGTTGACCCGCAAGACCCAAACAAGCAACAGAAAACCTCAGCTAACTTCCTCGATACAGCTCCGATTGGTGTGATTCAAGGTGCTATGGAAAGCTAACGGACAGACGCACAATCTTGCAAAACAAATCTTGAGCTAAAACAGCCTCAAACTCTGTTGAAAATCCAGTTGAAGTTCAAGCTCCAACAAATCCTCTTCTAGCAGCCTTCCTAAAAAGCCAAAATCTACTTCCAAGCACCTAAAAGAGGTAAATAACACTAAATAAGGATAAATAAAATAAAACACACAAACTAATTAAGAAAATAATAAAACTAACACTAAAATGCAAAAATAACTAAGAAAATAAGTTAAAATGTACCTAAATATGCCTATGTGAATATGAGTTATCATCAAACGGTTTGACGAATTCTTTGCTAAGTATTTCTCTAACCCGGTTATACTTTTCCAAAAAAGCATGTGGGTTATATTCAGAAAATGGATAACGCCATCCCTCACTTTCGGTAGGAAAATCAAACCAATTAGTCATCTCTTCATAGCCAACCGTGTACTTGTTACCTTCATTACAGAAGATAATAGCCATTCGATTTTTATCCACATAGCAAAAAGTTGTTAACAACTCCATAATCCAATCACGGTTTAGTGGCAAAAACATTGAAGCAAATTTTGAAAGCTAAAGAACATTCAAAAACCTCTTTATCTCATCATGAATTCCATTATTTATCATAAAGACCTCATGAAGGAAAAACATACCAATGATTTTAATGTTTTTGAATCTTATGAATTGCCTCCCTTCCTTTTCATTACGAATTGGGAAGTTTGCACCATAGGTCTCACGTAAATCCACTAGTTGAGGAGTTCGTGAAGAACTTTGGCCTTTCTTGGTAGCAATTCTCTTTTGCCTCGGCATAGAAAATAATTTGGCTAGGGTTTCGAAGATATTGACTTGAAAGATAAAAGATGAAAAGAATTGTTAGTAGTCTGATTTGTAAAGGAAGTATACTACTTGTGAGTAACAACAAAGAAAAGGGTGCCCTATTTATAGTGAATTTCACCAAAAGACACATCCTTTCATTAATTTAATTCATTAAATATAATAAATTATAGTTATTAACCAATAGGAACAGGTTTTTACTGCTCCAACGGTCATAAAACAGTCAAATTTTGAAAATATGAGCCGATATTACCATTGAATGTAAAAATGAACCGTTTAACTTTCACCTAGGTCACGATCGTGACACGCATGTTGCGATCGTGATCTACACGAGAGATAAAAAAATTTCATAAGAAAAACTGAGTCACGATCGTGATTTGGAAATAGAGTTTTGGAATTTTTGTGCATTATAGTCACGATCGCGATAGAGGGTCACAATCATGACTCGTGCTTAATCTTCATTTCCTTTTTATTTAAATTGCTCAATCATGATCACAGTAATGCATCACGATCATGATTCGCATGGTTCATGAAATTTTAACCTTATTTTTTAATGGAAATAACAAAAACTTACAAATTACACACCAAATTAGATTTATTTATGCAACAACAAACATATGTACATTATATTCTTCTTCATATTTCCTCCCCTACACTTGAAGAACACAAGGTCCTTGTATAAAGAATAAAAAAAGAAAACCACACTTAGAAGAAGAATTACATATAGATAAGCACACCATACTCGATATATATATATATATAGACATAATTAGATAAAAGTAGAATCACTCCTCGAATGACAAGGATGAACACGGAGTGAATGTGAAGTTAGCATTGTTAGCCCAGGAAAGGATTTCATTCTTCAAGGACTTATGTGCTTGATGAATTTGGAAGAGTGTCCTACGCATATTGTTAACTTCATATTACAACTCTCTAATCCGGTCCATGCAATGGATTGCACTTATAGGTTCTGGACCATCCTCCTAATTTATCGGAGAGTCATCAATTGGGTTTTTTCCTTTGTCGTCAATGGTAAATGATTCATAAGGGTCAACTGGACTTAGAGTAGACTTAATGCATTCTATATAAGGCAGGAACATGTGACGCCCTAGATTATCTACCTTAGACAGTCCTTCTTGAATCATCACCATACCATCAAGGAAATTGACACAAGCTCTCGAATCAACATGACATGGAAGTTCTCCCCTTGCGCCTATTACTATTGCGGTCATGATATTTGCACCACCAATCAGCCCATATCTTTGCTTCGATGCATTGTTAATGGCATTGAAGAGAATGTCGCATGAATCAATGGGAGTACCCCTAAATGTGTATTCTAAAACAAAAAGATCAGTCGGACGAACAATGGAACTATCGATCCTGCAAAATAAGGAATGTGCAAGGAACTTGTACAAGTATGTCATTGCCTCATCTTGAATGAGTTTATTTAAAGCATGGCTCGGCACATAACAATGCAAACCAGTCAAGGAACTCCAAATGCTGTCCGGTTTGAAACTAGAAGGCATAATAGCCAAATTTTCTTTTGGAAAACAAAACCATTCAGACATTTGGTCGTACCCTGCGGTATATTCAACTCTATTGTTGCAAAATAGAAAACTACCCCTTGTATTATCCAAAAGATGGAATGTGCATAACATTTCTAATACATAAATATCTTTTTGGGGGAATAACATTGCCCCAAACTTACTCCAACCGAGGTACTGCAAGTACTCGAACACCGCATCTCGGATATCATTGTTAATAAGAAACAAGACATCTAGAAACAACATCCCTCGAAAATCTATTTCCTTCAAACAAGCATACCTCTTCCCTTCATAAGCATTTCGAATAGGGAAAGGTGCTCCATACTCAGCCCTCAAATCAACTCTCCCATTCACATGGTTCACCATTTTTGTGGGAAAAAAGGGTTAATTTGCAGAAAGTTTGAAAGGTTTGAGAATGAAAACTCCACTTTGAAAGTATGATAATCTTAGGGTTTTAATACTTTGAAAGTGAAAAATTCAAAATGGAAAAATATGTATTTATAGTGAAAACATGAAAAGACATGACTTTTGAAGTAGATATGACAGTTAAGAATGGATAAGAATGACAGTTAAGCAATCATGGCCGTTTTAAAGCAAAAATAACCGAAAGTCAAAAATCTGAAAATCCAAGTGTCACGATCACGATTAATTGTCACGATCGTGATTCACTCGAATTACAGTTTTTCATGCATTTCACCAACTTAACACTACTCTACTATAGTATATACTTAACACTAAACTTAAACACTCATCTATATTTATCAATACTTAACTAAAACACACATAAGCAAGAAGAAAACCAAAGTCAAGAAGAGTAACAAGGGTGTAGGGTCGTTCATAAATTGCTCTTGAATGGTATCATCCCATTGCAAATATGGTTTATAACACTGCCCATTAACCTTAAACACATTATTCTTAGAACTCCTTAACTCTAATTCTCCATTACTAAAGAAATTAATAACGATGAATGGTCCATACCAACGTTATTTTAACTTACCCGAAAACAAACGTAACCGAGAATTGTACAAAAGCACTTTATCACCAACATTAAAAGTTTTGGCTTTAATTTTCATATCATGCCACCTCTTAGTATTCTCTTTATAAATCTTAGTGTGAGCACGGGTTTTTCCTGGTCTCGATGATGAGAATCCCCTGATTACTTGCGTACTGGACAAGCTTGAACGGGACTTGAAAGCGACCGGAATGCTGCCTGGGGAAGCTCAAATGACCTAAAAAGCTGGCTATCCACGATCTGAAGCCCTGAAAATGTCTCTCGAATCATTTCTAGGATTCGATCTGCACGTCTGTCTTTCCAAAATTCTGCCCTGACTTTTGGTTGAACCGGGCGGCTCTGGTTTGTTGAACCAGAGCTGACCAACTCTAGTACCAACTAGAGCCGGCCGGCTCTAGTGGTCAAGAACAGTTGCTATGCAAAGCAGAGCAACTTGTCTTGACAGGTCGAAGATTTGGGCAGATTTTCAGGGATTTCTTCAGGCTGATTGATGGAATGAGAGAGGGAGAGAGAGGCAGATAAAAGGAAGAAAAAGAGAGAGAGGGAGGACTTTTGGGGACTTTTGGGTTCTCAAGCAAGAAAACAGAGAGAAAAAGAAAAAAAGAAAGCAGAAGAGAAAAAAAAGAGAAGAAGAAAAGGAGACCGAGAGAAATACCCAGAACAACTCCCACAAACACTCTCATCAAACCCTAAATCAATCCACAAGCATTAACAACACAACCAACAACCTCTACCCATCGATTGGGGATCATTTCAGCTTGGTTTTGGATCATTCTGGGCTGTTGAAGGATTCGGCTGATTGAGTTCCAGTGCACATCCCCAAGTTTTCAATCCGTTTCTTGATGCTTCAAATATCCAAACAACAATCCAGGTAAACTCTGAGAGGCCCTAAAACTTATCTGTATTGATTTTCTGTGCGTTTCTGTCATTTTTGGCAAAATCCAGAACTGGTGCTGCCCATCACAGCCGGCCGGCTGTGCTTCTGAAGAACAGAGCCGGGAACTGGTGCTGCCCATCACAGCCGGCCGGCTGTGCTTCTGAAGAACAGAGCCGGCCGGCTCTAACCCAGAGTCGGCCGACTCTGTTCCTCAGGGACAGATCCCTGATCTGGCCCAATCAGTCGAAACAGCTCGTTTTCCAATTTGATTATTCTGTTAGGATCATTTTCGGCCCGGAATCATCCGTATGTGTTTGTATTTTGATTTTCTAATTATTTTACGTATGGATAATCGGGGTTTTCAGTATTTCCCGGGGTTTATTTCCTGAGTTTCGGGGTCGCTTCATTCGAACCGGATCCATGGTCTATCATTTGCGGACCCCCAAATCCTACAAAATTCCTAGAAAATATTGGAAATAACTAAAGCAATATTTTTATAAATGTTTTTGGTATGTTTATTGCCTTTTAGACCATAGATGGTTTGTATATGTAGGAACCCATACGAACGGGACCCCGAGTTCCGAGATAACCGACTCACGAAAATGGAAAATTGAATGAAATTGAGCCAAAGGGTTTTCCAAAATTGATTTTCCAGCACAAAAATCCACATGGCGTTTCAAAACCGATTTCCAGGTGTAACCGGTCTGACCGGTTGGGTCGAACCGGTTACCCCTAAATGTATGCTCCTTTATCCTAAAATCCCTATTCTGTCCTGATTTGAGTCCTGTTTGTGTTTATATTATAAATTGTGCTAACTAATCTGTTTTGCAGCATTTATTTTTACTTTTGCTGTATTTAATAGATTAATTCATGTACTTAGGCGGTTGTATTTTTAGATTCTCGTGTACTCTAGGTGATTGTAAAAGTGAGGATGAGAGTTTTATATTTTATTCAATTTGATTGTATAATCGGTCTCTATTATTCTTTTGTATATTTGTGTGAATAGTTTAATTTCCCGCAATTTATTTTATGCATTCTTACCTTAGCATCGGTTTAATAAAAATAAACAAATTAGGGTTAGAAAAGATAGTAAATTGAATAAATATGGTTTTATAAATAATAAACGAATACAAGCTTGAGGTTAAGTAGGTAAGTTGCCCGAACCCTGAATCTCTGGATTAGGTACAGCAGTCTGCGTTCGGTAGGGAGCTGTACCGGAATTTCCCGGATGAGCTGATCCGAGTGACGACTCTGTCACTGATCCTGGGATTTAGGTTTCGAGGTCTTTAAGTTAAAAATGGGAAAACGTTTTCTGTAAAATGAATTTCCAAAATTAAATCAATAGTTTTTCCAACTCAACATAAATAAAACCCGTTTTTCCCAAAACATAACTAAACCAAAAATAAATAGCGCTTATTGCTTTTCGTCGAAAAGGTTATCCGCTCACACTTAGCATTTTCATAAACCATAGACCTAATTTCATCTAATTCAGATATTTGCAATAACATATTTTTACCGGCTTGATTCGCATCAAAGTTCAAGGAACAAATAGCCCAATAAGATTTATGTTCTAACTCAATCGGCAAATGACAAGCCTTACCATATATTAAGCGATAAGGAGACATCTTAATGGGAGTCTTATAAGCTATTCGATAAGCCCATAAAGCTTCATCTAGCTTCTTCACCCAATCCTTACGCGAATTAGATACCTTCTTTTCCAAAATCCATTTAAGTTCTCTATTTGAAATTTCTACTTGACCACTAGTTTGGGGATGATATGGAGTTGCAACCTTATGATGAACTCCATATTTTCTCATAAGCGACTCAAATAATTAATTAATAAAATTCATACAACCATCGCTAATTATAGCACGTGGTACCCCAAATCTACTAAATAATTGCTTTAAAAACTTAACAACTATGCTCACATCATTTGTTGGGCATGCACAGGCCTCGACTCATTTGGAAACATGGTCGATAGCTACTAAGATGTAATTCTGCCCTTGAGATACAGGAAAAGGACCTATAAAATCTATTCCCCATACATCAAAGATTTCAACCTTTAACATATTCTTTAGTGGCATCTCATCTTTACGACTAATATGACCAACACATTGACACTTATCACAATGATTAACATAGAAACGAGCATCTTGAAACAAAGTATGCCAATAAAATCCACTTTCCAACACATTGGCAGCTGTTTTATTTGCTGCATGATGGCCTCCATAAGCACTATCATGGCAATGAGATAAAATGGACTCATATTCTGACTCATCAACACATCTCTTAATAATATTATCAGCGCATATCTTAAACAAATAAGGATTGTCCCAAATATAACTTCTTACATCATTAAAGAACTTTTTCCTAGCATTCGCATCTAAGTTATATGGTGTAACATTGGCTTCAAGGTAATTAGCATAGTCAGCATACCAAGGTTCCTTAACATGTTGTACAGCCATTAAACTCTCGTCAGGAAATATTTCATTAATAGTATCAGATTCACCAATAGGACCGTTCTCATCTTCTAACCTAGAAAGATGATCGGCAACCAAATTTTCTGAACCTTTCTTATCACTTAGTTCTCAATCAAATTCTTGCAAAAGTAAGACCCGATGAATAAGGCGTGGCTTAGCATCTTTCTTAGCAAAGAAGTATCGCAAAGCAACATGATCAGTATAAATTATAACTTTAGAACCTAACAAGTAAGATCTAAACTTATCACGTGCAAACACAACAACCAACATTTCTTTTTCCATAGGGAGCTGTACCAGAATTTCCCGGATGAGCTGATTAGGGTGGCGACTGTGTCACTGATCTCGGGATTTAGGTTTCGAGGTCTTTAAGTTAAAAACGGGAAAACATTTTCTATAAAATGAATTTCCAAAATTAAATCAATAGTTTTCCTCACACAACATAAATAAAACCCTTTTTCCCAAAACATCACTAAACCAAAAATAAACAGCGCTTATTGCTTTTTGTCGAAAAGGTCGTCCACTCACAGTGGTGACTCTGCTGGGGATAATGTTTCTTAAAATGTTTTTCTTAAAAACTTAAGGAACTTAGGCAACTATTGAAATATAATCTCGCTTGTATTCGTTTATCGATTTATAAACATCATATTTATTCATACCTTTGCATATTATGACATTTTCTTCTTCTCAACCCCTCGAATACACTCTTTCACCCCGGTTTACCCAAGAAGGTGGCCTACCTCTACCGCCAGGATTGGGGACACCCGACTAGGTAAACCACTCATAGCCCCGCATGACCTTACATCGTGTTCTACGATGGGGAAGTGTTTATTCGCTATGGGAGCCTGTACGACCCTTGGTTTTGACTTTGGCCCATATGTAATGGCTTAGTAATTTCCCCTAGGGTTACCAAAACATAAATTAAAATTGAACAATCGAGTGTGCGCCTTTGGTATCACCCGTTGATGCGAAAGAAACCCAACACCTAGGAAGAATGGTGAAACCAATCGAAAGGAGAAATAAGGTTCGAAGGGAGAGCATATTTTTTGCGTGTGCTAATGTTTGTTCTGTGTTGTTTTTCCTTTTCTTTTTACCTTTCGTGAAGCATCCGAAATACATAATCATCTCATGTGCCATTCTTGATCACGTGTTCATGCAGCCATCTTTAAATACATGTGCATATGTGTGACATTTATGCTGACCACGTCTTCGTGCAGCCACGATATTTTACTCGTATGACATACATATACATCCTGTGTGCCAACATTTCCATAAAACATACACGACATCATTTCGCGTGTCACACATTCTAACCATGTTTTCTTACAGCCACTTATATGTTTGTGTGACATACGCGTCCATTCCATTTCATTCCATCTCACCTATTTGGGGACGTTCTAAGAATGCCCATCATGATCATTTCATTTCATCCCATGTCGGGTACACCAAAACTACCCGATTTCCGCCTGTGCACCGGATTGCACTCGGCCATTTCATAAAATATCATATCATTCAATAGTAGACCGCAATGGTCCTAGATTTGCTTCCGTGTGACAGTTCACACGATGCCATTACATGACATCCTGTTCATTCATCATAGGTGTTCGGGTGACGCCAAGTCTTGTTTGTGCATTATGATTCATATCGAACCATTTCATAACATTGTGAAATCATTCGAGGCGCTCCCCGGGTGCCAGATTATTACACACGTAGGAGTATATCATAACATTATCAAATCATGCAAGGTGTTCCACGAACACCGAACCCTTGTCCGTGTCTCGGGTTACACGCGGCTTTCCTGCAGCATTATTTCATATCACATTGCTTCAAAAGCATCAGAACTCTGTTCGTGGGGCAGTTCCCATGCGACCATTTCATTTCATGCTATCAACCTAGAAAGTATCGAAACTCTGCCCGTGTACCGGCTCACACGTGGCCATTTCATGATAATTCATTAGATGCTCCAAAAGCATCGACTTTTTACTCATATGACGGTCCAAATACGGTTTTCTCTGCGTTATTTTTGCACAGCATTAGGGCATTCTTGGAACTTCCGAAATAAAGAATTCATGCCCATTCTTGTCTCCATTCACGAAACATCAAATGCACACAATCATTTATATGTTATTCATATAATGTTTTGTATAATCATTCCCAAGGCATCAACATTTGTATAGCATTGATACTAACCACATTCTTCTGTAGCCATGATATTTTATTCACATGCACCATATGCATATTGTGTTAATATTTCTATGAAGCATGCAAGGCATTACTTTGTGTGTGTGTTATGTGTACTAATCACGTTTTTGTGTCTCTATGATGCTTTATTTGGGTGACATATGCATTCATCCCTTACATGCATAACATCATCTTGTATGCCATACATCCTAACCACATCTTCTGCAGCCACTTGCATTATGTGTGACATGTGCATTCATACCATTTCATTCCATTACACCTAATAAAGGATGTTCCAGGGATGCCCCATCATGATTATTTCATTTCCTGACGGGTGTCCTAAAGCCACCCGTGTTTTGCCTGTACTCAGGTTTGCACTTGGCCATTCCTCTAGATCATTACATTCATTAGGAGACCACAACGGTCCTAAATCTATGATCATGTGGAGAGTCACATGATAAGCATTACACTACATCTCATCTATCTGTCTGTTCCCGGTGTTAGTGGGATACCGAGATCTTGCTTGTATGTCATGTTCCGTATCGGATTGCTCATAACATTATCAAGTCATCCAGGGTACTCCATGAGTGCCCACTTAGTACACATATAGGGGCATTCCATGACACTACTAAATCATGCAAGGCGTTCCACGATTGCCGAATCTTTGTCTGTGTCTCAAGTTACACGTGACTTGTCTATAACATCATTTCATGTCAGATGCATCAAAAGCATCAGAACTCTGTCTGTGTGTCAGCGCACACACGGCCATTCCATAACATCCATTAGATGCCTCAAAAGCATTAGAACTCTGTCTGTGTGCTGGCCACGCGTGACCATTTCATGACATCCACTAGGTGCTCCAAAGGCATCGAACCTATGCCCGTCCGTGGGATCACACGCGGTCTGTTTGCATTGCCTTTTTACATAGCATAGGGGCATCCGCGGAACGTCCAAAATATATAATAAGGTGAATCATCTTCACTCCTACCTTCACCCGTCTAACATCATTCAATCGCATCAACCCATGACTGTACATCTTATTCATACCTAAACATAAGGCGTTCCTCGAGCGCCAAAAACTCAACCTGTGTGCCAAGCACATTATCTCATATCATTTCATCACATAAAGGTCGAAGGAGCTCGTCGAGTGCCTAAAAAAAAAAACAATTCGCATGCCAAGCACTCTGTTCTGTCTCACCTCATATCATGTTTCATCATCCAAGGTGCTCCCTGAGTGCTGAAGATTACGTTAGATCATTATGTGTATACACACCACCACAGCATTTAACTTCCCTCGCAAGCAATGTCTTGCTTCGACCTGTAGACACCCCAGCTTGTCATTCTTCCCGGGGGCATAACTATGCACCCCATCTCAACTCTCCTCGCAAGCAATGTCTTGCTTCGATCTGTGGACACCCCAGTGTGTCATTCTTCCCGGGGGCATAACTATGCACCCCATCTCAACTCTCCTTGTAAGCAATGTCTTGCTTCGATCCGTGGACACCCCAGTGTGTCATTCTTCCCGGGGGCATAACTATGCACCCCATCTCAACTCTCCTCGCAAGTAATGTCTTGCTTCGATCCGTGGACACCCCAGTGTGTCATTCTTCCCGGGGGTATAACTATGCACCCCATCTCAACTCTCCTCGCAAGCAATGTCTTGCTTCGATCCGTGGACACCCCAGTGTGTCATTCTTCTCGGGGGCATAACTATGCACCCCATCTCAATTCTCCTCACAAGCAATGTCTTGCTTCGATCCGTGGACACCCCAGTGTGTCATTCTTCCCGGGGGTATAACTATGCACCCCATCTCAACTCTCCTCATAAGTAATGTCTTGCTTTGATCTGTGGACACCCCAGTGTGTCATTCTTCCCGGGGGCATAACTATGCACCCCATCTCAACTCTCCTCGCAAGCAATGTCTTGCTTCGATCCATGGACACCCCAGTGTGTCATTCTTCCCGAGGGCATAACTACGCACCCCATCTCAACTCTCCTCGCAAGCAATGTCGTGCTTCGATCTGTGGACACCCCAGTGTGTCATTCTTCCCAGGGGCAAAACTATGCACCCTTACAAGCAATGTCTTGCTTTAACCCGCGGACACCCCAGTGTGTCATTCTTCCTGGGGGCATAACTCTGCACCCCATCTCAACTCTCCTCGCAAGCAATGTCTTGCTTTGATCCGTGGACACCCTAGTGTGTCGTTCTCCCCAGGGGCATAACTATGCACCCTATTACAAGTACTACTTGCCTCAATCCGTGGATGCTCCCGAGTGTCATTTTATCCTTGTGGTGTATATTTATACACCATGTTTTATTTTAGCATGCATCATCCCCACCATCATCCATTACATCTGTATGGCTGATCTCCGATAGTATAGCATGACATGGCATTACATGACATCACACATGCAATGCATCATCCACACATATACGAATCATGTCACGCAGTTATGCATACATCGTTCCCTGTTTGGTATCTGCCTGTCGAAACTAATAAGCGCTCTTATCAAGAGAAAGGATCTTGAGGATGTCCAACCCAAGGAACTTCAACGCCATAACAGATGTTGTGGAAGACTATGTCGCTTCATCTCGATTCCGAAAGGCAGTTAGGGAGGAAGTGGCAGCAGTGCTGAGAGAAATGCTGAGGGATGATCTTGACAGAGTAGAGAGGCTGACGGCGAGATGTGCTGAGTTGGAAACCCGGGTAGCAGAACTCGAAGGGAAAATAAGAGACATGATGAGCACGGACTCCAATGTTGGCATGGATAAGGAGCAGAACTCCAAAATCGCCAACACTCCTCAACACCTTGGAAAGCCCTCTCACCAAATTTGGGCTTATCGGGGTCGTCCAATGAAGGAGAGCTGGAAAGACCTCTTGACACCAATGCCAACATTGACTCTGTCTCGCGACAAATCCAGAGTTCGCCTCCCGAAGACACAGGGGTAGTCGCATCCTCTGGGCCTCGTTCAGTGACCAGACTATTTGCCATCTGCAGAAAGATGGGCCTGTTGCAGAGTGTCCGACCATACGTGGCACCAACACCAGAACAAAAAGATAACTACTGTAGCTATTATGTAGTAGCAGGCCACCGGACTAATGAATGTGTCAGTCTGCGAAGGAAGATCCAGAAGCTGGTCGATGAAGGAAAATTGAGGGTGCCGTTTGCCTCTAACGAGCGATCAGGGGCAATCAAGGAGACCACTAATGAAATTCCTTAATCCTTCCGGGGAGAGGAATATGATGAAGAGCTACAGGGTCTGATCTGACGAGAACGGGGCAATGGTA
This sequence comes from Euphorbia tirucalli, assembly GCA_039660915.1. Lineage (NCBI taxonomy): Eukaryota > Viridiplantae > Streptophyta > Magnoliopsida > Malpighiales > Euphorbiaceae > Euphorbia > Euphorbia tirucalli. Next base: position 22,012,497 of record CM077639.1, read on the forward strand.
CTGAAGTCGAGGCAGTGACTAGTCGGGGACTAAAAAAAAAACTACAACCCTCAGAGCTGTCCTTTTTATAGGGAACTCATTTTTATTGCTATGATGTATTAACATCATTTTGAATGCAATGCATTTTGTTATCTCCTTACTTATGTGGTGATTGCATGTATACGGCATTGCGCATGCATTTAAGCATCTAAAATGACATATCAAACGCGCATAATATCAAAATGCATGACATTACTCTGAAAGCTATAGGAAACTTAAAAGTGAACTTGGACCTGTCCGAACTCTCTCTTGAAAGGTGAGCTTATGAGATAAATAAAATGATACGATGGCACCACTTCCGCCGAGACATTTGCTGGCTCAACTCAACAATCCTTGAAAGACACTACTAGTCCTGCCCCAAAATTTCAACTGGAATGGCACACACTATGCCCAAACCTTTCTAAACCGAAAGCCATCTTTGAAACTCCAAATCCTACCCTAAAACTTAAAAAGCTCTCCTTGAGGCACCCGAACCAAGAAAGCCCTCCTAGAGGCAAAACCGAATCAAAAGCCCTTCTTGAGGCACCTGAACCAAAAAACCCCTCCTAGAGGCAAAACCAAATCAAAAGCCCTCCTTGAGGCACCTAAACCGAAGAAAGCTCTCCACGAGGCAAAATCAAATCTAAAAAGTCCTCCTAGAGGCAATTAAACCTAAGAAGTCCTCCCAGAGGCAAAGCTTGATCCCATATCCAAAGGGGATACCCCAAACCCAAACCCTAAAGCTAAAATCCCCCGACCTCACCAAAATCTCCAACCTTAGGGAAATTCAAATGGCTTTCATCACCTTCATCACCCACCATGTGTAAAATACTGAAGCAGTTTTGGTCGTAGTGCATCTATTATCTTATTCATATGACATTCATATGTACATGACATTACGCATGCATTGTTCATCCAAAAAGCATATCAAACACACATGACATGCACGAGTTTGAATGCAGAAAACCAACAGATGGCAACAGTTTGGGTAAAAAAAAAGGGGATCGGTGCAGACGGAAGCCTTTCTTTCTGCATGGCCACCACAGCTAACACTGGAGTGTCTCATAGCATCAAAGAGTAATCTTCAGCTCCCGGCATCGTCAGATCCTTCCCTCCTATCTATGAAAGATTTGGACTTTCCTGTCTTTAAAACCAAAGCTCTTCCCTTTCCCTTTTCCAATTTCTTCCACACCTTCAACACCCTTTGTCTTCCGTTTACCACCCAAACCACCAACACCTATTTCACAAAAACCTCTTTTCACCCTATTCTCTGAACTAACCCTGTGAAGCCTTTTTTTCCACCATCAATGGCTTCTAATAAGAAATTGAACCCCAATGCTGTTGTATATTCGCATCATCTCATTATCAAAAAGGTGACAAGGGCCTATGACAAAGTACTGACTCAATCAGTGTTTGTTTATCATCAACCTATACCAGATTGGGGATTCTCTTTCTACCCCATGCCACTTCTCTTCAACCTAAACCCCCAGACCAAATATTTTGTAACCTCAAACTGACGAGAAAGGCCTTGATTTCATGACAGAGAGAGGATTTGAATATAAGCCTACTTCAATTGAGCTGGAGTTTGCCGGTGCTCAAGCAACCGCTGATGGAATTCCTGAGTAACCACTGCTCTTGCCCAACAAAATCCACACTATAGCCTATGCTGGACTCAACCCAGCAAGAGATGGTTCTGTTGAGCAAAAATGTGCTACAAAAAGAAGAAGGCTGACGCTCACCCCTATGAACTTCACCAATAGTGTTGGAGCAACCAGGTTTTACAAAGCTTTCAATAATCATGAATGGGATGTTCCCATCAACAGAAAGACTTACAAAACCTACTGTGCTAATATTCGAGGGAAAGTTACATTTACCAACCATTTCAAGAACTCAGTCTTCAGCTGCAACAGAAGTGACTACTTACCAGTGTTTCTTTCATCTCCTAGCCATGGTGTGCCTTGCTCTAGGGTTATTATGGTTCACGGACAAAGGAAAACCATAATTAACTCAAGTCATTCTGAATCAGGCCATACCTTGAAGGACTAACAGCTGTGTCCATCTTTGGCAACCGTGTGTGAATTGGAATCTGGGGTGAATTGAGGACATGAATACAACCTCCTACCTTAGGAGAATCCAGTGGTTAATTGATCCCATCTCAGATTATCCGCTCTGAAGCCATGGTTCGAAGTTGCTAATGCATTTATGTTCATCATGTCATAGATGTTTTGTATTCTATTTTGATGTTCAATATGCATGTGTTATGCCATTGCATTAAATGTCTATGTTCAGGCTACAGCACACAGCAAACCAGACTTAATGAAGCATTTCGCATCTAAACCCAAACCTCCAACACTTGGGGCAGGTAAAAGCTGAACCATGAATTATCATCAAGGACAATCCTATAATGATCCCCGACGCAATTGTCAAGGCGCATTCTCCAATCCTAAGACAAGCCAATGCTATGAGATCCACTTGGCTGGTGCACTCTTGTAGACTTGGCCATCGTTCACAAAAAAAAAAAGAACAACGATCTTCAGCGAGAGAATCTCTGACACGGAAAACCGAAAGGACGTGTTGGTAACAAGAAGAGAGTGACATACAGAGGCAGTGTCACTTTTGAGTTTCCTATCGCATTCATTCTGATGTCATCATAATGATAATAAACATGTTTGATTTTCTACTTAGATGTTCATATTGCATGCATCGTGCCATTACATATAAACATCCATCAGTAGGTCATTGCATTCAAACCACAGTGGCATCAATGAGATTGTCACTACAAATGGCAGCTACCGGCCTAGTTGTACCATCCCCAACATAATTATCCCTGGCAGAGTGGTCCCCAGTAGGATCATCCCCACGGAGTCTCCAGCAAAATCCCCAAGGGGTTCCCAGCTAAGATTCTTCCCACTGAATCAGAAGCTCTAATAGATCCCCCAGCGAGATCAAATGGGTCAGAAGACTCCCCAGCAGAATTCACGGCCAAAACAATCCCCACAGAGTCAAAATCCTCAATAAAGTCATCTGACGGACACAGTCCCTGCCGAAGATCATCAGGAGTCACAAGTTCACTCCCTAGCATAGTGCAGATACCAAACTTATTATCAGAAGCATCATGGCGCATCCATATGCACATGAATCACGCACGCATTCATGCATACATGCATCAAACCAAATCAGCCGTATTTATTCTTGATCGAAGGGGCAAAAATTTTTGTTTCCAAAATTATCGATCAAAGAATAAATACATGCTTTTGCATACAAATTTGTTGAGACGCTCATCATCACCATTAGGTCATCTCGAGATGGGATCCCTCCCAAAGCAGAAATGATTTAGTCCAGGGGCACCTTCAGAGTCACAACACGTAAATCAGAGCCTAATAACTCCTAATCCTCAGGTATCTGGGGGTGAGACAATCTTACATCAACATCACGGGAACACCACCACACGGAGAATCAACTTATCACTCGGTGCTCCACCACATAGAGAAGACCACCACATTCATTTCAATCCTGCCGTCACATGGGTAGGAAAGAAATGCCTATTAAGGAGTTTCTTGCCTTTAACAGGGATCTGGGGGCAAGACAACAATCAACCTCGTGCTATCTCTTCGCCATATAGAAGGGACAGCATATCACTCACTTCAACCTTGTCGCCACATAGACAAGGAAGAATGTCTGTTGACGAACTTCTCGCCTTTAACAGGTATCTAGGGGTAGAACAGCAGACCAATTCATTCAACCTTTTCGTCACATGACAAAGGAAGAACACTCATTTCAACCTTGTCGTCATATTAGCAAGGAAGAAATGCCTATTGAGAAGTTTCTTACCTTTAACAGGGATCTAGGGGTAAGACAACAACCATCCTCGTGCTGCTTCTTCACCACATAGAAGGGACAACACATCTCTCACTTTGACCTTGTCGCCACATAGACAGGGAAGAATCTCTATTGACGAACTTCTTGCCTTTAAAAGGTATCTGGGGGCAGAACAACAGAACTGCTCGTTCAACCTTTCTGCCACATAGGAGAGGAAGAATACTCATTTCAACCTTGTCTCCACATAGAGAAGGAAAAAATGCCTATTGAGGAGTTTCTTGCCTTAACAGGGATCTGGGGGCAAGATAACAACCATCCTCGTGCTGCTTCTTCGCCACATAGAAGGGACATCACATCTCTCACTTCGACCTTGTCACCACATAGACAGGGAAGAATGTCTGTTGATGAACTTCTCACCTTTAATAGGTATCTGGGGGCAGAACAACAGACCAATTCGTTCAACCTTTTCATCACATGACAGAGGAAGAACACCCATTTCAACCTTGTCATCACATGGGCAGGGAAGAAATACCTATTGAGGAGTTCTTGCCTTTAACAGGGATCTGGGGGTAAGACAACAATCAACCTCGTGCTGCTTCTTCACCATATAGAAGGGACAGCACATCTCTCACTTCAACCTTGTCGCCACATAGACAGGGAAGAATGTCTGGTGACGAACTTCTCACCTTTAATAGGTATCTGGGGGCAAAACAACAGACCAATTTGTTCAACCTTTCCACCACATAGGAGAGGAAGAACACTTATTTCAACCTTGTCGTCACATGGGCAAGGAAGAAATGCCTATTGAGGTTTCTTACCTTTAACAGGTATCTGGGGGCAAGACAATCTTATATCAATCTCACGGGAACTCCACCACATGGAGACAACAACCAACTTCGTGCTGCTTGTTCGCCACATAGGAGAGGAAGAACATACATTTCAACCTTGTCACCACATAGATAAGGAAGAAATGCCTATCGAGAGGTTTCTTGCCTTTAATAGGTATCTGGGGGCAAAGCAATTCAATCGTATTTATTCTTGATCGAGGGGGCAAAAATTTTTATTTCCAAAACTGTTGATCAAGAAATAAATACTCAACTTAACATCAATCTCACGGGAACTCCACCACACGGAGAAGAACTCTAAGTTCGTGCTGCCTCTTCATCACAAAGGAGGGACAATAAGTTTCATTCAGCCTTCTTGCCATAGAGCCCCAACATCACGGGCACGCTCCACCATAGTGAGCCAACATCACGGGCCGCTCCACCATAGTGAGCCAATACTATGGGCATGCTCCACCACAGTGAGCCAATGTTATGGGCATACTTCCCCGCAGTGAGTGACATAGAAATCACGGCCGGTACCTCCAGCAAGGAACGCTAGTCAAGTTCCTTTTCCTTCCTCACCGCGCTCCCAGTCTCAAGACCAAACTCGATCTAGGCTTTAGAGCCCATGATGATCAGACTTTGATCCCACGAGGGGCAGCCTGTGAGCACAGGTTTTTCCCAGTCTCGATGATAAGAATCCCCTGATTACCTGTGGACCGGACAAGCTTGAACAGGACTTGAAAGCGACCGGAATGCTGCCTGGGAAAGCTTAAATGACCTAAAAACCTGGCTATCCATGATCTGAAGCCCCGAAAATGTCTCTCAAATCATTTCTAGGATTCGGTCTGCACGTCTGTCTTTCTAAAATTCTGCCCAGACTTTTGGTTGAACCGAACATCTCTGGTTTGTTGAACCAGAGCTGACAGGCTCTAGTGGTCAAGAATAGTTGCTCTGTAAGCAGAGCAGCTTGTCTTGATAGGTTGAAGATTTGGGCAGATTTTCAAGGATTTCTGCAGGCTGATTGATGGAATGAGAGAGGGAGAGAGAGGCAAATAAAAGGAAGAAAGAGAGAGAGGGAGGACTTTTGGGGACTTTTGGGTTCTCAAGAAAGAAAACAGAGAGAAAAAGAAAAAAAGAAAGCAGCAGAGAAAAAGAAGAGAAGAAGAAAAGGAGACCGAGAGAAATACCCAGAACAACTCCCACAAGCACTCTTATCAAACCCTAAATTAATCCTCAAGCATTAACAACACAACCAACAACCTCTACCCATCGATTGGGGATCATTTTGGCTTGGTTTTGGATCGTTCTGGGCTGTTGAAGGATTCGGCTGATTAAGTTCCAGTGCACATCCCCAAGCTTTGAATCCGTTTCTTGACACTCCAAACATCCAAACAACAATCCAAGTAAACTCTGAAAGGCCCTAAAACTTATCTGTATTGATTCTCTGTGCGTTTCTGTCATATTTGCCAAAATCCAGAACTGGTGTTGCCCATCACAGCCATACTGTTGTGTTCCTCAGGAACACAGCTGGCCGGCTGTGCTTCTGAAGAACAGAGCCAGCCGGCTCTAACCCAGAGTCGACCGACTCTATTCCTTAGGGACAGATCAGCCGAAACAGCTCGTTTTCCATTTTGATTTTTCTGTTGGGATCATTTTCGGCCCGGAATCATCCGTATGTGTTTGTATTTTGATTTTCTAATTATTTTACATATGGATAATCAGAGTTTTCAGTATTTCCCGGGGTTTATTTCCTGAGTTTTGGGGTCACTTCATCCGAACCGGATCCATGGTCTAGCATTTGCGGACCTCCGAATCCTACAAAATTCCCGGAAAATATTGGAAATAACTAAAGCAATATTTTTATAAATGTTTTTGGTATGTTTATTGCCTTTTAGATCATAGATGGTTTGTATATTTAGGAACCCACACGAACGGGACCGCGAGTTCCGAGATAACCGACCCACGAAAATGAAAATTTGCATGAAATCGAGCCAAAGGGTTTTCCAAAATTGATTTTCCAGCACAAAAATCCACAGGGCGTTTCAAAACCGATTTCCAGCTCTAACCGGTCTGACCAATCGGGTCGAACCGGTTACCCCCTAAATGTATGCTCCCTTATCCTAAAATCCCTATTCTGTCCTGATTTGAGTCCTTTTTGTGTTTATAATATAAATTGTGCTAACTAATCTATTTTGCAGCATTTATTTTTACTTTTGATGTATTTAATAGATTAATTCGTGTACTTAGGCGGTTATATTTTAGATTCTCGTGTATTCTAGGCGATTGTAAAAGTGAGGATGAGAGTTTTATATTTTATTCAATTTGGTTGTATAATCGGCCTTTATTATTTTTTTGTATATTTGTGTGAATGGTTTAATTTCCCGCAATTTATTTTATGCATTCTTGCCTTAGCATCGGTTTAATAAAAATAAACAAATTGGGGTTAGAAAAGATAATAAATTGAATAAATATGGTTTTATAAATAATAAACGAATACAAGCTTGAGGTTAAGTAGGTAAGTTGCCCGAACCCTGAATCTCTGGATTAGGTACAGCAGTCTGCGCTCGGTAGGGAGCTGTACCAGAATTTCTCGGATGAGCTGATCAGAGTGGCGACTCTGTCACTGATCTCGGGATTTAGGTTTCGAGGTCTTTAAGTTAAAAATGGGAAAACGATTTCTGTAAAATGAATTTCCAAAATTGAATCAATAGTTTTCCCAACTCAACATAAATAAAACCAGTTTTTCCTAAAACATCACTAAACCAAAAATAAACAGCGCTTATTGCTTTTCGTAGAAAAGGTCGTCCGCTCACACTTAACATTTTCATAAGCCATAGACCTAATTTCATCTAATTCAAATATTTGCAATAACATATTTTTACCGGCTTGATTCGCATCAAAGTTCAAGGAACAAATAGCCCAATAAGATTTATGTCCTAACTTAATCGGCAAATGACAAGCCTTACCATATATTAACCGATAAGGAGACATCTTAATGGGAGTCTTATAAGCTGTTCGATAAGCCCATAAAGCTACATCTAGCTTCTTTGCCCAATCCTTACGCGAATTAGATACCGTCTTTTCCAAAATCCATTTAAGTTCTCTATTTGAAATTTCTACTTAACCACTAGTTTGGGGATGATATGGAGTTGCAACCTTATAATGAACTCCATATTTTCTCATAAGCGACTCAAATAATTTATTAATAAAATTCATACAACCATCGCTAATTATAGCACGTGGTACCCCAAATCTACTAAATAATTGCTTTAAAAACTTAACAACTATGCTCACATCATTTGTCGGGCATGCACAAGCCTCAACCCATTTGGAAACATAGTCGATAGCTACTAAGATGTAATTCTTCCCTTGAGATACAGGAAAAGGACCTATAAAATCTATTCCCCATACATCAAAGATTTCAACCTTTAACATATTCTTTAGTGGCATCTCATCTTTACGACTAATATTACCAACACATTGACACTTATCACAATGATTAACATAGAAACGAGCATCTTGAAACAAAGTATGCCAATAAAATCCACTTTCCAACACATTGGCAGCTGTTTTATTTGCTACATGATGGCCTCCATAAGCACTATCATGGCAATGAGATAAAATAGACTCATATTCTGACTCATCAACACATCTCCTAATAATATTATCAGCGCATATCTTAAACAAATAAGGATTGTCCCAAATATAACTTCTTACATCATTAAAGAACTTTTTCCTAGCATTCACATCTAAGTTATATGGTGTAACATTGGCTTCGAGGTAATTAGCATAGTCAGCATACCAAGGTTCCTTAACATGTTGTACAGCCATTAAACTCTCGTCAGGAAATATTTCATTAATAGTATCAGATTCACCAATAGGACCGTTCTCATCTTCTAACCTAGAAAGATGATCGGCAACCAAATTTTCTGAACCTTTCTTATCACTTAGTTCTAAATCAAATTCTTGCAAAAGTAACACCCGACGATTAAGGCGTGGCTTAGCATCTTTCTTAGCAAACAAGTATCGTAAAGCAACATGATCAGTATAAATTACAACTTTAGAACCTAACAAGTAAGATCTAAACTTATCACATGCAAACACAACAACCAACATTTCTTTTTCCATAGTTGTATAATTACACTAATCACTAGAAAGAGTATGACTTGCATAGTAAATAACATGCAACTTCTTATCTTTCTTTTAACCTAAAACACATCCTACCGCAACATCACTAGCATCACACATAATCTCAAATGGCAAGTTCCAATAAGGACTTGTGATTATAGGTGCGCTAACTAATGCTTGTTTAAGAATATTAAAGGCATTTATACATTCAGGTGTAAATACAAAATGTGTACCTTTAACTAACAAATTGGTCAATGGTTTAGCAATTATCGAGAAATTCTTAATAAATCGTCTATAAAAACCAGCATGTCCTAGGAAAGACCTCACTCTCTTAACTGAAGTTGGTGGAGGTAAATTTCCTATTAAGTCAATTTTAGCTTTATCAACTTCTATTCCTCTTTTAATAATCTTATGGCCAAGAACTATACCTTCATCAACCATAAAATGACATTTTTCCCAATTAAGCACTAAATTAGACTCTTCACATCTAGACAAAACTTTATCTAAATGAACTAAACATTGCTCAAACGAATCACCATAAACAAAAAAATCATCCATGAGCACTTCCATAATATCCTTAATAAAATCACCAAAAATAGAAGTCATGCATCTTTGAAATGTAACAGGTGCATTGCATAAACCAAAAGGCATTCTACGGTAAGCAAAAGTTCCGTATGGACAAGTAAAAGTGGTTTTCTCTTGATCATCCGGATGTATAAAAATCTGGAAATATCCTGGGAATCCATCTAGAAAACAATAAAAAGCATATCCATCAATTCTTTTTAACATTTGATCAATGAAAGGAAGTGGAAAATGATCTTTCCTAGTTGCTGAATTTAACTTTCTATAGTTAATACACACTCTCCAACCAATGGTTGTTCTTATGGATTCCATTTCTCATTGTTCATTCTTAACTACAATCATACCACCCTTTTTAGGCACACATTAAATTGCACTAACCCATTCACTATCCGAAATCGGATATATGATACCTATATCAAGCAATTTGATCACTTCTTGCTTAACTACCTCTTTCATATTAGGATTTAATCTTCTTTGTCTATCCGCCTTAGGTAACATACCTTCTAAATAAATACGATGCATTACTACATTAGGACTTATACCTTTTAAATCAGAGATTTGCCAACCTATACTTCTAATCCTTTTTCTAATCACCTTAATTAATTCCTTTTCTTGGTCTAAACTAAGTTTATCAGAGATTATTATAGGCAACTTATCATCTTTCATTAAAAATGCATATCTTAAATGACTTGGTAATTCTTTCAATTCAATATTAGGTGGAACATCAACAGAAGCAGGTAAAGGACCCTCATTTCTATCTTATAATTCTGGTTTAACGATTTCAATCTTATATTCAATAGTCTTATCATGTATATCAACATCATCATCATTTATATCTAAGATTTCTTTAACACACTCATCAATAACATCAATTTTCATGCAAACTTCATTATCCATAGGGTATTTAGTAGCTTTATCCATGTGAAATTCAATTTTATCGTCATTGATGCATAAAATTACTTTTCCTTCTGAAACATCAATCAAGGCATGATCGGTATTCATAAAAGGTCTACCCAAAATCAATGGACATTGCTCATCATAAGCAAAATCTAGGATCACAAAATCTGTTGGAAAAATAAATTTATCAACTTTGACTAAAACATCCTCAGTAACACTAAAAGGTTTCTTAATAGATTGGTCGGCAAGTTACAAAATCATAAAAGTATGTTTCACATCTTCTTCTAAACCCAATTCCTTAAAAATATTTAATGGAATTAAATTCAAAACTAGCTCCTAAATCACATAGACATCTAGGAAATTCTACTTCACCTAATTTACACGGAATAGTAAAACTACCCGGATCTTTAAGCTTTGTAGAAATTTTACAAGACACTATAGCACTACAATCTTCATTTAAAGCAATGGTCGAAACATCAGCCCAGCTCTTCTTTTTAGAAACAAATTCTTTCAAGAATTTACCATAATTGGGAATCTGACTAATATCTTCAATGAATGATAAATTAAAATGAAGATTTTTCAATTTATTAACAAAGTCATGAAATTGCTTATCTTGATCTTTCCTTTTTAGCCTATGCGGAAATGGTGGTTTCGGTTGAAAATTACCATTCTTAACCTTACCAACATTTGATTGATTAGAAACTACTTTCTCTTCTCTAATTTGAACGATATCTTCATCTTTGAACATCTTGTCCTGCACTAGGTTAGTTTGAAAACTAGTAGAATCTATATTTTCATACTTCTTACCGGATCTTAATATCACCTCATTCACTTGCTCTTTAAGGTTTCTTTCCGTATTACTTGGAAATGCACTCGGTTCATGAGAAGAAATGGCATTAGCCAATTGCCCAATCTGAACCTCCAAATTATGGATAGAAGATGAGTGATTTTTAATAAGTTGGTCAAATTTAGACTCCATTTTCTTAAAATTTTCATCTTGCTCACTAACTTTAGCATGAACTCCTTCTAAAATATTATCAATTTTAGATAACAACATTCCAATTCTATCTTGCGATTGATAATTAGAATTCATCCGATCTTAGTTTTCATTATTCTCCAAGAGAAATTCGGATGGATTTTATATCCCGGATTATAAGTATTTGAATATGGATTATTACAAACTTGCCCTTGGACAAAATTCACTTGTTCCTCTATATTCAATTCCTTACATTCACTAGGAACATGACCTTGTTGACTACATACAATACAAGGATTATGAGATGTAACTCCTAAAGATAAATTATCAACTTTATGAGTTAAAGTAGAAATTTGTGCTTGTAACATAATAATAGAGTCAATATGATGCACTCCTTTCACAGTAGAATTCGATGAACTCGAAGGACTATTTGAGTTATTCAAAGATTGAACTTGTGCCCTTTCAGTAGGCCATATGCTATTATTACTAGTTATTTCTTCTAATAATTCATAAGCCTCTTCGGTTGTTTTTCGCATTAAAGAACCACCAGCCATGGCATCAATAGTACCTCTAGTAACAGGATTAACCCTATTATAGAAAGTTTGTATTAATTTATTGCTAGGCAAACCATGGTGAGGGCATAATCTTTGCATTTCTTTATATCTTTCCCAAGCCTCATACAAAGACTCAGTTTCAAATTAAGTAAACGGAGTAATTTCTTTAATTAATCTAGCCGTTTTCACTAAAGGAAAATACTTAGATAAAAATGCTTGGGCGAATTGATCCCAAGTTGTTATTGAATTCGGAGGCAACGAATTCAACCAAGCCTTCACTCTATCCTTCAAATTAAAAGGAAATAACCGAAGTTTGATTGCTTCTGCTGAAACCGCATTAATTTTAAAAGTATCGCATATTTCAAGAAAATTAGATAAATGAGCATTAGGACATCCATTAGGAAAACCATGAAAAGTAACACTATTTTAAAGCATTTGCAAAAGAGCATGTTTAATTTCAAAAGAATTTGCATTAACAGGTGGCCGTACTACACCATCCTGTGTACCATTAAGACTAGGGATGGAATAATTCATCAACTTCTTTGGTTGTTCATCTATTTCTTCTTCTGATTTCTTCTAATTTTTCTTCTTACTCTTTTTCTTTCTTTTTGAAATAAAACGCTTGATTTCAGGATTAACTGGTTCAAGTTCGTCTGCAAAATTACGTGCTCTGGGCATAAACTATAAACTAAAAAATAATAAAAATAATAAAAAAGAGAAAAATTTAGTAGAATAACAAAAATCAACAACGAAAATAAACACACTAAAAAAAATAAAATAAAGTTCTATAATCCACAAATACTTAATAAACACCAAATGACATAATTATTCCCCGGTAACGACGCCAAAAAACCTTGTTGCTTTCTGTACAAATCTCTTACTTAGTTTTTGACAATAATTTTTCTAACAATAATTCCATTTAGAGATTAGTTAATAAAAGATATTGATCCTACGAGGAATATGTATGTACACTTTAGTTTGTTTTTCTTTGCGTCTATAGAGTATCGAATTATAAAATGATATGGGGAATTGGGTAAATGGCAAGTTAAATCAACTAAAGTACTAGTTATGAGTTGAGGTGGTTGTTTAATATCTAGTCACATAAATATACAAGCATTTTATCTTAGATATTCATTGCACATGAATTAATTATCTATTCAATCCTTATGAAAAGAGTATGTCGGATAAGTTCTATTTAAACGGGTTTGTCTAGAAATAGATTTTATTCAATAACTCATAGACAAATTATTGAATACGTTTGCCAAAATAACTAAAGGTCTTAATACACAATGACCAAGCTATATTAAGATGATCTCCAACTAATTTAACAAAGTGAAGCAAAACAATCATACATCATAATTTATTCTACCTTAGTAACTAATATAGACAAAGTAAAATGCGAATTTCTCTATATCTTATTATGAATCTATGTTAATAATGCATACTTGGCGTTAGTCATGTAATGAAGAGTAAGATATAAGAAAGCTTATCGATATTGATTTTGTAGACATTCAATACATATACAAGTATGATGCTCTCATAAAGGAAAAGCGTAAGAATAGACTTAAAAAAGCAATTGGGCATAAAACACTTCCTTATACCTATAGGTATATTGCAACCTCGGGGGTATCTTTTCTCTATACATCGACAATACTTGATTCAAGGACCCTGGCGTTAGGCTCCCCTTTACGTATACTAAATATTACAAACAACACTCGAACTCTCTAGACACTCTATTTTTCTAACTTTATGTACTACAGGTATCCTCCATTTGTCAATTTTTCCTCCCTTTTTTATGATATGGAATTCTTTCTTTATTTATATATTGAAGCATTGTGATAAGTGCTAAAAAGGCACTTATATATGATATAATCTATAAGGAATTAGTGTTGTTTTTACTCATTATATATTAGATTTCACGTTGGTATTGCTTGTTTTTTATGTTTTACAGTTTTAAAGACTAAGTATGCAAATATGTGGAATTTAGCTATACAAGGAAGCAAAAACAAAGATAAATTAAAGGAAAGAGACAGGTCACGAGCGCGATGGATATCACAGTTGCGACCAAGCACTTAGGCAGACTTTGACTTCAGTGTTTTGTAAAGAAAACCTGTGTGAGTCACGACCGTGACACTCTGTCACGATCATGGCATGCATTCAGCAGCAGTTATCTAATCTTATCCGTTCGGAACTTCAACCACCACTATGGAAAGATACAACTCTTCATGAAAAGACACAACTATCCAAGAAGAGCCAATAGTATTCAACAGACATAATCTTTCACAAAGAGACATAACCATTCAATGAACAACCATTCAATGAACCAACACAACCTTTCACAAAGAGACACGATGCTTCAATGCTTATAAATAGAGAAGAAATTCCATTCGGAAAAAGGAAAGAGAAAAAAATCAACAAATGGAACATACCTGTAGTATGTAAAGTTAGAAAAACAAAGTGTTTAGAGAGTTCGAGTGTTGTTTGTAATATTTAGTATACATAAAGGGGAGCCTAACGCCAAGGTCCTTGAATCAAGTATTGTTGCTGTATAGAGAAAAGATACCACCGAGGTTGCGATATTCCTATAGGTGTAAGGGAGTGTTTATGCCCATTGCTTTCTTAAGTCTATTCTTATGCTTTTCCTTTATGAGAGTGTCACACTTGTATATGTATTGAATATTTATGAAATCAATATCGATATGTTTTCTTATATCTTACTCTTCATTGCATGACTAACGCCAAGTGTACTTTGATTTCTTGTTTTACATTGCATGACTAATGCCAAGTATGTATTGTGATTCATAATAAGATATAAAGAAGTTTGCAGTTTACTTTGTCTTGGTTAGTTGCTAAGATAGAATAAATTATGATGTATGATTGTTTTGCTTCACTTTGTTAAATTAATTGGAGATCATCTTAATATAGCTTGGCCATTGTGTATTAAGACCTTTAGTTATTTGGGCAAAGGTATTTGATAATTTTTCTATGAGTTATTGAATAAAATCTATTTCTAGACATGCCCGGTGAAATAGAACTTATCCAACATACTCTTATCATAGGGATTGAATAGATAATTAATGCATGTGCAACGAATATCTAAGATAAAATCTTGTATATTTATGTGACTAGATATTAAACAACCACTCAACTTATAACTAGTACTTTAATTGATTTAATTTGCCATTTACCCATTTCTCTATATCGCTTTATAATTCGATACTCTATAGACACAAAGAAAAACAAACTAAAGTGTACATACATATTCCTCGTGAGATCGATATCTTTTATTACTACGTTGCGATTCGTATACTTGTGAACACTAATTTCTGAATGAAATTATTATTAAAATTACTATTAAAATTATTATCAAAAGCGAAGTAAGTGATTTGTACAAAAAGCAACACAATGTGTCTCTTTGTGAAAGGTTGTGTTGATCCAATGAATGGTTGTGTCTCTTGAATACTATTGGTTCTTCTTGGAAAGTTGTGTCTTTTCATGAAGGGTTGTCTTCATCCATAGTGGTGGTTGAAGTCCGAATGGATAAGATCGAATAACTGCTGCTGAGTGTATGTCATAATTGTGACAGAGTGTCGCGGTCGTGATTCACACAGGTTTCTTTGCAAAATACTGAAGTCAAAGTCTGCTTATGTCCTAGGTCGCAACCGCTATAGGCATCGCATTCGTGATCTATCTCTTTTCTTTAATTTCTTTATAAATCAAAGTGCTCTGTCGTGCTTATGATAATGCATTATGATAATGCATTATGACGCATCCTAAATCTTGTGTTCTTTTATTCCTTTAGAATTTTCTTCGTTTTTTCTTCCTTTTATAGCTAAATTCCACATATTTGCATACTTAGACTTTAAAACTGTAAATCATAAAAAACAAGCAATACCAACGTGAAATCTAATATATAATAAGTAAAAGCATCGCAAATTCCTTATAGATTATATCATATATAAGTGCCTTTTTAGCACTTATCAGTTGGCCATGGGCCCGAAGTGACATTTGGCCCACAAGTTGTAAGTGGGCTCTAGCAAGCCGTTAAAACCCCCAATTAGGATGAAAATGTCAAATACAAACTGACATAAACCTATAGTATCCTTATATGATCACTTGCATATATGATATTGGTGTCCTATACAAGGCATGACTTTATCATCCTTTTATGTACTAGGACATTTACTTGACATCCAAGTAGACTGACAAAATCAAATAAATGATTATCCAATAATCATACTATTTGGGTACGACCGTACACTACTCAGTCTCACTAGTCAAGAGGCCGGTAATATCATCTCTTATGTGAAGAGATAGGCAATTCCTTCACATTACTCTTAGTCCTATCATGGTTCCTGACCCAACGTACCCATACTTTGCAACAAGTTACAGGCCCGTTAGGTGCACATCAATGCATACAAGGTCATATCCAGGAGTGTAGTAATATTGAGTCTAAGGATCCAATATAAGCGATACGTGAGAAACACTTATGACACTGGGCCATGTAGTGTTCTCATAAGTGGATTGATCTAGTACACTATTTAGTAACATGTACCTATGTCCTTGATTGACTCTCCAAGTTCCATGGTCGGTAAGACACCACCCATCTCTTGAGGAACATACTAGTATTTAGTTATATTCATTCCTATGATTATAACATACTAGGGATAGCTTTAAAACTGTGTTCTTTAAACTCATGGACTCACTCATTCAGTACACGCTACTAACAAACATGAGTAAACACCAGTTTATGGATTATCAATATTTATTAATTGCACAAGTAATTCAATAAATACGATTATGCTTTTTATTAATATGAAGTAAATGTATTCTTATACATAAGTAAAACAGAGTACATCACCTAGGGACTAGGGCATAACAGGGGTGCCCACGGTCGGTTAACCGGTCTATGTGGATTTTTATAAACGGTTAACAGTTTTAACGGTTTTTTTAATTTACTAACCATATACTGTTCATTAAATTCGGTTAACCATTAATTTTGGTCGGTTAACCATTTCTTTACAGTTAACCATTTACGAAATAAACATTATGATTTTGCTAAATTTATAATATTTGAAACCTCAAATAAATAGACCATAAATCTCAAATATCAAATAAAAATATAAAATTACAAATCATAATCTAAATTATTAATTAAAATTACATTTTAACTATAAACTCCAATAATTAAAACATTAATAAAAAAAGTTCCCAAACATAGAAATTGTTGTACAAGATCAAACATTAGTTAATGAAATGTTCTTCGCTGTTCGTTTTTTAGTGAGTGTGAAATTAAGAATTGAGAGGAGATAGGATTGGAAGGGAGTGACCGAAACTACTTGGTGTTGTATAATAAGGAAGTAAAATAACATCAAAGGCCCAAATGTTTCATTTATTATTCATATTACCTATATTATATATAATCACATAATTTTTTAAGAAAAATATTTGTAAAAATTCGGTTAACCACGAGTCCACATGGAATTTTGGTGTAAAAACCTAAACCTAAACCATAACAGTTAATTTTTAAAAATAAAAACCTTACACTAGTCAATCAGTTTTGATTAACCATATTTTCGATTCAGTTTCACGGTTTTTCTGTTTTGCAGTTTTTTTGTGCACCCCTAGGGTATAACCCAACACATGGCTCAGTTTAAGTAGGTATTGAGTCATTACACAGTACCTTATCAGGAGCCTTTATTGGAAACTGGGGAATCACAATTTTGCTCTAGGAACCTGCAGTTGCTATGTGATCTAAAATTCAAACAATTACAATTTGTTGACTATACGGGAGATGCAGACCCAAAAACTCATTTTCGAAATTACAAAAACCGAATGGAAATAGCAGGAGCCAATGCAGTGATATGTGTCGATTATTCTCTTCAAGCTTGATTGGGCCAGCCTCTTACTGGTTCGATTCTCTAAAGCCAGGTTCGGTTCAAAGCTGGGAGCATTTGAGTAAGTTGGTTTGCATGAAGTTTGCGGGCTCCATTCTTATGGGCACAAGAAGCATAAGTTTGCATGACATAGTGCAAAAAATCGGGAGAATCCTTACTGGAATTCATTGATAGGTTTAACCTAGCATGTCTGGAGGTGCAAAAGCTAGATTTCAGCATGATACTGGAAGCCATGATAAAAAAAAACACTTCAAATGAACAACCAAGAAATGAATTGGTGCTTAGAAAACTGAGAGACTTGACTCAGATGATTTTATGGGCTAGGAGCTTGGTAGAGTTGGATGAGGTGGATGCCCCCAAGAGACACAATCGACCAATCAAGAAAGATAAAGTAACCAGATCAAATGACCATCGAGGCAGGAGGGATAAGAGGGATCGACATCGGTCCTTTGATAGACCATAGTTCACATGTTTGAATGCACCACCCAGTAAAGTGCTCTTAGCGGTGCAGATATCTCGAAACTAAGGAAGATTAGATCATAGGAAAGGACAAGTAGGCTTACTGTGAGTACCACCATGTATACTTGCATCACACAGATTACTATAGAGTATTGGCAGCAGATATCGATAACCTGATTAAAAAAGGTAAATTCAATACATTCATGGATAAAATAGAAGGTCCCTCTAGGCAATAAGGAGATCGAGGGGATAAGAAAGAGAAAGAGGATAGCAACCAACCTCCAAAGAAGACAAAGGAGATGGTGATGATAATTACAGGTGGGCTAGAGTTTGAACCTCCCTACAAGAAAGCTAGATCCTCAAATTGGTAGAAAGAAAACATAAAAAAACATGATATCCTGAACCTTCCTTTCCTGAAGGAGAATAAAGTATTGGCTCAGCACGCAAACACCTTAGTCATAGAAGCGGTAGTTGAAGGATACATGGTGAAAAGAATCTTGGTAGATACTGGAAGTTTTATGAATCTCATCACCCAACAAACAGTACAAAAGTTCCAGATACATCAAAGCAGATTCAATCGATCCCCTTCGTAGGCTTAATGGCCATTCAGTATTAGTACTGGGACATGTGACACTAAGTCTGGAGGTAGGAGATGATGAACACACTTAGAGGTTAGTATGTGAGTTTATCATCATCGAGGCCCCGTTGACGTACAACATGATCCGAGGAAGACCTTTTTTAGTCGAGGTAGAGGCGATCTTGTATGATATTTGGTGTTGTAGATACTGGTTACCTCAGGAGTACAATAGTAAAGGGAAGCTAGCAGACGGCTCAAAAAACTTATTTGGCATCATTAAGGCCGAGTGAGGTCACTTGGGAGCCCGAAGAGTGGGAAAGAACTGATCATCGAGCTAGAAAAGATGCTACGAGTCTCTAAAGAAATAGATAAATAGTTAAAGGAGGAAATAATAAATAGTTAAAGGAGGAACTGATCATTGAAGAGCAAGACACTTTTGCTTGGAGTACGGAAGAGATGGAAGGAGTACCACTAGAAGTAAATGAAGCATAGCTGAATGTTAACCCAGCCACAAAACCAACTGTACAGAAGAAGAGGAAGTATGCGATGGAAACACAGAAGGCAGTTGATGTGAAAAACCAGAAATTATTGAAAGCATGTCACATTCGTAAAGTTGTGTACCCATAATGGCTTCCAAATGGGGTGATGAAGGCAACTGGGGTATGGAGGATGTATGTAGATTTCAAGGATTTGATATTAGTTAAATACATTAGTTATGGTAAAAGGTATTTATAAATTAATGTATCTGAATTACCATAAAAAAATTTGTAAATATTGAAAGTTAAATGTAGATAACTTTTCATAAAAACTACATATTGATTAGTGACTAAATATTTTGGAGAGTAGTTGACATACAACTATTAAGCTAAAGATTGATGATTAATTAATACTGGGTTAACATCTAATTAAAGAGGTCTTAATTCATGACTATTTCTATAATGTTTTCAAAAGATTGATGCTAGGGGCTTTTAGGATGCAATACAAAAAAAAAAAAAAAAAATTTCTATAACTATGTAGAGTTCATATTATGGGAGCATTGTGAAATTTATTACTTAGGTGACCTCTTTCCAATAAAGATTTTTGTTCCCTAGAATTTAGTTTAAGCAACTATAAACTTTTATAACTCAAGTCGATTTTAATTGGTGTTTATGATTTATAATTGTCAATGGGCAATATCTAATTATGTTTGAATAAATAAAAATATTTTTTTAACCAATTAAGCTTTATAACTGCTTTATAAAAATAATTTGTAACTTTTTTAATGGAATGGAGAACTTTTCATTAAAGCAACTATTGAATACAAGGGGAGAGTAGTATAACTAACTCTATTACAAACAATAGAGGTCCTAGCTGTGAGCATATATTTTTCTCCAACCTCTATGATGAAGCTTTTTGGTTATCCTTTGTCTTGAGTTCACCGGGAACATTGGTCGGAGAAGCAAGGACTAGATTCTAACTCATATTGAAACAAACCGAAAACCGTCAGAATCAAAAAAGGGGAATTTCACTTTGAAAGTTAGGCTGTACCGCCTAAGCGAAGAGAGGCATGACCTAAGTAAAGAGGGTTAAGCCTTGGAAGAGAGCTACTTAAAATGGATACAGTTGGATTTCAAGAAAAGCTGTACGGCTCAAAGGTAAAGTCGTACGGCCTAACTTTGGGAGCAGAAGGGCTGGAAGGCCCATCTCTAAAGGCTGAAATATGTAGAACCAGTTGCCCAACTTGGAAACAGATATAAAAGGACTTTTTCATAGACAACAGGAGGGATCATTACGGACTTTAGCAAAGTATTATTGTAAGTGGACGACCTTTTCCGTCATAGGAAAGAATAAGGCAAAGCGAACTGGGATATTTTTATAAAGGTTTTGTTACATAATAATTGTAGTTTTGGGAAATAATATCCATAAAAGATTTGAGACCAAAATCCTAAAGAAAATATAGGAGTCGCCACCAGGCTCAGCTCAACCGGAAAAATTAGGTACAACTAAAACCGAGTGAGGGCCATTATACCTTCTAGAGGTCTAGGTCCGGACGAGTCAATTACTTGTTATCTAATTAAAATAAATGCTTCAATGACCAAATTATGGCATTATATGAAACTAAACCAATTTTATTTAGAGCATACGACGTTCATGCAAGGTACAAAAAACTGTAAATAAATTCATTATACAAGCCGAAGCACATAAACTACCCTAAGGGATACATATGAATCAAAAGGGGATAGGGGTACAATCGCCTAAAATACACGAGTTCAAATAATGCAATAATAAAATTTAAACATTCATTTATCCTGTAAAATAGATGTTAGTGCATAAATAATTGCATGTAGGACTCAATCAAGATAGAATATGATAAAAAATGAGTTTGGGTCATGCATTTAGGGGGGATAGCTGGAGAGACTTGATAAATTTCCTCGATTAGACCTGGAAAAAATTTTGAAAGGTCCCTATGTTGATTTTGAGAAAATTGTTTCAAAAATAGTTTTACCAGTTAATTATTTAGCATGGTATATGAGTCGAATTTCAAAAACTAGGTTTCTATGGTTGTTCTGTTCTAATACATGCTTCTGAAATATAAATCTAAGGTTCAAACGTCATGAAATGCATGAAAATCGATTTTCAGTGATAAGTCTAGAATTGATACCCGCACAGGTGCTGACACATCAACCGTGCAGGTGTCACTTCAAGACCAGTGATAGATTTCAAATCAAATAGTTTCATGATTCTGTTCTAAGAACCACAGCTGTGCAACTGTTGCAATGGCCGCATGGGTCTAGTTCTTAGTCCAAAACCCAAAAACAGAGTATTTTTAAAAACAATGCAAACGATGCCAAAAAACAGCATAAACAAGTCAAATGCTTTGGTTTCTCATATATTTACGCTTCTAGTGTGAATCCACAACTCTCTGGTGGAAATCCTTCAAGAACAGCTCTGATTTTGTACCCGAACTTCAAGCTCCGAAAGCAGTTTTAAGCTCCTAAAGTTATTTTAGTGTTCTAATTAGTCTCTAAGCCTAGTAGAAATCTTAATGGAGTATTGTCCTATGATTTCTAACTAGTTTTAACCCTAATAACAAAGATTAAAGATGAAAATGAAAGAAAAAGTTCGAATTTTCCATCTCCTTTTTCTCCCATTTTCTTCTCCTCTCTCTTTAGAATAAAGTTGCCAACCCTTAAAATTTGCTTCTAGTCAGGTTTATATATGCAAAAACATAGGTTTTCCTTCTTAAATTCACCCAAAAAATCCAAAAAATCATTTCTAATAAGAAGAGTCACGGTTCTGTCAGGCATCGAGACCCGTGCAGGTCTTGATGTGACAACCGCACGGCTGTTGACCCGGATAGCCTCCTCTTTCGCCCTGGAAATGATCTAAGGCTTGAAGTTTGGTTGATCGGAGCTTCAATCTTGAATTGACTTTTGACTCCTGTGGCTGTAGAAGGATATAGAAGCAAATAAACAACTTATTCATCATTGAAACCGGGGATTAAAATCGCTCATAATTACACTTAGCTTAAAACTTAAACTTTCTCTTTAACCCAAAAAATTTATGGTTCATCTCACCTACAGCCTTTTTCTTCATCTTCAACCATCATCTTCTTCTTCATCATCGTCAAAAATACAAAACTTCAAGCCATCATCCATTCCTTGATCATCCTTCAACACCGAAAAATCATTTTGGTACTCGAGGAAGCTGTAAATCAAGGTTGTTCAGTTCTTGATGGGTTTCATCTTGATTCCATGAGTTAGAATCGGTTTTGAGTTTCAAGGATCGGATTCGGATAACTCAATCAAATCCTAGATAAATATATTAAAGATAACTTCTAAGAGGCCATAAAATCTACTCTTTTCATTCTTGCATTGATTAATATGTTTATGTTGTATTTATTATGCTAAAAACTAAAAATCAATTTCTGTGAACTTTAAAATTAGGCCATACGGCCTATCTTGAAAGGGATTTAAGCCATATGGCTCATCGATGGCCTGTGAGACTTACAGCTAAAATTCCTCTGTTTTCCGGGATCTTTGATTTTATGGAATCCGAGGTGAAAATCTTTGATTTTTGAGTCTAACCCATTGATAGACCCTTAAAGGATCTTAAAATCTAAAAGGAGAAAACACCAAAATGAATTTCTATGTGTAAAAATCAAAAAGCCAAAAATGTGTTTTCTTGTCAAAGATAGGCCGCATGGCCTTATTTTTTGGAAAAATAGAGTCATATGACCTTGTTCATATGGACTTGGATCGTACAATCCAATCTTACCTAGGATCAGTTTTGGCTCTACTTCTCCTTGTGCTCGGCTGAAAGGCCTATCTTAGATCTATTTGAGTCGTACGGCTCATCTATTTAGCCCCACTGCTCTTCTTTATTCCCCAGCATCTAAGTTAGTCTGTATTTGCTTTATTTATGTATTCATTTATCATTAAGAAATTGATTTTGGGTGTTTTTATGCTTTTTGACTTAGTTTCATTTTGAAGTATTCCTAAAACCGGAATAAAAGGAATTTCCGATAAACTCTGGATATCCGACCCACTTATGCATGTTCAATAATAATAAAATCAGCAAAATTATTTTCCAAAATTGTTTTCCAAGTCTAATCGGCTATACCTATTGGGTTTTTTTATTATCCCTACCGGTCCCAAATAAGCTAGCTACAGTACTAGAGGAGGGTGAATAGTACTGTATACTGAATAAAATTTTCGGAACCAGTTTAGAAAATTCTTTTTGAAAAAAAACAATTTTCTTTTAATAAACACAAATTTTACAACAAATGTGGAATTGATAATGATTAAAACTTGTGAATATAAATTAGCTAGAATGATATAAAAATGTCTTTAAATAATAATGCTATTAATTGAAATTGCAAAAATTTAAATAGCAATAAATGTAAAGAGTATAGGAAAAGAGAATTGAAGACATCGAGATTTTATACTGGTTCTACCTAACCAATCTACGTCTAGTCCCCAAACCAACTGCTTGAGATTTTCCGCTAATGTTTCCTTTACAGGCAGGAAACAAGCCTGTGTTACTTTTTACTAATTCAAGTAACAAACTCAATACTTTTGCAGGCTAATTATCAAACCTCTAATGTTACTTTTTCTGAGCTCAAGTAACAAAACTCTTCCGATATTTTTTCAAAGCTTAAGCACCAAACTTATCCGGTATTTTTTACAAGCTAAATACCAAACTTTCCCGATGCTTTTTCTAAGCTCAAGCACCAAACTTTTACAAACTTTGTTGATCACGCTATAAATAAAGAAAACCTCTTAACACAACCTTGTGTGAAAATATAATTCCCTTAAATAAATATTTGAAAGAATGAAACAAGGATGAAGCTTTCTCTCTTGATATGCTCTTTGAAGGAATTGTGGAAGACTTGAAAATAATAACTTGAATATGTATAATTATAAGTAAGTCTCCCACTTGATAATTTCAATCTGCTCTGCTTTTATAGGTGTTGGAAACCTCTTCAGGAGATGGAGTAGCTGTTGGTTACAGCTCTTAAACATAATGTGGCCGTTACAATTAGCTTATGAAGGAATTATGACCATTGTAGCTCTTGAGCAAGATTATTACCATTGCCTTTAGATCATAAGCAGAACTAGCATTGCTTGCTACTCTGAATGAATAATAGTTGTTGTCTTTAAATCACAAAAGATATATGATTATTACTTTTCCTCTTGAAAGAATATTTGGAAAGATCTTTTACATAATGAAGCTTGTCACTCCTGAGGTCATTTTCATCTTTATGAAGGTTGTAACTCTTGAAACAAATTCTTTCTTTTGAAGGTTAATGTAGCCGTTGGAAATCTTGAGTTCATGAAGTAATATTGTTAGCTTATAAGACTTTGATCTCTTGATGCTTGATATAAGTCTTCTTGAAGTGTAGTAGCTTCATCTTCTTCATAATAAACATATTTTACTCATTTATTAATTACAATATAATTGTAATAATAATAATATTCAAGTAAATATGTTTTTCTATTTCTTTTTTATGTCAACTTTTCGATTAGTTGTTATCATCAAAACTTGAATCAACAATCCCCTAAATGCTTGACCCCGAAGTATTTAATTCCCCCATTTTGTCCTACTTGAGTCCAACGTGCATATATTTATTTGTGCCACTAACCCTTGTTTTGCAGGTAGATGTATGTTAGGTTAGATATATGCTAACTTTTTATTTTTAGATCATTTCATGTAAACTAGGCGTTTGTACCCCGATCCCATTTATCAATTGTATCCCCTCGGGTAGTCTCTTCGATTTGGTTGTAATAATTTTATTTTCCTGAATTTATTTATAGCTTTATGAATTTATTTATGAATTTTTGTATGAGCATATAACATATAACTAGGGTTGAATATTGAATAGAGAATTAAAAAACAAAAAGCACATATCTACTATAGTTAAATGTTATTTCAAAATAAAGAAGAAATAAGTGATTTGTCCGGACTAGAATCTCTGTCTTAACGATATAGGAATCCCTATGGGGCTTGGCTATACCACAATTTCCTGATAAAAGCTGAGTCGGGTGGTGCCTGTCAACCTTTAAGGCGCGAGGAATTGGTTTCGTTCATTCCTTTCGTTTTGTGTTTTTCTTCAAACCCTTAATAATCAGTTTTTCCAAAACCATTTCAAAAACCTCAAACCCTGCGACACTGGCCTCGTAACCGCGCTCGCTCTCGAGGATCACCCGCTCACTCTAACTAAGATATGGGCAACATCATTACTAGATCTTCTAACAAAATTAAAGGAACAGCTAACAAAAGAATGAATAATAGATAAACAATCTTGAATTATAAGGTCAAAAGGGGTTGCATTAGGAGAAGGTGATGTTAATACATAATAAGGCATAAGACAGTCCATTTCTATGTGCAAGTGAGTAATACCACCCTTCTTCATCCAAATGTGGGCTTCATTTACTTACATGGCCTCTGCGAAAAGAGGGTCTAAAGGACAAGAAATATAACCATGTCCTACAGCTACAAACTGTCTACGAGAATCCCTACAAATCTGACCATAGCCCACGTGATTTTGATATGATAAAATGGCCGCCATGTAGAGTTATTCATCACCATATTTTTGGTAGCCAAAATACTTCACAAAGTGTAGCTAGGTCTTTTACCTAATTGAGCTTTATTAAAAGAATAGCGAGGAAAGTAGCGATGAAAGGATGAGCGATTAAAGAATTAGGATGAGTGATAATACGCCAAAATTGCTTTCCAAAAAGAGCTATATTAAAATCATGAACGTTTCAAAAACTAAGACCACCATTGTTTTTAGGAGCACACAAAAGATCCCATCTAATCTAGTTGATGCCACCACCCGTGAACAATAGACTACCACTAAAATCGATTAAGTATACGATGAATAGAGTCACAAATGCCTTAAGTTAGAAGAAAGAGACTCATCAAATAAGAAGGGATAGATTGTAAAACCGACTTAATACGAATCTCCCCACCACCACATGAAAGGAATTTGTTCCTCCAATTATTGAATCTTCCAAATACGGTCTTTGATGAAAGAAAAAGCTTGAGTCTTATTGTGACCAACAAACATAGGCATCCTAAGGTAAGTTGCAACTTGGTGGGAACTAGGAATACCCAGTAAGTTACAAAAGAGTTATCGCATAGTCGGATCCACCTTTTTACTGAAATCAGCTAAATATTTTTGGTAGTTCACTGTCTAACCAAATTCATATAAAGATAAGCAATCCTTGATAGCCTTAGCCTCCGATAATAGAAGAAGCACCCCTCGCAATTTTATAGCCATGAATAAGATTCCTTTGCTCTAAATTGTTGAGCACTTCTGAACGTCCCTAATGCATATAAAACATATTATGCAAAGATTAAGTGCATTATGTCGATTATGTAATAAAGAGTAGGAATAATAGACCAGTTCAATGATAGAAACCTAATTTCTTGAATGCATACTAACTTGATGTATGTACAAAATAATTAAAATTGGATAAAATGTTTTCTCAAATGTTTTTTACACAAATTTATCATTTTAAAAAAATATTATTCAGGTCTAATCGAGTGAATCTGTCAGATTCATTCGATTCCCCCATTCATGTCCCGAGCTATCGAAATCTCTTATTCTGTTTTTTGAGTCCTATGTGCATATATTTATTTACTAATCTATGTTTGCAGGTAGAATTAGGTTAGATATGTTAGCTTTTATTTTAGATTTTATGTAAATATAGGCGAATGTAATTATTAGATTTTTGTATATAGACATTTTGTATCCCCCGATCCTCTTTTATTGAATATGTAACCCCTAGGATAGTTCATTCGATTGAATTATAATATTTTATCTTTTTTGAATTTACTTATATTCTAGAATTTATTTATATTTTTGTGTCAGCATATAATATATATATAATTAAAATCAACTTAGAAGATATAAAAGGCATAATTCAGTGTAGTTAATAATCATTTTAAACAAGAAAGAAATAGGTAGTTCATCCGGACCCGAATCTCTACCTAAAAGGTATAATGATTCCTGCTTGGTTTGGCTATACCGTAATTTTTCGGCTGAGCAGATCCAGGTGGCGACTCCTATCACTTTTAGTGAGATCGATCGGTTTCGTTTGTTTTCTCACTATTTTCTAAAAATCATTTAGAATTGATTTTCAAAACAAAACTTTTCTTGGCTCGACTTCAAAGCCTGTCTTTTAGATCCATTTTTAGGATTGTCCACTCACAACATTTCTCACCTTGTTTATAACAACATTTGCCCTGTTATTCATCTGCACATCATGCCATTCAAAGAAATTGCAACCATTATCCTAAAATTGACAATGTCAATCATGATTAACCCCCTCACCAATATCAAATCAAAGAACTTTCATATAATTTGCCTTTAATAATCTCAAAAAACATTTCCACTCAAAAACACCCTAACATCAATATCCCAATTTCAATCACAATATATCAGTAAACCCTAGAAAAATAACCCAAATTCTTCTTAAAATTAAAATTAAATATCCAAAATTTTGGACAAGCATAAAATCTCCTTCTTGGGTTTTCTCAGCTTGATCCTTCCTGGGTTTTCTTTGCTTCTAGACTTACTTGATACCGGAGTTTGAATTCATTGGAGAAGAAGAAATTGAACTATAGAGGGAGAGATTGAGATTGTGCAAGAACAGAGAACATGCTTTGCGACTTGATCAAGAGATCAGAGGATTTTGCAGAGAGAGTATTTTGTGAAGAGATAGAATGAAAATATTTTACCATTGATATTAATTAATAAAAAGAAAAAAAAAAGAACTTTACCGTTGTAAATAGCCACGTTGTATCAGGCTAACGTCTGTTTGTGTCACTTCTGTTTGACTATTAATAAACAAGAGAATATGGACAAATTTTAGAGAAAGAGAGCTTTTAGAAGCCTTTAAATTCATCGGAGGTGGGAATGCTCCGAGCTCTAGAAATTGAGGACCTAGATGCCACTTAACCCGAACTTAAAACCTAAGATTAATGTAAGTACTTCAGCATATCAAATATTATAAATTAGAAATTTTAATTTTAATAGAAATAATAAATTTTAATTGAAAAATTAATTCATTTAAACTTTGCTAGCCCAAAGCGAGCTGGGAATAAGAAAAGGGAAATTGTAAAAAATACTGTTGTTTTAGGTTTTGTTTTGGGACTTTACATTTCAAAATTACTTTTCTACCTTTTTTTGTTTCATAATTATTGAATTGCCTTTTTTTCTTAATTCATATCTTTTATACATTTTCCCTTGTAAAAATCTCTTTCAAACTTTTTAAATTTACTCAAATGCGTAAGTCTACTTAGTTCACATTTCTTTCATCTTTTCATAATCTTAATCTAATTTCACATTTATCTCTTAATTCGTTTATTTTTTTTTTATCATACGACTCTAGAAAGTTTTTTTTGTTTTTTCTCTTCGAAACAAGATCCATATGTATATATTTTTTCCGACATTTTTTTTCCACTAAGGTATAACTAATTATACATTTGTATCTTAAGGTGTAACTATGGTATAACTAAGGTATAACAAATGTAATAGTGTATCTTAAGGTATAATTAAGGTATAATCACTATAATAGTGTATCTTAAGGTATAATTAAAGTATAATTAGGGTATAACTAAGATATAATCACTGTAATAGTGTATATTATGGTACTATAATAGTGTATATTAAGGTATAACTAAGGTATAATTAATGTAATAATGTATTTTAAGGTATAAGTAAAGTATAATTAAGGTATAACTAAGGTATAATCACTGTAATAGTGTATCTTAAGGTATAACTAAGGTATAATCAATGTAATAACATAACTTAAGGTATAATTAATGTATAATTAAGGTATAACTAAGTTATAATCACTGTAATAATGAATCTTAAGGTATAATTAAGGTATAACTAAGGTATAATTACTATAATAGTGTATCTTAAGGTATAACTAAGGTATAATCACTGTAATAATGAATTTTAAGGTATAATTAAGGTATAACTAAGGTATAATCACTATAATAGTGTATCTTAAGGTATAACTAAGGTATAATCACTATAATAGTGTATCTTAAGATATAACTAAGGTATAATCACTGTAATAATGAATCTTAAGGTATAATTAAGGTATAACTAAGGTATAATCACTATAATAGTGTATCTTAAGGTATAACTAAGGTATAATCACTATAATATTGTATCTTAAGACATGATTATGGTATAATTAAGGTAAAACTAAGGTATAACTAAGGTATAATTATTGTAATAGTGTATATAATTATGGTATCATTAATGTAAAACTAAGGTATAATCATTGTAATAATGTATCTTAAGATATAATTAAGGTATAACTAAGGTATAATCAATGTAATATTGTATCTTAAGGTATAACTAAGGTATAATCATTGTAATAGTGTATCTTAAGATATAATTAAGGTATAATTAAGGTATAACTAAGGTATAATCACTGTAATAGTGTATCTTAAGGTATAATTAATGTAAAACTAAGGTATAATTACTATAATAGTATATCTTAAGGTTTAACTAAGGTATAATCATTATAATAGTGTTATTATACCTTAGTTATACCTTTGATACTCCTATTATACCTTACTTATACCTTTGCACAATTGTTATACTTCAGTTATACCTTAAAATATACTATTATAGTGATCATACCTTAGTTATACCTTAATTATACCTTAAGATACACTATTACAATGATTATATCTTAGTTATACCGTAATTATACCTTAAAATACATTATTATAGTGATTATACATTAATTATACCTTAAGATACACTATTACATTGATTATACCTTAGTTATACCTTAATTATACCTCAAGATACACTATTACATTGATTATACCTTAGTTATACTTTAATTATACCTCAAGATACACTATTACATTGATTATACCTTAGTTATACCTTAATTCTACCTCAAGATATACTATTACATTAATTATACCTTAGTTATGCCTTAATTATACCTCAAGATATATTATTGCATTGATTATACCTTTGTTATACCTTAAGATATACTATTATAGTGATTATACCTTAATTATACCTTAATCATACCTTAAGATACACTATTATAGTGATTATAGCTTAGTTATACATTTATTATACCTTACTTATACCTTAAGACACATTATTATATTGATTATGCCTGAGTTATATCTTAGTTATACCTTAAGATATACTATTACAATGGTTATACCTTATGATACACTATTGCATTAATTATACTTTAGTTATATCTTAATTACACCTTAAGATACAAAAGTATAATGAGTTATATTTTATTGAAAAAAAATACCAGAAAAAATATATACATATGGATCTTGTTTCGTAGATGAAAAAGAAAAAAATTCTAAAGTCGCATGATAAAAAAATGAACGGATTGAAACATAAATGTAAAATTAGATTAAAATTATGAAAAGAGGAGAGAGAAATATGGATAAATTAGAATAAGGTATTTGGATAATTTTGAAAAATTGAAAAGAAATTTTGTCAACAGTTTTAAGTTCACATAAAAAAAATATAATACCAAAATGTAAATGTTTTTATAAAATTCCTCTAAGAAAATTTACTCGAATAAATAGTTTTTATAAAACAACAAAAAATATTTTTTATATATAAAAAGGAAACAAGGAAAAAAAAAAAAAAAACAAGAATACATCACGCGCCCGACATAAAACGGCGTCATTTCGCCTCAAATAACGACAAAAGCTTTTTGACGAAAAGCATATACCACCCTCGGATCCCCATTCTTAACCCTAGTCAAAACTCAACCTAACTACAGTTATTTTAGGACCACGAGATAGATACACGTGTCCTCATCTAACGGCTAACACTTACTTTCCATAGATATTCACCGCCTCACCTCTCTATATAATTGCCCATCAGATGGCCAAAACCCTAGACAGTCATCCTTATCCCGATCAAAACAATTTCCTAATTTCCTCTCAATTCTATTCTAATGGCGAACCCTAAGGTCTACTTTGACATGTCCGTCGGCGGTCAGCCAGCCGGCAGGATTGTGATGGAGCTCTACGCCGATGTCGTTCCTCGCACCGCCGAGAACTTCCGTGCTCTCTGCACCGGGGAGAAGGGCACTGGCAGGAGCGGCAAGCCTCTCCATTACAAAGGCTCTTCTTTCCACCGTGTGATCCCTGGCTTCATGTGCCAAGGCGGTGACTTCACTGCTGGAAACGGCACCGGAGGAGAGTCGATCTACGGTTCAAAGTTCGCCGATGAGAACTTTGTCAAGAAGCACACAGGCCCTGGCGTCCTTTCCATGGCCAATGCTGGTCCCGGAACCAATGGATCTCAGTTCTTCATCTGTACTGCGAAGACCGAGTGGCTCGATGGAAAGCATGTCGTGTTCGGTCAGGTTGTTGAAGGCATGGATGTAGTGAAGGCGATCGAGAAGGTCGGTTCTAGCTCTGGAAAGACCTCACAGCCTGTTGTCATCGCCGACTGCGGTCAGCTTTAAGTTACGAGAAAATCAGATAATGACGGTTCCGCCGATCTAGGCGGTGGCTGTGATGTCCTGTATTGGATGCTTCTTTAGTATAAACAGGGATTCCGAGTCCTTTTTTTTTTTTTTTTCTTTTTTTTGAATTTATCCTCTATCGGTGTTTTAAGTTTGGGGTTATTTGGTGGTGGTTGAGTCTTTTACTTTTATGTGTTAATGGATGAAGTAACTCACATAAATAAGATAGGGGCTTCTTAATCAATCTTGCTTTAAATTTATCTGTTTAGCGTATAATTATTGTTTGATGATGTGATTAAATTGGATGATTGAAGAAGATTAGATGAGGAGAGTGAATACAGTAGAAAGACCTGTGAATTGTGGGCCACCACCATAGCCAGTACTTTTAAGAAGGGACACACCAATGGTTTATTTGTTTGGTTGTGGGCCGCTTCTCTCTCTTATTGAAAAACGTGGCTTCTGTATGTTCTTTTTCTTCCTGTTAGCGTTTTGGCTGACGTTCCGTAACCTTTTTAATTATTAGTGATGATTTTTTAAAATGAAATTGACGAACAATTAGCAAATCGATGATTAAAGATAAAATTGCCCAGTAATCCATGATTTTGTGTTAATGGAGGGTTCTAATTTAGAATCTGATTCGGATGATGTAGCCATTTGTTTATTTGATCTTTGACTATCCAAGGCCTGTTAGGTCTCAACTCCTCGTGGTTGGAAATAAAAAAAAAATTCGTGAAATTTTTAGAAACCAATTTCTAATCAAAAAGCAGAATTGTGAAAAATAATCGGTTCTTTTGGGCTATTCATCTTGATAAACTTCTCCCGAATTTACATAGACTACTGTTACTATTTATGATCAAAATAAATCTCAACTATTCAAGTATTTCAACTAAAATTAGTTGGTTAATGTTTCCACCAATTTGTATTGATAACTGCCTCTTTCTTTTTCTTCGACTTCAACTTTTTCTCTATTACATCTGTTTCTCTCTTCGTTTTTTCATTGCTCATTCTTCTCTCGAGTTTCTTCCACTTCACCGTGTAGTTTGATCTTTTTCTTCCTCCCTTTCCTCCATTTATCTGTTGGCTTTACTTCAGAAATCCATTCATGGCCTTAGATATTCCTTCCTCTCTTCTTCCGTACTTGTCTCATTTTGTTTTATTGTTTTTATTCCCAGATAGGTGAAGGCAGCGTGTGCCTTTTCGTAGATTGCTAGCTCAAATTATGCATCGAAATTAAATTTGAAACTTAATGGACTTGAAATTTAGTGGGATTTAGGATATAGGTGGAATTGATTTGAGATGCAGCTATAATTTAGGATTTTGAAATATACATAGTGCTCTTTTTATATGGCCACTTATAGTAGAGCAGAGAAACTTATTCAGCGGTACTTTTAAGTAGATAATGTCATATTGTTGTGATTCTTTTTATCTGTCATTCTTATAGGTATCCACTAAGTTACAATATCTTTAGTTAAGGATGCAATCAATAACTCTTAGATTTCATGGAAGAAAGGAAAAGTTATGGAAGAAAGATATTGAGAAGAAAGAAAGAGAGGAAGAAGTTTAGAAAGTGAACGAAGAAGAATTCAATTTCGAATCGATAATCGTAGACTACTCTATATAGTAGCTTTTATAGCCTATAATTAAGCTTATAACCTTTGCAAACTAATTAGCCTATTAACTAATACTAATGAACTAATTCTCAACTAATTGAACATTATTTAACATCCCCGCCAAACTTGGAATGTGGATAACTATCATGCCAAGTTTGGAAATAAAACTAGAGAACACTAGTTTCCTTAAAGCCTTAATTGTAAACGCATCTGCCAATTGCATTTCAGTTCCGATAGGCATCAATTGGATAATCCCTTGCTGCACTTTTTCTTTGACAAAATATTAATCTATGCCCACATGCTTGATTCTCTTATGGAATGTACTATTTTTTGTAATATGAATTGCTGAAACATTATGACAAAACAAAAGCACTTGTTGCTGATGTTGAATATATAGATCGCTAAGCAGATAAAGAAGCCATTGTAGTTCACACATAGTTACTGTCATAGCTCGAAACTCAGCTTCACAGGATACCATCTTAGATTTCATAGAAGAGGAAAAGTTATAGAAGAAAAATATTGAAAAGAAAGAAAGAAATGAAAAAGAAGTTTAGAAAGAGAAAGAAGAAGAATTCACTTTAGAATTGATAATCGTATACTACTCTATACAATAGCTTTTATAGCCTATAATTAAGCTTATAATTGTTGCTAACTAATTAGCCTATAACTAATACTAATAAACCAATTCTCAACTAATTAAACATTATTTAACAGTAGCATTCCTATCAGAACTTTTCTTTGGGTATCATCATTGTGAATGCTTGATTCTATAAATGTTTGTTCACAGATGACTTGTCCTTCACCTAGTTGTGTTAGTTTAATTATACTTGAGCACAAAAGGTTTTTTTTTTCTAATCCTTGATACTATAGGCATGTAGGTTTGAAACAGCAAAAGAGTTTAGTCTTAGTGATGAATGAAATGAAGAATGCTAATAGTAGATAAAGAGCAAGTAATAGAGATGAAAAGAAGAGG
This sequence comes from Euphorbia tirucalli, assembly GCA_039660915.1. Lineage (NCBI taxonomy): Eukaryota > Viridiplantae > Streptophyta > Magnoliopsida > Malpighiales > Euphorbiaceae > Euphorbia > Euphorbia tirucalli. Next base: position 22,046,794 of record CM077639.1, read on the forward strand.
AAATGGATACTGGTATTAATAGAGTGAAGAACTGAAAGGAAAAGATACACGGGCCTAAGCCCCACAGGAGAACAACCTCCCTCTCTCAAACGAGAGCCCTACAAAACTGCAGAATGAACATACCAAAATTAGCCTGCCTTTTCCCCTAGCACACACTCCCCTTATAACCGAAAAAACACCACTATAGCAACGCCAACTCACTACTTAGATAGTAACTACTTTACCCCTACTCATATTCAACTATTCCCCTATCTGCCTTTTCTTCCCCTTGCGAGTATAAACCATCAGCTTCCTTTGTTCCTCAGCCCTTGGATCCAGCAATCCTCCCTTAGTAGATGATTCTCTATCAGTGCCACCTTCTAGAAAACCAGACTTGTCCTCAAGGCTGAAGTCTGGACATTCACTCTTAATAAGAAATTCATCTTCCCAAGTAGCTTCCTCAGTGCCACGAGTTTGCCACTAGATTAGCCATTGAGAAACCGAGTCACCACGCCTAGTAATGACCCTAGCACCCAAAATTTTCCTTGGAAGGATGGAATCAGCAACATCAAACTTTAACTCTGGTGGTAACTCAGCAGTAGCAATGTGAGTACTAATAGCACGCTTGAGCAATGAAACATGGAACACTGGATGTACACGAGAAGCGGCTGGAAGCTGTAACTTGTACGCCACTGGGCCCAATTTTGCAACAATCTGATAAGGGCCATAGAAACGCGCAGATAACTTAGGATAAATCCGGCGAGCCACTATTTGTTGACGGTGTGGCTTCAACTTGAGATACGCCCAATCACCAATCTCATAAGTTACTTCCCATCGATGTTCTAAGAACAGAGTAAATGTTACTTAAGCTGAACCAATGCCTCATCCCTGTCTCGAAGCTCACGACCAATTGCTTCCACTTGTACTTCATGAGGAATGTAATGAAGAACCGTGGGAGGACGCCTTCCATAAACTACCTCAAATGGCCTAGTGTCCGTAGATAAATGTTAGGCGGTATTAAGCCAGAATTCAGCCCAAGATAGCCAATGTATCTAAAATTTAGGCTACTCCACAACGAAACAATGCAGATAAGATTCAAGGCATCAGTTCACAACCTCAATCTGTCCATCCGTCTCCGGATGATAGGAAGATCTGAACTTCAACTGTGTACCTTGCAAGTTGAAGAGTTCTTGCCAAAAACAGCTCATGAGCACTGGGTCGCGGTCACTAATTATGGTAATCGAAGAACCATGCAACCGAACTACCTCTTGGATAAAAACTTCGGCAATAGATATAGGGATGTTTGGGGCAATAAAATGGCTGTATTTAGACAAATGATCCACTATCACAATAATAGCATCATACCTTTTAGATTTGGGTAGACCAACTATGAAATCCATCAAAATGTCTGTCTAAACTTCTTGGGGGATTGGAAGGGGCTAAAGTAACCCTTTAGGAGATAAGGAGGATTCTTTACATTGTTGGAAAATCAAGCACTGTTGCATAATAATCTTTGATGCTATGAACTATTCCTTTCCAATAAACATTGGCAGCTATGCGGTGGTAAGTTCTGTAACAGCCAGAATGCCAACGGATTTTAATACCATGAAACTCAGCCATAATTTCATTCAGCCACTTGGAATTAGGAGACAACACTAAACTCCCCTTCCGGTGGAGCTGTAGTGAGAACGAGCCAAGGGATCTCACTGTATGTCTGAATAAGGACAATGATATGTGGGTCCTGTTGAGCTTCAAAAACCAACTGCTGGCTATTGTCCCAAGTAGGCGGAGACAAGAAAGTAGATAACCCACCAATGTTAAACTGGCGAGAAAGAGCATCAGCTGCACCATTTTGCTTTCCGGGCTTGTACTTCACTTCAAACACATATCCCATCAGCTTGGCCGACCAATTCTGTTGGTCCATAGTAGTTACTCGTTGTTGGATCAACTGCCTTAAGATTTTCTGATACGAGTAAATAATGAATTTTTGCCCCAATAGATAACTCCAGTGTTGAATTACCAACGCTAATGCCATCAATTCCCTCTCATAGGCAGATTTCATCCAGACCCGAGGAAAGAGTGCCTTGCTAAAATAAGCAATAGGATGCCCCTTTTGCATTAGGACAGCCCCTAATCCTCCACCTGAAGCTTCGCATTCAATGTAAAAATCCTTGGTAAAATTAGGGAGAACGAGTAGGGGAGTGGAACTGAACTTGGCTTTGAGCATATCAAAAGCTGATTGTGCATCCTCAGGCTAAGAGAAATTGTTTTTCTTTGTCAATTTAGTGAGCGGCCGAGCTATCTTCCCTTAATCTTTCACAAATTTTCTGTAATAGCCGCTTAACCCCAAGAATCCCCAGACACCTTTCACATTTTAAGAACAGGCCAAGCTTCAACCGCTGCTACCTTGCACTTATCTATAGACACGGCTTCTCCAGAAATGCAGTGTCCCAAATACTCGATTGTTGTTTGACCGAACAATCACTTCTTTTAATTTACACAAAATTGGTTGTCAACTAGAAATCGCAAAACCAGAGCTAAGTGGTGGAGGTGCTCTTCCCAACTCCTGCTATAAATCAAGATATCGTCAACAAACATGAGTACCAGTTTATGCAACCATGGACGGAAGACATCATTCATCATACTTTGGAAAGTTGAAGGGGCATTTGTAAGCCCAAAGGGCATAACTAGGAACTCATAGTGCCCGTCATGAGTTCTGAAGGTTGTTTTGTGCTCATGCCCTTCCTTCATTCAAGTCTGGTAATACCCCGATTTCGAATCAAGCTTGGAAAAAAGATTAAGCTCCATTAAGTTCATCCAGCAGCTCATCCACCACCGAGATGGGATATTTATCGGCAATTGTCACTTTATCCAACCCTCTAGTCGATGCATAATCGCCAGGTATCATCCTTCTTCTTACTAACAACATAGGACTAGAAAAAGAACTTTGCTTGGGTTGAATTTTCCCTAACTGTAGCATCTCTGTAACTCAACTTTTTCTTTCTAAATATGAGGATATCGATAAGGTCGCACACTCACCGCTTCAGTCCCAAGAAGTAATTTAATGGCATGGTCATGTGTACGCCTGGGAGGAAGACCAGTAAAAGGTGCAAAAACCATCTGAAATTGCTGAAGAAAAGCCTGGAATGCCTGATGTTGGTCCACAAACAAGGTTGCTTCTACTGGTTTTATATCATGGAAGAATTTGTGTTCGCCTCCTCCCAACCAAGCTTGTAGAGTAAGAACCTCGCGTAACCTAGAAGCAGCACCGTGGAGAGTAATTAATTCTCTTTGATAATGAAATTTCATCCACCCTTCTTCCCAATGATGGACAACTTCTCCCAAAGAACCCAGCGATTTCATCACTATAATTAGTCCAGCGGACCCAAATCAAATACTAGAGCATAAAGTATAAATTTATGCCGACCGATTTGAATCTCTAAACCCAAACACTAGTGAGAAACAGATACATAATGACCATCCCCCAACCGGATTCCCAATTGGTGAAAGAGATGAGACTCGTAATCCCAATGACTGAACCAACTGCTTTGAGATAAAATTATGGATTGCCCCTGAATCGATCATAAGTAACACCGGGATGCCATCAATTGCACCTGTGATCTTGAACATACCCAGGTGATTAGCTTTACTAACCTGGGTAAAAGCAAACTCAAGCAAATTGCATTCTCCCTTTGGCGTTTCTTCGACTCCATCCACTGTATACAAATCACCCAAATCGTCATCAAATTCAAGAAAAACTTCATTCTTTCGGACATCAATTCATTCTTTCGGACATCAACCCACAATTTCGCTGGTGGTACAATGGTGATGAGGGCTGTATGGTTGAGCTCACTTGAAACAGAGGCCTTTTTTCTGGCATTCTTTTAATTCCTTAACCGAGAGATGACGCGTGCCTTTATTCCTATTTTATGGAGGCAGCTGGTTATTGCCCACCTATTCTGTGGTAGTATCCATAGGTTTAACATGACCTGGACCGGTTAGATAACCGTTTTTCTCAACTGGTCCCAACTGTGGTGGATTGGGCTTGTAACTGTAAGAAGCCACATGAGATGCCTGCTTTATTCCACCACCGTACCTTTCTCTATCATAGGTGGTCGGCCCCTAGGATAACAGAATGAGAGCTCGAATTCTCTGGGAAATTCTATGACCTCGTCAGAAGTCTGAGGTTTCATTGAGCGTTCCCACGCTCGGATTGCGTCGGTGAGCCATCCCAAAAAATACCTGATAAACTGGCGTTCTTTATGTTTCACCATATGAGCAGTGATGCGTTCAAATTCTTCATTATATTCTCCTACTCTTCCTGTCGGTTTCAGCATAGTAATATCTTCATAGCAATTTTGGAATGGTTTCAAACTGAATCATTTGAAAGTTTTTTTCCGAAAGAATTCTCAAGTTAGATGAGGGTAATCACGAATAACATGAGAGAACCAATTAACTGCTACACCCGTCATACATATTTGAGCTAAAGTTATTTTCAAGAATGGTGGTGTATGGTGAATCCAAAAATACTGCTCAACTTGAGACAGCTACACGGTTGGGTATTCGCCAGAAAAAAAAGGAATTTTAACCTTGGGTAATGAAACCATATGGTTATCAAAGTGATTGGGTCGAAGAAGTTGGTTAAATCCAGGATGGTGTAAATGGGTATGGTGTGGGGGAGTTTCGTGTATGTGGTGGTGTGGGTTAGAAGTTTCAGTCTCAGGGGATTCAGAAAAATTAGCAAAACGATTTTCAGTCTCACCTTCCTTAACAGGTTGCTTCCCCAAAATCTTTTGATACGTGGCTTCCATTCCTTTAAACTTCATATCCAATTGCTCTAAAGAACGCTGTAGATGAAGCATCGTATTATGCATAGCTCCGATAGTGGCCTGCATTGGATCAATTGGTTCTTCCTGATTTTGTTTCTCAGACATTTTCGACTGATGCCGGGTTTGAATTATTGATTCCTGACCCATGTTGTTTGGTTTCCCACAAACGGTGCCAAATGAAAGGAAGAATGCTAATAGCAGATAAAGAGCAAGTAATAGAGATGAAAAGAAGGGGAAATGGATATTGGTATTAATGGAGCGAAGAATTGAAAGGAAAAGATACACAGGCCTAAGCCCCCAAGCAGAACAACCTCCCTCTCTCAAACGAGAGCCCTGCAAAACTGCAGAATGAACATACCAAAATTAGCCTGCCTTCTCCCCTTACAGACATTCCCCTTATAACCGTAAAACACCATTACAGCAGTGCCTGCTTACTACTTAGATTATAACCACTTTACCCCTACTTATATCCAACTATTCCCCAATCTGCCCTTTCTTCTTCGTACGAGTATAAACCATCTGCTTCCTTTGTTCCTCAGCCCTTGGATCCAGCAATCCTCCCTTAGTAGATGATTCTCTGTTAATGAACATGGATCATTTGGGCTTGTAACTACTGTGGTTGCTGTACTTAGCCTGGATATACTCTTTTTCAGGGAAAAGATGATTTATGTGATTCTATCCACATATTTCATGTTCCATTTATATTACTTTAAGCAAGAATTACGAGGTTTCATTCATCATTATTTAATGTTTGAAATGATACTATGCTAATGGTTTATCAGAAGTTTACCTTAATTGTTATTTTGTCATATCTATGGTTTTATTATAATCTTCTTTTTCACTATTTCTATTTACATGGATTTATAGAACGGTTCCATCTTGGAATGGAAAGGAAACACTGAGAACCTAAAACCTTTTTAGTTGTCTGCATCTTTGAAAGGACACACAACTAGTGTAACATGTTTAAATGTAAATGTGGCGACAAAAAAGATTGTACTCGAGTGCAATGGACTGTACAATAAGGGTGAGACACTCTTTGAAAGTTTCACTTTACTCTTTTAGTTTATAGTTTGGTATTGTAAAGATGGAGGTTGATTGTTGATGATTTAGGAAACCTGGTATCAATTTTTTCATGATTGTTTATTTTTGTGTTGTGTATGGTGCGTCATTGGTGCTGTGTGCTTGTTTGATGGCAATGTTCTTGCTTAACATTAAATGAGAGCCACATTTGGTCTTCCTTTGATCGATTCAATTGTATAGCTTTTTAATGTTTGAGACGTGTGTGGGTACTGCAACCATGATGTTTAATTTGTTCTGATAGGTTGTATTATAGTTTTTCACTTAAAGTAGATTATGACATTTGTGAAATTTTGTTCGGTATCTGTTAAGTTATATTCTCTCTTGCCTACCTTAGACATTTTGGCAGTCTTTTGATATTTGAATCCTTTTTTTTTCTTTTTTCATTTTCAGATTTTGATAAAAGGAGCAGAATTGTTTCAGAAGAAGTTAGTCCATAGGCAGAAGAGATTATCAAATGTTGTTGAAGAATTCTAATAGATAAGGAAATAAAATTACTATAGCACCTGAACAATGTATAAGAGGACCTACTCCGAAAAGTGGATCTTGGATTCATTCAGCCAAAGTTCTATAAATCTATATTCATTAATTCACATATCCAATGCTATTCTATCATGTGTCAATAGTTTGTACTGTTTTTTAGGTATTACATCAGTGTTTGTTTTTGCAATCTATCCGTAAACTAGTATGATTCATAAATAAATACCACTATGATTAGAACTTTTTTTTTTTTTTAATGGTACGCACAAAACTTAAACAGAAAAAGTACCAAAATAAAACCCATTTAGGACCAAGCGTTCCACACATAATCCTCATCTTCACAAAATAATATATTATATGAACAATAGATTCAAAATCAATTGGCTTTGCTTGAAGGATACAAAATTTCTGGCCATCCAAAATACGATGGTAGCAAAATGACCCTTAAAAATTGGCGTGTCACATGGTGACGCGCTTAAATTGTACTGACTATTTTGGGACTTATTGATATTTTATTTGAGCTGATTTGAATTTATTTTAAAAAACTTTTCAATGTAGTAAAATGTATTTTTTTTACTTTTCTCTAAAATTAGTTTCGACACTCAGTAAAAATATCAATTTTAACCAGATTCAATTTGCTTTTCAATATTATTTATTAAAAAAATAAATACTTCTCAAAATACTTTTCAACTTTACAAAAATATGTGATGATAAACAAATTTTACGTGAAGTGATGCATAATTTTCGTAATATTATTATTTTATAAAAAATTTTCAAATTTATGAAAAATGAATGGAAACTGCTGAAATATATATATAAAAAAAGATAAATACTTCACAAAAAATGTTTTTAACTTTACAAAAATATAATAATTCAGTAATATTTTACCATATAAAGATAAAAAAAAGTTTCGCATAGTATAAAAACAGTAAAAAAATTAGGTTTCACGTAAAACTTTTCAATTCGACGGAATCCGTGAAATGCTAGACATATTTTGCTTTAAGTGATACCCAATTCTTGTAACATTATTAATTTACAAAAAAGTCTTGAATTTTGCAAAAAATGAATGAAAATTACTGAAATATAAAAGAATAAATACTTCACGAAAAATATTTAATTTTACAAAAACATAATAATTCAGTAATATTTTTCTGTATAAAGATGAAATATTTCGCATAGTATGAAAACAGTAGAAAAATTAGGTTTCACGTAAAATATTTAAATTTTACGGAATCCGTGTAATGCTATACATATTTTCTGTAAAGTGATACCCAATTCTTGTAATATTATTAATTTACAGAAAAATCTTCAACTTTGCGAAAATAAATGGAAACTGCTAAATTACAAGAGAATAAATACTTTGCGATAAATATTTTAATTTCACGAAAATATAATAATTTAGTAATATTTTTCTATATAAAGTTGAATAATTGCACATAATAAAAAAAAAAATAGAAAAATTAGGTTTCAAGTAAAACATTTCAATCTTATGGAATCCATGTAGTTATAGACATATTTTACATGAAGTGATACATAATTCTTGTAATATTAGGACTTTACAAAAAACTTTTCAACTTTGCGAAAAATGAATGAAAACTATTAAAATATAAAAGAATAAATACTTAAGAAAAATATTTTAATTTTATGAAAATATATTAATTTAGTAATATTTTTCCGTATGAAGATGAAAAATTCCGTGTAGTACAAAAAAAGTAGAAAAATTAGTTTCACGTAAAATCTTTAAATTATATGAAATCTATGTAATGCTAGAGATATTTTACGTGAAGTGATACTTAATTTTTAATATTACTACTTTACAAAAAAAAATTCTTTAATTTCGCGAAAAATGAATAGAAATTGCTGAAATACATTTATTTTCATTTTATTTACATAAAATGAGTATAATTCATAGTTTTTGTTTAGATTAATGATAAATTTAAATCCTACTAAATTATTTATAAATACAACATATTTTTAAATTAGATCAAATTATTTTTGCTAATAATTAAATGAAAATTAATTTATTAAAAACTTCATAATATTACCGAAATTTGTAAATGTTTGATATTTTTACGTAAATAGATATGAATTTTTGTAAAGTGGATGGGTGAGCATAATTTATATACTACTTTTTTTAACTTTAAAATTTCTTTTAACCTGTTGGTAATCTGTAATAACATGTCAACTTTTTTTATAATTTAATTTTTTTTAAAATTTTAAACTAATTATATATCTTAATACTATTGGCTTTTAAAAACAAAGTAACTATAGAATTTACCCATTACATATTCATCCACTAAACAGTTGATTTTATTTATTTATTTTAATAATTTCAATAGACAATTAATTATCTAATTTGCAGGATAAATAATTTTTAACTTTCTATACCTAAAACTATTTTAGGTAAATATATTATCAATTCTCTAATCATAACACATGCAATAGAATATATATATATATATATATATATATATATACGCGCTAAATAATTTATTAGTCCCTATATATATATACGCGCTAAATAATTTATTAGTCCCTATGTTTTATGTATTACACTAGTTTGTTCATATATTAATTTTAAGGTTTTTAAGTTTGGTCTCAATGAACTATTTTATCCTTTTCTTTATTTTTTCTTATGAAAGTACAAAAATACCTTGATTGTAAGTAAAAATTTATCTTTTAGCTTTTAAATTTAATTAAAGTATTTCTAATAAAATTTTTTATAGTATATACTCATACACCAACATTTCTATGCACATATATTAGTTATAAAAAACAAAAAACATCTCTATTATTTATTTTATTTAATATATTTTGTAATTTATTATTAGTTCAATATAATATCTATAAATTAACAAAAAGTGTCATTATGGATCTTGTAAATTCTTTTAGGATAAAAGATCCTTTTGGCTTCTGTACTATTTACGTAATCCCTTTCACCCCTTAGACTATCATAATCAACCGTTTGCTCCTTGTAGTATCACAATCCTAGCCAATGCCACCCTTTTCCAAGGAATGGGATGCTTCTTATACATGAACAATCATATTTCAGCTAAGTATTATATAATTTTTATTGAAGTTATGAAAATGTAGTATATTATGTAGTTCATTAATTTCTCTTAAAAGATGAGTTGGTATACAAATAGGGTGACATTAGCTCAGATTGTGATATTATAAGGAGCATGTAACATATGGCCAGATGGGTCAAGAGAATTCAATATACAATTGAGTTAAGGGTTGGCTTACTAGGATAGTTGGTGTGAGCGGGCGATCCTTAAGAGCGAGCAGCGAGGCCGGTGCCGGAGGGCTTATGGTACTTTGGAAAATGGTTTTAGGGAAAAATCGGTTTTGAGGGTTTAAAGAAACAGGTGAAATAAGGTGGAATGTACGAAACCGATTCCTCACACCTTAAAGATTGACAGGAATCGCCACCCGGCCTAGCTCTTACTAGGAAATTGTGGTATAGCCAAGCCCGATAGGGATTCCTATACCTTTAAGACAGAGATTCTGGTCCGGACAAATCACTTACTTTTTCTTTATTTTGAAATAGCATTTAACTATACCCGATATGCCTTTTTTGTTATTTAGTTCCCTATTCAATATTCAATCCTAGTTATATGCTATATGCTCATACAGAAAGTCATAAATAAATTCAGATGACGGTAAATAAATTCAGGAAATAAATTATTATAACCAAATCAAACAAACTATCATAGGGGATACATTTGATGAAATGGGATTTGGATTACAAGCGCCTAGTTTACACGAAGTATACTAAAAATAGAAGCTAGTTGTAAGCGCCGGAATTTTCTGTCCTTAAAAAAAATGCATGTGTCACACGACTGTAATATACTGTCGTGCGACTGTTGTTACAGTCGTACGATCGTAATTAAAAATTACAGTGGTACAACTATAAACGTTGGGGCAGGTACAGAAGCCCATACCTCTGCAGCAGAAAAAGAGAGAAAGAAGGGGGAGCAATTAATGCTCCGCCCTTTGCAGCAAGAAAGCAGAAAATAAAAGAAGAAAAGAAGAGAAGATTGGGGACTTTTGGCTTAAGAAATCAGAGAGAGAGAATTTAGAGAGAGAATTAGGAAAAAGGGAAGAAAAAGAAAGAAAACCACACAAAATACAAGCTTCTCTTTTTCTTCTTTTTCTTTATAATTCTTAAGTGTTTAGGTTAAAAATCTATTAGACATCAATAGGTTAATAACTGAACACCCTAAATTCAATCAATTTCGGACTAGAAATTCTAGGAATCCCTAGCATTTTGGAGATTTTTGGACTCAACTTCAAACCTTAACTCAAAGAGGAAAGGAGCGATTTCAAGTGGATTGGTGCGTTGCTAGGGGTCATTCCTATGGTGGATTAGCGCCAAAGAGGTAATCACACTTCATTCCCTTTTTTTCTCATGCTTTCTGGGTGATTTGGTGTGTTTTTGTGCATTTTGTTTCAATTTTTATGTTTTCTATTTCTGGAAATCAAGAACAGTCGTGCGACTGTTCTTGAGTTGATGAACAGTCGTACGACTGTAAATACAATCGTACGAGTGTTCTTGATTTCCATTAATTTCTTAGTTTTATTTTGAATAATTTTGGCGAAATCCTAAAATTGAAGGATTTACAGTCGCACGACCGTAGTTACAGTCGCACGACTGTAATGCTTGTCCAATAGCAGAATTTCCAGAATAATCCAGAAAAATTTCTAAAAATCCCTAAAAATTCAGAAAAATCCGAAAATCATCAAAATGAATTTTGTTGTGCGCACTCACGACCTTAGATTTAATTTCCAATGTTATTGCATTTAGAACAATACAACGACAGAGACCCGATTCTCCCGAAAACCGACCCACCTTGCATGTTATATTAAATTAAACCGGAAAATAAATTGTTTTCAAAATGATTTTCTCACAAAACCAAAAATACAGGGACGTTTCAAAATGTTTTCCAGATCTAATCGGGCCAGCTAGCTGAGCCAACCCGGTTATCCCCTTAAATGCATGTTCCCGAATCCTTAAAATCCCATTCTGTCTAACTTGAGTCCTATTTGTGGTGTGCCGTATATTGTGCCAACCCTCTGTTTTGCAGCTTTTTATTTTTATTTTTGATGTATTTAACAGATTTATCCGTGTATTTTAGGCGATTGTATTTTTTAGATAAATCGTGTATTTTAGGCGGTTGTAAAGTGAGGGTGAGAGTATTTTTTTTCTTTTTTATTCAATTGGGTTGTATAATCTCTATTTTTTTTTTGTATATTTTGAATGTATGTTTTATTTTTCTGCAATTAATTTCCTGCATTTTGCTTTAGCATCGGTTGATTAAAATGAACAAATTGGGGTTAAGGAAAGATAATAAAGTGAATTAAACATGGTAATATAAATTGTAAAGTGAAAGCAAGCTAGAGGTTAAGTTATTTGCCCGGATCCTAAATCTCTGGATTAGGTACAACAGTCTGTCCTTAGTAGGGAGCTATACCGGAATTCCTAGATGAGCTGATCCAGGTGGCGACTCTATCACTAATCTCGGGATTTAAGTTTCGAGGTCTTTAAGTTAAAAAAGGGAAAATGTTTTCTACAGAAGAATTTCCAAATTAAATCCATAATTTTCTAACTTAAGATAAAGAAAACCTGTTTTCCAAAATCAAATCTAATCATCTTTTTCGCCGGTTCGCTTCACCGCATTCCGTTTAAACGTCGTCTACTCACACTAGTATACATCGAACCTAGCATACGTCTACCTGCAAAACAAAGGTTAGTGATACAGATAAATATATACACACTAGACTTAAACAAGACAGAATGAGATATTTAGATAGCTCAGAATCAGGCATTTAGGGGATAATCAGGAAAACCCTACAGGTTAAGGCGATGGTGGATGCCATTGGCTTGGAGCAGCTGATTCGTCGGACTCTCCATCGTGATCCTTGAAAAAGCAAGGAGGCTATTATGGCTTTGATAGAGCGGTGGATGGACACTACTCATACTTTTCATCTGCCTATCTGGAGTCCATGATCACCCCGCTGGACTTTGTTGCCATCACTGGACTATGATTTGGAGGCATCCAGATCCAGTTCAATCGTGCTTTAAGCACGAGCCATTTTAGTCCTGATGTTGTAGCGATCTTGCTGGGATATAGGCCTACCTAGCCTAAGCTGCAGTGCACCGATCTGATGGATCACTAAAAGAGGCACAGGGCCGACATTGATGTGGAGCAGAATTAGTATGTCTACTCCTTTATGTTGTACCTCTTATCTAAGGTATTGTTCCCCACTGGTGGTAGTAATGTGAACTAGAATGTGTTGCCTACTTTAATCAGATTGGAGGTGCTGAGTGGGTTGGACTAGGGGAGAGCTAGACTCACCCAGATGTATTATGGACTAGATGTTTGTACCAGGGGTCCAGCACAAAGATCTGAAGTGCTGTTCCATTCTACTTTTGGTAAGCATTCTGTCTTTTCTTGCTTATTTTATTATAGAATTCTTTTTATGTTCATCGAATCTCGATTTCTTTTGCAGATCTGGGCATATGAGCATGAGTTCCTGTGCCCTCATAAGTTGGGTAGAGTTGATAGAGTTCTGCTTTTTCTGTGACTTATCCAATGGTTGGTTAGTTGAACCAAAGTAGTGATAGAGGCTGATAAGTGCCGAACATAAATGGGATCCTTAACCTAGAGTGAGGTACACACATAACATTATCTTAAACTTATTTGCTAGTTTAGAATCATACTTAAGCTAGTGTTTGGCTTCCATTGTCTGTTTTGGATTTTACAGGGATTCAAGAGCCCCTGGGGCGATGCTTGTTGGGGAATTAATCACACAAAAACAATACGCAGCGGAAATAAATGGATTAATCCCCACCAAGGACCCATGTACATTGCATTGAATTGGAAGGAGGGTTAAAGAATTACCTTAATTCTTTGTAGGTTTTGAATCAATTAGGAACCAAAGTAGCTTCCCTCTACGGTTGATCCACACGGAGCAATTCATTCACCGCGTGCTAGCGCCGGGATTGAAGAACGATTTCTTCGAATGGAAAAGCCAAAGTTTCGAAAACCTTGGGTGAAGGAGAAGGGTGAAGTCGGCTGGCTCCATGGAGGCTGCAGAAAAACTGCATCTTATGTGTAGGCTAGGGTTAGAGATTTTAGGTTATAAAACTTCCTTTTATATCCATTAAACTTAATTATAATTATAACTTAATACCCTTATTAGTTATAATTATAAATTAACCCACACAACTTAATATTAATTCTCAATTAATATTAAATCAATTCCATTCTCCATCATACACATATGTATATTGATATTATAATTAATTATATCTCTATATAATTAAATTATAATATGTAGCATACTTTATGCAATATTAATCATATTAATATTTATATATACATATATATATATAAATATATATATCATTATATATATATTTATTCTCTTTCTCATTCATAAATTATTATGCAATAATAATTTATACCCGAAAAGATGAACTTCATTTTGCTCTTTGTGTGTGACCCCATAGGTTCATATTAATTGGCAATAAGGAAATTACCATAATGTCCTTATAGGTCACAAGCGGACTCTAGCAAGCCATTACGACTACCCAATTAACATGATTGGAATGATCCAATACCTATTTATAGAATGTCATATTCCCTTTTGTCTCTTTGATATCATGATTAATCATAAGACATGGTACACTTGTCAATCTTATATAATTAATCATATGCTTTCTCGATCTCAAAGTAAACTGTTTAGACAAATCAATTGATACTCTATCAATTATTTGAGCACGGCCATGCATTTAACAGTCTTACTTATCGAGGGGCCCAGTGATATCGCTCTCTTGATAGAGAGGGACAAAATCCCATATCTGTCACTCACATCCCAAAGCATGAGTCATATTGTACCCAATCACAGCCTTTATAACTACTCTGTTACAAGCAGCGTTTGACTGCGTCAAAGCACAACATGAGTTCATCCCGGAATCAATGGTGACCTCAGGTCAAAGGAATCAGCTAATGACACTACTATAATCAAGATCAGTTGTGACACATGACCATGAACTTGATCTCATAGTGGGTCTCCAGTAACATGTTCTCTAACATATTACCCGTGAGTATAATCTGTATCTGTATACACTATATTCATCTTATGAATATCCATTATCACTCACACTAGTCTTAGTTTGTTATTATTCCCATAATAACAATCGACTAGGGATATTTAGAATAACACGATTTATTCATGGATACTTATCATAAATGCTAACATACAAACATAAATGATAATATTAATCTACACTAGATTAATCTTAGAAGTCAAATTACATAATCCAATATTGGCCTTAGGGCACAATCTCCAACAATGCTGCCCACTGGTCTGAGGTGATGATTAGTGCATCACGGCTGATAGAAAGGCAATTGATTATATAGTGCATTTCATCACTGAAATGGTACCTAGGGGACTGGGTGGAGAGGGGTGCTATAGGAGGCCCGAGGAGAGGCTGATTCCTACTTTGTTGTCGACTTGCCTATTTTGGTAGGCCCACATTCTAAAGGATGAGCACAAGGATGTGTTCGGGGATGGGTACACGGTTGTGGGCTTGTAAGGTGATTATCGGGCCTACATTACTCAATATCTATTACCTCCAACAGGTACTCTGATTCCACCACTGCCACAGGTGTGCATTTTTTCTTTTATTCTTCTGATGTTTTCACTCTTTTTATGGTTCATATGTATTAATTGACTATTGATTCTCTGCATTTCAGGATCCTCTCTGGGCTAGTAGAGGGAAGAGGCAGGTAGATAGGGTAAGCAGTAGCTCCTGCTCTGGTGAGTCTAGCTCACAGACTCCTCTTGTCCTGCAGCCTACTATCGATGGCTCTGTGCCAATCACGGAGGCAGTCCCTCCTGCCGGTTCGATGTAGGCCTGCCCTGGTACATTTTTTATGTACAGCCGCAACTCTTCAGTCCTATTAGTGGTTACTACTATCCACAAATTGTGCTGGATCCTGCCATGCATGTCCAGTTTGATCCAGAGGATGCCACTCATGTAAGAATCAATGCCTTTTTATTGCTAATCCTCTTCTGATTCCTTTTATCTCACTGTTTGTTCTTTGTTTTTACAGTCTCCCTAAAGTTCCTATGAGAACTATGCTTACCTCCTCTCTACTACTCGTGGACTAATGATCTGTGACAACATGATGATGCACGTAGGTTTTTTTTACCTGTTAAATTTATGCATGTATGGCATGATGCAAACTAATATGTCATGAAATGTATGAATGATATGCATATATGTGTAGGCTCCGCTGGAGCGAGAGAGGACCTGATCTAGTCAGTTAGAGGCTCAACTAGCTTTTTTGAGGTGATTAAATGCTGATTTAACACAGAAAAATTAGATGTTCGAGAGGAAGAGCAGCAGTAGCACCGTGGAGAATGAGGATGATGATGATGGTGATGATGGTGGAGACTCCTAATCTCCTGACTGATTTTGGATAGGAACACCTATGTCTAGACATTTGGATTTTGTTGGTTCTATTTCTGTATATATCTAATTCGTGAACAATAATTGATTGGATAGATCTTGGAGTTTGAACATTCTTTCTCACTGGAAAAGATGTTTTAACACATTTCATTAACAATTTCTTGAAATATTACATGTGACCTACTGAGAAATCTGACTCTTACTAGCCTCTACCAATGAGTCCATCTTTGGTGACTTCTGTAAATTTTTTAACATAACCTGTTTTAGTTGAATGCAATGATCTACGGATGGGGTATTTAAATGGATGACATGTTGCATGTGTTACAAACATTTGAGCAAGATATCAAACACTCATAACATTATCATGATATAATAAAAAATAAGTATAATAGGGAATCCAAAAATAACTTTAGCTTTAATCAATACCCTCTTTTGTTACCTGTGCATCCTTTTCGGTTTTCCACATGAGGGATTTTCTCTCAGATGCCTTGCACAGACCCTCTTTCGAGTTTTTACGCTATTAGGCCATCCTAATTTTACCTGAGGCCCCCTTTTTGGATTTTCACCTTAGTGGACTTCTTCTTCTTGTTTTGAAAAGATGATGGTGATTCTACTTAGTATGATTCCTTAGGTCAGTTCTTGTCTTAAGTGTAATATTTTCGGCTATGTTTTTGGTGACTGATATTTAAGAATTTCACTTGGATAGCTTTTCATATGGTGAATTTCTATCCTCGAATAGTGGTGTCTTAATTTTGAAGTCTATGATTGCCTCTTTAAAAACTTGATAGCCTTTGAAGGTCTTAGCTGGGTAATGGGTCGATGGGGCTTTGATCGAGTGATGAGAATAGGCTCAAACATTTGGGTTTCCCTATATTCTTGCAGGGTGACACAAAGTTTTACTTTGAGTGTATTCTTTCTATCATTGCTGTGTATAGTGGGTTGATGCCTTTAATGAGATTCACCGTAGATAATTTTGACTTCTCTGAATTATGTCGATTGTAACCTCCTTCTTTTTAGCTTTCTCGTGTTGCGTTGGATTCTGTACTTTACTGCTTTGTTGGTTCATGCCTTTGTTATTGTTTGCCCCTTGGGAATATCAGCTATTTCGTGTTTCTTGTTATGAGCTCTGGGTTTTCATGACCTTAATGATGATAGAATACCAAAATGTTATCTATCTTTATTGTTCATTATGAGAGTCGATTTGAGAAGCGAAGATTCGGATTTCATTAAACTTGAAACTTGAAACTAAGAAGAATTTAAAGAATTAGGGCTACTGAAAACAACAGCCACATGACCATTGGAACAATCGTATGACTATTAACATAACAACGGCATGACTGTTACTCGACAGCCGCATAACTGTTGATGTGTCACCAACAGCTTTGCATGATACGGACAGATGTTGAAGAAAGGGCTTGACACCCTAATTTCCATTAACTTTCTCATTACAGGGTGATTTGGATGGAAGGGAGATCAGGGACTAGGGGATTAACATTAGAGGGGGGGCAAAAGAGAAGGAGGAAGAGAACAAACAAAATTCTAAAAATTTAACCCAAATTCAAGAATTAAAATCACAATTAACTCAAATTTAATCACCAAATTTATCATCCAAACCAAACTCTAAACTTTCAGAGACTTATTGATTGCTGGAATCATAAGAATTGGACCTGAATTGGATGAATTTCAAGTTTCGGTTTCAAAATTCAAGTTTATTTCAAATTCAAATTAAAGTTTTAAGGATTAGTTTTCTGTCAAATTGAACATTGATGAGACATCTAAAAGGTAATTTGAGAGGTCTTAAACCTTTTTACAGCTTTATGGGTTGATTTGTTATGCACTTCATTGATTTTTATTTTTTATTTGTTTTTCTGTTTTCTGGTGAACTAGAGCCACATAGCTGTAACAATGACTGTACTGTTGTTATGACATTTGCACGACCATTGTACTATAGCCGTACGGTTATGGTTCATTTCAAAATTCAACGATTTTGAATTTTCAGCGATTTCTCTGATGTGTTTAAAACCAGAGTTGTAAGGGTGTCTTATAGCCACACGGTTGTTGCTGCTACATCCACACGGTTGTTGTTGTAATTCTAGAATTAATTTTTGTGATTTTTTTTCCTAATTTTGCATTTCATTTTGACCTACATTTATTTTACTGTATATAATTTCTGTATTAATTTTCTATAAATCAGTTCAACGATAGAAACACAAGTTTCTTGAAAACCGACCAATTTCAAAATATTTTCCAGGTCAAATCGGGTATTTTATCAAATTTCCCAATTTTCTCATTTCATACCCCGAGCTATCTTAAATTCCAATTCTGAGTCTATTTGAGTCCTACGTGTATATATATTTATCTGTACTAACTTTATTTTGCAGGTAGATGTATGTTAGGTTAGATGAATGTCTAGTTTTTAATTTTTAAACATTTTGCATATAGATTAATTTGTATCCCGAATCCCTTTTATAGAATTATACCCCTAGGATAGTCATTTGATCAGTCTGTATATTTTAATTTCCTGAATTTGTTTACTGTTTTTAGAATTTATTTATTGCTTTCAGCATTTGTATCTCGTGTGCGAGCATCAGTTAAAGAATCAAAGATAAAATCAACCGTAGAAATATAAAAGTTATTGATATAAATTGTTATACACATTTTGAATCGAGAAGAAATAGGTGAGTTGTTCGAACTTGAATCTTTGACTAAGGTATAGCGATTCGTAGCTCATTTCGATTGTATTGCAATTTTCCCAATTAAGTTGAGCTGGGTTGCGACTCCTGTCACTTTAGTAAGAGCATTTGAGTTTGTTTGTTTTTTTTACTATAAAACCCTTTCTCATAAAAACCCTTTTATTTAAATATCTTTCCCGGCTGGTCACAAGGCTCGTCTCTTTTAGGATCTTCCGCTCACAGTGCCGACTCTGTTGGGGATTTTGTTTTTGATTTTTCAAAATCAAAAATTGGCAAATGCTGAAAATTTTTGATTCAAAATGTTTTAACACTTTTTTTCAATGCCTTTTATTTGCATATCACGTAGAAACACTTTGCACATACACTTTTGAGGTACCCTTTTAAACCCTGATGTGTTTTGAAAGTGTCTTCTAAGTTCCGCTAGGTCTTAGGGCACTCAAATGGTACATCACTCATAGCCTTGTATGAACCCCTTCATTTATACCATTGACGGGGGATGAGTATATTCTGCTATGGGAACCTTGATGTGAACCCGAGGCTTTTTGACATGGCCCATATTAAGCAACCGTAGTTACTTCCCTTAGGAAACCAAAAAGCAAATTACATTAACTTGTTGAGAGACGACCTTTATTATCCCTTGTTAATGATAAAGAGAACCAACTTCTAGGAAAGATTTGTGTCGACCAAACGTGGAGAAATAAGGTCAAAAGGGAGTGCATATTTTAGCATGTTCTGATGTTTGTTCTGTGTGCAGGAATTTGCATATTTTACATTTTCATAAACCATTTAGATTTGCATCCATTTGTGCATTTATATAAATATCATTTCATCACAAAATCCCTAAACCGCCAAAACCCCAAAATAAATCGCCAAATTACCAAATCCCAAATACCAAAACCCCAAATTACCAAATCCTAAATCCCCAAATTCCAAATTACCAAAACCCTAAATTACCAAATTCCAAATCCCCAAATTCAAAATTACCAAATCCCCAAATTGCCAAATCCCCAAAATCGCTAAATCCCCAAATCGCTAACATCCCAAAATCGCTAAAAATTCCCAAATTACCAAATCCCAAATCGCTAATCCCTAAATTGCCACAACCTAAAATCACTAAAACCCAAAATCGCCAAATTCCTAAACCACCAAATAACCAAAACCCCAGATCTCTAAAAATCCCAAATCCCTAAATCCTCAAATCACTAAATGCCTAAATCATTCAAACCCCTAAATCCCCAAATACGTCAAAATGCTGCCCATTTCCAGTCAAATTTACACCAATCTAAAGCCCCATATAAGACCAGCTCTATACAATGATCCAGAATCCCGTATAAGACCAGCTCTATACATTAATCCAAAGCCCGGTATAAGACCAGCTTTATACACTAATCTAAATCCAAAATCCCGTATAAGACCAGCTCTATACATTAATCCAAAGCCTAGTATAAGACGAGCTCTATACACAAATCCAAGCCTCATATAAGACCAACTCTATACACATACCCAAAATCTCGTATAAGATCCGCTCTATACATTCATCACAAAACCCCGAATAAATTTATTTGTTCATTTATCCAAAATCTCGTACATGTACACTTTATCATGTATATCTAAACAATTTCACTTACTCAAAGCCTTATACATGGTACACTATATCATGTATTTTCAACCAAATTTCATTACATTTCATAACATCTCATGTATATACACATATATCCATGCATTCATTCATTCATTTACTCATTCTTCTACAGGTCATCATCTTATTCATTCATCATGAGTCATCCCTAACATTTCATGTTTGATTTGGAACAGAATGTACATGGAAAAGGAATTCGAGAAAGAGGTTAGAGAGAAAGAAACTTCAGTTTGGGAGTTTGCTAAGAAAGAAGCTAGATCGGAGTAGGAAGAAAGCTAAGTCTGCAAGGGTTGATGAAGAATTTGTGATAGTTGAGACAGAGAGAGAAACATAATCAGTTGAGGAAGTTAAGATGGCAAACTAGACACTGACTATTCTTGATATCCTAAAGGATTTCTTGAAGGCTCAGGTTCTCCATGATATTCTGAAAGAAGAGATATAGGCTATTGTGAAAGAGAGTGCTGGTAAAGGTTGTATCACTAGACCTAGAAAAGAGAAGATGACTGAATCATCCTAGTCTGGAGGTGATATTTCTACTAATGTGGAGAAGTTCTAAGAGATTAAGGTTGCAATGGAAAAGAAATTGAAGGCAAAGTTTATAGAGCTTGATGAAGTAGTTTCTGAATTGAAGAAAGGGGCCAGTATCAGTATGAAATCTAAGAAGAGTATGAATGTGGATGCTATGATTAACAAAGGTATTAAAACTTTCCCTATCGGGTTTCAAGTGCCAAAGATTGTTTCTTATAAAGGTATCAATTCTCTAGTAGCTCATCTGAATCTGTATGCCTAAGTGATGTTGACAGCGGATGCTATAAAGCAATAATTGATCAATTTCTTTCCAACCACGCTTGAAGAAGGGG
Organism: Euphorbia tirucalli; assembly: GCA_039660915.1. Taxonomy (NCBI): domain Eukaryota; kingdom Viridiplantae; phylum Streptophyta; class Magnoliopsida; order Malpighiales; family Euphorbiaceae; genus Euphorbia; species Euphorbia tirucalli. The sequence goes on from CM077639.1 coordinate 22,067,835, forward strand.
CATTATCTTGGTACAATTTATTGTTTAAAGATATACAGTCAGATTGGAAAGCTTTGTCAGCTGCTTTTATCAAATACTACAGTTTCAACACCAAGATTCAGGTGAAGTTGTATGATTTAAAAAGGATAAGGCAAAACCCGAATGAATCCTTTTATGAGTACTATTAAAGGTGGATGAATAAGATGATTCTGCTAAAAAATCACTCAGATGAAGATGAACTATTTCAGAAGTTGATTGATGGTAGCAGAGATGTATACAGAAATAACATGAAGTTTTATACTTTCAATGAGCTTAGTGAGGTGTATAGCATGGCAATGAAAGTTGAAAGAGATGAAGAAGTTCAGGGTTCATTTCTGGGTATAGATCGACAACCACAGCTGGGTCAAGCAGTGGATCTGGTTCTAGTTCCATAAGTAAAGGGGGGCAGTCGTCAGAAGTAAAGTAGGTTAAAGTTGCTGCAGTGTCACAACAGCAGGGTAGTCAAGATAGAAATCCAGGAAGTCAAGGCATTTCTCCTTGGACTTTATATTTATCCAGGATTTTTGCTAAATGCATAGATGAAGGTTTGTTAAATTCTGCATATACCATGTTATTGTTGGTCACAAAACCAATAATTGCTACAAGTTGAGAGATGCTATTCAAAAGCTAATAGATGAAGGCAGATTGCAAGAGCCCGTAAAGCCCAGTACCAAGACCAATCCATTGCTAGAGTTTGAAAAGCAAGTCAATATGGTACAATCAAGGTTACTAGCTAATTTTGTCTTTGCTCAGATTCTGTAAGCAAATCCAAGTGCACAGTTTGTGGTAGCCAGTGAGGTCAAAATGGAATCAGAAAGTGGGAAGTCAATAGAATAGAAAGTAGTAAAGCCAGTGAGTTTAAATGATCTAGATTCGGATAATGAATATAAAAAGTATGATGGAGGTGAATCAATTAAGCCACTAGTTGTTGAAAAGTTGAAAGTTGCTGAAGTGAGAAATGTGACAAGAAACAGTAGGATGTATCAGCCTGTTGTTCAACAGAAAGATAAAGCCCTAGTGACCGGATCAAGCAATGCATCACCTCCGAAGGAAGTTGAGAAGGAAGATTTAGTCATTTCATAATTAAAGAAAACTTCAGCCCAAGCTAGTTCATGGCATCTCTTGTTGGTCTCTAAAGAACACAAAGCAGCATTGGTGAAGAAATTATCTGAAATCGAAGTTTCTATGATTACATCTCTAGAAGCAATATGTTGTTTATTGGACAAGATTAACTCGGGTTACCCTGATATTGTATTTTTTGAGAAGGATCTTTCGAATGGAGGAAAAACCCATAATAAAGCTATTTATGTAAAAGCTAACATAATAGACAGAATTATGCCGTGTGTAATGGTAGATGATGGGTCAGCTTTGAAAATCTATCCGTTGAAAATGCTGACATATCTGGGCTGAAGTGAAGAAGCTTTGAAGAAGTCCTCAACTGTGATTAGGACTTATAATGACTCAAAAAGAACTATGATTGGCACATTTGAAGCTGAAGTAGAAGTAGGACCAGTTAAGTCAATGGTCACCTTCAGTGTAATTGATATTCCTGTCACATTCTCCCTGCTGTTGGGAAGACCCTGGTTTCATCTGTTAGTTGGAGTCCTTTCTACATTACATCAGAAGATAAAGTTCCCTGTGGGTGATAGGGTTATGACTATTGAAGCAAATTCTCAGTCAATGATTATTGTAGTGAATGAAGAAGTTCCACCATTTGGTGGATTCCAAGTCGTCATGATCAATAAGGAAGAAGTCACAGATGCTCCACTGGTTATATATAAGAATTATAAGCCAAAGTGGTTGTCTAATTACTTATGTAAGAAGAAGTTTGTACCTAGGCTAAGGCTTGGAGCTAACTTCTAAGGAGTACCAAAATTTAATATCGACTCTAGAAAGCCTCGACAATTCCGGCTGGGTTATGAAGCTGGAGCATCTGAGGAGAAGAATCAGAAGAAAGGGAGAAATGGCAAACTTATGATGAAACCATTCATTAAGCTGGTGAAGAGCTATATAAGGGTTAGGTTGAGCCCGTGAAAGTTAGAGATGTAGTATGGCTGGGTTTTGAGATATTCTGTGATGTGGTTGATTTTGAGAAAAGTTGAGAAGAACCAATAGCGCTAGTGATGAAAGAATATAAAGAGATAGTTCTTAAGCTTCCTATATACCAAAGGAAAGTATCAGAGAAGTCAACCAATGTGGTGGAGATAAAGAAGAAAATGAGCTATATTGAGAAAGAAGTGTCCAAGGAAGAGGCTGAGAAGAAGATTTATGATGAAGCTGTGGAGGTGATTTCAAAGGCATTGACTGTTACCTTGAACAATGCCTTTACGAAAACTAGGAAAGGATATAAGAAAAAGCTGATGACCAAGGAAAGCCTCGATTCTATAGGTTCTGAAATTGTAGAAATCATGATGAAAGCCAAAGCACAGTTATCTGAGGTTGAAGAGACAATTCTTTTTGCAGAATAAGAGTTTGAGATAGCTGCTGACCTGAATAACATCTTGAAACTGAATGTTAAGGAAGATGAAGAAGTGAAAGACCCTCTACCTATGAAGGATGCAAATGATTTTGTTGTATCTATTTCATCCATTTTCAATGTAAACGATGTACTTTACAACAAGTTTAATGCAATGAAGTCTTAATTTGCTTATTTGTGTGATGTTTATCTTGATAATTCTGGGCATGCATTTGATCACTATCAAGCATATTTAGCATTTATGACACTGCATTGTCTGAAATTACTATAAGTACAGATGAAAACCCAAGAATGGTATCTATTTCACGTGATCTAAGCCCCGAAAAAGAGAGAGAATTGACAAAAATATTGCAAAAAATACTAAAGCTTTTGGTTGGTCATACGAAGATATGTTTAGGGTTGACACAGAAATAGTAGTGCATAAGATTTCAATATATCCAAAGTTCAAGCCAGTAAAGCAGAAGCTAAGGAGGTTAAGACTAGAATGGGCTACACTAGTAAAAGAAGTGGCTAAGCAGATTGAAGCCAAGTTTCTTGAAGTAGTGGAGTATATATCATGGCTAGCGAACATCATTCTAGTGCCTAACAAAGATGGAAGGGCTAGAGTATGTGTTGATTATAGGGATCTGAATAAGGCTTGTCCGAAGGATGATTTTCTGTTACCTCACACTGATGTTCTAATTGACAGTGGAGCTAAAGTAGCAATGTACTTATTTATGGATGGGTTTTTAGGGTATAATCAGATCCTGATGGATATAATTGACAAAGTGAAGACCTCATTCATTACAGAATGGGATACTCTTTTCTATCAGGTAATGCCATTTGGATTGAAGAACACTGGGGCTACTTATTAGAGGGTTGTCACAACATTGTTGCACGATATGATTCACAATCAATGACCCAAGAAGAGTACCCTACTATTCTGCATACATTTCTAACACGTATTGAGAAGTACAATCTCAGACTTAATCCCAAAAAGTACATAGTCGGGGTCACATCATGAAAGCTGCTTGGCCATGTGTTTAGTTAGAGGGGAGTTGAAATGGATCCAGATAAATCAAGGCTATTTGGGATATGCCAGCTCCAAAAACAAAGAAAGAAGTTGGGTCATTCCGGGTTCTCTGTAGCATGTTAGTCGGTTCATAGCACGGTTAACTTTAGTTTGCAAGGCAATTTTTAAGCTGTTGAAGAAAGACAAGCCGATTGTTTGGGATAATAGGTTTCAGTTGGCCTTTGAAAAGATTAAGGCTTATTTGGTAAATCCTCCAGTTTTGAATCTACCAATTCTAGGAAAGCCTTTGATTTTGTATTTGGTAATTAAAGATTTCTCAATAGAGGCAATGCTAACATAAGAGCAGGGTAGAAAGAAGGAGTACCTTATCTATTATCTTAGCAAGAAGTTTTTGGATTATGAAACAAAGTAGTTTGGCTGATGAAAAAGCTGAGGCATTATTTTCAGTCTTATAAAGTACAAGCTATGGCTAAAGTTGATCCAATGAAGTATTTGTACGAAGCACCATTATTGGTTGGAAAATTATCTAGACGGTTGCTACTCTTATCAGAATTTGATATTGAGTATGTCACCAAGAAAGTCATCAAAGGATGCATTATAGCATAATTTCTGGCAAATCAACCTTTGGAATCAGATTATGTAGAGAATCTGGAGTTTCCTGATGAACAGTTGGTTATAGTAGAAGTGAAAAGGTGGATTATGTGCTTTGATGGTGCTGTAAATAGAAAAGTTGCTGGAATTGGGATAATTGTAGCAAAGCCATATGGTTATTTCGTTGTCAAAGAGGTTGGATTTTCCTATAATAAATAATGGAGCATAATAGGAAGCGTGTTTATTTGGAATCAAAGCTCTTTTGTCGCTAGGGGCAAATGATGTGTTGATTGTTAGAGATTCACTTCTGGTGATTAGGCAAGCTCAGGATCAATGGGAAGTGAAAGAAGAAGCCCTAAGGCCTTAATTACTACAGTACAGAAAAGATTTATTTGACCATTGTGAATTCAAAAATGTTCCTAGGGAAAAGAATAACATGGCTGATGCATTAGCGACATTATCTTCTATACGGGAGAATCTAGAAAGAACACAAATACAACATCTGATTATAGCAATTTCTAGAAAACCATGTTTTGATGTTCAGGAAGTGATAGAGTTGATAGTTAAAGAAAAGCCATGGTTCTTTGACATTTACAGTATGTGAAGGAGGGAAAGTATCTAGAAGGAGCTAGTACTATTGATAAGGTTTCATTAAGAAGATTAGCCAGCTATTTCAAAATTTTTAAAGATAAATTATATAAGAGAACAATGAATGGAGTTCTTCTGAAGTGTCTGATAGAACAAGAAGTAGAAGCAGAAGCAGTAATTCAGCAAGTACATTCGGGATTATGTGGACCTCATATGAATGGGATAGCTTTGACCAAAAGGATAATGAGACAAGGGTATTTTCTGGATGACAATGTAGACTAATTGTGTGAAAAAAGTGAGAAGATGTCATGAATGCTAGATTTATGTTGATATCTATCATCTTTGCTATTACCATAAAAAAACCCTTTTGCGCATAATATTAAATGAGTAATTACATTCTTCATTGAAAACTAATAAACCATCGACATAAGTATCCTTGTTATTACCGAACAGGGAATCGTGGGATTGACCACTGTCCATGGCTAAAAAAAAGGGGAAGTCTTCATAGGAAAGTTATAATGTCTTACTTGCTTACCTTCTGTTGAAAGGATAATAATATGGACCAGGCTCCTGAAGTGTGTTCTTAAGATGAGAAAAATTATTATCCTAGAGAAATAATGTTTGGAAACACATTTGAAATGACTCGCGTCTTGGGGAAGTAGACGGAACTTCGAGTAACGCCAGCTAGCTGCTTAAATCCTATGAAATGGATAGGATGGAAAACAAGTTTTCTTAATCAAACAATGCTAGAATATGCAAATAATGCCCACATCGTAAATAACCAGATACTTGTTCAACGTTGGTGATTCTTGTTTAGCCCAAAGTTCGGGAAGGACTACTTGATAAAGGATGAAATTGTTGTTAAGGTTTCTATTCAATGTTCTAAAAATTTATCACTATAAAAAACAAACCTATTGAAATTTAATCGCTTCTTTAAACAAAAAGGGAAGAGTTCACTTAATTCAATCATAAAGTGATCAATTTTGGAAAATTATATAGATTTGATTACCTGAAAATCAATTTTGTTTGCAAAATTCAATCTCAAAGCGATCAATTTTGGTGATATTTCGTTTGATGACGTGAAAATCAATTTTTTTTTTTTCAAAATTCGATTGCGAAATGATCGATTTTTGGTAAAATGTAATTTGATTAAAATCAATCTTTTTTTTCAAATTCGATCACGAAGTGATCAATTTCAGTGAAATTTGATACAAATTTGATTACGTGAAAATCAATTTTGTCTTTGAAATTCGATTGCGAAGTGATTGTTTTCGGTAAAATGTGATTTGATTACGTGAAAATCAATCTTGTTTTTGAAATCCGATTGCAAAGCGATTGGTTTCGGTAGAATTTAATACAGATTCGGTTATGCGCGTTTTCATTTTAAAGTTTGGTCATGAGAAGATCAATGGGAAGTAAATTATAATATCTCTCTTGCTTAACTGGATTAACATCCGGAGATATAATCCCCTAATTTGTTATTAGAATATGAAATAAGATTATTATAATTTAAAAAAAAAGTATAATTTCTGTGTTGAGATTAAAAGTCACATCCTTGTTTTTGTAAAAAAAGGGATTTCAACGGCTATGCTATTGTTGTTTAATGATATATTTAACTAGAATGGTTATGTAGGACTGCTTTGTATAACTTTAAGTCATTAAAGCTATACAAAAGGGGCAACTGTAAATACTCGTTTTGTCCTACGCAATTTCGTTTCTTTATATGGATTTATCTTTGTTAAAAGAACCATAAATTTGCTACGCATATTCGATTTATGATGCTTAGTGTCATCATCATCATCATCATCATTATTATTATTATTATTATTATTATTATTATTATTATTATTATTATAGTTTTACTACTATTATTATCAATATCATCATCATCATCATCATCATTATTATTATTATTATTATTAGAAGGATTAATTTCAAACAAAAAAAAAAGAAAAGGGTAAAAGTGCATTTTTATTTCTCAGAAAAACACAAATTTATGTGTTTTATCTTTTTTACAAAAGTCCATAAAATACATATAAAGCAAGCAGATGAAAGGAAGCAGATTTTTACAAAAATTAGAAAGGTGAGAAGGCTACAATAGGTGGCAGGAAATGGGAATGCTATTCCAAGGGCAAAGAAGAGTGGGGGTGTCAGAAATTTCTTCAGCAGAAATTTAGTCCAAATGGGACTAATTCCAACAATTAAGGATTAAAATTGGACAATTAGGCAACTGGTTCTCTTTCAAATTGAAAGAGCACAGTGAAAATTAGCACTATAAAAGAGGCCGTTGTGAGAGCAAAAGAGGCAGCAGTGATTTAGAAACATCCCACAAGCAGAGAAAAATGAGAACATAAAACCCATCTTAATCCTTTTCTTCTTCATCATCATCCACCCAAATTTTCCACTTCATCCTCTCCATTCTTTATCACCGATCCTCAAGCCTTTCCCTTCATAAGCTACCAAATAATCAGATCTACAACCAAGAGAGCATATTTAGCACTCAATACATACTAGGGTATCAAGTAAGTCCATTGACACCTACTTAGTATCTATTTCCAACAAACAATTAGAGTTTATTTTCTTTCTCTTTATTAGTCAACAAATAACTTTTCAGGCCATTTTATAAGTAATATTTATCACATATTGACCATATTAAGGTCATTAATGGAGCTAGGGGTCATGTGATGGCCACGACTCACATTAACGATCACAATAAGGGAATAATATCCCTGTAGTTGTAAATCTAAGAAGAATAACTCTTAAAGAGGGCTCAAAAGTATTTTTTTTTAAACCAAAGAAAAACCCATGTGATTTTCCATGTTTAGTTTCAAAAGCATTATGAGAAAATGTTTCACATTCTGCCTCCTAATTTAAGTTTAAACGAGCAGTATCAACTAAAAAAAAAGGCTAATTTCAAGAAAGAAACCACACTACATAACATAAAAATAGTGGCTGAATGCAAAAATCATTTTTCTTTGCCTAATGTTCTGAAACTAAAAAACCGAAAATAAATGGGTTAAAAGCTGTCTTTTTAGGCCTCTTCATCATCGCCTCTTTTCATGTGACGTTTTCTTTAAGTATAGTCTTTCACTCAAAAACCAACCAAATAAGGCAACACAAAATGACATTCATAAATGAACAGGAACAAAGCATGCATAGACATTTTTCTTTTCATTTTGCCATGCCTAATAGAGCCCATTCACCAGCATTAAAGACTCAAGTTTAACTTAGCAGCACAACAGGGTCACGGTTCCCATCCTGTTTCAATAAATCCCTCTTTTCTTTTAGTCAAATTTCAGCATTTAACCGAACATGTATAGAGGCCATTTGAAACTCACATAAGTAGAATATAAAGGTCATCTTAAACCCAACCAAGCATACATAAGCAGTTTATGGCATTGGCCCATTTTTATTCATGCATTAGTATTCCTTCACGTCACTTAAAAAAAGGATTTGAAAACTTAGCTAGCATAAGTTCTCTGAAACCGAATATAGCCTTGAAACCTCTAACCCTACAAAGAGTAAACTTAGATTATGAACTAAACAAAAACCTTGAAATAAAGTAAAAAATTAAACAAATTAAAAGAGACAAGAAGGGTGATATCCACAGATCTGTGATTATCAGTAATGGGTGTACGGCAACAGCAATAACACCGATAGCACGTTGCGGTTCCAGCATATTTTCTGACGAGCAGATCGAGTTCACCATTTGGTCTCCCCTGTATCTCCACCAGAAAAATTCAAGTCAAAAAAACTAATTCCAAATCACCTAAAGATACTTCAGAATATTTCAAAAAAAAAACCACAAAGCAAAGCCTGCATCTCCACCAGAAAAATCAAGTAAAGAAAATGTTAACCCCAAATCACCAAAATAATTCAATAATCCAGAAAACATTAGAAAAAATTGCAGCAACCAAAGGAAAAGTATCACCGATCAGAGAGTACCTTTATGTCCACCGTCAACGGTTTAGTCATGACAATTCCCAGTGAGCCTCCAATGACTGGGTATGATCTAGCCTCTCCAAATCTGTTGAGAAAAGAGCACGAATCAGATAGGAAAAAAATGAAGAGTATGATCGAGAAAGAGGGAAAAGCGGTACCTTTGATCGGCGACAAATGAGACGATGGTGGACAACAGTGAGTGTAAGCATGGGTTTTTTCTCGACCTCAGTGATGAAAGCTATTATTACCTTTTTCATGGATAAACGTGAGGCAGCTTTGGAGCAATCGGAATGGTGCCGAAGATATCCCGGATGACCCGAATGTGTGTGACAAGTCTTGGTACAGAACCCTGGAGAAGGTCGAGTCAGCGTTTGAAAGAACCAAAGAGAAAATGGGAAAAAAATAAAAAATAAGCTAATTTGGTCACTACAGCCGTGCGGCTGTAATCACCAGATTTCCTAAATAAGCGGAAATCAGTCATTACTTCGGATTTTAACCCTATTTTGGGGCGATATAAAAGCGATAGAAACGGAAATTAATGGGGGGACAGAACAGACAGGTTTTTCAAAAAATTAAACACACAAATTAGGGTTCTTGGGGAGAGTTAGAGAGAGAAAATATGGCTTTTAGAGAGAGAATTCCCTAAATTTGTTCAAAAAGCAGTCAATCTTAATCTTAATCCGTAGAAATCATTAGGGTTCTCAAATAAATCAAATTAGAGTGCAATTTTGATCAATTTGGATTTTGTTTAGGCCAATTCAGTTTTGGCGATTTTGGATTGTGGTGGATCCTAGGCGAAGTAGTGAAACTAAACCTAGAATCGCACAACTAAGTCACTGTACCTATCGTTGACAAGTAATAATTCTGGTTGGTCCAGGTATCGATCCCACAGAGCAAAATATTCTGCAAACACTAAACTACTCGGGTTCCTTGCGTGTCCTAGGCGGAACTTAATTTTGGGTCTGATTATGTTAACAACTAAATTATCCTACTCCTAGTTGATCTGTCCCAGCTTACTTTGCACTTGAATTTGGGTTATCAATTGGCAGTTTACCGACCTATGAATGCTAATGGAGATGGCTTTATCAATTAATTACAATAGATGAATTTAACTCAACAATTAACCCTTAATTATGTTCTTTCGATAATTCAACCTAGCGTGTCTAGATCTTTTAGGTCCTTAGCCGGTTTCCCTTGTTTAGAGGCGGTCTAATTCTAAAGCTCAGAAAATAGGGGCACGTAAATTCCACAGTGTCGTCAATACTAATGGTTTCCTAGGCGTCAATCTAGGTAATGCCACAAATATGAACTTAATAAATTAAGATCTTATGAGACTAGATTATCATTAAAGGAATTGAAATTGAAATTAAATTGCAATCAATTGTATTAATCAAGAAAGATGATAAGAATTCAATGTTTACAACCAAACATAATCAATTGCGGAATAAAAAACTAACTTAATCGAATTACAAAAGAGAAGAAGAAAAACTTATGCCCTTTTGGTCCGATTAACCGGATTCCGACGGTGTGAAGATGCTTGGGGTGTACCTCTATAAATGAACTCAAGCCGGAACCAAGAACATCGTAAAAGGGGAAGGTTCAATGTAAAACTTCTACCAATTTAAAACTTCTACCAATTGATGGTTCAAAACTTAAAGAAACAAATAGTTCAAGCCAAAAACTTAGCTACAAGTTTATGCTTTACACTCTAAAAGTCTGGAAAAAGATAAAAAAAAACAAGAAAATAACCTATATATACGGCTAGGTTAAAACCACTAAACAGAAAATATAAAAGTAGGACAACAGCAGAATTCCAGAGCTCGGCACGCCGTGCTGGTGGAGGTGGCACGCCGTGCTGTACAGATTTGTGGGTGGCACGCCGTGCTGGTGGTGGTGGCACACCGTGCTGTGTAGATTTGGGGTTGGCACGCCGCGCTGGTATGGGTGGCACGATTTCGTGCCGATCCACTGGATCCATCCCTTGGCACGCTGGAATGGCACACCGTGCCCTCATTGCGGCACGCCGTGCCACCTTGCTTTTCAACACTTCAAACTCTTTTTTGCCGCCGTCGCTCCAACTTTCGGTTGGGGTCATAATGCTTGTCCAAAACAAACATAAAGAAACATAACCGCACCAAAGCCACAGACCACAAAAATGACACATTATCCAAAATTACAAAAACACCCCTAAAAAACACGAAAAATACTAAAAGTTATGAAAATCTAACCAAAACATAAAAATCACAAAATACGCAAAAAAACCAAACAAGCATTCACACAAAGGACTCTAAAAATTGCCGTTCAAACCACGAAATTACCTAAAAGATAAGGTCAAAAACTGACCTTATCAGATTGTTCGTGATTTCTAGGCGTTTTCCGGCGACCAAACCCGTTTCTGGTGATCTAATACGCTGGAATATAGATAAGGTACACTCTAAGAGGCCCTAAAAACTCATTTTGATCTGTTCTGGGTATTGTTGGTTTATGATTTTGTGTTTTTCTCAAATATGGAAGTGAACCTAGTTACAGCCGCCCCGCCTGATGATTATAGCTGCTTGACTACAGTGACGCGGCTGTAATCTTTTGATTACAGGAGCACGGCTGTAATCTTCAGATTATAGGTGTGCGGCTGTAATCTACAGGGATGCGGCTATAACTTACAGGGGCGCGGCTGTAATATACAGGGGCGTAGCTGTAACTTATAGGGATGCAGCTGTAATCTTTTGATTACAGGGGTGCGACTATAATCTTCAGGGGCAGAAGCTCCGAATGGCCTAAATCAACTGATAATGCTTACGTTTTCAAATCAAATGTGTTTTTCATGAATATTATAGGTCAAATTACATCCACATATGTTTAGATTGATAGTTTTCGGGTTTTTATTGATGGATGTGAGATTAAAGTTTGGTGATTTCGGGTTTTCAGGGATTTCAGATTCGTTTGATCCAATCCGGATTTGTTTTTATGGAATTTTATGAGTTTCCAGAAATCCCAGATTGCTCAAAATCATCAAAGTTCTAAAACGATTTTCAAAACGAGAAAGAAAACCGAAAATCTAATTTTGGAGCACTACAGTCGATCGGCTGTAGGTGTTACAGCCGCACGGTTGTAACCTACAGCCACTCGGCTGTAGCCCGAGAAACAGAATTATAATTTTACCCTTTTGGGCCTCTAATTTATAATTTTATGTCTCATTTCAATTCAAAACGGATTTTTGGCGTGTTTACACTTTTGGACCTTAGATGGATGTCTAATTTAGGCCCACTCATGAATGGGACCTCCGGGTCCCGGGATATCCGGCCCACTGGAAGTTGGAAAATGCTTGTAAAATGAGTCAAATTGTTTTTAAATTTGGTTTTTCATCCACAAAATCTACAGGGCGTTTCAATAAAATGTTTTCCAGGTCTAATCGAGTAGTCGGCCGGACTTCTCGATTACCCCCTATGCATGATCCCGTTTCCCAAAATACCCCTATTCTGTCTTATGTGGGTCCTTGATATGATTTATATATCTGTGCTAACCAATTTGTATTGCAGCTTTTATTTTTCTTTATTTTTATTTTTAGATATATTTAATAGACTAAATCGTGAATTCTAGGCGATTGTACTTTTTTAGATTTTCATGTATCTAGGCGGTTGTAATGGTGAGGATGAGAGCTTTTTCTTTTTATGGGTTGTATAATTTGGCCTCTACTTCACTTTTCCCGCTCTTTCACTTTTCTGCATTTTATTTTTGGATTTATATTTATGTCATGTGTATGAGCATTAACTAAAAATAAAAAGAAGACAAAATGAGTAGAACAAGAAGACAAAATGAGTAGAACTAAGTGGATGTTATACTATATTATGAAATAATAATTGAAAATAAGTGAGGATTAGTAGATGTGTTGCCCGAACCTTGAATCTCTGGATTAGGTACTGCGTCTACACTTGGTAGGGAGTTGTACCGGAATTTTCCAGATGAGCTGATCCGGCTAGCGACTCTGTATCTAATCTCGAAATTTAGGTTTTGAGATCTTTAAGTTTAAATTGGGATTTTCTAAAAAATCAATTTCCCAAAATTCACACTTAAAGTTAAGTTTTCTACAAAAAGGTTTTTCCAATAAAATGAACAGTTTTCTTAAAGAAGATTAAAACCCGTTTTCAAAACCACATACTTCATCATTTTCAAAACGAAAATCCTCAATTCCCGCTTCACCGCGCATTCTGTAAAAACGTCGTCCGCTCACAGTGAGATATCAGTATTGGACAGAGGTCAGATCGACGTAGGGCTACCGATAATCGCCTAAGTCACTGAAAAGGGTGAGAGTGCTTGAAGGAGGAGAGGTCAGCATTCAAGATCGAGCTTGTTCAGAGGGAGATCGCCAGAATTTGAGCCGCTAATGTGAGACGAATGAAGAGAGAAAAAGGGAGAGGCGGCTAGTGAATAAAATGGATTTAGGATTTGAAGAGAAGATTAGCTTATGTATGATGGGTAAAGACCATTGGTTAGTGGTCTCAGGTCGGTTTGGGTCAAGGCCTGGTTTTTGGGCCCTAAAAAAAGGGTAAAGAATAAATTGAGGCCCAACAAGAAAATCAATCCCTTTTATTTTTTTAGCATTTTTTTTAATTCTCATATTAATGCATACATGTAGACTTACTAGGAATTAATTGAAAAATTTGGGTTTATGAGATTTAAAATTTCTAAAGTAAATAAATGACACAAAAATAAAATTTGTACACATATAATTTTAGAAATTTTATTTCATAACTATGCTATGGTTATGGAATGTAATTTAAGTTAATTTATATTGATAAGATTAACCTTTTGATAAGATTAACCTTATTTTACGATCAAAACTATAATACTCACTAAATTTATTTCAAGTGAGCTTTGAATTTGTTTTAATAGCAAGTATTATAAAGTCCTTCATTACTTTGGCATCAAGCATAGAAGTATACCCTATATAATCATGTGTAGATATTTGTACATGTATTATATTTATATTATATGTTATGTTTGTATATTTTATATCCATGTTATGGATGTAAAATATATATTTCATTTAAGTACAAACATAATATTTGTGTAAATTCTTATGTCCATGTTATGGATATAAATAAACAAAATTAATTTAAAGTGTCTTTATGAACATATATCTAGTTAATGTGTAGGTTTTCTATATTCGCATATGGATACAAAAATAAATAAATAAATAAATAAAAATAAAGAAAAGAAATACATCTCATGAGAATAATTCACGATCTTTTTGTACCAAATATAGGCGGGGGTAGGGTGATTATTATCTTCCCTACACGTAATTAGCAAATGAACCAATATAATACCTGTTTATTTAAGGTGTCCAATCGGACCAAAACTCCATTTGTGGCGACTCTATAAAAACATCATTATTATCCTGAGTATCTCAATAAATCATTCTAACAAATTGTCAGAATTATAAATTTAATAATTTTTTTTTTCACCCGTCGGCACGGTTTCGACACTATCTATATATAAGACAAAGAAATAGACATTGGGGATACGTTTCAATTCCTGAGATTTTCTAAAAATTTTATTTATTAAAATAAAAAATAATATTTTATATATTACCAAAATTTGTCCTATTTAATTATTTTTACCAAAATTAAATACTTATAAATCTATATATCTATATAAAATAAAAAATAATAGACACTGAGGACACATGTCAATTCCTAAGATTTTCTAAAAATTTTAATTATTAAAACAAAAAATAATATTTTATATATTACTATATTTTTCATATCTATTTATATCTAATTATCTTTACTAAAAGTGAATGCTTAGAAATCAATATATAATACAAATGAATAAGCATTAGGGACATGTGTCAATTCCTGAGAGGTTCTAAAAATTTTAATTGTTAAAATAAAAGATCTATTTTTATATATATAATATAAAAGGATAGAAACTAGGGACACATATCAATTTTTAAGATTTTCTAGAAGTTTTAATTATTAAAATAAAAACAATATTTTATATATTACTTAATGCTTTTGAATTATTTATATTTAATTATTTTTACTAAAAATGAATACTTAGAAATCTATATATACTTGTTTTCAGACCGAACTGGTGAACGGATGATTCATAGATTTTGAACTAAACCGAAATAAACCGGAATCGAACAAATTTTAAGAAATATATTTAAGTTATTTATATTTATAACACCTGAAAATTTAAACATTTTATTATAATTAAGGATTTTAAATATAATATAATAATTAAAAAAGCTCGATATATTTAATTCATTTTTTTATAATTATAATTAAATGTCAATTAATTTAAAATTAAAATAATATTTTATTTAATTAAAAAACCTAAAAATAATAATACAAATTATTAATTAAAATAGATTTTTTTCTTTTGAAAAATCTAGTCAAATTGAAAAAGCGATGTTCAAGATTTTAGATTCGACAAAATATTATTCAGTTCTTTATGATGATAAAAAGGTTAAAAACCGATCAAATCGGTCTCTAATTCTAGTTGAATCTTGTCCGACTATTGGGCCTAGTTTTCATAACTATGATATATATAATACAAAGGAATAAAAAAGAAAAAAAAAAAAGGTGCAAAAGGAGTATTTCTATGTAATTCCCATCATTCAACCCATTTTAAATATGATAAGTGTTGATTGATTTTTTCCTATTTTTCCGATTAGCCGAAATTATACATCCGATGAAAAAACGACGAACAACAAGTTGACCAATTCTACGGAGATTCGTCGGCGAGAAGGGTTTTAGTTTAACGAGATCTCTCTTTTCTATCGCCTTCCCACCTTTTTATTCACACTCGAACAACATCTGTTCAACTCCTGTTGGAGGGAATCGCAGCTTCCCTTGGCGGGAATTCAATTCCCTTCTATTGCCTATTTCTTTTCAGTTTCTTCAGGAATTCTAATCTCTAGTATTATGTGTAAATATTCATAATCTGCTATTAATTGGCTATATACAATGGGAGGAGTATCTCATAATTCTACAGGCCTAATTCTGGCAGTGTCGTCCAGTGCTTTTATTGGCTCCAGTTTTATTTTGAAGAAGATGGGATTGAAGAAAGCTGGTGCTACTGGTACTCGTGCTGGTTAGTTCTTTTTTTTTTTCACTTGTATGAATTGCCCGGGTGTTTTTACGTCTATTGCTTTCCTTAGTTGCTTCAATGACGTGGTGTGAGTTTCTACCCAAAAACGATGTGAATTTGGGCTCATTCGATGCAATTATAAATTTTGACTTCATAAGTTTTATATTGATTTAATGGTGATGTAATTTTTCCATTGAAGTTAAATAGTTGGACACTTCATTTTATTTATTTGGTAGAGATTTTGTTCTCAAATTTTCAACATTTGCTATGTTTTAGGGGAAGGTAGTTTCTGTGGTTACTAAAGTAGAACGTAATTTTCTGATAACCAGCATCGGAATCTTTGATTTAATGATGACGTTACGAAATTAAAAATACAAAATAATGTAACTATGGAAAATGCCTGTTATTGCTGCTGTTGGATTGCCTGTTGCCTATTATTCCACTGGACATTAATGCTGGTTTTGGATGTCAATATTTTTCAAGCAATGGCTTTGTGGTATTATTTTATGTCAGATTGATTAGAGCATAGTTAGTTCTTTGTCTTATTGTTTAGGTTCATGAACAAATATTGTAATTATAAACATAGATGAGTACTTATTTGAAATGCATTTGAGGATTTCAGCTTACTATGGGCAAATTGACTCTAAAATTAGATCTTTAGTTCATCTTCATAAATTGATTATGATCCTAATCTCCGAATGAAATTTGCACTAATTTAAATCGTTCCACCCAAACACAGGGAATGGTTTTTACAAATTTCTGGAGCAAAGATGCTGTGTTTTATTACTTGTTGTCATTGTATGTGATCGATTTGACAAAAATAGTGTAACAAGAGTATATGTAACATTAAGAGTTTTCCCAGCTACAACTTAGAATTGTGCCTCTCCCCTGCATTTTTACTTATGTTCTGCCCAATTTCTTTGCACTTCCACCCATTTTCACTCATCATTCCAATTCACAATCCAGTAGTGGAAAAATCGTTCACTCATTCCTTAATGATGAATTGAAAATTTCTTTATTGTTTTCTTTGTGTTTTCTTTTTCTCATTTTTTGTTTATTGTTGTACAATGTTGTTTTGAATGTATAATGGGTGGTCATTATGCTTCCCCTTGAAAATTTCCTAGTACTTCATTATTAATTAGGAAATAGGAAGTGTATCCGTGTGAGTTCTGAAGTCAATGCTACTGGAATTACAGCATGCTTCTTTATGAAATATAGCTGATCTATTTCTCCTGAATAATATAGGAGTTGGGGGCTATACCTACTTATTGGAGCCTCTATGGTGGGCTGGCATGGTGACAAGTAAGTATTAAAATTTAAATATTAACGCTTGTCTCTCTCTCCCTCTCTTTATCTCTTGTACATCTGCATGCTATTTATGCTTTCACCCAATGGACCACTTACTTCAAGTTGATTAAATGCAGTGTTTGTTGGCGAGGTAGCAAATTTTGTGGCTTATGTTTATGCTCCTGCAGTTTTAGTGACACCTCTAGGTGCACTTAGCATAATTGTCAGGTAAAAGCAGATGCATCTAAAGTTCTGTTTGTGTCTTCTCATTTCGATAATTAATATTTTGCTTTAGAATTAACATGTTTGGCCAAATATTTGTAGTGCAATATTGGCACACTTCTTATTGAGAGAGAGGCTGCAAAAAATGGGTGTAGTCGGTTGTTTGTCCTGCATCGTTGGATCAGTAGTGATTGTAATCCATGCACCTCAAGAACGTACTCCCAATTCTGTGGAAGAGATTTGGATCCTGGCAACTCAACCAGGTTACAATTCATTTTTTTTATATTTGTTTTTTCTCATAGCATTCATATGTTCAAGACTTATTCATCAATTATGCATCTGTGTTTGTTTTTACAGCATTTTTAATATATGGAGTAGCTTCACTTTCACTGGTGTTAGCTTTGATTTTGCACTTTGAACCTCGTTGTGGGCAGACAAACGTATTGGTCTACCTAGGGATATGTTCTTTAGCTGGTTCAATTACGGTACGTTTCCTTAATCTAGAAACACAGGGTAATGTCATCAGGGTTCTATTACATTTTGAGTTCCTGCATTACTTCATATTGATTACTACCTGTTGCTAACTCATTGATTGTTTTCCCCTTTTTTTTTTTTTTTTCTGATGTTATAGGTTGTAAGTGTAAAGGCCATTGGAATTGCAATAAAGCTTACCCTGGAGGGAACAAGTCAGATAGCTTATCCACAAACTTGGTTTTTCATTACAGTCGCAGTGGTTTGTGTAATTACCCAATTAAATTACCTCAACAAGGTAAGCTTGAAGTCATACTGTTCATGGGTTTTTTGGTCTACAGCAGTGTTAAATATGATATAATCATTAGTCAATTGTTTGCCTTCCATTGAATAGTGATTTAGCTATGAATGCAATTCTAGTTCGGTTATGGCTGTAGAGGTTAATTCTAGTATGGAGACAAAGATCATGGACCCTTTCATTTTACCTCATCTTTCCTGTCATTTTACTCAGTGGCTCATTCAGGAATTTTGGCCTAAAATGGCTACCTCAGCCAAGTTCTGCATGAAACTGGTTATATTGGGTTAATATTTGAAACCACAAGGCATTGCATGGGGCATAACCTTGTAAGGGAGCGTAAATCAGATGCTAATTGTCACAAACACAGAGCTAACAGTGTCATGTCATTGTTTGGGAGTAAATACCCGATATCTGCCAATATCTGTTTTGCTATGCTTGGATAAGCTTTTAGTGGGTGTATAGAGGGAAGAAGGTATTATTACCATCTGTTTTGGAAGTGGATATATGATATTTGCAGATAGATATGAAGAGTAGATATGAAGAGTATTATAACACATGGCCAACACCTAGTACTTTCTTGGACAATATTATATGGGGATATGGTGGCTTGATCTAATTTGGGGCCATTTTTTTTGGGATGAATTGCTCCATTTTAGGTTTGTATTAAGTAATTTAACTTCATTTCTGGTACTCATAGAAAGATGGGTATATTACTAAAATTTTATCAACCTGTACACATAAAAAGATGGGTATATTACCATGAGATGAAGTATATGGGTGTGGTGGGAAGAGTTCTCTAATTCATATTATCATACTCCCTGGAGTCTAGAAAAGATTATATGGCGATCTCTGTTGGTTGATTAAATGTAGGAGCAGAAATAGTATTTTGCTAGATGAAGATTGTATTGCTTTTGGAGAAATAAGAAAATATTATATGGGTTGATGATTCTTGTGGTTGATCTAGTTCTGGCCGTCATTTACTGTTTTTTACTCAATCTAGGGCCCAAATTCATGGGATAAACTTAAAGTCATGTTAGGTAACTTAGATGTTGTCATCATCTAGTCAGCATGAAAGAGTTACATCAATTTGATAACTGAAAGTTGATGGAAACTTGACTTTAGCTGTTTTAAAATAAAATTGTTGTTATTCAGAGCTGTCAATTGGCAGTTGTTCAATATTTAAATGCCAATTAGGTTGTCATGTATGATTCTTGTACGGTTTCAGTGATCAGTAGATGTTTTTTAATAATGGTGAAATCGTAGGAAAAAAGAAACAATTTAAGTTGGATGATGAAAGTAGAAAAACTTATTTCAGTGAACAGCCTGAATCCTGTAAGAGATATGTATTATTATTTATTTTCCTATTATGTATAGGTACCTGTTTTGTAATATTCCTAGTCATAGTCGTATCTGTATAAATACCACCCTAATGATCAATGGTATTCACGGTTCAATCATCATAAATCCAAGGTCTGATGTCAAACTAACAGGCAATATATCTTATCACCTTGTGTTATCAGTAGATGTGGAAAAATTTTGGTATTGATTAAACATATATGCATCACCAGTTATAAACCTTTACTGAAACTTTGGAATAATTTTGTACTACTATGTCGATTTCCATAAAGAAAATGGAGTTAGTGCAAGAGTGATATTCTTACATCTAGATTAGTATAATGCGTACAATGTTATTGCACTCAAAAGTTTTGAGTAAATTGCCTTAGCATATCATTTATGTTGCATTTTCTTTTTAATACATAACCTGCATTTTTTGTTCTTTTGCGGATGCTTCTCAATTGCTCTCTCTCTCTGTGTCTGTATGTGTCGCGCCATATTTAGATTATGCAATTCTTGTTATAACCATGAGTCTGAACTGCATCTTTGAAGTTTGTTAATAGTGGGTTAAAGTAATAAGGTTACTAATCCGTATGCGGCAACACAACAGATGGAGTTTGTTGACTCTAGAAATAGATATTGAATCATAATGTTAATATTCATTCGACCACATCTTAATTTTTAGGAGAATCTTGAAGAAAAATTGGAATAAGAATAAGGATCTACAGATCTGTTGTCTGGTTGGCATGGTTTCCTATGTGTTATGACTCTTTAAGAACTTGAACTTTGTTTTACTCTCAATTATTTTTTCTCTAGTTGAAATACTTACTAGGAAGGGGAGGATATTTCATGGTAGAAGGTGGTGAAAGTCTATGATGATTTGCTTGATCATTCCTCTCCTTTGAGTGGGTGGTTTGAAAACTGTAATTTTGGCAGAAAATTACTCTGTTTTATATATTGAAAAATAAAAAGTTTACATATGTGAACGAGGGATAGGGAGTGGACAGATATACTAATGCCTGTAACTTCTCTTTTGATGATCCCTAAAATTCTTATATTACACCTAGCTATGTTGACATATGTTCATACTATAACACTTTCCCTCAAGCAGGAGCATAGATAACATTGATGCTGAGCTTGTAGATGTAGGTAGCCTGACGAAGCTTTAGTGAAGACATCGATTAGTCGTTAGGGGAGATGTGACCAATGAAGCGACCAGAGACTCATTAGTGACCGGAAACTGAGATGTGGTGAGACAAAACACAACTCCAGAAAAGGTTTAGTTAGAGCAGCCTCTCTGGGCAGATCTGAATGTGGCCGTTGTCTGTGGCAGACTGAAATGTGGCTACTCTCCAGGGCAGACCCAAAAGAAAGAATAAGAAAGCATATTTAATGTGAGAAATTCAACTCAGGCATCCAAAATACAAATAGAAACCCAGTAGCTCAACTAGGCTCCGATACCATGTTACTTTGGGACAAAATTATTCCATTTTATATATTGAAAGATAAAGAGTTTATATACAAGAATGAGAATAGGAAGTGCACAAATGTGTTAATTCCTCTGATTGCTTCCTACAATTGTAATATTACAGCTAGCTATCTTCACATAAGTTCATACTATAACAAAAGCATGTGTAATTGCTTCTATCTGTAAATTAGTCCCAAGAAATTACAATTAAGATGGGCAGTAGACAAGTTTTGTTATACAGTCCGAAGCATTCATTCCATAGTTGCAACAAGATGGATGTTCTTAATGTTCATTTATAATAGGACATATTAAAGGTATTTATAGTCATTACTCTGATTTCTTTATCCTTAGTTTCAAGTTTGCTCCCCAAGACCTCTAATATCAATGCCTCGATGCCTATTTTATGTATTATTTTCTATTATATTAGCCAAAATAATCTAGAGGAAGTCTGTTTTCCTCAATATTTCGACCTCATTGACGTTTTACACCTTCAATTTCTGAATTTATATCCTATATTTTTGAATGAATATCTATATCGTATGGTTAGCTCTGTCTATTCTTTTAACTTGTCAGCAATCTCATGTTTACTTATGTTTTTGTTTTCATTGTTCAGGCTTTGGATTCATTTAACGCAGCACTTGTTTCTCCAGTATATTATGTAATGTTTACAACTCTAACTATCATTGCTAGCGTCATAATGTTTAAGGTAATAGAAATTGTTTGTCTGTTTAATTTTGGTGTTAATAGTTAGATTTACACAGAATAACTGAACTCGGAGTGGATGTTCACGTCTTTTTACGGGATTGGTCAGGCCAAAATGCAAGCAGCATAACTTCTGAGATATGTGGATTTATAACTGTACTATCTGGAACTATCATTCTTCATGCAACAAGAGAACAGGAGCCGCCACCTCCTCTAGGTACATATAAGTCTTGTCTTGTCCTTTTCTTCTACCCCAGATTGAGATGGTGAGTCAGGTGGTATATTGGTTATTTTAATATTCAGTTTTCAACTTGCAACCCATTTATTTTATTTTTTGCCTGGAATAAGGATGAGTTAAATGCTGCTTTGGGACAAGTAGATCTAGCTTCCTTTCATTAAACCAGAGAATGGAGTTCTAGCTTCCTTTAACTTGTTTTGGAGCTATTGACTCCCTAGTTTACAAAAATTGAGTTTTGCATCTGTGGAAGTGGAATCACCTGAGACATACTTGAGGAGGCTCAGTTGCTGGAATCTTTGCGTTAATTCCTTATCTATTGATATAAAGCATTACAAGCATAATTATTAGTAGACTGGAAATTCTGAATTCTGGAAATTTTTTAATTTCATTGATCAGAAAAATGCATCGAAAAACAGTCTTAAAACAAGTATAAAGCTTTAAGAACTCAAAAAATTGTCTTGTGAGGACTTTGACTTCTATGAAGAGCTGAAATTGAACTTTCCTAATTGGGATGGAGCCAAAAATAGAGATTTGAAGAAAAGCAAAAATTCGTGGCAAAATCCCCTGTAAGCCCTACTGAAATCTAGTTCACAACTCGGAAGCAGTACTGCATGTTTCTTCTTTGAAGCAGTGTGTGTCTTTACCTTTATAATAAAAGCTGTGCACCAACAGATGAACTTTACGCCTTCCTTGGTAAATAGGCTGCAATCACACGCATCTGGTTGTATTCTACGAAATAAATAGCTTTTCTATTTGTAGTTAAGGTTACTGGTCTTTGGTTGATTCTTTGTGCATGTCACATTTACTTTTGTTGATGTCAATATGCATTGGTGTTGCAGGAACCGTAACGTGGTACATTAATGATGATTCAGTTAAGTGTGTTGAAGAACATTTGATAAACATACAAGGTGCAGATGACAATCGAATACTGCTACTTTGAGTTGACGTTAAAAGGAAGGTGATCTGGTGTTGAAGTATATTTTGCCTTGGCAGAGTGGTAAGGTTCTTGTTTTTCTCCGGCATGAATATTGGAGTGGGTTTTTATTTTTGTATACGTGTTCCAGAAAAGCTGTGAGAGGCAGCTGATCAAAGTGTGCGACTCTCAAATTTTGAAACAGACATTTACAATCTCTGTATAGTTTCTGAGTCGCTATATTCAAGAGTAGTACAGAAAATAATTCGAGATCACAGGCCTAATGATGTCCATGGTTTGTCATAATATTTTGTAAATACAGATGTTTATCTAATCTTGTTGTCAATCCATAATTACTGATGTGATGATGCCTTTCATGAAATGTTTTTCCATGTGTGTATTAATTCATTAGTTTGTTTAGCAAGAGAATGGAATTTAAATACCTTACCATCTGTAATTACAATTGCAAATTTTATATCTTCAGTTCGTCCATGTGCATTGTGTATATATTTTGTTACAGACTTGAAAGAGGAGCTGTTCCACTTGTTAAGGCAGTGCTGCAACGATGTACCTCTGCCCGGGATGCTACAGGGATTATTGCCTCAAGGAACGGCAGCAGCTACAACCAGAAGCCTCTATTAAAGCCACTCATTCCCTTCCATCTTCATCTTCCCCTCCAGCAGTGATCGATCCTCAGCCTCCTGTTCCGGTTGTTGTCTTACTGGAAGTAAGAACTGCATCGCCGGAGGTTTCTGCAGGTGTTGAGCAGCCTAATCGGTGCTCGATGTGCAGGAAACGCGTCGGTCTGACCGGAATTAGGTGTGCGAGTGTGGGACCACGTTTTGCGGGACTCACCGGTACCCGAAGAAACATAGCTGCACCTTCGGTTTCTGGAAGGGAGGAAGAGAGGAGATCCGCAGAGCAAATACTCTCATCGTGACTAAGAAGCTTAAGAAGATTAACCCCCGCATCTTATCACCTGAAAGGAAGAATGGGATGATCGGCCTCTGCATATCGGAGGAACCAATTAAACAATCAATCAATTACTCATCATCTTCGATCACAACCGTCAATCATAGAGCTAAGTCGGGCAACCACCGGTGGCTTTGGATAATGTTTTCTCTATCTTGATTTTAATTAGTAATATCTTAAAAAAATTATATACTGTCAAATAAGTTATAACTATACGTGGTTTTTACTGTTCAACAAAGAATTGGGGTTGATTTTCAATAAAATTTCATTTCTTTGTAGATTCTTGTTGTTGGCACCTACTTGGGTTTGTTTTCCATTTTTAATGTCTCTCTTTTGTGTCTGTGCCGATCATAGATTTACCATATATTTTTAGATGCTCTGTGGTGGTCTATTTGTCAAGATTCACTTAGGAGGTACGTTTACGTTCTTGTAACTGTTGCAATACATCGAAAGTCGGGTACTTGTTCTTATATTGGACTTTAAAGACCAGCTACTCGCCAAATCTTTCGTAACTTGAAATGAGCCCACCGTAGTGAGATTGGTCTTTCGGCTGTTTGAAAAGTTCCAATCCTTTATAGGCAAAACGATGCTCAAGCAGTGTACGAGAAACTTCAATCCCATTCGAATCCGAAAGTGAGCAAGAGAGCAAGGCAATTTGTGTTCAGTTTCCAGGTAATTATTGATAATGATGTCTGTTTAGAAGCACATTCAGAGTAAAGAATTCGGACATATCGAATGAAAAATCCCAACTGTCCCTTGTTCGTGTTGGTTCAACACATTTAGGAATTGGGAAACTGTTTCAAAGGATAAAAAATGAATGAAAAAAAATGAAGAATTCATATAGCGGAATCCAAGTAGTTAGGAATAAGATTCTAGCGTTATTGTGAAAATAATCATTAAAATCTTAATGAATGACCGGCTATGGAAAGAATGAAGGTCTCTGGTGTTAGGGAAACATATTTTTAATCTATTGTAATTATGTTAATTGATATGTAATTATGTTGATTGATGTATATTCCTTATAAGTGTCTATATATACTCCATGAAAATCAAGGTTTTGATCAATGAAAAAATATATTATTCTCTCATCTTTTACATGGTATCGGAGCATCTCTTTCTCTGAATGTCTTCTACCTCTGAAAATTCCTCTTTAGCCAAAAATTCCTCAAACCTTTCTCACCTAGCCAAAATTCTTTTACCACCTCTCCCAGCCAAAACTCCTCCTCTACTGAAACTCGATCATCAACCGAAATCCTTGACACTGCAAACTCTCCTCTCAAAACCGTGTCTATCCCTACCTCTTAAACCACTACCTTACCTATTACCTCCAATATCATTTTTAATGTCACTTGAAAGAACTAATTTTCTGATGTGGAAGACACAATTTCAACCAATCCTTAATTGTCATAAATTAATAGGACATATAGATGGTACCTCTCCGGCACCATCAGAAAAGATCCCATCTCCAACAGATGCTAATACTACCATTAATAACCCAGCATAGTAAACTTGGTTTGCAAAAGACCAGATGCTGCTTTCATGAATTTTCAAGTCCATATCTGTAGAAGCATTCAAATCTGTTATTGGACTCACCACTGCGTACTCGGCCTGGGAAGCACTAACTCGTGCATATGTTTTCGTTTCACAGAATCGTAAGTTACAAATTCATGTGCAGATGTAACAAGTTCGTCTCACTGACACAGGTATGGCAGACTATCTTATGAGTATGAAGGTGCACTCTGATGAACTTGCTGCTGCTGGGTCTCCTATTTCTGGTGCTCAGCTCAATGCTCTTGTATTCTACATTTTGGGTATTGAATATCAGTCTATAGTCTCCACTCTTAGTTTTATGGATCCCCTGACCCCATTCCATACTTTATTTGGCCACCTTACATCTCATGAGATCTTAAAAAGCTTTCAGGAACAAACAAATCCTACTGCTCTTGTTGCACAGGCATCGGCTCAATCTTCTCCTCCCTCTTGGCTGAACCAATACAGTCGTCCTCAATAATCGACTGGTTCATCATGTCGTGGAAACCTTAATCCCAACTACAAGGGTAAGAAGCCGAGAGGTCCCTGTCAGATTTAAGGAGTGAATAATCACACTGCAGATCGGTGTCGTTGACTAATGCAAAATCAAGGGTTTCGGCCTAACTTCCGACTGGCTCAACATTTCGGTCAGGCCAACTATGCTTATAGCGGGTCCTTCCAGAATCAAATGAACCCATACAATTTCTATGCACCGCCACCCCTTGCTCTAATTCTGACACCGAACCGCCCCTGGTATCCAGATACATGTGCAACACATCATATGACTACGGATCCCAACCAATTGCAATACATGATGCCTTATCAGGGACAAGATCTCATCCGTGTGGGTAATGGTAATGGTATGCCTATCACTAATATTGGTACTTCTAAACTCTCTCCCTTTATCCTTAAAAATGTCCTCTTAGTTCCTCAAATTACCAAATCTCTTTTATCTGTTCAACAATCTACCAAAGATAATAACTGTTATTTTGAATTTTGTCCTTCTTTCTTTCTTATCAAGGACCAGGTAACCAAGAACATCCTGTAGAAGGGACTGACTAATCAGGGTCTCTATGTTCTCCCATCCAATTTAAAGCAAGCACTAGTTGGTGAAACCGTCCCATTCGACGTGTGGCATGCTCGGTTGGGTCATTGCAATAAGTTTAATAAAATTGATTCTAGTTCTGAATCAAAACATTTTTGTACGTCGTGTCAAATGGGTAAACTCACCAAAAGTGATTTACGTCCTATTACTCGAACTAGTACTAGGCCTTTTGAAACTATTCATGCTGATGTATGAGGTCTTGCCTCGGTTCAATTTTTTTTTTTATCAAAAATATTTTGACTTGTTTATTGATGAATTTACTAGATACACTTGGATATTTTGTTTAAAATTTAAAAGTGATTTGGATTCTATTTTTTTGCAATTTCATGCCATGGTCAAAAGACAATTTTATGTTGACATAAAACATTTTCATTTAGACTTTGGAGGGGAATTAAAAAATTAGCCCCATATTTTAAACAACTAGGGATCCAACATTTTCTTACATGTCCCTATACGCATGAACAAAATGGAGAATCTCTGAAAGAAAAATTCACCATGTTATTGATACGGCACTTACCCTTCTTGCACATGCTAAAATACCATTTCGATTTTGGAATTATATTGTCCTTCATAGTGTCCATTTGATTAATTTTTTACCTACACCTACGTTACAAAATCAGTCCCCTCATTCTCGGTTACACAAATTTAATCCACCACTAAAAGACCTCAAAATTTTCGGCACAGCCATCTTTCCTTTATTAAGACCATATAATCAAAACAAATTTAATTTTCGCAGTCACATGTGTGTCTATTTGGGTAAGTCACCATGTCATTCAGGCTACATTTGTTATAATCCAGAACAGGATCGTATATTTATTGCTAAACATGTAATATGTAATGAAAATTTATTTCCTTTTGCAATGGCACAACTGCCGGTCCCTTTACTGCCTAATGAACCTGTTTCGGCTTGGATGCAGTGGCAATATGGAAATTCTGCTCATGAGGTTTCCACAATAGGTAATTCTTCCCTTTTTACTCCTAATTTACATTCATTAAATATTCCTCTTCCTTCTTCTTCTTCTCCTAATTTATCTCCTTCATATATTTTCCAATCAAATACATCACCAAACCAACCACCAATCACACCTCATCCGATTACTTCCCTTATAAGAAACCTTCCTAATTTACCCACCCCTCCACCCAATCACCTTCTAACTCGCCAACCCACCCCACCGAACCCTTTACAACCTAAACCAGCTTCACCCGGCCTTAAACTAATAGTCGACCAAACCAACCTGAAACCCACCTAACCTAAGACACATCAAATGCAATTCTGACCGGTCCATACCTAAAAAATCCCAACCAAACTCGCCCTAACCCACACCACATCATCACCTGATTACTCCACCACTGAACCTCCCTCATATGCCCAAGCCCGTCAGTACCATGTATGGAGACAGGCTATTACAATTGGGCTTCAAGCTTTTCTTAAGGATCTGGTCCCTAGACCAGCCGATACTAATATCATTGGTTGCAAAAGGTTATTTCACATTAAAAGAAAAACCGATGGTTTCATTGACCAATACAAAGCTCGGTTAATAGCCCATGGATACATTCAAAAAATAGGGATCGATTACAAGGATACATTTACTCTTGTTGTCAAAACCACCCCTATTCGAACAATCCTTTCTTTTGCTTCTACTAATTGATGGTCAGTTCATCAATTAGATGTTACTACTGCATTTTTACATGGCAATCTCAGTGAAACTCTTTATATGCAACAGCCGCAAGGGTTTCTGGATTCCAATCGTCCACATCATGTATGCCTATTGTGCAAATCTCTCTATGGCCTCAAACAAGCCCCACAAGAATGGTTTACTCGATTATGCAATTACTTGCTCACTCTTGGCTTTAAGAAATCTATGGTAGATAACTCTTTTTTTATTCGTATTAATGGTTCTATGTACACTTATGTTTTGTGCTATGTTGATGACATTCTAGTCACAGGATCATCTCTCAAGGAAGTTCGTGATACCATTACATATATGGAGATCGAATTCTCTATCAGGGATCTTAGTAGAGTTTTCTTCTTCTTAGGTCTTGAAATTGATCACACGAAGCAAGGAATCATTCTTCGTTAGTCTGCATACATTCAAGATCTTCTTAATCGGTTTGGTCTTGAAAATTCAAACTCTTGTCTTACTCCAATGGCAACTACACCTAATTTGTCGAAATCCATGGGAGAGTCATTAAAGTCTGGGGAAGAATATCATCAAGCAGTTGGTGCCATTCAGTACCTCACATTATCTCAGCCTGACATAGCTTTTTCAACAAATAAGCTTTGTCAATTTATGCATTGTCCTATGACGGTGCACTGGAATGCAATTAAAAGACTACTTCGGTATCTTAAGGGTACCATTCATCATGGCTTATTACTCTCAAATTCAAGCAAAACCGAGTTACATAGTTTTTCATATGCCGATTGGGGTGGTTGCCTTGATGATAATAGAACCACGAGAGGATATTACATTTTTCTTGGTTCCAGTCTTGTCTCCTAGGGTGCAAAGACATAGCTCACTATTGCTCGTTCTAGTACAGAAAGTGAGTACAAAGCACTAGCCAATGCTGCAGCTGAAATTCTTTGGCTAACTTGCTTGTTGACCGAGATAGTGTTTCTAATCAAGGGCAAAATTTCTTTTTGGTGTGACAACATTGGAGCTATTTACTTAAGTAAAAATCTAGTGTTTCATGCTCGTACTAAGCATATTGCTCTTGATTATCATTTTGTTCATGAACTTGTGGAGAATGGTGCCTTGCAAATTCGGTTCATTACATCCAAATATCAACTAGCTGATATCTTCAGCAAGCCTCTGGGTGCCAATCAATTTCTTTCCCTTCGAGACAGTCTTCACATTCTTGCCTCCCATCGACTTGAAGGGGGGTGTTAGGGAAACATATTTTTATGCTATTGTAATTATGTTAATTGATATGTAATTATGTTGATTGATGTATATTCCTCATTAGTGTTTATATGCACTCCATGTAAATCAAGGTTTTCATAAATGAAAAGAAATATTATTCTCTCATCTTTTACAGCAGGTGTGAGCGGACGACGTATTTTCGACGGGACGCGGGACTCCCTTTCGGAAGGGGCGCCTCGATTTCCGACGGGGCCCTCCCTCGCGTGGGGTTTTTGATTTGGAAATTCGTTTTTTGGAAAATTAATTGTTTCGAAAAAGAATCAAGATCTAAATCTCAATAAAAAGTATAGGAGTCGCCACCCGGCTCAGCTCAACCGGGAAATTACAGTGTAGCTGAACTAAAGCGGGAACTGCCACACTTTTCAGAGATCTAGGTTCGGACAAGTCCCTTATTTCGTGTCTAATTTAAATATTATTGCCAATGTTCTATTTACGACACTTTAAATTTCTAAAGATTGATTTTTATTAAATAATACACGCAGCGCGTATACAGAATAATACAGCATAATTAAAAAGCAAACAGAATAAATATTTAAGAGTTTACAACCCAATTGAAAGAAAAATAAAACTCTCGCCTCACTGATACAATCGCCTAGAATACAGGAGAATCTAAAAAATATTTACAACCGCCTAAATGCATGATTAATTCTATTAAATACAAATAAAAAGAAAATTAACATAAAATAAAAGCTGCAAAACAGAAGTTAGCACAATTTATACGGCATGCCATAAATAGGACTCAAGTAGACAGAATTGGGAAATTAAGTATTCGGGCTCATGCGATTGGGGGTAACCGGGTTAGCCCTGTCGGCCGGCCCGGTTAGACCTGGAAAACCATTTTGAAACGTCCCTGTATTTTTGGTTTTGTGAGAAAATCGTTTTTGAAAACATTTTTTCCGGTTTATTACAATTAAGCATGCGAAGTGGGTCAGTTTTCGGGAGAACTGGGTTTCCGTCGTTGAATTGTTCTAAATGCAATTTTACTGAAAATTAAATCTAGGGTCGTGATGCACACAACAAAATTCATTTTGATGATTTTTGGGGTTTTCTAACTTTTTGGGAATTTTTGGGGATTTTTGGGGATTTTTATGGATTTTTTTATGAAATTTTTGGGTTTTAAAAGTGAAATTCTGATTCTGGAAACTACAGTGGTACGACTATAAATTACAGTCGTGCAAACTCAACTACAGTCGTACGACTGTAAATGCTGAAAATTCAAGATTTCACCAAAATCTTATTTAAAACAAGCTGGAAAGAAAATCACTTGGAAATCAACTACAGTCGTATGACTGGAGATCAAGAACAGTCGTACGACTGTTCTTGATCTGTAGAAACAAAAAATGCAGAAAAACGGATAAAAATGCAGAAAAAGCACACCAATCACCCAGAAAGCTTGTAAAAGAGAAGGGAAAAGGGGTATTTACCTCTGTGGCGTGCGTCCACCGTAGGATTAACCCCTGGCGTCGCTCCAATCCACTAAAATCCGGACTTTTCTCCTTGAGTTAGGGTTTGAGATTTGGGTCCAGAGATTTCCAAATGCTGAGAGATTTTGATGAGGTGTTCCTCCTTTTCTTTTTGATTTTCCCTTCCTCCTCTCTTCTCTTTTCTCTCTTTTCTTTTTTTCTTTCCTCCTTTTCCTCTGTTCCCCCCTTTCTTTTCTCTACTCTTTCAGGTTTTGAGGTATGGATTGGCTCACCTACCCCGATAATACAGTCGTACACTGTAATTACAGTCGTACCACTGTAATTTTTTTTCTTTTTTTTTCTTCTTTTTTTTTGACGATAAAATTTCGTGTTCACAGGCTGCCCCTCGTGTAGCTAAAGTCCGATTTTCGAAACGGATTTAGGTACACGACAAAGAACACGAAATTCGAGATGATATGCAGGTGTGTGACTCGTGTGTGGAGAAGAATACGACTTTTGGAGTCGGGCGGTTCCTTACGACGATTTTCGTGCAAGGATGACGCACGAAGATGATATAGAGAAGAATGCGACTTTTGGAGTCGGGCGGTTCCTTACGATGGTTTTCGCGTAAGGATGACGCCGAGATAATACAAAGAAGAATACAACTTTTGGAGTCGGGCGGCTCCTTACGACGATTTTCGCGTAAGGATGACGCCAAGATAATACAGAAAAGAATACGACTTTTGGAGTCGGGCGGTTCCTTAAGACGATTTTCGCGTAAGGATGACGTACAAAGATGATATAGAGAAATATAAAACGACTTTTGGAGTCGAGCGGTTCCTCACGATGATTTTCGCGCAAGGATGACGCCGAGATGATGCAGAGAAGAATGTGACTTTTGGAGTCGGGCAGTTCCTTACGATGATTTTTGCGTGAGGATGATGCGAAGATAAAATGACTTTTGGAGTCAAATGGTCGTGTATGATTTGCCATACAGAGCCAAAAGAAAGCATGCAATGTGTGCTTAGTGAACGTATTTATTCCTTGATCGATAATTTTGAAACAAAAATTTTTGCCCCTTCGATCAAGAAAAAATACGGGAAAATACGTTTCGGGTCACCTTTTATAGTCATGTAGGACTGAGATTTGTGAAATATGTGAATGTGAGTGTGTGACAGCCGTGTGCGACCTGGCGCACTCAACGGACTGACACGAAAAACCTAGTTTCGTTTTATAGTCACGGGGGGACTGAGATTTGGTAAAGGGTACGTGTGTATGTGTGTGTGTGTGTGTGTGTGTGTGGTAGACTAGTGTGACTTGGCATACAGGATATGTCGAAAATGAAACTTAGTGAAATTGTACTTACAGTGAGTTTTTTAAGGTTTCTCGGGTTTCTTGCCCCTTGGATGAGGCGGACCATTGTTAGAAAGATTGACCGCTGACTTGTTGGCCTTCCTCAATGTGTAGGACCGGGGGATTTCCAGCAGCGTAAATCTCTCTCCGCCCGGGGTCTGGCGGGGCCGCCTCCCCGAGTTTATGAGAGATCGGGTTAGGATTCAGGGTCCAGAGGCCTTTATTATGTCATTTGTCGACGAGCACACCGCTTACTACCCATGTTGTGTTGACGGCTTTGTGTGAGAGGTGGGCTTGCATCACCCACACATTTCATTTGCCCATCGGGGAGTTCGCCGTTACTCCTTCAGATTTCATTGCTATCATTGGGTTCTGGTTTGGTGGACCCCCGATTAGCTTCACTTGCTATTTTACTCGCCATCAGTCGAAGGATGATTATATAGGTAGGTTGATCTGCTGCACCCTTAAGAAGGGGAAGATCTTATGCTTCAGGGTGGAGGCTTATTGGGCTGCTCGCCCAGACCTGTCCGAGGAGGACTTGGAGCGGTGTGCTCGGGCTTATGTGTTTGTCTTGTTATCATGCACACTTTTTCCCACCGGACAGAGCACTTATAATCTGACTTTGCTCCCCACTCTAGTGGACCTGGCTGCCTTTCCTTATTTGGATTGGGCTCGAGCTGTGTCGGAGCAGTCTCCACGGACTTGACCTGTGCGCCAGAGGGTGGCAGCAGGAGATCTTTGGTTTCTGTTTTGGCCTTCTGGTATCGTCTTTCCCCTTTCCTCCTTTTTTTTTTTTTTTTTTATTGCAGGTCAAGAGACGTAGTGGATGCGGTTCTGGTCAGCGGACTAGCCCAGCATATGAAAGTGCTGAGAGTGCCACTGCTGGTGGGCATGGCCTTGTTCAGGATAGGAGTCATCCCGTACGTTCTACCAGTGTTGCGCCATCTACTTCTCAGGTCGCTTTGGGCTTGAAGGCTCATCTAGTCCAGGAGAACGCCAACTGGGCGGTAAGCATTCTACAATCCCTGTATCACTACATGATTTATGCAATGCATGGATGAATATGCGTGTATGTATGCATGTTAACTTATGTTGTTATTTTGCATATTCAAGTGCAGATGCTCTAGGATCGAGCCAGACAGGCAGCTGCTTCTGAGGCTCGGGCTTTGGCTGCAACCCACGAGTTAACTCGGGTGCGAGTTGACATGGCCCGGATGCAGGCTGATTTGACTAGGGTGCAGGAGGACTTTGACGCCTATAGAGCTTCGCATCAGAGTGAGTCCGAGGAGAAGGAGGTGGGTGAGGGACAAGATGAGAGCTAGATAGAGTGCTCCGTACTATACCTTTTTTTTTTTGTACACAACATGGACTTCATTTTTATTATTATGGGAATTGGATGCAACAGCCTACTGATGGATGTTTATATGTAATGGCACGATGTATGTAATATGAACGTCTAAGTAGAATGTCAAACATGTATAATATCATTACAATGACATCACAATGAGTATAATAGGGAAATTAACAGTGACTTCGGCTTTAGACATCACCCTCTTCTTGTTACCAACACGTCCTCTCGGTTTTCCGTGTCAGAAATTTCCTCTTTGCGATTTTTTTTCTTTTGAATGGTCCAAGAGTTTTGCACGAGCGCCCCAGCCGAATTGATTTCTTTATATTGATCCGTTTCGAGATTGGAAAGCACACAATGCTCATCAGAAGTCGTGAGGACGTTGCTGCTAATGACACCAAGTGGTTTGGCTTTTACCTGCCCCTAGCATTAACGGTTTGTGTTTGGAGTATGAAACACTGAATCGGACATGGTTCGCTGCATGCTGTCACCCGTATGTGGACATTGACATGCGATGACATGACGAATGCATATTGAACATCAAAATTGAATATAAAACATCTATGACATAATGAATGTGGATGCATTAGGAAAATCCAAAGCGTGGCTCTGGTTTTGATTGATGCCCCTTCAAGCTACCAACATGTCCTTTCGGTTTTCCACATTGGAGTTTTTTTTTTCTTTTTTTTTTCTTTTTTTTTTTTGAATGAATGCCCGGTCACTGGATAGAATTGCCATTGTGGATAGACAACCTGAGATGAATTCAAGTAACCACTGGATTCTCCTGTGGTCTGATTCTGTATTCATGTTTCTAATTCACCCCAGATTTCAGTTTAAGCACGGCTCCCGAAGACTGAATTCTTGAAATGGTTGGCAAATGCAACTTTCCCTTTGAATATGAGTACAACAGACTTTGTGAGCTTTCCCATTGATGGTATCGTCCCCTTCATGATTGTTGAAAGCTTTGTAAAGTTAAGTTGCCCCAACACAGTTGGTGAAGTTCACAAATGCATAACCAAAATTTCCTCCAGTCTTGAAATCCATAGGCAAATAGAGGAAATCATAAGCAGGCTTCCCTTTGGACTTATTCTTGTTTTCCTCCAGACAATGCTTGCCCAGAATTTATAGCAGATTATGTCTTTGAAACTGATTTGGTAGGTTTCTGATCATCAGGCTTGTTTTTCCCACCAAGATTAGCTTCAATCTTTTTTTTTATTCAGCTTGGTCTCTTCAATAGTCAATTTCTTGGGTAACCATTGTTGAGCTCATTTGAAGTAGACTTGTATTCAAATTCTCTCTCTGCTCTGTCATCCTTCTAGTGATGAGATGATGCAGAAAAATGCGATATGGAGCAGCATTGAGGTTCTTTTTTTTTTTGAAGGAACTAAATTAAAGCCACAGCCACCTTTTGGTTTTCCTGCTGCATTCAAATTCGTGCATGTCATGTGTGCTTAATATGCCTTTTTGGATGAACAATGCATGCGTAATATCATGTACACAGGAATGTCATGCAAACAAGATTATACATGCACTACAACCAAGGAAAGACCCAGAGTTTCACAATAAGTTGGATAGTGAAGGTCATTTGAATTTCTTGGTGGTTGGTGCTTTGGATAAGTTTGGATAAGCTTGATTTTGCCTCAAGGAGGGCTTTCTGGTTTGATTTTGCCTTAAGGAGGGCTTTCTGGTTTGATTTCGCCTTAAGGAAGGATTTCTGGTTTAATCTTGCCTTAATTGGAGTTTTCTGGTTTTCTTTTACCTTAAGAAAGGCTTTCTGGGTTTGGATACCTCAAAGAGGGCTTTTTGGTTTTACTTTGCCTTAAGAAAGGCTTCCTGGGTTTGAAAAGGCTTTCTGGGTTTAGGTGCCTCAAGGAGGGCTTTTTGGTTTTGTTTTGCCTTAAGAAGGGCTTTTTGGTTTTGAAAAGGCTTTTTGGGTCTAGGTGCCTCAAGGAGGGCTTTTTGGTTTTGCTTTGCCTTAAGAAGGGCTTTTCGGTTTAGGGTGCCTCAAGGAGGGCTTTTTGGTTTTGTTTTGCCTTAAGAAGGCTTTCTGAGTTTGGGTGCCTCAAGGAGGGCTTTTTGGTTTTGTTTTGCCTTAAGAAGGGCTTTTCGGTTTAGGGTGCCTCAAGGAGGGCTTTTTGGTTTTGTTTTGCCTTAAGAAGGCTTTCTGAGTTTGGGTGCCTCAAGGAGGGCTTTGTGGTTTTGTTTTGCCTTAAGAAGGGCTTTTTGAGTTTGGGTGTCTCAAGGAGGGCTTTTTGGTTTTGTTTTGCCTTAAGAAGGGCTTTTCGGTTTAGGGTGCCTCAAGGAGGGCTTTTTGGTTTTGTTTTGCCTTAAGAAGGCTTTCTGAGTTTGGGTGCCTCAAGGAGGGCTTTTTGGTTTTGTTTTGCCTTAAAAAGGGCCTTTTGAGTTGGGGTGCCTCAAGGAGGGCTTTTTGGTTTTGTTTTGCCTTAAGAAGGGCTTTTCAATTTAGGGTGCCTCAAGGAGGGCTTTTTGGTTTGATTTTGCCTTAAGGAGGGCTTTCTGGTTTGATTTCGCCTTAAGGAAGGATTTCTGGTTCAATCTTGCCTTAATTGGAGTTTTCTGGTTTTGTTTTACCTTAAGAAAGGCTTTCTGGGTTTGGGTGCCTCAAAGAGGGCTTTTTGGTTTTACTTTGCCTTAAGAAAGGCTTCCTGGGTTTGAAAAGGCTTTCTGGGTTTAGGTGCCTCAAGGAGGGCTTTTTGGTTTTGTTTTGCCTTAAGAAGGGCTTTTTGGTTTTGAAAAGGCTTTTTGGGTCTAGGTGCCTCAAGGAGGGCTTTTTGGTTTTGCTTTGCCTTAAGAAGGGCTTTTCGGTTTAGGGTGCCTCAAGGAGGGCTTTTTGGTTTTGTTTTGCCTTAAGAAGGCTTTCTGAGTTTGGGTGCCTCAAGAAGGGCTTTTTGGTTTTGTTTTGCCTTAAGAAGGGCTTTTCGGTTTAGGGTGCCTCAAGGAGGGCTTTTTGGTTTTGTTTTGCCTTAAGAAGGCTTTCTGAGTTTGGGTGCCTCAAGGAGGGCTTTGTGGTTTTGTTTTGCCTTAAGAAGGGCTTTTTGAGTTTGGGTGCCTCAAGGAGGGCTTTTTGGTTTTGTTTTGCCTTGAGTTTGGGTGCCTCAAGGAGGGCTTTTTGGTTTTGTTTTGCCTTAAGAAGGGCTTTTCAGTTTAGGGTGCCTCAAGGAGGGCTTTTTGGTTTTGTTTTGCCTTAAGAAGGCTTTTTGAGTTTGGGTGCCTCAAGGAGGGCTTTTTGGTTTTGTTTTCCCTTAAGAAGGCTTTCTGAGTTTGGGTGCCTCAAGGAGGGCTTTTTGGTTTTGTCTTGCCTTAAGAAGGCTTTCTGAGTTTGGGTGCCTCAAGGAGGGCTTTTTGGTTTTGTTTTGCCTTAAGAAGGGCTTTTTGAGTTTGGGTGCCTCAAGGAGGGCTTTTTGGTTTTGTTTTGCCTTAAGAAGGGCTTTTCGGTTGAGGGTGCCTCAAGGAGGGCTTTTTGGTTTTGTTTTGCCTTAAGAAGGGCTTTTCGGTTTAGGGTGATTTGGGTATCGTACGTGCTTTTTAAATTGAAGCTTTAGGGCAGGATTGGTAGTGTCTTTCAAGGATTGTTGAATTGAATTAGCAGATGCCTCGGCGGAAGTGGTACCATCGTATTATTTTATTTATCTCACAAGCTCACCTCTCAAGAGAGAGTTCGTTCAGGGCCAGGTTCACTGTTAGGTTCCCCGTAATACTCAGAATGATGTCATACATTTTGATATTAAGTGTGTTGGACATGTCATTTCAGATTGTCAAATGCATGCATAATGCCATG
Source organism: Euphorbia tirucalli (assembly GCA_039660915.1). Taxonomy (NCBI): domain Eukaryota; kingdom Viridiplantae; phylum Streptophyta; class Magnoliopsida; order Malpighiales; family Euphorbiaceae; genus Euphorbia; species Euphorbia tirucalli. The sequence goes on from CM077639.1 coordinate 22,104,922, forward strand.
TACAAGTAATCATCACAAAAGTAAGACGAAGATAGCTTTCATTGCATCCGTAATGAATTCAATACATCCCATAAACAAAATGAGTCCCTTGTAAGAAGGAATCTCCAAGAGGTATTGATCTCACAGAATCCGGTTATTCTCCGATTGGTCACCATTTCAGCTTCAGCATCCTCGACCCACTTTTATCAGAGCAGACTTAGAATTTCTTCATCATATTCCTCTCCTCGGGAGGTTTGAGAAATTTCTTTGGTGGTCTCCCTGATTGCCCCTGGTTGTTCATCAGAGAAAGCCGAGATTTCCAATTTTCCATCATCAACCAGCTTCTGGATCTCCTTTCTTAAAGCATGACATTCATTGGTCCGATGGCCTGTGATCACGTGATAGCTGCAGAAATTACTCCTTTGCTCTGGCGTTGGCGGCACATAAGGTCTGACACTCTGCAATAGACCCATATTTCTACACCTGAGGAATAGCGCACCTAATGAGTCAGCCCATGGAGAAATGCCTTTCCCGCTACTCCTGATAAGCGAGTTTTTGGTATGCCGCGGAACGGAGGCGGCACCAACATTCGTCTTGAGGGGCCTCTTCAGTTCTACCTCATCAGTTAGCCTTGGCAAACCTGAATCCTGGAGAGAGGGTCTTCCAAGGTGTCGAGGGTGAGTGTTAGCAAACTGGGCATTCTGTCCTTCGCTAGCATCAGTATTGGAGCCTGAGAATGCTGCATTTTTCATTCTCCCCTCGAGTTCTGCCACTCGTGCTTCCAATTCAGTGCACTTTGCTGTCAACCTTTCTACCTTGTCAAGGTCATCTCCCAGCACTTCTCTCAGCATTGCTGCCGCTTCCTTCCTGACTGCCTTCCAGAATCGTGATGAGGCGATATGATCCTCTATGATATCCGTTATGGAGTTGAAGTTCATGGGATTGGCCATCTCCGAGATCTTTTCCTTTTTCCTTCTGATAAGAGCACTTATTAGTATTGGCGGGCACATACTCGTGAAGAACACCAAATCACAGATGGTTTATTCATGAATACATGATGGGATATGTATGTGCATTAATGAGTTGCATATATGATGTCATGAGGGAGATAATGATGAGGATGATTTGAATTTTTTTTTTTTGGGACATTCTGAGAACACCTGATGCCATGCAAAAGACCACGTGTGGGCCACCATACAAACAGGGGTTCGGTGCTTTTGGAGCACCTAGTGAATGTCGTGAAATGATCGCGTGTGTATCAACACACGGATAGGGTTTCGACACCTTGTAGGTCTATGAGATGAAGTGAAATGGTCACACAGGGGCCGGCCTACGGACAGAGTTCTGATGCTTTTGAAGCATATGATATGAGATGATGTTTATAGACAAGTCACGTGTAGGCAAGGACACGGACGGAAATTCGGCGTTCATGGAACGCCTTTCATGATTCGGTAATGCTATGAAATGCCCCTATATGCGTAATAATCCGGTATTCGTGGAGCACCTTAAATGATACGATAATTTCAATGTCATGCAACAATCCGAAATGGATCGCGATGCACCAACAGAACTTCGGCATTCCCACATGCCAATGATAAATGACATGAAGTCATGCAATGATATTGTGTGACCTACTACACGAAAATAGACCTAAGACCATTGTGGTCTCCTATTGAATGAAATGGTCTAGTCAAATGGCCGAGTGTATTCCGGTACACGGGAAGAACACGGGTAGTTTTAGGACTCCCGATATGTTATGAAATGAAATAACCATGAAGGGTATCCTCAGAATATCCTTAATTTAAATGATATGAGATAACGTGAATGCTTGTGTCACACAAAATGCAAGTGGCTGCACAAAAACGTGGTTAGGATGCATGACATACATAATGATGTTGTGTTAGCTTCATGAAGATAATAATATGCAGGACATAAATATGCATAGCACACAAATAAAATGTCATGGCTGCATGAAAATGTGGTTAGACTAAATGTCATGCTTATGTAGATGTCTTGAAAATGGCTGCACGAGAATATGGTTAGAATGACACATAAGCAAAGTTTCGGCGCTCGAGGAACACCTTGGGATTTCATGATATGATATGAGATGAACATGCGCGTGGCACATGGTTGGAATTTTCGGCGCTCAGGGAGTACCTTGAGTTTTAATGTCGTAATATGAAATGAACTCGTGCTTGGTGCACGAATGGAATTTCGATGCTCGGGGAGCATCTTATCTTCCAAATCATGATATGAAATGAATAAGTTCTTAGTGAACGGGTAGAGTTTCGGTGCCCCAGGGAGCATTTTGGGTTTTTGTGATATAAAAAGAGATGAACATGTGCGTGGCACATGGTCGGGATTTTCGGTGCTCGGGGAGCACCTAAATGATTTAATGCATGCGATAGAATTTTCGGCACCCGTGGAGCGCCTACATGATTTAATGGATGAAATGTAATTTTTTCGGGTACTCGTGGAGCACCTAAATGATTCGATGAAGTGAAATGAACTTTTCGGCTCATGGAGCACCTAAATGATTTGGTGCATGAAATGTAAATTTTCGGCACTCGTGGAGTGCCTAAGTCAGTTGATGTATGCGGTGGAATTTTCCGGCACTCGTGGAGCACCTGAATGCATGGAATGTAATTTTTCGGCGCCCGTGGAGCACCTAAATGATTCGATGAAATGAAATGAACTTTTGGTGCTCGTGGAGCACCTAAGTGATTTGGTGGAATGAAATGAATTTTTTGGCGCTCGTGGAGCGCCTCTGATCTAGTGGAATGGAATGAATTTTTCGGTACTCGTGGAGCACCTAAATGATTTCATGGAATGAAATGAATTTTTCAGCGCTCGTGGAGCACCTAAATGATGGAATACTTGAAATGTAATTTCTCGATGCTCGTGAAGCGCCTAAGTGACTTGATGTATGCAAGGAAACTTTACGGCGCTCGTGGAGCACCTAAATGAAGTGATGACATGAAGTGATGGCATGAAGTGAAATTTTTCGGTGCTCATGGAGCACCTAAATGATTTAATAAAATGGGTTCCCGGCGCTCGTGGAGGACCTAAATGATGTGATGGATGCGATGAAATTTTTCGGCGCTCGTGGAGCGCCTAAAAAATTGAATGCATGAAATGAAATTTTTAGGTGCTTGTGGGGCACCTAAATGATTGAATGCATGAAATGGAATTTTTTCGGTGCTCGTGGAGCACCTATGATTTAGTGGAATGGAATGGGTTTTTCGGCACTCGTGGAGCACCTAAATGACTTAATGTGTGAAATGAAAAATTTTAGACGTTCGTGTAGCACCTAAATGGAATGAAATGAATTTTTCGGTGCTTTTGGAGCACCTTGGGTTTTTGTGACATGAATGAGATGAACATGCGTGTGGCACATGGTCGGGATTTTGTCGACGCTCGTGGAGCGCCTAAAATGATTTAATGAAATGTGATGAATTTTGTCGGCACTCGTGGAGCGCCTAAAATGACTTAATGAAATGTAATGAATTTTTTCGGCACTCGTGGAGCGCCTAAAATGATTTAATGAAATGTGATGAATTTTGTCGGCACTCGTGGAGCGCCTAAAATGATTTCCTACTTGGTAGGCGGTGTGATGCGTGCGAGCTTTATGGAATTGCCCAAGGTCCATGTGAATGTTTTATGTGATGTATGTGAATTAATTAATCGGTTAATGCTTATGGCATTCAAATGATGTATGTGAATTAATTAATTTTTTCACACAATGAAAGGATGCATGGCTACAAAAATGTGGTTAGTGTAAATGTCACGTGGGTGATCAATGTATTTACACACGAAAATTGATGGACATGGCTGTACAAAAGATGTGGCTAGAATCACACAAATGCTTTATATGCGGTATGTTATGTTTGTGAAAAATGTGGATGATGATATGTTATGGAGGGACAAGAAGACACGTAGCAATTAGCACACGGATCGTAACCTTCCAACCTTATTCCTCCAAACGTGGTTAGGTCGATAAAATTCTAACCGAGTCCTAGGAGGGGTTCTCTTCGATCACCAACCGGGGATGATGAAGGCGTATTTTATTTTATTCACACAATTTATTTTGGTATCCTAAGGGAATCCAACTAAGGTTGCCTAAATGAGTTCGGTCTAAAGTCGGGATAACATCAAGGCTCCCATAGCAAAATATACTCCTCACTTCTCCCCACTCAAGGGTTCGAACGAAGGGGTTCGTACGAGGCTATGGGTGGTGTTTTGTATTCGTGCCCCCAAGACCAAGAGGAACTTAGGCGACACTTCAACGATTCACCGGGCTAAATAATGGATACCTAGCCTAATGCAAAAAAATGTCTAACTACAAAAATGCATAAAGTGCCATATAAGAATCATTCGCTTAATTTAAATTAGACACTTTTCAAGGCTTGTCAAATTCTTTTATGTTTTTGAAAAACATTTGAGAAATCCCCAGCGGAGTCGCCACTGTGAGCGGACGACGCGTTTTCGACGGGACGCAGGACTCCCTTTCGGAAGGGGCGCCTCGATTTCCGACGGGGCCCTCCCTCGCGTGGGGTTTTTGATTTGGAAATTCGTTTTTTGGAAAATTAATTGTTTCGAAAAAGAATCGAGATCTAAATCTCGATAAAAAGTATAGGAGTCGCCACCCGGCTCAGCTCAACCGGAAAATTACAGTGTAACTGAACCAAAGCGGGAAGTGCCACACTTTTCAGAGATCTAGGTTCGGACAAGTCCTTTATTTCGTGTCTAATTTAAATATTATTGTCAATGTTCTATTTACGACACTTTAAATTTCTAAAGATTGATTTTTATTAAATAATACACGCAGCGCGCATACAGAATAATACAGCATAATTAAAAAGCAAACAGAATAAATATTTAAGAGTTTACAACCCAATTGAAAGAAAAATAAAACTCTCGCCTCACTGATACAATCGCCTAGAATACACGAGAATCTAAAAAATATTTACAACCGCCTAAATACACGATTAATTCTATTAAATACAAATAAAAAGAAAATTAACATAAAATAAAAGCTGCAAAACAGAAGTTAGCACAATTTATACGGCATGCCATAAATAGGACTCAAGTAGACAGAATTGGGAAATTAAGGATTCGGGGTCATGCGATTGGGGGTAACCGGGTTAGCCCTGTCGGCCGGCCTGGTTAGACCTGGAAAACCATTTTGAAACTTCCCTATATTTTTGGTTTTGTGAGAAAATCGTTTTTAAAAACATTTTTTCCGGTTTATTACAATTAAGCATGCGAAGTGGGTCGGTTTTCGGGAGAACTGGGTCTCCGTCGTTGAATTGTTCTAAATGCAATTTTACTGAAAATTGAATCTAGGGTCGTGATGCACACAACAAAATTCATTTTGATGATTTTTGGGGTTTTCTAATTTTTTGGGAATTTTTTGGGGATTTTTGGGGATTTTTATGGATTTTTTTATGAAATTTTTGGGTTTTAAAAGTGAAATTCTGATTCTGGAAACTACAGTGGTATGACTGTAAATTACAGTCGTGCAAATTCAACTACAGTCGTACGACTGTAATTACAGTCGTACGACTGTAAATGCTGAAAATTCAAGATTTCACCAAAATCTTATTTAAAACAAGCTGGAAAGAAAATCACTTGGAAATCAACTACAGTCGTATGACTGGAGATCAAAAACAGTCGTACGACTGTTCTTGATCTCCAGAAACAAAAAATGCAGAAAAACGGATAAAAATGCAGAAAAAGCACACCAATCACCCAGAAAGCTTGTAAAAGAGAAGGGAAAAGGGGTATTTACCTCTGTGGCGTGCGTCCACCGTAGGATTGACCCCTGGCGTCGCTCCAATCCACTAAAATCCGGACTTTTCTCCTTGAGTTAGGGTTTGAGATTTGGGTCCAGAGATTTCCAAATGCTGAGAGATTTTGATGAGGAGTTCCTCCTTTTATTTTTGATTTTCCCTTCCTCCTCTCTTCTCTTTTCTCTCTTTTCTTTTTTTCTTTCCTCCTTTTCCCTCTGTTCCCTCCTTTCTTTTCTCTGCTCTTTCAGCTTTTGAGGTATGGGTTGGCTCACCTGTCCCGATAATACAGTCGTACGACTGTAATTTTTTATTACAGCCGTACCACTGTAATTACAGTCGTACCACTGTAATTTTTTTTCTTTTTTTTTACGATAAAATTTCGTGTTCACAGCAGGCTCAAATTTCATACCAAAAAGCACAGGTTATCAGAACTATTGTGAGACATTCGTCGAAAACAAATTTGATTATTCTCTAAGAGAAACTAAAAGTGAAGAAGGTGCACTGACACAAACTCTTCCTTGTATGTTTGTACTTATTTCTCCCATTTTTATTGTTCTGTTTATTGCTACACATGGAGGAAATACAAATTAGAAAATGTGATTAGCAAATGTAAATGAACTATACATGTTCTTAGATTAAGGATCAATTTGATCTATATACAACCTTCACCACTAAACTTTTTCTATCAATTTGGTTCAATTAGCTGTATAATGATGTATTATGTAATAATGTAGTACCTTGCTCTGTTAGTGGGCCAGGCTATGCTAACACTTAAAATACTAGTTCAGTCCACCTAATATTTATACAGGCTCAAACTGATTTGTGTTCGGATTTTGAAATCAATTTCTAAGCCCATCAAACCCACTTACTTTTTTTTAATCTATAATAATATCTAGAAAATAATATATATATATATATATATATATATATATATATATATATATATATATATATAAACCCATAGGAAGGAGACTTGATCGGGTCTAACCATACCACTTAAAAAATATGTGGCTACCCGGCCAAAAGATTGTAGGTTTGGATGGACAAGACGGATATCTAAATCCAGAAACATGTCTAATAACATATTCGAATCGGAAATAGATAAATAGGAAATCAACATGTCTATTAGTGAATTTAGAGCTGAGTTATCATTTTTTTTTTCTTATTTTGTTATGCATTGCATCCTCAAGAACAAGATTAGTTTTTTTTTTTTTTTTTTTTCTAAACACTTCGGCTTACAAGTCTATTTAATAAATTTCAAATAATTCATTCATATATTAATCATATAATAACATTTTCACATTTCCTCTATTTCTTATGCATGATTCTTAATTTGATATCATTATCTACAAAACTCAACATTATTTCAGTGACCGGCCTGCATATTGTATATTACAAACCCTACCAATAGCATCACCTCATTTCACAAATTGACATCATGTAAAACTAATATGTGGATATTATTTCTCCATTGACATTTCAACTACTATTAAAATTTCTTCACTCTTATTAAATTACCAAACTGGTATAACTCAATTATATAGAAGACATAATTTATATATATTAATAAATGAATATATTAACTTAACTAGATATCATATATTATATGGATTACCAATGAATATCATTATAAGTTTTTTTTAGTTGAGTTGAGATTTGGACGGCACAAATTCACACTTTTGTTGGCCCCGTTGAAAAGTTTGCAAAAAATTATATCTTCCTCAAAAATAAATGAGTGAAATAGTTAATGCTATTAGTTTTTAGAGTATGATAAAACTATATAATCAGCTTAACTAATAATGATTCTATAAAATCTATTGATCTTAATTTTCCACATACATATCTCTAAAAGTATCCCTTTGATATAAAAAAAAAAGGTGTAACTGTCTACAGCGACATTGCAACTGTTGGGACTTAACATTGGTAGTTATAAGTTGTTTTCATCATCCATTAGACAATTGATTATGTTTTTTTTTTTTTTTTGGCAATAATCATGTGGGTATTGTCATTCATGGGGCTCAGGTTATTTACATGCAACATGAAAGAAATTCCTCAGTAATTTGTAACTTATTCAATTACTATTTACTGTTTGTTCTTTTGGCTTTAATGGGACACAATAGGATTTAAGTAACGTCCTTGGTAAATTCTCCATTCACTATTTCCCAAAAAAAAAAAAAAATTCTCCATTTAGATTTTAGACTAATTCATTAATAAAGTGATCACTTGCTTGGGCACCAAACAAAAGTACAATATCCCAAAACAAAAGATCCTTCTCCCTGAAATGTGTGATCCACTTTTAAAGCATAATTTATTTTTAGTTACTTTTTCATTTTATCATTAAAGTTGCTTTATAATTTCTTATCATAATGTCCATCATTTGGTGCTAAATCAATATCAAATGATGCATTAAATATTATTTACTCTGCTGGGACTTTTTCACATGTGTGGAAGTGATCTTAGTTCAATTTCCTATATATATATATATAGTTACCTTTAATCAACCCTACATCTCAGCTCATTTATTTTTGTCATAATTAATTAAGAGAAGTTTTACAAATTAAGACCCCAAAGCAATGAAGATAATATATAAGACACATGTTAGTGTTATATTTAAAATACTTATGATAACCCTTATTATTATAATAGAATAATAGGTAATTAGTATTATGAAAAGCAAGCTTGAAGCATGTATAAGTATTAATACACTACTACTTATATGTTGTTCTTTTGTCTAAATTATATCCAATACGAGATTTCTAACCTAATTTATATTACTTATATATCATTTTTTTTTAGTGTCATTTAATTTTTAATATATGATTGTTATTTATTCTCAAACTAAAAATTTATACATAACCTTATTGTAAGAATTATTAGGCTCATTTCAATTATTATCCCTTCATGATGATTACATGAATATATAGTTCAATACCAACATTTAAAAGAAACAAATTAATAATAATTGAATTATGGACTATATAAAAATAATTAAGATAGCTACTGGAACAAGATAAAATGGGACATATTATGGAAAGAATTTGGCAGTTATACAAGGATTTGGTTGGAATTGTTGAAGCTTTCATGTGAGCATGACCCATGACTTCAACTGAAATAACAAAATATCTCATGTTTCTAATTAGTTACATATGCATTCTACATTATATTGGATTTATATGTCGCAATCTTTATCATACCAATGAGTTTTTTTTTTTTTTTTGGACTTTCTTTCTCTCTCTAGATTTTTGAATGTGAAGTCTTTCGTTAATTTCAACATATATATGTATGCCTTTGTAAATGAATTAAGTTAACATGTGTGAAGTGGTCCACTAATGTCTAGGCCACACTCCATTTTTCAACTGCAATTAATATTTTTTTTTTTTGTTTCAAAAATAAAATTAACATATTCATTTGTCTTACAATTTTCTCCTCTTTTTGCGACAAATTTCTCAGTCTACTGATTCTTGTCTTGCAATTGTTTACTCACATTTAATATATGTAGTTAACTTTTAGGATGATTAAATATTTTTTGTTTTATGTTTTGCACTATTGAAAATATTTGAATTTCGATTCACTCTCTAACAAAGACTTTTGTATCTTTGTAATGTAAATAATGCTGATCTCAATTTAAATTTGTCTGATAGATTTATTTGATCCCCATAGTTCTTGTGAAGCCAAAAATTCAAATGTTGTTTGAACTATTTATCATCAATTCAAACCTTTTTTTAGGTATACAAACTCATTCTTCCTATTAGTTTTGACTTTTTTTTTTTTTTTTGGTAAGACCTATCATTTTATTGACTATAATAGAATTTAGGAAGGAATTTGTCTTGTACATAGTAATAATTGTAAATTGTGTTTAATAGTAATTAGAATGGATGTAAAGTGGATCAGAAGTGCGTTTTCAAGCATGTCTAAGAACTAATTGCCAAAAGAACATATCTATGTCCGTCGTAATGTGGGAACATGACATATATTCAGTTCGAATCCTTAAAACCTCATTGAAATTCAGTTTGATGCTAAACCGAACCAATACCTTAGAAATATTCGATTGGTACATCAATAATTAATTATGGAAGGTATACATAGAATTCAATAATAGTTCCATCCCAAAATCAGTACACCTAAAGTATATACTTAGAATATATAAGATGAAGTGAATAATACTTCATTAAGAATAAAATAAGCATATAAAGGTTCTTCTATTTGTCGGTGGTAATAATAAAAACTATAGTTGGATTTTACCTATAAGCTTAAACTTTTATATCAATGGATTCCATGATATGGAATCAGAGCTACTTAGACCTAGAGGTGGAGGTTCGAATTCTGACAACTCCATTTGTTGATTAAACTCAATACATAGCAGAGTGGGACTGTGTTATACACCCTTCAAGCCTAGAGGGCATTCGCGTGTGAGGAAGTGCCAGAAATAATAATAAAAATTATAATTGGATCTTACTTGTCAGCTTAAACTTTTAAGTTAATTGGTTTCATAATACTATTGTATGACTAATTTAACTGGCAAATTTTTGAAAAGAAAAACTAAATCAATTAGTTTAAATTAATTTATTAGAACAATGTGGTACGTGGTAGAATTTTGTAATGCTGGAGTGGCATATGATTACAATTCCTACAAAAATATTTATAAAGTGCCACAACTTTTAAATAAAATAGCAAATATCCAGAAATTACTACCACATATATATCAATTGATGACACCTAAATATTTATCCACACACCAGATCTCTAAACATATCAGATCAACGATGCAGACAGATCATGTTAACTTATCGGAGGTTATTGGCAGAGGAAGTAAAATAAATGAATCTCAATGGCCTATAGCTTGGTCATCATATGGGGGCCGAGTCATGACATCAAAAATTAACAAAGGATAAACTCATAAAAAGCAATTGCATGGAGCAAATCTAATTGTATAAGTGGAACTAGACCCATAGAGAACAAGAGGGCACATGTTGAATAAAGGCAATAACTTTGGAAAGTTTTCACCATCATTTTATGTCTAAGGCCAGACTTTCACATCTTATGCATCAAGTATTATAAGAAATCAATCATTTAGTGGGAAAAAAATATTGCCACTAAAAGTCAAAAATCCACCATTGTGGGCTTTTGAGGCGAATTCTCCCCGCACCAATTTTTCTCTACAAAAAAAACATAATTTGTTGTAGTGAAGTTTAATATGAACTGGGCTAATCTAAGCCCTACACGTGTAGCGTAGATTGGTTACTTCATTGTTACCTCACCACACCTAACCAATCAATCTCACATCGTACATCACGGCCTAAACGGCATGAACCCACAATGAGTACTCCGTGTTTAATCCCTGTTGTCTTGTGTAGGTGTAGGTTGTGGAAACTTCTGAAAAGTATAGCCTTTCTTGTAGAGGATACAATACCCTGCCAGCTCAGCTTGATCAATGGGACAAGAAATAACAAACAAATTTTCCCTTTCCCTCTTTTTCTCTCACTCTCTCCTTTGTCCTCTCTGTTCTAGAAACTTCTTTTCTATACTTTCAAGCTTAATATAAAAGCTAAGATCCGTAACGTTGCTGGTTAATGCTATTTTTGGCAATTATCAAAGATTATCAATTTGTTTTCTCATAGTATCAGAGCTATAATTGATTCTGGCTCAAAATCATGGTGAGAGGGATAAGAAGAAATGTGCAAATCCTGATTAGAAATAGGTTTCCAGATGAAGCTATGGTGGAGAATTCCTTCGGCGATACTAATTGAACAACAGAATGCACAGATTCAAGGAGGAGGAAATGATAATCCAGGATTGATCATTTTGACTATTCAACTGAGCGAAAGCAGTTATATGTCTTGGAGCAAAGCAATACTTTATGCACTCAAAGTGAAGGAGAAAGTGAGTTATATGCTAACAGATATGGAAGTTCCAGCAACGAATATGAACACTTACAATCAGTGGAGTAAAAATGATTATCTTGTAACTGCTTGGTTGTTAAACATAAAGAGTAAAAAGATTGTAGATGTTTTTCAATGTGTCAAGTGCAAAGGAGTTATGGAAAGATTTAGAGCACGGGTTTGGGGAAAGTAATGGTCTGTAAATTTTCAAGATTAAACGAGAGATCAGTCTTACTATCTAAGGTAATTCTTTGATTTTGATCCATTTCAATCTATTAAAGAAACTGTAGGATTAGTTGGCATTTTTTAGGCCTTTACCAAATTGCCAGTATGGAGTTATTAAGGATTATGTTTGTAATGCATTTCAGAGAATCACATATAAGAATAAGGAAGATAAATTGCTCCAATTTCTTATGGGACTTAATGGTCATTATGAAGATGTAAAGAATCAGATTACTCTTATGGATCTGTTGCCTAAATTTGAATAAGACCTACTCGATGCTTGTGCAAGTTGAAAAAAACAGAATGAAATTTCTATTGATCAACATCTGGAGATGGAAAATTTGGGAAAAATTGATCAGAAGTTCCCTTTAGTAAGAAATAGGCCTCGATCAATAGTAAATAAAGTAGATTTGCATTGTGATTATTGTGATAGTGACGGACATGAAAGGTCTATGTGTTTCCAACTTATAGGATACCTAGATTGGTAGAAATGACCTAAGAAGGAAGTCAAGAAAATGAAAGTTGGTTTTCAAGGAAAGAAAAGGAGTAAGGCAGTGTATCCAAGAGCTAATGCAGTGCAGACAGATATTGGCTCCGATCATACTGAAGAAAAAGAGGAGGTTGAAGATGAAGATATGCAATTTATGGTTAAAGAAGTTTATAATATGTTAAAAGGAAAGAGCAAGGCAGAATCACCTTTGAACACTAATTTTACAGCTTTTGTAGCGTTCTCAAGTAAACCTAAATGTTCTATTTTTACTTCAAATGATTATTGGATCTTCGATAGTGGGGCTACTTCACATATGACTACTAGAAAGGATTGGTTTACTAGTTTTAGAAGGATAAATGACCAAACTGTGAGATTACCAAATGGTGAATTACAAAATGTGTTGTTGATTGGCACAGTTAAGTTACAATCCAATTTGATTTTGGAAGATGTTTTATATGTTCCCATTTTTAAATATAATCTGTTGTCAGTAGGCCAATTATTGAAACAATCACAGATCACTGCAGTTTTTTTATAAATCATATTACACTATGTAGGACCAAGTTTCCCATAAGGGTTTGGCAATAGCCTAGATGTTGGAAGGATTGTATCTGATAGATCAGTCTTCTTTTGATGATGTAGTGAAGAATAAAGTATAGACTTGTTTGTTAGTTGTACAGGATACAAATGAACAATATAAACTAGATATATGGCATTGTCAATTGGGGCATGCTTCTTTTAATTCTTTCAGTCATATTGAACAAATTCCTACTCTATGTGATACCAATTTGTGTAATGTTTGTCCTGTGGCTAAACAACACAGGTTTCGATTTAATAGAAATGCTATTTTGACTGCTAAATGTTTTATGTTGCTGCATATAGATTTATGGGACCATATAGAACACCTATTATATCTTTGGCTCGACATTTTCTGACTATAGTCGATAATTTTTCTCATGCTTTATGGGTTATTCAGTTACAAACAAAGGCTCTAGTTCATACTACATTGACTGTTTTTCTTAATATGGTTCAAGTTCAGTTTCAAACTAAAGTGCAGATTGTTAGAACCGATAATGGCATTGAATTCGTAAATCAAAAATGTTTTGAATTATTTTAGAGTAGGGGTGTTGTCCATCAAAAAGCTTTTTTTTACACACCACAGCAGAATGGTGTGGTGGAAAGGAAGCATAGACATCTTTTAGATGTGGCAAGAGCTTTAATGTTTCAAGCTTATAATCTAGTGAAATTTTGGGGAAAAGCTATACAAATGGCTGTTTCTATCATTAATGTTGTACCTACCAAAGTTCTGAATTGGGATACTCCATATTACAGGCTGCATGGCAAGCCACCAGTCTATGATAATTTTTTTTGTTTTTGGGTGTCAATGCTTTTATACTCACACATATCCTGTAAAGGATAAATTTGGTCTTAGATCTTTTGCAAGTACCTTTTTGGGTTACCCAGTAGGTCAAAAGGTTATAAAGTGTGGGATTTACTGTGAAGAAACTTGTGATTACCAAGGATGTTCAGTTTCAAGAACAAGTTTTCCCTTGTGCTCTACTTACTACAGATCCTAGTGTTGTGCCTACAACAAACCCTATCGAAGTTTTTATGGATTCATCAGTATAAATGCCACCTGTTTCTTCCTACAGATCAGATAGATTGTGTCAGGCACAATATGGATCCAAGATTATGTTAATCAAGTCTCTCATGTTCTAGTTTTGTCATTTGATACAGGAGTAGTGCAGCAACATCAGGCTTTTATGTCTAATGTTCTAGCTGCTAAAGAACCACAAAATTATGTACAGGCTCAACGGTTTCCTTGTTAGGTACATGCCATCAATAAGGAATTGGTAGCATTGGAGGCCAATCACACATGGAAAATTATTGAATTACCCGCCAATAAGAAGCCACTTACAGCAAAGTGGATGTGTCGTATCAAATATAAACAGACGGGGGAAATAGATATATACAAGGTGAGATTAGTGGCAAAAGGCTACAATCAAGCCTTAGGTGTCGATTATTATGACAATTTCAGTCCTATGGCCAAATCAGTCACAGTAAAACTTTTTTTTTGCTATAGGAGCAGTACGAGGTTAGACGATTTCATAGATAGATGTGAATAACGCATATCTACATGGGTTCCTCGATGAAAAATTTATTTGCTTCCACCACCAGGATATGATTAGCCAGCTTAAGGACATGTCTGTAGGCTTGTTAAATCCTTGAATGGGCTTAAACAAGCCAGGCGGCAATGGCACAAAGAGGTTTCTACCAGGTTGATTGAGTATGGGTTTATCCTCAAATGATCATTGTCTATTCATAATTTCAACAACAACATCTTTTTTTGGCTGTGCTTATTTACGTGGATGACATACTTATCATGGGATCATAAGATGCTGATATTATTGCTGTCAAGCAATACCTCCATAAATTGTTTACTATTAAAGACTTGGGTGATGCAAAGTTTTTTCTAGGATTGAGTTACTCAGGTCCAAGGAAGGTATCTTCTTGTCCCAACAAAAATATATTATTGATATTTTGAACTAAATTGCAAAATGCCAAAGCAGCTCCAAATCCAGTACAACATGGCATAATTTTGACTGATCTTAGAGAACCCTTGCAGGATCCAGCTCACTTTCGACGATTGGTGGGCAGACTACTCTATTTAGGGTTTACACATCCTGATATTTGCTTTATTATACAACAGCTTAGTCAGTATATGCAGGAACCCTGTCATCATCATTTATCAGCTGCTTTACATGTTTTGAAGTATCTTAAGGGTACACTACAATATGGTCTATTTTATCCCAGTTCTTCAGATCGTACTGTCATTATGGCATTTTGTAATGCAGATTGGGCTACTTGCAAAAAATCCAGGAGATCAATTACTGGATAAGGGGTTTTCCTTGGCAACTCATTAGTTTCTTGGAAAAAAAAGCAACTGTCAGTCGATCTACCGCGGAAGCAGAGTATAAGAGTTTGGCTACTACCTATTGTAAAGTAAGGTGGATTTCTTATTTGCTAAAGGATTTTGCATTGATGTTCAACTTCCTATTGCTCTCCATTGTGACAGTAAATCTGCTATGGCTATTACTCAAAATCCAGTATCTCATGATCATATCAAGCATGTTGGAATTGATGTTCATTTTGTCAAGGACTACGTTGCAGATGGGATTATTGATACACCTTATATTTCCACTACTCATCAGCTTGCTTATTTGTTTACAAAGCCTCTTAGTCTTGACCATATGCTGCCTTAATTGTCTAAGATGGGATTGTTCCTTCCTTCTCCCTCCCTTCCATCTTTTGGGGGGGGTGGTTGTGCAAGGTATAGTCTTAGCTGTAGAGGATACAATACCATGCCAGCTCAGCTTGATCAATTAGGCTGGAAATAACAAACAAATTTTCCTTGTCCCTCTTTTTCTCTCACTCTCTCTTTTGTACTCTCTATTCTAGATACTTTTTTTCTATACTCTCAAGCTTAATATAAAAGCTGAGATTTGTAATGTTGCTGGTTAATGCTATTTTTGGCAATTATCAAAGATTATCAATTTGTTTTCTCAAATGTGGAGCAAATGGTTCAATACGGGTATTAACATATTTAATCCGGTCCCCGAAGCCAAGTTTTATTCGACTAAGATATCATTAATGACATCAAAGTCATATTATAAATATATATATATAAACGCCACTTTATAATTAGCTAAACAATTTATTAGTTCCTATGTTTTTATGTATTACACTAGTTAGACCATGGATAAATTTTAAGGTCCTTAAGTTTTATTTCAATGAACTCTTTAGTCCTTTCTTTACCTTTTGCTTATGAAATGATAAAATTATTCTTGATTATTGGTAAAAATATATCTTTTGATTTTTAAATTTAATTAAAATATTTTCAATAAATTTTTGTGTAGTATGTACAAACTCCAATATTTCTATATTTTTATATATTGGTTATAAAAATAAAATTATTTCTTATTGTATATTCTCTTTAATATATATTATCATTTTTTAGTAGTTTAATATAATATCTATAAACTAATAATAAATGTTATTATGAATGTAGTTAATTCTTGTAAAATGATATATTTTTGTTTATTAATGTTTCTTTAAGGTATATTAGAATGAAAAGTTCGAATTTATAATTTTTATATAGTTCTATTCCTAATTTTTTATTTTTCAAATTTATAATTTATATAGTTAACACTTAATTTTATATTTTTTAAAATATTTTTTTATTTAGTTATTTTGATACAATAAACTGTATTCCAAGAGTTTGGTTATATAATTATATAAAATTTAATAAATTAACTGAGCAATATTAGTAATATTATTAATATTAGAATTATGTGAGGAAAAAATATAAAATATAAAAGAAAATATATTTTATTATTATAAAATAAAATAAAGGATAATTTCGGTATTATTAGTCTAATTTGACTTAAAATGACTAAACAATTGACAATGATAAAACGTAAAGGCTATATCATTATCATGTGGACTGGCTAATATAATATGTGAAAACATAGGAATTAATTAATTATTTACCCTTTATAATAACATGTAACAACTTTTAAATTGTTGTCATGGTAACAAATTTTACACTTTCACAGTAATATATATAACTTTTCAACTAAATCTTGTATTTCATAGACTAAATTACTTTGACTTTAATTGTTGTAGTAAAACCTTATTATATAATAACTTATCAAAATTATCAATTATGTTGACACATCGTCCAATCAAGTTCTTTATTGTTTAGTTCAGACTTGCGATTTAGATAGGATAATTAAAAGAATAGCTTATATTCTCTCTAACTAATATTTCCATATGTTTTCTTCTCGATATAACATTTATTTTTCTAGAGTGAAAAAAAGAAAAGCATATTGTACTTGTGGTATATAAAAATTATACATAACCATAACTGAAATTCCAACCAAAAATAAGAAATTAAAAATCATAAAAAAAAAAGTATTGATTCAAAGGGAAGCATTGGGGTGGTGGCTTATAATAAAAGATTACTAAAGTAGTATTTATTTATTTATTTTGGTTAATGTAATAATCATGGTCTTTTGCTATTGTGGGCATGGAGAAGACTAGAAGAGGAGCGCCTTGTGTAAAAAGGTTAGGCCCAACATAGGACCCACTGCCTGCCCATCTTCGCCGACTTTCTTTTCTAAAAGGTCACCGCCCCACCTTTCTTTTCTCACTCTTCCAACACGATCCCCCTAGGTTTTATCTACTCCTCAATCTTCATTTTTAACATCCTTAATTATAATCCCCAATTCAAGTTCGAGTATAATTATAAAACTATGTGTTTTGGATAGATTTAAACTATACATAAATTTTAAAGAAACAACAAGTCTAAGGGCTAGTTTGGGGCAGTTTTCGGCCAAAATATGAGATACCTTACTTTGGCAGAAAGCTGCTTTTGGGGCTGCAGAAAGCTGCCTCAAATGCACAATTGGTAAAAGTCAGATTGTATTCTGGAAAACACTAGAAAAACACTTAAAACTACTTTTAAAGAAAGTAACGAAACCTAACTTTCCTAACAATACTTTCAATAACAGCAACCCCAAACTGACCCTAATTCATGAGAACAGACCAAATAAGAACTTGACCCGTGAATAAGTCTAATATTAAATAACTTCTAATTGGACAATAATAATTACATAAAAAGCAAGTAAATATATATATATTGATTTTGTAAATACAAATACATTTTTTTATAATACAAAATTTTATTAAAATTAAAATGGATAGATGATTTATGTTTTCTAAAAATTGAATTTGGAACTTAATTTAACCACTTGATTTGATATTTAGAATTAAATTAATTTAAAATTATATGTATGGTATGATAGAATCAGACATGTATAAGTTAGATAAATAAATTAATATGTATTTATATTAAAATCGAACCGTTGAGAGTGATAAGGTTATTCATATCTCAACATATTCAAATATGAGCTCTGAAAATTAGTATTGAATTATTAGTATATCCATTATTTTGACGTTTGATATATCGTTTGTAATATGTCATCGCTAATGAATTTGAACTATGAAGTTTACTTAAAGTCATTTGTTAAATTATATTATATGTAGAAGAAGCCTATACAAAATATTAAAATTAATATATGTTTGTTAGAGCTACTAATTTTATATAACAAATTGGACAGAGATATATATTAGTTGATAAATTCTCAACTAATTGACCAACAAACTAACTGCATGCTATGAACAGTCGCATATCATATTTGCATAATCATGACTAATGCAAGTATTTTGCACAATAATTAACAAATCGTGAGATTTCCCTTCAAAGTATTAACAACAAATACTAACCCTTTGATTCATAAGCTCGATCAAGTTCTAAAAGAAAAAAACAAATTCAGTTAAGTAGAAATTAAATTGTAGATTAGAGCGGTAAAAAGTTCATTTTTCTTAATGTTAAGTATAATATAAATTTATATTATAGTTTAATAAAAAAAAGTACAACATAAATTTTGAATTTGGTGAATAACAGACACGACTATTATGAAAACTAAAAGTGCTATGTTTGATATTAATATTTTGTGTAATTTGAATTGGAAATAATAATGATATAATATTACAGCAATTAATAGCTTTTTTTATTTTTCTATGTATTTGGAAGACTAAAAAGTTCAATTATTTTGTAGCAACGTTCATTTTTCAAAATTTGAACTTTATTATTATTTTTTTAATATAACAATAATATAAATCTCAACAACATTCCATCCAAATATTGATTTATTACCCTCCGATAAAAATGATATTTTTACCTGATATTATAAATCAGAATTGATAGGTTGTGATCTACCACAAGAAGTATACAAAATCTTAATATGAACTCATTTTGGAATTAGAATCCTCTCAAATTAGTAAAAGCAAAAAATAATTACTCTAATATTTATCAAACATAATCTCTCAAATTAAAATTCAATTGCAGAGAATCCAATTGAAGGGTTATGTATGTCAAAATAGATATAGATAATGGATTTAGATATCAAATCCCCTCTTGTTCAATGCAATGTTTAGTGGGAAAAACTACAAATAATGCCACATGTAATATTCTAATGACACATAAGCAATAATTCAAGTCAGAAAAATGCTAAAGAAATGGACCCAGACCACCGGTAAGGGTAGTCGGCATTAAACCCCTAACTAAGTAATAATTCAAATTATTTGCTAATATGCCCAATAAAATCCGTAAATAAAAAAAAAAAAAAAACCTTTAATTAAATTAAATTAAGGCTACCCACTGAAAAATAAATACATAATAAAATAAACCAAGGAATCTCACATAAGTAGTTGTTATTCACGGCATTTCTATTTCTTCTGTCGGTTTTCTCAAAATACAAAACCACGAAGAAACCATTTTTCTTCCATAGCTAAGGAATCCTCCGTTGCTTATCCCATGTTTACCTGACTTTTCTTCAAAGATGGTACAAAGGAAGGTACCCAGTAAGCTTGGGTTCCAAGCTGATCATCTTCTTAAATCCGACATGCGACCATCAAACCTGAAACCAACATGTTTTCAGCACCAAGATGGAAAGAACAGAGGAGCAGACATGAAGAAGAAGATGAAAAGAACAAAACAAATCAACCTGTCAGATTTTGAGAGCTTAAATTCACCACCTTTGAAGAAAACTATACCCCAACCTGAAAAGTCGCCGCCTTTATGTTCTCCGGCGACAGCAGCAGCCCCACAGAAGCAAGCTATGGTGAAGTCCGGTGGTGGGTCGCCGAATTACATGAAGGCTACTACCAGTTCAGAGGCAAGAAAAGAACGTTTGAGGAAAAGCTCTAATCTTTGTAAAAAACCGGCTAAGAGTTTGACTAAATCATCTAGCTTGAAGATGGTGAGGACTTTAACAAAAACTCCCAGTTTTAAGCCGGTGAGAAGTGCAGGAAAGAAGAGTTCCAGGGTTGCTTTATGTGCAGATGTTGATGTTCAGAAGGCTACCTGTTCTTCAACTCTGAAAGATTCGAAATTTCCGGCTTATCTGATGATGAATCCTGGGGGTACTGAAGCAGAAGGAACTTCAGTCTTGAAGGTTTGTCCTTATACTTATTGCTCTCTTAATGGCCATCATCATGCTCCTTCGCCTCCTTTGAAGTGTTTTCTGAAGGCGAAAAGGCGTTCAATGAAGACCCAGAAAAGCTCCAAGTTGCAGGCCTCATCATCACCGCGGAGAGTTAAGCCATCCATTGATGAAACAGAGGAGATTAGTACTGAAGTGGGAATGGATTTCTTTGTTGAAATATATGCGACAAGGATGGCTGATGGCGCTGAAGCAACTGGCGAACAGACAGAAATCAATGGGGATGACAAAGCAGAAGTTGAAGAAGAAAACAAGGGCCAAGTTTCTGAGAATCTGTCTGATGCATCACCACAATCGGAGTTTGATTTGGAGGAGAATTTAGCCAATGGCTTCCTAAGCTTCTTGGCTGAAGAAGCAAGAGCTGGAAGTTGCAACAATGAGAGTGACATTGAAGGCGAAAACATTTCTGATATGGAATGGGAGGAAGGACAGTTTTCTGACTCACAGATATGTGAGAATGAATACAAATGTTGTATCAGTGTTGAGTACCCATCAGAAGGAATCAAGCAGCTTGATGATGAACCTGAGATCGATGGATCAGACGATGGAGTCAGAAGCTGTACCGAGGAGATTCTAGCTGATGATGTGTTGCAGGAGCTCTTTTATGAAGAAAGAGCATCCTGCAGCTTACAATGCCATGAAAGTGATTCTGAGATGGAAGATGTTGTGCTTAACTGGGAGATTCTTAATTCGGGTGATTCTGTGAGTGTTGCACTGACGATGGAGGAGTCAATTGTGGAATCAGAAGTAGCTGACAATAATGTTGAAGGAGATGGAGAATATGAAACAGAGAGCAATGAGTTCAAAATAAATCCAGAAGTAAAAAATGCTGAAGCTTGGGCTAGTAACCAGGAGGATAAATCTCTTCAATTTGATGATGAAACTGAAGCTGATCAGAGTTCTGGTCTAGAGGAGCTCCCAAGTGGTACAGCTGAAGAAGATCCAGTAGAAGAACCAGAGCAAGTTCCAACTCAAGAGCTTGAGAATGAAATCAATTCGGCTAAGACTTTTGATCACCAACTAGAAGACCAGCATGATAGCATTAATAAGTCCAAAATCTCAACATCTGAGGATTCTGAGGAGCAGAATATTTCTAGGATCTATGGAATCAGTTCAGATGGAACTGAAAGTGGAGTTGAGAACACAGAAGTTGAAGTGCAAACCAAGTCAGATGCAGAACAACACTCTCAGATGGTGGATAACGGAAGCAGCACTAGATCAGGAAACAGATACCAGAGAGGAAGCAATTCGAAGCGAGAAATTGCAGATACCTGCAGCAATAGGAGATGGACAATCAATTGCAGGAAACCTGTCATCCATTTGGAGGAAGAGCAGGAATTCAATCCAAGGGAACCAAATTTCCTGCCAGTTGTTCCTGACCCTAAGGCAGAAAAGGTTGATCTCAAGCATCAGGACATGGATGACAGGAAAAATGCAGAGGAATGGATGCTTGATTATGCACTCCAACAAGCAGTCACCAAACTTGCTCCGGCTAGAAAGAGAAAGGTAGCACTGCTTGTTGAGGCATTCGAAAAAGTCTTGCCGGTACCCAAATATGAAAGTCATCACATCAGGAATACTGCATCAGCTTTTTCTCCAAGACCTATTCAAGCATGTAGCTAATGTTGTTTAGAGAGGTATAACATTATATCTCAACATGTCATTTCAGCGACTTTTGCATTACAAAATCAGTTATAGATCACCCAGCACAAAACCCTGTTGGTAATTTCGTTTATCAAACTATTCCTTTGTTGTTGATTTGTGCAGACACTTATAAAGACAAAGCAGCTTAGGCACATTGTGTCAATAAAAAGTTGATCCGGGGAGGTCTACAATAGCTACTAGGCTCATGATTTAGGAGTAAACTAGAAATTCCACAGAGCAACTAACTTGTTCTTCAGCTATTCTAACATTAGTTGAAGCAAAAACTTCTTGGTGTGGTGGCTGAATGGAGGTTGGGATATGCATATACAGTTTCTGGTTTCTCCTAAGCTCAGCGGCTGAAGTGTTAATGAACAACTATCAAGCTTTTCAGAGCTTGTAATGTATAATAGCAGTATCAATGCTATTTGCTGTCTGCTGTCATCGTTGTAGGAAGGACTTCCACCTTCCAAATGTTAATTTATAAATGTTTTTATATGTCTAATGTTATATAGCAAAGTTATGGTAATTAAGTCTACATATTAATTAACGTATTAATCTCCATGGCTATGGTTGCAATGTCAAATTCAGTTCATAACTACTCATCAACACAGTTTCCTGCTCTATATTACATAATACGAAATGCATAACTTGATAAAAAAAAATTTCGACTCATTTTGTATCAAACTATACTGGATATTATCATTGTAAAGCAATCCAACACATGAACTTCAGAAACATACAAAGAGAGGATGCTATGTTAATACAAGCAATTGCCATTAACCTTGCACAACATATGCTTTTGCAACTGCAGAATTCTAGTTACAGTGATAACCAAAATTACACAACATTAAGAAAAATAATGATCTAAACAAACTAAGCAGACTTCCACAATCTTGAATTCCTCATGCTTATGCTTGCTTCAACTTTACAAAATTTTCACCAAAATATACACAAATCTCTTGTAACCATACAAATGAAAATGCTCTAAACACTCAGAGGCAAAAAATCACAAGCATCATGAATTCATTATGTTACTTTCTCAAAACAGAATGTACATCGCATACAAAATTAAATTATGTACACATTACTCCACTGATAAATGAGACTCGACTGAAGGAGATTCGAGAAGAAGTAATTGAAGCTTTTCAATATAATTTCCCAGAGTCGAGCTAGAACATTCATTTTGCAAGCTTTGTACAGCAGAAGCAGCCTCAGCATCCACACTCAAACCCATTGCTTTCTTAGTCATTAAACCATCATGAAACAATTCGAGTGCATCTGTTGTTGAAAGAGAAGCCACAGATTCATACAAGGCCTGAAATTCCTTTCTCTTTTCGTCAATCAGCTTTTCTTGTAATCCATGGGGAAGGCATGCAAGTGCACTTCAATGGAGGCAAAAAAGATCCACAAAATACAAGAAAACCAAACAAATTAGAGGAAGAAATCCATAGCAATAAGATCATTCAATTTTGATAATTGATTTACCTTGTGACACCTCTAACAATACCCCAATTATATCCTACAACAACTGATTCCTTAAAACCAATATTGAATCCCTCTTGTGAAATAGCTTCTTTTCCTGCTATAACACCATCACGATATCCAATCTGAGAGCAATCAAAATAACAAGATTAAGGAAAATAACAATCCAATCGAAACTCAAAATCACAAAACCATAAAAATTACCGTGCGAAATTGGTCGCGTTTTCTCTCCCATTCCCTACCCAAATCATCGAATTCGTCATCAGAACCACCCCATATTGATCCATCTTCATCCTTCAAATCACCTCCATCAACGCCTGAAACAGAGTTAGCTATATTCTAGAAAAAAGAGCGAAGTGGATCTTCAATTCATTAATGAACTGAATCAGTATGCTTACCAGTGGCAGCAGGAGGTGGATTATGTTCTACTTTTGAAAGCTGCAAACTTTCTGGGTAGAGCTCCTTAGCGAAACTTCCTTCCATCTATATCTTAAAACAGAACTGAAATCAAGTGTTGAACTTATTCTTCAGAAGAACAAGTTTTGCACGGAGATAATCCGACAGGAAAGAAACTGAAGCAGTGGAAGAGTTTGGTCAGCATCAACAGCGAAGTGACGGATTTGTGGGCACTTGGCTACTTTCAAAACCTACATATTCAGATGTACATTGATTTACTATACCTAGATTACTGAAGGAAGCCTAGGATGATAGCACAGTTAGCAGCAATATATCAAAAATGAGAATTCAGAACAGACTAGAAGCAACAAGTACGCCTAAACGAGCACTGGCTTATGCTTTTGCACAACAGGTATGATAGATACCTTTCCTGGAATGAAAGCAGAATCGAGTCCAAGGGAATACTATCTCATGATACCTGCAGCTTGTTCCATGAATAATGTATGGATTTAAACCATATCATCAGTTCTCTTGTAAATGTAAGTTATTAGATATTTGCGTTGAATTGGTAAAGTTACAGAATCATAATGTGTACTTAAATGCAATTTACTCAACCTATGACAAAATGAAGTTTATGAATATGATTTAAATAAGCTAATCCATACCATTATTTATTCGAAGTAAAACCATGAACAGAACATAAACAAGAACACAAGAAGGAATTAATAGACAGACAACATTCTCAGCTTATTGGCATCAAGCTCCAGCACATCCTTTCATGATACCCAGAAATCCAAGTGATATCATGATTAACACTTTGGCATTCTTCTTATTTTAGAGAAGTACCAAATTAAACAAAGGTTATAAAATCTAGATGGTGAAGCCAACAGAACTACAAAACAACCAATTAGAAAGCTCAAGCGGTACGGAAATAGCAAAATGCAGGTAGAGAAATTAAACCTCTTTCTTGCTAAATCTGTTGAGTGCTCCATTAAGTAGCAACTTTCTTGAAATAATACATGGTTTTAACTTTTAAAGCTGACTTGCTCTTGCATAAAAGAGTACATTCTGATTTCAGAGTGAGCAACCATTAATATCTTCTAGATCTTGTTTTTCCTAATGAAAAAAACTTACGGGTATAGTCAAGATTGAGTTTTTCTCCACACAACCGCAGAGACCATACCAAATACATCCTAAGTTATCCTTCACATAGCATGAATTAACAGTAGACCTAACGCTGCTACATAAAGCACAATTCAACTTAAATATATTCACATATGGAGGGTTAGAGCACTAATCATCCCTGAACATGGAGGATAGTTTCAGAATGACCACAAAACTTAAGTTTGTGCAAAAGAAAAATACTGAACTTCAATCAAATTCATAGCCAAATCAGGCTGACTTTGAACAATTTCTCACCATATTAGTAACAGGATAACCTAGAAAATATTAACAGTTGACACGTAAGAACCACCAAATGTTGAAGTTTACAGAAAATTGGTAACCTCATAAGCTGTTTAACAGTTTACTAAGAATTGGAAAAAAGATAACAGTACAAAGGTATATGAAAGGAGCAGCTTATCGTTAACTGCTAATTTGCGGAAGAATTATCAACATTGCCTTCGTATCTGGCCAAGACATGAGAATTAAGCCGCAGAAGAATATAACAAACTAAATAATTAAACCCCAAATTCAAACCTAAAATAGTTGACAGAATCCGTTTGGATGCTTAGAAAAGGCAAACATCATCTAATAGTAAGGTCATCATTAATTAATTAACAAATCGTGTAAATTGACCCTTTCTCTATTGTGTATCAAGTTTCTCGACAACCAAACAAGGGATGGTGACGACTTCTTACAGGTACTAAAAATTAATGCGAAAACAGACTACGCCAGAAAAGGAAACTCCTACACGAAAATATGGACCTAAACAAAATTGGAAAAATAGTGGAAAAGGGAATAAGAAATCAGTCCTTGTCACACTTTAGAAGGCAGAGAACACTGAAAGGGGAAACTGAGAACTCTTGTCGGCAGCAATATTTCTCTTGGTTATAAACTAAATAATCAAAAGTTTCAACATACAATAATCAAATATTGGAAAAAGTGAAACTGAAATTGAAATGGAGAATGGCGACTTACGGTCAGATACAGAAGTCTTGATCTATTCAAGAGTGGACAAACTGGAAACCTCAATTGGATCGATTTTTGTTTCAACTGCAGAACCCGTTGAAGCAGCCCACATCTCACCGGTACATTCTGCGCTAAAATTCTCCTAATCAACTCAAAGATCCAAACTAGAGAATCACGAGGGAAGAATTCTTCATTGAGAATTTACTAAATGGGTAAGAAGGATTCTCGTATTGGGAGAGAAGTTTCGGAAACTTTGATGAGAAGGTGTAATACCGAAATTGGGCCTCATATCTATCTCTTATATGAGCCGAGATTCTGATTGGCTTATAAATGAAGCCCATTTCTACGAATTGATTTAAAATAAAATAAACTAAAATCTTATTAATGATTTTCATTGCATGATATCGAAACAAAAAAGCATTGAATAATACTTAGACTAAATAAATTTATTTATAATCTTCATTTCCTTCAAAATTTTTGGAAAAAAAATTCAAAACCTAAAGAAAGTAGTAAATGAGTTTGATATGGGCCTTAGTGTCTATCATGGAACCATTTAACCTAAAAGGTTAAACTAATAGCTAAGCCCAAATCATTGCTTTTGTTATTATCTCTGATAGTTCCTCACAAGCAAATGCCCCTTAGGCTTTGCTTGGATAAAGTTTGAAATGATTTTTTAAGGTAGGGTATCTATTGGTCCATATTTGGGAGGAGGAATAAAAAGAGGAGATGAGATTTGGTGGTAGATCATAATTCTCCAAAAACCTTTGTTTCTCTTATTTTTCAATCCCACTAATTTGGTGATTTTTGAGGAATTGTGGGTTGTAAAATAATGAGTTTACAAATTTGACCATGTAATTTTCTATTATTCAAATTCTTTTTTATTATTTTTAAAGGCTATTTGGGTAATTACCATATTTAACTCTACTTTAAAAAATATCTTCTTCTCCCAAGCATGGTTTTACTTTGATTTTTATTTTTCCATCAAATGCTACACCACACCCTACCATCATTTTCTTTATGATTCTTATCTCATCCTCTCCCAAGCAAAGCCTTACACTTGAAGCGTGTACAACAAAACGCAACGAGCTGTTAGGATTTGAACATTCGACTTCTAGGTCTAAGCGGCTTTGATATCATGTCATGGAACCATTTGACCTAAAAGTTTAAGTTGATAGGTAAGGCCTAATTATAACTTTTATTATTATCTCTGATAATGTCAATACATTATTTTGTGATCTTTTTTCTTTTAGTTTGATGAAATTTCGTTAAGCTTCAAATTTTATACATCTGAAATTTAAAAATCTATGAAAAATTGTAATCTTAAGGAAAAGAAAATAATTTGATTATTGATGACTGCGTGAATAATTTAAGCAAAGCCAAAGATTTGGTAAAGCCTGAAGAGGTACCATAAAGAGTTTCATAAACTTAATTTTAAGGTATTATGTTGTCTTCTTTAGATGAATCTTGAAGAGTCCATAACATAGAAGTATGTTTTTGTATTAATTTTTTCAGAAAAATTTAGTGTGGTATGAAGATCACGTTATTCGGGGCTTGTCCTTCTTCCATCCAGTCTTACTTCCACGGGGTCTCCAATTAGTCAGCTCAATTTGGTTTTCATCATGCGGGCTTCTCCCTTGAACTCTACCATTCCTCCATGCAGGCTTTGCTCTTGGTCAAGTATCCATCGACGCAATCTTCTCTTCTCTTCCCTTAAGAATCCCTCCGATTCCTCCCATTTTCTCCACTCATCCGGTCTTGGCCTTGTATCCACACTGTCTTTTCATTGCTTGAAAGATACTCCGCATCATGCACCCATTTTTAAAGAAAACTCAACCTCAAGTTTTTCTCTTCTTAAATAAAAACCCCGGTTCCTCAAAATTTAAAACTACCCTTACAAAATTGATCCCACTTCTCAAGGAAAATACATAAGAAAAATAAAAGTAAATTAAAACTATACCTATACATATACTATTGGAATTCATCACCCAATTCCCCCTTCCTACATCTCTACCATCTTCGTATACCTCCATCAATAAAAGGTCATTTTCTTTTTCCTACCAAACCCAAACTAAAAACTACAAACACTCAAATAAGATTTGCAATATAAAATTCTATATTACCCAAAAGAAACATAAAATCTAAAATATTTTTTTTTCTTTTCTTTCTCCCATTCACCAATGATGAAGTCAACAACTTCAACCTTTTCTTCAACCTCACCCTTCTCTTTGATTTCATCACAAGGAAGCGGAAGGGAATAATTTACCTCAAGTTCTTGAAGATGACCAGTTGATAAACCTGAAGGTATTAAAGTTGATACTTGATGTGTTGGTGGTGATGGCAAGTGCACTGAACCATTCCATAAATTGTTCTTCACGAAACGGCACTATACCACGTGCAAAACGATTTGAGGCTTTTTTGCATGTCAGAATGAGTCCATTCAATAATCACATAACTTTATCCAAGAATTCTCTAGTAGGTACTATTTTGTTGTCGTCCTGCATACGAATGTTGGCTCTGTAATAATTGAGAGCTTTCAAATTTTAATACAATAATATGATTTACAAAATGGTACTTCTTAGTTAACATGATTATCATTTTTGTTGTATTTATACTATAAGGACAACATAAAATGATTGTAACACAGATATCTGAATTGACAACACACTTGGTCAATCTGGGCGGAGCATGAACTAGCTGTGGTTGGGATCATACATTTATCATACCAAATACTTGAATATGTTGAGTTAACATATTGTTTCATGAGCTATATGGTGGCAGTAGAGACACAAGATTTGCATTTTGGGATTGTGGTGTCTCTTCTACAAAGCATATTGCCATAAACGACGTTCTCAATGTGGTCTTCATAATAATGAACTCGTGCAATAGCGTAATGAACTTTGATGTCATAGTTATAGAATGAGGTTCAAATGTTTGCAAATAACAGTGGGTGTTTGAAGGAGCATCTGCATAAACTCTTTTAATTGTCACCATAAGGGATAAGAGCAATATTAGATGAGAACAAGTCATTTTATGAAAATAGCTAATTAGCAATTAGTTTTGCTAGAAATTTCACTTGCTACATGGTTATCTATTGTTAGATATCTGAAGGATGTGATAATATATATTAATTGTTGTATTGCTAAATTAAGAAATGATGGCACCACACAATGTTATATTTAAATTGAGTCATATAACCTTCCTACCAAAAAATGAAAGTTCCCACAAAAAAATTTTTTTTTGAGCCATCTAACCTAAAAATTATGATGCATGGACGCCTTGA
Organism: Euphorbia tirucalli; assembly: GCA_039660915.1. Taxonomy (NCBI): domain Eukaryota; kingdom Viridiplantae; phylum Streptophyta; class Magnoliopsida; order Malpighiales; family Euphorbiaceae; genus Euphorbia; species Euphorbia tirucalli. The sequence goes on from CM077639.1 coordinate 22,134,342, forward strand.
AAAGTTAGAGTGTTCAATGCCTGACACGTTTCTGACACAGACACTATCGGACACATCCTAGGAACATGTTGGTAATTTTCCAAAGTTGGACACTTCGTGTCCCTAATTCCCAAACGCGTTGCATAATTTTTTTCTTTAAATTGAAGTTTTTTAAGAAGCTTTTGACTCTTTGATAGTTCTTTTCTATTTCTAGTTCTCAACTATTACGAGAATTCCAGCCTTATTTCAACTATGCAAAAGCAGAACTTCAAATTTTGATTTCTCCGATGTAGCCCAATATATTGTTTTGTTTGATCCCTTTTATGAGTTCATCATGATGCCTAATAAATTTGATGATAAGAGTCTAAATGGAATTCTTTGAATTTTTAAAGTTTAATTGTTTGGAAGTCATTTTATTTTTAGAAAAATTATATTATGTTTCAAGTTGATTTCTTAGAATAGCTAAGGCAAACACTGTTGAAAATACCTTAAATGTTGCAACCTAGTTTTCTAGAAGTGCTCCTAATTTTAAGGTTCACTAATTGCAAATGGTTAGTGGGTATTTAGTGGTGTTAGTGGCAATTAGTAAGTAGTGTTAGTAGCTTTGTTAGTGTGTTAATGGTGTGTGTAAGTGGTAATATGTGTGCTACTTTTATGGTTATTTAGTTATTTCCTAGCCTATTTAAGTTTTAGCATAGTTCTGTTTTATTAGAGTGAAATTAATGTAAGAGTATTTCTATTTATATTCACTCCATTTATTCTTGCTCCTTTATTCATTATTAGAGAATTCTTAAATCATCCTTAGAGAATTTTTTCTAAAATAACCAACAAATTGGTATCAGAGCGTTATGGGTCTTAAGGGCATGTGAGGTTAGGCTACCAAAATACACACTTGAGAGATTAAATATATGTTTTTTGTGAGAAAGAATGATGGTTGCACAAGGAGAAGTATAAATGGTTCAAACGCAAAAGATTTGGTCACATAGAAAAGTATTGCATAATGGAAAAACAAGAGGAAGCTGCAAAACCAATAGAAATTGTTAAAGAAGAAGAAACAGTTTTTTGATTAGATGGTGAGAAGTGCACCATGAAAAGTTTTATGGAGAGAAGTGCTCCGATAGTTGAAGGTTGGTGAGATGTGTATCAACAAGGTGATTCGATGAGAAGTGCATCATCAAAATTGGAGATAAGTGCTCCTTCGATTCTCAATTAATTTTTTGTTTGCAACATTTTAGGCAAGGAGGAGTGTTGAAACTACCTAAAATGTTGCAACTTAGTTTTCTAGAAGTGCTCCTAATTTTAAGGTTCACTAATTGCAAATGTTTAGTGGGTATTTAGTGGTGTTAGTGGCAATTAGTAAGTAGTGTTAGTGGCTTTGTTAGTGTGTTAATGGTGTGTGTTAGTGGCAACATGTGTGCTACTTTTATGGTTATTTAGTTATTTCCTAGCCTATTTAAGTTTTAGCATAGTTCTGTTTTATTAGAGTGAAATTAATGTAAGCTTTGCAGTATTTCTATTTATGTTTGCTCCATTTATTCTTGCTCCTTTGTTCATTATTAGAGAATTATTAAATCATCCTTAGAGCATTTTTTCTAAAATAACCAACAAACACATCTTGAGCCCCTTGATCATTTACCAAAACTGCAATTGCCCCCTCGATCAATTTTTTTAACACATTGAGTGCATGATCTTTTCATTTCAATATTATGAGCTCCAAACTCGACCTATCTTCTGTGTGTATGTAATACACTTTGTTCAAGGATAAAACTGTGAAACAAACATTTAACTTACCTTGACATCATATATATATATATATATATTAGAGAGAGAGGGTAAGAGCATATACCAGATTTCATTAGATCCTTCTTTTTTTTCTCTCTCTAGAGAATTATTTTGTGTGATGGTGGAGGAAACGATGATCTTTCTCTTGTGTCGTTTTGGTGATAATATTAAATTGTCTAGTTTAGGCAAAGACAAGCAATGGGGAGCGCAACAGAAAACAGGAGCATAAAAGACGACATCGTGATATGCATGATGGGAGTATACGATGAGTCATATTCACTCTATGATTCAACTACTTGCCCTTTTATTCGAAAAGAATTTGATTTTGCAGTATGGTTTGCTTGACCTTCTCTACCTTCAATGTAGATGGTAGCCCACCGGCTACGACTTGTCTAGGTACACCACTCTTTCCTTTTTCTTTCTCTCTTTCTTTCTTTTTTTTTTTCAAAAAGTTCAATGGTACAAGGTCATGAGTCTGGGTTTAGAAGAGCGTCAAAGTTACATATAGATTTATGATATGAATTTAAACTTGGAACAATTAAGTTTATGTTAAAGATGACGATGTCATTAAAAGTCAATTCCTTATCAATTAAGCTAATCAACATATGTAATGATGGGAAAAGAATACGGAATAAACTTTCGATCGCTCAAATAAATCTGTAAAGAGCGTAATCAGTAGAACATTCACAAACAAACACAAGAAGCACCGAAATTTTTACGTGGAAAAATCCTCAAACGTGAAGGATAAAAACCACAAGGCCTTTCTTGGCCCAAGATAAAATATCTACTATAATATGAGATTTTTACAGCAAATATAAAGCTGAGATAGTGAATAACAACAAGTTTCATGGCGCCAAAAAACAACAACAACGAAATGGATACACCAAAGTCACACAGCAAGAGTAAAAGTTTTAGACTTCCAAACAAGATCTTTATTGCACAGAATGAAGATAAATAAGTCTAGAATCAGCTCACCAAATTTCAGCCTAATCCAAAAATAAGGGTAAATTACATCTGTGGTACACAAACTTTAGTACTTTTCACAATATGGTACATAGACTTCATTTTTACTCAACAAAATACATGAACTTAGTGGTGACCTACTATTGTGGTCTAAATCATCGGTAAATGACCGGCCAACACGCCATGTCAGTGTTTTGACCTCCTTATGAATGCACGCGGGCCCTATATCACCTGAAAAAACCCATTTGTCCCTCTTTGTTTTCCCTCTTATGTTCCTATCATCGACGATAGTTAATTCGAGTTTGATGGATACTTCAAAGGAGTAAATCGCAGAGTTTACAGGCTTCCAAATTGGATTCAAAAATAGTCAATTAGAAGACGGTGGAAATCCATGATGTGTACCATTTCCGTTAAAGTTGCTTTATGCTCTGGTTGAAAGAGATAATCAGAGAGATGAACATAGAAATTAGGAAGAGGCGAGGAAGAAGGAGTAAAAGGAAGTCTTTCAATTCCTCCATCAACATATCTTCTTCTTAATTGACCTTGAATTCTATTCCACATTTCTACATATGATTTCATCTTGAATGCTTCCTTGTACTTTTCGTTTACATTTGGATTTCTGCTCAACCTATTTCCATCTTCATTCCTCGATCTGCCTGATTCATAAAATCAACACCAAAATCAGAAGAAGAAGAAGAAGAATAAAATAACAGAGGGAAAAAGTAGAGAAATCGAAACCTGTCGATGAAAAGGGAGACTTAAACTTGGCCCACAAAAGCTTTCCAATCTGAGGCATAATTAAGATTAAAAATTTGATATTAGAACAGAAAAGGGAAGAACAAGGCATTGATATATAGGGCAAAGGAAGAAGAAAGTTGTTAGTTAAGGCGCACCGCCATGTCATCAAAATCTGTGCATTTTAATTTAGCTTTAGTGATACGATAGAGTGTCAATGTCCTCACATGATTTACTCCTTCGAAACCGAATCAATGGAGAACACCTAGCAATGATGATGGAGAAGAAAGGAAGGTCGCGGAGGTAGACATGGAGGCAAAGTTTTTGCAGTGGTGGATGTGAAGGTGAAGGCTAATTCAAACAACCAACAAAGATGATGGAGAAGGGAGGGAGGTCAGGGCGGCAGAGGCGGCGGCGGCGGCGATTTAGAGGTGATGAAGTCAATTTTTAGGGTTTAAGTTTTTAAGAGAAGACATAGAAGAGATGAAGAGACATGAGGGACAGACAGGGATAAGAGTATAATTTCGTGTCAATGGGATATATGTAAAGTCAAATAAACTAAGCCACATTAGCAATTTTTTTACTTTACCGTTGATTACAGGTTATATGTACCATAATATCATGTCACATGTAAGTTGATGTATATTTTTGTGATAAAATGAAATCTGTATACCATACTGTGAAAAGTGCTAAAGTCTATATACCACAGATGTAATTTACCTCCAAAACTAACAACCTATTCGAAAGACTAAAAAGGGTGAAGTAGCTCAAGCTAAAAACTCTTAGAAGAGAAACCACAAACAACAAAACAGGGACGGAAAAATGAGGACTTTCTTGACCTCCAGTGACTAATCCCACCATAATATAGAATAATGTGTCTCCAAACTTCAGTTAAAGTTTCAGCCAAATCCAACGACTAGAAACGAAACTACACGAAGAATACCAAAACTGGTTGCAAGAAAATCACCCAGAAATAGCAGCTGTTGCAAACCCGAAACCCTAAACTTATGAACCTTCATACTATGATCTGATCGTTCAAAATCAAGGACTAAAAGTTCCCAACATGGTCTCCAAAAATCAGCTCGATCGGACTCCGTATGAGTTAAAGATCGCTGAAACAAGATGAAGGATATAGTTGAAGAATAAGGTTCATAATTAAAAAGGGGTTTTCTCTCTTAGTTCTCACTACCCTTGTATCCAACAACTTTCTCAAGTTGTTGTGGTGTTTTCACACACATTGGTCTTTCTCACAAAAGCAACATATATCCTAATATGTTACCTATTGAAGAGCTTAACATCCTAATCCCTCCAGACCTTGAAGGGTAATACCACATGGGCTTTAAGGGCTTCAAAGTATCGCCTTGAACCATATAATGGTCTCTACCTCCTGAAAGCTTCAAGGGCTTGAAAGTCTCCCCCTGAACTACACAGGAGCCTCATCCACATGGGAACGTCTCCACACAGGAGCCTCTTCCTCCACATAGGAAGGGAACAAAACCCAACATGCATTTCTTTTCATCAACATGCACCGACCTCGAACCATGTTAGAACTTCTGCTATTGTCATCATGTTGCACTAATTCGGCTCGAAACAACATTAAAACTTCTCATTGGTATTAGTGTACGTAATTGTAATTGATCTTTAGTTTAATGTGTCAACTTAAAAAAATATGGACTCATCATTAAAAACCGAAAAAATTAGTGGCTGTTTAGATTTTTTTTACCCTATCATTAATGAACAATGACGAATGGAATTACACTCATTTGTCCTTTAATCTAACAGAAAACAAAAGCTGCAAAATATGCTTGAAACATTAAAAAGAAATTAAAATTTGTCGGTGTGACTCGTAAATTGGATTTTGTGAAAATATTAATTACAGGTTTGATGGGAAGATTTTCTAAAAAAGATTCCACGGGAAAAAGATAGGGCAAATTAAAAAAAAAAACTCTGTGGTTTCATTTTTTTGTAAATAAAGGACTGTGGTTTTTTTTTGTTTAAAAAAGAGAATTGTGTTTTAAAATGTTAACAAAAAAAGAACAACTAAAATTAAATCATGACATTACGTAGGGTATTCTTGTTCATTTTGAACTCAAAATTTTCAAGTTGGTTAATAAAAATACAATACACATGAATGATAAATGTTGAAAATTTTTGAAACGCGCAAATATTTTTATAAATTAAATAATGATAATAGATTTAAAAAAAATCATAACAAATTGAAAAATCTTTGAAAAATATTTAAATTTTGATGTAAAATTCTTAAATAATATACATAAATTATTGGTATGTTAAATAACTAAAAATACCATCTGCTATATCATCATTTTTAACGGAAAAATATTAGTTATCCTTTTTTTGTTAACATTTTAAAACACAATTCTCTTTTTTAAACAAAAAAACCACAGTTTTTTATTTGTAAAAAAGTAAAACTATAGGGTTTTTTTTTTGTAATTTGCCCAAAAAGATAATGTTTGTAAGGGACTCACTGAGTCTAAATCATTATGACTCATTATTATGTTGACTTCATGGTGCTGCCCCTCATCCCACTCTCACCGCCTCCAAATACCTCTAGTCGTATTGTCATCTTTGAAGTAGTAATTAATTTCATCTCATACTAATTAATTAACCAAATTTTGATTAATTTGGTACATAAATATTTTTAGTTGTGTTGTAGGATTATGGGGTGTCAATAATGCTATTTAATTCTCAATTTTTAGTGGACATTGAAAAGGAAGAGTTGGAAGCATATGGATGTTCTTATCTTTACCAATTGGCTCTGGTGGTTCCGCAGAGGACTTAAACAACCGTATGAATTTATATTCACATAATTCAAATATTTATGATTAAAATTAGAAAAAAAGTAAAAATTATGTGGGTTCGTTTATATGAAGAAATTATGTCTATTACCTTAAAAACAAAAAAGGAAGTCGACTAATGTCGTTGGTTTTTACCAATATGACGATCAATATGTTACCAAATCAAATATATTATGTCAATAAAATCAAACATATTATGTCAATAAAAACTGATATTATTGTTGAATTTCTTTTTTTTTTTTTTTGTGTTTAATTAATTCAGATGAGATTATATACAAGATGGTGAGATGATTATGAAAGACCGATAGAATGGAAACATTTCGTAAAACATTGGCAGCATGGACAAAATGGGTTGAATATGATGTGATACTAATCAAACTCAAGTCTTCTTTCAAGGAATTTCTTCGTCCCGTTACAAGTGAGTTAACTAAACCCATTAATATTTTATTAATAATTTAGTATCATTTTGTAGCATATTACTTAATTTAATCTCTATTTAAGTATATTTGGATCCAACACCAATTTGTCACTCGAATGGGTTAATTAAAGTGCATTGGCTGCCACTAAACTATTGGTAATATTTCACTATAGTCGCTAAAATTATATAGAAATATAGTGGTTGTCCATGCATTTGACTTGCATCTCATAGTGGAGAAACAAAGCCTAATTAGTCTATATCACCGAGTGGAGGACAAGAAAGCTTAGGACGCTAATGGAGCACCACTGGTCAAAGTACATGAAGCCAGGTAGAGTAAAAGTAGATCAACCACCCTATGGGAAATCAGCAAGAAAAGACACCGAGTGGAGGTATCAAACCGGCCGAGTAGGTAACTGTTGGAAATGCCCTAGTCCCGAGGCATTGGTCCTTGTATTTGTATTATACATTTATTGGATTTATGTATTATACTCATTTGTGTCATTAATAAAGGCATCAATTCATTTATTATATTTATCTTGTGCAATATATATTAAATGAAGTATCCAATGGACATATCTATATCCATGATGACAAGTGTCATGCACTTGGCAGTAAGACCATGGATAGGGTAAACGATATGACCATAAATAAATCCGTAGTCAGTTCCAGTCATGGGAATGAATGGAACGAGAGACTAGCATTAACCTGGTTGTATGGCGGTGTCTTACCGGTCATTGGACATGGAATGTCAACCAAGTTAATGGGTACATGCCAGGGAGCATGGTACTGGATAGATCCACTAAACGAGTAATCCACATGGTATAGTGTCACAAGGGATTCTCGTGTAGTACTTGTATGGATCCTTTGACCTGACCATATGATGGTGTTACATGTGACGTCACATGCTTAGGTGACCGCCTAAAGGGCCTGTAATAGGGTGCCAAGTATGGGTACTTTCGGGTATGTCACTGAGCATGGTAACACTATGGATATGCAGAAGGGATTTGTCACTCAGTAGCCCACTGAGAAGATATCACCGGCCTCTTGATGAATGTGACTGATAAGAGTGTGGCCACACCCAAACAAGTTGGAACTTGTTTGTGAGCTTCAGTACATTCGGGATCAAGTTAATGTCCGGACACAAAAGAGGGTGATCAATCCATGCCTCTGTGTTGGACACCGATATCAATGACATGGGATGTACAAGTTTAAACTACAGGGTTATGATAACAGTTTGACTGCCATCTCCATCTTAATTGGGGGCTGCAGTGGCTTGCTAGAGCCCAACTGCAGTCTGCGGGCCAAAGGCCCGCTGCCAACATAAAGATAGGCTCACAAGATCGTACACATAGAACGACTGAATGCAGACTTAAGGAATCACATGTATACTTGGAGTATACGCTATGGAAAGAGAGGTGTATATATATTAATTATATTGTAAAGATCAACTGGATTGATCCTAGTAATAAAATTAATATATGTACGTTCGATTGGCTCTTCATAATTAATTGGATTAATTATGAGATTATTTTCTAGGTGGAAATATTCATATGTATAGGTTTACATATGGGTTTATTTTGTGAAGACTTAATTTTAATTTGATGGATTAAATTAATTGATCAAACTAATTTTAATTTAAATGTAAATAATATATTACTTGGTGTAATATATTAAATACATGGGTATATTAAAATTGGGCTTGAAATTAATTTAAACCAGAACAATTAAAATTAGACTGGGCCTAAATTAAAACATGGAAGCCCGCACAGAATAGAAAGGAGCCAAGGTGGGCCTGAATTCCCTTAAGGGAATTCGGCCAACCCTAGGTATAAATACCTAGGGTTAGAAATTTCGGCCACCACTAGTCTTACAAGCTCCTAGCCAAAATTTTCCCTCTCCTCCTCTCTTCCATTGTTTTGTTTTTCCGACGCTAGCACGGGTTGCATTCGTTAGGCGTTCGTGTACGAAAACGAGGAGGAAATCTGCTTTGGTTTCTGCAGTCCACATCCATCTCTTGAAAGAGATTTTCTGGTAAGAAAATTTATCTCTTTCTATTTAATTTTAAAGTTTTTCAATTTCCATCTCAATTGCTCCTGGGACTGGATTTGAGGAAATCACCGCGTTCTTCCGCTTTTATAGGGTGATTTCCGGTGAAAAATCCCAACAGTGGTATCAGAGCGGGCTTTTGATCCGTGGAAATTGATTAATTTTGGTTGAATCCCATTTTTGAAATTGGAAGTTTTTTTATTGGGATTCATGGTATGGGTTTTATGATTTTTCCCATATGTTTTATACAATGAAAATTAATTTTGCATATTGGTTTATGTTATTTTAATTTTGTTGTATGTTATTGGAATTCTTGGTGAATTGCATTGTGTTGATGGATGGTGATTTTTTTTTTAATTTTAATTCTGTTAAAAAAAAAAATCTGCCTCCCGGGGTGCGGGGCTGCTGGCGGCGGGAGGCGCCGCGGCAGTGCCGCTGCAGGCGGAAGCCACTGCTGGGCAGTGGCTGCCACATGGCAGCAGCGGGCAGCCGCTAGGCGGCTGCGCCGCTGCTACTGCTACGGCAACTCCGTTGCCCTAGCTGCAGCGGGCCAGGCCCAGTTTTTTTGGATTTTGCGGGTCTTGGGCCTGGGGCCCAATTTTGAAATTTTAATTGGTTTTAAAATTCGTGTGTTTAAATTTATGTAATTTAAATGCATATGGTTTCTTGGATGAATTTTATTTTCGTTCATGTGATATTAATTTTGGAAATTAATATGGTTAATGGAAATTGGTCCGGGTAATTTTGGCACAATTACTTGGACGGCTGAATTGGACCCATGGTTTCCCAATTCCAGTGAGAGCAGTTGGACTGCCTGGGCTGGAGGCCCAAAGCCCGTTAAGGGTTAGAACCATGGTGGGCCAAAATTGGCGATTTCCTAATAATGGCTTGGACATAATTAAAATGGGCTTAATTCATGCATTGTGACATGCTTATGAGTTGTATGTATTGGATGCATATGAATGATTAAATGTATGTATGGTTGGATGCTATTGGGCCTTGATCAAGATGGGTTGTAATTTTTCTATTTTGGGTAAATACGGCCTGCGTGTCGTTTTTCTTTTTAATGTAATTTTATTTTATTTAAATTAAATATTATAAAATTTGTAAAAGAAGAAGCCCATGGAGTGGTGAGCCCAAATGGAGGTGCAAGCCCAGAAGGAGAAGATGGAGGCCCGCCTAATATTTATTTCTAGTATAGGTTTACTAGAATAATATTAGGATGTAATATAGGCCCATAGCAATCCATTTTACTTTTATTTAATTATGTTTTATATTCATTTGCATGTATGAATGTATGTTCCTATAGCCTATTCACCCGCTTTATGTATGTAAGCCGTTATAATTGAATCTAATAACCAAATGGAATTACTAAGTCGCTTAAAAGTGCTTCCCTCATTCAAAACCGAATCGAGGTGGGAATAGGCCAGTTGTAGACCATGCCCTCGCAGGATGCACTGGAGTATTGTCACTTTGTATTGGGTTAGAGTATGGGATACTCTCACACTTGGATGGAGGTTTTGACTTAGTGTGGGTAGTAGGATTTGTTGGGATTTTTCACCGGAAATCACCCGATAAAAGCGGAAGAACGCGGTGATTTCCTCAAATCCAGTCCCAGGAGCAATTGATGTGGAAATTGAAAATCTTAAAATTAAATAGAAAGAGATTAAAATTTCATACCAGAAAATTCTCTTTCAGAGACGGATGATGACTGCAGAACTCAATTTAGAATTCCTCCACTCTCACGTACACGAACGCTTGGCAAATGCAACCCGTGCTAGCGTTGGAAAAACAAAACCAATGGAGAGGGGAGCTAGGAAATTTCGGCTAGGAGCTATTTGCAGGGGTGGCCGAAATTTTCTAACCCTAGGTATTTATACCTAGGGTTGGCCGAATTCCTTAGGGAATTCTGGCCCATCTTGGCTCCTTTCTATTTTGTGCGGGCTTCCATGTTTTAATTTAGGCCCAGTCTAATTTTAATTATTCTGGTTTAAATTAATTTCAAGCCCAATTTTAATATACCCATGTATTTAATACATTACTCCAAGTAATATATTATTTACATCTTGATAGGGTTGTTTTTAACCCTATTATATCAATGTATTTCGGGTTAATTTTGGCATTTATTTAGTCCTTTTTAGTATTTTACATCCTTATTTTCTTTTTGTTTAGGTTTAGATTGTTTTGTTCTTTTTCTCTGATTTTGTAATTTTCTATGAAAATCGTTGAATTTTATTTTTATTTTGTTAAGTTATGATTTGTTCAATTTGTTGGTGCCTTGATGCCTTTTTGTTTGAGTAATTTTTGGCAGAGAAGTAGTACATCAAGGCTCAGTTGAGTTTGGAAAGAAAATGTGCAACATTGAAGAATTCATTAGCAGTGGCAAACTCGTTGGCGAGTTGCTGAAACTCGGCGTGCAGCTCCATAACTCGGCGTGCAGCTCCATAACTCGGCGTGCAGCATGGAGAAGAATTCATTAGCAGTGGCAAACTCGTTGGCGAGTTGCTGAAACTCGGCGTGCAGCTCCATAACTCGGCGTGCAACTCCACAACTCGGCGTGTTGTGTGTTTATTTTTCCCGCTTTGTAATTTACCCCTTTTGGCCAGACATTTAAATAGGATTTTTTTTTAGGTTTTGTGAAATCATCTTTTGTCAGCCGCCAACTTGACAGTTTTACAGAGCTTCTGAGTTTTCTTTTGTATTTTGGGAACGGGTTTGAACGGCGATTGTGTTTTTCATACAACGAATCTTCCTCCCTTGCGGTGTTCGTACATCTATAGAGATTCACCTTCTCACGGTATTCCACCGCCAAGTCGCGACTCTGCAATACGAAGGGCATAAGTTTTTCCTAGCTTTTCCCTTCCATTTTTGTGTAGTTTTTCGATTTGCAATAGATATTGTGAGATTGTAACCTTGACTCGTTTCATCTCTGTGTATTGGATTGGATTATTGAAATTAATGATTGGTTTGTTAATGCTTACTTGATGTTTATTGGATGATAGCTTTGGTTTCATAAAAACTTAATTTCATCGGTTCATATTCGAGACCTCACCTAGAGTGACGCCTAGGAAACCATTAGGACTGACAACCCTGTGGAATTTACGGGTCCTTAATTTCTGAACCCTAGAGCTAGACGGCCTCTAAACAAGGGTAAACCGGCTAGGGAATTAATAAGTTCAACAAATCGCCATTTTTAGTCATTCATATAAAGTCATTTGGGGAATTTGCAACCATATTAGTCTCGTGATTTAATCAAATTAGCAGAGCCATCCCCATCTCCATTCACAGATCGGTTAAACCTTCGCAAGTTTTTCCTAATCCCAGTGCGAAAGCGGTTCACATAGATCACTTAGGTGTAGTTAATCAATTTTAACTTACGATAATAATCAATTAAACTTTCTTTTCGCTTAAGTCACGCAAGTTGAATCTTTGGGTTTTGGGCGTAGAATAATTCTCTGTGGGATCGATACCTGGACTTAATCCAGAATTATTACTTGACAACGACGGGTACACTGCCCTAGTTGAGTGATTCGGCGGTTGTTTTCACACCTCTGCCGATCGCGCATCAAGTTTTTGGCGCCGTTGCCGGGGAATTATTTTCCTGCGCTAATCGAACCAAGGGTTGATTGTTGATTTAGGCATTGTTTATATGTGAATATTGTTTTGAGTCTTGTGCATATTAGTTGGTCTTAGTCTTTGTTTTCATTTTCTTTTTGGGTGCTTAATTGTGTGCTTGACCTAGTGAATGCAAACTCGGTCTCGTAGGCCAGAAAATTTACTTTTTGATCCTGAAATTGAAAGTGTTTGTCGCAGAAACAACAGTCAGCAAAGGAGGCAGGAAGTTCAGATGGACGAAGCAATGCGGAGACAGCAGGAAGAGGAGGAAATCAGAAGAGACCGGGAGGAATTAAGAAGGCTTCGAGCGGAGCAAGCCAACTGGGATCGTGAACGAAGAGTGAATGAGGACCGGGATAATACATCTATGACGGACTTGATGGCTCCTCACAGACCTCGGAATCAAGCTGGAGTTGTGTTACCTACTATTACCGCTAATCAGTTTGAAATCAAATCCAGCATGGTGCAGCTCATCCAAGCTAACGGACTGTTTAGCGGAGGAATTTCTGATAACCCCAATGAGCACCTGGATCGCTTTCTAATGGTGACTGATACGGTCCGGATGAGTGGAGTTCCACAAGATGCTATACGTCTGAAGTTGTTTCCTTTCTCTCTTTGTGGGGGAGCAATGGAATGGTACCGGTCGTTGAGACCAGGATCAGTTACATCTTGGGATCAGCTGGAGGAGCAATTCCTTGCACAATATTTCCCACCTTCGAAGACTGCACAGTTGAAAAATGAGATTCTGGGCTTTAGGCAGTTTGGGACAGAGAACTTGAATGAAGCATGGAGGCGATTCCAGCGGATGTTGAGGAATTGCCCACACCATGACCTGCCAAAGTTCACACAGGTAAGTACTTTCTATCACGGATTAACACCTGCTAACCGTGCCATTGTCGATTCTTCTGCAGGTGGTGATCTTTTCAAGAAAACGGCTGTCGAGGCGGAAGAACTGATTGAAGAGCTAGCTAGGAAAAGTACCATGTGGCAAGCGGAGTTGCCTGCGAGGGGTGAAGTCCGAGTTGCTGAGTCGGGACGCCGAGACGCAGCTCTGGATGATGTAAATAAAAAGCTAGACGTGCTGATGGCGAGGATGAGCATGAATGCATCACAGCGCCAACCGGTGATGTGTGTCACCTGCGGGGGAGATCACCCCAGCCAGGAATGCCAGCAGCATGACCCTTTCGCACAAGATCCAGAGAATGTAAGTTTCGTGGGCGGAAACCCAAGGTATAATCATCCCTACCCTCAAACTTATAATTCTAATCAGAACTACGGACGACGGTATCAACACCCGAATATGTCTTATGGCAACAATCAAAACGTGTTGAGACCGCCGGCTGGGTTCCGTCAAGAGCACTATGACCACGGGTTAGGTAAGAGCCCGGATGAACATGAGCCTCACTCTTCGCAAAAAGCATCGCAGTCAAAGCAGGATGAGACGGTGTTGTCTTTACTTAAGGACATCTCATCCCGTCTTGCCGACAACGAAGCTTATTGTAGAGATTTGGGGAAACAGGTTGCTCAGTTGAGTAGAGAAAGGCAAGAACGACCGTCCGGTAGTCTCCCTAGTCATCCAGAGCCAAATCCTAAGGGACACCAGAGGGAATCAGCCAAGGTGATCACGCTACGGAGTGGTAAAAAGGTGGAGAGACCGATTTCTGATGCTGGACTCCAGCCTCCACCAGTACAGGTAATTGATGAGTCGGGAGAAGTAAGCAACCCCGACTCAGACTCAACCCCTCCTCCCAATACTGATATTAATGTGAAATTTTCTGAACCAGTTAAGGCATACGTGCCTAAGCTCCCTTATCCTCAAAGGGAAAAGAAAGCTAAATTGGATCAGAAATATTCCAAGTTCCTTGAGGTTTTTAGGAAGTTAGAATTTAATTTACCTTTGATTGAGGCACTCCAAGAGATGCCAGCGTATGCTAAATTCTTTAAAGAGCTACTTGCAGGTAAGCGGAAGCTTGAGGGAGATGAGGTAGTGGCTTTGACAGAGGAGTGTTCGGCAATCATCACCAACAGACTTCCCCCTAAACTTAAGGATCGGGGTAGTTTCACTATCCCTTGCCGCATCGGGAATATGGAGGTGGTGAGCGCTCTGTGCGACTTAGGGGCTAGCATTAATCTGATGCCATTGTCATTCTACAGGAGATTGGGGTTAGGCGAGCCCAAAGCCACGAACATGACGCTTCAATTGGCAGATAGGTCTATCACCAGGCCCAGGGGAGTGGTGGAAGATGTTCTTGTGAAGGTGGACAAGTTCATCTTTCCGGCTGATTTTGTGGTCATTGACATGGAGGAGGACAGTATGGTCCCGCTTTTGTTAGGAAGGCCGTTCCTCGCAACTGGGAGGACGCTGATAGATGTCCAGGAGGGTAAGATAATCCTCCGGTTGCAGGATGAAGAGGTGACATTCAATGTGTACAATTCCATGAAGTATCCCATGGATACGGAGAATTGTAGTGCGATTGCTTCTTTTTGCCCTATTGACGATTGTGTATTTGAGAACTTTTACAGGGATATGACGGAAGTCATTAGTCAGGGGCTGGATGAAGAAGAAGCGGATGGGGAATTAAAGGAGGAATGCTCATGGGTAAAGGGGCGGTTTGAGAATCTCGAGCGGGAAATCAAGCCAGTACCAAAGTCTTCTTTAGAGGAGCCTCCAAAATTAGAGCTTAAACCCCTTCCCCCTAATTTGAAATATGTGTTTTTGCATCCTCCTAATGATTTACCAGTAGTTATATCTTCTCTTTTGACAGTTGAGCAGGAGGAACAACTAGTGGAGGTGCTTAAGCAGCATAAGGGAGCTTTCGGGTGGACGATCCATGACATCAAGGGGATAAGTCCGACGTTTTGTACACACAGGATATTTCTGGAGGATGAAGTGAAGCCATGTGCACAGCCTCAACGTCGACTCAACCCGAATATGAAAGAGGTGGTAAGGGCTGAGGTGATAAAATTGCTAGATGCAGGTATTATCTTTCCCATCTCTGATAGTCAGTGGGTTAGCCCCGTTCAATGTGTACCCAAGAAGGGGGGCACTACGGTGGTGGAAAATGAGAAGGGTGAACTTATCCCTACTCGAACTGTCACCGGGTGGCGCATGTGTATTGATTATCGGAAGTTGAATAATGCCACCCGTAAAGACCATTTTCCACTACCTTTCATTGATCAGATTTTGGAAAGGATGGCCGGACATGAGTACTTTTGTACCTTAGATGGGCTATCCGGTTATATGCAAATTCCCGTGGACCCTCTCGATCAAGAGAAGACCACTTTCACGTGTCCATATGGGACATTTGCATATAGGCGGATGCCTTTCGGGCTTTGCAATGCCCCGGCCACCTTCCAACGATGCATGCTTGCTATTTTTAGTGATATGATTGAGAACTTCATGGAAGTGTTCATGGATGACTTTTCGGTCGTGGGACATACTTTTGAGTCATGCCTTAGACATTTGGACCGGGTACTTGACCGTTGTGAGGAGACTCACCTGGCACTTAGTTGGGAGAAGTGCCAGTTTATGGTAAGAGATTGTGTGGTGTTAGGGCATAGAGTGTCGGGACGAGGCATCGAGGTCGATCCGGCTAAGGTCGAGGTTATTGAAAAGTTGCCTCCTCCTAGCTCGGTGAAACTTGTACGAAGTTTCTTAGGTCATGCAGGCTTTTATAGGAGATTTGTTAAAGATTTTTCTAAAATTGCTAAGCCTTTGACTGATTTGCTGCAAAAAGATGCCATGTTTGAATTTTCTGACAAGTGCTTGCATGCTTTTAACTTGCTTAAAAAGAATTTGATTGAAGCACCTGTTATGATAAGTCCTGATTGGGCCTTACCATTTGAATTAATGTGCGATGCCAGTGATGTAGCAGTAGGAGCATGTCTGGGTCAGCGGGTGGACAGAATTTTCCACCCAATTTATTATGCGAGTAAGACTTTGAATGGAGCTCAATTGAACTACACAGTTACTGAAAAGGAGCTGCTAGCTGTAGTCTTTGCTTTTGAAAAGTTTAGGTCTTATCTTGTGCTGTCTAAAGTTATTGTATTTACTGACCACTCTGCTCTTAAGTACTTGTTGGCAAAGCAGGATGCGAAACCAAGGCTGATAAGGTGGGTCTTACTTCTCCAAGAATTCGACGTTGAAATCAGGGATAAGAAAGGCGTGGAGAATGTGGTAGCAGACCATTTGTCCCGACTTCCGGCAGGAACTCAGACTTCTTCTTCTCAACTGGAAATTCAAGACACGTTCCCGGATGAGCAACTGTTGTCGGTAACTTCTATCCCTTGGTTTGCTGACATAGCAAACTTCAAAGTCGGTAATATCCTTCCTCCTAATCTTTCTTACAACCAGAAGAAAAAATTTTTGCATGACGCGAAAAACTATTTTTGGGATGAGCCCTATTTGTTTCGGTTGTGTGCTGATAATATCATTAGGAGATGTGTGTCACATGATGAAGTACCGTCCATAATTAATATGTGCCATGATAGAGAAGCAGGAGGCCACTTTGGGCCTGATAGAACCTATGGGAAGGTTTTGTCTTGTGGATTTTACTGGCCCACTATGAAACGAGACATATTCGATTATATTAAATCTTGTGATGCGTGTCAGCGGGTGGGGAATATTTCCCAAAAGAATGAAATGCTTCAGCAGGGCATCTTAGTGTGTGAACTCTTTGATGTCTGGGGTATAGATTTCATGGGTCCCTTCCCGAAGTCACACAACAATCAGTACATTCTTGTGGCAGTTGAATATGTCTCCAAGTGGGTCGAGGCGGTGGCCTTACCTAATAATGATGCGAAATCTGTTATCAAGTTTCTTAAGAAGCATGTGTTTACTCGATTCGGAACCCCCAGAGCTATTATAAGCGATGGAGGATCCCATTTTTGTAATAAGCAATTTGATGGCATTCTGCATAAATACGGGGTAACCCATAAGGTGGCCACACCTTATCATCCACAGACTAGTGGGCAAGTCGAAGTGTCCAATAGGGAGTTAAAACGGATCCTGGAGAAAACTGTCAGTGCATCCCGAAAGGATTGGAGCTTAAAGCTCGATGATGCACTTTGGGCTTATAGGACGGCGTATAAAACGCCGATTGGAATGTCTCCGTTCCGTTTAGTTTTTGGTAAAGAGTGTCATTTGCCCGTGGAGTTAGAACATAAGGCATATTGGGCTTTGAAATTTCTTAACTTCGATATGCAGGCTGTTGGAGAACTCCGGTCGAAGCAATTGGTTGAGTTAGACGAAATGCGCCTCGCTTCTTATGAGAATGCGAGGATATATAAAGAAAAGACCAAGCGCTGGCATGATTCACATATTGTGGCCAAAAACTTCAGCCCCGGTGATTTCGTGCTTCTATATAACTCACGGCTGAAGTTATTTCCGGGTAAGCTGAGGAGCCGGTGGACGGGACCATTTCAGGTACACCAGGTATACCCTTCGGGATTGGTTGAGATTGTTACGCCCGAGGGGATTCAGAAGGTGAATGGCCACCGTTTGAAGTCATACTTTCATGGAGGGACACCGGAGGAGAAGCACGTGTTGTTTCTCCAAGATGCATAAGAGCAATTGGCATGCGACAGTCGAGCTGTTTCGACTATAAACACAGCATGTAGTAATTTCTGTCTTTTGTTCATACTGTTTTAGGACTAATGTTTCATTTTTGTGTGTGTCTATTTTCTTTTCTTTTTGTAGACAAAATCAGCAGCAAGCAATTAAGTGTGAGGATGGAGTGGCACGTGAGAAAAGTTCAGCACCAAGGCAAAAAGGAGGGAACACGCTCACAGGGAGAATTTCAAGCCACAACACGCCGTGCAATGGGTGCACGCCGGCGTGTTACACACTGGAACTCAGGGCACCTCGCAACAACACGCCGTGCAATGCAACAACACGCCGTGCAATGCAACAACACGCCGTGCAATGGGTGCACGCCGGCGTGTTTTCTACTGGAACTCAGAGTCAAATATTCAACCCAAAACACGCCGTGTTATGCAAGATCACGCCGTGTTCTCCCTACTCCCCATCCTCAACACGGCGTGCAATACTAAAACACGCCGAGTTCTCTCCATATTCCCAAAATACAATTGCCGCCCTTCACCTTCTCTCTCTTTAATCCCCTCTATTTCACCCTTCTCTTTCTCTTTTTCTTTTTCTTTCTCTCTCTCTCTCTCTCTCTCTCTAGTTGCAGCCGCCGCCCCCTCCCCCTCTCTTCTTCCCTTGCAAAAATTTTTTTTTCCTTCGCCCCTCACCACTCTCTAATCTCTCATCATCTCCTCTTCTCCCCACTCTCTACTTTCTCACCCCTCTCTAATTTCTCACCCCTCTCTAATCTCTCACCATCTCCTCTTCTCACCTCTCTCTACTTTCTCATCTCTCTCTACTTTCTCACCTTTCAACGGCTTTCTCTCTCCTCTCCTTCACTCTCTTCTCCTTAGCCACGCCATGACCCGCACCAAGAACACAACCTCTGGCAACAAACGGCGCAAGGGCTCTTCCATTCTACGGGAACCCTCTCCGGACTCCGAAAGCCTTTCCACTGGGCTCGTTCCTCCACAGCAAGCCGCTCCTCCCACAGCCGTCTCCATTTGGTTCCAATGCCCATTTCGTCTTGACACAGTGGCGGAAGGTGAGCGTTACACTTCTTTGTTTAATTTGGAATGTGCCCCTTTTTATTATTTTGACTCTCATTGGTTGTCTAAAACTGGTCATGAGGATGCTTTGCATGCAAAATTTGATGCCTTAGGTTGGACTCCCTTTGTTAATGCTCGTACGCCCGTTTTTAAGGCGCTTACCCTAGAATTTTATACTACTGCTTCTGTTAAAATTCATAGTATGACTAGGGAGAAGACTTTGCATTTCCGCTTGTTTGGTGTTGAATATTCCTTGTCGGCTGAACTATTGCTCACGATTTTGGGGATTCCGGGCACTGTATATACGTGGCCTGAGAATATGACCCCCCAGCGCTGTTGGCACGCTATTGGTCGGGGGGTGCATAACCCCCAGAATCTAAAGGCTTCCCTTTTGCATGACCCGATTTTGTTTTACGTTTTCAAATTTATAGCATTTAATTTCTCGGGAAAGCCTGAAGCCAACAAAATTAACGACTCGGAATTAATGATTTTGAGTCGAGTAAGAGATAATGTTCAGCCACATCTGGGCAAATTTGTGTTTAATGCATTGATCTCTAGAGTTAAGAGGGCCCATGGGGAGATGGGATTAGGGCACATCATTACCCGTATTGCTCATCATTTTCGTACTCCTGCATGCACTAACAACCTGGTTGCTATCCCTAGCAAACCAACAAATCCTGATGCTTTGCAGTTTGTTCCGCCACATGGGCGCGCTGCAGCAGCCCTTGCTATGGGACAAGATGAGCCGATGGGCGAGCCTGAGGGCGGGCATGACGAACCAGTAGCAGCCGCCGGTGAAGCTAGCACCTCGTCCGGAACCAACGCCCAGTTTTCGGCTATATTGGACACCCTCAACACTATGCATCTGCATAATGTTGAGTGGATGCAGCGAATGGATGGCCGCGTTGCCAACCTAGAGTCGACCGTGTCGAGGCTGGATGGGCGGATCGCTACTTTCGAATCCTTTGCCGCTCAATATCGCCCGGAGTTTGGTTGGCCCTATCCTCCACCTCCGCCACCTTCAGAACCATCCGATCAGTGAGTTTTTCCTTTTCTTTCTTTGTTTGCGTTGCTCTTTTTCCATTGCACTTCCCGGAGTAAGTGCAGCGTAAGTGTGAGGAGGAAAAGGGCTTCTCTTCTGTTGGTGCGTGGATGTGGATTTGTGCGTTTTATTTTCTTTTGGTGATTTGGCATGAGTTGTTTGGTCTGCTGTTTGAGTCAGTATGTTTGTTTGTTTGTTTTTGTTTTGTTTTGTTAGTTGTTTTCGAGTCGTCAGGTTGATCCGTTTGACTGTAATCTCCTCCGAAGTTAGGCTTACGTGCTTGAATTCTGGCTATCATGGTTGTCATTTTTGAAAAACTTGATAATAATGAGTTTCATAACATTTGGTGCATTCCTAGGGGATTGAATTTGTTCAAAATCGAGTTTTCATTGAAAGCCAGTGGAAGTGAGTTGCGGGGCATGATTTGTTGTGGCGCCCCACTTTCAATGCAGAAATTTGGTTAAGTAATACGGCGGAGTTAATGAAATCCAAATTCGGGCTATTTGAGTTTAAAATTGGATGAAATACAAAAATGTGCATGATTATAAGCTGTCTCGCATTTGGGTTTTGTAATTGCACTTGGCTCTGTATTTTGTAAATCCTTGGTTATTTTGGTAGAAGGGTCTTATGTGGGTGTGAGTTTGTTTTATTAATTGCCGTCTCATTGGTCCCGCTGGCTAAAAGAAAAAAAATTTTTTTTGGCTATGGGCCGGGCTAGTAGCCGCTAGGGAGCGCAATTCCCGCTACGGTTAGGGGTACTCGGCTGGCAACCGGGAACGCTCTACTACGGAACGGTTTTTGCATCCCGAAGTAAGCTCTAAAAAAAAAAAAAAAAAAAAAAAAAATTCAATAACAAACAAATGTGAGACTAGTGCGAGAATTTTTTTTTTTTTTGATCGAACGCCCAGTTTTTCTCTTTTTCGCCTTGTGACTTTGTGACTTTATAGAATGTGGGGTTTGAGTTGTGGTTATGAGTCCTAAATGCGGGGATTTAACTGAAGTGAAACTCAATGATTTCGTGTGCTTAAACTTCTTAAACCAACTCAATAAACCCGGATTTGTGATGGAAAGAATGAAACCGAAATTGCTTATTTTGGATGACTGTGTTGAGCTTGTGGTGGTTAGCTTAAACCTCATTGTCTCTTGATCTTTTTGCTGAATTTGGCAATCTTTAGGGCTCGGTTTTGAGTAGATGTCAATAGAAAGGAATGCTCCTGTGTTTTGATTCGCAATGAGTTTTTTTTGGTGCGCTGTGTTATATCAGGCTCCATGATCATATTCTTTTCTTGCTTGAGGACAAGCAAGGTCTTAAGTGTGAGGAGGTTGATAGGGTTGTTTTTAACCCTATTATATCAATGTATTTCGGGTTAATTTTGGCATTTATTTAGTCCTTTTTAGTATTTTACATCCTTATTTTCTTTTTGTTTAGGTTTAGATTGTTTTGTTCTTTTTCTCTGATTTTGTAATTTTCTATGAAAATCGTTGAATTTTATTTTTATTTTGTTAAGTTATGATTTGTTCAATTTGTTGGTGCCTTGATGCCTTTTTGTTTGAGTAATTTTTGGCAGAGAAGTAGTACATCAAGGCTCAGCTGAGTTTGGAAAGAAAATGTGCAACATTGAAGAATTCATTAGCAGTGGCAAACTCGTTGGCGAGTTGCTGAAACTCGGCGTGCAGCTCCATAACTCGGCGTGCAGCTCCATAACTCGGCGTGCAGCATGGAGAAGAATTCATTAGCAGTGGCAAACTCGTTGGCGAGTTGCTGAAACTCGGCGTGCAGCTCCATAACTCGGCGTGCAACTCCACAACTCGGCGTGTTGTGTGTTTATTTTTCCCGCTTTGTAATTTACCCCTTTTGGCCAGACATTTAAATAGGATTTTTTTTTAGGTTTTGTGAAATCATCTTTTGTCAGCCGCCAACTTGACAGTTTTACAGAGCTTCTGAGTTTTCTTTTGTATTTTGGGAACGGGTTTGAACGGCGATTGTGTTTTTCATACAACGAATCTTCCTCCCTTGCGGTGTTCGTACATCTATAGAGATTCACCTTCTCACGGTATTCCACCGCCAAGTCGCGACTCTGCAATACGAAGGGCATAAGTTTTTCCTAGCTTTTCCCTTCCATTTTTGTGTAGTTTTTCGATTTGCAATAGATATTGTGAGATTGTAACCTTGACTCGTTTCATCTCTGTGTATTGGATTGGATTATTGAAATTAATGATTGGTTTGTTAATGCTTACTTGATGTTTATTGGATGATAGCTTTGGTTTCATAAAAACTTAATTTCATCGGTTCATATTCGAGACCTCACCTAGAGTGACGCCTAGGAAACCATTAGGACTGACAACCCTGTGGAATTTACGGGTCCTTAATTTCTGAACCCTAGAGCTAGACGGCCTCTAAACAAGGGTAAACCGGCTAGGGAATTAATAAGTTCAACAAATCGCCATTTTTAGTCATTCATATAAAGTCATTTGGGGAATTTGCAACCATATTAGTCTCGTGATTTAATCAAATTAGCAGAGCCATCCCCATCTCCATTCACAGATCGGTTAAACCTTCGCAAGTTTTTCCTAATCCCAGTGCGAAAGCGGTTCACATAGATCACTTAGGTGTAGTTAATCAATTTTAACTTACGATAATAATCAATTAAACTTTCTTTTCGCTTAAGTCACGCAAGTTGAATCTTTGGGTTTTGGGCGTAGAATAATTCTCTGTGGGATCGATACCTGGACTTAATCCAGAATTATTACTTGACAACGACGGGTACACTGCCCTAGTTGAGTGATTCGGCGGTTGTTTTCACACCTCTGCCGATCGCGCATCACATCTAAATTAAAATTAGTTTGACATTTAATTTAATCCATCAAATTAAAATTAACTCAACACAAAGTAAAATCATATGTAAGCCTATACATATGAATATTTCCACCCAGGAAATAATTTCATAATTAATCCAATTAATTATGAAGAGCCAATTGAATATATTAATTTTATTATTATGACCAATCCAATTGATCTTTATAATATAATTAATATATACACACTTCTCCCTCCATGGTGTATACTCCAAGTATACATGTTATTCCTTAAGTCTGCATTCTATCGTTCTATGTGTACGATCCTGTGGGCCCATCTTTATGTTGGCAGCGGGCCTTTGGCCCACAGACTGCAGTTGGGCTCTAGCAAGCCACTGCAGCCCCCAATTAAGATGGAGATGGCAGTCTAACTGATATCATAACCCTGTAGTTTAAACTTGTACATCCCATGTCATTGATATCGGTGTCCAACACAGAGGCATGGATTGATCACCCTCTTTTGTGTTCAGACATTAACTTGATCCCGAATGTACTGATGCTCACAAACAAGTTCCAACTTGTTTGGGTGTGGCCACACTCTTATCAGTCACATTCATCAAGTGGCCGGTGATATCTTCTCAGTTGGTTACTGAGTGACAAATCCCTTCTGCATATCCATAGTATTACCATGTTCGGTGACATACCCGAAAGCACCCATACTTGGCACCCTATTACAGGCCCTTTAGGCGTACCCCTAAGTATGTGACTTCACATGTAACACCATCATATGGTCAGGTCAAAGGATCCATACAAGTACTACACGAGAATCCATTGTGATACCATACCATGTGGATTACTCGTTTAGTGGATCTATCCAGTACCATGCACCCAGGCATGTACCCATTAACTTGGTTGACATTCCATGTCCAATGACCGGTAAGACACCGCCATACAACCAGGTTAATGATAGTCTGTTGTTCCGTTCATTCCCATGACTGGAACAGACTACGGATCTATTTATGGTCATATCGTTAACCCTATCCATGGTCTTACTGCTAAGTGCATGACACTAGTCGTCATGGATATGGATATGTCCATTGGATACTTCATTTACTATACTGCACAAGATAAATATAATAAATGAATTGATGCCTTTATTAATGACACAAATAAGTACAACACATAAATCCAATAAATGCATAGTACAAATACAAGGACCAATGCCTCGGGACTAGGGCATTTCCAACAGGATTCTCCTGGCCCTAAGCACAGATGGGTAAGTGCCAACAAGCCCATCAAACCGAGAGTCCCTAGGTTGGGATTGGATGGCGTTCCTACCTAAATAATTAAGGTGTAGTTGTACCAAACCCTCGTTTTGCTATATCTTAATGAAATATGGATCTCGGCCTATGAGCCCAACAACTCGGTTTAAATTAATAACTTGATTCATTATTAATTTTATATGGGAACAACAAAGTAAAGCCCTTTGTTAACACTCTAAATGTTTTTCTGTGTAGAAACACCCAAATGGCAAACACAAATACCTTATCACTGCGATCCATTCTTGAAAAGGACAAGCTTTCTGGTCCTAACTTTTTAGACTGGTCTAGGAACTTAAGGATAGTTCTAAGACAAGAGTCAAAAGAGTATGTACTGGAAAGGCCTGTGCTGGCTGCGCCTCAAGGACATAATCCACCCGCTGCCCAGCTGGAGGAATACGAGGCGCACGTCAAGGACAACCGGGATGTGACATGCCTTATGTTGGCCTGTATGGTCCCTGAACTACAAAAACAGTTTATGGACCACCAAGCCTATGCTATGATAACAACTCTTAACGAGATGTTTCAAGAGCAAGCTCGTCAGGAAAGGTACCTGACCAATAAGGCATTCCACTCTTGTAAGATGGGGGCCGGGACATCTGTGAGTGCACACGTGCTCAAGATGAAGGGCTATTTGGATACTTTGGCCCTTCTCGGATCGCCTATCTTTCAAGAGTTGGCGGTGGACACTATCCTCGCGTCCTTGCCGGATTCTTATGATCAGTTCATCCTGAACTACAATATGCAAGGGATGAATCGCACTGTCAATGAGCTGCATAGGATGCTTAAGCTTACTGAGCAGTCGATCAAGAAGACTCCACCGGTGCTGCTGGTTAACAAGGGGAACCCACCTCTTGTTGGAAATGCCCTAGTCCCGAGGCATTGGTCCTTGTGTTTGTATAATACATTTGTACATTAATGTAATCTTTATGTATTATATAATTTGTGTCAAGGAAATAAAGGCATTAATCTATTTATTATATGTCTTGTGCTATATTATAAATAGAGTATCCATCCGCCCCTCTCTCCCTCTCTTCTGGTCATCCGAGTCGCTAGCACGGGTTTTGGTCCGAGAGCCGTTCATGTACGCATCAGTGGAGGAAATCTACACTTGATTTCTGCAGTCCGCATCCGTCTCTTAGAGAGACGTTGTGGTAAGTTTTTGAAACTCTCCTTTTATGCTTTAAGTTTTTGATTTCCACATCTTAAGCTCCTGGGCCGGATTCGAGGAAATCGACGCGTATTTCCGCTTTTATCGGTCGGTTTCCCGTGATGGATCCCAACACCTCTTGCCAAGGGTAAGGCCAAGGAAAAGGCCAAGGCCAAGGCCAAAAAGGCCAAAGCCAAGAAGGCCAAGGCCCAACCCAAGGCCCAGCAGAAGGCAGGTCCTGATGATGTCTGTTTCGGGTGTAGACAGGCGGGCCACTGGAAGAGATCGTGTCCTAGGCTGATGGGAGAGCAAAGAAGGGGCCAAAGTGCGTCCTCTTCAGGTATTTATGTTATAGATATTAACCTTACTGTTTCAACATCCTGGGTATTGGATACTGGATATGGTTCTCACATTTGTTGCAATGTGCAGGGACTTAAGAACAGAAGGTTGCTAGGGTCGGGAGAGGTGGACTTGCGGGTCGGGAATGGAGCAAGGGTTGCTGCCATAGAGATCGGCGAATACCACCTTGTGATGCCCAGCGGATTGGTTTTGATTTTAGAACATTGTTACTTTGTACCTGCCATGTACAGGAATATTATTTCTGTATCAATGTTGGATATTTCTGGATTTGTTTTCACTATTTCAAATGGTCAAATTTCTATATCTAGAGAGGGATTATTTTATGGAGATGCTCTATTAAATAATGGCCTCTATATCCTGGACTTAAATGAAACCAATCGTATCTATAACATAAACACTAAAAGGGTTAAGCCTAACGAACTTAATCCTGTCTACCTATGGCATTGTCGTCTTGGCCATATAAACGAGAAGCGCATTGCTAGACTTCACAAAGCTAGAGTCCTAGGG
Source organism: Euphorbia tirucalli (assembly GCA_039660915.1). NCBI lineage: Eukaryota > Viridiplantae > Streptophyta > Magnoliopsida > Malpighiales > Euphorbiaceae > Euphorbia > Euphorbia tirucalli. The sequence goes on from CM077639.1 coordinate 22,160,503, forward strand.
TTATTTGACTTGGAGTCAATTGATACATGCGAATCATGTTTACGAGCCAAGATGACAAAGGCGCCTTTTAGCAAGAAGGCTGAAAGGGCCACTGGCTTATTGGACCTAATACATTCAGATGTATGTGGACCTATGAGCGCAGCGACCAGAGGTGGGCATCTGTACTTCATCACGTTCACGGATGATTTCAGCAGATATGGCTATGTCTATCTGATGAAACAGAAGTCCGAGACCCTTGATAGGTTCAAGGAATTTAGGAACGAGGTACAGAACCAGCTAGGCAGAAATATCAAAACCCTTCGGTCGGACCGAGGCGGTGAGTATATGAGCCTAGAGTTTGACTCATACTTGAGAGAGCATGGAATAGTTCCACAGCTCACTCCTCCCGGAACACCACAATGGAATGGGGTGTCCGAACGGAGGAATAGGACCTTGTTGGACATGGTCCGCTCAATGATGAGTCAAGCATCTCTCCCAATTAGTTTCTGGGGACACGCCCTCGAGACAGCAGCTCTCATCTTAAATAATACTCCGACTAAGGCTGTGGAAAAGACCCCATATCAGATATGGACGGGCAAGGAGCCCAATGTGTCTTTCCTAAGGATTTGGGGATGCGAAGCGCATGTCAAGAAATTGACTAGTGGCAAGCTGGAGCCCAAAACCGATAAATGCATGTTTGTGGGCTACCCTAGGGAAACCAAAGGACATTACTTCTACAACCCCGCCGAGAACAAGGTGTTCGTGGCAAGGAAGGGGGTCTTTCTAGAAAAGGAGTTCCTTTCCAAGAAAGATAGTGGGAGCAATGTTGAACTCAGGGAAGTTTAAGGTCCACAAGCTCCTGAAGAGGATAACTCGGAGGCCCAGGTGGAGCTTCCACAAGTGGAAGCACCGACCCAGGCCACACAAGAACCTAGAAGGTCTGGTAGGGATCGTCGGGAACCGGAAAGGTATGGTTTCCTCGTTACCGATGATCAAACTCTTCTCATCTGGGATGAGGAAGAACCCAAAACCTACCAGGAGGCTATGGCTAGCCCACAGTCTGCAAATTGGCATAAAGCCATGGAGGCAGAAATGCAATCTATGTATGATAATCAAGTTTGGAACTTGGTTGATCCACCTCCGGGTGCTAAGGTAATAGGTTGCAAGTGGTGCTATAAGCTAAAAGCTGATAATACCTTCAAGGGGCGTCTGGTTGCGAAAGGTTTCAGACAAGTCCATGGAATAGACTATGATGAAACTTTCTCACCAGTTGCCATGCTCAAATCCATCAGGATACTGCTGGCCATAGCTGCATGGTATGACTATGAGGTATGGCAGATGGATGTCAAAACCGCTTTCCTTAATGGAAAGCTACTCGAGGATGTGCACATGACACAACCTGAGGGTTTTATCGATCCTAAGTATCCGGGAAGGGTATGTAAACTTCAAAGGTCCATTTATGGACTGAAGCAAGCATCCTGTAGTTGGAATCTAAGATTCAATGAGGCTATAAAGGAATATGGCTTCATACAGAATCTAGATGAGCCTTGTGTGTATAAGAGGACTAGTGGGAGCATTGTCACATTCTTGGTACTTTATGTAGACGACATCCTGCTCATTGGAAGCGACATACCTACACTGCAAGGGGTAAAGCAGTGGCTGAGTAAGTGCTTCGCAATGAAGGACTTAGGCGAAGCTGAGATGATCCTAGGGATCAGGATCTACAGGGATAGATCAAATCGGCTTATGGGCCTAAGTCAGGCTTCGTACATTGACAAAGTTCTAAAAAGATTCAGCATGGACCGGGCCAAGAAAGGTTTCTTACCAATGGGCCATGGGCTGAAACTTAGTAAGAACTGTCCTAAAACAAGGGAGGACAGGGAGAACATGAAATTGGTTCCATATGCTTCGGCTATAGGATCAATTATGTACTCCATGTTATGTACGAGACCTGATGTCGCCTTTGCACTAAGTATGACGAGCCGATACCAGCAGGATCCCGGGGAGGATCACTGGAAAGCTGTCAAGGCGATCCTCAAGCACCTTAACCGGACTAAGGATAGCTTCTTAGTGTATGGTGGTCAGGAAGTGCTATCAGTTACTGGGTACACGATGCGAGCTTCCAGACAGACCAAGATGAGTACCAGTCGCAGTCTGGGTATGTATTTTTGCTGAATGGTGGTGCTGTAAGCTGGAGGAGCTCAAAGCAGCCAACCATAGCGGACTCTACAACAGAAGCTGAGTACATCACTGCGTGTGATGCAGCTAAGGAAGCTGTGTGGATGAAGAAGTTTATCACTGAGTTGGGAGTAGTGCCAACTATCCAAGACCCAGTCGATATCTTCTGTGACAACAATGGGGCCGTCGCACAAGCTAAGGAGCCCCGGTCACATAAGAACACAAAGCACGTGCTCAGAAAGTTTCACCTCATACGAGAGATCGCGGAGAGAGGTGACATTGCATTGCACAGAGTGGACACCGAGGATAATGTCGCAGATCTATTGACCAAGGCGCTGGCCCAGCCCAAGCACAAGGGTTATACTAGATCTATAGGGATTAGGCCCATGCCTAGTTGGAACTAGTGCAAGTGGGAGATTGTTGGAAATGCCCTAGTCCCGAGGCATTGGTCCTTGTATTTGTATTATACATTTATTGGATTTATGTATTATACTCATTTGTGTCATTAATAAAGGCATCAATTCATTTATTATATTTATCTTGTGCAATATATATTAAATGAAGTATCCAATGGACATATCTATATCCATGATGACAAGTGTCATGCACTTGGCAGTAAGACCATGGATAGGGTAAACGATATGACCATAAATAGATCCGTAGTCTGTTCCAGTCATGGGAATGAATGGAATGAGAGACTATCATTAACCTGGTTGTATGGCGGTGTCCTACCGGTCATTGGACATGGAATGTCAACCAAGTTAATGGGTACATGCCTGGGAGCATAGTACTGGATAGATCCACTAAACGAGTAATCCACATGGTATAGTATCACAAGGGATTCTCATGTAGTACTTGTATGGATCCTTTGACCTGACCATATGATGGTGTTACATGTGAAGTCACATGCTTAGGGGTACGCCTAAAGGGCCTGTAATAGGGTGCCAAGTATGGGTACTTTCGGGTATGTCACTGAGCATGGTAACACTATGGATATGCAGAAGGGATTTGTCACTCAGTAGCCCACTGAGAAGATATCACCGGCCTCTTGATGAATGTGACTGATAAGAGTGTGGCCACACCCAAACAAGTTGGAACTTGTTTATGAGCTTCAGTACATTCGGGATCAAGTTAATGTCCGGACATAAAAGAGGGTGATCAATCCATGCCTCTGTGTTGGACACCGATATCAGTGACATGGGATGTACAAGTTTAAACTACAGGGTTATGATAACAGTTTGACTGCCATCTCCATCTTAATTGGGGGCTGCAGTGGCTTGCTAGAGCCCAACTGCAGTCTGCGGGCCAAAGGCCCGCTGCCAACATAAAGATGGGCCCACAGGATCGTACATATAGAACGACTGAATGCAGACTTAAGGAATCACATGTATACTTGGAGTATATTCTATGGAAAGAGAGGTGTATATATATTAATTATATTATAAAGATCAATTGGATTGATCCTAGTAATAAAATTAATATATGTACGTTCGATTGGCTCTTCATAATTAATTGGATTAATTATGAGATTATTTCCTAGGTGGAAATATTCATATGTATAGGTTTGCATATGGGTTTATTTTGTGAAGACTTAATTTTAATTTTATGGATTAAATTAATTGATCAAACTAATTTTAATTTAAATGTAAATAATATATTACTTAGTGTAATATATTAAATACATGGGTATATTAAAATTGGGCTTGAAATTAATTTAAACCAGAACAATTAAAATTAGACTGGGCCTAAATTAAAACATGGAAGCCCGCACAGAATAGAAAGGAACCAAGGTGGGCCTGAATTCCCTTAAGGAATTCGGCCAACCCTAGGTATAAATACCTAGGGTTAGAAATTTCGGCCACCACTAGTCTTACAAGCTCCTAGCCAAAATTTTCCCTCTCCTCCTCTCTTCCATTGTTTTGTTTTTCCGACGCTAGCACGGGTTGCATTCGTTAGGCGTTCGTGTACGAAAACGAGGAGGAAATCTACTTTGGTTTCTGCAGTCCACATCCATCTCTTGAAAGAGATTTTCTGGTAAGAAAATTTATCTCTTTCTATTTAATTTTAAAGTTTTTCAATTTCCATCTCAATTTCTCCTGGGACTGGATTTGAGGAAATCACCGCGTTCTTCCTCTTTTATCGGGTGATTTCCGGTGAAAAATTCCAACAGTAACAAAAGCAGTAAAATGGACATGTGTCATGAAAAGGCGATAGCTTCATCTTCATTTAAATCTTGCGTCCACATGTACGGAAGGGATTTCAAGCCTTGTTTAGTAAGCTAGTAAGGGGCACGGCCCTCCAAATCAGGGCACACATGAAGGGTATTTCGAGTAAGAACATTTTACCAAACCAATCAAGTATTAATCGTACACCCAACAAGCATATGAATAAAATATGCAAAGACCCAAAGAGGTAATCTCTAACTCTTCTTCTCCTTCACCATTTTCCCCTCTTCTTCCTCTTTTGACTTAAGCATTCGAGCGTCCTTCACCGGGCCACTCGATGTCTTATTCGATATTGCAGAAACCAAGGCAGTATTACATCCATCTCCTAGCTGGTGCAAGCCACCTCTCTTCTTCAGTAGAACATCATTTGGTGTGTTAAGCGTAGATCCGTTGGAATGGTTACATTAGATTCGAGAGCGACGGAACTAGCTTTTGATCTAACTCCTTCTCAAGAAAAAGCCCTTTCACACTCAGTGACAACGCACTCACTTGTGGTAGTATCTTCAGCACCCCTACTCAGTCCCACTCCTGTTGCAGATATTGCAACATCACAAAATGTAGACACTTTTCAACAAATATTTGTGAGTTATGCGATTAGTGCTTAAGACATGAGTAGACTCCGAAATGCCTTTGTTAATATGCAAAGCATAGGTATAGCGAGACAGACGGTAAGTGAACTCAACTCAAGCTCAGTTACAAACCCTAATGAGCTTGCTCCAAATTCACCTGTAGAAAACTCATATCGCCTCGTAGTGGCTAGGGCATTTTTCTTGTTGAGCAACGTTGGCACTCAACCTTTCCTGCCTGGGGAAAGCAGCATGGCTAGATCTATACAGGAATCACCGGTGTATGGTCTATCGAGACTAGACACACTTCTCATGCCAATAGGTCAGACTAAATGCTTGGTCACTCACTGCTCCTCAGGTAACCCCCTTCTCTACAACTACAATGTATAATGGTCTTTTGAGCCAGAATATGATCCTACATCATGGTCAAAATTAATCAGTCCCTCCATTTCACCCAAACACGTTTCATCACCTGATGCACTCTGATCTGTATCAATTCACACTCCAAACACATCCTCTATACCTACACATTTTTCACTCAAAATACCACTCCTTTATTCAGCCACTTCCTACAAACTACACTTGGAATAGGACCAATCCCGCCACCTATTCTTGAAACTCAAGTGCATGATATGGACCAGACAGAAGACCCAAAATTCATGGCTATGTACAAGCAAGGCCTAAACAAATATGTCATCTCTTTTTGAGAGCCTATCATGGAGACTGGAGAATCCCTGTTCACGGTCAGAATATTGAATCAACCAATTGATAAAAGCATTAAATACCCAACTTTTGACAGTTACAAAGGAGACACAGACCCCTTGATATATGCTAGAAATTTTAAAAACCGAATGGACACTATTGGCATGAATGAGGGCTTGATATGGAAACAATTGTTACAACCTTAGTGGCCGCAGCCGCCTACTGGTTTGAATCCTTGAAAGCTAATTCTTTTAGCAGCTGGAATGATCTCCACTAGAATTTTTGCACTCAGTTTATGGGATCTATACCGACAGGAGTAGCCAATAGGTCCCTCAATGAGGTGGTGCGAAAATTAGGAGAATTCCTTAGAAAGTTTATTGACATATTCAACAAGGCATGTCTAGTGATTCAAGACTTGGATTTCAGCACAACGAAAGAGGCAATTATCAAGGGTACTTCTAAAGCAAAGTTATAGGATGACATTATTTGGAGGAAACTAAGGGATTTGATTACAATGATGGTTATGGCCAAAAGTATGGTAGAGGTGGATGAAGTTGATTCACCAACTTTGGTTAGGAGTGAGAGGGAGAAAGCTAGCTGCTCTAATGACAAGTACAAGAAGAGTGACCACAAAGATCATATCAATGACAAGACGCATCTCACCCCACTGAATGCTCCGCTTAGCGGGGTGTTGGTAGCAATACAGAGGGGTCCCGAGTCGAAGAACATTCGGTACCCCACCACTAAGCCAGATTAAGTGTTAGGCAAGGATAAAGACTCTTATTGCAAATTCCATAGAGCAAAAGGCCACCATACAGAAAAATGTTGATCACTGGCAACCGAAGTTGATGCTTTGATTAAGGCAGGGAGGCTTGGCAAATTTATCGATGAAATTACTAAGGAATTAGATCGTGATAAAGGGCATAGAGACAAAAAGGATAAGGACAACAGACCAAATAATAAACTAAAGGGGGTTATGATGGTGATAGCAGGCGGTCCAGAATTTGAACTGCCAAGCAAGAAAGCCAGATCATCCCAGTATTCGAAGGCTAACACAAGGAAAGAGGATCAACTCAATCACTGTTTTGCTATTGCTAGAAAGGTGGAGGGATAGCACGGAGATGCTCAAGTTATGGAAGTAATAATCAAAGATTATACAGTAAAAAGGATCCTTATGGACACAGGAAGCTCAGTGAACATCATAACAAAAGAGGCAGTATAAAAGCTACACATCCTAAACAGTAGAATTCAATCGATATACTTACCATTGGTAGGTCTTGGAGGCCAAACAGTTTCAATATCAAGACATGTACCATTAAGTGTTAAAGTAAGGGTTAATAAACACACCTGGAGGTCTGAAGCGGAGTTTGTCATAATGGATGCACCACTAGCCTACAACGTGATTCTAGGGCTGCCGTCCTTGATGGAGTCGAAAGCAATTCTCTCTATTCGATATTTAACACTCCAATTACAACTACATCTAGGATCGCTATTGCGAGGGGCAGTCAGCAGATAACACAAAGAACTTATGTGGCTTCACTCAAGCCAGAGGAGATAACTTGGGAGGCCAAAGAACAGGAAAGAGCCCAACCAATAGACAAATTGGAAACCCTAATGATAAGGCCTAAAAGATCAGTTCAAGTGGCAAAAGATTTGAGCAAGGAATTAAAGCAAGGAATTAAAGCAAGGAATGGTGAAGGTACTAACCGAGGAGCAAGAAACTTTTTCTTGGCCATCTAGTGACATCCTGGGGTTTTGATTAGAGGTAATGAAGCATAGCCTGCATGTCAACCTAGCTGGTAAACCAGTCATACAAAAGAAGAGAAAACATGCACCAGAGAGGTAAAAGGCAATTGAGGCAGAAATAAAGAAACTCTTAGAGGCGAATCACATCCACAAAGTGTTGTTTCGGAATAGTTAGCCAATATAGTGCTTGTAAAGAAGTTGAATGGAAGCTGGAGGATGTGTGTTGACTTCATTAACTTGAATAAAGCTTGTCCCAAAGATAGTTATCCACTACCAAGTATAGATCAGTTAGTGGACTCCACAGTAGGGTACGCCATATACTCCCTTTTGGATGCTAAGTCAGGATACCACCAGATCCCCATGGATTCGGTTGATGAAGAGAAAACTTCATTTATAGCTCATGAAGGCAGTTACTATTACAAGGTGATGCCTTTTGGGTTAAAGAATGCTAGAGCCACCTACCAACGATTAGTTAATGAGATGTTCAAGAATCGGATAGGGAGGATAGTAGAAGTCTATGTGGATGACATGATCATCAAGAGCAAAAGTGAGGCAGATTATGTTGTAGACATTAAGAAAGCCTCTAAGATCCTCCAAAAATATCACCTCAAATTAAATACGGAAAAATGCATATTTGGGGTACAAGGCGTTAAGTTTTTAGGGTTCATGATATCTCAGAGAGGAATTGAAGCCAACCTGAAGAAGATAAAGGCTATACTGGACATAGCCCCACCTAAGACGATGAATAAGATTGAAAGGTTGAATGGATGAATCAACGCTCTCGGGAGATTCATTTCTTTTTTCGTTAAGCAGTGTTTGCCTTTTCAAATGGCCATAAAAAAAGATTAGAGGTTTAGTTGGGATACTGACTACCAAGCAGCTTTTGAAGAGATTAAGAAATTTTTAAGTTCCCCACCATTACTAAGCCGGGTGAGCAGTTATACCTATACTTAGTGACCACAGATGAAACTATTGGCTCAGCCTTGATTCGGGAAGAAGAAAAGCAGAAATATCCTGTATATTACACAAGTAAGGTGCTGAGAGGAATAGAACTCAGGTATCTGAAAATTGAAAAGTTGGCATTAGCGGTCATGTCTACATTCGTCAGATTAAGGCCTTACTTCTAGGCATATATGGTGATCATAATAATAAGCTTCCCACTGAAGAAAGTGTTGCAAAGGCCAGGTACCTTAGAATGGATGACTGAATGGGCAATACATTTAAACGAGTTTGACATTCGGTTTGAATCCAGACCGGCACTAAAAGCTCAGGCATTAGCTAGCTTTAGTGTTGAATTTGTAGGGCTAGAACTAAGTCCAGTATTAAAAGTTGAAGAATAAAAGGTATATGTAGACAGGGCTTCTTCCCAAGAAGGAGCTAGAGTTGGCATTTATATTAAAGGACCAAATAATGTCAGACTATCCTATGCCATGAAGTTGGCCTTCCCAGCTACTAATAGTGTTGCACAGTACAAGGCAGTCATAAAAGGCCAAGAATTAATCTAGGAACTCTCCCCAGACTGAGTAAAGCTCTTAAGTGACTCGAGGTTAGTCTTCAATTAAATAAATAAAAATTTTAAGATGAAGGATACTTGTATATCAAAGTATCTCGCCAGGGTTCGATCTTTGCTAGAAGCAATCGAGAGCAAAGCCGCTTGGAGAGTAGAACATCTCTAGAAATGAGAATTTTAAAGCCGAAAAACTTGCCAAAGTAGCAACAAGCACAGACGATTGATAATTTTTTACTTGGCCATATGAGGTAAAACACTCATCTAGCATTAGGGAAAGGAATGTCCTAATAGTTGACGAAGGAAACACTGGGTGGATGCAATCAATTATGGAATATCTGACCAGTAACAAGCTAATTGATGACAGGGTGGAGGCAGCTAAAATCTCTGAGAAATCATAGTGGTATGCAATCATTGGTGGAGAACTCTACGGAAAATCTTTCAAAGACGCTTGGCTAAAATGCATAACGGTTGAAAGAGGCAAATAGGTGCTCCAAAAGTTACATGAAGGAATTTGTGCATCCCACTAGGTGGCTCAAACCCTAGTCAGAAGGGCAATATTGCAAGGTTATTATTGGGAAACCATGGAGGCTAACGCATCGGCTTACGTAAGATCTTGTCACCAATGTCAAATTTACACAAGGAAATCTCATCTGTCGGCTTCAGTTCAGAAGCCAATACTGGCCGCATGGCCATTCTCCACCTGGGGAATTGACATCCCAGGACTAATTCCTGAGGCTAGGAGACAAAGAAAGTGGGTAATTGTAGTAATAGACTTGTTCTCCAAGTGGGTGGAAGTAGAGCCGGTTACAACAATCACACCAGAAAAAGTAATCTCATTCGTATGGGATAAAATTGTAACCCGCTTTGGGATACCAAACAAAATCATCTCTGATAATGGGACACAATTCACATCCCATAAATTTTAAGACTTTTGTGAAGGGTTAAATAACAAGCTTAGCTTCTCCTTCGTATCACATCCACAAAGTAGTAGGCAAACAAAATTCACAAACAGAACACTCGATGAAGGAATCAAAAAGCGACTAGAAGGGCATAAACGAGCATGGGCAGATGGGTTAAATCATGTCTATAGGCCTATAGAACTACCCCCAGAAGCTCGATTGGAGAAACACCTTTTGCACTGGTCCATGGAACAGAAGTGGTCATCCCAGTGGAAATAGGCACACTAAGTGACTAGATAGTATATTACACTAAAGAGTAGAATCACATCAACATGAAGTACCACCTCGACACCCTTGAGAAAATGAGAGAGCAAGGTTACATCCTGATGGCTGCTTATAAGGCTCGGATAGCCCACTACCACGACAGGAAACTCTAGTAGATAGTCCTTAAGAAGGGAGACCGAGTTTTGAAGGATTCAACAGCTTCTCAAGCAAAAGAATGGAAAGGAAAGCTTGTTGCTAATTGGGAGGGACCATATTGAATCACCAAAGTCATTGGCCCAGCCACTTACAAGCTTAGTAGGGTAGATGGCAAAGAAATCCCAAGAACCTGGAATGCGACAACTCTGAGACAGTATTTTCCACCTCAATATAGCTAGGGGACATTAATGCATAACACTTTTTTTCCCACTGGGTTTTCCTTAGCACGGTTTTTAACGAGGTTATTAGGGTTGTCAATTGGGTAGCGGGAACCCGTCCCCGATGGGGGCCCGCTCGGACTGGGATGGGGAATTTCCAATTAAAATCCCCACGGGGCAGGGACGAGGACGGGGATGAATTTGTCCCTGTTTATTAATCAGCTATGGAGACAGTAATAGGCCTACCCGCCCCGCGGGCCCCCGTCTCCATCCCCGATTAAAACCCACGAGGATCCCTTATAAAATCCCAAATCCCCGTTTATATTTCTTTAATTAATATTATTACATTATATTATTATTATTTATTATTTTATAAAATAAAGTAAATAAAACTAATTTTATAAACTAATCGCCGAATTCTTACTCTGCTTCTTCTCATCTCATTTTGTTATTTTATATATAATTATTAATTATATATTAGTGTATTTAAGAATTGAGTTTTGAGAATTTTATGTTTATAGTTTAATGCACATTTGGATAAGTTTGATGGTGAAAATGAAATTTTACATTTTCTTTTATGAAATATAAAACTAGTTAAACCTGGACGGGAATCCCCGTGGGGAACCGATTCCTAGCCGGGATCGGGAATGGGACAGAGATTTATCCCTGATTAATAAACGGGGCGGGAACGAAGATCCCGATTAGTTTAGGGACGGTGATGGGAAATGCAATCCCCGCCCTACCCCATTTACAACCCTAGAGGTTATGCACCCCACTTATGCAGATACCTGAGGCATATCCAATAAAATGTAAATAAAAGCATTCATGAATGGAGGATTCTATTTCTGAGATATCTGTATTTTGAATGAATAGTCCCTTTAGTTGTTATTTCTTTTTAAGACCTTCCCCCAAGAAGGCAACAAAGACATTTTTATCAAAAAGGCAATGAAGGCCTTCTTATATGAAGGCAACCAAAAAGCATGGTGTTAAGAAAATCCTAACCGAATGTTGAACCTGCCAGAACTTAATGCTAAATACATGAAAGCCTAAAAGGGCTCAATAACCGACTGTAAGGTATGCCAAAAAAAAGCGCAGAAGTTTAAAAGGCAAAAAGTAAAATGAACCCTTAAAATTATAAAAGCCTCATCAGGCAAGTCCATTAAAAAAGGCCAAAACGGCTGTGTTCTTACGAAAGCCAATAAGGCTTAAAAATACAAGTCATTTAAACAAAAAAAGGAATTAATAACAGTTCCTGAAGTAAAACATCCTCCTCTGCAACTGGACTTTCTAGGGGAATCTCATTGTAGTCGAGAAAAGGCACGCTCTCGAGATCCAGTTGGAAGTCAGGATGAACTTGCTAGAAGGAGGTAAGTATAGATCTTTCCCACAGTAACGAGTTGATCTGTCACCCGGGTCAAAGTAGCCTGACACTCCTCTGTGTACTGCCCTTGACTCGCCTTCTTTTCAACCAACTTCTTCTTTTCCAGCTCCAAATCTTTCTCCAGCTGGGCCACCCTAGCAGTCAAGTCAGACACTTTCCCTCTCTTAGCTTGTAGCTTGGCCGAGACTTCTGTCACTTTCTTCTGAGCTCGGCTAAGATCCCTAGATAAGTTGTAAGAGTTGGCCAGGCAGTTAATAACATCCACCCCGCGAGAAAGAGACTATAAAAAGAAAAGATGAATGAATAACCATGGAGATAAAGGACTAAAAGTTTGAAGAAAACAACTCACTTCAGAAATAACTTACTAAAGAGAGGTCCCAAAGGAATAAATAGTCGCCACATGGTCAAGCAGCTCCTTATACTCCGCCTTGTCCCCAGGAAGAGGAAAGCCAAAGTAGATCTTAGATTGAACTGACGGATCACTGATCTTATGCTTGTGTCCATCCTTCCTCTTAGTCCAATGCCTGGGAAGGACGAAATGGGGGCTAGACTCCCCGGAGATAGTCTCTAAAGGGGCACTAGCAGGAACCTAAGACATCAAACATAGATACACACAATTAACACTAGTGTAAAAAAAAAAGGAAAAAGAAGAAAAGAAACAAAAAAAATACCTACTACGATAAATCACAAACGGTGGAGGTAGGGGCCGCTTCCACATTTTTCTTCTTCTTGCAAAGGTTTGAACTGGCTTGAGGAACTGACTCCGTTCCAGGGTCAATTTCCACCGGGTCTGCATGTGATCTTTTTAATAACTTCCTTTTCGATTGAGCTTGAAGAACATCTTGCAAAGTGTTAGAAGGATTCATACCTGAAAATACATTCAAAATACAAGGAGGTTAGAAAAAAAATACCTCCTCGAGCAATTACCTCGAATGATAATAAAGCCTGGACCATCTAGATCACGCTCAACAAGCCTAATCTTCAGAATATAAGCTTCAATGGTAACAGGCCAAGTCCACTTATCGGGCACCAGAGATGTAAAATCTAAAGGGTGCAGGTCACCATCCTGGCGTAATCTCCCAGCTTTCTTTATCTCTCGTGTCGACCAGGAGATAAGGAACTTCTCCAATTCGAGATGAATCCTAATATAAAAGAAATGCTCTTTAAAATGCTTAAGGGACACACTGCCTTTAAAAATATAAAAACTCTTTCTTTTAGATAGTTGGTAGTGGTCATCACTGGTATTGATCTTAAGCGTGGCTAGATTTTTTAAAAAATTTTGAGTCAAGTGGTATACCCAGGTTCTCGCATAGCCAGTAGGTGGCACATATGTCTCCCCAGGTGTTAGGGTGGATTTTAGTAGGACAAAGCCCCCAGTGGTTTAAAAGGCTACAGAGACAAGACGGAATGGGATAGCTGAAACCAGATATAATAGCATCAAGGTACTTGGAGAAGTACCCGAGTAGAGGATGATGTACCTATTGGCTAGATGAAGGAAGCAATATCTTACAACCTCGTAGCCATGGGTAAACTTGCAGGTAGGTATAAATATGGACCGGATGGACCTCAGAAACCATATCCTCTATCCAAGGAGTCACGTCCCCCAGCTTCATATACAGGCAGTTGTGGAGGCTGAGTTGCTCCCTCAACCACAGTTTAGGGGGAAGGAGGGGCAGAAGGCCCTATAGGCAAGGACTGTGACACCCGTTAAGCCATAGGCTGAGGGTTAGTTATTGCAACTCCCTCCACCGGTATATGGTCAGATGACTTTACAGGAGGAATTGAAGAGACTTCCTCTTCATGGTTGACTCCCTCGCTCCTGTAAATAGCTGAGACGGTCTTCAAAGATCTAGAATCGCTTAAAGATACAGGTCACCATCATGAAAGGGCAGACTGGGAAAATTGGGGGCAGCAAATCGCCTATACTTATTAGAGTCCTCCACATTAAAAAGATGATGATCATTCCTCATAGTTGTTCTCTTAACCCTAGGTTTAATTACTTTTAAAGGATAACTAAGGATTCGATTTATGGTTTCCTCACACTCCCTAATTTCCCTACTAATGGCAGACAAAGAATCACTAGAAGAAGGTTAGGGGTTCATATACCTTGTAGAAACAAAGACTCAAAAACAGCAAAGGGAAAACTCAATAAAAACTAAAATGGCAAGAACAAGTTATCAAATTAAGGAGAAAAAGAAGGAAACTAACTGGAAAATGTACAAAATTTCACCAAAAAGAGGGAAATCGCTAGACGGAATTCTGAGGAGAAACTAAAATTTTGGCCAAAATGTGCAGATATACTCAAATGGCATCTTTAAATAGGCCAACTCAGAGAAGCCGAAAAGACATCCCCCTTCAGAATAATAATGAGGGGCGCCACGTGTTATGTTTGAACCAGTCACACACTACGCAAAACGTTGCCTCGATTTACCAGGGCTTCTGATAACATGTGGTTATCTATATCACCGAGTTGAGGACATGAAAGCTTGGAATGTTTATGGAGCGCCACTGGTCAAAGTGCATGTAGCCAGGTAAAGTAAAAATAGATCAACCACCCTATGGGCAATCAGTAAGAAAAGACACCGGGTAGAGGTTTCAAACCGGCCGGGTAGGTAACAAGAGTAGTAAAATGGACACGTGTCATGAAAAGGCGATAGCTTCATCTTGGTTGAGATCCTGCGTCCATGTGTATGGAAGGGATTTCAAGCCTTGTTTAGGAAGCTACTAAGGGGTATGGCGGTCCAAATCAGGGCACACATGAAGGGTATTTCAGGTAAGAACATTTTACTAAACCAATCAGGTATTAGCCGTACACCCAACAAGCATATAAATAGAATAAGCAAAAACCTAAGAGGTAATCTCTAACTCTTCTTTTCCTTCACCATCTTCCCCTCTTCTTCCTTTTCTTACTTAAGCATCGGAGCATCCTTCACCGGGCCACCCGGTGTCTTATTCTGTTTTGCAGAACCTAAGGTGTTTTACATCCATCTCCCGGCTGGTGCGTGTGACCTCTCTTCTTCAGTAGAACATCAAAGTGCATTGGCGGCCACTAAACTGCTGGTAAGATTTCACTATAGTCGCTAAAATTGGACAAGGACAAATAGTGATTGTCTATGCATTCAACCTGCACCTCGTAGTCGAGAAACAAAGCCTAATTAGTCTATAAAGCCGAAAAAAAAGTATCAAATCAGCCCTCAACTTGCCAATTTATTGTAAATTTCATTAATTTTGAATTGTACCAATAAAACCAACTATAAATTATCAAGTTAGCAGCTAAGCTTCTTTTAGAAATTTTATAGACTAATTTCGCTCTACATCTCTACTTTAAAAGAAATTTTAATTAATGGAGTTCCGGGTCAGTCCTTTCTAGCACCATATAAAAATATTTATCGCATCTAGTCTGGGATCATTGATCATGCCACATCAATAGTTATTTTGACATGGCATAATCATATATAGTAGTGGCAAATCCGTTCATTTCGAGACCACACAACAAATGTTGGCCACTCGTGAGGGGGAAAACTAACTATATAGTATCAATAATCCAATTAAACTCTAAAATGATGTTAAAATGCTTTTTTTTTTTTTTTTTATTGGATGATGGTCAGTGGGATACAATGGAAGGAGCCATGGAAGAAAAATTGTGCAAACGAGATAGAACCATTTAGTGGATCAACATATCCAACTGGATTGCCAATGGCATTACAAATAATTAGTAGCATAAACAAACCAGTCCATCTGCTCAATAAAACAACTCTTTCACAAAGGATGCTAGTGCGGGACCGTTTAATGCCTTTGAACGAATGGACTGCATTGGTGCATTGCTGGCCTTCCTGATACTTGGAATGATCTTCTCTACACTGCTCTTATGTTAGTTAATTAATTAATTAATTAATTAATTACAATTAGTCCAATTTTGAGATTAGTGCAGATTTAATTAGTTTACACATGTATACGATACAGAATTAGCCGGAACAAAAACTAATTAACATTGTTTTATGTTAATAGGCACTTTTTAATGAGTATGGTAGTTTACTTAATTGTAGTATATATCACCGTTTTTTCTTTTACTTAGTTTTAATTGCATCATTACCTTTTAATCAAGATAACCTTCTTTGTAACTGTCTTCGGCCAATTTGGAGTGGTGCTCCTTTTATTACGAACGTTTCTAATGCAGGTAATTTCATCAATTGGTGGTGCCAAGTGGATAACCTTTTACCAACCAAACAATTGGAGTTAATGATTGCAACTCTTTGGAGCGTTTGGACAGCAAGGAATAACATTCTTTGGGAGTTAATTGATTCTTATACGTGATAATTCCTATGAAAGATTTGCTCATATGATTAGATGAGTTGGTATGAAATTAATCTGGTTGAACTCATGCTAATATTTTGAAAAAAGGGTAAAATGTTTCTGCTAATAGAATTAGTCTTGTGTCTTCTGTTCGTTCAATACATCTATGGAAATGGTTGGATTTCATGTTTAAGTGATCAAAATATCTTTCCAAATTGACCAGGATGATCGTTGATTTTACATGCTCGAATGATATATATGTAGTATGTTGTGCTAGTCATTTGTGGCCAAATATTTTGTTGAGGCATTACATATTTGCAATTCAAATTTGACTAAGCTTTGAATTATGTAAATCAATGTTGAAATCTTGGTCTCTTCAATTTCGAGCTGAAGTTGAACTCAAGTCTTTATTGAGTACATATTGAGCCAAATAAGTTTTGAACAAATATGCAGTGTTCTGAAAACAATTTCCTGGAAAAATTTAATCTCTGCTTTTATTTATTTATCTAGTTGAACTTGCAGGTTTATGAGAAGGATTTAATTGTTGAAAAATTGAAGGTTTCTGGAGGATTATGACAATAATCTTGTATGGGAAGTTAGAGATTTGTATCTTGTAAATCCAAGCAATTATTTGTTGCAGAACACATTAATTGAACAATTGTATGACATTTGCAATGATTGTTCTCATGGAAATGAATTCTTTTTCACAAGGTTCGAATTTCGCTCACCCGGAGAGCTTATAGCTTTGCTACCAGTTAGACCATGTCATGGAAATGAATTGAATGCATAAGGAATTTGTTGAGTTATTCCTTCTGAGCTTTAGTATACACCATATAAACTTATAAATTTGGAATTGAAATGGTTGAAAAGACAAATAGTCCATAAGAAAGAGTAGAAGCCAATTATTAAATTTTCATATGGACTCCAAGAAAAAGCATCACATATATCAATGGATACACAAGGATGCTAGTCATATTTTACGTGAAGTAATATTTTAATTTTGTAATATTATCACTTTTCGAAAAATTCTTTAATTTCACGAAAAATGAATAAAAACCATTAGAAATATAAAAGATTCTCAATAAATATTTTTATTGTAGAAAAATATAATAATTCAGTAATATTTATCGTATGAAAATAAAAAATTTCGCATAATACAAAGAGTAGTAGAAAAATTAGATTTCATGTAAAATCTTTAAATTCTACGGATTCCATGTAATGCTAGATATATTTTACGTGTAGTGATACTTAATTCTTCTAATATTATTACTTTACAAAAAAAAAAATTTAATTTCACAAAAAATGATTAGAAACTGCTGAAATATAAAAGAATAAATATTTCATGAAAAATATTTTTATTTTACGAAAATATAATAATTCACTAATATTTTTCTGTATAAAGATGAAAAATTGAGCATACTACAAAAAAAGTAGAGAAATTAGTTTTCACGTAAAATCTTTAAATATTACAGAATTCATGTAATGCTAGACATATTTTACGTGAAGTGATACTTAACTTTTGTGCTATTATTACTTTACAAAAACTTCTTTAATTTCACAAAAAATGAATAGAAACCACTGAAATATAAAAGAGTGTGAAAAATATTTTTATTTCACGAAAATATTATAATTCAGTAATATTTTCCGTATCAGAATAAAAAATTCTGTATAGTACAAAGAACAATAGAAAAATTAGATTTCACATAAAACCTTTAAATTCTATGGAATTTATGTAATGCGAGAATATTTTATGTGAAGTGATACTTTATTTTTGTAATATTATTACTTTACCAAAAAAAATTTAATTTTGCGAAAAATGCATAGAAATTGTTGAAATATAAAAGAATAAATATTTCACGAAAAATATTTTTATTTTACAAAAATATAATAATTCATTAATATTTTTTTCTATAAAGATGAAAAATTCCACATAATACCAAAAAATAGAAAAATTAGGTTTCATGTAAAACTTTTAAATT
Organism: Euphorbia tirucalli; assembly: GCA_039660915.1. NCBI lineage: Eukaryota > Viridiplantae > Streptophyta > Magnoliopsida > Malpighiales > Euphorbiaceae > Euphorbia > Euphorbia tirucalli. The sequence continues at coordinate 22,178,599 of CM077639.1, forward strand.
CTATGGAATCCATTTAACATTAGACATATTTTACATGAAGTGATACTCAATTTTTGTAATATTATTACTCTACAAAAAATTCTTTAATTTCCCAAAAAATGAATAGAAATTACTGAAATATATTTATTTTCATTTTATGTACGTAAAATGATTATAATTCATAGTTTTTGTTTAGATTAATGGTAAATTTAAATTCCACTAAATTAGTTATAAATACAATATATGTTTTAAATTAGTTCAAATTATTTTTACTAATAATTAAATGAAAATTAATTAATTTACGAAAAAATTTAATAATATTACAGAAATTTGTAAAGGTTTGAGTGCATCTAAATTATATACCACCTTATATAATTTTAAAATTTCTTTTAGATTATTGGTGTCCTGTAATAACATGTTAACTTTTTAATAATTTTATTTTTTTATTTTAGACTAAATTTTTGTTATAATACTATTGGTTTTTAAAAACAAAGTAACCATAAAATTTCCTGCTATAACACAATGTTCCTTTCTAATTTTTTTTAGGTAACTGATGAATTATCATGGGTAATTAAAAATGCTCATTGCCAAGAAATCATAAAATATTATTTTTTATATAATATACTTAAATAATGAAACTGAATTTGAAAAATGGACCAGAGCCTTGCGGCTCTAATTTTTTAAGAAAAGAGCTATGCAGCTCAAAATATGAATCATGTCTATTTCACTTAAAATCGTTACTATGGAAAATCCACATTCATATGGCTCAAAGATTATCGCTGCACAACTAATCTTTGTTGAAAACTAAAGCCGTGTGGCTCATAAATAACGCCATGCGGCTCTAACTCCCATCAGTTGGTTAGGTAGTACTACCACCTTCTCCTTTGTTGGATCCAACCTACCACTGCCAACTCTACTTGTCACACCCAGCCACAACCGGCCGCAGCGTGACGGTGAGGCACTACTTTGGCGGGCACCTAAGCTAAGGTAGCGTCTCATAAAAATAATGATAATGAATAAAGAGTCAAAATAGAAGTACATATTTTAAGTTCTAGATTTCATACAGAAAATATTGACATTTAAAATATACAGATGCATTGCTTAATACAGATACATTGCTTCGTATATCAATCCAAACATAACATTTTTGAAAATGTCATTCCTACAAACAAAAGAAACAAATCCATGCTCATTATGCAATGCAATACCCTAGTGACGACTGACAATCCGTGGCCGCTTCCGAACCTCCCATGGCGAATTGTACCCTCCTCGGTACCTACTTCCTCTTCGCTTAAAAACATTAAAAAAAATTTAAAGAAAATGAGACAAAAATCTCAATAAGCATTTGTCAACTACATAAAATAATCATACCCGAAATAGCTATATATGTATATATTTACTTTTACCAAAAATCAACTATATTTAAATAAAAGCTTAAGTAATCGTTTTTATTCAAACAACATTGAGTTAAAATACCAAAATCCATGCAAAAACATCTCACAACATAAATAGAAGTAAAATTAGATTATCTCATAAAAATTCCCAAATCATAAGAAACACATATTTATTTCCAAATCATTCGTTCTAAAACAAGTTGTATCCAATCTAGAGTTAATCCCCAATTGTATCAAAATCAACAATCACAATATAGTCGAGATATCTCTTACATTGCCTAATCCCGCATGGTCTTACCCAACACTTCTTTGCCATACCCGATTAGGTCTTTAAGCTGTGTACACAGGCCATATCTCTCACTAGATATGGTCTTCAAATAAAACCACCGAACCGAATCACTCTAGATGGATACAAAACATTTCAATTCCAACATCAAAATAGAATTCATACAAAACCACTTCATATAAGCCAAACTTTCGCAAAATTACATTTCCGAGTTCAACTGTCACATCCGTGTCCTATATCTCTAGCACTTTTACCCCAAGTTTAATTATATTAATTGTTATTTCAGCATTAGAGTATTATTTATTTGGTTGGGTGTTGTTAATTAGGAAAAATAGATTAGTTTGTGTGTTTTAGAGAAAATTAACTTTTGAAGGGGGAAGAAATTAAATGAGGAAGTATTAGGAGAACCAAAAGTGATATTATTACCCTATAAATATAAGGATACTGATGAGAAATTTCATGGAAACATTTCTCTTCTTCTTCTTCTTCTTCTTCTTCATTTTTCTCCATCCTTGTTCTTCATTTTCTATTTTGCCCAGCTTTAGTGATTTCCGATTTTCCGGAATTTGAACCGTCGGATTGCCACCAAATTTTAAGTGGAACTTCTAGACTCATAGTTCTTCATTCTAAACGGTGGAGATTGGATTTAGAGACCCAGAAAGTCATTTCGTATCTAGGCAGATTTGGGGAGATTTCTTGATCCTTGGTTGTTTCTTTTCATTTTTCTTGTCCAAGTAAGTGATTATCAACTACCCTTATGATTTTAAGTATATTTATATAGTTATATCAAGATATTCATACTTTGATTTTCCAGATTTTATAATTAGCGTTCTTGGGTGAGAAATTTTTAAATTTGAGGATTTTTTGAATTGAATTCTTAAATGATGGTTTGAAGTTATTTTTATGATGATTATGTATATGCATGTGTTTTCCCTATAATTGCAGAATTATTTCTTGATATATATATATATTTTTGTGAGTTACGTTTTGAAAAATGAAGAATTCAAAGTGTCTTAGATTGTGTTGAAAAGGGGTTGTTGAACCCGGAAACAAGATTTTAAGAAAGTTTGGCTATATGAAGTGGTTTTGTATGAATTCTAGCTTGATGTTGGAATTGAAATGTTTTGGTATCCATCTAGAGTGATTCGGTTTGGTGGTTTTATTTGAAGACCATATCTAGTGAGAGATATGGCCTTTGTGCACAGCTTAAAGTCCTAATCGGGTATGGCAAAGAAGTGTTGGGTAAGACCATGCGGGATTAGGCAATGTAAGAGATATCTCGACTTTATTGTGATTGTTGATTATGATACAATAGGGATGAACTCTAGATTGGATACGACTTGTTTTGGAACGAATGATTTCGAAATAACTATGTGTTTCTTATGATTTGGAAATTTTGATGAACCGATATAATTTTATTTCTATTTATGTGGTAAGATATTTTTGCAATACATCGTTGTTGGATAAAAACATTTGTTGGATTTTGGCATTTTATACATCGTTGTTGGATAAAAACATTGTTAAGCTTGATTTAAAAATAGTTGATTTTGGTAAAAGCAAATATATACATATATAGCTATTTTGAGTAGGATTATTTTATGTAGTTGACAATTGCTTATTGAGATTTTTGTCTCATTTTTCTTTAAATGTTTTTATTGTTTTTAGGCGAAGAGGAAGTAGGTATCGAGGAGGGTACTATTCGCTAGGAGAGGTTCGGAAGTGGCCACGGATTGTCAGTCGTCACTAGGGTATTGCATTGCATGATGAGCATGAATTTATTACTTTTGTTTTGTATGAACGTTATTTCCAAAAATGTTATTTTGGATTGAAATATGAAGCAGTGTATCTGTGTATTTTAAATGTCAATATTTTCCGTATGAAATCTAGAACTTAAAATATGTACTTTTCTTTTGACACTTTATTCATTATCATTATTTTTTTGTGAGATGCTACCTTGGCTTAGGCGCCCGCCAAAGTAGTGCCTCACCGTCACGCTGCGGCCGGTTGGGGCTGGGTGCGACAGATTGGTATCAGAGCAAGGTTGATCCATAGGGATATACATATATGGTATAAGATTTAAGTATGACATTGTGAGGTATATTTATGGAATAAATGAATTTATTAAAATATGAGTTAATTAAATGAAGTGAAAAGTGTTGCATACATGACATTCATGCATACCAAGTATTAAGATATTATTTTAATAGTGTGTTATCATATAGATGCATCCGAGACGACCATGTGGCCGACCACCTCTAAATAGGGGTAGAGGTAGAGGAGAAGAATTTAGAGAGTTAGGTTGGGGTCCTGAAAGAACGAAGGATAGTGAAGCCTGTGATGCTAGAGTTCCACCTGTTGTCCATCCTCAAGGACAACCGCCACACGAACATCATGTACCACCTTTGGCTCCACAAGCTGAAAGACCACCTTTTGCACCAATCTTGCAACTTCAAACCCAAACCTTGGTTGAAGCTTTTGTAGCCATGATGGAAGCGCAAAGGACACGTCGAAGACCTAGCGAACTGATAGAAGATGCCAAGAGTTGTGGGGCATTTGACTTTAAAGGAACAATTGAGTCGGAAGAAGCCGATAATTGGTTAAAGGTTACTGAAAAGGCCTTTAGTACTATGCAGATTGGGGAGGAGGATAAGGTCAAGACGGTTAGCGGTTTATTACATGGGGCAGCAAATTCATGGTTGACTAGAATTAGGGGATTGTATCCTCAGGGTATAAGCTGGGAAGAGTTCAAACGTGAGTTCAACACAGAATATCTTACTGAATCATTTCAGAAAGCCAAGAGGAATGAGTTCCTTAATTTGAAACAAGAAACTATGTCTGTGAAGGAGTATGTGGATAAATTTGACGATTTGTACCGTTATGCTAGTCAATGGTTTCCTACTGAAGAAGTTAAATGTGAAAGGTTTAAAGATGGTTTGAATACGTTTTACCAAAATGAGCTGAGCTTGTATGAAGGCACGCATTATCGAGGTTGGGTAGAGAAGGCATTGCAGAAAGAAAGATTGAAAAGTAAGTTAGAATCCGAGAGTAGTCAGAAGCAGTTAGTGGATGTGGGCAAAGGCAAGTCTGTGAAAGGGGGATCATCTCAGTATACGAGAGGAGGTTCGATGAGTCATACTACTCCTCGAGCATCTAATATTACTAGTCAAGCTACACCTCATTCTTCCAGGGCTTGCAGTGGTAGTGTACCAAAATGCAATCAGTGTGGGAAGTTTCATTCAGGACAATATAGGAAGCAATCTTTTGAATGTTTCAAATGTGGAGGTAGCGGACATATGAAGAGAGATTGCCCTTCGGGTAGGGTAGCTGAATCTAAAAGAAGGGTCACTTATTTTGAATGTGGTGAAGAAGGACATGTACGCCCTAACTGTCCTAACTTGAACAGATCTGGGGGAAGCCGAGGATCACAAGTCACTATAAGAGGTCGAGATAGGGGTTATGGAAGAGGAAATGGACGAGGAGCAAGCAATGCTTCACGAAGGACTGGGAATCAGGGCACTCAAAACAATAGAGTTTCAGCTCAACCACGTGTTTATGTTATGACTCAACAAGAGGCTGTTACATTTAATGAAGTAATTACTGGTATGATTTCTTTATTTGGAAAAGATTCTTATGTGCTTATTGATCCTGGTGCTATGCATTCTTTTGTGTCACCTTTGTTTATGTCTGGAACAACATGGGAGTTGAAGTTAATGCCTGAATGTTTAACCGTTAACATGCCTATGGGAGAGTCTCTAGTTTGCACTCATGTATATCCTAGTTGTGAGTTGGAGTTTGGAGGGTCTACTATTCATGTTGATTTGATACCATTGGAGATTCAAACATTCGATGTTATATTAGGCATGGATTCACTATCCAAGTACCAAGCAATGGTGGATTGTTGTAGGAAGGAAGTTAGGTTTGTATTAGCTAGTGGGGAGGAATATATTTTCTATGGTGAAAGAGAAGTGCATAGGAATTTAATCTCCGCTATAGCAGCCACAAAAATGTTAAGGAAAGGGAGTGAGGCTTTCTTAGCATATGTGGTAGATACGGAGAAAGAACCTGCCAACATAGAAGATATACCGATTGTGAATGAATATCCAGATGTATTTCCTGAGGAATTACCGGGGTTACCACCAGTGAGGGAGGTAGAGTTTACGATTGACTTACAGCCTGGTACCGCTCCTATATCACTAGCACCTTACAGAATGGAACCAGCGGAAATGAGAGAATTGAAACTGCAGTTGCAAGATTTGTTAGACAAGGGGTACATACGACCAAGTGTATCTCCTTGGGGAGCTCCAGTCTTGTTTGTAAAGAAGAAGGATGGATCATTAAGGTTGTGTATTGACTACCGTCAATTGAATAGCGTTACTATCCGGAACAAGTACCCGTTGCCTAGAATTGATGATTTGTTTGATCAATTGCAAGGGACGACTACATTTTCAAAGATTGATTTAAGAACAGGATATTACCAATCGGGAGTCAGAGAAGAAGATACACCGAAAACAGCTTTTAGAACTCGGTACGGGCACTATGAATTTTTAGTTATGCCATTTAGGTTAACTAATGCACCTGCAGCATTTATGGACCTTATGAATCGAGTCTTTAAACCTTACTTGGATTCATTTGTGATTGTGTTTATCGATGATATACTTGTGTATTCTAAGAGTAAGGAGGAGCATAGAGAACACTTAAGGATAGTTTTGCAAACTCTGAGGGAGAATCAATTATATGCTAAATTCAGCAAGTGTGAGTTCTGGCTTCATGAAATTAAGTTCTTAGGACATGTCGTATCAGCTAAGGGAATTATGGTCGATCCTAAGAAGGTGGAAGCAATAACCAAATGGCAGTCACCAACAACTGTACGTGAAATACGTAGCTTTCTTGGATTAGTTGGATATTATCAGAAATTTGTAAAAGGATTCTCACTCATAGCTTCACCATTGACATGATTATTGAGGAAGGGTATTAAGTTCGAATGGACACCTGATTGTCAAGAAAGTTTTGATATTCTGAAGTCAAGACTTGTTAGTGCTCCAGTGTTGACACTGCCGGTGGTAGGTGAAGGATATACAATATATAGTGATGCATCGGGTCAAGGTTTTGGAATGGTGTTGATGAAAATGACAAAGTAATCGCTTATGTCTCTCGACAATTGAGACCACATGAACGGAATTACCCAACACATGATCTTGAATTGGCTGCTGTAATATTTTCCTTGAAAATATGGAGACATTATTTGTATGGTGAAAAGTGTCGTATATTCACTGATCACAAGAGTCTGAAGTACATAATGACACAGAAGGAGTTCAATTTCAGGCAGAGAAGATGGATAGAGTTGTTGAAAGACTATGATATGACGATTGAATACCATCCTGGTAAAGCTAATGTTGTAGCTGATGCTTTAAGTCGCAAAAATGTTGGGAACCTTAGCTTTATTCGAGCAGTAAGAATGCCTTTGTTGCTTCAATTAAGAGTTTTGAATGTAGAATTGACATGTGGAAAAGAAGGGGTGTTGAATGCAATGCTAAAAGTGAGACCAGTTTTCAGAGATAGAATCCGAGAAGCTTAAAGTCGAGATGAATTTTTGGAGCAAGTTAGAAAGGAGATTATAGATGGGAAGAAGACAGAGTTCAGATTAGCGGATGATGATATGATCATGTTTAGAAATAGAATGTGTATTCCCAACAACAATGACATTAAGGAAGAACTTTTAGAAGAGGCTCATGATTCTTCTTATGCAATGCACCCTGGAAGTACTAAGATGTATAGAGATCTTCGTGAGCATTTTTGGTGGAACGGGATGAAAAGAGAGATAGCTGAATATAGGAATAAGTGTTTAAGTTGTCAACAAGTCAAGGTAGAACATCAAAGACCAGCAGGTACCCTACAACCGCTTGCTATTCCTAAATGGAAATGGGAACATATTACCATGGATTTTGTCAGTGGGTTACCTCGCACACGGCAAGGTTATGACGCTATATGGATAATTATGGATAGATTGACAAAATAAGCACATTTTCTTCCAGTGAAAGTGACTTATTCCCTCGAAAAATCGGCACAGTTGTACATTAAGGAGATTGTGAGGATTCATGGCGTTCCAGTTACCATCATTTCTGACAGAGATCCTAGGTTTACATCAAGATTTTGGCCCAGTTTCCAAAATGCATTGGGAACCAGATTGAATTTTAGCACTGCTTTCCATCCGCAAACAGATGGGCAGAGCGAATGTACCTTCCAAACTTTGGAAGATATGCTAAGAGCTTGTATTTTGAACTTTCAAGGTAGTTGGGATGAGCATTTACCCTTAATGGAGTTTGCTTATAATAATATTTATCATTCAAGTATTGATATGGCACCATATGAGGCTTTGTATGGAAGAAGGTGTCGAACTCCTTTATGTTGGACTGAAGTTGGGGAGAGACAGTTGCTAGGACCCGAGATAGTCCAATTAACGGTGGAAAAAGTTCAGATCATACACCAGAAATTGAAGGCAGCCCAAGATAGACAAAAGAGTTATACAGACTTGAAGCGTAGACCAATTGAATATGATGTCGGGGATAAAGTTTTTCTGAAGGTATCACCATGGAAAGGTTTACTTCGTTTTGGGAAAAAGAGGAAGTTGAGTCCAAGATTTATCGGGCCATATGAGATCGTGGAGAGAATTGGACCAGTTGCATATCGCTTGGATTTACCTGATAATCTTGCTAATATCCATAATGTGTTCCATGTGTCAATGTTGCGGAGATATAGAAGTGATCCAAAGCATGTCATCCAAGAGCAACCAATTGAACTTTCTCAAGACATGACGTATAAGAAAGAACCAATAGCAATATTGGTGAGAGAGGAAAAAGTTCTAAGGAATAAGAGAGTACCATTGGTGAAGGTGTTGTGGCATCGACACTCACGAGAGGAAGCAACTTGGGAAAGAGAAGAAGATATAAGACAACAATATCCATACTTGTTTACTTCATCCGGTAAGTACAATTTCGAGGACGAAATTCCTCAAGGTGGGGAGAATTGTCACATCCGTGTCCTATATCTCTAGCATTTTTAGCCCAAGTTTAATTATATTAATTGTTAGTTCAGCATTAGAGTATTATTTATTTGATTGGGTGTGGTTAATTAGGAAAAATAGATTAGTTTGTGTGTTTTAGAGAAAATTAACTTTTAAAGGAGGGAGAAATTAAATGAGGTAGTATTAGGAGGACCAAAAGTGATATTATTACCCTATAAATATAAGGATTCTGATGAGAAATTTCGTGGAAACATTTCTCTTCTTCTTCTTCTTTTTCTTCTTCATTTTTCTCCATCCTTGTTCTTCATTTCCTATTCTGCCCAGCTTTAGTGATTTCTAATTTTCCGTAGTTTGAACCGTCGGATTGCCACCAAATTTTAAGTGAGACTTCTAGACTTATAGTTCTTCATTCTGAACGGTGGAGATTGGATTTAGAGGCCCAAAAATGCATTTCGTATCTAGGCAGATTTGGGGAGATTTCTTGATCCTTGGTTGTTTCTTTTCATTTTTCTTGTCCAAGTAAGTGATTATCAACTACCCTTATGATTTTAAGTATATTTATATAGTTATATCAAGATATTCATACTTTGATTTTCCAGATTTTATAATTAGGGTTCTTGGGTGAGAAATTTTTAAATTTGGGGATTTTTTAAATTTGGGGGTTTTGTATGAATTATATTTTGATGTTGGAATTGAAATGTTTTGGTATCCATCTAGAGTGATTCGGTTTGGTGGTTTTATTTGAAGACCATATCTAGTGAGAGATATGGCCTGTGTACACAGCTTAAAGACCTAATCGGGTATGGCAAAGAAGTGTTGGGTAAGACCATGCGGGATTAGGCAATGTAAGAGATATCTCGACTTTATTGTGATTGTTGATTATGATACAATGGGGATGAACTCTAGATTGGATACAACTTGTTTTGGAACGAATGATTTCGAAATAACTATGTGTTTCTTATGATTTGGAAATTTTTATGAAACGATATAATTTTATTTCTATTTATGTGGTAAGATGTTTTTGCAATACATCGTTGTTGGATAAAAACATTCGTTGGATTTTGGTATTTTATACATCGTTGTTGGATAAAAACATTGTTAAGCTTGATTTAAAAATAGTTGATTTTGGTAAAAGCAAATATATACATATATAGCTATTTTGAGTAGATTATTTTATGTAGTTGACAATTGCTTATTGAGATTTTTGTCCCATTTTTCTTTAAATGTTTTTATTGTTTTTAGGCGAAAAGGAAGTAGGTACCGAGGAGGGTACTATTCGCTAGGAGAGGTTCGGAAGCGGCCATGGATTGTTAGTCGTCACTAGGGTATTGCATTGCATGATGAGCATGAATTTATTACTTTTGTTTTGTATGAACATTATTTCCAAAAATGTTAATTTGGATTGAAATATGAAGCAATGTATCTGTGTATTTTAAATGTCAATATTTTGCGTATGAAATCTAGAACTTAAAATATGTACTTCTCTTTTGACACTTTGTTCATTATCATTATTTTTTTGTGAGATACTACCTTGGCTTGGGCGCCCGCCAAAGTAGTGCCTCACCGTCACACTACGGCCGTTTGGGGCTGGGTGTGACATCAACAACCCCTTTTCAACACAATCTAAGACACTTTGAATTCTTCATTTTTCAAAACATAACTTACATATATATATATATATATATATATATATATATATATATATATATATATATATATCAAGAAATAATTCTGCAATTTTAGGGAAAACACATGCATATACTTAATTATCACAAAAATAACTTCAAACCATCATTTAAGAACTCAATTCACAAAATCCCCAAATTTAAAAATTTCTCACCCAAGAACCCTAATTATAAAATCTGGAAATCATAAGTATGAATACCTTTATATAACTATATAAATATACTCAAAAACATAAGGGTAGTTGATAATCACTTACTTGAGCAAGAAAAATTGAAAAGAACCAACCAAGGATCAAGAAATCTCCCTAAATCTGTCCAGATACGAATTGTTCTCTCGAACTCAAAATCAAATCTCCACCGTTCAGACTAAAGCTTAATGTGTCTAAAAGCTTCAGTTAAAATTTGGTGGCGATCCGACGGTTCAAACTCCAGAAAATTGGATTTTACTAAAACTGGTTAGTTTTTGGAAGTGAAAGAAGAAAGAAGAGAAAATGAAGAAGGAGGAGGAAAATGGTTCTCATGAAAATTTCAGCTGAATATCACCTTTTTATAGTGTAAAGATATCACTTTTGGTCCTCCTAATACTTTCCTCATTTAATTTTCTCCCCCCCCCCCCTCCCCCCCCGTTCAAAATTAGTTTCCTCTAAAACACACAAACTAATCTATTTTTCCTAATTAACCACACCCAACCAAATAAATAATACTCTAATGCTAAATAACAATTAATATAATTAAACTTAGGGTAATAATGCTAGAAATATAGGACACGGATGTGACAATTCTCACCTCCTTAAAAAAAATTTCATCCTCAAAATTGCACTTACCGGATGAAGTAAACAAGTGTGGATATTGTTGTCTCATATCCTCTTCTCTTTCCCAAGTTGCTTCCTCTTGCGAGTGCCGATGCCACATCACCTTCACCAATGGTACTCTCTTATTCCTTAGAACTTTTTCCTCTCTTGCCAATATTGCTATTGGTTCTTCCTTATATGTCATGTCTTGAGAAAGTTCAATTGGTTGCTCTTGGATGACATGCTTTGGATCACTTCTATATCTCCGCAACATTGACACATGGAACACATTATGGATATTAGCAAGATTATCAGGTAAATCCAAACGATATGCAACTGGTCCAATTCTTTCCACGATCTCATATGGCCAGATAAATCTTGGACTCAACTTCACCTTTTTGCCAAAACGAAGTAAACCTTTCCACGGTGATACCTTCAGAAAAACTTTATTCCCAACATCATATTCAATTAGTCTACTCTTCAAGTCTATATAACTCTTTTGTCTATCTTGGGCTGCCTTCAATTTCTAGTGTATGATCTGAACTTTTTCCACCGTTAATTGGACTATCTTAGGTCCTAGCAACTGTCTCTCCCTAACTTCAGTCCAACATTAAAGAGTTCGACACCTTCTTCGATACAAAGCCTCATATGGTGCCATATCAATACTTAAATGATAACTATTATTATAAGTAAACTTCATTAAGGGTAAATGCTCATCCCAACTACCTTGAAAGTTCAAACTACAAGCTCTTAGCATATCTTCCAAAGTTTGGATGGTACGTTCACTCTGCCCATCTGTTTGCGGATGGAAAGCAGTGCTAAAATTCAATCTAGTTCCCAATGCATTTTGGAAACTAGGCCAAAATCTTGATGTAAACCTGGGATCTCTGTCAGAAACGATGGTAACTGGAACGCCATGAATCCTCACAATCTCCTTAATGTAAAACTGTGCCAATTTTTCGAGGGAATAAGTGACTTTCACTGGAAGAAAATGTGTTGATTTTGTCAATCTATCCACAATTATCCATATAGCGTCATAACCTTGCCGTGTGCGAGGTAACCCACTGACAAAATCCATGGTAATATGTTCCCATTTCCATTTAGGAATAGCAAGCGGTTGTGGGGTCCCTGCTAGTCTTTGATGTTTTGCCTTGACTTGTTGATAGCTTAAACACTTAATCACATATTCAGCTATCTCTCTTTTCATTCCGTTCCACCAAAAATGCTCACAAAGATCTCTATTGATCTTAGTACTTCCAGGGTGCATTGCATAAGAAGAATCATGAGCCTCTTCTAAAAGTTCTTCCTTAATGTCATTGTTGTTGGGAATACACATTCTATTTCTGAACATGATCATATCATCATCCGCTAATCTGAACTCTGTCTTCTTCCCATCTATAATCTCCTTTCTAACTTGCTCCAAAAATTCATCTCGACTTTGAGCTTCTCGGATTCTATCTCTGAAAACTGGTCTCACTTTTAGCATTGCATTCAACACCCCTTCTTTTCCACATGTCAATTCTACATTCAAAACTCTTAATTGAAGCAACAAAGGCATTCTTACTGCTCGAATAAAGCTAAGGTTCCTAACATTTTTGTGACTTAAAGCATCACCTACAACATTAGCTTTACTAGGATGGTATTCAATCGTCAAATCATAGTCTTTCAACAACTCTATCCATCTTCTCTGCCGCAAATTCAACTCCGTCTGTGTCATTATGTACTTCAAACTCTTATGATCAGTGAATATACGACACTTTTCACCAGACAAATAATGTCTCCATATTTTCAAGGTAAATATTACAGCAGCTAATTCAAGATCATGCGTTGGGTAATTCCGTTCATGTGGTCTCAATTGTCGAGAGGCATAAGCGATTACTTTGTCATTTTGCATCAACACCATTCCAAAACCTTGACTCGATGCATCACTATATATTGTATATCCTTCACCTACCACCGGCAGTGTTAACACTGGAGCACTAACAAGTCTTGACTTCAGAATATCAAAACTTTCTTGACAATCAGGTGTCCATTCGAACTTAATACCCTTCCTCAATAATCGTGTCAATGGTGAAGCTATGAGTGAGAATCCTTTTACAAATTTCCGATAATATCCAACTAATCCAAGAAAGCTACGTATTTCACGTACAGTTGTTTGTGCCTGCCAGTTGGTTATTGCTTCCACCTTCTTAGGATCGACCATAATTCCCTTAGCTGATACGACATGTCTTAAGAACTTAATTTCATGAAGCCAGAACTCACACTTACTGAATTTAGCATATAGTTGTTTCTCCCTTAGAGTCTGCAAACTATCCTTAAGTGTTCTTTATGCTCCTCCTTACTCTTAGAATACACAAGTATATCATCGATAAACACAATCACAAATGAATCCAAGTAAGGTTTAAAGACTTGATTCATAAGGTCCATAAATGCTGCAGGTGCATTAGTTAACCCAAATGGCATAACTAAAAATTCATAGTGCCCGTACCAAGTTCTAAAAGCTGTTTTCGGTGTATCTTCTTCTCTGACTCCCGATTGGTAATATCCTGTTCTTAAATCAATCTTTGAAAATGTAGTCGCCTCTTGCAATTGATCAAACAAATCATCAATTCTAGGCAATGGGTACTTATTCCAGATAGTAACCCTATTCAATTGACGGTAGTCAATACACAACCTCAATGATCCAACCTTCTTCTTTACAAACAAGACTGGAGCTCCCCAAGGAGATACACTTGGTCGTATGTACCCCTTGTCTAACAAATCTTGCAACTGCAGTTTCAATTCTCTCATTTCTGCTGGTGCCATTCTGTAAGGTGCTAGTGATATAGGAGCGGTACTAGGCTGTAAGTCAATCGTAAACTCTACCTCCCTCACTGGTGGTAACCCCAGTAATTCCTCAGGAAATACATCTGGATATTCATTCACAATCGGCATATCTTCTATTTTGGCATGTTCTTTCTCCCTATCTACCACATATGCTAAGAAAGCCTCACTCCCTTTCCTTAACATTTTTGTGGCTGCTATAGTGGAGATTAAATTCTTATGCACTTCTCTTTCACCATAGAAAATATATTCCTCCCCACTAGCTAATACAAACCTAACTTCCTTCCTACAACAATCCACCATTGCTTGGTACTTGGACAAAGAATCCATGCTTAATATCACATCGAATGTTTGAATCTTCAATGGTACTAAATCAACATGAATAGTAGACCCTCCAAACTCCAACTCACAACTAGGATATACATGAGTGCAAACTAAAGACTCTCCCATAGGCATGCTAACGGGTAAACATTTAGGCATTAACTTCAACTCCCATGTTGTTCCAGACATAAATAAAGGTGACACAAAAGAATGCGTAGCACCAGGATCAATAAGCACATAAGAATCTTTTCCAAATAAAGAAATCATACTAGTAATTACTTCATTAGACGTAACAGCCTCTCATTGAGTCATAGCATAAACATGTGGTTGAGCTGAAACTCTATTGTTTTGAGTGCCCTGATTCCCAGTCCTTTGCGAAGCATTGCTTGTTCCTCGTCCATTTCCTTTTCCATAACCACTATCTTGACCTCCTCTAGTGACTTGTGATCCTCGGCCTCCCCCAGATTTGTTCAGGTTAGGACAGTTAGGGCGTACATGTCCTTCTTCAGCACATTCAAAACAAGTGACCCTTCTTTTAGATTCAGCTACCCTACCCGAAGGGCAATCTCTCTTCATAGGTCTGCTTCCTCCACATTTGAAACATTCAAAAGATCGTTTCCTACATTGTCCTTAATGAAACTTCGCACACTGATTGCATTTTGGTACACTACCACTGCTAGCCACTGAAGAATGAGGTGCAGCTTGGCTAGTAGTATTAGATGCTCAAGGAGTAGTATGACTCATCGAACCTCCTCTCGTATACTGAGATGATCCCCCTTTCACAGACTTGCCTTTCGTAACATCCACTGACTGCTTTTGACTACTCTCGGATTCTAACTTACTTTTCAATCTTTCTTTCTGAAATGCCTTCTCTACCCAACCTCGATAATGTGTGCCTTCATACAAGCTCAGCTCATTTTGGTAAAACGCATTCAAACCATCTTTAAACCTTTCACATTTAACTTCTTCAGTAGGAAACCACTGACTAGCATAACGGTACAAATCGTCAAATTTATCCACATGCTCCTTCACAGACATAGTTTCTTGTTTCAAATTAAAGAACTCATTCCTCTTAGCTTTCTGGAATGATTCAGTAAGATATTCTTTGTTGAACTCACGTTTGAACTCTTCCCAGCTTATAACCTGAGGATACAATCCCTTAATTCTAGTCAACCATGAATCTGCTGCCCCATGCAATAAACCGCTAACCGTCTTGACCATATCCTCCTCCCCAATCTGTATAGTACCAAAGGCCTTTTCAGTAGCCTTTAACCAATTATCGGCTTCTTCTGACTCAATTGTTCCTTTAAAGTCAAATGCCCCACAACTCTTGGCATCTTCTATCAATTCGCTAGGTCTTTGACGTGTCCTTTGTGCTTCCATCATGGCTACAAAAGCTTCAACCAAGGTTTGGGTCTGAAGTTGCAAGATTGGTGCAACAGGTGGTCTTTCGGCTTGTGGAGCCAAAGGTGGTACATGATGTTCGGGTGGCGGTTGTCCTTGAGGATGGACAACAAGTGGAACTCTAGCATCAGAGGCTTCACTATCCTCCTTGCTTTCAGGACCCCAACCTAACTCTCTAAATTCTGCTCCTCTACCTATACCCCTGTTTAGAGGTGGTCGGCCACGTGGTCGTCTTGGATGCATCTATATGGTAACACATTATTAAAATAATATCTTAATACTTGGTATGCATGAATGTCATGTATGCAACACTTTTCACTTCATTTAATTAACTCATATTTTAATAAATTCATTTATTCCATAAATATACCTCACAATGCCATACTTAAATCTTATACCATATATGTATATCCCTATGGATCAACTGAGCTCTGATACCAATCTGTCACACCCAGCCACAACCGGCCGCAGCGTGACAGTGAGGCACTACTTTGGCGGGCACCTAAGCCAAGGTAGCGTCTCACAAAAATAATGATAATGAATAAAGAGTCAAAAGAGAATTACATATTTTAAGTTCTAGATTTCATACAGAAAATATTGACATTTAAAATATACAGATGCATTGCTTAATACAGATACATTGCTTCATATATCAATCCAAACATAACATTTTTGAAAATATCATTCCTACAAACAAAAGAAACAAATTCATGCTCATTATGCAATGCAATACCCTAGTGACGACTGACAATCCGTGGCCGCTTCCGAACCTCCCATGGAGAATTGTACCCTCCTCGGTACCTACTTCCTCTTCGCTTAAAAACATTAAAAAAAATTTAAAGCAAATGAGACAAAAATCTCAATAAGCATTTGTCAACTACATAAAATAATCATACCCGAAATAGCTATATATGTATATATTTACTTTTACCAAAAATCAACTATATTTAAATAAAAACTTAAGTAATCGTTTTTATTCCAACAACATTGAGTTAAAATACCAAAATCCTTGCAAAAACATCTCACAACATAAATAGAAGTAAAATTAGATTATCTCATAAAAATTCCCAAATCATAAGAAACACATATTTATTTCCAAATCATTCATTCTAAAACAAGTTGTATCCAATCTAGAGTTCATCCCCAATTGTACCAAAATCAACAATCACAATATAGTCGAGATATCTCTTACATTGCCTAATCCCGCATGGTCTTACCCAACACTTGCCATACCCGATTAGGTTTGTAAGCTGTGTACACAGGCCATAGCTCTCACTAGATATGGTCTTCAAATAAAACCACCAAACCGAATCACTCTAGATGGATACAAAACATTTCAATTTCAACATCAAAATAGAATTCATACAAAACCACTTCATATAAGCCAAACTTTCGCAAAATCACATTTTCGAGTTCAACAACCCCTTTTCAACACAATATAAGACACTTTGAATTCTTCATTTTTCAAAACATAACTTACAAATATATATATATACCAAGAAATAATTCTGCAATTTTAGGGAAAACACATGCATATACTTAATCATCACAAAAATAACTTCAAACCACCATTTAAGAACTCAATTCACAAAATCCCCAAATTTAAAAATTTCTCACCCAAGAACCCTAATTATAAAATCTGGAAAGCATAAGTATGAATACCTTTATATAACTATATAAATATACTCAAAAACATAAGGGTAGTTGATAATCACTTAATTGAACAAGAAAAATTGAAAAGAACCAACCAAGGATCAAGAAATCTCCCTAAATCTGCCCAGATATAAAATTGTTCTCTAGAACTCGAAATCAAATCTCCACTGTTCAGACTAAAGATTAATGTGTCTAGAAGCTTTAGTTAAAAATTCGTGGTGATCCGACGGTTCAAACTCCGGAAAATTAGATTTTACTAAAACTAGTCAGTTTTTGGAAGTGAAAGAAGAAAGAAGAGAAAATGAAGAACAAGGAGGAAAATGGTTCTCATGAAAATTTCAGCTGAATATCACCTTTTTATAGTGTAAAGATATCACTTTTGGTCCTCATAATACTTTCCTCATTTAATTTCCTCCCCTCCCCCCCCTTTAAAAATTAGTTTCCTCTAAAACACACAAACTAATCTATTTTTCCTAGTTAACCACACCCAACCAAATAAATAATACTCTAATGCTAAAATAACAATTAATATAATTAAACGTGGGGTAATAATGCTAGAAACATAGGACACGGATGTGACGCTACTAACCTCCAAGGGCTAAAAACCGAATCACAAAACTCATACTAAATCACAAATCTTTCATAAATCAATTCATAAGAACATAAAACATTAGGTAATAAATCATCTAACACTCGAGTCAACCACATATCTCTTTCAAAAAATTCTGCCTAAACAATATTCAAGATCATCAACTTTATAGCTCAATCACGTTAATATGTATAACAATTCCAGCAAACTTGATTAATATAAATAGAAAATCTCAAAATCAAACGATACTTTTCCAAGGTTTTTGAATAAAATTTCAAAATTTGCATGTAATTTAGAAATCCATGGGGGATTATCATGCAAGTGTACTAACCTCAACTAGTGGTGGAGCTAGGACTCAGTACTTTAAGGGGCAAAAATAGATGTGAAAAATTTTAATAACATGTATATATTACAATAAATTAAATGATACGAAATCCAACTAACAACTTCATTAATTATTGTTATACAAATATATTTGTACACTTACAAACAATTATTTATCATTAACCGACAAGAATGATGTAATTGTACCACCGGAACTACTAATAAGTGGCAAATAGTTTCTATAAGATCCTAAGTTCTGAAAACGTTGCAAAATGACTTCATTTTCAATGCTATTAAAAGTTTTTTTGTTTCAATGTAACACAATAAGCAATCTCCAATTCGATTGAGCTGATCAGTTTTCACAATATTTATTGCAGAAAAACTTCTTTCAACATAAGATGCTATAATAGGTAAGACCAAAGCCAACTCGATAAGACGATCGAATAAAGGGAAAATAATGTGATATTGCTTCTGCACCGTCTTTATTACAAGAGCACCAACATCACCAAAATTAGAAACTTCTTCATGCAATCTCACAACAAGAATGAAATTTTGAAGTTGACGATTAAGCTCCACTAGCTCAGCAATAAAGAAATCTTTTGAGTATAACTCAACAAGATGCAATAGTCACTCACAGTCAAAATTAGCAAATGAGTTTGAAGGATCAATACATAGTATACAGCTAAGTAAATCTATGGTTGACTTATTGAAACCATTATTCAATTCCAAAGCAACAAAATCAATTGCCTACCATTACATAAATAAATATAATTTAGAATATGAACAAACCAAACACAAATGCCACAATTAGAATAAAAAAAAAAGGGAATCAAGTACCTTTATAAAAATTTCTCTACAAAAATGGAGAAAATGAATCTTTGGTTCTCATCAAGAAGTCTTATACCATGACCTAGAATAATATCTTCTATATTAGGCAAATCAATTTCAACTTCTCCCAACCATCTTGTCTATATATTTGTAAGTTCTCTTTTACCACTTCAACCATACAAATAACATTTGCAATGTTTTGATCTTTTGCTTGTAGAATCTTTGATAGAGTATTTGTCATTCCTAAAATATTCAATATCAACTTTCCAACATACACAAATTCAAAATCAAACATTTTATCCCCAAACTCCTAGCAGTGCCTCAACTTTTTTCATCAACGTAATTTATTGAGTAAAATACTTCTCCCACTGAACTACACATTCCATAAAGTCAGATTAATGTTTTATAGTGAGAAATCCAACGCGTATCACCTGGCCAAGCTAAGCTTATTTCTTAGTTTTTACCCGCTCCTATTGAATCACCTTTTTGTATTTTGTTGATAACTTTTTCATGATGTAGTTGGCATAAAGCGTTCTTCCTTTTACATGAATCTCCAACCATATTCATAATCATCAAAAGATAATCAAAGAATTGACTCACAACATCTTTATCATGTGCGACAGCCATGATCGCTAACTAAAGTTGGTGAGGAAAACAATGAATATAATGTACATGCTTGTTTTCATTTAGAGTCAGTGTTTTAAATTTTGGGATTCTCTTAGTGCAAAACAAAATTAAAACCACAGTGGAAGTGATTTGTCAAGCACTTGAATTCATTCTAGGAATGAATCGAACAGATTATGGAATAGAAACAATAGAAATTACAAGAAAAAGATACAAGTCTCACCTATCCATCCCCGCACAATGAAATTGAATCCAAGAATTTGTCTTTCAGCAAAGTTACTTCACCCTTACTCACACGGATGCCTCACGAACGAATCTTGTGCTAGCGATCGGACGAAAAGGAGCTCTACCACACAAACCCTTACTCGCCAATTTCTCTACACTAAGAGAAGTGGTGGCCGAAATTTTCAAACTAAAAAATTAGGTTTAGGGTTTGGGAAAATGTGCCTTATATACTCTTTATATATTTTAGGTCTTTTCTTAATTAAATTGGATTCTTTATTAATTAATTTAATTTTATTATGACCATGTAATAAAAACAAACTTAATTAATTAAAATTTAATTAATTTAAATTAAATCATCCACAATTTAATTAAGTGATATCTTAAATTAAATATTCCATATTTAATTTTTAAGACAATTTTCATTTATCAATTAAATTACTCTAAGTAATTATTTGATAGACTGAAAATCTATTTTTCTCATAAGCTAATTGTATTAATTTGACTTTACCATAAAGTCTATAAATACAATTAACATAAAGCTTCATATAATATATAACCAATATATATTAAGTCTATAACAATTCCGTTCAGACATCTTTGTGTGTGATCATGTGGGTTAGTCTTATATTGGCAATGGGCCTAAAACCTTAAGGCCCACAAACTGCAAGTGGGTTCTAGCAAACCAAGCAGCTACTCAAATAAGACAAAGACATTAATCTTATGTGAGGCATAAACCCTGTAGTAACTTATACACCCTGTGCCAGTGATATCGATGTCCTGCAAGAGACATGGTAATGTCACTCTCTAAAGCTCCATACTAGTCCTACTCATCAAGTGGCCGGTAATATCTGCTCTGAGTTAACAGAGTGGCATATCCCTACACATTAAGGCTGAGCATCGGTCGATTCGTTAACCAAACCGAACCGAATTATCAGTTAACCGAACCAAACTTTATGTAATAAATAGAACCGAACCAGACCAAACAAGGGTGAAAACCGAACCGAAATTTTTCGGTTCGTTTATTACCAAAATTTGTTATTTTAACCAAAAATAGATAAAGAAAATATTTGAAAATGATTTGTAGGGCAATTATTGAACCATTAATTCATTAATTCATGATTTGGCAGGATTTGGGTTAGGGAGAGTTGGACCTTGGTAATAATGGACTTATACAAAGCCCATCCAACATATATATATATATATATATATATATATATATATATATATATATATAAAATAATTCGGTTCGGTTTCGGTTAAACCGAATTTTTTTACGGAAAAACCGAACCAAACTGAATACCAAAATATTTATAAAATTGTTAACCAGAAAATATTCGGTAACTGAACCAAACTTTTTTTTCGGTTTGGTTCAGTATTGGTATTCGGTTTTACCAAATAGTGCTCACCCCTGCTTCACATGTTACTAGTCCTACAATGGTCACTAACATACCCAACCGTACCTATACATGGCACCTTGTTACAGGCCTATTAGGCGTACATCAAAGCATATGAGCTTACATCTAGGCCTATAGGAATATAAGGTTTAAGGATCCTATACAAGTACTACTTGAGAACCACCTATGATATAAGGACCATGTGGTGTTCTTAAAGTAGATCGATCCAGCACCATGTAACCTAACATGTAGCCATATCCTTAATGACAATCCATGTCCAATGGTTTGTAAGACACCACCATACTATCAAGCCACATGCTAGTCTTTAGTTATTATCATTCCCATGACTCTAACAGACTAGGGATAGTTTTATGACTATGTTTGATTCCTTACTCAAGGTCTTACTGTCTGGAGAACGTTACCGACAAACCTGAGTACAAACACAATCCCTGGATACTTTGTTACTATTAATTGCGTAAGAAATTAATAAAACAAATTATGTCATTATTAATAACACACTAATGTATAATACATGAACCAAAATGTATACTACAAATGAGATACAATGCCTTAGGACTAGGGTATACACTAACATTCAACCCATTAAGCTCTCCACGCATATTAGAAGCCTCATCATAACCTTGACCTCTATGTCTTGAAATAAATAATCCATTTTTCGTAAAGAAATCATCAATGGTATTTTTCAAAGACTGAAAAGAAGTGTCATTAACATGAACCACTCGAAGAAACTGTTCCTAAACTTCTCTATTATTGTCCACAAATCAATGAATAATAGCCATTTGATCCTTCAATGAACTCTCATGGGCCTCGTCAATCAAAAGAGAAAGAACTTGTCTCCAATCTCATATAAAATCACTTTTCTTATTTCCATTACATAAGATTCTATAATTTCTCTTTGAATTATAGAGGAATTTAATTGATTATTTTTAGGAGCTGTTTACATTACCTTTTATACTTCTTCATTACGCTTACATTCCTAGGGCTGAGTACAGGGCCAATAGTTCCAGAGATCTTAAAAGCTCCGCAGCCAAATCTCCAAAATCAGTCCCCAAAATATAATTCTAGGTATTTTCTTTGAGACAAGACAATTTGGAGATTCAGATATTTGGAGCCGGTTCAATCCAATACAGATACATAGAGATTACCTGTAAAATTCTTAAAAGAAAGGTTTTAAAAATTATTTTAATATCAAATATACATCACTAATTACCATTTTAGAAAATATCTAAAATTATAAAATATTACTTCACAATCTAGCCTACTACAAATACACTATATTTTAGACATTTTTCGTTATTCAAATCTACTAATTTCAAAACACTACAAATTCATTTTGTTATGTGCTTTGCATTTGTATGCTACACTGACCACTTTTCATCATATCTTGCTTAATCTCTTTAGTCCTTTCTATCATACAAATTAATTCACAACTTTGATTAGTCATTATACTCGGAAAATGGAAAATTTTAAATATCAAGATAATAAACTCATCCAGTTCCTAAGTATCAATTAAATACAAATGATAAAAAAAGAAGAAGTTATAATCAAATATCACTAGCAGTGGATGATTTCTCACATGGTGGTTTTATATTAACTCTAAGATTTCTCACCTGCTGGCAGTTTTTCTATTAACCACAATGATGTGTGATGACACTTGTTATATTAACCCTAATTATGTGCTTAGTGCCCATATTAGTCAAGTGACTTTATCACAAAAGAAACTTGATAAACAAGAAGACAAACATCAACCTACCATCCAAAAACATAAAAGCAAGCTTTTTTAAATCATTGGAGGAAAATCTTGAAATACATATTAGACTTGAGAATTCACATGTGAAGTATTAGAATAGATCATAAAGTTTTACTTGCAGATGCATAATTTCAAGTACAGAACATGATATCTCAAAAACTTTAGGATTATTTCCATAAAATCTCATTCACTTTCCTTCATGAGTAGTGAGTAATGACAAGCAAAATATCATATAAGCCTTACTTCACAAAAAGTTACCTTTAGGCTTCAAAATATATATTACATATAAAAAGATAACTTGCCAATCATATAACATTTTTAGTTATGATCACAGCTTAAAACTCATGCTAAAATTAAAAAATGGACAAGTCATCTAATATTATTAGTAATGATAACAACCCACAAATCAAGTTAAAATTAAAAAATATACAAGATTGTATCACTTAGTAGATGGACAATATAGTAGCCCTAGCAAAAATGTTTGCAACCATTTCAGGATTCTTTTTAATGTCTACAAAAGCCAAAAAAAAAAAAAAAAAATAGCAAATGTTGTTAACAAGCAAAACTAAGTACTTCAGATATTACAAGAGTTAAAGAGAGACTTTACCAGACTAAAAAATTTCTTGCTCTTCAAGTTGGATTGGATCACTTGTATTTATTAACCAATTTTGACAACAAATGAGTACTTCAGCTATTGCAGGAGTTAAAGAGCTACAAAGGTTGTCCAATGTCCTTCCACCGGTACTAAAAGCTGATTTAGATGCTATGATAGAACACTGAATTGCTAAAATATCTTTGGCAACCTTAGATAAAAGAGGATATCTTACACAATTGATCTTCCACCACCCTAAATTCAGTTGTGCACTTTTTAGATAATCCTCTAAGTACCTCTTCCAACTCTAACAAAATTGATGACTTAATATTCTCAACTCTAACTCTAACAATATAACTCCTTGATATTATCAACTCTAACAAAATATTCATCAATTTCATCACTATCAAGCAATTTATCAGCTTCTTCACTAGATTTTGAAGCTTCTTTAGGGGCACCATTTTCTATTTCATTCAATAATCTGTAACCATCTATCAGGTCATTCATAACCTGTTTTACTTTTGCCACTAGTTCCTTTGTCACACTTTCATTTTAGAAGTTTATGTATTTAACTAAAAGATAATCCATTTTGTATCTTGGATCAAGAACCACTGCTATGAACATACACACGTTTGTCTTTACTACTCATTTTATCGCTCATCATTTTCAACGATGAATCTTTACTACTTCAGCAATTTTTCAAATTTTTCAAAATTTGCATGATTTCAAGAAAGTACATGTTAGCAGTTGAGTAGGATGAACCAGACAATTTACAAGTAGCATCATAAAATCTTTTACGAAACTCACAAAGATTTTTAGCATTTACCTAATCCTCCTCAAAAGGCATTATATCCTTAACATTATACATATAGACATTGTTCTCATACCCTAACTTGTGAAAGCTTTTTGGTACCCCTAATGCAACTTCTAACATCAAATAAGTGATGTTTCATCTAGTAGCACAATCAAACAATAATGCTCTTTGGTATTTAACTTGCACAGATTCACAACATGTGTTAAACAAATCAAACCTTTGGGGACTACTTCTAATGTACTTCACACCATTTCTTAATCTTCCTTTAGATTCATCAACCATTTTGATACCATCTTTAATAATTAGTAGAAGGATGTGAACACAATATCTCATATGAGATGCATCACCACCCAAAACAAAACCATTTTTCATTGTTGATCTTTTCTTTAACTGTTGAATAGCAATATCATTAGATGAAGCATAATCAACAGTAATACACATAACCCTTTTAAAACCCTATTCTTCCATGCAAGAATCAATAATATTTCCAATATTCACCCCTTTATGACTCTTAATGACACAAAAATTAAGAATTCTTTTTTGCATACACCATTCACTATCAATGAAATAACTGGTTAAACATAGATAAGATATATTTTGAATACTTATCCAATTATTTGTAGGTATTGACACCTTTTGACACTGAGATGCAAGTAAAACTTTTAATTTCTTTTTCTCTTGTAAAAACTAAAGAGTAACAATCACTTCTAACAACAAATCTAGATGGAACTTGAAAATCAGGAAGATTTCTAACACTGAATTTCTTAAACCCTCTTTCAAAATGTAAAGTTATTTAGTCTTTATCCTTTTTCTTATGTGCTTCTAATAACTGGTTTTGCATTGGACACTTTTTACAAGTTATTATTAAATGTTTCCATAAATCTGACATGTCTGATTTAGAGTTTCATTGGTGATCTGATAAGTGCATAAGATGTGTTTAATTTGCCTTTGTTTATAAGCTTTAATTACTGTATTTTTGGTTAACTTAGGTGGATTTACTTCATTTTGTGTTATGATTCGTACTAGGGACATTGAAGATAAAATTGAGCTTAAAGTGTTGATTTTAAAGCTTGAAGTGTCAAAGAGGGAGAGCTGTCGAGTCATAACCCTTGAACATGGCTTGCGGTGTGCTACTGATGCTGAAAAGTTGACCAAAAAACTATTTTTGCATAAGCCAAAAGCATGGCTTAGGGGAGGTACGAATTTTGAAGTTATTATATGGGTTTAGGAGACTTCCTTATTAGTTTTATTTTATTTGTATTAGTTTTTAATTCTATTTAGGATATTCTCTAATTTTTCCTAATTAGAGTTGCATTCTACTTAGGATTTTATTTCTTTCTCCTTTACAAATTCTATAAGGGGAGTCTTTTTCTTCTTCTTAGGGATAGTTTATAGTTTTAGTTTTTTAATTTTTTTTCTTTCTCTCATGAAGAGATAATTTTCTCTTCTAGCTAAGGAATTTTTAATATTGGAACCTCAATTGTGAGATTATTTTGGTCTTCATCTATTTCATCTCTTTCAAGTATTTATTTATTTTCTGTTTTTATTCGAACTGAATACATAATCAAATATGTAATTCAATTGATATGCTAATTTAGATATTCAAATCCATAATTGTTTGAACTATCTAATACTAGTAGCAAGACATGATTTTGATTCTATGTTGTGAACTTAAATAATCTTCTTTAAATAATCCCGTTTATGCGATTGTTGAGTTGAATTTGCCTCTCTAGTTTGTTAATGCAATCAGATGAGTTAAATTTTAAAGTTTGTTTGGAACTGTTTATTTGATTAGAGATAATTAATGAGCTTCTCTTGATTATCTATTCGACAAGGAAAGATAGGTGATTAGATCTTATCAATAACTATAACCAATTTACTTAATAAGATTTGAAACTATCTTTTGTGATCAATGAGAAATTTGTTATTTAATTCCAAGACTTGAATATCTCTATAGCTGGAAATCTTTCTCCTTTTATTTCCTTAAATTTTAATATCTTTTTATTTATTTCAATAGTTTAGTTACATTCTTCACAAAATCCCGATCTTATTTTCTCTTCTTTTTATTTAAAAGGAATAATCAACCAATCCCTGTGGAAATGATCCTACTTCACAATACTACAAAAATTTGGTTTTTGAGAGTAGGTATTTTGGTGTGCTCGGCACACATCATGATCTCTTTGACACCATACACATTTAGCTATACTTGTTTCTTTGCCATTAGAATCAAAAAGTTTTTTCAAAATATTTCCAAATATCAGAGTGTTAGTTGGATTACCTTTTATATTGGAGAAGAAGAACTAGTTTGATTGTTTGTGGCATGAGGCATGTTATTGGCTTTGTTATAAGTCGAAGATGGCATCTTGGTTGGGACGACATTTTTTAGAGGTTCTTTTCATTTCCTACTAGTATCAGCAGATCATTCAATTCTAGCAAAAATATATAATCAAGGAAAAAAAAATAAATAAAAATAATCCTAGATATAAGGATACGAAAATATGAACTAATAACATCAAGAATTTGAATTAAAAGATATATACAGACTAGAAAGCTCAAAAAATAAGATACCTCCAATACCTTCAAAAGAGTTTCCAGTCTTTTGAATTTTGTTTAGAGGTAGTGGTTCCCTCCTTTGCCAATTATATAATTCATCTAATCCATTTGGATATTTATTTCATTAAATATAGGGAAAATATGACCAGTCTGTAGATAAAGGGCTGTGTTTCAAAATGTTAAAAAAGCATGACTCGTGATTTGGCAATTTTGCAGATCAATGGTTTATCATCCAATATATTCCCCTAAAACTCTTTTATAATTCAAAATTTTATCTGAAATTTTTCAAGTTTGTTGATTAATGTATAATGGATGTTGGTGTGGAAACTTGAAACTTTTCGGATAGTACGTTTATTTTTATTAATTAATAATGAAAAAAATATAAAAAATCATAGAAAATATAAAAATTTCTAAAAAATATCCAAAATTTGAAAGTTTGTTAATTAAAATACAATAGACTTTGGTGTGAAATGTTGAAATTTTTCTTTTTGAATGTGAGTATATTTTTATTAATTAATAATGCAAAAAAATAAAAATAAAATAAATCATAAAAAATTGAAAAATTGTTGAAAAACATCCAAAAAATATATGCACATTGCATAATAACTTTACAACAATTTTTAAAAATTTAGATATTGTTCGGTAAATTTTCTTTTTTTTTTTTTATGATTTTTTTTCATTTTTTTTATTATTAATTAATAAAAATATACCCACTTCCCAAAAAAGTTTCAAATTTTCACACCAAGGTCCATTGTACTTTAATCAGCAAACTTGAAAATTTTTATGTGAAATTTTGAAGGATAAGAGAGTTTTAGGGGAGTGTATTGGATGACAACCCTTAATCTGTAAAATCGCTAAACCTCGTATCATGCTTTTGTATTGTTTCGAAATACATCCCTTAATCTGCAAATCGACCAAACCATGAGGTTTTTCTTTTTTTTTTTTACTTTTCCCTCAAATTTATTTAGACCATAAAGATTTTGCTTTATTATTGTGATAGCTGTTAATTAATTTGTTGCCTTAAAGTTCCATGTATTTATATATGATTCATTGTGAAATAGCCTCTCAACCCAACTTCGTATTCTTTAGACTTCTTTATTGACATGATTAGAAAGTTGTAATAGTTACTGACATCGATTTCTTTAGCATAATTGGGAGAAAGATGAGATTAGGGCACTCAATTAATTTATATCAAACACTAGCTAGATTACTTGTCAAGATTAAGCCTACCAAGGAGATTCTGACACTTTTTTATCAGTTATGCGAACTGTCTGGGTTCTTAGAAACAAAGAAGAAATCAGAGAGAAACAAAGAGATACCTCTAATCAGTCGTGCATGAGACTGGCGATTTTGAACTGGCTGTTGTTATGGTAGTATTGGTGTCCGGATTTGCATGGTCTAAAGTCACCAGTTTTAGAGAAGTCGAGCTTGGTTTTTGCTGAGGCGAAGAGGAGCGATGAGTTTGCGAGAGAGAGAGAGAGAGAGAGAGAGAGAGGAGAGAATGGTTGTCGATGGCAACATGGCCGAATGTGATCACCGAAAAGAAAGAGAGACATGGGTGGTGGCTTTAGAGAGATCTGAGAGAAGTGAAAGATTAGGGTTAGGTTAGTGTTAAGGATGCTTTTATACCATGTGTGATGTGTCCATGTGTTTTATTTATATTCTAGGGTGAGAAATTGGGTCAAATATAAATTTCGATATTCATAAATTAAGTATAGATTTTAATGCTTTGATAAAATTTAGAAATTTAATTGACTTAATTGTAGATAGTGTTAAAATCTTTATTTTGTTGTAATATCCTGAAAAAAATTATTTTTTTCCTATTCTATTTCTTATTAATTTTATGTTACAATTAAGTTAAAGATTACAGCAAAAGAATTATAAATCATTTAAACCTTGTGAAATAAATTATGAAGTAGAATTTTGAAATGCTTGAAAATAGCAATTAGGAGTATTTTCTTTTTTTTTTCTTTTTTTTTTTTTTTTTTTTTACTTCTATGTAATAGGGATGGAAAAAAATGATAAAGATTAAATTAAGATAGAATTGAAATTTTTATTTCTTTAATCTATTTTTACTTGATTAGATTATGAATTGAAAAATCGAAATAAGTAGGGTATAAGAGTAAAATATAATAATAAAATTAATAGTGAAATTGAAATTTACATCTAAGATACAAAATGACTCAATTTAGAAGTAACTAAGATGAGCTAATTAAGGCATTCATTAATGGAATTATTGTTAAATAGGTTAATGTTATGCCATATAATCGTTGTCCTTACACATTGCTTACCATGTCTTGATGATGTGACATTTTAGTAGATTATGATTGATGTAAATTGAATATCTAAAAGCTTGTATTGCCTCTTTAACTAAATTAAATGATGGAGGAACAAATTGCACATCTTGAAAAATATGTAGAAAAGCAAAGTCATTAGCTATATATTTTGTTTTGTTTTCTTTACTTTTCAAACTTTTTCAAGACATACTTAGATTTCTCAATTAATTTAACAAATCAAGTTTTTATTTTATATTTATGGATGATAAGAAATTATTAACTTTATATTTATTAAAAGGATAAATAAAAAATGTTTCTTTCTTTCATTTTTCATAAGCAGAAGTAATTGTCACAATCCATCTATCGGAACGTAACCGGCGCTAGGGAACGAGTAAGCATATTGCCATCGAAACCCGCAGCAAGCCTTAAAACTATAATCAATATTAAAAACACATTTATACAATAATTAAATTCATCATACTTGTCACATTAAATCCATTTAATGTACACATCTTGACACATAGTCGACAATCTAGTATTACAGTCTAAAATATAATACATTAAATACGATCAATAATAAACCTACGTAATAAGGATAACGATACCACCCAGAGGAAGGTCTTGGGCTGTAACTCACTTCTAGTCACCTGAAAAATTTAGTGAGTCAGACCTCCCTTAGTGAATTAATTATATATAATGCATGAGTAATTTAACATTCATCCAGACACAATACTATACATGTGTCTATATATTATACAAGTATTCACACACATGATTTCTGTAAAACAAATAATAAATCAATATATCAATATATTAATAAGTGGTTTCTATACGTTATGGACCCTAAACCTCAATACCCAACATATCATAATCTACATAGCCACCAGGCTCTCTTAAATCCAATGACTGGGGGACTGAGAATAATTCAACCAAACCGGCACCCAGTAGCCTAGAGGATCGAGAATAATTCAACCGAACCCATACCCAGGCTCACTTAATTCCAATTCCATCATATCATATAGCCCGAGAATAACTCAACCGAGCTTATCCATAGTCCATATCACCATCGTATTCATATCCCATAAACGCGATAATACATGTGCACACAAGGTCCTGATGCTGCTTACAAGAAAGTATGTCCATAACATGTATTTAAACTACAATTGAAAATATATAAAAATATAAATATAGGAAATACTCTTCTCAAAATAATTATAGTAATCTCGTAGTAGAAATACACTTTGAAAACATGTCATGAATGCAATGCTAAATTAAAAATGTAAAACATATAATTAACTCATAGATTTCTCCTAGCTGACGAATCCTAATTTTACGGTGCTGCTGCTCCGTCTACAGGTTCATGTCTCACCGGAAACAGTTCCTGTCACTGGAAAAATTGAAACTTGTCTAACGAATCTCCGATCCCCAAAAAAAGGCTCTTGTATATACTGATTACCAACCTACCCAAAGGTTTTTCAGCATTCTGAGTCCATTCCTAGCGTCAAATTTGTGAAATTATGAGCAAACGGTAGCAAATCGACATGGGCAGCCAACATCATGAATTTTCTTCCTTTAATATCTCTCCAAAAACTCAATTTCTCCTTCTTTAACTTATATACACTTGTAGTACGTGTTAAAAGCTTCATTTCGGTATGAAGATTGTGAAAAACCAATAAGAAATGAGAGAGAATTTGATGGTTGAATTTTAAAGGTAGAAAAGGTAAGAAGAAAAGAAAAGAAAAATGAAGAAGAAGAGAAGAAGGCTGGGTTCTTAGACCAGCCAAGAAAAAATAAAGAAGAAAAAGAAAAAATCCCAAAGTTTTATAATTTATCATTAACTCTCTTAAAAAAAATATATAGGCATATATACATGTAAGCATTTCATTTGAGTATTCACAACATAAATAATTTAGGGTGTTACATTCTCCCCCCTTAAAGAAATTCATCCTCGAATTTAAAATTAGAGGACTAACCTTATGATTGAAATAGGTAAGGATATTTGTTCTGTATCTCCCATTCTGATTCCCAAGTACATTCGTCCATGGAGTGATTGCTCCATAACACCTTCACCATTAGAATTTCTTTGATTTAAAGTTGACGAGTCTGTTGATCAACAATTGCCACTGGTTGTTTCTCATACGATAAGTCGCTACTAACTTCTATAGTTTGAGAATGGAATGAGATGGATCAAGTACAAATTTCCTCAACATTGATTCATGAAACACTGGATGAACTTGTGATAGATTAGGAGGCAATGCCAATTGATATGCCACTTCACCTACTTTCTTCAAGATCTTGAATGGTCCGATGTACCGTGGTTCCAACTTTCCCTTTTTGCCAAACCTCATAATTCCTTTCATTGGTGACACTTTAATAAATATATACTCTGTTTCCATGAATGTTACATCCTTCCTCTTCGGATCTGTTGGAGATTGTGCCCTAAGGCCAATATTGGATTATGTAATTTGACTTCTAAGATTAATCTAGTGTAGATTAATATTATCATTTATGTTTGTATGTTAGCATTTATGATAAGTATCCATGAATAAATCGTGTTATTCTAAATATCCCTAGTCGATTGTTATTATGGGAATAATAACAAACTAAGACTAGTGTGAGTGATAATGGATATTCATAAGATGAATATAGTGTATACAGATACAGATTATACTCACGGGTAATATGTTAGAGAACATGTTACTGGAGACCCACTATGAGATCAAGTTCATGGTCATGTGTCACAACTGATCTTGATTATAGTAGTGTCATTAGCTGATTCCTTTGACCTGAGGTCACCATTGATTCCGAGATGAACTCATGTTGTGCTTTGACGCAGTCAAACGCTGCTTGTAACAGAGTAGTTATAAAGGCTGTGATTGGGTACAATATGACTCATGCTTTGGGATGTGAGTGACAGATATGGGATTTTGTCCCTCTCTATCAAGAGAGCGATATCACTGGGCCCCTCGATAAGTAAGACTGTTAAATGCATGGCCGTGCTCAAATAATTGATAGAGTATCAATTGATTTGTCTAAACAGTTTACTTTGAGATCGAGAAAGCATATGATTAATTATATAAGATTGACAAGTGTACCATGTCTTATGATTAATCATGATATCAAAGAGACAAAAGGGAATATGACATTCTATAAATAGGTATTGGATCATTCCAATCATGTTAATTGGGTAGTCGTAATGGCTTGCTAGAGTCCGCTTGTGACCTATAAGGACATTATGGTAATTTCCTTATTGCCAATTAATATGAACCTATGGGGTCACACACAAAGAGCAAAATGAAGTTCATCTTTTCGGGTATAAATTATTATTGGATAATAATTTATGAATGAGAAAGAGAATAAATATATATATAATGATATATATATTTATATATATATATGTATATATAAATATTAATATGATTAATATTGCATAAAGTATGCTACATATTATAATTTAATTATATAGAGATATAATTAATTATAATATCAATATACATATGTGTATGATGGAGAATGGAATTGATTTAATATTAATTGAGAATTAATATTAAGTTGTGTGGGTTAATTTATAATTATAACTAATAAGGGTATTAAGTTATAATTATAATTAAGTTTAATGGATATAAAAGGAAGTTTTATAACCTAAAATCTCTAACCCTAGCCTACACATAAGATGCAGTTTCTCTGCAGCCTCCATGGAGCCAGCCGACTTCACCCTTCTCCTTCACCCAAGGTTTTCGAAACTTTGGCTTTTCCATTCGAAGAATCGTTCTTCAATCCCGGCGCTAGCACGCGGTGAATGAATTGCTCCGTGTGGATCAACCGTAGAGGGAAGCTACTTTGGTTCCTAATTGATTCAAAACCTACAAAGAATTAAGGTAATTCTTTAACCCTCCTTCCAATTCAATGCAATGTACATGGGTCCTTGGTGGGGATTAATCCTTTTATTTCCGCTGCGTATTGTTTTTGTGCGATTAAATCCCCAACAGTGGTATCAGAGCCACTTGTGCATTGGTTGAATTGGATTTGTTATTTTGATTAGATCAAAATTGCAAGTTAGGGTTGTATGATCTTGATTTAGGGTTCTATGTTATTGTGAATAACATTTTTGATTTGATTTGGAAGTTAATCATTATGAATGATTTGTTTTACACTTGATTTGGATCATTTGGGGGCTGAAAATTCTGGGTTCAGCTTGTTGGCACGCCGGCGTGCTGGCATGGCACGGCGTGCCAACTGGAAATTGTTTCCAGAAAATGAACCAGAATGGTGGCACGCCGGCGTGCCAACCTTGGCACGGCGTGCCACCTGGGAATTTTCAGAATGGCTTGTTTTTCGCGCGACGTGCTGTTTGTTTGACAAATGCAACTGAGAAGCAGCTTGGGGGCACGACGGCGTGCTGGATCGGCACGCCGTGCCAACTGATTGGCACGCCGTGCCAACATGAGTGGCACGCCGTGCTCCCTTGATGCTGCGCGCAGCATTGGATGCTGCAGTGCGCGAAAAATTTTTTGCCTGCGGCGCTTGCTTCGCAACAGGGGCTACCGCCCCGTACCCCCGTCCAACTCAGCAGCGAGTTGGATCGCTGGAGTTTGGGTTTGGTGTTCTTCGTTTAAGTGTGGAAATTGTTTCTACATATTTACGATTTTCCAATCAATTATTTATAAATGCAATGAGATTGTGTTTTAGCGTTTTGAACCCTAAATCTTGAAGATTTTATGCATGGTGTTTTGGTATGGTTTTTGGACCCCATGGATGGTTTTGTTTCTTTTGGTTTTATAGATGTAAGGTTTTGTATAAATACGGCCTGCGAGTCGTTTGTATTTATGTAACCTTATTTTTCTAGATAAATTGTATAGGATGCAATTTATTGTTTGTAAATTTTATTTTACTAGAAAATTGTATAGGATGCAATTTTGTAATATATGTAAATCCATGAGATGGTGCCAAGGAACAAAGACGTGAAGACGGATCCAAGGGGTGCGGCTTTGCTGTGACCATGCGATGGTTACAACCACCTAGGAAATGACCTGTTGATTTTCATATTGGCCTATGAAAATCAATGTAGATAAAACCATACCATAACACGGTTTTGAGTCTTATGCATGTTATATTTATTTTATGCCATAAGATGCCATGTTAATAAATATTGATGCATGTTAGAAATTATTTTGCATATGATGCAAATGTTTATATATATGTGTAAATGCATGCCTTGTTTCTTTTAGATGCCATGTGATGCCATGCTAGATTGCATGCTTAACATATGTATGACATAGGATGCCATGCTAATTAGTATTAACAAATGTATGTTTAATATTAATGCCATGAATTGTATGAGATACAATTAAATCACAGGATTTTATAAACCCTAAATAAACTTGAGAAGTTTATATTTGCCACCCAATTACGTATAACACTAGTCAAGTACTATGTTCGCATCATGGTAGCCACGCCAAAGCGGGTACGCATGTTGTGACCTTAGCGAAGCGATAATATGAGAAATGGTGATTCTCATTGTGTTGTAATTGGTTTAACAAAGGGTTAATCAAAACGGTGTTTGAGCCCGAGGCAAAGATGAGATGAGTAACATACAATTAAATATGATATATGATATCATGCATCTCATAAATTAGAAGAGTTGCATAATGATGCAATTGGCAAAGAAGTGCACATCCAAAATATGTTTAAATGGTTTAAAGCATGATTTTGAGTCTTTGCCTACCGAAATTATATTTAATCATAGGGACATGCCAAAGCAGTGCTATGGTTAAGTATGGATTTTGGATCTTCACCCACTTAAATATTTTAAAGGGTTTTATAATTTAAGTGGGAGCATTTAAATAAAAATCTTTACACGCTTTATTATAGTTATGATTGCTATTACCATGATCTCGATTGTTATTGAACTTTGAGAATTGTTCTCAAATCAAAAGGAATCATATGTTCTCAATAATCCTTTTGCCCAATGAACCACTAGCAATTGTAACATGAGTATAAAAGATGCTTACTTGAAGCATCGAAGGGACTCTGTTTAAAATTTATTATCTTACACTTGCCACCAATTCTTCCGCACGTGGAAGTTTTACTTGAGGTATATGATACATCACAAATGGAAATGTTCCATCAGTTAGTGAGCAAGAAAAGATAAGTGTTTGAGGCAACAATTTCTCATTGGCCTCCAAAAGGCATTGAGATGTGATCTTGAATTCATTATTTGATAGTCATTGGTGATGAACTATCATTTGAATGACATGGGGAAAATTGTGAATTAGTTGCATAGGATGCAAAAGAATGTTAAGTTATCCATAAAGGATAAGCCCGCCTCGCATTGTGTGCTTATGGTTCAAAAGGAAAAGGATAAAAGAAAGGTCGAAAAGCATAAAGACCGAAAGGTTCGGGTGAAAGTGCTTTAAAGGCCAAAGCTGTTGGCATAGAGAGATCTCCAAAAGAAGGGTGTTGCCATTTCTAGAATGAATCGTTCATTAGAATGGAAATAGCAAACTTTGTTTGGAGAACTATAAGAAGATGAAAGGCAGTAAGACTGCTACCTTAAGTATTTATTAACTATTCTACTTTTGTTTCTATATCAAAGGTATTAGATACCAGTTGTGGATCTCATATTAGTAGAATATGATGAATCGCAACTTGAATAGAAACCTTATGAAGGTGAAAGGTAGAATGCGAATAGGCAAGAGAAGCAAAGGTTGTTACTCAAAGGTTATGAACTTTTACATGTGAGTTACGAACTCTTGTTGCCTATTG
This sequence comes from Euphorbia tirucalli, assembly GCA_039660915.1. Taxonomy (NCBI): domain Eukaryota; kingdom Viridiplantae; phylum Streptophyta; class Magnoliopsida; order Malpighiales; family Euphorbiaceae; genus Euphorbia; species Euphorbia tirucalli. The sequence continues at coordinate 22,214,711 of CM077639.1, forward strand.
AGCTTGTTGGCTTAAGTAAACAAATGTTGTTTATTTTGTAATTGTGAATTATAAACTTTATAAAGACATGATTATGAAATGTAGATTTACATAATTGTCTTTATATGTGGAGCCCATCTGTAACATAAATACTGTAAGGATCGAATCAAATAGTTTGATTAAACCTATTTTGGCAATGTTGTCTTGGAGACATAAGCAAAGTCGCATTACGAAACTCCATGAGAATGGACTTTTGGATTCATGAGATTATGAATCATCTTGAATCATGCGAATGTTGTTTATTGTAAAAGATGATAAAGTTGTTCTTTGCTAAAAGTAGTTAAAGAATAATCGATTTATTAAGCATTATACATGTGGATGTATATGAATTATAAATCAACTGCTAAAGGAGGTTTTAATACTTCATTATTTTGTGGAACTTTTCACTAGATAAGTGTATCTAATGAAACACGAGTTTGGAACTTTTGAAGTGTTCAAAAGCTTGTAAAAGGAGTATGAAGTATATTGACAAGATAGTAAAGTCACTTAGATATGATCCGAGTGGTGAATATTTGAGTCAAGATTTTGACAATCATCTTAGAGATTGTGGGACTGTCTCACAATTGACTCCTCCAAGTACGCCACAAAGTATGTTGTGTCGAAAAGGGAGTAGTCGAACTCTATACAGATATAGTTCAATCTATGATGAAGTCAAGATTGATCATCGTTTTCTCGAAAATATGCCATTAAAGCAGCTGTGTATATTGTGAACCAAGTTCCGTCTAAAACAATTCATGAATCAACATATGAGATATGGTTGGGTAAGAGACCCAAATTGTTTCATTGAATAAGTTTAGGGCTGTAAAGCTTATTTCGAATAAGTTGGCACCTAAATTTAAATGTCGTATTTTGGATTACTCAAAAAGAAAATAGGAGTTGTTACTCCTGTGTTTCTTTGGGATACAAAATAGTTGTAGCTAGAAATGGTTTCCCCTTGAAGAGGGAGTTAATTTCTAGAAGAGTTAGTGGGAGTAAAGTACACCTACAAAACTCGTAATTCACAAAGTGACATTAACGTTGAAGAGGAACATGGAAATGGTTTCATGATCATTGTTGAAATTACACAAGTCCAATGAAAGTCTAGTAGAATACGACATGAATAGGAGAGATATGGATTTCTCAAAATCATGATGTAGTTTTACTAGATTGGAATAAGTCTTCTTTTATGAAGAAGCAATGTTAGATTTTGAATCTAATAAGTGACTTGATGCTACAAAGGTTGAAGATAAGTCCATGTCTGACAATCAAAGTATAGACTTTGATAAATCTTTTAGAAGATGCATATGCAATGGTTGCAAGTGAGTTTTCAAATTGAAAACCGACATGAATGGTGATCTTCAAACTTATAAAGCACGACTAGTGACAAAAGGGGTAATAAACAAGTTCATAGTAGTGACTATGAGGATACGAACAAATTCATAGTAGGACTATGATAAAATCCTTTTTCGTCATTAATCATGATCAAGTCAAATTGAGTTCTTGTTGCCACATCCGCATAATATGATTATAAAATATGGCAAATGGATATCAAAATCTGTTTTCTACGTGAAAACATGATTAAGGATGTGTACGTGACACAACCCAAAGTTTTTGAGCATCCAAAGAATTCAAATAGCGTATGCAAGTTTCAAAGATTCTTATAAGGATCGAAACATGCATCAAATAGTTGGAATCATAGTTTTGATAAAGAAATCAAATGGTTTGATTTTATCAAAAGGATGATGAATCTTGTGTTTCAAAAGGATCAGTGGGAGCATATCGGTATTCCTAACGCTATATGTGGATGACATATGGCTTGTTGGAAATAACATTCTTACCTTGCAAGAAGTAAAATCTTGGCTAAGAAAGTAATTTCGGTTAATGTTATAAGCATGACTGCCTGTGTTCTTGAAATTGGAATCTATACAGATAGATCTAAAAGAATGTTTTGGCTTAAGTCAAAGCATTGAAAGCGTTCAATATAAAAGACTTAATAGAAGCTTGCTTATGTTAACTGTGTAAATAGTTGCACATATACAACTGATTGCAATTAGTTGCAATATATCAGTCGAGATCTAGTATTCTCTTAAAAAGAGAAGTTATGATTTTGAAAGGTTCAAAATCAAACGTTATAGCTAAATATCTATAATAGCAGCCAAAGTATACAGTTACATGTGATGTAAAGAAATTTTGGATGAAGAAGTTCATCAAAATTTTATGTTTTTGTTCTAAGCATTGCTTATCCTGTGAGACTATTGTAGGGACAATAGTTCAATGCGTAAGAACCTTGTATGACACAAGCATATACTTAGGCGTTTTTCACTAATTTAGAGAGGCTGTCTCTAAAGAGAGAGTGAATATGTGTAAAGTAGCAACGGAAGCGAAAATTAATAATTCATTGACAAAGACTCCTGCATGAGTGAATACATGAAAGTCATGTAGGTCAATGGGTATAAGATACATGTATGATTGGCCATAGTGCAAGTGGGAGATTGTTGGAGATTGTGCCCTAAGGCCAATATTGGATTATGTAATTTGACTTCTAAGATTAATCTAGTGTAGATTAATATTATCATTTATGTTTGTATGTTAGCATTTATGATAAGTATCCATGAATAAATCGTGTTATTCTAAATATCCCTAGTCGATTGTTATTATGGGAATAATAACAAACTAAGACTAGTGTGAGTGATAATGGATATTCATAAGATGAATATAGTGTATACAGATACAGATTATACTCACGGGTAATATGTTAGAGAACATGTTACTGGAGACCCACTATGAGATCAAGTTCATGGTCATGTGTCACAACTGATCTTGATTATAGTAGTGTCATTAGCTGATTCCTTTGACCTGAGGTCACCATTGATTCCGAGATGAACTCATGTTGTGCTTTGACGCAGTCAAACGCTGCTTGTAACAGAGTAGTTATAAAGGCTGTGATTGGGTACAATATGACTCATGCTTTGGGATGTGAGTGACAGATATGGGATTTTGTCCCTCTCTATCAAGAGAGCGATATCACTGGGCCCCTCGATAAGTAAGACTGTTAAATGCATGGCCGTGCTCAAATAATTGATAGAGTATCAATTGATTTGTCTAAACAGTTTACTTTGAGATCGAGAAAGCATATGATTAATTATATAAGATTGACAAGTGTACCATGTCTTATGATTAATCATGATATCAAAGAGACAAAAGGGAATATGACATTCTATAAATAGGTATTGGATCATTCCAATCATGTTAATTGGGTAGTCGTAATGGCTTGCTAGAGTCCGCTTGTGACCTATAAGGACATTATGGTAATTTCCTTATTGCCAATTAATATGAACCTATGGGGTCACACACAAAGAGCAAAATGAAGTTCATCTTTTCGGGTATAAATTATTATTGGATAATAATTTATGAATGAGAAAGAGAATAAATATATATATAATGATATATATATTTATATATATATATGTATATATAAATATTAATATGATTAATATTGCATAAAGTATGCTACATATTATAATTTAATTATATAGAGATATAATTAATTATAATATCAATATACATATGTGTATGATGGAGAATGGAATTGATTTAATATTAATTGAGAATTAATATTAAGTTGTGTGGGTTAATTTATAATTATAACTAATAAGGGTATTAAGTTATAATTATAATTAAGTTTAATGGATATAAAAGGAAGTTTTATAACCTAAAATCTCTAACCCTAGCCTACACATAAGATGCAGTTTCTCTGCAGCCTCCATGGAGCCAGCCGACTTCACCCTTCTCCTTCACCCAAGGTTTTCGAAACTTTGGCTTTTCCATTCGAAGAATCGTTCTTCAATCCCGGCGCTAGCACGCGGTGAATGAATTGCTCCGTGTGGATCAACCGTAGAGGGAAGCTACTTTGGTTCCTAATTGATTCAAAACCTACAAAGAATTAAGGTAATTCTTTAACCCTCCTTCCAATTCAATGCAATGTACATGGGTCCTTGGTGGGGATTAATCCTTTTATTTCCGCTGCGTATTGTTTTTGTGCGATTAAATCCCCAACAGATCAGCATAACTTTTCTGTCTACTAAAAGCTGTTTGTAATCTTTGACGAATAATCATAACTTTTTCTGAAGTAATCTATATCAACTTCGGGCCAATAAATTTCCTTTCACTGACTTCTTCTCAACATAAAGGAGATCTACACTTCCTACCATATAGTGTTTCATATGGAGCCATTTCAATGCTTGAATATTAGCTATTGTTGTAAGCAAATTCAATGAGAGGCAAGTGTGCATCCCAATGACCACCAAAATCTAGCACACACGTTCTTAGCATATCTTCCAAAGTTTGAATTGTTCATTCAGATTGACCGTTCGTTTGAGGATGAAAAGTCGTGCTAAAATCCAATCTAGTGCCTAGAGCACTCTGAAGTTTCTCTCAAAATTTAGATGTAAAGACTTATACAATGGATATTGGAACACCATATAAACAAACAATTATGTCCACATAAACACGTGCCAATTTTGCTACTAAATATTTTGTCTTAACTGGAAGAAAATGAGTTGATTTGGTCAATCTATCAATAATTACCCATATTAAGTCATACCCATTCAACGTACGAGGCAATCCAACTACAAAATCCATAGCTACTCGCTCCTACTTCCATTCAGGAATAGGTAACTGTTGTAATAATCCCAAAGGCTTTTGATGTTCAAATTTTACTTGTTGGCAAGTCAAACAACGAGATACAAACTCTGCGACATCTCGTTTCATACCATTCCACCAATACAACTTTTTGAGATCTTGGTACATGTTTTTAGAACCCGGATGCACATTATAGGATGTAAAATGAGCTTCTTCCATGATCTCTTTTCTTATATTATCCATATCAGGAACACACATTTGATCCCCATTACGTAGATATCCATCATCATCAATTCTAAAATCACAAACATCATTGTTTTTCAACTCTGTTAAACTTCACACAATTGAGGATCTTTGGCTTGAGTAGTTTTGATTCTATCAAGTAATACTAATCTCACTGTGAAATATTCCAACATTGTTCTAGAGTTGTCCAGTTCTAATTGCACTCCAGAATCATATAAATTACACATCTCCTTAATCAAAGACCTTCTTTCAACACTAATGTGAGCTGAACTACCTGAAGATTTTCTGCATAAAGCATCTACCACAACATTAGCCTTACCTGGGTGATATAATATGGTACAATCATAATCTTTCAACAGCTCCATCGAACGTCTTTGCCTTAAATTCAAATCCCTTTGTTGGAATATGTATTTAAGACTCTTGTGATCAATGTAAATCTCAGATGTTCCTCCATACAAATAATGCCTCCATATCTTTAATGCAAAAACCATTGCTGCCATTTCTAAGTCATGAGTTGGATAATTCTGTTCATGCTTCTTTAATTGTCTCAACGCATAAGCTATAACACCATTTTGCATAAACACACAACCCAAACCAACTCTAGAAGCGTCACATTATACAATGAATCCTCCAAATCCAAATGGGAAAGTAAGCACTGGTGCCAACGTCAAACAATCTTTCAACTTTTGAAAACTCTTGTCACATGCTTTAGACCATATGAAAGAAGCATTCTGTCACATCCGTGCCCTATATTTCTAGCATTTTACCCCAAGTTTAATTATATTAATTGTTATTTTAGCATTAGAGTATTATTTATTTGGTTGGGTGTGGTTAATTAGGAAAAATATATTAGTTTGTGTGTTTTAGAGAAAACTAATTTTGAAGGGGGGAGAAAATTAAATGAGGAAAGTATTAGGAGGACCAAAAGTGATATCTTTACACTATAAAAAGGTGAAATTCAGCTTAAATTTTCGTGAGAACCATTTTCCTTCTTCTTCTTCATTTTCTCTTCTTTCTTCTTTCACTTCCAAAAACTGACCAATTTTAGTAAAATGCAATTTGCCAGAGTTTGAACTGTCGGATCGCCACCAAATTTTAACTGAAGATTTTAGACACATTACACTTTAGTCTGAACGGTGGAGGTTGGATTTCGAGTTCTAGAGAGCAATTTCATATCTGCATAGATTTAGGGAGATTTCTTGATCATTTGTTGGTTCTTTTAAATTTTTCTTGTTCAAGTAAGTGATTATCAACTACCCTTATGATTTTAAGTATATTTATATAGTTATATCAAGGTATTCATACTTTGATTTTCCAGATTTTATAATTAGGGTTCTTGGGTGAGAAATTTTTAAATTTGGGGATTTTGTGAATTGAGTTCTTAAATGATGGTTTGAAGTTATTTTTTTTTTATGATTAAGTATATGCATGTGTTTTCCCTATAATTGCAGAATTGTTTCTTCATATATATATATATATATATATATTGTAAGTTATGTTTTGAAAAATGAAGAATTCAAAGTGTCTTAGATTGTGTTGAAAAGGGGTTGTTGAACCCGGAAATGTGATTTTGAGAAAGTTTGGCTTATATGAAGTGGTTTTGTATGAATTCTATTTTGATGTTGGAATTGAAATGTTTTGGTATCCATCTAGAGTGATTCGGTTTGGTGGTTTTATTTGAAGACCATATCTAGTGAGAGATATGGCCTGTGTACACAGCTTAAAGACCTAATCGGGTATCGCAAAGAAGGGTTGGGTAAGACCATGCGAAATTAGGCAATGTAAGAGATATCTCGACTTTATTGTGATTGTTGATTTTGATACAATTGGGGATGAACTCTAGATTGGATACAACTTATTTTAGAATGAATGATTTGGAAATAAATATGTGTTTCTTATGATTTGGGAATTTTTATGAGATAATCTAATTTTTACTTATATTTATGTTGTGAGATGTTTTTGCAAGGATTTTGGTATTTTAAATCAATGTTGTTGGAATAAAAAAAAATTATTTAAGCTTTTATTTAAATATAGTTGATTTTTGGTAAAAGTGAATATAGGCATATATAGCTATTTCGGGTATGATTATTTTATGTAGTTGACAATTGCTTATTAAGATTTTTTTCTCATTTTTCTTTAAATGTTTTTTTTTTTAGGCGCAGAGGAAGTAGGTACCCAGGAGGGTACTATTCGCTAGGGGAGGTTCGGAAGCGGCCACGGATTGTCAGTCGTCACTAGGGTATTGCATTGCATGATGAGCATGAATTTATTACTTTTGTTTTGTATGAACGTTATTTCCAAAAATGTTATTTTGGATTGAAATATGAAGCAATGTATCTGTATATTTTAAATGTCAATATTTTCCGTATGAAATCTAGAACTTAAAATATGTACTTCTTTTTTGACTCTTTATTCATTATCATTATTTTTATGAGACGCTACCTTAGGTAAGGCACCCGCCAAGGTAGTGTCTCACCATTACGCTGCGCCCGGTTGGGGCCGGGTATGACAGATTGGTATCAGAGCAAGGTTGATCCATAAGGATATACATATATGGTATAAGATTTAAGTATGACATTGTGAGTTATATTTATGGAATAAATGAATTTATTAAAATATGAGTTAATTAAATGAAGTGAAAAGTGTTGCATACATGGCATTCATGCATACCAAGTATTAAGATATTATTTTAATAGTTTGTTATCATATAGATGCATCCAAGATGACCATGTGGCCGACCACCTCTAAATAGGGGTAAAGGTAGAGGAGAAGAATTTAGAGAGTTAGGTTGGGGTCCTGAAAGCACGGAGGATAGTGAAGCCTCTGATGCTAGAGTTCCACCTGTTGTCCATCCTCAAGGACAACTGCCACCCGAACATCATGTACCACCTTTGGCTCCACAAGCCGAAAGACCACATGTTGCACCAATCTTGCAACTTCAGACCCAAACCTTGGTTGAAGCTTTTGTAGCCATGATGGAAGCACAAAGGACACGTCGAAGACCTAGCGAATTGATAGAAGATGCCAAGAGTTGTGGGGCATTTGACTTTAAAGGAACAATTGAGTCGGAAGAAGCCGATAATTGGTTAAAGGCTACTGAAAAGGCCTTTAGTACTATGCAGATTGGGGAGGAGGATAAGGTTAAGACGGTTAGCGGTTTATTGCATGCGGCAGCAGATTCATGGTTGATTAGAATTAGGGGATTGTATCCTCAGGGTATAAGCTGGGAAGAGTTCAAACGTGAGTTCAACACAGAATATCTTATTCAATCATTTCAGAAAGCCAAGAGGAATGAGTTCTTTAATTTGAAATAAGAAACTCTGTCTATGAAGGAGTATGTGGATAAATTTGACGATTTGTACCGTTATGCCAGTCAGTGGTTTCCTACTGAAGAAATTAAATGTGAAAGGTTTAAAGATGGTTTGAATGCGTTTTACCAAAATGAGCTGAGCTTGTATGAAGGCACACATTATCGAGGTTGGATAGAGAAGGCATTGCAGAAACAAAGATTGAAAAGTAAGTTAGAATCTGAGAGTAGTCAGAAGCTGTCAGTGGATGTACGTAAAGGCAAGTCTGTGAAAGGGGGATCATCTCAGTGTACAAGAGGAGGTTCGATGAGTCATACTACTTCTCGAGCATCTAATACTACTAGTCAAGCTGCACGTCATTCTTCCATGGCTAGCAGTGGTAGTGTACCAAAATGCAATCAGTGTGGGAAGTTTCATTCAGGACAATGTAGGAAGTAATCTTTTGAATGTTTCAAATGTGGATGAAGTGGACATATGAAGAGAGATTGCCCTTCGGGTAGGGTAGCTGAATCTAAAAGAAGGGTCACTTGTTTTGAATGTGGTGAAGAAGGACATGTACGCCCTAACTGTCCTAACTTGAACAAATTTGTGGGAAGCCAAGGATCACAAGTCACTAGAGGAGGTCGAGATAGGGGTTATGGAAGAGGAAATGGACGAGGAGCAAGCAATGCTTCACGAAGGACTGGGAATCAAGGCACTCAAAACAATAGAGTTTCAGCTCAACCTCGTGTTTATGCTATGACTCAACAGGAGGCTGTTACGTCTAATGAAGTAATTACTGGTATGATTTCTTTATTTGGAAAAGATTCTTATGTGCTTATTGATCCTGGTGCTACGCATTCTTTTGTGTCGCCTTTGTTTATGTCTGGAACAACATGGGAGTTGAAGTTAATGTTGGAAATGCCCTAGTCCCGAGGCATTGGTCCTTGTATTTGTACTATACATTTATTGGATTTATGTGTTGTACTCATTTGTGTCATTAATAAAGGCATCAATTCATTTATTATATTTATCTTGTGCAGTATAGTAAATAAAGTATCCAATGGACATATCTATATCCATGATGACTAGTGTCATGCACTTAGCAGTAAGACCATGGATAGGGTTAACGATATGACCATAAATAGATCCGTAGTCTGTTCCAGTCATAGGAATGAATGGAACAACAGACTATCATTAACCTGGTTGTATGGCGGTGTCTTACCGGTCATTGGACATGGAATGTCAACCAAGTTAATGGGTACATGCCTGGGAGCATGGTACTGGATAGATCCAGTAAACGAGTAATCCACATGGTATGGTATCACAATGGATTCTCGTGTAGTACTTGTATGGATCCTTTGACCTGACCATATGATGGTGTTACATGTGAAGTCGCATACTTAGGGGTACGCCTAAAGGGCCTGTAATAGGGTGCCAAGTATGGGTGCTTTCGGGTATGTCACTGAACATGGTAACACTATGGATATGCAGAAGGGATTTGTCACTCAGTAACCAACTGAGAAGATATCACCGGCCTCTTGATGAATGTGACTGATAAGAGTGTGGCCACACCCAAACAAGTTGGTACTTGTTTGTGAGCATCAGTACATTCGGGATCAAGTTAATGTCCAAACACAAAAGAAGGTGATCAATCCATGCCTCTGTGTTGGATACCGATATCAATGACATGGGATGTACAAGTTTAAAATACAGGGTTATGATATCAGTTAGACTGCCATCTCCATCTTAATTGGGGGCTGCAGTGGCTTGCTAGAGCCCAACTGCAGTCTGCGGGCCAAAGGCCCGCTGCCAACATAAAGATGGGCCCACAGGATCATACACATAGAACGATAGAATGCAGACTTAAGGAATTACATGTATACTTGGAGTATACACAATGGAGGGAGAAGTGTGTATATATTAATTATATTATAAGGATCAATTGGATTGGTCATAATAATAAAATTAATATATTCTATTGGCTCTTCATAATTAATTGGATTAATTATGAAATTATTTCCTAGGTGGAAATATTCATATGTATGGGTTTACATATGATTTTATTTTGTGTAGAGTTAATTTTAATTTGATGGATTAAATTAAATGTCAAACTAATTTTAATTTAGATGTAAATAATATATTACTTGGAGTAATATATTAAATACATGGGTATATTAAAATTGGGCTTGAAATTAATTTAAACCAGAATAATTAAAATTAGACTGGGCCTAAATTAAAACATGGAAGCCCGCACAAAATAGAAAGGAGCCAAGATGGGCCTGAATCCACTTGAGGAATTCGGCCAACCCTAGGTATAAATACCTAGGGTTAGAAAAATTCGGCCACCCCTTGCAAAAATACTCCTAGCCGAAATTTTCATAGCTTTCCTCTCTCCATTGCTTTGTTTTTCCGACGCTAGCACGGGTTGCATTCGCCAAGCGTTCGTGTACGTGAGAGTGGAGGAATTCTCAATTGAATTCTGCAGTCATCATCCATCTCTAGAAAGAGATTTTTCTGGTAAGAAACTTAATCCCTTTCTATTTAATTTTAAGTTTTTCAATTTCCACTTCAATTGCTCCTGGGACTGGATTTGAGGAAATCACCGCGTTCTTCCGCTTTTATCGGGTGATTTCCGGTGAAAAATCCCAACAGTGGTATCAGAGCGGGCTTTTGATCCGTGGAAATTGATTAATTTGGTTGAATCCCTGTTTTGAAATTGGATGTTTTTTATTGGGATTCTTGGTATGTGTTTTACGATTTTTCCCATATGTTTTATGCAATGAAAATTAAATTTGCGTATAGGTTTATGTTAGTTTAATTTTATTGTGTATTTTTTTGTAATTCTTGGTGAATTGCTATGGATGATGTGTGATTGGTTCTTTTATTTTTTAATTTTGTTTAAAAAAAAAAAAAAAAGGGCCTCCCGGGGGCGGGGCTGCCTGCGGCGGAATCGCCGCCGGCGGCCGCCGCACGCGGCGGGAGGCGCGGCTGCTGCCGCTGGTTCCAGCAGCAGCGGGCTGTTGCTGGGCAGTGGCCGCTGGCCGGGCCCTGTGTTTTGGATTTTACGGGTATTTTAGGTCCGGGGCCCAGTTTTGAAATTTTAATTGGTTTTAAAATTCGTGTGTTTAAATTTATGTAATTTAAATGCGTATGGTTTCTTGGATGAATTTTATTTCGTTCATGTGATATTAGTTTTGGAAATTAATATGGTTAATGGAAATTGGTTCGGGTAATTTTGGCACAATTACTCGGACGGCTAAATTGGACCCATGGTTTCCCAATTCCAGTGGGAGCAGTTGGACTGCCTGGGCTGGAGGCCCAAAGCCCGTTAAGGGTTAGAACCATGGTGGGCCAAAATTGGCGATTTCCTAATAATGGCTTTGACATAATTTAAATGGGCTTAAATCATGCATTTTGACATGCTTTTGAATTGTATGTATTGGATGCATATGAATGGTTGAATGAATGTATGATTGGATGCTATTGGGCCTTTTACTAGTTGGGTTGTATTTTTCTTTTGGGTAAATACGGCCTGCGGGTCGTTTTCTTTTAATGTAATTTTATTTTATTTAAGTTAAATATTATAAAATTTGTAAAAGAAGAAGCCCATGGAGTGGTGAGCCCAATTGGAGGTGCAAGCCCAAATTGGAGGTGCAAGCCCAAATTGGAGGTGCAAGCCCAGAAGGAGAAGATGGAAGCCCGCCTAATATATGTTTCTAGTATAGGTTTACTATAATGATATTAGGATGTAATATAGGCCCATAGCAGTCCATTTTAATTTTGTTTAATCATTTTATATTCAATTTGCATGTATGAATGTATGTTACAAATAGCTCATTCACCCGCGTTATGTATGTAAGCCGTTATAATTGAATCTAATAACCAAACGGGAATTACTAAGTCGCTTAAAAGTGCTTCCCTCATTCAAAACCGAATCGAGGTGGGAATAGGCCAGTTGCAGACCATGCCCTCGCAGGATGCACTGGAGTATTGTCACTTTGTACTGGGTTAGAGTATGGGATACTCTAACACTTGGATGGAGGTTTTGACTTAGCATGGGTAGTAGGATTCTCCTGGCCCTAAGCACAGATGGGTAAGTTCCAACAAGCCCATCAAACCGAGAGTCCCTAGGTTGGGATTGGACGGCGTTCCTACCTAAATAATTAAGGTATAGTTGTACCAAACCCTCGTTTGGCTATATCTTAATGAAATATGGATCTCGGCCCATGAGCCCAACAACTCGGTTAAATTAATAACTTGATTCATTATTAATTTTATATGGGAACAACAAAGTAAAGCCCTTTATTAACACTCTAAATGTTTTTCTGTGTAGAAACACCCAAATGGCAAACACTAATACCTTATCACTGCGATCGATTCTTGAGAAGGACAAGCTTTCCGGTCCTAACTTTTTAGACTGGTCTAGGAACTTGAGGATAGTTCTAAGACAAGAGTCGAAAGAGTATGTGCTGGAAAGGCCTGTGCCGGCTGCGCCTCAGGGACGTAATCCGACGGCTGCACAGCTAGCGGAATACGAGGCGCACGTCAAGGACAACCGGGATGTGACGTGCCTTATGTTGGCGTGCATGGTCCCCGAACTGCAAAAGCAGTTTATGGACCATCAAGCCTATGCTATGATAACAACTCTTAACGAGATGTTTCAAGAGCAAGCTCGTCAGGAAAGGTACCTGACCAATAAGGCATTCCACTCTTGTAAGATGGGGGTCGGGACATCTGTGAGTGCACACGTGCTCAAGATGAAGGGCTACTTGGATACGTTGGCCCGTCTCGGATCGCCTATCTCTCAAGAGTTGGCGGTGGACACAATCCTCACGTCCTTTCCGGATTCTTATGATCAGTTCATCCTAAACTATAACATGCAAGGGATGAACCGTACTGTTAGTGAGCTGCATGGGATGCTTAAGCTTACTGAGCAGTCGATCAAGAAGACTCCACCGGTGCTGCTAGTTAACAAGGGGAACGCTCCTCTTGCTAAGGGTAAGGCCAAGGAAAAGGCCAAGGCTAAGGCCAAGAAAGCCAAAGCCAAGAAGGCCAAGGCCCAACCCAAAGGCCAGCAGAAGGCAGGTCCTGAGGACGTCTGTTTCGGGTGCAGACAGGCGGGCCATTGGAAGAGATCGTGTCCCAAGCTGATAGGAGAGCAGAGAAGGGGCCAAGGTGCGTCCTCTTCAGGTATTTATGTTATAGATATTAACCTTACTGTTTCAACATCCTGGGTATTGGATACTGGATGTGGTTCTCACATTTGTTGCAATGTGCAGGGACTTAAGAACAGAGGGTTGCTGGGGTCGGGAGAGGTGGACTTGCGGGTCGGGAATGGAGCAAGGGTTGCTGCCATAGAGATCGGTGAATACCACCTAATGATGCCCAGCGGATTGGTTTTAATTTTAGAACATTGTTACTTTGTACCTGCTATGTGCAGGAATATTATCTCTGTATCAATGTTGGATATTTCTGGATTTGAATTTTCTATTATAAATGGTCAAATTTCTATATCCAGAGAGGGGTTATTTTATGAAGATGCTCTATTAAATAATGGCCTGTATGTCCTGGACTTAAATGAAACCAATCACATCTATAACATAAACACGAAAAGGGTTAAGACTAACGAACTTAATCCAGTCTACCTATGGCATTGTCGTCTTGGCCATATAAACGAGAAGCGCATAGCTAGGCTTCACAAAGCTGGAGTCCTAGGGTCATTTGACTTGGAGTCAATTGATACATGCGAATCATGTTTAAGAGGCAAGATGACAAAGGCGCCCTTTAGCAAAAAGGCTGAAAGGGCCACTGGCTTGTTGGACCTAATACATTCAGATGTATGTGGACCTATGAGCGCAGCAACCAAAGGTGGGCATCTGTACTTCGTCACGTTCACGGATGATTTCAGCAGATATGGCTATGTCTATCTGATGAAACACAAGTCCGAGACCCTTGATAGGTTCAAGGAATTTAGGAACGAGGTACAGAACCAGTTAGGCAGGAACATCAAAGCCCTTCGGTCGGACCGAGGCGGCGAGTACATGAGCCTAGAGTTTGACTCATACTTGAGAGAGCATGGAATAGTTCCACAGCTCACTCCTCCTGGAACACCACAATGGAATGGGGTGTCCGAGCGGAGGAATAGGACTTTGTTGGACATTGTCCGCTCAATGATGAGTCAAGCATCTCTCCCAATCAGCTTCTGGGGACACGCCCTTGAGACAGCAGCTCTCATCTTAAACAATACTCCGACTAAGGCAGTGGAAAAGACCCCATATCAGATATGGACGGGCAAGGAGCCCAATGTGTCTTTCCTAAGGATTTGGGGATGCGAAGCACATGTCAAGAAATTGACTAGTGGCAAGCTGGAGCCCAAAACCGATAAATGCCTGTTTGTGGGCTACCCTAGGGAAACCAAAGGGTATTACTTCTACAACCCCGCCGAGAACAAGGTGTTCGTGGCAAGGAAGGGGGTCTTTCTGGAAAAGGAGTTCCTTTCCAAGAAAGATAGTGGGAGCAACGTTGAACTCAGGGAAGTTCAAGGTCCACAAGCTCCTGAAGAGGATAGCTCGGAGGCCCAGGTGGAGCTTCCACAAGTGGAAGCACCGACCCAGGCCACACAAGAACCTAGAAGGTCTGGTAGGGATCGTCGGGAACCGGAGAGGTATGGTTTCCTCGTCACCGATGATCAAACTCTTCTCATCTGGGATGAAGAAGAACCCAAAACCTACCAAGAGGCTATGGCTAGCCCACAGTCTGCGAATTGGCGTAAAGCCATGGAGGCAGAAATGCAATCTATGTACGATAATCAAGTTTGGAACTTGGTTGATCCACCTCCGGGTGCAAAGGTAATAGGTTGCAAGTGGTGCTATAAGCTAAAAGCTGATAATACCTTCAAGGGGCGTCTGGTAGCGAAAGGTTTCAGACAAGTCCATGGGATAGACTATGATGAAACTTTCTCACCAGTAGCCATGCTCAAGTCCATCAGGATACTACTGGCCATAGCCGCATGGTATGACTATGAGGTATGGCAGATGGATGTCAAAACCGCTTTCCTTAATGGAAAGCTACTCGAGGATGTGTACATGACACAACCTGAGGGTTTTGTCGATCCTAAGTATCCGGGAAGGGTATGCAAACTTCAAAGGTCCATTTATGGACTGAAGCAAGCATCCCTAGTTGGAATCTAAGATTCAATGAGGCTATAAAGGAATATGGCTTCATACAGAATCTAGATGAGCCTTGTGTGTATAAGAGGACTAGTGGGAGCATTGTCACATTTTTGGTACTTTATGTAGACGACATCCAACTCATTGGAAGCGACATACCTACACTGCAAGGGGTAAAGCAGTGGCTAAGTAAGTGCTTCGCAATGAAGGACTTAGGCGAAGCTGAGATGATCCTAGGGATCAGGATCTATAGGGATAGATCAAATCGGCTTCTGGGCCTAAGTCAGGCTTCGTACATTGACAAAGTTCTAAAAAGATTCAGCATGGACCGGGCCAAGAAAGGTTTCTTGCCAATGGGCCATGGGCTGAAACTTAGTAAGAAGAACTGTCCTAAAACAAGGGAGGACAGGGAGAACATGAAATTGGTTCCATATGCCTCGGCCATTGGATCAATTATGTACTCTATGTTGTGTACGAGACCTGATGTCGCCTTTGCACTGAGTATGACAAGCCGATACCAGCAGGATCCCGGGGAGGATCACTGGAAAGCTGTCAAGGCAATCCTCAAGTACCTTAACCGGACTAAGGATAGCTTCTTTGTGTATGGTGGTCAGGAAGTGCTATCAGTTACTGGGTATACTGATGCAAGCTTCCAGACAGACCAAGATGAGTACCAATCGCAGTCAGGGTATGTATTCTTGCTAAATGGTGGTGCTGTAAGCTGGAGGAGCTCAAAGCAACCAACCATAGCGGACTCTACAACAGAAGCTGAGTACATCGCTGCGTGTGATGCAGCTAAGGAAGCTATGTGGATGAAGAAGTTTATCACTGAGTTGGGAGTAGTGCCAACTATCCAGGACCCAGTCGATATCTTCTGTGACAACAATGGGGCCGTCGCACAAGCTAAGGAGCCCCGGTCACACAAGAACACAAAGCACGTGCTCAGAAAGTTTCACCTCATACGAGAAATCGCGGAGAGAGGTGACATTGCATTGCACAGAGTGGACACCGAGGATAATGTCGCAGATCCATTGACCAAGGCGCTGGCCCAGCCCAAGCACGAGGGTCATACTAGATCTATAGGGATTAGGCCCATGCCTAGTTGGAACTAGTGCAAGTGGGAGATTGTTGGAAATGCCCTAGTCCCGAGGCATTGGTCCTTGTATTTGTACTATACATTTATTGGATTTATGTGTTGTACTCATTTGTGTCATTAATAAAGGCATCAATTCATTTATTATATTTATCTTGTGCAGTATAGTAAATGAAGTATCCAATGGACATGTCTATATCCATGACGACTAGTGTCATGCACTTAGCAGTAAGACCATGGATAGGGTTAACGATATGACCATAAATAGATCCGTAGTCTGTTCCAGTCATGGGAATGAATGGAACAACAGACTATCATTAACCTGGTTGTATGGCGGTGTCTTACCGGTCATTGGACATGGAATGTCAACCAAGTTAATAGGTACATGCCTGGGAGCATGGTACTGGATAGATCCACTAAACGAGTAATCCACATGGTATGGTATCACAATGGATTCTCGTGTAGTACTTGTATGGATCCTTTGACCTGACCATATGATGGTGTTACATGTGAAGTCGCATACTTAGGGGTACGCCTAAAGGGCCCGTAATAGGGTGCCAAGTATGGGTGCTTTCAGGTATGTCACTGAACATGGTAACACTATGGATATGCAGAAGGAATTTGTCACTCAGTAACCAACTGAGAAGATATCACCGGCCTCTTGATGAATGTGACTGATAAGAGTGTGGCCACACCCAAACAAGTTGGTACTTGTTTGTGAGCATCAGTACATTCGGGATCAAGTTAATGTCCGAACACAAAAGAGGGTGATCAATCCATGCCTCTGTGTTGGATACCGATATCAATGACATGGGATGTACAAGTTTAAACTACAGGGTTATGATATCAGTTAGACTGCCATCTCCATCTTAATTGGGGGCTGCAGTGGCTTGCTAGAGCCCAACTACAGTCTGCAGGCCAAAGGCCCGCTGCCAACATAAAGATGGGCCCACAGGATCGTACACATAGAACGATAGAATGCAGACTTAAGGAATTACATGTATACTTGGAGTATACACAATGGAGGGAGAAGTGTGTATATATTAATTATATTATAAGGATCAATTGGATTGGTCATAATAATAAAATTAATATATTCTATTGGCTCTTCATAATTAATTGGATTAATTATGAAATTATTTCCTAGGTGGAAATATTCATATGTATGGGTTTACATATGATTTTATTTTGTGTAGAGTTAATTTTAATTTGATGGATTAAATTAAATGTCAAACTAATTTTAATTTAGATGTAAATAATATATTACTTGGAGTAATATATTAAATACATGGGTATATTAAAATTGGGCTTGAAATTAATTTAAACCAAAATAATTAAAATTAGACTGGGCCTAAATTAAAACATGGAAGCCCGCACAAAATAGAAAGGAGCCAAGATGGGCCTGAATCCACTTGAGGAATTCGGCCAACCCTAGGTATAAATACCTAGGGTTAGAAAAATTCGGCCACCCCTTGCAAAAATACTCCTAGCCGAAATTTTCATAGCTTTCCTCTCTCCATTGCTTTGTTTTTCCGACGCTAGCATGGGTTGCATTCGCCAAGCGTTCGTGTACGTGAGAGTGGAGGAATTCTCAATTGAATTCTGCAGTCATCATCCATCTCTAGAAAGAGATTTTTCTGGTAAGAAACTTAATCCCTTTCTATTTAATTTTAAGTTTTTCAATTTCCACTTTAATTGCTCCTGGGACTGGATTTGAGGAAATCACCGCGTTCTTCCGCTTTTATCGGGTGATTTCCGGTGAAAAATCCCAACAGTTAATGCCTGAATGTTTAACCGTTAGCATGCCTATGGGAGAGTCTTTAGTTTGCACTCATGTATATCCTAGTTGTGAGTTGGAGTTTGGAGGGTCTACTATTCATGTTGATTTAGTACCATTGGAGATTCAAACATTCGATATGATATTAGGCATGGATTCATTGTCCATGTACCAAGCGATGGTGGATTGTTGTAGGAAGGAAGTTAGGTTTGTATTAGCTAGTAGGGAGGAATATATTTTCTATGGTGAAAGAGAAGTGCATAGGAATTTAATCTCTGCTATAGCAGCCATAAAAATGTTAAGGAAAGGGAGTGAGGCTTTCTTAGCATATGTGGTAGATAGGGAGAAAGAACTTGCCAACATAGAAGATATGTCGATTGTGAATGAATATCCAGATGTATTTCCTGAGGAATTACCAGGGTTACCACCAGTGAGGGAGGTAGAGTTGACGATTGACTTACAGCCTAGTATCGCTCCTATATCATTAGCACCTTATAGAATGGCACCAGCAGAAATGAGAGAATTGAAACTGCAGTTGCAAGATTTGTTACACAAGGGGTACATACGACCAAATGTATCTCCTTGGGGAGCTCCAGTCTTGTTTGTAAAGAAGAAGGATGGATCATTGAGGTTGTGTATTAACTACCGTCAATTGAATAGGGTTACTATCCGGAACAAGTACCCGTTGCCTAGAATTGATGATTTGTTTGATCAATTGCAAGGGGTGACTACATTTTCAAAGATTGATTTAAGAATAGGATATTACCAATTGGGAGTCAGAGAAGAAGATACACCGAAAACAACTTTTAGAACTCGGTACGGCCACTATGAATTTTTAGTTATGCCATTTGGGTTAACTAATGCACCTGCAGCATTTATGGACCTTATGAATCGAGTCTTTAAACCTTACTTGGATTCATTTGTGATTGTGTTTATCGATGATATACTTGTGTATTCTAAGAGTAAGGAGAAGCATAAAGAACACTTAAGGATAGTTTTGCAAACTCTAAGGGAGAAACAACTATATGCTAAATTCAGCAATTGTGAGTTCTGGCTTCATGAAATTAAGTTCTTAGGACATGTCGTATCAGCTAAGGGAATTATGGTCGATCCTAAGAAGTTGGAAGCAATAACCAACTGGCAGTCACCAACAACTGTACGTGAAATACGTAGCTTTCTTGGATTAGTTGGATATTATCGGAAATTTGTAAAAGGATTCTCACTCATAGCTTCACCATTGACACGATTATTGAGGAAGGGTATTAAGTTCGAATGGACACCTGATTGTCAAGAAAGTTTTGATATTCTGAAGTCAAGACTTGTTAGTGCTCCAGTGTTGACACTATCGGTGGTAGGTGAAGGATATACAATATATAGTGATTCATCGGGTCAAGGTTTTGGAATGGTGTTGATGCAAAATGACAAAGTAATCGCTTATGCCTCTCGACAATTGAGACAACATGAATGGAATTACCCAACGCATGATCTTGAATTGGCTGCCGTAATTTTTGCCTTGAAATTATGGAGACATTAGTTGTATGGTAAAGTGTGTCATATATTCACTAATCACAAGAGTCTGAAGTACATAATGACACAGAAGGAGTTGAATTTGAGGCAGAGAAGATGGATAGAGTTGTTGAAAGACTATGATTTGATGATTGAATACCATCCTGGTAAAGCTAATGTTGTAGCTGATGCTTTAAGTCGCAAAAATGTTAGGAACCTTAGCTTTATTCGGGCAGTAAGAATGCCTTTGTTGCTTCAATTAAGAGCTTTGAATGTAGAATTGACATGTGGAAAAGAAGGGGTGTTGAATGCAATGCTAAAAGTGAGACCAGTTTTCAGAGATAGAATCCGAGAAGCTCAAAGTAGAGATGAATTTTTGGAGCACGTTAGAAAGGAGATTATTTATGGGAAGAAGACAGAGTTCAGCGGATGATGATATGATCATGTTCAGAAATAGAATGTGTATTCCCAACAACCATGACATTAAGGAAGAACTTTTAGAAAAGGCTCATGATTCTTCTTATGCAATGCACCTTGGAAGTACTAAGATGTATAGAGATCTTCGTGAGCATTTTTTGTGGAACGGGATGAAAAGAGAGATAGTTAAATATGTGAATAAGTGTTTAAGTTATCAACAAGTCAAGGCAGAACATCAAAGACCAGCAGGTACCCTACAACCGTGTGCTATTTTTGAATGGAAATGGGAACATATTACCATGGATTTTGTCAGTGGGTTACCTTGCACATGGCAAGGTTATGACGCTATATGGATAATTATGGATAGATTGACAAAATCAGCACATTTTCTTCCAGTGAAAGTGACTTATTCCCTCGAAAATTTGGCACAGTTGTACATTAAGGAGATTGTGAGGATTCATGGCATTCCAGTTACCATCATTTCTGACAGAGATCCCAGGTTTACATCAAGATTTTGGCCTAGTTTCCAAAATGCATTGGGAACCAGATTGAATTTTAGCACTGTTTTCCATCCGCAAATAGATGGGCAGAGGGAACGTACCATCCAAACTTTGGAAGATATGCTAAGAGCTTGTATTTTGAACTTTCAAGGTAGTTGGGATGAGCATTTACCCTTAATGGAGTTTGCTTATAATAATAGTTATCATTCAAGTATTGATATGGCACCATATGAGGCTTTGTATGGAAGAAGGTGTCGAACTCCTTTATGTTGGACTGAAGTTGGGGAGAGACAGTTGCTAGGACCCGAGATAGTCTAATTAACGGTGGAAAAAGTTCAGATCATACACCAAAAATTGAAGGCAGCCCAAGATAGACAAAAGAGTTATGCAGACTTGAAGTGTAGACCAATTGAATATGATGTCGGGGATAAAGTTTTTCTGAAGGTATCACCGTGGAAAGGTTTACTTCGTTTTGGCAAAAAGGGGAAGTTGAGTCCAAGATTTATCAGGCCATATGAGATCGTGGAGAGAATTAGACCAGTTGCATATCGTTTGGATTTACCTGATAATCTTGCTAATATCCATAATGTGTTCCATGTGTCAATGTTGCGGAGGTATAGAAGTGATCCAAAGCATGTCATCCAAGAGCAACCAATTGAACTTTCTCAAGACATGACGTATAAGGAAGAACCGATAGCAATATTGGTGAGAGAGGAAAAAGTTCTAAGGAATAAGAGAGTACCATTGGTGAAGGTGTTATGGCATCAACACTCGCGAGAGGAAGCAACTTGGGAAAGAGAAGAGGATATGAGACAATAATATCCACACTTGTTTACTTCATCCGATAAGTGCAATTTCGAGGATGAATTTTTTTTTTTAGGAGGGGAGAATTGTCACGTCCGTGCCCTATATTTCTAGCATTATTACCCCAAGTTTAATTATATTAATTGTTATTTTAGTATTAGAGTATTATTTATTTGGTTGGGTGTGGTTAATTAGGAAAAATATATTAGTTTGTGTGTTTTAGAGAAAACTAATTTTGAAGGGGGGAGAAAATTAAATGAGGAAAGTATTAGGAGGACCAAAAGTGATATCTTTACACTATAAAAAGGTGAAATTCAGCTTAAATTTTCATGAGAACCATTTTCCTTCTTCTTCTTCATTTTCTCTTCTTTCTTCTTTCACTTCCAAAAACTGACCAGTTTTAGTAAAATGCAATTTTCCGGAGTTTGAACAGTCGGATCTCCACCAAATTTTAACTGAAGATTTTAGACACATTATCCTTTGGTCTAACGGTGGAGATTGGATTTCAAGTTCTAGAAAGCAATTGCGTATCTGGGCAGATTTAGAAAGATTTCTTGATCATTAGTTGGTTCTTTTAAATTTTTCTTGTTCAAGTAAGTGATTATCAACTACCTTTATGATTTTAAGTATATTTATATAGTTATATCAAGGTATTCATACTTTGATTTTCCAGATTTTATAATTAGGGTTCTTGGGTGAGAAATTTTTAAATTTAGGGATTTTGCGAATTGAGTTCTTAAATGATGGTTTGAAGTTATTTTTTTTATGATTAAGTATAAGCATGTGTTTTCCCTATAATTGCAGAATTATTTCTTCATATATATATATATATATATATATATATATATATTTGTAAGTTATGTTTTGAAAAATGAAGAATTCAAAGTGTCTTAGATTGTGTTGAAAAGGAGTTGTTGAACCCGGAAATGTGATTTTGAGAAAGTTTGGCTTTTGCGAAGTGGTTTTGTATGAATTATATTTTGATGTTGGAATTGAAATGTTTTGGTATCCATCTAGAGTGATTCGGTTTGGTGGTTTTATTTGAAGACCATATCTAGTGAGAGATATGGCCTGTGTACACAGCTTAAAGACCTAATCGGGTATGGCAAAGAAGTGTTGGGTAAGACCATGCGGGATTAGGCAATGTAAGAGATATCTCGACTTTATTGTGATTGTTGATTTTAATACAATTGGGGATGAACTCTAGATTGGATACAACTTGTTTTAGATTGAATGATTTGGAAATAAATATGTGTTTCTTATGATTTAGGAATTTTTATGAGATAATCTAATTTTTACTTCTATTTATGTTGTTAGATGTTTTTGCAAGGATTTTGGTATTTTAAATCAATGTTGTTGGAATAAAAAAAACAATTATTTAAGCTTTTATTTAAATATAGTTGATTTTTGGTAAAAGTAAATATATACATATATAGCTATTTCGGGTATGATTATTTTATGTAGTTGACAATTGCTTATTGAGATTTTTGTCTCATTTTTCTTTAAATGTTTTTTTTTGTTTTTAGGAGAAGAGGAAGTAGGTACCGAGGAGGGTACTATTCGCTAGGGGAGGTTCCGAAGCGGCCACGGATTGTCAGTCGTCACTAGGGTATTGCATTGCATGATGAGCATGAATTTATTACTTTTGTTTTGTATGAATGTTATTTCCAAAAATGTCATTTTGGATTGAAATATGAAGCAATGTATCTGTATATTTTAAATGTTAATATTTTTCGTATGAAATCTAAAACTTAAAATATGTACTTCTCTTTTGACTATTTATTCATTATCATTATTTTTGTGAGACGCTACCTTGGCTTAGGCGCCCGCCAAGGTAGTGCCTCACCATTACGCTGCGGCCGGTTGGGGCCGGGTGTGACACATTCTTTTGAGTTAGTCGGGTTAAAGCTACTGTTATCTTACAGAAATCTTGAACAAATCTCCTATAGTAGCCGGCTAAACCTAGAAAGCTTCAAATTTCTGTCACTATAGTAGGTCTCTTCTAATTTGTAATTGGTTTTACCTTTTTCGGATCTACTTGTATTTAGAGAACTTGGCATAAAGCTGATGTTCTCTCAAAGTTTGCAATACCATTCGAAAATGGTGTGCATGCTCCTCCTTAATTCTTGAATACACCAGTATATCATCAATGAACCCAATCACAAAATGATCTAGGAATATCTTGAACACTCTATTCATGAGATCCATATCGTGTTCTGAATTTTGTCTTTGGTACATCTCACCTTTGATTCTCAACTGATGATACCCAGACCACAAATCAATTTTAGAAAAGTAACATGCACCTTGCAACTGATCAAACAAATCATCAATTCGAGGAAGCGGATACTTATTGTGGATGGTCACCTTGTTCAAATGCTTATAATCGATGCAAAGTCGTAGTGACCCATCTTTCTTCTTGATAAACAACATGGGAGCACCCCAAGGAGATACACTAGGTCGAATGAAACCCTTATCGAGTAATTCTTGTAGCTGTTCCTTCAACTCCTTCAACCCTGTTGGTGCCATCCTATAAGGCGGCATAGATATTGGAATGGTACTAGGAAATAGTTCCCATCGCCAGAATCTGTCACCGGAAAAATTCAAATTTGTCCGACGAATCTATGATCACCAGAAAAACGCTCTTGTATGTTCTAGTTACTAACCTAACCAAACATTTTTCAACCTCTTGAGTCCATTCCTGGTGTCAGATTTATGAAATTATGAGTAGAAGGTAGCGAATCAACAGGCGCAGCCAACAGCACGAATTTTCTTCCTTTAATATCTCTCCAAAAACTTAATTTCTCCTCCTTAAACATATATAGACTTGTAGTATATGTTGAGAGCTTCGTTTCAATATAAAGATTGTGAAAAACGGATAAGAAATGAGAGAGAATTTGATGATTGAAGTTTGAAGGTGGAAAAGGTAAGAAGAAAAGAAAAGAAAAGAAAATGAAGAAGAGAAGAAGGCTGGGTTCTTCGACTAGCCAAGGAAAAATAAAAAAGAAAAAAAATCCCACTTTAGTCCCTCATTGCAAGCTAAATTTCAATTCTTTCCCAGAGTTTTATCACTTATCATTAAGTCTCTTTAAAAATATATATATAGGCATATGTGCATGTAAGCATTTCATTTGAGTATTCACAACATAAATAATTTGGGGTATTACAGTAATAATCATATAATTTATTAAATTCGTATATCAATCGGTAATTATAATTATTGATACTTTAATAATTTATTATTATTATTTTATATTGTTATAATTCTAAGATATTTCATTTTATTTGAATATGACAATGATTATGATAATTAATATACTCCAGATTATCTTGTTTTGTTATGATATGTAAGTAATGCTCTGTTAAATTTTTATCATGGGTTAATATTATTTGGGGTATTTATATTTTTTCTAGATTTGGCATTATTTGAAATGTTTATCATAGGCTTCATAATATGTCTTCAAAATCTGGCATTATAAATAAGATCTTTAAGATTTGCACATGCTTGATTGTCTTGGATAACATTCCCATTAATAAGCTGTACATAGCATTTATTGTATTTGTACACATTGCTTGTGTTAAATATAGGATCCATTTTTTTGTTGAAAAATATATTCGTGACTATATAAACCGATGGTTAATTAACGTACCAAATAGTTTGAGGAATTTAAGGCTGCTTTGGTTTGGATGGTAGTTTTATCATGTTATCACCATATGTTTATGAATTTTAGTACTTACGTGTCATTTCCTAGTGTCAATCTTTGTATTTTTAAATTACTCATTGTAAATATCATTAGTTAAAAATTTTTAATAATGATATTGATTTTGTTATCAATACATATAATAATATTAAAATTAATTATTAATCATTTTTAATATGCAGAGAATTTATAGTGGATATATAATTAAAACAAATGTTAAATTTTAAAATTAAATAATAATTTCAGTTCTCTAATAAATGAATATAGAAAGTTAATTTAATTTATTGTTGTTGTTATTAATATTATTATAGTGATCAAATATAGAAATTAATAAGTTTTATGTAATATTTATTTAATTACCATTTCTTTTAATTCTACATGAATAACTCAAATGACAATTGATTGTATTCCGAAACCCAAATTACTCTAGCTTTGAATTCGTTTAAACATATTAATGAACTTAAGTGTAATTCTATGTCTCAACTTCTTTAGGGAGCCAAATTCAACTATTTTAATTCAACTCTTCATATGTTTAACATCAAATACAAGTTAATAAGCTCAATTAAAATTAAGTTTACTAATTACTCCATTCCATCTCTTAATTTCTTTAACGTTGTTTATAATGTTTCCTATCCAAATTCTCCTACTTGAAATCGAAAATACTATGTTTATACTTTTTATACAATGTCAATACTACGCTAACTCTAACTCTGACATCTATATCCATTGATTAAATTGTATAAGTCTTAATTGATTTAATAATATAGTGTAAGTAATGGAAGGTCAATTTCTTGCTAGGTAAACATTTCACCATATAAATATTAAATCGAGTCAGTCTCATATGGAACGGAAAAAACAAATGGGACATAATTGTATATAAATGACATAATAGAAAAGTTTGCACCATTTCATATAATTTTATTGATTAGCAAAAATATAGTCTCCTTTTATATTATAAATAAATTACTTTAATTTCAACACCCCTCTCATCCTTTTTGGGTTCGCTTAATGCTATAGAGAATAAGAATATTTTTTCAACGTCTTTTGATGGTAAAACTTAAGCATATTAATATACATAGCTTAATTTGATGGTAAAACAGATAATACAACCAAATCCACACAGAAAAAACAAAAGAATGTAAATTGAAAAGTACAAAACACTCTTGGGGTCATATAAGCAATGTTTAAAATTAAGAAAAATTCTATTTAACTCTTTGTTGTGAATTTATCATTTTTGGATTAAATTTATAAACTTCATATATTATCATTTTTTATTCATGTTTTCCATTTTACTTTTACACTATGAACTTTTTAAATTGCATTTTTAGTGCTTTTTTCTTTTAAATTTTGTCAAGTCACTTTTATAAAAGTAGGATACCAATTAAATAAAAATAAAAGAGAAAAAATAAAGAAATTTTAAATTGGCTAAACTGATAAACGTAAAAAGCGTGTAATGTTAAAAGTAAAATAAATATATCAAGAACAAAGTAATAATTCAAAGTATGAATAAAATTACACGATAGTGGCAAATTGATAATCACCTTCAACAATTGTGATATTTACAATAATTTCTAATTTGACTCTCCAACAACATTAAACCATAAATAGCAAATTAAAAAGCTTTTTAAAGCATAAAATATAATTAGCTGCTCATTGATAATTAATTTGATTGATTAGTGCAAATGAAACATAACTACAAGATACATTAAAAAATAAGGGGAAAAGAATAATGTCAGTCTTCGACAAAAAATCGTAGGAGAAAGATGAAGATTAAAAGACATTATTTCTTTTTTCTCTCCAATAATTTATCATATACGCTTAAAATCACATGTTTAAAGCAATTTTTGAGATTCAAAAGTTGAATTCGTAAAGTTACGAATATGACTAAAATAATAATATAATAAATGTATTGAACACATACTTAAGAAAAAGGACAACCTATAAAAGTTAGATGATGAATTAGGCTTGGATTTTACACATATAACATGCATGACCAAACATATCCATAAGAAGTTCCTTATATACCTTCAAAAAAATAACAAAAGACAAAGTTTCACTTTTTACAAAATAGGACATTTTACATAAATCGTAACTCTTTTGCAAGATGAAATCAAAATAAAAAAATCCTTTATGCACTTGCCTTTAACCTTACTTCTAATACTAATAATTGAAAAATAAGTAAAAGTTGAGAGCAACACATTAATACTAAATTCATAAAATAACGAAATTCATCATCATCACCTATGTGAGTGATTATGGAGCTGAAGATTATCAAAGTATTAGTATATCATAGCTTTCTTTCAAATGACGCCATTCTTGCCATATTAAAGCACATTCATTGATCCTCTGTTTTCAACCTCCACGACTTGTTTAATTCTCTCTTCTTCTTCTTTTTTATTTGTGTTGTTTACATATGAATCATATAATAGTTAGGAGAAAATGTAACAACAAAATGATAAAATAAGAGCTTACAAATACTATTTTATAGCATGAGGAAAATCATATATTTATGTAACCTTTTTACAAAAACAATTAATTCATTTGTAACTCCAATTCTTACATTTACTATGATAATAATTATATTATTTATGAGTTACTATTTGCGAGTTTATTATGAAATTATGATCAAAATTTCAAATTAATGTAGTAGTAGTTACAAACTTTTAGGAATGAAAATTTAAGAAAAAAATGAGAGAAGAGATAAATAAAATTTCTTAAATTTTAGAAGCGGAGAAAAAATCCCTAAAACCTTGTTTTACTATATATATATATATAGATATAGATTTGTTCAAAAATCATAACCTATTTAGAACTTAATGATATATAGTTTATTTACTTAATTGTGTTATTTATTGTTATTATTATTCTTTAATAGTGATTTTGCATATAATAAATTATAATAATTTTTTAGTTGAATGAAAGTTTAGCTAAATTAGTATATAAAACATTGAAATTACAACATTTGTTAGATAAATAATATTAATATTAATATTATATCATATTATATAATATTAAATTAAAAATTATCAAACAAATAAACTAAATAAATAGTTTTATAAATTTGGTTCTTTCGAGTTATACAATTGGGTATGATCCGGTTTGGTT
The DNA here is from genome assembly GCA_039660915.1 of Euphorbia tirucalli. Lineage (NCBI taxonomy): Eukaryota > Viridiplantae > Streptophyta > Magnoliopsida > Malpighiales > Euphorbiaceae > Euphorbia > Euphorbia tirucalli. Next base: position 22,242,972 of record CM077639.1, read on the forward strand.
ATGTTCGAGTTTCAGTTCGGGTACAGGTAAAATCTTAGGAATTGTACCAAATAAATGTCAACGGTGCAATTCAATACGATTCTATTAAAAAAAAGTCAACAGTTCAATTCTAATTCTAGATATTTTTATTTGGTTTTTCGGTCTGGTTTAAGAATCTCCAAGATCCGTGCTCAGCCCTATACATTCCCAATCAATGAGTTTAAGAAAATGACATTGGTGCATTGATTCTCCGAATGCATCATGTCCTCGAAAAGCCAAACCTTCCCCTAAAATATATTGAGTCATATCGAGAGCCAATGTCAACCGAGTATGATACTCGCTTTCTATAACAACATTTTTTATGATAAAACATAATCGACATTCTCTCTTTGATTTTGGTATTGCACAACTCTAACTCTATAATAAGTGTGTGAACTACCCGTACCTCAATTATTATATCTAAGTTATGTGAAAGCATTTCCTCCACTTTTACTACAATTTGAGAACAAATAACGATAAAAACAATATGCTTTATCTTTAGAGACACTATACTCTAGCCAATCATATTTTTTAAACCAAGCACTTTGAACTCTCCTATTAATTATTCAATAAGTATTCTGTGGAAATTGGTATCCAATTGGCTGACAAGGTCCTTTAGCTAAACATCTCATCCTTAAAGAATCTCTAATTTCAAAGGGGTAACTATCAATTGATTTCTGCAATCTCGGATCACCAATGATATCATCATCTAAAACTTCTACTTCATTATGGACTTTTTTTCCCTATTAGATATCTCATTACTAGTTAAAGATAATTCGGGAATTGAGGTCCAATTTCTCATATTTTCTAGTAATAAATTTGTCCATAATCCTTATTCCTATAATAACAAGACAATCGAATTATTAAACGTAAACTTAAACCTAAATTATAAACCACAATCCTTAAATTTATAATACAATCAAATTAGAAGTTTACAACACAATTAATTTATCATTTTATTTACAATTAACCATTCATTCAATAAAATTAGAAACTTATCAATTTATCAAACCTCAAACCTATAATTTATCAATGGTATCAATTAAAACTAATCTACCATATAATCAAACCTACAACAATTTACTAATTAATAACACAAATACACAATCAAACCCTAATTTATTAATTGATCACAATTCACAAACAATGTGAATCAAATCCTAATATATAAATTTATTAATTTATACCAAAACCAATTCATATACAATCAAATAATATCACGAATCCAAAATTAATTCAATTAAATTCACTTATAAGGGACAAGAGAAAACTAACCTAATTGAAAACAAAATTTAGTATTTGCATAAAGGAGAACGGAGCAGCTAGCCGAGCAGGAGCATGTGAGCAACGTGGCATCATGGCAAGCAGTGATGGGTGGCGGTGGAGGTGGTTGATGGTAGCAAAGTGAGGGGACTAGGTCTTTGGGAGAAAATACGAAAATTGAATCTGAAAGTGAAAGGGAGAAAAAGAAGAAGACGTAACTCCCTTCCCTTCTTTGATTCTGATTTTTTTAATTAATCAGAGTAAAACAGTGTCATTTTTCCTTGATTAATTAAAAACATTAAAATGGTAAAGGAAACAGTTTTTGTGGTACCCTATCTGAGTTCTAATCCCATAACTATTGGATTGATATGTAAGTTTTTGTCTCGTGGTGATCTTGAAGCTTGTCATGACCCTCGACATTTTTTTAAGAAAAAGAAATCCGAGTTAAACTGGGTTTTTTTAATCTTACAATTATATAAACCATTATTATTAGGCCAAATACATCATTTGACCCATGTACTTAGTACTAAACGCCTACTGACTCCTCGAACTTACAAGAAGTCTATATTACCCCCTCAACTTGACATAACCAGCCTAAAGTCCCCCATGATCCCACGTGGCATAACATGTGCTTTTCTCTCAAAATAAAGCACATCTCCCTAACTAGTCTGGTAAAGTCGGTGTTAAGGAGTTAACTAGCTTTAAGTCTGCGCATTGCGTGAGTTTGTTTAATATTTTTTAAATAGATATGTGTAAATTAAAAATATTTAACTTATTTTATTTTTTTGAAATTCACATAGGAATAGATGCACTTACCACCAGAATATAGCTGGATGTATACACTTTATTAAGTCATGTAACGATTAAAATTTTAGCTTACTATTTATATTTTCTATCATTTTATTATGTCTTGTTTTATAATTCAACCTATTTCCATATGTTGCGTTTATTTTTTTAATAACAAAATTTATTATTTAATACCCATTTATGCTATAACTATCAAAAACAAAATTGAGTGAAAAAAAAGTCTAGCCAAACTTTAAGAATACATATGAGATGACCTATAGAGCACATTAGGATTAATTGTAGAAGTTAAATCATAATTGCATGATTCGTAGCACTACTATACTACTCAAAGAGTGTTATAATAGCCTTGAAAGTTTACATTGAAAACATGTAGCGTCTCTTATGGAATAAATATATATAATAAATAAAATATACTTATTAAACATAAAACAATAACTCCAAAATTGCAAAGAGAATAAAATATGTATAAACCTAACGATTCTTGAAAAAAATAACTGCATGCATCAAGAAATAAATAGAAGTTACTAAATGAACACACTTTTATATATTCTTGAGAATTAAAAGATAATAGATATGTTGTATTAGATACTAATTAGTTTGTAAATTTTTTTTGTAATAAATATGTTACATAGTTTTTATAAATGTAACTAAAATATTATTTATTATGATGATTATACGAGCATTAAATTACAACGCTTAAGGCTATCTAAGATTAAGAATATATATATCATTTAATTTAGATAATTAAGGTATGATAATATTTAACTTTGATTTTATTTATTTATTAAACATTTTTCAAATATGTAAATTTAAAAAGAAGCTTTAGGATTACCCTTTATATCAAAAGATTAGGATTAAAAAAAAAAATGTCTCATATTTTATTAAAAGATTAATGATTCTTGATCTAAATAATTTTTTCAATCCTTTACAGTAGTTAGCAATATAATTTAGGGTAAAGCAATACATAAAAAAAGTACATATATATTAATAACATAACGATCTTGAAAATCTGATATTTTAATTTAAATTGTTAATGAAAATAAATAGAGCTATCATGAAAAATAAATATTGATTAGTATATTATACAGATAAAAAAAATTAACTCTTCCATAAAGCATTAAGTAATTCATAAATGCACATACTATGACTTGAAATAATAAATCAAAACTTGAAAATTTATGTTATAAAATTCAAGTACAACATAAGTTACAAAATTAATATTGGTAAAGTAATTAATTTGGAATTTCTAGTAACAACATAACTCAAAATATTAATTTGTGATGTGTATTCTTTTATTATATAATTTATAAATAAAATAATGTTGCTAATTCAAATATGTTATTTTTATCTCTTAACCTTTTAATATAATTTTGAAGATTTATAAGAAGTTTATTTTTAATATTCTCATCAAAAGACACTATTCAGACTGAATCTACGCATGCTCTAAAAACTTCTAAGAGTAAGTAATTTACTTGTAGAGTTGGAGTAAAAAAGAGACAAATAGAACATAATTAATATTTAAGTAAAAAAAGTGATATTGGAATAAAAGTGGCAAAAAGGATAATATTAAGAAAGAAAAAGATATTTTCGAACCAACATCGTTTTGAAATAGAAGAGACAGATAAATGACATTTCTCTACTTGTTTTGTTTCAATTTACACTCATACTAAACTGAGGAAGTAGCTTTTCTTTTCCACAAATGAAAAGCAAGAGTAATGAGCGAAAAGATAATGTTACAACTACATAGGACCATAATAACACGTAGTTAATGGAGGAACAGATTACTTAACCTTTGAAACCAAACATTTTTTTAAATAAAAAACAATAGCAATAGCAATAACAATAACTCATTACACCGGTATCTTAATTAATAAAAGAAGAAAGATTAGATTGGGGATGATAGTTGACAGTAAGATGAATCTAGCAGCTGCAAAAGCAGTAAATACATTGTTAACTTATAACCAGAAATATGTAGCAATATTTGATAAAAATAACATAAAAAGAAATGGGAAGTCACTACTTTAATTGCAAACAAAACCATAGTACGAAAGAGAAAAAATGCTAGGTTATAGATTAGATTCATTACAAAAATGAATAAAACAAATAAAAGGAGAAGAAACATGATAGCCAAGTAAACGAAAAGGTTAATAGTGTAAGCATTCTCCATGTTCTATAAATATCATAATCAAGCACTAAAACATCCAAGTATAGGATTTGAGACTAAATAATTAATAAATGGTCTAACAGAAGAAGTGAAGGGCAATTCAATATATAGAAAGCAAATAAAGGAGAAAGATTGAGCATAAGGAGCACATACCAAAGGTTGAGAACCTTTGTGTCTACACGTAGAGATTAATGATATCCATAAACATGACTCTACTCCATAAAAGATAGCGACTCATGATGAATGGAATGTTTTGGGGGGCATCCATTACAAATATATAATGGATGTAGAATGAGACTTGGGAGAGGAGTTGGAGAATGATTGAATGAGAAGTAGGAATTAGTAAAATGTGGAAATTAATAATTTGAAGAGTTACAAATTTGAGAATAAATACTCACAAATAAATGTTAAAAAGAAATGATAACTGAGACATTATAATGTATTAAATAGTTGATTTCAAGATGAATTATTATATAAGTTTTAGTGCCAAAATATGAAAAAATCATTTAAAATTCTAAAATTATTAGAAAATAGATAAATAGGATTGGAAAACTAAGCATTCGAGAGAAAATGCTTATAAGCTTATTTTCATATATATACTACCTTTGATCCCGCGCGTTGCGCAGGTCTATTTAATAATATATAAATATATATATACACACACACACACACATAAAATTTAAAATCTTTTATTTATTTATTTTTTTCTTTGACAATTCAAAATTTTTGTATGGATGTACTATATGGTTAAGAAAACCTGAACTTTAAATCTCTCATTTAGAGAGATACACTTATCACCAAGGCGTCATTGGATGTAGAGTTCATTCATTCATGTCAAGATTAAAATTTTAACTTATTATTTATATTTTTCTATTAATTTCATTTTTTTAATTTTATAATTCAACATATCTCCATATGATTATTTTTTTCTAATGACAAAACTTATCAATTATCACCCATTTGTGCTATAATCATCTTCAATCTCCATAAAATAAACATATATAAAATGACAACACAAATATAAGTATACGGAAATTATGACTTGAAATTATAATTGTATAAAAAAGATTGTTCAATTTTTTGTACATGACTTGTTAAAGAAAAGAAATGTAAAAAGACCAAAATGGTGATGATTTTGTTGTTTAAGAAACCAAAAGAACAAAAAAGAAATAATGTGGAATATATAAAATAGGCCATAGAGTTTTTATGTCTATAATCTATTAAAATAAAAAGTGAAAAGAAAAATAATCATCGTGAAAGAGAAAGAGATGAGAGATAAATAGAAAAAAAAGGACTGTGGAGGCATCTTAGTGTAAAATCAGGGGAAATTTTTTTTGAGAATGGAATACATTGGAACATGCTACAGGAAGAGAATATCCTTTTCATCTTAGCAAGATACATGATTCAACCAAATGTATATGGAAAAATCACAAAGATGTGAATTAGGGTATATCAATGATGCAAATCCATGAGGCTTTATAGCCCTCATCTGCTTTTTATCATGTCAATTAAATCAATAATGATAATTAATTTATTAGTTAATACTACGATACTCTTGGTTTGACAATGAGGACAAATTAGAGAAGTTATATTTTGTATTTTACAAAAGTGAAATAAAGAATGCAAATAATGAAAAATTACAAAAAATGAAAAAAAAAAGAGAAAAATAATAATGGAAAGATGCAAGATATTCCAAGTAGGAGTAAGAATAGAATCCTAAGATTTCAAAAAATTATCCAATTTTCCTTCATGATTTGTTAAAGAAGAGAAATAAAGAGAAGACAAATAATCTTTAACTTCTGTGAAATCCTTAAAAAATGATTTAGATTTTTTTTTTTCCTCACATCCAATTGCTCATCGCCAATATTTTCAATCTTAGTACCTTTTATATGATAAAAAAAATATAGAAGTTATGATTTACAGTGAAAACTGAACAAATAAAAATTTATATAATATCCATACATTATTGGTTAAAGAGAAGAAGGAAAAAAAAAGACTAAACAAAGAAAGATGAATATATACAAAGACAAATAAATTTTTTATTCTTTGAAAGCCTTAAAAATTATTTATGTCTCTTTATTTTTTTTCTTATGTTTGGTTGCCCCGTACTAAAATCTTACTTTCAACTATAACTGTACAATAATCATGAAAATCTAAAAGAAAGAAGAAAGACCTCTTGAGAGAGAGAGAGAGAGAGAGAGAGAGAGAGAGAGATTAGTACGTTAAGAAAAAACACATTCATCTCATATCTTTGCTTAAAGGCAAAAAATCGATATCTATGTAAAGATTGTATTGATACTCATTTATATATGAAAGATGATTAAATTGACGGATGTTATAATTTATTAAATTATTACATGTATTGCATAATTCTCTGTTTATTTTTCATTAATGACTATAATTTTTCTAAAGTAAAAAATAAATTTATCCATTAAAGTTTAGCTTTCATTGGTTCATAAATTATAGCTTAATCATCATGAAAATAATATATAAAAGCTCTTAAAACTCAAGAAAATAAATAAATATGAATGGAGGGGTTTGAAATAGAAAAAATAAATTACATTTGAAAGCATATATCAGTGAATAAGTGTAGAATCTGTAACTTAAAATACCAAAGTAAATTAATTCACTTTTATTAAAGAAAAATTACATATAGCAACTGTAAACTATAAATTAAAAAATAAGTATTGAAAAACAATTTAAAATATTTTTCATTAAAACAGAGAAAAAAGATAAAATTAAAGAGAAATTGTGCCATCATATAAAAGAGATACAAATGCTATATAAAATATTTTTTTCATTTTTAAAAATTATAAAATAAAGTATATTATTAAAAAAAAGCATTATCCTAACAAAATGAAAAGTATTACCAATAAATTATTTCTATTACACCTTTCCTTTTTAAAAATAAAAATAATATAACTAAATTTAAAAAAAAATCAATAAACATTATATATGAAAGATAAATTAATGTTACATGATTTTATGGTTGTTATAATCAAGTAAATTATAAGATTATTATATGAAATACTTCTATTTCATAATCTATTTTTTTTTTATAATAGAATTCCATTACTTTTGGAACTCAAAATATTTATTATGTTATCAGTAACAAATAGAAAAACTTTGGTGGTTAAAATAAAAAAAATTATTTAATTTCCATATGTCTACTTAATATGAAAAAAAAAACCCAAAGGGATGAAGAGAAGATAACATATTTAAAAGCCTTATAAAATACTTTGATCTTTTTATTTTTTTTCTCAAATCAAGTTCATCCACACCAACATTTTCAATCTACATGAAAGGAACACATATAAGAATTACAATATAAATATAAAAATATGAAAGTTATTATTTATAATTGTGCCTATAAAAGAATAATTATATTTTTCTGCATGACTATTTGAAGAAAATAAAGAGAGATAAAGAGAAGACAAATAATATTTCACATTTATACGAATGATTTATATTTTATCAAATCTATTTGTTTATTGCCAACATCTTTAATCTCATTAAAAAAAGTACGATTAAAACAACAACGAAAAAATACAAAAATTATGATTTGCAACTAAAATTGCACAAACTTAAGTATATAGTATCCCTATATGAATGGTTAAAGGAAAAAAACAAAACAAAGAGAGATGAAATGGAGACAAATGATCTTCAATAAAAAAAAGAAGAAGATAAATAATCTTTTTTTTTTTCTTTTAAAAAGAAGACAAATAATATTTTTTTTTTAAAAAAAGAAGACAAATAATTTTTAACTTTCATGACAGCCTTACAAATGATTTATATTTCTCTTTTGTTTTTTCTCATATCTAATTGCTTCTCGGCTTGAATCTCCATAAAAAAATCTATAAAATAACAATAAAAATATAAAAATATTATATTAGTTAAATATGCATAATAGGACATGCAAGAGAGATAATACAATTATATATCATGAATAATAATAAAAAAGGAAAGTACAAAGCTAACCGTTCGCAATCATAATTGCAAAAAAATGATAATGAATAAGAAGCATAAGAAAAGAAATAATTATATCAATACGACACGAATTGCTGCCAACTCTTGAACCAATGTTTTTAGACGTTCATGAGTCTGATGAAAAAATGAAATAAAAATTACAATTAACTTTATGTTTCGAGATTGAAGAAATGTTTTGCACTATCAACATACAAACCTTGAGAACTTCTCTTACATCATATGCACCTCTTATGCATTTTATTGTGTGTGAGTTCGTATTACGAAATCAAAGGATATTATGTTAGCTTATATATTAAAGAGTATTTAACAATTAATTATTAAAAGGAGATATTTTTTTAATTAAGAGTTATGAAAAAATGTTACAAATTATATAATTTATTGGTACATATGAAGATAATAAATGACAATTAACGCAATAAAGTGTATTAATTATGAATTGTTAGGTAATTTTTATTGAAAAACTATTAAAAATTATTTAAAATATTAAAATTGTAAGAAAATAGATAAATAAGATTGGAGAAAAACTAAATATGAGAGAGAACATGCTTAAAACTTTCTTTTCATATATATATATATTGGATCGGTTCTGCCAACTTGAGGGTAACTTGGATTTTATATAAGTTTGGAGGATGAATAAGGGGTACATGATATATTTGTTATTATTATTGTGTTCAAATCCAAATAGAAATCAAAACCCACGAAAGCATATATTCAAACAAAAAGAAACCCAATATCACAACGGTATCCAAATCCAACTATAAGAAGGAAAAATAATCACAACCGTCCACTTTCACCAAAGAGAATCTAATCTCTATCCCTTTATAAACTGTCTTGTTCCTGTTCGGCTTCGCTGCCAACTAACGCGAACGCAAAACCTTTCGACAGAGTGAGAAAGAGAGATTGAATTTTCCTTTAGAGAGAGAAACATTATGGCGGCAACTGTTTCTTCTCCTTGGGGCAAGCCCGGCGCCTGGGCTCTTGACGCCGAAGAACATGAGGATGAACTCCGTCAACAAATCGAATCTCCAAAAATTACCAATACTTCCGGCGAAGCTGAATTCCCTTCTCTAGCAGCCGCCGCAGCCGCTAAACAGCCTAAGAAGAAGAAGAATCAAACCCTCTCTTTAGCTGAATTCGCCACTTTTAGCGCCGCTAAGCCATCTCAGCCTAGCCAACCTTCCAGAGGCCTCACCCATGACGAACTCCTCAATCTCCCCACTGGTCCTCGCCAGCGGTCTGCTGAGGAGCTCGACCGCTCCAGACTCGGCGGCGGGTTTAAATCGTATGGCATGAGTAACCGTAACGGTGATGATTCGTCTAATTCTCGATGGGGAGGCGGTAATTCTAGGGTTTCTAATAGGGATAGGGATTCCAGCAGAGAAATTGCGCCCTCCCGTGCCGATGAGATCGATGATTGGTCCAAAACGAAAAAATCACCGGTTGGGAATGGCTATGAGCGGAGAGAAAAGGGCTCGTTCTTCGATTCTCAGTCAAAAGCTGACGAATCGGATAGCTGGGTGTCCAACAAACCGACAGAGACACGGAGATTTGGTGCTGCAAACGGTGGATTTGAGAGGAGAGGGAGTTTTGATTCGTTATCCAGAGACAGATACGGTTCTAGCGGTGGTGGTGGTGCAGATTCCGATAGCTGGGGAAGGAAGAGAGAAGACAGTAATGAAACAGGGACTGCAGGTGCAAGGCCTAAGCTTGTATTGCAGCCGCGTACTGTTCCTGTCAGCAATGATAACGGCACATCGACAAAACCTAAGGGATCTAGTCCATTTGGAGATGCAAGGCCTAGAGAGGCTGTGTTGGCTGAGAAAGGACAGGACTGGAAAGAAATAGATGAGAAGCTGGATTCTTCTAAGATTAACAATAATAAAGAAATTGAAAAAGGTGAGAATGGTAATCCCTCATCTACAAAATGGAGCTTTGGAAATGGGCGTGGAGGTCCTCGGAATGAACGTGTTGAAAGGAGGTGGAGGAAGCCTGATGTTGCTGATACTGATTCTCGCTCTGAAAGGTTTGTTAATTAAGAATATCGTTTATATGATTTTTGTTAATTTTGTTTGCTGCATTTCATATGAGGTTGTTCACTAAATGACATTAATTCAGCTGTCATTGATTCTACTAATGGTTTGTTTTGAAATTCGAAAAATATAATTCCGGCAAACAGGTTCCATTTTCTAGTTTGGGACACAAGGAATCTGATTTCCTTATGTGAACATGGTTTGATTTTTATTTTAGAATTGCATCTAGGTTCGTCTATAGTTTTTGAGAGCACCATTAAGTCATAATACTTATCACAAAATGTGAAACTTAGACAGGAGATATCCATTTTCAGTCCCTTGCTTTTTTGTGGTAAAGAATTGCAGCCTTATGTCCTTAGTAGGGGAGTGACCGACAACTGCTTATTGTGAGTTGCTAATTCTGCAAATAGGAGGTTAATGATGTTGTCTCTGGGCCCCTGGTTTTTCAGGGTCCTAGATTTTTAAGTTGGAAAATATAGAACCGCATGTCTTCCACTGATGCTTAACAATTTTTGCGTTGATTATAGCTGGCTTGAGTGAGAAGGGCCTTTAGCAGCTTAAGCTTGGTCTGGGCTTAGATTCTAGTTTACGTTGGGAAGGGGCCAACTCTGAACTGATTAATTTTGGACCCACATGCCAAAAGAAAGTGCCTCTTATCATCTGACTGTCTTACTAAGTCTCTGAATTTTACTTCTATTAACTTCATGCGATGTGTGCATCTGCAGAACTCATATTTTATTGGCTGAGGCAGAACCGTTTGATATCACACTTTGTCATTGTATGTGGTAGGGCAAATGAATGTTTCTTGCTAACCTGCTAATATTGAGTTCCATCATATTGTCTTCATGCATTGGATGGAATCTTTCATTTGCTTGAGATTGTGATGACCTTTTATTGAGTTGGGGTTGAATTTGTCTATGTATTCCCTTAATTGAGTTGGTGCAGAATTAATCCATGTATTTCCTTTTAATTTTCATTTGATTTTGTTGTGACTCAGTTAGAATGAATACATTATTTATGGAAATGTTGAGAGGGGCTCTGGCTCTCTACAGCTAGAGTGAATATCTTGATTTTCCATGTCATTTTTCCATATGCTAGAACCCAACCCACCAGAAAATAGTGCGAGTCCAACAATCATGTGGTTTTCTTTTTTTTTTTTTAATCTTATTGAACTTCTACGGAGTATGTTTGCTGAATATCATTTGCTTTTAACTTCAAAAAGGATAATTTAGGTCACCTTGAAACGAACAATTAAGTGCACAGGTTGGGTGTCAGCTAAACTGGTACAAACGGTTCAAAACCTAGGCTCTTCAATCTCCAATTACCAAAAAATAGAAAAATCTATGCGCACAATATCTGAATATGGATGTAATGTCCCACAATGGGATTGAGAAGAGCTGTGAAAATTTGTGTTGATGTTTCTTTTGTGTAGGGCTGAGAGAAGCGAGAATGGTGATGATTCTGAGAATGGGCAAGCTACAGAAGTTGAGGTGACAGAAGGAAATTAAAGATGCATGGTCAAAACATAGCGCTGAGGATGAAGGAAAAGAAAGAGTAGAGAATATTAAATTTATTAGATTGTTCTGTTTTATAATTTATCTGTATGACGTTTGACACAACTGTAATGACTGTCAAAATTCGGTGTGGAGACAATTTTGGTAGGCATAGAGATGGGAGGAAATTTAAACACTGATATGCTCTTGGATGGTTTCATGTGTTGGATTCATATTTGTCTGTGTTATTCCATTGCTGGTTTTTGATGATCAATTTTGCCCCGCTTATGTTGATCAGCTGTGTATGGATTTCTATTGTTGGATTGGAACTGTGTATAACAAAATTACAAATTCTTGCTTGCATTTATTCTCGCTAGTTCATGTTTTGAACCCATTACAATTTCATTTAAGAAAGTTGGGACTTAATGTGAATTTTCATTAGCTACTTGTGCATATATATTCTATTTTTTAGTAGTTAATTTTTCTAGGATTTTAGGTATCAAATTAAAAACGTAAAACTATCAATGTGAACTTTTTGGGATTCACTCGGAACAATCAAGGACTTGCATTTAAAGTTTGTATATTGAGGCAATAATATGAATTTGTGCGCTTTAGTTCTATGAAAAGAAATAGTAATAAGTTATGTTTGAGCGATGATTTACAAGGGAAGGGGTTGATCTTGATAATAGATGTTTGGCTAAATGTATTCTGAGTTCTTGAACTTTTATGGTTTTTAACAATTGGTCACCTTAATTTTCCACACTGGAGATATGTCTTTGACTTCTTATCATAACCGTTCCAAAACTAACCGCCTCACTGGCAATTGTTTCTCTTAATTGAACTCCATTCAATTAAACTGTATACCCGATTCTATTGATTGTGTAGATTCAACATTATCCACATTAGGCTGCCTCCTTCCTCTAACTCGAAACCTTAATTCCACCTTTCTTCCTGTAAACTGAACATGTTGTGTCCTTTTCCTTCACCTGAGACCCTATGTTTTTTATGTAATAAAAAACCATGAGTTCACTGTATTCAAAACTATGGATACCTATCTTCTTACTCTAATCATCGCAACCCTAATTTCTTGGAAAACCATAACTACTAAAACAATTTTAATCCATGAAAGTCTTCGTCCTTTCACTAGTTAATTAACTACCGTTAGCAATTTGAAGTATAAAAATAGCATCATCTCAATCTGGTAGCTCGACTAATTGAACAAGCCTTGTGCAAATGATACATAAAACAAATGACTTCATTCAGCACATATAAAATAGAAAAAGCACTTTTTAGCTAAAGTTGTATCCAGTATAATATAAAATTGAGCTTGACTGACATAGATTGTAGAAATTTGTTTAGTATGGCCCTTCAATTAATTTTTTATTCAGTTGGCTAATTAATTAATTATCTAAGTCACTAGAAGGAGTTGAGATGGCAGTGGTTGTGAGAAGTTGAGTTGAAAGTTACTGTGCGTGGCAGTTTCATAGCAAACAGTTGTTGTTTCATGGAGTATATAAGTACGAAAACACAAGATTTCTGGAAGCCGGCACAAAAATTCACCAGACTCTACAAGTCGAAATCCTGCAAATTTTCTATTTCTCATTGTTTAAGCAGGAATTTAGTTTCTTATCTGTCTATTTCTTAGAGCTTACCTTGAACTTTACATAGAGTTTGTAAGTACTTTTTCCATTTTCAATCCCATTCACATCTTTTTCATTTTAATTTCGGTTTGCTGGCACGTATTTCGATTAATCTAGTCATAATAGAATTAATTACGAATTCTTACCTATTTTCCTCCTTTTTAAATTAACACAATCTATGTTAAGAAGTTAGTTTATTTCTATTGTCATCAACTTTTGGAAATTTTTATACAAATTTCCTGGCACACTCGAGAATCCTAAAAAGTTAGAAACAAAGTTTGGCACGCTCTGTGGGACAACATGCCGCCAAAACGAGGTTCAAAAGATAAAGAAGTTGTAGCTTCTGTATCTAAAGGTACAGACCTTGCGCTTGTTAACACAGGGCACGTTACTGGCGTAGTCGACCAACTTGAGGGACACATTTCTCCGGCAAGTGATGATGTGGCTAATGGACAGAGTTCCTTCACTTCGTCCTTAAGAGGGATCAAATCAACCCTTGGCAATTGTGTCTTTCCAAGGTGATGTTGTGACAGTGCTAGGAGACATGATGATCCAAATGATGCACAAGATGGATCAATTCATTCAAAATGCCGGAGAAGGGAACAGTAAGAAAGATTTTTTAGAATCTAATGTTGCATCTAAAGCTACTACTCCAAAGAAACCCACCGCAAATGCTAAGGAAGGTGGAAGCAATGAGGTTTGCAATGTGGTTCCTGAAAAATATCAGATCCCTTCCAAAAGGGATGAAAATGTTACAAAGACCCAGAATGTGAATTCAAATGCTGGCTGTGACTCAACTGGCAAGCCTTTTATACCTGTTGTCCATATGTAGGGATACACCGGATCATCTACCAATCCTGGTACCTATGTTGTAGAAGATGATTAATGATTTTTTTAAGACTCGGGGGGCAACCATAGAAACTGAAATACAAGAGGGATTCCTAATATCCATATCCATCAACAGTATTGTCCTTCAAATCATATGCAAGTGCTGAATCCGGTGAACATGGATGTTGTAATGGACATGATACATGAGCGGTATGGTCCAGGTCTTAGGCAAATTGGAAGGCCGAAATTTCACAAGCCTTACCCGGTGGAGATTGATAGAGAAAATCCCTATCCTAAGGGTTATAGAATTTGAATTTCAACCTTTTTTTTATGGAGAAATGGGCAATCGACTCTAGAACATGTGGCCAGGTTTACAATTCAGTGTGAGGAGTTAGCCAACTTGGGACACTTTGATAACTACAAACTAAGGCTATTCCCCAACTCGTTAAGTGGTATGGCTTTTATTTGGTAGCCTTCACTACTTAGGAATTCAATTTATTGTTGGGAGCAAATGGAGCTTCAATTTCATACACAGTTCTTTCATGACCAACCTGAAGTGTATGTGGCAAAATTATCTATAACCACACAGAAAAGTGGAGAAACTGCAGATGCTTACATTGCTCATTTTAAACAGATGAGAAGCAGATGCAAGATTTTTCTTCCAGAGAATGAGTTTGTGAGAATGGCACATAGAGGTTTAGACATGGAGATCCCAAAGAAGTTTTAGGGAATGGAATTTTATGATTTTTATGAGTTATCTGCTAAAGTCTCGGAGTATGAGGAGCTATTACGTAAAGAGAGCCAACGAAGGAAGGCATCTATGGTTCATATTTCCAAGATGTGGGAAGTACGGAGAGTGATACCATCCTGGGTTCTAGATTGAGTTATGGGTCCTTGAACCCTAAAATCTTCTAGGGAAGAATGTTTAGATGTTTTCCTTCCTATACCTATCTTGCTGAAAATAGTTAGGAGCTCGTTAAGAGAGAACCCCACGATCTCTAGAGCTTATTAAGAGAGACCTCTAAACCTCATAAACCGTTTGGTGAAATATTGCTTGCTTTCTGCATTGAACAGCAATAGCCTTTAAATAACAATAACAAGTAGACTCTTTAGGAATTAATCACTGCTATAGAATAGAAAATCCTAAATAGGAACTAACTAATAAGATTTATTCCTAATCCTAATAATCCTAAATTAATAAAAATAAAACTATTAAAGAAATAATAGAATACCAAACTAATTAGGACTCTAAGACAAGATATTAAGAAATAATAAAATACTAATTAGGACTCTAAAGCAACAATACGTTCTTATCAATGCCTTCCACTTCAAAAATGCGCATGTTCTCATACACCAAGGAAGGTTGACGTCTTATTCCTTTCTCCATGATCAAATAGAAGCTCTTTTACTCCTTCTAACCGTAATAAACATTTAAATTTGTGCCCCGAAGTATAAACTTCATCACAGTTGTAGCAAAGACCCTTAGCCCTCCTTTCGTCCAACTCTGCTTTATTCTTTTTTTTTTTTTGTGGAAGTAGGTTTTGGTGTCAGACTGGTGAAATCCCTTCTTGGCTCTACTTCATCATTCATCACTCATCGTTCATATAGATGTGCAAGACTCATTGCAGTAGTCAAATTAGATGGTTGTTGTAACTCTACTTCAACAGCCATGGCTTCCTTGAGTCCGCTAATGAATATTTCCACTTCTTGTTCAGATGTTAATGAACAAGCACGTGCAGATAATTGTTCAAATTTCTGTTGATATTCTTTCACCGAACCTATTTGTTGGAGCTTTGATAATTCCCACAGTTTATTGCTTCGGATAAGCAGCCGAAAACACAGATACAGTGCTTCTTAAATTCTTCCCAAGTCATATTCGGTTTGTCTCTATCTACCTTAATAAACCAGAGTTTAGCATCACCTTCTACGTGGAATGAAGCTAGCCCCACTTTTTCTTCCTTATTGGTGCGTTGGTGCCAAAAGAAGTGCTCACACCTATTCAACCAACTCAAAGGGTCATAAGACCCATCATACTTAGGAAAATCTAGCTTGGAGAATTTTAGAACCAAGCTGCCTCCTGTCGTACCTAAACTGCCTCGTCGTCTCGAATTACGACTCTCATCTTTGCTTTCTTTTTCTGTATCTTTGGTGGTTGTTTGTTCTTTAGTTAGTTCCTCGAGTTGAGCAGCCAAGGCATTTTGACGAGCTTCAGCTCTCTCACGATTTTCCTGTATATAGTCATGAAGGCATCAAACTGTTGTTGCAAGGTACGAATGTCACCCATAACTTCCTGCTCTGATGCCAAGCTGATATCGTCCTAGGTTCTGGATCGAGTTATGGGTCCTTGAACCCTAAAATCTTCTAGGGAAGAATGTTCAGATGTTTTCCTTCCTCTACCTATCTTGTTGAAAATAGTTAGGAGCTCATTAAGAGAAAACCCCACAATCTCTAGAGCTTATTAAGAGAGAACTCTAAACCTCATAAACCATTAGGTGAAATATTGCTTGCTTTCTTTATTGAATAGAAATAGCCTTTAAATAACAATTACAAGTACACTCTTTAGGAATTAATCACTGCTATAGAACAGGAAATCCTAAATAGGAACTACTAATAAGATTTATTCCCAATCCTAATATTCCTAAATTAATAAAAATAAAATTATTAAAGAAATAACAAAATACCAAACTAATTAGGACTCTAAGACAAGATATTAAGAAATAATAAAATACCAATTAGGACCCTAAAGCAACAATACGTTCCTATCAGAGATCTAGTTGACCCACGAGCTCAAATGTGGCAAACTTTCTTCAAAATTTCCCAAAAGTCTAAACCTAAGGAAAGTTCAACTAATTATACTTTTGATATCTCTAAGACTGAGAAAATATTTGCTGCAAAACTGAAGACATACTTTTGAAATCTCTAATTCCTAGTCAAAGAGAAGTTTATTACTTTTGCTGCATGACACAGGGTTCTAACTGAGGAGAAATGGAAGGGAAGGTCTTATTGCAAGTTTCATGGGTCTTGGAACCATATAACCAATTCTTGTCAAGCATTCAGAAATATGGTGTAAGATAGGATTGATCAGGGTATTTTGAAGTTTCCAAATAAGAAGGAATCCGTGTTAATTAATGAGGATCCATTCCCTCCAGTGGCTTTCGTAAACATAACTTCATTTTATTTAAGAAAGATGTTGAATCAGAGAAGAGCTAGAAAAGGAATTGAGAAGGTAGCTTGTTCAATAGAGTTCAGTTTCCAAAGGACCAAAAGAAGAAAATTCTGGCACCCAAGTTTACCAAAAACCAAACTAGATTTATAGTGCCACCCCCAACCAAGTCTAATGAAGAATGGCAAGTGGTGAGACACAAGAAATTTCTTGCACTACTTACCCATACACAAAAAAGAATATTACAGCGAGAGAAATTAGCAAGAAAATACAAAGCTATGGAGGAAGAGGAGAACAAGACCGAGAAAGTATGGGAGCCTAAAGCCACAAAAGAGCCCGTGTTAACATTAAAGGAGAATGAAATCAAAATTGGTGAGTTTGTCATCCCAATAAATATGGCAACTCCCACTTTACCTTCCAATTTTCAAAAAGAAGTAGCAGATGACGAAGAGGAAAAAATTTAGGCTAATATAAGTTTTAAAGATTGGGAAGACCCAAGGAATCTCCTAAGATATGCAGTGGAATAACTATTCAGGCCACAAAGGTTGAAGGTCCAGAAAGAGTAGTGTTTGAAAAGCCATATGAGAAAATGACCCATCATATTAAACTTTTGTATATTAAGGCTCATCTTAATGGGAGGTCAACATCACGAGTTTTGATAGATAATGGATCAACAGTAAACATCATACCATTGAGGATGATTTTCGCACTGGGAAAGTCAAAGGAGGATTTGATTTCAATTGATATGACAATATCAGCTTTCAATGGTTATGTTTTAAAAACTCTAGGAGTATTACCAGTTGAGGTGACTGTTGAAAGTAAAACTAATTTGGTAGCATTTTTTTGTAGTAAATTTTACTGTAAATTATCATATTTTGTCAGGAAGAGATTGGTTGCATGCCAACTGGTGTGTTCCATCTACTTTTCGTCAATTACTACTGTTTTGGAAAGGTGATGATGTGGAAGTGGTTTGGGTAGATAATATACTATTCCAGGCATAATCTGATGCAATTGATGCCAAAAACTCTATGAAGGAAGTTATGGCCCCATCCATGTTGTTGCAAAGAATAAATTTAGAGCTCTAAAAGGCTTCTCTCTTGTGCCTAAGGGAGAAGAGAAAAGGAAAGGAAAAGAAGTAGTTTTTGATACATCCTTGGTTGCGCCTACAGTAAGGCCACAGGGAGATATCCCATTCATTAAGGAAATCAATGATTAGTGCCTATGAATAAATAAAAGCGGCAGCTGTAGCTGCGCACATTAGAATACAAGTGCAACAAGTTCTTGATAAATTAATAAAGGAGGAAATATTGTATAATGCTAGAGCAGAAGTCATGTAGGAAGGAGAACATGAAGAGGATGACGGGCTTGAAGAGATCTAATTATATGAACTGAACATTGCGTCATAGAAACTTGATGATACAAGGTGCTAAGTCCAAGATCCACTGGAGGAGGCAAACTTGGGAACAATAGAGGAGCCAAAAATCTCTTATATAAGTGGTTTATTAAAGCTATTTCTTAAGGAGAAAATCGTTAAACTCTTACATGAGTTTAAAGATTGTTTTGCTTGGAGTTATGAAGAGATGCCTGGCCTAGATAGAACTTTTGTCGAACACAGGCCACCTATGAAATTAGGGTATTTGTCGTATCCCTAACCACCTAGGAAAATGTTTAAAAAGGTGGAATCTAAAGTTTAAAAAGAAATTGAAAAGCTTATGAAGGCCGGCTTCATCAGACCTACGAGGTATGCTAAATGGGTTTCTGATGTAGTTCCTGTAGTAAAAAATAATTGAAAACTCAGAGTATGTGTCGATTTTAGAGATATGAATAATGCAACCCGTAAAGATCTATGTGTTATACCCATAGCAGATATGTTGATAGATGCAGTTGCAAAAAATGAATTATTATCATTCATGGATGGTTATTCTGGGTATAACCAAATTTTAATAGCTTTGGAAGATATTTCCAAAATTGCTTATAGATGTCTAGGAGCTATAGGGACTTTTGAATGGTTGGTTATGCCATTTGGTTATAAAAATGCTTGTGCTACTTACCAATAGGCTATGAATGTAATTTTTCATGATATGTTGGGAAAGTTCATGGAAGTGTATATGGATGATATTGTAGTGAATTATAAGGTAGCAGAAGATCATGTAGATCACCTTCATAAAAGCTTTGAGCGAATGAGGCAACACAAACTCAAGATAAATCCTTTGAAATGTGCTTTTGGGGTACGAGCTAAAATTTTTTGGGTTTCCTAGTCCATTAACATGGAATGGAGATTAACAAAAATAAGGCGAAAGATATTCTAGAGGTGCAACCATCTAAAAACAAGAAAGAGCTTTAGAGATTTCTTGTGTTGGTAAATTACTTAAGACGCTTTATTGCTAATCTTGCTAGAAAATTCATGTTTTTTTCTAAGTTTTTAAAGTTGAAGAGTGAATAGGAATTTAAATGGGAGGAGAGACATAAATAAGATTTTGATCACATCAAGCAATACCTCTCCTAGAGAAGGAATCCAATTGAATTTGTATTTATCGGCCACTAAAAGTTCTATAGGCTTCCTTTTAGCTCAGAACAATCAGGTTGGCCATAAACAAGCCATTTATAATTTAAGTAGATGTCGTATAGAAACGAAGAAAAAGTATTCAGTGATTGAGAGACAATGCTTGGCATTGTATTTTTCTTGTACAAATTGAGACACTATCTTATACAATCATGAGTTTTTGTTGTTTCATAGACTAATCTTGTGAAGTACATGTTCAACCAACCACTTATTAGAAGAAGGATATGTTAATATATACCCTATTCCCAAGGCATTGTATCTCATTTGTATTGTACATTTTGGTATATGTATTATACATTAGTGTGTTATTAATAAAGGCATAATTTGTTTTATTAATTTCTTGTGCAATTAATAAAAGCAAAGTATCCATTAATTATGTTTGTACTTATGATTATCGGTAACATTCTCTGGGCAGTAAGACCATGAGTAAGGATTCAAACACAGTAATATATCTATCCCTAGTCTGTTAGAATCGTGGAGATGATAATAACTAAAGACTAGCATGTGGCTTTATTGTATGGTGGTGTCTTACTGACCATTAGACATTGATTGTCAATCAAGGACATGACTACATGTTAGGTTACATGGTACTAGATCGATCCATTTTGAGAACACCACATAGTCCCAGTGTCATAGGTGGTTCTCAAGTAGTACTTGTATAGGATCCTTAGACTTGATATTCCTATAGACCTAGATATGAGCTTGTGTGCTTTTGATGTACGCCTAATGGCCATGTAACAAAGTGCCAAGTTTGGGTACAGTTGGGTATGTCAATGACCATTGTAGGACTAGTAGGTATGTGAAGGGATATGCCACTCTGTTAACTCAGAGTAGATATCATTGACCACTTGATGAGTGGGACTGATAATGCGGCCACACCCAAGTAAGTAAGGTTACTTATTTGTGAACTTCAGTTTACTCAATATCAAGGAATGTCCATGCAGCTGTAGAGGATGACATGTCATACCTCTTGCAGGACACCAATATCATTGGTAGAGAATGTATAAGATACTACAAGGTTTATGCCTGACATAAGATTGATGTCTTCGTCTTATTTAGGTAGTTGTTATGATTTGCTAGAACCCACTTGTAGTTTATGGGCCTTAAGGTTTTGGGCCCATTGCCAGCATAAGACGAACCCTCAAGATCGCACACAAAGATGTCTGAACGGCATTGTTACACACTTAATATATATTGGTTATATATTATATGGAGCTTTATGTTAATTGTGTTTATAGACTTTATGGTAAAGTCAAATTAATACAATTAGCTTATGGGAAAAATATTTTTTCAGTCTATCAAATAATTACTTAGAGTAATTTAATTGATAGATGAAAAATTGTCTTAAGAATTAAATACAGAATATTTAATTTAAGACATCACTTAATTGTGGTTGATTTAATTTAATTAATTGAGCTTTGATTAATTAAGTTTTATTTTTATTATATGATCATAATAAAATTAAACTAATTGAATCAAGTCTAATTAAATGAATTAATAAAAATCAAATTTAATTAGGAAAAGACCTAAAATATACCTGGAGTATATAAGGCATATTTTTCCCAAACCCCTAAACCTAATTTTGAGTCTAAAAATTTCAGCCACCACTTCTCTTAGTGTAGAGAATTCGGACAACAAGGGTTTGGGTTGTAGAGCTCCTTTTCTTCCGATCGCTAATAGGAGATTCATTTGTGAGGCATCCATGTGCGTGAGGGTAGAGGAACTTCATGGTAAGGCAAGTTCTTGGATTCAATTTCTCTTTTTTTTTTTTTTTTTTTTTTTGGGGCGGGGGGGGGGGGGGGGGATGGATGACATAGATGAGAATTGTATCTTTTTCTTGCAATTTTCATTGTTTCTATTCCATAATCTGTTCAATTTGTTCCTAGAACGGATTCTAGTGTGAGACAAATCGCTTCCGCTATGGTTTTAGTTTTGTTTTGTATTAGTAGAATCCCTACAGGATATGGAAATGGGATATTGTGTTGGTAAATTTCACTTTGGTGCATTTACCCCAAAAAACAATAAAGGGTCAAGCACTTGCAAATTTTTTAGCAGATCATCCTTCAACTATGGAGCAAGAGGGTAAAGTAGACTTACCAATCTGTGGGGTAGAGAAGGTTCCATGGATCTTGAGGTGTGATGGATCAAACATAGAAAAAGCTACTGGTGCAGGGGTAATTATTACTTCACCTACCTAAGTTAGGACCTCTTTTTCTTTTCACCTTAACTTTGATTGTACTAACAATCAGGTAGAATATGAGACTTTGATTATTGGTTTGGAGTTATTGAAAGATTTAAGCGAAAAGGAAGTGGTGCTGATGGGGGATTCCCAATTGGTACTCAAACAACTTGCTGGAGAATTCAAATGCACTAGTTTTGCCTTGGCCCCTTATTACACATGGCTAGGCAATTGTTGGATGAATTTGAAGAAGTAAATTTCATTCATGTGTCAAAGGAATCCAATTAGGAAGCAAATGAGTTGGCTCAAGTTGCCTTTAGACGACGAGTTTCTCAAGAATTGACTCACAGGATGATTCTTATCCAAAAATGGAGTCGCCCCTCCATTTAAGAATTTGGGATTCAATTTTCAAGTTCAATATTGATATTAATTTAACTAATGACTGGAGGGAGTTGCTTAAGAGATTATTAAGGAATTCCTTATCCAAAGCACCTTATGCTATCAAAGTTAGGGCATGACACTTCATGTTGGTGGAGGAAGATATATATAAGAATATTGAAAATGGTTTGATGCTTAAATTTTTAGGAATGCCAAAAGCATTGGAAGTGATGAAGCAAGTACACAAAGGAGTTTGCAGAGCACACCAAGCTGGTATAAAGATGAGATGGTTGATTAGAAGACATGGTTATTATTGGCCATCTGTCTTAAGGGATTGCATCAGCTATGCTAAAGGATGTAAAACGTGCCAAAAATACAGAGCTATTCTAGCTATATCAAATGAGATGCACCCAGTAATAAAACCTTGGCCATTTAAAGGTCATGGCTTTATCATTGTAGCTACTAACTATTTTACAAAGTGTGTGGAGGTGATTCCTATGAAGAAAGTTAAGCAGTAAGATTTTATTAGCTTCATCAAAGAGTATCTCATCCACCGTTTTGGCATTCCTGAATCAATTACTACAGATCAAGGGATAATGTTCACGGGGAAAATATTAGAGATTTTACAGAAGATTATGGAATCAAGCTATTGAATTCAACCCCACATTATCCTCAATAGAACAAACAAGCAGAGGCTTTAAACAAAGTTTTGATAAGCATCCTAGAAAAGATGCTTGAAGAAAATCCCAAAGATTGGCATAGAATACTTTCTGAAACATTATGGGCATATAGAACTTTAAAAAGGGAAGCAACTAGTGCAAGTCCATTTCTCTTAACATATGGACATGAAGCTATTCTACCTTTAAAAGTGGTAGTGCCATCTTGTAGGGTTGCAAAACAAGCAGTGTTGGAGATTGAAGGATATATAGAAGTTATGTTAATGGAATTGGAAGATCTTGATGGAGAAAGATTGACAACTTTTAATCATACATTAATCCAAAAGAAGAAAGGTGCATTGGCATACAAAAAAAGAGTGAAGCGAAAGACTTTTCAAGTAGATGATCTTGTTTAGAAATTGATTCTGCCATTAGGAATCAAAGACAGAGAATTTGGAAAATGGTCTCCTAATTGGGAGGGTTCCTTTAAGATTTACCAAGTACTAAAAGGTAATTCTTATTGGCTTTCTTACTTGGAAGGTGAACCTCATAAGAGATTTATTAACAGAAAATACTTAAAAAATTATTATCCCACCATAATGGAGATGCAGGAAAAAAGGTGTATGAAACTTCTAGAACAGGACCAGGGAAGTGGTAAGGAAGTCTCATAACAAATCCAAATCCTAATTGGTTGTCTTTGTTTCCTACAAGTAGTTTTCAATACACCATCAACAATTCTACAAATCTTCTTTCATATTTCAAATGTATATATGTAGCAAATATATGTAAGTAGGCCAATGGCTGCTATGAATGATCATGCAATAAAATTACAGGCCTAAGGCCACTTTTCTCAATCATTATGTCTATCACAGGCCTTAGGGCCATCAACAACACACATCCGCAAACAAATTTATTGGCCTTAAGCCATCTATTCATAATACAAGCAGGATGTAGGCCTTAGGCCATATGCATGGATGCAAGCACACAATGCAAATTTCAAGAAAATTTAGCCTTTAGCGACTTCATGCAGATATTAAAAAGAGTTCAGAAGTAAATCATCATAAGCAATTCAAAGTTTTCCTACCAAGTTAGCTAAAGCCTAAAAAGTAACCTACTTCCTATTACATCATTGTAGCTTGCTAAAATCATTCTTCCTTAATTCCCTTAAGGCTGCAATTCTTCAAGCTCAGCTAGCTTTAAGTCGATCTATTTCTTTAAGCCACTCTTGAAAATTTTCTTTATTGTCTTCCAAGTATTTGCCCCTCCACTTCAGCTCCACTTTATCTCTCTTGTGTTCAATTTCATTATGTGCTTGATTCTTTTCTATCAATACCATTTTAGCATGACGTTAAGCAATTTTCTCTTCTAGTTCCTGGATAGCTACTTCATGTCCTTTGTAAGCATCCATTTCAACTTCATCGGACTGACTCTTAGAATTAGCCTTATCACTAAATTTTTTGGTATCATGAGGAAAGTTTTTAAAATTTTGAGTGTCAACTTCAAGATTAAGGATATGATTAGTTTCAGTGTGGCAAAGATTAAAGGCTTCTTTTATGCTTTCCTTTAGAGGGGTGAGAAATTCTTGGCTTTTAGGAGTTGAATATGCTACTGATAGAATTAAGAGTGAAGATTCAATGGAATCTACATGTATGGGATGAAAAATATTTAAATCCAGGGTCAAATATTGGGAAATAGTTTGTTGAGTGTTGGCCGTGGATTCATTGGATGGCTTATAAGCACTTATGTTTGATAACACTGAACTTGTGATGAGATCCAATCCTAAATTATCGCAAGGATTAGGCAAAATAGGAAGTGGTGTCTTACTGCCTTTGACACAGAGGAACTCTGAAAGAAACATTTCAACATGTTAAAAAAAATATTAACCACTAAAGGTTAAACACCATAAAAGTAACACCTGAGAAGCTGGTGTATCAGAGAGGGTAAATCCAAAAGTCAAAGGAGAATTGTTAGTGTTGTTGTGAGCAAACGACGCGTTTTCGACGGGACGCGGGGCTCCTTTTCGGAATGGGGCGCCACGATCTCGGGCGGGCCCTTCCCTCGCGTGGGGTTTTTATGAATGAAAATCGGTTTTGGAAAATAGAATAGAATTAATACATAAAAGGACCGAGACCTAAGTCTCGATGGATATTGTAGAGTCGCCACCCAGCTCAGCTCAACTGGGAAATTCTTTTGTAGCTGAACCAGACGAACGGTCGCTACACTATCCAGAGATTCGGGTCCGAACAAGTCCCTTATTTCGTGTCTAATTAAAATAAATATTGCCAATGTTCTCAAATGGTATTTCAAAATCTAAAGTCAATTTTATTGAATATAAAATGCATACAGCGCGCATACAAATATTTAATACAAATGTAAGGAAAAGAAATAAATATTAATTGGCTTACAACCAAATCTAATAGAAAAAATAAAAACACTCGCCTCACTAATACAATCGCCTAGAATACATGAAAATCTAAAAATAATTACAACCGCCTAAATACATGATTAATTCTATTAAAATACAAATAAAAATAAAAATAAATATAAATAAAAGCTGCAAAACAAAGGTTAGCACAATTTATACGGCACTCTACAACTAGGATTCAAATAGACAGAATTGGGAAAACAAGAATTGAGGGCATGCATAGAGGGGGTAACCGGGTTGGCTCGGCTAGCCGATCCGGTTAGACTTGAAAAACGTTTTGAAATGCCCCTGTATTTTAGTTTTTTTATGGGAAAATCATTTTGAAAACAATTTTACCGGTTTACATGCATTTTTATATTTGAAGTGCGTCGGTTTTCGGGAGAACTGGGTCTCCGTCGTTGAATTATTCTAAATGCAAATTTACCAGAAATTAAACCTACGGTAGTGAATGCACATATCAAAATTCATTTTGGTGATTTTTGGATTTTTCTTATTTTTTAGGGATTTTTGGAAATTTTTATGGGGATAAAAGCTGAAATTCTGTTTCTGTAACAAGATTACAGTCGTGCGACTGTAAACGGTTCAGGATCAAAATTTCGCCAAAATTTATTCTGACTTAAAATGGAAGAAAAACAATTTGGGAATTAAGAACACTCGTACGACTATATATACAGTCGTACGACTATTCAACAAAACTAAGAACAGTCGTGCGACTGTTCTTAATTCCCAGAAACAGAAGCACGAAAATGCAGCAGAAAATGCACAAAACTCACTTCAAACACCCAGAAAGCGAGAAAAAGTGTAAGAAAAGGGAGTGTCTACCTTTTTAGAAGCTAATCCAAGTCATTTTGACCCCTGTCGTCGCTCCAATCCTAACAAATTCGCACTTTTTCCTTTGAAATTAAAGTTGAGGGCTTTATATCCAAAAATCAAAATTGCAAGGGATTCTGATGATTTAAGTCCGGATTTTTGATTTGGGTGTGAAGTTAATTGATTAACCTATGGATTTCTAACAAGTTTTAATCCTGATTTTGAGAATTGAAAGAAAATAGAAGAGGAAAAGATGAGTTTTTATGGGTTTTTCCACTTCTTGCTTTTCCTTCTCTCTTTTCTCCTTCTCTCTCTAAGTTTTTCACCAGAAATCCAACCTCACCTCTCTCTCCCTTTTATTCTCCTTTATCTCTGATTTTTTTCACTTACTTGCTGCAACAACGGAGCAATTAATGCTCCTTCTCTCTCCTCCATTTTCTGCTGCAGAGGTATGGGCTCCTGTAATTTTTCCGACATTACAGTCGTACGACTGTAATTTTTAAATTACAGTCGCAGGACTGTAATAATAGTCGTACGCCATAATTTTTTTTTTTAAGTATGGAAAATTCCGGCGCTTACCGCTGCCCATCGCGCGATCAAATTCGACATCTAGTTCCAGGTTTACAACACCTGAGATGATGAATTTTTAGAATCAAAGCGCCGCGAACACTGGAATGAATCTTCTGATGAGATAGGCCGATACCAGGTCTAGGTTACCCGAGGCGATGCTGGGGGAGGAAATAAGCCGATATCAAGTCTAGGTTACCCGAGGCGAAGGAATGGATGAATTACAGTTTAGCCGATACCGGGTCTAGGTTACCCGAGGCGGACTTGATGAAGAGATTGGCCGATACTGGGTCTAGGTTACCTGAGGTGAGCTTGGTGAAGAAATTGGCCGATACCGGGTCTAGGTTACCCGAGGCGAGTTGTGCTGGGGAAATAGATGAAGCTGATCTGGACCGATACTGAGTTCACATTACTCGAGGTGGATCTGTTGGGGAAACGGATGATGAAGCCGATCTGGGCCGATACCGAGTTCACATTACTCGAGGCGGACTCATTGGAGAAAGTTGAGGATATTAAGCTGGGGATGAATTCCTACACTTAAAATAGCAAGTCTTCATTCCTTGATCGAGAGATTTTTAAACAAAAATTTTTGTCCCTTCGATCAAGAGTGAAGACTAGCTGGGGATGAGTGATCAATGTATGTAATGCATGAATGCATGATGATGCATATGTACGAGTATGCATTTTCCGTCATTTGACGTTTCCGCCTTCCACTGGAGGAGGATATGTCATGCCCCTGGTTGATTTTGCTTTCTTCGGGGCTTTGTTTGGTCATTTTTGAAGGAATGAGGTGACTATTAGGAATGTATGATACTGCTGGGGAGATACTCGTAGTGCTCCTTATAGAGATTCCGTTGGGGAAGAGTGTAGCAACTCGACTGAGGAGATAATTATGGTGTTCTTTATGTAGATCCTGTTGGGGAATTGCGTGATGACTTTATGGGGAGTCGATGTGATGGCTTCTTATGGGGAATGTTGGGGACATTCTGCTTTTCCTGCTTTGTGGGGGAATTATGAGTTTGCAAGTGCTCTAATTTTTGCCTGGGTTGCCCAATACGGATTTTCAGCCCAGCGAGCTGCTCTGATTTTTGCCTAAGGCACCTTTTCGGTTTTCACCTTAGCGAGATCTTCATATGCCCTAACTTTTGCCTAAACTGCCCAATAGCGGTCGCTCTAATTTTTGCCTGAAGTGCCTTTTCAGTTTTCACCTCAGCGAGCTCCTTTTTCTTTTTTTTTTTTTATAATGATTGAGATGTCACCATGACCATTTTATTGCTCTTTTAGGAAGATGAACTGGATCTTAGGGATTGATAAAAGATTTCCAATTGCATATATTCAGTGCATTTTCACTTGTTAAATAATGCGATGACTTCAATTAGTTGAATGCAAAGTGCTTTCTTTGAATGTATGTTTATGCAAGACAACTTTGCTTGTGCATTTGTCATAACCATACAAATATATTTAAACAAACACTTCACTTTATTGATGAAGTCGAAATGAGTACATTTGAAACAAGTTGGTTCCTAAATGGTACAGATTCCACACTAAGCCAGAAACCGTCATCAGTCGTCCTTTTCAGGTTTTCCGACTGATTATTTTCTCTCGTGTCTTAACTTTTGCCTAGACCGCTCTTTTCGAGTTTTCAGCCTAGCAGACCTCTCTTTCTTCTTCTTTTTTTTATATATGATAAAGCTTTAGCCTGTCTTGATTGATCGGGTTGGTGAACTCATTTCCATCCATATCCATAATGCTGACAGCACCTTTTGATAGCATCTTCTTCACCACTTATGGTCCTTCCCAATTGGGTCTGAACTTGCCTCTAACATCAACATTTGAAGGCCTTAGCTGCTTTAGAACCATGTCTCCTGCTTTCAACTGCCGTTTGGAGTACTTCACATTCTGATTATAGGCCCTGGCTATTCTGCGCTGGTACATCTGAAGGTGATCCAGTGCCCTTAGTCGTTTTTCATCTAGTGATGCCAATTGTTCATGCCTAGCTTGAACCCATTCAGTCTCTGGTAATTGAGCTTCCAGGGCGACTCTGAGTGACTTGAGTTCTATTTCCACTGGCAACACTGCTTCCATTCCATATACCAAGGCATAAGGAGTTTCTCCTGTCGGTGTTCTGACACTGGTTCTGTAACCCCAAAGAGCATAAGGCAGTTTATCGGCCCAATCTCTGTAAGTGGTCACCATCTTTGATAAGATCTTCTTTATTGCCTTGTTAGCTGCTTCTACTGTACCATTAGCCTGTGGTCTGTATGGAGAAGACTTATGATGTTCAATACCATGTTCTACAAGTAGCTCAGCTGTTGCCCCTTGAAACTGCACTCCATTGTCAGTTACTATGTGGTGAGGAATCCCATACCGAGTGAAGATGTTCTTCTGGATAAACTTGACCATTTGCTTGGCTGCCACATTAGTGAAGGATTCCGCTTCGACCCATTTGGAGAAATAATCAACCACTACAACTATGAATTTATGCCCATTAGATGCGGCTGGATGAATTTCACCAATCATATCTATCCCCCATGCTGAAAACATCCAAGGAGATGCTAGATTCTGAAGTTCAAGTGATGGAAGATGACTAATATCTGCATATATCTGACATTCATTACATCTCTTCACTTTTCTTATACAATCTGCTTGCATTGTCATCCAGAAGTAGCCTTGTCTCATGATCTTCCTAGCCATGGCAAGTCCATTCATATGTGGCCCACAAGACCCTACGTGTACCTGCTGCATCACTTCTTCTGCTTCTTGCTCTGTCAGGCACCTCAAAAGGACTCCATGTGCTGTTCTTTTGTATAACTTGTCCTTGAAGATTCTGAATTGACTGGCCAGCTTTCTTAGTGTCAACTTATCAGCAGTACTGGCCTCTTCCGGGTACTTTCCCTCTCTAACATACTGGTAGATATCAAAGAACCATGGCTTTTCTTCAGCTGATAATTCCATCACTTCGTGCACTTCGAAGCAAGGATGTCTGGAAGTGGCTATGACCAGTGGTTGTACTTGTGTTTCCTCTGGATTTTCCCACATGGAGGATAAAGTAGCTAATGCATCAGCCATCTTATTCTCATCCCTGGTGACATGTCTGAATTCATATTGGCAGAATAAACCTTTTCTGAATTGTAGCAGCTCCAAGTAAGGACGTAAGGCTTCTTCTTTTAGCTCCCATTCACCCTGAGCTTGCCTGATCACTAGAAGTGAATCACCGACAATTAAGACGTCATTTGCCCCTAAGGTTAACAGAGCTTCCATTCCAAATAAGCATGCTTCATATTCTGCCCCATTATTGGTTACAGGAAAGATCAGCCTCTTGGATAAAGGAATAACCTCACCATCCGGTGTTGCTACAAGTACCCCGATTCCAGCACCTTTTCTATTCACTACCCCATCGAAGCACATTACCCATCTCTTTACTTCCACCATGGCTAGTTGCTCATCAGGGAATTCCAGATCTCTGTGTAGTCTGATTCTAGGGGTTGGTTTGCCAGAAACTCTGCCATGGCTCGCCCTTTAATGGTTTTCTTCGTGATGTACTCGATGTCGAATGCAGACAAAAGTAACAACCACCTGGACAGCTTCCCAACCAATGCTGGTGCTTCATAGAGATACTTCATTGGATCCACCTTAGCCACGGCTTGTATCTTGTAGGATTGGAAATAATGGCGCAGCTTCTTGGTCAACCAAATCATCGCCACACATGTCTTTTCCACCAGTGTGTATTTAGTTTCATACTCTAGCAACTTCTTGCTAAGGTAGTAAATAGGATATTCCTTCTTGCCATCTTGTTCTTGTGCAAGCATTGCCCCTATAGAGGATCCTTCAACTGCCAAATACAAAATCAGAGGTTTCCCTGGAATTGGAGGACTCAACACTGGTGGCTTTACTAGGTAAGCCTTGATCTTCTCGAATGCCAACTGACACCTGTCATCCCACACAATTGGCTGATCCTTCTTTAATAGCTTGAAGATTGGTTCATAAGTGGAAGTCAACCGTGCAATGAAGCGACTGACATATTGCAAGGAACCCAGGAATGACCTAACTTCCTTTTCTATCTTCGGGGCTGCCATGTCTTGGATGGCCTTGATTTTATCTGGGTCCATTTCTATCCCCCTCTGGTTGACTACATGGCCCAACAGCTTCCCTGATGTGACCCCGAATATGCACTTCTTGGGGTTAAGTCGCAAGTTGTACTCTCCAATGCGTGTTAGAAATCTATCCAGGATAACAGGATGTTCCTCCCGCGTTGTTGATTTAACAAGCATATCATCGATGTACACTTCGACTTCTTTATGGATCATATCATGCAGCAGTGTTGTGACAGCCCTCTGATAAGTGGCGTCAGCATTCTTTAATCCAAAGGGCATCACTCTGTAGCAGAAAGTACTCCACTCTGTGATGAATGATGTTTTCACTTTGTTGATCACATCCATCAGAATCTGGTTGTACCATGAAAAGCCATCCATAAAGGAGTACATTGCCGCTTTTGTTGCACTATCAACTAGGACGTCGATATAGGGCAGTGGAAAGTTATCTTTTGGGCATGCTTTATTCAAGTCCCTGTAGTCGACGCATACTCTGACCCTTCCATCCTTTTTAGGCACAGGGACAATGTTGGCTAGCCATTCCGTATACTCCACCACTTCGAGAAACCTGGCGTCTATCTGTTTGGCCACTTCTTCTTTCACCAGTGTAGCCCATTCCAACCTTAGACTTCTCAACTTTTGCTTTACCGGTCTGAACTTGGGGTCCGTTGGGATTTTGTACACTACTATTTCTGTGTCCACACCTGACATGTCTTCATACGACCAGGCGAAAGCTTTAACATGTTTTTGGAGTATTTTTATTAATTCTTTCTCTTCCTCGGATTTAAGCTCGTGTGAAATGAGTACCATTTTAGGGTTTTCATCTGTACTTATATCGATTTCATGTAATGTAGTGTCATGTATGCTAAATATGCTTGATGGTGATTTAAATGCATACGCAGAGTTATCAGGATAAACATCACACAAGTAAGCAAACTGGGATTTCATTGCATTGAACTTATCATAAAGTACATCAGTTACATTGAAAATAGAAGAAATAGATACAACAAAATCATTTGCATCCTCCACAGGCAGAGGGCTTTGTTCTTCATCAGCTTCCATCTCCCCTTTCAAAGCATCATCCGGGACCGTAGCTTTCTCGGCCACCTGTGCCTTAGCTTTTTCCATAATCTTGACGACTTCAGTAACCACAGAGTCTAAATTCACTTTAGCCATTAATTCTTCGCCGAATCCCCCCTTGGATTTCCCAAAAGCTTTGGTTAATGCAGCAGTCAAAGCTCTCGAGATCACTTCTGTAGCTTCGACACAGGTCTTCTTTTCATCTTCTTCCTCGGCCACCTCTATATTTTCTGCTATCACCTCAGATGATTCGCCTTTCAAAATTTCAGATTCAGCAATTGCTTCCTCCACCGTTACAGGGGCTACTGGATCTTCCTGGCTTTTCTCAAAATCCACAACATCTACAAAGATCTCAAAGCCCGGGTATTCGACATTTCCAACCAGCACCGGTTCATCTTGGCCCTTGTAAAGGCTTTCTCCTGCCTTCAGAAATGGCTTCATCATGACCTTGCCATTCTTGCCCTTTTTCAGATTCTTCTGCTCGGATGATCCCTTTACATAACCAAGGCCGCACTGGTTCGACTTTCCCGAGTTGATCTTGAATTCTGGTACACCTTGCAAATAAATCCCGAGTCCCATTCCCGGGACAAAGTTCAGCTTGTGTAGATACCGGGATAGCCACTCCGGCATGTAATTCTCGTTAAGGACCACAGGGGCATCTGTGGTTTCTTCTTCCTTAATGACAGCAACTTGGAATCCACCAAAAGGAACCACTCCTTCATCCACTGCAGCTACCATCGACTGGGCGTCCGCCTCGACAGTCACAATCATGCCATTCATAGAGAATTTGATCTTTTGATGCAATGTGGAAGGGACATCTCCCAAAGGATGGAACCAGGGCCTTCCGAGCAACAGGGAAAATGTGACTAGGATATCAATCACTGTAAAAGCAACTGTGGACCTAACTGGCCCAACCTCTACTTCCGCCTCAAATGTCCCTATCACTTTTCTTTTAGAGTCATCATATGCTCGGATGACTGTTGAAGATTTCTTTAACACTTCCTCACTCAGCCCAAAAAATGGCAACATCTTTAGTGGACAAATATTCAGTGCTGACCCATCATCCACCATGACGCAAGGTATGACCTTATCCATCACATGGGCCCTGACATAAAGAGCCTTGTTGTTGGCCTTCCCTTCAGCAGGCAGGTCTTTCTCAGAGAAGACAATATCAGGGCTCCCAACACGGACTTTGTCCAACAGACAGTACATAGCCTCTGGTGAAGCTATAGGGGATACCTCAATTTCTGACAATTTCTTCACTAGAGCAGCCCTGTGCTCCTTGGAGGTCAGAAGCAAGTGCCATAAGCTAGCTTGGGTAGGAGTTTTCTTTAGTTGGGAAATGACCAGGTCCTCCTTCTCAACTCCTTCCGGCGCCGAAGTACTGCCCGACCCATTCATCGGTGCTTTATCTTTGATCTGATATGCCGACTGATATACCCTTCCACTTCGGGTCACGTACTGCACTTCTTGAATTTTCAACTTTTCAACAGCCGGGAGTTTAACTGCCTCTCTTTTATCAAATTCTTCATACTCATCCTCGGAGTCGAGGTCATCCAGACTTACGGGCTTGATCTCCTTACATCCCTCCTTTTCCTCACACTCGGGTTCCACTTCGGGTTCCTCTACCGCCACTGCCTGGATCGTAGGGTTCGCTTGCAGAACTTGGGCAAATATGAAGTTAGCCGGTAACCCTGACTAGACCATGTTAACCCGCTTTTCGAATGTCGGCAGTGGGTTGGTTTTAGTGCTAGGTTTGTCCGGCTCTTGCAGCTTTCCCTCATCAATGAGCTTCTGGATAGCTTCCCTTAGCTTATAGCAATTATTGGTTCGGTGCCCTGTCACCATATGATAAGTGCAGAAATTATCCTTGTCAGCTTTAGATGGCTTCTCAAATGGCCTTAAAGACTGCAGCAAGCTGCCATTCCTACACTTGGCGAATATCTTTGCTAAAGTAAGAGTCCAAGGCGATATGCCTTGTCCTCCAGGACCCCTGTTTTGGTTGGCTTGCTGCTGATTCACAGTAGCCACTTCAACCTGCTTCACCTCTGATGACTGCCCCTGGTTGCCACTGGAACCTAAACCAGAACCACTGCCAGACCCAGCTGCTGTGGTTGATCTATACCCCGAGGTGTACCCTGTGCTTCTTCCTCCTTTGTGACCGGTCGGCTTTTCCTCTTCATCCCTCTCAATCTTCATGGCCATGCTGTAAACCTCACTGAGTTCCTTAAAAGGATGGAATTTCATGTTTTTCTTGAAAATGTCTTTGCTGCCGTCAATGAGCTTCTGTATAAGCTCATCTTCATCAGGGCGATTCTTTAGGAGGATCATTTTGTTCATCCACCTTTGGTAGTATTCATCAAAGGTTTCGTTGAATTTCTGCTTCACCCTCTCCAAATCATACAGCTTCACCTGGATTTTGGTGTTAAAGCTGTAGTATTTAATGAAGGCCGCAGGCAAAACTTCCTAATCAGATTGCTCCTCCTCTGACAGTGAGTTATACCATCCTAAAGCACCTCCCCCTAGTGTGGTGGGAAATAAATTGATCAGTTGCTGCTTTGTGGCGCCCGCCGTCAGCATAACTCGGGCATACAAATTCACATGGACCTCCAGCGAGCCGATCCCTTTGTAAGTAGGGATCTTCAGCACTTGGAAGCCAATGAGGAATGTCTCGATGCCCTTACTGATCATGGCAACAACATTCACCCTTTTCTTGGATTCAGCACTGATACTGACCCCCTTCTTCAACTGGGCCATAACTTCGTCTAGCTCGGAACATTTTGCTTTCATCCTCTGTTCCATAGCTGCTTCTATTTCCTGCAGCTTCTCAAGGCTAGCTGAAGCATCACCACCATGTTAGGATGACTCAGCCTCTTTTTCTTTTCCGGCTCCACTACCACTGGTCTCACCAGCTTCTCTAACCACTGCCCTCATTTCTTCCTTTAACATGTCGCGGAAATCCTGTGACCTGAAGAAATCCTTCAAAACATCAGCCATACTTGGTGTCTGTTCTGCCATATTCACTCCTTCCCCAGGCTCAGAATCACTGTCACTCTCAACTACCCTCTGTCTTCTAGCTGCCCTTGAATCTTAGGATCTTGTCCAAGGTCGCTCCAGTGTATTCTGCTTGGGAGTAGACAGAAGGTATTAGGGTTGTGAATGAATGACGTGATATGACATGAAAATTAAGACATTGAACATGCTTGAGATGAATGGAGTGGAATTATGTATGGAATGATGATATGAATGGTTTCTTTTTATTATTTTTCTTCTTTTTGGAGCATTCCAAAAACACCCAATGCTTATGCAAAAATGTCACGTGTGGGCTTTCACACGGACAGAGCTTCGGCGTCTTTGGGGCACCTAATGAATTCGTGGAATGGTCACGTGTATACCGGCACACGGACGGAGTTTTGATGCTTTGTAGGTCTATGAGATGATATGAAATGGTCGTATCGGCCGGGCCCATGGACAAGGTTTTGATGCTTCTGAGCATGTGATATGAAATGATGTAATGAGAAAGTTACATGTAACAGGGACACGGACAAAGATTTGGCATTCGAGGAACACCTTTTTATTATTTGGTGATGTTATGGACCTATATATATACTAATTGGGTACTCGGGGAGTACCTTGAATGGTAAATTAATGTCATGAGGTGGTCGGATGTGGACCACGGTGTTATATGATGTTTATGATAAATGGGCGTGATGTCATGAAATGTATCGTGTAAATCATTACACGAAAATGGGCCTAAGACCGTTGTGGCTTTTATTGAATGAAATGATTTTGGTGGAATGGCCAAATGCAATCCAGTGCATCGGCAAAACACGAGTAATTTTGGGTACCCGATATGTTATGAAATGGAATAGGATGGTCATGATAGGCGTCCTTAAAATGCCCCTCAATTTAATTTAAGTGAAATGTGGTGAATGAACATGTCACACAATATGCAAATGACTGCACAAAAACGTGGGATAGGATGCATGACATACCTAATGATGTTATGTATGCTATGTTAAAAATAAAATGCTAATCACACAAGTATAATGTTGTGGCTGAAAAAGAAATGGTTAGTATGAAGGTCAAACGAATGAATTAATGTTTTTCACACGAAATAAAATGTAAATGGCTGCATAAAAATATGGGTTACTATCACACAAAAATGTTTGTGTATGGTATGTCACATGTATGGAAAATGGTGATTATGATATGTTATGCACGCGTGGGTAGCAATGGCGATGTGTCACGAGACGGCGAGAAACACATAGTAAGCAAAACGAATTCTTCCAACCTTATTCCTCCAATGTGGTCGGTCTCGAAAATTTCTAACCGAGTCCTAGGCGGGGTTCACTTCGATCACCAACCGGAGGTGATGAAGGCACGATTTTATTATTATTCACACAATTATTTTGGTATCCTAAGGGAATCCAACTAGGGCTGCCTATATGGGTTCGGTCAAAGTCGGGATAACATCAAGGCTCTTATAGCAAGATATACTTCTCACTTCTTCCCACTCAAGTGTCTTAGCGAAGGGGTTCGTACGAGGCTATGAGCGGTGTTTCGTATTCGTGCTCCTAAGACCAAGAGGAACTTAGGCGACACTTCAACAATCCACCGGGCTATAAAGGGATACCTAAACTAATGCAAAAATGGCTAACTAAAATGCAAATAAAATACCAAAAGAGAATCATCCGCCTTATTTCAATTAGACACTTTTCAGGGCTTGTCAAATTCTTTTAAGTTTTTTAAGAAAACCTTTTAAGAAATCCCCAGCGGAGTCGCCACTGTGAGCGGACGACGTGTTTTCGACGGGACGCGGGCCTCCCTTTCGGAATGGGGCGCCACGATCTCAGGCGGGCCCCTCCCTCGCGTGGGGTTTTTATGTATGAAAATCGGTTTTAGAAAATAGAATAGAATTAATACATAAAAGGACCGAGACCTAAGTCTCGATGGATATTGTAGAGTCGCCACCCGGCTCAGCTCAACCGGGAAATTCTTATGTAGCTGAACAGGACGAATGATCGCTACACTATCCAGAGATTCGGGTCCGGACAAGTCCCTTATTTTGTGTCTAATTAAAATAAATATTGCCAATGTTCTCAAATGGTATTTGAAAATCTAAAGTCAATTTTATTGAATATAAAAGGCATACAGCGCGCATACAAATATTTAATACAAAAGTAAGGAAAAGAAATAAATATTAATTGGCTTACAACCAAATCGAATAGAAAAAATAAAAACACTCGCCTCACTAATACAATCGCCTAGAATACACGAAAATCTAAAAATAATTACAACCGCCTAAATACACAATTAATTCTATTAAAATACAAATAAATATAAATATAAATATAAATAAAAGCTACAAAACAAAGGTTAGCACAATTTATACGGCACGCCACAACTAGGACTCAAATAGACAGAATTGGGAAAACAAGAATTGGGGGCATGCATAGAGGGGGTAACCGGGTTGGCTCGGCTAGCCGGCCTAGTTTGACCTGGAAAACATTTTGAAACGCCCCTGTATTTTGATTTTTTATGGGAAAATCATTTTGAAAACAATTTTACCGGTTTACATGCATTTTTATATTTGAAATGGGTCGGTTTTCGGGAGAACTGGGTCTCCATCGTTGAATTGTTCTAAATGCAAATTTACCAGAAAGTAAACCTACGGTAGTGAATGCACATATCAAAATTCATTTTGGTGATTTTCGGATTTTTTTTGATTTTTTAGGGATTTTTGGAAATTTTTATGGGGATAAAAGCTGAAATTCTGTTTCTGTAACAAGAGTTATAGTCATGCGACTGTAACTACAGTCGTACGACTGTAGTTTACAGTCATGCGACTGTAAACGGTTCAGGATCAAAATTTCGTCGAAATTTATTCTGACTTAAAATGGAAGAAAAACAATCTGGGAATTAAGAACACTCGTACGACTATATATACAGTCGTACGACTATTCAACAAAACTAAGAACAGTCGTGCGACTGTTCTTACTTCCCAGAAACAGAAGCGCGAAAATGCACAAAACTTACTTCAAACACACTAGAAAAAGTGTAAGGAAAGGGAGTGTCTACTTTTTAGAAGCTAATCCATGTTGTTTTGACCCCTGGCGTCGCTCCAATCCTAACAAATTCGTACTTTTTCCTTTGAAATTGAAGTTGAGGGCTTTATATCCAAAAATCGAAATTGCAAGGGATTCTGATGATTTAAGTCCGGATTTTTGATTTGGGTGTGAAGTTAATTGATTAACCTATGGATTTCTAACAAGTTTTAATCCTGATTTTGAGAATTGAAAGAAAATAGAAGAGGAAAAGATGAGTTTTTATGGGTTTTTCCACTTCTTTCTTTTCCTTCT
The DNA here is from genome assembly GCA_039660915.1 of Euphorbia tirucalli. Taxonomy (NCBI): domain Eukaryota; kingdom Viridiplantae; phylum Streptophyta; class Magnoliopsida; order Malpighiales; family Euphorbiaceae; genus Euphorbia; species Euphorbia tirucalli. The sequence continues at coordinate 22,281,476 of CM077639.1, forward strand.
CTCTTTTCTCCTTCTCTCTCTAAGTTTTTAACCAGAAATCCAACCTCTCATCTCTCTCCCTTTTCTTCTCCTTTATCTCTGATTTTTTTCGCTTACTTGCTGCAACAACGAAGCAATTAATGCTCCTTCTCTCTCCTCCATTTTCTGCTGCAGAGGTATGGGCTCCTGCAATTTTTCCGACATTACAGTCGTACGACTGTAATAATAGTCGTACGACCATACTTTTTTTTTTAAGTATGAAAAATTCCAGTGCTTACAGTTGTTAACTTTGACAATGAAATCTGTGGAATTAGTTTTGGGGATCTTAGAATGTTCAGTTTTTATACTTACAACATAACCAGAGTTAAGGTTAGCTCTCATCAAAGCAAGTTCACTTAAAGACCTTTCCATTCACTTCTGGTACTTCATTTGAACTTTCTTCCTTTTTCACTTGAATTTCATCTACAAAGTAAAATTTGTTACGAATCAATAAAGAGTGGGACTGAGAGTAATAAAAGGCCATATGAATCAAATCACTTGAGTTGTCAAGTTCATTGGAATAATCATATTGGCCTCGTTCATTATCATAGTCATTATTTTCAATGTTTGACCTTTTATTATTTTCTTCATATCCGTTGTTATACACATCATCATCACTATCTTCACTTGCTGCTTTTGAGCTTTCAACATCACCTTCCTTGTTCTTTTCTTCACTTTTCTGTCCTTTATGTTCACTTTCGCTCCCATTGGAAATTTCAATGTCTTCCTTAAAAGACTGAGAACGGTCTACTTAGTAGTTTGGTGAGTTTGCTTTTCTTGATTGTTGAGAATTCTCCTAGACCTTCTGCTAGCAGTAATAGGAGTTTTCTTCTTTGAAGCTGGTTTCTTGAATATTTATTTCCCGCCTGAATGTTCAATTTTCACCTTCTTTTGAATGGGTAGCTCCTCCTTCTCTTTAGACTTTCTCTTCAGTGGGGTTTTTGCAATACTAGAATCACACATTTCTTCACTTGTCTAATCTATTTTTCAAAAATAGACAAGAAAATAAGACCCATAAATGGTTGACATGAAAATGACAAAAGGGAAAGTTATTTATCTTTGGTGGCATGAAGAAACACTTGTTGAAATAAAGAGGTCCAATAGGTTTGAAACTCTTTTGCATCATTCTTCCTAATATTTTCAAAGATACCATGTTCAGTATAAGTCTTGTTCTTTTCCACTTACCTCAGTATAAGTCTTGTTCTTTTCCACTTGCCTAAGTACCCCTTCCTCGAAAATTGACTTTCTCTCATCAATGGATGGAAATTCATCTTGTTTTATATAAGTGATAAGATGCACTAGTCCAAATTACACGATGCATGAAACTCAAAGCAAGCTATTACACTAGTACTGAATTTGTCATCCAAACCACCAATATGAATATATGTTTTAGATAGAAAAGTTACCTAAAGATTAAGCCCTTCTTCTTTTTCGTTTTGGGTATTGTATTGGCCAAAAGCTTGAATATATAATGAAAGGTCTTGTCCATTTTCATGGAAGATGAAATAACCTTTGGTTTCCATTTTCCAATCAAAGAAAAATGATAGAGCCACCTTGAAGTCAAATGAACACTTGCATTTAAGAACTCGTGGACCTGCAAACCCTTCTCACACAGAGGTCTTGCCTCTAAGTGGTGGAAAGTGAGAGTATAACCACATTTGGAGAATACACACACTCCCATTCATACGAGTGAAAGGTTCCTTGTCAGGGATGACTAAAAGATGAAATTTTATGGAAGAGTGATCCAAGGAACATAGTTCCTAAAGCTAAAGGCTTCCCTACAGCTAGGTGTATGTTAATAGGAATGTAGTCTTTGGTAGGATGATGGACAGAAGGAAAGAAAATATACTTACATATAAGAACCCAAAGAAAATGAATATGCTTAGTATTGATAATTTCATCTTTGCTGGAGAAAGGAGTAATGTAGTTGATGTAGGTTTTGTTGGTAATAGGCACTAGGATGGGTGAATAGTAGCTTAAGAGCAAGGATTGGTTTTAGTTTGTTAATTCATTACAAGTCATTAAACTTGAGTAATTATCTCCAAGAATATTCAAGTGAGTTAGTGCTAGTATATCCCTAAAAGTGATGGACATAAGAGCACCAAGAAAAATGAAAGAATTAAAGTGGTTACACTAAAGTGACAAGGCTACCAAAACCATATTAGGACAAAAAGGAGAATTAATAAGGGTAAGGTCGATGAAATCATGTATGCCTAATTTGTCCATAGATCCCCAAAACGAGGAGTTAGCTTTTCCACCAATTTCACACATTCTTTGTCTAGGCATTGGCATGACTTGATTTTCCCAACTGGATGTAGTTCATAGGTTTGCTTATACAAAAGAAGTTCTTTCAACTCCTTCATTGGATAAGGATGCATAAGAAACATGCAAAGTGGAGGATAGTTGGTCGAAACGGTAGAAGGTTCAATTTGCAATAGAAAACATAGGGTATTAAAACTGCAGGAGTCTAATACATGTTTAAATACAGATTAAACTGCAGACTCAAGGTTACCTTACAAGAAGAAGATTGAATTTCCTTGTCTTTCTCATTTTTATTGGAGGCCATTGCATAAGAGAAGAAAACAACTAAGCATCTCATTTCCTATCTTTTTATCCTTATAATGAAGTTGCCATTTAATTCAAAAATAGGCGATTTGAGCATTATGAGACCTCCCTTGTTTCTTTTCTAGAATATCTTTGTTTCACTTTGGTTTTATTCTATTAAGTCCAATATCTAGGCCAAACTTTATTTTATTCAAGTACATCAAGTTCATACAATGTTTAGGTTGGCTTTATATGTATATATATACATACATTCTTTTAAAGCTACCTAATGTCTAGTGATTATTTCAAAGCATGCTAAAAGGTTCTTTTTCCCTTCATCCCCATCTCGTTTAAGGTTGTTAATAGAGATAAATTTTCAGATTTGGCCTATTGGCTAACTTTTCATAGATATTAAACAATTACTTCCTATTTGGTCTTTTATGTACATGTCATGGTTTATTGGGTTTTATGGCTAAAGTATTTCCTTGGGGTATTGCTTTGTCATCAAATGCTTCTCTTCCTTTAAAATAAAAACTTAGGTTTAGCTTTCTTTTTCAAGGCACAAATAAGAGCTACTAATTAATAAGTTGGTTTTTGTGGATTCATTAATTATATATTATGTTATTTTCCTTAGAAGCTGTGTTAATTGCCAAATGAAGGGAAGCCAATTTCAATTATAAAATTGATGAAAAACTATTTCCAATTTTGCACATAAACAATTTCGAATTTCAGTCACGTTGCTGCTATTGGTTATCAATTGTTCCCATTTCAATTCATTTTCTTTAATTAATCAATAATATGTTGATGCGTATTAAATACACACACTATAGAGCAAGTGCACTAGTCGCTCAAGTAATACAAAGTAAGTAGAGCATCAATCCCACAAGGACAATCATGTAATCACTAAACGTAATTCGGTCAATTGTTAACTAGGCGAGATATTATAGCTTTGAATATTTGTTTTTTAAATCTAAAACAAAACTAAGAAATAATTAATTAAAGCAATTAAATATCACCTATATGATTTGAAGTATATCAATGGATAACATAAATAAGGCATATGGTTTCTCCTATCATTTATTCTAGGAATTCTTTATGTCATATAACTAACTCAACTAGATTCCAAAGATGGTGATGTCCATAAATAAACAATACAGGTTAGGGTTATCAATTCTAATTCTTAACCTAAGCGCTTAATTCTCTCAATTCTAAGCAATTAAGCAAGAAAGCAATAATTTCAAGAAATCTTAGCAAAAACTAGTGAGCTACAAAAGCAATGGTCATGCAATCATTGTCCTATATAATTCTATTTAATTTAGTCCTTTGGTCAATTATAAATTAACTAGAAGTATTGAAATTGATGGTCACGCATTCAAGGCATTATGCAAACATTACACAATCAATGGAAAATAATATGAGTTAAATTGTAATAAACCAAAAAGTAATTACATCGAATTTATGCTAAGATCCATTATAGCCTTAGCTATGGTGGAATTAGTTCATAACTAAAATAAATACAACCATGGAAGACATAGAAAACAAAATGGAGAAAAATATCAGAAGAAACTAGAGAATCGAGAAGATCAATGGAGACTTATGAGAATCTTCAATGAAGATTGGATGAAAGGTTCTCAAAACCCTAGCCTCTCCTTTCACTGCTCCAAAGTTCATGTTCTACTTCCAAGGAAAAATAGAAGACTGACTAAAACTCTCCTAACCATAAAAATAAAAACTAATGATAATACCCTAAAAACTAAAACTAAAAACGAGTTCCAAAAATAATTTAATTCTAAAAAGGAAAACAAATTAATAAATCTTATTAGGAATAGGAGATGTACAAAAATAATTGAAAATCCTGAAGAAAAGGTTTCGACTCATTCTTCTTAAGTCAAACCCGCAGCTCCTATTAGGCCCATCAATAAAGTTGTCTTAAAAAGCAATTTTAGTCCCAAAACTTCAAAATCAGCACCCCTAAGGCACGGTCATGCCTTATGACTATTCATAGATTTATCCAAGTCAATTTCGCTCCTTTTTCATGCACTTTTAGCTCATTTTTCCTCTTTAAGGTCCTAACGTGAAAAACAACACAAAGGAAGTAAAATACGCCTTGAATAGAGTCAAACAACTCAATTAAAGCTCATAAACTAGGCCATATAAGCATATAAAATACATTTATCACATGTACCTTTTTTTCCTTTTATTATAACTTTTTAACTTTGGCCATTTCTTCTTTTGTGCTTTTGATTAAAAATCAAAAATAAAATTTTTATTCATCTACAACATAAAGTTAGGCGTGGGCTTTTGTTCATCTACTGCTATTACATGTGTGTAAAGCTATAATAATCTCATTATTATTTTAATCCCATTTTAAGTTCCAGTAGCATGACATCCTTCACCACTAAAGACTGTTGTCCATTTTCCCTTTTTCTTTCTTTTTAATGATTTATCTTTTCCTTTCTTTTAATTAGTTGGTCCACTTAAAACTTCATTTTTTTTCTTTTTTTTTTCTTTTAGATGTTTCATGATTATTTGGACTTAAATGCTCTTGTTTGGGAAATTAAAGACACATCTTTCCTTAGTTTTCTAATTAAAGGGTCAAAGCATGCTTTTAGTCTCTCACAGAAATTTACATAAACATGTTGTGTGTAAAATTTTTGTCTTTGTTTTTTTACAAAATTAATAAAGTTTTAGCCTAGATCAATTGGTACTCTTTCCATCTTTCATATAAATTCACCATAAATAATCCAAAAACATCCAAACCAAACAAGAAATCAAACCCTAGACAAAGCTTAGTCAAGCAAATTTGAAACTCTAAAGAAAAAGAAAAGGAGCAAATAGTGGTCCTTGTTGATTCACGTTCAGGCAGCGTTTCCAGAAATAAAGCATGTATTCTTCTTGCAAGATGAATCATGTTACTTGTATATGAAATAAGCTCAGCCCTTTTTCTATCCTTTCTCCTAAAATAGGTTATTGAAAAAGAGGGGTAAGATTTGAGTTTGAAAGGAGAAGATATAATTGAGTTTTTGGTGGCTAGCTGTCAAATACGGAATTTGTAATGACCAGAAATTTAGAATTCTCAAATTATATTGTTTGAACTCATGAACAATATAATTAGAGATAAATTTTGGGGTAAGACAATATTATAGAAGTAATAATTAAGGGTTAAGGCCATGTTGTGAGATAAGAATGAGACAAGTTTGACCGATGGTCAAATTTTGACCCGTAACAAGTAAAATTGAGACCTAAAATTTCTCAATTAAATATATAAGGAAGTTTGATGATATAATTTATCATGGAAATTATGATTATAGTATGCATTGTTCGTTTACAGAGTTAAAATACGAGAAGATGTAACGAATTAAGTTATGACGGGTGTCATGATGATTTAATTTTCTTTAGGGATTGAAGTGTAATTTTACATCCTTAAACCCAAATAAAATCCTTAAACCCAAATAAAATCTGATATCAAATTACCTTATGCGTATTCTTCTTCTTCTCCTTCTTCTTCAAAATCCATTTTCATCATTTTCCTTAAGAATCCAAAATCCTTCTCCTTCCGTCAATCCAACACAAAATTTTTGTTAGAAATTGATGATTAAGCTCTCTATGCTCATCAATTTCACCTATTAAGTCAAGAAAGGAGAGATTCAAGGAAGTTAGGGTTCTTGGTGAATAGTAGTTCGAATTTGAGGTAAGTAGAAATTATTGAAATTGAAGCATTTATGTTAGGATTTAAGGTTAGTTAATCATGTTCTAAGCATTTTATGGCTTATTTATGTGTTATATACATTGAATTAATTGTGGTTATTTGTAGGGAAATCTAATTCAAGTAAGGGAAAAGAAAAAGAGGTAGAAGAAGGCAAGTGGGGGCCTTAAAAGGTTTGTGTACACTAATTTTGTTTTCTTATGTTTTGCTGAAAATTTCAGATTTGAACACTCTTAATTGTTGGTGATATTTCTTGTGTTTTGCAACTCTGATTTTGGTGATTCAAGTTTTTGTGGATTTTTAAGACATAGACCAAGATATGTTTAGAAGAAAGTTTGGTCGAATTCATGTGTTTTCTAGCTCAAATTTGTGGTTAAAATTGGGTCACAACATCTGTTTCTGGGCAGAAATTGATTGAGTATGATGTGTTTGTGTGGCTATAACTTGGTGTGTATAGCTTGGAATTTCATGATTCGAAATTCCTATAAAGTTGAGATATAGGGGAACATGATTTTGAAGTTTTTTTGGAAATGTTTGGGTTGGTTAAAGGTTTAAATTTGGGTTTCAAAGTTGTTGGAAGCTATTTAGTTTTTGGGAAGAAATAGTTTTGTTTTGTATTGTGGAGTAAATTGCCAAATTATTTTGGTTATTTTGTTTTTGTGATATGATTTTTGGGCTATTAGTTTTATGAAATTGAATTTTAGCTCTTGTTTAATTTATATGAGATAAATTTTATTGCCTTTAGTATTCAAGTAAAGAATAGGTTCGAGTAAATTGGCGCCAATAAAGGGGTTGCAGTACTGCACAAACAATTGAAGCTTTTGATTCGGGCTTGGCCGATATTATGATATTATTGAGATTATGAATATTTGATTTTGAAGCTTCGGCTTCGGGCTTGTTCGATAATTGTGTATATTTGATATTGGATCTTCGGCTTCGGGCTTAATCGATATTATTGTTGCAGGAGTTTCGGCTTCGGGCTTGTCTGTCCCCGTCTCCAATTCCTATTTATATTTTATTCGAATTACTTTGGGCAATAATATTTGATATTATTTGAGATATTTGGATAAATAAAAGTTTTGACGTTTTTATGGAGCTCGATATGGTTTTTGAGTCAATTTTATTTATTTATACTTTTACATATTGGAGTGATATTTTTAAAGGAAAATTGAGTGATTAAATTTTATGAAATAAAGTTAGTGTAAACCACTAAGCAAATTTGCTTAGCATGTAGTTTGTTTTTCTACACGCAGTTTTGGAGCACAATAGATAATCTGGACCACTGGTAAAAGTGGATCAAGTGTGCAGTGTAGAAAGTGGAAGCGTGTTAAGGTGGATATTTTGTAGAAATATAATGGTGAATTTTGTAGTAGTATGGCATGTATTAGAAGATGGATAAAAGTATAATTTGAAGTTTAATTTTGATTATTTTAAATTAAAGAATTGGAGTTGTGAATATTTATCCTAAGTATTATATATATATATATATATATATATATATATATATATATATATATATATATATATATATATATATATATATATATATATATATATATATATATATATATATATATATATATATATATATATATATATATATATAAGAAGTATGGAAAAATGTTGCATGAGTTAAATTAATAGGTATTATTGGAGTTTAGCATATTATTATAAATATAGGGTGATGATCTTATGACACCCTCGACTAAACTAAATGTGTCACGCATGTTTAGTTTTATTTAAAGGAGGTGTTACAAAATTATAGTAAAATTTGTTTACAATCTGCTCTCTAAGGAGAAGAGATAAAGATGGGTTAAAACATTAGCTCTTTTTCTTGTGGGAATAAATGAAGGTTTTATATAGCAACAATTTGGGGAAATGAAATTTGAAAAACCCAAGAGAAGATAAAGAGATTTTTGCAAATCACTTTGAAGGGATTTTTGTTTTTGAAAAAGATTGGAAAGGTGAAGGTATGCAATAGATTCCTTCTGAGCGAGATGTGGGTGATTGTTGATTAATGGACTCAATACCAAACATCCCAACTAGGAATCTATGGATTTGCTTCTACCCACAATTGAAGATATTTTCTCTGTAAGAGAAGGGGTTGCGTATTTTTTTTTTGGGGCTAGAGAAAGAGGTACTTAAAATTATTTTCACTATATTCAAAAGAAACTTTGGGCTGATACTTGGGAGATTTTCCGACAATGGGTTTTTTTAATCTTAGTGGATGGAGCCATTTGAGAATTGTAGTTTTATGTTTTATGAGTTTGTTATTTACATCAACTAACAAGCTCAGGGGGGCAATTTGTATCTAGTATATATAAAATTACGCTTAGACCAACAGAGATTGTAAAAATTTATTTAGTCTAGCCCTTTGATTAATTTATTCATTCAATTGACTAATTAATTAATTTTCTGACCCACTAGAAGCAGTTGAGATGGAAGTAGTTACGAGAACCTGAGTTGGAAGTTACCGTGCATGGCAATTTCATAGCAAACAGTTATTGTTTCATGGAGTATAAATACAAAAATGGAAGATTTCTGTAGGCCGGCACAAAAATTCACCAGACTCTACAAGTCAAAATCCTGCAAATTTTCTATTTCTCATTTACTAATTTCTTAGTTGAAGCAACAATTTAGTTTCTTGTCTGTTTATTTTTTGGAGCTTTCCTTGAACTTTACATGGAGTTTGTAAGTACTTTTTTCATTTTCAGTCTGATTAACATCTTTTTTCGTTTAATTTCATTCTGCTGGCATGTATTTAAATCAATCTAGTCATAATAGAATTAATTGTGAATTCTTAGCTATTTTTGTCCTTTTTTAGATTAACAGAATTCTGATAAGAAGTTAGTTTATTTCTATCGTCATAAACTTTTGGAAAATTTTCATTCAAATTTCTTGGTATGCTCGAGAATCCTGAAAAGGAAGAAACAGTAGACAAATTACATTATCACAAAGTAAGAGAGAAAGAAACGATATAGACAAACCTTTGTCTCTTTCAAACACAACTTTGATGAATAGCTTCATCGTTCCAGATGTTCCAAACCTCCACGGAAAAACAGTACGATTCAACAGATAGTAAGCAAGAACAACAACAAACATAAGATATAAAAGAGAGAGAGAGAGAGAGAGAGAAAGAAGACAAAATGATAATATTGTAGACAAAACCTAGAAGAAAGAAAGAAGAAAATCGAACAACTTAAGTACTGATAGAGTATTAAGTTTTTAAGTTATGTCATTTATTTTATTTATATCACTGTTTATACAAGGTTTAATTTTTGAACATGAGTCGGGTCAATCGAGTCAAATAAGGTTCTTGCACCATCCGTATTTTCACTTTTTTTTTGTATTATTTATTTTTGTTCTTTGTAACTTTTAGTGGTTAGTTGCTGGAAGATTGAAGGAGATGTACTTATTGAGAGTTAAGGAGTGCAGTTAAAAGAGTGGAGAGTTAAGGTTAGTTATCTGTATATGTGCACCACCCGCCTCCCTACAGTTTATTCAATTTTTGAAAGCAGCTAAGTCTACTCCTACTCCTACAATTACAAGTTTGAAAGATAGAGCAAGGCCTGCACAATCCAACACACACACACTAGACAATTCCAAACCAAATTCTCTTGTTTCTAATGTACAGACCTACAATTTTACTCCACTGTCAATCAATCTTTAGCTTGTATTTAGTTCATTTTTAGATCACCATGAGTTCATTTTTAGTTCTATTTTATTTTTCGTCCTTTTACACTCTTTACTTAGTCATTTGGATAATTAAGAATTGAAAACTTTCAGAGAGTTGTCAACAAAAGAAGCACTATAAGCAATCTAAAAATGAAGTAAAGATGAATTAGAGATTGGTCGACAGAAAAGTAAAACTGTAGGTTTGTGAATTAACTAGAGAAATTGCCTTCAAAAACTGCAGGATGAGGTGGTAAACATATTCCACTAAATCAACCAGCCTTCACTCTCATTTATTGTACTTTGTCAAACTTCCAACTTCTGCTACCTATTTAATTTCCAATTCTCCCCTACTTTCAACTTACAAGAAATTAAATCAAGGAAATAAAAAATACAATAAAATAAATATGGATACTCAAAACCGTTGCTTGATCCAATTGACCCACCTCAAATCCAAAAATAAAATATGGTGTAAACAATGACCATGTTGACAAATATTATATTAAGTTTCTAGCTTATATTAAGTATATATATCATCTAGACATTGAGAAATTGTAATATATTATTTTGAAGTGATATAAAATGAAAATGATAAATTTAAACTAATAGAAATCGAAAAAGTAAGTTTTATTGTAATTATATGTTAACCTCAATTGCTAGATTGATGAAGAAAACTCATATTTCTAATTACTATTACATTTAGCACCAAAACAAATTTTGCTGTGAAAAAGCCTATTTAGAAGCAATATTCAAAAGTTATTGTCCAAAAGTAGCAGCAAAATTATATCAAACTTTTATTGCAAATATCTACGGTCACAACTTTATAGCAACAACATGCATGGATTATTTTATTGCTACTAAATGAGTTTTTTGGCAATAAAATTTGTTTTGTTGTATTCTCTTTATTAAATATAACATTTCTTTCAGTGTTCATTAGTTAATTAGATGTTGATTTTCGACTAATTGTTAGGATAAAATCGTAATCATTCTTATCTTCAGATATCTCACTATAAGAATAAAAAACATATTTCTAATTAGTTTCTAGATATTCTTTGGTTTTCCACTGTTTATACACATTATGTTGAATCAAAGGATATTCAAGGAGCTTACTGTGGTGAATTCAAAAAATGCTAATTATGGTGAATTCAATTTGATATCCTCAAGATTTTGATGATAACAGAAGAGATGCTTAAAAAGTAAAATTAAGTCATGACAACACAAAATATCATAAAGTCATATGTGCATACATAGAAATCAAGTCAAGGCAAGTGATGACAATCATTATCCAAAAGAATGAAGTCAAAGCTACAGAGTTCATATGGCGCAATACAAAGATTAGTCGACTAAGATAGGAGCAGTCAAAGACAAACTGCTGACTCAGTCAAAGACAAGAACTTAGTAGGGTAAAATGTATCCTTACATACCGAGTACCAGAATGTTTTAACTTATATGATGATAAAAAAAAATTAGTTGACTAAGAGTAACAACCAAAATACAACGGATTCTAGAGTGAAGCTACAACAACTAAAAGATATGTGGATGAAACAATAACAAGCTAAAAGCAAAAGTTACCATATAATGAATAAATTATTAACAATTAGTGCTTAAACACTGTATAACAGCTAGTTTTTAGAAAACCATCTGCAACAACTATTTTGTGAAATTGTTCTATAAAAGGAGCATCTATTTGAAGATTGAAAATCAAAAGACTCGTTCCTAAGTGCTCTCAAATGAAGTTATCTAAGAGTCTATCCCAAAACTTCTCTGAACTTAGAATTGTAGTTTACTCCTTAATTGTACTTCATTTCATATCATCATTGTAAGAAAAATAGTTTTTTAGTTTAGCTTGAAATATTGGGGGAAGTTTCTCGATGATCCTGTAAAATTAAGTGTAATAGGTTTCTTAGTTGAGCCCGTAAATCTAAAAAGTTTTATTAGTTCAACCTGTAAAAGCTAAGAGGTTTCGTAGTTGAGCATAAAAAACTAGGAGGTTTCTTAATTAGGGGCAGCCTGTAAAAACTAAGAGATGTTTCACAATTGAGCTGTGGTTAGTGAAACTCCAGTGGAAAGCTTGAGGAGAGGAGTAGGCCGTGGATTAACCAAACATCTATAACTCACTTGCGTTGAATCTCTCTAACTCTATTTGTCTACTTTCAAGCATTTATTTATGTTGTCAATTTGTTTGCTTGATACTTGGTTATGCTTAATTATTGATATGTCTTTTGTACCAATTGAGTAGAGTTTAGCTTTGTACCTATTATGCTCGTAGTATTCATTGATCATACCATTATGCATAGCCAAAGTGAGAGTTTTTATTACTAGTAGTTTGTAATTTCTTATATTATTTATTATTTTTACAAACTTACAGTTTAAAATTGATATAGACTTATATCGTATGCTACCTTTGTTGTTCTTATAATTCCACATTATTTGTGAAGATATATTTATTTTGAGCAAAATTTATTTAAAAGCCTATTGTTCAACCCCCATCTTGTCAGTGACTAGGAACCAATGCAATATAAGAAATGTTTGATTTGACAACAAAAGAAAAAAAAGAAGAAAAAAAATAGTAATAAAATAAATTTTGCTATAAAGAAAACCCTATATAGCTGCAATATGCAAACGTTGTTGCCATATGTACATCAAAGGCAATAAATTTTTTATCAAATTTTATTGTTAATATATACAATCACAATCTTATAACAATAATATGAAACAACTATTTTTTTATTGTTGCTTAAAGATGTGGCAACAATTTTTATGTTGTTAGTAGTGAAATATTTTTGTTGCTTTATTATTTTTTTAGTCACATATGTGAGAGATAAGAATAAAAAAAAAAAATTATTCCTAGGTATTATCTATTAGCTTAAAACTTTGGGCCAAATGATTGCATGACATGATATCAGAGCTTTTTACACTTAGAAATTGAGGGCTCAAGTTTTAGTAGCTAATATTATTACAATTTCAACATATAGTGGACTTGACTTGTATTAAATACACTTCAAGTCCATGAGATATTTATGTGAGAGAGTGTATCATAATTAGAAATAATAATAACAATGCTATTTTTAAACTTGTTTTTAGATTGATAAACTTTTAGGTCAAATAGTTTCACGATATAACATGACATGATACATGAAATGGAATAACTTATAGGCTTATTTTCATTGAGAACCGGTTGAGTTGTAACAAATTAAAGGCTTAGCAATGTGCTATACTTAATTACGTATACGGATAATTATACGGTTGATTGAGATGAAGAAGGTAGTTGGGAATTAATTAAAGCTTTCATAATATGGAAGAAAAGTTTACAAAATTGAGAACAATAATATAAAGGTCCATTTGTATGTACATAAGTATGGTACAACAACGGAAAAGGGAGGAATAAGGATGATACCCATAAGTTGGGTGGACTTCATTCATATCACATGACAATGAATTGGATCTCTTAATCAATGCAAAGTCCAATAAATAAATTAATGCAAAGCCCAATAATAAATAAATAAAAGAAAAATCAATTACCGATTTCAACTTGTATTAAAAAAATTATCTAGTCCCTCCAATTTAAAAGTTTAGCTTTTCGCCCCTTCAATTTGCATCAAAAAACCAATTAACCACTTCAACTTGTCTAATATGTATATATTCGTTTCTTGTGTTCTATGAGGTGTTGAAACGTGGCTACAAAGCGCCACATAGGATCAAGAGGAGGGTATATACAAGTTAGACAAGTTGGAGAGGCTAGGTGATTTTTTAGTACAAGTTAGAGCGACTAAGTGATTTTTTAGTACAAGTTGGAGGGTTAGAAAACTGAAATCTTAAGTTGGAGGGACTAAGTGGTTTTTTGGTACAAATTAGAGGGTGTATTAAGTGTGTATATATATATATATATATATATATATATATATATATATATATTAATCAATTATTATAATATTCTATTTTATGCATAAATTATTAGGTTTCATTTTTAAGTTTTAACACATTATAAAGTGATTTGAGCAATTGCTTTTTTTTTTTTGGGTATATTGAACAAATACTATTTAATATTTAACACATTAAAAGTTTATTTCAGTTAAACATATAATATTTACTGAATCTTCATTTTAACCTACTAACCTATTTAGATTAAATATAAAACTGTAGTAATAATTTAGTGTAGTATTAATTTTCCCTTATATATTATTTCCTAATCTAATAACTAGTTTTACAAATTATACTATATATAAACTAATTAAATTGTTGAAAAAAAAAACTGAAAAAGAATGAAATACACTTCGACACATTAACCATTGATTTTATAATTTTTTCGCCGGTCTGAATTTGAAATTGTCATTATGGCTAGAATAATTAGTTGTTAATTTCAAATGAAGCAGAAAATCAGTTTTTTTTTTAATTATTATTATTAAGGTTAAAAGTGTTGTGAAAAGACTTAAATAAACAGAGGTTATATGGAGATTATAACAACAAGGAAACTGACAGAGAGAGAATATGAGAATAGAAACTTTTTATTATTGAATCTGAGTTATATGGAATAAGAAAAACTAACATCTATTTATAGGAAAATTTCAGGGGTTAAAGGGTAATTACATATTTTAAATTAATAATAAACAAACGGTGCCGCACCGCACCATTTGTACACATCAAATTCCAATATTCCCCCTTTTATGTGCATCATTGCGAATGAGACACTGCCTTGTTAAAAACCTTACCAAGGAAAAACCCAGTGGGACAAAAACCTTTGGTTAAGAGAAAAAGAGTACAATATTTACTCCCCCTGTTTGCAATATTACTGAAGATTTTTGAGACGACGCATTCCAACACCGTAAACCAATTTCTTGAAAGTTGCAGTTGGTAATGCTTTGGTGAACAAATCTGCTAGGTTGTCGAAGGAACGGATTTGTTGAATGCTGATTTCACCATTCTTTTGTAAATCATGAGAAAAGAAAAATTTTGGTGAAATATGTTTTATTCTGTCTCCTTTGATGTAGCCTTCTTTCAATTGAGCAATACAAGTAGCATTATCTTCATATATTATTGTTGGAGTTTCTTTATCTGATGATATTCCACATGTATCTCATATATGTTTGATTAATGATCTTAGCCAAACACATTCTCGACTAGCTTTATGAATAGCTATTAACTCCGCATGATTGGAAGAGGTAGCAGTAATGGTTTGCTTTGTTGAACGCCAAGATATCGATGTACCTCCGTATGTGAATAAATAACCAGTCTGAGATAGGGCTTTATGTGGATCAGATAAATAACCGGCATCTGCATATCCAACTAATTCGGGTTTGGATTCATATGAGTAATATAAACCCAAATCAATAGTTCCTTGAAGATAGCGGAATATATGCTTAATTTCATTCCAATGTCTCCGTGTAGGTGCAGAACTATATCTCGATAATAAATTCACAGAAAAGGCAATATCAGGCCTCGTATTATTAGCAAGATACATTAGCGCACCAATTGCACTTAGATATGGTACTTCAGGACCAAGAAGTTCTTCAGTATCTTCTCGAGGATGAAAAGGATCCTTGTTTATATCAAGTGATTGAACAACCATTGGATTACTCAATGGATGTGCTTTGTCCATATTGAATCGTTTAAGGATCATTTCTGTATATCTTGATTGATGAACTAAAATTCCCTTGTCTAGATGATCAATTTGTAATCCAAGACAAAATTTTGTTTTTCCAAGATCTTTTATCTCAAATTCTTCTTTCAAAAAATTTACTGCTTTGGAAATCTCTTCAGGAGTTCCAATGATATTCAAATCATCTACATACATAGAAATAATTGCAAATCCAGACTCTGATTTCTTTATAAAAACACATGGACAAATTTGATTATTTATGTAACCGTCTTTCATCAAATACTCACTGAGGCGATTGTACCACATGCGCCCAGACTGTTTTAGTCCATACAAAGACCTTTGTAACTTTACCGAATAAAGTTCACTTTTGCCATATTTTTCTGGCAATTTAAATCCTTCGGGGATTTTCATATAAATATCATTATCAAGTGAACCATATAAATAAGTTGTAATGACATCCAGTAGATGCATACTCAAATTTTCTTAGACAGCAAAACTAATAAGATATCGGAAAGTTATTGCATCCACTACAGGTGAATATGTCTCTTCATAATCAATCCCTGGTCTTTGGAAAAAACCTTGTGCAACAAGTCTTGCTTTATATCTTACGACTTCATTTTTCTCATTTCTCTTTCTCACAAATACCCATTTACATCCAACAGGTTGTACACCTTGTGAAGTTTGGACTACTGGTCCAAAAACTTCACGGTTTTTAAGAGAATCTAATTCGGCTTGAATTGCATCTTTCCATTTCTGCCAATCATTTCTACTTTGACATTCTTGAATAATTTGTTGTTCATGATGCATATGTTCATCAACAATATTCATTGCCACATTATATGCAAATATATGGTCCACAACTATTTCATCTCGATTCCATCTTTTTCTGGTACCAACATAATTTGATTGAACTTCTTCATTTTTAGTATTTTCAGGCACTTGTACTTCTTCAGGAAGTGTATTCATATTAGTACCTTCTTTCTCAACAGGATCATCTACATTATTTGTTCTATTATCCTCATCAAAATCATTTGTATTATTAACACCTTTTCTTTTCCGAGGATTTTTATCCTTAGAACCAATAGGTCTCCCATGCTTCAAGCATGTTTGAGTATTAATATTAGGTTGTTCTTCTGGAATTTCAACATGTATTGGCGCAGTTACTGCTGGTATATGCAACTTTGTTACTCATTCTGGATCAGCAAGTGCATCTGGCAACTGATATGCTAATCTTTGAATATGGATTATCTTTTGAACTTCTTGTTCATAAAGCTTTGACTTAGCATTTATATGAGAAAGTGATGGAACTTTTCATGTGATTGTCTTTTCCACATTTGGCGCATTATTCATATTTTCTTCACCTAATTTTGGAAATGTGGTTTCATCAAAATGACAGTCTACAAATCGTGCAGTAAACATATCGCCCGTGAATGGCTCAATATATTTGATTATTGAAGGAGATTCATATCCAACATAAATTCCTAATCCTTTGAGGACCCATTTTAGTACGTTGTGGAGGAGCAATAGGAACATATACTGAATGGTCCACATGGTGGATGTATCAGTCCACATATATTGCCTTCAATGCGCTCTAAAAATGCTGGTGATTCAATTCCAACCTTAGCCTTTGATGGCATTATAATTAATTTTCCTTGCGAACAAGCAGCACAGAAAAATTCATTATTGTGAAGAAACTTTTGGTTCTTCAATGGATACCCATTTGCATTTTTTATAATTTTTTTCATCGTTATTGATCCAGGATGACCTAAACTATCATGCCAAATTTTATAAGTATTTGAATCTGTAAACTTCTGGTTTACAGTAAAATTTGCTTCAATCATATTTACAAATGTGTAATATAAACCAGATGGAAGAGTATTTAAATTTTCAAATATATATTTCTTTCCGAAATTGATTTTGGTAATGTAAAGATATTCATGATTATCTTCACTTATAGTTTCAATATGATATCCATTTCTACGAGTTTTAAAACTTAATAAATTTCTATGTGACTTTGGGGAAAATAATGCATTATTTATAATAAATTTCGTTCCCCTTGGCAAAATTATAATAGCTCTTTCAGAGCCTTCAATTATTTTTTTGTCAATTATTTTTTTGTTACCCGAGATGGTAGTAACAATTGCTTCACTTATTCTTAAAGCAGAAAAATATTTTGCATCTTTGAGGATGGTATGTGTTGTGGCACTATCCACGATACATATATTTGCTTCATTGAAGTCAGTAAAAACCGGGGAAGAATTCATGTTCTTCATTAAAAGAAATAATATATTATTATTAATTTGAAATAGAAAAATACATAAAGATTTGGAATAAAATAAAATAACAAAATGACAAAATGACATTAGTTATCATGTACAATTTCTTTTCCACCGGTACTGGGTGCGAGCAAATCAGCCATATCTAGATGAGTAATATCAATGGGATCATCATTATTAAAAACACAATTTGTTTCCATATTAGTATCTTTATTTAATGATGCTTGGTAAAGATCAACTAGATGTTTGGTCGTACGACAGGTACGTGACTAGTGACTAGTCATACCACAACGATAACATATTTCTTCATTATTTTTTGAATTCTGACTATTTTTCTTTTTATCAATTTTTCCAATTGGACTTTTCCACTTCTGGTGGAAATTATTATTATTATTATGGCTACCACGACCATAACCATATCCATGACCACGTCCATAACCACGGCCACGTCCTCGTCCACGACCGCGATCACGGCTATAACCATGATTATTAATATCATTATTATTATGCGACGTTGCATTCACTTCAGGGAATGCAGTCGATCCAGTTGGACATGTTTCGTGGTTTCTTAATAAAAGCTCATTATTTTGTTTAGCCATAAGGAGGCAAGAAATTAAATCAGAATATTTTTCAAAACCCTTACCTCTATAGTGCTGCTGCAGGAGCACATTGGATGCATGAAAAGTAGAGAAAGTTTTCTCCATCAGATCTTTATCAGTGACTTTCTCTCCACATAATTTTAATTTAGATGTAATTCTGAACATAACAGAATTATATTCACTGATAGATTTATAATCTTGCAACCGTAAATGCATCCATTCATAATGAGCTTTAGGTAAAATAACAGTTTTTTGGTGGTCATACCTTTCTTTCAAATTTTTCCATAGAATAAATGGATCTTTAATCGTCAGATATTCAGTTTTTAACCCCTCGTCAAGATGACGCCGGAGCAAAATCATGGTTTTGCCTTTTGTTGTGGTGCAGCATCATTATTTTCATGGATCGTTCTCCTGAGTCCCATAGCATCTAGATGAATTTAAGCATCAAGTACCTACAAAAGATAATTCTTCCCGGTCACATCAAGTGCCACAAATTCAAGATTTGCAAGATTTGACATTTCTAAAAAAAATAGTTTTGTGAGATCAAAGAATATATAGATTTAAGAAATAAAAATAAAAATTCCAACTTACTTTGGACAAAAATAGTAACCAGATGGATGAATCCAAGCAAATCGAGCTGATAACGTGTTGTGAAAATACTTAAATAAACAGAGCTAATATGGAGATTATAACAACAAGAAAACTGACAGAGAGAGAATATGAGAATAGAAACTTTTTATTATTGAATCTGAATTGTATGGAATAAGAAAAACTAACATCTATTTATAGGAAAATTTCAAGGGCTAAAGGGTAATTACATATTTTAAATTAATGATAAACAAACGGTGCCGCACCGCACCATTTGTGCACATCAAATTCCAATAAAAAGCAGTTATTTCAGTGTACAGAGATATACAATTTAAAGTTAGCCACTTCAACAATTACAGATTATATTATTTGACTTTTTTAAGGGTGAGCATGGACCGGTTCGGTTTCGAACCGAAAAAAACCGAACCAAAAAATACTACATTTTATAAACCAATCCGATCCAAACTAAATTTTGGTTCAGTTCTATCCAAACCGAACCACTTCGGTTCGGTTTGGACTGGGTCGAATCAAAAACGTCAACTTCTTAAAAAAAAATATCAAAATAAAAATTTTGTATAAGTAGTTTGTTTAAAAAAAATACAAAAAAATTAACTTAAAAAATCAGTAATACTAAATAATAGTATTACATCACAATAAAATACTAAAATTCTCTACTTTTTTTTTTCAACTCTCAAATTTTAACAACTATAAATTAGCATCCAAAAATCACAATATAAAACTATAAAGGAATATAATGTCTAAAATTCTCTACAATTAGTATATATTAATTTTATAATTAATTTTAGTATTTTATCAATTATTCGGTTTTTCGGTTTGTTCGGTTTTGAACCGAACCAAACCAAACCGAACTGATGTCCAAACTTCTTAACAACTTAAAACCAAACCGAACTAAACTATAAAATGGATCGGTTTGGTTCGGTTCGGTTTGGATTTTTTGTTTTTGGATACTAGTTCGGTTTTGCTCACCCTTAGACATTTTTTTATAAAAAAATAAGCAAAATACATTCTGAGCCCCCTAATCTTTTACCAAAACTGCAATTGGCATCATGATCAATTTTTTGAACACATTAAGTACCTGATTCTTTTCATTTCAATATTATTAGCTCCTAAACTCGACTTATCTTTTGCGTATATGTAATACACTTCGTTCAGTGACGAAACTGTGAAATAAACATTCCAAAATAATTTAATAATTATATGGCTTTATTGCTTGAAACTGTAAAATGTACACTTCCAGCAAATATGTTTTCTTATCTTGGCAATTTTCTGAAATTGTGTTATGCACTAAAATATTATCGGTCATATCACTTAATAGTGCTTGTAATATAGACATAAAATATAATTGAGTTTGGGGCTTATAATATCAAAATGAAAAGATTGGATACTCAATGTGTTGAAAAAATTGATCAGAGAGCCAATTACAGTTTGAATAAAAGATTATAGGGCTCAGAATGTGTTTTGCCTAAAAAAATATTTTACTATCATTTTAGAGGTTGTCGAGTATTGAAGAACATACAATCCCACACTTTTTTTTTTTAGAAGTACAAGTATCCACTGGACCGCTAACTAATGTTTCATAATTTACATCCCTTTCTATGGGTAAGTTATATAAGTTAGAAATAAGTATAAAAATAAAATTTGTGGTTTCAGTTATATTTACGAATTGATATTTCTATAGTTTAAAATTTTATAAATTAAAACTTTTAGTTTTATAATATTAACAAAAATACTATATCGTTTAATAAATCCTCCTAAAAACTAGAGTTACAAAAAAAAAAAAAAAAAAAGAAAAAAAAAAAGAAAAGAAAATCAAACCATAGCCAAACCAAAAATGAGATTAACCGAAATCAATGGATTAATTTTAAAATTTAAAAATGAGATTAACTGAAAACAATCAACTTTTTTTAATTTTAAAATTTTTTGTTTTCTATTTCTGGATATTTAAATCAAGAGAAAGTTGCTTGCTAGAATTGCTTGAAGAAGCCATGGAAACTAGGGCAAACTGAGATTAAAGAGACAAAAATTAGGGTTTCAATAGAAAGAGAGCTGGTAAGGATACAAGACTTCTGAAACTTTCAAAAACTTAGAGAGAAAAGGAGTTAGAGAGAAGTAAGACTTTCCTAATCATTATAATTTTTTTATAACACTACTTAACTACAATTTAAGTGTTAAGAGTAATGAATTCCAATTTCAATTCTACAATATATTATTATTTATTCAGCAAGATGATTTGAAGTTCTTGGAGATTTGTCCTACTATAATGCTAATTAAGTAGAATTTTAAGTGTTAAGAGTAATGAATTGCAATTCCAATAATCATAATAGCTACACTTAATGAATTTCCTTAATTACAAACATTAATCAATTTACAAAATTAGTTAAAAAGAATCTATTAATCTTATTACAATCTCGAATTGATGTAATTACATAATTCCATACATATGGAATAATTGAAAATTTTATTGTATTATATCAATTTAACTTTATGCTCATGGCCAAATAAAAAGTTGATTTTAGACCAAATTGATAATAAAACTATAATTTTGCACCAAATTGATTATAAAAATAAGTTTTATGAACTAGTTTTACATTGTCTTAGAGTTCACCCTCTTGTACAAACATTCAATGAAAAATGGTAATATCATTAATTTATAAACTTTGTTTCACATTCAAAATGCTAACCGTTTTGTACAAGAATTCTATGTGATTTTTGTTATAAGCCACGAGTGAATTTTAATTTATCAGCAAACTAATTCACATAATCCGGCATGCCAATGAAAGCTAGTATTACGAGAAGCAGAAATGAGACAATTAGCCTGACTATGACTAGTGGAAACCTTGGTAGAAAATGATTCTAATTAAACATGGTAGGGATGTGGTTATATGGTTGATTACAAAAACTCAAGAACATAACAATCTGACTTGGTTGTGAGTCTAGCTAACTTAGTGAAGGATATCTTTCGGTTTAGGTTTTAACACATGTTCTAAATCAGCAGCACAATACAATAAACCAGAGGAACAGACTCACCCTAGTGCATCAACGATTGGGCATAGAATCAATAGCGCTATGCTCGAGAGATTGAAAAGTATTAACAATGAGTCGAGCAGATTTTGATATCTGAATTATTGATAAACTTTCTAATTGTAATCTAGAACAAGCATCAGCATACTATGAGCAGGAATAGAAGGTAAACCAGGTACATTGATTGGTAATACTTCCTTACTTATATAACTACAAAAGAGCATTCACAATCAAATACTACGATCCATGAAAATGCATTTCACCATTTCGTGCTGGTTATAGAAATGGAAACCTCAAAAAACCCATACGAGACATTCTTGGGCCAGTTTTTGCAAATATGAAAAGTTTTAAAAACCGTGTCTGACTAATTCCAATCCAATTCTAACTATGATTCTCCAAAAGAAAAATTTCCTATTGAATCAAAACTATTGATTAGTTATTTGAAACTTCCTATTTACTTCAAACT
Source organism: Euphorbia tirucalli (assembly GCA_039660915.1). Classification (NCBI taxonomy): domain Eukaryota; kingdom Viridiplantae; phylum Streptophyta; class Magnoliopsida; order Malpighiales; family Euphorbiaceae; genus Euphorbia; species Euphorbia tirucalli. The sequence continues at coordinate 22,303,983 of CM077639.1, forward strand.
TCTCATAAACTCTTTCGGATGTTCCGAATATTCCTATACAATATATTGCTATTATAAATTCAGAATTTCAAAACAAGTTTTGACTTAAACTAAAGTTGTACAAGCAAACTGCAAATCCTTACCTTGATTTAGAGCGGAACCATTCTTCAATCACTGATTCGCTAGATGTTGTTAATATTGGGCTTCGCTGCTTCTTACTTTTAAGGTAATTTAACCTTCTTTTGTATTTCTATATTTCTGCTACTTCATTTGATGAATAACTAGGGGAAGGGCTTTATCAAAGAGTATTTATTGGAATTTCGAATGGACAAAGGTTAGGTGGGGTTAGGTTGCTCAATTGAACAAATATGGTTTAATAACTTGACACCTATAATGCACCAATGCTATGAAACAATCCACTTTCTCTTATTAATTAATTTTTCTTTTTATTTTAAATAATAGGTTAAATTTATGGATCCTCTTCTAAATACTAATTCAAACTCTAGCAAAAATGCAAAAGAAGACGATCAAAGTCCTTTGTGAAAAAACATGTACTATAGTGAGAAGTCATTTATTGAAAATAACTGGCAAAGGAATTGCAGCTTGCAAAAAGGTTAAAGTTGATGATCTTATTGAAATGCTGAAATTAGAGGATGAAGTCACCAAAAAACAATTTTGAACTCCCATCCCAAGGGAGTCTCATTGCCTACTACCTATGTAGGCAATTCTTCAAACTTTTGTTAGTTCTACCTCAGCAAAATATGTCTGATCTTTCAAAGAGAAAAAGAGTTTATAATAGTTTTCCAATTGCTAAAACTTTTAACTTACGAAATAGAAATCAATTAGATGCTAAACAATTGCTAGGATGTTCTATACTAGAGGTTTACCATTTGATTTGGATAGAAATCCTTATTATTAGAGTTGTTATAAATTTGTTGCTAATATCTCTTTGAGTGGACACGTTCCTCCGAGTTATAATAGATTGAGAACTCATTACTTCTACAAGAGAAGGAAAATATAGATAAATTGCTAGTTACTATCAAAAGCACTTGGAAGGAAAAAGGTGTCAGCATTGTGAGTGATGAATGAAGTAATCCATAAAGAAGGTCGTTAATCAATGTGATGGTTGTCACTGAATCTAGCCTAATGTTCATCAAATCCGTGGATTGCTCAGGCATGGTGAAAGATAAGCATTCCATTTTTAACATATTGATGGAGATCATTGATGAGATTGGTCCGGATAAAGTTATACAAGTTATCACTGAGAATGCCAAAAATTGTAAAGGTGTTAGGGAACTTATTAAAGGTATGTATCCACATATTTATTGGCCTTCTTGCATTATGTGTAAACTTAATCTTGCTTTATAGAATACATGTGCTGCTAAGAATGTTGAAGCTAATCAAGGCACATATGAGGAGTGCCACTAAATCATTGAAATCCATAAAGATGCTAATCAAATTAAAAATTTTATAATGAATCAGTCAATGAGATTAGCCTTAATCGATGGATGTAGCTCTTTAAAGTTGCTTGTTGTTGCTAATATTCATTTTGCTTATGTTGTTGTGATGCTGAAAATATTTAAACTTATGAGATGTTCTTTGGAAGCTATGGTAGTGAGTAATCATTGGGTACAATACCGAGATGATGATCAACTGAGAGCAAGATTTATTCGTGATAAAATATTGAGTGATGAATGGTGGGAAAACCTTGATTATATTATTGCTTTTACAAAACCTATATATGAAATGATTAGGGTTTATGATACAAATAAGCCATGCCTCTATTTGGTTTATGAGATGTGGGATTCTATGATTGAAAAAGTGAAGGCGATCATATTTTAGCATGAAAATAAGCCACTCCAAGCTGAATCTAGTTTTTATAATGTGGTTTACAAAATTCTTATTGATCGTTGGACAAAGAACAATAATCCACTTTATTGTTTGGATCACTCATTAAACCCGAGGTGATTTTCTAAATCGATTTATGTTTATCCTTTTTTTTGTTTGTTTTATCCAATGTCTCTTTCTTTTGATTAAAATAAAAAGTTATGCTTTGAACTTGGAAGGTATTATAGTGATAGTTGCTCCTCATATGGATCCTAAAATATCTGTTGAAAGATCTAATTGCTTTAAAAGAATATTTCCTAACAGGGATGATCGAGCTAAGGCCAATCAAGAGTTTACTCAATTTTCTCTTGGAATTCTGGCGTTTCGAGATCCTAATAGCATTATTAGGAGGTAAGCTATAGAACCTAGAAATTGGTGCGCATGCTTTGGTTCAAGTACAACTTTACTTCAAAAATTAGCTTTTAAAGTACTTGGACAACTAAGTTCATCCTCTTGTTGTGATAGGAATTGCAGTACTTATTCCTTTATTCATTCACTGAGGAGGAATAGATTAAGTCCAAATCTTGCACACCAATTATTTTTTATCCACAATAATCTTCGTTTCATATCAAGAGGCACAACTGAATGTTGTAATGAGAAGACAAAAATGCAGGATGTGGATGAAGATGGATTTGGAAGTATGGACAATGAAGTAGGTGTTCATGACTTTGCTGACCTCACTTTAGATGAACCACAGTTGGAGTCTTTATTTTTTGATAAAGCTAGAAATGAGAATATTCAAGAAACTCATCCTGATATAGAAGATTTGGAATAAAGTGGTATTTGTAGACTCATTTAGTTATGATCATGGAAATTTTTATTTTATTTTATTTTCTAGTTTATATGTTATGTTTTTAATGTTTTATGTTTTCAATTCATTATCATTTATGGTAAATTAGTTTTATGATTAAAAAACAATTGAAATAGAGACTTGAAGAAATAACAGTAATAATTACAACTCAACATGTTAGCCGTAGAGTTAAAAGTTTTCTCACTAATTCATTAATATTTTCCATCCATTCATTCATGCCCCCTATTATAATTTCACATCATGTTCAGCATGCATTTTGCTTCAAAATTTTCTAAAATGAACTACAATGTCGATAAGATTGACACACAATTTGTGTCGTGAATTATTTCCCTAATATAAAATATCTCTCGTAATTTAAATAATGAAAAAATTTAGAAAACATTGTTAAAAATACATTAGTAGTATAAATCGTCATATAAAAAAAGAATAAAGTGAAAAACTAAAAAGTTATACGATAAACTAATTTATATTCCCTTCTTACGAACTTAATAGAGTACTTTACCCTTTTAGTTTGTCTCAAATAATTGAAAACTTTTTCTTTTATTAAATTATTAAATTAGTTGTTTTCTAAGTTTGCTAATATATCGCTACATTTTATATGTATAAAAATTAGAGAATTACATCAAATTAACTTAAATTAAAAATATTTTACAAATCTTTGCACTAATGTTGTTGAAAAGTGTAATAATTTAATATTTATCCAAACATATTAGTAACTAGAATGGTATATTAGACAGTTCATGTGTGAAAACTTATATTTCAGCCATTTGAATTATATATATATATATATATATATATATATATATATATATATATATATATATATATATATATATATAAATCATGTGAAAATTCAAAGTGATTAATCAATTGGGAAGGAGAAAAAGATTGATCACGTAATTGGAATGACAACGTTTTCTTTTTTTTTTCTTTTTTTTTTCAAGAAAAGAAGAAAAAGATGCCATCCTTATATATATATATATATATATATATATATATATATATATATATATATATATAATCCACATAATCATTAACTGCTCATTATTAATTAATGCTCTTTCCAACTTTAACTGCTAACCAACATTTCCTCCTTTATTTGACATATTGCATACTCCATTTCAAACATTTTGTATTATTTTCCCATTTAATTAAGTTTACGTAAAAGTAACATCAACTATGCTTTCATAAAAATTCTCATGGATCTGTTTTTAATACTTCTTATTAATTTGCAGGGATTTTCTGACATCTTTCCTTAAACATTGTCATCAGTAGACATAATTCCATTTAGTTGCAATCTGGAAAGATATATACAAAATTTTATTTAGCTTTGTTTTTAGAATATGAATTGCCAAAAAAAAAAAAAAAAAAAAGAGAGAGAAATATGCATATTATTCTATTTACTTTTGTTTTCTAATAAGAATATGAACATAAATATTTGTAGCTACTTCCAGGCCGGAAAGGTCAAATTCATTATAGCTTCTCTTAAATGGTCTGCCGTACCATGTAAGGTATTTTCACAGTAATAACACAATATTTTTATGTATATATTAAATTTCAAAGTACAATAAATAGAGGCAGTTGAGAGTTAATAATAATAAGCATCACTGGATTGATTTCAGTTAAAGCAATTGTTGAATAATTGTAAAGTGTTCATGTTCACATGGGATGGAAACCCTTTATATTAATTCTTCCTCATATTCCTATAGACATAGTTAATTACACCAACAATATGAATTCTAATTGTGTCCAATTAGCAGTTGCTTTCATCTTGTTCCTCTTTCTTTCTTGTTCGATTGATGGGATTGATGGTGATGCAATGGTCAGTGGTACTGTCTTCTGTGACCAATGCAAGGATGGCCAAAGATCTCTCTTTGATTATCCCGTTTCTGGTCAGTTCATTATTCTTCTGCATCATTTTCCATAGCTTCAATGTATTCTCTTTCTTTCTTTCTGTTTATCACTCTGATCACTTATCTAAACCCATGTTTTCTTTGAATTGAAGTTGTTAAAGATAATAAAAACCTTTTAAGGTTTCACATGTTATCGGAATTTTTGAACCAAAAGATTTGAAATCCAGCCTGTTCCAATCTTTTTAACTAATCAAGTTTCAACACAAGTTAGATTATGTTAACTTTTAGAGAGGAATAGCTAAAATTTACAGCAAACTAATAGATTTTATTGATGCAATTTAATTCAATAACATGGACTCTCTTATAGAGAGAGTTGAAGATAATGATAAATCATACTTTGCTACCTAAACGAGTATGAGCTACTTTAATGGCATAATAATCTGATTGCAATAGATTTTACACTCCAAAAGTAACTTTTCCAACTACTGCAATTCTGATTTTCAATAAAAGTATCATTGTTCACTACACAAGGCTTGCTTGTACACGCTAGTCGACAAGCCAAAGAGTGTCCTTAAAGATAACAAATTACACCTCCGTCTCACGGATATGGATACAAATTTACCTTTGTCCATTACGTTACCTCATTAAATAAACATATATATATATATATTAGAAAAGTACAATCAATACATATACTCCTTCCGTCCAACTTTAATTTGCAATTTTTTAATTGCACAGTAATTAAGAAAATTAGTTAACAAACTATATTTTTACTAAAAGACTCTCAATATACCAAATGATTAAGTAAAGTAAATGTTGTCATTTTAATTGCCTTGGTACATGTAACAAGGGTATTTTTACCAATTTATCACTTAATTAGTAATAACACATTGAAAAATGCTTATATTGTTAGACATTCAAAATAGAAATTTTGCCTATCAAAATTAGACGGAGGAAGTATATATTTTTGGTTATGTGAAATCATATTGTGTCGATATTCACGGGATAGAGGGAGAATTAATCTTTGAACTTCGTCTATTAGCAGCTTAAACTTTTTGATGAAGTGCTTATTTTGAGCAAGATGCATGACTAGTTTGCCAAAAAGTGTGAAGTTGGGGTTGTTGCATTAAATGTTGCAGGAATAAAAGTGAGAATAGCGTGTGCAGATAGTAATGGACAGATGACAATGTCAAAAGAAGAGGCCACAAACTGGTTAGGAAACTATGTAGTGAGGTTAAATGGTAGCCCAGATTTGAGCAATTGTTATGCCCAGGTTTCATCAGGAGGTTCAAATGATCAGTGTGGTTCAGCAGCTGGTCCTGCTCAAAAGCTCAGACTAACATTTAGAATGTTTGATATGGAATTTTATAATGTTGATTCTTTGTTAACTCAGCCTGCTCAGCCCATGTCATCTTGTCCCAAGTCTTCAAAGCCAGTCCCTGCGCCTGTAGTTACACCTCCTGCACCAGAATCGCCAGCGACGCCTCCTCCAGCTTTTAAGCTTCCTCCATTGCCTCCTTTGCCCCCTATGCCCCCAATGCCTTTCCTTGATGCATCACCCTGTTCACCCCAGTAAGTTGCTGTTTTTTTTTTTTTTTCCATCTTGGATACTTCACTGCAATTACTTTCAGCTTGTGCAAGTTCACGAACAGTTTTAAATATGTGCAAATCAACCATTCGAATCAAAATGAATAATTCAGATTTAAGTTTTGAATGCAGACATTAGTATTTGATAATCAAATCTATTAGGAATTAGACGGGTTTGGGTTATCAAATAGAATACTAATTTGGACTCTAAGCCACTTAATTTCCTAACAAAATCTCAACTGTTCATTTTACATTGAAGGGTTGCTATTAATCAAATGATCTCTGAAGTTTAAAGGTAAATTTAGAGGATTCAAATATCCAAGTTTCTTAACAGAGTCACATGTTAAAAAAACTATTTATATACATACGAGTTAATATAAGGTCAAATTTTATTAACAATGTGATTTAAAAGCTGAATAATTTGAAAGCTTTAGAATTGAGGAATATGTGAAATGAATGACAGGAAGTGGAGTATGTCAGAATATAAATGCTATTGGAGGGCAGTGAATCCAGACACGAAGGTAGCAGTAGTATTTGGTATAGTTGCAGCTAGAAGATATGGTACAGATATATCACTATGGCAAGCCCTACAAGGAAGAGGTGACCCTTACAAGACTCTCCTAAGGGAAGGGACTACTGCACTTCTCAATTCTTATAACAGTCTTCAATTCCCTTACAATGCAATTAGTGTTGTCGCACAAACCAATGGGGCCTTGATGGGTTCACAGAGGAGTGTTCTTCTTACTGCTCTTAGGTTCATCAGGGCCAATTCTGGTTCTCCCAATTTCACTTGCAAATTCACCCCCTGCAAGTGATTTTTTTTATTTTTTATTTTTTTTTATATTTACTATAATAACATTCCTAGCTATATACTTCAGCTTTTTCTTTTTTCTTATTTGTATGACAGCGCTTGAATAAGTTTTATTAATAAATGGACTTTTCTCCATGGATTGTATAATTGGAATTTATTAGTCTTAATTTTGAGGAAAATAAAATTGTAATTGGACATCAAAAAAATCAATTTATCTTTTCCTTTTTTCTTTCCTTTTTTTTTTATTTTTTATTTTTTTGGCAGTAATGGTGTAAATAAGCTAATAACAAAAATGAAATAGAAGCGTAGAGTTTGAAATAACTTACTGTTGAATTGTTTGAGGTTACCGTAGCATTCAGTATGTAGAGGTTGAGTGGTGTTAGGCTTCAATCTGCAATATAGGTAATTCGGTGCATCAGGTCCACGGCTTTGATGAACCAACTCAAATAAAGAATACATATCCATTAAGTAAATCATCTGTAAATGGAGAAACATTATACATCTTGGTCCAATACGATACTCCAGGGTCATCAATGGAAGTAGATGGATAAATGCTGTAAACTTCATATTTAGAAGGGACATAAGATATCTGTAGAAATGGATTTTTCTCCATGAACAGTTGAACAAGACTCGACTATCTTGATCTTCATGGGGAAATCTGAACAGAGAATCTGATAGATTGAAGTTGGAAAGGTGTCTCGGAAAGCATCCTGTGGATTAATTGTACAAATCATTTGAGACTTACAATCAGTGTTCACAACAAAGAGTTTGACAGAATTTGGCATCTCAAGCACTGAGATCAAACCCAGACAAACATTTGTTGAGAAATTCAGTTTAATTAAGCTCTCTCCCTTTACCATGATCAGAAGAGGGCTCCTCTTTGCAGTCCATGCAGCCTTGGTTTTCTTGCTATTGCTAGGCTTCAAAATTTGCAATGCCAGGAATGACAATCATTGTGCACCCATCTTCATGTGGTAATAATGAAAGTTAGGTACCCATTCTGACTTCAAAGAGATCCAACAAAATGTGGAGATCATAGATAGATTCTGTCTTGTGGGAATAACTCTACAGTATTACATCTGTATTCAGGAAAATACTATGTTCAGGAAATCAACTATGTCAACTTCACAATCGGACTAGTGGAGACTGGTGTAGAAAAAAGATGATCGCCTTGCCTTGGTTTCCTTTAACCAAGCATAACTTCAGCATAGAAGATCCATATTCCTAGTACACATACAAAAGGATGAAGATCTACAACTTCCTCATCTGTGCTTACCCAGTAAACTCTCTCTTTTTATGGATACTGCTTTTTGCAATAACTAGTCTATGGCCCATGCAAATGCACAGAATTTTATAATATTTATTAATTTTTAAAATTTCAGTTCTAATTAATTATTATTTACTCTAAATTTCTTAATTAGTTGTATATAAATAATGAATGAGAAATAATATAGATAGAGTAAAAAGAAAGAGTAATCATTTTATAAAAAAAATATACTAAAAGGAAAAAAAATAATAACAATTCTAGAATAGGATAGCTTGTCCCAATCATCTTTAAATGTTCATTTTTGGTAAAAATAATTAGATATAAATAAATAGGAGAAATTTTAGTAATATGTAAAAGAAAACTTTATTTAACAAATTAAAATTTTTAGAAAATATCAAGAATTGACATGTGTCCCCAATGTTTATTCTTTTGTATTATATATAAATAGGAATAAAATACATAATAAACTTTTTCTATAATAAAAAAGGAAAAACTAAACTAAAAAGGAAACAATAATAAAAATTTTAAAATAGAAGAATTTGTCACAATCGTATCTAAGTATTCATTTTTGGTGACAGATAAATAGATATATAGGAAAAATTATAGTAATATGTAACAAATTATTTTATATTTTAATAAACTAAAATTTTTTAAAAATATAAGGAATTGACACGTGTCCCAATTATCTACTCTTTTATATAAAGCTAAAATAGATAGTAAATTTTCTATAACAAAAAAGGAAAAAAAATAACAAAAATTCTAAAATTAGAGAATTTGTCTCAATCATCTCTCAGCATTCATTTATGGTAAAGTTAATTAGAAATAAATAGATAGGGGAAATTTTAGTTATATTTAATAGATTATTTTTTATTTTAATAAATAAATTTTTTTTAAAAAAAATTTAAGGAATTGACACGTGTTCGAAGTCTTTGCTATTTTATATTATATAAGATAAGATAAGATGATATAGATAGAGCTAAAATAGATAGTGAATTTTCTATAACAAAAAAGGAAAATGTAAATAAAAAAAAATTTAAATGAAATAATTTGACCTAATCATCTCCAAGTACTCATGTTTCGTAAAGATAATTTCGAATAAATAGATAAGAAAAATATTAAGTATTATTTTTAATTTTTTAAATTAAAATTTACAGAAAATCTAAGGAATTGACACATGGCCTAAGTGTCTACACCTTTATGTAGATATAGATTCTAAAATTGGTCTCAATTTTCTCTAAATATTAATGTTTTGTAATGATAATTAGGAATAAATAAATAGGAGAAATTTTAGTAATATGTAAACGATTATTTTTTATTTTAACAAATAAATATTTAGAAAATCTATGCAATTAACATATGTCCCAAGTGTCTATTACATAAATGATATAGATAGAGATAAGATACAAAATAAACTTTTTATAACAAAAAAGGAAAAAGTAAGCTAAATAGGAAAAAATGATAAAAATTCTAAAATATGAGAATTTGTCCCAATCATCTCTAGGTATTCATTTTTGGTAAAAATAATTAGATATAAATGGATAGGAGAAATTTTAATAATACGTAGTAGATTATTTTTCATTTTAATAAATTAGAATTTTTAGAAAATCCAAAAAATTGACATGTATCCCAGGTGTTTACTCCTTTATATTATATATAGATAACCCGAAACAAAATTCGTACGTGAATGTGGGAGGTGTGGCAACTTCGAATTTGATAAGTTGGTGGTTATGTTGCCTGCAGATTAGGAATTAATGAACATGACATTTATTGAAATTCAGAGAGAATTGGCATCTGGCTTTGGGCTTTCGTGGCATAATACAAAATGTGGATCCTGCAGATCCTGCATTTTCGATCTCAGCATAGATAAAATTCAATGCAGAACTGGTGTGAAATTTTCTCCTTTCACTATATATCATATGGATTATTCACTAGTTTAACGTTCGTTAAATAATCACAAATTGATTTCGTGTCAGAGGTTATACCTACAAGCCTGCCACCTTCATTATTTCAACAAATGGTAGCATAAAAGAATCTTACAGCAGCAAGGGGAACAATAGGATACATGGCACCAGAGCTATTTTACCGAAATATTGGGCATGTTTTGTACAAAGCTGATGTTCATAGTTTTGGAATGTTATTACTAGAAATACAGGCAAAAGGACCAATGTGAATGCATTTGGAGAAAATTCAAGTGAAGCTTTCTTCCATTCTCGGGTTAATGATGAAGTCTGTGGTTCGAAGTTTGTAACAGCTATGAATTCGACAGAAAATTCGAAACCAATAGAAGAGAAGATGGTCGTGGTAGGGCTGTGGTGCATACAAATGAAACCAAGTGATTGCCCTGCAATGAACAAAGTCATACATATGTTTGTTAGGAGATTTGGAAGGCCTTAAATTGCGTGAAAGACCAATTATATATCCACAACAAAATTGAATGAAGGATTGAAGAGAACCTTCATCTTTGTCAGCTGATTTTTCAGAATCAAAATAGTATAACTGAATAGGGCTAACTAAGTGTAAAGTGTGGCTGCTAGTAATACAGACTTTAATGTACATCAATCTTCCATCTGTAATCACATGCTATCTGATATTCATGTTTAATTTATTGAGTAATTTTGGGTCAATTCCATGAGGCATCTAATAATCAATTAATTCAGAATCAAACGCATCTGCTAATCATAGTTAGTAAAAAAAAAAAAAAAAGGAATAATGTATATGTTTTTGAGCTGTGACGTTACCTCATTGCCTTGAGAAGTTCAGAGCACTCATTTTAACTTGCTTTAACTAAAAGCTCCGAGCTCCAGATATTCAGAACAAACAAAAGAAAAGGCATCTTTCCTTCTCCGATTAGTTACATTACTTTTTTGGACTTTCATCACAATCAATGGCCAACCTTTCACCATTGAAGAAGCAACCATCGATGAAATCCAACAGGCGTTCGCCGGAAACAATATCACGGCAAGACAATTAGTTGATTTCTACATAAACCGAATAAAATCCCTAAATCCCCTTCTACGTAGCGTAATAGAAGTCAATCCAGATGCTGAGGATGAAGCTGAAAAGGCCGATCTGGAAAGGAGGAAGAATCAGGGCATGAGTTCTTTGGGAAGTCTACATGGAGTACCGGTGCTACTTAAGGATACGTTAGCAACGAAGGATAAAATGAACACGACGGCAGGGTGGTATTCATTGATGGGGTCGGTGGTGGCTCGCGACGCCGACGTCGTGAAGAGGCTGAGAAAGGCAGGAGCTGTGATTCTGGGGAAAACTAGCCTTAGCGAACGGTACAAATTCCGTTCATTGGCGCACATTCCCCGAAAAAATTAAATCATAAAATAGTTATTATACGTATCAAAATTTCAGCTCAACTGCTACATTAAGTTAATGATGTTGAGGAAAAGTTCCTAATTTTTAATCTGTACTAATCCATGTGTTGTTTGTGTCACATCCAATTCAGAATGGTTATAGATATCTTATTGTCCAATTATGCTTCCATTTTCTTTCTAAGCTTGTGAACTGAAAGCTTCTGTAAGCTAACTTACACTGTTACTAGATCATTTGATACTTGAAAATGAGCAGAATCCGTACTATCCATGTGGCTCAAGTAGTGGATCAGCAATTTCAGTAGCTGCCAACGTTGGAACTGAGACTCATAACTCTATTATCTGCCCCTCTGATCATGATTCTATTGTTGGTTTCAAACCCACCATTGGACTTACTAGCTGAGCTGGTGTCATCCCAATGATGGCTGGCCAAGACAACATTGGGTAAATAAGATTAAAAATGTCAAGCGGCAAAAAATTTTGAACTTTCCATTAAATTGTTTATGCTTCTAAACTGAATTGGAACAGGCACATAGTGATGATGGATTCAGTTCTTTTGAAGTTTATGTTATGTACAAAATGAATAAGAGGATCTGCATTTTGGAAAATATCAAGTGAATATCCTTGTAAATCAATTAACGGGCCTATTGCAAGGACAGTCGCAGATGCATTTTACTTGCTTGGTGTAATTGTGGGTTTTGATCCGAGAGACGAAGCAACCAGTGAAGCCTCCAAGTTTATACCTGAAGGTGGTTATAAGCAGTTCCTCAATCTACTTGGACTAAAAGGAAAGAGGCTTGGAATCGTTCGATACCCATTTTTGAATATGTTGAATGAATCTGTAGGTTCTGCATTTGAGCATCATCTTAACACGCTAAGGTATTTGGCTTCTGAAATCTCAGTTGATTGTTACATGAATAAGTGTGTGCTTGTGTATAAACCCCAGTTTGTTTCGTGTGCATTTTATCTTGTAAATTATAGGAAAAGAGGTGCCATTGTAGGGACAATCTTAAGATAGCAAATATTAGTACAATTCTGAATCCGAAAAAATGTGGTGAATTGCCATTGATGATGGCTGTATTCAAGCTTTCTTTAAATGAGCAGTTGAAAGAACTTATCACATCTCCTGTATGGTGGCTTGCTGATGTTATTGCTTTCAACCAAAATAACTCTGACCTTGTAAGTATATCAGTCCCTAAATTTTATTGGTTGGTTCTGGATGAATCAGTAATTATATTTCTGTACTTATGTTTCTCCTAGTAATACTAGAGCCATTTCTGCAGGAGAAACTGAAAGAGTACAGGCAGGATACGTTCGTTGAAGCAGAGAAAACAAATGGCATTGGAGAGAAAGAGAAGAAAGCAATAGAGTCAATGAAAAGACTGTGCCAAGATGGAATTGAGAAGATAATAATTGAGAAAAATTCAGATGCAGTGGTGAAGCCCGGTTCAGGTGTTGTTTCTTTGTTAGCAATTGGAGTTCCAGCCGGATATGATGGAAATAGAATGCCATTTGGGATATGTTTTAGTGGGTTAAAGGGTACTGAACCAAAGCTAATTGAGATTGCTTATGCTTTTGAGCAAGCTACTATGGCAAGGAGGCCGCCTTTTCCCAGGACTACCTGCGAGTCAACTACAGTATCTCTGTTTGCAAGTGTATAATTGTTGTTGTCAAGTCCTCAGAATTGTTTCAAATGTTCATATTTGAACCGAGAATAGATGCATTCGTAGGTGTGTGTTAGTTGAACCGAAAATTCCATCACTGATTAGTAACATTTCGGTAGCGATGTATAGTTGGCCGCTATAATTCTCATGAAATTTGGTAGGACTTATTGTTGTGCAACTTGCAAGTCAATGAAGGTCAAATTCAAGTTGGGAATTGAAATGGTTCAGTTGTTGGGTGATGGGGAAACAGGAAACAAATCAGTTGCAGTGCAAACTAAATAGTATCAATACTTTCGATTGTAATAAGTGCTAACTATTTTCTTCATTAATTTTAAATAAGGTGACTCGCAAACAAATTTCATCATATATTTGTTTATATAAATCACTAACAAAAATATTCCTCAAAAAAATTTATAAATGTGGACCATTGATGAAATAGTCTTTGTTAATTACGTCCCAGCCAAAGGTTAACCAACATACTAGTAGACGACATGGTTACATCAATTATTATAATTGTTAGTATTATTTGATGTTTTCTATTTGCAGACACAGCATATATGTGCTAGTGAAACAAACCGTGGCGGACGGCAAAGAGCCATAGACCAACAGGACTTGGTCATGTATATATGGGAATATCAAACTGGCTCCAATTGTATGAAGGTATTTTCAGTTTGCATAAAAGTTAAAGAGACCAGATTGTGCCATCATTGTTTGCTTATATGCATCTTTTTATAAGACTCTGGACTCATTCTCTGATGTTTCATTAAGCACAAAAGAAACTTAATCCTGCCAAAACCAAATATAGATATAGTTCTAAAGAAGAAGACAACACAAAAACGTACAAAAAAAAATTTAATTTCTTATTTGTACTTAATCTTATTAGAATTTTCAGATTTTCTTCATTCTCTTTCCAGCATTAATGTGATGAAAATCGATACAAGAATTTTGAAGGTAATTAAGTCGCCATCCCTATAAATACCAAGTCCATTTTTGCTTTATCTAACTCAAACTATTTTCCCAAGTTCAATTAGACATGGCTAACATTATATCCTTGATATGTCCAATTGTTTTCATTCTTCTTCTAACTTCAACAACCAAAGCATTCTCAATCAAAGAAGCAACGATTAACGATCTTCAACTAGCTTTCAAGCAAAACCAGCTGACCTCCAGGCAATTGGTTGAGTTCTACATTGGAGAACTCCGCAGACTCAATTCAGTCCTCAACGGGATCATAGAAATAAATCCTGATGCTATCTATCAAGCTGACAGGGCAGATTACCAACGCAAGGTTAAGGCTTCAGGATCACTGGTTGGATTGCATGGAATCCCTATCCTGCTCAAGGATAACATTGGCACCAAGGATAAGCTGAACACAACTGCAGGCTCGTTCGCTCTTTTTCGATCAGTAGTGGCTCGAGATGCAGGTGTTGTAATGAAGTTGAGGAAAGCAGGAGCCATCATTTTAGGAAAGGCCAGCATGACAGAATGGGCGGCTTTTCGGTCTCTTGTCTTGCCTAATGGTTTTAGTGCAAGAGGTGGCCAAGGAAAGGTAGTTCAAAATTATAAGCTTGTGATTAGTTTATCAAATAATCAATCTTCTTACATTATGTATATGATTTGTTATGTGTTCCTGCAGAATCCTTATGTTCTATCTGCCGATCCTTGTGGTTCGAGTAGTGGGCCTGCAATATCAGTAGCAGCTAATATGGTAGCAGTGTCATTAGGGACGGAGACTGATGGCTCCATCTTATGTCCATCCAATGCCAACTCTGTAGTTGGTATTAAACCAACAGTTGGTCTCACTAGCCGGGCTGGAGTTGTTCCAGTTTCTCCAAGGCAGGACACTATTGGGTAGGTATATCATAAATTTCATTCCAAAATCCACTAATTAGACAAAGAATTCAAGAGATCTAAGTGAAGGAAATGTCTTGAACAGGCCTATCTGTCGGACAGTATCAGATGCGGTTCACGTTCTTGATGCCATATTAGGTGCAGATTACAATGATGGTGCAACCAGAGGAGCATCACAGTACATTCCTTATGGTGGCTACAAGCAATTTCTCAAACCCTATGGGCTCAAAGGGAAGAGACTTGGTGTTGTCCGGAATCCGTTCTTGACTTCTAGCAGTAAAGCTGAGAGTCAAGCTTTTGAGAATCATCTTCAAATATTAAGGTAACAATCAAATTCCCTACTAAACCTGTTAGACATAATAAAAATAAAACTATTCTTGTAATCTTATTAGCTTAAAATGTTGGATCAAAGTTTTTCTTATATGGTATCAGTCTCTTAGAGCAATACTTCTTTAGTTGCTTTTGCATTGAGCATTTCTTTGACAGGACTAGCTAACAACAATTACAATAACAATAACATTATTAACGATTACATTATTATCATCTGTAAATGTAGACGAGGAGGAGCATACATTGTAGACAACTTGGAAATCGCCAACATCAACACTATTTTAAATCCAAATGCCAGCGGTGAAGCTGCAGCATTGTTAGCCGAGTTTAAGATATCCATAAATTCCTACCTGCAAGACCTCATAGCTTCTCAAGTACGATCGTTGGCTGATGTCATAGCATTCAACCAAAAGTTCGCGGATGTGGTGAGTACTCTAGCAAGTAATGAATTTTACACTAAAAACAGGACTTTGATCTGTTGACAGGATCTAATGTCTAATGAAATATACAACTTTGAATGGGAATGCAGGAAAAGATGGACGAATTCGGGCAAGATATCTTTCTTGCAGCCCAAGCGACGAAGGGAATTGGAGACGTAGAGAAAGCAGCATTGGCAAATTTAGCAAAGCTGACAAGAGATGGATATCAGAAAGTGATGTGGGATAATAAGTTAGATGCATTGGTGACTAGTGGAGCAGGAATAAGTCCAGTTCTTGCAATTGGAGGATTTCCAGGAATAAATGTGCCAGCAGGATATGATTATAAAGGGGTTCCATTTGGAATCACTTTTGGGGGATTGAAGTTTACTGAACATAAGTTAATTCAGATTGCTTATGGCTTTGAGCAAGCTACTCAGATTAGAAAGCCTCCTGTGTTCAAGCCTTGAATCTTTTTCAATTTATATGAATAATTCAGTACTCAAGCAAAATCTAAATCATATATAAAAGAAAAATTGATTGTTTGGAGGAAAATATGTATTATCTTGCTCATGTACCTACATATGATGCACTGCACCAATAAAAAAAAAAAAAAGGCTAGAAAGTAGGGTTAGGGGTGCACACGGTCGGTTAACCGGTCCATGTGGACTTTTGCTAACAGTTAACCGCTTGAATGGTTTTTCTAATTTACTAACCGTACACTGTCCCTTAAATTCGGTTAACCATTAATTTCGGTCAGTTAACCATTTTTTTACGGTTAACAATTTCCGAAATAAACATTATATTTTAAACCTCAAA
Organism: Euphorbia tirucalli; assembly: GCA_039660915.1. Classification (NCBI taxonomy): domain Eukaryota; kingdom Viridiplantae; phylum Streptophyta; class Magnoliopsida; order Malpighiales; family Euphorbiaceae; genus Euphorbia; species Euphorbia tirucalli. The sequence goes on from CM077639.1 coordinate 22,320,581, forward strand.
ATTTTAAATCATAAATCTCAAATATCAAAGACAAATATGAAATTACAAACCGTAGTCTTAATAATTGATTAAAAATGACATTACAACTAGAAGTGAACTGATTATGTTTGTCGGTGAATTAATTGGAATAATGCAGTCCTATATATTATAAGATGTAACAATTAATATTATTGTTAAATTGTTTTCTCCATAATACATAAATGTATCTTTAGTATTTTTCTTTTCATCTCTAAAAATTCAATTTTCTTTTCTAGAAATATATATATATTGGAAAATAAAAATTAAATTAAGGACAAAAATTACATTAAACATATTGGAAACTATGGAGGTAAAATTACATTAAACACCCAAATGTTTCACCATTAATTCATATACCTTATATATCCAATTATATAATTTTAAAAAAAAAAAAATTTTTTTTCAACGATCGGTTAATCGAGTCCATATGGACTTTCGGTATAAAAACCAAAACCGAAACCGAAAGTTTTTAAAAATAAAAACCGTACACTAGTCCATCGGTTTCGGTTAACCATATTTTCTGTCCAGTTTCGGTTCGGTTTCATGGTTTTTCGGTTTTTCGATTTTTTTTTTTTTTTTTTGCACCCCTAAGTACGGTTGTAAATGGGGTGGGGCGGAGATTGCATTTTCCATCCCCGTCCCCAGATTAATCGAGGATCCCTGTCCTCGCCCCATTTATTAATCGGGGACAAATCTCAGTCCCATCCCCGATCCCGGCGGGGAATCGGTCCCCCGCGGGGATCCCCGTTCCCGTTTAGCTAGTTTTATATTTTATAAAAAAACCTTATAAAATTTCAATTTTCACCCTCAAACTTATTCAAATGTGCATTAAACTATTAACATAAAATTCTCAAAACTCAATTCTCAAATACACTAACATATAATTAATAATTATATATAAAATAACATCATCAGCTCCCAATTAGACCTTTTCTCCAATTCCAATTTTCATTTTCATGCCAAATTTTCAATTGAAACTTAGCAAAATAGTAATATAAAATTCATAAGTTTCAGATTTTATAAAAAATTAAATTGGGACAATTGACGAATGACAATGAAACATTACCGCATTATCTCCATCTTCATCATCGAGAAGATTATAATATTCAGTACAAATTTTTTCACACATTCGAGAATCTAAGAAAGAAATAATAATTAGAATTCCATATATTTAAAGCTCTCAAAATGCAAAATGATTACCAAATAAAAGAAATTGGATAATTATTTTTTAATACTTTTTTTTTACCCCATGTTCAATTTTGAGTTCACATTAGTGCCTCAGAAGAAGCAAAGTAGGTATAGGAATCAGGTGACTTTAGTTTATAAAATTAGTTTTATTTACTTTATTTTATAAAATAATAAATAATAATAATAATATAATGTAACAATATTAATTAAACAAATATAAACAGGGATTTGGTATTTTATCGGGGATCCCCGTGGGTTTTAAACCGGGATGGGGACAGGTAGGGCTATTACCATCCCCATCCCCGATTAATAAATGGGAACAAATTCATCCTCGTCCCCGCCCCGTGGGGATTTTAATCGGGGATTCCCCGTCCCCATTCGGACGGGCCCCCACCGGGGACGGATCCTCGCCACCCGTTTGACAACCCTACTAGAAAGGCTACTCTTCTCTGATTTATTTATTTATGTATTATTTAATGGTTACTTGACGGGTTAATTACTCCGTACCTGCTACCCGTCAATGGGATGGAAATGAAATTTGCTTATTCAATACCCGCGGATAATGAGACGGGACAGGTTGTAAAATTTGTAAATAGGACTGGGACGTATAGTTTCATCACCCGTGGATACCCTACTCATCGCTATCCCCATGCGTTTTCCTAAAAGTTAGTGGCCGACCTATCATAAAATGTTTTGTCTCAATTTGTAATTCAATTTATCCTTTGATAAACATATTACTAGTCAATATTTAGTTGATTAATATGAAGATCAATGGAAAAGTTGTGTACATGTATTGAAAGTTTTCTAAAAGTTAATAATTACTTATCCGAAAAACTAAAATCTTATTTTATGATGGCATCTTGGTATTTACCGGAATACCTAGGATACAGCCGGGTCAAGCCGAGTCCGGGGAGATTATTCTGTTTCCAAATATACCCCTATTTTGTTCATTAATCCAGTATAATGTAAACTTGCGTGGTCTCCATCTTATCTTTAACCTGAAGTGCAGTGCTAAGATTGTTCCCCGGCCCGTCAACTCACCTAAGCTTATGGCTGCCAATTCAATACTCATTCTGATCATCCTATCCGCACTCTTAAATGCCAAAATTACTAACACATTTTCAATTATAGAAGCAACCATTGATGATCTTCAACACGCATTTAATCAAAACCAATTAACTTCAAAACAGCTAGTTCACTTCTACCTTAACCAAATCCACACACTAAATCCACTCCTTAAAGGGGTCATAGAAGTGAATCCAGATGCACTCCGCTTAGCTCATAAGGCTGATCAACGACGCAATAAAACTAAAAAAGCTGCAGCAGCCACATCTTTGCCGAGCTTACATGGCATTCCTGTTCTGCTCAAAGATAACATTGCCACCAAAGATAAGCTCAACACCACCGCTGGTTCTTTCGCGCTGCTCGGCTCCGTCGTGGCCGGTGATGCAGGCGTGGTGGTTAAGTTGAGGAAAGCTGGAGCCATCATATTGGGGAAGGCTAGCATGACTGAATGGGCTGCTTTTAGATCCAGTTCTTTGCCTAATGGTTTCTGTGCTAGGACTGGCCAAGGAAAGGTTAATTAATTGCTTAATCATATTGATTCATTAGTTAGTTAATTGATTAACTGGATTATAATAAGGTTTTGAATATTGTTGCAGAACCCTTATGTTGGATCAGCAAGTCCTTGCGGGTCAAGTAGCGGGTCAGGAATATCAGTTGCAGCAAATCTTGTAGCAGTATCATTAGGAACTGAGACTGATGGATCCATCTTGTGTCCATCTAGTAGTAATTCGGTTGTGGGAATCAAACCAACCGTTGGTCTCACCAGTAGAGATGGTGTTGTTCCTATTTCCCCTAGGCAGGATACTGTTGGGTAAGCCATATTATTGCTCTTTTTTTTTTTTTTTTTTTTAACCATATAAGCTTCACATTTTGATTCAAAGAATTGGGTTCCAAGATAAACAAGGTTTATTTGATGCAGTTCTTTTAACCGTAACTCAACTGCCAAAGAAGTTAATTTGCATACACTTGTTATTCCGTTATCAATTAAGGTTGTCTTATGAGAAAAATGACTCCTAGGCTTTTAAGTTAGTATCGAGTTTGATTCATAGTGTGGTAGTCACAGACCTTAATTGGGGGAGGACACATAAATGGTATTTGGTCAATTCCGAATCAATTAATTAGATTCCTTAGAAAATGTATCCATTTAATATATTGATCTTTCTCTCAATTCTAGTGTTGTGCTATGTTGAAGTGTGAATCTTTCTTTTTATGCTTAGAATGCTATAAACTGGCAGAGGATTTGTGACATTTTGGATAGAACAGGCCTATATGCAGGACAGTAAGAGATGCCGTTTATGTTCTTGATGCAATTGTGGGCTTTGACTCCAATGATGATGCAACAAGACTTGCTTCAAAATTTATTCCACATGGCGGATACAAGCAGTTCCTTAAGCCTGATGGGCTTAAAGATAAGCGATTGGGAATAGTTAGGAATCCATTTTACAAATTTTATAACGATGAAGGTTCTGTTCTAACTCGAGCTTTCCAGCACCACTTTCAGATTATGAGGTAACAAAACCAAACTTTCCTATGAATAGTTTAACCAATGTATTAGTATAATTAGTATTAACTACTATATCATTACAGAAAAAGAGGGGCAATTCTTATAGACAATTTGGAAATATCCAACATTAATAAGATCCTGTCCGAGAGTGGTGAAGATTTTGCTCTGACTGCTGAGTTCAAAACTGCCATTAACATATACTTAAAGAAGTTAGTGAAATCCCCAGTGCATTCCCTAGCAGATATCATTGCCTTCAACAAGAAATTCTCCAATTTGGTAATTAAGTGTATACTTATCAATATCAACATTGGGAGAAAGATATAATTTGTGAATTGAAATAACTTGTAATTTGAATGGCTATGCAGGAGAAGACCAAGGAATACGGGCAAGACATAATGGAAGCAGCAGAATCATTGAATGGAACTCATAATAGGCTAAAATTAGCAATAGAAAATTTGAATGAATTATCAAGAAATGGAGTGGAAAAGTTAATGAAGAAGCATAAACTAGATGCGATAGTGAGCCCTTATGATTTAATAAGGAGCTCAGGTATTTCAACAGTATTAGCAATAGGAGGGTATCCGGGAATTAGTGTACCAGGTGGTTATGACAGTAATGGAATGCCTTTTGGAATATGCTTTGGAGGGTTAAAAGGTTCTGAGCCTAAACTAATTGAGATTGCTTATGGCTTTGAGCAGGCTACTAGGATTAGGAAGCCTCCAAATTTCAATTACTTACACTAGTTCCTTCGTTTTGAATTTTGACCATGATTTTCCAGTCTGATAATTGACACATGCTACTCATTTCTATTTGTCTATTTTGCTAGACCAAGACGAGCATTGGATCAGTGCATCAGGTGATTTGGCAATCATCTAATGGTCCCTGATCAGTATGCTAAGGACCATATTATAAATTTTCGAAATTAGAGAAGTATATGTAGTCATTAAATATTTAACAATATTTCAACACTATCTAGTGATTTTATTAAGGGTAAATAATTTATTAGTCTCTATAGTTATACGTATTGTACTAGTCAGTCCATATATTAACTTTTTAGTCCCTAAATGTTATTTTAATCAACTGTTTAGTCCGTCTATTCATTTTTGTACACAAAAGTATAAAACTGTCATTCGTTATAAGTTTTAGTTTTTAAATTTTTATTTAAAAGTTTCTAATACATTTTTGTAGCATATATACACAAAAAAAAAAAAAAAAAAAAAGAAAAGAAAAGAAAAAAATTGGTATATATATATATTAGTTACAAAAATAAAAAAATCTATTATTGATTCTGTAATTTCTATTATAATTTTTCTTTAAATTTAATATAATATAATAATGAATAATGCATGTTATTATGAATCTTATAACTCTTTCAAAATAATTTTTTATTGTTAATATTATTTATAAGGTACTTTAGGGACGAAACAGTTCATATATGCTTACAATTATATATATACTTTCACTACTAACTCTATATTTTGTAAAATAATTAATTATTTATTTTTTTTAATGAAATGACATCTACACCGTTAAGTTAAAGTTATATAATTATATGAAACAAAGTTAATAAATAAATCTATTAATCAATATTAGAAAGGTCAGGATTATGTGAAAAAAAAAAGAAATATAAAATAAGAGAAATAAAATGTTTTAACATCATAAAATAAGATAAAGCATAATTTTTCGTTATTTAGTTCAATTTTACCATTGACTCAATAAAAGGACCAATGATTTAATTAAGAAGAAAACTTAGAGATTAAAGAATTAATAAAGGGACTAACTAGTATAATATGTAAAACTATAAAAACTAATAAATTGCTTACCCTTTTATTAATGCACAGATTTCGGGTTGGTGACTTGGTGTTGATTGGCATTCTTATTTTATTAATGCACATGTATTCTAGTAGTATTTAAACTTTTTTTCCTTTTTTCTTTTTTTTTTTTTTTTTTTTTTTTTTTTTTGTTAAATAAAAGTACTTTATTTTCTTATTGAGCTATAATCTTGTGGTAAAGATATTTCTCTCCAATTGGGAGATATCGGATTCAAGTTTTCTTTGGACCATATAAAACACCTTTAAAAAAGAATGAGAATTGTAGAAAAAAAATTATTATTTTTCCAATTAATTCACTTTATAATAATAATAATAATAATAATAATAATAAATATGCGAATATTTTTTGGTAGAATTATAATATGTGAATCAATAATTCATATTGCTTTCCTAAATTGAAAAGATTAGGATAATATCTTTGACATATTGTAATTACTTTTCCGTTTATATATGGTCAAATATATGGCAAATTATAAAAAATATTGCCAAAAACATATTTCCAAAACGATGAAAATAGGCCAGGCATATTTAGAACACACGAAAAAAAAAAAAATGAAGTCAGAAGCAAGCAAAAGAAGACATTACTAAAAATTCAAAATGGAAAGCAAAAATATTTTGAGTTTGGTTTTCATCTTTTGCATCACAATCACACCGGTGTTTTGCGAATATTACTCTCAATCTCTGCCGTACAAATCTCAACAAGAGAAGATCACTAATCTCCATTTTTTCTTCCATGACACGCTTAGTGGCAAAAACCCTAGCGCGGTCTTAGTGGCTCGTCCTAACAGCATCAATGACCACCAGTCACGAACACCATTTGGCGATGTTTACGCTGTTGATGATCCTCTAACTGTTGGCCCTGAACCAACTTCTGAATTAATTGGAAATGCGCAAGGTCTTTATGTATCATCAGGTCAACGTGCATTGTCTTTGGTACTATACGTGGATTTTGAATTCACCAAAAGTGAGTTTAATGGAAGTTCTATTAGTGTGTTGTCGAGGAATCCAGTGTTGGAGACGGAACGTGAGCTTGCAATTGTGGGAGGAAGAGGAAAGTTTAGATTAGCTAAAGGGTTTGCTCATCTTAAGACTTATTTTGTAAATGTTACTTCTGGTGATGCCATTGTTGAGTATAATGTCACTGTGATTCATTACTGAACACTTCGCTAATTTTCTTAAATAAATATATGTTAATTTTATGTGTTTGGAAGATTTGATTGGACCAAATTATAGCGCAAAGTATAGCATTTTTACTCAAATTTGTTCTTGTAAAAATAGAATTTTTTGTCTTTGAACCTTCTTATGAGGAACATCCTCCAGTATCGTCTAATCATGACTAACACGAAAAAACTATATTATCAATTTTATTTCATGGAACAAAATTATTAAAATTTAAAAAATCTATTAGAATAAAAAATAGGGTAAAAAAAAAAAAAACCATCTTGATATATATTTGAAAAATAAGTAATTGATTAGTGTTGGTTTTTGGTCCGCCCATGACATTTTGGAATGGCAGTGACTAAATTGTAATTATTTGTAAATTATAGGGACCAAATGTGTAATTTGGATCGACCCTATATATAGATGGAACTTGGGATTTCCACTATAAATAGAGAAGCAGTTTTCTTTATTCCGTGAATAGGAGAATCGTAGAGATTCCCTTCTGATTCCAGGAAAAACGTCTCTAGAAAGTAAACACGATATACTTCTTTGTTCGTCGGAAGAATTCACGAATATAGCCCGTACTCAGTGTATTCATACACTTGTAGGAAAGGCAACCAGAACTATCCGGTTTCTCGTGTAGATCAGATCCATTCCATAAATGAGTTTCTGCTGCATATAAACTATAAGTCTGTTTATTTATTATGTTTATGGTAATCTATACATTCGTTGTATAATCACATTGGAATTCTGACTTCAATTAGAAAACAACTAAACTAAACATGTTTTTTAAATTTTTTGTTTTAGTAAATGGAAAGTTGTAGAAATTCAGGAAATGAAAAGCAAAATGGAAAATGGGAATAGATACATTTTCTGGAAGTAAGCAATCCCGTATACTTTTATTGATTTATTTTACCTAATTATCATTTAATTTTTTTAATTTGAGATAAAATAAATGGAAAATTCTTTTTAAGACTATGAAATATTGTGGCATCATGGCGGTAAGTGCATTTCTTATTCTACATTTCTCTTTAATAAGATGAAGTCAAAATTCCATAATCAATATAAAACGAATGTATAGATAACCATAAACAGAATAAATAAACAGACTTACAGTTTATATGCAGCGGAAACTCGTTTATGGAATGGATCTGATCTACACGAGAAACCGGATCGTTCTGGTTACCTTTCCTACGAGTGTATGAATACACTGAGTACGGACTATATCCGTGAATTCTTCCGACGAACGAAGAAGTAATCGGTGTTTTATCGGTAGGGACGTTTTCCTCGGATTTAGAAGGGAATCTCTACGATTCTCCATCAGTTAGGAAATAGAGAAACTTCTTCTCTATTTATAGTGTAAATCCCAACTTCCATATATATATAGGGTCGGACCAAATTACACATTGGGTCCCTGTAATTTACACGTAATTACAGTTTAGTCCCTTCCATTCCAAAATGTCATGGGCGGACCAAAAACCAACATCTCCCACTCGCACATGACAAGACACACTTTCATTGCGATCGAACATACATACTTCTATCAATTCTTGTTCGGCGAATTCAAGCGACCAGTCAACGTAACGGTTAAACCTTGAAACCTTTAGCTTAACGTGACTTCCCCCTAGTCCATTTTCCATGATCACTAGTGTCGGAACAAGACCGACGGGCGGAAAATCTTAATTTTGGTTTAATTTTATTTAATTCGGTTTTTTTTATGATTATTCGTGTAATAATTTATTGTGATGTTTGGTTGATAACAAAATTTTATAGAGTCGCCACCAATCGAGTTTTGGTCCGATTGGACACCTTAAATAACCAGAGATTTATATGGGTTCGTTTGATAATTACGTGTAGGGAAGATAATAATCACCCTACCCCGCCCATAATTGGTACTAAAAGTTGTAAATTATTCTTGTGGGATGTATTTCTTTCATTTCATTTTTTATCTAGATATAATTACATTTTACTAAAGATAAATTCATAATGATGTTTTATTTAAATTAATTTTATTTATTTATATCCATATCATGGACATAAAATAAAATTACAAAATATTAAGCTTGTATTTGAATAAATAATATGTTTTACATCCATAACATAGATATAAAATACGCACGACAAATATGTAAACATTTATATATGACTATATAGGTCGGATATCTTGCTTAAGACATGAGCAATAAAGGATTTTATACTACTTTCTATTAAAATGAAATTTACAGCTCATTTAATAAAGTTAATGACATTACAAACTTGGTCATAATGTAAAGTTAATTGCATTAATATAAATTAAACTTAAATTCTACAACCATAGCATAGTCATGAAATTAAACCTCTAAAATTATACATATAAAAATTTTATTCTGAGTCATTCATTAAATTTCGAAATTTCATTAATCATGTAAAACCTAAGTTTAAGGCTTCTTTTTATTTAATTCCTAACTAATCTAAATTAACATGAGGATTAAAGAAGAGTCAAAATAAAAAGATTTAGACTTTTTATTGGGCCTCAAATTTGCTTTTAATCTTATTTTTAAGCCCAAAACCGAACACTAAACCGAACCCGACCCGAGATCATTAACCATGGGTCATTACCCATCATATATAAACTAAGCATTCTCCCTTCCAACCCTAAAGATCATTTTCATCAGCTGCCTCCCTCTTCTTCAAAACCTAACCCTAACCTCTCTATACCAGCTGCTTTCTCTCTCTTTTCTGGCCTCGTTCTCGCCGGCGTTTAGCTCTGCTTTCCACTCGTCTCACACCGGCTGCCGGTTTCTTTCTCCCTTAAGCCTTCGCCTTCTCCCTTCTCTCCTAAAATACAGCTTCTCCTCACCAGCCGCCTTCCTTGCTTTCTTTTTTAGTCGCCGGATTTTTCTCTCTCTCGGCTTCGTTCATCACCGGCCGTTCTCCTCTCTCTCTCTCTCGATTTCACTCTTCGCCGGCCTCTTTCCTCTTCGCCGATATGCTCTTGCTTTTTCTCTCGATTTCACTCTTTCTCTCCACCGATCTGCTCTCGCTTTCCTCCCGGCTTGTGTTTTCTCCGGCGATCTGCTTCTCACCGTCAGCCCTGCTCTCGCTTTTTCTCTTGGTTCGTGTTTTCTGCTTCGGTTTTTAATTTTTTTTGTTTATTTCCTTTCTTTTTGGTCTGTGTTTCGTTTTCACAGATATGGAGAAAACAGATTCCTTTGGTTGATTCTTGTATTTTCTAGGTTTTTTTTTAGTTGATTTTGTGATTTGGGGTTTTTCTCCTTTACAGGTTCAGAGACATATGGTTTTATTCAATTTCAGTTGGGTTTCTCAAGTGATGACACTGTCCCAGCTAAGAATCTGACTCTTTACTTATAACGATGCAAATAATGTAAATGCATGTGTGTAAAAAAAATGAAATCTGTGTTATGAAGTGCTTGTATGTGGAAAACGAAATTTGTGTTGTGAATACTTGTATGTATATGATTAGATTAGAAGAATATTTATAAGTGTATTGGAATTAAATTGATGCTGTAAATGGACTGAATTATGTGCATGTTTCCCTTGGTCAAATACTGGTTTTAGGTTAGTGTTAGGGAACATATAAATAAGAGAGAACAAAGAAGAATAATCAACACTGTAAAATGAGTAGATAGATAAGTAAATGAAGGAATTAGTATAGACATAACATGTCTCTACTCATTGTTGATAAATCTGAATCATACAAGATATTATGTATATTGCTTTACAAAGAAAAATAGGAGAGATGTATACATGTTACTTCCTGTATTACTTCTGGCTTTGTTAATGGACTGCTTTCAGGCTTCTCAAACTTACACTTTTGCTGAGTATTTCTTTGTGCAGGAGTTAACAAACTAAGTGAGTGATATGGGAAGGGTAACTCATCTTTCAACTCCCCATTCCTCTCTTTTTGAAGGAGATCATGAAGACTCTTGGAGGAATAGAAGAGCTGAAAAAGAGGACCTCCTCCCAGGAATAAACCTATGAAAATCAACTAAAGGCAAAGCTGAAAAATTTTGTGTTTCCTTTGTTTGTTGCTCTACCTTTTTTCGTGTCTACCTTCTGTGTTTGTGGGACTGCCCTTTTATAGGCAAAGGAGGGGCAATCCCTAAATTAGTAAAATTGGAGAGCTTTTAAGGTTAAATCTGTAATTTTAAAAATTTTGGGTTTTGCCCTATGAGTAATTTTAAGGACTGTTTTTTTTATATTTTTCTTATAAATTATATATATTTTTTTATGTTTGGATTTAATTTTTTCACAATAGTGATATTATAATAGTAATGATAATAATTATGACAATAGCAGTAATATAATGGTGATAATGATAATACTTATAACAAAAGGATTAATGAAATAATAGTGATAATAATAATAACTAAATATTATAAATTAAATGTGTTTATTAATTTATGGATAAAAAAAATTATGTAGTGGAAAACGAGATTAGGTAGGACAAAACGGGTATCTACAACTAGTTTTCGACTCACTTTTGATCTCCCGAAAACATTCATATACACTACATACCTTTTCCACGAAAAAGTCTTGAGCTCGAGTGTTATATGTTTACTAAGTGACATGTGATGGGTCCTAGGCGTAGTAGTAAAACTAAACCTAGAAACGCACAACTAAGGCAGTGTACCTATCGTTGACAAGTAATAATTCTGGTTGGTCCAGGTATCGATCCCACAGAGAAAAGAATAATCTGCAAACACTAAACTACTCGGGTTCCTTGCGTGTCCTAGGCGGAACGTAGTTTGGGTTGATTATGTTAACAACTAAACTATCCTACTCCTAGTTGATCTATTCCAGCTTACTTTGCACTTGAGTTTTGTGTTATCAATTGGCGGTTTACCGACCTATGAATGCTAATGGGGATGGCTTTATCAATTAACTACAAAAGATGAATTTAACTCAACAATTAACCCTTAATTATGCTTTTTCGATAATACAACCTAGCGTATCTAGATCTTTTAGGTCCTTAGCCGGTTTTCCTTGTTTAGAGGCGGTCTAATTCTAAAGCTCAGAAAATAGGGGCACGTAAGTTCCACAGTGTCGTCAATACTAATGGTTTCCTAGGCGTCAATCTAGGTAATGCCACAAATATGAACTTAATAAATTAAGATCTTATGAGACTAGATATTCATTAAAGAAATTACATAAAGAAAAGGAATAAAAATTGAAACTAACTTGCAACAATTGTATTAATTAAGAAAGATGACTGAATTCAGTGTTTACAACCAAACATAATCGATTTGCGGAATCAAAACTAACTTAATCAAATTACAAAAGAGAAGAAGAAAAACTTATGCCCTTTTAGTCCGATTAACCGGATTCCGACTGTGTGAAGATGCTTGGGGTGTACCTTTATAGACGAACTCGAGCCGGAACTAGGAACGTCGCAAAAGGGGAAGATTCTAAGTAAAACTACAACCAAACGATGGTTCAAACTCAAAGAAAGCAAATAGTTCAAGCTCCAAAACCTCACTACAAGTTTTTGCTATCACTCAAAAAGACTGGAAAAAGATACTTTGAAACATAGAAAATAACCTATTTATACGGCTAGGTTAAAACCAGAAAAAAAAGAGATGAAAGTAGGGCAACAGCAGGTTTCGGGGCTCGGCACGCCGTGCTGGTGGAGTTGGCACGCCGTGCTGTGCAGAACTGAAGGCGGCACGCCGTGCTGCTGGAGTTGGCACGCCGTGCCGTGTGATTTTAGGGTTGGCACGCCACGCTGATCTGAGTGGCACGTTTTCGTGCCACTCCACTGGACTGCTTAACCAGGCACGCCGGGTTGGCACGCCGTGCCGCCCTGATTTTCAGCACTTTGAACTCTTCCTCGCCGCTGATGCACCAACTTCCGGTCCGGGTCATAATACCTGTCCAAAACAAGCACAAAGAAACATAACGGCACCAACGCCAAGGACCATAAAAACAACAAATAAACAAAAATTACAAAAACAACCCTAGAAAACATGAAAAATACTAAAAGTTATAAAAACTATCCAAAACATAAAAAATCACAAAATATTCAAAAACCACACAAACATTCACACAAAAGACTCTAAAAATTGCCGTTCAAACCACGAAATTGCCTAAAAGATAAGGTCAAAAACCGACCTTATCAACCACCCCACACTTAAAGTCTTGCTTGTCCTCAAGCAAATCAACTAAAAACGAAGGAGTAAACTTGCTCGCTTTCACTTGCAAATCCAACTAAGGGTTTAACCGTACGAGATTCATAAACTCAAGAAAGTAAAGCATCACCTTCGAAATGACATTAGGTGCACAAGGTTCAAAACCACTCAATACCCAAACCCAACACAATTTAGCTAGTCAAAGGGCGAGGAACAAACAGAGTTTATACGACCACAAAGCACCTCACAAGATGTCACTCCAACGCTCAAGTTCAAGGCAAGGCGGATGAGCACACAAAAACAAACAATGGCACACATCACATAGCGAACTAATGGCAATCCCGGTGAAGTCATTGGTCAAGGAGCAAAATCAGAGAACCTAGGGCTTGTAATGTTACGGCTTAGGGTAGGTTTGATAAGGGAAATTTTAGGTGTACAACTCCTACAAATCAAGTAAAATGTACAAATTGACTAAGTACTAAAGACGGATCATGCAACTTTCAACTCTAAGCTAGTCCTAAGAGTGTTTGCTTTGTTTTTTTTTTTTTTTGAAATTAACTTGACAAAAAGAAGGCCTTATCCACACCCAATGGCCGAGACACAACTTAATGAGAAAACGAAAGACATGGATCAAGGCAATTAGATGATCGCCCTAATCCTTTATTCAACCAATGAAAAATTACAAAACATGGAACACAAATACCGGCTTAAAGATGCAAACCGGAAAACCAAGACAGGCGTTTACAAATTCCGAGTTTTACAAAAAGAAACCGAACAAACACATTGACTCTATTTGGATTTTTTTTTATTTGTTTGTTTGTTTTTTTTTTATTTGTTTTTTTTTTTTAACACAATTTTTCCATAGGACTAGATATGGAAGAGTTGAAATGCAAATGATGATTGACCCCAAAATGAATGAACAACTTAGCCAATTACTTGATTTAGGAGAGGAGGGTGAGAAAGGAAAATCAAAGTGAAATGGGAAAAAGTTAGGATTATAGAGTTGGCTTGGTGAAAGTTTTTTAAGTCAAAAAGGTTAATTTAGTGGCTATGGGTGATCTAAGGGATGAATTAGTAGTTAGGGTTAGGGTTATTTAAGTCAAGGGGTTAATCCTAAGGGTCTCCACATATTAAGCTCTCGATGCCAAGTGCAAAACAACACCGGGTTCTAGGATCTAGTGTGCCACGATTGTTTTTACCCTTACAAAGAAATAGAACCGATGTGAAATGGTTCTAAAGGCTCAAATTCGCACAAGTGTATTAGGGTTTGTATGCTAGGTCGTGTGACTCAACCAATGTTCCAAGGCGTAATCCTAGCTCAATCATGCAAGTCGGGGTAGAGGACTAATTCCCTAATGCAACCTAAATGACAAATCTAACCAATGGTTACCATCAAGAATCACAAACCACGCACAAACAAGCTAATGACTTGCAAACAACTCCTAATATCTCTAGCCAATTGCTATCAATCCAAGCATAGAGACTTAGGTTCGAGGGTGGATTAAGCAATGTTATTCAAACGGCAATTGATACATAAGCAACCTAAAAATACTAACAAACCAAAAGAACCAAAACCAACTTCACATGCATTGAAAAGTAAATCCTAAATCTAACCAAAAACCAACACAAAACACCCAATCATGCAAAAACACCAACAAACACCAAAAACATGCTAAACAAACAATCAAAAGGTGCAATATAAGAAAAAGAAAAAGAAAGGGAGAAGTCCCTTTACCCACCCCACACTTAGATCGCACTTACTTCCAAAAGTGCAATGGAAGAAGAAGCAAACGAAATGGGAAAGGAGAAGGGTTACCTCACATATCGGGGGCTGGTGGTGGTGGCGGCGGGTACGGCCACCCTTGGGCGGCACAGTAGCGGGAGGCGAACGCCTCGACGTTGGCGAGCTGAGCTGCTTGCCGATCAAGGCGCGCGTTCAGCCGCTGTTCCAGCAGAACCTGATGGACGGTTAAGCCTTCCAATTGCTCAATAATGCCATCCAACCGTCCTTCAATCTGCCCCATAAAATCTACCCCCACCGATACATTCTCCACGTCCTCCTCGCCGTCCTCTCCTTCCTCACTCTCTTCCTCCTCGTCTACTTCCATGGGGGCCTTTCCCCGACTTGAACCTCCTGCACTTGAAGGACCTGCAGCTGCACCAACATAGGAACAAGACAAGATTCCCTTCGAAAGCTTCTTGGGAAGAATGCTCTCGAGGTTCCTATAACAAGTATTACTGTGAAAAAAACATGCAATACAAGTCACAATATGCCCTAGTCCTAGTTCGGACTTAGCTCGGTTGTGATGATTGTATAAAGCTTCCATGACAAAGAAGCCCAAATGCACCTTAATTTCACTATGCACATGCCACAGGATCAACAATTCAAATGCATTAACCCGGTTGCTCTCAGTCTTTCCCGAAAAATTAAAGCATACAAATTTATGAACTAATTGCAAAACAAGGTCTTGGATTTGGGAGGTTTTGGCAAACCGGGGTTGGTAGACCCCTTGCCCTATCAATCGCCAAAATTTCTTGGCATCCAGATTTTCGGGCCATTTGTAACCATTCCCGTCAATCCCTATACAAGCCCTAAGGCCATCAATGTCCAAAGTTCGCTCAGTGCCAAAGAGGCGGAAGGTCATGCTTCTAAGGCCCGTATCCGTGTTGGTTTTAAAACTCAAGGTAGAGTAAAACTCTAGGTTTAGCTCCCTAAAGACCGGAGGGTTAGATTTCACAAATTCGTACCACCCTAGACTAGTCAACTTAGCTTTCACTCCTTCCGACCTATCTTGCACAAAAAGAAATTGCCAATCGAAAGTGCGAAATGGAGTGCTTTCTAAAGGAAATAAAGTTTTGTACTTCTTACCTTCATCGTCCGAAAGTAAAGGAAAGTGACATTTGTATTTCCTTGATAGATTTGTCAGCGGGGCCATCAATGGGTCGGTGGGCGGCGCGTCACGTGGCATCGGCTCCGGTGACGGTTCTAGGGGTTGGCGAGACGAACCGTGTCTCCGATCGGCGACGGTTTTCCTCTTCATCCTACAATTGCATAAACATAAAAATAAAACAAGAATCAAAAACACAAGAACACAAAGCCAAAGAACAACTACTGTCAAAGATACAAACCCCAAAGAAGAAAAAGAAAGTAAAATAAAACCCTATTAAGCAGTCAATCCATCAAACCAAAATGAGAAAAAGAACAACAATAATAAGAATAATGAATAAAAGAAAGAATAAAGCAAGAATTCATACCTGATTCAAGGAAATTGAAACAAAATAAAACCCTAGGGCAAAAGAATGGAGGAAAAAGGGACGAGATGGAGAAGAAGAAGAAAAAGAAAAAGAAGAAGAAAAAGAAGAAGAAGAAGAAGAGGAGAGTAAAGGGGATAGGGAGAAGAAAAGATAGGAAGGAAGAAGAAGAAGAATAGGGAAGGAGAAGGAGAGAATGGGTTTTAGAGAGAGAGAGTAAAAAGGGGAGAGAGAAAGTGAGAAGGTGAGAGAAAGTGAGAGAGAGGAAGAAGAAGAAGAAGAAGTGGGCGGTTATGAGAAGGGGGGAAGGGGAAAAGAGCATTAAATAGGCGGTGGAATTCCCTTGGGATTCAAAATTTGAACGCTCGGCACGCCGTGCTAAACACTCAGCACGGCGTGCTGAGCGGGTTAAAAGTACTTACCTAGAAACAGAATGATGGCACGCTAGCGTGCTGCCTTGAAATTTGAACATATGGCACGGCGTGCTGAAGTCTTGACACGGCGTGCTGATCCTTTTTCTCGCAACTCACTTTTTGGAACAGAAAGACGGCACGTTGGCGTGCCAACTTGGCACGGCGTGCTGTTTTTTAGAACTGTGATTGGCACGGCGTGCGGATTCGTGACACGGCGTCCTACCCTTTTTCTCACAAACCTCTCGCGGAACAGAACAGCGGCACGTGGGCGTGCTGAAATGACACGCCGTGCCGCCCTGCATACCATTACTTTGGCACGGCGTGCTGAATGTGGCACGGCGTGCTGAATGTGGCACGGTGTGCTGTTTTCTTATGCACAATTTTCTTCCGGAACAGCAGCCTGGCACGATTTCGTGCCACCCTGGCACGCCATATTCCACACCCAACTTCACCTTGGCACGGCGTGCTGAGTAGTGACACGGCGTGCCACCATGAATTCTGCCAACTATTGCCTTTTTTCACATTTTGAACACGATTTCCGATTAACTTGCTTAAGTACCTAATCCTACACACAAAAACACACAAAAAACATATTAACGTAAAAACTAATGTACACGGGAGGTATACGTACCTCAGTGCTATGTTTATAGTCGGAATAGCTCGACTTCTAAACCCGCGGTTTAGCATTACACATCACGAAGGAGCAAGACTTGCTTCTCCTCCTTTATTCCTCTGCTGACATAGGGCTTCAACCGGTGCCCATTCACTTGTTGAATTCCCTCCGGGGTTTCAATTTCCACCATCCCGGAGGGGTAAACCTTATGCATGGTAAACGGTCCCGTCCATCGACTCCGCAGTTTGCCCGGAAAGAGTTTCAATCGAAAATCAGACAAGAGCTCCAATTCCCCTTGGTTAAAACTCTTTTCTATCACATAAGCATCAATAGGGCAAAAAGGGTCTACAAAATTACAACTTTCAACATCTAATGGATAATTCATTGAGTTATAGACGTTGAACTTTACCTCCTCATTGTGCAACCGAAGAATAATCTTACCTTCCTGGACATCTATCAAAGTCCTACCGGTTGCAAGAAATGGCCTTCCAAGCAAAAGGGGCACCGCGCTATCTTCCTCCATATCCATCACCACGAAGTCCGCGGGGAAAATAAATTTGTCCACTTTTACTAGCACGTCCTCGACCACCCCCTTTGGTCTCGTGAGAGATCTATCCGCCAATTGGAGGGTCATGTTAGTTGGCTTTGGGTCTCCCAGTCCGAGTCTCCTGAAAAACGACTGAGGCATCAGATTTATACTTGCACCCAAGTCGCATAGGGCATTGGCGATCTCCAAGCTCCCTATCCGGCATGGGATAGTAAAACTGCCCTTATCTTTAAGCTTGGGTGGAAGTTTGTTAGTTATAATTGCCGAACATTCCTCTGTCAAGACCACCACTTCGTCCTCACCTAGCTTTCGTTTCCCTGCAAGAAATTCTTTAAAGAATTTAGCATAAGAAGGCATCTCTTGGAGAGCCTCAATCAATGGCAAATTAAATTCTAACTTCTTAAAAATTTCCAGGAATTTGGAATATTTCTGCTCCAGTTTATCTTTCTTCTCCCTTTGAGGATAAGGAAGTTTAGGCACATAGGCTCTCACTGGTTCAGGAATTTTCCCTTTCTCGTTTATGCTAGGTTCGGGTTCAGAAATCGAATCGGGGTTGCTTACCTCTCCCTACTCTTCACTTACCTCGGTAGGTTGAGATGGGATATCAGCGTTGTGCACCCGGTCCTCCACTTGTCTACCGCTTCGTAGGGTTATAGCTTGAGCTGTCTCCCGTTGATTACCCTTAGGGTTCTGTTCAGTTCTACTCGGAAGTGCTCCTTGTAAAGTTAATTGCATTAATATAAATTAAACTTAAATTCCACAACCATAGCATAGTCATGAAATTAAACCTCTAAAATTATACATATAAAAATTTTATTCTGAGTCAGTCATTAAATTTCGAAATTTCATTAATCATGTAAAACCTAAGTTTAAGGCTTCTTTTTATTTAATTCCTAACTATCTAAATTAACATGAGGATTAAAGAAGAGTCAAAATAAAAAGATTTAGACTTTTTATTGGGCCTCAAATTTGCTTTTAATCTTATTTTTAAGCCCAAAACCGAACACTAAACCGAACCCGACCCGAGATCATTAACCATGGGTCATTACCCATCATATATAAACTAAGCATTCTCCCTTCCAACCCTAAAGATCATTTTCATCAGCTGCCTCCCTCTTCTTCAAAACCTAACCCTAACCTCTCTATACCAGCTGCTTTCTCTCTCTTTTCCGGCCTCGTCCTCGCCGGCGTTTAACTCTGCTTTCCACTCGTCTCACACCGGCTGCCGGTTTCTTTCTCCCTTAAGCCTTCGCCTTCTCCCTTCTCTCCTAAAATACAGCTTCTCCTCACCAGCCGCCTTCCTTGCTTTCTTTTTCAGTCGCCGGATTTTTCTCTCTCTCGGCTTCGTTCATCACCGGCCGTTCTCCTCTCTCTCTCTCTCGATTTCACTCTTCGCCGGCCTCTTTCCTCTTCGCCGATATGCTCTTGCTTTTTCTCTCGATTTCACTCTTTCTCTCCACCGATCTGCTCTCGCTTTCCTCCCGGCTTGTGTTTTCTCCGGCGATCTGCTTCTCACCGTCAGCCCTGCTCTCGCTTTTTCTCTTGGTTCGTGTTTTCTGCTTCGGTTTTTAATTTTTTTTGTTTATTTCCTTTCTTTTTGGTCTGTGTTTCGTTTTCACAGATATGGAGAAAACAGATTCCTTTGGTTGATTCTTGTATTTTCTAGGTTTTTTTTTAGTTGATTTTGTGATTTGGGGTTTTTCTCCTTTACAGGTTCAGAGACATATGGTTTTATTCAATTTCAGTTGGGTTTCTCAAGTGATGACACTGTACCAACTAAGAATCTGACTCTTTACTTATAACGATGCAAATAATGTAAATGCATGTGTGTAAAAAAAATGAAATCTGTGTTATGAAGTGCTTGTATGTGGAAAACGAAATTTGTGTTGTGAATACTTGTATGTATATGATTAGATTAGAAGAATATTTATAAGTGTATTGGAATTAAATTGATGCTGTAAATGGACTGAATTATGTGCATGTTTCCCTTGGTCAAATACTAGTTTTAGGTTAGTGTTAGGGAACGTATAAATAAGAGAGAACAAAGAAGAATAATCAACATTGTAAAATGAGTAGATAGATAAGTAAATGAAGGAATTAGTATAGACATAACATGTCTCTACTCATTGTTGATAAATCTGAATCATACAAGATATTATGTATATTGCTTTACAAAGAAAAATAGGAGAGATGTATACATGTTACTTCCTGTATTACTTCTGGCTTTGTTAATGGACTGCTTTCAGGCTTCTCAAACTTACACTTTTGCTGAGTATTTCTTTGTGCAGGAGTTAACAAACTAAGTGAGTGATATGGGAAGGGTAACTCATCTTTCAACTCCCCATTCCTCTCTTTTTGAAGGAGATCATGAAGACTCTTGGAGGAATAGAAGAGCTGAAAAAGAGGACCTCCTCCCAGGAATAAACCTATGAAAATCAACTAAAGGCAAAGCTGAAAAATTTTGTGTTTCCTTTGTTTGTTGCTCTACCTTTTTTCGTGTCTACCTTCTGTGTTTGTGGGACTGCCCTTTTATAGGCAAAGGAGGGGCAGTCCCTAAATTAGTAAAATTGGAGAGCTTTTAAGGTTAAATCTGTAATTTTAACAATTTTGGGTTTTGCCCTATGAGTAATTTTAAGGACTGTTTTTTTTTATTTTTCTTATAAATTATATATATTTTTTTATGTTTGGATTTAATTTTTTCACAATAGTGATATTATAATAGTAATGATAATAATTATGACAATAGTAGTAATATAATGGTGATAATGATAATACTTATAACAAAAGGATTAATGAAATAATAGTGATAATAATAATAACTAAATATTATAAATTAAATGTGTTTATTAATTTATGGATAAAAAAAATTATGTAGTGGAAAACGAGATTAGGTAGGACAAAACGGGTATCTACAACTAGTTTTCGACTCACTTTTGATCTCACGAAAACATTCATATACACTACATACCTTTTCCACGAAAAAGTCTTGAGCTCGAGTGTTATATGTTTACTAAGTGACATGTGATGGGTCCTAGGCGTAGTAGTAAAACTAAACCTAGAAACGCACAACTAAGGCAGTGTACCTATCGTTGACAAGTAATAATTCTGGTTGGTCCAGGTATCGATCCCACAGAGAAAAGAATAATCTGCAAACACTAAACTACTCGGGTTCCTTGCGTGTCCTAGGCGGAACGTAGTTTGGGTTGATTATGTTAACAACTAAACTATCCTACTCCTAGTTGATCTATTCCAGCTTACTTTGCACTTGAGTTTTGTGTTATCAATTGGCGGTTTACCGACCTATGAATGCTAATGGGGATGGCTTTATCAATTAACTACAAAAGATGAATTTAACTCAACAATTAACCCTTAATTATGCTTTTTCGATAATACAACCTAGCGTATCTAGATCTTTTAGGTCCTTAGCCGGTTTTCCTTGTTTAGAGGCGGTCTAATTCTAAAGCTCAGAAAATAGGGGCACGTAAGTTCCACAGTGTCATCAATACTAATGGTTTCCTAGGCGTCAATCTAGGTAATGCCACAAATATGAACTTAATAAATTAAGATCTTATGAGACTAGATATTCATTAAAGAAATTACATAAAGAAAAGGAATAAAAATTGAAAATAACTTGCAACAATTGTATTAATTAAGAAAGATGACTGAATTCAGTGTTTACAACCAAACATAATCGATTTGCGGAATCAAAACTAACTTAATCAAATTACAAAAGAGAAGAAGAAAAACTCATGCCCTTTTGGTCCGATTAACCAGATTCTGACGGTGTGAAGATGCTTGGGGTGTACCTCTATAGACGAACTCGAGCCAGAACTAGGAACGTCGCAAAAGGGGAAGATTCTAAGTAAAACTACAACCAAACGATGGTTCAAACTCAAAGAAAGCAAATAGTTCAAGCTCCAAAACCTCACTACAAGTTTTTGCTATCACTCAAAAAGACTGGAAAAAGATACTTTGAAACATAGAAAATAACCTATTTATACGGCTAGGTTAAAACCAGGAAAAAGAAGAGATGAAAGTAGGGCAACAGCAGGTTTCGGGGCTCGGCACGCCGTGCTGGTGGAGTTGGCACGCCGTGCTGTGCAGAACTGAAGGCGGCACGCCGTGCTGCTGGAGTTGGCACGCCATGCCGTGTGATTTTAGGGTTGGCACGCCACGCTGATCTGAGTGGCACGTTTTCGTGCCACTCCACTGGACTGCTTAACCAGGCACGCTGGGTTGGCACGCCGTGCCCTAATTGTGGCACGCCGTGCCGCCCTGATTTTCAGCACTTTGAACTCTTCCTCGCCGCTGATGCACCAACTTCCGGTCCGGGTCATAATACCTGTCCAAAACAAGCACAAAGAAACATAACGGCACCAACGCCACGGACCATAAAAACAAAAAATAAACAAAAATTACAAAAAAAACCCTAGAAAACACGAAAAATACTAAAAGTTATAAAAACTATCCAAAACATAAAAAATCACAAAATATTCAAAAACCACACAAACATTCACACAAAAGACTCTAAAAATTACCGTTCAAACCACGAAATTGCCTAAAAGATAAGGTCAAAAACCGACCTTATCAACATGTTACTGAAAATGTACTTCCTCTCTATAAATAACCTTCCACCATATGTCTAATGCTTATCTGACTGGTCCTTATATGCCCGTTCATAGTTAACGAAGCCTGATTTAGGGTTCCAATCAAGTTAATCATCAGACATACCCTTCTTGTTATTTACAAGAGTCTTTAAGGGTGAACTTGAAACTCATAGTTTCATTTGGGTCTCACATTAGGAAAGTTGAGATCAATTTTCTTCTTTCCATCCCTTGGTCGACTTTTACACATATTACTAAAATATGCCATAGTGTTAATCCACGCAGGACGTATGTTTTATAAACACTATGCAAAATCATTCAGTCTCTGAATACGACTCATGTATCAAGACCTCTAGTCCACTTTTAAACCTTTCACAGGACAACTTTCGGTATCAACGAAATGATGCTATTACACAAAATATCACATATGGAGTAACTCACACTCCCACGTTTACCTATGAACACACAATTCATAGTAAAAGATTCATCCATGTGAGTAGATGATATTTCGCCAACATACTGAACTATACTCAATAGCTCTATGTGTATCGCTTTAAATAGTGAATGAATTTGAACACAACAAATAACTCACATTCTATTCCAATAGAATTTACCAGAGTTATTATAACAGTTCAAAAACAACAACATGTTCCTATAACCTACGAAGACCAAATTCCAAAATGTGTTTACTAAAAACATTTGGAACTATTGGCTTCGTTAACGAATCTGCAATCATATCACTAGTTGGAACATGCACTAAACTTATTTCCCTCTGTGCTATTTTGTCTTTAACAAAATGATATTTTATATCGATATGCTTGCTTTTTCCATGATAACAAATATTCTTGGAATAAGCTATCGATGTAGTGCTGTCGGAATAGATAGTCGTATATTTCCTTTTAGGCAATAGATCCAAAAGATCTATGAAGCGAACCAAAACGCTTCTAGTACTGCAGCTACTGCAACTACATATACCGACTCCATAGTCGATAATGCCACGCAAGTTTGTTTCTTGCTACACTAGGAATTGCACAATTTCTTAGAATGAAAATATACCCAGACGTGGACTATCTACCGTGTTTATCAGTTCCGTGATCAGCATCTGTGTATCCCTTTAACTGCAGATCCTTTCCTTAGTAATAAAGGGAATAATTTGAAGTCCCCTTCAAATATCTCAATATCCTTTTCACTGCTGCCTAATGCTTCAAACCTGGATTATCCTGATAACGACTTGCAAGACCCACTGCAAAACCAATATCAGGTAGTGTACAAATTATAGCGTACATCAAGCTACCAACACCTTTAAGGAATTCTCTCCATCCTTTTAGTCTCTTCTGGAGTCGTGGGACATATACTAGCATTCAGTTCTGTACTTTCTGCAATAGGTGTTGGATTGGGATCACAGTGAGCCATACCAAACCATTCTAAGATCTTATTGATATACGTCTCTTGTGAAAGAGCCAATAATCTCTTAGATCGATCTCTTGAGATCTTAACCTCAAGAATGTAATTAGCTTCTCCTAGATCCTTCATCTCAAAGTTAGAAGACAACTAAGTCTTTACTTTCTTGAGTAAGGAAGTGTCATTTCCTGTATTAAAATATCATCAACGTATAACGTTAGAATGACAAACTTCCTTCCATTTTCACGCTTAATGTAGACACACAAGTCTGCATCAATCACCTTAAATTGCATTGATATAATCGCTTCATGGAAACAAAAATACCATTGTCTTGAAGATTGCTTAAGGCCATAAATTGATCTCTTCAACTTACAAACCTTATGTTCTTGACCCTGGACAATGAAACCATATAGATTTCTTTGTTCAATTCGCCATTTAAGAACGCAGTCTTTACATCTATTTGATGTAATTCAAGGTCCATACATGCTACAAAAGCAAGTACTTTTCTTATAGACGTAAAACGGACAACAGGTGAAAAAGTCTCCCGATAGTCAATTCCTTCCTGTTGTGTAAACCCCTTCACAACCAGCCGACTCTTAGTCTGGATAGGTTTCCTATCCGCTGATTGCCTTATCGTATGTATCATTTATTCCCAATGGCTCTATGCCCTTTGGGTAGATCAACTAGTTCCCAAACTTTGTTGATCCACATTGACTCCATTTCACTTTCCATTGCTTTAATCCATTCTTCTTTCATTGGGGATTCCAATAACTTTCTCATGTTAGTTGGAATATCTTCAATTTGAGCTATGATCAAGAGAGCTTTGCTATCAACTAAATGACGGCGTAGCGGGATATTTCCCCTCTGTGATCGTTTTAGAGGTTCTGCTTCTTGATAAACAAATCGCATATATTCATCAAGGTGTTGGGCAGAACTCCCACTGGGACCACTCCCACTGGGATCTATATCCATATTCACACTTGAATTTGGAACAAGACTCCCACTCAAACCAAGACCACTCAAGTCAGGGCCAGGATTACTCAAATCCGCTTGTGAAGGTTGAAAAACATCATTCTCTTCCTTTCCCTTACGTCTTCAACTTCATTCCTCCCACTCAGATTGAGCGATCCTGAAGTTTCAGACTCTTGAGTTTTAAAGAAAGTGAATTCCTTATCCACTTCTCCCAACATAGGAAATTCATTCTTTAAGAGTGTGACATCTCGTGACTCAAATTTTGTTATTTGACCATTCTCATTCTCTCCCACTAGAACATATCCTTTGGATAGATCAAGATATCTTATAAAGATACCTTTGTTGCCTCTTAGGCCTAGCTTGCCATGCTTGTTAGATGTATCATGAACATAGGTAGCACATCCCTATGGTCGCAAATGGTTCAAATTGGGCTTGCGGCTCGTCCACAATTCACAAGGTGTGGTTTCAACGGACTTAGAAGGTACTCTATTGAGTACATATGTGGCAGCCAATAGTGTGTCTCCCCAAAAAAGAGATAGGCAAATTGGCTTCAGCCATCTTAGCAGCTCTAAGAGGGTTCGGTTTCTTCTTTCCGCTACTCCATTTTTATTGTGGAGTCCTAGGTATTGTCAACTGATGTTCAATACCTGTTTCATCACATAAAACTTTAAATTCCTCGGAGAGGTACTCTCTTCCCCGTTTGGTCCTTAAAGCTTTGATTCTCTACTCTAATTGATTTGCAACTAGAGCCATAAATCTTTTGAAACATGTTAATGCTTTAGATTTATGTGTAATCAAATAGACATGACCATACTTGGTATAGTCATCTATGAATGTAATGAAATAGTACACCATGCCTTGCCCGAACAGTCATTGGGCCATAGATGTCAGAATGGATTAGTTGCAATGGTTGGTCAGATCGCGTAACTTTACCAAATGGTTTTCTTGTCATTTTTCCTTTTAAGCAGCTATCACAAGTTGGGAGATCTATTGTTGATAAATCAGCCAACAAATCTGCTTTAGCCAACCGTTACTGAACGATGTTGACCAATATGACTAAGTCTCGCATGTCACATTTTTTTTGAAATGCTAACATTATCCACAGATGAGTTAACAGTAAAGGAAAAACTATTATGACACACATAATTTGGATTCAAATCCAAAACAATAAAACCATCTAACAAATATCCACCACTAAAGTAGATATTGTTCATAAAGAGACTAAAATTGTTCCATTCAAAAGATAACATGAATCCCAAATTCATGAGGGTAGAAACAGATATTAAGTTCCTTTGAATTCCTAGGAGCATAGAGGACATCTTTAAGAAATAGTGGTCGACCACCATTTAAGACCAGATGACAACAGCCAATCTCTAAGACTTCCTCTTTAGAGTTGTTTCCCACGTATATCCACTTAGTTCCCGGTGGAACACTGTGGAACTCAACAAAAGAATTTTGATCCTTTGTTACATGGTCTGTTGCTCCTGAGTCTACGATCCACAAAGGACGAGATTCAGTTAGGAAAAATAGAACTTGAAACAAATGTATAACACTTATACACTTCGGTAACATTTACCTTAGGAGCTGTGCAATCTTTTGCAAAAAGCCCCTTCTGTCTGCGATTGTAATATTTCACCCTAGAAATGTTAAAATCTTTCGTGCCCTTCTTTTGAACTGGAACACTGCCCACCGATCTCTTTGCCTTCTTCTTGAAGAACCTCTTGTTCCTTTCCTTGGACTTCAGACTAGGACTTGAACTAGCCATGCGAACCTCAGATTTCACACTAAGAGAGGCCAGACAGTCCTCTTCCAGTTCAAAATGACGAACTACATCGTAAAGGTCTTAATGTCGTTGGTATGGGTTAGGTGCAACTTCATGTGCTCCCACTCATTCGGCAGAGAATGTATCACAGCTTGAACTTTCTGCTCCTCGAGAGCATAAATCATACTAAGCATGTGTTTTATACGTGAAACTTTTTCACGATATCATCATTCATCGCACTAAGCATGATAATGTGGGCAGATGAGTTCTTCCTCTTCCAGGCTTGATAAGCCTCAAGGTCCCTCCTTGCTTGAACGGTGTTACCCTCTTCAAGAGGAACCATAATTCTCTCCAGAGTGCCAAGAACCTCTTGTTCTTCAATTATGTATTGGACTTTCATAGCCCAAACTTTATAATTGTCACCGTTCAAACGAAGGTCCCTTATTTAGGTAAGCAACTATTGCTTTTGAAGCAGTTATTGAAAAAACCATTAAAGACAAAAGTAGCACTAATAAGTAAGCGATACACCATATTTATTATAAGATCATTTAAAACTAAAAATAGTGTTTGGTTCACTTAAAATCGAACATCCATGCGCAATGCATCGAGTCACCATTTACATAGGCTAATACAAACACCATATTAGGTTTAAATTTCCAATAATAAATATATATTTAGTTTTGTTTTAGATTATATTTTAATTTATTTAACATTTATACTTCTCTTAAGTATAAAACTAATGAGTAATATAACACTTAGTTATAATCTCAAACTAAATAAATTAAAAATTACTAAAACAAATAACTAAAATAGTAATGTTTAACAAATAAACATTTTATAATGCCATAAAAATATCCAACATTTAGTCAAAATTACCACCACAATAAAAACTTTAGCACAAAGCCCTTCAATACAAAATTGAAAAACGAAATCAGCAAGAGAAAGAGTGAAAAATGAAGAGCTCAATCTTCATTTACATCGAGTGGAACTGTCTTAATTTCTTTTAAGGCTACTGGAATCATCTCTACGAACTTATAGTAGAGATCCAAAAGCATGTTCACAACACCCTTAATAATAGCATCCAGACATGGGCGATGAACCAACTTGTTACTTCTAAGTAACATGGTTCTAGGATTATAAGATAACTTAGCTCCCATTTCAGCCAAGGTCAACACAAACACTTTGCATTGGGATCCATAATCCTATTCAGGAACTAATCCATCAATGGTGTCCACCAGTTCGTCAAAAACATAATTTTCTCTAAAACAAAATTTCTTAAAGTGCTTTTCACGAAAAGCCTTTTTCGTAAATTTTTAACATTTTTAATTGATCAATTCCAGAGGAAAATCCTCCTTTCCAGACAAACTCTTGGATTTCCTGGTTTTAACGCATTAAACCGCTCCAAAACTCTAACAATATTCCCTTCCTCCAACGAGGAATACCATTTAGAGAAAAGCTCATCTTCAAGTTTTTGGATAGTCCTCGTCTCCTCGTGAGACTGGATTATTTTCACCATTTTTACGAACGTTTTCATTTCTATAACATATATAGAAATAACCAAAACTTGTTAATGATCAACCAAAAATCAGTATATAAATACACAATAAATATACTGAATTTTCTTGAATTTATGAAACATAAATTAAGCATTTATACACAATAAATACTAGTAAATTTAGTTTAAAATATCAAATGAATTCCAAAAATTCATCAAAATATACCAAAAATTCAAGAAAAATGTAAAAATTCATTCTGGAAAAAATTTGACGAAATTTAGCCGCCGGAAACTGCCGCACGCTCCAACACGCGCCGACTGAAGTTGTTCCACGCGCCACCACGCGCGACATGCACCTCCATGCACTTCAATGGTTCTGCTGACTCACGTGACACGTGGCAACTTGTGACTCGCGCCGACGTCGCACATATGCCACGTGTCATCACATGATTGGGTCAACTAATGACGTGGTTGATGACGTGGTGTGATGATGTGGCACAACAATGACACGTGTCATAACCCTACTGGTCCACACTGATGATGTGGCAGGCGACACGTCACGATGATGTGGTAAAATCCCATGCGTGTTGACACGTGGCTACTTACTATTGGTACACGTGTCTGAAACGTGTTCTTTGACAGTTGCAGAGGGAGTTGACTTAGACACGTGGCATAACGTGATTGGTTGGATTTTTCAACCGTCAGAAAAATAAACGAATCGGGTCACGCCACGTGTCCAGAAGACTTAAACTTCCCCAACCGTCACGCGGCCAATCCCAGCCGCAGTGGTCGCACGTGAGGTCCACGCGCCGCCTTCCGGCCCTCTGTTGGCAGTGAAATTTGACATTCCGACTTGATTTTTTGTGCTGATTTCAGTGGTATGGTCAGATTTTTGAAATTCCGATGAAAAATTTTGACACTTTGTACTGTTGGATCAATTACGGTATCGTTTTGACTCTGATAACAATGTAAATCCGTTTCAAAACCAAAAAAAACGAATTCAAAATAAACAGAAACATATTCTTTTCATGGAATATCAGATTTCAATGTTTACAGAATCATTTTAACGCGGATTTCAATATAAATCCGTATCAAAACGAATGAATATGTATTTAAATGAATCAATACGTATTCGAACGAATAAAGAAATGTATTCTTATTCACGGATTTCCATAAACCAAGATATGAACACATCAATTATTCACGGAATACCAGAAAACTAGATTCGAACACATCAATCTATAAACCTTTCGGCTCTGATACCAATGAAGTCAAAATTCCATAATCAATATACAACGAATGTATAGATAACCATAAACAGAATAAATAAACGGACTTACAGTTTATATGCAGCGGAAACTCGTTTATGGAATGGATCTGATCTATACGAGAAACCGGATCGTTCTGGTTGCTTTTCATACGAGTGTATGAATACACTGAGTACGGGCTATATCCGTGAATTCTTCCGACGAACGAAGAAGTAATCCGTGTTTTATCGGTAGGGACGTTTTCCCCGGATTTAGAAGGGAATCTCTATGATTCTCCATCCGTTAGGAAATAGAGAAACTTCTTCTTTATTTATAGTGGAAATCCCAACTTCCATCTATATATAGGGTCGGACCAAATTACACATTTGGTCCCTGTAATTTACACATAATTACAGTTTAGTCCTTGCCATTCCAAAATGTCATGGGCGGACCAAAAACCAACATAAGAGTTGCAGAATTCATGTCTCAAATCTCGAAAAGAATGTAATTTATAAAAAAAAAAAAAAAGAATATGTATAAATCTAACCAAAATAGGTAATGTATTTTTGTTATTTTTCTTCTGAGTAGTGAATATATATATATATATATATATATATATATATATATATATTTGGGCGGTAGGTGTTACAAGGAAATTTCTGTCCTCTAATTAATAAGTAATCTTCTATATGTGGGTGATAGTGCTTCCAATTCAGTAAACATAAAGATATTGTTACCATTATGTATTCATCCTTATTACATTCACTGAACCCAATGTTTCAATCATTTCAATGAGTACTGCATTTGTTTTCAATTCCTTCGGTAGAGATTGATTCTTTTTTTTTCTTAAAATTTTTAAATTTATTTTACGTATAGTTCTAACTTATTGATTAATTATAATTCTCAATTTTACCATTTTACCATATATATGTTGCTTTTATTTACCATTGCTGACAAACCAATTTTTCCAATTCATTGAAAAAATTTAAAATACTTTTAGAGTCTTAAAAATGGATTAGCCAAAAAAAAAAATTGGTACTTACCCTTTTAGGATATACGTAAATCCATTTTTATAACTAAGGAAAAATTTTCTCATTCTTGGTTGTCGAATTAATTATGTTACTTTTATAGGAAGGATATTTTGTAAACAAATAAAATTCCCTATGCATGGAAATGATACCATAATTAGTAGCTATAAAAAGAAAAAAAAAATAACCTAACCATTTTAGTGAGCAACACTTAGATTGGAGTAATTAAGCAAATAGCAGAAAATTCATATATATAAATAGAGCCAATTTCTTCAAAAAAAAAAAAAAAAAAAAATTAAGGCAGTAGAAAAATAAAATGTCTAAAACAATAGCTTTGATTTATGCTTTAATCCTGTGTGTAGTGGCAATAGTCCCCGCTGCACATGGGGAATACTATTCAAACAGTAGGGTGCATACTCCCTTGAAAAAGAAGGTGACTCGGCTTCACTTTTATCTCTTTGACATTCTGAGTGGAAAAAACCCAAGTGCTGTGAGAGTAGCCCATTCTAATCTCACAAATGATAATAATAATAATACAAAGAAAGCAATTCCATTTGGCAGTGTTTACGCCATTGATGATCCTCTTAGATTGGGGCCTGAACCCACCTCCAAAGTTATTGGAAATGCGCAAGGATTGTATCTGGCGTCTAGCCGAGATCCTAGTAAATTTACTGTGGTATTATATGTTGATTTTGCTTTTACTAGCGGTAAGTTTAATGGAAGTTCTTTCAGTGTGTTTTCGAGGAATCCAGTATTAGAGGCAGAACGTGAGGTTGCGGTGGTAGGAGGAAGGGGGAAGTTTAGGTTTGCTAGAGGCTTTGCTAAGGTTAAGTCTAGCTATTTTAATGCTACCAATGGTGATGCTATTCTTGATTATGATGTTACTTTGATTCATTATTGATTGAAATATTTATTTTATCTGAGCAATAAAATTATACTCGATTAATTTCTTGTCATATTGTGTTATTGCATTCTTCCAATTATGTGTCCTACAACTTCAAATCTTTGTGAAATTGCATTTATGCCATTTTCTTTTTCATTTTCCGAGTAGTTTGCTAATCTTTTAGAAATTGAAAAATGCACCAGTGAGTTATAAAGATGATATATTTTTTCATTGTACTCCTAAAAGCCCTGCATCAAGGAGTACTAAAGAATTAATATTAATAAAGAATAATAAAATTAGAAATAGAATATAGAAAATAATAAATAATTGGCCTATTTCTTTATATACCATGTTTAACCCAATTTAAATGTTCAAGTATAGTGTCATATAAATTATAAATTATAAATTTTTTTCATTCTCCTAATTCATATGTAAGAGATTGCGTAAAATTAACATACGTAACCAGAGACAAAAAGGGGTATATTTTGGATAGTCAAGGGGAAAAGAATCATTTTCTTGAAGATATGCATGCTGTCTTGAAAGTACTAAAACTCTACACCTGTCATAAACAGAAAAAGTGTAGATCTATTCGTGGACCGAATTTGAGCCGAATGTGAACAAGCCATCTTCTAGAAATTCTAACCTGGTCCAACCCAATTAATGTATATTAGGGCCAGGGCGTGGTGATGCAGATTCTTAGAAAAAACAAAGCAGCCTTAAACAAATTGAATCGTAAATAAAAGGGGGTAGATGTCGATGCCTGTGGAGATGTATAGTCAAAGTCTGGATCTAACCACTCGTTGAAATTTGTTTCAAAATCATTTTTCATTTTGTATTGGGGTTAGACTAACATGCAAATGGAGATCAATTTCTTTAAAGAAAAAAAGAGTTTGGTATTGGTAGACTAATTTATAAGGAAACCTATTGAATACACACCAATATAGGAGGCAACCCCACACCCACGTTTACCCACTTCCGCCTCTTTGCTCCCTCTCAACCCTAAAATAATATGTAATCATGCACACTTCATATTGCTTTTTTTACTCAAATTTCAAACATCATTTTCTTCCTATTTAAAGTTTATAATTATTGCACTAGTCATTAGAGTTTGGTAGTCATTCATTTCTCCCAACACCAATACAAAAACTGAAAAACACATTAAAAGGATTATTAATATGACTCAATTTTATCACCGAATTTCATTGCGGAAGGCCAATTTTACACTTATCATCCTACATATTGCTTCAATGTTCACTTTATTTTCAACTATTTTGTAATAAAAGTAAACTGGATTCCTTGCCAAATTTTACTAGTGTTTTCTATATAAAAGACATTAGTATTTTTTAAAAACCACAAAACTAGCACCATAAGGAAAAAAAAAAAAAAAAAAAAAAAAAGAAAATAGTGAGAGTGTCTTATGGCAAAATATAATTACAATAGTGCTAGAAATTTTTCACAGTATATAATTATTTCTAATTGCAGTATAAAAATGATTTATGTCCAAAAAAAAAAAGAGAAATAAGTATTTGCAGATTTGTGCAATATTAATTAGGGCAAAAAATGGATATTAAAAAAAAAGAAAAAAAAATATACATATGTACGGATCTCATTTTGAAAAAAAAAAAACCGAAAAAAGATTTCTAACATCGAATGAGGAAAAAATGAATAGATATGGAAATGAACGAAGAAATATTTTTTTAATTATACAAGAGGGAGAGAGAGAAAAGTAGGGATAAATCTTTTGGAAATGGGTAGACAATTTGTAGAAATGCCACAAATGTAATTTACAAAAAATACTTACACTAACAAATTCAATAACATAATTTTTGAAAATATATTTGCATTTATTTATTAAAATAGAGACACTAAGGGGAATCCAACATAATTTTAACTTGTGCAATTGTAGAATATTAGCCGTGAACCTCTCTTAATTGGCCAGAAATATAGTTAGGTTAGTTGTATACTTGTATACACAAACCTACTTTTTCTGCTTTCTTTCCAGCAATGGGTTTGCTATCTCCTTTATCTTTTCATTTTTATGTAAACTCATAACAATTAAAAAAAAAAAAAAAAGGTTTCATGACTACACAAAAACAAATGGGGAGAAAAAGATATAATGGTGACTATGGTGTTATATATGTCTCAACAACCCCAATTGTTCCATGAATCTACCCACAAAACATATATTCGGAGTGCATATCTAAAAACTAAGTAGTAGCAAATGCTAGAAGTGGCACCAATAAAATCTGTTCTTCCAGTTCGGAACTCACCACGTCTATCCAAAAGCCTCTTTCTAAAAATCAAGCTTAGACATTTGCATATTCAACCCATTCGAGCTTGAACCTAAAGCCGATATGACTCGACATCATACGGGGTAGGCTTAGCCCAAGTCCACACAAAAATTAAATGGAATAAATTGGATTGGAATTCACATTTGTTGTAGCAAGTCCAATTAGGTCTAGTCCAAACCCGTCCAGACCTATTCAATGAAATAATCTAACTTATAACGCTTTTTCATAATTCGTTATGGCTAAAAATAAATAATTAAATAAATTGCCCAATGTTCAATTTAAGTTTCAATTTTTTTTTCTTAGGTCTACGTGCATGACAATTTATTTCTTTTAACACAGTTTTTGAGGGACTTGGGATATGAACCCTGCTAACCAAGGTTCTAACCTCTTTCGAGCCATCTCTATTGTATGGATTGATAAATGCATGATAATGACAACTTGCAAATAACTTCATAAACTATGAGATATTTTATGTCAAATTTAGTTGACAAAATTGTCACATGGGACATCGACACATGTTAAAATAAATGCTAAGTTTTTTTAATAAAAACATGTATACAAAACTTTAAAATTATCTTTTTCTTCAATTGATTGTCTTGTCTAAAGAGAAAAATCTATGCTTTTAAAGTTTGGTGCAACTTTTCTATTAAAGAAATCCATAGTCATTCTAATTTATAAAAGTTTATATGAAGGATTTTTTCATCTAACAAAAAAATTTCACCGACAACAGAGTGAAATATCATGTGTTAAATTAATGTGAATATAGGAGTAAAAGTCCTACTCTGATACATTAAAAAATATTGAGTCTTGAGAAAATAAAGGTCTACAAATATGATAACTAAGTTGACCCAAAAAAAAAAAAAAAGAAAAAAAGTTGCAAAAATTTGAAAAAGAAGAGAAAAAGTTGGCTTTTGAAGTAGAAATTCAAACAATTGGGCTATCAACTCCCAATTGTTGTTGAACGGCCTTTGTTGAATATAAAAGAGCTACCAAAATGCCATGAACAATATTTAAGTCCTGGAATAGAAGCTAATCTTTGAATCAACCACATTTTACTTACAATATGGCAAAGTTGTACATTGGTTTAATCATCACTTCCCTGATGATGGCATGGGCGCAATGTTTCAATCCAGACAACATGGAACTCATCAAAGCTCAGCAGAAAGAGATAGTAACTAATCTCCAATTCTATTTCCATGACACAGTTAGTGGGAAGAACCCAACTGCCATTAAGGTAGCTCAGTCTGCTCAAACTGACAAATCTCCAACTCTATTTGGTACTATTATGATGGCAGATGACCCATTAACTGAAGGGCCAGACCCTAATTCCAAGTTGTTAGGTAGAGCACAAGGGCTTTATGGGTCAGCTGGGCAGACTGAAATGTGCCTTCTTATGGCCATGAACTTTGCCTTCACTGACGGCATCTATAATGGTAGTTCTGTTAGTCTACTCGGGAAGAACTCTGCTTTAAGTCCCGTGAGAGAGATGCCTATCATAGGTGGAACTGGGCTTTTCCGGTTGGCTCGTGGCTATGCCATTGCAAAGACTCATTGGCTTGATTTGAAAACTGGTGATGCTATTGTTGGTTATAATGTTACAATAGTTCATTAAAACGTAGCTTATATTTTTATAGAAATGATGTAATGCTCCAGTCGTATTTTAAATTTTCCATATATATTAAGTTATTTTCTTTTTCTAAACAAATTATAATAACATCTCATTTGGCAGTTTCTATATGGCCTTACTTTGGTGGAAAAATTATTGTAAAATAAAATGATATTTTTTTCTATGCTATAAGGATGGATGTGATTTTATAACTCTAATCTCAACCAATTTGACGTTGGCTATAAGTTGTGATTTTACAGTAACACTAGTGATTTTTCATTTGAAAGATGTGTTTATATTATTGAAGAAAGATATACAATCTCATTTTTTCCCAACACTATGTTGGTTTGGGCTTATCATTGTAAAATAAGGTGTGGGTATAGAAATATGTCCATATTTATTTTGAAGTGTAAATAAGGTCATAACTCATGATAAAGACGTGAATTTTTTAACACCCCAAATATGTATTCCATTTTATTGTTTTGCCTTCAATTACACATGTGAAGATTATAATTGTAATTTTCACATAACTTTATACTATTAAATAATGAGTTTACCTTATTATGAAGCCAAACACAATATGGTATTTCATGGACCATTAGTATACCACACCTTATTTATATCTTTGGTAAATCTTCAATCATACCACTAGCTTGAATATATGTATGTGCTTCTTAAATTTTTTACCTCTAAGACTAATCGAATAGTTGTTTAGAGATACTTGAATTTGCTAGCCGTGTGATATTGAAGTATAAAAATCTATATATTTTTACTTATTATACTAGTCAGTCATACAGATAATTATACAGTCTCTAAATTTGGGATTGTCAATTGTTTAGTACTTTTAGTAGAGTCAATAATCAAATTAGATTAATAATGTCAAAATTACATTTATTCTATTTTATAATGATAAATATATCATCTTTTCTATTTTATATTTTTTTTCCGCACATTATCCTAATATTACTAATGTTGATTAATTAATTTATTAAATTTTATATAATTATATAACTAAACTTTATTGGAACAGAGCTTGTTTGATAAAAACAACTAAACAAAATAATGTTTCAAAAAAAATATAAAATTAGGAATAACACTATATAAAATTATAAATTTGAACTTTTCATTTCTAATATACCTTATGAATAACATAAATAAACAAAAAGATGTTAGTTTAACAAAATTATCGACATTCATAATAACATTTATCATTTAGTTTATAGATATTATATTAAACTAATAAAAAAAATGACAATATACACTAAAGAGAATAAATAATAGCAATATTTTTTTATTTTTATAACTAATATATATAGAAATATTGGTGCATGTGTAAGAGCTGGAATTTTTCATACTTAAAAAAAAAAAAAATTCGCCACACGACTGTAATTGAAAAATTACAGTCGTATGACTGTAAATACGTAGCAGGTACAGCAGCCCATACCTTAAAAATAAAAAAAGAGGTGATTTGAAGGGCAATTAATGCCTGGTTTTGAGGAGAAGGAAAGCAAAAATAAAAGGGAGAAAGACGGAAGAAAAAAAGGATTTTGGCAGATTTTAGAGAGAGAAATTAGAAGGAAGAAGAGAAGGAAAAAGGAGAGAAAAAGGGAAAACTCAACCAAGCCATCTTTTTCTCCTCTTTTTCTTTTAATTCTGTGTTAAAGTAAAAACCGGTTAGAAATCAGTAGGTTAATAACTTGACACTCAAAATCCAATCAATTTCAGATTTTAAATTCACTAAAATCCGTGACTTTTTGGAGATTTTGGACAACTTTAACTTAGCACACAAGAAAAAAGGAGCAATTTGGAGCAATTTGAGGTATTTCCAACGGTCAAACCAATGGTGGATCAGCGCCATAAAGGTAACAATACCTAAAACCTTCGTTTTGCTATGATTTCTGGGTGTTTTGGTTGATTTCGTGCTTAAAACTCATACTTTTTTGGCTTGATGTTTCTGGAAAATAAGAACAGCCGTACGACTGTTCTTGTTACAAAGAACAATGGCACGATTGTAATTACAGTCGTGCCATTCAAACAACAGTCGTACGACTGTTCTTAGTTTTCCCCGTTTTCTCTTTTCATTTAAATAATTTTGGCGATTTTCTGTATTTGGATGAATTACAGACGTATAACTGTAGTTACAGTCGTACGGCTGTAATTACAGCCGGACGACTGTAATTCTCGTCCAGGAGCAGAATATTCAGAAAATCCATAAAAAATTTCCAAAAATCATAAAAATTCAGAAAAATCAGAAATTTATCAAAAATGAATTTTGTTATGTGCATTCACTACCTTAGATTTAATTTTTGAGGTTATTGCATCTAGAACAATGCAACGACGGAGACCCGAATCTTTTGAAAACCGACCCATCTCACATGCTAAATTAAAGTAAACCGGAAAAAGAAAATGTTTTCAAAATGGTTTTCTCACAAAATAAAAATACAGGAACGTTTCAAAACTGTTTTTCAGGTCTAATCGGGCCAGTCGGTTACCCCCTAAATGCATGCCCCCGATCTCTAATTTTCCAATTCTGTCCAATTTGAGTCCTATTTATGGTGTGCTATAAATTATGCTAACCATCTGTTTTGCAGCTTTAATTTCTTTTTATTTTCATTTTTAATGTAATTAATAGCTTAATTTGTGTATTTTAGGCAATTGTAATTTTTAGATTCTCGTGTATTTTAGGCACTTATAAGGTGAGGACGAGAGCTTTCGTTTTCATTCGATTGGGTTGTAATAATTTATTTATTCACTGCTTTTTATTTTATTTTATTTTATTTGTGTGTACGCTGCATGATTTAATTTAATAAAAATCCACTTTAGAAATTTAAAATACCATCTATGAACATTGGCCGAATTTATTTTTATTAGACATGAAATAAGGGACTTGTCCGGACCTAGATCTCTGGAAAGTGTAGCGGCCTTTATCCAGTTCAGCTACGCTGTAATTTCCCGATCGAGCTGAGCCGGGTGGCAACTCCTACACTCTCTATCGAGACTTAAGTCTTGATTCTTTAAAGAAACAATTTGATTTTCCAAAAAACCGAATTTCCATTCCAAAATACCCTACGAGGGAGAGTTGCGTTTCGAAAAACATCGTCCGCTCATAGTGGTGACTCTGCTGGGGATTTCTTACAAAGGTTTTCTTAAAAAACTTAAAAAAATTTGACAAGCCCTGAAAAATGTCTAATCAAAATAAGGTGGATGATTCTTGTATGGTATTTTATTTTGCATTCTTTAGTTAGACATCTTTGCATTAGGTTAAGTATCCAATTTTTAGCCCGGTGAATTGTTGAAGTGTCGCCTATGTTTCTTTTGGTCTTAGGGGCATGGATACGAAACACCACCCATAGCCTCGTACGAACCCTTTCGTTTGGACCCTTGAGTAGGGAGAAGTGAGGAGTATATTTTGCCATAGGAGCCTTGATTTTAACCTGACTTGGACCGAACTCATGTAGGAAACCTTAGTTGGATTCCCCTAGGATACCAAAATAAATTGTATGAATGCTATAAATTGCACCTTCATCATCCCCGGTTGATGATCGAAGAGAACCCCTCCTAGGACTCGGTTAGAATTTTCTCAAAAATTGACACACGTTTGGGGGAATAAGGTTGGAAGAATACACTTCGTATGCTATGTGTTACATGCCCTCTTATGACATACCATCATCGGTATTTTCCATGAACATAACACGCCATATATATGGAACATTTGTGTGATACTAACTCACATCTTTTGTGCAGCCACTTGCATTTTATTCTTGTGTGTGAAAACATTAAATTATACGTGTGACACTCATACTAACCATTATTTTTGCAGCCATAACATTATATCTGTGTGTTAACATTTTCACGAAGCATACACAACATCATTATGTATGTCATACATCCTAACCATGTTTTCATACAGCCATTTGCTTTTTGTGTGACATAAACATTCATATCATCTCATCTCACTTAAATTAGGGATGTTCCAAGGATACCCATATGGTCATTTCATGTCATAACATAACGGGAGTCCCAAAACTACCCGTGTTTTGTCGGTGCACCAGATGGCACTTGGCCATGTCATTATACCATGTCATTCAATATAAGACTACAATGGTTCTAGGCTTATTTCCATGTGGCGGTTCTCACGATGTCATTAGATGGCATCATACTCATTCATCATAGGTGTCCTGATGACGCCAGAGTCTTGTTTGCGCATTATGGCTCACATCAGACCGTTTCATAACATTGTGAAACCATTTAAGGTACTCCCCGAGTGCCAGATTAGTACACATATAGGGGCATTTCATGGCACTGTTAAATCATATAAAGGTATTCCACGAACGCCGAACCTCTATCCGTGTTCCGAGTTACACGTG
The DNA here is from genome assembly GCA_039660915.1 of Euphorbia tirucalli. Lineage (NCBI taxonomy): Eukaryota > Viridiplantae > Streptophyta > Magnoliopsida > Malpighiales > Euphorbiaceae > Euphorbia > Euphorbia tirucalli. The sequence continues at coordinate 22,359,958 of CM077639.1, forward strand.
ACTTTTCTATCACATCATCTTATATCACATGCCTCAAAAGCATCAGAACTCTATCCATGGGACAGTCCCCATGTGACCATTTCATGTCATCTCATTGGCCCATAAGGTGTCAAAACTCTACCCGTGTGTTGGCACACCTGTGACCATTTCATGAAATCCACTAGGTGCCCTATAAGCGCCAAACCCCTATCCATGTGATAGTTCACACGTGACGCACTTGCATTATCATTCGCATGGCATTGGGTATTCTTGGAATGTCCAAGATAAAAATAATAAAAACAAAGGAAGTCATCCCCGTTATCTCATGATGTACATCTCATTCACCTGACAAATGTTTAGGTGCTCCACGAGCGCCAAAAATCTCACCTCATACATCAAATCATTTAGGTGCCCCATGAACGCCTAGAACCTCGTTTCATGCACCAAACCATTTAGGTTCTCCACGAGCATCGAAAACATCATTTAATACATCAGACCATTTAGGTGCTCTATGAGCGCCGAAAAATATCATCTCACACATAAAAACCCGAGACGCTCCCCAAGTGCTTGAACCTCATCTATATACCACACACATAGACGCATCTCAGCTCTCGTATAAGATCCGCTCTATACGTAGATCCAAACCGGTATAAGATCCGCTCTATAGGTCAACCCAGCTCTTGTATAAGATATGCTCTATATGTAGATTCAAACTCGTATAAGATCCACTCTATACGTAGATCTAAACCTGTATAAGATCCGCTCTATATGTCAATCCAGCCCTCGTATATGATCTGCTTTATACATATAAACGCTTTGCAAGTATCGTCTTGCTTTGATCCATGGACACCTTGCGTGTCATCTTATCCATGTGGTGTATATTTATACGCCATGCCTTACTTCAACCTATGGCCACATCAACAACATTCATTACATTTGCATGTTTCCATTCTTGGCTTTGCATACGCTTGTCTGGCTTGGAATTGCATAACATGACATGACATCATCATTCATACATGCATGCATCACATCACACGTTCATGCCTACACCATCATTGATTTGGTATTCTTCATGCGCATGTGGCTGTCAATGCTAACAAGCATTCTTATCAGGGGGGAAAGTGGAAGAATCTCTAGAATGGCCAACCCAACGAACTTCAACCCCATAACAGATGTTGTGGATGATTATGTTGCTTCATCACGGTTTCAAAAGGCAGTCAGGGAGGAAGCGGCAGCAATGCTGAAGGAAATGTTAGGGGGTGATTTTGACAAGGTAGAGAGACTGACGACAAGGTGCACTGAATTGGAAACACGGGTGGCGGAGCTCGAAGGAAAAATAAGAGGTATGGTATGTACAGACTCCAATGTCGATGCTAATCAGAAGCAGAATGTCTAGATTTCTAACACTCACTCCCGACATGTCAGAAGGTGCTTTTGCCGAGACTCGGGTTTACCAGGGTTGACCGATGAAGTGGAACTGAAGGTGCCCCTCAAGGCCATTACTGACTCTGTTCTGCGACACACCCGGAATCCACCCCCCAAGGGTAATGGAAAAGGCATATCCCCTTGGCTTAGCTCATTGAGCAGACTATTTGCTAGGTCTAGAAAGGAGGGACTGCTTCAGAGCGCCAGGCCATATATGGAATCAATGCCAGATCAAAAGAACAACTTCTGCAGTTATCATGTGATGACGGGCCACCGAACCAACGAATGCTTTGCCTTAAGAAAAGAGATCCAAAAGCTAGTCGATGAAGGAAAGTTAAAAGTCCCATCTACCACTAATCAGCGACTAAGGGCAATCAGGGAGACCGCCAAGGAAATTCCTCAAGCTTCTCAGGGAGAGGACTATGATGAAGAACTACAAGGTTTGGTCTGATAAGGATGAGGGGCTAAAACCAAGACGACAACTGGTCGGAGCATAGTCAACTATGAAATCAATACCCTTAGAGGCTCCCTTTTTGTAGGGGACTCATTTTGTTTGTAAGGTGTATTGAAATCATTTTGAATGCAATGCGTTTTGTTACTTTCTTACTTATGTGGTGACTGCATGTACATGGCATTATGCATGCATTTGATTATCTGAAACGACATATCTAATACGTATAATATTGAAATGCATGACACCAATTTGAATACTATAGGGAACCTGAAAGTGAATATGGTCCTGACTGAACTCTCTCTTGAAAAGTGAGCTTGTGAGATAAATAAATAACATGATGGCATCACCTCCGCCGAGCCATTCACCAATCCAGATCAGCTGTCCTTACAAGTCACAACCTAAAGCGCTATTGGCCTTGCCTTAAAGTTTCAAATTGAGCAACACGCATAATACCTAAACTAGTCCAAGCCAAAGGCTATTGCTAAAATTCAGAGTCAAACTCCAAAATGAAGCTTCAAGCCTAATTCCATATCCCAGAAAATACCTTATACCAAAACCCCAAAGCTAAAATTCCAAACCCATCGAAAACACTAACCTGTAAGAAATTCAAATGGCCTTCATCACCCATCATGTGGTAAAACTCTGAAGCAGTTTTTGGTTGTAGTGTATGCATAATCCTGTTTGTATGACATTCATGTTATCCAAACGATGTATTAAACACATATGACATGCACGAATTTGAATGCAGCAGGAAAACCGAAAGGTGGCTGTGGCTCACATTTAGTTCCTTTAAAAAAAAAAAAGAGTCGGTGTAGGAGGAAGAGTCTTCCTCTCTCATATATGGTTGCTACAGCTAACACTGGAATGTCCCACCATCCTAATTTCCATCACTATTAGATTTTTATACCCTTCTTGTGAAAGATTTGAACTTTTCTATTTTCAAACAACCTGTGAAAGATTTGAGCCTTCCTGTTTCCAAACCCAAAGCACTTCCTTACTCGACCTTCATCCACACCTTCAACACCCTTTCTCTTCCGTTTACATATGAGACTCGAACACTTGTTCGATGAACTATCCCTTCCATCTCCTCTCTTGAACTAAACCTGTGAAACCTTATCTCCTACCACCAATGGCCTTTAACAAGAAATTGAACCCTAATGCTGCCCCATATCACATTTTTCCACATTATCTCATCACTAGAAAAGTGTCGGGGCAAGTGGTCATGGTACTGTTTCAATTAGTCTTCGTTTATCATTAACCTGTACCAGACTAGGAATTCCCTTTTATCCCGTGTTGCTTTCTTTCAACCTGAACCCCCAGACCTATTACATTGCATCCTTAGATGGCAGGAAGGGCCTTGATTCCATGTTAGAGAGAAAAGATGTGAATATAAGTCCGCTTCAAGTGAGCTGGATAAGGAGTAGTAGAAGTGACCCAAGAATTTAACTATTGGAGGGGCAAAGCTGAACAAGTAAGAGATTGAAGTCGACTTTGATAGGAAGATGAGCCTGATGATAAGAAATACACCTAGTTCTTACATCTTCCTGTGGTTTTCAAAAACAAAGTGAACAAAGGGTATACATTTGTACATTTCACAAATCCAAAGGCCGTATGCAAGTTCCAGCGAGCAGTTCGCAATGAGAGGTGGCCACTTTCTTTCCCTAGTAAGACCTGCACTATAGCCTATGCTAGACTTCAGAGCAAGGAGGAGCTGGTAAGACATTTTGAGAGGTCAATATTTGAGTGTGGAAAGGATGATTATTTACCAACAACGTTCGTTCCATCAAGGGATGGTACGAGGGGTTCAGTTGAGTAAAAGGTGATAAGAAGAAAGCGAAGATTGACACTTAACCCCTTTCAGGCTGGGAGAAACCCCGGTGGTGCACTCATAAATTTCATTAACAGTGTGGGAGCAACCAGGTTTTACAAAGCTTTCAACAATCATGAATAGGATGACTTACCAAGCCTGCTGTGCTAACTGTCGGGGGAAAATTGCATTTACCAACCATTTTAAGAACTTAATCTTCAGCTGCAACAAAAGTGACTACTTACCAGTGATTCTTTCACCTCTGGAGGATGGTGTGATTTGCTATAGGATCATTGTGAGCGGAAGGCATAAGGAAACCAAAATTAACTCAAGTCATTCTGGATCAGGCCATACTCTGAAGGACTAAGGGCTGTGTCCATCTTAGAGAACTATGCGCGGATTAGAATCTGGTGTGAATTGGAAACATGGACATGGATTCCAGCTCTTGGAGAATCCAGTGGTTAATTAGTTGACTTCATTCAGTGTCCGGTTGTACACTTTGATGACTTAATTTTAACATGTGTCCTTTGGAAAAAAAATCTCTCTAATGTGGAAAACCAAAAGGACATGTTGGTAATTTGAAGGGGCATCAATCAAAACCAGAGCCATCGATTGGATTTTCCTAATACATTCATGTTCATCATGTCATAAATGTTTCATATTCTGCTTTGATGTTCAATGTGCATTCGTCATGTTATTGCATGTCTATGTCTATATACAGATTGCAACACGCAATGAACCAGATCTGAAGAAATGTTTTACATCTCAAATACTAATCTCTAACACTAAGGGTAGGTAAAGGGCCAAACCAGTGGATTTCATTTATAACAATATTCTAGCAATTTCCGATGAACATGTTGAAGTATACTTTCCAATCCTAAGACAAGCCGGTATAAGAGACTAGCTCGAATGAAACACTCGCGTAGAATTTTTTGGGCCATTCATTCCTAAAAAATAAAAAATAAAAAAATTCATCAAAAGAGAAAATTTCTAACACGGAAAACTGAGAGGACGTGTTGGTAACAAGAGGAGAGTGATGTTCATAGCCAGAGTCACCTCTGATCCTCCTATTGTATTTATTCTGATGTCATCATGGTAATACTATACATGCTTGGATTTCTGCATAAATATTCATCTTGCATGCATCGTGCCATTACATATAAACACCCGCCAGTAGGTCATTGTATTCAAGACTAAAAAAAAAAAAAGAATTCATGCCATAAACAATGACATCTGACCAGAGTGTCCTGTATGAGGATGTAATGCAGAGTACGAGATCCAGCTCTCATCCTACCTCTCAGACAAATAGCTCATTCCTTAGCGAAATAGGTAGCAAAGTCTGTGGTATCAATATGCCAAGCCCGCTAGCAGTTTGGGGCGTGTCGCGGATAAAATAGAAGGATAGCCAAGAGGCACAACTTCTCTAGCAACCAGCCTTATGTAATAGCCAGTCGATCAGAAAGGTCTAGAGAGTACCGGATTGAGCAAGCGCGACATGGAAATATGCTCCAAGATGGGAAGAAACATCTGTCGGTCTCCATAGGGCAAATGGAACAAACAGAACTTAAAGAAATCAGAAGCTCAGTTGAGGTAAACCCCATGGGTGAAACACTGTAAACCGTCTGGATAGCCACAGAGGATCATTGCAAGCTGCAAATCCCATCCCCAATCTCGCACAGATACCAAGAACAGCAGCATAAACATCATGTCGCATGCATACATACATCCAAAACATACACATATTTATGCATACATGTATCACAACCAATCCAGGTACAGGTACCCATCACCACCATCGAGTTGTCCCGGATCGAGATCGCCCTCAAAGCGGAAGTAGTCCAGCACTGGGGCATTCACCGGGTCCCATGATATGAGTTAAAGCTATGCAGGCCCAAACCTCAGCATCTTCGGTATCCAGGGATAAAGCAATAAAGCCGTATTTATTTTTGATTGAAGAGGCAAAAATTTTTGTTCCCAAAATTATCGATCAAGGAATAAATACTCATTCTCGACCCGATCTCAAAAGCTATCACTTCTGGAACCAACCTCCTTCAATTCAAGCAAGATTTCGAATCCTTGAATCAAACTAAATTCAGGCAAGGCCGCTGTTTCATACAGACATTAAATCAGGTCCCTGTACCAAAAATTCAACTCAGTTCGTCGCCTCGGATGCAGATAGATCCGGCACAGGCTCATCCCATCCACTCAGCAAATCCACCTTGGGTAACATAAACCCAGTGTTAGGTCTAGATCGGCTTCACTTCAAATCAGCAGATCCACCTCGGGTAACATAAAACCGGTGTCAAGTCTAGATCGGCATCATCTTCAAATCAGCAGATCCACCTCGGGTAACATAAACCCGGTGTCAGGTTCAGATCGGCTTCACCTTCAAATCAGTAGATCCATCTCTAGTAACATAAACCTGGCATCAGGCCCAGATCAGCATCACCTTTAAATCAGCAGATCCACCTCGGGTAACATAAACCAGGTGTCAGGTCTAGATCGGCTTCACTTCAAAACAACAGATCCACCCCAGGTAACATAAACCCAACGTCAGGTCCAGATCGGCATCGCCTTTAAATCAGTAGACCCCCCTCGGTTAACATAAACCCGGTGTCAGGTCCAGATCAGCTTCACCTCCAAATCAGCAGATCCACCTTGGGTAATATAAACACGGTGTCAGGTCCAGATCGGCTTCACTTCAAATCAGCAGATCCACCTCGGGTAACATAAACCCAGTGTCAGGTCCAGATCGCCATCACCTTTAAATCAGCAGATCTACCTCGGGTAACATAAACCCGGTGTCAGGTCCAGATCGGCATCACCTTTAAATCAGTAGATCCACCTCGGGTAACATAAACCCGGTGTCAGGTCCAGATCGGCTTCACCTTCAAATCAGCAGATCCACCTCGGGTAACATAAACCCGGCATCAGGTCCAGATCAGCGTTACCTTCAAATCAACAGATCCACCTCCAATAACATAAACCCGGTGTTAGGTCCAGATCGGCTTCACTTCAAATCAGCAGATCCACCTCGGGTAACATAAACCCGGTGTCAGGTCCAGATTGGCATTGCTTTTAAATCAGCAGATCCCTCTCGGGTAACATAAACCCGGTGTCAGGTCCAGATCGGCTTCACCTCCAAATCAGCAGATCCACCTCGGGTAACATAAACCCGGTGTCAGGTCCAGATCGGCATCACCTTTAAATCAGCAGATCTACCTCGGGTAACATAAACCCGGTGTCAGGTCCAGATCGGCATCACCTCCAAATCAGCAGATCCACCTCGGGTAACATAAACCCGGTGTCAGGTCCAGATCGGCATTGCCTTCAAATCAGCAGATCCCCCTCGGATAATATAAACCCGGTATCAGGTCTAGATCGGCTTCACCTTCAAATCAGCAGATCCACCTCGCGTAACATAAACCCAGTGTCAGGTCCAGATCGGCTTCACTTCAAATCAGCAGATCCACCTCGGGTAATATAAACCCGGTGTCAGGTCCAGATCGGCATCGCCTTCAAATCATCGGATCCCCCTCGGGTAACATAAACCATGTGTCAGGTCCAGATCGGCTTCCCCTCTGAATCAGCAGATCCACCTTGGGTAACATAAGCCCGGTGTTAGGTCCAGATCGGCTTCACTTCAAATCAGCAGATCCACCTCAGGTAACATAAACCCGATGTTAGGTCCAGATCGGCATCACCTTCAAATCAACATATCCACCTCGAGTAACATAAACCCGGTGTCAGGTCCAGATCGACATCACCTTCAAATTAGCAGATCCACCTCGGGTAACATAAACCCAGTGTCAGGTCCAGATCGGCTTCACCTTCAAATCAGTAGATCAACCTCGGGTAACATAAACCCGGCATCAGGTCCAGATCAGTGTCACCTTCAAATCAGCAGATCTACCTCGGGTAACATAAACCCGGTGTTAGGTCCAGATCGGCTTCACCTCAAATCAGCAGATCCACCTCGGGTAACATAAACCTGATTGTGAGCAGACGACGCGTTTTCGACCGGACGCGAGACTCCCTTTCGGAAGGGGCGCCACGATCTCGGGCGGGCCCCTCCCTAGCGTGGGGCTTTTATAAATGGAAATCCGCGTTTTGGAAAATAAATGGAATTAATACATAAAAGAACCGAGACCTAAGCCTCGATGAATATTGTAGAGTCGCCACCCGGCTCAGCTCAACCGGAAAATTCTTAAGGCAGCTGAACCGGACGAACGGCAGCTACACTATCCACAGATTCGGGTCCGGAGTCCCTTATTTCGTGTCTAATTAAAATAAACATTGGCAATGTTCTCAAATGGTATTTCAAAATCTAAAGTCAATTTTATTGAATATAAAAGGCATACAGCGCACATACAAATAGAGTGAAAAAAAATAAATAATTAAATTATTACAACCCGATTAAATAAAGGATAAAAACTCTTGCCTCACTTTTACAAGCACCTAATATACACGAGAATCTAGAAAAATACAATCGCCTAGGATACACGATTTAATCTATTAAATTACATCCAAAATGGAAATAAAAGAAATTAAAACCTGCAAAACAGAGGGTTAGCACAATTTATACGGCACGCCACAAGTTAGACTCAAACAGACAGAATTGGAAAATCAAGAATTCGGGGGCATGCATTTAGAGGATAACCGGGTTAGCTCGGCCAGCTGGCCCGGTTAGACCTAGAAACATTTTGAAACGTTCCTGTATTTTTAGTTTTGTGGAAAAATCATTTTGAAAACAATTTTGCCGGTTTACATGCATTTTTATATTTAAGGTGGCTCGGTTTTCAGGAGAACCGGGTCTCCGTCGTTGAATTGTTCTAAATGCAATTTTACTGAAAATTGAATCTATGGTCGTGAATGCACACAACAAAATTCATTTTTGGGATTTGCTAATTTTTTGGGATTTTTGGAAATTTTTGGGGATTTTTATGGATTTTTGGAAATTTTTGGGACTTAAAGGTGAAATTCTGGTTCTGGAAACGACAGTCGTACGACTGTAAATTACAGTCGTGCAAATACAACTACAGTCGTATGACTGTAATTATAGTCGTGCGACTGTAAACACTCCAGACTCAGGCTTTCGCCAAAATCTTATTTAAAACAAGCTGGAAGGAAAATCACCTGGAAATCAAGAACACTCGTACGACTATAACTACAGTCGTACGACTGTTCATCGAACTCAAGAACAGTCGCACGACTGTTCTTGATTTCCAGAACAGAAACGCATAAAAAAGAATAGAAATACAGAAAAAGCACACCAATCACCCAGAAAGCTTGTAAAAGAGAGGGAAAAAGGAGTGTTTACCTCTTTGGCGTGCGTCCACCATAGGATTAACCCCTGGCGTCAGTCCAATCCACTAAAATCCAGATTTTTCTCCTTGATTTAGGGTTTGAGAGTTTTGGGTCCAAAGATTTCTAATGCTGAGGGATTCTGATGAGGAGTTCCTCCTTTTCTTTTTGATTTTCTCCTCTCTTCTCTTCTCTTCTCTTTTTCTCTCTTTTTCTCCTTCTTTCTGTCTGGTCTCTCTGTCCCTTTGTTTTTCTTTCTTTTTTCCGTCCTCTTTTTCTGTCTTTCTTTTTCTGCTTTTATGGGTAATGATCTACAGTTGTACGACTGTAGCGATAGTCGTACGACTATACGTTTTTTTTTAAAGTAAAATTTCGGCTCTTATAGCTACCCCTCACGTGATCAAATTCACCACCCGAACTTAGTCTGGGATAGATGATGTGAATTTGAGAAACGCGACTCAAAGCGCCGCAGACACAAGAAAGAACCTGCCATTAAAATAAGCCGATATCAGGTCTAGGTTACCCGAGGCGATGCTGGGGAGGAAATAAGCCGATATCAGATTTAGGTTACCCGAGGCAAAGCTGATGAGGAAATAACCGATATCAAGTTTAGGTTCCCCGAGGCAAAGTTGAGGAGGAAGAAATAAGCTGATATCGAGTCTATGTCACCCGAGGTAAAGGTGAGTTTGAAGTGTGGGATTCGAATTAGTTTCAAAGATCTAGGATTTTGCTTGAATTGATCTTCAAGAATCCAAAATATGGCTTGGGCGATTTTTCAAGGATTGGGAATCGTGCTTGAAGAAGTTCAAGGATTCGAAATCTAGCTTGAATGAAACAAAAGGTTTGATGTAGAACTAAACCGATACCGGGTCTAGGTTACCCGATGCAAGAAAAGATGGAATGCGGTTAAGCCAATATCGGGTCTATGTTACCCGAGGCAAAGTTGAGGAGGATTGTGGATTGGCCGATATCGGGTTTATGTTACTCGAGGCAAATGAAGGTGGATTGTGGATTGGCCGATATCGGGTTTATGTTACCCGAGGTGAAGGAAAATGAAATTGTGGTTAAGCCGATATCGGGTTTATGTTACCTGAGGCAAAGGGAGGTGGATTGTGGATTGGCCGATATCGGGTTTATGTTACCCTAGGCAAAGGAAAATGAAATTGCGGTTAAGCCGATATCGGGTTTATGTTACCCGAGGCAAAGGAAGGAAGAAATAAGCCGATATCAGGTTTAGGTTACCCGAGGCAAAGGAAGATGAAATACAGATTGGCTGATATCAGGTTTATGTTACCCGAGGCAGAGGAAGATGGATTATGGATTGGCCGATATCGGGTTTATGTTACTCGAGGCAAAAGGAAGATGGATTATGGATTGGCCGATATCGGGTCTATGTTACCAGAGGCGAAGGAAGGTGGAAATTTGGACGATTTGAAATATTCTGGAATCAGATGGACTTGAAATAATAAGAGGTTCAAGGATCTGAAACCATGCTTGAATGTACTGGATTTCAAGGGTTCAAGATCTGGCTTGATTGAAAAAAAAAGGTTCAAGGATTTATAACCATGCTTGAACGTAATTGAGTTCAAGGGTTCAAAATCTAGCTTGATGAAGAAAAGGATCCAAGGATTTATAACCATACTTGAATGTAATGAAGTTCAAGGGTTTGAAATCTGGCTTGAATAAAGGAAAGGAATTCAAGGATTTGCAACCATGCTTGAACGTAATGGAGTTCAAGGGTTTAAAAATCCTACTTGAATGAGATGAGGAAATAGGTTTAGGAAGGATAATTTTGGTGTTGGCTAGGGAATGAGTATTTATCCCTTGATCAATGATTTTGGAAACAAAAATTTTTGCCCCTTCGATCAAGGATAAATATGGCTTGATTGCTCTGCTCCTTGAAAACTTGATTGTTCTGCCCCGACATTGTGCCATCTCTGCTTTAAGAGCGATCCTGGTTAGGGGAGACCTGGTGATAGTAGTGGGTACCTGCACTTGGATTGGTTGCGATGCATATGCATATGAATTGTACGTGTTTACTTTAAATGTATACATATATGTACGGATGCATGTATAGTTCTAAATGTATGTATGCATGCAACATGTGGCTTATGCTTTGTCCTTGGTATCCATGTGGGTCCAGAGATGGAATTCACGGCTTTGTGACTGGCCCCGATGGTAGCCCAGGTGACCTAGTCCGATTACTCCGATGTGTCTCCTGGCCGACTGAGTACTATGCCAATCCAGGTATTAGGGGAGTTGGCCATCTTGAGTGACCTTCCATTTTACCCTCCGCATATTTTGAAGCATTGCCAAGCTCAGTGGATTAGGGCAGTAGGCTATACCGACGGATGGTCCGTTTGATTGAGCAAGAAGATAAGAGTGAGACTTTGCATTTCCGTATCGCATAACAGGAGTTTCTGTGATTTTGTCATGGGCTTGGATGCAATGTCCTACTGATGGATGTTTATATGTAATGGCATGGTGCATGCAAGATGAACATCTGATCGGAAATCTAAACATGCACAATATTGCAATGGTGTTATCAGAACGAGTATAACAGGGGATATGACATTGACTTTGACTTTGTATATCACCCCTTCCCGATTGCCGACACGTCCTTTCGGTTTTCCGTGTCAACAAAAAAAATTTTTTTTTGGTGAAAGATTCTGTGACGGGCATTTTATCTGCGTTGATCCCTTTTGTGACGGTTTGTCTTAGGACGGGAAAAATATACCTTGATATGTTCATTTTGACTCACAAAGATACTGCTGTCGATGATTCCTAGTGGTTCGGCTTTTTACTTGCCCCTGGTATTATGAGTTTATGTTCGGGGAGTATTAAGGGTTTGTGTTTGGGGAGTAAAGCACTTCTACAGACAAGGTTTGCTGTGCAATGTAGCCTGTAAGTGAAAATTGACATGCAACAACACAACAAATGCATATTGAACACCAAAATTGAATACAAGACATTCATAACATAATGGATATGGATGCATTAGGAGAATCTAAAATGTGGCTCTGGTTTTAATTAATGCCCTTCAAATTACCAATATACCCTTTCGGTTTTACACATTGAAGAGTTTTTTTTTTAAGCCCGATCACCGGATAAAGATTGTGGATGGACAGCCTGAGATGAATGCAATTAACCACTGGATTCTCTTGCGGTCTGATGCTGTATTCATGTTTCCAATTCACCCCAGATTCCAATTCAGGAACGGTTCCCGAATACTGAATTCTTGAAATGGTTGGCAAATGCAACTTTCCCTTTGAATATGAGCACAATAGACTTTGTAAGCTTTCCTGTTGATGGTATCGTCCCCTTCATGATTGTTGAAAGCTTTGTAAAGTCAAGTTGCCCCAACACAATTAGTGAAGTTCACAGATGCATAACCAAAATTTCCTCCAGTCTTGAAATCCATAGGCAAATAGTGGAAATCATAAGCAGAGTTCCCTTTGGACTTATTCTTGTTTTCCTCCAGACAATGCTTGCCCAGAATTTGTAGCAAATTATGTCTTTGAAATTGATTTGGTAGATTTCTGATCATCAGGCTTGTTTTTCCACCAAGATTAGCTTCAATCTCTTTTTATTTAGCTTGGTCTCTCCATTAGTCAATTTCTTAGGCAATCACTGTTGTTCCTTTTCACCTGCAGAAACTATTTTCTTCTTACTATAGAATCTCGGAGCTATGTATTTCATTTTCCCCTTTTTTAGCATTGTTGAACTCATTTAAAGCAGATTCATATCCAAATCCTCTAGCTATCATCAAATCAAATCCTTTCCCATTATCTGAGGGTACTAAATAATTAGTCTGGGAGTTTAGATTGAAGAGAAATGGCGTGGGATTAAAAGGGTATCCCCAATTTTGTACAGGTTGATGATAAACGAAGACGGATTGAAACGGCGCCATAACCACCTGTTCCGATGCCTTTCCGCTGATGAGTTGGTGTGGAACAAAAATGATATGGAGCAGCATTGGGGTTCAACTTCTTGTTAGAAGCCATTGAAGGTAGAAAATATGGAATCACAGAATCAGTTCAAGTTCCAGAGAGAAGATGAAAGATAGAAGATGAAAGTGAAGGAAAGACAATAAAGGGAAGACAAAGATGTTGAAGGCAAATGGAGAAGACAGAGAGAAGAGTGAAAAGGGAACTACTTTGGGTAAAGACACCGATCTTCTCTGTCACCGCACGAAGTTAACTTTTCAGAACAGGCAACAACGTACTTATCTCCATTGTCTCAACTCATTGACCCCGGCATTTTATGCAATAGGTAGGCCGCCCCCAGATTCATTAAGCACTCAACAGAGTTTGACTCTATAATCGGAGAGAGCATAACTTTAGGCCAGAAGCAGAAATTTGACTGTAAGAGAGAGCTGAGGTCTTCCACCGGTGCTTGCCTTCCTTCTCTTCTCTTTTTTTTTTTTTTTTGAAGAAGTTAAATCCAAACCATAGCCACATATTGATTTTCCTGCTCCATTCAGATCCATGTATGTGATGCGTGTTTGATATGTCTTTTTGGATGAACAATGCATGTGTAATGTCATATGCACATGAATGCCACACAAACAAGACTATACATGCACTAAAACTAATGTCCACTTCAGAGTTTTATAGCATGGTGGGTGGCGAAGGTCATTTGGATTTCTAGGGCTTGGTGCTTTTTGATGGATTTGGTTTTTGATGTGGGATGCTTTTTTGAGCAAGAATCAAGCTCAAAGCTTTATTTTGGGGCTCGGCTCTAAAACTTGGCAATGGTCCCTGGTTTGGAATGATTTGAGTGTATTGTGGGTTGTCCAAGTTGAAACTTTGAGGGCAAGACCAATAGTGTTTTTGGATCATGGTTCGTAGGGATCACTGATCTAGATTGGCGATTGGTTCGACAGAAATGATGCCACCTCATTATTTGCTTGGCATACTTCTTCTCTTTCTCTTTTTTTTTTTTATTTTTATTTTTAAGAAAAGGGCTAAACCGAAGTCAGGTTCACTTGTAAATTCCCTGTAAGACTCAGATTGATGTCATGCATTTTAATATTATGCGTGATGGACATGTCGTTTCAGATGATCAAATGCATGCTTAATGCCATATACATGTAATCACCACATAAGTAAGAAAATAACAAGATGCATTGCATTTAAAATGAGTTCAATACACTTTACAAACAAAATGAGTTCCCTACGCGAAGGAGCCTCTAAAGGTATTGATCTCACACCGCCCGACTATTCCTTATCCGGTCACTGCCCTGGTTCCAATGTCACTGCCCCACTCTCATCAGATCAGGCTTTGGAGCTCTTCATCATATTCCTCTCCCCGGGAGGTTTGAGGAATTTCTTTACCAGTCTCCCTGCTTGCTCCCAGTTGCTCATTAGTAGCAGATGGCACCTTTAATCTTCCCTCATCAACTAACTTCCGGATCTCCTTCCTTGAAATATAGCAAACATTGGTTCGATGACTTGTCGCTACATGATAGGTACAGAAGTTGTTCTTTTGATCCAGTGCCGGCTCCACATACGGCTTGACACTCTGCAGTAGCCCCTCTTTTCTACATTTGGCAAATAATTGGCTCAGTGAAAAAGGCAACGGGGATATGCCCTTTCCGTCACCCTTGGGGAGTGAGTTCCTGGTTGGTCGCGGAACAAGGTCAGTGTTGGCTTTGAGGGAGGCCATTGATTCTGCTTCACCATTTAGCCCTCTTATTACGCCCTCAAGCTCAATCACACGTGCCTCCAATTCGGAGCACCTTGTCGTCAGCTTTTCCACCTTGTCCAGGTCACCTCCTAGAATTTCCTTCAACATTGCCGCTACCTCTTCCCTGACCGCCTTTCGGAATCGCGATGAGGCAACATAATCATCTAGGACATCTGTTACGGTGTTGAAGTTCATTGGGCCAGCCATTCTCGAGACTCCTTCCCTTTCCTCCCCTGATAAGAACATTTGTTAGCACTAACTGGGGCATGCGCACAAAGGATACCAAGTCAAGGGATGATGCAGGTATGAGTGCGAGATGCGATGCATACGTGTATGAACAATGATATAATGCGATGCCATGTCATGTTATGCAATCCTAAGTTAGTCATGTGCACACAAAGCCAGGAATGGAAACATGCAAAATGCAATGAATGTTGTTGATGAAGCTATATATTGAAGTATCGCGTGGCATATAAATATACACCATATGGATAAGATGACACACAGGGTGTCCACGGATCGAAGCAAGGTGATACTTGTGAAGGGTTTACGTGTAGAGCGTATCTTACACGGGAGGAGAGTTGACATTTGAAACGGTACGT
Source organism: Euphorbia tirucalli (assembly GCA_039660915.1). Taxonomy (NCBI): domain Eukaryota; kingdom Viridiplantae; phylum Streptophyta; class Magnoliopsida; order Malpighiales; family Euphorbiaceae; genus Euphorbia; species Euphorbia tirucalli. The sequence continues at coordinate 22,375,217 of CM077639.1, forward strand.
GTAGAGCGAATCTTACACGGGGAAGAGATGTAGTGTTTAAAGCGGTACGTGTAGAGCGTGTCTTAGATGGGGAGAGGTTTAATGTTTAAAGCGATATGTGTAGAGCGTGTCTTACACAGGAAGGAAGGGTAGCGTTTGATGCGGTACGTGCAGAGCTGGTCTTGCACGGGAAGATTTGGAGCGATACGTGTAGAGCTAGTCTTACACGGGGTGGAAGTGTGCAGAGCTTGTCTTGCACGAGAAGATATTTGGAACGGTACGTGTAGAACTTAGTCTTACACAAGGAGGATGGGTAGAGTTTGATGCGGTACGTGCAGAGCTTGTCTTGCACGGGAAGATTTGAAGTGGTATGTGTAGAGCTCGTCTTACACGGGGAGGAAGTGTGCAGAGCTTGTCATGCACAGAAGATATTTCGGAACGATACGTGTAGAGCTTAGTCTTACACGAGGAGGAAGGGTAGAGTTTGATGTAGTACATGCAGAGCTGGTCTTGCACGGGAAGATTTGAAGCGGTACATGTAGAGCTCGTCTTACACGGGGAGAAAGTGTGCAGAGCTTGTCTTGCACAGAAGATATTTCGGAACAATACGTGTAGAGCTTAGTCTTACACGGGGAGGAAGGGTAGAGTTTGATGTGGTACGTGCAGAGCTGGTCTTGCATGGGAAGATTTGAAGCGGTACGTGTAGAGCTCGTCTTACACGGGGAGGAAGTGTGCAGAGCTTGTCTTGCATAGAAAGATATTTTGGAATGATACGTGTAGAGCTTAGTCTTACACGGGGAGGAAGGGTAAAGTTTGATGCGATATGTGCAGAGCTGGTCTTGCACGGGGAGATTTGGAGCGGTACGTGTAGAGCTTATCTTACATGGGGAGGAAGTGTGTAGAGCTTGTCTTGCGTAGAAAGATATTTTGGAATGATACGTGTAGAGCTTAGTCTTACACGGGGAGGAAGGGTAGAGTTTGATGCGATACGTGCAGAGCTGGTCTTGCAAGGGGAGATTTGGAGCGGTACGTGTAGAGCTTGTCTTACACGGGGAGGAAGTGTGCAGAGCTTGTCTTACACGGGAAGATATTTTGGAACGATACGTGTAGAACTTAGTCTTACACGGGGAGGAAGGGTAGAGTTTGATGCGGTACGTGCAGAGCTTGCCTTGCACGGGAAGATTTGGAGCGGTACATGTAGAACTTAGTCTTACACGGAGAGGAAATGTGCAGAGCTTGTCTTGCACAGAAAGATATAGGAAACGATACGTGTAGAGCTTAGTCTTACATGGGGAGGAAGTGTACAGAGCTTGTCTTGCACAGAAAGATATTTTGGAATGATACGTGTAGAGCTTAGTCTTACACGTGTAGGAAGGGTAGAGTTTGATGCGATACGTGCAGAGCTTGTCTTGCACGGGAAGATTTGGTATGACACGTGTAGAACTTAGTCTTACACGGAAAGGAAATATGCAGAGCTTGTCTTGCACAGAAAGATATATGGTATCTGGATATGCGGGACACAAGGATAGGGTTTCTAAGGATTATGGAAGACATAAGGGGCTTGATGAAGCTTCTAGTGTTTTTGGAACACTTAAGTGACTTAGTGCATGCGGTAAAGTACTCGGTGCTCGTGGAGTGCTCGAACGTTGTGGAGTGCTTGAATGTTAGATGGATGAACGAGATGTACATCGTGAGATAATGAGGATAATCCCTTTGTTTTTTTTATTTTTTTATCTTTTTATTTTTTATTTTTGGGCATCCCAAGTGCACCCAGTGCTATGCAAAAATGCCACGTGTGGACCGCCACACGGATAAAAGCACGGTGCTTTTAGGGCACCTAATGAATTTCGTGAAATGGTCGCGTGTGTACCAACACACGGATGGAGTTTGACGCTTTGAAGGTCTATGAGATGATATGAAATGATCACATGGGGCCGGCCCATGGACAGAGTTCTGATGCTTTTGAGCGTATGAAATGAAATGATGTTGTAAGCGAGTCATGTGCCATAGGAGACATGGACAGAAATTCGGCATTCGAGGAACACCTTTTTATGATTTGGTGATGTTATGGACCTATATGTATACTAATTGGGCACTCAGGGAGTACCTTGAACGATATATTAATGTCATGAAGTAACCCGATGTGGATCACAGTGCTATATGATGTTTGTGATGAATGGATATGATGTCATGGAATGCATCGTGTGGATTATCACACGAAAATATACCTAGGACCATTGTGGTTTCTATTGAATGAAATGATTTTGTGGGATGGCCGAATGCAATCCGATGCATTGGCAAACATGAGTATTTTGGGATACCCGATATATGATCGAATGATATGATCGTGGTGGGCGTCCTTGGAGTGCCCCTAATTTAATTTAGGTGATATGTCGTGAGTGCCTATGACACACAAAATGCAAATGACTGCACAAAAACGTGGTTAGGATGCATGACATACATAATGATGTTATGTATGCTATGTGAAAAATGCTAATCACACAAATATAATGTTATGGCTAAAAAAGAAATGGTTAGTATGAATAGCAAGCGAGTGATTTAATGATTTCACATGAAAATAAAATATACGTGGCTGCATAAAAAATGTGGATTAGGATGCATGACATACGTAATGATGTTATGTATGCTATGTGAAAAATGCTAATCACACAAATATAATGTTATGGCTGAAAAAGAAAGGGTTAGTATGAATGGCAAACGTATGATTTAATGATTTCACACGGAAATAAAATGCTAATGGCTGCATAAAATATGTGGGTTAGTATCACACACAAATGCTTTATGAATGGAAAATGTTAATTGTGTATGGTATGTCATGTGTATGGAAAATGTTAATCATGGTATGTTGTGAAAAGTATGTCGAGAAACATGTAACACGTAACACACGAAGCGAATTCTTCCAACCTTATTTCTCCAAGTGTGGTCGGTCTTAAAAAAATTCTAACCGAGTCCTAGGCGGGGTTCACTTCGATCACCAACAGGGGGTGATGAAGGCGCGATTTTATTATTATTCACATAATTATTTTGGTATCCTAAGGGAATCCAACTAGAGCTGCCTATATGAGTTCGGTCCAAGTCGGGTTACAAATGAAGGTTCCCATAGCAAAATATACTCCTCACTTCTCCCCACTCAAGGGTCCGAACGAAGGGGTTCGTACAAGGCTATGAGTGGTGTTTCGTATCCATGCCCCTAAGACCAAGAGGAACTTAGGCGACACCTCAACAATCCACCAGGCTGAAAATGGATATTAAATCTAATGCAAGCATGTCTAGCTAAGGATGCAAAATGAAATACCAATCAGGAATCATCCACCTTATTTTAATTAGACACTTTTCAGGGCTTGTCAAATTCTTTTAAATTTTTAAGAAAACTTTTTTAAGAAATCCCCAGCAGAGTCGCCACTGTGAGCGGACGACGCGTTTTCTACGGGACGCGAGACTCCCTTTCAGAAGGGGCGCCACGATCTCGGGCGGGCCCCTCCCTCGCGTGGGTTTTTTATAAATGGAAATCCACGTTTTGGAAAATAAATGGAATTAATACATAAAAGAACCGAGACCTAAGCCTCGATGAATATTGTAGAGTTGCCACCCGGCTCAGCTCAACCGGGAAATTCTTAAGGTAGCTGAACCGGACGAACGACAGCTACACTATCCAGAGATTCGGGTCCGGACAAGTCCCTTATTTCATGTCTAATTAAAATAAATATTGGCAATGTTCTCAAATGGTATTTCAAAATCTAAAGTGAATTTTATTGAATATAAAAGGCATATAGCACGCATACAAATAGAGTGAAAAAAAATTAATTAAATTATTACAACCCGATCGAATAAAGGATAAAAACTCTCGCCTCACTTTTACAAGCGCCTAGTATACACGAGAATCTAGAAAAATACAATCACCTAGGATACACGATTTAATCTATTAAATTACATCCAAAATGGAAATAAAAGAAATTAAAACCTGCAAAACAGAGGGTTAGCACAACTTATACGGCACGCCACAAGTTAGACTCAAACAGACAGAATTGGGAAATCAAGAATTCGGGGGCATGCATTTAGAGGATAACCGGGTTGGCTCGGCCAGCCGGCCCGGTTAGACCTGGAAAACATTTTGAAACGTTAATGTATTTTTAGTTTTGTGGGAAAATCATTTTGAAAACAATTTTGTCGGTTTACATGCATAAAGGTAACAATACCTAAAACCTTCGTTTTGCTATGATTTCTGGGTGTTTTGGTTGATTTCTGCTTAAAACTCATACTTTCTTGGCTTGCTGTTTCTAAAAAATAAGAACAGTCGTACGACTGTTTTTGTTACAAAGAATAGCGGCATGACTGTAATTACAGTCGTGTCATTCAAACAACAGTCGTACGACTGTTCTTAGTTTTCCCTGCTTTATCTTTTCATTTACATAATTTTGGCGATTTTCTATATTTGGATGAATTACAGTCGCACGGCTGTAATTACAACCGGGCGATTGTAATTCTCGTCCAGGAGCAGAATATTCAGAAAATCCATAAAAAATTTCCAAAAATCATAAAAATTCAGAAAAATTAGAAAATCATCAAAAATGAATTTTGTTGTGTGCATTCACTACCTTAGATTTAATTTTTGAGGTTATTGCATCTAGAACAATGTAACGACGGAGACCCGAATTTCCCGAAAACCAACCCACCTCGCATGCTAAATTAAAGTAAACCGGAAAAAGAAAATGTTTTCAAAATGGTTTTCTCACAAAACAAAAATACAGGGACGTTTCAAAACTGTTTTCCAGGTCTAATCAGGCCGGCTAGCCGGGCCGACTCGGTTACCCCCTAAATGCATGCCCTTGATCTCTAATTTCCCAATTCTATCCAGTTTGAGTCCTATTTGTGGTGTGCTATAAATTGTACTAACCATCTGTTTTGCAGCTTTAATTTCTTTTTATTTTTATTTTTAATGTAATTAATAGGTTAATTCGTGTATTTTAGGTGATTGTAATTTTTAGATTCTCGTGTATTTTAGGCACTTGTAAGGTGAGGACGAGAGCTTTTGTTTTTATTCGATTGGGTTGTAATAGTTTATTTATTCATTGCTTTTTATTTTATTTTATTTGTATGTACGTTGCATGATTTAATTTAATAAAAATCCACTTTAGAAATTTAAAATACCATCTATGAACATTGGCCGAATTTATTTTGATTAGAATTGAAATAAGGGACTTCTCCGGACCTAGATCTCTGTAAAGTGTAGCGGCCTTTATCCGGTTCAGTTACGTTGTATTTTCCCGGTTGAGCTGAGCCGGGTGACGACTCCTACACTCTCTATCGAGACTTATGTCTCGATTCTTTTATGAAACAATTTGATTTTCCAAAAAACCGAATTTCCATTCCAAAAAACCCCGCGAGGGAGAGTTACGTTTCGAAAAACGTCGTCCGCTCACAGCATGTGTATATACTAAAAAATTTTTATTAGAAATACTTTAATTAAATTTGAAAACTAAAAGATAAATTTTTTACTTATAAATAACGATAATTTTGTATTTTCTTATGCATAAATAAAGGAAATGACTAAAGAGTTTATTAAGAAAAAAACTTTAAGACCTTAAAGTATATATATGGACCGACTATAATTTTCCTCATAGGATACCAACTATCACATGTCTCACATTGTGCACCAACTAGCACCACAGGCAATGGCTGCTGGTAGTGGATTTTGCTGCCGGTAGCCTCGTTGTGCCAGTAACAACCCTGATTTTTTTTAAAAAAACATCAAAAGAAAAAAAATCACAACACAAACAAAAAATCAAGATTCTTTTAGAAACATTAAACACAAATACAATTTATATAAGTAAATTGCAGATTATAAGAACTGGAAATGAAATAAATTTAAGAACAGAAATAAGACCAAAATACTTTTCAACCTTAACAACCAAATAAGCAGTAGAGCCGAGGCTTGAAATCGCAGTCTCCTTAAGACAATTATCTGCCCGTTGTTGGCGATTTGTCTCCCAGGATATAACAGCTCTCAAAAGTGAACTCAATTGTGCAAGACAAACTATCACTGGAAAGAACAAAATTGGAAAGCCTATTATAAAAGAATCATAATTGCAGAGCAGGAGGAAGGAAATTTTGAAATTCTAGTGTTTCTACAACTGATGGAGAGGAAGAAGAAATAGGCTAATTAAGGGAATTAATTGGATTAATGACATTTAATTGGGTTAATGATATTTAATTGGATTAACTCTCTTATTAAGAGAATTTATTCTGCAGTTTTATTTTTCATTTAAAAATAAAACTGACAGAAATTTGAAGAGGCTAAAAAAAATTTTCTGGAGAAAATTAGTCAGACCGGAGCAAAAATTAGGCAGGCCCATAATGGCCCAATTCGGTCCGGCATTCGCGATGCCCACATCGTATGGGTGTGCATTGGCCTTTGAAGGCTCGGGGCTAGGATTTGCACCCCCCTACACGCGCAAGAGAGAGCCTTTTGGCTTATACAAGTTAACATCTTACAAAAGTGTGTTTCAATATAAACACCTTTTTCACATTATATTTTTCCCATGTGGGACAAGTTAACATGGGCCAATTTTCTCCAAATATTCCATTTCATTAGGCTAACTTTGAGCAACAATTTCTCATTCGCTACTTTTCCGTTTTGGGTAAATTATATACCGTTGGGAAGTTCATATTACATACTATACAATTGATTTAATACACTTCCTTTTCATAATATAATTTGGCCCAAAGTTGACAAATAGTCGCTAATACATAACCCAATATTTGTCAAATTTCCAACAATCCCCCACATGAATGAAATTGATTGATGAACAGAAAGATCAAAATCAAAGTGGTAACAGTAAACTACAGTCGATATTTGTATAGGATAGGTAGGCATCAACCCTTGAACCTTCCCTTGGGCTAGTATATTTAATTTACTGGCTAACTAGTAGACAAGATATCCTTGAACTATTCTGCCATTTATGTAAACGATGATATACCTCAGACAAATACCAATATAACACAATTTTTGGTTCTCATGGTTATGTCCGTTATGGTCATGGACATCTCCTGGTTCTGCAAGAGTTTCAAATAACTAAGCCCCATTAGTCTTTTTTGACGCGACCCCACTTCACTCTCACATAGGTGATCTCTTTTGCTTAAACTTTTGAAGCACAAAGAATCATTAAAAGCATAGCTTAACCTTCCATGTTTTATGACTGTTCACATCGTAGAAATGGACAAAGGTTTGACCCCCATAGTGACCTCACAAGGTCTATGCATTTAGGTTGTCCTATTGAACCTAGATCTTGGAATCTTCAGTCAACAAGGTTGGGTTTTCCTTCACATAGTGCCTTAAATATTCATGGGCTTTAGTCCCATTCCCCTTGATGTCTTTTCAACTTGATCTCAATTTAACCTTTTGGTTAGCGGATCCACAGTGTTATCCTTTAACCCTACAAAGTCAATAGAGATAACTCCCGTTGAGATCAGTTGTCTAATGGTATTATGACGACAACGCATGTGTCTCAACTTACCGTTGTACATAACGTTCTGTGCTCTTTTAATCGCTACTTGATTATCACAATGTATACAAATTGCGGGCATAAGCTTTGGCCATTCTGAAATATCTTCTAAGAAATTCCGTAACCATTCAGCTTCCCCTCCGGTTTTATCCAAGGCTACAAACTCAGCTTCCATAGTAGATCTAGTTATAATCATTTACCTTGAGGATTTCCAAGACACTGCTCCTCCTCCTAGAGTGAACACGTACCCACTTGTACCTTTAGAATTCTTGATGTCAGCTATCCAACTGGCATCAGAATATGCTTCTAGTACTGCAGGTTCTCTCATATAGTGTAAAACATAATTATGATTATATCGTAAATACCTTAGTATTCTCACGATAGCTACCCAATGAATCTTTCCTGGATTACTCGTATATTTGCTTAAACTACTTATAGTGTAAGCAATATCAGGTCTTGTACAACTCGAAAGGTACATCAGACTACCTATAACCCTAGCATATTCCACTTGGTCTATGCCTTCACCTTTTTTTTTGGACAAATGTTGACTAATGTCTAACGGAGTTTTGGCTATACCAGAATCATCCTTGTTAAACTTATCAAGTATCTTGTCCACGTAGTGTGACTGAGTTAAAATGAGACTGTTGGGTGAACGTTTAACTTGGATGCCTAAAATCACATCCGCCAGTCCCATATCTTTCATGTCAAATCTATAATTTAACATGTTCTTGGTACTCTTTACCATCTTCTCATTGCTTCCCACAATAAGTATGTCATCAACATACAAGCATATGATAACATATCCTTCAGTTGTAGTTTTGACATTAATACATTTGTCACACTCATTGATACGATAGCCATTATCATGGCATCATCAAACTTTTTGTGCCATTGTTTTGGTGCCTGCTTTAAACCGTATAAAGACTTCACCAATTTACAGACTTTCCTTTCTTAACCTGGAACTACACAACCTTCAGGTTGTTCCATGTAGATTTCTTCTTCTAGATCTCCATTCAGGAAAGCTATCTTCACATCTATTTAATGTACCTCAAGATTCCATAGAGTGGTAGTAGCAAGTACGATCCTAATGGATGTTATTCTCGACACTGGAGAATAAGTATCAAAGTAGTCAAGGCCTTCCTTTTGTCTATAACCTTTTATAACCAAACAGGCCTTGTACTTATCAATTATTCCATCTACTTTCAATTTCCGTTTGAATATCCATTTAGAGCTTAGTGGTTTAGTCCCGAGAGGAAGATCCACTAATTCCCAAGTATGATTTTGCAAAATAGAATCAATCTCACTCCTAATGGCTTCTTTCCATAAAGGACTTTTCGTTGAGCTTACAACTTCTTTGTAAGTTTGTGGTTCAGCCTCTAACATGTAGGTTAGAAAATCTGGACCAAAAGATTTTTCCACCATTACCCTTTTACTTCTTCGAGGTTCAACCTCTATGTCCATCTCATCCTCTTCTCAAAGATCTTGAGCATTCTCTTCAACCTCTTGTTGAAGTTCTTCACCATTCTCGACTTCGTCAAGTTGACCATCTTGACTGTTGTATTCAACAGTCTCACGAGACCGTTTAGATCCCGACCCCGCATCGTTTTGTTTGCATGGAAACACTTTTTCAAAGAACAAGGCGTCCTTTGACTCCATTAATGTATTCTTGTGTATTTTCAGGTTTTTAGATTCATGCACAAGAAACTGATATGCGTTACTGTGTTCCGCATATCCAATGAAAATACATCCAATATCTTTGGGCTTATTTTCATTCTCTTAGGTAATGGGGCCATTACCTTTGTAAGACAATCCCACACTTTCAAGTAATTATAGGAAGGTTTTCTACCTTTCCATAATTCATAAGGGTTTTTGTCTTGTTTCTTACGGGGTACCTTGTTTAAAAGGTAATTTGCTGACAACACAGCATACCCCATATGTTTTGTGGTAACCTAGAACTGGTTAGCATCACATTCATCATTTCTTTTAAGGTACAATTCTTGCATTCAGCTACACCGTTAGATTGAGGAGAGTACGTTGGTGTTACTTCCTGAATAATACCATGTTGGGAGCAAAACTCACCAAATGGTGCAACATATTCACCACCATGACCACTTCTTACCACCTTAATCTTTTTATTAAGTTGGTTTTCTACTTCTTGCTTATAAAGAACAAATTTCTCTAAAGCCTCATCTTTGCTTTTAAGCAAATACACATAACAGTATTTGTGCTATCATCTTTAAAGGTAATAAAATATTTATTTCCTCCCCTTGATTGAACAAACTTCAAGTCACAAATATCTGTGTGTATAAGATCAAATGGTTCTGAATTTCTTTCAACAGAATGAAACGAAGATCTTGTCAATTTTGTCTCTACACAAATTTCACATTTATGGTTTTTATCAATTTGAAACATGGGGATATGATTCAAGTTAATTAAACATCACGACGTACCAAAATTAACATGTCCAAGTCTACTATTCCATAAATTAGAAGACTCAATAATATAAGCAGAAGAAACATTATTCTCATTCATTTCAATTGAATTTGATTTACAAGAGATACAATTAAATTTGAACATCTTATTACATTCATATCCCTTGCCCACATATATACCCCTTTTAGACAAAATAAATTTCTGAGACTCGAAAACCATCTTGAAGCCATATGAGCTCAAGAGGCTCCCAGAAACCAGATTCTTCCTCATTTCAGGAACATACAAGACATTTTATAGCTTCATTTCTTTCCCAGAAGTCATTTTCAGAATGACAGTTCCATGCCTCTTGATCTTTGAAGTAGCAGAATTGCCCATGTAAAGATTCCCTCATTTCTTTGTAAGAGTCAATCCAGCAAAAGACCCTTTATCACAGCAAATGTGGTGTGTAGCACCAGTATCAAGCCACCATTCTCGTGGGTTCAAGTAAATCAGGTTGACTTCAGAAATCAATAGACACAGATCGATGTCAGACACATCTTTAGCAATTTCTTCCATAACATTTGACTCATTTTTGTTGACCCTTTTTGGCAGCCTACAATCAGAGGACTTGTGTCCTATTTTGTTGCAATTCAAGCATTTCTCATTAAACTTTGGTCTCTTGGAAATGCCTTTTTAGGTCCCAATTTGGACTTAGATCCAGCAGGCTGTTTGCCCTTCTTGGGGTCTTTCTTGACCTCCACAACATTGGCTCTAGCCATAGCTTGATTAGCAGCAACAAAAGATTTCCTTTCTGATCTTGTATTATCTTCCTCAATACGAAGTCAGATAATTAGATCCTCAACTGACATATCTTTCCGTTTATGCTTGAGATAGTTTTTGAAATTACTCCAACTAGGTGGTAATTTCTCAATGATTGCAGCCACTTGGAAGGTTTCACTAGTCTCCATCCTTTCAGCTTGCATCCCATGGATCAAAAGCTGGATTTCTTGCACTTGACTTATAAAAAATTTGGAATCAATCATTTTGTAATTAAGGAACTGGCCTACTAAGTATTTCTTCGCACCAGCATCCTCAGTTCTGTACTTCCTATCCAAGGAGTCCCACAATTCCTTTGCAGTTCGTTTAATAGTGTAAACCTCATGCAAATTAGAAGCTAATCCATTCAGAATGTGGTTTCTACAAAGAAAATCCAAATGATTCCAACCATCAATAGCTAACTGAATAGAAGCATCCATCATAGCCTCAGGTACAACATGAGGATCTTCTTTCAGCAACCTATGATTTTGCATCCTAGCATTTTCTGCTGCCACATCTTAAAATTCATTTTGTTGAATTTTTCCGGTCTTTCAGGCACTATTACTGGGTATGAACACAAACCAGCTATAGGACCGTTAGGCATAACAAGCCCAGAACCACTCGGACCATTTTGTCTATGTCGGTTATTCTGGCCTTGGCCAGTTTCAGAACCATTGCCTCCAATAGGTGGGACAATATCAGCCATTTTTCAATCTGAAATTTCAAACAAACAAAGTTAGTGAAATTCCAGAATCAACAAATCAAATACAGAAAATAAATCACAAAATTAGAACTGTTAATATAGAACAACAAATGTTTGAACAGTCCAACAGAATCCAGTAATAGGTCCAAAGAATTTATCCAAATGTCTAGGTATAAAATATCCAGAATGTCAAGGTATTAAATATCCAAAATGTCAAGGTAATCCTACAAAACTTAACTAAGTACTACGTATAATTGTCTTAAGAATGTTAGAAACATTAAACACAAATACAATTTATATAAGTAAATTGCAGATTACAAGAACTGGAAATGAAATAAATTTAAGAATAGAAATAAGACCAAAATACTTTTCAACCTTAACAACCAAATAAGCAGTAGAGCCGAGGCCTGAAATCGCAGTCTCCTTAAGATAATTATCTGCCCGTAGTTAGCGATTTATCTCCTAGGATACAATAGCTCTCACAAGCGAACTCAACTGTGTAAGATAAACTATCACCAGAAAGAATGAAATTGGGAAGCCTATTATGAAAGAATCAGAATTACAGAGCAGGAGGAAGGAAATTTCGAAATTCTAGTGTTTCTACAATTGATGGAGAGCAAGAAGAAATAGGCTAATTAAGGGAATTAATTGGATTAATGACATTTAATTAGGTTAATGATATTTAATTGGATTAACTCTCTTATTAAGAGAATTTATTCTGCAGTTTTATTTTTCATTTAAAAATAAAACTGACAGACATTTGAAGAGAATAAAAAAAAATTTATGGAGAAAATTAGTCGGACCAGAGCAAAAATTAGGCAAGCCCGTAGCGGCCCAATTCAGTCCAGCATTCACGACGCCCACATCGTACGGGTGTGCATTGGGCCTTTGAAGGCTCGGGGCTAGGATTTGCACACCCCCCTACGCACGCAAGATAGAGCCTTTTGGCTTATACAAGTTAACACCTTACAAAAGTGTGTTTCAATATTTTTCCCATGTGGGATAAGTTAACATGAGCCAATTTTCTCCAAATATTCCATTTCATTAGGCTAACTTTGAGCAACAATTTCTCATTCACTAGTTATCCGTTTTAGGTAAATTATATACGGTTGGAAAGCTCACATTACGTACTATACAATGATACTAATCATTTGATTTAATAGGCTTCCTTTCTATAATATAATTTGGCCCAAAACTGATAAATAGTCACTAATACATAACCCAATATTTGTCAAATTTCCAACAGATTCGAATAAACCAACATACAATCCAATTTTTAGTTTATGAAAATCATTGGGAAAAAATCATAAACCCAATGCCAAGAGGATCCTAACAAAAAAATCATCCAGATTCAAAAACAAAAGGGATCCAACCAATTAAGATTTCATCAAAACATAAGCCTGCTCTGATATCACTGTTGGGATTCGTCCTCAAAAAAAGAATCAAAAGCAGCGGAAACTATTTTCATTTTTCTAGAACCTATATCTAGGAACTTATGTGGATGAAATCAAAATCAAAATTTGAAGAGAATAAAAGATCAGATCTCACCTTTTGTGTCTCTTCTAGAGACTGTTGAAGAACCAAGCTAGATTCCCTCCACGCTCACGTACACAGAACGCCTTTGGAACCAAGACTCGTGCTAGCGTCAAATCTAGAGAGCAAAGGGAGGGGGGGATTTTTCTAGTTAGAAAAATTAGAGTTAGGAGTTGACTCTCTTAAGTGTGTTTATATCGTGTATAAACCCTAGGTCTAATTAATTTACTTTGGATTAAAATTAATTTTCCAATTGATTTAATTTTGTGTACATAAATTAAATTAAATCATATCATATGATATAATTTATAACATCTTAATTAAATACAATTGGTCTATTAAAGTTAATCCAATAATTAATTAGACTCAACTTTAGAAATAATATATATATATATATATATATATATATATAAATTTAATTTCCAACTAGGAAATTAATTCATTCAATTAATTCTATGAGATAATCAATTTCAATTAATTAAATTATTTTGATAAATACAATTGATCTATAATTCAATTAATTACTCTCCCGCAAGTTAATATACTTCGAGTATATAAGTGATATATTAAGTGATGGTTTAAATGTTCAATGCATATGATCTTGTGGGCTCATCTTTATGTTGATAGTGGGTCCATGGTCCACAGACTATAGTTGGGCTCTGACAAGCCATTACAGCACCCAATTAAGACGGAGACTGCAATCTAATAGAAGTCATAACCCTATAGTATAACTTATATGCCCCATGTTATTGAAGCGGAGTCCAACACGAAAGCATGGTATTATCACCCTTTTTTGTATCCGGACATTTACTTGATGCCAAGTGAACTGATGCTCCGAAATAAGCTCCAACGTATTTGGGTGTGGCCACACTCTTATCAGTCTCACTCATCAAGGGGCTGGTGATATCTTCTCAATGAATCATTGAGTGATATATCCCTTCTACACATTTATAGCCTTGTCATATTCACTGACACACCCAACCGTGTCCATACTTAGTGCCCTATTACAGGCCCTTTAGGTGCATGTCAAAGTGTGTGAGTTCACATGCAATTCCAAAATGTTCTCAGGTCGAAGGATCCAATATAAGTACTACACAAGAATCAATTGTGATACTCTACCATGTGGATTTCTCGTTAGTATATCTATCCAGTACCATGTCCCATTACATATATCCATGTACCTGATTGACAATCCATGTACTATGGCCTGTAAGACATTGCCATACAATCAAGCTAATGCTAGTCTTATGTTTCATTCATTCCTATGACTGGAATAGACTAGAGATGGCTTTATTGTTATATTGTTTCCCTATTCATGGTCACACTGCAAACTGCATGACACTTGACAATATGAATATAGATATGATTATTGGATACTCTATATACATTCATTACACAAGTGATAAATTAAATAGATTGCGCCTTTATTTAATAACACAAATGTATAATACATTAATCCATAAAGGGTCTAGCAATGTATACTACAAATCAAGGACCAATGCTTTGGGACTAGGGCATTTCCAACAAGGTGTCCTAATAGTTTGGACTAGAGTTAAATGTTTAGGTACATTGTAACTTATACTTTCGTATGATGTTAAATTGATATGTTTGTCAAATTAAATGACATGTGTTTCTTTTAAAAGAAGAAAACACCATAGCACCTATTAAGGCATACATGTGCTTTCACAACCACCAAGATGGAAAAGATGTGATCTTAGCTTTTCCTACCGTGAGACTCACTTCGTGAAATAAATTTTTCTTAATATTAATCTATCCTTATGATCTTTAATTATTTCTAGAAACATAATTTGATGTGGCTACTTGGAAGGATACCATTAAGGGGCTATGTAAAAAATTCAGCCTAGCCGGCCCAACTAAATAAGCGAGTTAAATTATGCAGAAAGAATTTAGTAGGAAGGGAAGATTTTCTTGGATTCACATTTAATGTTTCTATCTTTCACCACCATGGTAATTATGTATTGGTACATAACTGTGATAATAGAAAATTGTAAAAATCAAAGAAAGTACAGTGAATGTGAAAAGAAAATCTAGGATAAGACATACAATAACCCTATTTACTTGAGGAGAATATATATCCCTAACAGGTGTATACAATCCTCTATTTTAATGAGAGACTGTATATCCCTAACAGGTGTAAAGCAAGTAGCTCTCAAGTGTAAGCTGGTTGCACGAACTATTTACAATAAGAAGAACAAAGATAATAGAAAGTGTTCTATTATGTGCGAGTGGGAGATGTAGGAATTATATCAGGTTTAAAGTTATAGTCCGCCCGTAACTTTGATGGATGGATAAATACAATTCAAATAGAGATAAAATTATCTAAGGTAATTAGGATTTGTCCTACTACTAGAGTTTGAATCTGATTGGGATTGTCTCATTCACCTTCAATAAAAGATAGCAATGAATCAAAATACAATGACCAACTAAGACACAAATCAGTGCTTGCAAGTTTTGTCTCTAGCTCCCTCTGACTGAAATTTCTTTGTGAGATTTTCCCTTTGTTCTTCGCGTATCTAGGTCATGGATTTATCGCTTACTCTCCCATAAGCAACTGACGTGGAGTAATCGTGACCGATAATATAAGTCCGTGGTTCAAGATCTTTTCCTCTACAAATCAATCTCGAATAATATGTGCTATAAAAGGTAATCTGATCACCTTATTCGGATATTTAGGTGAATATATTCATCATAACTTGAGTAGAACAATGTTAATATATTTATCATAACTTGAGTAGAACAATGTTTTGCCAAATATGGGAAGTAGCTTCTTTGACCAAGAGAAAGTTGTATCTTCATCGATAAGAACAAAGGAATTTTTTTATGATGAAGTCTTGCTGATGAAACTATGTTATCACTAGAGATTATGATTCTCGTAAACTTTGAACAAACACATGAGTCAATGTGGGAAAGTACAACTTTCTTTGTTCGCGCGAATGTTTTCATTTGCTATAATAACAATGATGGCTTTAAAATCAAAAAATAAATAAATGTTACATGAACTTGTTTTTCGCTTAGATAGGGCAATAACATGGCTAGTAAAGCAAGTTAATAACCAATAGTTGAGATACATTTGATCAATTGTTATTTGTTTTAAATATATTTTCTTTAATTTATTTTTCATCTTCAAAACAATATCAGACGCTGCAAATATGATCTTTCACATTGCAAACCACAATCTTCAATTTATATGGGTGTGAAACATAAGGGTCTTTTTTTTTTTTTAAGAAATTAGTAGAATAGTCAAGATTTAGAAACAATCTAATTAAATATCAATCATTTATTAATATTTTATCAACTATATCTAATAATTATTGTAATGCCAATTAATTACTATTTCTTAATATATCATTTCAGTTGCCATAATTCAATTTATTATGGCAAAAAATTTATCATAATTACTAGCAAATTTTTTTAGTTTCCATGTTACTTTAACTTATAATAGTAGTCGATGGCCCGTGCGATGCACGGATTTGTTTAGTACTTTATAAATGTAAATTTGGTTTATTTTGATTTATTGCTTTTTTTATTACTTTTTATGCAATTTATTGATTTATATAAATAATTAAATAACTCATAAACATATTATGAGAAGAGTGTGATAATTAATATCAAATTTTATTGGTTAATATTATCAATATGAAAGATAATTTTTCTTAGTTTTGGTTTTAATTTCAAATTTTAATTTTTTCGTAATAACCGAATTGAAGATGAAAAGATAATAACAATGACTAATTAAAAAAATATGTGAGATATGATGATAGAAATCTATTGATACATTTAATGAAAAACAAAGGAACTACAACATATACAATATAAGTATTTCTTATAAACAAATATTGAATTTTAATTATACCCATTTGGAAAAACAATATATATAATAAAGAGTTAAAATTATTGAAAATTTAAGTAGTGGAACTGTTTTGATAAGTAGATTTGGAAGATTAATACATAGAGATTAAACTACTTTAGTAGTTTTATATATATATAAAGCTACTACTTTCCACTTAGCAAATTCAAATAGCTATTTTCCATTTTAGCTAATTAATTTCCTATTTAGTAATTTCAACGATAATTGCTTGATTGTGATATTATGAAAATTAAAGAAAGAAAATGAAATAATGTTCGATGTATTGAAATCTTTTTATATTTTGATTAATTAATATTTAAATGAATAATAGATTATATATTTCTATCTTTTTAAATATTTTCCATTTATTAATATCTTGAACACAAATATACCGGTAATACTTTAAAATTTGCAATAAATTTTAACTAAAATAATATTTAATTACCTTTCTCGTAATGTAGAACTTGTTTTAAAATAATATTTAATTAATATTTTTACTAATTTAATATCTAGATTAATTAATAATTAAAAAAGTATAAAAATTATACTTTATATAATATATAAATTAAAATAATTTTAAAAAATTAAGAATTTGACACCTTAGCATGATTTTTACTACTTTAGTAGATATAGATATAGAGCTAATTTTCCACTTAGTGATTTAAACAGTTAACTTTTCATTTAGTTAATTATTTTTACAGTTAGTAATTTCAATAGTAATTTTTTGATTACGATAATAGGAAAATTAAAGAGAGAAAAGGAAAGAATCTTGCATATGAGATATTTTAATATTTTGATTAATTAATGATAGATTATATCTTTTCCTCTTTTATATTGTTTTCCATTTATTAATATCCTAAGCACCAATCTACCTGTAATATTTTAAAGTTGATAATAAAATTTAGCTGAAATAATATTTAATTATCTTTTTCATTATGTAGAACTTTTGTAAAAATCATATTTAATTAATATTTTTTCTGAATTAATATATAAATTGACTAATAACTAAAAAGTAGAAAAATTGTAGCAATGACATGTGACTCCATTGTCGAATTATTGAAAAAAGAATTATTTCTGAATTTGTGTTTCATTAATATTTCCTAATTCCATTTGAGTTTTCAAAGTTAATATTACAAAATCGATTAGTTTATTGATAGTTTTTTTCTTAGAATATTATGAGTTGATTACATAGTAACACAAGGTTGATTTGTGGATTAATTGAATGTAATAAACTCCCATGCATACACCATTCTGAATCCATAAATCATTAGTTTATTGATAGTTTTTTCATAGATTATCATGAGTCGGTTACACATAAACATATGGTTGATTCATGAATTATTTGAATGTTATAAGTTCTCATTATTGTATTAATTTGTTTACTCATTGAACGTCTACTCATTGTCTTCCTTCAAATGTCTCTATAATAAATAAGAACTGCATTATCATCCATTAATTAGAAGTCGAATGTCGACTTAAATTTGAAATTTTGCAATATTTTTCATATAAGAGGGCTGATAAGTGATAAATATAACAATAATTTCAGGTATTAATTGGAATTAAATTAAGCTTTATTGAATTAATTTTAGCTAATTAAAGCTAATTTCAGGTTATAAAGAAATTTGGAGCAAAACTGTGAAAAATCTCGATAAGCAGGCTAGAAGAAGTTGGAAAGAACTATTGAAGAGAGAGAAAAAGATGACAGAATTTGGACTATGCTGTGGGCCCTTAGAGGAGTGGAAGAGAATATATAACTTGTCTTGAAAAGAGAGATTTGACTTTTGGAAAGATTTTACTTGTAAAGCTAGATTATTTTGAGTGGTTGTACTTTATATTATTTTATTTTGTGGTTATCTTTGAGCCACCTATGCTAATTACATTATTATTATTTTAATTTTTAGGGTATTTTAGTCTTTTGGGAAGTTCTATAAATACTCATTTTCTTTGTTAGTTTGAGAGCTTTTAGCTTTTAGCTCAATTTCTCTCTACTCTTGTAAAACTCTCTTCTTCTAATTAATTAATATTTTCTTTTAATTTTATTAAGGTTGTGTATGACTGAGTAGTCTGTCCAGCAGGCTCGAGCCAGCTTGGCTGGCATAAGTAAGTGACTTTTCTCTTTCTTTATTATGGGTATTATGTATGTGATGATTGTTTCTTGTTGTGCTTCATCTTTCTTTGATATTGATCACCTAATATGCTAGTGGTTAGGATGAGACTGAGAGGAGATTCTGAACCATGGAAATACCTTGAAACACATGCATGTTTGTTGCTGAAGAAATTCGAGTAGACTGCATGCTAGGGGTTTTTATCTTTGATAAAATGCTTGTAAGATCTTAATGCATGATTAAGTAGTCATCTACTGAAGAGATTCAATTAGGCTGCCTATCATAGGATCCATATGTTCGGAGGTTCCTAATGTGGTGATTTAAGAGTGAGATACCCTAGATCTATGTTTTGTAACCCTCCTCATAATGTTTAAAGAGAGAAATTTTACTAAAATTGTCTGATCTTTCTTGGTTTGAGTCTGCTGCCTTTTATCATTATTGTTGTTTATATTCAATTTTCAGCAATCTTAACTCTGCTTAAATATGTTTAGCCTATTTACTTAGTTTTATTTTAGAATTTATTTTAATTCATTGGAAGAAATTATATCTGCTTATTTGCTTAGAAATTTGAGATTGTTCATATCAATCCCTGTGGAAAACGATACTTGGACTAACCACCGTATTACAACCGACCTAGTGCACTTACTAGTGTCGCATTTGGGGACAACAAGTTTTTGGCGCTGTTGCGGGGAATTGAAAGTGAAAAATCTATAAATTTTTAAGTAAATCAGTAGTATTTAACCTGTTTGCTTCCTGTGTAGTTGTTATGTTCTGAGCAACCTCATGACAAAGGAAAAAAGCTGTAAATTTGATCCAACAAGCTACTGAACAAGCAACAGAACGGGGTTGAGCAAGCTAAAATAACATGGCAGATGACATTGTTGCCATGCCAAGACTCAAGGAGTATTCCAAACCTTCATCAATGGGACACATGTCGTGTATAGTGATACCAGATGAAGGACAAAACATTATGGAAATCAAAGCCTCCATAATTAAATTATTGCAAGTAATTTTTCAATTCAAAGGATTGC
Organism: Euphorbia tirucalli; assembly: GCA_039660915.1. NCBI lineage: Eukaryota > Viridiplantae > Streptophyta > Magnoliopsida > Malpighiales > Euphorbiaceae > Euphorbia > Euphorbia tirucalli. Next base: position 22,395,187 of record CM077639.1, read on the forward strand.
CAAATGAGAACCCAAATGATCATATTTACAAATTTCTTAACATTTGCAATACCTTTAAGACTAATCATGGTGTTTTTAATGATGTGATTAGGTTGAAGTTGTTCCCATTTTCATTGAGAGACAAAGCAAAATCTTGGTTCAATTCTCTACCACCGGAAACCATCACAACATGGGAGGAGATAGCTGAAGCTTTCTTGACAAAATATTTTCCACCTTCCAAGGTTGTTCGTATAAGAAATGAGATCTCTAGGTTCATCCAACTTGAAGATGAGTAACTCCAAGAAGCTTGGGAGAGATTCAAAGAGCTACTAAGAAGGGTACCAAATCATGGGTTGCCTATGTGGATGCAAATGCAAATATTTTATAATGAGTTGATCGATGAACACAAAATTCGACTTGAAGCCCTTACAAATGGTGACCTAGAAGAAATGGAACCAGAAGCAATCTACGCTCTTATTGAAAAATTAGCAAATACAAGTTACAAATGGCATTCAAGGAGTGATTATAGGAAAAAGAGTTTGAATTTTTCTGGAGCTGAGGTTGTGCAGCACCTTTCAAGGCAAGTTAAAGAATTATCCAAGTAAATGGGAAAAATGAGACTGTCTAATCTTTCAAAACAACCTCAAAACATATATGGACAGTCTATTTTCCAGCCCCAACAATTCAAGTAACCTCAACCTTTGTTCAAGCAACCTCAATCTCCATTCCAGCAACCTCAAAGACACTTCTTGCAACATCAGTAATCTCAATCACCATTCCAGCAACCTCAACATAACTTCCAAATGGATGAACCTCCATGAGAATCTAAGAAACCTGACTTGGAAGAGATGATGATAAAGTTTATGAAGTAAACACAAGCTTCAATCAACAACTTGGAGACCCAATTCCAACAACTAAACAAGATTGTGATTTCAAAGAGTGAAGGGGTTATTCTAAGCAGCACTAAGCCCAATCCTATGAAGGAGTCCGAAGCAATCATGCTAAGGAGTGGTAAGGTTATTGATAATTCTAACAAGGTTATTGTTGATGATTTTTATGATGCAGGTAAGCAAAATGAACAAGTATACAAGCAACTTACAGAGAACCAAGAGCAACCTACTGCTACTATAGAACAACCTCAACCTGATCCTATTCAAAAGGAGCTTACTCATATTCCACCATCAGTTGACTCTTCTCAAGAAGAAGTTTTTCCAAAAGATAAAACTTTTCGAGTGTACCAACATAAGATTCCATTTTCACTAAGAAGAAGACAACATCAAATGTATAAGGAATTTGAGAAGTTTCATGATGACCATGATCAAGAAAGATTAGAAGATAAGGAAAAAGCAGTTGAGATGGATATGAAAGGAAAAATAGACTGCTCAACAATTCCAATGAACGAGCTGCCTATATTTTAACCTCAAAATAGTTTGTCCAAGAAACCTAGTTCCATTGAATCCTTCTTTATTAAAAAGCAATTGCAAACAAAGTCATCGAGAGATATGGAAGTTATGAAGCAAAAGCTTCCATATATTAGTCCACCTTATTCATCATTTATCTATGAAACACCTTGAGAACAATGACCCATGGTGTCTGCTTCAAACACCAATTGAAGCAATTTATTGGGCAATCCCCAATTTTTTACCTTCTAAATATTTTATTTAGTAAACTTTTTTGTGTAAATATTTCTTCTAATAGTCTGTTTATTCTTCTTGTAGGTACTCAAGCAACCTGACGAGTATGGGGATGGCAACATGCAGTTCGAATTTTTAATTATACAAATAAATTTTTATACTTGTGTTGCATCTTATACTTAATTTTGATTTTTGTAATTTTTAAAAATTAAAATTTTTACAACCACACAATTATTTTATTTGGTAATTCTTTTTCAGTCCTGTCAGTCTGACTGTTTGACTTAATTTGATAAATTTGATAATCTCTTACCAAATATGAAATTATTTAATTAAGAGGAGACAAAAAGAAAAAGGCTGTAATTTTCCTCTCACTTGTCAAATCATTAGGAGTTAGTAGGGGTAATTAATTAAAGCATGGGTTATGAAAAAGAGATAAATATGAGGATTTGACACATGTCAAATTAAACCCCCAAATTTCTCTCTCTTTTCTTTTGGCCACCTAAATCTAGCTGTTTTCTTTCCCTAATGGCAGTTTTTGGTTTTTAATTTTTGAATTTTAAATTTGGAAAATTGTCCAACTCTTTTTCGCCCTAACTGTTCATCTCTTCCTTTTAGCCCTCTTTTTCCTGCAATTTTCTCTCATCTTTGCTTTAAAGTTTCAACCTCCACTGCTCCTGATAAGAACACTCCACAACCCAGTGAGAAGACTGCTCTAATGGAGGAGGACCAACGCTCCTCCCAATAGCTTGAAAAGTAACTCTTTGTTATTCTTCTCCTCTCGGTCTCTAATATGTTTCATTGCCCTCAGCCCTTGAAATTTCCAATTTCATGCCCTGCTCAGTAATTTTTTTCCTTTCCCTTTATAACTTTTATTTGTTTGTTGGATTGTTGCATTGAGGACAATGCAAGTTTTAAGCATGGGGATGGGAATGATAATTTTTATTGATGATTATGAATAGCCTGAAATTTAATTGATGCTTGAAATTGATGATATTGATAATGAAATTTATTGTTGCTTTGTTGAATATTGTCATTCTTGAACAAATGTTGCAAGCCCTCAAGTATTGTCTTTTATGTTTCTGTTTCTTGTCAAAATTTGTCAAAATTTTTCGATATTGTGTTTATCTAGTGTTGTTTGTAGCAGCAAAGCAAAAGCTTTTAAATGTTTGATTCATATGTGATCACTTGTAGAATGCATTGAGTTTGGAAACATGATGTTAGGTTTACATTTGTAGCTTGCATAAGCTAATTAAGCATTCTAGGACATAGGATTTTAATACTTTTCTCAACTTTTTAACTTGCTTAAGATCTACTGCAATTTTTAATCCTTTTTCAATGTGAGGATTAAGCCTATTTATTCTTTCTTTGATTCAGCCCATAAAATTGCTTTTCATTTCCAAATCTTTAAATAACCCTTTGAATCAATTTTATTAGCTTGAATTCTATGCTGAGTGAGCTTGCACAATCAACCTTAGCTAGAACTTTGTTTGGATAGTACTTGTCAAGACCACATGATTGTTCGCATGCATGATATGATATAAGCATTAGGTTTTTACCTCTTTAGCTTAAACAACCACCCTATTTTTGTGTTTCCCCATTGTAGATTAACCCTGTTGAGCCTTAGCTTATTTCTTGTTGTTAACCCACAAAATTGTTTTTCCTTAACCTTTTCACTTTATATTTTCCCAAAATTACCCAAGAATTTGCCAAAGAAATTCATTTTTTCATTTTGAGCAAGTAGTTGATCACTTGTTGTGTTGCTAAATTCTTGCTTTCTCAGTTTTTCAAGCAATTTGTGTTCTTAAAGCTTTACCCCTTTCCAAAAATCACAAGAATTTTGAAAAATCTTTCTTTCCAGCAGTGTCAGAGTGCAAAATTTAAATAAAATTCTCAAAGATAGAATCAATTCTTCAAAGTTTCTTTCAAATCTTTGATGTCTCTTTAAAATTCTCAATTTTCATCAATTGTGAGCCTGTTGTATGAATCAAAAATCAAGTTTGCAAGTCAATTTTCCTAAGCAATTATGCATCAGTATCTGAGATTGATTGCTTGTTTAATTAATTTATCTTTAAAAAAAAACTCTCAAATAATGTCCTTAATTGCCTGACACTTTATGGTTCATCTTTCCATATTTCTTGTAATTATTGCTCGAAATTCCTTGTGCAATTCCTTATTATATCTTTTGTTGTGCAACCCATTTCATATCTATGTTTGGATTGTTTGAGTTTTGGTGATGTTGCAATTGTTGAAGTTGCTTGTTTATGCATTTATCTTATGTTTCTTAGGTAATTCTTTTCCCCTAAATATATTTGACACATCCCCAACCCTAACCAAGTTACGACCCTGTTTGTAAAGTCATTTTGATTGTGTATGCTGTTTAATCTAAGGTGGTGGCGATGAGACCAATTATCAAGCGTATGGTCTAATGGTTGTTGTGCAAAGCTGCTGAATAATCTTAAAAAGTCTTACCCTACTATTTTAGAGTGATTAAGTGGCACCTTTGGTGAGGCAGTTTGATTGAAAGCTTGCTGAATTGTTGATTTAAGCAGTTTAATCCTCTGTCTTAGCTTGTTTCTGAAGTTGAAGCTTCTTGCTTGTGTGGGCTTGATATCTAGTTTTCTTAAGCTTTGTATTTTCCTTGTGATCATTGTGTTGATTCAAAGTTTGAAGTAATTGCTGCTGCTGCCACCCTTGTTTAAGTTTTTCAAGTGTTGTTTCTTTAAGTTCTCAAGTGTTTTTAGTGTTTTCTTTTCTTTTCTTATTGCTTGAGAACAAGCAATGTTCAAGTATGGAGAATAGTTTTTTTAATGGCCTTTTGTAAAATAGACAACATATAATCGCTTTTTTTTACTAATATTTTTGTATAAGACACAATCTGTATTATATAAATTTGTACATAATTCTAATTATTAAATTCACTTATATGTTACCTTTTTAAATTGATTTCTATATATTTATTTCTTCGTATTTCATAGGTTATACTTTCTTTTTTTAATATGTTCACCTGAATATAGTAAATTGTATGATGGTATTAATTAGTTTCCTTTTATGTAATCAATTGATATATGTTAATAATTTATTGAATGGGTTTGATATGTATTCAATTAGTTTAATAAGAGTTGATTTTCAATTCATTTCTTATTCTTCACTTTTGGTAAATTATTTTTTTCTTTTTTTAAACTTTTCTCAAATTAAAAATATCAAAGGACGATCATTTTGAAAATATGTGTAGGAAAATGGTGCAAATATTACAGGTTTTAATTATTGATTAATTAAACCCCTGAAACTTATCGTCCAATTAATTGCTATAAATTAAGTTCAAAGTGGCAACCAATAATCATGTTGAATTCTTTACCACAAAAAGAAATAATCATGTTGATTTGCTTTTATATTATTTACTTGGCCAAAAAAAAAAAAAATTGAAGTTTGCGTTCACGTATGGCAACATACAAACATGAAAAATGGAAGCAATGCACAATAACATTTTATTGCCAAAAGGTCCTACCGGGAGTCGAACCCAGGTCGCTGGATTCAAAGTCCAGAGTGCTAACCACTACACCATAGAACCATCGTGTGATTTTTTAAGTAAAATAAATTTTATCTATAAATTAGTGAACAGCAACTAGCAATTTTTACACACCAATTTAGCTATTAATTCCTTGACTAACCTATAATAAATGTTACATTTAACAACAAGATAAATGTCTATGCTAAAGTTTCATGTAATAACAAAATTTAAAAATTACTACTATATGTATATAAATGGCAAAAAAAAAAAAAAAAAAAAAACAAAAACTATATCAAATTTTACTACAAAATATACACAGCTACAATAAGCATTAACTTTTTTATTATTGCCTAAAGTAAAATTTCTATTTCTCATAGTGTAATCTTAAAATATTGTTCGAATTTATTACAATAATTAAAAAGGATGTTTTTAGAAAACAAAAGAAACAATTAAAACAGAAGCATTTTAATCCTTAAGAGAAGTCTTATGTATAACAAGCTGAATATTCAACTCTCATTGAGCTTGAGAGGAAGTGATAAGAATAAGAAAGACAAGAGGAATTATACCTCATGTATAACTGGAAAAACCGATTAGAAGGTTTCATTCTTCTTATAGTATTTGTATGCTACTTATCTTTTTTGATTTTGTAACTTGTATCAATACAATGTACATTAATTCTAATCTTTCAAAATCGTTGAAAAATTTTAGCATGGTATGGATGGACCTGACCACACAAGAACAATTTGAAACACATAGTACTAACATGTTAAGCATCTATAAGTCATGTCCACATGCACCCAAAACAAAGTTGGATTAATAATTGTGCCATGGTAATGGCAGTTGCAAGTGCAGTTGTAATAAACACCACAATTGCATGCAAATAATTTTGCAAAAAAAAAAAAAAAAAAAAAAGTAATGAGAATGTAATGTTTTAACCTCGATGGGTTTGATACCATGAAAGGAATGTATAGTCACATGATAAGTGAGTGGTCCAAATCATATTTATAAATAGATTTTTTTTTTTTTTTTTTTAATTTTTGTACACACACACACACACACACACACACACACACATATATATATATATATATATATATATATATATATATATATATATATATATGCATCATAAGTGTAAGTAGTAGATATGCATGTGCGAGAGAACTACTTTATCTAAGAGCTTAAATTGAGAAGTATATATGATTCAAAGAAAATGCTTTTAGAGATTAAAGTGTTTACAACACATACATTTTATCTAGTTTGTGTTGAAATTTTATTAACATATCGATTTGTTAGGACTCGTACTCCAAATCTCTCTGTCTAGAACATCCTCATACTAATTAACCAAAGTTCAAGAAAATAGAAAAGGTTAAAATTATTATACATCTATGTATCTAAATATACGAACTTAAGGTAATAATATCCCTACCTATAAAAAACAACAAGAAGTCAACAAATATGATGATCACTAACATTAGATAAATACGGCTTTAAATGGAAACTCTAGCTATTAATTAAATTAATATGCTTAGTCTAATTAATAGTTGATGAAACGAATAAAAAGGAAGAGAAAATGATAAATATTAAAATTTGGGCTTAATTTCACTCCTATAATTCTAACTATCACATGTTTTATATTGTAGTATACCAATTAAAATTTTGCACATAAACATACATAAACATGCATATAATCTCTCATTGTGGTACACATGACCTATTATTATAAGTTAATCGTGTTACACCACCATTTGATCATTTTTTTAACATAAAATCTGAGGGATACTATATTTAGAAGACTATTAATTATAATCTTATATAATTTCTTTCTTGTTTCTGAAAAATATAATTTCTTTTTCTTTTTTCTTTTTCTCTTCTCCCTTTTGTTGCTTCGTTAAATTTCTTACTTTATCCCTCTTAAAACTGCGAAAAGAGGAAATCCATTTTACCCAGTACCCAATTCAAGCTTAATTTTCCCAATTTCATTTCCCAGTCAATTTTATCCAAACCCCAATTAACAATTCGAGCTTAATTTTACTTTGCAATTTCATTAAAAATCAATTTCATCCAATACCCAATTTCATTACCCAAACAAATCTCGATCCAGTTGCCAGAAACTGAAGCGGCTTAAGCTCCATTGTTGCCCGTGAATCGTCAATGACAGTATAGCCCTCATTCTCTTCTAGATCGAAACTCAAGTCGCTTGAGCTCCGGTTAGAGAAGGTCTGGATCGAAATAAAAAACTCATTAGGTGATTGAGAAATTTGAAAAGTAAAGAGAATGAGGAAAACAGAAACTTGAGCCCTGGCATATGAACTTTGTTAAAGATAAAGGAGTTTAGAATAGAAAACAGAGGCAAGAACACAAATGTGCAGCAACTAAATGATGAACTTGGATGATCTTTTTATTGAGCTGAAGGTCTTCTTAAATACAACTGAAAAAATAACTAAAAATACGTAAAAGAAGGAACAAACCCACAATCAGAAAAACTCTCCTGAAACTAAGACAACCACTAACAAACCCATTTAGACTAGGACTCTAACAGCTAATTTATTGACTAAGTAAAAAAGCCAATAGACACGTAAGCAATAAAATACTAACTTAAGAAATTTCTGCATTATTTCTAACATACCCCTTTAATGCAGAAATCTACAACACCAATTAAATCCCTAAAATACTCGAACTTTGCCAAGGGAAGAGGCTTCGTGAACATATCAGCTTGCTGCTCATCTGTGTTGCAATACACAATCTCAATGCTTCCTTTCGCTACCAATTCTCTAATGAAGTGATGACGTGTTTCAATATATCTTGTACGACTATGAAAAACAGGATTCCTCGTCATAGCAATAGTGGATTGATTGTCACAAAAAATTGTAGTCACATTCTGTTGTTGCTTAACATCCTTCAGAATTCGTTGCAACCATACTGCTTGACATGCTGCTGAAGTCATATACTCAGCTTCTGATGATGAAAGAGCTGTAGAAGTTTGCTTCCTTGAACTCCATGATATTGCACTTGACCCAAGACTGAAAATGTAGCCTGTGGTACTTCTACGATCATCGACCGAACCTGCCCAATCGCTGTCCGAGAAACCACACAAGTGTAAATTATCACTGTTGTACCAAAGACCATAAGAACTTGTTCCCTTCAAGTATCGCAGAATTCTTTTTGCTGCCCCATAGTGCACCTTACTTGGAGTTTGCATAAATCTTGATAGCAGACTCATTGCTTGTAGAATGTCAGGTTGGGTGTTGGTGAGATAAAGCAAGCTACCAATTAAGCTACGATAAACACTTGCATCAGCCTTTTCTTCTCCATCTTTAATGCTAAACTTTTGGTTTGTCACCATGGGAGTCTTCACAGGATTGCAATCTTCTAGTTTGAACTTCTCAAGAAGATCTCTTACATATTTCTGCTGACAAACAAAAATTCCAGCAGCACATTGTTGTACTTCCAACCCCAAAAAATAACTCATCAACCCCATATCAGTCATATCAAACTCACCAATCATAAGCTTTTTGAATTCATCAATCAAGTTAGCACTATTACTAGTATAAACCAAATCATCTACGTAAAGACAAACAATAAGTAACTCACCAGCCCCGTTTATCTTTACATACAAAGTCGGCTCACTTGTACTTCTTTCAAAGCCATTTTTAGTGAAATGCCCATCAATTCTTGCGTACGAGGCCCTTGGAGCTTGCTTGAGCCCGTACAAGGCTTTTTTGAGGCGATAGACTTTCTTTTCTTCACCTTTAAATTCATACCCTGTTGGCTGTTCCACAAACACTTCCTCATATAAAACACCATTCAAAAAAGCTGATTTCACATCAAATTGATACATGTTCCATTTGTAATGAGCAGCTACAGCAAAAATTGTTCTTATTGTATCAAATCTAGCTACCGGAGAAAATGTTTCTCCGAAATCAATCCCTTCTTTTTGCATGTATCCACGAGCCACCAATCTTGCTTTGTGTTTCTGAATTGAGCCATCAGGTTTGAATTTGAGTTTATAGACCCATTTCAACCCAACCACCTTTTTGCCTTTAGGTAGTTCAACCAGCTCCCACGTTTGATTTCTTTCCAAAGACTGCATTTCCGCATCCATCGCAACTAGCCATTCCTTTGAAACCACTGCATCTTCAAAGCAATTTGGCTCTTCAATCTGAGCAAGTTGACATCTTTCTGTTCTTTGATAAGTTTCCAGCAACGAACCCCATTTTCTTGGGGGTGTACAAGATCCACTTGATGATGCACCTCTCGTAAGATCAGAAGAATTTGTTGGTGATGCAGGTGAATCCGTAGGGCTAGATGGGTTTGTTGGAGTCAAAGAACCTGAATTTTGAGCGCCACTAATTTCTTCAATACTTGCTTCCTCCATGGGAAAGAATTCTGGACACCCCTGTTTCTCATCCCAATTCCATGCATTTTTCTCATCAAACAAAGCATCACGACTAATGATAAGCTTTTTAGTAATTGGATCATAAAAACGATAGCCCTTAGTGTTAGCACTATAACCCACAAAGATGCATTTAATACTGTTATCATCAAGCTTACTCCGTTGTTGTGATGGAGTATGAACATAGGAAATGCATCCAAAAACTTTAAAATGGGTTACCTCAGGTTTCCATCCATTCCACACTTGAAATGGCGTTTGATTGTGCAATGCTGTTGTAGGACTTCGATTTAAAATATAAGCTGCTGTGTGCACTGCTTCAGCCCATAAGTACTTCGGAAGATTTTTTGCTTTAAGCATGCATTTGGCCATCTCAACAAGACTTCTGTTCTTCCTTTCCGCCACTCCGTTTTGTTGGGGTGTGTAGCTTGCTGTCAGTTGTCTCCAAATTCCACAATCTTCACAGAGTTTTTCAAATGCATTGGATAGAAATTCTCCACCACGGTCTGTTCGCAAAGTCTTCAAGTCATACCCGCTTTGTTTTTCAACAAGAAACTTAAATTTCTTGAAGGTGGACAGCACATCTGATTTATGCTTAAGAAAATACACCCACGTCATCCTGCTATAATCATCAACAAACATAAGAAAATATATGTTATTATCCAGAGAGGGAGTTTGCATTGGACCGCAAACATCAGCATGAACCAGCTCAAGAGGTTTTGTTGCTCTCCTCGCATGCCCTTTTGGAAAAGAATCCCTATGTTGTTTCCCAAGTGCACAACTTTCACATACATCATTTTCATGTTGAATGGAAGGTAATCCATATACTAAATCTTGATCAGACATCAATTTCAAGCTTTTGAAATTCAAGTGGCCATACCTGTGGTGCCACATCCAATTGTCATTGTCAACAGAGGCAACAAGGGCTTGATTCTCATCACTTGAAGTGACGGGAAACATATTATTCTTGGCCATGGTAACCTTGAGCAGCAACTTCTCCTTACTTCTATCAGTAAAGACAGAACATGATAAATCTTCAAAAAGTAATGAGTAGCCTTCTCTCAAGAATTGCCCAACACTCAATAAGTTTGAGTCCAAATCTGGAACATAAAGAACATTCTTAATGCAGCTGCCTCCGCAAGAATTCAGTTTCACCACTCCTTTTCCTTCTGTTTTACGAATCGTTCCATCAGCTGTCTTCACACTTGTTCTAGCAGACCTGTCCAAGCTAACAAATGCTGCCAAATTTGCCGTCATATGGCTACTACTACCACTATCCATATACCACACATCTGAAGAACAAACACTAGTAGCATAGCAAGCAAGAAACAAACATTCAGACTTATCCTCATCATTTTCTTCTACAAAATTTGCTTGCTTTTCATCTCTTTCTTTCAAACGGCAATACTTCTCAATATGACCAATTTTGCTACAATAATAACACCTGAACTTACGATTTTGAGTTTCACCTTCACCGTTGGATTGTTGATTTCTGTCACCTGATCGTCCTCCTCCTCTGGTGCCTCTGCCTCCTCTTTTTCCTCGAAATGAATAACCTCCACGATTTGTGTTGCTGCTGCTGCCCCCATGGTCATGCTCATTATTTGAAAATCACAACTTAGTCTGGAATGCCTTCTCAAAAGAGCTCTCCTCATAGCTTTTGTACCGATCTTCATGAGATTGCAAAGAACCCAATAGTTTATCAATTGTCAAGACTGTTAAGTCTCTGGATTCTTCTATCGCCGATACAGCTGAATCATACTTCCGTGTCAAACTTCGCAGCAATTTCTCAACAACCTTTTGATCAATCATCTTCTCTCCATACTTCCTCATTTGATTAACTATACACATAAGATTGTTGGAACACTCATCAATGGTTTCTCCATCTTTCATTTGGAAGCTTTCAAACTTTCTACGAAGTGTTTAAAGCTTGACAGTAAGTACCTTTGCTGTACCTTGATACCCATTCATGAGAGCATCCCATGCTTGTTTTGCTTTTGTTGCAGCTGAAATTCGGGAGGAAAACACAACATCATCTACTCCTTGTTGAATGAAGAAGAGAGCTTTAGCATCCTTCTTCCGCAATTCCTTCAAATCATCAGCTGTTACACCTTCTTCATTGTAGCCTTTCTCTACCAAATCCCATAAGTCTTGAGAGATGAAGAGAGTTTTCATCTTTGTGCTCCAGACATCATAGTTGCTGCCCTGAAAAATTGGTATTGCTGGTTGTGAAATATTCACCCCATTCGATGTGTTAGTGCTTGCCATCACAAAGAAAAAAAAAATTCAGGTCTCAGTAGAGGCTCTGATACCAGATGTTAAAGATAAAGGAGTTTAGAATAGAAAACAGAGGCAAGAACACAAATGTGCAGCAACTAAATGATGAACTTGGATGATCTTTTTATTGAGCTGAAGGTCTTCTTAAATACAACTGAAAAATTAACTAAAAATACGTAAAAGAAGGAACAAACCCACAATCAGAAAAACTCTCCTGAAACTAAGACAACCACTAACAAACCCATTTAGACTAGGACTCTAACAGCTAATTTATTGACTAAGTAAAAAAGCCAATAGACACGTAAGCAATAAAATACTAACTTAAGAAATTTCTGCATTATTTCTAACAAACTTCACGCAGGACAGGAAGAGGATCACGTCGCCTGTGTTCCGGTTAGCTTCAGCGCCACCGTTCTGGTCGATGAAAAGGAATCAAAGAAGACACTACTGGAGAAATTAGAAATAAGAAGACAACATTGCCGCTAAAGAAAGAGAAAGAGCACATCATCGGTGGGGAAATCAAAAGAGGAAGCGCCGCCAGATAAATCGCAGAGGACGCCGCCAGTGGAGAAGAGAGTGAAAGAGAAAGAGAGAGGGAAATAAAATAAAAATTTTTATATACCTTTTATGATTAAAAAATATTGTAAAGTTGAAAAGTGAAGAAATTTTAGAATAGTGTAGGTATAAAATATGATTTTTTTTATTATATTTAAAAAAAAAAAATAACAATCATTTTTTTTTATAATATATTTTACGGGAATATCATTACTATGAGAATACCATTTTTAGGGGGTATCATGTACCGAGAGTATTCTAAAATTTTTCGTTAAAGTATTCTATTAGAAAGTTTTTTAAATATAGTAGGGTCTACATTTTATATTCAAAATCTTGTCAAACGTTGATGTGACATGAATAACCTACAATAACAGGTCATATGTTTACTTTTAAGTTAGTATATGTTAATGGTGTACTAAGCTTAAAAATTTGGCAATATACAACTTATGATTGGTGTGAGGGTTGGATGGCGTACTTAAATAAATATGTATATATTTCACCCACTCCCATAATTTGCTTCTTTATAAGTTAAAGGTCTTTTCCACATTTGATTTATTTTTGTAAGTGAAATTAACAGAGACATGGAGAAACAATTACCAGAGGGATTATTATGTAGGTTTGTAGTCATATTTATCCTAATTATTGCTCATAGCTCTTGTGGAAGTTCCAAAGAAATTGATCCATGGCTTCAAGAGTTGAGTCATGCTAAGGAAAAGGTGAGCCATATCCACTTTTACTTGCATGATATATTTTCAGGCCAAAATCCATCGGCAGTTGAGATAGTCAAGTCCAACATCACAGACAAATCCCCTACGTTATTCGGCGCGGTTGTTATGATCGACGATCCATTGACGGAAGGCCCGCTTCCAACAGCCAAAGAGATCGGCAGAGCCCAAGGTTTGTATGGATCTTCGGGTCAAACCACTTTTGACCTTGCTATGGCCTTCAACTTAGTTTTCACTTCTGGGGAATTCAACGGCAGCACCCTTGCCATCTTCGGCCCGAATCCGGCAACAGAGTCTACCCGTGAGTTGCCTATAGTCGGTGGAACAGGTGTTTTCCGGTTGGCTCGGGGATTTGCTTCCCTCAAAACATATTTTCTTAATGCTACCAATGGTGATGCTATTGTCGAATACAATGTTTCAGTCATACATTACTGACAAACTCTTTTTTTTTTGAATAAAATGTATGATTGCATTATATATAGTCTGAAATAAATTTTATGTTTTTATTTTTATTACTCATTGTTTTTTTATTAAATTAGTCTAAAAAGTATATATGTCTAAATACAAAACTGATAATCTGTTTTGGTACCGTCACTTTTGTTTAATTTTATTAAAAAATTTACCAATTAGATTATAAATCGATATTTAAATATTATTTTAGAGGAGTTATACATTACGTCTGACATACCACGTTATCCGTATACCAAACCAATAAAATTATGACAAATTGTCCTCCAACCAATAGAAAAATAACATGTTATAATTAATTAATTATTTATTTATTTAATAGTTGATTAGTTAAATAAAATTCTAAACCTTAAAATAAAAATCCGAAATCCTAAAATATAAACCCTATAAGCTAATTTATCAATCCCAAATGTTAAAATATATGACATGGCGTGATTTTATTGGTTTGGCACATAGATGACGTGATGTGCCGGACATATTCTATAATTAAGTTTGTTGAAACAATATTGAACCTTCATTCCTATAATTTTCATTTTTATTATGCATTAACTTGTTAAATATTAAAAGTTGCTATATTAATAAAGTAAAAAGTTGTTTCAGTTTAAAATGAAGTTCATATTTCTTACTCAAATGCCTGCATCTTAATTTTTCTTGGTTTATATTATTGGAAAATGATGTCATGCATGTGCTTACTTACTCTTAATTCATTAATTAAAGGCATATGTACACTATCTTTTTTTTTTTTTTTTGGGAGAGGGCATACTATCATATATATTAGATCACCTAATCTTGGTTAGTGGATCACTTGCAAGGGCAAAGGGCATATATGTTGTCATGGTTTCAACAAACCATTGCTTTGGAATCATTAATGTTTAACAAATATATTATGCAACTGACTGGACATTTTTTATGAGTTTGTTTGAAATCCTTGGTTTAGAAGGAATTTAATTCATTTTTATCAAATTCAAAGTTTGAAAGAAAAAAAAAAAAAATTACAAAAGAAAAATGAATTCTCCCATTTAATTAAAGAGTAGTTAGTTGAAGACACTTTAATTAACTCAATCAGCAATTAAACTCCTTTATATTAAAAGTGTATTTTCTTACGCGAAATTTGTTTCAAATACTGGGTCAACAATAGCTTTGGTTTCTTCTTACATAAAACATTATTTGTTACATACATTGAATTAAATTCTAATAAGTAAATTTAATTCTTTTATTACATGTAATTTATTTCGAACAAGGGGTGAACGATAGCATTTGCCTTTTCTTTTAACAACCAAAATCTCATTATTAGCAAAGTAAGTGACACAATACTTGGAGGAGGAAGTATTCATGCCTAAATTGCAACAAAATCCGTAATCTCGGATCAAATATATGTTTTAGCCTTTTAACTTGTGCTCAAAGGATCAAATCGGCTAAAGCAAACATTTGATATCAATTTAATCTTTTAACTTGATATTTTGGATTAGTTTGATCCAAATCACTTACAATTTTGCACCACTTTTACCTAATATGTTAAGTTACATAACAGGTTTGTTTGGTTCAGCTACTGTTAGCTGATAGCTGCTGTTATTGTTGTTGTTGCTAGCTATTCATGTTAGATGTTTGTTGTTGCTGTTAGCTATTCATGTTAGATATTTGTTGTTATTGTAAGTTTTTAGTTGTTGACTAATTAATTATTAGGATTTGGTAAACTTATGATGAGTTGATGATGTTAAGATATAAGCAAACTAATATAGACATATATCAATATACAATAATTATACAAAAATAAAAATGTAACACAGATATTAGTAAAAATAATCTAGATGATTAGATAATCTAAAAAAATCTTTACTTCTTATACTCTTCAAATTTTATTATTATTATTTTTTAAATAATGACTTTATAAGTGTATAAAAACAATTAAATTGTAGGTTAATCTACAGAAAATGCATCAAAATTTATATCTATGTGTATATGATTATCACATGAATATATAATTGATCTCACTTGATTTTTTGATATATATGGATATGAAAAAAATTTCACAAAAAAAATTCTTATAATTTATTGCTTTGGAAAGATTAAATTTGTAAAATTTAAATAAATATAAAAGTTTTTCATGAAAAGCCACAAAAATGACTTTTTAACATTAAACTGCTTTTTCTTGCAAAAAAAAGCTAAAAGTTATCTATTAATATACTAAAGGCACTACCATGTTCGGCTAACATGTCAGCATTTCTAATTTTCTCAATTTTTTTCATATTTATTATTTATTTTATTTTATCTATCCTAATTGTGTTTGACCGTCAATTCTTCTCGTGTTTTCAATTTTTATCTTCAACTGCTCTCAATGGTACTACTTCAACTGCTCTTCATCCATGGGTATTTGTTCTTCAACTGCTCTAAACTGTTTTATATCCTTTCCATTTCCCCCTCTACCACTAACCCATTAAAGACCCTTTCCCATTCAGCTCTCCCCCACCATCGATTGATTATTGGTTGAATTGTATGTTCAAATTAGAGATTCAATTGCATGTTCAAATGAGGAGCTCAATCCCTGATTTCAGGTAAAGGTAATAACGGTCTTATTTTCTTTGCTTGTGTTCTTTTCAATTTTGAAAATCGTGGTTTCAAATTCATTTCAATTTCCTCTACACCTTCATGTCTTTGCTTTGTTTATTCTCTATCATGATTTCATTATTGCTTTTGCAAATCTCATGGTTGTACTCCTGTTTTTGCAGAATTTACCAGTGAGTTCTAATCTCCCTTTACTTTTATTATTCGTCACGTTGTATTTGATGGTTTCACCGTTTTCTATGTTGGGCTTCACTATTATGCTCAATCCATTGTTTTTACATTCAAGGTATATGTTTTTTATTGATGGGTTCAATAACAAAAATCATTGGTGTGGCTCTCCATGATTCGAACAAAATTACTCCACCTTCACTTGCTTCTCTCTTCCTCTCTCTACGTTCCTTTCATTTTCTAACAATAGTACCTCAAATGCTCAATTTGGGGTTCAATTACATGTTCATATTAGGGTTTCAAATGCATGTTCAAATTAGGGGCTCAACAGCATGGAGACAAATACTGGAGGAGCGATTGGAATGAAATTTTAGCACAGTAAGAAATTGCAACAAACAAGTCTTAATTATCATATCTTCATATGCTAAAAACCTTTTAAGGCAGGTAAAAGGTATTCCATTTCGTTACCTGTTACACACCGCTTTGCAGCTTTGGTGTACTGTTGCATTTATTCCATATTACTTCCCTGTTTTTGTTTATGTGCAGCTCCAACGAATCGATGATCCTTTCAACAAGATTCTTATTAAGGCAGTCCGCATGTGCAGCGGTTAACTTACTAATTCTTAGTCATCTATTACACATTCAAGTTCATGCTCTGTTTCTTTCCCTGTAGGTTTTGATGGGATCAATCTATTTAAGCAAATTTTAAATTGCATTTTCTGAAAATTTTTACTTGTAGGTTTGATTAATTTATGTGGATATATTTCTTGCTTAATTTATCAATAACCATGTAATTTCAGTTAATGACTGATATTTTGTTTCTATTTTGGAAGTTGGGTAAAAGATTTATGGACTTTTGATTAGATTTAAACATTAGCATAATAATTTAAAGCTTCAATACAATATAACGCCAAAATATTTTACTCACCATAAGCCTAGATTCTTTGCATAATTCAATTTAGTAGTATAGATTCTTTCTATAATTCAATATAGTAATGATTTATAATGCATATCCACTATAATACTTTATGCATAATCTGTTTCTTTTCTAGATTATATGTTTTGATTCTTTTACAATGACAGCATTATGGCATTGCTGTAGATACCCATTTTATCCAGGTTTTATTATTATTATTATTATTATTATTATTATTATTATTTATTTATTTATTTATTTTAATTTTTATTATTACTTATTCTTATTTATTTTATTTTTTATTATCACTTATTCTTTTTTTTATTACTTATTCTTATTTTTATTTTTATTTTTTTTAGAAGAAAACCTAAGATACAGCTACTGTTATTTTAAAATAACCCTTTTTACTACTGTTATTATTTTCTGACTTTTAACCAAAAAAGAAGAAGAAGAAGAAGAAGAAGAAGAAGAAGAAGAAGAAGAAGAAGAAGAGAAAAAATAAAAGAGAATGCATAGAAAATAAGTAAATTACTTTATTGCTTCTTTTAATCATAATTTGCAGAAAATTACAAAAAAATACAAGAGGGCCTAGGCCCAATTACAAGAACAATTGAAATAAGAAAAAATAAAAAGAAAGTAATAAAAAGTATGATAAAAAATCACAGCAGTGTGCAAGATCAGAAGGATGGTTTTTTTTCCATGAATTAGGGGAGAATTTTTCAGAATTCACAGTTCTATCAGAACTAAAAAGGAGACAAGTAGAACCAAGAACAAAAAGTCCAGTTATAAACAAACAATACAGTTGCAAGCAGACCAGATAAAAGGACTATAAAAGGTGTTCTCAACAGTAAGAGAGGAGGTGGTGTGACAATACAACAATACAGAGAGAAAGAGTGAAGAAAGAATAAGAGAAGATGTCCAAAGAGAGTAGGCAATATCAGACTTCCACTGTCTTAGAAAAAAAAAACCTTTTGTCTTGTTCTTCATAGACCTTTCTTGTCTCCTTCTTCATAACTCTTCTTTGCCCCTTTCTTCATCAATTTTTCTGTTTTTTTTCTCCCTCATCCCATTTTCACCCACTCATCACTTCTTGGCACAGCTGCTTTTTATGGAGGCGTTTGAAAGAATAAAACTTGAGACCATCACGAAGAACCAAGTCATACCCATTCATTGTCCAAATGCAGATACATACTTAAGTAGGTCCTTTTCTATGTATTTTCTTTTTTTTTTTAATTAACTATTCAATTGCATAAAGTTTGTATATGACTCTTTATGATTTAAAAAGAGATCCTTGCTCCAAGTGTATAGAGAAAGGATACCCTTTTGAGCAGTGTCCAAAATCATTAATAAGAAATAAGACATGCAATGTACCTATTTCTCATTAATGATTAGGTCTTGGTTTAGTAATTTTTGAATCAGCATGTATAGCAAGATTCGGAAATATAAACCAAAGTAGGTTCAGATTATGTGATTAGATCATTGCTATAGGAGTGTGGATTTCATTCTTAGGAAAAATGTTAAAGGCAAGAGATCCCTATAAGCCATCCAAGTTCTATTTTGAAAAGGTTGTGTTTTCTCCTTTGAAAAAGAGAGTAGTACCAACAAAAACTAGATTTTAAGCCCTAACCCCTTTTTAGAAAAAAGCAGAGAAAGATTTTCAAGAAATAGAGAACTGGTTGCTTAGGAAAAAACCTAAGTCAAATTCTTATTTTTTTTAGAAGAAAACCATTGAAAACTAACCACCCCTAAGCCTCACATTTGGCCTCATCCTCATTACCTATCCATAATAATGCATTAAATAGCCAACATAGCATTTAGAGGTCATAAGCAATTGCAAAATCAAATCTGAGGTCAAATAAACAAAAACAGAAACAACACTTCCATTCTTAGTCAGCATCAGCAATAAATAGTCAAGATATCACTATGATCACTGGCTGCCAGGAATTCAAAGTTGCATAAACCAGCATATGCATTTCAAATGACCACCATTATATAACACGTATATTAGTAGTATTGTGTTGATCAAATCAGGGTCCAACATATTAGTATACATACCACAAAGACAAGTGTGATCATAGCATTTCATTTTCCCACCAATAAATCCATTTCATTTCATATCGATCCAAACCAGCAAGCATAGAGACTCAAAGCACTAAACATCAACATAGGATTCCTTAAATACATAAGCACTAAATCAAAATTTTCAAAACAAGGAACCCAATTCAGATTTCATAATTTTCAATTCATCCAGCATACACATAGGCCATCATACACATTGCACATGAGCATATATGCATAAGAACTCATAAAAAGCCCATGTTCAGTCCCTACTCAAGTCAATTAGCATCATTAATCACCAAACATAGAGACTCTCATACACACTGCACACATATGCACCAACATTTAGGAGAGCACAAAAAAGAAGGTTCAGAGGCTTATCATTTGGAACCACTTTAAGACATTAGGTCCTTTTTATTTCCAATAAAATTATGGTCATAGATGACCCTGAAATCTGCCAGAAAAATCATCAAGATTCCATGGGTTAAAAATGCAATAACAACTAGAAGTAGGGAACCAAAAAAACGAATAGATACAAAGGGAAAAAGGGTACCTCCGGTTCATCGGTGCCGGTGATAGACTCCTTTCTCAGTGCCATTCACCCACGTTAACTTTCTAAGAGTCACCAATGAGTGAACGTTGTCAGGTTTTCCTCGGGATTTAGAAGGTAAACAGTGGATTAGGGAAACATTACCAAAACGTGAACTTAGAAAATGAAATCAAAATAAAAATCAGCAAAAGAAAACCAAAAAAAAAAAAAGCAACATGCGAAGAGAAACACGAAATAGAGAAAGTGAGACAAAGCTGGGTTAGGGAGAGAAGCACCTGAAATTGGCTGGCCAAGAGTGAGAGTTTTGATTCAGGACTAATGTAAGAACCACGGTGCCGGTGATCAAAGTTAGAGGGATCGGTGGTGAGTAGATGATAGATCTTAGGAAAAGCATGGTGGAAATCGTTCCTAGTTGCAGGAGTTGTGAGCGAGTGACGTTTTCGATGGAACGCGGACTCCCTTTCGGAAGAGGCGCCTCGATTTCAGGCGGGCCCCTCCCTCGCGTGGGGTTTTTGGATTAGAAATTCATTTTTAGAAAACCGGATTGTTTCGCAAAAGAATCGAGACCTAAATGTCGATAAAAAGTGTAGGAGTCGTCTCTCGGCTCAGCTCAACCGGAAAATTTCAGTGTAGCTGAACCGGACTGAAGGTTGCTACACTATCCAGAGATCTAGGTCCGGACAATTCCTTTATTTCATGTCTAATCAAAATAAATATGGCCAATGTTCTATGATGACACTTTAAATTTCTAAGAATTGATTTTATTGAATCGAAACATACAACGTACACGTAAATAAAGATAAAACGGTAAATATATATAAATTATTACAACCCAATAGAATGAAAATAAAAACTCTCGGCCTCACATTACGACTGCCTAGAATACACGAGAATCTAAAAATTACAATCGCTTAGAATACACGAATTAAGCTATGAATTACATTAAAAGTAAAAATAAAGAAATTAAAGCTACAAAACAAATGGTTAGCACAGTTTATAGCATGCCACAAATTGGACTAAAATAGGACAGAATTGAAGATTTTAGAGATCGGGGGGCATGCATCGAGGGGGATAACCGGGTCGGCCCAGCTAGCCGGCCCGATTAGACCTGGAAAACATTTTTGAAATGTCCCTGTATTTTGGTTTTGTGAAAAAATCATTTTGAAAACATTTTTCCTGTTTAATTTAATTTAACACATGAGGTGGGTCGGTTTTCGGGAGAATCGGGTCTCCGTCGTGGTATTGTTCTAAATGCAATTTCACTGGAAATTAAATCTAAGGTAGTGAATGCACACAACAAAATTCATTTTTGGCGATTTTCTGGTTTTTCTGAATTGTTAGGATTTTTATGAATTTTTGTGATTTTTATGAATTTTTATGGGATTTTCCGGATTTTCTGCTTCTGGGTGAGCATTACAGTCGTGCGACTGTATCTCTCCCTTAAGCAGAAATCGCCAAATTTACTTAAATGGAAAGAAATAAAAATTAAGGAAATTTAACAACCGTTGTACGACTATAGGCAATATGGCACGACTGTAATTACAGTCGTGCCCCTGTTCTTTGTGACAAGAACAGTCGTATGACTGTTCTTAATTTTACAGAAACAGCAAGCCAAGAAAAGCAAGTTTTATGCATAAAAATCAACCATAACACCCAGAAAACATGAAAATAAGAGGGATTGAAGTGTGTTTACCTCTTTGGCACTGATCCACCGTATGAATGACCCCTGGCAACGCACCAATCCACTTGAAATCGCTTCTTTTCCTTGGTGTGTCAAGGTTACAAAATAGGTCCGAAAATCCTCCAAAAAGTCACGGATTTAAACTAGTTTGTGGTCTGGAAATGATTTAGATTTCGTGTGTCACGTTTAACCTACGATTTCTAATTCATTTTAAACATTAACACTCTGAAATTAAGAAGAAAAGGGTTGAAGAAAGTTTGAGTTTTGGGTTTTTTCTCTCTTCTTCACTTTTCCTCCAATCTCTCTCTCTAATCTTTTTCTCTCAATTATTTGCCAAAAGTCCATGCCTTGGTTGATTTCTACCTTCTTATCCATACCTTGCTTTCGGAGATTAGACGAGCATTAATTGCTCTGATTTCCTTCAATTTTTTTATTTGAGAGGTATGGGCTCTGCAACCTGCCCTGACTTTACAGCCGTATGATTGTAATTTAGTTATAGTTGTACTACTGTAACAATATCCCTACGACTGTAATTACAGTCGTGGTAATCAAGGCTTTTTCTTAGGACACGAAAAATTCCGTGTTCACAGGCTGCCCCTCGTGTAGCTAAAGTCCGATTCTTTGCACGGATTTAGGTACATGATAAAGAACAAGGGATCAAAGATAGTGTGCACGTGTGTGGCTTGTGGGTTAATTTCATAAGACTTCTGGTAGATAGGCGGTTTCTTATGATCCTTTTTCACATAAGAAAGACGTCGGGGAAATACGGCTCTTGGAGCCAAGCGGTTCCTTATGATCCTTTTTCACATAAGAAAGACGCTGGGAAAATACGGCTCTTGGAGCCAAGCGGTTCCTTATGAATCTTTTCACATAAGGAGGACGCCAGCAAAAACATGACTTTTGAGACCAGATAGCCGCGTATGACCTACCATACAGAGCCATGGTGTTTGTAGTGTGCAATTGGTGAACGTATTTATTCTTTGATCGATAATTTTGAAACAAAAACTTTTGCCCCTTCGATCAAGAATAAATACGGGTAGATGCATTTTTGGTTACCTTTTGTAGTCATGTAGGACTGAATTTGTGAGTGTGTGACAGTCGTGTACGACTTGGCGCACTCAACGGACTGAGACTGAATTTCGGGTTCCGTTTTAAAGTATGGTGGGCTAAGATTTGTTGAAATGTGTGACAGCCGTGTGCAACTTGGCGCACTCAACGGACTGAGACTGAATTTTGGGTTCTGTTTTAAAGTCGTGGTGGACTGAGATTTTGTTGAAGTGTGTGACAGCCGTGTGCAACTTGGCGCACTCAACGGACTGAGACTGAATTTTGGGTTTCGTTTTAAAGTCGTGGTGGAATGAGATTTTGTTGAAGTGTGTGACAGCCGTGTGCAACTTGGCGCACTCAACGGACTAAGACTGAATTTTGGGTTCCGTTTTACAGTCGTGGTGGACTGAGATTTTGTTAAAGTGTGTGTGACCGCCGTGTGCAACTTGGCGCACTCAACGGACTGAGACTGAATTTTGGGTTCCATTTTAAAGTCGTGGTGGACTGAGATTTTGTTGAAGTGTGTGACAGCCGTGTGCAACTTGGCGCATTTAACGGACTGAGACTGAATTTTGGGTTCCGTTTTAAAGTCGTGGTGGACTGAGATTTTGTTAAAGTGTGTGACAGCCATGTGCAACTTGGCGCACTCAACGGACTAAGACTGAATTTTGGGTTCCGTTTTAAAGTCGTGGTGGAATGAGATTTTATTGAAGTGTGTGACAGCCGTGTGCAACTTGGCGCACTCAACGGACTAAGACTGAATTTTGGGTTCCGTTTTAAAGTCGTGGTGGACTGAGATTTTGTTAAAGTGTGTGTGACCGCCGTGTGCAACTTACGCACTCAACGGACTGAGACTGAATTTTGGGTTCCATTTTAAAGTCGTGGTGGACTGAGATTTTGTTGAAGTGTGTGACAGCCGTGTGCAACTTGGCGCACTCAACGGATTGAGACTGAATTTTGGGTTCCCTTTTAAAGTCGTGGTGGACTAAGATTTGTTAAAGTGTGTGACAGCCATGTGCAACTTGGCGCACTCAACGGACTGAGACTGAATTTTGGGTTCCGTTTTAAAGTCGTGATGGACTGAAATTTGTTAAAATGTGAAACAATCTGGTAAGACTTGGCATACAGGATGCGTCGAAAATGCAATTTTGTGAAATTGTACTTACAGTGAATTTTTCATGATTTTTTTTTGTTTCGTGCCCCTGGACTGGGTGGACCATTGTTAGAAAAAATTAGTCGCTGACGTGTTGGCCCTGCAAAATCACTGAAATATCTTCTCGTGGGGAATATTAAAAGGTTGGTGATAAAATAAGGTTTAGAAAATAAAGAAATAAAAAAATTATATATATATATATATATATATATATATATATATATATATATATATATTTCTCTTTTTTTTCTTTACAGTCGCAAAACTGTATTTGAAATTCACCTACAGTCGTCCGACTGTAGATGAAGTACAGTCGTACGACTGTACTTCATAGGCAGAAAGATTTAAAGGGGCGTTTCGCCCCTCTTCATTTCTCACTTTCTATTCCTCTTATTTTCTCTCGAAAAACCTATTTCCAAACCTTAAGATTTGCAAAGATGTTGAAGAAGCTCGGAAAGAAATTGAAAAAAATCACTCCCAACCAGATTCAGGGACCTGATAACATGCAGGATATTCCATTTGTTGGCGTTGTGGATGGGTACGGCCACCCATGTTATGCGGACCATTTTGGAGTCCGTTTCGAGTCGGAGATTCCCATCTTGCTGGAGATGGGCTCTCATTTGTCTTCACTTCAAGTTGGTACCCGAATCCGAGCCTTAATTTAGAGTTTTTCAATATTTTTCCTTTTGAATTTTTGGTTTTGATTTGCATGATTTACTGATTTCTGGGTGAATTGATTGAGTAGAATGCATGCTAGGAGCCTCCTGTAGTTCATAGGAAAAAAATCTAGGAAAAACGAGTTAGAAATCGTAAAAAATCGCATTTGGAAATTATTCTGTCCACAGGTTATGAACAGTCATGCGACTGTTCATCCATTTTATGAACAGTCATACGATTGTAGAATGAACAGACGTACGGCTATTGTAACAGTCGTACGACTGTAGCAAATTTTCATTTCTTTTTTTTTTTAGTGATGATGATCAATGATTAATGAGATATTTATTATAATATATGCATGCCCCCTTTTTTTTCATTAGTGATGATGATGATGATTAATGTGATAAATTGTGCAAAAATTAAATATGTATGCGTTGTACTTCCTGAATGTGTAGGATCGGGAGATTTCTGGCTGTGGAAATCTCTCTTTACCCCAGGTCTGGTGGGGTCGCCTCCCCCGAGTTTGTGAAAGCCCGGGTTAGGCTTTTGGGCTTGGAGGCATTTATCCTTTCATTGCCAGAGAGTACTCATACCACTCATGCCGTGATGACGGCATTGTGTGAGAGGTGGGTCTGCACCATCCACACCTTCCATCTCCCGATAGGCGAGTTCACCGTCACTCCATCCGATTTTGCTGCGATTACGGGCTTTGGGTTTGGCGGGACCCTGATCAACTTCAACTGCTACTTGACCCGTCATCAGCTGTTGGATGACTACATCAGCACGTTGATTGGCTGTACCCCCGAGAAGGGGAAGATTTTATGCTCTAGTGTAGAGGCTTATTGGGCTGCTCGCCCAAACCCTTCGGAGGAGGACGTGGAGAGGTATGCTCGGGCCTACGTACTCGTTCTGTTGTCTTGCATCCTATTCCCTACTGGGCAGAGTACTTGTCATATGACGTTGCTCCCAACTCAAGAGGATTTAGCTGCCTTTCCTACTTTGGATTGGGCCCGAGTTGCTCTTGGGCAGCTGTATTATGGATTAGACCTGTGTGCCAGAGGGAGGCAGCAGGAGATTTTGAGTTTTTGGCTGGGCTTACTGGTATTATCCTTTTTCCCTTTCTTTTTTTTTGTACTTTTTTAATAATTACAGATTTGGGTGTCTGAGCACCGTATTTTGGAGTCACCCGAGCTGCGGGATGTTCAGGGTGAGGATCGTACGACTGTCTTATGCACCTGGACACAGGGATGACAGGGCATCGGTCGTGATTTGGTAGAGATCCGCCAGGGTCTTCAGGAGGTCTCCTGGCAGAGGGTAAGCTAACAAATTCTCGTTAGCAAGAAAAAATTTAATTTAGTATTTACTTACCGGTTCTGAAATCTTTGTGTCTGTGATTGTGTTGTTACAGCTTGACCACTTTCCATGGCGAGGTCAGGGAGCCTTGCCTCCTGTTGTGCAGACTTCCCTGCGGTATGATGACCATCGACTCGTCTTGGAGTGCCCCATGTCCCAGGAGCGGTACCTGGGCAAGCGCCTCTATTTGGTAGATCATGGAGATGGCCCTGCTGGCCAACCTGTCCCTTCGCTGCTTCCTCATTCATTATTCTAGCCCCACATTGCTGATCCTGCTGTGGATCTGGACATCTTCGGGGATGGATACATCGCCGATTCTGTTGATGGCGATTATTTGGCTTTCATCCGTGAGTGTCTGCTACCCATCCAGGGTGATGTGCCAGTGGCTCCTCTCGGTCATCAGGTATTTATTTATTTACTTACTCTTTTTTTTGCGTCTAATATTTTTTCATTTGCAGGTTAAGAGACGCAGAGGGTCGAGTTCTGCTCAGCCATCTGGTCCAGTATACGAGGGCACTGAGACCGCCACTACTGGTGGGCATGCCCCTACTCAGGACAGGAGTCATCCAGTACATTCTACCAGTGCTACGGCATCCACTTCTCAGGCTGCTGGAGTGGTGGAGGGTCAGATGATGACGGATCTTAGGACCGGCTTCAGTCTGATAGGGCTAGATGGCGGCTATGCTTATAGGGAGCTACCGATTCACTGTGAGTGACCGCTTGTGTTTGCCTCGGTGGACACCACTCATGTAAGTCCCCCCCCCCCCTTTTTTTTTTGAAACTCCTGTATGCTCTAGGTCCCTCGGGCTCAGGTGCAGGACATAGCCTATCAGTACTTGGGCTTGGCGGCCTTTATGGTTCAGGAGAATGCCGCCTGGGTGGTAAGCATTCTGTAGTCCCTGCGTTATCACTTATTTATGCAATGCATGAATGAATATGAATGTATATATACATGTTAATTTGTATTGTTATTTTGTAGACTCAAGTGCGGATGCTACAGGGTCAGGCTAGGCAGGCCGCAGTTTTCGAGGCTTAGTCCTTGGCTGGGACACAAGAGCTGACTCGGGTGTGAGCCGATCTGGACCGAGTGCAGGCTGATTATCAGACTCAGTTGGGATGAGTACAGGCTGATTATCAGACTCAGTTGGGATGAGTGCAGGCTGACTTCGACCGGATGCGGGAAGACTTCGATGCTTATAGATTGGTGCATCTGAGTGAGTCTGAGTCGTCTGAGGAGGGAAAGGATGAGAGCTAGATTGGATGTTTTGTATTACACATTTTCTTCTTTTTGTATTGGATTTCTATACACAACATGAACTTCATTTTTATTATTAAGGGACTTGGATGCAACAACCTACTGATGGATGTTTATGTGTAATGGCACAATGTATACGATATAAACGTCTAAGCAAAAGATCAAACATGCATAATATCATTACGACGACATCATAATTAGTACAATAGAATTAACAATGACTCCGACTTTGGACATCACCCTCATCTTGTTACCAACACATCCTCTCGGTTTTCCGTGTCAGAAATTTTCTCTTTGTGAATTTTTTTTTTTGAATTGTCTAAGAGTCATGCGCGAGCATTCCAGCCAAATTGATCTCCCCGTAATAATCTGTTTTGAGATTGGAAAGCACACCTTGATAATGTTCATCAGAAGCCGTGAGAACACTGCTGCTGGTGACATCCAGTGGTTTGGCCTTTACCTGCCCCTAGTATTAGAGGTTTGTATTTGGGGTATGAAACACTGAATCGGACATGGTTCGCTGCGTGCTGTCACCCATATGTGGATATTGACATGCAATGACATGACGAATGCATATTGAACATCAAAATTGAATATAAAACATCCACAACATAATGAATGTGGATGCATTAGGAAAATACAAAGTGTAGCTCTGGTTTTGATTGATGTTCCTTCAAATTACTAATATGTCCTTTCGATTTTCCACATTGGAGGATTTTTTTTTCTAACATATGTCAGAGTGTACAGATGAGCACTGAACTGCATCAATTGATTACCTATTGGATCCTCCAAGAGTTTAACCCCATATGCATGTTTCCAATTCACCTCAGATTCCAATTCGAGCAAAATTCTCAAAGATGAACACAGCTTTTAATCCTTCAAAGTATGGCCCCAGAAGATGAAAGAACCACCGGTAAGTAGTCACTTCCGTTGTGGCCGAAGACTGAGTTCTTGAAATGGTTGGTAAATGTAACTTTCTTTTGAACATTGTCGTAGCAGGCTTTGCAAGTCCTCCCGTTCATGATTGTTGAAGGGTTTGTAAAACCTGGTTGCCCCGACACTGTTGGTGAAGTTCATGAGTGCATAACCAAGATTTCCTTTAATCCTGGAGTCCATAGGCAAATAGAGGAAATCATAAGCAGACTGTTCTTTGGACTTGCCCTTGTTTTCCTCCAGACAACGTTTGTCTAGAATCTGCAGCATTACTCTAGTATTATTGGTGAAGTCCACTAATGCACCACCAGGATTGAAGAGAAGTGGCGTGGGATGAAAGAGTATTCTCAATCTGGTACAAGTTGATGATAAACGAAGACTGATTGGAACAATGCTATAACCATTTGCTCCGTCATCCTTCTGGTGATGAGATGATGCAGAAAAGTACGATACTAGACATCATTGGGGTTCAATTTCTTGTTAGAAACCATTGATGGCAAAGAATAAGGTTTCAAAGAATCAGTTCTAGAGAGAAGAATAAACGGGCAATTCATCAAACAAGTGTTCGAGCCCTATATGTAAACAGAAGGGAAAGGGTGTTGAAGGTATAGATGAAGATCGAGATGGGGAGTGTTTTGGGTTTGAAAATGTAGGAGCCCAAATCTTTCGCAGGTTGTTTGAAAATGAGAAAGTCCAAATTTTTCACAGAAAGGGTGCGAAAGATCCGGTGGCGATGGAGATTGAGATGGTGAAACATTCCTGTGTTAACTGTAGCTGCCATATGAGAGAGAGAGATTCTTTCGTCTGCACTGATCTCTTTTTTTTTTCAAGGAACTAAATCCAAGCCACAGCCACCTCTTGGTTTTCCTACTGCATTCAAATTGGTGCATGTCATGTGTGCTTAATTTCCTTTTTGGATGAACAATGCATGCGTAATGTCATGTGCACAGGAATGCCATGCAAACAAGATTATACATGCACTACAACCAAGGAATGATTCAGAGTTTTACAATAAGATGGATGGTGAAGGTCATTTGAATTTCTCTGTGGTTGGTGCTTTGGATAAGTTTGGGTTTTTATTTTCGGGGTTTTGGTATAGCGTACTTTCTGGGGTATGGAATTAGGCTTGCAGCTTCATTTTGGGGATCGACTCTGAATTTCAGCAGTAGCCTTGGGTTTGGAATAATTTAGGTATTATGTGGGTTGCTCAAGTTAACACTTTAGGGCAGGGTCAAAAGCATTTTGGATTGTGAGTTGAAAGGACCACTGATCTGGGTCGGTAAA
Organism: Euphorbia tirucalli; assembly: GCA_039660915.1. NCBI lineage: Eukaryota > Viridiplantae > Streptophyta > Magnoliopsida > Malpighiales > Euphorbiaceae > Euphorbia > Euphorbia tirucalli. The sequence continues at coordinate 22,424,343 of CM077639.1, forward strand.
TGGCTCGGCAGAGGTAATGCCATCCCATTACTTATTTCTCGCTCAAGCTCACTTTTCAAGAGGGGTTCAATCAGAGATAGATTCACTTTTAGGTTCCGTACAATACTCAAAATGATATCATGCATTTTGATATTATGTGTGTTGGATATGTCGTTTCAGATGGTCAAATGCATGCATAATGCCACGTACAAGTAATCATCACATAAGTAAGACGAAAATAAATCTCATTGCATTCATAATGAATTCAATACATCCCACAAACAAAATGAGTCCTTTGTAAGAAGGGATTCTCCAAGAGGCATTGATCTCATAGAATCCGATTATTTTCCGATTGGTCACCATTTCAGCTTCAGCATCCTTGACCCACTCTTATCAAACTAGACTCTGAAGTTCTTCATCATATTCCTCTCCTCGGGAGACTTGAGAAATTTCCTTGGTGATCTCCCTGATTGCCCCTGGTCGTTTATCAGAGAAGGTCGAGGTTTCCAATTTCCCATCATTGACTAGCTTCTAGATCTCCTTTCTTAAAGCAAAATAATCATTGGTTCGATGGCCCAGCATCACATAATAGCTGCAGAAATTGTTCTTTTGTGCTTTTTCCGGCTCTACAAATGGCCTGATACTCTGCAGCAGACCCTCCTTTCTACATCTGAGGAATAGCTTACTTAATGAGTCAGCCTATGGAGAAATGCCTTTTCCACTACCCCCAATAAGTGAGTTTTTGGTATGCCGTGGAATGGAGTCGGTGCCAACATTCATCTTAAGGGGCCTATTCAGTTCTATTTCATCAGTCGACCTTGGCAAACCTAAATCTTGGAGAGAGGGCCTTCCAAGGTGTCGAGGGCGAGTGTTAGCAATCTGGGCATTTTGTTTCTCGCTAGCATCAGTATTGGAGTCTGAGAATACCGTATTTTTCATTTTCCCTTCGAGTTCTGCCACTCGTGCTTCCAATATGGTGCACTTTGCTGTCATTCTTTCTACCGTGATGTGGCGATATGATCCTCCACGATATCCGTTATGGAGTTAAAGTTCATTGGGTTGGCCATTCTCAAAATCTTTTCCCTTTTCCCTCTGATAAAAACACTTATTAGCATTGACGGGCGCATACGAATGAAGAATACCAAATCACAGATGATATAGGCATGAATTCATGACGAGATATGTATGTGCATGAATGATGAGTTGCATATATGATGTCACGAGGGAGATGATGATGAGGATGATTTTTTTCGGACATTCCAAGAACACCCAATGCCATGCGAAAAAACCACGTGTGGACGGCCACACAAACAGGGGTTCGGCGCTTTTGGAGCACCTAGTGAATATCGTGAAATGATCGTGTGTGTGCCAACACACAGACAGAGTTTCGACACCTTGTAGGTCTATGAGATGAAGTGAAATGGTCACATAGGGGCCAGCTCATGGACAAAGTTCTGATGCTTTTGAGACATATGATATGAGATGATGTTTACAGACAAGTCACGTGTAGGTAAGGACACGGATGGAAATTCGATGTTCGTAGAATGCCTTTCATGATTCAGTAATGTTATGAAATGCCCCTATATGCGTAATAATTTGGTACTCGTGGAGCACCTCAAATGATATAATAATGTCATGTAACAATCCGAAATGGACCGCGACACCCCAATAGAACTTCGGCATCCCCACGATGCCAATGATAAATGACATGAAGCCATGCAATGATGTCGTGTGACCTGCTACACGAAAATAGACCTAAGACCATTGTGGTCTCCTATTGAATGAAATGGTCTAGTGAAATGGCCGAGTGTATTCCGGTACACGCGCAGAACACGGGTAGTTTTAGGACTCCCGATATGTTATTAAATGAAATGACCATGAAGGGTATCCTCATCATGTCCTTAATTTAAATGATATGAAATGACGTGAATGCTTTTGTCACACAAAAATGTAAGTGGCTGCACAAAAACGTGGTTAGGATGCATGACATACATGATGATGTCGTGTATGCTTTGCGAAGATAACAATATACAGGACGTAAATGTGCATGGCACATAAATATAATGTCGTGGCTTCATGAAAATGTGGTTAGAATAAATGCCATGCTTATGTTGATGTCTTGAAAATGGCTGCACGAAAACGTAGTTAGAATGGCACATAGGCAAAGTTTCGGCGCTCGGGGAGCACCTTGGGTTTTTGTGATATGAAATGAGATGAACATGCGCGTGGCACATGGTCGGGATTTCGGCACTCAGGGAGCACCTTGGGTTTTAATGTCGTGATATGAAATGAACTCGTGCTTGGTGCACGAATGGAATTTCGATGCTCAGAGAGCATCTTAACTTCCAAATCGCGATATGAAATGAATACGTTCTTGGCGAACGGGCAGAGTTTCAGATCTCAAGGGAGCATTTTCGGTTTTTGTGATGTGAAATGAGATGAACATGCGCATGGCACATGGTCGAGATTTTCGGCGCTCAGGGAGCACCTAAATGATTTAATGTGAAATGAAATTTTTAGTGCTCGTGGAGCACCTAAATGATTTAATGGGTGCGGTAAAATTTTTCGGCGCTCGTGGAGCGGCTAAATGACTTAATGTATGCGATGGAATTTTTCGGCGCTCGTGGAGCACCTAAATGACTTAATGTATGCGATGAAATTTTTCGGCGCTCATGGAGTACCTAAATGATATAATGTATGTGATGAAATTTTTCGGCGCTCGTGGAGCACCTCAATGCATGAAATGTAATTTTTTCGGCGCTCGTGGAGCACCTAAATGATTTAATGTATGTGATGAAATTTTTCGATGCTCGTGGAGCACCTGAATGCATGAAATGTAATTTTTTTCGGCACTCGCGGAGCACCTAAATGATTTCCTGCTTGATAGGCGGTGAGATGTGTATGACCCTTATGGGGTTGTTCAAGGCCCACATGAATGTTTTATGCATGACATGTGTTCCATATGGCTACAAAGCAAATTGGTTAGTGCTTATGACATTCAAATGATGCACATGAATTAATTTTTTTTCACACAATGAGGAAATACATGGCTACAAAAATATGGTTAGTGTAAATGTCACACGGGTGATTAATGTATTTTCAAGCGAAAAATGCAAGTGGCTGTACAGAAGATGTGAGTTAGTATCACACAAATGCTTTGCGTGTAGTATGTTATGTTTGTGAAAAATGTTGATGATGGTATGTTATGAAGAAACAAGAGGCGAGTAGCATATTGCATACAAAGCGTATTCCTCCAACCTTTTTCCTCCAAACATGGTCGGTCTCAAAAATTCTAACCGAGTCCTAGGTGGGGTTCTCTTCGATCATCAACCGGGGATGATGAAGGCGCAATTTATAATATTCACACAATTTATTTTGGTATCCTAAGGGAATCCAACTAAGGTTGCCTATATGAGTTCGGTCTTAGTCAGGTTAAAATCAAGGCTCCCATAGCAAAATATACTCCTCACTTCTCCCCACTCAAGGGTCTGAACGAAGGGGTACATACGAGGCTATGGGTGGTGTTTCGTATCCGTGCCCCTAAGACCATGAGGAACAAAGGCAACACTTCAACAATTCACCGGGCTAAATAACGGATACTAACCTAATGCAAGGATGTCTAACTAAAAAATGCAAAATAAAATGCCATGTAAGAATCATCCACCTTATTTTGATTAGACATTTTTCAGGCCTTGTCAAATTCTTTTAAGTTTTAAGAAAAACTTTTGTAAGAAGTCCCCAGCGGAGTCGCCACTGTGAGCGAGCGACGTTTTCGACGGAACGTGGACTCCCTTTCGAAAGGGGCACCTCGATTTCGGGTGGGCCCCTCCCTCGCATGGGATTTTTGGATTAGAAATTCATTTTTAGAAAACCGGATTGTTTTGTAAAAGAATCGAGCCTAAATCTCGATAAAATGTGCAGGAGTCGCCACCCGGCTCAGCTCAACCGGGAAATTTCAGTGTAGCTGAACCAGACGAAAGGCCGCTACACTATCCAGAGATCTAGGTCCAGACAAGTCCTTTATTTCATGTCTAATCAAAATAAATATGGCCAATGTTCTATGATGACACTTTAAATTTCTAAGAATTGATTTTATTGAATTGAAACATACAGCGTACATGCAAATAAAGATAAAGCGGCAAAAATATATAAATTATTACAACCCAATCGAATGAAAATAAAAACTCTCGGCCTCACATTACAAGCGCCTAGAATACACGAGAATCTAAAAATTACAATCGCCTAGAATATACGAATTAAGCTATGAATTACATTAAAAGTAAAAATAAAGAAATTAAAGCTGCAAAACAAATGGTTAGCACAGTTTATAGCACGCCACAAATTGGACTCAAATAGGACAGAATTGGGGATTTTCGAGATCGAGGGCATGCATCTAGGGGGATAACCGGGTCAGCCTGGCTAGCCGGCCCGATTAGACCAGGAAAACATTTTTGAAACGTCCCTGTATTTTGGTTTTATGAGAAAATCGTTTTGAAAACATTTTTCCGGTTTAATTTAATTTAACACGTGAGGTGGGTCGGTTTTCGGAAGAATCGGGTCTCCGTCGTGGTATTGTTCTAAATGCAATTTCACTGGAAATTAAATCTAAGGAAGTGAATGCACACAGTAAAATTTATTTTTGGTGGAATTTTTAGGATTTTTATGAATTTTTGTGATTTTTATGAATTTTTATGGGATTTTCCGGATTTTCTGCTTCTAGGTGAGCATTACAGTCGTGCGACTGTAATTACAGTCGTACGACTGTAACTATAGTCGTGTGATTGTATCTCTCCCTTAAGAAGAAATCACCAAATTTACTTAAATGGAAAGAAATAAAAACTGAGGAAATTTAACAACCGTCGTACGACTATAGGCAATATGGCACGACTGTAATTACAGTCGTATGACTGTTCTTAATTTTCCAGAAATAGCCAGCCAAGAAAAGCAAGTTTTATGCACAAAAATCGACCATAACACCCAGAAAACACGAAAATAAGAGGGATTGAAGTGTGTTTACCTCTTTGGCATTGATCTACCGTATGAATGACCCCTGGCAACGTACCAATCCATTTGAAATTGCTTCTTTTTCTTGGTGTGTCAAGGTTGCAAAATAGGTCCGAAAATCCTCCAAAAAGTCACGGATTTAAACTAGTTTATGGTCTGGAAATGATTTAGATTTCGTGTGTCACGTTTAACCTACGATTTCTAATTTATTTTAAACATTAACACTCTGAAATTAAGAAGAAAAGGGTTGAAGAAATTTTGAGTTTTGGGTTTTTTCTCTCTTCTTCTCTTTTCCTCCAATCTCTCTCTCTAATATTTTTCTCTTAATTATTTACCAAAAGTCCATGCCTTGGTTGATTTCTGCCTTCTTATCCTTACCTTGCTTCCGGAGATTAGACGAGCATTAATTGCTCTGATTTCCTTCAATTTTTTTATTTGAGAGGTATGGGCTCTGCAACCTGCCCCGACTATACAGTCGTACGACTATAATTTAGCTATAGTCGTGCAACTGTAACAATATCCCCATGACTGTAATTACAGTCGTGGTAATCAAGGCTTTTTTTTTTTACCCGAAAAATTCCGTGTTCGTAGGAGTAAGGAAATCAATGCTTAAAAAGAGAGAAGAAGCAAAGTTTTAGGCTACCAGAAACCGACGGTGGGAAAAGAGGGAGAGAGTAGTGGAGACTAGCTTCGGTTGCCGGTAGAGTTGTCTAAAGCGGCAAAGAGGGGCGGATGAGCGAAGACCGGAGAGTTAGAGTTGAGAGAGTGACAGTAGAGATGCCTTTATACGCTGGTTAATAACCCTAGGGTTAAGAGAATGGGTTGACACCGGGTTGGGCCAAGGAGCTGGGTACTAATACGGTCTTAGGCTTTCTTTTATGTTCTTGTTATTTCTTTATCTTATAGTTTTTATTTATTTCTAACATTAGTCAAATTTTATCTATATTTTTTATTATTTCTAGTATTAGTTAAGTTTTTATTTTATATTATGTTTTCTCTTTTTAGTATTAGAGAAGTTTAGGTTTAATTTAGGAATTTGTCAAGTAGAGTTTTTTTTATATTTAAATTTTTTATATTTATAAAATTAGTGAATGCAACTTGTTTAGCATTATTTTAGAGTGAATAATTTAAAAATAGGATTTCTTTTTTTTTTCAGGGCTTAACTTAATTGTGTTTTGAGTAGAGATCATTGATTTTTGAATTTTAGGGTGTTATAGATAAAAAGAAAACTTGCATCATGATACAAAATAAATTACAGCATTTAGTACCAAGTTTGGGTGGCGTAGGGTGACTGAGGTCTTCCCTACACGTAATCGGTAAACGGACAAAAAAAATGGAATATCTGGTTAATAATAATGTCCAATTGCACTAAAAATCAGTTGGTGGCGACTCTAATCAACACATAAGTAATAATAATAATAATAATAATAATAATAATAATAATAATAATAATAATAAGAAGAAGAAGAAGAAGAAGAAGAAGAAGAAGAAGAAGAAGAAGAAGAAGAAATAAACCCATATTTTCTTTTTTCACCCGTTAGGCCGGTTCCAACAATTGGCGACTCTGTCGGGGACTACCAAGGTAATTTATGTTATAAATTATTTATTGTATTTTATTTGTATATAATAAAATGATGTAATTTTATTTTCCTTTATTATGCATAATATCCAACATTAGTACACTCACACTAAAAGGTCATGTTATGATCTTTACCTTTTTAGGATGATTAGGTGAGAACAAAGTACGAGTACTACCATGAGAAATCTGGATAAGTCCCTGAAACATTCTCAACTCAACTTGTCTTTTACTAGCCATGTAATGGCGTTAGTAAAAGATAATTCGGGAATCAACAAAACCAATTCTTACACCACTTTGTAGACATAAATCCAAGTACCCCAGTTGAAACCACCCTTGTACGTGGGAGAAAAATACGTAGGAACACCGCATAAATATGCATCTTGTGAATGTATGTAGATTATTGTTGTTATCATTATTATTATTTATTATTGTGAAGCATCATCGTCATTAAAATCCCTCGTTATAAATTAAAAGGTATAATAATTAAATTTTCTAGGAATGGCTATGGAAAACAGAGAGGTGGAAATTTACCTGCCACAGGATATCATGCTCAATTTAGTGAAGAAGACCACTGAATTTAGAGCAATTCAAATGATTAGAGGGTTACAAGCTATCCTGCTTTGAAACTTTGGGGTTTATGACTCCCCATTGAAATTCCTGGACTGGCACCCAAGCTTTCCTCACTTGAATTGTTTATACTTGGGGGCGGAACATATTAATTTACTGAAAGCAGCATATTTGATGTTGTGGTATCTTGCTCGCACCGGGATGACAGGTGTAATTCTGGACAAAAAGTGGATTATCCAATGCATACTAGGATGGTTAAAGATTCTAGGATCTACTAGCTTGTTTGCTAAATGGCTTGGAAACTTTGGGGTACTACTACAGTGGATGCAACTTTTTCTCGAATCCCCTAACCAGTCGTATTGGCTTTTTATTTTTTTGCATCCGGGAGCAATTTGAAACACAAGGACATGATGTTGTTAGTAGGCATTAGTACAGTGTGTTCCTTGAAGGTAGTTATGCTTGTAACCCCATGATTGATCCAATTTGCAATAGGGACATATGGAAACTCATCAAGCAACGTTTGATTGAGGTGAATGGAATGCCAATAGAAATGATACCAACAGAGTTGCTGAATCAGGAGAATTTCTGCTATGATGGGAGGATTATGGAATTTAATGGAGGGATTCCTCTTCTTCCAAAAGAAGTTATGTCCACATATGCCCAAGTGTCTACCAGTTATTACTACATCCCGGAGTCATTTGGAAATTAAGAATGAGCTGAGCCAGGAATGGAGGCCGGGGAATTACCACTGCAAGAACATGGCATTGAAGTAGTAAATGTTCAAGAGCCACTAGGAGAGTATATGGCTGTAGTTGAGGAACCCAACAAAAACTGGGAAGGGATTTTTCATAGAAAATCAACCAATGAAAGCAAGAGCTCGGATCGATTTTCTTAAATCTGTGACCCAAGAGCAATTTAAGTAGAAATCAAAAACATGAAATACAAAGATTAGAAATGGGATTCTCACCTTGCTATGTCTCTTCTACAGATGGCTGCAGAAATCGAAATTGATTCCCTCCACTCTCACGTACACGAATGTCTATCGAGTAGAACCTATGCTAGCGGCGGATCAAAGGAGGAGAGCAATGGTTAGCCAAAAATTTTAGCCTCTCTTTTCTCTTATGGTGGAAATTTCACATTAATGAGAATTAATACTTGCTCAAATCAAGGCCTTGATTTAAGCTTATTCTTTTAATTAGCTTTTAAGTTGGGAATTAATACCATAAATCCTTTAATCCAAATTAATTATTATGGGTAAAATTAAATGCAATTCTATTTTAATTTTCATGCATGTATTTATATAAAACCATATTATATAATGTACATGTCATTAAATTAAAATAGACCTAATAAATTAATTGAGATTCAACTTAAATACATATAAACCTGTTTATGTATTTTATTTCCACATGGAAATAAATTCCCAATTAAAAAAAAAATATCAATTAAATTATATCGATTAATCCAATTGATATATAATTTAATTAATTAATATTTATCTCTCCAATCTGTATACTCCAAGTATACGGGTGATTCGACAAGTTCAAACTCAGACTAACTATGTGTATGATACTGTGGACCCGTCTTTATGTTGGCAGTGGGCCCAAGGTCCACAGACTGTAGGCGGGCTCTAGCAAGCTACTATAGCCCCCAATTAAAGACAGAGACAATAGTCTAATGGAAGTCTTAACCCTGTAGTTAAACTTATATATCCCATGTCATTGATATGGGTGTCCAACACAAAGGCATGGCATCATCACCTTCTTTTGTGTCCGGACATTTACTTGATCCCAAATGAACTGATGCTCACAAACAAGTTCCAACTTGTTTGGGTGTGGCCACACTCTTATCAGTTGCATTCATCAAGAGGCCGGTGATATCTTCTCAGTGGTTTACTAATATCTTCTCAATGGTTTACTAAGTGACATTCCCTTCTGTATGTTTATAGTCTTGCCATGCTCACTGGCACACCTGAACATACCCATACTTGGCACCCTATTACAGGCCCTTTAGGCGTACACCAAAGTGTGTCACTTTACATGCAAGACCATAACATGGTCAGGTCAAAGGATCCATATAAGTACTACACAAGAATCACTTGTGATACTATACCATGTGGATTTCTTGTTTAGTGGATCTATCTAGTAACATGTCCAATGGCCGGTAAGACACTGCCAAACAACCAAGCTTATGGTGGTCTTTGGTTCTATTCATTCCCATGAATGGAACAGACTACGGATGACTCTATGGTCATACCGTTTTCCCTATCCATTTTCTTACTGCCAAGTGCATGACACTTGTCAACATGGATATAGATATGTCCACTGGATACTCTATTTTAAATATTGCACAAGATGTATATAATAAATAGATTAATGCCTTTATTCATTGACACAAATGTATAATACATAAATCTCATTATAAGATACAAAATGTATGATACAATGCAAGGACCAATGCCTTAGGACTAGGGCATTCCCAACAATCCCTATAGAAATTGATGAAGGAATAAAAGAAGAACCAATGGAGAAAGATGAAAAGAACCACCTTGAAGGGGGGTTTGCGGTGGTAAACAGTGTTGTGAGATAACCCAAGAATAGTTGTTCCAAGAGCTAGAAGAAGCACAATAGGTACCAGAGACATCTGAAAATAAGGAAGAAGTAGGCTCGAATCATGAGGGGGACAATTGGCCAGAGCATGAGGGAAATGACAGTGATGCTTCGATTTCAACTGCATTCGAGGGGAATGGTACTGTTGCCAATAAGCAAAACTTTGATGATTATCTAGTCTATTTTTGAAAGCCAAAGCAAAATTTACTCTCACATGGGAATGTTTTGCATCTAGATATGTAATAGGAAGAGTATAGTAGGACTGGTAGCTTTTTGTAAAATGAAATAGCAAAGGATTAATGCTTACGTATTACCAATTTAATCCCTTGAATATTTTGTTAAAAGATATCAATGTGGTAGATTCTAGAACAACTATGTAATCCTTTTTACTATCAATATAACTATGTTTTCTCTATGTTACGAATGAATCCATTTTAGGGAATTTAAGTATTATATCTTTTAATTATGTAATGAGGGATTCGCATCATGTATCATTCCATCAATCTCCGTGATATGCATTGCATATGCTTGATATAGTTGGTACAGTAATTATGTATAGTTCTCTTTTTTCTTAGGAAAGTAACACAAAAAATCCAATAAAATCTCAATGTATTCCCCGGCAGATTAGTAAAGGAGACAGCTTAATTGGTGAACCAAGAATCATCTTGCCTAATTTATCAGAATTGGACTTTAGCCAAAATGATTTACGTAAGGTGAAGGAAATATTTGAGTTATTACCTAGCGATCGAGTGAAGGCTTTTATGGATGATTTCAGATGGATAGCCTATTTAATGTATCTGCCTATCCATGCAACAATGCTAAGAGCTTTGATTCATTTTTGGGACCCAAGCTATAAATGCTTCACTTTTGGAAAAAGAGACTTGACTCCAACCTTGGAAGAATATCACCAGATGCTGAAAATTCCCTAAAGGAAAGAGAACCTATTATATTCATGTAATAAAATGAAAAAACCAAAGACAACTAACCAAAAGACAACTATCTCATATAACTTAATTGCAAGTTCAGGACATTACTGACTGGGAAAAAGGTCAAGATTCCAATACATCAAAATTGATGGACTTCCCCATTAACTATATTATTGAAAAAAAAGGGATTAAAAATGTTGGCTTTACTAATATATGGTTTGGTCATGTTTCCCAAAAGAGAAGGGCTAGTCGATCATAAAGTCATTATTTTCTTCGGGAAGGTCGTTAATAATGTTGGAGTTAACCCGGTCATAGGAATTTTGGTAGAGACTTTCAGGTCTTTGGATTCTTGTAGGTATAATGGGGGAGGAAGATTTGAGGGATGCGCGCTCTTACTATTCATGTGGGCTTTGAATCATCTCCACTGCCATCTCATTTTAATTTCCTTATGGTGATTTATGATAGAAGATATGATAATGGCAAGAATTTCGTTACAAACTTCAGAAGAGCTCAATGGCCTAAGAAAGGACCGTCAAAGAGAAAGTGGATCAGATTTCTGAGGTCCCTAAATGAATCTCAGGTCTTATGGATAGCTGAATGGTTCAAAGGTACGCATGCTATTTACAAGTGCTACATTTGATTAGGTGCCATTATTAGGACCATGGGGAGGGACAGGTTATGCACCATGCGTGGTAAAAAGACAGTATGGTGCTCAACAGTTCATACCAGCAACCTTTAGGTTAGATCAGGCAAATTTCACTTATGGAGAGCCGGAAGTTATGGGAAAAATTAGTGCCTTCATTCAAGCTTAGGAAAAAGTGAAAGCCATAATAAAAGAAGATAATAGTGAAGAAGTGAATGGTGTATCACTTGGCAAATGAGAAGATGCAATGGGTTCACTTTTAATATGCCTAATGAGTGTGGAGAGCATTTCAAAAGAGGTATTTCCCCACCTGTAGGAGACGACTTAATAGACGAAGAGGATAACGGTTATCAAGATCAAACACCTATTATGGAAATGGAAGACTTAAGAAGAAAGGTTGCTATCCTAGAAGAAGAAAAGCAGAAAATGTAATGGATAAGGATGAATTAACTCAAAAACTCCAAGATTAGGAAAGTGAAGCTTTCATATAGGAAGCAGCATATGAGCAAAGTCAAGAACAAATGAATAACCTATGGTTGAACTTCCAACAAGCAGAAAAGTCTCATCAGGAGCAGATGGCAAGTGTTAACCAAAAAGCTCCAAATTATGATAGATCAGGCTCAGACTTATCAAGAGGAATTAAAGCCAATATGGAGCAAGGTCAAGGCTAACAGCAGCGTCAGTCATCATATTCCAAATTTCCTAAAAAGGCTTGCTGAGGCATTGGAGCATTTCGAAAATCTGGGTTGAAGATAAAGATTTTATTGGATGCTTTGTGTTATAAAGTTAGCGTAGAAATATTAGTTATGTGTTTAGGTATAATGGTGTTAGTCTTAGTGTTAGCAATAGCTTAGGACATGTGTTTATTTGCAATAATAGCATTATGCATTTTCATTACATCCCCAATCTTTTTCAAAAATATGATAACACTATAATATGAAAAGGACTAAAATGAGGAATTTTCTTTTTACTAAAAAAACAGATCTATCAATCTACTGAATCAATATTGAGATAATATCATGGGAAGAAGATCATTTCCTGCTGGCTCATTCGTATAGGACTAGGGCATGTTCGAGAATCATGGGTGAGAAAAGGCAAGAGGAGACTGCTAAGGACATGGAAATACTAAAAAATCAAATGACTAAGATTTTAAGTCTAAAGGATCAAATGATATAGTTCTTAGCCTCTGTAAAAAATAAGCAGACGTGGGAAGATCAAGAGTCACAAGATAAGGAGGGAGGACATCTTCTAAGGTCTGCTTCGAGTCATCTAAAAAGGGATGGCAAAGCATATAAGAGGTTTATCCTTATCGATTTGAAAGAAAAAGAACAAGATGAATTGTCAATACCAGATTTTAACGATCCTAAAGTAATGGCAGATTTGAAAAGGGCTTTGACAGAAATGATGAGCGAAAAATTTGAGTTATTAGAAGAAAGACTAAAGGCAATAGAAGGATTTAACGGTACAACTGATGCAACTAGATTATGTTTAGTACCAGATGTTGTGATACTGTTTAAATTCAAATCTCCAGAATTTGAAAAACATGATGGAACAGCTTGTCCTTAAAGTCACCTGATCATGCACTGTAGTAGAAGCAGCATATGCTAGCAACAACAAATTGCTAATGCATGTATTTCAAGAAAGTCTAAAAGGGCCAAAGTTGAGGTGGTACATGCAAATTGACCGTGCACATGTTACGAAATGGAAGGACCTAGTAGATTCTTTTTTAAAGCAGTATAAGCACAACATGGATATGGCTCCTAACAGGGAAGATTTGAGAGCTATGGAAAAGAAAGATACTGAGACTTTCAAGGAATACGCTCAAAAGTGGAGAGATCAAGCAGCACAAGTGATTCCTCACCTATCCAAGAAGGAAATGGTGTCCACCTTTCTGGATACGCTAAGGTCAGCATTCTACAATATGATGCTCGTAAATACCACAGCGAATTTCTCTGACATTGTAATGGCAGGAGAAAGAATCAAGCAGGGAATTAGAAAAGGAAGAGTAGAAGTACCCTAACAAGAATGATTCGGGTTTCGAAAGAACAAGGGAAAGAAGAAGGAGGATGATACCCATGTAGTTCAGGCATATACTCCTAGCCTCTCTTACTCCACTAATGTACCACCAAATGGGTTCATAATGCACGCTTCTAAAATTAACCAGCTTGCAAACAATATGCAAGAAGTGCATGACAAAGCAATTGGTCAGGGGAATAGTTTCTAGACCCACCGCCCAAGGAAAAAACAGTTTGATCTTATTCCCATTTCATATTCTAAATTATTTCCCCTCTTATTGCAAAGTGGAAGAATATGTCTTTGCCCATTGGAACCTTTGACACCAACGTATCCTAAATGGTACGATCCAGATTCCAAGTGTAAATATCATACTGGGGCCCCTGGGTATTCTGTAGAAAATTGTCCAGCTTTTAAAAGAAAGGTTTAATAATTGGTAAAAGCCGAGTGGTTAGATTTCAATCTAATTCAGCAAAAACTAGATATGCAGACCAATCCATTTCCAAATCATGAAAATAAAGGGGTGAATGCAGTGCTCGAAGAAGACTTTTATGCAATTAAGACCAAATTCAGTGAAGTAATAATGCCCATGGGATAATTGTATGATATTATATGCAGAGTAGGGTTAGTCTAAGAAAGAGCCTATGGCACAGAGTGTATGATTGAAGAATGCATGCATTTTAAGTAGTTAGTCTAGGAGTATATGGATGCTAAATTTTTGGTCTTCGGAAATTCAAATCAAGAAGCACATAAGGTGAATATGATACACGGAAGTAAAGTACCACCACCATTGATAATCGACTGCATATTGAAAGAAGAAAGTACGGCCAAAGCTCTTGAATCATCTTTCACAAAAAAGGTGATTATCCAGATCCCAGCACCGTTTCCTTTCAAGGACACTAAAGCTATTCCGTGGAAGTACAAAAGTACTATGTCACTAGAAAATGGTGACATGACTCGAATGGAAGAACATGATAATGTCTCTAGTTTAGGGGGTATGACCAAGAGTGGCAGATGTTTTAATTCCCAAGAAATGGAGAGAAGGCGCCGAGATGCAATAGAAAGGCAGAGAAAAGGAAAGATGAGGGAAGAGGAAAGGGTAGAATATCCCCTAGAGGAAGAGATAGAAGTTCCAAGGAAGAGTGCGGTAACTAATAAAAAAGCATGTGAATTTCTGAAATTGGTGAAACATAGTGAATACAAGGTGATAGAACAATTAAATCGAATTCTGACCAGGATATCTTTGTTGTCATTAATTATGTCATCAGAATCACACCGAGAGGCATTACTCAAAATCTTGAATCAAGCTTACGTCTGCCACGATATATTTGTTGCTAATTTAAGCCACATTGTAGGAAATGTGATTACTTCTAATTATCTCACATTCTTTGATGATGAGATACCAATAGAAGGAACAAGACACACAAAGGCATTACATATTTCAATAAAGTGCAAGGATTTTTTCAGTGGCAAAGGTCTTGATCGATAATGGTTCATCTCTCAAAATCATGCCTAGATCTACATTGGCAAAGCTGCTAATTAAAAGTTCGTACATTAAACTAAGCAACGTAGTGGTTTGAGCTTTTGACAGTACAAAGAGCAAAGTTATTGGAGATATTGAGTTGCTTATCCAAATTAGACCTATAGCATTTAATATCCCTTTTTAGGTCATGGATATTTACAGGGCATACATCATGTTGCTCAGGAGATCGTGGATCCATTTAGCTGGGCCCATTCCATTTTCTTTACATCAAAAGGTCAAATTTATAGCAGAAGGAAGACTAATAGAAGTGTTCGGAGAAGAGAATATTTTGATTAGTAAATATCCGTTAAATCCTTATATTGAATTGGCTGAAGAAGTGGTGGAAAGTTCCTTTCAAACGTTTGAAATAGCAAATGTGATCTATACCACTAAAGGTCTCAAGGTTTTTACTCCTAGACATTCCCTGGCAGCATTGATGACAGCAAAAGAAATGATAAAGCATCAACATCAAGTAGGGAAGGGGTTAGGAAAGAAGAACCAAGGAATAAACAAAGTTCTAAGCAGGATTAGGATATAAGCCATCCAAAAATGATAAATGGAGAATATGACAACAATGGAAAGAGAAGCGGATAGCTAGTTTGGAGAACTGGGAAGCCGGAGAGGAAAAGATGGAATTTCCTCCCATTAGCAGTATCTTCTGGAGTAAGGGGAAGTTTGTGCTAAACCAAGACAAATGTGCTCAAGATGAGGAAATGATCGCCATGGTTAATGTGGAGGAAGAAGAGCTTGATTTGGGGAAATGGGTTCACGTGAGTGAAGGAGAGCTGAATAATTGGAATGAATTTGATCTCCCCATAGAAAAGTAATAGTAATGACTAATTTCTTCAAATTATGCTTGAGATTTAAAGAAAAATGTTGCATGGACGTCTTTTTCTTAATAAAAGAATAACTATTAACAATAAGCATCACTTCGTAAAAACAGAGAATTCTTATTTTTTTATTGTTCATATCCCATTCGTCTCTCTTTACTATTTTTGCATTTTTTTCTTTTATATTCAGGAGTGATGATGAAAGTTCTGACATTAATGATAATCATGAACCCATTTACGATTTTGAGCATCTCCTATACGATGTTGATTCAGAAGAGGAATCTAAAAAAGAAGCCCTTGAGGAGTTCAATAGGATGTGTGAGGAAAAGGAACCAATTTTAGAACTCTAAGATGAAATTATTGAGACTATCAATCTAGGGACTGAGGAAAGACCTAGAGAATTTAAGATCAATGCACTTTGAAATTAAGGAAAGGCTTATCAGTTTACTAGAGGAGTATGAAGATGTTTTCGCATGGTCTTACCAAGATATGCCAAGTTTAAGTATAGATATTGTGGTTTATAAACTACCTTTAAAGACGGGTGCTAAGCCAGTAAAACAAAAATTAAGAAAGATGAAACCCAACACACTTCTCAAGATAAAAGAAGAAGTCCAAAAACAATTAGATGTTAGCTTCTTAGCAGTGTTAGATTACTCAGAATGGGTTGCAACATAGTCCCTATTCCTAAGAAAGATGGAAAGTAAGGATGTGCATGGATTATAGAGACCTAAATCGGGCCAATCCAAAGGAGAATTTCCCTCTACCACATATTGATGTAGTGGTCGATAACACAGCCGAATGCCATATGCTTTCTTTAATGGATGGTATGAGCGGATGACCTTAAAATCGAAACGCAATGAAGCGAACCGGGGAAAGGAGAACTGGTTTGAAGTTTGAAAACGAGTTTGATAATCTTGTTTAAGAAATCCAATTGAATTTATTTGAAATCCCTTTTGTAGAAAAAATTTTCTTTGAATGTGAATTTTTGGGAAAAAACTGTTTTTACATTTTAGAAAATCCCATTTTATTGCTTAAAGTATCGAAACCTACATTTCCGGATCAGAGACAGAGTCACCACCAGGATCAGCTCATCTGGGAAATTTTGGTACAGCTCCCTACCGAGTGTAGATGCAGTACCTGATCCAGAGATTTAGGGTTCGGGCAACTTACCTATTCAACCTCAAGCTTGCTTTCATTTATAAGTTCATATTACAATATTATACTCACTTATTCTCTACCCATTTTATCTTTTGTTATTAATTAATCCATGCTTATTTAGATGACAGAAATAAATAAAGTGCAAAAAAAGTAAACCATACATCCAAACAACAAAAAGAAATAGAGGCCACTTATTACAACCCAAAAAGATAAAAACTATCATCCTCACCTTACAACTGCCTAGATACATGAAAATCTATAAAAAGTACAATCGCCTAGGATACACGAGTTGATCTATTAAATACATCCAAAATAAAATAAAAGGAAATAAAAAGTTGCAAAAACAAATGGTTAGCACAATTATATCACAACCACACATTGGACTCAAAACAAGACATAATGGGGAATTCCAGTAAATGGGGGCATGCATTTAGGGGGTAACCGAGAAGTCGGGGTGACTTACTCGATTAGACTTAGAAAACTGTTTTAGAAATGCCCTGTAGGTTTTTGTGCTTGAAAACGATTTAGAAACCCATTTGGCTCAATTACATGCAAATCACATTTTTTTTTGTGAGCCGGTTATCCCAGAACTCGGGGTTCCATTCGTGGGTGTTTCCTATCTCAAACATCCATCTAAGGCCCACTTTGTAAACACATCAAAAATAGTTTGAATCCGAAGACAGTCACGTGACAACGTCCATGGGAGTCGTCCTAAGATTTTGTCTCCATTCTGTAACTACAGTCATACGGCTCAAGTTAGAGCCGCGATGCTATAGCCACTACAGCCGTGCGGCTATAGTGTCTAGAACCCAAAATTGGTTTTCTCTGCTTTTTGTAAATCATTGTTTTAACTCGTTTCGATGATTTCTAAGAATTTTGTGGAATCTGGGGGTCCGCTAAAGCTGAACCATGGATCTGATTTGGATCAAACAACCCTGGGTCCCGAAAATTGAAATCAACAAAACCCAAATCTCACATCAACATTATTGGAAATCTAAAACCCATAATTTTGAATAGAACGGATGTGAATTGACCGAAATAGTTTATAACAAAATGATTAAAATAGGAAACTGGGGCATTTCGGGTTTCTGCCTAGAAGAACACAGCCGTGTGGCTCTGTTTTAAAGAATTATAGCCGCTCGGATCTATTAGAGCCGCACGGCTATAATTAAATAGATAGTTTCCAGATTTCACAAAATTCAAACAAAAACACAGCATAAAGCAATCAAATATGAGTTTAAGGCCTCTTAGAGTTTACCCTTTTTGTGTTCCAACGTATTTGATGACCGGAAGTGGATTGGAAATTGGAATGTGCTTAGAATCCCATGAACACCCCAAAACTTCGAACACAAACCTCAAATCGATCTTAGCAAAACCCGAGATCAAACTGAATGAATAAGAGATGATCAGGAACTCTCACCCTATGTGTTTCCCTAGTGTTTTCTCTTTTTCTTTTTGGTTCCTTTTAGTTTTCTTAGTTTTCTCTCTGTTTCCTTTTTTGCCTTTTGATTTCTCCCTTTTCTGTGTTTTTCTTTCCCCTTTGTTCTCCTCTGTATTCTGGTCCTTGTTGGCTCCTTAACCCAAGAGTATTACTCACAAATCCCTTTTATTACAGAATTCCTAGCTGTCTAAGATTAAGGTTGGTTATTTAGGAAGTAACCTGGTCACCTGTTAGAGCCACGCGACTATGAGATTACAGTCGTGCGACTCTGATTTTATAGCTATGCGGCTATAGTTGTGAAATCATAGCCATGCGTCTCTAACTAGGGCTAACAAGGCTTAACCTAAATCCTACACTGATGTCTAATCTCTCTAATCGCTCGAAGGACCTTTTTTGGGGTTTCAAATCATGGAATGTTCAATTTTTGGAGCGTTTGAGACATTCCAGGCAATATTCTACTCATTTTCAAATTTGACTCATGTTCATCTATCTTAAGAGGTAACATAGGATTTTCATGATAGAGGTCAGGAAAACCCATGCTCACAGGCTGCCCCTCGCGAGATCAAAGTCGACTCATGGTCGGGCTATTGTGCCCAATTCGAGTTTGGTCTCGTGATAGAGATCACAGTAAGAAAAGAAAAGAAAATCTACCTGGCGTCTTTCTCGTGTTGGTCTTCCGTGTTGCTTGTGTCACGGATGGAATTATGTTGAATTCAGGTACTTGTTTCGATGTTTGTGCGAAACAGTGGTCTTGCCCGATTTGAGTTGGTTCAGGGAATTGCCTCTGTGTATGTGTGAAGCAGCAGTCTAGGCCGAGTTGAGTTAATTCAGGGACTTGTTTCGATATCTGTGCTAAACAGTGGTCTAGCCTGATTTGGTTTGAAGTCGGCTCTAGGAGCTTTGGTTTGAAGTCGGCTATAAGAGCTTTGGTTTGAAGTCAGCTCTAGGAGCTTTGGTTTGAAGTCGGCTCAGGGAACTTTGGTTTGAAGTCAGCTCAGGGAGCTTTGGTTTGAAGTCAGCTCTAGGAGTTATGGTTTGAAGTCAACTCTAGGAGCTTTGGTTTGAAGTCAGCTCAGGGAGCTTTGGTTTGAAGTTGGATCTAGGAGCGTTGGTTTGAAGTCAGCTCTAGGAGCTTTGGTTTGAAGTCGGCTTCAGGTGCTTTGGTTTGAAGTTGGCTCTAGGAGCTTTGGTTTGAAGTCGGCTCTAGGAGCTTTGGTTTGAAGTCAGCTCTACAAGCATTGGTTTGAAGTCAGCTCTCTATGGTGCAATGATTCTGAAGTTGTGTCAACTCTTGGTGGAGCAATAATTTTGAAGTTGTGTCAGCTCTCGATGGAGCAATGATTCTGAAGTTGTACCGACTCTGTTGGGATTTTTCACCGGAAATCACCCGATAAAAGCGGAAGAACGTGGTGATTTCCTCAAATCCAGTCCCAGGAGCAATTGAAGTGGAAATTGAAAAACTTAAAATTAAATAGAAAGGGATTAAATTTCTTACCAGAAAAATCTCTTTCTAGAGATGGATGATGACTGCAGAATTCAATTGAGAATTCCTCCACTCTCACGTACACGAACGCTTGGCAAATGCAACCCGTGCTAGCGTCGGAAATCACAAAACAATGGAGAGGGGAAAGCTATGGAAATTTCGGCTAGGTATGAATGTTTGGGGTGGCCGAATTTTTCTAACCCTAGGTATTTATACCTAGGGTTGGCCGAATTCCTCAAGTGAATTCAGGCCCATCTTGGCTCCTGTCTATTCTGTGCGGGCTTCCATGTTTTAATTTAGGCCCAGTCTAATTTTAATTACTTTGGTTTAAATTAAATTCAAGCCCAATCTTAATATATCCATGTATTTAATATATTACTCCAAGTAATATATTATTTACATCTAAATTAAAATTGGTTTGACAATTAATTTAATCCATTAAATTAAAATTAAATCAACACAAAATAAAATCATATGTAAACCCATACATATGAATATTTCCACCTAGGAAATAATATCATAATTAATCCAATTAATTATGAAGAGCCAATTGAATATATTAATTTTATTATTATGACCAATCCAATTGATCTTTATAATATAATTAATATATACACACTTCTCCCTCCATTGTGTATACTCCAAGTATACATGTGATTCCTTAAGTCTGCATTCTATCGTTCTATGTGTACGATCCTGTGGGCCCATCTTTATGTTGGCAGCGGGCCTTTGGCCCGCAGACTGCAGTTGGGCTCTAGCAAGCCACTGCAGCCCCCAATTAAGATGGAGATGGCAGTCTAACTGATATCATAACCCTGTAGTTTAAACTTGTACATCCCATGTCATTGATATCGGTATCCAACACAGAGGCATGGATTGATCACCCTCTTTTATGTTTGGACATTAACTTGATCCTGAATGTACTGATGCTCACAAACAAGTTCCAACTTGTTTGGGTGTGGCCACACTCTTATCAGTCACATTCATCAAGTGGCCGGTGATATCTTCTCAGTTGGTTACTGAGTGACAAATCCCTTCTGCATATCCATAGTATTACCATGTTCAGAGACATACCCGAAAGTACCCATACTTGGCACCCTATTACAGGCCCTTTAGGCGTACCCCTAAGTATGCGACTTCACATGTAACACCATCATATGGTCAGGTCAAAGGATCCATACAAGTACTACACGAGAATCTATTGTGATACCATACCATGTGGATTACTCGTTTAGTGGATCTATCCAGTACCATGCTCCCAGGCATGTACCCATTAACTTGGTTGACATTCCATGTCCAATGACCGGTAAGACACCGCCATACAACCAGGTTAATGATAGTCTATTGTTCCATTCATTCCCATGACTGGAACAGACTACGGATCTATTTATGGTCATATCGTTTACCCTATCCATGGTCTTACTGCTAAGTGCATGACACTAGTCGTCATAGATATAGATATGTCCATTGGATACTTCATTTAATATATTGCACAAGATAGATATAATAAATGAATTGATGCCTTTATTAATGACACAAATGAGTACAACACATAAATCTAATAAATGTATAGTACAAATACAAGGACTTATGCCTCGGGACTAGGGCATTTCCAACAATCTCCCACTTGCACTAGTTCCAACTAGGCATGGGCCTAATCCCTATAGATCTAGTATGACCCTCGTGCTTGGGCTGGGCCAGCGCCTTGGTCAATGGATCTGCGACATTATCCTCGGTGTCCACTCTGTGCAATGCAATGTCACCTCTCTCCACGATTTCTCATATGAGGTGAAACTTTCTGAGCACGTGCTTTGTGTTCTTGTGTGACCGGGGCTCCTTAGCTTGTGCAACGGCCCCATTATTGTCACAGAAGATATCGACTGGGTCCTGGATAGTTGGCACTACTCCCAACTCAGTGATAAACTTCTTCATCCACACAGCTTCCTTAGCTGCATCACACGCAGCGATGTACTCAGCTTCTGTTGTAGAGTCCGCTATGGTTGGTTGCTTTGAGCTCCTCCAGCTTACAGCACCACCATTCAGCAAGAATACATACCCTGACTGCGATTGGTACTCATCTTGGTCTGTCTGGAAGCTTGCATCAGTATACCCAGTAACCGATAGCACTTCCTGACCACCATACACCAAGAAGCTATCCTTAGTCCGGTTAAGGTACTTGAGGATTGCCTTGACAGCTTTCCAGTGATCCTCCCCGGGATCCTGCTGGTATCGGCTCGTCATGCTCAGTGCAAAGGCGACATCAGGTCTCGTACATAACATAGAGTACATAATTGATCCAATAGCCGAGGCATATGGAACCAATTTCATGTTCTCCCTGTCCTCCCTTGTTTTAGGACAGTTCTTCTTACTAAGTTTCAGCCCATGGCCCATTGGCAAGAAACCTTTCTTGGCCCGGTCCATGTTGAATCTTTTCAGAACTTTGTCAATGTACGAAGCCTGACTTAGGCCCAGAAGCCGATTTGATCTATCCCTGTAGATTCTGATCCCTAGGATCATCTCAGCTTCGCCTAAGTCCTTCATTGCGAAGCACTTACTCAGCCACTACTTTACCCCTTGCAGTGTAGGTATGTCACTTCCAATGAGTAGGATGTCGTCTACATATAGTACCAAAAATGTGACAATGCTCCCACTAGTCCTCTTATACACACAAGGCTCATCTAGATTCTGTATGAAGCCATATTCCTTTATAGCCTCATTGAATCTTAGATTCCAACTACGGGATGCTTGCTTCAGTCCATAAATGGACCTTTGAAGTTTGCATACCCTTCGCGGATACTTAGGATCGACAAAACCCTCAGGTTGTGTCATGTACACATCCTCGAGTAGCTTCCCATTAAGGAAAGCAGTTTTGACATCCATCTGCCAAACCTCATAGTCATACCATGCGGCTATGGCCAGCAGTATCCTGATGGACTTGAGCATGGCTACTGGTGAGAAAATTTCATCATAGTCTATCCTATGGACTTGTCTGAAACCTTTCGCAACCAGACGCCCCTTGAAGGTATTATCAGCTTTTAGCTTATAGCACCACTTGCAACCTATTACCTTGGCACCCGGAGGTGGATCAACCAAGTTCCAAACTTGATTATCGTACATAGATTGCATTTCTGCCTCCATGGCTTTACGCCAATTCGCAGACTGTGGGCTAGCCATAGCCTCCTGGTAGGTTTTAGGTTCTTCTTCATTCCAGATGAGAAGAGTTTGATCATCGGTGACGAGGAAACCATACCTCTCCGGTTCCCGACGATCCCTACCAGACCTTCTAGGTTCTTGTGTGGCCTGGGTTGGTGCTTCCACTTGTGGAAGCTCCACCTGGGCCTCCGAGTTATCCTCTTCAGGAGCTTGTGGACTTTGAACTTCCCTGAGTTCAACGTTGCTCCCACTATCTTTCTTGGAAAGGAACTCCTTTTCCAGAAAGACCCCCTTCCTTGCCACGAACACCTTGTTCTCGGCGGGGTTGTAGAAGTAATACCCTTTGGTTTCCCTAGGGTAGCCCACAAACAGGCATTTATCGGTTTTGGGCTCCAGCTTGCCACTAGTCAATTTCTTGACATGTGCTTCGCATCTCCAAATCCTTAGGAAAGACACATTGGGCTCCTTGCCCGTCCATATCTGATATGGGGTCTTTTCCACTGCCTTAGTCGGAGTATTGTTTAAGATGAGAGCTGCTGTCTCGAGGGCGTGTCCCCAGAAGCTAATTGGGAGAGATGCTTGACTCATCATTGAGCGGACCATGTCCAACAAGGTCCTATTCCTCCGTTCGGACACCCCATTCCATTGTGGTGTTCCAGGAGGAGTGAGCTGTGGAACTATTCCATGCTCTCTCAAGTATGAGTCAAACTCTAGGCTCATGTACTCACCGCCTCGGTCCGACCGAAGGGCTTTGATGTTCCTACCTAGCTGGTTTTGTACCTCGTTCCTAAATTCCTTGAACCTATCAAGGGTCTCGGACTTGTGTTTCATCAGATAGACATAGCCATATCTGCTGAAATCATCCGTGAACGTGACGCAGTACAGATGCCCACCTCTGGTCGCTGCGCTCATAGGTCCACATACATCTGAATGTATTAGGTCCAACAAGCCAGTGGCCCTTTCAGCCTTTTTGCTAAAGGACGCCTTTGTCATCTTGCCTCTTAAACATGATTCGCATGTATCAATTGACTCCAAGTCAAATGACCCTAGGACTCCAGCTTTGTGAAGCCTAGCTATGCGCTTCTCGTTTATATGGCCAAGACGACAATGCCATAGGTAGACTGGATTAAGTTCGTTAGTCTTAACCCTTTTCGTGTTTATGTTATAGATGTGATTGGTTTCATTTAAGTCCAGGACATACAGGCCATTATTTAATAGAGCATCTCCATAAAATAACCTCTCTCTGGATATAGAAATTCGACCATTTATAATAGAAAATTCAAATCCAGAAATGTCCAACATTGATACAGAGATAATATTCCTGCACATAGCAGGTACAAAGTAACAATGTTCTAAAATTAAAACCAATCCACTGGGCATCATTAGGTGGTATTCACCGATCTCTATGGCAGCAACCCTTGCTCCATTCCCGACCCGCAAGTCCACCTCTCCCGACCCCAGCAACCTTCTGTTCTTAAGTCCCTGCACATTGCAACAAATGTGAGAACCACATCCAGTATCCAATACCCAGGATGTTGAAACAGTAAGGTTAATATCTATAACATAAATACCTGAAGAGGATGCACCTTGGCCCCTTCTCTGCTCTCCCATCAGCTTGGGACACGATCTCTTCCAATGGCCCGCCTGTCTGCACCCGAAACAGACGTCCTCAGGACCTGCCTTCTGCTGGGCCATGGGTTGGGCCTTGGCCTTCTTGGCTTTGGCTTTCTTGGCCTTAGCCTTGGCCTTTTCCTTGGCCTTACCCTTAGCAAGAGGAGCGTTCCCCTTGTTAACCAGCAGCACCGGTGGAGTCTTCTTGATCGACTGCTCAGTAAGCTTCAGCATCCCATGCAGCTCACTGACAGTGCGGTTCATCCCTTGCATATTGTAGTTAAGGATGAACTGATCATAAGAATCCAGTCAAGGACGCGAGGATTGTGTCCACCGCCAACTATTGAGAGATAGGTGATCCGAGACGGGCCAAAGTATCCAAGTAGCCCTTCATCTTGAGCACGTGTGCACTCACAAATGTCCCGGCCCCCATCTTACAAGAGTGGAATGCCTTATTCGTCAGGTACCTTTCCTGACGAGCTTGCTCTTGAAACATCTCATTAAGAGTTGTTATCATAGCATAGGCTTGATGGTCCATAAACTGCTTTTGCAATTCGGGGACCATGCAAGCCAACATAAGGCACGTCACATCCCGGTTGTCCTTGACGTGTGCCTCGTATTCCGCCAGCTGTGCAGCTGTTGGATTACGTCCCTGAGGCGCAGCCGGCACAGGCCTTTCCAGCACATACTCTTTCGACTCTTGTCTTAGAACTATCCTCAAGTTCCTAGACCAGTCTAAAAAGTTAGGACCGGAAAGCTTGTCCTTCTCAAGAATCGATCGCAGTGATAAGGTATTTGTGTTTGCCATTTGGGTGTTTCTACACAGAAAAACATTTAGAGTGTTAATAAAGGGCTTTGCTTTGTTGTTCCCATATAAAATTAATAATGAATCAAGTTATTAATTTAAACCGAGTTGTTGGGCTCATGGGCCGAGATCCATATTTCATTAAGATATAGCCAAACGAGGGTTTGGTACAACTATACCTTAATTATTTAGGTAGGAACGCCGTCCAATCCCAACCTAGGGACTCTCGGTTTGATGGGCTTGTTGGCACTTACCCATCTGTGCTTAGGGCCAGGAGAATCCTACTACCCACGCTAAGTCAAAACCTCCATCCAAGTTAGAGTATCCCATACTCTAACCCAATACAAGGTGACAATACTCCAGTGCATCCTGCGAGGGCATGGTCTACAACTGGCCTATTCCCACTTCGATTCGGTTTTGAATGAGGTAAGCACTTTTAAGCGACTTAGTAATTTCCGTTTGGTTATTAGATTCAATTATAACGGCTTACATACATAAAGCGGGTGAATGAGCTATAAACATACATACATGCAAATGAAAATTAAAATGATTAAACAAAATTAAAATGGACTACTATGGGCCTATATTACATCCTAATATTATTCTAGTAAACCTATACTAGAAACATATATTAGGCGGGCCTCCATCTTCTCCTTCTGGGCTTGCACCTCCAATTTGGGCTTGCACCTCCACTTGGGCTCACCACTCCATGGGCTTCTTCTTTTACAAATTTTATAATATTTAATTTAAATAAAATAAAATTACATTAAAAGAAAACGACACGCAGGCCGTATTTACCTAAAAGAAAAAATACAACCCAACTCGTAAAAGGCCCAATAGCATCCAATCAAACATTCATTCAACCATTCATATGCATCCAATACATACAATTCAAAAGCATGTCAAAATGCATGATTTAAGCCCATTTAAATTATGCCAAAGCCATTATTAGGAAATCGCCAATTTTGGCCCACCATGGTTCTAACCCTTAACGGGCTTTGGGCCTCCAGCCCAGGCAGTCCAACTGCTCCCACTGGAATTGGGAAACCATGGGTCCAATTTAGCCGTCCGAGTAATTGTGCCAAAATTACCCGAACCAATTTCCATTAACCATATTAATTTCTAAAACTAATAACACATGAACGAAATAAAATTCATCCAAGAAACCGTGCGCATTTAAATTACATAAATTTAAACACACGAATTTTAAAACCAATTAAAATTTCAAAACTGGGCCCCGGACCCAAAATACCCGCAAAATCCAAAACACAGGGCCCGGCCCACTACAGCTAGGGCAACGGAGTTGCCCTAGCAGCAGTAGCGATGCAGCCGCCTAGCGGCTGCCCGCTGCTGCCGCGCGGCAACCACTGCCCAGCAGCAGCCCGCTGCTGCGGCAGCGGCTGCCGCCCAGCGGCAGCTGCTGTCCAGCAACGGCTGCTGCTGCTGGGGCAGCAGCAGGCAGCGGCTGCCGCCGCGCCTCCCGGCAGCCCCACCCCCGGGAGGCTGATTTTTTTTTTTTTTTTTTTAAACCCAAAATTAAAAATAAAAAATCACCAATCATCATCCATAGCAATTCACCAAGAATTACAACAATACAATAAAATTAAAACAACATAAACCAATATGCAATATTAATTTTCATTGTATCAAAACATATGGGAAAAATCATAAAACCCATACCATGAATCCCAATCAAAAACATCCAATTTCAAAACAGGGATTCAACCAAATTAATCAATTTCCACGGATCAAAAGCCTGCTCTGATACCACTGTTGGGATTTTTCACCGGAAATCACCCGATAAAAGCGGAAGAACGCGGTGATTTCCTCAAATCCAGTCCCAGGAGCAATTGAAGTGGAAATTGAAAAACTTAAAATTAAATAGAAAGGGATTAAATTTCTTACCAGAAAAATCTCTTTCTAGAGATGGATGATGACTGTAGAATTCAATTGAGAATTCCTCCACTCTCACGTACACGAACGCTTGGCAAATACAACCCGTGCTAGCGTCAGAAATCACAAAACAATGGAGAGGGGAAAGCTATGGAAATTTCGGCTAGGTATGAATGTTTGGGGTGGCCGAATTTTTCTAACCCTAGGTATTTATACCTAGGGTTGGCCGAATTCCTCAAGTGGATTCAGGCCCATCTTGGCTCCTGTCTATTCTGTGCGGACTTCCATGTTTTAATTTAGGCCCAGTCTAATTTTAATTACTTTGGTTTAAATTAAATTCAAGCCCAATCTTAATATATCCATGTATTTAATATATTACTCCAAGTAATATATTATTTACATCTAAATTAAAATTGGTTTGACAATTAATTTAATCCATTAAATTAAAATTAAATCAACACAAAATAAAATCATATGTAAACCCATACATATGAATATTTCCACCTAGGAAATAATATCATAATTAATCCAATTAATTATGAAGAGCCAATTGAATATATTAATTTTATTATTATGACCAATCCAATTGATCTTTATAATATAATTAATAAACTCTTGGTGGAGCAATGATTCTGAAGTTGTGTCGGCTCTTAGTGAAGCAATAATTATGAAGTTGTATCGGCTCTCGGTGGAGCAATGATTCTGAAGCTGTGTCGGCTCTAGATAGAGCAATGATTCTTGTGTAGGCTTTTAGTGGAATAATGATTCTGAAGTTATGTCGGGTCTCAGTGGAGCAATAATTTTGAAGTTGTGTCGGCTCTTGGTGGAGCAATGATTTTGAAGTTGTGTCGGCTCTCGATGGAGCAATAATTTTGAAGTTGTGTCGGCTCTCGGTGGAGCAATGATTCTGAAGTTGTGTTGGCTCTCGGTGGAGCAATTATTCTAAAGTTATGTCGGCTCTCGGTGGAGCAATAATTTTGAAGTTGTGTTAGGTCTTGGTGGAGCAATGATTCTAAAGTTGTGTCAACTCTCGGTGGAGCAATGATTCTAAAGTTGTGTTGGCTCTTCATGGAGTAATGATTTTGCAGTTGTGTCGAGAGTGCTTACTTATTCCTTTATTGATAATTTTAGAAACAAAAATTTTTGCCCCTTCGATCAAGAATAAATACAGACCGATTGTTTACCCCTAAATACTTACAAAAGGTAAGAAATACCCTTCCTGGGATTATATCGGCATGAATGGAAATTCTGGAAATTGAGAAAATTATCTTACCTAAGATTTAGAGCCGCACAGCTCTAATTTACAATATATAGTCATGCGACTATAAATTGCCACGTCGTTAGAGCTGTGCGGTCTAGTCCGACTTCCAAGATGATGAAGAAACTCAGAAAGATGCTTCGTTCGACTTCTCCTTCATAACCCATCCCTCACATGAGGTATGTTTTACCTAAGGGGGCATTTTTCTTATCCATCGAGTCCAAAGCTAATGTGTATGGCCTTCGCAACTCGGTTGAGTATTATGGGGTCAAGATAAATGATCTCGTGCTAGTCACACTTCAGCCATCGACGCATGCAGCTCGGAGATTGGTTAGTTTTCTCTAATTTTCCCTTTTTGTTTCAATTTCCCTCCAATTCCTACAAATATAGATGAAATTAGATGAAATTAGGTGAAATTGATGCAATTTCCCTTCATTTGATTATTTCGTAGTGATTAGAGTTGATTTAGGGTTGATTTTGTTGAACATAGGGTTTTTTCAAAACTTCCTGTTCTTTTCTAGTTAGAGCAGCATAGCTCTAAGTTATAGCCATGCGGCTATATTCTAAAGCTAACCTGGGACTGCTCGATCAAAGCCGTGCTACTTTACCTCTGATGGGTATAGCCCCGCGGCTATAAATATAGTCGTGCAGCTATAACTGCTAGAATAGAAAATCTTTCATTCTTTTTTGCAATTCTAATGTGTTTTATCTGGGCTATGTGACTTATATGTAATCCAAACAACTCATAAAAACCCGCTGTTTATTGTTTTGCAAGATCGGGCCTGTAATTGTGGGGCCGGGACATTGTCGGAAGTGTTAAGATGATACATGAGACTCTCAGATGGCATGAAGGAGATTGTTGACGCCACTGGACTATAGAGGATCGTATGCTCCATATGTGAGTATCCTTCCAGGATGAGCCATGGCTTGATGACGGTGTAGAGTGATGGATGGATTCCACGCACACCTTCAATTTCCCGACTAGGGAATATACTATTATACCCGAGGACTTCGTGGCTATCACTGGGCTCCCTTTCGGTGGGTGCACGATTGAGTTTAACCAGACACTGGAGAGAGGAGGCTTCCATCTCGAGATTATTGCTATGCTGATCGGTCTGACTCCTCAGGACAGGAGGATTCAGTGTAGCACTCTCCGGGATTATTAGTTGACGAGGCAGGCTGAGCTTCCTGAGGGCACCACATTAACTGCTGAGGATGTAAGCCGTTATTATAGGGCTTTTCTCCTTTATGCCCTTACTACACTAGTTTTCCCCACAGGTCAGAGCGACCTAAACTTAGCTGTCCTTCCTTCACTGATCCAGCTGGATGACGTGAGGAACTTGTGTTGGGGATGCACCGGCTTGGCTCAGATGTACTACTCCCTCGATCTGTATGCCCAGGGGAAGCAAAAGGAGGTGAAGGGCCCTTGGATCATCCTTCATGTACGTTTTTTTTTCACTTGCCACTGACTTTCTTACTATGCTTCTTTTGTAGATTTGGGCATATGAGTACGGTTTCATTCCTTAGCCGGTGATGCAATTTCTAGAGACCATAGAGCTCCCTGACTTTCACTAGCTGAGACGGTTGGGTTTCAGTTGGGACAGGGTAGACAGGAGTGTGGATGAATATCGGCTGCTCTTGACCTAGATGACGTTCAAGGAGGTACACATCTCTCCTTTGTATGGATTCCGAATTCTGATGCTTCATAACTGTTTTTTTGATCTTCTGACTTTTGATTCTATGATTTCAGCTGACCAAGGAGCCTTGGAGGGGGCGTAAGTTGCCCCAGGAGGATAGGGATGCCCAGAGGATGGCATAGAGGAGATTCGTGATGGAGTGCCCCTTCGGCTTGGAGTGGTACCTCAGAGACCAGGTCTCTGATTGGGGCTCTGGTCCTGTGGAGTGCAAGATTCCAGCTGCTCTCCCTATGGGACTATTTTGGCCACATCTTCTGTCGATGGTGGATCATCTTGATCTCTTCGAACTGGGCTACATGGTAGATGGAGTGGAGGGAGACTACTCCAGTTTTCCACCACACACCTCTTTCCTCTGACTGGGGTAGTGCAGGCAGGGGTATGCTTCTTTTTTCTACTTTCTGCTTATCTGTACTGAATTACTGTTTATTGACACCTTCTTTTATTGTCTGTAGGCATCAAGGAAGGGTAAACGCCTTGTACTTAGTCTAGCGGATGCTCCAGCGGTCGAGGCTCCCAATCCACCACTAATAGGGGTGATGGGAGCTCCTCCGTATGGATAGCAGAGCAAGCCACTGATGTGAGGATGGAGGACATTCCGGTTGCTCTTCAAGTCATTCCCCCAGTGGTCCCCCCTGTCAGCTTTATCCTTGGATGGCTAGAGTTCCCGATAGAGCCATCGATTCAGCTGTTTGATGAGTTCAGACAGTCGTACCGAACTGACCTGTTTATCGAGGACCATGTCTACCCTTCTGCTATTCCTCCTAACACCACCCATGTGAGTATCCATAGTTTCATCTGTTTTTTAATTCTCACAGTTATCCATTTGTCTGACTTGTATAACTGTTTCCCACGTAGATTCCAGGTATCCTAGGGGATGTCCCAATGCCAGGCTATTTCTACTTTTAGTGCGCTCATGATTCGAGACAACACGATGATAACAGTAAGTACTTATACTTGAGCTAGTATTGATGCATGTATGCATACGTGTGTGTATGTTTCGAGTGTATGCATGCATGTGACATGATGTTTCTGCTGTTGGTTTTGGTGTAGTCCGCACTTGGTGTTCAGCATCGCGAGTCCACTTGTCTGAGGTCAGAGGTGGACCGGCTACAGAGGCATGTCACGAATTTGGAGCTTATGAACCAAACCTTCTGTATGCGGGTGGACATATTGGAGGATCACCTCACTTATTATGAGGACACTGGGGATGAGAACCAGGTGGATGATCAGGGTGGGTGACGGGGGACAGTCTTAGGCTTTTTTTGTTTCTATTGATATGATAGCCCGTCTGTGGGCTTAACTTTCTGTATTTTAGCACATTTTGCCTGTCTATGGGCTTTTCTTTACCACATTTGTCTACTTGATTTGATACATTGGCTATTCTAATACTTCTTCTGATATTCACTATTTTCCTCTGTCGAATTTGCATTTCTGGACGAATGTTTTTCAACTATACGCGCTTTTATTGCCATTCGAATCAGTTTAACACTTCCCAAGACTTGATGGACTGCTGATGATTGACCTTTATTTGCTTTTCTTTTTTATGTCTTTATTTTTGCATAGACCGCCCTTGTGGGTTTTTAGCCTATCAAGCTATCTTAATTTTTGCCTAAACCACCCATTTGGGTTTTCGACTCGGCACACTTTTATTTATATCCTAATTTTTGCATAGATCACCTTTTCAGGTTTTCAATCTATCGGATATTTTTATTTTTATTATTTTATCTTTTTTCTCTTCTAGAAAATGTATACAGCTATATATTATATGAACCCAATTTCAAGCAAACTCGGGATATTCAAATGGATAGAGCAAATCATTCATTCATTCATTCATTAATAGTGTTTTAGTACAATGCACATCAAAGATGAAATGAAGCTAAGGACCGAATCAGTAATGGTATCTATCTCGACTGAATCCACGACTGGCACCAACTGGTCTTTGTAGATTTTCCCACTGATGGTGCTCGCCTCGCTATCCTAACTTTTGCATGGACCACCTTTTTGCTTTTCGATCCGTTAGACTGTCCTAACTTTTGCATGGATCGCCTTTTTCGGTTTTCAATCCATCAGACCTTTTTTTTTACATGTAGTACTGCCTGAGCTTGATTAATAGGGTAGACAACTCAATCTCAGTTTCCACTGGTAGAATGGCTCCCACCCCATAGACCAATGAGTATGGTGTTTCTCCGGTAGGTGTTCTGATGTTAGTCCTGTATCCCCACAAGGCAAATGGTAACACGTCAGCCCAATCTCTATAGGTAACTGCCATTTTTGGCAGAATTCTTTGATAGACTTATTGGCCGCTTCTACAGCCCTATTGGCTTGTGGGTGATACAGAAATGATCTTTGATGTTCAACCCCTTTATTCTGGAGCAACTGTGATGTTACCCCCTGAAACTGTACTCCATTATCAGTCACGACATGATGCGGGATTCCATACCGCGCAAATATGTTCTTCCTTCTGAACTTGGACTCTTTCTTTTTTTTTTTTTTTTGGTATGAATCTATGGAGCTTCTACTTGACCGGTTTCACCTTCAGATCCATTGGAATTCAGCGTTCAGTGATTTCTTTGTCAACCCCCAGCATGTCATCATAGGACCAGGCTAAAGCTTTCACATGCTTTTGTAGTACTTTTACAATTTCTCTTCTCTCACCAGGCATAAGGTCTTTCGAGATGGATACCATTTTTGGATCATCATCTGTCCCTAGATTTATTTCATGCAATGATACATCATGTATGCTAAAAACATTAAATGAATGTTTGTATGTATGCATAGTTCCATCTGGATAAATATAACACAAGTAATCGAAATCAGACTTCATTGCATTAAATGCCTTATAGGCCGAATTTTTCACATTATGAATAAAAGAAATAGATATATCAAAATGATTATCATCCTCCACATGCAGAGGGTCTTCTCTAACCACAGCATCATCCACTTACAATAGTAGATTTGGACCCCTAAAGTTGGGTAAGCGGTTACTTTGCACGCTTGGTTTTAGTGGTGGTTCCATGATCTTCTTATCAGCAACCAACTACCGAATGGCCTTTATCAGCTGAGTGCAATCATTAGTGCGATGGCCCGCCATCACATGATAGGCACCGAAGTTGTCCTTGTCTGCCTCAGCTGGAGGAGCATACGGCTTCAAACTCTGCAACAATCCCGCCTTCCTACATTTGGCAAAGATTCGGCCCATGGATTAGTGATCCTCTAAGGAACTACCGTTTGCCTACCCTGATTTACTGCAGCCACGTCCACTTCTATCACCCAATCTAATACTATAGTTTGAGCCAGTTTTGAACTAAACCCAGCCAGTGTAGTCGTAGAACTTCCACTCTTATAACCCTGCAAATACCCTCGACTACCTCGATAAGTACCCAAACTCTGATTATTCCCCTGTTCTTCCTCCTCAAACCTCTCTATACGCTTAGCAAATTTGACAACATTTGTAAAAGCATGGAATCTTTTCAGCTTCATTTTGTCCTTGTATTAAGGCAGGCTTCCATCAACCAATTTTACAATAAAAGACTCTAACTTTGGAGCTCCATCCACCAACACTTAGACATCCATCCATCTCTTATAATAAGCGGAGAAAGATTTATTAGGTTTCTGGCAAATCCCTTCTAAATCCTCCAAAGTGGTCTCCACCTAAGTGTTATAAGTGTACTGCTTCATAAATGCTTTAGACAAATCTTCCGATGTGGAACGGGTATGGAACGGCATTTTTAAATACCACTTCGCAACAGCGTCCCTGAAAGTTATTAGAAACAGATTAAAGAGATGGACTTTGTCAATCCCTATACTAGACATGAGCCACACATAAGTATCCAGATGAGCCTTTAGCGGACCTTCCCCGGTGTATAGGGTGATATATGGCATATGATAACTAACCGGGAGTGGCTCTCCTCCTTCCGCCATCAAACTAGTCGAGTCCACACATTTGATGGATTGTAATGCACCATCTCCCTCAGCTTTGGCAGCAGAGCCTCTAAGTCAGAGAATTTCTCTTTAAGATGCTTTTCTGCAGTCGTCTCCATTGAAGTTTCCTTGGCCCTCTCAAAAGCCTCGTCCTGCTCAGAATGATGATCGACTTCTCTGTGAGGAAGAACTCCTCTACTACTTCCTGGAACACTTCCTCCCGAGTTAGGAATCACATAGACAACATTTTCCCCATTCTCGACCAGAGCCTGGACCGGTTGAATAGTCTGACCAGCATTGGTGGTCATTACAGCTTGCATCTGTTCTCTTAGAGTAGCCTTAAACAGATGCGAGTTCAACAGGGCATCTATGAAAGCATTCATATCAAAAGTGGGCACTTCACCAGATACATTCGGATTAGACATTTCTACTTCGTTCACTTCTTCTAACACAAACTGACTATCAACAGGCAAAGAAGGTGGCTGATCCCCAAATTCTTGCTCTGATTCCAACCCTGAACCGTCCCTGATCTCTTCCACGGTGACTAATTCTGGTTGAACTGACTGAATGGACTCTGATTCAATGTGTACTAACCATTTTAAAGTTCGACTCCAAATTGCAAGTTCGACATAGGGTTAGTATCGTGGATGGATGTCATGATTCTAGACACGATGCACTAAGTGACATGTATGTAATGGTAGTGAAGTGATCATGGTTGAAAGATATTATATGGGTGAAAATGACAATGATGATGATCTTTTTTTATGATTCAATTTCTTTTACGTTAGATATTCTAAGAATACCCAATGCCATACGAAAGACAATGCGAGATGGTTGCATGTGACCCTCACACAGATAGAGTTTCGGTGCTTTTGGGGCACTTAGTGAATGTCATAGAATGGTCACGTGCGTACCGACACATAGACAGAGGTTCAACACTATTTAGGTCAATGAAGTGATATCAAACGGTCATATGGGGGCCATCCCACAGACAGATTTTTGACGCTTTTAGGGCATCAGACGTGAAATGATGTCACAAAAAAGCCACGTGTAACGCGAGACACGGACAAGGGTTTAGCGTTTGTGGAACACCTTGTATGATTTAGTAATGTCATGAAATGTCCATATACGTGTAGTAATTCGGTACTCGTGGAGTACCTCAAATGATGCAATAATGTCATAGAACGATCCGATGTGGACTGCGACACACAAACCAAACTCCGGCATCACCGTGACACCAATGATGAATGGGCATGATGTCATGTAATGTTATCATGTGACCTGCCACACGAATATAGACCTAAGACCTTCATGGTCCTCTAGTGAAGAAAATGGTCTAGTGAAATGGCCAAGTGCAATCCGGTGCACGGGTAGAACACGGGTAGTTTTGGGACACCCGATATGAAATGAAATGATCGTGATAGGAATTCTCAGAATGTCTCACATTAAATGGAATAAGATGATATGATATGAATGTTCATGTCACACAAGATGCAAATGGCTACATGAAGATGTGGTTAGTATGCATGACATACGGGAGATGTCGTGTATGCTTCATGGAAATGTCAACACACGAGATGTAAATGTATATGGCACATAAATAAAATGACGTGGCTGCATAAAGATGTGGTTAGCGTCAATGTCATACACATGTTCATGTCTTGAAAATGGCTACATAAAAATATGGTTAGAATGGCACACGAATGATTATACATGCTTGATGTTTCGTGAAAAGGTCAAATGAAACCATCACAGAACAAACGTTAGTGCACACAACAATATGCTCACCCTTCCAACCTTATTCCTCCTTTCAATTGGCACGCATTCTTCCTAGGTATTGGGTCTCTTTGGTACCAACTGGGGATACCAAAGGCGTAGTCTCAATGTCCAATTTCATATTTATGTTTTTGTAATCCTAAGGGGAAATTACTAGGTTATTACATGTGAGCCAAAGTCAAACAAAGGGTCGTATAGGTCCCTATAGTGAATATATACTCCTCAACATAGAACACGTGAGGTTCATGCGATACTATGAGTGGTTTATCCCTTCAGTGCCTCCAATCCTGGTGAAAAAGGTAGGTCACCTTTCGAAAAAAACCGGGCTAATCAGTGAGTTTGAGGGGTTAAGAAGAAGAAAATGTCATGCTATGCAGTTGTGAATAAAATATGGTATTATGAACTTAGTAAATGACTACAAGTGAGGTTATATTTCAGTAGCTACCTAAGTTCCTTAAGTTTTTTTTTTTATAAAAAAAAAAACGTTTTAAGAAACTTTTGATCCCCAGTAGAGTTGCCACTGTGAGTGGATGACCTTAAATTCGGAACACGGCGAAGTGAACAGGGGAAAGGAGAACTGGTTTAAAGTTTGAATTTTTGGGAAAAAACTGCTTTTACATTTTAGAAAATCCCGTTTTATTACTTAAAGATCTCGAAACCTAAATTTCGGGATCAATGACAAAGTCGCCACCTGGATCAACTCATCCGGGAAATTCCGGTACAACTCCCTACTAAGCATAGACTACCGTACCTAATCTAGAGATTTAGGGTTCGGGCAACTTACTTATTCAACTTCAAGCTTGCTTTCATTTATAAGTTCATATTACAATATTATACTCACTTATTCTCTACCCATTTTATCTTTTGTTATTGATTAATCCATGCTCATTCAGATAACAGAAATAAATAAAGCACGGAAAAAGTAAACCATACATCCAAACAACACAAAGAAATAAAGGCCACTTATTACAACCCAAAAAGATAAAAACTCTCATCCTCACCTTACAACCGCCTAGATACACAAAAATATATAAAAAGTACAATCGCCTAGGATACACGAGTTGATCTATTAAATACATCCAAAATAAAATAAAAGGTTATAAAAAGCTACAAAAACAAACGGTTAACATAATAATATCACAACCATACATTGGACTCATAATAGGACAGAATGGGGAATTCCAGGAAACGGAGGCATGCATTTAGGGGGTAACCGAGAAGTTCAGGCGACTTACTCGATTAGACCTGGAAAACTATTTTAGAATTGCCCTATAGGTTTTTGTGCTTGAAAACGATTTAGAAACCCATTTGGCTCAATTAAATGCAAATCACTCTTTTTTTGTGAGCCGGTTATCCCAGAACTCGGGGTTTCGTTCGTGGCTGTTTCCTATCTCAAACATCCATCTTAGGCCTAAGCTGTAAACACATCAAAAATAGTTTGATTCTAAAGACAGCATCACATGACGACGTCCATGGGAGTCATCCCAAGATTCTGCCTCCATTCTGTAACTAAAGTCGTGCAGCTCAAGTTAGAGCCGTGCAGCTGTAGTGTCCAGAACCCGAAATTGGTTTTCTCTGCTTTTGTACATCACTGTTTTAACCTGTTTCGATGATTTCTAAGGATTTTGTGGAATCTAGGGGTCCGCTAAAGCTGAACCGTGGATCCGATTTGGATCGAACAGCCCTGGATTCCGAAAATCAAAATCAACGAAACCCAAATCTCACATCAACGTTATTGGAAATCCAAAAACCATAATTTTGAATATAACTGATGTGATTTGATTGAAATAGTTCATAACGGAACGATTAAAACAGGAAACTAACTGTATTCTGTTGATTTAGGGCATTTCGGGTTTCTGCCTAGAATAACACAGCCGCGCGACTCTGTTTTAAAGGATTATAGCCGCACAGCTATAATCAAACAGACAGTTTCCAGATTTCATAAAATTCAAACAAAAACACAGCGCAAAGCAATTAAATACAAGTTTAAGGCCTCTCAGAGTTTACCTTTTTTGTGTTCCAGCGTATTTGACGACCGGAATTGGACTGGAAAGTCGAAATGCATTTAAAATCCTAGGAACACTCCGAAACTTCGAACACGAACCTCGAATCGATCCGAGCAAAACCCGAGATCAAACTGAATGAATGAGAGACGATCAAGAACTCTCACCTTATGCGTTTCCCGAGTGTTTTCTCTCTGCTTTTCTCTTTTTCTTTTTGGTTCCTTTTAGTTTTCTTAGTTTTCTCTCTTTTTCCCTTTTTGCTTTTTGATTTCCCCTTTTCTATGTTTTTCTTTCCCCTCTGTTCTCCTCTGATTCTGGTCCTCATTGGCTCCTTAACCCTAGAGTATTACGCACAAATCCCTTTAATTACAGAATTCCTAGCTATCTAAGATTAAGGTTGGTTATTTAGGAAGTAACCTGGTCGCCTGTTAGAGCGCACAGCTTTAAGATTACAGTCGTGCGACTCTGATTTTATAGTTGCACGGCTGTAGTTGTGAAACTACAGCTGTGCGACCCTAACCAGAGCTAACAAGGCTTTTCCTAAATCCTACACTCATGTCTAAGCTCTCTAATCACTCGAAGGACCTTTTTCAGGGTTTTGGATCGAGGACTATTTGGTTTTCGGAGCGTTTGCGACATTTCAGGCAACATTCAGCTCATTTTCAAATTCGACTCATGTTCGTCTATCTTAACAGGTAACATAGGATTTTCATCACAGAGGTCAGGAAAACCCGTGCTCACAGATGGATTCTCGGGATATAACCAAATCTTGATGGATCTATTGGATAAAGAAAGGATAACCTTCATAACAATGTGGGGGATGTTTTGTTATAAGCAATGCCCTTCAGGTTAAAGAACGCGGAGGCAACTTATAAGAGAGCTATGGTGACCTTTTTTCCATGATATGATGCATAAAGAAATAAAGGTTTACGTTGACGACATGGTGGCTAAATCGAAGAAGAAAGAAGACCATATAGAGGTCTTGAGGAAAGTTTTTAACCGACCGTGAAAGTACTGAATTCGAGTAAATCCTACTACGTACATATTCGGGATAACCGTAGGAAAATTATTAGGATTCATGGTGAGTAGAAGAGCAATTGAAGTGGACCCCAAAAAAATCAAGGCAATAACGAAAATGACCCCACTAATGAAAAGGAGGTGAGAGTTTTTTGGGGAAGTTGAATTTCATAGCACAATTCACTTCTCAATTAACTGCCACCTGCGAACCAATTTTCAAGTTGTTAACAAAAAATAATCCGTGTAAATGAAATCAAGAATGCCAAGAGGCCTTCCATAAGATAAAGGAATACTTGCAAAATCCATTTGTCCTTCAACCACCAAATCCAAGCAGGACTCTATTGTTATATTTGACCGTTCATGAAAACTCCATGGGAGCATTATTAGCACAACATAATGAGTCAGGAAAGAAAGAACATGCAATTTATTATGTTAGCAAAAAATTTACTCCTTGTGAAGAAAAATATTCCTCGTTGGAAAAGACATGTGCATCATTGGCTTAGGTAGTGCATAAATTAAGGCATTACATGTTAAACAACACCACCCAATTGATATCAAAAATAGACCCCGTTAGGTTCATATTCGAAAAAACAGCATTGGTAGGAAGAGTGGCAAAGTGGCAAGTAGCACTTTTAGAATATGACATTATATTTGTCACTCAAAAGGTCATCAAAGGTTCCATAATTGCCAATTTCCTTGTTGAACATCCCAATAAACATGATCAGGCTATGGATGTGTCATTTCTTAATGAAGATATCATCATTGTTGAGAAAGCAGAAAATCTCATGGTGTTAGGGCATGGAATCAAAGTAATACTAATATGTCCTGAAGAAATTCTTTTCCCTATCATTGCGAGATTATATTTTTCGTGCTCTAATAATACCATAGAATATGAAGCATGTACGATGGGAGTACGAGTAGACTTAGAAATGAAGGTAGAGAAGATAAAGGTTTACGGTCATTTGGTTCTGGTCATTAATCAGTTAAATGGGGAATGGGAAACTCGGGATTCCAAGTTAGTCCCGTACCAAGAGTATATCCTGGCAATGGTGGGGAATTTTCAATTCATCAAATTTGAACATAAGCCCCGATGTGAGAATAAAATAGCAAATGCATTTGCAACCTTGGTGTGAGCAGACGACGTTTTCGACGGAACGTGAGACTCCCTTTTGGAAGGGGCGCCTCGATCTTGGGCGGGTCCCTCCCTAGCGTGGGGTTTTTATGATGGAAATTCGTTTTGGAAAATAAGTGGAATTAATTCTTAAAAGAACTGAGACCGAAGTCTCGATGAATATTGTAGGAGTCGTCACCCAGCTCAGCTCAATCGGGAAATTTATAACGCAGCTGAACCAGACGAACGGCCGCTACACTATCCAGAGATTTGGGTCCGGACAAGTCCCTTATTTTGTGCCTAATTAAAATAAATATTGGCCAATGTTCTAGATGGCATTTCAAACTCTAAAGTCAATTTTACTGAAATAAATAGACATACAGCGTGCATACAGGTAAAGTAAAATAGTAAACGATTAAATTGTTACAACCCGATCGAATAAAAGATAAAAACTCTCGCCTTACTTTTACAAGCGCCTAGAATACACGATTTATCTAAAAATATTACAATCGCCTAAAATACACGATTAATTCTATTAAATACATATAAAATAAAAATAAAAATAAAAGCTGCAAAACAAAGGTTAGCACAATATACGCCACACCATAAGTTGGACTCAAACATGACAGAATGGGAAATCAAGAATTGGGGGCATGCATTTAGGGGATAACCGGGTTGGCTCGGCTAGCCGGCTCAGTTAGACCTGGAAAACATTTTGAAACGTCCCTGTGTTTTTGGTTTTATGAGAAAACTGTTTTGAAAACATTTTTGTCGGTTTACATGCATTTTTTACATGTGAGGTGGGTCGGTTTTCGGGAGAATTTGGTCTCCGTCGTGGCATTGTTCTAAATGCAATTTTACTAAAAATTGAATCTATGGTCGTGGATGCACACAATAAAATTCATTTTTGGTGATTTTCTAAATTTTCTGAAGTTTTAGGGATTTTTGGAAATTTCTGGGGATTAAAAACGGAAATTCTGATTCTGGAAAAATGTTACAGTCATGCGACTGTAACTATAGTCGTACGACTGTAAATTACAGTTGTGCGACTATAAGCGATCCAAAGTCAGAATCTCGCCAAAATCTTATTTGAAATAAACTGGAAGAAAACTACCTGGAAATCAAGAACACTCGTACGACTGTAAGTACAGTCGTATGACTGTTCATCAAACTCAAGAACAGTCGCACGACTGTTCTTGATTTCTAGAAACAGAAACGCAGAAAAATGAACAAAAATGGCACAAAACCACACCAATCACCCAGAAAGCTTGGAAAAGAGAAGGGAAAAGGAGTGTCTACCTTTTTGGCATGCGTCCACCATCGAATTGACCCCCTGGCATTGCTCCAATCCACACAAATTTGCTCTTTTCTCCTTGAGTTGAGTTTGAGAGCTTTTGGTCCAAAGATCTCCAAATGCAATGGTTTCTGATGATTTTAGTCTGAGATTTTGATTTGTTTGTGGAGTCAAGTTATTAACCTGGGGGTTTCTAACAGATTTAAAGCTAAACTCTGAGAATTAAAAGAAAAAGAAAGGGAGGAAGGTTTGAGTTTTTTTTTTCTTTTCTCTCTTCCTTCTCTTTTCTTCTTTCTCTTTCTAATCTTCACCAGAATCCCCCCAAAAGCCTCCTTTTTCTCTTTCTCCTTTTCTTTTTATCACCCTCTTTCTCTTCTTTCCTGCTACAAAGGGGCGGGCATT
Source organism: Euphorbia tirucalli (assembly GCA_039660915.1). Lineage (NCBI taxonomy): Eukaryota > Viridiplantae > Streptophyta > Magnoliopsida > Malpighiales > Euphorbiaceae > Euphorbia > Euphorbia tirucalli. Next base: position 22,466,038 of record CM077639.1, read on the forward strand.
AATTGCTCCCCCTTTACAGCCCCCAATTTCTGTCTCCTAAGTGTAGGGTGCTGCAAGTGGGCCAACATTACAGTTGTACAACTACAATGTTTTTAATTACAGTCTCATGACTATAATACATTTGCACGGCTGTAAATTACAGTCGTGTGATACATGCTTTTTTTTAGGGAGTAAAATTCCTGCACTTACACTTGGCTTCAGCCTTTGATTTAGAAAAGTGCCTAGATAAGCCCATCATTAAGATCGAGATGCAAAAATAGCATGCTTACTGTAATAATGTCGAGCAAGAACCCGATGGAAAACCTTGGTACTATGATATCAAAAATTACATTAAAGAAAAGGTTTATCCTTCAAAGGCAACTGATACGGACAAAAGAATGATATGAAGGTTGGCAGGGAGTTTCTTTTTGAATGGACAAACATTGTATAAGAGGAATCATGATACAAGTTAATCAGGTGTATTGATTATCCTTAAAATCAGAAGATAATAAAAGAGGTTCATGAAGGATTTTGTAGGACTCATCTCGGGGGGCACGCGTTGGCTAAGAAGATACTGAGAATGGGATATTATTGGTTAAGAATGGAGACAGATTACATTCAATACATACCAAAGTGTCACAAATGCCAGGTTTACGTAAATGACATGAACGTACCCTCGGAACCATTTCACATGATGGTGTCTCCATGGCCTTTCTCTATGTGGGGGATAGATGTGATAAGCCTATTAAACCAAAAGCAATGAACAGGCATAGGTTTATCTTGGTCACTATTGAATACTTGACCAAATGGGTCGAGGCCACTTTGTATGCCAGTGTGACCACCGCTGTTGTGTCAAAATTCATCAGGAATAACATTATATGCAGATATTGGTTGCTAGAATGCATAATCATGAATAACGCCAAGAATTTGAATAGCAAAGCAATGGAGGAAATATGCACTCAATTCAAAATCAAAAATCACAATTCCACACCTTACAGGCCAAAAATGAATGGAGCTGTTGAAGCAGCCAATAAAAACATCAAGAAGATCGTGCAAAAAATGGCATTTACATACAAAGATTGGCATGAAAAACCATCGAAGGCTCTTCATGGATATAGAACTATAGTCCGAACCTCCACTGGTGCAACACCATTTTCTTTGGTTTATGGCATGGAAGCAGTATTGCCTATGGAAGTGGAAATACCCTCTTTACGAATTATCCTGGATGCAGAATTAGAGGAAGATGAATAGGTCTAAAAAAGAAAAGACCAATTAAATTTCATTGATGAAAAATGCTTAACAGCAATATGTCATGGCCAGTTATACCAAAGAAGGATGATCAGGTCATATGGTAAAATGGTTAGGATCAGAAAGTTTAACAAAGGGGACTTGGTGCTTAAAAAGATCTTGTTCAGGCAATAGGACCCCTGAGGAAAGTGGATGCCCAAGTATGAAGGCCCTTATGTGGTAAAAAGAGCATTTTCAGGAGGGGCATTAATTTTAGCACATATGGATGGGGAGGAGTTGCCAAATCCTGTCAATTCAGATTCCGTCAAAAGATACTATGTGTAAACATGTTCATGGTTATCATTGAAATGTCAAAGTATTTTTCTTGCTATAATCAAATAAAATGAGCCTTTTTCTCTTCTTGATATTATCCTTACCCTAAAATCAAATTTACATATATTCGCCTACATGCATATTATGAAATGGATAATTTCTTTCTTTATTAGAATTAAGCACCTCATCCATATAAAAGTGATTAATGAAACTCGAAGGGGGAAATCAAACGAAATTCGTTTAAGAATAGAATTTCACATGGATAGAGATCTCTGAAGAAAAATAACATGTGAACGGGAAAGTGAATCATAGAGATCGAGAACTAGTTATGAGAAACCTTCTCAATCAGAACGATACTTGGAAAAAAAGAGAGAGAAAGAAGAAGAAGAAATTTTTTTTTTTAATATTTGAAGTGACGGATTATCTTGATAATGATCAATTGGAAAAAACAATCATTTTTTATAATAATAAAAAGGGCAATAATGAAACAAGTCGAGCATGCATATTCATGTAAATATGATAGGATTCATTCTTTGAGATAAATAAATATTGCAACAAAATGCATTTGCAATCTTGAATCTCGCAATAATTGTTGTGTGTCCTTCTCTTTATGCAAATTGGTTGAGAAAGATATATCTTAATTTATTACTGCAGAGATTTGTCATACACAGGTCGAAGATATTCAGAAAATCTGGAAGCCCTTTTGACTGGTGCAGTTAGGACCAGACTTTATCAGATGGGTGGATATGGAAACTTCTTTTCAAAGATCCGGTAATAGAACCTATAAGGCGCTAAAAATTGAATCTCTTGTTTAACGGAGTCCAAAAGGTCAAGCCCATTTGTAGGTGGGAAGTTCTTTTTTCGCAGTTGTATCTTAAGTGAACGGAGTCCTTAAGATCGACCTCCTCTTAAAAATCGAACCTCTTGTTGAATAGAGTCCAAAAGGTCGAGCCCATTTGTAGGTGGGAAGTTCTTTTTTCCATAGTTTAAGCTCAAGTGAATAGAGTCCTTGAGGTTGACTTGGTCCCCTTAAAAATCGAACCTCTTGTTGAACGGAATCCAAGAGGTCGAGCCCATTTGTAGGTGGGAAGTTCTTTTTGCAGTCATTTCCAAAAAGTGGTAATCAATTTTCTTTGTTTGCAATATTTAAAATGGCTATCTATGGTAATTTGTATATCTTTAAAATATGTAAAGTTATACAAAAGGGGACAACTGTAGATACCAATTTTATCCGAGTTTTATTATTATTATTATTATTATTATTATTATTATTATTTTATTTTATTTTTTTTATTACTTATTCTTAATTTTTTTTATTACTGATTCTTATTTTTATTTTTATTTTTTTTATTACTTACACTCATTTTTATTTTTATTTTTTTTAGAAGAAAATCCAGCTACAATTATTTTAATTTAACCCTTTTTATTATTGTTATTATTTTCTATCTTTTAACCAAAAAAAAAAAGAAGAGAAAAAATTATAAGAGAATGCATAGAAAATAAGTAAATTACTGTATTGCTTCTTTTAATCATAATTTGCAGAAAATTATGAAAAAAAATACAAGAGGGTCTAGGCCCAATTACAAGAGTAGCTGAAATAAGAAAAAATAAAAAGAAAGTAATAAAAAGTATGATAAAAAAAGCACAATAGTGTGCAGAATCAGAGGGCTGGTTTTTTTTTTTTTAGGAATTAGGGGAGATTTTTTTAGAATTCACAATTCTATCATAACTAAAAAGGAGACAAGCAAAACCAAGAACAAAAAGTACAATTATAAATAATAATACAGTTAAAAGCAAACCAAGTAAAAGGACTATAAAAGGAGCTCTTAACAGTAAGATAAGAGGGTAGCGTGACAATACAGCAATATAAAGAGAAAGAGTTGATGACATCCGGACATCGTGATGTCGGGTCTGCCATTTGGGCATTTTAATGCTCGGTTCTCTAGTAGGCATATGGCAGGTTGGTATAGGCTGGATCCGGGTCATGTTGTTTCCACCTGAAGGGAAGCTCTTAGAAGTGGACGACGGAGTTCTTAACGGAGTCTACCTACTGTGTTCTGGTTGAAGAAGGACTCGTTTCCCCAATGGAGTCTAGGGTAGCAGTCTTTTAGTTTGACTAGGATAAGGGCTTTGAAGCGTTCATAATCCAAAGCCAACTCTACCACTGGCCTTATATAAGGAGGGAGCGTAGAGGTAAACATCAACTGACTAAAACCAAGCTAATATAGCTAGAGATTAACTTAATCAAGGCTGACTTGAGCATCAGAGCATAACCCAAAGGTTACCAATGTCTCACCTTTTCTGTCTTACAGGAGCATAACCAGATCCGGCCCAGCATAACTCAAGCTCGAATCTCGAGAGGGATTTGTACAGAATCCATCGTTTGGTGTGGTAAGCGTGGACCGAACTGAACAATGACTACATCAGGTTCCCTTAATATGACTTCAGAGGCCACCACAGATAGCTCCCCCATAACAATAACAGCCCTATCTCTGACAACACTGAACTCATCGGTGTTTGCTCAGGCGACGGTGACCAACTACATCACAAGCAGCCTGAGCCCTGCTGACCACAGAGATCTCAAGCAAGCAGTTCTTCAAATCGAGAATTTCAGCATGGCAGGTTTGTCTATTAGCAGCAACACATCCCCCTTAACCACGAGTATAGCAGGTGGCCTTGGATCAGGAGTAGCCAGAAATCTCTTCCCACAGCCCTAACCAGAAAACGACCATAACGCAATACCTCGTGACTCCGCCGGTTTTTTCTTTTCCGGGGAGTATGAGGCAGATAAATCAGCCAAACCTTGTTTTTGTAAGGCACAGAGGATCCTAAGAGGCATACCAGTAAATGCCCCCCAATCTGTCAGGCCTCCTAGCAATGTCACAGGCAAGACTCCTTAGTTATCAAACCCTAATTCAGACACCTCCGGCCCCGTTACCACCCTACCCACGGGTATATGTTGGGGTCACCACTAGTGCTGACGGCAGCGCTCATACCAGAGGGAGCAAACAACCCAAAGATGATGGCGTTGTTCAAGCATTACTTTTCCCGGTTCTCAGTCCCAATCCAGGAGTCGTTGGTGGAGAGTGGAGGATCCTGCTTCGCAAACCAGATCCTGGAGATGCCATGTGACCCGAAGTTTAAGCAGCTTAATTTTGAGAATTACAACGGAAAAACCGACCCTTATGTTCACTCAAGAAACTACCAAAAACGGATGGAGATAGCAGGGGCAAATGAAGGCTTTATGTGTAGACTTTTTTCATCAATACTCGTAGGCCCGGCTTCCTACTAGTTTGAGACCCTGGAACCAGCTTCAATCAACAACTGGGAGCAGCTAAGAGAGTAATTTTGCATGAAGTTCTATGGATCTGTGCTACAGGAACAGCCAGCAGGACTCTGCACGATATGAAACAGCAGCAGGGAGAATCCCTCAGGGACTTCGTAGACTGGTTTAATTTGGCAATAGTAGAGATCTGGAAGTTGGACTTCCATACGGCGCTGGAGGCATTGATAGCCAACATTAGCGCCGAGTAATTATGGGCTGACCTAGTCCTGAGGAAACCCCAAAACATAACTCAGATGATCTCCATGTCCAAAACCTTCATCGAGCTGGATGAAGTAGGAATGCCGGTCAGAAGCCGAAAGGAACCGAAAAAAAAAACAGAGGATAGATGATCCAAGAGGGATAGAAGGGACTCCAGATAGTCTAGAGGGTTTACCCCTTTGAATCAGCCACTTAGTGAAGTATTAGTGGCAGTCGAAAAAAGCTCTGAAAGGAAGGGTCTATCCTAACCCGAGGCAAGGAGAGGACAAACAATGGGCGAGAATAAAAATGCCTATTGCAAGTACCATCGGGTGAACGGCCATGACATAGATGAATGCAGACATTTGGCTTAGGACATCAAGGAGCTGATCAAGAGAGTCAGACTTCAAAAGTTTATAGATAAGAAAGGAGGTAAGCCTACCAAGAAGATGAAGGGTGTGGTAATGGTAATTGCCGGAGGAGATCCGCGAAGCAAAAAGGCTAGAAGAGCCAAGGAAATGGGAGAAGACTGTAAACTTAACCTACCATTCTCGACTGGAAGCCAGGTGCAACTAGGACATTCGGACGCCTTAGTTATGGAAGTCGAGCTGGAGGGATATACAGTCAAACGTATCTTAGTAGACACGGGAAGCTCTACCAACATCTTCACGAGGTAAGAGGTAGAAAAACTGAAAGTCACCCCAAGCCAAATCCATCTGGTGCGTGCACCACTAGTTTGCCTAAGCAGTCATACTATTCCAATCGTGGGGCAGGTTACACTAGACCTTAAAGTAGAAGATGAGAAACATGTCTGGAGAGCCAAAGTGGACTTTACAATTATAAAATCCCCATTGGCGTATAATGCGATATAGGGAAGACCGCTCCTATCAGAGTCAGAGGCGCTGCTATCCATCCGGTACCTAATGCTATAAATACCAAACCCTACAGGATGGGCAGTAGAAAGGGGAAGCCAGCAAGTAGCCCAAAGAACATACTTGGCATCCCTTCAACCCTAGAAAACTGATTCAGAAATCGAAGAAAGAAAGGCGGAGCTAGTGGATGAACTGGAAACGCTGACAATAGCATCAGGAAGGTGTATTCGGATCTTCAAGGAGCTTGATAACAATCTTAAAGAACAAATAGTTCAGGTAATAAAAGAAGAGCAAAATACTTTTTCCTAGAAAATCAGCGACATCAAAAGGGTACCACAAGAGATCATGAAACACTCCCTCAATGTTGACCCAGAAGCAACCCCGGTAATTCAAAAGAAACTGAAGTACGCACATGAAAGGCAAAGAGCAATAGAGGAGGAAATCCAACACTAATAGACACAGGACACATCCGGGAAGTCCACTACCAGAAATAGCTAGCAAACGTGGTGATGGTAAATGTTGCTTTTTGTACAAATCTCTTACTTAGCTTTTGACAATAATTTTTCTAACAATAATTCCATTTAGAGATTAGTGCTCGCAAGTATACGAATCACAACGTAGTAATAAAAGTTATCGATCCCACAATGAATATGTATGTGCACTTTAGTTTGTTTTTCTTTACGTCTATAGAGTATCGAATTATAAGGTGATATGGGGAATTAGGTAAATGGAAAGTTAAATCAATTAAAGTACTAGTTATGAGTTGAGTTGTTGTTTAATATCTAGTCACACAAATATACAAGCATTTTATCTTAGATATTCATTGTACATGCATTAATTATCTATTTAAATCTTATGATAAGAGTATGTCGGATAAGTTCTATTTCAACGGGCATGTCTAGAAATAGATTTTATTCAATAACTCATAGACAAATTATCGAATACCTTTGCCAAAATAACTAAAGGTCTTAATACACACTGGCCAAGCTATATTATGATGATCTCTAATTATTTTAACAAAGTGAAGTAAAACAATCATACGTCATAATTTATTCTATCTTAGTAACTAAACAAGACAAAGTAAATGTAAACTTCTTTATATCTTATTATGAATCTATGTTAATAATACATCTTGGGCATTAGTCATGCAATGAAGAGTAAGATATAAGAAAACTTATCGATATTGATTTCGTAAATATTCAATACATATACAAGTGTGACGCTCTCATAAAGGAAAAGCATAAGAATAGACTTAAGAAAGCAATTAGGCATAAAACACTCCCTTACGCCTATAGGTATATTGCAACCTCGGGGGTATCTTTTCTCTATATAGTGACAATACTTGATTCAAGGACCTTGGAGTTAGGCTCCCTTTTATATATACTAAATATTACAAACAACACTCAAACTCTCTATACACTCTATTTTTCTAACTTTATATATTACAGGTATCTTCCATTTGGCCGATTTTTCCTCCCCTTTAGAATATGGAATTCCTTCTCTATTTATAATCATTGAAGCATTGTGTCTCTTTGTGAAAGGTTGTGTTAATCCAATGAATGGTTGTGTCTCTTGAATACTATTGGTTCTTCTTGGAAAGTTGTGTCTTTTCATGAAGGGTTATCTTTATCCATAGTGGTGGTTGAAGTCCGAACATATAAGATCGAATAATTTCTACTGAATGTATGTCACGATCGTGACAGAGTGTCACGGTCGTGATTCACATGGGTTTCTTTGCAAAATGCTGAAGTCAAAGTCGGCCTATGTGCTAGGTCACGACCGTGATAGGCATCGAACTCGTGATCTATCTCTTTCCTTTAATTTCTTTATAAATCAAAGTGCTTTTTCACATTCGTGATAATGCATTACGATCGTGACGTGGTCTAAATCTTGTGTCCTTTTATTCCTTTAGAATTTTCTTCGTTTTTGCTTCCTTTTATAGCTAAATTCCATATATTTGCATACTTAGATTTTAAAACTGTAAATCATCAAAAACAAGCAATACCAACGTGAAATCTAATATATAATAAGTAAAAACATTGCAAACTCCTTATAGATTATATTATATATAAGTGCCTTTTTAGCACTTATCAGTTAAAAAAGCAAACGGGAAATGGCGCATGTACGTCGATTTCACTAACCTTAATAAAGCATGCCCAAAGGGGACATACTGCTACCAGGTCATGCCTTTCAGGTTGAAGAATGCAGGGGCAACTTACCAGAGATTAGTGAATGACATGTTCAAGGAACAAATCGGAAAAATGACTAAAGTTTATGTGGACGACATGATCGTCAAGACCAGTACCTTAGCTGAACATCCCTGAGAACTTAGGGAGACATTCACCATCCTTTAAAAGTACAGACTCAAGCTCAACCCAGAGAAATGTGGATTTAGGGTAAAAGGGGAAAATTCTTAGGATTCAGAATCTCTCAAAGAGGAACAGAGTCAAACCCAGAAAAATAAAAGCCGTTTTGGAAATGACCCCTCTCAAAACATTAAACGAGATCCAAAAGATGAATGGTAGGATTACAGCCCTGGGGAGATTCATTTCCTTCTCCACCAAGAGATGCATGCCTTTTTACAAAGTGTTGAAGAAAGGTCGAACCTTCAAGTGGGACCAGGAGTGCCATGAAGCATTCAACCAAATCAAGTAGTTTCTAGTCTCCCCCATTACTTAGCAGGCCAGTCGAAGGAGAAAAAATATACTTGTACTTGGCTACCACCAATGAGGCAATATGATGGGTTCTAGTGAGTGAAGAAGATAGGCAACAGTTCCCAATGTACTATACAAGCAAGGTGCTAAAAGGTGCAGAAACTAGATACTCGGGTACTGAGAAGCTGGCGTTGGCCTTACTATCAGCTACCAACAGGATATGGTCATACTTCCAAGCCCATACAATCATTTTCAGAACTGGATTCCTGCTAAAAAAGGTGCTACAAAGACCAGAGATGTCTAAAAGACTAGCTGAATAGGCAATACGCTTGACATCCACTTCGAGCCAAGGCAAGCACTGAAAGTTCAAGTCCTGGCAGACTTCATAGCAGAATTCACTAGCTTAGAATCAGAATCTGTTCCACCTTCAGAAGAATGGAATGTTTTAGTGGATGGGGCATCCTCACAAGAAGGAGCGGGAGCCGGAATGAACATCCGGGGACCGAATCGAATATGATTACACTATGTAGTCAAGTTGGATTTCCCCACCACCAATAATACGACAGAATACGAAGCCATGATAAAGGTGTTATAATTGGTCAAAGAAATTGGACCAAAAAGGGTCCAGATACTTAGTGATTCCATATTGGTATCCAACTAGGTAAAATGGCATTTTGAAGTAAGTGACACATCCATGGGCCGATATTTAGAGAAAGTCCAAATGCTACTTCAGGAAGTGGAACTCCAAGGGACAGTTTGGAAGATAGAAAATATACCCCAAGAGGCGAACAGCACAGTGGATGAACTCACCAAAGTCATTTTCGGCTAGGTAGAGTGGCAGCATTTATATTGCCCCGTATGAGGTACAAGCTCACCCGAGTACAAAACAACTAAAGATTTTAACAGTGAATGAGGATAGCCTGTGCTGGATGAAACCCATCATGGATTTTCTTACAGAAGGCAAGTTTCCAAAAGAAGAAGCAGAGGCAATCTGGATCTCGGGGAAATCTGCTAGATATGCAATCATCGGAGGGCAGCTCTACCATAAGTCATTCAGCCTCCCATGGTTAAAATGCATCTCAACAGAAGAGGGGAGTTACGTGCTGAGGGAACTCCATGAGGGAATATATGGGTCTCATCAAGCTACCCTAGCTACAGTCCAAAAAGCGAAGGTAATGGCATATTTTTGGGAAACAATGAAGGAGGATACAGATGCCTTTGTCACTGCATGCCACCAATGCCAAGTACATGCTAAGAAAAATACTGGCCCCCAGCAGAACAAAAGCTAATTTTAACTGCATAGCCTTTCTCCACCTAAGGAATAGACCTATTTGGTCCAATGCTGGAGGCTAATAGGCAACAAAAATGGTATCACTTCACCAAATGGGTGGAAGCCGAAGCCATCTCTACCATCACCCTAGAAAAGACGATAAACTTTATTAAAGAACACATTCTCAGTAGGCTCGGTATTCCAAAGGTGATCATCATGGATAATGGCACCCAATTCACCTCTAGGAAGTTTATTGAGTTATGCTCAGGTTTTCACATAAGTCACAGATGTAGCTCAGTGACCCATCCTCAAAGTAATGGCATGACTGAAGTCACAAACCGAACATTGTGTGACAGGATCAAAACGACATTAGAATAACACAAAGGGGCATGGGCTGAAAAGCTCAACAGCGTCATCTGGGCATACTAGACTACTCCAAGACGAGCGACCAGAGGGATTCCTTTTCTCCTTGACATAAAGTACTGAGGCCGTAATCCCAGTAGAGATAGGCTTCCCTAGTGACAGGGTGGTATACTACAATAAAGCGTAAAACAACATCAATATCCATTACCACCTGGACTCGTTAGAAGAAAGACGGGATCGGGCTTTTTATTCTTATGGCTGCTTACAAAAACAGGGTCGTGAGGCATCACGATAGCAAGATCAAGGCAGTTACCTTCCAGCTAGGAGATCTGGTACTTCGAGATCCAGAGGCTTCGTATGCAAGGGAAGGCAAAGGAAAAATAGCAGTGTGTTGGGAAGGGCCCTACCTAGTCGAGAAGACGCTGGGCCCGGCCACTTATAAGCTGAGCCAACTGGACAGAAAGGAAGTCCCACGTACGTGGAACTCACGAGCCCTCTAAAAATATCATCAAAACTAAAGTTTCATATTGTAAATATTGCACGCTTTTTCCCTCACCAACGGTTTTTCCCACAAGGTTTTCCTTATTGAGGTTTTTAATGAGGCAATGTATAAAGGCATTAAATGTTGTGCTGTTTCGGCTTATATTAATAACAATCCGCTTTTGGGTGTTTTATTAGAGTTGCTCAGTTTCTATTTAATTGCAAATTCACTTTCGAATGAATAATTGCTCCCATAGCCTGGTTGGCTCTAATATGAGGGTCAAAGGGGACCCAGAACAAGTAAACACATATCTAAAGCAGATCATAATGAAAAATAAATAATATTTGCATTAATGCCCCCACCAAAGGGGAAGGTAAATTACACTACCACTGTTACAAAGGGAACTTATCCTTCCGGATAGGGCATATTCACCGGACCAGGACTGGCTTCAGTAGTCCCTACCATTACCGAGGCAGATGCGATCTGTATTAGGTAAAGTAAGGTCCTCAACTTCCGACAGCGGTGAAGAAAGGGAAGAAAAATCCGACTCCTGAGGAACATCTGCGTTAATCTCCTCAAAGGAGACATCCAGATATGCCTCGGCACATTTCTAGAGGATACGGTTGTTGTATAAAAGGACCAGTCGTCCATACATCATAGTCCTTTCTTTCAACCGTTCCTCTCTGGTCTATAGGTCTTTTTGGTAGTTTTCCCTCTCCTTCTACAGAGCCATTTCGGAGGCAGTTGAAGACCTCTTCAGGGCAGTAATTTCATCCTTAGCCTCATCTAGGGCCTTCTGATGCTCCTCATTTTTCTCGGAGGCATCAGCGAGCATCTTCTCCATCTTCTTTCTCTCCAGCGCCCCGACTAGGTGTTGGCTATAGATGCAGCCTGTCTCCTCGACCACTTTAGTTCTTCGTAGAGGAAGGGAATGGTGTGCAAGGAAAGGAGGAGTCAGCTTTATTCTTAAAAAAGTACAAGAGTTATTTTTGAAGGAACTCATCATATAAAGCTTGCTCAAGACCCAGGTACCGATGGTGCGGCTGCTTAGACCGCCCATCCGGGAGGCGTTAGCTAGAAGGTATATCTCGGTGCTTAGCTCCAGTTACACCTGGGGATATGCCAGACCCGCTTCTTCCCCAAACTTTGACAGCAGGATCTCCTTTATGGTAGGGCCGTCATCACTCAAGGAATGGTTAAAGTCCGGGACAACGTCCTGCAGAAATGGTTAGCGGTTAACCGTATGTTTTGCGAAGGTAAAAGGTGGAGGGAAAAGAATCTTACCATAGACCATATTTCCTTTGTCCATAGCAAAAGCGGTGAAAGTGGTTCTTTTCTTGCTTCTGGGGGGGGGGGGGGGGGGTGCTCCGTGCCCCCACCAAGAATGGTTGCTAGCTCTGAAAGTTGCGGTACAGTTGAAGGAAGAACAGGTGGAATGGCAGCAGCAGTGGTCGCGGACCTAGATCCCCTCTTTTGGGTTTTCAAGGCTACAACAGTATCAGTGAGTGACATCCCTGCCATAAATACAAAGTACAGAATGAGTGAACGAAAATTAGTACCTTGAATATCCCCTAGAGGGGGTTATTAAAGAAGACTGGAAGCCCCGCCCGGTCCTCCAGTCCGGCCAAGGGTAGCTTCAGGTGAAGGGCCTTAACTGCATATGGGAGCTTCCAGTACTTGGTAGGGACTAAGCTCAGTAGCTCCAAATCGGTTGTATCCTGAGGGGAGAGTTGGTCTTTTGTGCCTTTCATTTCAGCGGTGCATTGACAGGACTAGGAGAAAGGAAATACAGGAGCATCATCTTTGCGCTTAATGAAAAAGAAGAGTTTTTTTAAGCCTTTGACCGATGAGGTGCGGCTTATGAATAATCAAAAGTCGAGCCCTTTTGCCAGGGTGAGGTGGTCATTGTTTGTGTCCCGAAGGATAGGTGTGACAATGTGCCTAAACATTGCACCAGTTAGCCAGATGCTTAGGTTACAGCACAACCAGTACAGCGCACAGATGTCCTCGTTGACATTTGGATGTAGTTATGCTAGACATATATTGTACCGGTTCAGGATACTACAAATCTCTTTTGGCAGGGGGTAGGTGAATCCACCCTCAATGTGGTGAAGGTATATAGAGAAGAAGCCCTCAGGGGATTGATGGAATTGCTAGTTGGGGGAAGGTTAAAGCCATTCACAGGACTCTAGCCATGTATGGGATGTTTATAGTTGACATATCTCCCCTTCTATGATCATGGATGGCATGTCTGACCGGTTGAAGTGTGGTAGTATGGCATGCTGGTGCACTGCTTTCTCCGGCCAATGGTGTTCTTTCTGAAGACTCCGATGAGGATAGCCTGGCAATGTTGGAGTCCACCTCCACTGGGGGTGATAGAGGATGGTTGTCAAGGCTAAAGGACTAGGTATAGTTGGGGGATTCCATAGGAAAACTTACAATTTTGCGGTGGGTTTTTCAGGTGTAAATATAGTTCTATAGACGCAAAATTAAAATAAAGTCAAAAAGGAAATTACAGAGGAAGAGAGGAGGAACTTACTGATTTTTGCTTGAGAGGAAGTGAGTAAAAGGCAGAATGGAAGATGATGCCTGAAGGAGTCAACTGAGCCAATTAATAGTATTCTCGGAGGAAAACATAAGGTTGTAACCTTTGAAAACTCACGGGATAGCCAAGGGTCGCGTCCTTCAGTAGCCTGGTATGTGGCAGAAAGTTAGTGGATGCGCGGCTCAGTGCAGGGGTTTTTAGGAATTTGAACCTTAAAGAGTTCTCTGGACTAGCGGGGGACTTCTGATGATATCCGAACATCATGATGCCAAGTCTGCCATCTGGGCATTTTAAAGCTAGGTCTTTCGTCCTGTTCTCTAGTAGGCATGCGGCAAGTTGGTAGAGGCCAGATCCTGGTCATGTTGTTTCCACCTGGAAGGAAGCTCTTGGAAGTGGACGATGGAGTTCTTGATGAAGTCTACCTACTGTGTTCTAGTTGAAGAAGGACTCGTGTCCCTCATGGAGTCTAAGGTGGCAGTCTTTTAGTTTGACTAGGATAACAGCTTTGGAGTGTTCCTAGTCCAAAGCCACCCTACCACTAGCCTTATATAAGGAGGGAGTATAGAGGTAAACATCAACTGACTAAAATCAAGCTAATATAGCCAGAGATTAACATAATCAAGGCTGACTTTAGCATTGGAGCATAACCCAATGTTTACCGATGTCTCACCTTTTCTATCTTGCAAGAGGATAGATAGATACATACTTAAGTAGGTCATTTTCTATGTAATTTCTTTTGTTATCAGCAGTTCCATTGTATAAAGTCTGTATGTGAGTCTTTATGATTCAAAGGGAGATCCTTGCTCCATGTGTATGGAGAAAGGATACCCCTTTGAGCAGTGTCCAGGATCATTAATAAGAAATAAGACATGCAATGTCCCTATTTCTCATTAATGATTAGAGGTCTAGGTTTAGTAATTTTTGAATCAGTGTGTACAACAAGATCCGTAAATATAAACCAAAGTGGGTTCATATTATTTTATTAGATCACTGGCTGTGAGAGTGTGGTTTTCATTCTTAGGAAAAAAGTTAAAGGCAAGAGATCCCCTATAAGCCATCCAAGTTCTATTTTGAAAAGGTTATGTTTTCTCTTTTCAAAAAGAAGGTAGTACCAACAAAACTAGATTTTAAGCCCTAACCCCTTTTTAGAAAAATGAAGATAAAGATTTTCAAGAAATAGATAACTGGTTACTTAGGAAAAAAAACTAACTCAAATTCATTTTTTTAGAATAAAACCATTGAAAAATCACCACCCCTAAGCCTCACATTTTGCCTCATCCTCATTACCCATCCATAATAATGCATTAAACAGCCAACACAGCATTTAGAGGTCATAAGCAGTTCCACAATCAAATTTGAGGTCAAACCCATTCATGCGTTTAGGCAGCAAATAAAGAAAAACAAAAACAGCACTTGCATTCTTAGTCAACATCAGCAATAAATAGTTAGGATATCATCATACTCCTGGCTACCAAGAATTCAAAGTTGCATAAACCAGCATATGCATTTCTCATCACCACCATCATATAAGCATATATATTAGTAGCATTATGCATGCTAATTTGATCAAATCAGGGTCTAACATATTAGTACACATACCACAAAGACAAGTGTGATCATAGCATTTCATTTTTCCACCAATAAATCTATTTCATTTCATGTTGATCCAAACCAGCAAGCATAGAGACTTAAATCACCACACATCAACATAGGATTCCTCAAATACATAAGCACTAAATCAAAATTTTCAAAATAAGGAACCCAGTTCAAATTTCATAATTTTCAGTTCATCCACTATACACAGAGGCCATCATACACATCGCACATGAGCACACATGCATAAGATCTCATAAAAAGCCCATGTTCAGTCCCCACTCAGGTCAATTAGCATCTTTAATCACCAAACACAAAGACTATCATACACACTGCACACATATGCACCAACATTTAGAAGAGCACAAAAAAGAAGGTTCAGAGGCTTATTATTTGGAACCACTTTAAGAGTAGGTTCTTTTTATTTCCAATAAAATTATGGCCATAGATGAACCCGAAATTTGCCAGAAAATCATCAAGATTTCATGAGTTAAAAATGCAATAACAACTAGAAGTAGGGAACCAAAAAAATGAATAAATATAAAAGGAAAAAGGATACCTCTAGTTCATCGGTGCCGGTGATAGACTCCTTTCTTACTACCATTCACCCACGTCAAGTTTCAAAGGGCCACTGATGAGTGAACACTGTCCGGTTTTCCTCGGGTTTCGAAGGGTAAACAATGGGTTCGGGAGATGTTACCAAAACTTGAACTTAGAAAATGAAATCAAAATAAAAATCGGCAAAAGAAAACCAACAAAAAAAACAGCAACATGTGAAAAGAAACACGAAATAGAGAAAGTTAGACAAAGCGGGGTTAGGGAGAGGAGCACCTGATATCAGCTAGCTGGGAGTGAGAGTTTTGATTCAAGACCGATGTCGAAACCACGGTGCCGGCGATCGAAGTTTAGAGGGATCGGTGGTGAGTAGATGATAGATCTTAGAAAAGCATAGTGGAAATCATTCCTAGTTACAAGAGTAAAAGGAAATCAGTGTTTAAAATAAAGAGAAGAAGCGAAGTTTTAGGCTATCAGAAACCGGCGGTGGGGAAAGAGGGAGAGAGTAGTGGAGACTAGCTCCGGTTGCCAGCAGAGTTGTCTAAAGTGGCAGAGAAGGGCGGATTAGGGAAGAACAGAGAGTTAGGGTTGAGAGAGTGAGAGTAGAGATGCCTTTATACGCTGGTTAATAACCCTAGGGTTAAGAGAATGGGTTGAAACCAAGTTGGACCAGGGATCTAGGTACTAATATGGGCTTGGGCTTTCTTTTATGCTCTTGTTATTTCTTTATCTTATAGTTTTTATCTATTTCTAACATTAGTCAAATTTTATCTATGTATTTTATATTATGTTTTCTCTTTTTAGTATTACAGAAGTTTAGGTTAATTTTAGGAAATTGTCAAGTAGAGCTTTTTTCATATTTAATTTTATATATATATATAAAATTAGTGTATGCAACTTGTTTAGCATTATTTTAGAGTCAATAATTTAAAAAACGGATTTTTTTTTTTAGGGCTTAACTTAATTGTGTTTTGAGTAGAGATCATTAATTTTTGAATTTTAGAGTGTTATAAACAAAAAGAAAAATTGCATCACAATAAAGAATAATTTACAGCATCAAATACCAAGTTTGGACGAGGTAGGATGACTAAGGTTTTCCTACACATAATCAGTAAGCGAACAAAAAAAAAAAAATTTCTGGTTAATAATAATGTCCAATCGCACTAAAAATCGGTTGATGGCGACTTTAATCAAAACATGATAAAAATAATAGTAATAATAAAAAAGAAATAAACTCATTTTTCTTTTTTCATCCATTGGGCCGGTTCCGACACTTGCCATTCAAATTTGTGTGGATAGGCTGACGTTGATGGAATCTATGCAGTGAGTTTTCCAATTATTCTTAGAAAGTAATATATACAACCAATTAATTTGCTGAAATTGTTTTTGCTTTCTTAATTGCTCTACGGATTTGGGCAATTAGGGGCAATGGACCTTGGATTTTAATGAGATTATTATTGTTTAGCTTTAAGCTGTATACAAATATATAAACTTCAACATTATCACTTAATCTGATTTGGTTATTGTGTATTTATTTTGTTGTTCATTGGCAACTCTCACATGACAAAGGCTATTTTGATTGAAATAATCAAAATCTGTGTTATTCTACTTCTACATATCTGGTGTATGTTGTTTTGCTTCAAGATCTATCTATTGAAAAGAATGTGAACACCTCAATACTACCATCATTCAAACTGGAGACACTATGGTTTTGATCCAACTTGAAGAAAGTTTTACTTTACTCTAATTAAATGCTTTCTATTTAGGGGGTGTTTGTTTCTGCTTTTCGGGGCAGCTTTTAGCTTTTCATCTTGAAAAGCAGAAAATTGAGTATTTGATTAGATTTTTCAAACAATAACTTTTAATTGTTTTGTAGGAAAAAGTAGTTTTTCACAAAAAGCTTCTTTTTAAAACTTTTTACGAAAAGTTTTTTATAATTATTTGTCTTCTACAAATTTAACCTTTCCAAAATAATAAATTATACTTTTATATAATTATGTAGGATTTTTTTTATGGAAGTTTTTTCATGTTTATAAATATTGAAAAATTAAGTGGCATCAATTCTCAAATTAATTTATTTAAGTTAGTTTCACATTTTTTTTAATTTATATATAATAATTTATTCAAAGGTTAAAAATATATTATTTTGATCCATTTTATGTAGATGAAACTAAAATTTAAATTATTTTTGTACACTTATGAAGTTACTATTTAATGAAAATAATAATTTTTGAAGTGTCTAATCGGTTAAAATTATTTCTAAATCATCTAATTATATAATTATTTTCACTAATATTTATACAATATTTTATTGTATAATTATTGTATACTGGTATGAAATATATGTCTATATTTCATTTTACATCTTAACAATAACAATAACAACTGATCAAAAGTTTACCAAACGATATTAATAAATTAGCTAACAGCTTACTGCAACAACAAACTGCTAATATGAACAGCAAATAGCTAACAGCAATAGCTGTTAGCTAACAACTGAACTAAACAGGCCCTTAAGTTGAAAAAATTATAATACTGCTGATTATCAATGAAGTTCATGGTGGTAAAAGGTTTACAGCATGTGTTTTTGTTGATTTCATTTTTCGAGATTGATTAATTACTTTTATCTTTATCTTGCTTTTAAATGATCTGTTTCTGAATTATAGCCACAAACTGGAGAGCCAAAACAAATGAAGGTGTAAAGGAGCTACAACAAAAGCAAAGGAAGAATGGCCAGGAGATATTTTGAAGGCATCAAAATTATCTCCATTCATTAAAATTATCTCCATTTAAATGTATGAAGATTGAGTTCGGCTAGATTGTATAAAAGTATACATATAGTTGACTTATTATCAATTGAGTTTGATTAACAAATATAATGTATATTGTAATACTTCATTCTTTTCAAAATATAAGTAATTCTAGAAAATTCACAAAGTTTAAGGACGCATTTACTTAAGGTATTAAATTACTTATTTCCCTATGCAGCTCTCTAAATTCTTTTTTGAAATTTAGTGTCATTTATGATATCAAAAATTGAATGAAGTTATTTTTGAAAAGAAATAACAAAAATACATGGAAAAGAAAGAAAGACTTATAAATAGAAATTTTTGATTTTTGATACAATGACCTATATTTTGAAATGGATGGAGTAATTTATATTTAATACATTTCATCTGTATTATATTTATTTGTATTTAAAAATATTTTTATATACTCTGCATTGAATAGGTTTAGTGTTAAAGTAAGTATATAAAATTAATCCGGGGCATATTTTCCGGGGTTTAACACTAGTTGTTAAATAAAGCTAACTGAACATTATATTTTCTATTATTCATAGTGAAAAGTTAAAAATTACTCCGAAAAACAAAACCAAACACCCAAAATATTAAGTTAAAATATCAAACTCAAGTCCAAAATTTATCGTAGACCAAACTAATTATGTAAGCCCAGCTAAAATTCCAAAGTCACCCATTACTCGAGAATTTGAGAAGAACGACAGTTGTTCGATAGAACCATTAAGTCTTGCCTATTAAAAGATATGTGTGAAAAACTGTCCACCAGCCATCTAGACTCTATTTTCTTAAACTACAAAAAGACTCAACGTGATCTATCAACTAAACTCGACGTGATTTATCAAATTGGGACAGAAGGATGTAACAAATATTACTATTGAGCCTTACATATAAACTTAGCCATTTAGGCCAAATGGTTGTTTAACTTCTACATTCTTATAGAAAGCATCCATCACCAGCTTCTTCTATAGTTTTCCTAGGAACAGCTTTCCTTTTTTTAATTTTTTTTTTTTTTTTTCCAACTCTTAATACAATTGAAATCATATATATTGAACCCCTGTAATGCAAAAATATGGACCGTTGTCCCCAATATCCCAAAAACACAATCAAATGCAACGAAGAAGGTGGTGAAAATCCATAAAAGATAGCTAATGGCAGTATTCAATTATTAAAAAAAAAAGGACAAAGTGCATATCGGACACAGTTGTGTTCTTATCAGCTATCTACCTCAAGTGAAAAAGACTCATCAATTATCTCTGTGGAAAAACTACAATCTGAATTATGAGGCTTATCTAAATAATGGAGCTGTGGCCTTTTCTTTTCATCGTTTTCCTTCAATCTTGTTATTAATTTAACTTTGCCCATCCCCACCTTCACCATTTTCACATTATTCTCCACTTTTTTTTCCTACTACAAAATGATAAATAAATGAACTAAACAAATCTCCTCCCCCTAACAAGCATTTACTGAAGACTTCAAACTAAAATCCAGAGCCTCCATTGAAAGAGCAATGAAGACAGAATGCCTACGTTAAATCATAATAAGGAAATTAATTTATTAAGCAAAATAAAAAAATAAAACATTCACTTATCAAATCCATCTTCTAAGACTAACAACTACTACCACAACTTTCGTTTCTAGCAACTACTACAATGGCCGAAGAAACAAAGAGAGAAAATGATGCAATCCTAGCCTAAAACAAGAAAGACATGGTATGAACTGTACATTATACAAAATCAACAAATTTCTACACCCATACGATGACAAAATTAAGAGCCTTGTTGAACCAAAAGCAACTTCTGTTCAGGAGCTCATTGGTAATTGAAAACCACCACCACAAAAGTATCTTTTTTAACAAAGGAACTACAGTCACTATTAAGAAGCTAACATATTCTTAAAATTTCAGCCTTTTGACAAAAAAGGGGAATGCTTGGGGAGGTAAACTTAAAGAAAAATAAGCAGCCATTTCAATCAGCTTTTAATAATGTCTATCATCAGGGGTGGCACCTATTCCATGACTGCTATGAAACATAGAATTTTAACTCAATTTTCATCATTGTCCAAACTGCATTTGTTGAGAGTAAGCAATTACCTTCTTCAAAAGAGGAAGCAGGCCTATCAAGGCTATTTGCAGCTGTTCTGAACTATTTATGCGGATACTTATTTGTCCTGCCCCTCTGTTATTCAAATTGCCACGAGCAATTAAATTCGTAGAACGTCCTATAGGGATTTGGGATTGAATATTGCAGCCAATAGCAAGATCTCCATGCCAATCCATGACAGAGAGCCCAAGTGTTGATAGTGAACGACCCAAAGGATAATCTTCATCTCTCAGTTGGGCCTCCAAACTGCCACCATAAGCTACATCACCACGGCCGGTCATTGCACCCCCAGACACAACCATTTGGAATCGTTTACTCCCAATCAATTTATCTTCAACTTTCAATCCAGCTGATAAAGCATCACCCAAGAGAGTTATGGAGAGACCAGCTGACGCTTTATTCCTCCTAAAATTACAAAACTTTGTCTCACTACGTAATGTATAAGCCAAGTCCTTCCCGACCGTTTGCATATCAAAACCTAGGGAAGTTGATTTCCCTTCCCCATGCTTTAAAGAACTTGCAAATTCCATTTGAACATTGGCATCTTTCTTATCCTTTGTTACCTGGCCTGAAAAGGACAAGGGAACTTTGTCCTTGACAACAAACAATCTTTCAACATTAATACCTTCATAACCCACATCATGATCCCAACCATGAGTTTCTAAAACAGGCCTTACAAGCCACTGGTTGGAGGTATCAAGATAACGGTACCTATGGGTGGGATTATCAGAATCGAAGGAAGCAGGCAATGCTAAATCTGGCATGGGAACTGGTACAGATGAAGCACCACCACTTTCTTCTTCTGCATTTTCATTGTAATCATTAGGCAACTGCTTAGCTGCTGCTGCCATTTTCTTCATCATTTTCCGTCGCCTTTTCTCTTCTTTCAACTGTTTCTTCATAAAAAGTTTTTCCCTATATTCTAACTCATCAAAGTAAGCCGTTTTCTGAGCTTTAGTAAGTTTGGCCAGCTGGTCTTTGGTCAAACTTCTGAAAGGTGGCAAATCATCATATTCTGACTCATCCTCAGAATCTGATGACTCTTCTAAATCATCATCAAGACTATCGTCATCACCATACTGTTCCTCAGGCAGCTTAACTTGTGGTCTTGACTGGAGAAGGGATGACAGCAGGAAGGGCAAAGGAGGGGCCCTTGACCGAGGTGCAAAAGGTTTACCAGGTGGACTATCTTGCAACTTCAAAAGTGTGTTTGCTTCAGCAAGAATCTTTGATGCAAAAGAGAGCAGCAACAAATGAGGTTTCCAAACTTGACCGTTTGGCAAAACTCTCTGCCCCGCCCTATTTGTTCTACATGCCGAGTGGTTCTCTACCAATGAAACTGGATTCATGAGCCTCATATCACCAGCTGCCTGGCGTATTGCTTGTTGAACAACATGAGATCGTTGAGTGACAAACATGTCATAACTTGAAGCTGTACCGTTTGGACCATCAGGTGGAGCAGATGCTGCATGAGTTAACACCACAATAGCATTAAACCAAATTGAAGGACCAAATATCTCCGTAATCGTGCGCAAGAGGGGCATATCACCAAAATCCCTGCTCTGCATGTCCAACCTATCAAGATACAAAACAATATCTGGAGGAGTTTTCTTAATGAATCGCTTAACAGAGTGAAGTATCTTTTCATTCTGGCGCTGATCAGACCCGGAAGGGAGTAGACCTGGCGTATCAATAACCCGAACCTTAATTCCTTGAACAGTGCCAACCACATCCTGAACTTTTTTTGTACCCAGTTGAAAAGCATCAGTACCAAACTTAACTTCATCAAATATTGAATTGATGGTTGCACTTTTACCAACTCCTGTCTTCCCAAGAACCATAATTGTACAGGAAAAATCAAGGGGTTCCTGCCCAGCTGCCTCAAGCTGCTCAGCCATGGCACTTGCACGATCAAAACTGAAGGCACCAACACGGCCTCCATTTCTCCCACGTAGCTGCTCAGCTAAACCCAGCCTGTATAAAACCTGTGCTACAACAACATTATGTGGAGTCTGCCCCAGCCTATGGGCCAGCCTCAAAAATTTTACCCTAATCATCTGGAGTTTCTCACGGGTTTCATCATACTCCTCACTCTCTCCATTGGCAGGGTCTTCAATCTGTTGGGATTGCACATGAGACATGCTCCCATTAACACGCTGCTGCTGCTGCACTGCTCTAGGTGCAGGTTCCAATAGTGGGGCAGCACGTCCAAGGCCAGCTGGACGGGCAGGTGGGGGTGCAGAAGCAGTGGATTTTTCAAGAGATGGAACAAGCTTTGCAGGCAGTAAAGTTTTCTGTTCACCATTTCCTTGAGTGCTTTGTTTCTCTTGCTGGTCATTTTCTACTTTCTTTTCATGCTCCTCAATCACAATACTGTCCTTGTCAACACTAATAACTTTTTCATCAGGGCATGTTGGATCAGAATCCTTGTTATCCACTGCTCGAAGATCAGCTTCATGACTCTGAATCTCATTCACAAACCTCTCCACATGTGAATTTGAAGTTTCCGACTCTGATGTAAGTTTCTCTGTATGTAAACCAGATGAATGTACTCCAACAAGCCCAGAATCCACAGTGGTAGCTTTCACATCTCCATTGCTATCATTCCGGTGCTCTAAATCCAAACTTGACGAGTTATCTTTCAACTTTTCACTGTCATGAACCCCATTTGCATAATCAAGGACAGTTGTCTTACGTTCTGATTCTCTGCTTTGTTCAATAACCTGACATTCTGCATCGATTTTATTCAGATTCTCATTCAGATCTTCAACCTTGTCTTCTTGGGGCTCAAATGAGAACTCAACAGATCCTTGAGCTCCCTGATATTCATCTTCCTTCGCTTCATCCTCAACATCTTCAGAAAAAAACTCGGCAGATGGTTCAATTTGATGACTAGGAGTCACCTCAACCTCTGCCTTCAAAACCTCAGTGCCTCCATTGCGACTGACCTCAGAAACCTCCTTCTCTCCGTTCCCTTCTGGCAGAGACCCTGTAGATGGTTCAATTTCATGAGTAGTATTCACCTCAACCTCAGCCTTCAAAACCTCAGTGCCTCCATTGAGACCGATCTCAGAAACCTCCGTTTCTCCATTCAGTTCATGCAGAAATGGTTTCATGTCATGACTAGTATTCACCTCAACCTCAGCCTTCAAAACCTCAGTACCTCCATTGCGAACAACCTCAGAAACCTCCTTTTCTCCATTCAGTTCAGGCAAAAACCCTGTAGATGGTTCATTTTCATGACTAGGATTCGCCTCAACCACAGGCTTGAAAACCTCAGTGCCTCCATTGCTACCAATCTCAGAAATCTCCTTTACTCCATTCAATTTAGAAAGAAACGCTGCAGATGGTTCAGTTTCATGATCAGAATTCACCTCAACGTCAGCTTTCAAAACCTCAGTGCCACCGTTGGTATCAATCTCAGAAACCTCCTTTCCTCCGCTCAATTCATTGATGACCATGTGCGTCCCAGTCCCTCCCTCATCAATCTTATCAACAGTTGCGCCATCCAATAAATACGTATCCTTTTCTTCACCAAGCAAATCATTTTTCTCCTCAGAGGTTCCAGCTGCAGCAGGAATAATATCCAATGCCTCCTCAAAAGCCTCCAACTCATTTTCCACCTTCAAATTTTCATCCACCGCAGCCGAGGTGGAATCATCTATTGCCTCAACACCGACAGCAGATTCAGAATTTGCATCCTGATTCATAAATAACTCCTGGGTATCAACTGCCTCTTCAAAAACCTCCTCTTCATTTTCTCCCATTCGATCAGACTCCACTGCAACCCTCTCCTCTGCTTTATCCCCTGCAACATGAGGTTCATGGTGGATTTTCACCCTCAAATCAGGCCCACCAGTTCTCTTCCGCCAATTTTCCATTTCGAAGACGGCTTGGCAGCAAAATCCTAGTTTGGAAAAATACCCAAACAGATAAGATTTGGTCAACACACAAACAATTCTTATAAGCAATCTGCAGCAACAAATCAAATTAACCAAATAAACCCTAACAAATAATTCGATTTCTAATTCGTACAAGTAAGGCAAAATAAAAACGACGGATCTCTAATCCGATGTAATGGGTAGAATAGGAAAAATAAAAAAATCAGATCTTAGGAAGCCATTTAAAGGTTGTGTTAGGGTTTTGCAGATCAGAAGTAAATAAACTGTGATGAGAGCAATAAATAAAAAAAACAATAGTAAAAGAGGGAAAAGCTTTACCAGGTTCCGTGGATAACTTAGAGAGACAGAGTGAGAGAAAGCGCTTTTGTATGACAATAAAATCGGATGGAGAAAGAGAGAGAGAGAAGAGAAGAGGGATCGGGTGTTAAAGCGGGTGTATATAAACTAGTACTATCTACTGGTTTTTGGCTATCTACTGGTTTTTAGGTAGCTGAATGGGATAAGAGTTTGATCGACGGTTGAGGATAATGCTGTGGATTTTATAATCCAACGGGGTGGAATGAAGGATAGCATCGATGTCATCGTAGAGAGACGCCAATAAGAAACAATTAAAAATGTAATAATAACATGTAGTGTGTCACGTGCTCACTTTGGGGAACAGTCTTGTGGGCCGTAGATTTGCTACATTATGTCTTCTAATCTTCTTCCTTCTCTTTCCATTTTTTTCTTTTTTCCATCCACTTGATATGTTAGGCTCGGCAGAATTGTTGAAAATTTTGAAAATTTTATTTTCAATTTCAATTTTTTATATTGGAATGAAAAAAAATAAAAATAAAAAATTTAAATTCTGCAGAATCAATATGTCTTAAACAAATTCCATTAAAATAGGTGGAATTTACAAATGAATTTCGCGTTTTATGCAAACAAAATTTTGAAACAATTTTACCCTTACTACATTTTTATTATACTTATATTTTTCTCATATAAATTTTTTATTGATTGATATTTTTCAATATCAATTCTAAATAATAACTTGTTATTATTTTACTTTTATTTTAAATGATTGTATTTTATTTTATTTTAAATATTGTGAATGATAAGAAAAAAAAAATTCCTTTTGAATTACATATAAAAACCAATTAAAATTAGTTGAATGGTAATGGTCTCTATTCGCTTATGTTGAGTTTCAAATTTAATTCCTAGCATATAAAAAATTAATTTAGAAAAAAGTTATCTAAGAAATGCTTGAATAATCTCAAACCGATTATTTAGTCAATAACAAAAAATATAATATGATAAAAAAAATATTTATATCTAAATCTAGTTATAACTTGTTAATTAATTATATATTTTATATATAATTAATTAATTGCTTACTTACCATAAAAATTTATTAATAAGGATAATTCAGAAAACAAGCACAAATGAAATACTTTTGTTCATTCATTCCAAGCATAAATTTATATAATTCATTTCAATTTTGTCATTTAAGTTATTTCATTCCCAGCTGGAGAATTCATTAACTACTGAATTCTACATGGAAAGTGAATTCTATATATGTAGTTCATTGATTCCAAACGGAACCTTAGTATCACTTGACATTACAACGTGTTAATTTGGTATCACTTGGTAACCCTTAGTATCAAAACGTGATACTATCACTAGGTATCCCTTGATATTACAAATCGATATATCGATATCATTTGGAAATACCACTACTATTTTAGTGAAATTTTTATTTAAAACAGTATTGTACTTCGATACTACAATGTGAATCTTGAAATTAAAGTAATTCGTACATAAAAGATCATACTACATTTATATCATAGCGTTATATCAAGGTATGGTATCACACTACTATGATACCTCGACATTACTCATAAAAACCATTATTATTTGGTAACTTTAAACTGAAAATAATAGTGATAACTTGTTATACTTAATAATAATAATAATAATTTCTCTCAATAATAAAAATTAATAATGGATATCTTGTAATAATAATATTATTAATTAATAATAATTTTATCACTAGGTAATATCTCTATTATTTTGGTGTATTATTAATGAAAAGAAAAGTGACATCTTGAAATATATTCTAATAATAATATAATAAATGATGACTCTCAAAAATTAAAGAAAAAAAATTAATAACGATAATAATAATTTGAAAGGATTTTATATATAAAAGCTTTTACTCAACACTGAAAGTATTACACTATGATACCTTTGTGTCAAGAATGACATTTACAATATAAAAAAAGAGAGACCTCCTGCTAAGGAAGGAAAAGCTCCAACCACTGAGCAAAACACGCTATCTTGATAATATGACACGTTATCTGCTTAATTATAAAAAAATCTAGTGCAATTGAAATAAAACTTAAAAAATTAGTATTTTTGAAATAAAACATAAAAGGATTTTCAAAAATGTCATATATAAATTCCTGTATTTTGGATAATTTTCCCTCTTTAAAATAGATATATATCCAGATTCACCTAAAATAAGTTGGGCCCTGGCTACTACCTAAGCCCATAGATAGGTCCACACTTAATTTATAATTCATTAAAATTTCAAAAACTTTATGCATGCAAAAAAAATTTTATTTAAAAAAAAAAAAAAAAGAGTTTTAGTTATATACAAGTTTGTTGAAAATTTAAGAAGTAAAAAAGTACGTAATTCATAAAGATTTAGCTTCAACTTTTTTTTTTATTGGTTCAAAT
Source organism: Euphorbia tirucalli (assembly GCA_039660915.1). Lineage (NCBI taxonomy): Eukaryota > Viridiplantae > Streptophyta > Magnoliopsida > Malpighiales > Euphorbiaceae > Euphorbia > Euphorbia tirucalli. The sequence goes on from CM077639.1 coordinate 22,492,953, forward strand.
TTCGGAATCGAATTCAGTTTTTACTAATTTTATCTATTTTAATTCGCAATCGAAATCGAATCAAAGAAATAATTTTTTTCAAAATTATTATTTTATAGTAAGTTCCATGGTTAAAATTTTTCTTATAACATAAAATATTGTTGATATATAAAATAATTTGTTAAATCAATTATCATTCAAAACCCCTTTTTCATAGTAACTAGCTTTAAACCCATGCAATGCGGGTTTATAAACTGATTTTTAAATGTATATATATAAAAATTAAAATTTATTGATATTGATGGTGCCAAATAGGCTAGCTACAGTGCTAGAGGGGAGGTGAATAATACTATATACCAAATAAAAATTTTTTGTAAACTCTTTTTAAAAAATTAAAAAATTCTTTTTGAAAAAAAATAATTTTCTTTCTACAAACACAAATTTTACAAAAATACGAAATTGATAAAATAGTAAAACTTGTGAATATAAATTTGCTTGACTAATATAAAAAATGACTTCAAATAATAATGCTATTAATTTAAATTGCAGAAATATAAATAGCAATAAATGTAAAGAATATAGGGATAAAGAATTGAAAACTCCGAGATTTATACTGGTTCAACCCAACCCGTCTACGTTTAGTTCCCAAGCCAACCACTTGAGATTTTCCACTAGCGTTTTCTTTACAGACAAGAAACAGTTGGGATTTGACATCTGAAAAATAACGTGACGCAGCGGAATTACACAGTTTAAAATTTTTCTACATTCCACCTATCGTGTCCAATTACCATTGATTGAAATAAAATCAATTTTGAATCAAAAGAGATTCACTCACCAAATCAGTCTCTTCTAGAGACTGCTGCAAAATCGACTCTTTAAGCGACCTCCAAAATCCGGTGCACGACCAACTATCGAGCGGGAACCAGTGCTAGCTGAAGAAGCGGAGGAATGGAAGATTAATGCTGGAAATTTAAGCCAAAGGGGCTGCTATAGGGGGCTGAAAATTCAAACAATTAAAATAGGGTTAGGGCTAGGTTTTCTTCCTTACGTGTGCCCTTATATAGACTCCTTGTCTAATTGGGTTTTAATTAGGTTAATTAAACCCAAACCCACTAGGATTATAATTACATAAATAAAATTTAATTGAAAAGTATATACTATGTAATTTAATTCCATTTGGCTAAATTTAATTACCCCTAAATAAAATTCAACCACACTTAGGTAAATACAATACATGTATTTAATTTTTCTACTTAGAAAAATTATTTAATTAATTGTTTACTTTATGTAATTCAATTAATTGATAAATTAATTAATTACATTATGTAAACTTATTAATTAAATTAAATCAACATAATGTTAATTAATTACCTTGACACCGAATGTCAACTAATTAATTAACACATTCCTTCCAATGTACATTACATGTATAATTTCTATAAGTTCCGGCTCAGTTGATCTATGTGCATGATCTTGTGGGTCTGTCTTTATATTGGCACTTGTGGGTCTGTCTTTATATTGGCAGTAGGCCCACGCCCCATAGACTGTAAGTAGGTTCTAGCAAACCGTTACAGCCCCCAATTAAGACAGAGATACAGCAGTCTGTTGAAGACATTGACCCAGTAGTAATCTTAGAGTGTCCTTTGCCAAACGATATCGATATGAATAAACAAGAGACATGGTGTCCGTCATCCTCTTCTGCTGTTTATTATATTTCTTGATCTTGAGTTGACTGAATAATCAAATAAGCAACCAACTTATTTGGTTATGGCCATGTACTTATCAGTCTCACTCATCAAGTAGCCAGTGATATCATCTCGGTGTTACCTGAGTGGCAATTCGATCACTTCAGTATCAGTGTCAACATGTTCACCTATCCATCCAATCATACCATATTTAGCATCCTTTTACAGACCTGTTAGGCGTATGTCAAAGTGAACCGGATTCTATATTAATATTATAATGAAATCTGGTTTGAGGACAAAAGAGACCTACTCAAGAAAGACCTATGACGTGACAATATGTGACTTTATTGTGCGGATCGATCCAATCCCATGTCAATGACATGTCCCTATATTCATGACTGACTATACAAGTATTATAGCTAATTAAGAACTACCATACAGTCATCGAATATACAAGTCTGTGATTCTATTCGTTCCCACGATTAGAATATATTGGAATATGTTTTATGATTATCAATCAATTGATACTCTATTCATATTATAGCACAAGATATAAACGAAATAGATTAAATGCCTTTATTAATGTGACACAAATAATGTTTTTATACAAAGAGTCTGAATGTATAATACAAAATACAAGAATCTAATGTCCTAAGAACTAGGGCACACCAACAGAAACAAGCTTGTGTTACTTTTTACGAGTTCAAGAAACAAAACTCAATACTTTTGCAGGCTAAGTATCAAACCCCTACTGTTACTTTTTTCGAGCTTAATTAACAAGACTTTTCCTATACTTTTTCAAAGCTCAAGCATCAAACTTATCCGGTATTTATTTTACAGGCTCAAATACCAAACTTTTCCTGATTTTTTTCAAAGTTCAAGCATCAAACTTTTACAAACTTTTTTTATCACACTATTAACAAAGTAAACCCCATTCGCACAACCTTGTGTGAAAACACAATTCCCTTGAATAAATATTTGAATGTAAGAACAAAGATGAAGCTCTTCTCTCTTAATTTGCTTTGAAGGAATTGTAGAAGACTTGAATAAAAATGCTTATAAGTGTGAATATTGCTAGGTAAGTATCCCACTTGATAATTTTAATCTTCTTTGCTTTTATAGGTGTTGGAAACCTCTTCATGAGATGGAGTAGCCATTGGTTACAGCTCTCAAACATAATATGGTCATTACATTTAGCTCATGAAGGAATTATGACCATTGTAGCTCCTAAGCAAGATTATGACTGTCGATTTTAGATCATGAGGAGAACTAGCTGTTGCTTGCTGCCTCTGAATGAATTATAGCTGTTGTCTTCAAGTCACAAGAGATATATGATTATTATTTCTCCTCTTGAAAGAATATTTGGAGATATCTTTTACATCCTTATAACAAGTGAGGCATTGTAGCTCTTGAGGTCATTTTCATCTTCATGAAGCTTGTAACTCTTGAAACAAATTCTTTCTTCCGAAGCTTAATGTATCCGTTGGAAATCTTAAGTTCATGAAGTAATATTGTTAGCTTATAAGACTTTGATCTCCTAATGGATGATACAAGTCTTCTTGAAGTGCAATAGCTTCATCTTCTTCATGATAAACATATTTTATTCTTTAATTAATTACAATATAATTGTAATAATATTCAAGTAAATATGTTTTTCTATTTCTTTTTTATATCAATTTTTTGATTAGTTGTTGTCATCATAACTTGATTCAATAGATATTATAAATGAATTTTTTAAAAGAAATTTTCTTAAATTTGAAATATTTTATCGCTAATGTTTTTAATGATTTAAGTATGAAAGGATAACATTTAAAATAGATTCAAATACAATTAATATTTATGAAACAAAGAACAATAGGATATTTGGATATCAAATATACTCGCATTACTAATTTTTTTATATTCATAGCCTAATAGCTTTTATTTCATAGCATATGATCATATTAATATCAAACAATTTGGATATTTCACCAATATCAACAAACTTATTTATTTTTATAGTAAAGTTGTGTCCCTTTTATGGAGAGTGTAAAATTTTTATATGGTGTCATCTTAACTATAAACAATTACTTTTAGTTTCATTTTACTTTTTCATATTATATAGTGTATTCAAATGATAAATCTGAAAAGTAAAAGAAAAATAACCTCATATATAAAGACGATGAATATATGTAAGGGTAGAATATTCTTCAATTATATATAGATCGAAAGGAAAAAGATGGAAGGTTTTGAAATTGAATATTAAATAATATTGTTGAAGTTAATTGGTGTTAATACTGATTAGAAAAAATTTTAAAATTTAATATATTTACTGCAAGAGTTACAAATTGGAAAAATGAAATTAATTTTTAGGGAAATTTTAAAAACTATCATTGTGGTTTCACTCCTTAACAAATTAATGATTTTTTTTTTTTTTTGTGGTAAAAAAGATGACATGTGGTTCCAAAAGTTTGCCAAAAAAAAAGGCTAATTAATATTTTTTCTTAAAAATAAAAATGTTGGTGATGGTATTTTTATCCATTTAGCATCCTAATATTTTAGTCATATTATTTAAAAATTTTACATTAAAATTTGTAAATTACTTAATTTATTGTATTTTTAAAAATCTATACCATTACTTAATTAAAAAAAATAAAAAAAATTGCACTGATAAAAAAATTTCAAAATGTGTCGCTAAGCTCTATTGTAATTTTATTAACCATCTTAAAAAATTTCAATTCAAAATGGATAAATATGCCTCTATCATGCTATGATTTAATGTTAGTTGTCTCTTAATTTTTTCATTTAAAAATAAAAAATCCGATAAAAAAAAAAAGATGAATGGAAGAGTAGGATGTCAAAGAAGAAAAAGGGAACAAGCTTATAAATTATGGTTTAGAATTCAAATGATTCATTATTTTATATTTTCTCATATATACAATTTTGTTTAATAATAAAAAAAATCGCATATTAATTAAAAAAAAAAAGAGTACTTTGGAGATTTTTCTAAATGCAAAATATATTTCTACAAATTTTATAAACGACAAACTTGAATAAATAAGATGAAATGACTGAAAATTGAATAACTAAAATTTTTAATTAACAAACAATCGATAAAAGATGGAAGTCAAAATGTCTAACGACAAAACATAATAGTCTATGTAATGCTACCTATTATGAATGATGAAAGGTCCTTTGAATTTTTTGTAACGTTATTATCTATTTATAGCTTTTGGATATCATCGATCAAAACATAATTAAGACAATAAATTAATAAATTAATTTTAAAAATAACAATATAAAGAAATAAAACTAATTTTTTGTAAAAATGAAGTGAAAAATATAAATGAATACTTATTATAGAATTAAATAACCGTTGCAAAATATTAAAAGAGTAATTGAATCAGCATTAACAGAAAGTATAAGCAATTACTTATTATAGAATTAAATAACCTTTATAAAATATTAATAGAGTAATTAAATGAGCTTTTGAATTTAATAAATGTATGTCCAATGATTATATAAATGTTATAAAATATTAGAAAAGTAATTGAATGAGCATTTAAATTTAATAAATGCATGTCTAACAATCAATATTAAAAATATATTACCACAAATATTAAAATTAAGTCTTGAAATTTAAGTTTAAATTCTCAAATCTATAAAAAAAAAAATTAAAAAAAATGCTCATAAACTATGAGGAAAATGATTTATAAGAAAGATCTAAATAATTTAAATTTTGTATATGTATTTATATATTCTTATGTTAAAAGTAAATAATTCATTTAAAAGTAAATAATTCATTTAAAAGAATTAAATACTAATTTATATTTTTTAAAACCAATAAAGAGTTTAAACTTAGAAAATGGTATTCAACAAATTAAAATATAGGGGCATGTATAAATCAATATATAAAAATACATGAAAATATTAAAACACTAGTCGAAGGCTCGAGCGATGCACGGGTTTTGTTTGGTCTTATATAATCACGTACAAAAATTTTTTTTATATCCACCATTTTATTTAGTGTGGTTTATGAATATAGTTGTAATGGTTTTGACAAATTATTTTTAATTAAAAAGATCAAGATTTTTAAGCTATGAAATATTCTAAAGTATTTTTTCTTCGTAAATAATAGATATGATTTAAAAAGTTTTAAAAATAGAATTCGTTAGATATTGTTGTAATAGAATAAATATTATGTAACGATATTTTTTTAACTATTATTAACCTCTAAATTTATTAATAAGATAGGTACATAATGTGTTATATAATTGTGTCATATATTGGTCTAAAGTTGTACTTAATTGCTATCATGGAATACCTATTGCATAATTGTATAATACTTGAGACTTCAATGTTGCAGCTGCATTCTTGAGAAATTGGAGTCCTATTTTTCTTTCAGCTCAGTTGAAAAATATATTTGTTCCAAAAAAGAATATAGCTGATGTATTTTTGGATTAGACTAATTTGTTGATATACGCTTCTAAAAAAATTCTAAGTTTATTATTTTGTCAAGTAGTAGCCATAAATTGATCTTTTGAAGTATTTCATTTTCATTTGCCAGTTTGTAAAGGACTTTGCAGCTGCATGAAACAATTGTTATTTTTTGTGATCTAATAATTATTTACTAATTAGTGAATAATTTTTCAATAGAATATTGTAAAATTTTTTCTAATTAGGTTGATAAGTAAGTAGAAAAGTTTCAACATACCTTCTTGATAGTTGAAAATACGACAACAAATCTATACGTACAAATCTATACGTGCAAGATTTGTAATTATAATAAGCAAAATTTTACTTGGCATTGTTGATAATATATGTTACATGTTACGTTGCATTTGATATTATGAATTTGTTTCTATGCAAAGTGTGTGTTTGTTTTTCTTTGTTGTTACTATTATATATAATTTTTTTATATTAATTTTGTGGTTTTATAACTTATATTTTTTTTACGATAATACCTGAGAAAAATTTTCACTTAAAATAATATTAAAACATCTTAATTTTAAATTATCAAGTAAGTATATTTCATTATATATTGAAGTAATTTGCAGCAATTTTTACTATTTCCTTCATAAATTAAAACGTGATAACTAACCAGCAATGCTTTATAGATCCAAATACAACTTCCAGGGTAAGTGAGAACACTTACAAGGAAGTCAAAACATCTCCAATTATTGTGAATATCACCTCTCCCCAGGAGAATATATATATTCAAAATGATTTCACCCAACTTCTTTTCCTATAGATTTTTTGCCTGTAAATTTTTGATTTCCCATTGAAATTAAATGACGGAAAAGTTTTAAGTATACACACACTTTCCAGTTTCTCATTTAAATAAAAATTAAGAAAGTTTCATCAATTAATTAATTGACATTAATTAATGGTAATAGAGAAAATCAAGGAGTTGGAAACGTGATAACTTAATTTGAGAGAGAAAAAATGTAAGAAATTCAATTTGATTCTCTCTCTTTAGTATTTTGACACCTCAGTCTTTTTGATAATGTGTCAAATTTTTAGCCTGCTTTTGATTTCAGCTTTAATAGATATATAATAGATGTTAACTTCATAAAAAGCTAAAAAAATAAAATCAAGAAAAAAAATATAAATGGACATATAAAAAAAATATCAAGTATAATATTGTAAAAAATATTTAAATTAATAAAAAATATTCAATGTACAAAAATAAAAATATGTTAATTTATTTATACATATATAAATCTTTATTTCTAAAATTAAATATTTACTTATATGGTGTTAAAAAAATAAATAAGTAACAAAGATAAAATGATTCGATTTGACCTATTGACCTTATCTAAAAAAATTCAATCATTTTATGCATTCGATGGAATCTAAGAAATTATTTGTCTTATTTTAACTTTGATTTTAAATTATTCTTTTACAACCATCAAATTAGACCCCAACAAATTCAAATAAATGTATAATTTTAATAAAATATTAGCTAACCGAATAGATGAAAACTTATATAGAATCTTACCTTTTGAATTGGAGTTTCCTTTGCATGAATTTGTAGTTTGAGGATGCCAATTCATCAACATAGTTCCTGCATAACAATTTGAAAGCTTCAAAAACAGAAAAATAAAAATTTAAAGGCATTGAAATAAAATAAAATGAATAATACAACTTGTAAGAAATTATATAAATGGAAAACAAATATCTAAAAAATATATATTCTCTAGAATTACAACACAAAGTGAAATAATAAGTCTCATATGAAACATTAAAATTACTAAGTTCAAGGTATATATATACTTCCAATATGTAACTTATATTTTGAGTCATTTAACTTTTTTGTTGTTGCAATGATCATTAATGCCTTAAATAGCAATTATGGCCTTTAGATGAAATTTATAAATAATTTTTTAAAAAGTTAAGAAAAATCAAGAAAAATAGGAATGGAAGCTATTGAGGAATGCCAAGTAGGAGATAGAAAAAAATCCCAAAAACCTTGTTTTTATATATATATATATATATATATATATATATATATATATATATATATATATATATAATCCATGATTTGCAATTCAATCATCATCGAGTTGATTAGTATTCGTTTGTTACAATTAATTTTTTTTATCACAAATTGCTTGCATTAATTGTTAAGAAATGGAAGAGTGCTTAAAAAACTATAAAGTAAGGGATATGATTCCAATTTCTAATTAAATTTTATTTAACCAAACTATGGGAAAAGAAATTATTCATTCTTGTTCTTAAACCAAATACCCTCTTATCTTTCGAGCTTTTTTTTCCTCTCTCTCTTTTAATGATGTTGAAATGAGAAGCAAAGTTGTTTTGAGTGACTAATTCACAAAAGGATGTTAATGTAGAAAACTTTTCTCAACATAATATAGTGTGAAAAAGAGATGTATGATGCAAAAATAGTTTACGATTTAAAATTGAAATGGTTCAATAAAGAAAGGACATGGATTCGATACTTTAAGGGGTCGACTAGGGGTTAAGAAGATGAGCTTTAAGCAAGTAAAAAAGTATTGATCTAAGTTCCTTAATTATACTTATACATGATTAAAAACATGTAGAGTTGAAAGTATATGATACAAATTCTAGAGTTGCAAAAAGAGCATGAAGACGCAAATTAAAGAAATAAAGCAAAATATAAGAGTATGCTCTTTCAAGATTCAAAAGCTCACGTGTTTTATTTGCTTTGGGTTACACATTGACAGTCCTAAATAGGCTAGCTACAGTACTAAAAAGGGATGAATAGTACTGTATACCAAATAAAATTTTTTGCAAGCAATTAAAAAATTCTTTTTGGTGAAAAATAATTTTCTATCAACAAACACAAGTTTCACAGAAATGCAAAAATGATTAAATAGTAAAACTCATGAATATAAATTTGCTTGACTAAATAAAAGGTCTTCAAATAATAATTAAATTGCAGGAAATTAAATAGCAATAAATATAAAGAGTGTAAGGATATAAAATTGAAGACACAGAGATTTACGTCCAGTCCCCAAGCCAACCACTTGAGATTTTCCACTAGTATTTCCTTTACGGGCAGGAAATAAGCCTATGTTACTTTTTACGAGTTCTTTGCTGGCTAAGTATCAAACCTTTACTGTTACTTTTTTGGAGCTTAAGTAACAAACTCTTCCGATGCTTTTTCAAAGCTCAAACACTAAACTTTTTACAAACTTTGTTGATCACACTATCAACAAAGTAGAACCCCCTTCACACAACCTTGTGTGAAAAATACAATTCCCTTTTATATATAATATTTGAATATATGAACAAAGAATTAAGCTCTTCTCTCTTGCTTATTTGATTTTCCTTCCCTTATATAGGTGTTGAAGTGCTTTAACTCATGAAGATGTAGCTGTTGCTTTTTATTCATAAAGGAGATGTGGTAGTTGTGTTGAGCTTGTGAACAAAATATGATTGCTGCATTCATCTCCTAAAGAGGATATGGCCGTTGCAACTACTGAATCATAAAGTGACAATTGCTTCTTGCTTGTAAACAAATTATAGTTGTTGTATACATCTCTTGAAGGAAGATATGGTTGTTGCTTTCAACTTGTAAACAAAATATAATTGTCGGTTGCACCTCATTAGATGAAATTTGTAGCTTTTGAAGAGATTTATATTCTCTAAGTCATAAGCCTCATAGCTCATGAAATCACTTGTAGCCATTGGTATTTCTTTTGAGGATAATAACTCGTAAGTTGTTTTATCTTCATAAACCATGCTTTGTCTTATAGTGGTCTTCTCATCTTACAAAGCTTTTTATGGCCATATGTCATATAAATTCAATCATTCTTTATTAAATATAATTTACACTTATATTTAAGTAAGAATTATAAATATCAACTTTTGTGATCATCAAAACTAAAGTCAACACACATCTTTTTTCAATTAGATTAGTTTGATAAGAAAAATGAGCAAGTTAAATTAGCGAGCACCACTCGACTACTATGGCTAAAGGGATGCATTTCCAATGTAATTCCATAACACAAATAAGCTAATTTTCGCTAATCAAGTTACGAACAAAAAAAAGAAGAATTAAATCTATATATGTTTCTAAGGAAAAAACTAGAGTAATGTAAGCAATAAAGATAGGATTGGGATCCTCTCTAGTCTATCCAAAACTGTAGAGGTAAAGTTGGGTTAATCTTAACCTTTCTTTTATAATTAAGGGCTGTGATTCAGTATATATTAATTTAAACTTTTTTTTTTGAAATAATGGTGTTTTATTAACTGAAAAAAGATGGACAACATAAGAAGGAGTAGATGTAAACCTAACTCCAGTAGACTTATCCGAAATATGCCTCAGCTAGGCACTGAGTGTCCTGGGGTTAACCTATGGCCAGGCCATTCCCCGTGTGCTGCCGAGACTCCTGCAAGCCTACAGCCAGCCAACTCGCACCAAGAGGAATCCTCTCCAATCTGTGTCGCTCGGTTCCTACTTTGTGTATCTTATCCCACATACCGACCCATGTGCTTTAGCCTCTCCTTGGCACGAACCGTGCACTCTTTTATAGTGTCCGTAAGGCTCCTTCCTTAACAAAGACATCAGCCTCTCTTCTCAAGGCCAAATGCCCACCTTCTAGTCTCTCCTAGATTAGGGTGGAAAATTTAAGCTACTATGCCTACTTACGGGCCCAAGGGAGGCGGAGATCCTACGCCTAAGTCTGGTGGGACTAATGTCCCCCCTATCGTAGTCCTTATACCGCTTTCAACTTTAAAAGGAACAACCATCAATATGTCTCATTTACCATACCTTGCTAGCACACTGGCGTGCCACCAGGCCTTATCCTTAAGCACACCGCTCATCCCCCTTACATTCTCCCCCACTTAGATTATCAACGTCCTCGTTGATCTAACACAACTTCTTCCTTTGAAAAGTCTCAGTGCCTTTGACTCTAAACTGGATTGAGGTTCTTCTCGCTTCGGATGTCCACCACACTGAAAGCTTCATGAATTCTCTATGCTCATACTGCCTCTTTTTTGCACTGAGTCCTGCTTGTTTACTTTGCTTCAAACTGATCACCTACTTAGGAAACCACTTCATGATCTATTTAATCTTTTACATACATTGAACTTCTGCTCCTCTTTAACCCTCATTTGCTATCATGGTGACGCCACACCTCTAATACAATCATAATGAAAAATATGAAAAATTCTTTTCTTTCTTGAGTCCTCAATATCTCTAAAGTCCCTTATATTACCTTCTTTTGTCATATCTCGTATCTTGCCCATCTTTCTATCATTCTTATCTTTATACTCTTATACCATGGATATTATATTAAATATAGGTCCCAACCCTTCATATTAGGCCTTCTTCCCTCTCCCCCACTTGACCATCATCGTCCCCAATGATGCGATGATTCTAGCTCTCAACTATTGCATCTGCTTCAACTCCTTCGATCCGTCTCCGTTGTCATCCATATTTTATACCTCGCAAATGCACACTCCATGTTACATCAACTAAATAAATGCTTACAAAAGTGCAAGAAAAGTTTACATTACTTACACCTCGCATCCCTGTTAGCTCAGTCAAAAGTGTTTACACTCTCTTACATTGTTGCTTTAGTCTTTACTTCGATTGTTTGCTCTGCCTTTTGTTTCTCGCCTTTTTCTACTTCAAATTGGCTCAATGTTAAGGTGTCGTTGCTATCATCTCTAGTTTATGGTTCCCTTTCATCGTTAATTTCTCTTTAATCCCACTCCATATCTCGTATGCTTCTTTGAATTTTATCTCATGTGATGTTCTTTGAAGTTTCTCCTTTATATACACAAACTCATCTTCATTTTAATATATGCTTTATCTCGCGTCTCCATTGTCTTGGGGTTTAGCCTTTGTTCGCCTCTTTGCTTCTTGCTTAACTTTTCGCTCACTTCTCCAAAGTCATCTTCTCATAAGCATTCTCATTTCGAAACCTACAGCTGCACAAAAACACATGTTCTTTTTGTACAAGAGTTTGTTAAAGGTGTCCCCATCGTAAATCTCTTAGCAAAAAAGAACAAAGACAATGACTTGTTGTAGGCATCCCCATAGCAAGCACATTGCCAAAGGCTACTCACATCATTTTGGCCTCTTACCATTTGGACTTTTGTGATCACAAGCTAATCGCATCTTGCATTACTATTTAACATTCCCTCGTGGGGTAAATTTTCTCACGTATATTGTACCCTCGCCCTCCCAACTAGATGGGTATTGCATCCACAATTTTAAAAAGGCCTGTCACCTTTCAATCTTGATTGTAACCTGCATTTTCATAGCTCAAAGACCCTATCCATCTTATGAGCTTGCTCAACAAATTTTCCACTGATATCACTTTTGAAATCTATCATTTCCTTTAGAGGCTTCTTGTAAGTTTTCATTTTCCTCACATAGGCTTCTGGTTAGTTTCTTTTTTGCCTCACAATTTGAGTACCACATTGTCTCAATGCAAGCGACGTTCAATTGGATTGCGTTATGACAAGATATAAAGTACACCTCAATAGCTTGCATTTATATCTTAACAACTTATAGCTCATCACCTAGTCAAACCGTATGACATTCTCTATTCGATTCGCCATATTAGCTACGACGCTTCTCCCCTACTTGAGAGGTTGACCATCATAAAGCTTCATCGCTATGCCACATAAAGTTTCATTAACATATGCACTAACATCCACAAACTTCAATTGAGTTGTGTTGTAGCAAGATACAAGCCACGCTGTGAGCGGACGCCGTTTTTTACCTCTCGGAAGGGAGCCTCGATGTCGGACAACCCTCCCTCACAGGTGTTTTTGGAATGGAAATTCGGTTTTGGAAAAATTAAATTAGTTCATAAAAGAACCGAGGCCTAAGTCTTGATAGAGAGTGTAAGAGTTGCCACCCGACTCAGCTCAACTGGGAAATTACAGTGTAGCTGAACCGGACGAAGGCCGCTACACTTTCCAGAGATCTAGGTTCGGATAAGTCCCTTATTTTATATCTAATCAAAATAAATTTGGCCAATGTTCTTTGATGATATTTTATATTTTTAAAATTGATTTTATTGATTAAACCATACAGCGTACACAAAAGAAAAAATAAAGCAGTAAATAAATTAATTATTACAACACAATCGAATGAAAATAAAACTCTCGTCCTCACATTACAACCGCCTAGAATACACGATTATCTAAAAAATTACAATCGCCTAAAATACAAGAATCAAACTATTAATTACATTTAAAATGAAAATAAAAAGAAACTAAAAGCTGCAAAACAGACGGTTAGCACAATTTATAGCACGCCACAAATAGGACTCAAATAGGATGGAATTGGGAAATTAGAGATTGGGGACATGCATTTAGAAGGGATAATCGGGTGAACTCGGTTAGTTCGCCTGACTAGACCTGGAAAACGGTTTTAAAACGTCCCTGTATTTTTGTTTTATGAGAAAACAAATTTTGAAAAGATTTTCTTTTTTCGGTTTACTTTCATTTAGCATGTGAGGCGGGTCGGATTTAAGGAGATTCGGGTCTCCGTCGTTACATTGTTCTAAATGCAATAACTTCAAAAATTAAATCTAAGGTTGTGAATGCATAAAACAAAATTCATTTTTGATGATTTTCTGATTTTTATGAATTTTTATGGTTTTTTCTAATTTTTTATGGATTATTCTGGATTTCCTGCTCTCGGACGAGAATTACAGTCTTCCGACTGTGATTACAGCCGTGCGACTATAACTACAGTCGTACGACTGTAATTGTTGGTGTGCCCTAGTTCTTAAGGCACTGGATTCTTGTATTTTGTGTTATACATTAAGACTCATTGTATGAATACATTATTTGTGTCACATTAATAAAGGCAATTAATCTATTTCATTTATATCTTGTGCTATAATATGAGTAGAGTATCCATTGATTGATAATCATAAAACCTATCCCAGGTCTGTTCTAATCGTGGGAACGAATAGAACCACAGACTTGTATATTTGATGACTGTATGGCAGTTCTTAACTAGCCATAGTACTTGTATAGTCAGTCATGAATATAGGTACATGTCGTTGACATTGGACTGGATCGATCCGCACAAGAAAGCCACATGGTTGTCACGTCATAGGTCTTTCTTGAGTAGGTCTCTTTTGTCCTCAGACCATATTTCGTTATAATATCAATATGGAATCTGGTTCACTTTGACATACGCCTAACAGGTCTGTAAAAGGATGCTAAATACGGGTATGATTGGGTGGACCGGTGAACATGTTGATATTAATGATGAAGTGATGGAATTGCCACTCGGGTAACACCGAGATGATATCATTGGCCACTTGATGAGTGGGACTGATAAGTGTATGGCCATACCCAAATAAGTTGGTTGCTTATTTGATTAATCAGTCAACACAAGATCAAAAAATATAATAAACAACAGAAGAGGATGACAGACACCATGCCTCTTGTTTATTCATATCGATATCGTTAGGCAAAGGACACTATGAGATTACTACCGGGTGAGTGTCTTCTAAAGATTGCTGCATCTCTGTCTTAAATGGGGGCTGTAATGGTTTGCTAGAACCCACTTACAGTCTGTGGTTATTGGGCCTACTGCCAACATAAAGACAGACCCATAGGATCATGCACATAGATCAACTGAGCCGGAACTTATAGAAATTATACATGTAATGTACATTGGAAGGAATGTGTTAATTAATTAATTGACATTCGGTGTCAAGGTAATTAATTAACATTGGGTTGAATTTAATTTAGTTAATAAGTTTACATAATGTAATTAATTAATTTATCAATTAATTGAATTACATAAAGTAAATAATTAATTAAATAATTTTCCTAAGTAGGAAAATGAAGTACATGTATTGTATTTACTTAAGTGTGATTTAATTTTATTTAGGGATAATTAAATTTAGCCAAATGAAATTAAATTACATAGTATATACTTTTTAATTAAAGTTTATTTATGTAATTATAATCCTAGTGGGCTTGGGTTTAATTAACCTAATTAAAACCCAATTAGATAAGGTGTCTATAAAAGGGCACACTTTAAGGAATAAAACCCTAATTCAACCATAATTAATTGCTGGAAATTTCAGCCACCAAGAGCAGCCCCAAATAGCCGAAAATCCCAGCATTAATCCTCCATTCCTTTGCGTCTTCGGCTAGCACCGGTTCCCGCTCAATAGTTGGTCGTGCACCGTACTTTGGAGATCGCAGTTTCAAGAAATGTTTCTGCAGCAGTCTCTAGAGGAGACGAATCCTGTGAGTTAATCTCTCTTGATTCAATTTGGTTTTATTCTAACCAATGGTAATTGGACAAGATAAGTGGATTCTAGGAAATTTTAAACGGTGTATTTTCCGCTGCGCCACGTTATCTTTCCAATGACGAATCCCAACAGTAATTACAATCATGCGACTGCAATTCACCCAAATACATAAAATTGCCAAAATTATTTTCAAATAAAACAAATGGCCGTGGGAAGTTAAGAACACTCGTAAGATTGTAGTTACGGTGGCACGACTGTAATTACAGTCGTGTGATCGTTCCTCACTACAAGAATAGTCGTACAATTGTTCTTCCTACCCAAAAATGGCAAAACAGAGGAAATCGATTTTATGCACAGAAATCAACCAAAACACCCAGAAAATAGCAATAAAACTAAAGTTTTAAGTGTAGTTACCTTTGTCACACTGATCCACCATCGATTTGACCGTTGGAAACACCTTAATCGACTCCAAATTGCTCCTCCTCCTTTGTGTGTCAAAGTTCCACAATGGGTCCAAAATCTCCAAAAAGTTCATGGATTTAGAGAGTTAAGAGTTTGGGATTGATCAAATTTAATGTGTCAAGTTGTTAACATATTGATCTCTAATCGGTTTTAACTTCAACACAGAATTAAAAGAAAAAGAGGATAAAAAAGATGTTGCTTGGTGTTGGATTCTTCCTTTTTCTCTTCTTTTTCCTTCTCTTCTTTTTAGTCTCTCAATCTGTCCAAAAGTCATCTCTCCTTCTTCTTCTTCCCCTTTTATCTGGCCTTTCTTGCTGCTGAAAAACGGGCATTAATTGCCCCTTCAAATCACCCATTTTTTATTCTTAAGGTATGGGCTTTTGCTACCTGCTACGGACTTACAGTCGCACGACTGTAATTACAGTCGTGTGATGCAAGATTTTTTTAAGACTAGAAAATTCTGGCACTTACACACGCTTTAATGGCTTACACTCGCCGCTCCACCATGCAATATCTTATCGCTTCACCATTCCCTATGTCAATACTCCATCCTATCTCGTCGACTACGACATCTCTCCCCTGCTTGATGGTTTGATCATTGTAACACATCCGCCACTACTATGTGGTAGTGGACATTCGAGCTTGGGCTCACTCGTATGCCACCGTATCTAAGTTCCTATTTCGTAACCTCCACACTCTCACTTATCGGGTAGGCTCGTCGCATCCCAACTCGAGCAAACGTAAGGTTTCAAATCATTTCCAAAAGCATAAGTAAACCATAATCTGTCAAGTCGTTGTCTGTCAACTCATTCAAGTGGTTTGGCATTCAAGCATCACGAAGGGCTCGCTTTGTTTAAGCTGTGATACAAATGTCATGAGGTTAACTTATGGCTAGGCCATTAGCCCCGTGTGGCATAAGGACTCCTATAAGCCCTCGGCCATCCAACTCACACCAAGGGGAATCCTCCCTAATCTGTGCCCTTCGGTTCCTACTTTGTGTATCTTATCCCGCATACCAACCCTTGTGGTTTAGCCTCACTTTGTCAAGGAGCGCACACTATAAGTCCGGATGGCTTTATAGTGTCCGTAAGGCTTCTTCCTTAACGGAGACATCTGCCTCTCTTCTCAAGGCTGAATGCCCGCCTCCTAGTCTTTCCTAGACTAGAGTGGATCATTTAAGCTACCATGCCTGCTCACGGGCCCAGCGGAGACGGAGATCCTACACATAAGTCTTGTGGAACTAGTGTCTCAAATAGGCTAGTTACAGTACTAGAAGGAAGTGAATAGTACTGTATACCAAATAAAAATTTTCGTAAACAATTTAGAAAATTCTTTTTAATGAAAAACAATTTTCTTTCAATAAACACAGGTATCAAAAAAAATAAGGAATTGATAAAATAGTAAAACTTGTGAATATAAATTTGCTTGACTAATATAACAAAGTCTCTAGATAATAATGCTATTAATTTAAATTGTAGAAATTTAAATAAAAATAAATGTAAAGAGTATAGGTATGAAGAATTGAAGACACCAAGATTTATACTGGTTCGATCTAACCGGCGTACTTCTAGTCCCCAAGTCAACCACTTGAGATTTTTTACTAGTATTTCCTGTACGGGCAAGAAATAAGCTTGTGTTACTTTTTACGAGTTCAAGTAACAAACTCAATACTTTTGCAGGCTAAGTATCAAATCTCTACCATTACTTTTTCTGAGCTCAAGTAATAAAACTCTTCCGATGCTTTTTTAAAGCTCAAGCACAAAACTTATCCGGTATTTTTTACAAGCTCAAATACCAGACTTTTCTCGATGCTTTTTCAAAGCTTAAGCACCAAACTTTTACAAACTTTATTGATCACACTATCAACAAAGAAACCCCCTTCATACAAATCCCTTGTATGAAAATACAATTCCCTTGAATATGAAAATTTGGAAGAATGAACAAACATGAAGCTCTTCTCCTAATTTGCACTTTGAAGGAAATGTGGAAGACTTGAAAATAATAGCTCAAATATGTGTGATTGTAAGTAAGTCTCCCACTTTCACTAATTCAACTTGATTTCCTTTTATAGGTGTTGGAAAGCCCTTTAAAAGATGAAGTAGCCATTGGAATCACCTCATAAACATAATGTGGCTGTTGGAGCTCCTGAAGACAATTTGGCCATTGCTTTGTAGAGGTCATAAGTGGAATATAGCTGTTAGGATCACCTCTTGAAGAAGATATAGCCGTTAGAGCTCTTGAAACAAAATATGGCAGGTGATTCTTGATCATAAGATGAATATAAGTATTGAGATCAAGGTCTTGATTACATGACAAACAAGGTATAACCATTAGAGAGATTGAGTTCATGTGATAAGTGAAACATGGAGCTCTTGAAGCATTTTTCTCCTTTTGAAGCTAAAGTAGCCGTTGGAAACTTTGAGTTCATGAAGCAAAAAGGTTGTCAACTTGTAAACAAGATTCATCTATTGATCAACTTGTATTTAGCTTTTTGATCTCTTCAAGACTTATTGATCTTCTTTTTGTTTATGTAGCTTCATCTTCTTCATAACCATATTTTACTTGAAGATTAATTACAAAATAATTTGTAATCATATTAAAGTAAATATGATTTTCTCTTTTTCTTATATGTCAACTTTTCGATTAGTTATTATCATCAAAACATGAAATAATAAATTTATCCATATTTGTTTTTCCTAATTCTGATACGCAAAAATATACCCAATAATTTAATTAAAATCAATATAATTCAATTCACAACCCTAAAATAAATTAAATCAAATCCATTTTATATCTCTCACTCAATTCAATCAATTAATGTTTACATAGTAAGAGAGTGTTTGGATGATATTTTTTAGATTTTTTTTTGTTGGTTCCCATCAAACAATAGATTTAGTAGTGTTTGGTGAGGTTAATTTAGGAAAAATTATTGATAGGTATTTCACTAGGAAACTATTGTTGTTTTACAACAACAACTTTTTTTTTGTTTGTTTTTTTGTGAAAAACTCTTCTTGAAATTTTATTTTTCCCTACAATAATCTCTATAAATACAAAAAAAAAAAAAAAAAAAAAAAACATAAAATAAAGAGTAAAAGGTATTAATCAAAATTGATGAATTTTTCATTTGCAAAATAGCTATGATAAAAATTTTTGCCTTAATATATTTTGGGTTACATTTGCATTTTTTTTTTTTTTTTACAATTTCACAACATGAAATATATTATATTATATAAATGATTAATTTCATCAAAATTCAAAATGATATAATTTATAATTTTTTAATCCTTAGTATTATATATTTTTTATTTAGTTATTTTATATCATAACAACAAATTTCATCATTCAGTCACAAAAAAAAGGAGCAAATTTCATCTTTTTTTTTTTACCAAACACTAATTATCAATCCGCAATCAGCAAACAGCTATCAGTAACAGTAGAAACCAAACAGACCCTAAATTAAATCGAAAAATCAATTAACTAATCAATGAATTTATCAAAGTTCAAATCTAAATTCTTAATATGTTAACTTTATATTCAATACAACAAATGCTAGATTTAGTAGTAAAAAAATTAGCAGCAAAATGAATTTTGTTGCCAAAGAACACATTTAGCAGCAAAATCCAAAAGTTGCTATCAAAAAATACATTTAGCAACAAAATTATAACAATGTTTTTGTTACAAATATTTGCAGCCACAACTTTATAGCAACAACTACTTTATTACTGCTAAATGTGCTTTTTGGCAGCAACTTTTGGATGTTGCTGCTAAATGTGTTCATCGGCAGCAACTTTTGGATGTTGCTACTAAATGTGCTCTTTGGCAGTAACAAAATAGTTGTTGCATGTTGCTGCTATCAAGTTCTAGCTGTAGGTATTTGTAACAAAATAATTGATATAGTTTTCCTGCTGAATGTAATTTTTGGCAGCAACATTTATATTTTGTTGCTAAATGCGCTTTTCGATAGCAAAATTTATTTTGATGCTAAATCTAGCATTTGTTATAGTGATTCCTATAAGTTATCAATCCTAAATTAAAGAGAAGAATGAAAATTACTCCACTACTTTGTTAATTTGGATTTCATTTATTGAAGAAATATAGCAAGATAAATCCCTAACCCTAAATATGTAAATCTAAATAAATAAAGAAAAAAAAAAAAAAGATAAACTAATTTTGAAACGGAGTTAACAAAATTAAGACGGAAGTCTTGCATGGCATGGCAATGATAAATTGATGAGGGATTGACTTGTAATTTTCTTTTTCAAACCATTTATGCAAAACTAGGCTTTTTTGGAAAAATTGAGCCCAGCCCAAGCTTTTTAAAGCCTGGGTTGGGCTAATTACTGGAGATGAGCACAACCTCTTGCACGTACTCAGTTGACAGATCTAGGGGACTATTGGCGCTTTCTGGTGGCCGGAGTTTCGCTGCAACCACGGGCACTGCTCTAGATCCACCTCTAACAACATCCAACAAGACCTAGAAGTGACTGTATAAGCTAGTTTGGGAACCCTTTTTTTTTTTATGATTCTGTTTAATTGAATTCTATCTTCTTAAATTCCATGTTCGGAACTAAAAAAGGTTTGGAGCTTCCATATGTCTTCACCTGTTGGGAATAAAAGAGGTTGCAATAAAGTTAAAATAGGAGATGATTGATTGAGTGCATAAGTTGGCTTTGGATTATTGTAATTAATAGGATGAATTAGGTGGCTGAACCAGGCAAAATTTTAGCAGACCCATCACTTCAAATGTGCCTCAGTTTAATAGAACAGAATAGAAATCGGATGATATATTTTGTTAGCTATGAATTATAATCTAGGATTTAAATAATCAAATTAATTAAGTTTTTAATTGTTTTACTGATTGAGGTGACATCAATTCATTGATTTGAGACACAAATAGATTCTAAAATTTCTCCGTCAACCACAATCTTCAACGTCCATCTAATTTCGCTATACATATTCAAAATTTTCTCCCCCCCTACCCCCATATAGGGAATTCTTATTTCTGGTTCCAAGTGGCAATTCATTCGGCTAACAACGTTTTTTATATTGAGAGATTTTATTATAAATATAGCAATCATAGTAATCAACCAATCCAAAGATAAATTTGGAGAGCCATACAGGTGGATAGCCATGATTTTTTCTTTAAATGACACTCCACCAATAATTGATGCCAAATATACCCCACCAACAGACAAGACAACAACTATGTCTTAATCACATTAGTAAATACTACCAGATTATTGACAAAACGAATGCTAATCATGATAATAATCCGTTTGTCATTAAACGGAACACCAATTCCTACCCATTTTGACGTTATAATGTTTCATATCAACACCAATCAAAAACTCTTTCTTTTTCTATGTCTACCCTCTGCAATTAACCAATACGCCGGGAACTCTATTTCTTCTTCAGCACTCTTCTCCGGCGCCCAACAATGGGTGCTCAGTACTCTAAGCAAGTAGAGAGGCGAAAAGCCCTCTCCACTCAGAAAAAAACTCTCTGTCAATTGCAAGGAACCTCCGGCGATGGCTACCCCGGTTCCGATTATCATCCTCCTGACCGGAAAAATTGGATGGCCGGTCTAAATCCTGACAAAATCCATGTCAACAAAATTGTTTGGCCTGGAACACATGATTCCGCTACTGATAAAATCGGCGTCCGATTGGTCACTCGTCCGTTCGCTCAGTGCCAATCTTTGTCAATTTACAATCAGCTCTGCAGAGGCACCAGAGTTCTCGATATTCGGATCCAGGAGGACCGCCGCGTCTGCCATGGAATCCTCAAAACTTACAGTGTCGATGTTGTTATCAAGGATATCAAGAAATTCTTGTCGGAGACTCAATCAGAGATCATAATTCTCGAAATCAGGACGGAATTCGGCCACCAGGATCCGCCGGAGTTCGACAAATACTTGGAAGAACAGCTCGGAGAATACCTGATTCATCAGGATGATAATGTCTTCGGAAAAACTGTAGCAGAATTGTTGCCGAAGAGGATAATCTGCGTATGGAAGCCGAGGAACTCGCCGCAGCCAAAGCACGGAGGTCCGTTGTGGAGTGGTGGATATTTGAAAGATAATTGGATTGACACAGATTTGCCGTCGACGAAATTTGAGAGCAATATGAAGCATTTGAGTGAGCAACCACCGGCAACGGCGAGGAAATTCTTTTACAGGGTGGAGAATACGGTTACTCCTCAGGCGGATAATCCGGTTTTGTGTGTGAAACCGGTGACGGGAAGGATCCATGGGTATGCTAGGCTGTTTATTACTCAGTGTGTTGCTAAGGGATGTGCAGATAAGTTGCAGATCTTTTCTACGGATTTTATTGATGAGGATTTTGTTGATGCTTGTGTTGGATTAACATATGCAAGAATTGAGGGCAAAGCTTAATTAAACTAAATTAATAACATTATTTTCAATTTGTCTTCCTCCATCTCTTAATTCTACTTTTCTCTGGTATGTATCTTGTTCGCTTGTATGTTGATGTATATGTGTGTGGTGTGTAAAGTGTTGTGTATAAGGATTGTATTGCATGTTGGTGAATTTTAATTTTAATAACTTGGGTCTCTTGCGTATAAATCATTAAAGTAGGTTGGAAAACTTTTTTTTATTATTCTACATTTTGATGATGATTTCGGGCCAGTTTGGGGCTGCGAAAGCAGTTTTCAGTTAAAGTATGAGGAATCTTACTTTGGCTAAAAGCTGTTTTTAGGACTGCGGAAAATAGTCTCAAATGCATAATTGTTAAAAGTTAGATTGTATTTAGAAAAGCACTGGAAAAACACTTAAAACTACTTTTAAAGAAAGCAATGAAACCTGCCTTTCCTTGACAGCACTTTCACAAACAGCAATCACAAATTGGCCCTTTATGTGCCTGCAATCACTCATTTTTATATACTATTTTCATCTAAGTTGTATATATATTTGGTGTATTCGTGTCGGTATATCATCAAATATTCAATATGATTCTACAAGATTTAGTTTTCTTAATTAAAGAAAGGAACTTTAGCCAATTGAAGGGATTCTTTTGATCAGTCCAGAAACTATTTCGATACCAAAACCATTCAACGACTAAAAGATAGATTGATTCTTTTGGATCCTTCCTCTCTTCAAATGATCCATCCAAGCAAGTTTAGTTTCAGAGTTCTTAGGGATTGGTGCATTACTGCTACTCTAATTAAACTGTTATGTTTTAGCTGTTACTTATTAGGCATAAACACCCTTTTGTTCTCGTATGTATCCACCAAATGTCCTTTCGTCCTTTAACGTTTGGTTTTTTCTTTTTTTAATCAAGGTATAGATGATTACCAAGCTGTTGACTTTCAGGAGCAAGCTTCATATTAATTCCAGCTGTGTTTTCGTTGGCTGTCTAGGTTAATTAGGCAAAGTAGAAAGGACAAGGATTAGTTGGACAGCATTGTGGACTGGGATTAAACTAATCTAAAGGTTGATTTCCTCTCAACAAACACCTTTGTTTACTCTTATAAATTGTTTATCTTCCATTTTGCATCTTTTTTTTTTTTTTTCCCAATACGTACAACATTAAGTATCATAATGACAATAGATGCATAATTGCTGAAACATACTCCTTTTTACAAAAATGCCATATCAGATTTTAAGATTACATGATATCCTTTCATTTGTTATTAAGCATTTTTTTTTTTCCGAAAGCGTTAATGTTGCTAATATTTGCGACTAAAATTAACCTTGTCCCTTATCTATAATATTGATTTCATAAGATCCTCTCTATCACAAAATTACTTTTTCTCGAGGGATTTTTGATGAGGGTCCTAGTATATGAACATACATTCCTGGGGTTTTTAAACCTCTTCCAATCCTTTTCTTATAGAGGTGGAATGGTTATCTATTATGATATGACTGCTCTGTTTTTGTGGATAATTCACAAGTAGGTATATTTTTGTATGTTTAGAGTTATCTGCTGTTTGTATGACAAGAAATGAATACTGTTGCGCAAGGCAGTAATTCATTTAATTGAATTTCGTACCGGAATAGTTGTAAAGAAGTAAGCCAAGGATTATGATGTATTTAAACTTTTGACGTGCTTTCTTCTTGTTGCGATGGGTGTAGCACTGCAATGGGTTAATTAATTGGTCTTTTCTTTTCTTAATTCCCTTAGATTCTTAAATACAGATTAATGAAAAAACAAAGAAAAGGAAATCTCATTCGTTATTAACACATCAACGCATTTACGTTTTTTTAACCTCAAATTTCATAATTCACAACACATAAAAATTAAAACTTACGTGCTAAAAAAATAATTGCAAAGGCAACCAACACTTTAATATTGTTTTTGGGAAAAAAAAAAGAAAAAAACCCACACTGTCACTCCAGAGGGAAAAAGATCTCTCATAATATTGTATTAATAATGAATTTCACAAACCAAAACTTAATAAATAACCACGAAGTAATAATATTATTAAGTTTACAGAATAGAAGCCTTAAAATGCAAAACTAGAAGATGACAATAAGCGACTAGTTATTAAATAAAAGTTCTACCTGAAAATTTATAATCAACAATTTGTATAATTCTATGGCATTTGAGTCAATTTGCCATGTTAATCAATGTGCAGAACCAACAATCTTATGCTATATTATATAACATTCTAATCCTAATTTCATTATTTTTGTTATTCTAATCCCAATCAACTAGCTCTAGGGCTGAACAGTGAGCAATTTTGGAGATTTTAAACCGTCTTGAATACCTGAATAAAAAGATCTAAAACTAGATTAAATCATTGACTTTTTCTGTGGGACCAAACTAAATTGTTCCATTAACTAACATTAGGTACAATTGTAGGTACTTTTTAATATGTAGAGAACCATATCGAGTGTATTTGATTGAACTGAATTGTATTAACTGAAAGATTCAAACTTTTATTCGTTTCTATTTTTATAAATATAAATAAACTATTACATGAATAATTGATCACAATATATATTATATTTTTTCTATTATGTATATCATATTTATATTTTTGTTATTATTTATCCAATATATTTTTTAAGCAATATATCATCCTTAATAATAATTTTAAAATTTTTGTAATTTATTTTGTTTACTAGAAAATATATACTATAAATTATTTTTGATAATAAATATCCGAATAATCTATATATAATTAACATTGAATCCTGTAGGGCTTACCACAGGATTCAATTTTCTTTTTCTTTGTTTTTTTCCAATCTTTTTATTCCATTTTCTTTAATTTTAAGAAATCTAAAATATTTTTTTTTTCTTTTGTTTATTTTTTATTTTTTCCTATTTTTTATGTTTTTTATTTTCTTTTACTTTCTCTTTTCTTCTTCCATTTTTTTCTCTTTTTATTTTCTTTTTGTTTTTTTCTCTTTCATTTTTTTTTTAATTTTTTTAAAAATGTCTCTTTTACTTCTTCTTATAGTTGAAAATCAATTTTAACAAAAAATATTTAAAGCTACAATAGGTAAGTTTCAGTATGATTTTAAAAACAATGGTTTCATATATATTTTTAATATTTTTTATAATGTATATATCTAAATAAATTATTTCTTTTTTGTGAATTCAGTTGAAATTTTTTTCAAATTTATTAAAATGTATGTTGGCATATAAAATTTATTATATAATTAAATATGTTCATGGATCACGCTCAGGGCGAGCGTAACAGATCTTTTCAAAAAAAACATTAGAGTTTGATTTTTTTTATCCATTGGACCGCCGTTGGATATCTTTGTGAAAAATTTCAACCGTTAGATACGGTCAACGCATAAACAATTTTTTTTCATGCAGTTCTCACTTTCTCCAGTTAGTCTTATTCTTCCTAGACTGAACCGTCAGCCGTTGGATTTAATGAAAGCGTGAAAAAGTTTTTTCTTACAATCTTCTCTTTTCACAATCAATCTCCTTCTTTGTCAGTCACAGTACTCCACATCTGCTTCTCTAGTTGTATTGAAAATTGAATACCCTAATTCTTGGATATAATTTTACTGAAAATTCAATACGATTGGGATTTTTTTTTTCGTTTCCAATACAACCGACTTTTAATTCAATTCCAGAGATTTTTACATTCCCCTATGGTACCAATTCAATCTCACCCGTAATTTGGACAACTCGTCATATTCTTCAGTTAGGTTTCTTCCCCCAAAATAACTAGAAATCCAATTACGGATTTCCATGCTGTTCATTACATATTTCTTGGGACTTTCATATTTCAATTACAGGTAATGTACAACAGTTTTCTTGGGTACTTAAATACAATAAGGTGCATTCAACATTTTTCGACCTGATGCCACAAAACACAATTAACTGTTGACATTAGTAGAATTAAAGCTTAGTTATTACTAACTCTTCAAATCTTAATGGAATAAATAGCATTACTCTTACAAATGGCGCCTCACAAGGACATATTTTCTACTTCAGCATAAGACTACGCTAATAAGTAGATTCTGTTCTGAACCAAATAACACTATAACGTCTCTGCACTGCATAAAACCCTGAATAAGAATTGCCTCCGCCATCAACAATTTCACGGTGCAAAAGTCAGACTATTTTAACCGACAGCAGGCTTAGCTCTACAAAATTTGCTTCTCAACGACTCTTCTAAGTGTTGGATGACCGATGCGAACATGCCTGCAAAGAACAGTTCAGGAGCTTCAGAGATCACTTGTAGCAACAGCGGCCTTACTGATTATGACAGGCATATCAATTCAGAAAAATGAAGTGTGAATCTCGTATTGAAAATGCAACTATTCAAGGATGAGCTAAGAGAACTAGAAAAGCTGCAACTTCTTAAGCATTGGAATCTCCAGTAACTGTGTTATTTCCTTCTCATTTGCAATCTTTTAACAGCAGATTCAGCCGATGAAGTATAGCTGATTGATCACATCTAGAGATTAGCCACCCAAGAAATCAATGGGATTGTAAGAGATAGAATACAGGACAGGGACCAGAATAATCTTCAACTGTGTTATCAATATCACCAAACCAATGCTATTAGTAGGTTAGTTGCCACTTAGTTTTGATTTAAATGCACAAGGAAAGGCCAAAACTTAGTTGCTATGCTAAAAGCAGCATCTTGGAAGGAATGCACTACTCCCCATATAATTCTTTTTTCATAAAGCGGTTGCACCTGAATCCAAATGAAGCCCACCCTATCACTGCACAAGAATAGTTCATTGAATGCAGTTTGACAAATTTCCAACTGTTCATGGAAGAAAAGCTACTCTAGGATTCCTAGACTATACATGATTGGCTTAGGTTCCATCTTATAAAGACTAATAAAACATAAGCTTAAAACTTGATTCCACTCATTTCCTTTGATATCTTTGGAAAGAATATGATAATACATATGACACATACTCCATCTGGAAATGATAATCAGAACGAAAAAGCACCAAGCCTTAAAAGTGGTCCCACCTAAGTGGAAAAGAAAACCATACAACATACGAATGTTAAAGAAAATAGAAGAGTTTGCAAGAAGCTTGTCGTATATAATTATTAGCAACCATAAAGCATTACATCTGCGGGAAAGGTCAGGAAATGAAAGTAAAGAAAGAGTCTGTGTACATGAAATTGGAAAGACAATAGATATGGCCTTTGGTAAAGAAAACTTGCATAATTTATCTATTATTTCCATCCAATATTTGCTAGTAGATGGAGAATGCTGTTTGTAGTCGATAAACAATACTTTAAAATTCTTGTCATAGATGACAAAAGGTAGAAGAAACAACAGTAATAATGAATATTGGCATAGAAACAACAAAAACTCCCATAGAATAATGAATATTCGCATCAAACCTGAAACTGTGCTATCTCTCTGTTGTAGCGATCCTTTCACCAAAAGGGTGCCTGGTATTTGCTGAAAAACCTGAATAATGAACATCACAATCATAAAGAGATTCCAATGGAAAACACTGATTCTATTTATGTAGGGAGCTTGAAACATACCAAAATACGAAAAGACATGTCACTTAGAGGAAGGTGTGAACAACTTGAACTGGTAAAATTCCACTCCACAGTATTGCCACTGGCAGGTTCACAATGTTTCCCTTCATTCTTTAGGAGTGCATCACCTTGTTTGTCTGATAGAGTAATCTATTAAAATGAGATTGTACTGCATGTAAGGATACACAAATATTACCCACTACAAAACAGAAAATAGTGAATCAGAATTGATAGTTCTTACATCAACAGCAAATGATGACTCATCCAATTTTGGGGATGCACCCATTGAGAAGAAATATAATTCAACTGATTTTAATACATCTATGGCACTGTATTGGCTTTGTATTCCCTGGCAAGATATCATAATTTTAAATAAAGGTACTTTTACACAATTTCTAAAGAAGAAGATGATGTAAAATGTGCATGCAGTTGATGAATAGAACACAAGTCAAGAAGTAAAACTGGCTAATAAATGTTGATTGGCCTGTGGGAACTATAAAACTTGTATATGAAGGGTGTTACTTTTCCCGTTACAGAAAAATAAAGTTTGAAGTCCATCTTTTTAGTGGTAAATGGAAGGTATATTATTCATCTGAACTCTTAGGAAACCCTGCAAGCCTGTAGATGAGAGTAAAGCATATGCTTATCTATACCCACATGTTAACAAACATATGAATTGGGAGAAAAGCAATGGTGGTAGTACAATCTGTTTTTAGACTGATAAAACCATGAATTGAACTCACAAAGTTGGTCAGCAAAAAAATGTAGCTTGCTAAATAATCACATCCGTGATGGAGACAAATCTTGATCAGTAGGGCCCAAAACTAATTTCCAGCCTGATAAATTCAAATTTTTATGTCAATTTGAATATATATCCTTTTTTTGTGGGAGCTTATACAAAGAGTATTTTATAATCAAGGAAGTATGAATAAAGCGAATATATGACAACTTCATATCACAATTTTTTGGCTTGATCAATGAAAACAGGCACAGAAAGCCTTTTTTTTTTTCTTTAAATCTATTTTCCTAATTTTCTTACAAAGCAAGACTGATAGAATCAAATTGTGTGTGCAGTATCTCTGTTTAGTACTTCTTGGTATTCGATATTGTAACCACGTTCATGAAACATATTCTTCTTTCTTTTAATTCTTTTTAGCTGTATTTCATAATTATGACATGCAACAAGGAAAACAGGATAAAGACAATCCACCTCTTTTATCAATATTTTAAAAGTCAAACAACTAACGTGAAATGATAAGATATTCTAATTGGTAATTACAATAACCTGTACTACGTAAATTAGAAAACTTTACCATTTTTTAAACATATTTAGACACTAAAGCTATCTTGTATTTCATTCAAAGGCTAGATCTACTCCACCATTTCTCACATTCAATATGCCCCTCAACACAATGTCATTTTCCACATATCCCATGTGCGCAAGGTCAAACCCTTAAATCCAGTTTATTAATATTGCAGTCATAGATATTGGAGGAGAAACCACAAAATATTTGTCAAAGACAAACTGATAACAGAAGATTAGAGAGAGAGAGAGAGAGAGAGAGAGAGAGAGAGAGAGAGAAACACACACACACACCTCAAGCATGAAGGAGATGATACTCTTTGCTGCCACATGAGGAGATATGATCTTCTTAGTAGGAGGCAAAAAAGACCACGCAAGCCCCCATCGACATGTTCGCCCCTGTACAAATTCAGTTGTCTTCACAACGGTGACTCCAACCTCCCTAAGCTTTGAGATTAGAAATTTAAGGTTTGCTTTCCTCCCAACCATTGAACTGTACCATCTACAATAAAAAGGACAAACTTCACAACCGAGCATATTGATAAACTAAATCATGAGAACAAGAAACAAGATGAGAGTAAACCTAAATGAATCTCTCAATACAACACTATCTTCAATAATACGAGTGATAAAAGCCTTTTCTCCGCCCGGGCAAACCATCTCTTCTGGAGTCCCACCACAGGCTGTTTTCGGGTTCAGCCCTGCTTCGTCCATGTTCTCAAAAAAAGGAGGATTACACATGCAGAAATCAAACTTCTCACCATCCTTGACTACACCAGAAAGTACAGGTGGTCCATCATATTTTAAACTTGAACCCAACTGCTTCTCAATGATGCATTTGTTCACATCCATTTTGGTCTCTCCATTTACAGATTGTGTATCATGCATATTGTCAATAGAATGGGTGCCTTGACAGTTGAAAACTTTTCTTACTTCAATTAGTTCTGAAATATGTCGATTATTTTTTACATTTCTCTCAGCCCACTCAATCGCTACGTCAGTCATATCTGCAACCAAGTAATGCATAATAAAAAGATCATATGTACTTTGTAGTATGCAAATAAATTATGAATATTTGCTTCTGATAAGTACAACGCTACCTGACCCAACAAAATTCCAACCTAGAAGGGATGCACCAAGTAGTGGGTAAATGCAATTTGCTCCAGTGCCTATATCAAAACCTCTCACAATTTTACCATTGGCTTTTTCGTCTGGAATGACTTGAGAAGAAAGAAGATCTTGAATCCAATGAATATAGTTAGATCTGTTGGGAACTGTAGGGCAGAGCTGCCCATCAGGAATCCACCTACAAGTATAAGCTCATGTAAAAAGTGACAACAAGTACTACTAACCCAACGAAAAACACCAGTCAACCTGAATAACCTAACACAATATAGATAAAAACTTCAGTATTAAAAAAAAAAAAAGCTCTTAAGAGCCAACAAACGCAACTAGATTAAAAATTACCATAGCAGTTCTATCATACGCATTGAGCTAATATTTTTTCAATAGTGAATCAGTGACTAATGAATTCTTTGCTCACTTAATTCAAACACAAACACTTATTGTCCATACTATTAGGGGAAAACATCACACCAAATGAATCAGAAATTAGAACAGAAGATATTCCCCTTGCTTTAATAGAAAACAAAAGCATAATATAAACCCAACAGAAACTCCCAAAATGCTTAATGAAGGCAATACGAAGGATTAAACCCTAATTGAAACATTATCGAAGAGTCATACGATGAAAAGAATACCAATTGAGGCCGTGATCGTGGAAAAGAAGGACTCGAGTGAGCTCCCGAGTGGAGTTAAAGTCGGTCCAATCAATTCTAGGTCTACCGTCACGAGAATAGAAAACGAAAGGATTAAAAGAAGGGTAAAGAGAAGCTAGCAGAGCAAAATCAGGTGGGTTATCTGCGTATCTGTTGTTGGGATGGATAGTTGGTCGTTCCGGTTTTTTCCTCTTGCCGTTTTTCTTGCTCGGCATTTGCTTTTTTGTCGAAATTTCTGCAGGAGAAGTGTTAACGGCACAAATTGCCAACTGCGGCGGCAGGGGAACCAATATGCATCCTGTACGCCATTTCTTTCACCGTTTTAAATTTGCGTTGTCTGGCGAAATCAGATATATGAAACGTTTTCTTTATGGAGTTTTTTTTTTTTTTTTTTTTTAATATATTGTTATTTTTAATTAAGGGTGTACTAACCAATCCTAACGAGACTGCAACCTCCAAGTTTGGGAGAAATAGATATAGTTGAATAATGAGAAATGTATTAAAATAGAAAATGTACCAAAACACTCCTGGCATTACTAGAAAATTTGATTGTTACTCTCAAGGTTGGGAAAGAATCAATTAAGACCCTAAGGTGTAGAAAATGTGTAATTTTAGTCATATTTTATGTGACTCATGACTAAATCCTGTATTTCGTTATCTTCCGCCACATAAGACGTTAACTATGTTGAGTACTCCAACTATTGATCAATATGTGGACATGGATCCATGTTGATTAAGCAAGATAAAAACCGATCAACTTCTAATTATTGTTCCACCTAAGACTTGAAACCCTTTTTGATCATCTAAATAGAATAAAATAAGGAGAAAAATGATTTTTCGGGGATGTTGGTGTTAGGTAAAGCGGATAAGAGAAACTGGTCTATTTTGCTTCAATTAGTTAGCATGCATAAAGTAATGGACTAGTGGACTTCATTAATAAGCCTCGTTGAAAATGACTAAAATTACTTTCTTTTTTAACCATAAAGTCCTAATTGAGCCTTCCAATCTCTGGGTCAAAGCTTAAATTCCCAAATAACGTTAAGGCATTTTACTACTTTATCCCTTCTCATACATGCATTTTTTAGAAAAAGATTCAATTGTTTTTTTTTTTCTTTCTTTTTATGGTGAAAGTGCTTAATTCTTTAACATATTATTAAGTAGGATAAAATTATGTTCAAAACTACGTTATTTAATTTTAATTTTTTTTATAATTCGTGTAAAGTTATTTACTAAATCACTAAAGCATTAATTGGACTTTTGAAAATATTGACATACCTTTATACTTCTCTATTTTTACACTAAAATTTTCTTTTCTTAATATTATGGCTTGGTTATAAGATTTTTCGCATTAATTCTGATTATGTGTGGAATTTGGATAAGGTGAAGTCATTAACAAGTTTCGTCTTTACCCTTACCGATACCACCATTAGTTGGAACGCTTTTAGGCAGTTGCATTGTGAATATCCAAAGTGGAATACATGAAATTGTTTGAAGCCATTAAAAAAGCAATATGGTGAGAAATTTATTTGATAACTTACAACGAAACAAGATGATGTGTATGTTAATTGTGATGATGAAACTCTTATACATTTGGCTAAAGATCAAAAAGGTTTCATGAAATATTCTTAACGGCTACAACGAATAAAAATTGAAGTATAGGGGGTTCATTCTCACTAAATTAGAGTCCAATGGCAAGAAGTCAAAATATGGTTAAGTTGAATGGGCAAAAATATTGTTTTGGCATCAATTTATGGACCTGGTCTGATTTGTCCCGCACCAAGACAAAGCCTTATCAATTATCAAAACAAAGGATTTCCTCCCTTTACATACCAATTAACACTGAAAAATCTCAAGACCTTAATTGACGATGAGGAAAGCAGGTACAGTCTTATACCGAAGAACAGTTTCTTTTGTCATAAAGAAAAAGGAAAAAAGAAGTTAATGCTGGAATAAGACTGCTTCATGCCAAACTAGCTCCTAAATCATATCTAATTCAATAATTAAACCATATAGACTATAGTTTGCATCTTTTCAGCACTATCAAATTTATATAAACAATCCCAACCAATTACTGACTCAATACCTTACTTGTTCTATGTCCTGCAGTGCATACCATAAAATTTTGACTAGATTCAGTTTTCCAGTTTTGATTCATTAGGAATTATTCTTAAAGGTAATTGTCATAAAGAGCCATCAAATGGATAATGATGTCAGGCTGGCTGTATTTATATAATTGTTAAAAATACAGAAAATGGTAACAAAGTTTACAAGAAATTGATCTATGTCCAAATACACAGGTTTAAGCAAAAGTAACCACCCTGATAACTGATAAAGATAGTGATTTTACCTTCCACTAAGAAAAGGTTTTGCTACACTAATAATTTTACAAAAGGATTATGGAAAATAAATTTTAGGCTTTGTGGGGAGGAATTTAATGTGCTAAACAATTAGAAATCATAAAAGTTTAAAATACTACTTTCTATATACACTCGAAGAATACTAATTGTCTTTTTCTTTTTGAAAATTTTTTTCTCATTGACATTTGAATCCTCTTGTACCTCTTGACTGATAGAGTTCAAGTCTACTCTTTGCATCTGGGAGTAGAGATTCAATGGTTGGTTCTTGAATCAAATGTGACTGCTTTGACGACCATTCAAGCACAATAAGAACCTCCTCATTTGCAAGAATCTCACTATCAGGGCAATTTAAGGAAATGAAGCATAAAAGAATGAGTGAAGGAATTTGAACCATTTGTTCTCCAAAGTAAACCAGTTGAATTAGGTGCTTAGCACCTCCTGCAGTTATTATGGCCTTTGAATGATTCACACAAAGGAAATTCTCAGTTGTGGCGAACTTTGTGAGAGCTATTGTTGCTTCCATTGTCACTTGAGGTTCTGTTTCGTCGAGTAGCTTCACTAATGGTCCAATGATTCGAGTTTCTGTTGCTCGAAAGGTTCTCGCCAAGTTCCCAATTGATGTGATGCAAGGAATCAGCAGATCGGAGTCTGCCTTTTCAATGACTTTGAGTAGCTGATCAACAACTGCTCTTGCAGCAGGAGATGTAGGCTTGAAAGCCGAGCGCCTCAAGTCTGGAGTTTGTTCAGCTACTGCTGTGATTTCCATCAATGCCAATGCTGAATAGGATCGAATATCGTCGACACCTTTCTCTAACAAAACCGCAAAGCATAGAAGCGCTCGTGACTCCGTTATGCTTTGGCATATGTTTACATTTCCTTTGCAGAGCTGCCAAAGTGCTCTGGCAGCCATTGCTTTCATCTGTGCTTTTGTAGCCGGGTCCTCAAATTCCCTCCCTTTTATGCTTGTCCCTGTTAAGACATGATTGTGTTGTTTTCCATTATTTTGGTTGCCTCTAACCTGAGCCTGGGGTTGTTTTTTTCGAGGACTTTGTGCTTTATCTGGGTTGGTATTAGGATTGCTTTTCATTGCCATAGTGTTAGTAACAACATTGTGAATTTGGCTAGGAGTGGCATTGCTCATCGGATGGGTGATTTTCGAGTGTTCATCTTCATTCTCCTTAGTAGAATTTGGATTCGGAGTCGGAGTATTATTACTGGCCATGTAAACTGAATGAAGTGATTGCTTACTTGCAATTGCATACTTGCTATGTTCTTGAACCGTCTCGAAAGCAAGATGACTAACAAGAAACCGAATGATGTTGTTTTGTGCGAAATGGTCTTGACATTTGGGATGATTCGCAGCGAATTCAGATACAGCCCAAGCCACTACTATTTGAACCTTCATATGACCTTCTTTAAGGATTTTACCAAACACACTACAAACACCAGCATTCACAATTTGTTCAACACATTCAGGATCACGCCCTAACAATCCAATAGCTCTAGCCGCATTCTCTTGCCCTTCCATTTTCCCTTCTTTAGCCAATTTCAGCAATGGCGGAACACCTCCTTCTTCAATTATCAGCTTTACATACCGATCATTATCTCGAGCCAGCGAAACTAACGAAGCTGCAGCATCGGACCTTTCCTCCAAGGAACCTGTAAAAAGAATCGCAACTTGTTCCCAAATTAAACACAGAATAGGCTCATTTGCAGCAATCGGAGGCAATCCTAAGTACTCATCGTCCCGATCATCGGCGGAAGCTGAGACTCGCAATAGCCAAGAGACATCGCCAATTGAATTCTCCAATTGCATCGATGTTTTTCGGAATGCGCCGGACGGGATGATTGTGAACATTCGCTTCATTATGCCTGAGGCTCTGCATTTGATTACCAGAGTAAGAGCTTTATCGAGGACTTGCTCTGTATCATCGATAATTCGTCTGGTCGGCCGTTCGTACAGGTCGTTGCTAGCGCGAGCTGCTTGGCGGAGTAAGGCAGCTAGCTTCTCTGTTTTGGCTTTAAGCTCTGCACATTCCTGCTTGAAAGATTGTGCCTCGTCGGAGGATTTTGTGACCTGGTCTGCTAATTGTATCGGCCTAGCGAGGATCTCTTTAACAATGTCCGCCATGGCCAAAGCGGACAAGAAGGCCTAGAATTCAAGATCACAATACTTTCAACGGTAAACTGTGTATTTCTTAAGAATCAGAATGAATTCAGGGAGGAAAACAAACAATGAGAGAAGTTAAATTGGATTGTGTTTCTAAATGATGAATAAATGGCTAAATTTAATTTCCATTCCTCCCTGAATTACATACTGTTTGGGTAAATGTTGGAGCCCGGTTGGTGATTGTGGTGGCGGAGGCGGAGGTGGCGGCAATGGTGAATTCAGGTGGAGCTGGGAAGAGAGAGAGAGAGAGAGAGAGGAGAGATGTTTAACTTGTAATGGTAAAACGGGTTTTTCTCCAAGAGTTATGTTTAAATACAAACAAACGTTTTTCTTACGAAATATATTAATAGGAAGGAAGGAATTGATTGGTTGGCTCCACCCTTTCGTTATGCATTTCTAGTCCAACACAGAGTGAACGGGGTTTGTTACAGTTTTATTATTATTTTTTTAAATATAAGTTATCTATATATACAGATTTTTCCTTCTTTTTTTTTTTCATTATTAGTTAAGAATGAGTATAGTTAATAGTAGTAAATTATAGCTATTATTTTCTAATAATTTAATTTTTAATCGCCTAAAATTTTAGTTACTTTGTTCGATGCAAATTATAGATATTTTCATTAAAAAAATCATTCGGGGTTTAATCGAGATTTTTCACCGCATTTTATAATTTTTTGGTTGTTTTAGTGTGAATAGAATATTTAACAGTTTTAGACATTGTTTATTTAAAAAATTGTATTATGAATAAAAAATGCAAGGAAAAGAATGTAACTTTTTTTTTCCTTTTTTTTATAATAAGGGATACAAGAAGAGCTTAAGTTTGATAACTCTTGAATAAATCAAATCATATATATTTTTATAAATTTTGTACCAACAACAAAATTCTACCATTCAGGTATTTATTTTGAATGTCACATGCATGTTTGGTTCAGTTGTCAATTATTAATTATTAATGACCGCATAAATGAGTGTATATCTGATTAATTGATTTGTGTTAAAATTCAATCTCATCAATTATATACCACTCTTGTCTTATTTATTTTAATATGAGATTATTATTTATTATCGAACATCCTTCTATTAAGTGCAACAAAACTTAGACTAGTTGACACTTTTTAATATTTCATGATCTTATCTCTTTTGAAGTCTAACATTATTAATGGGTCCAGTTTTCTTTACTAGCTCAAACTTCATTAAGAAGCGTTTGGGAGTGCTTTCCCAGACTAGGAAAGCTACTTTCAAGAAAGGAAAGTGTAAGCGCCGAAATTTTTTATACTTAAAAAAAAAAAAAAAAAAAAAGTTTATGGTCATACGACTGTAATGTCGGAAAAATTGCAGGAGCTCATACCTCTGCAGCAGAAAATAGAGGAGAGAGAAGGAGCATTAATTGCTCCGGTGTTGCAGCAAGTAAGCAGAAAAAAGAGAGTAGAAAAGGAGAAGAAAAGGGAGAGAGAGGAGGAGGTTGGATTTCTGGTGAAAAACTTAGAGAGAGAAGGAGAAAAGAGAGAAGGAAAAGAAAGAAGTGGAAAAACCCACAAAAACTCTTCTTTTCCTCTTCTATTTTCTTTCAATTCTCAGAATTAGGATTAAAACTTGTTAGAAATCTCTAGGTTAATCAATTAACTTCACAACCAAATAAAAAATCCGGACTTAAATCATCAGAATCCCTTGCAATTTGGATTTTTGGACATAAAGCTCTCAACTTCAATTTCAAAGGAAAAAGTGCGAATTTGTTAGGATTGGAGCGACGCCAGGGGTCAAAACGACTTGAATTAGCTTCTAAAAAGGTAGACACTCCCTTTCCTTACACTTTTTCTCGCTTTCTGGGTGTTTGAAGTGAATTTTGTGCATTTTCTGCTGCATTTTCGTGCTTCTGTTTCTGGGAATTAAGAACAGTCGCACGACTGTTCTTAGTTTTGTTGAACAGTCGTACGAGTGTTCTTAATTCCCAGATTGTTTTTCTTCCATTTTGATTCAGAATAAATTTTGGCGAAATTCTGATCCTGAACTGTTTATAGTCGCACGACTGTAACTCTTGTTACAGAAACAGAATTTCAGTTTTTATCCCAAAAATTTCCAAAAAAAAAATTTCAGAAAACCCCCAAAAATCCTAAAAATGAATTTTTTTGTGTGCATTCACGACCATAGATTCAATTTTCAGTAAAATTGCATTCAGAACAATTCAACGATGGAGACCCGGTTCTCCCGAAAACCGACTCACTTAATATGTAAAAATGCATGTAAACCGAAAAAATTGTTTTCAAAATGATTTTCCCACAAAACCAAAATACAGGGACGTTTCAAAATGTTTTCCTGGTCTAACCGGGCCAGCTAGCCGAGCCAACCCGGTTATCCCCTAAATGCATGCCCCTAATACTTGATTTCCCATTCTGTCTGTTTGAGTCCTAGTTATGGCGTGCAGTATAAATTGTGCTAACCTTTGTTTTGCAGCTTTTATTTATATTTATTTTTTATTTTATTTGTATTTTAATAGAATTAATCGTGTATTTAGGCGATTGTAAATATTTTTTTTTTAGATTCTCGTGTATCCTAGGCGATTGTACAAGTGAGGCGAGAGTTTTTATTTTTTCCATTCGATTTGGTTGTAAGCCAATTAATATTTATTTCTTTTCCTTACTTTTGTATTAAATATTTGTATGCGCGTTGTATGCCCTTTTATATTCAATAAAATTTACTTTAGATTTTTGAAATACCATTTGAGAACATTGGCAATATTTATTTTAATTAGATACGAAATAAGGGACTTATCTGGACCCGAATCTCTGGATAGTGTAGCGGCCGTTCGTCCGGTTCAGCTACCTTAAGAATTTCCCGGTTGAGCTGAGCCAGGTGGCGACTCTACAATATTCATCGAGACTTAGGTCTCGGTTCTTTTATGCATTAATTCCATTTATTTTCCAAAACCAATTTTCTATTTATAAAAACCCCACGCGAGGGAGGGGCTTGCCCGAGATCGTGGCGCCCCTTCCGAAAGGGAGTCTCGCGTCCCGTCCAAAATCCGTCGTCCGCTCATAGTGGCGACTCCGCTGGAGATTTCTTAAAAAGTTTTCTTAAAAACTTAAAAGAATTTTGACAAGCCTTGAAAAGTGTTTAATTAAAATAAGGCGGATGATTCTCTTTTGGTATTTTACTTGCATTTTAGTTAGCCATTTTTGCATTAGTTTAGGTATCCTTTTATAGCCTGGTGGATTGTTGAAGTGTCCCCTAAGTTCCTCTTGGTCTTAGGGGCACGAATATGAAACACCACTCATAGCCTCGTACGAACCCCTTCGCTAGGACCCTTGAGTGGGGAGAAGTGAGGAGTATATCTTGCTATGAGAGCCTTGATGTTATCTCGACTTTGACCGAACCATGTAGGCAGCTCTAGTTGGATTCCCTTAGGATACCAAAATAATTGTGTGAATAATAATAATAAAATCGCGCCTTCATCACCCCCGGTTGGTGATTGAAGTGAACCCCGCCTAGGACTCGGTTAGAAATTTTTGAGACCGACCACGTTGGAGGAATAAGGTTGGAAGAATTCGCTTTGCTTGCTATGTGTTTCTCGCCGTCTCGTGACACATCGCCATTGCTGCCCACGTGTGCATAACATATCATAATCACCATTTTCCATGCATGTGACATACCATACACAAACATTTCTGTGTGATACTAACCCATATTTTTATGCAGCCATTTGCATTTTATTTCGTGTGAAAAACATTAATTCATTCGTTTGACATTCATACTAACCATTTCTTTTTCCGCCATAGCGTTATATTTGTGTGATTAGCATTTTTTCACATAACATACATGACATCATTATGTGTGTCATGCATCCTAACCCACATTTTTGTGCAGCCATTTGCACATTGTGTGACATGTTCATTCACTACATTTCACTTAAATTAAAATAAAAGGGCATTTCAAGGGCGCCTATCATGATCATCCCATTCCATTTCATAACATATCGAGTATCCGAGATTACCCGTGTTTTGCCAATGCACCGGATTGCATTCGGCCATTCCACCAAATCATTTCATTCAATAGAAACCACAATGGTCCTAGGTATATTTCCGTGTGACAATCCACATGATGCATTTCATGACATCATACCCATTCGTCATAAACATCATACAACACTGTGATCCACATCGGGTTACTTCATGACATTACTATATCATTCAAGGCGCCCCCGAGTGCCGGATTAGTACATATGTAGGGGCATATCATAACATCCCAAATCATGAAAGGTGTTCCCCGAACGCCGAGCTTCTGTCCGGGTCCCCGTCACACATGACTCCCTCATAACATCATTTCATTTCATATGCTCAAAAGCATCAGAACTCTGTCCATGGGCCGGTCCCATGTGACCACTTCATATCATCTCATAGACCTTCAAAGCGTCGAACTCCACCCGTGTGTCTATATACACGTGACCATCTCACGAATTCATTAGGTGCCCCAAAGGCGCCGAATCTCTGTCCGTGTGGTGGCCCACGCGTGACGTTTTTACATAAGCATTGGGTGTTCTTGGAACGCCCCAAAAAAGAAGAAAAAAAAATATAATAAAAAGAAACCATTTATATCATCATTCCATACATAATTCCACTCCATTCATCTTAAGCATGTTCAATGTCTTAATTTTCATGTCATATCATGCCATTCATTCACGACCCTAATATCTCCTGTCTACTCCCAAGCAGAATACACTGGAGCGACCTTGACAAGATCCCAAGCTTCAAGGGCAGCTAGGAGACAGAGGGTAGTTGAGAGTGACAGTGATTCTGAACCTGGGGAAGGAGTGAATATGGCAGAACAGACACCAAGCATGGCTGATGTTTTGAGAGACTTCTTCAGATCCCAAGACTTCCGCGACATGTTAAAGGAAGAGATGCGGGCAGTCGTGAGGGAAGCTGGTGAGGCCGGTGGTAGTGGAGCCGGGAAAGAAAAAGAAGCTGAGTCATCCCAACATGGTGGTGATGCTTCAGCTGGCCTGGAAAAGCTGCAGGAGATAGAGGCAGCTATGGAACAGAGGATGAAAGCCAAGTGCTCTGAACTAGACGAAGTCATGGCCCAGTTGAAGAAGGGGGTCAGTATCAGTGCTAAATCCAAGAAAGGAGTAAATGTGGATGCCATGATCAGTAAGGGTATCGAGACATTCCCCATTGGCTTCCAAGTGCCGAAGATCCCTACTTACAAAAGGATGGGCTCACTGGAGGCCCATATGAATCTGTATGCCCGAGTTATGCTAACGGCGGGCGCTACGAAGCAGCAGCTGATTAATTTATTCCCCACCTCACTGGAAGGAGGTGCTTTAGGATGGTATAACTCACTGTCAGAGGAGGAGCAATCTGATTGGGTAGCTTTATCTGCGGCCTTCATTAAATACTACAGCTTCAACACCAAAATCCAGGTGAAGGTGTATGATTTGGAGAGGGTGAAGCAGAAATTCAATGAGCCCTTTGATGAATACTACCAGAGGTGGATGAATAAGATGATCCTCCTAAAGAACTGCCCTGATGAAGACGAGCTTATACAAAAGCTCATTGATGGCATCAAAGACATTTTCAAGAACAACATGAAATTCCATCCCATCAAGGAGCTTATTACAGTATGGCTATAAAGATAGAAAGGGATGAAGAGGAGAAGCTGACTGGTCATAAGGGAGGAAGAAGCACAGGGTACACCTCAGGGTATAGATCAACTGCAGCAGCTGGGTCTGGCAGTGGTTCTGGTTCGGGTTCCAGTAGCAAGCAGGGGCAATCATCAAAAGTGAAGCAGGCTGAAGTGGCTACTGTGAATCAGCAGCAAGGCAACCAGAATAGGGGTCATAGAGGGCAAGGCATAACGCCCTGGACTCTTACTCTAGTAAAGATATTCGCCAAGTGTAGGAATGGTGGCCTGCTGCAGTCCTTGAGGCCATTTGAGAAGCCTACTGAAGCTGATAAAGATAACTTCTGCACTTATCATGTGGTGACAGGCCATCGAACCAACAACTGTTACAAGCTAAGGGATGCTATCCAGAAGCTCATCGAAGAAGGAAAGCTGCAAGAGCCATCCAAACCTAGCACTAAAACCAACCCACTGCCGACATTTGAAAAGAGGGTTAACATGGTCCAGTCAGGGTTGCCGGCTAACTTTATATTTGCACAAGTTCTGCAAGCTAACCCTACGATTCAGGCAGTGGCGGTAGGGGAACCCGAAGTGGAATCCAAATGTGAGGAAAAGGAGGGATGTAAGGAGACCAAGCCCATAAGTCTGGATGATCTCGACTCCGAAGATGAGTACGAAGAATTTGACAGAAGAGAGGCAGTCAAACTCCCAGTTGTTGAAAAGCTGAAAATTCAAGAAGTGCAGCACGTGACCCGAAGTGGAAGGGTATATCAGCCAGCAGATCAGACGAAAGATAAAGCACCGATGAATGGGTCGGGCAGTACTTCAGCACCGGAAGGAGTTAAGAAGGAGGATCTAGTCATTTCCCAGCTGAAGAAAACTCTTGCCCAAGCTAGCTTATGGCACTTGCTTTTGACCTCCAAGGAGCATAGGGCTGCTCTAGTAAAGAAACTGTCAGAGATTGAAGTCTCCCCTATAGCTTCACCAGACGCTATGTGCTGTTTGTTAGACAAAGTCCGTGTTGGAAGCCCTGATATCGTCTTCTCCGAGAAAGACCTGCCTGCTGAAGGAAAGGCCCACAATAAGGCTCTTTATGTCAAGGCCCATGTGATGGACAAGGTCATGCCTTGCGTCATGATGGATGACGGATCAGCACTGAATATTTGTCCACTAAAGATGTTGCCATTTCTGGGGATGAGTGAAGAAGTGCTAAAGAAATCCTCAACAGTCATCCGAGCATATGATGACTCCAAAAGAACAGTAATAGGGACGTTTGAGGTGGAAGTAGAGGTTGGACCAGTTAGGTCCACAGTTGCTTTTACGGTGATTGACATCCCAGTCACATTTTCCCTATTGCTCGGAAGGCCGTGGTTCCATCCTTTGGGAGGTGTTCCTTCCATATTACATCAAAAGATCAAATTCTCTATGAATGGTAGGATTGTGACTCTTGAGGCGGACGCCCAGTCGATGGTAGCTGCAGTGGATGAAGGAGTGGTTCCTTTTGGTGGATTCCAAGTCGCTGTCATTAAGGAGGAAGAAACCACAGATGCCCCTATGGTCCTTTATGAGAATTACATGCCGGAGTGGCTATCCCGATATCTGTACAAGCTGAACTTTGTTCCGGGAATGGGACTCGGGATTAATTTGCAAGGTGTGCCAGAATTCAAGATCGACTCGGGAAAGTCGAAGCAGTGCGGCCTTGGTTTTGTAGAGGGGTCATCCGAGCAGAAGAACCTGAGAAAGGGCAAGAATGGTAAGGTCATGATGAAGCCATTTCTGAAGGTAGGAGAAAGCCTTTACAAGGGCCAAGCTAAGCCGGTAATGGTTGG
Source organism: Euphorbia tirucalli (assembly GCA_039660915.1). Lineage (NCBI taxonomy): Eukaryota > Viridiplantae > Streptophyta > Magnoliopsida > Malpighiales > Euphorbiaceae > Euphorbia > Euphorbia tirucalli. The sequence goes on from CM077639.1 coordinate 22,535,789, forward strand.
AAATGTCGAGTATCCTGGCTTCGAGATCTTTGCAGATGTGGTTGATTTTGACAAAAGCCAGGAAGAGCCAGTAGCCCTTGTAATGGTGGAGGAAGCAATTGTTGAATCTGAGATTTTGCAAGGAGAATCATCTGAGGTGGTAGCAGAAGCCATAGAGGTGGCCGAGGAAGAAGATGAAAAGAAGACCTGTGCTGAAACTACAGAAATCATCTCAGGTGCTTTGACTACTGCATTGAACAAAGCTTTTGGAAAGACCAAGCAGGATTTGGCAAAGAACTGATGGCCAAAGTGAATTTAGACTCTGTGGTCGCTGAAATTGCCAAGATTATGGAAAAGGCTAAGATGTAAGTGACTGAAAAAGAAGCAGAGAAAGCTGCAGTCCTGGATGATGCTTTGGAAGGGAAGATGGAAGCTGAAGAAGAATAAGGCCCTCCGCCTGTGGAGGATGAAAATGATTTTGTTATATCTATTTCTTCCATTTTCAATGTAACCGATGTACTTTATGATAAGTTCAATGCAATGAAATCCCAATTTGCTTACTTGTGTGATGTTTATCCTGATATATTTCTGTGCATGCATTTAAATCACCATCAAGCATATTTAGCATACATGACACTGCATTGCATGAAATCAATATAAGTACAGATGAAAACCCTAAAATGGTACTCATTTCACACGAGCTAAAATCCGAGGAAGAGAAAGAATTAATAAAGATACTCCAAAAACATGTTAAAGCTTTCGCCTGGTCGTATGAAGACATGCCGGGTGTGGATACAGAAATAGCAGTGCACAAAATCCCAACGGACCCCAAGTTCAGACCGGTAAAGCAAAAGTTGAGAAGACTAAGGCCGGAATGGTGTACGCTAGTGAAAGAAGAAGTGGCCAAGCAGATAGACGCCAGGTTTCTCGAAGTGGTGGAGTATACGAAATGGCTAGCCAACATTGTCCCCGTGCCTAAAAAGGATGGAAGGGTTAGAGTATGCGTCGACTACAAGGACCTGAATAAAGCATGCCCAAAAGATAACTTTCCACTGCCACATATCGACGTCCTAGTTGATAGCACAGCAAAAGCGGCAATGTACTCCTTCATGGATGGCTTTTCAGGGTGTAACCAGATTCTAATGGATGTGATCGACAAGGTGAAAACATCGTTCATCACAGAGTGGGGTACTTTCTGTTACAGAGTGATGCCCTTCGGGTTGAAGAATGCTGGTGCCACTTATCAGAGGGCTGTCACAACTCTGTCGCACGACATGATTCACAAAGAAGTCTAAGTGTATGTCGATGATATGCTTGTTAAATCGACAACCCGGGAGGAACATCTTGTTATCCTGGATAGATTTCTAACACGCATTGGAGAGTACAACTTACGACTTAACCCCAAGAAGTGCATATTCGGGGTCACATCAGGGAAGCTGTTGGGCCATGTAGTCAGCCAGAGGGGGATAGAAATGGACCCAGACAAAATCAAGGCCATCCAAGACATGCCGGCTCCAAAGACAGAAAAGGAAGTCAGATCATTCCTGGGTTCCTTGCAGTATGTCAGCCGCTTCATAGCACGGTTAACCTCCACTTGTGAACCAATCTTCAAGCTATTAAAGAAAGATCAGCCGGTTGTATGGGATGACAAGTGTCAACTGGCATTTGAGAAGATCAAGGCTTACCTGGTAAAGCCACCAGTGTTGAGTCCTCCAATTCCAGGGAAGCCTCTGATTTTGTATTTGGCAGTTGAAGAATCTTCTATAGGGGCAATGCTTGCACAAGAACAAGATGGCAAGAAGGAATATCCTATTTACTACCTTAGCAAGAAATTGCTGGAGTATGAAACCAAGTACACACTGGTGGAAAAGACATGTGTGGTGATGATTTGGTTGACCAAGAAACTGCGCCACTATTTCCAATCCTACAAGATACAAGTTGCGGCTAAAGTGGATCCAATGAAGTATCTCTATAAAGCACCAGCTTTGGTTGGGAAGCTGTCCAGGTGGTTGTTACTTTTGTCTGAATTCGACATCGAGTACATCACGAAGAAAACCATTAAAGGGCGAGCTGTGGCAGAGTTTCTGGCAAATCAACCCCTAGAATCAGATTACACAGAGAATCTGGAATTCCCTGATGAGCAACTATCCATGGTGGAAGTGAAAAGATGGGTCATATGCTTCGATAGGGTAGTGAATAGAAAAGGCACTGGAATCGGGGTACTTATAGCAACACTGGATGGTGAGGTCATTCCTTTATCCAAAAGGCTGATCTTTCCTGTAACCAACAATGGGGCGGAATATGAAGCATGCTTGTTTGGAATGGAAACTCTATTAACCTTTGGGGCAAATGATGTCTTAATTGTCGATGATTCACTTCTAGTGATCAGGCAAGCTCAAGGTGAATAGGAGCTAAAAGAAGAAGCCTTGCGGCCTTACTTGGAGCTGCTACAATTCAGAAAAGGTTTATTCAGCCAGTGTGAATTCAGACATGTCCCCAGGGATGAGAATAAGATGGCTGATGCATTAGCAACTTTGTCCTCCATGTAGGAAAATCCAGAGGAAACATAAGTTCAACCACTGGTTATAGCCACTTCCAGATATCCTTGCTTCGAAGTGCACGAAGTAATGGAATTATCAGCTGAAGAAAAGCCATGGTTCTTCGACATCTACCAGTATGTTAAGGAGGGTAGGTATCCCGAAAAGGCCAGTGCTGCTGATAAGTTAACACTAAGAAAGCTGGCTAGTCAATTCAGAATCTTCGAGGACAAGTTATTCAAAAAGAACAGCACATGGAGTCCTTTTAAGGTGTCTAACAGAGCAAGAAGCAGAAGAAGTGATGCAGCAGGTACATGCAGGATCCTGTGGGCCGCATATGAATGGACTTGCCATGGCCAGAAAGATCATGAGACAAGGCTATTTCTGGATGACGATGCAAGTAGATTGTATAAGAAAAATGAAGAGATGTCATGAATGTCAGATCTATGCGGACATCAGTAATCTTCCTCCACTTGAACTTTAGAATCTAGCGTCTCATTGGCCGTTTTCAGCATGGGGGATAGATATGATTGGTGAAATTCATCCAGCTGCATCTAATGGGCACAGATTCATAGTTGTGGCAGTTGATTATTTCTCCAAATGGGTCGAAGCAGAATCCTTCACTAATGTAACAGCCAAGCACATGGTCAAGTTCATCCAGAAGAACATCTTCACTCGGTATGGGATTCCTCACCACATAGTAACTGACAATGGAGTACAGTTTCAAGGGGCAACAGCTGAGCTACTTGCAGAGCATGGAATTGAACATCATAAGTCTTCTCCATACAGGCCTTAGGCTAATGGTGCAGTGGAAGCAGCTAACAAGGCAATAAAGAATATCTTATCAAAGATGGTAACCACTTACAGAGTTTAGGCCGATAAACTGCCTTATGCTCTTTCGGGTTACAGAACCAGTGTCAGAACGCCGACAGGAGAAACTCCTTATGCCTTGGTATATGGAATGGAAGCAGTGTTGCCAGTGGAAATAGAACTTAAGTCACTTAGGGTCGCCCTGGAGGCTCAACTACCAGAGACTGAATGGGTTCAAGCCAGATATGAATAGTTGGTAGCACTGGATGAAAAACGACTAAAGGCACTGGATCACCTGCAGATGTATCAGCGCAGAATGGCTAGAGCCTATAATCAAAATGTGAAGTACTCCAAGCGGCAGTTGAAAGTAGGAGACTTGGTTCTAAAGCAGCTAAGGCCTTCAAATGTTGATGTTAGGGGCAAGTTCAGACCCAACTGGGAAGGGCCCTATGTGGTAAAGAAGGTGCTAGCAAAAGGCGCTGTCAGCATCATGGACATGGATGGAAACGAGTTCACTAATCCAATCAACCAAGACAGGCTAAAGCTTGATCATGTAAAAAAAAATAAAAATAAAATAAAAAAAGAGAGGTCTGCTTGGCTGAAAACTCGAAAAGAGCAGTCTAGGTAAAAGTTAAGACACGAGAGAAAATAATCAGTCGGAAAACCTGAAAAGGACGACTGGTGACGGGTTCTGGCTCGGTGTGGAATCTGTACCATTTAGGAACCAACTTGTTTCAAATGTACTCATTTTGACTTCATCAATAAAGTGAAGTGTTTGCTTAAATATATTTGCATGGTTATTACAAATGCATAAACAAAGTTGTCTTGCATAAACACATATTTAAAGAAAGCACTTTGCATTCAACTGATTGAAATTCTCGCGTTATTTAACAAGTGAAAATGTATTAAGTACATGCAATTTAAAATCTCTTGTCGACCCTTAAGATCCAGTTCATCTTCCTAAAAGAGCAATAAAATGGTCATGGCGACATTTCAATCATCTTAAAAAAAAAGAGGAGCTCGCTCTCAGGCAAAAATTAAAGCGGCCCACTAAGCTGAAAACCCATATTGGGCAGTTTAGGCAAAAGTTAGGGCATATGAAAAGCTCGCTAAGGCGAAAACTGAAAAGGCGCCTTAGGCAAAAAATCAGAGCGGCTCGCTGGGCTAAAAACCCGTATTGGGCAACCCAGACAAAAATTAGAGCACTTACAAACTCATAATTTCCCCACAGAGCAGGAAAAGCAGAATGTCCTCAACATTCCCTACAGAAGTCATCACATCAACTCCCCATAGATTCATCACATAATTCCCCAGCAGAATCTACATAAAGAACACCGTAATTATTTCCCCAACCGAGTCATTACACCCTTCCCCAGCAGAATCTCTGTAAGGAGCACTATGAGCATCTCCCCAGCAGCATCATACATCCTTAATAGCCCCCTCATTCCTTCGAAAATCACCAAGCAAAGCCCCGAAGGAAGCAAAATCAACCAGGGGCACGACATATCCTTCTCCAGCGGAAGGCGGAAATGTTAAATGATAGAAAATGCATACACGTACATGTGCATCATCTTGCATTCATACATTGCATACATTGATCACTCATCCCCAGCTAGTCTTCATTCTTGATCGAAGGGGAAAAATTTTTTGTTTAAAAATCTCTAGATCAAGGAATGAAGACTTGCCATTTTAAGTGCAGGAATTCATCCCCAGTTTAATATCCTCAACTTTCTCCAGCAAGTCCGCCTTGAGTAATGTAAACTCGGTATCGGCCCAGATCTGCTCCATCATCCAAATTCCCCAGCAGATCCGCCTTGATTAATGTGAACTCAGTATTGGCCCAGATCAGCTTCATCTATTTCCCCAGCAAAATTTTTGCCTCGGGTAACCTAGACCCGGTATTGGCCGATTTCTTCATCCACTCGCCTCGGGTAACCTAGACCCGGTATCAGCCAATTTCTTCATCAACTCGCCTCGGGTAACCTAGACCCGGTATCAGCTTATTTCCTCCCCAGCATCGCCTCGGGTAACCTAGACCCGGTATCGGCCTATCTCATCAGAAGGTTCATTCCAGTGTTCGCGGTGCTTTAATTCGCGCTCTCAAATTCATCATCTCAGGTGTTGTAAATCTAGAGCTAGATGTCGAATTTGATCACGCAAGGGGCAGCTGTAAGCGCCGGAATTTTCTATACTTAAAAAAAAAGAGTTTATGGTCGTACGACTATTATTACAATCGTGCGACTGTAATGTCAGAAAAATTACAGGAGCCCATACCTCTGCAGCAGAAAATGGAGGAGAGAGAAGGAGCATTAATTGCTCTGGTGTTGCAGCAAGTAAGCAGAAAAAAGAGAGTAGAAAAGGAGAAGAAAAGGGAGAGAGAGGAGGAGGTTGGATTTCTGGTGAAAAACTTAGAGAGAAGGAGAAAAGAGAGAAGGCAAAGAAAGAAGTGGAAAAACCCATAAAAACTCATCTTTTCCTCTTCTATTTTCTTTCAATTCTCAGAATTAGGATTAAAACTTGTTGGAAATCCCTAGGTTAATCAATTAACTTCACAACCAAATCAAAAATCCGGACTTAAATCATCAGAATCCCTTGCAATTTGGATTTTTGGACATAAAGCTCTCAACTTCAATTTCAAGGGAAAAAGTGCGAATTTGTTAGGATTGGAGCGACGCCAGGGGTCAAAACGACTTGGATTAGCTTCTAAAAAGGTACACACTCCCTTTCCTTACACTTTTTCTCGCTTTCTGGGTGTTTGAAGTGAATTTTGTGCATTTTCTGTTGCATTTTCGTGCTTCTGTTTCTGAGAATTAAGAACAGTCGCATGACTGTTCTTAGTTTTGTTGAACAGTCATACGAGTGTTCTTAATTCCCAGATTGTTTTTCTTCCATTTTGATTCAGAATAAATTTTGGCGAAATTCTGATCCTGAACTGTTTACAGTCGCACGACTGTAAACTACAGTCGTACGACTGTAGTTACAGTCACACGACTATAAACTATAGTCGTACGACTGTAGTTACAGTCGCACGACTGTAACTCTTGTTACAGAAACAGAATTTCAGTTTTTATCCTAAGAATTTCCAAAAAAAAATTTCAGAAAACCCCAAAAAATCCCAAAACTGGATTTTGTTGTGTGCATTCACGACCATAGATTCAATTTTCAGTAAAATTGCATTCAGAACAATTCAATGATGGAGATCCGGTTCTCCCGAAAACTGACTCGCTTAATATGTAAAAATGCATGGAAACCGGAAAAATTGTTTTCAAAATGATTTTCCCACAAAACCAAAATACAGGGACGTTTCAAAATGTTTTCCAGGTCTAACCGGGTCGGCTAGCCCAGCCAACCCGGTTATCCCCTAAATGCATGCCCCCAATACTTGATTTCCCATTCTGTCTGTTTGAGTCCTAGTTGTGGCGTGCCGTATAAATTGTGCTAACCTTTGTTTTGCAGCTTTTATTTATATTTATTTTTGATTTTATTTGTATTTTAATAGAATTAATCGTGTATTTAGGCGATTGTAAATATTTTTTTTTTAGATTCTCGTGTATCCTAGGCGATTGTACAAGTAAGGCGAGAGTTTTTATTTTTTCCATTCGATTTGGTTGTAAGCCAATTAATATTTATTTCTTTTCCTTACTTTTGTATTAAATATTTGTATGCGCGCTGTAAGCCCTTTTATATTCAATAAAATTGACTTTAGATTTTTGAAATACCATTTGAGAACATTGGCAATATTTATTTTAATTAGACACGAAATAAGGGACTTGTTCGGACCCGAATCTCTGGATAGTGTAGCGGCCGTTCGTCCGGTTCAGCTACCTTAAGAATTTCCCAGTTGAGCTGAGCCGGGTGGCGACTCTGCAATTTTCATCGAAACTTAGGTCTCGGTTCTTTTATGCATTAATTCCATTTATTTTCCAAAATCGATTTTCTATTTATAAAAACCTTACGCGAGGGAGGGGCCCGCCCGAGATCGTGGCGCCCCTTCCGAAAGGGAGTTTGGCGTCCCGTCGAAAACGCGTCGTCCACTCACAGAAATCTAAAACAGCAACTGTGGTGGGTGCTTGGTAAATAAGAAAGAAACACTTTGCACGGAAAGCACTTTCATTTGCTTTCCTTCAAAGCCACAAATCTTAGCTTTTAGCCGAAAGCTAAAAACACAGAAAGCACTCCTCCTTTCGTTCACATTCGTGCGCTTCATTTTCTGTACACAAATCTATACCCCTCCTTCATTCTCTACCAGTGCTCTCTCCCAAAATCACGATCGCTACTCCCCTTCTCCTTTCCTTCTTGCCGGCTCTTGCTAGTCTTCCACTATTTCAACTCTGACCGGATCTAGTCTGCCATACCTTCAACCCAGTATTCTGTTCTCACCATCTCTCTCATGAATTTTGATAACCTGATCCAATCTTTTTTTATCCTTTAATTTCCTCTTGATCTCATCTTCCCTTCCATTTTCTAAATTGAAGAAAAAGTTTTGATTTTTCACTCTTTTCTTTCCTTCTCTCTAAATGATAATTGCTAACCTTGATTTCTTCTTCTAGTAGGGATTATATAGTCAAAGAAAGGCTTTTGCCTTGTAGAATCTGCCCTAAAGAATCTAAAAAATCATTTCCAAGATAAGGAGTCACTATTCTATCAGACAACGAGACTAATGTGGGCGCCGAATGGATAGTCGTGTGACTTTCTGCAAGTCATCCGTGTGGTTGATTCAATAGCCGTGTGGCTGTTGATCCGGGAATAGTTTTCTCTTTTGTCTGAGAGACGATTAGAGGCTTTAAGTTTGATTGGCCGGAGCCTTAATCTTGAATGGACCTGGACCCTTGCAACTTATAGAAGCAAGTAAATACTTTATTCATCCTTGAAATTGAGGGATGAAAATCCCATGCTTACACCTGCACTAATTGGAACCCTAGTTATCTACCTCAAGTAAATTTGGCCTGGAATGCTCCTGCACCACCACCGGCGCCTTACTATGGATACATGCACCCTACAGCTGACTATCATGCACCACCACAACCATGGTACCCTAACACTGGTGCCACTCACCGTATAATGACTGATAGGGCTCATTTGTAAAAACATTGCCATACCAGTGTAAGGACACCATTTTAGTTGGTAATGGTCAAGTTTTGCCATTCTCACATACTAGAAATACTAAACTAGCTTCCTTTACCTTAAAACATATGTTACTTTTGCCTAAGCTTACTAAATTATTATTATCTATTCAGCAGTTTACTCAAGATAACTTATGTTTCTTTAAATTTTGGCAAAATCATTTTCTTATTAAGGATTAGGTGAGCAAGAAAACCTTAACACGAGGACCATTTTGAGTTGGACTTTATGTGATGCTGGGAGATCTCAAGCAAGCCTTTATTGGTAAAAGGACTCCATTTGAGTAATGGCATACGTGTCTTGGGCATTATCAATTCAAAATAGTTTGTCATGTTTTGAGTCAAAATAAATTAGAGTCATTGTATTCAAAATTACCTTATAACTCATGTCATGTCCTACGGGCAAAATGTCAAAGTCAAATTTGAAAAGTGTTATTAGGCCTAATCGTCTTCCCTTTATAACAATTCATTCCGATGTTTAGGGCCTAGTCGTTATTGTATCCGATTTGGGACATATATATTACATAATTCTTTTGGATGAATTTACACGTTATTCTTGGATTTATTGCCTAGACCAAAAGAGTGATGTCTTTATTGTATTCACTAATTCCATGCCATGATTTTGAATCAATTTCAAGTATAAATAAAAAAATTTCGCTCTAATTTTGGAGGATTTGAAAAATTCCCACCCTTTCTTAAACAATATGGCATCAAATAATCACAAAATTTTATGTCCACATACGCACGAACAAAATGGCATATGTGAAAGAAAAAGGTATATTATTGACACAACCCTCACATTACTTGATCATACGTCCTTAACACTCAAATATTGGAATTATGTTGTTATTCACAGTGTAAGACTCATTAATCTTCTTCCAACATCCATTTTAAAAACAAGTCTCTTTATTTATGTTTGTTTAATAAATTCCTCTGCTATAAAAATTCAATAAAATTTGGTTGTGGTATTTTCCCTTTCTTACGTCCATACAATAAACATGAGTTTGGATTTTGTTCTAAAATTGTGCATTTATCTAGGTCCTTCATCTACTCATTATGGAAGTCTCAGTCTCGATTTGGTGTCAAATAGAGTCTACATGTATCTGTAACTTTTAAATTACTAACAACTTTAAGGAAAAGGTTTTTCTTTGTGCATAGACAAAACCTCATCCTAATGTTAGTAACTCTTAACCTACCAACATCTTCGTATTTACTGAAACGATTAAACTTATTTTTATATACTTATTATTATTATTATTATTATTATTATTATTATTATTATTATTAACTAATTCTTTTTTTTTTTGATAAGTTTGTATTAAATGAACTTTTGTCATTTTGAAAAAAATAAACATGGGCAAAGCAATTGGAAAAGGGCTTTGAATAATGCTTATTATAGCAAAAAACGCATGTTGTGCTGGATTAGAAAAGAAGTCCCAAAGTGGTGCTAGTTTAACCGGGCCATTTTCGGAACCACTAGTTCCAAAACCTGGTTGAACCATTTTCGGAACCAGTGGTTCCGAGTATGTTAAGAAAATTTTTTGAACTTTTTTCAAAAGAGATACTTCCGAAAACAGCTCCTGTGTCAAGCGCTCCCCACAGTGGGGATTCCCACGCATGCAACTAAGGAATATGCAGTCTGACTAAATGTTTTAATTAAATGGAAAAATGACTAAATGTTTTAATTAAACGGAAAAAACTCTTATTTTTTTTTCTTTTCTGATATGTTATATATTCATGAAGGGGAAAAATGCTTTGAATAATGCTTATTATAGGAAAAAAACGCATGTTGGTGCTGGATTAGAAAAGAAGTCCTAAAATGGTGCTGGTTTAACTGGGCCATTTTTCGGAACCAGGTTGAACCATTTTTGGAACCAGTGGTTCCGAAAATGGTAAATTTTTTTTTTAAAATTTTTTGAACTGTTTTCGGAAGAGATGCTTCCAAAAACAGCCAGGTGTCAAGCATTGAAGTACCTGTTCTGAAAACAGCCAGCGTGGGAATCCCCCGACAGTCAGGATTCCCACGCATGCAATCCAGGAACATGCATTTTGACTGTATGTTTGAAATAAACGGAAGAAAACTCTTTTTTTTTTTTTAGAAAAAGGCTTTGAATAATGCTTATTATAGAAAAAAAAGGCATGTTGGTGCTAGATTAGAAAAGAAGTCTCACAGTGATGCTGGTTTAAACGGGCCATTTTCGGAAGCACTAGTTTCGAAATCCGGTTAAATTTTTTCTAAATTTTTTGAACTGTTTTCTGAAGAGATACTTCCGAAAACAGCTCATTAAATGTATAAGATAATAATTTTTTAAAAAAATTTTAAAACTCATTGAAAATATAAAATAATAATTTATTAAACACAAATACAAATTCAATATAAAATTCATAACATCATTTCTAGGAAAATTTCTTGAATACACCGGGAGTAGTCTACTCCTGGTGCACAGGAGAATTTCTCCATTTCTAGGTAATTTAAATTTTTTTTCTTTGTTATTATATGTATATATCTAAATAAGTAGGCTCATCTTTTTTTGGCATGGGATAAATTAAATCTAGAAGTAAATTTTTTTAAGTTATCAACGAATATAAAGGCTTATTTTAAATCAGCATGTTGTAAAATACTGCTATAATTTGAATCTCAATCATCATCAATATCTATTACTCATTGAATTAATTTTATATTTCCTTTATAATTTTTATGTAAATGTCGATTAAAATATATGTATAAATTAGGGTAAACAATTTATTGGTTCCTAGATTTTTATATATTATATTAATTAATCTCTCAGTTAATTATATAGTCACTAAATTTTGTCATTGTCAACTATTTGGTTCCTTTTAAGAGTTTATGGTCAAATTAGCCTAATAATACCAAAATTATCCTTTATTCTATTTTATAATAATAAAATATATCGTCTTTCCTAATTTATTTTCCATTTCTCTCACATAATTCTAATATGACTAGTCTTAGCTAATTAATCAATTAATTAGGTTTTTTTTATATAATTATAGAACTTTAATTTATTGGCCTGTAACTTGTTTCATTAGATAACTAAACATAAAACTATTTAAAAAAATATGCATATAATTAGTAGCAAAACTATATAAAATTAGAAATCTGAATTTTGACTCTAATATACCTTGTGGATAATATTAACAATAAAATTAAAAAATTATTAGAATTCATAATAAATTTATTATCAGTTTAAAGGTACTATATTAAATTAATAAAAAATATTAAAATAAATTTAAGAGAATAAATACTAGTGAAAATTTTATTTTAATAACTAACATGTAAAAGTATAAAAATATTAAAGCATGTATATATACTACAAAAATTTTATTATAAATAGTTTAATTAAATTTGAAAACTAAAAGATAAATAATTTACTTACAACCAAGGGTAATTTTATATTTATCTATGCAAAAATAAATGGAAGTACTAAATAGCTGGTTGAGAAAAAATTTAAGGACCTTAAAATGTTATATGTAAAAACATAAAGACTAATAAATTGTTTATCCTGTAAATTATAAAATACTTTCTAAATAATAAATATTAATCTATGAATAAATTGTTTAGTTTAGATATTTAATCATCGAATAGTCTCTGCAAAATAATATTTGTATTGATCCAAAGAATATTATTTTATATAAAATTATCTGTTTATTATCTCATTCTTATTGTGATAAACACATTAATTATTACCGTTCAAATATAAACTACTTTATCCTACTTCTACTTTATACTACTTATTCCTGTGTTTATGTTTACAATTTATTATTATCAACTTAGTAAAGAAACATTTAAATACAAAGAATAAGTTCTTTATTTTGTTTATCATTTTTTTATTTTATACACATTAAATTTATCTTTAATTTTTGCAGAAAGAATGTAATTTAATAATTTTTTAAAGAGAGATTTAACTTTAAGGTATTAAATTAGGATCAAATCCAAATTCTCCACCTGCGTTTGGCAAGTGTATCATTTGAATTATGCCAAATTGATTAAATTTAATAAATGAGTTGTACAAAGTATAAATTTATTTTTATGTGGTATGTTTTTTTTATCGGTAATCTAATACCATTATAAGATTTTTATTTCAAATAAATATGCTGTTTGGACTTAAAGTGTTTTTGCTTTGTGAATGGTATGCGGGGAAAAAGATAATGGAAACATATAATCAAATTTTTTATTATTTGTTTAAACTAATCAGTAATAATTTTACACTCTTAAGAATAATGAGATTAAAATGAAAATTAATTTCTAATAATATTTAATTATTTTTTCAATGTTTACCTTTATTTTGTTTCCAAAAAGTAAAAATCAAAGCTACGAAAACATTATAAAATTACAGATCAGATTGAAACTCGTTTGCTTTCTAAGTTTTTGTTTTTATACTAAATTCTTTATTCAATTTTACTGTGGTAATAACGAAATACAAGATTTTGATTGAATAACCAAATCTGATATTATACTCACTACATAGTATGATTGTGAGCGGACGACGTTTTCGACCGAACGCGAGACTCCCTTTTGGAAGGGGCGCCACGATTTCGGACGGACCCCTCCCTCGCGTGGGGTTTTTGGATTAGAAGTTCATTTTTTGAAAATCGGATTGTTTCGTAAAAGAATCGAGACCTAAATCTCGATAAAAAGTGTAAGAGTCGCCACCCGGCTCAGCTCAACCGGGGAAATTACAGTGCAGTTGAACCAAAGCGGGAACTGCCACACTTTTCAGAGATCTAGGTTCGGACAAGTCTCTTATTTCATGTATAATCAAAATAAAATGGCTAATGTTCTCTGATGACACTTTAAATTCTAAGAATTGATTTTATTGAATAATAACATGCGGTGCGCATACATACATAATACAAAATAAAAGTAAAGAAATAAATATTTAAAAGGCTTACAACCCGATCGAATGAAAAATAAAAACTCTCGACCTCACAATACAAACGCCTAGATACACGAGAATCTAAGAAAATTTACAATCACCTAAAATACACGAATTGATCTATTAAATACATTAAAAATAAAAATAAAGAAATTAAAGCTGCAAAACAGATTGTTAGCACACCACACATAGGACTTAAGTTGGACAGAATTGGGAATTTTAGAGTTCGGGGGCATGCATTTGGGGGTAACCGGGTTGGCTCGGCTAGCCGGTCCGGTTAGACTTGGAAAACAGTTTTGAAACGTCCCTGTATTTTTGGTTTTGTGAGAAAATCTTTTTGAAAATATTTTCCGGTTTATTTTAATTTAGCATACGAGGTGGATCGGTTTTCAGGAGAACCGGGTCTCCGTCGTGGTTTTGTTCTAAATACAAATACACCGAAAAATAAATCTAAGGTCGTGAATGCACACTTCAAAATTCATTTTTGATGATTTTTTATTTTTTTGGATTTTTTTTATTTTTATGAAATTTTTGGGATTTTATGGGTTTTTCGGGATTTTCTGCTTCTGGGTAAGCATTACAGTCGTACGACTGTAACTACAGTCGTGCGACCGTAGCTTACCCTTAAGCAGAAATCGCCAAATTTATTTATCTAAATAAAAAGGTAAAAACCGATGAAATTCAATAACAGACGTACGACTATAAATGAGATGGCACGACTGTAATTACAGTCGTGTCTTTGTTCTTTGTGACAAGAACAGTCGTACGACTGTTCTTAATTTTCCAGAAATAGAAACACAAAAAGTTGGATAAAAATGCACAAAATCACACCAATCACCTAGAAAGCAGGGAAATAAGAAGGATTGAAGTATGTTTACCTATTTGGCGTTGATCCACCGTTGGTATGATCCACGTGAAATTGCTTCTTTTCCTTGGTGTGTTAAGGTTGCAAAAAGGGTTCAAAAATCCTCCAAAAAGTCACGGATTTGAGCAAGTTTGTGTCTAAAAATGATTTAGATTTCGTGTGTTGATTTTAACCTACGATTTCTAATTCATTTTACACATTAATACACTGAAATTAGGATTTAGAGCATTAAATGCTCAAGATATTCCCTAATTTTTTTATTTTAGGGGTATGGGTTCTGCAACCTGCCCCGACTTGACAGTCGTACGACTGTAATTTAGTTACAGTAGTACGACTGTAACGAAAAACCTACGACTGTAATTACAGTCGTGGTAATCAAGGCTTTTTTTTTTTTTTTTGAGACCCGGAAAATTCTGTGTTCACAATTATCTTAAAAAAAGAGAAAGAAATATGAATTAAATTGTATTATTATAATTAGTAAATAGATTAATAATGAAAGAAATTATATATGATAAAAAGTAAGAGAAACAACATTATTTCAATTAAACCAAACATGAATAGTAAAGTATGATTCCAGTTCTAATTACTTATATTGTTTTCATTCGTATTTCAATTTTGGAAGTGTAAACTAAATACCCCTAAAATATAGGTTATATTGTTACTGAAAATATAGGTAGAGTTTGAGAAGAATATGGTTTATTTTCCTATCATTTGTGGTTATTTTTAAAATATTGTAAAATATCCAATTAGATTTTTTCATATTTTCTTCCACACTTTCAAGTTTCTACTCAAATGTAATTCTATGGAGTAATAAAGAAAAGATTTGAAAAGGGAACAAAAAATCTCGGAGCAGATAGAATAGTCTTTTCGTAATCAGATCAAAGTGGGCTCCTATTTCCATGTTATCCAAACAGTCCTACGAATTCATCTTCTTAACTTCCTAAATTACCCTTACAACGGAAAATATATTTTGGTCTACATAGTAAAAAAAACAAAAGAGGATGAGATGGACAAAACAGAAAAGAAAATTGATCCAACGCTGCACATCAACTGACCCTAAACCCCTAACCGTCAGATCAACCATGGAGCCGTCGCTTGGATTGTCACACCCACAAGAAGAGCCAGGATTCTATGTACACAACACTACAATACAATAAATAACGATGACGTGGCAGTCTCACGGGTTCCAATATAAGAAGAGCCCACGCCTATAACGCCAAATTCACTCACACACACCCAGCAATTAGAGAGAGAGAGAGAGAGATATTTCAGATTTTCTCTCTCAAGCGTGTCTTGTGTGAGGTTTTAGGGTTTTTGAATTAGGGATTCACTTAGTAGGCGGCGAAGATGAGTGGCGAGAGATTGACCGGGAAGGTGAAGTGGTTCAATGACCAGAAAGGATTTGGGTTTATAACTCCCGATGAAGGTGGCGAAGATCTCTTCGTTCACCAGTCCTCGATCCGATCCGAGGGTTTCCGTAGCCTCGGTGAGAATGAAGAGGTTGAGTTTCAGATCGAACAGTCCGATGACGGCCGTACCAAGGCTGTAGATGTCACCGGTCCAGATGGAAATCCTGTTCAGGGATCTCGAGGCGGAGGATCCGGCGGTGGACGAGGAGGTCGTAGCTCTGGCGGAGGCGGCTACGGTGGTGGAGGGGGCGGCTACGGTGGAGGCTACGGAGGTGGCGGTGGCTATGGTGGCGGTGGCGGATATGGAGGCGGTGGCGGCAGAGGTGGTCGTTCTGGCGGTGGAGGCGGTGGTGGATGTTTTTCTTGTGGTGAGTCGGGACACATGGCTAGGGATTGCTCGCAAGGCGGAGGTGGTGGCGGTAGGTACGGTGGTGGTGGCGGTGGAGGTGATCGAGGAAACTGCTTCAACTGCGGTAACTCTGGTCATTTTGCAAGGGAGTGCCCTAACAGTAGCCGGTGAAGTGGAGAAGAGAGGGGTAAATTAGTAAAATGTGGATTCAAACTCACAATTTACTTGCTTTTCTCTCTTTCTTCATTTTAACTCTTTCTTATTAGTATGTTTCTTGATAAACCTAGCTCTTGTTTGGCAAATGGTTATATTATTATCCAGTATGTTGGCTTTCAAAGTTTTTTTGGGTTTTTCTTAATGGTTTCAAGTGACAGTCTTATTTCCTTATCTTTTTGGGTTTGTTCAATGTTTTGTGGGCTTAAGACTGATTAGGTTAGTTCAAATCGGTATGCTGGTGATAGGTCTTTGATGTAGGATCAGTAGAGAGAAACTGGTTTGAAGGGGACTTATTTAGCAATTTGTTCCCATTTGTATTCTCTCACTGTTTTTTAATATTTTCAATACACAGTATAAAATTATACATGCTGGTTTGGTCCTATCTTTATGTTGATTCTATGTTCTTGTTCATTCAGTTGTGGATTATTTTATTAGTAGATAAGATGCTTGATTATAATTAACTAATTAACCTTGAAAGAAATGCTCGGGTTTATCTTTGAGGAATAATATATTTTATTGATTATTATAATGGTGTGTTCAAATTGGATAAGTGGAAGATGGGTTGGCTTCAGACTTGAAAGACGTAAAGCTTTGGAAACTTGAATGGCCATCCATCATTTAATGAGAAGTACTGTTGTTTGGTCTCCTCATATGTATTAGTGGTCCATTTTTCATGTAAATAGACCTATTTTTGGCCCTATTTTTTGGAATTTTGGTATAACAATTAATACCAACGGCTCTTTGTTGTGTTTGTAACGTTGAATATGAATGTTAATGGGATGATTTTAATACATTGAGCTGTCTTTCTTTCTATTTTTGGACTCAACTTGAATTTTTCAAGTTGTAGCTATCTTCAATTGATAACTACAAATGACTAGACACAACATTAACAAAAAAACCATGTCATACTCAGAATGTTTTTTTTTTTTAATTGGCCCGTTCTGTAGATTAAGAAATTAATTAACTCAATCCATTGGTACAAGCAAGCGATAGACACTTGTTTCTTTTAACGGCCAAGGCATTGGATTATATTTTTGTTTATTGCTACTAATCTCTAGATGATTTTCCTTTATTCTTATTATCTTTTATTGATTATGAAATGTTTCATTCTTGTAAATACAAGGTTTTATTTGTGTAGAAAGAAAAAAAATTGGAGACCTTGAGAACTATTTGGAAGTATAAGTGTCACAACCTGCTATGAATTTTGAAAATTTAATGTTGTGTTTTTATTTCATTTTGGTTAGTTGTATGGATGAACAATCTATGCTGATTTTTTTTTTCTTACAATGTGCTTTTTTGGATTGAGTTAAATTAATGCTTCTCAACAGTGTAGTTTTATTTATTTATTTTTAAGCATTGGTTAATATGAATTCATGAATAATAGTGTTTTAAAGAAGGATCGAATAGTTTCTGATTAAAAAAGGATGGAATATGAAATCAATCATTTTGTTTGGTGTGATGATGATGGGGTTCTATAAATTATTTAATGAATCAACCTGCTATTTGTTCTCTTATATTTTTTTAATTAATCCAATAAATATTCCTTTGGGGTGTTCAGTCTTGTCGGACACCTTTGGGGTGTTCAATAGCTTTTTTCTTTTTTAAGTACTTAAAATAAAAGTTTTTAAGTGACTTTGGACTTCTAACGAAGACTATGATTTGTTCTTTATGAAATACAAATAGATAAATATCTACGGCAGACGACTGACTTCTGGTAAGCTAAATGCTAGGAGCTTACAACTTACAATGATAAAATAGCAAAAGCCCTATTTTGCTCGATCCTCCAATCGAATAAAGTACTGCTTTTCTCCTTAATTTTCTCCAACTCCTTTTCTTCCAAACATAAGACTTTCATTACTATAATTTTTTTTTTCTTTTGAACTGTTATAACTCTTATGACGCGTTTCAATAGAAAAAACTCATGATATGTTCGGTTTTAATGATATGTTGATTGTAGTGGGTTCTTTGCAAAACGGTTTTTTTAAATGAGCAATGCAAAACTGATTTAAAAATAGGTAAGCTTAAAATATATACACATTAAAATAATAAAAATCAACAAAAACTATAGGCCAAATACATACGTGACCCTTTCAACTTTAATTTTTGAGCCGCTTGGCCTCTTAAACTATTTTAACGACCTAACCCTTTATCTAAAAGCCAAATGCATACTTAGCCCCTTCAACTTTTATTTTTGAGCCGCTTGGTTTCCTTAACTATTTTAGCGATCTATCTAACCCCTCATCTATTTTAAAGTGATATTTTTCGACATTTAAATGCTGATGTGTCGTATTTCTTCCTCCTCTTGAGTTTAATTAATTGCTAGGAAATCTTCACTTTGTAATAGTTTGTAATATTAATTAGATAGAAGATAGTTTTCAGCGTGTGTGCTACATGTCTTTAGTGTCGGACGTGTGTAATGCATGGTACTCTGTTGTGTCTAGTTATGTTCACTCAAAAGTTTAAAAATACCACTTTAAAATAGATGAGGGGTTAGATAGGTTGCTAAAATATTTGAGGGGGACAAATGGTTCAAAAAAAAAAAAAAAAAAAAAAAAAAATTGAAGGGGCTACGTATGTATTTTACCTTTAAATAAGGAATTAGATAGATCACTAAAATAGTTGAGAGGGCCAAGCGGTTTAAAAATTAAAGTTGAAGGGGCCGCATATGTATTTGGTAAAAACTATATGTAGTTGTATTAACATTTCTGGAATAAAGGTTGCGTTGTTCATGTGTATTGGAAGATTTACACAGTGATCGTCCTTTAGATAAATTTCAAAGCTAGAAGAAAGCAGTACTTTAAAATTGGTCTTAAGTCCATTTCACCCTCTAAAACCACTTTTTGATAACTCAATCCAATCCCTCAACTGTTTAAATTATGAATTTAGTCCCTTATTTATTCAATTTTGAGTTTAACGTTTCCTATAACGGATGATATTTAGAGATTGTGAGCTACGTGTTAACTACTGTTATACTCTTCACATTAACGCACTGATGTTATCCATTATAAGAAGCATTTTATTCAAATTTGAATAGTTAAAGGACTAAATTCGTGATCTCAATAATTGAAAGACTGAATAAACTTTTACGGAACGATTAAGGGAGGAAAGTGTGCTTAAGGCCTCTAAAACTTATAATCAAGTTTGAAAAAATTGGTACATGTTTTGTAAATATATATTTTACGTACTTCACTGATATTTTTGTTTTAGATTTGTTGGTGGGCTTGTGAATTTTTTAGGCTAGTGGCAATCAAAAGGGAAAAAAAAAATAAAAGGAAATTACACTATAAGTCAAAATTTTAAAGGAAAAATCAACTAAATGTCAGTATTTAGAACGAAATTAGCTAGAAATGAATAGGTTACAAACTAATTAACAACTAATCAAATATATTGTATAAATTAGATAAATGTCAATGAGATTGGAATAAAGAAATTCCTAAAATATTGGATACAGATTTTACAATTTAATGACATAATTAAATAAGCATTATATTGAGTAGTTAATATGGGAATCAATTAATTAATGTACAAAAGCCTACCAATTAAGTCAATCGAATTTAAATAAGATTTTAATTTTGCTTTTTGTGCATCCTACTTAGTTAACCACACTATTATTACATAATAAAAAGAAATCAAATCATTTCGAGATTAAATCAATAGTACATTGCACTACGGAAATTCAACTGAATAATATCAATTTTAATTGCAATTTGATGTCGTTGTTGCAAAATCATATTAATTGAAATATCAACCAAATTTTTTTTTGACGTAAAATAACCGAACAATATATAAAAAAAACAAAAAAACAAAAAAACAAAAACACAATCATAAAGAATAACCATATCAAGAAATATATTTTTGTAATATTCAGGTATACTATTAATAATCCATAAACAGACTAACAATATACTACAGTATAATCAAAACATAATCAATAAAATTAACAAAAATAAATAATAACTATATGAAGAAATGAGATACTTATATAATCTTAAAATATACTACTAGATGTAAGCGCCGGAATTTTGCTTCTTAAAAATAAAAAAGTATTGTCGTATGACTTTAACTACAGTCATACGACTGTAGATCACGGCAGGTGAGCCAACCCATACCCTAAAAGCAGAGAAAGAAAGAGAAAAAGGAGAGGCCGAACAGAGAAACAGAAAGGAAAAAGAAAGAAAAAGGAGAAAAGAGAGAAAAGGGAAAGAAGAAAAGAAACAAAGAAGAGGAAGGGAAGAACTGATCATCAGAAACCCTTGCATTTGGAGATTTTGGACCCAAAAGCTCTCAAACCCTAACTCAAGGAGAAAAATTCGAATTTTAGTGGATTGGAGCGACGCCAGGGGTCAATCCTACGGTAGACGCACGCCAAACAGGTAGACACTCCTTTCCCCCTTTCTTTTACAAGCTTTCTGGGTGATTGGTGTGGTTTGTGCCATTTCTATCTATTTTCTGTGTTTTCCATTTCTGGAAATCAAGAATAGTCGTGCGACTGTTCTTGAGTTTGATGAACAGTCGTACGAGTGTTCTTGATTTCCAGGTGATTTTCTTTCCAGTTTGCTTCAAATAAGATTTTGGTGAGATTCTGACTTTGGAACGGTTACAGTCTAGCGACTGTAGTTACAGTCACACGACTGTAACGTGGTTTCCAGAATCAGAATTCCCATTTTTGATCCCCAAAAATTCCCAAAAATCCATAAAAATTCAGAAAACCCCAAAAATCATCAAAATAAATTTTGTTGTGTGCATTCACGACCATAGATTCAATTTCCTGTAAAATTACATTTAGAACAATCCAAAGATGGAGGCACGGTTCTCTCGAAAACCGACCCACCTCACATGTTAAAGTTAATTAAACAGGCAAAATTGTTTTAAAAAATGAATTTCTCACAAAACCAAATTACAGAGACGTTTCAAAACGTTTTCCAGGTCTAATCGGGCCTGCTAGCCGAGCCAACCCGGTTATCCCCTAAATGCATACCCCCAATTCTTAATTTCCCAATTCTGTCTGTTTGAGTCCAATTTGTGGCATGCGGTAAATTGTGCTAACCCTCTGTTTTGCAGGTTTTAATTTCTTTTATTTTTATTTTGATGTATTTAATAGATTAATAAGTGTATCCTAGGCGATTGTATTTTTCTAGATTCTCGTGTATTTTAGGCGGTTGTAAAGTGAGGCTGAGAGTCTTTTTACATTTTATTCGATCGGGTTGTAATAATTTAATTATTTACAATTTTACCTTAACCTGTATGCACGCTGTATGTCTTTTTATATTCAATAAAATTGACTTTAGAATTTAAAATACCATTTGAGAACATTGACAATATTTACTTTAATTAGACACGAAATAAGGGACTTGTCCGGACCCAAATCTCTGGATAGTGTAGTAGCCGTTCGTCCGGTTCAGCTGCATTATAAATTTCCCGGTTGAGCTGAGTCGGATGGCGACTCTACAATATTCATTGAGACTTAGGTCTCGGTTCTTTTAAGAATTAATTCCATTTATTTTTCAAAACCGATTTTCCATTATAAAAACCCCACGCGAGGGAGGGGCCCGCCCGAGATCGTGGCGCCCCTTCCGAAAGGGAGTCTCACGTTCCGTCGAAAACGTCGTCCGCTCACAGTGGCGACTCCGCTGGGGATTTCTTCAAAATTTTTTCAAAAACTTAAAAGAATTTGACAAGCCCTGAAAAGTGTCTAATTAAAATAAGGTGGGTGATTCTCGATTGGTATTTCATTTTGCATTCTTAGCTAGACATGCTTGCATTAGATTTAGTATCCATTTTCAGCCCGGTAGATTGTTGAAGTGTTGCCTTTGTTCCTCATGGTCTTAGGGGCATGGATACGAAACACCACCCATAGCCTCGTACGAACCCCTTCGTTCGGACCCTTGAGTGGGGAGAAGTGAGGAGTATATTTTGCTATGGGAACCTTGATTTTAACCTGACTTGGACCGAACTCATATAGGCAGCCGTAGTTGGATTCCCCTAGGACACCAAAATATTTGTGTGAATAAAAATAAAATCGCACCTTCATCACCCCCAGCTGGTGATCGAAGTGAACCCCACCTAAGACTCGGTTAGAATTTTTGAGACCGTAAGGTTGGATGAATTCGTTTTATGTGCTCCGTGTTTCTCACCATCACCATCTAAGCGTGCATAACATACTATAATCACCATTTTCCATACATAATCAACATTTTCCATACATAAAATATTTTTGTGTGATATTAACCCACATTTTCATGCAGCTACATGCATTTTATTTTCATGTGGAATCATTAAATCATCCGCTTGCCATTCATACTAACCATCTCTTTTTCAGCCATAACATTAAATTTGTGTGATTAGCATTTTTCAAATAGCATACATAACATCATTATGTGTGTCATGCGCTCTAACCACGTTTTTATGCAGCCATTTACATTTTGTGTGTCATAAGCATTCACGAAATATCACCTAAATTAAACTAGGGGCATTCCAAGGACGCCCACCATGATCATATCATTCCATCATATATCGGGTATCCTAAAATACCCGTGTTCTGCCGTTGCACCTGATTGCATTCGGCCATTCCACCAAATTATTTCATTCAATAGAGACCACAATGGTCCTAGGTATATTTTCGTGTGACAATCCACACGATGCATTTCATGACATCATATCCATCCATCATAAATATTATATAGTACTGTGATCCACATCGGGTTACTTCATGACATTACTACATTATTCAAGGCGCTCTCCGAGTGCTGGATTAGTACGCATTTAGGGGCATTTCATAACACCCCAAATCATAAAAGGTGTTCTCTGAACGCCGAGTTTCTGTCCATGTCTCCTATGGCACATGACTTTCTTACAACATCATTTCATTTCATATGCTCAAAAGCATCAGAACTCTGTCTATGGCCGGTCCCATGCGACCATTTCATATCATCTCATAGACCTACAAAGCGTCGAACTCCGTCCGTGTGTCGGTACACACGTGACCATTTCACGAAATTCATTAGGTGCCCCAAAAGTGCCGAACTTCTGTTTATGTGGCAGTCCACATGTAACATTTTTTCATAGCATTGGGTGTTCTTGGAATGTCCAAAATAAATAAAAATAATAATAAAAATAAGGGAATCACCCTCATTATCTCATGATGTACATCTCATTCATCCATCAAACGTTCAAGCATTCCACAAGCACCAATGACTTTACCGCCTGCATTAAGTTATTTAAGTGTTCCAAAAACGCTAGAAACTTCATCAAGCCCCTTAAGTCTTCCATAATCATTAGAAACCTCATCCTTGTGTCCCGTACACATAAGCTCCAAATATCTTCTCGTGTAAGATAAGCTCTACACGTACTACTCCAAATCTCTTTCTGTGCAAGACAAGCTCTGCACGTACCACTTTACACTCTACACTTCCTCCCCGTATAAGACAAGCTCTACACGTATCGCTCCAAATCTTTTCCCGTGCAAGACAAGCTCTGCACGTACCGCATCAAACTCTACCCGTCCTCCCCATGTAAGACAAGCTCTACACGTACCGTTTCAAATATCTTCTCGTACAAGACAAGCTCTGCACGCTTCCTCCCCGTGTAAGACAAGCTCTACACGTATCGCTCCAAATCTTCCCATGCAAGACAAGATCTGCACGTACCTCATCAAACTCTACACATCCTCCCCGTGTAAGACAAGCTCTACACGTATCGCTCCAAAATATCTTTCTGTGCAAGACAAGCTCTGCACACTTCCTCCCTGTGTAAGATAAGCTCTATATGTACCGTTCCAAATCTCTTCCCGTGTAAGATAAGCTCTGCACGTACCGCATCAAACACTACATTTCTTCCCTGTGTAAGATCCGCTCTACACGTGCCGCTTTAAATATTAACTCTCCTCCCTTGTAAGATACGCTCTACACGTAAGCGCCTCGTAAGTATCACCTTGCTTCGATCCGTGGACACCCTGTGTGTCATTTTATCCATGTGGTGTATATTTATACGCCACGCTCTCCTTCAGCGCATATCATCATCAACAGCATTCACTGCATCTTGCATGTCTCCATTCTTGGTTTTGTGTGCACTTGACTAATTAGAGTTGCATAACTTGACATGGCATCACGTCACTCATTCACACATACATCATTCATTAACTTGGTATCCTCTGTGCGCATGCCCCGGTAGATGCTGACAAGTGTTTTTATCAGGGGAGAAAAGGGAAGTAGTCTTGGGGAATGGCTAGCCCAATGAACTTTAACAGCATAACAGATGTTGTGGATGATTATGTTGTTTCATCACGATTCTGAAAGGCGGTCAGGGATGAGGTGGCGACAATGTTGAAGGAGTTGCTAGGAGATGACTTTGACAAGGTAGAAAAGCTGACGGCTAGGTGTTCTGAATTGGAGGCACACGTGACAGAGCTTGAAGGAGTAATAAAAGGATGGATTGGCGAAGCAGAATCAAAGTCCCCCTCAAAGCGAATACTGACATTGGTTCACAACAAACCAGGGGTTCACTCCCCAAGGGTGATGGAAAGGGCATATCCCCATGGGTTATTTCGTTGAGCAGATTATTTGCCAAATGTAGGAACGGCGGTCTCTTGAGTTCTCTGAAGCCGTTCGAGAACCCAGTTGAGACAGACAAAGGCAAGTTCTGTTCCTATCATGTGACAGTGGGCACCACACAAACGACTGCAAGCAACTGCTGAAAGCTATTCGACAACTGATCGCTGACGGGAAAATGGTCAAGCCACCCTTGAAGCCCAATGTCTAGAGCAATCCTTTGCCCAGCTTTGACTAGTCCAATCGAAGTAGGCAATGCAGCAGTAAAAGAAGACCCTCCGCATGTGGAGGATGTTAATTATTTTGATGTATCTATTTTGTTCTTTATCTTAGTTTGTGAACAATGCAGCCCACAAGGCCTTTAATATTATGTAATTTGGTTTCAATTATTTGTGTGATATTTTCCTGGACGGAACACTGTGCATGCATACAAACATTCATTTAATGTCTTTAGCATACATGACACATTATCACGTGAAATGAACCTAAGGATAGATGAGCATCCAAAATGATATCCGTTCTGAAAGACCTCATGACTGATAAGAGAAAGGAAAGAAAAATTGCAAAATACCTAAAAGCTTGTGAAGACCTTCGCCTAGTCCTATGACAACACATCTAGAGATCGACAAAGGATCGCAAGATGCAGCATTACACAGAATCCGAAAGACAAGCCCAGCCAAGCGCAAGTTCCGTAGTAAATGAAAAAACGGGGGCGCCAAGCTCCAAAATAAAACTGCATTTGAATCATATAATGTTTTGCACCATATCATCCCCGATAATAGAACGCAAGTTCTGGGGCAATGGTGCAATCATTCCAGAAGAGGCATCATGCATCGTCTCCGCACCACCCATAAGCCAACAGGATAGTACAAGCAGCTAACAAGTACATCAAAAAGGTGTTGCCAAATATGGCATCTATCTGCAAAGGCTAAGTTAGCATGCTACCATTTGTCTCGCAAATACACTGAATTGATGCAAGAATAATATTAAGGAGATGATGCAGCCATCAACCTGCAGAATTGAAGCGGTCCTATCGAGAAAGACAGAGACCAAGTCGTCAATCCCTTCAATCGGGACAGGCTCAGGTTCCAAAAAAAAAAAGAGAGAGTTCGATGGATTGAAAATAAGGAAAGCAATCCATGCAAAATTTAGGACAATGAGGCGAGCACCACCGGCAGGAAAATCCGCAAGGACCAGTTGGTGGCAGTCGTGGGTTCGGTCGAGACGGATACCATACTCATCTTGTCCTTAATTTCATTTCATATATAATGTGCATTATGATAAAACATTATCAATGAATGAATGAATGAATGCCTTGCCCTGTTCATTTAAATATCCCAAGTTTTGCCTGAAATTGAATTCACATCATGCATCATATATGGCTATACACCTGTGAGCTTCAACAACAGCGATGGAACAACCAAGTCCAAGACTTTCCACAATCGTCTCATCACCAAAGGGACAACAAAGCAAGCGGGCATGGTGATGCTTCAATTAATTCCCGGTTATTGTTGACCTGTACTGAATTAGAAGTCTTCATCTTTAAAAAAAAAAAGGAAAAAAGAAAAGAAAAGAGAAAAAAAGAGCTCACTGAGGTGAAAACCAAAAAGGCACCTCAGGAAAAAGTTAGAGCGGCTCGCTAAGTTGAAAACCTACATTGGATAGTTTAGGCAAAAGTTAGAGCATCTTAAAAAAAAAAGAGCTCGCTGAGGTGAAAACTGAAAAGGCGCCTCAGGCAAAAATTAGAGCAGCCCGCTAAGCTGAAAACCCATATTGGGCGGTTTAGGCAAAAGTTAGGGCATATGAAAAGCTTGATAAGGTGAAAACCGAAAAGGCGCCTTAGGAAAAAGTTAGAGTAGCTCGCTAAGTTGAAAACCCACTTTGGGCGGCTCAGGCAAAATTTAGAGCACTTCCAAATCCATGAAGCCTAGTGGCAAAGAAGGCAAAACCTCTCTGTCATTCCCCCAGCAGGAACATTCCATCAATCTCCAACAAGATCCTCTGTATCATTTCTCAACGACATCGTTGCCAATAACAGCATCACTTTATCACTTTATCTCCAACAATCATTGTACTTCCTTGTTGGCCGTCATATATCCCTGG
Source organism: Euphorbia tirucalli (assembly GCA_039660915.1). NCBI lineage: Eukaryota > Viridiplantae > Streptophyta > Magnoliopsida > Malpighiales > Euphorbiaceae > Euphorbia > Euphorbia tirucalli. Next base: position 22,562,618 of record CM077639.1, read on the forward strand.
CAGGAGCGCAAGGGTTACATTGCACCTGAAATTTTGCTTCCCCAGCTATGGCCGATCAATCGCACAACATATCTTCCCCAGCAAGAACTTAGACTGTCAAGATCGAGCAAATGGCGCGACATGCATTTTCAAAAGTGCATTTGCATATACATGCATTCAAAACATACACGCATATATGCATATATCACAAACATACCCATCATTATCATCGGGCTATTTCGAACCAGGATCACTCTCAAAACAGAAATGGCACAACGTCGGGGCATCCATTGGACCCTAAGCGTCAGCGCAAATCCAAATCGCAACATATCAAGTCTCCAAGGGGCAAAACAATCAAGCCGTATTTATCCTTGATCGAAGGGGCAAAAATTTTTGTTTCCAAAATTATCCATCAAGGGATAAATACTCATTCCCCAGCCAACACAAAAATTATCACTCCTAAAGTTATCCTTCTCTTCATTCAAGCCAGATTTTAAGCCCTTGAACTTCATTACATTCAAGCATGGTTTTAGATCCTTGAACCTCTTATTATTGCAAGTCCACCCAATTCCAGTAAGATTTCAAATCGTCAAAAATCCATCAATCCATCTTCCTTTGCCTTGGGTAACATAGACCCAATATCGGCTTAACCACATTCCACCTTTCTTGCCTCGAGTAACCTAGACCCGATATCGGCTTATTTCTTCCTCAGTTTTGCCTCGGGTAACTTAGACCCGATATCGGCTTATTTCTTCCTCAGTTTTGCCTCGGGTAACCTAGACCCGATATCGGCTTATTTCAACGGTGGGTTCTTTCCTGTGTCTGCGGTGCTTTAAGTCGTGTTTCTCAAATTCACATAAGCTATCCCAGACTAAGATCAGGTAATGAATTTGATCACGCGAGGGGCAGCTGTAAGCGCCGGAATTTTGCTTCCTAAAAAAAAAAAGTATAGTCGTACGACTTTAACTACAGTCGTACAACTGTAATCAAACTACAGTCGTACGACTGTAGATCACGACAGGTGAGCCAACCCATACCCTAAAAGCAGAGAAAGAAAGAGAAAAAGGGGAGGCTGAACAGAGAAACAGAAAGGAAAAAACGAAAGAAAAGGGAGAAAAGAGAGAAAAAGGAAAGAAGAAAAGAAACAAAGAAGAGGAAGGGAAGAACTGATCATCAGAAACCCTAGCATTTGGAGATTTTGGACCTAAAAGCTCTTAAACCCTAACTCAAGGAGAAAAATCCGATTTTAGTGGATTGGAGCGACGCTAGGGGTTAATCCTACGGTAGACGCACGCCAAACAGGTAGACACTCCTTTCCCCCTCTCTTTTACAAGCTTTCTGGGTGATTGGTGTGGTTTGTGCCATTTCTATCCATTTTCCACATTTTCTATTTCTGGAAATCAAGAATAGTTGTGGGACTGTTCTTGAGTTTGATGAACAGTCGTACGACTTTAGTTACAGTGGTACGAGTGTTCTTGATTTCCAGGTGATTTTCTTTCCAATTTGCTTCAAATAAGATTTTGGCGAGATTCTGACTTTGGAACGGTTACAGTCTCACGATTGTAATTTACAGTCGTATGACTGTAGTTACAATCGCACGACTGTAACGTGGTTTCCAGATTCAGAATTCCCGTTTTTGATCCCCAAAAATTCCCAAAAGTCCATAAAAATTCAGAAAACCCCAAAAATCATCAAAATGAATTTTGTTGTGTGCATTCACGACCATAGATTCAATTTCCTGTAAAATTGCATTTAGAACAATCCAACGACGGAGACCCGGTTTTCCCGAAAACCGACCCACCTCACATGTTAAAGTTAATTAAACCGGCAAAATTGTTTTCAAAAATGAATTTCTCACAAAACCAAAATACAGGGACGTTTCAAAACGTTTTCCAGGTCTAATCGGGCCGGCTAGTCGAGCCAACCCGGTTATCCCCTAAATGCATGCCCCCAATTCTTAATTTCCCAATTCTGTCTGTTTGAGTCCAATTTGTGGCGTGCCGTAAATTGTGCTAACCCTCTGTTTTGTAGGTTTTAATTTCTTTTATTTTTATTTTGATGTATTTAATAGATTAATACGTGTATCCTAGGCGATTGTATTTTTCTAGATTCTCGTGTATTTTAGGCGGTTGTAAAGTGAGGCTGAGAGTCTTTTTACCTTTTATTCGATCGGGTTGTAATAATTTAATAATTTACTATTTTACCTTAACCTGTATGCGTGCTGTATGTCCTTTTATATTCAATAAAATTGACTTTAGAATTTAAAATACCATTTGAGAACATTGGCAATATTTACTTTAATTAAACACGAAATAAGGGACTTGTCCGGACCCAAATCTCTAGATAGTGTAGCGGCTCCGGTTCAGCTGCATTATAAATTTTCCGGTTGAGCTGAGCCGGGTGGCGACTCTACAATATTCATCGAGACTTAGGTCTCGGTTTTTTTAAGAATTAATTCCATTTATTTTTCAAAACCGATTTTCCATTATAAAAACCCCACGCGAGGGAGGGGCCCGCCCGAGATCGTGGCTCCCCTTCCGAAAGGGAGTCTCGCATTCCGTCGAAAACGTCGTCCGCTCACACTAGTAATCCATAAGAAAACTAATAATAAGCAAGCAAGCGATGATGTGGAAATTTCAAGAAAATGACAAAGAAAATTGTAATAGAAACCGATGGTGAAGAAATAAAGAATGGAATCCGATAGGGAAGAAACAAAGGACTAAAGCAAATTGAAGATGGCCATAAGAGAGATATGGGATAAAAGGAAATAGAGATGATGAAAAGGAAGTTAATTTTGGCTGTGGAATGGAGAATGATTCAGTTTTCATAAAAAGTTCAACTCCACATTTTTGTTCGATTAAATAATAGATTTTTATTAAAAGAAAAAAAGATCAAAGAAAAATGATTCATCAGAAGAAATAACCATACATTGCAGGCATAATTCAATTGACCAAAAAAAAAAAAAAAGGAAAAATTGTTAAAGACTATATAAAGATCTTGAAATCACATGATATAGTGAAAGCACAATTTGTTGTTTGAATAATTCGAAAGAGAGAGAAAGGAGAATTAAAAAAAGAGAGCATAAAGAATGACAAGGAAGGAAATAAAAAATAAAAAAATCCAATCTTAATGTATTAAATATATTTTTCTCAATTAAAATTTCTAAAGCTTAAATCTTGGCCATTGGTTTGTAGGGAGGGCTAAGATTAACCCAACATTTCTCTACAGTTTGACACTTAATGATAGAGAATCTGAATCCATATTAAACGAGGAATAATATATTTATAAGTTATTTAACATTATTTAAAAAAAAAAACTTAAATACAGCTAATTCCATAAAATTTATATATTGACTAATAATTAGATATTTTGGTGATCAGTTGACATCTAGCTAATTTTGGTTAAAGATTGATTGTTAATTAATTAATTATGGGTTGATATTTAAATAGATAAGTGTCAATTAATGACTAAAATTATATAATTTTTTCAATTTTAAGACTATCTATAATTAAGTCAATCAATTTTTTGAAATTTATCAAGTCAACACAAACGCATCAAACTACTATATCTCTATTTAATATTTGTCACTTGTAAATAATTCTTAAAAATAAAAATCCCCATTATCCGATGAGTAATCTGTCAAAATTCCTATTGTCATGGCAATTAATCCTTTAATTATCTCCTACTTTTCCTCCATTTCTTACGTTTTTTCTAATGTTATCAAAACTAGAACGGTCGGTTCGACCAGTTTAATCGCGACCGATCAGTTTGATACAAAATAGCGGTTTGAGAGAAAACTGGCACTGAATGGTTTGAACCGTTAAAAATTGAAAAACCAGCAAACCAGTCAGAACCCGGTTTCATCTACAAATCCTTTTAACCAGTCGAAAAAAAAAAGAGAAGAGAAGAAATAAAGTGGAGATGACAATTTCAAACAACAGAGACAAAAGATCTAAAGAAATAACAGTCTCAAAAAGGTTTGGCAATGAAGAAATGGAATTTGGATTTTCTTTTATGGGTCACCAGTAGTAGGCATGTAAGAGGGGAAGAAATTGATTAAAGAAGAGAGGAAGAGAGCAAAAGGGGCGGCCAAAATGAAAAGTGAGGGAAAGTTTAGTTATTTTTTTGTTTCTATACTTAGAGTTAGTAACAGGGGTGTAGATTTTTGGACTTTGGGCTTTGCAATGCAATAAAATTGAAACAATAAATATGTAATTAAGATTGATATTAGTTTGTAATATGAAAAAATTTATTGAAATATATATTATAAGATAAATTTAGTTTCGTTTCATAAAAGTAAAATATTTTATCAAAAATAATAAATGAGCTATTTATATAATTGGAATATATATTTATATATTTATGTTGAACAATAATATTTTAAAAAATATACAAATTCGGTTAAACCTCCGATAAAACCAGTTGAACCAATTAAACCATGAACCAATAGTTTTTCTTATTCGTTGTCCGGTCCGATTTTAATAACATTGGTTTTTTCTTATCTTTTCCAATATTTTTTTTTTTTAATTCCTATTAAGTTCCATAATTACTTCTACATAGCTTTTCTTTTTCCTTTTCTTTCTTGTTCTTTAATCTTTTATATTTTTTTTGGGTCTTACGATGCAAAATGATTTTTTTTCCTCTTTTATTGAGTTAAATGTAAATTATAAATTCTTTGATAATTTATATGTTTACATTTTTTTACTGAAATTTATATTTTACTTTAATATTGGCTCACAATGTATAATTGAGGGTGTATTAATTATATATTTATAGTGAGTTCAAAGAATATTGAATGTATATTGAAAATTTATTAGCATTTCAACTTTATTTATTTATCTTTTTTATTCAATGTGTATTAGTTATATATCTATAATGAATTGGTAGAATATTGAATGAATATGCATCATAAGTTGCAAAATTTCAGTTGATTTGATATATATTTTCATAGCATTGTTCATATTATTAGATGACTCTAAAACATATTATGTCTTTATTTTAATATTTTATATATATATATATATATTACTTATTATGGTTTAAAATATATGTTGCATGTGTATTTGTTGCATATTTGGATCATTTATATTTATTCTATATGTACTCAATATATATTTAAAAATCATTAATATTTTCTTTATAGTAGACATTTGGTAATTTATGCATAATATACTATGAATATACCAAATATATTGGTTAGGTATCTGCAAAGAACTCAAAGTTAAATACATACTAAATATCCTATCAAGTAATACAATTATATAATATACGATGAATATATAACTAATGTGCATATAATATATTAATTGTTTATTTAAGATTTGAAGTATTCAGTTTATGTAAATATAAGTGTCTACTAAATTGCAAATAATATACTACAACTTTATGATTAATACAGGAAAAAAATACCAAATTTAATTACTATTTTAATAATATACGATAATGCATATTTGTTTTATAATAGATAATTCAATAAATTAATTATTTAATGTATATTGTTATCCTTTGTATTACCATCCATTTCTATTTTGTAGGTTGTATATAGGTTGACATAAATTGAATAGAGTGATAAGATTTTGATTTTGATTGAATCCCTTGTTAATGGTTCACTTTGTTGTAATATATTTTGTTGGAAGACTAAAGTACTAGATCGAATTTTAATATTTTTCCCCTTGATGTAACCGTCCTAAATGATATTTTTGTAATGATATATAAGCAAAAATATTCTCCGAGAATTACCATATTCTAATAATCTAAGGTTAGTAGAGTTAACCATGTAAGCTAAGCTAATAGAAAGAGATACCAGGTTTGATTTCTGTTAGCATATTAATTAGCATATTACTTGAGTTTATTTTACTAACTCACCGGGTCATACTAGTTTCGATTAGTATTGAAAGGGGTTAGTTAGTAAATAAACTCAGTTAGTGTGTCAATTAATAAATATATAGCACTCATTTTTGTAGTAATTTCCAGAATTATTTTGGTTTCTTGGTTGTTACAGATTAGTTATAACAGCTTATGAATGGGCGGGAAAAAGGAAGTTGTTGGGCCTTTATTTCCTTCTTTCTTTTATGGGCCTTATACTCTTATGTAAGAGTTGTTGACCATCTGTAATGTGACAATTGAATTAATTCCAAATAAAAGAAACTTCACTCTTTCATTCTCTTTCATTCTCTTCGTTCCATATGGTATCAGAGCTGTAGGTGCTCTACCGGCGACGGCGATGGCGCGCAAACAGAGGAGAAAAGTGATTGAGGTTCCACAAGGAGAAGCTTTTCCCGACGAAGTGACTGAAGAAGAAGAAGGAAGTGATGCAAATCCAGTTTCAGTAGATCGAGATTTTCAGCGCCAAAGAGGAATAGATCCAAACTATCCTGGTATGAACAATTTTACATCAATTCCTAATTTGATTCAGATGCAATCGACTGATAATCCAGGGGCAAATATTGTTAATCTGCAATTGAATAGGAATAATTACATTGCTTGGAGAAAGGCTATGATTAGGGCACTTTGTGTCAAAGAGAAAAGTGATTATGTGTTAAAAGATACTATGGTTCCAGAAGAAGGATCTCCTGGCTATATGCAATGGTTAAAGGCAGATTGTTTGGTGACATCTTGGTTGATTAATAGCATGACCAAAGATGTAGCTGAGGGATTTCAATATGCATATACTTCAAGAGAGTTATGGTTAGATTTGGAGCATAGATTTGGAGGGAGTAATGGACCTATGCTATATCAAATACAGAGAGAAATTAGCTTACAAATCTAAGGAAACTTACCAATTATGCAATACTACAATAAACTGAAGAAGTTATGGGATGAGTTGAGTTTTTTTGTCTCCAATGCCGAGTTGTCAGTGTGGATTTGTACGAAATTGTGTATGCAATGCATTCCAGAGAGTGGCAGATCAGAGAGAAGAAGTGAAGCTGATGCAATTTCTCATGGGACTTAATGAGACTCATGAACATGTCAGAAACCAAATATTGTTGATGGATCCACTTCCCACCATTAACAAGGCATACTCAATTTTATTAAAAGTGGAAAAACAACAGGAACTGACTGCTGTAACACACACAATGGATTTTGCTCATTTTGTTCAGGCAGAGAAGTAGAGTACCAAAGGAAAGGAAAAAAAACTTATGCTGAAATAAAGGCGGAGAAGGCAAATCTGAAGTGTGAACATTGCGATGGAACTGGCCACACCAAAGCAAATTGTTTCAAGATTATTGGATATCCTGATTGGTATAAAGGTCCAAAATCACAACAAACCACAACTAATTCAAAATTCAATAAAGCAAATGCAGTCTATGCAGGAGGTGAACCTTCGAAACAAGCCACACATATGACTTCTTCTGCTGATTACGAAGTTCAATCTGAGTTTTTTGACCAGCAGCAAATGGCTTATATGGTGCAAGAAATGTACAAAGCTTTCAAATGCAAGGGTGCTGCAATTTCAGATTCACCAATACAGAATCCTGACTTCACAACATTTGCAGGGTTCTTTAGTAAGAACAACCTCAACACTAAATTTGTTTCTGATTTGGCATATTGTTGGATTCTCGATAGTGGTGCAACCATACATATGAGCCTAAGAAAGAAATGGTTCTCTGATTTTACAGTATTACGGATGCCACATCAAATAGTGTTACCAACTGGTACTGTTAAATTGATTAATACAGTTGGTATAGTACCTTTATCCAACAAATTTTAGTTAGAAAGGGTTTTATATGTTCTGGACTTCAATTACAATTTGTTATCTGTGGGAGCATTACTTAAGCAATTCAATATTGAAGTGAATTTTCAACAAACTTATTGTTGTCTACAGGATAAGGAAACTCGTGAAGTTATGGCTGTGGGGTGGATGGTTGATGGTCTTTACTTACTGGATAAAAGTTCCTTTTCTACAGCTGAAATCACAAAATGTTATCAATTGTGTTTTAGCAGTACTTTGAATTCCCAAACAGTTGATATATGGCATGATAGGTTGGGTCATGAATCTTTTGATGTTTTGTCTCACATAAATAGTATAGAGTTACAAAATAATTCCTCTACTTGTGTTGTTTGTCCTTGTGCAAAACAACATAGATTTTCTTTTACTCGAAGTCATACTTCTACTAATGCCAGGTTTGATTTGTTATATGTTGATATTTGGGGTCCTTATAAAATCCCAACTTATAATGGAGCAAGATACTTTTTGACAATAGTAGATGATTACACATGCCTAACTTGGCTTATTTTGCTAGCATCTAAACAGCAAGTCCCTGCTGCTTTGGAAAATTTCTTCCAACATATTTCTTATCAGTATGACACACATGTTCGAGTAATAAGAAGCGATAATGGTTCTGAATTTGTGAATATGACTTGTACAAATTTGTTCAAAAAGCTTGATATTTTTCATCAGCGCAGTTGTGTATATTCTCCCCAGCAGAACGGTGTTGTGGAGTGCAAGCACAGACACCTCTTAGAAATTGCACGGGCAATCATTCTCAAGTTTGGTTTGCCAATTGAATATTGGGAAGAGGCACTTCTTATGGCTGTCAGTATTATTAATGTCTTACCATCCAGGTTATTAAATTGGGAATCCCCATATTTCAGATTTCATGGATCTCTTCCTGATTACAGCCGTTTTTCGTATTTTTGGTTGTTCCTGTTTTTACACAGATTTACACCCACACAAGGACAAGTTGGCACCACAAGCTCAGGCTACTGTATTCTTGGGTTTTGAATAGGGTAAAAAGGGATACAAGGTATTGGATTTGACAACCAGGAAAATTGTTGTTTCCAGATATGTTTCTTTTCTCGAGTAAAATTTTCCTTTTCATTCTTCTTCGACTTCTTCTAATATTTCTCCTCACTCTACTGATGATTCACTTGATGTGGGAGTTACGCCTTCTAATGCTGATTTATCTGTTGTAGCAGATGCTTCTTTCCTTCTCCGCTCAAACAGGGCTGTTAAACCACCTGGCTGGTTACAGGATTATGCAACTTGTGCCAGAATTACTGATATTTCTCATGCTTGTTCTCCTTCTCATGCTGTTTTTTTGGCTCAGATTATGCCTGTGCAGGAACCTGCTAATTACCATGAAGCAAAACACGATCCAGCTTGGGTTAAGGCAATGAATGCTGAACTTGATGCTTTGGAGTTGAATCACACCTGGGAGCTAGTTCCTTTGCCTCCAGGTAAGAAACCTCTTGCTACTAAATGGGTTTATCGGGTCAAGTATAAATCCAATGGCGAGGTTACTGTTCGATTGTTCCTTACTATTGGGGTAGCAAAAGGTTGGGTTATTGAACAAATTGATGTTAATAATGCTTATCTTCATGGTTTCATTGATGAAGAAATATATTTGCAACCTCCTTTGGGGTATTTCAAAGCTGAAAAAGGTAAAGTTTGTCACTTGATCAAATCATTATATGGCCTTAAGCAAGCCGGGAGGCAATGGCATAAAGAAATTTCGAGTCAATTGATTGCTTATGGTTTTATTCGGTCTAAACATGATCACTGTCTTTTTTTGAAGAAAAACAGGGATTCTTTTTTAGCTCTCTTGGCTTATGTTGATGATATTCTTTTGATGGGGTCCCATTCGGATGAGGTACGGGCTGTAAAAGATTATCTACACTCCTTTTTTACTATTAAGGATCTTGGTCCAGCTCATTATTTTCTTGGCATTGAGTTAGATGAAACTTCAAATGGTATTTTGTTATCTCAAACTAAATACATAAATGATTTGTTGCTTGATGCTGGGTTGCAGGACTGTAAAGCAGTTTCTAGTCCTATTTTACCTGCTGTTACTCTAATAGATTCTAGTCCTTTAATGTCAGATGCTGGTCCCTACCGCCGCCTTGTTGGCCGCTTACTTTACTTGGGCTTTTCTCGTCCTGACATTTCTTATGCTACCCAATAGTTGAGTCAGTATATGCAACAACCAGGGGAGCATCATTACCAGGCTGCTCTCCACGTTCTCAAGTATCTCAAAGGTACTGCTACTTTGGGCTTATTCTATCCTTGCAATTCAGATTTAACTCAACTCACTGCCTACTGTGATTCTGATTGCGCTAAGTGTAAACTCACACGCCGATCCTTAACTGGGTTCTGTGTTTTTATTGGTTCCTCTTTGGTTTCATGGAAAACTAAGAAACAGAACACTGTAAGTCGTTATATTACTAAGGCTGAATACCGGAGTATGGCTTCCGTCACTTGTGAACTTAAATGGCTTTCTTACCTGGTGAATGATTTTGGTATTTCAACTTCTCTTCCTATATCCCTTTTCTGTGATAATCAATCTGCAATTGCTCTTGCCAAGAATCCAGTCTACCATGATAAGACCAAACACGTTGCTATTGATGTACACCTTGTTCGTGAGTATTTTGAAGCTGGTTTCTTGGTGCCTACTTATATTTCCACTCATGCCCAGCTGGTTGACATGTTCACTAAAGCCTTGTCTTCTTCTTATTTGCTTCCTTTCCTGGTCAAGCTTGGCCCTGTTGCTATGGCTCCAGCTTGAGGGGGAGGGGGGGGGGGGGGGGGGGGGGGGGGTTGTTAGCATATTAATTGAGTTTATTTTACTAACTCACTGGATCATACTAGTTTCGATTAGTATTGAAAGGGGTTAATTAGTAAGTAAACTCAATTAGTGTGTCAATTAATAAATATATAGCACTCATTTTTGTAGTAATTTCCAGAATTATTTTGGTTTCTTGGTTGTTACAGATTAGTTATAACAGCTTATGAATGGGCGGGAAAAAGGAAGTTGTTGGGCCTTTATTTCCTTCTTTCTTTTATGGGCCTTATACTCTTATATAAGAGCTGTTGACCATCTGTAATGTGACAATTGAATTAATTCTAAATAAAAGAAACTTTACTCTTTCATTCTCTTCATTCCATAATTTCCCACTTGATACATCTATAAAAATGCGTGAGGAGTTTTAATTGTTACATAGAAATGTATGATGAACTTTACTTGTTATTAAGATCTGCACAAAATTATCTCAATGAGAATACCATACGTTAAAAAAAAAAAAACTCATATTAAGATTTGCAAACCCCTATAAATAGTTATTAAGATGGTGCTTGATAACTAAGACAAATTTACAAAATATAATTCAAATAACAATATCCATGCAAGGGGTGAAAGCTCAAAATAAGAACAATGACAAAAATTTAGAGCAATATATACTAGAAGCACTGCCTTATTTAGATTTTTGGATGGATAAACTATCGTCGAAGATTAAATTTCGCTTCTCAATCTTTAGATATGAATCATTAGTCTATTCGACCAAAGAGATGGCAAAAAAAAAAAAAAAAAAAAAAGATACGAGTCATGTCTCTCTAATACCTTTATTATATCTCTCTGGAATCCATTAATGTTCATACGAGGTTTCTCACACCTTAAACCATATTGTGGAACACATTGATGAATACAACAATTGTGGACTAGGAAGAGAATTCTCAAAACATAACTCCTATCATGTCAAATTAACGAAAGTATAAAGTGAAATTACAAGAATAGTAGAAGTTCCTTGCATGTCTGTAATTTTGTCAATATCATTTGTCTTCTAGTAAGAACTCACCATCATTTTTTTCTTTTCGTACAAGATAAAAAGAACCAAAAAAAACTTTTGATTACTTTTGTATAAAAGGCTTTCGCATGCTCTTACAAAAGGGATTCTAGTATCTCATAAAAGGAAACTCGTGACTGTATATACTACTATGTACTTAACCCATTTTCATATATATATATATATATATATATATATAATTTTATTACTTCACTATATTGTATCCAAACATGCAGCCTTTTCATCCTCAAACTTTTGAAAAGCAATTATATTCCTTGTATATACCCGTCATTGGCTCATTTTTGTATCCATCTTCTTTGGATAAATTGCATAAATTGTCATTGAAATTTGTAATTTGTGCGTTTAGGGTCAATTCTAATAGAATTACACACGTCAGTCATCAAATTTTTAAAAGACAAAGTATACAAGTTCAATGTGACAAAATTGAAGAGAATTTGTGAGTCTTCGAAGTTTTGGGTCTGATTATAAGGATGAACACATAAATAAGGTTGAGTCCATGTAATACAAAAATTATTTGGTTTATGTTAAAGATTAATTTATGCTATTTATATGCCATTCATTATTCTATTTTATTTTAATGTGTTTCTTGCCTTTTTGTAAACTTAAGGGTGCCAGTAATTTTACAGGAAAATTACAAAAGTAAAATTGAAAACTGACTTTTATCAAACGATTGAAAAAGCTTAAGGACTAAAAGCTTAAGGTTCCCAATTAATTTTATAACTAGATTAATTGAAATAACAATGTCAAAATAAAATTGCTGGAATAGAAATAATACTTGAATTGAATTCCTGAAAACATAAACTTACAGACTGAAGGAATGTGAATTGCTAAGAATTCTCCCAATGATTCTCCAAAAATGGCTAAGGATTCCCTAAGGAAATAAATGCTTAAAACAAAGTAATATTGAATAAAAGGAATTGAGAATTTGACTGATGCTCTGTTTTGAGTAGAGTTTTTATTGCTACGGGATCTTTTCTTCTGCCTTCGACTTTGGCTTTTAAAGGGAAAAAAACTAACTGTTTCTTTTTGCACGTAAAAAGCCATTTCTTCACACGCCCGCCACTTCTCTAGCCTATCAACTGAAAGACTTCCACTCCTGCCAAACTGCCACTTTCTCATTTTCTTAACTATCAAAACCAATCAACTTCCTTAAAAACCTCCCACCAGCTTTGAGCAACGGAGAAACAAACAACTAACTAACTAATTAACTTATTAATTAACAAATCAATTAATCAATTAATTAATTTTAGAAATTAGGTAAATAATTAATTAGCCAGAAATTAAAATCGGTCTAATTAATTTACATGTTTAATAATTACCCCCTATATACCTAATTTAAGAATTAAATACGTACATGTGTCAAAATAAAAAGAACGCAAAAGAAATAAGGAAAATTAAAACTACGAGGATTAAAACAAATATTCGCCACCAACCCAATTAAAACAATCAACAAATCTTTTCTTCTTCGACTTCTGCTTCTTATTTTAATTTCAAAATACCCAAATCCTAATTCTTCAAATCAACTCCAATCCGAGCTTAATCAAGTGCCAAACTCCAAAATTCACCAGGTAATTTCATCCTCCACACCCAATTTTGAATTTCTAGTATAATTTTCTTCTTCCATTGCCTTGGAATTGAGACAAAAAATAAAAACAAAAATACCTCATTGCCGGCCGGCGGTGTCGCCTGCGCTTGGAGCGGCAACTGGGGGACTGAGTGCTGGCTATGGCCTGGGCCACGGAGGAGCAGGCTGGGCGACCCGGCGACTGGCGGACTGATGCGACCTGCTGCTAGAGCTGCCGGCCACCCCACATCTCTCCTTGCTTTATATTTCTCCTTTAATTTCAGCCCAAAAACAACAAAATAAAAAGAAATTTATCAAAAATAGCTATGATTTATGTTTTGTTTTGGCTTTACTTTTCTAAAATTACTTTTCTACCTTTTTTTATTCATGATTATTAAATTACCTCTTTTCTTAATTCATAATTATTATTCCTAAGGTTTTCAGACCCGGACTAGTCATCGAACCGGTAAAGGAATGAATTCATTGATTTTGGATTAAACTGGAATAAACCAGAATCGAACCGGATTTAATAAATATATTAAAATATTAAAATATTTTTATTTTTATATTTATAATTTATAAAAATTTGAATATTTTTATTATAATTCTTTAAGTTTAAACATTTTAAACACAATATAATAATTAAAAAAATTCAATTTGTGAAATATAATTTTTTTAGTTATAACAAAATGTCAATTTAATTTAAAATAATTTAAAAATACAAACTATATTTTATTTTAATGAAAAACACCTCAAAATAATAACTTAAATTTTTTATTTCAAATAATTTTTTTTTAAAAAAATCTGGTCGAACCGGAAAACCGGATACAAACTGATCGGTCTGACCTCCGATTCCGGTCGAACCCGGTCCGATCGACCGGTCTGGTCGGATTTGGTTTTCACAACTATGATTTATCCCTTTCAAACTTTTCAAATTTACTCAAATACGTAAGTCTTATTTGTCCACATTTCTCTCTCATCTTTTCATAATTTTATTCTAATTTCGTATTTATCTCTCAATCTATTTATTTTTTTGTCACGCGACTTTAGAAAGTTTTTTTTTTGTATTTTTTTTCTCTTCAAAACAAGATCAATATTTATATATTTTTTCCAACATTTTTTTCCACTGAGATATAACTCATTATACCCTTCGTATCTTAAGGTATAACTAAGGTATAATCAATGTAATAATGTATAATTAAGGTATAACTAAGGTATAATCAATGTAATAACGTATAATTAAGGTATAATTAATGTATAACTAAGGTATAATCATTGTAATAGTGTATCTTAAGGTATAATCATCTTAATAATATATATTAAGGTATAATTAAGGTATAACTAAGGTATAATTGCCATAATAGTGCATAAAAAATACCAATTATTATTGTCTTTTAAATTATTGGATTATACCTTAGTTATATATTAATTATACACTAGTTATACATTAATTATATATTAGTTATACCTTAATTATACCTTAGTTATACATTAATTATACATTAGTTATACTTTAATATACACTATTACATTGATTATATATTAGTTATTCCTTAATTATACTTTAAGATACACTATTACATTGTTTATACCTTAATTATACCTTAGTTATACCTTAAGATACACTATTACATTGACTATACCTTAATTATACCTTAGTTATACCTTAAGATACACTATTACAATGATTATACCTTAGTTATACATTAATTATACCTTAATTATACGTTATTACATTGATTATACCTTAAGATACAAAGGTATAATTAGTTATATCTTAGGGCAAAAAAAAATATAGGAAAAAGTATATACATATGGGTCTTGTTTTGAAGATAAAAAAAAAAAAAAACTTTCTAAAGTCGTATGATAAAAAAAAAAATGGATTGAGAGATAAATGCGAAATTAGATTAAAAATTATAAAAAAAGAAGAGAGAAATGTGGATAAAGTAGAGAATGTATTGTGGATGGGTTACGTAATACAACAATACCTTTTTTAGGTATTTTTGAAATTTTGAAAATTTTTTAATGTATTAGTGTAAACTTTTTCTTTTAAAGTAAAAATATTATATGGTGTCAAAAAAAATATATATATTTATGCAAAATGCCCATATAAAAAACACTCTTTCGATGCTTTGAAGATTTTGACTCCGTGTGTTGTTGGCTTTCATCTTAATTTGAATCAATTGCCGGCTTTCTTTCTTTTTCTTCTAATTGAATTTTTTTTTCACTGTTCACTTTGGTCACTGTTACAAAATAACCTCCTTTTTTAAAATTATTTATTTATTTATTTACAACTAAAACTAATTGCAATTAATCATCAAATTGCAAAAGTTTAATTGCAAAAAACTAGTGGGAACCAAAAGAATTGGGCTGAATAGGGTGATGACTGATTGTGTACAGAGGGACTGAAATCTCAGTAGATGGAAAAAATGACAGCCTAGGTGTGAGCGGACGACCATTTGGAATGCTGTGAAGCAAACCGGAGAGAAAGACTTTTTTTTTTTTTGGTTAGATTTGGTGGAAAACAGTTTTTGAATCTGCTTAAAGAAAATCATTCATTTGATTTGAAATCCCTTTTATAGGAAACATCATTTAAAATGTGAGTTTTGGAAAAACTGATTTTACATTTCAGAAAATATCATTTTATTAACTTAAAGACCTTGAAACCCAAATTTCGAGATCAGTCGCCACCCGGATCAGCTCATCCGGGAATTCCGGTACAACTCCCTACCAAGTGTAGACTGTCATACCTGATCCAGAGATTCAGGGTTCGGGCAACTTACCTATTCAACCTCAAGCTTGTTTTCATTTAATAGTTCATAGTATCATATTATGCTCATTTATTCTCTACCCATTTTATCTTTTATTATTAGCTGATGCTCATTCAGATGACATACATAAATGGCACAAAAATAAAGCGCGGAAAGGTAAAAAAAAAAAGAGGCTGCTTATTACAACTAAATCGAGTAAAAGATAAAAACTCTCATCCTCACCTTACAACAACCTAGATACACGAAAATCCATAAAAAGTACAATCGCCTAGAATACATGATTTGATCTATTAGATACATTCAAAATAAAAAAAATAAAAGCTGCAAAATAAACGATTAGCACGGTTACATCATAAACACATGTAGGACTCACAACAGGGTAGAATGGGAGATTTCAGGAAACAGGAGAATATATTTAGGGGGTAACCGAGAAGTCCGGGTGACTTACTCGATTAGACCTGGAAAACCGTTTTAGAAATGTCCAGTAGGCTTTTGTGCTCAAACACAATTTTGGAAAACAGTTTGGCTCAGTTACATGCAAATTACTCCCTTTTAGTGAGTCGGTTGTCCCGGAACTCGGGGTTCCATTCTTGAGGGTTCCTAATTCCAACATTCATCTAAGGTATAAAGCTGTAAACACGTCAAAAACAATTTTGAATTCGAAGCTGAAGACAGCATCACACGACGAAATCTGTAAGAATCGTCCTGAGATTCTGCCTCCACAACTATAGAAGTGCGGCAGTAGTGTATAGAAGCCGAATTGGTTTTCTTTGTTTTGGTAAATCCCTGTTTTGAATTGTTTCGATGATTTCTAAGGATTTTGGGAAATCTAGGGATCCGTTAAAGCTAAACCGAGGATATGATTTGGATCGAACAACCCCGGATTCCAAAAATCAAAATCAACAAAACCTAAATCTCGCATCAACGTTATTGGAAATCTGAAAACCATAATTTTGAATATAACAAATGCGATTTGACAGAATTCAATCATAAAAAATCATTTAAATTGGAAAACCAGCGATATTCGGTTGTTTTAGGGCATTTCGGGTTTTTGCCCTGAAGAAAACAGCCGTGCGACTATAGAGGTACAGTCGTGTGGCTCTGTTCTAAGGAACTATAGCCACTGTAAGCGCCGGAATTTTACTTCCTTAAAAAAAAAGTTATGACTGTAATTAAACTACAGTCGTACGACTGTAGATCGTGGCAGGTGAGCCAACCCACACCCTAAAAAGTAGAGAAAGCAAAGAAAAAAGAGGGAGAAGAGACAGACAGAAAAAACAGAGAAGAAGGAGAAAAAGGAAGAAAAGAAAAAGAGAGAGGGAGAAAGAAGAAGAGAAAACAAGAAAAGGAAAGAAACTCATCATCAGAATCCCTCAACATTTGGAAATCTCTGGACCCAAATCCCTAACCCTAACTCAAGGAGAAAAGTGCGGATTTTAGTGGATTGAAGCGATGCCAGGGGTCAACCCTACGGTGAACGCACGCCAAAAAGGTAGACACTCCTTTTCCCTTCTCTTTTCCACGCTTTCTGGGTGATTGGTGTGGTTTTATGCCATTTCTATCCATTTTCTGCATTTTCCATTTCTGGAAATCAAGAACAGTCGTGCGACTATTCTTGAGTTTGATGAACAGTCGTACGACTGTAGTTACAGTCGTACGAGTGTTCTTGATTTCCAGGCATCTTCTTTATAGTTTTGTTTCAAATAAATTCTAGTGAAATTTTGATTCTGGACGGCTTACAGTTGCACGACTGTAGTTACAGTCGTACGACTGTAACGTTATTTCCAGAACCAGAATTTCCATTTTAATCCCCAAAAATTTCCAAAAATCCCTAAAAATTTAGAAAATCCCCAAAATCATCAAAATGAATTTTGTTGTATGCATTCTTGATCCTAAATTCAATTTTTAGTAAAATTGCATTTAGAACAATGCCATGACGGAGACCCAGTTCTCCCGAAAAACCGACCCACCTCATATGTAAAAAATGCATGTAAATCGGAAAAATTGTTTTTCAAAACGATTTTCTCATAAAACCAAAAATACAGGGAAGTTTCAAAATGTTTTCCAGATCTAACCGGACCGGCTAGCCGTGCCAACCTGGTTATCCCCTAAATGCATGCCCCCAATTCTTGATTTCCCATTCTGTCATGTTTGAGTCCAATTTATGGCGTGCTATATATATTGTGCTAACCTCCTGTTTTGCAGCTTTTTATTTTTATTTTTTTTTTGATGTATTTAATAGATTAATATGTGTATCCTAGGCGATTGTATTTTTCTTGATAAATCGTGTATTCTAGTCGCTTGTATAAGTGAGGCCGAGAGTTTTTATCTTTTATTCGATCGAGTTGTAATAACTTATTCTTTTACTATTTTACTTAACATGTATGCACGCTGTATGTCTATTTATTTCAATAAAATTGACTTTAGAGTTTGAAGTACTATTTGAGAACATTGACCAATATTATTTTAATTAGACAGGAAATAAGGGACTTGTCTGGACACAAATCTCTGGATAGTGTAGAGGCCGTTCGTCCGGTTCAGCTACATTATAAATTTCCCGGTTGAGCTGAGCCGGGTGGCGACTTCTGCAACATTCATCGAGACTTAGATCTTGGTTTTTTTAAGAATTAATTCCATTTATTTTTCAAAACCGATTTTCCATTTATAAAAACTCCATGCGAGGGAGGGATCCGTCCGAGATCAAGGTGACCCTTCCGAAAGGGAGTCTCGCGTTCCGTCGAAAACGTTGTCGGCTCACAGTGGCGACTCTGCTGGGGATTTCTTAAAAAAAAGTTTTCTTAAAAACTTAAAAGAATTTGACAAGCCCTGAAAAGTGTCTAATTAAAATAAGGTGGATGATTCTCGATTGGTATTTCATTTTGCATCTTTAGCTAGACATGCTTGCATTAGATTTAGTATCCATTTATAGCTCGGTGGATTGTTGAAGTGTCGCCTTTATTCCTCATGGTCTTAGGGGCACGGATACGAAACACCACCCATAGCCTCGTAGAACCCCTTCGTTCGGACCCTTGAGTGGGGAGAAGTGAGGAGTATATTTTGCTATGGGAACATTGATTTTTAACCCGACTTGGACCGAACTCATATAGGCAGCCCTAGTTGGATTCCCTTAGGATAGCAAAATAATTGTGTGAATAAAAATATAAATAGCGCCTTCATCACCCCTGGTTGGTGATCGAAGTGAACCCCACCTAGGACTTGGTTAGAATTTTTGAGACCGACCACGCTTGGAGAAATAAGGTTGGAAGAATTCACTTTGTGTGCTACGTGTTACACCCTTCTTGACATTTCACGACATACCATAATCATCATCTTCCATACACGATCAAAATTTTCCATTCACAAAACATTTTGTGTGATACTAACCCACATTTTTATGCAGCCATTTGCATTTTATTTTTGTATGAAAACATTAAATCATCCGTTTGCCATTCATACTAACCATTTCTTTTTCAGCTATAACATTAAATTTGTGTGATTAGCATTTTTCACATAGCATACATAACATCATTATGTGTGTCATGCATCCTAACCACGTTTTTATGTAGCCATTTGCATTTTGTATGTCATAAGCATTCACGACATATCACCTAAATTAAATTAGGGGCATTCCAAAGACGCCCACCATGATCATATCATTCCATCATATATCGGGTATCCCAAAATACCCTTGTTCTGCCAATGCACCGGATTGCATTCGGCCATTCCACCAAATCATTTCATTCAATAGAGACCACAATGGTCCTAGGTATATTGCCGTGTGACAATCCATATGATGCATTTCATGACATCATATCCGTTCATCATAAATATCATATAACACTGTGATCCACATCGGGTTACTTCATGACATTACTACATCATTCAAGGCCCTCCCCGAGTGTCGGGTTAGTACACATGTAGGGGCATTTCATAGCATCACCAAATCATAAATGGTGTTCCCTGAATGCCGAATCTCTGTCCGTGTCCCCACCACGTGTGACTCTCTCATAACATCATTTTATATCATATGCTCAAAAAGCATCTGAACTCTGTCCATGGGCCGATCCCATGTGACCATTTCATATCATCTCATAGACCTTCAAAGCGTCAAACTTCATCCTTGTGTCGGTACACACGTGACCATTTCAGGAAATTCATTAGGTGCCCCAAAAGCACCAAACTTTTATCGGTGTGTCGGTCCACACGTGACATCTTTGTATAGCATTGGGTCTTCTTGGAATGTCCAAAGTCAAAAGAATAAACACAAAGGGATCATCCTCATTATCTCACGATGTACATCTTATTCATCCATCAAACATTCAAGCACTCCACAACGTTCAAGCATTCCGCCAGCACCAAGGACCTTACCGCATGCACTGAGTCATTTAAGTGTTCTAAAAACGCTAGAAATTCCATTAAGCCCCTTACATCTTCCATAATCATTAGAAATCCTATCCTTATGTCCTGCGCACATAAGTTCCAAAATATCTTCCCGTGCAACACAAGCTCTGCACACTTCCTCCTCGTGTAAGACAAGTTCTACACGTACCGCTCCAAAATATCTTTCTGTGCAAGACAAGCTCTGCACACTTCCTCCCCGTGTAAGACAAGCTCTACACTTACCGCTCCAAATCTTTCCGTGCAAGACAAGCTCTACACGTACCGCTCCAAATCTTCCCCTGCAAGACAAGCTCTGCATATACCGCATCAAACTCTACCCTTCCTCCCTGTGTAAGACAAGCTCTACACGTATCGCTCCAAATCTCTTCCCGTGCAAGACAAGCTCTACACGTACCGCATCAAACACTACACTTCATCCCCGTGTAAGATCCGCTCTACACGTACCGCTTCAAATATTAACTCTCCTCCCGTGTAAGATACGCTCTACACGTAAGCGCTTTGCAAGTATCACCTTGCTTCGATCCGTGGACACCCTGCGTGTCATTTTATCCATATGGTGTATATTTATACGCCACCCTCCACTTCAGCATATAGCTTCATCAACAACATTCATTGCATTTTGCATGTTTCCATCCCTGGCTTTGTGTGCACTTGAATAGCTTAGAATTGTATAACATGACATGGCATTACATGACATCACTATTCATAAGTGCATGCGTCACATCACTCATTTATACCTGCATCATCCCTTGACTTGGCATTCTCCGTGCAAACGCCCCGGCCAATGCTAACAAATGTTCTTATCAGGGGAAAAAGGGAAGGAGTCTTAAGAATGGCTGGCCCAATGAACTTCACCACCATAACAGATGTTGTGGATGATTATGTTGCTTCATCATGATTCCGAAAGGCGATCAGGGATGAGGCAGCGACAATGTTGAAGGAGATGCTACGAGATGACTGTGACAAGGTGGAAAAGCTGACGACAAAATGCTCTGAATTGGAGGCACGTATGATTGGAGGCACTTATGACACTTTAATTTGCTAAAAAATGATTTTTATTAGATAATACACGCAGCGCGCATACGAAATAATAATACAACATAAAAGAGTAAAAGAATAAATATTTAAGAGCTTACAACCAAATCGAAGGAAAAATAAAACTCTCGCCTCACTGATACAACCGCCTAGAATACACGAGAATCTAAAAATTACAACCGCCTAAATACACGATTAATTCTATTAAATACAAATAAAAAGAAAATTAAAATAAAATAAAAGCTGTAAAATAGAGGTTAGCACAATTTATACGGCACACCATAAGTAGGACTCAAACAGACAGAATTGGGTAATTAGATATTTGGGGTCATGCAATTTGGGGGTAACCAGGTCGGCCCGGTCGGCCGGCCCGGTTAGACCTTGAAAACCATTTTGAAACGTCCCTGTATTTTTGATTTTTATGGGAAAATCATTTTGAAAACAATTTTTTCCGGTTTACATGCATTTTTATATATTAAGTGGGTCGGTTTTCGGGAGAACTAGGTCTCCGTCGTTGAATTGTTCTAAATGCAAATTTGCCAGAAAATTGAATCTATGGTCGTGATGCGCACAACAAAATTCATTTTGATGATTTTTGGGGTTTTCTATTTTTTTTTCTGAAATTTTCTTATTTTTATGAAATTTTTTGGATTTTTATGATTTTCTTTGGGTTTTAGGGATTTTTTAGAGATTTCTACTTCTGGCCGAGGACTACAGTCGTGCGACTGTAGTTACAGTCGTACGACTGTATACTACAGTCGTGCGACTGTAATCCTGGCTAAGTAGAAATCGCTAAAAAAAACCCTAAAAACAAAAGCCTGAAACTGAGAAAATAAGCACAGTAGTACGATTGTAGAGGATTTGGCACGACTGTACTTACAGTCGTGCCCCTGTTCTTGATTCAAGAACAGTCGTACGACTGTTCTTATTTTTCCAGAAATACAAACTTGAAAAAATGAATAAAAAGGCACCAAACACAAGTAAATCACCCAGAAATCTGGAAAAAGGATTGAGTTAAAGGTTGTTTACCTCCTTGGCGACGATCCACAGCTGGAATGACCCCTGGCTACGCACCAATCCATGTGATTCCTTAAGGAGTCAAGGTTGCAAAAAGTGTCCAAATAATCCCAGAAAAGTCACGGATTTGTGTTTGTTTTTGTCCCAAAATGATTTAAATTTTTAGAGTGAGTGTTAACCTAGGATTTCTACTTCGTTTTAGTGATTAACAACAAGAAATTAAAGAGAAAAGGTAAGAAGAAAGCAATATATTTATTTTCTCTCTTTCCTCTTTTTCTCTCTTTTTCTCTCACTAAAAATCAGATTTCTTACCAAAAAAAGTCCTATAATTCTGGTTTTTTTCACCTTATATACCCCCTACTAACCTGGAAATATTGAGCATTTAATGCTCAAGATTTCCCAACTTTTCCAAGTCAAGGGGGTATGGGCTCTGCAACCTGCCCCCAAAAGTACAGTCGTACGACTGTACTTACTTTACAGTCGTACGACTGTAACAAAATCCCACGACTGTATTTTACAGTCGTGGGTCAACGGTCAACGATAGATTTTTTTTTTAAGAAAAATTTCATGTTCACAGGCTGCCCCTCGTGTAACTAAAGTCCGATTTTCGAAACGGGTTTAGGTACACGAAATCACAATGATATGCAAGCGTAGTTTTCGCAGGTGAACTGCAAGTGACTTTGGTAGTCAGGTGGTCCATATGCCTTTTGCATGAGGATGTCACCGAGAGTATAGATGACTTTTGGAGTCAAAAGGTTGTGTGTGGTTTGTCATACCGAGCCAAGAATGCATATGATGCGTGGTTGATGAACGTATTTATTCCTTGATCGATAATTTTGAAACAAAAAATTTTTACCCCTTCGATCAAGAATAAATACGGGAATGCGTGTCTTGGTTGCCTTTTATAGTCATACGGGACTGGATTTGCGAATGCAAGATGTGATAGACGTGTGCGACTGGCGCACTCAACAGACTGACACGAGATTTGGGTTCCCTTTTAAAGTCATGGGGGACTATGATTTTTGTGTGAATGCGTGACAATCGTGTGCGGCTGGGCGCACCCGACAAACTGAAATTGGATTTGGGTTCCCTTTTAAAGTCGTGGGGGACTATGATTTTTGTGTGAATGCATGACAATCGTGTGCGGCTGGGCGCACCCGACAGACTGAAATTGGATTTGGGTTCCCTTTTAAAGTCGTGGGGGACTATGATTTTTGTGTGAATGCATGACAATCATGTGCGGCTGGGAGCACCCGACAGACTGAAATTGGATTTGGGTTCCCTTTTAAAGTCGTGGGGGACTATGATTTTTGTGTGAATGTAACTGCAATCGTGTGCGGCTGGGCGCACCCGACAGACTGAAATTGGATTTGGGTTCCCTTTTAAAGTCGTGGGGGACTATGATTTTTGTGTGAATGTAACAGCCCGGTGTGGCTTGGCACACGGGATGCGTTGAAAATGCAGTTTGGTGTGATTGTACTTACAGTGAATTTTTCACGGTTTTCTCGGGTTTCGTGCCCCTTGGGCGAGGCGGACCGTTGTTGGAAGAAATTAGTCGCCGTTGGATTAGCCCTGCAAAATTACTGAAATATCTCCCTGTGGGGAATAATTAAACATCAGATAATGAAAATAGGGTTTAAGGAATAAATAGGAAAAAATTAAAAATTCCCTCCCTTTTTTCCAACTACAGTCGTGCGACTGTATTCGAATTTTGAATACAGTCGTACGACTGTAGATGAAGTACAGTCGTACGACTGTACTTCGTGGGCAGAAATGATTTAAGGGGCGGTTTCTGCCCCTTTCCTCTTCCATTCTTCATTTTCCTAAAAACTTCTCTTCTTCCTTTCTCTGAAACCGACCCCAACCTTCAAAATCTCGCTCAAAATGTTGAAGAAAATGGGAAAGAAGTTGAAAAAGATCCAGAGTGGCTTGATTCCAGAACCCAATAACCCCGATGAGATCCCATTTGTGGGGATTGCACAAGGATATGGGCATCCGCTTTACATGGACCATTTCGGGATTCGCTTCAGGACAGAGATTCCGATTCTACTGGCGATGGACTCCCATTTGTCCGTTACACAGGTTGGTACCTGATTCTTAGGCCTTGATTTTGAGTTTTCCAATATTTTTTCTTTTGAATTTTTGGAATTGATTTGCATGATTTACTGCTTTTTGGGTTGAATTGATTGAGTAGAATGCATGCTAGGAGTCCCCTGTAGTTAATAGAAACAAGAAACTAGGAAAAACGAGTTAAAAATTGCGAGAATTAAACGAATTTCAAAATTTTTTCTGCAGGAATATGAACAGTCGTGCGATTGTTCATGCCAAAGATGAACAGTCGTATGACTGTAGGCACTACAGTCGTGCGACTGTAGTTACGCTCGTGCGAAGCGTACTACAGTCGTACGACTGTAGCAAGAAAATTAGGCTTTAAAATTTCGTTCAATTAATTTTTCCATATTACTATTATGCAAAAACTGAATGCATGTGTATTGTACATCCCCATAATACAGGTACACAGGATTGCCGGCAGCGGGAATCTCTCTCTGCCGTGGATCTGGTGGGATCGGCTTCCCGAGCCTGTGCGGGCCTGAGTCAGGATCTTGGGGCTCGAGTCCTTTATTTTGTCTTTGCCCACGAGCACACCGTATACCACGCACGCCGTGCTGATGGCTCTGTGTGAGAGATGGGTCTGTACCACCCATACCTTCCACCTGCCCATCGGGGAGTTTACTGTCACTCCCTCGGACTTCATAGCGATTACCGGCTTCGGGTTTGGCGGGACCCCCATTATCTTCAATTGTAGCTTGACTCGGCATCAACAGGTGGATACCTACATCAGGAGGTTGATTAGCTGCACCCCTGAGAAGGGGAAGATCCTATGCTCCCGGGTGGAGGCTTATTGGGCCACCCGTGCAGTCTCGTCCGAGGAGGATGTGGAGCAGTACACCAGAGCCTACGTGCTCGTCCTCCTATCATGTACGCTGTTCCCCACTGGGCAGAGTACTTGTAATCTGACTCTGCTTCCCACACTGGTGGACTTGGCTGCCTTCCCATCCTTGGACTAGGCACGAGCTGCACTAGGGAAGCTATATTACGGGCTGGATTTGTGTGCCCGGGGAGCGCAGCAGGAGATCCTGGGCTTTTGGTTTGGCCTTCTGGTATTATATTTATTTATTTATTATTTTTTTTACACTAATATATATTTTTCATAACTACAGATCTGGGCTTTCGAGCACCGTGTGTTGGAGCCGCCCGAGTTGAGGGACGTCCAGGGCGATGTCCGTCCGACCGTCCTGCGTTGCTGGACGCAGGGATGGCAGGGTGCTGTCCGTGATATAGAGGAGGTGCGGCAGAGCTTGCTTGACACGACCTGGGGGAGGGTAAGTAGACAAAACTCGTTAGTAAGAAAATTTAAACAACTTTTGTTTACCTACACCGAATTCCCTTTATTTCACTTCTACAAATCCGGCACCATCCCTGGGAGGGTCTGGGTGCCATCACCCTTCTTGTTCAGACCTCCGCGCGTTTTGACCATCGCCGGTTTTTCATGGAGTGCCCTATGTCCCAAGAGTGGTACTTAGGCGAGCGCCTCTTCCTCTCCGACCACATCGATGGTCCAGTCAGCCGGCTTGTGCCTCCACCGCTTCCACAGGCGCTCTTCTGGCTGCATCTGGTTGACCCCGCGACATACCCTGGTATATTCGGAAAGGGGTATAGTGTAGACCCCGTGGATGGAGATTATCCGACTTATATCCAGCAGTGCTTATTGCCTGCTGCGGGTGTCGCGCCAGTGGCTCCTCCTCCTCGTCCTCACCAGGTATTCACTTTTTTTTTTTGACTCTTTATTCTCTTCGCAGGTTAAGAGACGTAGGGGAGCCGGGTCTTCTCAGCCCAGTGGCCCGGCAGGTGAGAGTGTTGGTGCGGCTACAGCCGGGGAGGATACTCCTATTCAGGATGGGACCCACCCTGTCGGTGCAGCTAGCGTCGCGGCCTCGGCTCCTCAAGCCGTCGGCGCCAGTGGTGTGGTGGAGGGCCGCCTAGTGTCCGAGCTTAGAGCCGGCTTCAATTTGACAGGGTTGGACGGCTCCCGTGCCTATAGGACGTGGAATATTCCTCGTGAGGAGCCAGCTGTGTTCTTCCCGGAGGATACCACCCATGTAAGTCTATGATTTGATTGATTTTTTTTTTAATTTTCTACCGTTCTCTAGGTTCGGCGAGCTGATGTGGAGGAGATAGCCTATCGGTACCAGGGCCTAGGGGACCTCCTGGTCCATGAGAATGGTGTTGGGGCGGTAAGCATCCCGTGTTTGCTGCATCATGTCATGATTTATGTAATGCATGAACCTGCATGTATGTATGTATGAATGTTAATTTATGCTGTTGACTGCAGTCCCAAGTCGTGATGCTCCGAGATCAGGTTAGGGAGGCTGCTTCTTCCGTGGCTCAGGCCTAGGCTGCGAACCAAGAGGTGGATAGGGCGAGAGCTGAGATAGCCAGGCTGCAGGCTGGGATGGCTCGTCTGCAGGCAGACTTTGACTCCTACAGGGCTACGCATCAGAGTGAGTCCGAGGAGGAGGAGGATGATGAGGGGCAGGATGAGAGCTAGATGGAGCGTCCTGCTTTTCTTATTTGCTGTCTTCATAGTTTTTGTTCTTTTGTATTGGATTTTTAGGCACATTATGAACTGCATTCTTTACATTACGGGATTTGCTTTTATTTGATTGAATCTTTGGAAATTCACTCTTCTTCTTTTTCTTTTTCAATTTTTTTTATCCAGGCTTTTACAATTTTCTAGAATCATTACAAGACTCTGATTGGCTTAAATTGAAGCCTTTCGGGTTGTGGAATCTCAAGGCCTATTACAAACACTCGTCGAACATCGAGCTGTTGAATGCCTGTTATCGTTTCTGGGATCCAGTGGACAACGTTTTCCGCTTCTCATGCCAAGAGCTCTGCCCCTTATATGAAGAGTTCAGTGCTATCTTGAACATCCCCTGCCACAAAGGAGTGGACATCGCCGTCCCCGAGTTCACTTTTGGTAGCATTTCCTCCTTGGTGAGCTTGTTCGGGCCTCCCAATCCCGAGGTGGAAGCTTTATTTGCTACTGGTTCCCCTTTTCCCGGGTTGAGCTCGGACTCTGTACTGGAGTGGTTTGTCAATGCCCCTAGGGACCACATGAGTTGGGCCTCCATGGTTAGCCTGTTACTGGTGAGCCGGTATTTCTGTGGTCCTAGTGATGGGGTTGTCTCCTTCAGGGCTGTCTCCCTTATCTCTCAGATGGCTGTGGGAGCATCTCCAGCTCTTTTCGCACTTGCTGAGACACTGATCAGTTTGCATGCATCTAAGACAAACGGTGTTCTCCACATTGGCCCTCGCCTCACACTGCTCCAGGTGAAATTCCTTATTGTCTGGTGTATTTCTGGGTCGAATGAACTTCTAACCCTTGCTTACCATCAACCGCAGATCTGGTTGTTGGAGAAGCTATCAATTCTTGAGATTCCGAGGGGGAACTTCAAGAAATACCACCCGGCCAATCTCAGGGAACGAGGCTTCTCCATTGACTCCTATACTGATATGTCTGCTGATGAGTGGGGTGTTTGGCTATCTCGCCTGACTGATGACCAGATTAGGTGGGTGTGCCCCTGGTGGAAGATCACCCACGTGATTGTGGAGATGTGGGCACATGGTGTGCGGTTGTTGGGACTGACCAGGGTGACATTCTATTCCCCGAGTCACCTTTGCCGGCAGTACGGTCATCTGCAAGATATCCCCCAACGATCTTGTGTTACCAGTTGTGAGGAGTATACTACTGCTTGGCCAGATCACATCAGACTTCGCTGGGCTGGAGATACCCATCGTGTGGCGTTGAATTATGCCTCGCTTGCTCCCACAGAGACAGATGATCGTTACAAGCAGTGGCTGGCTGAGATCCAGGATTTACCGACCCGTGAGGCGCGTGAGAGTGCGACTTTCCGCTGGCTGGCTCCTTCTGAGGCCGCGAGACCACTTCCTGTCAAGAAAAGGAGAGCATAAAAGAAAAATGTGATTTTCATTATCATGCATGTATTGGCTACCATTATGATTTTTTATATACATCTTTTCTATCATTGATGCGATCTTTCTTCTTCCTCTTTTTTTTTGCCTTAACTTTTGCTTAAGCCGCCCTTGCAGGTTTTCGACTTCACAGGCTTCCTCCCTTTTTTTTTTTTACAAATGGATGATATTCGCAATTGCACACTTAGGCGTCTAAATGTCTTTGTTTATCTGGATGTTTCGACAAATGTATCATGTAACATACTCCAAACATTCATGCAATATGTTGAGCATAACGCACTTCATTAATGAAATTTAATTATCGCATCAATTGAAAATTTTAAAATTGGTACATATCTCGAACGAACTCATTCCTGTTATCAACCATCCTATACAGGTTTTCTGGTCGATAAGCTAACCCTCGTTGCCTTAATTTTTGCTTAAACCGCCCTTATGGGTTTTCGACTTAACAGGCTTTTTTTTTTTTATTTTTTTACACATGGTAGCGCTTGAGGTGATCTTGATTAATCGGGTTGGTAAACTCATTGCCATCCATATCCATAATCTTCACTACACCCTTGGAGAGTATTTTCTTTACCACATATGGCCCTTCCCAATTAGGTTTGAATTTACCCCTTGCATCTGTGTTAGTCGGTCTCATCTGCTTCAACACTAGATCTCCCGCTTTCAGAGGCTGTTTCTGATGACGAACCCGTCGATTATAGGCCCTAGCCATCCTTTGGTGATACATCTGTAGGTGATCCAGAGCCTTGAGACGCCTTTCATCGACCATAGCCAGCTGTTCAAATCTCGCCTTCACCCATTCTGTTTCAGGCAACTGGGCTTCTAAGACCGTCCTTGGTGACTTCAACTCCACTTCAATAGGAAGGATTGCTTCCATCCCATAAACCATCGAATAAGGTGTTTCTCCAGTCGGCATTCTAACACTGGTTCTGTACCCCTACAGAGCATAAGGTAATCTATCTGCCCAATCCCGGTAGGTTGAGGTGGTCTTGGACAAGATCTTCTTAATAGACTTATTTGCCGCCTCTACTGCTCCATTGGCTTGTGGCCTATAAGGGGAAGACTTACGATGTTCCACATTGTACTCTTCGAATAGTTCAGCTGTGGCTCCTTGAAATTGCACTCCGTTATCAGTTACCACGTGATGCGGTACACCAAATATTGCGAAGATGTGCTTCTTTACAAACTTAGCCATATTTTTAGCCGTGATCGTGACATAAGACTCGACTTCAACCCACTTGGAGAAATAATCGACTGCCACTACAATGAATTTGTGACCGTTCGATGCTGGAGGCCGAATTTCACCAATTATGTCTATACCCCATACTGCGAACGGCCAAGGAGTCGTGAGATTTTGCAACTCCATAGGTGGGAGATGGCTGATGTCCCCGTAAATTTGACACTCGTGGCACTTTTTCACCTCTTCTGCACAATCAGTCTACATAGTAAGCCAGAAGTACCCTTGTCTCATGATCTTCTTTGCCAGAGCTAAGCCGTTCATGTGTGGGCCACAGATCCCTGAATGCATTTCTTGCATGACTTTCTTGGCTTCTGTTTCCGTCAGACACTTTAATAACAATCCATCAGCGGTCCTTCTGAAAAGTTGTCCATCAAACCACCTGAACTGAGCCGCCAATTTTCTCAAAGTGGTCTTATCCGATGCACCTGCTTCTTTAGGGTATTGGCCATTTTGTAGAAAATCAGCTATATCTTGGTACTAGGGCTTATCATCTGCAACTAAAGCTAGGACTGCGCTAGAACGATGAAACGGTGTTCTAGCTGTCTCCAGGATCAAAGGCTGCATCGGTGCTTTCTGAGGTCCTTCCCACATGGATGACAAGGTAGCTAATGAATCCGCCATCTGATTATCATCTCTAGCCACATGCTTGAATTCAATATGCCCGAATACTTTCACCATTTCCCGCAAAGTCTCCAAGTATGAGCGAAGTGATTCTTCCTTGATTTCCCATTCCCCGGTGGCTTGGCGGATTACCAACAGTGAATATCCAACAATGGTCACATCATTTGCCCCTAATGTGGTGAGAGCATCAATGCCAAACAAGCAAGCTTCATATTCTGCACCGTTGTTAGTTACCGGAAATTCTAGCTGCTTTGACAAAGGAATTATCTCTCCCTTAGGAGTTACAATGATTACTCCGAGGCCTGCCCCCCTCTTGTTTATAGCTCCATCAAAATGCATAATCCATTTCCTGATCTTCACCTCTACCAAGGCCAACTGTTCATCCGGAAATCCCAGGTTTTCTACATAATTAGATTCAAGCGGCTGATTGGCCAGGAACTCAGCCACTGCTCTTCCTTTGATCACCTTCTTCGTCACATACTCAATGTCGAACTCCGATAACAAAAGTAACCACCGGGACAATTTCCCCGTTAAGGATGGGGCAGAGCAGAGATATTTCATTGGATCAACTTTTAGCACAGCTTGTATCTTGTAGGATTGGAAATAGTGTCTCAATTTTTTCGGAAGCCAGACCATAGCAGTGCAAGTCTTCTCCACCACAGTGTACCGAGTTTCGTAATCTAGCAGCTTCTTACTGAGGTAGTAGATAGCATGCTCCCTTTTGTCATCTTGTTCTTGAACCAACATCGCCCCTATGGAGGTTTCTTCAATGGCTAAGTACAGAGTCAAAGGTCTTCCCAGAGTTGGGGGCTTCAACACTGGTGGATTGATCAAGTATTCTTTGATCCTATCAAATGCAACCTGACACTGGTCATTCCACACAACGGGTTGTTCTTTCCGAAGAAGCTTGAAAATGGGCTCACAGACCATGGTCAATCTGGCAATGAACCTGCTGATATACTGAAGTGACCCCAGAAAAGATCTGACTTCTTTCTCTGTTTTCGGTGCTGGCATATCTCGAATGGCTTTAATCTTGTCTGGGTCTATCTCAATGCCTTTCTGACTGACAATGTGCCCCAATAGCTTACCTGATGCAACTCTAAAAACACATTTCTTTGGATTGAGTCTCAGGTTGTACTTTTCAATCCTGGTCATAAATCTATCTAGGATAGCAGGGTGCTCCTCCCGGGTCATAGACTTCACCAGCATATCATCAACATACACCTCTACCTCTTTGTGGATCATGTCATGTAGCAACGTCGTAACCGCCCGCTGATAGGTCGCCCCAGCATTCTTCAACCCAAAAGGCATTACCCTGTAGCAGTATACCCCCCACTCAGTGATGAAGGCTGTCTTGATTTTATCAATGACATTCATTAAAATCTGATTATATCCCGAGAAACCACCCATGAAAGAGTACATAACTGCCCTTGCTGCACTGTCAACCAGGACATCAATGTGAGGAAGTGGGAAGTCATCCTTTGGAGAGGCCTTATTCAAATCCCGATAATCCACACAAACTCTGACTCTTCCGTCCTTCTTGGCAACTGGGACTATATTGGCTAACCATTCAGGGTAATCCACCACCTCCAGGAAATTGGCCTTAATCTGCTTTGCTACTTCTTCCTTGACTTTCTCAGCCCATTTTGGACGTAGACGCCTGAGCTTCTGCTTTACTGCGCTGAACTTGGGATCAATCGGAATCCTGTGTTCTACTATTTCTCTGTCAACTCCCGACATATCGTCGTAAGACCAGGCAAATGCTCCCACATGCTTTTTAAGTATCTTTGTCAATTCTCTCTCTTCTTCAGGATTGAGTTCGTTAGAGATAGATACCATTTTAGGATTTTCAATTGTGCCCAAATTAATTTCATGTAATGCAGTGTCATGAATGTTGAACACATTGAATGAATGATTGCATGTATGCACAGAGCCATTAGGAAAAACATCACACAAATAAGCAAAGTTAGATTTCATTTCATTCATCACCTTAAAAGCGGAATTGTTCATATCAAGTACATAGGATAAGTTTACAAAGAAATCATTTTCTTCCTCCACATGCGGAGGGTCTTCTGCAGCAGGGTCTTCCGGATCAGCAGGCTCTTCTTCAAACAAGTCACTCAAATCAGCTTCAAGATTTTCTTTCTGTGCTTCAGATAAGGCATCTTCTTCCACTTTTGCTTTCCCTTTAGCCATCATCTTGGTGAGTTCAGCAACAGCCTTTTCTACTAACTCTGTCTATCCTGAAACAGCTTCCTTCTTCACAGGATTCTCTTTTAGCCCTTTCTTTAGAACTGGCATGCAGCACCGCTATAGTCTCCTCCATTTCCTTCATCTTTCTCTCTAAAGCAGACTCCACAGGTCACTCAGTATTATCCGTTCGACCCTCTTCAGCATCCGACTGCCCATCATTCAGTCTCCCGCCGATACTTTCTCCCCGAGCATCCCTTTCTGGTCTCTGATTAGTCGACTCGGTCAAAGCACTCTGCACTTGATTTTTGATAAGATTCTTGAACTCATCAGAACTCATGAATTCTCGAATAGCAGTGGTGGCCATCATGGCAGCAGCAGCTTCAGGTGTGATTGCCATATCTTGAAATCTCTGTTGCAACTGTTCAAATTCCGGCGAAAACCCAGCATGTAATTCAGATGACGCTTCAACCTCCCTGAACTGAGCAGACTCCTCAAACTCACTAGATAATGAATCGCTGTGCTCTAGCCTCATGAGTCTTCGTCCCGACCGGAGCCAAACTACAAAATATTTCGAACAAAAGTTAGTGAAATATGATCCCCCAAAGAGTTATGAACTCTAGGGGATATGCATGTATGCATGGCGTGTTGGATGAATCATATGTGGATGTTGTATGAAATGGATTTGCAGAACGAACCTTGAATAACTAATCCTTCGGGTGATGAAGTATGCATGAGCTCCTATTTATGTATGCATATATTGTAATTTAAGTTGGCATTGATGAGACCTTTGGCGTTCGGGGAGCACCTCGGGTTTTGTGAAATGAGATGAATGTTCTTGGCGAATGGACAGAGTTTCGGCACTCGTGGAGTGCTTCGGTTCTTTGTGATGTGAGATCGGCATGTGCATGGCACTTGGTCGGGGTTTCGGTGTCTGGGGGACACCTCAGATTTTTGATGATATGAAATGAACTCGTGCTTGGTTTGCGAGTGGAATTTCAATACTTGGGGAGTATCTCGATTTCTGCGCCGCGATGTGAAGTGAATGCGTTCTTAGTGAACGGGCAGAGTTCCGGCGCTCGGGGAGCACCTAAAAGTTTTGATGCGTGAAATTAAATTTTTCCGGCACTCGTGGAGTACCCAAAATGATTTAATGAAATGCGAAGAATTTTGTTGGCACTCGTGGAGCGCCTGAAATGACTTAATGAAATACGATGAATTTTGTCGGCACTCGTGGAGCGCCTAAAATGATTTAATGAAAGGCGATGAATTTTGTCGGCACTCGTGGAGCGCCTAAATGATTTAATGAAATGCGATGAATTTTTGTCGGCACTCGTGGAGCGCCTAAAATGCTTTCCTACTTGGTAGGTAATGTGATGTGTGTGACCCTTATGGAATTATTCAAGATTCGTATAATGCTTTATGCATGACACGCGTTTCCCATGGCTGCAAAATAAAATGGTTAATGCTCATGACATTCAAGTGATGTATGTGAATTAATTAATTAATTTTTTCACACAATGAAAATATGCATGGCTATAAAAAACGTGGTTAATTTAATGTCACACGGGTGATTAATGTATTTACACGCGAAAAAAGGAAATGGCTGTACAAAAAATATGAGTTAGAATCACACAAATACTTTAGATGCAATATGCTATGTTCATGAAAAAAATGTAGATGATGACATGTTATGGAGGGACAAGAAAACACGTAGCAATTAGCACACGGATCGTATTCCTCCAACCTTATTCCTCCAAACGTGGTCAGGTCGATAAAATTCTAACCGAGTCCTAGGAGGGGTTCTCTTCGATCATCAACCGGGGATGATGAAGGCGGATTTTATTTTATTCACACATTTTATTTTGGTATCCTAAGGGAATCCAACTAAGGCTGCCTAAATGAGTTCGGTCCAAAGTCGGGATACCATCAAGGCTCCCATAGCAAAATATACTCCTCACTTCTCCCCACTCAAGGGTCCGAACGAAGGGTTTCGTGCCCATATGGGTGGTGTTTCGGATTCGTGCCCCTAAGACCAAGAGGAACTTAGGCGACACTTCAACGATTCACCGGGCTAAATAATGGATACCTAACCTAATGCAACAAATGCCTAACTACAAAAATGCATAAAGTGCCATAGAAGAATCATCCGCTTAATTTAAATTAGACACTTTTCAGGGCTTGTCAAATTCTTTTAAGTTTTTGAAAAACTTTTGAGAAATCCCCAGCGGAGTCGCCACTGTGAGCGGACGGCGCGTTTTCGACGGGACGCAGGACTCCCTTTCGGAAGGGGTGCCTCGATTTCGGGCGGGGCCCTCCCTCGCGTGGGGTTTTTGATTTGGAAATTCGTTTTTTGAAAAAGCGGATTATTTCGAAAAAGAATCGAGACCTAAATCTCGATAAAAAGTATAAGAGTCGCCACCCGGCTCAGCTCAACCGGGAAATTACAGTGTAGCTGAACCAAAGCGGGAACTGCCACACTTGTCAGAGATCTAGGTTCGGACAAGTCCCTTATTTCGTGTCTAATTTAAATATTATTGCCAATGTTCTAGTTATGACACTTTAATTTGCTAAAAAATGATTTTAATTAGATAATACACGCAGCGCGTATACGAAATAATAATACAACATAAAAGAGTAAAAGAATAAATATTTAAGAGCTTACAACCAAATCGAAGGAAAAATAAAACTCTCGCCTCACTGATACAACCGCCTAGAATACATGAGAATCTAAAAATTACAACCGCCTAAATACACGATTAATTCTATTAAATACAAATAAAAAGAAAATTAAAATAAAATAAAAGCTGCAAAATAGAGGTTAGCACAATTTATACGGCACACCATAAGTAGGGCTCAAATAGACAGAATTGGGTAATTAGATATTTGGGGTCATGCAATTTGGGGGTAACCGGGTCGGCCCGGTCGGCCGGCCCGGTTATACCTTGAAAACCATTTTGAAACGTCCCTGTATTTTTTATTTTTATGGGAAAATCATCTTGAAAACAATTTTTTCCGGTTTACATGCATTTTTATATATTAAGTGGGTCGGTTTTCGGGAGAACTGGGTCTCCGTCGTTGAATTGTTCTAAATGTAAATTTACCAGAAAATTGAATCTATGGTTGTGATGCGCACAACAAAATTCATTTTGATGATTTTTGGGGTTTTCTATTTTTTTTCTAAAATTTTCTTATTTTTATGAAATTTTTTGGATTTTTATGATTTTCTTTGGGTTTTAGGGATTTTTTAGGGATTTCTGCTTCTGGCCGAGGACTACAGTCGTGCGACTGTAATCCTGGCTAAGCAGAAATCGCTAAAAAAAACCCTAAAAACAAAAGCCTGAAACTGAGAAAATAAGCACAGTCGTAAGACTGTAGAGGATTTGACACGACTGTACTTACAGTCGAGCCCCTGTTCTTGATTCAAGAACAGTTGTACGACTGTTCTTATTTTTCCAGAAATACAAACTTGAAAAAATGAATAAAAAGGCACCAAACACAAGTAAATCACCCAGAAAGCTGGAAAAAGGATTGAGTTAAAGGTTGTTTACCTCCTTGGCGACGATCCACAGCTGGAATGACCCCTGGCTACGCACCAATCCACGTGAATTTGCTCTTTTTTCTTAAGGATTCAAGGTTGCAAAAAGTGTCCAAATAATCCCAGAAAAGTCACGGATTTGTGTTTGTTTTTGTCCCAAAATGATTTAAATTTTTAGAGTGAGTGTTAACCTAGGATTTCTACTTCGTTTTAGTGATTAACAACAAGAAATTAAAGAGAAAAGGTAAGAAGAAAGCAATATATTTATTTTCTCTCTTCCCTCTTTTTCTCTCTTTTTCTCTCACTAAAAATCAGATTTCTTACCAAAAAAAGTCCTATAATTCTGGTTTTTTTCACCTTATATACCCCCTACTAACCAACTTTTCCAAGTCAAGGGGGTATGGGCTCTGCAACCTGCCCCCGAAAGTACAGTCGTACGATTGTACTTACGTTACAGTCGTACGACTGTAACAAAATCCACGACTGTATTTTACAGTCGTGGGTCAACGGTCAACGACGAATTTTTTTTTTCAAGAAAAATTTCGTGTTCACACCCGTTATCGGCTTATTTGCCTTTCACCTTCCTTGCCCTCGGGTAACATAGACCCGGTATCGGCTTATCCATCAATTTCACCTTTCTTTGCCTCGGGTAACCTAAACCCGATATCGGCTTATTCCTTCCTCAACTTTGCCTCGGGTAACATAGACCCGGTATCGGCTTATCCATCAATTTCACCTTTCTTTGCCTCGGGTAACCTAGACCCGATATCAGCTTATTCCTTCCTCAACTTTGCCTCGAGTAACATAGACCCGGTATTGGCTTATCCATCAATTTCATCTTCCTTTGCCTTGGGTAACCTAGACCCGATATCGGCTTATTTCAACGGCGGGTTCTTTCCTGTGTCTGCGGCGCTTTGACTCGCGTTTCTCAAATTCACATCAACTATCCCAGACTAAGATTGGGTGATGAATTTGATCACATGAGGGACAGCTGTAAGTGCCAGAATTTTACTTCCTTAAAAAAAAAGTAAAATATAGTCGTATGACTTTATTTACAGTCGTACGACTGTAATTAAACTATAGTCGTACGACTGTAGATCATGGCAGGTGAGCCAACCCACACCCTAAAAAGCAGAGAAAGCAAAGAAAAAAGAGGGAGAAGAGACAGACATAAAAAACAAAGGAGAAGGAGAAAAAGGAAGAAAAGAAAAAAGAGAGAGGGAGAAAGAAGAAGAGAAAACAAGAAAAGGAAAGAAACTCATTATCAGAATCCCTCAACATTTGGAAATCTCTGGACCCAAATCCCTAACCCTAAATCAAGGAGAAAAGTATGGATTTTAGTGGATTGGAGCGACACCAGGGGAGAGGTCAATCCTACGGTGGACGCACGCCAAAAAGGTAGACACTCCTTTTCCCTTCTCTTTTCCATGCTTTCTGGGTGATTGGTGTGGTTTTGTGCCATTTCTATCCATTTTCTGCTTTTTCCGTTTCTGGAAATCAAGAACAGTCGTGCGACTGTTCTTGAGTTTGATGAACAGTCACAGTCGTACGAGTGTTCTTGATTTCCAGGCATCTTCTTTCCAGTTTTGTTTCAAATAAATTCTAGCGAAATTTTGATTCTGGACTGCTTACAGTCGTACGACTGTAACGTTATTTCCAGAACCAGAATTTCCATTTTAATCCCCAAAAATTTCCAAAAATCCTTAAAAACTCAGAAAATCCCCAAAATCATCAAAATGAATTTTGTTGTGCGCATTCAAGACCCTAGATTCAATTTTCAGTAAAATTGCATTTAGAACAATGCCACGGCGGAGACCCAGTTCTCCCGAAAACTGACCCACCTCACATGTAAAGAATGCATGTAAACCGGAAAAATTGTTTTTCAAAACGATTTTCTCATAAAACCAAAAATACAGGGATGTTTCAAAATGTTTTTCAGGTCTAACCGGGCCAACTAGGCGTGCCAACCTGGTTATCCCCTAAATGCATGCCCCCAATTCTCGATTTCCCATTCTGTCATGTTTGAGTCCAATTTGATGTATTTAATAGATTAATACGTGTATCCTAGGCGATTGTATTTTTCTAGATAAATCGTGTATTCTAGGCGCTTGTATAAGTGAGGCCGAGAGTTTTTATCTTTTATTCGATCGGGTTGTAATAATTTATTCTTTTACTATTTTACTTAACCTGTATGCGCGCTGTATATCTATTTATTTCAATAAAATTGACTTTAGAGTTTGAAGTACCATTTGTGAATATTGACCAATATTATTTTAATTAGACACGAAATAAGGGACTTGTCCGGACCCAAATCTCTGGATAGTGTAGCGGCCATTCATTCGGTTCAGCTACATTATAAATTTCCCGGTTGAGCTGAGCCGGGTGGCGACTCCTACAATATTCATCGAGACTTAGGTCTCGGTTCTTTTAAGAATTAATTTCATTTATTTTTCAAAACTGATTTTCCATTTATAAAAACCCCATGATAGGGAGGGATCCGCCGGAGATCGAGGCGCCCCTTCCGAAAGGGAGGCTCGCATTCCATCGAAAATGTCATTCGCTCACAGCTGCTCGGCTCTAGTTAGACAATTTTCCAGATTTTCAGAAAACTCAAAAACTCAAAGCATAAATCATCAACTTTTGGGTTTAAAACCTCTTAAAGTTTACCTTATTTATGTTCCAGCGTGCTTGACGATCGGAAGTGAATTTGGACGCTGGAATATGCCTAGAATCCTATGAACGTC
Source organism: Euphorbia tirucalli (assembly GCA_039660915.1). Taxonomy (NCBI): domain Eukaryota; kingdom Viridiplantae; phylum Streptophyta; class Magnoliopsida; order Malpighiales; family Euphorbiaceae; genus Euphorbia; species Euphorbia tirucalli. The sequence goes on from CM077639.1 coordinate 22,601,358, forward strand.
CTAAAATCCTTAAACATGAGTCTCGAATCGATCTGAACAAACCCCAAAATGAAACAAATGAATGGTAGAATGACCAGAAACTCTCAACTTATGTGTTTCCCAGGTGTTTCTAATCCCCTTCTCTCTGTTTCTTAGACTTTTCTTTGATTTTTATCACTTTTTTTCACTTTCTCTCTCTAAAAACACTCTTTTTCTCACTAGAATTCCTCTCCCTTTTTCTAAAAAATTGATTCCCTTTCTCTTCTTGGTTTTTCTAGCTGTTAACCCTAATCCTCCTACGCTCCACTTCCTTCAATTAAGGAGTAAAAAATGTTGGTCAAAAGGTAAAGGTGGTTTATTTAGGAAGTAACTTGGTCAAATGTTAGAGCCGCGCCACTTTAATGTTATAGTCGTGCGGCTATAGTTGTGAAACTATAGTCGTGCGGCTCTAACCAGAGCTATCATGGCCTTTCCTAAATCCTGCACTCACATCCAAGCTTTCTAATTACTCGAAGGACCTTTCTTGGGGTTTCAGATCGAGGACTGTTTTGTTTTTCTGAGCGTTTGAGAACATTTCGGGCATCATTCTGCTCATTCTCAGATTCGACTCACAGAGGTAAAAAAACCCATGCTCACTGGCTGCCCCTTACGGGATCAAAGTCGACTTATGGTTAGGCTATTGTGCTCGGTTCAAGTTTGGTCTCACGATAAGGAGCATAGTGAGAAAAGAAAAAGGAGACGTACCTGGCATCTTTCTCATGTTAGTTCTCCATGGTACTTGTGTCACTGAATGAATTGTGTTGACTTCAGGGACTTGCTTCGATGTCTGTGCGAAACAGCGGTCTTGCTCGTGTTGACTCTAGGGACTTACCTCGGTTTCTGTATGAGGTAGCGGTCTTGCCCGTGTTGAGTCGGGATTTACTTTCGGCTCCTTTGTGAAGCAGTGTCTTGCCCGATTTGAGTTGGTTTGGGGATGTGCTTCAACTCCTTTACGAAGAAGTGGTCTTGCCTGATTTGAGTTGGTTTGGGGACGTGCTTTGGCTCCTTTGCGAAGCAGTGGTCTTACCCGACTTGAGTTGGTTTGGTGAAATGCTTCGACTACTTTGCGAAGCAGTGGTCTTGCTTGATTTGAGTTGGTTTAGGGACGTGCTTTGACTCCTTTGTGAAGCAGTGGTCTTGCTAGATTTGAGTTGGTATTGGCCTCACGTATTCTCAATAAGGTGGATCAGGAAGGGAAAATCAATGGGATAAAGTTTTCCAGGAAATGTCTTTGTCACATATCTGGTCTTTGCTAATGATGCAATTTTGTTTTGCAAAGCTAATGATAACAATATTAGGCACATTAAGTTTTCGTCGATTGCTTTCTATGTAGAAGTGGACAATGGATACATTTGGAAAACTTATCCATTCTCCTTAGCAAGAATGCCTCTTATGATCAGAGACAACAATTGCAAGAGATCTTAAGAGTCCCAAACTTGGGAGGTGAAGACAAGAAGACAAGTACCCTATGGCCGCCTACTGTTTTCTCTCGATAAAAAATTCAAGTTTTTTCAAGATCTTAAGGACAATATTTTCAAATCTTGCAAGTTGGAAGGATAATTTCCTCAGTTAAGAAGGAAAAAAGTTCTCATCAAAGTGGTTGCCACAACCATTCCTAAATTTTTCATGTCTTGTTTTTGTGTCCTAACAAGATTTGTGAGGAGACTAATCGAGTGGTGGCTAAATTTTGATGGGGGGTGAAGTTAACGATCACTGAAGAGTCCATTAGGTTTTAAGGAAGCATATGTGTAAAGGTGAATTTGATGGAGGGTTGGGCTTCTAGGAACTTAAATCCTTCAAGCTCTTTTAGCTAAGCAATGGTGGAAACTCATGAAATTTCCAATTTCTTTTCTTGATAGAATTTTCAGTGTGAAATATTTTCTATCTCAAACTTCATAGAAGCTATAATTAGGGCCAACCATTTTAAGGATGGAGGTGTATTTGGAGATTTTGGCCAAAGGAATTTGAAGGCAGATTACCAATGGCAGCGAAGTTTGGTGCTTCACGGATTCTTAGCTACCTTAAGTTCATCCTTTTGGTTAGCCTAAAAAACGAAGGAAATTGTAATGCGCTAACCCGGTTTAGCCGAATTAGGAGCAATAAACTAGATCAACAACCAACTAATTCCGTAATAAGAAAACATAACGAAATTATTAATTACATTATGCAACAGTATTAATAACAATAATCATCGCTTCATTACTGCATATTTATAACATTTACTACAATCAATCTAAACCAAGTGTACATGCCTCTAGGCTTAACTACATCACATAGATATTTATATTACTAAACTTCGTGAGAATTCAATAAAAATTTCCAGATTTCCAAAACTAATATTGAAATTCAACTTCAACAATTCTATAATAAACTTATAACTCAGAAATTCAATTTCACTTAGAAATCACATCTTTCAAAAATAGTTTAATCAAAACATAATGATGACATCTGGACATATTAATATCGGGTTTGTCATCCAGATTATAAAGTAGAGGCAAGACCACTAGGTGAGATCCAGCAAGGATCTGGATACCTGGCTCTAATGCTGATGGAACCTTCTTGAAGATAGAAAGTGGTGCCCTCATCAAAGTCTATCATTATCCTGAGGCGTGTTTAAAAGAGAAATCTCAAGTTTCATGTGGGATTTGGGTCTCCTAATTTGACTCTAATAAAGGCTTTTGGCATTTCCAATCCAAGTCAAACTCTACCATTGACCTTATAAAAGGTGAGGATATGGAGTTAAGAATTCAATTATTTACAACTAAGCTAATATAGCTAGAGATTAATACCAAATTCAAGGCTAACTAAGGCATCAGAGACTAGCTCAAAGGTTACCGGTGTCACATTCTTTCTCTCTTACAGGAACTCAGATAGAGCAGGCCTTCCCTAGCATAGATACGGATCTGCTGAAGGATTTTCGATCGAATCCATCACATAATAATTTTTATATTCATAAATCTTTAAGTAAACTCTTTCTACATCTTAGATTTAATACAATCATACCTTGAAATTTCAGAAAGTTGCATGTAAGGCAAAAAACAGAGAAGAAGACCAATAATAACTACCATACAAGTGCACTAACCTTAATTTGAAGGTCCTTTAAGAACACCTTTTCCTCTATCCTCCACTTAATCTTCAGCTTCTACAAATTATGAATTCTTAATTTAGCTAGTGAAATTTCTAGAATTCTTAGAGAGAAAATGATTAAAACATAAATGTTAAAGATTATCTTTAAGAAAAATCCTAATCCTCTTATTAGCCCACTGTTCTATCTACCTTCACCATTTAATTAAGACACCTGTCCACCTAGCTCCCAAATTTCATTTCAAAGAGATACCTATAAACAGCTAATCTTTTACCCTATACTGACACATGTAACAATCTACTTACCATCTCATCCGGCTTCATATCTCTCCTCATCTCCTTGCCATCCTCTTTTTGACTCGGTCGTCTAGTCTTTGATCTGGCCATGATTCTTCTCAATTGTTTCCAATTCTACCTGAGATCCAATGAAATCCTAATTCAAACAAGTCCAGATCCAAACTTTTCCAGCCCTCATATATGGCCATTACATAAATAACACCAATGTCACCGCCCATAAATTTCTAAGTGATAATTCCAAGAGTTGGAATGAGGAGTTTGTTAACTCTTTTTATCATGAAGATAATGTCCCTTTGATTCTTTGTACCGTGGTGAGTATTATCAGAGCTGAAGATTTTTCAATTTGGAACTTTTCAAAATCTAGGAAATTATCTTGTTAAACAAGGTATAAAATTCATGTTGCAAATTCTCTTTCCGTGGAACAAACTCTCGATCATTCTTTCTCTGTTTTGTCTTATCCTAATTAATGGTTGTTGAACATTTAGAATAAGATTAAATTCTTCATGTGGAGGCTTATTAGCAATTATCTTCCAACTAGTGTTAATCTACAAAGAAGAGTGCAATAAGATGGAAGCTATTAGCCTATTGCAGATCTGGTAGCCAGAAGGAGATTAGTCATTTTTCTTTAAATGTGATGCAATTAAGGTGGTGTGGTTCTTAAAGGCAATACGGCTACAACCTTTTGGATCAATCTCTTACAACACCTACAATTAATTAACTATGGTTATGACATCCGGTACCGGGTCAGAAGGAAGACAAAAAAAATTTGAATAGGAACTATTATCAGGGGTGGTTGACTTAAAAGAGATACGGTTAATTGAAAAGCGGAAGTTGACAGAAATTGATTTAGTGGTAGAGACTGTTATTTGATAAAGACAAAATTAAATTATCAATCTACTTTAGAAAGAAAGTTCATATGGAAATATGAAATAGTGGGAGATGCAGTGAGATTCAAAGAGAACACAATGAATTGGTAAGGACTCCTGGAGTTTAGACTTTAAGGAATTGAGCAACACGCCAAATAGAAACGGAGGAAGATCCAATCAAGGTAATGACTTAAATTTACAATCAAATGTTGGGATTATATTATTTAAGAAAATTTCCTTGTATTGGAAATTTGGTTTTGCTCTAATAATGTAAATTTTAATACCAATTCCTTACAAGCTTATCATTGTTGCAATTGTAATTAGTAGAGCGCAAATAGTGGAAAAGTGGTGTGTATGGTAGAACTGTTACATATGATTAACTGATTATGGAATTGATTAAAAATGAAGTTAATAAGGAAAGTAAAACTGTTAAGGAAGATTTGAAAAGTATGTGAAGGATAAAGTTGAATACAGCTTATTAAAATTGTGTAAGATGCGGTACATGGATATCAATGACTTATTTATTGTTAATACTGAAACAGAAAACTAGAAATGATTATTGGAGTTAAATTGAGTGAATGGAGTCTCAGTAAACACTTCTGTTGACCGAGTCGGTTAGCCTTGGGGCATTTGTGAGGGTAGTGTACGCTAAGAAAACGCTTAATGAATTGACACCCGGATACCTGTGTGAGTGAACTTATGATTTCATTCATAGAAGAGGTGCTCATCAGTGATCTGGTGGCCCCATATAAGGATGGACCCTAAAGGATCATAAATTACATGTAGCGGATTACGGTCAAAACACATGAGGTAGTGTCTTGAATGAAGACTCATAAGTACTTGTTAAATATTACAGCATGATTGTAACTGGACTACCGGTGTCGGAACCGTACCGACGGGCGGAAAATCTTAATCTAATTTTAATTTTATTAGTTTAGTTTTTATAGTGCGCATGACTATTCATATAACAATTTCTTGTGATGCTTGGAGTAATAATAATATTTTTATAGAGTCGCCACCAATCGAGTTTTGGTTCGATTGGACACCTTAAATAACCAGAGATTTATATGGGTTCGTTTGCTAATTACGTGTAGGGAAGATGATAATTACCCTACCCCACCCATAATTGGTACTAAAAGTCGCAAATTATTCTCGTAGGATTTATTTCTTTCATATATTTTTTTTCGTATCCATATGCGAATATAATTACATTTTTACTAAAGATAAGTTCATAATGATGTTTTATTTAAATTAATTATATTGATTCATATCTATGATATGGACATAAAAATTTATACAAATTTTATATTTATACTTGAATGAAGTATTCATTTTATATCCATAACATGGATATAAAATATACACATATAAGGCATAATACAATTCATATATGAATGTCTACACATGATTATGTAAAGTATTCATCTAGGCTTGATGGCAAAGTAATGAAAGACTTTATAATATTTGTTATTAAAAAAAATTTAAAGTTCACTTAAAATAAATTTAATGAATATTCTAGTTTTGATCATGAATAAAATTATAAAATTAACTTAAATTATATTCCATGACCATAGCATAGTCATGGAATAAAAGAACTCTAAATATGTAAATAAATTTTATTTGTCTTTTTTTTATTTCGAAATTTTTAAATTTTATAAACCCCAAATTTTTAATTAATTCCTAACAAGTTTATATGTATATTAGCATGAGAACAAATAGGGAAATTAAACTAAAAGATTTGATATTCGATTGGGCCTTGAGTTGTTCCTAATCCCATTTTTAAGTCCAAAAACCAAGCAATAGCCCATTTGCTCTTAATCACCTCCACTTAAATTCAAGGAACCGGGCTCTAGCCTATTTATTCTTAATCCATCCACTTAAACTCAAGAAACCGGACCTTCAACCCAGCCCAACCCAAGATATCTACCCATGGGTTATTACCCATCATATAAAAGCCATCCTTTTCTCTTCTAACCCTAAAACCCATTCTCCACACCAGCCTCCACCATCTCTTTCTCTCTTCTCACTTTCAACACTTCGTAAGCCCTAAAAATCCCTAGACCAGTCGCCTCCTTCTCCTCTCTCGGTCTCGGTTTCTATCTTGGTTTCGCCGGCGGTCCGTTTTGGTTCAAGGATCCACTGCCTCGACCGATCCGACATCATCAGCGTTGACCCACCATTCACCGCTACCGATCTGGCACCGTCCATCCTTTCATCGCTATCGGCTGTTCTTGGTGGTCGGAGCTTAGTGGAAATCCCCACTGGTAGCAGGTATTGTTCTTTTAACCTCCTTATTTCTATTTGATTTCAGTTTCGTTTTTTGTTTCTTTTTTTTTCGCTCTTGCTTTTTTCTTTTTCTTTTTTTTTTTTTTTTTGTTTTTGGGGTTGGTAATAATGATTTGTGTGTGAAAATTTAGCAAATTCATCAAGTGTTTGCTGCTTCGTCTCAGATAGTGATGGAGACATAGGGTTTGAATGGGCAGAATGTGGATTGCTAGGGCCTGTGGTACCGCTTCTATTCCTAGCCGGATCTGAGGTATCTCTTGCTCGTTTTCTCTGTTTTTTTTTCCGGTTGTTTTTATTGTTTAATTTCTAACATGAGTTTATTCTTTACAGGGGTTGAGGGTTTCAAAGCTAAATCCAGTTTTGGTGAACTTATGCCAGCTAAGTTACTAAACCTTTCTTTTAAGATGATGTGAGATGCATAAAAAAAAAAAAGAAATTCTGATCTGCTGACTAATGCTTGGGTGGATTTATAATGATCATTATATTCTGATTATATGTGTTTGAAAGGCCTCTTTATGTATTCTGTTTGATGTTAAGGCTTAAATAAAAAAAGGACATACAACAGACTGTGACCCTGCTGTATTGCTAAGTTAATATTGAGTCTTTAATTCTGATGATTGGCCTCTGTTAGGCATGGTGAAATGAAAAGGGAAAAAAAACCTGTTACTATGATGTGTTGTTTTATTTAATTGGTTTTTGTTTATGAAAGGCTACGCTTGAAAAGGGGCAATGATGAAGAGGCCTTAAGAAAGACATCCTTTAACTCAGTTATTTTTTTGTTTTTTTAGTTTCTGAACATTGGGTAAAAAGTGATTTTTTGCATTCATGCCACCATTTTGGTGTTAGACTATGTGGTTTCTTTCTTGAAATTGTTTTTTTTTTAGTTGAAGCCAATGGTTTTATCCTTAAGAGTTGGAGGCAGAATGTGAGGCATTTTTTTATAATGTTTTTTGAAATCAAACATGGAAAATCACATGAGTCCTTATGATTATAAGAGCATTATTCCCTTTTTTATGGTTATTAATGTGAGCTGTGGCCATCACATGACCCCTATCTCTATTAATGACCTGGATATGGTCAGCAGGGTAAATAATAATTATGAACTTGGACTAAAAAAATGCTTGTTGGTAAATGCAGAGGAAAGAAACAAACTTTAACTATTTGCTGTAAAAAAAAATCAAGTGCGTATTAATGGTCTTACTTGGCACTTTAGTATGTATGGAATCTTGAGTTGTGTTCTTCTGGTTGCAGATCTGATTATTTGGAGACTTATGGAGGAGAAAGATTGAAGGATAAGTGGAGTAGAGACTAGGGTGTATGATGATGTAGAGAAAAATGAAAAGGCTGGGTTTTTCTTTGCTCCTTTCGTGGGATCTGTCTGAAATTCCTCTCCTCTTCTCCTTTGTTGAGCTACCTTTTATAGGCAAAAATTTCACTGTAGAAGCTAGAATGGTTTTAGTTTGGGTTTTATTTTGTTCCATTTGGTTTGAAACCAAAGAAAAGAACTCCAGCTCCTTAAGATTGGCTATCTCAGCTGTAATTCCTGTGTTTTTCTGCATTTTTGCCATACTCTTGGCCATGCTTTGTACTGTTCAATTCTGCCCAATTTGATCTTTATAATTTTTTTTAATTTAGTTATTTATTATTACTTTTGTATTGTAAGAAGTCGACTTTAATAAAAGATCACTTAATTTCTCTTGTGTGCCCTTTTATTAGTAATTTAATTTTTAAAATTGGTAAAATCTCAATAAAAATTAAAATATACTTGTTAATCGATAAATTACGCGTAAAAACAAATGACAAAATTAATACGGACATAATTGGATATCTACAGCTGCCCCCCTTTGTATAGCTTTAAGAATTTAAAGTTATACAAAGTAGTGTTAGATAACTGTGTTTTGTTGATTTTGTTATTAAACGACTATAGCATAGCCATTAAATTTCCATTTTTAACAAAACCAAGGATATAACTTTGAACCTCAAAACATGCATTATTATAATAATCTCATCTTATATTATAATAAGAAATTAGGGAATTACATTCCTGGCTGTTTCCAGTTACTTTTCGTTGATCCTCTCACGATCAAACTTTAAAGTAAGAACGTACGTAATCGAGCCAGTATCAGGTTATACCGAAACCAATTGGTCCGCAAATGAATTTTGAGAACAAAATTGATCTTTACCCAATTAAGTTTGTATCAACTTTTCATTGAAATTGATCACTTCATGATCAAATTTCAAGAAAAAGATTGATTTTCGGGTAATCATATATCATCGAAATTGATCGCTTTGCGATCGAATTTTGCAAACAAAATTTGATCTTCATGTAATCAAATTACATATCACCGAAATTGATTATTTTACAATCAAATTTTGAAAACAAAATTGATTTTCACGTAATCAAATCGCATTTTACTGACATCGATTACTTTGCAATAAGATTTCACAAACAGGAAATTGGAATCAATTATCTGGGAATTGAAAACCAAATGAGATCAATTGCTTTATGATCAAATCTCACAAGCAAGAAATTTGGAATTAATTTTCTTGAAATTGAAACATGAATGAGATAGATCATCTGACGATCAAATCTCACGAACATGAAAATTGGGATCAATTTTCTAGGAATTGAAATCCGAATGAGATCGATCACATGACGACCAAATCTCACGAACATGAAAATTGGGATCAATTTTCTAAGAATTGAAATTCGAATGAGATCGATCACATGACGACCAAATCTCACGAGCAGGAAATTTGGAATCAATTTTCTAATAATTGAAATCCGAATGAGATCGATCATGTGACAATCAATTCTCATAAACATGAAATTTGGACTCAATTTTCTAGTAATTGAAATCTGAATTAGATAGATCACCTGACGATCAAATCTCACAAACATGAAATTTGGAATCAATTTTCTAGTAATTGAAATCTGAATGAGATAGATTACATGACGATCAAATCTCACAAACATGAAAATTTGGAATCAATTTTCATGGAATTGAAATCCGAATGAGATAGATCACATGATGATCAAATCTTACGAGCATGAAAATTTGGAATCAATTTTCTAGGATTTGAAATCCGAATGAGATAGATCACATGACGATCAAATCTCACGAGCATGAAATTTGGAATCAATTTTCTAGTAACTGAAATCTGAGTGAGATAGATCACCTGATGATCAAATCTCACAAACATGAAAATGAGATCGATCACATGACGATCAAATCTCACGAACATGGAAATTTGGAATCAATTTTCTAGTAATTGAAATCTGAATGAGATAGATCACCTGATGATCAAATCTCACAAATATGAAATTTGGACTCAATTTTCTAGTAATTGAAATTTGAATGAGATAGATCACCTGATGATCAAATCTCACAAACATGAAAATGAGATCGATCACATGACGATCAAATCTCACGAACATGAAAATTTGGAATCAATTTTCTAGTAATTGAAATCTGAATGAGATAGATCACCTGACGATCAAATCTCACAAACATGAAATTTGGAATCAATTTTCTAGTAACTGAAATTCGAATGAAATCGATCGCTTCACGATCATATCTCACTTAGCAAGAAATTTAAATCGATTTTTATCACAAGAATTAATTTATATTTTTTTCAAATTTTCATCTTATGGTTATGACATAACCATAAAATTATTGGAAGCTCTTTGTGAAATCGACTATGTAGCAGCCGCTGGGTAGATTCAAATTAAAGTGATGGTTTAATTAAATATGAAAGAAAATTTTTGCTAATTTTGGTGGTTTAATGGTCATCACATGATCATTAAATATGTTTAGAAATCATTATTGAATTAATTTTTAGAATTACGAAGCTACACCTATTAAAGGGAGCTAATTGTAGTAAAATGATCAAACTGCTAAAGGGAGCTACTCTCAAGAATAAAAATGCGCACCATTTCAAACCCTGAGAACTATGATCACAAGTGATTTGATTTCGAAGGAGTTTGAATCTACAGACTCCGTTGCTAAGGGTTCGATTTTTTTGGAAAAGGTTGGTTCCTACCTTGAGTGGGCTTGACCAGAAAGGGTTCGATTTTGAAGAGGTTGATTTCCTTCCTTAAGTGGGCTTAAACAGAAACGGTTCCATTGTGAAAAGGTTAAATTCTATCCTGACTTAATGGATAGTGATCACAACAAGTCAGAATTAAAAAAAAAAATCTTAACCCTACGAACCCCGTCGTTGAAGGTTTGAATCTTGACAAATTTCTACATCGTCTTATTGGACTCTTACCACAATAGTCTCGATTTTAGAAAAAGTTCCATCCTATGAACTCATTGTTAAGGGTTCAACTTTGAAAAGTTCTTACCTCAATTTCCTGGACTCTGATCACAAGAAGTTTAGTCTTTGGAAAATGAAAAGGTTTGACCCCAAGGACTCCGCTCGATGGGGTTGCAAAACAAGGGGTAGAGTTGACTTGCATCAATCGACTTTTGATGGAAGATTGAAATTAGCATGCCCTAGTCAAATTTCAAAAAGGTGGGAATTAGCTCGAATCAGTCGTATTTCGAGAAGAGATGAAATTGATCTTTATATTAATCAAATTTCACAAGATAGAGAATTAATTTTGACTGACATCCAAGTTCAGTCAAAAGGAAAATCAACTTTTTTGATCAAAACCCAAGAGACAAAAAGTGAACTTTGACTGACATCAATTGAAAGATATGTTTGATGCTTGATCCCTGTGTTTCCACCGAGGGTTTGATTTTGACAAATTTAAACAAGGATATGCTTGTCATTCAATTTTTTCAAACATTTTGACATAAAATTTACAACTTTTGCAGTTGACATATTTTTTAACAACAAAATACTAAAAGTAATTGAATTGCATTACAACTACCCTTTAAAATGACAAGCATATATAATTCTTGTAAAAGATAACTAAATAAATTAATTTGTCTTTTTATGAAAATATTCTTAGAGGAACCTTCATGAAAATGTATGATAGGATTTTTCTAAAATGTTTTATCAAATACTGAAAGATCAAAATTGGTTTGAGAAGTAAATGAATAATTTAATTCATAAAATACTTCTTTGATTCATTCATATATATAACCCAGGAAAAATCAATGTTGCCTTTTTAGGAAGATACTTTGATGACATCAATTATCTTCCTTAGATTTTCGAATATGTATTGTCTTGTGTTTCCAACAAGTCCTTAGGGTACTTTTTCTACTTTGAATGCCCCTGTCTTATGGTGATTATTTCTTCAAACGAATAGGCATAGTTTTTCTTATGTAAATTTTCCTTTCGAAGAGCTTGATGCTAGCGCTCACATAGTCCATGCCCTGAGAATCCTTTTTTCTAAATTGAGTAGCTCTTGGAAGAATAAATGTGATGGTTTAATCCTCATCTTCTATTATATTTTGAATAAATTACTTGTAGTAACTTAGTCCACTTGCAGCTTGTCTGAGCAAGACCTCAATGTATATCTATCAACTTTGCCCCCTATTCTTATGAGTAAGTTGTTGATCCAAAAATTATGCATTTGAGTCAAAAGACTTAAATTGCTTGTTATCCTTAGGCATCTCTTGGTGGAATACGCATGAGTTTCTGGAGAATTTTCCATCTTGTAGTGCTTGAGTAACTATGACACATATCAATGTTGAACTACGTATATGTCGAAGCATAATTTGTCAGCTCATTGTCCGAAGCAAAATACGATCCTGGAATTGGGAAATATTCATTTCTCTTGTTCACAAAATCATAATTATTCAGTGAATGCACAAAATCGTTTAAATGCTTTTATTTTGGGTAAGATTATTAAAGATTGGTGAATGGTGAATTTGAATTGATTGCTTGATAAGGGAAGGAAATGCCTTGAGACTTGGGTATTTTGTAATGAGATATGTTCTGAGAATATTTTTATATAATAAAGTCGTATGAAAAATCCAAATGATTACAAAACAAGATAAATTCCATTGCTCAAAATGTTCTGTCATAGTTTTCTTATCCATCGAAGCATATTACTCTGATCCTTATTGGTGGTGACTTTAATTGCCCCTAAGTCTTCATTTGCTTTGTTGATGATACTGCTCCTGCTAACTTAAGTAGTTTTTGACTTTAGGGAATGATACTTCATAGTTGCCCCCTAATTTAGTGTTGTAACTTTGTCCTTTTATCAATGATGTCCTTATTCTTGCACTATTTTTATTGGTGGCATTCTTGCAGTTACGCCTGAATTGGTTTCCAATGAAATCCTTGCTCCTATAAGCTTGTATTGATTTTGACTTTTATCAGAGACATTTTCATGGTTGCCTCCTAAATTTATTGCATAAGAAATTCTTACTTTTATCGGCTTGTAATAATTTTGACTTTCATTAGAGGCCTTATCCACAATTGCCCCCTGACTTGTTGTTGATGAAGTCTTTCAGCCTATCCATCTATGCTAATCTTGGGTTTCATTGCAAGTATCTTCGTAGTTGCCCCCATTATCAATTTTGTAATACCCCCTCGAATCTCATATACTATTGACACATTCCTTATAAAGGGTCTTGAAATGATTTCTTTTCTTTTCTTTTCTTTTTCTTTTCTTTTTTCTTTTCTTTTTTTTTCTTTTCTTTTTTTTCTTTTATTTTTTCTTTTCTTTTTTTAGGATAGATACAATGCACCCACTTGAATCTGTCCGACTCAATGTGCTTATTTTGTTCCTTACGAATTAGGATATCCCACTTAATTTGCAATGTTGCATCCTAGAATGAAACAGTTCTCCTTTCTATCGCCTTGAGGTACTGTCTCTTGAATAATTAAGAAGGAATGTGTTGGTTATCTGGCGATCCTGCATTCATCATAACTTGATTTTCTTACTTTTCATATCATGCATTTCTAAACGTTAACAAGATTAATGAATCGAGCTAATTTTTTAAAATACTATGTGCTTATTTTCATGTTCCTCTTCATTAACGAAGACTAACATCATAACTAGAGATCATAAGGACTTTTTTGGTTTATCAGGTTTACTGGTGAAATGGATAAAAAGAATAAGAGGGATGTTAAGTGATTCAAGAAAACCAGATGAAATAAAGGTCCCCTAATAGCTTTATTTCTTGATCTTATTAAGGCATCAAGGCTTGGAAATCTGATTTGAAAATCCTCTTAATTTCAATAGCAACGTATTCTTATATATTATCTGACATATCATCCATAACATCTTCTAAATGTCAGATGATTGTCATGCCAACAGTGTGGCTTAGATTAACCCTAACTGTTGGAAAGTGACCAAAAAATGTTTTTTCTTTGAATTCCTCACTTGATAATCCACTTGATCGCTTAGACAACACATTGGAATAAGTAGCCGTCTAAAGTGTTGGGATTTTTCACCGGAAATCACCCGATTAAAGCGGAAGAACGCGATGATTTCCTCAAATCCGTGCCTAGGAGCAATTGAGATGGAAATTGGAAAAACAAAAATTTAATAGAAAGAGATAAATCTCTTACCTTGAATATCTCTTTCAAGAGATGGATGCAGACTGTAGGAATCAAACTAGAAACGCTCATCGTTCACGTACACGAACGCCTAACGAACACCACCCGTGCTAGCGTCGGAAACCATGAAACTTTTGAGAGGGAGGCTAGGTCAATTTCAGCTATGTGTGTGTCTCCTGTGTTTGGCCGAAATTCCTAGGGTTCTATAACCCTAGGTGGCCGAAATTCCCAAGGGAATTTTGGCCTAAGTTGGCTCTTTCATCTGTGTGGGCTTCCTTCTTTTAATTCAGGCCCAAACCTATTTTAATTAGTCTGGCTTAAACTAATTTCAAGCCCAATTTTAATTAACCCATGTATTTTATATATTACACCAAGTAACATATTATTTACATTTAAATTAAAATCGGTTTGACCAATTAATTTAATCTATCAAATTAAAATTAGATCATCACAAAATAAATTCATGTGTAAACCTATACATATGAATATTTCCACCTAGGAAATAATCCCATAATTAATCCAATTAATTATGAAGAGCCAATCAAATATTAATTTTATTATTATGATCAATCCAATTGATCTTTATAATATAATTAATATATACCTCTCTCTCTTTAGAGTGTATACTCCAAGTATACATGTGATTCCTTAAGTCAGTGTTCAGTCGCTCAATGTGTAAGATCCCATGGGCCCATCTTTATGTTGGCAGTGGGCCTGTGGCCCACAGACTGCAGTTGGGCTCTAGCAAGCCACTGCAGCCCCCAATTAAGATGGAGATGGCAGTCTAACTGTTATCATAACCCTGTAGTTTGAACTTGTATATCCCATGTCATCAATATCGGTGTCCAACACCGAGGCATGGATTGATCACCCTCTTTTGTGTCCGGACATTAACTTGATCCTGAATGTACTGATGCTCATAAACAAGTTCCAACTTGTTTAGGTGTGGCCACACTCTTATCAGTCGCATTCATCAAGGGGCTGGTGTTATCTTCTCAGTGGACTACTGAGTGACAAATCCCTTCTGCATATCCATAGCATTACCATGCTAAGTGACATACCCGAAAGTACCCATACTTGGCACCCTATTACAGGCCCTTTAGGCATACCCCTAAGTATGCAACTTCGTATGCAACACCATCATATGGTCAGGTCAAAGGATCCATACAAGTACTACACGAGAATCACTTGTGATACTATACCATGTGGATTTCTCGTTTAGTGGATCTATCCAGTACCATGCCCCTTTTGCATGTACCCATTAACTTGGTTGACATCCCATGTCTAATGACCGGTAAGACACCGCCATATAACCAGGTTAATGATAGTCTCTAGTTCCATTCATTCCTATGACTGGAAGAGACTACGGATCTCTTTATGGTCATATCGTTTTCCCCATCCATGGTGTTACTGCCAACTGCATGACACTCGTCATCATGAATATGGATATGTCCATTGGATACTTCATTTAAAATATTGCACAAGATATATATAATAAATGAATTAATGCCTATATTAATGACACAAAATATGTATAATACATAAATCCAATAAATGTACGATACAAATACGAGGTCCAATGCCTCAGGACTAGGGCATATCCAACAATCTCCCACTTGCACTAGTTCCAACTAGACATGGGCCTAATCCCTATAGATCTAGTATGACCCTCTTGCTTAGGTTGAGCCAGCGCCTTGGTCAAAGGATCTACAACATTATCCTCGGTGTCCACTCTATACAATGTAATGTCACCTCTCTCCATGCTCATATGAGGTGAAACTTCCTGAGCACGTACTTTGTGTTCTTGTGCGACTGGGGCTCCTCAGTTTATGTAACGGCCCCATTGTTGTCACAAAAGATATCAACTGGGTCTTGGATAGTTGCCACTACTCACAACTCAGTGATAAACTTCCTTATCCATATAACTTCCTTAGCTACATCACATGCCGCGATGTACTCAGCTTCTGTTGTAGAGTCCGCAATGGTTGGCTGCTTTGAGCTCCTCCAGCTTACAACACCACTATTTAGCAAAAACACGTACCCAGACTGTGACTGGTACTCATCCTGGTTGGTCTGAAAGCTCGCATCAATGTACCCAGTAACTGGCAGCTCTTCCTAACCTCCATACACCAAGAAGCTATCCTTGGTCTGGTTAAGGTACTTAAGGATTGCTTTGACAGCCTTCCAGTGATCCTTCCTAGGATGTTGCTAGTACCGGCTCGTCATACTTAGTGCAAAGCCAACATCAGGTCTCGTACATAGCATGGAGTACATAATTGATCCTATAGCCGAAGCATATGGAACCAATTTCATGTTCTCCCTGTCCTCCCTTGACTTAGGATAGTTCTTCTTACTAAGTTTCACCCCATAACCCATTGGCAAGAAACCTTTCTTAGCCTGATCCATGCTGAACCTTTTCAAAACTTCGTCTATGTATGAGGCCTGACTTAGGGCCAGAAGCCGATTTGATCTATCCCTGTAGATCCTGATCCCTAGGATCATCTCAGGTTCGCCTAAGTCCTTCATTACGAAGCACTTACACAACCACTGCTTTACTCCTTGCAGTGTCGGTATGTCGCTTCCAATAAGTAGGATGTCGTCTACATAAAGTACCAGGAATGTGACAATGCTCCCACTAATCCTCTTATACACACAAGGCTCATCTTCATTCTGTATGAAGCCATATTCCTTTATAGCTTCATTGAATCTAAGATTCCAACTACGGGATGCTTGCTTCAATCCATAAATGGACCTTTGAAGTTTGCATACCCTCCCTGGATACTCTGGATCGAC
This sequence comes from Euphorbia tirucalli, assembly GCA_039660915.1. Lineage (NCBI taxonomy): Eukaryota > Viridiplantae > Streptophyta > Magnoliopsida > Malpighiales > Euphorbiaceae > Euphorbia > Euphorbia tirucalli. The sequence goes on from CM077639.1 coordinate 22,618,166, forward strand.
AAAACCCTCAGGTTGTGTCATGTACACATCCTCGAGTAGCTTTCCGTTAAGGAAAGCGGTTTTGACATCCATTTTCCAGACCTGATAGTCGTACCATGCGGCTATGGCCAGCAAGATCCTGATGGATTTTAGCTTGGCTATTGGTGAGAAAGTTTCATCATAGTCTATTCCATGGACTTGTCTGAAACCTTTTGCAACCAGATGCCCCTTGAAGGTATTATCGGCTTTTAGCTTGTAGCATCACTTGCAACCTATTACCGTACCACCTGGAGGTGGATCAACCAAGTTCCAAACCTGGTTATCATACATAGATTACATCTCTGCCTCCATGGCTTTACCCCAATTTGCAAACTATGGGCTTGCCTTAGCCTCCTGGCAGGTTTTGGGTTCTTCCTCATCCAAGAGGAAAAGAGTTTGATCATCGGTGATGAGGAAACCATATCTCTCTGGTTCCCGACGATCCCTACCAGACCTTCTAGGTCCTTATGTGGCCTAGGTCGGTGCTTCCACCCGTGGATGCTCCACCTGGGCCTCCGAGTTATCCTCTTCAAGAGCTTGTGGACTTTTAACTTCCCTGAGTTCCATATTGCTCCTACTATCTTTCTTGGAAAGGAATTCCTTTTCTAGAAAGACCCCCTTCCTTGCCATGAACACCTTGTTCTCGGTAGGATTGTAGAAGTAATATCCTTTGGTTTGCCTAGGGTATCCCACAAACAGGCATTTATCAGTTTTCGGCTCTAGGTTAACACTAGTCAAGCTCTTGGCATGTGCTTCGCATCCCCAAATCCTTAGGAAAGACACATTAGGCTCCCTGCCCGTCCATATCTGATATGGGGTCTTTTCCACTGCCTTAGTTGGAGTATTTTTTAAAATAAGAGCAGCTGTCTCGAGGGCGTGTCCCCAGAAACTTATTAGGAGAGAGGCTTGACTCATCATCGAACAGAATATGTCCAACAGGGTCTTATTCCTCTGTTCAGACACCCCATTCCACTGTGGTGTTCCTGGAGGAGTGAGCTGTGGAACTATTCCATGCTCTCTCAAATATGAGTCAAACTCTAGGCTCATATACTCACCTCCTCGGTATGATCGAAGGGTTTTGATATTTCTACCTAGCTAGTTTTGTACTTCGTTCCTAAATTCCTTGAACCTATCAAGGGTCTCAGACTTATGTTTCATCAGATAGACATAGCCATATCTGCTGAAATCATCCGTGAACGTGACAAAGTACAGATGTCTACCTCTGGTCGCTGCGCTCATGGGCCTACATACATCTAAATGTATTAGGTCCAATAAGCCAGTGGCCCTTTAAGCCTTCTTGTTAAAAGTCGCCTTAGTCACTTTGCCTCATAAACATGACTCGCATATATCAATTGACTCCAAGTCAAATGACCCTAGGACTCCAGCCTTATGAAACCTAGCTATGCGCTTCTCGTTTATGTGGCCCAAACAACAATGCCATAGGTAGACAGGATTAAGTTCATTGGGCTTAACCCTTTTAGTGTTTATGTTATAGCTATGATTGGTTTCATTTAAATCCAGGATATATAGGCCATTATTTAATAGAGCTTCTCCATAAAATAATCCCTCTCTAGATAAACAAATTCTATAATTAGCAATAGTAAAATTAAATCCAAAAATATCCAACATTGAAACAGAAATAATATTTCTGCACATAGCAGGTACAAAATAACACTGTTCCAAAATCAAAACCAATCCACTAGGCATCATAAGGTGATATTCGCCGATCTCTATGGTAGCAACCCTTGCTCCATTACCGACCCGTAAGTCCACCTCCCCCGATCCCAGTGACCTTTTGTTCTTAAGTCCCTGCACATTGCAACAAATGTGAGAACCACATCCAGTATCCAATACCCAGGATGTTGAAACAGTAAGGTTAATGTCTATGACATAAATACCTGATAAGAACACACCCTGGGTCCTCCTCTGCTCTCCTATTAGCTTGGGACACGATCTCTTCCAATGGCTTGCCTGCTTGCACCCGAAACAGACATCCTCCGGATTTGCCTTTTGCTAGACCTTGGGTTGGGCCTTGGCTTTCTTGGCATTGGCCTTGGCCTTTTCCTTGGCCTTGCCCTTCGCAAGAGGAGGGTTCCCCTTGTTGACCAGCAGCACCGGCAGAGTCTTCTTGATTGACTGTTTAGTGAGCTTGAGCATCCTATGCAGCTCACTAACAGTACGGTTCATCCCTTGCATATTATAGTTCAGGATGAACTGATCGTAAGAATACGGTAAGGATGCAAGCATTGTGTCCACCGCCAACTCTTATGAGATGGGCGATCTGAGACAGGCTAAAGTATCCAAATAGCCCTTCATCTTGAGCACGTGTGCACTCACAGATGTCCCAGCCCCCATCTTACAGAAGTGGAATGCCTTATTGATCAGGTACCTTTCCTGACGAGCTTGCTCTTGAAACATCTCATTGAGATTTGTTGTCATAGCATAGGCTTGATGATCCATGAACTGCTTTTGCAGCTCAGGGACCATGCAGGCCAACATAAGGCACGTCACATCCCTATTATCCTTAACGTGCACCTCGTATTCCTCCAGCTGGGCAGCTGGTGGATTACGTCTCTGAGGCGTAGCCGGCACAGGCCTTTCCAGTACGTACTCTTTGGACTCTTCTCTTAAAACTATCCTTAAGTTCCTAGACCAGTCTAAAAAGTTGGGACCGGAAAGCTTGTCCCTCTCTAGGATAGATCGTAGTGAAAGTGAGTTGTTATTTGCCATTTAGAGTTTCTACACAGAAAAATTTAAGAGTGTTAATAAAGGACTTTCTTTTTGTTTTTCCATATATAATTAATAATGAATCAAGTTATTAATTAATCCGAGTTGTTGGGCTCATGGGCCGAGATCCATATTTCATTAAGATAGAGCCAAACGAGGGCCTGATACAACTATACCCTAATTATTTAGGTAGGAGGGACTCTCAGTTTGATAGGCTTGTTGGCATTTACCCATCTGCGCTTAGGGCCAGGAGAATCCTACTATTCATGCTAAGTCAAAACCTCCATCCAAGTGTTAGAGTATCCCATACTCTAACCCAATACAAAATGATGATACTCCAGTGTATCCTACGAGGGCAAGGTCTACAGCTGGTCTATCCCCACTTCGAGCTGGTTTTGAATGAGGGAAGCAATTTTGAATGACTTAGTAATTTCCATTAGGTTATTAGATTCATTTAATAACGGCTTACATGCATAAGGCGGGTGAAAGTGGCTGTTGGATCATACATTCACATATGCAAATAAATATAAAGCATAATTAAATAAATAAGTAAAATGGACTGCTATGGGCCTATATTACATCCTAATATTATTCTAGTAAACCTATACTAGAATTAAATATCAGGTGGGCCTCCATGTCCTTTCTTCTGGGCTTGCACCTCCACTTGGGCTCACCACTTCAGTGGGCTTCTTCTTTTACAAATTTTATAATAAATGAATAGAATAAAATTAAATTAAAAAGAAAAACGGCGTGCAGGCCATATTTACCCAAAAAAGAAAATACAACCTATTTTGAATTAAGGCCCAATAGCATCCAACCATACAAACATTTAATCATACATATGCATCCAATACATAAATTTATAAGCATGTTATTATGCATGAATTAAGCCCATTTCAATTATGTCCAAGCCATTATTCTTGAAATCGTCAAATCCGGTCCATCATGGTTCTAGCCCTTGACGGGCTTTGGGCCTCCAGCCTAGGCAGTTAACTGCTCCCACTGGAATTAGGAAACCATGAATCTATATTAGCCATCCGGATAATTGTGCCAAAAATACCCAAACCAATTTCAATTAACCATATTAATTTCTAAAATTAATATCCAATGAATAAAATTAAAATTAAAACTTCATTCAAGAAACCATACGCATTTAAATTGCAAAAATTTAAACACACGAAATTTTAAAACCAATTAAAATTTTAAACTGGGCCCCGGGCCCGAACCCGCCAAATTCAAAACACTGGGCCCGGCCCGCTGTAGCTAGGGCAACCAAGTTGTCCTAGCAGCAGCCGCCGCTGAGGTGGAACCAGCGGACCTGCTGCCGGCACAATAGCAGGCAGCGTCTGCTGCCGCGTGCGGCGGTCGGCGGTGGCGATTCCACCGCTGATAGTCCCGCATGCCCGGAAATAGCCCATGATTTTTCCAAAATAAAAATCACGAAATAATTCAGCAAGAATCATATCCATCCAATAAAATTAAATAAACATAAACCTATATGCAAATTTAATTTTAATTTCAAAAATCAAAGGGGAAAAATCACAAACCCCAATCCAAGAATCCCAAATAGAAAAATCCAATTTTAAATCCAAGGGATTCAATCCAATTAAACAATTTTCACGGTTCAAAAGCCCGCTCTGATACCACAGTTCGGATTTTCACCGAAAATCATCCGAAAAAATGCGGAAGATCGCTATAATTTCCTTAAATCCGTGCCTAGGAGCAATTTCCTTAAACTCTTACCAGGAGTATCTCTTCTAGAGATGGCTGCAGAAATCAATGTAGATTCTCTCCTCGTTCATGTACACGAACGCCTGTGGAACACGACCCATGCTACCGTTGGAATCGGGAAAACTTTTGAGAGAGGGAGGCTTGAGATTTCGGCTAGGATGTGTGCCCTCACTCTTTGCCGAAATCCCTAGGTATTTTTACCTAGGGTGGGCCGAAATTCTCCTTGAGATTTCGGTCCAATTTTCTTCCTTGTCTCATGTGGGCCTTTCTCCATTTAAAACCCAGTCCAATATTAATTTGCCAGGTCCAATTAATTATCAAACCCAATTTCATTTAACTTATATCCTTAACATATTATTCCAAATAATATATTTGATACAATTAAATTAAAATCAATTTGATCTATTAATTACACCATGGAATTAATTTTGACATCCATAAAACAATGACACATGTAAACCTATACATGTGAAATATTTCCACCTAGGAAATAATCTCATAAATTAATCTAATTAATTATAAGAATGCCAATCAAATATTAATTTTATTATTATGATCAATCCACTTGATCTTTATAATATAATTAACATAATCCTCTCTCTCTAGTGTGTATACTCCAAGTATACAGGCGATTCCTTAAGTCCGTGTTCAGACATTCAATGTGTATGATCCCGTGGGCCCATCTTTATGTTGGCAGTGGGCCTATGGCCCATAGACTGCCGGCGGGCTCTAGCAAGCCACTGCATACCCTAATTAAGATGGAGATGGCAGTCCAACTAAAATCATAACCCTGTAGTTGGAACTTGTATAGCCCATGTCATCGATATCGGTGTCCAACACAGAGGCATGAATTGATCACCCTCTTTTGTGTCCGGACATTAACGTGATCCCGAATGTATTGATGCTCACAAACAAGTTCCAACTTGCTTGGGTGTGGCCACACTCTTATCAGTCACATTCATCAAGAGGCCGGTGATATCTTCTCAGTGGACTACTGAGTGACAAATCCCTTCTGCATATCCATAGCATTGCCATGCTGAGTGACATACCCAAAAGTAACCATACTTGGCACCCTATTACAGGCCCTTTAGGCGTACCCCTAAGTATGCGACCTCACATGCAACACCATCATATGGTCAGGTCAAAGGATCCATACAAGTACTACACGATAATCACTTGTGATACTATACCATGTGGATTTCTTGTTCAGTGGATCTATCCAGTACCATGCCCCTTTTGCATGTACCCATTAACTTGGTTGACATCCCATGTCCAATGACCGGTAAGACACCGCCATACAACTAGGTTAATGATAGTCTCTAGTTCCATTCATTCCCATGACTGGAACAGACTACAGATCTCTTTATGGTCATATCGTTTTCCCTATCCATGCTTTTACTACCAAGTGCATGAAACTCGTCATCATGAATATGGATATGTCCACTGGATACTTCATTTAAAAATATTGCACAAGATATATGTAATAAATGAATAAATGCCTTTATGAATGACACAAAATATGTATAATACAAAAATCTAATAAATGTACGATACAAATACGAGGTCCAATGCCTCGGGACTAGGGCATATCCAACAGATTTTTCATTCCATTTGTTCTATTTTTGTTTTACATCGACCTAATTGGTATCTGTTTCTTGTCTTTTTGTAAACTTGAGCGTGCCAGTAATTTTGCAGGAAAATTACAAAATGAAATTGCAAATCTGACTTCTAATCAAACAATTGAAAAAGTTTGAGGACTAAAAGCTTAAGGTCCCAATTAACTCTATCACTAGATTAATTGAAATAACAATGCCAAAATGAAATTCCTGGAATAGAAAAATGCTTGAATTGAACTGAGTTTGCAGAAAAATACAACTTACAACTTGAAAGAAAATAAATTGCCAAGGATTCTACCAAGGATTCTCCCAAAATTCTAAGAATTCTCTAGGAAAAATAAATGATGAGAAATAAAATAAACTTGTCTGAAGGGAATTGAAAATAGGATTTGATGCTCTGTTTGAGTAGAGTTTGTGTTGTTGATGTTTGTCTGCCCCGCCATTGTCTTCAAACTTGGTTTTTAAAGGGAAGAAATTAACTACTTCTTTTGCCACTTCCTTGAACTGCCACTAACACTAATAGTAAACTTCAATCATGTCCTAAAACTTCTTCACGGCAACCAACTCTCTCCCACGTAAAAACTTAACTAATTATTTAATTAATTAATTAATCAATTAACTAAAAAAATTTAGGTAGAAAATTAATTAGCCAAAAATTAAGATCGGTCCAATTAATTTACAGGTATAACAATTGCCCCCTCATGTACCTAATTTAAAAATTAAATTGGTACATGTGTAAAAACAAAAGAAATCCAAAGTTTAATGTATAAAGTAATGAACATTAAAACCACAAGGACCGGGATGGATATTTAGCATGACCCTACTTAAAACACTTCATCCTATTCTTTCAGACTATTCGACTTCGATTTCCATTTCCAAGTTCGTGAATTCAAAAACACAAACCCTTATCTCCCAAATCCAAGATCCAAATCCAAGATCCAAATCCAAGCTTCCGATTAACAGGTAACTCTTTTTCTTGTTTTCTCTGATTTTGCGGCTTCCTTAATACAGAAATAAACAAAATAAATAAATAAATAAAAACACATATTACCAGTTGGTGGTGACATTTCCCCTGCCGACGTTACTGTTGCACGGCAATTGGGCAGTGCTACTTGCTACTAGCACATCTTCGCGGCGGCAGGAAAGTGAACTTCGCAACTTCGCAAAAAACTAATTTGCTTTTTTTGCTTACTGTTTGTTGCCCACATATGCTAATACACTTATTTGATGTTACTATTCCTTGCCCACTTTTTTCTTTTCCTTTTTTTTTATAATAACTAATTGCTATTCCTGTTCCGCCCAAATTGTCTATTGTTTATAGCCCTAATTTTTTTAAATATAATAAATAATTAATTGTATATAATCACAATTATTAAATTTTAAGTCTCCCTTATTTACCGCCAATCTACTGACCAAGTATTTTTCCTTTATTTTCAGCCTAAAATAATGTTTTGGCCCGAAATGAAATATAGGCCCGAAATGCAATTTAGTAGACTGAATGAGCAGGCTTTTAATTTCATTCCCAATGCAGATGACCCAGACCTGGAAACACTTCCTGGGCCAACCCAATATGAGAAATATATTGGGTTCTTTCTTTTAAACTTACCCATCAATGCTCACCCTCATCCAGCTTTGAAAACTAATTGCCCCGTTATTTCCCCCTTTCACATATTTTCCAAATTTCCAAACTCTTTCTATAGACTCCACATCCTCTTTGCTTCTTCCAAGTTGAAACCCATACCATCTCAACCTCGAAGTTTCAAATATCCTATCCTTATTTCTCCTCATTCCTTCATCAAAGGAAACATCATTCACACTCCATACAAATACAGCTTGGAGAGCCGTGACCCAAATCACCCTACATTCAAGAAATTAGCTAGAACCCTAAACAAACAGCCTCCACAGACTTTACAAGCTTCCCAAACCCAGACAACCTTTCAAACTTACCACTGGCAGAGGAAAAAATATCCTCTACTTGTTTCCCAATTTCAATCCCTTTTTCTCGACACAATCTCTCCTAGTAAGCTCTCCATCTCTTTTACTTTGTTAAATCACAATAAATTGTGTGTATTTGGTGTTTATTGCTCTTGAATAGGTCTTAATACTCAGCTTAACTTAAAAATAAAAATCTGTTTCTCGGTAAATTTTATTCGCCAAAGAAACCAGATCATTATTTAAGTGTTTCACAATAACTATAAGCATTTAATTATGTGCACCAAACAACAATTCATACCTTGCTTTTTCCTCTGCAGAAAAAATGTTTTCAAGCATTGATCCAACGAAGCTCCCTTCTTCGGGCTATATGTCCTCTGCTCTTGAGGTAAGTCTGCCTTCCCTTTCACTTGCCTTTGCTTGCTAGATGTGAATTACTCTAAGCCTGTGCTTTTGTATTATGTAGCTTTCTCTCACCAATTGCCCCCCCGTTGATGAAGCTCCACCATTTCCTTATCCTGCCGGGGGAGTATATGAGTTGCTTGCTAATAAACCAACCCGTTTACCTGAAAGCAGTGGTAAGATGAAATCTTGGCCCCGATTCTCTTTAGAATGGCAATTCACTGGAGTCGGATAGGCATAAAAGACTTTATCAACCTTAACCTTTAACCCTCTTTCTTTTCCCAAGACATGGTGCTTGCTGCATTAACCATGTGGTCAACACACTGTAATTCCTTTCTCTTCCCTGGAGGCCCTATGTCCATCACCTTAAGGGATATTCTAGCCCTTACCAGGTTACCTATATTGGGACCGGAGGTTCCTGCGTTAGTTGGGTCTGATGCCTTTCCTGACTTTAAACCATTGGAATTAGATTCCAAGTTCAAGTCTTATGGTCCATACATTAGCCATTTTGCTATCCGGGACCTAGAAGCTGATCCCACTAATGAACACATACACTTTTTATGGGTTTTAATTTGTAAGTACATCTTCTTCCCCATTAGTGGCCACCTTACCAAGGATTACCTGGTTACAGCTAAATATTTAGCTGAGGAGCAACCTTTAGCCCTTGGGAACATGCTTTTAGGGTCTTTTTTCCATAACTTATACCTGTCCATCACCAGAGAACCCTTTTCCCGACTAAATGGTGGGTGTGTGTGGCTCCTACAGCTATGGCTTTTCTCCTATTTTCCTGTTTTGAGAGGTGATAAGCCATTGCCAAAAGGATTTGGTGGTATACTGGTGGCGGCTTGTGAATGTCCTTTGGGCTATGAGTCTTATCTTTTCTCTTTTCATACTTTAAAGATGGCTCCTGAAGACTATTTTATTTTCCATGAAAATACCATAGATTTGTCTGTGTCTGGTAGAGAGTTTCGATTTCATGGACTTGACCCAGCTGGGAAGTGGTTTTGGAAAGCCTTACTCCAAAATTTCTTCACGTAGGGGTAGGGACAAAGAAAATAGAGACTGGTATATTTCCTTGTTTAGAGGGGTATCATCCTACTTTATGGTCTAGGCAATTTGGTTTGGTCCAATGGAAAACAGCCATACCCAATAACAAATTCCCAGAAGGGGATCTCAGGAACAAAGTGAATGTTACAGACATTCGAAACATAATACAAGAACAAAGGATTCACTCCCCAGAAATTGATGAATTAGTATTTAAATGTCATGTACCTGTTCAAACTCTCTACTCCTAGTTTGAAGAGTATTGGCATTCCTTGTTCCTTAAATTTTTCAAGGGTGATCCCAAGGGTGAGCCATATCTACACTTCTTTCAATTATGCTTCAAACTTCCTTGGTCCTCTTTTTGGCTTTTAAATTGCATTTTGTTTTGTGCAGGCAAAAAGGGAGCTGGAGAAGTCCCTACTTCTGTTCCTAAAAGGAAAAGACAAAACCAGCCCAAACAAAAACCCAGAACAAAAAGGCAGGCAACAGGCAAAGGTAAAGCTATTGCTCCTCCACTTTAAAAATCCCATAGGCTGACGACTGTGAAGCATGTGAAAACTAGCCAGAAAGAGACAGAGCCCATAGAAGTTCAGAGTGAAGATTCTAACCTCCAATCGGAAGTGGAGGTGGAACCTAAACAGGAGGACAGCAAAAACTCTCAAAGTGATGATGTAAATACTTTTGGTAATTTTTCCTTTCCTTCCTTCCTTGCTCCTTGTATTGTTGGTATGTTTTGTTTTGTGCTAATATGCTTAAACTTGGCAGATGAGCAAATAGAAGAAGATTGCGTATAGGCAGCTACTGATGAGGATGATTCTTTAAGAACAGAGCCAGCTCTTCGAGGCTTTGATCCAGGCTACAATCCCTAACCTCAATCTGGTGGTTTTGAGCCTCCCTCTTCTAGCAGCTTCAAGGTAAAAGTTATTTCCAGCGATAGCCTATATCTGAATTACAAGGCTAATTCGTCCTTCACTCCTTCCACCCAAGTAAGTTAAAGAATACAAGAATAGCTTATTCTCCTATTTAATTACTATTGATGGTTCTTACTTTGGGTAATTTCTTGTTTCAGGACTTTGTAAACAAATTAGTGGCAAGGCCCGAGCTTCCTTCTCCTGCCGATCCTTTATCAGACCTGGACCTCAGCTTTCTCACCAAGAACGCCGTCAACATTGCTATAACTGGTCCTACACCATCCCATGAGTCCATTGCCTATGACAAAGAGACAGTCACCAAGTACCTTAGTTTGGAACTAAATGAACTTGACCATTTTCAAATCAGGAGTTTGAAATCCGCTCTCACTGTGCTTGCCTCTGCCTGCCAGTCCAAAAAGAAAGAGGACTTGTTCACTTTGCTTGCCTCTAAGCTGTCTACTTATTATGATCAATTGAACAGTGATACAGATGAGTTTCTTTCTCTTGAAAGCCAACTTCATTCCTACATGAAGTCTGTTCATGAACTCAAGCTCATTGGAGAAGAAGCAGAAGTAAGAGCGGTAACAGATAGGCTTAAGAAGGCGGCATGTGAGGAAGAAGAAAAATTTATGTTGGACTTAGAGGCACAGATGATTGCAAGCAGAACACGACTCCAAAAACTGGATGAAGAAAGGGCTGAACTTGACATCCAACAAAGCAAAGCTTTTAATGAAATTGAGATGAGAAAAGCCAAGTTGAAAGCTTAAAGGAGTGAAGTGGACACTTGGCTGACAAGAAAGGAAGAGATTAGTGCTAGACGGGCTAGTATGACACAAGCTTGGTGGGATATCAAGACCATCGACTTGAATTCCATTCCATAGGGACTTTTTGGATTTTTGGAAATAGTAGGAAGCAGTGGTAACCATAGGAATTTTTTAGTTTTTTATTATGGCTTACTTTGAACTCTTAACGCTTGTAATCTAATGACCTTAGCTTTTTTCGAAATGAGAAGTGGCTATGAAGGTAACTTTTCCCAAGCATTGTTTGTTGCATCCATCCATGCATAACATCTCATTGCTTGTGATTTGAGAAATGGCCTGAGGCCTATTTATAATACACAGGTACAAACTTACAGGGGCGTGCTTTGTTTGCGATGTGTGATTGCTTGTTGATGGACACTGGTCCTGATAGAAACTAGGATTGTGTGAAAAGCGGCCAGAGGCCTGCAATTGCTTGGTAACATGCATACATTCATTGCGGCTAATAAGCCAGCTTACATTGTGTGAATATTTATGAAATTGAATTCTGCAGGTGGCCTAAACTTAGAAAATATAAGCCAACCCTTGCCAAAATTTTGCAAAAAATCCTTCCTTCATAAATTTTTAAGAAAATCCCTAAGGAATCCCCAGATTTTCTAAGGATTCTCTAAGGATTCTCTAAGGATTCTCCCGAGAGATTTCTTGCATTTCCAACATAGTTGGATAGAACTTCTTTAGGTATTTCCCATTTATCTTCCTCTTATGCGGTTGATCCTCCAAGCTAGATAGCCAATATGAATTTCCTTCCAAAACCTTGTAGATTTTGAATGGCCTTTCCCAATTACTTGACCATTTCCCAAACTCTCTGTCTTTGGAATCGATGGGCAGTACCAACTTCCATACTTAATCTCCAACTTCAAATGACTTCTTATTGTAAGCTCTAGTAACTTTACGTTTTTGGACTAGCATGTTGTTGAACGCTGTTATTCTCTCCTCTTCTAAGTCCTCCAACTCAGCCAACATAGCTTCTGAATATCCTTCAATTGTCAACCCTGCCTGCTTTGCCACTCTACAAGACTGTACCACTACTCCATAAGGAGAACAGCTTCGTGTCCATAGGTCAAGAGGAATGGACTCGTGCTAGTTGCTTCCCACTTAGAAGTTCTGTAAGCCCATAAATTTTCTGATAGCACAAAATACCAATTCCTAGGATTCTCCTCCATCATTTTCTCCAAAATTCCAATAATGACTTTATTGGATGCTTCCGCTTGACCATTTGCTTGAGGATAGTGAAGTGTGGAATTTAAAAGCTTTATCCCATAATCCTCAGCAAAATCCTTCATTTTCTCGTATGTGAACAGTGTGCCTTGGTCTGTAGTGATGGTTTGAGGGATGCCAAATCTGTGTATGATGTGTCCCTTAATAAACTCAATTACATCCTCATGCTCCACTTTCTTCATATGAATAACCTCCACCCATTTAGTAAAATAGTCAGTAGCCACTATGATGAATGAATGTCTCTTAAAGGAAGCAGGGTAGATTTTCCCAATTAGATCAATTGCCCAACCTCGGAAAGGCCATGGCTTAATCACTGGATGCATGTCATCAGCAGGCACTCTAGGAATAGGCCCATACCTTTGACATTGTCTGTACCCTTTTGCATAGCTTATGCAATCTTTCAACATTGATGGCCAGAAATATCCGTGCCTCCTCAAAAGCCATCTCATCTTGATTCCAGCTTGATGAGCCCTACACACACCTTCATGCACTTGGCTCATCACCCTCAAAGCTTCTGCCATCCCTAAACACCTATGTAGTAGACCATCATCTCCTTTCCTGTACATATCTTCCTCAAGTAGCATAAAATGTTGAGCCCTCATTTTAATTGCATAGGGAGTTTTCTTAGATGGATCTTTTAAATATCTCTTTATTGGCTCCCTCCAATCATTGATCAAGTCAACATCAATGTCAAAGCTTTCCATCTATAAACCTCTCTCTAGAATAAAGGGGTGTCCTCTTTTCTGAATTAAGATTAGTTTATGAGTCAGCTCCTCTGAAATCTTCAAGCCTGATGCGATTTGTGCCATCTCATTCGCCTCCCAATTGCTTTCTCTTGGCAAGTGCACCAAGGAGATTTCTTCAAAATCATCAACTAGTTGCCTGGCCATAGTAAAATAAGGAGCCAAGGACACACTAGTACACTTGAACTCTCCACTCAATTGTTTAAGGAGTCATTGAGAATCTCACATGACCACAGCTTCCTTTGCACCTAAATCTTTCAAAATCTCCAAACCAATAATCAAAGGCTTATACTCGGCTTAATTGTTAGTGCAATCAAAATCCAAATTGAAAGATAAAGATGTCTTAGCATTAGAAGGAGAGATAATTATCACACCTGCACCAGCTGCTCTATCAGTACTTGATCCATCAAACTTTAGTGTCCATGAAACTTTTTCCATACCACATATAGGTAATTCAACCTCCATTTTTTCTCCATAGTAGAAAAAGGATGTTCAGCTAAGAAATTTGCTAAAGCCTGACCCTTCACCGCTGTTCGAGGTAAATGAACAAGAGTGAACTCCGCTAATGCCAATACCCACTTGCCAATTCTCCCTGTTATGAGCAGTTGATTAAGCATAAACTTAATCACATTTTCTTGCGAAATCACAAAAACTCATGAGTATATAAGATAGTGCCTTAGTTTTAGTATAGGCAAAATACAAAGCCAAACATTGTCTCTCCATATGTGAATATCTCCTCTCTGCATCATTTAGGCATCTGCTGAGGTACTACACTGCGTGTTCATGGCCAGCCTGATTATTTTGAGCAAGGAGGCAGCCAATGGAATTATCTGTAGTTGACAAATATAACTTCAAAGGAATTCCCCTTCTTGGTGGTACTAACACAGGAGGATGTGTTAAGTATTCCTTTATCTTCTCGAAAGCCTGCTGGTGCTTCTCTTCCTATCGAAACTCTTCTTCTCCTTTAAGAGACAATAGTTCTGAAAAAACTTGAGATTTTCCAGCAAGATTAGCTATAAACCTCCTTAAATAGTTAACTAATCCAAGGAATCTCTGCAACTCTTTCTTATTCTTTGGAGGCTGAGCTTAAAGTACAGCCCTAGCCTTATTCTTATCAACCCCTACCCCTCTCTTATGAACTAAAAACCCAAGGAAGTTCCCTGCTTTAACTCCAAATGCACACTTTAAAGGATTCATGCGAAGCTTGTGTTCTCTCATTCTAAGAAAACTCTTCCTCAAATGTTCTATATGATCATCCTCTATTTTTGACTTAACAACAATGTCATCAATATAAACCTCCATGATTTTGCCTAAAATGTCATGAAATATAGCATTCATAGCCCGCTGGTAAGTAGCACCAGCATTTTTAAAACCAAAAGGCATTACCAGCCATTCAAAAGTACCCAAAGTCCCAAGACATATAAAGGCAGTCTCAGCTATATCCTCCAAAGCAATTAATATCTGATTATACCTAGAAAAACCATCTAAAAATGATAGGATATCATTCCTAGATATTGCATCAATGAGCATATCAGCTATAGGCATTACATACACATCCTTAGGTGTGGCATTATTCAAATCTCTAAAATCAACACACACCCTAAGTTTTCCATTCTTCTTAACAACAGAACAATATTAGACAACTAGTGTGCATACCTTGTTGGCCTAATAAACCCAGCCTTCAAGAGTCTTTCAATTTCTTCCTTAACCTGCAGCTCCACTTCTTTGGACATCCTTCTAGGTGGCTGGCAAAATGGTTGAAAGTCAGGTTTAATTAGTAACCTGTGTTCCACCAGACTCCTATCCAACCCGGGCATGTCTTCATAGCTCCAACCAAAACAATCCTTGAACTCAAGTAAAAGTTCAACAATTCTTTTCTTCAACTCTGGATTTAGCAAGCTGCTAATGAAAGCGATTTTTGGATCCTTCTCTATTCCGAGATTCACCTCTTCCAAAGGATCCACCACTTGGCAAGGGGTATCATCAAGCTTCTGTGATGCGGCTTTAAGTTCATGCAACTGTATGTCTTCAAACCCGTCATCTTTATACTCATCTCCTTCCGAAATCATTTCAGCTCCAGCACTATCACAATCTTCTAGTTGCAATAATCTTTCTAGTACATCCAGAATATGCACTTTCATATTAGCGGCTGCAATCACCGCTTCTTGCTCCTTTTTTGCTTTACTCGTCATCAACCTCTTCAATGATAGGAGAATCCTTTAGCGGCCTGCTGATACTTGGCACTACTAAAGCTTTCTCTTCCTCTACTCTCCCTTTATCTCTGTTCATCATAAATAAGAGCTTTTTTGGACCCCCAAGCTTACTTTTCCCCAACAACTGGACTGGCCCAACTTCTTTTTCATAGAATCTTGCATCCACTGCATTTAAAGTAACTTGAAATGGCTTTTCATCTGCCCATACTACGTCCACTTCATCTCCCTTCCAAAAAAGGAGAAACTGATGTAAGGAGGATGGTACACACCAGTTAGCATGTATCCAATCCCTCCCTAATAGTCCTGATAGTTGGTAATTGAATTCACGACAAAGAAAGCTGACATATGGGACTTGCTTCCTACTGTAACTTCCAATGGCAAGACCCCAAGAGATTTAGAAATCTCACCATTAAAAGCCGAAACTGTGACATTTGTTGCAATAAGATCTTCCTCCCTTTTTCCAAGAACTTTGACCATCCTCGAGGGCATAATGTTGACAGCCGATCCATTGTAGATCAAAACTCACGAAGTAGGCCTCCCATTAAGGTGAGCCTTGATGTAGAGAGGTTTGATGTGCCGAGTCATCTTCTGAGAAGGTTTTTCAAAAATACCCTCTTCGGTCCCCTTTCCTCTGGTGCTTAGATGGTAACCCCGCAGTAAACTCTTGGCTCTTCCTTAGGGACCTCCCATTCTTAGTAATCCGCATCACTTGCATCAGTTTTTACCTTTTCCATAACTTCATCCACTTCCCTGTCAACTTTTAGGAAATCAGTAGGTAAAAACAAGGAAGTTGCATTTATGGGAATTACAATATCACCGATTTTAGTCTCCTTCATGTTCATTGTGGTGGCTAGATCTTCCTTGGCCTTTTCTTTCCCAACTTTGGTTTGTTCCAGAGCCTTATACTTTTCAGCTAGCTTTTTTCTCTGCAGCCTTCTCTTTTGTGTTCGAGTAAGCGGTGGAGTTTGTTGTGGAAACTTTTTATGTTTCACCACCTGTCACTCTTTGCTTGGCTTAGCAGTTCTAGGAACCACAAACCTAGGTTGATTCCTAGTGGACTTGGTTCGTGATTCTTTCTCCTTATTGCATCTCTGCGGGAACTCGAGTTTATCATGCATACTCTTCCTCTTTAGCTCCCATCTCTGAATTCTCCTTGGTATTTGGCTGGAATTTCTTTAGTTCCTCCTTTGTTCATGCCCCCTTCTTTTATTAAGCACCTGTCTAAGATCAAAAGAAGTTATATTAACTCAAGCAATCGGTGGGAAAGGGTCTTCATCTACTAGCATGGACTCCTTCTTCTCTAGGAATTTGAGAATTCTATGATCAATTCTATCTTGAACCACATTTTTAAAAGCCCAACATAAACTCGTGGAATGTTTCTATGAATCATGATACTTGCACTAGGTCTTTCCCCTCATTTCTTCTTTAGATGGCATCTTAAAATTCTACGGAAAAGTTATAAACTTTTCCTTCACCAAATAGTCAAATATTTCCTCTGTCTTGCCAACATCAAAAGTGTAGTTGACATTACTCTTCTTGGCTTCTCCCTCCTTTGTTGGTTTGAAAGCAGCTGGACAAACTTTAGCTCCTTTATTCAAAAGTTCTGCTACTGCAACATCTGGAGTATTAACCTCCTAGAAATATGAACCAAGAGAAGTCTTTTTCCTGTGATCGTCCTCCCTCAATAACTCCTCGTCCCCAAGCCTCGTTGAGCCATCCTTACAAATTCGTTTCCTGGCAGAAATACCCTGCACCTGCTTCGTGTTCTCTTGAAACAAGCTAAATAAGAATTAGCTGTCTCACCATTCTTTTGGGACATTCTAGATAGCTCCGCTACACAAACTTCTGGTTCCGCACGAAAAAACTGAGTATGGAAACATCTCTCCATCTCCTGCCATGTATAAATAGAATTCTGTGGTAGTGTTGAATACCAAGTGAATGCCATCCCTGTTAGAGAATTAGGAAATAGCCGCAACCTATAATTGTCAAAATTAACAAGATTAGCCAATTCCCCACACTGTATTGTGAATCTGGCAACATGCTCCAAGGTGGATTGTCCATCCTCTCTAGAAGACAAGCTAAAATCTGGAATGCGATATCCCCTAGGATAGGGGTTCTCCCGATCCACAGCAATCGGGTATGGTTTGTGAAACTCCGGCCTTCCCACCTGCCTTAGGCCTGGACCATACAACTCCTACACAATTTCTCTTACTGCATCTGCATTCACGGGCTGGTGGTGGTAAATAGGAGGTGGTGGTTGTGCATGAATTGGAACTCCACCAGTAGGAATTCCTCCATTCATTCTATATCTAGGCATGCCCCCCGAGTCTAACTCTTCTTCCCTCACATAGTTGTTAGGAGAGGCTTGCATGTTGGTGTGACCCTGTAAATGAACAACTGGAATACCATTAGGATTTGGCCTGCTTTCCCCGTGGATGGGGCCTTGAACAGGTCCCTTCTCCTCCCTTAGAGGGGGGATTTGATATTTCTCTGCCTGGCTACTCTTAGTATCTTCTACAGAAGCCACGACTTCTTTCCCTTTTCGTGTTGGAGAGCCAGTTTCACTCTCTTCAGCTTCCTTCCGACTCCCACTTAAATGTCGGACTTCTTGCAGCACTTCACCTATCATTTTGGTTAGGTTAACCAAAGCAGCAGCAACATTGGGAGAATCATTCTTACTTGGAATTTGCTGGTTGGGTGCCTCCTTTTTTTGTTGAACAGGAGGGACAATGTCAACATTGTCGAAATGTCCAATTAATTTAGCCACATGTCCCGTATTATCAGGCACATCTTCTGCATCTTCGAATGCAGCAACTTCTTTGTCTTTAGAATTCCTTTTTGGCGGCATTGTGTCTAGTCCCACCGAGCGTGCCAAAATTGTTTCTTGTCTTTTTGTAAACTTGAGCGTGCCAGTAATTTTGCAGAAAAATTACAAAATGAAATTGAAAATCTTACTTCTAATCAAACAATTGAAAAAGCTTAAGGACTAAAAGCTTTAGGTCCCAATTAACTCTATAACTAGATTAATTGAAATAACAATGCCAAAATGAAATTGCTGGAATAGAAAAATGCTTGAATTGAACTGAGTTTGTAGAAAAATACAACTTACAACGTGAAAGAAAATAAATTGCCAAGGATTCTCCCAAGGATTCTTCCAAAATTCTAAGGATTCTCTAGGAAAAACAAATGATGAGAAATAGAATAAACTTGTCTGAAGGGAATTGAAAATAGGATTTGATGCTCTGTTTGAGTAGAGTTTATGTTGTTGATGTTTGTCTGCCCCGCCATTGTCTTCAAACTTGGCTTTTAAAGGGAAGAAATTAACTACTTCTTTTGCCACTTCCTTGAACTGCCACTAACACTAATAGTAAACTACAATCGTGTCCTAAAACTTCTTCCCTGCAACCAACTTTCTCCGGCGTAAAAACTTAACTAATTAATTAATTAATTAATTAATCAATTAACTAAAAAAATTTAGGTAGAAAATTAATTAGCTAGAAATTAAAATCGGCCCAATTAATTTACAGGTATAACAGTATCAAAGCCATATCATCTTGAAGGACCTTTTAGAATGAAACCTGATGCACAATTGTACTTCAATTATGTTGCCCCACCAGTTTTTGATGGCCAAAATTATCAAGCTTGGTCTATCAAGATGACAGTCCACCTCGAAGCATTGGATGTTTGGGAGGCTATAGAAGAAGTTTATGCAATTTCACCACTACCAAAAAATCCAACGATGGAGCAAATGATGAATCAAAAGGAGAGAAAGACAAGGAATTCAAAAGCCAAAGCATGTCTTTTTTTTCTACTATCTTAAGCGCTATATTTACCAATATTATGAACCTGGAATTAGCCAAATACATATGAGATTATCTCAAGAAGGAATACCAAGGCAATGAAAGAACCAAGTACATACATGTGCTCAATTTGATCAGTGAGTTCGAGATGTTGAAGATGGAGTAAAAAACTATTAAAGATTATTTGACAAATTGTTAGGCATTGATAACAAAGTCATATTGCTAGGTAAAGACTCTTCTAATGAGAGAATTGTCCAAAAAACTCTTGTCACTTTGCTTGAGAAGTATGAGTCTATAATTCATCTTTGGAGAAGTCTAAAGATTTATCGAGTGTATATTTGCAGAGTTAATTAGTTAATGCTTTGTAGGCTGAGGATCAAAGAAGAATGTTGAGTTAAAAAGAAACTCAACAAGTAGTTGAAGGAGCTTATATAGTAAAGGCCTCATGTTCCAAAGGAAAGGTTCAATCCAAAATAAGTCTAGTGACCATGAAGACGATTGGTGGCACAAGGAAAGCTTTTGTATTTCAAATATAAGAGGTTTGGATACATATAAAAACTTTGTAGAGTGAATTACGAAGAAAGTGTCAATTTGGCACAAGTTGCTTAAGAAGAATAAATGTTACTTTAATGGTGAGATGTGCACAAATAGAAGAAGCCTTAGGAGAAAAAAATGCTCCAACAATATGGTGATGGGAAGTACATCATTAACCACAGAAAATGTTACAAATTTGAATTAGGGGATTACGGAGAATGATTCACAGGGTCATTTAGTTGGTTGTTAGTAGTGCATTATGGAAGTGGTGATATTATTTTTATGTTTTTATTTATTAATTAAATAGTAAATAGTTGTGGGATTGGTGGGTTGTGTTAGTGTTGTTAGTTGCCTTATATATACACGTAAATTGCGGATTTTTTATGGACACATTTGCATTTCATTCATTCTATTTTTGTTTTATATCCAACAAAACTGATCATACTTAAATTTATACAACTAATTAAATTATAGTAAGCGACTTGAGAATTTAGTTATATGGCTGGCTCTATTAATTTTTTTTCAATGTATTATACTAACTAAAACTGAGAACAGCATAGCTGAGAAGTACAAATTTTCAAATATTGATCCATACATTTTTTTTTTAAATTTAAAATTCATACAACTCCCTAGTTTAATGAAAGGGCAGAGAAAGATAACAGAAAACAAACTGAAATATGTATGAGTATGGAATATTTTTTTTTTTTTTTTTAATAAAAACCTTCTCTGTCCATAGTCTAACAAAGCAGAGCAAAACTCCAAGGTGGAAACTGATTGATTCATCACAATTTCATAAGCCTTATGGAAACTTTTGCGAGTTAGCAATTATTTAGTGTGACCAAATTCAGCGGTGGTGGAGAGTGTGGTTGTTGGGGTGGTGCAGAGGAGGAGGAGGAGAAGCGGCGGTGGTGTTCAACGGGGCCGGCAATACTGGTGGTGGGCATTGGTAGCATTTACTGAAGAGGCCAAATGTATCAATTTGGTGTACGAAGTTTACCATGCTCGCCCAGCCACCGAATCCAAACCCAACAATTAGTACCCACACTACTATGAACACATTTATCATGAAACTCCCTACCCATCTGCCAACAAACTTTGGTGGTTGCTCCACTGCATTCTGCAATCACAACCGTCATCAACCATAGTAATGTCAGAATCTGACGGTCCACGTTGAACTTTATTAAGTGGGTCCCACATTTTATAAGCATGTCAAATGAAAAGCACAAACGCAGATACAGAGAATCAGGTACACATAAGATACTCTGCATTTTCATTGCACCAATAAAATCTCGTGCCTTAATTTATTTTGGGTATTTTTTCTTGTCGTTCTTTCTCTGAAAATGTGTAGATAGATACACTCCAATTCTAAATTTTCGAATTTAGATGCATAATTTATTGTGGGTACTTAATAAATTATTTTTCACCACAAAATATTATATCATTATTCTAAAATTTATTAAAAGGTCTACCAATAATTATCAATAGATTTTTACAGGGCTATGAATTTTAAATTTACTTTTTAAAAAAAATAAATAAAGTTGATTGAAAAAAAATTTATATATTTCTATGGTTATAATAAAAGGTTTTATATGCTTTAAAAATCTAAACAACAACTCTTTTTACCAATGTATTTTTATGGAATATCATACTTAAGAATACTGTAAAATTTAAATGATATTATATCCTAAAAGTTCGAACAATATCTTTTTTTACTAATATATTTTTAAGAAACATTATACTACAAAAATATCTAAAATTTAAATGATGAAACATTACAGTTTGTAAACATTAAAATTTAATCGCAATTCATTTGTATACATTATGAGTATTTTACCGTTAACCATTTAGCTTGAATGAGTTCACTGGATAATGATATTTTGCAGTTTGTTTGAAATGGATTTCAGGTTATAATTTAAAATTTTCATTTATTATTGAAAATACTAGAGCTGAAATATCAAATTTGATCTCAGTTACTATTGGTATAGGAGAAAGCTCCAGTGATGGTCTGCTAGACCGTGACCACACGCTATCAATTTCTTGTTTTATACACAATTTCTTTATTAGTAACCCTTTTAATTAATGTCCTTTTTTTTCAAAAAAAAAAAAAAATTTAATTAATGAATTTTCAACTCATATTGTGTCAAACTTAAGATGTCTGAGAATAGCAGTAGCCTCAGACATCCCACATGGAATTTTGATTAGTAATTATAATTGGGGAAATGTTAATATGGATGAAGGAAAAGAGTAAGAGTAGTGATACCTCTCTGGCAGCAGCTGATCTAAAGGTGAAGATGTGGGCCAAAGCAGGTATGATGTAGACAGTGAAACTGACGAGAAGTGATCCAACGGTAGAATTGATGGGTCCAAAGAATGGAAAGATGATAGCCAAAAACCAAATAGGAACGACCACAGGTAATCTTGCTGCTGCCCTTTTGCACAAGCTTTTGCATTCATGCATTCCAATTGCTTTCTCCCACACGAAGTACAATGGAGTGCATGCGAACCCAAATGTTATGAACTGCATGCGACCGTTACCACACTAATTATATTGCAATCATCTCATAATTGAAAAAAATTGAAGAGGGGGGGCAATGGGGGCATGCCTGGTGAATAAGCATTAAAATGACAGCCATGTCCCTGAAGGGTGATCTTGGAAGAAGAGCAAAAGCATTGGAGTGGTCAAGAAGGCTGTCTCCAAATGCCCAGTAAACAGCTGCTGCTGAGGGCAGTGTCAGTGTTAGCACATAAGCTGTTGCCAGCAAGTAAATTGCCTTGAACTTCTGTGGTTTCCACATCGCATGCATTATTTCCCTGTTCCATTCATTCATACCCAATTTCTTTTATCATCTTTAATTTTAAAATCACTAACATATCCTTAAAAAAAAAAAAAAAAAGATTATTGGCTTTCTACATAGTAAAAGTAAAAGGAACAAAAAAAAGACTTCTTTTTTGCCTCCCACGCCTCACATACGGGCAATTTTGGAATTTAGAACAAAGAAGTTTCACTTTTATCATAAGAAAAACTGGGTCGTTGGATTATATGGTCAGGACTCAGATCATGTCTATGAAAAGTCAAGTCTAAAAATACAGAACAAAAAAAGTACCCAAAATAATCAATTTGGACCAATTTGATTATGTTTTCTACTAACTAATTTCTACAAAAATAAAAGCATTCATTTCTTCCAAAATAAAAGCCCACAACAACCAATATTATCTGTAAGTGAAACACATAATTGGCTTGGTCTTGTAACATTAAAGTTATGTTTAGTAGGAAAGAAAGAAGAGACAGAAGAAGAAAATTGAAAATGTATCTGGGCAAATATTTGTTTATATACATATTGCACTGATATCTATAATTTCTTTCCTTGCTTCCGCTCTTTCCTCTAACCAAACACACCATAATTATGTATGTTTTTGGTAAGTAGGAAAATAGGAGGAGCTAGAGTCCCTCTGTACCAAACATATACCCTAAGCCTCCTAACCTAGAAGTAAAATTCAACTTTACTAAAGAATACTTATTGGCTTTTAGTAAAAATATTATATAGGTATAACATGGAGAGATTTGTAAATAATGTAAAAGACAGGACATAAGCATAAATAAAAAAAGAAAAGCTTGTCTTACACAGTAACAGCATGTCCCCCAAATGTGTAGAGAATGTTTGTGGCCCCAGTGAAGTATAGCACCATTTTTGTTGGTCCTGAATGCTTCACCCCTTCCTCCTATACGTATATACATTTCAAATTTTCATTCCAATACATTTAATACTTCAATTAATTATCACTCATAATTACACGTACACATATGTAAAGCTTATGCACTAAAAGTAAAACGACAACAATAGCTGTGTTCCTCGACAGGAGAAAGGACAAGAGGGATTTGGTTCGACGGCACGCCCAAACATGTGAGGGACAGAATATCCTTTTATTAAGACTACTTGTCGTTTATGGTATTGCACGAAAAATAAATGCATGCAGTTTAATTAAAGTAGAGTAAATTATTTCGATACCTGGCCGTGGAGGAGAGAGGCAATGGTGAGATACCAAGCAGTGTAAGTAGTCATAACAAGGCCAAGAAATGACCAAATTCTATAATTATGAAATGAAGGAATAAACACAGTGGTTGCACAACATGCCCCGAATATGTATGTCCATGTCCTTTTGTCCAGATTGTCGTTTATGTAATATATGTTGCTGCAATATTCACATTTAAATTAATCAAATTTTAGCAGCACAACATGTTCTGTTTTGCCTTGTGATTCTTAATTTCTTTTATAATAAATTAAGATAGAGTTAAAGCAAGAGTCAAGCATATTAATTTAAGTACCTGGCACAAGCAATGAGTTGAATGACAGATCCAAATAAGAGAAAAGTGCAGTTAAATGCCAAGCCCACATTCCTCCAATGTTTTCCCAGGAGTCCATCAAGAACTTCAAACCACTAGAATTAACAACAACCACCATGTTAATTAAATTAATTAACGAAAAAAAGAAAAAGATATAAGTTGAATTTAATTACCTGAATGACATGGTTCCTGAAATCAACTTT
Organism: Euphorbia tirucalli; assembly: GCA_039660915.1. Lineage (NCBI taxonomy): Eukaryota > Viridiplantae > Streptophyta > Magnoliopsida > Malpighiales > Euphorbiaceae > Euphorbia > Euphorbia tirucalli. The sequence goes on from CM077639.1 coordinate 22,642,418, forward strand.
TTCCCTTTCTTTCCTGGTTCTGTATTCAACATAAAGTATACTAATGAGATATGCAGTCCAGCTACCCAACACTCCATAGAATAGCTGAAACAATATCCCTGATAGCATTCCTAGCTGTGAAAATGAGTACGGCAATGTCAGCAATACTTGAGCCACCTGCAAAATCAAAACAAACGTTAATTAACCAATTAATTACTCAGCAAATATATATAGAAATTAAACATTTGTATTAATTAACCTGATTAGAAGCACAGCTAAACCAAGCATCATAAACAGAACCTCCATGCCACAAAAACTTAGACAGCTTATTTTTCATAGTCATAGGCTGTCCTTCACTTTCCATCTCTACATAATTTCCAACTATTACTGTCTCTACAACTTTATCAGCTGCCATCTTTGGCTCTTAATTAAATTACTCTCTTTTGCAGCCTGCAATGGTGATTAGTTATATAGATATGTGTAACTGTAGAAGGTGTTTGAGGTTAATTTGAAAAGAAGGGATTTTTGAGATTGGAGATGAATGACGAGAAGGAGATGGAAATGGAGGTATCTATATATATATGGGAAAGGCTGTGTTTGAAAGGGATTTTACATAGGCGGTATTTAATTGGGAAGAGAGGATTATTCACTTTTTTTTTCCCAAAAAGAAGGAAAATAGTTTTTAATTTAGTTGTGGTTTTTGAAATAATATTCTGGTTGTTCAGTCCTTTTTTGTAAATCAAAATTTTTGTTTTCTAGCTCATTATAATTTATAATTTAATTCATTCCTTCTTCTTTAAGCTTAATTAATTACTTATTTAGAGAGTGTGAGCGCTTTGTCCGCACGAGTGGGTCTCCTCTCTTCCCGAGCTTTATTCTTATTATTTTTGCCTAACTTTCCCATTATTTAGGTTAATTACTCTAGTTTACCTTAACATTTTGCTTAATTTCTCCCATATACACGGATGGAGATACTCATTTTGAAACCACTAATTCAAATTAAATAAAAGTGACATTTGAGTGAGAGAACAGACATTGCCAAAATATGACACTAGTGAATGACATATAATTGAGAATGGCCCATAAATCTATTTAGGTTGGATGTAAGTCCATGTGTATATTATTCATTCACTTGATTTTCATGTCTTCTACATATAGGCTTTTGAAACCTAATTAGAGCCAACGGTTCGGCTAGGATGAGTACAGTGCATCAGTTAAAGTCTTATAGTCCTTGTTATTATAGATTTTGGGTTGGATTTGGTGTTAAACCCATATGTATGCTCATTCACTTAGTTCTTATGTCTTAGGATAAAGGCTACTTTAACCTAACATATATATACATAATGAGTTTCCTCTAATGTTATGGACTAGATAGTGAGAACAACCCTCCAATTTCACAGGTGAAATTGTAAATTTTAAGTAAAAAGCAAAGAAGAGTGGTAGAATAATACATGTATAGAAGAAGAAGGAAACAAGAACAAATGAGAAGAGATTAAATAAAGAAATAAGGAAATTAAGGGATAGAAAGAAAGTAGACCAAATGATTGCAGGGAAACGGGCGTGGTCGCTTTACAAGAAGATGAAAGCTGCTTTAATCACATGGCTAAAGCTTTGTAAAATGGAGAATCTATTCTACTCTCTCTCAAACCCCTAAATTCCTTCTTCACAATCACATGTATTTACTCATACATGTTACCCCTATAATTATCATGTGCACATTTTTATATATATGTAAGACAAATATATGGTCCATCTTCAAATTAAAGTTCTTTTTACATCATTCCCCCTTCAAAAGCTCATCTCCTTTTTAATTTTTTTTTTTTTATTAATTACATTTTTTTATTTAAATTTAACTCATAATAAGTAATTAATTCTTCTTTTTTCATGACATTTGTTTTGTTTGAACAGAACAAAATAAGAGGTAATATGATTATCTAATGTCATATGATGATAATTAAAGAGCATAATGATTTTGTCTTAGTATAAATTAGAGAGGGGTGAAATGAATTATTTTTAAAAAAAAAAGCATAGAAATGTTAAGGTACAGAGCAAACATATTGATAGGTAATGTTGGGGTGGCAAATAGCTAAGTCTTTGTTAGGGAACAAAAACATTCCTCTGTTAATTGTGTCTCCCTTTGACTGCATGCTTCTGCATTTTCTCTAAATTATGTGCTTGCATGCTTCTTCACATTTCTACCTTCTTAATCTTTGCTCTTCAACAATATTTACATGCTTTTGCTTAATTTACTAGAAGATTAGCAAATTGATTAATTAATTAATTAGTGCGCAGTTTCATCATCATCAATTGCATGTTCACTGTCATTGAACTAGAGTGTTCTTATGGTTTTCACCATCCATATTGGAGTAATTTTTAAGGATATTAATTTATTATTTTATCGATCCTCACTACAACAAATGCTAGATTTCACAGCAAAAATATTAGTAGCAAAATGAATTTCGCTGCTAAAGAGCACATTTAACAGCAAAATTCAAAAGTTGTTGTCAAAAAACATATTTAGCAGCAAAATCATATCAAATTTTTTGTTGCAAATATCTATGGCCACAACTTTATTGCAGCAACATGCAGCAACTACTTTATCATTGCTAAATGTGCTTTTTGACAGCAACTTTTGAATATTGCTACTAAATATGCTTTTTGACAATAACAAAGTAGTTGTTGCAACAAAGTTGTAACTATAGATATTTGCAACAAAAAAAATTGATATGATTTTACTGCTAGATGTACTATTTGACAACAAAATTTATTTTGATACTAAGTTTTTTTTCTACTAAATTTATCATTTGTTGTACTGCCTTCATTTCCTACACCATTGATATTTATTCTATACCCTACAATTATTTAATTTGTAATTATTCCTTAATTTGGCCATTACATCTCAACTTCGCCTCAACTTTTACCCAGATGGTAATATGATTCCGATGGAATTTACTGTCTTCATGTTTTTGAGCCAATTACTAGTACATTTTAAGATAGGTTTTTTTTTTTTTTTTTTTTTTTTTTTTTTTTTTTTTAACAAAAGCAAAAAAAATGGATTAACTAACTGTTTATTAATCCTAATATATATATATATATATATATATGCTAGTGTTTTCCAACTCTCTTTGACGTCTTTTTCTCATAATCTCATATTACAAAACTTTATATCCGTAACAAACCTGATCGACCTAAGTCGAAACATATGCGAACTAGGAAGTCTCATCTGACTACAACACAAAAATAGGAGACAAAAATCGACTAGAAGAAGGAAACAATTCCAACTCAAGCTTGACGACTGGTCATTTGTATGTAATATAAAATCAAATGCTTTTTTTTTTTAATGTCCATTTATAAATTTACAAGATAGTGAAAATCAATGACCAACAAATATTAATTTGACCTTAAGGGTCTGCTTGGATGGAGTTTGGGAAAAGTAATTAAGGAAAGGAATGTAAAGATATTTAAGGGAATGGTCTAACACTCCAATTTCGAGTGTTGAAAATTATAAAATAATTGACGGTTTTTGGATAAATTTTACAGTACTCCTAGAATATATATTCTTTTAGTTATAAAAAAATATTTAACACCCATAAAGCCCAAACAACAACTCTTTTTGCTAATATATTTTAAAAAGTACCATACTTCAATAGTATTCTAAAATTTTATAGGTTTTATACCCTCGTAGAACCTTCTATGTCAATAAGCTTCGTCCAAATAAGGGTTGATTCTACCCCTTACTTTATTAACCCTCCAAAATCTTCCATCCAAACATGTCTAGAGAAAACAAAATATAATCCACTAACAAAGTGCCACTTGTAAACATATTACTTTTAACATCAATTATTTAACTAAAGTAGTATGCATCTCTCTTCTTATTTGTTAAATCCATTTTTGGCCAACTACATCATAGAATTTCTCCACTTTACTACCCCCAAACTAACTCCAAATAACACTGGGGAATTTAATTAACTTCATCCCAGTCATCTAATTTATAAAATAACAGCCTGACAAAACACTATATATACAAGAAAAAAAAAAAAAAAAAAAGAAAGTTTAATTTATAATCGATATAAAAGATATTTAAATGCAAAGAATGAATCAATTTATACTATCTCAATTATATATGCATATACATAAATACCTATTTTGTTGAAATCGGATGAATAGTGATCATTGAGTTATAGATCAAAAGCAATTGTGTGTACATTCTCGCATGGAGAAGAGTGGAACCTACAAATCACAAAAAAATCATTGTTTCCAGGTGAAATAATTATTCTCGTCTCATAAACTGCTATGGGCTATAATTGAAATGAGACCTTACCAATTTAAAATCTCTTATGATACGGAAGTAGCATAATTGATACATGAATCCAAATATCTAAGACAGAGCATGCTAATTGGTTTAAAAAAAAAAAAAACTGTCTTTTCAACTATTTTTAGAGTCTCTAAAATGGCGGACCATTAGACAACAAATATATAATTGGATTGTTTTTATGACATAGCTTTTGGTTAATAAAAGAACAAAATCTTATAAAGCATGAATAATTTAATTAGTTACAATTAATGAACATGAAAACAACCAAACTTGCTATCAAATTGAAAGTCATAGAATATAAATGGGAAGCAATTTTAGCACGCTATGGCCTGCTAAAAGGTGAATAAAATCTCAAATGTGATGCATCATGCTAAAGTTATGTATGATGAACAATCATCACCTACCTTCAACTAAATATCCTCCTAATTGGATCAAGCTTTTTATTTTTTCATTGACTTGAGAACCAATTACAAGGTGGTGGGGACTAATTGAATTGAATTGTATTTGGTTTATGTATATAATTAGTTATATATATATTGAATTTACGGTCAACTCCATTAACAAAACATTGGCAGCCCATATTGATTAGAGCCCGTAAAATCAACAAACAACATGATACTAACTTCCCTTTTTGGCTTCCATATTAGAAGCAATTTCTTATAGGAATGAAAGAATCCAATATGGAAGAGAAAATGACCCATTTTGTACGTTATTCAACTTTAAATTTCCTTTGTGTTGCACCCACTAAAGCTGCCTTTTTGGTCCAAAGCACAAGAAAGTAATTCCTATGTGTCTACCTTGGTATTTGATTTGACTCTCTTTATATAAAAGAAAGTAATTCCTTTTATCTTTTGTTTTCGCAATTTGTCTATTTATTATGTAACACTTTGTGATTTAAAACTTCAAAGTTTTTTCTAAATTATAGTAGGCACCGTTTCAATTATCTATGGGGATATTCTACTCTTACGTACTAATCATGTGGGAGAAAGGGTCATCTTGATCATTCAACTATACTCCCTACAATTAATTTGTTTTAAAATGAATTTTGAAAGGCCGAATTACTTCTTTCTAAATACTATGGGTATCCTTTAGTCAAGTATAGAAAATTAGTTGAATCAAATATACAAGGCATTTGTGTTGGGTGTTTTTTCTGAGCATAAGGAAAGCCCAAGTGGATTTGGCCTAAATAGAAAAACTCTAGATATTTAACTGTAAGAGAGAGAGAGGAGAGAAACAGATGAGAAGATATCATTCTTTGCTCCATTTATCCACCTGCACAAATTTGACATTTTCCATAGTTTGAACCATTGTATCACCATGAAATTTGATTTGGTTCTTCGTGGCAGAAATAAATTTTGGTGTTTTCTTTCATCTTTTGTCTTTTGACTTAGTTTTCATGTATCTTGATTATATGGTTAAGAATATGATGTTGATTGTTGTATGTTTCTAGTTTTATCTAGGGAAGATTTGTTGTATTTGTCCATCATTGGTGATAACGAAAGATTAAACGGCATACAGATCTTGTCTCTTTTACTCATCGCCTTAAGAGAGTTTTTCATATAAAAATCTTATGTATTCTGTGTTTATTCATTATTCAAATTTTAAAAATTAATATCAAATTAAAAACAAAACTCTTATTGTGGACATATATCCTTATTTATAGGAAGCAATATCTCTTCATCTTATGTTTCATAATTAATAAATGAATTCTTTACCATTCGTAACCGCCAAAACAAAGAGATTACTGCAAAGTTTTTTCTTCTTTTTTTTTTGTTCAACTTCCCTTAGTATATTTTATTTTATTTTTGGATCTTGCATATTTTATTTTTTAGTCTTTGTAATTCTAATTTTTTTTTTTAACTTCATAATCCAAATGTGTTACAAGAAAAACAAATTTTTTTTTAATACTTTCAATATACCACAATATTCATAAATAGAATCAATAAAACATCATTAATTAATCATAATTTATTCTAGATATTAAACCTTAATTCGAAAATCCAAAATAAAATTTTAAACAAAAGAAAGACTTTTTTAGGGCATAATTTATCCATAATTTATCCATTTGCTACCTAACCTATTGATCAGTCTTTTTGATAAATGATCTATCAGAATCAAGAATATTTAGTACTTAATTCATATAAATCGGAATATTTTGGTCCTCACACAATTATCATTATCACCATAATAATTTTTATTATTGTTGTTATTGTAATAGAAACATCCTTGTTACTAGGGGTGAGCATGGACCGGTTCGGTTCAAAAACCGAACCAAAAAACACTGTACTTTATAAACCAATCCGATCCAAACTAAATTTTGGTTCGGTTCGGTTTGGTTTGGACTGGATCGAACCAAAAACATCAACTTCTTAAACAAATCAAAATAAAAATTTTATATAAGTAGTTTGTTTAAAAAAAATATATAAAAAAATTAACTTAAAATAATACTAAATAATAGTAGTACATCACAATAAAATACTAAAATTCTCTACTTTTTTTTCAACTCTCAAGTTTTAACAACTATAAATTAGCATCCAAAAATCACAATATAAAACTATAAAGGAATATAATGTTTAAAATTCTCTATAATTAGTATATATTAATTTTAGTATTTTATCAATTATTAGGTTTCTCGGTTTTTTTGTTTTTGAACCTAACCAAACCGAACCGAACCAATGTCCAAACTTCTTAATAACTTAAAACCAAACCGAACCAAACTATAAAATTGATAGGTTTGGTTCGGTTTGGATTTTCGGTTTTTACACACCGGTTCGGTTTTGCTCACCCCTACATGTTACTCTTCTCTACTAATCATGAAACCACCAATATCATCAATTTCATTAAATTCTACTGTTCATGTACTAAATATTCTCGATTTCTATATGTTAGGTACCAAAAAAACTAAATCAATAGGTCAAATACTAAATAGGCATATTGTGGATAAATCAGGATCAAAAAGATCTTTTTACCAATTTACAACTCTAAAATTAATTTCAAATTCTAAATTCTAAATCCTAAATTGTGACTTTAAACCCTTAAATTCTAAACTCTAAATCCTCAATTTTAACCCAAAATGCTAAACGCTAAATCCTAAAATCTAAATTTTAACCTAAATGTTGAATATTGAACCCTAAACTCTATATTTTAATTTAAGCAAAAATGCTAAATGCTAAATTTAACCTAAAATGCTAAACACTAAACTCTGTCCAAAATGCTAATTGCTAAATACTAATTTTTTAACTCAAAATGCTAAATGCAAACCCTAAAATTTAAATTTTTCTTAAAATGTTAGATGCTAAACCCTAAATTCTAAATTTTATCCCAAAATGCTAAATGTTAAACTCTAAACTCCAAATTTTAACAAAAATTACTAAATATTAAATTCTTAACTCTAAATTTTAACCCAAAATGTTAAATTTTAAACCCTAATAAAATTTAATCCAAAATTTTTAAATGCTAAACTCTAAACACTAAATTTTAGCCAAAAATGATAAGTGTTAAACCTTACACTAATGATTTTTTTTGCTATTTTCCATGTTTGTTGATGTTAAAAAAATGTGAATGATAAAATTAAAATAGCGAGGAAAACGAATCTCCTAAAAGATATGGTATATTTTGGAAATGAAACTGTTAATTAGAAAAAAAAATGAACTAAAACGTTATGAATGTGGAAAAAAATTTAGAAAATCATGTAGTATAAGAAACAACAACTTATGAAGGAGGGAAAAAAAAGGAAAAAGAGAGAGAATATGGAAGAGTGGTGAAATTGGGAAGAAAGATAGAAAAGAAAAGAGAATCAACTTTTTATTTCTCTTGAATTTATGAGCTGTACAACAGAGTGTATATTTATAGTTGCTTACAACCAATAACAAAATGCCAGCTAATGCCAGCCGTTCTAACTGCTCTGGCGCCTAAAATAACAACCTTTGGGCTCCAATCTGCTGCATCAGGTCTTACTACAACACGCCCTCCTTAAGATGGAAACGAGATACTAATAACACCTATCTTGGCTAATGCAGGCTGCATTTGAACATATGGAAAGGTTTAGTGAGAAGATCAGCCAACTGCAACTCATAAGACATAAAGGAGTACTTAAAAACCCCTTCATCAAATGTTCATGAACAACATGACAATCAATATCTAAATGCTTGGTATGTTCATGAAATACCAGATTCCCAGCTATGTAAATCGCGGCCTAATTGTCACAATACAGAGGAATTGGAGTGGGAATAATCACATTAAATTCTTGTATGCTAACCACTTAAGTTCATAGGAAGTGGCTGCCATGGCACAATGCTCAGCTCCCATAGATGACCCACTGACGGTAGTGTGCTTTTTTCTTTCCAAGAGATGAGTGAATCTACTAAAAATACAAAATAACCTCCAACAGATTGCCTGGTAGTTTTACACCTTGCCCAATCGGTATCACTATAAGCATGAAGTTTAAAATCAACTTCACAATAACCTTTGAGTTTGAGCTGAGTACTCTGCAGATAGTTGTGGCAATACCTTTGAGATATCACAAAACATGCATTGTGGAATCCATGTGAACTTTAGTTGGTGCTTGTAAAAATTGACTCAATTGCTGAGTGACATAACCAATGTCAGGTCGAGTAAACCCAAGATACAACAATTTTCCAATGATTCGCTGGTACTAATCAAGATTAGAAAGCAAAGGGCTAACCGCATGAAGATTAACCCCTAGGGGAAAGGGACCAGATACAAGAGTTACATTCTGCAAACCAGCCTTTGTTACTAAATCCATAACATACTTACATTGTGTTAAAACTAAACCATCTATTGATCGAGACAATTCAATACCAATGAAATACTTAGCCTGTTCAAGATCGTTGATGGTAAAAGCCTAATGTAAAGATGGCTTAACCTCTTGTATCGTTTTATTAGAAGTTCTTGTCAATAGGATGTCATCAACATAAACCATAGAAACAATAAAATCTATTTCTGCTCACTTGGTAAAAAGACAATAATCATGCAATGACCTGTGAAACCCCAAAGACAAAAGCTTTGCTGTAAATTCTTTATTCCACTGATGGTCGACCTGCTTTAACCCATACAGAGACTTAATAAGCCTGCACACTTGACCTTTTTCAGCTATGACACAACCCTCCGACTGTTGCATATAAAACTCCTCCACAATATGTCCATGCGTATAAGCGTTATTAATGCCTATTTAATGAATCTCCCAATTGCGATAAGCTGCAATGGCCAAGAAAAACCGAACTGTAACCACCTTGGCCATCGGAGAATAGCTATCATGATAATCAACACCCCATTGCTGATGACACCCATGTGCCACCATTCTTGCATTGTATATATCCAAACTCTCATCGACTTTATATTTAACATGATATACCCATTTGGAAGAAATAGCCTTATTGCCCTTTGGTAATTGAGTGAGCTACCATATGTCATTAGCCTTTAAATCTGACAATACTAATTGCATAGTATGTATCCAATTGGCATCCTGACACGCCACCTTATATGTGGTGGGCTCTTTAATTTGAGCCACCATACTGAGAAAAGCATAATGATCCACAGTGAACTGAGGAAAGAGTGGAAGTGATCCAACAGGAAAGGACACAACATTAGTAACAAAATCTTAAACCCGCAATGGTTGTTTAACTGGTCTAGTAAATCTTCGAAGACTAGTAATCTCATTCAGCACAACTGAAGGCATAACAGGAATGGCAGTATCCCCTACATCAGTCAAAATCAAGTCCTTAGGAACAGGAGAAGAAATATTATCTTCAAATGAACAAAAGATAGTGGGTATAAGAAGCTATTGTATATTAAGACAACCATGAAAAACTGCAGAAGAGGGCAAAACAACATCATTCTATATAGATTCAAGTGAATTAAAGTTAGAGGAACATTAATAAGGATAAACCTCCTCTTTGAAAACAATATCTCTTATCTTCCAGTCAAGAATCTTATAACCTTTTTGAGAATCAGCAAATCCCAAAAACAAACCTTTAAAAGCTCTACTGTCTAACTTGTTCTTAGAAGGAAAAGTTTTGGAAAAAAACACAAACATCCAAACACCTTCAATCTGTGATAGTCCGGCAATCGTTGATAAAGAACCTCATAATGACTCTTCCATCCCAATATCTTTGTAGGTAAACGATTAATTAAAAAAATGGAATGCAAAATAGGCTCACCCTAAAAACGTCGTGGCATGTGTGCCTGAAACAAAATGGTTCTAGTGACCTCCAATAAATGGAGATGCTTTTGCACCACAACCCTATTCTACTGTGGGGAATAGACATAAGTTGTTTGATGAATAATGCCCAGATCATGAAATAATTGTCAAGTCAAAGAATTCACAAATTCTATGCCATTATTAGTGCATACAATATGCACCTTAGCATTAAACTGAGTATGAACCAAATTAAGAAAATACACAATACTTGGATGAACCTATGTTTTAGTTGTTAACAGTAGGGTCTAAGTGCAATGGGTGAAATCATCAATAATAGTAAGGACATAAGAAGCACTAGTTAAACATACTTGCTTGTAAGGACCCCACAAATCAATATGAAGCAATTTAAAAGCTTTATTAGTATGAATACTACTTACAGAAAATGGCAACTTGTATTGCTTTTCCAATAGGTAGATTTCACAAACATTATTACTTCTACTAACATCTAGACCAACCAAATGAAGTAACTTCTATTGGGAAGCATGTCCAAAACATAAATGCCAAATATCAGGCTTATTACAATTGATAACAACAAAAGAAACAATGTCCAAGTGAGAATTAGGAGGAGGAATGGGATACAAACAACACCAATGAGTAATGGTGGTGAGCAAGAAACATTCCTTGCTGAGCTTGTACAAACCATGCAGCACAACTCCAACCGCCGAGATCCTGCTAGATCCCGGGTCTTAAAAAATGTAACACTCAGGATAAAACTGTACACAAACATTGCTATCCTTGAGTAATTTGCTGACTTACAACAAATTAAACTTAAACTAAGGCAAAAACAACATATTCTACAACTGCAACATACCCTGAACCAAGATAGTACCATAAAGTTTAATTTGTTGTAATGTACCATTCGGTAAGTTAACAATTCTATAACCAGAAACAACCATCAAACTACTAAATAAAGGTGCATCATAACACATATGAGCAGTGGCTCTAGGGTCCACTATCCAATCACTAGAGGCAAATTCTGAAGAAACAGCCAAAGCAAGAATATTACCTGCAAAACCAGTAAAACAAGCAACACCTTTGCTGCAGGATCCAAATCCACTATCTACTCCACCTTTCTGTTTCAACAAATGTATAACCTCGTATTGAACCAATTGAGAAACATGTTGAGGCAAATTTTTCTGTGCTAAAAGGATCATTAGAAGCATCACAACTAATAGTGGAAGAAGAATAATCCAGAGCTGTATCTAAACTTTGAACCAAATGAGCTTTGTATTATAGGGATTTTTCATAAAAAAAAATCAACAGATTAAAGTGGAAGCTCACATCGATTTTCTCAAATCCGTGACCCAGGAGCAACTGAAGTATAAATTAAAACATAAAATACAAAGATTAGAAATGAGATTCTCACCTTTCTATATATCTTCTAGAGACGACTGCAGAAACCGAAATCGATTCCCTTCACTCTCACGTACACGAATGTCTATCGAGTAGAACCCGTGCTAGCGGCGAATCAAAGGAGAAGAAGATTCAACCCCATAGCCGAAAATTTCAGCCTATTAAAAACCACTTATGGCCGAAATTCCTCTTTAGGAATTAGCTCCATTTTGGCTTAAATTAGGGCCTTAATTATTGGGCTGAATAAGTTTGTTTCTATAAATGGAATTAATTCCCATAATTCCATAAATCCTAATTAATTAGTATGGGTTAAATTATAATCAATCTAATTTAATTTTTATGCATGTATTTATATAATATCAGTATATAAGATACATGTCATTTAAATTAAATAGATTTCTCAATTAGAATTAACCCAACAATATAATTTATGATTTGACTAGAAACAAATACATATAAACCTATTTATGTATAAATTTCTACCAGGAAATTTGTTCACAAGTTAATTTATTTAAATCAACTTTGTGTAACCCAATACATATATATATATTGATCAGTCGAATTGATCTTTAATTTAATTGATTAATATTTATCTCTCCAATTTGTATACTCCAAGTATACAGGTAATCTGACAAGTTCAAACTCAGACATTCTATGTGTACGATCATGTAGGCCCGTCTTTATGTTGGCAGTGAGCCCAAGGCCCACAGACTGTAGGGAAGCTCGAGCAAGCCACTACAACCCCCAATTAAGATGGAGACAGCAGTCTAATAGAAGTCTTACCCTGTAGTTTAAAGTTATATATCCCATGTCGATGATATCGGTGTCCAACATGGAGGCATAGTGTCATCAACCTCTTTTGTGTTCGGAAATTTACTTGATCCCGAATGAACTGATGCTCACAAACAAGTTCCAACTTGTTTTGGTGTGGCCACACTCCTATCAGTTGCATTCATCAAGAGGGCAGTGATATCTTCTCAGTGTTTACTGAGTGACATTCCCTTCTGCGTGTTCATAGTCTTGCCATGCTTACTGGCACACCTGAACGTACCCATACTTGGCACCCTGTTACAGGCCCTTTAAGCATACACCAAAGTGTGTCACTTCACATGTAAGACCATACCATGGTCAGGTCAAAGGATCTATATAAGTACTACATGAGAATCACTTATGATACTATACCATGTGGATTTCTCCTTTAATGGATCTATCCAGTACCATTCCTGTTGCATTTGCCCATGAACTTAGTTGACATTCCATGTCCAATGGCTGATAAGACACCGCCATACAACTAAGCTTATGATAGTCTTTGGTTCTCTTCATTCCCATGACTGGAACAAACTACGGATGACTTTATGGTCATATCGTTTTCCCTATCCATAGTCTTACTACTAAGTGCATGACAACTGTTAACATGGATATAGATATGTCCATTGGATACTCTATTTAAAATATTACACAAGATGTATATAATAAATAGATTAATGCATTTATTCATTGACATAAATGTGTAATACATAATTCTTATTATAAGATACACGATGTATGATACAATACAAGGACCAATGCCTTGGGACTAGGGCATTCCCAACATGTATGTGCCTGTATAAGCATTAGTATGCTTCATGGTAGTAGCTGCAATGATGGCAGGATCTTTCAAACCTTTATACCTATTCAGGATAACCAACAAGTTTCCAACAATTCTCCTTGACATGACCAATCTCATCGCAATGTGTACAGAACTTATTAGGATTCTTCACTTTCTTCTTTCCTTTCCCATAACCTGGTTTAGTAAAACTAGATCCAGATCTGCCATAAGAAACTGTGCATGCAAAATCAGTTACTACCATATCAGCTGTTGTTATCTCTCACTGCTTAGCAATTCTTTGAATCATAGCATAAACCTTTTTCAATTTAGGAATCAGATCTATAATGAAGATCTATGATTTAACACCTTTATACTCATCATTAAGGCTCATAAGGAACTGAATCACCTGATCTTCATCAGCTAAAATCTTACTCTATGTAACAACATTACAAATACCATGCTGAGATGCACCATAGTGACAAACAGGTGCAGGCCTTAAAAAAGAAAGTTCCTCCCAAAGTTTCTTTAATTTGTTATAATATACCAACAGTGAATTATATCCTTGAGTCAAAGAACCAATTTCATGTTTGATTTGATAAAGTAAGGGACCATTATTTTCTTCAAAATGTTGCTCAATATCACACCACAAATCCCTAGCTGATTTTGCATAAATGAACGACTCAACAAGATCTCCCGATATAGAATTCAAGATCCAAGATATAACCAAACTATCAAGTTTCTTCCATTTTGCATACTCAGGGGATTTTACATCAGGTTTTTCATCATCACTCAGAATGAAATCAATTTTATCTTTCACTTTTAGGGCTAAAATCATACCACGCCTCCAATACAAGTAATTATTAACTGACAATGGAGTACTCACTAATACAAGACCAGGATTCTCTATATTTGTAAACATCTTCATAGTTGAATCGCGTCCAGGAATTGATTCATCCTTCTAATACTAAAATCTTGATGAAAAGGAGGACTCTGTACTGTGATTATCCTTATTTCCATTGTTTGGTTCATTTCCACCAGTATGAGCAGCGTGTGAAGCACCATCATCATCTCACAAAGCTTGCAAGTAATTCTTTCTCTCCATTATCGATCTACACCATGCTCTGATACCAAAAAATCAGGAAGAAAGATAGAAAAGAAAAGAGAATCAACTTTTTATTTCTCTTGAATTTATGAGCCGTACAACAGAATGTATATTTATAGTTGCTTACAACCAATAACAAAATGCCAACTAATGCCAGCCGTTCTAACTACTTTGGCACCTAAAATACCAGCCTTTGGGCTCCAATCTGCTACATCAGGTCTCACTGCAACAAGTGGGATCAGAAGAAAAGAGAAAAATAGTAATTACAAAAATGGTCGAATTATTAAATTTTCAGAATTAATTAAAATAAATGTATTACTTTAGTTCGTGGATTGACAAAAATAGCATATAATTTACGGTTATAATATAATTAATTTGACATAATCTGAAATGAGGGTTTCATTAACTGTAAATTATTTGCAATAAATAAGTGACGTTGGGCGTAATTTGCTCTGGATTTAATAAAGGGAAATTATCAAAATTACATTGGGTTTGGGCTTTTGTTTTTGGGCCTACCTTTTCTTATTTACTGAAATACGTTTATTTATTATTTTTTTTTTTTAACTTTTTCGGGGTCACACTTTTCTTTTATACGTTTTTCATTTGGTTTGTTTCACTTTCTGTATTCCATCGTTTCTGCTTCGTTTTTTCGGCGTTCTTCTTCCTGCTTTTTCTTCGATTCTTCTACTACGTGATTTTTCTTCGATTTTTCTACTTTCGGCGTTCATCATTTTCTTCTTGGTTCATGGGTTTGTTCATCATTTGTCTGCGGTTCATCTTTTTTTTTTTTGCGTTCGTTTAGGGTTTTTTTTTTTTTTTTGCATGTGTTTGTTTGTTTGTTTGTGTGTTTGTTTTGTGATTTTTTTAGTTTTGTTTTTGCAGTGTTATATTTTTCTAAAATGGTGAAGGGTACAAAGAACACTGGGTCTCAAAAGGAAAAAAATGTTAAGAAGCCTCTTGCTGTTTTCAAGGGCAAATCCAAGGAGGATGTTGTTGCTGAAAAGCTTGTGGTAAGTTTTTTTGTGTCATTAATCCTGTATTTTATAGTTTTTGTTATTTTTTCTATGTTTTTCTGGGTGTGTTTATTTTTCTGTTTCTGTAATAGTGTATCGATTGATTAAACATAGTTTATGTTTGTTGTCATACGCTGATTATACATTAATTATACCTTTTGAACCTATTATACATTAGTTATACCTTAGTTACACTTTATTTATACCTTAGTTATACATTAAGTTATACCTTAGTATACAGTGTTTATACGTTAGTTATACCTTGATTATACGTTAATTATACCTTAAGATAAATTTTTATTCCTTAAGATACACTACTATAATGATTATACACTTATTATAGACTTATTATACTGTTTTTGCACTGATTATACCTTATTTATACCTTTTTTATATATTATTATAGTGATTATACCTTACTTATACATTAATTATACCTTATTTATACATTTTTGATACACTAGTTATACCTTAGCTATACCTTAGTTATACCTTAAGATACACTGTTATTGTGATTATACCTTAGCTATACTTTCTGATACATTAAGTATACCTTTGTTATACATTGATTATACACTATTTTCACTGATTATACCTTAGTTATACCTGAATTATACCTTAGTTATACTGAGTTATACTGAATTATACCTTAGTTATACTGAGATATTGTGATGATTTTACCTTGTTCATCTTCTATTTCTCTCTGAATTGTTGTTATGCATAGTGGATACTCCATTAGGATATTGCTTGCACTCTTTAGCTATAAATAGAATCTAATGGACATGTCGTTCATTATATCCGTTGGCGGATATCCTTCTGTTAATTGGAATTGGATCTTTAAATCTTCTTTTTGTTGATCGATCTTGATGTTTCCTTTGATAGTTTGGTTGAAGTCATTGAATGTTGATGTTGTTGGTATTAGGACTCCACTACTTTGTAATTGATGAATCTGCAATCTTCAGTCCAAGTTCCATTATGATGGAGTAGAATTGCGATTTCTTGCATATCTCTGTGATCGATTGAATTGCTATGTTTGTTTGCAGTGATCGATTGATTTGCTGTGTGTGTCTGGAGAGATCGATCCAGTTGTGCGATCCTGATTTTTGCGTCTCTGATCGATGTTGATGTGTTGCGATTCCTGGCGAAACTGATGTTCTGCGATTCTGAGTTTCTGGCATTTGGGAGGTTTTTGACAAGGTGCGATTCACGTATTTTAGAGATTTTGGTTTTTGGTTTTGTGATTTATTGCTACAGATTCACGTAAAACAGGAATTTCCTGTTTTACGTATTTTTGAAACTTTGGAAAATTTTTAATGTATTTATGCAAACTTTTCCTTTGTAGGTAAAAAAGTTAGATAGTGCCAAAAGGTAAGTATTTATATAAAACGCCTTTTAATAAACGTTTTGCGGCCCATTTATTCTTGAGCCCAAAAGTAGGAAACTTTGAGACAATTACATCAAACATTTGTTGCTATAATTAAAAAATAAATTTATTGGAAGTGTGGATTTTTAACATCTTTTGGCTTTTAACATCATGATTTCATTTTGTTGAATTGCTTTCTTTACTATAATTCTTTGTTATAATTACTAATTAATATTACATCTACCAGTAATGTTATTTAGGATTTAGTGTAGGAATTATAGTTTAAGATTTAAGATTTATTTGGGTTGATAATTTCATTTAAATAATTAACTGACAATTATTTGACTATATAATGTAATTGTTTAATCTGAAAACGGTCGGACAGACAGACATATAATCTAGCAAATCATTTCTGACGTGGCGCTGGATTATTTCTACTTTTCCATCATCTTCCTTTAAACTTCCACTTAAAAAACCAAATCAGTTTCTTGCATTCCTGCTGGCTGCTGCAGCTTTCGCCGGTCGCCGGATCCCAGCTATCCAGTGCAGAATTCCGAATTTCCTGGTACTTTCTGAGGTCTTTAAAATTTTAACATCGTGCTCTCTTTAATTACTGAGAAAATATGGGGAAGGAACTAGGATGGGAGATTTGAAGATATAACTGAGATATTAATGTAGTGTGGAATCTGCATAGGAATTCAACTACAATGACTGATATAATTCCATTTTTTATCAAATATTTCATATTTTACTAATTTTTAATCTGCATTTGATAATGTTCTTATTACTGGTTTTATTATGTACTGTTAAACTAGTTTATTTTATGAGAAATCAGCATAATTGAAATTGATCAATTTAAATGAAATAGGAGACTGATGTTCAATTATATATTGTTCAAGATCAATTCTTTAAAGATTGTTTATGCATTAGAACTGATTTGAGAAAAATTTGGATGAATTTGAAAGTATTCTTCGATGTCCTAGAGCTAGCTCATTTGTGATATTCGATTAAGTTAAGTGATTTTAGTATTTAATCGTCAAGTTCTTTGTATTTGTTATGAATGATTTTCATTTTTTTATTAATTTGGCAGAGAATCACATCTTCATTAATTGTTGTATTAAGGTGCAGGATCGGATGTCTGCTGCACAGGATGGAACCTTGGGGCGGCCCAAGGCAGAATGGACTCCGACTCGTGATGCTTATCTGGTCAAACTTCTCATTGACCAACACAACTGTGGAAGAACTGCTTACAATGAGTTCAAAAATGAAGTGATTAGATCTATAACCTGTGATTTCAACAAGAAATTCGGCATGAATTTGGAGGAAAACCAGATTAAAAATCGATACAATGTGATGAAAAAAGAGTATGGTGTTGTTAAAACACTGCTTAGCCATTCTGGATTTGGTTGGGACGAAACTCGCCAAATGGTTGTGGCTGATGATAGAGTTTGGGATAGTTACATTGCGGTAAGTAACTAACTACAAACCATTGATTGCATTTGGTGCATAGGGAGAAACTTACGTCATGTTATTGCAGGTAAGATGTGAAGCAAGGCCTTTTCGGAGAAAGAGCTTCCCATTATATAAACAAATGACCATCATATTTGAAGGTAAATTGCCTGTGCTTCCAGTTGGTTTCATGTTATTGTCCTTTAGGTTTGATCGTATGGTAACATGGTGGATGCAGGAGAAAGAATTAATGGGAAATTTCTGGTTCCAAGTGGAGTTCACACCGCGACTGAAGAAGGAAACAGCATTACAGAAACTGTTCGATCTTCAGAACCTGTTAATCCGCCTCCTGCACAAGCAGTTGAGGGGACTCTTGATTCTGATTCAATTATCCGAATAAATGACACAAAAACAAGGAAACGGAAAGCAGTTGCTCCATCCGCATATGTTGATAGGAAAAGAGGATGCGACAACGTTGGAGAGAGTTTAGCGAATTTAAACGAAATGTTGTGTGCAGCAACATTAAGAGGTGTCGAAAGGAATGCGTTGAATGAGAGAAGAATGTATCAGAAATGTTTAGAGGATCTGCAGAGATTGGAAGAGTTGGATGATACAGAGTTTACTAAGGCTGTTGATGTTCTCAAAGATGAGAAGAATGCAATGGCATTCATGATTATTAAAGGGCCTCGGCGTTTGATGTGGCTGAGGTCTTTGTGGGAAGCCTAGTTTACCTTTTATCAATTGTCTTCATAATCTGTTGTAATGTGTAATTGAGTGTTGTATTTGTATTTGTATTGGTAGTTGTAATTGCAATTTAATTTGAAAATAGTAAATGCTACTTAACACCAACAACAGCAAATAAAACAGGATGAGCAAAATATGCACCAGTAAGGAGACCACTTAAATACGTAAACAAATTTTTTAAATACTTTCAATACCACAACATTCATTAATAGAAGCAACAAAACATCATTAATTAATCATAATTTATTCTAGAAATTAAACCTTAATTCGAAAATCCAAAATAAAATTTTAAACAAAAGAAAGACCTTTTTAGGGCATGATTTATCCATAATTTTTTCATTTACTGCCTAACCTATTGATTTGGTCTTTTTGATACCTGATCTATCAGAATCAAGAATATTTAGTATTTGATTCATATAAATCGAAATATTTTGGTCCTCTCACAATTATCATTATCACCGTAATAACTCTCATTATTATTATTATTATTGTAATAGAAACCTCCTTGTTACTCTTATCGACTAATCATTAAACCACCAATATCATCAAATTCATTAAATTTCACTGTTCATATACTAAATATTCTCGACTTCTATAAATTAAGTACCAAAAAAACTAAATCAATAGGTCAAATACTAAATAGGCATATTGTGGATGAATCAGGATCAAAAAAGTCTTTTTGCCAATTTTAAACTTACGATATGTTTGTTTAGGTGGATAGAAGGTGGGATAGGGATTTCTTATCCCTATCCCACCTCTATCCACCATTTGTTTTCATGTATCTGGGATAGGGATAAGGTATTTTATCCGCCTCTTATCCCAAATACCAATCCCAGCGCGCCCCATCCCACCTCTATCCACCATTTGTTTTCATGTATCTGGGATAGGGATAAGGTATTTTATCCGCCTCTTATCCCAAATACCAATCCCAGCGCGCCCCCACCCCCCCTCCCCCCGCCCCAATGTATTACTTACCTGGGATAAAAAATTTTTCTCTAGTGACCCATTTGTCCTCTCATCTGCTCTCCATCATCGTTCAGCTCACAAACCCACCTCCACCTCATCTTCTTCTATCTGCTACCTCCTGCCTCCCGTTAGATCGCCGGCCAACAGTCAACCGCCGTCTGTGCTCGCTACTCGACATATTGACGTGTGTCTAGGCTCTAATTTGTGAGTTATCTCTCTCTGATTTCATCTTCAATTTGTTGTGCTTTGTTATCTGTTTTAAACTTCTTCAGATTTGTGCTTTTGCTTCTTTTTGAGTTTCTAAGTTGGGTTCTTTCCATTTATGTTTTATATTTTGGACGTTTAATTTGAAAGAGGCTTTTGTATCCCCTGTTTAGTCTAGCCTTTCTTTTTTTTATGCCTGCTATCTATTTGTTGAAATTGGTGCTTCTCTTTCTTTGTTGTTTGGTTGTTTGTTTTGGTATTGTTTAATTGATTTTTGGTCCTTTCATCTATATGTCAAATTGGTATTGTTATGATCTTGACAATTTTCTTGATGATCATTCTTTCTTTAGTGTTTGACCTTTCGGATCATAGGAAATTAAGTGGTAAAGGGTGTTGTATTTTTTCTGATAATGCAATAGTGGTGGTTATGATCATTATGCTGTCAACAATGTAAGAGTTGGTTATGCACTGAAACAATTCGTGTTACTCTGGTATTCTATCTGTTCACTCATTTAACTTATATTGGATTTTAGGTGTCCCATGGACAGAAGAGGAGCATCGGCTATTTTTAATTGGTCTTCAGAAATTGGGGAAAGGAGATTGGCGTGGAATAGCTCGAACCTATGTGGTTTCTTGAACTCCTACTCAGGTAGCAAGGCATGCTCAGAAGTATTTCATCCGCCAGAGTAATGCCATACGAAGAAAGAGACGGTCAAGACTTTTTGACATGGTTCCCGACATGGTTTGTTATTTTTCTTTTGTCCTTTTTCTATATACTTGTCATAAAAATACTTAAACACTGGTACCTGGCTCTGCATGTACTGATTCAATAGAATGCCTGTAACCATTAGCTTTAACCTGGCAGTTGTGATTTGGGCTTCTGAAAATACCAATTATTTATTTATTTATTTATGTAGAAGTAATACAATAGTGCGAAAATATTACATATTGTTGCTGCTTTCAATCAGAAGTAATTGTTATTGTG
This sequence comes from Euphorbia tirucalli, assembly GCA_039660915.1. Lineage (NCBI taxonomy): Eukaryota > Viridiplantae > Streptophyta > Magnoliopsida > Malpighiales > Euphorbiaceae > Euphorbia > Euphorbia tirucalli. The sequence goes on from CM077639.1 coordinate 22,663,699, forward strand.
CTATTCAGATCAATGTGCAATCTGATGCAGAATCTATGGCTATGTCAATCTCTATTAGCATGAGATGGAGATATATACTCGTGTGCATCGCCCTTCAGCCTTGAATTGGTAAAATTATTTTTGTGCTTGAAATGTGTTTGCAGGCCACTAAAACCAGAAGAGCATGAGTTGCCATCATGTCATGGAGAAAATGACAATGCAGATGTGTTGTTTCCTAATTAAATGAATATGCACCGAGTTTTACTCAGTTAAATGAGTTCAAATCACTTTTCCGGTCCTTGTAGCATAGGGTGAATTTGGTTTGAAATATTTTATTCTTTCTAACTGTGTCTGTGATCAACTAGAAGTGTGAAATAATTGAATGTGTATGGCAACAAATTGCCCTTTTTTTTACCATTCTTTTTCTTGTTTTCCATCAATGTCAAGAGGTTGAACTTGGATACTCCAAAATGGCAATATATAATATATATGCAGTTGTTAGGATTACCTTTTTTTAAAAAAAAAAAAAAAATCCCTCATATGCTTGTTTTGTTTGTATAGAAGTTATATTGTATGAAATTGTAAATTAATTATTCATCGGAATAATTACAAGTACCCCTTTTTTAGTCCTAACAGAAGTTTTGATGCATTATGGGGCCTGGCTGTTATTTCAGTTTTGGTACTTCAAGTATAATGAGTACTTAAGAAACATATACGGATTTGCATGAATTCTAGTTATCAAGATAATTAGTTTTTGTATGAATTATTAAGTACTTCATATACAAATCTTTGAATTCCTGCTGGTAACGCAAGTCAACGCGGCCATTAAAAGCTTCGGTCGTGAGCACGACATATTGTCGCACTCGTGACTTGGCTTTCATTGACTAGTCGCCAGCGCGGTATGTTGTCGCGCTGACGACGTAAGTCAATGCTGCCAGTAAAAGCTTCAGTCGCGAGAGCAACATTTTGTCACGCTCGCGACTTTGCTTTTACTGGCAAAAAAAGTTCTTATTACTATACCTTTTTTTTATATCTTTCTTGTACTCTTTTATGCATATTACTTTGTTTTGTGAACAATGATTAATTTTTTTTCTATGCTCTTTTAACAAAAGTTGTTGTGTCAAGTTTTTTTTATAAATAGATTAATTTTTATTATTTTTGACATAAGTAAAATATATTTTATTATTTTTAACATGTTTAGGGGTAATATCGTCAATTATATGGATTCATCCCTATCCCTATCCAACATACCAAATATATCTTATATTATCCCAATCCCACTTTTAACTTTTATCCCTATCCCTATCCCAATCTTTTATCCCTATCTCTATCTCTATCCCAATCCTTATCCCTATCTCTATCCCCATCAAATACCAAACGCCCCGTTAAAGTTTAAGGATAGTAATAAATTCGAATGAAAGTGCTAGTTCTGCAGTTGTGAAATTAGCAACATCAACAACACGCGGAGAACACCTACAAACCTGCATTTCACATTTCAGCAGGCATTTACTTTTTAATTTGTATGCATTTCTAATCACTCTTATCCTTTACATTATTGCTCTGCACGCTTATGATTTATGTTTGCTTCATCTGGCTAATTCTTATGTCATTCAAATCTCAATATATTATTATGGATAGGCCAAACTCAAAAATTTCAGCCCACTTCCTCCACTTTAAAAGTTCCTAATGCGTTATTCATCCCTTATAAAGTGGTTATTCATCCCTTATAAAGTGAATCTCACGCTTTTCATACTTGGCAAAAAGTTTCAATTCGTCTTGTTTGTACTTTTAAAAGTCAAACAGCCAATCAAAATTTAACACGTATTGTTAGTAAATTTCTATTTAGTTCTCTTACTTTTCTCTTACTTTTTTCATAAAAAACATATTATTATACCCCTATTAATATTTAAAAAATCAAGCGAATCTGATTATGAAATAATTTTATAGTATAATGATATAAAATTGGAGGCATTTCCTTTTCAATATCAAAGAATTTGTTTAAGATTTATAAAAATCAATATTTTTAAGAATTCTTCTATTAAAAATTAAAATTGATACTTCATTGCTAGGTGGTTATTTATATACAATTTTTTTGTCATGTAATTATTATTATTATTTTTTTTATTAAACTATTAATTTTGCGGGAGTGATAATTAGTGGATGTCCGCTAATGGGAATGACATTTGATTAGTTAATACCGGATAATGGCACTAGACCGGTATTTATATTTGCAAAACGGAAATGAATAGTTGCACTAGCCGCGGATACTTGATCTTTGCCATCAGATTGTTAATTATGAACTAAATCCATCCCTCTTCCTCTGCTCCCATTGCCCAACGGCACGAGTATCTTCAGTACAATCTCTTCCTCCACCACAGCCGCCACTCCTTTCCATTGCAGTCGTCGCTGTTGTTCTGCCGTTCTTCTTTGTTGTCGTCGTTTACTTCTGTTGTTACAGTCGCCTTCAGCTCCGTCAAAGCAGTCCTTCGCCACCTTGATTCAGATCCATTGAATTAACACTTCTGCAAGTCAAATCCGGCACGTGGTCACCGACGGTGGAATTACAATTTGAGAGCTTGTTGGTCGCGTCTGATGCGGGCTTCTGCAAGTCATATTTTCCAATATGAGGAAAATGGGTTTCTAGAAATTGAACAAGGAAATTCCTTAGTTAAAGAATTGAATAAGGACACTCCATAATTAATGGGTATTTTCTAATTTATGAGCTTGTTCTATGAATTTTGTTGTTGATTCGTTTTTTAGTATGTTATTGTGAAGAGAGATTGATTAGAGCAGAGAGGAAGTGTTAGTATCAGAGGAGAAAGATGGTCGAGTGAGGAAAATTTTATCAAGAGACTGAAGTGGTAAATTCGTAAAGTGTAGGGCCTGTAGAATTATTTGGGATTGGTCAAAATGTTGACTTTGTACGAGTGATCTATAATAGCAAGTCATATGTGCTCTAGGAGGAGGTAATTTACAAAGTAGTATATATTTATGTGCAAAATTGAAGTTGGTGTATGAAATATGGTATAGTTGGTATACTATAAGTAAAATTAAGTTGTTCAAAGAAAAAAATATGGAAAAATATATATAATAAAAGAAAATTATATTTTTGGAAATGGTAATTAAAAATGTTGGTTTACTAGGAATGTGGGTAGTGGCGGGAAACATTCTTAAATTATGGTATTACAGATTTTTCAAAAAAAAAATTTGTGATGACTCTATCAATGAACTAAACGGCATGCATGTTAATTCGTGCTATCGTGTTATAATCGTATTATATTGTTTAATGTATTCCACATGATTACGTATAACATAAAAGCACAAAAATGAGTTTCGTGTCAAAGGTCGTGTCAGTCAGGTTGTCTATGTAAATCGTATTGTCGTGTCAGAAATTGTCATGCTTAGAGAAATGAAATATATTACATACCCTAAAGAGAAGTCTCAAGTAAAGAGAAAATCCATGGATTTAGGATAGGTGGTGGTTTAGGGTTTGAGTTTGGTAGGAGAAAATGGAAAAGGTATTTTATAGAGGAAAAATCTAGATAAAATTATCTCTATTGCAACCAATCTATCTATATATAATATAAAAGAAAATACGCTTGGGATACGTGGAGTTCTCTTAATTTTTTTTCCAAATTTTTAATTATAAATTAATAAAAAAATTATTAATAATATTTTTCCCTAATTTATAAAAACAAATTAAAAAAAAAATTCCGATATCTTCACTAATCAGACATTTAAACCCTAAACGATATCTTCGACGTCTCATTGTAATGTTATCTAAAGAAATTCCGATATCCCTTTCATTTTCTTTTTTCTTCCATGACTGTTGACTCTGCTTTACCTTCCATTGGTGAGTTTCAATTTGATAATTGTTTTTGTTGTAGTTTTGATTTCGAGTTCTAAAGAGATAAGTTACAGAAGGAATTTGGACGTTTAGAGTGAATGTTTACTTATTACTGCGTTCCTCTTAATAATATCTTTCGATCGTCTTACAACCACTTATTTCCACTATTGTCTCTTCTTCTACTTGGATATCTAAGATAATTCAAGGAAAAAAAATATTAGCTCAATGTGTTGATTAGTATACAGAAATTTGTGTTAAAAGAATGAATTTAGATAGAGTGAATAAAATTATTATATCATTTGATTTGGTTATTTACGGTTTACTGAATTAGGAAGGACTTGGATTTTCTTTTATTGAGGAATTAATTAACCAAATCAGAATTAATAGTGTATTCTCAATTATTTAGGTGGATTTTCTTTTGATTTATTGAGGAAGTAAATCACCAACTTAGAATTGAATGCCGTTGGCTTTTCAACTATTGAGGAATCAATAAACCGAATAGCAATTAATAGTTTATTCTGAATTAACAAATGTAAAGAGATGGAAAGAAATTGCCATCAAGATACTGTTATATTTTTATCCTGGGTAACTTATTTAATAGTATTAAAATAAGTCTATAAAACATGGATTGCATGGCCACTTACTCCTAATTATGTTATAAAACATTGATTGTCCGACCACTTATTCCTAATTATATTAATCATATGCCAAGAATCTTATATTTTGAAAGACATATATAATGATTTGCGAAATAGTATCTTAATAATAATAAATTCACATTAACTTAATAACGAATAAAAGGGTTGTCTCATTTATATATATGTTAATATGATGCTTCTTATTCTACATCCATTTTGCTATTTGACACACTTTTCTATTTTCGGCTGATAAACTGTCATTGGCGTCTCAATTTCCATCGATAGTTGCTATATCAGAAGTCATCATTTGTCAGTACTCATTTATCGTCATAATCGAAAAACAGATAATTTCTTCTCTCTTTCTTTTATGTATCAGATTTGATATTAATTAAGTATTATTATGTATTCTTAAATGACTAAGTTTACGCTTGCCTCAACTTATTTTTGGGTTTTTTCTTGAATAATGAACGGTTTTTGCAAAATATAAAAATCAAATAAAATAAACAATTTTTTAAAAGAATGTCATGATTTAGATGAAATCTATTATATATATATATATATATATAATGGATAATCGATTTTGAAGCTGTAGGAGTAATTTTTCCACCATTTTGATGAATAGGCTATAGTCATAATAACTTAGTAATCTAGAGTTTGGTATGAGATATTGCCCTATTTTCAAATAAAAAAAATATTCCACTTTATTTTTCAATAAAAAGATATTCCACTTTTTAATACATTTGTTTACTAATTAAACTTAAAAAACTTGATATCAATATAAAATTTATATGAATCAGAAGGTAAGGATTTCTATGTTAATGTGTCATAATTACATATTTAAACCATAATTTCAATTCAGTCTCATATGTTCTCAAAACTTTGTCACTCACCCATTAACAAAAATTGTAGTTTATGTGAGACGCAATTCTTAAGAAGACTACTATTAAAATAAAAAAAAATAAGGATTGAAATATATATAAAAATAATATTTTAAATAATAATAATAAAAAAAATCCGCACATCATGCGGGCAACCGTCTAGTTATACATGAACTGAAATGGAACTGGTGTGTTTGCTGAATTGAGATGATCTATCTCAATGAACAACAAGGACCTCTGTTTCTTGCAAGGAATGCCATGAAACTATGGTTAAAAAGTAGGGGTTTGTGCTAATATCTGATTTCAGAAAAAATTTTACATCACTCACAAAGTATATAATGTCTTAGTTATAAAAGAATATATACTGCTCAAACAAAAACATAAATTTTATATCATTTATTATTTTTTTAATTTTTAATTTTTTTTTTTAAAAAAAAATAATGTAGGTTATGGGACATGAGGTGTGAGAAGGGATGGAATAAACTAAACCGCTAACTGTCCAGGATGAAAAAATAACCGCCTAAAAAAGGTAGACCAAACCAAATATCCAAACAGCTCACTCTCTCTTGCCATTGCCAACAAAAGTAAAGTTCCTTATCGCTCTTTAACGCAAACTGCTCTTTCATCCACCATTGCCGATTCACTCTTCTTACTCTCTTTACTCTTTTCTTTCAATTATGGATCGCCTCTTTCTCTCTTCCACTTTTCTCACTCTCCTCTCTCTTTCTTTCCTCTCTGGTATTTTTTAATTTCTCAATCGCTCTTCATGATCGCCACCTGTTTGCTTTTATTCCTCTTTTAACTTCCCCTCTTTCTTTCATTTCTTGCAGATGTCCAACCCGCTTCTTTCAAGTTCATCAATAAGTGCCGCTACACTGTCTGGCCTGGCTTGCTCTCCGGCGCCGGCACCGCCCAGCTTCCAACCACTGGCTTCGCTCTCAAAGCCGGCAAATCAAAAACTGTAATCGTTCCCAGAGCATGGTCAGGTCGGTTTTGGGGCCGGACTCACTGCGCCCAAGATTCTTCTGGTAAATTCTCCTGCTTGACGGGCGATTGTGGCTCCGGGAAAGTCGAATGCGGGGGGAGTGGCGCTATTCCTCCGGCCACATTAGCGGAGTTCACTCTCAACGGTGCTGGTGGCTTGGACTTTTATGATGTTAGTTTAGTCGACGGATACAATATGCCGATGCTTGTGATCCCTAAAAAAATTACCAACGGCAGCTGTGGCGCTACCGGTTGTTTGATCGACTTGAACGGAGCGTGCCCCAAGGAGCTGAAGGTGGAAGCGCGTGACATTGGGAGGGTTGGGGTGGCTTGTAGGAGCGCGTGTGAGGCTTTTTCGGAACCCCAGTTTTGCTGTAGCGAGGCCTACGCTACACCTGACACGTGTGCACCCTCAGTTTACTCATTGTTTTTCAAGCACGCTTGCCCACGCGCTTATAGCTACGCTTATGATGATAAGACCAGCACTTACACGTGTGCCAACACAGACTACATTATCATATTTTGCCCTCTGCCATATACCAGGTACATTCACTTAACTTTCTTTTGCTGGTCAATCTCTTTTATCTCCATATCTGTATTATATGCGTAACTTGGGTAGGAAACATAGTTGAGACGCAGGCAAGTTACAAATTTTGATGGATTATAATTGATAAAGTAGAGAATAATTGAGGTGTGATAGTGATGCTTGATGGAATGAGTGACCACAATATTCAATTTGATTGAAAATGACCCATTCATGGAATTATAAATGAAGATGCTTCAGAATTTTGCCACTTCGGTATTGATGTTACATATTTTGCTTTTACAAAATGTCTATTAAATTATTTGGGTGCTTCGCTGTGAAGAATGGATAGTTGTTCAATAAAGCTGGATTTCATTAATGGGCATGAGCCTTAACCATATATTTATCCAAGTATGTGTTTGAACTTTGAATAAGTATATTGCTGAGTGCATTGCTGGCCTAAATTTACACCAGTTGTGCTTATATTGTTGTCTATACGGATTTCAGACTAGAGGATAGGGTGCACTCATCAACAGGCAATGTATTATTAGCTTGCTAGGATTAGAAGGATAAGTTATGACTTGCTTGCACCGACTGATGGAGCATAAGTTTCTTTTTCAATTAAGAAATTTAGCAGTTGATGCACTTATGAGATCAATCTTCTTGTTAGACTTGTTATGGGAATTCCTCTTGTTCATTGCGGGCCTTACTTTAGATATGCTTTCGAAATGGGTATAAATTTGATAAGAGATAGAATTTGGTGTTTGTACTTGACAAAGATTTTTGCCTCACTTCATTTCTATTTTAACTCTTCTTATACTTTCATTTTCCTCGAAATTTGATTAGTTAATGATAAATGGTTATGTTAGTAGCCTATCACACGCGCTATTGATAGGCATGTATTGTTTAACAATACATATATTTTCAGAACCGTCAATTAGAGGCCAATTCTGCAAAAACAATTAGAGTTTAGGAGCCTAATTATACCAAAATTGAAGCTCTTAACTGACAACTCGCTCCAAGTACAAGGGCCAAATTGTTTTACAAATTTGACTGAATACAGGGGACAAATATTGCTTTTTCCTATTAATTAATTAGTTGCTGCATTTGTGTGCCTTGTCTAGGTATGTGTTTGAATGATTATATTCCTGACTGCATTTCTTTGAGCCCTAAATTTACAGTAGTTGTGTGTATAATGTTGTCTATATGGATTTCGGACTAAGAGAATGGGGTGTACCCATCAAGAGGCAATTTCTTGATAGCTTGGTAGCATTAGAATGAATGAGATTAAAGGGATTGGTTTTCTAAGACTTGCTTGAGCTGATTGATGGAGTCTAACTTTTCTTTTAGGTTTAAAATTTTAACAGTTAATGCTTATATGAGATCAATCTTCTTGTAGACTTCTTATGAGAATACCTCTTGTTCATTTTGAGCCTTAATCTAGATATCAACATATGTCGAAATGGGTGTAAATTACAAAACATAAAATTTGGTCTCTGTACTTTACAAACATTTTGCCCCTTGTATTTCAATTTTGGGACTCATTTGACTACTATACATTAATTTTTCTCAAAATCTGACTGTTGATAAATGAATTTGTTAGCGGTGATCACACGCATTATTAGAAGGCATGTGTTCAAACTGTGTCCTCCGATTAACAAATGTATCTATTTCAGAACCTCAAGTAAATGCCAAATTTTGCGAAAAAATAGAATTTAGAAGGTAAGTATACCAAAATTGGGGTAGAGGGGTCTGAATAACAAAATGCTAGAAGTACAAGGGCTTTGTGCTAGTATGACAATTTTGACTGAAGACTGGGGTCAAATATTGCTTCGTGCTTATTAATTAATTACTTGGTCATTTGACTTCCATTCAAAGTAATCTCTGCTCTGCATGACAGTAGCAATACCATATATGATGACTGTCTTTTCGCTTTATCATTGTGTTGAAGCTGCAGGCACCATTATTTTCCGTCATTAAAAACTAATTTATCAGCGATTATCAGATGCCTAGATGCATACATTATGCTTAAAAAGTTGTATGTTTAATTGTTTAAGTAATTAACATTTTACATTATAATATTGAGTTAATTTCGTTGGAAAATGCAGCCAGAAATTACTGGAATTAAGAAAGGATGGCGCAACACTTCCACTGGTGAACAAAACTATGATGTACATATAAAGCAAGTATTCAAAAATTGCATCATCCTCAGGTGTAGATCAACTTATTGCCGCTGTTGCTGCTTATATTTTAAAGGCAATTTTTGTGCTCTGTTAGCTGTTGAGTTGAACTTGTGAATAAGATTAGGTTTGGACACTTGCAGGCAGACACATAATAGCTAAAATCCCAGCTGAAGAGTAGATTATTTTCCTTCCAAAAGTGCTGTTCCAGCTCTCTCTGCAGAATTGGGGATGTCTGGTGGGACTTTCAAATGTCTAAAGTGTATATTCTTTCCCTCTATAAATTTTGTTCACTTGGTTTTCGTATGCTTACATATCACATTGAATTTTTTGAAATATGTAATTTTCATGTCTGTTTTGGAGCTGCTTATTTTATTCCATACAAGTTCTGGAAATTATCAGAAAACTGGTCAATGTAAAGAGGAGTTGCTAGCAATATTACAGTTCTACTTTTGAGATCGAAACCAAGCATTGTAAATATCTCAAACGAATGGTGAGGATGCATGGATGATGTTAGTGTACGTTTGGTATGATGTAATCCACCCCGTAATGAAATACTCATTACATCAAAGCTTCATTACCATGTTTGGATACATAACTTGATTTCTATATAATGGAATGACAAATACTTCTAGTAGAATTTTCTTCACTAGCTTATTTAATCAATATTACCAAAAAAGAATGCAGTGAATCCCCATTACACCCGCCATTTAAGGAGGAAGAAGGAGATAAGGAAGTAATCGCAAATAAGGATTTGTTTCATGGCCGGGAGATTTGTTGTTGGTTTTTTAATTTTTTGCTCCTAATGCTTTATGTAGTGTTTGGTATTTAAGGAATGTGAAAATCTGATATTTTGGGCATCACAACTTACTTTTCTTCTTCTTTCTTCTAAGAGTTTTTTGGTGAGTTTGGTAATATTGGAATAAATGTGCAAAATGTTGACATGTTGCTGATTGGGATATATGATGATATAGGTAGCAAATAATGAAGAAAAGTGTATTTTTGGGGGTATTAACATATTTTTTATATTACGAGTGACCTTCACAGTATCGACTCAAAATAAATATTCTGGTGCATTTTTGCGCAAGTGAAATTTACATATGAGGGTATATCACAGTTTCATTATTCGGTCTTACCTATCAGTTTAATTGGTTTCTTCACATGGACATAGATATTCTTAAACTATTGGTTGAGGGGTCAAAACTTTGGCAATTGATTAGTGAAATTTAAACACCACTGAATTGATTTGTATATGCGCATGTTTTAAGTCTCAAGAACATTTGTGTGCAATCGTGAAAATGTGTTGGATAGAACTTTAGAAGTTTCTTCGAACTTACCTATTGAATTATTTTTTCTTTTTTTCTTTTTAATTTTTTATGTCAACAGATACTACAGCATTCAGCTGGCAGACCATTAATATACAACATGCATAAGAGAAAGATTCATGCTCACAATAATTTTTATGTCAAAATAAAAATTTATTAAATAATATTTCAATTAAATATATATATTAAAATTCCCAAAATCGTTATCTTTTATAGGTGTGGATATTGTATCATCATTTCATATATATATATATATATATTTTAACGGAGAATACTCAATGCAGATATGTAATTTTCTCATATTTTTGAGTTATTCTTTAATTATCAATTCTCTTTATTTAACTCTTAATTATTTAGCTAAGAGATAATAAAAATATTAAATTTAAAAATTATTTGAAAATTGTGGTTTTACTTCTTCAATCTCCCTCTTGATCGCAATCTCTATTGTTGAATTTAAACATCCATCTTTTTTTCCCAGATACCTGTTACCACTTTAGCAGGTCATTCTCATTTCTCACTCTTTATTTATATTTTCTTATGCAATTTTTGCAACTCGAGTTTGTACTTTTTGAAAAATATTCATCAATAGCAATAAAATGCTACATATATTCAAACAAGTACATGATGCTTTTCTGAAACCACTTTATTGAATTGAGCATTCCTACAAGTCAAATATGCAAAATAAAATCAATTGGCTTATGAATAAGACAATTCCTCTCCCAAAGAGTTCTACTGCCCCTTTGTTACTATTTAGATAGTAAATGGATCATTGAGTTTTGAGTTCTCGGTTGTTGAAGTTCTCAAACACGAGTCCTTATTACATTAGTTCGAATCATGAGAATTGTTACTATTGGTTTCGTGCTAAATAGGAACACCAATTGGATGCAATGAACTGTTTGTATTTTTGAGGTTTAGGATTTGTTCTTTCTATCTATCCCTTGCTTCTATTGTAGACATTGATTCTTAAAAATGCTATTTGAGAACAGAGTATCTACCAAAGTCATTATCACTTTGAGATTAGAGTTCATATAGCATGTTCTCTACGTTGCCCTTTTATGCTAAGTTTTGATAATATTTACTTTTTGACAGTTTCCTTGCGGCAAATAATTTCGCTGGAAGCATTTTAGAATGACTCTCCTCTGTAATGTTATTAACAGCCATGAAAGTATTATTTTCCCCTGTTGTTCTTTTTTTTTTTTTATGACAAGTGGTTCTTGGGCTCATTTTTGTATAAATCATGCTTGCATTTGTAATTTATGGATGCAAGGCTATGAACAATTTCTTAAGTTGAGATAAACCTGATTCTTTCCAGTCTCTCTTTATATTTTATCACTTAGTTTTTACGACTGGAGTTTGTACTTTTTGAAAATTACTCATCAATAACAACAAAATATGTTATGTATATTCAAACAACTACATGATGCTTTTTTGAAACCACTTCATTGACATGAACATTCATGCAGTTCAAGAAAGCAAAATGTTAATCAATTAGCTTATGAATAAGACAATCTCTCCCATAGTGTTCTACTGTACCTTTATTTACTATTTAGACAGTAAATGGATCATTGAGTTCAGAGTTCTTAGTTGTTAAAGTGCTCAAATGTGAGTCCTTATTACGTTAGTTCGAATCATAAGAATGGTTACTATTAGTTTTGTACCAAAAAGGAGCACCAATTGGATGCAATGAACAATTTGTATGTATGAGGTTTAGGATTTACATTTCATAATACATTTACTCACTCTTTGCAATGATTATCCATCAAAGTCATTATCCCTTGAGATTAGAGTTCATATGCATGTTCTTTATTTTATGCTAAGTTTTGAAATATTTACTTTTTGACAATTTCCTTGCATCAAATATTCGATGGAAGCATCCTAGAATCACCCTCCTCTCTAACGTTATTGATAGCCATAAAAGTATTATTTTCCCCCATTGTTCTTTTTTTTTTTCATGCCAAGTGGTTCTTGGACTCATTTTTGTATACATCATGCTTACGTTTGTAACTTATGGATGCAAGTCTTTGAACAACAATTTCTTAAGTGGAGATAAACCCGATTCTTTCCAGTCCCTTATAAGATTAATCAATTTGGTTAGTTCTTGGGATGGAGTTTCTGGGTAGGGAGTTGTTTGCCCAAGCTGTTATATGGTTCTATTAATCTTCTACTACATGCTATTAATATTTTGATGACTCTTAGTTTTGGCCACAACTTCTCTAGATGAGGTTCTGCAGTTGCTAGACTAATTATACAGCATCTAAATGCTGGTATTAACAATCTTGATTTCATATTTCCTTTTTTATTTGTTTCTATCAATAAATCTATTTATGTGGTTGCTAGGTGAATTTAGTGTTTTTCACCAGTGACAAAAACACTAAGAATTAGTTGATAAGAATTCCATTAAAAAATCAACGGTTGTTTATATGCGAATATTCTTGAGGCTAAAATTTATGCTATTCTCATTATAAACCAAGGTAAAGTTTATGAATATGTTTTTTTTTATTAATTCATCAGAAGGATTTGGTCTCAAGTTTTTTTTTACCATCTTAATGACTACAACAAGAAATCCAAAGTTCAATGTACCTTTTGAAACACTATAAGTATAATGTATGATTGTACTTTTCATTTTTTAGCAAAATCTTTGTTTGTGTACATGAAGTTCTAATTTGGTAGCTAATTGTGTGTGTGCATGTGTTCATAAATCTTATGTTCGGGTACTAAAGTAGCCTACATGTCAGTTTGAGATGCTCTGGAGTCTGTATCCTTTCAGTCGTTAGTGTTATCTGATTTGATTTATGTAATGCATTGTAAAATCCATGTTTATGTTGTTAAAAATACCACCATTTCATCCTTCTTATATTGGATTGTTTTTACTTGAGCTCTAACTTCATGATATTTGCATTACTTTATATGGGTAATATTATTGTTACCTCCTTAAGCAAAACCTAAAACATAATTTTGATACTGATGTTTCTTCTCAAATATTGGTACCTCCTGGTTGCTTCTCCGTAGATTTCTTTGGAAAGATATTGTTCATTTATTTATTTTTTTTCAATTTTTTCCTTTTTTCGTTTCTTTTTAGGTTTTTCTTTACTCTATTCCATCTTTTTTTATTCCTTTCTCCTATACTGATGATGTTTTGCAATGTTGAACATTATTTTTTTATTCGTGTTTTAGTTTTTGATAATTGATAGTTTGATTTTGATTTTGATTTTTTTTTTCTAGATAGGTTTGAAGGTTATGGAGTTTTTATGGCTTTGGAAGAAGCCCTTGAGGCAATGACAAGCCTTATTGAATCTTATATGGAGTAATTTTTTTTTGTGTTTCGTTGTTTGCTGTTGGTTTTAATTGTTTTGTTCAACATGCAGTGATAATTATCTATCTTATGTTTCTCTTTTGTATTTCTATCACAAAATCGGAGGTCTGAATGCTTAAGAGTTTAGATGTCTACAAACCACTTACAAAGAGCTTGAAGAATGGTATTTTTATAATTTTGTATTTTATCTGTTTGTCTGCGGTTAAGATATTTGGATTTTATTTTATTGGCATGGGTTCTTAGGAAAATGAGAGCTTGATAGTGGATTAAGAGATTAATATCGATTGTTCTATTGGAGATTTACACTTTATTCATAAGTAGGTTTAATAACATTGTATTGGCTATTGTAATCAAAATAGAATTTTCAAAAGGAACTTTTAATAAATATATAACAATTACTCCATTTAATTTAATATGTATTCTTTAGTATAATAAAGAAGTATTATATGAATAAATTTACCTATTAATACATTAATAAATATTTCGTATGATTAATATTACTATAAAGATATATTTATATATCCCGTGTAAATGCACGGGTTTTTAGCTTGTAGTTATGTTAAATCTAAATTCAATGCTAAAACAACATTAAAGTTGTATTCAACGCAACCCAAAGCCTCCGAAAGAGTCGGGTCAGGCCTAAGAAATAAAAAAGTGAGGCCCACAGGAGATCCATTAAGTTGTTATGTCAAAACTATAAATAATTATAACCTCTTTAATGTATTGTTTGATTGAGGTGTTATTAATTTAGGATATGCTATAGTTTAGGGTGGAAGGATATGATTTTATACCAAGGTTCCACTGTGCTTGTAATAATTTCCAACACAAACATTCCTATTAATACCTCGTATCATTTCATACATTAATAACATCTCTATCAAACAATCTATAAAGTTTAGTCAAATACATATGGGTTACCTATCAAAATTATATATTCATACATTTTGTCTCTATTTTATTCTAATATCCTTCTATTTGCTAATATATATTTTTCTATCAAAATTTCTATATATATTTATAGACAAAATTAGTCTTATTTTTCATCTCTGAAAATATTATAAATTTGAACAGTTTTTGAAGAGACTCTTTTACTGTTGTTTTTTTCTAATGCAACCATAACTTGAAGGTTAAAGAAAAAATCTCATAATACGTGAAAGTCAAATTATGTGATAAAAGATCTTGCAAAATCAACTAGGCAAAGTTAATTTCTACAAATATTTCACAGGGTCAACAATTTTAAAAGAAAAAGACACAATTGAAAATCAAAATGATGTCCAACTTATTTATTTATTGGACTTAATCATTTTAAAAGATGAAATTAGTGGTTATGTCATTTTGGTGAAAAGTTACATTAAACTATTCAATCATTTTAATGAAAAATTATATTGAACCATTGTTTTCTTTTCATAGAAAATTAGGATCAACCATTATATTTGTTCATAAACAATTATGTTTTTTAATTGTCTTATACGGAGGATTATATTGAAAGACTGAATTCCTAAAATTGACATTAAAAAATACTTATATTCTTCGTCATAAAAAAATTTCATAGAGTGTTTTGGTGTCGATTTTAGAACACTGATTTCATGAATAAACTGTAAGTCTTCCGTTTTATCTATTTAATTTTCTAACGATTATAACAAATGGTGGGGTGGTATAATGTGACAAAAACAAAGAAGATATAAATGGAATAATAAAAAAAGAAAAACCAATGTATCTTGTCAAGGCTATAATTGTTTACCACTTATTTATTGGCCAAGGATAAATAATAATAATAATAATAATAATAACTGAAGTTACGGGGTACACAAATTCACATTTCTCAATATTCTATAATTTACTAGTCAAAATTTTCTGCCTCCAATGAATTACTAAAATTTTATTTTGAAAATAGAAACAACATAAAAAGAAGAGAAATTGTGATGGAATCCAATGCCGTTTGACATTATTGCACGGCCACCACTCACTGGAAACACCGTGGAGCCACACTAATTACATTCTCACGTGGCATCCAATCAACGGTTCTCTAATTATGACGTGGCTGTCCTTTCATCCATTCAATTAGCCCCCACCTCTTAGTCCTGTCCAACTCAGCATCGTCTCAGTGACATGCTACAGTACAACGTCAGCTTGCTCTATATTTTCTAATTAGAATTACTGAAATTCAATTTATCTTAAAGATACCGTCCAAACTGCAAGAAGAAATACTGGGGCTCATATGCCTTCGTATGTATCTTCGTCTTCGGAGAATCATACTTTCGATAACCTGATTGACGAAGTTCTGAGTCAACAATCGCTAGGTTTGTCTGATTTCTCCATCGACTTGAATCAAAGCTCTGTTGGTGTAGATTCATCTGAAAGACCAATCGAAATTAAGAAAGCAAAAAAGAAAAAGGCAATGGATGCTGAAATCATGTTAGCTGTGCGTAAAAGGGGAGAATTGGAGGTTAGGAATCCAGAAGCAGAGGCCAAGAGCCGAGAATCTCAGGCCAACGACCAAGCGTTGAAGCTACAAGAAGATGTCATATTAATGAAAGATACGTAAAAAATTCTCGATCCATTTTTTCGTAATTGCATGATGCAAAGACAAACTGAAATTATACAAAGCAGAGTGATGTCACCAACTCAGGCGCCAACCCCCTCTTCAACACCAAATCTTAACAGTGATGAGGAGTATACATAGATTAATAATTTCGTTCACGGTGCTAACAAAGTTAATTTCTCAGATTATTGAAACTTTGTGGCATATGTAGTGTTTTATATATTATTCGTAATATCTAAGTTTATTAAGTTATGTTTGCCTAACTATGTTTTTTAGTTAAAAATAAAATTTATGTGTATCGTCATATTTTGTAATGCAACGTCAATTTCTATTTGCTCATTTAATATTTATTTGGTATTAATTTTATAAAATTTCCAAATTGTTTACATATTAATATTTTTTTAATTTTCACCATTTTAATTTATTTTTGATATTTTATCATTACCAATTAATCAAATTTTAATTTGAGCAAAATTATTGAAAAAATTCAAAACCACAAATACACATATGATGGATTGTCTGAAATCCTTCGAGAGATCCAGGTTAGGGTTGTTCTCAGGCCAAATCTGGTATTGTTCCTGCGAAACAGAAAAGCTAAGACACCTGTAACCTTTGAGATAAGCTCCGATGCTTAAGTCAGTCTTGGTTGTTTTTAGATGTGAATGTATTAGCTTGATTAGAATGAGTTGAGATTTACCTCCATATTCCTTTCTTTTATAGGGCCAGCAATAGAGTTGGTTTTGGATTAGGAATACTCAACTCCTTGTTTCAGTCAAACTAGAAGTCTGCCTTCTGGGCTCTATATGGGATGCAGAGTCCTCCTCCAACACAACAAATAGACTCCTAAAAGGAAACTATCACCCACCTTCTAGAATCTTTCCACGGAAGTAGAGGATCAGACATGAAAACCGGATGATGGACTCGGCATAATGCAACCGGGTGAGAGATCTGAAGTGACCGGATGTCATCAGAAGTCTCTCGCCCCCCCGCCCCCCAGTCTGAAGAACTCTTTAGGGTTCAATGCCCAAAAACCTTCCCTAGAGCCACGCGTTCACCAACTGTCTGCCATGAACTAGGCAACTGCAGGGACGCGACCCTTGGCCATCCCATCGATTTTCAAAAGCTGTAACTCTTCATTTTTCCCCCAGAAGGCTATTTAATTGAGGCATTTATCTTTTGGAAGTATTTTCCTATTCCACTCTACCTTCCTATCATCTTCGAGCAAAATCAGTAAGTCACTCTCTCTCTTCTTTTGTTATTTCCTTTCTAGTTTAGCTTTTTTGTTTTGCGCTCTAGGTTTGGATATACCCCCTGGCATTCGTAAGAATCCTTTCTGAAAACCATGGAATCCCCAAATTATTCCTGGTCTTCGAGCACCAACTGTCGCCCCCCATCTCCCCTAGTGGAGGTGGATTCTGCCATAGCTAGGGGTGAGCATCGGTCGGTTCGGTTACCGAATCGAATTTTTGGTTAACCGAATCGAATTTTCGGTTAACCGAACCGAATTGTCAGTAATAATTAGAACCGAACCAAACCAAACCAGGATGAAAACCGAACTAAACCGAACCGAAATTTTTTGGTTCGGTTCGGTTATTACCGAAATTTTGATATTTTTACCAAAAATAAATAAAAAAAATATTTGAAATGATTTTTAGGGCAATTAATTGAACCATTATATATTATTTTTGTAATTAATTGTTATTTAGTCATTTTATATTTTTTAATGAAATATAAAATTCAATTAAGTAAATTAGAATATTACAAACCTAATATATATATATATATATATATATAATAATTCGGTTCGGTTTCGGTTAAACCGAATTTTTTTACGGAAAAACCGAACCGAACCGAATAACCAAATATATATATAATTGTTACCAAACCAAACCAAAAAAAATTCGGTAACCGAACCGAATTTTTTTTCGGTTTGGTTCGGTATTGGTATTCGGTTAAACCGAATAGTGCTCACCCCTAGCCATAGCAAGGCTTTCTTCGTCGAAGTCCTCAAAGAGAACGCCATCTGCCGGAGAAAACAGTGTACCAGCATGCTGTATCCCAACATGCCAGGCCGCCAGAACCATTAAGGAGAAAACTCTAACCCCCAAAATCACAGACATGCCATCCTCCATTACTGAAGGGGAAATACTCTAGGTACAGACCAGCCACCTTTGGTTGGAAGCCTGTGACTGGCTTATCCCCTCCCCCAGTTAGAGAGTCCACCAGCCTTTTGAAGGCTTCTTCTCCATATACCTCCGCCATATCGAAGGTCGGTTTACTTACTCGCTACCGGAAGAGATCTGCAGCATATTGAACCGATACCATGTGTGTCCGGCATAACTACATCCGAATGTCATGAAGGATATTTGCACACTGTACTGGCTATGCTGCAACCTCAACATCCAGATTACTGGTGCAATGTTCTGACATATCGCTATACCGATCCTCCGGGATACCAATAATGACTGTCTCACGATGGCGAAAGGTCCCCTCTTCTAGTTTTTTTAAAGCCGTACCTCATCTATTAAGGGTTTGAGGAACCTCTTTTTCTTTATAAAGCTAAAGGACGATGCTCCCACATTCCCTATTGCGTGGTCTTTCCAACCTACCTCGGGGATAAAAGGGGCAAAGGACGAGCTTTCTCCTCAGGAGACAACGGATTTGGAGCTGTTGAGCTCTGTTCCTACCCAATATTGGAAGCTCCAGTATGCGGTTAAGGCTTTCCGCTAGAAGCTACCTTTAGCAGCACTAAACGACTGGATAGGGCTCCCTGTTTTCTTTTGTGACCCTTTAGAGGACCAAGGTACCTTTTCCTCATTGTACTTATTTGTATTTTGTATTCTTGGCAGGGATGTCACTCGCTGATATTATTGCAGCCTTAAAAGCCCGAAAGAGAAGGCCCAAAGCCATGGCAACCACCACCGCTGCTTCTCCGGTCTCGCCTATCTCCGTACCCAGCCTTCCGGAGCCAGTCCTCATCCCGGATGGGAGTACCAATTGTACAATAGGAGGCAAAAAGAGAGCCTTTATTCCTGCATCTACCGTGGATAAAGGAAAGAGGGGCCGCATGGTAAGATCCTCCTTTCCACTTTGCCTTTTTTCATGTGGCATGAGACTGAGTTGACTTTTGCTCTGCAGGAGGTGGTTCAAATTTTGCTCATCCTGCCACCGATGACAGTCCTATCAGGGATATTTTACTTTCCAAATTTAGGGAGGGGGTGAGTCTAGCCGATCTTTGGTCTAGCTAGAACTGAGCAACGAGATGTACTTGCCGGCTGACACAGCCCGGGTGAGTACTATAAGCAACCGGACCATTGGAACCTGGGTCCTGAGCAAGCTTTACACCGTAAGTACTCATGGCTTTTGTTGTTCTGAGGCTTTTTGGCATTATTTACCTTTTTATTTTTTTTACAGGCTATTCGGTTCCTTTTTAAGGAACTAAAAAGGGTTGAAGAGGTAGACCGTATCTACTACCAGAGCCTAGCGGGTGCCCTGGAGAGGAAGAAAATGGAAGAGGCTTTAGCTGAAGCTGCTATGAAGGCTGAAGAGCAACAGAAGGCCCTAGATGCGGCCATAATTGAAAACACCGACCTAAAGCGCTTCCTAACAATCTGAAGCCACTTTGGCACATGAAAGGAAGAGTCACAAAAATGACCTCACTATGGGAGAGGCAGAACTTAAAGAGAGGACTTTAACATACGGGCGACTAGCTCTTTTGTACAACAACCGCATCCTTCACAAGCGTGCGAAAGCATATCCAGACATCTAGTTCGAGGAAATAGATTTAGATTTTCCTTAAGTGGCGGGTCTCTCCCCACTTTTCCCCTTGCCTGAAGATGAAGGCCCGGTGCTACCCGAAGCAATCACAGCCACTTTATCAGGGGTGGACCCGGATGAGCCCGGTGCAGGTGCGGCAGATGCATCGAATCCCGAGTATTTCTGAGCGTCCTTTTTCTTTTTGCCCCCTACTTTATGTAATTGGCGTTCCCCCCTTGAGGGGTATTAATACAAATTATGATGTTCCAGGTCTTCTGATCCCTTAAGTTTTGTTTAAACCATGGATACAGTAACGCCTAGTTTATTCGAAAGCGAATAACATGAAATTGGACATTAGAATAATATACTCCAAAGTAAATTGTTATTCATTACTGAACCAATATGATATAGCATTCAATAATGCTATAGTTGCCTCATTAAAAACCTCAACAAGGGAAAACCCTATGGGAAAAAAAATCCATTACTGAGGGAAAAAGAGTGCAACTTATATAATGATAAAATTCAAGTCTGATAGTACTTCTTGAGTACCCTTGAGTTCTAGGTGCGTAGGATCTCTTTCCTATCCATACGGCTTAGTTTGTATGTTGCCGGGCCTAGGGCTCTCTCGACTCGGCAAGGCCCTTCCTATTTCACAGCCAACTTTCCTTTGACTTCCCTTGTCTGCGAAGCTTCCGTATCCCTAAGTACGAGGTCTCCCGAATGAAAAGTCTTTGTTTTAACTCTTCTATCGTGGTATCTGGCAACTCTATTCTTATAAGTAGCTATGAGAATAAAGACCCTATCCCGTTTTTCTTCCAGGGAGTTTAGATGGAAATGAATATTGATGCCATTCTATGCTTTGATGTAGTATGTTACCCTGTTGCTAGGAGAACCTATTTTTACTGGAATTACCGCCTCGGTACCGTATGTCAAGGTGAAAGGAGTTTTACCAGTCGCCCGTCTTGGAGTTGTTTGGTATGCCCAAAGAATGCTGTTGAGTTTTTCAGCCCATGCTCCTTTATGTCCTTCCAACCTCTTCTTTATACCGTCACATAGCGTCCAATTTGTGACCTCAGTCATCCCATTGCTCTGAGGATGCGCCACTGAGCTGCACTTGTGATTAATATGGAAGCTTTTGCAGAATTTCGTGAACTTTTTAGAAGTGAATTGAGTTTTATTGTCGGTGATAATGACGTTTGGGATGCCGAATCTACTTAGGATGTGTTCTTGTATAAAGCTGATTGCTTTCTCTGGAGTGATGGTGGAAATGGTTTCAGCTTCCACCCATTTGTTAAATGATCCATGGCCACAATTATCCACTTCTTCTGCCTACTTGCTTTTGACATCGGGCCCACTAGATCAATTTCCCATGTGGAAAAGGGCCATGCCATTAGAATGGGCTTCTACTCGGTTGGAGGCTGGCTTGTCTTTTTGGCATGCACCTGGCATTGGTGACACGTAATAATGTAAGCATCCGCATCTTCCTTCATAGTTTCCCAAAAATAGCCTATTAGCATCGCCCTGTGAACAGTAGCTAGGGCCACCTAATGAGATCCGCATATCCCTTCGTGGAGTTCCCTCAACATGTAATTCCCTTCCTCTGTTGAGTTGCACTTCATCAACGGGCAACTGGAGGAATTCCGGTAGAGTTGTCTGCCAATGACTGTGTATCTAGCTAATTTCCTCGAGATCTGACGAGCTTCAGTTTCTTCTTCCGGTAATTTTCCCTCTTTGAGGAAGTCAATGATGGGCTTTATCTAGCATGAACTATTATTATTTATTATCAAAGCCTCCATTTGTTCGGCACTTGGGTGTGATTGTACCTCGTATGGGCAGTACAGATACTGCCATTCTACCTTGCTGGAAGCGGCTTTAGCGAGCTCGTTTGCCAAGCTGTTTGCTTCCCGGGGTATGTTTTCTATCTTCTAGGCCATCCCTTGCGACTCTATCTCTTTTAGCAGTATCCGGACCTTGTCCAAATACCCACTCATGGATGGGTCCCTGAATTTAAAGTGCTTATTTATCTGGTTAAACACCAGCCTGGAGTCACTAAGTATCTGGACCATATCTGGTCCTAACTCTTTGATCACTTCCAGCGCTTTTATCACTGCTTCGTACTCGGTCGTGTTGTTAGTAGTGGGAAAATCCAAACTTATTGCGTAGTGGAGTCGGATCCGATTCGGTCCCCGGATGTCTATACCGGCTGCGGCTCCTTCTTTTAAAGATGCCCCATCCATAAAAAGTCCCATTCTTCATATGAGGGTGCTGAATCTGGCTCTAAACGGGTAAATTCTATTACAAAATCTGCCAAGATTTATGCTTTTAAGGCCTGCCTCGGCTCGAACCTAATGTCAAATTCTCCTAGTCGTATCGCCCATTCTGCCAGCCTTCCGGATGTTTTGGGTCTCTACAACACCTTTTTCAGTGGGAATCCGATTCTAATGATGATTGTGTGTGCTTGGAAGTATGGCCTTAGCCTGTTGGCTTCAGATAGTAAGGCCAATGCTAGCTTTTCAATGCTCAGGTATCTTGTCTCTGCCCCCTTGAGTATTTTGCTTGTATAATATACCGGGAACTATTGCCCTTCTTCTTCCCTTATAAGAACGGACCCAATTGCCTCATCAATAGCGGCTAAGTATAGATACAATTTCTCCCCTTCCACTGGTCTGCTGAGCAACGGGGATGAGATAAGGAATTGCTTGATTTGATCAAATGCTTCATGGCACTCTTTATCCCACTTGAAGGCCCGGCCTTTCTTTAATGCCTAGTAAAAGGGCATACATCTTTTTACGGAAAAAGAAATGAACCTTCCTGAGGCCGTGATCCTCCCGTTCAGCTTTTAGATCTCGTTTAAAGTTCTAGGAGGGGTCATTTCCAGTCCTGCTTTTATCTTTTTCGGATTCGCCTCGATCCCTCTCTGTGAGATCATAAAACCTAGAAACTTTTCTCCTCACACCCTGAACACACATTTCTCAGGGTTGAGCTTGAGTCTGTACTTCTGGAGGATGGAGAATGCTTCCCTTAGATCTCTGGAGTGGTCTGCTAAGGTTTGGCTTTTGACAATCATGTCATCCATATTTACCTCAACTGTCTTTCCAATTAGCTCTTTGAACATGCTGTTTACCAACCTCTGGTAAGTTGCTCCTGTGTTTTTTAGCCTAAAGAGCATAACTTGGTAGCATTAAGTTTCTCTGTGGGTGATGAAGGATGTTTTCTCCTGGTCGACCGGGTCCATAGGGATCTGATGATATCCAGAAGCTGCATCAAGGCATGAATAAATGGTGTATTCGGCCGTTGAATCTACTAGCTGATCTATGTTTGGTAATAGGTAACTGTCTTTCGGGCATGCTTTGTTGAGGTCAGTGAAATCGACACACATGCGCCACTTTCCATTTGCTTTCTTAATCATCACCACATTCGCCATTCATTTAGGATAGTGAACTTCCCGATTGTGCCCTACATCTATTAATCTCTAGATCTCCTCCTTTACCGCTTTTTATCTCTCTAGCACATATTTTCATTTTTTCTGGATTACCGGCGTCACTTCTGGGTTCATATTGAGAGAGTGCTTCATGATTTGTGGTGGTACCCCTTCAATGTCACTGATCTGCCAAGCAAATATGCTCTGCTTCTCTTTTATTACGTGCACAATCTGCTCCTTAAAGCTACTATCGACTTCCTTGGAGATCTGGATACTCCTATTCGATGCTATTGTTAATGTTTCCAGCTTATCCACTGGTTTTGCCTTTCTCTCTTTATCCTCCAAATCAGTTCTTTCTGGCTATAGGGATGCCAAATACGTTTTTTGAGCTACCTGCTGGCTTCCCCTGGCTATCGCCCACCCGGCTGAGGTCGGTATTTGCAGCGTCAGGTACCGGATGGATAGTACTGCTTCTCACTTTAAGAGAAGCGGGCTTCCCGATATGGCATTGTACGCCAATGGGGAGTCTATGCTTTTCATCTCTGATCTCCATGTCTAGTGTTACTTGCCCTACGACCGGGATCATGTGCCCACTGAGGCCGACCAGCGGAGCGTGTACTGGATGGATCCAGTTGGTGCGACTTTCAGTTTTTCTATTACGTGCTTGGTGATAATGTTAGTGGAGCTCCCTGTGTCCACCAGGATCTGCTTGACTGTGTATCCTTCTATTTCTGCCTCCATGACGAGGGCGTCCGAGTTTCCTGGTTGCACCTGACTTTCCGCTGAGAAAGATGGGTTGAGCTTACTATCTTTCCCTATCTCCCTGGTTCTTTTGATATTTTTGGTTGGTGGATCTCCTCCTGCAATTACCATGACCACTCATTTGGTTTTTTTGGCCGGTTTGCTTTCTTCTGAGCCTGGCTGCTTCGGTTCTTCTTTATTTTTCTTATCTACGAACTTTTGGAGTCTGCCCCTCCTGATCAGCTCCTCAATATCTTTAGCCAGATGTCTACATTCATCCGTGTCGTGGCTGTTCACCCGATGGTTCTTGCAATATGCATTTTTATCTTCACCCATGGTTTCTCCTCTCTTGGCTACCGGGTAGGATAGGCCTTTCCTATCTGAGCTCTTTTCTACTGCCACCAATACTTTGCTCAATGGCCGGTTTAACAAGGTAAACCCTTCGGATTTTCTGGGGTCCCGTCTATCCCTCTTG
Source organism: Euphorbia tirucalli (assembly GCA_039660915.1). Classification (NCBI taxonomy): domain Eukaryota; kingdom Viridiplantae; phylum Streptophyta; class Magnoliopsida; order Malpighiales; family Euphorbiaceae; genus Euphorbia; species Euphorbia tirucalli. The sequence goes on from CM077639.1 coordinate 22,688,301, forward strand.
GACCACCCGTCTTCAGATCTTCTTTCTCCTTCCCTGCGGTTCCTGACCGGTGCTCCTACCTAGTCCAGCTCTATAACTGTTTTAGCCACAGAGATAATTTAAGTTATATTTTGAGGTTTCCTCAGGACTAGGTCTGCCCTCAGCCTCTCGTTGGTAGTGTTGGCGATTAATGCTTCTAGCGTTGTATAGAAATCTAGCTTCCGTATCTCTACCGTTGCCAAATTGAACCGGTCCATAAATTCTTTAAAGGACTTCCCTTGTCTTTATTTTACATCGTGTAAGGTTCTGCTGGCCGTTCCCGTGGGTACCGATCCGTAGAACTTTATGTGGAATTATTCCCTTGGCTGTTCCCAGCTATTGATTGAAGCTGGCTCCAGGGTTTCGAACCAGTAGGACGCTGGGCCTACTAGCGTTGATGAGAATAGCCTGCACATCAACCCTTCATTCGACCCCCCCTTTTTCCATTCGGTCCCGCTTTTTACATTCGGTTTTTGTACTTTCTTAAGGGGCATAGGGATTGATTTTTCCATTATAATTTTCAAAGTTGAGTTGCTTGAATTTGGGGTCACAGGGTATGTCCAGGATCTGGTTAGTGAAACAAGATCCTCTGCTTTCTAGTAACAGCTCCTGGATCAGGACTGAGAATTGGGAGAAGTAGTGCTTAAACAGTGCCATCATCTTTGGGTCGTCAGCTCCTTCTGGCATGGATGTTATTGCTGGTGTTGGCAGCTGCCCCAGCATATACCTATGAGTAGGGTGATAACTGGGAGGAGGTGTCTAAATCAGGGTTTGGTAATTGGGTAGCCTCGTCTGTGAAGTTGGCAGAGCTGAAGGATTGGGTGGAGTTCCTACCGTTAGAGGCTGTTGATATGCCTTATGAGGTTTTTTGAACCTCGCAAAAATCGAACTTGGCTGATTTATCTGCCTTCCATCTCCAAAAAAGGTATATGCTGGTGACGTTGCTATATGTTAGACTGCTTAGTCTCTCTCAGGTTGGGGTAGTGGGAAGAGACTCCTAGCTGCCCCAGTTATTGGTACGCCTGCTATGCCTGTGATCGGAGGGGGTGTGCGACTACTGATGGTTGCGCTAATCATGCCAAAGTTCTGGATCTAAAGAACTACCTGACTGAGATCTCTGGCATCTGTAGGACTTAAACTATTTGCAATACGATTGATCACTGCCGCCTGTGGGGACACTGAAGAATTCAGTGTTGTTAAGGATGGGGTTGTTGTGGTTGTGAGAGAGCTGTCTCCTGTTGTTTCTGATGTTGTCATTTTAGCAAAACTTAAGGTCATACTTGATTGTCCACGTTCACCACACCAAATGATGGATTGTCTGAAATCCTTTGAGAGATCCGGGTTCGAGTTGTTCTCGTGCTGGATATGGTATTGTTCCTGCGAAACAGAAAAGCTAAGACACCGATAACCTCTGGGGTAAGCTCCGATGCCTAAGTCAGTCTTGGTTGTTTTTAACTAGGAATGTATTAGCTTGATTAGAATGAGTTGAGACTTACCTCCATATTCCTTTCTTTTTTAGGGCCAGTAATAGAGTTGGTTTTAGAGTAGGAATACTCAACTCCTTGTTTCAGTCAAACTAGAAGTCTGCCTTCTGGGCTCTATATGGGACGCAGAGTCCTCCTCCAACACAATAAGTAGGCTCCTAGAAGGACACCAACAACCACCTTCTAGAATCTTTCCGTGGAAGTAGAGGATTCGGACCGGATCAGACATAAAAATTGGATGATGGACTCGGCATAACGCAACCGGGTGAGAGATCCGAAATGACCGGATGTCATCAACATATAAGTTAAATCAAACACACAAATTAATAAAAACACATAACCCAAATACCATAAAATAAATATACATTTTTAAAACTAAAAAAATAAAAAATTTTAAAATAAAAAGATATGGAGGGGAACAGTCCCCGCCACCCGCCAAATAAATGAAGCCATTTTTGGCGGTAGGTTGGAGCAACCCACCGCAAAAAATTGCATCTCCAACCCCAATTGGCATTGGGTTGGAGATGCCTTTAGGCACTCCTCCCCACCCTCAAACAAACACATATGTAACTTTCATACAATTCTTTTTGTGCAACATGAATAAACCCTTTTTTTAGCAACTTATCCAAAATTGTTGAGATATGAAAGAACTGCTGTTTTGAAAATGAATTTTCATTCATTAAAGTGACAATCTGAATATTTGATCGCTCCAAATATTAACATGATAGACCCCAATATTGTGCACTTAAGAGCCTTAGAACAAAAGAGCTACAATTACCTGGAACGTAATAGAAAAATATAAGGAGCGAACATAATTTTCTTTGTGTTGAAACAATGCAAGAACACCTTTTACTTGTAGGGAAAAGATGTCTCTTACTGTTAGAGAAACATTTATGCTACACATAGAATTAAAAAAATTGAAAATATGAAATTCATTTATAAATGAATTATAGTTGAAAATCAATTATAAATGAATTCGTACATTTAGAATGAAATAGTTTAAATTACATAATTAAAATGAATTTCATAAATTTGTACTTGAAATGAATTAACGTAAGTATTTTATTTATGTTTATTTTTTGAATTTCTCTTATTACTAAAATTTATTGTAAGTAATCAATTGATAATGTACCATAACAAAAGTTTTTTTTTTTTTTTAGCTATTTATAACTAGATTGACATATGAATTTTTTTTATCATGTTGTACAGCATGTCTTTGTGATTGTACGGATAATTAGTTCGAGATTGTTCACACCCCAGAGATGCTCTTCTTCAAATTAAGATTTTTTGTGTACAACAAAGATAGAAAATAAACCCTTTAGCAACTAGAAGTCCTCCCCATTGAAATAAACCTTTATTGGTTATCATATTGTATGCATAATTCAAAAAGAAACTTTACTTTTTTATTTGTATTTTTTTGTCTCATCTTTCACAATATATATACATAAAAAGTGAAATTCATTTGCAAATTCTACGTATTTTGATAGAGTATGCTTAACACATATCCAATTTCATACAAATCCTGGGAATTGAAATCCTGAAATTTTTCCGTTCAAAGCACAAAATTTTAGAATTGCAAATAAATTCCTCAAAATTTTGAGACATTTCATTTACACTAAGCAAAGTCTTAAAGAAAAATTAAAATTGAATGTTAAATCATGGCAAAAAATTAAGCTTGGAATTGAAATAGAAAATATTTTGATCTCTCTTCAACTGTGTAATAAAAATGTCTAGAATTAAATTTAATTCATAAAAAACTATTGGAAAAAGTAAGTTTATCTCATAAAAATAAATGTTGCAAAACCATTTTGTTGTTAGAGTGTACTCGTTACCATCTCTTGCTTTGCCTCAAATCTCTTATTTAACTCACTTTGACCTCTACATGTTCTTTGATCAAATTCACTTCTCGTTGCGTTTCTCGGTTTGCTCACTCGATGAGTTCTTGGAAATGTTCTCTTTTACACACTCATAATCTTTACAGCAAGTGCATTGTCAAAAACTTCTTCTTGCCGAGTAAAGTCATGTGATTGAAAGGCCTTATTTCCTTGTCATCTCACAATCTTACGTTCCCCCGAGGGTAATTTTCTCACATAATTGTACTCTTAGCTCTTTTTGGCCGTATGGTTTGTCATACATAATTTAGAAGAGGTCATGCTACCTCTCAATTTCATTGTGCTTTGCTTTTTGTAACTTCACAACTCAAAGACTCATATTGGTCATATAGGTTTACTAAATAAATTTCTTATATATAGCTTTCCATATCTATCATTCCCATAATAGGCTACTGGCTAGTTTCCATTCGCCCCACATTGGCTTCTAGTCAGTTTTTGTTTTACCTCATAATTTGAATGAAAATCATGAAAAACTTTATTAGCACATCCATTAACACAAGCAACATTTCGGTGATTTGTGCCATAAGAATATACAAACTTTGCCTCAATAGCTTGTACTTATCAATCGACAACACAAAAGCTCGTCACCTCATTATTTCACATAAGGGTTAATTTCACCTCTAGTATACGAAGTATCACATGTTTCACATTGTGGTATATCAACTACAATTTCGCACAATATGGTATACCAACTTGTAAGTCACCTCCCATTGAGGTATATATGACCTGCTATTATAGGTTAATCATGCCACATCAGCGTTCGACCAATTTTTCCATATAAAATATGGAACCTGCTATATTTAAAAGTTTATTTTAACCTTCTTCCCTAACCTTTCTCTCTCCTCCATTCAATCTCTCTCTTACTATTTCCTTCACCTTTCTCTGCCTTCTTATCTTTGTAACCTAACCCTAACAATAACCATGTTGTAAGCGTTGGAATTTTACCCCGTCGAAAAAAAAGAAAAGAAAAAAAATATAGGTATCACACGACTGTAATCTACAGTAGTGCGACTGTAATTGAAAAATTACAATCGTACGACTGTACGATAGGAGCAGGTGCGGAACACCATGCCCATGACATAAGAAAGAAGAAGGGGAAGATTGGGCAATTAATGCCCGAGATTTGATGAAGAAAAAGGAAAAATCAGACATAAAAAAAGGAAGGAAAGAGAGAAGGAGGGGGCTAGCTTGGGATCTTAGAAATTTAGAAAGAGAAAAAGGGAGAAAAAGACAAGGAAAAGAGAAAAGAGAAAACCAACTCAAAATTTCTTTTCCTCTTCTATTTCTCTTCATTCTCAATGTTAGGATTAAAAACTTATTAGAAATTAATAGGTTAATAATCTGACTTCACAAACAAACTAAATTTCGGACTAGAAACCCTAGGATTCCCAAGCATTTGGAGATTTTTGAACCCAAACTTCCCGACCTTGACTCAAGTAGAAAAAGAGCAAATTTGAATGGATTGGACCGACGCCAGGGGTCAATCCTATGGTGGAAAAGCGCCTAAGAGGTAAACACTCCTTTTCCCCTCTATTTTTCATGCTTTCTAGGTGATTGGTTGTGTTTTTGTGCTTTTTTATTCAAGTTTTGTGTTTTCTGTTTCTGGAAATCAAGAATAGTCGTGCGACTGTTCTTAAGTTTGATGAACAGTCGTATGACTGTATTTACAGTCGCACGAGTGTTCTTGGTTTCTAGATTTTTTTCTACTCAGTTTTATTTTGAATAAATTTTGGCGAAATTCTAAAGTTGGAATGATTTACAGTCGTACGACCGTAGTTACAGTCGTACGACTGTAACATTTTTCCAGAATAATCCCTAAAAATTTCCAAAAATCCCTAAAAAATTCAGAAAATCCAAAAATCACCAAAATGAATTTTGTTATGTGTATTCACGACCCTAGATTCAATTTTCCATAGAATTGCATTTGGAACAATGCCACGATGGAGACCCGATTCTCCCGAAAACCGACCCACCTCACATATAAAATATGCATGTAAACCGGCAAAATTGTTTTCAAAACGATTTTCTCACAAAACCCAAAGATACATGGACGTTTCAAAATGTTTTCTAGGTCTAACCGGGCCGGCTAGCTGAGCCGACCCAGTTATCCCCAAATGCATGACCCCGATTTTTAATTTCCCAATTATGTCATGTTTAAGTCCTATTTTGTTGGGGAATTAATCGCACAAAACAAAATATGCGCAGCGGAAAAACGGATTAATCCCCACCAAGGACCCATGTACATTGCATTGAATTGAAAAAAGGGTTAAAGAATTACCTTAATTCTTTGAAGGTTGAATCAATTAGGAACCAAAATAGCTTCCCTCTATGGTTGATCCACACGGAGCAATACGTCCACCGCGTGCTAGCGCCGAGATTGAAGAACCGATTCTTCGAACCGAGAGGAGAGCAAGGTTTCGAAAAACTCTTGGAAGGAGAAGAAGAGGAGGTCGGCTGGCTCTTAGGGGATGGGGTGGCCGAAATTTTCTTCTCACTTTGTATTATTGGGTTGATTAGGTTTAGGTTAATAGTTTCCTTAAATAATTAACCTAATTAGTTAATTATAATTATGACCTAATACACCTATTAGTCATAATTATATATTAACCCACACAATTTAATATTAATTCTCAATTAACATTAAATCAAATCAATTCTCCATAATACTCATATGTATAAGTAATGTTATAATTAATTATATCTCTATATAATTTAATTATGACATGTAGCATACTTTATGCAATATTAATCACATTAATATTTACATATACATACATAAATATATATCACTATATATATTTATTCTCTTCCTCATTCATAAATTATTATCCCATAATAATTTATACCCGTTAAGATGAACTTCATTTTGCTCTTGTGTGTGTGACCCCATAGGATCATATTAATTGGCAATAAGGAAATTACCATAATGTCCTTATAGGTCACAAGCGGACTCTAGCAAGCCATTACGACTACCCAATTAATATGATTGGAATGATCCAATACCTATTTATAGAATGTCATATTCCCTTTTGTCTCTTTGATATCATGATTAAACATAAGACATGGTACACTTGTCAATCTTATATAATTAATCATATGCTTTCTCGATCTCAAAGTAAACTGTTCAGACAAATCAATTGATACTCTTATCAATTATTTGAGCACGGCCATGCATTTAACAGTCTTACTTATCGAGGGGCCCAGTGATATCGCTCTCTTGTTAGAGAGGGACAAAATCCCATATCTGTCACTCACATCCCTAAGCATGAGTCATATTGTACCCAACCACAGCCTTTATAACTACTCTGTTACAAGCAGCGTTTGACTGCGTCAAAGCACAACATAAATTCATCCCGGAATCCATGGTGACCTCAGGTCAAAGGAATCAGCTGATGACACTACTATAATCAAGATCAGTTGTGACACGTGACCATGAACTTGATCTTATAGTGGGTCTCCAGCAACATGTTCTCTAACACATTGCCCATGAGTATAATCTGTATCTGTATACACTATATTCATCTTATGAATATCCATTATCACTCACACTAGTCTTAGTTTGTTATTATTCCCATAATAACAACCGACTAGGGAAATTTAGAATTACACAATTAATCCATGGATACATTATCATAAATACTAACATACAAATATATATGATAAAATAAGTCTTTATTAATGACTTAAGAAGATTGTTTACATAATCCAACATTGGCTTAGGGCACAATCTCTAACATATTTGTGGCGTGCCGTAAACTGTGCTAACCCTCTGTTTTGCAGCTTTTATTTTTATTTTTGGATGTATTTAATAGAATTACCCGTGTATTTTTGGCGATTGTAATTTTTAGATAAATCGTGTATCTTAGGCGGTTGTAAAATTAAGGCTGAGAGTTTTTTTATCTTTTATTCGATCGGGTTGTAATAATTTAATCATTTACTATTTTACTTTATCTGTATGCGCACTGTATGTTTAACTTAATGCAATAAAATTAACTTTAGAATTTGAAATACCGTCTATGAACATTGGTCATATTTATTTTACTTAGACACGAAATAAGGGACTTGTCCGGACCTAGATATCTGGATAGTGTAGCGGCCGTTCATCCGGTTCAGCTACATTATAAATTTCCCGTTTGAGCTGAGCCCGGTGGCGACTCCTAGGTTCTTTTAAGAATTAATTCCATTTTTTCCAAAACAAATTTCCATTATAAAAACCCCACGTGAGGGAGGGATCCGCCCGAAACCGAGGCGCCCCTTGCGAAAGGGAGTCCGCGTTCTGTCAAAAACGTTGTCCGCTCACAGTGGCGACTCCGCTGGGGATTTCTTAAAAAAGTTTTCTTAAAAACTTAAAATAATTTGACAAGCCTGAAAAGTGTCTAATTAAAATAAGGTGGATGATTCTTGATGGGTATTTCATTTTGCATTTTTTAGTTAGACATACTTGCATTAGGTTAAGTATCACATTTTAGCCCGGTGGATTGTTGAAGTGTCGCCTTTGTTCCTCCTGGTCTTAGGGGCACGGATACGAAATACCACCCATAGCCTCGTACGAACCCCTTCGTTCAGACCCTTGAGTGGGGAGAAGTGAGGACTATAGTTTGCTATGGGAACCTTGATTTTAACCCGACTTGGACGAACTCATATAGGCAGCCTTAGTTGGATTCCCTTAGGATACCAAAATAATGGTGTGAATAAAATAAAAACGTTCCTTCATCATCCCCGATTGGTGATCGAAGAGAACCCTGCCTAGGACTCGGTTAAAATTTTTGAGACTGACCATGCTTAGAGGAATAAGGTTGGAAGAATTCGTTTTGTGTGCTACGTGTTTCTCGCCATCCCGTGACGCATCACCATTACTATCTACGCGTGCATAACATACCATAATCACCTTTTCCGTACACATGACATACCATTCCCAAAACATTTTTGTGTGATACTAACCCACATTTTTATGCAGCCATCTGGATTTTATTTTTGTGTGAAAACATTAAATCATCTGTTTGCCATTCACGCTAACCGTTTCTTTCTCAGCCATGACATTAAATTTGTGTGATTAGCATTTTTTCACATAACATACATAACATCATTATGTATGTCATGCATCTTAACCACGTTTTTGTGCAGCCATTTGCATTTTGTGTGTCATAAGCATTCATGACATATCACCTAAATTAAATTAGGGGCATTCCAAGGATGCCCACCACGATCATCTCATTTCATGACATATCAGGTATCCCAAAATGCCTGTATTCTGCCAATGCATTGGATTGCATTCGGCCATTCCACCAAATTCTCTCATTTAAAAGAGACCACAATGGTCCTAGGTATCTTTCCGTGTGACAATCCACACGATGCATTTCATGACATCATATCCATTCATCATAAATATCATATAACACTGTGATCCACATCGGGTTACTTCATGACATTACTACATTATTCAAGGTGCTCCCCGAGTGACGGATTAGTGCGCATGTAGGGGCATTTCATAACATCCCAATTCATGAAAGGTGTTCCCCGAACGCAGAAATTTTGTCTGTGTCTCCTATTTCACATGACTTTCTTACAACATCATTTCATTTCATATGATCAAAAGCATCAGAACTCTGTCCATGGGCTGGTCTCATGTGACCATTTCATATCGTCTCATAGACCTTCAAAGCATCGAAACTCTATCCGTGTGTCGGCACACACGCGACCATTTCACAAAATTCATTAGGCGCCCCAAAGGCGCCAAACTTTTACCCGTGTGGTGGTCCACACGTGACATTTTTTTTTTGCATAACATTAGGTGTTCTTGGAATGTCCAAAGTCAAAAGAATAAAACAAAGCAGTCATCCTCATTATCTCACGATGTACATCTCACTCATCCGTCAAACGTTCAAGCACTCCACAAGCACCAAGGACTTTACCGCATGCACCGAGTCATTTAGGTGTTCCAAAAATGCTAGAAATTTCATCAAACCCTTTAGGTCTTCCGTAATAATTAAAAATCCTATCCTTGTGTCCCGCGCACATAAACATTAAACCTCCTCCCGTGTAAGATTCGCTCTACACGTACCGCTCTAAACGTTAAACCTCCTCTCGTGTAAGATCCGCTCTACATGTACTGCTTTAAATATTAAACCTCTTCCCCTGTAAGATCCGCTCTACACGTACCGCTCTAAATATTAAACCTCCTCCTGTTTAAGATCCGCTCTACATGTACCGCTCTAAATATTAAACCTCCTCCCGTGTAAGATCCGCTCTACATGTACTGCTCTAAATATTAAACCTTCTCTTGTGTTAGATCCGCTCTACACGTACCGCTCTAAACATTAAACTTCCTCCCGTGTAAGATCCGCTCTACATGTACCGCTTTAAATATTAAACCTCACACGTACCGCTCTACACGTAGATCTAACCCCTGTATAAGATCCACCCTATACGTATAAGCGCTTATCACCTTGCTTCGATTCGTGGACACCCTGCGTGTCATTTTTTCCATGTGGTGTATATTTATACGCCACACTCTACTTCAGCATATAGCTTCATCAACAACATTCATTGCATTTTGCGTTCCCATGCTTAGCTTTGTGTGCACTTGACTAGCTTAGAATTACATAACATGACATGGCATCACATGACATCACTGTGCATGCAGGTATGCATCACATCACGCAATTATGCCTACATCATCCCTTGACTTGGTATTCTCTGTGCCCATGCCCCAATCGATTCTAACAAACGTTTTTATCAGGGGAGAAAAGGGAAGAGTCTTGAAAATGGCCTGGCCCATTGAACTTCAACACCATAATAGATGTCGTAGATGATTATATTGCTTCATCACGATTCCAAAAGGCGGTCAGGGAAGAGGCAGCGACTATGTTCAAGAGATGCTTGGAGATGACTATGACAGGGTAGAAAAGCTGACCACTAGGTGCTCTAAATTAGAGGCACATGTGGCAGAGCTCGAAGGAAAAATAAGAGGGCTGACCGGTGAGATAGAATCAAAGGTGCCCTCCAAGGCCGATACTGACATTGTTCTGTGACACATCGGGAATCCATTTACTAAGGGTAAAGGGAAAGGCATATCCCCATGGCCTATTTCATTATGCAGATTATTCACCAAGTGTAGAAATGAGGGATTGCTCCAGAGCATCAGGCCATATGTCGAGCCGGTGCCGAATCAGAAGAATAATTTCTACAGCTATCATGTGGTGACAGGTCACCAAACCAACATGTGCTTCGATTTAGGAAAGGAGATCCTGAAATTAGTCACCGAAGGAAAATTGAAGATCCCATCCACCTCCAACCAGCGACTAGTGATAAGCAGGGAGACCGGCAAGGAAATTCCTCAAACCTCCCGGGGAGAGGAATATGATGAAGAACTCCTGAGTCTGGTTTGATGAAAGTGGGCCAGTGACATTGAAGCTGGGGCAATGACTGGATAAGGAATAGTCTGACGCTGTGAGATCAATACCCTTAGAGGCTCCTTCCCGTAGGGAACTCATTTTGTTTGTAAAGTGTATTGAACTCATTTTTAATGTACTGTGTCTTGTTATTTTCTTACTTATGTGGTGATTATATGTACGTGGCATTATATATATGCATTTGATCATCTGAAACTACATATCCAACACGCATAATATTTAAAATGCACAACATAAATCTGAGTGTTATAGGGAATTTAAAAGTGAACCTAACTTTGGAAATCCCTTTCTTCAAAAAAAAAAAAAAAGTCTGCCAAACAAATAATGGGATGGCACCATTTCCATCAATTGCCAACCTAGATCAGTGATCCTTACAAACCACGATCCAAAACACTATTGGTCTTACCCTAAAAATTTCAACTTGAACAGCCCACAATACACCCAAATCATTCCAAACCAGAGACCTTTGCTGAATTTTAGAGCCAATCCCCAAGATGAAGCTTTGAGCCTAATTCATGCCCGAGAAAGCACCTCACACTATAACCTTGTAGTCAAAAACCCAAACTCATCGAAAAGCACCAAGCCCTAAGAAATCCAAATGATCTTCGCCATCCACCATGCTGTAAAACTCTAAAGCAGACATTGGTTTTAGTGCATATATAGTCTTGTTTATGTGGCATTCATGTGCATATGACATTACATATGCATTGTTCATCCAAAAAGACATATCAAACACGCATGACATACATGGATTCGAATGCAGCAGGAAAATCATCAGGTGCCTGTGGCTTGGATTTAGCTTCTTCAAAAAAAAAAAAAAAACCAGTACTGATGGAAGACTTCCTCTCTCCCTTACAGTGAGATTTCTGCCCCAGGCCTACAGTCATGCTCTCTTCCTTCATAGATATATGACCTTGTTAATCTCTCACATGTTACCGCAATGGTGGCACAAACAAGGCTAAACTAGAAACACCTGAATCCTCCCTGATCAATTACCAGTTAACCTGTCACCCTGGTGTGAGCACGGGTTTTTTTCCCGACCTCGGTGATGAAAAGCTACTGTTATCTTTTTCACGGATAAACGTGAAGAGGATTCAGACTGACCAGGATAATGTCGAAAATGTCCCGGATAGCCCGAAGGTGTGTGACAAGTCCTAATACAGAACTCTGAAGAATTCGAGTGAGTATTAAAGAGAACCGAGGAAAAGAATGAAAAATAAGTGAAATGGCCTTATCTGGACATCACAACCGTGCGGCTGTAGCCTACAGTGGCGCAGCTGTAATCATCAGATTTTCTTTTTTTGTCCAAATAAGCATTTAATTCCTTTTTTTAAGCAAAATAGGCTATTTTTGTCACTACAGCCGCTCGGCTGTAGTGCCTATAGGGGCGCGGCTGTACTACAGGGGCACGGCTGTGAGCGTCAGTTTTCCTTTTTTACGGAAATCAGCAATTAATTCTGATTTAATGCCAAAAAGGGAGATATATAAGCATCATAATCCGGGATTAGGGTTCAAGAAGGCAGAAACAAAAAAAATAGAAAGGGAGAAAAGGGATTTGGAGAAAAAAAATAACACAATCACTTAGATTTTCTATAGGGTTCTTAAGGCAATTGGAAAAAGAAAAGAGTTAGACCTAAATAATAATCCTAATAGAACACATAAAAACAATCATAGGGTTTTGTGATATCATAACCAATCCTTCAATCTTCTTCGGGGTTCCGTTTGAGCTTCAGAAATCACGCACTGTTCGGGTTGTTCGTGATTGCAAGACGTTCCCAGCATCCAAATCCATTTTTCGTGGTCCAAATACTAGAACATAGACAAGGTAATCTTCTGAGAGGCCTTAGAAATCCGCTTTGATCGTTTTGGTTGTGATTTGATTGCATGTTTTGAAGTTTTTATGATTTTTGGGAGTTTTTCCTGTTACAGCCGCCCCACTCATGATCACAGCCGCCCGGCTGTAACCTACAGCCGCGCGGCTATGACCCATGGGGATGTGGCTATAACCTACAGGGGCAAAAGCTCCAATCGCCCCAAATCGATCGATAACACTCCCATATTTCAATTAAATGTGTTTTTCATATTTGTTATCGGTCCAATTATATCCCTGCATACTTAGATTCCCTGTTCTTTGATTTTTAATGGATAGATGTAGTATAAAATTTGGTGATTTTGGACGATTAGGGATTTCCAGATTTGATTTTATCGGTTTCGGGTTTTTTCTGTTGATTTTGATGTTTTTCCAGAAATCCCAGATCGCCCAAAATCGTCAAACTTTGAAAAACGATTTTCGAAAACACAAAAAAGCACACTGGAATCGATTCTGGAGCATTATAGCCGCGCGGCTGTAAGCTACAGGGGCGCAGCTGTAACCTACAGCTGCGCGACTGTAGTTGAGGCAGAATTATAGTTTTGCCCTTTTGGGCCCCAAACTTGTAATTTTGCATCCCTTTCTTATTCAAAAATGAATTTTGGCGTGTTTGCATACTTTTGGATCCTCGATGGATGTTTGATTTAGGTCCACACACGAACGGGGACCCCCGGGTCCCGGGATATCCGGCCCACTAAAGTTAAAAAAATGCATGTAAATGAGCCAAACCGTTTTTAAAATTGGCTTTTCATCCATAAAACCTACAGGGCGTTTAAAAAACCGTTTTCCAGGTCTAACCGGGTCGACCCGGTTACCCCCAAATACATGTCCCCCACTCCTAAAAATCCCTATTCTGTCCTATTTGAGTCTTTTGTATGCCTCGGTTATTTGTGCTAACCCTATTTGAATGCATCTTTTATTTTTAGTTTTCTTTTTACTTTTAATGTATTTAATAGATTATCCCGTGTATCTAGGCGATTGTAATTTTTAGATTATCGTGTATAATAGGCGGTTGTAAAAGGTGAGGATGAGAGTTTTCTTTTTCTTAGGTTGTATAATTTGGCCTCTGGTTTACTTTTCCGCACTTTATTTTAGTATTTATATTTATGTCATTTGCATGAGCATTGGTTAATGATTAAAAGAAGATAAAATTGATAGATTTAAGTGAATGAAATGTCATATTACGAAATAATAATTAAAAATAAGTGAGGATTAGTAGATATGTTGCTCGAACCTCGAATCTCTGGATTAGGTACTGCGTCTACACTTGGTAGGGAGCTGTACTAGAATTTCCCGGATGAGCTGATCCGGGTGGCGACTCTGTATCTAATCTCAAAATTCGTGTTTCGAGATCTTTAAGTCAAAATGGGAATTTTCTAAAAGCCTGTTTTCTAAAATTCGTGTCTAAAATTAAGTTTTCTACAAAAAAGACTTTTCCAATAAAATGAAAGGTTTTTCTAAGAAAGATTAAAACCCGTTTTCAAAACCAAAACATCAACCCTTAAAAAGCATATCCCCGGTTACCGCTTCACCACGTGTTCCGAAAAAGGTCATCCGCTCACAGTGGCGACTCTGCTGGAGATTAACGGTTTCTTTTAAAAGTTTTTTATAAAAACTTAAGGAACTTAGGCAACAATCTTGTAGTCAATTATTAAATCATAATTCGATGTTTCATTCACATTTGCATAAGCATGACATTTTCTGTTCTTGAATCCCTCCAACACTTGTTTAAGCCCGGTTTATCTTCAAAGGTGACCTACCTTTTCCGCTTGGATTGGTGGCACCCAAAGGGGTAAACCACTCATAGCCTCATACGAACCCCTTCGTTTGGACCCTTGAGTGGGGAGAAGTGAGGAGTATATTTTTGCTATGGGAACCTCACGACCCTTGGCTTGACTCATACCTTCATGTAATGGCCTAGCAACTTCCCCTTAGGATTACCAAAACATATATTTGAAAATGGACATTGAGAGTGCTCCTTTAGTATCCCCGGTTGATGCCAAAGAGACCTAATACCTAGGAAGAATGCGAGACCAATCGAATGGAGGAATAAGGTTGGAAGGATGAGCATATTGTTGCATGTGCTAACGTTTGTTCTATGGTGGTTCCATTTTTGACCTTTACATGCAACATCAAACATGCATTATCCGTGTGCAATTTTCTAACCACATTTTTTTATGCAGCCATTTGCAAGCATCATCATATGTGTGCTATTATAACCATATTTTCGTGTAGCCATAACATCTTACTCGTGTGTCATACACATCTTGTATGCCCGCATTTCATAAAGCATACATGACATCATCTCGTGTGTCATGCATTCTAACCACGTTTTTGTTCAGCCATTGGCATTTTGTTTGACATGGGCATTCATATCATCTCATCCCATCTAAAATGAAGGATGTTCTAAGTATGCCCCTCATGACATTTCATCTCATGACATATCGGGAGTCCCCAAGATTACCCGTGTTCGCCTGTGCACCGGATTGCACTTGGCCATTTCATTACATCATTGCACCTGGCCATTTCATTACATCATTGCACTATTAGAGGACCACAACGGTCTTAGGCTCATGTTCGTGTGGCGGACCACACAATACCATTACATGACATCATGTCCATTCATCATGGTGTCATGGCGACATTAAAGTCTTATTTGTGTGTCACGATCCACATCGGATTATTTCATAACATTGAAAACTCATTCAAGGTACTCCACAAGTGCCGAATTAGAACTTGTACTAGGACATTGCATAACAGGCCTAAATCATGCAAGGTGTTCCATGAACGCCGAAATGATGTCCGTGTCTTGAGTTACACGTGACTTGTTTATGACATCACCTCATCTAAGATGCCATAAAAGCATCGAACCTCTGTCTATGGAACGGCTCCCATACGACCATCACATACCATTTCATCGACCTACAAAGCGTCGAACCTCTGTCCGTGTGTTGGTGCACACGTGACCATTTCATGACATTCGCTAGGTGCCCTGAAGGGGCCGAATTTCTGTCCGTGTGCCAGTCCACACGTGACATTTTTGCATTGTCTTTTGCATGGCATGGGACATGCTTGGAACATCCAAAACAAAAAAAGAGTAAATACAAAGTCATTTACATCATCATCCGCATCCATAAAGCATCATCCGATCATAAACATGAACACACCATACACGCCATTTAGGGTGTCGAGTCTAGGTCCATGACATCCATCCGCGACTCTAACCTTGTGTTGAATGTGCAGTTTGGAGACGAACCTCAAAGCGGTTAGTTCGTGTCGAGTCAGTACCAAACCCATCAGTTCAATCAGAGCCGGTCACCGTGGAGGGGATTAGTTCAGGGTCAGACTCAGATCAGGAGATCGAAATTCAATTGCCTATTCTACCAGTTGATAGTCAGATTTTGTTAGAAGAAGCTGACAGAGCGGAGATGGCCAACGGAAACAATGGAAACTTGCCTTTAGACATGGCTGCTTTTATGAGGAGCTTTCTAACCTCAGACGAGTTCAAGGTTACTCTTAAGGAACAAGTGCAAGCTGTGATAAGCACCATCCCTGTTCAGACTGTTACATCAGCTCAGACTACGGTTGGAAGTGAGGGACAACAGTTTGTCCAAATTACTAATGGTGCCACAGGAAGCCTTCCTGGAGGAAGTGGTGGAGTGGTTAACCACAGAGAACCCGACCGTCTGTCCGAAGAGGATGAAGCCTTTGAGAAGGCAAGGGAGGCTTCGATTGAGACGATGCTACAGAAGCGTCTCAATAAAAAATTTTCTGACATTGATGCCATGATGCCCAAGTTAAAGGAAATTGTCCACTTCAACCCTATCAAGTGCACCGATCCTACCACGCCGGTGGCTGAAGGAGAAGGGCCCCTGTCGGTTGGTTTTCACATGCCGTACCTCCCTCCCTACACTGGGGAAGGACCACCGTAAGCCCACGTGGATAGTTATGTGAGGTTGATGACCAGCATGGGGATTAGAAAGGGTCATTTGTTGAACTTGTTTCCAACTACTCTGAGGGGTGCTGCGGCAAAGTGGTACATAAAGATGCCCATACATACTCGCTCCACATGGGAGGATTATCTGATGCTTTTGTGAAGCAGTATGCCTACAACACCCAGACTGAGACAACTCTTGAGGATCTAGAAAGGATCCGTCAGAAGCCGAATGAGTCTTTCCCGGCTTATTACAAACGGTGGATGGACGTGCAGGTTTTGGTGGATGGGGCACCAAAGTTGGAGTATCTGATTGTGAAGCTTGTAGATGGTAGTCTCCCCCAACACAAGGATAAGATGAAACTAAAGGGATTCCACTCCTTCAATGAAGTGGTTGAATTTGCCAAGCGTATCGAGCGATACGAGGAAGAGGAGTAGAGAGGCAGACAGTGTTCGGGCTCCTACAGAAATAACCAAGGGTACTCTCAAAGGTACAAGGGCAGCAGCTCTAAGGCTACTTCAGTGGGGTCCAATGCTAAGACGACTCAGGATGCAGCTCCGTTCGAAGTGCATGAGGTGGGCGTAGCTGCTGTGAACCTGGGAAGACAGACTCCTCAAAGGGTCACCAGTCCATGGGCTGAGTCAGTAAGCCGAATTTTTGCTAAGTGTAGAAAGGCTGGGTTATTACAGAGCTTGAAGCCATTTTCACCTCCATCTGAGGCAGATAAAGATAACTTCTGCACTTATCACGTGATGACGGGTCACAGTACAAGTGAGTGTACCCAGTTGATTAGAGCCATCAAGTAGTTGGTCATTGATGGAAGGATCATCGAGCCGGCTTTGAAACCTAGCATTTAGAGTAGTCCCTTGCCCAACCTCGGATGATTCGGCTACACAAGTTGTTGGGGACCATAAAGCTGCAATAAAAGAAGACCCTCCGCATGTGGAGGATGATAGTCATTTTGATGTTTTAATTTGTTTCATCTTATTATTATTATCAATTATCATATGAACAATTCAACCTCTCAGTGTTTGATTTAATACAATTTGATTTCAATTACTTGTGCGATATTTTTCAGATGGAACTGTGCATGCATCCAAACATTCATTTAATGCCTTTAACACACATGATGCATCAATGCATGAAATGAATCAAGGGACAGATGATGACCCAAACATGATATCCGTCTCAAAAGACCTCACGCCTGATAAGATGAAAGAAAATTAAAAGTACCACAAAAGTGCATGGAAATCTTTGCCTGGCTGTACAGTGTCGTGCGAGGGTTGACGGAGAAATTACTGAACACCAAGCTCCAAAGGATTCAAAGATGAAATCAATCAAGCAGGAGCTCTGTAGACTCGAATGGGCATTGCTCCATGGTCGCAACCGCCAACTACTTCTCAGAGTTGGTAGAATCAGAACTATGTATGAATGTCACTTCTAAAAAAAAAATTCATGACTGGTAATGGACTATAATCCCAAGGGGCAATAACACAGTACTCCAGAATAAAGGGCTAGACATCATAGACAATCTCTGTGTCCCTCAAAGCCAATGGGGCGACAGTGGCGGCCAATAAATCCATCAAAAGTAGTGGTTACCTATTTAATATGGGTCGACAAATTACCATTTGTCTTGCAAGGGCATAGAACTAGCATCAGAGCACGCACTGAAGAAACGTCATATTGCTTAGCCTATAGGATGGAAGCGGTTCCACCAGGGGAGACAGAGACCAAGTCGTCAACCCCATCAACCCAGACAAGCCCAGGCACTATTACGTGTAAAAAAAAGGGTCCGATAGGTCACAAACCAAAAAGGCCATCCAAGCAAAAATCAGGACAGTCAGATGGATCGAAGACCGAAAAGGTGGTCCATGCAAAAATTAGGACAGAGAGGCGAGCACTATCAACGAGAAAATCTGCAAAGACCAGTTGGTGGCAGGCATGGGTCCGGTCGAGATGGATACCATTACTGATTCTGTCCTTAGCTTCTTTTCATGTTTGATGTGCATTGTGCTAAAACATTATAAATGAGTGAATGAATGAATACCGTTTTCTGTTCAGGTTAAATGTCCCAAGTCTGCTTGAAATTGAATTCGTATGGATGTGAACATTTTCTGTCTACATGCATCTCACTTCAAAAAAAAAAAGAAGAGGTCCGATGGATCGAAAATCGAAGAGTCGGTCCATGCAAAAATTAGGACAGCCCGATAGATCGAAAACCCAGAAAGGTGGTCTATGCAAAAGCCAGGGCATAAAATAAAGTCTGCTGAATTGAAAACCCGAAAGGGCAGTTCAGGTAAAAATAAAGACAGTCCAATAGGCTGAAACCCAAAAAGGGCGACCTATGCAAAAATTAGGACAAGCAATGAAAATAACGCGAAAGTCATACGGTAGTATCAAGCTCAGACAACTCTAATCCTGTAAAAATCGGGGTACATCAAAGCCAGTGGCTCATGTCCACACCTCATGGAGCAAGCAACCAGGTCAATCAACCAAACTTCAATGCGATATCCCACAAAGGACAGACCCATCTGGGCATCCTAATCATCCGTCCGGTCCCTGAAAGTCCGATTCATGACCTCTAGCTCGTTGACCAGCTGATGCAACTGATCAACCTCTGTTCTCAAACGAGCGGACTCACGGCGCTCGATCCCAATCGTCGTCTGCAACAAACAAAACATGAAAAAGCACCATAATCATACGCATATGCATCCAAGACACGCACATACACATACACTCAAAACATGCACACACACATGCATACACACATCAATGTGTACTCAAGTACAGGTACATGTTGTCATCATCAGGCTGTCTCGAGCCATGAGTACTCTGAAAGCGGAAATAACCTGACACTGGGGCATCCTCAAATCCCAAGTATCCAAGGGCAAAACAATTAAGCCATATTTATTCATGATCGAAGGGGTAAAATTTTTATTTCCAAAATTATCAATCAAGGAATAAATACGTACCCCCGATCCAATTTCAAAGGTATTGCTCCACCACAGAGAGCCAGTTTCAACAGTATTGCTCCATCACAGATAGCCGAATTCAACGGTATTGCTCCACCACAGAGAGCCGGTTTCAACGGTATTACTCCACCACAGAGAACCAGTTTCAATGGTATTGCTCCGCCACAGAGAACCGATTTCAATAGTATCAAAAGGCAAGATATTCAGTCCATATTCATTCTTGATTGAAGGGGCAAAAATTTTTGTTTCCAAAATTATCGATCAAGGAACGAATACGTACCCGAAACAACTTCAAAACATCAAAGGAGATCATCAAGCTTCTCAAATCACCAGAAACATCTTTCCCCAGTCACAAAAGCTTCACGGGAAACACTACTATCCTTTCCTTCAGTGACATAGGCCCTACTAGAAGTGAAATGACCAAAATGCCCTTCTGTTAGTAACCAAACTACCAAATGGCTAAAACAACTTCCCTTTAGTGATGCAAGTTTCGCGGGAAACCAAATCATTGAAATATGTCTTCCCCTAGTGACATAGGCTCCACTAGAGGTGATATTACTAGAATAACCTTCCTCCAAAAGGCACCAACTTTCCAAGCTACAAAATTACCAAAATACCCTTCACCTTCATGAACATCAATTCACAAGGAGAATCTGATCCGGGCAAAGTCCTCTGCTTCGTAATGGAGTAGAAGCACATCCCTAGAGCATCAACCCAATCCGGGCAAAGTCCTCTGCTTCGTAATGGAGTCGAAGCACGTCCCTGGAACATCAACTCAATCTGGGAAAAGTTCTCTGCTTCATAATGGAGTCGAAGCACGTCCCTGAAAAACTAATAAAATCTAGGTAAAGTCCTCTGCTTCACGATGGAGTCGAAGCACGTCCCTGGAGAACATCAAACCAATTCGGACAAAGTCCTATGCTTCATAACAGAGTCGAAGTAAGTCCCCGAAAAATCAAATCAACCTGGTCAAGACCGCTGTTTCGCAAAACAACCGAGATAAGTCCCTACAGACATCAAAGCTAGTCGACGTAGGAGGAGCTGCCAGGTACGTCCTCTTCAACTTCTCACCGTGCTCCTTATCACGGGACCAAACTCGAACCGGGCATAAGCACTCGTTCAAGTCAACTTCGGTCATGCGAGGGGCAGCCTGTGAGCACGGGTTTTTTTTCGCACCTCGGTGATGAAAGCTACTGTTATCTTTTTCACGGATAAACATGAAGCGGATTCGGACCGACCGAGATAATGTCGGAAATGTCCCGGATAGCCCGAAGGTGCGTGACAAGTCTTAATACAGAACCCCGAAGAATTCGAGTGAGTATTTAAGAGAACCGAGGAAAAGAATGAAAAATAAGTGAAAATGGCCTTATCTGGACATTACAGCCGTGCGTCTGTAGTCTACAGTGGCGCGGCTATAGTCTACAGTGGCGCAGCTACAGTCTACAGTGGCGCGGCTGTAATTATCAGATTTCCTTTTTTTGTCCAAATCAGCATTTAATTCGGTTTTTTAAGCAAAATAGGCTATTTTTGTCACTACAGCCGCTCGGCTGTAGTGCCTATAGCCGCACGGCTATACTACAGGGGCACGGCTGTAGTGCCTATAGCTGCGCGGCTATACTACAGGGTCAGTTTTCCTTTTTTGTGGAAATCAGCAATTAATTCTGATTTAATGCCAAAAAGGGAGATATATAAGCATCATAATCCGGGATTAGGGTTCAAGAAGGCAGAAACAAAAAAATAGAAAGGGAGAAAAGGGATTTGGAGAAAAAAATAACACAATCACTTAGATTTTCTCTAGGGTTCTTAAGGCAATTGGAAAAAGAAAAGAGTTAGACCTAAATAATAATCCTAATAGAACACATAAAAATAATCATAGGGTTTTGTGATATCATAATCATTCCTTCAATCTTCTTCGGGGTTCCGTTCGGGCTTCGAAAATAGCGCACTGTTCGGGTTGTTCGTGACTGTAAGACGTTCCCGGCATCCGAATCCATTTTTCATGGTCCAAATACTGGAACACAGACAAGGTAATCTTCTGAGAGTCCTTAGAAATCCGCTTTGATCGTTCTGGTTGTGATTTGATTGCATGTTTTGAATTTTTTACGATTTTTAGGAGTTTTTCCTGTTACAGCCGCCCCACTCATGATCACAGCCACCCGGCTGTAACCTACAGCCGCGCGGCTGTGACCTATAAGGGCGTGGCTGTAACCTACAGGGGCAGAAGCTCCAATTACCCCAAATCGATTGATAACACTCTCATATTTCAATTAAATGTGTTTTTCATATTTGTTATCGGTCCAATTACATCCCTCATACTTAGATTCCCTGTTCTTTGATTTTTAATGGATGGATGTAGTATAAAATTTGGTGATTTTGGACGATTAGGGATTTTCAGATTCGATTCGATCCATTTGGGGTCTTTTCTGTTGATTTTGATGTTTTTCCAGAAATCTCAGATCACCCAAAATCGTCAAACTTTGCAAAACAATTTTCAAAAACGTAAAAAAGCACACTAGAATCGATTGTGGAGCATTACAGCCGCGCGGCTGTAAGCTACAGGGCGCGGCTATAACCTACAGTCGCGCGGCTATAGCCTACAGTGGCGCGATTGTAGTTAAGGCAGAATTACAGTTTTATCCTTTTAGGCCCCAAGCTTGTAATTTTGCATCCTTTTCTTATTCAAAAATGAATTTTGTCATGTTTGCATACTTTTGGACCCTAGATGGATATTTGATTTAGGCCCACACACGAACGGGACTCCCGGGTCCCGGGATATCCGGCCCACTAAAGTTGGAAAAATGTATTTAAATGAGCCAAACCGTTTTTAAAATTGGCTTTTCATCCATAAAACCTATAGGGTGTTTAAAAAAACTGTTTTCCAGGTCTAACCGGGCTGACCAACCGGGTCGACCTGGTTACCCCCAAATACATGTCCCCCACTCCTAAAAATCCCTATTCTGTCCTATTTGAGTCTTTTGTATGCCTCGATTATTTGTGCTAACCCTATTTGGATGCAGTTTTTATTTTCAATTTTCTTTTTACTTTTGATGTATTTAATAGATTATCTCGTGTATCTAGGCGATTGTAATTTTTAGATTATCGTCTATAATAGGCGGTTGTAAAAGGTGAGGATGAGAGTTTTCTTTTTCTTGGGTTGTATAGTTTGGCTTCTGGTTTACTTTTCTGCACTTTATTTTAGTATTAATATTTATGTCATTTGCATGAGCATTGGTTAATGATTAAAGGAAGATAAAATGGATAGATTTAAGTGAATGAAATGTCATATTACGAAATAATAATTAAAAATAAGTGAGGATTAGTAGATATGTTGCCCGAACCTCGAATCTCTAAATTAGGTACTGCGTCTACACTTGGTAAGGAGTTGTACCGAAATTTCCCGGATGAGCTGATCCGGGTGGCGACTATGTATCTAATCTCGAAATTCATGTTTCGAGATCTTTAAGTTAAAATGGGAATTTTCTAAAAGCCTGTTTTCTAAAATTCGTGTCTAAAATTAAGTTTTCTACAAAAAAGACTTTTCCAATAAAATGAAAGGTTTTTCTAAGAAAGATTAAAACCCCGTTTTCAAAACCAAAACATCAACCCTTAAAAAGCATATCCCGGGTTTTCGCTTCACCGGGCGTTCCGAAAAAGGTCGTCCGCTCACACCTGGCATCAATCCACTTCTACCTTTGTCCCCACTACCAAATTCCAACCCCTATACCTGGTACTCCATTCCTATATCTCATCCTCATTCTTCCTCGTTCGTATAGCTTCCCAATTCTTCCTATCCAAACAATGAAACCCAAGCAAACTCTGTTGAGTATTTGATGAATCTGGGGGTGGCCCAGTTATTGCATGAAGTGCCAGGGTCAGTGAGTTGAGACAATGGAGATAAGTACATTTTTGCCTGTTCTGAAAAGTTAACTTCACGCGGTGACAGAGAAGATTGGTGTCTTAATTTCTCTCATACACGGCGGCCATAATTAAGTCTGGAGTGTCACATGGCATTAAATGGCAAGGCGCAACACTTTCATCTTCTCCCTTGAACCGATTCTATGAAGCCTTATTTTCTGCCATCAATGGCTTCCAATAATAAATTAAACCCCAATGCTGCTCCATATTGCATTTTTCTGCATCATCTCATCACCAGAAGGGTGACGGAGCAGGTGGTTATGGCGCTGTTCCAATCATTCCTCGTTTACCATCAACTTGTACTGAATTGGGGATACCGTTTTAATCCCACGCCATTTCTGTTCAATCTGATCTCCTAGACTAATTATTTTGAATCCTCAAACTATGGAAGAGGTTTTGAGTTCATGACAGAGAGAGGATTTGAATATGAGTCTACTTCAAATAAGCTCAACAATGCTGGAAAAAAGGGAAAATGAAATGTATAGCTCTGAGGTTCTGAAGTAAGGAGGAATCAATTTTTTTTAGGTGAAAAGGGACAACAGTGGTAACCCAAGAACCTAACTATTAAAGAGATCAAGTCGAATAAAAGGGAGATTAATGCCAGTCTCGATGAGAAAACAAGCCTGATGATCAGAAGTCTGCCAGGCCAATTCCAAAGACATAATCTGCCGCAAATTCTGGTCAGGAGTAAGTCCAAAGGGAAGTCTGCTTATGGTTTCCCCTACTTCCCTATGGATTTCAAGACTGGAGGAAATGTCGGTTATGCATTTGTGAACTTCACCGACAGTGTTGGAGCAACTTGGTTTTACAAAGCTTTCAACAATCATGAAGGGGACGATACCATCAACAGGAAAGCTTATAAAGTCTGTTGTACTCATATTCAAGGGGAAAGTTGCATTTGCCAACCACTTTAAGAATTCAGTCCTCAATTGCAGCAGAAGTGAATGCTTACCAGTGATCCTTTCACCTCTAGAAGGTGGTATAATTTGCTATAGGGTCATTATGAGCGGCAGACACAAGGGAACCAAGATTAACTCAGGTCAGTCTGAATCAGATCACGCATTGGAAGGCATGAAGCCGTGTCCATCTTGGGGAACCGTGCCTGAACTAGAATCTGGGGTGAATTGGAAACATGAATATGGCATCAGATTGCAGGAGAATCCAGTGGTTAATTGAATTCATCTCAGGTTGTCCGTCCACAATGGCAACACTATTCAGTGGTCGGTCATTCGTTCCTTAAGAAAAAAAAAGCTCCAATGCGGAAAACCGAAAGGGCGCATTGGTAATTTGAAGGGGCATCAAATAAAACCAGAGCCATATTTTAGATTTTCCTAATGCAACCATATTCATTATGCCATGAACGTTTTGTATTCAATTTTGGTGTTCAATATGCATTTGTCATGTCACTGCATGTCAATGTTTTCATATGAATTACATCACGCAGCAAACCTTGTCTGTGGAAGTGTTTTACTCCCCAAACACAAATCTCTAATACCAGGGGCAAAGGAAAAGGCCGAACCATTGGATATAGCCACCAACGATGTTCTCACAATTTTCGTTGAACGTATTAAGGCACATTTTCCGATCCCAAGACAAACTATTGTAAAAGGGATCAACGTAGACGAAATGCCCATCACCAAATCTTTGGGAAAAAAAAAAATTCTGACAGGGAAAACCGAAAGGACGTGTCGGCAACAGGAGAGTAGTGATATACAAAGTCAAAGTCACTGTCATATTCCCTATTATACTCATTCTGATGTCACCATTGCAATATTGTGTATGTTTGGATTTCCGATCAGATTTTCATCTTACATACACCATGCCACTACATATAAACATCCATTAATAGGACATTGTATCTGAACCCGTGATATGCCACAGGAACTCCTATTATATGGTACGAAAATGCAAGGTCTCACTATTCTTGCTCAACCAAATGGACCATTTGTCGGCGCGGCCTATTACCCTGATCCACTGAGCCTGACAACGCTCCAGAATATGCAAAGGTTAAACTGAAAGGTCACTCAAGAGGGCCAACTCCTCTAATACCCAGATCAGCATAATAGTCAGTTGGTCAAAAAAACGTCGGAACAGTCGGACTGGTCAGTATGATACAAAAGCATGCTTGGAGCCAAGAAGAGGCATCTACTTGTTCCAATGAGACTAAACCGCAAATACATGGTGCTGCAGGTCATCTAGGCTACCATTGTGGCTAATCACAAGCCGTGAATTCCGTCTCCGGGCTCACACAGATACCAAGAACAAAGCATAAGCCATATGTTACATGCATACATACATTTAGAACCATACATGCATCCGTACATACATGCATATGTTTAAAGTAAACACTCACAATTCATATGTATATGCATCACAACCAATCCAAGTGCAGGTACCCACTGCCATCACCAAGTCCCTCCGAGCCAGGAACACTCTCAACGTAGAAAATAGGTCTCAAGAGATGAATCAAGACCGTACAAGCACACGCACACGCACATGCCCAAGCATCAATATCTCAGAACGATGTAATCAAGCCGTATTTATTCTTGATCGAAAGGGTAAAAATTTTTGTTTCCAAAATTATCGATCAAGGAATAAATACGTGTTGCTTATACAACTTCAAATCCTCAGCAGATTCGCTTCACTCCAGATCCCCAGCCTAACTTCCACCTTCCTTGCCTCGGGTAACATAGACCTGGTATCGGCTAAACCGCAATTCCACCTTTCTTGCCTCGGGTAACATAGACCCGGTATCGGCTTATCCGCCTTCCACCTTCTTTGCCTCGGGTAACATAGACCCGGTATCGGCTAAACCGCAATTCCACCTTTCTTACCTCGGGTAACATAGACCCGGTATCGGCTTATCCGCATTCCACCTTTCTTGCCTGGGGTAACATAGACCTAGTATCGGCTTATCCGCCTTCCACCTTCCTTGCCTCGGGTAACATAGACCCAGTATCGGCTTACCCGCCTTTCACCTTCCTTGCCTCGGGTAACATAGACCCGGTATCGGCTAAATCGCAATTCACCCTTCCTTTGCCTCGGGTAACCTAGACCTGGTATCGGCCAATCCGCCTTTCACATTTCCCTTACCTCGGGTAACCTAGACCCGGTATCGGCCAAACCGCATTCCATCTTCCTTTGCCACGGGTAACCTAAACCCAGTATCGGCTTATTTCGTCACCTTTCTTGTCTCGGGTAACCTAGACCCGGTATCGGCTTATTTCAACAGTGGGTTTTTTCCTGTGTTTGCGGGGCTTTGATTCGTGATCTCAAATTCATCACCTTAGGTATTCCAGACCTGGGGTCGGGTGTCAAATTTGATCACTCGAGGGGCAGCTGTAAGCGCCGGAATTTCACCCCATCGAAAAAAAAGAAAAGAAAAGAAAATGTAGGTGTCACATGACTGTAATCTATAGTCGTGCGACTATCATTACAGTCGTGCAACTATAATTGAAAAATTATAGTCGTACGACTGTACGATTGGAGCAGGTGCAGAACACCATGTCTATGACATAAGAAAGAAGAGGGGGAAGATTGGCCAATTAATGCCCTAGATTTGGTGAAGAAAAAGGAAAAATCAGACATAAAAAAAGGAAGGAAAGAGAGAAGGAGGGGGCTAGCTTGGGATCTCAGAAATTTAGAGAGAGAAAAAGGGAGAAAGAGACAAGGAAAAGAGAAAAGAGAAAACCAACTCAAAATTTCTTTTCCTCTTTTATTTCTTTTCATTCTCAATGTTAGGATTAAAAACTTATTAGAAATTAATAGGTTAATAATTGACTTCATAAACAAACTAAATTTCGGACTAGAAACCATAAGATTCCTAAGCATTTGGATATTTTTGAACCCAAACTTCCCGACCTTAACTCAAGGAAAAAGAGTAAATTTGAGTGGATTGGAGCGTCGCTAGGGGTCAATCCTACGGTGGAAAAGCGCCTAAGAGGTAAACACTCCTTTTCTCCTCTATTTTTCATGCTTTCTGGGTGATTGGTTGTGTTTTTGTGCTTTTTTATTTAAGTTTTGCGTTTTCTGTTTCTGGAAATCAAGAATAGTCGTGCGACTGTTCTTGAGTTTGATGAACAGTCGTACGACTGTATTTACAGTCGTACGAGTATTCTTGGTTTCCAGATTGTTTTCTACTCAGTTTTATTTTGAATAAATTTTGGCGAAATTCTGAAGTTGGAATGATTTACAGTCGTACGACCGTAGTTACAGTCGCACGACTGTAACATTTTTCCAGAATAATCCCCAAAAATTTCCAAAAATCCCTAAAAAATTCAGAAAATCCAAAAATCACCATAATGAATTTTTTTGTGTGCATTCACGATCCTAGATTCAATTTTCAGTAAAATTGCATTGAGAACAATGCCACGATGGAGACCCGATGCTCCTGAAAACCGACCCACCTCACATGTAAAAAATACATGTAAACCAGTAAAATTGTTTTCAAAACGATTTTCTCACAAAACCCAAAGATACAGGGAGGTTTCAAAATGTTTTCCAGGTCTAACCAGGCCGGCTAGCCGAGCCGACCCGGTTATTCCCAAATGCATGACCCTGATTCTTAATTTCCCAATTATGTCATGTTTAAGTCCTATTTGTGGCGTGCCGTAAACTGTGCTAACCCTCTGTTTTGCAGCTTTTTATTTTTATTTCTGGATGTATTTAATAGAATTACCCGTGTATTCTAAGCGATTGTAATTTTTAGATAAATCGTGTATCTTAGACGATTGTAAAAGTGAGGCTGAGAGTTTTTTATCTTTTATTCGATCGGGTTGTAATAATTTAATCATTTACTAATTTACTTTATCTGTATGTGCACTGTATGTTTAACTTAATGCAATAAAATTAACTTTAGAATTTGAAATACCGTCTATGAACATTGGCCATATTTATTTTACTTAGACATGAAATAAAGGACTTGTCCGTACCTAGATCTTTAGATAGTGTAGCGGCCGTTCGTCCGTTTCAGCTACATTATAAATTTCCCGGTTGAGCTGAGCCGGGTGGCGACTCCTACAATATTCATCGAGACTCAGGTCTCGGATCTTTTAAGAATTAATTCCATTTTTTCCAAAACGAATTTCCATTATAAAAACCCCACGGGAGGGAGGGATCCGCCTGAAATCGAGGCGCCCCTTCCTAAAGGGAGTCTACGTTCCGTCGAAAGCGTCATCCGCTCACACATGTCTCCTACCTAATTTCGCCGCCACCGCCACCATAACCTCCTTTCTTTTGTTATCGATTCTGCGACACTCCTTTTTCATTGATGTTAAATCAGTCTCTGCCGAGGACAAGGAAGGTCCAGTTTCTTCCTTGGAATCGGGAATGCTTCTCCATGGCTTGACCTCGCCACCACCGCTGGGCTCATAATTCTCAGCCATCTTTTCACTTTCGTCCTCCTCCTCCATCGTCGAAAACATCTAATTTCTCTGTCTTAGCTCCAATCCAACATTCGATCTACTCCATCGTGGTGATAAAGCTTCCAGCGGTCCGATGCCGGAGCTGAGCTCGCTATTCGAAATCCCAAAACACCCAACTGCTACGCAAAACACCAATCTACTCCGTCGATTGAGACTATTTCGAGCAATCTGTTGGTGATGGTGAAATTGCAGTGACTATTTGGAGCAATTTCTTCATTTTTTTTGTGAAATTGCAGTGTCTATTTAAAGCAATTCCTTCTTTTTCGTGAAAGTGAGAAAATCTTATTATCTTGGTTGTAACTGCATATCTGTTCGTCAAGGAAATTTTGAAATTGATTGTGAAATTGATGATTGATTCATCCATAATCTCCTCAGCAGTAAAAAGGGAGTTAGCCAAATAATTTGATTTAAATCATCTCTTTATTGGTTGAAATTGAAGCATCTGAAAGGCATGTACAAAATCAAACTTTCGGGAAAAAAAGAAGAAGAAAAAGAAGTTGCTTAATTAGATATGATGCCATGGCACATGGAGAGTATGAAATATAAGGCGAAATAAATGTCAATTGATAATTTTGGGGAAGAAAGGTGGGGGAAAATTGATAATTTGGGGGAAGAAAGGCGGGAGAAAATTTTAAAGTTAAACAGGGTATAAAAGTCATTTTGTGTTGAGTGAAGCCCATAAGCTTGTTTGATCTTAGTCAAAATAATTATGTGGCATATGTAACTTGTAATAACATGTGATATGTACCATAATGGGAGGTCAATTTATAGTTAGGGTATGTTAATATGCAAAATGATAATTGGTTTACCAAAGTGTGATTGAGGTGATAATTGGTATACCATAAATGAAATTAAACCCTTCATATAACCATAAGTTTTTAGTCGTCAGATCAACTACCAGCTTAGGTCGAGAAGACCTAATGTCATTTTTTCGGTCAAAACCCAACCCATTAGTCACGGCTTGAGTGGGCTGAATATGTACTAAGATGCATCATGTCTGATTATTACTAAAACAGACCTTAATTGATGCATAAAGTAGGGGTGAGCAAACCAAACAGCGAACCAAAAACTGAACGAAACCGAACCAAACTCTATTTGGTTTGGTTTTATAAAATATTATAATTTGATTGTTGGTTCGGTTTTTAGTTTTTATTGAAAAAACTGAAATCGAACCGAACCATAATAGGAAAAAATATTTTTTTAAAATATGTATATGTATATAAATAAATTTTATTTGGCATATTATATATTTATATTATTATATAGTTTGTATTTATGAGACTTTAGTAATATACATGTAATATAAATCATTTTTAAACAATACTTTACATGTAATTTATAAAAAATAATGATAATAAAATTTAAAAAATTGAAATTTTTGTTGATTTGGTTTTAACAACACCAAATTGTAACCGAACTTGTTCGGTTCAATTTGATCCGAATCATATAAACTTTGGTTTAACTGTAGTTTCTATTTTTTTCTATTTTGATTTTTGATTTGGTTTAGTTCGATCCGGTTTTTAAACCGAATCGTGTTTTGCTCACCCCTAGCATAAAGGGCAAGATAATCTCGATAACTAAAATAATTAATTAATAATCTGCGAGAGAGTGATAGAATAAGACCAAAAAAACAGAGGCCAGGTAGAGAGAGAAGGAAGTACTAGGGACGAGCAAAACCGAACCAAGAACCAAAAACCGAACCGAACCGAGATTGAAAAACCGAACCGAACCGAACCAAACTCTATTTGGTTTGGTTTTGGTTTTATAAAATATAATAGTTTGGTTTTTGGTTCGGTTTTCGGTTTTTGTTAAAAAAAACCGAAACTGAACCGAACCGAACCGTAATAGGAAAAAATATTTTTTTAAAAAAATATATGTGTATATAAATAAATTTTATTTGGCATATTATATATTTATATTATTATATAATTTGTATTTATGAGATTTTAGTAATATACATGTAATATAAATCCTTTTTAAGCAATACTTTACATGTAATTTATAAAAAATAATGATAATAAAAATTAAAAAATTAAAAATTTTTTTGATTCGGTTTGAACCGAACCGAACCGTAACCGAACCAAACTGGTTCGGTTCGGTTTGACCCGAACCATACGATCTTTGGTTTGGCTTTGGTTTTTATTTTTCTTCTACTTTGGTTTTTGGTTCGGTTTGGTTCGGTTCGGTTTTTGAACCGAACCGCGTTTTGCTCACCCCTAGAAAGTACTCATTGGATTAAATGATTCTCTCTCTCCATAACATAATTAGGACTTGCCTTCACTCTCGAGCTCATCCACTGTCGCTTACTGGTTTTCCTCAGAAACCCATTGTCGGTTTATGAGCGTAGTGTAGACTGTAGGCCTCTCTTTTACTCCCCATTTCTCACCACTGTTGCCTGCTTTCTGGGTGTCAGGCCCTTGCATTGTCCTCCATTTCTCTTCTCAAATGTACCTCCTTTCCCATTCTTAAACAAAAAATACTCTGAAATTACCATACATGGATCACTTCTCCCCTCTCATTTTCAACCTTGTTCTTCTTCTTTCCACTTCTACAGGTAATACTGCAAATTCCACTGGGTCTTTTAAACTTATCAAGACATGAACATTTTGTACTGGGTACTCCGTATTCACCATTTTTACACTGAAATAAACCAAAATTCTAATTGGGTTTGTGTTTTTGCTTTTTTTTTTTTTTAAACTTTTGTGAATAGGTGCATTTGGTTCTACATTCACGTTTGTTAACAAATGCGACTACACTGTGTGGCCTGGCATACTCGCCAATGCCGGTAGTCCTAGACTCGACAGCACCGGATTCGAGCTACCTCAAGACTCTTCCCGTTCTTTTCAAGCTCCGACCGGTTGGTCTGGCCGCTTCTGGGCTAGAACCGGCTGTAGCTTCGATGATTCTGGATCCGGATCCTGTCTCACCGGAGACTGCGGCTCGGGCCAGGTTGAGTGCAACGGACTCGGAGCCGCTCCGCCTGCTACTCTTGCAGAGTTCACTCTCGGGTCAGGTGGGCAGGATTTCTATGACGTTAGCCTTGTTGATGGCTACAATCTGCCTATGATTGTTGAAGGAAGTGGTGGGTCGGGTATGTGCGCATCCACGGGTTGCTCCGCGGATCTGAACACCAAGTGCCCAGCAGAGCTTAAAGTTGGCGAGGGTAACGCGTGCAAGAGCGCGTGCGAGGCTTTTGGAAGCCCGGAGTACTGTTGCAGCGGCGCGTTTAACACACCCGCCACTTGTAAGCCGTCAGTTTATTCGGAGATGTTCAAGTCTGCCTGCCCTAGATCGTATAGCTACGCGTATGATGATGCTACCAGTACTTTTACCTGTACCGGCGCCGATTATACGGTGACATTTTGCCCTTCTTCCCCAAGGTAAAAAATCCTCTCTTTTTTCCTTAGTTAAAAATCAAGATAGATTTTTTTATATGTTTTTAGTTTCCAATTTCAGTATAATATTTAATTTATAAAGATAAAGCCATAAAGCAAGTTTCACCATGTTGTTCTTGTTCTTGACCCATAAATTTTGGTGTTGGGGGGTGGGGGTTTGCAAAAATTACTTAACATAAGAGTGAGAATCTCCATAAAATGTAGTGTTCAAGTTTGCAAGAATCTATGGATTTAGTATTTTAATACTACATACAGCCATGTGATGAGTGGTGTAGAACAATAATGTTGGTATGGTTGTTTTGTTATATGTTTAGTCCTAATCTCTTTAATTATTGGGGAACGGAATAATGGCAAACATGAAATACCAGAGATTCCTTTCCTTATTATTAGTTTATCTATTTTTTCTTTTCTTTTCTTTTTTTTTTTTTTTTTTGCTTTGTTTATTTAAAATCAAGTTTTATTGGGCAAAATTTATATCCTATGCCGCCGGTCAATAGGAGGGAGCTACATGTGCTGATGTGACTCCCTATCGGCCGGACCCAGAGTACTGGCACACTTTTTTAATGGTTGAGGAGTAGCGTAGGCACACTATACGATTTTCATTATTTGGTAGCTTTTGATTAGTGGTGTTTTAATTTTTGGTTTTGGTTTTGCTTCAATTATACCAAAATGAAGTTCAGATATCAATAATGTTCATTCAAAATCTGATGTAGTTGTGGATTATAAGACATTCTATTGTGGCATGTGGAGTGCCTGTTCGCACCGTTGGATGATTGGCACGCCATTATTTATGTTGACGTGTCAATCATCTAACAATTCGAACAACATGGTCCCCAACCACTCTTGAAATTTTCATGGACCATATTGATAACCTAAGTTTCGGAACATATTTTCGTGTTGAAAATTGACCCTTTATCCAGTTTGAGTTTGTAGCAAACACTAAATTGTGTGATCAATGAAATGATAAAGGGTATTGTGGAAGAGTATTGAAAATTGACAGTTTTTTTTAATTAATGTGAACATGAATGGTGAATGCAGTCAAAAATCTTCAAGCTATACAACACCTATGACAGCAACAACAACACCGGGGACAGGAATAGGAATAGGAACTGGAACAGAAACAGAAACTGGGAGTGGGGTTGAGTATTCAGGTACGGGTACAGGTTCAGGTTTGGACTATGGAGCGGGAACAGGTGGATCTGGAGAAGCAATGCTAGCAGATGGATCATGGTTAGCTGGGTTAGCCATGGGGGATTCTTCAGCTTTAGAATCTGGAATAATAGCCTCTTTTATTACAACTATTCTTCTCTTTGTTTCCTTTCTATATTTGTAGCCCACGAATTAGTTGTTAGTTTGTAGGTTTTTTTTTCTTTTTTTTTGAAGTTGATTTATCTTGTGCTTGGAGTTGGTGTTTAATGTGAATTCTTTACAAGATTTGCAGCCTCTTAAAATGTGGGTGCTTTTGATTTTGGTCGAGTTAGGAAAGCTGACAAGATTCCCCTCTTCCAGATTGTAATTGTAAACCACCCACCTTCAATCATTCTCTCTCTATTTTCCTATATGTTATATACGTAAAAAGGAGTGTTTTTTTGTTGTTTACAATTTAATTGAAGGGATTCTTAAGTCATTTTCTTCTATTTTATATTTCTTGTTTAATCTTTCGAGGATATGAGATCAAGAAACTGAGGACCAGTATCTTTGTATTTATATTACAGTAGACTTATGTTAAAAAGTGATTTTGTTTAATGTGAAAATGTGAGAAAGATTGTAGGCTGCTCTGTTTCTCAACTGAACAAAAGCAGAATGAGATCACCTTTGCGGAAATTGCAAGTTTTGATAGGATCAATAGCTTAGAAGAATTCTTTCATATGTATTTTTTTTTTTTAACGGTCATGTTTATTATGAGAAATTTTATATCACATTTAACACTTTGTGTATCCTTGTGTCAAACCATATCTCAATCAATATAGAAAAATAACAATATCTAATTAATTAATAATTTAATAATTGATTATTTAAACAAAATTTTAAATCGTAAAATAAAAAATATAAATCCTAAAGTATAGAATTTAGAGACTAATTTATAGATTTTAAACTTTAAAGTATATTATGTGGCATGATTTTATTGTTTTTATGTATGAATGACATGATTTGCTTTATTCTAAAATTTCTGGTTTTTCTTTTATAACATGGAAATTAGAAAAAACATGTTAAATCCATTATTTTTTACTTCTTAAGAAGGCAAAATGTAAAATTTGGTTATTGTTGTAATTGGCTCCGACTCGATGTGCACATTTAGTTACTAAAATTTCACTTGATAGTTATAATTTTTTTTTTGTTGGATTTGGTCCTACATGGTTCTGACATGCATTAAAGTGTAATTTAGCTTTATTAAAATACATTGTTTTAAGTTTTAAATTGGTTAAGTTGCTCCACTGATGAGTAGTGGACCAATCCAAAAGAATAATTAATACAATAGTCTCTAATTCAAAATGATTGATTCTTAAATTGGTCTTAATTTATATTTTAAAGTTCCATGAATTGATCAAGTACTAAGTGTGAATAAATTGAAGTTCACGGATAAAATGTGAACAACCAAGAAATTAATGATTTGCCATTTGAAATATGAACATCAACTACAGGACCAGGAAGCAAAATTTAAGTGAAAGCATAATCTTTTTAGTTAATTAATTAAGTACCCTACCCTACCCTAATTCCCTACAATTACCTGGCTTAGGTCATTTTGTAATTTTCTAAACTTCATTGAAACTGTTGTGTAATGAACAGTACACTTGGATTTGAATTTATTGACACAAGACTTCATAAAAAGCAAGTAAAAGTCAGCAATTTAATTAATTACCTCTCACCTAACTCATCAGTTTTTTTCTTCTTCTTCTGTGTGCAGCATAGTTGCTAGTTGGTACAATAGTTTTGCTTAAATAAGAAATTTGTAGTAAGTTATAAAACACAATCATAATTAAACGATCAAAAAGCAATTATCACAACATATATATGAGAAACAAATATTAAATGTAGAATATGGAGGGACTCCATTATTTGCAAAATGGGTCCTACATATCAGTCATCTTCATCACATTGTGCTAATAGTAATAATCCATGTTACTCCTTAGAGCTTTTTTCAATGTAAAAAAACTAATCACTTTTGAATGTTTTGCAGCCTGTCGACGAAAAAGCCAAGATTCAACTGCACACCACATGATTAAAGGGATCACTACTTCAAAGTATTCAATTAGAGTGGAAGAGCAAAAAAAAAAAGGGTAGAATTTGTTCCAATTCCAATAGCATTCAATATAATTAAGGAGACCCTTAATTAATTTGTGAACTTACTAGTCTAATGCTTCTACAGAAAAATTCTTTCAATAATATTTTAACACTCATGTTTGGACAAAAATTGGAGAGCAAGGTTAGGATTTATCTAAAAATTATCTTGGATAATTAAGATACGATCTACGGATTTAAATGGAAAGTAGTAACTGTGGAGACTATTATATTTTTTCCAAAATTAAACAAAAGGAAGGTTGCCTAAAATATGAGAGGAAAGGTCTAATAAGTGAATGGTACCACTTACTATTCAGACATTGACATTGGAAAATTTGCTACAACACTCTCTATAGTAACAATTGCAGCCTACATATATAGGCAAATTTTTGTTTTCTTTAAGAAAACCATGTCATTTAATTAATCAATTAATTAATCATTGACTGATTGGGTATACAAGTGTTGTATAAAATTGTTCTACGCATTGGCCAAGTTGCTATGAGCTTGTTCTGTCCAAATTTGATCGGTCCAGTTCTAAAATTGCTCACTAAAGCTTTGGTTTTTCTATTTAACATTCAATTGCTATAGGAGGTAGTCTCTGTCATGTTCTCTACTCGAACCTCTTTCATTGTTCCAACTCATCCTAGTGTAATATACCTAAATGGTATTTTTCTTTTGAAAAAAATTGATAAACAATCTGAAATGTGCAGATTGAACCAATTCTCATTAACTAATAAAGAAGTAATAATATGGCATTATATAGCCTATAGCCCTATAACCCAAGTTTTCTGCTTTTCCCGCCAATAGCCCCATAACCCATAACAACCTATAACTAATAGGTATACAACTGGCACTATAACAGAACACATACGAACTCAATATATGAACTCTAACACCTACTCCTCAAGTTGAAAGTGTTCAATGAAACTAACTTCAACTTGCTCAAAAGCTGTAGCCATCTGTTTGTTGGAAAGAGGTTTTAGTTAGCAAATCAGCAATTTGACGTTCAGTTGCTATATAAGGTGTGCAAATGAATCCAGCAAGCAAATGTTCACGAACCACAAATCAATCTATGTACAAATGCTTAGTCTGCTTGTTAAAAACAAGATTAGCCGCTATATGAATCACTGCCTTATTATCTGATAACAATAGAGTTCAAGGCCCAAACCAGGATATGGCTAAGCCCACCCATGGGCCCAAGATATGGCATGTCTACAAGAGAAAGAAAGGAGGACACGTGAAGGGAGACTAGTGGCTGTTGTTAGTGTGTGCTGTGTCAGGAAACAAATTGTGCCTCTGTGTGTGTGTGTGTTGTGTGCTGTGATTGTTTTGTGCATGGTCCTTTGTCTTGGTGTGTCTATATATAGTAATCTGAGTCTTCAGGAAAAGGAGTCCTTATTTTATTTGGAAGTGGGTCTCTCAAGAGGGGAGAGATTGGGATTAGGGGCTGTGCCCTGGGTTATGATAGGAAGCTATTGCATTGTATTGCTTTGCTTTTATCTTGAAATATACTAAGCATTTCAGATCCCTTCTTGAAGTTCTTGATTTGGAGATTATTAATTCCTATCATTTGGTCCGACCTGCCGGATCTTAGAGATATGGAGCCAAAATGGCAAGGTCGAATAGAAGCAACGGAAGCCAAGATGTCTGCCATAGAACAACATACTTCTGGGTTGGAGAAGAATTTTTCCGGCGTCCAGCAGGATGTTCAGGGGGTGAAAAGGGATGTTCAGGGGGTGAATGGGGAAACGATTGAATTGAAGGGTACAAAGTCTGATAATCAAAACTCCGCCTCCTTACAAACTTGGTTGAACCAGAAGGAGGGCAAAATCAAGGTCCAAGGCGGACCCAACATTCCAAGTTCGACATCACTGCAACAATCTCAAATGAGTAGGCTGCAGCGCCTCTTAGCTCAATTTCATGGAGTTTTTAAAGAACCAAGGGGGCTTCCCCCTCCCCGAAAAATTGAGCATGCTATCAATCTAGTCCCTGGGAGTGGACCAATCTGTGTAAGACCCTACCGTTACCCTCAATTGCATAAAGATGAGATTCAACGCCAAATAGCAGATATGCTGGAGCAGGGTATAATCCGGGACAGCAATAGTGCTTACTCTAGTCCAGTGTTGCTTGTCAAGAAGAAGGATGAATCTTGGAGATTATGTGTGGATTACCGGGCTCTTAATAAGGTGACAATCCCAAATAAATATCCAATTCCAGTGGTGGATGAGCTGCTTGATGAATTACACGGCTCAAGGTACTTCTCGAAGATTGATTTGAAGTCTGGATTTCATCAAATACCAATGAAGGGCACTGATGTTGAAAAAACAGCCTTTCACACCCACAATGGGCACTACGAGTATTTGGTTATGCCATTCGGGTTGACAAACGCACCAGCAACGTTCCAATCCGCCATGAATGAGGTTTTCAGAAAATTTCTCCGGAATTCAGTCCTGGTTTTCTTTGATGACATATTGATTTACAGTAAAGGGTGGAACGAGCACTTGATGCACTTAGAGGCTGCCTTGCAAACCTTGCATGAACACCAATTTGTGGCAAACCTGAAGAAATGCAGTTTTGGAGGTGAAAACGTCGAGTATTTGGGGCACATTGTTTCAAAGGAAGGGGTATCCATGGACCCTTCCAAGGTTTCAGCTGTTCTCTCCTGGCCGGTCCCTAAAACAGTGAAGGGAATCCGAGGTTTCTTAGGACTCACGGGGTACTATCGAAAATTTGTGAAGGACTATGGCAAGATTGCAAAGCCACTGACTGAGTTAACCAAAAAGGAGGGATTCTACTGGAATTCTACCACTCAATTGGCTTTCAATGAGCTGAAAAAGGCAGTCACAACAGCTCCAGTACTGGCACTACCAGATTTTTCTCAACCTTTTGATATTGAGTGTGATGCTTCCGGCAAGGGTGTGGGGGCGGTGTTGATGCAGAATTCACGACCAATTGCCTACTTCAGTAAGGCCCTAACCGAAAGGAATTTGAGTAAGTCTGCTTATGAGAAGGAGATGATGGGTTTAGTATTAGCTATCCAGCATTGGCGAACATATTTGATAGGGAGACAGTTCCGGGTATTCACAGATCAAAAGAGCTTGAAACACTTGTTGGAGCAGCGAATAACTACTTGTGATCAGCAGAATTGGACCGCCAAATTATTGGGATATCAGTTCCAGATCCTGTACAAGCCTGGGAGGACTAATAATGCAGCAGACGCCCTTTCCAGGAAAGATGATGGAGAATTAAATAGCCTGATCACCTATCCTCTTTGGAAAGAAGGAGAGAGATTAATCGATGAAGTAAACCAAGATGATTACCTAAGGAAAGTGAAGACAGACTTAGAGAACGACCATGCATCCAGACCCGGATTCCACCTCAACAGGGGCATCCTATTCTATAAGAACAGGTTAGTGATTTCCGCAAAGTCTCCTCTAATTCCTACCCTTCTTGAAGAATTCCATGATTCTCCGCTGGGGGGTCATTCGGGATTTTATCGCACCTATCGGAGATTGGCTGCCAACTTGTATTGGGTAGGAATGAGCAAGGCAGTGCAGAAATATGTCAGAGAGTGTGATGTTTGTCAGCGATATAAGGCCGCTACTACTGCACCAGCAGGGCTTCTCCAACCACTTCGAATTCCGGAGATAGTTTGGGATGAGATTTCTATGGACTTCATTACAGGGCTGCCAAAATCCAAGGGGTTTGATGCGATCTTTGTAGTGGTTGATCGGTTGAGTAAATACTCCCATTTCCTTCCTTTGAAACATCCCTACACAGCTAAGACAGTTGCTGACCTGTTCGCTAGGGAGATCATCCGCTTACATGGGATTCCAGCATCAATTGTAAGCGACCGAGACCCCATCTTTATGAGTGTTTTCTGGAAAGAATTATTCAGGATGCAAGGTACTAAGTTGTGCATGTCTTCTGCGTATCACCCGGAGACTGACGGGCAGACAGAAGTTATCAATCGGTGCTTGGAGACCTATTTAAGGTGTTTCTCTGCTGAACAGCCTCGAAATTGGTGTCATTGGCTTCCTTGGGCAGAATATTGGTATAATACAACATTCCAAGTGTCCATAGGAGTTACTCCCTTTGAAGTGGTTTATGGAAGGAAACCCCCAACCCCACTGCAGTATGTTCCAGGCGAAATTAAAGTAGAAATGGTGGCCCACGAGTTGGCGGATCGCACCGAAGCCTTAGCCCAATTGAAGTTCAACTTAAGCCGAGCCCGGGAAATTATGAAGAAAGAAGCCGACAAACACCGAAGAGAAGTGAAGTTAGAGGTAGGCGATTGGGTGTATTTGAGGCTAAGACCCCATAGGCAGCAATCCGTGGCCAGGCGGATCAATCAAAAGCTTGCTGCCCGGTATTACGGACCTTATAAGGTGTTACGAAGAATTGGGGAAGTGGCTTATGAGCTGGAGCTACCGGAGAACTCAAGGGTACATCCCGTTTTTCACGTTTCAATGCTCAAGCAAGCGAGGGAGCCAATTACAACAGAATCAGCTCTTCCTCCTGGATTTGAAGTGGAGTTTAACCAGCCATCCCATCCTATCAAGATTCTGTCTTCACGAAGAATACAACGAGGAGGAGAGACAATCAATCAAAAACTAGTTCAATGGAGCGATAAAGGGCTGGAAGAGGCTACATGGGAGGATGACGCAACAATCCAAACTCAATTTCCACAGCTTCGTCTTGAGGACAAGACTGATATTCAAGGAGAGGGTAATGATAACAATAGAGTTCAAGGCCCAAACCAGGATATGGCTAAGCCCACCCATGGGCCCAAGATATGGCATGTCTATAAGAGAAAGAAAGGAGGACACGTGAAGGGAGACTAGTGGCTATTGTTAGTGTGTGCTGTGTCAGGAAACAAATTGTGCCTCTGTGTGTGTGTGTGTTGTGTGCTGTGATTGTTTTGTGCATGGTCCTTTGTCTTGGTGTGTCTATATATAGTAATCTGAGTCTTCAGGAAAAGGAGTCCTTATTTTATTTGGAAGTGGGTCTCTCAAGAGGGGAGAGATTGGGATTAGGGGCTGTGCCCTGGGTTATGATAGGAAGCTATTGCATTGTATTGCTTTGCTTTTATCTTGAAATATACTAAGCATTTCAGATCCCTTCTTGAAGTTCTTGATTTGGAGATTATTAATTCCTATCATTATCACAGTACATTGCAATTGGTTTAGCTACCTCAATTTGAAATTCTGCAAGCAAATATGACAACCATTTGAGCTCACAACTGGTGGTGGCCATTGCTCGATATTTTGCCTCGGTTGAGGACCTACTAACATTGGGTTGCTTTTTGAATTTCCATGATCCAAACTCTGCCCCAATAAAATGCAGTAACCAATCATGAAAAGCCTTGAGATTTTGCATCTCCCTCATTTAGAGTCTGTATAAGCTGTTAGACGGAAATCATTTTCTGCTGGCAATAACAATCTTCTATATGTTGTGCCTTTTAAATACTTCAAGACATGTATAGCAATCATCATGTGTTTTTGTGTAAAAGAACTCATAAATTGACTTAATTGTTGAGAGACATAACTAATGTCTGGGCTAGTGAAGCCTAAGTAAAGTAATCTACCTATAATCCTTTGAAATTGATCAGGATTTTCACAAGCTGTTGCGTTCTCATAAAAAACCATACCATTAGGATAAGGATTTGCTACTACTGTAGCATCCTCTAGTCCCACATCTTGGAGCATACCATTTTTCATACTTCTGTTGAGAAAGAATAATACCTGCATGAGACCTTGCAAGTTCCACTCGTAGGAAAAATTTTGCATACCCCAAGGCTTTGATGGTGAAATCATTATTCAATTGTTGTTTCATATTTTGAATCAAGCTTTCTGATGTTCCTGTGATAAGAACATCATCCACATACAAAACAAGAGTAAGAATTTTTTTTTTTTCAATGAAGAACAAACAATGATCCTAACTACTCTTTTTGAACCCCATATCAATCAATTTGCCACTAAACTCCTTATTCCATTTCCTTTTAGCCTGTTTGAGGGCATAAAGAGACTTATATAGCTCGCATACTTCTCCTGGATTAACTAAACAGCCCGCGGGAGGTTTCATATACAGTTCCTCTTAAATGAAACCATGCAAATATGCATTGTTGATGTCTACTTGATTGATTGGTCATTGTTTGGTTGCAACAATGACTAGGAAAACCCTCACTGTAACTACTTTTGTCACTGGAGAAAATCTCTCATGATAGTATACTCCAAACTACTAGTCATTCCCCTTGCCATGAGTTCAGCTTCGTATCTATCCAATGTCCCATCTGCTTTGTCCGTCACCCAAAACACCCACTTAAAAGAGATTGCTTTCTTTCCTTTAGGAAGTGGTGTAAGGGTCTATGCTTGATTCTATTATAGAGCTTGAATTTTTGCATTCATAGCTTGAATCTAGTTAGGATCATCTTTAGCTTCTGTATTGGACTTTGACTCTTTGATTTCGGAAACTTTGCTCATAAAAGCATAATGTGCATACAAAAACAATAGAAAAAAGTGAAGGATGAGCTAATAGTTGAGTTGCAATTTCAACAAAGTCATTTAGCCAACCGAGAGGTCTATTGGGTTTTGACGGTCTCAAATATACTAGTTACAGTACTAGAAGGGAGATAAATAATACTGTATACCGAATAAAAATATTTGCAAACAATTTAGAAATTCTTTTTGATAAAATACAATTTTCTTTCAACAAACACAAGTTTTACAAAAAATGGGGAATTGATAAAATAGTAAAACTTGTGAATATAAATTTGCTTGACTAATATAAAAATCTTCAAATAATAATGCTATTAATTTAAATTACGAAAATTCAAATAACAATGAATGTAAAGAGTATAGGGATAGAGAATTGAAGACATCGAGATTTATACTGGTTCGATCCAACCGGTCTATGTCCAGTCCCCAAGCCTACAACTTGAGATTTTCCACTAGTGTTTCCTTTACAAGCAGAAAACAAGCCTATGCTACTTTTTACGAGTTTAAGTAACAAACTCAGTGCTTTTGCAAGCTAAGTATCAAACCTCTACCATTACTTTTTTCGAGCTTAACTAACAAAACTCTTCCGATGCTTTTTAAAAGTTCAAGCACCAAACTTATCTGATATTTTTTACAAGCTCAAATACCAAACTTCTACTAATGCTTTTTGAAAGCTGAAGCACCATACAAACTTTGGTAATTCACAAAATTAACAAAGAAACCCGCTCACACAAATCCCTTGTGTGAAAATACAATTCCCTTGAATATGAAAATTTGAAAGAATGAACAAAGATACAACTTTCTCCTTATTTTCTATTAGAAGGAATTGTGGAAGAGTTGAATAAAATTACTTGTATGTGTGAATATTGCTAAGTAAGTCTCCCACCTATTAATTTTAATCTTCTTTGCTTTTATAGGAGATTAAATTGCTTCAAGACATGAAGTTATAGGCGTTGCATTGATGTCACAAAGGAAATGTGGCTGTTGCATTGATCTCTTAAAGAAGATATAGCCATTGGAGCTCCTGAAGCACAATATGGCAACTGCTTTTAGCTTGTAAACAAAATATAGTTGTTGGCTGTAGCTCATTAAGTGAGATTTGCAGCTCTTAATTTTATTTCTGTCTTTTGAAGCAGATATGGCCATTGAAGATCTTTTGAAGGTTATAAGCAAGAGTTATTAAGCTTATAAGAGTGAGCTGACGACGCGTTTTCGACGGGACGTGGGACTCCCTTTCGGAAGGGGCACCTCGATCTCGGGCGGAGCCCT
This sequence comes from Euphorbia tirucalli, assembly GCA_039660915.1. Classification (NCBI taxonomy): domain Eukaryota; kingdom Viridiplantae; phylum Streptophyta; class Magnoliopsida; order Malpighiales; family Euphorbiaceae; genus Euphorbia; species Euphorbia tirucalli. Next base: position 22,731,662 of record CM077639.1, read on the forward strand.
CCCTCGCGTGGGGTTTTTGATTTGAAAATTCGTTTTTTGGAAAACTAATTGTTTCTTAAAAGAATCGAGACCTAAATCTCGATAAAAAGTATAGGAGTCGCCACTCGGCTCAGCTCAACCGGGAAATTACAGTGTAGCTGAACCAAAGTGAGAACTGCCACACTTTTCAGAGATCTAGGTTCGGACAAATCCCTTATTTCATGTCTAATCAAAATAAATTGGCCAATGTTCTAATTACGACACTTTAAATTACTAAAAATTGATTTTTATTGAATAATACATGCGGCGCGCATACATAATGATACAGAAATAAAAGTCAGGAAATAAATATTTAAAAGGTTTACAACCCAATTGAATGGAAAATAAAAACTCTCGGCCTCACAATACAAGCGCCTAGATACACGAGAATCTAAGAAAAATTTACAATCGCCTAATATACACGGTTTAATCTATTAAATACATAAAAATGAAAAATAAAGAAATTAACGCTACAAAACAGATGGTTAGCACAAATATATAGCACACCACACTTAGGACTCAAGTTTGACAGAATTGGGAATTCAAGGATTCGGGGTCATGCAATTGGGGGTAACCGGGTTGGCCCGGTCTGCCGGTCCGGTTAGACCTGAAAAATCATTTTGAAACGTCCCTGTATTTTGGTTTTGTGAGAAAATCATTTTGAAAACATTTTTCCTGTTTCGTACATTTATCAAATGTGAGGTGGGTCTGTTTTCGGGAGAATCGGGTCTCCGTCGTGGTTTTGTTCTAAATGCAATTTCAACGAAAAATAAATCTAAGGTCGTGAACGCACACTCCAAAATTCATTTTTGATGATTTCTGATTTTTCAACATTTTTCTGGATTTTCTGATTTTTATGAAATTTTTGGGATTTTATGAATTTTTTTGGATTTTTAGGGATTTCTGTTTCTGGCTGAAAACTATAGTCGTGCGACTGTAAACTACAGTCATGCGACTGTAGTCCTACCTTAAGCAGAAATCGCCAAAAAGCATAAAACAAAGGACTAAAACTGAGAAAGTTGAAAGCAGTGGTACGATTATAGATCAAATGGCATGACTGTAATTATAGTCGTGCCCCTGTTCTTTGTGACAAGAACAATCGTACGACTGTTCTTAACTTTCCAGAAGCAGAAGTGCAAAAACTTGAATAAAAACGCATAAAAATCAACTAAATCACCCAGAAAGCTGGAAAAAGAGAAGGAAAAAGGAGTGTCTATCTTTTTGGCATACGTCCACCATAGGATTAACCCCTGGCAACGCACCAATCCACGTGAAATTGCTCCTTTTCCTTGGTTTGTTAAGGTTGCAAATGAGGTCCAAAAATCCTCCAAAAAGTCACGGATTTGAGCTTGTTTAGATCCAGAAACGATTTAGATTTCGTGTGTCCAGATTAGCCTACGATTTCTAATCCGTTTTACACATTAACACTAGATTTGAAAGAAAAAGATTGAAGAAAAGTTGGGTTTTTGTTTTTGTTTTTCTCCCCCTTCTCCCTTCTTTCTTTCTCTCTTTTCTTTCTTCTCTTAATCCCTTCTGCCAAAAGTCCTCCTTTCTTTCTTTCTGGCTTCCTTTTATCTCTCCCCTATCCTGGAAAATCCTGAGGCATTCAATGCCCACCTTTTCTCTAATTTTTTATTTTGGGGGTATGGGTTCTGCAACCTGCCCCCGAATTGACAGTCGTACGACTATAATATGGTTATAGTCGTACGACCGTAAATGGGAACCCACGACTGTAATTACAGTCGTGGTAATCAAGGCTGCGTTTTTTTTTAGAGCCCAAAAATTCCGTGTTCACAGGCTGCCCCTCGTGTAGCTAAAGTCCGATTCTCTGCACGGATTTACGTACACAATAAAGAGCACGGGATCGAAGGTAGTGTGCACGTGTGTGGCTTGTGGGTTAATTTCATGAGACTTTAGTAGATAGGCAGTTTCTTATGATCCTTTTTCATAAAAGAAAGACGCCGAGGAAATACGGTTCTTGCAGCCAAGCGGTTCCCTATGATCCTTTTTCACATAAGGAGGACGCCAATAAAAACATGACTTATGGGAACAGATTGCCGTGTATGACCTACCATACAGAGCCAAGGTGTTTGTAGTGTGAATTGGTGGACGTATTTATTCCTTGATCGAAAATTTTGAAACAAAAATTTTTGCCCCTTCGATCAGGAATAAATACGGGAAGATGAGTTTCTGGTTACCTTTTATAGTCATGTAGGACTGAAATTGTGAAGCAAGTGACAGCCGTGTGCTACTTGGAGCACTCAACGGACTGACACGGAAATTCTTGTTCCATTTTATAGTCGCGGTGGACTGAAATTGGGTGAAGTGTGTGACATCCGTGTGCGACTTGGCGCACTCAACGGACTGACACGGAAATTCTGGTTCCATTTTATAGTTGCGGTGGATTGAGATTTGGTGAAGGGTGTGACAGCCGTGTGCGACTTGGCGCACTTAACGGACTGACATGGAAATTCTGGTTCCATTTTATAGTCCGGTGGACTGAAATTGGTGAAGGGTGTGACAGCCGTGTGCGACTTGGCGCACTCAACGAACTGACACGAAAATTCTGGTTCCGTTTTATAGTCGCGGAGGGACTGAGATTTGGTGAAATGTGTGCGTGTGCGCATGACGGATTGGTATGACTTGGCATACAGGATATGTCGAAAATGAAATTTGGTGGAATTGTACTTACAGTAATTTTTTACGGTTTTCTCGGGTTTCGTGCCCCTTGGATGAGGCGGACCGTTGCTGGAAAAAATTAGTTACCGACGAGTTGGCCCTGCAAAATTACTGAAATATCTTCCCGTGGGGAATAATTAAGCATTTGGTGATAAAGTAGGGTTTGGGAAATAAATAAAGAAAAATTAATTAAAAATTCCCTTTTTTCCCACTACAGTCGTGCGACTGTATTCAAATTTGATTACAGTCGTATGACTGTAGACGAAGTATCATCGTACGACTGTACTTCGCGGGCAGAAAGCATTAAAGGGGCGGTTTCTGCCCCTTCTTTCCCCACTCTTCCATTTTCTGCAAACATCAGTTCTCTCTCTCTCTCAAAACCGATTTTTAACCCCAAAAACTCATGAAAATGTTGAAGAAATTGGGAAAGAAAGTGAGGAAGCTATCAACTAACTTGATGTAGAGGCCCAACAATGCAGATGATATCCCCTTTATCTGTGTTTCAAACGGTTACGGCCACCTGCGATACATGGAGCACTTCGGGATTATACTCGGGATGGAGATCCCGATTTTGCTGGAGATGGGTTCTCATCTGTCTACCACACAGGTTGGTACCCGAATTTACTCTTTGATTTTGAGTTTTTTGAACATTTTTCCTTTGAATGCATGAATCTGATTTGGCACGATTTACTACTTTCTGGGTTGATTGATTGAGTAGAATGCATGTTAGGAATCCCTTGTAGTTAATAGGAACAAAAAACTAGGGAAAAAGAAGTTAGAAATCATGAAAAATTGAACAAAAATCAAAATCTGCCTGCAGGGATATGAACAGTCGTGCGACTATTTATGCTAACGATGAACAGTCGTGCGACTGTGGGATGAACAGTCGTGCGACTGTAGCCATGCTCGTGCGACACGTGCTACAGTCGTACGATTGTAGCTTAAAAGCCAGAATTTATTTATTTTATTTTTTTTATGTGCATGCCCCTTTTAATTAATGTTGATTATGTTGATATTATGCAAAAATTGAATACGTATGCATTATACTTCCCAAATATGTAGGAGCATAGGATTTCCGGTAGCGGAATTCTCTCGTTGCCACGGGTTTGGTGGGACCGCCTTCCCGAGTCTGTGAGGGCTCGGGTTAGGATCCTGGGTCTGGAGACCTTCGTCATGTCGCTGCCGACGAGCAAGCCGCATACTACTCATGCCGTGCTGACGGCTTTATGTGAGAGGTGGGTCCGTACTACCCATATGTTTCATCTGCCTATTGGGGAGTTCACCGTCACTCCCTCCGGCTTCGCGGCTATCACCGGGTTTGGGTTCGGCTGGACCCCGATTGCGTTCAACTGCTATCTGACTCGTCAGCAGCTGGTGGACGACTATATCGGGAGATTGATCGGCTGCACCCCTGAGAAGGGGAAGATTCTATGCTCTAGGGTGGAGGCTTATTGGGCTGCTCGCCCAGACTTGTCCGAGGAGGACATGGAGCGGTGTGCTCGGGCTTATGTGCTTGTCCTGTTGTCCTGTATGCTGTTTCCTACTGGGCAGAGTACTTGTAATATGACTCTGCTGCCCACTCTAGCGGACTTAGCTGCCTTTCTTACTCTGGATTGGGCCTGAGCTGCGTTGGGACAGCTGTACTACGGGTTGGATTTGTGTGCTCGGGGGCAGCAGCAGGAGATCCTCGGCTTTTGGTTCGGCCTTCTGGTATTATCTCTTCTTTTGCCCTTTTTTCTTTAACTCTTTTGTTAATTAGATTTGGGCCTTCGAGCACCGTATTTTAGAGCCACCAGAGCTGCGAGACGTCCAGGACAACGCTTAGTCGACCGTCCTGCGTTGCTGGATGCAGGGGTGGCAGGGTATTGGCCGTGACTTGCGGGAGGTCAGGCAGGGTTTATTGGATGCTTCCTGGCAGAGGGTAAGTAAACAAAACTTATTAGTAGAAAAATTTAATTAACTTTTACTTACTTGTGTTGAGTTTCTTTTGTTGTATTTTTGTAGATCCGGCACCATCCGTGGCATGGTCAGGGTGCCATTTGCCTCATCGTGCAGACATCTGTGCGGTTTGACGACTGCCGGTTTGTGTTGGAGTGCCCGATGTCCTAGGAGTGGTACCTGGGCGAGCGCCTCCGCCTATCTGACCATGTGGACGGCCCTGCTGGTCGGCTCGTTCCTCCGCTGCTCCCGCTTGCGCTTTTTTGGCCCTATTTCGCCGATCCTGCTGTGGATCCCGATATTTTCGGGGATGGGTACCGCGCTGATACCATGGACGGCGATTATCTGGTATCCATCCGCCAGTGTCTGCTGCCCGTTGCGGGTGATGCACCGGCGGCTCCTCCTGCTCTTCAGGTATTTACTTCTTCTTCTTCTTTTTTTTTTTTAATGTTCTTCTGTTTGTAGGTCAAGAGACGCAGGGGGTGCAGTTCTACTCAGCCGAGCGGCCCGGCTTGCGAGGGTGCTGAGACAGCCACGATTGGTGGGCATGCTCCGGTTCAGGATAGGAGCCATCCTGTCTATGCTGGTAGCGCCGCAGCCTCGGCTTCTCAGGCTGCAGGTGTGGTGGAGGGTCACCTGATGATCGAGCTGAGGACTGGCTTCAGCATGATAGGTCTAGACGGCAGCCGATCCAATAGGTCATGGCCGGTTCACCGTGAATAGCCACTTACGTTTGCTCCAGTGGACACCACCCATGTACGTTTCTTTTTCTTTTTCTTTTTCTCTTTTTTTTTTTTTACTTTCTGGTATGATCTGGTATGTTCTAGGTTCCTCGAGCTCAGGTGGAGGACATGGCATATCGGCACTTGGGCTCGGAGACCTTCCTCGTTCAGGAGAACGCCATCTAGGCGGTAAGTATTCTACATTTCTTGTATTATCTGATGATTTATGCAATGCATGATTGTGTGTGTATGTATGTATGCATGTTAATTTATATTGTTATTTTGCAGACTCGAGTGCAGATGTTCCAGGACGAGGCCAGATAGGCTGCTGTCTTTGAGGCCGTGCCTTGGCTTCGGCACAGGAGGCGGATCGGATGAGAGCTGAAGCAGCCAGGCTACAGGCTGAGCTGACCTGGATGCAGGAGGACTTCGACTCCTATAGGGCACGCATCAGAGTGAGTTCGAGGAGGAGGAGGAGGGAGAGGGATAAGATGAGAGCTAGATAGAGTGTTCTGTTTCACACCCTTTTTTTTGGATTGCTATACACAACTTGAACTGCATTTTTATTATTATGGAATCTTGACACAACAACCTACTGATGGATGTTTATGCGTAATGGAACGATGTATGCGATATGAACGTCTAAGTAGAATATCAAACATGTATAATATCATTAAGATGACATCATAATGAGTACAATAGGGAAATTATCAGTGCCTCCAGCCTTAGACATCACCCTTTTCTTGTTACCAACATGTCCTTTCGGTTTTCCATGTCAGAAATTTTCTCTTTACGATTTTTTTGAATGGCCCAAGAGTTCTGCGCGAGCATTCCAACCAAATTGATCTCTTTGTATGAATCCCTTTTGAGATTGAAAAACACACCTTGACAATGTTCGTCAGAAGTCGTGAGAACGTTGCTGATGATGACATCCAGTGGTTTGGCTTTTACCTGCCCCTAGTATTAGAGGTTTGTATTTGGGGTATAAAACACTGAATCAGGCATGGTTCGTTATTCGAGGACATTGACATGCAATGACATGATGAATGCATATCGAACATCAAAATTGAATATAAAACATCTGCGACATAATGAATGTGGATGCATTAGGAAAATCCATAGTGTGGCTCTGGTTTTGCTTGATGCCCCTTCAAATTACCAATATGTCCCTTCGGTTTTCCATATTAGAGGATTTTTTTTCTTTTTTTTTGTGCTAACACATGTCAGAGTGTGCAACTGATCACCGAACTGCCTCCATTGATTACCCACTGGATCCTCCAAGACATGTTTCCAATTCATCTCAGATTCCAATTCGCGTACAGTCCTCAAGGGTGAACACTGATGGGTCCTAGGCGTAGTAGTAAAACTAAACCTAGAAACGCACAACTAAGGCAGTGTACCTATCGTTGACAAGTAATAATTCTGGTTGGTCCAGGTATCGATCCCACAGAGAAAAGAATATTCTGCAAACACTAAACTACTCGGGTTCCTTGCGTGTCCTAGGCGGAACGTAGTTTGGGTTGATTATGTTAACAACTAAACTATCCTACTCCTAGTTGATCTATTCCAGCTTACTTTGCACTTGAGTTTTGTGTTATCAATTGGCGGTTTACCGACCTATGAATGCTAACGGGGATGGCTTTATCAATTAACTACAAAAGATGAATTTAACTCAACAATTAATCCTTAATTATGCTCTTTTTATAATACAACCTAGCGTATCTAGATCTTTTAGGTCCTTAGCCGGTTTTCCTTGTTTAGAGGCGGTCTAATTCTAAAGCTCAGAAAATAGGGGCACGTAAGTTCCACAGTGTCGTCAATACTAATGGTTTCCTAGGCGTCAATCTAGGTAATGCCACAAATATGAACTTAATAAATTAAGATCTTATGAGACTAGATATTCATTAAAGGAATTGCATAAAGAAAAGGAATAAAAATTGAAATTAACTTGCAATTAATTGTATTAATCAAGAAAGATGAAGCGAATTCAATGTTTACAACCAAACACAATCAAATTGCGGAATCAAAACTAACTTAATCAAATTACAAAAGAGAAGAAGAAAAACTTATGCCCTTTTGGTCCGATTAACCGGATTCCGACGGTGTGAAGATGCTTGGGGTGTACCTCTATAGACGAACTCAAGCCGGAACTAGGAACGTCGCAAAAGGGGGGGATTCTATGTAAAACTACAACCAATCAATGGTTCAAACTCAAAGAAATCAAATAGTTCAAGCTCAAAACCTCACTAAAAGTTTCTGCTCTCACTCAAAAAGACTAGAAAAAAATCCTTTCAAACATAGAAAATAACCTATTTATACGGCTAGGTTAAAACCAGGAAAAAGAAGAGATGAAAGTAGGGCAACAGCAGGTTTCGGGGCTCGGCACGCCGTGCTGGTGGAGTTGGCACGCCGTGCTGTGCAGAACTGAAGGCGGCACGCCGTGCTGCTGGAGTTGGCACGCCGTGCCGTGTGATTTTAGGGTTGGCACGCCACGCTGATCTGAGTGGCACGTTTTCGTGCCACTCTACTGGACTGCTTAACCAGGCACGCCGTGCCCTAATTGTGGCACGCCGTGCCACCTTGATTTTCAGCACTTCGAACTCTTTTTTCGCCGCCGATGCTCCAACTTCCGGTCCGGGTCATAATACCTGTCCAAAACAAGCACAAAGAAACATAACGGCACCAACGCCACGGACCATAAAAACAACAAATTAACAAAAATTACAAAAACAACCCTAGAAAACACGAAAAATACTAAAAGTTATAAAAATCTATCCAAAACATAAAAATCACAAAATATTCAAAAACCACACAAACATTCACACAAAAGACTCTAAAAATTACCGTTCAAACCATGAAATTGCCTAAAAGATAAGGTAAAAAACCGACCTTATCAACCACCCCACACTTAAAGTCTTGCTTGTCCTCAAGCGAATCAACTAAAGACAAAGGAGTAAAACTTGCTCGCTTTCACTTGCAAATCCAACTAAGGGTTTAACCGTACGAGATTCATAAACTCAAGAAAGTAAAGCATCACCTTCGAAATGACATTAGGTGCACCAGGTTCAAAACCACTCAATACCCAAACCCAACACAATTTAGCTAGTCAAAGGGCGAGGAACAAACAGAGTTTATACGACCACAAAGCACCTCACAAGATGTCACTCCAACGCTCAAGTTCAAGGAAAGGCGGATGAGCACACAAAAACAAACAATGGCACACATCACATAGCGAACTAATGGCAATCCCGGTGAAGTCATTGGTCAAGGAGCAAAATCAGAGAACCTGGGGCTTGTAATGTTACGGCTTAGGGTAGGTTTGATAAGGGAAATTTTAGGTGTACAACTCCTACGAATCAAGTAAAATATACAAATTGACTAAGTACTAAAGACGGGTCATGCAACTTTCAACTCAGAACTAGTCCTAAGAGTGTTTGCTTTGCTTTTTTTTTTTTTTTTTGAAATTAACTTGACAAAAAGAAGGCCTTATCCACACCCAATGGCCGAAACACAACTTAATGAGAAAACAAAAACAAAAATTACAAGACATGGGTCAAGGCAATTAGATGATCGCCCTAATCCTTTATTCAACCAATGAAAAATTACAAGACATGGAACACAAATACCTGCTTAAAGATGCAAACCGGACAACCAAGACAGGCGTTTACAAACTCCGAGTTTTACAAAAAGAAACCGAACAAACACATTGACTCTATTTGGATTTTTTTTTTATTTTTATTTTTATTTTTATTTTTATTTTTTTTTAAACATAATTTTTCCATAGGACTAGATATGAAAGAGTTGAAATGCAAATGGTGATTGACCCCAAAATGAATGAACAACTTAGCCAATTACTTGATTTAGGAGAGGAGGGTGAGAAAGGAAAATCAAAGTGAGATGGTAAAAAGTTAGGATTATAGAGTTGGCTTGGTGAAGGTTTTTTTAAGTCAAAAAGGTTAATTTAGTGGCTATGGGTGATCTAAGGGATGAATTAGTAGTTAGGGTTAGGGCTATTTAAGTCAAGGGGTTAATCCTAAGGGTCTACGATCTAGTGTGCCACGATTGTTTTTACCCTCACAAAGAAATAGAACCGATGTGAAATGGTTCTAAAGGCTCAAATTCGCACAAGTGTATTAGGGTTTGTATGCTAGGTCGTGTGACTCAACCAATGTTCCAAGGCGTAATCCTAGCTCAATCATGCAAGTAGGGGTAGAGGACTAATTCCCTAATGCAACCTAAATGACAAATCTAACCAATGGTTACCATCAATAATCACAAACCACGCACAAACAAGCTAATGACTTGCAAACAACTCCTAATATCCCTAGCCAATTGCTATCAATCCAAGCACAGAGACTTAGGTTCGAGGGTGGATTAAGCAATGTTATTCAAATGACAATTGATACATAAGCAACCTAAAAATACTAACAAACCAAAACAACCAAAACCAACTTCACATGCATTGAAAAGTAAAGCCTAAATCTAACCAAAAACCAACACAAAACATCCAATCATGCAAAAACACCAACAAACACCAACAAACATGCTAAACAAACAATCAAAAAGTGCAATATAAGAAGAGGAAAAAGAAAGGGAGAAGTCCCTTTACCCACCCCACACTTAGATTGCACTTACTTCCAAAAGTGCAATGGAAGAAGAAGCAAACTAAATGGGAAAGGAAAAGGGTTACCTCACATATCGGGAGCTGGTGGTGGTGGCGGCGGGTACGGCCACCCTTGGGTGGCACAAAAGCGGGAGGCGAACGCCTCGACGTTGGCGAGCTGAGCTGCTTGCTTATCAAGGCGCGCGTTCAGCCGCTGCTCCAGCAGAACCTGATGGACGGTTAAGCCTTCCAATTGCTCGATTATGCCATCCAACCGTCCTTCAATCCGCCCCATAAAATCTACCCCCACCGATACATTCTCCGCGTCCTCCTCGCTGTCCTCTCCTTCCTCACTCTCTTCCTCCTCGTCTACTTCCATAGGGGCCTTTCCCCGACTTGAACCTCCTGCACTTGAAGGACCTGCAGCTGCCCCAACATAGGAACAAGACAAGATTCCCTTCGAAAGCTTCTTAGGAAGAATGCTCTCGAGGTTCCTATAACAAGTATTACTATGAAAAAAACAGGCAATATAAGTCACAATATGTCCTAACCCTAGTTCGGACTTAGCTCGATTGTGATGATTGTATAAAGCTTCCATGACAAAGAAGCCCAAATGCACATTAATTTCACTATGCACATGCCACAGGATCAACAGTTCAAATGCATTAACCCGGTTGCTTTCAGTCTTTCCCGAAAAATTAAAGCATACAAATTTATGAACTAATTGCAAAACAGGGTCTTGGATTTGGGAGGTTTTGGCAAACCGGGGTTGGTATACCCCTTGCCCTATCAAACGCCAAAATTTCTTGGCATCCAGATTTTTGGGCCATTTGTAACCATTCCCGTCAATCCCTATACAAGCCCTAAGGCCATCAATATCCAAAGTTCGCTCAGTGCCAAAGAGGCGGAAGGTCATGCTTCTAAGGCCCGTATCCGGGTTGGTTTTAAAACTCAAGGTAGAGTAAAATTCTAGGTTTAGCTCCCTAAAGACTGGAGGGTTAGATTTCATAAATTCGTACCACCCTAGACTAGTCAATTTAGCTTTTACTCCCTCCGACCTATCCTGTACAAAGAGAAATTGCCAATCGAAAGTACGAAATGGAGTGCTTTCTAAAGGAAATAAAGTTTTGTACTTCTTACCTTCATCGTCCGAAAGTAAGGGAAAGTGACATTTGTATTTCCTTGAGAGATTTGTCAACGGGGCCATCAATTGGTCGGTGGGCAATTCGTCACGTGGCACCGGCTCCGGTGACGGTTCCATGGGTCGGCGAGACGAACCGTGTCTCCGATCGGCGACGGTTTTCTTCTTCATTCTACAATTGCATAACCATAAAAAAAACAAAAATAAAAAACACAAGAACACAAAGCCAAAGAACATCTACTGTCAAAGATACAAACCACAAAAAAGAAAATAAAATAAAATAAAACCCTATTAAGCAGTCAATCCATCCAAACCAAAATGAGGAAAAGAACAACAATAATAAGAATAATGAATAAAAGAAAGAATAAAGCAAGAATTCATACCTGATTCAAGGAAATTGAAGCAAAATAAAACCCTAGGGTAAAATAATGGAGGAAAAGGGGTGAGATGGAGAAGAAGAAGAAGAAGGAAAGGAGAGTAAGAGAAGATAGGGAGAAGGAGAGAAAGGAAGGAAGAAGAAGAAGAATGGAGAAGGAGAAGGAGAGAATGGGTTCTAGAGAGAGAGAGTGAAAAGGGGAGAGAGAAAGTGAGAGGGTGAGAGAAAGTGAGAGAGAGGAAGGAGAAGAAGAAGGGAAAAATCGGTTATGAGAAGGGGGGAAGGTGGAAAGGGCATTAAATAGGCGGTGGAATAACCCTTGGAATTCAAAATTTAAACGCTCGGCACGCCGTGCCAAACACTCAGCACGGCGTGCTGAGCGGGTCAAAAAGACTTACCTGGAAACAGAATGATGGCACGCCGGCATGCTGTCTTGGCACGGCGTGCTGCCTGGAGATTTGAAAATATGGCATGGAGTGCTGAAATTTTGACACGGCGTGCTGATCTTTTTCTCACAATTCACTTTAGGAACAGAGGGACGGCACGTTGGCGTGCCATATTGGCACGTCGTGCCGCAGTTTCAGACCTGTGATTGGCACGGCGTGCTGCTTGGTGACACGGCGTGCTGCCCCTTTTACGCATAAACCTCTCGCGGAACAGAACAACGGCACGCGGGTGTGCTGAAATGACACGCCGTGCCGCCCTGTATACCATTACCTTGGCACGGCGTGCTGAATGTGGCACGGCGTGCTGTTTACTTATGCACAATTTTCTTCCGGAACAGCAGCCTGGCACGATTTCGTGCCACCTTGGCACGCCACGTGCTACACCAACTTCACCTTGGCACGGCGTGCTGATTAGTGACACGGCGTGCCACCCTGAATTCTGCCAACTATTGCTTTTTTTCCACATTTTGATTACGATTTTCGATTAACTTGCTTAAGTACCTAATCCTACACACAAAAACACACAAAAACATATTAACGTGAAAACTAATGTACAAAGGAGGCATACATACCTCAGTGCTATGTTTATAGTCGGAATAGCTCGACTCCTACGTCCGTGATTTAGCATCACACATCACGAAGGAGCAAGACTTGCTTCTCCTCCTTTATTCCTCCGCTGACATAGGGCTTCAACCGGTGCCCGTTTACTTGTTGAATTCCCTCCGGGGTTTCAATTTCCACCATCCTGGAAGGGTAAACCTTATGCACGGTAAACGGTCCCGTCCATCGACTTCGCAGTTTGCCCGGAAAGAGTTTCAACCGGGAGTTATACAAGAGCACCAACTCTCCTTGGTTGAAACCTTTCTTTATTACATGCTGGTCATGCCATTTCTTGGTCCTCTCCTTGTAAATCTTGGCATTCTCATACGAGCTCAACCGAAGCTCATCTAGCTCCATGAGTTGCCTTAATCGAAGCTCACCTGTAGCTTGCATATCAAAGTTAAGAAATTTTATAGCCCAATATGCCTTGTGCTCTAGTTCTACAGGTAGATGACAGGATTTACCGAAGACCAAACGGTAAGGGGACATCCCTATAGGTGTCTTAAAAGCAGTCCTATATGCCCATAATGCATCGTCTAACCTTAAACTCGAGTCTTTCCTAGATGCACTTACCGTTTTTTCCAAGATGCGTTTTAGTTCCCTATTCGAAACCTCAACTTGCCCACTCGTCTGAGGATGGTAAGGAGTCGCTACCTTATGCTTAACCCCATATTTGTGCAAAAGATTGTCAAATTGCCTATTACAAAAATGGGAACCCCCGTCACTGATGATAGCTCTTGGGGTTCCGAACCTAGTAAGAATGTTTTTCTTTAGAAACCTGACAACTACCCTTGCATCGTTGGTTGGTAAAGCGACAGCCTCTACCCATTTAGACACATACTCAACCGCCACAAGAATGTATTGGTTGTTGTGAGATATTGGGAAGGGTCCCATGAAATCTATGCCCCAAACATCAAAAAGTTCACACACCAAGATACCCTGTTGGAGCATTTCATTCTTTTGGGAGATATTTCCCTTCCTTTGACACGCATCACAGGCCCGAATATAACTAATGACATCCTGCTTCATGGTTGGCCAATAAAACCCACTAGATAAGATTTTTCCTACAGTTCTATCGAGTCCAAAATGGCCACCCGCTTCTCTATCATGACACATTTCAATAATGGAGGGAACCTCCTCATAAGCAACACACCGCCTAACCACACTATCAGCACATAATCTAAAAAGATAAGGGTCATCCCAAAAATAATCCTTAGCATCATGAAAGAATTTACGGTGCTGTGCATGTGAAAGGTTAGGTGGAAGAATGTTACCGACTTTGAAGATTGCGATGTCCGCAAACCATGGTATAGAAGTTACCCCACATAACTGTTCATCGGGGAATGTGTCACGAATGTTCACTTTCGGAGAGGATACGGATCCTTCAATTGGTAGTCTTGACAAATGGTCGGCCACTACGTTCTCTACTCCCTTCTTATCCTTAATCTCCATATCAAACTCCTGGAGGAGTAGAATCCATCGAATCAATCTGGGCTTTGCATCCTGTTTAGCCAACAAATACTTAAGAGCAGCATGGTCAGTATACACAATGACTTTTGATAAGACCAAGTAAGACCTGAACTTATCAAAAGCAAACACCACAGCTAGTAATTCTTTCTCAGTCACAGTATAATTCATTTGAGCACCGTTTAATGTCTTACTAGCATAATAAATTGGGTGAAAAATTTTGTTCACCCTCTGACCTAAACATGCCCCAACAGCATTGTCACTTGCATCGCACATAAGTTCAAAAGGGATTGCCAAATTCGGACTCACCATAACCGGTGCCTCAATCAATTTCCGTTTAAGCAAATTAAAAGTATACATACATTCATCATTGAAATTAAATGGGGCATCCTTTAAGAGTAACTCAGTCAGCGGCTTAGCAATCTTAGAAAAATTTTTCATAAAGCGCCTATAAAAGCCCGCATGTCCCAAGAAACTCCTAACTAACTTAACCGAGCTTGGGGGAGGCAGTTTCTCAATCACCTCAATCTTGGCCGGGTCGACCTCGATTCCCTTTCCCGACACCTTATGCCCTAAGACAATGCAATCCCGGACCATGAATTGACACTTCTCCCAACTAAGTGCCAAATTGGTGTCTTCACATCTCTGAAGCACCCGGTCCAAATTCCCCAAACATGACTCAAATGTATGACCAACAACAGAAAAATCATCCATAAAGACTTCCATAAAATCCTCAATCATATCAGCAAAAATGGCTAGCATGCATCTTTGAAAGGTAGCCGGGGCATTACACAATCCAAAAGGCATCCGCCTATATGCAAATGTCCCGTATGGACACGTAAACGTGGTTTTCTCTTGATCGAGAGGGTCCACTGGAATTTGCATATAACCGGATAGCCCATCTAAAGTACAAAAATATTCGTGCCCGGCCATCCTTTCTAACATTTGATCAATAAACGGTAATGGAAAATGATCTTTCCGGGTGGCGTCATTCAACTTCCTATAATCAATACACATACGCCAACCCGTGACAGCTCTAGTAGGGATTAGTTCCCCTTTATCATTTTTCACTACCGTCGTGCCTCCTTTCTTAGGCACACATTGGACTGGACTCACCCATTGACTATCAGAAATAGGGAAGATGATACCTGCGTCGAGGAATTTTATCACCTTGGTTCTTACCACTTCCTTCATGTTGGGGTTCAACCGACGCTGAGGCTGTGCACATGGTTTTACCTCATCTTCCAGAAAAATTCTATGTGTGCAAAACGTCGGACTTATTCCCTTGATGTCGTGGATTGTCCATCCGAATGCTCCTTTGTGCTTCCTTAGCACCTCTAGCAGCTTGTCCTCCTCCTCTCCTGTTAACAAAGAAGAGATTACAACGGGTAAGTCCTTTGGAGGATGTAGAAAAACATATTTAAGGTTAGGGGGAAGGGTTTTGAGCTCCAATGATGGAGGTTCCTCCAATGAGGATTTAGGTGCTGGTTTGACTTCACGCTCCAGCTTATCAAACCGTCCCTTCACCCATGAGCATTCCTCACTAATCACTTCATTTGCCTCACTTTCACCTAGACCTTCTCCTATGATGCAATATAGTTCACTGCACAAATTCTCAGCCACACAAGCATCAATAGGACAAAAGGAGTCCACAAAGTTACAATTTTCAACATCTAACGGATATTTCATTGAATTATAGACATTGAAACTTACCTAAGGATGATCTTACCTTCCTGGACATCTATCAAAGTCCTACCGGTTGCAAGAAAAGGTCTTCCAAGTAGAAGGGGCACCGAGCTATCTTCCTCCATATCCATTACCATAAAGTCCGCAGGGAAGATAAACTTGTCAACCTTTACTAATACATCTTCGACCACCCCCTTTGGTCTCGTGAGGGATCTGTCCGCCAATTGGAGGGTCATATTGGTTGGCTTTGGGTTTCCCAATCCAAGTCTCCTGAAAAACGATAGAGGCATCAAATTTATACTCGCACCTAAGTCGCACAGGGCATTGGCAATCTCCAAGTTTCCTATCCGGCATGGAATAGTGAAACTGCCCCTATCTTTGAGCTTAGGTGGGAGTTTGTTAGTTATAATTGCTGAACATTCCTCTGTCAAAGCCACCACTTCATCCTCGCCTAGCTTTCTTTTCCCTGCAAGAAGTTCTTTAAAAAATTTAGCATAAGAGGGCATCTCTTGGAGAGCCTCAATCAATGGCATGTTAAACTCTAACTTCTTAAAAATCTCAAGGAATTTGGAATATTTCTGCTCCAGTTTATCCTTCTTCTCCCTTTGAGGATAAGGAAGTTTAGGCACATAGGCTCTCACTGGGTCAGGAATTTTCCCTTTTTCATTTATGCTAGGTTCGGGTTCAGAAATCGAGTCGGGGTTGCTTACCTCTCCCGACTCTTCACTTACCTCGGTAGGTTGGGATGGGATATCAGCGTTTTGCACCCGGTCCTCCACTTGCCTACCGCTTCGTAGGGTTATAACCTGAGCTGTCTCCCGTTGATTACCCTTAGGGTTTTGTTCAGTTCTACTCGGAAGTGCTCCTTGAGGTCTTTCCTGCCTCTCCCTACTCAATTGAGCCACCTGCTTACCCAAATCCCTACAGTACGCTTCATTATCAGCAAGCCGAGACGAGATGTCCTTTAGTAACGACAAAACTGTCTCATCTTGCTTAGACTATTGAGGCTGCTGTGGAGATTGATCATTAGGAATAAATGGGGCCTTACCTAACCCCTGCTCACGGTGCTCATAATGGAATCCGGAAGGAGGTCTCAACACATTTTGGTTGTTACTATAGGACATATTCGGGTGTTGATACCTTCTTCCGTAATTATTATTATTATTGAAGTTTTGTGAATAAGAGTTAGAGTTATTGTACCTTTGGTTTCCTCCCACAAAACTTACATTTTCGGACGATTGAGTGAATGGGTCGCCCAATTCACAATCTTGCCCGGGATGCTCCGCTCCGCATGATACACACAACACCGGTTGGTATTGTGGCCCATTTAAGTTCAGGCGGGACATCAATAGGTCCAACTTCTTGTTTACATGGTCCATAGCTGCATCTTGGCGTCCCAAATCTGCAGCTCGAACCTCATTCCTTGTTGGCGTGTCCGACTGCCACAAGGTACTCTTTCTAGCCAGCTCCGCAATGAACTCCTCGGCTTGTGTAGCAGTCTTCTTAAAAATGTCCCCACCTGCAGAAGAATCAATAATGGCACGGTTAGCTGGTGTTAAACCATGATAAAATGTGCTTACCTGAGTGAAACGCGGCATGTTATGGTGGGGGCAGTTCCGCAACAACCGCTAAAATCTTTGGCATGCTTCATTAAGAGTCTCCATCCCAAATTGCCAGAATCCCATGATCTCGTTCCTTAGCTGAACCGTCTTTGATGGTGGGAAGTAATATGCTAAGAATTGCTCTTCCAATTGGTCCCATGATGTCACTGATCAGGGCCTCAAGGATTTGTACCATTCCATTGCTCCCCCGCATAGTGAAAAGGGGAACAGCTTCAACCGCACAGCATCTTGGGGCACCCCACCGATTCGGACTGTATCGGCCACCATGAGGAACCGGTCTAAGTGATCATTGGGGTTGTCACTTATTCTGCCACTGAATAGACCGTTCCCTTGGATCAAATGGATCATACTGGACTTCAGCTCGAATTGATTGGCAGTGATGGCTGGGATAACCACTCCGGATCTGTTCCGGGGCCGATATGGAGCCATTAGGTCT
Organism: Euphorbia tirucalli; assembly: GCA_039660915.1. Lineage (NCBI taxonomy): Eukaryota > Viridiplantae > Streptophyta > Magnoliopsida > Malpighiales > Euphorbiaceae > Euphorbia > Euphorbia tirucalli. The sequence continues at coordinate 22,749,396 of CM077639.1, forward strand.
GTCATGACCATGTTATCTCTATTACCACCCCTTCTTCTGTCAAACTCCTCCCGGTCTCGCCGGAGTTGCTCTTGCTCAACTCTTTCCCGGAGTTGTCTCTCCTCATCATCATGCTGCTGATGCTCCATTTGAACAATCTGCTCTTGGCGTACTCTATGGTTCCTGCTACACAAACGTTCAATTTCAGGATTATAAGGTAAAAGCTCAGGATGCTGAGAGCGAGTTCGCATAAGCTAGAAAACACACACACACAGAAATTAAAGAAAACTAAATTGTAATAAATATTCACAGAAAAGAAAAATTATTTAACTATATGCACAGAAATGTTGCCTAGATCAGCAAATAGACCTTTTGCTAAATGATGCAGAAATATAAATTTCCCCGGCAACGGCGCCAAAAACTTGATGGGTCCTAGGCGTAGTAGTAAAACTAAACCTAGAAACGCACAACTAAGGCAGTGTACCTATCGTTGACAAGTAATAATTCTGGTTGGTCCAGGTATCGATCCCACAGAGAAAAGAATATTCTGCAAACACTAAACTACTCGGGTTCCTTGCGTGTCCTAGGCGGAACGTAGTTTGGGTTGATTATGTTAACAACTAAACTATCCTACTCCTAGTTGATCTATTCCAGCTTACTTTGCACTTGAGTTTTGTGTTATCAATTGGCGGTTTACCGACCTATGAATGCTAACGGGGATGGCTTTATCAATTAACTACAAAAGATGAATTTAACTCAACAATTAATCCTTAATTATGCTCTTTCGATAATACAACCTAGCGTATCTAGATCTTTTAGGTCCTTAGCCGGTTTTCCTTGTTTAGAGGCGGTCTAATTCTAAAGCTCAGAAAATAGGGGCACGTAAGTTCCACAGTGTCATCAATACTAATGGTTTCCTAGGCGTCAATCTAGGTAATGCCACAAATATGAACTTAATAAATTAAGATCTTATGAGACTAGATATTCATTAAAGGAATTGCATAAAGAAAAGGAATAAAAATTGAAATTAACTTGCAATCAATTGTATTAATCAAGAAAGATGAAACGAATTCAATGTTTACAACCAAACACAATCAAATTGCGGAATCAAAACTAACTTAATCAAATTACAAAAGAGAAGAAGAAAAACTTATGCCCTTTTGGTCCGATTAACCGGATTCCGACGGTGTGAAGATGCTTGGGGTGTACCTCTATAGACGAACTCAAGCCGGAACTAGGAACGTCGCAAAAGGGGGAGATTCTATGTAAAACTACAACCAATCGATGGTTCAAACTCAAAGAAATCAAATAGTTCAAGCTCAAAACCTCACTAAAAGTTTCTGCTCTCACTCAAAAAGACTAGAAAAAAATCCTTTCAAACATAGAAAATAACCTATTTATACGGCTAGGTTAAAACCAGGAAAAAGAAGAGATGAAAGTAGGGCAACAGCAGGTTTCGGGGCTCGGCACACCGTGCTGGTGGAGTTGGCACGCCGTGCTGTGCAGAACTGAAGGCGGCATGCCGTGCTGCTGGAGTTGGCACGCCGTGCCGTGTGATTTTAGGGTTGGCACGCCACGCTGATCTGAGTGGCACGTTTTCGTGCCACTCTACTGGACTGCTTAACCAGGCACGCCGTGCCCTAATTGTGGCACGCCGTGCCACCTTGATTTTCAGCACTTCGAACTCTTTTTTCGCCGCCGATGCTCCAACTTCCGGTCCGGGTCATAATACCTGTCCAAAACAAGCACAAAGAAACATAACGGCACCAACGCCACGGACCATAAAAACAACAAATTAACAAAAATTACAAAACAACCCTAGAAAACACGAAAAATACTAAAAGTTATAAAAATCTATCCAAAACATAAAAATCACAAAATATTCAAAAACCACACAAACATTCACACAAAAGACTCTAAAAATTGCCGTTCAAACCACGAAATTGCCTAAAAGATAAGGTCAAAAACCGACCTTATCAAACACAGCCTTCAATCCTTCACAATACGACCCCAGACGATGCAAGAACCACCGGTAAGTTTTCCGTTATGGCCGAAGACTGAGTTCTTGAAATGGTTGGTAAATGCAAATTTCCTTTGGATATTGGCGCAGTAGGCTTTGTAAGTCCTCCCATTCACGATTGTTGAAGGGTTTGTAAAACCTGGTTGCCCCAACACTGTTGGTGAAGTTCATGAGTGCATAACCAATATTTCCTCCAATCCGGGAGTCCATAGGCAAATAGAGGGAATCACAAGTAGATTGTTCTTTGGGCTTGAATGGAGGGTAACAAGTGTTGAAGGTGTGGATGAAGATCGAGATGGGAAGTGTTTTGGGTTTGAAAATATAGGAGCCCAAATCTTTCACAGGTTGTTTAAGAATGAGAAAGTCCAAATCCTTCACAGAAAGGGTGCGAAAGATCCAGTGGCGATGAAAATGGAGATGGTGAGTCATTCCTGTGTTAATTGTAGCTGCCATATGAGAGAGAAATTTTCCTGTCTGCACTGATCTTTTTTTTTTTTTGAAGGAACTAAATCCTAGCCACAACCACCTTTTGGTTTTCCTGCTGAATTCAAATTCGTGCATGTCATGTGTGCTTAATATGCATTTTTTGATGAACAATGTATGCGTTATGTCATGTGCACAAGAATGTCATGCAAACAAAATCATACATGCACTACAACCAAAGAATGATTTAGAGTTTTACGATAAGATGGATGGTGAAGGTCCTTCGAATTTCTTGATGGTGGGTGCTTTGGATAAGTTTGGGTTTTTATTTTCGGGATTTGGTATAGGGTATTTCTGGGGTATGAGGCCAAGTTTTTTTTTTTTTTTTTGTGATTGCCCCAAGGAGAGCTTCCGATTCGGTTTTGCCTCTAGGAGGGCTTTCTTGGTTCGGGTGTCTCAAGGAGGACTTTCTGGTTTGATTTTGTCTTAAGAAGGGCTTTCTGGTTTGATCTTGCCTTAAGAAAGGCTTTCTGGTTTGATTTTGCCTCTAGGAGGGTTTTCTGGTTTGATTTTGCCTCTAGAAGGGCTTTCTGGTTTGATTTTGCCTCAAGGAGGACTTTCTAGTTTGATTTTGCCTGACGAAGGGCTTTCTGGTTTGATTTTGCCTTAAGAAGGGCTTTCTGGTTTGATTTTGCCTTAAGAAGGGCTTTCTGGTTTGATTTTACCTTAAGAAGGGCTTTCTGGTTTGATTTTGCCTTAATGAGGGCTTTCTGGTTTGATTTTGCCTTAAGAAGGGCTTTCTAGTTTGATTTTGCCTTAAGGAGGGCTTTCTGGTTTGATTTTGTCTCAACAAGGGCTTTCTGGTTTCGATCTTGGTTTGGGTATCGTGTGTGCCTTTTAAGTTGAAGCTCTGGGGCAGGATTGGTAGTGTCTTTCAAAGATTGTTGAGTTGAATCAGCAGATGCCTCGGCGGGAGCGGTACCATTGTATCATTTCATTTATCTCACAAACTCACCTTTCAAGAGAGAGTTCGTTTAGGACCAGGTTCACTTTTAGGTTCCCTACAATACTCAGAATGATGTCATGCATTTTGATATTATGTGTGTTGGATATGTCATGTTAGATGATCAAATGCATGCATAATGCCATGGACAAGTAATCATCACATGAGTAAGAGGAAAATAAATTTCATTGCATTCATGATGAATTCCATACATCCTACAGATAAAATGAGTCCCTTGTAAGAAGGAATCTACAAGAGGCATTGATATCATAGAATCCGATTATTTTCCGATTGGTCACCGCTTTAGCTTCAGCATCCTCGGCCCACTCTTATCAGAGCAGACTTTGAAGTTCTTCATCATATTCCTCTCCTCGGGAGACTTGAGAAATTTCTTTGGCAGGCTCCCTGATTGCCCCTAGTTGTTTATCAGAGAAGGTTGAGATTTCCAATTTCCCATCATCGACTAGCTTCTGAATCTCCTTCCATAAAGCAAAATAATCTTTGGTCCGATGGTCCAGCACCACATGATAGCTGCAGAAATTGTTCTTTTGTGCCTTTGTCGGCTCTACAAATGGCCTGACACTCTGCAGGAGACCCTCCTGTCTACATCTGAGGAATAGCTTGCCTAATGAGTCAGCCTATGGAGAAATGCCTTTTCCGCTGCCCATGGTAAGTGAATTTTTGGTATGCGTGGGATGGAGTCGGTGCCAACATTTGTCTTAATGGGCCTTTTCAGTTCTATTTCACCAGTCAGTCTTGGCAGACCTGAATCTTGGAGAGAGGGCCTTCCGAGGTGTCGAGGGCGAATGCCAGCGAACTGGGTATTCTGTTTCTCACTGGCATCAGTATTGGAGTCTGAGAATGTCGTATTCTTCATTTTCCCTTCGAGTTCGGCCACTTGTGCTTCCAATTCAGTGCACTTCACTGTCAGCCTTTCTACTTTGTCAAGATCATCTCCCAGCACTTCTCTCAGCATTGCTGCCGCTTCTTTCCTGACTGCCCTTCAGAACTGTGATGAGGCGATATGATCCTTCACGATATCCGTTATGGAGCTGAAGTTCATGGGATTTGCCATTTTCGAAATCTTTTCCCTTTTCCTTCTGATAAGAACACTTATTAGCATTGACGGGCGCATACTCATGAAGAAAACCAAATCACAGCTGATATAGCATGAATGCATGATGGGGTATGTATGTGTATGAATGATGAGTTGCATATATGATGTCAAGAGGGAGATGATGATGAGGATGATTCTTTTTTTTTCGGACATTCCAAGAACACCCAATGCCATGCAAGAGATAATGCGAAAAGACCTCGTGTGGACCGCCACACAAATAAGGGTTCGATGCTTTTGGAGCACCTAGTGAATATCGTGAAATGATCACGTGTGTACCAACACACGGATAGGGTTTCGACACCTTGTGGGTCTATGAGATGAAGTGGAATGGTCACATAGGGGCCGGCCCATGGACAGAGTTCTGATGCTTTTGAGGCATATGATATGAGATGATGTTTATAGACAAGTCTCGTGTAGGTAAGGACACGGATGGAAGTTCGGCGTTCATGGAACGCCTTTCATGATTCAGTAATGCTGTGAAATACCCCTACATGCGTAATAATCCGGTGCTCGTGGAGCACCTCAAATGATACAATAATGTCAATGTTATGTAATGATCCGAAATGGATCGTGACGCACCAACAGAACCTCGGCATCCCCACGACGCCAATGACAAATGACGTGAAGCCATGCAATGATGTCGTGCGACCTGCCACATGAAAAAAAAAGACCTAAGACCATTGTGGTCTCCTATTGAATGAAATGGTCTAGTAAAATGGCCGAGTGTATTCTAGTACACCGGCAGAGCACGGGTAGTTTTAGGACTCCTGATATGTTATGAAATGAAATGACCATGAAGTGTATCCTCAAAATGTCCTTAATTTAAATGATATGACGTGAATGCTTGTGTCACACAAAGATGCAAGTGGCTGCACAAAAATGTGGTTAGGATGCGTGACATACATGATGATGTCGTGTATGCTTTGCGAAGATAACAATATATAGGACATAAATATGTATGGCACACAGATAGAATTTCGTGGCTGCATGAAAACGTGGTTAGAATAAATGCCATGCTTATGTTGATGCCTTGAAAATGGCTACATGAAAACGTGGTTAGAATGGCACGTAATCAAAGTTTCGGCGCTTGGGGAGCACCTTGTGTTTTTGCGATGTGAAATGAGATGAACGTGCACGTGGCACATAGTCGGGATTTCGGCGCTCGGGGAGCACCTAAATGATTTGATGCATGAGATGTAATTTTCCGGCGCTCGTGGAGCACCTAAATGATTTAATGTGTGAGATGAGATTTTTCGGCGCTCGTAGAGCACCTTGGGTTTTCGTGATGTGAAATGAGATGAACATGCGCGTGACACATGGTCGGGATTTTCGACGCTCGGGGAGCACCTAAATGATTTGATGCATGAAATGTAATTTTTCGGCGCTCGTGGAGCTCCTAAATGATTTAATGTGTGAGATGAGATTTTTCGGCACTCATGGAGCACCTAGACGATTAATGCTTATGACACTCAAATGATGTATGTGAATTAATGTTTTTCATACAATGAAGAAATGCATGGCTACAAAATATGGTTAGTGTAAATGTCACACGGGTGATTAATGTATTTACACACGAAAAATGGAAATAGCTGTACAAAAGATGTGAGTTAGTAACACACAAATGCTTCATATATGGTATGTTATGTTCGTGAAAAATGTGGATGATGGTATGTCATGAAGGAACGGGAAACACGTAGTAATTAGCACACGAATCGAATTCCTCCAACCTTATTCCTCCAAACATGGTCAAGTCGATAAAATTCTAACCGAGTCTTAGGAGGGGTTCGCTTTGATCACCAACCGGGGATGATGAAGGCGTATTTTATTTTATTCACACGATTTACTTTGGTATCCTAAGGGAATCCAACTAGGGTTGCTTAAATGAGTTCGGTCCAAAGTCAGGATAACATCAAGGCTCCCATAGCAAAATATACTCCTCACTTCTCCCCACTCAAGGGTCCGAACGAAGGGTTTCGTACGAGGCTATGGGTGGTGTTTCGTATCCGTGCCCCCAAGGCCAAGAGGAACTTAGGCGACACTTCAACGATTCACCGGGCTAAATAATGGATACTTAACCTAATGCAAGAATGTCTAACTACAAAAAATGCATAAAATGTCATATAAGAATCATTCGCCTTATTTTGATTAGACATGTTTTCAGAGCTTGTCAAATTCTTTTAAGTTTTTGAAAAACTTTTGAGAAATCCCCAGCGGAGTCGCCACTGTGAGCGGACGACGTGTTTTCGACGGGATTCGGGACTCCCTTTCGGAAGGGGCGCCTCGATCTCAGGTGGGGCCCTCCCTCGCATGGGGTTTTTGATTTGGAAATTCGTTTTTTGGAAAATTAATTGTTTCTTAAAAGAATCGAGACCTAAATCTCGATAAAAAGTATAGGAGTCGCCACCCGGCTGAACTCAGCCGGGAAATTACAGTGTAGCTGAACCAAAATGAGAACTGCCACACTTTTCAGAGATCTAGGTTCGGACAAGTCCCTTATTTCATGTCTAATCAAAATAAATTGGCCAATGTTCTAATTATGACACTTTAAATTGCCAAAAATTGATTTTTATTGAATAATACATGCGGCGCGCATACATAATAATACAGAAATAAAAGTAAGGAAATAAATATTTAAAAGGTTTACAACCCAATTGAATGGAAAATAAAAACTCTCAACCTCACAATACAAGCGCCTAGATACACGAGAATCTAAGAAAAATTTACAATCGCCTAATATACACGGTTTAATCTATTAAATACATTAAAAATGAAAAATAAAGAAATTAACGCTACAAAACAGATGGTTAGCACAAATATATAGCACATCACACTTAGGACTCAAGTTTGACAGAATTGGGAATTCAAGGATTCGGGGTCATACAATTGGGGGTAACCGGGTTGGCCCGGTCGGCCGGCCCGGTTAGACCTGGAAAATCATTTTGAAACGTCCCTGTATTTTGGTTTTGTGAGAAAATTATTTTGAAAACATTTTTCCGGTTTCGTACATTTATCACATGTGAGGTGGGTCGGTTTTCAGGAGAATCGGGTCTTCATCGTGGTTTTGTTCTAAATGCAATTTCAACGAAAAATAAATCTAAGGTCATGAACGCATACTCCAAAATTCATTTTTGATGATTTCTGATTTTTCAAGATTTTTCTGATTTTTCTGGATTTTCTGATTTTTATAAAATTTTTGGGATTTTATGAATTTTTTTGGATTTTAGGGATTTCTGTTACTGGCCGAGAACTACAGTCGTGCGACTGTAGTCCTACCTTAAGCAGAAATCGCCAAAAAGCATAAAACAAAGGACTAAAACTGAGAAAGTTGAAAGCAGTGGTACGACTATAGATCAAATGGCACGACTGTAATTACAGTCGTGCCCCTGTTCTTTGTGACAAAACTTTCCAGAAGCAGAAGTGCAAAAATTTGAATAAAAACGCACAAAAATCAACTAAATCACCCAGAAAGCTGGAAAAAGAGAAGGGAAAAGGAGTGTCTACCTTTTTGGCGTGCATCCACCGTAGGATTGACCCCTGGCAACGCACCAATCCACGTGAAATTGCTCCTTTTCCTTGGTTTGTTAAGGTTGCAAATGAGGTCCAAAAATCGTCCAAAAAGTCACGGATTTGAGCTTATTTTGGTCCAGAAACGATTTAGATTTCATGTGTCCAGATTAGCCTACGATTTCTAATCCGTTTTACACATTAACACTAGATTTGAGAAGAAAAAGATTGAAGAAAAGTTAGGTATTTGTTTTTGTTTTTCTCCCCCTTCTCTCTTCTTTCTCTCTCCCTTTTCTTTCTTCTCTTAATCCCTCCTGCCAAAAGTCCTCCTTTCTTTCTTTCTAGCTTCCTTTTATCTCTCCCCTATCCCGGAAAATCCTGAGGCATTCAATGCTTACCTTTTCTCCAATTTTTTATTTTGGGGGTATAGGTTCTGCAATTTGCCCCTGAATTGATAGTCATACGACTGTAATATGGTTACAGTCGTACGACCGTAAATGGGAACCCACAACTGTAATTACAGTCGTGGTAATCAAGGCTGTGTTTTTTTTTTTTTTTTGAGAGCCCGAAAATTCCGTGTTCACAATAAGCAACACTCATTCTTTGTCCAACTTAACATGCGATAATTCTTTGATCTCCTGATGCTTTGTAAGACTTGTTGATATTCTTCTTATGATGTGGCTTTATCTTTTTAATAAGACACATAATTTACTTTTTTATTAATTACAACTTAATTGTAATAATATTAAAGTAAATATGATTTGATTTTTATCTTACATGTCAACTTTTCAATTCGTTGTTATCATCGAAACATGATTCAACAGGTTTAATAGACCTATATGGAGAAAAGAAAAGTTGTTGAGCGATGTCAATATAGGTGGTCTTTCAACAGGTGGAACTAATATTAATGTTAAAGAAGGAGTAGGTTGTTGACTAATATCCATTACAAAATGCTCAAATTTAGTTGATAATTACTATTGCTTCTCCATATATGATGATGGTAAGATATCAACAAAAGGATCTTAAAAAAACAAGTAAAGGTACTTTTGTACTTGAAACCTCTTTTGTAATTCCACAAAAATGAGATTCATAGAATATGGCATCTCATGAAACACATAGTTCTTTTGTATTCAACTTATAGACTTTACTTCCGTTATGGCCTACAGTTGTACCAAGATAAATTGCTTTGTATAATCAGTTAGAAAATTTATCTTTGCATGGTGTTGTGTGTGTTGCATAGCATACACATCCAAACACCCTCAAACTATCATAAGCTAGCTCTTTCCCATACATAACCTAATAAGGTGACTTGCAAGCTAAAACATTTATGGGAAGCAAGTTTATTAGATGAGTTACATAAAAAATAGCCTCACCCCAAAACTTCTTTGATTGCTGTTACGCTGCAACAAATGCATCAAGCCCAAAGTGTCGATTTCCACAGGGAGATGAGAGTTACAAACATCTTATGTAATAAACTGGGTCTCAACAGACAATGTAACGTATGACTTTAAATAGTTAAAAAGAGTTTAGTTGTGTTTAAGCATGAAAGTAAATAGATCTAAGAGTAAAAGAGAGTAAAATAGCTTGGGTTGTGAACAATAATATCAAAACAAGCATGAGCACAACTTCAACACAATATTTGTTTGTAAATCTAATAATAACAATCATGTGTTTTCGTTCAAAGGCATGTTGGATATGCCCTAGTCCCGAGGCATTGGACCTTGTATTTGAATTATACATTTATTGGAATTATGTATTATACTAATTTTGTGTTATTAATAAAGGCGTTAATTCATTTATTATATATATCTTGTGCAATATCTTAAATGAAGTATCCAATGGACATATCCATATCCATGATGACAAGTGTTATGCACTTGGAAGTAAGACTATGGATAGGGTAAACGATATGACCATAAAGAGATCCGTAGTCTGTTCCAGTCATGGAAATGAATAGGACTAGAGACTATCATTAACCTGGTTGTATGGCGGTGTCTTACTGGTCATTGGACATGGGATGTCAACCAAGTTAATGGGTACATGTAAAAAGGGCATGGTACTGGATAGATCCACTAAACGAGAAATCCACATGGTATAGTATCACAAGTGATTCTCATGTAGTACTTGTATGGATCCTTTGACCTGACCATATGATGGTGTTGCATGTGAGGTCACATACTTAGGGGTACGCCTAAAGGGCTTGTAATAGGGTGCCAAGTATGGGTACTTTCGGGTATGTTACTTAGCATGGCAATGCTATGGATATGCAGAAGGGATTTGTCAGTCAGTAGTCCACTGAGAAGATATCACCAGCCTCTTGATGAATGTGCCTGATAAGAGTGTGGCCACACCCAAACAAGTTGGAACTTGTTTGTGAGCATCAGTACATTCAGGATCAAGTTAATGTCCGGACACAAAAAAGGGTGATTAATCCATGCCTCTGTGTTGGACACCGATATCAATGGCATGGGATATACAAGTTCAAACTATAGGGCTACGATGACAGTTGGACTGCCATCTCTATCTTAATTAGGGGCAGCAGTGGCTTGCTAGAGCCCAACTACAGTCTGTGGGCCACAGGCCCACTGTCAACATAAAGATGAGCCCACAGGATCGTACACATTAAGCGACTGAACACTGACTGAAGGAATCACATGTATACTTGGAGTATACACTCTGGAGAGAGAGAGAGGATTATATTAATTATATTATAAAGGTCAATTGGATTGATAATAATAATAAAATTAATATTTGATTGGCTCTCTCATGATTAATTGGATTAATTATGAGATTATTTCTTGGGTGGAAATATTCATATGTACAGGTTTACATATGAATTTATTTTTTGACAATCTAATTTTAATTTAAATGTAACTAGTATGTTACTTGGTGTAATATATTAAATACGTGGGTAAATTAAAGTTGGGTTTGAAATTAATTTAAACCAGACTAATTAAAATATATTTGGGCCTGAAATGAAAGGAAAAAAGCCCACACAAAGGAGGAGCCAATTGGGCCAAAATTCTCCTTTAGAATTTCGGCCACCTAGGGTTAAAATAACCCTAGGATTTTCGGCCTAGGTATCACAAGCAACTGTGGCCGAAATCTCCCCTCCTTTTCTCTCCAAAGTTTCGTGTTTTTCGACGCTAGCACGGGTGGTGTTCATTTGGCTTTCGTGTACGTGAACGAGGAAGGATTCTAGCTTGATTCTTGCTGTCTGCATCCATCTCTAGTAGAGATAATCCGGGTAAGACATTTATCTCTTGTGATTAAATTTTTGTTTTTACAATTTCCATCTCAATTGCTCCTGGGCACAGATTTGAGGAAATCACCGCGTTCTTTCGCTTTAATCGAGTGATTTCCGGGGACAAATCCCAACAAGGCAAGGATAGAGTATCTTTCACAAATTCACCAGAACTGATTTTCATCAAGAAAAGGATCCTATTAAGTATTCAATGCAAACCATATTTCTTTGTTGAGAATAAAAAATAACTTAAAGACTTAAAAACAAGAAAGCATTTAAGTGAAACGTTATGAACACTTAAGACCTCTACTATATGCTACCAATATACACCTTTCGACTTTGTGGAATCACATACATGTTTAGATTATCCATTTATTAAATCTTCTTTCAAAGATGCTTAATAAACTAAAACATGGATTGTCCATCCCAAGATAGATATAACTGTGAGTGCTGAGTTTTCCTAACCTCAATGATGATGAATACCAAATGTCATATAGCCTTATTGTTCATTACGAGAGTCGATTCGAGAAGCTAAGATTCGGATTTAAATGAACTTGAAACTTGAAACCGAGAAGAATTTGAAGAGTTAGGTGATGCATGTTGAAAACACCAAAAATAAATGCCTACTCCTTAAAACCAAAATATGTAGCAAGGGTGAAGTAGGGTCGAATCCACAGGGATTGGCCGGATTAATTCTTCTAAAATTTAACAAGAAAAGTAAAAGAGGGGTGTTTAGCAATTGTAATTAAAATCTAAAAATAACAGAAACGAAATAATTTGATAAAAATTTATATGAGGCAAATTCCAGCTAGAAGGCAGGTTCGGGTCTTGAGTCAAACCAAACGATCATCGATCAACAACAAAGGATAACCTCAATGCATTCAAGTAAATTAGCTATGGCTATCACAAAGCATGAATTTTCTAATCTCTTCTTACGGAATGGACAACCAAGAGAAGCTTATTAATTATCTCTATTTAACCGAACAGTTCCAAACAAGTTTCGGAATTTAATTCGATTAAAAGCATTAACACACAAAAGAGACACTAATTCTACTCAATAATCACACAAGCGGGATTATTTAAAGCATATCAATTTCATCCATAACATGAATTAAAAACTTGTCTGTAATTAACCATGTTATTTGCTACCTAGGTTAAGTGAATTAAACGGTGACGTATTTAATCTCTTAACTAGTAAATTAATCACAAGTATATAATTGAATCAAGGATTCAATTAAATTATGCAAAAGTAATAAAAATAGAATCAAATCAATTACTTGAATTAAAGAAGAAAATAAGAACAATTGATCTCACAGTTATTCTACAAGACCGAATTTCCGTCTAGCTAGAAAAGAAAATTATCTCTCTATGAGAGAGAAAAAAAAAACAAAACTAAAACTAAAAGAAAATAAAACTAAAACCTCCAAACTCTTCTCCCATAAGAAGGAGCAGACTCCTCTTATAGCAGTTGGAAAGGAAAAGGAAATAAAATCCTAAATAAAATAAAACTCTAATTAGGAAAATTAGAGAATATCCTAAATAGAATTAAAAACTGATACAAATAAAATAAAACTAATTAGGAAGTCTTCTAATCCCATAAAAATTCTACAAATTCGTAGCTCCCCCTTAAGCCATGATCCTGGCTTATGCAGAAACAGCTTCTAGGTCAATTTCTAGCTTCAGCAGCACCCTACAAGCTGTGCTCATGGATTATGACTTCAAGATCCATCCTTTATACACTCCAAGCTTCCAAAATCAACACTTTAAGCTCATTTCGATTCCAATGCCCCTAGCATGAATAATTACACAAAGTGAAGTAAATCCGCCTAAGTTAACTAAAAATATAACAATTAAAGCTTACAAATAAAGGCAAATTACATGAATAAAATGCACTTATCATTAGGATTGAACTAATCATAATAGCTGTATGTTATTGTGTCGACAACCACATGGCTGTTGATGCATCACCAGAATGTTGCATGAAATGGATAGCTGTTTGGATTTGAGAGAGAAAAACAATTTTCCGCTAATCTTAGCATTACATAATTGATTTGGATCAAAGGGAGCTCTATAATGAAAATTAACAATGAGAACAATTAACATCAGAAGAAGATTAAGGAATAAAAAAAATTCTCAAATTCTCAAACTCAAATTCAAGAATCAAAACCATAATTCACTTAATTCAGTCACAAATTCATCATCTAAACTGATCCTAAACCTCTAGATACGTATTTGGTTGCTGGAATTGGAGAATTGGAGGAGTTCAAAGCTTTCGGTTTCAAAGTTCAATTTCAATTTAAATCCAGATTCAAGCTTCAAGAAGCGGTTTTCTATCAAATTGAACCCTGGAGAGATATCTAAAAGGTAATCCTGAGAGTCCTTAAACCTTTTTTACAGCTTTCTGGGTTGATTTGTTGTGCATTTCATCAATTTTGGTTTTGCTCTGTTTTTCTACTTTCTGGAAAACCAGAGCCGTACGACTATAGTTCATTTCAGATTCAGTGATTTTTAAAATTTTCAACGGTTTCCCTGTTGTGTTTAAAACCAGAGCCGTACGGGTGTTTTAATAACCGCACGACTATTGCTGCTACACCTACATTGTTGTAGTTTTAATTCCAAAATTGATTTTTTGTGAATTTTTTTTATTTTGCATATCATTTTGACCTAGATTTATATTCTATATCTAATTTCCGTATTAATTTCTATAAATCAGTTCAACGATAGAAATACAAGTTTCTTGAAAACCGGCCCATTTTTATATGCGTATATACTAAAATGGATGAATTGATTCTCTAACGAATTTCCAGTCCTATCCAAACTGTGTTTCAAAATGTTTTCTAGGTCAAATCAGGTAATTTATCAAATTTCCCGATTTTCCCATTTCCCGCCTCGAGCTATCTTGAATTCCAATTCTGAGTCTGTTTGAGTCGTATGTGTACATATATTTATCTATACTAACTTTGTTTTAATTTCCTGAATTTCCTATTTCCCATCCCGAGCTATCTTGAATTCCAATTCTGAGTCTTTCTGAGTCCTATGTGTATATATACTTATATGTACTACCTTTGTTTTGCAAGTAGATGTATGTTAGGATAGATGAATGCCTGGCTTTTTGTTTTTAGAAATTTGTATATAGATATAATTTGTACCCCGAATCCCTTTTATACAATTGTATCCCCTAAGATAATCATTTGATTGGTCTGTGTAACACCCTGAAAATTCAATAAGTATTAATAATTATAAGTAATATTATAATTTGAGGATTTTTGTCGAATAGATTTCAGCAATGGAATATATATATATATATATATATATATATATATATATATATATATATATATATATATATATGGAGTGAAATATAAAAATAAAAAGTTCTGGGGATGAAAATTATATGCACAGTAAGGATGTAATCGAAAAGAATTAAAAGTTGTGTGGAGGAATTTAGAAATTTAAAATAAATTTATTTTAAAGGCAAAATGGTAATTTTATGGAAAAGATATTTTCAGCCCAAATAAAAGAAAAAGAGGGGAGAAGGAAAAAGAGGGCTCTGGACATTTCGTCCAGAGCATATGTGTATTTGTATATATATACATATGGAAGAAAGTGGATAATGGGTTGTTCGGTGGTCCGATCATGATGATTTTTCAGGTTTGTATTCAAAACTAAGTGAATTTCAATATGTACGGTTAAGATTTGATTTCGAGGTCTATATGATAGTGTATTTGGAAATAAAATTTCAGAGTATTTTTGTAAATTAATTTGAAATATGAAGTGGTTTGAGAAAATTGGTATTTCTGGACTCCTAGCGGAGTCGTGAATCTAGTGGTGTTCTCCGTCCTAATTATAGATACTATTCCGGTGATTGGAATATTTTCCGGCTAGTTTTTGTTGGTTTAATATTTTTATATTGATCTATGAATTATGTGGAGCAATGTTAATTCTTGGAGTTTTTGATGATCTTGAGTAGATTATTTTATATGAATTATTGAAGTATTTTGAGTTGAATTAATTCTACTAATTGTGGGAAAATTAGTTTAAGTGAGACTTAAATTTGGAGAAAATATGAAAAATTACTAGAAATGCATTTGGAGGAAAATATGATGTTTTGGGTGATTTTGGATAATTTGATTAATAGTGATATACCGTATATGTGAATAGTCATATTCCGTATTTATGAACAGTGACGTATATATGAATAGTGACCATATATGTGAATAGTGATTGGTGATTTATTACATGGAATCAGTTATATAAGAACGATAGTTAAGTTATTTTAAGATTTGGAGGACTACGTGGCTTTGATTCCCAAATTGGAATTATTGGGATACGTAGGAAGCTTGATATTAAGTTAATATTAAGTCCAAACTAAATAGATAGATATAAATTAAATGATTTATTTGTTGATAAATATTCATTGAATCAAAAGTGGTTATTTGTAGAGGGATCAAGTTAAGGCATAGGAAAGGAGTAAGAGGGAGAAGGAGGGTGTTAAGGTGCTTAAAGAGGTTTGTGTACACTAATTTTGTTTCTTTATATTTTGCTGGAAATTTCAGATTTGAACACTTTTGATTTTTTGTGACTTTTCTTGTGTTTTACAACTCCGATTTTGGTGATTCAAATTTTTGTGGATTTTTAAGACATAGACCAAGATATGTTTTGAAGAAAGTTTTGTCAAATTCATGTGTTTTCTAGCTTGAATTTGTGGTTAAAGTTGGGTAACAAAATCTGTTTCTGGGCAGAAATTGATTAAGTATGATGTGTTTGTATGGCTATAACTTGGTGTGTATAGCTTGGAATTTCATGATTCAAAATACCTAGTAAAGTTAAGATAAATGGGAACATGTTTGTGAAGTTTCTTTTGAATGTTTGGGCTGGTTAAAGGTTTAAATTTGGGTTTCAAAATTGTTTGTTGAAAGCTGTCCAGTTTTTGGAATGAATAATTTTGTTTTGTGTTGCGGAGTAAATTGCCAAATTGTTTTGGTTATTTTGTTTTTGTAATATGATTTTTGAGCTGTTAGTTTTATAAAATTGAGTTTTAATTTTTAATTTATATGAGATGAATTTTATTGCCCTTAGTATTCAAGTAAAGAATGAGTTCGGATAGATTGGCGCCAATAAAGGGGGGTGCAGTACTGCCAAACAATTGAAGCTTCGGCTTCGGGCTTTGGCCTATATTATGATATATTGAATATTTGATTTTGAAGCTTCGGCTTCGGGCTTGTCCGATAATTGTGCATATCTGATATTGGAGTTTCGGCTTCGGGCTTGTCCTCCCCCATATCCGATTCCTGTTTTTATTTTACTTGAGTTACTTTGGGCAATTACAATAATTGATATTATATTATTTTGATATAATTGGATAAAAATAATGATATTTTTATTGAGTTATATATAGTTATTGAGACGGTTTTAATTGCTCATATTTTTATTTATCTGGGTGATTTTCATAAAGGAAATTGAATGTGTGTATTTTATGAAATAAAGTTAGTGTACACCATTAAACAAATCGCTTAGCATGTAGTTTCTTTTCTACCCGCAGTTTGGAGCTTGCAGATGGACATGATCAAAGTGGATAAGATGAATGTCAAATTTTGTTATTATTGTGTGGTTTTGTAACAGAATGGCATGGATTAGAACATTGTGAATATTATGAAGTGTGTTATGGGGAATTCTAGCAAGGTTATGGAGTTGGTGATATTCTGTCTGGAGATTGTATAATGTACTGAATAATTATAAGGGGTTATAAATTAAAAAAAATTGCCAGTGATGTGTGTATATATATATATTTGAATAGTTCATTTGGTGAGTAGGATAAATATTAGGTGTTAAATTTTGTGACACCCTCAGTCGGTCACGGTTGTTGGTTTTTTATTTAAAGGGGGTATTACAGTCTGTATATTTTAAATTTCCTAAATTTATTTACTGTTTTCAAAATTTATTTATTGCTTTCAGCACTTGTATCTCGTGTGTGAGCATTAGCTAAATAAATCAAGATAAAATCAACCATAGAAAATATAAAAGGCATTGATATAAACTGTTAAATATGTTTTGAATTAAGAAGAAATAGGTGAGTTGTCCAAACCCGAATCTGATTAAAAGTATAGCGATTCGTAGCTTGTCTCGGCTATACCGCAATTTTTCCAGTTGAGTTGAGCCGGGTGGCGACTCTTGTCACTTTAGTGAGAGCATTCGAGTTTGTTTGTTTTCTCACTATAAAACCTTTTATTCATACCTAAATAAATAAAAATCTAATCCCGGCCAGGTCGCGATGCCCTTTTTTTAAGGATCGTTCGCTCATAATAACATAATAAGAACACCTTAAATGAAGAAACACACACAAATATTATATTAGAGATACTTACAAATTCTAGCTTAACGCTAGCTCATAGCCTTATAGGTTTACTCCTCCGTGAAGAGCATGAACAGCTTCGTAGAGAAAAATGACTACTACTAAACAAGAGGAAGATATGATATGACTAATGAAATGATGAGAGAAAAAAGTGTCGCCTCATCCTAAAAGAGAGATTATATATAGTGTTCTCTCTCAAAATTAAAAAAAAAGAAGCAATTAATCCTAAAGGCTTAAAACAGTCTAGCTATGGTTTAAGGATTAAATTACAAAACAACCAAGGGTTGAAATTGTCGAGAAGTTAAAAACGTAATTCCTAGGAAAACACTAGGAAATTTCCCGAAGAAGATGACTCAGCAAGGCTCTTGTCCTCTGCTCTTCCGCGCTCTTGCCTTACTTCTCTGCATAGTGCAAGCTGTGATAGAATCACTGTCATGTCAACCAAAAAATTGTCTTTCTGATGTTGTTCATGCAGAAATTATCCAATCTTGTCCAAAATTAGCTGAAAAGGTGAAAATGGCATAATTAGCACCTTTGGTACCCGTATTGGTATAAAAATGTTAGAAATCCATAAAAATTCTTATGAAATAGCTTATAAAATTAGCATAATTTAGATCTTATCATAACTTGTCCCAACAAAGCCCATGCCACCTCTGCTAGAAATCTATGCTTGTGCTCCACCACCCCATTCTGTTGGGTTGTATAATACAAGTCTTTTGATGCATAATTTCCAACTTGGTAAACAGTTGCTAGACATTAGCTCTCATAAATTTAGTCCAATTGTATGTTATAGCTTTCTAAACTTGACCCTGAAGCTGTTTAGAAATAATCTCAAATAGTGTAGCTAAGAGATCACAAACTTGAACTTTCCTCTTAAACAATAAAGTCCAAATAATTCTAATGAAATCATCTACTCCTGCTAACATAAATCTATCCCCAGTTGATGAAGAAATCTTATATGGACCCTAACCACCAATGTGAAGCAATTCAAAAGCTTTTATTGAATTAATAGAACCATTTGGGAAAGACAAATGATGTTTTTTAGCTCTATGAAAAACATCACAAGCAATGACAAATTTATTACATTGTAAAACATGTAACAAATGAGCCATTGTAGAACTAGAAATATGACCTAATATTTGACGTCATAACACAGTTGCATTATCTATAAGCTAATAGCAAATTAAAATTGAAAAAAAGGAACAAACATAACATTGTGCAACACAATATTTTTGTTAAAGATCACTGTGCCTACAAATCTAACCACCTGAGTCATTCTATATGGTACACATTTGTAGGAGAAGTCAATCTTCTTGTACTATTAAAAAATGACTTATTTGAGCACATATGAGTGATAGCTACCGATGTTACAACCCAAGTTTGATCCCTAAGTTCGATCATCATGAATCAAATTGCAAATAAGAGAAGGAGACATCTTACCAGATCCTGCAAAAGGAAAAAAAAATTAGATGCTAAGATGCCTCCCTTTGTTACTGAAGTGCCTTTCTTTGCAAAAGTAGTGTGAGGAGTCGCTGCAATATGTTCATTAGCATTAGTTGTATATTAGCCTTTTAAAAACTTCTTAAACTCTTGCTCCATCATCTGATGCATGTTAGGTTGCATATCTTCATCAGAATCATTACAAGGTGAAGCATCCTCACAAATTAAGTTTACTGATTCTTTCATGTGTTCTTCTTTTTTCGTTTCCACTAGACCTGTCCATGGGTGGGGCCTGGTGGGCCTAAATAAAGAAACATTAAGCCTAAGCACAGTCCGGCTCGACATAAATTTAGGTGGGCTTGGGCAGGACAGAGCTCGGGTAAAAATAAATCCTAAGCCCAGCCCAGCCTCCATAATTATAATAAATTTAATATTAAAATTATATAATAATATATTTTAATATTAAATTATATAATAATATAATATAATTGTTATATAAAAAATATTAATAAATTATATAATATTTAAAGGCGAGCCAGCCCGTCCTATATTTGTGATACCCAAACCCAACTTTAAAATAAGCGGACTTTTACGGGCTCGTTTGGGCTAGGTTTTTTAAATTTTTATTTGCCCAAGGCGGGGCGAGCCTGATGGGCTTGGGTACCCATGGACAGGTTTACTTTCCGCCAATCTGGATAACCAATAATACAAAAACATTCTTTCTTAAAAGGCTTAATATATAATTTGCCTTCTTAATTTGGCACGAAACACCTTTTGTCTCCCTAAACTTAGAGTTTGTCCATTTAGCCCATTGATGTTGGCTAAACAGACTTATTAGACCCCTCTAACCTAACTACACCAGATAATGTGGGGAGTGTGTAATACACACGTTGCCACTTGTCAATTTTAAAAAGTCAAACTAAGAAATAACCTATAGTAACTTGACACGTGGTGCCCAATGCATCTTCTCACTTCCTAACTCAAGAACCAGCCCTTCCATGGTTTCTGATCGAAATTGATGTTGGTGTACGCCCTAGTCCCTATACAATGTAATAAGATATTTTGTTATAATGAAAGGCATAGTCTTGTTTATTATGTTTCTTGTGCAGTTTAATAAATAAATAAAATCCATTAACTGTTGTTTTACTCATGTATGTCGGTAATGTTCTCTAGGTAGTAAGGCCATGAGTAGGGAATAAACACCAGTATAAAGCTATCCCTAGTTTGTTAAAGTCATGGGAATGATTTTAACCAAAGACTGGCATGTGTCTTGATTGTATGGTGGTGCTTACCGACCATTGGACATAGAATTTCAATCAAGAACGTGGGAACATATTACGTTACATGGTACTGGATCGATCCGCTATAAGAACACCACATGGTTCCTATGTCATAGGTGGTTCTCTAGTAGTACTTATATCAGATCCAATGACCTGATATCGCTACAGACCTAGGTGCTAGCTCATATACTTTAACGTATGCCTGACAGGCCTTTAACAGGGTGCCAAGTATGGGTACGGTTGGGTATGCTAGTAATCATGCTAAGGATGTGAGTGATGTGACGGGACTTGCCTCTCTCTTAATTGAGAGTAGATATCATCGGCAACTTGATGAGTGAGATTAAGAAGAGCATGGCCATGTCCAAGGAAGGTAATCACTAGGTGATTAGTTGCTTGTGTTTTTCAGTTTATTCGGAATCGAGGAATGTCCTTGCATCTAAAGAGGGTGATATCGCCATGCCTCTTGTAGGATACCGATATCATTGGCATGAGATGTATAAGTTTACTACATTATCTCTCCAATGGGTTGATGTTTTCATCTTATTTGGGTAGCTATAACAGTTTGCTAGAACTCACTTATAGCTTGTGGGCTTAAAGGTCTTTGGGGCTACTGCCAATATAGGATGAACCTACAGGATCACATAAAAAGGATGTTTGATTGAGTTATTCACGGACTATTAATATGTAGGGCCTTTTACATAAATACTTACCTTTTGGCACCATCTAACTTTTTTACCTACAAAGGAAAAGTTTGCATAAATACATTAAAAACTTTTTAAAATTTCAAAAATACCTAAAACAGAAAATTCCTGTTTTACGTGATTCTTTTGCAATAAACCACAACGCAAAAAATCATAATCTCCAAAATACGTACCTTCTCACATGCAAAAACCTCCCAGTCACGACAATCTCAGAATCGCAAAACTCAATCGATTAGAATCGCAAAACTCAATCGATCACTGCCTCACTGCAAACAAACACAGCATTTCAACAAAAACAGTCAATCGATCATAGAGATATGCAAGAAATCGCAATTCTAATCCATCATAATGGAACTTGGACTGAATATTATAGATTCATCAACTACAAAGTAAGTGGCGTCCTAGTACCAACAACATCGACATTCAATGACTTCAACCGAACTATCAAAGGAAACTTCAATATCTATCAACAAAAAAAAAGATTTACAGATCCAATTCCAGGTAACAAAAGGATATCTGCCAATGGAAATAATGAACGACATGTCCATTAGATTCTATTTACAGCTAATGAGTACAAGCAATATCCTAATGGAGTATCCACTATGTATAACAACAATTCAGAGAGAAATAAAAGAAAAACAAGGTAAAATCATCACAAATATCTCAGAAAGTTTAATAAGTTTATCACATAGTATAAATAAGGTATAATGTGTATCAGAAGGTATAACTAAGGTATAATTATTGAATGACAAACTAAAACTAAAGTATAATCAGTGTTTCAGAAAGTATAACTAAGGTATAATCACTATAAAAGTTTATCTTAAGGTATAACTAATGTATAATTCAAGTATAACTAAAGTTATAATCAATGTAATAGTGTATCTTAATGTATAAATAATGTATAATTAATGTATAAGAAAGTATAACTAAGGCATATAGTGAATCAAAAGGTATAATTAGTGTATCACAACCTAAAACTAAAGTATAATCATTGTGTCTTAATGTATAACTAAGGTATAATTAATGTATCAGAAAGTATAACTAAGGTATAATCATAATAATAGTGTATCTTAATGTATAAGTAAGGTATAATTAATGTATAACTAAGGTATAAATAAGGTATAACTAATGAATAACAGTTTTCTTAAGGTATAACTAATGTATAATTCAAGTATAACTAAAATTATAATCAATGTAATAATGTATCTTAATGCATAACTAAAGTATAATTAATTTATAATAAAATATAACTAAGGCATATTGTGTATCAAAAGGTATAATTAGTGTATAACTAAAGTATAATTATTGTGTCCTGATGTATAATTAATGTATTAGAAAGTATAACTAAGGTATAATCACTATAATAGTGTATCTTAACGTATAACTAAGGTATAATTAATGTATAACTAAGGTATAACTAATGTATAACTAATGAATAACAATTTTCCAAAAAAGTACAACCAGTGTATAACTAAGGTATAATCTGTGTATCACAATGTAGATGTTTTTACTAATGTATAATCAAAGTACCAATTGATGTATAACTAAAGTATAATCATTGTGACTTAATGTATAACTAATGTATAACTAACGTATAACTAATGTATAATAGTTTCACAAAAAGAGTATAACCAGTGTAACACAATGTATAAGTAAGGTATAATCTGTGTATCACAATGTAGAAGTTTTAACTAATGTATAATCAATGCACCTAACATGTAACATTGTGTGTATATATATAATAGGAAGTGAAGAAAAGGAGCACAACAGTAACATGGAAGAATCTGTGTACCAAATAGAGTACAACCAGTACAACACAGAAGGAGAAGATGAAGAAGATGACCATGTAGCTTATATAAGAAATATAACAGAAAGAACAATAGAAGAAATATACATCACAAAACAAGCAAACACAATTACAGGAGGAGAAGAAGACAATGAAATATCAGATGCCAATGTTGACTACATACAAGCTGGACAAATCTGTACAAACAAAAAGACACTCAAAGAAGTGATTAGTCTTTATGCAATAAGAAAAAATTTCCAATTCAAGGTTCAAAAATCCTTTCCAAAACAGTACTTACTACAGTGATTCGATGAACAGTGTACATGGAGATTCAGTACATCAAGGAAAAAAAATATAGAAAGATTCATAATAAGAAAATATGTTGAAAAGCACACATGCAACATCGATGATAGGAATGGTGATAAAAGACAAGCAACAAAGGCACTTATAGCAAGCATCATCAAGAACAAATACATCAGACTGAAAAGAATATACACAACAAAAGATATAGTATATGATATGAAAGAACAAATAGGGGCAAAAATCAATTACCAAAAAGCCTAGCGTTCAAAAGAAGAAGCACTCAAAATAATCAGAGGTTTGCCATCTAAATCATATAATGCTACCAAGCTACCTCTATATGCTGCAAAAAAACAAACCCAGGAACAATAATCATCCTTGAAACAAAAGAAAACAAATTTTTATACCTATTTGTAGCAATGCAAGCTTCAATACAAGGATGGAAACATTGCAAACCAGTTGTTGTTGTTGATGCCACATTCCTCAGAACATGTTACAGTGGAACACTCATCTCAGCCTACACGCAAGATGCTTCAGGTAAAAAAAAAAAAAAAAAGAAAAACCATAATATTGTTATCTTTTGATACTATAATTAAGGTATAATTAAGGTATAATGACTGTAATACTGTATCTTAAATGTATAACTAAATTATAACTAAGGTATAAAATATTGTAACTAAAATATAAGTAAAGTATAAGCAAAATATTGTGTTTTAAGGTATAATTAAATACACTTTTACAGTAATTATATTTTAATTATACCTTAAGATACACTGTTACAGTGATTATACCTTACTTGTACCTTAAGATACACTGTTAGAGTGATTATACCTTAGTTATAACTTAATTATACCCTAATTATACCTTGATACAATTGCTTATTGAAAAAATCCATCCAAACCAGCACCAAAAAGACATATGTGATCCTTTACTTTTCTTAATTGAACTTTCCAAACATGGCTATTAAGTACCCTTACCTTAACTACATTAGACAGATCAACTCTAAATTTACTCACAAACTTCAATCCAACACTCCACCCAAAAATGATACAAGAAATTCACAACCTTAATGAACAGAGAATTTCAAAGAAAGCCTCTGCCGAAAAAAGATAAAAGAAATCCATAATAAAAAAAAGAATAGAGCATTCATATGAAGTTTTGTAAATAAGAAGATGAACTCTTCAATGTAGATAAGATAATGATGCCTAATGGCCATGTTTGGAAAGTCCAATTAAGAAAAGAAAAGGTTCACATTCTCTTTAATGCTGGTTTGAATGAATTCTTTCAATAAGTAACTGCATCAAGATATAATATTGTGTCTTAAGGTATAAATAAATAAAATTTTACAGTAATTATACCTTAGTTATATTTTAATTATACTTTAAGATAAGCTGTTAAAATGATTATAACTTACTTATACCTTAGTTATACCTTATTTATACCTTAAGATTCACTTTTACAAAAATTATACCTTAGTTATACCTTAAGATACATTGTTATAGTGATTATACATTAGTTATACCTTAAGATACATTGTTACAGTCATTATACCTTAATTATACCTTAATTATAACTTAATAATCATTGTATTAGAGTATAATTAAGGTATAATTAAGGTATAATGACTAAAATAGTAGTCAGTTATACCTTGATACACTAATACAATGATCATACCTTAGTTATACATTAACTATACCATAGTTATACACTAATACAATCATTATTAAGGTATAAATAAGGTATAACTAAGGTATAATCAATGTCATAATGATATAACTAAGGTATAAACATTGTAATAGAGTGTCTAAGTTATACCTAAGTTATATCTAAGGTATAACTAAACTATAATAACTGTAATATGTAGTATAAGTAAGGTATAAGTAAGGTATAAGTAAGGTATAAGTAACTGATAACTAAAGTATAAACACTGTAATAGTGTACAACTAAAGTATAATTATGGTATAAAATAATAAACAAAATATTATACTAATATACAACAAACTGATGAATGCAGAGATGATCTTCCCGCTGGCATTTGCAATAGTTGACGGAGGAAATGAAGAATCATGGGAATGGTTTTTCAAACAATTCAAAAACGCTTATGGACAAAGACAAGGAATGGTTATAGTTTTAGACAGACATAAGAGCATAGAAATAGCTTCAAAAACAGTGCTACCAGATGTT
Source organism: Euphorbia tirucalli (assembly GCA_039660915.1). Classification (NCBI taxonomy): domain Eukaryota; kingdom Viridiplantae; phylum Streptophyta; class Magnoliopsida; order Malpighiales; family Euphorbiaceae; genus Euphorbia; species Euphorbia tirucalli. The sequence goes on from CM077639.1 coordinate 22,774,729, forward strand.
CCACATTGTGTTTGTGCATTCCATCTGCTACGAAACCTCAAAATTGAATACAAAAATAACACAAAAGACATGAAGAAATACTTCAACAAAGCAATAAGAGCATACACAATAGAGGAGTCCAATAAGTACATGAATGAACTGGAAAATATCAACAAAAAAATACCAGCATACCTTCAAGACGTTGGGTTTGACAAATAGAGCAGAGTACACTCAACAAACAATAGATACAACATCTTGACATCAAACATTGCAGAATCAATAAACTCTGTCAACAAAGTAGTAAAAGACCTACCAATAATGACTCTAATAGAGTACTTACAAAGCATGCTACAAGATCTCTTCTACAAAAACAGAAGCATTGCACAGGCAACGATGACAATGCTCACACAAAGGCAAAAACAAGAACTGCAAGCAAACTACATACCAGCATTGAAAATGTAGGTTCAAATTCACAACTGATCACTTCTATTATACATTCAATATACACTCCATACACATAATATTGATTACAAAAATGCAGGTAAAACCATCCATAAGTAATCTAGTAACAGTCACAAAAAATGGGATAGATTACATAGTTGACATGAATGAAAAGACATGTACCTGCAATAGATTCCAAATGGATGATCTTCTATGTCCACATGCCCTTGCATACATAAGGAAAATCCACCTCAACACATTGTGAGGGGATGGCGTTTTTAAGGCGCACAACTCTCTCGGAAGGGAGCCTCGATATCAGACAACCCTCCCTCGCATGGGGTTTTTAGAATGGAAATTCGGTTTTGGAAAAGATTAAATTAATTCATAAAAGAATTGAGACCTAAGTCTCGATAGAGTGTGTAGGAGTCACCACCCGACTCAGCTCAATTGGGAAATACAGAGATATAGGTCTAGACAAGTCCCCTATTTCACGTCTAACCAAAATAAAATTTGGCCAATGTTCATAGATGGTATTTTAAATTTCTAAAGTGGATTTTTATTGAATTAAATCACGCAGCGTACACACAAATCAAAATAAAATAAGAAGCAGTGAATAAATAAATAAATTATTACAACCCAATTGAATAAAAAATAAAAACTCTCAACATCACCTTACAAGCGCCTAAAATACACGAATGATATAGAAAATTACAATCGCCTAAAAAAACACGAATTAAGCTATTAATTACATCCAAAATGAAAAATAAGAATAAACAAAAAGCTGCTATAAGCACCGAAATTTTACTTTTCAAAAAAAAAGGAGGAGAAGGGTCATACGACTGTAATGTTGGAGCAGGTGCAGAAGCCCATACCTCTGCAGCAGAAAATGAAGGAAAAGAGGTGGCGCAATTAATGCTCCGGGATGGATAGGTAGCAAGAGGAAATCAGAGGATAAAAAGAAGAAAAAAGGAGGGGAGAGGGACCAACTTTGGATTCTGGTTTTAGTGAGAGAAATTTAGAGAGAAAGAGAGATAAAGAGGTGGAAGAGAGAAAAATACAAAAAGCCCAACTTTCTTCCCTTTTTTTTTCTTTTGATTCTCAACATTAGGATTAAAATTTGCTAGAAATCCTTAGGTTAATCACTTAACACTCCAAACAAATCAAAATCTCGGATTTAAATCATCAGAATCCCAAGCATTTTGGTTTTTTAGACACAAAGCTTTCAACCTCAATCTCAAGGAAGAGGAGTAAATCTCAGTGGATTGGAGCGATGCTAGGGGTTAAAACGACTTGGATAAGCTTCTAAAAGGTAGGCACTCCCTTTTCCTTTCACTCTTTTCTGCTTTCTGGGTGCTGGATATGATTTTTGTGCATTTTTGCCTTATTTCTGCGTTTCTGCTTCTGGAAATCAAGAACAGTCGCACGACTGTTCTTGGATTTGATGAACAGTCGTACGACTGTATATACAGTCGTACCAGTGTTCTTGATTTCCAGGTTGTTTTTCTTTCATCTCGAATCAAATAAAATTTTGGCGAGATTCTGACTATGGGTCGCTTACAATCGCACGACTGTAACCCATATTCCAGAATCAGAATTTCCCTTTTTATTCCAAAAATTTCCAAAAATTCTATAAAAATTCAGAAAATCCCAAAAATCATCAAAATGAATTTTGTTGTGTGCATTCACGACCATAGATTCAATTTCCAGTAAAATTGCATTTAGAATAATGCCACGACGGAGACCTCGTTCTCCCGAAAACCGACTCACCTCACATGTAAAAAATGTATGTAAACTGGCAAAATGGTTTTCAAAACGAATTTCGCACAAAACCAAAAATATATGGACGTTTCAAAATGTTTTCTAGGTCTAACCGGGCCGGCTAGCTGAGCCAACCCGGTTATCCCCTAAATGCATGCCCCCCAATTCTTGACTTCCCATTCTGTCATGTTTGAGTCCAATTTATGGCATGCTATGTATATTCTGCTAACCCTCTGTTTTGCAGCTTTTTATTTTATTTTCAATGTATTTTGATAAAATTAATCGTGTATATTAGGCGATTGTAATATTTTTAGATAAATCGTGTATATTAGGCGCTTGTAAAGTGAGGCGAGAGTTTTCCATTTTTATTCAATTGGGTTGTATAATAGGCCTCTGTTATTCTTTTGTTTAACTTGAATGTATGACTTTATTTCTCGTAATATATTTCTTGCATTTTGCTTTAGCATCGGATGATTAAAATAAACTAATTGGAGTTAGAGAAAGATAATAAAGCAAATTAAATATCGTAATATAAACTGTAAAGTGAAAGCAAGCTAGAGGTCAAGTAAGTTATTTACCCGAACCCTAAATCTTTGGATTAGGTACAGTAGCCGGCCCTCGGTAGAGAGCTGTACCGGAATTCCCGGATGAGCTGATCCGGGTGGCGACTCTGTCACTGATCTCGGGATTTAAGTTTCGAGGTCTTTAAGTTAAAAAACAGGAAAATGTTTTCTAAAAAAGGATTTCCAAATTAAATCAATAAGTTTTCCCAACTCAACATAAACAAAACCCGTTTTCCACAAAATTCACAAAATCTCAATCAAATTTCTTCTCTTTTCTTTTTTCCCTGGTTCGCTTCGCTACGTTCTGCATTTTAAGATTGTCCGCTCATAGCTGCAAAACAAATGGTTAGCACAATTTATAGCACGCCATAAATAGAACTCAAATTAGACGGAATGGGATTTTAAAGAGTTCGGGGGCATGCAATAGGGGGATAACCAGGTCGGCTTGCCTAGCCGGCCCAATTAGACCTGGAAACCAGTTTTGAAATGTCCCTGTATTTTTGTTTTGTGAGAAAATCATTTTGAAAAGATTTTCTTTTTCCAGTTTACTTTAATTTAGCATGTGAGATGGGTCGGTTTTCGAGAGATTCGGGTCTCTGTCGTTGCGTTGTTCTAAATGCAATAACATCAAAAATAAAATATAAGGTCGCGAATGCACACAACAAAATTCATTTTTGATGATTTTCTGATTTTTCTGAATTTTTATGATTTTTGGGAATTTTTAGGGATTTTTCTGGAAATTCTGCTCCTGGACTAGAATTACAGTCACCCGACTGTAATTACAGCCGTACGACTGTAACTACAGTCATACGACTACAATTACAGTCGTGCAACTGTAGATAATCCAGATGCAGAAAATCGCTAAAATTGTTTAAAATAAACTAATAGCCGTGTGAAATCAAGAACACTCGTACGACCATATATACAGTCGTGCCACTGTTCTTGGTCACAAGAACAGTCGTACGGCTGTTCTTGTTTTCCAGAATCAACAAACCGGAATGAGTTTTATGCACAAAATCACATCAGAACTCCCAGAAAAAGCAACAAAATGAAGGTTTGAGGTACAATTACCTTTGTGGCGCTGATCCACCGTAGGTTTGACCGCTGGAAACACCTTGATCGACTCCAAATTGCTTCTTTTTCCTTGTGTACTAAGGTTCCAAAAGTTGTCCAAAATTCTCCAAAATGTCACGGACTTTAGTGGATTTGAGGCCTGAAATTGATTTAATTTAGTGTGCCAAGTTTTAACTTATGAATTCTAATAGATTTTAAACTTTAACACTCAAGAATTAAAAGAAAAAAAGGAGAAAAAGATGATGCTTAGTTGGTTTTCTTTCTTTTCCTCTCCTTTTCCCTTCTCTTCTTTCTCTCAATTTTTCTCCCTACAATCTGCCAAAATCCCAACAGTCAAAAGCCCCTCTTTCTTCCTCTCTTTCTCCCTTTTATTTCTGCTTTCCTTCTCCTCAAAACCGGGCATTAATTGCCCTTCAAATCACCCCTATTTTTTATTTTTAAGGTATGGGCTTCTGCTACCTGCTCCACATTTATAGTCGTACGACTATAACTACAGTCGTGTGACACTATTTTTTTTAAGTCTGGAAAATTCTGGCGCTTACACACATATAATTACTGCTCCCATTACTTCACAAAACAAAAAAAAAATGTTAGTAACTTATGAAGGAATAATATACCCAATGCCGTCAAAAGATATGTGGGACATACCTTAAGAGATAAGGGATCAGAAACTCAATCCATCAGAAGCAAAACAAAAAGCCGGAAGTCCAAGAAAACAGAGATTCAGAGCAGCTTGGGAAAGAAAAACAAACATGAAAGTAAAATGTGGAACTTGTGGAAATCCAGGCCATAACAAGAGAACATGTGGAGGAGCAAAACAATGCTTAACTAAGTGTTGTATTGAATAAAAATTACATTATACTTGCACTTTTTCATTCAATAAACGCTACATTTCAAATGTAAAAACTATATAAAAAATGAAAACAAAATCTAAAAATGTATAAACTCTGTATATGTAAAAAATAAAAAATACAAAAACATCATAAGAAAAAATACTTCACTCATCCAATGGATGCAAATATTCATTATCACTTTCTTTTTCCTCTTGATTCCTCAATAATCCATGGTTGTACAGCGAAATTGCCAACCTTGTCCTATGAGCTTTAACATCAAATGGATCTGGAAAAGGCTTTTGATCTATGAGATACTCAGCAAGGCTCAAAACAAAAACTCCACAATCACTGAAGAAAAAGGTATAATCAGGGTATCAGTAACCATATAAAATGTATAATCAATAAACACAATATCATAAGATATACTCAATGCATAAAAATGCTTAAATAATGTGTAACTAAGTTATAACTAAGGTCAAACACTTTTACAAAAGGTATAAGCAAGGTATAATCATTTGTATCACAATGTATAACTAAGGAATAACTAAGGTATAATCATTAAAATAGTGTATTTTAAGATATAACTAATGTATAATCAATTTGATAGTGTATCTTAAGGTATAATTAAAGTATAACAAAGGTATAATCATTTTATTAGTGTAGTTTAAGGTATAATTGAGGTGTAACTAAGGTATAATCAATATAATAGTGTATCTTAATATATAACTAAGATATAATCACTGTAATAGTATATCTTAAGGTATAACTAAGGTATAATTGAGATATAACTAATGTATAATCCCTGTAATAGTATATCTTAAGGTATAACTAAGGTATAATTAAGGTATATCTAAGGTATAATCAATGTAATAATGTATCTTAAGGTATAATTGAGGTATAACTAAGGTATAATCATTGAATAGTGTATCTTAAGGTATAATTAAGGTATAACTAAGGTATAATCACTGTAATAGTGTATCTTAAGGTATAATTAAGGTATAATCATTGTATCATAATGCATAACTAAGGTATAACTAAGGTATAATCAGTATAACAGTGTATCGTAAGGTATAATTAAGGTATAACTAAGGTATAACTAACGAATCAGAAAGTATAACCAAGGTATAATCAGTTTATCACAAAGGATAACTCATGTATAATCCTTGTATTAAAAGGTACAGCTGACGTATAATGAAAATATAACAAAAAGAAAAAAAAACACACCAGTCAATCTGCTGAGGTACTCCTTCAACAATTTCCACTTCGAGAGGACGTAGAGCATTCCAACTCTATACACATCAGATTCCATAAGATCAACCCTGCTACCGAGAATTGACCATTGATGCAGAAAGTATGGAAGTTTAACAACATACTGATTAGCGCCTTCAGGAGTGGAATCAGCACTACGTCTACCCAAATAAGAATCGTAGATGAACAGTTTCCTCAACCTCAAGCAAAACCTTCCCAACACCCAATGATTTTGTCCAACATGAATCGGCATCAACACTTCATCTACATTAGACCATGCCTTCGCGGTCCAAATATCAACGCCCATCATGAAACTGGTGATGACATCATCAAATCTTATGTGTTGAAATACCTCACCAGTCCCAAGAGTATTATCCACAAGTCCAAACATATACTTCACTCTAGCATCAACCTCATATCAATAGTTGTGAAGTTATATGTTATCCAATCACAGTATTTGCCCTTCTTCCTCATATATCATTTATAAGTATAACCAGTGATTATACAATATATAACTAAGGTATAAACTGTGTATAATCAGTGTATACATAACAAAATAACAAACTAAAGATATAACTAAGATATAATCACTGTACCAGAAGGTATAACCAAGTTATAATCACTACACCAGAAGGTATAACTAAGGTATAATTAGTGTATAACTAAAGTATAATACTTGTATAATCAGTGTATCATTAACAAATATAAAAAAAAAATTGTATAAGTAATGTATAAAAATGTATAACTCATGTATAATCAAAATAATAGTGCATCTTAATGTATAACTAAAGTATAAATAATGTATAATCAATATAATAATCCCTCTTAATGTATAAGTAATGTATAACTAAAGTATAATTAATGTATAACTAAGGTATAATCACTATAATAATATATCTTTAGGTATAATTAATGTATAACTAAAGTATAATCACTCTAGTAAATATATCTTAAAGTATAAGTAAGGTATAATCAATGTATTACAAAAATATAAACAAGTTATAAGAAACAAAATACTTACAATGCTACTTAAATACTCACCAGGAGTATACAATTCAAGAAACAAAGTCTTTGAATCAATTGAACCAACACCATAACGGAAAGGTGGACTTATCAAATTATTCTTGGGAGCATACTAGTTGTTCCTTGTACTGGAAAAGAAAAAAAACCAAAGGAAACAACATAAATAAAAAATACAAAGAAAAAAAAAACAACTTAATTATTCTTGTTAATAAAGAGGATGAAATCACTAGTAAGTTGATGATCACTAGGATACTCCCCTAACTCACACAAATCATCTAAAACAAATGATCCACGAACAGGCTTCAAAACAACCTTCTCATCAGACCCACATTTAGTAGTATACAGTGAAGAAACCGCACGACCACCAACCCTCTTCCTTCTTTTATAAATCCCCTTCTTCGCAATTTCATCATCAATAACCATAATATCATCATCCTAAAAAAGCAAGAAAACAATAAGAAAGATAAACACCACATAAACAAAACAACAAAAAAACAAAAAAACACATACGCACATCTTTGATAGAATATACTCTCTTATAACTCTCAACTTCAAGTTGATCCAAAATATCAGGATCAATAAAGTCTAAGAAACATATAGAACCAATACCCTATAATATGTAATGAGTAAAGTCAGAAATGTAATCAATATATTCAAAGTATAAGAGGGTTTAGATAATGTATAACTAATGTATTAGTGTATAATACAACATATAATCAAAGTATAAAATCAGAAATACAAAAATAAATATTACAAAACACACAAAAAAAAGGAAGGACAAAAAAATCATAAAAACGAAAAACATACAGCCTCTTTAAGCTTTTCAAGAGCAACAACAGCTTCATGCTCTCTCTTATTACTTCCAGCAGCTACTGTGTCAGCCTTTTCATCTTCCACAGAATCCAATTTTCCAACATTAGCTACTTCATTATTTTCAGCAAAAACAGAACCCTCCTTATTAACAACAGGACTATTTAAACTAATGCCATCACCTTCACCAACATTCTCCTTATGAAAAACATCAGGAATCTCTAAATGATCACCCAAAGACAACACAACTTCATCAGCAATCGCAGTTATTGCATCAAAGTTACCTAGTACAATCAAACTCAGGCTCATTCATTGTGATTGGTGGAAAAACAGGAGGTTTATACACAACTATTGCCCTCTCTGTCACCACATTGTCAAAAGTGAAACTTTCTTCATTAATATCCTTTTTATCTTCAAAATCCATACCATCAGTCTTCACCTCCCCTTCCACAACAACATCATTATCATCCATATCAACATTATCATCCTTATCCTCCTTATTCTCACCCTTATCCTCCTGTGCTTGACTATCAACATACTGCAAAAGAAAAAAAAACAAATATATAAATAAATGTATAAACAAAGTATTTAAATGTATAAAAAAATTGTATAACTGAAGTATAATGGGTGTATCACAAAGTATAACTATTGTGTAAACAGAGTACCAAAAGGTATAATCACTATATTATTGTATCTTAATGTATAAATAAGGTATAATAACTATATTAGTTTATTTAAAGGTATAAATAAAGTATAATAAGTGTATCAGTAAGTAAAACTAACATCTCATATATAACAAAATGTATAATCAAACTATAAAAAGGTATAAGCAATGTATAAAAAGGTATAATAAGTGTATAATCAGTGTATCATTAACAAATATAACAAAAAAAAAATTATAATTAAGGTATAACTAAGGTATAAACACTGTAATAGTCTATCTTAAAGTATAATTATGGTATAACTAAGGTATAATTACTCTAATAGTGTATTGTAAGGTATAATTAAGGTATAACTAAGGTATAATCAATGTAATAGTGTATCTTAAGGTATAATTAATGTATAACTAAGGTATAATCAATGTACAACTAAGGTATAATCATTGTAATAGTGTATCTTAGATATAATTAAGATGTAACTAAGGTATAATCACTGTAATAGTGTATATTAAGGTATAACCAAGTTATACTTAGGATATAATTAATGTATAACTAATGTATAGTCAATGTGATAGTGTATATTAAGGTATAATTAAGGTATAACTAACGTATAATCAGTATAATAATGTATCTTAAGGTATAACTAATGTATAATCATTGTATCATAATGTATAACTAAGGTATAAAAAATGTATAAATAACGTATCAAAATGTATAACCAAGGTATAATCAGTTTATCACAAAGCATAACTCATGTATAATCCTTGTATTACAATGTATAACTAACGTATAATGAAAATATAACAAGAAAATGTATAATTAAAGACATCAAAATACGTATAGTAAGATAGTGATGCTCAATTTACTAACCTCATCATCCATAGTATTATCCTCATCAGATACATCAAAATCACCATCACTCTCATCACTCTAATCAGTCGAATCCTTGACATCCTCATTAAAAACAGTCTGGAAAAAACAAAAGTTAATCAAAAAAATAAAGATATAATAAAAACAGCTATAACCAAAGAATAATAAAAGATATAATAACTGTATAAGAAAGGTATAATCAAAAAATAAGAACAAAAAAAACCTTATTCAAAAAGTCCCTTGAAGTTTCCTTTAAAAAACGAAAAATAAAAAACAAAAGTTGAAATATATATATATATATATATATATATATATATATATATATATATATATATATATATATATATATATATATATATAAGAGCATAAGTAAACAAAAAATACCAGTTTATCAACACGGCTGCTGATATCATCCAACTTCTGAATAACTAAACCAAATTGTTGCTCAACATATTTCCTCAACAATGCAATCTTAGATAAAACAGCTCCTTGACTATAAGCCTGAGATTGAGAAAAAGAACCTTTTAAATCATCATCATCCACATCAACATTATCCTGTACATGGTCACAATCACCTTCTTCCATATCAGCCTCAATGTGCTTATCATCACTATCACCATCAACTTCATCTATTTTAACCAAATTTTGCAAAGAAAGGTCCCTTTTCACATAAAAATTTCCTAAAGAAAGCTCCTCAATCTCCTCATTAGTAGCACATATATTTTTTAATCCCAACTAAAAAAAATAAGAAAAAAGTTATAACTAAGGTATAATTTGTGTATCACAAGCAATAACTAAAGTATAACAAAGTTAAAATTAAGGTATAATTAATGTAATAGTGTATCTTAAGGTATAATTAAGGTATAACTAAGGTATAATTACTGAAAAAGTGCATCTTATGGTATAATTAAGGTATAACTAAAGTATAATGATTGTAATAGTGTATCTTAAAGTATAACTAAGGTATAAGTAGGGTATAATTAAAGAATAACTAAGGTATAAATAAGCTATAATTACCATAAAAGTGTATCTTAAGGTATAATTAAGGTATAACTAAGGTGTAATCAATGTAATAGTGTCTTTTAAAGTATAAAAAATGTATAACAAAGGTATAATTAATGAATAAGTGAGGAATAACATATGCTTTTGGTCGACTTGTTGAATAAAAGTTTGTCTAATTTTTCTATGCAGAACTCCTCAACATAAGTTCGCTAATTAAAGACCCTTGGAAGAAAATTTGCAGCCTTCTGACTAATAACTCTGTCACATATTAGTCTACTGCATGCAGGACAAACCTCATAAAACCATAACTGGAAAAAAAATCGGACAACCCTCAACCTGATAAGACTTGGGCTTTGATCTAGAAATTCCAGTCTTCTTTAAAGAAAAAATGGTTGCATCACAAGACTCGCAACCCCATGCAGCCTTCACGTAATCACCTGACTCTACGACATCATTATAATATCTAGGAATAGATTTCGAAAAATCTATCCCCATTAGGTAGAAACTACTAAAATATACTAGTGCAATCTTAAGGCAATCTTCAGCAGAATCATCATTAAAAACATTAGAATCCTTCTTCAGCACTGCTTCAACATCTTTCTTCTTCACCTCACTCTTATTAGCAAAATAACGGGAAAGTAATCGAGAACCCACACCAATGGAACAAAGAACAAAATCATCATCAGCAAATGGTTTCAAACCAGAAATCAACAAAAAATCTTCAACACCAAACCTCAACTCAATACCAGCAACCTCAACAACAATGGAATTCCTCTTGATAAATCTCCCGTAGTAGTAAAGAATGGATCAGCTGCTTTGTAACCCTCAAAATTGACAAATCCAAGAAATAACCAAATATGGTTTCCTTAAACATCTTAATAACTTGTTCAGGAAGATTTAATTTCAAGAATGTCAACAAATCATAATCAGAAAAAACAGAAACACGGCTTCCCCAATACTCGCGTTTCTTATAAATAGGCCTATCACTCTAAAAAATGTAATAAAAATATATGAAAAAATGTATTATAAAAATATAAACAATAGGAATAAAACATATACCATTAACAAAATAAGAAACTAAGGTATAAGTAATTTATAAACAATGTATAACTAAGGTATAACCAGTGATTATACAATATATAACTAAGGTATAAACTGTGTATAATCAGTGTATACATAACAAAAATAACAAACTAAAGATATAACTAAGATGTAATCATTGTACTAGAAGGTATAACCCAGGTAAGTAATTAAAAAATATAACTAATGTATAATTACTGAAAAATTTTATCTTAAGGTATAATTAAGGTTTAACTAAGGTATAATTACTGAAAAAATGCATCTTAAGGTATAATTAAGGTATAACTAAGGTATAAACAATGTAATAGTGTCTGTTGAGGTATAAAAAAAGCATAACAAAGTCAAAATCAATGTATAATCATTGTAATAGTGTATCTTAAGGTATTACTAAGGTATAACTAAGGTATAATTACTGTAAAAGTGAATTTTAAGGTATAATTAAGGATAAGTAATGTATAATCACTATAATAATGTATAAGTAGGGTATAATCAATGTGTAACTAGTCTGTCAGTAACAAAATAACAAACTAAGGTATAAGTAATGTATAAACAATGTATAACTAAAGGATAAACAAGTTATAATCACAATATCAGTAAGTAAGCTATAATTAGTGTATAATCAGTGTATCATTAACAAATATAATGATTATAACTTGGTTATACCTTCTAGTACAATGATTACATCTTAGTTATATCTTTAGTTTGTTATTTTTGTTATGTATACACTGATTATACACAGTTTATACCTTAGTTATATATTGTATAATCACTGGTTATACCTTAGTTATACATTGTTTATAAATTACTTATACCTTAGTTTCTTATTTTGTTAATGGTATATGTTTTATTCCTATTGTTTATATTTTTATAATACATTTTTTCATATATTTTTATTACATTTTTTAGAGTGATAGGCCTATTTATAAGAAACGCGAGTATTGGGGAAGCCGTGTTTCTGTTTTTTCTGATTATGATTTGTTGACATTCTTGAAATTAAATCTTCCTGAACAAGTTATTAAGATGTTTAAGGAAACCATATTTGGTTATTTCTTGGATTTGTCAATTTTGAGGGTTACAAAGCAGCTGATCCATTCTTTACTACTACGGGAGATTTATCAAGAGGAATTCCATTGTTGTTGAGGTTGCTGGTATTGAGTTGAGGTTTGGTGTTGAAGATTTTTTGTTGATTTCTGGTTTGAAACCATTTGCTAATGATGATTTTGTTCTTTGTTCCATTGGTGTGGGTTCTCGATTACTTTCCCGTTATTTTGCTAATAAGAGTGAGGTGAAGAAGAAAGATGTTGAAGCAGTGCTGAAGAAGGATTCTAATGTTTTTAATGATGATTCTGCTGAAGATTGCCTTAAGATTGCACTAGTATATTTTAGTAGTTTCTACCTAATGGGGATAGATTTTTCGAAATCTATTCCTAGATATTATAATGATGTCGTAGAGTCAGGTGATTACGTGAAGGCTGCATGGGGTTGCGAGTCTTGTGATGCAACCATTTTTTCTTTAAAGAAGACTGGAATTTCTATATCAAAGCCCAAGTCTTATCAGGTTGAGGGTTGTCCGATTTTTTTTCCAGTTATGGTTTTATGAGGTTTGTCCTGCATGCAGTAGACTAATATGTGACAGAGTTATTAGTCAGAAGGCTGCAAATTTTCTTCCAAGGGTCTTTAATTAGCGAACTTATGTTGAGGAGTTCTGCATAGAAAAATTAGACAAACTTTTATTCAACAAGTCGACCAAAAGCATATGTTATTCCTCACTTATTCATTAATTATACCTTTGTTATACATTTTTTATACTTTAAAAGACACTATTACATTGATTACACCTTAGTTATACCTTAATTATACCTTAAGATACACTTTTATGGTAATTATAGCTTATTTATACCTTAGTTATTCTTTAATTATACCCTACTTATACCTTAGTTATACTTTAAGATACACTATTACAATCATTATACTTTAGTTATACCTTAATTATACCATAAGATGCACTTTTTCAGTAATTATACCTTAGTTATACCTTAATTATACCTTAAGATACACTATTACATTAATTATACCTTAATTTTAACTTTGTTATACTTTAGTTATTGCTTGTGATACACTAATTATACCTTAAGGTATAATTAAGGTATAACTAAGGTATAAACAATGTAATAGTGTCTGTTGAGGTATAACAAAAGCATAACAAAGTCAAAATCAATGTATAATCATTGTAATAGTGTATCTTAAGGTATTACTAAGGTATAACTAAGGTATAATTACTGTAAAAGTGAATTTTAAGGTATAATTAAGGATAAGTAATGCATAATCACTATAATAATGTATAAGTAGGGTATAATCAATGTGTAACTAGTCTGTCAGTAACAAAATAACAAACTAAGGTATAAGTAATGTATAACTAAAGGATAAACAAGTTATAATCACAATATCAGTAAGTAAGCTATAATTAGTGTATAATCAGTGTATCATTAACAAATATAACAAAAAAAAGGTAAAAGTAAGGTATAAAAAAATGTATAACTAATGTATAATCAATCTAATAGTGTATCTTAATGTATAACTAAGGTATAACTAAGGTATAATAAGTGTATAATCAGTGTATCATTCACAAATTAAGGTATAAATAAGGTATAACAAAGGTATAATCAAATTAATAGTGTTTCTTAAGGTATAATTAAGGTATAGTTACTGAAAAAGTGCATCTTAAGGTATAATTAATGTATAACTAAGGTATAAACAATGTAATAGTGTCTGTTGAGGTATAACAAAAGCATAACAAAGTAAAAATCAACGTATAATCATTGTAATAGTGTATCTTAAGGTATAACTAATGTATAATTACTGTAAAAGTGAATCTTAAGGTATAATTAAGGTATAACTAATATATAATCACTATAATAATGTATAAGTAGGGTATAATCAGTGTGTAACTAGTCTGTCAGTAACAAAATAACAAACTAAGGTACAAGTAATGTATAAACAATGTATACTTAAGTATAAACAAGTTACAATCACAATATTGGAAGGTATAAGTAAGGTATAATCAGTGTATAAAAAAGTATAATAAGTGTATAATCAGTGTATCATTAACAAATATAACAAAAAAAGGTAAAAGTAAGGTATAAAAAATGTATAACTAATGTATAATCAATATAATAGTGTATCTAAATGTATAACTAAGGTATAATCAATGTAATAGTGCATATTAATGTATAATTAAAGTATAATTAATGTCTAAGTAAGATATAATCACTATAATAATGTATCTTTAGGTATAATTAAGGTATAACTAAGATATAATCAGTGTAAAAACAGTATAATAAGCCTATAATAAGTGTATAATCATTATAGTAGTATATCTTAAGGAATAACTAAGGTATAATAAACGTAATAATGTATCTTAAGTTATGATTAACGTATAATTAAGGTATAACTAAGGTATAATCACTGTATAGTATATCTTAATGTATAACTAAGGTATAATTAAAGTATAACTAAGGTATAACTAATGTATAATAGGTGTATCACAATGTATAATTAATGTATAATCAGTGTATAACAAAAGTATAAACTATGTTTAATCAATCAATCATAAAAAAAAAAACAATAAAAAAAAACCCTAAGATATAAGTAAGGTATAATCAGTGTACAAATAATAAAAAAATCAGTAGTTTAAACACACCCGGAAAACAGAAATAACAAACTATAAATACAGGATAAATTTAAAATCATAAATGACACAAAAACTTACCACAAGCTTTTCAGAAACAACATCGTCTCTGGATTTTCCCTTAACAGCACCATCCTTCGTGTTTCCCTTAAAAACAACAAGCTACTTCTTAACAGAAACATTCCTACCCTTCTGAGAATCAGTGTTTTTAGTACCCTTCATCATTTTATACAATATATCACTGCAAAACAAAACTACAAAATCACAAAAAAAAAAAAAAAAAAAAATCAACACATGCAAAAAAAAAAAAAAAAATCCTAAATGAACGTAAAACAATACTTAGAAAAATGATGAACCACAAACAAAAATCACAAAACAAATGATGAACAAACCCACGAACCACAAAAAAGAAAATGATGAACAACCACAACAGTAGAAAGATCGAAGAAAGAAGGAAGAAGGAAACTGAAAAACACGATTACCACTAACCAAACAAGAAGCAGAAATGAGATAATACAAAAAGGCAAACAAAACAAATGTAAAACGTAGAAAAGAAAAACGTAACCGCAAAACGTAAATAAATAAATAAATAAATAAACGTATTTCAGTAAATAAGAAAACGTAAGTCCAAAAACAAAAGCCCAAAACGAGCGTATATGTGACAATTTCCCTAATATGTATAGGTTACATATTTAATTTGAGTTATCGGGTTAATGAACTTTATGGTTGAAGCCTAATGGTATAAATCCTGTAAGACTAGACTTTATTTTAATCTATTAATTTATTACCATATGATAAATAAATTAAAGAATAAAATAAAACTAAATTAAATAAAGCTATTTAATTATCTAGTTAATAATATTAGAATTAAAAATGACTATTATTTTGATTTATCTATATTTCAAATTAAGGATTTTATGATTAGAAAATCCTAACTAAAAAATAAAAGATAAATGAAATAAAATACCTAAATCTATTCTAATTAAAACTAACTAATTAGTCTCCAATTCTTTCCTAATTACTACATCAGTATTGGGCCAAGGGAGATTATCAGTTAGCATTTTGGCTATTACTTATTTTGATGGGATTGTAATTACGGCCAAGATATACAAATTGACTTGGAAAAAAAGTTTAGCTTTTCCCCTTTTCATTCGGCCAGTGCTTATTGATTGCAAGAAAATTCAGCCACTAATTACATCAATTGATTGGCAAGGAATTTTCGGCAGAGCGTGGTCTTGGGAAAGGATAGCTCATCGTTCTGGTGCTATCATACATGTGAAGAAACTATGTGGGCTTTAAAAGTGTTGGGCTTGACTGGATGAGTGAGTATATAAGTGGGATTGAACACAAAACCAATTGGCTTGTATTAAGGCCCAATCTACACCACTTATATACTACTCTTTGCTCTTACATATTTATGATGTGAGATTCATTCCTCAACATCTCCAACACTCTCCCTCAAGTGCAACTGGGCCTGGACCAGTTTTCACTTATCAAACATTCCTTGGCCGATATCCTTTGAAGTCCAAGGTCATCAACGGGTCTAGTTTTCACTACTAGCCCAAACTCCACCAGGATTTTGAACACGGACCCAAGATCTTTTCGGCTGTTAGGCCTTCCTCTACTCTGATACCATGAAAAACTCCGTGGGCCTTGAGAGTGCTGGGCTTGACTAGATGAGTGAGCATATAAATGGGGTCGAGCCCATGTAACACAAAATCAATTGGCTTGTATTAAGGCCCAATCTACACCACTTATATACTACTCTTTGCTCTTACATATTTCTGATGTGGGATTCATTCATCAACATCTCCAACAATGTGCTCAATCGATAGGCTTCCATGTCTATAAGGGTAGAGATCCTTCGCGTATTAGCAAGGGCATATTCAATCTACTGCGTGGACGGTATATGTATGAATTTAACATCTTTCTGGTTGATTCGGTTTGTTTGTTCTATAGTCTATGTGTATAACGATTCGTTTTGGATGCATAAAAGTTTTTTGTTTACACCGGGATGAATCCCAACAGTCAAAATCTTCGAACATAGTTTAAATCTAAATGTTATAAGCCATTTAAGCAAAAATCAAATAAATTTGAAAATCCACTTGAATTCCCCTATATCATCGAAAATCAATTACAATTAAAAAATTAGTATTCTCCATAATACAATGATTAATCCAATACAACATAACGGAGATTAAATAATTATCTCCAATTTTGATTAATCCAATACAACATAACGTAGATTAAATAATTATCTCCAATTTGATCTTGGCTGTGGGTAGCATTAGTGACAGAAAAAGTAGGAGCATCTATACTCGATAGCAAAGGATCATTTAGATTAATTCGTTAATATGAAATTAGCATTAATTTGATTGAACAAGAATTAAATTCACCTAGTTTCGGTGGTGATATCGATCTTTGAACCGTGGAAGTATTAGAATCTGAAGTAGGCTCTTGAGTTTGAGCAACTGTAAATCCAGTGATAAGAGGTGGCAGAGCTAAGAACGTTGGATCGATCATTTGATGGTGGGAAGGAGCAAATTGGAAGGAGGTGAGAACCGAAGTTATGAGTAGGATCAGAGAAATCAGAAGGAAATGGAAGGAATGAGTTACCAGAGAAGGAAAAACTTGAGTTGAGATCCTGATGGAATTCTAAAAAGCAAAGACAAACATAGAGAGAAATGAGAGAGATGAGTGTTCTTTTGATGAGATTTTGTAAGCTGTTGGATTTGTTTTATGGTATTCATGGAGACGGTTAGTGCACTCTCCATTTTCTTCACTTTATGCGTCCGTCCACATCAAATAGAAGGACTAAAACTTAATTTAGCCAACATCACGAGACTAAGTGGATAAACTCTAAGTTTAGAGGGATAATACTTCATGCATCCGTCCACGTCAAATAGGAGGAAACATCATGGGGCTAAGTGGACAAACTTTAAGTTCAGAGGAATAGTAGGTATCTGGTGCCAAATTGAGGAGGCAAATTATGTACAAGGCCTTTTTGAAATGACCAATAGAGTTCACAAAACTTATCTTCCTTTGCTACAAAGTCATACAAAAATTTCTTCTGTTTAGAAATATTTGCTTTTGCTTTCTTCTTAGAATCGAACTTCTAATTGGAAGAAGTGATATGAGCAAAATCTGGATTAACAAAAATAGACTCTTTTGGTGTTTCAACTCTTTGTAACATTTAATAAGCTACACTCATGCTAGGTAATGGCTTCATCGATAAAACTTGATTTTTAACAGCATCATACTCAACATTAAGTCCAGCTAGAAATTGCATTAAGTGATCTTCTGTTGGAATTCTTCCAGTGCAAAACAAAAATTAAAATCGCAGCGGAAGCTATTTGGCCTTGAACTCGAATTCGTTCCAGGATCAAATTAAACAGATTATGGAATAAGAAACAAGAAGACTCCACTAGAAAGCGATTTAAATCATGCTTATGTCGTTCCTGCAATAGAGATTGAATTAAATTCTTGCTTTGCACTACGAATCTCCATCCTCACACACACAGATGCCTACCGAACGAATCACATGATAGCGTCGGACGAAGGACAGAGCTACACTAAAAACCTATGTTGGCCGAATTCCTCCCCTGGAATTGTGGAGGCTGAAATTTCTTAGGGCTAGTTTGGTAGGGCTGTTAGTGAAAGTGCTGTCGGGGAAAGGGCTGTCAGGGAAAGGGCTGTTAGGGAAAGTACTGTTTGGGAAAGCTGTTAAGTGTTTGGTAATAATTTTATAGAAATAGTTTTATTCTTAAAAGCAGTTTGTGTAGTGTTTGGTAAAACTGTTTATAAAAGTGCTGTTGATATATAAAATGACATAAAAGGACATATATAATATAAATTAATTTTTACTTAATTTAATTAATTAAATAATATTAGAAATTAATAATTTCTTTCATACACATTGAATAAAAAAAATTATTTTACATATTTATTTGTATATTATTATGTATTAATAATTTTTTTTATTAATCTCCATATCACATAAAAAAAACGACATATTTATTTTAATTGAAAGATACTAATATAAAGTAACAATTTTTATACTAATCATTCATACATATATAATAAGTTAATAAAAAAATTGATCAATACACGATTGTTGCTAATTTAACTGTGCCATCAAAGAAAAAGCAATCTCATCACGAATAGAAACCATTTCTATAACCCTTCTATTACTAGAATTCTCCTGAGATAAAGCATCACCGCTCATTTCAACCAAAAGCAATTAGTTGCTGGCTATATATGTTAATTGGATTGGAATTGAAATCTTTTCTTTTCTCAAGAGTACCCACCTCGTCTCTCAACTAATTTTATATAATATATCAATTATGTATATATTAATTTTACATCAATATGCTACATATACTTTCTTGTGAAATGCCAAAATGTTTAATTTTATGATGAAATTACATTAATTCTACTACTTTTGTATTTTTAATTTTTGTTAATTACTTAAAATCCAGTCAAATATCAACTTATATATAAACTTTAGGATACAAGTTTCGAATATTCAAATTCTGAGCTTAAATTTGATTATCCTTTCCTCTAAAATACCCATCAATATTGAAAATTGAATTAAAGTTAATTGCTCCTGCAATATCAACTATACAAGTACTGGCCTTCTGTTAATTTTTGTTTCAAAAGCAACTACTGAAGCATTCTCATTCTCAATATGAAAGACAGATTACAATGTTACAAGTTTTAAGATCACTAAACATGAAGAATTACATGAAAATTTGAGGCATTTTATTACCAAAAAACAAAAAATGACTATGGAGCTAGTTCTTTGGTATGTTTTTTTCCAACAATCTTAGCTGGTGCTATTCGTAGAAGATTTCCAAGTTTACCAGGAAGAGCACCTTTGATCATCGTAACCCGCAGATCGCTATCAATGTTAACAATCTTGAGCTTTCTGATCTTTGTTTTGATTCCACCCATTCTACCAGGCATCTTCTTTCCCTTGTATACATGCCCTGGTGTCGTTCCTGCACCAATTGATCCCAATGCTCTGTGACTCTTCAATCCATGGGTCCTTTGACCTCATTCCACCTGTTGGCAATTTGAAAACGTTCAATATCATTCAAGTAATTAAGCTACAGTGAATTTTACTATGATTCAGATGACTGGAATACTTAATTTATGCACTGCCCAAAGCAAACATTTGTTAATGTTTTATCCTTAATCTTCAACTTCAGGGACCATTAGTAACTCTACCTTTACCTTCTCACTCACTCTCTCAAAATAATCCACATGGAGTTATCAGCTGTGCCAGACACTTTTTTTGGCAACTCCTTCGTTTGATTCAGCATCTTTAAAAGCACAAGTTCCATCACCAACACAGTTGTTCTTACTCTTTTTAAACTTCTCTATGCTTTTACTCATGCTGTTGATTACAGATTGTGCACAGCTATACGAATTAAAGATCGGAAATTTTAGGATTTGGGGCCAACTCGGGAATAAGTATGCAGCACTGCCATGAGGCAATAGCTGAAATAGGCTCAAACAGAAAAACATTATAATTTCAACCAAAAAGTATGCATGTTTGATAATGTCTAGTGAAAGTGATTAATTAAGCTCAATGAATATACCTAACATATAAAGCTCAATGAACAAATTAAATCTCCAAAAATACAGAAGCACATGACACTAACTAATTAAGCCACATTAATATAAGCATTAACAACTAATTACTTTGCTATCCCTGACCAATCAGAATATAGAATTTGCTATCATCCCAAATTTTAATTTAAATTAACAGTTTAAAAAATCATGAAAATATACATTAATTATCCCAACTTTGGAGATCTAATGATCAAACCAATTCATACAAGAACAGATAATTATACTCAAAACCCAATCTCTAGACTTTACAGAAATTTCTATTTTGACATCTAAGATTTTCTTTAAGACATGCTAAATTCAACAGTTGAACAATTAAAATTCCCAGAATTTCTCCATCTATTAATAGTGTAATAAGATAAACTTTCCAACACTAGTGGTAGTCAACTATCCAGTAATCTATTTTATATCTATAATTTCAGCTTCAATAACAAATTATCGGAACATATACAGTGAGGTGAGCTCAATAAAGCAAAATTAAATCTCCAATAATATGATATATCCCGCAAAAGATATATCAATTAACTCCAACTCTACTCAATTTTGAGAGGAAGAGATAAACAAATCGAATCAAATACTACCAATGAACTACTAATCAACCAATCAAAGAAGGATTTAGGATTTTACCTAGAAATTTTGGGGGCATGTTTCTTTCGAGCTTCTGCTTCTAATACACTTACAGTAATGAGCAAATTAAGCTATCTCAGCAACACAATTCAATGGGTAAATGGAGAAAAATCAGGCAGAGAGAGATTAATATTGAAATGGAGAAAGAATAATTAAGAAATGGGAAAGGAGATCAATGGCAGGTTAACGGTGGTGGGGGTAAAAGAAGGAAAAGTGTCGGCAAACAAATTTTGACTTTCTTTTCTTTAATTAAAAAGTGAACCCATGATTGAAATCAGAGCAAGATCGAATTTAAAAGAGTTTGAAGCAAATGGGCATTACTTAAACAGGAAAAAGAAGCAAAAACAACACTTGAAACCAGATTACATTATTGAAAAGAGACTGCTTTGAGCAAAAACACAAGAACTTAGAAAAGCAGAAGAAGATATAGTTATGGGGGCAAAATTACATGACTTGGAAGAGCACACAAAACACACAAAGAGCAGAGATGGAAGTGAAAATACCCCAAGAGGCCAAGAGAATGCAAAAGACAACCATTCAAACCTTAAACTCAAAAAATATCTGGACAACATAACAACAAACACAAAAGAGAGTCCATAATTGTCAGTATTATCTCCATGAAAAAGTGATTAGATCCCTATAAAGCACAGCAATCCCTATAAAAAATTTTAGAGCTTTATATGTATCAGCAAAGATTACAACAAAAATAAAAAAAAAAGTCTTGGCATTTCACATCTTGATGCTCAGACACATAATTGAGGCACTAACCTCAGATGAGTTTGGAGCAAGTTAGCCGGTCAAACCAGACGATTTAGCGTCTTTAAAGCTCTTCACTCTATTCGTGGCACCTAGAGCAAAAGCATCTAACATAAGATTAGACAGGAAATTCTATCCCAGCGGCATTGAAGTTAATCCTATATATAGCGCACACTACCTGGACCTAGGTTATGTATAGAGGATGCAGAACCAAATTTTAAGTGGCATATTTTCTAGGATAAAATATTTTCTAGGCTGCAAAATTCAACTCAAAGAAAACAATGCAGAGGTAGGATCTCAAGCAATTGGAAACAAATTAAGTTAAAAATAAAAAAATAAAAGGACAGATTGATTACCTTAATGTGCTTAAAGATGGTGTTGATGTGATCAAGGATGAACCCAATCTGGCAAAAAAGTCACAGCAGAAGAACCCACCCAGTTTAGAGTAGAAAACACTAATCCACAGCTTGCAGCTTGTTTCTACAATACACAAACAGATTGGGTAAGCTAAGACTTAAATATAATTAGTAATACATGTAAAAAGAAATCTTAATTGGGAAATTAACCACTTTTCGAGGAACATTAAAGCCAATACATCATATCTAATTAAAAAATGAGACCCCAATTTCAGCAAAGCAACTTGCGCACATAAAGCAAAGGAGACCCCAATTTCGGCAAAGCAACTTGCTCTGCTTGTGTGTCTGCATACATTATTAATTAACAATGAAATACATGAACTGTAAGAGATACATTGGATTAATCTATCTGGAATTTGCTTAATTACCGTTAAGGTTCATCAAAACAAAAGATGATAATACTTTCACCACTGCCTCAGCTCTCAAGTAAAGAATATCATCAACCGCCAGTCCAGAAGCATGTTCTCCATTCTGACTGGAAGCCAGAAACAATGTCTTTAGTTTTTTACGAACCAATCCATATCAACAATAATATCTTTGATTAGTTTCAGTATGCAAGAGCTTATAGCAGTGCTTGTTGACTGGTTTATTATGGGGTATACTTCAGACACCTCTGATGGCTTCTTCCGCTTCGGATCAAATTCAGCATATCCAATGACATCTAGCAGCTCCTTAGCCATGTACTGAGCCACAACTAAATCATCTGGGGCAGAGTTTAGAGAGATAGCAAGTTCAGCCACACTTCTTGCAGCTTTCGGATCCTTTATGCCACTGCTTTTGCAGATACAAATGCACCAAGATGAAATACAGTTCCTCCATCTAGAAGGAAGTTTGTCACCAATTACCGCCATCATATCATAAACAATCTGAGAATCCCAGATAACACTTCAAATGGTATTATTTTTTAATTAATAAAATATAGTTCAAAATCACAACTTTCTAAAAATTGCATAATCAAGCATGGGATGGTGCCTTTTACAGCAATGACTCCTTCACCTAAATGATATGAAACGATAACTTCACCTGTTAGCAAGAAATGAAAAGCAATTAAATTAAATTCACAACATGATCCAGCATTGCTCCATATGATTGGGTATATATGGACTAGAAAAACAAATGATATTCTTAATTAATCCTAATATTTCTATGGTCAGGAAATGGAACTGATATTGCAACTTCAATCATAAGCAACATCTCGGGAAAAATTCATCAAACACTACAAAAAATTCCAAGCTATGTGACCACTTTTATGATAATCATGTTGTTGATTGCAGATTTCTGGGCATCCAGACGCAAATCAAGTTATTCAATAGAAAAGAAAATCTCAATTAATTTAGCATTTCCAATTCACTACACAATCAAAACGCAAAAAACATCAAAACACCTAGACTCAAAACCCCAAGGACAAACCACACGAACACCAAGATGGAAAAAGAAAAAAGGGGAAAAGAAAAAAGGCGAAAAAAAAGAAAAAAAGAGAAAACACAGTGTCCCAATTTGAAACGCAACAGCTCAGAATTCAGCAAAAAGAAATAATGGGTATGAAATTATAACTGAAAGGGAAAGGAGATAGAAATCTCACCGGTAATAATAGTGGCGGAAGGCAACAGCAAGCGACAAGGAGATAAGAAGGGCAACAGCAATTTATGGCAGAGAAGGAAGAGAGCAGCTCGATCTTGAACGAAAGGAGGAGGAGGGAGATAGAGAAGAAGGAGCAGCAGAGAAGAGAAGCCGACCGTGCTTTCAAGCAAAGCCTCGATTTGGGGCTTCTGCGGAAAGGAAGAAAATCTCCTTTCCGTATTCTTAACTTTCCCATTTGTGTATTTTACCAAACACCTGTCATGTAGCTTTTCTGGCTTTCCTATAAGAAAAGCTCCTTTCCCCGTTTGGAAAAGTCCTCCCAAACGGGGCCTTAAGTCTTACTTAGGGTTAGGAGAAAAACACTATTTATAGCCATGTATAAAATTAGGGTTTTATTAAATTAGGTTTATAAGTCAATTTTATTTAATTTGTTTAATTCATTTAATCAAATTAAATCATAACCATATGATTAAATTTAATTGCATAAATCAAAGTCAATTAATTAAACTGATTAAGCCTCAATGTAATTGACCACCCTCTTAATAATAAATATTATCCATATATTTTATTAAGAGATTATTTCATCCAATTAATTAATTACACCAAGTAATTAAATCAATAGGTTGAAATAAAATTTCTCTCATAGTTAATTGTATTAATTTGACTTTACCAAAAAGTTTATAAATACAATTAACATAAATCTCCATATAATATATAACCAATATATATTAAGTCTGTGACAATTCCTTTCAGACATCTTTGTGTGCGATCCTGTGGGTTCATCTTATGTTGGCAGTGGGCCCAAAACCTTAACGCCCGCAAGTTGCAAGTAGGTTCTGGCAAACTATTGCAACTACCCAATAAGATGAAGACATCAATCTTATGCGAGGCACAAACCCTGCACTAACTTATACATCCTCTGCCACTGATATCGGTGTCTTATAAGAGACATGAGAATGACACTCTCTGAAGCTACATGAACATTCCTTGATACCGAGTAGACTGAAGTTCATAAATAAGTAATCACCTAGTGATTGCTTACTTAGATGTGGCCACACCCTTATCAGCCCTACTCATCAAGTGGCCGTTGATATATACTCTGAGTTAAAAGAGTGACATAGTCCTTCACATTCCTACTAGTTAGAGGTGGCCAAATTGGACCTGAACCGGTCGAACCGAACCAGATCGGACCGAGTCAAAACAGGTCAAATCCTGAACCGGACCGAACCCGAACCGGACCGGCGGTTCATAAGAAAAAAAAGGTTAAGGTTCAGGGTTATTCATTCTGTGAACCTTTGAACCATCGGTTCAAACCGCTGATTAACTGGTGGTTTGACTCATTTGTTTTTTTTTTTTTTTCTTTTCTTTTTTTTTAACTTTTCATCTCCATAAATACCTTATCCCTCTTTTAATTTTTTCACACAATTCTTTACACTCTCTCTATTATATCTAATTTTTTCACACTTTCATTTACATTTTACAAGTTATTTTAATATTCTACAGTATATTATTTACTAGTTAATTTCTTGATTTACATTTTTTTTACAAAATCATATTAAATGTGTAAGAGAAATAAATGGTTTATTTCTACAAGTTATATTTTTGTAATAATGTTTATATTATGTAAATTATTAATTGTAAAATAAAAAATATAAGTTGTTTTTCATATTTGAGAAATTATAATATTTTGTCACGTATATTAATAATTTATCGAGAAATGTCTACATTAAAACCATACGCAAATTAAATTTTAAATGTTTATTGAAAAGGGTTGAACCTGAACCGGACCGAACTTGAACCTAATCAAACCCTAGTCAAAACCTTATGAAACCCTGAACCTGAATTGGACCGGACCGAACCGGCGTTTAATCCCTTTTGAAGGTTAAGGTTCAGGTTCAAGGATTTCTTGAACCTGAACCGGCGGTTCATGAACCGTGGCCACCTTTACTACTAGTCCTACAATGATCATTGGCATACCCAACCATACCCATACTTAGCACTTTGTTACAGGCTTGAGAACTACCTATCAATCCAGTACCATGCAACCTAAAATGTACCCATGTCCTTGATTGACAATCCATGTTTAATGGTCAGTAAGACACCACCATAGAACAAGCCACATGCTAGTCTTTAGTTATTATCGTTCCCACGATTCTAACAGACTAGTGTTATATGTTATATTTTGCATATTTTGGCTTAGTTTTAGGAGCTTAAATGAGTTTATTTTAGTATTTTCCTTGGGCTTTCTGCTGTGGGTTGTGTTTTTTGTATTTGCAGAGGCTTAATTGAAGATTTTGGGTTATAAAGGCTGATTTGGGCGAGATTTTGTCAAGGCTAGGCTGAAGTGCATTTTTCTGATTTTGACCTTGCCTAAGGCTAAATTTCTTCCGTCAGGGGCTGTTCATGAATTTTTCTAATTACGGGCCAGCAAGAATTGAAGCGGATTAATGCCCTAAATTAGATAGCCTGGACGTGGATTAAGAGGCTATTTTGGGAAACCTTTAATCTTTTGTGGTCTTTAGGGTTATATAAATAGGGAAGAGATGTTAGTTTTGGTAGATAGTTAGAGATAGAAAAAAATCAGAATACACTTTTCTTCTTTTCGTAAGTTTTATCAACATGAGTAGCTAATTTTCTTCTTCATCTAGGGGATTCAAGGCTTGGGTATATCTGATTGTGAGATTGTTCTAAACTTTAATCTTTCAATTTAATTCTCCATATTCTTATTCTTGCTTCTTGAGAGATTTCTCTATTTTGTTAATTTGTGATTTAAATCTCTTGGCCAGTTGTTTGGATTGCAAATTAATAATCTGTTATCAGTGGATGAGATTCTTAATCATCTGATTCATTGTGTTTAGAGCAATAAAAGGAATAAGGATTTAAACTTAAATCAATATCTCTAAGAATTGGTTGGTTTAGATTAGGTTTTTCTAGATCTTAATGCTTTCGGGGAATTAAATCCTAGCCGCTAAGGAAGGGTTGTTTGTCGAATAGGGAATTGTTTGAGCCGTGCTAGACAATTTCACATTAGGAAAAGCTGATCCTGATGCGCTAAGCTAAGGGTTATAACTAATCTGGAGAAATTAAATTATTTTTCTCAATCAATGATCAATCCCTTTAAATCCAAGCTGAAGAATTACCCTAGATGATATTTAACATTAATTCTTTACTCTGTTTTTGTATTAAATTCAGTTTTAATTTTTTTTTCAAACAATTGATACTTCTTTAGATTTCATTTTAGTATTAATACAATCAAATCTCAAAACCCCCTTTTTATTTTATTAATTGCTTGTGGTATTTTGCAATAATTAATCAAGTTTTCACTCCTTTGGGTTCGACCTCAACTTACCCTCTGCAAACCCAATTGTTTAAGGATTAAGTGAGAATCATAAATTTATTTTTGGCAGATTCGACAAAGCGACCAACTAGGGATAGAATTATAATTGCGTTTGATTCCTTACTCATGGTCTTATTGCCCGGAGAACATAACCGATAATCATGAGTACAAACACAATTAATGAATACTTTGTTACTATTAATTGCACAAGAAATTAATAAAACAAATTATACCTTTATTAATTACACACTAATGTATGTACATAAACCATAATGTACAATACAAATGAGATATAATGCCTTGGAACTAGGGCATACACTAACATCTTCATCACACAAAGATTGAACAACTTGTTTGGCTCCTCCATATCGACGATCTGGAATATTCTTTAGAACATCAATTTCATCCACATTCGCTTTATAGTAGTGAAACAACCAGCTAGAGATAGAGTACGTTGTTTGAGATGATTAAGCTCTCGTTTGAGCCGGAACAATTGCGGTGCATTATTCTCTCTATACCTCAACTTCAATTCTTTTCATAGATATCTGGAGGTATTAGCAAACATAAACGATCCACTCAATTCGCAAGAAATAGAATTAAGAAGCCAAGAAAACACTAAATTGTCGACCTCCGCCTAACGCTCAAAATCATTTGAATCTTCCGGTGGATCTAAATCATCTTTCAAGATAAAATCGAGTCTATGTTTAGCTCACAAACCTCTTGTCATAGCATTACTTCAAGGAATGCAGTTACTCTCAATTAGTGGTGCATTAACGAGAATAAGCCCATGATTGTCAATATTTGATGAAAAACCA
Organism: Euphorbia tirucalli; assembly: GCA_039660915.1. Taxonomy (NCBI): domain Eukaryota; kingdom Viridiplantae; phylum Streptophyta; class Magnoliopsida; order Malpighiales; family Euphorbiaceae; genus Euphorbia; species Euphorbia tirucalli. The sequence continues at coordinate 22,802,923 of CM077639.1, forward strand.
TAAGATTTAGATGCTGATTGAGTTTGGTATTGAGATCTAAATGCTGATTGCTTTGATAATTGAAAACTTGATCATGATCTAAATTTCTTCCATGGATCTGATCTTCTTGTTGATTTTGGGGTGGTTCTAGTTCATTCAGAACATGAACCCGATTTCTGCTAGCTGAACTTTGAATTGGTAATGGAGGATAGACATTTTGATGTTGTGGCTACTCATATCTAGTTTGTAATGCTCTTGGGTAACTAGCTCTTTGACACTGTTGAAAACAAAAAGGGAGAAAATTACAAAAATTTGGCACCAAAATGTGCCTGCTCTGTAGTCTGTAATGTGCAAATTGAACTAATTCTCATTAACTGAGAAAGAAGTAATATCATGTATTATATAGCCTAATTACAAGATAAGAGAAATACAAGTTTGCTACTTTTCCCATCAACATCCCTATAAGCTATGACAAACTATAACTAGTAGGTATACAATTGGCACTATAACAGAGAATGGGCAACTATCAATATATGAACTCTAACAAAAAAAAAAGTATGTATTTTTTTTTTTTTTTTTTTTTTTTTTTTGAAAAATTGAAATACAAACAAAAGAAAGTATATTATTTTGTGGACTATGCTTTAAATTATTCTTAATATTTTTTCTTTTTTTTTTTTTTTTTTCACTAAGAAAAGGAATGCATGTAGAAATGAATTATTTTTTTCTTATTGAAAACAAAAGATATAAACGATTTATACTAATCAAATCAACACATTACATCATCAAATTCATGCGCCATCATGTAAGGAAAAGCTGGAGGCAGAAATAAGGGGCTTGTTGGAGCTAAACTTCTGCCCTGGTTGCTGACAAGTAAAGGACTTCAACAAGCATCAATTAATAAGGTGAGACCAGTTCGCTTGGACCACGAAATTTGTAAATCTCTAAAATTATATTGAAAAAAAAAATCTCCAATATTGATACTATTCAATTTTTCAGTATAATCCAATTCGGATATTCATTACAAATACAATCTATACAGTTATGCGAATATCTATAACCAAACACAAATTATTATATATATTTTTAATTAATAGAAATTCAAAATATTATAATTATAAAGACTTTTAAATTGCTATTAAATATGACATATTTTATTCATTGTAATACATGAACTAATGAATATAATAAATATATTTGCTAAATAATAAAAAAACAAATATATATATTTTTTATAGTAAACTAAATGAAATGTAATTTATATACTAGCTCAATATGATATATATTATTAAGTAATAGTCAATTCATACTATAAAAATAAAAGCACATATAAAGAGTTCAGTTCTTTTGGCTTAATACAATTTGGTTCAATTCAGTATAATTTAGTATGGTTTCCGATCAGGTATTAACAAAATTGTACCTAATAAAAGTTAACAACACAATTCGATTTAATCCTATGAAAAAAGTCAACAATTCAATCCAATCATTTAGATATATATTTGTTCCATTTTCATTGAAGGAAATTATATAGAACATTAAAGATAGAAAAAAAAAAAAAAAAAAAAAAACAATTTAGTGACCCTCATATTTGAAATTTGGCAATCAATTACTTTGTTAGTGAAACATGTCAATTAACATAAATTTCATCTTTTCTTTGTCAAGTGGTTTGATGATATTAATTAATTATTATCTGATATATAAATAATATAATAAAATTATTCAGTATTGATATATCGGTTGAAAACAACTCAGCAATGTATTAACTGGACCGGACAACGAACCGATAAAGCAACTGGTTCACACTTTAATCGATTCAACCACGTTTAATAGGATTTGTGATTTTTTTTAAAAAAAAATTATTAATTAATATGGTATGTAAATACTACTATACAAAAATATATAAAGTTTTATGTACTTTTCACTTATTATTATATTTTTGGAGGTCTATATATGTACTATATTTTCAAATTATTAAGGTGTGTACCCTAGCAAATATAATATGTATCATATTATACAGTTTATTGCATTAAATTATTTTTTTAATCAAAAATAAATATTAAATGCGGAGAAAAGAATAAAGGGAAATTGTCAAAAATATCTCTGTTTTAAGTTTCGTTTTTAGACTTTACATTTTCAAAATTACTTTTCTACCTTTTTTTTTCTTTCATAATTGTTGAACTGTCTTATTTTCTTAATTCATATCTTTTATACATTTTCCCTTGCAAAAATTCATTTCAAACTTTTCAAATTTAGTCAAAGATGTGATTCTACTTTGTCCATATTTCTCTGTTCTCTTTTTATAATTTTAATCTAATTTTATATTTATCTCTTAATCCGTTTATTTTTTTTTTTTTTTATCATGCAACTTTAAAAAGTTTTTTTTTTCTCTTCGAAACAAGATGCATATGTATATTTTTTTTCACTAAGGTAGGACTAATTATACATTTGTATCTTAAGATATAACTAAGATATAATCACTGTAATAGTGTATCTTAAGGTATAAGTAAGGTATAACTAAAGTATAATCAATGTAATAGTATATCTTAAGGTATAACTAAGGAATAATCATTGTAATAGTGTATCTTAAGATATAACTAAGGCATAACTAAAGTATAATCACTGTAATAGTGTATTTTAAGGTATAACTAAAGTATAATTACTGTAATAGTGTATCTTAAGGTATAACTAAAGTATAATCACTGTAATAGTGTATCTTAAGGTATAACTAAAGTATAATCACTGTAATAGTGTATCTTAAGGTATAACTAAAGTATAATCACTGTAATAGTGTTATTATACCTTAGTTATACTTACTGTTACACTAATACACTAATTATACCTTAGATATACCTTCTGATACACTGATTGTACCTTCTGACACGCTGATTATAGCTTAGTTATACAATGTTTATACGTTAATTATTCATTGTTTGAGCATTGTAGTCTATAAGCAGTGTTTAACAGTGTATAAGCAATGTATAAGCAGTTAATCAGAAGGTAGAACTAAGATATAATCAGTGTATCAAAAGGTATAACTAAGGTATAATTAGTGTGTCAGTAAGTATAACTAAGGCATAATGTGTATCAGTAAGTATGACTATGGTGTACTCAGTATATCAAAAGGTATAATCAAAGTATCAGATGGTATAATTAATGTATAAACAAGGGCTAACTGTTTTACAAAGGTATGAACAATGTATAACTAAAGTATAATTAGTATATCACTAGGTATAACTAAGGTATAATATTTATAAAAGTTATAAATACACCGTTATACCCTGTTATAGACTTTATACACTATTATACACTGCTTATACACTACAATGCTTAAATAATGTATAAAAAGGTACAAACAATGTATAAAAGGTATAATCAATGTATCAGAATGTGCAACTAAGGTATAATCAATGTATCAATAAGTATAACTAAGGTATAATCAGTGTATCAAAAGGTATAACTAAGGTCTAATCAGTGTATCAGTAAGTCTAACTAAGGTATAATCAGTGTATCAGAAGGTATAACTAAGGTATAATCAGTGTATTAATGTATCAGTAAGTATAACTAAGGTATAATAAGAGTATCAAATATCAAAGGTATAACAAAGGTATAATAACACTATTACAGTGATTATACCTTAGTTATACCTTAAGATACACTATTACAGTGATTATACTTTAGTTATACCTTAGTTATATCTGAAGATACACTGTCACAATTATTATACCTTAATTATACCTTAAGGTACACTAGTACAGTGATTACACCTTAGTTATACCTTAAGATACAAAGATATAATTAGTTACACCTTAGTAAAAAAAAAGTCGGAAAAAATGTATACATATGCATCTTGTTTTGAAAAGAAAAAAAAATTTCTAAAGTGTTATGAAAAAAAAGGGTTTAAGAGATAAATGCAAAATTAGATTAAAATTATGAAAAGAGGAGAGAGAAATGTTGACAAAGTAGAATCAAGTATTTTAGTAATTTTGAAAAGTTTGAAAGGGATTATGGTAAAAATTTTCTATTCATGTAGAAAAGAAAGAGGGTGTCAAAATATAAGTATTTTTGTAAAATCTCTAAGAATAAACCTATAGATTTCATATAATTTTAAAGCCCAACCCATTCATTAACTAAGCCCAAAACAAAAATCCTAAACACTCCATATAGGAACCTACCTTTCCCTAATTCCAAAATTAACTTTTACCTCTCTGTCTATGTTTTTAATACTGAATCAACAGTAAGGTAAGTAACTTACAGGTTGTAGCTCGGTTGACAACTCAAGCAAAGTATGTGGGAGGAGACTCAGGTTTAAATCCCACTAACTGTGACTAAGCCCCGAACAGTAGACTGTTGGCTAAAAAGGGCCCCGAATCACTATTCTTTTTGGATGAGAACAACCCACAACAGGACAAAAGGCTTGATGAGTGATGAGAACAACCCACAATGTTCTTTTTGGTTATGCATTTCTGCATGGTTTTCTTTTTTCATCCCAAAAAATCTTAATTCTCGATAAGCACCTATCTCTTCTCAGTTTAATACAGTAGTGGGCTGTTGTGCTATATGGTACTCTTAGTTTGACATTGTTTTACCCTTCCTTATTCACCAGCAAACTCATCTTAAAGCGCCAAATGCCTGATCTCACTGGATCTATGTTTTTCCCTCTCTAGATCTAATAAGATCTAATGCTTTCTTTGTGTACTATTGTTTCTTCTTTGAGTGATCCCCTTGAAGCTGCTGATTCAAATCCATCTTGTGAAGAGAGGACGCTGATCATCAATTTGTGATTTTAATTTCAAATTTTTTCGTTTCAACTCCAAACGACACAATATTTATTAAAAGATGACAAAACCTGGGTTCTGACCGATTTGCCGATTCTTTGGTTTTTGTTTTCTCCTGAATTGCATTTTTTTAATCAAACTAACAAAACTTGTCACCAATTCGCAATTAAATAGATTGAATCGGCCAGTCCAATTTAATTTTGATAACATTGCAACCCATGCGTTTCACTTAATATCTAGAATTAAAAAAAACATATGAACAAAAACTAAATTATTCTTCTGGAAGCTTGGAACGAATATTTTACGTACAACAACATGACTTCGGGATACAAATATTATCCTTGATGACCTTTGTCCATTTTGTCTAGAATATCCAGAGAATTGTTACCATTTATTTATTTCGTTTCATGCGGCAATGGATGTTTAAGAGGAGGTGTTTGCTCAAGGTTGGCCAATTATCGTTGATAATTTGTATGATTGGCGGTGTTGGGTGATTCAACAGGAGACATAGTTCTAGGAATAAGCTGTTGTCGTTTTGTGGGCTGTTTGGGGGCTGAGAAATCTGCTTGTTTGGCAACAAAAATGGCAACCTTCTTCATGCTTTTTTTATGTAGGCAATCGATTTTCTTCGGCAATGGCAAGCGGCTCAAACTGTTGCAGGGCAGTCGGGTAGCCATGAACAACAAAGCGTGGTGGTTATTCAGGTGGTGTAGAAGCAGAGGTGGTAGCCACTGTCGAAACAAGTTGGGTAAAGTGTAACATTGATGTGGGGGTTTTTGAAGGCAGAGTTAGACTCGGGCATGGCTGCATTTGTCGGAATGAATTGGGATAGCTGCTGGCAGCAAGGAATATTATTCTTATTGGGAGAGGTGATCTGGATTTGGGAGAGGCAATGAGCTGTAAAGAGGCGCTCAGTTGGTTAAAGACATTACATTTTACCTGGGTGATAGATGAGATTGATGCACATAATTTAGTTTCAATGCTAAATTCCAATGCGATAAATAGATCACCGATAGGGGGTCTAGTTCAAGACTCTCAGAATTTAGCTTGGGAGTTAGGAGTTGTCCGTTTTTGCTTTGTACGTAGGTCTGCGAATCAGGTGGCTCATGTGTTGGCTAGGCAGCTGATTCTTCGACATGTATGTTCACCTTTTCTCAGTGCTGTGCTTGTAACTGATTTTTTATTAATGACATTATTGATTCAGTAAAAAAAAATATAATATCCCTGTATTATTTTTTTTCTCCCCTCAACTTTCTCCAAATCTTCATTTGCTCATTATTTTAATTTATTTTTTTTCAATTTGATCACTACCCATATCCTCGTTCTCGTTCTCTATTGGATGAAATTTGCTAAAAAAAAAATAACTAAATATATTCTTTTTCTTTTCAAATATTTACATGATTGTTGTTCTCTTGTCCAAAGTATCTAGAGTGGGGGAGAAAAGAAATACGGAAAAGGGCTAGATTATTAAGCAAATCGAATTATAGCTTTCTTAGTTGTACATTGAAGTATGATACAGTCATATAGCTTCTCCTATTCACTTACCTAACTAACTAACCATAGTCAGTAACTGCCATAACAACCAAAACGGTTCATACTCTTCATTCTCTACAAAGTGTAATTTATTTTGTTTATTTATTTTTGTATATTACTCATTGTTGGTTTTTGGTCCGCCCATGACATTTTGGAATGGCAGGGACTAAACTGTAATTATGTGTATATTACAGGGACCAAATGTGTAATTTGGTCCTACCCTATATATAGATGGAAGTTGGGATTTCCACTAAAAATAGAGAAGAAGTTTCTCTATTTCTTAACGATGATGGAATCGTAGAGATTCCCATTCTATTCCCGGGGAAAACGTCCCTACCGACAAAACACGGTTTACTTATTCGTTCGTTGGAAGAATTCACGGATATAGCTCGTACTCAGTGTATTTATACACTCGTAGGAAAGGCAACCAGAACGATCCGATTTCTCGCGTAGATCAGATCCATTCCATAAACGAGTTTCCGCTGCATATAAACCGTAAGTCTGTTTATCTATCTGTTTATGGTTATCTATGGAATTCTGACTTCATTGGTATTAGAGCCGAAAGGTTTATAGATTGATGTGTTCGAATCTAGTTTTCTGGTATTCCATGAAAAATTGATGTGTTCATATCTTGGTTTATGGAAATCCGTGAATAAGAATGTGTTTCTTTATTCGTTTGAATGCGTATTTATTCGTTTAAGTACATATTCATTCGTTTTGATACGGATTTATAGTGAAATCCACGTCAAAATGATTCCGTAGACATTGAAATCTGATATTCCATGACAAGAATATGTTTCTGTTAATTTTGAATTCGTTTTTGTTCGTTTTGATATGGATTTGTATTGTTATCCGAGTCAAAACGATACCGTATTAGATCCAACAGTACAAAGTGTCAAAATTTTTTGTCGGAATTTCATAAATCGGACCACACCACTGAAATCAGCACGAAAAATCGAGTCGGAATGTTAAATTTCACGGCCAACGGAGGACCAAAAGGCGGCGCGTGGCCTTCACGCGCCAGCACCGCGAGTGGAGTTTGTTTCCAAGCAGTTGGGGGAAGTTATGTTCAGTGACACGTGGCGCGACGCGATTCGTTCTTGTTTCTGACGGTTGAAAAGTCTCACCAATAACATATAGACACGTGTCAAAGTCAACCGCCTCTGAAACGGTCAACAGCCACGTGTTTGACACGTTGACCAATAGCATATCGCCACGTGTCAAAACAAGTGTGATTGTGCCACGTCATCGTGACACGTCATATGACACATCATCACTGTGGACCAGTAGGGTTCCGACACGTGTCATTGTTGTGCCACATCATCACACCACGTCATCATCCACGTCATCCGTTGACCCAATCAGATTATGACACATGGCTATGTGCCATGTCAGCACGAATCACAAGTTGCCACGTGTCATGTGAGTCAGCAAGTCCAAAGTAGCGCGTGAAGGCGCGTGGCGGCGCGTGGAGCAGATCCAGGCGGCGCGTGTTGGCGCGTGAGGAGTCTTCCGGCGTCCAAATTTCGTCAAATTTTTTTTCAGAATGAATTTTTACATTTTTCTTGAATTGTTGGCATATTTTGATGAATTTTTGGAATTCATTTGATATTTTTAAACTAAATTTACTAGTATTTATTGTGTATAAATGCTTAATTTATGTTTAATAAATTCAAGAAAATTCAGTATATCTATTGTGTATTTATATACTGATTTTTGGTTGATCATTAACAAGTTTTGGTTATTTCTATATACGTTACAGAAATGAAAACGTTCGTAAAAACGGTGAAAATAATCCAGTCTCACGAGGAGACGAGGACTATCCAAAAACTTGAAGATGAGCTTTTTTTTTAATGGTATTCCCCGTTGGAGGGAGGGAATATTGTTAGAGTTTTGGAGCGGTTTAATGCGTTAAAACCGGGAAATCCAAGAGCTTGTCTGACAATGAGATTTTCCTTTGGAATTGATCAATTAAAAATGTTAAAATTTGAGAAAAATGCTTTTCGTGAAAAGCACTTTAAGAAATTCTATTTTGGAGAAAATTCTGATTTTGACGAACTAGTGGACTCCATTGATGGATTAGTTCTTGAATAGGATTATAGATCCCAATGCAAAGTGTTTGTGTTGACCTTGGCTAAAACGGGAGCTAAGTTATCTTATAATCCTAGAACCATGTTACTCAGAAGTAACAAGTTGGTTCGTCGCCCTGTCTGGATGCTGTTATTAAGACTGTTGTGAACATGCTTTTGGATCTCTACTATAAGTTCGTAGAGATGATCCCAGTCGCCTTAAAAGAAATTGAGATAGTTCCACTCGATGTAAATGAAGATTGCGCTCTTCATTTTTCACTCCTTCTCTTGCTGATTTCGTTTTTCAATTTTGTATTGAAGGGCTTTGTGCTAAAAGTTTTTATTGTGGTGGTAATTTTGACTAAATGTTGGATATTTTTTATGGTATTATAAAATGTTTATTTGTTAAACATTGCTATTTTAGTTATTTGTTTTAGTAATTTTTAATTTATTTTGAGATTATAACTAAGTGTTATATTACTCATTAGTTTTATACTTAAGAGAAGTATAAATGTTAAATAAATTAAAATATAATCTAAAACAAAACTAAATATATATTTATTATTGGAAATTTAAACCTAATATGGTGTTTGTATTAGCCTATGTAAATGGTGACTCGATGCATTGAGCATGGATGTTCGATTTTACGTGAACCAAACACTAGTTTTTAGTTTTAAATGATCTTATAATAAATATGGTGTATCGCTTACTTATCAGTGCTACTTTTGTCTTTAACGGTTTTTTCAATAACTGCTTCGAAAGCAATAGTTGCTTACCTAAATAAGAAACCTTCGTTTGAACGGTGACAATTATAAAGTTTGGGCTATGTAAGTCCAATACATAATTGAAGAACAAGAGGTTCTTGACACTCTGGAGAGAATAATGGTTCCTCCTGAGGGTAACACCGCCCAAACAAAGAGGGACCTTGAGGCTTATCAAGCCTGGAAGAGGAAGAACTCATCTGCCCGCATCACCATGCTTAGTGCGATGAATGATGATATCGTGAAAAAGTTTCACGTATATAACACATGCTTAGTGTGATTTATGCTCTCGAGGAGCAGAAAGTTCAAGCTGTGATACGTTCTTTGCCGAATGAGTGGGAGCATATGAAGTTGCACCTAACTCATGTCGAGTGGGAGCATATGAAGTTGCACCTAACTCATGTCAACGACATTAAGGCCTTTGATGATACCGTTCGTCATCTTGAACTGGAAGAGGACCGTCTGGCCTCTCTTAGTGTGAAATCTGAGGTTCACATGGCTAGTTCAAGTCCTGGTCTGAAGTCCAAGGAGAGGAACATGAGGTTCTTCAAGAAGAAGGCAAAGAGAACGGTAGGCAGTGTTCCAGTTCAAAAGAAGGGCATGAAAGATTTTAACATTTCTAGGGTGAAATGTTACAATCGCAGACAGAAGGAGCATTTTGCAAAAGATTGCACAGCTCCTTAGGTAAATGTTACCGAAGTGTATAAGTGTTATACATTTGTTTCAAGTTCTGTTTTCCAAACTGGATCTCGTCCTTTGTGGATCGTAGACTCAGGAGCAACAGACCACGTAACAAAGGATCGAGATTCTTTTGTTGATTTCCGCAGTATTCCACCGGGAAGTAAGTGGATATACGTGGTAAACAACTCTAAAGAGGAAGTCTTAGGGATTGGTTGTTGTCAGCTGGTCTTGAATGGTGGTCAACCACTATTTCTTAAAGATGTCCTCTATGCTCCTAGGAATTCAAAGGAACTTGATATCTGTTTCTACCCTCATGAATTTGGAATTCATGTTATCTTTTGAATTGAACAATTTTAGTCTCTTTATAAACAATATCTGCTTTAGTGGTGGACATTTGTTGGATGGTTTTATTATTTTGGATTTGGATCCAAATTATGTGTGTCATAATAGTTTTTCCTTTACTGTTAACTCATCTGTGGATAATGTTAGCATTTCAAAAATGTGACATGTAAGACTTAGTCACATTGGTCAACATCGTTTAGTACGATTGGCTAAAGCAGGTTTGTTGGTTGATTTATCAAAACTAGATCTCCCAACTTGTGAAAGCTGCTTAAAAGGAAAGATGACAAGAAAACCATTTGGTACAGCTACACGAGCTGACCAACCATTGCAACTAATCCATTCTGACATCTGTAACAAATGAATGTTCGGGCCAGGTATGGTGTGTACTATTTCATTACATTCATAGACGACTATACCAAGTATGGTCATGTCTATTTGATTGCACATAAATCTGAAGCATTAGCATGTTTCAAAAGATTTATGGCTCTAGTTGCAAATCAATTAGAGTAGAGAATCAAAGCTTTAAGGACCGAACGAGGAAGAGAGTACCTCTCCGAGGAATTTAAAGTTTTATGTGATGAAACAGGTATTGAACATCAGTTGACAATACCTAGGACTCTACAACAAAATGGAGTAACGGAAAGAAGAAACCGAACCCTCTTAGAGATGGTGAGGTCTATGATGGCTGAAGCCAATTTGCCTATCTCCTTTTTGGGCAGACGCACTATTGGCTACCACATATGTACTCAATAGAGTACCTTCTAAATCCGTTGAAACCACGCCTTGTGAATTGTGGACGAGCCGCAAGCCCAATTTTGAACCATTTGCGACCATAGGGATGTGCTACCTATGTTCGTGATACATCTAGCAAGCATGGCAAGCTAGGTCCTAGAGGCAAGAAAGGTATCTTTATACGATATCCTGATCTCTCCAAAGGATATGTTCTAGTGGGAGAGAATGAGAATGGTCAAATAACAGAATTTGAGTCACGAGATGTCACATTCTTAGAGAATGAATTTCCTAAGCTGGGAGAAGTGGATAAGAAATTCACCTTCTTTAACACTCAAGAGTCTGAAACTTCAGGATCGCTCAATCCGAGTGGGAGGAATGAAGTTGAAGAGACGTAAGGGAAAGGGAAGAGAATGTTTTTTTTTCAACTTTCACAAGCGGATTTGAGTAATCCTGACCCTAACTTGAGTGGTCTTGGTTTGAGTGGGAGTCTTGTTCCAAATTCAAGTGTGAATATGGATATAGATCCCAGTGGGAGTGGTCCCAGTGGGAGTTCTGCCCAACACCTTGATGAATATATGAGATTTGTTTATCAAGAAGCAGAACCTCTAAGATGATCATAGAGGGGAAATATCCCGCGACGCTGTCATTTAGTTGATAGCGAAGCTCTCTCGATCGTAGCTCAAATTGAAGATATTCCAACTAACATACGAGAGTTATTGGAATCCCCAGCGAAAGATGAATGTATTAAAGCAATGGAAAGTGAAATGGAGTCAATGTGGATCAACAAAGTTTGGGAACTAGTTGATCTACCCAAAGGGCGCAAAGCCATTGGGAATAAATGGGTACATACTATTAAGCGATCAGCAGATGGGAAACCTATCCAGACTAAGAGTCGGCTGATTGCGAAGGGGTTTACACAACAGGAAGGAATTGACTATCAGGAGATTTTTTTTCACCTGTTGTTCGTTTCACGTCTATAAGAATAGTACTTGCTTTTGTAGCATGTATGGACCTTGAATTACATCAAATGGATGTAAAGACTGTGTTCTTAAATGGTGAACTGAACAAAGAAATCTATATGGTTCAACCTGAAGGTTTCATTGTCCAGGGACCAGAACATAAGGTTTGTAAGTTGAAAAGATCAACTTATAGCCTTAAGCAGTCTTCAAGACAATGGTATTTTCGTTTCCATGAAGTGATTATATCAATGCAATTTAAGGTGATTAATGCAGACTTATGTGTCTACATTAAGCGTGAAAACGGAGGGAAGTTTGTCATTCTAATGTTATACGTTGACGATATTTTTACTAGCAGGAAATGACACTTCCTTACTCAAGAAAGTAAAGACTTAGTTGTCTTCTAACTTTGAGATGAAGGATCTAGGAGAAGCTAATTACATTCTTGAGGTTAAGATCTCAAGAGATCGATCTAAGAGATTATTGGCTCTTTCACGAGAGATGTATATCAATAAGATCTTAGAATGGTTCAGTATGGCTCACTGTGATCCCGATCCAACCCCTATTGCATAAGGTACGGAACTAAATGCAAGTATGTGTCCTATGACTCCAGAAGAGACTAAAAGGATAGAGAGAATTCCTTTTAGGTGTGCAATTGGTAGCTTGATGTATGCTATGATTTGTACACGACCTGATATAAGTTTTGCGGTGGGTCTCGCAAGCCGTTATCAGACTGATCCAGGTTTGAAGCATTGGGCAGTAGTGAAAATGATATTGAGATATTTGAAGGTGACTTCAAATTATTCCCTTTATTACCAAGGAAAAGGATCTGCAGTTAAAGGAATACATAGATGCTGATCACGGAACTGATAAAGACGGGAGGTAGTCCACGTCTGGGTATATTTTCATTATAGGAAATTGTGCATTTTCCTGGTGTAGCAAGAAACAAACTTGCGTGGCATTATCGACTATGGAGTCGATATATGTAGCTGCAGTAGCTGCAGTACTAGAAGCGTTTTGGTTCGCTTCATAGATCTTTTGGATCTATTCCCTAAAAGGAAATATACGACTATCTATTCCGACAGCACTGCATCGATAGCTTATTCCAAGAATATTTGTTATCATGGAAAAAGCAAGCATATCGATATAAAATATCATTTTGTTAAAGACAAAATAGCACAGAGAGAAATAAGTTTAGTGCATGTTCCAACTGGTAATATGATTGCAGATTCGTTACCAAAGCCAATAGTTCCAAATGTTTTTAGTAAACACATTTTGGAATCTGGTCTTCGTAGGTTATAGGAACATGTTGTTGTTTTTGAATTGTTATAATAACTTTGGCAAATTCTATTGCAATAGAATGTGAGTTATTTGTTATGTTCAAATTCATTCACTAATTAAAGCGATACACATAGAGCTATTGAGTATAGTTCAGTATGTTGGCGAAATGTCATCTACTCACATGGATGAATCTTTTACTATGAATTGTGTGTTCATAAATAAAAGTAGGAGTGTGAGTTACTCCATATGTGATATTTTGCGTAATATCATTATTTCGTTGATACCGAAAGCTGTCCTGTGAAAGGCTTAAAAGTGGACTAGAGGTGCTGATGCATGAGTTGCATTTAGAGACTGAATGCTTTCGTATAGTGTTTATAAAACATACGTCCTAAGTGGGTTAACACTATGGCATATTTGAGTAATATGTGTAAAAGCCGACCAAGGGATGGAAAGAAGAAAATTGATCTCAACTTTCCTAATGTGAGACCCAAATGAAACTATGAGTTTCAAGTTCACCCTTAAAAACTCTTGTAAATAACAAGAAGGGTATGTCTGATGATTAACTTGATTGGAACCCTAAACTAGGCTTCGTTAGCTATGAACGGGCATATAAGGACTAGTCAGATAAGCATTAGACATATGGTGGAAGGTTATTTATAGAGAGGAAGTACATTTTCAGTAACATGTCACTTAGTAAACATATAACACTCGAGCTCAATACTTTTTCGTGGAAAAGGTATGTAGTGTATATGAATGTTTTCGTGAGATCAAAAGTGAGTCGAAAACTAGTGATCATGGAAAATGGACTAGGGGGAAGTCACGTTAAGCTAAAGGTAGAACGATGAAGGAGAGCTTCAAGGTTTAACCGTTACGTTGACTGGTCGAGTGAATTCGCCGAACAAGAACTGAAAGAAGTATGTGTGTTCAATCGCAATGAAAGTGTGTCTTGTCATGTGCGAGTGGGAGATGTTGGTTTTTGGTCCGCCCATGACATTTTTGAATGGCAGGGACTAAAATGTAATTATGTGTATATTACAGGGACCAAATGTGTAATTTGGTCCGACCCTATATATAGATGGAAGTTGGGATTTCCACTAAAAATAGAGAAGAAGTTTCTCTATTTCTTAACGATGATGGAATCGTAGAGATTCCCATTCTATTCCCGGGGAAAACGTCCCTACCGACAAAACACGGTTTACTTCTTCGTTCGTTGGAAGAATTCACGGATATAGCTCGTACTCAGTGTATTCATACACTCGTAGGAAAGGCAACCAGAACGATCCGGTTTCTCGCGTAGATCAGATCCATTCCATAAACGAGTTTCCGCTGCATATAAACCGTAAGTCTATTTATCTATCTGTTTATGGTTATCTATGGAATTCTGACTTCACTCATTTTCAAATATCACTATAGTGTAATTCGTATAAAGTAAATGTTAGACTTTTTCCTTATGTCTAATATGAAATAGTTAAATGCGGAAATGAAATTAACCTTTTACGATTGATGTGTAATCCTTCATTTATGGAACTTGAAATTGTAAAGGGATTAAAAAAAAACGACTAAAGTTCTTCTAAACTCTCCATTAAACTTTAGATAATGTATTTTCGGAGTAATAGAAGTTCAAGAACGTCTTCAATGATAGATTAATTTATAGAAGAGAATGGAGGAAACTGCCCATCAAAATTGCCTTCATTCATAACAAAATATGTACAAATTCTGAATTAAAAATGCGAAAAGGTTAGTCAAATTTTCAAATTCACATCTCACATAGATTGAATAGATGAACTAAATTAATTAGTTCACATTAAATTTTATGTGATTTTTTATGTGCATTTTTTACCCTTTAAATTTATATATTGTATGTAATGCATCTTAAAATTTATATATTGTATGGGTTCGCCATTGATAAAAACCATCATTATTAATTAAACTTATTTATTACTATGGGATAACATAGAGGTGGACAAATTAAACCTGAACTGGCCGAACGAACTTGCTTCAAAACTGGTAAAACCTGAATCAGACCGGACCGAAACCGGACCGACGGTTCAAAAGAAAAGAAAGTTAAGGGTCAGGATCGATCAACCCCTGACCCTTTGAATCGACGGTTCAACCTCTTTTACTTGATTTTCTTTTTAAAGGTGTAAGAGAAATAAATGGTGTATTTGTATAAGTTATATTTTGTAATAATTTGTATATTATGTAAATTATTAATTGTAAAATAAAAAAATGTAAGTTGTTTTTCATATTTGAGAAATTATATTATTTTATTACGTATATTAATAATTTATCGAGAAATGTTGATATCAAAACCACATGCAAATTGAATTCTAAATGTTTATTCAACAGGATTGAACCTAAACCAGACCGAACCTGAACCGGGTCAAACCCTGGTCAAACTCTGAACCTCAACCGGCCCAGTCCGAATTGGTAGTTCAACCCTTTTGAAGATAAAGGTTCAGGTTCAAGGATTTCTTGAACCTGAATCGGCAATTCATGAACCTTGGAAATGTATAGAGTAAAGGGCCACTTTGGCTCTTTTACTTTGTATGCAAGGTGATTTTCATCCAAAGTGAATTTAGGTAGGTACCAATAAATATTTAAATTGATATATGCATAATCCATCCAATGAAACAAACCATTAAATACTCGGTATAATAATTAATGGTTGGGTGTGGTGTAAAGAGTAAGAAGGCATGTGAAAGTTGGTCATAATTGAATGTTAAAATGCCTAGTTTCATAACTTGGGGAGAGAGAGAAAGTTGAAAAAGCAGTTCTATTCTCAAATTGAACACTAATATTAAATTCACCTAAAAACCCATAGAAAATATAGGAACCATGCTCATCCGTACGCCCAAGTAAATGGCTAGTTCGCCATTCTCGTAGTAGATTATCAACAACATCCCCGGCTGGAAGGTTTTCAAAATTTGAATCAGTCAGACACATTTGATAGCAGCCAGTTGGATGAAGTGCTGTCCACAGCATTATCCCATCTACTGCCGGATGTGAGTATCCTTCTCTTAATACTTGTTCCAGATAAATACCCTGCCAACTCCACATATTAATTTCTATTAACATTTTGCTTTTTGGCCAATCTTGGGAAAAGCTACATTTTTCATTTTAATCCTTTTGTATTTTGATTTTGCTACTTCTTTTCATTTTGCCATTTTGTACATGTGGTAAGTAGGGGAATCATGGCAATGTGATTCTGCCTCTCAATACACCAAAACTGAAGTAACATGTGAAATAAAAGGTGAAAACACATAAGCCCCTAAACTTTTATGAATTTTACCATTGGTCCTCTAATCAATTTTTTAACATATTGAATATATGATCTTTTTGTTTTGATAATATTACTCCAAGCTTGACACATTTGTTTTGTGTGAGTTGTACTATCCTTTTAACTGGTGCATGACACAATTTTTGCTGACATATGAGAGTAAATCAAAGGTATAATTTACATCTGTAGCATTGGCATGTCTATACAGGAAGTATGATTCAAATCACTCCAGTAAATTCTAAAGTCTTCGACTTTTTACAAAAACTATGTCACGTAATAGTTAACAAATACTGCAGCCCACATAAGATAAATGTGTCAAGTTTGGGGCTACTATTATCGAAATAGAAAAATTATGTATTTGATGTGTTGAAAAAATTGATAAGGAGGCTAATTGTAAATTCTGTAAACTTTCAGGGGTTCAAAATGGGTTTTTGCTAAAAAAAAAAAAAAAATTGTACAAAGTTAAAAGCTATTTGTGACAAAATTGAAGAGTGAAAGCTAAAATGATAAATTGTATATTGGCGAAAAATATTTATAGAGGCATATTCCGCACCTGAGTTTTGTGATCGAATTTATTGCTGATATCAACCTCAGTAAGCCAAATGGGAAGGGCAAGTGTAGCAAGTTTATCAAGGATGGCTCTGATCAGAGGAAGATTAGGCTCAGAAAAATGACTCTCCAGCCCAATTCCATCCATAAAAACTCCTCCACTTTCAAGTTCTTTAATCCTCGAAATATAAGTATCCACGGTTGAATTCACATCTCTGCAAGTCTCTACCACGTTATATTCATTCATGAACAATGTTGCTAATGGGTCAGCTTTGTGTGCTGTCTCATAGAAATGTAAAGTAGCATCAGGACCAAGCCTTTGCTCATAGAAATCGAAGTGTAGCATTTCATTGCTGACATCCCAATGTATGAATTCTTCTTTGTATTTTCTCATTAGGCTTTGGATTCGCGAATTAACAGCTGATTTTAGGTCTGCATCCGAAAGATTTCGAACCCATTTGGGTATGTAGTTGGGATCTTCCCAGAATATGTTGTGTCCTCTTGCAATTATTTGGTTAGCTCGTACGAATTCTAACATTTTATCAGGTACAGTGTAGTTTAACTTCCCTTGTTGTGGTTCTGTCGCATACCACTTTAACTCGTTTTCGAAAACTGCAGCGTTGAATCGCTCCACAAACCAATTCTGACATTCACAGAGTATCACTTATAATTGCATGATTTATGATTATGAGTCTGAGTTGCAATTGACAATCGCTCTAAAAACACGCTTTTTTATGGTGCGCACATGTAATTTTCTGGTTTGGGCAAGAAAATTGGGGCAGTAAGATTAAAAATACCTGATAGGGCAAGTTCCCAAGAATTGTGCTGGCTATTGATGAACCAAATGGGAAATCTTTGGAGATTTGATTAATTGCAACGGTTGCTCCTTGTAATGCATCTCCATTTTTATCTGAGACATGGATTGTCACACCACGCTTCCTCACCTGAATCATATAGTGCATCAAATTAAACTCAATTTGATTCAAGTAATTAATTAATTAATTAAAATTTCATCTGTTCTGACATAAAGGATTAGGAGTAGTAATTTAATTACTTTGTTAATCATGTAATCCTGATTTGTTCTCCATTGCTGATCAGTAAATGATTGCAGAGAAGCACTTGCAATTGTTATATTAGTACTTTTGTCAGCAGCATTCTGCATAACCCCCAAAAAAATGTAATGTAAAAAACATGAAATTTTATACATAATAACATCAAGAAAATGTTATGTTTAGTTACCTGAAAATAAATCATGGATAAGTTAGAAGGTGAATGAAGAATGAATCCACCTTTGAGAAAAGACCAACATCCACTCTTGGCTAAAACAGTGCCCACACACTTGTATACCTCATCATCTGTGGTTAGGCTTGCAGTTATCAGACTTGTCTCTGTACCCTCTATTTTAATCCAAACTGTTTAATTTCCACCCAAATCAAATTAATTAACAATTGATTAATGTTTAAAAAAATTCAAATAAGTTTTTTTTTTTTTTTTTTTGAAGCCTCTATGATCATGAACTTAAAACAAGGAGGAAAAGTTTTACTATACTTTCAGAACACATGTTTGCTTTAGACATAACAAAATTGAATTATGTCTCAGCTATAATGTTAATTAAGAGAACTGTAAAACCTTTTAACTAATAATATTATGTGTAGGAAGCATGTTATTCTAAAAAAAATCACTCGCAAGAATATCAAGAATGGTTTCTTGATGATGCCAAGAGATCAAATAAAGTCCAGATTTGAACTAAATCAGTTGCCAATTACTTTTTTCTTATTGTCTGTGATGCAGAGAACTTACCTGGACCAGACTGGTTTAGGACTGTTCGATGAATGACACCTTAATAAAATGTGATGGCATGTCGTTCATTTAATGGTTTGGGACCAATCTCGTCCGTGAGCATATTGGAAAATTTTCTAAGTTGTAATAAGTTATGAATGATTGAAGTGTCACAATTATGATAAGTCAAGTGCTACCATATTTCGACCAACTCCTAAGTACTCATGGGTAATGAGGCAACAGTTTGTAATTGATTATGTCTTATTAATATTTGTATGCAAGATTCTGGTCAACATTTATTTGCACTAACTAAAATTCAACCAATCAAATCCATTAATGAAAAAATGAAATTCATTAGGAGAATAGGACTCAACTGGAAAAACAGTAAATGGTGGACTGAGTGAGATTGTGAAGTGTTAACGCAGGTGTATAAATTGTTGAAAAATCTTGAGTGGTAGTTCCCATAAAGGGTGAAGTTTGGTTTTTGAGAATTCCTCCATTATAAAGTGGCTCTTCTGGTACTAATTTACACTGCCAATTGATAAAAGTATATCATTAGTCCAATAAATTAATGTGCATAACTCAAACATTGGTTGTTACCTCGGTATAGGCCGTGTAGTCATAAGATAACTTCCCATCTGCAGCATCAAAAAAAAAAACCCATAAAAATAATGCAATAGGAAGAAAGAAAAGAAGAAGAAAATCATACCGTCAGAGAAAGCGAAGAAAGGGCAAAAGACAAGGAAGAAGGCCAAGAATGCCAAAGGTAGCATATTGCTTCTATGTAGCATATTAAAGAAATGAACTCAAACAGCAGATAAATGTAATTAAGCTGTACAAGAACAAGTTAGTTTATTGTAGCTTAAAAGCAAGGAAATAGAAGGAATGGGACAGTAAAGAAAGAGGTGGATTAGTCACAGGGGAAACAGTTTGGTCTCAGAGCTCGACTGAACCCGTGCCTGCCTATATATGTTCACATGTTCTGTTTTTGTGTGGTGGGAAGGGCGATAAATAAAAGAGGGTTCATGTGAAATTTTCATGTACAAGCTTTTTTTTTTTTTTAACTTCAATTTGGCAATTGCTTTCTATAGATATGGAATCTTTCCGTTTTAAACTTACATAATAGCGATGTTTTAATTCAGCATTTTTCAATTAATGTGAGATTGTAAAGTAGCAATCATTCCCCTTTTTTTTTTTAATTAATGTATAATTAATTACTTGATGATGTACCCTCTCGTTGCTTTGAAGGTGATTTTGGATTTATGCTGCCTATATTTGGGCAAACGAAATTGACTCTTAAATTAATTGAGTTCATATTTATATATGCAATGTGTCTCTTGTGTCACTTGCGTTTAATTCCTCAGCCAGCCAACATCGTACGCCAGTCAATGTCTTAAACAGTATAAACATTCCTTAATTGTTTTGTTATTATTATGAAGAAAAAGTTAACTTTACCCCATTGCTTTTTTTTTTTTTTTTTTTTTTTTTATGGAATGAAAGCTTAACTTCAGCTCAGAATGGAACGACTCACTGGCATAAAACGACTTACACTATAACTTACATACCGCTTTATTTATGAGGATTCTAATAATAACAATGAGATTTGTACCTAGGTGGGATTGATGTTATAAGAGTTACTTTTTTATTGCCAAGCCAGAACATCTCTCACATTGCTTAATTAGAAAAACGTATAATTCCCTGTATATGCTAGTTAGTTACTTGTCGGGCTGACAGCGAGTACGAATTTCACAGATATCTGACACTATCCAAATCTTGTATAAAAGGGTATCAGACGATAATGAGATTTAAAAAAGTGCCCATCACAGTACGGGTATAGCCCCATAGTACCTGCTACTTGGTTATGTATCTATTACTTAAGTGTTTATTATTGAATGTTATGTTATATTTATTTAAAAGTTTAAGAGTTCGAACAAGATTTATGAAATCATCGTTAAATTATATCAGCCTCAACCATTTAGCCAAATCCTTGCTTTATAATACTTGCGTGTATTTTTTTTTTATACAATATACTTTAATATTATTAAATTATTATTCATAAATAGCTATTAATATATAATTTTTTTTTTTAACTAAATAACTAATTTTTCTAGGTATGGGTAATTAACAGGTGCCCAAGAAATGTTGTACAGGAATGTGATTTAGGTTGTGTAATAAACAAATAATGAGACATGATGGGTAGTTGTTTTGATAGATAGGAATAAGATGGATAGTATCAAAATCTGCAGGTACATGACTCATTATCATCCTTTAATCATTGTTTTTTGTGCTACTTTTTATAATGGACCTTTGTTTATAAAATCTATTTTGTAAGGTTAAAAATATACTAATGTTGCAAAATAAGTTGAAATGTACTCTTAAATTACAAAATGGGTCAACTGAGTGCCAACATTACCAGGGTTTCTACCAAAATAAAATTGCAGCAACCCGAAATTATAAATAAATTGTGAGAGAGTTTAAGCATCATGAGTAATTGTGACTTGAAAAATTATAAACAACTTGTGAGAGAGTTTAACCATCACGAGTACTTCAAGAATATCAAATATTATTAGTTAGTAAATAACACGATTGGTCTTGTTTGTTAATGTTGAGACCTCAGTCGATCCAAATGTTCCCCCAACATGGAGTGGAATTTTATTGATAAATTTATATAATTTGTCTACTTTTTGAGAAACATTAACAATTTTTTTTGTTATTATTTATAAAGTATGAAATAATTATTTTTTCTTTTTTCATTTTATTTTCTCTCCCCTTATTCTTAACTCTTCCTTACATTTGCTTTATCTTTCCATTATCACTATTTTTCTATTTCCTCGTTCATAATTAAATATCATTTTTTTTTTGTTCTTTTCTATTCAAAGATAGATTCATATTATGTTTTTTTTTTTTTTTTCCTCCGATTTCATTTGTTTTATTGTTATCATGCAAATACTGGACCTTTTTTTCTGCACATAATTGTATTTATATTGCGCTTATATCATACTTATATTGCACAAATACTACCCCTTTTTGTTTTTGTGCACAAATATTACACTTGTATAGTATAAATACTATGAAAGTAGTTTTCAAAATATTTCGTGACATACGTGGAAAGGCCAATTTTTTTTTCCAAAACTAATTAAATATAATTTTCCATTGCTGGACTCACGTTTTGAGATTTATTTGAAATTTGGACAAAATTTTGGGGTCGAATTCAAATAATGGGCTGCAACTTGAAGAATACACATTACAGCATGGACTGTGACTTAGAAGTTGATGATGGTGGCTTTCATTAGAAGGAAAGCAACCTACACGTCCCTTGCTTTCAATTCAAACTCTTTCAGGCTTTCCTCCATTTTCAGTTCCACGCATGGAAAATTGGCAAGAGTCTTTTTTTTTTTTTTTTTTGGTAACACTTCACTGAAAAATTACCTTTTTTTTTTTGGCTGATATACCCATTGACGTAATGAAATTCCACATCTGGGACTGACATATGGAAATTTGGTAAATTTGGGGCTTGGCCTATAGAAATCTCATACATTTTGATCTGATCCATTGGAAATCTAGTACATTTAGTTCGATTTAAATAGCGAGAATCGTGTTGAAAAGTTCTAAATCTACCAGATTTCCATAGGTCATTCACCATATGTGCAATTTCAATTTGTCAATTTCAAATAGGCATTTAGTGAATAGATTATGTCTCGAAAAGGTAATTTTTCCTAACACTTCATCACCTCTACTTGCTCATTGGGCTTGACTTTCACAATTTACGGATTACATTTGGGCTTTCTCTATGATCAAACTAGATCTGATTCAATCATCTTGGACCGGTCCAGCAATTGTAAATTTTAATATTCATGAACTTATATTTATCCTAAAATGTCCACTTTTAGGAGCACTATTTTAGTTAAAATTCTTCTTTACTTTGCTTAACATGCATGTTAGATACTTTTCTTAGCCACTAATGTTTAAATACTCATATGAATAGAAAATTGTTAACTTTATTTTACAAATATCATATCCATGAAGATAGTTTTTATTAGTGTAGAGCTCAAAAAAGGTTAAAAAGGTTTAGGTTTTTTTGACATTACTATTAACAAATAGGGATGACAATGGGTATGGATTTTGCAAGTATCTGGCACTATTCGTTCTAACAAAATTGCACAAATCTTGTATAAAAGGGTATGGGACAGGAATGAAATCCTAAAAAATACTCGTACTGAGAACAGTTGGAGAAAGATATATCCCTCGAGTACCCATTACCCATAACCTTGTTATGTATTATTATCTAATTAAATTTTTATCATTGAATTTTATGATTTTTTTTCCTAGAACTTTAAGAGTTTGA
This sequence comes from Euphorbia tirucalli, assembly GCA_039660915.1. Lineage (NCBI taxonomy): Eukaryota > Viridiplantae > Streptophyta > Magnoliopsida > Malpighiales > Euphorbiaceae > Euphorbia > Euphorbia tirucalli. The sequence continues at coordinate 22,825,982 of CM077639.1, forward strand.
ATAAGATTTATTTATTTAATTTCTAAAGTTTATGTTATATTTTGTCAATTTGTTAAATATTAACTTTATGTATGGATGGTTTATTAATTTTATGATTTATTAATTTTGTATGTGCTTATCATTTAATTTTGTTATTAAACAAGTAATTTTCATGGGTACAGATAATTAACGCGGACCTTGGAATTATGTAGGAGATAAATGGATATTAGGGTGTTATATAACGGATAATAAAACGAGATAGATAGTAATTTCAGAGTACCCTATCCCTCAGCATCCCTACTTACAAATTGTCATATTTATACATCTTTATATCTTAACGCAAATAATTTTTTATCAAGTAATATGCATTTTCTTCATTGATTGAATCCATTTATAGGGTGTCATTTGTAGTCCCTGTAAGCTTCCCAAGATAATAAAAGAGAGTAAGCAAGTGAGTACCAAAAAGTAGATATATAAAAGTCAATTAGCAGATTTGCAAGTATAATTTCATCGAAATTAACTTTAGTTACTAATTTAATACTTTTAACTTAATTATTTTGAAAAAATTAATATAACGCAGCTTATTATTTAAATTGACATATATTAAATAATCATGAATTATATATGGATAGTCTTAATTTTATAAAGAGTCATATGGTATGAGAAATTTATTTTACATTTTCGAGTCATTTTTTGAGTTAGTATATCAATCCAAACACAATTTAAAAACTTATATGTCAATATCACATCAATTTGTTTAATCTAAAATCTACATAATTAAACTCTATTTTTAATGATACTCATACAACAATAATTGGTAATAATAGGGAATTTAGAAAAGACATCTTAGCCGTATATGTAGAGGCTAGATCCACTATGAGGGGACACGTGACATACAAAGACAGCACCTTCAAAAGGACTCAACAAGCTGATATTGTGCGGACAAGGATAGATCATCCGACCTTAAACGTGTATGGAATGTTGAGTTCTCTCGAAGATGATGACTTTGTCCACCACGTTTCCCTTATATGGGGAGTCATGGTGAATCTAGCTCCATGTATACGAGTGATATTCATCTTCTATTTTCCGTGTTATTAATAGGTTTCTCCAAATTTGCCTGTTGTCAGTGGAACTGTGTAGACATTTCCATGTTTCAAATAAGGCAAACCCCCATTTTTCCATATTACAGCAATATATGTAACTGAGGCAAAAAATCACTATCTTCGTTAAGAGAAAAGACTCACATTAAACATTCCTCTTTTCTACAGTACAAAACAGAATCACCATCTTAACGGCCACAAAACAAATCTCTTATTTCTCTACTGCCTAAGTTAAAATATATTGCGTCTTATTCGAGTTTATAAAAGGAAATGGCAGTGATACAGGCAAAATGAATATTGCAAAGGACAAAAGCTAACCAATTTAGGATATCACCGAGCAATCAAAAATGAAAGCCCTTCAATCCTCATAACGTGCTGACTTAATTAGCTCATGCTATTGATTACTTGCAGCTACAACCATTTTCTTTGATCTTTTGCTTGCAGAAATCTTCGAATATACGTTCTTCGTTCTAAATGACAACAAAACATCCAAACCGAATCCAATTCCACAAGCAATGGCCATGATTATGAACACAAGCCTATAACAATGCGCACCAACACATGTGTTCCCGCCTCCTGCGGTTGGTGTAGCTTCAGCATCATAGAGAAGTCCTGCAAGTAGACCCGAGAAGAGAAGGGAACCAAGTGGAAGGTTGAGAATTAAAATGTTGTAAATTAGACCGTAATATTTTAGACCGAACAATTCAGATGCAGTTGGAACTGTGATAGCTAGACGAACTCCGTAACAGATTCCAACAACAATTGAACCAATGTACAAGGAACCAGGCATTGCTAATGCCATCAGAATGTAACCAACAGCCATCAATATTTGAGATGCTGCATTCCAGAGAGGCCTCGGTGTTCCAGCTTTTCTGAAAACAAACGATAAAAAACACGCATAATAAATAAAAGTAGGTATTCTTAAGTTGATCAGACACCTTTTAAATCTGCACTATCCCGAATAATATTTCAGGGCGTGAAGATCTAACCTAAGGGACTAAAACACTTCCCTCAAATAGATGTTGACTAAAAGCAAAGAAAGCAACTCAGAAATAGTGTAATTGCTGTCATGCGAAAACTTTCATTCAAAGTTACAAACAACTAAGTCCATTAAAGCATTAGTAAGGTTGGTATAACGTAGAAGATAAAGCCCCCAAAATGGAAAGATATAAGCCTGAATTCATTCACATGTGCACTATTTGACAAAAAAACATACCACCAAAAATTTTGTCAAATTATAAATAGGGATGGGGAAATTAAAAGGTTGCTGTCAATTAGAATGGTACAGTACAGGTGGTTATCTAGCATATGAAGATAAATTAGTGACACTGAAACTGAATTAATGCCCTTGTGCTGATTCAACGTAGGAATTAATTAGGTGGCCTACAGTATACGGACCACCAAACCAGCTTATCTCCAACTCATTAAAGAATCAAATCAGCCCCTTCATTTTTTCTACACGTTCAGTAGTTTTCATAAGGACAAGTCATGTAATCAATAGGTCCTGGTTTCAACACCTACCCCATCTCACCCAATTTCTAAAAAACAAATACAATGCTCTCACTTTAATTTATTTGATTTCATGCAATCTCAAACTTTATAACATCATAGCAAAGGTTTTACGATTTTTTTTTTTTTTTTGGGTATATTTGAAGGTCATTAATGTAGTTAAGAATACATTTATACATTTATATAAATATGAATTATCACATTAATATAAACAATGTATTCAAGATATTTAGATTGAAATTATATTTGGGACGAAACTGAAATTTCAAAGAAAAAAAAAAGGAAAAAAAATCATGAAGATTGTAAGTTTTGGCCACAAGATATACACATAAGAAAATTATATTAGAAAACCAATAAAACATTGTGTAATTTTTATATAAGATCATCATAAATTAACAGAGTTTATACATACATTCTTTTCGTAAAATATCATTGTAAATAAAATATTGAAATGACTTTTTTAATCCATTTGTCAAAACTTTGAAAGACATTTTGATAAAAAAAAAGTAGGATAAAATATCTTTTGGCCAATGTGCTATCATCGATTTACTCTTTTGGTTCTTGGTCTATTGACATTTCCTTTTTGTCCTCTATATTATTAAAAAAAACTCCAAACTTATCTCTAATAAGCATATTCTATCATATTCCGCTATTAAAATTGTTAACGGAATCTGACGGAAAATGCTTTTTGTGAATCATCATGGAACTATTTTTGCATACCATATGAGGTAAAAAGAAAATGTCTATCGGACAAGGAATCAAAAGAGCAAACCAATCAATAATTGCACAATAGGCAAAGAAATCTATATACCAAAAAAGAACAAGTATTATTATACTGAAAATGATAATAACGATAAAAGTCTAATATCAAAATTACCTCTCTTTATTATTGATTTATCGTTTGAGCAAAGTTGCATGTCGTACCAATCATACAATTTAAGAGCGTGCAAGAAAAAAATAATCTTATACTGATTTGAAATTTAGCATCATTATTCAAATAAATGAAAAAAAAAAAAAAAAAGAAATTTAAAATTATCCCTTTCTAAATGTACGACAAAACCTAGGGAGGGCAGCTTCGAGAGGAAAAAAAAAAAAAAACGTTTTTTTTTATTTACTTATAAAGAAAATGGTTTATTAATGTACTGCCCTGCTCCCCTCTTCCTCGTCACAAATACCATTAACAATTCTATAGATAAATTATATTAAACATTATATAAAAATATATATTTTCATGTCAATTATATTAAACATTATGCTATTCTTAATTAATTAGTTCACAAAATCAACTTATATAAAAGATTATAAAACTGTAAAAAAAATTGTCTTCCTTTTTCCTTTTTTTTTTTTTTTTTTTTTTGTAGAAAATAAACTCGTCTTTCTAAAAGACATTAAAAAAATATCTTGAAAGAAATCTTTAACTTAATTCTCACCGTAATTGGTCCCAACATATTATTTCCTAAATTAAGAAATTAACCAACCATGATATTTTCACATATATTTTTTTTAATTAATAAAAAATCCCAAATTTTTAACTCTTTTCTTTTACTAATAAAAGAATTTCAAATTGTTCATCTAGATATAGCTTGGTGTTGAAACCATTTTTCTTTGATTAGAAGGTCATATCATATACTATATTTTTAATTAAAAATGAGAATACTTAAAAAAATAAAAAAATCAAATAACTACAGTTCGATGCATCTATGACCAATACCATCTATAAAATTTCAAATATCATGTCGAACTGGATTAGTACAGGATCATTATTACGTTAACAATTACGCTGATGTGACGCTCATTTAACGGTCTCGAACTAGTCCATTTCAAAATGAATAGATGAAAGAGAAATCAATTGAATTGAAAAATGAAAGTCAGTAAGGGTAAGAATTAGAGTAAAAAAACTTACCTGATGAAGTACTCGGAGATTAAACCAGAACCAATCCTTCCAAAAAATCCCCAAATGCTAATAAGGGAAACGAAAATCGAAACGTTAACGTATCCAAGAGCCAACCCTATCTGTCCCATGTTGTTCATCACAGCCAAACCAGTACCCACTCCACACAAAAACGATATAAACAGAACCCAAAAATCCAGTGTACTCAACGCCTCGAAAATGGTGTGTTCTTCCCCAATTACAGGCTTTATCTTTAACTCCGCCGCTGGCTCAGCCACCACCACTGCTTCCACCGCCGCCGCCGCCACCTCTGCCTCCTCCAGTAGCTTTTCATCTATCTCTTCGTGAGGCTTTTCTTCACTCAACAGCAGCGGTTCTTCAACACGCTCCTCCATATCTGCCGGTTTGTTCTTCCTCCGGTTCAAATACCAGCTCTTAATAAAGCAATAGATTGGAACCGCTAATGGTGAAGCTAAAAGAGCCAGCAATATAATGGAAAATCCTAATGATAAAGCTCTGCTAGGATTTGTTATGAAGTCGTATGCTAAGAGGTAAACAGCTACAACAACAGCAACACCGTTGAAGAGGGAGAAATATTTGAACTCTTCCTTTTCTTCTTCTGAAGATTCGACCGGCGGGATCTCACGGAGGAAGAAGACAGCCGTGAGGCAGACTGCGAAAGGTACAACCGAGAGCATGAGGAGGAAACTGGCGGCGTTGTCGTTGAAAATTGCAAAACAAAGGTCGGTGAATATGGCTGTACTTAATCCAACATAGCCTTTCAAGATGCCCGAGACGGGGCCTCTGTTTCGCCGGAAATTCCGGATGCAAGTAACTAAAACCGCCGTGTTCATCCATGTTGTGCTGTTGCCTCCCAAACAGAGGAATATACACATCTATAATAATAAAAAAAAATTAATAAAATTCCATTAATTAAATGTCGAAAACCCCCAAATCAGAAGCAACAAAGTTAAAGCAATGCCTGTGACATGCGCTTTTTTTCCGATTAAAAAATTAAAAAGGCAAGTGGAGAAGAAAAAGTGGTGATGATGTTCGATGAAATGCCACAATGAGTAATTTAATGGAAAATACCAAACCTGCCAGTAAGAAAGAGGCTGAATTCTTTTACTAACAACAAGCCATTGAGCACCGTAACCAATAAGGCCTTCAATTGAACCAATGAGAAGCATGAAAGGAGTAGGAATACGATCAGATGCAAGACCAGCAAGAAGACCAAAGGCCTTACCCACATCTTTAGCAACTGATAAATTGTTGAGCTCAAGTTGGGTCAAATTCATCAGAGTTTTAAGAGCATCAGAATAGTTTGAGAAAGTGTAATTATTGCCAGAGATGGATTGAACCCAAACCGCAGTAACAAAACCAAGCCATTTGATAGCATTCAAAGAAGCGGAAGCTGATGAAGAAGATCGAAGAATACCCATTATAGAACTACCAATCTGGAAGAAATTGTGAATAAAGAGAGGAATGACCGATGGGCAATAAAATGAGGCTCAAATTGAGGCTTTATATAAAAAATAATAATTTTTTCTTTTTATATATATATTATTGGGACATGGAAATCAGAGTTAATTTGTGTAGGAACACGTTGGTTGAGCCTTGGGTCGCACACTATGACTGGTTTTGAGTAAGCGGTGGGTTTTTCTAAAAAAGGAAACCAAACAAATACCATATTCCGTACGGTTTTTGTATTTACGGTTATAGGTTTTGTTATGATTATTCCAAATTCTACACGTTAGCGTCTTCCTCCAACTTTCCACTACATAATTTGCACTTAATTTCTTTCAATATAATTGCCACAATGATCAACTTTAATTCAACACGGTTCCGTATTAATTTTGGGTTCTCACACATCTAAATCAATGACAATGAAAACATGTTCCATTATAATTAGGGTTGGCCACAGAAATCTTCATAATTGGATTAGAAGGATAAATTTCTAGAATTGGATTGTTCCAAAAATTTCGGTTAAGTCCACTTGGATATTTAGAATTCGATTTCGATCCTATTCAGTCATGAAATCCGGAGATTCAGTTTGGTCTAATCCAAATATGAAAAATAAATCCTAAAAATAAATAAAAAAAAAACAAATATTTTCTTATACAATTTCAACTAAAAAATATAAATTGTAATAATATCTATCAAAATATTATAAATTAAGTTGGCTGAGCGGTTAGAAATATTATAAATTATTTTTTTCACATATATTATCAAATTTTAAAATTAAATAATTTTTTTATATATGAAACATAAATTTAATACTAATAAATTCTCAGTTCTATCAGTTCGGTCCTCGATCCAGTCCAATTCAATCTGATCATCTGTCCGGTCCTGGATAAATTATGGTCCAGTCCAGTTCTTTTTTCAGATAAAGGTCAATAATTCAGTCCAATTATGGATCTTTTTCCTCAGACATTCGGTTTGATCCAATTACTCGATTCTTATGTCTAGCTCTAATTATAATTAGTAATTCAATGTCTACACCTACGTTTATATTATTTTTGGTAAAATAATTTCAAAGAGCTTTAAAGTATTGAACATAAAAGCTTTTAGGTGTTTTATTACAATATCAATAGGGACAAACTAGTACAGAGCTAGTAAACGAGAAATTTCCACTCTATTAGGGGCACGACTCCGTGGGTAACAAATTTTAAAAGCAGTCGAGTGAATCATTAGAAGGAGATCGAACTTGAAGATGATTACAAGAAGATTATTCTCTGAAATTATTATTGATGTGATGAGCTTGGATTTGTTGAAAAACAATGACTTTATCAGTATGAAGCAGTATAATTTACTCAGTTATCACGTCTTTGATAACAACTACTTCCACTGTGCTCAGGAGTCACGACGATGGTCAATATCATGGCTACCAATCCCCACAGTCAAGCTGTAGATATTGATAGAATTGTAGCTACCCTAAATCCCATGAACGCATGGGAACTCCACTACGTATTTATGTATATGCAAAGCAAGACCATACTAGGATCAATTATGAGCAATTGCACTCTAACATCAACTTCTGCCTCCAATAACTTTTTCAATATGACTCCAACATTAGGCGCTGCTAAGATTTTGTTCCTTTCATTTAGAAGTAGTCAATACTAACTTATTGCCAATTGGATATAAAGATCTAAGACGAATATCCAAATACCATCAATTTAATTTCAATAAGTGTTTTTTCTTCTCTTTAACATTTACCAATTTGTGTTGTTTATTAAACTTCTTCTTTAGAAAATAGATAGTTAATGTTATAGATATTTGCTTGCTTAATCATAAATTAGATATACAATTATGATAATAGCATATTACGTGGTTTGATTTTTTTCCTACACTCACGGGCAAGAAAGAGCACATAATTCATAACTAATGGGAGAATTATTTCAATAATAAGGAGATATCATCCTTTACACAAGTCTCTAACTCTTAATTCGATAAGACCCAATTATATTGATAGTGTATAAAATATACTATGCAAAGAGCAAGTGCACCCTATCATGATCAAGTAATAAAGTGATAAATAGAGTATCATTCCCACAGAGAATAATAACACAAATACCAAACCTATTAAAATTGTATGCTAGTTAAACAAGTAAATAATTGGATTTGATTGATAAAAGTAAACTAACAACTAAAGAATTTAAACAATAAAATAAACTTTGGAAATATGGATAACACTCAATGAGATGTAAACTAGAGCATCAAGTTTCACCTAGCCAATATATATGTAATTATTCTTAACATGTAAATTAAGCCACTTATTTTCTAGATTTTCCCTAATCAAACTAATATCTTTTGTCAAGATTATTGGTTCTAATTCTTATTGAAATTACCTAAACTTGATCCATTCAAGCAATTAAATTAAGGAAGCATATATTTCTATGGAAAAATTCAGGTTAACCGATAAACCATACTAATCTTGGTCCAATTAGGTTTAGCTATGTAGGTCCACTAGTTATTTACTTGGTCCATTAATAACTAATTGAATACAATATTGAAGTTGGTCCCTAACAACATGCATTAAGCAACATAGAGCAAAATCTCCTGAAAATAAACTTAAACTTAAATTGCAAATAAAAAAAAATTCTTACATAAACATTAAGCTAGTATTCACCATAGCTCTACGGTGGATTAGCTCATAATTAAACCAAAACAAACAAAACATGTAGAAGAAAATATGTTCATAAAACTACAAGAATAAAAGAAAGTAGAACTAGAAGAAGGAACTGAGTTAATGGCAGAACAAATGAAGTATGAATTTGGTCGCTTCTCCTTACAATTTCTCCCTTCTCTTCTTGCAGAATCTCGAGCTCAGTGAGTATTAAAAAGAGTTAAAAGATGTTCCCCATGCTTGTAAATTCGTGCTCCTTATATAGGCTAACAACAAGACCTTCACTTGGATTCCAAACATAAGTAAAACTCTTAAACTTCAACCCTAGATGGATTAGGATCAACTTGGACAAAGAGTTTCAATCAAAATAGATTTTTAATCCATCTTCCAGTACCCAAACACATTCCTAATAGATTTAGTAGAGTTTCCAAGCAATTACAAGTGAAATCCAAGTGGAACAAGAAGACTTTGTGCTAAACCCAAAATTCACTCATCAAGTGGACATGAATGACAGCACTGAAGGCAAATCTTACTCGACGAGTAACTTCTTTCACTCACCGAGTAAGCATCTTATGATGCAAAACAAACTATCACGAGGTCCCATTTAGCCAATTCGAGTGTTTGGACTTCAATTAACCATCCTAAAAATGCACAAATCAAACCTATTAAACACAAAATCATTCATAAGCTCAAGATAACAAGAATTAACAATAAAAATTATTACCAAAAATTATGCATGAATGCATGAAAAACAACTACAAAAATTAACTAAAGAATGTATAAAAATGTGAGCTAACATATATCCACAACTCACACATATGTATATTCCTGAAACACAAGCTCCAAAACTCTCAACGCAAACAATTATGAAAATAATCTTTGCTTATATAGGCCTAAGAGTAATCTTTTTCCCCGTAGGATTAACTTTTAACAAGAAGTTTTCACATCTCATTTTTTTAAAAATAGGATAACTATTCTAAACAAGAATCTAGACATACCTTAACAATCTCCACCTTATCTAAAATTGTACAGAAGGTAAAACTTCTGTCCAACTTGACTTGAAGATTTTAGTGCTTCATAAAAGAAAAAAGTTTAGGCTCTCTATCTTTGAACAAATCTAAATATGTAACTTTTAACATTGACAATGTTTAAAAAAAATGGAAAAAAATAAATCTATTTTTGGAATGAGCTAGAGATGTTTTTATGCCATTAGAATATTCTACTTTACTTTTTTGAATGATATTTTGAGATGATGTTTGCACATGGCATAACATGGGTGCCTTAGAGTTTTTAAGCGCTAGAAGCTTTCTCTCTTTGTGGGAAGTATAAATACTCCCTTTAAGATAGTTTTGAACATCAGATAATACATATGCTTTAGAGAAACCTTCATTTTCTATTAGTTTGTAGCATTATTCCTTTATAATTATCTGCGTGGAAGCTGTATCTTGTTCATCTCAGCTCTTAAGTACATGAAGTTGAGTGAGTAGTCATCTCTCACTAGATGGGCAAGCTAAGCAACGTCTTTAGGTAACTTTTCTATTCAAAAATGATGTTTTTATGTATATGGGTTGTTAAGATTTGGTGCTTATTACATGAGTTTTGGCCAAGCTCTATAAATGCTTATTTTATGACTTTGAGACAAGCATAAATGGGTTAATATACTTCTTAACACATTGAATGCATGTAATATAGATATTCATGTTGAAAATGTTAGGTATTTTATTTTGCACACAAGTGTTTGATGAAATGTCTTATAGGGATTAATAAATTTTCACATTCTAAAATTGAATAGAGATATGAGTTTTACATGTTTGAATAGGATTTCATGGCATAGAGATATGCTCGAAGTTATTTTGTATGAGATTTGCCTAAACCCAATTTGTTCTTAAAAATCCATTTTTGAAGAAGTTATCCGATTTGTTACTGAAGCTGTTTGCCTATCCTATGTTCTTCTTATTTTGAATTTTGTATAAGCTATTTCAACAAATAGTTCCAAGCGTGATAATCTTATATTTAGTATTTCTTTTAGTTTAAAACTTTGCCTTTTACTTTAGATCCAAACATTTAAAACTCTGAAAGAAAGATTGATATTGGACCTTTAAGTTTGCAAAATTGTAATTCTATTGCCTTATCAATCCTTGTGGGATCGAAAGTTAATCCATTTTATACTACTTGTGCAACTAGTATACTTGTTAATGTATTTGACCTACAATAGCTTTGATACCACTTCGTCGGAAAGCAACTAAGAAATTTCTACAGATGATCTAAAAATGGTTAAATGATTTAGAAATGAACAAAAATTAGAGAAGAATGGACTGAACATAATCGCAACATAAATCTTTACTATTTTGGTCCATCAAATTCACTTAAAGAAAACAAATTCTTCTCAGCTTTAAATAGAAAATGTAATAACGAAATAACCATGAAAGTAGCAACACATCACTACATGCGTTGCCACTAACACACATGTTGCAAATGAAATAACTAACTGTTATCATTCTATCAACTAATAACCTAATGTAGGCATAATTTCACCCATGGTACACCATCACCTAAATTACATTATGGTGTACCAACTATAGTTTTACATATAGACATTGTTAGAAAATAGTAAACAAATACAATTTATATAATTAAATTGCAGAAACGAAATAAATTGAAGAACAGAAAATAAGATACTTTTCAACCTTAACAAAAGGAACAGTAGAGTTGAGGCCTGAAAAATACAGTTTCCTTAAGACAATTATATGCCCGTAGTTGGCGATTTGTCTCCCAGGATACAGCAACTCTCGATGGCGAACTCAACTGTGCAAAGCGGACTATCACCGGAGAAGAAAGGAAAAACAACAGCCTATCTAGAAGGAAACAGATTGCAGAAAAAAAGGAGGAAAGGAAATTCGAAATTCTTGCAAGTGTATTCTGCAACTGATGGAGCAAGAAAATATAAGCTGTTTAAGAGGATTTATTGGATTAATAATGACAATTAATTAGATTAATTCTCTTATTAAGAGAGAATTAATTCTGCAGTTATTTTATTTGAAAAATAAAACTGACAGAAAATTAAAGAGGTTAAAACTAGTGGCCCAATTCGGTTCGGCATTCACGACGCCCACGTCGTGCGGGTGCGCATTGGGCCTTTGAAGGCTCGGGGCTAGGATTTGCACCCCTCCTACGCGTGCAAGAGAGAGCCTTTTGGCTTACAAAAGTGTGTTTCAATATAAACACCTTTTCCACTTTAAATTTTTCCCATGTGGGATAAGTTAACATAAGCCAATTTTTCTCCAAATATTCCATTCCATTAGGCTAACTTTGAGCAACAATTTCTCATTCACTACTTGTCCGTTTTGGGTAAATTATATACCATTGGAAAGCTCACATTACGTACTATATAATGACACTAATCATTTGATGTAATACGCTTCCATTCCATAATATAATTTGGCCAAAAGTTGACAAATAATCACTCGTATATAATCCAATATATTTGTCAAATTTCCAACAATCCCCCACATGAATGAAATTGATTGACGAAAAGAAAGATCAAAATCGAAGTGGTGATAGTAAACTACAGTCAATATTTGCATAGGATAGGTAGGCATCAACCTTTGAACCTTCCCTTGTGCTAGTATATTTACTTTACTGGCTGACTAGTAGACACGATGTCCTTAAACTATTCGGTCGTTTGTGTAAACGATGATATACCCCTGGTTCTATAAGAGTTTTAGATAACTAAGCCCCATTATTCTCTTTTGAATCGACCCCACTTCACTCTCACATAGTTGATCTCTTTTGCTCAAACTTTTGAATCATAAAGAATCATTAAAAGCATAGCTTAACTGTGAACACGAATTTTTACTTAAAAAAAAATGGGGCCGTTGACCGTTGACCCACGACTGTAGTATACAGTCGTGGGAATTCACTACAGTCATACGACTGTAGTGTAAGTACAGTCGTACGACTGTACTTTCGGGGAGCAGGTTTCAGCCCATACTTCTTTGACTTGAGAGAGAAGGGAAATCTTGAGCATTTAATGCTCAAGATTTCCGGGCAAGTGGGGTATATAAGGAAAGGAAAAAGCAGATTTTGGGACTTTTGGAGGTTTTTGGAGTTGAAAACCAGAATTTTAGAGAGAGAAAAGGGGAGAAAAAGAAAGAAGAGAGAGAAGTGAAAAGGCTTGCTTTCTTCTCACATTTTCTCCTTGATTTCTTGCTTTTAATCTCTAAAACGAATTAGACATCTTAGGTTAACAATCACACTAACAAATTAAATCATCTCGGACCAAAAACAAACACAAATCCGTGACTTTTCTGGAGTTATTTGGACATACTTGAAACCTTGGCTTTTTGGGGAAAAAGTGCAAATTCACGTGGATTGGTGCGTAGCCAGGGGTCATTCCAGCTGTGGATCGTCACCAAGGAGGTAAACAATCTTTAACTTATCCTTTTTTCCAGCTTTCTGGGTGATTTGATTGTGTTTGGTGCATTTTTCTTCAAGTTTTTTCATTTTTATTTCTGGAAAAGTAAGAACAGTCGTACGACTGTTCTTGAAATAAGAACAGGGGCACGACTGTAAATACAGTCGTGCCAAACGCACTACAGTCGTACGACTGTCCTTCCTTCTCCAGTTTTAGGGTTTTTGTTTTAGGGTTTTTTAGCGATTTCTGCCCAAACCAGGGCTACAGTCGCACGACTGTAGTAGACAGTCGTACGACTGTAACTACAGTCGTACGACTGTAGCTTGCGGCCAGGGACAGAAATCCCTAAAAAATCCCTAAAATACAAATAAAATTCTAAAAATCCAAAAAAATTCATAAAAATCAGAATATCCCAGAAAATCAGAAAAATTTGGAAAACCCTCAAAAATCATCAAAATGAATTTTGTTGTGTGCATCACGACCTTAGATTTATTTTTCAGTAAAGTTGCATTTAGAACAATTCCACGACGGAGACCCGAATCTCCCGAAAACCGACCCACTTTACATGTTTAATTATAATAAACCGGAAAAATTGTTTTCAAAAATGATTTTTCTCACAAAACCAAAATACAGGGACGTTTCAAAAATGGTTTTCCAGGTCTGACCGGGCCGGCCGACCGGGCCGACCCGGTTACCCCCAATTGCATGACCCCGAATTCTAATTCCCTATTTCTGTCTACTTGAGTCCTATTTATGGCGTGCCGTATAAATTGTGCTAACCTTTGTTTTGCAGCTTTTATTCTATTTTAATTTTTCTTTTTATTTGTATTTAATAGAATTAAATCGTGTATTTAGGCGGTTGTAATTTTTCTAGATTCTCGTGTATATAGGCGGTTGTATCAGTGAGGCGAGAGTTTTATTTTTTCTTTCAATTTGGTTGTAAGCCCTTAAATATTTATTCTCTTTATTTTATATTTTTGTATTATTATCCTGTATGCGCGCTGCGTGTATTCTTTTAATAAAAATAAATCTTTAGCTACTTAAAGTGTTGTAACTAGAACATTGACAATAATATTTAAATTAGACACGAAATAAAGGACTTGTCCGGACCCGAATCTCTGAAAAGTGTGGCAGTTCCCGCTTTGGTTCAGCTACACTATAATTTCCCGGTTGAGCTGAGCCGGGTGGCGACTCCTATACTTTTTATCGAGATTTAGGTCTCGGTTCTTTTTCAAAATAATCCGCCTTTTTCCAAAAACGAGTTTCCAAATCAAAAACCCCATGCGAGGGAGGGCCCCGCCCGAAATCGAGGCGCCCCTTCCGAAAGGGAGTCCCGCGTCCCGTCGAAAACACGTCGTCCGCTCACAGTGGCGACTCTGCTGGGGATTTCTCAAAAGTTTTTCAAAAAACTTAAAAGAATTTGACAAGCCTTGAAAAGTGTCTAATTTAAATTAAGTGGATGATTCTTATATGGCACTTTATGCATTTTTGTAGTTAGGCATTTATTGCATTAAGTTAGGTATCCAATTTTAGCCCGGTGAATCGTTGAAGTGTCGCCTAAGTTCCTCTTGGTCTTAGGGGCACGAATACAAAACACCACCCATAGCCTCGTACGAACCCCTTCGTTCGAACCCTTGAGTGGGGAGAAGTGAGGAGTATATTTTTTGCTATGGGAGCCTTGATGTTATCCCGACTTTGGACCGAACTCACTTAGGTAACCTTAGTTGGATTCCCTTAGGATGCCAAAACAAATTGTGTGAATAAAATAAAATAAAATCCGCCTTCATCACCCCCGGTTGGTGATCGAAGAGAACCCCTCCTAGGACTCGGTTAGAATTTTATCGACCTGACCACGTTTGGAGGAATAAGGTTGGAAGAATACGATCCGTGTGCTAATTGTTACGTGTCTTTTTGTCCTTCCATAACATATCATCATCTACATTTTTCACGAACATAACATGCCGCATCTAAAGCATTTGTGTGATTCTAACTCACATCTTTTGTACAGCCATTTCCATTCTTTCGCTTGTAAATACATTAATCACTCGCGTGACATTTACACTAACCACATTTTTTGCAGCCATGCATCTTTTGTTCGCGTGAAAAATTAATTAATTCACGTACATCATTCGAATGTCATGAACATTAACTATTTTATTTTGGCAGCCATAGGAAACGCGTGTCATGCATAAAGCATTATGCGAATCTTGAATAATTCCACGAGGGTCACACACATCACGTTACCTACCAAGTAGGAAGTCATTTTAGGCGCTCCACGAGTGCCGACAAAAATTCATCGCATTTCATTAAATCATTTTCATTTTTTTAGGCGCTCCACGAGTGCCGACAAAAATTCATCGCATTTCATTAAAGCATTTTAGGCGCTCCACGAGTGCCAACAAAAATTCACTGCACTTCATTAAAACATTTTAGGCGCTCCACGAGTGCCGACAAAAATTCTTTGCATTTCATTAAATCATTTTCGGTACTCCGCGAGGACCGGAAAGTTTCATTTCACACATCAAAACATTTAGGTGCTCCCCGAGCGCCGGAACTCTGCCCGTTCACCAAGAACGCATTCACTTCGCATCGTGGCGCGGAAACCGAGATACTCCCCGAGTATTGAAATTCCACCCGCAAGCCAAGCACGAGTTCATTTTACATCATCAAAATTCGAAGTGTCCCACGGACACCGAAACCTCGACCAAGCGCCATGCGCGTGTCGATCTCACTTCACAAAATTCAAGGCACTCCACGAGGGCCGAAACTCTGTTCACTCACTAAGGACATTCACATCATTTCACAAAAACCCGAGGTACTCCCCGAGTACCAAAGGTCTCATCCATGTATCCAGTTCTTGGATTGCAATATATGCATAAATGAATAAGAGTTCATGCATACTCCACCACCCGAGGGGTTAATTATTCAAGGTTTGTATTACAAATTCATTTCATACAACATCCATACATCGTCCATTCAACACACCATGCATACATGCATATCCCCTAGAGTTCATGACTCTTTGGGTGATCATATTTCACTAACTTTTGTTTGGAATATTTTGTAGTTTGGCTCCGATCGGGACGACGACTCGTGAGGATAGAGCACAGTGATTCATCATCTAGTGAGTCTGAGGAATCTGTTCAGTTTGGGGAGGTTGAGGCGTCATCTGAATTGAGTGCCGGGTTTTCATTGGAACTTGAACAATTGCAACAAAGATTTCAAGATATGGCAATCCCACCCGAAGCTGCTGCCGCCGCAATGGCTACCTCTGCTCTTCGTGATTTCATGAGTTCTGATGAGTTCAAGAATCTTATCAAGAGCCAAGTGCAGAGTGCTTTGGCCGAATCATCCAATCAGAGGCCGGAAAGAGGTGCTCGGGAAGAAAGTAGTGGAGGGAGACTGAACGACAGGCAGTCAGACGCTGAAGAAGGCCGGAGAGATAATGTTGAGCGGCCTGTGGAGTCCGCCTTGGAAAGAAAGATGAAGGAGATGGAAGAAACTATAGCAGAGCTGCGGGCCAGCTCTAAAATCCAATCTGCCAAACGGATCGACCCATCCACACTGATAGCCAGGGGGGTTGAAATGCTTCCAGTAGGCTTCCAAATGCCTCGGATCGCACCGTACGTGGGGAAGAGCCCTCCTACAGCCCATTTGAATCAATACGTGCGGATCATGACCATGGCCGGGCTCACTATGAATCAGTTGGTGGGACTATTCCCCACTACTTTGGAAGGGGGTGCTATCACGTGGTACAATAAGCAGCCTGAGGGGATACAAGGTGATTGGGATGCACTGTCTGATGCATTCATCAAGTATTTCAGTTTCAATACACAACTGGAAGTCAAGCTGCAAGACTTAGAAGCGGTGAGGCAGAAACCAAACGAGACCTTCTCTGAATACTACCAAAGGTGGATGGATAAAATGATTCTCCTTCATCAGAAGCCATTGGAAGATGAATTGATCGTGAAGCTAATTGACGGGAGCTTGGAGGTTTATAGGAATGTAATGAAGTACCATAAATTCCAGTCCCTGATTGAGGTGCATGAGCTGGCCCGCAAAGTTGAGAAGTACGAGATTGATCCAGCCCAGAGCAGTTATGGAGGAGGGTATCGGAGCCGTACATACTCCTCGGGGTATAAAAGCAACAACAACCCTGCGGCTTCTTCATCGACAAGTGCTAAGCCGAACCAGTCACCCGCCCCTGTTAAACAAATAGAGGTGGCAACAGTTGCGCAAGGGTCTAGTCAACAGACGGCCGGGAAAGGGATCTCTCCGTGGGAAGAGTCCTTGGGGCGGATCTTTCTGAAATGTAGGAATCTAGGCTTTCTTCAAAGTCTGAAACCGTACACGCCTCCGGCTGAGGCGGACAAGAACAACTTTTGCTCCTATCATGTGACTAAGGGGCATCGAACCAACGAGTGTCATGCTTTGAAAAAGGCAATTCAACAGCTGATTGATGAAAAGAAGATAGAAGCGCCCCGTTCAAAGCCCAATGTTCAGAGTAATCCGCTACCTCAGTTTGAAAGAAGAGTAAACATGGTGCAATCGGGGTTATCTCCTAACTTTGTCTTAGCCCAGATTGCAAAGGCGAATCCCGCAATTCAAGTGGTGGTAGGTGAAGATGTTAAGCCCTCAGTGGAGGAGAGCAAACCTGTGAATCTGGATGATATAGAATTGGATGATGATGCGGATGAATTTGAGTTGATGAGTAGGCCCGAGCCTCTGAACCGGACAACACCTGTCTATCCTGTCTGCACTAAGGATGGGATGTATATAAGGAAGGAAGATGCTCCGGTGAATAATGTCACGAGAAGTGGAAGGGTATATCAACCCGAGCCACAGCGATTGGGAGAGCCGAGTAAAAGGGCAGAAGCACCAGTTCAAGATTATTTGCCCATCAAGGTGAATGAAAAAGAAGATCTGGTAGTGGAGCAACTCAAAAAGATGCCCGCACGTGCATCTGTGTGGCATTTGCTTATGGAATCCCAAAGACATCGAGCTGCAGTGGTAAAAAAGCTTATGGAAATGGATGCAAACCCATTAATGTCTCCCGAGGAAGTATGCATGGTGATTGGGAGTACAAAGAGTCAACAATCTGATAATCCCGGGGGGATCACTTTTACCGAGGATGACTTACCTCCGGAAGGCACTAACCACAATCGTGCCTTGTATCTGAAAGTGGAGATGATGGATCGAATTTTGCCGTGTGTGATGGTTGATGACGGCTCAGCATTGAATATCTGCCCTCTGAAAGTTTTACCTAGCCTTCATATGTCTGAAGAAGCATTGTCAAGGTCTAACACGGTGATCCGGGCCTATGATGATTCCAAGCGTACTGTGATTGGAACCTTTGAAGCAGAAGTGTCAGTGGGAGAAGTTAAGTCAACCGTGCTGTTTACTGTCATTGATATTCCTGTGACTTTCTCCTTGCTTTTGGGAAGACTTTGGTTTCATGCATTGGGAGGTGTGCCATCAACTTTGCACCAAAAGGTGAAGATTCCGATGGGAGAAAAGATTGTGACTCTTGAGGCAGATGAATCTTCTATGGTGGCTGCTCTGAACTCATCTGAACAACCTTTGACTGGCTTTCAAGTGGCAGTTGTCTCAGAGCATAAGGAGAAAGACTTGACATTTTCTCCATGGATCCATAAGTATTTTCAGAAGCAGAATTTCATTCCGGGAAGGGGGCTAGGAGTTCATCAACAAGGGGTCACAAAGTTTGATATCACTATGGGCCAGTCACACCGAGGGGGTCTTGGTTACAAAGATACCGAAAAGAAGGGGATCCCGGAGACGAAGAAAGTCCATCTCTTGGACACTTTTGTTCGAGCCAGTGGTGGGCCATATGGTGGTAAACCGGAACCGATGGTTATTGGTGGGGAAACAGTCCCCGGGTTTGAGATTTTTGCTGATGTTGTTGACTTTTCGAAATATGGGGTTGGCTCAGTGGAAGGAATGCTTAAGCTAGAAGATATGAAGGAGACCACTTCTCCTCCAATAAGCCAAGCTGAAGTGGTGGCTCCCATCATCCCGGAGGTGCAACCAAAAGAAGATACAGACCCCCTGGTGGATACCATTACCAAAGCATTTGCTGAACTACTGAAAAAAGGGTTGAAAGAGAGCCCCGTGAAGAAGGAAGCTATTTCAGGACGGGCAGAATTAGTGGAAAAAGCTGTTGCTGAACTCACCAAAATGATGGCTAAGGGAAAAGCGAAAGTGGAAGAAGATGCCTTAACTGAAGCTCAGAAAGAGACCTTTGAAGCTGATTTGGGTGACTTGTTCGAAGAAGAGCCTGCTGACCCGGAAGATCTTGCTGCAGAAGACCCTCCGCATGTGGAGGAAGAAAATGATTTCTTTGTAAATTCATCCTATGTACTTGATATGAACAATTCCGCTTTTAAGGCGATGAATGAAATGAAATCTGACTTTGCTTATTTGTGTGATGTTTTTCCTAATGGCTCTGTGCATACATGCAATCATTCATTCAATGTGTTCAGCATTCATGACACTGCATTACATGAAATTAATTTGGGCACAATTGAAAATCCTAAAATGGTATCTATCTCTAACGAACTCAACCCTGAAGAAGAGAGAGAATTGACAAAAATACTTAAAAAGCATGTGGGAGCGTTTGCATGGTCTTACGATGATATGCCGGGGGTTGACAGAGAGATAGCAGAGCACAGAATTCCGATTGACCCCAAGTTCAGCGCAGTAAAGCAGAAACTCAGGCGTTTACATCCAGAATGGGCTGAGAAAGTCAAAGAAGAAGTGGCAAAGCAGATAAAGGCTAATTTCCTGGAGGTGGTAGATTACCCTGAATGGTTAGCCAACATAGTCCCAGTTGCCAAGAAGGACGGAAGGGTCCGGGTTTGTGTGGATTACCGGGATTTGAATAAGGCCTCTCCAAAGGATGATTTCCCACTTCCTCACATTGATGTCCTGGTCGACAGTGCAGCAAGGGCAGTTATGTATTCGTTCATGGATGGTTTCTCGGGGTATAACCAGATCTTAATGAATGTCATTGACAAGATCAAGACAGCCTTCATTACTGAGTGGGGGGTGTACTGTTACAGAGTGATGCCGTTTGGGTTAAAGAATGCTGGGGCAACATATCAACGGGCGGTTATGACGTTACTGCACGACATGATCCACAAGGAGGTAGAGGTGTATGTTGATGATATGCTAGTAAAATCAATGACCTGGGAGGAGCACCCTGCTATCCTGGATAGATTTATGACTAGGATTGAAAAGTATAACCTGCGACTCAATCCAAAGAAGTGTGTTTTTGGAGTTGCATCGGGTAAACTGTTGGGGCACATTGTCAGTCAAAAGGGCATTGAGGTGGACCCAGACAAGATCAAAGCAATTCGAGATATGCCAGCACCAAAAACAGAGAAAGAAGTCAGGTCTTTTCTGGGGTCTCTTCAGTACGTCAGCAGATTCATCGCCAGATTGACTACAGTCTGTGAACCCATTTTCAAGCTTCTTCGGAAGGAACAACCTATTGTGTGGAATGATCAGTGTCAGATTGCATTTGATAGGATCAAAGAGTACCTGGTTAATCCTCCAGTGTTGAAACCCCCGACTCTGGGAAAACCTTTGACTCTGTACTTAGCCATTGAAGAAACCTCCATAGGGGCAATGTTGGTTCAAGAACAAGATGACAAAAGGGAGCATGCTATTTACTACCTCAGTAAGAAGCTGCTAGATTACGAAACCCGATACACTGTCGTGGAGAAGACTTGCACTGCTATGGTCTGGCTTACGAAGAAGTTGAGGCACTATTTCCAATCCTACAAAATACAAGCCGTGGCAAAGGTTGATCCAATGAAATACCTCTGTTCTGCCCCATCCTTAACGGGGAAACTGTCCCGGTGGTTGCTTTTGTTATCAGAATTTGACATCGAGTATGTAACGGAGAAGGTGATCAAGGGAAGAGCAGTGGCTGAGTTCCTGGCCAATCAACCGCTTGAATCTGATTATGTAGAAAACCTGGAATTTCCTGATGAACAGTTGGCTTTCGTAGAAGTGGAGAGCAGGAAATGGATCATGCATTTTGATGGAGCTGTAAATAAGAGAGGGGCGGGCCTCGGAGTAATCATTGTAACTCCTGAAGGAGAGATAATTCCTTTGTCAAAACGGCTGGAATTCCCGGTAACCAACAACGGAGCAGAATATGAAGCTTGTTTGTTTGGCATTGATGCTCTCATCACATTAGGGGCAAATGATGTGTCCATCGTGGGAGATTCACTGTTGGTAATTCGCCAAGCCACCGGAGAATGGGAAATCAAGGAAGAATCACTTCGCCCATACTTGGAAACTTTGTGGGAAATGGTGAAGGTATTCGGGCATATTGAATTCAAGCATGTGGCTAGAGATGATAATCAGATGGCGGATTCATTGGCTACCCTGTCATCCATGTGGGAAGGACCTCAGAAAGCACCGATGCGGCCTTTGATCCTGGAGACTGCCAGAACACCGTTTCATTGTCCTAGCGCGGTCCTGGCTTTAGTTGCAGACAATAAGCCCTGGTACCAAGATATAGCTGACTTTCTGTAGAATGGCCAATACCCTGAAGAAGCGGATGCATCGGATAAGACAACTTTGAGAAAGTTGGCAGCTCAGTTCAGATGGTTTGATGGGCAACTTTTCAGAAGGACTGCGGATGGGTTGTTATTAAAGTGCCTAACGGAAGCAGAAGCTAAGAAGGTCATGCAAGAAATGCATTCAGGGATCTGTGGCCCGCATATGAACGGATTAGCTCTAGCAAAGAAGATCATGAGACAAGGGTACTTCTGGCTCACTATGCAGACTGATTGTGCAGAGGAAGTTAAAAAGTGCCACGAATGCCAGATTTACGGGGACATCAGCCATCTTCCACCTATGGAGTTGCAAAACCTCATGACACCTTGGCCATTTGCAGTATGGGGTATAGACATAATTGGTGAAATTCGGCCTCCTGCATCGAATGGTCACAAATTCATTGTAGTGGCAGTCGATTATTTCTCCAAGTGGGTTGAAGCCGAGTCTTATGTCACGGTTACAGCTAAGAACATGGCTAAGTTCGTGAAGAAGCACATCTTTGCAAGATATGGTGTACCGCATCACGTGGTAACTGATAACGGAGTGCAGTTTCAGGGGGCCACGGCTGAATTGTTCGAGGAATACAATGTGGAACATCGCAAGTCTTCTCCTTATAGGCCACAAGCCAATGGTGCAGTAGAGGCAGCAAATAAGTCTATTAAGAAGATTTTATCCAAGACCACCTCAACCTACCGAGATTGGGCAGACAGATTACCTTATGCTCTGTGGGGGTACAGAACCAGTGTTAGAACGCCGACTGGGGAAACGCCGTATTCGCTGGTTTATGGGATGGAAGCAGTCCTTCCTGTCGAAATGGAATTGAAGTCACTAAGGACGGTCTTAGAGGCTCAATTGCCTGAAACAGAATGGGTGAAGGCGAGATTTGAGCAGCTGGCTATGGTCGATGAAAGGTGTCTTAAGGCTCTGGATCATCTGCAGATGTACCACCAAAGGATGGCTAGGGCTTATAATCGGCGGGTTCGTCATCAGAAACAGCCGTTAAAAGCGGGGGATCTGGTGTTGAAGCAAATGAGACCGACCAACACAGATGCAAGGGGTAAATTTAAACCCAACTGGGAAGGGCCGTATGTAGTTAAGAAGGTACTCTCCAAAGGCGCAGTGAAGATCATGGACATGGATGGCAACGAATTCACCAATCCGATTAACCAAGATCATCTCAAACGCTACCACGTGTAAAAAAAAAAAAAAAAAAAGAGAAGCCTGTTAAGTCGAAAACCCGTAAGGGCGACTTAAGCAAAAATTAAGGCAACGAGGGTTAGCTTATCGATCAGAAAACCTGTATAGGATGGTTGATAACAGGAATGAGTTCGTTCGAGATATGTACCAATTTTAGAATTTTCAATTAATGCGATAATTAAATTTCATTAATGAAGTGCGTTATGCTCAACATATTGCATGAATGTTTGGAGTATGTTACATGATACATTTGTCGAAACATCCAGATAAGCAAAGACATTTAAACGCCTAAGTGTGCAATTGCAAATATCATCCAACCCTTTAAAAAAAAAAAAAAAAAGAGAAAGAGGCCTGTTAAGTCGAAAACCCGCAAGGGCGGTTTAAGTAAAAGTTAAGGCAGGAAGAAAAGAGCCTGTTAGGTCGAAAACCCGCAAGGGCGGCTTAAGCAAAAGTTAAGGTAAAAAAAAAAAAGAAAAAAAAAAAAGAGGGACTGCATCAATAATGGAAAAGATGTATATAAATAATAATAATTGTAACCAATATATGCATAATAGTGAAAATCACAGTTTTTCTTTTTATGCTCTTCTTTTCTTGACAGGAAGTGGTCTCGCAGCCTCAGAGGGGGCCAGCCATCGGAAAGTCGCACTCTCACGCGCCTCACGGGTCGGTAAATCCTGGATCTCAGCCAGCCACTCCTTGTAAAGACTATCTGTCTCTGTGGGAGCAAGTGAGGCATAATTCAATGCCACACGGTGGGTATCTCCAGCCCAGCGAAGTCTGATATGATCTGGCCAAGCAGCAGTGTACTCCTCACAACGGGTGATACAAGAGCGCTGAGGGATACCTTGTAGATGACCGTACTGCCGGCAGAGGCGACTCGGAGAATAGAATGTTACCCTGGTCTGTCCTAATAACTGCACACCATGTGCCCACATCTCTACAATCACGTGGGTAATCTTCCACCAGGGGCACACCCACCTAATCTGGTCATCAGTCCGTTGAGATAGCCAAGCGCCCCACTCATCAGCAGACATATCAGCATAGGAGTCGACGGAGAAGCCACGTTCTCTGAGATTGGCCGGATTGTATTTCTTGAAGTTTCCCCTCGGAATCTTAAGAATTGATAACTTCTCCAGCAACCAAATCTGCAGTTGATGGTAAGCAAGGGTTAGTGGCTCATTCGACTCAGAAATACACCAGACAATAAGGAATTTCACCTGGAGCAGAGTGAGGTGAGGGCCAATGTGGAGAACACCATTTGCCTTGGATGCATGCAAACTAATCAGTGTCTCAGCAAGTGCAAAAGGAGCTGGAGATGCTCCCACGGCCATCTGAGAGATAAGGGAGACGGCCCTGAAGGAGATAATCCCATCACTAGGACCACAGAAATACCGGCTCACCAGTAACAGGCTGACCATGGAGGCCCAACTCGTGTGGTCCCTAGGGGCATTGATACACCATCCTAACACGGAATCCGAGCTCAATCCAGGAAAAGGAGAATCAATAGCAAATAAAGCCTCCACGTCGGGATTGGGAAGCCCGAACAAGCTCACCAAGGAGGAAATGCTACCGAAAGTGAACTCGGGGACGGCGATGTCCACTCCCTTATGGCAGGGGATATTCAAGATAGCACTGAACTCTTCATATAAGGGGCAGAGTTCTTGGCATGAGAAGCGGAAAATGTTGTCCACTGGATCCCAGAAACGGTAACAGGCATTCAACAGCTCGATGTTCCACGAGTGTCTGTAATAGGCCTTGAGATTCCACAACCCGAAAGGCTTCAATTTGAGCCAATCAGAGTCTTGTAATGATTCTAGAAAATTGTAAAAGCCTGGATAAAAAGAAGCAAAAATTGAAGAAGAAAAGGAAGAAGAGTGAATTTCTAAACATCGATGAAACAAAAGCAAATCCAATAATATGAAAAGTGCAATTCACAATGTATCTAAAAAAAATCCAGTACAAAAGAGCAAAAAAAAAACTGTGAAAATAATAAATAAGACAAGCAGGATGCTCCAACTAGCTCTCATCCTGCCCCTCGTCCTCCTCTTCCTCCTCAGACTCACTCTGATGTGTGGCCCGGTAAGAGTCAAAATCCGCCTGCAGACGAGCCATCCCAGCCTGCAGCCTGGCTATCTCGGCTCTCCCTCTCTCCACCTCTTCGTTTGCAGTCCGGGCCTGAGCCACAGCAGAAGCAGCCTCCCTGGCCTGTTCTCGGAATATCTCGACTCGGGACTGCAGTTGACAACATAAAGTTAGCATCCATACATACATACACGCATATGCATTCATGCATTACATAAAATTTGATGCAGGAAACACGAGATACTTACTGCCCAAACGCCGTTCTCCCGGACCAGGAAGTCTCCTAGACTCCTGTATCGGTAGGCCATCTCCTCCATGTCAGCTCGCCGGACCTGAAAGAACATCAAAGATCAAAAAAAAAAAAAAAAAAAAAAGAGAAAAAAAGAGAGACTTACGTGGGTAGTGTCCTCCGGGAGGAACATGGCAGGCTCCTCACGAGAAATGCTCCAGGTCGTATAGGATTGGGTGCCATCCAACCCAATCAACGTGAAGCCGGTTCTGAGCTCGGAAATCAGGCGACCCTCCACGACACCACTAGCGCCGACGGCCTGCGAAGCCGAAGCTGCGGCGCTGCCTGCATGGACAGGGTGAGTCCTATCCTGAACCGGAGTATCCTCGTCTCCTGTGCCTACGTCAGTGCTCCCACCAGCCGGCCCACTGGGCTGGGAGGACCCAGATCCCCTGCGCCTCTTAACCTGCAAGGAGAATATAAAGTCAAAAAAAAAAAAAAAAAAAAGAATGAATGAAATACGAATGAATACCTGACGAGGACGAGGAGGAGGAGCTGCTGGTGCGACCTCCGCAGCAGGCAATAAACACTGCTGGATATAAGCGGGGTAATCTCCATCCAAGGGATCCACGCTATACCCCTCTCCAAATATCTCAGGGTCTGTCGCAGGGTCCGCCAGGTGTGGCCAGAAGAGCGCCTGAGGGAGCGGCGGGGGCACGAGCCGGCCAATCGGACCGTCGATATGGTCAGAAAGGAAAAGACGATCGCCCAAGTACCACTCCTGGGACATGGGGCTCTCCATTACAAAGCGGCGGCGGTCGAAGCGTGTCGAAGACTGGAAGAGGAGAGTGATGGCACCCAAATTCTCCCAAGGGTGGTGCCGGATCTGTAGAAGCGCAACAAAAGAAATTCAGTACAGGTAAGCAAAAAGTTATTCAAATTTTCATACTAACGATTTTTGTTTACTTACCCTCCTCCAGGACGGGTCGAGCAGACTCTGCCGTATCTCCTCGATATCACGGACAGCACCTTGCCACCCCTGCGTCCAGCGACGCAGGACAGTCGGATGAACGTCACCCTGGACGTCCCTCAAATCGGGCGGCTCCAGCACCCGATGCTCAAAAGCCCAGATCTGTAATTATAAAAATAATTATAATGTCAAAAAAAAAAAAAAAAAAAGGAAGAAAGAGAAGAAAGAGGCAATACCAGAAGGCCGAACCAGAATCCCAGAATCTCCTGCTGCTCTCCCCGGGCGCACAAGTCCAGCCCGTAATACAGCTGCCCCAACGCAGCTCGCGCCCAGTCTAGAGACGGGAAGGCAGCCAGGTCCACCAATGTCGGGAGCAGAGTCAAATTGCAGGTACTCTGCCCAGTCGGAAATAATGTACAGGACAGGAGGACAAGCACGTAGGCCCTGGTGTACCGCTCCATGTCCTCCTCAGTCAGGTCTGCGCGGGTGGCCCAATAAGCCTCCACCCGGGAACACAAGATCTTCCCCCTCTCAGGGGCGCAGCCAATCAAACTCTGGATATAAGTGTCCACCTGCTGGTATCGGGTCAAGCTGCAGTTAAAGATAATAGGGGTCCCGCCAAACCCAAAGCCTGTGATCGCCACGAAATCTGAGGGAGTGACGGTGAACTCCCCGATCGGCAAATGGAAGGTGTGGGTAGTGCAAACCCATCTCTCGCACAGGGCCGTCAGCACGGCATGAGTGGTGTGCGGTGTGCTCATAGGTAAAGACAGGACGAAAGACTCCAGCCCTAGAAGCCTGACTCGGGCCGCACGGGCTCTGGAAGTCGGTCCCACCAGACCCGGGGTAGGGAAAGATTCCCACTACCAGCAATCCTGTGCCTCTGCATTACAGGGAAGTACAACACACATGCATTCAGACTTAGTAGTGAAAAAATAAAATAAAATAAAAATAAATAAATAAAAATAAATAAATAAAAAAAATATAATATTATTAAGCTGTTTTCTTGCTACAGTCGTACGACTATAGTACGCATTGCACGAGCGTAGCTACAGTCGCACGACTGTAGTGCCCACAGTCGTACGACTGTTCATCATTTGCATGAACAGTCGCACGACTGTTCATATTCCTGCAGAAAAAAAATTCACAATTTGTATAATTTTCGCGATTTCTAACCTGTTTTCCCTAGTTTCTTGTTTCTATTGACTACAGGGGACTCCTAGCATGCATTCTACTCAATCAATTCAACCCAGAAAGCAGTAAATCATGCAAATCAGTTCCAAAAGTTCAAAGGAAAAATATGGAAAAAAAAAAAAACTCAAAATCAAGGCATAGGAATCGAAAACCAACCTGTGTAACGGACAAATGGGAGTCCATTGCCAGCAGAATGGGGATCACCATCCCGAACCGGATCCCGAAGTGGTCCATGTAAAGCGGATGCCCCGTATCCTTAGGCGATTCCCACAAAAGCGATCTCCTCTGGATTGTTGGGTTCCGGAACTGCACTGTTCTGGATCTTCTTCAGTTTCTTTCCCATTTTCTTCAACATTTTGGATGATTTTTCGAGTTTTGGATCGGTTTCAGAGAAAGGAGAGGAAAGGTCTCTTTGAAAAAAAATGAAAGTGGGAGAGAAAGGGGCGGAAACCGCCCCTTTTATTTTGGCTGACCGCGAAGTATAGTCGTACGACTGTACTTCGCCTACAGTCGTACGACTGTATTCAAAATTTGAATACAGTCGTGCGACTGTAGTGTAGAAAAAGGGGGGAAAATTTTTTATTTTATTTTATTTTATTCCTATTTATTCTTTAAATACATTTTCTTTATCTAATGTGCGATAAATCCCTGCAGGGGCATTTCAGTAATTTTTGCAGGACTAATCCAGCGACGATTAATTTATTTCAATGACGGTCCGCCTCACCCAAGGGGCACGAAACCCAAGAAAAACCATGAAAAATTCACTGTAAGTATAATTACACCAATCGCATTTTCAACGCGCCCCACGTGCCAAGCCACTCCGGGCCATTACATTCACACAAAAATCATAGTCCCCCACGACTTTAAAAGGGAACCAGAATCCGATTTCAGTCTGTCGAGTGCGCCCAGCCGCACACGATCGTCATGCATTCATACAAAAATCATAGTCCCCCACGACTTTAAAAGGGAACCAAAAATCCTGTGTCAGTCCGTTGAGTGCGCCAGTCGCACACGACTATCACATCTTGCATTCACAAATCCAGTCCCGCACGACTATAAAAGGCAACCATGGCACGCATTCCGGTATTTATTCTTGATCGAAGGGGCAAAAATTTTTGTTTCAAAATTATCGATCAAGGAATAAATACGCTCATCAAACATGCATCACATGCATTTTTAGGCTCGGTGTGACAAACCTTCCACAGCCTTTTGACTCCGAAAGTCATTTCATCTCGGCGTCATCCTTGCGCGAAAACCATCGCAGGGAACCGCCCGACTCCAAAAGTCATTCATACTCTCGGTGTCGTCCTCATGCAAAAAGGCATATGGACCACCTGACTACCAAAGTCACCTGCGAAAACTACCCTTGCATGTTCGCGTTTTCGTGTTCTTTGTCGTGTACCTAAATCCGTTTCGGAAATCGGATTCCAGCTACACGAGGGGCAGCCTGTGAACACGAATTTTTACTTAAAAAAAAATGGGGCCGTTGACCGTTGACCCACGACTGTAGTATACAGTCGTGGGAATTCACTACAGTCGTACGACTGTAGTGTAAGTACAGTCGTACGACTGTACTTTCGGGGAGCAGGTTTCAGCCCATACTTCTTTGACTTGAGAGAGAAGGGAAATCTTGAGCATTTAATGCTCAAGATTTCCGGGCAAGTGGGGTATATAAGGAAAGGAAAAAGCAGATTTTGGGACTTTTGGAGGTTTTTGGAGTTGAAAACCAGAATTTTAGAGAGAGAAAAGGGGAGAAAAAGAAAGAAGAGAGAGAAGTGAAAAGGCTTGCTTTCTTCTCACATTTTCTCCTTGATTTCTTGCTTTTAATCTCTAAAACGAATTAGACATCTTAGGTTAACAATCACACTAACAAATTAAATCATCTCGGACCAAAAACAAACACAAATCCGTGACTTTTCTGGAGTTATTTGGACATACTTGAAACCTTGGCTTTTTGGGGAAAAAGTGCAAATTCACGTGGATTGGTGCGTAGCCAGGGGTCATTCCAGCTGTGGATCGTCACCAAGGAGGTAAACAATCTTTAACTTATCCTTTTTTCCAGCTTTCTGGGTGATTTGATTGTGTTTGGTGCATTTTTCTTCAAGTTTTTGCATTTTTATTTCTGGAAAAGTAAGAACAGTCGTACGACTGTTCTTGAAATAAGAACAGGGGCACGACTGTAAATACAGTCGTGCCAAACGCACTACAGTCGTACGACTGTCCTTCCTTCTCCAGTTTTAGGGTTTTTGTTTTAGGGTTTTTTAGCGATTTCTGCCCAAACCAGGGCTACAGTCGCACGACTGTAGTAGACAGTCGTACGACTGTAGCTTGCGGCCAGGGACAGAAATCCCTAAAAAATCCCTAAAATACAAATAAAATTCTAAAAATCCAAAAAAATTCATAAAAATCAGAATATCCCAGAAAATCAGAAAAATTTGGAAAACCCTCAAAAATCATCAAAATGAATTTTGTTGTGTGCATCACGACCTTAGATTTATTTTTCAGTAAAGTTGCATTTAGAACAATTCCACGACGGAGACCCGAATCTCCCGAAAACCGACCCACTTTACATGTTTAATTATAATAAACCGGAAAAATTGTTTTCAAAAATGATTTTTCTCACAAAACCAAAATACAGGGACGTTTCAAAAATGGTTTTCCAGGTCTGACCGGGCCGGCCGACCGGGCCGACCCGGTTACCCCCAATTGCATGACCCCGAATTCTAATTCCCTATTTCTGTCTACTTGAGTCCTATTTATGGCGTGCCGTATAAATTGTGCTAACCTTTGTTTTGCAGCTTTTATTCTATTTTAATTTTTCTTTTTATTTGTATTTAATAGAATTAAATCGTGTATTTAGGCGGTTGTAATTTTTCTAGATTCTCGTGTATATAGGCGGTTGTATCAGTGAGGCGAGAGTTTTATTTTTTCTTTCAATTTGGTTGTAAGCCCTTAAATATTTATTCTCTTTATTTTATATTTTTGTATTATTATCCTGTATGCGCGCTGCGTGTATTCTTTTAATAAAAATAAATCTTTAGCTACTTAAAGTGTTGTAACTAGAACATTGACAATAATATTTAAATTAGACACGAAATAAAGGACTTGTCCGGACCCGAATCTCTGAAAAGTGTGGCAGTTCCCGCTTTGGTTCAGCTACACTGTAATTTCCCGGTTGAGCTGAGCCGGGTGGCGACTCCTATACTTTTTATCGAGATTTAGGTCTCGGTTCTTTTTCAAAATAATCCGCCTTTTTCCAAAAACGAGTTTCCAAATCAAAAACCCCATGCGAGGGAGGGCCCCGCCCGAAATCGAGGCGTCCCTTCCGAAAGGGAGTCCCGCGTCCCGTCGAAAACGCGTCGTCCGCTCACATTAACCTTTCCACATTTTATCACTATTTACATCATAGGAATAGACAAGGGGTTGACCCCCACAGTGACCTCATAAGGTCTATGCAATTAGGTTGTCCCATTGAACCTAGTTCTTGGGATCTCCAGTCAACAAGGTTGGGTTTTCCTTCACATAGTGCCTTAAATATTCATAGGCTTTAGTCCCATTCCCCTTTATGTCTTTTCAACTTGATCTCGGTTTAACCCTTTGGTTAGCGGATCCGCAGTGTTATCCTTTGACCCTACAAAGTCAATAGAGATAACTCCCGTTGAGATCAGTTGTCTAATGGTATTATGAAGACGACGCATGTGTCTTAACTTATCGTTGTACATAATGTTCTGTGCTCTTTTAATCGCTGCTTGATTATCGCATTGTATACAAATTGCAGGCATAGGCTTTGGCCATTCTGGAATGTCTTCGAAGAAATTCTATAACCATTCAGCTTCCTCTCTAGTTTTTTCCAAGGCTACAAACTCAGCTTCTATAGTGGATCTAGTTATAATCATTTACCTTAAGGATTTCCAAGACACTGCTCCTCCTCCTAGAGTGAACACGTACCTACTTGTACCTTTAGAATTCTTGATGTCAGCTATACAACTAGCATCAGATTACGCTTCTAGTACCGCAGGTTCCCTCACATAGTGCAAACCATAATTATGAGTATATCGCAAATACTTTAATATTCTCACTATAGCTACCCAATGAATCTTTCCTGGATTACTCGTGTATCTGCTTAAACTACTTACAATATAAGCAATATTAGGTCTTTTACAACTCGAAAGGTACATCAGACTACCTATAATCCTAGCATACTCCACTTGGTCTATGCCTTCACCTTTGTTTTTGGACGAATGTTGACTAATGTCTGACGAAGTTTTAGCTATACCAGAATCATCCTTCTTAAACTTATCAAGTATCTTGTCCATGTAGTGTGACTGAGTTAAAATGAGACCGTTAGGTGAACGTTTAACTTGGATGCCTAAAATTACATCCGCCAGTCCCATATCTTTCATGTCAAATCTGGAATTTAACATGTTCTTGGTACTCTTTACCATCTTCTCGTTACTTCCCACAATGAGTACGTCATCAATATATAAGCATAGGATAACATATCCTTCAGTTGTAGTTTTGACATAAATACATTTGTCACACTCATTGATACGATAGCCACTAGCCATCATGGCATCATCAAACTTTTTGTACCATTGTTTTGGTGCTTGCTTTAACCCGTATAAAGACTTCACCAATTTACAGACTTTCCTTTCTTGACCTGGAACTACACAACCTTCAGGTTGTTCCATGTAGATTTCTTCTTCCAGATCTCCATTCAGGAAAGCTGTCTTCACATCCATTTGATGTACCTTAAGATTCCGTAGAGCGGCAATATCAAGTACCATCCTAATGGTACCATCCTAATGGATGTTATTCTCGACACTAGAGAATAAGTATCAAAGTAGTCAAGGCCTTCCTTTTGTCTATGACCTTTTATAACCAAACGGGCCTTGTACTTATCAATTGTTCCATCTGCTTTCAATTTCCATTTGAAAATCCATTTAGAGCTTAGTGGTTCAGTTCTGGGAGGAAGATCCACTAATTCCCAAGTATGATTTTGCAGAATGGAATCAATCTCACTCCTTATGGCTTCTTTCCATAAAGGACTTTCAGTTGAACTTACATCTTCTTTGTAAGTTTGTGGTTCAGCCTCTAACATGTAAGTTAGAAAATCTAGACCAAAAGATTTTTCCACCCTTGCCCATTTACTTCTTCGAGGTTCAACCTCTATGTCTATCTTATCCTCTTCTTGAAGATCTTGAACATTCTCTTCCACCTCTTGTTAAAGCTCTTCATTATTCTTGACTTCGTCATGTTGACCATCTTGACTGTCAACTTCAACAGTCTCACGAGACCGTTTAGATCCCGACCCCACATCGTTTTGTTTGCATGGAACCACGTTTTCAAAGAACGAGGCGTCCTTTGACTCCATGAATGTATTCTTGTGTATTTCCGGGTTTTTAGATTCATGCACAAGAAATCGATACGTATTACTGTGTTATGCATATCCAATGAAAATACAATCCACTGTCTTTGGGCCTATTTTCATTCTCTTAGGTAATAGGGCCATTACCTTTGCAAGACACCCCCACACTTTTAAGTAATTATAAGAAGGTTTTCTAACTTTCCATAATTCATAAGGGGTTTTGTCTTGTTTCTTACGAGGTACCTTTTTTAAAAGGTAATTTGCTGACAACATAGCATCCCCCCACATGTTTTGTGGTAACCCAGAACTGGTTAGCATCGTATTCATCATTTCTTTTAAAGTACGATTCTTGCATTCAGCTACACCGTTAGATTGAAGAGAGTACGGTGGTGTTACTTCGTGAATAATACCATGTTAGGAGCAAAACTTGCCAAATGGTGCAACATATTCACCACCAAGATCACTTCTTACCACCTTAATCTTTTTATTAAGTTGGTTTTCTACTTCTTGCTTATAAAAAACAAATTTCTATAAAGCCTCATCTTTGCTTTTAAGCAAATACACATAACAGTATTTTGTGCTATCATCTATGAAGGTAATAAAATATTTATTTCCTCCCTTTGATTGAACAAACTTCAAGTCACAAATATCTGTGTGTATAAGATCAAGTGGTTCTGAATTTCTTTCAACATAATGAAATGAGGATCTTATCAATTTTGTCTCTACACAAATTTCACATTTATGGTTTTTATCAATTTGAAACATGGGGATATGATTCAAGTTAATTAAATGTCGTAATGTATCAAAATTAACATGTCCAAGTCTACTATGCCATAAATTAGAAGACTCAATAATATAAGCAGAAGAAACGTTATTCTCATTCATTTCAATTGAATTTGATTTACAAGAGATACAATTAAATTTGAACATCCCATTACATTCATATCCCTTGTCCACATACATACGCCCTTTAGACAAAATAAATTTCTGAGACTCAAAAACCATCTTGAAGCCATGTGAGCTCAAGAAGCTCCCAGAAACCAGATTCTTCCTCATTTCAGAAACATACAAGTGCAAGCACCGGAATTTTACTCCCTCAAAAAAAAGAGCATGTGTCACATGACTGTAATGTACAGTCGTGGGACTGTAATGTAAAAATTACAGTCGTACGATTGTAAGATCAGGGCAGGTACAGAAACACATACCTCTGCGGCGGAAAGAAGAAAAAAAAGGGAGGAGCATTAAATGCTCGCCCCCTTGGCACAAAAAATCAGAAGATAAAAAGAGGAAAAAAGAGAGAAAGAAGGGGGCTTGGATTCTGGTGAAAATCTAGGGAGAGAAAGGAGGAAAGAGGCAAGGAAAAGAAAGAGTGAAAACTCAACCCAAAAGCTCTTCTTTTCCTCTTCTATTTTCTTTGATTCTCTGGTTAAAGTATTAAAATCTGTTAGAAACCCCTAGGTTAACAATCTAACACTCCAAATAAATCAAAATCTCGGACTAAAATCATCAGAAACCGTGACATTTGGAGATCTTTGGACCAAAGCTCTCAAACTCAACTCAAGAAGAAAAGTGCAAATTTGTGTGAATTGGAGCGACACCAGGGGTCAATTCGACGTTGGATAATCGCCGAAAAGGTAGACACTCCTTTTCCCTTCTCTTTTTCGTGCTTTCTGGGTGATTGGTGTGATTTTTGTGCTTTTTTATTCAAGTTTTTGTATCCCTGTTTTTGGAAATCAAGAACAGTCATGCGACTATTCTTGAGTTTGATGAACAGTCGTACGACTCTAAATACGGTCGTACGACTGTTCTTGATTTGCAGTGTTTTCTTCCAGTTTATTTCAAATAAAATTTTGGCGAGATTCTGACTTTGGATTGCTTACAGTCGCACGACTGTAATTTACAGTCGTAGGACTATAGTTACAGTCGCACGACTGTAACATTATTTCAAGAATCAGAATTTCCGTTTTAATCCCCAAAAATTTCCAAAAATCCATAAAAATTCAGAAAATCACCAAAAATGAATTTTGTTGTGCATCCACGACCCTAGATTCAATTTTCAGTAAAATTGCCTTTAGAACAATACAGTGACGGAGACCCGATTCTCCTGAAAACCGACCCACCTCACATGTAAAAATGCATGTAAATCGGCTAAAACGTTTTCAAAACGATTTTCTCATAAAACCAAAAATACAGGGATGTTTCAAAATGTTTTCCAGGTCTAACCAGGCCGGCTAGCCGAGCCAACCCGGTTATCCCCTAAATGCATGCCCCCAATTCTTGATTTCTCATTCTGTCATGTTTGAATCCAACTTATGGCGTGCCGTATTTTGTGCTAACCCTCTGTTTTGCAGCCTTTTATTTTTCATTTTTGATATATTTAGTAGAATTACTCGTGTATCCTAGGCAATTGTAATTTTTAGATACATCGTGTATTCTAGGCGCTTATAAAAGTGAGGTGAGAGTTTTTATCTTTTATTCGATCGGGTTGTAATAATTTAATCATTTACCTTTTCTTACTTTACCTGTATGCGCGCTGTATGTTTAATTTATTTCAATAAAATTGACTTTTAGAATTATGAAATACCATTTGAGAACATTGGCCAATTTTATTTTAATTAGACACGAAATAAGGGACTTTTCTGGACCCAAATCTCTGGATAGTGTAGCAGCCGTTTGTCTGGTTCAGCTGCATTATAAATTTCCCGGTTGAGCTGAGCCAGGTGGCGACTCCTACAATATTCATCGAGACTTAGGTCTCGGTTCTTTTATGAAATAAATCTATGTTTTCCAAAACGCGAATTTCTATTATAAAAACCCTACGCGAGGGAGGGGTCCGTCTGAAATCAAGGCGCCCCTTCCGAAAGGGAGTCCGCGTTCCATCGAAAACATCGTCCGCTCATAACAAGACATTTTGTAGCTTCACTTCTTTCCCAAAAGTCATTTTCAGAATGACAGTTCCTTGTCCCTTGATCTTTGAAGAAAAAGAATTGCCCATGTAGAGATTCTCTCCTTTCTTTGTGAGAGTCAATCCAGCAAAAGACCCTTTGTCACAACAAATGTGGCGTGTAGCACCAGTATCAAGCCACCATTCTCGTGGATTTGAGTCAACCAGGTTCACTTCAGAAATCATTACACACAGATCGATGTCAGACACATCTCTAGTAATTTCTTCCATAGCAGTTGCCTCCTTTTTGTTGACCTTTTTTGGCAGCCTACAATCAAAGGACTTGTGTCCCATTTTGTTACAATTGAAGCATTTCCCATTAAATTTTGGTTTCTTGGAAATGCCCCCTTTAGGTCCCAATTTAGACTTAGATCCAGCAGGCTGTTTGCCTTTCTTGGGGTCTTTCTTGACCTCCACTACATTGGCTCTAGCCACAGCTTGATTAGCAGCAACATAAGATTTCCTCTTTGATCTTTTATTATCTTCTTCAATATGAAGTCGGACAATTAGATCCTCAACAGACATCTCTTTCCTTTTATGCTTGAGATAGTTTTTGAAATCAATCCAACTAGGTGGTAATTTCTCAATGATTGCAGCCACTTGGAAGGTTTCACTAGTCTCCATCCTTTCAGCTTGCATCCCATGGATCAAAAGCTGGATTTCTTGCACTTGACTCACAACAGATTTGGAATCAACCATTTTGTAACTAAGGAATTGGCCTACTAAGTATTTCTTAGCACCAGCATCCTCAGTTCTGTACTTCCTATCCAAGGAGTCCCATAATTCCTTTGCAGTTCATTTAACAGTGTAAACCTCATACAAATCAGGAACCAATCCATTCAGAATGTGGTTTCTACAAAGGAAATCCAAGTGATTCCAAGCATCAACAGCTAATTGAATAGAAGGATCCACCATACCCTCGGGAACAACAGGAGGATCTTCTTTCAGCAATCTATGATATTGCATG
This sequence comes from Euphorbia tirucalli, assembly GCA_039660915.1. Taxonomy (NCBI): domain Eukaryota; kingdom Viridiplantae; phylum Streptophyta; class Magnoliopsida; order Malpighiales; family Euphorbiaceae; genus Euphorbia; species Euphorbia tirucalli. The sequence goes on from CM077639.1 coordinate 22,862,541, forward strand.
CTAGTCAAGTAGAAAAGCATTTTCTGCTGCCATATCTTAAAATTCATTCCGTTAAATTTTTCTGGTCTCTCAGGCATTGTTATTGGGTATGAACCCGAACCAGCTACAGGACCGTTAGGCATAACAAGCCCAGAATCACTAGGACCATTTTGTCCATGTTGGTTATTCTGGCCTTGGCCAATTTCAGAACCAATGCCTCCAATAGGTGGGACAATATCAGCCATTTTTCAATCTGAAATTTCAAACAAAAAAAGTTAGCGAAATTCCAGAATCAACAAATTAAACACAGAAAATGAATCACAAAAAGAACTGTTAATTTAGAACAGCAAATGTCCAAACAGTCCAAAATAATCCAGTAAAAGGTCCGAAAAATTCTCCAAATGTCAAGGTATAAATATCCAGAATGTCAAGGTATTAATTATCCAGAATGTCAAGGTAATCCTGCAAAACTTAACCAAGTACTACGTATAATTGTCTTAATAATGTTAGAAAACAGTAAACAAATACAATTTATATAATTAAATTGCAGAAACGAAATAAATTGAAGAACAGAAAATAAGATACTTTTCAACCTTAACAAAAGGAACAGTAGAGTTGAGGCCTGAAAAATACAGTTTCCTTAAGACAATTATCTGCCCGTAGTTGGCGATTTGTCTCCCAGGATACAACAACTCTCGATGACGAACTCAACTGTGCGAAGCGGACTATCACCAGAGAAGAAAAGAAAAACAACAGCCTATTTAGAAGGAAACAGATTACAGAAAAAAAAAAGGAGGAAAGGAAATTCGAAATTCTTGCAAGTGTATTCTGCAACTGGTGGAGCAAAAAAATATAGGCTGTTTAAGAGGAACTGACAGAAAATTGAAGAGGCTCAAAAATAAAATATCTGGAGAAAATTAGTCGGACCGGAACAAAAATTAGGCAGGCCCGTAGTGGCCCAATTCTGTCCGGGATTCGCGACGCCCACGTCATGCGTGTGCGCATTGGGCCTTTGAAGACTCCGGGCTAGGATTTGCACCCCCCTGCGCGCGCAAGAGAGCTCCTTTTGGCTTACACAAGTTAACACTTTATAAAAGTGTGTTTCAATATAAATACATTTTCCACTTTATATTTTTCCCATGTGGGAGAAGTTAACAAAAGCCAATTTTTCTCCAAATATTCCAGTCCATTAGGCTAACTTTGAGCAACAATTTCTCATTCACTACTTGTCCGTTTTGGGTAAATTATATACCATTGGAAAGCTCACGTTACGTACTATACAATAACACTAATCATTTGATGTAATATGTTTCCTTTCTATAATATAATTTGGCCAAAAGTTGACAAATAATCACTAGTATATAATCCAATATATTTGTCAAATTTCCAACAGACATATCTAAACTTGTAGGTGAACTCCCATTGTAGTATATATGACCTGCAATTACAGGTTAACTGTTCCACGTAAGCATTAGACTATTTTTCAACATAAAATATTAGTACCCACCATAATAAAAAGACCATCTAAACCCACCATAATAACTCCCCTTCGTCTCATCTTTCTCTTATGCAATCGAAAGAAACTAGAATCTGATAGTGATATGAAAAATTAAGATTTTGTACATAGAGCAAATGATCGAAATATGATTATTAATTTTCTTATTGTTTTTTCTTAAATTCTGATCAAACTAAAATATTTAAGTAAATTACATTATGATCAAATTAGAATTTTCAAATATCTAATTTCGAATATATAACGAATTTGTTCGAATTCTTTAAAGTTTAGTTGGAAACTGTAGGGTAATATTCAGTTAATGTCTATTGTTGATTATTTATTTCTTTATATATGACGATAAAATTATTTTTGAAATGTGTATAAAGTAAATAAAACTTAAAACAACAATTAAAAACGTTTGATTCTTTTATTTTGATATATATATATATATATATATATATAATCATTTGAATCATTACTTTTCATATTGACTACCTTATTTAAATTTGTACTGTAAAGGTTTAAAAAATAAAAATAAAAAATCAATTGTACGAATAAGACGAATATCCCAAAGTATAGTTTGGTTTCTTCTTCCATAATATTCCACTCCCCTTTAAGTCCTCCGCGTTTTCCTTTTTTCTACAATAAAAATAATTTTCAACCCCATTACTTATTTCTAACAAAATTGTAATTATATGAATTTTATATATATAATTTTTTAAAAAAAAGTCAAAAGAAAAAGTTTGTAATAATCCCTTGCATCTTTAAATCATTTATATAATACATTAAATCATCGTCACAATCAGTGTCCCATTATTTATTATGTTTAATTTAAAATTAAAAGGCAAACGAATCTATATAGAATATAAATGAGTAAACACTTGAAACACATGTCAATTCCTTAGATTTTCTAAAAATTTTAATATATTAAAAAAAAATTTACTACGTATGACTGAAATTTCTCTTATCTATTTATATCTAATTATTTTTACCAAAAATGAACACCTAGAGATGATTGGGCAAAATTCTCATATTTTATAATTTTTATAATTTTTTCCTCTTTAGCTTACTTTTTTCTTTTTTGTTATAAAAAGTTTATTTTGCATTTTAGCTCTATTTATACCATCTATGTAGTAGATGCTTGGGACACATGTCAATTCCTTAGAGTTTTTAGATATTTATTTCTTAAAATAAAAAATAATCTTTTACATATTACTAAAATTTCTCCCATTTATTTATTCCTAATTATCATTACAAAACATAAATATTTAGAAAAGATTGAGACAAATTCTCTAATTTTAGAATCTATATCTATATAAAGGTATAGACACTTAGGCCATGTGTCAATTCCTTAGATTTTCTAGAAATTTTAATTTATTAAAATAAAAAATAATATTTTTATATATTACTAATATTTATCTTATTTATTTATTTGAAATTATTTTTACAAAAAATGAATTCTTGGAGACGATGGATCAAATTCTTTCATTTTATTTTATTTTTTTACTTTTTCTTTTTTTTGTTATAGAAATTTTATTCTCTATTTTAACTCTATCTATATCATCTTGTCTTATATAATATAAAAGAGTAAACACTTCGAACACGTGTCAATTACTTAGTTTTTTTTTAAAAAAATTATTTATTAAATAAAAACAGAATTTGTTACATATAACTAAAATTACCTTATCTATTTATTTCCAATTATCTTTACCATAAATGAATACTTAGAGATAATTGAGAAAAATTCCCCAATTATAGAATTTTCATTATTTTTTCCTTTTTAGTTTAATTTTTCCTTTTTTATTATAGAAAAATTTTATTCTGTATTTTATTCCTATTTATATCTACTATATAAATATAATACAAAAGAATAGACATTGGGAACACATGTTAATTCCTGATATTTTCTAAAAATTTTAATTTGTTAAATAAAGTTTTCTTTTAAATATTACTAAAATTTCTCCTATTTATCTATATTTAATTATTTTTACCAAAAATGAATATTTAGAGATGATTGGGACAGATTATCCTATTTTAGAATTTTTATTATTTTTTCATTTCCAGTATATTTTTTTATAGAATGATTACTCTTTATTTTAACTTTATCTATTATATTTCTCATTCATTATTTATATATAACTAATTAAGAAATTTAGAGGAAATAATAATTAATTAGAACTGAAATTTTCAAATTTAATAAATATTATAAAAATCTGTTGCACGGGCCATAAACTAGTTAAGCTATTAAATGCTTACCTATAACAAGTTTTAGATGAGACTATTGGAATTACGTTTACATATGCTCCCTTTTGTGTAGTTTATCTTCTTTGTTTAATGAAACTCCATTAAAAAAAACCAATAATTGGAACAAACTAAAAAGCAATTTGGTGGTTTTCATACTCAAATTAATTCATTGATATAATTATTAAAAAATAATCAAGAAGGACAAGCGATCCAAATTTAGCTACATCTGAAAAATTGAAAAGTTATATTTCATACCCTATATTTTACCATTTGAGATCATGGTTGTGAAATCACACTAGATAGAACGGGTCGGATCAGAATCAGAGACTGGTCCGATTGGTTTTCATATTATTCTTTGAGTTGGTTAAATTTGGTTGTTGACTGGTTAAACTGGTCAATCGAACTAGAAACCAATATCATATCGGTTTTTTTGTTCGATCGGATTGATTGCTTTAAAAAATATTGTTTTAATTCAAAAAAAATGGATCAACAAGACTAATTCTTGATTTTTCTCATAAATATATTATTATTAAAAATAAAATTTAAAATATTTTTAAATCAAACTGAACTTTAATCATATTTATTAAAAACTATAATAATATATATTTTTAATTAATATATTGTAGTTAAATTCTTAGTTTTGTAAAGTACGACATAAATATATTTTTATTTTAATATATTTTATAAAATTAGGTCAAGCCGAGTTGAATTTCAATTAGACCTCAATTCTATGAATTAATAGCTTTATAGATTGAATGAGTAAAAACCATATTTGAAATACATGTTAGTTAATAACCACCTGAAAACAATTAGAGTAATTATTGAGTGTTATATGGATCATCACTTGAATTGTTTGTTATTCTATTATGTTGTTGCATAGTTTGAAGATTAGTTAGGTTGGTTTCTTCTGCATCCAACGTCCGTTCATAAGAATTAGACTGTTAGTTACCATTATAAGAAGAAAAACATCTTACCGACAAAAGAAAAATATAATCATGAAATCATAATTTAAGAATTCAAATATCCAACAAACAATAACTGCCATGTGATAGGTGAGTTGTGATATATACTCTTGGCTAAAAGGAAGAATACAAAAATCACATGATATATACACTCACTCAATAGAATAATGGAACTATAAGTCTATAACTTTATTAGTGCTCTTTTTCAAATTAATTCCCAATCTAGCAAGAACAATTTTTTTTTAAATATTTCTTCGGGTTGTTTTTCTTATCTTTTGTACCATTTTAATAAAATTACAAATATTCCCCAAGAAAAATACCTTTAACAAATTAAAATTATATATTTGATCTATGTTTATTCAAAAGATTGAAAATTAGTCTTCCTCCGAGATAAACTCGTTTACTTTTTTTTTTTTATACATAATAAAGGTAGAATTCCTATATTATATTTATAGAATACATCAAGATGATTTATCGGTAATAAACTAGATAAATCCTATAATATTTTCTACAAATATTGAAATTATCATAACAACAAACACAAAATACACTATGCTGGTGAGGAAAAATATGCCACATTGGCAAATGAAATTAAATAACATAAATCACAAAAACATAGTAACACTTCATGCTAAACTCTAAATCTTAAAATTTAAACTAAAATTAATGCTAAATGCTAAATTCCAATGTTATCAAAACCAGACTGGACCAGCTAGCTCGTCCAATTCAATCGCAACTAGTCATGGGTCCGACCGGTTTGATCAAAAATTCCAATTTTTAAAAAACTAAAAAAAGGTTCAACCGCCGGTTGAACTAGACATCAGCTTAAATCGTCGGCTGAACCACAATTATAATCCATAATTATAATCTATTATTAAATAATATCTTTTTAAATAATAAATATTTGGTTAAACCATCGGTTCGAACCGCGAACCAGTATACTCATCGATTTGCTCTCGGATCCGGTTTTAACAACATTGGTAATTTCTAAATCCTAAATTTCAACCTAAATAGCTAAAAGATGTGCTAAATGGTAGAACCCTAACTAAACCATAGATCTTAACTTTAAAAGCTAAATTTTATATCCTAACCCTCTGAAGTTTTAAAATCTTAACACTACATCCTAAAGATAAAAGTCTAAAATCTAAATCCTAAACTCTGAGTCTTAAGGTTTTAGACAATTATTACTAATTGCTGCAACACAAAAGAGGTTAAACATCCAGTGACTAATAGGGGAATCCTTTGATTGTCAGAGATACTAATAAAAGGTATAAGTAGGCCTTACCTATCAGTTTAAATTTTTGGGTCAAATGGTTCCGCGACATGGTATCAGAGCTACTTATACCTAAAGGTCAAGGGTACGAATCCTGGCAGCTCTATTTGTTAATTATAATTCAACACATGACATGGTGAGTATGTGTTGTACATGCTTCAAGTTCAAGGGACATTCTGTTAGTGTATGCCCTAGTCCCTTTGTCAATATAATCGGATTTTTGATATTTAATAAAAGGCATTAATCTATTTTATTAATTTCTTGTGCAATTAATAGTTATAGAGAATCCATTAGTTAAGTTACACTCTTATTTGTTAGGAGCATCTCCTAGCAGTAGGACTGAGAGTAGGGTAAACACTTAACTATAAATATCCATAGTCTGTTATATCATGGGAATGATACTAACCAAAGACTAGCATGAGCTTTGATTATATGGTGGTGTCCTACTGACTATTATAGATCGTCAATGAAAGGCATGGGTACATGTTAGGTTACATGGTACTCATTCGATCCACTTATAGTATTTCACTTGAACCCTATAAGATAAGTGAATTTCTAGTAGCACTTATATTGGATCCTTTGACCTGATGTTGCTATGGACTTAGGGATGATCTCACATACTTTGACATACGCCTAATGGGTTTGTAACAGAGTGCCAAATATGGGTATGATTGGGTATATCAGTGAATATCTAAGGTCATGAACAAGGTGAAGGGAAAAGCCAATCTCTTAAATGAGATTTTGATGTCACCGGCCACCTGATGAGTGAGACTGAGAAGTGTTTGGCCAAACCCAATACTTAATTACTAGGTAATTAAGTGATTGAATTCTTCAGTCTACTCGATATCAAGGAATGTACTTGCAGCCATAGGATATGACTCAGTCATGGTTCTTGCAGTATAGAGATATCTAAAGTGTATTATATGTATAAGAAAAAGGCTACAAGGTATATATGTCCAAAAGATATATTCATCTTAATTAGGAGCTATAATGGTTTGCTAGAACCCACCTATAATCTGTTGACCCAATGGTTTGGGGCCCACTGCCAACATAAAGATGAATCTATCGGATCGCACGCACAGGGTCAAGATTGAATGTTTAGGACATAAATATATATTGGGGATATATTTAATTAAAGAGAAATTGTTATATTTATATTGATTTAATTATTTTATGGTACAATATAATTGGTCAAAATTGGATTTTGGCATTTATGGGATTTAAATTACATTCATATTAATTAATTATTGTATGGTATAATAAATAATTTAATTAGAATATATTTTGTCAAAATTGGATTTTTACATCATAGGGAATTAAAATATATTTAGGTAAATTTATTTTCTTGCATAATACAATAAATAAATTAAGACTAAAATATAATTATGTCAAAATTGGATTTTGACATAAATTAATAAAAGGATGCATGCATATTTATATTATAAGGTTAATGGGTTTGTAATTGAATTAAAACTTTAACATAAAGTTTGATTGATTAAAACCCTAATTAACCTAGAGTATAAATAGCATCTTAGAAGTTTCATTCCTAAGAGTTGCATTTGGACTCCCATTTTATAGAGAAAATTTTTGGCCCCCTTTATTGCTCTCTAGGGTTTCGACCACTGCTCTTGTTTTAGTGCTAACATGCTCGTTTAATCGTTCGAGGCTTGCATGTGTGAAGGTGGAGATTTCCTCTTAGGAAATTTGCAATTGAAAGCTTCATAATCTGGGTAAGTTTTATATCGCTTTCTGATTGAGTCTGTTTCTTCCCTTTCTGAATATTTTCCTAGACCAGATTTGATTACAATTCAATGGGTTCCGCTGAAAAACTTTTATTTCGCACGGTGAAAATCCCTATACATTTGTGTGCGAAGGAGTGTCTAAGATACCAATAAAAGCTATAATTGAGCCTTATCTATTAGCTTAAACTTTTAGGTCAAATGGTTCCATGACACTAATGCCTAAGTCAGAAATATAATTCTAAGAAAGGAAAGAGAAAAAGATGATGAGAAAGAAAGTAAGAGATAACCCTTCACAAATATTGCTTTCCTTATATATTATTTTACTTGCTGTTACTTTCAAGCCGTTATGTAGGGCTTGATCATAATTGGTCATGATGAAGAAATGATGACCTCACTAATTGGCCCTACACGTATAGAGCTTAGATCACTCAATTTTCTGAAACTTGCTGTGAGCGGACGATTCTAAAGAGACGGGCCTCGCGACCGGACCAGGATGATTTAAATAAAATGGTTTTTATGAAAAAAGGGTTTTATATTGAGAAAACAAACAAACTCGAATGCTCTCACTAAAAGTGACAAGAGTCGCCTCCCCACTCAGCTCAACTGGGAAATTGTGGTACAACCAAAACGAGCTACAACTCATTATACATTTTAATCACAGATTTGGGTTCAGACAACTCACCTATTTCTTCTCAGTTCAAAATGTGTTTAATAGTTTATATCAACGCCTTTTATATTTTCTAGGCTTGATTTTATCTTGAGTTATTTAGCCGATGCTCACACATGAGATATAATACTGAAAGCGATAAATAAATTCGGAAAGCAGTAAATAAGTTCAGGAAATTAAAAATAAACAGACTAATCAAATGACTATCCTAAGGGTACAATTGTAAAATGGATTCAGGGTACAAATTATGCCTATATTCAAATGTCTAAAAATGAAAAACTAAACATTCATCTAACCTACTTGCAAAACAGAGTTAGTACAAATGAATATATATATACACGTAGGACTCAAACAGACTCAGAATTGGGATTCGAGATAGCTCGGGTCATGAAATGGGAAAAATCAGGGAATTCGATAAATTACCCCATTTGATCTGGAAAACATTTAGAAACACATTTTTATGGGATTGAAAAGTCATTTGAAAATCAATTTGTCCGGTTTAATATATACACATACAAAAAATGGGCCAGATTTTAAGAAACTCGTGTTTCTATTACAGAAATTATATAAATACAGAACATAAATTTTGGTCAAAATGATATGCAAAAATAAGAAAAATTCACAAAAATTAATTCTGAAATTAAAACTACAACCGTGCGGGTGTAACAGCAACAGTCGTGCGGTTATAAACACCCATACAGCTCTGGTTTCAAAGGAATTAGAAAAAATGTTAAAAATTCAAAATCACTGAATGTGAAAATGAACTACAGCCGTGCAGCTCTCAAAATAGCCGTATGGCTCTGGTTTGCCAGAAAGCAGAAAAATAGAGCAAAATTCAAAATAATGAAATGCATAATAAATCAATCTAAAAAGCTATAAATGAGTTTAAGGCCTCTCAGAATTACCTTTTAGATGTCTCTCCAAGGTTCAATTTGACAGAAAACCAATTCTTGAAGCTTGAATTTGAATTTGAATTGAAATTGAACTTTGAAACCTAGATTAATCGAATAAACTTTAATTCTCCAATTCCAGCAGCCCAAATAGTCTCTGAAAGTTTAGGATTGGTTTGAATGATAGATTTGGTGACTGAAATTGATGATTTTGTGGTTTAATTGCTTGAATTTAGTTTAAAAATTTTTTAGAATTTCTCTTTTCCTTAATCTCTTTTCTGATTTCTTAATTGTTTTTGTTAATTGTTAGTCTCCTCTTTGAGTCCCCTTTAATCCAAAAACAGACCCTATAATCAACACCTAAGTGAATATTAAGGTGTCTCCCATAAATCCAAATGCCTATCTCCTTCATGCAAGCTGCTGGTGAAGCATCAACAGTCATGCGACTGTTGACACAATAGTCGTGCGGCTGTTATGATCAGTTCAACCTTTATTCTTCAACATCTATTCAGTTTCAAGTTTCAAGTTCATTCAAAACCGAATCTTTGCTTCTCGAATCAACTATCGTAATGAACAATAATGATATATGACATTCGATATTCCATCATCATTGAGATCGAGAAAACCCAACATTCACAGCTACCCCTTGTGTGATCAAATTCGATACTGATGCCATGTCTGAAATACCTGAGGTGAATTTGTAAACACGGAAAAGAGTGCTGTGAACAAGGAAAGAAAAACTTACTTGCCTTGGGAGCTGATGTCGTAGATGCTGCGCTTTTATTGTTGACTCCACTGAGATTTAACAATTTGACTTGTTGGGGATTTAATAAGGGTTTTGATAATAAGGGCTTTGATACTCTATTGGGATAACAAGCTTCATTAGTAACTGGCTTGGTGGGAATGATGTTCCACTACCTTGTGTGTCACTCTATTTGAAACTTTGTAAATCCTTTGTTTAGTAGTTTGCTAGATGAAATTCTTTCCGTTGAGGATTGCCGAATTTTTGTCTTTGATGCAATGAGTCTTCATTCCTTGATCGACAGATTTCAAAACAAAATATTTTGCCCCTTGGATCAAGAGTGAAGACTAGCTAGGGAGGAACTAAATTTCCTATGAATGAATATCTAATGCATGTTATGCATATATGCATGACAATGCATATGCATGTAAACATCAAAGGATATATGCTTTCAGTTATTGTCCAAGCTTGAGATCCTTCTGATCTGCTGGGGAAGATGCATCATGCCCTAATTTACTTTAGCTAGGGAGTACATTCTTCATTCACTAAAATCCTTCTACTTCCGCTGGGGATATATGATTACTGTTGAGGAAAATTGTGATGTTCTTTATTATGTTTCCACTGGAGAATAATGAAAAATTTACAATTTGCCCCTTGTTAACTGCTGCTGGGGAAGAATGAATTTGAAAATGCTCTAACTTTTGCCTAAACTGCTCAATATGGGTTTTAAGCTTAGCGAGCTACTCTAATTTTTTCCTGAGGCGCTTTGTTTTAGTTTTCACCTCAATGAGCTTTTTTTTTTAATTATTTTTAAATGAAATAGAATGATGAATCATATGTGCTTCATGTATATAGATCAAAGTTACAAATTTTGACAACATTTAAGCTTAAATCTGTATCAAAATTTTTAACGACATTAAGAAAATATGAATTAGATTTGGAGGATAGAAAAGATTTCAAATTGTATATGTTTAATACATTTCCATTGTTAAACAGTGTTATCTTTATAACCAGCTAAATGCAAAGTGCTTCCTTTCAATGAACGTTAAAACAAGATAACTTTTTTTATGCATTTTGACTTAACCATATAAGCATATTTAAACAAAACATCACACTTTATTGATGAATTCAACATGAGTACATTTGAAAAAATCAATTCCCAAAATGGTATATATTCCACGCAGAGCCAAACCTGTCACCATTCGTCCCTTTCGGATTTTCCAACTAATCATTTTCTCTCATATCTTAATTTTTGCCTAAGCCGCCCTTTTTGGGTTTTTAACCTAGCAGACTGTTCTTTTTTCTTTTTCATTTTTCATTTTACACATGATATAGCTTTAAGCAATCTTGGTTCACCAAATCCATGAATTCATTTTCATCCATATCCATGATTTTGACACCACCTTTTGATAGCACTTTCTTCATAACATATGGACCTTCCCAATTTGGCTTAAACTTTCCTCGAACATCAACATTTGTGGGTCTTAACTGCTTCAAAACCAGATCTCCAACTTTCAACTGCTTTTTAGGATACTTCACCCTCTGATTATAAGCTTTAGCCATTCTGCGTTGATACATAAGTAAATGATTAAGTGCTTTCAACCTCTTCTCATCTACAGATGCTAACTGCTTATATCTAGCTTGAATCGATTCAGTTTCTGACAATTGAGTTTCCAAAGATATTCTAAGTGACTTGAATTCCACCTCAATTGGTAATACTGCTTCCATACCATACACCAAGGAATATGGCGTTTCTCCTGTTATCTTTGACAAAATCTTCTTTATTGACTTATTAGCCACTTCCACTGCACCATTAGCTTGTGGTCTGTATGGAGAAGCTCTATGATGTTTAATACCATGTTCTACAAATAATTCTACTGTTGGCCCTTGAAATTTACTCCATTGTCAATCACTACATGATAAGGAACTCCATATCGAGCAAAGATGTTTTTCTGAATAAAATTAGCCATCTTCTTCGTTGTCATAGCAGTGAATGATTACGCTTCAACCCATTTCGAAAAGTAATCAACTATAACTACTATGAATCTGTGCCCATTAGATGCTGCAGAACGAATTTCTCCAATTATATCTATCCCCCAAGCTGAAAACGGCCAAGGAGATGCTAAATTTTGTAATTCAAGTGGTGGTAGATGACTAATATCAGCATAAATCTGGCATTCATGACATCTTCTCACTTCCTTCACATAGTTAGTCTGTATTGTCATCCAGAAATAACCTTATCTTATTATCTTTCTGGCCAAAGCTATTCCATTCATATGAGGTCCACATGATCCTGAATGTACTTGCTGAATCACCACCTCTACTTCTAGACCTGTGCAAATGACCCGCGGCCCGTAAAGCCCGCCCGTTCTGGGTTGGGCTTGGACATACATATTTTAATTTAGGCCCGGCCCGGCCCGAACCCATAGAAGCCCGAATTAATAATGGGTTGGGCTTGGGAATATCCATAAAACCCATGACTGGCCCGGCCCGGCCCGAGTAATTTTATAATATATATTTTTATATTTTTATTTATATAATTACATACTAAGTATTTAATCTGAACCATTGAAAATATAATAGAAGATCTTGACCATTAACTTTTAAGTCGGTTGCCCTAGTTTCAGCTTTTCCATAGTATATAAGCATCGTATTCTTTGCAGCCTCACTTTAACAGATTCTCTATTTTCTCTCTAATCTAAGAAGAATCAACCCTAGTTCTTCCTCATCCTCTTCCTTTCCTTTACCACAGTTACACCTCATTCTCTCTATCTATCTTAATCTCCAGTCACTCGTCTTCAAGCCTTTTACTCTGTGCCGCTGCTACTTCTCCTTCATTTCCGTCGCAATGTTGTTCTGTTCTTCAATCTGTAAGTTTATGTTTTAAATTAGTGTTCGATAATAACTATGATCTGAAGCTTATATTTACTTATTGTTTCTTTGATTCAAAAAATGAGAGATTAATTTGCTTACCTAACTTGGTGCTATTCTCTAATCTTCATCATTCTGAAAATATTTCAGTAGATATCTTCCAGTTAACATACACTGCAAAATCTAATTTAATCTATAATGACATTGATAAGTATTTGTGTTTTCTTAACCAGGATAACAACTCATATAATTAAGCTCCTTTTCTTATTGGGAAGGTCAAGTGCAAACAGTAGAGGTAATATTTTCCTTTTTATAATTGAATCTCCTTAGCTCACATTTCTTCAATTTCATTTGTCAATAATTATTGTTTTATTTAACTCTTAAATTTAAATTACAGATGGTTGAAAGTGAGATTCTAATTAGCGAAGTGGCTAGTCATTTTTTATAATTGAATCTCCTTAGCTCACATTTCTTCAATTTCATTTGTCAATAATTATTGTTTTATTTAACTCTTAAATTTAAATTACAGATGGTTGAAAGTGAGATTCTAATTAGCGAAGTGGCTGGTCATTCCAATACTCAAACTATTGCTGCCCAAGCAAATGTACAAAATGTCGCTTCTCAAAATACTCACACTGCAACTGGTGTTGTTGTTGAAGATGGAACCAATGACTGCATGCCTCCATGTAAAAGGCCAAAGAAGACTTCAGATGTGTGGGAGCACTTCAAAGAAATTAGCAAGGATAAGGGCATTGTGAAGGCTATTTGTAAGTTTTGTGAGGTTGCTTTTTCTGGTGCATCCAAAAATGGTACCTCACATTTAAGGCGCCATTTAAAAAGGTGTCCTAAACGTGTCAACAAAGATATTAAGCAGTATTTAGTAGCTAATTCCGAAATTGGTGCTAATGGTACCGTGAAAACTTATAAGTTTAATAACGAGGAGCTTCGTCGAATGCATTGCACTTTTTATTGTTGAGGGTAATCATTCATTTTCATTGGTTGAAGAAAGGGGTTTTACGCGCATGATGTCTAGGGCTAATCAGCAATTTAACGCATTTAGTAGACATACTCTGAAGAGGGAATTGCTGGCTTTATATGCTGCTGAAAGGGATAGAATTCGAGAAATGATTTTGAATTCTAAGAGTCATGTTTGTTTTACTACTGATAATTGGAGAAATGAATACACTAGGGAAGAATACATTTGCATCACAGCACATTTTGTTGATAATGAATGGAAACTTCAGAAAAGGATATTAAGGTTTAGAGCTTTGTCACCTCCTTATGATGGCTTATGTGTTGCTGATGAATTGCTTTCATGTTTGTCACAGTGGAAAATTGAGCACCTGATTTTCACAATCAACAGACAATGCTAGCTATAATGATAACATGATAGGTATTGTTAAGCGTCGTCTTTTGTCACAGAAGTCTCTTGTTCATGATGGTGTTTATTTGCAAGTTCGTTGTTGTGCTCACATTATCAATCTCATAGTGCAATCTGGTTTAGATATGATTAAAGATCCTCTTGACAAAATTCGTGAAATGATAACGTGTGTTTACAAGTCTCCAAATCGATCAAAAAAGTTCTTTGAATTTACACAAAAGAACTTTCAACTAAAAACCACTAGGAAATTCAGATTGGATATGCCTGTTAGATGGAATTCCACTTATATGATGCTTGATAATGTCCTTTATTTTAAGGATGCTTTAGTTTATTTTTATGGAAGGGATCATACTATGGGCTGTTATGGACTGACAAATCTTGAATGGAAAAATTTGGGTATCATTTACAAGTTTTTAAAGGTTTTCTATGAGGTGACATGCATGTTTTCAACTGTAAAGAGTCCTCCTTCGAATCTTTATTTTAAAGGGGTTTGGATGATCCAAAAAGCATTATTAGAGGTAGCTAATAGGGAATTTTCTATTTTGAGTGCTACTGTGCCTTCCATGCAAGAAAAATTTGATAAATATTGGGGTGAATATAATGAGATTCTCAGTTGTGCTTCACTTTTAGATCCTCGTTATAAAGTACCATTTTTGCAATACTGTTATGGTAAGATTTATGGAAAGGAAGCTAGTGCTGTTTATGTTCAGAAAATTGTGCAAAGTTACACTTATTGTTTGGAGAATACAAGCTGTCTAATGGTTCTAGTGGTAGCTCTGGAACCGAGGGAAATTTTGTTCATAATGATTCAAGTGATGAGCTTTTTCATGACTATTATGCTTTTATATCTGAGACATCTAATGCTGCTGAAAAATCACAAATTGATCTTTATCTAAATGAGCCAACTAGAGATATGAAGGAGGATTTAGATGTCTTGGATTTTTGGAACAAGAGTTCTATGAGATATCCTGAACTTGCGAAAATGGCATGTGATCTTTTATCTATTCCAGTGAGTACTGTTGCTTCTGAATCTGCTTTCAGCACTGGTGGTAAAATAATTACTAGTGTTCGAAGTTCTTTAAAATCTGAAACTGTACAAGCAATTGTTTGCCTTAAAGATTGGATTAAAGCTACAGGTTTATCATTATATCTTTTTCATATGGTTTTATTTTGTTTTAAATTCAGTTTGCTGTTTTTCTTTCCAGATTCATGTTTTTTTTTTCTTTTTAATTCTTTACAGACGAAACATCAATTGCTTTGGATGATGGTGATAGCTCTAGTGATGGTGGTTCTGCTGTAGATGACGATGAAGATTGTGGACTTTCTGATTTGTTTTAGCCTCCAGGTAATTAATTCATGCATAAATTTTTTTTTTTCAAGTTGTTTTTCAAAATAAGTTATTGAGCTTGGCTAATGTTATAGTTCAAATTTGCATTTGTAGGTGGAGAGTAGAGATGGACTCTTTTTTGCTATTTAAGAATCAAAGAATTGAGTACGAGAAATGTAGACAAAAAAAAGCCTGCCTTATTCATTTTGTTTTTGTTTTTATGGATATTATGTTATCCCAAAATCTCTTTTTGCACAGTTGGGATTCAAGCAATATTTTGTATAGTTTGGGTACTTGGTGGATTGATGGGTTTATAATGTTGGGAGGTTTTTTTGGTTTTTGATACTTAAGTTAGATGGCAGGTTTATGGTTTAAAACTCTAAATTATGTAATTATAATTAGTACTCAGCTTATAATATTATAACGAAATTTAACATAATCATGGTGATTTTGATTATAATTTACTATCTGTAAATTAAATTTTTTTAAAATAAGTTATTAAAAAAATGTAAATATTTATTTGATGGGCTAGTTGGGCTGGGCTTGGGAATCGGTTTTAATTGCCCAGCCCAGCCCGACCCAAGCCCGATGTAAAATTAGTGCGGGTTGGGCTGGGCTTGGACAAGAGATTTTTATATGAAACCCGATGTAGTCCGGCCCGAGCCCGGCCCAGCCCGACCCATGAACAGGTCTATCTACTTCTTATTCTGTCAGACACCTCAGAAGAACACAATTTACTGTTCTCTTATATAGCTTATCTTCAAAAATTCTGAACTGGTTGGCTAATCTTCTTAGTGAAACCTTATCAATAGAACTAGCTCCTTTTGGATAATTCCCCTCCTTCACATACCGATAAATGTCAAAGAACTATGGCTTTCTTCAGTTGTAAACTCCATCACTTCTTGAATATCAAAGCATGGTTGTTTAGATATTGCTATGTCAGAGGTTGTATTTGTGTTCTTTCTGGATTTTCCCATATAGGGCTTCTTCTTTCACATCCCATTCACCTTGAGCCTGTCTAATCACTAGAAATGAATCTCCAACAATCTGCATATCATTTTCTCCTAACGACAAAAGATCTTCCTTTCCAAATAAACATGCTTCGTATTCTGCTCCGTTATTCATTATGGGAAAATCCAATCTTTTTGACGACGGAATAACTTTACCATCTGGTATTGCTACAATTATCCCAATTCCAGCACCCTTTCCATTTACAGCATCGTCAAAGCACATAATCCATCTCATCACTTCTACCATTGCCAGCTGTTCATTAGGGAACTCCAGATTCTCTATATAATCTGATTCCAGAGGTTGATTTACTAAAAAATTCTGCTACAACTCGTCCCTTAATGATTTCTTATAATCAATATCAAATTCTGATAAGAGTAGTAACCATATAGATAATTTTCTGACCAACACTGGTGCTTCGGATAAATACTTCATGGGATCAACTTTAGCTACAGCGTGTACTTTATATAACTAGAAATAATGCCTCAGCTTCTTCGTTAGCCAAACCATTGCTACACAAGTATTCTCTACTTGGTTTCATAATTTAGTAACTTCTTGCTAAGGTAATAGATAGGGTATTCCTTTTTTTTTTCCATCTTGCTCTTGTGCTAGCATTGCCCTTATAGAAGAATCTTCAACCGCCTTGTATAAAATAAAAGGCTTCGTAGGGATTTGTGGGCTCAAAACTGGAAGATTTACCAGATAAGCCTAAATCTTTTCAAATGCCACCTATCATCCCATACAATTGGCTGATCTTTTTTCAACAGCTTAAAAATTGGCTTACAAACTGTAGTCAACCATACAATGAACTGACTGACATATTGTAGAGAACCCAAAAATGACCTAACTTCTTTCTCTATCTTAGGAGCTGGCATATCTTGAATAACTTTGATTTTATCTGGATCCATCTCCGTTCCCCTTTCTTTGACCACATGGTCGAGCAGCTTTCCTGTTGTAACCCCAAATATGCACTTCTTGGGATTAAGTCTGAGATTATACTCCTTAATACATGTTAAAAATCTATCCAAGATAGCAGGGTGCTTTTTCCAGGTCATTAATTTAATAAGCATATCATCAATGTAAACCTCCACTTCCTTATGAATCATATCATGCAACAGAGTTGTG
Organism: Euphorbia tirucalli; assembly: GCA_039660915.1. Lineage (NCBI taxonomy): Eukaryota > Viridiplantae > Streptophyta > Magnoliopsida > Malpighiales > Euphorbiaceae > Euphorbia > Euphorbia tirucalli. The sequence goes on from CM077639.1 coordinate 22,880,247, forward strand.
ACAACCCTCTGATAGGTAGCTCTAGTGTTCTTCAATCCAAATGGCATTACTCGATGGCATAAAGTACCTAATTCTGTAATGAATGATGTCTTCACTTTGTCAATTATGTCCATCAGAATCTAATTATACCCTAAAACCCCATCCATAAAAGAATACATTACTGCTTTAGCTGCACTATCAATCAGAACATCAATGTGAGGCAATGAAAAATCATCCTTCAGATAAAGCCTTGTTCAAATCCCTATAATCAACATATACCCTAACGCTTTCATCTTTCTTAGGCACTAAAACAATGTTGGCTAACCATTCTGTATATTCTACCACTTTAAGAAATTTAGCTTCAATCTGTTTAGCCCCTTCTTCTTTTACCAATGTAGCCCATTATGGTCTCAACCTTCTCAGTTTTTGTTTTACTGGTTTAAATTTTTTATCCATTGGAATCTTATGAACTGCTGTTTCTGTGTCAACCCCCAATATATCTACATACGACCAAGCAAAAGCTTCAATGTGTTTTTGTAATACGTTTGTCAATTCTCTCTCTTCTTTAGAGCTTAGATCACGTGAAATAGATACCGTTCAGGGTTTTTCATCTGTACGTATATTAATTTCATGCAATACAGTATTATGAAGGTTAAATATGCTTGATGGTGATTCAAATACATGTAAAGAATTATCAGGATAAACATCACATAAATAAGAAAATTGAGACTTCATTGCATTAAACTTGTGGTAAAGTACATATTGAAAATCAATGGAACAGATACAACAAATTCATTTTCATCCTCTATATGTGGAGGGCATTTCACTTCTTCATCTTCCTTAACATTCAGCTTCAATATGTTATCCAGATCAGCAGCTATTTCAGATTCTTGTTCCCCAGAAAGATTCATCTTCTCAACTTCAGCCAATTGTGCTTTGGCTTTCATCGTGATTTCTACAATTTCAGAGACTACAAATTCGAGGCTTTCCTTGGTCATCAGCTTCTTCTTATACCCTTTCTTGGTCTTTGCAAAAAGCATTATTCAGGGCAACAGTCAATGCCTTTGGAATCACTTCTACAACTTCCTCACAAATCTTCTTCTCAAATTCTTCCTTGGACACTTTTTTCTCAACATAGCTTACGTTCTTCTTTATCTCCTCCACTATATTATTTAATTTCTAAGATAATTTCCTTTGGCAAACAGTAGGCTTAAAAACTATTTCTTCATCTTCATTTAGCACTGGTCCTATTGGTTCTTCTCGACTTTTCTCAAAATCAACCACATCACAAAATACCTCGAAACCCAGCTACACAACATCTCCAACTTTCATGGGCTCAACCTGCCCCTTGCATAACTCTTCACTAGCTTTAATTAATGGTTTCATCATGAAATTACCCTTTCTTCTGATTCTTCTTTACTGTTTCAACTTCATATCCCAATCTATACTGTCTTGGCTTTCCAGACTCAATATTGAACTCCAGCACTCCCTGCAAATTAGCTCCAAGCCCTAGCCTTGGTACAAAATTCTACTTACATAGGTAGTTGGATAACCACTTCAACATATAATTCTCATATATAACCCTTGGAGCATATGTGATGTCTTGTTCATTAATCATGGTGACTTGGAATCTACCAAATGGTGAAATCTCTTCATTCACAGCAGCAATCATTGATTAAGAATCTGCTTCAACTGTCACAATTTTATCACCCATAGGGAATTTAATTTTTTGATGCAATGTAGTAGGAACTCTACCTAAAGCATGAAACCAAGGCCTTTCCAACAACAAGGAGAGTGTTATAAGAATATCAATTATTGTAAAAATGACCATTGACTTAACTGGTCCTACTTCCAGTTTAGCCTCAAATGTGCCAATAACGGTTCCTTTTAAGTCATGATAAGCCCTAATCATAGTCGAGGACTTCTTCAAAGCTTCTTCACTTAAGCCTAGATACGGTAGCATTTTCAATGGATAGATGTTCAAAGCTGACCCATCATCTACCATTACACATGGCATAATTCTATCCATTATATTAGCTTTTACATAAATAGCGTTGTTATGGGCTTTTCCTCCATTTGGAAGATCTTTTTCAGAGAAAACATTGTCAGGGTAACCAGAATTAACCCTGTCCAATAAATAACACATTATTATGGAGATATGATTGGAGAAATTTGAATTTTAGATAACTTTTTCACTAATACTACTCTGTACTCCTTTAAAACTAATAACAGATGCCACAGATGAGCCTGAGGCAGGAGTTTTCTTTAACTATGATATGACTAAATCTTCCTTTTCAACTTCCTTCAAAGGTGATGCCTGCTCGATCCAGTCATTGGGCCTTATCTTTCTGTTGAATAACTGGTTGATATAACCTACCACTCCTTATCACATTTCTAACTTCAGCAACTTTTAGCTTCTCCACAACTGGTGGTTTAACTGACTCTTTATATTTATCATCTGAATCTGGATCATTCATACTCCCAGGCTTTACAACTTTCTGTTCTACTGAATTTACACTTTCTAATTCTGCTTTGACTTTACTGGCTACCACGAACTATACACTGGGATTAGCTTGCAAGATCTGAGCAAAGACAAAATTAGATGGTAACCCTGATTGTACCATATTTACTTGCTTTTCAAACTTTGGTAACGGATTAGTCTTGGTGCTGGGCTTTTTTGGCTTTAGAGAATTCAACAAACCACCATTTCTACATTTAGCAAAAATCCTGGACAAAGACAAAGTCCAAGGAGAGATACGTTGACTTCCCGGATTCTTGTCTTGACTACCTTGCTATTGTGACACTGCATCAACTTCAACTTGCTTCACTTCTTATGACTGTAAAACTAGAACTAAATCCACTTCCTGACCTAGTTGTAGTTATCGATCTATACCTAGAACTTCTGCCACCTCTATAACTTGCAGCTTTTTCCTCTTCATCTTTTTCAACTTTTATTGCCATGCTATACACCTCACTAGGCCTACTGAAGGTGTGAAACTTTATGTTATTTCTATACACATCTCTGATATAGTATATCAAAATCTAAATTAATTCATCTTCATCTTAGGGATTCTTCAACAAAATCATCTTTTTCATCCACCCTTGATAATATTAATCAAAGGATTTATTCGATTTCTGCCTAATCCTTTCTAGATCATACAACTTCACCTGAATCTTGCTGATAAAACTATAGTATTTAATGAATGCAGCTTACAAAGCTTCCCAGTCTGATTGTATATCCTCAGATAATAAACTGTACCAAGACAATGGCCCTTCTTCAAGTGTGGTTGGAAAGAAATTAATCAATTGCTGTTTTGTAGCTCCCGCTATTAACATCATTCGGGCATATAGATTCACGTGAGCTATCGGAGAACCGATACCTTTATAAGAAGCAATCTTTGGCACTTGAAACCCGATAGGGAAAGTTTCAAGGCCTTTGTTAATCATAGCATCCATATTCACACTCTTCTTGGATTTCATACTGATACTAACCCCCTTTTTTTAGTTCAGAGACTACTTCATCAAGCTTTATGCATTTTGCCTTTAACTTCTCCATTGCAGCCTCAATCACTTGCAGCTTCTCAACAGTAGTGGAAATATCACCCCCAGACTGGGATGATTCAGTCATTTTCTCCTTTCCAGGTCTAGTAACACTACCTTCGCCACCACTCTCCTTCATAATAATCTGCATCTCTTCTTTTATAATATCATGAAAATCCTGAGACTTCAGGAAATCCTTTAAGATATCAGCAATATTCGATGTCTTGTTTGCTATTTCAACTTCCTCAACTGATATTATTTCACTCTCTGTCTCAACTATCACAGATTCTTCAGCTTTCTTCCTACTCTGACCCAGTTTCTTTCTTAACGAACTCCCCAACTAAAGCTTCTTTCTTTCTAACCTCTTATCTAGTTTCCTTTTCCACGTTCGTTATATTTCAAATCAAACATGAAACATTAGGAATGATTCATGATGAATGAATGAGATGTTGATGTGATGAAGACTGATGTGAGCAGACGACATGAAAGGCTGGATGCAACAAAGTGAACCGGGGATTTTCGAAAACTGGTTTCTCGTGATGTTTTGGAAAACGAGTTTTCGTTTATCTTGCTTTAGGAAAAATCGTTTATCTGTTTTAGTAATTCTTTTTTTTTTTTTTTGTAGAAAACGTTTTCCTATTTTTTATTACTTAAAGACCTCAAAACCTAAATTTCAAGATCAGTGACAGAGTCGCCACCCAAATCAGCTCATCCGAAAAATTCTGGTACAGCTCCCTACCGAGCACAGACTGTCGTACTTAATTCAGAGATTTAGGGTCCGGGCAACTTACCTATTCAACCTCAAGCTTGTATTCAGTTTGTAATTTATATTACCATATTTATTCAAATTATTATCTTTTCCCTACCCAATTTTTTTTATTTTATTAGCCCATGCGCAAGCAAATGAGAGAATTAAATTGCGGAAAAATAAATCATACACATAAATTATACAAAAGAATAATAGAGGCCACTTATACAACCAAATTGAATAAAAATAAAAACTCTCGTCCTCACATTTACAAGCGCCTAGAAAGCACGAGGATCTAAAAATTAGAAACGCCTAAATACACGAATTAATCTATTAATTACAACAAAAATGATAAAAATAAGAATAAACGCTGCAAAACAGACGATTAGCACAGTTTTCAGCACAACACAGATAAGACTCAAATCAGGACAGAATTGGGATTTTTAGGATAAAGGGGGCATGCATTTAAGGGGGTAATTAGGTCGACCCGACCGATCGAACCGGTTAGACCTGGAAAACGGTTTTGAAACGTCCTGTAGATTTTTATGCTGAAAAACAATTTTGGAAAATTATTTGGCTCGATTTCATGCAAATTTTCAGATTTCAGCGGGTCTGTTATCCCGGAACTCGGGGTTCTGTTCGTATGGGTTTCCTAATTTTTACAAATATCTAGGGTCCAAAAATTAGTAAACACGCCAAATACAGTCTGAATTCGAAAACAACATTGCATAACGACGTCCGTACGGGTCGTTCCGTGATTCTATCGTCTCCGGGAACTACAGCCGCGCTGCTGTAACTAGAGCCGGGCGGTTCTGCTTAAAGCCAGCGGCTCTAAACCCAACGGGGCGGCTGTGATACCCGGACCCAAAACTGGTTTTCTCGTTTTTCGAAAAATCATTATTTTGCTCGTTTTCGGTGTTCCCCGAGGATTTTATAGGGTTCAGGGGTCCGCTGATGCTGGACTACGAATCCGAATCGGATCGAATGACCCCGAAATCAGAAAATAAAATCCAGGAAGAACCGAAAATCTCATATCCGTACGCACAAAAATCCAAAAACCGAAGTTAAAATAACATATGAATATTTTTAGACCAAAAAATATCACAACAGAATGCATAGAAATGGAAAATGGGCTATTTTCGGCCAATCGGGCGTTTTCAGGTTTTCGCCCGGGAAGAACAGAGCCGCGCGGCTTTAGGGTTGGAGCCGGGCAGCTCTGTTCCAGAGAGACAGAGCCGTACGTCTATATCCGGGTAGTTGGTTTTCCGAAAATTGAGAAAATAGAGAAAAATCACACGGAAAATGTAATGAACACAAGTGTAAGGCCTCTCAGAGTTTAACTTGATGCTGTTCCAGTGATTGGATATGCAGAAACGGATTAAAAATCAAGAATGTGACTTGAATCCTTGAATATTTTGAAATCCTAAAAACAAATCCAAACGAATCCAAAACGAAACCGACAATGTATATGAAGCAATGAATAATGATTGGAACGAGTTGTAGAATGATTAGGCAATGAGTCCTCATTTGAAGAGCAAGGTTTCCTGTTTCTCCTTTTTTTCTTCTTCTTCTTCACTTTCCTCTCTCTCTGTAACTATTTTTCTTTTCCTCCCTTTCCTCTTTTTGGTCAACCCCCCTGATTGATTTTCTTTTTCTTTTTATATCCCACAGCAAAGAAATGATTTCACGAATTAATTACGCTGTCTTCGATTTTTTCAACTTTCGCCGAATTTTCTCGGTTTCAGGACAAGTTGCTCTGCTTTGCAGAGCAACTTGTCCAACCCTCTAGAGTCGGTCGGCTCTGGTTTACAGCTGGCCGGCTCTAGACCTACAGCCGCCCGGCTCTAGGTAGAGCCGAGGGCAAAATCGTAAAATCCTGACGTGCGCCTTAAAAACCCTAAAACTACCCGGGGGACCTTTCTCAGGGTTTCGGATCGAGGATTGTCCAGTTTTCAGAAAATTCAAAACGTTCCAGGCCGCATTCTGCTCTTTTCGGGGTCCGACTATTTAACAGAGGTAACAAAGAATTCTCATCATAGAGGTCGGGAAAACCCGTGCTCACATGTTGCCCCTCGCGGGACCAAATTCCACTCAAGGTCAGCTACGAAGCCTAGATCGAGTTTGGTCTCGCGATTGGGAGCGTGGTGAGAAAGGATAAGAAAACGCACCTGATGCCCCTCGTTGGGGGTGCTGGTTTTGGTCTCGAGCCGACTCGCTGTGGTGGAGGGTGCCCGTGATACTGACTCGCTGTGGTGGAGTGTTACCCCTGGTGTCGACTCGCTATGGTGGAGCGTGCCCGTGATATTGACTCTCTGTGGTGGAGTGTGCCCGATAAAAATTTAATCCTTTCCCGTGTGGTGGAGCACCGAATAAGACTATTTTCTCCATGTGGTGGAGTACTCAAAAAAGCCTATTTTCTCCGTGTGGTGGAGTACCCGAATAAGAATGATTTTCTCCATGTGGTGGAGCACCCGTGCAAGAATGATTCTCCGTGTGGTGGAGTAGACCTTTAAAGTTGAGTCGAAAGCTCGTATTTATTCCTTGATCGATAATTTTGGAAACAAAAATTTTTGCCCCTTCGATCAAGAATAAATATGGCTTGATTATTTTTACCCCTAGATACCTGCAATAGTGAGAAATACCCTTCTCAGGATTAAATTGGAATAAACAGAAATCATGAAAAATCGAGAAAAATGCAATACCTAGAGAACCAGAGCCGGGCGGCTCTATTTTGGGTGAGAGAGCCGGCGGCTCAAGATTAGAGCCTCCCGGCTCTAGTAGGTGGGGAGTGAGGGATATAAAAGGGGGTCGGCGCCCCTTTCATCTTCACCCATATATTTTTCTTCTTCTCTATTTCTTTCTCTGAAAAATCTCACCAGAAACTTTCTACCAAGATGAGGAAAATGCGAAAGGCTATTCTCCCAAACACTCCCACACAACCATCTCCTTATGTGAGGTATGCTCAACCTGAAGGGGAGTTTTTTCTACCCACTGAGTCTACAGTAGATGTATATGGATTACGGGAGACGGTTCCTTACTGCAGGGTTCGGAGAAATGATCCTGTACCCGTGACTCTAAAGCCGTCTACACACATCATTTAGAATCTGGTTAGTTTTTTCCAACTTCCTCTTTTTTCTCCATTTTTAAATTTCTAAAAAATAGACAAAATTATGCAAAATTAGATGAAATTGATGCATGTTTAGAGTAGATTTTGCCCCTAGAAACCTTAATTGATGATTTAAAGTTAATTAGAATTTATTTTAGGGTGAAAAATTGTAAAACCTAGGTTTAGGAATGAAAACAGCCAGTTTCCCAAACAGAGCCAGCTGGCTCAATGTTAGAGCCGGGCGGCTTTGGTGAAGAACAGAGCCGGACGACTGTGGTTAGGGCCGAGCGGCTCTGAAGACAGTCGGGCGGCTTTGGTTCGACCAAAACCAGATTTTTTATGTTCTAATTTTATTTTAAAATGCTTCCAGTCGATTTATTCAAGCAATGTGCAACATAAATAACTCATAAAACTCCCTGTTCATTGTTTTGCAGATGAGGCCCCATAAACAGGGGGCTGGGTCTGTGTCCGATGCGCTGGCTTGGTACCGGAGGCTCCCTGACGAGGTGCAGGAGATTGTTGATTCGACTGGGCTGGATCGGTTTGTTTGCTCTATGTGTGAGGTCCCACCCTGGACGAGCAGGGGTCTACTAATGGTGCTCCTGGAGCGGTGGATGGATTCCACCCACACTTTCCACTTCCCGATCGGGGAGTTTACTATCACGCCCGAGGACTTCATAGCCATCACTGGGCTATCTTTCGGCAGGCGTACCATAAAGTTTAACCAGACCTTGGAGTGAAGAGGCTTCAGTCCGGACCTCATCGCCATGTTGATCGGCCTGACCCCTCTGGGCAAGTGAGTCCAGGGGAGCACACTGCAGGACCATTGGTTGACTAGGCAGAACAACCTTCCCGAGGGTTCCGCCTTCTCTGCCCGGGAGGCAAGGTGTTATGCCTGGGTGTTTCTGTTGTACGCCTTGAGTACCCTGCTGTTCCCTGCGGGTCAGAGCGATCTGAACCTGGCGGTGCTCCTTTCCCTTATACAGTTAGAAGAGGTGGGGAACTTAAACTGGGGATGAGCCGGGTTGGCACAGCTATACTTCAGCCTCGACATCTGTGCCCGCGGGAGGCTCCGAGAAGTGAAGGGCTCGTGGATAGTCCTTCATGTGAGTTTTTTTTTTTTACCGATTTTCATATTGTGCAGATTTGGGCGTATGAGTATGCCTTTGTTCCTTAGCCGAAATTGGCCATACCGGCTAATGCTGAGCATCCTGATTTCCCCCGGCTGCGATGATGGCTGGGCTTCGATTGGAGCAAGATGGACACTGACCCCTAGATTTGCAGCAAGCTTCTGGTAAGTATGAGCTTTGAGCAGGTATATATATATTTTTTTAATAATAACATTCTAGTTCCAGGTCATAAAAGAGCCATGGGGGAACACTATGTAGTCCCCGGAGCTGATAGATACTCGGAGGCTGATGCCCAGATGGTTCGTGATGGAGAGCCCAGTCAGCTTCGAGTGGTACCCTGGAGAGAAGGTCACCAATTGGCGTGTCAGGCCCAGGGAGCACAGGATCCCACCCGTACCTCCAGTCGGACTATTCTGGCCGCACCTGCTGTCAGAGGAGGACCACCCGGATCTGTTCGGGTCCGGATACATAGTTATGGGAGATGGCAGTGACTACCCCCAGTTTATTAGCACACAGCTTCTTCCTCCCACCGGGACTGCACCGACAGAGGATGCGCCAGCTGGGGTACGTCTCTGTTCTGCTTTTATCTTTTGTTTATTCGGACTATTCTGCTACTTGCTGACCTGCTTTTTTTTTTACAGCCGTCTGAGAGGGGTAAGTGCCCTCGCACATCATCGCGCAGGCGTTCCAGTGGCCGTGGGTCTGGGACCGCCGGCGGCCGGGGAGATGGAGGTTCTTCAGCATATACAGGTGTGCCTGGTGCCAACACCGAGGCGGGGTACACCGAGCCTGTTCCTCTGGTAGTGCCTTCAGTGGTTCCTCCTGTTGGCTTCATTCCCGGCCATCTGGACTATCTGGTGGAGCCATGGGTCATGCTGCATAACGAGACCAGGTAACTTTATTAGGCTGACATGTACATTGAGGCACACTCCCCTCCTGCTGCTGTTCCTCCTGATGCGACACATGTGAGTATCCTTCCCCCTGCTTTATTTTTACCATCACTGTTACCACTGGTTTGACCTGTGCATTATTCTTTGTGCAGATTTCGGTGACACAGGGGATGGCTCTGTGCCAGGTGAATACTACCCTCAGGTCCCTCTCGCTTCGGGATAACGGGGCAATGGCGGTAAGTACCTACGTCAACATGTACATATGCATGTATGTATGTTTCAGATGTATGTATATGTATGACATAATGTCTATGCTATTTAATTCTGATGCAGGCTATAGTCAGCACCCGCCAGCGTGAGGAGGCCTATGAGGGAGGAGATAGAGGAGCTCTCTTATTCTAAAATCTCCATTCTGTCCTGATTTGAATCCTTCTTGTGTTTACAATATAAATTGCACTAACCAATCTGTTTTGTAGCATTTATTTTTATTTGTGCTGTATTTAATAGATTAATTCGTGTATTTAGGCAGTTGTATTATTTTTAGATCCTCGTGTACTTAGGCGCTTGTAAAGTGAGGACAAGAGTTTTTATATTTTATTCGATTTGGTTGTATAATCGGCCACTATTATTCTTTTATATATTTGTGGATGATTTAATTTCCCGCAATTTATTTTATGCATTTCTGCTTTAGCATCGGCTTAATAAACTAAACAAATTGGGGTTAGAAAAGATAATAAATTGAATAAATATGACTTTGTAAATAATAAACGAATACAAGCTCGAGGTTAATTAGGTAAGTTGCCCGAACCCTGAATCTCTAGATTAGGTACACTAGTCTGTGCTCGGTAGGGAGCTGTACCGAAATTTCCCGGATGAGCTGATCCGGGTGGCGACTCTGTCACTAATCTCAGAATTTAGGTTTCGAGGTCTTTAAGTTATAAAATGTAAAAACATTTTCTACAAAATGAATTTCCAAAATTAAATCAATAGTTTTCCCAACTCAACATAAACAAAAACTTGTTTTCCACAAATCTCAATCAATTTTATTTCTTTTCTTTTTCCCCGGTTCGCTTCGCCGCGTTCCGCTTTAAGGTCGTCTGCTCACAACGAGCTACAACTCACTGCACCTTTTAATCAGAGATTCGAGTTCGGACAACTCACCTATTTCTTCTCAAATCAAAATGTGTTTAACAATTTATATCAATCCCTTTTATATTTTCTACGAATGATTTTATCTTGAGTTATTTAGCCGATGCTCACACACGAGATATAATGCCGAAAGCAATAAATAAATTCGAAAAATTTAAAATATACATACCAATCAAATGACTATCCTAGGGGTACAATTGTAAAAAGGATTTGGGGTGCAAATGTCTAAAAATGAAAAACTAAACATTCATCTAATCTAATACACATTTACCTGCAAAATAGAGTTAGTATAGATAAATATACATATACGTAGGACTCAAACATACTCAAAATTGGGATTCAAGATAGCTCAGGTCATGAAATGGGGAAAATCGGGGAATTCGATAAACTAGCCGATTTGACCTAGAAAAAACACTTAGAAACACATTTTTTATGGGATTGGAAATTCATTTGAAAATCAATTGTCTGGTTTAATATATACGCATACAAAAACTAGGCCAGTTTCAAGAAACTCGTGTTTCTATCGTTGAACTGATTTACAGAACTTAAATAAATATAGCACATAAATCTAGTTCAAAATGATATGCAAAACTAAGAAAAATACACAAAAATTAATTCTGGAATTAAAACTACAGCCGTGCATGTGTAACAGCAACAGCCATGCGGCGATTTAAACACCCGTACGGCTCTGGTTTCAAAGGCATCAGAAAAACTGTTAAAAATTCAAAATCACTGAATCTGAAAATGAACTACAGCTATACGGCTATAGTGCAGCACCCGTGCGCTCTCACAATAGCCATAAGACTTTGGTTAGCCAGAAAGCAGAAAAATAGAGCAAAATTCAAAACGATGAAATGTACAACAAATCAACCCAGAAAGCCGTAAATAAGTTTAAGACCTCTCAAAATTACCTTTTAAATGTCTTTCCAGGGTTCAATTTGACAGAAAACCAATTCTTGAAGCTTAAATTCGAATTTGAATTGAAAAACTTTGAAACCAAGACTTGAGATTCTTCAAATCAGCTCCAATTCTCCAATTCCATCAGCCCAATAAGTCTCTGAAAGTTTAGGATTGGTTTGAATGATAGATTTGGTCATTGAAATTGATGGATTTTGTGGTTTAATTGCTTAAATTTGGTTTGAGAATTTTTGAGATTTTCTCTTTTCCTTAATCTCTTTTCTGATTTCTTAATTGCTATTGTTAATTGATAATATCCTCTTTGAGCCCCCTTCAATCCAAAAACGGACCCTGTAATCAACACCTAAGTGGAAATTAAGGTGTCTCCCATAAATCCAAACACCTGTCTCCTTTATGCAAGCTGCTGGTGACGCATCGATAGCCTTGCGGCTGTTGACACAATAGCCGTGTGACTCTTCCAATGGTCGTGCAGATGTTGTGATCAGTTGAACCCTTATTTTTCAAAATCTTCTCGGATTCAAGTTTCAAGTTCATTCAAATCCGAATCTTCGCTTCTCGAATCGATTCTCGTAATGACCAATAAGGATATATGATATTTGGTATTCTATCATCATTGAGGTTGGGAAAACCCGGCTCTCACACTTGCTGCACAAGCTGAGTAGCTATTACCATATACATGCAGGCTTGTGTTTAATCCTTCCAAGGTGAGGCCTTTGTGTGCCACGTACGCCCTTTGTATGATCCAGTCATTTCATAGTACCCGGTTCGTGATTCTACCCTATGGAGTCTCAACTTAGACTAGTAATAGAGATCGAGTATCAGCCATAAACCGGATGACTATTTGGCTTTTAACGTATGCTAAAGCACCTTTTAAGTTATTCATCTTTCTATTAAAGTCTACTAAATATGTCAAAACTTTAATCTGAGATTTTTAGTCTAAGCAAATCGAAGCTTCTTATCACTTAATAACATAAATAGTTAAATTAATGTTAATTATATATTTCTTTGTCCATTTTACATCGTGAAATTATTAATTAAAACTGATAAGATGATGATTTACATGATTGTTATAATTATTAAATTCTAATTTAAATATTGAGTTTGATCCAACTAAAATGTGCAGGACAAATCTCAAGTTAGTAAGATTAAGTATAATAAATTAACTTTTCTTTTATTTTATTTGTTTGTATTAGTTAGATTTGATTAATTAATTTGAAATTGTTGATACACTGTTTAAATTTGGCTCTTTTCGTATTAATAATTGTTTTACGTTAATTAAGGAATTCGATCAGTGAGCAGCTGAGCCACTAAATTAGAATTGGTAATATAATAAAGAAGAAAAAGTGTTGGTAGTAGGTGATAAGATACAGAATTGTTGATAAGATGCAAGGATCTTATCAAATGTTGACATTGCAATAGGTACGGACGGTTCTCATCCTTTTTCCCACTATGTGGGTCCTCTAATCCTGCTATCACGACAGGCACGAGTTCAAATCCCAATGTTTACAACTTTTAATTTTATAATAAAATATAAAATATTAACGGACACACCATTTATTTTGTAAAGCTTTCTCAGATATTTTCTATTTTAAAAAGGGGCTGCAATTTTCAAATCTCTCACCATTTTGGTTATTGTTTATTTTTATTTGGAACTTTTAATTTTTTACATAAGTTGGAAATTTCATATACTTCATACTTTTTGTAATATATATATCTATATATAAAATAAATAATTTATTAGTTGTTATATTTTCACATATTATATTAGTCAATCCATATGATAATTATATAGTTCCTAAGTTTTATTATTTTCGACGAGTTAGTTCTTTTAAGTCAAATTAGACTAATAATGTCAAAATTACTTTTATTCTATTTTATAATAATAAAACATAATCATCTTTTCTATTTTATATTTTTTCCTCACGTAATTCTAATATCAATAATATCATTAATATTGATTAATTAATTGAATTTTATATAATTATATAATTAAACTCTTAGTATAGAGCTTGTTTTATTAAAATAACTAAGTAAAAAATATTTTAAAAAATATAATTAGGAATATAATTATATAAAATTATAAATTCAAAATTTTCATCTCTAATATACCCTATAGAAAATAATAATAATAAACAAAAGATATCATTTTAAAATAATTAACAAGTTTTATAATAATATTTATTGTTAGTTTATAGATATTATATTAAAATAATAAAAAATAATAATATATTTTAAAGAAAATAAATAATAGAAATGATTTTATTCTTATAACTAATATATAAAAGTATAGAAATATTGGTATATGTGATATACTACAAAATTTTTTTATTAAAAATTTTAATTAATTTAAAAACTAAAAGATAAATTGTTACCAATAACTAAGGTTAGTTTCGTCCGTTCATAAGTAAAAATAAAAGAAATAACTAAAGAAACTATTGGAAGTAGATTATTTTTAAGCCAAAAAGATAACAATTTACACCAAACAAAGAGAAGAAAACAATATAGGGATAAAATTTTAAAACTTTAATTAATAGTTTTTTTTATTTTTTCTTTTCAATAACGAATATATTTTACTTGTACATGAGCTCTCCATGAACAGGTCAAATTAAACACATTTCATGAAATTTTAACCATCCTATTAGCTAGTTGTTTCTGGGCTTAATCACAAGTATGAAAAAGAGTTTATTAAAAAAAAAAAAAAGCAACAAATACCAATTGTATATTTAGTATTTGAACAATTAACACATAGTTACACCAATAAAAAAAATTATAGATTTCTATGTTTTGAATTTGTAAACAAGAAAATAGTATTTATATATATGTGAGTAAATATAATAAAAAAAAAAAATCAACTTTGGTATTAAGAGGCAAGAAAAGTGCATATGAAGACCATTTATGAACATGATTAGAGATTTTTTTGGGAAGTTATGGCATCAGGTATTGTACAGTTTACAAAAGTGGTGCACTTACATGCATTTATTTTGTAGTTTCTTCCACAAAATTATTGTTACGCTCATCTTCATACAAATAACAAAAATATAATGTTCTTAATTAATTTATTCATAGTTTTTTTATTATTTTATTGAGATATTTTCATGTATATTAATAAAAAAAAATTTATAATGCTGAAGAGTATTTGAAATTTTAATTCAAAAAAGAATGAACCATTGAAGATAATAAAATTTTTCTTCGAAGGTGGGTTTACTTACATTTTTATTTTGTAAGATTTGTTCCTTTGTTATTTTTTCTCTATTTGTTTTATTATTGTTATATCTGTTTTTTTCTCTTAAATGAAAATATAATAATAGATATGAATGGAAAGTGAATTTTCAACGTATAAATGTTTACGTAAAGTATGTTTATTGCGGGTTGAAGTTGAATTGTAACACATACAAAGTTTGTATGTGGAAGAAGAATCAAGTGAATTGTAACACATACAAAGTTTATATGTGGAAGAAGAATCAGATTGGATTCTCATTACATATATCTACACACACACACACACATGAGAAGAGTAAGAGCCTTTAAACTGTGATGAAATATTGAACTAAATTATCTCATTAGAATAAATATAATTTCGGCTAAACAATTTATTAGTCAATATGTTTTGCACATATTACACTAGTTAGTCCATTCATATACTTTAAGATTATTAAGTTTTGTCTTAATTAACTCTTTAGTCCTTTCATTTATTTTTGCATATAAAAACACATAACTACCCTTGATTATAACTAAAAAATATATCTTCTAATTTTCAAATTTAATTAGAATACTTATAGTAAATTTTTGGTAGTATATATATAAGCGTACTATTATTTTTATATTTGTATGTATTGGTTACAAAAATAAAAATTTTACTATTATTTATTCTCTTAATTTTTTTTTTATTAGTTTAATATAATATCTTTAAACTAACAATAAATGTAAATATAAATCTTGATAATTCTTCAAAGTGAATTTTTTGTTAATGTTATTCATAAGGTTAAGATGAGTTGTTCGTCTTTCCGATTTTATTTAATTTTACTCCTATTTTATATTTTTAAAAATATTTATTATTTTAATGAAATAAATTCTATACCAAAATATTAATTTATATAATTATATTAAATTTAATAAATTAATTAATATTAATAACGTTAGAACTATGTAAAAAAATAGGAATAATAATATGTTTTACAATTATAAATTATGATAAATGATAATTGTGGTATTCTAAATATAATTTGACTCCTGATTCTAATAAAAAGGATACACAGTTGACAATAACAAAACTTAGGGATTATATAATTGTGTTAGA
Source organism: Euphorbia tirucalli (assembly GCA_039660915.1). Lineage (NCBI taxonomy): Eukaryota > Viridiplantae > Streptophyta > Magnoliopsida > Malpighiales > Euphorbiaceae > Euphorbia > Euphorbia tirucalli. Next base: position 22,896,004 of record CM077639.1, read on the forward strand.
TATTATATATATAATGTATAAAAGACTAAACAATTTATTAGTCCCTATGTTTTTATGTATACACTAGTTAGTCCATAGATAAATTTTAATGTCCTTAAGTTTTATTTCAATGAACTCTTTAATCCTTTCTTTTACTTTTTGCTTATGAAAGAAAAAATTACCCTTGGTTATTGGTAAAAGTTTATCTTTTGATTTTTAAATTTAATTAAAATATTTCTAATAAATTTTTGCACAGTATATACATATACACCAATATTTCTATATTTCTATATATTGATTATAAAAATAAAATTATTTCTTATTATTTATTGTCTTTAATATATATTATCATTTTTTATTAGGTTAATAGAATTTTTATAAACTAATAATAAATGTTATTATGAATGTTGTTAATTATTTTAAAATGATATCTTTTTGTTTATTAATGTTTTCTTTAAGGTATATTAGAATGAAAAGTTCAAATTTGTAATTTTTATATATTCAAACTTATAATTTATATAGTTAACTCCTAATTTTATATTTTTTAAAATATTTTTTTATTTAGTTATTTTGATAAAATAGACTTTATGCCAAGAGTTTAGTTATATAATTATATAAAATTTAATAAATTAATTGATCATAATATTATTAATATTAGGATTATACGAGGAAAAAAATATAAAATAGAAAAGGTAATATATTTTATTATTATAAAATAAAATAAAATGTAATTTTAGTGTTATTATTTTAATTTGATTTTAAAAGATTAAACAGTCAAAAATAATAAAATATAAAAATTATATAATTATCATTAGGGGTGGCAACGGTACGGGTGCGGGTGCGGGGGTGCATTCCCCACTCTGCCCCCAATGATTGCGAGGGCGGTTTCGGTGATTCCCTATTTAATATTTCGGGGATTTTTTCACCCCCATCCCCGCCCCGCGCAGGTGCCTGCGGGTTCCGGTGAATCCCCGCCGCCCATATCCAATAAATAAAATAAATTAATATTATTTTAATAACCGTTTTAACATTCAATAACCAAAATACAAATTCTACTACATTACAAATGTGGTTTAACATTAAATATTCAAAGTACAAAATATATTCAATATTATAAATATTTAAGTTCCAAGTGAACTTTCTTTGAACAACTTGAAATTGAAGTCCAATCATTTAAGAGCTAGGACTTGATTTTGTTGTTTTGTTGTGATTCGTATTTTCATCATCCTATAAGAATAAAAGCAAATATTAGATGCATAGAATTATAAATAAAAAAACTGAATATCAAAAGTTAAAAACTACCTGAAGAACATCCATATCTTTGTTCATGTTCCACAACAATGAATCCATAACTGATTTAGAATCTAAAAACACAAGTATTCATTATATTAAAACATTTAATACATAACTTTGAAGTAAAGTAAATTAATAAGTAACCATTTACAAGTATAATACCTTTTACTTCAACTTCTAACCAACTTTGAGTGCACATCAATGCTTCTACCGTCTCAGAATTAAGACTGCTACGAGACTCACTTATAACTCTACCACCTGTACTGAAAGCTGACTCTGAAGCCACCGTTGACATGGGAATTGAAGAAGACGATACAATGAAACAAAAACAGAGGGTTGGCCTAATTATGAATTAATTAACCTTTATATATATATATATATATATATATATATATATATATATATATATATATATACCGGTTTTACACGGGGATTTATTCGGAAGCGGGGCGGGGATCCCCATGGGGCAGGGATAGTACTCCCCGCCCCCACGCCCGTTTAAGTACTGGGGGTAAAAAAATCCCCACCCCCATCCCCATGGGGGATAACATCGGTTATTCCCCGCGCTCGCCGGTTCGGACCCCCACGGTTTTCGGATAATCCCTGCCCTATTGCCACCCCTAATTATCATATAGACTAATCAGTTCAATATATAAATTAATTATTTACAATATATAAAAATTCAAGCAATGGTATGGTAAGTTCGTTATCCAATAATTTATATGAAAACAAAAAGTTGAAGTATCTTTTCAAAATAATTACAGGCTGTTTAGAATACGAGCAAGTGCATATTGTGGGTCCTTATTTTTTATCGTCTTCTGTCAAATTAATTAATATAATTAGCCATCAGATGCCATGTTGCATCCCAAAGTTAGATATTTTCTAAGACACATTAATCAATCTGCTCAGGTCAAGTTGACAGAAAATAATAAATCTCAGAATTTGAGAAAATAATAAAGTTCATTTTATTTTACTTTTCAAGAAAAGATCTGATGTTAATCAGAAACTAACAAACCACAATTGTTGCCTGAGACATAATCAAAGATTTGACAGTCAAAAGCAATGTATAATTTGAGAGTCCAAAGACTATCGATTTGCCCATTAAATATATTTTGAAAGGATTTACATGCGGAATATAAAAATCCACAAACTATTATTTGTATAAAAATCCTAATCTAAAGTAATAGGATTAGGTTTTTTTTTTTTTTGTATTGTTGATCGTAGTTGCTATGAGCGCGGAATTTTCATAACTCGGTTTCAATGATGAATAGATCGCTTATTTGTTTCTATAGCTTTCTATAGATGTATGGTACAAAGTCAATTCAAGATTGATGCTCCGCTCAACGGAATTTCAAGTCTCAAATCATTTCTCGAACAAAAGAGAAAGGTTGTCCCTGGATCAACAACCGCACGACTGTTGCATGAGTCGTACGGCTGTAGTTAATAGTCACACGACTGTCGCGTTGTCTGATAAGGGAAAATATCTTGATATTTTACCTAGAAAAAGAAATAATTTGAATTAAAATCTTTTTTATTTTGGCTCCAAATTGCTTTAAATAGGTGTAATTATTACTTATTGCTTGTTATTACCCTTTTGTAGACATTTATGGCAATTCTTGGAGTAATTTACTCATTTTGGGCTGATCTAGGAGCCTTAAGCAGTAGAACTGTCTCATCACTGAAGCAGCTTGCAACAGTTACCAGAAATGGAATGAAACAGCTTACTAATTCTGGAAACTCTTTCTATAGAAGCAAAGCAATTCATTTCTGATTGGTTGGAGTTGGAAGATATTTTTGGACCATTATCACTAGCTTTTCTTTAATTTGTAATCGTTAGATTGCACTATTCATCATGGACACCTGTAAGGTCGAAGCTGTTCTGAGGGCGTGTTGCCCTAATTTTCTAGGAGCATTATAAATACTCTTGTTAAGCAATTGTAATAAGGGTGACTCATATCAGCACCTTTGCTTCGCAGTTTTTCTTCTAGTGTAGCTTAATTTAGTTAGTTTTCTCTTCTATATTCGTCATAGGAGGAGCTGTTCTCTTTATGGAGGAGTAATCTACTTTGGTGTAAGCCAGCAATTGTTGGAAATATGTAAGTACTTTTCAAGTTGATGTAAGTCATATTTCAGTACTAGCATGTATATCTACCTTGTGGTTGTATTGTTAGATGAGTTTGATCACCTCATGAATAATATGTTGAGTGCAATTTTTATTTGCTTTACATGTAGAAAATACAAGGTTAGATTCATATGTTGACTTAGCAATGGCTTTGCTTCATGTGATTGAGGTTCATGTTGGGAATGTCCATATTGATGCTTCTTGTTCTTCATGCATGCTTTTAATTGTTAATTGTGGAGAATGCTCGTTAATTATTTGAAGGCATAGGTTTTATAAGAATTAATTACAAAACATGCTCTGGTTAAACTGACTATAATACCTGTAGTGGAAGAGGCTCTTTTGCATGATAGACTGAAATTACTTAGGTTATATATAGTACAAGTTGTTTTCCATGCCCTGTTGTTGTTTACCCAGCTCGTTGTCATTGTTAATTTATATTTGTATTCAAGTTGACTTCTTTTCATGATATTTGTTAGATCTACTTATTTTTAGTAGAGTTTAGGCCAAAAACACAAACTTGAAAAAATAACCATGTTTCTGCCATAAGCTGTTTTAATTTAAAGACCATCTCTGTTCTAACTTGTACTAAGACCCAAATCCCTATGGGAATGATATTCAGACTTAGATCCACTTACTACTTGTTGACCTAATATACTTGCTAGGATATTTTGCATGTTAGTTCAGGCATCAACATCGTCATCTGCACGGGTCTCATTCCCTAACAGAACCATGACTAATGATTTTTTTGACTCTTTGAGGCAGCCCTTCATGTTTGATGATATTCTAAAGGTTGGCAACTTTGATTTAGAGAGAAAGGAAAAGGGAAGAAAAGGAGAAAAGAAAATCAAACTTTTTCTTCAATTTTCATCTCCAATCTCTATTATTGGGCTTAAAATTGGTTATAAATCTTAGGAAAACATCTCATTAAGGCTTTTAATAGTATTTAGAGACTAATCTGACCACAAAAACCATAACATTTGGAGCTTTGAACTATACTCATAGTTTGGAGTTTGGGTGCTCAATCATAGCCTCTCTTAAATAATTTGTGCCTCCTAAAGCTGCGGATCCACGCTTCAAAGGTAAATATCTAAAAAACCAAAAGCATTTAACTTGTTTATGGTTGTATTTTGAGCATCATTTGCATATTTTTAACATACTTTGTTTTGGGCTTTATGGTCTAAGAACTAGATCCGAACAGCTCTCGTAACAGTCGCACAGCTTTCATTACAGATGCACGACTGTAGCGACAATAGATACACGACTCTTGTACTTAGGAAAGCGGCGTAATATTGCTAAAATTCAATTTTGACTGCTGGTTCCAAAGTGATAACCGTACGGCTATAATTTATAGTCACGCGGTTGTTGAACTCATATCCGTATGGGTATCAGCTCGGGACAGAATCACTAAAATCCGATTTTCAAACATTTCATGACATTGAACTTTAGATTTACATTCCAAAAGTATGCATTATACCAGAGCAACGATAGAAATCTAATTTCTTGAAAATCGACTCACTTGTCATGCTAAATAATTAACCGGTAAAGCCGTTTTCAAAACCTTTTTCTCAAAAACCAATACAGGAATGTTTCAAAATGATTTCCAAGTCTAGTCGATGAAATATGCCGAGTTTCCCTGTCTATCCCTCTAAGTGCATGATCCCGACCCACTTATTATCCCATTTTATCACGCTTGAGTCTAAATGTGATTATTGTATTACTAACATTTGTTTTGCAGGATTAAATATATGTTAAATTTTTATTCTTATATTAGATGAACTCATGTATTTTATGCAATTATACCTCGTTTCCCAATTTGATTCATATATCCCTTAGGGTAGTTTATTCAATTCGGTTTGTATAATTAATTTATTTACTGCTTTTTGTACCTTACATGAATGCCGTATACTCCAAATAAAATCGACTTAGTTTTATAAAATGCTATGATTTGATTGTTGAAGCATTTATTTTAATTAGATAATAAGTAAGTAACTCTTCTGGACATTAGATCTTTAGAAGGTATAGCAACCTTTACTTAGCTTCTGTTGTACCTAAATTTCCCGATTAAACTCAGCTGGGTGACAATTCCTATACCTTGTTTTTGAGATTTTAGTCTTGAATCTTTTATGAATATCATATTTTCCAAAAACAAATTTCCATATCGACATTATTACTTATCCAACAAACAAACCCCCAATTTTGTGGTCTGTTTTGCAATGTATTATCGCTTTATTTCTTTTTTTATGTCACCGGTCGAATTAATTTCACAGGTGCGGGAGAATAATATGATTTCATAATCGAAAAATCGGATGAACAAGAGAAAGATAGAGAGATTTCAGCCAAATAGAGAGAAAGAGAGAGTTTTGAGCTTTTGTTCAATCACCTCGAATCGCACAAGCTTATAATTTTATTAAACATAGTCCCCTATTTATAAAGAGAGTAGTTATATTCCATATAGAACTAGGAGTCTCATTAATCAATTAAATAATACAAGCATAATTCCATAAGAATTGCTATTATATTAATTAATTAACAAATAACATAAGTCTAGTTCCACATGAATCGTTATTGTATTATTTAATCACAGTCATGTGCGAACTATAATTCTATCGTCTCACACTCGCACATGACAAAAATACAAATATTCTCTGAACCTAAATCTTCTTACATTGACATAACTTATTTATGTACTTATCATTATTCTATAGGAGTCTAATTAATCAAGTAAATAATATAAGCCTAATTCCATAAGAATTGCTATTATATTATTTAATTAACAAATAACACAAGTCTAATTGCACATGAATTATTATTGTTATTGTATTATCTAATTAGAGCCATAAGCGGACTATAATTCTATCATCTCTCACTCACACATGATGAAAATACAAATATTCTATCAACTCAAATCTTCTTACATTGACATAACTTATTTCTGTACTTATCTCCATTCTATAGGCAAACAGTGTAGTGCCCTAGCCAGGTTTAATCGGATCAAGATAGATGAATTAGGTCAAACCAATTAATCCAACAATAAGAAAACTTAACAGGATTATTAAGTAAATTATATGACAACATTTATGATAATAATAACCATCGTTTCATTACTACATGTTCATAACATTTGCTACAGTCATTCTAATAAAGTATACATACCTCTAAGCTAGATTACATCCACACATTAATATTTATAACAAAATCTCAAAACTAATTAACCTTATCAAAAGCTTATTCCAAAATCTTCTATAGCACGTCAGACTTCACTATTGGATCTCTTTATCTTCACCTAATCCTACGTATAAAAATACTATACGACGAGTAACAAGTACTCAGTGATACACTTACTTGGCTATTATCACATAGTTAAATCATTTAAATATTAACTATATTTAAAAGCATCTTGAATAGAAAATCATACCAGATCAATAAATGATTAAATTCAAATGAAAATATGAGGGTAATTTTTTTCATATTAAAACCATATATATTTGTACAAATTGAATTGCCCTTGAAAAATTTCAAACTGGTTAACGGTTATTGACCGGGTACGAGAGAAATAAATCGTATCAAATAACAAGTCATCACCGGGTCTCCATACCCGCATCATTGTTCTAAAATAATATTATCGATTATATCCAGCCCAAGACCAATTGTGGTCTAGCCACCCTGTGAATTCTTCACAGTTGCTTGGGTAATACTACTACCCTCTCATTTGTTGGATGCGACCTACCACTACCAAGCATGTAACACTCTATAGGGCTATAACCGCATCTTATTATAAACCGAATCTCAAGTTCATTCAACAACCATTTCTCTAATCAATCAAATAACAAATTCAACTACATCTCAGTACATCAACACTTATTGTTCAAATCATAATTAATCAACAGTATTGTTCAAAACACTTCTTGGTTTTATAAATGAAATCAACGACTTTCCAGAATTTACCAAAATCAACCATTCCTTTTTAACAAACTAGATTATATATATATAAGATCTCTAGAAATCAAAACTAAGATAAAACTCCAAAGTTTGATTATTAAATCCTTAGCTCAAAAACATCAAAATCATTTACTGATTCCAAGCTTCAAGGAAAAACTTATTTAAAACTTAACTTCTCATCATATGTACAACTTCTGGAAAATCTTCTCAAACACCATAATTCAAGAAAATTTATTGTGTAAAGTCCCAGATAGTTTCATACAAATCATACTCAAGGAAATTAAAGATAATTGCCATTCAAGTGTACTAACCTCAATCTGAAGGCCCTTCAAGCACTCCTTTCCCTTTGTCATCCCCTTGATTCTCAGCTTCTACAAATTTCATAAATTTCTAATAAGCCATTGAAACTTTTCCAGAAATTTCAAAAGAGAAAATGATTAAAACATAAAATTCTAAAGAGATTATCCTTTTAGAACAAAACTAATCCTCATATTAACCTACTATTCCACCTACCCTGATCATCAGATTAAGACACCTGTCCACTTAACTCCTAGATGGTTATAGAGAGACACCTATAATCCATTAATCTTTTACCCTAGTCTGACACATGTAATAATTTACTTACTATCTCATTTGATCTCATAACTCTCTTCAGCTCCTTGCCATCTTCTTACTGTCTCTTTCATCTAACTTCTAATCCGACCGTGATTGTTCTCAATCGTGAACAACTCCATTTAAGATCCAGTGTAATCCGAATTTAGACAAGTTCAGATACAAACCCTTCTAGCCCTTATATTCAGTCGTTACAAATAGACCATGCAACCAATATATGTCGAGAGCACTAGTGATGTACACATGTTAGGGATATACAATGTCTTGACCCAACAAGATTCTCAAGAAGAGATTGTGTATGCTTAAGCCTTAGAGTGTCTTTTCACATTCACTGTTTTGACTTAAGTGATCTATAAAAACATTGTTCGTATCCATTATTATATTTCTAAACAATAATAGGCACTATGGTAAATCACGAATCTCTTGAAAGTGATAGAAAGACATTCTTTTCCTCTTACTATATACCATCTATCATGGCCTAACTTGTATTACCAACTAATTTTGATGGATCAAATTATCATAACCTTTTAGAGATTAACCAAACTAGTCACATTAAATCATACTTCAGGAATAAGTAAAGGTCCTGAGAGTTCATTCGAAAAATGTTATGTCTTACACCAAGGAAAACACGAGATTATTATATTAATTCATATCCTTAAAGTCATAGTAAGCACTCATGGTATAAAAAAATATGTGTTATGTTATTCTTTCCTTCCCTTAATAGGAGTTTATGTCTCACAAAACACCCTACATAATCGTAAGGTCTGAATGCACTGAAGCATCCAACTTTATTCCGCATATTTAAGAAAATATTTCTAGCTTTCAACCAAATCATGGTGGTCAATGTTTGACTCACCAATCGATTACACTTAATTGATTCTTGGAACATCATTTAAGGTAGACTTTGTATCATATGACTTTGTTTTATAACTTAACAAGACCAATCTTGTGAATTCTATAAAATGACACTTTTTGTTTGAACAAGCTCTCACTTATGTAAAAAAATTGCCTCATCTTTGTCTTTGCAACTCATTTGACAAAATTGAGGTAAACACCCATGTAAGTGGGCTACTTTTCTGCCCCATATGCCTAATCATGAATTGATACTAACAGCAAATATATACATATATAATTTGCACTCAAGTATTACCGATAACATTGAAATACCTAAATTTTCCGGTTGAGCTGAGCCGAGTGCGACTTCTATACATTGTTTTTGAGATTTTGGTCTCGAATCTTTTATAAATATCATGTTTTCTAAAAACAAATTTCCATATCAATATCATTACTTATTCAATTAACAAAACCCTTAATCTTGCAGCTCGCTTCACAGCACGCTATCGCTTCATTTCTCAGTTTTCCATTTTGTGAAAACGTCGTCCACTCATTGTAACCTATTGTTTTGATCTCCTTTCCTTAATAACATAGATTGTAGTTTGTCATACCTTTGAGATATTTAAGTATCCTTTTTTATTGCTTTCCAATGTGCGTTGCTTGGATCAGATTGATATCTACTAACTAAGCTCACTGCTTAGTAGATATCAGGTCTTGTGCATAATATAACATACATTAGGCTTCCTCCAATATTTGCATAGGGAACATGTCTCATTCTTTCCTTCTTTTCTAGCATTTGAGGACATATGTATTGATTCTTAGCAATTGGGTTATCAATGGATTTGTAATCCTGCGTGTCAAATTGTTGAAGAATTCTCTTAATGTATGTCTCTTATGAATAAGATAACATCATTCTTAAGTGATCCCTTAAAATATCAACTCCAAGAATGTAGTCTGCTTCACTCATATCTTTCATCTCAAAATTGGCTGATAGCTATCTTGTGATTTCATTCACATACTTGTCATTTCCAGTTATAAGTATGTCATCTATATACAAAGTTAAAATGGCAAACTTTGATCCTGAGTTTTTGTGGTACACACAATGGTCAGCATCAATCTTGTTGAATTGATTTAACACAACTGAACCATGAAACATTATATACCACTACGTCGAAGACTGTTTAAGGTCATAAATTGATCTCTTATATCTATAAACCTTATGTTTGTAGCCTTGTTTGACGAAGCCTACAGGTTGATCCATATAGATTTCTTCTTTCAATTCACCATTAAGAAAATCAGTCTATCCATCTGATGTAGCTCAAAGTCTAAACTTGCCACTATAGCTAGAATTAACTTTATAGATGTGAATCTAACAACAGGTGAGAAAGTCCCCTTATAGTCGATTCCTTCCTGGTGTGTGTACCTTTTGGCAACTAGCCGAGCTTTGTCCTTTTCGATACTTTCATCAAATTTTTGCTTAATCTTGAGAATCCACTTAATCTTGACATGTGGCAATAGCAGGTTGGCGGTGAATGAACGCGTTTCGCATCCTGATTGGGCCATGTGTATCGTGGTCCCATTCCATTAACACACGTGGCTCGCGTGTGTGAGACTCCCCAGTTTCACACGCGCCAACAAAAATATTAATTATTAAATAAATATTAATTAAATATTTATCCCGATTCTTAATATTTCATTTTATTAATTTATGTACGCACCAATGGGTAAAACACAACTGAATCCAATTTTATAATCTCAAAAATCGAATTTTAAAACCCTAGAATCGTATTCCATATGTTTATTACAAAAATAAACACTTAATCCATAACCAGAACACAAACTTCTGATACAAATGAAAAGATTTGAATGCGAAATATAAAGACATGTAAACTATTACATAGATAAATCCAAATCTAAAGTAAAAGGATTAGACGTAACTCTTGTAGTGTTGATCATAGTTGCTCCTAATCCAATCCTTGAAAGAACACACTAGAAAAATCTTTATTTGTGTCACCGGTTAGATTAATATCCACAAGTGCAAGATAGTAAATACGATTTCAGAGTCTAAAAACTAGACAAGAGAGAGAGAGAGAGAGAGAGAGAGAGAGAGAGAGAGAGAGAGTTTTGAGCTTTTGTTCAATCACTTTCAATCACACAAGCTTATGATTTAATTGGACTTAGTCCCCTATTTATAGAGGGATTAGCTCTATTTGATATAAAATTATGAGTCTAATTAATCAATTAAATAATATAAGCTCAACTCCATAAAAATTGATATTACATTATTTAATTAACAAATAACATTATTTTAATTTCACATGAATTGTTATTGTATTATTTAATTAGAGTCATGTGCGGACTATAATTTTGTCATATATATATATATGACTTTTTGTATGATGCTTATAGAGTTTTTTTTTAGCAATATAGTATACTGTAAAATCAAATTTTATTATATTGATTGTAAAATTTTAATTATCATATGTAAATATTTTAGTTAACAAGACTGAAAATTTGAAATTTATTGAATTTTTAAAGCATTAAAAGAAAATAGAAAATTTTATTTTATTATTCAGTTAAGCCGCTTAAGCGTATATTGTAGGCAGACAAAAGCCAACAATGTGATATATAGTCAGTCCTTCACGCTTTTCTTTCTTTTTTTTTTTTTTTTTTGGTGATAGGTATAGTAGTCCTACACATTTTTGAATTTCGCGTTAGGTATCAATCGACTGCCGACATGGCGACAAGTCATGTACAAATATTTAATATAATCAATATTTTAAATTTCTGGAAAAAATATATACACGTAGGCTTTTAAACTTTTCTTTGGCTAAGTACTGTATAATTTTCTAATTTTGATAAATTTAACTATTAATTAACTATAAATTACTAACAATAACTTATTGTAATTATATCAAATTGAATTAAAAACGTGAAATACATTTCATTTGAAAATTATTGTTAATTTTAATTTGAAAAAAAGTCACCTAATTATATAATAAAGTGACTTTTTTTTTTTCTCATAAAGCATATTAGTTGACCTAGATAAAATAGGTAGTGAACATTGAAATATCATAAATTTAAACACTAAAATCGGAATAATATCATATATGTGAGGATTCCTATTTCTGAATTGCTGCTATATATTAAGATCATCCAAATTGACTATTTGCCAAAAATCACATGATTATAAAGATGGTAAAAGAAAATGAATTGAAATTATTATGTGAAAATTGAATGGAATAAGTATGATACCTCTCAAGATCCGCACTTCCATAGCTATAGTTGAGCTTTCATGCATTTCAAAAATTACTTTTATTTTCTTAAAAAAAAGATCATGTGGGCCATGGGCACTTCTGTTAATGGAAAAAAATAAAAAAATTTGCTGAATTTCTGAATAGCAGTGGCATAAAAAATCAACAAAAGTGTCTATGATTTGTTTTGAAACTTTTTAATAATTATTAATTTATTGTTTAATGATTTTTCTTTTGACATTACATCTGTCCCTGTGCTTATCTTATTCTTATCTTCGACCATCTTGATGTGATACCTATTTGCATGTGTTTGACATATGTACGGTTCTTTGATATTTATTTTATTTTATAAGACTGTGTGCTACTTTTTTTTTTCTTATAAAAAAAATACATAATTTTTTTTATCGACGTTATATTGTCTCAAATCTGTCCGAATGAAGATTTTTAATTAAAGTTCAAAACAATTGAAAATGATATTTTTGTTTTATGTGTATTAATTATTTTTAAAGCAATAACTTATGTAGCTAGTAGCTGGTCGACAGCACAAACAAAACCACGGACGTAAACAATTAGCAACTTGGATTTCCAAAAAAAAAAAAAAAAAAATACTGTACATTGCATTTGTCAGGTTAAGATAAAATTTGATTTGATCAATTGATAGCAATATTAATCGTACGTATCAGATTCATTACAAGCCAACAATAACAGCCATCAAGAGAATTAGAACACAGATTTTTTTTTTTTTTTTGAAAAAATATTTGAAATTGTATTATAAAATATATTTTACAAATTTGGCCCACTGAAATCAATTTCAATTGAAGTTGTGGTCTCTGAAAATCAGTTGCATAAGATGGGTTAGTGTGGACCTCCATTGTTGTTCGTTTGTTGCATTCAAAGGCCAATTTCATGACTATTGCTTTTGTTAGCTATTTAATTATATATTTAAAATACATACATTATCTTTACCTAAAATCTTAGATCCACCGATTATTGCTAATCATTATATGTTAATTGGATTGAATTTATTAATTAATTAGTCAAGTTACATGTATCATGGACCAAACAAGGTGCAAATTTGGCAACATTCACGCCTGATTTGCTTGGCTCATTTGTTCGATGAATTGGTGGGCTCTCGGTTTTATGGATTGAAAATAATGTAGTAGATAGAAACTGGAGTCTCGGTCTTATCTGAAAAGATCCTATAGAGATACTTTAACAAATAAGCTCAGGGAAATGATAATGACACGTGTTACATAAAGGTTGTAGCTTGAGTATATATCATCAATAACATCCACCTATAGAGATGAAGTTTCACATCTTGGAGAGCAAATTTAAGAAAGGACGATATTATCAAAGCTCTAACAGTGTAGAGTGGATATGTGGGCTAATCATTACCTCACCATACCTATCCAATTATATTTGAGTCGTATATAACAATGCGATAATGGTTACAACCTAAATAATATAAAAGGAGAGCATTGTTCACAGGCTAGGTATGTCTAACTTTCTCTCCCTTTTCTACTCATTTCCTTCCTAAGAAAGATTTCTAACTTAAGCATCGTAATATACACCGAATTACCTAGTTCTTTTACCATTATTCTTTTGCAGCTACGCAGGTTCTTCAGACGAGTCCATCTGGTCTTTGGAATCAGTTGATCTATGGACCCAAGTGTTGGTTCGGAGGGGGGCTGTTTGGTTGGTCGGCATGTTGTTATGGGTTAGTTTTTGATGGGGTATGTGGACTCGTAATTTGGGAAATGTCCTGGTTCGGGTTGGGCCGTATCCGGTCAGACCGAGACTGGTTGGAGCGGTTTTGGGCTGGGTCTTGATTGAGATAGGGATGGGCAGATTGGTGAGAATGTGATGGTACATTTATTTTTGGGCTTGGAAATGTCCATAGAGGTCCTTTAGTGGTTGACATTTGCAGATCATGGACCGGTGGGGCTTGCAACTCCGGATGCGAAAACACTTGTTCATCGAAAACAACATGGCGTGAGACATAAATTTTACAAGATAAGGGATCAAAACAATGATAGCCTTTATGAATGCGACTATGTCCAAGAAAAACACAAGAACGAGACTGAAAATGTAACTTATGAGACATGTAAGGACATAACCAAAGATAACAAAGGCACCCAAAAGTACGAAGCAACAAATAATTAGGTATGTCATTGAACAATTTTTGATATAGAGTGGCAAAGTTGAGAAGAGGGGTTGGCATGCGATTAATTAAATAAGTTGTTGTTTCAAAAGCATTAGACCAAAAACACATGGGTAATTTGGCACGGCTTAACAATGATAATCTGGTTTCAATAATATGTCAGTGTTTTCTTTCCTTATTTCCATTTTGTTTAGGTGTGTAAGGACATGAAACTTAATGTTGGATTCCATACAAATCATCGAAGGTAGCTTGACTCGTAGTTGTTTCATATGTTCGAACAAAATCACGAAAGTGTCCTCCTTGTAACCCATCCAATGTTACATCGACCAAATCTGTATTGGTCACTAGAGATTGCAATGATGCCAATCTATCAGCAGTTGTTTTGACACGCTACACATAGTCGGTAGTGGACTCCGAATCTGCTTTCTTCAAGTGGTGCAACTATTGCTTTAGGTCTCTTGTCTAGGCACTTGACCCTGAAGCATATGCGGTTTGAAGCTTCATCCATGCTTCGCGTGCGATTTTCACTCCCATAATCTGTGGTAAAATTAAAACTAAGCAAGAGATCAAGATTAACGATAATACTTGTTGATCTTGACGGGACCAGGTCTTATGTGCCGGATTAGCACTCCCATTGGCTAGAATCTCGGCTATTCCGGTGAGCTACCATCAACATGATATTCCAAATCACTTCCAAGAATCAGTGGAAGGATGAGAGTTCTCGATAAAATGTAGTTCGTCGAGTCAAGCTTTGTTGGCATTTACTGTGTGATAGTTGGTGAAAAAGAGACCACAATGGACGTGGAAGCTAAGACGGTGGAGACAAGAGCAACATTGCTTGTATTGGCCATTTGGAAAAACAAAAAATCCGATGGTGTTAGCCTTGTGGCTTTGATACCATAAAGGGGATGATAATTGGAAATAATCTCACCGTGACTTAATGGTTGAGATTAACATTGTATTAATAGGAAGATTTACAATTAAGGTAATATTGTACAAAAGGAAAGTAATTTGTATAGACAGTAACAAATGCAACAATCGAGGCCTAATATATATTATAAAAAAAAGGCTAATATATACAATTATTATAATTACTGATGACATCCGGCCCAATACCATCCGGTAGTCCGGACACAGATGCCCTCACCCGGCCAAGCGAGCCGGTTACTGCATCCGGATCCTAAACTTTCCACAACAGGTCCGGCTTAAGCTCCCTTGATCTGCGGAGAGATTCTAAGAGGAAAGAGGAAGTGCCCCATTAGGAGTCTACTTCCCGTGTTTTACTAGGGTAAGGGCACTATCCCACGTGGAACCTCTGAAGTTGTTCTTTTAGATTGACTAGAAGTTGGATTGGTAAGCTCTTTCAATACCAATCCAACTCTATCACCCCTCCTATAAAAGGAGGGTGTTCTTTGAGGTAAATTCATTCCATTCTATTCTTATTAAAATACTCACAATCCAAAATAAACACACTGACTTAGGCATCGGAGGTACCCCAGAGGTTACCGGTGTTTCATCTTTTCTGTCTTGCAGGAACGATACTTGATCCGGTCAAGAGTAGCAACCGGAACCCAGATCACTCAAAGGATTTAGTCTAATCCATCATTTGGTGCGGTGAGCGTGGAACGACTGATCATGAATACAAGTTCCGCTAACATGACTTCAGACACTTTGGGAGATAATTTCTCTCACAACCATAACAACTCCTCCCTTGGCAACGTTGAACTCATCCATATCTCCCCAGGCAGTAGTAATCAATCGTATAGCCAACAATCTGAGCCCCGTCGATGCTAGAGACCTGAGGTAGGCGTTTCTTCAAATTCAAAACTACGGCATGGTTGGACCAACCATCAGCAGCAGCACGTCCCCTTTGATCACAGGAATAGATAGCCTGGGAACAGGGGTGGCCAGGAACCTTTTCCCATTACTAGAAAATCCAACGGCCCTACTAACAATAAACCCAGTATACGCCTTCCCAGGAGAGGCCAGGCAGATAAATCAGCCAAACTCAATCTCCCTAAGATATGGGGAACTCACAGCCCAGCATACATTGATAGGGGCACCACTGGCCCCACCAATGTCGCAAGCAAGGTTGCCCAGTTACCAGGCCCTGGTCCAGACGCCCCCACCTAGCTATCATCCTACTCACGGGTACATGTTGGGCCCACCTCTAGCATAAACAGCAACACCTATGCCAGAGGGAGCAGACGACCCAAAGATTATGGATTGTCTAAACACTACTTCTCCCTATTCTCAGTACCCATCCAAGAGCCTTTGTTATAAAGCGGAGGATCCTACTTCACCAACCGGATCCTGGACATGCCATGCAATCCCAAATTCAAACAGCTGAATTTTGAGAACTATAATGGGAAAACGGATCCCTATGTCCATTCAAGAAACTACAAAAACAGAATTAGAGATAGCAGGAGCAAACGAGGGGCTAATGTGTAGGTTATTCTCATCAACACTGGTAGGCCCAGCTTCATATTGGTTCGAAACGTTAGAGCTTGCCTCAATCAATAGTTGGAAACAGCTCAGAGAACAATTCTGCACTAAATTCTGCGATTCGGTTCCCATCGGAACAGCCAGTAGGACCTTGCACGATGTAAAACAGAGACAAGGAGAATCCCTCCTAGAATTCATCGACTGATTCAACCTGGCAACGGTGGAGAGATTGGATTTCCACACAGCTTTGGAAGCACTGATCACCAACACAACTAACGAGAGATTAAGGGTAGACTTGGTCCTGAGGAAACCTCAAAACATAACCCAAATGATCTCTATAGCCAAAACTTTCATAAAGTTAGACGAAGTGGGGGCAACAGTTAAGCCCAACAAGGAGGGTGATAGGAGATCAGAAGACAGGCGGTCCAGGAGGGATAGGAGAGACCACAGATAACCGAGAGGATTCATGCCCCTGAACCGTCTGCTAAGCGAGATGCTAGTAGCGGTCGACAAAAGTAAAGACAAGAAAAACCTATCCTACCCGAAAGCCAGGAGAGGGCAGATTATGGGGCAGGACAATAGTGTATTCTGTAAATACCATCGTGTAAACGGCCACGATACGGACGACTGTAAGCGGCTGGCCGACGATATCGAGAAGCTGATAAAGAGAGGCAGGCTCCAAAAGTTTGTGGACATGAAAAGCAAAGAAGAACCAAAACGATCGGCCACAGAAGAGTGCCAACCGGCCAAAAGAATGAAAGGAGCAGTCATGGTAATAGCAGGAGGAGATCTGCAGGCTAAAAAAGTCAAAAGAGTCAAAGAGACCGAAAAGGACCTCAAGCCTAACCCTCCCTTCTCGGAGAACACAGTACAACTGGGTCACACGGATGCCCTGGTCATGGAAGCAGAGATCGAAGGTTACCTGGTCAAGCGTATCCTGGTGGATACTGGGAGTTCGACCAACATCATCACCAAACACACAGTGGAGAAGTTAAAGATAGCCCCCAACCAGATCCATTCGGTACATACGCCTCTGGTCGGCCTCAGCGGACACACTGTACCGGTAGCAGGACAGGTAACGTTGGATATGGAGATAGAGGACGAAAAACATGTCTAGAGAACAAAGACAGATTTTACTATAATAGATTCTCCACTGGCATACAACGCCATATTAGGAAGGCCACTTCTCTCAGAATCAGAAGCGGTACTATCAATCCGGTACTTGACGTTGCAAATACCAACCACTTCCGGATCGGCGATAGCTAGAGGAAGCCAGCAGATAGCCCAAAGAACATACATCGCTTCCTTACAACCAGAGAGAAGTCCGTAGGAAGAAGAAAGAAAGACCGAACCGGTGGACAAATTAGAGACACTGACGATCTCTTCAGATAGAAACATCTAGATATCGCAAGAGCTTGACAATGGCATCAAGGAGCAGATTATACAAGTGATAAAAGAAGAGCAGAGCACATTCGCTCAACATAAACCCAGAAGCGACTCCAGTAGTCCAGAAGAGGCGAAAGTATGCACCGGAAAGACAAAAGGCAATCGAGGAGGAGATCCAGAAGTTACTAGAAGCAGGGCACATCTGGGAGGTCCAATACCCCAAATGGTTGGCAAATGTAGTAATGGTAAAGAAGACAAGCTGAAAATGGCACATGTGTGTCGACTTCACCGGTCTCAACAGAGCGTGTCCCAAGGACAGCTATCCGCTGCCGAACATTGACCAACTGGTAGATTCGACGGCCGGGTATGCCATATACTCATGCATAGATGTGGCATCCGGATATCACTAGATACCTATGGACCTGGCAGATCAGGAGAAAACCTCTTTCATCACCCATAAAGGGACATACTGCTACCAAGTCATGCCCTTCGGGTTAAAGAACGCAGGAGCCACCTACTAGAGACTGGTGAACAGCATGTTTAAGGATTTAATTGGGAAGACAGTCGAAGTGCATGTGGACGACATGATTGTCAAAAGCCAGACCTTGAACGATCACCCCAGAGATCTAAAGGAGGCATTCGCTAAATAGCATATTTGGAGTACGTGGAGGTAAATTCCTGGGTTTCATGATCTCAAAAAGGGGATTCGAGGCAAACCCAAAGAAGATAAAAGCAGTATTAGAGATGACTTCGCCCAAGACCCTCAACGACATCTAGAAGCTAAAACGGAAGAGTCACCACCCTAGGAAGATTCATCTCATTCTCCGCAAAAAGATGCATGCCATTTTACAAAGCGCTAAAAAAAGGCCAAGCCTTCAAGTGGGATAAGGAGTGCCACGAGGCGTTCAATCAATTGAAGCAGTTCCTCACATCGCCCCCATTGCTAAGTAGGCCGGTATCGGGAGAAAAATTGTATGTGTACTTGGCAGCCGTTGAAGAGGTAGTCGGATCGGTCCTAGTAAGAGAGGAGGCGGACAGCAATATCCAGTGTATTACACTAGTAAAGTACTAAGAGGGGCAGAGACAAGATATCCAAATATTGAGAAACTGGCGCTAGCCCTGCTGTCCACAGTCAACAGACTAAGACCCTACTTCCAGGCGCATACCATCGTCGTTAGAATCGGGTTCCTACTAAGAAAGGTACTGTAGAGACCGAAAACATCCGGGAGACTAGCGGAATAGGCGATACGGTTAGGAGAATTCGACATCAGATTCGAACCCAGACAGGCTTTAAAAGCTCAAATCCTAGCAAACTTTGTAATAGAATTCAAAGGCCTCAAGCACAACTCAACACCTCCATCTGAAGAATGGGACGTCTTTATGGATGGAATATCGTCAAAAGAAGGAGCTGGAGCGGGCATATACATCAGAGGACCGAACCAGATCCGGCTCCACCATGCGGTAAAGTTGGATTTTCCAACTATAAATAATGTAGCAGAATACGAGACGATGATCAAAGGACTCGAACTGATCAGGGAAATAGGGCCAGACAGGGCCCGAATACTCAGCGACTTAAGATTGGTGTCAAACCAAATAAACAAACACTTTGAAGTACGAGACCCGGCCATGAAAGGATACTTGGACACAGTCCAGAGATTGTTAAAACAAATTGAGGCGCAAGGAATAGTATGGAAGATAGAAAACATACCTCGGGAAGCTAACAACTTGGCAGATGACCTCGCTAAAGCCGCTTCCAGCAAGGAAGAATAGCAGCACTTATACTGTCCATACGAGGTACAATCACACCCTAGCAAGGAGCAAAAAGAGGCCTTGACAATAGACCACAGCAGCCCATGCTGGATGGCACCCATCGTTGATTTTCTAAACGAGGGGAGATTACCAAAGGATGAATCAATGGTTCGCTGAATCTCAAGGAAATTGGCTAGGTATGCTGTTATAGGCGGACAGCTTTACCGGAAGTCTTTTAGTCACCCATGGGTGAAGTGCATCTCACCAGAAGAAGGGAACTACGTGCTGAGAGAGCTCCATGAGGGGATTTGCGGGTCTCATCAGGCCGCCTAGACCATAATCCGTAGGGCAATGCTCATAGGGTATTTTTGGGAAATGATGAAAGAAGACACAGACGCCTACATTTCTGCTTATCACCAGTGCCAGGTGCACGCTAAGAAGACCAACCAGCCCCTAGCGGAACAACAGTCCATCCTAATAGCTTGGCTTTTTCCACATAGGGGATCGACCTTGTGGGCCTGATGTCGGAAGCGAATAGGCAAAGGAAATGGATAATTGTTGCGGTTGATCACTTCACCAAATGGTTGGAAGCAGAACCCCTTTCCACCATCACTACCGAACACAATCATCACGGATAACGGAACCTAATTCACCTCCAAAAAGTTCAAAGAATTCTGCGAAAGCTTCCACATCACACACGGATGCCGCTTGGTTGCACATCCGCAGAGCAACGGCATGACAGAGGTCACCAACCGCACCATATGCGATGGCATCAAGAAAAGATTGGAGGGGCACAAGGGAGCATGGGCTGAGGAACTTAACAGCGTACTATGGGCATACAGAACCACCCCAAGGCGAGCCACCCGGTAGAAATAGGCTCCCCCAGTGACCGGGTGACTTACTATAGTGAAGCCCAGAATGACATAAACCTGCGTTTTCATCTGGACTCACTGGAGGAAAGAAGAGAGAGGGCCTTCGTCCTCATGGCAGCATACAAAAGTAAAGTCGCTCGATACCATGACAAGAAAGTAAGGGCAGTAGCATTTCAGCCGGGAGATCTTGTTCTGTGAGACACATAGGCTTCCCAAGCTAGGAAAGGTAAAGGAAAGCTAGCTGCGAAATGGAAGGGACCATACCGGATCGATAGGGTACTAGGACCGACCATGTACAAATTGTGCCACATGGATGGAAAGGACATTCCACGCACATGGAATTCAAGAGCACTTAGAAAATATCACCAATGAGTCATGTTGCACTCTTTTTTCCCTCGGCAACGGTCTTTTCCATAGGTTTTCCTTGCTCAGGTTTTTAACGAGGCAACTATAGCTCTAGTGCTGTATCACTGTAACTAATCAAATTCACTTTCGAATACATTCTTTTTATGCCTGACCATTTTATTCACTTTCGGTAAATTAAGGTCCTCGCTAAACATTCGATTCTGAATGAAAATCCAAATCCGGCTTCAGTTAACAGCCACCATAAATAGATTCGCTTTTAAACACATTTAATGCTTACATTAAGTTTGCTTTCAAACGCCAAAAATACTGGAACTAAAATAAAAATCCATACCGCATGAAAAGAATTAAGTTTTATTTTAGTAAATACCCCGTGAAGGGAAATAATTACATTACAAAAAATTTCTACAGGATCCTATGTTCCAGCCTGATCCCCGGATCGCTCGACTAATCCTTCCTTGGGCAATGAGACAACAGGGGGAGCATCGTTCTCCTCTTCAGGGAGAGGAAGGAGATCCGCTTCTTCAGAAAAGTCCACCTCTATATCAACGAAAGACAGATCAGGATGGATCTCAAAACAACTTTAAAGGATGCGATCACCATACAAAAGGGCCAGATGCCCATATGTTAAGGTCCTCTCCTTCAAGTTTTCCTCTGCTGCCGATCAGTCGGTCTCACGGGATTTATTCTCCTGCTCAAAGGCAGCTTCAGCCAACAATAGAGAACGTTTAAGGGCCACATTCTCAACAGCAGCGGCATCGAGAGCCTTTTTTTGATGCTCTACTTCCGTTGTCGCTTTGGCCAAATCCTCTTCCAACTTTTTCCTCTCTATAGCACCGGCTAGACTCTGGTAAGAGATGCGGTCCGCCTCCTCCACTCTCTTTAGCTCCTTATAGAGGAAGGGGATGGCCTACAAATACAAAACCGAAACATTAAATACAGCCAAGGCATCAGGAGAATAGAGTCCAGGACTTACTGTGTAAAGCTTGCTCAGGACCCGAGTCCTAATGGTCTGGTTGGTCAGATTTTTCATCTTGGAGGAGTCAGCACGGAGATACATTCCGTTGCTCAATTCCAGTTGTACCAAAGGATCGGCTAAGTTGGCGTCTTTTCCAAACTTAGAGATAAGGATATCCCAGATCGGGCTATCAGTATTTACCAGATAAGAAAAATCAGGCTCTATTTCCTGTGAAACAAAGGAAAAATGAGCACCACATAACCCAGTATTACCTAAGCAAAAAAAAAAAAAACACTTACCACCCGGATCTTCTTCCCTTTATCCGAAGCAGACGTGGGAATAACAGACCTTTTCTTGCTTCTAGGGACGGGCTTAACACTCCCACCTGGAACATCTACCCGGTCCGATTGGCCGGCAGAAGGGATGGCTGGGACAGGTGCAGCTGCAGCAGTGGATGCCCTCGATCCGCTCCTCTGGGCACGCAAGGCTGCAACAGTATCAGCAAGTAACATCCCTGCCACAAAAGAAAAATACGAAATAAGTATAAACAAATACCTCGGCCTTCTAAGGGATCACTAAAGAACATAGGAAGACCGGTCCGGTCATAAAGCTCTGCCAAGGCCGACCCTTAGCAGAAAGCCTTGATGGCATATTGAACCTTCCAGTATTGAATTGGGACAGCTGTCAGCAGATCCAGATCAGCCTGTTCTTGAGGCGAGAGCTTGTCCTTCGCCTCCCTTATCTCACTTGCCGATTGGAAAGACCATGTGGTGGGAAATCGAGGCAAACCCAGAGAAGATAAAAGCAGTATTAGAGATGACTCCGCCCAAGACCCTCAACGACATCTAGAAGCTAAACGGAAGAGTCACCACCCTAGGAAGATTCATCTCATTCTCCGTAAAAAGATGCATGCCATTTTACAAAGCGCTAAAAAAAGGCCAAGCCTTCAAGTGGGATAAGGAGTGCCACGAGGCGTTCAATCAATTGAAGCAGTTCCTCACATCGCTCCCATTGCTAAGTAGGCCGGTACCGGGAGAAAAATTGTATGTGTACTTGGTAGCCGTTGAAGAGGCAGTCGGATCGGTCTTAGTAAGAGAGGAGGGCGGACAGCAATATCCAGTGTATTACATTAGTAAAGTACTAAGAGGGGCAGAGACAAGATATCCAAATATTGAGAAACTGGTACTAGCCCTGCTGTCCGCAGTCAACAGACTAAGACCCTACTTCTAGGCGCATACCATCATCGTTAGAACCGGGTTCCTACTAAGAAAGGTACTGTAGAGACCGAAAACATCCGGGAGACTAGCGGAATGGGCGATACCGTTAGGAGAATTCGACATCAGATTCGAACCCAGACAGGCTTTAAAAGCTCAAATCCTAGCAAACTTTGTAATAGAATTCAAAGGCCTCAAGCACAACTCAACACCTCCATCTGAAGAATAGGACGTCTTTGTGGATGGAATGTCGTCAAAAGAAGGAGCTGGAGCGGGCATATACATCAAAGGACCGAACCGGATCCGGCTCCACCATGCAGTAAAGTTGGATTTTTGAACTATAAATAATGCAGCAGAATACGAGGCGATGATCTAAGGACTCGAACTGATCAGGGAAATAGGGCCAGACAGGGCCCGAATACTCAGCGACTTAAGATTGGTGTCAAACCAAATAAACAAACACTTTGAAGTACGAGACCCGGCCATGAAAGGATACTTGGACACAGTCCAGAGATTGTTAAAACAAATTGAGGCGCAAGGAATAGTATGGAAGATAGAAAACATACCTCGGGAAGCTAACAACTTGGCAGATGACCTCGCTAAAGCCGCTTCCAGCAAGGAAGTATAGCAGCACTTATACTGTCCATACGAGGTACAATCACACCCTAGCAAGGAGCAAAAAGAGGCCTTGACAATAGACCACAGCAGCCCATGCTGGATGGCACCCATCGTTGATTTTCTAAACGAGGGGAGATTACCAAAGGATGAATCAATGGTTCGCTGAATCTCAAGGAAATTGGCTAGGTATGCTGTTATAGGCGGACAGCTTTACCGGAAGTCTTTTAGTCACCCATGGGTGAAGTGCATCTCACCAGAAGAAGGGAACTACGTGCTGAGAGAGCTCCATGAGGGGATTTGCGGGTCTCATCAGGCCGCCTAGACCATAATCCGTAGGGCAATGCTCATAGGGTATTTTTAGGAATTGATGAAAGAAGACACAGACGCCTACATTTCTGCTTATCACCAGTGCCAGGTGCACGCTAAGAAGACCAACCAGCCCCCAGCGGAACAACAGTCCATCCTAATAGCTTGGCCTTTTTCCACGTGAGGGATCGACCTTGTGGGCCTGATGTCGGAAGCGAATAGGCAAAGGAAATGGATAATTTTTACGGTTGATCACTTCACCAAATAGTTAGAAGCAGAACCCCTTTCCACCATCACTACCGAACACAATCATCACGGATAACGGAACCCAATTCACCTCCAAAAAGTTCAAAGAATTCTGCGAAAGCTTCCACATCACACACGGATGCCGCTCGGTTGCACATCCGTAGAGCAACAGCATGACAGAGGTCACCAACCACACCATATGTGATGGCATCGAGAAAAGATTAGAGGGGCACAAGGGAGCATGAGCTGAGGAACTTAACAGCGTACTATGGGCATACAGAACCACCCCAAGGTGAGCCACCCGGTAGAAATAGGCTCCCCCAGTGACCGGGTGACTTACTATAGTGAAGCCCAAAATGACATAAACCTGCGTTTTCATCTAGACTCACTGGAGGAAAGAAGAGAGAGGGCCTTCGTCCTCATAGCAGCATACAAAAGTAAAGTCGCTCGATACCATGACAAGAAAGTAAGGGCGGTAGCATTTCAGCCGGGAGATCTTGTGCTGTAAGACACATAGGCTTCCTAAGCTAGGGAAGGTAAAGGAAAGCTAGCTGTGAAATGGAAGGGACCATACCGGATCGATAGGGTACTAGGACCGGCCACGTACAAATTATGCCACATGGATGGAAAGGACATTCCACGCATATGGAATTCAAGAGCACTTAGAAAATATTACCAATGAGTCATGTTGCACTCTTTTTTCCCTCGGCAACGGTTTTTTCCATAGGTTTTCCTTGCTCAGGTTTTTAACGAAGCAACTATAGCTCTAGTGCTGTATCATTATAACTAATGAAATTCGCTTTCGAATACATTCTTTTTATGCCTAACCATTTTATTCACTTTCGGTAAATTAAGGTCCTCGCTAAACATTCGATTCTGAATGAAAATCCAAATCCGGCTTCAGTTAAAAGCCGCCATAAACAGATTCGCTTTCAAACACATTTAATGCTTACATTAAGTTTGCTTTCAAACGCCAAAAATACTGGAACTAAAATAAAAATCCATACCGCATGAGAAGAATTAAGTTTTATTTCAGTAAATTCCCCATGAATGGAAATAATTACATTACAAAAAATTTCTAAAGGATCCTATGTTCCAGCCTAATCCCCGGATCACTCGACTAATCCTTCCTCGGGCAATGAGACAACAAGGGGAGCATCGTTCTCCTCTTCAGGGAGAGGAAGGAGATCCGCTTCTTTAGGAAAGTCCACCTCTATGTCACCGAAAGACAGATCAGGATGGATCTCAGAACAAATCTAAAGGATGCGATCACCATACAAAAGGGCCAGATGCCCATATGTCAGGGTCCTCTCCTTCAACTTCTCCTCTGCCACAGATCGGTCGCTCTCGTGGGATTTCTTCTCCTGCTCAAGGGCAGCTTCGGCCAACAATAGAGAACATTTAAGGGCCACATTCTCAACAGCAGCGGCATCGAGAGCCTTTTTTTGATGCTCGACTTCCGCTGTCGCCTTGGCCAAATCCTCTTCCAACTTTTTCCTCTCTAGAGCACCGGCTAGACTCTGGTCATAGATGCGGTCTGCCTCTTCCACTCTCTTCAGCTCCTTATAGAGGAAGGGGATGGCCTGCAAATACAAAACTGAAACATTAAATACAGCCAAGGCATTAGGAGAATAGAGTCCAAGACTTACTGTGTAAAGCTTGCTCAGGACCCGAGTCCTAATGGTCCGGTTGGTTAGATTTTTCATCCTGGAGGAGTCAGCACGGCGATACATTCCGTTGCTCAATTCCAATTGTACCAAGGATCGGCCAAGTTGGCGTCTTTGCTAAACTTAGAGATAAGGATGTCCCAGATCGGGCTATTAGTATTTACCAGATAAGAAAAATCAGGCTCTACTTCCTGCGAAACAAAGGAAAAATGAGCACCACATAACCCAGTATTACCTAAGCCAAAAAAGAAAAAAAAAACACTTACCACCCGGATCTTCTTCCCTTTATCCGAAGCGGATGTGGGAATAGCAGACCTTTTCTTACTCCTAGGGACGGGCTCAACACTCCCACTGGGAACATCTACCCGATCCGGTTGGCCGGCAGAAGGGATGGCTGGGACAGGTGCAGCTGCAGCAGTGGATGCCCTCGATCCGCTCCTTCGGGCACGCAAGGCTGCAATAGTATCAGTAAGTAACATCCCTGCCACAAAAGAAAAATACGAAATAAGTATAAACAAATACCTCGGCCTTCTAAGGGATCACTAAAGACACAGGAAGACCAGACCGGTCCGGTCATAAAGCTCTGCCAAGGGAGACCCTTGGCGGAAAGCCTTGATGGCATATTGAACCTTCCAGTATTGAATTGGGACAGCTGTCAGCAGATCCAGATCAGCCTGTTCTTGAGGCGAGAGCTTGTCCTTCGCCTCCCTCATCTCACTTGCCGATTGGAAAGACCAGGCGGTGGGAAAAGAAGGCACATTATCCTTCAACTTTATGAAGAAGAAAAGACTTTTAAAACCCTTCACCAATGAAGTACGGCCAGAAAAAAATAGGAAAAGAGGCCCTTTTGCCATTGTAATATGGTCTCTGTTTGTGTTCCGGAGGACAGGAGTGGCGATATGCTGGAAGAGGGCACCGGTCTGCTGGATGCTGAGATTACAGCATAACCAATACAGGGGACAGACATCCTCTATGACATTTGGGTGAAGCTGGGCTGGACAAACCTTGTACCGGTTCAAGACGGCACAGATTCCCTCCGGAAGCGGGTAAGTGAACCCGCCCACAATATAGTGATGATAGAGGGAAAAGTAGCCAGATAGAGGAAGGTGAACTCTCTGGCTAGAAGCACGAATAAGGCACTCACAGGCTTCCAACCAGGGGTGGTTGAATTGTAGCTGGTGTAACTCACGGAAGGTGATGGAAGAAGCCATTTCTATTATTCTGGGGGTTAGGGTTCTCCCTATGGCATTTCCAACTGCGTGATGAGATTCAAGGAGATGTGTTGGTGGGCTGGTCTCTCCAGCGGAACGAGTCCTCTCAGAGGACTCCGACGAAGAAAGCCTGGCGGCGTCGGAATCTACCTCCACAGAGGGAGACACAGGGCGAGGAGCAGTACTCGAAGTCCAAGAGTAGCTTGAAGAGCCCATGAATCCAATCAACAAAAACAGAGGCTAAAATCCTAGAACTAGAAAAGAAAATGGAAGCAAAATGTAAACAAAATAAGCAGCAGAGGGAAGAAAAGGAACTTACTGGCTTTGAGTGGAAATGCTAAGAGATACAGAGTGAGGCTCAAACCGAAAATCTGTGAATTAAATATCTTTCTAGGGGGAAATCAAACGGTTGCAACGTTTGAAAATTGGGAGTCAAATCAAAGGTCACATCTCTGTAGCTACTCAGTACGTGGCAGACAGCGGGTAGGCATGCGCTCCCAGGCAGGGTTTTAGGCAGTGAAACCCTAAAGGGTTTTCTATGACCAGGGGGGACTTCTGATGACATCCGGCCCAATACCATCCGGTAGTCAGGACACAGATGCCCTCACCCTGCCAAACGAGTCGGTTACCGCATCCGGATCCTAAACTTTCCACAACAGGTCTGGCTTAAGCTCCCTTGATGTGCGGAGAGATTCTAGGAGGAAAGAGGAAGTACCCCATTAGGATTCTACTCCCCGTGCTTTACTAGGGTAAGGGCACTACCCCACGTGGAACCTCTAAGGTTGTTCTTTCAGATTGACTAAAAGTTGGATTGGTAAGCTCTTTCAATACCAATCCAACTCTATCACCCCTCCTATAAAAGGAGGGCGTTCTTTGAGGTAATTCATTCCATTCTATTCTTATTAAAATACTCATAATCCAAAATAAACACACTGACTTAGGCATCGGAGGTACCCCAGAGGTTACTGGTGTTTCATCTTTTCTGTCTTGCAGGAACGATACTTGATCTGGTCAAGAGTAGCAACCGGAACCCGGATCACTCAAAGGATTTAGCCTAATCCATCAATTACCAATTAGTATCTTTGACCATATCTCTATCACAAACATAGGTTCTGAGATTATTAAACCCTCCTCTCAATCCATCTCTATTGGAGGTGGATTGGTAGTAATTTTTTTTTAGAAGTTAATACAATTTATTAGATCAAATAAAAAGCTATACTAGGAACGAAATCAATTTTATTCTTTAGTTTTATGCATTTATATAGTACGTACAAAAATAATTAAGTGTTGTAGACGGACGAGGTTTATTTGTTTATTACACATTCCGTTTTTTATTATATGATGTTTAAAGTTGTTCACTAAGACCAATGAAATATTAATTAGGTTGCTAAAATGACTAGTTTATCCTTAATACTTCTCTCTTAAAACTCTATTTTTAATACAAAAATTATCTTTCTTATTAATTATCAAAACTTAATATAATATTTTTTGCATTAAATAATAAATTTCTCTCATATTTTAAATAAGTGCAAATATGAGAAAACATGGTAAAAAATATATTGGTAATGTAAGGTGTCAAATAAAAAAGAATAAAGTTAAAAAGTTAAAACATCATATAATAAAAGATGAAGAGAGTATTTTATTTGCTTGCATCATTTTCCAGTTTTTTTCTGTATTCCATTGAACAACTTATCAAATACTTAAAATTTGTATAAATTATCATTATGGAAAAATTATTTCGATAGAAGAATTAAAATTGATAGAAAGCACTTTTGTTGGTAAACTGACTAGAGTAGCCCTTATAGATATTTTTGTTCCGTTTTCTTCATCCTATATTTTCAAGAATGCCTTTTCTCTTTCCTTATTAATTATTGCTAAATTTTTTCTCTCTCCGTTTTTTTTTCTCTCTATTTTTATTTTTATTTTTGTTTTCATTAAAAAGAAATAACAAATAAGGGTGTAATTGACTTTTTTTTTTTTTTTGGGTTTCCCACTCTTATTTTCATTTAATTTTATGATTGTTTATATTATATTTAAATTAGTTCCAATTATAATTTTAAAACTCTTTGTTAAAATTGATTTTTACTAAAAGTTTTTTAGTATCAGTTTCAACATATAATTTTTTTTATCAAATATAAAATGAAATTTAAACATTTAATTTTTTTTTTAAATGATGAGTAAGATTTTCTCTTATAAGAGCAAATATACATATAGAAATCGGAATGAACTTAAAATGATAATCACATCCTTACAAATAATGTAGTTGTGATTTTTTTTTTTGAAAGCAATGGAAATCTATTAATAAAAAAAAAGAGCAACACTAAAAGGAGGGGATGTAAACCACCCTTCAATTGCTTCATCCGAAAAACTAGGCCTAGCTAGGCAATGAGCAACCTCATTGGCTTGCCGTCTAGCAAAAGAGAACTTAAAAACTAGAAATCCTAAAGCTAAAGCCTTACAATCATTAATCACTACCCCTACATAAGAGTTAATAGGACGACAATTGACAATTGCCTTATAAACAAGTAAATTATCAAGCTCCAGAACAACATATCTATAGCACAATAATCTGATCCATGAAAGAGCCTCCTTGCAAGAGAGAGCTTCAGCAAACAATACATCATTACCCGGAGGGAGGAGGCCATTCTTGCCTGCAACAAAACTACCATTAACCCACTCTAGAAACATCACTGAAAAGAGCCGCATTCAAGTTGCATTTAAAGAAAGGATGGTCTGGGGGCTGCCAGGACAAAGAAAATTGGAGGAATTGTTGATAGGAGCAAGGACAAAATTTAGAGCCATTGTGTGAGCGGACGATTTTTTAGGCATACAAAAACGCTGCGAAACGAACAGATGAATTTTTGGTATTTGCAGTTATATTATCACACAAAATTCATTTATGGAAAAACCATATTTTCATAAAAGTTTCGAGACTGAAATCCCAAAGAAGATGTAGGTCGCCACCCAGCTCTACTGAACCGGGAAATTTAGGTATAGCCAAGACCAAGTGAGGCCACTATACCTTCTAGAGATCTAGATCTGGACGAGTCAGTTACTTGTTATGTAATTAGAATACATGCTTCAAAAATCAAATTATAGCATTTTACGAACTACATTGATTTTATTAAGAGCATACGATGTTCATGCAAGGTGTGGGAAATAGTAAATAAATTAATTATTACAACCATATGGAATCACATAAACTATCCTAGCGGATACATATAGATAAAATTGGGGATAGGGATATAATCACCTAAAATACACAGATTTATCTAACATAATAATAAAATCCTAATATACATCTAATCCTGCAAAACAGAGGTTAGCATACGAACAATTGCACTTTGGACTCAAATAGAACAGAATAGGATAGTAAATGAATCAGGGTCATATACTTAAAGGGGATAGCCGGGAAGACTCAAAAAATCTCATCGACTAGACCTGGAAAACGTTTTGAAACGTGCCTGTACTGGTTTTTGGGAAAATGATTTTGAAAATGATTTTTTCCGGTTAATTGTTTAACACGGCAAGTGAATCGGGTGCCAGGAAACTAGGTTTCCATCGTTGTTCTGTTCAAATACATGCTTCTAAAATGTAAATCTAAAGGTTCAATGGCCATAATATGCATAAAAATAGGGTTTTGGTGATTCTATCTTGAATTAGCATCTGCGCGAGTATTGAGTCATCCGTCGTATGACTGTAGTTTATACCCATACGGATGTCACTTCAAAACCCGTAAAGATTTTTGAATCATAAGCTTTCGTGGTTCTATTCTGAGAACCAACAACCGTACGGCTATAGCGATGGTCGCATGGCTCTGGTTCTTAACCTAGAACCGAAAAATAGAGTACTTTGAAAAATGATGCAAATGATCCCCAAATACAAAATAAACAAGTCAAGTGCTTAGGTTTCTCAGATATTTACCCTTGTAGCATGGATCCACAGCTTTAAGAGGTGAAAATCTTCAAGAAAAAAAAGCTCTGATTTGAACCTAAACTTCAAGTTCTAGAAATAGTCTGAAACTCTGAAAATTAAGGTTTTAGTCTAGATTAGTCTCTAAACCTATTAAATGTCTTAGTGAGATGTTTTCTTACGATTTCTAACCGATTTTAAGCCTAATTATAGAGATTGAAGATGAAAATTAAAAAAAAAAGCTTAGATTTCTTTTTCCCTTTTTCTTCCTTTTTCTCCCTTTTTCTCTCTCTAAAAGTTGTCAACCTCTAAAACCCGAGATTAGAGGCCTTTTTATAGGAAAAAATAGAGGTTTTTCTTGTAGAGTCCACTTAGAAAATCCAAAAAAATCATTTCCAAGAGGAAGAGTCACGGTTTCTTCTAGAGATCAATAGCCGTGCAACTGTTATTCCTAGATAGCCTCCTCTTCATCCGGAAATGCCTCAAGGCTTGAAGTTCGATTGACCGGAGCTTTGGTCTTGAATTGATTTTGACTTCTGCAACTGTCGAAAGCTATAAAAGCAAATAAATAACTCATCATCATCGAAACCGGGATGAAAAACCCACACTCATAGGCTGCCCCTCGTGTATCTAAATTCATGGCTTGCGAGTTTACCTTGTCTTGTGGTGAATTTGGATGCACGATAGAGAATGCGATGAGAAAAAGAGACGCACATACCCCTGGCTTCAGCTGAAGGGTTGGCTGATTGTTTACCTTTTAAGATCGTGTGGTACCGATTTACCTTCTAGGGTTGTGTGGGACCTGGTTTACCTTTTAGGGGTTATGTGGGACCGATTTACCTTTTAAGGTCATGTGGGACCTAGCTTACCTTTTAGGGTTGTGTGGGATTGATTTACCTTTTAAGGTCGTGTGGGACCGATTTATCTTTTAGAGTTATGTGAGACTGATTACCTTTTAAAGTCATATGGGATTGATTACCTTTTAAAGTCATGTGGGACTTTATTACCTTTTAAAGTCGTATAGGACTGTACCTTTTACAGTCGCTTAGGACTGGTTACCTTTTAGGGTCGTGTGGGTCTGATTTACCTTTTAGACTCGTGTGGGACTGGTTACCTTTTAGGTTTGTATGGGACCGATTTATCTTTTAGAGTCGTGTGGGACTGATTTACCTTTTAGGGTCATGTGGGACCAATGACAAGTTAGAGATATGTATTTATTCCTTGATCGATCATTTTGGAAACAAAAATTTTTGCCCCTTCGATCAAGAATAAGTACAGAAGTGAGATTGGCTATTAGTTATCGGGCTTTGATGAAAGGAATCCTAGTATACCAGGATATTAGGGGTGTTGATTGAAGTTCTTGGTGTGTTATGGAACACCTGGAACAGAGTAACTAAGGATCGAAACATTATGGAATGTCTAGAATGAAGGGATTGAAAATACATTGATGGTGATTATTCCTTCGATGAATGGTCTTTTGGAAAACCAGGGTTTAGTGAGGCTACCTATACCTGCACAAATAAAACATCCTCGAGGAAGATGGATTAACTTACTGCCAATAAATTGATGAAATTAATAATTATAATAGTAGAGTCGATGATTATAATAAGCTTTCAGCTAAAGTTAGTAGGTAACATAAAATAGCAAGAATAATTTGAGAAAGGGGAGAAAATAGAATTTGGCACGGCTGACAACCTACAGTTGTATGGTTGATGCAGTGATAGTTGTGCGGCCTTAATGGGTCATCCGCACGGCTGTTGCGTATAGGTTAAGAGGGGGGAAAGCGGCCACAAGTCATTTTCATAAAGATTTTCAAACTTTTCTCTTTACTCTTCTCCCGAAAATTTGCCTCCAACCTCTGTGAAAATGATGAAGAAGTAAGGAAAGCATTTTACTAAGGTCTCCGCAAGGCTGGTTAGAGCGACTGAAAACCCTTAGGCACTTCCATTTCTCTCTGTTACGAACGGATATGGTTTGACATGTGATACGACCCATTTGGGCATTTTGTTCGAGCAAAACATCCCATTGCTCTTGGAGTTGCCCAACCATGCCTTCCAACACCAGGTAAGTGCCTAAACTTCCTTGATTTGGAGTTAAAATTTGAAAAATAGAAACATAGGTTTTAAATTGGATTTTTGTGATTTTGGGTTTTTTTGGTGAAATTGATGAGTATAATGCATACTAGGGACCCTTTAGAAACTTTAAGGATTGAAAAATCAAAGAAAAACTGGTTGGAATGATGATTTTTTAGATTTTTGGGAGACCTTTAGTTCGATAGCAGTGCTACCAAACCAAGCCCGTACAGTTGTTCGTCGAGAGCCGCACGGCTCTTAACGCAACACCCGTACAGGTGCTCCATCACCCGTTCGGGTGTTGAAACTAGGAGAGTTTTCCCTTTTTTTTAAAAAACATATATGATGTGTCTAGAATTAAGAATTTGTATATGGATGCATGATGGATAGATTTAGGGATTATAGAAAACCCCCTGTCTCCATGTTTATTTATCGTTTGATTTTGCAGGAATGTCTCTATCAAGGTTGCGGATCCCTGTCTAAGGCCCACGGTTGGTAGGACGAGATGCCCTTGTATGTGAAAAGGCATGTTGTCGCTTTTGGGTTCTCCAACCTGGCAAGATCCGTCTCTCCCTCTGCCCTTCATACGAGCCATGGGGCATTGACGGCTTTGATCGAGCGGTGGGGGGATACGACCCTCACTTTCCACTTTTCTGATAGGGAAATGCATTATCACCCCCTCTAACTTCATAGCTATCATCCGATTACCAATTGGCAGGACTCCCTTAAAGTTCAACTACTACCTATCATGGATCTCTTACCGGGATTCTTACATAGTGGACTTGATTAGCCTGGGTAGCACTAAGGGGAAGGTCCAGTGCTGCGATCTTCAGCAGTTCTAGATTACCGAGAGTCAAGGGCGTCAGCTTTTTCTAGAGCATAGGATTGACCAGCATGCCTGTGCCTTCATCGTCACCTTACTCTCCATACTGCTCTTCCCGACCGGGAGGAGTTGTGTGAACCTGACTATCCTCCCATGCTTATCTGATCTGGAGTGGGCTAAAGAGTATGATTAGCCCAAGCAGGACTTGGACAACTGTATTATAGCCTTGATCTCTATGCTTGGGCCATACAAAAGAAGTTCAAGGGCTATTGGATCATTGTTTTGGTAAGCCTATTGACTTTTCCACTTTATTACTACTTTTGCTTTTATTTGTGTCTGTTTGTTCTAACTGTGCATTTTTCCATAGATCTAGGCTTATGAGAATAGGTTTTTGTCCCTGCCTTTCTTGGGCATACTTGAGGAGATGGAGAGGCCACCCACACTCCTGAGATAGACTCATAGCTGGGGCCAGATTACGAGAGGCATCAGGCGGATCCGGTAGGAGCTCCGAGACATGACCTGAAATAAGGTATGCAAAAACAAACCAACAAACTTGTTAGTTTTAAACTTAATTGACTATAGTTATGCTTCACACCTGATAAGTGTTTCTTAATCTCATCTTGTTTTTGTTAAATAGGTGAACACGGATCCATGGGATCGCGTCCCAAATCATCAGATCGTTCAAGTAGTTACAGCATGGGACTATTAGCAGTTCATGATGGAGTGTCCCTGCTCCTAAGAGTGGTACCTAGGTGAGAGGGTGAGAGATTAGGATAGTGCCACTAACCCCACTGTTAGGCTCGTGCCCCCTGAGCTGCTCGTGATGCTGTTCCGGCCTCATACCTTTTCTTCGGCCAATCGAGCCATGATTTTCAGGGATGGATTGACTGTGCCTTCCATTGTGGGTAGCTATCTAACATTCTTAAGGCGTCTATTACCTAAGACGTCGTGTGTAGTGATCCTCTGTGAGGTAAGTGACCCTAACTTGTGCATCTCGGATTTGAGTATCTCGTTGTCAATCTAATTACCTTTTCAACTTATATTGTGCTTCTTTTTCTTCTCATGCAGAAGAAGGGGAAGAAGAAGGCATCCACCAGGATGGATTGGGAGTAGACTAAGGCTACCGAGGCTGATGTGGTC
This sequence comes from Euphorbia tirucalli, assembly GCA_039660915.1. NCBI lineage: Eukaryota > Viridiplantae > Streptophyta > Magnoliopsida > Malpighiales > Euphorbiaceae > Euphorbia > Euphorbia tirucalli. Next base: position 22,931,180 of record CM077639.1, read on the forward strand.
CATCGGGTCAAGGCGCTAGGTTAGGCCTAGATCCTGGGGAGCTGGGTCCTCCTCGGGCACTGCTAATTGGTCGCCCCTTCTTCTGCTCCTGCAGGTGTTGTGTACGGGGACTTCTCTACCCCTCTTCTAAGCCAATTCAGCTTGATGAACTTAGAGGGCTAGTATGAGTAAAGGGAGCTCCCCCCATGCAACCTGTTCCTGGTGGATTTCATCCCACTTAACACTACCTACGTGAGTGTCCTCTGACTCTCTCTTTTCTGTTCCAACCCTTTTTCTCTTTTTTGACTTTTTATTTGGGTTTTCATTCTTACAAGTCACGTGCAAGGTAGTGAAGATGTATCAGTCTCTACACGATCTCCTCCTTCAGGAGAATGTGGTGACAGTAGTGAGTTTCCTATACTTGTAATGTGCTATGTAATGCATGTATCAAATGGATGAATGCATAAGTGTAACTCGCTTTGGTTTAATTTTTCTGGATCATGCCCAGTCTATGTGGGCTAACCAAGGGGTGGTGGATCGATTGGCGACCCTTAAGTGAGAGCACCGGGCACTATAGGCTCGCTATGATTATGATGTCCATAAGCTACAAACCGACTTTGCCTGGTATAGAGATCGGTATCCAGACGCTAAGGTGGACACGGTGGATTCGTATACAGAGGATCAGGATAAGACATGTGGGCTGGGCAAGTAGTTGATAGGGTTTCATATGGACATTTTTTGTCATTTGTATACATTTTTGTACATTTCGCATAATAGATTTGTACAATTTGTGCTTTTAAACTCTTTATTTCCGTTTCTATGGAAATTTCCATTGTTTTCATCAAGTTCAGTCGTTTTCATCCACGAACACACATAATCACATGCTAAAATGCCCAAATACACTGAAAAACACCCCCGAATTGCCAACAGCCATACGGATAATAGAAATCCAGTCCACTTATAGATATATCCGCACGACCATAGAGTCAAAAGTCATACAGGTGTTGGACAATAGCCATACGACTCATATAACAGTCACATGGTTCATACTACATTCGTACGGCTGTTCCATCATCTGCACGGATGCTGTGTCCAGAATCAAAAACTTCAATTTGGTATGGATTCTTTTGATTCTCGACTTCGCACATTTCTCGAATCCCTGAAGAACCTAGACTGGCTAAAACTAAAGCCTTTCGGGCTTTGGAATATGAAAGCTTATTATAATGGCTCATAGAATTCAGCTTTACTGGAAGCAACTGTATGATTTTGGGATCCAATCCACCACATCTTCTATTTCTTACATAAGGAGTTGTGCCCTTTGTTCGAGGAGTTTAGTGCAATTCAGAACGTACCTTACCCTAAAGGTACCAAGATTGCTATCCCTGATTTCATCTTTGGTGATGCCCATTCTTTAGTTGATCTGTTCAACATTCCCCCATCTCAGATGAAGGCAATGTTTTCTACTACTACTTCAACCCCAGGCTTCCATTTGAGTTCTATGTTGAGTTGGTGTATGAATACTTCTCGAGATCATCTTGGATGGGCTAGTATGGTTAGCTTGTTATTAATGAGTTAATATCTATGCTGTGTGAGTTCTGAGGTATACCGATTATGACTCACTTCTGTCATCCCCTAAATGGCTGCTAGAGCTTTACCTATGGCGTTGATTATGGCCAAAACTCTTATTTGACTTGATGCTGCTCATTCTGATCGGTCATTGTAAACAGATAGCCACTTTTTACTCCTTTAAATAACCCCCTTATCACTACTTGTGCTCGAGTTCTGTGCTCCATCAGATTATTGCCTTCGAGACTTGGTCTTGTAGCAGGTATGGCTCATGGAGAAGTTAACTCTCGTCCATGTACCCTGGGGAAATTTTAAGAAGGATCTTCTTGTTAATTTCTGAGAGTGAAGCTTCACCATGACAGGCCATAGCTAGATGACTTCGATGGAGTAGGAGACTTGGATGGCTCAGAGGACTAATGATTAGATAAGGTGGGTTTGCCCCTGGCGGAGGATTACCCATGTTGCTATGGGCATATGGGCTAGAGGTATGCAGTTGCTGGGTTTCAACAGGGTGAGTTTTTGTTCTTCATCATGCCTTTGTAGGTAGTACGAGCAAATACAGGGGGTTCCTGAGTCAACTTGTATTACTAAAAGCATGAAGTACACTTTACGGTGGCTTGATCATATTCTGCTTGATGTTCCGACAGTGTGCGTTAGGAGGAGCTGAGGTATGATTCCCTTGCTACTGTGGAGACCGATAAATCCTATAAATCATGGCTAGCCGAGATTAGGGGCTCCAGGGCATGACTCTGAGGTCGCTTGGACTAACAGGTATTAAGGAATCCACTGCTGCTGCTAAGAGGAATAGGATGTAACTGTTGTTGTTTCTTTTATTGTCGCTTTCATCATTTGTTTGTATGATCCTAAGTTTTGCATAGCATGCTCCTGTGAGCGGACGACATTTTTCGAAACGCACGGTGAAGCGGGAACTGGTGATTTTCTTTTTGAGTGTAGGTGTGGTTTGAAAACGGGTTAAATCTTTCTTAAGAAAACCTTTCACTTCATTGAGAAAACTCTTTTTGTAGAAAACTTAATTTTAAGTGTGAATTTTGGACAACAGATTTTTAGAAAATCCCAATTTAAACTTAAAGATCTCAAAACCTAAATTTTGTGATCAAATACAGAGTCGCTACCCGGATCAGCTCATACAGGAAACTCCGGTACAACTCCCTACTAAGTGTAGACGCAGTACCTGATCCAGAGATTCAGGGTTCGGGCAACACATACACTAATCCTCAACTTAGTTTCAATTATTATTTCATAATACGATATGACATTCACTTAATTCTACCCATTTTATCTTCTTTTAATTTTAGTTAATGCTCATGCAGATGACATAAATATAAACCATAAATAAAGTACAGAAAAAATAAAAGTAGATTAGACCTGGAAAACATTTTATAAAATGCCCTGTAGATTTTGTGAATGAAAATCAATTTTGAAAACGGTTTGGCTCATTTTACATATTTAGTGGGCCGGATATCCTGGGACCCGGGGGTTCCGTTCATGAGTGGGCCTAAATTGAACAACCATCTAGGGTTCGAAAACATAAACACACCAAAAATTCTTTTTGAATTGAAAAGAGAAACAAAATTACAAGTTAGAGGCCAAAAGGGCAAAACTGTAATTCTGCTTCTCAAACTACAGCCGAGCCACTGTAGGGCATCACAGCCGCACCACTGTAGTGGCTGGGGCAGCTGTAACACCTATAGTTAAGCAGCTGTAGTGCTCCAGAATCAAAAATCTGGTTTTCTTGCTCGTTTTGAAAATCGTTTTGGTGTTTTGATGGTTTCGGGTAATCTGGGGTTTCTGGAAAACTTATGAAACTCCACAAAACAGATCAAGATCGGATTAAAAGAGTCTGGAAATTCCTAAAAACCCAAAATTATCAAAATTCAATCTCACATCCATCAATCAAAAACCCAAAAACCGTAAATCAAAACATATGCGGATGTGATCTGACCGATATTTTTCATGAAAAAACACATTTAATTTGGAAAAGTAAGTGTTATCAGTCGATTTAGGGCATTCGGAGCTTCTGCCTTGGAGATTACTGCTGAGCGGCTGTAATCAGAAGACTATACCCATGCCACTGTAGTCATCAAACTACTGCCGAGCGGCTGTAATCAGAAGACTATACCCGTGCCACTGTAGTCATCAGACTACTGCCGAGCGGCTGTAAGCATTGAATGGGGCGACTATAGCTAGGTTCCCACTTCCAGTTTTGAGAAAAACACAAAATCATATACAATCAACATTCAGAACAATTCGAAGTGAGTTTTTTGGGCCTCTCAGATATACCTTATCTGTGTTCTAGTGTTTTGGATCACCAGAAATGGATTTAAACACTAGAAAACTTTTTAGAATCACGAGCAACCTGAAATCGCCCATGATTCTCCAAAGCTCGAACAAAACCTCGAATCAATCCGAATGAACACCAAGTTGAATAGAATCACCCCCAGAATATTAATTCTCCTGGATCTTAATCATTTCTATGGATTATATTAAAGTTTTTTTTAATGATTTAAATTTAATTCTTTGATTTTTCTCTCTTCCTCTCTCTAAGAATCAGAACCCTAACCGTTTTTAGATTTCTGCAGAATGTACTCTTCTTGTTCTGACCTAATTTCGGTATCTGTCTTTTATATGTTCCAATTTAGGTTAAAATCCCGGATTAATGACAAAATTCACCATATTTAGGAAAGAAAATTAAATCTGGTAACTACAGCCGAGCGATCATAGTGGCCAGATTTACATTTCTCGCCCTTTCTTACTTTTCTCTTTGGTTTCCTTAAGTGTCACTCGACCTTCTTTGGGGTTCCACACTAAGACTTGTTACACTTCTTCGGGTCATCCGAGATATTTCCGATGTCATTCCGATCATTTTGAATCTGCCTCATATTTATCCGTGAAAAAGGTAATAAAGACTTTCATCATCGAGATCGGGAAAAAATCCGTGCTCACAGGCTGCCTTTCGCGTGACGAAAGTCGACTTAAATGGGTGCTTGTGCCCGATTCGAGTTTAGTCTCGTGATAGGGAGCATGGTGAGAAGGAAAAGAGGATGTACCTGGGGGTTCTCCTCGTGCTGACCTGCTATGATACTCGTAGGGACTTGTCTCGGCTGATTCGCGAAACAGCGGTCTTGCCTAAGTTGACTTGATTTTTCGGGGACTTACTTCGACTCCGTTGCGAAGCATAGGACTTTGCCCGAATTGATTCGATGTTCTCCAGGGACATACTTCGACTACATTGCGAAGCAGAGGACTTTGCTCGGATTGAATTCTCCTTGACATTTGATACTTATGAAAGGGAAGGGTATTTTGGTAATTTTATAGCTTGGAAAGTTGGTATCCTTTGGAGGAAGGGTACTTTGGTCGTTTGACTTCTTGTGGGGTCTATGTCACAAAAAGAAATGAGTTTTAGTGATTTGGTATCCCTTTTGGTGAGAAAAAGGGTATTTTGGTCAGTTGGTAGCTTAGTGGCTAACAAAAGGGCATTTTGGTCATTTCACCTCTAATGGAGCTTAATCATTTGGTTTGAAATATTTTGATGATTTGGTTTCCCGTGAAGCTTGTGTCATTGAAGGGAAGGTTTTTTGGCCATCTAGTAGTGTGGTTGCTAACAGAAGGGCATTTTGGTCATTTCGCTTCTAGTGGGGCTTGTGTCACTGAAGGAAAGGATAGTAGTGTTTTCCTATGAGGCTTGTGTTGCTAGGGAAACACGCTATGGTGATTTGAGAAGTTTGATTATCTCTTTTGATGTTTTGAAGTTGTTTCGGGCGCGTATTCGTTCCTTGATCGATGATTTTGGAAACAAAACTTTTTGCCCCTTCGATCAAGAATGAATATGGACCGAATATCGTGCCCTTTGATACCTACACGACATGAAAACTACCTTTCTCGGGATCAAATTGGCATAGAATAAGCTTTGAAAAATGAAAGAGCGAAGATTTGTAAAATGACAAACTACAGTGGCGCCATTGTAGTACTACAACCGCGCGGCTGTAGTGTTTTTAAACTACAACTGCTTAGCTGTAGTTGTGGGTAAGGTGTGGCTTTTGACAGCCATAAAAAAATGCCCAATAGCCATACTTACACTTCTAAGGCTGAAAACTCTCTCTTCTCTTGATGACTTTTCTTGCCCTAAACCCTACAAATCTTCAAAATCATGAGATGAAAGTTGCGAAGAGTCCTCTGTCCCGTTCCTCCTGCACAACCTGCACTTCACACCAGATTTTCTATTCTAGAAGCAGATTTCTTTTTAGCACATTAACCCATTGAGAGTGTTTATGGGTTAAAAGAAGATGACGAGTATTGCGGAATAAAGATCGACGCGCCAGCACCCATCCGGCTCCAAATCTCGAGTCACGCCTTCTCGAATCCGGTTAGTTTCTTGGATTTTCCCTTTTTTTTTCTAAGTTTTGAATTTCTGTAAAATTAGAGAAATTAGTCCATAATAGATGTAACTGATGCATGATTTGAGTAGAATATACCCCTAGGATGCTTGGTTGTTGATTTGGGTTGAGATAGAACAAGATTTAACCGAAAATGGAGGAAATTGTATTTTGGCCAAAAATCTACAGCTATAGCCACCCAAAGGTTTATTACAGCTGCATGGCTGTAGTCATGAAGACTATAGCTGCTCGGCTATAAGCCCCTACAGCTAGGCAGCTGTAGTTGGTAGATTCAAGGCAGCCCTCTGTTTTGCGATTCTAAGGATATTTCTTTAAATTTTATGATGCATATGCTTTCTAAAAAGCTCATAAACTCCTTGATCATTGATTTTACAGGTGAGATCCGGCCATTGTGGTAGCGGATCTATTTCAGAGTTTTTAAGATGGTATAAGCGGCAACCCTGAAGGAGTGAAGATGATCGTGAACTCTACTGGCTTGCATCGACTAGTTTGGAGCATGACCATCACCACTCCTCGTACGAGTCGAGGACTCTTGGTTGCACTCTTGGAGAGGTGGATAGACACCACTCACTCATTCCATTTCCCATCTGGGGAGTATACGGTGACTCCCGAGGATATCGTTGCCATCACCGGGCTCCCTTTCTCCGGGCAGGTGATTCACTTTAATCAGACTTTGGCTTATAGTGGCTACCGTCCAGAGTTGGTGGCCGTCCTCATCGGGATTGAGTCCCCTGACAGCAGGATTCAATGTAAAAACATCAGGGATTGCTGGCTGAATCAGCAGTCTAAGCTTCTGGAGGGGACGGCTTTTGAGGCTCCCGATAAGAGGCGATATACGAGGGCCTTCCTGCTTCACGCCCTTTCCACACTTCTCTTTCCCACGGGTTGGAGTAGCTTGAACTTGGCCATGGGTGAGCGGACGACATTTTTGACGGAATGCGGACTCCCTTTCGGAAGGGGCGCCTCGATTTCAGGCGGATCCCTCCCTCGCATGGGGTTTTTATTATGGAAAAATTGATTTGGAAAAAATGGAATTAATTCTTAAAAGATACGAGACCTAAGTCTCGATGAATATTGTAGGAGTCGCCACCCGGCTCAGCTCAACCGGGAAATTTATAATGTAGCTGAACCGGACGAACGGCCGCTACACTATCCAGAGATCTAGGTCTGGACAAGTCCCTTATTTCGTGTCTAATTAAAATAAATATTAGCCAATGTTCATAGACAGTATTTCAATTTCTAAAGCCAATTTTATTGCATTAAATTAAATATACAGCGCGCATACAGGTAAAGTAAAATAGTAAATGATTAAATTATTACAGCCCGATCGAATAAAAGATAAAAACTCTCAGCCTCACTTTTACAGCCGCCTAAAATACACGATTTATCTAAAAATTACAATCGCTTAGGATACACGTATTAATCTATTAAATACATCAAAAATAAAAATAAAAAGTTACAAAACAGAGGGTTAGCACAATTTATGGCACGCCACAAATAGGACTCAAACATACAGAATGGGGAATTTAGAATTCAGGGGCATACATTTAGGGGGATAACCGGGTCGGCTCGGCTAGCCGACCCGATTAGACCTGGAAAACATTTTGAAACGTCCCTGTATTTTGGTTTTGTGAGAAAATCGTTTTGAAAACGTTTTTGCTGGTTTACATGCATTTTTTACATGTGAGGTGGGTCGGTTTTCAGGAGAATCAGGTCTTCGTGGTTGTATTGTTCTAAATGCAATTTTACTGAAAATTGAATCTAGGTTCGTGAATACACACAACAAAATTCATTTTCGGTGATTTTCTGAATTTTTATGGATTTTTAGAAATTTTTATGGATTGAAATGGAAATTCTGATTCTGAATGGCCATTACAGTCGTGCGACTATAACTACGGTCGTACGACTATAATTACAGTCGTGCGACTGTAAACCATTCAAAGTCAGCATTTCGCCAAAATTATTAGAAATAAAACTGGGAGAAAACCGCTGGAAACCAAAAACACTCGTACGACTGTATTTACAGTCGTACAACTGTTCATCAAACTCAAGAACAGTCGCACGACTGTTCTTGATTTCCAGAAACAGGAAACGCAGAAATAAAGCAAAGATGTACGAAAACACACCATTCACCCAGAAAGCATGAAAAATAGAAGGGAAAAGGAGTGTTTACCTCTTAGGTGCTTATCCACCATAGGATTGACCCCTGACGTCGCTCCAATCCACACAAATTTACTCTTTTGCTCCTTAAGTCAAGGTTGGGAAGTGTGGTCCAAAAATCTCCAAATGCTAGGGATTCTGATGATTTTAAGGTCTGAGATTGATTGAGTTTCAATGTTAAGTCGTTAACTTATGATTTCTAACCGGTTTTAGACATTAACATTGAAGAATTAAAAGAAGAAGAGGAAGAAAAAGTTTTTTGGTTTTTAGGTTTATTTTTCCCCTCCTTTCTCTCTATTCTCGCTCTAAGATTTCTAAGATCCCAAGCCAATCCCCCTTCTTCTCTCTATTCTCTCTTTAAGATTTCTAAGATCCCAAGCCAATCGCCCTTCTTCTCTCTTTTTCCTTCCCTTTTATGTCTGCTTGATCCCTTTTCTTCACCAGAATCTGGGGCAATTAATGCCTAATCTTTCCCCTCTTCTCTCTTATGTCATGGGCATGGTCTTCTACACCTACTCCGATGGTACAGTCGTACGACTGTAATTTTTTAATTACAGTCACATGACTGTAAATTACAGTCGTGTGACACCTGCTTTTTTTTTAAGGACGGAGTAAAATTCCGGCGCTTACCCCGTGCTACCGTCTTTGATCGAGCTAGAGTCAATAAGGACTCTCAATTGGGGTCGAGCAGCTTTGGCCCAGCTTTACTATGCTCTTGACCTCTATGCTTAAGGCTCTCAGAAGGAGCTGAAGAGTTTTTGGATTATGCTACACGTGAGTGCCTTAAACCCTTTATCTTAAGATTTTACTTTCCTTAAACCCTTTATCTTAAGATTTTACTTTCCTTTGTATGTTTCATAGATTTTTATTGACTTCATTTTCATACTTCTTCTGTAGATTTGGTCTATGAGTATCATTTCGCTGCTACCTCGGTAGTACACATCCCCGATGACTATGAGCTGGCTGAGTTTCCCCGTCTTAGACGGTGGTTAGGGTTCGTCTGGAGCAATATTGATAAAGATCAGGACGAGTGCTGCCAGTTCTTGAGGGAGATGACTTTCGCTGGGGTATGCTTCTTTTTTTTTTTTTTTTGAATTTCCTGATTTTTTGATTCTAGATTGTCAAGACCCCTTGGAGGCGAGAGGGGGATAACTTGCTCTAGCTGGTTCGAGATGTGCAAGCGCTGTCTAACAGGCGCTTTGTGATGGAGTACCCGTCCGGGCAAGAGTGGTACCTCGGTGAGAGGGTTTATGACTGGCATTCCAGCCCTGAAGCACGTCGGATCCCAGCTGCCTTATCGTTGGGATTATTCTGGCCTCATGTCCTATCTCCTGAGCTGCATCCAGACCTATATGGAGCTGACTACGAAGCGAGTAGTATGGATGGTGACTATCGCCAGTTCAATACCACTCATCTTTTTCCGTTGACCGCTAATGCTGGTGCTGGGGTATTTTTCAACCCATTCTCTTTCTATTTTTCTATCTTGTGTTTGCTTGAAGTCATTATTCACTGACATTCTTTTGACTTTAGCAATCTTTAAGGGGAGGACGTTTGCGCCCATCCACATCCGTTAGGGGAGCAGGCAGAAGGTCTGGTATTGGCTCTGCTTAGACTGCTAGAGCGGGTTCTCTGCTGGAAAGGAGGATGTCCCCGTTCCTCCTTTTTAGGCTCCTCAGGCCCCTGATGTTGATTACTTGCATGGTTGGCTCGAGTTCCAGATCAAGAGCACCATTCAGCTGTTCGACGATTCTTAGCAGTCTTACTGAGTCGACCTGCATCTCTAAGACTATTCCTTTCCTCCCGCCATTCCCGATGGCACCACACATGTGAGTATCTCTGATTTTCTTTGTTTTTGCCTCTTTTTACTGATTATCTATCATAGATTGATCCCTTTAAATGCGATTTCTGCAGATCCCAGCGATGCAGGGTATGTGTATAGGCCAAGCCATTTATACACTGAGGGCGCTCGCCTTCCGGGATAACGTCACTTTGACGGTAAGTACCTGCATTTGGCTTTATATTTATGTCTAGATATATGCATGTATGTATGGATGCATATACATGTGATTATGATGTTTTTCATGCTTTGCTTGGTGTAGACGATGTTTGGGATTGAGCATCATGAGTCCACTCGTTTGAGGATGGAGAATGATCAGTTGCGACGTGGGGTCATCGAGTTGGAGATTATGAACCAGACCTTCAAAGATCGGGCGGACAATTGGGATGCCTAGATGGGGATTACGGGCAAAAACGTAAGTGAGAGCCCGACTAATGGGCTAGGAGATGGCGATGCTGGCTTTGCCTCTTCTTAGGCCTATTTTCCCATTTTCTATTTGTGATGTATTGACCAGTCTGTGGGTTGTTTGTTTCACATTTACACATTATGGCCCTTGCATGGGTCTAACTCTGTGATGTACCTGATGCTTGAATGATTTGCACATGACTTATGATATTTACATCTTCTAACCATTGAATTTTGAGCCTTTGAGTGTATATTCTCTGCCTTTTCATGTTTTTTTTTGTCCCTTGGTTTAATTTGGTCAGGCCCAGGGTGTGTTTCGGTGCCTTTAGACTTCATTTTTCTTCAAAAAACTGCCCTTGGAACCTATGGCCGCGTGTCTATAATTATTAGAAATCATATAAAGATATAAACAAAGTGTTGTCTGTATTACAACCGCGCCCCTATGATACTACAGTCGCCTGGTACTCTACAGCCATGCCACTATGACACTACAGCCGTGCCACTGTATAGTGCTATAGCCGCTAGACACATTAGAGCCATCCCACATCGAATTCCAAATTTTCTTCACTACAGCCGCTCTACTATAGTACTATAACCGATCAGGACATTATAGCTGTGCCACTGTATAGTGCTATAGCCGCCATACACACTATAGTCGCCCCACTCTATTTTTCAGCTTTTCTTCTTCTTTCATTTCTCTTTCTGCATGGATCAGCTCCGAGGATGACTCTGGGACTATTGGGGTACGGCTCGCTCTTCTAATTGGGCTTTGCTTATGCCCTTTGGCTTGCAGTACCTTAGGTTCTACACTGCTTTGACTCCAAATCGGGTCTTCTTGGATGTAGCTACCAACTTTTGGGATCGATGGATCACGTCTTTCACTTTACTAGTCAGGAGTTATGCCCCTTTGTAGAGGAGTTTAGTGCTATCCTCTGTGTTCCTTGCCCTCGAGGGGTCTGGTTAGCTGTTCCTGATCCTGACTCGAGGTGATATTCATACATTCTTGAGTCGATTTGCCCCAGCCGTAGCAGGTATGGGTCGTGCACTTTCTGGTAAGCCTGCTTCTCCCAGATTCAGCCTTTCAAGTATAGTAGATTTATGCTTTGCTTTACCCCCTTCGGCCCCTATCTGGGCTCCACTTATGAGTTTGCTACTGATAGCGTGCTACTTGTGCGAGTCCCAAGACGGTACTTGCAGCCTTAGATTAGCCTCAATAGTGACACAAATGGCTCAGGGTGCATCACCTATGGGGGTTGTCTTGGCTGAGACACTGATCCACTTGGATTCTATCCACTCTGATTCTCCTGTCGAGAGTTGTGGATCCCTTTTTCTGCTTTAGGTATGCTTCTGTGCTGTACTTTCTGAATTTAATTATTCATTACCCCTTTCGATTTGACTAACTCATGTACAGATCTGGCTGTTGGAGAAGCTGAGCCTACTGAGCCCTCATCCACCTCATCCGAGATACGCTCCGAAGCCTTACTGGTCTCGGTGCATCGAGCTTCTAGATTTTGGCTTTATGTATTTGGAGCACTGGTTTGATTGGTTGAGGAGGTGGACTGATGCCTCTATCCGATGGGTCTTCCCCTGGTGGGATATTTCTGATGTGACTACTACGATTTAGGCCGGAGGTGTCCAGCTGCTTGGATTGACCTATGTGACTTTCTACTCTCCTGCTTGGCTGTGTAGATAGATGGTTAGCTGCAGGGGGTCCCCCGATCTTTGTGCACCACTGAGTGTGAAGTGTTCACACCACAATGGCCTCGACACGTGCAGCATCAGTGGATGCATCCTAATCGCATCGAGATTCTAAGATACGATAGTACTATGCTTGTGGAGACGAACGCTCGATACAGAGTTTGGCTGACTGACCTGATTGCTTATCCCACTAGGCGTGGATGTGAGGTGCTGACTTTGAGGCACCTCGGTCTTTAGAGGATTAGGATTATCCGCTACTGTATGACTTTTATTCTTTTTTTTATGTCCTAATTTTTGTATAGGTCACCCTTTTTGGGTTTTCAACCAATCAGACTATCTTTACTTTTGCTTGAACTACCCTTTTGGGTTTTCAATTTAGCAGACTTTATTTTGTGTCCAAACTTTTGCATAGACCGCCCTTTTCGAGTTTTCAATCTATCGGGCTTTTTTTTTACATATATGTTCAATCTATGGATGTGAGATATGCAAAAGATATGAAAGCCAATTACATACAAAATAATCTGAATTTCCATTAAACTCGGGACATTTAAACGAGTAGAACCAAACATTCATTCATTCATTCATAAATAATGCTTTAGTACAATGCACATCAATGATGAAATGAAACTAAGGACAGAATCTGTGATGGTACACCTCTCGATTAAATCCACGCTTGCCACCAACCGGTCTTTGCAGGTTTTCCAACTGATAGTCCTCGCCTCCCTGTCCTAATTTTTGCTTGGATCACCTTTTCGGTTTTCTACCCACCGGACTGTCCTAATTTTTGCATGGATCGCCTTTTTGGTTTTTGACCCATCGGACCTTTGTTTTTTTTTACACATAATAATGCTTCAGCTTGTCCTAGTTGATGGGGTTGATAAATTCATTCCCGTCCATATCCATAATCTTCACAGCACCCTTCGAGGGTACCTTTTTGACAACATACGGACCTTCCCAATTCGGCATAAATTGCCCCCGTACATCCGTATTAGTCTATTTCATCTTTTTAAGCACCAAATCCCTCACCTTCACCAGACGTTTCTGATGACAAACCCTGTTGTTATATGTCCTAGCTATTCGCTGTTGGTACAACTGTAATCGGTCTAAGGCCTCAAGACACTTTTCATCACTCACTGCCAACTGTTCGTACTTCAACTGAATCCATTCAGATTCTGGCAAGTGTGCCTCCATGACTAATCTTAATGACCTGAATTCTATTCCACTAGCAAAACAGCTTCCATCCCGTAAACTAGTGAATATGGTGTTTCTCTGGTAGGGGTTCTGATGCTCGTCCGGTATCCCCACAAGGCAAATGGTAACATGTCAGCCCAATCTCTATTGGTTACTACCATTTTTGACAGAATCTTCTTAATAGACTTATTAGCCACTTCTACTGCCCTATTGGCTTGTGGGTGATACAGGGATGACATATAATGCTGAACTCCCTTCTCTTGAAGCAAATATGTCGTTACTCCTTGAAACTGTAACCCATTGTCAGTCACGACGTGATGGGGGATCCCATACCTCGCAAAAAAGTTCTTTTCTATGAATTTTTCCACCTTCTTAGCTGTAACATTTGTCAATGATTATGCTTTGACCTATTTCGAGAAGTAATCCACAGCCACGAAAATGAATCGGTGTTCGTTTGAGGCAGGCGGCCTTATCTCCCCAATGATATCTATACCCCAAGCTACAAATGGCCACGGAGTCGATGATACTTGAAGTTCGAGTGGAGGGAGATGATTGAGGTCTTCGTACACTTGATATTCATGGCACTTCTTAACTTCCTCGATACAATCGACTTGCAGAGTTAGCCAAAAATATCCTTATCTCAGTATTTTTTTTTTGCCAGGGCCAACCCGTTCTTATGTGGTCTGTAAGCTCCAGAGTGTATTTGTCTCATCACCTTAATTGCCTGTTCCTTTGTTACACATTTCAGAAGGACTCCTGTGAGCAGATGATGTTTTCACTCAACTCTCTCGAAGGGAGCCTCGAGATCAGGCAACCCTCCCTTGCGTGGGGTTTTTAGAAAGAAAATTCATTTTATGAAAATTAAATTGCTTTGTAAAAGAATCGAGATCAAAGTCTCGATAGATAGTGTAGGAGTCGCCACCCAGCTCAATACAATGGGGAAATTACAGTGTAGCTGAATCGGATAAAGGCCGCTACACTTTCCAGAGATCTAGGTTCGAACAAGTCTCTTATTTGATTTCTAATCAAAATAAAATTGGCCAATGTTCATTAAAGGTATTTTAAATTTCTAAAGTTGATTTCTATTAAATTAAAGCACACAGCATACACACAAATCAATATAAAGCAATAAATAAATAAGTTATTACAACCCAATTGAATAAAAATAAAAACTCTCAACCTCACCATACAAGCGCCTAAAATACACGATGATATAGAAAATTACAACCGCCTAAAATACACAGATTAAACTATTAGTTACATAAAAAATAAAAGAAATTAAAAGCTGCAAAACAGATGGCTAGGACAATTTATAGCACCCCACAAATAGGATTCAATTAGGAAAGAATTGGGATTTTAGAGATCGAGGGCATGCATTTAGGGGGATAATGGGGTGAACTCGGCTAGTTCGCCCGACTAGATCTGGAAAATGGTTTTGAAACGTCTCTGTATTTTTATTTTGTGAGAAAAGCACATTTTGAAAAAATTTTCTTTTTCCGGTTTATTTTAATTTAGCATGTGAGGTGGGTCGGTTTTCGGGAGATTCTGGTCTCCGTCGTTGCATTGTTCTAAATGCAATAACTTTAAAAATTAAATCTAAGGTTATGAATGCACATAACAAAATTCATTTTTGATGATTTTCTAAGTTTTCTGAATTTTTATGATTTTTGGGAATTTTTATGGATTAATCTGAGTATTCTGCTCCTGGACGAAAATTACAGTCCTCCGGCTGTAATTACAGCCGTGCGACTGTAATTCTCCCAATTGTAGAAAATTGCCAAAGCAGGAAAATCTAGGAACAGTCGTACGACTATGGCTTGAATGGCACGATTGTAATTACAGTCGTGCCACTGTTCTTTGTAACAAGAACAGTCATATGGCTGTTCTTATTTTCCAGAAATAGCAAGCCAAAAAATATGAGTTTTATGCATGAAAATCAACCAAAACACTACCCAGAAAATGAAGCAAATCAAAGGTTCTAGGTATAGTTACCCTTGTAGCGCAGATCCAACGTTGATTTGGCTTGGGAAACGCCTTGAATCGCCTTCAAATTGCTTCTCCTCCCTTTGTGTCTTAAGGTTCCAAAATGAGTCCAAAGTCTCCGAAAAAGTCACGGATTTAAGAGAATTTAAGGTCTGTAATTGATTGAATTTGGAGTGTCAAGTTATTAACCTATGATTTCTATCAAATTTTAATTTTATGACATTAGAATCAAAAGAAAAAGAGAAGAAAAAGAGATTGTGTATCTTTGGTTGGATGTCCCATTTTTCTCTCCTTTTTCCTCGCCTTCTTTTTAATCTTTCAATCTGTCCAAAAGTTCCTTTCTCTTTTTTTCTTGCTCCCTTTTATTTGGTCTTTCTTTCTGCTGAAAAATAGGCATTAATTGCCCTTTAAATCACCTCCATGTTTCAATTCTTAAAGTATGGGCTGCTGTACCTGCTACGCATTTACAGTCGTACGACTGTAATTTTTCAATTACAGTCGCACGACTGTAATTACAATCGTGTGGCAAAAATTTTTTTTTATGTATGAGAAAAATTCTGGCGCTTACAGCTGCCCCTCGCGTGATCAAATTGGACATCCGACTCCAGGTCTAAAATACCTGAGGTGATGAATTTGAGAGCACAGATTGAAGCGCCATAGACGCAAGAAAGAAAACATACAACTGACTTGCAGAAGTCTCACTGTCATGATTATGCACTGAGTTGATTGGATGAAATAAGCCGATACCGGGTTTACATTACCCGAGACGAAGCTGATCTGGACCGATACCAGATTTACATATATCCGAGGTGGCTCTAATGAGTTTCTGAAACAATGAATCTGACATAAGCCGATACCGGGTCTAGGTTACCTGAGGCGAGGTTAAAGATGAAATAAGCCGATACCGGGTCTAGGTTACCTGAGGCGAGGTTGAAGATGAAATAATCCGATACCGGGTCTAGGTTACCCGAGGCGAGGTTGATGATGAAATAAGCCGATATCGGGTCTAGGTTACCCGTGGCGAGGTTGATGATGAAATAAGCTGATACCGGGTCTATGTTACTCGAGGCGAGGTTGAAGATGAAATAAGCCGATATCGGATCTATGTTACTCGAGGAGGATCTGCTGGGGATCTGGAATGAAGCCGATCTGGGCTGATACCAGGTCTATGTTACCCGAGACAGATCTGCTGGGGATTTGGAATGAAGCCGGTCTGGGCCGATATCGGGTCTATGTTACTCGAGGCGGATCTGATAGGGATCTGGAATGAAGCCGGTCTGGGCCGATACTGGGTCTATGTTACCCGAGGTGGATCTGCTGGGGATCTGGAATGAAGCCGGTCCGGGCCGATACCGGGTCTATAACCCGAGGTGGATCTACTGGGGATCTGGAATGAAGCTGATCTGGGCCGATACCAGGTCTATGTTACCTGAGGCGGATCTAGAATAAAGCCGATCTTGACTGATACTAGGTCTATGTTACCCAAGGCAGATCTGCTGGGGATCTGGAATAAAGCGGATCTAGGCCGATACTGGGTCCATGTTACCCGAGGTGGATCTGCTGGGGATTTATCCGTGTCTGAAACAGTGATGACAAATTCCTGCATTTGAAATAGCGAGTCTTCATTCCTTGATCGAGAGATTTTGAACAAAAAATTTTTGCCCTTTCGATCAAGAATAAAGACTAGTTGGGGATGAATGCTCTGTGTATGTTGTGTATGTATGCATGCTGATGCATATGCACGTGGATCCTAAAGGATGCATTTCTTGTTGTTTGTTTAATATTGATATCTCTCCTTTCTGCTTGGGGAAGGTATGTTTTGCCCCTGGCTGGTGGAAGACACTCTTTACACAAAGCTTTTCTTTATTAAAGATATATGAGGATTGCTGGAGAAATGAGATGACTGCTGGGGATGCATGACAACTGCCGGGGAAAGGATCGTAGTGTCCCTTGTAAATGTTCCGCTGGGGAATAATGTGGAGAATCCTGTTGGAGGATACTGTAAAGATTCCTGTGGGAAAACGTGGAGAGGTTTTATCCTTCTACCCCCGTGATTTATGAATATGGAAGTGCTTTACATTTTGCCTGGGTTGTCCAATGTGGGTTTTTAGCCCAGCGAGCTGTTCTAACTTTTGCCTGAGGCAGCTTTTCGGTTTTCGCTCCAGCGAGCTTCCTTCTTTTCTTTTTTTAAGTTTAATATGAATAAAGACTGACTGAAATGCTGTCGTGACTACTTGTCCCGTCATCCTTCTGGTGATGATATGATGCAGAAAAATGCTATATGGAGCAGCATAGCGGTCTAATTTCTTGTTAGAAGCCATTGATGGTAGAAAATAAGGTTTCACAAAATTAGTCCAAGAGAGCAGATGAAAGGAGCAACTCATCAGGCCAGTGTAGCTTTTACTCAGTTTGATTTCTTCAATAGTCAAGTTCTCGAGCAACCACTGTTGCTCTTTGGAAAGATGAGTTAGATTTGGAGGATGATAAAAGATTTCAGATTGTATGTAGTTAGTACATTTTCATTGTTAAATAACGTGAAATGTTCAACCAGTTAAATGCAAAGTGCTTTCCTTAAATGGATGTTTAAGCAAGATAACTTTGTTTATGCATTTGACATAACTGCACAAATATATTTAAACAAACATTTCACTTTATTGATGAAATCAAAATGAGTACATTTGTAAGGATTAATTCCCAAAATGGTATACGCTCCACACAGAGCCAGAATTCGTCACCAGTTGTCCCTTTCAGATTTTCCTACTGATCATTTTCTCTCGTGTCTTAACTTTTACCTAGGCCGCTCTTTTTGAGTTTTTAACCTAGCAGACCCTTTTTTTAAGACATGATAAAGCTTTAAGCGGTCTTGATTGATAGGGTTTGTGAACTCATTCCCATCCATGTCCATGATGCTGACACCACCTTTTGATTGCACTTTCTTGACAACATAGGGCCATTCCCAATTGGGTCTGAACTTCCCCTGAATATCGACATTTGAAGGCCTTAATTGTTTTAGAACCAAATCTCCTGCTTTCAACTGCCACCTAGGGTACTTCAAATTTCGATTATAAGCCCTTGCCATTTTACGTTGGTACATCTGTAGGCGATCTAGTGCATTCACCCGCTTTTCATCTAGCACTGCCAACTGCTCATATCTAGCTTGGGCCCACTCAGTCTCTGGTAACTGAGCTTCCAAGGCGAACCTGAGTGACTTGAGCTCTATTTCTACTGGTAAAACTGCTTCCATACCATATACCAAGGCATAAGGAGTTTCCCTTGTTAGCGTTCTGACACGGGTTCTGTAACCCCAAAGAGCATATTGTAGCTTGTCAGTCCAATCTCTGTAGGTGGTTACCATCTTTGATAGGATTTTCTTTATCCCCTTATTAGCAGCTTCCACTGCGCCGTTAGCCTAGGGCCTATATGGGGAAGACTTATGGTGCTCAATGCCATGTTCTGCAAGTAGCTCAGCTGTTGCCCCTTGAAACTACACTCTGTTGTTAGTCACTACATAATGGGGAATCCCGTATCGGGCAAAGATGTACTTCCGGATGAACTTAACCATCTGCTTAGCTGTTACACTAGCGAAGGATTCTGCCTCCACCCATTTTGAAAAGTAGTCAACTGCCACAACTATGAATCGATGCCCATTAGATGCTGCAGGATGAATTTCACCAATCATATCTATCCCCCATGCTGAAAACGGCCAAGGGGATGGCAGATTCTGTAGTTCGAGTGGTAGAAGATGACTGATGTTAGCATAGATCTGACACTCGTGACATCTTCTTACTTTCCTTATACAATCAGTCTGCATAGTCATCCAGAAATACCCCTGTCTCATTATCTTCCTGGCCATAGTGAGTCCATTCATATGTGGCCCGCAAGATCCTGCATGCACTTGCTGCATCACTGTTTCAGCCTCTTGCTCTGTCAGGCACCTCAAAAGGACTCCATTTATAGTTCTCTTATATAGCTTATCTTCAAGGATTCTGAACTGACTGGTTAGCTTTCTTAATGACATCTTATCAGCAGTGCTAGCCCCCTCTGGGTATTTTCCTTCCTTTGCATACTGGTAGTTATCGAAGATCCACGGCTTCTCCTCAATTGTTAATTCCATTACTTCATGCATTTCAAAGCAGGGATGTTTGGAAGTTGCTATAACCAGTGGTTGCACTTGAGTTTCTTCTGGATTCTCCCACATAGAAGACAATGTTGCTAGCGCATCAGCCATCTTATTCTCATCCCTAGGGACATGTCTGAATTCGTATTGGCCAATTAACTCTTTTCTGTATTGTAACAGCTCCAAGTAAGGCCGTAAAGGTTCTTCTTTCAACTCCCATTTGCCTTAAGATTGCCTAATCACTAAAAGTGAATCTCTAACGATCAAGATGTCATTTGCCCCTAGTGTCAACAGAGCTTCCATCCCAAATAAGCATGCTTCATACTCTGCTCCGTTATTGGTTATAAGAAAATCCAATCTCTTTGACAAAGGAATGATTTCACCGTCCAGTATTGATATGATTACCCCAATTCCAGCACCCTTCCTATTTACAGCACCATCGAAGCACATAACACATCTTTTTACTTCCACCATGGCTAGCTGTTCATCCGGGAACTCCAAATTCTCTGTGTAATCTGATTCCAGTGGCTGATTTGCTAGAAATTCTACTACGGCTAGCCCTTTGATGGTTTTCTTGCTAATGTATTTAATGTCAAACTCTGACAAAAGCAAGAGCCACCTAGATAACTTCCCAACCAACACTAGTGCTTCATACAGATACTTCATTGGGTCTACTTTGGCCATGGCATGCACTTTGTATGACTGGAAGTAATGGCATAACTTCTTGGTCTGCCAGATCATTTTCACACATGTCTTCTCTACTAGTGTATACTTGGTTTCATACTCCAGCAACTTCTTGCTGAGGTAGTAAATAGGGTACTCCTTACTACCATCTTGTTATTGTGCCAACATTGCCCCTACGGAGGAATCCTCAATGGCCAAATACAAGGTTAAAGGCTTCCCTGGAATTGGTGGGCTCAGAACTGGCGGATTTACCAAATAAGCCTTGATTTGCTTGAATGCCAACTGACATCTGTCGTTCGATAAAACAGGCTGGTCTTTTCTTAACAGTTTGAAAATCGGCTCATAAGTGGAAGTCAACCGTACTATGAACCGACTGACATACTGTAAGGAGCCTAAGAATGAGAAAACTTCCTTCTCTGTTTTTGGAGCTGGCATGTCTCGAATAGCTTTGATTTTATCTGTGTCCATTTCTATTCCTCTTTGGCTGACTACATGACCCAACAGCTTCCTTGATGTGACTCAAAATATGCACTTCTTGGGGTTGAGTCACAAGTTATACTCTCCAATATGTGTAAGAAATCTATCCAGGATAACAGGATGTTCCTCCCGGGTCATTGATTTAACAAGCATATCATCAACAAACACCTCGACTTCTTTGTGGATCATATCATGAAGCAAAGTTGTGACAGACCTTTGGTAAGTGGCTCCTGCATTCTTCAACCCGAAGGGCATTACTCTGTAGCAGAAGGTACCCCACTCTGTGATGAATGATGTTTTCACCTTATCAAGGACATCCATCAAGATCTGGTTATATCCCAAAAATCTGTCCGTAAAAGAATACATTGTCGCTTTAGCTGCACTATCAACCAAAACATCAATGTGAGATAAAGGGAAATTATCTTTCGAGCATGCCTTGTTCAAGTCCCTATAGTCAACACATACTCTGACCCTGCTGTCTTTCTTAGGTACTGGGACAATATTGGCGAGCCATTCTATATACTCCACCACTTCGAGGAATTTGGCTTCTATCTGCTTAGCCACTTCCTCCTTCACCAGTGTAGCCCACTCTGGCCTCAATCTTCTCAGTTTCTACTTCATAGGCTTAAACTTAGGGTCCATTGGGATCTTATAAACGGCTATTTCTGTGTCTACACCCGGCATGTCCTCGTATGACCAAGCAAAAGTTTAACATGTTTTTGCAATATTCTTATTAGTTCTCTCTCTTCCTCGGATTTTAGCTCATGTGAAATGAATACCATTTTGGGGTTTTCATCTGTACTTATGTTGATTTCATGCAATACAGTGTCATGGATGCTAAATATGCTTGATGGTGATTCAAATGCATGCACAGAATTATCAAGATAAACATCACACAAGTAAGCAAACTGCGATTTCATTGCATTAAACTTGTTATAAAGTACATCATTCACATTGAAAATGGAAGAAATAGATACAACACAATCATTTTCATCCTCCACAGGCGGAGGGCCTTGCACTTCTTCAGCTTTCACTTTCAGCTCTAGGACATCATCCAGATCTGCAGCTACTTTGGCTTCTTGTTCAGTAGGAATAGTGGTCTTCTCAATTTTAGCCACCTGCACCTTAGCCTTCTTCATGATCTCGGCTATCTCAGCAATAACGGAATCCAAGTTTACCTTGGTCATCAGCTCCTCTTCAAACCCTTCTTTAGACTTCCCAAATGCCTTGCTTAAAGTAGCAGCCAATGCCCCTGAAATCGCTTCTACTAATTCATCGCAGACTTTCTCTTCAGTTTTCTGCTTGGGTACCTTCACTGCTTTTTCTATCTCTTCAGACGGCTTATTTTGCAGAACAGCAGTCTTAGCAACTACCTCTTCCATCACTATAGGAGCTACTGGTTCTTTCTGGCTCCTCTTAAAGTCTACAACATTGGAAAATATCTCAAAGCCCGGGTATTCAATGCTCTCGACCCTCACTGGCTCAGCTTGGCCATTGTATAGTTCTTCTCCTGCCTTTATGAATGGTTTCATCATAGGTTTGCCGTTCTTGCCCCTTCTCTGATTCTTCTGGTCAGATGTTTCTTCTACATACCCTAGCCCGAACTGTTTTGGCTTTCTCGAGTCAATGTTAAACTCAGACACCCCTTGCAGGTTAATTCTGAGTCCCATGCCTAGGACAAAGTTATGTTTATGCAAATATCTGGACAACTACTTCAGCATATAGTTTTCGTAAATGACCATCGGGGCGTCTATGGCTTCCTCTTCCCCGACCATGGTGATTTGGAATCCACCAAATGGTATGACCTCTTCATTTACGGCAGCAATCATGGATTGGGCATCCGCCTCAACAGTCATGATTTCCCTGTTTATCGAGAACTTTATTTTCTGATGCAGAGTAGAGGGGACACCTCCTAATGGGTGGAACCATGGTCTTCCCAACAGCAGGGAGAAAGTGACCGGGATGTCTATCACAGTGAAAATGACCATTGACTTGATTGGCCCGACCTCCACTTCAGCTTCGAAAGTTCCAATTACTGTTCTTTTAGAGTAATCATATGCCCGGATCACTGTTGAGGACTTGTTTAGGGCATCTTCACTCAAGCCTAAACATGGTAGCATTTTCAACGGACATATGTTCAGCGCCGACCCATCATCTACCATCACACATGGCATTACTTTATCCATAACATGAGCTCTGATGTAGAGGGCTTTATTATGAGCCTTTCCCTCGCTGGGTAGATCTTTTTCAAAAAAACAATGTCAGGAAACCCAGAATGGATCTTATCTAGCAGACAACACATGGCTTCCGGTGATGCAATGGGGGAAACCTAGATTTCCGACAACCTTTTCACTAAGGCTGCTCTGTGCTCTTTAGAGGTTAACAGTAGATGCCACAAACTAGCTTGGGCAGGGGTTTTCTTTAATTGAGAAATAACCAGGTCTTCCTTCTCAACTCCCTACTATGTTGATGTGCTACTCGACCCATTCATCGGGGCCTTATCTTTCAATTGGGTCGCTGGTTGATAAACCCTACAGCTTCAGGTCACATTCTGCACTTCTTGAATTTTCAACTTTTCTAT
Organism: Euphorbia tirucalli; assembly: GCA_039660915.1. Lineage (NCBI taxonomy): Eukaryota > Viridiplantae > Streptophyta > Magnoliopsida > Malpighiales > Euphorbiaceae > Euphorbia > Euphorbia tirucalli. The sequence goes on from CM077639.1 coordinate 22,954,273, forward strand.
AACTAGAGTCTTAACTATCTCATCCCCGCTAAAATCCTCGTATTTGTCCTCTGAGTTGAGGTCATTCAAACTCACCGGTTTGATTTCTTTCTGTTTTGTCTGCCCCACACATCCTGACTCTGCCTCAGCTTCACCGATTGCTACGGATTGTATAGTAGGATTCGCCTGTAGGACTTGACCAAAAATGAAATTGGCTGGCAATCCTGAGTGCACCATGTTAACCCGCTTCTTGAATGCCAGCAACGGGTTGGTCTTTATACTAGGTTTAGGAGGCTCCTGCAATTTCCCCGCATCAATCAGTTTTTGGATGGCGTCCCTCAATTTGTAGCAATTATTGGTTCTGTAGCCAGTCACAACATGATATGTGCAAAAATTGTCTCTATTGGCATCAGCAGGTTTTTCAAATGGTCTCAGGGACTGTAACAAGTCTCCATTTCTGCATTTTGCAAAAATTTTAACTAAAGGGAGAGCCCAAGGGGATATGCCCTGTCCTTCGGGGCTTCTACTTTGACTGCTTTGTTGCTGGGTTACCATGACAACCTTGACCTGCTTTACCTCCGAAGTTTGTCCCCCTTTACCTCCAGAACTTGAGCTAGAACTGCTACCAGTCCCGGCCGCAGCTGTTGACCTTAACCCAGAGCTATATCCTGAACTTCTGCCACCCTTGTGGCTTGTTGCCTTCTCCTCCTCATCACGCTTAATTTTCATAGCCATACTGTATACTTCGCTGAGCTCACTGAAGGGGTGGAACTTCATGTTGTTCTTAAAGATGTCCCTACTACTGGCAATCAACTTCTAGATCAATTCATCTTCATCAGGGTGGTTTTTTTAGCAAAATCATCTTGTTCATCCACCTTTGATAGTATTCATCAAAGGGCTCGTTTCACTTTTGCTTAACTCTTTCCAGATCATACAGCTTCACCTGAATTTTTGTATTGAAGCTGTAGTATTTGATAAAAACCACCGATAAAATTCCCCAGTCTGACTGCTCTTCTTCAGATAGAGAATTGTGCCAGCTCAATACTCCTCCCTCGAGTGTAGTCGGGAAAAGATTGATAAGTTGTTGCTTAGTGGCCCTTGCCGTCAGCATGACTCGTGCATAGAGATTCACATGGGCTTCTGGTGAACCCATTCCCTTATAGGAGGGAACTTTCGGTACTTGAAAGCCAATAGGAAAAGTCTCAATGCCTTTGCTGATCATGGCATCTACGTTAACCCCCCTCTTGGAGTTCAAACTGACACTGGCCCCTTTCTTCAGCTGGGCCACAACTTCATCTAATTCTGAATATTCGCCCTCATTTTCCTTTCCACAGCTGCCTCAATTTCTTACAGCTTCTCCAAACTAGCCGAGGCATCAGCACCTTGCTGAGATGATTCAGCCTCTTTTTCCTTTCCAACACCACTAGCGCCTGTTTCATCTGCTTCTCTCACAACAGCCCGCATCTCTTCCTTCAACATGTCACGAAAATCCTGAGATCTCAGGAAATCCTTCAGGGCATCAACAAGACTTGGTGTTGGATTGGCCATCTCAAATTCTTCCCCGAAATAAGATTCACTTTCTATTTCTACTGCCCTTTGTTCCCCAATAGCCATCAAAGTCTGAGACCTTGTCCTCGGTCGATCCAGTTTACTCTACTTGACATCACACGGGAAATGTTAGGGACAATGAATGGGTGAAATGGTGACATGAATAATGAGGCATCATAGATGATTTGTAATGAATGGATGAAATGATGTCATGAGATATGTGATGATGAGGATTTTCTTCATGTGTTAATTTCTTTTGTTTTGGGCGTCCCAAGAGTGCCCAATGCTATGCAAAAGATGCAAAAGAGTCGCATGTGAGCCGCTGCACGGAAGGAGATTCGGTGCCTTCGGGGTACCTAATGAATTTTATGAAATGGTCACATGTGCGCTGACACACGGACATAATTTCGATGCTTTGTAAGTCTATGAGATGAAGTGAAATGGTCATATGGGGATCGACCATAGACAGAGTTTCGACGCTTTTAGGAGCTTCTAGCACGACATGATGTTGTAAACAATCCACGTGTAACTTGTGACATAGGCAGAGGTTCGGTATTTATGGAGCACCTTCCATGATTTGATAATGTTATGAAATGGACTTATACATGTACTAATCTGGTACTCGGGGGGCACCTTAAATGATTCACAGTGTCATGAGATGATCCGATGTGGACCATGATGCGCAAGTAGGATTTCAGTGTTACCATGATGCATATGATGAATGAGTATGATGTCATGTGATGACATCGTGTGAACCATGACATGGGAATAGACCTAGGACCATTGCGGCCTTATATTGAATGACATGGTATAGCAAAATGGCCGAGTGCAACCCGCTGCATGGGTAGAATACAGATAGTTTTGGGACTCCCGATATGTTATGAAATGAAATGACTGTGATGGGCATCCTTGGAATGTCCTTAATTTTAATGAGATGATATGAGATGAATGCTTATGTCACACAAAATGCAAATGGCTGCACAAAAATGTGGTTAGGATGCATGACATACATAATGATGTTGTGTATGCTTTGTAAAAATGCTAACACACGAATATAATGTTATGGCTGCAAAAGAAATGGTTAGTATGAATGTCACACGAATGATTTAATGTTTTCACACATGAAAATAAAATGCAAGTGGCTGCACAAAAGATGTGAGTTAGCATCGCACAAATGCTTCGCGTGTATGGCGTGTCATGTTTATAGAAAATGCCGATGATGGTTTGTCATGGGAGGGTGAGAAACACGTAGCACACGAAGCGTATTCCTCCAACCTTATTCCTCCAATCGTGGTCAATTTTTGAAAATTCTAACCGAGTCCTAGGAGGGGTTCTCTTCGATCATGAACCGGGGATGACGAAGGTGCAATTTGTAGCATTCATACAATTTATTTTGGTATCCTAAGGGAATCCTACTAAGGTTGCCTATATGAGTTCGGTCTAAGTCGGGTTAAAATCAAGGCTCCCACAGCAAAATATACTCCTCACTTCTCCCCACTCAAGGGTCCAAACGAAGGGGTTCGTACGAGGCTATGGGTGGTGTTTCGTATTTGTGCCCTTAAGACCAAGAGGAACATATGCAACACTTCAAGAATTCACCAGGCTAAAAATTGGATACTTAACCTAATGCAAAAATGTCTAATTAAAGAATGAAAAATAAAATACCATACAAGAATCATCTACCTTATTTTGATTAGACATTTTTCAGGGCTTGTCAAATTCTTTTAAGTTTTAAGAAAACTTTTGTAAGAAATCCCTGGCAGAGTTGCCACTGTGAGCGGACCATGTTTTCACGCAACTCTCTCGGAAGGGAGCTTCGAGATCGGGCAACCCTCCCTCGAATGGGGTTTTTGGAATGGAAATTCATTTTTGGAAAATTAAATTGCTTTATAAAAGAACCAAGATTTAAGTCTCAATAGATAGTGTAGGAGTCGCCGCCCGGCTCAGCTCAACCGGGAAATTACAACGTAGCTGAACCGGATAAAGGCCGCTACACTTTCCAGAGATCTAGGTCCGAACAAGTCCCTTGTTTCATGTCTAATCGAAATAAAATTAGCCAATGTTCATTGAAGGTATTTTAAATTTCTAAAGTTGATTTCTATTAAATTAAAGCGCACAGTGTACACACAAATTAAAATAAAGCAATAAATAAATAAGTTATTACAACCCAATTGAATAAAAGTAAAAACTCTCAACCTCACCTTACAAGCGCCTAAAATACACGACGGTCTAGAAAATTACAATCGCCTAAAATACACGGATTAAACTATTAATTACATTAAAAATAAATGCAATTAAAAGCTGCAAAACAGATGGTTAGCATAATTTATAGCACACCACAAATAGGACTCAATTAGGACGGAATTAGGATTTTAGAGATCGGGGGCATCCATTTAGGGGGATAATCGGGTGAACTCAGCTAGTTCGCCTGACAAGACCTGGAAAACGGTTTTGAAATGTCCCTGTATTTTTATTTTATGAGAAAAGCACATTTTGAAAATATTTTCTTTTTCCGGTTAACATTAATTTAGCATGTGAGGTGAGTCCGTTTTCGGGAGATTCGTGTCTCCGTCGTTGCATTGTTCTAAATGCAACAACTTTAAAAATTAAATCTAAGGTCGTGAATACACACAACAAAATTCATTTTTGATGATTTTCTGAGTTTTCTGAATTTTTATGATTTTTGGGAATTTTTATGTATTAATCTGGATATTCTACTCCTGGACGAAAATGACAGCCGTGCGACTGTAATTACAGTCGTGCGACTGTAATTCTCCTAATTGTAGAAAATCGCCAAAATTATTTAAATACAAAGAGAAAGCGGGGAAATCTAGGAACAGTCGTACGACTATGGCTTGAATGGCACGATTGTAATTACAGTCGTGCCTCTTTGTAACAAGAACAGTCGTACGGCTGTTCTTGTTTTCCAAAAACAACAAGCCCAAAAATATGAGTTTTATGCACGAAAATCAACTAAAACACCCAGAAAATGAAGCAAATCGAAGGTTCTAGGTGTAGTTACCCTTGCAGCGTAGATCCAACGTTGATTTGGCTTGGGAAACACCTTGAATCGCCTTCAAATTGCTTCTCCTCCCTTTATGTGTTGAGGTTCCACAATGAGTCCAAAGTCTCTGAAAAAGTCACGGATTTAAGAGAATTTAAGGTCTGTAATTGATTGAATTTGGAGTGTCAAGTTATTAACCTATGATTTCTATCAAATTTTAATTTTATGACACTAGAATCAAAAGAAAAAGAGAAGAAAAAGAGATTGTGTATCTTTGGTTGGATGTCCCTTTTTTCTTTCCTTTTTCCTCCTCTTCTTTTTAATCTTTCAATCTGTCTAAAAGTCCCTTTCTCTTTTTTTCTTGCTCCCTTTTATTTGGTCTTTCTTTCTGCTGAAAAACGAGCATTAATTGCCCTTCAAATCACCTCCATTTTTTAATTCTTAAGGTATGGGCTGCTATACCTGCTACGCATTTACAGTTGTACGACTATAATTTTTCAATTACAGTTACACGACTATAACTACAGCCACACGACTGTAATTACAGTCGTGTGGCGAATTTTTTTTATGTATTAAAAAAATTTCATCACTTACAACTCCGTTAGCTATTCTTTTGAAGAGCTGATTCTCAAATACTTGAAACTACGCTGCCAAACTTTGAAGGGAAACCTTATCAGCCTCATTAGCGTCTTCAGGGTACTGATCATTCTGAATAAATTGTAAAATATCATAATAGCAAGGCCATTCTTCAATTGTGGTAACTGCGTTGACTGATGAATAGCATGGATTCTGAGCAATTTTCGAGATTACCGGCTCTGTCAGCTGTTTTTGGGGGCCTTCCCATATTGACGACAGTGTAGCCAAGGAGTCCGCCATTTGGTTCTCTTCTCTCGGTACATGCCGGAACTCACACTGACTGAATACCTCCATCTCGAGATAAGGCCGGAGTGATTCTTCTTTTATCTTCCAATCTCTGGTAACCTGCCAAATCACCAGAGCCGAATCCTTGATAACTAATACCTCATTTGCCCCTAATGTGATCAGAGCGTCTATTTCGAAGAGGTAAGCTTCGTATTGTGCTCCTTTATTAGTCACTCGAAAGTCAAGCCGTTTTGCCAGAGGGATGATTTCTTCCTCAGGTGTAGCAATGATTACTCCTAAGCCTGTGCCATGTTTGTTCACTGCATCATCAAAGTACATTACCCATCTATTTGCTTCTTCTTCCACCACCGCAAGTTGTTCATCAGGGAATTCCAAATTCTCGACATAATCTAAATCTATCGTCTGATTGGCTAGAAATTCTGCTACAGCCCTTCCTTTGATATTCTTCCTTGTCACATACTCTATGTCAAATTTGGACTACAAAAGAAACCATCTCGATAATTTCCTGGCTAACACTGGAGCTTGGCATAAGTATTTCATAGGATCCACTTTGGCTACCGCCTGAACTTTATATGACTGGAAGTAATGTCTTAACTTCTTTTTCAACCATACCATAGCAGCACAGGTGTTCTCTATTATCATATATTTGTTGGATATGCCCTAGTCCCCGAGGCATTGGACCTTGCATTTGTATTGTACATTTATTGGATTTATGTATTATACATATGTTGTGCCATAAAATAAAGGCATTAATCTGTTTATTATATATATTGTGCTATATTTTTAATGGAGTATCCAATGGGCATATCCATATCCATTTTGACAAGTGTCATGCACTTGGCAGTAAGACCATGGATAGGGAAAACGATATGACCATAAAGAGATCCGTAGTCTGTTCTAGTCATAGGAATGAATGGAACCAGAGACTATCATTGACTTGGTTGTATAGCGATGTCTTATCGGCCAATGGACATGGGATGTCAACGAAGTTAATGGGTACATGCAAAAGGGACATGGTACTGGATAGATCCACTAAACGAGAAATCCATATTGTACAACATCACTAGTGATTCTCGTGTAGTACTTATATGGATCCTTTGACCTGACCATATGATGGTGGTGCATGTGAAGTCGCATACTTTGGTGTATGCCTAAAGTGCCTGTAAAAGGGTGCCAAGTATGGGTACATTTGGGTATGTCACTAAGCGTGGCAGTCCTATGGATATGCAGAAGGGATATGTCACTCAGTAGTCCACTGAGAAGATATCACCGGCCTCTTGATGAATGTGACTGATAAGAGTGTGGCCACACCTAAACAAGTTGGAACTTGTTTGTGAGTATCAGTACATTCGGGATTAAGTAAACGTCCGGACACAAAAGAGGGTGATCAATCCATGCCTCTGTATTGGACACCAATATCAATGACATGGGATATACAAGTTTCAACTACAGGGGAATGATTTCAGTTGGACTGCCATCTCCATCTTAATTGGGGGCTGCAAAAGCTAAATAGAGCCTGCTTGCAGTCTGTGGGCCATAGGCCCACCGCCAACATAAAGATGGGCCCACAGAATCGTACACATTGAACTTCTAAACACGGACTTAAGGGATCACCTGTATACTTGGAGTATACTCATCGGAGAGAGATGATTATATTAATTATATTATAAGGTCAATTGGATTGATCGAAATAATAAAATTAATATTTGCATTGGCCTTCTCATAATTAATTCCATGAATTAATCTATGAGATTATTTCCTAGGTGGAAATATTTCACATGTATAGGTTTACATATATCTTAATTTTATGAATGTCAATATTAATTCCATGGTGAAATTAATGATCAAATTAATTTTTATTTAAATGTATGAAACATACTATATGGTATAATATGTTAGGACACATGTTGAATAAAAATTAAGTTTGAAAATTAATTGGACGAAAAGAATTAAAATTGACCTGGGCTTAAAAAGGAGAAAAGCCCTCATGAAATTAAGTGGAGTATTGGGCCAAAATTTTGGTCGAAATTTTCAGCCATCTAGGTTAGGTTTTTAACCTAGAGTATTTGGCCATAGCAAGATAGAGACCAGCTGAAAATTTCAGCCCCTTCTTACTCACTCTCGTTTGATCTCATCGCTAGCCATCTCTAGAAGAGATATTCCTGGTGAGAATTGATTCTCTTCTTGTTTAATTTTAAGTTTTACAATTTCCATTTCAATTACTCCTGGGCATGGATTTAAGGAAATCACCGCATTCTTCCTCTTTTATCGGGTGATTTCAGGTGAAAAATCCCAACAGTGGTATCAGAGCGAGTTTTTGATCCGTGGAAATTGTTAAATATTGGATTGAATTCCTTAGTTTTGAAATTGGAGATTTTAATTTGGGATTCTTGGATTTTTCAATTGAAAATTAATTTGCATATAGGTTTATATTTATTTCATTTTCTGTTGATTGGATTATATTTCTTGGTGATTTATAATTTTTTTGGTTGCAATTTTTTTTTCAAAAAAAATTACGAGCTGTTTCTGGGCATGCGGGACTGCCAGCGGCTGCAACGGGTCGGGCCTAGTTTTTTTGATTTGGTAGGTTTCGGGCCCGGGGCAAAGTTTTGAAATTTTGATGGGTTTTAAAATTTTATGTGTTTAAATTTTGTAATTTAAATGCGTATGGTTTCTTGGATGAAATTTTAATTTTATTCATTGGATATTAATTTTGGAAATTAATATGGTTAATTGAAATTGGTTCAGGTCTTTTTGGCATAATTACCCGGGCGGCTGATATGCACTCATGGTTTTCCAATTCCAGTGGGAGCAGTTATTTGCCTGGGCTGGAGGCCCAAAGCCTAAGGGCTAGAACCATGATGGGCCAAAATTGGCGATTTCAAAATAATGGCTTTGGATATAATTGAAATGGGCTTAATTTCATGCATTATAACATGCTTATAAATGGATGTATTTGATGCATTTTGTATAATTAAATGTATTTATGGTTGGATGCTATTGGGCATTATTCAAATTGGGTTATAATTTTTCTTTTTGGGTTAATATGGCTTGTGTGCCGTTTTTCCTTTTTAATGTAATTTTATTTTATTTATTTATTATAAAATTTGTAAAGTAGAAGCCTGTGGAGCGGTGAGCTCAAGTGGAGAGACAAGCCCAGATAGAAGGAAAAGGAGGCCCACCTGATGTATTTTCTAGTATAGGTTTACTAGAATTATATTAGGATGTAATATAGGCCCATAACAGTCTATTTTACTTATTTAATTATCTATTTGCATGTATGAATGTATGATCCAAACCCATTCTCACCCGCCTATGCATATGAGCCGTTATTAAATGAATCTAGTAACCTAATGGAAATTACTAAGTCGCTTAAAAGTGCTTCCCTCATTCAAAACCGACTCGAAGTGGGGATAGGCCAGTTGTAGACCATGCCCTCGCTGGATGCACTAGAGTATCGTCATTTTGTATTGGGTTGGAGTATAGGTTACTCTAACACTTAGATGGAGGTTTTGGCTTAGCATGGGTAGTAGGATTCTCCTGGCCCTAAGCACAGATGGGTAAGTGCCAACAAGCCCATCAAACTGAGAGTCCCTAGGTTGGGATTGGACGGCGTTCCTACCTAAATGATTAGGGTATAGTTTTTCCAGACCCTCGTTTGGCTATATTTTAATGAAATATGGATCTCGGCCTATGACCCCAACAACTCGGATTAATTAATAACTTGATTCACTATTAATTCTATATGGGAAACAAGATAAAGTCCTTTATTGACACTCTTAAAATTTTTCTGTGTAGAATTTTAAATGGCAAACAACAATTCACTTTCACTATGATCTATCCTGGAAAAGGACAAGCTTTCTGGCCTTAGCTTCTTAGCCTGGTCTAGGAACTTAAGGATAGTTCTAAGACAAGAGTCAAAGGAGTATATGCTGGAAAGGCTAGTGCCGGCTGCACCTCAAGGACGTAATCCACCAGCTGCCCAATTGGAGGAATACAAGGTGCATGTTAAGGATAATAGGAATGTTTTGTGCCTTATCTTGGTGTGTACGGTCCCCGAGCTGTAAAAGAAGTTCATGGACCATCAGGCCTATGCTATGATAACAACTATAAATGAGATGTTTCAAGAGCAAGCTCGGCAGGAAAGGTACTTGACCAATAAGGCATTCCACTCCTGTAAGATGGGAGTTGGGACATCTGTGAGCGCGCATGTGCTCAAGATGAAGGGCTATCTGGATACTTTATCCCATCTCAGATCGCCCATCTCACAGGTGCTGGTGGTGGACACAATCCTTGCCTCCTTACTGGATTCTTACGATCAATTCATCCTGAACTATAATATGCAAGGGATGAACCGTATTGTTAGTGAGCTGCATGGGATGCTTAAGCTTACTGAATAGTCGATCAAGAAGACTCCGCCGGTGCTGCTGGTAAACAAGGGGAACCCACCTCTTGTGAAGGGCAAAGCCAAGGAAAAGGCCATGGCCAAGGCTAAGAAGCCTAAGGCCAAGCCCAAGGTCCAGCTTAAGGCTAGTCCTGGGGACATCTGCTTCGAGTGCAACCAGGAGGGGCATTGGAAGAGGTCGTGTCCTAAGCTCTTGGAAGAGCAATGGAAGACCCAGGGTGCATCTTCATCAGGTATTTATGTCATAGACATTAACCTCACTGTTTCAACATCCTGGGTATTGGATACTGGATGTGGTTCTCACATTTGTTGCAATGTGTAGGGACTTAAGAACAGGAGGTCAATGGGATTGGGGGAGGTGGACTTGCGGGTCAATAATGGAGCAAGGGTTGCTGCCATAGAGATCAGCGAATATCACCTCTTGATGCCTAGTGGACTGGTTTTAATATTGGAACATTGTTATTTTGTACCTGCCACGTGCAGGAATGTTATTTTTGTTTCAGTATTAGATATTTCTGGATTTAATTGATCTATTTCTAATGGAAGAATTGTTTTATCTAGAGAGGGATTATTTTATGGAGAAGCTCTATTAAATAATGGCTTATATATCCTGGATTTAAATGAAACCAATCATGTTTATAACATAACACTAAAAGGGTTAAGCCTAACGAACTTAATCATGTCTACCTTTGGCATTGTTGTTTAGGCCACATAAACAAGAAGCGCATAGCTAGGCTCTACAAAGCTGGAATCCTAGGGTCATTTGACTTAGAGTCACTTGATGTATGGGAGTTATGTTTAAAAGGCAAAATGATAAAAGGGCCTTTCAGTAAGAAAGCTGAAAGGGCTACTGGCTTATTAGACCTAATACATTCAGACATATGTGGGCCCATAAGCGCAGCTACCAGAGGTGGACATCGGTACTTCGTCACGTTCACGGGCGATTTCAGCAGATATGGCTATGTCTATCTGATGAAACACAAGTCTGAGACCCTTGATAGGTTCAAGGAATTTAGGAACAAAGTACAGAACTAGCTAGGCAGAAATATCAAAGCCCTTTGGTCAGATCGAGGAGGCGAGTATATGAGCCTAGAGTTTAACTCGTATTTGAGAGAGCATGGAATAGTTCCATAGCTCACTCCTCTAGGAACACCACAATGGAATGGGGTGTTGGAATGGAAGAACAGGACCCCGTTGGAGATGGTCCGCTTGATAATGAGTCATGCCTCTCTCCCCATAAGCTTCTGGGGATACGCCCTTGAGACAGCTACTCTCATTTTAAATAATACTCTGACTAAGGCAGTGGAAAAGACCCCATATAAGATATGGAAAGTGTAAGCGTCGGAATTTTACTTCCTTAAAAAAAAAGAAAAAGAAAAAGTATAGTCGTACGACTTTTACTACAGTCGTATGACTGTAATTAAACTACAGTCATACGACTGTAGATCGTGGTGGGTGAGCCAACCCACACCCTAAAAGCTGAAAAAAAAACAGAAGGAGAAAAAGAAAAAGGCGTGAGACAGAGAAAAAGAGGGGGGCGCGAGAAAGAAAAAGAAGGAGAGAAGAAAGAAAAAAAAAGAAGAGAAAAGAGAGAGAGGGAAAACCTTAGGAAAAAAGAGAGAGGAGAGGAGAAAATCAAAAGAAAAGAAAGAACTCATCATTAGAAACCCTTGCATTTGGAGATCTTTGGACCCAAAATCCCTAACACTAACTCAAAGAGAAAAGTGAGATTTCAGTGGATTGGAGCGACGCTAGGGGTCAATCCTATAGTGGATGCACGCCAAAGAGGGAAACACTCCTTTTCCCCTCTCTTTTACAAGCTTTCTGGGTGATTGGTGTGGTTTTGTGCCATTTCTATCCATTTTCTGCGTTTTCCGTTTCTGGAAATCAAGAACAGTCGTGCGACTGTTCTTGAGTTTGATGAACACTCGTACGAGATAAAGTTTTGCCGAGATTCTGACTCTGGGCCGCTTACAGTCGCACGACTGTAACATTGTTTCCAAAATCAGAATTTCCGTTTTAATTCCCAAAAATTTCCAAAAATCCCTAAAAATTCAGAAAATTCAGAAAATCATCAAAAATGAATTTTGTTGTGTGCATTCACGACCATAAATTCAATTTTCAGTAAAATTGCATTTAGAACAATGCCATGAAGGAGACACAGTGCTCCCTGAAAACCGACCCACCTCACATGTAAAAAAAAATGCATGTAAACCAGAAAAATTGTTTTCAAAATGATTTTCCCGCAAAAACCAAAATACAAGGACGTTTCAAAACGTTTTCCAGTTCTAACCGGGTCGGCTAGCCGAGCCAACCCGGTTATCCCCTAAATGCATGCCCCCAATTCATGATTCCCCATTCTGTCATGTTTGAGTCCAATTTGTGGTGTGCTATATATTGTGCTAACCTTTTTTCTGTAGCTCTTTATTTTTATTTTTGATGTATTTAATAGAATTAATCGTGTATTCTAGGCGTTTGTAAAAGTGAGGCTAAGAGTTTTTATCTTTTATTCCACTGGGTTGTAATAATTTAATAATTTACTATTTTACTTAACCTGTATGCGCGCTGTATGTCTATTTAATGCAATAAAATTGACTTTAGAGTTTGAAATACCATTCAAGAACATTGACCAATATTATTTTAATTAGACACGAAATAAGGGACTTGTCCGGACCCAAATATCTGGATAGTGTAGCGGTCATCCGTCCGGTTCAGCTACATTATAAATTTCCCGGTTGAGCTGAGCCGAGAGGCGACTCTACAATATTCATCGAGACTTGGGTCTCGGTTCTTTTAAGAATCAATTCCATTTATTTTTCAAAACCAATTTTTCCATTATAAAAAACCCCACGCGAAGGAGGGGCCCGCCCGAGATCGAGGCCCCCCTTCCGAAAGGGAGTCGCGCGTTCCGTCGAAAACATCGTCCGCTCACAGTGGCGACTCCGCTGGGGATTTCTTAAAAAAGTTTTCTTAAAAACTTAAAAGAATTTGACAAGCCCTGAAAAGTGTCTAATTAAAATAAGGTGGATGATTCTCGATTGGTATATCATTTTGCATTTTTAGTTAGACATGCTTGCATTAGATTTAGTATCCATTTTTAGCCCGGTAGATTGTTGAAGTGTCGCCTTTGTTCCTCATGTTCTTAGGGGCACGGATACGAAACACCACTCATAGCCTCGTACGAACCCCTTCGTTCGGACCCTTGAGTGGGGAGAAGTGAGGAGTATATTTTGCTATGAGAACTTTGATTTTTTAACCCGACTTGGACCGAACCCATATAGGCAGCCCTAGTTGGATTCCCTTAGGATACCAAAATAATTGTGTGAATAAATAAAATCGCGCCTTCGTCATCCCCGGTTGATGATTGAAGAGAGCCCCACCTAGGACTCAGTTAGAATTTTTGAGACCGACCACGCTTGGAGAAATAAGGTTGGAAGAATTCACTTCGTGTGCTATGTGTTACACGCTTCTCGACATTTCACTACATACCACAATCAACATTTTCCATTCATAAAACATTTTTGTGTGATACTAACCCACATTTTTATGCAGCCACGTGCATTTTATTTTCATGTGAAATCATTAAATCATCCGTTTGCCATTCATACTAACCATTTCTCTTTCAGCCATAGCATTATATTTGTGTGATTAGCATTTTTCACATAGCATACATAGCATCATTATGTATGTCATGCATCCTAACCACGTTTTTGTGCAGCCATTTGCATTTTATGTGTCATAAGCACTCACGACATATCACCTAAATTAAATTAGGGACATTCCAAGGACGCCCACCATGATCATATCATTCCATCATATATCAGGTATCCCAAAATACCCATGTTTTACCAATGCACTGGATTGCATTCGGCCATTCCACCAAATCATTTCATTCAATAGAGACCATAATGGTCTTAGGTATAATTCCGTGTGACAATCCACATGATACATTTCATGACATCATACCCATTCATCATAAATGTCACATAACACTGTGACTCATATCGGGTTACTTCATGACATTACTACATTATTCAAGGCGCTCCTCAAGTGCCGGATTAGTACGCATGTAGGGGCATTTCATAACATCCCAAATCATGAAAGGTGTTCCCCGAATGCCAAACTTCTATCTGTGTCTCCTATGGTACATGACTCTCTTACAACATCATCTCATTTCATGTGCTCAAAAGCATTAGAACTTTGTCCATGGGCCGGTCCCATGTGACCATTTCATATAATCTCATAGACCTACAAAGCGTCGAACTCTGTCTATGTGTCGGTACACACGGGACCATTTCGCAAAATCCATTAGGTGCCCCAAAAGCACAGAACTTTTATCCGTGTGGCAGTCCACATGTAACATTTCTGCATAGCTTTGGGTGTTCTTGGAATGTCCAAAGTAAAAAAAAAGAATAAAAACAAAGGGATCATCCTCATTATCTCACGATGTATATCTCATTCATCCATCAAACATTCAAGCACTCCACAACGTTCGAGCACTCCATAAGCACCAAGGACTTTACAGCATACACTGAGTCATTCAAGTGTTCCAAAAATGCTAGGAACTTCATCAAGCCCCTTAGGTCTTCCATAATCATTAGAAACCCTATCCTTGTGTCCCGCCCACCTAAACTCTAAACCTCTTCCCGTGCAAGAAAAGCTCTGAACGTACCACTTTAAACTCTACCCTTCCTCCCCGTGTAAGACAAGCTCTACACGTACCGCTCCAAATCTTCCCGTGCAAGACAAGCTCTGCACGTACCGCATCAAACTCTACACATCCTCCCTGTGTAAGACAAGCTCTACACGTACCGCTCCAAAATATTTTCCCGTGCAAGACAAGCTCTGCACATTTCCTCCCCGTGTAAGACAAGCTCTACACGTATCGCTCCAAATCTTCCTGTGCAAGATAAGCTCTGCACGTACCGCATCAAACTCTACCCATCCTCCCCGTGTAAGACAAGTTCTACACGTACTGTTCCAAATATCTTCCCATGTAACACAAGCTCTGCACACTTCCTCCCCGTGTAAGACAAGCTCTACACGTACCGCTCCAAATCTTCCTGTGCAAGATAAGCTCTGCATGTACCGCTTTAAACTCTACCCATCCTCCCCGTGTAAGACAAGCTCTACATGTACCGCTCCAAAATATTTTCCCATGCAAGACAAGCTCTGCACACTTCCTCCCCGTGTAAGACAAGCTTTACATGTACCGTTCCAAATCTTCCTGTGCAAGATAAGCTTTGCACATACCACATCAAACACTACCCATCCTCCCTGTGTAAGACAAGCTCTACACGTACCGTTCCAAATATCTTCCCGTGCAAGACAAGCTCTGCACACTTCCTCCCCGTGTAAGACAAGCTCTACACGTACCGCTCCAAATCTTCCCGTGCAAGATAAGCTCTGCACGTATTGCTTTAAACTCTACCCATCCTCCCCGTGTAAGACAAGCTCTACATGTACCGCTCCAAATCTTTTGCCGTGCAAGACAAGCTCTGCACGTACCGCATCAAACTCTACACTTCCTCCCCGTGTAAGACAAGCTCTACATGTACCGCTCCAAATCTTTTCCCGTGCAAGACAAGCTCTGCATGTACTACATCAAACTCTACACTTCCTCCCTGTGTAAGACAAGCTCTACACGTATCGCTCCAAATCTCTTCCCATGCAAGACAAGCTCTGCACGTACCGCATCAAACTCTACCCTTCCTCCCCGTGTAAGACAAGCTCTACACGTATCACTCCAAATCTCTTCCCGTGCAAGACAAGCTCTGCACGTACCGCATCAAACTCTACCCTTCCTCCCCGTGTAAGACAAGCTCTACACGTACCGTTCCAAATATCTTCCCGTGCAAGACAAGCTCTGCACACTTCCTCCCCGTGTAAGACAAGCTCTACATGTACCGTTCCAAAATATCTTCCCGTGCAAGACAAGCTCTGCACACTTCCTCCCCGTGTAAGACAAGCTTTACACATACCGCTCCAAAATATCTTCCCGTGCAAGATAAGCTCTGCACACTTCCTCCCCGTGTAAGACAAGCTCTACACATATCGCTCCAAATCTTTTCCCGTGCAAGACAAGCTCTGCACGTACCACTTTAAACACTACCATTCCTCCCCGTGTAAGATCCGCTCTACACGTACCGCTTCAAATATTAACTCTCCTCCTATATCGGATCCGCCCTATACATATATGCTCTTCGCAAGTATCACCTTGCTTCGATCCATGGGCACCCTGCGTGTCATTTTATCCATATGGTGTATATTTATACACCACACTCTACTTCAGCATATAGCTTCATCAACAACATTCATTGCATTTTGCATGTTTCCATCCCTGGCTTTGTGTGCACTTGACTAGCTTAGGGTTGCATAACATGACACGGCATCACATGACATCACTATCTGTACATGTATGCATCACATCACGCATTCATACCCACATCAGATCTTGACTTGGTATCCTCTGTGTGTATGTCCCAGTCAATGCTAACAGGTGTTTTTATTAGGACAGAAAGGGAAGGAGTCTCGAGAATGGATGGCCCAATGAACTTCAACACCATAACAGATATCGTGGATGATTATGTTGCCTCATTGCAGTTCCAAAAGGTGGTCAGGGAAGAGGCAGTAACAATGTTGAAGGAGATGCTAGGAGGTGATCTTGATAAGGTGGAAAAGCTGATGACAAAGTGCTCTGAATTGGAGGCACGTGTGATTGAGCTTGAGGGAGTAATAAGAGAGCTGACTGGTGAAGCAGAATCGAAGGCCCCCCTCAAGGTCGATACTAACATTGCTCCACGACCAACCAGGAGTTCACTCCCCAAGGGTGACGGAAAGGGCATATCTCCGTGGCCTTTTTCACTGAGCCAATTATTTGCCAAATGTAGAAAAGAGGGGCTACTGCAAAGCGTCAAGCCGTATGTGGAGCCGGCACCAGATCAAAAGAACAACTTCTACACCTATCATGTAGTGACAGGTCACCGAACCAATGTCTGCTATATTTTAAGGAAGGAGATCCAGAAGTTAGTTGATGAGGGAAGGTTAAACGTGCCATCCGCTACTAATGAGCGACTGGGGGCAAGCAGGGAGACTGGTAAGGAAATTCCTCAAACTTCCTGGGGAGAGGAATATGATGAAGAGCTCCAAAGCCTGATCTGATGAGAGCGGGGCAGTGACATTGGAGCCGGGGCAATGACCGGATAAGGAATAGTTGGACACTGTGAGATCAATATCTTTAGAGGCTCCTTCCTGTAGGGAGCTCATTTTGTTTGTAAAGTGTATTGAGCTTATTTTGAATGCAATGTGTCCTGTTATTTTCTTACTTATGTGGTGATTACATGTATATGGCATTAAACATGCATTTGATCATCTGAAACGACACGTCCATCTCGCATAATATTAAGATGCATGACATCAATCTGAGTCTTACAGGGAACGTAAAAGGGAACCTGACTTCGGTTAAATACCTTCCTTAAAAAAAAAAAACAGAAAAAAGTCTGCCAATCAAATAATGGGATGGCATCATTTCCGTCGAATCGATTGCCAACCTAGATCAGTGATCCCTACAAACCACGATTCAAAATACTGTTGGTCTTGCCCCAAAAGTTTCAACTTGGATAGCCCACAATACACCCAAATCATTCTAAACCAGAGACCATTGCTAAATTTTAGAGCCGGTCACCAAAATGAAGCTTTGAGCCTAATTCATGCTCGAAAAAGCATCTCACATCAAAAAACCAAACTCATCAAAAGCACCAAGCCCTAAGAAATCCAAATGACCTTCGCCATCCACCATGCTGTAAAACACTAAAGCAGACATTGGTTTTAGTGTATGTATAGTCTTGTTTGTGTGGCATTCATATGACATTACACATGCATTGTTCATCAAAAAAGACATACCAAACACGCATGACATACATGGATTCGAATGCAGCTGGAAAATCAATAGGTGGCTGTGGCTTGGATTTAGCTTCTTTAAAAAAAAAAAACAGCACCGGTGGAAGACCTCAGCTCTCTCTTATAGTCAAATTTCTGCTCCTGGTTTAAAGTTACACTCTCTTCAATCATAGAGTCAAACTCTGTCGAGTGCTTGATGAATCCAGGGGTGGTCCATCTCCTGTATGAAATGCCAGGATCAATGAGTTGAGACAATGGAGATAAGTACGTTTTTTGCCTGTTCTGAAAAGTTAACTTCACGCTGTGGCAGAGAAGATTGGTGTCTTTATCTATCTCGTACACGGCGGCCATAATTAAGTCTGGAGTGTCTCATGGCATTAAATGGCAAGGCGCAACATTTTCATCTTCTCCCTTGAACCGATTCCTGTGAAGCCTTATTTTCTACCATCAATGGCTTCCAACAAGAAATTGAACCCTAATGCTGCTCCATATCGCATTTTTCTGCATCATCTCATCACCAGAAGGGTGACAGAGCAGAGAAAAGATTTGAATATGAGTCTACTTCATATGAGCTCAACAATGGTTACCCAAGAACCTAGCTATTGAAGAGATCAAGCCAAATAAGAGGGAGACCAACGCCAGTCTCGTTGAGAAAACAAGCCTGATAATCAGAAATCTGCCAGGCCAGTTCCAAAGATATTATCTACCACAAATTCTGGTCAAGAATAGGTCCAAAGGGAAGTCTGCTTATGGTTTCTCCTACTCCCCTATAGATTTTAAGACTGGAGGAAATGTTAGTTATGCATTTGTGAACTTCACCGACAGTGTTGGAGCAACTTGGTTTTACAAAGCTTTCAACAATCATGAAGGGGACGATACCATCAACAGGAAAGCTTACAAAGTCTGTTGTGCTCATATTCAAAGGGAAAGTTGCATTTACCAACCATTTCAAGGATTCAGTCTTCGGGAACCGTGCCTGAACCGGAATCTGGGGTGAATTGGAAATATGAATACGGCATCAGACCACAGGAGAATCCAGTGGTTAATTGAATTCATCTCAGGTTGTCCGTCCACAATGGCAACTTTATTCAGTGATCGGTCATTCATTCAAAAAAAAAACCTCTATCCAATGTGCAAAACCGAAAGGGCATATTGGTAATTTGAAGGGGCATCATTAAAACCAGAGCCACATTTTAGATTTTCCTAATGCATCCATGTTCATTATGTCATGAATGTCTTATATTCAATTTTGGTGTTCAATATGCATTTGTTGTGTCATTGCATGTCAATGTTCACTTACGGGCTACATCACACAGCAAACCTTGTCTGTGGAAGTGCTTCACTCCCCAAACACAAACCTATAATATCAGGGGCAAGTAAAAAACCGAACCATTGGGTATCAGCGACAACAGTATATCTTCGCGAGTCACAATGAACATATCAAGTTATATCTTTCCCGTCCTAAGACAAACTGTCACGAAAGGGATCAACGCAGACAAAATGCCCATCACAGAATCTTTCTAAAAAAAAAAAATTTTTTTTTGACACAGAAAACCAAAAGGACGTGTCAGCAACAGGAGAGGGGTGATATACAAAGTTAGAGTCACTGTCACATTCCCTATTATACTCATTCTGATGTCACCATTGCAATATTGTGTATGTTTAGATTTCCGATCTGATGTTCATCTTGCATACACCATGCCATTACATATAAACATCCATCAGTATGACATTGCATCCAAGCCCATGACAATATCGTAGAAACTCCTGTCATGCGGTATGGAAATGCAAGGTCTCACTCTCATCTTCTTGCTCAAGCAAATGGACCATCCGTCGGTGCGGCCTATTACCCTGATCCATTGAGCCTGACAACGCTTCAGAATATGCAAAGGGTAAAGTGGAAGGTCACTCAAGGCGGCTAACTCCTCTAATACCTAGATCAGCGTAATAGTCAGTTGGTCAGAAAACACGTCAGAACAATCGGACTAGGTCACTTGGGCTACCACCGGGGCCAGCCATAATCCGTGAATTCCATCTCCGGGCTCGCACGGATGCCAAGAACAAAGCATAAGCCACATGTTGCATGCATACATACATTTAGAACTATACATGCATATGTTTGAAGTTAACACGCACAATTCATATGCATATGCATCACGACTGATCCAAGTGCAGGTATCTATCTTTATCATCGGGCTATTCCGAACCAGGATCGCTCTCAAATCAGAGATGGCACAACACCGGGGCATTTATTGGGCCTTAAGCATCAGCGGAAACCCAAATCTCAACATACCAAGGGGCAGGGCAATCAAGCCGTATTTATCCTTGATCGAAGGGGCAGAAATTTTTGTCTCCAAAATTAACGATCAAGGGATAAATACTCATCCTCAAGCCAACATCGAAATTAGCCTCCCTAAAGCTACCTCCTTTCTTCATTCAAGCCATATTTCGCACCCTTGAACTCTACTACGTTCAAGCATGGTTGCAAATCCTTGAACCCTTCTCTTCATTCAAGCCAGATTTCGAACCCTTGAACTCTAGTGCGTTCAAGCATGGTTGCAAATCCTTGAACCCTTCTCTTCATTCAAGCTAGATTTCAAACCCTTGAGCTCACAATTACGTTCAAGCATGGTTTCGAATCCTTGAACCTCTTATTTCATTACTTCGAGTCGACCCAATTCCAGTAAGATTTCAAATCATCAAAATTCCATCTTCCTTTGCCTCGGGTAACATAGACCCGGTATCGACCAATCCACTAATCCATCTTCCTTCGCCTCGGGTAACCTAGACCCGGTATCGGCTTATCTGCCTTTCACCCTCCTTTGCCTCGGGTAACCTAGACCTGATATCAGCTTATCTCCACCTCAACTTTGCCTCGGTTAACCTAGACCCGATATCGGCTTATTTCTTCCTCAACTTTGCCTCGGGTAACCTAGATCCGATATCGGCTTATTTCTTCCTCAGCTTTGCCTCGGGTAACCTAGACCCGATATCGGCTTATTTCTTCCTTAGCCTTGCCTCGGGTAACCTAGACCCGACATCGGCTTATTTCTTCCCTAGCTTTGCCTCGGGTAACCTAGACCCGATATCGGCTTATTTCAACCGCGGGTTCTTTCCTGTGTCTGCGGTGCTTTGAGTCACGTTTCTCAAATTCACATCAACTATCCCAGACTAAGATCGGGTGGTGAATTTGATCATACGAGGGGCAGCTACAAGCGCCAGAATTTTACTTCCCTAAAAGAAAAAGAAAAAGAAAGTATAGTCGTACGACTGTAATTAAACTACAGTCGTACGACTGTAGATCGTGGCAGGTGAGCCAACCCACACCCTAAAAGCTAAAAAAAAAGAAGGATAAAAAAAAGGCGCAAGATAGAGAAAAAGAGGGGGGCACGAGACAGAAAAAGAAGGAGAGAAGAAAGAAAAAAAAAGAAGAGAAAAGAGAGAGAGAGGGAAAACCTCAGGAAAAAAGAGAGAGGAGAGGAGAAAATCAAAAGAGAAGAAAGAACTCATCATCAAAAACCCTTGCATTTGGAGATCTTTGGACCCAAAATCCCTAACCCTAACTCAAGGAGAAAAGTACGGATTTTCAGTGGATTGGAGCGACGCTAGGGGTCAATCCTACGGTGGACGCACGCCATAGAGGTAAACACTCATTTTCCCCTTTCCTTTACAAGCTTTCTGGGTGATTGGTGTGGTTTTATGCCATTTTATCCATTTTCTGCATTTTCTATTTCTGGAAATCAAGAACAGTCGTGCGACTGTTCTTGAGTTTGATGAACAGTCGTACGAATGTAGTTACAGTGGTACGAGTGTTCTTGATTTCCAGGCGTTTTCTTTCCAGTTTTGTTCCAAATAAAGTTTTGGCGAGATTCTGACTCTGGGCCGCTTACAGTTGCACGACTGTAACATTGTTTCGAGAATCAGAATTACTGTTTTAATTCCCAAAAATTTCCAAAAATCCCTAAAAATTCAGAAAATCATCAAAAATAAATTTTGTTGTGTGCATTCACGACCATAGATTCAATTTTCAGTAAAATTGCATTTAGAACAATGCCATGACGGAGACCCAGTTCTCCCCGAAAACCGACCCACCTCATATGTAAAAAAAATGCATGTAAACCGGAAAAATTGTTTTCAAAATGATTTTCCCACAAAAACCAAAATACAGGGACGTTTCAAAATGTTTTCTAGGTCTAACCGGGCCGGCTAGCCGAGCCAACCCGATTATCCCCTAAATGTATGCCCCCAATTCATGATTCCCCATTCTGTCATGTTTGAGTCCAATTTGTGGTGTGCTATATATTGTGCTAATCTCTGTTTTGTAGCTCTTTATTTTTATTTTTGATGTATTTAATATAATTAATCGTGTATTAAATATTATTTTACTTAACCTGTATGCGCGCTATAAACGTGAGGCTGAGAGTTTTTATATTTTCTTCGACTGGGTTGTAATAGTTT
The DNA here is from genome assembly GCA_039660915.1 of Euphorbia tirucalli. Taxonomy (NCBI): domain Eukaryota; kingdom Viridiplantae; phylum Streptophyta; class Magnoliopsida; order Malpighiales; family Euphorbiaceae; genus Euphorbia; species Euphorbia tirucalli. The sequence goes on from CM077639.1 coordinate 22,976,448, forward strand.
AATAATTTACTGTTTTACTTAACCTGTATGCGCGCTGTATGTCTATTTAATGCAATAAAATTGACTTTAGAGTTTCAAATACCATTCAAGAACATTGACCAATATTATTTTAATTAGACACGAAACAAGGGACTTGTCCGGACCTAAATTTCTGGATAGTGTAGCGGCCGTCCATCCGGCTTAGCTACATTATAAATTTCCCGGTTGAGCTGAGCCGGGTGGCGACTCTACAATATTCATCGAGACTTAGGTCTCGGTTCTTTTAAGAATCAATTCCATTTATTTTTCAAAACCAATTTTTTCAGGGGTCCGTCCGAGATCGAAGCCCCCCTTCTGAAAGGGAGTCTCGCGTTCCATCGAAAACGTTGTCTGCTCACAGAAAGACAGGGAGCCCAATGTGTCTTTTCTGTGGATTTGGGGATGCAATGCACATGTCAAGAGATTGACTGAGGGCAAGCTAGAACCCAAAACCGACAAGTGCCTATTTGTGGGCTACCCTAAGGAAACCAAAGGGTATTACTTCTACAACCCCACCGAGAACATGGTGTTCGTGGTAAGGAAGGGGGTCTTTCTAGAAAAGGATTTCATTTCCAAGAAAGACAGTGGGAGCAATGTTGAACTCAGGGAAGTTCAAAGCTCACAAGCTCCTGAAGAGGATAACTCGGAGACCAGGGTGGAGCTTCCATAGGAGGAAGCACCGATCCAAGTCACACAAGGACCTAAAAGGTCTGGTAGGGATCGTCAGGAACCGGAGAGATATGGTTTTCTCATCACTGATGATCACACTCTTCTCATCTTTGATGAGGAAGAACCCAAAAACTACCAGGAGGCTATGGCTAGCCAACAGTCTGCAAATTGGCGTAAAGCCATGGAGGCAGAGATGCAATCTATGTACGATAACCAGGTTTGGAACCTAGTTGATCCACCTCCAGCTGCTAAGGTAATAGGTTGCAAGTGGTGCTACAAGCTAAAAGCTGACAACACCTTCAAGGGGCGACTAGTTACAAAGGATTTCAGACAAGTCCATGGAATAGACTATGATGAAACCTTCTCACCGGTCACTATAATAAAATCCATTAGGATCTTGCTGGCCATAGCCACATGGTACGACTATGAGGTCTGGCAGATGGATGTCAAAACCACTTTCCTTAATGGAAAGCTACTCAAGGATGTGTACATGACACAACCTGAGGGTTTTGTCGATCCAGAGTATCCTGGGAGGGTATTAAACTTCAAAGGTCCATTTATGGACTGAAGCAAGCATCCCAAAGTTGGAATCTTAGATTCAATGAAGCTATAAAGGAATATAGTTTCACACAGAATCAAGATGAGCCTTGTGTGTATAAGAGGATTAGTGGGAGCATTGTCAGATTTCTAGTATTATATGTGGATGATATCCTTCTTATTGGAAGCGACATACCAACACTGCAAGGGATAAAGTAGTGGTTGTGTAAGTGCTTCACAATGAAGGACTTAGGTGAAGCTGAGACGATCTTAGGGATCAGGATCTACAGGGATAGATCCAATCGGCTTCTGGGCCTAAGTCAGGCCACGTACATAGACAAAGTTCTAAAAAGATTTAGCATGGATCAGTCCAAGAAAGGTTTCTTACCGATGAGTCATGGGCTAAAACTTAGTAAGAAGAACTGTCCTAAGAAAAAGGAGGATAGGGAGAACATGAAGTTGGTCCCATACGCCTTAGTTATAGGATCAATCATGTACTCCATGCTATGTATGAGACCTGATGTCACCTTTGCACTAAGTATGACGAGTCGGTACCAGCAAGATCCCGGGGAGGATCACTGGAGGGCTGTTAAAGCAATCCTCAGGTACCTTAATTTGACTAGGGATAGCTTCTTAGTGTATAGAGGTCAGGAAGAGCTATTAGTTACTGGGTATACTGATGCAAGCTTCCATACCAACCAGGATGAGTACCAATCACAGTCTGGGTATGTGTTTTTGCTAAATGGTGGTGCTATAAACTGGAAGAGCTTAAAGCAACTGACCATCGCGGACTCTACAACAGAAGCTGAGTACATTACAGCGTGTGATGCAGCTAAGGAAGCTGTGTGGATAAGGAAGTTTATCACTGAGTTGGGAGTAGTGCCTACTATCCAGGACCCAGTTGATATCTTCTGTGACAACAATGGGGCTGTTGCACAAGCTAAGGAGCCCCGATCACATAAGAACACAAAGCACGTGCTCAGGAAGTTTCACCTCATATGAGAAATCACCGAGAGGGTTGACATTTCATTGCATAGAGTGGACACTGGGGATAATGTCGTAGATCCTTTGACCAAGGCGTTGGCTCACCCCAAGCACAAGGGTCATACTAGATCCATGGGGATTAGGCCCATGCCTAGTTGGTACAAGTGCAAGTGGGAGATTGTTAGATATGCCCTAGTCCCGAGGCATTGGACCTTGTATTGGTATTGTACATTTATTGGATTTATGTATTATACATATTTTTCTGTCATTAAATATAGGCATTAATCTGTTTATTATATATATTATTCTATATTTTAAATGGAGTATCCAATGGACATATCCATATCCCTGTTGACAAGTGTCATGCACTTGGCAGTAAGACCATGGATAGGGAAAACAATATGACCATAAAGAGATCCGTAGTCTGTTCCAATCATGGGAATGAATGGAACCAGAGACTATCATTGACTTGGTTGTATGGCAGTGTCTTACCGGCCATTAGACATGGGATGTCAACCAAGTTAATGGGTATATGCAAAAGGGGCATGGTCTTGGATAGATCCACTAAACGAGAAATCCACATGGTACAACATCACTAGTGATTCTCGTGTAGTACTTCTATGGATCCTTTGACCTGACCATATAATGGTGGTGCATGTGAAGTCGCATACTTTGGTGTACACCTAAAGGGCCTGTAAAAGGATTCAAAGTATGGGTACGTTGGGGTATGTCACTACACATGGCAGTGCTATAGATATGCATAAGGGATATGTCACTTAGTAGTCCATTGAGAAGATATCATCGGCCTTTTGATGAATGTGACTGATAAGAGTGTGGCCAAACCCAAACAAGTTGGAACTTGTTTGTGAGCATCAGTACATTCAGGATCAAGTACGTTCGAACACAAAAGAGGGTGATCAATCCATGCCTCTGTGTTGGACACCGATATCAATGACATGGGATATACAAGTTTAAACTACAGGGTAATGATTTCAGTTGGACTGCCATCTCCATCTTAATTAGGGATTGCAGTGGCTTGCTAAAGCCTGCTTGCATTCTGTGGGCCATTGGCCCACTACCAATATAAAGATGGGCCCATAGGATCGTACAAATTGAACTTCTGAACACGGACTTAAGGGATCACCTGTATACTTAGAGTATTCACACCGAAGAGCGATGATTATATTAATTATATTATAAGGGTCAATTGGATTGATCGAAATAATAAAATTAATATTTGCATTGGCCTTCTCATAATTAATTCCATGAATTAATCTATGAGATTATTTCTTAGGTGGAAATATTTCACATGTATAGGTTTATATGTATCTTAATTTTATGAATGTCAATATTAATTCCATGGTGAAATTAATTGATCAAATTAATTTTTATTTAAATGTATGAAACATATTATATGGTATAATATGTTAGGATACATGTTGAATAAAAATTAAGTTTGAAAATTAATTGGACCAAAAGAATTAACATTGACCTGGGCTTAAAAAGGAGAAAAGCCTGCATGAAATTAAGTGGAGTATTGGGCCAAAATTTTGGTCAAAATTTTCAACCATCTAGGTTAGGTTTTTAACCTAGAGTATTCGGCCATAGCAAGATAGAGACCAGCCAAAAATTTTAGCCCCCTCTTACTCACTTTCGTTTGATCTTATCGCTAGCACGGGTCGTGTTCGATAGCCGTTCGTGTACGTGAACGCGGAGGGAATCAAATTTGATTTCTGCAGCCATCTCTAGAAGAGATATTCCTGGTGAGAATTGATTCTCTTCTTGTTTAATTTTAAGTTTTACAATTTCCATTTCAGTTGCTCCTAGGCACGAATTTGAGGAAATCACCGCATTCTTCCGCTTTTATCGGGTGATTTCCGGTGAAAAATCCTAACAGTATCTAGTCTCGTATTCTAGTAGCTTCTTACTCAAGTAGTAGATCGTATGTTCGTGCCCATCTTCCTGCTCTTGTACCAACGTCGCTCCTACTGAAGTCTCTTCAATAGCCAAGTACATAATCAGAGGCTTGTCTAGTATTGGAGGCTTTAGGACTGGAGATAAGCCTTAATTCTGTCGAAGGCTGTCTGACACTACTCATTCCATTCCACTGGCTGGTTATTTTTCAGAAGCCTAAAAATTGGCTCACAAACTGTTGTCAATCTTGCAATAAATTGACTGACATACTGTAATGAACCCAGAAACGACCTTACTTCCTTTTCTGACTACGGTGTCGGCATGTCCTTGATGGCCTTGATCTTGTCTGGATCCATTTCGATGCCCTTTTGACTAACTATATGACCAAGCAGTTTTCCCAAAGTTACCCCGAACACACACTTCTTGGGATTTAGGTGAAGATTGTACTTCTCGATTCTAGTTAAAAATCTATCCAGGATAGCGGGGTGCTCCCCCCGAGTCATGGATTTAACTAACATATTGTCCACATAGACCTCGACCTCTTTATGGATCATATCGTGAAGAAGTTTCATGACTGCTCGCTGATAGGTTGTCCCAGCATTCTTTAACCCAAATGGCATGACTCTGTAGCAGTAAACCCCCCATTCTGTGATGAAGGCCTTTTTTACTTTGTTGATCATATTCATCAGAATCTGGTTGTACCCCGAGAACCCATCCATGAATGAGTACATCGCTGCCCTAGCGGTATTGTCAATCAGTACATTAATATGCAGGAGCGGGAAATCGTCCTTGGGAGATGCCTTATTCAAATCCCTGTAATCCACACAGACCCTGACTCGACCATCTTTCTTCACAATCGACACGATATTAGCCAACCATTTCGGGTACTGTACTACCTCTAAGAATTTGGCCTTTATCTGCTTGGCTACTTCTTCCTTAACCTTTTAACTGGCTTCATCTTCGAATCTATCGAGATTCTATGCTCAGCAATTGCTCTGTCGACCCTAGGCATGTAGTCGTAGGACCAAGCGAAGGTTTTGACATGTTTTTGCAAAATTTTTATGAGTTCTTTTCTCTCGTCAGGCGTGAGGTCTTTCGAGACAGATACCATCTTTGGATTGTCATCTATCCCTAGATTCATTTCGTGCAATGATGCATCATGTATGCTAAAGACATTAAATGAATGTTTGTATGTATGCATAGTTCCATCCACAAAAACATCACACAAGTAAGCAAAATCAGATTTTATTGCATTATAGGCCTTATAGGTAGAATTGTTCACATCATAAATTGAAAAAGTAGATACATTAGAAAAACTTCCATCCTCCACATGCGGAGGGTCTTCATCAGCAGCAGCACAGTCAAATTCTTCAAACAGGTACCCGAGATCATCTTCCAGGTTTTCCTTCTGCTCTGCCGTCAACTCCTCTTCAAGTGCTTCGGCCTTACCCTTCATCACCAGCTTAGTAAGCTCCTTCATAGCTTCATCTATCATTTCTTCATATCTCTTTCCAACAGATGGCTCTTTCTTCTCTGAACCCTTACTCGGCTTCATTAAAGTAGATAGTGCCCTAGAGATGGCTTCCATAGCCACTTTAATCTCACTTTTCACCAGGTCAGTCTTCTCAAAGGCTTCCCTTTTATTCCCAAACTCAACTCTGACTTGGTCGACTGTATTCTAGTTCGAAACTTCGTTTCCTTTGCCTTCAGTTCCAGCTCGTAGCATACTCACAATGGGCTCAGTTCCATACTTACTGAAATCCATAACATCAGCAAAGATTTCAAACCCCGGGAGCTGGCCTCCCTCAACAATTACCAGCTTAGGAGTCCCATCATAGATTGATTTTGTGGCTCAGACGAAAGTGTCCACCAAGTTCACGTGCTTCTTCTCTTGCTTAGTCTTTCCCTTGTCGTAACCCAGCCCAAACTGATGATACTTGCCGGCCTCGATGTTAAACTCAGGAATACCTTACTACTTGGCCCCTAACCCTTTTCTAGGCTCATAGTTATGCTTGGTAAAGCACTTATGAATTCAATTTGGAAATTTCAGCTTATCAGTAATCACCGCCACTTGAAAGCCAGTCATTGGCTGCTCGATAGCACTCAAGGTAGCCACAACGGAAGGCTCATCTGCTTTAATAGTCACAACCTCCTCTTCAATCAAGAACTTCACCTTCTGATGCAAGGTCAAGGGCAGTCCTCCTAGGGCATGGAACCATGGCCTTCCCAAAAGCAGAGAGAATGTGACCAGAATGTTGATCACAGTAAATAGTGTTAGAGATTGTGCCCTAAGCCAATGTTGGATTATGTAAACAATCTTCTTAAGTCATTAATAAAGACTTATTTTATCATATATATTTGTATGTTAGTATTTATGATAATGTATCCATGAATTAATTGTGTAATTCTAAATTTCCCTAGTTGATTGTTATTATGGGAATAATAACAAACTAAGACTAGTGTGAGTGATAATGGATATTCATAAGATGAATATAGTGTATACAGATACAGATTATACTCACGGGCAATGTGTTAGAGAACATGTTGCTGGAGACCCACTATAAGATCAAGTTCATGGTCACGTGTCACAACTGATCTTGATTATAGTAGTGTCATCAGCTGATTCCTCTGACCTGAGGTCACCATGGATTCCGGGATGAATTTATGTTGTGCTTTGACGCAGTCAAACGCTGCTTGTAACAGAGTAGTTATAAAGGCTGTGGTTGGGTACGATATGACTCATGCTTTGGGATGTGAGTGACAGATATGGGATTTTGTCCCTCTCTAACAAGAGAGCGATATCACTGGGCCCCTCGATAAGTAAGACTGTTAAATGCATGGCCGTGCTCAAATAATTGATAAGAGTATCAATTGATTTGTCTGAACAGTTTACTTTGAGATCGAGAAAGCATATGATTAATTATGTAAGATTGACAAGTGTACCATGTCTTATAATTAATCTTGATATCAAAGAGACAAAAGGGAATATGACATTTTATAAATAGGTATTGGATCATTCCAATCATATTAATTGGGTAGTCGTAATGGCTTGCTAGAGTCCGCTTGTGACCTATAAGGACATTATGGTAATTTCCTTATTGCCAATTAATATGAACCTATGGGGTCACACACAAGAGCAAAATGAAGTTCATCTTATCGGGTATAAATTATTATTGGATAATAATTTATGAATGAGAAAGAGTATAAATATATATAGTGATATATATTTATGTATATATAAATATTAATGTGATTAATATTGCATAAAGTATGCTACATATTATAATTTAATTATATAGAGATATAATTAATTATAATATTATATATACATATGTGTATTATGGAGAATTGATTTGATTTAATGTTAATTGAGAATTAATATTAAATTGTGTGGGTTAATATATAATTATAACTAATAGGTGTATTAGGTTATAATTATAATTAACTAATTAGGTTTTATATTTAAGGAAATAAAAACCTAAAACCTAATCAATCCTATAATGATATAGAAGCAGAATTCGGCAGCCACACTAGACCAAGCAGCCAGCCGAAATTCTCCTCCCAAGCCAAAGGGAAAAATCTGATTTTTCTGCCTCTCTCTCGATTCGAGGAAACCGTTTCTTCTATCCCGGCGCTAGCACGCGGTGAACGTATTGCTCCGTGTGGATCAACCATAGAGGGAAGCTATTTTGGTTCCTAAGTGATTCAAACTTCAAAGAATTAAGGTAATTCTTTAACCCTCCTTCCGATTCAATGTAATGTACATGGGTCCTTGGTGGGGATTAATCTTTTTCCGCTGCGTTTTATGTTTGTTTTGTGCGATTAATTCCCAACAAATAGCACTTTTGACTTAACTTCCCCACCTTGACTTTGGCTTCAAAAGTCCTAAGCACAGCCCTTTTGCTATCATCATATGCCCTAATCACGGTGTTGGATAGGTAAAGAGCTTCAGTACTCATCCCCAAATAAGGTAGGATCTTGGAGGGGCAAATATTCAAGGCTGAGCTGTCATCCACCATCACATTCGGCATCATCCTATCTATGACCTCAACCTTTAAGTACAAAGCTCTATTATGATTGACCCCTTTAGGTGGGAGGTCCTCAACTCTGAAACTGATCTACGGGGCTCGATTGGCTTTCAAATCTACTTCCTTAATCATGGCACATACCTCATCTAGGGACATAGTAGGAGAGGCCGCCATCTCCATTAACTACTTAACCACTGCCTTGCGGTGCCTCTTTGATTCCATAAGTAAGTGCCAAACACTAGCACTAGTGGGTGTCCTCTTCAGTTGATCAACTACCATGTCTTCTTCTTTGGTCATTAGAAGTGATTGTGCAGCATCATTATGCACAGGTGTGGTATTTCTTCTTGGGGGTACCGAGGGCGGTACACTGATGGGTTGATATACCCTTCAGCTCCTAATAATGTGCATCACCGGCCCATCCTTATCGATCATAGTCCCCCTTCTTGTCTCTCCTGGGTAAACCGGTTTTGTCTCTTAAATCTCAAAATCTTCATACTCATCATCCACTTCGATCTTGTCCAAATCGATGGCACCCACCTTATTCTTCACTAACATCATCTGCTCTTTAACTACCTCCGACTTTTCCTCATCCTCCAGTAAAATAGCTCGTACGCTCGGATTGGCCTTGATAATATGAGTGAATACATAATTAACCGGTAGACCAGACTGTACCATATTCACTTGACTTCCAAAGGTGGGCAATGGATTCTTGTGAACACTCAGCTTCAAAGCCGGCTCAATAATCTTGCCATCGGTGACCAACTGCTTGATGGCCTTCATCAACTGGGTGCACTCATTTGTATGGTGACCCGTCATCACATGGTAAGTGCAGAAATCATCACTATCCGCCTTAGCTGGAGGTAAAAACAGCCTCAGACTCTACAATAGCCCAGCCTTTCTACACTTGGCAAATATCTGACTCGCTGACTCAACCTATCGACTAGTGACCCTTTGAGGAGTTTGTCTTCCTTGGTTCACAGCAGCCACTTCCGCCTCTTGCACTTCAATAGAGGCTGCTTTCGGAGTCATCTTAGAACTAGACCTGACTGCGGTAGCCTTAGAATTGCTACCTTTGTACCCTTGGGAGTACCCTTGACTACTTCTGTAGGAGCCTGAACTCTGTCTGCCCCTCTGTTCCTCTTCCTTGTATTGTTCGATGTGCTCAGAAAATTCAACCACCTCATTGAAAGAGTGGAATCTCTTTAGCTTCATCTTGTCAATGTATTAGCATAGACTACCATCAACCAGCTTTACAATGAGCGACTCCAACTTTGGGGCGCCATCCATGGGAACTTGCACATCCATCCCCCTTTTATAGTAAGCCGGGAAAGACTCATTCGGCTTTTGGTGGATCCTCTCCCAGTCTTCAAGGGTAGTCTCTACTTGGGTATTGTAAGCGTACTGCTTCACAAAAGCTTCAGACAAGTCCTCCTAGGTAGAACGAGTGTACAAAGGCATCTTCATGTACCATTTCACCGTAGCACCCCTCAAAGTGGTTAGGAACAGATTCAAAAGGTGACCTTTCCTGATCCCTATACTAGTCATCAACCTCACATAATTGTCCAAGTGGGCTTCAGTAGGCCTTCCTCGGTGTAGGGAGGAAGGTAGGGCATGTGAAAACCAACCGGAAGCGACTCTTCTCCATCAGCCATCAGAGTAACAGGGTCGGCACACCTGATGGGGTTGTAGTGCACCATCTCCTTCAACTTAGGTAGTATGGCTTCAATGTCCGATAATTTCTGATTGAGACGCTTCTCCCCCACAGTCTCAATCGAGGCTTCTCTCGCCTTCTCAAACGCTCCATCGTCTTCCGACTGACTATCAGGCTCCCTATGATTGATGACCCTGCCACTTCCACCGGGAACATTTCCTCCAGCTCCGTTCGTCACTTGGACAAATTATTGTCCTTCACTTCCAACCGAAGTCTTAGTCGATGGAACAGTCTGCACAGGTGTAGCATTCATCACAGCCTGCATTTGCTCCCAAAGGGTAGCCTTCAACTCTTCAGAATTCAGGAAGTTTCTCATGAAAGCCGCCATGTTGAAAGGTATGTTTCCATTGTTCCTGTCAACCATTTCTATTGTGTCTGCTTCCTCCAACAAAATCTGACTATCAAATGGTAAAGAAGGCAACTGAACCTCAACCTCCCGATCCGAATCCGACCCCGAATTGACCCCTTCCATGGTAAGTAGTTCTGATTCAACTGACTGAGTTGGTTGACTCGGCTCTGACTTGACCCGAACTAACCACTCTGAGGTTCGACTCCAAACTGCACATTCAACATAAGGTTAGAATTTCGAATGGATGTCGTCGACCTAGACTCGACACACTAAGTAGCGTGTATGGCATGTTCGTGTTCGTGATTGAATGATGTTTCATAGATGGGGATGGTGCTAAAAGTGACCTTTATATTTTCCTTCTTTTTATTTTGGATGTTCCAAGCATACCCCATGCCAAACGAAAGATGATGCAAAAATGTCGCGTGTGAGCCGTCACACGGACAGAGATTCGATGCTTTCAGGGCACCTAGTGGATGTCATGAAATGGTCACATGTGTACCAACACACGGACAGAGGTTTGAAACTTCATAGGTCAATGAGGTGAATGAAATGGTTATATAGGAGCTGTTCCATAAGCAAGGCTTTGATGCTTTTATGGCATCTTGGATGTAGTGATGTCACAAACAAGTCGCGTGTAACTTAAAACATGGACAGAATTTCAGCGTTCATGGAACACCTTACGTGATTTAGGAATGTCATGAAATGTCATAATATGAGTACTAGTTCGGTACTCATGGAGTACCTCGAATGAATCATCAATGTTATGGGACAATCCGACGTGGATCGTGCCACACAAGCAAGACTTTGGTACGCCATGACACCAATGATGAAATGATATCGTATAACCCGCCACACGAGTATAAACGTAAGACTGTTATAGGTAGTTTTTTGGGGACACCCAATGTCGCACCTAGCCCTAACCGGCCGCAGCGTGACTGTGAGGCACTACTTTGGCGGGCGCCTAAGCCAAGGTAGCGTCTCACAAAAATAATGATAATGAATAAAGAGTCAAAAGAGAAGTACATATTTTAAGTTCTAGATTTCATACAGAAAATATTGACATTTAAATTATACAGATGTATTGCTTTATACAGATACATTGCTTCATATATCAATCCAAACAAAACATTTTTGAAAAATATCATTCCTACAAACAAAAGAAACAAATTCATGCTCATTATGCAATGCAATACCCTAGTGACGACTGACAATCCGTGGCCGCTTCCGAACCTCCCCTAGCGATTGTACCCTCCTCGGTACCTACTTCCTCTTCGCCTAAAAACATTAAAAAAAAATTTAAAGAAAATGAGACAAAAATCTCAATAAGCAATTGTCAACCACATAAAATAATCATACCTGAAATAGCTATATATGTATATATTTACTTTTACCAAAAATCAACTATATTTAAATAAAAGCTTAAGTAATCGTTTTTATTCCAACAACATTGATTCAAAATACCAAAATCCTGGCAAAAACATCTCACAACATAAATAGAAGTAAAATTAGATTATCTCATAAAAATTCCCAAATCATAACACATATTTATTTCCAAATCATTCATTCTAAAACAAGTTGTATCCAATCTAGAGTTCATCCCCAATTGTATCAAAATCAACAATCACAATATAGTTGAGATATCTCTTACATTGCCTAATCCCGCATGGTCTTACCCAACACTTCTTTGCCATACCCGATTAGGTCTTTAAGCTGTGTACACAGGCCTTATCTCTCACTAGATATGGTCTTCAAATAAAACCACCAAACCGAATCACTCTAGATGGATACCAAAACATTTCAATTCCAACATCAAAATAGAATTCATACAAAACCACTTGATATAAGCCAAACTTTCTCAAAATCACATTTCTAGGTTCAACAACCCTTTTCAACACAATCTAAGACACTTTGAATTCTTCATTTTTCAAAACATAACTTACAAATATATATATATATATATATATATATATATCAAGAAATAATTCTAAAATTATAGGGAAAACACATGTATATACTTAATCATTACAAAAATAACTTCAAACCATCATTTAAGAACTCAATTCATAAAATCCCCAAATTTAAAAATTTCTCACCCAAGAACCCTAATTATAAAATCTGGAAATTACAAGTATGAATACCTTTATATAACTATATAAATATACTCAAAAACATAAGGGTAGTTGATAATCACTTACTTGAATCAGAAAAATTGAAAAGAACCAACCAAGGATCAAGAAATCTCCTTAAATCTGCCCAGATATGAAATTGCTCTCTAGAACTCGAAATCCAATCTCCACCCATCAGACTAAATATTAATGTGTCTAGAAGCTTTAGTTAAAATTTGGTGGCGATCCGACCGTTCAAACTCCAGACAATTGCATTTTGGAAGTGAAAGAAGAAAGAAGACAAAATGAAGAAGAAGGAGGAAAATGGTTCTCACGAAAATTTCAACTGAATATCACCTTTTTATAGTGTAAAGATATCACTTTTGGTCCTCCTAATACTTTCCTTATTTAATTTTCTCCCCTCCCCCTTCAAAATTAGTTTCCTCTAAAACACACAAACTAATCTATTTTTACTATTTAACCACACCTAACCAAATAAATAATACTCTAATGCATAAATGACAATTAATATAATTAAACTTGGGGTAATAATGCTAGAAATATAGGACACGGATGTTACACCCGATATGTCATGAAATGAAATGGTCGTGAAAGGCATACTTAGAACATCATTTCATTTCAGATGGGATGAGATGGGATGAATGCCCATGTCACACAGAATACAAATGGCTGCACAAAGACGTGGTTAGGATGCATGACACACAAGATGATGTCGTGTATGCTTTATGAAATTTGAACACACAAAATGTATATTGCATATGGATAAGATGTTATGATTGCACGAAAATATGGTTAGTGTAATACCACAAGTGTTATGATACTTCAAAATGGCTGCATAAAAGCATGGTTAGAAAATGACACACGGATGATGCGTGTTTGATGTTGCATGTAAAGGTCAAAGGTAAAACAACCATAGAACAAACGTTAGCACACACAACAACATGCTTACCCTTCCAACCTTATTCCTCCATTCGATTGGTGTCGCATTCTTCCTAGGTATTGGGTCTCTTTGATACCAACCGGGGGTAACAAAGGTGCATACTCAATGTCTAATTTACAAATTTCTGTTTTGGTAGTCCTAAGGAGAAGTTACTAGGCGATTGCATGAAGATATGAGTCAAACCAAGGGTTGTACAGGATCCCATTGTGAAAATACACTCCTCATCATAGAACACGATGTAAGGTTCATGTGGTACTATAAATGGTTTACCCCCTCGGGTGCCTCCAATCCTAGCAGAAGAGGTAGGTCGCCTTTGGAAATAAACCGGGCTAATCATGTGTTGGAGGGATTTGAGAAGAGAAAATGTCATGCTATGCGGTTGTGAATGATATATCAGATCATGAACTAATAAATGACTACAAGTGAGGATATACTTCAAATGTTGCCTAAGTTCCTTAAGTTTTTATGAAAACTTTAAAGAAACCGTTAATTCCCAGCAGAGTCACCACTGTGAGCGAATGACATTTTTTGAAATACGTGTTGAAGCAGGAGCCAGGGATGTTCTTTTTGAGTGTGGGTGTGGTTTGAAAACAGGTTTAATCTTTCTTAAGAAAACCTTTCACTTCATTGAGAAAACTCTTTCTGTAGAAAACTCAATTTTAAGTTTGAATTTTGGAGAACAGATTTTTAGAAAATCCCAATTTAAACTTAAAGATCTCGAAATCTAAATTTCGTGATCAAATACAGAGTCGCCACCCAGATCAGCTCATCCGGGAAATTCCGGTACAGCTCCCTACCAAGTGTAGACGCAGTACCTAATCCAGAGATTCAGGGTTCGGGCAACACATCTACTAATCCTCAACTTGTTTTCAATTATTATTTTATAATACGATATGACATTCACTTAATTCTACCCATTTTATCTTCTTTTAATTTTAGTTAATGCTCATGTAAATAACATAAATATAAACCATAAATAAAGTACAGAAACAATAAAAGTGCAGGAAAAGTAAAGTAATGGCCAAATTATATAACCAGAAAAAGAAAAACTCTCATCCTTACCATTTACAACCACATATAATACATGGTAATCTAAAAAACAATTTACAACCGCCTAGATACATGGAATGATCTATTAAATACATCAAAATAAAAAGGAAAGATAAAAAGCTGCATCCAAATACGGTTAGCATAAATAAACAAATCACACCAAGGACTCATATAAGACAAAATAGGGGTATTTTAGGAAATGGGATCATACATAAAGGGATAATCGAGAAGTCCGGATGACTACTTGATTAGACCTGGAAAACATTTTATAAAACGCCCTGTAGATTTTGTGAATGAAAATCAATTTTGAAAACGGTTTGGCTCATTTTACATGTATTTTCCATCTTTTAGTGGGCCGGATATCCCGGAACCTGGGGGTTCCGTTCGTGAGTGGGCCTAACCTGAACATCCATTTAGGGTTCAGAAACATAAACACACCAAAAATCCTTTTTGAATCGAAAAGAGAAACAAAATTACAAGTTAGAGGCTAAAAAGGGAAAAACTATAATTCTGCTTCTCAAACTACAGCCGAGCCACTGTAGGGCATCACAGACGCGCCACTGCAATGGCTGGGGCCACTGAACACCTACAGTCGAGCGGCTATAGTGCTCCAGAATCAACAATCCAATTTTCTTTCTTGTTTTGAAAATTGTTTTGGTGTTTTGATGGTTTCAGGTAATCTAGGGTTTCTGGAAAACTTATGAAACTCCACAAAACAGATCCAGATTGGATCAAACGAGTCTAAAAATCCCTAAAAGTCTGAAATCATCAAAATTCAATCACACATCCATCAATCAAAAACCCAAAAACCGTATATCAAAACATATGCGGATGTGATCCGACCGATATTTTTCATGAAAAAACACATTTATTTTGAAAAAAGAAGTGTTATCGGTCGATTTAGGGCATTCAAAGCTTCTGTCCTGGAGATTACAGACGAACGGTTGTAATAAGAAGACTATAGCCGTGCCACTATAGTCATCAGACTACAGCAGAGCGGTTATAAGCATTGAATAGGAGGCTATAGCTGGGTTCCCACTTCCAATTTTGAGAAAAATGCAAAATCACATATAATCAACATTCAAAACAATTCGAAACAAGTTTTTAGGTCTTATCAGAGTATACCTTGTCTGTGTTCCAGTGTTTTGGATCTCCAGAAACAGATTTGGACGCCAAAAAACTCCTTAGAATCACGAACAACTAGAAATCAACCATGATTCTCCAAAGCTCGAACGGAACCCTGAATCAATATGAATGAACACCAAGTTAAATAGAATCACCCCTAGAATATAAATTCTCTATGACCTAAATCATTTCTACGGATTAGATTAAAGTTTTTTGATGATTTAGATTCAATTCTTTGATTTTTCTCTCTTCCTCTCTTTAAGAATCAAAACCCTAGCCGTTTTCAGACTTTTGCTGAATGTACTCTCCTTGTTCTGACGTAATTTTGGTATCTGTCTTTTATATGTTCCAATTTAGGTTAAAATCCCAGATTAATGGCAAAATTCACCCTATTTAGGAAAGAAAATTAAATCTGATAACTACTGCTGAGCGGTTGCAGTGGCTTATAGCCGGGCGGCTGTAGGGCACTATAGTCGAGCCGTTATAGTGGCCAGATTTACATTTCTCACCCTTTCTCACTTTTCTCTCTGGTTTCCTTAAGTTCTCACTCGACCTTCTTCGGGGCTCCGTACTAAGACTTGTTACACTTCTTCGGGTCATTCGAGATATTTCCAACGTCATTCTGGTCATTCCAAATTTTCCTCATGTTTATCCGTGAAAAAAAGTAATAAAGACTTGCATCATCGAGGTCGGGGAAAAACCCGTGCTCACAGCTCCCTTTTGTGGTCTTGCTCTTGTACCATTATTACTCCTCCTGAAGTCTTTTCAATGGCCAGATATAAGATCAAAGGTTTATCTGGTGTCGGAGGTTTCAACACTGGCGGGTTTATCAAGTAAGAATTAATCCTATCAAAAGTGATCTGGCATTTATCGTTCATACTACCAACTGTTGCTTCCTAAGGATTTTGAAGATAGGCTCACAAACTGTAGTCAACCTGGCGATGACCCTGCTGACATACTGGAGTGATCCTAGGAAATATTTGACTTCTTTTTCAATTTTCGACACCGGTATATCTCGAATTGCTCTAATTTTATCTGGGTCCATCTCAATTCCCCTTTGGCTAACTACATGTCCCAGTAGCTTGCTTGAGGTGACTCTAAATACGTACTTCTTTGGATTGAGTCGAAGGTTATACTTCTTAATCCTGGTTATGAATCTAATTAAGACAATAAGGTGCTCTTCCTGAGTCATGGATTTGATCAACCTGTCATCGACGTACACCTCGACCTCTTTGTGGATCATGTTATGAAGAAGTGTAGTGACTGTCCCTTGATATGTGGCTCCAACATTTTTCAATCCGAATGGCATCACCCTGTAACAGTACGTGCCCCATTCTATGATGAAGGCTGTCTTGACCTTATCGATTATGCCCATCAAGATCTGGTTATACCCGGAGAATCCATCCATAAACGAGGACATAATCGCCCTAACTGCACCATCGATAAGCACATCTATATGCGGTAGGGTTATGAGCATGGGTTTTCCCGACTTCTTTGATGAAAATTCTTTATTACCTATTAAGCAGATAGATATGAATTGGACTTGAGAATGAGCGGGATATTGCCTGGAATGTCTCGAATGCTCCGAAAACCAAACCGTCCTCGATCTGTCCTTCTAGTGATTAGAGGGCTTGGAGGTGAGTGTAGGATTTAGGGGAATCCATCACGGCTTTGGTTTGGGTCACACGACTGTAGTTTCAAAACTACAGCCATACGGCTATAATTCCTAGAGCCGTGCAGCCAAGCTGCCTAGCAGAAAACTAGAGCAACTTGTGGCCGGGGAGGGGCTCTAAAACTTTGGGCCGAAATTTTGGACAAAAATTGATTAGGAATTGACAACTTGAGAGCAAGTGGAAAAAATAGGAGATTAAGGCGGAATTGAGGGGATTCTCTCATGGACAGAATTGATTGAAAGGACGAGAGGAAGAAAAGAGAGAGAGAGAGAGAGAGGGGGGGGGGGAAAATAGGGGAAGAGAGAAAGAAAGAAAACCAGAAAAATACCAGAAACAAATGGAAAGGAAACATACTAGAAACTGAGAGGGAAAGGTCTTGGGTTGTTTCTTGTCTGTCCGAGTCCATTCTCGAGTTTTTCCGGTCAATTCGGGATGCGTATTTGGGTATTTCGGGACTCTAAGCATATTTTGATTTCTCAATCCACTTCCAATCATCAAATACACTGGAACAATAACAAGGTAAACTCTGAAAGGCCTTAAACCTGTGTTCATTGCTTTCGTTGCGCATTTTTTCTCCATTTCATCAAATTCCTGGAAAGCTGACTGCCCAGTTAGAGCCGCACGGCTGTATTTACTTTGAATACAACCACGCGGGTATAGTTCTTTAGAATAGAGTAGCACGGTTGTAATACTATAGTCGTACGGCTGTGTTCTTCCGGGCAGAAACCTAAAAAGCCCCGAAATGATCGAAAGCAGTCCGTTTTCCATTTTATTCATTCTATTATGATCTATTTCAATCCAAACACATCTGTGCACTATAAAACTTTGGTTTTCATATTTTTAATAGTGCGGTGTGAGATTTTCAATTTCCTTGGTTTCAGTTTTCTTCGGGGTTGTTCGATCCAAATCGGATCCGTTGTCTAGCATTAGCGGACCCTCGGATTCCACGAAAATCCTTAGGAACCATTGAAAATGAGCAAAATAGTGATTTTTAAAGCGAGAAAACCAATTTTGGGTTCTGGGTATTACAGCCGCATGGCTCTAACTAGAGCCACACGACTGTAGTCTTTAGAAGGAGGCAGAATCACGGGACTACTCGCACGGATGTTGTCGCGTGATGCTGACTTCAAAATTAAAATATTTTTGGCATGTTTATCGTTTTTAGACCCTAGATGTATGTTAGAACTAGAAAACCGGCACGAATGGAACCTCGAGTTCCGAGATAACCGACACGCTAAAAGGAAGAAATTCGCATGAAACGGAGCCAAATCGTTTTCCAAAACTGTTTTCCAGCACAAAACCTATAAGGCGTTTCAAAACCGTTTTCCAGGTCTAGTCGGGCCAACTAGCCGAGTTGACCCGGCTATCCCCTAAATGCATGCCCCTACTCCTAAAACCCTAATTCTGTCCTATCGTGAGTCTTTTATGCATATGTACTGTAATTGTACTAACCATCTATTTTGCAGCTTTTAGTTTTTCTTTCTTTTGAATGTAATTAATAGATTAACTCGTGTATTTTAGGCGGTTGTAATTTTTAGATCTTTGTGTATCTAGGCGATTGTATTGGTGAGGATGAGAGTTTTCTTTTTCATTCGATTGAGTTGTAAATAAGTGGCCTCTATTTTTATTCTTTCGATTGCTTGGATGTATGATTTACTTTTTCTGCACTTTATTTATTTCTGTCATCTGAATGAGCATAGGCTAAGTAATACAAAATAAAAATGGGTAGAGAAATAAACTATAAAATGAATGCAAGCTTGAGGTTGAATAAGTAAGTTGCCCGAACCCTAAATCTCTAGATTAGGTACGGCAGTCTACACTCGGTAAGGAGCTGTACTGAAATTTCGTGGATGAGCTGATCCGGGTGGTGACTCTGTCACTGATCTTAAAATTTAGGTTTCGAGGTATTTAAGTAATAAAACAAGATTTTCTAAAATGTAAAACTAGTTTTCCAAAACTCATACTTAAATAGAAAGGTTTTCTACAAAAGAAATTTCCAAATAAAACAAATGAATGATTTTCCTAAAACAAAATATACCCAAACCCGTTTTCAAAATCCCAAAAACCAACGCACCAAAACTTCTCATTTTTCCCCAGTTCGCTTCACTGCATTCCGCTTTTGCTAACGAAAGGTCATCCACTCACAAGGGGAAAGTCATCTTTAGGAGACGCCTTGTTCAAATCTCTATAGTCGACACAAACCCTAACCCTTCCATCCTTATTTGCAACTGGTACAATGTTAGCCAACCACTTAGGATACTATACAACTTCTGGGAATTTGGCTTTGATCTATTTGGCCACTTCATCCTTAACCTTTTCTGCCTACTTCGGTTTGATATTTCAAAATTTCTGCTTTACCTGTTTGCATTTAGGATCAGTAGGGATTCTATGCTCTGCGATCTCCCAGTCGCCAGAACGTTTATGATCTCTCTCCTCTCTTCACGAGTAAGATTGCTCGAGATGGGTACCATTTTAGGGTTTTCATCCGTTCCCAAGTTAATTTCTTGCAATGGAGTATCATGTATACTAAACACATTATATGAATGTTTGAATGTATGCATAGATCCATCAGGAAAAACATCACACAAGTAAGCAAAGTTGGATTTTATTGCATTCAAAGCCTCGTGGGCGGAATTTTTCACGTCAAACATAGAAGAAATAGATACATAGAAGTCAATTTCCTCCTCCACATGCGGAGGTCTTCATTAGTGGTTGCCATAGCTTCCTCAGCCCTGTCTTCCAGTAAGTCTTGCAGATCTGATTCCAGTGCCTCCCTTTGTGCCTTAGACAGGGTGGATTCTTTTGTCAGTGCTTTCTCTGTACCCATCAACCCTGCCAACTTAGCTACCGCCTTCTTGAACTGATCATTCTGTTCCATCACTGTAGGTTTTTCTTTGATATGATCTATAAGGCCTTTCTCCATAAAGGTGAACAATGCCCTAGAGACAGTGTCTATCACTGCATCTATGTCCCTCACACCTTGGCCTCTTTCAACGGGCTTCATATCTTAGACTACAGCATCCATAGACTCCTCAAGAATTAAAGGGGTCCCCTTGAGGACTCCAAATATCTTGTAAAAGCTTACTTTTGTATCAGCTTTTTTTTTTAATATTTTTGAAAAAAGTTGAAATGGGTGTCAACTTTGTCTTTATTTGACAACCAAATCAACTAATTGAAAATAAATAAATAAACACATGTACCTACTTTCAACATATCAATTAATTGAAAAAAAAAAACAATATAAATAAATAATGACATTAAATTAAAACAATAATATTACCGTTTCAAAAGATTTAGGATGTAAAATTTCTATTTGGTCCTTTATTTTTGTCTGTATATACCCAAAATTCTTAATCTCTTGAAATTAGCTCAATATTTAAATTTATATTTTTCTATGGGTCCAAATATGTTACCAAATACGAAGTCAACAAATTCTTATCAAAGTATCTCGAATTCTTCTTTTCGAAGTAACCAAAATTTTATGAATTCTCAATTTTCTCAATATTTTGCACCAAGAAATTTTCAATATTTACAATTTCTTTCAAATTTTCAATATCCACCATATCCCCCATCCTGTCAAAACTCTCCCTAAGAATTACCAAATCAATTTTTATTTTCGCACCAACTCACGATTCATCATACAAGTGCACAATTGAAATTTATTGTTAATTTAATATTTTTTATGTAATTGTTAGTCCAAATATGTAGTAATTTTATATTAAAAATTTATTTGGTCTTGTTTGTTTTGTATTTTTAAATATTATTTTATATAATTAAAATATAATTGTGAGACATAGTTAATTTAAATTTAATATATCAATTAAAAAATAAATATGATATAATGAAAAATTAAAGTAGGTGAGATGAGATATATGTTTTTAAAGATTGTCTGTAGAACTCTTGCCATTGTAGAAGGAAAATGAAAAAAGGAGTGAGATCTTCAAAATGATGAGATAGCACAAATAGTATTTGGAACTCTTCCTATTGGGGATGCCCTTATTGAGAGGCATCTCGTTCTGGGATGAGATATTACTTATTCTTTGACATTCATTACATTCAACAACAAACCTGTGAGCGTGTTTGTACAAGGTAGGCCAATAAAAACCTCCTTGCAAAACCTTTGCAGTAGTTTTATTTGATCGAAAATTACCTCCAACTTCTTTGCTATGACAAAGGGGGCACAATGGGAACAACTTCATCATGTGCTACACACTGTCTTATTATTTGATCTGCATATACTATTAAAATAGTTCTTCACAAAAATAATACTCATCTGAAAAGAATTTCTTGTGTTGGTTGTAAAACAAATGATATGGCACATATTACATGTAAGGTAATTTATAACGTCAGTAAACCAAGGGTTGGGATTTACTTGCATAGCATAAAGATGTCCATATGGAATGAATCCAGAATGTCTATTTGTTCTCCATGTTTGCTTAAAACTAACCTTGACAAATGATTAGCTACTAAGTTCTCTGCTTCTTTCTTATCGTGGATTTCCAAATCAATTCTTGAAGCAATAAGATCCACCTGATGAATCTAGGCTTGGCATCTTATTTCCCAAGCAAGTGCTTCAATGCTGAATGATCAATAAAAACAATCACCTTTGATAGAATAAGATAAGATCAAAATTTATCAAAAGCATACACAACAACAAGAAGTTCTTTTTTGTTACTGTGTAATTTTATTAAGTTTCTGTCAATGTTTTGCTCATATAGTAGAGGGATTAAAACCTCTTGTCAATCCTTTGGTCGAGAACAGCTCCAATGCACATGTCACTTGCATCACACAAGAGCTCAAATGGCAGCTCCTAATTAGGTGCAATGAGAATAGACGCACTAATTAGCTTGGCCTTCAACTGTTCAAACACTTGCATGCATTTCTCATCAAATTTAAATTTTACATCCTTATAAAGGACTGTAGACAGAGGCAATGCAATTTTTGAGAAATCTTTGATGGACCGTCTATAAAACGCAACATGACCAAGGAAACTTCTTACTTCCTTCACCAAAGATGGAACAACTAACTTCTCTATCACTTCCACCTTTGCTTGATTAACTTCAAAACCTTTCTCTAAAATTTTATGGTTAAGCACACTGCCTTAGTTCACTATGAAATAGTATTTCTTCGAGTTCAGCCCAAGATTGGTCTCTTTGTAGTGAGCATGCACAGCTTCAAAGTTGTTTATGCAACTTATGGTGTTTTACTGTACACCGAGAGGTCATCCATGAAGATTTCGACTATTTGCTCTATCATGTCATGGAATATTACCATCATACACCTTTGGAAAGTTTTTGGTGCATTACATAAACCAAATGACATTTTTTTATAAGCATATGTACCATATGGGCAAGTGAAGATTGTTTTCTCTTGGTCTAGTGGATGAATGGGGATTTGGTTATACCTTAAATATCTATCTAGAAAAGAATAAAATGTATAACTAGATAGCCTTTTGAGCATATGATCCATGAATGACAATGGAAAGTGATCCTTGCAAGTTGCATCATGCAATTTGTGATAATCTATGCAAACTCTTCATCTTATGACTGTTCTGGTTGGAATGAGTTCATTATTCTTGTTCTTGACAACAACCATGCCTCCTTTCTTTGGAACAACCTGAACAAGGCTTGTCTAAATATTATCCAAGATAGGATAGATGATTCTGGTGTTGAGCAATTCGATCACCTTAGCTTTAACAACTTCTTTCATGTTGAGGTTAAATCTCCTTTGTGGTTGAAAAGTCACTTTATGTACCTTTTATGAGCACACATTTTTTCGGTCTCGATGATGAAAATCATTCAGTTACCCGTTCAAGAAGATTTCTGTAGATACTCAATCTAAGGAATGAAAATCGGATTCAAACGAGCTTAGAACTAAACCTGAAACCGACCGAAACTATGGAACCTCAAAATCAACATCTGTGCGGGTGTTACGATAAGAACCATGCAACTATTGTAACAACAGCCATGCGGCTATTGTTGAAATAGCCATATGGCTATCACTACAGCCATATGGCTATTGACACAAGAGCTGTACGGTTCTGATTCGGCAGTCCGTGACTTTCTCTTGGAAATAAAAATTTGGATTTTAATAGGTATAAAAAGGATGGATTGAACAAGGAGAAGTGAGGGAGCCCATTTTTAGACCAAAAAATGGTTTTGGATTGAAGGGAGCTCTCAAAAGAGAGTAAAGAAGCAAAAGAAGGAAGCCATAAATCAAAGCCACAACCCAAGCCATAAATCAAAGCCACAACCCAAACCCCAAACACAATAAACCAGATATGAGAACAACCTAAACATAAATAAAACCAGAAACCTTAAACTTCCAGAGTTTTTTTTGGGTTTAGGAAGCATCTCGAGTCATTCTGGAGCTTGATTGAATCCGGTTGAAGTTCCAAAGATTGGGTCCGCAATCTTGCTCAAATACATAAAGCACGCTACAAAGGTAACCTCTGAGAGGTCTTAAAGTCTATGTATAGCTTTCTAGTCGAGTCTTGGTGTGTTTGGACATTTGTTTCCTTTTTTTTAGTTTTTTGTTTTAAAAAATCTACATGATTCTACACATAAGAGCCGCACGGCTGTCACCCACAGTTGTACGACTGTCATTTCATAGCCGCACAACTGTTGTCCCAAAAATCCAAATTTCTCTACTTGCTTTTCGAAAAATTCTACAACACCTAGATCCAGAGCCGTATAGCTCTTAACCTACAACTGCATGGCTGTAGTCTGAGCCATAAGGCTCTGGCCTTTCTGGTACAGGAATTTCAGTATGTTATCCCATGAGTCAGAACCGTTTATGGGTGTTTACTGATTTATAGCCTAGATTAAATTTCATGCAAAATATAAAACCCCCACGAATGGGATTCAAGGTTAATCCCTAGATGAAATGACTCACTTGGCATGTTAAATAGTTAACCGATAAAAGCGTTTTCATAAAAAAATCAACACAGGGACGTTTTGAAATGTATTCCAGGTCTAGTCGGTGAGATTTGTCGAGTCTCTCCAGCTATCCCTTTTAAATGCATGACTCGACTCATTTATCATCCCATTCTGTCTTGATTGAGTCTTGCATGTAATTATTCATGTAATAATGTCTGTTTTACAGGATTAGATGTATGTTCAAGTTTTATTATTCCGTAGATAAATTCATGTATTCTGGGCGATTATACCCCGATTCCCTATTTGATTCATATGTATCCCCTAGGGTAGTTTATATGATTCAGTTTGTATAATTAATTTATTTACTGCTTTCAGTACCTTGCATAAACACCGTATACTCCAACTAAAAATCGGCTTAGTTTATAAAAAGCTATAATATGAT
Source organism: Euphorbia tirucalli (assembly GCA_039660915.1). Classification (NCBI taxonomy): domain Eukaryota; kingdom Viridiplantae; phylum Streptophyta; class Magnoliopsida; order Malpighiales; family Euphorbiaceae; genus Euphorbia; species Euphorbia tirucalli. Next base: position 23,000,892 of record CM077639.1, read on the forward strand.
TATTGAAGCATTTATTATCATTGGATAATAAGTAAGTGACTCGTCCGAACCTAGATGTGAGCACGGGTTTTTTCCCGACCTCGGTGATGAAAGCCATTATTACCTTTTTCACGGATAAACGTGCGATTCGGAATGATCGGGATGATGTCAGAAATGTCTCAGGTGACCCGAATGTGTGTGACAAGTCTTGGTATGGAACCCCGAAGGAATTCAAATGGGTATTTAAGAGAACCGAAGAAAAAAACGAAAAATAAGCAAAATAGGCTAATCTAGTCACTACAGCCGCGCCCCTGTAGTGCCCTACAGCTGCGCGGTTGTTGTCATCAGATTTCTTTTTTTGTTCAAAATCAGCATTTAATCCGGATTTTTAACCTAAATAGGAGATATAAAAGGATTATGACCGGGATTAGGGTTAGACAACAGAGATAGAACATAGAGAATTGAAAGAAAACACAGCCACACTTAGAGCTCTTGAAAGAAAAAAATTGAAATTAAGTGTTTTAATCCAAAAATAATCAAAAGAACTTAATAAAATATGTAGAAACAATCATAATTTTGAGAGAACTAGTTTTCTAGGGGTGTTTCTAGACTATAATCATTCATTCGATTTCATTCGAGGTTCCACTTGGGCTTCGGAGATCGCACACGCTTTTGGGTTGTTCGTGATTGCAAGGCGTTTCACGGCATCCGAATCCATCCCTGGTGGTCCAAAACACTAGAACACAGAAAAGGTATATTCTGAGAGGTCTTAAAAATCCTTTTTAATTCATTATGGGTGCTATTTGTTGGTATTTTTGAGTTTTTTGCGATTTTGGAAGCGATTATAGTTACAGCCGCCCCACCTGATGATTATAGTCGTGTGGCTGTAACCCACAGTGGTGCGGCTGTAATCTACAGGGGCATGGCTATAGCTTATAGGGGCGTGGCTGTAATGCCCTACAGTAGCGCGGCTATAATCTATACTCGAGCGGCTGTAACTTACAGGGGCGCGGCTGTAATCTTCAGGGGTAGAAGCTCCAAATACCCCAAATCGACCGATAACGCTTCCATTTTCCAATTAAATATGCTTTTCATGTTTATTATCGGTCCAATTACATCTATGTAAGCTTAGATTTTTGGTTTTCTGATTTTTAATTGGTGGATGTAATTTCGAGTGATTAGGGATTTCCGAATTTGTTTCGATCCGTTTCAGATCCGTTTTGTTGAATTTAGTGTGTTTCCAGAAATCCCAGATCGCCCAAAATTGCTAAACTTTTAAAACGATTTTTAAAAACGAGAAAAGAAGGCCGGATTGAATTCTGGAGCACTACAGCCGCGCGGCTGTAGGCGTTACAGCCGCCCCAGCCACTACAGTGGCACGGCTGTAACTTACAAGGGCGCGGCTGTAGTTCAGGAGGCAGAATTACAGTTTTGCCCTTGTGGGCCCAAACTTGTAATTTTGCATCTTTTTCCTATTCAAAACTGAATTTTGGCTTGTCTACATTCTTTTTAGACCCTAGATGAATATTTAATTTAGGCCCACTCACGAACGGGGCCCCCGGGTCTCGGGATATCCGGCCCGCTAAAAGTTAGAAAATGCATGTAAAATGAGCCAAATGGTTTTCAAAATTGGTTTTTCATCCATAAAACCTACAAGGCGTTTCAAAAATCGTTTTCCAGGTCTAACCGGGCCGACCGGTCGGGTCGACCCGGTCACCCCTTAAATGCATGACCCCGCTTCCTAAAATACTCCTATTATGTCCTATATGAGTCCTTGGTGTGTATTATTTATTTGTGCTAACAGTATTTGGATGCAGCTTTTATTTTTCTTTATTTTTATTTTTAGATGTATTTTATAGATTAAATCGTGTATCTAGGCGATTGTACTTTTTAGATTTTCGTGTATTATAGGCGGTTGTAATGGTGAGGATGAGAGCTTTTTCTTGTTCTTTTTTGTTGTATAATTTGGCCTCTATTTTACTTTTTCCGCACTTTTACTTTTTTACATTTTATTTTGGATTTATATTTATGTCATCTGAATGAGCATTAACTAAAAATAAAAAGAAGATAAAATGAGTAGAATTAAGTGAATGAAACATTACATTATGAAATAATAATTGAAAATAAGTGAGGATTAGTAGATTTGTTGCCCGAACCCTGAATCTCTGAATTAGGTACTGCGTCTACACTTGCTAGGGAGCTGTATCGGAATTTTCCGGATGAGCTGATCCGGGTGGCGACTCTGTATTTAATTTCGAAATGTAGGTTTCGAGATCTTTATGTTCAAATTGGGATTTTCTAAAAACCTATTTTTCCAAAATTCACACTTACAATTAAGTTTTCTACAAAAGGGTTTTTCCAATAAAATGAAAGATTTTCTTAAGAAAGATTAAAGACCCATTTTCAAACCACATCATCACACTTCAAAAAGAAAGTCCCCAGTTTCCGCTTCACCATGCATTCCGTAAAAACGACGTCCGCTCACAATGGCAACTCTGCTGGGGACTAACGGTTTCTTTTAAAAGTTTTCATAAAAACTTAAGGAACTTAGGCAACAATAGAAGTACATCCTCACTTGTAGTCAATTATTAAATCATAATTTGATGTTTCATTCACATTTGCATAAGCATGACATTTTCTCTTCTTGAATCCCTCCAACACTTGTTTAAGCCCGGTTTATCTTCAAAGGTGACCTACCTCTTCCGCTAGGATTGGAGGCACCCGAAGGGGTAAACCACTCATAGCCTCGTACGAACCCCTTCATTTGGACCTTTGAATAGGGAGAAGTGAGGAGTATATTTTTGCTATGGGGACCTATATGACCCTTGGCTCAACTCATACCTTCATGAAATGGCCTAGCAACTTCCCCTTAAGGTTACCAAAACATATATTTGAAAATGGACATTGAGAGTGCGCCTTTGGTATCCCCGGTTGATGCCAAAGAGACCCAACACCTAGGAAGAATGCAAGTCCAATCGAGGAGGAATAAGGTTGGAAGGTTGAGCATATTGTTGCGTGTGCTAACGTTTGTTCTATGGTGGTTTCATTTTTTTTTTTTTTGACTTTCACATGCAACATCAAACATGCATCATCCTGTGCCATTTTCTAACCACATCTTTATGCAACCATATGCAAGCATCATCATACGTGTGGTATTATACTAACCACGTTTTCTTGCAGCCATGACATCTTACTTGTGTGTCATATACAACTTTTGTGCTTACATTTCATAAAGCATACATGACATCATCTCGTGTGTCATGCATCCTAACCACGTTTTTGTGCAGCCATTTGCATTCTGTATGACATGGGCATTCACATCATTTCACCCCATCTAAAATGAAGGATGTTCTAAGTATGCCCCTTACGACATTTCATTTCATGACATATCAGGAGTCCCCAAGATTACCCGTGTTCGCCTGTGCACCGGATTGCACTTAGCCATTTCATTACATCCTTGCACCATTAGAGGACCACAACGGTCTTAGGTTCGTGTTCATGTGGCGGACCACACAATACCATTGCATGACATCATATCCATTCATCATGGTGTCATGGCGATATTAACGTCTTATTTGGTGTGTCACGATCCACATCGGATTGTTTCATAACATTGAAAGTTCATTCAAGGTACTCCACGAGTGCCGGATTAGAACTCGTACTAGGACATTTCATAACATGCCTAAATCATGCAAGGTGTTCCATGAATGCCGAAATGTTGTTCGTGTCTCGAGTTACACACGATTTGTTTGTGACATCACCTCATCTAAGATGCCATAAAAGCATCGAACCTCTGTTTATGGAACGGCTCCTATATGACCATCACCTATCATTTCATTGACCCATAAAGCGTCGAACGTCTGTCCATGTGTCGATACACACGTGACCATTTCATGACATCCACTAGGTGCCCCAAAGGCACCGAATTTCTGTCCGTGTGCTGGCCACACTTGACATTTTTGCATTGTCTTTTGCACGGCATGGGGCATGCTTGGAACATTCAAAACAAAAGAAAGAAAATACAAAAGTCATTTTCATCATCGTCCATATCCATAAAGCATCATCCGATCATGAACATGAACACACCATACACGCTATTTAGTGTGTCGAGTATAGGTCCATGACATCCATTCGAGCTTTTAACCTTATGTTGAATGTGCAGTTTGGAGTCACACCTCGAAACGATTAGTTCGTGTTGAATCAGAGCCAAACCCGCCAATTCAGTCAGTTCAATCAGAGCCGATCACCGTGGAGGGAATCAGCTTGGGGTCAGACTCAGATCGGGAGGTCAAAATTCAGTTACCCACTCCACCAGTCGAGAGTCAAATCTTGTTAGAAGAAGCAGACAGAGCGGAGATGGCCGACAGAAACAGTGGAAACTTGCCTTTTGATATGGCTGCTTTTATAAGGATCTTCCTAACCTCAGACGAGTTCAAGGCTACTCTTAGGGAACAAGTGCAGGCCGTGATAAACACCATCCTTGTTCAGATTGTTCTACTGGGTCAGACTTCGGTTAGAAGCGAGGGACAATATTTTGTCCAAGTTACTAATCGTGCTAGAGGAAGCCTTCCCGGAGGAAGTGGTGGAATGATTAACCACAGAGAACCTGACCATCAGTCTGAAGAGGATGAGGCCTTTGAAAAGGCAAGGGAAGCCTTGATTGAGATGATGCTGGAAAAGTGTCTCAATCAGAAATTTTCTGATATCGAAGCCATGCTACCTAAGCTGAAGGAGATGGTCCACTATAACCCTGTTAAGTATGTCGACCCGACTATTTTGATGGCTGATGGAAGAGAGCCGCTCCCAGCTGGTTTTTAGATGCTTTACCTGCCTCTCTACACCGGGGAAGGCCCACTGGAAACCCATTTGGACAGTTATGTGAGGTTGATGACCAGCATGGGGATTAGGAAAGGCCATCTCTTAAACCTGTTTCCGACTACGCTTAGGGGTGCTGCGGCAAAGTGGTATATGAAGATGCCTCTATACACCCGTTTTACTTGGGAGGACCTATCCGAAGCTTTTGTAAAGCAGTACGCTTATGTTGGATATGCCCTAGTCCCGAGGCATTGGTCCTTGCATTTGTATCATACATTTATTGGATTTATGTATTATACTTATTTGTGTTATTAATAAAGGAATTAATTCATTTATTATATTTATCTTGTGCAATATATTAAATGAAGTATCCAATGGACATATCAATATCCATGATGACCAGTGTCAGGCACTTAGCAATAAGACCATGGATAGGGTAAACGATATGACCATGAATAGATCCGTAGTCTGTTCCAGTCATAGGAATGAATGGAATGAGAGACTATCATTAACCTGGTTGTATGGCGGTGTCTTACCGATCATTGGACATAGGATGTCAACCAAGTTAATGGGTACATGCATAAGGGGCATGGTACTGGATAGATCCACTAAACGAGAAATCCACATGGTATAGTATCACAAGTGATTCTCGTGTAGTACTTGTATGGATCCTTTGACCTGACCATATGATGGTGTTGCATGTGAGGTCACATACTTAGGGGTACGCCTAAAGAGCCTGTAATAGGGTGCCAAGTATGGGTGCTTTCAGGTATGTCACTTAGCATGGCAATGCTATGGATATGCAGAAGGGATTTGCCACTCAGTAGTCCACTGAGAAGATATCACCGGCCTCTTGATGAATGTGACTGATAAGAGTGTGGCCACACCCAAATGAGTTGGAACTTGTTTGTGAGCTTCAGTGCATTCGGGATCAAGTTAATGTCCGGACACAAAAGAGGGTGATCAATCCATACCTCTGTGTTGGACACCGATATCGATGACATGGGATATACAAGTTCAAACTACAGGGTTATGATAACAGTTAGACTGCCATCTCCATCTTGATTGGGGACTGCAGTGGCTTGCTAGAGCCCAACTACAGTTTGTGGGCCACAGGCCCACTGCCAACATAAAGATGGGCCCACGGGATCATACACATTGAGCGACTGAACACCGACTTAAGGAATCACATGTATGCTTGGAGTATACACTCTGGGGGGAGAGGTATATATATTAATTATATTATAAAGATCAATTGGATTGATCATAATAATAAAATTAATATATATTTAATTGGCTCTTTATAATTAATTGTATTAATTATGAAATTATTTCCTAGGTGGAAATATTCATATGTATAGGTTTACATATGATTTTATTTTGTAAAGATCTAATTTTAATTTGATGGATTAAATTAATTGGTCAAACTAATTTTAATTTAAATGTAAATAATATGTTACTTGGTGTAATATAGTAAATACATGGGTAAATTAAAGTTGGGCTTGAAATTAATTTAAACCAGACTAATTAAAATAAGATTGGGCCTGAATTAAGAGAAGGAAGCCCACACAAATGAAAGAGCCAAGTTGGGCCAAAATTCCTCAAGGAATTTCGGCCAACCTAGGGTTTATCAACCCTAGGAATTTTGGCCAATAGAGTAACACACACTGATAGCCGAAATTCTCCCTAGCCTCCCTCTCCAAAGTTCATGTTTTCCGACGCTAGCACGGGTGGTGTTCGTTAGGCGTTCGTGTACGTGAACGATGGGGGTTTCTAGTTTGATTCCTGCCGTCTGCATCCATCTCTTGAAAGAGATATTCCTGGTAAGAGATTTATCTCTTTCTATTTAATTTTGTTTTGCAATTTCCATTTCAATTGCTCCTGGGCACGAATTTGAGGAAATCATCGCGTTCTTCCGCTTTAATCAGGTGATTTCCAGTGAAAAATCCCAACAGCTTACAATACCCAAGTAGAGACTAACCTCGAAGACCTGGAGAGAATCCGCCAGAAGCCAAATGAGTCCTTCCCGGCTTACTACAAGCGGTGGATGGATGTGCAAGTTTTAATGGATGGGGCACCAAAGTTGGAGTCGCTCATTGTGAAGCTGGTGGATGGTAGTCTGCCCCAATACAAGGACAAGATGAAGCTGAAGAGATTCCACTCCTTCAATGAGGTGGTAGAGTTTGCCAAACATATCGAGCGATACAAGGAAGAGGAGCAGAGGGGCAGACAGAGTTCGAGCTCCTACAGAAATAACCAAGGGTACTCTCAAGGGTATAAGGGCAGCAGCTCTAAGGCTACTTCAGCGGGGTCCAATGCTAAGACAACTCTGGATATAGCTCAGTTTAAAGTGTAAGAGGCGGGCGTGGCCGTCGTGATCCAAGGAAGGCAGACTCCTCAAAGGGTGTGGCTTGAGTCAGTAAGGATGATCTATTCTAAGTGTAGAAAAGCTGGGTTGTTGCAGAGTTTGAGGCCATTTTCGCCTCCGGTTGAGGCGGATAAAGACAATTTCTGCTCTTACCATATGATGATGGGTCACCGTACAAACGAATGCACCCAGTTGATTAAGGCTATCAACCAGTTGGTTGCTGATGGACGGATGTGAGCGGACAACGCGTTTTCGACGGGACGTGGGACTCCCTTTCGGAAGAGGCGCCACGATCTCGGGCGGGCCCCTCCCTCGCGTGGGGTTTTTATAATTGAAATCAGTTTTGAAAAATAAATGGAATTAATGCATAAAAGAACCGAGACCTAAGTCTCGATGAATATTGTAGAGTCGCCACCCGGCTCAGCTCAACTGGGAAATTCTTAAGGTAGCTGAACCGGACGAACGGTCGCTACACTATCCAGAGATTCGGGTCCGGACAAGTCCCTTATTTCGTGTCTGATTAAAATAAATATTGGTCAATGTTCAAAGATGGCATTTCAAATCTAAAGTCATGCAGCGTTCATACAAATATTTAATACAAAAGTAAGGAAAAGAAATAAATATTAATTGGCTTACAACCAAATCGAATGGAAAAATAAAAACTCTCGCCTCACTTGTACAATCGCCTAGGATACACGAGAATCTAAGAATATTTACAACCGCCTAAATACACGGTTAATTCTATTAAAATACAAATAAAATGAAAATTAAAATAAAATAAACGCTGCAAAACAAAGGTTAGCACAATTTGTACGGCACGCCGCAAGTTAGACTCAAGCACGACAGAATTGGGAAATCAAGAATTGGGGCCATACATTTAAGAGATAACCGGGTTGGCTCGGCTAGTTGGCCAGGTTAGACCTTGAAAACATTTTGAAACATCCCTGTATTTTGGTTTTTGTGGGGAAAATCATTTTGAAAACAATTTTTCCAGTTTACATGCATTTTCATGTATTAAGTGGTTCTGTTTTCGGGAGAACTGGGTCTCCGTCGTAGGATTGTTCTAAATGCACTTTTACTGAAAATTGAATCTAGGGTCGTGAATACACATATCAAAATTCATTTTGATGATTTTTTGGGGTTTTCTGAATTTTTATGGATTTTTGGAAATTTTGGGGTCGTGAATACACATATCAAGAATTCTGGTTCTGGAAACCACGTTACAGTCGTGCGACTGTAACTATAGTCGTGCGACTGTAAATGGCCCGGAACCAAAATCTCACCAAAACTGTATTTGAAGAAAACTGGGAAGAAAAAGCTGGAAATCAAGAACATTCATACAACTGTAATTACAGTCGTACGACTGTTCATCAAACTTAAGAACAGTCGTGCAACTGTTCTTGATTTCCAGAAGCAGAAATACAAAAAAATGGGTAAAATGCAGAAAAAGCACACCAATCACCCAGAAAGCTTGTAAAAGAGAGGGAAAAGGAGTGTTTACCCCTTTGGCGTGCATCCACCGTAGGATTGACCCCTGGAGTCACTCCAATCCACTAAAATCCGGACTTTTCTCCTTGAGTTAGGGTTTGAGAGTTTTGGGTCCAAAGATTTCAAATGCTGAGGGATTCTAATTGAGGAGTTATTCCCTTATCTTTGGTTCTCTTCTTTCTCCTCTTCTCTCTTCTTCTTTTCCTTCGTTCCTTTTCTGTCTCTCTTTTTTTTCTCTTTTTTTTTGTCTGTCTGTTTTTTTTTGCCTTTATGGGTAATGATCTACAGTCGTACGACTGTAGTTTGACTACAGTCGTACGACTGTAGCCAATGCGTACGACTCTCCTTTTTTCTTCTTTCCTCTCTTTTTTTTAAGTAAAATTCCGGCACTTACAACGGATCATCAAGCCAGCTCTGAAACCTAGCATTCAGAATAATTCCTTGCCCAACCTCGGATGATTCGGGTGCACAAGATATTGAGAACCATGATGCTGCAATAAAGAGAAAACCCTACGCATGTGGAGGACGATATTGGTTTTAATGTTTTAGTTTATTTTTATTCTTATCATTTACCATGTGAACAATTCAAACCTTAAAGTGGGCAGTTTAATAGAATTTGGTTTCAATTACTTGTGTGATATTCTTTCGGATGGAACTGTGCGTGCATCCAAACATTCATTTAATGCCTTTAACACACATGATGCATCAATGCATGAAATGAATCTAGGGACAGATGATGACCCAAAAATGGTATCCGTTTGAAAAGTTTTCACACCTAAAGAGAGATAAGAAGATCGCAACAGTACCACAAAAGAACATAGAAATCATTGCCTGACTGAACGATGTCGCGCGGAGATTGATGGAGAAATTACTGAATACCAGGTTCCAAAGGATTCAAAGATGAAATCAGCCAAGCAGGAGCTCCATAGACTCAAACTAGAAAAAGGAGGGTTGTCACAACATGGGGAATCGACAGTGTCAACAAAGTAAGGCCACTGGTGTCGAACGGACATCGCTCCATGGTTGCAACTGTCAACTGCTTCTCAAAGTGGGTAGAACCAGAACTATATATGAATGTCACTTCCAAAAAACAAAGAAAAAAAAAGTGCTATTATGTCATGACTGATGATGGAGTACAATTCCTAAGGGCAATAACGAAGTGCTCCAAAATAAAGGGTTAGACATCATAGACAATCTCTATATCTCTCACAAACAACGGGGCGATAGAAATTGCCAATAAATCCATCAAAGGGATTCCATCAAAAGTGGTAGTTACTTACAGAGTTTGGGTCGACATATTACCATTTGCTTTGCAAGGAAACAGAACTAGCATTAGAGTGCACACTGAAGAAACGTCATACTCCTTAGCCTACAGGATGGAAGTGTTTCCACCAGGGGAGACAAGCCCAGGAGCTATTAAGTGTTTAAAAAAAAAAAAAAGAGGGTCCAATGGGTCGCAAACTAAAAAGACGATCCATACAAAAATCAGGACAGTCCGATGGATCAAAAACCGAAAAGGCGGTCCACGCAAAAGTTAGGATAGAGAGGCAAGCACCATCAGCGGGAAAATCTGCGAAGCCTAGTTGGTGGCAGGCGTGGGACCGGTCGAGGCAGATGCCATTATTGATTCTGTCCTTAGCCTCATTTCATCTTTAAGGTGCATTATGCTAAAACATTATAAATGAGTGAATGAATGAATGCCATTTTTTGTTCGGTCAAATGTCCCAAGTCTGCTTGAGATTGAATTCGTACGAATGTGCACATTTTCTATTTACATGCATCTCACCTAAAAAAAAGTTCGATGGATCGAAAACCGAAGAGGCGGTCCATACAAAAATTAGGACAGCCCGAGAGATCGAAAACCCGAAAAGGGCAGTCTATGCAAAAGCTAGGGCAGAAAATAAAGTCTGTTGAATTGAAAACCCGAAAGGATGGTTCAGGAAAAAATAAGGACAGTCCGATAGGCCAAAACCCAAAAAGGGCGACCTATGCAAAAATTAGGACAAGCAATGAAAATAAAACAAAAGTCATACAGTAGTATCAAGCTCAGACAACTCTAATCCTATAAAAACCAAGGTACATCAAAGCCAGTGCCTCACGGCCACGCCTTGTGGAGCAAGCAATCAGGTCAATCAACCAACTTCAATTCGATATCCTGCCAAGGACAGACCCATCTGGGAATCCCAATTGTCTGTCCGGTCCCTGAAAGTCTGATTCATAACCTCCAGCTCGGTGACCCGCCGATGCAACTGATCAACCTCTGTTCTCAAACAAGCAAACTCTCGGCGCTCAATCCCAATCACCGTCTAAACCAAGCAAACCATAAAAAGCACCATAATCATACTCATATGCATCCAGGACATGCACATACACATACACTCAAAACATGCACATGCACATGCATACACGCATCAATGTGTACTCAAGTACAGGTACATGCTGTCATCATCAGGCTGTCTTGAGCCATGAGTACTCCAGAAGCGGAAATAATCTAACACTGGGGCATCCTCAAATCCCAAGTAAGAGACTTTTCTCAATTTCAGACTTCATCTTTACGCTAATATAATCCCGAGAAGGGTATTCCTTGTCTTTTATAGGTATCCAGGGGTAAAACAATCAAGCCGGATTTATTCTTGATCGAAGGAGCAAAAATTTTTGTTTCCAAAATTATCGATCAAGGAATAAATACGTACCCCCAATCCAATTTCAATGGTATTTCTCCACCACAAAGTGCCGATTTCAATGGCATCGCTCCACCACAAAGAGCCGACTTCAACGGTGTTGCTCCGCCACAGAGAGCCAACTTCAATGGTATTGCTTTATCACAAAAAGCCGATTTCAATGGTATTGCTCTGCCACAGAGAGCCGATTTCAATGGTATCAAGGGGCAAGATATTCAGTCCATATTCTTTTTTGATCGAAGAGGCAAAAATTTTTGTTTCCAAAATTATCGATCAAGGAATGAATACGCACCCGAAACAACTTCAAAACATCAAATGAGATAATCAAGCTTCTTAAATAACCAAAGCATGTTTCCCCAGCCACAAAAAGTTCACGGAAACACAATTACCCTTCCATTCGGTGACATAGGAACCACTAGAAGTGAAATGATGGAAATATCCTCCTGTTAGTAACCGAACTACCGGATGGCCAAAATAACTTCCCTTTAGCGACACCAACGATATGGAGGACCAAATCACTAGAGTATCTCCTCCCCTAGTGACGCAAGCTCCATTAGAGGTGAAAAGACCAAAATACCCTTTTCATCAAAAAGGGGAACCAAATCATCAAAACTCATTCCTTTTCGTGACGTAGGCCCCATGAGAAGTCAAATGACCAAAGTGCCCTTCCTTTAAAGGGTGCCAACTTCCCAAACTACAGAATTACCAAAATACCCTTTCTTTTCATGAACATTAAATGGCAAGGAAAATTCAATCTAGGCAAAGTCTTCTGCTTCGCAATGGAGTCAAAGCACGTCCCTGGAAAGCCAATGCAAACTGGGCAAAGTCCTCTGCTTCGCAATGGAGTCGAAGCATGACCCTAGAAAACCATTACAATCTGGGCAAAGTCCTCTACTTCATGATGGATTCGAAGCACGTCCCTGGAGAACATCAAACCAATTCGGGTAAGATCCTATGCTTCGTAATAGAGTCGAAGTAAGTCCCTGAAGAATCAAATCAACCTGGGCAAGACCGCTATTTCGTAAAACAACCGAGACAAGTCCCTGCAAACATCAAAGCTAGTAGACACAGGAAGAGCCACCAGGTAGGTCCTCTTCTCCTTCTCACCGTGCTCCATATCGCGGGACCAAACTCGAATCGGGCACAAGCACCCGTTCAAGTTGACTTTGGTCATGCGAGGGGCAGCCTGTGAGCACGGATTTTTTCCGACCTCGGTGATGAAAGCCATTATTACCTTTTTCATGGATAAATGTGAAGCGGATTCGGAATGACCGGGATGACGTCAGAAATATCTCAGGTGACCCGAATGTGTGTGACAAGTCTTGGTACGGAACCCCAAAGGAATTCAAGTGGGTATTTAAGAGAATAAAAAAAAAGAACGAAAAATAAGCAAAATAGGCTAATCTGGTCACTACAGTCGCGCAGCTGTAGTCCATTACAGCCGCGCAGCTGTAATCATCAGATTTTCTTTTTTGTTCAAAATCAGCATTTAATCCGGATTTTTAACCTAAATAGGACATATAAAATGATTATGACCGGGATTAGGGTTAGACAACAGAGACAGAACATAGAGAATTGAGAGAATTGAAAGAAAACACAGCCACACTTAGAGTTCTTGAAAGAAAAAGATTGAAATTAAGTGTTTCAATCCAAATAATAAAAAACCTTAACAAAATCTGTAGAACAATTATAATTTTAAGAGAACTAGTTTTCTAGGGGTGTTTCTAGACTTTAATCATTCATTCGATTTCATTCGGGGTTCCGCTCGGGCTTCAGAGATCGCACACGCTTTTGGGTTGTTCATGATTACAAGGTGTTTCCCAGCATCGGAATCCATCCCTGGTGGTCTAAAGCACTAGAACACAAACAAGGTATATTCTGAGAGGTCTTTAAAATCCTTTTTAACTCATTGTGGGTGCTATTTGTTGGTGTTTTTGAGTTTTTTATGATTTTGGAAGTGATTATGGTTACAACCGCCCCACCTAATTATTATAGCCATGCGGCTGTAACCTATAGTGGTGCAGTTGTAATCTACGGGGCGCAGCTGTAGCTTATAGGGGTGCGGCTGTAATGTCCTATAGTGGCACGACTGTAATGCGCTATAGGGGTGCGACTATAATCTACAGCCGAGCGGTTGTAACTTATAGAGGCGCGGCTGTAATCTTCAGGGGCAGAAGCTCCAAATGCCCCAATCGATCGATAACGCTTCTGTTTTCCAATTAAATGTGTTTTTCATGTTTATTATTAGTCCAATTACATCCATGTATGGTTACATTCCCGGTTTTCTGATTTTTAATTGATGGATGTAATTTTGAGTTTAGTAATTTCGGGTGATTAGGGATTTTCGGATTTGTTCCGATCCGTTTCGGATCCCTTTCGTTGAATTTAGTGTGTTTCCAGAAATCCCAAATTGCCCAAAATCGATAAACTTGTAAAACGATTTTCAAAAACGAGAAAAGAAGGCCGGATTAAAATTCTGGAGCACTACAGCCACACGGCTATAGGCGTTACAGCCGCCCCAGCCACTACAATGGCGTGGCTATAACCTACAGGGGCGCGGCTGTAGTTCAGGAGGCAGAATTATAGTTTTACCCTTTTGGGCCCCAAACTTGTAATTTTACATCTTTTTCCTATTCAAAACTGAATTTTAGCGTGTTTACATTCTTTTGAGATCCTAGATGGATGTTTAATTTAGGCTCACTCACGAACGGGGCCTCGGGTCCCGGGATATCCAACCCGCTAAAAGTTGGAAAATGCATGTAAAATGAGCCAAATGGTTTTCAAAATTGGTTTTTCATCCATAAAACCTACTGGGCGTTTCAAAAACTATTTTCCAGGTTTAACCGGGCTAACCGATCGGGTCGACCCGGATACCCCCTTAAATGCATAACCCCGCTTCCTAAAATACCCCTATTCTGTCCTATATGAGTCCTTGGTGTGTTTTATTTATTTGTGCTTACCGTATTTGGATACAGCTTTTATTTTTCTTTATTTTTATTTTTGGATGTATTTTATAGATTAAATCGTGTATCTAGGCGATTGTACTTTTTAGATTTTCATGTATTATAGGCAGTTGTAATGGTGAGGATGAGAGCTTTTTCTTTTTTCTGTTGTATAATTTGGCCTCTACTTTACTTTTCTCGCACTTTTACTTTTCTACATTTTATTTTGGATTTATATTTATGTCATATGAATGAGCATTAACTAAAAATAAAAAGAAGATAAAATGAGTAGAATTAAGTGAATGCAACATTACATTATGAAATAATAATTGAAAATAAGTGAGGATTAGTAGATTTGTTGCCCGAACCTTGAATCTCTGAATTAGGTACCGCATCTACACTTGGTAGGGACCTGTACCAGAATTTCCAGGATGAGTTGATCCGGGTGGCGACTCTGTATCTAATTTTGAAATTTAGGTTTCGAGATCTTTAAGTTCAAATTGGAATTTTCTAAAAACCTATTTTTCCAAAATTCACACTTCCAATTAAGTTTTCTACAAAAGGGTTTTTCCAATAAAATGAAAGATTTTCTTAAGAAAGATTAAAGACCCATTTTCAAACCATATCATCACACTTTAAGAAGAAAGTCGCCGGCTCCTGCTTCACCGCGCGTTCCGTAAAAACGTCATCCGCTCACACTAAATCTTTGGAAGGTATAAGAGTCCTCACCTGGTTTCGACTATACCTAAATTTACTAGTTGAGCTAAGCCAGGTGACGACTCTTATACTTTCTTTGAGATCTCGGTTTGAAATCTTTCATGGATATTATTTTCCAAAATGAATTTCATACTATAATAATTATTATATGAAGAAAAACTAATAAAAATTCCTCGATTCGCTTCGCCGCATTTCCTATATGAAATCATCATCCACTCATAGTGGCGACTCTGCTGGGGATTTCTTTTAAAAAGTTTTTTTTCAAAACTTAAAAGATTTTGACGAGCATTGAACATATGTATTTAAAATAGCTTCAACAAACCTTTTGTAGCATTTTATGTGCATTGCATATTGGCTAAATTTGAACATTAGGTTAAGGTACCATTATTAGCCTGGTGAACTGTTGAAGTGCCGCCTACGTTCCATTAGGTCGTAGGAACACAGATATGGAACACCACCCATAGCCTCATACTAACCTCTTCGTCTATACCCTTGAGTGGGGAGAGGTGAGGAGTATATTTTGCTATAGGAACCTTGATGTTATCTTGGACTTTGGCGAAACTCATATAGATAGTCGTAGTAATTTTCACTAGGATACTGAAATGATACGTGTGATATATGTAGTTCTGCCTTTATCATCCCTTGTTAATGATTAAAGAGAACCTCACTTAGGACTTGGTTAGAATATTGACTATTTGACCACGTGGATAAATAAGGTCAGAAATTTGCATTCGCATGCTACATGTTACATGCTTCATTTTCTGTACCATATCATTGTAATCATTTTGTCATGCACATATTGTATTAACTCTGTATATCGCTTATTGATGCTAACCCACTATTTTTGTACAGCCATAGTCATTAATTTTCATGTGTGCATTCACCATTGACATGTCCATTTTGTGTGACATTTACACTAACAATTTTCAATGCATTCATATTCACGTGTCATTTATACATACACATTCTTCTTCGACCACACGGTTGTCAGGAGAAATCCACACTCCTTAAAAAAATTTTAAAAAAAATAAAAAAACACCTTTAGCTAGTATCCAAAATCGAAAAGGAAAGCCAAAACTAAAATCCTTCAAAAGCCCCTAAAAAACATAAAAATGCATTTTTGAGGGCCTAAACGAGGAATTTGGCCGAAAAGCGACGTAGGACAATAGCAAAGCTTTTGATTTTTGATACTTGGCTCGTTTCCAATGAATATAGGGACTTTAAGCTTGCTAGAATTACCATTGTGCCACTTGCCCAAACACATTAAATCTTGCTCCTTGACTATGTCATATACGCGCTAACCTCTTCTTGTGTAGCCATCATGCATTACATCGTGTGACATTCATATAAACTCTTTTGTACATCCAAGCATTCACTTATGAGACATGCATTCATGCTAATATTTTCTTAAGGATCCATATGCATCATATCACATACACTTCATCTACCCTGTGCAGCCATATATATCATTTTGTGGGTATTTACCTCATTTGTACACTTTATTGTATGACATCCATATTAACTTTTCTTATGCAGCCATATGCATTTGTTTCCCATATGCATCCATACCATCAATATACTTCATTTCGTGTGCCACACACGTGTTTTCATTCTTTCAAGCACATACTATACAAATTTGAATACCATTTATGCACACATGCTTTTATGTTATTCTCATAGTATACATGCATTACCATAACATTTTGCAACATATGCACGCCTTCATATCGCTTTTCATGTGATATACACACACTTATCACTTTGTGTAACACATACAAACACTTTCACATCATTTTTGTACATGCTTTCATACCATTTTTTATGATATATACATGCACTTCTACATCTCGTCACATACCATACGTACATTCTCATTTCATGTACATGCGCATGTTCACATATCATTTCATGTGTTGTGCACATATTCTTGTGTTATTACATGCATGCTTACTCTCTCATATTTTCATGTGATATACACATGCTCCTATACATCGCGTGTTGGAATACACACTTCCATGTCATTTTGTAAGGTATACACACACTTTCACAACATTTTGTATGACCCATACACATCTTCATTGGATCGCATGATATGTAAGCATTTCCATAACATTACGTGATGCATCTCTCTGTCATTTTCATATGATGTACATATAATCGTATGCAATTGGGTTGTAATATTTTATCTTCCTGGATTCATTTATATTTCATAATTTATTTATATTTTTGTGTGAGCATTTAGTGTAAATAAAAATTGAAATCATTTTTAGAAAATAGAAAAGGCACAATTCGGACAGTTAATAACCATTTTAAACAAGATAGAAATAGGTAGTTTATTTAGATTCGAATCTCCGATTGAAAGGTATGGTGAATTCTATTTGGTTTGGCTATACCGTAATTTCCCGGTTGAGCTAAACCGGGTGGCGACTCTTGTCACTTTTGGTGAGATTATTCAATTTCGAATATTTTCTCACTATTTTCCAAAACCCATTTTCACTTTCATTAAAACCCCCGGCCCTGTCTCGTTACCCGTAATTTAACTTAAAAGGATCATCTGCTCACAGTGGCGACTCTACTGGGGAGGAATGATTTTATAAAAATGTAAAGATAAACACTGAAAATGTCTTGTTTAAAATGGTTTAGACTTCTCTGGTTTATGCCTTTTATGGCATTTCATTTAGAAATACTGTGCACATACGCTTTTAAGGTGCCTTTATAAACCCCGATGTATTATTGAAGTGTCACCTAAGTTCTGTTAGGTCTTAGGGATGCACATTTGGTACATCACTCATAGCCTAATACGAACTCCTTCATTTGGACCCTTAAGTAGGGAGAAGTGAAGAGTATATTCTGCAGCGGGAACCTCAATGTTAACCCAAAACTTTTAACTTTGACCCATGTAGATCGCCATAGTAATCTTCCTTAGGATAACCGAAATATAAATTGCTTTGGCTACTTTGAGTGAAATGTATTTTTTGCCCCCTGTTGGTGATAAATAAGCCAATTCCTAGGAAAGATTTGTGTTGACCAAACATGGAGATACAAGGTTAGAAGGGTGTGCATCCGTGCATGCACTAATAATATGTTCCCTGTGCAGTACATCACGTAAATTTTCATTTTCATCATTTAAAACATAAATACAAATTCAACAATTTTGTATGTACATTCTTCATTAATCCATTTTTGTGCAGCTATGTTATCGTGTGTCATTCATTTTTAATAAATCATACATTCCATAATCATGTTGAATGTTATTCATTAATCCTTTATGCAACCATATACATTGTGTGGTCTAAAAGCATAATAGTTTGAAATTTTAAAAAAATTCATGCATAAATTTCTATGTATTTGCCATATAAAATTTTGTACACAAAGGTTGTGCACATTTCATCAAATTCATGTATATATTTTCTATGCATTTTCATATAAATCCCTATATGTAAAGGTTGTGTACATTTTCACCTAAAACTCATGCATAAACTTTTATGCATATTTAATGAAACTCTACATAAAACCATATTGCATAAATTTCTATGGATTTCACATATAAAATCCATGTATAAATTTCTATACACATTTCATAAAACCATATTGCATAAATTTTTATGCATTTTCTTATACGCATAGTTCTGTGTACAAATTCCATAAAACCAATTGCATAAATTTCTATGCATTTTCATGTACATAAAGTTCTGTGTACTGATTTCACAAAACCATATGCATAAATTCCTATGCATGTTTTATCTAAAAATCATATATAAGTTTCTATACATCTTTGGCAAGGTGTCTGCATAAATTTTTATGCATTCTCAGTGCTAAACCAATTGCATAAAGCATTTTCATATGCACAAAGTTCTGTGAACTACTTTCATAAAACCAATTGCATAAATTTCTATATATTTTCCTACACATAAAGGTTGTGTACTTATTCCGCAGAACTAATTGCATAAATTTCTATGCATTTTCCTGTACACAAAGTTCTGTGTACTTATTTCATAAAGCCAATTGCATAAAGTTCTATGAATTTTCCTATACACAAAGGTTGTGTACTTATTCCACAAAACCAATTGCATAAATTTCTATACATTTTCCTATACGCAAAGTTCTGTGTACACATTCCACAAAAAACAATTGCATAAATTTCTATGCATTTTTATGTACACAAAAGTCTATGTACTTATTTCACTAAACCAATTACATAAATTTCTATGCATTTTCATATACACAAAGCTGTATATACGTAAAACCATATGCACTGTCATTCATATTGCATCACATTTGTTATGTCATGCATCATACAACAATTATCATCACATATCATACATACATTCATGTTATAGACCATACATGTTTTGATGTGCTGTTCATATGCATATGCTAAGGCATTAACATTTCATGTTTAAATTTAATAGTTCCTTTGTGGAAGAGACCACCCAATAAATGACTTGTCAGGAAAAGCGTTGAAGGGATTTTCTATTATCAGGTGAAGAGTTCAGTAGGTATCAGAGGAAGGAAAGCAAGGTTAAGAACAGCCATAATTGAAAAGGGCAGTGCATCTGAACCATTAATTGAGAAGTCAGAAGGGTTTTTGGTGGGTTCTATTTTATTTCAATCAGACAATGACATATAGACAATTAAAAGTGTTGAAATGGAAGCTCTTGGTACACCTAGTATAGTTGATGTTCTCAGGGAATATATGTTCTCTCAGGATTTTCGTGATATCCTGAAGGAGGAACTGAAAGATGTTGTGAGGGAGGATGTATAGTGCTTTAAAAAGTGGCAAGGCTTCTGAATAATCTGGATCTAAAGATGAATAGTCTGGTCCTAAGGATGATCTTAGTGCTGAAAGGGTACGTCGAGGGGAAGCTGAGATGGAAAAGAAGATGAAAGCAAAGTATGCTGAAATGGATGAAGTGATTTCTGAAATGAAAAAGAAAGCCAATGTCACTTTAAAGAACTATCTAGATATGGATACCATGATAAGTTAGGGGATTAAGAGGTTTTTTGTGGGTGTCCAAATGCCCAAGATATCTATATACAAAAGGGTTAGTTCACCAACAGCTCACATCAACCAATATGTTCACGTGATGTTGACTGGTGGTGCAACAAAGTAGCAGTTGATTAATCTCTTTTCAACCTTTTGGAGGAGGGTGCCTTATCTTGGTATAATTCATTGCCAAAAGAGACCCAACTAGATTGGGAAAGTCTTTCTGCAGCCTTCATAAAGTACTACAGTTTTAATATAAAGATTTAGGTGAAGTTGCAAGATCTGGAAAGGATAAAGCAAAAGCTAAATGAATCCTTTGATAAGTACTATAGTAGGTGGATAGCTAAGATGATTTAGTTAAAGAATCGGGTTGATAAGGATGAATTTGTTCTGAATTTGATTACTAGTGGTAGGGATGTCTATGGAGAAGCAATGAAGTTTCAAGAGTTTAGTACTCTTGAAGATGTCTACAAGATGGCAAGTTGTATTAAGATGGATGAATTTGATAATAAACAATTACCAAGTTATAGAGGTTGAAGTTATAGCTCAAGGTATAAAGTTGCAGGTTCATCTAGTATGGGCAGCAGCAGTTCTGGTTCTACGAGTAAAAGTTCACAACCAACAGCTAAGACACATCATGTTGAGGTGGCTATAGTGTCTAAACAACGTGAGCAAGAAAGGAGATTTGGAAACTTGGGGATTTCTCCCTGGGTTATGTCTTTGTCCTAGATTTTTGCCAAATGTAAAAACAGAGGTATGCTATCTTCATTAAAGCCATTTGAAAAGCCTATTGAAGAGGATAAAGACAATTTATGTACCTATTATGTGGTGGTTGGTCATAGAACAAACAATTGTTACAAACTAAGGGATGTGATACAGAAATTGATTTATGAAAGAAGCATACAGGAACCTATAAAACCAAGTACCAGAACTAATCCATTACCCCAATTTGAGAAGCAGGTCAACATGGTTCAATATGGTCTTTTGCCTAATTTTGTGTTTGAATAGATTTATAGGCGAATCCCAACGTTAGATCAGTGGGAGTAAGTAAAGTTCAGACAAAAGATAGTGGACTAGTGAGTCAGAAGCAGAAGGAATCATGGCCAATTAGTTTGAATGATCTTGATTCTGATGATGAATATGTAGAGTATATCTTAAATTCTATGTTAATAAAGCCAACAGTAAAGCCAGTTTCAGAGGAAGTTAGAAATGTTACAAGAAGCAGGAAGGTTTATGGGTCTTCTTTACAGTCAGTTGTTCCACAGAATGATAAAGTACCATTGAATGGTTCAAGCTGTTTAGCATCACTAGAAGAGGTTTAGAAAGAGGATATGGTTATCTCTCAGTTGAAAAGGACTCCAACAAAGGTTAGTCTGTGGCACTTACTTCTAGTATCAAAAGAGCATATAGTTACTCTTATAAAGAAGTTGTTAGAGATTGAGGTATCACCAATTACCTCGCCAGAAACAATGTGTTGCATGCTACATAAAGTTGAGAATGCTAATCCAGATATTGTGTTTACTGTGAAAGATCTATCAGAAGAAGGGAAAAGTCACAACAAGGCCATTTATGTGAGGGCCAACATCCGAGACAAAGTCATGCCATGTGTTATGGTTGATGATAGATCAGCTTTTTAAACATTTTTCCTTGGAACATATTTCCTCATCTGGGTGTGAGCGGATGACTTTTTTAATATACGAAATGCTGCAAAGCGAACTGGGGAGTTTTTGGTACTTGTAGTTTTATTTTATAATTATCACACGAAATTCATTTTTGGAAACCAAATAAAGGCCACTATACCTTCTAGAGATCTAGGTCCAGACGAGTTAGTTACTTGTTATCTAATTAAAATACATGTTTCAACAATCAAATTATAGCATTTTACGAACTAATTTGATTTTATTTTAGAGCATATGGCGTTCATGCAAAATGCAAGAAGCGATGAATAAATTAACTATTACAACCATATCGAATCACATAAGCTATCCTAAGGGATACATATAATCAAATGGAGAAGGGGATACAACCACCTAAAATACACATTTTCATCTATCAAGATAGTAAAATCCTAACATACATCTAATCCTGCAAAACAGAGGTCAGTACACGAATAATCGCATATAAGACTCAATCAAGATAGCATAGGATAATAAATGAGATGGGGTCATACATTTAGAGAGGATAGCCAGAGAGACTCGATAAATCTCACTGACTAGACCTAAAAAACATTTTGAAACGTCCATATGCTAATTTTTAAAAAAGGGGTTTTGAAAACAGTACTTTACGATTAATTATTTAACATGGCAAGTGACTCGGATATCAAGAAACTAGATTTTGATCATATTCTATTCTAATACATGCTTCTGGAATGTAAATCTAAGGTTCAATGGTCATGAGATGCATATAGATTTTTAGTGATTCTATCTAGAAATAAAACCCTCACAGGTGTTGAGATATCAACCGTGCGGCTGTATATTTACACCTGTGCGGATGTCAATTCAAGACCCCTGAAGATTTTTGAACCACAAGCTTTTGCGGTTTTGTTTTAAGAACAAACAGTTGTGCGACTATAACTGCAATAGCTGTGTGGCTATAACTACAGTCGTGCAGCTGTTGCGACGGTTGCTAGGTTTAGTTCTCAGCCCAAAAGCAAAACAACAGAGTGTCTCTAAAAATAATGCAAATGATGCCCAAATACAGCATAAACAAGTTAAATGCTTAGGTCTCTCAAATATTTACCCACTATAGCATGGATCCACAGCTTTAGGAGGTGAAAATCTTTAAGAAAAAGCTTTGGTTCTAACTCGAACTCCGAGTTCTAGAAAAGGCCTCAAGCTCTGAAACTTAAGGTTTTGGTGCCCAAATTAGTCTCTAAACCTATTAGATGTCTTAGTGAGATGTTTTCTTATGGTTTCTAACCGATTTTAAGCTTAGAAACAGAGATCGAAGATGGAAAATTAGAGGAAAAGCATAATTTTTCTTTTTTTTCTCCCTTTTGCTTCCTCTTTCTCTCTCTAAAAGTTACCAACCTTTATTCTAGAAATTAAAGGCCTTTTATAGGCAAAAATGGAGATTTTTCTTGTAGAATCGGCCCAAAAAATTAAAAAAAATATATTTCCAAGAAGAAGAGTCACGATTTCTACAAGAGAACAACAGTCGTGCGACTGATGAAGCAATAGCCGTTTGGCTAATGGTGCATCAGTCGTGTGGCTGTTGTTCCTAGGCATCATCCTTTTCGTTTGGGGAAATGCCCCGAGGCTTGAAGTTTGGTCAGCCGGAGCTTTGATCTTGAATTGACTTTGACTTCTGTGATTGTGGAAAGCTATAAAAGCAAATAAACAACTCAATCATCATCAAAACTGGGGATGAAAATTCCGCGCTCGCACTGGGTTTAAACGAGGTGTTGGTATGCCCTAGATCTAGGGCATTGTAATCTTGTATTTTGTATTGTACATTAAGACTCTATGTATATATATATAGTTCATTTATATCTTGTGCTATAACATGAATAGAGTATCCATTGATTGATAATCATAAAACAAATTCCAAGTCTATTCTAATCGTGGGAACAAATAGAATCACAGACTTGTATATTTGATGACTATATGGTAGTTCTTAACTAGCCATAGTACTTATATAGTAAGTCATGAATATAGGTACATGTCTTTGACATGGGACTAGATCGATCCATACAAGAAAGCCACATGGTTGTCACGTCATAGGTCTTTCTTGAGTAGGTCTCTTTTGTCCTCAAACCAGATTTCATTATAGTATCAATATGGAATCTGTTTCACTTTGACATACGCCTAACAGGTCTGTAAAAGGATGCTAAATACGGGTATGATTGGATGGACTGGTGAACATTTTGATATTAATGATGAAGTGATGGAATTGCCACTCGGGTAACACCGAGATGATATCACTGGCCACTTGATTAGTGGAACTGATAAGTGTATGGCCATACCCAAATAAGTTGGTAGCTTATTTGATTAATTAGTCAACTCAAGATCAAGAAATATAATAAACAGTAGAAGAGGATGACAGACACCATGCCTTTTGTTTATTCATATCGATATCGTTAATCAAAGGACACTGCGAAATTACTACTAGGTCAGTGTCTTCTAAAGACTGCTGCATCTCTATCTTAATTAGGGGCTATAACGGTTTGCTAGAACCCACTTACAGTCTGTGGACCTTGTGCCTACTGCCAACATAAAGACAGACCTATAGGATCGTGCACATAGATCAACTAAGCCAGAACTTATAGTAATTGTACATGTAATGTACATTGGGAGGAATTCGTTAATTAATTAGTTGACATTTGGTGTCAAGGTAATTAATTAATATTGTATTGATTTTATTTAATAAATAAGTTTACATAATGTAATTAATTAAATTGTCAATTAATTGAATTACATAAAGTAAAAACTTAATTAAATTATTTTTCTAAGTAGGAAAATTAAATACACGTATTGTATTTTCTTAAGTGTGGTTTAATTTTAATTTAGGGGTAATTAAATTCAGACTATAAACTTTTAATAAAAAGTTTATTTATGTAATTATAATCTTAGTGAGTTTAGGTTTAATTAATCTAGTCAAAACCTAATAAGACAAGGAGTCTATATAAGGGCACACTTAAGAATAGAAATCAGCCCTAACCCTAATATTTAAGCTGTAAATTTCAGCCCCCTTAGAGAATTTTACAGCTGTAATTTTCCATTTCTCCGCTTCTTCGGCTAGCACCAGTTCCCGCTCAATAGTCGGTCATGCACCAGACTTTGGAGGTCGCTTAAAAAGCCCATTCTGCAGCAGTCTTTAGAAGAGACGGATTTGGTGAGTGAATCTCTCTTGATTCAAAGTTGATTTTATTTCAATCAATGGTAATTAGACACGATAAGTGGATTCTAGGAAAATTTTAAACGGTGTAATTCTGCTGCGCCATGTTATTTTTGCAATGACGAATCCCAACAGTGGTATTATAGCCTAGGTTTTGTCCAAGCATGAGAAACATACTAGATCTATAGGGATTAGGCCCATGCCTAGTTGGAACTAGTGCAAGTAGGAGATTGTTGGGTATGCCCTAGTCCCGAGGCATTGGTCCTCGTTTTGTGTTATACATTTTCTACCTTGTTATGAGATTTATGTATTTTACAATTTGTGCCAATGAATTAATCTATTTATTATATACCTTGTGCAATGTTATAAATAGAGTATCCAATGGACATATCCATATCCATGTTGACAAGTATCATGCACTTGGCAGTAAGACTATGGATAGGGACAACGATATAACCATAAAGTTATCTGTAGTCTGTTCCAGTCATGGGAATGAATGGGACTAAAGATATCATAAGCTTGATTGTAATGCGATGTCTTATCGGCCATTGGACATGGAATGTCAACTAAGTTCATAAGTGCATGCAAAGGGGCATGGTACTGGATATATCCACTAAACGAGAAATCCACATGGTATAGTATCACAAGTGATTCTCATGTAGAACTTGTATAGATCTTTTGACCTGGCCATATCATGGTGTTGCATGTGAAGTGACACACTTTGGTGTACGCCTAAAGGGCATGCAATAGGGTGCCAAGTATGGATACGTTCAGGTGTGTCAGTAAACATGGTAGGACTATGAATATAAAGACGGGAATGACACTCAGTAGTCCACTAAGGAGATATCACCGGCCACTTGATGAATGCAACTGATAAGAGTGTGGCCACACCCAAACAAGTTGGAACTTGTTTGTGAACATTAATTAATTCGGGATCAAGTTACTGTTCGGACACAAAAGAGGGTGATTATTCCATGCCTCTGTGTTGGACACCGATATCAATGACATGTGATATATAAGTTTAAACTACAGGGTTTCAATTTCAATTGGACTGTTATCTCCGTCTTAATTAGGGGCTGCAGTGGCTTGCTAGAGCTTGCTTACAGTCTGTGGACCATAGGCCCACTGCCAACATAAAGACGGGCCCACAAGATCGTACACATTGAACGTCTGAGCTTAAACTTAACGGATCAACCGTATACTTGGAGTATACCAACAAGAAAGAGAGGATTTTATTGATTATATTATATAGATCAATTGGATTGATCAAAATAATATAATTAATGTTTGTATTCGGTTTCTTATAATTAATTCAAATGAATTAATGTAAGATATTATTTCCTATGTGGAAATATTTCATATGTATAGGTTTACATGTATTAATTTTATGAAAAGTCTAATTTTAATTTCTAGATTAAATTAATTGGTCAAATTAATTTTAATTTGAAATGGCATGTAATATATTATATGGTATAATATATTCACATACATAAAAGATTAAAATTAACTTTGCAATTAAAACTAAACCTATAACAATTAATTTCAGACTTTGGCTTTAGTGAGTAAAAGCCCCAGATGAAATTAAAACCCTAAAACCTAAATTCCACAAAGTGGAATTAGGCAAAAAGGGTTTTAATTACTGCTGTAATTTTTGGCCAAGGGTGACTTCCAAGTCAAAAAATTGTAGTCCCATTTTTCCTCTCTTCCGATGATCCGACGCTAGCACGGGTTCTCGCTCCGCAGCCATCTCTGAAAGAGATATTCCTGGTAAGAATCTAATTTTCTCATTTCAATTTTGTTGTTTTGATTTTCACATCAATTGCTCCTGGGTCATAGATTTGAGAAAACGATCTAAGCTTCCACTTTATTCAGACGTTTTACAATGAAAAATCCCAACAGAACAAACATCTTCTCAGGTACATTGACAAGAACAGGCTTTGCTTGTTCAGGATCAGCCTTTTCATCAATTTGAGCAATTTCATCTACTTGTTATGGTTTCTTTTCAGTTTGAACACCCTCTATTGTGGTTGTTTTCTTTTTCGGATTTAGTAGTTCTTTTCCATTTCTCAAGGTGATTGCTTGCACTTCCTCCTTAAGATTTGGTTCAGTCTTACTTGGAAGGACTCCTTTGTTCTTTAGTTGCCCCACATTGGACAATTGATGGATCTGAGTCTCCAAGTTCTTGATAAAGCTTCATGTTTCCAGCATGAACTGCATCATCATATCCTCAAGGTTGGGCTTTCTTTTTTATCTCTGTTAAATAGTCTGCTAGAAATGTTGTTTACTATTATGCTGATTGTTCTGTGCATTTAGCTGTAGGAATGGTGGTTGAGCTTTCTTTTTAGGTTGTTGTGACCATGAGAAATTTGGATTATTACTCCAACCAGAATTGTATGTGTTGGAAAATGGATTGAACTGACCCCTCTGTTTTTTGCACAAAGTCACATTGTTCCATGCTAGAACTCACCATTCGTCTGCCTGTATAGTTAACTGTTCTATGATTTCCTTCACAAAAGTCACACTCAATAGTGTAAACATTTTGAACAAAGGCTTTATTGCTCAGTATCAACTTGGATAGTTGTTCTAGCATACCACTTATAAAAAGCTTCAGCTTGCAAGAAATCAGAAATTTTCCCACCATCTTCTCTCACTGAATCCCACTTGTAGCTTGTATTCACCAATCTTTTAATAAACTCATAAAGTGCTTCTAATTCTAGCTCCTTCGAGTCTTCATTTGTAATGGATTATATTTGGATCTTACAAGCATTTGTCAATCCAATGTAAAAATTTTGAATTTGCATCCACATAGGAATGCCATAGTTTGGAGCTTTTCGCAACAAATCCTTATATCGCTCCTAAGCTTCAGACAAGGATTGCTCACTTTCTTAAGAAAAATGAGTTACCTCATTTCTCAACTTAATGGCTAACCTTCGAGGGAAATACTTGGTTAAAAATACATTAGCCATATTGTGAGCGCGGGATTTTTATCCCACAGTTCCAATGATGTTTACTTCTATAGCTTTTCATAGAAGCTCCCGACCAACAGAACTTCAATCCTCGGATCATTTCTAGGATGAAGAGAAAGGCTATCCCAGATCAACAACCGCACAACTGTAGTTAATAGCTGCACGGTTGTCGTGTTAATAGCCGCACCGCTATCGACTTGTGACTCGCATGGGTCTCGTTCTTTGACAGAATCGTGACTTTTCTTCTTGAAAATGATTTTTTTAATTTTTTTTAGGTAGATTCTATAATAAAAAGCCATCTTCTACCTATATAAACATCACTAGAATCAGAATTAACGGGTTAGCAAATTGTATCTAGAGAAAGGGGAAGAAAAAGAAAGAAAAGGAAAAGGAAAACCAAACTTTTCCTTTAATTTTCATCTTCAATCCTTATTTTTAGGCTTAAATTCGGCTAGAAATCTTAGGTAAATACTTCACTAGAGTTTTTAATAGAATTAGAGACTAATCTAGACACCAAAACCATAACATTCGGAGCTTGAAACCATTTTCAAAGCTTGAAGTTCAGGTGTTCAATCGAAACCTCCTTTGAAAGATTTTTGCTTCCTAAAGCTATGGATCCACGCTAAATATCTAAGAAACCAAAGCATTTGACTTGTTTATGCTGTATTTTGGCATCATTTGCCTCATTTTAAAAACTGCTCTATTTTTGGGTTCGGGTTTGAGAACCAGAGTGGAGCGGATGTCGCAATAGCCACATGACTATAGTTATAGTCGTACAACTGTAACCGCATCAGCCACACGGCTATGGTTCCTAGAACAGAACTATGAAGCTAAAAATTTTGAAATTTAACTCTGGTCATGAAGTGACACCTGCACGAGTGTAAATATACAGTCGCACTGCTGTTGTCTCAACATCCGCGGGGGTTTCAGCTCAGGACAGAATCACCAAAAACCGATTTCTGTATATTTCATGATATTTGAACCTTAGATTTACATTCTAGAAGCATGTATTATACCAGAACAATGATAAACACCTAGTTTTTTGAAATCTGACTCAGTTGCCATGCTAAATAATTAATCAGTAAAACCGTTTTCAAAATCGTTTTCTCAAAAACTAATACAAGGATGTTTCAAAATGTTTTCTAGGTCTAGTCAATGAGATTAATCGAGTGTCTTAGGCTATCACCTCCAAATGCATAATCTTGACTCATTTATTATCTCATTCTATTGTGGTTGAGTCCTAAGTGATATTATTCGTGTACTAGCATCTGTTTTACAAGATTAAATATATGTTTAAGGTTATTTATATATTAGATGAACTCGTGTATTTTAGGCAATTATATTCTTTGCATGTAAACAATTACATGACTCGTCCGGACCTAGATATCTGGAAGGTATAGCGGCTCTCACCTGGTTTCGACTATACCTAAATTTCCCGGTTGAGCTGAGCCAGGTGGAGACTCCTATATCTTCTTCGAGATTTTAGTCTCGAATCTTTTATGAATACTATTTTCCAAAATGAACTTCATATCATAATTATTATACAATAAAACAAAAATTATGAAAAATCCACTGCGTATATCAAAAACATCGTCCGCCAACACATATCATTGCATATGTTATGGATCTCGGTTGTAAATGCTTAAACCAAATGCTTGCCTTATCTCTTAAGGAAAAAGGAAAGAGCTTTAGTCTAATAACATCATCAGACACACCACGATTTGTTTAAAAAGTGTTACACATGTTAACAAAGTCTTGGATGTATGCATTTAGATCTTCTTTTGGTAACCCTCCAAATTGCACCATGGCTTGTAGCATTTGGGTCATAGAGGCTTTGATTTCAAAGAGGTTGTTCCTTTGATCAAGTATCACTATGCAAGAAGGTTTATAATACTCCTTCAATCTCTGCCTTGGTGGAGGTTGAACATCCTCCACGTTGTTCTCTTCCTGTCATTTTGAATTTCCATCATCTCCTCGTGGCTATTCTCTAACTAGTAGTTGTCGTTCTTCCATCCTCTACCTTAGTCTTGCTCTTCGGGTTGCTTCACTTCTCTGTCTATAAGTTCATTCTATTTTTGGATGTACTTGAAGATCGGCTATGTGCATAAGCTATAGTAACAAATAGAACAATTTCACACACAAACAAACAGGTTAAACCCCTAACTATTTTAAACAAAAATGCAAAAACTTTAATACTTTTGTAAAATCTCTTCCCTGACAACGGTTCCAAAAACTCATTACCCCTAAAATGACACTAATAAGTGCACTAGGTCCACAAGTAGTAAAGAGTAAGTATAGTGTTGTATCCACAGGGAAGAGAGCAAGTTAAAGTTGCTATCTTTTTGTATAAAATTGTTGGTGCTTTAAAAAAGTAACCTCTTTTAAACAAAAATCCAAAAACTTTAATACTTTTTTAAAATCTCTTCCCCGGCAAAGGCTGCAAAAACTCATTGTTCCTAAAATGACACTAGCAAGTGCATTAGGTCCATAAGTAGTAAAGAGTAAGTAAAGTATCATACCCACAGGGAAGAGAGCAAGTTAAAGTTGCTCTCTTTTTGCATAAAACCATTGGTGCTTTCAAAAATTAACCTCTTTTTATAATAGATTTTGTAAGGATTTTATACTAAAATTGGTAAAGAAGACAAAAAGTACATACTTAAGCAAAGGAAAAAGTAAGTTGCATAAAAATGGTAACTCTGACTCAATAAAAAAAAGAACAGGTTAAAGCAACAACCAATTTGATAATTGAATAAAGTTAACTCCTTTTTTTAATGAATAGTAGTTAAAAACATAGATCTAGGATTTCTCTTACTAAAATTATCAAGGCCAAGTCTTATTGCATCAAGCATTTTTTAAAAACTTATTAACTAAGTCTCCTTACATTAACTCATTTTTAAGCATTAAGTTTAAGAGAGCATTTCAGCATATATTTCATATATGTAAAAACCCGTAGCATGTGATTTTTCAAGTCTCCTACCAATATGTGTTTAATGGACTTTTGGTTTCATGCATCAAGTCTCCTTGCATGCATTCAACTAAAATATGAACAGCTCGATTTTATATAGCATAAAGAACTCTATTAAACAATCAACAAAAGATTCATTCATTCATAATTTAAAAAGAGTAACATACAGCTACGAGCTTAAGGTGGGCTTCAACCTGAGAACTGACTACTCTCCAGTTGACATAGTAAAGCATTACGAAAAATAAAGAGAATAAGAAAAGACAGAGAAAATTAGGTGAAAATATATGATCTCCTCTTACTGGCCTTTTATATAGCCCTCCAACAAAAGGTAATGCCCTAGGGTTACTAGAAATTAAAGGCATAGATTGTGTTCAGTACTAAGAGCAAACTAAAATTTGTCCATTGATTACAAAAATATGCCAAAAATAGAAAATGAAATCTCAACTTGTAAAGCACTTTGACCGGTTCCTCTCCTGACATGTAATAAGCCTAGCCCATCCAAGTGATTTTGGGCTCTTGAGAGTAGCTTCTGGCCCAGAGAGCATGCTGCAAGAAAAATAACTTACATTTAGATTTTAGGCCTTATTATGCATCAATTTATCTCCCAAATATTTAGAAATATACCTAAATCAATAGGTATAAATCTCACTCACCTGTATCATGATGTCCCTTACAGAAACTAAACTAACTATAAAATTATTGTCAGTCTTTGTTGTCTAGCCATCATCCTTTCCTTTTGTTTCCTTGCTCTTGTTTGCCATGGAATCTCACTAGTTATTCATATACTACTGCCTCTTACATTATGCCTTGGTCCTTTGCATTTCCCACAAACTACATATCCACCAGCTCTAGAACACTCATATGGATTTCTTGGTTATTAGGTGCTGTTAGTCTTCTTTTTCTTGGTGTACTTAGTGGCTTCTTCACAATGCAGGGGTGAACATCATGATATTCAATTCTTTCCCATTCACCTTTGGATGGCACAAGTTTGTACATGTGGTTGTAGATTACAAGATAAGTTGACTTTAAGAAGTATTTATGTACAAACTTATCCAAATTTTCTCTATTTATGTATATGGTGGCAATGGCATGTTTACATGGAATGCCAATAAGCTGCCACATGCTGCATGTGTAACTCATCACAGACAAGTCTACATTCACTTGATAATTGCCACACACAACTTCATACTTTTTATCTCCAGCAGTTGTAGGGAAACAATTCCTACTACCCAATTTGTGTTTATCTAATAACTCTTGATACTTGGTACAAATATCTCCTTTATATTTTTGCTTCCCAGTCAACTTCATATGCTGCCTTTTCATCAATCTCTGTCCTTCACATACTACCTCTTCATCAATCTCTGTCTTTTCCACTCAAACATTGAAAGTATTGGCAAGGCTCTTGCTTGTCTGATATAAGCATTAAAGGATTCCACAACATTGTTCTGAACAGCATCAAATTTGGATCTTGTTGAGAAAAAGCATCTTGCCAATGTTTGTGGGTCATCCTTCATCCTCCAGTCATATGCTTTTCTATCAAATACTTTTAACCTTTCCATATTTGACCTTCATTCCTTCTCAATACTAGATTTTGTTGCTCTCCACAAATGTTGTTTATACTCTAACCCTTTAGAAAGCTTCTTGTAATTGTCATACCAGTGTTTAACACAATAAATATGCTCTATTCCAGGCAATATATCCTTCATAGCTTCAACTAAACCCCTATGACACATTACACTAACATAAATATAAATAAAGTAAATATTGTAATGCCATAAACAGTAGTAATCTAAACTAAATGAGATAAACATCAATGTAAATATAGTAAATATGCAATGCAATAAAAAGATTTTCTAAACTAAATGAAATAACACTTACTTAAATAAAATAAATATGCAATGCGAACAATAATATACTTATGTAACTAAATGAAAGAAATTTAATTAAAAATTCACCTTTTGTTGGTCTGTCATAGGGATCCAACCAATCTCTGTTGGACCATAAAATCACCTACTAGAACTTGTAGGAACCAAATCCATGAGTCCTTGCATTCAGAATCAACACATGCCATCATAATTGGAAACAGATTTTCATTGCCATCTCTTCCAATGGCACACAGTAGTTGTCCTCCCATAGATGTTTTCAAATGGCACCCATCCAAGCATTTTAAAGGTCTAATACCACTAAACGACCCTTTATTCTATTGTGCAAATATGACATACATATATTAAAAGAATAAAATATCTCTTGGTACTCTTGAGTTTCATCTCCATTACTATGTGTCTGACTTGTGTCTAACTGGGGGCTCAATCTTCAACTTAACAACACTTCCTGGATTTATTTCTCTAATAGTCTGTGCATATTCAAATAATATATGGTATTATGCATCGACTTCTCCTTAAACTTGGCCAGTAGCCCTTTTTCTTACTCTATAACACTTCATTGCACTTACTTTAGTGCCTACCTCCCTCTAAACCGTCTTCATCATAGCATCAACATTCCACTTTGGGTTATCCCTTAAATCATCCAATTATTTATCCGTTAAGTACTTTGAATTAATCAAATGGTTAGTGTTTTCTCTTACACATGTATAAATAGGTTTGAAGGTCTTAATTTGTAATGTAGTGCTATTTCTTAAATTTAATGTTCTAAATCCGAAACCATGGGTATCTTTGTGAATGCAAGAAACAGCCACCAAAGTTTTGCAATTCTTTTTATAGACATTCAAAAGATCTCTCAACAGCCCATCTTCTTAATGCCTTTGGAAAAGTAGGTGGAGCAGTGAAAAGCATTACAATGCATAACTCCCCACTTTGCTCATTATATTATGGATAATGCCTTTATTGCCCCTTAACCTTAGAGTCTTCTCCACTATTCAGTTGATCATTCATATCCCTAGCTTTTTTATCAAATTCACTCACATCATGGTCAGTTAAATCATTCACATTTACTACATGAGCTTCACCTTCACCTTCTTCATTTGTAAAATCACCCTCAGACTGAGATCTATTTGGTCCTTCAATTTCACAATAGAGAAAAATATCATCATCTGATGCTTCAATTTCACTATCACTAACTTTGTAGGATGCATTCTCAACACTATCTTCTACATTTTCTTCCTCTTCCTCACTTTACTTACTTCTTCTTCCGAACTTTCACCAGGTATTGTTGCTGCCGATGTAGCACCCCCTTCAGCCTCACTTTCTCCAGAACTGGCTCTAGAATCAGCTCTACAACCCTCTATATTAGCCATATTCACCTCTGAAACCCCTATATCATTTCCATATTCTCTACTTTCATTATAGTTCTGATAAGCTTCAATGCCATCCATATTACTTGATACCCCTTCTCCCCCCCCCCCCCCCCCCCCTCCCCCCACTTCTACTCTATTCCTATTTGCATCCACAACACTCAAAGGAGGTCCAAGAGAAACAAAATATACATGTATATAAGGGTCCCCATCATGACACTCAAACATTTCAAAGATATTATCATCATGATATTTCTCTTCATAGTTGTAAGGACTAGTTAAACCCCTTATTTTGTACCAAATTCTACGACCATCAGTGTAGCCCAATTCCTTAAAGTATCATAACAACCCAAAGTACCTAATATTATCCATATTAGGAGTGTGCAACAGTTGTTTTACCCCCAATATGCTCAATAGAATTATCATCACTCAACCAATTACCCACATGATGAAGTACCAAATAAATACCATACATTTTACACCGACAAACAAAAAATTGAAAAATAAAAAAGGTGAACACAAATTCACTACAAACCCGTAAAATACATCAACATCAACATACACAACTATTTTCACATAAACCACTTCATGTGAACTCCCAAACCCTAAACTAAAAAATTTGCAAACAGAAACCCTAACATGTAGAGAAAGATACGCTAGTTAAAAAGAAAAAGAGATTGATGCTTACCTTCTTGTGCAAGGTATTTGCTTGCTCAGAGGCTTTGAATTTTGGAGTTGATGCTTCAACGATGACAATACACTTTCCAGACATTGTGTGAATCAAGGTCCAAACTTAGTTAAAATCTTTAAGGACTAGTAAGTATACATTTTGGAAAGAAATAGAGGTGAAATATGTTAATAAACAATGATTTCTATGGTGTAAAAGTCTGGAAGAACCCAAGTTTTTTGAGTGCATCAAAGGAAAACGATGAAAAAATTGATGTGTTTTTTTTTCATCTGTAAAAAATTTTGCTTTTATATGGGTTGAAACATTGAAAGACAAAAATACCCATGGCTCTGGTATGATTTTTGACAGAAAATCGGGTGGATCCTTTTTTTTTTTTTTATAATGTCACAAACCACAGATTCTGTTTTTAGCAAAAAAAAATCATCCTCATTTTGAAAGTGGCCTAAATCACAGGGTCTGTTTTTAAAGTTTACCCAATTGTAAATTATAGTATCTTAAACTCGACCTACACCCTAAGTGCTCAATTTCTTCATTCACTAAAGAATTGTAAGGAGATAGAGTTAAAAAGTTTTAATTAGTTAAAACTAATAATTGAAAAAGAAATATAAAAAAAGATTGAGGGCCTGTTCGGTTCTGATTTGTTGTTTGTTGTTTCTATTTGTTATTGCTAATGGTTATTTATTGTTTGTTTATTGAAAATTAGTGTTTGGTAAAATAAAAAGGAATTTTGTTGTTAGAAAGTAAAATGGCTAATTATGTTTCAAATTATTTATAAAAATGTAAATGTGACATAAAATTTTATAAAAATAAATTAAATTAATAGATAACTGTATAGATAAATATTTGATGTTTGTTTTTCACTTTAAAAATCATTTCTTGCTTCCCTACATCCTAAAAGCAATTTGATATGTTAACAATTCAATTAATGTTATATGAGATTATAATTAACAGAAGAAAAACGAGTGGCGTGAAAGGTGATAATAGACTTGGTCACATATTCACTGCATACTTCCTTTTTTCTTAATGATAATAATAATTATGCAATTAATTTAGTAAAGAAATTAAGTAATAGGTTTGAGAAGTAGAAAACAGATAGAAAAAATCGTGCACAACCAATATTAACGTGTCTTGTGTGTTGCAAATATGCCTAATGTCCTTTGCAACGTGATTTCTAACCCAAAAAAAATCCCTAAAAAGGAATATTGATTAAAGGTTAATATTTAAAAAATAAAATAAATAGTATTGTTTTTTTAATGAAAAACAGTATTTTATTGTTGATATGAAACAAGAGATGATCTTTCTAAAACAACAATCAACTCTAACCGCCTTTAGAGTCTACCAACAAATAATAACTGTTCTGAGTGTACTTTATCTTTTCAGATATATTTAAGAAGTTTAAATACAGAACAGAAGGATAACTGTTAAAAGAAAAATAATGAAATTATAGTTCTGTATATTCAATTGTTAAAATTTGTAATTATAGCCTAAAGTGGTGTATTTTTGCGTAATTTCATCCTTTTTATTTGATTAAATTTTAGTTTTTATGTGCTCAAGTTTGGATTAAGAAATTGGTTTAAAGCCCCCACATACTCTCCACATTCAGCGCCTCGGGCGGCAATAATTCCACCATTCACGCAGTCAGGGAGAGAGAGACGACCACTACTGCCACTCTCTCAATCCAATTTTGTCTCTGCTACCAGTGGCTGACCATCAATGGAATAGAAATCGATGTTGATCTAAGGCTATAATAATTGTGTTCATCCACTCGAGCTATGCGTAGAGAGATGCCAGTTTGGCTTCATCCTAAGTTCCTCCTCATCTTCATTGTCTTCGCCATTTTTCTTGTTTTTACTTTGGTTAACCCCAGAAAGGTCAGGTTTTCTTTGATTTTCCCCTCCTGCTTTTAATATGTGTTCTTTCGGATCTGATTTATTGGTTTCATTTCATTTCGATTTTGATGATCCTGCTAGTTAACACGCCTCCCTTTGTTTTCCCTGATCTAATTGTGGTTTCATAATTGCTTACTAGACTCTACATTTTGTGCTTTACCCATGAATTTAATCCTGTAGACGAATTAGTTTTTTCTTATTCGTAGCTTTTGTGCTCTCTATCTCTGTATATACTGGGATTTCTAATATCAGACGACTTTTAGATGGCTGTCATTGCCCGAATAGGATAACCTCAGTGATTCAGTAGGCTTCGACTACCATTTTGATTCAGCCTTTCCTTTTACTTTTTTTTTCCTAGTTCATTATGATTAAGCTGTTTAGTACCAAATGGAGCATCTGTACAGATCAATAATGGAAAGTATGTAGTACTTGATGGATAGGAAATTTGAGCTTAGTTCAGTGTACATTTCTTGTATGGAGCACTTCATGATATACAGTGTGGACTTCCCACTCTTTTGCGTGATTAAATGGCCACTTTTGCTTTTAAAATTTCTTCTTCTAGTTTGTTTTCCTACTTTCTAGTCATCCAGGCTCCTAACAAATTTGAAGGAACGTCAGATTGCCAGTAAGGAGATGAATTTTTCCGAAGTTATACAAAGGAGTGTGTTTATATGCCTGCTGCATGTAATATGAGAGATCCCCCTGTTTGTGCTATTGTGTGGAATGCTTTTTGGTCAGTGTTATTAATAAATGGTGCATAAATGTAGTGAAGGCTTTTAATCTCATAAGAAATATTTCGGCAATAAACTTTTATATCAGATTAAGGAGCCTTCGTGCAATGGTAAGGTTGCTGCTGTGTGGCTTGAGATCACAGGTTAAAGTCATGCAAACAGCCTCTTCCATAATGCTGGGAAAGGCTTTGCAAGATAGGAACATAATGGGATTGACTCCTCCCTGAGCCTCAGGCATGGTGGAAATTTTGTGCACCAAGCTCTTTTTCTTTCTTTTTTCCAAGGGTGGAAAATGCTTCACTTCAAATATGTTTTTCTGAACCATCCATCCTACTTGATATATACGATTATTTTTCTTTTCTAGCAATCATACCGAGCATCCCATCCTCAATGTAATGATGGCAGTTTAACATGTCATATGGGAGGCTTTAATAATTTTAGATTTCAATTGAGTGTGTGAAGCAGGAACTATTGGCTTTGATGATTTATTTACTGGTACGACTCTCTTGCTAGATGATCTAGATCTAAGATTTACTGTATGGGTATAGGGATTACCAAAATGTTAGGTTCAATAGTTGTGTCCTGACAAGGGGCTCTTAGACGCTCAAGTTAGAGATAGTCCTTTCATTTGCAAGAGAAATTGAAAACTACTGAGAGAGGCAGTGTTTAGTCTCCTCTTACCTATTGGAGACTTCACCATGTAATTAACAGAGTCTTCATGCGTACATGACAATATCCCTGTCGAGTATTTCTTGTTTCTTTTCCCCTTTAAATTTACTTTTCATTTTATTCGTTTTTCTTAGGCTTTTGCACTTGGGCTGAATGAATAATGTTGTGATATCAGTTATCTGATTTAGGCACTAGAATTCATTTTAGCACATTTTTCTGTTATTCCATTGATTCAAAATATCTAATGTTTATGTTTCTATAATGCAAATAACACAAATATGTAGTTATATTGGTAAAAATTTCTTGTTTTGCTAACTTTCCACCCCCTTTTGAAATTCAATGCAGGATGAAGAGAAGGCAGAAGAGGTTTATGATATCACCAATAGAGTATACTTGGATGTTGATATTGATGGGCAACGTTTAGGTATGGATGTTGCTCAGAACTAACATCTTGTGTAAATCTCTGATCATATTTTTTCTTTGTTAATTGAAAATCAGATGAAACAAAGAATTATCTGAAGTTCACATGCTTTCTTGGCAGTTATGCACTTGTATGTTGCATGAATTTGAACTCCTTTTCCTGCCTTCTTGACTTCAGTTTGTGCTCCTGAACAAATGCAGGAAGGATTGTTATTGGATTATATGGCCAGGAAGTACCAAAAACTGTAGGTATGTTACCCAGTTGGATTTTTGTGTGTATTTTCTAACTGGCGTTTGCAGAATATATGGTTATGGATAATCTGTCATGGAATTACAAATATAGAACATGGGAGATTGTTAGCATTTTGCATTTGTAGCATGAACTATAATAGTATTGTTACTTTTGTATTCCTACATGGCTAAATTTGGTGACTTAGGTAATTATAAACATAAGAAAATTTATGAACAACCGGGGTGGTTCTTCTTCTATACATGCTTCATTGCATCCTGGCTATAAACAAATCTTGAGCCCAATAAATGGTTCTTTGTAATCCACTTATATTCCTCAACCTAGACACATCAATATTGTTTTCACTGTGCTACCGGGTAGATTTCTTCTTCCTTCTCTTGGTTTATGCATTTGATATTTTGATGTTTAGTATGCTTAATGTTTCTTAACATTTTTCGCTTCTAAAGATAGAGTAAAAAATGATGGTGGAGTTCATTTGCACTTCTGCATGATTTCGTTGGTTTGAGTACTCATTCACCGATTCAATTGTCTAATGCTTCGGTTTTTTTCTTGCAGAAAATTTCAGGGCCTTGTGCACAGGTACTGGATGTCTTGTTCCTTTTTCGTAATTCTAAGGTCTTACATTCTATTGATTCCATGGTAGAAGCCATTTTTTATAATTTATCTTGTTAACATAATACTTTCTCCATTGCAGGGGAAAAAGGGAAAGGTGCAAGTGGAAAAGGACTTCACTATAAGGGAACTCAATTTCATCGTATAGTATCTGGGTTTGTCATTCAAGGTGGTGATATAGTTAGTGGTGATGGAAAGGGAAGTGATTCTATATATGGTGGCACTTTCCCTGATGAAAATTTCAAGATAAAACATTCACATGCAGGTTTGTTTTGATTTTGACTAATGATTTTCGAGCAGTAACTCAATTGGGCTGAAGCCGACATGCTTGAAGATTTGAGGCTATTTCTTCTCTGATTTAATGACAATTTATCTAATATTTTTTTTCTTTCATAAATATTTTTAGGTGTAGTTTCCATGGTGAATTCAGGACCAGATTCTAATGGGTCACAATTTTTTATTACCACTGTCAAGGCTAGCTGGTAAGTTTCTGTTCTTACCACTACTGCTGTAAGCATAATATATAACTGACCTATTGTTGTTCAGAAACTTAAGCCCGGGCCTACATTTCCTTCAACTTAACCTTTCCGGTATATGCCAGCTGTGAAGTAATTTTAACGTATGGATCATTGAAGAGAGCCATTTTTTCACCATACCTTACTCATTGTTATCTAATTTGATACAGGATCACCTGGTTTGCTCTAATGCACTGTTGAAAACTTCGAATGAAGCCTTACATATTTTATTTTTCACGAACAAAAAGTGAATAATTTGCATTTTAGATTTTCATTTTGTATGCGCAATAGACTAATTGATATGTTTGTGCTAATTCCTTGTGTAATGTGTGGCAATGGATAGTGTTAAATATTTTCAACCTAGTAAGATTATAAATCCCAATACCAGGAAATGTGAGTGAAACATTGTTGAGCATCACGTACATGATGTTTCTGTGGGTATTTGATTGGGAAAATTTCATTTGGATGTGTACTATTGGCATATTTAAGTGAGAACTGTATTGTTATCTCAGAAATGAAGTTGGAGGTTATCTGAATTGCTTGTTGCTCCAGAGAATGGAAATCTAGTAATCTAATGGGGTAAAACATTGTTTTGTTTTGGGAAAAGGTTGGACGGAGAGCATGTCGTTTTCGGGAAGGTTATTCAGGGGATGGACACAGTATATGCAATAGAAGGGGGAGCAGGAACCTACAGTGGAAAACCCAGAAAGAAAGTAGCCATTGCTGATTCTGGAGAGATACTCAAGGACAAGTGGGATGAGGAAAGATGAAATCTTCCTTGTTTCTTTTTCTTTTCTTTTTTTTTTTTTTTTTTAAGTATGACCACTGTATAATGTCTATGAAATTTTCCCTAACTGCTTATTTAGACTCAAGTGTTAGGTTTACTTGCAAATATGCAAATTTGTTTTCATACTTTTACAGGTATTATAAATTATTATTTAATTTGTTACCCTTTAGGGACTTTGTTTCTTTGCACTAAACAGTATTCTGAGAATTCAAAAGTACTTTGCTTTTTGGTGATATCGTATTTTGAATATAGAGTTGGATAAATCCCAAAATATGAAAACCTTGTAAAGTTTGCAGCACTACTACAAAAGCTTGTATTGTGGAGGTGAACGGCAAAAGAACGAAACTAGGATACTTAGAATATTATAACGTCAAAAATAACAATTGTAACGGTGTTAATTTTGATTATGTATTATGTTAAATAATTAATTTATATCATTTGATTTAACTTAATTTATACATGATACAAATTAATTTACTCCTTTTTCTTAAAAATATATATGTATATGCTGTATTCCATCCTGAAACTAAAGCAGTGAAGAAAATTTGAATGGTCGCCCTCTATTTCTGAAATTTCAAATTTCAACATCATGAATTAAAAAATATATATTATTGAGTAATAAATTAATTATAATTGTGCATATTAGATCAAGAAAACTAGCTTTAAACTTAAAAATTGGTTAACATAGAGTTATATATTTGATCTGCATTTGACATTTGCAATTTTAACAATTAGCAAGGTTTTTTTTTTCTTTTTTTATCCATTATGCTGTTGTAGAGAAACGGTAAACTTCTTTATTTTAGACTATACAAAATACAATTTCAAACGTATACAAAGTGTCCAATGTTTTTTTTAACGAAATTTGATGTTCATAACTAACTAAGATGGTGAGCAAGAATTTAATGTATATAATTATAATTAACCGAATATTTATAATACTAGGTTGAAAGAGGCTCTATCCGGTGGAAAAAAAATAGACTAAGGGGGTGGTATTCGATTAAGACTTTTATGGACTTTTTTTGAGTGAATGACTTTTATAGACTTTAATGACTTTCAATGACTTTTAATATCTTGCAGATAATTTTTAAAAGTATTGATGACTTTTAAAAAGTTTATTTCATAGACTTTTATAGACTTTTAAAGACTTTTAAAAACTTTTGTAGACTTGTTAGAAAATAATAATAATCTCCATGTGTGCAATGATAATACACCACATAAATGACCACAACAATCGCTAAATATAAAATGTGAAATAGTAACATAAAAATTGAGTAGTAATGTTAATTAAAAATTATAATTTGGCTATAAAATTTCTAATATTCATCATCATTCATATGTTCAACATTATTCCACATGTCAGTAGCAATACTAGCTCCCCATTCATTAGCATCATTTCTTTATTGCTCTTGTGTTCCAACAAATTGTTCAAAATCTTCTTCTTCATTAATTGACATTGGTGTACATGAATTAGTTTCACTATTTTGTTCAATTTGAAACTCATCTGATCGACATTCCTTTCTAAGAAATTATGCAATCTTGCACAAGCCAAGACTATCTCTGTTTGTGTGTCAAACTGAAATGGGGGAGCTGTCTTAAACATGGTAAAAAGGGCGGGTGATTATGGAGGTCGGAGAGGGTAACGAAAAAGGACGGATAATTATAGAGGTCGGAGAGGGTGGAAGTCGATCGTTTCCAAAGACAGAAAGGGTCGGTGATTATGGATTTTACCATAAATGATAAATAAAAAGTCTTGCGTATAGATGCAAGACTTTTTTCTAAAGATTTTGTGTTATATTTTGTAAAAAAAGTCTATAAAAGTCATTCTCATCAATTGTCAATGACTTTTTGAATACATGATGACTTTTAAAGACTCTTAAAAAGTCATAATTGAATACCTGATGACTTTTAAAGACTCCTAAAAAGTTATAATTGAATACCTGATGACTTTTAAAGACTCCTAAAAAGTCTTTATTGAATACCTCCGGATTTTAAAAGCATGTAAAAGTCATTAAAAGTCTTAATCCAATACATCCCTGTAAATACATACGCAGCCCCTTTAATTTTTATTTTTGAGCCGCTTGGCCCGCTCAACTATTTTAGCGATCTATCTAACCTCTCATCTAAATGTCAAATACATACGTAGCCCCTTCAACTTTTATTTTTGAGCCGCTTGGCCCTCTCAATTATTTTAGCGAATTATCTAACCCCTCATCTATTTTAAAGTGGTATTTTTAAACCTTTGAGTGAACATAACCAGACACAACAGAGTACTATGCATTACACGTGTCTGACACTAAAGACATGTAGGACACACGCTGTAAACCATCTTCAAACCATTTTCTATATAATTAATATTACAAACTATTACAAAGCGAAGATTTCCCAGCAATTAATAAAACTCAAGAGGAAGAAATATGTTTGCAGAAGAGACAACAAAGAAGAACGAAGAGAGTTTAACCAAAGTGAGAAGAGAGGGAGAAAAAATGCAGATAATTTTTTATATAATATTTACAAAATATTACCCTTGTAAAATCATAAATTTCATCCCAAACGCGTTGAGATTTCTCTTACCTCTAGGTTATACGACACATCACCATTCAAGTGTCTAAAAATATCACTTTAAAATAAATTAGGGGTTAGATAGGTCGCTAAAATAGTCAAAAGGGTCAAGCGGTTCAAAAATAAAAGTTGAAGGAGCCACGTTTGCATTTAGCTTTTACATCATGGGTTAGATAGGTCGCTAAAATAGTTGACGGGGTCAAACGGCTCAAAAATAAAAATTGAAGGGATCGCTTATATATTTGACCAAAAAAATATCAAGGGCAAAAAAAGATGAGTGAAAGATGTTTATTTTGTATTTATAGTTTACACAGTCATATAAAATATATAGATTATTATGAGATGGAGACCTGAATTAACTTTCTATTAATAATGACAGTACACTAAATAATAATATAATAATCTTGGGACAAAAAAAAAATTACTATTTATAGAAATTACTAGTTTATTACTATTTATAGAGATTACTAATTTATTAATAAATTAATATTTATTAATTTATCGAATATTTTAGAGTTATACGGTTTATCAAATTTCAGATATTCAATGAAATAAATAATTATTTAAAAGTGATCTAGTAAAAATGAAGTTTTGATTGAATTACTTACGGATGAAAAAATTATTTAATGAGTAATGTGTTTACTACATACTTTCAAAAAATGATTTTCCTAGTTGTAGAACATTGTAAATATATGATTAATATAGCGAATGTGGGCTATCCTATGTAAAAAGTAAAAAATGAAATCGAATTTAGTTTATGTGCAAAGAATATACAATTGACCTATATGCATATTTTAGCAAAGAATAAATTAAAAAATAGTTGTCTAAAAATGCTATAATTTTATGAACTATATATATAATTTATGTATGTAATAAATAAATTATTATTTTATATTTTCATTAGGTCTGAAGGAAATTCTTAATTATTATATATTTTGCAACATTATTATCTTGTCACACTACTGATAAAATTTAATATATAGTCGAGGTTATTAATGTATTAAAAACATTAATTGCCATTTTATACAATATTAGTTTAATTGTTAGAATATAGTGGAGTAGCTGGTGGATTTAAAAAATTCTCTTTTTCTTATGAAAGTCAATCTAGAACGTGAACAAGCAAAACGCAACCGCTTAAAGTCAATCTTTCTCTTTCGACCTTTTTTGCTTTAAAAAAAAAAAAACTAAATATCGATAATGTCATAATAAATTATTCCTTAATTATGAGCTAATAATGTGACTCTTCATCGACTTTAATCTAGTCGATTCTTCTTCCAGAAGTATAACTTGGGAGACTTCAATTTGGTATCATTCGCGGAAAGGACTAAATAATTTTTTAGCCCTATGTCATTATGGGTTTACATTTTTTTGTTTTTATCCTATCGACATTTCTGATTGACATTTCTTTTCTATTCTATATACTACTAAAAAAAATTTCAAACTGACCTTAATAAATATATTCCGTTAAATTCTATTAATAAAATTATTAACAAAATCTGATGAAATATGCTTTTTAGTAATTTTGGAACGTTTTTACATACCACATAGTAGAAAAGGCAAAAGTCAATAGGACAGAGGTCAAACGGGCAACTAATGATAACATAGGAGCCAAAAAGTTTTTTATATCTTTGCATAAGTGAATCATATATATATATATATATATATATATATATATATATATATGC
Source organism: Euphorbia tirucalli (assembly GCA_039660915.1). Lineage (NCBI taxonomy): Eukaryota > Viridiplantae > Streptophyta > Magnoliopsida > Malpighiales > Euphorbiaceae > Euphorbia > Euphorbia tirucalli. The sequence continues at coordinate 23,045,691 of CM077639.1, forward strand.
ATTTATTATTTTACAATTTTTTTATCATGACAGTTATTCTCATAGTAAGATAATCATGTTTGGTATAAGTGAGCATGTGTTGGTTGGCTCTAAAAACTAAATCAAACTAAACAGAACCTAAAAATGAATCGAGTAAAAAGTAAAACTAAAACCAAACTGAATCAAATACAATTAAATCAGTTTGTTTTGATAGTGGCTCGAGTAAAACCAAATTGTTGAAAATTTTGTTTTTTTATGTTTTTATGATACAATTAATTAATGTAAATTTAGAATATAATATGCAAGGGCGGCTCTGAGGGCCACATGCCCCCAACCGTCAGAAAAAAAAAAAAAAAAAAAAAAAAAAAAAAACCCTTAGTATAGGGCTTCTGGCTACTACCCCCCAATGAATTGCAGTAGGTTTTACCAGAGAAGAAGAAGGCCAAACTTGTTTGCGAGTTTTTTTAATCCAGGAATTAAAAAGAAAAAAAATTAATCCACGGCAAAAAGACGTTGTTTTACCCTAAAATAATAATTAAAAAAAATTTGTCAAAACTCAAAATGGAAATCAGTTTCCCTTCCCACTTTCCCTTCTCAAATTCGATTGACTTTTCCCAGCCTCCGCCTTCTTCTTTTTTAGTTCTTCTTCAAACTTCAGTCCATCGTCGATGCGGAAACTGATCGTCCTTCACCTATGCCTCTATGAGAGTTGGATTTTTACAACTTCTGTTATGAAAACCAAATAAGTTAACCTTTGTGTTCGAATCAATGTTGAAACTGATTTGAGAAACAAAGATTCGGATTCAAATGAACTTAAAACTTGAAACTAAGAAGAATTTGAAGAATTAGGGCTGGAAAAGAAACAAGACCCGTACGACTATAGCAACATCCGTAAGGATGTGGCAGGATAGCCGTACAACTATTTATGCGATAGTCGCATGGATGTCGATGTGTCATCAGAAATGCATGAAGAAGAAAATTGTTTGGATTCTGGCGAGACAACTCTTATCCCACTAAGCAACAAGGATTACGGGTTCTTTTGATTGAAGAGAGTCCTATAATAGGAAGCAACAATTAACAGGAGATGATAACAAACACAAATTTTTAAAAAATCTTCAAATCAAAGAATCAATCAACAAATTCACCAAATTCAATCATCAATCCTTCTTCCAAACTGAACCTAAGCCTTCAAAGACTTATTTGGTGGCTGGAATTGAAGATTTTGGAACTGAATATGGGAGCATTACAAGCTTTTGGTTAAAGTTTCAAGTTCATTTCAATTTGAATTCAAACTTTAACAACCGATTTTCTTTGGATTTTATACTGGAGAAATGCTCCAAAGGTAATTCTGAGAGGCCTTAAATCTATTTATCGCTTTCTGGGTTGATTTGTGCATCATTTCTTTAATTTGTAATTTGCTCTGTTTTCTATGTTTTTGTTAAACCAAATCCATATGGCTATTTCAAAGCCTGTAGGGATGTCACAGAGAGCCGCACGGATATGAGTTTAGCGATTTGATTTTAGCAATTTCTCTTGTTCATTCAGATCCAGAGCCGTACGGATGTCATGACAGCCGCAGGACTGTTACTATCAAATCCGTACGGCTGTTGTCTTAATTGCAAAACTGAATTTTATGTGTTTTTCATGCATTTGCACATCATTTTGAACTAAATTTAATTTTTGAAGAATATTATAAACTAGTGCAATGATAGAAATATTAATTTCTTGAAAATCAACCCATTTTGTATGTATAATGTATAAAACTAGATAAATTGTTTTTTAAAATTGTTTTCAGAATCAAAATTAGCGATTTTAAAAAAAAAGTTTTCCAAGTATAGTCGAATAAATTTATTGGATTATCTTGACTATCCTCATTTACGCTATGAGCTATCTGTATTCCCTATTCTGAGTTTGTTTGAGTCTTGTAAATATTAGTTTATATACTAACTTTTGTTTTGTAGGTAGATTTAGGTTAAATGTATGTATAGTTTTTATTTTAGATTTTGTGTATTATAAGTCAAATATAATATTAGATTTGTGTATATAGGCATTTGTACCTCGAATTCCCTTTTTATATAATTGTTTCCCCAAGGTTAGTCTATTTAATCGAGTTGTGATAATTTTAATTTTCTGAAATTTTTCTTTATATTTCCAAATTTTTTTACAGCTTTCTTGCTTGAACATTTAAATGTAATCAAATTAAAATCAACCTTAGAAATATAAAAAAGTAAAGAAATGAAATTGCTAAAATGATATTTTGAACCAGAAAGAAATAGATGATTTGTCCAAACCGAATCTCTGACTAAAAGGTATAGGGATTCCTGCTCGGCTTGGCTATACTGCAATTTTCTGATTGATCTGAACTGGGTGGCAACTCCTGTCACTTTTAATGATATCGATTAGTTTTGTTTATTTTCTTACCATATTTTCTAAAACCTATATTTATTAATTAAATACCTCGGCCCAACCTCACGGCATGTATGCTCTAAAGGATCGTATGCTCACAGGCTCCCTTCTCCGGTTAGTTTTATGTAATAATCCGAATTTTTATTATTTATACCATATATATATATATATATCCGAATTTTCAATTTATTTCTAACTGATATATAATTATATCATTGTGCTTATCTCCCAAAATAATTAGCCTTAGGAATTTTATTTTGGCTTCTCGTTATGCGTGCAAACACTAATTGTAAACTAAGTTTACTTTTCACCGTTGTATAACTTAACTCTTGTACTTTAATTGTGTTGTACTTTAAGTCTAAGTTTACTTTTGTTAGATCCTTTAATTGTTGTAACTAATGCTTTGTTTCATCAGATTAATTTCATACGGTGTTTCAATGCTTTATTATTGCTGCTAACATGTATTTTACTATGTCTTGTTAACTCTGTCTAATTTAAATCCTAGCACCATATAACTTTATTCCTACCAAAATTTTCATGCATTTAACTGCCTGTTATTAAGTTTTAGAGACCGCCCAAAAAATAAATATATATATATATATATATATATATATATATAAATCTGTTAATATTTTATGTTTCCCCCTAGAATATCGATCATCTTATGCTAGCATTGTATTAATTAGGATTTCAATTTAATTTATTCGCTCTCCTTAATTTAATTTATAAGAAGTTCGGATATTTCTCCTGTTGATTGATAGACAAGCTGTTGAGATAGTAGGAATAACATTCGCTTGGATTCCAAGTGAGTGATAACTATGGTGCACGACACTTTACTTTTCTTTATTTGAAATTTTGAGTTTTATAAAATGCTTCTGAAACTGGCCCTTTATAAATTATATTTGCTTGATAGTATGTGTTACCAAAGTCTGAAGCTTGATTTGAGATTGTGTTTTGGATTTGATTAATTTATTACCAATGGTATTAGGGTATTGAAATTCTAGAATTTGTTTTAGTATTTGTTATCTGAATTTCATTATTTGAGGATTTATGAGATATAAAGTATGATTTTGAAACTAGTACAAGTGCGCAGGGTATTCATATTTGTTATTTAGCCTTTCACCGATCGACATATTAGGATTGCATAATAGTCTTTGCTAGTTTCTTTGTCCGCGTTTGTGTCTGTGTCTGTGTCTGTGTCTATTTGCATTAGAATCATGCATAAGATCGTTGAATGCAATTATTGATTATTTAAGATCCAAGATATGCTACCAGATATTTGACATTCGATATTTGTTGTTGGTATTCGGCTTATCACTTATTTGGCTTTAGTGGTGTGTATTATCACCACTCTGTTGCACTGTACCATATATTTGAAAAGTTTGAATTATATTTGATTGACAATTGGAATTTGGTATTTAATTATCTAAACTATATTATATCTTTTTTAGTTAGCGGGTGATTTGAAATGTTTCACTAGATTTACTTAATCCAGAAGGGTTTCAATTAAATTTGATAAATTTCTCAATCTATATTTGAAGAATCATATTTGACTCGATTAATTAGTTTATCTAGTTTTTCTTGTGCTTGATAATTTGATCGATTAATATATTGATATTTGAAAGAATTTTTTGTTTTGACATCTGGTATATTGGTTTAATAAAATATCAACTGTTTGCTTGTTCCCTTTCCGTTGTGTGCTATAGTTGCTACCCACTAAGATTTATCTCTTTGAGTTGAAATTTCATACCACCTTAATCACTCTCTTTCATATGACTAGAGCCGTAGCTGATTTTGAAATTGATATGCTTCTTTGGAAGTGTCCAGACGTTTACTTTTATTTTGTTGGTTATGGGTTTCATATTGGCATAGATCGTATTTCAGTTAGACATTTATTGTAATTTTAAACTATCCTTTGTATTGAACTTTTTGAACCCCGCTGTCTACTTTGGGGATACTATTTGAGAATCACTTGGATTTCTGTATATTATTTTGAATATCTATTTTATTTGGGATTACATTGTAAGGCTTGCATAGAATTAGCCAATTCTAATTCATGAGCCGGTCATAGCCAAGATGGGTCATGGCAGTTTAATTTTAAGTATTTAATTTTATAATTTTTACTCTAAATTCTAGTTTGAAATTAGGGTTCCTAATTTAGGTTTGAATAATTGAATAGATAAATTGAGACATTAATTGAATTTGAAATTTAGCAATTGAAAATCTGATATCAATGGTTTGGTTTGATTGTGTAATTTAGAGTATCTAATTTAGGTTTGAATTGATAAATTGAGCTATTAATTTAGTTTTTTTATAATGGATACTACTTATATGATGAAATTGAATTATGATATAACCTGAATATAAATATAGGTGGGTCAACCCTAATATAAGCTGAAGGTCAATTACAATGTATGTTATTTTATATTATTAATGAAGCAATTATCAAATGATCCAACTATTAACCCACACCTTTAGCAATTACAACCTAGATGCTAAACATGACTTTTCATCAGGTCACTCCTATCCATGAAGGCTATAGATAGCTCTTCATTTGATGGAAAATGATTGGATCTTCTGGGATTTCAAACCTATTTCTATGCCATCTGACTTTAGCATCAAAGTGTTTATGGGAAGAACACCTTCCTTCACTACAAAAAGTATCTCGTCAAGGATCGCCAATCGTCACATTAAAGCTACGATCATCCAAGGTCAACCATTAAGACAACGTCAGCTCAAGGTTAATCTCTGGATTAAGCCTCTCATCCTATCAAGACCTAGATCAACACATGAACATTGATCTTCCCTTTATAAATCTACTATTGTACTCAAGCTACATCAAATTGAATTAATTATAAACAACTATTTAATTGTGTTGAAATTGAATTTGTTTATTTAAATAATTTGATTATGTATTTGTGTTGTTATTTAGAAATATGAAAAATTTCTTACTGGAACAAAGCGTAATCCGTTATCAGCTCCTAAACCATCATCAACTAGTAATAAAACCCCTATTGACAAAGTCGGTGAAAAAAGAACCCATACAGAGGTAGAAGTTTTCGATAATATTATTTGTGATCAGAGATTGAGAAACCAATTAATAGTTATTCCTTTGAGATGAGAGATTTATTGAGAAGGAGATACTTAGATAAACGGTCTTATCAACCAGTTGGGCATCAATTTCCTCAAACTAACTATAATGGATGTAAAAGGAGGTTTCTCTCTACTTGGTTTAAAAAATTTGCTTGCCTAGAGTATAATGTTTCTAAAAATAAAGTATTTTCTTTATATTGCTACTTGTTTCCTGGAAATAGCAATAAAAGTGGGGCTACTTCTTCTTTTACAGAAGTTGGGTATAATAATTGAAAACATGATATGAAAAACTTTTTTAGTCATCAAGGAGGTCCTGATAGGCCATAAACTTATGCTAGAGTTAAAGTTGGTCAATACCAAAACCAAAAAGAGAATGTGGATTTTGTTTTATCATCAAAAAGCATTGCTTTAGATGATGAGTATCGTGCTTGGTTGACAACTATTTTAAGAGTAGCTCGATATCTTTTAGGGGAAGGTTTGGGTTTCTGAGGACACGATGAGTTTGAAGAGTCAATGCAAATAGGTCATTTTCTTAAACTCATTAGATGGTTTTGTAAGTATAATGAAGAAACAAACAAAGTAATGCAACCAAATGCTCCTAAAAATAATCAAATGACTTCATCTACCATTCAAAGACAAATAATTGAAGCTTATGAAAAAGAAACAAGAAAAGTCATTTTGAATGAGATAAGAAACAAGTTTTTTTCTCTTTTGCTCAACAAGGCCTGTGATAGTTCTGTGAAAGAGCAAATGGCTGTGGTTTTGAAGTTTTTGAACAATTTGTTGGAGTGGTTCATGTAACTGAGACTTATGCGCAGTGTTTAAAGAATGTTGTTTACGAATTCTTTGTGAAGAATGGATTATCACTATCAAGACTTAGAGGTCAAGGTTCTGATAGGGCTTCTAATATGTGTGGCGAGCTTAATGGATTGAAATCATTACTTCTAAATGAAAACAAGCACGCGCATTATATTCATTGTTTTTGTTGGATATGCCCTAATTCCGAGGCATTGGACCTTGTATTTGTATTATACATTTATTGGATTTGTGTATTATACATATTTTGTGTCATTAAATAAAGGCATTAATTTATTTATTATATATCTTATGCTGTATTTTAAATAGAGTATCCAATGGATATATCCATATCCATGTTGACAAGTGTCATGCACTTAGTAGTAAGACCATGGATAGGGAAAGCGATATGACCATAAAGAGATCCGTAGTCTGTTTCAGTCATAGGAATAAATGGAACTAGAGACTATCATTAACCTGGTTATATGGCGGTGTCTTACCGGCCATTGGACATGGGATGTCAACCCAACATGCAAAAAGGGCATGGTACTGGATAGATCCACTAAACGAGAAATCCACATGGTATAGTATCACAAGTGATTCTCGTGTAGTACTTGTATGGATCCTTTGACCTGACCATATGATGGTGCTACATATGAAGTGGCATACTTTGGTGTACACCTAAAGGGCTTGTAAAAGGGTGCCAAGTATCGGTACATTCGGGTATGTCACCAAGCATGGTAGTACTATGGATATGCAGAAGGAAAATGTCACTCAGTAGTTCACTGAGAAGATATCATCGGCCCCTTGATGAATGCAACTGATAAGAGTGTGGCCACACCCAAACGAGTTGGAACTTGTTTGTGAGCATCAGTTCATTCGGGATCAAGTAAATGTCCGGACACAAAAGAGGGTGATCAATCCATGCCTCTGTGTTGGACACCGATATCGATGACAAGGGATATACAAGTTTAAACTACAGGGTTATGATTACAGTTGGACTGCTATCTCTATCTTAATTGGGGGCTGCAGTGGCTTGCTAGAGCCCACCTGCAGTCTGTGGGCCAAAGGCCCACTACCAACATAAATATGGGCCCACAGGATCGTACACATTGAACGTCTGAACTCGGACTTAAGGGATCACCTGTATACTTGGAGTATACGCGCCGGAGAGAGAGGATCATGTTAATTATATTATAAAGATCAATTGGATTGATCAAAATAACAAAATTAATATTTGTATTAGCCTTCTCATAATTAATTCAATGAATTAATTTATGAGATTATTTCCTAGGTGGAAATATTTTTCATGTATAGGTTTACATGTATTTGATTTCATGAAAGTCTAATTTAATTCCTCGGTTAAATTAATTGGTCAAATTAATTTCAATTTAAATGTATGTAATATATTATATGGTATAATATGATAGCATATATGTTAAATAGAAATTAAATTTGAAATTAAATCGGACCGAAAAAATTAAATTGGACGTGGGCTTAAAGAGGAGAAAAGCCCACATGAAATTAAATGAATTTGGGCCTAAAATTCCCAAAGGGAATTTCGGCCACCTAGGTTAAAACCTAGGGTGAAATTCGGCCAAGGGATAGAAAAAAGGCAACTAAAAATTTTGAGTAGCCCCCTCCTCTCTTTCGTTCGATCTCTCTCTAGCACGGATCGTGTTCGGTAGCCGTTCTTGTACATGAACGCGGAGGGAATCAATCTTGGTTTCTACAGTCATCTTTAGAAGAGATATTCTTGGTGAGAATCTAATGTCTTCTATTTCAATTTAATGTTTTTTTTATTTCCACTTCAATTGCTCATGGGCATGGATTTGAGGAAATCAACACGTTCTTTCGCATTTAATCGGATGATTTCCGATGAAAAATCCCAACAGTTTTGCTCACCAATTTCAGTTTGTTGTTGTGTATACTGCTGAGAAAAACGATGATGTGAGCCAATTCTTTGACTATGTTTCCATGATTGTGAATATGATTGGACGTTCATGTAAAAGGCAAAATGCTCTTAGCCAATTACACGGTGAAGAAATTGTGAAGAAAATACAAAGTGGTGAGATTTCAATAGGAAATGGTAAGAATCAAGGAGTAAGCTTAGCTCGACTAGGTACTACATGTTCGGGTTCTCACTATAAAACATTAATTCAGTGGAAGAAGTTCTTTTAGCAATAAACAAAAGATGGTGATATAAAAAAAATCAAGGCACGACCAAAGGTTTGTTGGATAAAATGAGTCCTTTTGAATTTGTGTTTGTTGGAAAGTTAATGTTGTATATTGTAGGAGTAACAGATCCACTATCAAAGATTCTTCAAACCAAAGATCAAAACATAAGAACTACTAGAAGTTACAAACATATAGAGAAGATAGTTGGGAAAATTTGTTGAAATAAGCCATTGAATTTTGTGTCAAACAAAAAGTTAAAGTGTCCAATATGGAGGACATTATTCAAAGTTATAGTAGAACACTTATTTATGGAGAACCAATCACTAATTTTCACCATTTTCGTGTGGAAATCTTTGCAAAGGTATTCCATTCCATTTTATTTTGCTATAATTGATATACATATGTATGACATTGGCTTTATTATTTAGATGAATAGTGTTCTAAAATGTTTTTATTCATATAAGGATAGGTAATTGATGAGGTTACTAAAGAATTGAACAATCGTTTCAATGAGACAAACATAGATTTGCTTAAGGGCATAATGAGTCTTGATACTTCAAACTCATTTACTCATTTTGATCATCATGAAATACTGAATCTTGCTGGGTTATACTCTAAAGATTTCTTTAGCGTTGAGCTAGCTAAGCTTCACTACCAACTTGAACTCTACATTTCTGCTATGAGAGAGAATATAGAATTCTCTAATTTTGATGATGTTGGAGCTCTTTCAAGAAAGATGGTGGAGAATAAATATCACATTTGTTTTCCTTTGGTGTATCAACTTATTGAGTTGGCATTGGTTTTACCAGTTGCAACAGTTACTGTTGAAAGATGTTTTTCTGCTATGAATATTGTGAACACTGATTTGTGTAACCGACTAGAAAATGAGCTACTATTAGATTTCTTGTTGTGTTACATTGAAAAAAAGATATTTATTATCATCGACCAAGAAGCCATTTTGCAATGGTTTCATAAGTTGGTGTCTCGCCTAACTATTTTAAACCTATTAAAATTTCTCATGCTACGAGTAATTATTCGTCTCCATCGGTTAGAAAAAATTAATTGTTAGTATGTCATGTGTATAATTATTGAAGTTGTTGTGTGGATTAATTTGATTGTGTTGTTATTGAATTGAATTAATTTCTAGTACTTTTATTTTTTGTTTATATGTCAGAATATCTGTTCGCTGGCCAAAATCTTTTTAAGAGAAATTTCGCTCCTCATCCACCATTTTCTGGCACCAAGAATGATAATATGATCACTTTTACATGAACATATCATGAAAAAAACTTTTATATAATAAATGCAATTCTAACTTTACATATTTTATTTGATTTAAGAATCTAATTCCAAATAAAAGACAACTGAAATTCAAGAACTATCGAATTAACTAGTAATTCACACCTATAACTATGTATTTGGCTATTACGATATTGAATCAGGGATACTACGTGGATTGTTTGACATCCAAGCTTCACCACATGGAAAATGAAACAATAAATAATGTTTTTATTTATTTATTTATTTATTTTTTTGTTTCACATGGTAAATGTTTTTGATGACTTGTTTTCCACGTGATATCTCTAATTTTTAAACAAAAGAACTATGGCTGAAATTAAAGTAAATGACGATAAATTTTTCTGTTAAGTAAGTTAGATTTATTGTGTTTTGGTGTTATATCTTATAATTGGAAAGCAACGAGAGTTGGTCAATTTTAATTGATTACTTTTATATGTTTATCTGTATAATATTGAAATATATATTTTTATGTGTTACTTATTTAATAAAAATAACAAATACATTACATAATTAATTTTACCTTAGAACCCACCAAATTAAATATTCGTAAATCATTCTTTTTCTTATATATCATAACAAAAAACACAATTTAAGGTAATATGTTTATTTAAACAAGTAAAATTATTTCATATAATTATTACGATGATAAACTATCATGTAATTATAGGAATTTTATGCAAAATAAACTAATCTATTTGCTTATTTATGGAAAAACATATCGTGAGCCTTTTGATTAATTTTTTAAACATATTGAGTACCTGATTTTTTCATTTCAATATTATTAGCTCCAAATTTGATTGCATATGTATAATATGTTTCGTTCAGTGATGGAACTGTGAAACAAACATTTATACATAATTTAAAATTACATGATGTTATTGCTTGAAATTGTAAAATCGACATTTCCAATAAATCTATTTTATTATCTAGGCAATTTTCTAAAATTGTGTTATGTGGTAAAATATTATTGGTCATATCATTTAATTGTGTTTGTTACATAGCTCTAAAATAAAATCGAGTTTAGGGATAATAATATTTAAATAAAAAAATCAATGTGTTTAAAAAATTGATAAGAAGACCAATTAGGTAACTCGGAACCTGTTTTTCCTTTATTTATTTGTTAATGGTATTATTCATTTTTTTTTCAACTAATATAAGTTTTGAATTTATTTTTATACAAACACAAAGATTTCATTATGTCATTAAATATAATCATATTATTACATAGTTGCCAATTTGGATCATCTTTATTTTGCGCTTATTTGCAACGTGGTTGTAGGGATTCTTATGGGAGGGTAGAGTGCCCGCAGGTATGTGATTATATGTTCCATATTCATTTACAGATATAACTATTCGTCCAGTTCTATTATCAGCAGGTATTGACTAAGTAAATCTCATCTCCATCTCACCACGAGTAATGGAGATCCGTTAATTATCCGTTCCGCAAAATTATCCATTTAATGAAAAATAATAAAAATATAAATAAACAAATCAATAATAAAATTAAGAAAAACATCCATAAATAAAGTTTATAATACACAAATTAACCAAACTAAATTTTAAAAAAGAAACAAAATGAAAAACATAGAGTACCAAAACTTAATTAAACAACATAACAAAAATTGGATTTAATAATTTTGATTAATAATAACGAAATAGATTAATAATAATTTAATACTATTTGAACGTAATATGTGTATAAATTATCAAAAAATTAAAGTTGTCAAAGTTGTTTTAGTGGTTAACATCAACTTACAAAATATTTACAATCTCATCGCGTACTCTTTTTATACCTGTTAGCACCACTACGTGTTTGAGCTCGAATATCGAGTAGTGTTTACTCTTACTGAAAAAGGGGTGTGAGATTGGCATCCATAAAGTTGATTTTGTTAGCATTTTTTTAGTTTCGAATTTAAAGAGTTATCTTTATTTATGTGCGTAGAAAAAGTAATTATGACAATAATAAATTACACATGAATTCTTTTTGTTTTTTTTTTTCAAAGCATTCAACATACCTTTCTTTCGGATTGTAATGATTTAATTTACTCGGTTTGTTGTGAAATAGTTGTGTCGTTTTTAGGTCTATCTAAACTTTTTCATGCTTTTAGTCATCTTCATGAAAAAAAAATTGTTAATTTATCATTAACTAAATTCTAGTTAATTTATTTATTTTTAATGAAAAATACCAATTCTTGTTAATTAATGACACATATTTGATGTAGATTATATTCCCCCGGTCACAAATATAAGTCATTTTCAGCTTGTATACTAATATTAAAAAATCATTAATAAATGATTAATAAGTCAAAACTTTCTATTTCTTGTTCCTTAATATACATTCCAATTAATTCTATACCTCCTTTTAGCCTATGAACTCTTATTATTCTCTTTAATTATATCTTAAATACTGTGTTTATAAGAAAATTAATTGTTAAGAAAGAATTAGAGCACCAAACAAAAAGAGAATTATAATTAATTATGAGTAAAGCGACTTATATTTGTGACTTTTTTCAAAGCCCAAAACAACTTATATTTGTGATACAACATATTAATGGTTGTAAACCAAACTTACAATACAATCAAAATAGTTAAATATTTTTTTAGCATTCTCATTCTTAAGTAAGGATGCGGTATCTAGTTCTATTGAGACTCAAATTCTAAATCTCACAGTTGGAGAGAGATGTCTTTACTACTAAGTTATAGTTGAGTAGGATGTGGTTAGATAATTTATATTTCAAAACGTGATGACATCCAGATATATGATTACTGGGTCTGTCATCTGGATCATACAGTGGCAGTAGGACTGCCAAGCGAGATCCAGTCAGGATGCGGGTGTCCAAGACCAACGCTGATAGAACCTTCCAGAAGAGAGGAAGTGATGTCCTCCTTAAAGTCTATTCCTATCCATAGGTGTGTTTAAAGGTAAACTCTTAGGTTCCACGTTGGACCTGAGATAATAGTCTCCTAATTTAACTATGACAAAGACTTTGGGTAGTCCCAATCCAGGTCAATTTCTATTACTGATCTTACAAAAGATTGGCGTAGAAGTAAGGTTTCAATTCACAACTAAGTAAATATAGCCAAAGATTAATTCCAAAGTCAGGGTTATCTTAGACATTGAAGACTAACCTAAAGGTTACCGGTGTCACACTCTCTTTCTTGCAGGAATTCGGATAGAGCAAGCCTTTCCCCAGCGCAGATCCGGATCCATAGAAGGATTTTTAACCAAATCCATCATTTGGTGTGGTGAGCATGGAATTGGCTGAATAACGACTTCATCTGGTTTAATAAACATGACAACTTTAGAAGCAATCATCGAAAGCTCTTCCATGAGCATATCAGGCTCACCACTGATTGCGTTGAACTCAGCAGTATCTCCCCAAGCGATAGTGATCAATCGCATCGCCAGCACCCGTAGCCCAGTCAATGCTAGAGACCTCAGGCACACGGTTCTTCATCTTCAAAGCTTCGGCATGGCTAGCTCCACCATCAATGGCAACACATCTCCCTTGATCACCAGCGCTGTAGGCGGCCTCGGAGGAGTAGGAGTGGCAAGGAGGCTCTTCCCATAGCCTCCACCCCAAAAAGATCACGCAACACAATACATGGCAGCCCTACCAGTTTTTGCTTTCTCAAGGGGAACGGGGCAAGCAAATCAGACCAACACTGGGCTTATACAGTATAGAGATTACCTAGTGGCATACCAACAACATCCGGCAATGGGTGTCCCTCCTAACCCGTTTGGCCACTCAATGACCTAGCAAAATAGGCTCCCTAGTTACCAAACTCTGGTCTAGACTCCTCCTCCTAGCTACCACCCTATGCATGGGTATATATTGGGATCACCACCAACTCCAGTAACAACCACCATATCTGAAGAGGCAGATGACCTAAAAATGATGGCCTTATTCAAACACTACATTTTTCAATTCTCAATGCCAATCCAAGAGCCATTGATCGAAAGCGGAGGATCTTGTTTCACAAACTGAATCTTGGAGATGCTATGCTATCCGAAATTTAAACAGTTGAACTTTGAAAACTACAGGGGGGACACTGACCCTTATGTCCACTGTAGGAACTACAAAAATAGAATGGAGATCATAAGAGCAAACGAAGGGTTGATGTGCAGACTTTTCTCATCAATAATCGAAGGTCTAATGTCTTACTGGTTCAAAACTCTAGAACCGGGCTCGATAAATAGCTGAGAGCAACTGAGGGAGCAATTTTGCACGAAATTTTACGGATCCGTACCCATAAGAATGGCTAGTCGGACCTTGCACGAAGGGAAGTAGTGATAAGGAGAGTCCCTCTGGGACTTCGTCGACCAGTTCAATCTGGCAACGATAGAAGTCCAAAAGCTTGACTTCCACATGGCACTTGAAGCAGTGATAGCAAACACCACGAACGAGTGATTAAAGGTTGATCTGGTCCTGAAAAAGCCACATAACATAACCTAGATGATCTTCATGGCCAAAATGTTTATCGAGCTGGATTAAGTGGGAGTATCGACCAGGAACTGTAGAGATTTCGAAAGAAACAAGTCGGATGATAGGCGAAAAAAAAGAGACCGGAAGGACTTCAAGTAGAACCAATCCGGTGGGTTCACCCCCCTAAATTGACCCTTCAGTGAAGTGTTAGTAGCTGTGGAGAAAAGCTCAGACAAGAAAGGCCTTTCCTACCCAGAGGCAAGAAGGGGACAGAAAATAGGTGAAGACAAGAACGCCTACTGCAAATACCACCGAGTGAATGGTCATGATACAGACGAATGCAAACACTTAGCATAAGACATCAAGGAGCTGATTAAGAGAGACAGACTCCAAAAGTTTGTTGACAAAAAAGCAAGGAAAGAAGAGCCAAAAGACCAAGACTCAGAGGGAAGCAAGCCCGTAACAAAGTTAAAAGGCGTCATATTTGATGGTCCCAAATGGCTAGTTACAGTACGAGAGGGGGGGTGAATAGTACTGTAGGGTAAAATAAAAATCTACAGACTCTCTTAAAAAAAACTTTTTATAGAAACACAAGTTTCTTTTTCAAAAATAAGTTTTATTAAAAATGCTGAATTAAAACTATAATAAAACTTGTGAATATAAGATTGCCTTGGTAAAAATAACTTTAAGTACTAAAGCAATAAATTTAAATCTCAAGAAATTAAATTGATAAAATAATAAGAGAGTAGGGATAGAAAATTATAGACGCAGAATTTTATCCTGGTTCGACCCAATCGGTCTACATCCAGTCCCCAAGCCAACCGCTTGAGATTTCCACTAACGTTTCCTTTACGGGTAGGAAACAAGCCTATGTTATTTTTTCTGAGTTCAAGTAACAAACTTAATACTTTTTCAGGCTCAGTATCAAACCTATACCGTTACTTTTTGGAGCTTAAGTAACAAACTCTACCGATGCTTTTTCGAAGCTCAAGCACACAAACTTTTACAACCTTTGTTGATCAACCACCAACAAAGCAAAACCCCTTTCACATAACCTTATGTGAAAATACACTTCCCACATATATGAATATGTGAATGAAACAATATTTCTCCTTCTCTCTTTGAACTCTTTTGGGAATATGGAAGACTATGAGTTGAAAGCTTAAGTATGAATGTTTCTTGAATTGTCTTCCACACCTTCAAATCTTCTTTTCTTCCTTTTTATAAGCCAATGAAGATTGTAGCCGTTAGATACAAGAGATGACCATTGTCTTCAAGTCATATGGCCGTTTGTTTCATTTCATAAAGAAGAATGAATTCAAGTGATAAGCATAAGAAAGGAATATAGCCGTTGATCTCACAAGATTTTATGGCCATTTGTACTTTTGATACATATCTTAATAAGGCCATAAAGCAAAGTATAGGTGAGTTCCTTTATTATAAAAGACATGTGACAAATTTTGAAAAGTGAGAAGCAAATGTAACCTTAGTTTCAAAACCGTAGCCTAAAGATATAGGTTGATCTTTTGAGATATGGTTTTGACACATGTGATCTTAAGGATGAAGACTTACATAGCTAAGGTTACAAACCTAGGTTATAATTTCACATGTGGTACTTAAAGATATCTTAAATCTTTTTCATCACATGAGTTCACATTGTGGCCGAATTGTTCTTCAAGTGTATCACCTCATAAGCAAACATGAGGTCAATAAATGAAATGATCTTAAAAACAACTCACCCCATAATCAAACATGAGATCAATATATGTGTACATAAGATGTCGAAATAGTTCTCAAAAGTATTTCATGCCATGGTCAAATATAAGGTCAACATATGTGTATGATCTCAAAACTTTTTTACCTTATAATAAAATATGGGGTCAACATTGTAAGTATATATATATGCCAAAAGATCTTTGAATCTTTCAAGTCATAAGCTAATATTGGGTCAACTTTGAGCATATATATATGTATGGCCGAAATATAAAAACTTTCAAGTTATAAGCCATTTATGGGTTGAGCAAATATGGATTACCAAATCTTTTATCTCATAAGCTCTTGTGTGTGTGTGTGTGTGTGTGTGTGTATTATGTCATTAATATTGAATGCCTAAGAGAGTTGATTCTCAACTGATAAACCAAGCATTTAAAATGCTATAAAAGAGCTTTTGCAATATATAAAAACATTTAACTTATAAAGCTTGTTATTTTAAAAAGTCAGTTATTGTGATCATCAAAACTTAACTCAACAGTATTGGTGATAACTAGGGGTGATCCACCTACCAAGAAAGCCAAGAGACCTTGGGAGACAGGAGATAGTAGCCAATTGAACCTCCCTTTTTCATCTAGAAATTAGATCCAAACAGGACATTCGGACACTTTGGTGATGGAGGCAGAAATAGTGGGCTACACAGTAAAGCGAATCCTAGTGGACACAGCTCAACCAACATCATCACAAAACACACGATGAAGAAACTAAGGATTGCTCTCGACCGGATTCAATTGTTCCATGCATGACTTGTTGGGTTAAGTGGTCACACAGTACCAGTAGTGGGACAAGTAACTTTGGACCTTGAAATTAGGGATGAAAAGCACATTTGGAGATCGAAGGCTGATTTCACAGTGATAGAGTTGCCACTAGCATATAATGTAATCTTAGGAAGACCATTTTTATCAAAATCAAAAGCAGTGCTATCCATCCAGTACCTGGCATTACAGATACCAACTCCCTTTAGGGTGGTAGTGGCGAGAGGAAGCCAATAAACGATACAAAGAACATACTTTGCCTCCTTACAGCCTAAAAAGATCGGTTTTGGAACCCGAAGAGGAAAGGAAGATAGAACCAGTAGATGAATGGAAACACTAGTAATAGCACCGGAAAGATCAATCTGGATCTCCAAGGAGCTTGAAAAAGACGGTAAGGAACATATAGTGCAAGTAATAAAAGAGGAGCAAAACACCTTTACTTAGAAGATCAGCAACATAAAGGCCATGCCACTGAAAATAATAAAGCACTCCCTCAATGTCGATCTGGCCGAGGCACCAATAATACAGAAAAAGTAGAAGTACGAGCTAGAAAGGTAGATAACGATAGAGTAGGAGGTCCACAAGCTGATGAATGCTGGACACATCAGAAAGGTCCATTACCTAAAGTGGCTAACAAACATAATAATGGTGAAAAAAGCAATTTAGAAATGGCATATATGTGTGGATTTCATGGACCTCAATAAGGCATGCCTAAAAGATAGTTACCTGCTACCGAACATAGACCAGATGTTAGACTCTATAAGTAGTGTACTCATACCTAGATATGACATCTGGTTATCACCAGATCCCTATGGACTTGGTCGACCAGGAGAAAACCTCCTTCATTACTCATGAAGGGACTTATTTCTATCAAGTCATGCCCTTTGGGCTAAAGAATGAGGGTGCGACTTACCAAAGGTTATTTAATGACATGTTCAGAGAGCAAATTAGAAAAATGATAGAAGTCTATATTGATGACATAATCGTCAAAAGCCGGACTCTAGCTGAACACCCTAAAGACCTCAGATAGACATTCGCCATTCTTCAAAAGTATAGACTCAAGCTAATTTCTGAAAAATGCATATTCAGAGTAAAAGGAGGAAAGTTCCTAGGGTTTATGATCTTGTAGAGAGGAATAAAGGCAAACCTAGAAAAGATCAAGGCAATGTTACATATAGCCCCTCCTAAGACTATCAATGAAATCCAAAAGCTGAATAGGTGCATCACAGCCCTTGGGAGATTCATTTTGTTCTCCGCTAAAAGATACATGTTGTTCTATAAAGCATCGAAGAAAGGTCAAGCCTTTAAATGGGATAAAGAGTGCCATGAAGAGTTCGACCAAATCAAGCAATTCCTGGTTTTCCCTCTGCTACTTAGTAAACCAGTTGAAGGGGAGAAGTTATACATGTACTTAGTTGCCATAGGAGAACCCATAGGATCCGTCTTAGTAAGGGAAGAGGACAACCAACAATTTCCTATGTCCTATACAAGCAGAGTGTTGAAGGGAGCAAAAATTAGATATCCAAGCATTGAAAAAAAACTCATGCTAGCCATGTTATCAGCGATAATCAGGCTACGACCATACTTCCAAGCTTACACTGTTATAGTCAGAACTGGATTTCTACTGAAAAAAGTACTGCAAAGGCTAGAAACATTAGGAACGATGGTCGAATGGGCGATTCGGCTAAGCGAGTTTGACATCCATTTTAAACCAAGGCGAGCCTTGAATGCACAAGTCCTGGCTATTTATAATGGAGTTTGCGGGCTTAGAGTCAGATGCGGCACCTCCACTCGAAGAATAGGAGATATTTGTAGATGGGGCATCGTCACAAGAGGAAGCCGAGGTAGGAATCTACATTCGGGACCCTAATATGATATTCTTGCACTACACAGTCAAGCTAGATTTTCCCATCACAAATAATGAGGTAGAATACGAGCCCATTGTTAGCGCCGGAATTTTCTTTTTTTTTTTTTAAAAAAAAAAAAAGAAAAGAAAAAAGAAAAAACGAACGATTGTCGTACGACTTTAACTACAGTCGTACGACTGTAATTAAGCTACAGTCGTACGACTGTAGGGTCACGGCAGGTGAACCAGTCCATACCCTGAACCCTGAAAAATGGGGGAAAGTGGGGGAGCAATTAATGCTCCAGGATAAAAGAGAGGGAAAGGCAGAGAAGAAGGGACTTTTGGCAAAAAAGGAGAAAAGAGAAAAACATAGAAAGAGAGAGAGATTGGAGGAAAAGAGAAGAAGAGAGAAAAGAAAAACCAAAACTCAAAACTTTCTTCAACTCTTTTCTTCTCAATTTCAGAGTGTTAATGTCTAAAATCGGTTAGAAATCATAGGTTAATGACCTAACACTGAAACTCAATCAATCTCGGACCTTAAAATCGCCAGAATCCCTAACATTTGGAGATTTTTTGACCAAACTTCCAAACCTTGACTCAAGGAGAAAAAGAGCAAATCTAAGTGGATTGATGCAACGCCAGGGGTCAATCCTAAGGTGGAAAAGCGTCTAAGAGGTAAACACTCCTTTTCCCCTCTGTTTTCCAAGCTTTCTGGGTGATTGGTTGTGCTTTTTGTGCTTTTTATTCAAGTTCTGCGTTTTCTGTTTCTGGAAATCAAGAACAGTCGTGCGACTGTTCTTGAGTTTGGTGAACAGTCGTACGACTGCATGTACAGTCGTACGAGCGTTCTTGGTTTCCAGATGATTTTCATTTAATTTTATTTCAAATAGATTTTGGCGAAATCCTGAGTTTGGATCGCTTACAGTTGCACGACTGTAACACTTTTCCAGAATCAGAATTTCCAAAATAATTTCAAAAAAATTCCTAAAAATCCATAACAATTCAGAAAATCATCAAATGAATTTTGTTGTGTGCATTCATGACCCTAGATTCAACTTCCAGTAAAATTGCATTTAGGAACCCACACGAACGGGACCCCGAGTTCCGAGATAACCGACCCATGAAAATGGAAATTTGCATGAAACCGAGTCAAATGGTTTTCCAAAATTGATCTTTCAGAATAAAAACTACAGGGCGTTTCAAAACTGTTTTCCAGGTCTAACTGGTCCGACCGGCCGGATCGACCCGGTTACCCCCTAAATGCATGCTTCCTTATTCTAAAATCCTCATTCTGTCCTGATTTGACTCCTACTTGTGTTTATAATATAAACTGTGCTAACCAATCTGTTTTGCAGCATTTATTTTTATTTTTACTGTCTTTTATAGACTAATTCGTGTAAATAGGCGGTTGTATTATTTTTAGATCCTCGTGTATTTAGGCGATTGTAAAGTGAGGACGAGAGTTTTATATTTTATTCAATTTGGTTGTATAATCAGCCTCTATTATTCTTTTGTATAATTATGTGGATGGTTTATTTTCCGCAATTTATTTTATGCATTTCTGCCTTAGCATCAGACTAATAAAAATAAACAAATTGGGGTTAGAAAAGATAATAAATTGAATAAATATGACTTGATAAATAATAAACGAATACAAACTTGAGGTTAAGTAGGTAAGTTGCCGAACCCTGAATCTCTGGATTAGGTACAGTAGTCTACGCTCAGTAGGGAGCTGTACCGGAATTTCTCGGATGAGCTAATCCGGGTGGCGACTCTGTCACTGATCTCGGGATTTAGGTTTCGAGGTCATTAAGTTATAAAATGTAAAAAAAACGTTTTCTATAAAATGAATTTCAAAATAAAGAAACAAATGGTTTTCCCTAAAGCAAGATAAACAAAAATCTGCTTTCAAATCATGATACGATTTCCAAACCCTTTTTTTCCGGTTCACTTCGAGGCGTTCCGATTTAAGGTCGTCCGCCCACACCCATAATCAAAGGTTTAGAGCTGGTCAAAGAAATTGGGTCAAAAAGGGTCCGGATACTCAGTGATTCTCAGCTAGTATCCAATCAGGTGAATAAGCACTTTGCGGTCAGAAGCCCGTTCATGAGCAAATACTTTAAGAAAGTCCAGGGATCACTTAAGGAAATTAAGTGTCAAGGCATAATTTAAAAGACAGAGAATATTCCCAGAAACGTGAATGATATAGTAGATGGACTCGCCAAGGCTGCTGCCAGCCAGACCGAGTGATAGTAACTCTATTGCCCATATGAAGTACAAACTCACCCCAAGCACCGAGTAATTAGAGACCTTAACTGTAGACACCAGTGATCTAGGTTGGACCTATCATTAATTTCCTCTAAGAGGGCAAATTGCCGAATAAAGAAGTAGATGCAAGCCAGACCTATAGAAAGACCATGAGGTATGTTGTCATTGGAAGGAAGCTATACCAGAAATTCATTCAGTCACCCATGGCTAAAATGCATTACGGAAGAGGAAGCAACTATGTATTGAGGGAACTAAACAAGGGCATATGTGGTTCACATCAGGTAGCCCTGGCAACGGTCCGGAAGGCTGTGCTGATAGCATACTTTTGGGAGTCAATGAAAGAGGACTTAGATGCCTATGTTGCAACATGTCACTAGTGCCACATACACACTAAGAAGATGACCCGACCCCTATTCAGCAAAGAGCAATTCTCATGGCATAGCCCTTTTCCATATGGGGAATTGATCTGGTAGGACCAATCCTAGAAGAAAGCAGAAAACAGAAGTGACTGATAGTGGCAGTCGATCATTTCACCAAGTGGGTTGAAGCTGAAACTGTCTCTACCATAACTCCGGAAAATTTGATAAATTTCATCCAAGAGCACATCCTGGGGAGATTCGTTATACCCAAAGTCCTCATCATAAACAACGACACACAGTTCACGTCAAAGAAATTCACTGGATTTTGTGAAAGTTTCTGCATTGATCACAAATCAAGCTTAGTGGCTCATCCTCAAACCAATGGTATGATGGAGGTTACAAACCGGACCTTAAATGAAGGATAAAGAAAAGGTTAGAAGAGCATAAAGGAGCATGAGCCGACGAGCTGAATAGCGTCCTATGGGCATATCGGATGACCCCTAGATGAGCAACATGGGAAACACCCTTTGCCATGACATATAGGGTCGAGGCGATCGTCCCGATGGAATTATGTCTCCCAGCGATAGGGTTACATACTACAGTGAGGTGCAGAATGATATCAACATCCGTTTCCATCTTGACTCCTTAGAAGAAAGAAGGGACTAAGCCTACATCCTTATGGCTGCTTATAAAAATTAGATTGTGAGGTACCATGGCAGGAAGGTCAAACCGGTGTCTTTCCAGCAAGGGGACCTGGTACTTAAAGATGCTGAGGCCTCCCAAGCACGGGAAGGAAAAGGGAAGCTAGTAGTCAAATGGGAATGGCCATACTGGATCGAGAAGGTGGTTAGTCCAGCCACATACAAGCTAAGTTGGATGGACAGAAAGGAAGTCCCGTGCGTATGGAATGTAAGGAATCTCAGGAAATACCACCAAATTAGCTCCTAGCACTTGTAAATGTTGCACTCTTTTTTCCTTGTCAATGGTTTTTTCCCTTAGGGTTTTCCTTAACAATTTAATGAGGCAACTTGCTTAGTGGAGCAATAAAATCTGTATTTATCCAGTTCTATATCAATAAAAGTTCACTTTTGAATTTTTTGTTACATCTTTAGCTTAAATGACCGTATTTCATATATTTGGTATGAACCGAGAAATAAAACACGGGGTTCAAAGCTAATGCAAGGCTATAGAAGTCCCAAAAATGAAAAAATAATAAGGAATAATATCCTGACCTAAGGCAAAAAATAAGCCGAAAGCATATAATGGAGATAAAAATTTATATTATTAAAATCCCCATTGAGGGGTAATCACATTAAATACAGAATGCCTCCTTAGAGGACTTGTAAAAAACAAATAAAAAACAAGTCACTAATAAGACTTGGGCTATTCGTCCAGGCTAAGCATGCCTTCCACCAGCTCAGGAGGGACAGCGTCAGCTTGCGCACCTACTACCAGCTTCGAAGAAGTGGCTTTGACTTCTAGCCTCGGTAGCGTTAGGTTTGTGATGACCAGAGTTGGTGAAGGGAGGGGAGAAAGATTTGCTTCCATAGGGAAGTCAACATCAATGTCACTAAAAGAGGCATCCGAATATGCTTCAGCATATTTCTAGAGTAAGCGGTCGCCATAGAGTAGAGCTAACCACCCATACAGCTCCAACTTCTCCTTCAGATGCCTTTCCTCAGTAGAGAGATCTGCCAAATGAGCGTCAGATTCGGCTAGGGATCTCTTCAAAGCAATAATTTCTGTGGAGGCCGCATCCAAGTTCTTCTATCACTCCACGTTTTTCTTAGTGGCCTCCGCCAACTCTTTCTCTATCCTCTTCCTCTCCAGGATCCCTTCAAGGTTTGGCCATAAATGCAGTCTGCTTCTTCGACAAGCTTGAGCTCCTCATACAAGAACGAGATGGACTACAAAGAAACTCTTGTCATCTTGACATCTCATAAGTGGAACGCATATGAGCTTGAGGGTACTTACGGTGTATAATTTACTCAGGACCTTAGTCCCTATCGTCCGGCTGCTACACTCACCCACCTTTGCCGAGTCCATTGACTGGTACATTTCTTCGCTAAGTTCCAACTGCACCGCTGGATCCACCAGACTCAATTCTGTCCCAAACTTGGACATCAAGATTTCTTTGATAGAAAGGCCATTGTCATCAGCCTGTTTCCTACCATTGAAGTTCGGAACCACATCATCCAAAAGCCATTTAGGTAAGTGGTAGTCAGTTATGTGAAAATAGTTAGGGGGTGGATCTTACCAAGCAGGCTTTCATGCCCTTCTCTAAAGCGACAGCGGTTACCGTCTTCCTCTTTCCTTGGGATACGAGTTCTTTTCACCCACCTGGTTGCATAGCAGATGACTCGAGCCTTAGCACTGAGGGGGTTCATACGGGAAACGGGGCCGGTGGGACAGTGGCAATGGAGACACGGGCTCCTCTCTTGCTTTTCTTCAAAGCTGCAATAGTTTCAGCTAGTGATATCTCTGCAAAAAATACAAGTATAAAGTGACTGTAATGAAGTAAATGCGGTACCTTAATGATCCTTAATGGGATCGTGAAAGAAACCTGAAAATCCTATCTAGACATCCAGAGTGGCGAGAGGCAGCCTTAGGCAGAATGCCTTGATCACATAGGAGAACTTCTAGTATTTCATGGGCACAGAGCTTAGTAGTCCCAATTCAGTTTTTTCCTTAGGAGATAGCCGGTCCTTTGGACCTTTCATTTCCTTTGTACTTTTGAAAGACCAAGAACAAGGGAAAGGGGGAGCATCATCCTTTAGCTTGATGAACAAGAAGAGCTTTTTGAAGCCTTTGACGAAGGAGGTTCGACTTGTAAAGAACTGAAAGTTAGTTCCTTTGGTGAGTGTTAGGTGATCGCTATTAGTATCTTGTTGAACGGGTGTAGCAACGTGCCTGAACATGGCACCGGTTAGTTGGATTCTGAGATTACAGTATAGCCAGTATAACACACATATGTCCTCGATGGCATTGGGATGGATTTGCACTGGACAAATGTTGTACCAGTTTAACACACTGTAGATCTCTTCCCGAAGGGGGTCGAAGAAGCCGCCTTTTATGTGGTGTTGATATATGGCAAAGTAGCCTTTCGGTGGTTCATAGACTCTCTGGCTAGGAGAGGGTTTCAACCATTCACAAGATTATAGCCATTTGTGAGCAGCCTGTAGCCGCCTTATCTCTCCTTCCTTGATAGTAGATGCCATACCTGTAATCCAGGGAGTTAGAACCCTCTCTTGTTTCCCTTTCCCCTTGGTGTTGTTTGTTATTGGATGGTGGGCAACTGTGCCACACGTTGGTACTCCGGGACCAACGCTGGTAGAACCATCTAGAAGAGAGGAAGTGATATCCTCCTCAAAGTCTATCCCTATCCAGAGGTGTGTGTAAAGGTAAACTCTTAGGTTCCACATTGGACCTAAGATAGCAGTCTTCTAATTTAACTATGACAAGGACTTTGGGTATTCCCAATCCTAGTCAATCTCTACTACTAACCTTGTCAAAGGTTGAGGATGTAGAGGTAAGGTTTTAATTCACAACTAAGCTAATATAACCAAAGATTAATACCAAAGTCAGGGCTAACTTAGGCATCATAGACTAACCTAAAAGTTACGGGTGTTACACACTCTCTCTTGCAGGAATCCGAACACAACAGGCCTTTCCCCAGCGCAAATTCGGATCCATAGAAAGATTTTCGACCGAACCCATCATAACGTAATTATATTATTTTTTGTGTAAACAAAGTATTTTATCACTAATCAGCTTAATTATATACATGCTTTTAGGGCCAAACTGCCCCTTGTACTATTCTTCAAAAGTTGATTTAGTTCCTAAGCTTTTGAAATTGTCAATGTCCCCTTTTGTTTTTAAAATTTTTAGCAATTTTCCCTTCTTGCAACGGTTGTTACTGTCTTTTGTAAAAAATTTATATTCAATAACATGCCTAAGTATGATTTAAACAACTATTAATGAAAATTGTTTTTCCAAGCCATCTTTTTCTCACTGAAAAAGTGATATTCCCCTAATTTTAAGTATTAAGACAAATGATACAGTTATAACCCTTAATATGTTGAGAAGAGGTAGCAGACAATTAGCAGAAACTGAGAAAAAAAATCTGATAATGTAACTGGGAAAATTCTTGCTATGTGCAGTGATATAAAGTCCCTAATTTTTTGTGAGTTGTTGTAAGAGATGACAAATTATAGAAAATATAAAAGGTGAGGGGTAACATTGAAAATTTCGAAAGGCTAGAGACTAAATTGACTTTTGGAGAACAATTCAAGGGAATCTAAACCCGAAGTCGTATATATGTAAACGACAAAAAATTTATGCGAAAAACAACGTTTCTTTTTAGGGATCACAATGGTAAAACTCTTCATGGTTTTTTTTTTTTCTCTTTTTTTATCATACCACCTCATCAAAAATTAAAACATCATACTCTATTAAATTTTCATCTTCGACGGAAAAACTCTTAAGGTCCTACATGTCTAAAATGAGTCTCTAAATATGTGTTTTTTCCATTCCACATGTCCAAAGGAAAACTCCTTTTTCTTTGAAAAAAACTCCTTTTTTCTCAAATGGGAAAAGTGGAGGACTTTTCATCTATACCCTCACACAAAGACACTTATAAAAACTGTGGATTAATGACCTTTTTAGCTCTTATATTATTCACAAAATGTCCTTCACCCCTAAACTTTTGGAATGACCCATTTGTTTCTTGTAATATCACAATCTGAGTCAATGTCATTCTTTTTCAAGGAATGTGACGCTTCTTATACATAAATTACTGTGTTTTAATTAAGTATGATACAATTTTCATTGGATTTATGAAAATGTTGTATATTATGTAGTTCATTAATTTCTCTTAAAAGACAAATTTAACAGGATGATATTGGCTAAAATTGCACTATTACAGTGGGCAAATGGGTCATTCCAATAGTCTAAAAGGAGAAAAAACCAATGTTATCATAACCGTACCGGATATCAAACCGGTGAAGCTACTGGTACGTGGTACAACCGGTTCAACCGGGTAATACCGGTGGTTATACCGGATTATTATTTTTTTTAAAAAAAATATTATTTAAAAGATAAATAAGCTTATAAATTCATCAAACACAAGTTTCAAATATTTAATACTCAAAATAATTTCATGAAATATCCTAAAACTTCATCAATTTTAAATTTTAATGATAATTGATTTAAATTTTAAAATTTGAAAAATTTTGGTTTGAAACCAAACCGAACCAGAACCAAACAAAACTAATTTAGTTTGGTTCAAGTTAAACCGAATATATATTGGTTTGATTTTGGTTTTTATAATTTTATATGTTTATTTTTTGGTTCGGTTTAAAACTACATCAATTTTAAATTTTAATGATAATTGATTTAAATTTTAAAATTTGAAAAATTTTGGTTTGAAACCAAACCGAACCAGAACCAAACAAAACTAGTTCAGTTTGGTTCAAGTCAAACCGAATGTATATTGGTTTGATTTTGGTTTTTATAATTTTATATGTTTATTTTTTGATTCGGTTCGGTTCGGTTCGAACTAAGGTCAAAACCGGTTTTTGACCGGTTCGCCGGTTTACTGGTTTTTAACCGGTCGAACCGGTTATCTCCGGTTTTTTATCAAACCATCCATTTTAATCAAACCGACCGGACCCATGGCCGGTTCGCGGTAAAACCGGTTGAACCGGCCGGTCCGGTCCAGTTTTCACAACCTTGGAAAAAACATCCCGTGGATATTGCATGGACTAAAAGGGTGTATAATCCTCAAAACCACTAGGGTTGTCAATGGGGACACGGGGGTCCGCCTGAACGGGGACAGGGATTCCCCGTTTAGAATCCCCGACGGGGACAATTTTGTCCCCGTTTGGGATGGGATTTACCTCTCCCGTCCCGCGGACCCGTCCCCATCCTCGTTCAGTCCCCTGTGGGGATTTCCGTTAAATCCCCGTTTATTTCTTTATTTTATTATATATATATATCTAATTAAATTTTATAATAATAAAACTAAAATTATGGATTGCTTTATATCCCTCTTTCACTTTTAAAGTTTCTAACAATCAATCATGTGTACTTAATTGTTGCTGCTGATATTAAATATATGTAATTGTGTACTTATTTGTAGAACTTCTGTCTAGGTGCAAAACTTAAAATTTAGCCTTTACACTTGATAGAATTTATCAATTTAGAAACCTTCAATTTAATTTCCGTATATTGGACTCATGTACTCTATTTTGAAATAATAATATTAGTAGTTGTAATATTTTAATTAAATATCACTTTCTTATAAGAAAAATTAAGTGATTTATTTAATGATCTCCAAACTGTAATATGCTTTTTAGCTTATTTTTATACCAAATTGAATTTTATTTAAAATTAAAAAAAAAATATTAACAATGGGGATCCCCGCAGGAAACCCGTTCCCCAACGAAGCTGGGAATGGGGATAAAGATCATCTCCGTTTACTAAACGGGGACGGAAACGGAAATCCCCACATAACTGGGGAACGAGAATGAGATTGCCAATCCCTACCCCGTTTACATCCCTAAAAACCACTATTGGAGATGCGTACACAAAAAAAACGTTTCTTCTAACAGTCGCCGTTGTACTTCAATCCTATCGATATCATCTCCTCCACTATTACCGACCGACCAACGTACCTCCTCCGTCACCTCTCAAATATGCTCTCACCGCCCTAATCTCCGCCATCATCATCACCACTTTGCTCTCTCTTTCTCTCCCTAATGGGCAGCTCCGAAGAACCCACGAAATCAAATTCTCTTTACGACTCCTCTTCCCCATCAGACCCTCTTCTTCCCAAACCCCATTTCTCTCCTCCTCCTTCGATTGAAGAAGCTTCCCACCCCGATGATTCCGACCCAACTCAGTACTTACAGATCTCTTACAATTACGGTCCTAGACCCTTCAAAGACTTTCCATTTCTCATTCTCTTTGCTCTTTTTGTTCTTTCCACTTTCTCTTTTGGAATCTTCTCTATTTTCCATAGCAATTCTGATTACTCCAAGCTTTCTTCTTATGTATATGACTCCAACTCTACTTCTTGCGTCAAAGCTTCACTTTATTCGTCAACTGATGGATTTTCAGATTCCAATTTGTATTTATACTTGCTGAGTTCGTCAAATTCTAGTTTTGGCAAGGCTTCGATATGGAGCCTTGTAATAACTTTGATTTTGAGTGCACCCATTTGCTTCTTTTTGCTTTTGTTACTCAAGCATTACACCAAACAGATTGTGTACATCTCTCTCCCTTTCTTTATTGTCATTCCTACCTTTTTCAATGTCTATTGGTTCGTTGCTTGCACAGTTAGTTCTTCTTGCAGCGATGCCTTGCCTATGGTTTATAGGATTTTGGTTCTGCTTTTCGTGTTCCTGGTAATTGGGATTATTTTGTGGATTTTTGTGGATAATTGGCATCGAATTGAGTTGACTGTGAGGATAATTGGGGTTGCGTCTGATGCACTTTCGAAGAATTTGGGATTATTTGTGGCTTTGCCGTTATTGACTCTTGGTTTGATAGCTTGTTATGCTCCAATTGTGGCCTTTTTGGTGTATGCAAAGCAGAATGGGAAAATTACGGCAAAGGCATCAAGTGAAGGTTACACTTGTGTTTGGAAACAGGATAGCTGGGTGCCTGCTTACTATACATTGGCCATTCTTACAATGCTGTGGTCTTTGACTACAATGATCGAAGCTCAGGTTTATGTGATCAGCGGGACTATTGCTCAGTGGTACTTCTCCAAGGACCATTCAGCTCCTAAGCGTGGCATTAGAAGAACCTTAAGGTGGTTTTCAGCTACTGCATGTTTTTACTTGTCTACGTTTTTGCCTATGCATTTTTTGTTTAATCAAACATCATATCTACTGCACTTCTTGATTGGCTTTCATGGAATTTCAAATTCTACATTTACATTAATTTTATGTTCCTTTGGATAGCATGATAAACGGTGTGAGATATTATCTAGAGGATGAGTGAATCAATTGTTGTGTATCCCTGACAAAGTATTTAAAGGAGTTGTAGATGTTGGTAGACTTGGGCACACAAATTGCCCTCTAATACATCAATAAAAGAGAATGGAGACAAATGTGGCTAATGTCAACTTAAGTTTACCAGGTTCATTTAAGTGCGGTTTCTCAGTGCTGCCATCCGGGATATCTGTATTTCTTGGTAGGATCAAATAGGTGAACTTTTCATGGGGAGGGACATGTTATTATCTTTGGTGTATGTCTATGCCTATTCTATTTAAGGAGCTTTGTAACTTGATGAGGGTCAAGACGTGTCGTTTGAATGTCATTGGTCAATATGAGTAAAATCCATGACTGTTACTGCATTATAGATATTCTACCTATGATACTGGCAGCGAATAATGAATTTACATTTCTGGTGCTTATATTTTGGGGTTTTGTTGCATTTTGATTTCAACCTCCTAAAGTTGTGATCTGAGTGTAGAGCATTCTAGTATACATATATGTATATGTATATTTGCCACCTTTTCATGCTTGATGACACTGTTTACGCTTTTACTAGTGAAGACAATCATTACAATTATATGTGTTCTCTCCTTGCAGAAATGCATTTGGCCCCTCCGCTGGCACTATATGCCTATCTGGATTACTTATTTGTGTTGTTCGTGTGGTGCGCGCTGCTGTTGATAGTGCAAGAAAAGAGGATGTTCGTGGAATTGTGAATTTTGTACTTAGGTGCTGTGTCAACACATTATTGGCGGCAATAGATTTTCTCAACAAGTTCACTATCAACTTTGCAGCAATAACCGGTGAAGCCTACTGTACTTCTTCGAGAATGACGTACGAGCTATTAAACCGCAATCTTCTATCTGCTGTTTTTGTTGAAACTGTTTCCAGTCGTCTCTTGGCTGGAATTGCATTTGTCTTCTCAGCAATATATGCAATAGTGGTGAGTATATATTTCAATATATATTTCATAATGCCTAAAGTTGGAAAATGGAAATATAAGGGAGCTGCTGTAGGTTTTGATTGGTGCTAGCAAGCTTCCTAAAGAGGTAAAAAAAAAAAAACTAGAAAAGTAGAGCTAATAGAGGATAATAGACAGATGCTTTACCTTAAGACTTAGTGCATCTTTGTGTGAATCATAGGAAACAAGTGATGGGTGTGTTCCCTAATAGTCTATGGATAATCAGTCTGATCCTGGCTGGAAGAATGAACAATACCAGCAACTGTAGAGCAGTAGCATGGACTTAGTTTGGTTATGATATGATGCTTTTATGGATCTTATGATGTGAACCTCATTCTCTTTGTATGGTATAATGTTTTATGCGGAGTGTGCAATAGAACTAGGGTCTGTATCTCTGGTGTTACATTCTTAGCGTCCATAATACACAAGTACCAGTTTCCCTCATCTTTTTTTGCACAAGTTTTCATATTTTTATTTGGATAATTGAGTAAACGGCTTATATCTATTGTAAGGTATTCTATTTCGATGAAAATATTCTGCTGATATGTATTTGCATAAACAGGTTTGTGCCATCTTGAAGGGTGTAAGCAAACTTGGAGTCGATTCATATATTGTGGCTGTTCTTGCATGGGTGCTGTTGATTGTGGTGCTGAGTTTCTTTGTTCACGTGCTTGACGATGTGATCGACACCATTTACATCTGCTATGCTATAGATAGAGATAGGGGAGAAGTATTTAAAACAGATGTGCATGAGGTTTATGTTAACCTACCCATCAGCAGAAATCATAGATTGCCTATTCTTCCGAGAACTGGTGTTGTATAGTAGAAACCATTGACCTGTGTTGTTTGTCTGCTGTATGTGACTGCCAGGGGATGAGTTGTGCATATGTTGAATTTTTGTTGCATTGTACAATCTGAGGCGTGTTCAATAAAGAGAGTTTTAGTTTGAGGCAACTTACTGATTGAATATGTTAATAAGGGCAGCGAGCATCAGCAGTTTCTCCTAAATTTGCTTAAATCTCAACCAAGTTGGGAGTTGCCTTTTTATTATTATTTTTTAATATATATATATATATATATATATATATATTTTAATTCTTCAATCTTGTGTTTTCTCAAGTTATTGTATGTGGATGGAGATGGAGTAGAAAGTACCCAATTTTTATCTCTAATGTTAGCACGGATATATAACTGATTTCTGACTCTGTATCTCCTACTATATCTCCAAGTGATTGTGTGAAATGTCACCTATATAGCTTCTTATATATGTAAGACAATTATTCCATTTGAGATAACTTTCGATTGAGTACGGTCTTTATTAAGATATTTGTTTCACGCATTAGATGGGTTACAAGTTATTGTCCATCTTGTCTCCTAATTATTTATTGAATTATTAGAAGAATAATATTAATGTTAGAATCTAACTAATCTTGGAAGCCACAATTTAATCTCTATACTTTTCTAAACTTCTTTAATTCTATAAATTTGAGACTTTGCTTAAATAATTAGAAGTTCTTGATACTTCAATTACCTTTAAGGCCACATTTAGAATAAAATAACTTGAAAACAATAAAATTCTATTGAATATTTCTATCATATATAATTCAATTAAATTTATATATATATATATATATATATATATTTTTTTTTTAATGTTATCTATCTATAGATTAAAAAAGAGAGTTCAATTTCTTGGTGCTTATTTTGTTTCGATCTTCATTCTCTTCGCATAATCTGTTTATTTATATAGGTGGAGCACAAGTCGATTGGGTTTTTCACTGTTCTCTTTTATCTCTAATCTGTACATGAGTTAGTTTATGTGTTATTGATATTTTCTGTTTGTTCCTTTTCTATTATCATTATCCTGCTCCTCTATTTCCTCTGACTTCATTTATTGGTTGCTCTTAGTTGCTGAACTTGGGTATATATATAAATGTGATCTTCAAGCCTTTTTTTTTTTTATGATTTGGACAGGGTAGTGTAGTAGGTCCTTTTGAAGTGTTCTTTTAAATTTTCATCTTGATTTCTCTGAGTCCTATAATATTCATTTTCAAAGAAATGTCTCTTTATCAGTGATAAACATAATTTCTCTTTGAAATTTCAGGCATTATAGTTGTATTGCTTCTTTAATATTCTTAGTTTATGATATTCAATTTGCGGTTTCAATTGGTAACAGCTAATCACTTTTACTAATTTGTGATAAAAATTATACTAATGATTTTGAGTATTGATCTATTGTGTAGAATCAAGAAAAGAGTGCAAGCATCTTGCTTTGTTCAAAACAAGTAGACATTAATAAATAAGTTTGATTATTTTGATATTACGTGAACTGTAAATTTTGTTGTATCTTTTTTTGTTCACATAAGTAGTTTTCTTCTGCTCTTTTTCGGTTATGGATTCATGTTTTTCTTTCCTTTTATTTTATGTTAATTATATTCAAGCATTATCATAAAAGATTGATTCGGTCAAATTAGAACTGACAAGACTTTAACAATGGTTTATGGCTAGCCTAAGATAATTACATATACGCTTTTATCTATAACTTTGAATTTGTTCTGTTTCTAATTTTTTTGAAGGACTAAAATAAGAAACCAAGAGCAACAAGCTATATATATATACTACTTTTCGTAATATTATTATCTTTGTTATAGAGTTTGTATTTTTCACATAAATAACTTATGAAGTCTATAACGTATTGTTAAATTAATTATATTATGCATCTTCAAATATTTTTGTTATGTTACTGCTTACTAATTTATTAATTTAGAAAATATTTATGTCCCGAAGCAACACAAAGGTTTTATTCTAGTTTATTTTTAAACAAGAGTTGTGATTGGATAAAAGCGTTAAAATGCAGGCCCTGTCCATAAGAACTGAAGGTTGTACGAAGCCCATTATTTCAAATCTACAAATCAGGGAGAAGAAAAAAGAATAGAATACAAGTGACCTTCCTCCAAGTTCCAACCTTGAAAATTAAGAAACCTTTTTTGCAATTTCATTTCAACGATTTGGAGTTGAGCCAACTAGCTCTTCCACTGAATTCAACAATGGTTCTTGAGGTTTGATATCACAATGCGGATGCTCTTTCTGATTAACTTCATTTACATCATTAATTTCATTTTATTTTCTTAATTGTTTTTAGGCTACTATGATATGCATCGACAATTCTGAATGGATGCGGAATGGCGATTACTCCCCTTCTCGTTTTCAAGCTCAAGCCGATGCTGTTAATCTCATCTCCGGCGCCAAAACACAAGTGATTCTTTTTTTCTTTTTATTATTATTCAAGACATTATAAATGGCCTTCGCTTTCTATCTCCACTTAGGGTTTCGTGTGGGCATTGTTTTGTTAATATCGCTGCTGTTCTTCTGATACAGTCGAATCCAGAGAATACAGTTGGGATTCTCACCATGGCAGGCAAAGGAGTGCGTGTTTTGACCACTCCCACTACTGATCTTGGCAAAATTCTTGCTTGTATGCATGGTACGCTTGGTGGGTTTTTTCTTTTCTCTGATTTCTTTGCCTTTTCCCTTGATGTGTATTGCTATTATGCTGAATAGCTCGTAGGATTTGCTCATCTTTTGTGTCTTTCAAACTAATGATTTGAGGTTTAAAAATGGTAATTATTAATATTTGGCTTTTGAAGGGAAATTCATTATCCTTGGAACTGCATTAGAAAAAGACAACACTCAGCTTTAACACTTTGACTTACTTTTGGTCTAAGATTTGAGTTCATGAGGTCATGGGTGAAAGATGGAAATAGTCATTACATACTGCATATTGTACAGTCTGCAAAACAAGATGTACCATATATAATGAATCTGACTCGTTAAAGACACAAATTTTTAGGCTTATGTTGGTAATTGATGTTTGATTTGATTTTTTTTTTTTTTTTTTTAAATCCTTGATGTGCTAGTTATATAGAACTCGTAGTATTAGATTTTAACAACATTAAGAAAAATGTACTTGCTAGAGTGACACGACCAGCTTTAAGGAGACTGATGCAAATTTTTTTGGTGAATCCTGTACATATATGTAGGAAGGGTCATCATGCAGATGCATGACGTTAATGCCTAGATTTTTTAGGTGTTATATTCACTACTATGCTCCTAATGATTATAGGGTGAGTCAATTTGTTTAGCATGCACTTCTACGTCGTGTGAAGTTTATACATTGCAGTGGAATTCATAATAACACCTTGTGTAGATGCATTTTCCTGCTTTTTTTTGTTCTCTGTCATTTAGTTGTCAATTTACTTTTTTTTTTTTTTTTTGTTTCCATGATTGTTTGATTCTCAACAATTTGACTCTAACGCTGGCGCCATTTTCCTAAAAAAAAAATCCTTAGATGTTGAAATTGGGGGTGAGATGAACATGACAGCTGCAATTCAAATAGCTCAACTAGCTCTTAAACACCGTCAAAACAAAAATCAGCAGCAAAGAATAATCGTTTTCGCTGGAAGGTAACTTTCCTGTTAGTTTATGATTCGCTCTTTCATTTTTTTTGAACATTTTAATCATATCTTGCTTGCTTTATGTTTTTAGTCCTGTCAAATATGACAAAAAGACGCTGGAGGTAATTGGAAAGAAATTGAAAAAGAACAGTGTAGCTCTCGATATTGTTAACTTTGGTGAAGAAGATGATGAAAAGACAGAGAAGTTGGAGGCCCTCCTTGCTGCTGTCAATAATAACGAAAGCAGCCACATAGTTCACATTCCTCCTGGTCCAAATGCTCTTTCTGATGTGCTTATAAGGTATGATATGTCATCTCAATCAATTTATTTAGTTTTAATTTCTGGGGAATATATATTAAAAATTGAGAACGAGAATAATTGGGAGTTTATTGTTTAAAGTTTATACTAGAGTTTTATCATAGACATGCCTATCAATGGTGAATTGAATTGGCTGACGATCTGATTTCATAAATATGGACTAGAAGTGGTTTTTATTTTTACAGTGGAGTTGATTTTGAGGAGCTGGAGCATGGCAGAATTAATTGACAATCTGCTCAGAATATGCTTTTGCAATTATCATATGAATTATATGTGTGTTTGTATAATTATGAAATATCTCTAAAATATCAATGATTCGAATGAGTAACTTACCCCATGTAAAGTTTATATTGAGTGATTACAAGTTTTATTTCTTCTGCAGCACACCTGTATTCAATGGTGATGGAGGAGGAAGTGGTTTTGCTGCGGCAGCAGCTGCTGCCTCAGCAAGTGGGGGTGACTTTGAGTTTGGTGTAGATCCTAACTTAGATCCTGAGCTGGCTCTTGCGCTTAGAGTTTCTATGGAAGAGGAGAGAGCAAGACAAGAAGCTGCAGCCAAGAGGGCTGCTGAAGAATCATCTGGACAAGACAAGGTGGAGGGAGCATCATCCAATTCACAGGATGTGTCCATGGTTAACAATGCTGGCGATAAATCTGCTGAAGAAAAAGGGAATAATGCTGCTCCAATGGTTGGTATTGTCTATTTGCGTTCTTGGAATTGCATTGTGAGCTTGTTCCGTACTTGTATATTTTGAAGGATGTTTGTGTTCAGCTAAGTGACCGTTTTAATGGTTTAAAATTTCTCACTAAGAGTGATGTTGTGATAGGATGAAGTGAATGCACTGTTGCAGCAGGCTATTGCATTGTCAATGCAAACTTCTGGATCTGACTCTGCTGTGCATGATGTTGATATGTCTGAGGCAACTCATGAGGATCAGGAGTTGGCTATTGGTAGGTTTCTTACATTCTATTAAGGGCTACTTCAAGTTCCTCTCTCCCCCTTTATGTTTCTTTTATTGTGATGCTTGTCCTGATTTTTTTCTTTTAAAAAAAAAGTATATTGTGTAGAAAATGCTGCAGCAGTACAGGGAAATCTAGACTCAATATATAAGGTTCAGTTTTTTTTTTTTTGGTAACCCTTGTGATTACTTGATTTTGAGATTTACTAGCATCAAACTTTCTAGCAAGAATTGGAAATAACATGTTTTGGATTTTAATAATTATTCTATTCTTTCTATGACATAAATCAATATGTAAAAAAGGGATTTACTAAAGACTCAAATCTAAGTCCATCGGACTTGTATTCATTTTCATCTTACCAATAATCGAGTTGATTTGCTTTACAAAAAGAAGGTATCAATTAACTTCTAGGAAATGGTTTCATTTGCATCTAATGATTTTCCAGAATTTATTCATCCTTATTTATAAGTGGTGTTCTGGATATTTTGAAAACCATTTTGTCCAAAGTTGTCTTGCTGCTGCTTCTGATTATTATACAGTAAATGCTAGTCCTAGGGACACCGCACCTGAATGCAAGGGTTCTACTGTCTTGCATGTCATATTGTTTTATGCTGAACTAGTCAAACTCATTATCTTGGCTGAAGTCATGGTGGGATTGATATTTGAAGTTTATTAACCTTGCCAAAGCTGTTGTCCAAACTCAGAACTGATTAAGGTTATTCTGTTTGATATAATCAGTTAGTGATTATAATCCTTTTTGTGATGTTCCGGTGTCTTGCTTGTGCAGCTCTTCAAATGTCCATGCAAAATGATGCAAAAGACGGATCAAGTCAATCAGATATGAGCAAAGTGTTGGAGGATCAGTCTTTTGTGTCATCTGTGCTTGCATCCGTATGTATTTTTGGACCTTTCTGATGAATATTCAGTTGATCAGTAGCCATTCATGTGTGATTAATGTGCGTCATTTGTTTCTCACAGCTTCCAGGTGTTGACCCTAATGATCCTTCAGTAAAAGATCTGCTTGCATCATTGCACGGCCAATCAGAGGTGGTAAATGAAGTGCATGGTTGACTGAGTTATGTTTGTATGTTGCTGTAATGTACGGTGTATTTATCAACATTACTATTTTTTTTTTTACCAGTCTGAAGACAAGAAGAAAGAAGACAGGCCACCAAGTGATGAAAAGTGAAGCTGCTTAAGACATTGCTGAAATCTTCATGGCAAAGACTTTTATTGTAATGACAATCTGGCTTGCAAGATGGAAGAGGGGGAGCCTTAGCTTGGTGCATCATGTGAAGCAAGATTTTTATTGGAATCAAAAGATTATGGTCCTTGAAACGGATGGCAAAGGAAACTTTGGTTGAACAATTGTTGTATTTATCATTCTGTTGGTTTTTTTCTTGTGACTTGAATATCAGTGGCAACATTGTTAAAAATGCCATATTATGTTTGCTTACATAATACACAATTGAAATTGAAATTAGGTATACTTTCTTGCCTTTTTCTTTTTCGCTACTGTCACTGTGCTTTTACTCAACATGGAGAGAAGGGTATCATGAAGCGGTTTAGGTGTGCTTTTATTTGTCATGTTCATGTTACATTCTTATTTCTATGGTCAACTTTAGTAGTCCTAAACTTTCTCATTCTAATTATTACACTAATTTTTTTAGATAGAGATACAGTTATGTAACTCTAGGCTATGTCAAACTTTTTATAAGATGTTTGTTTGTTTCTTTATTGGCAGTTAAGAATGAAGACTCCAATATGCTCTTTTTTTTATTAAAAAAAAAAAAAAATCCAATGCGCGTTTGTAAAACATACCAAAGACATGTAGTTTCATTTTACCAGTAAACAAAAAATAAAATTACAATTGCTAATAATGGTATTACAACTTAATCAACTAAATCTTGCTGAGATATTATGCAACTTCTATTTATAAATCGTATTTGAATGATAAATAACAGATATCTGAGAAATTATGTAATGGACCAGTCCACTATAAAATTTTTCTATATATTTTGATTAAGATTTTTTTTTTTAAAAAAAAATTGAGATTTATAGTGAAAAATAATTGAGAAAGAGGTTGGTAAATAAATACAAAAGTGTTTTTCCTTTTTACATGATAGAGCACTTAAATTTTTATCTAATTATGATTTTGGACTTTTTAGTTTAAATAGTTTTATTAAATTACATTTATGGCATCTTTGGTAAATAAGTCATATTCTCTTGTACGAATTCTAACTTTCCTCTCTAAAAATTTTAGAATACTTCTAGTATATAGTACTCTCATAAGATATATTAGCAAAAACGGTTGTTGTTTTCATTTTTAGGGTATAATAAAAAAAATATAAATCACATCTTATAATTATAAAAGTATATATTCTGGGAATATTCTAAAATTTTTTCTTCCCTCTCCAACAAATTCCTCTCTCTCTTATCCACCATTTTTCTCTCTCTTCTTTTATAATTAAAAACTAAGTTTTTATTTATCTTTTTATCCGTTCATTTTTTCATCATTCATTCCGTTGTAGAAAGTGTTTTTCATTTCTTTTTCCTTTCCGAAATGAGATCCATATTCATATATATATTTTTTCTTTTCTTTGTCATCTTTGTTTTTTGTACTAAAATTGCGTACAGTGTAAAACCAGTATAATCGCAGTATGACTGCAGTATAAAACCAATATAATCGTAGTTGTAGTATAAAACCAGTATAATCGCAGTATATTGCAGTGTAAAACTAATATAATCTTTACATAAGTTACAAAATATAATATTAGTATAACTATAATATACATGCAGTATAAAATTAGTTTTTATAAATTGTGTGCAATATTAATGCTAAAAACGAAGACAAAAAAAAAAGAATAATAATATGGAAATAGGTCTCATTTTGAAGAGAAAAGAAAAATAAAAAAAAATTTGTAAAATGGAATAATGAAAAAATGAACAGATATCGAGATAAAAGAAGAAATTAGTTTTTAATTATATAAGAGAAGAGAGAAAAGTAGAGATAAGGTAAAGAGTAAAAGTAGGGCGAAGGGAGAGAGAAAAATCGCTATTATAATTAATATTTTACTATAAGATATTTTTCATATTTATTTTTTAAGATGACAATTTTATAGTTTTTAAACTTATAGTGCCTTTTATGTTAAAAGTCTAAAATAATTTGCAAATAAAACAGATGATGAATTGCCGAAAAGCCCACTTATATCAGAACCAGGCCAGGCCAGGCCCTAATACGACCAAAATACAAAACAAAGGAATGAGGAAAGAAGTTTATTGAAGTAACCTACTTCTAGTCCATTCAGCCTTGGAGGAGAAGAAACATTCAGCAATTTGATTTAACGATTTAGCTAAAACGAACTTACTGTTTCACTGAATTCAACAATGGTTCTCGAGGTTTGTATTGAGAATGTGAAATTTCTCTCTAAGTGATCTTGTTTTTATCTTTAATCTTCATTTTAATTCTTTAAATTTGTTACTAGGCTACTATGATATGCATCGACAATTCTGAATGGATGCGAAATGGCGATTATCCTCCTTCTCGTTTCCAAGCTCAAGCCGATGCTGTTAATCTCATCTCTGGCGCCAAAACACAAGTAATTCTTTTTTTATTAAATAAGAATTTGTGAATGGTTTCCCTTGTCGTGTTCAGTTAGGGTTTTGTGTGGATATTGCTTGATTGAGATGGATGCTTTAAATTGCAGTCGAACCCAGAGAATACAGTCGGGATTTTAACGATGGCAGGCAAAGGAGTGCGTGTTTTGACAACTCCTACTACTGATCTTGGCAAAATTTTGGCTTGTATGCATGGTAGGCATGATGGGAATTTTTGTTTTAACTACCCTCTTTTTCCTTATGTTCACAGAAATTGTAGCGAAATAGTTAATGTCCCGTTGAATTTCTACATTTGAGGTTTAAAAATGGTAATTAATATTTGGGGTTTTGGAGGAAAATTCTAGTTTTCTTTAAAATGCTCTAAAGAAAGAAAGAAAGAAAGAACACTTAGGATTACAACTGGTACTCACATTGGCCCTAAGATTGCGCAATTTTTTCCTTGAGATCATGGGTGAAAGATGGGAACTGTCATTACATACACTGAATCCTGCATGGTCTGCAAAACAAGATGTACCATATATTCTCAGTTATTATTGCCCCACTGGCTTTTGGGTATGTGCTGGTAATATTTAATATTGGATGTTATCCTTCAGTCTGTGCAAGTGAAACAGAAGTGAAAACAATGTGGATTTAGGAATATAATAAAACAGTACTTCCCAACTCTAATGCCAAGTTTTGGGATGAATGTAATCAATTTATGATGCAGGGTCTTTTAAGTAGATACATTACTTTAGTGCATACATTGTCTATATGGTAGA
The DNA here is from genome assembly GCA_039660915.1 of Euphorbia tirucalli. Lineage (NCBI taxonomy): Eukaryota > Viridiplantae > Streptophyta > Magnoliopsida > Malpighiales > Euphorbiaceae > Euphorbia > Euphorbia tirucalli. The sequence continues at coordinate 23,085,939 of CM077639.1, forward strand.
TGGTCCTACTTTGTTCCTAATTATAAATTAATGGTTGGATGATCTAATTTGTTTAACTTGCACATAAATGTTGATCAAAATTTTACACTGCCATCAAATGGAATTCATTATAACAACTGCTGTATGACTCACTACTGCTTAACCATTTTTTTTTTCCTGAAACAATCGTTTAGATGTTGAAATTGGGGGTGAGATTAACTTGACAGCTGCAATTCAAATCGCTCAACTAGCTCTTAAACATCGTCAAAACAAAAATCAACAGCAAAGAATAATTGTTTTTGTTGGAAGGTAAATTTATCTTCGTTTATGGTTGGCTATTTTGTTTTTGTTAAAACATATTAATTTTTTGTTGTTTGCTTCATGTTTTTAGTCCTGTAAAATATGACAAAAAGACACTGGAACTCATTGGGAGGAAATTGAAAAAGAACAGTGTAGCTCTTGATATTGTTAACTTTGGTGAAGAAGACGATGGAAAGACAGAGAAGTTGGAGGCCCTTCTTGCTGCTGTAAATAATAATGAAAGCAGCCACATAGTTCACATTCCTCCTGGTCCAAATGCACTGTCTGATGTGCTTATCAGGTGTGATATATCACCTGAACTTTTATTTGTTTTAAGTCTTGGGCAACAATGACACTTAGCAAACGACAATTAGTTAGTAATAAGACAGGAATTATCGTTCGGTTCATACTTTTGCTGTTAAAAAAGGTGAAAAGAGTTGGATGAAAATCTGATGGCATAAGTGTGGACTTAGAAGTGGTTTTTATTGTTCCAGTGGAGTCATTATCATGGACAAATTGTTTTGCCACATTCAAAAATTTCGATTGTGAGTGATTTCAAGTTTTATTCCTTTGCAGCACACCTATATTCAATGGTGACGCAGGTGCAAGTGGTTTCGCTGCATCTGCAGCTGCCGCTGCAGCAGGTGGGGGTGACTTTGAGTTTGGTGTAGATCCTAACTTAGATCCTGAGCTGGCTCTTGCCCTCAGAGTTTCAATGGAAGAGGAGAGAGCAAGACAAGAAGCAGCTGCCAAGAGGGCTGCTGAAGAATCATCTAGACCAGAAAAGGTGGAGGGAGCATCATCCGATTCACAGGATGTCTCCAAGGTTAACAATGCTGATGTTAAAGCTGCTGAAGACGCTGGTTCTGCTCCAATGGTTGGTATTATGTACTTGCGTACTTTGCATTGTTTTGTATATTTTGAAGGATGTTTGTGCTCGGCTAAGTGTTTTCATATTATTGAAGGCATCGTTTTACTCATTTAAAAACTTCTGACTTAGATTGATGTTGTGATAGGATGAAGTGAATGCATTGTTGCAGCAGGCTATTGCATTGTCAATGCAAACTTCTGGATCTGATTCCGCTGTGCGTGACGTTGATATGTCTGAGGCAACTCATGAGGATCAGGAGTTGGCTATTGGTAGGTTTCTTCCATTTATTCAAGGGCTACATCATGCTACTCTCTCTCTCTTGATGGTTGTCCTAAATTCTCCATTAAAGACGTACCTACATGGAAAATTTCACAATGATTAGGATATATCTAAACTCATATTTCAGCTTCAATTTTTTTCTGGCAATTTCTAATAAAGTTATAGTATTTAGTTCCTTTTGACCTTATGGCAAGAAATTGGTGATTATATGTTCTGGAGGCTAATAGTGTTGTGTTAAATAATTCAATATGTAAATCTCTGAGTTTCCCAGAATTTATTTCCATTTTATTTGGAAATGGTGTTCTGGATTTCCTTCCACAATTCTTTCTTGTCTAAACTTTTCTGACTGCTTCCTTTGATTATTGAAATGGTGAATACTAGTCCCGAGAACTCCACCTGAATGCGTTTGGCATTTTCCTTGTACTATTCTTTTTAATACAAAAATGTAAAAGAAGTGTTCGGGTTCTACTGTCTTGTGTGTCATATTTTCAAGTCATGTTGAAAATAGTATTTATAAGTTTATTTAACTTTGCCAAGCTTTAGTCCAAACTCAGAACTGGTCAAGGTTGCTTAGTTTTATATAATCAGCAAGTAAAAATGCCTCCCTTTTTTGATTTCCTGTTATCTGGCTGGTGCAGCTCTTCAAATGTCGATGCAAGATGATGCAAAGGATGGATCAAGTCAATCAGATATGAGCAAAGTGCTGGAGGATCAGTCTTTTATGTCATCTGTGCTTGCATCTGTATGTTTTTTTTTTTTTTTTTTTTTTTTGGACCTTTCTGGTGAATGATTTAATGGATCAGTCTGTTTCACGTCATTAATGTCCTGACAATTTTGTTTTTCTCACAGCTTCCAGGAGTTGATCCAAATGATCCTTCAGTAAAAGATCTGCTAGCATCTTTGCAAGGCCAATCTGAGGTAGTAACACTGTTGACAGAGTTATGCTTATGTTTGTTTATTTGGTATATATTTACTGATGTTTTTCGTTACCAATTATTACCAGTCTGAAGAAAAGAAGAAAGAAGACAAGCCACCAACTGATGAAAAGTGAAGCTGGTTGTGACATTGCTGAAATCTTCATTTGCAAGGCATTTAAATTAATGAGGATCTATTTTGGCATGATGAAGGAGCTATAGCTTGGTGTATTGTGTTCAGCAAGGCGTATGTTCGACTTAAAGATTAGGACCCTTAAAACGGATGTAAAAGGAGAACTTTGGTTGAACAATTGTTGTATTTAGTCGTTCCTTTTACAATTCTAGAGCATTTTTAACTAAATTAGCTGTTGATGCCTTAATATTCTTGATCAAATATCGTAAAACGGAATGGTGGAATAGGTTTACTTTGTTTGCCTTGCTGAAAAAAAGAGGAAAGAAGCTGATTGTGCCTGAGAATTGACCAGATACTCAAATTTACAAATGTTTCTGCTTTATGGTAAGAGGAGATTAATTATATATTGGCAGTGGGGCAGCTAAAGAATAAGATGATTATGTGATAAATCGCTGCTCTTATTTACTAAAAAGAGATGCCAATAGTACAATGTGGATATGGGGTCATTTTTGGGATGGAGATGTGAATGCCTTGAAGTAAGCTGAAGATGCTTTCTTTCCTACCACAGACAATGAGACAAACGCAAGGCTATTGCTTGCGTGTGTGTGTGATGAAAATGGTTAGTTTTAAAAGAGAGTTTATTCCTCTTATTAAGATTTAGGCATAATATATCAGTTGCCCCTTAACTTGGCACCAAATGCCTCCTGGCTCTCCAAACTTCAAAGTTGCCCACTTTTCTCAATTTTATATATGTTTTTAAGTGCATTTTAGTGTAGATTTTCATTAACTCATACATTATTCTTATTAATTTTGGTTCTTTATTCATTGATATATATATATATATATATATATATATATATATATATATATATATATATATATTGTTTGTTTGGTTTTTATTTGGAGTTTTTCTCTATTTTAAGGTACAAAATAGGAATTTTGACACAAGTAGAGTTCCACTCGGAAGGAATGCAGAAGTCAGCTTTTCAACTGAGAATTTGACCAAGCTAGAGACTGGTTTAGCTTTGGAGGTTGTATATAAAGTTGTGGGCCTATGTCTTAGCTTTCCAGTGTATCTTAAATCACGCCAATCAGAATGAAAACGTAAAAGATATCTTGGATTTTCTGAAGTTGGTTATAGTTCTGTTGGTCAAAGTTTTTAGTTAACATTTTCTTTTCTAAACTCAAGCTTTCCTATTTGAAGTTAAAGTCTCATTCAGAGGACGACTCCTAAACACTTTTTCCTGCAGCAATTTATAATTAGGAAGAGTTTTAATTGAGTTAATTTAGAGACTCCTATTCTAATTAGATCTTCCTAAATAGTTTTACTCCTTTTCAGTTTAGGAGAGTTTTTCTCCCGTAAAAAGAGCCTTTGATTTTCAATTAGAATATCCCATAACTTAGTTAATTTTGTAATTTGAGAGAAAAATTCTAGCAGTCAAGTGGAGGTGTCAACATGAAGGAATTCGACAAAGACGTCTACACTAATCTTAGAGTTTTTCCATATCTTTTTATCTAGGATGTTGATGTAGTGTAACTTAATTGGTTTATAAAATTTTCATGATTTATCTTATTTTACCATTTGTAATTTTTATTATCTTGCTTAAATCTTGTATTTGATTAGCTAGCAATTACATGATTTTAGCTTGAAATAATATAAAATAGCGGGAGAGAATATTATTGAAACTAAAATTAAGATAATAGGATCATTAGATTAAATTTGAATGGAAGTAATATAACTTATTCAGTGTGAGATTAGTGAGAGTTAATTTTAGGTTATTTGTCACTATTGCAAACTAGGATTCTTATTATACTAATTGGCATTGATATATATATATATATATATATATATATATATATATATATATATATATGTGTGTGTGTGTGTGTGTGTGTGTGTGTGTGTATATATATATATATATGTGTGTGTGTGTGTGTGTGTGTGTGTGTGTGTGTTGTGCTCTCTATGAACTTTATTCCAATTTTCCTTACTTTAGTTACTTTTGTTGTTTTTAATTATATTCTTAGTTTAATATCACTTAAATCAAAATATTCGATATTTGCTTAGTTAATAGATCCAATAAATTAGTTGGTAATTAATAAGCAAGAAAACGATATTTACTTAACACTTTATTACTTGGTACGATTTTGTGCATTTGTAAATTTTCACATTAAGAGATTTTATGAAATTGTTTAAGGGATTTTTTTTTTTTTTTGAAACTTTTGCAATAATCGCCTCGTGTCATATTATGATTGGTTGTCTCATGGGATGACTTTTTAAGTTTGGATAGCTGGGAAGTGCTTGATATGAAGTAAAGAGGGCAATAAATGTATTAGCCCTCAGATTTATTTTAACCTAGCAATCCATACATCAAATGCAAATCTCCACTGGAATACATGATGCTTACCAAAGCAAGCTCAACTGTCCCAAATGACTTTATTATTATCATTATTCTCGTGTTAGGATAGCAATTTTGCCCCCTCATCATATTTGTTCCAATTTTCCTGTAATAGGATGGGTATTATATGTGGAAATTTATCGAAATATCATCGCATAAATAAACATTAAATATTCGAAAATTATTATGCTGGGTTAGAGTTGAAATTTATCAAAATCCACCCCCTAACTCCTGCTATGTACGCCAAAAATTCTAGAGAACTAAAAAAAATTATCAAGTCTTTCGTTTCAATTATAACTTAATTTTATTAATTTTACACATTGACCGATTGATATTTTGTTTTGTTCCAATTGAGCATTTGATCAATTTATAATGGGCATTTTATCAAAACACCAAGATTAGAATAAATCATTCCTAAAATGCCAAACGTGCGGATAATGTCCTAACTAACAAAACTTAATTACAACATTCTTAAACTAACAGTTTTTGTTGTTTCTAAATTACCGAAATTAATAAGATAACAACAAATTAAAGCAAAACTAATTCTTTTAAATGTCATAAATCCATCGAGCAATTATCACTATGACGAAAGAAATCGTGTGCGTTAGCGATGCCACTGTTGACTCATGGTGCAGTGAGTATGATAGAAAAATAAAATCATATGAGCTGTATGATAAGACAATAAAATCCTAAATTACTAACTTTATAAGTTTTTAAATTACTGAAAATATATAAGATAACAAAGAATCAAAGTGAAATCAAATAATTTAAATACTATAAATCATGTAATTAGTGTTATTGTATTATGGGGCAAATCCTTGTATGATATTGATTAAATTACAACTTATATAGTTATACATATGTGTGTAAAATATAGAAGTAAACCCAAACATAAATACATAAATACAATTACACCCATATCTCTGTCACACTCTCTCAAGTTGAAAAAGGGGGTGAACCGATGATCAACTTGTCACATAATTGTCGGAACCGAGCCTTAGGGAGTGCCTTCGTGAGTAAATCAGCCAATTGAGAATCAGTGGGCTGGTATCGCACAAACAATGATCAATTCGTCACTCGTTCCTACACAAAATGAAAATCAATATTTAAATGTTTTGTGCAGGAATGAAAAATAGGATTTGCCGTCAAATATGTTGCACTAAGGTCATCACTGCACAATGTTGGAGCAACTGATAGTGGAAAGCCAAAGTCATGGAGAAGCATTGTAAGCCAAAATAGCTCTGAAGTAGGCGTAGCAAGAGCTCTATATTCGGCTTCCGTAGATGACCAAAATACGATACTTTGTTTTCTAAAGACCCAAGAGATCAAGTTGGACCCAAAAAATTACAAAACCTGTAGTGGACCGCCGATCATTTGTATCGCCCCCCAGTCAGAATCAGAGTGCCCTTGTAAGGTGAACTTTGAAGAAGGCCTAAGTATCAAACCATGAGTCATGAAAGATTGTAAATAGTGTAGGATCTGTTTGACAGCCTACTAATGGATATCAATAGGAGCATGCATAAATTGAGCAACTTTGAAAACAATAAAGGCTATATCTAGCCAAGTGATAGTTAAATATTGTAGTCCACCAATAACACTATGATACAAAGCACCATCATATAAAAAGTCACCCCTCAGTGGCAGATAACTTAATAGAAGTGTATGCTGCTGTGGGTAGCGGCTTACACCCCGACATATTGGTCTGATGCAGAAGGTCACTGGCATACTTTTGTTGATTAATGAACAATGAACCGTGGTGCTAGTGCAATTCTAAGCCCAAAAAGTATTGGGCCCGACCAAGGTTCTTAAATAGCCAAATGTTTTTGTAAAAAGCCAACAACCAAATGCAGTTGAGATGTATCATTACCAAGGACCAAGAGATCATCCACATTGATTAAATAGAATAGGGTAACATTAGTAGACTGAAACACATAAAGATATACCAGCCTTACAGTAGCGAAAACCAAAATTAGTCAACGTAGTGATGGGGCGTTTATGCCACATATAAGGAGATTGCTTAAGGCATATAGTGGTTTCTCTTAAAGAACAAACATAGTTTGGCTTATTAGGATAAACAAAGCTTATAAGTTGAGACATAAGTACCGTTTCTTCTAAGTAACCATGTAGAATAACATTGGAAACATCTAAATGCAAGACTTGCCAAGAAAGTGAAACAACAATAGAGAGTAGGAGATGAATTGTTATCGGTTTAACCACAGGGCTAAAGGTATTTGTGAAATCCGTTCTTGGGCATTGATGATAACCCTTGGCTACCAAGCGGGCTTTTTATCAATCAATTGAGCCATATGCTTTCGTATTTGTTTTGTAAACCCGCTTATAGCTAATAATGTTGGCAGACCATGGTGCAGGTACTAATTCCCATGTACCATTGATGATGAGAGCATTGAACTCTTTAGCCATGGCAGTACGCCAATGCACATGTTTGACTGCTTCAGAATAACATATGGGATCAGCAGGTGAAATCGTGGTATTGGAAGCTTGAGGTTTTAGTGTGCCGATCTGAGATTGAGTAACCATTTAGCAAGGTGTGGAAGGAGCCGAAGTATTACCAGAATTAGAGACCAATGGTAATCCTGGAGACGAATCAGGCAGAATCGATGGGCTAGCTGAATTGGTGTTGGGAAGTGGTTTTGTCGGTTCATTTAGTAAGGTTGGGTTGCGTGATGGTGAGGGAGGTATGGGTGATTCAGATTGCAAAGGGTGACATGGTGGAGAGAGTATAGATTAGTTTATATGGTTTGTGGGTGGTTCTGGTTGTAATGGTGGGTTTGATGGGTGACAAGTTACAGAGGGTTGTTATTTTAATGAGATGTAGACCAGGCATATGGATCATGAACATGAGTGAGATCCTAATATGGGTACACAGTCTCGCCGGTAGGAGTTCTAACGTTAGTCGTATAACCCCATAGAGCGAAAGGTAACTTTTCCGCACAATCTCTATAAGTAGCAACCATTTTGGACAGGATCTTCCTAATGGACTTGTTGGCTACTTCAACTGCTTCATTGGCTTATGGTCTGTACGAGGAAGATATGTGATGTTTTATACCATATGTTGCAAACGATTCTGCTGTCGGGCTCTAGAACTATTGGATATGCCCTAGTCTCGAAGGCATTGGTCATTGTATTTGTATCATACATTTGTACTTTGATGTGAGATATATGTATTATACAATTTGTGTCATTAAATAAAGGCATCAATCTATTTATTATATATCTTGTGCTATGTTTTACATAGAGTATCCAATGGACATATCCATATCCATGTTGACTAGTGTCATGCACTTGGCAGTAAGACCATGGATAGGGAAAACGATATGACCATAAAGTCATCCGTAGTTTGTTCCAATCATGGGAATGAATGGAACTTAAAGACTATCATTAGCCTCGTTGAATGGCAGTGTCTTACCGGCCATTGAACATGGTATGTCAACTAGGTTAATGGGTACATGCAAAGGGGCATGGTACTGGATAGATCCACTAAAAGAGAAATCCACATGGTATAGTATCACAAGTGATTCTCGTGTAGTACTTGTATGGATTCTTTGACCTGACCATATGATGGTGCTGCATGTGAAGTGGCATACTTTGGTGTACGCCTAAAGGGCTTGTAAAAAGGTGCCAAGTATGGGTACGTTCAGGTATGTTAGTGAACATGGCAATGCTATAGATATGCAGAAGGGAATGTCACTCAGTAGTCCACTGCAAAGATATCACCAGCCTCTTGATGAATGCAACTGATAAGAGTGTGGCCATACCCAAACAAGTTGGAACTTGTTTGTGAGCTTCAGTTCATTCGGGATCAAGTAAATGTCCGGACACAAAAGAGGGTGATCAATCCATGCCTCTGTGTTGGACACCGATATCAATGACATTGGATGTACAAGTTTAAACTACAGGGTTACGGTTCCAGTTGGACTGCTATCTCCATCTTAATTAGGGACTGCAGTAGCTTGCTGGAGCCCGCCTGCAGACTATGGGTCATAGGTCCACTGCCAATATAAAGACAGGCCCACAGGATCATACACATTGAATGTCTTAACTTTAACTAAAAAGATTAAGTGTGTACTTGGAGTATACACACTGGAGAAAGAGGAATCCGTTAATTCTATTATATAGATCGATTGGATTGATCAAAATAATATAATTAATTTTTGCATAGGCCTTCTTATAATTAATTGAATGAATTAATTTATGAGATTATTTCCTAGGTGGAAATATTTTACATGTATTTAATTTTATGAAAGTCTAATTTAATTTATTGGTTAAATTAATAGGTGAAATTAATTTTAATTAAAATGTATGTAATATATTATATGGTATAATATATAAGGATACATATTGAATTAAAGTTACATTTGAAATTAAATAAAACAAAGGAATTAAAATGGACTTGGGCTTGAAAAGGAAAAGTCCACATAGAATTAAATTTGGGTTGGGCCAAATGTTTCAAATAGGAAACTTGCCCACCAAGTTTAGAAACTTGCCCACCAAGTTTAATTAACTTGGATATTTTAGCCTATATAAGGATAAGGATAAAAAAAGAAAAGACCTTTTTTTTTTAAGCTTATCCTCTCTTCTCTTCTTCAGTTTCTGAACTGCTAGCACTGGTTTTAGTTCTAAAGCCGTTTGTGTACATGACCATGGAGAAAGTCTAGTTTGATTTCTGCAGCTATTTCTTTAAGAGATATTCTGGTGAGAATCTTACTTTTCTCTTATTGGTTTTGATTTTTGATTTCCACTTCATTAGCTCCTAGGCACGGATTTGAGGAAATTAATGCGTTCTTCCGTTTTTATTAGTTGATTTCAGGTGAAAAATCCCAACAAGAACTACACCCCGTATCGGTTACAACATGGTGTGGAATGCCATACCATGTAAAAATGTGTCTCTCTACGAACTTGGCCATCTTTTTGGCGGTAATGTTGGTATAGGATTCAGCCTCAACCCACTTTGAGAAATAGTCAATTGCTACTACAATGAACCTATGATTGTTCGATGCAGGAGGTCAAATCTCACTAATGATGTTTATCCCCCATGCCAAGAATAGCCAAGGAGTAGATAGGTTCTGCAATTCTATAGGTGGAAGATGATTGATGTCACCGTAAATCTAACACTCATGGCACTTATTCACTTCCTCGATACAATTAGCTTGTAGAGTAAGCCGGAAATACCCTTGCCATAGAATTTTCTTAGCTAGAGCTAAACCATTCATATGAGGGCCATAGGAACTTGCATGCGTTTGCTTCGTCACTTGTTGTGCCTCTGCCTTGGTCAGGCATCATAGAAGTAGTCCATCTTCTATTCGTTTGAAAAGCTGATTCTCAAATACTCTGAACTGTACAACCGACTTTCGAAAAGAAGCTCTATCTGCTATATTGGCCCCATCAGAGTACCAACCGTTTTGCAAAACTCTAAAGATGTCACAATACCATGGTTTGTCTCTAGCCATCACCGTCAGCACCTCGCAAGACTGATAATGGGGTGTTCTGGAAGTCTCTAGGATTAAAGGCCACATTGGTTGTTTTTGTGGTCCTTCTCACATGGATGGCAATGTTGCAAGTGAACCCGCCATCTAATTTTCATCTCTGGGCACATGTTTGAACTCATATTGGTCAATTCTAAATCTTTTGCCATTCATTTTCTAAATACGGCTAAAGGGTTTCTTAGTTGAGCTCCCACTCTCCTGTAGCCTTCCAGATAACCAGTCGGAATCTCCAATGATCAAGACATCATTTTCCCCTAGCATGATAAGGGCATCAATTCCAAATAAACAAGCTTTATACTCTGAACCATTGTTGGTGACCTGAACCTCGAGTTGTTTTGATAAAGGGATAATTTCTCCATCCGGTGTAACTATAATTACTCCCAAACCAGCACCTCTCTTATTTGCTGCTCCATCGAAATGTATTATCCATTGCTTAGACTCAATATCGATCATAGCCAGTTGTTTATTAGGGAATTCAAGATTTTCCACACAGTCAGATTTCAGTGGCTGGTTAGCTAGAAACTTTACTACAGCTCTGCCTTTGATCAACTTCTTCGTCATATACTCTATGTCAAACTCGGATAACAATATAAGCCACCGAGACAACTTCCCTACTAATGCTAGTGCAGCACATGATACTTCATTAGATCAACTTTATATACTACTTGTATTCTGTACGACTAAAAGTAATGCTTCAACTTCTACATCAGCCATACCATCATTGTACAGGTTTTCTTGACTATGGTCTATCGAGTTTCATAATTAATCAGCTATTTGCTAAGGTAGTAGATAGCATTTTCCTTCTTGTCATTCTGTTCTTGCACTATCATTGCCCCTACCAAGGTATCTTCTATGGCTAGATACATAATTAAGGGTTTTCCCGGTGTTGGAGGCTTCAACACCGACGGGTTCATCAAGTAGGATTTAATTCTATCCAATGCAATCTAGCATTAATCATTCCATTCTACCGGCTGTTGTTTTTTGAGGAGCTTAAAGATGGGCTCACAAACCGTGGTCAACCTGGCAATGAATCTGCTAACGTACTGAAGTGATCCCATGAACAGCCTAACTTCTTTTTCTGTCCTCGGTACTGGAATGTCACGTATGGCTTTAATATTATTCGGATCCATCTCAATTCCTTTTTGGTTGATAATGTGATCCAATAATTTTCCCGAAGTTACCCTAAACATGCACTTCTTCATATTCAAGTGGAAATTGTACTTCTCAATCTTAGTAAAAAATTTATCCAGGATAGCAGGGTGCTCCTCCCGGGTCATGGTTTTGACTAACATAACATCAACATACACCTCGACTTCCTTATGGATCATATCATGGAGAAGTGCAGTGACAACTCTTTAGTACATAGCCCCAACATTCTTCAAACTGAAGGGCATTACTTGATAGCAATAAGTTCCCCATTCAGTGATAAAGGCTATTTTGTCCTTATCAATAATGTCAATTAGAATTTGATTATACCATAAAAATCCATCCATGAAGGAATACATTGCTGCTCTAGCAGCACTATCAGTCAGGACATCAATATGTGGGAGTGGGAAATCATCTTTTGAAGACGCTTCATTCAAATCCCTGTAATCCACATAGACTCTAACTCTTCAGTCTTTCTTGGATATTCAACCACCTTTAGAAACTTGGCTTGAATCTGCTTAGCCACTTCGGCCTCGACTTTCTCTGTCTATTTTGGTCTAAGTCGTTTGAGCTTCTACTTAACTGGCTTGATTTGAGTTTTTTAGGATTCTGTGTTCGACAATCTTTTTATCTACTTTCAACATATCTTCATAAGACCAGGCGAATACCCTTACATGTTTTTCCAGGATTTTTATCATTTCTCTCCTTTCCACACGAGTTATATTACTTTAGATAGATACCATTTTGGGACTTTCATCCATTCCTAGATTAATTTCATATAATGGAGTGTCATATATGCTAAAAATGCTAAATGATGCTTGAATGTATGCACAGATACATTAGGAAAAACATCAGACAAGTAAGCAAAGTTGGAGTTTATTTCATTCAACGCCTTATAGGCAGAACTGTTCATATTAAATATAGAAGAAATGTTTACAAAGAAATCATTATCATCTTTCATATATGAAGGTCTTCCTTCACAACCATCCTTTATCAAGTTAGTCTCTAGTGCTTCTTTCTGAATATCAGAGAGGATGGTTTCCCCTATCTTTGCCTTACCCTTAGTCATCAACTTTGTTAGCTCAGCCATGACATTCTCAATTACATCAATCTGATTGGCTATTGCACATTTCTGATCAAAATGCTCCTTCAAACCCTTTTTAGTAAGGTAAACAATACCTTAGATATGGCCTTAACAGTTGATCTCCTCCAAGTGCTGGACTTCATCAACAAGCTTCTTCCCCTGTTCAGCAGGGGCTATTACATTTACTTTTTCCCCAGACAGTATCATCCAAATTGTTGCAGTGGCATCTTTCTTTTCACTTATTACCCTAACCCTAAGCATGTTTACAACTGGCTCAATTCCATATTTGGAAAAGTCCACCACATTGGCAAAAATCTTGAAACCGGGGACTTTGACCCCTCCAACTACAATTGGCTCGGGTGTACCATTATAAGCTTTTTCAGAACTATGGATAAAAGTGTCTACTAGATTTACAATCTTTCTCACTTGTTTACTCTTGGGTTCCCCTTTAAACCCAAGAATGTTTGGGCATAGCATGCCAGAAACAATATTGAACCTTTGTGGACCTTGCTGATTAATGCCAAGTCCTTTTCCCAGTGTGAACTTTTGCTTCTCCAGATACTTATAAATCCACTTAGCAAACTATGGATCTTTCTTATCTGAAATGACAGCCACTTAAAACCCTAATCATTGGCTGTTCAGAGGAGCTCACTATAGCTACTATCGATGGCTCATCGGCCTCCAAGGTTACGATCTTCCCTTCTGATGGGAAACCTAACTTTCTGGCAAAGAGTGGATGGCATGCCTCCGAGGGAGTGAAACCATAGACACCCCAATAACAAGGAGAAAGTAACCAAAATGTCAATCACAGTGAAAGGACCTTGGAGTTCACCTCTCTAGCAATTACCTTTGCCTCAAATGTACCAAGCACGATGCGTTTAGAATCATCGTAAGTACAAATGATGGTATTGGATTTGAGCATTGCATCCTCGCTTATCCCTAAATGGGGTAAAATCTTCAGAGGGTAGATGTTAAGGGCAAAACCGTCATCTACCATAACACAGGGCATTACTCTATCCATGATTTCCACTTTGAGATACAGGGCTTTGTTATGATTCATGCCTTTGAGAGATAAATCGACATCACCGAAGGTAATCTTAGTTGAATGGTTTATTGGGCCACCTGACTTACTGATCATCATATAAACCTCCTCGGGGGAAGTTAAGGGAGTGGCCTCCATTGCCATCAGCTTCTTCACCATCGCAGCTTGGTGTTTCCAGGATTCCATCAGTAGGTGCCAAACACTGGCTCTTATGGGCATCCTCTTCAACTGTTTGACCACTGAATCCTCTTCCTCAGTCGGTGATGCTAGAGGAGCAATATGGATTGGGGGCTCTATCCTCTGCTTAGAATGCAGAGTAGAAATACTAAGCCGATAAATCCTTCCACTTATTTTGGAGCGAGTACCTCAAATTCATCAAAATCATCATCAAGGTCGATATCATTCAAATTGAGTGGTTTAAATTTGTCTTCAATAGCTGCCACCAGCTCAACTACCTCTTCAAACTCATTTCCAACTGAGATTGTTTGCACCATAGGGTTTGCTTGCAAAATCTAAGCAAATACAAAGTTTGAGGGTAGTCCAGTCTGCACCATGTTGATTTGGCCCCCAAAGTTTGGCAGTGGGTTTTTCTGGACACTGGGCTTGTGATCAGGCTCCTTTTTCTACAATTAAACATTAGATAGCATCTCTCATGCCATAGCAGTCATTAGTCCGGTGGCCTTTCGCCACATGATAGGTGCAGAAATTGTCCCTATTAGCTATAGGAAGAGGTACAAATGGTTTTAGGCTTTCCAACAATTCCATTTTTCTGTATTTGACAAATATTCTACTCAATGATTCAGCCTACGGGTAATGCTTCTATTTCCAGCTTAGAATGCTACTTCCTAAGTTGCTGCTACTACTTCCCCCTACTGTACTGGAGATGAACTCTGTGTAGGTTTGGGACTAGAACTGGAAGGGGTTGTGGTGGTGTTATTATTATTCTTGTAACCAAAAGAGTAGCTATGACCCCCTCTGTAGTTGTTACTGTCTCGCTCCTCCTTTTCTTCATATTTCTCAATTTTCTTCTCCAAGTTATATACATCGACAAAGGTATTGAAATCATGAAGCTTCATGTTATCATGATACACTTTTATACTTCTGTCCACTAGCTTGAATATCAATTTTGAGTCCACTGGCCCTTGCTATAGAAGGATCAGCCTATCCATCCACCTTTTATAATACTAGGCGAAAGTTTCATTAGGTTTCTGTCTAACAGCTTCCAAGTCTTAAAGGTCGCTTTCATCTGGGTGTTGCGAGCATAATCCTATATAAAAGTGCAGATAGAGCACTCCAACCTTTTTTGATTTGCTCTGGTTGGCTGCTATACCAACCTAAAGGACCTTCATCAAGGGTGCTAGGGAACAAATCCAAAAGTTGATTGGTGGTCAAACCATTCATGGTAATTATAGTCATGTATTGATTGATATGAGCAGCTGGAGGTCCCGTCCCCTTATACGGAATGAACTTCAGCATCTGAAATCCTAGAGGTACTAGTATGAGTTAATGCACTTGACCGTGTTGATGTGCACCATTCAGCAGAGTGTAGGAAGCATCTCATATATCTCAGAATACTTCCCCTTAATCTTCTTCTCCATAGCTGATTCAATTGACGTCGCTCTTACTCCAACAAGGATGTCACCCCGTTCTGACTGATGATCTATATCTCAGAGGATGACTAGTGTACCATTATTCTTCTTATCAATATTTTGTTCAATCTATCTACCATTATCCCCATGATCAAAAACCTACTCAACTTGACCATTAGTAGCCTTATCACCCAATACCTCTGGGATTTCTTCATGGAGGGTCGCCTGAAACGTATCTAAACTCAACAGATCCTTAAGAGCAACTTCCACGGTAGCAGTGATTGTGGGGCACTCTGATCTCCCATTCCCACTGTGTTTTCTTCTAACAAAAACTTATTGTCTGCTTCCAAATTCTGAACCTTTATTTCTATCTACGAATCTAAAGCTGATTCTACTGTCACTGATCTAGACACCATATTGACTGCCTCTGATCTGTCTGTTTGCTCTGACCTAGCTGTCCATCTTGATCTAATTACTTGCCTTAATGGTGATTTTGCATAACCAACTATAATCAATCTGCTCTTCTGAGGGTGATCCCAAACTATAGAGAGTCACAAACACACACTAGTATTATGAATGTATGCATGGTATTACTCTAACGTGAAGTGATATGTATGTATGTGTGAATGATGTGATATGTATACATGCATGAATGATGTGACATGCTTGGTATGTGCTATGTTAATGAGATAATTAAACGTAAGAAATAATTAAGGGTTCGATGCTCAAGGAGAAAATGGATAGAGGTTGGGCATTCGTAAAATGCCTAACCGAAGTTTGTGCTAGGTTCTCGCTAGCTGAGGGTTGACTTGTATGGTCAGTTATACGGACTAAAGTTCAGCATTCGTAGAATGCCTAACCAAGGTTTGTGTTAGATTCTGCTAACTGAGGGTCGACTCGTATGGTTAGTCATACGGATGGAGGTTTGGCATTCGTGGAATGCCTAATCAAGGTTTGTGCTAGATTCAGCTAGTTAAGGGTTGACTCGTATGGTTAGTTACATGGGTTGAGGTTTGGCATTTATGGGATGCCTAACCGGGGTTTGGATACATATGAATTTTTTCACATGGATAGTAATTCGGTGCTAGTTTGAGTGCCTAAGCATTTGTCTTTTAAAGACTAGTGAGTGTGTGGAGCTTTAGCAATAACCGTGTGGTTAGTGGAGGATGAATGTGTGGGTTTATAGTCATATTAGGAGGAGACCTAGGGACACTCTAATGTGAGTTTATTAACATGAAATGATTCATGCATATGTGACATATGATTGTGGCTGCATCGAAAATCGTTAGTGTGGATGACATACAAAATGATGTATGCGAATGGTGTATGCACACGAGAAATAAGATGGTTGCACAAAAATAGTAAGTTAGCATCACACAGATGGTATGCAGAGTCATAATACATATGCGTGAAGGGATGGTTATGATGACATGGTACAGAAAATGAAGCACATAGCATGTAGCATGCGATCGTAAATTCCCAACCTTATCTCTCCTCTTGGTCAAAAGTCAATATTCAAACTGAGTCCTGGGTGCGGTTCTCTTTAATCATCAATAGGGGATGATAAAGGTAAAGCTAAATACATATCACACATAATGTTTAGGTATCCTAATCGAAATTACTACGGCTATCTGCATGAGTTTGGTTAAAAGTCCAGGTTAACATTAAGGTCCCCATAGCAAAATATACTCCTTACTTCTCCCCACTCAAGGGTACAAATGAAGGGGTACATACGAGGCTAACGTAATAATAAAATCCTAGCATACATCTAATCCTTCAAAACAGAGGTTAGCACATGAATAATCGCATGTAGACTCAATCAAGATAGAATGGAATAATAACTGAGTCGGGGTCATGCATTTAGAGAGGATAGCCATAGAGACTCGAAAAATCTCATCGACTAGACCTGTAAAACATTTTGAAACATCCCTATGTTGATTTTTGACGGTTTTGAAAATGGTTTTTTCAGTTAATTATTCAACATGGCAAGTGAGTCGGATATAAGGAAATTAGGTCTCCATCATTGTTCTATTCTAATACATGATTCTAGAATGGAAATCTAAGGCTCAAATATTGTGAAATGCATGAAAATCAATTTTTGGTGATTCTGTCCATAATTAACACCCGTGTGGGTGTTGACACAACAGCCGTGTGACTTTTTATTTACACCCCTGCGGATGTCACTTCAAGACACGTTGAAAAATTTCAAATCACAAACTTTCTCTGCTCTATCCTGTTAACCAAATAGCCGTGTGGCTGTAACTGCAATAGCCATACAACTGTAACTATAGTCATGAGGCTATTGCGATGGCTGCATGGCTCTGGTTTCAGTCCAGAACCAAAAAATAGAATATTTTGAAAAACGATGCAAATAATGCTTATATAAAGCACAAACAAGTCAAATGCTTAGGATTCTCAGATATTTACCCTTGTAGCATGGATCCACAGCTTCAGGAGGTGAAACTCTTCAAGAAAAAGCTCTGGTTCAAACTCGAACTCAAAGTTCTGAAAATAGTCTTAAGCTCCGAAAGTTAAGGTTTTAGTGTCTAGATTAGTCTCTAAACCTATTTGAAGTATTAGTGAAGTGTTTCTTAAGATTTCTAACTGATTTTAAGCTTAACAACAGAGATTGAAGATGAAAATTGAAGAAAAAGCTTGGATCTCTTTCTTTTTTGCCCCTTTTCTTCCTCTTTCTCACTCTAAAACTTGCCAACCCCTCAAACCAGAGATTAGGGGCCTTTATATAGGCAAAATCCGGTCTCATTTTGTAAAATATGCTCAGAAAATCCAAAAAATCATTTCCAAGAAGAAGAGTCACGATTTCTACCAGGGATTAACAGCCGTGCGACACATAGCACAACAGCCATACGGGTGATGGTGCATCAGCCTTAAGGTTGAAAGTATAGCTGTGTGGCTGTAATTCCTAGACAACCTACTCTTCGTCTAGGAATTTCCCGAGACTTAAAGTTCAGTCGACCAGAGCTTTGATCTTGAATTGACTTTGACTCCTACAATTGTGGAAAGCTATAGAAGCAAATAAACAACTCAATCATCATCGAAACTGGGGATGAAAATCCCACGCTCACAGTAGTGTTCCATATCCGTGTCCTTATGACCTGGCGGAACATAGGCGACACTTCAACAATTCACCGGGCTAAAAATGGTACCTTAACCTAATGCTCAAATCTAGCTAAAATGGTATGCCTATAAAATGTTACAATAGTTTATTGAAGCTATTTTAATTGGAAACTTTCAATGCTCATCAAAATCTTTTAAGTTTTGGAAAACTTTTTAAAAAATCCCTAACAGAGTTGCCACTGTGGGCAAACAATGTTTTGCACTGTGAAAGCAGGCCGCTGGCTTTTATTCTTGTTTGTGATATAATTGTAATAGGAAATTCATTTTAGCAAAGTACAGCATTCGTAGAAGATTCGAGTGAGAACCAACCAACTCAGCTCAACCGGGAAATTCAGGTATAGCCAGAACCGGGTGAGAACCATTATACCTTCCAGAGATCTAGGTTCGGATGAGTTACTTACTTATTATCTAATTAAAATAACAATTGCAATATTCGACTATAACATTTTATAGCTATAGCTTGATTTCCATTTTATAGCACACGGTATTCATGCAAGGTACATAGATACAACCCAGATCAAGTAAGCTATCCTAAGGGGGTACATATGGATTAAAAGCGGAATCAGGGTACAACCGCCTAAAATACATGAGTTTAGCTAATACAAAAATAAAATAACGAAAGTAAGTTTAAACCTGCAAAAATGGATATTAGTAACACAACAAAAACTTAAGCGTACGGGATTTGAACATAAAAATGAAGGATGGAAAACGGTTTTACAAGTTGATGTTTAGCATGTTTAAAGTCAGTTTTCAAAGGATCAGTCATAATCATCAATTTGGTCTAACATCAGTGCTGGAAATTAGATCTAAGGTTCATTATGCGACGAAAAGCTCAGAAAACACTTTATAGGTCATTCTCCCTAAAAATAACAGCCGTATAACTATGGATAACAATCGCACAGTCATTGTTATAATCGTACGGACATCATTTCTGGGCATGAAATAAATTTAAACTTTTAGCGGTTTCTTTTAAGGATTTCTAAAGGTTAACATCCGTGCGGCCAAGAAACAATATCAGTACGGTTGTCACTATAGTCGTGTGTCTTTTCTGGTGTCCATACGAATGTCATTTTTGGGTAGAAAGCAGAAATGCACAAACGCAGAGCAACTTAAAGAAGTTTATGAAATGATTCTTAAACGATGAAATGATCCTCAAACGATGAAAATATGCAAGAAAATCATTGGTTTCTTAGAAATATACCTTTGACAAGTGAATCCACTACTTTACGGGTTCAAAAACACTTCAAAGGAGCTCTAGATTGTTAAAGTTCCACTAAGGTTCCACAACTCCAAAAATCTCCAAAAGTTACGGGTTTGTAATTCGTTTTAGTCTTTGAACCTATTATTAATCTTAGTGAAGTGGTCTCCTATGATTCTAACAGATTTTAAAGCCTAATGCCAGAAGATTTAGCAAGAAAATGAAGAAAAAGGATTGAATTCCTTCTTTCTCTTCTCTTTTCTTTCTCTCTCCTCTATAACTCCTTTCAAACCTAATCTGGCTCCTTACCTCACAAAATTACCATCCCTTCTCTCTCCTTATCATTTTCTATTTATATGAAATCCTAGTTAGAGATTTAGATCCGATCTAAAAGTGGTGTGCAGTAAATACACATACTATAGATGATATAAGATAAGTAAAGTGTCAATCCCTCAAGGACTAAGCATGCAAACCTAAACACAATCGGATTTCTATTAATCTAGGTGGAGATGATTATATTTTGATTTTAGGTTATAAAAAATAAATCTACTGCTAAGAACAATTTAACTAAAATAATTGAACTAAGAATGAAATAAAGTTTGATGTGATAAATTCGATGAGAATGCTAAGTAAGGCATCCGGTTTCACTTAGCACTAATTCTAGTAATACTTTAAGTCATGCAACTAACTCGATTAGATTCCAAGATGGTGATTTCCATAAATAATCAATACCGGTTAGGGCTATCGATTCTAATTCTCAACCTAAGCACTTAAACCTTTCAGTTCTAAGCAATTAAGCAAGAAAGCATTAAGTTCATGAAAACCTAGCATAAACTAGTGAGATACAAAAGCAATGGTCATGCAATCGTTGTGTTATGTGATTCCATTAATTTAGTCCTTTGGTCAATTATAGATTAACTAAAAGCATTGAAATTGATAGTCATGCATTCAAGGCATTGAGCATACATAACACAATCATTAGGAAATAATACGAATTGAATTGCATTAAACAAAAAAAGTAATTACATGGAGTTTATGCTAAAATCTACCATAGCCTTAGCCATGGTGGAATTAGTTCATGACTAAAATAATTACAACCAAGAAAGTTAAAGAAAACATAATAAAGAGAAAGTTTAGAAGAAACTAGAGCATCGAGATGATCGATGGAGGGTTGAATGAATCGTTGATGTAGATGGAATGAAGTGCTCCAAACCCTAGCCTTTCAATCACTGTTCCCCAAATCACATATTTAAAAACATGACAAGCTAAGAGCAAGAGAGAAAATAGAAATATATATATAAAACTAATGATAATAATAATTCCTAACTATCTCCCTTTTAAACCTAAACCCCAAAGGAAAAGAATAAAATAATAATAGTCGAAGCCTTTCTAGGAAAACAAAACAAAAACTCCCATTAGGAATAGGAGTAAATAAAAACAAGGCAAAATCCCAGACAAAAGGTTGTGACTCCTCTTTCATAAGTCAAACCCGCAGCTTCCTTTGGGTCCACAAAAAATGCTTGGCCAAATCACTATTTTAGCTTCAAGTCTTCAAAATCAGCACCTCCTAAGGCATGGTCACACCTTAAGACAAATCCTAGACTGATCCAACTCGATTTCGCTCATTTTTCATGCACTTTTAGTCCTTTATCCTTTTGAAAGCCCTAACATAAAAAATAGCACAACGAAAGTAAAATATGCCTTAAATAGAATAAAAACAACTCAATTAAAGCTAAAAAACGAAGGCAATCTAAGCATATAAAATACACTTATCAAAAAGCAAGTGGAGGTGGATAATTGAACACCCGTACGATTGTGATATACATCCGTATGGTTGTAACTTGTATGTCTGTGCAGCCATAGTCTATAGTATGGCTGTAAACTCCTACAAACCTAATTCGTTCGGTTCAGCGATCCGGAGCTTCGACTTTGAGTTGGCCTTGACTCATGTGGCTGCAAAAATAAGTCAAATAAAACCTCGTTTTCCTCATCGAAACCAAGGATTAAAATCCCGTGCTCACAACACCATTACCTAAAATAACTTCTTCTGGTCTAGTGTAATTTGAGTGTAGAGTGAGGTTCCCTGTATCAGGAGTAAGGTGATGTGTAGCACCGATATCCATGATTTAGGGTTGGTTGGTTAGTGTAACAGTTGTGTAATGCGACTAAAGGTACCAATTTGTCTGTTTGGTCATCCTAAGGGATGGACACCAATGAGAATAGTGTCCCCTACCTTGACAATTATGGCATACACTGTATTAACATCATATGAAGCTAACGAAGTGTTATTTTGCTACATAAGAGGGGCTCAGTTTTTCGAACTGAGGTAACTGCCTCACTCCACTATGTCCACGACCCCCAACCTATCTATGACCTCTATTTTGGCTAAAATATCCACTAAAATTTTGCCATATGGCACGAAAGTGGCATGACTCGCCAACCTTCCTAATTGACACTCCTTTATGAGCAACAATCCATTAAATCATTGAACTTGACCTCGACCATATGAACTTCTACCATATGGGTAAATAAATGATATGTATCATCCAAACCATCTAACACAGATTTAACTAAGTCATAATCTCAAATCGGATAATCGATAGTGAGCAATTGATCATAAATACTCACACATTAATATTATCATTCTCTTAAGCTAATCCATGTAACTAATGGCATAAATGTCAGATTTGTGCATATGATCTAGATGCAAAAGCACTATTCACTTTTTTCCATGCTTGTTTAGTGGAATGAACTTTCACAACTTGAGGCATCAAAGACTCAAAAATTGAATTAATGATCCAAGATAATACCTATTAATCACGTCTTTCCCAAACCTGAAATGCTGGATTTTTCGTGTCGTCTTCCAGGTACTCTGTCGATGATGGTTCAGTTCCATCCAGGTGGCCCTTTAAGCCATAACCTTGGATCATTAGAAGTAATTGCATCTTTTGTAACAGAAAGTTAGATGAGGACAATTCAATGGGCATCCCTGATATGACTACTATGTCGTTGGAGTCATTAACGCTAGCAACAGTGATGCAAGTTACAGGTCCGTTGTTATCTTGCGTTACAGCCATGGTTTTCTTGAAAAGCTAAGGTTAGGGTTGGGTTTTTAAGTTTCTTTGGCAACTAAGCCTTTGATTGCTCTTATACCATGTATTGTGGGGAAATCCTTGTATGATATTGATTAGAATACAGCTTATATAGTTGTACATATGTGTGTAAAATATACAAGTAAACCCATATACAAAGACATAAATACAATTACACTCAGATCTCTAACAGTCATAAGAAATAAAATATGATGATACCACCAGTGATACCTTGTGATATCTTGATGAAATATAAGTGAAACTCTTATAGATGTATTTTTTTTCTTATTTACCTTGTTTTTAATTATTTTTTATGTTATTTTTAAATGTATCTCAAGTGAAATTCTAGTTTTATTTATTTTTGTCTATTTGTACATTGATTTTACTTATATCTTATGCTATTTTTACATGTATCTCATTATTTTGGTTAGATAATAATGGAAACAATGGTGATATCATAGCGAAACTACTGATAACACGAAAAAAAATGCATTGTACACATAAAACGTAGAAATAGACAGTATAAAAAGAGAAACCTAGAAAAATGAATAAAAGCGAATAAATGACGAACAAGAACAAAGAAGAAAAAAATCAAATTGAAAAACGAACAGTAATGAAGAGAAGACAAAAAATAAAAATAAAGAAAAATGAAAAAAAAAGAGTGAAGAAAAATTGAAAGAATTTGTACAAGAAAAAAACAACTATGGTGCAGAAAGAAGATAAGAGAAAGAGAAGCAAATGGTAGATTGAAGAAGAAAAATTTTTTTGGAAAAAAATTGGAATTTTATTAATGAAAGTTGAAACATATAATACGAGAGAAATGTGTCGATGGTACGGTTGAAAAAATTCCTAAAAAACATAGGGTTTTTTTTAGTTGCACCAATTATAATCGTACACATCAAAGCTTACTTATTATCATTACAATTAGTGGAGAACATTAAACTCAACTAAAAGCACATGGTTTATTTCATCTACATTTCACATGAAAAATTTTAGGGTAAATTACCAATAATTTCTATTTGTTTCCGAGTCAATACCAATGTTATAATTCTATAATACTATGCACTCTAACCATAATTCCTAAAATACCAATATCCTTTCTCAAACACATTTCTTTCTTTTATCCATAATTTTCTTTATTTTTTCGTTGTTTTTTTTTATCTTACTCTTCTTTCATTTTTATTTGTTTTTCTATGTTTCCTTACTAGAGTTTCACAATAGTTTTAGAATATTTTACGGAAAAATGCTCTACAAAATAATAAGATATATGTCAAAACAACATAAAATGTAATTAAAAATAAGGTAAAAGGCAAAACTGCATATATAAGAGTTTGATAAGAATTTTACCAATATAATGATATAAATGTAAAAACAACATAAAATGTAACTAAAACAAAGTAAAATAGACAAAAATATATATGCAACTATTTCACTTGAGTTTCACTAAGGTTTTATCAAAATTATATATAGTGATGCAGAGCATCTTTTAAGGCATAAAAGATTAAATACCAAAGAGGAAGATGATGGAAAAATAAAGAAAAACATTATGAAATATCAATGGTGATGACACAAAGTTCATCACTAAAGAGCTAAATCAAATTTCAAATCTAGCTGTGAGTGGATGACATGTTTAACAGATTTATGTGGCAAAGTAAACCAGGGTTTTTGAAATGGTTTGAATTAGGTTTTGTGAAAATAATAAAAGGTTCCTAATCTTTGGCGTCGTCAAAATATAGGACTCGCCACCCGATTCAGCTCTACCATGAAATTAGGGTATAGCTAAACCAAACAGGGATTGCTATACTTTCCAAAGATTAAGGTCCATACAAGTTACTTTAGTCTACTCAAAATCACCTTTAACATTCTATTGATACCGTTGGCCCCAAAATAGACTAGAGATACACTAAATAGGGGGGGGGGGGGGGGGGGTTGAATAGTGTATATCACCAACTAAAAAAAAAAATCTTTTTATCGCTTTTTTGGTAAAATTAATTTTGCCTAATAAAACGAAGTGCGGAATTAAATAGAGAGTAAAACTTGTGAATATAAATGTTGTAATGAGATTAAAAAATTTCTTTACTTTTAACTAATGCTATTAATTTAAATGCCCAGTAATAGATGAGGAAAGTAGGGATAAAGAAATGAGAGAGACTACGATTTATACAGGGTCAGCCCAACTAGCCTACTCTTATCCTCAAGCCCACCGCTTGAGATTTTCCATTAATGATTCCTTTACGGGTACAAAACAAACCTAAATGTTTCTTTTTATGAATTCAAGTAACCAACTCAATATCTTTCCAGGCAAAATATCAAAACCTCTATCGACACTTTTTACAAGCTTAAGTGTCAATGTAATACCCCGATTTTTTTTATCTATAAATTCCAAGTTATATCTATATTTACTAAAAATTATGAATTAGAAGTTCAATCAATTTGTTGTATGTATTATAAATAAAATTTAGAGGTTAATTTGATATAGTGTACATGTCCATTAAAGTGTTAGATGAATTGTATAATGAAAGTATAAAGAAAAGGGTCCATAATTCAATAAAGGAAGAAGAAAAGAGATAAAACACAACTAAAAGGACAAAATGAAAAATTTACAAAAATAAATATCCCATCTTCTCCCTTTTTCCCGATCCATCTATCTAGATCTTTCCAATCCTCTCATTCTTTTTCCTTCTTCCATTTTCAACTTTAAATCACCATAACTTTCTCCTTGGAGCTCCGTTTTATACAAAATTGATGTCAAATCAAAGCTTTCAACGTTTACAACATGATGAAGTTGGTTTTAGAAAGATGAAAAGCAGTTAAAGGGATAAGTGTCGGCCTCTCTTGGAACTATCACCTTTGGCCAACATTTCACCAAAATGACACCGTATTTGAGCTCAGAAGCTTTAAAAACTATAGAATGGGTTCAGATCAATCAAAATTATATCACTTCGGTGTGAATGGAAGCTCACTGGCATTCAAAGAAACCACCCTGATTTAGCTATGTCCAGCGACTTTCTAGTAATAAAGGTCACCTTCTCACAACTCTCATAGTATCTATGAGCTATTTGTTAAATTTATTTTGAATTTTTGTCAGTTTTGAATTTTCCCTATAGGAATATACTGATAATTAATGGATATAATCTTGGAGAAGTGTATGTTATTTTAATTTAAATATTCTAGTCAATACAATTTGTGTATAAATGGTTCTTGGAGCATGACAATTCCTAGTAGCATAATAGATAAATTTTAAGAAAAGCAAACTAATTATTCAATAATGCAACGATGAATTGAATTAAAATGGTATAAATGGGTGAATTTCGTCTTTTAGTTGTATATAAATCGTAGAAGTAAATTACTAAAAAATTATTAGGAATAGGATAGTTATAAATGTAATGTAGAGGAGAAGGGAGAAATATGAAATTTCTTATTATTATTATTATTGTTGTTGTGATTGTAATTAACACTGCCTTTCGATAATTACCCCTGAAGAGCAATAATATTGGTTTCTAAATATATGCATTGAATTGCTTGGGGGAATTAAATTGAAGTTTATGAACAAAATTTTGGATATGTACATTGTTTGTACAAAAATTTTATATATATAAATATATAATATTTTTAATATTTGAAGAACTACATGGCTTTAATTTCCAATTTGAAATTCGGATACGTAGAAAGCTTGATAATAAGTAATTATCAAGTTCAAGCCAAATAGGTAGATTAAATTAGTTAGACTATAATATAATTTTATTGGTATAATAGCGTTGGAATATCTTATAATAGAATTTGAAATATGATGTTAATAAGGAATTACTTGGAGATACTAAGGCTATTACAGTGATTTGAGAGGTATGGGAAAGAAAATAAGGGCTAGAAATGGTTAGGAGTCGGGTGTGACAATCAAACTGTTTACGATGCTTTATTACAATCACCAACAACAAAGCTCCCCTTCACACAAACTCTTTTGTGTGGATTACAATTTCCTTTTTGAATGTAAATTTGTTGTTTGAGAACTTGCAGATGAAGATTGTATTTCTTGAATATCTTTTTTTTGAAGATTTGTGTTGGAAAAGACTTTGATTGTATGCTTGTATTGTGATTTTGTAAATGTCTTATCCACTCGTGAATGTTGTAATTGCTTTTCTTTTATAGATGAAAAACTAGCTATTTATAGCTGTGTTATAGCCATTATATAGCCGTTACTCATAAGTGTTGATAATAGAGTTTTTGTTCTCTACAAGCCTCTGAGGCTCCCTTTTTGCATGGCCATAAACTCTTGTAAAATTATAACTTGAAGTGATCAGCCTCTTATAGTTCATTTTAGATCTTCTTTAACTTCTTATAAAGTGACTATTATGCAATACTTAGGCTTATGTAGATCCATAGTCTTCTATTGTATAATTAACTCCTTTAAGCATCTTATCCTCTTGTGTGCTACAGTAATCTTTTCCTTGTCTCTAATTCTTGTTGAATGTCTTCACCATTTATAGTAACACACTCTCTGTAGTCTTTATTAAGATCATGTTATTTATTTTAATCTTAATATTAATTACTTTGAGAATATATTACTTCCTTCTTCTTTCTTCTTCAAAGTTAATCTTCAGCCTTTATAATATACTTCATGTAATATAATTAAGACATTAATTCAAATAATCTTAATTAAATTACTTTGAGTATATTTATAATTTTTATCTTGATTTTATAAAGATTCTTTATATTGTTACCATCAAAACTATATTCAACATTTTTCCCCTTTTTGATGATGACAATAAGTTTGAAATATCTTGATATATCAAAATTTATAGAAGAGATAAAATTGCTAGAGTAAAGATTTTATCTTGATAAGCTCCCTTGAAGATGTTATTCTTTTTAAGACAAATTTAGGAATTAATTGGATTTCTAATTTCTCTATATATCTTTCTTAATCCTTCTGCACATAGAGAAAAATAGAAAATAAGTTAGATAATATTTTCTTTTAATATATTAATTATTGGCTTAATTTTTAATTTTCAAAAACCTTTCTAATAATAATAAATTAAATAGGATTCTTTTAAATTGAACAACAAAGTAAGATGGATTTTACTTTTCTAACTCTTATCATTTTGGGACAAAATAAAGAGAATGGATACTTAGGCCAAAATAAAAAACCAAATAATAGGCCTGTGAAGTTCATTAGTAAGTGCCCATAATCATATAATCATTCAATTTTTTGTATCAACCAAAGGTCAATAGTAAAAAACAAATCATTCATTAATTAATCCATTATCTGTATAAAAAAAAAAAGATGCTTACAAAAGATTAAATCCAATTAATCCTCTTCTGATGCATTAATGTCTATTGTAGCTACTTAAAGTGATAAGTCATCTTGTCTATTTTGTAAACATAAGAGCTTATTGAAGATCATACAAATAGTTAAGACTATAGACCTCGCATTTGCTAATTTTGGAATTCAAAATAGCATATGTATACAACAATGACCTTTTATCAACAGAAAAGTATATCAGCATAAAGATGTTTTTTTATCATGTTAATACTTTAATTCATAACACCAATTCTTAGAGAAAATTCCATGTTACCATTATCAAGTTCATAAATGACAGCATTATTCTGAAATTCTTGAAACAGACTTTAGCCCTTATACTAAGAAATCTCATAGTATCTCAACAGCATATTTCGTAAGTATTAGAAAAAGGATTCAGATACCACATAAGAATGTAATTAGGCCTTATCAAAAAATAAATTAAGTTCATAAAAAATTTTAAGTATGGAAGATTCATGTAAAGCATTAAACCAGATTTAAGCATACTCGAAGATCAATATCTACCTAAAATCACTACAATTTCAGACATTATAGACACACATGTATATAAAACCGTATTCCATGTATCACTGCAAATGCTTATTAGACTAAGATACATAGTAGATACACACCAGATACAATATATGACAAAATCTCTAGAAATTAAATATAGTAGCCATAATTCTAGAATATGGCAGATTATAAATAAAAGGTTATCAAACTAAGCACATATGGTTTTCAAAATATATAGCAAGTAACTATCAAAAACATGAGATCAGTTCACTTTTAAGATAATTGGATTAAAAGACATGTTAGGTATCAAAATTTTGATTTTTAAATCAGATACCTCACAATCATAATATTATGACAGGACAATAATTATATTACTCAATATAAAACATCAGAAATGAAGTTTTTGACATCTATGACATAGAATCACATTAGAACAAATACTTCAAGCTCCCTTACTTATAGTACATGTGGATAAAAAATAGATATGACAAACCAGATATGACATGCACATATTAACAATCATTTCACATACATGTAGACATAGATAAGCATATACTAAGACTAGATTTCAAAATCCCAAGAGAATCAATCAGAACTAAACTTTTTCATAATTTACTCAACAATCATGTAAATATAGATTAGCAACTTTATTATATCAACATATGATGGTTCCTTATGACAAATCATCATATGGTGGTTTCTTGTTAGATATTATTGAAATGACAATTCAAAATCATAATTCTTAACATGCATGAGACAAGCAAATACAGATTTCTTTTAGTAATATGTAATCTCTGTGCTATCAAATTTTAAGCATACCAGGCCACTCTGTTCTCAGTCAATCAAATCAAACATATTTCAAATATCTTCCCCTTCGACATTATCAAAAAAAGACAAATAAGGATAAATTTAGGTAGATAGATATATGAAAGAAGGTTTCAAAAGATGAGTAGCATGGACAAATACTAGGTATTTAATACCATATTTTAATCTAATGATAAAAAAGATAACAAAATACATGTTAGAATCATAAAGGTAGTAGATAATAACCTTAAATATTGATATTGTGTAGATTATAATATAGATAGATAGATCTTGAGAGCTTATTCAAAAACAGGTAAGGAAAGGTAATTAATAACAAAAGAAAGGCTTCATTTTAGACCTAGGCCTTCTTTGCTATTATTCTCCAAATCCAGAATCTAGTAGTGCATCAAACTTGACTAAGGCTGGTTAGAGGTGCAGGGAGCATCTTAGTAGAGTTTGCCCACCATAAACTGCAAAGTTTCAACAGTTTGAGCCAAATGCCTTATTTCTCCTGTGACTTTGGCCAATGTCTCTTTCTAATTTTGATGGATCTCTATGAGATTATTGCTCATCTTGAGCATATGCATCTGCATTTGCTGAACTTTAGCTCAAACTTTGATGAAGCTGTTAGCATTCATCATGCCTTATGCCATTTTCAAAACTTTAGTAGTAAGCTTCAAGGACGATTCTAGTGTGAAAGTGCTAATCCTCAAATTGTTATGTATATTAGTCATATGGATATAAGGGAAGGATGGTGAAGAACAAGTGTGGTAGGTAATAGAGGTTCAATCTGAAGTGGTGGAGGTTTAATGGAAGAGGATGGTGTTTAAGGAGCCATTTCAGGAAGTTATGGGTGAAAGTAGTAGAATGGATTATGAAATGGAGACCTGGTATATAAGAAGAGGAGTTTACAACTAATAGTCAATTTGGAGGGAAAAGTGTACTTTCTAGTACAGGGTTATAACTTTTCACTTTATCACTATTGTGTATGCTTTTTTCCATGTTTTGCATAAGTGCTTCTTCAAAATCACAATGGAAACTTGTATCTCAGTTAGAGCTGTTCCTGACATCTGTTCGAGCTTCATTTGTTTCCATAAAGCTTTCTTCAACCACTTCTTTATTGATAATATTCTCCTCAATAATATTGGTTTTATTACTTATACACTCATTCTCATCTTCTTCTTTCTCATAGTCATCAAATTGCTCATAATTCAAGGGCTCAATGGGTAATTAAGTTTTATGTTCACTAGTTTGGATAGTGCTCTCAATGTTTGCTTCATTCAAGATTGATTTTGACTCAACTAATATGGATAGATGATCCTTAGTGGAAATGTCATGATATTTGAAGAATTTTGTAAGAAATATGCCATAAGGTAAAGATGAAGCACATCTAATATATGTCATATAATTGATCATCATCCAAGGAAGATTGGTCTTTTTAAAGTTAATAAGGTGCCGAATGAAACATATATCAGTCCCATCCATAATGACAAGGCTAGAGGTTTGAGGCATGAAAAAGGTGGAATTAATCAGTTGTAAAGTTCTAAAGTACCATTCAAATATCCTGCATCTAAACCTTACTTTGGGAACTCAATGATCTACAAGAATATTAAAAAAGATTCTAGCAAACCTCTCAAAGTTGTATTCTCCAAAGTAAGACATATCAACATATCTATTGATTTTTACATCCGTCCTAGGCATATTGAACACTTTCAAAAATACCTTGTCATTCATTGCATATTTCTTTTCCCCCCTACAATTATTTCAAATTGTTTGTGAGCTAATTTGGTCAATGTTCCATAGAATTCAGAAACTAATGCAGGGTAAATAGGTTCATTTATATGTACAAATTCATCCCCTCCCTGAAACTTAAACCATTTAACATATGGAAATTATTCCCTACCAAAGTACTGCCAATCCATCCTTTTACAATCACACTTCTTCTTAGTGTAACCATCAAGGTAGACAACAATACCTTGTTCAGGAATGAATACGAACGCAGGAGTAGCGGGTTGATAACTCTTCTTAGTGCTTCTTCTAGGACGAGAAGCAGCAAGCTTTTTGGCTTTTACTGATGGTTTTGGCTTTTCCAATGTTGTTTGATAAGGATTCTCCCTTTATTGTTTCCTGGAGGTATTGGTTTCTATGATTTCGTATTTCCTCTAATTCTCGATTGAAGCTTTGAGCTTTCTAACTCCAAATTTCTTAACTCCTTCCTTCTTCATTATATCTTGTGATTCTTCTTTAGGATGAAGAGTTAAGATTTGGTGGAAAATGTGAGATATGATTTTCAATTTCAGAGCTCGAGGATTCAGCAATGGATACAAGCTTGATGTCTTTTCACCTCTCCTCTCCTAACTGTAGCATAATTATTGTTCTTTTGACATTTGAGAATTTGAGTTGGTAAGAAAACACAGCATTTTGATCAACAAAGATGAGTTCAGTTGGAATTTAATTTGATTTTCCTTTTGATTTTAAAAAAGTGAGGTTAAGAAAGAAGAAGTAGAAAATTGTATCTAGCTTTATGTAGGCTTTTTGTTGATTTTCTAATTCATAAAATAAGTTTGTCCTGATGTCTTTTGAGAAATAGGGCTCTGTTCTTTTGAGATTAAACAAAGAGAAACTGATATCACATGGACCCATAAACCCTTTAAGCCCATTATAGGTATTTTGGACTTGTTTATAATTTTAGCTTTCAAATAGCTTGTCTCCCGTTTAATAATTAATCAATAGGTTTTGTAGTCAAACCCTTAAATTATTGTTTTATGAATTTGAATAGATAATCCAAAGAACAATTATATTCAATTTTGAATTTTGTAAAACAATTGGATGGATAACTAACATTGTTCTAAAATTCAATTTTTGAATTAATAGATAGATGAAATAGCTTGTCTCCCGTTTAATAATTAATCAATAGGTTTTGTAGTCAAACCCTTAAATTATTGTTTTATGAATTTGAATAGATAATCCAAAGAACAATTATATTCAATTTTGAATTTTGTAAAACAATTGGATGGATAACTAACACTGTTCTAAAATTCAATTTTTGAATTAATAGATAGATGATTTGCTAATTTTATAAAATGAGTACAAGACCCAATTTATAGAATATAGAATAATGAGCAGAAGACCTATTTTTTCCAAAATTGAATAACCAATTATCCAGTAGATGACTTATTAATTAACACAATTAGCTCAATGATTTAAGAAATTCATATTTATATATATCTTACAAACTTATACCTAAATACTTAAAATTGTATTAGGCACAAAATATATAAATATGATGCTATTTTTCTTTAATAGGGTTGCACATCCCAATTTCTCTTCTTAATTGACTGAATCTTTCTTCATTAAGAGGCTTCATAAAAATATCTGCAATTTTTTTTCAATAGGTACAAAGTCCAAATAGATATCACCTTTTTGGACATGATCTCTAATAAAGTGATGTTTGATATCTATATGTTTTGTCTTTAAGTGTTGAATTGGATTCTTTGTTAGATTAATAGCACTGATATTATCACACCTTATAGGAAAGTGATTATACTTTAACCTATAGTCTTCTATGTGCTGCCTCATCCACAGTATTTGTGTAGTGCATTGACTCGTAGATACGTATTCAACTTCTGTTGTTGATGCTGCTACTTAATTTTTTTTCTTACTTGACCAAGAAACTAATGCTTGTCCTTGACATGTACCAGATTTGCTTTTTCTTTCTAGTCTGCATTCAGCTTAATTAGCATCACTATAGCCAACAAGATCAAAATCCCTGTACTTTGGATAGCATATACCAATATCTCAAGTACCATTTAAGTATTTGAATATTCTCTTAACAACACTTAGATGTGACTCCTTAGGGTTAGTTTAAAATCTTGCATATAAACTGACACTAAATTGAATATTTAGTCTACTAGAAGTTACATATAATAGAGACCCAGTCATACCTCGATATAATTTGTTATCTACATTTTTACCTTTTTCATCACTATTTAGTGCAAATTCATAATTCATTGGTGTCTTTATATGTTTTGAATTTTCTATTTGATACTTTTTAATGAGCTCTTTTGTATACTTTGTTTGACAAATGAATGTTCCTTTCTTTCCTTGTTTGATTTGGAATCCAAGGAAGAATGTTAATTCACTCATCATAGACATTTCTAATTTTTTGCTCATTTCTTGCATAATACTTCATTAGTAGAACCAAATATTAATATCGTCTACACAAATTTACATAATTATATAGTTATTAATATGCTTAATAAAAAGAGTTGTGTCAACTTTTCCTCGAGCAAAACCTTAAACAAGCAAGAAAGCACTTAGCCTTTCATACCAAGCTCTTGGAGCTTGTTTCAAACTATATAGAGCCTCGGTTAGTTTATAGACATATTTTGGATGATGACAATCTTCAAATCCTGGAGGTTGCTTTACATAGACTTAATGCACTCTTTACATCCATTTGATAGAGTTTAAAATCTTTGTAACATACGAATGCACATAACAATCTAATGGCTTCTAATCTTGCAACTGGAGCAAATGTTTCATCATAGTCTATTCCTTCTTGCTGGTTATACACTTGTGTAACTAATATGGTTTTGTTTTTTTATTACTTTACTAGATTCATCAAGCTTGTTTTTAAAATGCTTTTGGATCGAATAACTGTTTGATCTTTGGGTTTAGGAATAAGTTCCTAGACATTGTTTCTTTTCAATTGATTAATTTCTTCGTGCATGGCATTCATCCAACTTTCTTCGTTTTCTGCTTTTTGAAAATGTTTATGTTCTACTTCAGAAACAAATACAATGTTGTCAAATCTCTCAATTCGTTCTTTGTCATCACTCTTTCTGATGGATTATCAATAATATTATCTTTTAAGTGACAGTTGTGATATCTGAATCCTTTTGGTAGATCTTGGTATTGTTCTTCTTGAATTTGCAATTGTTATATATCATGTTCATCTTGGTCACCATTTTCATCATCCTTCTGTAGAGTATTATCAGTGTTATTTTGATGTTCAACTTGTGAATCAAATATCTCAAGGGTATCCTTAAATCTATCTTTATTCAGGAGAAAGTTAGTTTCTTGAAAGACTATATGTATGGACTCATCTATATTAAGAGTTCCTTTATTAAAAATTTTATATGCTTTACTATGTTATGGATATCTTGAGAAAATTCCTTCATCTGATTTAGCATCAAATTTGCCAAGGTATTCCTTGTAAAAATAAAACATTTTCAACCAAATGAATGTAAATAACTAATATTAGGTTTTCAGTAATTCCATAATTCATATGTGTTTTCTTTAAGACTCGTCATCTTATCAAAGCTCTATTTAGAATATAACATGCAACATTCATAGCTTCAACCCAAAAATATTTTGACAAATTATTTTCATTCAGCATGTTCCTCATCATCTATTCAAAAGTTATGTTTTTCCTTTCTACAATACCATTTTGTTGAGGAGTTATGGGGGTTGAGAAATTATGGGAAATGTCATGCTCATTACAAAACGTTTCAAAAAGATGATTTTCAAATTCTTTTCCATGATCATTTCTAAGTGAAACAATATAAGTGTTTTTTAAATTTTGAATCTTTTTACAAAAACTGGAAAAATTTCAAAAGTTTCATATTTTTGGCTTAAAAACAATGCCCATGTATACCTTGAATAATCGTCTACTGTAACAAATGCATATCTCATGCCTCCTAGACTAGATGGTTGTATGGGACCGAGTAAGTCTCAATACAACAATTCTAATGGTCTTAAGGTTGACACAAGATCCTTTGTCTTAAAAGAGCTTCTTGTGTGCTTACCTTTCTGACATGCATCATAAATGTGGGTTTTATTAAAATTGATTTGTAGACCTTTAACTAAATCCTTTTGAAAAGTTTACAAATCAAATGCATACTTGCATGTCTTAGTCTACGATGTCATAGCCAACTCTCTTCTTTTTATGAAATTAAACATTGATAATGTATAAGACTACTTGAAAATTCAAAAGATAATTGCCAACTCTAGGAATAAGAAGTAATATCTTACCACTTTCCTCATCAATGATTTCAAATTTCTTCGAGTCGAAGATTACTCTAGGAACAAGTAGTATCTTACCTTTATTTCACAAGTAATTTTTGTCACATAGTTTACTGAGACTTAATATATTGTATTTTAATTCATTTACTAATGATACTTCATCAATGCATGGATTATTTATAATCTTTTCTCTGCCAATGATTACTAGTCTTACACAAAAAAAAATGGACAAATTATATTTTTTTACAAATATTTATGCTAAATTTACTTATATTTTATACATTGTGTGTTGAATTAGGTTTTACTCTCAGTAGGAATTAAAACACAATAGAAATGTAGGATATCTGAATATGGATTATTATTTACTTATGGATATGGGTTTTCTACTCTTTATGGGCTTGTTGCGCTTCTAAATTGTATATTTTATCAATTATAAATAATCAAAACAGAATTATATATACAATTATACATATATGAGTATTTATTAAAAAAAAAAGCATAAATCCCCATGGGGATCTTTGCGGGGATTTAAACGAGGTCGGACCTAACTCCCCTCCCCATTAGGGTTGATGGGGAAAATTTTCTCCCCATTCCCACCCCCCATGGGATCGCAGGGTGGAGATTTCCTATCCCCGTGGGGTGGGTCCCTATGGGGAATGGGGAATCCCTGCAACGTGATCATCCCTGCTCCTCCTTTAACTTGTCTTAATGTTTTAAAGTATTTGTTGTCACCCGTTATGTGCCTTGAACATCCATTATTAATATATCAATTTTATGCTCCTAAGGTGTTCTTTAAACAAACCTTCAAGAAAAGTTAAGTTGATTTAGGTACCCATACAACATTGGGTCCTTCATTGTTAGAACTTGATTCCATCTCTTTAGGAATCCATATTATTTTTCCATGGTAAAGACCTCTTGGAAATTTGAATTCACTAGTTATATGTCCTTTGTGATTACAATAGTAACATGTAACTTGTCTCTTTTGTTTGTGTGAATGATATGACTTGGTAGTTTCATGTCTATATCTATGGAAAGAGTCATGGTTAAATTTTTTATATGAGTATTTAGAAAATTAGCCATGTCTTGATCTTGACCTATAATTAGGTAGGTATCTTTGTAGGTTTAGTATAGGTCTAGATGAATTTTTGAAGTATGTCATTATTTTTGTGATACAGAAGGCTTTATTCTTTTAGTAGTATTATTTATAAGATTATGTAGTCTTTTTGTGGTGGTTTATATAAAAATCTGATTTTTGCTATTCTTTATTAGTGGGAGGATTTTTCTTAGAAGATGAAGGAGTACTAGATGAGGTAGGATTATGGAGTATTTCTACATGTACCTCACAGATAATTTGATTGGTTTCTTGATAACCAATACCGGATTTGTCATTTGGATTTTTCTACGCATCTAGTATCACATTTAGCATATTTTCTCTATGTGTAAACTTGTTAAAAGTAATATTCAACTTTTCACACTTTTCTTCTAGGCTTGATACTTTATTTGCTAATGCAAGATTAGTATCTTCAAGAAACTTTGTTTTGGTTCTTAACTTAGTATTTTCTAATTCCACTTCAAAATATTTTCTTTCATAGTTCTTGAGTTTAGAGTTAGTTTCTCATAAAGTATCATGAATATTTTAATATGCCTAAATAATATCTTTGTGAGATAAAGTAGTTAGGATTACCTCATATTTCATTTCTTCTTCTTCTTCTTCTTCAATTTCTTTTAATGATGATTCTGCTTGATTATCTGCCATGAAACAAAGTTGTGCATTTTCTTCTTTTTCATCATCAGAAATTGATTCATCACTGTTACTACATGTAGCTATCATTGCCTTCTTTTTGAATTTGTTTTTGAGCATTGGACATTCTGCTTTGAAGTGATCGGGTTTGTTACATTTGAAGCATGTAGTGGATGATTGTTGTGAATCTTTCTTGGTTTGTCTACCTTGTTGCTTTTCAAAGTTCTTTTGAATGGCTTCTTATCTTTCTTAAGAATTTTCTAAATTTCTTAACGAGCAAGGCTTCTCCTCCATCATCATAATCTTCATTATCGCTATCTGATTCATTATAAGATACTTGAATTGCAGAGCTTACAGCTTGTAGTGCAATTGATCTTTTCTTCTCTCCATGCTCACGATCACTAGTGGATTTTATCTTCATTTCATAAGTAACGAACCAATGAGCTCATCATACGAATATGAAGATAAATCTTCTGACTCTTCTATTACTATGAGCTTTGAATCCCATGTTGATGGCATCGTTCTGATGAGTTTTCTAATTAACTCTTCATCTATGTAGTTTTGCCCAAATTCTTTAGTTTATTCACAATGAGATTGAATATAGTGTTAACATCTGATATGGATTCTTTAGGCTCCACCTTAGACAACTCGTATTTAGTGATCTAGAGATTGATCTTTCTATCTTTTACTTGCTTTGTCCCTTCATGAGTTGACTCAAGTTTGTCCCAGATTTCTTTAGCTGTTGTGCAACCTGAAACACGATTGAATATATTAAAATCTAAAGCACATTTCTAATAATCACATATTAGAGAATGGGTGAATAGTGTATATTACTGACTAAAAAAATCTTTTTATCGTTTTTTTGTAAAATTAATTTTTCCCAATAAGACAAGTTTTACTAAAAGTGCAGAATTAAATAGAGAGTAAAGCTTATGAATATAAATGTTTTAATGAGATCAAAAAAATTTTCTACTTTTAACTAGTGCTATTAATTTAAATGCTCAGTAATATATAAGATGAGTACGGATAAAGAAATTGGAGACATAGCGATTTATACAGGTTTAGTCCTACCATCCTACTCTTGTCCTCAAGCCCACTGCTTGAGATTTTCCATTAATGATTCCTTTAGAGGCAATAAATAAGCCTGATATTACTTTTTACGAGTTCAAGTAACCAACATATTACTTTTTACGAGTTCAAGTAACCAACTCAATATTTTTCAAAGAAAAATATCAAAACCTCTACCGATAATTTTTACAAGCATAAGTGTCAAACTTTTTACAATGCTTTGTTGCAATCACCAACAACAAAGCTCCCCCTCACATAAACCCCTTAGTGTGAATCACAATTCCTTTTTGAATGTAAATTTATTGTTTGAGAACTTGCATATGAAGACTATAATTCTTGAAAAACCTTTTTAAAGATTTGTATTGGAAAAGATTCTTGATTGTATACTTGTATTGTGATTTTGTAAATATCTTCTCCACTCGTAAATATATTACTTTCTTCTTCAAAGTTAATCTTCAACCTTTATAATAAACTTCATGTAATATAATTAAGACATTAATTCAAATAATCTTAATTAGATTACTTTCAGTATATTTGTAAATTTTATCTTCATTTCATAAATATTCTTTATATTGTTAGCATCAAAACTAGATTCAACAGATAACATTTTGTAAAGTCTAGTGTTGATTTTATTAGATGATGCTGAATGCATACAAAACATCCACAAAACTGTAAATAAATTAATTACTGTAAACCCAATCACAAATATTCTATCCTGGGGGCATAAATTTGTATGAAGAGAGATCTAGGTACAATTGCCTATAATTCATGAATATCTAGTTGTAAAAGGAGAATCCTATAAATTCATTTATACTAACATACATATAAACCTGCAAAATAGAGGTTAGTGCATGAATAATAACACATAAGAATCAAGTTGCGCAATAGCCGTATGAATGTTATTTTGTTATCAACACCCATCCAGCCAAAACCAACCCGAACTTGGAGTTCAACAAACCGGGAGTCTTGGTCTCGAGTTGATTCCAAACCCTGCAGCTATGGATGCAACAAGTCAAATTTTTTGTCATTGAAACCAAGGGATAAAAATCCTGTGCTCACACCAATGTAAGCGGATAGGCGTGTGATTTAATTTCTTTGGGTTCAAGGTAAAATTACAATTTTAGTCCTTTATGTTTCTATTTTTAAGCTTTTACATTTTTAGCCCTTCTTTTGTGGTTATCTTTAATTAAGAATGGGCTTTATGTTTTGTCTTTAGATTTTAGAAAGAGGGTATAAATTCATATATTTCTCATTTTGTAAAAATCAGTCTTTTATCAACCAAATATCAAACTTTCTTCCCATGAGAAGTCTTTCATTTTTTTTTTTTTGTGGATTTTAAGAGCAATTCAAGTGGATTCTTGAAGAATTAGGTAGACTCCTAGTGACTTTTGTGGTTCACGATTAAAACCCTCACATCATTTTTGTCAAATTTCGGTTAAAACATGCTGCATTTTTTTCTGCATCATATAGAGTTTCACAGTTTTATGAGTGCCTTTTATTGTATTATGTTGGAGTTTCACTAAGGTTTCACCAGAATTCCACTAGTGTAGTGCTTATGTAGAAAGTGTCACTCTGGATTGCTTCTCATTAGAGGAGGCGTTGGACCACTTTGTTGTTGGTATTTTAGGAATGAAAATTATGTTTGCTGGTTTTAGGAGATTTTTTTACTTTTTTGCTAAAATCCCCAATTTTTTTAATTCAATTATATGGTGATAGGAGAGCGATGATATGACTCTTTCTCTTTTTTTCAAACGAGGAGGATGACTTATTGAAATTAGGATGTTAAACACAAATAAATGGATCATGCGCTTTAACTGAGTTTTATGTTCAAACCAAATTATTTTGTTTACTAGGTGTTGAATGTGTGTAATTAACTATTTATAATTGATCGAGAATGCATTATGTCAAATTAAAAAATTACAAGTTTAATTTGTAACAACCAATAAGATATGGTCCTAAAAATATTTCTTGCCAAAAATTGTTTAGTAGTTTAGGTTGAATAAATATGACCACTCAAAAGGAGCTACAGTTGTCCTTTTAGTCCTTAATATTGATCCCTTAAATATATTATTAGGATAAACAATTTATTAGTCATTATGTTTTTACATATTGCACTAGTTAGTCCATTTACATACTTTAAGATCATTAAGTTTTGCTTCAATCAACTCTTTATTCTTTCCATCTATTTTTGCATATGAAAGTACAAAACTATCTTTGGTTATAAGTAAAATATATATATATATATATATATATATATATATATATATATATATATATATATATATATATCTTCTAATTTTAAAATTTAATTAGAATACTTGTAATAAATTCTTTGTAGTATATATTATATATAAACACACCAATATTTCTATATTTATATATATTAGTTACAAAAATAACAATTTTGTTATTATTTCTTCTCTTAAATTCTTTTTTATTATTTTCTTTGTTAGTTTAATGTAATATCTTTAAACTAACAATAAATGTAAATATAAATCTTGCTAATTTTTTAAAAGGATATATTTTTTTTATTAATGTTATTCATAAGGTCAAGATTAAAAGTTCATGTTTCCAATTTTATATAGTTTCATATTTTATACTTTTAAAAATATTTATCTATTTATTTATTTTAATGAAATAAATTCTACACCAATAGATTAATTTATATAATTATATTGAATCAAGTTTTGATGATAATAATTAAAAGATTACAAATAGAAGGAAGATAAAAAGAATAATGAATAGTTAAGTAATTGAGTTAAGATTAAATAAATAATTATCTTAATAAAATTACAAAGAGTATGATATTATTAGAGATGAAAACATACAACAAATATTAAAGACAAAGGAAAGACTACTATGATCTGTAAGAAGATGTTAAGTTTGGAGTTACAAAAGGGATTCTTGCAGTCTTAGAAGGTTATACACTATATAACGGTCATCTACAAGAGGTTGTGCATTGTATAACAGTCATATATATGAGGCTAAAGAAAAATCAACACACTTCTATAGAAGGCTATGCATTACATAATAGATTACTACAGAAGATTATAGCAATACAAATTGGTAACTTCAGAGGCTTATAAATCTTTGGACAAATTTAAAGAAAAAGCTCCAACTTTACTTGTGAGTAACGGCTATATTTGGAGAAGACATTTAGCAAAATCACACATACAAGCATACAATTTAGAGTTTTTCCAACATATCTTCAAAGAGCAATTCAAAGGATTAATATTCTTCATCAATAATTCTCAAACAACAAAAATCTATATCAAAAAGGGAATTGTGATTCACACAAAATGTTTTGTGTGAGGGAAAGATTTGTTGTAGGTGATGTCAACAAAACATTGTAAAGTTTCACAGTTGACTTCAAAAGTGTAGTGATAGTTTTAGTTGTTAAGCTTGAAAACAATAATTATACAAGTTTGGTGTTTGAGCTTGTAAAAGCACTAGAATAGTTGTTGTTGAGAGATAAAACATCTATAAGTTTGACGCTTGAGCTTATAAAAAGTTTCGATAGAGGTTTTGATACTATGATTAGAAAAGTATTGACTTTGTTTCTTGAACTCGTAAAAAGTTACATTAGGCTTAGTTCCTACAAGTAAAAGAATCACCAGTATCTCTATCCCTATCCGTACTCTCTTTATTTATTACTATTTACATATTGAGCATTCAAATTAATAGCTTCAGTAGTATTTAGAGATATTATTTAAGCTAATCAAAACGATTATATTCACAAATTTCACATACAATTTAAT
This sequence comes from Euphorbia tirucalli, assembly GCA_039660915.1. Lineage (NCBI taxonomy): Eukaryota > Viridiplantae > Streptophyta > Magnoliopsida > Malpighiales > Euphorbiaceae > Euphorbia > Euphorbia tirucalli. Next base: position 23,127,808 of record CM077639.1, read on the forward strand.
TTTGCATTTCAAAGTAAAAATTGTTTTATTAGGTAAATTTATTTTTACCAAAAAAGTTTAATAAAAGACTTTTTATTCAATGATACACACTATTCACCCCCAATAAATTAATTAATATTAGTAATATTGGAACTATGCAAAAAAAAAAAAAAAAAAAAAAGAACAATAATATGTTTAACCATTATAAATTAGGATAGAGGACAATTTTGACATTTTTATTCTAATTTGATCATTGATTCTAATAAAAGGACTAAACAGTTGATAGTGACAAAACTTAGGAATTATATTTTTATGTTATGGGCTAACTAGTGTAATATGTAAAGACTAATAAATTGTTTACCTTATTATTTATATGGATACTTAATTTTCAAATCATATTATTCATTCAACTCAACTCATTATAAAATTTCTCTGTTTATCTTAGACTAGGGCAAAGAAAGGAGGAAGTGTATATGGGATCCATTAACCCCTAACTTATTAATGATAGTCTCAATTTCGTTCAAGGAGAATGCCTCCCCCTAGTTGGAGGGATTACTTCAGAGCCTCTAGTCATAACTAGTTCAATTTACATCTCTTTCATACCTTATGAATTGTATACCGACTCCACCCATGGATTGGGGCATCATGTTATACAAGAATGGGTACAAAATATATAATAGAATCAATATATGCATAGTTAAGCATCTAGTTGGTAAGAATTAAGTAGCACCACCAAATGTAAATGGCATGGTTCCATTAAGAAGAAGCCATCAAGTAAACGAAGGAAATCGTGGGGTTGAAGCTAACCACAACTATATACTTGTGTTGTGTGTGAATTGTGAAATTATGTGGGTCAAAATGAAATTAGTCAAAATAGGGCCACCACCAACATGAGGGACATGTCTCCTATTTCACCTCCATTTCTTCCTGTGCTCGCTGTTGTTAATGTTTGTCCTCTTCTCTCTATCTATTATACTATATATCCAAAGGATCGATTAAAATGTGAATTCCAATGACATAGCACGTACGAATGTTGCTTTTTTCTTCCACTCTTTGGTAGACAAATACGTGGATAATCTCAAGCTTGGGATTCCAAATCTTGAAGTTGTATGCACAAGCTTTAATTTTCACACTACTCGTCATCATTCTAGATTCATATGTATAATTGGGTAAATGAACCCAAGAAGATTAATTGTGATTGGTGATAAGTGCAATGCTTCAATTGCACCAAGAGATCCTGCTAGATTTTTTTTTTTTTTTGGTAATTAATTGGTTCGAAATATTGCCATTCATTTTTCACGTAACTCCTCCACTAATTAAATCCTTTTTTTTTTTTTTTTTTTTTTTTTTTTTTTGCGTACAATCGAGATTTTTGCTGAATCCATATGAGGTCGTTCTTGAATCAATTTTCAATGTTAACAACCAATAGATTAAAGATTGAAAAAAATTAAAATAATATTGATTATTTTGGTAATTAAATAAGATTAATTACTAATTATCTTAATAATTTAATTAGAAAGTTAATTATCATGAAAATTAAACATTTTTACAATTAAAAATATTGTAAGACTATACAAAAGAAAATAGAAGATTGGAATTAAAGAACTGCAGTGCACTTCAGGAGATTGAAGATATTCAAATAATCTATCAAGAAGACTTTAGTAAACTGAATACTGTAAAACGGCTAGTTACAGAATACTGAATGAATGCAAAAATCATATCCATAAGGCTTCAGTAGACTATACACTGTATAATGGCTAGCATTAATAGACTGAATATATATCAACAAGCAGAATCTGAAGACTAAACAATATAGGACACTTTCAAGAGACAATCTCAACTGCTAGTTTCCACGTGTGCCTAACGGCTAGTTCTTCAAATTACCTATAAAAAGAAAGCCAATGCATCATTCACAAGTGGAGAGACAACATACAAATCACATACAAGCCAAAATCAATTAGCCTTTGCAACAAATCTTCAAAGAGCAATTCAAAGAAAATAAGTCTTCATCAACAATTATTGAGCAACAAATTTTATATTTAGAAAGGGACTTGCAATTCACAAAAGGGATTGTGTGAGAAGAGCTTTGTTGTAGGTGAATTTGACAAAGTTTGTAAAGTTACTTGAATTTAAAAGTGTGGTAAAATTTTGGTTATTGATCTTGAAAACAATACTTGTAAAAGTTTGGTATTTAAACTTGTAACCGCAATATTTTGTTATTGAATTATAAAACAATATCTATAAGTTTGGTATTAGAGTTCGGTAAAAGTGTCGGTAGAAGTTTTGATATTTTTCATAAACATGTATTGGGTTTATACTTAATCTGTAAAAGTAAGGTTTTAATACTTCACCGTAAAAAGTATCAGATTCATACTTAGCCTGTAAAAGTAAGATTTTAAAACTTTGCCCGCAAAAAGTATTGAGTTTATTACCAAAACTCGTAAAAAATAACATAAACTTGAGTTTTGCCCCTAAATAAATTATAGGCTTGATTTCAGCACCTAAACAAATTCTACAAAAAAATCTCAAGTGATGTGCTTGGCGACAGGAGTAGACCGATTGGATCGAACTTCCACCAATCGTTGTGTCTCCAATATCTATATCCCTACTCTTTTTACATATTGTTATTTCCTTATTGTGTATTTAAATTAATAACATTATTGTTTTTTAGAGACGGTGTTTAATCTTGTAAAACGATTACATTCACAAGTTTTACAAAGTATTTTAATTCCACATTTTTAGTATAGGAAAAAATATATTTTTAACCAAATAGAGTTTTAAAAGGTTTTTTTAGATTAGATTTTTATTTGGTGCAATACATTATTTACCCCCTCTAGTGTATTTTTAGCCCATTTGTGACCATCAATAATAATAAAAGCTAACTTATTACCTTAAGTGTTTAGATTAAATGGTTCGTGACATTATGTTAAAAGTCTCCTAGAGTGAAAATTTTACTCTATGGTGCCAAGCTAAATAATGGCAAATTATATTTCAAGCAATAGAAAAATAACAATTTGCAATTAATTAATTAATTAATTAATAGTTGATTATATAAATACAATTTTATACGATAAAATAAAAATCCCAAATCCTAAAATATAAACCCCATAGACTAATTTATAAAATCTAAATCCTAAAATATATTATGTGGCATGTTTTTATTTGTTTAGCACATAAACAACGAAGCGTGCCTGATGTATTTTAAATTTTCTCCTCTTAGAGCAATAATTTAAATTTTACCAACTCCATTTACTAGTGGGTTTCAACATATAGTAGTGTAAATATTGTACCTATAAGCACATTCTTACATTTTGATAGAGGTAATAAAAGTTATTATTGAGTCTTATTCATCAGTTTAAATATTTGGGACCAATGGTGACATGATAATTGGTAGTTTATCTAAATTATTATTATTATTATTATTATTATTATTATTATTATTATTATTATTATTAGTCTGCTAGGTAATTAAGAGATAGAAAAAGGATCAAATAAGAATTGAGTGTTCAGAATAATGTGGTTAGGGAGATATCTGAGTAAACGTTGGTGTTAGTTTAGTTGTTATCCTCTCTAAACTATGCTTAAAAATTATGAAGGCCCCTTTTTGACTACTTGGCTTTTACGCAAAGATTTTGATGAATAGAGGAGAGGAACACCAAAACAGGGAGATAGGGACGTGGATGAGTGATCCAAGATGGGACCACCTTATTCTCCTACACCGCGCTACACTACACTTCATATTTATCTTATTATGTTCACATCACGTTTCATTTCGTACTAATCTTCCATTCCCTAACCATTTACTCTACTAATTTCTTACTTCAACTTAACAAAGTGTATCCAAAATCAGCTTCAGTGTGGCAAAACATTTACAAGTTCAAACCAAAAAATTTATTATTTTCTTTATTTACCTTAATCCTGTAATGGTCATAGTCATAAAAATTTAATTATTTAACTGTAAATTTAAAAGCACTTATAGTCAATTTAGATCAAACTCTCTCTCTTCCAAAATTTTCCCATTTTCTACTGCTCTCATTACTTTTGAAATTTAACGCATGCTGCTAGATTTACTAAGGAGTATCAATTTAAATCTATTTATTCAAGAAGATTTCAATGAAAAAATTGGGTTGTGGTTATCTTTCTGTAGCTTTATAAAGAGGGTTGATATATATCCTTAGTTACTTTATTTCAGGTTTTCCTCTTATGTAATTTTTTTTTTTTTTTTTTTTTTTGTAAATTGCTTTTTCTTTTTCCTTGGTGAATTTTATACCAACTTTCTCCTAGAATTGTGTGGGATTTTTGTTTTTTGTTTTTTTTTTTCAAATGATATATATATATATATATATATATATATATATATATATATATATATATATATATATATAAAAGGAAAATTATACATTAAGAAAAAAAAGGAAAATATCCACATCATAATCCAGACTGAAGCCAGATAACAAATTCCATAAATGGGAAAAAAAATCTACAAAGGGTAAAAGTAAATCCACAAAAGGTACGTAGAAACAAAAAATAAAAACTAAGACCATAAAATATAATTTAAAGAAAATCCAGTCATTGTCGATCGATCTACAATTGCAGGACAATAATTACAACAAAATCTCCAATGTTATAATCATTTCGAGTAAATAGATCTAAAAAGATCGTTTTAATAAAATGCACTAACTATGACCGAAAGTCTTTGATAGAAAGAAACGTTTCTGCTTGTTGTGTTAGACTTGAAAGGATGTAAACCAATTAGATAGTGAAACAAAAATGTTGATCTAGAAGTTATAAATCGATTTTTAACGGAATATTTTCAATCAAATCACTCAAAAATGAAACAAAAACACGAAAGAAATATGAAGGAGGAAGAGGAAAGACCGACTACCTTCTTCCTCCTCAAAAATTGAAACTTTAGAATGTTCCTCCTCAAAAGAACAAAAATGTGGCTAGGGTGTTTTATATTACTTATAAGAAAAAAACCGTAAATTTAAAATGTGATTTGTTGTTATAAGTTTATAACAAGGTATGGTACAAACACACATTATCAAATAAAATACAAGTAAATTTTATTTTTAATTGGATTAGTACTGTATGCATATATTAAAATGGAATCTTTTATTAATGTATCGTATTAAACAATTAAACTAACATAGTTATCCTATTATAATTAAAACTTGTTTAATTCTACAAATAAAAAATATGTGTGAATATCTTAATTGTGATATAATTGCTGTAAATTTTATACTTTATGGGTTTCGTTGATTGAGTATCTATTTTCTTTTTCAGTAAAAAAAAAATCTAATTTTTTTTAGGGAAAAGTAAAAAAAAAAAAAAAAAAAAAGTGGTTTGTTGGTTTTGAAAACATAATAATAATAAAAACAAACAAACATGAGGTTTGGTAGTTTTGAAAACCCATGTCTATGCTTAAAAAGTTGACAAAGAGATGTATAAGATTTTTTTTAATTAGCAAACAGATATCTCGTGGTTAACAAATAAATTCTTACATACAAAACATACTCTAAAAAACTGTCCAATTTTTTGGGTTCTTTAGCTGAAATTTTACAAATTGGTTTATATTAATATAATTAACATTGATAATAAAGCTCTGAAATTTTCTATAAGTGCAAGTATTTTTTTAATTAAATAATAAAAAATGAAAAAATCATAAAAAAGTAGATAAAATAAAATCTTGATGGATAATTTTGGAATAAGTGGATAAACTATTCAAATGGTAGATGATAAAAAAAATATTGAGTTTAACACAGTAATCAGCTTAACAGTATGAATACATGTACTTTTAACCCAATCCCTATACAAACCTCAACAATTTTTTCCATCTATTCTCTTAATATTTTGCTCATGTTATTATGAATTTTCAATCAAAATTTGAATATTTTCTTGCAATAACTCTATTTTTTGTGATTTTTTAATTATTTACATTATTTCATTAGAAAAATACATGCGCTTCTCGAAAATTATGAAGTTTTATTACTAAGCTCAATTATATTCGTATCAACCAATATATAAACTTTTAGTCCAAAATTCAAAGAATAAGATAGTTTTTAAAAGTTGTGTTGAATGAAAATCTCTATTTATCAAACGTTGTAAGCCGATATCTGATTTTGCCAAATAAAGCATAGATCTGCATTTTCATATCTGGCAAACTACAAGGTTTTTTTTTTTTTTTTTTTTTTTTTGTGTATTTCTTCGTCTTTTTTTATCCAATTAAACAATTATGAATTTTATTATCCGGTTAAGTAAATTTTTTAGTCCAATTAAATATTTGTGAATTTGAAAATAGTAAAGTTAGACAAATTTCTAATAATTAAATTTAAAATTTATTTTTTTGTTATATTTTTATTTACATATATAATATATTGGACATTAAAAATTAATTATAATTAAGATGGTTAATAAATAGATCCTTTTTAATAGGTGTTGTACTATTTAATCAATTATTTTATTGAAAATTAAAGTTCCAATATGCCATGAAAAAATAGACATATAATTAACGAAAAAAATAGCAAAAAATTGACAGTTTAATTAAAAAAAGAGTATCAATTGTATTATTTTAAATTTATATGTATTCAATTAATAAAAAAAATCTATACGGCTAATTAAAGAAAAAAAAAATTAGCTCAATTGATGAGTTTACGACTTCAGATTTTAAATTATGATCAACTTCGGAAGGGAGTGTACATGCCTCCATAAAATTTGCACAACACTTACATGTTATGGATATTCTACTTAATTTTATCTAACATTCAAAACCAAAAAAAAAAAAAAAAAAAAAAAAAAAAAAAAAAAAATCCTATACTATTACTAACTTATATGCATCAGTCATTAATAAAATTGATAAAATTAAAAACACTAAAAGCTCAGGCGAAGGTTTTTTTCTAGTTACTACATAAACTTTATAATTAGTTTTATGTCGAATTACAACCATGATTTATTATCTAGTACATTTCTGTTTTTTAGGTTTCTTAATTTGGTCCTAGCTCCTGATAAATTAAAAAAATAAAATAGTTTTAGAGGACAAATTATTAGGGATATTTTTAAACCACATCCCTAATTAAAATTTATTGAGTCTTTCTAGTAAACAACATATATATTGACCAGAAAACAGGCACAAGGTGAAAAAAATAAATAAACAAAAAGGCTCTATAGGTTTCAATCATACAGTTCAGGGTTTTATAGGAAAAAAAAAAGTTGAAGGGTTTAATAAAGAACATTAAAACTAAAAAAAAAAAACTTATTGGCCAAATATGTAAAGTTCAGGGACGTAAAATTAAATTTTCCTTCTTTAGTTACCTAAATATTAAACTAGAAAAATGTGGAATACCTCAATAATTGATGGCATATATATTAGTTAATTTTGGAAGTCTTTGAGGCATTTTAAGATAATTAAGAGAACAACCAAATTACAAAGTAAATAAGCGAAAAAAATAATAATAATAATTTAACAGTTTTAAATCTGGCTTTACCATATAAAAACTGTGAGCACCGCTATAGGTCCTTTTTTCTCTCTATATATATATATTTAAAAAATAAGAATTAATTATTGAAGTAAGTATACGTCCTTTCCTTAAAAAAACATATTTTTGATATGGAGCTTATGCAATTTCATTATCCGTTGAAGAATGAAAAAGGAAAGTAATTACCAATATCAACCTGTATTGTGGACCCAATTATCACTTTAATACAATTATCTCCTCCAAAACCAACTGTTTTTATCACTAATTTGGAATATACTCAGATGTACAACTTATTTCCTTATATAGCTACTGCTTATCTAATATATATATACAAATTCACAAAAGTTCACTACAATTTTCTATTCCTTATTTTTCATTTAGGGTTAATTTCCTTCATACGGCTAAATTTTTATAATCAACCACCAACGGTTAAACAATAAATCAGTTGTGACTACTCTATCACGTTTGGCATCTTATTGATTAAAAATCTCTACTAGTATGTAATCTTAGGAATGAAAATAGAGGCATAATATGTTTATTATATGCAGATGAATCTTATAATAATTTTTCTTTTCATATTTAATCAATTTAATAAATACCAAAAAATATGTATAGATATATTAATATATAAAAACAACAACAAAAAAATGATATGAAATCAATGTTTAAAAAACCCTAATAAAGCTTATTATTGAACCCTTAATATAGAATAAAATTCATTTGTACAATACTAAATTTGTTAATAAAAGAAAGGTTGGAATTTAGACAAATAAGAAATACATAAATTAAAGAAGTAAATGAAAATAGAAATAAAATAGAAGAGACATTGAGTAGCAGACAAATAGTAATGTAGGGATAGAGTTGTAATAAAGTGTGCGTTGAAGGGCAATTTGAAAGAAACTTTTTATATAAGGAGTAATTTGACAGTGGTAATCCCACTCGCTCCTTTCAAGTTGTTTTCAGCTCTCAAGTATTACTTCCAATTTCAACAACGATGGCTATGGCTTTCAAGATGGTACTTTATTCTTTTGCTTTTTACTATTTTCAATTTTAATCACTTCTCTAATCCTTCTTTAATTAATTTTGATTTCTGTTTATGAAGGCGACGACTGGAATGTGGGTGACAGATGAATGCAAAAATTCATTCATGGAGATGAAATGGAAAAAGGTGCACAGATTTATAGTTTTTAAGATCGATGAGAAATCAAAATTGGTCACCGTCGACAAGGTCGGTGGTCCCGGTGAGGGCTACGATCAGCTTGCTGCTTCATTACCGGACGATGATTGCAGATACGCCGTTTTCGATTTCGATTTTGTCACCGTCGATAATTGCCGGAAAAGCAAGATCTTCTTTATTGCGTGGTCCGTCGTCTATCCTTATCTCCTTTTTTTTCCCCCTTTTATATTCCAATTTATTATTCCCACTTTCTAATTGTTTCCATTTCCATTGTGTTTCTGTTCATCATTAATACTGATTTTCCATTTCAATTCCTTTCATAATTATCATATCAATTATTTTTTATTTATATAATATTTTGAAGAGTAATTTTGAAACATATCTAGTTGAATTAATTTTTTTTTTTTTAATATGGAAACAAAAACAAAAATTATGGTTGACATTCTAGGGGATCCAATGAGATTGATGAATGATTTAGTGTGTGCAATCATTTTCGTAATTATAGCACATTAATATTAATCTTTGATTAGATAAAGATAATTTCTCCTAGAAGATGAATATTCCTTCCGGTTTCAAATATTAATCACTTTAGTATTTTTACTTTAGTTTTTTTTATATGTCATCTTAGATTACCAATATATTTTTTGTAATATTTTTTCATATTTACCTTTATTAAAAGTATGAGAGAAGTTCAATATTTAATACAAATAAGTCTTAATAATTAAGAATGAAGAGAATTTTAACATATAAAGTAAAGCTTTAATACAAAATTATTAAGGGTAGATTAGTCATTTTAATAACACAATTAATAGTTTATTGGTTTTGATGAATTACCTTAAATGACAAATATTCAAAACCGGAGGGAGTATTATTCAAAATATATTCAAGGAGTCGCTCTAGACTAGATATCTAACATGAAGTGAATATCTAACAAAGATAAAATTATTGGGTTTCACTTTCACATGTAAGGATATACATTAGATGCATATTATTAGTACACAATTTTCAAATTCTTCTTGTTACACTATTATTGTTGTTATGATATATATATATATATATATATATATATATATTTTTTTTAATAATTGATATAAGTAATCACTTAGCAATTATTGATAGGTAGATCTAGTAGCATTACATGTATAATTAATACAAAGTCGGTGTAATAATTAAAAGGCATACTAATAATAATAATAATTAAATGGAAATTAATTACAGGGCTCCAACAGCATCAAGAATAAGAGCAAAAATGCTGTATGCAACGTCCAAAGATGGATTGAGGAGAGTATTAGAAGGCATTCATTATGAACTCCAAGCAACTGACCCAACTGAGATGGGATTTGATATCATTAGAGACAGAGCCAAATAGATTTTACTTCTGTTCACCTTATATAATTTTTAGCTTTAATTAATTATGTATTACCATCTTAATCACCTTTTTTGGTTTCTTAATTTAATAATCTCCAGACACAGGGTGCTTTTATCCTCTCTTTTCTTTTGCTACTTTTTTAGCAGTACTCATTAAACTAATGTATGTAAGTTGATCTTCTTCTAATCTGTAATAATAATTAAATGTGTCTTTACAGTGCTAATTGTACCATAATTAACCTTTAATTAATTTGATTCCTCTCTTTTAACATGGAAAGGTAAAATCAAATGTTAAAAAATGGCTTTTTGCCTTTCTACTTTCTCCAAGACGAGTTTCGTAGTGTGCTTAATTGGGAGACTAAGATCGTTATTATCATGGGAGTTACATAACAAATTCAGTTTATTAATTTTCTGTTAATCATTTGATAAAAAAATTTTCTGGTAATCATAATAGTATTAATTATGTTAAGATTAATTTAATTGCTTAAAATTGCAAACTACTCCCTCCGTTTTGCATCTTGAATGCTGTACTATAACAAGACGACCTTAATGATAAATTTATATATGATGATTGTCTTCATAAGAAATAAATAATCTTTAACTAGTCAATCAATCAAATTTATCATATTAGAGCTAGTCCTCCCCTTATATATTCTCTCACCACAAATTTAATAATTAAACTAATTTATGCTTACCTTTACACCCTAAAAAGTACAAACAACATCCAAATTAGGGATTTTACTCTCTTAATTTTTCTTACGGAAAGAGAACTTATCGTATTAGATCATTCTTCCAAAAATCAATTATATAATTAGCGGATCATTAAGATGAACAAAAAATTGAGAGGCATGAATACTTTTGTGAGCTCACTTATGAGCATAGTTGGTAGATATTCTAACAAAAGAGAAGTTAACAAAGAACAGATAAGAAGCCAACTTGCAATCTTCCATAATGAGACATGTAGGTGAGGCATCAATTAGAGTATGGGAATGAAGTCTTTTGATGAGGATTTTCGAATCATCTTCAGTAATAATATTCCTATAAGGAAGAGAGTTGAGTCAAACAAGATCCTCCCTACAATTTCAGGATTCCGCAAGAAGAGGTTGAGAAGAACTATTGAGAGGATGATATCTTGCTGCTAAGAAAGCTCCTTGGTGATCTCTTTCGATAATGCCAATAGCGGACATTGCGGTGTCAAAATATTTTTTTACTGATTGGAAGAAAGGTTTGAGTACAAGAATTCAAATAACGAAACTAATATTACATCATGATAGATTCGGTTAGAATCCTCAAACGAATACAGATCTCAGTCGTAGAAGGTCCTGCTCTCACTCGGATCCCTGCAAGACAGAATTGATGAAACACTGGTTAACCTTTGGGTTAAGCTCCAATGCCTAAGTTAGGTTTTGTGAATAATGGTTTGATCTCAAGCTATATTAGCTAAGAGTATCGATGCCTCTTACCTCATTGCTTACCCCTTTTATAGGGTTGGTAGTAGAGATTGATATAGACTAGGATTGTCCTATATTCTCGTAACAGTCCTACTAGGAGAGAATAACTTCGAGTTCCCATGTGGTATCCATCTAAGAGCCACCCTTGAACATGCCTCTTGAACAGAGATTGACTTTGAAGAGAACACTACCTCTTCCCTTATAAAATACTCTGCTAGCTGCACATCCGAATGACTGGATCCAGCCACAGAGTCCAATTCTATCGGATCATCTTAAATGGCCTATTATCATAGTAGATTCGGTAAAAATATATCCAAATGTCATCAGAAGTCCCTCGCTAGTTTGGTAAGACCTTTGAGGGTTTTTGAAATTAAAAATGTGAGGCCTCGAGCCTTATGTTGTATTGTTGCAGGCCATGTGTTTGCATAGAAAGACGCGACCCTTGGTTATCCTATTAAAACGGGTTTTCAGTTCATCTTCTATCCACCATTATCAATGCTGCTTTTAACTACAAATCCTCTCATTCTCCTCCTCCTTCTTCGCCCTTTGTTTTAACTAGTAAGTGATTCTCTCCCTCTGTTTGCAATTTTCGTTCCCAATTATGAAGTAATGTTGTACTATGCTTTACATTTCTTTATACGACGAAGACTTCCTTTAAGCACTTGTATTGTTTCCTTTTGATTGTCACTTTGATCTTTCTGTGACCTAGCGAAGTTCCTATTCTCTAGTTATCTTTAAGGTTCCCTATCTGTAATTTTTGAAAAATCATCCATACCACAAACTCCTCACGACGATGGAATTCCCTAAGTACTCCTGGTCTTCTAGTTCAGATAGACCAAGCCCCCTTCCAAATATCGAGGTTGAACTTGACTATGATCTTGTGAGGATCTCCTTCTTCGAATCTTTCGACAAGACACTAACTGCTAGCACATCCAGAACTCCATCACGCCCTGTATCCTCTCGCGGTCTAGTAGCAGTGTGAGCAGATGATCCTAAAAATAAGAAAAAGGGCCTCGCAACCGGGCCGGGGTCATATAGATTGAAAACGGGTTTTATAGTGAAAATAAACAAACTCAAATGCTCTCACTAAAAAGTGACTGGAGTCGCCACCCAGCTCAGCTCAACCGGAAAATTGCAGTACAGCCAAAATGAGCTACAACTCACTGTACCTCTTAGTTAGTGATTTAGGTCTGGACAACTCACCTATTTCTTCTTGAGTCAAAATATATTTAACAATTTATATTAATGCCTTTTATATTTCTACGATTGATTTTATCTTTATTTTGTTAAGTCAATGCTCACACACGAGATGCAATACTGAAAGCGATAAATAAATTCAGCAAGTAGTAAATAAATTCAGGAAATATAAAATATACAGACTGATCAAATGACTATCCGAGGAGATACAATTGTATCAAAAGGGATTCATGGTACAATTTTATCTATATACAAAATTTCTAAAAATAGAAAGGTAAACATATATCTAACTATAAAACAAAGTTCGTACAGATAAATATATAAACACGTAGGACTCAAACAGACTCAGAATGGGGAATTCCAAATAGCTCGGGATGTGAAACGAAGAAAATCGAGAAATTCGATAAATTACCCGATTTGACTTGGAAAACATTTTAAAGCGCTGTTTAATGGGACTGGAAATTCATTTGAAAATCAATTTGTTCAATTTATTATTTTAGCATGTAAAAATGGGCCGGTTTTCAAGAAACTTGCATTTCTATTATTGCACTAGTTTACAGAAAATTAATGCAAAAATTTAAATACTGAAATTAAATAAATATAGAATATAAATCTAGGTCAACATGATATAAAAAAAAATAAAAATCACAAAAATTAATTATGGAAATAAAAGTATAGCCGTACGGGTATAGTGTATAGCCGTGCTGCGGTAAAAATATCTACACGGCTCTAGTTTTAAACACAATAGAGAAATCATTAAATTTTAGAAATCCCTAAATCTGAAACAAACTACAGCCGTGCGGCTGTAATGTAACAGCCATGCGGCTATTCGTAACAGCCGTACTATTATAGTCTGCCAGAAAACAGAAAAAAGAGCATAATTTTAAAATGATGCAATGAACAAAAATTCAACCCAAAAAGATGTAAAAAGGTTTAAGGCCTCTCAGAATTACCTTTTAGATGCTTCTCCAGTGTTCAATTTAACAGAAAACCGATTCTTGAAGCTTGATTTTGGATTTGAATTAAAACCGAAACTTTGAAACCAAGACTTGAAACCTCTAATTTAACTACAATTCCTTAACTCCGGTAGATCTCTGAAGGCTTGATTTAGGTTAGGAGAATTGATTTTGGTGATTGATTTTGAGGAAATATGGTTTGATTGTTGAATTTGAGTTTGAGAATTTTTCTAAGTCTTACTTCCTTTTTTTCCTCTTCTCTTGTTAATTCTTCTATTCTTAGTTGTTCATTCTGAGCTCCCCTTAATCAAACCTCGTAATCCAAAGCTTAGTGGAGAATTAGGTAAAGATTAAATGCCAAGCCCAGTAATCCAACAGTTGTCTGTTTCATACAAATCTACTGGTGATTCATCAAAAGCCGTGCGGATGTCGTGTTACAGCCGTACAACTGTAGCATAAACAACCATATGGCTATAACAATAGCTGTACGGCTATAATCTTCAGCTCAATCCTAATTCTTCAAATTTTCTCGATCTCAAGTTCCAAGTTCAATCAAATCCAAATCTTCGCTTCTTGAATCAACTCTTGTATTGAATAGTATGAATGGATAACATTCGATACTCTATCATTATTGAGGTCAAGAAAACCTGGTGCTCACAAATGGTAAAAAAGCAAAAGGATAAAGAAAGGGTCCTAACTCCTCAGATCGCGGATATGGTCTCCGTTATCATGAAGAAAGAGATTAACTAATGAAAGGCTTCTAATGAATGGCTCTAGTCATATGAGTGCTTAATACTGTCTCTTCAACAGAGAGTCCATGCACCCTCTAAGGGCTATTTTTCCATCTACAACCACTGTAAGTGCTAGAATTTTCAAAAAAAAAAAAAGCCTCTGGTCACAGGACTATAGTTACAGTCGTGCGACCGTAATCAAAATTACAGTCGTGCGACTGTAAATCTATTGTAGGTAGCAGAAGCCCATACTGTGAAAGAAGAAAAAAAGAGGGTGATGGGAAGTGCATTTAATGCGGTTGCGGCTGCGGCTGCGGCTGCGGCTGGAAATTAGGGAGGGAGGAGAGAGAGATATAAAAGGAGAAGAAAAGGAGAAGAAAAGGAGAGAGAAGGGGGAGAAGAAAAAACTTGGATTAAGAAGAAGAGATTGAAAGAAGAGAAAGGAAAAGAAAAAGAAGAAAGAAAACCAACCAAGCACCATTACTTTCTTCTAATCTTTTTCTTTTAATTCTAGTGTGATAAGTTTGAAAACTTGATAGAAATCATAGGTTAATAACTTGACACGCCAAATTTAATCAATCCCAGACCCTGACCTCACTAAAATCCGTGACTTTTTAAAGATTTTGGACTCATTGTGGAACCTTAACACACAAAGGAGGAGGAGCAATTTGGAGTAGATTAAGGTGTTTCCAACGGTCAAATCGACGGTGGATCAGTGCCACAAAGGTAACTCCACTTAAAACTTTCGTTTTGTTGCTCTTTCTGGGTGTTTTGGTTTATTTCCGTGCATAAAATCCATTTCCTCTATTTTGCCGTTTCTAGGTAGCAAGAATTGTCCACGACTGTTCTTTAATTACAGTCGTGCTACCGGAGCTATGGTCGTACGATTGTTCTTAAATTCCCGTGGCTATCTGTTTTACTTAAAATAATTTTGGCAATTTTCTGCAATCGGGTGAATTACAGTCACACAGCTGTAATCACAGCCGGGCGACTGTAACTTTCGTCCAGGAGCAGAAAATTCAGAAAAATCCATAAAAATGAAAAAAATTACAAAAATTTAGAAAAATCAGAAAATCATGAAAAATGAATTTTGTTGTGTACATTCACGACCTTAGATTTAATTTTTGAAGTTATTGCAGTTAGAACAATGCAATGACGAAAATCCAAATTTTCTGAAAACTGACCCGCCTCACATGCTAAATGAAAGTAAACCGGAAAAAGAAAATGTTTTCAAAATGTATTTTCTCATAAAACAAAAAAATACAGGGACGTTTCAAAACCGTTTTCCAGGTTTAGTCGGGTGAACTAGCCGAATTCACCCGACTATCCCCCTAAATGCATGCTTCTGTTCCTAAAAATCCCAATTCTGTCCAACTTGAGTCCTATTTGTGGTGTGCTATAAATTGTGCTACCCGTCTGTTTTGCAGATTTTAGTTTCTTTTTATTTCCATTTTTAATGTAATTAATAGTTCAATTCGTGCATTTTAGGCGATTGTAATTTTCTAGATAATCGTGTATTCTAGGTGCTTGTAATGTGAAGATGAGAGTTTTTATTTTTATTCGATTGGGTTGTAATAATTTATTTATTTATTACTTTATTTTTATTTGTATTTGTGTGTACGCTGCATGATTTAATTAATAAAAATCAACTTTAGAAATTTAAAATAATATCAACGAACATTGGCCAAATTTATTTTGATTAAACATGATTCATGAAATAAGAGACTTGTCCGGACCTAGATCTCTAGAAAGTATAGCGGCCTTTGCCCGATGCAACTGCACTGTAATTTCCCGGTTGAGCTGAGCCGAGTGGCGACTCTTACAATCTCTATTGAGACTTAGGTCTCGATTCTTTTACGAAATAACTTAATTTTCCAAAACCGAATTTCCATTCCTAAAACCCCTGCGAGGGAGGGTTGCCTGACATCGAGGCTCCCTTTCTGAGAGAGGTAAAAACGTCGTCCGCTTACAACCACCGTATAAAAAGTGGTTTCTCCTACCCACTGCGAAAGGAGATTTGCGGCATCCTAAAGCAGTATCATATCTGCCCCGCAAAGATCCACCCTAATGCCATAGAAGAGATGTGTGCAATTTACTAGTTATACTACAATCTCGGCATTAAGCTAACCAATGTGATGTTTTGACATATTGCCACTTCATTCCACCGCGACCACATGACATTCGCTAAGGGAATCAATTTTTGATTCTTCAATAGCCGAATCTCCAATAGTAAAGGTTTCAATGAGCTCTTCTTCTTCATCAAATTGAAGGAGGATGTCACTGTCTTCCCTTAGATCTGGTCCTTTTAGAATACGAAAGAGATGAAGGGCACCAAAGACAGGCTATCGAGTGCGGAGAAAGCTGAATTGGAGTTACTGAGCTCCGTGCCTGGGAAGCACTAGAAGCTTTCCTACGCAGTCAAGGCATTTCGCCTAAGGCAGCCTTTGGCTACTTTGGATCTCTAGACAAGATTTTCAATTTTCATTACCGATCCCATTGAGGATCGTTAAGGTACCACATCTATCTTTATTCTACTTATCTTATACTTGTCTGTTTGGTAGGGATGTCACTAGTTGAGTCTGTTGCAGCTATGAAGAAGAACAAGAAAGGAGCCAACTAGGCTCTTGCTGCTTCTGCCCTAACAATCGCCCCCTATACCAACCCCCCCCCCCCCCCAGTGGCTCGGCTTTAAGCACCATTAACGCTATCCAGGGGACGGGACGAGCCCTCCACCTAGGCCAAGAGGAAGAATACAAAGACTGCTGCTCTAAACAAAGGCAAAATGACACATCTTGTAAGACTCGCCTTCAGACTAACTTCAATATCTATGTTGCTTTTGCAGAGCGTGGTTCCAGACTTAAGCGGGAGGAAGCGCTCCTCTGATGATAGTGGTCTCACTATCAAAGAAATTTTGATGTCCAAGTGCGAACGGAGGAGAGCTAGCATATCCATTTGCACAACTGGAGGTGAGTGAAGGGATGTACCTCCCTACCGACACAGCTAGGGTGAGTGGCCTCGCTAACCGGATGATAGAGACCAAAATCCTTAGCTAGCTCTATACTGTAAACACCTTCTTGTCTTCATATCTGCTAATATTGGATTCAATTGACTCATTGGCGTAATGCTGCAGGCTATTCCATTTTTGTACGAGGAGCTCAAGCATGTGGAAGAAATTGTTAGAGATTGTGCCCTAAGCCAATGTTGGATTATGTAAACAATCTTCTTAAGTCATTAATAAAGACTTATTTTATCATATATATTTGTATGTTAGTATTTATGATAATGTATCCATGAATTAATTGTGTAATTCTAAATTTCCCTAGTCGATTGTTATTATGGGAATAATAACAAACTAAGACTAGTGTGAGTGATAATGGATATTCATAAGATGAATATAGTGTATACAGATACAGATTATACTCACGGGCAATGTGTTAGAGAACATGTTGATGGAGACCCACTATAAGATCAAGTTCATGGTCACGTGTCACAACTGATCTTGATTATAGTAGTGTCATCAGCTGATTCCTTTGACCTGAGGTCACCATGGATTCCGGGATGAACTCATGTTGTGCTTTGACGCAGTCAAACGCTGCTTGTAACAGAGTAGTTATAAAGGCTGTGGTTGGGTGCAATGTGACTCATGCTTAGGGATGTGAGTGACAGATATGGGATTTTGTCCCTCTCTAACAAGAGAGCGATATCACTGGGCCCCTCGATAAGTAAGACTGTTAAATGCATGGCCGTGCTCAAATAATTGATAAGAGTATCAATTGATTTGTCTGAACAGTTTACTTTGAGATCGAGAAAGCATATGATTAATTATATAAGATTGACAAGTGTACCATGTCTTATAATTAATCTTGATATCAAAGAGACAAAAGGGAATATGACATTCTATAAATAGGTATTGGATCATTCCAATCATATTAATTGGGTAGTCGTAATGGCTTGCTAGAGTCCGCTTGTGACCTATAAGGACATTATGGTAATTTCCTTATTGCCAATTAATATGATCCTATGGGGTCACACACAAGAGCAAAATGAAGTTCATCTTATCGGGTATAAATTATTATTGGATAATAAATTTATGAATGAGAAAGAGAATAAATATATATAGTGATATATATTTATGTATGTATATATAAATATTAATGTGATTAATATTGCATAAAGTATGCTACATATTATAATTAAATTATATGGAGATATAATTAATTATAATATTATATATACATATATGTATTATGGAGAATTGATTTGATTTAATGTTAATTGAGAATTAATATTAAATTGTGTGGGTTAATATATAATTATAACTAATAGGTGTATTAGGTTATAATTATAATTAACTATTTAGGTTAATTATTTAAGGAAACAATTGACCTAAACCTAACACAACTCTACACTCATAATACTAGAAGAATTCGGCCACCACAAGGAAATAAGGGGGCCAGCCGAAATTCTCTTCCAAAGGCCAAGAGAAAATTTGATTTTCTGCCTCTCTCTCAATTTGAGGAAACTGTTTCTTCTATCCCGGCGCTAGCACGCGGTGGACGTATTGCTCCGTGTGGATCAACCGTAGAGGGAAGCAATTTTGGTTCCTATTGATTCAATCCTATAAGAATTAAGGTAATTCTTTAACCCTCTTTCCAATTCAATGCAATATACATGGATCCTTGGCGGGGATTAATCCGTTTTCTTTCCGCTGCGTATTTTGTTTTGGCGATTAATTCCCTTCAGTGGTATCAGAGCCACTTGTATTTTGATTGAATTGGATTTATGTTTTGATTGGATCAAAATTGCATGTTAGGGTTTGTATGATTTTGATTGGATCAAAATTGTTGTTAGGGGTTTGTATGTTTTATTTAGGGTTCTATGTTATTGTGAATAACAAAATAAAATTTGATTTTATTGATTAATCATTGTGAATGATTTTATGTTAATGATTTGGAATGTTTAAGGGGTTTTGGAATCATGAATTTGATTCATGGGTTTTTATTGAAATTGTTTCAATTCAATTTAATTAAAAAAAAAAAAAAATAAAAAAAAAAATAATGTTACTGTTCGTATTCTGGGCATAATGCCCAGAATACCTTTAGCGGCAAATTGCAATTGCAAATTGCAATTGCAATTTGCACTTGCTGCGCAAGCAGCATGCTGCTTACGCAGCATGGGCTGCGCAGCCCGTCGGGCTGCGCGCAGTATTGGATACTGCAGTGTGAAGCCCGACTTGCATGCTGTCCGACAGTTTTACCCCTTTTTCGTTTTAAGTGTGGAAAATTGTTTCTGCATATTTACGAATTTTTCCAAATTAATTAATTCTAAATACAATGTGATTGTATTTTACCACTTTGAACCCTAAATATTTTTAGATATAAAATTATTGTTGATAATTTTATGCATGGTGTTATGGTATGGTTTTGGACCCCGTGGATGCTTTATTTTATTTATTATGGCTTTATATAAATACGACCTGCGAGTCGTTTGTATTTATGTAAATTTTAATTTTAATTTTACTAGATAAATTGTATAGGATGCAATTTATGATATGTAAAATTTATTTTACTAGAAAAATTGTATAGGTTGCAATTTTTTTTTTTTGTAAAATATAAATCCATGAGATGGTGCTTAGAAGCAAAGACGTGGAGGCGGATCCAAGAGGCGGTGCAATGACCATGTGATGGATGCTACCACCTAGGATATGACCTTGTTGATTTTCATATTGGCCTATGAAAATCAATGTAGATTTAAACCATACCATAACACGGTTCGAGTCATATGCATGCTTTATTTTATTTAGATGCCATGTGATGCCATGCTAGATATTCTATATGCATGCTAGACAATTGTATGCCATAAGATGCCATGCTAATTAGTATTAACAAGAGTATGTTTAATATTAATGCCATGAATTGTATATGATACAATTAACTCACAGGATTTAATAAACCCTAAATAAACTTATGAAGTTTATATTTTTGCCACCCAATTACGTATAACACTAGTCAAGTACTATGTTCGCATCATGGTAGCCACGCCAAAGCGGGTACGCATGTTGTGACCTTAGCGAAGCGATAATATGAGAAATGGTGATTCTCATTGTGTTGTAATTGGTTTAACAAGGGTTAATCAAAATGGTGCTTTGAACCCGAGGCAAAGATGAGATGAGTAACATGCAAATTAAATATGATATATGATATCATGCATCTCATAAATTAAAAGAGTTACATAATGATGTAATTGACATTGTGATGTCTACCGAAATTATATTTAATCATAGGGACATGCCAAAGCAGTGCTATGGTTAAGTATGGATTTTGGGTCTTTTACCCACTTAAATATTTTAAAGGGTTTATAATTTTAGTGGGAGTTTAATTCTCTTATGTAATTAACTTTGCATATATTTTCTGTTGTAGATAAATGGCCAACACAAGCAATCCCGGTTCTATTCGATCTATCCTTGAGAAGGAAAAACTGAACGGAACCAATTACCTAGATTGGTATCGCAACTTGAGAATTGTTCTCAAGCAAGAGCGAAAGCTGTATGTTCTGGATGGGCCTTTGCCCTCTAACCCTCCACCCACCACAGCTTCAAGAGCTGAAAGGGATGCTTTTCACAAGCATCAAAATGATCAGATTGATGTACAATGCCTGATGCTCGCATCAATGATTCCGGAACTTCAGAAGGATCTGGAAACATTTGAGGCATATGAGATGTCTCAAGAGCTTAAGGAAATGTTCCAAAAGCAAGCGAGAAGGGAAAGGTATGAGACCTTGAGATCCTTGGTTGGGTGCAAGATGTCCGAAGGGAGTTCGGTTAGTGCCCATGTTCTGAAGATGAAAGGGTACATTGATCAGTTGGAGAGGCTTGGTTCGCCACTCAGACCTGAGTTGGCAACGGATTTGATCCTTAATTCTCTTCCCGAGTGTTACTCACATTTTGTCATGAACTATCACATGAATGATATGGACAAAACGGTCAGCGAACTGCATGGGATGCTTAAAAACGCTGAAGTAACGATAAAAGAGAAGCCAAGCTCCAAAGGGATCCATATGGTGCAAAAGGGTAGGATCCAGAAGAAGAAGGGTAAAGCAAACAAACCCAAAGAGTTTGGGAAGGATGCAAAGAAGCCAAAAGCTGTTACCAAGGCAAAGCCTCCAAAGGAAGGCACATGCCATTTCTGCAATCAGCCTGGTCATTGGCGCAGAAATTGCAAGCTTTATTTGGAGGACTTGAGGAAGAAGAGAGGCGGTGAGACCGCTAATCAAGGTATTTATGTTATTGAAATATTTCATTCTACTTCTGTTTCTACTTCATGGGTATTAGATACCGGTTGTGGTTCTCACATTTGTATGAATGTGCAGGGGCTTAAAGGAAGTAGAAAGCTCAAGAAGGGCGAGGTAGAATTCCATGTGGCGAATGGAGCTAGAGTTGCTGCTTATGAAGTCGGTTGCTACGAGCTCAAGTTGCCAAGTGGACTTGTTCTTTCCTTGAATAATTGTTATTTTGTTCCTAATTTGTCTAGGAACATCATTTCTATTTCATGTTTGGACAAGGAAGGATTTAAATGTGTTATTGAGAATAATCACTTATTGCTTTTCAATAAAGACTTGTTTTATGCAAATGCGGATTTACATGATGGTCTTTATTTGTTGAACCTTAGTGAAGGTTATAATGAGCACGTATATAACATAAATACCAAAAGGATAAGAACAAATGTTGTGAATCCTACTTATCTCTGGCACTGTCGTCTAGGACACATTAATGAGAAACGCATTTCAAAACTCCATAAAGATGGAATTTTGGGTCTAGATGTTTTTGAAACATATGACACTTGCGAGTCTTGTTTAATGGGTAAGATGACCAAGAGTCCCTTTACTGGTCACAGTGAAAGGGCTAGTGACTTATTAGAACTCATACATACAGATGTATGTGGGCCTATGAGCACAACTGCTAGAGGTGGTTTTCAATACTTCATTACGTTTACTGATGATTTCAGTAGATATGGTTATCTATATCTAATGAAGCATAAGTCGGAATCCTTTGAAATGTTCAAAGCCTTCCAAAATGAAGTACAAAACCAACTTGGCAAGACAATTAAAGCACTTAGATCTGATCGAGGTGGTGAATATTTGAGCCAAGACTTTGACGATCATCTTAGAAAGTGTGGGATTGTCTCATAACTAACTCCTCCTGGTACACCACAGTGGAATGGTGTGTCTGAGAGGAGGAACCGTACTTTATTGGATATGGTTCGGTCGATGATGAGTCAAACAAATCTTCCTCTATCCTTTTGGGGATATGCACTTGAAACAGCGGCATTCACACTGAACCGAGTTCCATCAAAAGCAGTTGAAAAGACACCATATGAGATATGGGTTGGTAAGAGACCAAATTTGTCTTTTCTCAAGATTTGGGGTTGCGAAGCTTATGTGAAATACTTGATTTCAGATAAGTTAGCACCAAAATCTGTGAAGTGCAATTTTGTTGGTTATCCAAAAGAAACCAAAGGTTATTTCTTTTACAATCCTAGTGAAAACAAAGTGTTTGTTGCTAGGAATGGTACATTCCTGGAAAAAGAGTTTATTTCCAAAGGAATCAGTGGGAGTAAAGTACACCTACAAGAAAATATGGATAACCAAGTTGAAAGTGAGTTTCAAATGGAACAATCTAATTCACAAGAAGTTGTTGAGTCAGAACCGATAACACAAGTCCAACGTAGATCAAGTAGAGTTCGTCATGAGCCCGAGAGATATGGATTTCTCGTCACGAACGAAAATGATCTGATTCTGTTAGAAGAGAATGAACCTTCCACGTACATGGAAGCTGTCTCTAATTCAGAATCTGAAAAATGGCTTGATGCTATGAAGTCAGAAATTCAATCCATGGACAACAACAAAGTGTGGACTTTGGTTGATCTCCCAAAGGGTGCTAAAGCAATAGGGCACAAATGGGTTTTCAAGTTGAAAACGGACATGGATGGGAATATTCAGACTTATAAAGCAAGGTTAGTGGCAAAGGGTTACCGACAAGTTCATGGTATAGACTATGACGAAACCTTTTCGCCAGTAGCTATGATCAAGTCCATCAGAATTCTTATTGCCATAGCAGCATATTATGACTATGAAATATGGCAAATGGATGTCAAAACAGCTTTCCTAAATGGAAACCTTGTTGAGGATGTGTACATGACACAGCCTGAAGGTTTTGTCGATCCAAAGAATCCTGATAAAGTATGCAAGCTTCAAAAGGCCATTTATGGTTTGAAGCAAGCATCAAGAAGTTGGAATCATTGTTTTGATGAATCAGTCAAAAAGTTTGGCTTCATCAAAAACGAAGATGAGCCTTGTGTGTACAAGAAGTTCAGTGGGAGTAATATAGTTTTCCTAGTTCTATATGTCGATGACATATTGTTAATAGGAAATCACATTCCTACCTTGCAAGAAGTAAAATCTTGGCTAGGAAAGTGTTTTTCTATGAAAGACTTGGGTGAGGCAGCCTACATTCTTGGAATAAAGATCTATAGAGATAGATCTAAGAGATTGATAGGTTTGAGCCAGAGTACATACATTGACAAAATACTGAAAAGGTTCAGTATGGATCAATCAAAGAAAGGAAATGTTCCTATTGGGCAAGGGATAAAGCTTAGTCGTAAGCAATGTCCTGTGACAGTTGAAGAACATCAGCGCATGGACAGGATTCCTTATGCGTCAGCTATAGGATCTATCATGTATGCCATGGTATGTACTCGGCCAGATGTCTCTTTTGCTTTGAGCATGACAAGTAGATATCAGTCTGATCCAGGTGATAGTCACTGGACTGCTGTCAAGAGTATTCTTAAGTACTTGAGAAGAACTAAAGATACATTCTTGATATATGGAGGCTCGGACGAAGATCTTGTTGTAAATGGTTACACGGATGCAAGTTTCCAAACTGATCAAGATCAGATGCAGTCACAGTCTGGGTATGTGTTCATTCTGAATGGAGGTGCGATAAGTTGGAAGAGTTCTAAGCAAAGCACGATAGCTGCATCTACAACAGAAGCCGAGTATATTGCTGCATCAGATGCAGCCCAAGAGGCTGTTTGGATCAAGAAGTTCATCGAAGAACTTGGTGTCGTTCCTAGCATAGTGAATCCTGTGAGCCTCTTGTGTGACAACAATGGGGCAATATCACTTGCTAAGGAACCTAGTGTGTCACAGAAATCCAAACATATACTTCGGCGTTTTCACTACATAAGAGAAGTCATCTCAAGAGGAGATGTGAAGATATGCAAAGTTGCGTCTGAAGACAATGTTGCCGATCCACTAACAAAAGCTCTTTCACAAGCTGTACATGATGGTCATACTAGGTCCATGGGTATTAGATACATTTGAAGATTGGACTTAGGGCAAGTGGGAGATTGTTAGAGATTGTGCCCTAAGCCAATGTTGGATTATGTAAACAATCTTCTTAAGTCATTAATAAAGACTTATTTTATCATATATATTTGTATGTTAGTATTTATGATAATGTATCCATGAATTAATTGTGTAATTCTAAATTTCCCTAGTCGATTGTTATTATGGGAATAATAACAAACTAAGACTAGTGTGAGTGATAATGGATATTCATAAGATGAATATAGTGTATACAGATACAGATTATACTCACGGGCAATGTGTTAGAGAACATGTTGCTGGAGACCCACTATAAGATCAAGTTCATGGTCACGTGTCACAACTGATCTTGATTATAGTAGTGTCATCAGCTGATTCCTTTGACCGGAGGTCACCATGGATTCCGGGATGAACTCATGTTGTGCTTTGACGCAGTCAAACGCTGCTTGTAACAGAGTAGTTATAAAGGCTGTGGTTGGGTGCAATGTGACTCATGCTTAGGGATGTGAGTGACAGATATGGGATTTTGTCCCTCTCTAACAAGAGAGCGATATCACTGGGCCCCTCGATAAGTAAGACTGTTAAATGCATGGCCGTGCTCAAATAATTGATAAGAGTATCAATTGATTTGTCTGAACAGTTTACTTTGAGATCGAGAAAGCATATGATTAATTATATAAGATTGACAAGTGTACCATGTCTTATAATTAATCTTGATATCAAAGAGACAAAAGGGAATATGACATTCTATAAATAGGTATTGGATCATTCCAATCATATTAATTGGGTAGTCGTAATGGCTTGCTAGAGTCCGCTTGTGACCTATAAGGACATTATGGTAATTTCCTTATTGCCAATTAATATGATCCTATGGGGTCACACACAAGAGCAAAATGAAGTTCATCTTATCGGGTATAAATTATTATTGGATAATAAATTTATGAATGAGAAAGAGAATAAATATATATAGTGATATATATTTATGTATGTATATATAAATATTAATGTGATTAATATTGCATAAAGTATGCTACATATTATAATTAAATTATATGGAGATATAATTAATTATAATATTATATATACATATATGTATTATAGAGAATTGATTTGATTTAATGTTAATTGAGAATTAATATTAAATTGTGTGGGTTAATATATAATTATAACTAATAGGTGTATTAGGTTATAATTATAATTAACTATTTAGGTTAATTATTTAAGGAAACAATTGACCTAAACCTAACACAACTCTACACTCATAATACTAGAAGAATTCGGCCACCGCAAGGAAATAAGGGGGCCAGCCGAAATTCTCTTCCAAAGGCCAAGAGAAAATTTGATTTTCTGCCTCTCTCTCAATTTGAGGAAACTGTTTCTTCTATCCCGGCGCTAGCACGCGGTGGACGTATTGCTCCGTGTGGATCAACCGTAGAGGGAAGCAATTTTGGTTCCTATTGATTCAATCCTATAAGAATTAAGGTAATTCTTTAACCCTCTTTCCAATTCAATGCAATATACATGGATCCTTGGCGGGGATTAATCCGTTTTCTTTCCGCTGCGTATTTTGTTTTGGCGATTAATTCCCTTCAGAAATAGACCACATATATGGTCAAGGGATCTGACAAAGGAAAAGGATAGAGAAAGAGCTGCCTTGGAAGAGCCTTCTTCAGAGAATGCTGTGTTGAAGAGATCTTTGACAGAGGCTCAAGAAGCCTTAAGGAAAGAGAAGGAAGCCCATGTTATAGATCTTTCCGTCGAGGCAGATCGCTTAAATGAGAAGACCGACCTTTATGCACTTTATGCTCTCCATTGCGGCCACTTGTTGGTCCAGAAGTGTGCTGAGAGCTCCCTCAATTACAAAGTTTCCAGCTTTAAACCACCACTTGCGAATTAAATTAACGAAACTAGGCTCCTTAAGCCAACAATTTAAGAATTAAAAAGGTTTTAGCCCCAATTTTCAGCTACAAGATCTAACAAAATCAGAGAATGATCCGAGATACCTCTCGGAAGATTCACTTGTTTTTAGGACTAAAATCTATATAGTTAAGCTTGAGGGGGATAATGCTAGATTATATGTGGCACTGTAGTTAGTTTGGTTAGTGAGGATATCTTAGAAATTTAAGGGTTTTTATTGTGCACTTATTGGCCACTCTGTAAGGCTAATGGGTTAGGATTTTCTTCTGAACTTGTTATTTCCTTCCTTTAATTCAATGAAAGCTGAGTTTTTTTTTAATCTTCTTCTTGCTTGATAATACACATGTTTATTTGTCAAAGATAATAATAAAAGCTATTATTAGGCCTTATCAGCTTAAACTTTTGAATCAAGGAGTTCTATTACATTACCTATTTTCTATTATTTTTCCTTGAAGATTTACCCCTTTGTTTTTATGATAGTTTTTTCAATGAATTCAATCATGAATATTAATTAAATGATATGTTGATGTACCCTAACACTAACAAAATTATTAAGGAATTCTCAATTTTCTTGACAAGGATTATTAAGTAATTAAGATGAGATGTGAATAGACTTTGCACGACAACAAAAACAATGGCTAAATTAGGGTTCAACTTTCTGATTTTTGTGCATGGCAATTGACCCTTGGAGTGTAGTTTGAAGCTATCCAATTTGATTTGATATATATACATAACTCTATTATTGAACTATAATTAGGGGTGGCAATGGGGCGGGGATTACCCGAAAACCGTAGGGATCCGAACCGGCAGGCGCGGGGAATAACTGATATTATCCCCCACAGGGATGGGGGTGAAGATTATTTTACCCCTAGTACTTAAACGGGCGTGGGGGCGGGAGTACTATCCCCGCCCCGCTCCCGAATAAATCCCCATATAAACCCCGTATATATATATATATATATATTAATTCCTATTTAGTGCCAAGCCCATCTCCGTTTTTCTTAAATGATTGGACTTCAATTTCAAGTTGCTCAAAGAAAGTTCACTTGGAACTTAAATATTTGTAATTTTTGATATATTTTGTAATTTGGATATTTAATGTTAAACCACATTTGTAATGTGGTAGAATTTGTATTTTGGATATTGAATGTTAAAATGGTTATTAAAATAATAAAATATTAATTTATTTTATTTATTGGATATGGGCGGGGATTCACCGATACCCGTAGGCACCCGCGCGGGGCGGGGATGGGAGTGAAAAAATCCCCGAAACGTTAAATAGAGAATCACCGAAACCGCTCCCGCAATCATTGGGGGCGGGATAGGGAATGCAATCCCGCCCCCGCACCCGCACTATTGACACCCCTAACTATAATTATATATATTTATATCAATACACACAGAAAGAGAGGTTTTTAATTCATTTAATCAAATGGTTTCTATATACATTATAAGGATGGTAAATATATATGAAGTTAGGTGTTTAGCAATAATTGTAAGTAATAATCATACCCGAAGATGCCAAATGAATATGGAAAAAAGAAGAAGAAATCATTCAGGTAAAACTATTTAATTGCCAGTAATGAAATGAAAACATGATTGTCATAAGCAAATTGATAAAAAGCCAAATAAATCCAGCCATCTCTGACTAGGATTTTTTGGCTCGTAATTATCCACGGAATTGACATCACTTTTTATTTTTTAGATATATATTATCATATATTCCACCCAAACTTTACTTTCTAATAGGGGCCTAAACGTTGTTTGACTTTCTAACTTTCATCTTATAATTGTATAATAAATCTTTAATGTGAAAAATAAATTATGAGCAACATAATTAACAGATAATGTTATTATCACATCACTCTATATTTTTAGGCGATCTCTCAAATAATAAAAGAAAATTACTATATTTGTATGTAATTTGTAATTATAAAATATTAATTTATTAATATTTAAAATTATATTCTTTTCGTTCTTTTATATTTTCTTCCAGACATTTTTATAGAAAGTCCCTAAATTTTTGTCATAAGTTAAAACCCGGGCTCATTTGATCATTAAAATATACAATTAAACATTTAATATATCTAATCCAAAATTTTATTATTTGAGATGAACACTACAAATTAAAGGAAATGTCTGAACTGAGTTGATACATTAATTTTGCCAAATTAATTTTATTTTATTGCTGAGTATGAAACTGTTCACGCGTCCTTCTAAGCAATGCACAGCTATAGGGCTTTTGGGATTTAAATTAAAAAAAAAAGAAAAAAAGAAACATGTCCGATATATTTAAAATAGATCATGAGAAAGCTATTTGGATTTTAAATTATTTATAACTTTTTTTGTATTAACTTATCTGTTTTTTAAAAACAAAAGTTTTGAAATTTACGAAAACAAAGGTTGTTTTTTTACTGAAATTTCAATAGTTACATTAAATCCATCGAAATTACATTTCTAATATCTATTTTTACAAAAGTACGAGCAACTTTGTTAAGAAAAAGATTTAAATAAACTGGAAACAAAATTCAACAATTATGTTAACTAAGGTAGAGAGGTTAAAGTTTGATTTTCGAACTTCACTCAAAAAAGGGTTTCAGTTATAAATCGAAAGATTGTCATAGATGAAAGAAAGAAATTGATCTCAATGATTTCTTAAAATACACTCGAAGCCAATTGAACCATTTTAGGAGATTAATACGTCGAAATAATACTTCACAAAGTAAAGCGGAGGAGTTTGTTACATCAATCAGTGAGAAGAAACCGAAGACTAATTATAATTAGTGTGGACTTGTTGCCAAGCATGAAGGGTAGTAAATGCAGTGTTTATAATTGTTGATTCAGGTGGACGAGTCTGATGCTAGACCAAAGCATTTCTAGCAAGCCAATCCGGTACAAGACTGAAACAAACAGAGGATTAAGATCATTCTCCTCTGTCTTACAAAGAATAGCCCACCACTGCTGAAAACGTCGGCACCAGCATGGAAGGAAGGGCACACTGCAGAGCGAAACTGTAGTTCAATAAAGGATGACAGATGGAATTATCAACATTGTTGCACAAAGAGCAAGAGGGATTGATATTCATACCTCTACTAATAAGATTATCCTTAGTGGGGAGAACACCAACAAGAACCCTCCAAATGAAATTCTTCAACTTTGCTGGACCATTAAGAGAACAAATTAGTTTCCAATTTATATCTCTTAAAACCGCAGGAAGAGGGGCAAAGTCTTACATCAAGTAATGCTCATCCTTAACTAAGTACTGACTTTTTTTTTTTTTTTAGTGTAAATCCAACACAAAGAATGCGGCACATTAGTTTTACGAGACAAAGGAATGATTAAAATTGCGTCAATAATTGCTGATGAGAGATAGTTGGATAGGGTTGCATCATTCCAAGAAAGAGTTGGCATGTTGAAGAAATTAGCCACTATCATAAGCACTGAAAAACAAAACCTATTATGACCTTCACTGCGACGGGTCATTGAAAAAATCAATGCAATTCCCATCCCATATTTTTCCACCTGAGACCGTCGACTATCAACTGTTTGGCCAAAAGAATGCTGCGCCAAATATAACCCAACACAGAGTCGCAAAAGTTGGGACTGAGGATAGTACCTTGGTTTGGGTTAAAACCAAATAATTGGGCTTAAAATCTACTAAACAAATTCATGATGCACTAGTCCACTTGGGTTTGGGTTAAAATTTATCATTGGTTTGGTTATACGAAATCCAAGTGGGAAGACAGGGGACCCACACATCAGGGATTATGCATGCCATTGCCAAATGTCCGACATGCGGGAGGGAATTTAATCGGGACCATCTATTTTTACTGTTAATCTAATATTGGCCGTTGAGAACGTGATTCGCCTCAAAACAAATTGTCGTTTTTTATTTTGTTTTGTTTTTTTGTATCTCAAGCAAGGAGGAATCTGAATTAGCTGTTACGTATTTAACTTAATATTTTTGGATTTTTCTTCTTTCTACAATAATTATTAGTTTAATATTACCATCGTACCACAGTACAATATTTTATCTCATTTCACTTAAATTTATTTTTATTATAAAATCTTTCCCTTTTTGTATTAATATGTACCAACCATTATATCTTTTTTTTTTTTTTTTTTTGGGACTAAAACTTTGTTTATAAAAGTAATATGATTGCATGAAAATAGTTTAGTACAAGTAAACCTTTGATCTTTTGAACGTATTAGGTTTGCTTTTGAACTCAGCCCAATAATTTATATTTGGGCTTTGGGCTGTTCGTAAGCAAAAGAAAGAGTTGAAGGTTATGGAATTAGATGAGAACAGTGGCGATGCCAGGAACTAGGGGACGGAGGGGGGCAAAAATTAACCTGAAATTAATTCAATTCAAGTCAATAACAATACAATCAAATCAATCCAAATAACAACTTCGTTATTTATACACACATGACATGCCAAAAATTAATTTTTTCTAATCGATGGAGACGGTGAAGTACTCGTAGCATGAGAACTTTTGGGAGGTTTCAAATATTTTTTGCGAGAAGCCAACTTTTGAAAACACTGCAAAATGGCTTCTTCGTCGATGCTAATGAATATTATCTTTTCAATGTAACATAATAAGCAATCTAATAGTAATTCATCTCCCAGCCGGTTGCGCAGATCAGTCTTTATAATATTCACAGCAGAAAAAAAACTTTCAACAGTAGCTGTTTGTCAGCAGACGACCTGAAAAAGAGGGAACGCGGACGCGGCTGAGCGAAACGGGGAAGGTTTTCGAAAACTGGGTTCTCGTGATGTTTTGGAAAACGAGTTTTCGTTTATCTTGAATTAGGAAAATCGTGGATTTGATTTGGAAATTCGTCTTGTAGAAAACATTTTCCCGTTTTATTACTTAAAGACCTTGAAACTTAAATTTCCAAATCAGTGACAGAGTCACCACCCAGATCAGCTCATCCGGAAAATTCCGGTACAGCTCCCTACCGAGCGTAGACTACCGTACCTAATCCAGAGATTCAGGGTTCAGGCAACTTACCTACTTAACCTCAGGCTTGTATTCGTTTATCGTTTATAAAACCATATTTATTCAATTTATTATCTTTTCTAACCTAAATTTGGTTTAATTTATTAGCCCGTGCTCAAGCAAAATGCAGAAAATAAATTTCAGAAAAATAAAGCATACATCAGAAATATACAGGAAAATAGTAGAGGCCGATTATACAACCCAATAGAATAACAGATAAAAACCCTCGTCCTCACTTTACAATCGCCTAAGTACACGAGGATCTAAAAATTACAACCGCCTAATTTACACGAAAATCTAATAAATACATCCAAAATAATAAAATAAATGCTGCAAAACAGAATAGTTAGCACAGTTTATATTATGAACACAAGTAGGACTTAAGTAGGACAGAATTGGGATTTAGGAAGCGGGGGCATGCATTTAGGGGGTAAACGGGTTGACCCGACCGGTGGGACCGGTTAGACCTGGAAAACGGTTTTGAAACACCCTGTAATTTTTTATGCTGGAAAATCAATTTTTGGAAACCATTTGGCTTGGTTTCATGCAAATTTCCATTTTTATGGGTCTGTTATCCCGGAATTCAGGGTTCCGTTTGTGTGGGTTCCTAAACTCAACATCCATCTAGGATCCAAAACGTAATAAACACACCAAAAACATTTCTGAAAATACATTTTTATTCGTTTTCAATATTTTCTGGGGATTTTGTAGGATTCGGGGGTCCGCTGATACTGGACTATGGGTTTGATTCGGATAAAACAACCCCAAAACTCAGAAAATAAAACCGTGAAAAAACCAAAAACCCTAATATTCGTACGTACAGAAATCCGAAAGTCGAAATTTTATAACATACGGATGGATTTGGGCCGAAAATGATCACAACATGATGCTTAAAATAGAAAACGGACTGTTTTCGACCGATCGGGACAAACCGGGAATCTGTCCCTGCAGAATAGAGCCAGGTAGCTCTGTTCATCATGAACATAGCCATGTATACGGATCTATTCGAGCAATCCAGTTTCTGAAAGTTGCAAAAACGAAAAAAACGCACAGAAAAGACAATGCAAACAGGTTTAAGGCCTCTCAGAGCTTACCTTGGTGTTGTTTTAATGCTTTGAACATCGAGAAGTGGATTGAAAGCTTGAAATGTGTCCTGGAGACTTCACCGGCTGAAAACAGTTGCGATCTGAAATGAGTCCGAAACGATCCCCAATCAGAGGTTGTGGGATTGGTTGTGGGTGTTTAGAGATTGATATTAAGTCTTGGCTTTGGTGTCTGGGTCTCCTCTCGCACTCAGTTTCTTTGCTTCCTCTTTCTTTTTCCCTTCTTCACCCCTTTTCTTTTTTTTTTTGCTCTCTAATTCCTTTTTTTTTCCTTTTCCTTCATCTATTTCCATCAATCAATAAATGAGCCGTCCCATCTTTGAATTTCCGCCCCTTCCGTTTCTCTGTCAAGACAAGTTGCTTTGCTTTGCAGAGCAACTTATTTTGTCCACTAGAGCTGTACGGCTCTAGTCAAGAGCCACCCAGCTCTAGCTTAAAAGCTAGAGCTGTGTGGTTCTAATAAGAGCCGAGGTAAAATTTCAAAAATTAGACGCGCACCCTAAACCCTAGAAACAGCTCGGGAGACCTTTTCGGGGATTTTGGATCACGGATAGCTTAGTTTTTGGGATGTTTGAGATACTCCGGGCAACATTCCAAGTGCTTTCAAGTCCGATTCAAGTCCGTCTGCTCCATAGATAACAAAGGAACTCTCATCATAGAGGTCAGGAAAAACCCGTGCTCACAGGCTGCCCCTCGTGAGACCAAAGTCGGCTCATGATCGGTTGGGAAGCCTAGATCGATTTTGGTCTCGTGACTGGAAGCGCGGTGAGAAAGGAAAAGAAGGCATACCTGATGTCCTAGCGAGTCTAACATCCAGCTGGGGATGTCAGCTTTGGTCCTGTCCAATTCTCGAGATCGGCCCATGGGGGCATTTGGTTCTTTTTTTTTTTTTGAGGTCGACCGAAAAGGACGTTTGGTTTTTGAGGTCGACCCAGCGGGCATTTGGTTTTCACGGTCGGCCCAGGAGGGCGTTTGGTTTTTAAGGTCGACCCAGCGGACATTAGGTTTTCACGGTCAGCCCAGAGGGCATTTGGTTTTCATGGTCAGCCTAGGAGGGTGTTTGGTTTTTGAGGTTGGCCCAGCGGGCATTTGGTTTGTGAGATTGGTTCAAAGGCATTTGGTTTTCATGGTCAGCCCAGGAGGGCGTTTGGTTTTTGAGGTCGGCCCAGCGGGCATTTGGTTTGTGAGATCAGCTCAAAGGCATTTGGTTTTCAAGGTCAGCCCAGGGGCATTTGGTTTTTGTAGCCGAAAGGTTCGATGAAATGCACCATCTCCCCTATGTGGTGAAGAGGCAACACGAACTGGAATTTTCCTTCAATAGGCATTTCTTCCTCTTTCATGTGGCAAAGAGGTTGAAATGGCTATTCTTCCCTTCCTATATGGTGAAAAGGTTGAACAAGATGCACTATCCCTCCTATGTGGTGAAGAGGCAACATAAACTGGAATTTACCTTCAATAGGCATTTCTTCCTCTTTCATATGGCAAAAAGGTTGAACCTGGCATCCATTGCTAGGGATGCCGGTCGTGGTTCCAAGTCGACTCGCTGCGGTGGAGTGTACCCGTGAAGAATGATATGAGAGTTGTTTTGCCCCCAGAACCTGTTAAAGGCAAGAAATACCCTTCTCGAATGGAGTGAGAAAGGAAAAGGAAACATACCTGGCATCCATTGCTGGGGATGCCGACTGTGGTTCCAAGTTGACTGGCTGTGGTGGAGTGTGCCCGTGAAGATTGATACGAGAGCGCGTATTT
The DNA here is from genome assembly GCA_039660915.1 of Euphorbia tirucalli. Taxonomy (NCBI): domain Eukaryota; kingdom Viridiplantae; phylum Streptophyta; class Magnoliopsida; order Malpighiales; family Euphorbiaceae; genus Euphorbia; species Euphorbia tirucalli. The sequence goes on from CM077639.1 coordinate 23,162,297, forward strand.
ATTCCTTGATCGATAATTTTGGAAACAAAAATTTTTTACCCCTTCGATCAAGAATAAATACGGCCAAGTTGTTTTGCCCCTAGAACCTGTTAAAGGCAAGAAATACCCTTCTCGGAAGGAATGAGAAAGGAAAAGGAAACGTACCTGGCATCCGCTGCTGGGGATGCCGGCCGTGGTTCTAAGTCAACTCGTGCTTTGGAGTGTGCCCATGAAGAATGATACGAGAGTTATTTTGCCCCCAAAACCTGTTAAAGGCAAGAAATACCTTTCTCAGGATTATATTGGCATGAACAAAAACAGGGAAAACTGGGGAAGTTTTCGTACTTGAGATATGAAGTCGTAGGAATCTGATTTGCACTCTATGACTCTGAGGGTGCACCCGGATCAAATCATTTCCGCTTTGGGATGGATCCTGACGCGGGACAATCCAATGATGGTGATGAGTGTCTTAAAGGAGTTTGATGTGAGAGCGCGTATTTATTCCTTGATCGATAATTTTGGAAACAAAAATTTTTGCCCCCTCGATCAAGAATAAATACGACCGAGTTACTTTGATGCATGTATGTGTGAATGCGTGTATGATTCGAGTGCATGCATATATGCCACATGATGTTTATGTTACTGTGCTTAATATCTGCGCTAGGTTAGGGAAGAGACTTATGGCTTTTGAGGATCTTTTGTGGGGATCGCCTTAGTCGGGGATCCTACCAAGGATCTGCTAGGGATCTTAACTCAGTGGTAATCATCTTAGCTGGGGGCTCTACTGGGGAAACTCTAACCCATTTAACCCTACTGGAGCTCTGCTGGAGACCCTGCCTTAGTGGGGATCGTCTTAGATGGGGACTCTATTGGGGATTTTGATGGAGACTCTGTGGGGAATCTTGGCCCATTTAAGTTTTGTAAGAATATGCTGGGGATTCTGTTTACCCTGAATGCCATTTGTTTCGTCTACCCGATTTAGACCGATAGATATTTCCTCCCAGATTTTGGTGTGCTTTCAGGTCGAGTTTGCCCACCCTGGTATTCTTCAGACCCTTCTGATCAATTGCTCTAGAGGATTTGGCACACGGACACTACAGACTTATTGCCCACCTTGTTAAGGGATGGCCTATTTGTCTGAACGGGGGAATGAGAGCTAGACCTTGAATCCTGTATTGCGTTCTGCTGGAGACCTTGCTAGGGATGGCCCTGCTGGGGACGATACACCTGGGTTGGGAGTTGCGATCCGTAACAGTAATTTCATTGGAAACATCGTGGGTTTGGATGCAGTGCCCTACTAATGAGTGTTTACATGCAATGACACGGCGTATGCAATATGAACATCTAAGCGGAAAATCAGACATGCTTAATATCATTATGATGACATCAGAATGAGTATGATAGGGAAATCAAAAGTGACTCTGACTCTGAGCGTCACTCTTTTCTTATTACCAACACGTCCTTTTGGTTTTCTGTGTTGGAAATTCTCTCCTGGGGAATTTTTTTTAAGGGACTGAAAATTATGCGTAAGTGCTCCAGCCGAGTAGATTTCTTCGTATTGGCTTGTCCTAGGATTGGAAAATGCGCCTCAACATGTTCACTGAGGGTTGCGAAAGGATTGTTCTTGATGATGCCTAGCGGTGTAGCTTTTACCTACCCCTAGTGTTAGAGGTTTATGTTCGGTGTTTGGCTGTAAAACACTTCGTCAGATCTGGTTTGCTGTGTGCAGCAACCTGTACATGGACATTTATATGCAATGGCATAATGCATGCATATTGAACATCAAAACAGAATATGAAACATTTATGATATGATGAATGTGAATGCATTAGGAAAATCCAACCCGTGGCTCTGGTTTGACCTATGTCCCTTCATGCTACCAATATGTGCTTTCGGTTTTCCATATCGGAGGGATTTTTTTTTTTGGTATCCGCTGGGGACATGTTAAGGGCAGGTCACCAAGGTGTACAGCCGATCACCGGATGGAGCTGCCTCTGTGAGCAGACAACCCGAGATGGAGTCAATTAACCACTGAATTCTCCAAGGGTCTAAAACTGTATTCATGTTCTCAATTCACCCCAGATTCCAGTTCATGCACAGTCTCCAAAGGTGGGTACCGCTTTTAGTCCTTTAAGATGTGGCCTGATTCAGAATGACTCGAGTTAATTATGGTTTCCTTATGTCTGCCATCCACAATAGCTCTGTAGCAATCACACCATCTTTAGGAGGTGAAAGAACCACTGGTAAGTAGTCACTTCTGTTGCAGCTGAAGACTAAGTTCTTGAAATGGTTGGTAAATGAAACTTTCCCCTGAATATTAGCATAGCAGGCTTTACAAGTCTTCCTGTTGATGGGGTTCATCCCATTCATGATTGTTGAAAGCTTTGTAAGACCTGGTTGCTCCAACACTGTTGGTGAAGTTCACATGGGTAAGTGTCAATCTTATCCTTTCCCTCTCACGTTTTGCTCAACATAACCCTTTGTACCATCCTTTGCTAGGTTGAATGTTACCGGCGGATAATCATCCCTTCTCAAAGTGCCCCACTAGCTACTCTTTTCCCCTAAAGTCTAGTATAGGCTATAGTGCAGACTTGGCTGGATAAGACAGTGGTCATCTCTTATTATGAGCTGCTCGCTGAAGTTGGTATGCGGCTTTTGGGTTTGCAAAATTTACAAATGCATACCCTTTGTTCACTTTGTTTTTGAAAACAAGAGGAAGGCATAAGAAATCGAAGGTTGACACTGATCTCTCATTGCTACTCTCGTACTCTTTCATGCGGTGCTCATCCAGGAATCATACCAATTGTTGCTTGTGCATGGGCAATCTCTAGCTCAGCTAAAGTAGACTTGTATTCAAATCCTCTCTTTATCATGAAATAAAAGCCTTTCCTGTCATCTGAGGATGCAAGGTAATTAGTCTGGGAGTTTAGGTTGAAGAGAAGTGTAATAGGATAGAAAGAGAATCCCAAATCTGGTACAAGTTGATGATAAACAAAAACTGATTGTGGTAGTATCGTAACTGCCTATCCCGTCGCCCTTCTGGTGATGAGATGATGCAATACAGGACAACATTGGGGTTCAATTTCTTGTTAGAAGCCATTAATGGTGGAAAATGAGGCTTCACAAAATCAGTTCAAGGGAGAGGATGAAAAGGGGTTTCGTCAAATAGGTGTTGGTGGTTTGGTGGTTCATTTGCAAACAGAAGAAAGAGGGTGTTGAAGGTGTGGGAGAGGTTAGAAAAGGGAATGGGAAGAGCTTTGGCTTTGAAGATAGGAAAGTCCAAATTTTTCACAGAAAGAGTACACAAATCTGATCATGATGGGAAATTGGGAAGTAGAGATTACTTATTATACCTCACCATTTAATGCTATGAGACACTCCAGTGTTAGCTATGGCGGCCACGTATGAGAGGGAGAAAGACTTTTATCTGCACCGATCTCTCTCTCTCTTTTTAATTTGAAAGACTAAACCCAAGCCATAGCCACTGGTTGGTTTTCCTGCTGCATTCAAATTCATGCATGTCATGCGTGTTTAATATGTGTTTTTGGATGAACAATGCATGTGTAATGTCATGTACATATGAATGTCATAAGAACAGAATAATATATGCACTACGACCAAGACTGCTTCAGCATTCTACCACACGATGGGTAATGAGGATGATGAAAGCCAATTGAACTCCTCACGGGCTGGAGATTTTAACGAGTTTGGAATTTTAGCTTTAGGGTTCCAGCGTGGGGTACCTTCTTGGGTAAGGAATTAGGCTTGGGACTTCATTTTGGGGTTTGGTTTAAGTTTCAATAATAGCTTCTAGCTTGGAACAGTTCGGGTATCATGTGTGCTATTCAAATTGAAACTTTAGGGCAGGGCCAATAGCATCTTGCAAGGATTGTTGATTTGGATCAGCAAATGACTCGACGGAGGTGGTGCCATCATATCATTCATTTATCTCATAAGCTCACCTTCCAAGAGAGAGTTTGGTCAGGACCAGATTCACTTTTAGGTTCCCTACAATATTTAGATTGATGTCATGCATTTTAATATTATGCATATTGGATATGTCATTTTAGATGATCAAATGCATTCATAATGCCATGTATATGCAATCACCACATAAGTAAGAAGATAACTAAATGCATTGCACTCAAAATGATTTCAATACACCGTACAAGCAAAAAATGAGTCCCCTTCAAAGAGGAAGCCTCTAAGGGTATTGACTTCATAGCATCTGATTATTCCTCGACTTGTCACTGTTCGGCTTCAGTGTCATTGCCCCATTCTCATCAAACCAGACCTTGCAGTTCTTCATCATAATCCTTTCCCCGGGAAGTTTGAGGAATTTCCCTGACGGTTTCCCTGTTTACCCCTAGTCGCTTATTAAAGGTAGATGGGACCCTTAATTTTCTTTCGTCAATTAGCCTCTGGATCCTTCTTCGCAGAGCGACACATTCATCAGTCCGGTGGCCTGTTATCATATGATAGCTACAGTAGTTACCCTTTTGTTCTGGTGCTAGCCCTACATATGGTCTGACACTCTACAGCAAACCCATTTTCTGCATATGGCAAATAGCTTGTTCACCGAGTGAGGCCCAGAGGATGTGATTTTTGCACTATCTTCGGGAGGCAGGTTCTGGATATGTCGCGGAGCAGTCAGCGTTGGCACTAGTGTCAAGAGGCCCTTTCAGCGCTACTTCATCGGTCAACCCCGGTAAGCCCAAGTTCTGGTGAGAGGGCCTTCTGAGGTGTCGAGAGTGAGTATCAGTAGTCTGGGCACTCTGTTTCTTATTGGCATCGACATTAGAGTTTGTGCGTGCCATTTCTTTTATTTTTCTTTTGAGCACTGCCACCCGTGTTTCCAACTCTGCGCATCTGGCTGCCAGTCTCTCTACTTTGCCAAAATCATCCCCTAGCATTTCCCTCAACATTACTGTCGCTTCCTCTCTGACTGCCTTTCGAAACCGCGATGAAGCAACATAGTCTTCCATAACGTCCATTATGGCATTGAAGTTCACCGGATTGGCCATTCTCTATATCCTTTCCCCCTTCCTGATAAGAGTACCCATTAGCGTCAACGCACGCATGGCAGATACTAAGCAGGGAATGATGTATACATTAATATGTGATGTGATGTGTACGTGTATGGATGGTGAGTTGCACGTGCGATGCCATATAATGCCATGTCATGTTATACGATTCCAAGCCGGCGGAGTACATACAAAGCCAGGAATGGAAATGTATAAATATAATGAATGCTATTGGGGATGATGCATGCTAAAGTAAAACATGGTGTATAAATATACACCACAGGGATAAAATGACACACAGAGGTGTCCATGGATCGAAGCAAGATATTACTTATGAAGGGATTTTGAGATAAGGTGTATAACTATACACCCAGGGAATAAAATGACATACAGGGTGTCCACGGGTCGAAGCATGTAATACTTGCGAAAAGGATTTGGAATAGGGCACATAACTATGCACTCGGGGAATGAAATGACACACGGGGTGTCCATGGATCGAAGCAAGTAGTACTTGCGAAGAGATTGAGATAGGGTGCATAATTATGCACCCGGGGGTTAAATGACACACTGGGGTGTCCACGGGTCGAAACAAGTAGTACTTGTGGGGAGTTGTATGCTATGGATGCATGTATGAGCATGGTGTATAGGCGAGTTTCAGCGCTCAGGGGGCACCTTGGGTATTCATGGATGGAATAGGACAAGATGAAATGGTGTGCTCGGCAGGCGGATAGTGTTTCGGTGCTCGGGGAGCACCAAAACAGCTTTTATGCAATGGTATGATATGAGCTCAAGCTTGGGGCGTGAGCAGATTTTCGGTGCTCAGGGAGCACCTTGGGTTTTTATGTGATGATATGAAATGAGATGGCATGGCAGACAGACAGATAACGTTTTGGTACTCAAGGAGCACCTAAACGGCTTGATGTATGAATGAGATGTGACTTAGTCATGGTTGAATGATGCCAGCTGGATGGAAACTAGAATGAAAAATGACTTTGTTCTTTTATATTCTATTGGTTTATCATCTATTTTAGACGCTCCATGGATGCCCCAATGTGATGCAAAAGGTGATGCAAACAAGCCGTGTGTGGTCCAGCACACGGGCAAGGGTTAGGAGCCTTCGGGGCACCTAGTGGATGTGGTGAAATGGTTGTGTGTGGCCTTCACACGGATAAGGTTTTGACACTTTGCAGGCCTATGAGGTGATATGAAATGGTCTCGTGAGGACCGTCCCTCAGACAGAGTTCTGATGCTTTTGAGGCATCCAATATGGAATGATGTTATTGGTGAGTCATGTGTAACTTGAGGCATGGACAAAGATTTGGCGTTCATGAAATGCCTTGCATGATTTAGTAATGTTATGGAATGCCCCTATATGTGTAGTAACTGGGCACTCATGGAGTACCCTGGATGATTCGATAATGTTATGAGCAACCCGATGTGGATCACGACACAAGCAAGATCTCGGTATCCCTATGACACCAATGATGGATGGATGAGATGTTGTGCAATGCTTGTTATGTGACTCCCCACACGAAAATAGATCTAGGACCATTGTGGTCTCCTAGTGAATGTTATGGTGCAGCGGAATGGTCGAGTGCAAACTAGGGCACAGGCAAAACACGGGTGGCTTTGGGACACCCATCATGAAATGAAATGATCATGACAGGGCATCCTTGAAACATCCTGTATTTAAACGGAATGCAATGGTTTGAATGAATGTTCATGTCACATAAAATATGGATGGCTGCATGAAGATGTGGTTAGAATGACATACAGGACAATGTCGTGCATGCAAGGTACGAATGCATATGTCACACCAATAAAGTGTCATGGATACATAAAGACGTGGTTAGGATGTATAACACACGAAGTGATGCATGCTTCGTGAACATGCCATATATGAGATGTGAATGAAACACGGATGAAATATCATGGCTGCGCCAAGATATGTTTAGTGTCAATGTCATGCATATGTTGATAAAGATGTGACGATGACGATATATGGATGATTGTGCGTGTTGACGCCTTGTGAATGAAAATGATAATAGACGTGATTTATTTATTTCGGACGTTCTATGAATGCCCAATGTCATACAAAAGGGAATGCAAAAGAAGTCGTGTGTGAGCCAACACACGAATGGAGGTTCAGTGCATTCGGGGCACCTAATGGGTGTTATGAAATGGTCACGTGTGCACCATCACACGGACAAGTTTTGACACTTTGTTGGTCAAAATGAAATGACGTAACATGGTCACATGGAAGCCACTCCATGGACAGAGTTCTGATGCTTTTAGGGCATCCAATGTGAAGTGATGCTACAAAAAAGTCACGTGTAAATAGAGACACGGACGAAGGTTCGGCATTCACGGAATGCCTTGCATGGCTTGGTAATGTTATGATATGCTCCTATGTGTGTAATAATTTAGGCACTCATGGAGCACCTCGGATGAATTATTAATGTCATGTAACAATTCTGATGTGGATTGTGACACACAAGCAAAGCTTTCAGCATCACCTTGACGCTTACTGTGAGCGGACGACGCGTTTTCAACGGGACGCGGGACTCCCTTTCGGAATGGGGCGCCACGATCTCGGGCAGATCCCTCCCTCGCGTGGGGTTTTTATAAATAGAAAACGGGTTTTGCAAAATAAATAGAATTAATGCATAAAAGAACCGAGACCTAAGTCTCGATGGATATCGTAGAGTCGCCACCCGGCTCATCTCAACCGGGAAATTCTTATGTAGCTGAACCGGACGAACGGTCACTACACTATCCAGAGATTCGGGTCCGGACAAGTCCCTTATTTCGTGTCTAATTAAAATAAATATTGCCAATGTTCTCGAATGGTATTTCAAAATCTAAAGCCAATTTTATTGAATATAAAAGGCATACAGCGCGCATACAAAATATTTAATACAAAAATAAGGAAAAGAAATAAATATTAATTGGCTTACAACCAAATTGAATGGAAAAATAAAAACTCTCGCCTCACTTATACAATCGCCTATATACACGAGAATCTAGAAAAATACAACCGCCTAGGATACACAATTAATTCTATTAAAATACAAATAAGATTAAAAATAAAAATAAATATAAATAAAAGCTGCAAAACAAAGGTTAGCACAATTTATACGGCACGCCACAATTAGGACTCAAATAGACAGAATTGGGAAATCAAGAATCGGGGGCATACATTTAAGGGGTAACCGGGTTGGCTCGGCTAGCCGGCCCGATTAGACCTGGAAAATATTTTGAAACGTCCCTGTATTTTTGGGTTTGTGGGAAAATCATTTTTGAAAACAATCTTACCTGTTTACATGCATTTATTTATTTTTTTTATATTTAAAGTGCGTCGGTTTTCGGGAGAACCGGGTCTCCGTCGTTGAATTTTTCTAAATGCAAATTTACCAGAAAATTGAATCTATGGTCGTGATGCACACAACAAAATTCATTTTGATGATTTTTGGGGTTTTCTAATTTTTTTTGGATTTTTTTGGAATTTTTTGGGGATTTTTTATGATTTTTTATGGATTTTTTGAGAAATTTTTGGGTTTTAAAGGTGAAATTCTGATTTTGAAAACTACAGTGGTACGACTGTAAATTACAGTCGTGCAAACTCAACTACAGTCGTACGACTGTAAATGCTGAAAATTTAGGATTTCACCAAAATCTTATTTAAAACAAGCTAGAAATAAAATCACCTGGAAATCAAGAATAGTCGTACGACTGTAACTATAGTCGTACGACTGTTCATCAATTTCAAGAACAGTCGTACGACTGTTCTTGATTTCCAGATGCAGAAACGCAGAAAATGAGATAAAAATGCACAAAAATCGCAATTTACACCCAGAAAGCAAGCGAAAATAAAGAGAAATGGGGCGCCTACCTTTTAGAAGTCCTTCCAAGTCTAAATTGACCCCTGGCGTTGCTCCAATCCATAAGAATTTGCACTTTTCCCCTTGAATTGAAGTTGGGGGCTTTATGTCCAAAAATCCAAATTGCAAAGGATTCTGATGATTTAAGTCCGGATTCTTGATTTGGATGTGAAGTTAATTGATTAACCTAGGGGTTTCTACCAAGTTTTAATCCTAATTATGAGAATTAAAAGAAAATAGAAGAGGAAAAGATGAGTTTTTTGTGGTTTTTCACTTCTTCCTTTTCCTTCTCTCTTTTCTCCTTCTCTCTCTAAATTTTTCACCAGAAATCCAATCCCCCCTCTCTCTTTCTTTTCTTCCCTTTTTCTACTCTGATTTTTTCTCATTTTCTCTCCAAAATCCGTGCATTAATTGCCCAAAATCCTCTCCTCCTCTTTCTTATGTCATGGGTATGGTGTTCTGCACCTGCCCCGATAATACAGTCGTACCACTGTAATTTTTAAATTACAGTCGTATGACTGTAATTACAGTCGTACCATTGTAAATTTTTTTTTTTGTAAGAAAATCCCAGCGCTTACAGTTACAATAAATGGACATGGAATGAAAAAGGTGTTGTGTTATGTCATCTTGTGACCTGTTACACGACACAGGCCTAAAACCTTTGCGATTTTCTAGTGAATGACATGGTATAGTGGAATGGCCAAATGCGAACCGGTGCACAGGCGGACCACGGGTAGCTTTGGGGTACCCGAAATGAGATGAAATGAAATGATCATGATAGGCATTTTTAGAACGTCCCTAAATAGGTGTAATGGAATGAAATGGCATGAATATGTATGTCACGCAAGATGCAAGTGGTTACAGAAAGATATGGTTAGGATGTATGACATACAGAATAATGTTGTGTGTGCGAGGAACGAATACATATGTTACACAAATAAAACATCGTGACTACCTAAAGACGTGGTTAGCACATATGACACATAGGATGATGTCTTGTATGCTTCGTGGAAATGTCAACATACAAGGCGTGTATGTCACATGAATGAAAGATCATGGCTGCATGAAGCAGAGGTTAGTGTCAATGTCATGCATATGTTGACATCTTGAAAATGATTGTGCAAAGATGTGATCGGAATAACATATAGATGATTACGTACATTTAATGCTTCGTGAATGAAAATGATAATAGGCGTGAATTCTTTATTTTGAACATCCCAAGAATGCCTAAGGCTATGAAAAAGACAATGTAAGAACATTTGTGTGTGGACCGTCACAGGGACAGAGGTTCGGCGCTTTTGGGGCGCCTGATGGATGTTATGAAGTGGCCACGCAGGTACCAACACACGGGCAGGGGTTCAATGCTTTGTAGGTTGACATGAAATGGCATGAAATGGTCACATGGAAGCCATTCCTTGGACATATCCCTGATAGCTTTAGGGCATTCCACATGAAGTGAGGTTGTAAACGGGTCATGTGCAAGTTGGGATACAGATAGAGATTCGGCGTTCGCGGAACACCTTGCATGAATTGATAATGTTATGAGATATTCCTATATGCGTAAAAATTCGGCACTCATGGAGTACCTCGAATGTGTTGTTAATGTCATGAAGCAATTCCGATATGGATTGCGACCCACAAGCAAGTTTTTGGCATTACCTCGACGCTAATGACAAATGGATGTGATGTTATGCTATTGTAAGCGCTGAAATTTTCCGTCCTTAAAAAAAATGCATGTGTCACATGACTGTAATATACAGTCATGCGATTATTGTTACAATCATGTGGCTGTAATTAAATTACAGTCGTACGACTGTAACCTTGGAGCAGGTGCAGAAGCCCATACCTCTGTAGCATAAAAAGAGAAAAAAAAAGAGGCAGCATTAATGGCTCCAGGCTAGCAGCAAGGCAACCAGAATAAGAGGAGGAAGAGAAGGGAAGAAGAGGGACTTTTGGCTCTGGCTTAAAATCAAAGAGAAATAAATCTTAGAGAGAAGAAAGAGAAAAAAGGGGGAAGAAAGAAACTCACCCACAAAACTCAAACTTTTCTTCCTTTTCTTTTCCTCTAGTTCTTGAGTGTTAATGTCTAAAACCAGATAGAAGTCATAGGTTAACGACTTAACACTTAAACTCAATCAATTTCGGACTCTAATTTCACTCAAATCCGTGACATTTTGGAGATTTTGGACCCAATTCCTCAAACCTTAACTCAAAGGGAAAAGAAGCAATTTGTTGTGGATTGGTACGTTGCCAGGGGTCAATCCTACGATGGATCAGCGCCTAAGAGGTAAACACACTTCATTCCCTCTTTTTCTCATGCTTTCTGGGTGATTTGGTGTGTTTTTGTGCATTTTATTTCAACTTTTGCGTTTTCTGTTTCTGGAAATCACGAACAGTCGTGTGACTGTTCTTGAGTTGAGGAACAGTCGTACGACTGTAAATATAGTCGTACGAGTGTTCTTGATTTCTATTAACTTCTTAGTTTTATTTTGAATAATTTTGGCAAAATTCTGAAGTTGGATTGATTTACAGTCGCACGACTGTAATTATAGTCGTACGATTGTAATTACAGTTGTATGATCGTAATTACAGTTGCACGACTGTAATGCTCGTCCAAAATCAGAATTTCCAGAATAATCCCTTAAAAATTCATAAAAATCCTAAAAACTCAGAAAGACCAGAAAATCACCAAAAATGAATTTTGTTATGTGTATTCACTACCTTAGATTTAATCTTTAGTGTAATTGCATTTAAAACAATACCACGACGGAGACCCGATTCTCCTAAAAATTGACCCACCTCACATGCTAAAATTAATTAAACCGGAAAATAAATCGTTTTCAAAAAATGATTTTCTCACAAAACCAAGATACAAGGACGTTTCAAAATATTTTCCAGGTCTAATCAGGCCGGCTAGCTGAGCTGACCTGGTTATCCCCCTAATTGCATGTTCCCGAATTCTTAAAATCCCATTCTGTCTTACTTGAGTCCTATTTGTGGTGTGTCATAAACTGTGCTAACCCTGTGTTTTGCAGCTTTTTATTTTTATTTTTGATGTATTTAATAGATTTATTCTTGTATCCTAGGCGATTGTATTTTTCTAGATAAATCGTGTATTTTAGGCAGTTGTAAAGTGAGGACGAGAGTTTTTATCTTTTATTCGATCGAGTTGTAATAATTTAATCATTTACTATTTTACTTTATTTGCATGCTCGTTGTATGTTTAACTTAATGCAATAAAATTGATTTTAGAATTTGAAATACTGTCTATGAACATTAGCCGTTTTTATTTTAATTAGACACGAAATAAGGGACTTGTCTGGATCTAGATCTCTGGATAGTGTAGCGACCGTTCGTCCGGTTCAGCTACATTATAAATTTCCCGGTTGAGCTGAGCTGGGTGGCGACTCCTTCAATATTCATCGAGACTTAGGTCTCAGTTCTTTTATGAAATAATCTAATTTTCTAAAAATAAATTTCCATTATAAAAACCCCACGTGAGGGAGGGGTCCGCCCAAAATCGAGGCGCCCCTCCCGAAAGGGAGTCCACGTTCCGTCGAAAACATCGTCCGCTCACAGCTATGTTGTCGTGTGACTTATCACACAACTAGACCTACCATCTTTGTGATCTTCTATCGAATGATATGATATAGTGGACTGGCCGAGTGCAAACAAGTGCACCGACGGACTACGGGTAGTTTTGGGTACCTGATATGGCATGAAATGAAATCACCGTGGTAGGCATTCTCAGAATGTCCTTTAAGATGGAATGAAATGAAATGGCATGGATGTGAATGTCACACAAAATGCAAGTGGTTGCAGAAAAATATGGTTAGGATTCGTGACACACGGAATGATGTCGTGTATATGTTATGGTAACGTTGGCATACATAATGTATAATGGCACACAAATAAAATGTCGTGGCTGCACGAAGACGTGGTTAGTTCAAATGCCATATATATGCATATGTAAGAGATGGCTGCATGAAAATATGATTAGAGATGGCACGCGAGTGATTATGCATTTTGGATGTTTTATGAAAGGTAAAAGGAAAAACAACACAGAACAAATGTTAGCACACGTAAAAATATGCGCTCCCTTCCAACCTTATTTCTCCTTTCAATTGGTCTCGCATTCTTCCTATGTATTGGGTCTTTTTGGTATCAACAGGGAATACCAAAGGCACACGCTCAATTATTCAATTTTAATTTTATGTTTTGGTAATCCTAGGGGAAGTTATTAAGCCATTACATGTGGGCCAAAGTCAAACCAAGGGTCGTACAGGCTCCCATAGCCAATATACACTTCCCCATCGTAGAACATAATGTAAGGTCATGTAGTGCTATGAGTGGTTTAGCCCCTCGAGTGTCTCCAATCCTGGCGGTAGAGGTAGGCCACCTTCTTAGGTAAACCAGGGCTAATCAGTGCATTTAAGGGGTTGAGAAGAAGAAAATGTCATGATATGCAAAGTATGAATAAATATGGCATTTATAAATCGACAAATGAATACAAGCGAGGTTATATTTCAATAGTTGCCTAAGTTCCTTAAGTTTTTATGAAAAACTCTTCAAGAAACCATCAACATCCCCAGCGTAGTCGCCACTGTGAGCGGACGACCTGAAAAAGAGGGAACGCGGACGCGGCTGAGCAAACCGGGGAAGGTTTTCAAAAACTAGGTTCTCGTGATGTTTTGGAAAACGAATTTTTGTTTATCTTGAATTAGGAAAATCATGGATTTGAATTGGAAATTTGTCTTGTAGAAAACATTTTCCCGTTTTATTACTTAAAGACCTCGAAACTTAAATTTCCAGATCAGTGACAGAGTCGCCACCCGGATCAGCTCATCCGGGAAATTCCGGTACAGCTCCTTACCGAGCGTAGACTACCGTACCTAATCCAGAGATTCAGGGTTAGGGCAACTTACCTACTTAACCTCAGGCTTGTATTCGTTTATCGTTTATAAAACCATATTTATTCAATTTATTATCTTTTCTAACCCAAATTTGGTTTAATTTATTAGCCCGTGCTCAAGCAAAATGTAGAAAATAAATTTCAGAAAAATAAAGCATACATCCAAAATATACAGGAAAATAGTAGAGGTCGATTATACAACCCGATCAAATAAACAATAAAAACCCTCGTCCTCACTTTACAATCGCCTAAGTACATGAGGATCTAAAAATTACAACCGCCTAATTTACACGGGAATCTAATAAATACATCCAAAATAATAAAATAAATGCTGCAACAGAATGGTTAGCACAATTTATATTATGAACACAAGTAGGACTTAAGTAGGACAGAATTGGGATTTAGGAAGTGAGGGCATGCATTTAGGGGGTTAACGGGTCGACCCGACCGGTTGGACTGGTTAGACCTGGAAAACGGTTTTGAAACGCCCTGTAATTTTTTATGCTAGAAAATCAATTTTTGGAAACCATTTGGCTCGGTTTCATGCAAATTTTCATTTTTATGGGTCTGTTATCCCGGAATTCAGGGTTCCGTTCGTGTGGTTTCCTAAACTCAACATCCATCTAGGGTCCAAAATGTGATAAACACACCAAAAACATTTGTGAAAATACCGTTTTATTCGTTTTCAATATTTTTCGGGGGTTTTGTAGGATTTGGGGGTCCGCTGATACTAGACTATAGATCCGATTCGGATAAAACAACCCCAAAACTTAGAAAATAAAACCCCGGAAAAACCAAAAACCCTAATATCCGTACGTACAGAAATCTGAAAGTCGAAATTTTATAACATACAGATGGATTTGGGCCGAAAATGATCACAACAGGATGCTTAAAATGGAAAACGGACTATTTTTGGTAGATCGGGACAAACCCGGAATCTGTCCCTGGAGAACAGAGCCGGGCGGCTCTGTTCGGGCAATCCAGTTTTTAAAAGTTGTAAAAACGAAGAAAACGCATAGAAAAGACAATGCAAACAGGTTTAAGGCCTCTCAGAGTTTACCTTAGTGTTGTTTTGATGCTTTGAACGTCGGGAAATGGATTGAAAGCTTGAAATGTACCCTGGAGACTTAACCGGCTGAAAACCGTGGCGATCCGAAACGAGTCCGAAATGATCCCCAATCAATGAGCAGAGGTTGTGGGATTGGTTGTGAGTGTTTAGAGATTGATATTAAGTCTTGGCTTTGGTGTCTGGGTCGCCTCTCGCACTCGGTTTCTCTGCTTCCTCTTTCTTTTTCCTTTCTTCTCCCCTTTTCTTTTTTTTTTTTGCTCTTTGATTCCTTTTTTTTTCTTTTTCCTTCATCTATTTCCATCAATCAATAAATGAGTCGTCCCATCTCTGAATTTTTGCCCCTTCCATTTCTCTGTCAAGACAAGTTGCTTTGCTTTGCAGAGCAACTTGTTTTGTCCACTAGAGCCGTACGGCTCTAGTTTGTACTAGAGCTGTGTGGTTCTAACAAGAGCCGGGGTGAAATTTCAAAAATTGGACACGCACCTTAAACCCTAGAAACAGCTCGAGAGACCTTTTCGGGGATTTTGGATCGCGGATAGCTTGGTTTTTAGGACGTTTGAGATACTCCGGGCAACATTCCAGGTGCTTTTAAGTCCGATTCAAGTACGTCCGCTCCACAGGTAACAAAGGAACTCTCATCATAGAGGTCAGGAAAAACCCGTGCTCACACTGTTGTAACTGGTAAGACCAATGCCAACTCAATAAGCCGATACACCAAAGGAAAACAAATGTGATATTTATTTTCCACCATCTTTTTTGCAAGAGCATTAACATCATCAAGATTAGAGAATACTGGATTCTCTTTCACAGCAGAAATATAGAGTTCAAGTTGGTAGTGAAGCTCGGTTAACTCAACACTAGAGAAATCATCAGAGTATAACCCAACAAGATTCAGTATTTCATTATGATCAAAATGAACAAATGAGTTTGAAGGATCAAAACTCATTATACCTCTAAGCAAATCTGTGTTTGCCTCATTGAACCAATTATTCAATTCCAGGGTAACCTCATCAATTACCTATCATTATATGGTATAAAAATAATTTAGAATACTATACATTTAAAGAATAAAGAATAAAGTCATACATATATATCAATTACGAAAAAATAAAATGGAATGGAATACCTTTGCAAAGATTTCCACATGAAAATGGTGAAAATGAGTTATCGGTTTTCCATCAAAAGTGTCCGGCTACGGCTTTCAACAATGTCATCCATATTGGGCACTTTAATTTTGTGTTGGACACAAAATTCAGTGGCTTCTTTCAACAAATTTTTCCAACCATCTTCTCTATATGCTTATAACTTCTTTTTCAGCGCTTCAACCATACGAACAGCAGTTCCTATGTTTTGATCTTTGGCTTGAAGGATCTTTGATAGAGGATCCATCACTCCTAAAATATACAACATTAACTTTCCAACAAACACAAATTCAAAAGAACCCATTTTATTCAACAAACCCTTAAACGTGCCTCGATTTTTTTCTTGTATCACCATCGTTGTTTATTGCTAAAAGCACTTCTTCCACTGAATTCCATATATCAAAAAGCCGAAGTAGAGTTTTATAATGAGAACCCTAACGTGTAGTACCTGGTCGAGCTAAACTTATTTCTTGATTCTTACCCTTTCCACTTGAAATCTCACCACTTTGTATTTTCTTCACTACTTCTTCATGGTGTAATTGGCGAAGAGCATCCTGCCTTTTACATGAACCTCTAACCATATTCACAATCATAGAAACATATTCAAAGAATTGACTCACATTATGGTTTTCCTCGGCAACAGACACAATAACTAACTAAAGTTGGTGAGCAAAACAATGAATATAAAGTGCGTGCTTGTTTTCACTTAGAATGAGTGATTTCAATCCATTAAGCTCGCCTCACATATTAGAAGCTCCATCATAACCTTGCCCTCTAACTCTTGATAGTGATAATCCATTCTTCATAAAGAATTCATCAATAGCATTCTTTAAACACTGTACAAAAGTTTCAGTTACATGAACCACTCCAACAAATCATTCTATAACTACTCCACTATCATTCATATATCTTAAAACTATAGCTATTTGCTCTTTCACAGAACTATCTCGGGCCTCGTCGAGTAAAAGAGAAAAGAACCTGTCTCCAATGTCATTCAAAATAACTTTTCTCGTTTCTTT
This sequence comes from Euphorbia tirucalli, assembly GCA_039660915.1. Lineage (NCBI taxonomy): Eukaryota > Viridiplantae > Streptophyta > Magnoliopsida > Malpighiales > Euphorbiaceae > Euphorbia > Euphorbia tirucalli. Next base: position 23,179,323 of record CM077639.1, read on the forward strand.
TGCACAAGCTTCAATTATTTATCTTTGAATGGTAGACGAAGTCATTTGATTATTTTTAGGAGCATTTGATTGCATTACTTTATTTGCTTCCTCATTATACTTACAAAACCAACTAATGAGTTCAAGAAAATGACCTTGGTGCATTGGTTCTTCAGACTCATCGTGTCCTCAGAAACCCAAACCTTCCCCTAAAAGATATCAAGCTACTCTTACAACTGTAGTCAAATTAGCACGATAATCATCATCTAAAGCAGCATTTTTTTATGCTAAAACAAAATCCACATTCTCTCTTTGGTTTTGTTATTGATCAACTGTAATTCTAGCATATGTGTGTGGGCTATCTGGACTTTCTTCATGAGCAATGAAGTTAGGTAAAGCATTTTTCCAATTGTTATATCCAACTTCTGTAAAAGCATTTCCTCCACTTTTATTACTTTTACTGAATAAGTAACAATATAAACAAAATGCTTTATCTTTCGAAACACTATACTCTAGCCAAGCAAATTTCTTAAACCACGAACTTTGAAACCTCCTTTTACCTCCCTTAAGAATAGTTTGTGGAAATTGATGTCCACCTAGCTGACAAGAGCCTAAAGCTAAGTATCTCCTCCTTAATGAATCTCTAATCTGAAGGGGGTAACCATCAATCGGCTTCTACAATCCTTGATTGCCAATGATATTATCATCTGAAACTTCTACCTCAATACAAGCTCTTTTTTCATTGCCTTTATCAAGAGATATTGCATTACTAGGTCTAGTTGAAGATTGACCGGGAGTTGAAGAATTGCTCTCAATTCTAGTAAAAAATTTCTCCATAGTCTTATTCCTAATATAGTAAGACAATCAAATTATTAAATCTAAACTTAAAATTGAAAAACAATTTTAATCTAAATCATCGCACAATGTCACAATACCAAATGCACAAGCATAATGTATGAAATTAAATTATATACTAATCGTAACAAATTCTCAATATATCAATCACAATTCAAATTATAACACAATTAATTCAATTCAATGGCAATATATTACAATCCCTAAATGGCTAAACCCCTAATTCATCTATTTATCATATTAATAAAAAAAAAAATTTTGATTCAAATAATAGTAATATAATAAAATGCTAACATATTATTTGCAATTCCTAATCCTAATTCAACATCATAACAATCCCAATCAATCTAATTTTAATTGTGAAATCTCAAATTCAATTTAGGGTAAAATATAAAATATTTAGGAATTAGAAACTGAAAGTTATCTAATTGAAGAGCCGACCGACGGACGGAGTCACGGAGAGCAGCTGATGGGGCGGAGAGTGGCCGGTCGACGGCGGCTTGGGCGGAGGATGCAGTGGCAGAGGAGGAGCTTGTGTTGTGTGGTGGTGAGAATTTGGGGAAACAAAGGAGAATTGTGAAGAAATTGTCGAACAAATTGGTGAGAATCTGTTTTTTTTTTTTTTTCTTTCCAGCCCAGGCAAAACGACGTTGTTTTGCTGGGATATTAAAAAAAAAAAACCTACGCAAAACGACGTCATTTTGACTAGGTTTTTTTTAATATCCCAGCAAAACGACGTCGTTTTACCTGGAGAATTAATTAAAAAAAAAAATCCCAGGCGAAACGACATCGTTTTGCCTGGGAATCTAACAAAAAAAAGAAGACGAAGGCTTTCGTCTTCCTCTGATTTTAGGGAGGCAAATCAGCTCCCCCAAAACTAGAGATCAGTAGGATTTAGCTGCCAGAAACACCACTACTGGGGATGTTTTCAGGCAGCTAGGGGGTAACGGCCTACCTGTGCGCCATCCTCCCCCCCCCCCCACTGGATGAGAAAACGGTTGATATCCTTGCACTACCACATCTTGTAGATGGGGCGGGAAGGAGAGGGAATAGGACTGCTCTTCGGCACATCCATGTCTAGGTGGAGTTTTTACATTCTCATTTCTATTTATAGCTTAAAAAATTGTCCACATTCTCATCTTTGTAGGAATTAGAATCTTCTTGGGTATCATATTCCCCATTTCACAATATCTTTTTTTCTAAAAAAACATATTCTTTTGAGTGAAGTTTAAAACTTGCATATATAATAACAAAAAATATTAGTACAATAATGTATTGATTATAATTTATAATCTATAAAATCAATCAGCTGAATATATAAATAAATAACGATTATCTAAACATAAAAATAAAATCTGAAAATCCATAATAATTGTTTAATGCACTCAAAAATATTGATCTATTAAAAATAGTATTCGATCATAACTGTAAAATATTTTGATTCTATAAAAATTTTATTGAAATACATGTAATTAAGTTGTATATAATATATTTTATGTTATTCAAAAAATCTTGTGGAATTCATCAATGGAGATAGGAATGGGGAGAGAGGTTCCAATCCCTGCCCCATTTTCGTCTTTAGAGAATTTTTTTTTTTCTCATTCCCACCCTATGTAAAAGTTAATTGAGAATTTTTCATCATCGTTAGGGTGAATGCCCACTGAAATCAAATTTTCTTCGCCCTGGTTGCAATACTAGTTGCATCTAGATCTGTTCATTAGGCTGGGTACCCGTCCGGTCCACCCAAGCCCGATTTTTAAAAGTAGGACTTGGACATACATTTTACTTATTCGGCCCGCCGAGCCCGAACCAGAAGAAACCCGAAGTTTAGTGGGTTGGACTTAGGATTTATGTAATTACCCAAGCCCAGCCCGAGCCCGGCCTGACCAATACATACTACTATTTTAGATATTTTTTTAATTGATGACCTGGAGTTAGACTAATCTGATTTAGGTAGTTTCCTGGGCAATATTTAACTTGATCCTGTTATGCCTGGAAAAGAGATACTACTGATTGACACTTATACTAATAGATTATTGTTCTAATTGCAGGTTTGAGACACCGGAAGAAATCTGCAATTTTGCTTACTTGATGAAACTTTTTGGTCCTTGTTTTGTGATTATTTTGGACAATATATTGTACAGTTTTACACCTGTAAGTAATTGCCCATATGGTGTATTAAGGTTGCTGCATGCATAGCTTATATGGTATGTAAATAATATATTAGCTCTTCATGATTACCGTGTTTCTTAAATTTACAAACAACATGGATACTGATATTGGTTTGTGCTAATTGCAGGTATGAAATAGTAAGCTAATTTGAAACTTAAGATAGAGACAATTGATGAAACCAACATATTTCTTATTTTGGGAGCTTATAATATGATGTTTTGATGTATAGGCAGATTTCGAAAATTGATGGTTATGTACTTTAGATTCTACTAATAGGTTGTAACCCAAACTTATTATTTTGAATATATTCTGAATAGTTTTCAGTATATACGTGTGTATATTAGTTTTTAAATTTTATTATGTAATTATGCATGTTTTAGATTATCTTTTTTAAGTTTTTAGTTTTATTCATTAGCAAAAAAGGAAAAACAAGTGATTGATTTTAGTGGGTAGGCTTAGAGGTGCCAAAAAAAAAAAAAAAAAAAAAGAGGGAAAAACCGTGAAACCGAACCAAAACCGAGCTAAAAATATGGTTAACAGAAACCAATGAACTAGTGTATGGTATTTAATTTTAGAAATTAACGGTTACGGTTTAGGTTTAAGTTTTTACACCGAAAGTCCATGTGAATTTGCGGTTAACTGACTTTTTACAAATATTTTGCTTAAAAAATTAATATGAATAATAAGTGAAACATTTGAGCCTTTGATGTTATTTTACTTCCTTACTATACAACACCAAGTAGTCTCGGTCAGTCCCTTCCAATCCTATCTTCTCTCAATTCTTAATTTCACACTCACTAAAAAACGAACAGCGAAGAATATTTCATTAATTAATGTTTAATTTTGTACAATAATTTCTATGTTTGGGAACTTTTTTTTTTAATTAATGTTTTAATTATTGGAGTTTATGGTTAAAATATTATTTTAATTAATAATTAAGACTATGGTTTGTAATTTTATATCTTTATTTGATATTTAAGATTTATGGTCTATTTATTTGAGGTTTCAAATATTATAAATTTAGCAAAATTATAATGTCTATTATGGTTAACCGTAAAGAAATGGTTAACCAATCGAAATGAATGGTTAACCGACTAATGGTTAACTAAATTTAATGGACAGTGGATGGTTAGTAAATTAAAAAAACCATTCAAACGGTTAACCGTTTGTAAAAGTCCATATGAACCGATTAACCGACCGTGTACACCCCTAGGTAGGCTTGAGCTGGGCTTGGGATTGATGTTTCCAGCCCGACCCGAGTCCGCAGAAAAATCTACATGGGTTGGACTGGGCTTGAACACGAAAATTTATGTTCAAGCCTGACAGACCTGACCGAGCCTGTCCAAGCCCATCCGGTGAACCGGCCTAGCTGCATCAAATAAAGTCATAGGGTTGGTTGGCGAACGTTGATGAGTCAATAGATATTTAAGTTTTATTTGTCTTTAAGTTTTGCTGATTAGATCATTTTGACATCAAAACTTTGAGAATATTGATAATTTTGATTAAACAAGTGAAAAAACAATTTTAATTTAACTTTGTGAATACTATATTTTTAAGAATTATCCAATATCCTCTATGTATTGAATTTTAAAAGACAAAGGCAAACAATTTTATACAGTTGACAAAAAATAAAAATAAAAATAAGATAAATTATTTAAAGAATAAATCTAGAGTAAATAACATTGAAAATACGATATACAAACTAAAATTTAATACTCCCTCTAGTTTTTAGTCAAGAAAAAAAAATTACTTTCTCTAGTTCATTATAGATGATTTTTTAGAGAAATAAAGTTGTTCCATTTTGCATGCTCTATTATATTATCAATATATTTTTAGCGATAGTTTCTTAGATTTGCGCTCATTTGAATTACTATATATATAAAATGTTACTAATCAAGTCCTGATATTAAAGACAAAAGAGAAATTAAACATAAAAAGTAGAATTTTGAAATGGATGTAGTAAAAGATAAACCAATTATTTTCTTAATTTAATTAATGTTTCAGTGAGTTTGACAAATAACTTTAAACATCATGTATTTCAAAGTGAATGAAAGAGTTAAGAAAATAAGAGAATAATGTTTGAATAGAGAAGAGACAATTGTAATGAAAGAGTTAGGTAGTTAGGTGTAAGATTCAAATGACATGTTAGAGGTGAATAGAATTAATGTACAAGAGGAACGTCATCATTAAAAAGTGAGCCTCTTTGCTACAACACATGTATCCTATTTCTCCTAATTTCTTATCTAAATCATTCACTTTATCCAAATATCTCATCCTTTTAACTAACTACCATTTATTTAATTAATTTCTTATTACAAAAACCTTGTCAGCAGCCACAGAAGAGCTATATTAATATTGTTAACTTCTTTTCAATACTTAATGAGTCGGACACCATTAGTTATTACTTTAATTACTAAATTTGTAATAGCTTTTCGTAAGTTTACTTTAGTTAAGTGCAGGGGTGGAGAGAGGGGGGACACGGATAGACCGTTGTCCTTCTGGTCATCAGAAAACATTTCTAGTAGGGGTATTATCGGCGGTCAACGACGAAAAACTCTAGTTTTGGGGGGACAGATTTGCTCCCCAAAACCAGAGCGGTTTTCGTCCTCTTTTTTTTTTTTCCAGGTAAAACGACGTCGTTTTGCCTGGGAGGCAAAACGACGTCGTTTTTGCCTGGGGTTTAAAAAAAAAATTCCAGGCAAAAACGACATTGTTTTGCCTCCCAGGCAAAACGCTGGAACAAAAAAAATAAAACAAATTGTGTTGTGTATCCCTCGACCCAGCAGCTCTCTCTTTTCTTCATTCTTTCTCTATTTCAAATTTCCACCTCCACCACCACCCAACCAACCTCCTCCGCCACTACCTCCTCCGTCCAAGCCGCCGTCGCCTGGTCACGCTCCGCCTCTCCGTCCGTCTGCGTCTGCCGGCTCTCTCGTCAATTAGGTAATTTTTATTTTTCAATTCCTAAATATTTTATATTTCAAACCCTAAATTGAATTGAGATTTCACAAACACAATTAGATTAATTGAGATTGTTATGATGTTAAATTAGGATTAGGAATTGTAAATAATATGTTAGCATTTTATTATTTTACTATTATTTGAATCAATTTTTTTTTTCATTAATATGATAAATAGATGAATTAGGGGTTTAGTTATTTAGGGATTCTAATTTAGGGATTGTAATATATTGCTATTGAATGGAATTAATTGTGTCGTTATTGAATTAAATTGAATTAATTATGGGTTTGTTGACCGGTCGGAAATTTTTAATCGCTGGCCGGAATTTTTTGATCGCCGGCCGGAAAATTTTTAGGGAAATTTTTGCCCCCCCGAAGTTGATGTCCTGGATTCACCACTGGTTAAGTGGTTTGCAAAGCATGTGGCTTATGCCCTTTGATAACTTAACTACTTCCTCAAATTTAATCATTATTTTGTGTGTATCAAATTTCGTCAAGGAATACGTTACTTAATGGAGCATGTTACACACTTACGAAATGAGAATTAATTTTGGATCTAGTAATATCAAAATAAAAGTATTATGTATTTGATATATTAAAAAAAATTAATCAAGAGATTAATTATCATTTTCCGTAAAAATTTAGAAGATTCTGGTTGTTTTGTTTTTTTCTTTTTCTTTCTTTGTTTAAAGTGCTCTACATAAGGATTTGTTACATGAGAAAAGATTCAAATGGATTGGATGGATTATTGTGTGTAATGAGTTCCATATTTGCTTTTCCGTCTATTACACGGTAAGAAAAAATTATTAGTATTCCTATTTTTATGTTGCTAAAAAAAATTTCCTATTTATATATTGAAAAGCTAAGATTTAGCATGGAAAAAATTAGGGTTATACCTCCCTTGGGGAGATTTAGATCTGAAATTAATCACAATCAAACCTCAATTAATTATATAATATAATTCTCGAATTTTCTCACATCATACCCTTTTGAAGAATAACTCAAGTTTTCACTTTGAATTTGTTGGATATGCCCTAGTCCCGAAGCATTGGTCCTTGTATTTGTATTATACATTTATTAGATTTATATATTATACTATTTGTGTCATTAAATAAAGGTATTAATCTATTTATTGTATATCTCGTGCTATATTTTAAATAGAGTATCCAATGGATATATCCATATCCATATTGACAAGTGTCATGCACTTGGCAGTAAGACCATGGATAGGGAAAACGATATGACCATAAAGTGGTTCGTAGTCTGTACCAGTCATGGGAATGAACGGAACTAGAGACGATCATTAGCTTGGTTGGATGGCTGTGTCTTACTAGCCATTGGATATAAGATGTCAACCAAGTTAATGGGTACATGCAAAAGGGGTATGGTACTGGATAGATCCACTAAACAAGAAATCCATATGGTATTGTATCACAAGTGATTCTCGTGTAGTACTTGTATGGATCCTTTGACCTGACCATATGATGGTGTTGTATGTAAAGTGGCATACTTTGGTGTACACCTAAAGGGCCTGTAACAGGGTACCAAGTATGGATACGTTCAGGTATGTCAATGAATATGGCAATGCTATGGATATACAAAAGGGAATGTCACTCAATAGTCCACTGAGAAGATATCACCGACCTCTTGATGAATGCAACTGATAAGAGTGTGGCCACACCTAAACAAGTCGGAACTTGTTTGAGAGCATCAGTTCATTTGGGATCAAGTTAATGTACAGACACAAAAGAGGGTGATCAATCCATGCCTTTGTGTTGGACACCGATATCAATGACATGAGATGTACAAGTTTAAACTATAGGGTTATGATTACAGTTGGACTGTTATCTCCGTCTTAATTGGGGGCTACAGTGGCTTGCTAGAACCCGCCTGTAGTCTGTGGGCCATAGGCCCACTGCCAACGTAAAGACGGGCCCACAGGATCGTACACATTGAATATCTGAACTCGAACTAAAAGAATCATCTGTATACTTAGAGTGCATACACAGCAGAGAGGGGATTGTATTAATTATATTATATAGATCAATTGGATTGATGAAAATAATATAATTAATATTCGTATTGGCCTTCTCAAAAATTAATTCAATGAATTGATTTATGAGATTATTTCCGGGTGGAAATAATACACATGGATAGGTTTACATGTATTTTATTTTATGATAGTCTAATTTAATTCCTTAGTTAAATTAATTTTAATTTAAATATATGTAATATATTTTAGGGAAATTGTCAGTTTTACACCCAAAATTAAGTTTACTTTCAAACAATACCTTTAACTATTTACCAAATTACCATTTTTTTTAAATTCTTTTATCCATTACTTTAATATTTATATTTTTCTCTTTTTTACGTTTTTTTTTTATGTTTTCTATTTCTCTCTTCCCCTCTCTTCCCCTCTCTTTCTGTCAATTTTTTTCCTCCACTTCCTGCAGGTGTTTCGCCTTCTCCCACCGCCACCACCGACCACCGCTGATTAATAATACCAATCAAGGAAAACGAGCCAGAAGTTGGCAGTTCAAAGATTTTGCAGAGATCCAATGTGACCGAACCTCAGCTATGTCAACCATCATTTGTTAGTGTCCAAGTTTCCTCAGCTGTAAACAAAGGATCCGTTAATTCTTATCCTGCCAATGAGAAAAGGTGAGACATGCCAACTGTCAGTGAGCTTTTTGATTGTCTAGTCAACAGGGGAGGTATCTGTGTTAACGAGCCAGAAGTTTGCAGTTCAAATATTTTGCAGAGCTCCATTGAGACTAAACCTCAGCTATGTCAACCATCATCTGTTGGTGTCCAAGTTCCGTCATCTGTTGTTGTTCAAGTGGTATTAGTTTCATTTTTTTTTTCTCTTGTAGTCATCAAAGTCTGATGATTTTGGCTTGAGCTGTAATTTTGCAACATTAGTATTATCTTGTAATTTAGATTAGATCCTTTTGTTCCTAATGTATTTATACACTTCTTATATACTATTATACATTGTTATACACTTCTTATACAATGTTATATGTTTATACACTTATTATACATTGTTATACATTGCTTATACATTATTATACACTGTTTATACACTACTTATACACTTCTTATACATTGTTATACACTGTTATACACTTCTTATACACTTCTTATACATTGTTATACACTGTATACACTTCTTATATACTGCTTATACACCATTTATACAGTTATTATACACTGTTTATACATTTTTTATACACTGCTTATACATTGTTTATACACTACTTTTACACTGTTATATGTTTATACACTTATTATACATTGCTATACACTACTTATACATTATTATACACTATTTATACACTTCTTATACACTACTTATACACTTCTTATACATTGTTATACACTGTTTATACACTGCTTATACATTGTTTATACACTACTTATATATTGTTATACATTATACACTTCTTATACAATGTTATATGTTTATACACTTATTATACATTGTTTATACATTGTTTATACATTGTTTATTTATTATTTATACACTGTTATACGTTGTTTATACATTATTTATACACTACTTATACATTGTTAGACACTCTTTATACACTGTTTATACATTGTTTATATATTATTTATACATTGTTTATACACTGTTTATACACTGTTATAGATTTTTTGTACATTATTTATACACTGTTTATACATTATACACTGTTTATACATTTATTATACATTATTTATACATTGTTTATACACTGTTTATACACTGTTATAGATTTTTTATACATTTTTTATACATTGTTTATACATTATACACTGTTTATACATTATTTATAATCTGTTATACATTGTTATACACTGTTTATACACTTCTTATACATTATTATACACTTCTTATTTATTATTATACATAATTTATACATTGTTTATACACTTTATACATTGTTTATACATTATTTATACACTGTTTATACAATTCTTATACACTGTTATACATTGCTTATACATTGTTTATACACTGTTTATACTTTGCTTATACACTGTTTATACATTGTTTGTATACTGTTATATTTTGTTTATACATTGTTTATACTCTTCTTATACATTGTTTATACACTTCTTATACACTGTTTATACAATTGTTATACATTATTATACACTTCTTTTTTATACATTGTTTATACACCCTTTATACCTTAGTTATACCTTAATTATACCTTAGTTATACCTTAATTATACATTATTTATACATTGTTTATACACTACTTATACATTGTTATACATTATACACTTCTTATACAATGTTATATGTTTATACATTTATTATACATTGTTGTACACTTTTTATACACTATTTATACATTGTTTATGCACTGTTATACATTGTTTATACATCGTTTATACATTATTTATACATTGTTTATACATTATACACTGTTTATACACTGTTTATACATTATTTATACACTGTTATACATTGTTTATACATTATACACTGTTTATACGTTGTTTATACATTGTTTATACATTGTTATACACTGTATATACATTGTTATACATTGTTTATATATTGTTTATACATTGTTTATACATTTTTATACATTGTTATACATTATACATTATACACTTCTTATACAATGTTATATGTTTATACACTTATTATACATTGTTATACACTTTTTATACACTGTTTATACATTGTTTATACACTGTTATACATTATTTATACATTATTTATACATTATTTATACATTATACACTGTTTATACACTGTTTATACATTATTTATACACTGTTATATATTGTTTATACATTGTTTATACATTATACACTGTTTATACATTGTTTATACATTATTTATACACTGTTATACATTGTTATACACTGTTTATACACTTCTTATACATTGTTATACATTATTATACACTTCTTATATATTATTATACATTATTTATGCATTGTTTATACACTTTATACTTTGTTTATACACTGTTTATATAATCTTTATACCTTAATTATACCTTAAGATACATTATTATAGTGATTGTACCTTAGTTATTCCTTATTTATACCCTAAGATACATTACTATATTGATTATACCTTAATTATACCTTAGTTATATTTAAGATACACTATTACAGTGATTATACATTAGTTATACCTTAGTTTTACCTTAGTTATACCTTAGTTATACACTATTACATTGATTATACATTAGTTATACTTTAATTATACATTAAGATACACTATTACAGTGTTTATACCTTAGTTATACCTTAATTATACATTAGTTATACATTAAGATACACTATTACAGTGATTATACTTTATTTATACCTTAATTATACCTTAGTTATACCTTAATATACAAAGGCATAATTAGTTATACTTTAGTGAAAAAAATATGTCGGAAAAAGTATTTACATATGGACTTTGTTTCGAAGATAAAAAAAAAATAAAAAAAACTTTCTAAAGTCACGTGACAAAAAAATAAACGGATTGAGAGATAAATGCAAAATTAGATTAAAAATTATAAAAAGAGGAGAGAGAAACGTTGACAAAATAGAGAAGGTATTTTGGAGATTTTGATTTGTGTTTTGTTGTTTAATTTGTTCATGAATCACGTAAATAGGATAATTTTTGTTTTAGGTATTTTTGAAATTTTGAAAAGTTTTTAAGGTATTTAAGCAAACTTTTTCTTTTAAGGTAAAAATGTTATATGGTGCCAAAAGTTATGTATTTATGTAAAATGCCCTATATTTTATGGCATAATATAATGACATACATGTTTGATTAAAATTACATATGAAATTAAATTGGACCCAAAAAATTAAATCGGACTTTGGCTTAATAGAGAAGCAGAGCCCACATAAAATAAAGGGCATTTTACATAAATACATAACTTTTGGCACCATATAACATTTTTACCTTAAAAGAAAAAGTTTGCTTAAATACCTTAAAAACTTTTCAAAATTTCAAAAATACCTAAAACAAAAATTATCCTATTTACGTGATTCATGAACAAATTAAACAACAAAACACAAATCAAAATCTCCAAAATACCTTCTCTATTTTGTCAACGTTTCTCTCTCCTCTTTTTATAATTTTTAATCTAATTTTGCATTTATCTCTCAATCCGTTTATTTTTTTGTCACGTGACTTTAGAAAGTTTTTTTTATTTTTTTTTTATCTTCGAAACAAAGTCCATATGTAAATACTTTTTCCGACATATTTTTTTCACTAAAGTATAACTAATTATGCCTTTGTATATTAAGGTATAACTAAGGTATAATTAAGGTATAAATAAAGTATAATCACTGTAATAGTGTATCTTAATGTATAACTAATGTATAATTAAGGTATAACTAAGGTATAAACACTGTAATAGTGTATCTTAATGTATAATTAAAGTATAACTAATGTATAATCAATGTAATAGTGTATAACTAAGGTATAACTAAGGTAAAACTAAGGTATAACTAATGTATAATCACTGTAATAGTGTATCTTAAATATAACTAAGGTATAATTAAGGTATAATCAATATAGTAATGTATCTTAGGGTATAAATAAGGAATAACTAAGGTACAATCACTATAATAATGTATCTTAAGGTATAATTAAGGTATAAAGATTATATAAACAGTGTATAAACAAAGTATAAAGTGTATAAACAATGCATAAATAATGTATAATAATATATAAGAAGTGTATAATAATGTATAACAATGTATAAGAAGTGTATAAACAGTGTATAACAATGTATAACAGTGTATAAATAATGTATAAACAATGTATAAACAGTGTATAATGTATAAACAATGTATAAACAATATATAACAGTGTATAAATAATGTATAAACAGTGTATAAACAGTGTATAATGTATAAATAATGTATAAATAATGTATAAATAATGTATAACAGTGTATAAACAATGTATAAACAGTGTATAAAAAGTGTATAACAATGTATAATAAGTGTATAAACATATAACATTGTATAAGAAGTGTATAATGTATAATGTATAACAATGTATAAAAATGTATAAACAATGTATAAACAATATATAAACAATGTATAACAATGTATATACAGTGTATAACAATGTATAAACAATGTATAAACAACGTATAAACAGTGTATAATGTATAAACAATGTATAACAGTGTATAAATAATGTATAAACAGTGTATAAACAGTGTATAATGTATAAACAATGTATAAATAATGTATAAACGATGTATAAACAATGTATAACAGTGCATAAACAATGTATAAATAGTGTATAAAAAGTGTACAACAATGTATAATAAATGTATAAACATATAACATTGTATAAGAAGTGTATAATGTATAACAATGTATAAGTAGTGTATAAACAATGTATAAATAATGTATAATTAAGGTATAACTAAGGTATAATTAAGGTATAACTAAGGTATAAAGGGTGTATAAACAATGTATAAAAAAGAAGTGTATAATAATGTATAACAATTGTATAAACAGTGTATAAGAAGTGTATAAACAATGTATAAGAAGAGTATAAACAATGTATAAACAAAATATAACAGTATACAAACAATGTATAAACAGTGTATAAGCAAAGTATAAACAGTGTATAAACAATGTATAAGCAATGTATAACAGTGTATAAGAATTGTATAAACAGTGTATAAATAATGTATAAACAATGTATAAAGTGTATAAACAATGTATAAATTATGTATAATAATAAATAAGAAGTGTATAATAATGTATAAGAAGTGTATAAACAGTGTATAACAATGTATAACAGATTATAAATAATGTATAAACAGTGTATAATGTATAAACAATGTATAAAAAATGTATAAAAAATCTATAACAGTGTATAAACAGTGTATAAACAATGTATAAATAATGTATAATAAATGTATAAACAGTGTATAATGTATAAACAGTGTATAAATAATGTACAAAAAATCTATAACAGTGTATAAACAGTGTATAAACAATGTATAAATAATATATAAACAATGTATAAACAGTGTATAAAGAGTGTCTAACAATGTATAAGTAGTGTATAAATAATGTATAAACAACGTATAACAGTGTATAAATAATAAATAAACAATGTATAAACAATGTATAAACAATGTATAATAAGTGTATAAACATATAACATTGTATAAGAAGTGTATAATGTATAACAATATATAAGTAGTGTATAAACAATGTATAAGCAGTGTATAAACAGTGTATAACAATGTATAAGAAGTGTATAAGTAGTGTATAAGAAGTGTATAAATAGTGTATAATAATGTATAAGTAGTGTATAGCAATGTATAATAAGTGTATAAACATATAACAGTGTAAAAGTAGTGTATAAACAATGTATAAGCAGTGTATAAAAAATGTATAAACAGTGTATAATAACTGTATAAATGGTGTATAAGCAGTATATAAGAAGTGTATACAGTGTATAACAATGTATAAGAAGTGTATAAGAAGTGTATAACAGTGTATAACAATGTATAAGAAGTGTATAAGTAGTGTATAAACAGTGTATAATAATGTATAAGCAATGTATAACAATGTATAATAAGTGTATAAACATATAACATTGTATAAGAAGTGTATAACAATGTATAATAGTATATAAGAAGTGTATAAATACATTAGGAACAAAAGGATCTAATCTAAATTACAAGATAATACTAATGTTGCAAAATTACAGCTCAAGCCAAAATCATCAGACTTTGATGACTACAAGAGAAAAAAAAAATGAAACTAATACCACTTGAACAACAACAGATGACGGAACTTGGACACCAACAGATGATGGTTGACATAGCTGAGGTTTAGTCTCAATGGAGCTCTGCAAAATATTTGAACTGCAAACTTCTGGCTCGTTAACACAGATACCTCCCCTGTTGACTAGACAATCAAAAAGCTCACTGACAGTTGGCATGTCTCACCTTTTCTCATTGGCAGGATAAGAATTAACGGATCCTTTGTTTACAGCTGAGGAAACTTGGACACTAACAAATGATGGTTGACATAGCTGAGGTTCGGTCACATTGGATCTCTGCAAAATCTTTGAACTGCCAACTTCTGGCTCGTTTTCCTTGATTGGTATTACTCTTTCTGAATAGCGGAAAAATGTACTAACATGCAGAAGTTTGTACACAAGCATGAGGTCAGTGTAATCATATAAAAAATGAAGCCTCGACCTTGATCCAATTATCAAAACATTCTCTATTTCAAAGCATCCAATAAATGGTCAGAAATGTGGGTATCTAACATGGAAGAAATTATAAGCTCGATGCATAAAAAAACAGTATTAAGACTACCAAATTAAATGGAAATGCATAATCCTAAATAAAGAATGTGGAACACTTTTAAAGAAAATACCTGAATTCTTAAAGCCACACCCTGAAGTTGTGATTTAAGCTTATAAAACTTCTCAATTTGATGACGTGTTCTAATAAGGTCTTTTGCCATCACTTTCACAGCTCCCTGAGATGGAAATACAATGGCCGACAAAGATGAAGTCGATGGCAGCTAGAAATGGTTAGCTATGTGAATAAATACACATACTCTTGTAGATAAAGAAACAACAATTAAGTTTGGTGAGCATAAAAATAGTAATATAATTCAACCTAGGAAAGGATCATAATGCTCAAGAATGAATGGCCAAATGTTAAAATTTTGTGACAGCAACAAATAAATGATCAACACAAGGAAACCTAAAAGGCTAACTCAAGCAGCAGCATAATTGCTCCAGCTAAAATCTGGCAGGAAACTACATCTTATGTTACCAAACATGGCAATTTTGTCAATCTTAATATATGAATATTTGTGTTCCTTTTTATCCTTTATCAACGTAGGATCAGACAGATGAAGTGGCTACTATACTCTTATCTGAACAAAATTTAGTTCTCAAATTCCATGCCCAGTTCTTCCTACACCTATACTGTACAAGCTTAATGACAAACAGAAGAATGTCTCTAGCATTGATAATTGAAATTTAGTTCTCAACTGCCATTCTATTAAAAATCAATTAAATGTGGAGTCAAAACTCCATTGCATATACCGTGGACCGTGGAGGATATCCAGGAAATGATATAAACATAACACCACTCACTGCCACCACAATCAGAAATGCTCAGAAGCAAAACCCATCAGCAGCCAACAGTTGATACATACAATATGAAATTATCAACAGAAATTTGTTTTTCTCCCAGCAATTGTAGAAAAGTACCAAGCATATAGCAACAACTAAGCCTAATTTTTTTCGTATTATGATTATGAGAACTCAACCAAATTTCTTCAGACCTAGTAACTAATAAGCAACTTACAACTCAAATACCTGGCAAGCGAGAGGCAGAGACCAAAGAACTCGGTGGGCTTAGAGACGCTGCCAAACTGAAGGTGCGAGGCCAATCGATTAGCTACAGCCGCTATTCTAAAGGAGTTCGCGAATGACCCTACCCATTTCTGCGCCACACCAGCCGGTACCGGTGGCAGCACTGTGCCTGTCATCGTCTCCCTCCTCTTCTTCGCTAACTATGCTCCTTCTCTCTCCCTCTGTCCAAGGTAACTGTTCAACACTATTTATTTTTCCTTCTGACTCGAAATAGAAACCAACCACTCCTGACTCGAATTCCAAATCTCAATTCTTAAATTATTCAATCCAAATAGATAAATAAATACTAAAATTTCAATCTCGAAAACACAGTAATCACAATTTATGAACAAACAGAAAAAAATCAGCGGTGGTCGGTGGTGGCGGTGGGAGAAGGCGAAACACCTGCAGGAAGTGGAGGAAAAAAATTGACAGAAAGAGAGGGGAAGAGAGGGGAAGAGAGAAATAGAAAACATAAAAAAAAAACGTAAAAAAGAGAAAAATATAAATATTAAAGTAATGGATAAAAGAATTTAAAAAAAATGGTAATTTGGTAAATAGTTAAAGGTATTGTTTGAAAGTAAACTTAATTTTGGGTGTAAAACTGACAATTTCCCTAAAATAAATGAGAAAATTGGGCCGAAAATTCCCATGTGGAATTCGGTCATCTAGGTTAAAAACCTAGATGAATTTTTCAGCCAAAATAAGGGAAATAGGCAGAAAAATTATAGCAGATTTTTCCAGCAGAAAATTCTCTCTTCCAGCCGATTCCGACGCTAGCACGGGTTAAGTTCCAAAGCCGTTCGTGTACGGGAACGTGGTGAAAGTTGGTTTTGATTTCTGCAGCCATCTCTAGAAGAGATATTTCGGGTGAGAAATTAATTCTCTTCTATTTAATTTTGTTGCTTTTGATTTCCACCTCAATTGCTCCTGGGCACGGATTTGAGGAAATCAACACGTTCTTCGCTTTATCGGTTGATTTCCGGTCCCAACAGAATTTGCCATCTTTGAGACCAATTCATTTAATTAGTTTAGAGGACATAAAATCCCTAGCTTTTAATCAGTTTGGAGGAGAAAATATCGATTTTGGGTTGGAGGTTTTATTCAGAGCGCATGAGAGTATATGGGTTGAAAGTACAGGTCGGTTTGGTTTTATTAAAAGTTGTTGGAAGTCTAACTAACAAATGTAGCATCATGGGTGATCACTTAGACTCGTCAGCATTTAGCTAGCATTCTATAACGAAGCAACAGAAGGAATTCTTAAATCCCGTAATTAAGTGTAAAATTGGACAGATTTGGAACCATCAAGTCTTAATTGAACCTTTTAGGATCTTGAGGGCAAAACCCAAATTCTCCAACAATGAGTTATCTTCGTACCTAAACCTAAAAAATTGTGTAGGAATAAAATTCAAATTTGATACATTAAGTTTTTATTGGTAATTTTTTCTAAACTCAATTTTTATTAAATGAATTGAGTTATATTTCAACTTATATATATATAAAACCAAGATGATTATTGTATTTAATCCAATTCCATAAAATCCCTAATCTCCTCCGAAGGAACATAAAAGGTAGGATAAACATTAGGGCAAGCTATACCTAATTTAGCAAGAGAATAAGTGGTTTTAATGCTATCCCTTTTAACACATATAGGAAAGCATAAAAAGAAGGATGAGAAGAAATAAAATATAAAGATTAATCATCAAGAACCATAAATGTTCAAGAACTTCTTGAGCATCTGAGAGCTTCTACAAGAGTCGAATCTAAAAATTATTTTTTATATTCGCTATTGATAGTTTCTAACTGAGACGTAGCTGCTATCAAAATTGCTGTTACTCTTTTATTTTTTTTTAAAGCCAAAACTGATATTTAAAATTAAATTGTATAAACTTTATTTGTAAATTAACCGAATGAAAATCAATTGTTAACCCTGTGCTACCAAGAGGACAAATATTTTTATTCATTGTTTTTCATAGATTGATATTGAAGATATAGATAAAATTTCAACTTGCAGTTACAAAGATGCATTGAAGAAAGCAACTTATGGCAAGTGTAAGTAACAACATAGCTAGAAATTAAAGAAAAAAGACAAATTATATGATAATGTTCAGGTACGTTTTGTTGGGTTGAAGAAAGCCGAATGGAGTACGAAAAAGTTTCCAATGAAAGGACTAGGTCTTCGTCAAAGCTCGATGGTTAAAAACCGGATCCTCAATGAACCAGTCTATAGAAAAGGCCAACTGGAAAGACTTGGGAGTGAATGAGCTCTAGAGAGCACAAAGGACACGTGTTGAATAAATGCAAGAGCTTGAGAAAGATTCTTCATCAACGTCTATCTATAGGGACATAACTTCTCACCTTGGGCAACAAGCTTAATAAAGAACGAGATTACCAAAATTCTACATGTGTAGAGTGGATGGATGAGCTCATCATTACCTCAGCATGTCTTTTCAGCATATTCGAGCTATACCCAACGGCTTGATAATGCCTGCATCACAAAGGGATACAAAAAGAAGAAACTATTCACCTCAAAGGTATCTCTCATCTTTTCTTCCTTCTCTATTCCCTCTTCCTTTCCTTCGTAATAAGATTTCTAACTTAGGTATCGGAATATACTTCCGGTGTTTTACTATTATTCTCTTACAGTTAATCATAGTTCTCAGATAAGTCCATTCAGTTATTTGGAACCAATTGGTTTTTTTGAATCAAAGTTTTACTGGTCTAAAACATCATTATATGATATTAGCTAGTTTTAATTAGAATACATGGGAATAGTGGTAAAAAAAACCCTAAGATTGATTAAAAAAAATAAAAAGTTAAATTTTAATCATAAGATACAATCTGTTAATTGAGTGCTCAACATTATTTAAGAAGCTGAAATTACTCTTAATTCTAAAATTCGCCGCCAAAATTATATTTTAGTAGAATTGATTAATGAAGAATATAATTAACCTTGTATATGGTAATGTTAGAATCTGAATCAATGAAACAAAATATAATGTATGAAGCCGCATGAGAGGGTGTTTTGTCGTAATCCTAGAATTGAATTGTAGAGGGAGAATTGTGAGAGATATTTATTAGTTTGGCATTGGCAATAGGTAATGAATGGAAGTGGGGTCTACAAGGGAATTCATGACTAGAAAGGTCTGTTTACACTATAGTGTTCTAGGCAAGGCAAGGCAAGCAATTTTGCAATGATTCCGGAACCACAGCCAAATTAGGGTGTGTTAATTTGAGGATTTAACTCTTTACAGCCAACATTTGATCCCACTGATCCAATCATTCTTCATCATCTCCCCCACACCCTACTTCCATCATTTTCCTCTTATTTTCTGTTTCTTTCCCTCTTCTTTCCTTTTTATCTTTTAGTTTTCTCAATACAACCGATGTTTACTCCTCATCTCAAACTTATGCGACGTCGTTTTTTTATACCATGTAGGCCCCGCAATTACAGGAGCTGATTGCACAGTCCACATGTCCTCTCCTTTTGTTCATTTAATGTTTGTGCCTGTTAATTAAAATCATTAACTTAACTAATACTACTATTACACTAAGAAAAGCATGATTTCAAAGTTAAAGCCGCTGTTCTCATTTTTTTTTTTTTTTTTTTAATAATTAAAGAATAATTTGGAAAATCTCGGTCTCAGGGAGTATATCTGTCGGTCACTCAAAGCACACTTCGCTCTTTGCTACTCTCTAATGGCTTCATTTCTCTCTTCTCGCCTTCCTTTACTTCTCCTTGTCTTCTTTTCTTTCTTCTCCAATTCAGTACTCTCTCTTGATCAGAACGTTAAAACCTTCATCTTCCGTGTTGACTCTGAATCCAAACCCTCCATCTTCCCCTCTCATTACCACTGGTACTCTTCCGAATTCGCTGATCCTCTTCAAATCCTGCATGTCTACGACACAGTTTTCCACGGCTTCTCTGCTACTGTTACTCCTGACCGGGCTTCCTTCCTCAGCCAGCACCCTTCCGTTCTCGCTGTTCTAGAGGATCGCCGCCGGCAGCTTCACACTACTCGCTCCCCTCAGTTCCTCGGCCTCCGGAATCAGAAGGGCCTCTGGTCTGATTCCGACTATGGATCCGATGTCATTATCGGAGTCTTTGATACCGGAATCTGGCCTGAGCGTCGGAGCTTCTCCGACACAAATCTCGGGCCTGTGCCTGCCCGGTGGAAAGGCATTTGTGAGACCGGAGTGAAATTCTCCCCCAAAAACTGTAACAAGAAGTTAATCGGTGCTCGTTTTTTCATGAAAGGCCATGAAGCCGCGGCGGGATCAGTGGGTCCGATAAGCGGAATTAACGAAACGATTGAATTCAAATCTCCGAGGGATGCGGACGGTCATGGGACCCACACAGCGTCTACTGCGGCAGGGAGGCATTCCTTCCGTGCGAGTATGGAGGGGTATGCGGCTGGAATTGCGAAAGGCGTGGCCCCAAAAGCGCGATTGGCGGCGTATAAGGTGTGTTGGAAAAATGCAGGGTGTTTGGATTCCGATATTTTAGCTGCTTTTGATGCTGCGGTTAATGATGGAGTCGATGTTATTTCAATTTCAATCGGCGGCGGCGATGGAATTTCGTCGCCGTATTATCTCGATCCAATAGCCATAGGAGCTTACGGCGCAGCATCTAGGGGGGTTTTTGTGTCATCTTCAGCCGGTAATGATGGGCCAAATTTGATGTCAGTTACAAACCTTGCACCTTGGGTTGCAACAGTTGGTGCAGGGACAATTGATAGGAACTTTCCGGCGGATGTGATACTTGGAAATGGGCAAAGGCTGTCTGGTGTATCTCTTTACTCAGGAGTTCCACTCAGTGGGAAAATGTATCCTCTGGTTTATCCAGGTAAATCGGGGATTTTATCTGCTTCTTTATGTATGGAAAATGCTCTTGATCCTCTTATGGTTAGAGGTAAAATTGTAGTTTGTGATCGCGGTAGCAGCCCAAGAGTGGCCAAAGGTTTAGTTGTGAAGAAGGCTGGAGGTGTGGGTATGATTCTTGCAAATGGAATTTCAAATGGGGAAGGTCTTGTTGGTGATGCTCATCTTCTTCCTGCTTGTGCTGTGGGTTCAGATGAGGGTGATGCTGCTAAGAAATACATTTCTTCAACTCAAAATCCTACTGCTACTATTGATTTTAAGGGTACCATAATTGGAATCAAACCAGCTCCAGTGGTTGCTTCATTTTCTGCTAGAGGGCCTAATGGGTTGAACCCGGAGATTCTCAAGCCTGATTTGATTGCTCCAGGGGTGAACATACTTGCTGCTTGGACTGATGCTGTTGGTCCAACAGGGCTGGATTCAGATGCTAGAAGAACTGAATTCAACATTCTTTCAGGAACCTCAATGGCTTGTCCTCATATAAGCGGTGCTGCTGCTCTGCTCAAATCAGCACACCCAAATTGGAGCCCTGCAGCAATTAGGTCTGCAATGATGACCACTGCTAACATCGTTGACAACATTAACCACCCAATGATTGATGAGGCAACCGGAAAACCTGCAACCCCTTACGATTTTGGTGCAGGGCATGTCAATCTTGATCGTGCAATGGATCCAGGGCTTGTTTATGATATCACTAATAATGATTATGTGAATTTCCTATGTGGAGTTGGGTACAGCCCGAAAGCAATTCAGGTGATTACTCGAACACCGGTGAAATGTCCCGTGAAGAAGCCTCTGCCTGGTAACCTCAACTATCCCTCAATTGCTGCATTGTTTCCAACTTCAGCATCAGCAGGTAGAACGAGCAGGGCATTTATTAGAACGGTGACTAATGTTGGTCCGGTGAACGGAGTTTATAGTGCAAGAATTGAAGCTCCAAAGGGAGCGACGGTGACAGTTAAACCGTCAAAACTGGTGTTCACTGAGGCGGTGAAGAAGAGGAGCTATGTTGTGACAATAACAGCAAATACCCGGAATTTGGTATTGGATGATTCGGGTGCTGCATTCGGGTCAATATCGTGGTCCGATGGGCAGCATGTGGTGAGGAGTCCGATTGTGGTGACTCAGATAGATCCGTTGTAAAAAGTCCCCAAGTTTGAAATTTTCGATCAATATGTTGTTTTGATCGAGAATGGCGGTGGTGGGTTTTTTTTTTTTATAAAAAATTAAAAATAGGAGTAGTAATGGTAGGTTTGAGGGTAGATTTTGGTTATATTATATGCATATTTTTAGTTTTGAAGCTTTTGCTATATATGTTGTTTTGTTTCCCTCTCTTAATTAGGTGGTTGGGTGGGTGGTTAGGGTCAGAACCAAGAGAACCAAGCTGGTTTGTTTAGTGTGAGGTTTTTTTTGGCCTTCTTTTTCTTTTCTTTTTTTTTTTTTTTTTTTTATGTTATTGGGCAAATTAATATTTGCCAATTTCCTAATCTATATGTTTTATGTATAAACTCAAGAAGTTTATATACGCAAATTCTATGTTCTGAATTGTTATTATCATAGTTTGCTGCCATTGCCTATGAGAGTGTGTGGCATTCCATTCTTCATTGTTAGAAGCGGTCCTCCATGGATTTGAGGCTTTCTTTGCTGAGATGCTCCTACTTGTAAACTTTTAAAAACAAAATGTTTGCTACCAAATATATATATATATATATATATATATATATATATATATATATATATCGGATAAAACTAGTTTTTGATGTTTATCCATTCAAGAGTTTCGACCCAAAACTTTCTTTAAAGAGAAAGAGATCTTCACCCTTCCAAAGTAACAGTTATTAAAAAGAAAAAGGTTTTTATCATTCCAAATAGCGTTCTTACATTATTAAAACCATACGTTTAACTCATAAACTTGTGGCTTCACGTGTACTTGAAATTTCTAGTCATTTTGCACTTGAAATGGTGGAATTTTAAAGAAATGAATGATTGAATGTAACTTAGCATTTAATCAAAGTTTTAAGGGTAACAAAACAAGAAGAATGCATGGTTGTCACAGAAGTAGTATGCAAGTGAAATTATTAAACCCATAAAGCAATAAAGAAAGAGGTGGACTTGTTGGAAAAGGAAAAGTAGTCCAAGGATGCGTTTAGCTTTGTGGCAAAGGGGTGGTCAGAGTATATATTCTAAATAAGATAGAGAAATCTTATTTAGAATATGTACTCTAAACAAGATAGATAAATTCAGTAAAAACAAAAAAAAGTAATAATAATAATAAGATAGATAAATAGCAGTAAAGTGCGGCGGCGATTGAGGGGTTTTTATCACTGAATTATTTGGCAACTTTCTTTGTCTCAGGAAGACAACCTCAATTAATATTACTTGCCTCTCTTTGACTTAAATTTCTTTGTCTCACTACTCAATGACATTTATGTATTTTCCTTTCTTTTCTTTATCGACTATCTAATTTTTATTTATACTCAAATTTTTGTTTAATTCCCAAAATAAAAATAAAAATAAAATAAAATAAAATAAACTAAATTTTTCTTAATTAAAACTAAGGTTGCAAACGTAATTAGATTGTTAATGATTATGATTATGATTATAATGGTTGTGCCAATAGAGTTTGAATATAATCCAATTCAGTTCAACTATAGAAACAATTTATTTATGAGTTAATTAATTGTTAAAACTTAAAACAGAAATTTTGTTAATGCGCTTTTTTTTTTTTTTAGTCGGCATCACTTTTTCTTTAAATGGCAAGTGGAAAAAAAAATTCCTAAAATACACATTTTATTTAAATCTATAGCAACCAGCGTTACCCTTGGATTTTCCCTTCTTTTTTTTTTTTTTTTTTTTTTTTCAAATTTCTAATGGCAAGTTTTTATTGAAGAGTGCATACTATCAACTCTTATAAAATGAGTAACAATAATAACAATAAAAATAATAAAAATTTGAAGTTTATTAGTAACTTATAAAACCTTATATCATGGACACTTAAGGTGTTAGGTCTGTATCATGTTGTAATACTTCAATGTCATTACATATCACAGTATGATACTATATTATTTTAGTGAAATGTTACTGAATATAAGTGTCGCGCCAGTTCGTACTTTCAAAAAATGGACCGAACCAACAACCATTTGCTTAAGAAACAAGAACTAGTATTACTAAGCCATAGATGTTATTTTGATACATAATGTAATTGTCTCGTATATAAAATAAAAGAAAAAATCAATATTTTCAAAATAAAACATGAAAGGTATTTATAAAAATGCCATGCAGTAATATAGAAAATATTATTCCTAATATTTTCTATATCTTTTTTAATTTTAAGTATGTATATTTTAATATAAAATAAATTGTATATTAATATTATATATACACATGTTTAGATAGGGCTCTATTTTTTTTATGTAATCACAAGACGATTCATATATAGAGAGGCGGAGCTTAATTTGGTTTATTACGGAAAACATATGTGATCAACTTCGAGCCATAGACCATAGTTGGAATGAGAACTCATAAACACGATGAGGTTTATTTCTAGCCATCTCATCCCAAAAATAAACTGGAAAAAAAAAAGGTATTTTAAACCCTTTTACTTTTAACTTTTTCTTTTCAATTTGGGATCTAATATAAGTGAAAATAAGTTTGTAAATTATGCAAGTTTGTCGGTTTAAATTGAACCATTACTCGATTTCTATTTTTCCTTTATTTTAGGTCATGTTTCCTTTGGTTTATTATGATAAATTGAAAAGATTATAAAAAAGATATAAAATAAAGAAGGCATACTCCTAAAGAGATTGTTGGACAACTTGTATCAAATTAATTTTGTGGTTAATTTAGGCCTTAATTTCTATGTTTTTTTCTCCATTCAAATGAATTCTATTCTCAACATTCAACTTTATTTTTTATTATTTGTAAAATTTGGAGAAATTAATAAAAAAAATATAAGTTATAATTTAAATTGATTACCATATCTGGTAATCAATTAAGATGAGCTTGAGTGATAAAGTCTTCAAGTTGTTTATGTAGAAAACTTTAATGGATTTTTTTTTAATATAAATGAATTTAAACTTTTAGAAAAAAAAAAAAAAAAAAAAAAACAAAAAAACAAAAGAAGCATGTTAAAAAAGTAAAAGGTAGTGTTTTATAAAATTATAAATTACAACACATAGCATTTGCAAATTTGGATGTTCCTTAAAGAAATATGTCCCTAGAAATGTGGATAGAGATGTCAAGATGACATCATTGCAAATTTTTTGTGCAACAATATTTACGTAGTATAAGTGTGTAAATGCAGTATTTTTATAGGAAAAATAAAGAGAAACAGTATTTGTGTGAAAATGAAGAAAAAAATAAATTAATAGATATGGATTTCATTCTAAAAATTTTAAAGTTGGATATTGTAAAAATGAGAAATATAAAAATAAATAAAGAAAAAAATTTTAATGATCGAAGGGAAGGGAGATGTGGAGTTAAGATGTTGAGAAAGTAAAGATAAGGAAAATAAAATGAATATATATATATATATATATATATATGCTTCTTGTAAATAATAAAACTCTTTTGTCAATAGTTATTAAGAAAATTATAAAAATTTGTGAATTTATATTAAAAGAGAAGCCACTTAAAAAAGAAGTATGATGGACCTCCAAACTTGAATCGATTAATGGGATAACAGATTGAGTGAATCAATTACACTTTCGTTGGGATCGTAATTAATGGTCTTTCTTTCTTTAATTTTTTGTTTAGCTATATGCAATCTTTATTAATGAGGCACAGGAGGGCCAATTAAACTGATGTGATTGCAATGTTATGCATAAGTTTAACAGAGAAGTTAAATAAATCCCTAAAAATAGGTCCCACATGAATTAAAAGTTAAATTTCCTAATCCTAATCAATGAATCAAAATTTATTTATAAGCCCAATTAAATTTTGATTAAACTATAAAAGATTGGACTGATGAGGTTGAAAACACTAGTCAAGGTGGACCCATGCTTTCCGCAAAATCCTACCAAATTGACAGCAGATTCGATTTTTGGCTTTAACTGTATGAAAGCAATATTTCAAAACACTATATGCGTCTTAAAGAAATATCTACAATTGCACAAATTAATATAAATAATCGAATTAATTCTTTAGCTGCATTTTATCATCTTTCAACATAAGGGTTTTCAGATTGGTCATCCTATCAAGAAGATTACTTTGATTTCTATCCATTAATATAGATCCCACAATCCTAGCTTAATATTTCTTTAGTACTATTTAGATTAGTTTTTATTTTCATAATCTTTTAATTAATATCACTCTTATGAAAAATCAAAAAATCAAAATTATTGTTATATTATGACCGAGATAAATAGAGCTTATAGCATAAAAATTATAACAATAAGAGAACCTAGAGAGAAAATATGAGAATATAAACTTTCTGTTATTGAATCTGAGTTGCAAAGAATAAGAGAAACTAACTGTCACACCCAGCCCAGCCAGTTATGGCGTGACGGTGAGGCATTACTTTGGCGGTCTCCTAAGCCAAGGTAGTGTCTTACAAAATAATAATAATGAAAGAATTAATAAAATAAATAACTATTTTAAGTTCTAGAATTTATACCAAAAATATTAACAATAAAAATATACATATACTTTGACTCACACTTCACTCCAAAAATATCATTTTTGGAAATAACATTCATACAAAACAGAAAAACAAGTTCATGCTTGCACACATGAGTTAATCTTTAGTATACAATGCAATACCCTCGTGACGACTTGACAAACCGTGGCCGCTTCCGAACCTTCTTCTAGCGTAGTATACCCTCCTCATTACCTACTTCCTCCTCGCCTAAAAACATTAAAAACATTTAAAGAAAAATGAGAAAAAAATCTCAATAAGTCATTATCAACTACATAAATTAATCATACTCAAAGTAGCTCTCTCTCTCTCTCTCTATATATATATATAATGTCGAGATAATCAAAAGTCACAATATAGTCGAGATATCTCTTACATTTGCCTAATCTCGTATGGTCTTACTCAACACTTCTTTGCCATACCCGATAGGTCTTTAAACTGTGTACACATACCATATCTCTTACTAGATATGGTCTTTACACAAATCCACTGATCCGAATCACTCTAGATGGATATTAAAACATTTCATTTCCAGCACCAAAATAGAATTTGTACAAAACCACTTCATATAAACCAAACTTCTCAAAATCACATTCCGGGTTCAACAACCCTTTTTCAACACAATCAATGACAATTTAAATTCTTCATTTTGCACAACATAGCTCATATATATATATATATATATATATATATATATATATATATATATATATATATATATATATATATATATATATCAAAAGAATAAATTCTAGAAATATAGGAAAAACACATGTGTATACTTAATCACTTCAAAAATAACTTTCATTCATTATTTGAGAACCCAATTCATAAAAATCCCCAAATTAATAATTTCACCCAAAGCACCCAAAGTATGAAATTCTAGTAAAGTCACAAGTATCAATAAATTTACATATATCTATATAAATGTACTAAATAATCACTTGAACAAGGAAATGAAAAGAAACAACCAAGGATCAATAAATTTTCTTAAATCTGTCCTGCTACGAAATAGCTTTTCAGAGCTCCAAATCCAATCTCCACCGTTCAGAATGAAGAACTATAAGTCTAAAAGTACTAGTTAAAATTTGGTGGCGATCCGACGATTCATACCGCGAAAATTAACTTTTACTAACGCTGGGCAGAATGGAAAATGAAGAACAAAGAAGGAGAAAATGAAGAAGAAAAAGATGAAGAAAATGGTGTAATGGGTTGCACGAAATTTTCACCTTATAAAGACATACATCTCACCTTATAAACCTATATATTTCACCTTATAAACTCACCTCATAAACCCATATATCTTACCTTATAAACTTGTATATCTCACCTTATAAACTCATCTTATAAACCCATATAGCTCACCTTATAAGCCTATATATCTCACCTTATAAACCTATATATCTCACCTTGTGAACTCACCTTATAAACCCATATATCTCACCTTATAAACTCACCTTATAAATCCACATATCTCACCTTATAAACCAATATATCTCACCTTATAAATCCATATATCTCATCTTATAAATCCATAGCCTGTAAGTTTAATCTCCTAAAGGATAGCTCCTAAAGGGCTTTCTCATGGTGGAAAATACCCAACTAAATATTTAATACTCTAATGCTAAAATAATTAAATAGTATGATCAAACTTAGGGTAATAATTCTAGAAATGTAGGACACGGACGTGACACTAACATCAATTTATAAGAAAAGTTGGGGGGCTAAAGGATAGTAGCGTCAATATTTGAGGCTACTGTAGCCTTATGGACATCAATTATTCATAACATTCCTCCTTTGATATCCATCTTTGTAAATGGGACACTAACTCGTTAAAAACCTTACAAAAAAAAAAAAAAAAAAAACTCCATGGGATAAAACCTTTGGTTAAGGGAAAAACAGTACAGTATTTACTCCCCCTATTCGCAACACTAATGAACATCTTAATGAACATGTTTGAGATGACGCATTCCAATACTATATATCAACTTCTTAAAAGTCGCAAAAGGTAATGCTTTAGTGAACAAATCTACCAAATTGTCACTTGAACAAATTTGTTAAATACTGATTTCACCATTCTTTTACAAATCGTGAGTAAAGAAAAATTTGGTGAAATATGTTTTATTCTGTCTCCTTTAATGTAGCATTCCTTCAATTGAGCAATGCAAGCAACACTATATTCATATATTGCTGTTGGATTTTCATTATTTGATGATCTGCCATATGTCTCTCGTATATGTTTAGTTAATGATCTTAGCCAAAATATATTCTTGATTGGCTTCATGAATAGCTGTGAACTCTCCATAATTGGAAGAGGTCACAGTGACAGTTAGCTTTGTTGAGCACCAAGATATAGTTGTACCTCCATGTGTGAATAAATAGCATTTTTGAAATAGAGTTTTATGTGGATCAGACAAATAACCTGTATTCACATATCCAACTAATTTGGGTATAAATTCATATAACCCAAATTAATAGTTCTTGGAAGATAGCACAATATATGCTTAATTCCATTCTAATGTCTCCGTGTAGGTGCAGAGTTGTATCTCGATAATAAAATTAATTGAAATGATAATATCAAGCCTTGTATTATCAGCAAATTACATTAGTGCACCAACCGCATTAAGATATTATACCTTATGACTAAGAATTTCTTCACTATATATCTTCTCGATGATGAAAAAGATCTTTATTTACACCAAGTGACCTAACAACCATTGGGTTACTCAATAGAGGTGCTTTGTCCATATTAAATCATATAAAAACTTTTTCTGTGTAAATTTCATTATTTTTCATAAATTTGATTATGTTTCATAACCTTATTTCATCAAATATTCACTAAGGCAAATGTACTACATGCATCCATACTATTTTAGTCCATACAAAGATCTTTGTAACTTCATTAAATAAAGTTTACATTTGCCATGTTTTTCTGGTAATTTAAATCCTTGAAGGACTTTTGTATAAATGTCATTATCAAATGAACCTTATGAATAAATTGTAACTATATCCATTAGATGCATACTCAAATTTTTTTCTACTGCCAAACTAATGAGATATCGAAAAATTATTGCATTCGACACAGGATCATATGTCTCCTCATAATCAATCCCAGGTTTTTGGGAAAAACCTTGTGCATCAAGCCTTGCCTTATATCTTATTATTTCATTTTTCTTATTTTTCTTTCTCACAAATACTCATTTGTATTCTATGGGTTATACACCTTATGGCGTTTGACTATTAGTCTAAAAACTTCACATTTTTCCTGAGAATTTAATTCAGCTTGGATTGCATTTTTTCATTTTAACCAATCATCTCTAGTTTGACATTCTTGAACAGATTGTGGTTCATGATCCATATCATCATTCACAATATTCATTGCTACATTATATGCAAATATATGGTCTACACTATTTTCATCTTGATTCCATCTTCTTTCATAACCAATATAATTTATTTGAATTTCTTCATTTTCAGCAACTTTAGGTGCTTGTACTTCTTCATAAATTATATTCATATGTTGGGATTCGTCACGGGAAACCGACCGATAAAAGCGGAAAAACGCGTCGATTTCCTCGAATCCGGCCCAGGAGCTTAAGATGTGGAAATCAAAAACTTAAAGCATAAAAGGAGGGTTTCAAAGTGGAAATAATCCCATAAATTAATTCATTGAATTAATTATGAGAAGGCCAAAATAAATATTAATTATATAACTTTGATCAATCCAATTGATTCATATAATATAATTAATATATCTCTCTCTCTTCAAACGTGTATACTCCAAGTACACACTTAATCCGACTAGTTAAAGTCCAGACGTTCAATGTGTACGATCCAATGGGCCCGTCTTTATGTCGGCAGTGGGCCAAGGCCCACAGACTGCAGGCGGACTCTAGCAAGCCACTGCAGCCCCCAATTAAGACGGAGTAAGCAGTCCAACTGAAAACGTAACCCAGTAGTTTGAACTTGTAAATCCCATGTCGCTGATATCGGTGTCCAACACAGAGGCATGGAAGTATCACCCTCCTTGTGTCTGGACCTTGACTTGATCCCGAATGAACTGATGCTCACAAACAAGATCCAATCTTGTTTGGGTGCGGCCGCACACTTATCAGTAACATTCTTCAAGAGGCCGATGATATCGTCTCAGTGAATCACTGAGTGACATTCCCTTCTGCATATCCATAGTGCTGCCATGCTCACTAACACACCCGAACGTACCCGTACTTGGCACCCTTTTACAGGCCCGTTGGGCGTACACCAAAGTGTGCCACTTCACATGCAGCACCATCATATGGTCCGGTCTAAGGACTTATACAAGTACTACACGAGAATCATTTGTGATACTATACCATGCAGATTCCCGTAAAGTGGATCAATCCAGTACCATGCCCTTTTTGCATGTACCCATTAACCTAGTTGACATTCCATGTTCTATGACCGGTAAGACACCGCCATACAACCAGGCTAATAATAGTCTTTGGTTCCATTCATTCCCATGATTGGAACAGACTACGGATGACTTTATGGTCATATCGTTTTCACTATCCACAGTCTTACTGCCAAGTGCCTCACACTTGACAACATGGATATGGATATGTCCATTGGATATTCTATTTAAAATATAGCACAAGACATATAATAAATAGATTAATGCCTTTATCTCCTTGACACAAATTGTATAATACATAAAGTTTACATTAATGTACCAAATGTATCATACAAACACAAGGACCAATGCCTCGGGACTAGGGCATTTCCAACATCATATTGGTATCTTCTTCCTCAAAAGGATCATGTTTATTATTTACACATTTTTTCGAGGATTTTTATTTTTAGTGTCAATAGGTCTCCTGATGAGTGAAAATTATACCAAGTAATTTTGTGAGAATTCAACAGTTAATTGATTAAAATTCTATTGAGAATAGAGAAAACATGGCTAATTATGAGTTTTTCCAGGTCTTATGCTTCAGTCAGCAAGGTCGCTTGAATTGGGAAGTCTCAGAAAGAAGAAGAAGAAGAGAAGAGAAATGTTGAAGGCAGCGACATGAATGGGCCGGTGTTGGAAGAGAAAGGCGCATCCCAATAGGAGGAGGAGATATTTTGCTCTAGGAAATTCCTTTGTTGCCCTTAGCTTCTCATAGAAGCTAATGGATTATGTGGTTGTAAATTTTTAACAATATTTTATTTGGTACTTGCTCCATGGATTACTGACACCTCATGACCTCTAGATCTTACTTTTTAAGACTATAAATACTCTACTATTTGGGGGTAGGAGAGAGCAATTAATTCTTGCTTAACTACTTGTTCATTTGGATTTTAATTTTAGTTGTAATTAATTTAGTTCTTGCAAATTTAATCTTCTAGGAAAATCTCGTTTTGATTGTTATTATGTTTAGTGAGTAGGTTTCTTAACAGGCTGAAACCAGCTTAGGCTGGTGGTCTTAGGAAGCCTTTCTCTATTTTTATTATGAATATCATGTTGAGATGATTGTGTGGTGAAGTGCTTAGTTAATATGGGAAAGGGCCCTCTCATGTTTCTAGTACTCCTGATGAGACCGAGAGGAGACTTAGCAATATGGAACATCACACACACACACACTTACCATGAGACCGAGAGGAGATTGGGAGTGTGCTAAGGGTTTCTACTTGATGTGGAATTCTTGCTTGTCTCCATCCATGATTTCCTATGCTAAGTGATGTCGAGAGATAAGCTTAGTTGTGGGTCATAGATCCAAGTGAGGTCGAGAGATAAGCTTGGTGAATAGAGAGCAAGAAACCTTAGATCTACTTTCCGTAACATAATTCATAGTAAATATCAGAGGAAGATATTCTGAGATTGCCTGTTTAGCTGGTGAAAGCCTGTGTTTTTATCATTATTATTTTATATTATTCATTTCTATGCAATTTTACATTCATTGACTTACATGTTTTCTGTTTTCAATTTATATGATTTCTTTGCACTGTTTTAACTAGAATACCTTTAGATCTGGTGATTTACTAGGAAGTTTTGAAATTTGCCTTACTCCCTGTGGATACGACACTTGTCTTACCTAGTACTACAACTGACCTAGTATACTTGCTAGTGCATAATCAAAGGGCAACATCTCCTATGCTTCAGGCGTGTTTGAGAACAATTATTAAGTTGTTTTTCTTGAATTTCAATATTAATTGGTGTATTTATTATTGGTATCTGCAATTTTATTACTCAAGATAACAACACAAATAAATAATATTCAGTGTATAAAATAAAACAATATCTCTTTTTTGTCACTTACTACTAACCACTTAATTACTTTTGTTAAATCTGCCAACATATAGTTTCTCAATATATTAAAAATATGTATGTTCACATGCATGGCTTATAGTGGATTTTCAACTCTATGATATATGTATAGGTCCACAATTCATACCAATACATGTCTTTTTTTTTTTAAATCAAAATAGAATTTATTTATTTTGACATTAGTCATATATAAAATTTTTAAGAACAATTATTAATAGCAACTACATGTATACATAAATATATACCAACACATGTATTACATATATGAAATTTCAAAATAGATTACACGTAGTATGGGTCCATAATTTAATTATGCTCATTAATAAGTACTATTTCAAATCACACCTAACAGTTTCCTAATTAATTCACGCCCTTATCAATTAATTGAATTACATCAGCTGTATACCTATAATAGTTAATCAATCGCAATTCATAAAGTTGTTTATCCCACTAGCAACTACTTTATATAAGCCTACTCATTCTGCAGTTTTCTTCATTCTTTATATCTTCTACTTAATTTCTAAGTATTTAATATTTTAATAAATAATGGCTTTTAATATTTTAGAAAGTGGCAGAGTTCGTTCCTCATCTAAAACTCTTTCTTTTCTCACCAATGAAGCTAAAATAAAATTCAATATATTACAAAATCTTCAAATAGAAATTCCAAGTTATATGGATGATATATCATTTCTTAGTGATAAAGGAATTATGAAAATCTTTCAATATCAATAATGGGTTCATTTACTTGTCAAAAATTTTCAACATTTTCCTATTTTAACATATCGGTTTTATGAAAACTTCGAATTTAATCTTCAACCATTATATATTAGCTCTTTTGTGAAAGATAAAAAAATTTTATTTGATTCTCATCTATTAACTGAAATTTTTCAAATTCCTTATGAAGGAGTATCACTTTAATATTTAAAGGATTGGTCTACCAATCACCATTCTCCTAAAGTCTAAATCAATGCTTTAAGAAAAGGTTGTGATTCCTTTAATAACTCCTCATCAATTACATCCATATACTCAACTAATTAATTATGTAACTTTAACACAATTTCTCATAGGAACACAAAAAAAAAAAAAAAAAAAAAGTTTAAGTTATCCTAAAATATTTTACCTTTCAATGTTTTTATTAGGAGAAAAAATAAATCTTCCTAGTTTAATTATAACTCATATGTCCCAAATATATAGTTATTCTACGAAAATAATTCTTTTTGGAAATATCCTTACTCGTATATTTCATTGTTTTCAAATAAACATGTCTAATGAGTTAAGCTGTAACGCGATACCTTTTGATAAGAATGCAGTATTCGATATAATTCAAATCTCTCATATTCTGAGTTGAAAATACCTCATATAGATAAAGGAATTTCAGAGGATCAAATACATAATGAAGCGTCTACAAGTTCCAAGAACAGATTACTTGTTGAACAACAAAATCTTCAAGATTTTCAGATGGTGTCTCTTTTACAAGAGATTAAAGATGATCTGAAGAAAATTACACAAGTTCAAGAAGAAACTGCTCAACAAT
This sequence comes from Euphorbia tirucalli, assembly GCA_039660915.1. Classification (NCBI taxonomy): domain Eukaryota; kingdom Viridiplantae; phylum Streptophyta; class Magnoliopsida; order Malpighiales; family Euphorbiaceae; genus Euphorbia; species Euphorbia tirucalli. The sequence continues at coordinate 23,214,000 of CM077639.1, forward strand.
TAAATCAGGTTCAATCAAATCAACAATTAATTCTTCAAAACCAGCAATTGTTATATCAAACTATTGAAAAAAAATAGTTTCACGTTGCAGGAGTTATATATTATCTATAATGAAAAAAATAATTTTTGTGAGTTCAACAAAAATGTAATAAATCATTAAGAAATTTTTCATTTATCTATTTATTCAATTACTAAATTCAATCTTATATTTTGATGACTTTAAAATTAATTTTCCTTGCGAATAACCAGCTAAAAAAAATTTACTATCTCAAAGAAACTTTTGGCTCTTCAATGGATGTCCATGTGCATTTTCTATAATTTTGCTAATCATACAGAATGACCTAGTTGATCATGCCAAATTTTATAAGTATTTGAATATGTAAACTTTTGGTTTAAGCTGAAAGTTGTTTCAATCACATTTACAAATGTGTAGTACAAACTACACGGAAGAGTATGAAATTTCTCAAGCATAAGTTTCTTCTTTGAATTTACTTTTGTGAAATAAATACATTCTTGATTATTTTCATTTATAGTCTTAATATGATATCCATTTCTGCGAATATCTTTAAAACTTAATAAATTTTTGTGAGACTTTAGAGAAAATAATACCTTATTTATAATAAATTTTGTTCCTTTTGGTAAAATTATATTGACTCTTCTAGAGCCATAAATTATTGTTATGATACTAGATATTATGGTAACAACTGCTTCACCCTTTATTAAAGCAAAAAAATATTTTACATCCTTAAGAATAGCATGTGTGATGGCACTATTCACGATATATATTTTCTTCATTTATTTTGAAGTCAATTAGAACTAGGGAAGAATTTATATTTTTCATTAAAAGAAAATAAAAATTAAAGATTACAACTCACTTTGGATGGACAAATCCTAGTTGATATTATCGGATGTGCGAACTCGTACTTAAATTACTCGAATAAGCAAAACTCGTGCTGATCACGTGTTATATTATGATTGAAATGAATAGAGCTTATAATACGAAGATTATGACAATGAGAGAACTTAGAGAGAAAATATGATAATAGAAACTTTCATATTGCTGAATCTGAATTGTATGGAATAAGAAAAACTAACATCTATTAATAGAAAAAGTTGAGGGGCTAAAGGGTAATTACGCAGGATATCAATTATTCATAACAATTTCTTAATAGGTTGGGTTAATTTGTAACAAACGAGTTTGCTTTAATGGATGTTTTGGGAAAGTTTATAATCTCAATCCAATTAGGCCTAACCATATATGTCCACATAAATCACTATAACTCTCCCAATAGACAGAACCAATTATTACTTGCAATTTGCAAAAACTTTGCAGCATATAGACTTGGCCTTATGAGATTAATGTTGGAGATTGTGCCCTAAGGCCAATATTGGATTATGTAATTTGACTTCTAAGATTAATCTAGTGTAGATTAGTATTATCATTTATGTTTGTATGTTAGCATTTATGATAAGTATCCATGAATAAATCGTGTTATTCTAAATATCCCTAGTCGATTGTTATTATGGGAATAATAACAAACTAAGACTAGTGTGAGTGATAATGGATATTCATAAGATGAATATAGTGTATACAGATACAGATTATACTCACGGGTAATATGTTAGAGAACATGTTACTGGAGACCCACTATGAGATCAAGTTCATGGTCTTGTGTCACAACTGATCTTGATTATAGTAGTGTCATTAGCTGATTCCTTTGACCTGAGGTCACCATTGATTCCGGGATGAACTCATGTTGTGCTTTGACGCAATCAAACGCTGCTTGTAACAGAGTAGTTATAAAGGCTGTGATTGGGTACAATATGACTCATGCTTTGGGATGTGAGTGACAGATATGGGATTTTGTCCCTCTCTATCAAGAGAGCGATATCACTGGGCCCCTCGATAAGTAAGACTGTTAAATGCATGGCCGTGCTCAAATAATTGATAGAGTATCAATTGATTTGTCTAAATAGTTTACTTTGAGATCGAGAAAGCATATGATTAATTATATAAGATTGACAAGTGTACCATGTCTTATGATTAATCATGATATCAAAGAGACAAAAGGGAATATGACATTCTATAAATAGGTATTGGATCATTCCAATCATGTTAATTGGGTAGTCATAAAGGCTTGCTAGAGTCCGCTTATGACCTATAAGGACATTATGGTAATTTCCTTATTGCCAATTAATATGAACCTATGGGGTCACACACAAAGAGCAAAATGAAGTCCATCTTATCGGGGATAAATTATTATTAGATAATAATTTATGAATGAGAAAGAGAATAAATATATATAGTGATATATATTTATATATGTATATAAATATTAATATGATTAATATTGCATAAAGTATGCTACATATTATAATTCAATTATATAGAGATATAATTAATTATAATATTAAATATACGTATGTGCATGATGGAGAATGGAGTTAATTTAATATTAATTGAGAATTAATATTAAGTTGTGTGGGTCAATTTATAATTATAATTAATAGGAGTATTAAGTTATAATTATAATTAAGACTAAAGGTTATATAAAATAAAACATAACCTAACCCTAATATATAATGATATATTCGGCCACCACACAAAAATGGCAGCCATGTCAAATTAGAATTCTAATTGAATTCTAATTTGACCACAATTTTGGTCTCCAGCAGCCCACGTTTTATTAATATATATAGCTGATATATATAAATTAATAAAATGATTAGCCAATCACAAAAATTTCGGCAGCCATTGAATTTACTCCTCATTCTCCAAAATCTGCCGAAAAATGTTTTTTTGAACAAAAGGACAGAAAAATATGATTTTTTCAGCTCTCTCTCTCAATCGAAGAATTGTTCTTCAATCCCGGCGCTAGCACGCGGTGGATCAATTGCTCCGTGTGGATCAACTGTAGAGGGAAGCTACTTTGGTTCCTTTGATCCAATCCTATAAGAATTAAGAGGTAATTCTTTAACCCTTCCTTCCAATTCAATGCAATATACATGGATCCTTGGCGGGGATTAATCCGTTTTTCTTTCCGCTGCGTATTTATTTTGGCGATTAATTCCCTACAATTAATGCACTTCATTCCAATGTGTAAAAAAAAATTATCAACCTGTGGAGATTCTAGCTTCACAAAAAAATCAAACTGGAATCTTTGTGATCTACTGAGAATATAATTATCCTTCAGGAAAATGTATCTCATCTTCTTAATGCCTTTTTATAGACAGCTTTCGTGATTGTTAGATTTAGTATCAAAATGATCTTCAACTATAATTCAAGCAGATCCATCAAGTAAACTACTACATTACAATATGATGGATGCCACAGAGACTTGATGATTATTCTCTTTCATCTTAAAAGGATTATCTTTAACCGTAGTCGTATGAAATCTCATTCAGAATGCTGATACCGGGATTCTTCAAAAGTCCCTTATTTTCCATATCATCAAACCATCAGTTAAGTCTTGAATGGCTACAACGCTTAAAATGCACAAGTAGGTTGCACTATTAGGATCTTGTCTGCCATTTGTCATCTCATGGTAAAGTTCTAGAGCAATTTTCCATAGCCATTGGTACCATATCCATTTATAATTGTATTCCAAGAGACTACATTTTGAAGTGAACCCATCTCTTTAAACACGACGTGAGATAGATCAACATTCCTACATTTTGAGTATGCCGATATAAGACAATTCTGAACGGATGTATACTGCAAGAACTAGATGCAATAATACAACAGTGGAGCTACTGGTAAAACTTTAAAGCAACAAGCTCATTGGAAGCTGTTAATGCACTAACCAGCATAATTGAATAAAAGGAGTAGCTTTCTTCTATTATAGACTTAATCACAAGATCCAATGCGTTCCTTGGGCAGCCATTCAACACATATCCTGAAACCATTGCTATCCAAGAAACCAGACTCCTTTCCGGTGTTTGATTAAACATAATTCTGGAAGAGTCCAAATCACCACACTTTGAATACATTACAATTATGAAATTTACAAGAAGGAGGTCTAATCCAAGTCCATTAATAAGTGCTTGATCATGGATTTGTCTTCCTTTCCTCAAATCTCTAGGATTGCACAAGCTAAAATGAGATGCACTAAAACTAGCATATCAAGATCGATCCCACTCTCCTTCATTTTGAAGAAAAGCTCAAAAACATCAAAGCCGTATTCAAGGTCAACCAATATACCCATCATTGTTGTCCAATTGATAACATCTTTACCTTCCATCTCGTAGAAAACTTTGGTAGCATCATTCAGATCAAAACATGAGCACATGTTAAGCACTGAATTTCTAATAGATACATTTGAATAATGACTAAGCTTAATACTTAAAACAAAATACCGATTCACAAAGCAACCTCACCCTTAAAGCAATGCAACCTTTAAGAAGACTCAACATTGTAACCACATTAGGCATCAAATTGAACTTCCTGAATTCCTCAAGTAGTGAAATACCTTCTTCACAAAGTCCATTGTTTATCAACCCTGCAATAATTGCACTACATGTGATCAAACCTAGATTCTTCAGTTCTTTGAATAATTTATAGGAATCCAATGCATTCCCGCATTTTCCATAAGCATCTAACATTGCAGTAGCCATAACCAAATCAGATCCTAACCCACTTTTAACATTAAGTCCATGGATAGACTTTGCTAGCATTAAGTTTTTCATGTCTGCAATGCTAACTAGAACTTTGACCATAATAAAAGAATTGGGAACCAAGCCCGATATTCTCATCTGGAAGAACAAGTTCATGGATTGTTTATGAAACCCATTCGTTGCATATCCATGAATGGCGATAGATCATAAAACTAGGTTTCTGTGCGGCATTTTGTCAAACTGCTCCATTTGCATCATGAACTCGACCCAACTTAAAGTAATTATGCAAGCTCTTGAAGCAGTTACATGGATCAATGGTTGGAAAAAGACGCTGGCATGAATTAGAAAAGCAACTGAGATAGAAAATAGCAAATTGGTTTCTCTTAAATTGGTTTAATAACATTAAATTCATCTAGTAGCTATAGCGATGAAATTTTGTCACAACCCATCCCTCGGATCGTGATCAGCGCCAGGGAACGGGTAAGCTTAATGGCACCGAAACCCATAGTAAGCCTTAAAACCATAATCAATATTAAATGCACAATCATACAATAATAAAATTCATCATACTTGTCACATTAAAACCTATTAACATACTCAACTTGAAACAAAATCCTTAATCTGGAACCGCGATCTAAAATTTAATACATGAAATATGATTAATAATAAACCTACATAATAAGGATAATTGTGCTGCCTAAAGAAAAGTCTTAGGCTGCAACTCACTTTTAAGAACCTGAAAAATTTAAGGAGTTAGACCTCCCTTAGTGGATTAATTATATGCAATGCATGAGTAATTTAGCACTCATCCGGTTGTGAGCAGACAACTTTTAAAGCGGAACGCGGTAAAGCGAACGGGGGAAAAAGAAAAGACTGTTTTTGGATTGTTATTTGTTTGGAAAAAGGGTTTGTATCTTGCTTAGGAAAACCATTGATTTGTTTGGAAATCCTTTTTGTAGAAAACCTTTTCTTTGGATATGAGTTTTGAGAAAATTGGTTTTTACATTTTAGAAAATCTCATTTTATTAACTTAAAGACCTCGAAACCTAAATTTCAAGATCAGTGATAGAATCGCCACCCGGATCAGCTCATCCGGGAAATTCCAGTACAGCTCCCTACCGAGCATAGACTACTGTACCTAATCCAGAGATTTATGGTTCGGGCAACTTACCTATTCAACCTCAAGCTTGTATTCATTTATAAGTGCATATGACAATATTTTACTTACTTAATTCTCGACCCATTTTATCTTTTATTATTAGCCCATGCTCATTCAGATGACAGGAAAAAAAATTGTATAAAAGTAAAGTGCAGAAAAATAAACCATACATCCAAAATAAACCAAAAGAAATAGAGGCCGCTTATTACAAACCAAAAAGAGAAAAAGCTCTCATCCTCACCAATACAATCGCCTAGATACACGAAAATCTAAAAATTACAATCGCCTAGAATACACGAGTTGATCTATTAAACACATCCAAAATAAAAATAAAAATAAATAACAAGCTGCTAAACAGATGGTTAGCACAGATATATCCCAAACACACATAAGACTCATACAGGACAGAATGGAGATTTTAGGAAATGGGAGCATGCATTTAGGGGATAACCGAGAAGTCTAGGCTACTAGCTCGGTTAGACCTGGAAAACCATTTTTCAAACGCCTTACAGGTTTTGTGCTTGAAAACATTTTTGAAAACAATTTGGCTTAATTACATGCAAATTTCTCCATTTAGTGGGTCGGTTATCCCGGAACTCGGGGTTCCGTTAGTGGGGGTCTCTAATTCCAAACATCTATCTAAGGTCCAGAAGCAGTAAACACGCCAAAAAAATATTTGATTTTGAAGACAGCATCACATAACGATGTCTGTGGGAGTCATCCCGTGATTCTACCTCATTCTGGAAACCATAGCCGTACGGCTCAAATAGAGCCGCATGGCTATAGAACTACAGCCGTGCGTCTGTAGTATCCAAAATCCGAAATTGGTTTTCTTCGCTTTGAAAATCACTATTTTGATAGTTTTCAATGATTTCTAAAGAATTTTATGGAATCTGGGGGTTTGCTAATGCTGGACAATGGACGCGATATGGATCAAACAACCCCGGATTCCAGGAAACCGAAACCAATGAAACTGAAAACCTCACAGCGTGTTCTAAGAAAAGCCGAAAACCATAATTCAGAATGTAACGGATGTGATTAGGACCAAAATAGTTCGTAACAGAACAAACAAAATGGAAATCTGACTACTTTCGGTCAATTTAGGACTTTTTAGGTTTCTGCCCAAAAGAATATAGCCGTATAGCTATAGTATTACAGTTGCTCGGCTCTAGTTAAAGCCGCACGGTCGTAATTAAACAACCAGTTTTTGGATTTTTGTAAAACACAGAAAACACAACACAAATCAAACATGAACGAGTTTAAGGCCTCTCAGAGTTTACCTTGTTAATTTTCCAGTGTGTTTGATGTCTAGAAGAGGATTGAAAGGTCAAAATGTGCTTAGAATCCCGTGAACACCCTAAAATCCTCAAGTATGCATCCCCGAATCGATCCGAACAAACCCGAGAATCGTCCCGAATGAATGAAAGTCTAACTGGAAACCCTCACTCTATGTTTTCTAAGTCCGTTATTATGTGTTTTTGGTTTTTTTTCCTTTAGTTTTCATTCTTAGTTTTCTATTCTTAATTTTTTTTTTCTTTTAATGATCCTCTACCTTGATTTCTTTCTAATTTTCTCTGTTATATTCCTCCTATGTTTCTGCCTCTAATTACCCTTATTGACCTAGGGAAACCAGGCTTGAAATCCCCTTGATTAAGAAATTAGACTCCCAGCCAAATACTGATTCTGGTTATTTAGGAAAAATTCTGTCTGCTCGATAAAGCCACGCGGCTATAAGGTTACAGCCGTGCGGCTCTGGAATTACAACTGCACGGCTGTAGTTGTGAAACTATAGCCGTGCATCTCTAATTAGAGCCGTGGCAGATTTTCCTAAATCCCACACTCACCTGTAAGCCCTCTAATCACTTGAAGTACCTTTCTCAGGGTTTCGGATCGAGGACTGTTTGGTTTTTAGAGCGTTTGGGACATTCTAAGCAATGCCCTGATCATGTTCAAATCTAATTCACATTTGTCTGCGTAATAGGTAACAAAGGATTTTCATCATACAGGTCGATAAAACCCGTTTTCATAGGCTCTCGCGGGATCAAAGTCGACATAATCAAGCTATTGTGCTAGGATCGAGTTTAGTCTCGTGATAGAAAGCGCGGTGAGAAGAGGAAAGAAAAAAAATACCTAACATCTTGGTTTGTCAAGGAAATCAGTTCAACATCTAGCTGGCGATGTTGGCTTTGGTCCTGAAATGGGCTCTAGAAGCTTTGGCTTGAAGTTGGCTCTCTTAGTGGAGCTATACCTTTGAAATTAGCTGTTGGGGCACTGATTTTTGAAGTCAATCCAAAGGGATGTTAATTTGTGAAATGGATCCAAAAGGATGCTGATCTTTGAATTTGATCCAAAGGGATGCTGATTTTTGAATTCGATCCAAAGGGATGTTGATTTTTGAATTCGATACAAAGGGATGCTGATTTTTAAATTTGATTTAAGGGGATGCTGATTTTGAATTCAACCCAAAGGGATGCTGATTTTGAATTCGATCTAAAGGGATGCTAATTTTTGAATTCGATCTAAGGGGATGCTAATTTTGAATTCGATCAAAAAGGATGCTGGTTTTGAATTCGATCCAAAAGGATAATGGTTTTTGAATTCGATCCAAAGGGTTGCTGGTTTCTGAATTCTATCAAAAGGGATGCAGATTTTTTAATTCGATCCAAAGGGATGCTGATTTTTGAATTCGATCGAAAGGGATGCTGATTTTTGAATTCGATCCAAAGGGATGCTGATTTTTGAATTGGATTCCAAAGGATGCTAATGTCTAAATTCGATATAAGGGATGCTGATTTTTGAATTCGATCCAAAGGGATATTGATTTTTAAATTTGATCTAAAGGGATGTTGATTTTTGAATTCGATCTATAGGGATGCTGATTTTCAATTAGATCCAAAGGGATGCTGATTTTGAATTTGATCCAAAGGGATGCTGATTTCTGAATTTGATCCAAAGGGATGCTGATTTCTAAATTCGATCCAAAGGGATGCTGATTTCTGAATTCGATATAAAAGGATGCTGATTTTTGAATTCAATCTAAAGGGATGTTGATTTCTAAATTTGTGTCAAGAGTGCGTATTTATTCCTTGATCGATAATTTTGGAAACAAAAATTTTTGCCTCTTTGATCAAGAATAAATACGGTTTGATTGTTTTGCCCCTAGATACCTGCAAAAAGGCAAAGAGTACCCTTCTTGGGATTATATTGGTATAAATGGAAATTATGAAAATTGAGAAAATTCTTTTAACTGAGATTTAGGGCTGTGCGGCTCTAATTTGCACATTATAGCCTTGGGGATGCCCCAGTGTCGAACCATTCCTGCTTTCAGAGAGTTCATGATTCGAAACAACCTGATGATGATAGCAAATGCCTATACTCGGATTAGTATTGATGCATGTATGCATGTGTGTGTGTGTGTGCATGTTTTAAGTGTATTCATATATATGACATAATATGTTTGTTGTTGGTTTTGGTGTAGTCTACATCTAGCATTCGGCATCGCGAGTCAGCCTAGTTATGGACCGGGGTCATGAACCAGGCTTTTCCAAAACCAGGTGGATGGTCAGGGTGACGGGGTACAGTCATAGACCTTTTCTTTTACTTCTTTGACAATCTCGCCTGTATATAGGCTCATTCTGCTACTTTGTTTGCATTGCCCATGCATAGGCCCATTTCTGCTCATTTTGTCTTGGTATATTAGCCATGAAGGCAAGGCACTGACCTTGAGATGCCTCGAGTTACAGGGAGTTAGGATTGCCTGGGCCTGCTATTGTGTTACTTGTGTTTTTGTTTTGTGCCCTAACTTTTGCAAAGACTGCCCTTTAGGGTTTTCGGCCTATCGGACTATCTTAACTTTTGCCTGAACCACCCTTTTGGGTTTTTGACTCAGCAGAATTTTATTTGTATCCTTACTTTTGCATATACTGCCTTTCGGTTTTCAGTCTATCGAATTGATTTTTTTTATTGAATTGAGATGCATGCAAACAGAAAATATGCACAGCTATATATGTATAATACGAATTCAATTTCAAGCAAACTCGGGACATTTAATCAAATAGAGCAAAGCATTCATTCATTCACTCATTTATAATGTTTTAACATAATGCACATCAAAGATGAAGTGAAACTAAAAACAGAATTAGTAATGGTATCCATCTCGACCTAATCCAAGCCTGCCACCAACCGGTCTTTGCAGATTTTCCCGCTGATGGTGCTCACCTCTCTGTCCTAACTTTTGTATGGACCACCTTTTCAGTTTTCGATCCATCGAACTATCCTAATTTTTGCATGGACCACCTTTTCAGTTTTCGATCCATCGGACTCTTGTTTTTTTACATGTAATAGTGCCTGAGCTTGTCTTGGTTGATGGGATTGATGAATTCATTTCCATCCATATCCAGGATTTTTATAGTACCCTTTGATAGTACCTTTTTGACCATATATGGACCTTCCCAGTTAGGCTTGAACTTCCCCCGCACATCCATATTGGTGTATTTCATTTACTTGAGTACTAAATCCCCAGCTTTGAGTGGGTGTTTCTGATGACGGACTTTACTGTTATAAGCCCTGGCTATTCACTGCTGGTACATCTACAGATGATCTAAAGTCCGAAGATGCTTCTCGTCAATTAAAGCCAACTGCTCATATCTCGACTGAATCCATTCAGATTCCGGCAACTGCGCTTCTATGACTACTCTCAATGACCTGAACTTAGTTTCCACTGGTAGAACAGCTTCCATCCCATAGACCAATGGGTACAGTGTCTCTCTGGTGGGAGTTCTAACACTTGTTCTATATCCCTATAAGGCAAATGGCAACATGCAGGCCCAATCCCTTTAGGTGACTACTGTGAACGGACGACCTTTTCAATGGAAATGAAAAGTGGGACGCGGCGAAGCGAACCGGGGATAACTTTTTTGTTTCGTTTTGTTTACCTTGGAAAAATCATGGATTTGGAAATCCTTTTGTAGAAAACATTTTCCCATTTTTAACTTAAAGACCTTGAAACTTAAATTCCAAGATCAGTGACAAAGTCGCCACCCAGATCAGCTCATCCGAGAAATTCCAGTACAGCTCCCTACCGAGAATAGACTACTGTACCTAATCCAGAGATTTAGGTTCGGACAAGTGACTTACTTTAACCTCTAGCTTGCTTTCACTTTACAGTTTATATTACCATATTTAATTCGCTTTATTACCTTTCTCTATCCCAATTTTGTTTATATATATCAACTCATGCTCAAGCAAATGACAGAAGGTAAATTACGGAAAAATAAACCATGCATCTAGATTATACAAAAATAATAGAGGCCGCTTATACAACCAAATTGAATAAAAAGGAAAACTCTCATCCTCACTTTACAAACGCCTAGAATACAAAAATATTTAAAAAATTACAGTCGCTTAGAATACATGGAATAATCTATTAATTACAGTAAAAATGATAAAAAAAAACAAAAATATACGCTGCAAGACAAATTGGTTAGCATAATTTATGGTACAACACAGATAGGACTCAAATCATGATAGAATTGGGATTTTAGGAACAGGGGGTGGAGGGGGGGCATGAATTTAGGGGGTAACCAGGTTGACCCAATTGGTCAGACCGGTTAGGCCTAGAAAACGGTTTTAAACGCCCTGTAATTTTTTGTGTTGGAAAATCAATTTTAGAAAATTATTTGGCTCGGTTTCATGCAAACTTTTTCACTTAGCGGGTCTGTTATCCCAGAATTTGGGGTTCTATTCATGTGGGTTTTCCTAAACTCAGCATCCATCTAGGGTCCAGAAAGCAGTAACATGCCAAAAATAATTTGAATTTGAAAACAGCATCGCACGACGACGTCTGTATGGGTGGTTTCGCGATTCTGTCTTATTCCGGAAACTACAGCCATGCAGCTATGATTCCCGGAACCCAAAAAATGGTTTTCTCATTTTTTTTAAAAGGCCGTTTTGCTTGTTTTCGATGTTTTATGGGGATTTTATAAGGTTCAGGGGCCCGCTGATGCTGGATTACGGATCTGATTTGGATCGAACCACCCCGAAATTCAGGAAATAAAACCCGAGAAAACCGAAAACCCTAATATCCGTACGTATAGAATTTCAAAAACCAAAATTTTACAATCTACGGATGAATTTGTGCCGAAATTGATCACAACAGAATGCACAAAATGGAAAACGGACTATTTTTGGCTGATTGGGGCAGTTCGGGAATCTGCCCCTGCAGAACAGAGTTGTGCGGCTCTAGATACTAGAGCCGTCGGGCTCTGTTCATCACAATCACAGCCGTGTAGCTGTGTTCATGGGGAATACAGTCGTATGGCTATGTTCGGGGAAATCCGGTTTCCGAAAATTGTAAAAATGGAGAAAACGCAATGAAAAAGCAATGTACACAGGTTTAAGGCCTCTCAGAGTTTACCTTGATATTGTTTTGATGCTTTAAACATTAAGAAATAGATTGAAAACTTAAAATTCACCTTGAATACTAAACCGGCCGAAAACCAAAACGATCCCAAAACAATCCGAAATCAATCCAAAACGATCCCGAATCAATGTGTAAAGGTCAAAGAGCCCTCTTCTCCCCTTTCTCTGCTTTTCTTTCTTTCTCTCTGTTTCTTTAAATTTTTGGTTTCTGCCTAAAGATCCAATTCCTCTCTCTGTTGATTTGATTTTACTTTTCTTTTATACTTCCCTTCCATAATCATAACAAATAATAAATGAGCCACCTGACTCTCTGAGATTTTCGGCCAATTTCTTTTCTGTCGGGCCAAGTTGCTTCACTTTGCCGAGCAACTTGGCTCAACCCACTAGAATCGCCCGGCTCTAGTTTGTGCTAGAGTCGGGCGGCTCCAGACTACAGCCGCGTGGCTCTACACTACAGCCGCGCGGCTCTAGACTACAGCCGCGCGGCTCTAGTAAGAGCCGGGCTGAAATTCTCGAAAATCCAACGCTCACCCTAAACCCTAAAAATCACTTGGGGGCCTTCTCGGGGATTTCATATCGAGGATAGCTCAGTTTTTCAGGATGTTTGAGATATTCTGGGTGATTTTTCAGTCTTTTTCAAGTCCGATTCGAGTTCGTCTGCTCCACAGGTAATACAGGAATTCTCATCATAGAGGTCGAGAAAACCCGACGCTTACAGCTGCCCCTCGCGTGATTAAATTCGATACCCGATACCAGGTTTAAGTTACCTGAGGGGAATTTGAGAAAGTGAATTGAAGCACCATAAGTGAAAGGACAGAAAGACATACCTGAGTTGCCGCTGATCTGGGCCTGACATCGGGTTTATGTTACCAACGACGGATCTGCTGGAGTTTGAGGTTGAAGCAAATCTGGGCCTAACACTGAGTTTAGGTTACCCGCGACAGACTTGCTCAAGTTCGGGATGGGAGCAAATCTGGGCTTTACACCGGGTTTAGGTTTCCCGCGACGGATCTGCTGAATTTCTGAAGGGAAGCCGATCTGGGCCTGTCACCGGGTCTATATTACCCGTGACGGATCTATTGGATTTCGAGGTTGAAGTAAATCTAGGCCTGACACTGGGTTTAGGTTACCTACGGTGGATCTGCTGGATTTCTAAGGAGAAGCTGACCTGGGCCTGTCACCGGGTTTAAGTTACCCGCGGCGGATCTGTTGGATTTTTGAGGAGAAGCTGATCTGGGCCTCTCACTGGGTTTAAGTTACCCACGATGGATCTGCTGGATTTCTGAGGAGAAGCTGATCTGAGCCTGTCACCGGGTTTATGTTACCCGCGGTGGATCTGCTGGATTTCGAGGAGAAGCCGATCTGGGCCTGTCACCGGGTTTATGTTGCCCGCGGTGGATCTGCTGGATTTCTGAGGATAAGCTGATCTGAGCCTGTCACTGGGTTTATGTTACCCATGGTGGATCTACTGGATTTCTGAGGTTGTGTTGGCGATGCATATTTATTCCTTGATCGATGATTTTAGAACAAAAATTTTTGCCCCTTCGATCAAGAATAAATACGGCTCGATTGCCTTGCCCCTGGATGCCTGCACTTGGGTTGGTCATGATGCATGTATGCATATGTATGTACGTGTTTTGAATGCTTATGTGTGCATATTTCAATTGCATATGTGAATGGACTCTAGGAGATGCATTTCCCGCTATTCGTCCGGCCTTGAAATGCTACGCTCTTGCTGGGGAGATCGGGTCGTGCCTCTGGCTAGGGAAAGCACATCACGCCTATGACTGATCTAACTGGGGAGTATATTCTTTATGTGATGTGACTCTTGCACCTCTGCTGGGGATATGCAATGGTTGTTAAGGAAGTCTAATGACTGTTGGGGAATGGTGGAGGGGATCCACTTTTCTGCCCCTAGGAATGGTGAATTTGGAAGTGCTCTAAATTTTTCTTGAACTGCCTATGGTGGGTTTTCAGGTCAGCGAGCTGCTCTAACTTTTGCCTAAGGCGCCTTTTCGGTTTTCACCTTAGCGAGCTCCCTTCTTTTTTTTTAGTCCTGTGACATTTGGATTTGGATTTGCTTCGAAATTTCTGGTCGCCTCGAGAATTGATGAGTTAGGTTTGGAGGATAAGAAAAGATTACAGATTCCATGTATTTGACACATTTGCTTGTTAAAGTAATGTGAGCCTTTTAACTAATTAAATGCAAAGTGCTTTCTTTAAATGGATGTTTAGGTGAGACAACTTGTTTATGCATTATGATATAACCATGTGAACATATTTAAGCAAAACATCACACTTTATTGATGAAAGTAGCATGAGTACATTTGAAAAGGTTGGTTCCCAAAATGGTATATATTTCACACAGAACCCGAACCCGTCACTAGTCGTCCCTTGCGGATTTTTCGACTGATCATTTTCTTTTGTGTCTTGACTTTTGCCTATGTCTGCGATGCTTACACCACCCTTCGATAGCACTTTCTTCACCACGTATGGGCCTTCCCAATTTGGTCTGAATTTTCCCCGAGCGTCCATATTTGTAGGCCTCAACTGTTTCAGAACCAGATCCCCGGCTTTCAACTGTCGTCTGGGATACTTCACTTTCTGATTATAGGCTCTAGCCATTCTGCGTTGGTACACCTGCAGATGATCCAGTGCTTACAACTGCTTCTCATCTAATGCTGCCAACTGCTCGCACCTAGCCTGAACCCATCCCATTTCCGGTAGTTGAGCTTTCAAGGCTATTCTGAGTGATTTGAGTTCCATTTCCACTAGTAACATTGCTTCCATCCCATACACCAAGGCGTAAGGAGTCTCGCCGGTTGGTGCTCTGACACTGGTCCTGTAACCCCCCAGGGTATATGGCAGTTTATCAGCCTAGTCTCTATAGGTGGTTACCATCTAAGATCTTCTTAATCGACTTGTTGGCCGCCTCCACTGCACCATTGGCCTGCGGTCTGTATGGAGAAGACCTATGATGTTCAATGCCATGTTCCGTAAATAACTTGGCTGTTGCCCTTTGGAATTGCATCTCGTTATCGGTCACTACATGGTGAAGGATTCAGTATCGAGAGATGATGTTTTTCTGGATGAACTTAACCATGTACTTAGCTATCAAATTGTAGAAGGATTCTGCTTCTACCCATTTTGAGAAATAATCGACTGCAACCACTATGAATCTGTCCCATTAGAAGCTATGGGATGAATTTCTCCGATCATGTCAATCCCCCACGCCGAGAAAGGCCAAGGAGATACTAGGTTCTGCAGTTCGAGTGGTGGCAGGTGACTGATATCTGCATAGATTTGGCATTCGTGGCATCTTCTTACCTCCTTCACACAATCAAACTGCATTGTTATCCAGAAGTATCCTTGTCTCATTATCTTTCTAGCCATAGCGATCCCATTCATATGCGGCCCGTAGGATCCTGCATGCACTTGCTGCATTACAGTTTCTGCTTCTCGTTCTGTCAAAAATCTTAGAAGGAACCCATTTGCAGTTCTTTTGTATAGTTTATCCTTGAAGATTCTAAACTGGCTTGCTAATCTTCTCAATGAAACCTTATCAGCAGTGCTAGCTCCTTCTGGATACTTTCCCTCTTTCACATACCAATAAATGTCAAAGAACCATGGCTTTTCCTCAGCTGTTAGCTCCATCACTTCATGTATATCAAAGTAGGGTTGCCTAGAAATTGCTATGACCAGAGGCTATATCTGTGTCTTTTGCGGATCTTCCCACATGGAGGACAGTGTCGCTAGTGCATCTGCCATTTTATTTTCCTCCTTAGGAACATGTATGAACTCACACTTGTCAAATACCCCTTTTCTGTGCTGTAACAGTTCTAAGTAGGGCCGTAAGGTTTCTTCTCTCAAATCCCAGTCGCCTTGTGCCTGCCTAATCACCAAGAGTGAGTCCCCAACAATCAAGACATTGTCTGCCCCTAGTGTCAGGAGGGCTTCCATTCCGAATAAGCATGCTTCATATTCTTCCCTATTGTTGGTTATGGGGAAGTCCAACCTTTTTGACCACGGAATGATCTCGCCATCTGGTATTGCTACGATTACCCCAATTCCAGCACCCTTTTTGTTTACGGCACTGTCGAAACACATAACCCATCTCCTATAGCCAACTGTTCATTCGGGAACTTTACATTTTCCACGCAGTCCGATTCTAGCGGCTAATTTGCTAGGAATTCTGCCACAGCTCGCCCTTTGATAGTTTTCCTAGTGATGTACTCAATGTCGAATTTTGATAGGAGTAGTAGCCACCTGGATAATTTTCCAACCAACACTGGTGCCTCATACAGATGTTTCATTGGATCCACCTTAGCCATGGCTTGTACGTTGTATGACTGAAAGT
This sequence comes from Euphorbia tirucalli, assembly GCA_039660915.1. Lineage (NCBI taxonomy): Eukaryota > Viridiplantae > Streptophyta > Magnoliopsida > Malpighiales > Euphorbiaceae > Euphorbia > Euphorbia tirucalli. The sequence continues at coordinate 23,230,549 of CM077639.1, forward strand.
AGTGGCGCAACTTCTTAGTAAGCCAAATCGTTGCTACACATGTCTTCTCTACCAGTGTGTACTTGTTTCATATTCCAGCAGCTTCTTGCTGAGATAGTAGATAGGGTACTCCTTCTTCCCATCCTGCTCTTGTGCTAGCATTGCCCTTATAGAGGAATCTTCGACAACTAAGTAGAAAATTAGAGGCTTTCCTAGGGTTGGTGGGCTGAGAACTGGTGGATTCACCAGGTAAGCTTTGATCTTGTCGAAAGCCAACTGACACCTATCATCCCATACAATCGGCTAATCTTTCCTTAATAGCTTGAAAATTGGCTCACACACTGAGGTTAACCGTGCTATGAAGCAGCTGACATACTGCAAGGAACCCAAGAATGACCGGACCTCCTTTTCTGTTTAAAGGGCTGGCATACCTCAGATGGCTTTGATTTTGTCTGGATCCATCTTTATGTTGGATATGCCCTAGTCCCGAGGCATTGGTCCTTGTATTTGTATCATACATTAATTGGATTCATGTATTATACTTATTTGTGTTATTAATAAAGGCATTAATTCATTTATTATATTTATCTTGTGCAATATATTAAATGAAGTATCCAATGGACATATCCATATCTATGATGACTAGTGTCATGCACTTGGCAGTAAGACCATGGATAGGGTAAATGATATGATCATGAATAGATCCGTAGTCTGTTCCAGTCAAGGGAATGAATGGAACAAGAGACTATCATTAACCTAGTTGTATGGCAGTGTCTTACCGGTCATTGGACATAGGATGTCAACCAAGTTAATGGGTACATACATAAGGGGCATGGTACTGGATAGATCCACTAATCGAGAAATCCACATGGTATAGTATCACAAGTGATTCTCGTGTAGTACTTGTATGTATCCTTTGACCTGACCATATGATGGTGTTACATGTGAGGTCGCATACTTAGGGGTACGCCTAAAGGGCCTGTAATAGGGTACCAAGTATGGGTGCTTTCAGGTATGTCACTTAGCATGGCAATGCTATGGATATGCAGAAGGGATTTGTCACTCAGTAGTCCATTAAGAAGATATCACCGGCCTCTTGATGAATGTGACTGATAAGAGTGTGGCCACACCCAAACGAGTTGGAAGTTGTTTGTGAGCTTCAGTGCATTCGGGATCAAGTTAATGTCTGGACACAAAAGAGGGTGATTAGTCCATGCCTCTATGTTGGACACTGATATCAATGACATGGGATATACAAGTTCAAACTACAAGGTTATGATAACAGTTAGACTGCCATCTCCATCTTGATTGGGGGCTGCAGTGGCTTGCTAGAGCCCAACTGCAGTCTGTGGGCCACAGGCCCAGTGCCAACATAAAGATGGGTCCACGGGATCGTACACATTAAGCGACTGAACACCGACTTAAGAAATCGCATGTATACTTGGAGTATACACTCTGGAGAGAGAGGTATATATTAATTATATTATAAAGATCAATTGGATTGATCATAAATTAATATTTGATTGGCTCTTCATAATTAATTGGATTAATTATGAGATTATTTCCTAGGTGGAAATATTCATATTTATAGGTTTACATATGATTTTATTTTGTGAAGATCTAATTTTAATTTGATGGATTAAATTAATTGGTCAAACTAATTTTAATTTAAATGTAAATAATATATTACTTGGTGTAATGTATTAAATATATGGGTAAATTAAAGTTGGGCTTGAAATTAATTTAAACCAAACTAATTAAAATAAGATTAGGCCTGAATTAAAAGAAGGAAGCCCACACAAATGACAGAGCCAAGTTGGGCCAAAAATTCCTTTAGGAATTTCGGCCAACCTAGGGTTTAATAACCCTAAGAATTTCGGCCACAACTATCCAAGCCACCATAGCCGAAATTCACCCTAGCCCCTTCTCCAAAGTTCGTGTTTTCCGATGCTAGCACGGGTGGTGTTCGTTAGGCGTTCCTATACGTGAACGAGGAGGGATTCTAAGTTGATTCCTGCGGTCTGCATCCATCTCTGAAAGAGATATTCCGGGTAAGAGAATTATCTCTTTCTATTAAATTTTTATTTTTCCAATTTCCATCTCAATTGCTCCTGGGCACGGATTTGAGGAAATCATCGCGTTCTTCCGTTTTTATTGGGTGATTTCCAGAGAAAAATCCCAACACTCTATTCCCCTTTGACTGACCATATGCACTAGTAGCTTCCCTGACATAACCCTGAATATGCACTTCTTAGGATTAAGACGCAGGTTGTATTCTCCAATGCGTGTGAGAAATCTATCCAGAATAGCGGGCTCCTCCCGGGTCATTGATTTAACAAGCATATCATCGACATACACCTCTACTTCTTTGTGAATCATGTCATGCAGCACTGTTGTGATAGTCCTCTGGTAAGTGGCTCTGGCATTTTTCAATCCAAAAGGCATTACTCTGTAGCAGAAAGTGCCCCACTTTGTAATGAAGGATGTCTTCACCTTGTCAATTACATCCATTAGGATCTGGTTATACCTTGAAAATCCATCCATGAAAGAGCACATTGCTGCCTTGGCTACGTTGTCGATTAAAACATCAATGTGAGGTAAGGGGAAATTATCTTTCAAGCAGGCTTTTTTCAAGTCCCTGTATTCGACACACACTTTCTTACGCACTGGCACAATGTTGGCAAACCATTTTGTGTATTCCACCACCTCGAGGAACTTAGCTTCAATCTGCTTAGCCACTTCTTCCTTTACTAATGCAGCCTATTTCGGTCTTAGCCATCTCAACTTCTGCTTTACTGGCCTAAATCTGGGATCTGTTGGAATCTTATGAACTGCTATTTCTGTGTCGACCCCTGGCATGTCTTCGTAAGACCAAGCAAAAGCCTTAACATGTTTTTATAGTATTCTTGTTAATTCTCTCTCTTCTTTGGATTTTAGTTCGTGTGAAATGAATACCATTTTGGGATTTTCATTTGTACTTATGTTAATTTCATGCAATGCAGTGTCATGAATGCTAAATATGCTTGATGGTGATTCAAATGCATGCACAGAATTATCAGGATAAACATCGCACAAGTAAGCAAACTTGGATTTCATTGCATTAAACTTGTTAAAAAGTACATCGTTCACATCAAAAAGAGAAGAAATTGATAAAACAAAATGATTTTCATCCTCCACAGGCGGAGGGCCTTGAACTCCTTCAGCATCCTTACTCAACTCCAGGATTTTGTCCAGGTCAGCAGCAATTTTAGACTCCTGTTCAGCAGGAAGAGCAGTCTTCTCAATCTCAGCCACCTGTGCCTTGGCTTTCTTCATAATTCCTGCTATTTCAGCAACCACAGAATCCAAGCTTGCCTCAATGATCAGCTCCTTAATGGACCCTTCCTCAGACTTTTCAAATGCCTTGCTTAAGGCGACAGCCAGCGCTTCTGAAATTGCTTTCACAGATTCATCACAAACTTTCTCTTCAGCTTTCTCCTTGGCCATTTCTACTACTTTTGCTATTACTTCAGGTGGTCTCTCTTGGGGGACAATAGGCTCAACAACTGCCTCCTCCACTATCACTGGTGCAACCGGCTCCTCCTGGCTCTTTTCAAAGTCCACATCATCAGAAAATATCTCGAAGCCTGGGAGTTCGATGCTCCCGACCTTCACTGGTTCAGTTTACCCCTTACAGTTGTTCGCTAGCCTTAATGAATGTCTTCATCATGGGCTTGCCATTCTTTCCTCTTTTCAGATCCTTCTTCTCAGATGCCTTTGCTATGTAGCCTAAGCCAAACTGCTTCGGCTTTCTAGAATCAATGTTGAATTCGGGCACCCCTTGTAGATTGACCTCGAGTCCCATGCCTGGAACAAAATCATGCCTGCGAAGGTGTTTAGACAACCATTCTGGCATATAGTTCTTGTAGATAACCATCGGAGCCTCTGTAGTTTCCTCCTCACTAACCATGGCGACTTGGAATCCGCCGAATGGTATGGTCTCCTCACTAACAACAGCAATCACGGACTGAGAATCTGCCTCGACTGTCATAACCTCACTGCTTATTGAAAACTTGATCTTCTGATGCAAGGTTGAAGGGACATGCCCTAATAGGTGGAACCATGGCCTCCTTAATAGCAAGGAGAAGGTGACTGGGATCTCAATCACAGTAAAGGTGACCGTCAACTTGACTGGTCCCACTTCTACTTCAGCTTCAAAAGTCCCAATCACAGTCCTTTTGGAATCATCATAAGCCCTGATGATAGTGGAGGACTTTTTCAAACTGTCTTCACTCAGACCCAGGAATGGTAACATCTTTAATGGATATATGTTCAGGGAAGATCCATCTTCTACCATCACACACAGCATAACCCTGTCCAGGAGGTTAACCTTGACATAAAGGGCTCTGTTGTGAGCTCTCCCCCCGTGTGGCAAGTCCTTCTTAGAAAATATAATGTCAGGGGACCCTACATGAATCTTGTCCAGCAGACAACACATGGCCTCCGGAGATGCAAGCGGAGAAACTTCTATTTTAGACAACTTTTTGACAAGTGCTGCTCTATGTTCCTTGGAAGTCAGCAACAAGTGCCACAGGCTGGCCTGTGCTAGGGTCTTTTTCATGTTTGAGATAACTAGGTACTTTTTTCGGCGTTGACATACTACCTGACCCGATCACTGGAGTCTTGTCACTCTGTTGAACCACTAGCTGGTAAACCCTGCCGCTCCTTGTTACATTCTAGACTTCAGAAACCTTTGGTTCCCCAACAACTAGCAGCTTAACCATCTCACTACTGCCATATTCTTCGTATTCATCTTCTGAATCCAGATCATCCAGAATCATGGGCTTCACTTCCTTCTGCTCTGTCAACTTCTCAAAATCAGACTTTGCCCCAGCTCTACTAGCCACCACAAACTGTATGGTGGGATTTTCCTGCAGGACTTGTGCAAAAATGAAGTTGTCCAGCAGGCTCAACTGTACCATATTGACTTGCCTTTTGAATGCTGGCAAAGGGTTATTCTTAGTACTGGGCTTGGCAGGGTCTTGTAACTTCCCCTTGTCAATCAACTTCTATATGGCATCCTTCAGCCTGTGACAGTTGTTGGTTCTATGTCCCACCATGACATGGTAGGTACAGAAATTACCTTTGTCTTCCTCCGCGGGCTTCTCGAAAGGCGTGAGAGAGCTTAACAGACCGCCATTCCTGCACTTGGCAAAGATCTTAGCCAAGGAGAAGCCCACGGAGATATACCTTGGCCTTCTGAATTTCTGCTCAGGTTTCCTCGCTGCAGAGACACAACAGCAACCCTTATTGGCTTATTCTCTAAAAGCTGTCCACTCATGCCTGTAGAACCAAAACCTGAGCCACTGGTTGACCCAGCTGTAATAGTCGACCGATACCCGGAGCCTCTGCTGCCCTTGTAGCTTGCTGCCTTTTCCTCTTCATCCCTCTCAATTTTCATAGCCATACTATACACTTCACTGAGCTCACTAAAGGAGTGGAATTTCATGTTGTTTCGGAAGATGTCCCTACTACCATCAATTAAGTTTTGAATCAATTCATCCTCGTCGGGGTGGTTTTTCAGCAGAATCATCTTATTCATCCACCTTTGATGATATTCATCAAAGGGCTCGTTTGGCTTCTGTTTGACCCTTTCCAAGTCATATAGCTTTACCTGTATCTTAGTGTTAAAGATGTAGTATTTGATGAAAGCCGTTGACAAGGCCTCCCAGTCTGACTACACATCTTCGGATAAAGAATTATACCAGCTCAGTGCACCCCCCTCGAGTGTGGTCGGGAAAAAGTTGATTAGTTGCTGTTTGGTAGCACCTGCCTTCAACATAACCCATGCATAAAGGTTCACGTGAGCCTTCAGTGAGCCAATCCCTTTATAAGAAGGAACCTTCGACACTTGAAATCTAATGGGGAAGGTCTCAATGCCCTTGTTGATCATTACATCTACATTCACTCTCCTTTTAGAGCCCAAACTAATGTTGGCCCCTTTCTTCAGTTCAGCCACCACCTCATCTAACTCTGAATACTTAGCCTTCATTTTCTTTTCCATAGCTACCTTAATCTCTTGTAGCTTTTCTACACTGGCTGAGACATCAGCCCCGTACTGAGAAAACTCATCCACCTTTTCCTTTCCAGGCCTACTGGTCACTATTTCCCTGCTTTCTCTCACAACAGCCCGTATTTCTTCCTTCAGCATGTCACGAAAATCCTGAGACTCAGGTAGTCCTTCAGAGCGTCAGCAAGATTTGGTGTTTGATTGGCCATTTCCACTTCCTCTCCGGAATTAGAATCACTATCAGTTTCTACTGCTTTCTGTTCCCCACCAACCCTCAAAGTCTGAGACCTTGTCCTTTGTCGATCCAGCTTACTCTGTGAACTGTCTTTATAGAGCTTTGGCCTTTTCTAGTCTCATGTGTGTATGGTCCTACATCATAAGTGAGAGTTAGGGATGGTAAATGAATGACGTGGTGTCGTGGAGAATGATGCTTGGATGATGCTTCATGAATAGAAATGAAAATGAGGATGATCTTTACATGTTTGAATTTCCTTTGTTTGGGATGTCCCAAGAGTGACCAATGCTATGCAAAAATAATGCAGAAAGGTCTCGTGTGAGCGGTCACACGGACAGAGGTTCGGCGCCTTTGGGGCACCTAATGAATTGTAGTGAGATGGCTGCATGTGTGCCGACACAAGGGCAGAGTTTCAACACTTTGTAGGTCAATGGTATGAAATGAAATGATCGCATGGGGACCATCCCATGGATAGAGTTCTGATGCTTTTGAGGCAATGTGATATGAGACCGTGTTACAGAAAAGTCGCGTGCAATTCGAGACAAGGATAGAGGTTCGGCGTTCGTGGAACACCTTGCATGATTTTGATGATGTTATGGAATGCCCCTATATGTGTATTAATCCGGTACTCGTGGAGCACCTCGAATGATTTCACAATGTCAGGAAATGGTCCGATGTGAACCATAACGCTCAAATAGGACTTCGGCATCACTACGACAACTATGATGAATGCGTGTGATGCCATGTGATGACATCGTGCGAACTACCACACGAAATAAATCAAGGACTATTGTGGTCTATATTGAATGACATGGTATTTGTGAAATGGCCGAGTGCAATCCGATGCACCGGCGGAATACAGGTAGTTTTGGGGTACCCGATATTTTATGGCATGAAATGATCGTGAAAGGCATACTCGGAACATCCCTGATCAGGTGAGATGAAATGACATAAATGTGTATGTCACATGAAAATGCAAGTGGCTGTACAAAAATATGGTTAAAATGCATGACACATGGAATGATGTCGTGTATGCTTTGTGGAAATGTTGCACGCGAGGTGTAAATGGCATACAAATAAATTGTCGTGGCTGCATGAAAATGTGATTAGTGTCACGTATGTCGATGTTCGAAAATGACTACGTAAAGATGTGGGTAGAATGGCACATGAAAGCCATGCATGTTTGATGCTTCGTGGAAAGTCAAATAGAAAACACCACGGAACAAACGTTAACACATGTAAAAATATGCACTCCCTCCCAACCTTATTTCTCCTTTTGATTGGTCTTGCATTCTTCCTAGCCACATGCTCGATCTTCAATTTGAATTTGAGTTTTGGTAATCCTAAGGGAAGTTGCTAAGCCATTTCATGTGGGTCAAAGTCAAAACCAAGGGTCTTACAGGTTCCCATAGCGAATATACACTCCTCACTGTAGAACATGATGTAAGGTCATGTGGTGCTATGAGTGGTTTACCCCATCAGGTGTCTCCAATCCTGGCGGTAGAGGTAGTCCGCCTTCTTGGGTAAACTGGGGCTAATCAGTGTATTTGAGGGATTAAGAAGAAGAAAATGTCATGATATGCAAGGTGCAAACAAATATGGTAATATAAACTAGTGAAGTGACTGCAAGCGAGGTTATATTTCAGTAGTTGCCTAAGTTCCTTAAGTTTTTGTGAAAACTTTTTAAGAAACCATAATCCTTAGCAGAGTCGCCACTGTGAGCGGATGACCTTTTCAATGGAAATCAAAAGCGGGACATGGCGAAGCGAACCGGGGAAAACGTTTTCGTTTCATTTTGTTTTGATTCGGAAAATGGGTCTTGTTTATCTTGGAAAAATCATGGATTTGGAAATCCCTTTGTAGAAAACATTTTCTTATTTTTAACTTGAAGACCTTGAAACTTAAATTCCAAGATCAGTGACAGAGTCGCCACCTAGATCAGCTCATCCGGGAAATTCCGGTACAGCTCCCTACCGACAGTAGACTACTGTACCTAATCCAGAGATTTAGGGTTCGGGCAAGTAACTTACTTTAACCTTTAGCTTGCTTTCACTTTACAATTTATATTATCATATTTAATTTGCTTTATTACCTTTCTCCCATGCTCAGACAAATGACAGAAGATAAATTATAGAAAAATAAACCATGCATCCAGATTATACAAAAATAACAGAGGCCGCTTATACAAGCAAATTAAATAAAAAGGAAAACTCTCATTCTCACTTTACAAACACCTAGAATACATGAATATCTAAAAAATTACAATCGCCTAGAATACGCAGAATAATCTATTAATTACAGTAAAAATGATAAAAAAAAACAAAAATAAACGCTGCAAGATAAATTGGTTAGCACAATTTACGGCACAACACAGATAGGACTCAAATCAAGACAAAATTGGGATTTCAGGACCGGGGGGGGGGGGGGGGGGCGGAGGGGGAGGGCATGCATTTAGGGGGGTAACCGGGTCGACCTGATCGGTTGGACCGGTCAAACCTGGAAAACGGTTTTGAAACGCCCTGTAATTTTTTATGCTGGAAAATCAATTTTAGAAAATTATTTGGCTCGGTTTCATGCAAACTTTTCCACTTAGCGGGTCTATTATCCTAGAACTCGGGGTTCCATTCGTAAGGGTTTTCCTAAACTGAGCATCCATGTAGGGTCCAGAAAGCAGTAACACGCCAAAAATAATTTGAATTCGAAAATAGCATCGCATGACGACATCCTTATGGGTAGTTTTGCGATTCTATCTTATTCCGGAAACTACAGCCGTGTGGCTATGATTCCTGGAACCCGAAAAATAATTTTCTCCTTTTTTTAAAAGGCCATTTTGCTCAATTTTCATGTTTTCCGGGGATTTTATAGGGTTCAGGGGCCCGCTGATGCTGGATTACGGATCCGATTTGGATCGAACAACCCCGAAATTCAGGAAATAAAACCACGAAAAATCGAAAACCCTAATATCCGTACGTACATAAATCCGAAAACCAAAATTTTACAATATACGGATGAATTTAGGCTGAAATTGATCACAACAGAATGTATAAAATGGAAAAATGGACTATTTTTGACCGATCGGGGCAGTTCGGGAATCTGCCTCTGCAGAACAGAGCTGCGGCTCTAGGTACCAGAGCCGCCTGGCTCTGTTTATCACAATCATAGCCGTGCGGCTGTGTTCATGGGGAATACTGCCGTACAGCTATGTTCGGGAAATCCGATTTCTGAAAATTGTAAAAATGGGGAAAACGCAATGAAAAAGCAATGTACACAGGTTTAAGGCCTCTCAGAGTTTACCTTGATATTTTTTTGATACTTTAAACGTCAAGAAACGGATTGAAAACTTGAAATTCACCTCGAATACTTAACCGACCAGAAACCGAAACGATCCCCAAACAGTCCAAAATCAATCCGCAACGATCTCGAATCAATGTGCAAAGGTCAAAGAGCTTTCTATTGATGTTTGAAGATTAGTTTAAGGTCTTAATTTTTGTCTTTGGATCACTTCTCCTTAGTTTGTATGCCTCGGCTCTCTTCTCCCCTTTCTTTGCTTTTCTTTCTTTCTCTCTGTTTCTTGAAATTTTTAGTTTCTGCCTAAAGATCCAAATCCTTTCTCTGTTGATTTGATTTTAATTTTCTTTTATACTTCCCTTCCATAATCATAACAAACAATAAATGAGCCACCTGACTCTCTGAGATTTTTAGGCCAATTTCTTTTCTGTCGAGCCAAGTTGCTCTGCTTTGCAAAGCAACTTGGCTCAACCCACTAGAGCTGCCCGGCTCTAGTTTGAGCTAGAGCCGGGTGGCTCTAGACTACAGCCATGCGGCTCTAGCAAGAGCCGGGCCGAAATTCTCGAAAATCCGACGCTCACCCTAAACCCTAACAATCACTCGTCGTGGGTTTTGGATCGAGGATAGCTTGGTTTTTTAGGACGTTTGAGATATTCCGGGTGACATTCCGGTCGTTTTCAAGTCCGATTTCAGTCTGTTTGTTCCACATGTAATACAGGAATTCTCATCATAGAGGTCAGAAAAACCCGGTGCTTACAACTACCATTTTTTATAGAATCTTTTTTATTGACTTGTTGGCGGCTTCTATCGCTCCATTTGCTTGCAGGTGATACGAAGATGATCTATGATGTTCAACTCCATTTTCTTGAAACAATTGTGTTGTTGCCCCTACTATAGTCCATTCTCGGTCATAATATGATGTGGGATTTCATACTGTGCAAAGATGTTCTTCTATATGAACTTAGTAATTTTCTTGGTTGTAATACCCGTGAAGGATTCGACCTCTACCCATTTTGAGAAGTAGTCAACAGCCACGACTATAAAGCGATGCCCATTTGACACAGGCGGCCATATTTCTCCAATGATGTCTATCTCACAAGCAGCAAATGGCCATGGAGTTAACGATATCTAAAGTTTGAGTGGAGGGAGATGATTGATACATCCGTACACTTGGCATTCATGGCATCTTTTCACTTCTTCAATACAATCGGCTTGTAAGGTAAGCCAAAAGTAACCTTGCTTTAATACTTTCTTGGCCAGGGCAAACCCATTCATGTGCGGTTCGCAGGCTCCCGCATGGATCTGTCTCATGACCTTCTTTGCTTCTTCTTCTGTTAAACATTTGAGGAGTCAGCCATTGGCGGTTCTCTTGAAGAGCTGATTCTCGAATATTCTGGAATGTGCTGCCAACTTCTGAAGAGAGATCTTATCTGCTCCGCTGGCATCTTCGGGGTATTCCCCATTCTGAATGAACTGCAAGATATCATGATACCAAGGGTGTTCTTCCACTGTTGCTACGACATTAGATGATAGATAACAAGGGTTTTGTGCAGTTTCTAGAATCACTGGCTGTATCGAATGCTTTCGGGGTTCTTCCCACATTGATGAGAGTGTAGCTAAGGAATCGACGATCTAATTCTCTTCCCTCGGGACATTTTTAAATTCACACTACCCAAATATTCTCACTTTCTCCCAAACCAACTCGAGATACGGCCGGAGTGATTCTTCTTTTATCTCCCAATCCCCGGTAATCTGTCAAATCACCAAAGTTGAGTCTCCAATAACCAACACTTTATGTGCCCCTAGTGTGATTAAGGCATCAATTCCAAAAAGGCAAGCTTCATATTCTTCTCCGTTATTAGTTACTGAGAAGTCAAGGCGTTTTGCCAGAGGGATGATTTCTCCACCAGGCATACCGATGATTACTCCCAGGCCTGCACCGTGTTTGTTCACAGCACCATCAAAATACATCACCCATCTGCTTGGATCTATCTCCACCACTATCAGCTGTTCATCTGGAAATTCCAAATTCTCTACATAGTCCAATTCTAGAGGCTGTTTTGCCAGGAATTCTGCTACAGCTCTTCCCTAGATCGTCTTCCTAGTTACATACTCAATATCAAATTCTAATAACAAGAGTAACCATCTTAATAATTTTCCGGCCAATGCAGGGGTTTGGCATAGGTACTTCATCGGGTCAACCTTAGCCACTGCCTGAACTTTATATGACAGGAAGTAATGCCTTAACTTTTTAGTAAGCCACACCATAGCAGTACAAGTCTTTTCCACCACAGTATAGCTGGTCTCGTAATCGAGCAGTTTCTTACTCAAGTTGTAGATTGCATGTTCACGCCCGTCTTCTTGCTCTTGAACTAACATTGCCCCTACTGAAGCATCTTCGAAAGCCAAGTACAGGATTAAAGGCTTATTCGGTATCGGAGGCTTTAGGACTGGTATATTCATCAAATAGGCCTTGATCCTATTAAAGGCTAACTAGCATTGATCGTTCCATTTCACTGGCTGATTCTTCTTCAGGAGTTTGAAGATGGGCTCATAGACTGTTGTTAATCTTGCGATGAATCGATTGACATACTACAGTGACCCTAAAAAATGACCTCACTTCCTTTTTTCTTTGGTGCAGCTGTGAGCGGACGACCTTTTCGAGGAAAAGAAATAAGCACGGTGAAGCGGACCAAGGGAAAATATTTTTGATTTAGCGAGATTTTTGGAAAACGGGTTTTGGTTATCTTGCTTTAGGGAAAACCATTCGTTTATTTATTTTGAAATTTGTTTTGTAAAAAATATTTTCCAATTTTATAGCTTAAAGACCTCGAAATCTCAATCTCGAGATCATTGACAGAGTCGCCACCGGGACCAGCTCATCCGGGAAATTCTGGTACAGCTCCCTACTGAGCGCAGACTACTGCACCTAATTCAGAGATTCAGGGTTCGGGCAACTTACCTACTTAACCTCAAGCTTGTAGTCGTTTATTATTTATAAAGTCATATTTATTCAATTTATTATCTTTCTCTAACCCAATTCGTTTCTTTTTATTAGCCCGATGCTCAAGCAGAATACATAAAATAAATTGCGGGAAATTAAACCATTCACACAAATATATAAAAGAATAATGGAGGCCGATTATACAACCAAATTGAATAAAATATAAAAACTCTCATCCTCACTTTTACAAACGCCTAAGTACATGAGGATCTAAAAATACAATCGCCTAAATACACGAATTAGTCTATTAAAATACAGCGAAAATAAAAAAGAATGCTGCAAAAAAAATTGGTTAGCACAAATCATATTATAAATACAAACAGGACTCAAATTAGGACAGAATAGGGATTTTAGGATTGAGAGCATGCATTTAGGGGGTAACCGGTTTGACCTGACAGGTCAGACTAGTTAGACCTGGAAATCGGTTTTGAAACACCCTGTGGATTTTTGTGCTGGAAAATCAATTTTTATAAACCATTTGGCTCACTTACATGCATATTTCCATTTTTATGGGTCGGTTATCCCGGAACTCAGGGTCCCGTTCGTGTGGGTTCCTAAATACACATTTCATCTAGGGTCCAAAATACAATAAACACACTAAAAATATTTGTGAAAATATTATTTTACTTATTTTCAATATTTTTCGGGGATTTTATAGGATCTGGGGGTCCGCTAATGCTAGACTATGGATCCGAATCGGATGAAACGACCCCGAAACTCAGAAAATAAAACCTCGGTAAATATTGAAAACCCCGATATCCGTACATACAATAGCCAGAAAATCAAAATACAAACACATACGAATGATTCTGGGCTGAAAATGATCACAACAGGAAAATCAAAATGGAAAACGGGCTGTTTCGGCCGATTGGGACAGATCGGGTATCTGTCCCTAAGCAACAGAGTCGGCCGACTCTGCGTTAGAGTCGGCCGGCTCTGTTCTTTAGAAGCACAGCCGGCCAGCTGTGTTCATGAGGAACACAGCCGTACGGCTGTGACGAGCAGCACCGATTCCTGATTTTGGCAAAAATAGCAGGAACTCATGGAAAATCAATGCAGACAAGTTTTAGGGCCTCTCAGAGTTTACCTAGATTGTTGTTTGGATGTTTTGAGCGTCAAGAAATGGATTGAAAGCTTAGGAATGTGCACTGGAACTCAATCAGCCGAATCCTTTAATAGCCCAAAACGATCCGAAACCAGGCTGAAATGATCCATAAACAAAGAAAAGAGATTGTTGGCTATGTTGTTAATGCTTAAGGATTGATTTAGGGTTAGATAAGAGTGTTTATGGGATTAGTTTGGGGTAATTCTCTCGGTTTTTCCTCTTCCTCTTTTCTTTCTCTCCTTCTGCCTTTCTTTTTTTTTTTTTTTTTTGTTTCTTGCTTGAGAACCCAAAATTCCCCCTCTCTCTCTCATTTTCTCTCTTTTATTTGCCTCCCCCTCTCTTCTCTCGTTCCATCAATCAGCAGACTGAAAATCTGCCAAAACTCTTGCCTGTCAATGTTGGAGATTGTGCCCTAAGGCCAATATTGGATTATGTAATTTGACTTCTAAGATTAATCTAATGTAGATTAATATTGTCATTTATGTTTGTATGTTAGCATTTATGATAAGTATCCATGAATAAATCGTGTTATTCTAAATATCCCTAGTCGATTGTTATTATGGGAATAATAACAAACTAAGACTAGTGTGAGTGATAATGGATATTCATAAGATGAATATAGTGTATACAGATACAGATTATACTCACGGGTAATATGTTGGAGAACATGTTACTGGAGACCCACTATGAGATCAAGTTCATGGTCATGTGTCACAACTGATCTTGATTATAGTAGTGTCATTCGCTGATTCCTTTGACCTGAGGTCACCATGGATTCCGGGATGAATTCATGCTGTGCTTTGACGCAGTCAAACGCTGCTTGTAACAGAGTAGTTATAAAGGCTGTGGTTGGGTACAATATGACTCATGCTTAGGGATGTGAGTGACAGATATGGGATTTTGTCCCTCTCTAACAAGAGAGCGATATCACTGGGCCCCTCGATAAGTAAGACTGTTAAATGCATGGCCGTGCTCAAATAATTGATAAGAGTATCAATTGATTTGTCTGAACAGTTTACTTTGAGATCGAGAAAGCATATGATTAATTTATATAAGATTGACAAGTGTACCATGTCTTATAATTAGTCATGATATCAAGAGACAAAAGGGAATATGACACATTCTATAAGTAGGTTTATTGGATTATACCAATCATATGAATTGGGTAGTCATAATGGCTTGCTAGAGTCCGCTTATGACTTATGAGGGCATTATGGTAATTTCCTCATTGCCAATTTATATGATCCTACGGGGTCACACACAAAGAGCAAAATGAGATTCACTTAATTCGGGGATAAATCATTATGAGATAATGATTTATTATTGATGAGAAATTAAATATATATAAAGATATATATTTACATGTATATGTATATACACATGAACATATTAATAAGATTAATATATTTATGGCATAAAGTATGCTATATATATATATATGTATATTATAATTATATTATATGGTGATATAATTAATTATAATATACATTTACGTATATGTGTATATATATATATGCATGTATGTATGTAAATATTAATAAGATTAATATAGCATAAAGTATGCTAATTATATTATATGGAGATATAATTAATTTTACATACATATGTGTATATGATGGAGAATTGACTAAGTTTAATATTAATTGAGAATTAATAAAACTTATGGGGGCTAATTTATAATTATAATTAAATATAGTATTTAATTACAATTATAAGTTAATAATAAAAGGAAAAACCCTAGCCTACAAATAGAGAAGTTTTTTCGGCAGCCAAACTAAGGGAATAGTAGCAGCCCCATTTTTCTCCAAAAAAATGGCCGAAAATTGTTTTGGCCAAAAAGTGAAAAATATCAATTTTTCACCTTCTCATTCGAAGAACTGTTCTACGATCCCGGCGCTAGCACGCGGTGAGTCAATTGCTCGGTGTGGATCAACTGTAGAGGGAATCTGCTTTGGTTCCTTTGATTCAAAACCTACAAAGAATTAAGAGGTAATTCTTTAACCCTCCTTCCAATTCAATGCAATATACATGGATCCTTGTGGGGATTAATCCGTTTTCTTTCCGCTGCGTATTTTTTTTATGCGATTAATTCCCAACAGTGGTATCAGAGCCACTTGTATTTTGATTGAATTGGATTTATGTTTTGATTGGATCAAAATTGCATGTTAGGGTTTGTATGATTTTGATTGGATCAAAATTGTTGTTAGGAGTTTGTATGTTTTATTTAGGGTTCTATGTTATTGTGAATAACAAAATAAAATTTGATTTTATTGATTAATCATTGTGAATGATTTTATGTTAATGATTTGGAATGTTTAAGGGGTTTTTGGAATCATGAATTTGATTCATGGGTTTTTATTGAAATTGTTTCAATTCAATTTAATTAAAAAAAAAAAAAAAAAAAAAAGAAATGCTACAGTTCGTATTCTGGGCATAATGCCCAGAATACTAATTGCAATTGCAAATTGCAATTGCAACTTGCAATTGCAATTTGCAATTGCCGTGCTGCGTAAGCAGCATGCTGCTTACGCAGCATGGGCTGCGCGCAGTATGCGCAGCCCGTCGAGCCTGCTGTCCGACAGTTTTAAACCCTTTTTCGTTTTAAGTGTGGAAAATTATTTTCTGCATATTTCCGAATTTTTCCAAATTAATTAATTCTAAATACAATGTGATTGTATTTTACCACTTTGAACCCTAAATATTTTTAGATATAAAATTATTGTTGATAATTTATGCATGGTGTTATGGTATGGTTTTGGACCCCGTGGATGCTTTATTTTATTTATTATGGTTTTATATAAATACGACCTGCGAGTCGTTTGTATTTATGTAAATTTTAATTTTAATTTTACTAGATAAATTGTATAGGATGCAATTTATGATATGTAAAATTTATTTTACTAGAAAAATTGTATAGGTTGCAATTTTTTGTAAAATATAAATCCATGAGATGGTGCTTAGAAGCAAAGACGTGGAGGCGGATCCAAGAGGCGGTGCAATGACCATGTGATGGATGCTACCACCTAGGATATGACCTTGTTGATTTTCATATTGGCCTATGAAAATCAATGTAGATTTAAACCATACCATAACACGGTTCGAGTCATATGCATGTTTTATTTTATTTAGATGCCATGTGATGCCATGCTAGATATTCTATATGCATGCTAGACAATTGTATGCCATAAGATGCCATGCTAATTAATATTAACAAAAGTATGATTAATATTAATGCCATGAAATTGTATATGATACAATTAACTCACAGGATTTAATAAACCCTAAATAAACTTATGAAGTTTATATTTGCCACCCAATTACGTATAACACTAGTCAAGTACTATGTTCGCATCATGGTAGCCACGCCAAAGCGGGTACGCATGTTGTGACCTTAGCGAAGCGATAATATGAGAAATGGTGATTCTCATTGTGTTGTAATTGGTTTAACAAAGGGTTAATCAAAACGGTGTTTGAGCCCGAGGCAAAGATGAGATGAGTAACATACAATTAAATATGATATATGATATCATGCATCTCATAAATTAGAAGAGTTGCATAATGATGCAATTGGCAAAGAAGTGCACATCCAAAATATGTTTAAATGGTTTAAAGCATGATTTTGAGTCTTTGCCTACCGAAATTATATTTAATCATAGGGACATGCCAAAGCAGTGCTATGGTTAAGTATGGATTTTGGATCTTCACCCACTTAAATATTTTAAAGGGTTTTATAATTTAAGTGGGAGCATTTAAATAAAAATCTTTACACGCTTTATTATAGTTATGATTGCTATTACCATGATCTCGATTGTTATTGAACTTTGAGAATTGTTCTCAAATCAAAAGGAATCATATGTTCTCAATAATCCTTTTGCCCAATGAACCACTAGCAATTGTAACATGAGTATAAAAGATGCTTACTTGAAGCATCGAAGGGACTCTGTTTAAAATTAATTATCTTACACTTGCCACCAATTCTTCCGCACGTGGAATTTTTACTTGAGATATATGATACATCACAAATGGAAATGTTCCATCAGTTAGTGAGCAAGAAAAGATAAGTGTTTGAGGCAACATTTTCTCATTGGCCTCCAAAAGGCATTAAGATGTGATCTTGAATTCATTAATTGATAGTCATTGGTGATGAACTATCATTTGAATGACATGGAGAAAATTATGAATTAGTTGCATAGGATGCAAAAGAATGTTAAGTTATCCATAAAGGATAAGCCCGCCTCGAATTGTGTGCTTAAGGTTCAAAAGGAAAAGGATAAAAGGAAGGTCGAAAAGCATAAAGACCGAAAGGTTCGGGTGAAACATGTTTTAAAGACCAAAGCTGTTGGCATAGAGAGATCTCCAAAAGAAGGATGTTGCCATTTCTAGAATGAATCATTCATTAGAATGAAAATAGCAAACTTTGTTTGGAGAACTATGAGAAGATGAAAGGCAGTAAGACTGCTACCTTAAGTATTTATCAATTATTCTACTTTTGTTTCTATATCAAAGGTATTAGATACCGTGGTGGATTTCATATTAGTAGAATATGAAGAATCTCAACTTAAGTAGAAACCTTATGAAGGTGAAAGGTAGAATACGAATAGGCAAGAGTAGCAAAGGTTGTTACTTGGAAGTTATGAACTTCTGGTTAAAAGTTATGAACTTTTACATAAAAGTTATGAACTTTGGTTAAAGGTTATGAACTTTTACATGTAAGTTATGAACTCTTGTTGCCTATTGGGCTCGTTGTTTTGAGTGAACAAATGTTGTTTATTTTATAATTGTGAATTATAAACTTAATAAAGACATGATTATGAAATATAGATTTACATAATTGTCTTTATATGTGGAGCCCATCCGTAACATAAATACTGTAAGGATCGAATCAAACGGTTTGATTCAACCTATTTTGGCAGTGTCGTCTTGGAGACATAAGCAAAGTCGCATTTTGAAACTCCATAAGAATGGACTTTTGGATTCATGAGATTATGAATCATCTTGAATCATGCGAATGTTGTTTATTATAAAAGATGACAAAAGTGGTTCTTCGCTAAAAGTAGTTAAAGAATAATCGATTTATTAAGCATTATACATGTGGATGTATATGAATTATAAATCAACTGCTAAAGAAGGTTTTAATACTTCATTACCTTTATGGAACTTTTCACTAGATAAGAGTATCAAATGAAACACGAGTTTGGAACTTTTGAAGTGTTCAAAAGCTTGTAAAAGGAGTATGAAGTATCTTGACATGATTGTAAAGTCACTTAGATATGATCCAAGTGGTGAACATTTGAGTCAAGATTTTGACAATCATCTTAGAGATTGTGGGACTGTCTCACAATTAACTCCTCCAATTACGCCACAAAGGAAGTTGTGTCGAAAAGGGAGTAGTCGAACTCTATACAGATATAGTTCAATCTATGATGAAGTCAAGTTGATCATCGTTTTCTCAAGAATATGCCATTAAAGCAGCTGTGTATATTGTTCCGTCTAAAACAATTCATGAATCAACATATGAGATATGGTTGGGTAAGAGACCCAAGTTGTTTCATTGAATAAGTTTAGGGCTGTAAAGCTTATTTCGAATAAGTTGGCACCTAAATTTAAATGTCGTATTGTGGATTACTCAAAAAGGAAAGTAGGAGTTGTTACTCCTGTGTTTCTTTGGGATACAAAGTAGTTGTAGCTAGAAATGGTTTCCCCTTGAAGAGGGAGTTAATTTCTAGAAGAGTTAGTGGGAGTAAAGTACACCTACAAAACTCGTAATTCACAAAGTGACATTAACGTTGAAGAGGAACATGGAAATGGTTTCATGATCATTGTTGAAATTACACAAGTCCAATGAAAGTCTAGTAGAATACGACATGAATAGGAGAGATATGGATTTCTCAAAATCATGATGTAGTTTTACTAGATTGGAATAAGTCTTCTTTTATGAAGAAGCAATGTTAGATTTTGAATCTAATAAGTGACTTGATGCTACAAAGGTTGAAGATAAGTCCATGTCTGACAATCAAAGTATAGACTTTGATAAATCTTTTAGAAGATGTATATGCAATGGTTGCAAATGAGTCTTCAAATTGAAAACCGACATGAATGGTGATCTTCAAACTTATAAAGCACGACTAGTGACAAAAGGGGTTATAAACAAATTCATAGTAGTGACTATGAGGATACGAACAAATTCATAGTAGGACTATGATGAAATCCTCCTTCATCATTAATCATGATCAAGTCATATTGAGTTCTTGTTGCCATATCCGCATAATATGATTATAAAATATGGCAAATGGATATCAAAATCTGTTTTCTACGTGAAAACATGATTGAGGATGTGTACGTGACACAACCCAAAGTTTTGAGCATCCAAAGAATTTAAGTAGCGTATGCAAGTTTCAAAGATTCTTATAAGAATCAAAACATGCATCAAATAGTTGGAGTCATAGTTTTGATAAAGAAATCAAATGGTTTGATTTTATCAAAAGGATGGTGAATCTTGTGTTTCAAAAGGATTAGTGGGAGCATATCGGCATCCTAATGCTATATGTGGATGACATATTGCTTGTTGGAAATAACATTCTTACCTTGCAAGAAGTAAAATCTTGGCTAAGAAAGTAATTTCAGTTAATGTTTTAAGCATGACTGCCTGTATTCTTGAAATTGGAATCTATACAGATAGATCTAAAAGAATGTTTTGGCTTAAGTCAAAGCATTGAAAGCGTTCAATATAAAAGACTTAATAGAAGCTTGCTTATGATAACTGTGTAAATAGTTGCACATATACAACTGATTGCAATTAGTTGCAATATATCAGTCGAGATCTAGTATTCTCTTAAAAAGAGATGTTATGATTTTGAAAGGTTCAAAATAAAACGATATAGCTAAATATCTATAATAGTCGTCAAAGTATATTGTTACATATGATGTAAAGGAAATTTTGGATGAAGAAGTTCATCACAAAATGTTGTGTTTTGTTCTAAGCATTGCTTATCCTGTGAGACTATTGTAGGGACAATAGTTCAATGCGTAAGAACCTTGTATGACACAAGCATATACTTAGGCGTTTTTTCACTAATTTAGAGAGGCTGTCTCTAGAGAGAGAGTGAAAATGTGTAAAGTAACAACGGAAGCGAAAATTAATAATTCACTGACAAAGACTCCTGCACAAGTGAATACATGAAAGTCATGTAGGTCAATGGGTATAAGATACATGTATGATTGGCCATAGTGCAAGTGGGAGATTGTTGGAGATTGTGCCCTAAGGCCAATATTGGATTATGTAATTTGACTTCTAAGATTAATCTAATGTAGATTAATATTGTCATTTATGTTTGTATGTTAGCATTTATGATAAGTATCCATGAATAAATCGTGTTATTCTAAATATCCCTAGTCGATTGTTATTATGGGAATAATAACAAACTAAGACTAGTGTGAGTGATAATGGATATTCATAAGATGAATATAGTGTATACAGATACAGATTATACTCACGGGTAATATGTTGGAGAACATGTTACTGGAGACCCACTATGAGATCAAGTTCATGGTCATGTGTCACAACTGATCTTGATTATAGTAGTGTCATTCGCTGATTCCTTTGACCTGAGGTCACCATGGATTCTGGGATGAATTCATGCTGTGCTTTGACGCAGTCAAACGCTGCTTGTAACAGAGTAGTTATAAAGGCTGTGGTTGGGTACAATATGACTCATGCTTAGGGATGTGAGTGACAGATATGGGATTTTGTCCCTCTCTAACAAGAGAGCGATATCACTGGGCCCCTCGATAAGTAAGACTGTTAAATGCATGGCCGTGCTCAAATAATTGATAAGAGTATCAATTGATTTGTCTGAACAGTTTACTTTGAGATCGAGAAAGCATATGATTAATTTATATAAGATTGACAAGTGTACCATGTCTTATAATTAGTCATGATATCAAGAGACAAAAGGGAATATGACACATTCTATAAGTAGGTTTATTGGATTATACCAATCATATGAATTGGGTAGTCATAATGGCTTGCTAGAGTCCGCTTATGACTTATGAGGGCATTATGGTAATTTCCTCATTGCCAATTTATATGATCCTACGGGGTCACACACAAAGAGCAAAATGAGATTCACTTAATTCGGGGATAAATCATTATGAGATAATGATTTATTATTGATGAGAAATTAAATATATATAAAGATATATATTTACATGTATATGTATATACACATGAACATATTAATAAGATTAATATATTTATGGCATAAAGTATGCTATATATATATATATGTATATTATAATTATATTATATGGTGATATAATTAATTATAATATACATTTACGTATATGTGTATATATATATATGCATGTATGTATGTAAATATTAATAAGATTAATATAGCATAAAGTATGCTAATTATATTATATGGAGATATAATTAATTTTACATACATATGTGTATATGATGGAGAATTGACTAAGTTTAATATTAATTGAGAATTAATAAAACTTATGGGGGCTAATTTATAATTATAATTAAATATAGTATTTAATTACAATTATAAGTTAATAATAAAAGGAAAAACCCTAGCCTACAAATAGAGAAGTTTTTTCGGCAGCCAAACTAAGGGAATAGTAGCAGCCCCATTTTTCTCCAAAAAAATGGCCGAAAATTGTTTTGGCCAAAAAGTGAAAAATATCAATTTTTCACCTTCTCATTCGAAGAACTGTTCTACGATCCCGGCGCTAGCACGCGGTGAGTCAATTGCTCGGTGTGGATCAACTGTAGAGGGAATCTGCTTTGGTTCCTTTGATTCAAAACCTACAAAGAATTAAGAGGTAATTCTTTAACCCTCCTTCCAATTCAATGCAATATACATGGATCCTTGTGGGGATTAATCCGTTTTCTTTCCGCTGCGTATTTTTTTTATGCGATTAATTCCCAACAGTCAAGACAAGTTGCTCTGCTTTACAAAGCAACTATTCTTGACCACTAGAGCCGGCCGGCTCTAGTTGGCACTAAAGCCGTACGGCTCTATTTAGAGTCGACTGGCTCTGGTTCAACAAACTAGAGCTGTCTGGTTCAACCAAGAGTCAGGGCAGAATTTTGAAAAGTTAGACATACAGACCAAACCCTAGGAATGATTCAAGAGACCTTTTCGAGGCTTCAGATCGTGGGTAGCCTAGTTTTCATGTCGTCTGAGATTCCCCAGGCAGCATTTCGGTCGCTTTCAAGTCCCGTTCGAGCCCGTCCGGTCCACAGGTAATTAGGGAATTCTCATCACTGAGATCGAGAAAAAACCCATGCTCATAGGCTGCCCCTCGCGGGATCACAATCGGATCATCGTGGGCTCTAAAGCTTAGATCGAGTTTGGTCTCGCGACTGGGAGTGTGATGAGGAAGGAAAAGGAAACATACCTGGCATTCCTTACTGGAGGTGCCGACCGTGGTTCCAAGTCGACTCACTGCGGGGGAGTACGCCCAATATGTTGGTCACTGTAATGGAGCATGCCCGTAGTATTGGCTCACTGTGGTGGAGCGCGCCCGTGATGTTGGCTCACTGTGGTGGAGCGCGCCCGTAAAGTTGGCTCTCTATGGCAGAGCATGTCCGTAAAGAGATTCAATTCTTTTCCGTATGGTGGAGTATTGCATGTACCGCTCTTCCTTCTCCTTTCAATGCGAGAAGGCTGAATAAAACTTACTATCTCTCCTATGTAATGAAGAGGCAGCACAAACTTGGAGTTTTTCTCCGTCTAGTGGAGTTCCCTTGAAATTGACGTCAAGTAGCATATTTATTTCTTGATCGATAATTTTTTAAACAAAAATTTTTTCCCCCTCGATTAAGAATAAATACGATTGAATTGTTTTGCCCCCAGATACCTGTTAAAGGCAAGTGAATCCTTTAATATATATTTCTTCCCTGTCTATGTGATGACAAGGTTGAAATAAGAGATGATGTATTGTCTCCCTCTGTGTGATGAAGAAGCAGCACGAAGTTGATGTTGTCTTGCCCCCAGATCCCTGTTAGAGGCAAGAGATTCTTCAATAGGCATTTCTTTCCTGTCCATGTGACGACAGGATTAAAATGAAAGCTGATGTACTGTCCCCCTCTGTGTGGCTAAGAAGCAGTATGTGGTTGATGTTGTCCTGCCCCCAGATCCCTGTTAAAGGCAAGAGATTCTTCAATAGGCATTTCTTCCTTGCCCATGTGACGACAAGGTTGAAATGAGTTTTCTTCCTCTTCTATGCGGTGAAAATAAGAGATGTACTGTCCCTTCCTCTGTGATGAAGAGATAGCACGAGATGGTTGTTGTCTTGCCCCCAAGTCCCTGTTAAAGGCAAGAAACTCCTTCAATAGGCATTTCTTCCCTGCCCATGTGATGACAAGGTTGAAATACATGTTCTTCCTCTCCTATATGACAAAAAGGTCGAACGAGCTGGTCTGTTGTTCTGCCCCCAGATACCTGTTAAAGGCGAGAAGTTCTTCAACAGAGATTCTTCCCTGTCTATGTGGCGACAAGGTCGAAATAACAGATGCGCTGTCCCTTCTATATGGCAAAGAAGTAGCACGAGCTTGGTTGTTGTCTTACCCCCAGATCCCTGTTAAAGGTATGAAACTCCTTCAATAGGCATTTCTTCCCTGCCCATGTGATGACAAGGTTGAAATGGGTGTGGTGGAGCACCAAGTAATAAGTTGATCCTCCGTGTGGTGGAGTTCCCGTAAAGATTGATATAAGATTGTTTTGCCCCCAGAATCTATTAAAGGCAAGAAATACCCTTCTTGGGATTATATTGGCGTGAACGAATATTATGATAATTATAGAAATTTTTCATACCTGAGGTTTTGGAGCCGTTGGGCTCCGATTTACGTGTTGTGACTCTGGGTTAGGCCTTTCTGAATTGGGAAGGATCTCTTCTCGAGATGACCCCTTCAATCAAAGAGAAACATGGTTGAGGTGGTTTGATGCATGTATGTGTGAATGCGTGCATGATTCATGTGCACATGTATGTGTCATGATGCTTTTGATAATACGTTTGGTATCTTCACTATGCTGGGGAGATGAATTTGTGACTCCTGATGGCCTCATGTGGGGACTGTTCCCATCGGATGACTTTGCCTAGGATTTTGATTCATTAGGGATCGTTTTGGCTGAGAACTCAGCTGGGGAGTATTCTGATCCATTTAATCTCGCTTAGAGATCTGTTGGAGATTCTGATCTAGTGAAAAGAATCTTAGCTGGGAACCCGTTGGGGATATTGTTGGAGACTCTGTGGCGGACCTTGCCGGGGATCATTCTACCAAGGATGATCATAATGGGGATGGTACAACTGAGCCGGTAGTTGCCATTTGTAGTGACAATTTCATTGATGCCACCGTGGGTTTGGATGCAATGACCTATTGATGGGTGTTTATATGCAATGGCACAATGCATACAATATGAACATCTAAGTAGAAAATCAAACATGCCTAGTATCCTTATAATGACATCAGAATGAATGCGATAGGAAACTCAAAAGTGACACTACCTTTATATGTCACTCTCTTCTTGTTACCAACACATCCTTTCAGTTTTCCGTGTTGGAGATTCTCTCGCTGAAGATCGTTATCGTTTTTTTTATGAACGATGGCCAAGTCTATAAGAGTGCGCCAGCCAAGTGGATGTCTTAGCACTGGGTTGTCTTGGGATTGGAGGATGCGCCTTGACAATTCCGCCGGGATCATGATAGGATTGTCCTTGATGATGTTTCATGATTTATCTTTTGCCTACCCCCAAGTGTTGGAGGTTTGGGGTTGGATGTGAAATGCTTCATTAAGTCTAGTTTGCTGTGTGCTATAGCTTGAACATGGACATTTACATGCAATGGCATAACACATGCATATTGAACATCAAAACAAAATATAAAATATCTATGACATGATGAATGTAAATGCATTAGGAAATTCCAACCATGGCTTTAGGGCGGATAATCTGAGATGGGATCAATTAACCACTGGATTCTCCTAAGGTAAGAGGTTGTATTCATGTCTTCAATTCACCCCAGATTCCAATTCACACATGATTGCCAAAGATGGACACAGCTTTTAGTCCTTCAAGGTGTGGCTTGATTTAGAATGACTTGAGTTAATTGTGGTTTTCCTTTGTCCGTGAACCACAATAACCCTAGAGCAATGCACACCATGGCTAGGAAATGAAAGAACCACTGGTAAGTAGTCACTTCAATTGCAGCTGAAGACTGAGTTCTTGAAATGGTTGGTAAATGCAACTTTCCCCTGAATATTAGCATAGCAGGCTTTGCAAGTCTTTCTATTGATGGGAACATCCTATTCATGATTGTTGAAAGGTTTATAAAACCTGGTTGCTCCAACACTGTTGGTGAAGTTCACAGGGTAGATGTCAGTCTCCTCTTCTTCCTAGCACATTTTTGCTCAACAGAACCATCTCGTGCTGGGTTGAGTCCAGCATAGGCTATAGTGTGGATTTTGCTGGACGAGAACAGTGGTCACTTAGGAGTTCCATCAATAGTTGCTTGAGCAGTGGCAAACTCTAGCTCAATTGAAGCAGGCTTATATTCAAATCCTCTCTCGGTCATGAAATCAAGGCCTTTCCTGTCAGTCTGAGGTTACAAAATATTTGGTCTGAGGGTTTAGGTTGAAGAGAAGTGGCATGGGATAGAAAAAGAATTCCCAATCTGGTACAGGTTGATGATAAACAAAGATTGATTGAGTCAGTACTTTGTCATATACTCTGGTTACCTTTTTTTTTATAACGAGATGTTGTGAATATGAAACAACATTGGGGTTCAATTTCTTGTTAGAATCCATTGATGGCGGAAAATGAGGCTTCAGACGGTCAGTTCAAGGAATAGGGTGAAAAGAGGTTTTGTCAAATAGGAGTAGGTGGTTTAGGTGGTAAACGGAAGACAAAGGGTGTTGAAGGTGTGGAAGAAATTGGAAAAGGAAAGGGGAAGAACTTTGGTTTTGAAGACAGGAAAGTCCAAATCTCTCACAGATAGGAGGGAAGGATCTGACAATGATGAGAGCTGAAAATTACTCTTTAATGCTATAAGACATTCCAGTGTTAGTTATGGTGGCCATGCATGAGAGAAAGAAAGACTCCTGTCTGCACCAATCCCTCTTTTGTATGTTCTCTTCTCTCTTTTTTTTAAGCCCCCAACTAGTCACTGCCTCGACTTCAGTACCATTACCTCGTTCTCGTTAGATTAGACCTTGTAGCTCTTCATCATATTCCTCTCCCTGGGAAGATTGAGGAATCCCTATGGTGGTCCCCTTGCTCACCACCGATCACCCGTTAGAGGCAGACGGCACCCTCAATTTTCCTTCATCGACCAGCTTCTGGATCTTCCTTCGCAGACCGGCACATTCATTAGTCCGGTGGCCTACTATCATATAATAGCTACAGTAGTTATTCTTTTGTTCTGGTGTTGGCACCATGTTTGGTCTGACACTCTGCAACAGGCCCATCTTTCTACAAATGGCAAATAGTCTGGTCACTGAACGAGGCCCAAAGGATGCGACTGCCCATTTGTCTTCGGGAAGCAAACTCTGGATTTGTCGTGAAACAGAGTCAATGTTGGCATTGGCCTCTATAGGTCCTTTCAGTTTTCCTTCATTGGACGACCCTGATAAGCCCAAATTTTGGTGAGAGGACCTTAAAGGAGTATCAGCAATTTTGGCATTCTGCTCCTTATCAATGCCAACATTGGAGTCCGTGCTCATCATATCCCTTATTTTCCCTTCGAGTTCTACCACCCGGGTTTCCAACTCAGAGCATCTCACTGTCAGCTTCTCTACTCTATCATGATCATCCCCTAGCATTTCTCTCAACATTGACTGTCTCCCGAAATTAGGGTGAAGTGACATAGTCTTCCACCATATCTGCTATGGCGTTGACTTTCTGTGGGCTGGCCATTCTTAAGGTCCTTTCCCCTGATGAGAGCACTTTTCAGTGTCGGCTGGTGTATGCATGGCAGATACCAAACAGGGAACTATGTATGCATGAATATGCGTGATGTGATATGCACATGCATAGATGGTGAGTTGCACACATGATGTCATGTAATGCCATGTCATGTTATACTACTCGAAACCGACCAAATGTATGCAATGTCATGAACAGAAACACATGAATGTCATGGATGCTGTTAGGGATAATGCATGATAAAGTAAGGCGTGGTGTATAAATATACACCACAGGGATAAAATGACACACAGGGGTGTCCACGGATCGAAGCAAATATAATTGCAATAGGGTGCATAGTTATGCCCCTGGGGAAGAACGACACAACTGGGGTGTCCACGGATCGAAGCAAGTAGTACTTGCAATAGGGTGCATAGTTATGCCCCTGGGAAGAACGACACACTGGGGTGTCCACGGGTCGAAGCAAGACATTGCTTGCAAGGAGAGTTGTGATGGGGTGCCTAGTTATGCCCCCGAGAAGAATGACACACTCAGGTGTCCACGGGGTCGAAGCAAGACATTACTTGCGAGGGAAGTTAAGATGGGGTGCATAGTTATGCCCCTGGGGAAGAACGACACAACTGGGGTGTCCACGGGTCGAAGCAAGACATTGCTTGCGAGGGAAGTTGAGATAGGGTGCATAGTTATGCCCCCAGGAAGAACGACACATTGGGGTGTCCACCGGTTGAAGCAAGACATTGCTTACAAGGGAAGTTGAGATAGGGTGCATAGTTATGCCCCTGGGAAGAACGACACATTGGGGTGTCCACGGGTCAAAGCAAGACATTGCTTGTGAGGGAAGTTGAGATAGGGTGCATAGTTATGCCCCTGGGAAGAATGACACAATGGGCTATCCATGGGTCAAAGCAAGACATTGCTTGTGAGGGAAGTTGAGATAGGGTGCATAGTTATGCCCCTGGGAAGAACGACACACTAGGGTGTCCACAGGTCGAAGCAAGACATTGCTTGCAAGGGAAGTTGAGATAGGGTGCATAGTTATGCCCCTGGGAAGAACGACACACTGGGGTGTCCACGGGTCGAATCAAGACATTGCTTGTGAGGGAAGTTGAGATAGGGTGCATAGTTATTCCCCTGGGAAGAACGACACACTGGGGTGTCCATGGGTCGAAGCAAGACATTACTTGCGAGGGAAGTTAAATGCTATGGTGGCGTGTATGCGCATAATGACCTAACATAATCTTCAGCACTCAAGGAGTACCTTGGATGATGAAACATGATATGAGGTGAGACAGAATAAAGTGCTTGACATGCGAATGGCTTTTCGGCACTCAAAGAGCACCTTGGGCTTTTATGTGATCAAATGATATGAGATAACATGCTTGGCACGCGGACTGAGTTTCGGCGCTCGGGGAACGCTTTATGTTTATGTATAAATGAGAGGCATGATCATGGGTTGATGTAGACAAACGATGTTAGACTGATGGAAACATGAATGAGTATGACTTTTTTATTATTATTATTTATTTTGGACGTTCCGCAGATGCCCCAATGCTATACAAAAAGGCAATGCAGACAGTTCGCTTGTGCACCGACACGCGGGTGTAGGTTCGGTGCCTTTGGAGCTCTTAGTGGGGATTAAGAAATGGTCTCACGTGGCCGACACACGAACAGAGTTCTGATGCTTTTGAGGCATCTAACATGAAATGATGTGACAGACAAGTCATGTGTAACTTGAGGCACGGACAAAAGTTTGGCATTCATGAAATGCCTTACATGGTTTAGTAATGTCATGATATGCTCCTTTATATATGTAGTAATTGCGTATTGATTAAATACCCTGGATGATTTGATAATGTTATGAACAATCCAATGTGGATTCCGACATACAAGCAAGATCTTGGTACCCCTGTGGCACCAATGATGGATGGATGAGATATTGTGCAATGTTTTTCACGTGACTACCCACATGAAAACAGATCTAGGACCGTTTTGGTCTCTGTGAGCGGACGACGCATTTTCGACGGGACGCGAGACTCCTTTTCGGAACGGGTGCCTCGATCTCGGGCGGGCCCCTCCCTCGTGTGGGGTTTTTATGAATGAAAATCGGTTTTGGAAAAAATAAATATAATTAGTGCATAAAAGAACCGAGACCTAAGTCTCGATGAATATTGTAGAGTCGCCACCCGGCTCAGCTCAACCGGGAAATTCTTATGTAGCTGAACCGGACGAACGGTCACTACACTATCCAGAGATTCGGGTCCGGACAAGTCCCTTATTTCGTGTCTAATTAAAATAAATATTGCCAATGTTCTCGAATGGTATTTCAAAATCTAAAGCCAATTTTATTGAATATAAAAGGCATACAGCACGCATACAAAATATTTAGTACAAAAATAAGGAAAAGAATTGGCTTACAACCAAATCGAATGGAAAAATAAAAACTCTAGCCTCACTTGTACAATCTCCTATATACATGAGAATCTAGAAAAATACAACCGCCTAGGATACACGATTAATTCTATTAAAATACAAATAAAATTAAAAATAAAAATAAATATAAATAAAAGCTGTAAAACAAAGGTTAGTACAATTTATACGGCACGCCACAATTAGGACTCAAATAGACAGAATTGGGAAATCAAGAATCGGGGGCATGCATTTAGGGGGTAACCGGGTTGGCTCGGCTAGCCGGTCCGATTAGACCTGGAAAACATTTTGAAATGCCCCAGTATTTTTGGTTTTATGGGAAAATCATTTTTGAAAACAATCTTACCTGTTTACATGCATTTATTTTTTTTTATATTTAAAGTGGGTCAGATTTCGGGAGAACCGGGTCTCCGTCGTTGAATTGTTCTAAATGCAATTTTACTGAAAATTGAACCTATGGCCGTGATGCACACAACAGAATTCAATTTGATGATTTTTGGGGTTTTCTAAATTTTTGGGATTTTTTGGAAATTTTTAGGGATTTTTTTATGATTTTTTATGGATTTTTTGAGAAATTTTTGGGTTTTGAAGGTGAAATTCTGATTCTGAGAACTAGAGTGGTACGACTGTAAATTACAGTCGTGCAAACTCAACTACAGTCGTACGACTGTAATTACAGTCGTACGACTGTAAATGCTGAAAATTCAAGATTTCACCAAAATCTTATTTAAAACAAGCTGAAAAGAAAATCACCTGGAAATCAACTACAGTCGTACGAC
This sequence comes from Euphorbia tirucalli, assembly GCA_039660915.1. NCBI lineage: Eukaryota > Viridiplantae > Streptophyta > Magnoliopsida > Malpighiales > Euphorbiaceae > Euphorbia > Euphorbia tirucalli. Next base: position 23,261,352 of record CM077639.1, read on the forward strand.
TGTTCATCAACTCAAGAACAGTGATCTCCAGAAACAAAAATGCAGAAAAACAGATAAAAATGCAGAAAAAGCACACCAATCACCCAAAAAGCTTGTAAAAGAGAAGGGAAAAAGGGTATTTACCTCTGTGGCATGCGTCCACCGTAGGATTGACCCCTGGCGTCGCTCCAATCCCCTAAAATTCGGACTTTTCTTCTTGAGTTAGGGTTTGAGATTTGGGTCCAGAGATTTCCAAATGCTGAGAGATTTTGATGAGGAGTTCCTCCTTTTCTTTTTGATTTTCTCTTCTCTTCTTTTCTCTTTTTTTCTCTTCTTCTTTTTCTCTCCTTTCTATCTGGTCCCTTTTTTGTTCTTTTTCCCCCCTTCTTCTGCTTTTTTTAGCTTTTGAGGTATGGGTTTGCTTACCTGCCGCGGTCTACAGTCGTGCCACTGTAAATTTTTTTTCTTTTTTTTTTCCGATTTTTTTTTCTTTCTTTCTCTTTTTTTTTTCTTTTTCTTTCTTTTTTTTTTAAGTAAAATTCTGGCGCCTACAGCTGCCCCTCGTGTGATCAAATTCACCACCTGAACTTAGTCTGAGATAGATGATGTGAATTTGAGAAACGCGATTCAAAGCGCCGCAGACACAGGAAAGAATCCGCCGTTGAAATAAGCCTGTATCAGGTCTAGGTTACCCGAGGTGATGCTGGGGAGGAAATAAGCCGATGTCAGGTTTAGATTACCCGAGGCAAAGCTGATGAGAAAATAAGCCAGTATCAGGTTTAGGTTACCCGAGGCCAAGTTGAGGAAGAAATAAGCCGATATCAGGTCTATGTTACCCGAGGCAAAGGTGAGTTTGAAGTGTGGGATTCAAATTGGTTTCAAAGATCTAGGATCTTATTTGAATCGATCTTCAAGGATCCGAAATATGGCTTGGGCGATTTTTCAAGGATTGGGAATCATGCTTGGAGAAGTTCAAGAATTCGAAATCTAGCTTGAATGAAATAAAGTGTTTGATGTAGAACTAAGCCGATACCGAGTCTAGGTTACCCGAGGCAAGAAAAGATGAATTACGGTTAAGCTGATATCGGGTTTATGTTACCCGGGGCAAAAAGGAGATGGATTATGGATTGGCTGATATCGGGTTTACGTTACCTGAGGCGAAAAGAGATGGATTATGGATTGGCCGATATCGGGTTTATGTTACCCGAGGCAAAAGAAGGTGAATTACGGTTAAGCCAATATCGGGTTTATGTTACCCAAGGCAAAGAGAGATGGATTATGGATTGGCCGATATCGGGTTTATTTTACTCGAGGCAAAAGAATGTGAAGTTTTGACGATTTGAGATCTTACTGGAATTGGGTGGACTTGAAATAATAAAAGGTTCAAGGATCTGAAACCATGCTTGAACATAATGGAGTTCAAGGGTTTAAGATCTAGCTTGATTTGAAAAAATGGTTCAAGGATTTGCAACCATGCTTGAACGTAATGGGGTTCAAGGGTTCGAAATCTTGCTTGAATGAAATGAGGATGGATAGCTTTAGGAATGATGATTTTGGTGTTGGCTGGGGAATGAGTATTTATCCCTTGATCGATGATTTTGGAAACAAAAATTTTTGCCCCTTTGATCAAGGATAAATACAGCTTAATTGTTCTGCCCCTTGGAAACTCGATTGTTATGCCCTGACATTGTGCCGTCTCTGCTTTAAGAGCGATCCTGGTTAGGGAAGACCCGGTGATGGCAGTTGATACCTGTATTTGGATGAATTGCAATGCATATGCATATGAATTGTACGTGTTTACTTTAAACGTATACATGTATGTACAGATGCATATATAGTTCTGAATGTATGCATGCAACATGTGGCTTATGCTTTGTTCTTGGTATCCGTGTGAGCCCGGAGATGAAATTCACGGCTTGTGACTGGCCCCGATGGTAGCCCAGGTGACCTAGCCCGATTGTCCCAACGTGTCTCTTGACCGACTAACTATTACGCCAATCTAGGTATTAGAGGAGTTGGCCATCTTGAGTGACTTTCCACTTTACCCTCTGCATATTCTGAAGTGTTGTCAGGCTCAGTGGATCAGAGTAGTAGGCCGTGCCGACGAATGGTCCGTTTGGTTGAGCAAGAAGATGGGAGTGAGACTTTGCATTTCCGTACCGCATAATAGGAGCTCCTGCGATATTATCACGGGCTTGGATGCAATGTCCTACTAATGGATGTTTATACTTACTGGCATGGTGCATGCAAGATGAACATCTGATCGGAAATCTAAACATGCACAATATTGCAAAGGTGACATCAGAATGAGTATAACAGGGAGTATGACAGTGACCCTGACTTTGTATACCACCCCTCCCCGATTGCCGACAAGTCCTTTCGGTTTTCCGTGTCAACAAAATCTTTTTTTTTGTTGTTTTTTTTTTGAGAAAGATTTTGTGATATGCATTTTGTCAGCGTTGATCCCTTTTATGACGGTTTGTCTTAGGATGGGAAAGATAGATCTTGATGTGTTCATTGTGACTCACGAAGATACTGCTGTCGATGATACCCAATGGTTCGGCTTTTTACTCGCCCCTGGTATTATAGGTTTGTGTTTGGGGAGTGTTATAGGTTTGTGTTTGGGGAGTGAAGCACTTCCACAGACAAGGTTTGCCGCGTAATGTAGTCTGTAAGTGAACATTGACATGCAACAACACAACAAATGCATATTGAACACCAAAATTGAATACAAAACATTCATGACATAATGAATGCGGATGCATTAGGAAAATCTAAAATGTGGCTCTGGTTTTAATTGATGCCCCTTCAAATTACCAATATGCCCTTTCGATTTTACACATTGGATTTTTTTTAAGCCCGATCACCGGATAGAGTTGTTATTATGGATGGACAACCTAAGATGAATTCAAGTAATCACTAGATCGTCCTGCGGTCTGATGTTGTATTCATGTTTCCAATTCATCCTAGATTTCAGTTCAAGCACGGCTCCTAAAGACTGAATTCTTGAAATGGTTGGCAAGTGCAACTTTCCCTTTGAATATGAGTACAACAGACTTCGTAATCTCTCCTGTTGATGGTATCGTCCCCTTCATGATTGTTGAAAGCTTTGTAAAGTCAAGTTGCCCCAACACAGTTGGTGAAGCTCACAAATGCATAACCAAAATTTCCTCCAGTCTTGAAATCCATAAGCAATTAGAGGAAATCATAATCAAACTTCCCTTTGGACTTATTCTTGTTTTCCTCCAGACAATGCTTGTCCAGAATTTGTAGCAGATTATGTCTTTGAAACTGATTTGGTAGATTTCTGGTCATCAGGCTTGTTTTTCCACCAAGATTAGCTTCAATCTCTTTTTTATCCAGCTTGGTCTCTTCAATAGTCAATTTCTTGGGCGACCACTGTTGTTCCTTTTCACTTACAGAAACTATTTTCTTCTTACTCTAGAATCTCGGAGCTATATATTTCATTTTCCCCCTTTTCCAGCATTGTTGAACTCATTTGAAGCAGATTCATATCCAAATCCTCTATCTATCATCAAATCAAATCCCTTCCTACTATTTGAGGGTACCAAATAATTAGTCTGGGAGTTTGGATTGAAGAGAAATGGCATGGGATTAAAAGGGTATCCCCAATTCAGTACCGGTTGATGATAAACGAAGACGGATTGAAATGACGCCATAACCACCTGTTCCGATGCCCTTCCGCTGATGAGATGGTACGGAACAAAAATGATATAGAGCAGCATTGGGGTTCAACTTCTTGTTAGAAGCCATTGAAGGTAGGAAAATATGGAGTCACAGAATCAGTTCGAGTTCCAGAGACAAGATGAAAGATAGAAGATGAAAGTGAAGGAAAGACAATAAAGGGTAGACAAAGGTGTTGAAGGGAAATGGAGAAGACAGAGAGGAGAGTGAAAAGGGAACCGCTTTGGGTAAAGACACTGATCTTCTCTGTCACCGCATGAAGTTAACTTTTTAGAATAGGCAACAAAGTACTTATCTCCATTGTCTCAACTCATTGCCCTCGACATTTCATGCAATAAGTGGGCTGCCCCTAGATTCACCAGGTACTCAACAGAGTTTGACTCTATGATTGAAGAGAGTGCGACTTTAGACCAGGAGCAGAAATTTGACTGTAAGGGAGAGCTGAGCTCTTCCACTGGTGCTTGCTTCTTTTTTTTTTTTTGAAGAAGTTAAATCCAAACCACAGCCACCTATTGATTTTCCTGCTGCATCCAGATTCATGTATGTCATGCGTGTTTGATATGTCTTTTCGGATGAACAATGCATGTGTGATGTCATATGCACATGAATGCCACATAAACAAAACTATACATTCACTAAAACTAATGTCTGCTTCAGAGTTTTATAGCAGGGTGGATGGCGAAGGTCATTTGGATTTTTAGGGCTTGGTGCTTTTTGGTGGGTTTGGTTTTTGACGTGGGATGCTTCTTTCGAGCACGGATTAGGCTCAAAGGTTCGTTTTGGGGCTCAGCTTTAAAACTTGGCAATGGTCCCTGGTTTTAATGATTCGGGTGTATTGGGGCTGTCCAAGTTGAAACTTTTAAGGCCAGACAAGCAGCGTTTAGGGTCGTGGTTTGTAGGGATCACTGATCTAGGTTGGCAATTGATTCGGATGAAATGGTGCCATCCCATTACTTGCTTGGCAAACTTCTCTCTTTCTTTCTTTCTCTCTTTTTTTTTTTTTAAGAAAAAGGCTTAACCGAAGTCAAGTTCACTTGTAAGTTCCCTGTAAGACTTAGATTGATGTCATGCATTTTAATATTATGCGTGATGGACATGTCATTTCAGATGATCAAATGCATGCTTAATGCCATATACATGTAATCACCACATAAGTAAGAAAATAACAAGATGCATTGCATTCAAAATGAGTTCAATACACTTTACAACAAAATGAGTTCCCTATAAGAAGGAGCCTCCAAAGGTATTGATCTCACAGCGCCCGACTATTCCTTATCCGGTCACTGCCCCACTTTCATCAAATCAGGCTTTGGAGCTCTTCATCGTATTCCTCTTCCCGGGAGGTTCGAGGAATTTCTTTACCAGTCCCTCTGCTTGCCCCCAGTTGCTTATTGGTAGCGGATGGCACCTTTAACCTTCCCTCATCAACCAACTTCCGGATCTCCTTCCTTAACACATAACAGGCATTAGTTCGGTGACCTGTCACTACGTGATAGGTGCAGAAGTTATTCTTTTAATCCGGTGCTGGCTCCACATACGGCTTGATGCTTTGCATTAGCCCCTCTTTTCTACACTTGGCAAATAATCGGCTCAGTGAGATAGGCCACGGGGATATGCCCTTTCCATCACCCTTGGGGAGTGGACTCTTGGTTGTTCGCGGAACAAGGTCAGTGTTGGCTTTGAGGGGGGCCATTGATTCTGCTTCACCATTCAGCCCTCTTATAACTCCCTCAAGCTCAATCACACGTGCCTCCAATTCAAAGCACCTTGTCGTCAGCTTTTCCACCTTGTCCAGGTCACCTCCTAGCATTTCCTTCAACATTGCTGCTGCCTCTTCCCTGACCGCCTTTCGGAATCGCGATGAGGCAACATAATCATCTAGGATATCTATTACAGTGTTGAAGTTCACTGGGCCAGCCATTCTCGAGACTCCTTCCCTTTTCTGTCCTGATAAAAATACCTGTCAGCATTGGCCGGGACATGTGCACGGAGAATACCAAGTCAAGGGATGATGTAGGTAGGAATGCAAGATGTGGTGCATGCATGCATAAATGATGATGCCATGTGATGCCATGTCATGTTATGTAATCCTAAGCTAGTCATGTGCACACAAAGCTAGGAATGGAAAGATGCAAAATGTAATGAATATTGTTGATGAAGCTATATGCTGAAGTATAGCGTGGCATATAAATATACACCATATGGATAAAATGACACACAGGGTGCCCACGGATCGAAGCAAGGTGATACTTGCGAAGGGTTTACGTGTAGAGCGTATCTTACACGAGAGGAGAGTTGACGTTTGAAATGGTACGTGTAGAGCGGATCTTACACGGGGAAGAGATTTAGTGTTTAAAGAGGTACGTGTAGAGCGTGTCTTACACGGGAAGAGGTTAATGTTTAGAGCGATACGTGTAGAGCGTGTCTTACACGGGAGAAGGCGTAGTGTTTAGAGCGATACGTGTAGAGCGTATCTTACACGGAAAAAGATTTAATGTTTAGAGCGATACGTGTAGAGCTGGTCTTACACAGGGAGGAAGGATAGAGTTTAAAGCGGTACGTGTAGAACTTGGTCTTACACAAGAAGAGGTTGAATGTTTAGAGCGATACGTGTAGAGCATGTCTTACACGGGAAGGAAGGATAGAGTTAAAGCAATACGTGTAGAGCGTGTCTTACACGGGAAAAGGTTTAATGTTTAGAGCGATACGTGTAGAGCGAGTCTTACACGAGAAGGAAGAATAGAGTTAAAGCGGTACGTGTAGAGTGTGTCTTACACGGGGAGAGATTGAAAGTTTAGAGCGATACGTGTAGAGCGTGTCTTACACGGGAAGGAAGGATAGAGTTAAAGCGGTACGTATAGAGCGTGTCTTACACGGGAAGAGGTTGAATGTTTAGAGCGGTACTTGTAGAGCGTGTCTTACACGGGAAAAGGTTTAATGTTTAGAGCGATACGTGTAGAGCGAATCTTACACGGGAAGGAAGGATAGAGTTAAAGCGATACGTGTAGAACTTGGTCTTACACGAGAAGAGGTTGAATGTTTAGAGTGATACGTGTAGAGCGTGTCTTACATGGGAAGGAAGGATAGAGTTAAAGCGGTACGTGTAGAGCTGGTCTTGCACGGGAAGATTTGGAACGACACGTGTAGAGCTTAGCCTTACACGGGGAGGATAGGTAGAGTTTGATGCGGTACGTGCAGAGCTGGTCTTGCACAGGGGGATTTGGTATGAGACGTGTAGAACTTAGTCTTACATGGGAAGGAAATGTGCAGAGCTTGTCTTGCACAAAAAGATATAGGGAACGATACGTGTAGAGCCTAGTCTTACACGGGGAGGAAGTGTGCAGAGCTTGTCTTGCACAGAAAGATATAGGGAACGATACGTGTAGAGCTTAGTCTTACACGGGGAGGAAGTGTGCAGAGCTTGTCTTGTACGGAAAGATATTTTGGAGCGATACGTGTAGAACTTAGTCTTACATGAGGAAGATTTGGTAGAATTAAAGCGGTACGTGCAGAGCTAGTCTTGCACGGGGAGGAAGTGTGCAGAGCTTGTCTTGCACATAAAGATATTTCGGTATTTGGGTGTGCGGGACACAAGGACAGGGTTTCTAATGATTATGGAGGACCTAAAGGGCTTGATGGAGTTTCTAGCGTTTTTGGAACACTTAAATGATGGTAGTGTATGCTGTGAAGTCCTTGGTGCTTATGGAATGCTTGAACGTTGTGGAGTGCTTGAATGTTTAATGGATGAATGAGATGTACATCGTGAGATAATGAGGATGATCCCTTTGTGTTTATTTTTATTTTTATTTTTATTTTTGGACATCCCAAGAACACCCAATGCTATGCAAAAATGCCACGTGTGGACCACCACACGGATGAAGGCTCGATGCTTTTGGGGCACCTAATGAATTTCGTGAAATGGTCACATGTGTACTGACACACGGACGAAGTTTGACACTTTGTAGGTCTATGAGATGATATGAAATGGTCACACGGGACCGGCCCATGGACAAAGTTCTGATGCTTTTGAGCGTATGAAATGGAATGATGTTGTAAGACAGTCATGTGCCATAGGAGACACAGACAGAAGTTCGGCGTTTGGGGAACACCTTTCATGACCTGGGATGTTATGAAATACCCCTAAATGTATACTAATCCAGCACTCGGGGAGCACCTTGAATAATGTAGTAAGGTCATGAAGTAACCCGATGTGGATCACAGAGCCATATAATATTTGTGATGGATGGGTATGATGTCATGAAATGTATCGTGTGGATTGTCACACGGAAATACACCAAGGATGATTGTGGTCTCTACTGAATGAAATGGTTTGGTATAATGGCCGAATGCAATCCGGCGCATTGGCAAAACACGGGTATTTTAGGATACCCGATATATGATGGAATGATATGATCGTGGTGGGCGTCCTTGGAATGCCCCTAATTTAATTTAGGTGATATGTCGTGAATGCTATGACATACAAAATGCAAATGGCTGCACAAAAACATGGTTAGGATGCATGACATACAAAATGGTGTTATGTATGCTATGTGAAAAATGCTAATCATGCAGATACAATGTTATGGCTGAAAAAGAAATGGTTAGTATGAATGGCAAACGGATGACTTAATGATTGCACATGAAAATAAAATGCACGTGGCTGCATAAAAATATGGGTTAGTATCACACAAGATGTTCGATGTATGGAAAATGTCATATGTATGATAAATATGGATTATGATATGGAGTGAAATGTCAAGAAGCGTGTAACACGTAGCACATGAAGCGAATTCTTCCAACCTTATTTCTCCAAGCGTGGTCGGTCTAAAAAATTCTAACCGAGTCCTAGGTGGGGTTCACTTCGATCACCAACCGGGGGTGATGAAGGCGCGATTTATATAATCATTCACACAATTATTTTGGTATCCTAAGAGAATCCAACTAGGGCTGCCTATATAGGTTCTGTCCAAGTCGGGTTAAAAATCAAGGTTCATATAGCAAAATATACTCCTCACTTCTCCCTACGCAAGGGTCCGAACGAAGGGGTTCGTACAAGGCTATGAGTGGTGTTTTGTATCCGTGCCCCTAAGACCATGAGGAACAAAGGCGACACTTCAACAATCCACCGGGCTAAAAATGGATACTAAATCTAATGCAAGTATGTCTAGCTAAAGATGCAAAATGAAATACCAATCGATAATCATCCACCTTATTTTAATTAGATACTTTTCAGGGCTTGTCAAATTCTTTTATGTTTTTAAGAAAACTTTTTGAAGAACTCCCCAGCAGAGTCGCCACTGTGAGCGGACGACGAGTTTTCGACGGTCGCGAGACTCCCTTTCGGAATGGGCGCCTCGATCTCGGGCGGGCCCCTCCCTCGCGTGGGGTTTTTATGAATGAAAATCGGTTTTGCAAAAAATAAATAGAATTAGTGCATAAAAGAACCGAGACCTAAGTCTCGATGAATATTGTAGAGTCGCCACCCGGCTCAGCTCAACCGGGAAATTCTTATGTAGCTGAACCGGACGAACGGTCACTACACTATCCAGAGATTCGGGTCCGGACAAGTCCCTTATTCGTGTCTAATTAAAATAAATATTGCCAATGTTCTTGAATGGTATTTCAAAATCTAAAGCCAATTTTATTGAATATAAAAGGTATACAACGCGCATACAAAATATTTAATACAAAAATAAGGAAAAAAAATAAATATTAATTGGCTTACAACCAAATCGAATGGAAAAATAAAAACTCTCGCCTCACTTATACAATTGCCTATATACAAGAGAATCTAGAAAAATACAACCGCCTAGGATACACGATTAATTCTATTAAAATACAAATAAAATTAAAAATAAAAATAAATATAAATAAAAGCTGCAAAACAAAGGTTAGCACAATTTATACGGCACGCCACAATTAGGACTCAAATAGACAGAATTGGGAAATCAAGAATCGGGGGCATGCATTTAGGGGGTAACCGGGTTGGCTCGGCTAGTCGGCCCGATTAGACCTGGAAAACATTTTGAAACGTCCCTGTATTTTTGGTTTTGTGGGAAAATCATTTTTGAAAACAATCTTACCTGTTTAAATGCATTTTTTTTATATTTAAAGTGGGTCGGTTTTCGGGAGAACTGGCTCTTCGTCGTTGAATTGTTCTAAATGCAATTTTACTGAAAATTGAACCTATGGTCGTGATGCACACAACAAAATTCATTTTGATGATTTTTGGGATTTTCTAATTTTTTGGGATTTTTTAGGAATTTTTGGGGATTTTTTTATGATTTTTTGTGGATTTTTTGAGAAATTTTTGGGTTTTAAAGGTGAAATTCTGATTCTGAGAACTAGAGTGGTACGACTGTAAATTACAGTCGTGCAAACTCAACTACAGTCGTACGACTGTAATTACAGTCGTACGACTGTAAATGCTGAAAATTCAAAATTTCACCAAAATCTTATTTAAAACAAGCTGGAAAGAAAATCACCTGGAAATCAACTACAGTCGTACGACTGTTCATCAACTCAAGAACAGTCGTACGACTGTTCTTGATCTCCAGAAACAAAAATGCAGAAAAACGGATAAAAATGCAGAAAAAGCACACCAATCACCCAGAAAGCTTGTAAAAGAGAAGGGAAAAGGGGTATTTACCTCTGTGGCGTGCGTCCACCGTAGGATTAACCCCTAGCGTCGCTCCAATCCACTAAAATCCAGACTTTTCTTCTTGAGTTAGGGTTTGAGATTTGGGTCCAGAGATTTCCAAATGCTGAGAGATTTTGATGAGGAGTTCCTCCTTTTCTTTTTGATTTTCTCTTCTCTTCTTTTCTCTTTTTTTTCTCTTCTTCTTTTTCTCTCCTTTCTATCTGGTCCCTTTTTTGTTTTTTTTCCCCCCTTTCTTCTGCTTTTTTCAGCTTTTGAGGTATGGGTTTGCTTACCTGCCGCCATCTACAGTCGTACGACTGTAATTACAGTCGTACCACTGTAAGATTTTTTTTTTCTTTTTTTTTTCGATTTTTTTTTTCTTTCTTTCTCTTTTTTTTTTCTTTTTCTTTTTCTTTCTTTCTTTTTTTTTAAGTAAAATTCTGGCGCTTACAGTCTCCTAGTGAATGTAATGATATAAAGGAATGGCCGAGTGCAAACCAGAGCACAGGCAAAACACGGGTGGCTTTGGGACACCCCGTTACGAAATGAAATGATCATGATGGGGCATCCCTGGAACATCGTTTATTAGGTGTAATGGAATGAAATGGTGTGAATGCACATGTCACACATAATGCAAGTGGCTGCAGAAAAATGTGGTCAAGATGCATGACATATAGAATGATGTCGTGCATGCAAGGAATGAATGCGTATGTCATCCAAAGTGCAGGTGGCTGAAGAAAAATATGGTTAGAATGACACCTCGGACAATGTCATGCGTGCAAGGTATGAATGCATATGTCATACAAATAAATTGCCATGGCTATACAAAGACATGGTTAGGATTATAAGACATGAAGTGACGCATGCTTCATGAACATGCCACACATGATATGTGAGCGAAACATGGATGAAATGTCGTAGCTGCACAAAGATATGGTTAGTGTTAATGTCATGAATATGTTGATGTCTTGAAAATAAGTGCACAAAGATGCGATTATGATGACACACGGATACAATGGACGTGATTTCTTTGTTCGGGACATCCTAAGAATGCCCAATGTCATGCAAAATAGAATGCAAAGGAGGTCATGCGCGAGCAGACACACGGATGGGGGTTCGGTGCTTTTGGAGCACCTAATGGGCATTATGAGATGGTCATGTGTGCACCAGCACACGGACAAAGTTTCGACACTTTGTAGGTCCAAATGAAATGGCGTGACATGGTCATATAGAAGCCTTTCCATGGACAGAGTTCTGATACTTTTGGGGCATCTAACATCAAGTGATGCTGCAAACAAGTCATGTGTAAATAAAGACACGGATGAAGGTTCGGCATTCACGGAACGCCTTGCATGACTTGGTAATGTCATGATATACTCCTATGTGTCTAATAACTTGGGCATTTGTGGAGCACCTCGAGTGATTTATTAATGTCATGAAACAATTCCTATATGGATTGTGACACACAAACAAAGTTTTGGCATTACCTTAATGCCAACAACAAATGGACATGAAATGGAGATGATGTAATGTTATATCGTTGTGTGACTCATCACACAACCAGACCTAAAATCTTTGTTATTTTCTAGTGAATGACATGTTGTAGTAGAATAGCCAAATGCAGACCGGTGTACGGGCAGAACACGGGTAGTTTTGGGATATGGGATGAAATGAAATGATCATGATGGGCATTCTTAGAACGTCCCTATATAGGTGAAATGGAGTGAAATGAAATCAATGCGTATGTCACACAAACATATAAGTGGCTGCAGGAAGACGTGGTTAGAATGCGTGACATGCGGAATGATGTCGTGTATGCTTCATGGAAATGTTGGCACACAGGATGTATATGTATGTCACACGAGTAAAGTGTCGTGGCTGCAAGAAGATATGGTCATCGTAAATGTCACAGATTTGCATATGTATTTAAAGATGGCTGCACGAAAACATGATCAGAAATGGCACATGAGATGATTATGCATTTTGGATGCTTTATGAAAGGTAAAAAGGAAAGGAAAAACAACATAGAACAAACGTTAGCACAAGAAAAAATATGCGCTCCCTTCCAACCTTATTTCTCCCTTCGATTGGTCTCGCAATTCTTCCTAGGTGTTGGGTCTCTTTGGCATCAACAGGGGATACCAAAGATGCACACTCGATTGTTCAATTTTAATTTATGTTTTGGTAACCCTAGGGGAAATTGCTAAGCCATTATATATGGGCCAAAGTCAAACCAAGGGTCGTACAGTCTCTCATAGCAAATAAACACTTCCTCACCGTAGAACACGATGTAAGGTCATACGGGGCTATGAGTGGTTTACCTCGTCGGGTGTCTCCAATCCTGGCAGTAGAGGTAGGCCGCCTTCTTGGGTAAACTGGGATGAAACAGTGTATTCGAGGGGTTGAGATGAAGAAAATGTCATGATATGCAAAGGTATGAATAAATATGATGTTTATAAATCGATAAACGAATACAAGCGAGGTTATATTTCAATAGTTGCCTAAGTTCCTTAAGTTTTTAAGAAAAACATTTTTAAGAAACTTTTGATCCCCAGCAGAGTCACCACTGTGAGCGGACGACCTTTTCGAGGAAAAGAAATAAGCACAGCGAAGTGGACCTGGGGAAAAGATTTTTTGATTTAGCGAGATTTGTGGAAAACGGGTTTTGGTTATCTTGCTTTAGGGAAAGCCATTCGTTTATTTATTTTGAAATCTGTTTTGTAAAAAATATTTTCCCGTTTTATAGCTTAAAGACCTCGGAATCTCAATCTTGAGATCAGTGACAGAGTCGCCACCCGGATTAGCTCATCCGAGAAATTCCCGTACAGCTCCCTACCGAGCGCAGACTACTATACCTAATCCAGAGATTCAGGGTTCGGGCAACTTACCTACTTAACCTCAAACTTGTATTCATTTATTATTTATAAAGGCATATTTATTCAATATATTATCTTTCTCTAACCCAATTCGTTTATTTTTATTAGCCCGATGCTCAAGCAGAATGCATAAAATAAATTGCGGGGAATTAAACCATTCACACAAATATACAAAAGAATAATAGAGGCCGATTATACAACCAAATTGAATAAATATAAAAACTCTCGTCCTCACTTTTACAAACGCCTAAGTACACGAGGATCTAAAAATACAATCGCCTAAATACACGAATTAGTTTATTAAAATATAGCGAAAATAAAAATGAATGCTGCAAAACAATTTGGTTAGCAGAAATCATATTATAAACACAAACAGGACTCAAATCTGGACAGAATAGGGATTTTATGCATTTAGGGGGTAACCGGTTCGACCCGACTGGTCGGACCAGTTAGACCTGAAAATCGGTTTTGAAACGCCCTATGGATTTTTGTGTTGGAAAATCAATTTTTATAAACCATTTGGCTCAGTTACATGTATATTTCCATTTTTATGGATCGGTTATCCCGGAACTCGGGGTCCCGTTCGTGTGGGTTCCTAAATACACATTTCATCTATGGTCCAAAATGCAATAAACACACCAAAAACATTTGTGAAAATATTATTTTACTTATTTTCAATATTTTCCGGGGATTTTATAGGATCCGGGGGTCTGCTAATGCTAGACTATGGATCCGAATCGGATGAAACGACCCCGAAACTCAGAAAATAAAACCTCGGGAAATATTGAAAACCTCGATATCCGTACTTACAACAGCCAGAAAATCAAAATACAAACACATACGAATGATTCTGGGCCGAAAATGATCACAACAGGAAAATTAAAATGGAAAACGGGCTGTTTCGGCCGATTGGGCAGATCGTGAATCTGCCCCTGAGGAACAGAGTCGGTTGACTCTGGGTTAGAGTTTGCCGGCTCTATTTTTCAGAAGCACAGCTGGCCGGCTGTGATGGGCAGCACCGGTTCTGGATTTTTGCAAAAATAGCAGGAACTCATGGAAAATCAATGCAGACAAGTTTTAGGGCCTCTTAGAGTTTACCTGGATTGTTGTTTGGATGTTTGGAGCTTCGAGAAACGAATTGGAAGCTTGGGAATGTGCACTGGAACTCAATCAGCGGAATCCTTTGACGACCCAAAACGATCCGGAACTAGGCTGAAATGATCCCGAATTAAAGAAAAGAGATTGTTGGCTATGTTGTTAATGCTTGAGGATTGATTTAGGGTTAGATGAGAGTGTTTATGGGATTAGTTTTGGGTATTTCTCTCGGTTTTTCCTCTTCCTCTTTTCTTTCTCTCCTTCTGCCTTTCTTCTTCTTCTTTTTTTTTTTTGTTTCTTGCTTGAGAACCTAAAAGTCCCCCTCTCTCTCTCATTTTCTCTCTTTTATCTACCTCACCCTCTCTTCTCTCGTTCCATTAATCAGCAGACTGAAAATCTGCCAAAACTCTCACCTGTCAAGACAAGTTGCTCTGCTTTGCAGAGCAACTGTTCTTAACCACTAGAGCTAGCGGGCTCTGGTTCAACAAACCAGAGCTGCCCAGTTCAACCAAGAGTCAGGGCAGAATTTTGAAAAGTCAGACATGCAGACCAAACCCTAGGAATGATTTGAGAGACCTTTTCGGGGCTTCAGATCGTGGGTAGCCTAGTTTTCATGTCTTTTGAGATTGCCCAGGCAGCATTCTGGTCGCTTTCAAGTCCCATTCGAGCCCGTCCAGTCCACAGGTAATTAGGGAATTCTCATCACCGAGACCGGGAAAAAACCCATGCTCACAGCAGGCATATCTCTGATGGCCTTGATTTTGTTCGGATCTATTTCAATTCCTCTCTGGCTTACCATATGACCGAGAAGCCAGGATAGCAGGAAGTTACCCCAAACACATAAGTCTTGGGATTCAAGCAGAGATTGTACTTTTCAATCCTAGGTAGGAATCTATCCAGGATAGCAGGAAGCTCTTCCTGGGTCATCGATTTAACTAGCATGTCGCCTACATAAACTTCGACCTCTTTATGGATCATATCACGTAGGAGTGCAGTGACTGCTCGCTTGCCCCAGCGTTCTTCAACCCAAACGGCATGACCCTGTAGTAATAGACTCCCTATTTTGTGATGAAGGCCGTCTTCACTTTGTTGATGATGTTCATCAGAATCTGGTTATACCCTGAGAATCCGTCCATGAATGAATACATTACAGCCTTGGCGGCACTGTCGATCAAAACATCAATGTGCTGTAGTGGGAAGTCATCCTTGGGCGATGCCTTGTTCAGATCCCTATAGTCCACACAAACCCTGACTCGGTTTTCTTTCTTTGCAACCGATACGATGTTGGATAACCATTCTGGGTATTCCTGTAACACCCCTTATACTTTTGCTATATACAAGTATTTCACTAACACTTTCCATATAAGAACATCATAATTCTAATCCTTATCAGCTTGTGTCATTTGTCTGGAAAGCAATTGTAGACCTAACGAGTTGCTACATAGAAATTAAAAACGTTAACAAATTGAAAAATCACAACATAGTGAATCTAAATCATTAGCTACTTTAACAATCACAAGCAGTCATATATACAAAAAACAGCATATAGTCATGCATATGTAAATAAATGAGCCATTTCTTTTATTTGTTGTGACATAACCAGCCAAACCACTACCCTGGGATCCTATAATTCATGTAATATTATGGCCAGTTCTGTAAGCATGTGGTGACCTTTCGGTCCATATGATTCTGTAATTCTGTAATTCAGAAACTGGCCATATAGAGTCATATGATTCTGTAATTCATGTAATTGCAGTGTTTGAGCAAGTATGTCACAATGCCCCTTTATGTTTCATGTAATATGTAACCAACTTTCAAATATAACATATAATTCATGTAATAGTATATAAATCTTGTAGCATATATAAATTCATATAACTTCGTACCTTTTTGTATTCCTATATTCATGTTTAAATGCATATATCATATAATCCATATATCATGTGCAAACGTTGATCACATATACCATGTAACACGTAATCATATACACTAACTTTCACATATAACATTTATTCCAAAAATTCATATAACACATATCACCCACCATTCATGTATCGAATAATTCGTATATAAGTTTTTATCAAACCTATACTTACAAGCAGTCACTAACATCTCTAAATAACAAATTTATTATCATCATATCTCCAATTTTAGTATCAAGTAATCTCATATTACCAATAAAGCCTATCTAATTATATCTATATATTTGTTTCTATCTATTTGGCTTGGACTTGATATTAACTTAATATCAAACTTCTTACGTATCCCAATAAATTCTAGTTTGGGAATCAAAGCCACGTAGTTTTCCTAATTTTAAAATAATTTAATTATCATTCTTGTATAACTTATTCCGTTTAATACATTACTCTGTTATTATTCACGTATACTGTCACTATTCATATATACAGTTACTATTTAGAAATACGGTATATCACTATTCACCAAATTATCAAAAATCGCCCAAAACATTATATATTTCTCCAAATGCATTTCTAGTAATTTTTCATATTTTCTCAACATATAAGTATCATATAAACTAATTATTCAACTAGTGATACAATTATTTAATCCAAAATACTTCAATAATTCATATAAAATATTCTGTCCAAAATCATAAAAAAAACTCCAAGAATTAATGTTACTCCAAATAATTCATAGGTCAATATAAAAATATTTAACCCACAGAAACTCGCAGGAAAATATTCCTATCACCAGAATAGTACTTATAATTTGGACAGATAACACCACTAGATTGACAGTACTGCTAGGAGTCCAGATATACCAATTTTATTCTCACATCACATCATATTTAGAATTAATTTACAAAAATACTTCAAAATTACATTTCTAAATACACCATCATATAAACCTCAAAATAAAATCATAACCGTACATAATGAAATTCACTTAGTTCTGATTACGTACCTGAAATTGCATCACGATCGAACCACTGAACCTTTCCTTATCAATTTTCTTCCATACGTATACATATATAAATACATATATGCTGTGGACGAAATGTCCAGATCCATCTTTTTCCTTCTCCCCTCTTTTTCTTTTATTTGGGCTAAAAATATCTTTCTCATAAAATTACCATTTTGCCCTTTAAAATAATTTTATTTTAAATTTCTAAATTCCTCCACATAACTTTTAATTCTTTTTAATTATATCCTTACTATGCATATAATTTTCACCTCTAAACTTTTCATTGTTATATTATCATCACTGTTCACATTCATCCATTTTCCAGATTTACTGTGCATATCATTCCCTAGTGGTATCAGAGCCAGAAGGGGTGAGAGTACTGTTCATTCATCATCATCACTGTTCACATTCATCCATTTTCCAGATTTACTGTGCATATCATTCCTGCATCTACTGATATTGGTGAGTCATTTAGACCCTTGTTTGCCCAAAAGTACCGACGGACAGGGAAAGAGAGGCAGTGACTGGGTTCCGTAGTCAATATTAGTATGTGTTTGTTCTGATTTGCATTTTTAATGATGGATCACACACTTCTACCTAGAACATACTCTGCATCTTCTGCATCTACATCATTAGAGAATATAAGGATCAACAGTAGTAATGAAATTACTGTTGAAGATTTTACCAAATGCATTAGTGATTGGCATATACCTCATGTTAAGAAGCATGAAATATATGAACTCAGCATTAGAGATAAGTTGTTCAAAACAAATTTGAACATAAAGACTGAGGAGAGGGATATACCTCTCACAAACTCATATGAAAGCATTAATCTTTTGTCACAGCATTCTTTAGACAAGCATAGACAAAAGAATTTTAAGTACATCCATATTGGCCTTGTTCAGATAGGGATCAAGCCCTTAACCAAGGAAGGCCTGAACACAAGCATATTGTGTGTTGTTAGGGATAATAGAATGGAAGTATATGAGGAAGGCATCCTAGGCACGGTTGAGTCTAGTCTGTGTGCAGGTCCCATATCATTCTCATGTTACCCTAATTTAACCATTTCTTTAAATGATAAAAACATTTTGGATTCTCTTGTTTTACAAATCCAAACACATAATTATCGCATGAAAAAGGGATCTATTCCCATTGCATTGATTTTTAGAGTTCATTACAAAGCCATGACATCTGCATTTGATTCAAAACACAAGTTTTCATGTCATAAAGGTGAAACTTTGGTTTTGCAAACGGATATGACTAAAGCAAATGCTATTGTTCCAAAATTCATTAAATGGGAAGATGTAACTCTTCCTACAGAATGGGTATTGGAAAAAGCATGTGCAGTTGAACCACCAATTAGAATAATGCCTAATACGAATGTCAGAGAAATTAACCAGTATCCTAGTGGAAAAGTCACTCTAACCTTTGACAGAAAATCGGTAAGTACAAGGTTTTCTGATGACTCTTCCAATAGTGATACCATGGATTTGGGTAGAGTATCACAATTAGGAAAGATTGAACATAAGAATGTTGAGGATGAAGACAAGGATTCTTGCCATTTGTTTCACAGAAGAAGAATCCCTGTTAGCATGCCTCACAGGCACTCTACCTCTGACATCCCTAATACGCATTTAACTGGTGTTCTTTACGCTGATAATGTTCCCAGGGCAGTATATACTAAAGAAGAATTAGGAGAAGTAAGTGTTCAAAAATCTGAACCAACCTCACCTACTTTTTCTTCAGTTACTGAAAATATTATCAATGTGTTAGAAAAAGAATTCGTTTTAGATAAAACCCTTTTGCATAAAGATTTTTACGCTTCTCATAATGAAAAGAAAAAACTTTGGTTCTTTAAGAATTTCCTGAACCAAAGAAAGGAAATTCAAGAAGAGTATTATGATTTTGTTTTGCAGCATAAAGTCCATATCATGTTTTTCGATTGGTTTGAACTTTATGCATCACAGAATAACATTGCATATCCATTCAAGTGCATCAATCCAGTCTCTAGCCAAGAAAAGGTTAGTACTTGGAATTTATCTGATGGCTCAAAGATTGAGTCTGATCATCCCCCTCTGAGAGGAATAAAAATTCCAGTCTCAGGAAATTCATCTGTTAATGCATCTGCATACAAGTATGTGACTGAAGATGTGCATAAGAATTTTGCTTCTGTTATTGAGCAAAATAATTTCTCCAATACGCATTTGCATACCTTAGGTAAGCAATTGTCTAGAATTGAGAAAACCCTTAAGCCTTCTGTTGTAAAAATAGAACAGAAGCAGGACAGGCTTAAGAATCCTATTTTTAAGCCATCTCAAATTTCTAGGGATAGCCAAAAGGAATTTCAGAATAATAAAATGGAATTCGCCAAGGCTATTCAAGACCAATTAAGCAAGATAGAGGCCTCAACCTCTAACTTAATTGCTCCAGAAACACCTCAGTCTCGGCTGAGACCAGAGATAAACGCATTAGATGAGGATTCTCCCTCAGAATCCCAGAGTTTCTGTGAAGAAAAGGTTGAACCTATTCCGGTTAAACCTATTCCTCAGATCAATAGAATTAATTGGCCTATTGTTCCTATTTCTAGTCATTTGGACGTAGGCAATCAAGCATCTAGTAGCCAGTCTAGGTTTAATGCATCTTCTGTCTATGAGTGGAATATAGATGGATTATCTGAATATCAGATTTTGAATTTCTTGCAACAAATGACCATGGCTGCCAATGCATATAGAATACAGACCAACGTTCAGGATAGAGCCATTGCAGAGCTTCTTACTGCAGGCTTTGCAGGACAGTTAAAAGGATGGTGGGACTACCATCTTACTGAAACTGAACGTCTTAGCATATTAAATGCTGTTAAGATTGATGAAGACGCAGAACCCATTCTGGATGACGAAGGTCAACCAATTCAGGATTCTGTATCTACATTAATTTTAACCATTTCTTTGCATTTTTTGGGTGATTCTTCGCATTTAAAGGATAAAAACGCTGAGCTTTTATCAAATTTAAGATGCAAAAAACTCAGTGATTTTCAGTATTATAAAAATACATTTTTATCTCGTATTATGTTGAGAGAAGATTCCAACCAGCCTTTTTGGAAAGAAAAGTTTCTTGCAGGTTTACCTACCTTGTTAGGTGAAAAGGTAAGAAACAAAATTAAGGAAACTTTAGGGGTTCCAATCCCTTACTCAACATTAACATATGGTGAACTCATTAGTCTTATCCAGAAGGAAGGACTAAAGATTTGCCAGGATTTGAAACTTCAAAGGCATCTGAAGTGGGAAATGAAAAGGACTAGGCAAGAATTAGGTTCGTTCTGTAAACAATTTGATGTTTCCATGGACAAGCCTGATTGTAATGGTTCTTGCCATAAGGAGTCTAAAAGATCCCATAAAAAACATTTTTATAAAAAGGAATTTCAAAAGAAAAATCGTTCAAAAGATTTTCCTGCATACAAAAAGAAATTTCATAAGCATAAGTCTGGTTTTAAAAGAAATGAAAAACCAGAAGGGGTAAAACCCTTTGGAGATTTAAAGCATGTTACTTGTTATAAATGTCATAGGAAAGGGCATACTGCAAAGTATTGCCGCTTTAGCAAAAAACTGCATGAATTAGGATTAGATGAAGAAGTCTTAAGTAAGCTTGAGGCTATTCTCATCTACTCTTCAGAATCAGATCCTGATTCAGGAACTGATGAAGAAAATGCATTTCAGGTTGATGAATTAGCAAACGATTCATCAACATCATCATCATCATCCTCTGATGACGATAATAGAAGCATAAATGTCCTGACAAAAGACCAAGAGCTTTTGTTAGATGTCATTAAGCATATTTCTGATCCTCATCTTCAGAAGGATTACCTTGATAGGTTAATGAAAACCCTAGAAAGCAAACCTGAAGTCAAGCCTGTTAGTCTTCCTAAAATTAGTACTAGCACATATAACTTGACCAGTATTTTAGAAAAACAAAAGGCTAAGGGAAAGAATACTCCCTTATCCCTTTCTGATCTGCAAACTGAGATCAAGAATGTTAAACTTGAGCTCAAGCAGGTCAAGGAAAAACAGGAAAAGGATTCTGCTATAATCCAAGCATTACTTAGCAACCAGTTAGAAAACTCAGGAAGCGAGGATGAAGGTGGCACTAACCTAGAGGAATCTAAGTTAGATAACCTAGAATGCGCACCTGAAGATTTTTTATATGTTTTGAAAGAAATTACTTTAAGAAAGTATTTGATTAGCATTGTTTTGCATTTTCCTGATGATTTTCAACTCAGTACCATAGCATTATTTGATACCGGTGCTGATTTAAATTGCATAAAACCTGATCTGGTTCCTAAAAGATTTTGGGAAAAAACCAAAGAAAAACTGTCTGCCGCTAATAACTCGAAAATGAATATTAGCAGTAAGACTGAAGCATATGTGTTAAATAAAAAAACCCGTATTAAAACTGCATTCGTTCTTGTTGATAACATCAATCATAGTGTTATCTTAGGAACACCTTTTATAACTCTTATTACTCCTTTTTCTGTATCAAGTTCTGGTATTATTTTCAAAATTAAGAATGAAAATATTATTTTCCCTTTTATTGAAAAACCCAGAACCAGAAACCTCAATTTATTAAAAGCAAATTCAATTTTTGATAATCAGATTAACAACCTGATTAAAACTAAAGAATTTGAAATCATGCATTTAAAGCATAACATTAATTTTCAAAGAATTTCTGCACAGTTGAAAAATGAATTTACTCAAAAAAGAATTTTAGATTTCCAAAAGCAAGTTGAAAATGAAATTTGCGCAGATATTCCTAATGCCTTTTGGATTAGGAAGCAGCATATGGTAGATTTGCCATATGAACCTAGTTTTGATGAGCGAAATATTCCAACCAAAGCTAGACCTATCCAAATGAATTCTGAGCTTGAGCAGCATTGTAGAAAAGAAATCCAGGATCTCTTAGATAAAGGTTTAATTGCCCAATCTAGGTCCCCCTGGAGTTGTGCAGCATTTTATGTTATTAAAGCATCTGAGATTGAACGTGGAGTTCCACGATTGGTCATTAATTATAAACCTTTGAATCAAGTTCTTAGATGGATTAGGTATCCAATACCTAATAAGAAAGACCTGTTACAAAAATTGCATTCTGCATATATATTTTCAAAATTTGACCTTAAATCTGGTTTTTGGCAAATCCAGATTGACCCAAAACATAGGTATAAGACTGCATTCACTGTTCCATTTGGTCAATACGAATGGAATGTTATGCCTTTCGGCTTAAAGAATGCTCCATCAGAATTTCAACGCATTATGAATGACATTTTTAATCCATATTCAGCATTTTGCATTGTCTATATTGATGATGTGCTTATATTTTCAGAATCCATTGAACAGCATTTTAAGCATTTAAAGTCATTCTTTCTTACAGCTAAGAAAAATGGCTTAGTTGTTTCGCAAAGCAAAATGTCCTTGTTTCAAACCAGAATAAGGTTTCTTGGCCATCATATTACCCAAGGAACGATCACTCCTATTGAGCGATCTTTAGAATTTGCATCTAAATTTCCAGATCAAATTCTGGAAAAACAACAGCTTCAAAGGTTTTTAGGAAGCTTGAATTATGTATTAGATTTTTGCCCTAATATCAATAGGATGGCAAAACCCTTGCATGATCGGTTAAAAAAGAATCCGCCATTATGGTCTGAAGAGCATACTAGAATAGTGCAAGAAATAAAAAAGCATGTTAGACAAATTCCTTGCTTGTCTATTGCTAACCCTTTATTACCTAAAATCGTTGAAACTGATGCTTCTGATTTTGGTTATGGAGGTATTTTGAAGCAGGTACAAGATAAGCATGAGCATATTGTCCAGTTTACTTCCGGACACTGGAATGATACTGAAAAGAATTATTCTACTATTAAAAAAGAAATTCTTTCCATTGTAAAATGTATTTCAAAATTTCAAAGCGATTTACTCAATCAAAAATTTTTATTAAGAATTGATTGTAAATCTGCAAAAGAAGTTTTGCAAAAAGATGTTCAGAATATAGCTTCTAAGCAAATCTTTGCTAGGTGGCAAGCCTTGTTAAGCATATTTGATTTTGATATAGAATTTATTCGGGGAGAACAAAATTCTATTCCCGATTTCCTAACCCGTGAATTTTTGCAGGACCATGCCTCCTAAGAAAAAGAAAGGCGAAGGATCCTCAAAGGATCAGGCAAAGCTTTCTGCATTAGAAAAAGTAAAAGCCTGGACAGCTATGTTCCAGGACGCACAAGGAGAAAGCATAGGAAGCAAAGGCAGCACTAGTTCTGTCAAAAATACTCCGCATAATCCAAATACTTTGGCCCTTACTAAGGCCACTCAATCTTTTGAAAAAGCATTTGAAAATTATTTTGCAACTATTGCTGAAGCAAAAAAGGTTTTGGAGGATCCATTATCCTCTTCTTCAGCACAATCTTCTTCTCAAAAGCATTTACAAAAAACGTCTATTTCAAAGGGAAAGGAAATTGCCCAACCCTCAAAAGCATTAACTGTTTCTAGTCCTTTTGGACCAGTTTCTTTAAAGGAAGCAAAAGAAATTTTTAAGGAAAATTTTATAACTTTTCCTTCTTCTTCTAAAAGTATTTCTGCAAATGTTGTTTCTCAGAATACGGCTACCCAGCCTAAATCTGAGTATTTTACCAAAAAGAATTTTCAGTATATTACTTCTATTGAGGACGGCTTTTATGATAAAAATTCCTCAGTAGCTGTATCAAAACTTTTCCCTCATGGATGGAATTTTAAACCTTGGGATTATTCAAAGCCCATTGATTTTTACTTAACCATCCTAAAGGTCACAGAATCTGTGGAAATAAAGCATACTTCTCATGGTGATTCCGGAGAACCCGCATACTCCCAATTCAAAATCTTGAAGATCATTCATCCTCAAGATTGGGGTACAAGTCCTTCTGACTTGAAATCTTTTCCAGCATCCTTTACCCAAAGAATAACAACCAGCAAAACCTTTTCATACTGGGATTATCAACAAGCCTGGTATAATGCATTAATGGTCCAAAACTCCAAAGGATCGCATACCTGGTTAATCATGTTTGACACCAGAAAAGCAATTTCCAAAATACCAAATTGGTTTAACCATTGGTGGGGATTTTTTGGGTCTTCTACCGATATCCTACCTGATCAGGTTAACCAAGCATATACCCTTTTTAAAGAAAAATTTGACCCTTCACCATTGCAAAAAAGGGTCTCTCCTCTTCTAGTCTTTAGTACAATCTTCTTTGTACCATGGACCTTAACCTGGCATTTTTCCTATCAAACAAATCAAAATTCAACCATTGATCTTATCAGAATATTTAAGGTTAAATGGTGGAACAAATTTCAAGCATTTAATAAATGTAATGAAGCCGCTGTCAGAATGTGGCTCAAATCCAAAGGTAAATTGGATCTGCCTATTGAACAGGTCCAAGCACATTCAGAATTTTTAGCACAGAAGTCATTTGCTATTCCTCAGCTCGCAGCCGCAAAGTCAGAGGAAGAATTTTTCAAAATCATGAAAGAATTAATAGAATCCAGATCCTCAGCTACTGGATCCAAAGCATCCTCTTCATCTTCATCGTCTAAGCCACCATCCCTGGCTGATGAGAACGAAGATATTTTTGGTCTATTGTAAATCAATAACCTAATGAATTATACCAGAATAATAAATGAAAATGGTTCCAATGTTCTAAATGAATAAGAACCGAGCTAGTAGCCGCTTGGTCGGGTAATGTGGTTAGGGGTACTTGGCTCATAACCAGGAATTCCCTGATATGCATACTTGCCAATGTAAGCTTTACTGGTATATGTATTCATACAAGGTTACGTATTTACTGTAGCCAGACGTATCTGAGTATCTGTCTCAGCATCTTTGGTGGGCCCGGCGCCGAAAGTGAAGTGGGTCCCAGGCACCGAAAGCATTTTTGTCTTTTGCTCCTTACCTGCCTATATAAGAGGGAGCTCTCTGCATTTGTAAAATCATCTCTGGATTTCAGATAGCTTTCTCTCTCTATCTCTCCAGATCTCTCTCCCTTCTCTCTAGAATTCTTTCTCTCTTCTTGTAATTAGTTTCTGGCATTTAAGCTTTCCCCGAGCTGTAATAAAAGAATTTGTTTGAATAAAGAGTAAGCATTGTTTCTTCTTAATTTCTTCCCTTAATCATATGTGGTTATAAGTTGTGCGGATTACCGCCTGAATTTAATCACATACGATTAAGGTGTTTAATTTCTGCATTTATTTTGAGAATTTATATGGCAGGTTTATACCGCCTAGCATAAATTTGTATTTAATTTTCTATATTTGTTCTTGAGCATATTATTTTCTTATTTCTGAATTCATATATCTTTCTGCATTTTTAACTTGTTGTATATGCATAATCATTTTTGAATTTGGCTTAAGTCCTCTGCATTAGTTTCATTATCACCCGTACGATATATATATATATATATATATATATATATATATATTTCACCGCTGAAATCTATTCCACAAAAATCCTCAAATTCTAATATCACTTATAAATATTAATAATTATTGAATTTTTGGGATATTACATTTCTCCCCCTCTAAAAAAAAAATTTCGTCCTCGAAATTTCCAATTATTGTTTTATATCACATATCAAATCTTTGTATATACCCAAATATCACTACAACTATGCTGATAATAACTTATAATCTATCCACAAATCACGATTCTGTTATCTTTCACAGTAAAATTAAAACTAACTTGTAAGCACACATGTGTAATACAAATATATATACTCTATCTCAAAGTATTTCTCTCTGAATATATAAATTCTTCTATCTCGCTAACATTAAGATCGCTAACATTAAGATTTCAAATAATAAAACTCAAATAAGAAAGCTGGAGAACCTGTTGCTAGTGATTTCTTGTTATTATCCTCTTGAAGTAACTTAACTTAGAATTTGATTCTCCAAACCATATATCTAATACATGTAGTACATATCTTAATTGAAATTTTCTAAAGCTTCAGAGTGATAAAAACACTAACAACTTTCAAAATTCATGTCTTACTGCATTATTCAATGAAACTTCAAAATACAACTAGCTTGATTCATATCAAAAGCTAATAAAACATATAACTCTTCAATTTTCTCTTTTAATCTAGGAAACATTAACTGCAAATAAACTCCAACACATACTTCAGTTCGATTTCTATATCCTTAAACTTTGATCATACAAACATCAATGACTAACTTGATCCTCTAAAAGTTTCGTAAACTTATATCTCTATCATTCTTCCCTTATATCAATTTACTAAATATAATTGTCACCATAATAAATATGGAATTTCAAAAACCTCATTGATCACTTCATAACTTAGGGTATGTATCTAAC
The DNA here is from genome assembly GCA_039660915.1 of Euphorbia tirucalli. Classification (NCBI taxonomy): domain Eukaryota; kingdom Viridiplantae; phylum Streptophyta; class Magnoliopsida; order Malpighiales; family Euphorbiaceae; genus Euphorbia; species Euphorbia tirucalli. Next base: position 23,287,953 of record CM077639.1, read on the forward strand.
TTATCCTCAAATTATTTCAATATGATCAACACCATAACTTTTATATACTATAATGTCTCCAAACTTCAAAGTTGTGTCATGCATTTATCACTATTGACTTTAGCCATATCAACTCATAATAGTACTTACATGCATATGTTCTATTATAGTTATCACCCAACATATATTTCGATATCATTAAAATTTATCAATTCAATCATAAATTTCATAATTTATCATTCATGAAAGTATAAGATCCAAATATCTTCATGTCTCCCTTATATCTTTCTGCAATTGCATTCCTTGTAACTTAATGAACTATTCCATTATACTCATACTCATAACCATATATATATATTCTGCAAATACCTTTATAGCTATTCTTTGGTAGTATATATATACACCTCCCTTTTCTCAGTTATATGCTTACTTTTCTAACTTATTTTCACATCTCACTCATTGAAATCATCAAACTCATTATTACTTGTTCAACTCCTTATGTAACTATTGATTCACATTCCCCACTTATTTACTGACTTAAGAATGCATATGGTCTTATCTTGAAATTTTCATAATATTGATTTAATAAACAGTTTCCTTTGGATAAACATCATATCATCATTTTACATAATGTACATGTAACATATACTTAAAGAATAGTTCCACCTGGAACATTGTGAGTAAAATCATAATCAAATACTTTTACTCAAATCACTTCATCATCATTTGCACGTCAATATCTTTTCTTAATATACTAATTTTCACAAAATTGTAACATAATATGAAATTTCAAAATAAATCAATGTAAATTTAACATAATTATTGAACATCTTTAGAAAACTTAAATCACTTATCAAAATCTTATAGTTCATCGAAAATACTTTTTGATAATATTTTTTTTCTTAAATATATTTACTTTTGGAACTTGTAACACTTGAATCACATGTAACCGACTAATGTATAACTTATGCAGTATATGATGAGACTCATGACATATGACTTGACTTCAAGATGTATGCATGTCTAGACCATCCATCTGATTTCAATGTTACGGTCCCAAAATATTCAAAAGCCTCTTGAAATTCTGTTAAAACAAACTTCTAATACTTATATGGTATCTGTGCTCATTATGACTTATATATAATTATAAATATTTACAAATACAAAATTAACCTTTTTTTTTAAGCATTCCCAAATAATCATATGGCACTTTATGCCTTATGAACAACCCTCAATCAATCACTTCATATTTATCCCTATAGTATCCAAATAATTGTTTGTATCACTTGGCATTTAAGACCATATAGTCTATAGACGTAAATGTCCCATGAGGTCATATCCCTGCTCTAATACCAAAATGTAACACCCTTATACTTTTGCTATATACAAGTATTTAACTAACACTTTCCATATAAAAACATCATAATTCTATTCCTTATCAGCTTGTGCCATTTATCTGGAAAGCAACTGTAGACCTAACGAGTTGCTACACAAAAATTATAAAACGTTAACAAATTGAAAAATCACAACATAGTGAATTTAAATCATTAACTACTTTAACAATCACAAGCAGTCACATGTACACAGATCAACATACAGTCATGCACATGTAAATGAATGAGCCATTTCTTTTATTTGTTGTGACATAACCAGCCAAACCATTGCCCCGGGATCCTATAATTCATGTAATATTATGTCCAGTTCTGTAAGCATGTAGTGACCTTTCGGTCCATATGATTCTGTAATTCTTTAATTCTGTAATCCTGTAATTCAGAAAATGACCATATAAAGTCATATGATTCTGTAATTCATGCAATTACAGTGTTTGAGCAAGTATGTCGCAACACCCTTTTATGTTTCATGTAATCATATAAACCAACTTTCCAATATAACATATAATTCATGTAATATTACATAAATCATGTAGCACATATAAATTCGTATAACACTGTACCTTTTTGTATTCTTATAATCATGTTCAAATGCATATATCATATAATCCATATATCATGTGCAAGTACGTTGATCACATATACCATGTAACACGTAATCATATACACTGACTTTCACATATAACATTTATTCCAAAAATTCATATAATACATATCACCCACTACTCATGTATCGGCATAATTCGCATATAAGTTTTTATCAAACCTATACTTACAAGTAGTCACTAACATCTCTAAATAACACATTTATTATCATCATATCTCCAATTCTAGTATCAAGTAATCTCATATTGCTAATAAAGCCTATCTAATTATATCTATCTATTTGTTTCTATTTATTTGGCTTGGACTTGATATTAACTTAATTTCAAGCTTCCTACGTATCCCGATAAATTCCAGTTTGGGAATCAAAGCCACATAGTTCTCCTAATCTTAAAATAACTTAATTATCATTCTTGTATAACTTATTCTGTTTAATAAATCACTCTATAACTATTCACATATACTGTCACTATTCATATATACGGAGACTATTCACAAATACGGTATATCACTATTCACCAAATTATCAAAAATCATCCAAAACATCATATATTTCACCAAATACATTTCTAGTAATTTTTCATATTTTCTCCACATATAAGTATCATATCAACTAATTATTCAACTAGTAATACAATTATTTAACCCAAAATACTTCAATAATTCATAGTAAATAGTCTGTCCAAAATTATCAAAAACTCCAAGAATTAATGTTACTCCAAATAATTCATAGATCAATATAAAAATATCAAACCCACAGAAATTCCCCAGAAAATATTCTGAGCACTGAAATAGTACATATAATTTGGACGGATAACACCACTAGATTCACAGCACTGCTAGGAGTCCAGATATACCAATTTTATTCTCATATTACTTCATATTTAGAATTAAGTTACAAATACTTCAAAATTACATTTCCAAATACACCATCATATAAACCTCAAAATAAAATTGTAACCGTACATAATGAAATTTACTTAGTTCTGATCACATACTTGAAATTTCATTACGATCGGACCACAGAACCTTTCCTTATCAATTTTCTTCCATACGTATGCATATATAAATACATATATGCTCTGGATGAAATGTCCAGAACCATCTTTTTCCTTCTCCCCTCTTTTTCTTTTATTTGGGCTGAAAATATCTTTCTCATAAAATTACCATTTTTCCCTTTAAAATAATTTTATTTTAAATTTCTAAATTCCTCCACATAACTGTTAATTCTTTTAGATTATATCCTTATTGTGCATATAATTTTCACCCTTAAACTTTTCATTTTTATATTTCCTCAATATTTCACTCCATATATATATTCTCAAATATATATATATATATACTTCACCGCTGAAATCTATTCCATAAAAATCCTCAAATTATAACATCACTTATAAATATTAATAATTATTGAATTTTTGGGATATTACATTTCCACTACATCTAGGAACTTTGCCTTTATCTATTTGGCTTCCTCTTCCTTGACTTTCTTTGCCCATTCTGGTATGAGTCTTCTGAGCTTCTGCTTGACAGGTTTCATTTTCGGATTTGTCGGAATTCTATGCTTTGCAATCTCTTTGTCAACCCTAGGCATGTCGTCGTAGGACCAGGCGAAGGCTTTTACGTGCTTTTGTAGTACTTTTATAATTTCTTTCCTCTCATCAGGTGTGAGGTTTTTCGAGACGGATACCATTTTCGGATCATCATCTATCCCTAGAATCATTTCATGCAATGATGCATCATGTATGCTAAAGACACTAAATGAATCTTTGTATGTATGCATAGCTCCATCCAAAAAAACATCACACAAGTAAGCAAAATTGGATTTCATTGCATTGAGTGCCTTATAGGCTGAATTGTTCACATCATAAATAGAAGAAATAGATACATTGAAATAATAGTCATCCTCCACATGTGGAGGATCCTCTTCTGTCACAGCATCATCAACCTCTTCAAATAGGTCTCCTAGATCACCCTCAAGGGCTTCTTGATGGTCAGTGGATAGCTCTTCAACCACCTTCACCTTTCTTGCCATTATCAGCTTGGCCAGCTCTTTCACAGCTTCACTCATAAACTCCTCTTGAGTCTTCACAACGGGTGCCTTCTTTTTCCTAAAACCTATATTTGACTTCATCAAAACTGACAGTGCCTTAGTGAGGGCTTCCACAGCTGCTTCAACTTCGCCATTTTCTGGATTAGTTTTCTCAGCTGATTCACCTTTGTGTAAGCGCCGAAATTTCCCATCTTAAAAAAGAAAAAAAAAAGATAGAATAGTGGTACGAATGTAACTACAGCTGTGCGAATGTAGTGAAACTACAGTCGTACGACCGTAGGGTCGTAGCAGGTGAACCAGCCCATACCCTGAAAGCAGAAAAGTGGGAAAAGGAAAAGGGCGCATTAATTGCTCCGGTTCTGGCAGCAAGTAAGAGAATAAAAGGAGGAAAAAGAGAAAGAAGGGGGGGGGGGAATCTTCTGGTCTGGGATTAGAGAAAGAATAGAGAGAAAAAGAGAAGAAAAATAAACCCATAAAACTCAAGCTTTTCTTCCTCTTCTTCTTTTAATTCTTAAGTGTTAAGTTTAAAATCTGTTAGCAATCAATATGTTAATAATCTGACACTTTAAAATCAATCAATTTCAGACTAGAAACCATCAGAATCCCTAACATTTGGAGATTTTCGGACCAAGCTTCTCAACTCCAACTTAAGGAGAAAAAGAGCAAATTTAAGTGGATTGGTACGACGCCAGGGGTCATTCCTACGGTCACTTTTTACGTTTTCTGTTTCTGAAAATCAAGAACATCCGTACGACTGTTCTTGAATTGATGAACAGTCGTATGAGTGTTCTTGATTTCCATTAATTCCTCAGTTTTATTTTGAATAATTTTTGCGAAATCCTGAATTTCGAGGATTTACGGTTTCACGACTGTAATTACGGTCGTACGACTGTAATGCTCTTCCAAGAGCAGAATTTCCAGAATAATCCCTAAAAATTTATAAAAATCCATAAAAATTCAGAAAAATAAAAAAATCCATAAAATAAATTTTGTTGTGTGCATAAAAATTTATAAAAATCCATAAACATTCAGAAAAATAAAAAAATGATCAAAATGAATTTTGTTGTGTGCATTCGCGACCCTATATCTAATTTTCAGTATGTTTGCATTTGGAACAATACAACGACGGAGACCTGATTCTCCCCAAAACCAACCCACCTCACATGCTATAATTAAATCAAATCGGAAAATAAATTGTTTTCAAAATGATTTTCTCACAAAACCAAAAATACAAGGACATTTCAAAATGTTTTCCAGGTCTAATCGGGCCGGCTAGCCGAGCCGACTCGGTTATCCCCCTAATTGCATGATCCTGAATTCTTAAAATCCCATTCTGTTCTATTTGAGTCCTATTTGTGGCGTGCCATATATTGTGCTAACCCTCTGTTTTGTAACTTTTTATTTTTATTTTTGATGTATTTAATAGATTTATCCATGTATCCTAGGCAATTGTATTTTTAGATAAATCATGTATTTTAGGCGGTTGTAAAGTGAGGACGAGAGTGTTTTTTCCTTTTTTATTCAATTGGATTGTATAATTGGCCTCTATTATTTTTTGTATATTTTGAATGTATGTTTTATTTACCTGCAATTAATTTCCTGCAGTTCGCTTTAGCATCGGTTGATTAAAATAAACAAATTAGGGTTATGAAAAGATAATAAAGCTAATTAAATATGGTAATATAAACTATAAAGTGAAAGCAAGCTAGAGGTTAAGTATGTTATTTGCCCGGACCCTAAATCTCTAGATTAGGTACAACAGTCTGTCCTCGGTAGGGAGCTGTACCTGAATTCCCGGATGAGCTGATCCGGGTGGCGACTCTATCACTAATCTCGGGATTTAAGTTTCGAGGTCTTTAAGTTAAAAACTGGAAAATCTTTTCTACAAAAGAATTTCCAAATTAAATCCACAAGTTTCTAACTCAAGAAAAACAAAACCCGTTTTCCAAAATCTAATAATCTATTCTTTCTCTTTTCCGTTTTAAAGGTCCTCCGCTCACACTTTGTTTCCAAATTCTACCTTGACCTGGCTGACTATATCTTCTTGATTTTTCAGAATCTTCTTCCCTTTGTCTTCAGTCCTAGTGCGCAGCATATTCACAACTGGCTCGACCCTATATTCACTGAAGTCGACAACGTCGAAGAAGATCTCGAATCATGGGACCTCAACTGTCACTGGTTCGGGGGTTCCCTTGTACACTTTTTCGATTGCACGTATGAATATGTCAACCAGATTAACATACTTCTTTTTTGGCTTATTCCCTTCTTTACGGTAACCGAGTCCATGCTGATGGTGTTTGCCAGCATTGATATTAAACTTGGGAATGCCTTGCTGCCTTGCCCCTGATCCCTTACCAGGTTGAAACTTCTGCTTGGAGAAGAATTTATGGATCCACTCTGGAAACTTTGGCTCATACTTATTCTCATCTGAAACCACTGCTACTTGGAATCCAGTCATCGGCTGCTCTACAGCATTCAACGCAGCTACTACAGATAGCACATCAGCTTCTACAGTCACCACTTTCCCTCTTATTAGGAACTTCATGTTCTGGTGCAGAGTCGATGGTACACCTCCTAAGGCATGGAACCACGGTCTTCTGAGAAGTAGGGAGAATGTGACAGGGATGTCAATGACTGTGAACAGCACCTTCAACTTGATCTCTCCTACACTGACTTCAGCTTCAAATGTTCCAATTACGGTCCTTTTGCTGTCATCATATGCTCTAATCACTATGCTAGATAAGTAGAGTGCTTCTGTGGTAATCCCCAGGTATGGCAGGATTTTAGAAGGGCAAATGTTCAAAGCCGAGCCATCATCGACCATCACGTAAGGCATCACCCTGTCCATGATTTCAACTTTAAGTACAGAGCTCGGTTATGGTTTACGCCCTCCGGTGGTAAGTCAGACACTCCAAAGCTAATCTCTGGGGCTTGGTTAGCTTTCAAGTCAACTCCCCTTATCATGGCACATACTTCATCAGAAGACATACTAGGATTAGCATCCATCTCTATCAGTTGTTTCACTAATGCTTCCCTGTGCCTCTTAGACTCCATGAGGAGATGCCAAATACTAGCTCGGGCGGGCGTTCTCTTCAACTGTTCAACCACAGCATCATCTTCCTTATTTCTTGGCACCTGAATGGTAGTTTCTGTTAGTGTGCCCTAGTTCTTAGGTCATTGGATTCTTGTATTTTGTATTAGACATTAAGACTCATTATATAAATGCATTATTTGTGCCACATTAATAAAGGCAATTAATCTATTTCATTTATATCTTGTGTTATAATATGAGTAGAGTATCCATTGATTGATAATCATAAAACCTATCCCAGGTCTGTTCTAACCGTGGGAATGAATAGAACCATAAACTTGTATATTCGATGACTGTATGGAAGTTCTGAACTAGCCATAGTACTTGTATGGTCAGTCATGAATATAGGTACAAGAAAGCCATATGGTTATAGTGTCATAGGTCTTTCTTGAGTAGGTCTCTTTTGTCTTCAGACCATATTTCATTATAGTATCAATATGGAATCCGGTTCACTTTGACATATGCTTAACTGGTCTGTAAAAGGATACTAAATACGGGTATGATTGGGTGAACCAGTGAACATATTGATATTGATGATGAAGTGATGGAATTGCCACTCGGGTAACACCGAGATGATATCACTGGCCACTTGATGAGTGGGACTGATAAGTGTATGGCCATACCCAAGTAAGTCGGTTGCTTATTTGATTAATCAGTCAACTTAAGATCAAGAAATATAATAAACTGCAGAAGCGGATGACGGACACCATGCCTCTTGTTTATTCATATCGATATCGTTTGGCAAAGGACACTGTGAGATTACTACTGGGTCAGTGTCTTCAGTAAACTGCTGCATCTCTGTCTTAATTGGGGGCTGTAATGGTTTGCTAGAACCCACTTACAGTCTATGGGCCTTGGGCCTACTGCCAACATAAAGACAGACCCATAGGATCTTGCACATAGATCAACTGAGCCGGAACTTATAGAAATTATGCATGTAATGTACATTGGAAGGAATGCATTAATTAATTAGTTGACATTCGGTGTCAAGGTAATTAATTAACATTGGGTTGATTTAATTTAATTAATAAGTTTACATAATGTAATTAATTAATTTATCAATTAATGGAATTACATAAAGTAAACAATTAATTAAATAATTTTCCTAAGTAGGAAAATTAAATACATGCATTGTATTTACTTAAGTGTGATTTAATTTTATTTAGAGGTAATTAAATATAGCCACATGGAATTAAATTACATAGTATATACTTTTTAATTAAAGTTTATTTATGTAATTATAATTCTAGTGGGCTTGGATTTAATTAACCTAATTAAAACCCAATTAGACAATGTGACTATATGAGGGCACACTTAAGGAAGAAAACCTAACCCTAACCCTAAGTTTATTGTTGGAAATTTCAGCCCCATTGCAGCCATAAAAATAGCCAAAAGTTACAGCAATTAATTCTCCATTCCTTCCACTTCTTCGGCTAGCACCGATTCCCGCTCGATAGTTGGTCGTGCACCAGACTTTGAAGATCAAAGCTTCAAGAAATGATTCTGCAGCAGTCTTTAGAAGAGACGAATTTGGTGAATTAATCTCTCTTGATTCAAATTGGTTTTATTCTAATCAATGGTAATTGGACATGATAGGTGGATTCTAGGAAATTTTAAACGGTGTATTTTCCGTTATGCCACGTTATTTTTCCGATGGCGAATCCCAACAGTGTCTACACCTAAGACTGAGTTACTTCTTCTAGGTGGCACTTGGGGAACCACGTTAGTAGGTTGATAAACCCTACCGCTTCTGGTGATGTGCATAACGGGACCATCCTTTGTGATCATCGTTCCTCTTTTCGTCTCAACTAGGTAAACTGGCTTTGGCTCTTCAAATTCAAGATCCTCCTCATCTTTATCTAGTTCAATATCAACCAGATTAATTGGCCCTGCCCATTCTTCACTACAGATGTCTGTTCTTCAGCTTCTTCTACCTTTTCTTCTTTCTCTTCGGCTATAACCATTTGCACACATGGATTAACCTTAATAATCTGAGTGAACAAATAGTTGGTCGGCATTCCGGACTGGACCATATTGGCCTGACCCCTAAAGTTAGGCAGGGGGTTCTTCCGAACACTAGGCTTCAAGGCGGGATGGCCGCCACATGACCATTTCATATCATCTCATTGACCTAAAAAGTGTCAAAACTCTATCCATGTGTCGGTACATACATGACCATTTCATGACATCCACTAGGTGCCCCAAATGTGTCGAAACTTTGTCCGTGTGATGACTCACACGCGACCTTCTTGCCTTGTCTTTTACGTGGCATTGGATATTCTTAGAACATCCAAAATAAAAATACTGAAAACAAAGAAAGTCATCCTTATTGCCATTTTCATCCATCTCACATCATTCGACCATGATCATTTCACGACCATACCATACACGTCACTTAGTGCGTCATGTCTAGAACTATAACATCCATCCACGGTGCTAACTCTATGCTGAATGTATAGTTTGGAGTCAAATTTCAAACCAGTAACCATGGAAAAGGTTAGGGCCGATTAATATTCAAAATCAGAGTAGGAACTTGGGGATCAGTTACCTTCTTTGCCAGTTGACAGTTAGTTTGTGTTAGAAGAAATGAATAGAAACAGACCTGTGGAGGTGCCTGCTTTTGACATGAATGCCTTCGTGGATGCCCTATTGAAATCAGACTGATTCAAGGCTATTTTGAGAGAGCAAATGAGAGCTGTGATGACTACTAAAGGGGGTCAGATCATTCAGCCAATCTCTGCTTCGGTCGGAAATGGAGGAAATGTTGTCCAAGCAGCAAACTGAGCCAGAGGAGGCATTCCCAGTAGTAGTAGAGTGGTCATTCCTCATCGAGAAATTAAGCGCCAGTCCGAAGAAGACGAAGCTTTTGTGAGAGCGAGGGAGGCCTCAATTGAGACGGCTGCTTAAAAATGTCTTAACCAGAAATTTTCTATCTTAGAAGCCCTATTGCCAAAATTGAAGGAGATGGTGCACTACAATCCCATCAAGTGCACCGACCCGACTAGTTTGATGGTAGAAGGAGGGGAACCACTCCCAGTTGGCTTTCATATTCCATATATCACCCCATACACTGGGGAAGGTCCATCAGAGGCTCATCTGGATAGTTATGTGTGGCTCATGTCTAGTTTGGGGATTGGCAAGGTCCATCTCTTGAACCTATTCCTGACTACTCTAAAGGATGCTGCTATGAAGTGGTACTTGAAAATGCCCATTCATACCCGAGTCATCCGAGGCATTTGTGAAGCAATATGCTTATAACACTTAGATGGAAACCACTCTAGAGGATTTGGAAAGGATTCACCAGAAGTCGAATGAATCCTTTTCATCTTACTATAAAAGATGGATAGATGTCCAAGTGCTAGTAGAAGGGGCTTCAAAGTTGGAATCCCTTATCTTGAAGCTAGTTGATGATAGTTTTCCTTTATATAAGGAGAAGATGAAGCTGAAAAGTTTCCATGCCTTTATAGACATCGTTGAATACGCCAAGCGTATTGAAAGATACGAAGAGGAAGATCAGAGGACCAAACAGAGCTTTGGCACTTATCAGGGCAATCGGGGATACACACAGGGTTATAAGGTTGATAGCTCCATAACTACACCCACTGGGCCTAGCTCAAAAGCCGCTCAAGCTGCAACCCTTGGACAAGTGCAAGAAGCAAATGTGGCTGTTATAGCCCAAGGTAGATAGGCGGGGGCCCCTTAGAGGATCACCAACCCATGGGCAAAATCTTTGGCTCATTGCTTCAGAGTCTAAGACCGTATTCTCCTCCAGCTAAGTCAGACAAGAGTAACTTCTGTGCCTATCATGTGATGGCAGATCATCATACAAATGATTGCACTCAATTAATAATGGCTATCCGACAATTAATTGTTGTCTAGAAAATTATCAAGCCACCTTTGAAACCAAGTGTTCAAATGAACCCTTTGCCTAATTTTAGGAGTCAGGTTAATATGGTACAGTCAGGAATGCCAGCCAGTTGTGTGTTCGCTCAGATTATCAAGGCTAATCCGAGCATGCAAGTGTTATAGTTGAGGAAGATGAGAAATTGGAAAAAGCCAAAAAGCAAACATCTGTAGTGAAGAATGGGCAGGGTCCAATTGATCTGGTCGATATCGAATTAGATGATGATTGTGAGGATTTTGAGATTGAAGAACCTAAGCTCATATGCCCAGTTGAGATAAGAAAAGGAACGGTGATCGCAAAGGACGATCCTATTATGCATATTACCAGAAGTGTTAGGGTTTATCAACCCGCTAACGTGGCACCTTAAGCACCCTTGAGAAGAAGTAACCCACCTTTGGGCACTGGCTTTATTGGCCTTATGTCAAGAAACAGAGAAGATGATGTTGTGGTTGAGCAAATGAAGAGAACGGTGGCCTGAGCTAGTATTTGGCACCTCCTTATGGAGTCCAAGAAGCACCGTGAGGCATTAGTGAAATAGCTGATGGAGATGGAAGCCACTCCTATAATGTCTCTTGATGAAATATGTGCCATGATAAGGGGGATTGACCTGAAAGCTAATTGGGCCCCAGAAATCAGCTTTGGAGTGTCTGACTTGCCATCAAAGGGTGTGAACCATAATCGGGCTCTGTACTTAAAGGTTGAATTCATGAACAGGGTGATGCCTTGAGTGATGGTCGATGATGGCTTAGCCCTGAACATTTATCCTTCTAAGATTTTGCCGTATTTGGGGATTAGCACAGAAGCACTTTGCCTGTCCAGCATAGTGATTAGGGCATATGATGACAACAAAAGGACCATAATTGGAACATTTGAAGCCGAGGTCAGTGTAAGGGAGATTCGGTCTAAGGTACTGTTCACTGTTATTAACATTCCTATCACTTTTTCCTTACTTCTTGGGCGGCGTACCATCGACTCTGCACCAGAAAGTGAAATTCTCAATAGGAGGAAAAGTGGTGACAGTGGAAGCTGATGAGCCATTGGTTGTAGCTACTTTGAATGCCGTGGAGTAGCCAATGACTGGGTTTCAGGTAGCAGTGATTTCAGACAAAGGCGAGAATAAGCTGAAATTCCCAGAATGGATCCATAAATACTTCATTAAGTAGAACTTTGAACTTGGTAAAGGATTAGGAGTGAAGCAATAAGGAATTCCTGAGTTTAACATTGCGGCTGGTAAGTATCGTCCTTGGATACCATGAGGAAAGGAATAAGCCGAACAAGAAGTATGTGAATCTGATGGATATTTTTGTCCGTGCCACTGAAGAAGTGTACAATGGAGCTTCTAAGCCAGTGATAGTTGAGGGAGGACAGCTCCCGGGATTTAAGACCTTCTCTGATGTTGTTGATTTTGACAAATATGGGGTTGAACCTATTGTAAATATACTACGTAACAGAACTAAAACTAAAGGAAAGATAGTTCTGGGTAATCAGAAGAAGGTAGTTGATCAAGTCAGAATTGAATTCAGGAACAAAGGTGAATCAGATTAGAAGGTGGATCCAGAAAATGTGGAAGTCGAATCAGCTATTAAAGCCATCACTAAGGCACTGGCTATTTTGATGAAGTCGAATATGGGTTCTGGAAAGAAGCAGGCACCTGTGGTGAAGACTCAAGAGGAATTAATGAATGAAGCCGTCAAAGAATTGACCAAGCTGACGATGTCAGGAAAGGTGAAGGCGATTAAAAAAGAACTGTCAGCTGACCAGAAAGAAGCCCTTGAGGGTAATCTGGGAGACTTGTTCGAAGAGATTGATGATGCTGCAGCAGTAGAAGACCCTCCGCATGTGGAGGATGACAATTATTTTGATGTATCTGTTTCTTCCATTTACGATGTAAACAATTCAGCCTATAAGGAATTTAACACAATGAAGTCTGATTTCGCTTACTTGTGTGATGTTTTTCCGGATGGAACTGTGCATACATACAAACATTCATTTAATATTTTTAGCATACATGATGCATCATTGTATGAAATGAATCTAGGGACAGATGATGATCCAAAAATGGTATCTGTCTCAAAAGACCTCAAACCTGATGAGAGAAAAGAAATCGTGAAAGTACTGCAAAAGCATGTGAAAGCCTTTGCTTCATCCTACGATGATATGCCCGGGGTTGATAGGGAGATTGCAGAACACAGAATTCCGACGGACTTGAAAATGAAACCCGTCAAACAGAAGCTCAGGAGACTCATACCAAAATGGGTAGAAAAGGTTAAAGAAGAGGTAGCGAAATAGATAAAAGCTAAGTTCCTGGAAGTAGTATAGTACCCAAAATGGTTAGCCAACATTATACCAGTTGCAAAGAAAGATGATCGAATCAGGGTTTATGTGGATTACAGGGATCTGAACAAGGCATCGCCCAAGGATGACTACCCACTACTACATATTGATGTTCTGATTGACAGTGCCGCCAGGGCAGCGATGCATTCGTTCATGGACGGGTTTTCAGGGTATAATTAGATTCTGATGAACATCACTGATAAAGTGAAGACGGACTTCATCACAGAATAGGGAGTCTATTGCTACAGGGTTATGCCGTTCGGGTTGAAGAACGCCAGGGCAACTTATCAGCGAGCAGTCACTCCACTTCTGCATGATATGATCCATAAGGAGGTCGAAGTTTATGTTGACGACATGCTAGTTAAATCGATGACCCAGGAAGAGCATCCAGCTATCCTAGATAGATTCCTAACTAGGATCGAAAAGTATAATCTCTGCCTGAATCCCAGGAAGTGTATGTTTGGAGTAACTTCAGGGAAGCTTCTCAGCCACGTAGTAAGTCAGAGAGGAATCGAAATGGATCCGGAAAAAATCAAGGCCATCAAAGATATGCCTGCATCGAAGATAGAAAAGGAAGTGAGGTTGTTTTTAGGGTCATTACAGTATGTCAATTGGTTCATCGAAAGGTTAACAATAGTTTGTGAGCCCATCTTCAAACTCCTGAAGAAGAATCAGGAAGTGGAATGGAACGATCAATGCCAACTAGCCTTTGATAGGATCAAGGCTTATTTGATGAATCCACAAGTTCTAAAACCTCCGATGCCTAATAAGCCTTTGATCTTATACTTGGCTATCGAAGACGGTTCAGTAAGGGTAATGTTAGTGCAAGAACAAGAAGATAGACATGAACATGCAATCTACTATCTGAGTAAGAAGCTACTTGACTACGAGACCAAATATACCATGGTGGAAAAGACTTGCACTACTATGGTATGGTTGACGAGGAAGTTAAGGCACTACTTTCAATCATATAAGGTCCAGGCAATGGTTAAGGTTGATCCGATGAAGTATTTGTGTCAAACCCCTACATTGGCTGGAAAACTATCAAGATGGTTACTCTTGTTGTCAGAGTTTGATATTGAGATGTAACCAGGAGGACGATCAACAGAAGAGCTGTAGTAGAATTCCTGGCCAATCAGCCTCTAGAATTGGATTATGTCAAGAATTTAGAATTTCCAGATGAATAGTTGGTGGTGGTGGAGATAGAACCAAGCAGATGGGTGATGTATTTTGATGGTTCTATAAACAAACATGGTGTAGGTCTGGGAGTAATCATTAGCACCCCCGATGGAGAAATCATCCCTTTGGAAAAACGCCTCGAATTTCTAGTAACTAATAATGGAGCAGAATATAAAGCTTTCCTCTTTGGAATTGATGCCCTAATCACACTAAGACCGCATGAAGTGTTAGTTATCGGGGACTCAGCTTTGGTGATTTGACAGATTGTCGGGGATTGGGAGATAAAGGAGGAATCGCTCTGGCCGTATCTCGAGCTGGTTTGGGAAAAGGTGAAAGTATTTAATCAGTATGAATTTAGACATGTCCCGAGGGAAGAGAATCAGATGGCCGATTCCTTAGCTACACTCTCATTAATGTGGGAAGGACCCCGAAAGCATCCGATACAACTAGTGATCCTAGAAACTGCTCAGAGCCCTTGTTAGCTATCAGTCAGCATTGTAGTAGCAGGGGAAGAACGTCCTTGGTATCATGATATCTTGTAATTCATTCAAAATGGGCAATACCTCGAAGATGCCAGCGAAGCAAATAAGATCTCTCTTCAAAAATTAACAGTATAGTTCAGGATATTTGAGAATCATCTCTATAAGAGAACCACCAACGACCTTCTCCTAAAATGTTTGACAGAAGAAGAAGCAAAGAAGGTTATGAGACAGATCCATGCAGGAACCTGTGGGCTGCATATGAACGGGTTAGCCCTGGCCAAGAAAGTATTGAGGTAAGGTTACTTTTGGCTTACCCCTGCAAGCTGACTGTATCAAAGAAGTAAAAAGATGCCATGAATTCCAAGTGTACGGAGATCTCAAACATCTCCCTCCACTCGCATTTCAGGCATCATCAACACCATTGCCATTTGCTGCTTGGGGGATAGACATCATCAGAGAAATAAGACCGCCTGCATCAAATGGGCACCGCTTCATAGTCGTGGCTGTTGACTACTTCTCGAAATGGGTAGAAGCGAAACCATTTATGAATGTTACAGCTAAGAAAATGACCAAGTTCATCAAGAAGAACATCTTTATGCGGTATGGAATCCCACATCATGTCGTGACTGATAATGGAGTACAGTTTCAGGGGGTAATAGCACAATTGTTCAAGGAAAAAAGGGTTGAGCATCATAGATCATCTCCATATCGCCCGCAAGCCAATGGGGCGGTAGAAGTAGACAATAAGTCTATCAAGAGGATTTCGCCAAAAATGGTAGTCACCTACAGAGATTGGGCCAACGTGTTGCCATTTGCCTTATGGGGATATAGAACAAGTGTCAAAACTCCTACTGGAGAGACACCATACTCATTGGTCTATGGGATGGAAGTTGTCTTACCAGTGTAAACTGAGATTAGGTCATTAAGGATAGTCACAGAAGTGCAGTTGCTAGAGTCTAAATGGGTTCAGTCGGTTCAGTCGAGGTATGAGCAGTTGGTGTTGATCGATGAGAAGCGTCTTCGAGCTTAGATCATTTGCAGATGTATTAGCAGCGAATGGCCAGGGCTTATAACTGTAAAGTCGGTCATCGGAAACACCCACTCAAAGCCAGGTATTTGGTTCATAAACAGATGCAACAGACCAATTCAGATGTAAGGGGAAAGTTCAAGCCTAACTGGGAAGGTCCATATGTGGTCAAGAAGGTGCTTTCAAAGGGTGATGTAAAGATCATGGATATGGACGGAAACGAATTCGTAACCCATCAATCAAAACAAGATTAGGCAATAGTAAGTGTAAAAAGGAGAGAAGAAGAAGTCTGATGGATCAAAAACCGAAAAGGCGATCCATGGAAAAGTTAGGAGAGTGAGGTGAGCACCACCAGCAGGAAAATCTACAAAGACTGGTTGGTGGCAGTTGTTGATTCGGTCGAGAAGGATACCATTAGTGATTCTGTCCTTAGCATCATTTCATCTTTAATGTACATTATGATAAAACATTATTAATGAATGAATGCTATGCTTTATTCATTTAAATGTCAGAAGTTTGCTTGAAATTGAGTTCGTATTATACATATATGGCTGTATACATTTTCAGTTTACATGCATCTCACTTCCCAAAAAAATCTGATAGATTGAAAAACCTAAAAAGACGATCTATGCAAAAGTTAGGACATAAATAAAAGTCTGTTGAGTCAAAAATCCAAAAGGGCGGTTCAGGCAAAAATTAAGACAGTCTGATGGGCCGAAAACCCAAAGAAAGGGCGGTTTATGCAAAAGTTAGGACACAAAATAAAACAAAAGTCACACATTAGAAGGGTCAACACCTCGCACTCATAGCTAGTGTACCAAAGCAAAATGAATGTGTAGAAATAGGCCCACACATGGGCAATACAAGCAGAGTATTAATATGAGCCCACATACGGGCTAGATTGACAAAGAACAAAAAAAGAAAGGATCTAGGACTATGCCTCGTCACCCTGATTATTTACCTGTTTCTGATCCCCAATGTTCTCATATTGACCAAGCTACTCCTCCAGTGGGTCCGTGCGTGTCCGAAAAGTCTGGTTCATAAGTTTACCACCGACCTCAGCTAAGTGGACTCGCGACACTAAACGCCAAATACAACAGAAACATCATGTCACATACATGCATACACTCGAAACATATACACACATATGCATACATGCATCAATGTTAACTCAAGTACAAGTAATTACTGTCATCATTGGGTTGTCCCGAATCATGAGCGCTCTGAAAGCAGAAGCAGCTTGACACTGGGGCATCCTCTAAATCTCAGGTATGAAAATTTTCTCAATTTTCAGAATTTCCATTTACAGCAATATGATCTCGAGAAGGGTACTTCTTGCTTTTTACAAGTATCTAGGGGCAAAAAAATCAGTCTGTATTTATTCTTGACCGAAGGGGCAAAAATTTTGGTTTCCAAAATTATCGATCAAGAAATAAATACACACTCAACCCAAATCAACTCGGGCAAGATCGGTGTTTCGCACAGGAACCGAAACAAGTCCCTAAACCAATTCAACTCAGGTAAGACCACTGCTTCGCACAGACATAAAGGCAAGTCCCTAAAATCAACTCGAGTAAGACCGCTGTTTCATACAGACATCGAAACAAGTCCCTGAACCATTCAATTCGGGCAAGACGGCTGCTTCGCACAGACATCGTGGCAAGTCCCTAAAATTAACTCGAGCAAGACCACTGTTTCTCACAAACATCAAAACAAGTCCCTAAACCAATTCAACTCAGGCAAGACCACTACTTCACATAGGAACCAAAGCAAGTCCCTGAATTGACTCAACTCGGGTAAGACCGTTGTTTTGCACAGATATCGAAACAAGTCCCTAAATAAACTCAACTCGGGCAAGACCACTATTTTGCATAGACATCGAAATAATTCCTTGAATCCACTTAACTCGGACAAGATCGCTACCTTGCACAGACACCAAGACAAGTCCCCAAACCAATTCAAATCGGGCAAGATCGCTGTTTCGCATAGACATCGAAAAGAGTCCCTGAACCAATTCAAATACGGCAAGACCGCTACCTTACAACGACACTGAGGCATGTCCCTGAACTCAACTCGGGCAAGATCGTTGTTTCCCATAGACATCGAAACAAGTCCTTAAATCAACTCTCCTAGAGCAAGACTGCTGTTTCGCATAGAAATCGAAACAAGTCCCTGAATCAACTCAAATCGGGCTAGACCGCTATTTCACACTGACATCAAAACAAGTCCCTGAAGTCAACACAGTTCCATCTGTGACACAAGCACCATGGAGAACCAACTCAAGTTGGGCAAGACCACTGTTTCGCACAGACATCGAAATAAGTCCTTACAATCAACACAATTCCATCTGGGACACAAGCACCATGGAGAACCAGCACGAGAAAGACACCAGGTACATTTCCTCATTCTATTCTCACCGTGCTCCATATCACAAGACCAAACTCGATCCGGGCACACTATCCCAACCTTGAGTCAATTTTGATCCCGTGAGGGCTAGCCTGTAAGCATAGGTTTTCCCAACCTCTATGATGAAAATCCTATATTACCTGTTAAGATAGACGAACATGAGGCGGACGTGAAAATGAGCAGAATAATGCCTGTAATGTTCTCAAACGCTCTGAAAACCGGACAGTCCTCGATCTGAAACCCGAAAAAGGTCCTTTGAGTGATTAGAGAGCTAGACATGAGTGTGGGATTCAGGAAAAGCCTTGTTAGCT
Organism: Euphorbia tirucalli; assembly: GCA_039660915.1. NCBI lineage: Eukaryota > Viridiplantae > Streptophyta > Magnoliopsida > Malpighiales > Euphorbiaceae > Euphorbia > Euphorbia tirucalli. The sequence continues at coordinate 23,306,713 of CM077639.1, forward strand.
CTGGTTAGAGTTGCACAACTATAGTTTCACAACTACGGCCGTGCGGCTGTAACACTAGAGCTGCACGGCTATAAAATTACAATCACGCGGCTCTGACGGTTGACTAAGTTACTTCTTAAATAAAACAGCCATATCTTTGATTAGGGGATGGAAACTCCTCAATTAGAGGATTGAGGTCAGGATATTCGAGATTTGGAGGGCAAAAAATGGAGAACAACAAGAGAGAAGAGGAGAGAACAAGAGAAATTGGGGGAAGAGGAAAATTAAAAGAAAAAAAGAAAAAAAGAAGGCTTTTAGAAAGGGAAAGAGAGAAAAAGAGGGAAAAAGTGTGAAAAATCAAAGGAAAAAGAGAGAAACAGAGAGAAAACATTCAAGAAATATATAGGGTGAGAGTTCCTGATTGTCTTCCATTTGTCCAGTTTGATCTCAGGTTTTGTTCGGATAGATTCGAGGTTCGTGATCGAAGTTTCAGGGTGTTCATGGGATTCTAAGTGCATTGTAACTTTCCAATTCTCTTCCAGTTGTCAAATACGCTGGAACACAAAAAGGGTAAACTTTGAGAGGCCTTAAAGTCGTAATTGATTGCTTTGTACTGTGTTTTTGTTTGAGTTTTGTGAAATCTGGAAACTGTCTATTTGATTATAGCCGTGCAGCTCTAACTAGAGCCGAGTGGCTATAATCCCTTAGAACAGAGTCACGCGGCTGTACCTCTATAGCCGCACGGCTGTGTTCTTCTGGGCAGAAACCCGAAATGCTCTAAATCGACCAAATACAATCAGTTTCTCATTCTAATTATTCTATTATGAACTATTTCGGTCAAATCACATCCTTTATATTCAAAATTATGGTTTTTGGATTTCTGATAACATTGATGTGAGATTTCGGTTTCGTTGATTTTGATTTTCAGAATTTGGGGTTATTCGATCCAAATCAGATCCACGGTTCAGCTTTAGCAGACCCCTAGATTCTCCAAAATCCTTAGAAATCCCCAAAACGAGTTAAAACAGTGATTTACAAAAAGAAAGAAAACCAATTCAGGTTCTAGACACTATAGCCACACGGATGTAGTGACTATAGCTGTACGGTTCTAACTAGAGCCGCAGGGCTATAATTACTAAGGCAGAATCTCGGGACGACTCCCATGTACGTTGTCACGTGATGCTATCTCCGGTTTCAGATTCAAACTGTTTTTAATGTGTTTACTGCTTTGAGCCTTAGATGGATGTTGAGGTAGGAAATCCCCACGAATGGAACCCCAAGTTTCAGGATAACTGAATCACTAAAAAGGAGAAATTTACATGTAATTGAGCAAAATTGTTTTCCAAAAATGGTTTTCAAGGACAAAACCTACAGGGCATTTCTAAAATGGTTTTCCAGGTCTAACCCAGTGAGTCCCCCGGACTCCTAGTTTACCCCTTAAATGCATGCCCCCGTTTCCTGAAATTCCCCATTCTATCTTATCGTGAGTCCTATATGTGTTTGTGATATAATTGTGTTAACCATTTGTTTTACAGCTTTTATTTTTATTTTTATTATTTTAGATGTATTTAATAGATCAAATCGTGAATTATAGGCGATTGCACCTTTTTATAGATTTTTGTGTATCTAGGCGGTCGTAAGGTGAAGATGAGAGTTTTTATCTTTTTGGGTTGTAATAAGTGGCCTCTATTTCCTTTTGTGGTTTGGATGTATGGTTTAATTTTTCCACACTTTATTTATTTTTTTCATTTGAATGAACATGGGTTAATCAATAATAGAAGATAAAATGGGTAGAGAATAAGTGAATATAATATGGTATCATGAACTATTAAATGAAAGCAAGTTTGAGGTTGAATAGGTAAGTTGCCCGAACCCTGAATCTCTGGATCAGGTATGGCAGTCTACACTTAGTAGGGAGCTATACTGGAATTTCTCAGATGAGCTGATCCGGGTGGCGACTCCATCACTGATTTCAAAATTTGGGTTTCGAGGTCTTTAAGTTAATAAAATGGGATTTTCTAAAATGTAAAACCAGTTTTCCCAAAATACACATTCAAAGAAAAGGTTTTCTACAAAGGGATCTCAAATCAAATCAATTGGGTTTCTTAAAAAAAAATCATCAAACCCATTTTCCTATCAAAATAAAATCAACATCATATACATCAAAAACCTCCCCTGTCTGCTTCATTGTGTTCTAACTTTAAGGTCATCCGCTCACAATAGGTTGATTCTCGAAGCAAGCTTAGGCGTTTTTTCGGTGATCAGAGCTTCACAAGTAAATATTTTAATTTCTCTGATCCGTTAACTTTCTAGTAGAATTTGGATATTTTAAGGATATATTTGAGCTCCTGAGGTTATAATGAAACTAATGGCATGGCTCGTTTCTCTATAAGACGAGTTTGAATTTTTCCAGTGATGGGAAAAAATTCCTGCGAGGCACATATTATACTTGAAATTAATAATGGAATGTTCTATATATTATTTTGAGATATATTAATTCTTGGACTTTGTCAATTTCTCAAAGAGTTAAATTCTACAAATTTGGAAGTATACCGGTTAATTAATTAAAAGGAAATAGTTGTTCAATTTTAGTTTATAGAGTGATTTAATTAAGGTTTGTCAATAGAATGAGAATAGTTGGTGTGATATGGATGAAATTAAATTTTAGCATATCTATTAATAAAGAGAATTGGTACAACATGGAAATTAATTGAGTTGGTTATCCAGTTGGGTTATTGAATTGCAGTCTATAGAGTCCGATTGGGATTATTTGTGCATATTATGGAAGTGTATTTTTATGCAAGTTTGACCCTAATTATAATTATGGGGATATCCGTTTTATAGGAGAAACTCTGGCGAAATTTCTATTGATATTTTAGGTGACTAGATTAATTATTTTTTTTTTCTTATTTCCATTCTAAATTTTCTTATGTAGACATTCAATCGGTAGGCGAAGCAGCAGAACTGGAAAAATAGGATTCATCAGCTAGGAGAATCTGTGAGTTAATTTTATGTATTGCATTTTTAATTTAGCATTTGCATTCACGATGTGAACGGATAGCCATTTGGTATGCTGCGAAGCGAATTGGGGAGAAAGGGGTTTTTTGAATGATATTTGGTGGAAAACAGGTTTTGAACCTATTTGAAGAAAACCTTTCGTTTGATTTGAAATCACTTTTGTAGGAAACATCATCTAGAATGTGACTTTTGGGAAAACGGGTTTTACATTTTAGAAAATCCTGTTTTATTAACTTAAAGACCTCGAAACCCAAATTTCGAGATTAGTGACGGAATCGCCACCCGGATTAGCTCATCCAGGAAATTTCGGTACATCTCCCTACCAAGTGTAGACTGTCATACCTGATCCAGAGATTCAGGGTTCAGGCAATCATTTAATAGTTCATAGTACCATATTATGCTCACTTATTCTCTACCCACTTTATCTTTCATTATTAGCCGATGTTCATTCAGATGACATAAATAAATAGCATAAAAATAAAGTGTGGAAAGGTAAACCATACATCCAAAACAAAAGAATAGAGGCCACTTATTACAACCAAATCAAATAAATGATAAAAACTTTAATCCTCACCTTACAACCGCCTATATACACGAAAATCTATAAAAAGTACAATTGCCTAGAATACACGATTTGAACTATTAAATACATCCAAAATGAAATAAAAAAAAAGCTACAAAACAAACGGTTAGCACAAGTATATCACAAACACAAGTAGGACTTATAACTGGACAGAATGCAGAATTTCAGGAAACGGAAACAAACATTTAGGTCTAACCGAGAAGTCCGAGCGACTTACTCGTTTAGACCTAGAAAACCATTTTAGAAACACCATGTAGGTTTTTTTATGCTTGAAAACAATTTTGGAAAACAGTTTGGCTCAATTACATGCATGTTACTCCCTTTTAGTCAGTCGGTTATCCCGGAACTCCAGGTTCCATTTGTAAGGGTTCCTAATTCCAACATTCATATAAGGTATAAAGTTGTAAACATGTAAAAAACAATTAGAGCCGCTCGGCTATAGCTACTACAGTCGTGCGGTTGTAGTGTAGAGAACCCGAATTGGTTTTCTTTGTTTTTGTAAATCTCTGTTTTGAATCGTTTTGATGATTTCTAAGGATTTTGGAGAATCTGGAGGTGAGTTAAAGCTAAACCAAGGATTGGATTTGGATCGAACAACCTCGGATTCCAAAATTCGAAATCAATAAAACCTAAATCTCGCATTAACGTTTTCAAAAATCTGAAAACCAAAATTTTGAATATAACAGATGAGATTTGACGTAAAAAACAATTAGAGTCGTGCAGTGATATTCAGTCATTTTAGGGCATTTCAGGGTTGTGCCCTGAAGAACACAGTCGTGCGGATATAGATCGAGAAATTTCTACAGGAGCTGGCGCTATCCTAAAACAATTAGCAATTTGGTTTCAACTTTCCCCGTACGTCTATATTGGTCTGCTTCATTTGCTTAAGTACCAAATCCCGGACCTTGAGCTGATGTTTTTGATGACGAACTCTGTTGTTGTAAGTTCTAGCCATTCGCTACTGATACATCTGTAGGTGATCTAATGCCTGAAGACGCTTCTCATCAATCAATGCTAACTGTTCATATCTCGATAGAACCCATTCAGATTCTGGAAACTGTGCTTCCATGACAAACCTCAATGACTTAATTTCTGTTTCCACTGGTAGAACGGCTTCCATACCATAGACCAACAAGTACGGTGTTTCTCCGGTAGGTATTCTGATGCTAGTCCTATATCCCCACAAGGCAAATGGTAACATGTCGGCCTAATATCTTTAGGCAACTACCATTTTTGGCAGAATTTTCTTGAGAGACTTATTGGCCGCTTCTATCGCCCTATTGGCTTGTGGGCGATACGGGGATGATCTATGATGTTTAACCCCTTTATTTTGAAACAACTGTACTGTTACCCCTTGAAACTTTACTCCATTATCGGTTACGACATGATGTGGGATTCCATACAGCGTAAATATGTTCTTTTCTATGAACTTGGCCATCTTCTTGGATGTAACATTTGTAAATGATTCCACTTCTACCCATTTCAAAAAGTAGTCCACGGCCACAACTATGAAACGGTGCCCATTCGATGCAGGCGGCCTTATCTATCTAATGATGTCTATTCCCCAAGCTGCAAATGGCCATAGAGTTGATGATATTTGAAGTTCTAGTGGGAAGATGGTTAAGATCTCCATACACTTGACATTCATGGCACTTCTTTAATTCGTCGATACAATTAGTTTGCAAGGTAAGCCAAAAGTAGCCTTGCCTCAACACTTTCTTGGCCTGGGCTAAACCATTCATGTCTCGTCCGTAAGTTCCTGTATGGATTTGTTTCATGACCTTCTTTGCCTCTTCTTCTATTAAACACTTCAGTAGTAGGCCATTGGTGGTTTTTTTGAAGACCTGATTTTCGAATAACCTGAATTGTGCGGCTAACCTTTGAAGAGAGATCTTATTTGCTTCACTGGCATCTTTAAGGTACTGGTCGTCCTGAATGAACTGTAGGATGTTATGATACCACTGGCATTCTCCCACTGCTGCTATAATGCTGACTGACTGATAACAAGGATTCTGTGTAGTTTCTAAGATCACGGGTTGTATCGGTTGTTTTTTGGGGCCTTCCTACATTGATGAAAGTGTAGCTAGGGAATCGGCCATCTGATTCTCTTACCTCGGTACATGCCTAAATTCACATTGACGAAAAACCTTTGTTTTTTGCCAAACCAACTCGAGATAAGGCCGGAGTGATTCTTCTCTTATTTCCTAATCGTCGACAATCTATCGAATCACCAAGGGTGAGTCCTCGATAACTAACTCTTTTTATGCCCCTAATGTGATTAGTGCATCAATTCCAAAGAGGCAAGCTTCACATTTTACTCCGTTATTAGTTATTGAAAACTCGAGGCGTTTTTCCAGGGGGATGATTTCTCCATTGGGGGTGCTGATGATTATTCCCAGAAATGCACCATGTTTGTCCACAGCACCATCAAAATACATCACCTATCTGCTTGGTTCTATCTCCACCACCCCTAACTGTTCATATGGAAATTCCAAATTCTCGACATAATCTGATTCTATAGGCTAATTGGCTAGGAATTCTGCTATGGCTCTTGATTTGATCATTTTCCTGGTTACGTACTCAATATCAAATTCTGACAACAAGAGTAACCATCTTGATAGTTTTCTGGCCAATGCAAGGGTTTGGCATAAATACTTCATCTGATCAACCTTAGCCACCACCTAAACTTTATACGATTGAAAGTAATGCCTTAAATTCTTAGTCAACCATACCATAGCAGTGTAAGTCTTTTCCACCATAGTATATCATGTCTCGTAATCAAGTAGCTTCTTACTCAAATAGTAGATTACATGTTCACATCCATCCTCTTGTTCTTATACGAACATTGCCCCTATTGAAGCATCTTCGATAGCCAAGTACAGGATCAAAGGCTTATTCGGCATTGGAAGTTTTAGAACTGGCAGATTTATCAAATAAGCCTTGATCCTGTCAAACGCTAGTTGGCATTGATCATTCCATTCCACTGGCTGATCCTTTTTAAGATTTTGAAGATGGGCTCGCAAGCTATTGTTAATCTCACGATGAACTGACTGACATACTGTATAATGACCCCAAAAATGAACTCACTTCCTTTTCTGTCTGCGATATGGGCATATCTCTAATGACCTTGATTCATCAAGTAGCTTCTTACTCAAATAGTAGATTGCATGTTCACATTCGTCCTCTTGTTCTTGTACTAACATTGCCCCTACTGAAGCGTCTTCGATAGCCAAGTACAGGATCAAAGGCTTATTCAGCATCAGAGGTTTAGAACTGGTGGATTCATTAAATAAGCCCTGATCCTATCAAATGCTAGTTGGCATTGATCGTTCCATTCCATTGGCTGATTCTTTTTCAGGAGTTTAAAGATGGGCTCACAAACTCTTGTTAATCTTACGATGAACTGACTGACAACTTCCTTTTCTATCTTCGGTACGTGCATATCTCTGATGGCCTTGATTTTGTCTGGATCCATTTTGATTCCTCTCTGACTTACTACGTGACCGAGAAGCTTTCCTGAAGTTACCCCAAACACACACTTTTTGGGATTCAGGTGGAGGTTATACTTTTCGATCCTAGTTAGGAATCTATCCAGGATAGCGGGATGCTTTTCCCAGGTCATCGATTTAACCAACATATTGTCCACATAAACTTTGACCTTTTTATGGATCATATCATGCAGAAGTGCAGTGACTACTCGCTCATAAGTTGCCCCAGCATCCTTTAACGCAAACTGCATAACCCTGTAGCAATAGATTCCCCATTCTATGATGATGGCCGTCTTCACTTTGTCAATAATGTCCATTAGAATCTGATTATACCCTGAAAATCTTTCCATGAACGAATACATCGCTGGACTGGCGGCACTATCAATTAGGACATCAATATGCTGTAGAGGGAAGTCATTCTTGGCCGACACCATGTTCAGATCCCTCTAATCCATATAAACCCTGACTCAACCATCTTTCTTTGCAACCGGTACAATGTTGGCTAACCATTCTGGGTACTCTACTACTTCCAGGAACTTAGCTTTTATCTGTTTGGCTACCTCTTCCTTAACCTTTTCTACCCATTCTGGTCTAAGTCTCCTGAGCTTTTGTTTGCCAGGTTTCATTTTTGGATCTATCGGAATTCTGTGTTCTGTAATCTCCCTGTCAACCCCAGGCATATCATCATAGGACCAGGTGAAGGCTTTCACGTGCTTTTGTGGTACTTTTACAATTTCTTTTCTCTCATCATGTGTGAGGTCTTTCGAGATGGATACCATTTTTGCATCATCATCTGTCCCTAGATTCATTCCATGCAATGATACATCATGTATGCTAAAAAAATGAAATGAATGTGCGTATGTATGCATAGTTCCATCCGGAAAAGCATCACACAAGTAAGCGAAATCAGATTTCATTGCATTAAATGCCTTACGAGCTAAATTATTCACATCATAAATAGAAGAAACAGATACATCAAAATAATTATCATCCTCCATATGCGAAGGGTCTTCTCCAGCTCCAGCATCATCAACTTCCTCAAACAGGTCTCCAGATCACCCTTAAGGGCTTCTTTCTGACCAATAGATCGCTCTTCTTCAATTGCCTTCGGCTTCCCTTTCATCATCAGCTTGGTCAATTCTTTCACAACTTCATTCACTAATTCCTCTTGTGTCTTCTCTATGGGTGCCTTCTTCTTTTCAAAACCCATAATCGGCTTCATCAGAACAGACAGTGCCTTAGTAATGGATTCAACAGCTGCTTTGACTTGTTTCTTTTCTAGGTCGGCTTTATGAAATGATTCTCCTTTACTCCCGAATTCAACCCTAATTTGGTCAACTGTAGTTTTTGGATTATCATTTTCCCTTTGCTTTCAGTTCCGGTACACAGCATGCTCATAACAGGCTTAACCCCATACTTGTCGAAGTTCCCAACATCCGCAAAAATCTCAAATCCTGGGAGCTGTCCTCCCTCAACTATCATTGGTTCAGGAGCTCCATTATATACCTCTTCAGTTGCATGGACAAAAGTGTCAACCAGATTCACATACTTCTTATTCGACTTATTCCTTTCCTCACGGTAACTGAGCCCATGCTAATGGTATTTGCAAGCCTCAATATTAAACTTAGGAATGCCTCACTATCTCGCTCCTAATCCTTTACTAGGTTCAAATTTCTACTTAGCAAAATATTTGTGGATCCATTATGGGAACTTTGGCTCATTTTTGCTCTCATCTGAAATTGTTGCTACCTCAAATCAGATCATTGGCTGCTCCACAGCATTCAAAGTGTTGGGATTTTTCACTGGAAATCACCCGATAAAAGCAGAAGAACGCGGTGATTTCCTCAAATCTGTGTCCAGGAGAAATTGAAGTGAAAATTGTAAAACTTAAAATCAAATAGAAAAGAATAGAATTCTCACCAGAGATATCTCTTCTAGAGATGGCTGTAGAAACCGAAACCGATTCCCTTCACTCTCACGTACAAGAACGCCTATCGAGTCCAACCCGTGCTAGTGGCGGATCAAAGGAGAAGAGGAAAAATTCCCACACCATGGTCGAAAATTTCAGCCCCATTAAAACCATTATGGCCGAAATTTTCACTTAAGGAAAATCCTACCATTAGCTTTAAATCATGGCCTTTTATTTATTGGGTGTTTTAACTTTGTTTCTATAAATGGAATTAATGCTATAATTCCATAAATCCTAATTAATTAATAAGGTTTAATTCCTAATCAATTCTAATTTAATTTCTATGCATGTATTTATATAATACCATATTATATAAGATACATGTCATTTAAATTAAATAGATTTGCCAATTGGAATTAACCCAACAAATTAATTTATCATTTGACTAGAAACAAATACATATAAACCTATATATGTATTAAGTTTCCACCAGGAAATTTATTTACAAGTTAGTTTATTTAAATCAACTTTGTCCAACCCAATAAATATAAATATATGTAAATTAAATTATATTGACCAATCCAATTGATCTTTAATTTAATTAATTAATATTTATCTCTTCAATTAGTATACTCTAAGTATACAGGTGATCCGACTAGTTTGAACTCAGACATTCTATCATCCTATGGGCCCGTCTTTATGTTAGCAGTGGGCCTATGGATCACAGACTGCAGGCAGATTCTAGCAAGCCACTGCAGCCCCCAATTAAGACGCAGATAGCAGTCCGACTGTAATTGTAACCCTGTAGTTTAAACTTGTATGTCCCATGTCATCGATATCAATGTCCAACACAGAGGCGTGGATTGATCAACCTTTTTTGTGTTCGGACATTTACTTGATCCCAAATGTACTGATGCTCACAAACAAGTTCCAACTTGTTTGGGTGTGGCCACACTCTTATCAGTCACATTCATCAAGAGGCTGGTGATATCTTCTTAGTGGACTATTGAGTGACATATCCCTTCTGCATATCCATAGCACTACCATGCTCAGTGACATACCTGAACGTACCCATACTTGGCACCCTTTTACAGGCCCTTTAGGTGTACACCAAAATATGCGACTTCGCATGCAGCACCATCATATGGTCAGGTCAAAGGATCTATAAAAGTACTACATGAGAATCACTAGTGATGCTTTACCATGTGGATTTCTCGTTTAGTGGATCTATCCAGTACCATGCCCCTTTTGTATGTACCCATTAACTTGGTTGACATCCTATGTCCAATGGCCAGTAAGACACCGTCATACAACTAGGTTAATGATAGTCTCTGGTTCCATTCATTCCCATGACTGGAACAGACTACGAATCTCTTTATGGTCATATCGTTTTCCCTATCCATGGTCTTAATGCCAAGGGCATAACACTTGTCAACATGGATATGGATATGTCCATTGGATACTCCATTTAAAATATAGCACAAGATATATAATAAAAAGATTAATGCCTTTATTTAATGACACAAATATGTATAATACATAAATCCAATAAATGTACAATACAAATACAAGGTCTAATGCCTCGGGACTAGGGCATATCCAACACAAAGTAGCCACAATGGATGGCTCATCAGCTTCAACCATTACAACCCTTCCTCGTATCATAAATTTCACCTTCTGATGCAAAGTTTAGGGCACTAATCCTAAAGCATGGAACGAAGGCCTTCCAAAAAGTAAGGAGAAAGTCACAGGGATATCGATAACTATGAATAACACCTTGGACTTGATCTCCCCTACACTGAATTTAGCTTCAAATGTCCCAATCACGGTCCTCTTGCTATCATCATATGCTTTGATCATTGTGCTAGATAGGCAAAGTGCTTCTGTACTAATCCTCAGATACGTCAAAATCTTAAAAGGGCAGATATTTAAGGCTGAGCCGTCGTTGACCATCACACAGGGCATCACTCTATCCTTGATTTCAACCTTCAAATATAGTGCCCGATGATGGTTCACACCTTCTGGTGGCAAATCAGAAACTCCAAAGCTTATCTCTGGGGCTCGGTTAGCTTTCAGATCAACCACCCTAATCATTTCACAAACTTCATCGGGAGACATTGTGGGAGCAGCTTCCATCTCCATAAGCTGTTTCACTACCACCTCATCGTGCTTCTTAGATTCCATAAGGAGGTGCCAAATACTAGCTCGAGCCGGTGTCCCTTTCAATTTCTCAATTACTACATCTTCTTCCCTGTTTCTTGGCATATGAACGACAGTGTTAGTGTCCACAGATGGGTTATTTCTTCTTGGTGGTGCTTGAGGTGCCACATTAGTGGGTTGATAAACCCTACCACTTCTGGTAATGTGAATAATAGGACCATCCTTTGCAATCACCGTTCCCCTTTTTGTCTCAACTGGATAAATAAGCTTAGGTTCTTCCACTTTGAAATCCTCTACATCTTTATCTAAATCAATATCGTCCTGATCAATCGAGCCTCGTTCCTTTCCTATTACACATGCTTGCCCTCCAGCTTCCTCTATCTTTTCCTCTTCATCGACTATGATAGCTTGCATACTCGGATTAGCCTTGATAATCTAAGCGAATACACAATTGGCTGGCATCCTAGACTGAACCATATTAATTTGACCTCCAAAATTGGGCAAAGAGTTTTTCTAAACACTTGGCTTCAAAGGTGGTTCCATAATCTTCTTATCAGTAACCAACTGCCGAATGGCCTTTATCAGCTGAATGTAATCATTCGTGCGATGGCCCATTGTCACATGATAAGAACAGAAGTTATCCTTTTCTGCCTCAGATGGAGGGGAATGTGGCTTCAAACTCTGCAATAGTCCTGTCTTCCTTCATTTAGCAAAGATTTAGCCCATGGGTTAGTGATCCTCTGAGGAGCCACCGCCTACCTACCCTGATTTACTATAGCCACATCTCCTTCGGTCACCTGATCTAATACTGTAGTTTGAGTCAGTTTTGAACTAGACCCAGCCAGTGTATTCATAGAACTTCCACTCTAGTAACCTTACGAATACCTTCGACTGCCTCTATAAGTACCCGAATTCTATTTGTTCCTTTAGTCTTCCTCCTTGTATCTTTTGATACGCTTGGCATACTCGACAACATCCGTAAAAGCATGGAATCTTTTCAGCTTCATTTAGTCTTTATACAAAGGCAAACTACCGTAAACTGGATTCACAATGAGAGCCTCTAACTTCAGAGCTTCGTCTACCAACACTTGGACGTCCATTGATCTCTTATAATAAGCCGAGAAAGACTCATTAGGCTTCCGGCGAACCCTCTCTAAATCCTCCAAAGTGGTCTCCACTTAAGTATTGTAAGCATATTGTTTCATGAATGACTCAGACAAATCCTCCTATGTGAAGTAAGTATGAATGGGCATTTTCATATACCATTTCGCAGCAGCACCTCTCAAAGTAGTCGGGAACAGATTCAGCAGGTGATACTTTCCAATCCCCAAACTAGATATTATTCTGACATAGCTATCCAAATGAGCTTCTGGCGGGCCCTCCTAGATGTATAGAGGTAAATAAGGCATCTGGAAACCCACTAGTAATGGATCCCCTCTTTCAGCCAACAGAGTGGTTAGATTAGCACATTTGATGGGATTATAGTGTACCATTTCCTTCAATTTTGGCAATAAAGCTTCAAAATCAGAAAATTTCTTTTTGAAATGCTTTTCTACAACTGTCTCAACTGAGGCCTCCTGAGCTCTCACATTAGCTTCTTCTAGTTTAGATTGGCGATCAACCTCCCTATGGGGAATAGATACTCCACTACTTCTTGGGATACTTCCCTCAGCTCCATTCATCACTTGGAAATCATTTCCTCCATTTTTTATTAAAGCCAAGTTTAGCTGGATGGTCTGACCTGCTTCAGTAGTCATCATAGCTCTCATCTGTTCTCTCAGAGTAGCCTTAAATCGGTCCGAGTTCAACAAGGCATCCACAATATGCATTCATGTCAAAGGGTAGTGTCCCACCAGATACATCCAAATTAGTCATTTCTGTTCCGCTTACTTCTTCTAACAATAACTGACTGTCAACTGGCAAAGAAGGTAACTGACCCCCGAACTCTTGCTCTGATTTTGAATTTGAACTGACCCTAACTTCTTCCATGGTTACCGATTCTGAATGAACTGGCTGAACTGGTTGAACTGACTGATTGGACTTTGATTCAATGTGCACTAACCATTTTGATGTTCGACTCTAAACTACACGTTCAGTATAGGGTTAGTATCGTGGATCGATGTCATGATTCTAGACAAGACGCACTAAGTGACATGTATGGTATGGTCAAGAAATGATCATGGTTGAATGATGTCAGATGGATGAAAATGATAAGAATACCCAACAGCCTAAGAATACCCAATGCTATGCGAAAGACAATGCGAGATGGTTGCCTGTAAGCGGTCACACTGACGAAGTTTTGGCGCTTTTGGGGCACCTAGTGAATGTCATGGAACGGTCACGTGCATTCCGACACATGGACCTAGTTTTGACACTTTTTAGGTCAATAAGGTGATATGAAATGATGACATGGGGTTCATCCCACAGACAGAGTTTCGATGCTTTTAGGGCATCTGAGGTGAAATGATGTTACAAATAAGTCACATGTGAATCGAGACACGGACAGAGGTTCGATGTTTGTAGAACACCTTGTATGATATAGTAATGTCATGAGATGTCCCTATATAGAGTACCTCAAATTATTCAATAATGTCATGGAACAGTCTAATGTGGATCGCGACACACAAACAAGACCCCGTCATCATCATGAGACAACGATGAATGGGCATGATGTCATGTAATGTTACCGTGTGACCCACCACATGAATATAGGCCTAAGACCATCGTGGTCCTCTAATGAATGATATGGTATAATGGAATGGATGAGTGTAATCAGATGCACGAGCAGAATACGGATAGTTTTAGGACACCCGATATGAAATGAAATGATAGTTTTAGGACACCCGATATGAAATGAAATGATTATGATGGGCATTTTTGGCATTATCAGAATGTCTTATATTAAGTGTAATAAAGTGGCATGAATGTCCATGTCACACAAAATGCAAATGGCTGCACAAAAACAGGGTTAGAGTGTATGACATACAGGGATGATGTCGTATATGCTTCGTGGAAATGTCAACACACGAGATGTAAATGTATATGGCACACGAATAAAATGTCATGGTTGCATGAAGATATGGTTAGCATCAATGTAATACATATGTTTATGTCTTGAAAATGGCTGCACGAAAACTTGATTAGAATGGCACACGAATGATTATGGATGCTTGATGTTTCGTGTAAAAGTGAAAAGGTAAAAAATCATCACAGAACAAATGTTAGCACACACAACAACATGCTCACCCTTCCAACCTTGTTCCTCCTTTCGATTGGCACACATTCTTCCTAGGTATTGGGTCTCTTTGATACCAACTGGGGATACCAAAGGCATACTCTCAATGTCCAATTTCATATTTATGCTCTGGTGATCCTAAGGGGAAATTACTAGGTCATTACATATGGGCTAAGGTCACACCAAGGGCCGTACAGGTCCCCATAGCGAATATACACTACTCATCATAGAATATGTGAGGTTCATGCAGTGCTATGAGTGGTTCACCCCATCGGGTGCCTCCAATCCTGGCGGTAGAGGTAGGTCACCGTCCAAAGTAAACCGGGCTGATCAGTGAGTTTGAGGGGTTGAGAAGAAGAAAATGTTATGCTATGCAGTTGTGAGTAAAATATGGTATTATGAACTAATGAATGACTGCAAGTGAGGTTATATTTCAGTAGTTGCCTAGGTTCCTTAAGTTTTTTATAAAAACTTTTTTAGAAACTCTTCTTCCCTAGCAAAGTCACCACTGTGAGTGGATGACCATTCGGAATGCTACAAAGAGAACCAAGGAGAAAGGGGTTTTTTGAATGATATTTGGTGGAAAATAGGTTTTGAATCTGTTTAAAGAAAACCATTCGTTTGATTTGAAATCACTTTTGTAGGAAACATCATTTAGAATGTGAGTTTTGGGAAAACTGGTTTTACATTTTAGAAAATCCCGTTTATTAACTTAAAGACCTCGAAACCCAAATTTCGAATCAGTGATAGAGTCTTCACCCGGATCAGCTCATCTGGGAAATTCTGATATAGCTCCCTACCAAGTTTAGACTGCCATACCTGATCTAGAGACTCAAGGTTTAGGCAACTTACCTATTTAACTTCAAGCTTGTTTTCATTTAATAGTTCATAGTACCATATTATGCTCGCTTTTTCTCTACCCATTTTATCTTTCATTATTAGCCGATGCTCATTCAGATGACATAAATAAATAACATAAAAATAAAGTGCAGAAAGGTAAACCATACATCCAAAACAAAAGAATAGAGGCCGCTAATTATAACCAAATTGAATAAAAGATAAAAACTCTCATCCTCACCTTACAACCGCCTAGATACACGAAAATCTATAAAAAGTACAATCACCTAGAATACATGATGTGAGCACGGGTTTTCCCGACCTCTGTGATGAAAATCTAGGTTACCTGTTAGACAGACAAACGTGAGTCAGACTTGAGAATGAACGGGATGTTGCCTAGAATGTCTTAAATGCTCTGAAATCTGAACAGTCTTTGATCCAAAATCTCGAGAAAGGTCCTTCGAGTGATTAGAGAGCTTGGATGTGAGTGTGGGATTTAGGAGAATCCGTCACGGCTCTAATTAGAGAAGCACGGCTATAGTTTCACAACTACATTCATGCAGCTGTATATTCCAGAGCTGCACAGCTGTAATATAATAGCCGCGTGACTCTAACGGGCGGTCAGATTGCTTCCTAAATAGCCAGCATCAGTATTTGACAGCAAACTCCTTAATTAGGGGATTTAAGCTGTGATTTTCTAGGTTTAGAAAGGAGGTGAAGGCAGAAAAACATAAGGATATAATAGGGAGAAAACATAACAGAGAAAGGGAAGAGAGATAGAAAAAATCATTTAGAACAAAAACCAAAAGAGTAGAAAAACATAAAACTGAGGGGGAAAATAAGAAACTAGAACAAAACACATAAAATAGACTAGAAACACATTGAGAGTGAGTTTATGGACATTTCATATTCATTCGAGACTGTTCTCGAGTTTTGTTCGGATTGATTCGAGGCTCATGTTTGAGGCTTTTGGGACATTCATGAGGTTCTAAGCAAATTCCAGCTTCCAAATCCAATTCCGATCATCAAACACACTGGAACATCAATAAGGTAAACTTTAAGAGGCCTTAAGCCGGTAATTATTTGTTTTGTGCTGTGATTTTTCTGGGTTTACAAAATTTTCAGAAACTATCCATTTGATTACAGCCATGCGGCTCTAACTAGAGCTGAGCGGGCGTAATCCTTTAGAACAAAGCCAAGCAGCTGTAACACTATAGCCGCACGGCTATGTTCTTTAGGATAGAAACCCGAAACATCCTAAATCGGCCGAAAGCAGTCAGTTTTCCCATTTTAATCATTTTGTTATGAACTATTTCGGTCCAGTTACACTCAGAATTATGGTTTTTAGTTTTCCAATATCGTTGATGTGAGGTTTGGGTTTCGTTGATTTTGATTTTTGGAATTCAGGGTTGTTCAATCCAAATCGGATCCACTGTCCAGCTTTAGAGGATCCCTAGATTCCACAAAATTCTTAGAAATCATTGAAATGAGTCAAAATAGTGATTTATGAAACAAAGAAAAACAATTTCGAGTTCTGGACACTACAGCCGCACGGCTGTAGTGGCTGTAGCCGCGCGGCTCTAACTAGAGTCGCATGGCTATAGTTCCTAGAAGGAGGCAGAATCACGAGATGACTCCTACGGACATCGTCCTATGATGCTGTCTTCAGAATCAAACTGTTTTGGCGTGTTTACTGCTTTAGGCCATAGATGGATGTTGGAATTAGGAAACCCACACGAACGGAACCCCGAGTTCCGGGATAACTGATCCACTGAAATGAAGAAATTTGTATGTAATTGAGCCAAACCATTTTCAAAAATGTTTTCAAGCACAAAAACCTACAGGACATTTCTATAATAGTTTTCTAGGTCCAATCGATTAAGTCGCCCGGACTTCTCGATTACCCCCTTAAATGCATGCTCCCATTTCCTGAAATCCCCCGTTCTGTCTTGCTATGAGTCCTATGTGTGTTTGTGATATAGCTATGCTAACCCATTTGTTTTGCAGCTTTTATTTTTCTTCTTATTTTTATATTGGATGTATTTTATAGATCAACTCGTGTATCCTAGACGATTGTAATTTTTTAGATATTCGTGTATCTAGACGGTTTTATTGGTGAGGATGAGAGTTTTTATCTTTTTAGGCTATAATAAGCGGTGTCTATTCTTTTTGGTTTGGTTTGGATGCATGGTTTATTTTTCTGCACTTTAATTTTATGTTATTTATTTTTGTGATCTGAATGAGCATGGGCTAACAATAAAAGATAAAATGGGTAGAGAATAAGTAAGCAAAATATTGTCATATGAGCTTATAAATGAATACAAGCTCGAGGTTGAATACTGATAAGGTCGGTTTTTGACCTTATCTCTTAGGCAATTTCGTGGTTTGAACGGCAATTTTGAGCGTCTTTTGCGTGAATGTTTGTGTGGTTTTTGAGTATTTTGTGCTTTTTATGTTTTGGATAGTTTTTACAACTTTTAGTATTTTTCGTGTTTTCTAGGGTTGTTTTTGTAATTTTTGTTTATTTGTTGTTTTGGTCCGTGGCATTGGTGCCGTTATGTTCTTTGTGTCTGTTTTGGACAGGTATTATGACCCGGACCGGAAGTTAGTGCATCAGTGGCGAAGAAGAGTTCAAAATGCTGAAAATCAAGGTGGCACGGCGTGCCACAATTAGGGCACGCCGTGCCAATCCGGCGTGCCATTCAGGAGCAGTCCAGTGGAGTGGCACGAAAACGTGCCACTCAGGTCAGCGTGGCGTGCCAACCCTAAAATCACACGGCACGGCGTGCCAAATCCAGCAGCACGGCGTGCCGCCTTCAGTTCTGCATAGCACGGCGTGCCAACTCCACCAGCACGGCGTGCCGAGCCCCGAAACCTGCTGTTGCTCTACTTTCATCTCTTCTTTTTGCTGGTTTTAACCTAGCCGTATAAATAGGTTATTTTCGGCGTTTCAAAGTATCTTTTTTCAGTCTTTTTGAGTGATAGCAAAAACTTGGAGTGAGGTTTTTGAGCTTGAACTATTTGTTCTCTTTGAGTTTTGCACTATTGATTGGTTGTAGCTTTACTTAGAATCTTCCCCTTTTGCGACGTTCCTAGTTCCGACTCGAGTTCGTCTATAGAGGTACACCCCAAGCATCTTCACACCGTCGGAATCCGGTTAATCGGACCAAAAAGGCATAAGTTTTTCTTCTTCTCTTTTGTAATTTGATTAAGCTAGTTTTGATTCCACAATTTGATTGTGTTTGGTTGTAACATTGAACGCAGTTCATCTTTCTTGATTAATACAATTGTTTGCAAGTTAATTTCAATTTTTATTCCTTTTCTTTATGCAATTCCTTTAATGAATGTCTAGTCTCATAAGATCTTAATTTAGTAAAGTTCATATTTGTGGCATTACCTAGATTGACACCTAGGAAACCATTAGTATTGACGACACTGTGGAACTTACGTGCCCCTATTTTCTGAGCTTTAGAATTAGACCGCCTCTAAACAAGGAAAACCGGCTAAGGACCTAAAAGATCTAGATACGCTAGGTTGTATTATCGAAAGAGCATAAACAAGGATTAATTGTTGAGTTAAATTCAACTTGTGTAATTAATTGACAAAGCCATCCCCATTAGTATTCATAGGTCGGTAAACCGCCAATTGATAACACAAAACTCAAGTGCAAAGTAAGCTGGAATAGATCAACTAGGAGTAGGATAGTTTAGCCGTTAATATATTCAACCCAAACTACGTTCCGCCTAGGACACGCAAGGAACCCGAGTAGTTTAGTGTTTGCAGATTATTCTTTTCTCTGTGGGATCGATACCTGGACCAACCAGAATTATTACTTGTCAACGATAGGTACACTGCCTTAGTTGTGCGTTTCTAGGTTTAGTTTTACTACTATGCCTAGGACCCATCAAGTTTTTGGCGCCGTTGCCGGGGAAATTTATATTTCTGCATCATTTAGCAAAAGGTCTATTTGCTGATCTAGGCAACATTTCTGTGCATATAGTTAAATAATTTTTCTTTTCTGTGAATATTTATTACGATTTAGTTTCTTTAATTTCTGTGTGTGTTTTCTAGCTTATGCGAACTCGTTCTCAGCATCCTGAGCTTTTACCTTATAACCCTGAAATTGAACGTTTGTGTCGCAGGAACCGTAGAGTACGTCAAGAGCAGACTGTGCAAATGGAACATCAGCAACACGATGACGAGGAGAGACAACTCCGGGAAAGAGTTGAACAAGAGCAACTCCGGCGAGAGCGGGAGGAGTTTGACAGAAGAAGGGGTGGTGACAGAGATAACATGGTCATGACAGACCTAATGGCTCCACATCGGCCCCGGAACAGATCCGGAGTGGTTATCCCAGCCATCACTGCCAATCAATTCGAGCTGAAGTCCAGTATGATCCATTTGATCCAAGGGAACGGTCTTTTCAGTGGCGGAATAAGTGACAACCCCAATGATCACTTAGACCGGTTCCTCATGGTGGCCGATACAGTCCGAATCGGTGGTGTACCCCAAGATGCTGTGCGGTTGAAGCTGTTTCCCTTTTCACTATGCGGGGGAGCAATGGAATGGTACAAATCCCTGAGGCCCGGATCAGTGACATCATGGGACCAATTGGAAGAGCAATTCTTAGCATACTACTTCCCACCATCAAAGACGATTCAGCTAAGGAACGAGATCATGGGATTCCGGCAATTTGGGACGGAGACTCTTAATGAAGCATGGCAGAGATTTCAACGGTTATTGCGGAATTGCCCCCACCATGACATGCCGCGTTTCACTCAGGTAAGCACGTTTTATCATGGTTTAACACCAGCTAACCGTGCCATTATTGATTCTTCTGCAGGTGGGGACATTTTTAAGAAGACGGCTACACAAGCCGAGGAGTTGATTGCGGAGCTGGCTAGAAAGAGTACCTTGTGGCAGTCGGACACGCCAACAAGGAATGAGGTTCGAGCTGCAGATGTGGGACGCCAAGATGCAGCTATGGATCATGTAAACAAGAAGTTGGACCTGTTGATGTCCCGCCTGAACTTAAATGGACCACAATACCAACCGGTGTTGTGTGTATCATGCGGAGCGGAGCATCCCGAGCAAGATTGTGAACTGGGCGACCCATTCGCCCAATCGTCCGAAAACGTAAGTTTTGTGGGAGGAAACCAAAGGTACAATAACTCTAACTCTTATTCACAAAACTTCAATAATAATAACAATTACGGAAGAAGGTATCAACACCTGAATATGTCTTATAGTAACAACCAAAATGTGTTGAGACCTCCTTCCGGATTCCATTATGAGCACCGTGAGCAGGGGTTAGGTAAGGCCCCATTTATTCCTAATGAACAATCTCCACAGCAGCCTCAACAGTCTAAGCAAGATGAGACGGTTTTGTCATTACTAAAAGACATCTCGTCTCGGCTTGCTGATAATGAAGCGTACTGTAGGGATCTTGGTAAGCAGGTGGCTCAATTGAGTAGGGAGAGGCAGGAAAGACCTCAAGGAGCATTTCCGAGTAGAACTGAACAAAACCCTAAGGGCAATCATCGGGAGATAGCTCAAGCTATAACCCTACGAAGTGGTAGGCAAGTGGAGGACCGGGTGCAAAACGCTGATATCCCATCCCAACCTACAAGGTAAGTGAAGAGTCGGGAGAGGTAAGCAACCCCGACTCGATTTCTGAACCCGAACCTAGTACAACTGAAAAAAGGGAAAATTCCTGACCCAGTGAGAGCTTACGCGCCTAAACTTCCTTATCCTCAAAGGGAGAAGAAAGATAAACTGGGGCAGAAATATTCCAAATTCCTGGAAATTTTTAAGAAGTTAGAATTTAATTTGCCATTGATTGAGGCTCTCCAAGAGATGCCTTCTTATGCTAAATTCTTTAAGGAACTTCTTGCAGGGAAACGAAAGCTAGGTGAGGACGAAGTGGTGGTCTTAACAGAGGAATGTTCGGCAATTATAACTAACAAACTTCCACCCAAGCTCAAAGATAAGGGCAGTTTTACTATCCCATGCCGGATAGGGAACTTGGAGATCGCAAATGCCCTATGCGACTTGGGTGCAAGTATAAATCTGATGCCTCTGTCATTTTTCAGGAGACTCGGACTGGGAGACCCAAAGCCAACTAACATGACCCTCCAATTGGCGGATAGATCTCTCACGAGACCAAAGGGGGTGGTCGAGGACGTGCTAGTAAAAGTGGACAAATTTATTTTTCCCGCGGACTTCGTGGTGATGGATATGGAGGAAGATAGCGCGGTGCCCCTTTTGCTTGGAAGGCCATTTCTTGCAACCGGTAGGACTCTAATAGATGTCCAGGAAGGTAAGATTATTCTTCGGTTGCACAATGAGGAGGTAAAGTTCAACGTCTATAACTCAATGAATTATCCATTAGATGTTGAAAGTTGTAATTTTGTAGACCCTTTTTGCCCTATTGATGCTTATGTGATAGAAAAGAGTTTTAACCAAGGGGAATTGGAGCTCTTGTCTGATTTCCGATTGAAACTCTTTCCGGGCAAACTGCGGAGTCGATGGACGGGACCATTTACCGTGCATAAGGTTTACCCCTCCGGGATGGTGGAAATTGAAACCCCGGAGGGAATTCAACAAGTGAATGGGCACCGGTTGAAGTCCTATGTCAGCGGAGGAATAAAGGAGGAGAAGCAAGTCTTGCTCCTTGGTGATGTGTAATGCTAAATCGCGGGCATAGAAGTCGAGCTATTCCGACTATAAACATAGCACTGAGGTACGTTTACCTCCCGTGTACATTAGTTTTTACGTTAATATGTTTTTGTGTGTTTTTGTGTGTAGGATTAGGTACTTAAGCAAGTTAATCGGAAATCGTGTTCAAAATGTGAAGAAAAGCAATAGTTGGCAGAATTCAGGGTAGCACGCCGTGCCACTACTCAGCACGCCGTGCCAAGGTGCAGTTGGGTGTGGCACGTGGCGTGCCAAAGTGGCACGAAATCGTGCCAGGCTGCTGTTCCGGAAGAAAAGTGTGCACAAGCCTGCTGCACGCCGTGCCACATTCAGCACGCCGTGCCAAAGTGATCTTATGCAGGGTGGCACGGCGTGTCACATCAGCACGCCCGCGTGCCGCTGTTCTGTCCCGCGCGAGATTTGTGAGAAAAAGTCAGCACGCCGTGTCAAAACGCTGCACGCCGTGCCTCTCAATGTTCTGAAGAACAGCACGCTGTGCTAAGTTGGCACGCCCACGTGCCGGCTTTCTGTTCCAAAAAGGGAGTTGCGAGGAAAAGGATCAGCACGCCGTGTCAAATCCTCAGCACGCCGTGCCATATGTGTAAATTTCAAGGCAGCAAGCCGTGCCAAGGTAGCACGCCGGCGTGCCACCTATCTGTTTCCAGGTACGTACCCACCGCCCCCACCGCCAGCTCCCGATATGTGAGGTAACCCTTCTCCTTCCCCATTTAGTTTGTTTCTTCTTCCATTGCACTTTTGGAAGTAAGTGCAATCTAAGTGTGGGGTGGGTAAAGGGACTTCTCCTTTTTCTTTTTCTTTTTCTTATTTTGCACTTTTTGATTGTTGTTTAGCATGTTTGTTGGTGTTCTTGCATGGTTGAATGTTTTACGTTGGTTTTTGGTTAGATTTAGGATTTACTTTTCAATGCATGTGAAGTTGGTTTTGGTTGTTTTGGTTTGTTAGTATTTTTAGGTTGCTTTTGTTTCAATTGCCGTTTGAATAGCATTGCTTAATCCACCCTCGAACCTAAGTCTCTGTGCTTGGATTGATAGCGATTCGCTAGGGATATTAGGAGTTGTTTGCAAGTCATTAACTTGTTTGTGCGTGGTTTGTGATTCTTGATGGTAACCATTGGCTAGATTTGTCATTTAGGTTGCATTAGGGAATTAGTCCTCTACCCCGACTTGCATGATTGAGCTAGGATTACGCCTTGGAACATTGGTTGAGTCACACGACCTAGCATACAAACCCTAATACACTTGTGCGAATTTGAGCCTTTAGAACCATTTCACATCGGTTCTATTTCTTTGTGAGGGTAAAAACAATCGTGGCACACTAGATCGTAGAACCCGGTGTTGTTTTGCACTTGGCATCGAGAGCTTAATATGTGGAGACCCTTAGGATTAACCCATTGACTTAAATAACCCTAACCCTAACTACTGATTCATCCCTTAGATCACCCATAGCCACTAAATTAACCTTTTTGACTTAAAAACCTTCACCAAGCTAACTCTATAATCCTAACCTTTCCCCATTTCACTTTGATTTTCCTTTCTCACCCTCCTCTCCTAAATCAAGTAATTGGCTAAGTTGTTCATTCATTTTGGGGTCAATCACCATTTGCATTTCAACTCTTTCATATCTAGTCCTATGGAAAAATTGTGTTAAAAAAAAAATAAAAAAAAAAAAAAAAAAAAAAAAAAAAAAGCAAACACTCTTAGGACTAGTTCTGAGTTGAAAATTGCATGACCCGTCTTTAGTGCTTAGTCAATTTGTATGTTTTACTTGATTCATAGGAGTTGTACACCTAAAATTCCCCTTATCAAACCTACCCTAAGCCGTAACATTACAAGCCCCAGGTTCTCTGATTTTGCTCCTTGACCAATGACTTCACCGGGATTGCCATTAGTTCGCTATGTGATGTGTGCCATTGTTTGTTTTTGTGTGCTCATCCGCCTTGTGAGTGACTTCACCGGGATTGCCATTAGTTCGTATAAACTCTGTTTGTTCCTCGCCCTTTGACTAGCTGAACTATGTTGGGTTTGGGTATTGAGTGGTTTTGAACCTTTTGCACCTAATGTCATTTCAAAGCTGATGCTTTACTTTCTTGAGTTTATGAATCTCGTACGGTTAAACCCATAGTTGGATTTGCAAGTGAAAGCGAGCAAGTTTACTCCTTTATCTTTAGTTGATTCGCTTGAGGACAAGCAAGACTTTAAGTGTGGGGTGGTTGATAAGGTCGGTTTTTGACCTTATCTCTTAGGCAATTTCGTGGTTTGAACGGCAATTTTGAGCGTCTTTTGCGTGAATGTTTATGTGGTTTTTGAGTATTTTGTGCTTTTTATGTTTTGGATAGTTTTTACAACTTTTAGTATTTTTCGTGTTTTCTAGGGTTGTTTTTGTAATTTTTGTTTATTTGTTGTTTTGGTCCGTGGCGTTGGTGCCGTTATGTTCTTTGTGTCTGTTTTGGACAGGTATTATGACCCGGACCGGAAGTTAGTGCATCAGTGGCGAAGAAGAGTTCAAAATGCTGAAAATCAAGGTGGCACGGCGTGCCACAATTAGGGCACGCCGTGCCAATCCGGCGTGCCATTCAGGAGCAGTCCAGTGGAGTGGCACGAAAACGTGCCACTCAGGTCAGCGTGGCGTGCCAACCCTAAAATCACACGGCACGGCATGCCAAATCCAGCAGCACGGCGTGCCGCCTTCAGTTCTGCACAGCACGGCGTGCCAACTCCACCAGCACGGCGTGCCGAGCCCCTAATTGTGGCACGCCGTGCCACCTTGATTTTCAGCATTTTGAACTCTTCTTCGCCACTGATGCACTAACTTCCGGTCCGGGTCATAATACCTGTCCAAAACAGACACAAAGAACATAACGGCACCAACGCCACGGACCAAAACAACAAATAAACAAAAATTACAAAAACAACCCTAGAAAACACGAAAAATACTAAAAGTTGTAAAAACTATCCAAAACATAAAAAGCACAAAATACTCAAAAACCACACAAACATTCACGCAAAAGACGCTCAAAATTGCCGTTCAAACCACGAAATTGCCTAAGAGATAAGGTCAAAAACCGACCTTATCAAATACGTAAGTTGCTCGAACCCTAAATCTCTAGATTAGGTACGGCAGTCTACGCTCGGTAAAGAGCTGTACCGGAATTTCCCAGACGAGCTGTACCGGAATTTCCCAAATGAGTTGATCCGGGTGGCAACTCTATCATTGATCCTGAAATTTAAATTTCGAGATCTTTAAGTAATAAAATGGGATTTTCTAAAATGTAAAAACTAGTTTTCCCAAAACTCACATGCAAAGAAAAGGTTTTCTACAAAAGGATTTCCAAACAAATCAATGGTTTTCCTAAGCAAGATACAAACACATTTTCCATTCAAACAACATCAAACAAATCAGTTCTTTTTTTCCCTGGTTCACTTCGCTGAGTTCCTCTTTCCAAAAAGGTCATCCACTCACAGTGGCGACTCTGCTAGGGATGAAATGTTTCTTAAAAAGTTTTTATAAAAGCTTAAAGAACTTAGGCAACGACTGAAATATAACCTCGCTTGCAGTCATTCACTAGTTCATAGTACCATATTTTACTCACACTTACATAGCATGGTATTTTCTTCTTCTCAACCCCTCAAAGTCACTGATCAGCCCAGTTTATTCCAGAAGGTGACCTACCTCTTCCACCAGGATTGGAGGCACCCGAAGGGGTAAACCACTCATTGCACCGCATGAACCTCTTATGTTTTATGTGGAGGTGTGTATATTCACTATGGGGAACTGTACGACCCTTGGATGAACTTTGGCCCACATGTAATGACCTATTAACTTCCCCTTGGGATTACCAAAACAATAAAACATGAAATTAGACATTGAGAATACACCTTTAGTATCCCCGGTTGGTACCAAAGAGACCCAACACCTAGGAAGAATGCGGATCAATTGAAAGGAGGAATAAGGTTGGAAGGGTGAGCATGTTGTTGCGTGTGCTAACATTTGTCCTATGGTCTTTTTATTTGACCTTTTCACGAAGCATCAAACACGCATTATCATTTGTGTGCCATTCTAACCATCTACATGCAGCCATTTTCAAGACATGAACACATTTGTGACATTGATTCTAACCACATCTTTGTGCAGCCATGACATTTTATTTGTGTACCACATACATTTACATCTCGTGTGTTGACATTTCCATGAAGCATACATGACATCATCCTATATGTCATGCACCCTAACCACGTCTTTGTGCAGCCACTTGCATTTCGTGTGACATGAACATTCATATCTTATCATCCCATCCCATAAAATAAAGGACGTTATAAGAATGCCCATCACGATCATTTAATATCATATCGGGTGTCCCAAAACTACCTATATTCTACCTGTGCATCGGATTGCACTTGGCCATTCCACTATACCATGTCATTCACTAGAGCACCACAACGGTCTAAGGTCTATGTTCGTGTGGTGGGTCACATGACAACATTACATTACATCATGCCTATTCATCATTGGTGTCACGGTGATGCCGAAGTCTTGCCTATATGTCGCGATCAACATCGAATTGTTTCATGACATTGTTGAATCATTTGAGGTACTCCACGAGTACTAGATTACTACATGTATAGGTGCATTTCATGATATTACCAAATCATACAAGGTGTTCCACAAACGCCGGACCTCTTTCCGTGTCTCTATTCACACATTTTGTTTGTAACATCATTTCATGTTGGATGCCCTAAAAGCGTCAAAACTTTGTCTGTGGGACGGCCCCCATGTGACCATTTCATATCACTTCATTAACCTCCAAAGCATTGAATCTCTATCCGTGTGTCGGTATGCACCTAACCATTCCATGACATTCACTAGGTACCCCAAAAGCGCCGAAACTTTATCTGTGTGACGGCTCACACGTGACCCTCTTGCATGGTCTTCCGCATGGCATTGGGCATTCTTAGAACATCCAAAGTAAAAATAATGAAAACAAAGAAATTCATCCTCATTGCCATTTTCATCCATGAGACATCTGTTGGGATTTTTCACCGGAAATCAACCGATAAAGCAGAAGAACGTGTTGATTTCCTCAAATCCATGCCCAGTAGCAATTGAGGTGGAAACCAAAAGCAACAAAATTAAATAAAAGAGAAATAGTTTCAACCTAAAATATCTCTTCTGAGATGGCTGCAAAAATCAAAACCGACTTCTTCCACATTCCCGTACATGAACGGCTGTAAAACTCAACCCGTGCTAGCGATGCGATCGGCTGCAAGGAGAGAATTTGCTGCTGTAATTTTTCTGCTATTGCACTTACTGTGGCCGAAATTTTCATCTAGGTTGTTAAACCTAGATGGCTAAAATTCCCTTGGGAATTTTAGTCCCAATTTCTTTTAATTTTATATGGGCTTTCTTCCCTTTGAGCCCAGGTCTGTATTAATTCAGTTGGTCCAATTCAATTTCAAATCCAATTTCAATTCAACATGTATGCTAACATATTATACCTTATAATCTATTATATATATTTAAATTAAAATTAATTTGACCAATTAATTTAACCGATGAATTAAATTAGACTTTCATAAAATTAAACACATGTAAACCTATACATGTGAAATATTTCCACCTAGGAAATAATTTCATAAATTAATTCATTGAAATAATTATAAGAATGCCAATACAAATATTAATTACATTAATTTTGATCAATCCAATTGATCTATATAATATAATTAATACAATCCTCTCTCTTCGGGGCGTATACTCCAAGTATACAGTTGATCCTTTTAGTTCGAGTTCAGACGTTCAATGTGTACGATCCTATGAGCCCGTCTTTATGTTGGCAGTGGCCCTATGGCCTATAGACTTCAAGCGAGCTCTAGTAAGCCACTGCAACCCCCAATTAAGATGGAGATAGCAATGCAACTGTAATCATAACCCTTTAATTTAAACTTGTACAGCCCATGTCATTGATATCGGTGTCCAACACAGAGGCATGGATTGATCACCCTCTTTTGTGTTCGAACGTTAACTTAATCCCAAATGAACTAATGCTCATAAACAAGTTCTAACTTGTTTGGGTGTGGCCACACTCTTATCAGTTGCATTCATTAAGAGGCCAATGATATCTTCTCAGTGGACTACTGAGTGACATTCCCTTTTGCATATCCATAGCATCACTGAAATACCCGAACGTACCTATACTTGGCACCCTATTATAGGCCCTTTAGGTGTACACCAAAGTATGCCACTTCACATGTAGCACCATCATATGGTTAGGTCAAAGGATCCATAAAAGTGCTACACGAGAATCACTTGTGATACTATACCATGTGGATTTCTCGTTTAATGTACTATCTAGTACCATGCCGTTTTGCATGTACCCATTAACTTGGTTAACATCCTATGTCCAATGGCCAGTAAGACACTGTCATACAACCAAGCTAATAATACTCTCTAGTTCCATTCATTTCCATGACTGGAATAGACTACAGATAACTTTATGGTCATATTGTTTTCCCTATCCATGGTCTTACCGCCAAGTGCATGACACTTGTCAATATGGATGCGGGTATGTCCATTGGATACTCTATTTAAAACATAGCACAAGATATATAATAAATAGGTTAATGCCTTTATTTAATGACACAAATTGTATAATACATAATTCCAATAAATATACAATACAGATACAAGGATCAATGCCTCGGGACTAGATCAATGCCTCGGGACTAGGGCACATCCAACAATCTCCCACTTGCACTAGTTCCAACTAGGCATGGGCCTAATCCCTATAGATCTAGTATGACCCTCGTGCTTAGGCTGAGCCAACACCTTGGTCAAAAGATCTGTGACATTATCCTCGGTGTCCACTCTATGTAACGAAATGTCACCCCTCTTGGCGATTTCTCATATGAGGTGAAACTTCGTGAGCACATGCTTTGTGTTCTTATGTGACCGGGGCTCCTTAGCTTGTGCAAAAGCCCCATTGTTGTCACAAAAGATATCAACAGGATCCTAGATAATTGGTACTACTCCCAATTCAGTGATAAACTTCTTTATCCACACAGCTTCCTTAGCTGCATCACAAGTCGCAATGTACTCAGCTTCTGTAGTAGAGTCCACGATGGTCGGTTGCTTGGAGCTCTTCTAGCTAACAACACCACCATTTAGCAAGAAAACGTACCCAGAATGCAACTGGTACTTATCCTGGTCGATTTGGAAGCTTGCACCAGTGTACCCAGTAACTGATAGCTCTTCCTGACCAACATACACTAAGAAGCTATCCTTGGTCTGGTTAAGGTACTTTAGGATTGCTTTGATAGCCTTCCAGTGGTCCTCGCCAGGATCCTACTAGTATCGGCTCATCATACTCATTGCAAAGGCGACATCAGGTCTCATACATAGCATAGAGTACATGATTGATCCTATAGCTGATACATATGGGACTAACTTCATGTTCTCCCTATCCTGCTTGTCTTAGGTTAGTTCTTCTTACTAAGTTTCAGCCCATGGCTCATTGGCAAGAAACCTTTCCTGGCCTAATCCTTGTTGAATCTTTTCAGAACTTTATCTATG
Source organism: Euphorbia tirucalli (assembly GCA_039660915.1). Classification (NCBI taxonomy): domain Eukaryota; kingdom Viridiplantae; phylum Streptophyta; class Magnoliopsida; order Malpighiales; family Euphorbiaceae; genus Euphorbia; species Euphorbia tirucalli. Next base: position 23,336,205 of record CM077639.1, read on the forward strand.
TACGTGGCCTGACTTAGGCCCAGAAGCCGATTTGATATATCCCTGTAGATCCTGATCCCTAGGAACATCTCAGCCTCGCCTAAGTCCTTTGTTGTGAAGCACTTACACAACCACTACTTCACTCCTTGCAGTGTCAGGATGTCACTTCCAAGAAGAAGGATATCACCCACATATAATACCAGGAAGGTGACAATGTGTAAGCACCGAAATTTTCCAAAAAAAAAGTGTGTCGTGCCACGACTATAATTACAGTCGTACAACTGTAGGCGCGGAGTAGGTACAGCAGCCGATACCCTGTGACATAAAAAATGGGATCGATTTTTAGAGCAATTAATGCTCGTTTTCTCCAGCAAGAAACCAGAAATAAAAAGGAAGAAGAGAGAAAAGAAAAAGGAATTTTTTTTTATTCGGAGATTTTAGAGGAATTAATAGAGAAAAGAGAGAAAAAGGAGAGAAAAAGTAAAACCAATACAAAACCATCTTTTTCTCCACTTTTTCTTTTTGATTCTCAGGTGTTAAAGTTTAAAACTTGTGAGAAATCAATAGGTTAATAACTGGACACTCTAAACTTAATCAATTTCGGACTTAAAATTCTCGAAATCCTGGTCATTTTCGAGATTTTTGGACTTGGTTTTGGGGACCTTAACACAAGGAAAAAGAAGCAATTTAGAGGTGATTGGGGCGTTTCCAGCGGTCAATCCTACGGTGGATCAGCGCCACAAAGGTAATACGCTTCAAACCTTCGTTTTCTTGCTTTTTCCGGGTGATTTGGTGCGTTTTGGTGCATAAAAACTCAATTTTTGGGCTTGCTGTTTCTGGAAATCAAGAATAGTCGTACGACTATTCTTGTGGTCAAGAACATTCGTACTACTATAATTACAGTCGTACACGTGTTATTGATTTCCCCCGCTATTTCCCTTTCATTTGAATAAATTTTGGCGATCTTCTGCAATTGGACAGATTACAGTCGGACGACTATAATCCTCATCCAAATGCAGAATTTCTAGAATAACCCCTGAAATTTTCTAAAAATCCATAAAAATTTAGAAAATCAGAAAATCATCAAAAATGAATTTTGTTGTGTGCATTCACGACCCTAGATTTAAGTATAATTGCATTTAGAACAATACCACGATAGAGATCCGATTCTCCCGAAAACCGACGCATCTCACATGCTAAATGAAAGTAAACCGGAAAATAACATGTTTTCAAAATGATTTTCTCACAAAACCAAAATATAGGGACGTTTCAAAATGTTTTCCCAGTCTAATCGGGCCGGCTAGCCAAGCCGACCCGGTTATCCCTACTAAATGCATGTTCCTAATTTCCAATTTTCCAATTCTGTCCTGTTTGAATCCTATTTGTGGTGTGCTATAAACTGTGCTAACCCTCTGTTTTGCAGCTTTTAGTTTATTTTTATTTTTATTTTGGATGTAATTAATATATTAATCCGTGTATTTTAGGCGGTTGTAAATTTTTAGATTCTCGCTTATTTTAGGCGTTTGTATGGTGATGTTGAGAGTTTTTATTTTTATTTAATTGGGTTGTAATAAGATATTTATTTATGGTTTTATTTTGACTTGTATGTACGCTGTGTATTTTAATTTAATAAAAATGAATGTTAGAATTATAAAATATCATCAAAGAACATTGGCCAATTTTATTATGATTAGACACGAAATAAGGGACTTGTCCGGACCTAGATCTCTGGATAGTGTAGCGGCCTTCCGTCCGGTTCAGCTACACTGAAATTTCCCGATTGAGCTGAGCCAGGTGGCGACTCCTACACTATTTATCGAGACTTTGGTCTCGGTTCTTTTATGAAGTAATTAATTTCCCAAAAATGAATTTATTATAAAAACCCCACACGAGGGAGGGTTGCCTGATATCGAGGCTCCCTTCCGAGAGAGTCCGCGTCCTGTCGAAAACGTTGTCCTCTCATAGTGGCGACTCCACTGGGGATTTCTTACAAAAAGTTTTCTTAAAAACTTAAAAGAATTTGACAAGCCCTGAAAAGTATCTAATTAAAATAAGGTGGATGATTCTTGCATAGTATTTTATTTTGCATTTTTAGTTAGACATCCTTGCATTAGGTTAAGTATCCAATTTTATCCCGGTGAATTGTTGAAGTGTCGCCTATGTTCTTGGTCTTAGGGGCACAGATACGAAACACCACCCATAGCCTCGTACGAAACCCTTCGTTCGGACCCTTGAGTGGGGAGAAGTGAGGAGCATATTTTGCTATGGGAGCCTTGATTTTAACCCAACTTGGAACAAACTCATACAGGCAACCTTAGTTGGATTCCCTTAGGATACCAAAATATATCATGTGAATAATATAAATCGCGCCTTCATCATCCCCAGTTGATGATCGAAGAGAACCCCTCCTAGGACTCGGTTAGAATTTTCTCAAAAATTGACCACGTTTGGAGGAATAAGGTTGGAGGAATACGCTTCGTGTGCTATGTGTTACACGTTCCTTGACATTTCATGACATACCATAATTAACATTTTCCATGAACATGACACACCATACACGTAAGCCATTTGTGTGACACTAACTCACGTCTTTTGTGCAGCACTCGCATTTAATTTTCGTGTGTGAAAACATTAAATCATCCGTGTGCCATTCATACTAATCATTTTCTTTTGCAGCCATAACATCATATCCGTGTGTTAACATTTTCATAAAGCATACACAACATCATTATGTATGTCATGCATCCTAACCACATTTTTGTGTAGCCATTTGCATTTTGTGTGACATAGGCATTCATGTCGTCTCATGTCATTTAAATCAAGGACATTCCAAGGAAACCCATCATGATCATTCCATAACATATCGGGAGTCCCAAAACTACCCGTATTCTGCCAGTGCACTGGATTGCATTCGGCTATTTCACCAAATCATCTCATTCAATAGAGACCACAATGGTCTTAGGTCTATTTCCGTGTGACGATTTACACGAGGAATTTCATAACACCATACTCATTTATCGTAAATATCATGTGACACCGTGGCCCACATCAGATCACTTCATGACATTATCACATCATTCAAGGCGCTCCCCGAGTGCTGGGTTAGAACACATATAAGTACATTTCATAACATTACTAAATCATGAAAGGTGATCCCCGAACGCCGAGCCCCTGTCTGTGTCCCCTATTATAGGTGACTTTCTTACAACATCATCTCATATCATATGCCCAAAAGCATCAGAACTCTATCTATGGGGCGGCCCCATGCGACTATTTCATATCATCTTATAGACCTACAAAGCATCGAAACTCTGTCCGTGTGTCGGTACGCACGTGACCATTTCACAAGATTCACTAGGTGTCCCAAAGGCACCGAACCCTTATCCGTGTGATCATTCACACGTGATCTTTTTGCATAGCATTGGGTGTTCTTGGAATGTCCCAAAAGAAAAAATAATAATAAATAGAGATCATCCATATCATCACATCACTCACGACATCATTTCATTCATTCATCATAACTCACCTTTAGAATATTACTCTTCATGTCACCATTCCATTCATTCATTATCCCTAAACATTTCCCGTGTGATGTCAAGCAGAGCAAACTGGAGCAACCTTGGACAAGATCTAAGGCTTTGAGGGCTGTTGGGGAACAAAGAGCTGAAGAAGAAGAAAGTGAATCTGATTCCGGGGAAGAATTTGAGATGGCTAAACCAACACCTAGTCTTGCTAATGCCTTGAAGCATTTCATGAGATCACAGGATTTCCGTGACATGCTGAAGTAGGAAATGCGGGCTGTTGTGAGAGAAGCCGGGGAAACTGGCACTAGTGGGGCCGGAAAGAAGAAAGAGGCTGAATCCCAACTGGGTGGTGATACCTCGGCTAGTTTAGAGAAGCTGCAAGAAATTGAGGCAGCTATGGAAAGAAAAATGAAGGCGAAGTATTCTGAGCTAGATGAAGTTGTGACCCAGCTAAAGAAAGGGGCTAGTGTCAGTTCTGAATCCAAGAAGGCGGTTAATATGGATGCCATGATCAGCAAAGGCATTGAGACTTTTCCTATTAGCTTTCAAGTGCCAAAGGTTCCTTCTTACAAGGGAATGGGTTCACCAGAGGCCCATGTGAATCTCTACGCCCGAGTCATGTTGACGACGGGCGCCACTAAGCAACAACTTATCAACCTTTTCCCTACCACACTTGAGGGAGGAGCATTGGGTTGGTATAACTCTTTATCGAAGGAAGAGCAATCAGACTGGGAAGTTTTATCAGTGGCCTTTATCAAATATTACAGCTTCAACACCAAGATTCAGGTGAAGCTGTATGATCTGGAACGAATCAAGCAAAAGCCCAATGAGCCCTTTGATGAGTATTATCAACGATGGATGAATAAGATGATCTTGCTGAAAAACTGCCCTGATGAAGATGAATGGATCCAGAAGCTGATTGACGGTAATAGGGACATCTTTAAGAACAATATGAAGTTCCATCCATTTAGTGAGATTAGTGAAGTATACAGCATGGCCATGAAAATCGAGTGAGATGAGGAAGAGAAAGCAGCAAGCCATAGAGGTGGTAGAAGTTCAGGCTATAGCTCTGGGTATAGGTCAACAGCTGCAGCCGGGTTTGATGGCGGTTTTAGCTCAGGTTCTGGAGGCAAGCAGGGGCAGTCTTCGGAAGTAAAACAGGTCGAGGTTGCCGCAGTAACCCAGCAACAAAGCAATCAGAGCAGGAATCCAAGAGGACAGGGAATATCCCCTTGGACTCTCCCGTTAGTCAAAATCTTTGCGAAGTGCAGAAACGGGGGATTGTTGCAGTCCCTGAGGCCATTTGAAAAACCTGCTAATGTGGATAAAGATAATTTCTGCACATACCATATTGTGACTGGCCACAGAACCAATAATTGCTATAAACTGATGGATGCTATTTAAAAGTTAATTGATGAAGGGAAATTGTAGGAACCCCACAAAAACCAACCCGTTGCTGGCCTTTGAGAAGCAGGTTAAGATGGTATACTCAGGATTGCCAGCTAATTTCATTTTTGCTCAAGTCCTTTAGGTGAATCCTGGTATCCAGTCTTTGGCAATTGGCGAAGCTAAAGTAGAGTCAGAATATGTGGAGCAAACAGAACAGAAAGAAGTTAAGCCGGTGAGCTTGAATGACCTCGACTCGGAGGATGAATACGAGGAGTTTGGCGGGGATGAGATAGTTAACCTCCAGTTATTGAAAAGCTAAAAATTCAAGAAGTTCATAATGTGACCCAAAGCAGTAGGGTTTATCAACCAATGGCCCAACCGAAGGATAAGGCCCCGCTGATTGGATTGGTAGTACATCAACATAGGAGGGGGTCGAGGAAAAAGACCTAGTTATTTCTCAGTTAAAGAAAACCCCTGCCCAAGCTAGTTTGTGGCATCTACTTTTGACTTTTAAAGAGCATAGGGCAGCTTTAGTGGAAAAGCTGTCAGAAATCGAGGTGTCTCCTATTACATCACCGGAGGCCATGTGTTGTCTGTTGGATAAGATCTATTCTGGGGCTCCTGACATTATTTTCTCTGAAAAAGATCTACCCAGTAAGGGGAAAGCTCACAATAAGGCCCTCTACATCAAGGCCTATATGATGGACAAGGTAATGCCAAGTATGATGGTGGACGATGGATTTGCCCTGAATATATGTCCACTGAAGATGCTTCCATGCTTGGGCCTGAATAAAGGTGCTCTAAAGAAGTCCTCCATGGTGATCCGAGCGTATGACGACTCCAAGAGAATAGTAATTGGGACTTTTGAAACCGAAGTGGAGGTCGGGCCAGTCAAGTCTATGGTTGTGTTCACTGTGATAGACATCCCGGTCACTTTCTCTCTGTTGTTGGGAAGACCGTGGTTCCATCCATTAGGAGCTGTTCCTTCTACTCTGTATCAGAAAATAAAGTTCTCGATAAATGGGAAGATTGTGACTATTAAGGCGAATGCCCAATCCATGATTGTTGCTGTAAATGAAGGGGTTGTACCATTTTACGGGTTCCAAATCGCCATGGTCGGGGAAGAGGAAGCCATAGATGCTCCAAAGGTCATTTATGAAAACTATATGTCAGAGTGGCTGTCCGAGTATTTGCACAAGCAGAATTTTGTTCCAGGCATGGGACTTGGAATCAACCTACAAGGGGTGCCTGAGTTTAACATTGACTCGGGAAAGCCAAAGTAGAATGGGCTAGGGTACGTAGAAGAGACATATGACCAGAAGAACCCAAGAAGGGGCAAGAATGGCAAGCTTATGATGAAACCATTCCCGAAGGCAGGAGAAGAGTTATACAATGGCCAGGCTGAACTGGTAAGAGTCGGGAACATTGAATACCGCGGCTTTAAAGTATTTTCTGATGTCATAGACTTCGAGAAAAGCCAGGAAGAACCAATAGCCCCTGTGGTGATGGAAGAGGTAGCTGCTAAGTCTGTTGTTCTACAAAGTGAGCGCCCAAAGTGATAGCGAAAGCAATGGAAGTGGCCGAAGAGAAAAATGAAGAGAAAGTTTGCAATGAAGCTATAGAAGTAATCTCAAGTGGGCTGACTATCGCTCTGAGCAAGAAATTTGGGAAGTCTAAAGAAGGGTTCGGTGAAGAGCTGATGGTAAGGTAAACTTAGATTCTGTGGTTGCTGAGATAGCTAAGATTATGGAAAAGGCTAAGGGATAGATGGCTGAAGTTGGAAAGATCCCTGTCACTGGTGAAAAAGAGGCCAAGATGACTGCAGATCCGGATGATGCTCTGGAGATGAAAATGGAAGCCGAAGCAGTGCAAGGCCCTCCGCCTATGGAGGATGAAAATGATTTTGTTGTATCTATTTCTTCCATTTTCAATGTGAATGATGTAATTTATGATAAGTTGAATGCAATGAAATCTAGGTTTGCTTACTTGTGTGATGTTTATCCTGATAATCTGTGCATGCATTTGAATCACCATCAAGCATATTTAGCATACATGACACTGCATTGCATGAAATCAACATAGGTACAGATGAAAATCCCAAAATGGTATTCATTTCACATGAGCTAAAACCCGAGGAATAGAGAGACTTAACAAGAGTATTGCAAAAACATGTTAAAGCTTTCGCCTAGTCGTATGAAGACATGCCGGGTGTAGACACAGAGATAGCAGTGCACAAGATCCCAATGGACCCTAAGTTCAAGCCAGTGAAGCAGAAACTGAGAAGGTTGAGGCTAGAGTGGGCTACATTGGTGAAAGAAGAAGTGGCTAAATAGATAGATGCCAAATTCCTCGAAGTGGTGGAGTATACAGAATGGCTAGCCAATATTGTCCCAGTACCTAAAAAGGATGTAAGGGTTAGGGTAGACGTTGACTATAGGGACCTAAATAAAGCATGCCCAAAAGATAATTTCCCACTGCCTCATATTGATGTCTTGGTTGATAGTGAAGCTAAGGCGGCAATGTATTCCTTCATGGATGGGTTTTCAGGATACAACCAGATCCTGATGGATGTGATCAACAAAGTGAAGACATCGTTCATCACCGAGTGGGGTACCTTCTGCTATAGAGTAATGCCCTTCGGGTTGAAGAATGCTGGAGCTACTTATCAAAGGGCTGTCATGACTTTGCTACATGATATGATCCACAAAGAAGTTGAAGTGTATGTCGATGATATGCTTGTTAAATCAATGACCCTGGAGGAACACCCTGTTATCCTGGATAGATTTCTTACACGCATTGGAGAATATAACTTACGACTCAACCCTAAGAAGTGCATATTCGGAGTTACATCAGGGAAAATGTTGGGTCAAGTAGTCAGCTAGAGAGGAATAGAAATGGACCCAGATAAAATCAAGGCTATTCGAGATATGCCGGCCCCAAAAACAGAAAAAGGAAGTCCGATCATTCTTGGGCTCTTTGCAATACGTCAGTTGCTTCATATCAAGATTGACTTCCACCTGTGAGCCAATTTTCAAGCTGTTAAAGAAAGACCAGTCAATTGTATGGGATGATAGATGTCAGCTGGCATTTGAGAAAATCAAGGCTTATCTGATAAACCAGCCAGTTCTGAGCCCACCAATTCTGGAAAAGCCTTTGATCTTATACTTGGCCGTTAAAGACTCTTCTGTAGGGGCAATGTTGGTGCAAGAACAAGATGGCAGAAAAGAGTACCCCATCTACTACCTCAGCAAGAAGCTGCTGGAGTATGAAACCAAGTACACACTAGTGGAGAAGACATATGTGGCAATGATCTGGTTGACCAAGAATATGTGCCATTACTTCTTGTCATACAAAGTGCAAGCTGTGGGCAAGGTGGATCCGATGAAGTATCTATACGAAGCACCAGTATTGGTTGGGAAATTATATAGGTGACTGTTACTCTTATCAGAGTTTGACATCGCATACATCACCAAAAAGACTATCAAAGGGCGAGCTGTAGCAGAATTCCTAGCAAGTCAACCGCTGGAATCAGATTACATAGAGAATCTAGAGTTCCCGGATGAACAACTGGCCATGGTAGAAGTAAAGAGATGGGTTATGTGCTTCGATGGTGCTGTGAATAGAAAAGGTGCTCGAATCAGTGTGATCATAGCAACCCCAGACGATGAAATCATCCCTTTGTCGAAGAGATTGGATTTTCCTATAACCAACAACGAAACAGAATATGAAGCATGCTTATTTGGGATGGAAGCTCTATTGACACTAGGGGCAAATGATGTCTTGATTATTGGAGATTCACTTTTAGTGATTAGGTAAGCTCAAGGTGAATGGGAGCTGAAAGAAGAAGCCTTACGGCCCTACTTGGAGCTGCTACAGTATAAAAAAGGTTATTTGGCCAATGTGAATTCAGACATGTCCCCAGAGGCGAGAATAAGATGGCTGATGCACTAGCAACACTGTCTTCCATATGGGAAAATCTAGAAGAAACTCAAGTACAACCACTGGTAATAGCAACTTCCAGACGGCCCTGTTTTGAAGTACATAAAGTGATGGAGTTGACAATTGAAGAAAAGCCATGGTTCTTTGACATCTACCAATATGTGAAGGAAGGGAAATACCCAAAGGGAGCTAGTGCTGCTGATAAGATGTCATTAAGAAAATTAGCTAGTCAGTTCAGAATCTTTGAAGATAGACTATACAAGAGAACAACAAATGGGGATCTTTTAAGATGCCTTACAGAACAAGAAGCATAAACAATGATGCAGTAAGTGCATGCGGGGTCCTGTGGCCCACATATGAACAGGCTCGCTATGGCCAGGAAGATAATGAGATAGGGGTATTTCTAGATGACTATGCAGGCTGATTGTATAAGAAAAGTAAAGAGATGTCACGAGTGTCAGATCTATGCTGATATCAGTCATCTGCCGCCACTTGAACTACAGAATCTGACATCCCCTTGGCTATTTTCAGCATGGGGGATAGATCTGATTGGTGAAATTCATCCTGCAGCATCCAATGGGCACAAATTCATAATGATTGCTTTTGACTACTTTTCAAAGTGGGTGGAGGCAAAATCCTTTGCTAGTGTACTGGCCAAGCAGATGGTTAAGTTCATCCAAAAGAACATCTTTGCTCAGTATGGAATTTTCCATCATATAGTGACTGATAACGGAGTGCAGTTTCAAGGGGCAACAGCTGAGCTACTTGCAGAACATGGCATTCAGCACCATAAGTCTTCTCCATATAGGCACCAAGCTAACTGGGCAGTGGAGGCAGCTAATAAGGCGATAAAGAAAATCCTATAAAAAATGGTAAACACTTACAGAGATTGGGCTGACAAATTGCCGTATGCTCTTTGGGGTTACAAAACCAATGTCAGAACGCCAACAGAGGAAACTCCCTACACCTTGGTATCTGGTATGGAAGTAGTATTACCAGTAGAAATAGAACTCAAGTCGCTCAGAGTCATCTTGGAAGCTCAGTTACCAGAGACTGAATGGGCGCGAGCTAGATACTAGCAGTTGGAGACGCTAGATGAAAAGCGGCTGAAAGCACTGGATCATCTGCAGATGTACCAACACAGAATGGCCAAAGCCTATAATCGAAATGTGAAGTACCCTAGGCGGCAGTTGAAAGCAGGAGATTTGGTCCTAAAGCAATTAAGGCCTTCAAACGTCGATGTTAGGGGAAAGTTCAGACCCAACGGGGAAGGGCCCTATGTTGTGAAGAAAGTGCTATCAAACGGCAGTGTCAGCATCATGGACATGGATGGAAATGAGTTCACAAATCCTATCAACCAAGACCACTTAAAGCTTTATCATGTCTAAAAAAAACCAAAAGTTAAGACACGAAAAGAGCGGCCTAGGCAAAAGTTAAGACACGGGAGAAAATGATCATTCAGAAAATCTGAAAGGGACGACTGGTGACGGATTCTGGCTCTATGTGGAGTGTATACCATTTTGGAAATTAACCTTTTCAAATGTACTCATTTTGATTTCATCAATAAAGTGAAGTATTTGTTCAAATATATTTGTGTGGTTATGTCAAATGCACAAACAAAGTTATCTTGCTTAAACATCTATTGAAGGAAAGCACTTTGCATTTAACTGGTTGAACATATCACGTTATTCAACAATGAAAGTGTATTAAATACATACAATCTGAAATCTTTTATCATCCTCCAAATCTAATTCATCTTTCCGAAGAGCGACAGTGATTGCCCAAGAACTTGTCGTTTCAATCGGTCTTTGTAAAAAAAAAAAAAAAAAGAAAGAAAAAAAGTTCACTGGGGTGAAAACCGAAAAGGCGCCCCAGGTAAAAGTTAGAGTAGCTCGCTGGGGTGAAAACCGAAAAGGTGCCTCAGGCAAAAGTTAGAGCAGCTCGCTGGGCTAAAACCCACATTGGGCAACCCAGGAAAAATTTAGAGCATTTCCAGATTCATAAATCACAAGGCAAAAAGAAAAGTCTCTCCATCATCTCCCCAGCAGGATTCTCCACATCACTCCCCAGCGGAACATTTACAAGGGATACTATGATCTTTTCCCCAGCGATTGTCACACATCCCTATCAGTCATCTTATTTCCCCAACAGTCCTCATATGTCTTCAACAAGGAAAAGCTTCATGTAAGGAGTGTCTTTCACTAACTAGGGGAAAAACATATCTTCCCCAGCAGAAAGGAGGAACATCAATATCAAACAAACAACAAGAAATGCATCCTTTAGAATAGACGTGCATATGCATCATCATGCATGCATACGCAACATACACAAAGCATTAATCCCCAGCTAGTCTTCATTCTTGATCAAAGGGGCAAAAATTTTTTGTTCAAAATCTCTCGATCAAGGAATGAAGACTCACAATTTCAAATGCAGGAATTCATCATCATTGTCTCAGACACGGACAGATTCTCGGCAGATCCGCCTCGGGTAACATAGACCCGGTATCGGCCCAGATCGGCTTCATCTCCACTTCCCCAACAGATCCGCCTCGGGTAACATAGACCCGGTATCGGCCCAGATCAGCTTCATTCCACTTCCCCAGCAGATCCACCTCGGGTAACATAAACCCGGTAACAGCCTAGATCAGCTTCATCTCCAAATCCCCAGCAAACTTCGCCTCGAGTAACCTAAACCCGGTATCGGCTTATTTCATCACCAACATCACCTCGGGTAACCTAAACCCGGCATCGGCCAATTCCACCATCAATTTCGCCTCGGGTAACCTAGACCCGGTATTGGCTTATTTCACCATCAATCTCGCCTCGGGTAACCTATACCCGGTATCGGCTTATTTCATCATGAACTTCGCCTCGGTTAACCTAGACCAGGTATCGGCTTATTTCATCCAGTCAATTCAGTGCATCTTCACGGTAGTGAGTCTTCAGCAATTTAGTTGCACGTTTTCTTTCCATTGTGGTGTTCCTGGAGGAGTGAGCTGTGGAATGATTCCATGCTCTCTCAAATATGAATCAAACTCTAGGCTTATGTACTCGCCTCTTCAGTTTGACCGAAGGGCTTTGATATTTCTACCAAGCTGGTTTTGTACTTTGTTCCTAAATTCCTTGAACCTATCAAGGGTCTCAGACTTGTGTTTCATCAGATAGACATAGCCATATCTACTGAAATCGTCCGTGAATGTGACGAGTTACAGATGTCCACCTCTGGTAGCTGTGCTCATGGGCCCACATATGTCTGAATGTATTAGGTCCAATAAGCCAATAGCCCTTTCAGCTTTCTTGCTAAAAGGCGCTTTAGTCATTTTACCTTGGAAACAAGACTCACATATATCAAGTGACTCCAAGTCAAATGATCCTTGGATTCCAGCTTTGTGAAGCCTAGCTATGCGCTTCTCGTTTATGTGGCCTAAACGACAATGCCAAAGGTAGACTGGATTAAGTTCGTTAGGCTTAACCTTTTTAGTATTTATATTATAGACATGATTAGTTTCATTCAAATCCAGGTTATATAGGCCATTATTTAATAGAGCTTCTCCATAAAATAATCCCTCTCTAGATATACCAATTCTACCATTTGCAATAGTAAAATTAAATCCAGAAATATTCAATACTGAAACAAAAATAATATTCCTGCACATTGCAGGTACAAAATAACATTGTACTAATATTAAAACTAATCCACTAGGCATTATAAGGTGGCATTCGTCGATCTCTATGACAGCTACCCTTGCTCCATTTCCGACTCATAAGTCCACCTCACCAAATCCTAGTGATCTCCCGTTCTTAGGTCCCTACACATCTAGTATTCAATACCCAGGATGATGAAACGATGAGGTTAATGTCTATGACATATATACCTGATGAAGACGTGCCTTGGGTCTCCTTTTTCTCTCCCAACAGCTTGGGACACGATCTCTTCCAATGCCCAGCTGGCTGCACCTGAAGCAGACATCCTCGTGACCGACCTTAGTCTTCTTGGCCTTGGCTTTCTTAGCCTTGGCCTTGGCCTTGCCCTTAGCAAGAGAAGGGTTCCCCTTGTTGACTAGTAGTATTGGTGGAGTCTTTTTGATCGACTGCTTAGTGAGCTTGAGCATCCCGTGCAGCTCACTAACAATATGGTTCATCCCTTGCATGTTGTAGTTCAGGATGAACTGATCATAAGAATTCGACAGGGAAGCCTGGATCATGTCAACCGCCAGCTCCTATGAGATAGGTGATCCGAAACGGGCTAAAGTGTCCAAATAGCCCTTCATCTTAAGCACGTGTGCGCTCACAGATGTCCCAGCCCCCATCTTACAGGAGTGGAATGCCTTATTGGTCAGGTACCTTTCCTAACGAGCTTGCTCTTGAAACATCTCGTTAAGAGTTGTTATCATAGCATAGGCCTGATGGACCATGAAATGCTTTTGCAGCTCAGGGACCATACACGCCAACATAAGGCATGTCACATCCCAGTTATCCTTAACGTGCACCTCGTATTCCTCCAGCTGGGCAGCCAATGGATTACGCCCTGTTGGTGCAACCGAGACAGGTCTTTCCAGCACATATTCTTTAGACTCCTATCTTAGAACTATCCTCAAGTTCCTAGACCAGTCTAAGAAGTTTGGGCCAGAAAGCTTGTCCCTTTCCAAGATAGATCACAGTAAAAGTGAATTGTTTGTTGCCATTTGGTTACTACACAGAAAAATTATAAGAGTGTTAATAAAGGACTTAATTTGTTTTTCCCATATTTAATTAATAATGAATCAGGTTATTAATTAACTCAAGTTATTGGGCTAATGGGCCGAGATCCATATTTCATTAAGATATAGCCAGATGAGGACCTGGAAAAATTATACCCTAATTATTTAGGTAGGAATTCCATCCAATCCCAACCTAGGGACTCTCGGTTTGATGGGCTTGTTGGCACTTACCCATCTGTGCATAGGGCCAGGAGAATCGTACTACCCATGCTAAGTCAAAACCTCCATCCAAGCGTCAAAGTAACCAATACTCAACCCCAATACAAAATGATGATACTCTAGTGCATCAAGCGAGGGCATAGTCTACAACTGGTCTATCCCCACTTCGAGTCGGTTTTGAATGAGGGAAGAACTTTTAAACGACTTAGTAATTTCCTTTTGGTTATTAGATTCATTTTAATAACGGCTTAGATGCATAGGCGGGTGAAATTGGGTTTGGATCATACATTCATACATGTAAATAAATAAAGCATAATCAAATAAAATAGACTACTATGGGCCTATATTACAACCTAATATAATTCTAGTAAACCTATACGAGAAAATATACAAGGTAGGCCTCCTCTTCCTCCTTCTAGGCTCGCCTCTCCAATGGGCTTCTTCTTTACAATTTTATAATAAGTAAATAAAATAAAATTACATAAAAAAGAAAACGGCACGCAGGCCGTATTTATCCAAAAAGAAAATTACAATCCAACTTGAATAAGGCACAATTGCATCCATGCACACATTTAACCATACAAGCATGTAAAGCAATACATCAATCTATAAACATGTTATAATGCATGAATTTAAGTCCATTTCAATTATATCCTTAGCCATCATTTTGAAATCGCCAATTTTTGGCCCATCATGGTTCTAACCCTTAATGGGCTTTGGACATTCAGCCTAGGCAGAACACTGCTCCCACTGGAATTGGGAAACCATGAGTCCATATCAGCTGCCCGGGTAATCATGTCAAGAAAGTCTGAACCAATTTTAATTATACCATATTAATTTCGAAAATTAATATTCATGAACAAAATTAAAATTTCATTCAAGAAACCATGCGCATTTAAATTACAAAAAATTTAAACACACAAAATTTTAAAACTCATTAAAATTTCAAAACTGGGCCCCGGGTCAGAAAGCTGCCAAATTGAAAACAGGGCCCGGCCCACTACAGCTAGGTCAACAGAGTTGCCCTAGCAGCAGCGGCTCGCTGCCGCCCAGCAGCGGCATGCTGCTATCACAGCCGCTGCTGCACTCGGTGGCAGCTGCTGCCACTGTTTCTGCCGCTACGGCGGCGTATCCGCAGAAATAGCCTGTAATTTTCATAGAAAAAAAATTAGAGCCATGAAATTAAACCACCAAGGAACAATCAAACAACAGAAAATTAAATCTAACATAAACCAATATGCATATTAATTTTCAATTGCAAAAATCCAAGGGGAAAATCATAAAAACCCTATCCAAAGAATCCCAAATAAAATCATCAATTTCAAAACAAGGGAATCAACCCTGTTTAACAATTTCCACGGATCGCTCTCTCTGATACCATTGTTGGGACTTTTCACTGGAAATCAAAGAGGAAGAACACGTTGAGTTCCTCAAATCCATGCTCAGGAGCAATTGAGGTGGAAATAAAAAACAAGAAAATTAAATAGAAGAGAAATAGTTTCTCACCCAAAATATCTCTTCTAAAGATGGCTGCAGAAATTGAAACCGACTTCCTCCATGTTCTCGTACACGAACGGCTATAGAACTCAACCCATGCTAGGGATGGGATCTGTCGGAAGGAGAGAATTTGCTACTGTAATTTTTCTGCTATTGCACTTACTGTGGCCGATATTTTCACCTAGGTTTTTAAACCTAGATGGCCGAAATTCCCTTGGGAATTTTAGGCCCAATTCTTTTAATTTTATGTGGGCTTGTTTCTTCTCTTTGAGCCCAGGTCTATATTAATTCACTTGGTCCAATTTAATTTCAAATCCAATCTCAATTCAACATGTATACTAACATATTATACCATATAATATATTACATACATTTAAATTAAAATTAATTTGGCCAATTAATTTAACCGATGGATTAAATTAGACTTTCATAAAATTAAACGCATATAAATCTATACATGTGAAATATTTCCACCTAGGAAATAATCTCATAAATTAATTCATTGAATTAATTATAAGAATGCCAATACAAATACTAATTATATTATTTTGATCAATCCAATTTATCTATATAATATAATTAATACAATCCTCTCTCTCCGGGGCGTATACTCCAAGTATATAGTTGATCCTTTTAGTTCGAGTTCAGACGTTCAATGTGTATGATCCTGTGGACCCGTCTTTATGTTGGCAGTGAGCCTATGGCCCACAGACTACAGGCGGGCTCTAGCAAGCCACTCAGCCCCCAATTAAGACGGAGATAGTAATCCAACTGTAATCATAACCCTGTAGTTTAAACTTGTACATCCCATGTCATTGATATCGGTGTCCAACAAGAGGCATGGATTGATCACCCTCTTTTGTGTCTGGACATTAACTTGATCCCAAATGAACTGATGCTTACAAACAAGTTCCAACTTGTTTGGATGTGGCCACACTCTTATCATTTGCATTCGTTAAGAGGCCGATGATATCTTCTTAATGGACTACTGAGTGACATTCCCTTTTGCATATCCATAGCATTGCCATGTTCACTGACATGCCCGAACGTACCCATTCTTGGCACCCTGTTACAGGCCCTTTAGGTGTACACCAAAGTATGCCACTTAACATGCAGCACCATCATATGGTCAGGTCAAAGGATCCATACAAGTACTACACGAGAATCACTTGTGATACTATACCATGTGGATTTCTTGTTTAGTAGATCTATCTAGTACCATGCCCTTTTGCATATACCCATTAACTTGGTTGACATCCTATGTACAATGGCCGGTAAACACTGCCATACAACCAAGCTAATAATAGTCTTTAGTTCCGTTCATTCCCATGACTGGAATAGACTACGAATGACTTTATGGTTATACTGTTTTCCCTATCCATGGTCCTACTGCCAAGTGCATGACACTTGTGAACATGGATATGGATATGTCCATTGGATACTCTATTTAAAACATAGCATAAGATATATCATAAATAGATTAATGCCTTTATTTAATGACACAAATTGTATAATACATAAATCCAATAAATGTACAATACAAATACAAGGAACAATACCTTTATTTAATGGCATTGGGCATTTTTAGAACGTCCAAAGTAAAAAGAATGAAAACAAAGAAAGTCATCCTCATTGCTATTTTCATCCATGAGACATCATCCAACCATGATCACCTTACGACCATACTATACACGTCACTTAGTACGTCGTGTCTAGAATCATGACATCCATCCACGATACTAACTCTATACTGAATGTGCAGTTTGGAGTCAAACTTCAAAACGACTAATGCAGGTTGAACCAGAGTCTGATCAGTCAGTTCAACCAGTCCAATCAGAACCAACAACCATGGAAGGGGTTAGAGTCAGTTCAGATTCGGAATCAGATCAGGAATTCGAGGGTTAGTTACCTTCTCTGATAGTTGACAATCAGTTTGTGTTTGAAGAAGTGAATAGAATAGAAATGGCTCAAGACAGACCTATGGAGGTGCCTGCTTTCGACATGAATGCATTTGTGGATGCCCTGCTGAACTCGGACCGGTTCAAGGCTGCTCTCAGAGAATAAATGCAAGCTGTAATGACCACCAATATGAGTCAAACCATTCAGCCAATCTCAGCTTTGGTCAGAAATGGAGGGAACATTGTCCAAGAGACGAATCGAACCGAAGGAGGCATTCCTGGCAGTAGTAGAGTGGTCGCTCCTCATAGGGAAATTGACCTCCAGTTTGAGGAAGACAAAGCTTTTGTGAGGGCAAGGGAGGCCTCAATTGAGACGGCTACTGAAAAGCATCTCAGCCAGAAGTTCTCTGATCTTATAGCTCTACTGCCAAGGTTGAAAGAGATGGTGCATTATAATCCCATTAAGTGTGTAGACCCAGCCACTTTGTTGGCAGAAGGGGGAGAACCATTTCCAATAGGCTTTTAGATACCATACTTACCACCGTACACTGGAGAAGGTCCACCAGAGGCTCATTTGGATAGTTATGTGAGAATTATATCCAGTTTGGGAATCGGGAAGAACCACCTGCTGAACCTATTTCTAACTACTCTAAGGGATGCTGCTACTAAGTGGTACTTGAAAATGCCAACCCATACCCGCACCATATGGGAAGAGTTATCCGAAACATTTATGAAGCAGTATGCTTACAACACTCAGGTGGAGACTACTTTGGAGGATTTAGAAAGGATTCGCTAGAAACCAATGAATCTTTCTCAGCTTATTATAAAAGATGGATGGATGTTCAAGTGCTGGTAGATGAGGCTCCAAAATTGGAATCTCTCGTTGTGAAGCTGGTTGATGGTAGCTTACCCCTTTATAAGGAAAAAATGAAGCTGAAGAGGTTCCACTCTTTTAATGACGTTTTTGAGTTTGCTAGGCGTATCGAAAGGTACAAAGAGGAAGATCGGATGAACAAACAGAGCTCGAGCACTTATCGAGGTAGCCAAGGGTACACATAAGGTTATAAGGCTAGTAGCTCCACAACCACACCGGCTAGGTCTAGTTTAAAACCAGCTCAAACTGTAGTATTAGATCGGGTGACAGAAGCAGGTGTGGCTACCGTAGCTTAAGGCAGACAATCAGTAACTCCTCAGAGGCTCACTAACCTGTGGGCAGAGCCTTTGCCTCCCATTTTTGCCAAGTGTAGGAAATATGGTTTACTTCAGAGTTTGAAGCCTTATATTCCTCCGTCCGATTCAGAGAAAGACAACTTTTGTGCCTACCATATGACAGTAGGTCATCGCACAGGTGAATGCACCAGGCTGATAAGAGCCATTCAACGACTGATTACTGATGGGAAAATTGTAAAACCCTCTTTGAAGCCTAGTGTTCAAAAGAACCCCTTGCCCAATTTTGGGAGCCAAGTCAATATGGTTCAGTCTAGAATGTGGGCCAATTGTGTGTTTGCTCAGATTATCAAAGCTAATCCAAGCTTTTAAGCTGTCATAGTACAGGAAGAGGAAAAGGTAGAAGAGCCCGAAGGGCAGGCATCTGTGGTGAAGAATGGGCAGGGTCTAATTAATCTGGCCGATATTGAATTAGATAATGATGAGGAGGATTTCTAGTTTGAAGAAACAAAGCCAGTTTACCAGGTCGAGACAAGAAAAGGAACGACGATCACAAAGGATGGTCATGTTATGCACATTACCAGAAGTGGTAAGGTTTATCAACCTCCTAATGTGGTGTCTCAAGCACCACTGAGAAGAAGTAACCCACTTGTAGGTGCTGACACTGCTGACCATATACCAAGAAACAGAGAAGATGATGTTGTAGTTGAACAGTTAAAGAGAACGCGGGCCTGAGCTAGTATTTGGCATCTCCTTATGGAATCTAAGAAACACCGTGAGGCAGTAGCAAAACAGCTGATGGAGATGGATGCTAATCCTATAATGTCTCCTGATGAAGTATGTGCCATGATAAGGGGGATTGACCTGAAGGCTAACCGGGCCCCAGAAATTAGCTTTGAAGTGTTTAACTTGCCGCCAGAAGGTGTGAATCTCAATCAGGTTTGGTACTTAAAGGTTGAAATCATGGACAGGGTGATGCCTTATGTAATGGTCGATGATGGCTCGGCCCTGAACATCTTCCCTTCTAAAATTCTACCATATCTAGGGATTAGCATAGAAGCACTCTGCCGGTCTAGCACAGTAATCATAGCATATGACGATAGTAAAAGGACTGTGATTGGAACATTTGAAGCCGAGGTCAGTGTAGGGGAGATCCGGTCTAACATATTGTTCACTTATTATCGACATCCCCGTCACTTTTTCCCTACTTCTCGGGAGGCTATGGTTTCATGCCCTGGGAAGGGTGCCATCAGCTTTGCATCAGGAGGTGAAATTCTTGATAGGAGGGAAAGTCGTGACTGTTGAAGCTAATGAACCATCTGTTGTAGCCGCTTTGAATGCCGTGGAGTAGCCAATGACCGGATTTCAGGTAGCAGTGGTTTCAAATAGGAGAAAGAATGAGCTAAAGTCCCAGAATGGATCCACAAGTACTTTGCTAAGCAAAAATTTGAGCCTGGGAAAGGGTTGGGGGCAAAGCAGCAAGGTGTCCCTGAATTCAACATTGATGTGGGGAAGTTCCGTCCGTATAGGCTCGGTTACCGTGAAGAAAAGGATAAACCGAATAAGAAGTACGTAAATCAGGTTGACACTTTTGTCTGTGCAACCGAAGAAGTATATAGTGGAGCTCCTGAGCCAGTGATAGTTGAGGGAGGTCAGCTCTAGGGATTTAAGATCTTCTCTGATGTTGTTGACTTCAGTATAGAGTTGAGCCTATCGTGAGCATGCTGCGCATCTTGACTAAGGACAAAGGGAAGAAGATTCTGAGAGATAAAAAAGATGCAGTTGGCCAGGTCAGAATTGAATTCGGGGACA
Organism: Euphorbia tirucalli; assembly: GCA_039660915.1. Lineage (NCBI taxonomy): Eukaryota > Viridiplantae > Streptophyta > Magnoliopsida > Malpighiales > Euphorbiaceae > Euphorbia > Euphorbia tirucalli. The sequence goes on from CM077639.1 coordinate 23,356,328, forward strand.
AAGGTGAATCAGCTAAGAAAGCCGACCAAAAAAATGGAGAAGCCGAAGCAGCTATTGAAGCCCTCACTAAGGCACTGACTGTTCTGATGAAGACAAATACGGGTTCTAGAAAGAAGCAGGCACCTGTGATGAAGACTCAAGAGGAACTAATGAATGAAGCTGTGAAAGAATTTGCCAAGCTAATGATGGTAGGAAAGGCAAAGGTAATCGAAGAAGAGCTATCCTCTGACCAGAAAGAAGTCCTTGAGGGTGACCTGGGAGACTTTTTCAAAGAGATTGATGATGCTGCAGCAGAAGAAGACCCTCCACATGTGGAGGATGACAATTATTTTAATGTATCTATCTCTTCTATTTATGATGTAAATAATTCAGCCTATAAGGCACTCAATGCAATGATATCTAATTTTGCTTACTTATGTGATGTTTTTCCAGATGGAACTGTGCATACATACAAACGTTCATTTAGTGTCTCTAGCATTTATGATGTATCATTGCATGAAATGAATCTAAGGACTGATGATGATCCAAAAATGGTATCCGTCTCGAAAGACCTCATGCCTGATGAAAGGAAAGAATTCGTGAAAGTACTACAAAAGCACATAAAAGCCTTCGCCTGGTCCTATGATGACATGCCTAGGGTTGATAGAGAGATTGCAAAGCACATAATTTTGATAGATCCGAAAGTAAAACCTATCAAGCATAAGCTCAGAAGACTCAGACCAGAATCAGCAGAGAAAGTTAAGAATGAGGTAGCCAAACAGACAAAGGCTAAATTCCTAGAAGTAGTGGAATACCCAGAATGGTTAGCCAACATTGTACCGGTTGCAAAGAAAGATGGCTGAGACAGGGTTTGTATGGACTATAGGGATCTGAATAAGGCATCACCTAAGGATGACTTCCCACTACCGCACATTGATGTCCTGATTGACAGTACCGCCAGGGCAGCAATGTATTCATTCATGGACTGATTCTCAGGGTATAAACAGATTCTAATGAACATCATCGACAAAGTGAAGACATCCTTCATCACAGAATGGGGAATCTATTGCTACAAGGTCATGTCATTTGGGTTGAAGAACATCGGGGCATCTTAATAGTGAGCAGTCACTGTACTTCTGCATGATATGATCCATAAGGAGGTTGGAATTTATGTAGACGACATGCTAGTTAAATCGATGGCCCAGGAAGAGCATCTCTCTATCTTAACTAGGATCGAAAAGTATAATCTCCGCCTGAATCCCAAGAAGTATGTGTTTGGAGTAACTTTAGGGAAGCTTCTTGGTTATGTGGTAAGCCAGAGAAGGATCAAAATGGATTCAAACAAAATCAAGGCCATCAGAGATATGCTCGCACCGAAGATGGAAAACGAAGTGAGGTCATTTTTGGGGTCATTGCAATATGTCAGTCGCTTCATCTTGAGATTAACAACAGTTTGCATACCCATCTTCAAACTCCTGAAGAAGAATCAACCAATGAAATGGAACGATCAATGCCAGCTAGCCTTTGACAGGATTAAGGTTCATTTGATGAATTCACCAGTCCTAAAGCCTCCAATTTTGAATAAGCCTTTGGTCCTATACTTAGCTATCAAAGACGCTTCAGTAGGGGCAATGCTAGTACAAGAACAAGAGGACGGGAGTGAACATGTAATCTACTACTTGAGTAAGAAACTGCTTGATTACGAAACCAGATATACCGTGGTGGAAAAAGACTTGCACTGCCATGTTGTGGCTGACTAAGAAGTTAAGGCATTACTTTTAGTCATATAAGGTTCCAGCAGTGGCTCAGGTTGACCCGATGAAGTACTTATGCCAAACCCCAGCATTGGTAGGAAAACTATCAAGATGGTTACTTTTGTTATCAGAATTTGATATTGAGTATATAACCAGGAAGACAATTGAAGGGAGAGCTGTAGCAGAATTCCTAGCCAAGCAGCCTCTAGAATCAGACTAGGTCGAGAATTTGGAATTTCCAGATGAACAGCTGGCTGTGGTGGAGACAGAACCAAGTAGATGGGTGATGTATTTTGATGCTGCTGGGAATAAACACGGTGCAGGTCTCGGAGTAATCATCGGTACACCCGACGGAGAAATCATCCCTCTGGCAAAACGCCTTGAATTTCCAGTAACAAATAATAGAGCAGAATATGAAGCTTGCCTCTTTGGAATTAATGCCCTAACCACACTAAGGTCACATGAAGTGTTAGTTATGGGAGACTCAGCTTTGGTGATTCGATAGATTACTGAAGATTGGGAGATAAAGGAAGAATCACTCTAGCCGTACCTTGAGCTGGTTTGGGAAAAGGTGAAAGTATTTGGTTGGTATGAATTCAGACATATCCCAAGGGAAGAGAATCAGATGGCCGATTCTTTAGCTGCACTCTCATTAATATGGGAAGGACCTCGAAAGCATCCAATACAACCAGTAATCCTAGAAACTACACAAAGCCCTTGTTACTTGTCAGTCAATGTTGTAGCAGTAGTGGAAGAACGTCCTTGGTATCATGATATCTTGTAGTTCATTTAGAATGGGAAATACCCTGAGATGGCAGTGGAGCAGATAAGATCTCTCTTCAAAAATTAGCTGCACAGTTCAGGATCTTTGAGAATCAACTCTTCAAGAGAACTGCCAACGACCTACTGCTGAAATGTTTGACAGAAGAAGAAGCGAAGAAGGTCATGAGACAGATCCACGTAGGAACCTATGGGCCGCACATGAACAAGTTAGCCTAGGCTAAGAAAGTATTGAGGCAAGGCTACTTTTGGCTTACCTTGCAAGCCGACTATATCATCATCATCTCCCTCCACTCAAACTTCAGATATCATCGACTCTATGGCCATTTATCGCCTAAGGGATAGACATCATTGGAGAAATAAGGCCTCCTGCATCAAATGGGCACCAATTCATAGTCATGGCTGTTGACTACTTCTCAAAATGGGTAGAAGCAGAATCATTCACAAATGTTACAGCTAAGAAAATGACGATGTTCATCGAGAAGAACATCTTCGTACGGTATGGGATCCCGTATGGAGTACAGTTTCAAGGGGCAACAACATAATTGTTCCAAGAAAAAGGAGTTGAACATTATAAACCATCTCCGTATCGCCCATAAGCCAATGGAGTGGTAGAAGTGGCCAACAAGTCTATTAAGAGGATCCTGTCAAAAATGGTAGTCACCTACAGGGATTGGGCTGACATGTTGCCATTTTCCTTATGGGGATACAAAACAAGTGTTAGAACTCCTACCGGAGAAACACCGTACTCATTGGTCTATGGCATGGAAGCTGTCTTACCAGTGGATATCGAGATTAGGTCATTGAGGATAGTCATGGAAGCACAGTTGCCAGAGTCTGAATGGGTTCAGTCGACATATGAGCAGTTGGCATGATCGAAGAGAAGCGTCTTCGGGCTTTAGATCATTTGCAGATGTACCAGCAACGAATGGCCAGGGCTTAGAATAGTAAAGTCCGTCATCAGAAACACCCACTCAAAGCCGGGGATTTGGTAATTAAACAAATGAAACAGACCAATACGGATGTGTGGGGGAAATTCAAGCCTAACTAGGAAGGTGTGAGCAGATGACCTAAAAAGCGGAACGCGGCGAAGTGAACCGGGGGTTTTCGAAAACTGGGTTCTCGTGATGTTTTGGAAAACGAGTTTTCATTTTTCTTGCTTTAGGGAAAATCATTCGTTTGTTTTGGAAATTCTTTTTGTAGAAAACATTTTCCCGTTTTATTAGTTAAAGACTCAAAAACTAAATTTCAAGATCAGTGATAGAGTCGCCACCCGGATCAGCTCATCCGGGAAATTCCGGTACAACTCCCTACCGAGCGTAGACTGTCATACCTAATCCAAAGATTTAGGGTTCAGGCAACTTACCTACTTAACCTCGAGCTTGTATTCATTTTATAATTTATATCGCCATATTTATTCAATTTATTATCTTTTCCCTACCCAATTTCGTTTATTTATCAGCCCATGCTCAAGCAAATGATAGAAATAAATTGCAGAAAAGTAAATCATACATCCAAAATATACAGAAATAATAAAGGCCGCTTATACAACCAAATCGAATAAAAAGGAAGAACTCTCATCCTTACATTACAAGCGCCTAGAGTACACAAAAATCTAAAAATTTACAAACACCTAAAATACATGAATTGATCTATTAATTACATGAAAAATAGTAAAAATGAAAATAAATGCTGCAAAACAGATGGTTAGCACAATTTATATTATGAACATAGATATGACTCACAGCAGGACAGAATTGGGATTTTTAGGAGCGGGGGCATGCATTCAGGGGGTAACCGGATTGACCCGACCGGTCGGACTGGTTAGACCTGGAAAACGGTTTTGAAACGCCCTGTAAATTTTTATGCTGGAAAACAATTTTTGATAACCATTTGGCTCGGTTTCATGCAAATTTTCATATTTTAGCGGGTCTGTAATCCCAAAACTCGGGGTTCCATTCGTGTGCGTTTTCCTAATTTCAACATCCATCTAGGGTCCGAAAGCAGTAAACATGTCGAAAACAATTTGAATATGAATACACCATCGCGCGATGATGTCTTTATAGGCCATCCCGCGATTCTGTCTCCTTCTGGAGACTACAACCGTACGGCTATAATTAGAGCTGCGCGGCTCTAATTACAGTCGCGCGATTGTAGCATCCAGAACCTGAAAATGGTTTTCTCACACCCACACGAAAATAAATCCAAAAATAAAAGTTTGCTGATGTACGGGTGTGTTTGGTCTGAAATATCTCACAAAAGAATGAAAGAAATGGAGAACAGGCTGTTTTTGGCCGATTCTAGGGCTATTCAGGTTTCTGCCCAGGAAAGCAAAGGCGTGCGGCTCTAGTTAGGGCCGTGCGGCTCTGTTCTTGAGAAATAGAGCCGTATGGCTCTGTTCTTTAGGAATTAGAGCCGTTCGTACGGCTGTAATCAACAGCCAGTTTCCAGAAAATTTACAGAAAAAGGAAAAAATCACAACAACAACAAACCAAACGAGTTTAAGACCTCTCAGAGTTTACCTTGCTATTGTTTTGATGTGTTTAACCTGCAAAATAGGATTGAAAACGCGAAACACTCCTCGAATCCTTAATCGGTCTGAAATCCCGAAACTAATCTGAATCGATCCGAAACCAATCCGAGATGATTCCAATAGATTAAGCAAAAGTCAAGCAACTTCCTTTTGTTGTTTAGGTATTAGTTTTAGTGTTAAGTTTTGTTTGCTTTGGCTTCCTCTGTGTCTGGGCCTTTTTCTCTCTTTCTCTTTGTATTTTCCTTTTTTTTTTACAGACTCCCTCCCCTTTTCTCTTGATTCTATTTCTTTTCTTTTTATATCCCTCTCTCTCTTGTCACTTCTCTAATTAATGAGCCACCTGAGGATTTCGACTGAGAAAAGCAAAAATCCGCCCGTTTCAGCCAAGTTGTTCTACTTTTATAAGCAACTTGGTTGACCCATCAGAGCCATGTGGCTCTAAGCTATTAAAGCTTGCGGCTCTAAAGCAGAGCTGTGCAGCCCTAGTTTTGAAACTAGAGTCACGCGGCTTTAGACAGAGCCGGGGTTGATTCCGCTAATTCCCATGCTTACCTCTAAGCCCTAAAATCACTCGAAGGACCTTTCTTGGGGTTTTGGATCACGGATAGCTACATTATCGAAACGTTTGAGATACTCCAGGTGACATTCTGGTTGTTTTCAAGTCTGATCTGTATCTGTTAGCTCAATAGGTAAAACAAGAATGCTCATCATAGAGGTCGGGAAAAACCCGTGCTCACAGGCTGCCCCTCGCGAGACTAAAGTCGGCTCATGGTGGGCTGTGAAGAGTAGATTGAGTTTGGTCTCGTGATTGGGAGCACGGTGAGAAAGGAGAAGGAAACGTACCTGGCGTCCTTTGCTGGGGATGCCGGCCATGGTTCCAAGTCGACTCTCTGTGGTGGAGTGTGCCCGTGTAGTCAACTCTCTGTGGTGGAGTGTGCCCGTAATGTCAACTCACTGTGGTGGAGTGTGCTCATGAAGATTGATACGAGAGCACGTATTTATTCCTTGATCAATAATTTTGGGAACAAAAATTTTACCCCTTCAATCAAGAATAAATACGGCTGAATTGTTTTGGCCCCTAAAACCTGTTAAAGGTAAGAAATTCCCTTATTAGGTGGAGTGAGAAAGGAGAAGGAAACGTACCTGGCATCCTTGGCCGGGGATGCCGGTCGTGGTTCCAAGTCGACTCTCTCCGGTGGATTGTGCCCATGAAATTCGATACAGGAGCACGTATTTATTCCTTGATTAATAATTTTGGGAACAAAGATTTTTGCCCCTTTGATCAAGAATAAATACGGCTGAGTTCTTTTACCCCCAGAACCTGTTAAAGGCAAGAAATACACTTACCGGGTGGAGTGAGAAAGGGGAAGAAAACATACTTGGCATCCTTTGTTGGGGATGTCAGCTGTGGTTCCAAGTTGACTCACTGTGGTAGAGTGTGCACGTAATGTCGACTCACTGTGGTGGAGTGTGCCCGATAAAACTTAATTCTTCCCCGTGCGGTGGAGTGACTGAGAAGATTGATAGAAGAGCTCGTATTTATTCCTTGGTCGATAATTTTGGAAACAAAAATTTTTGCCCCTTCGATCAAGAATAAATACGGCTGGATTGTTTTGCCCCCAGAACCTGCAAAAGCAAGAAATACCCTTCTCGTGATTACATTGGCGTGAACGAATATTTTGATAATTAGAGAATTTTTCATACCTGAGATTTGGAGTCGTATAGCTCCGATTTGCATGCTATGATTCTGAGGGTGTCCCTGGATTAGACCGTTTTCACTTTAGGAGGGATCCCCGATCGGGGACGACCCAATGATGGTGACGAGTTGCCACTATGGGCGAGCGACCTAATGAGGGAAGTGAATGCCTGCATTTGGATTAATTGTAATGCATGGATGCACGGGTGTGTGTATGTTTTGAGAGTGTTTTAAGTGCATGCATGTATGCGACATGATGTTTATGCTATTGTGTTTGGTATTTACGCGAGGCTAGGGACGAGAGTTGTGACTTTTGATGATCTTCTGTAGGGACTGTCTTAGCTGGACAACCCTATTGGGGACCCTACTAGAGACCTGCTGGGGATCTACTGAGGGCCCTGACTCGATGGGGATCATCTTAGCTGGTGACCCTACTACAGATCTGCTGGGGACCCTAACTCATCTAGTTTCCGTTCATTCCATCCGCCCTATTGAGATCGATGAACGCCTCCTTTTGGCTTGGGGCATGTTTCCATATCACGCTTATTCAATCTGGTATTCTCCATACCTTTCTGATCAACTGGCTACTACACCAAAGTGCTAGCGGTCTTGGCATATCGGAATTACAGACTAGTTACCTGTTTTGCCAAGGGACGGCCTATTTGTCTGAGTGGGAGGATGAGAATTAGATCTTGCATTCTGCTGGGGATGACACATCTAGAGCAGGAGTTGCCATTTATAGCAGAAATTCCATTTGCACTTCCGCGGGCTTGGATGCAACGGCCTACTGATGGTTGTTTATATGTAATGGCACGATGCATGCAATATGAACATCTAAGTGGAAAATCAAACATGCCTAATATCATTATGATGACATCAGAATGAATGTGATAGGGAAATTAAGAGTGACTTTGACTCTGAACATCACTCTCTTCTTGTTACCAACAAGTCCTTTCGGTTTTCCATGTCGAAAATTCTCTCCTGGGGATTATTCCTTTTTTTTTGCTGGGCTGAATATTCTAAGCGAGCACTCCAGCCGAGTAGATTTCTTTGCACCAGCTTGTCTTAGGATTCGAAAGTGCACCTTGACATGTTCACCGAAGGTTGTGAGAGCATTGTTCTTGATGATGCTCAGTGGCTTAGCTTTTACCTGCCCCTAGTGTTAGAGGTTTATGTTTGGGTGTAAGACACTTCATCAGATCTGGTTTACTGCATGCAGCAACCTGTATATGGACATTTATATGCAATGACATGACGTATGCATATTGAACATCAAAACAGAATATGAAACATCCATGGCATGATGAATGTGAATGCATTAGGAAAATCCAACCCCGTGGCTCTGGTTTGAATCAATGCCTCTTCACGCTACCAATATGTCCTTTCGGTTTTCCATATTGGAAATTTTTTTTTTGGATGTTGAAGGCAAGTCGCCAAGGTATACAGCTGAACACTGGTAAGTAGTGACTTTTTTTGTAGCTAAAGACTGAGTTTTTGAAATGGTTGACACTGATTTTTCATATTACTCTCATTCTCTTTCATGCAGTGCTCATTCAGGAGTTCCATCAATAGTCTACTGGCGTACAGCAATTTTCAGCTCAATTGAAGCAGACTTATATTCGGATCCTCTCTTTATCATGAAATCAAGACCCTTCCCACAATCTGCTCCGTGGCCTTTCTGGTGATGACATGATGTGATATGGTACAACATTAGGGTTTGATGGTAGAGAATAAGGTTTCATAGAATCAGTTCAAAAGAGAAGATGAAAGGGGTGATTCAACTGACAAGTGTCGTGCTTTGCAAGCAAACGGAAGAGAAGGGGTGTTAAAGGTATGGAGAAAGGTAGAAAAAGGAGGTGCTTTGGGTTTGAAGACAGGAAAGTTCAAATCTTCCACAGAAAGGGTACAAAAATCTGATAGTGATGGAAAATTGGGAAGTGGTGGCACTCCAGTGTTAGATATGGTGGCCGTACATGAGAGAGAAAGACTCTTCCATCTACGCTGATCTTTTGTTTTTTTTTTTTTGTTTTGTTTTTTAAGGACTAAATCTAAGCCATAGCCACCTGTTGGTTCTCCTGTTGCATTCAAATTCATGCATGTCATGTGTGTTTAATATGCTTTTTGGATGAATAATGCATGCGGGATGTCATGTACACATGAATGTCACATGAACAAGATAATATATGCACTACAACCAAGAGCTCCTTCAGCATCTTACCACATGACGGGTGATGAAAGCCATTTGATTTCCCCACGGGTTGGAGATTTTGGTGAGTTTGGAATTATAGCTTTAGGGTTTCGGCATGGGGTGCTTTCTTGGGTAAGGAATTAGGTTTGGGGCTTCATTTTGCGGTTTGGTTTGAGTTTCAATAATAGCTTCTAGCTTGGCAAAGTTCGGGTATCATGTGTGCTATTCAAATTAAAACTTTGGGGCAGGGCCAATAGCATCTTGCAAGGTGTGAGCATGGGTTTTTCCGACCTCTGTGATGAGAATTTATGTGATACCTATGAGGCAGACGGATGTGAATTAGACCCAAAAGTGACCGGTTTGTTGCCTGAAGTGTCTCAAATGTCCCAAAAGCCAAGCTATCCGTGATCTGAAACCCCCGGAAAGGACTCCCGAGAGGTTTCTAGGGTTTAGGGTGCATATCTGAAGTTTCACCCTTCGCTCCAGCCTTCGCTAGAACCAGGCGGCTCTGGTTTCTTGAACCAGAGCCGGCCAGCTCTAGTGGGCAGGACAGGTTGCCTTGCAAAGTCAGGCAACCTATCTTGCAGAGAGAGAGGTATGGGCTTAGGCGGATTTTCAAACGGTGAGTTAATGAAGAAATGAAAGGTGAGAGAGAGTGATATAAAAAATGAGAGAGAAGAAATCTCAGGGGATTTTTTTCTGCTTTTGAAGAACCTAAAGAAAATCAAGAAAATCAAGAAAGAGGGAGAGGCAGAGAAAAACAGAGAGAGTGGGGGACTGAAGGAAAAAAGAAGAAGAGTCTGAGTTTCTTTTAAAACCTAAACTAAGGAAAGCATTAAGACTTAAGTTCTATAACCATTGCAGATTATTTGGAAACCATTTCGGGACCATTTCGGTTTGTTGCGTATTGTTGGGATTTCATCAGTTGAGACTCCGGCGATGATTCAAAGCATTCCAATCCATTTCTGCACATTCAGTATGCTGGAAAGATATCAAGGTAACTCTGAGAGGCCTTAAACCTATTTACATTGTGTTCTCAGCATGTTTTTCCTCTTTTGAAATTTTTCTAAAAAACCGACTCAACCTGTCATAGCCGTACGGTTGTGTTCTTCATGAACACAGCCGGCCGGCTATGACCTTGAAGAACAGAGCCGGCCAGCTCTAGTCCAGAGCCGCCCGACTCTGTTCCTCAGGGACAGATTCCTGATCTGTCCCGAATGGCCGGAAGGGTTCGTTTTCTATTTTGTGCCTTTTTGTTTTGATATATTCCGGCCCAAGAATGTTTTACGTCATTTTAGTTCCTATTTTCAGATTTATGGATGTATAAACATTAGTTTTTCAGTTTTTTTCCGGGTTTAACATTTTGGTTTCGGGGTTGTTTAATCCATTATGGATCCATGGTTTAGCATTAGCAGACCCCTGAACACCATGAAATCTTAGGAATATATTGAAAACGAACAAAGATTTAAGTTTTTTCGAAAAACCAGAAAACCGGTCTCGGGTCCGGGCATTACAGCCGCTGAGCAAGGACCAGAGCCGGCCAGCTCTAACTAGAGTAGGCCAGCTCTAACCAGAGCCGTCCTGCTCTACTTCTTGTTGTGCGACTGTAATTCCCAGAAAAAAGATAGAATCGCGGAATGCCCCGCATGAGTGTTGTTGTGCGATGTTGTTTTCGGGTTCAAACTATTTTTGGTATGTTTATCGCTTTTTAGACTTTAGATGTTTGTGAAAATTAAGAAAACCCACACGAACGGGACCTCGAGTTCTGGGATAACCGACCCGCAAAAATGGAAATATGCATGTAACCGAGCCAAATGGTTTATAAAAATTGATTTTTCAGCACAAAATTACAGGGCGTTTCAAAACCGTTTTCCAGGTCTAACCGGTCCGACCGGTCGGGTCGAACCGGTTACCCCCTAAATGCATGCTCCCAATCCTAAAATCCCCATTCTATCCTGTATTGAGTCCTATTTGTGTTTATAATATAAATTGTGCTAACCAATCTGTTTTGCAGCATTTATTTTTATTTTTACTGTATTTTAATAGATTAAATCGTGTAATTATGCGATTGTATTTTTAGATCCTTATGTACTTAGGCGCTTGTAAAGTGAGGACGAGAGATCTTATTCTTCATTCAATTTGGTTGTATAATTGGCCTTTATTATTCTTTTGCATATTTGTGTGGATGGTTTATTTCCTGCAATTTATTTCATGCATTTCTGCCTTAGCATCAGGTTAATAAAGTAAACAAATTGGGTTAGAGAAAGATAATAAATTGAACAAATATGATCTTATAAATAATAAATGAATACAAGTTTCGGGTTAAGTAGGTAAGTTGCCCGAACCCTGAATCTCTGGATTAGGTACAGTAGTCTACGCTCGGTAGGGAGCTGTACAGGAATTTCCCAGATGAGCTTATCCGAGTGGCGGCTCTGTCACTAATCTCGAGATTGAGGTTTCGAGATCTTTAAGTTATAAAATGGAAAAATATTTTCTACAAAAGAATTTCCGAATTAAATCAATCGTTTTCCCAAAGCAAGATAAACAAAACCCGTTTTTCCAAAACATCATATTCAAATCAACTTTCTTCGGTTTTCTAAAAAACCCCGGTCCGCTTTGCCACGCTTAATTAATTTCATTTCGAAAAGGTCGTCCGCTCATAGTGGTGACTCTGCTGGGGATCAAAAAGTTTCTTAAAAATGTTTTTCTTAAAAACTTAAGGAACTTAGGCAATTATTGAAATATAACCTCGCTTGTATTCGTTTATCAATTTATAAACATCATATTTGTTCATACCTTTGCGTATCATGCCATTTTCTTTTTCTCAACCCCTCAAATACACTGATTTCACCCCAGTTTACCCAAGAAGGTGGCCTACCTCTACTGCCAGGATTGGATACACCCGATGGCGTAGACCACTCATAGCCCGCATGACCTTACATCGTGTTCTACAGTGGGGAAGTGTTTATTCGCTATGGGAAACTGTACAACCCTTGGTTTTGACTTTGGCCCACATGTAATGGCTTAGCAATTTCCCCTAAGATTACCAAAACATAAAATGAAAATTGAACATCGAGTGTGCACCTTTGGTATCCCCGGTTGATACCAAAGAGAAACCATACCTAGGAAGAATTGCGAGACCAATTGAAAGGAGAAATAAGGTTGGAAGGGAGCGCATATTTTTGTGTGTGCTAACGTTTGTTTTGTGATGAGTTTTTTTTTATTTTCTCATGGAACATCCAATATACATAACCATGCGCATGCCATTTCTAATCATCCATATGTATGGCATCCATGTTAACCATATCTTCTTGCAGCCATAACATTTTATTCGTGTGTCATTTATACATTTTGCATGCCCGCATTTTCATAACATAAGCATGACATCATCATGTATGTCATGAATCCTAACCACATTTTGGTGCAGCCATTTACATTTTGTGTGACACTCACATCCATATCATTTCATTACATCTAATAAAGGACGTTCTAAGAGTGCCGGTCATTTCATTTCATGCCATATCGGGTACCCGAAACTACCCGTAGTCCATCTGTGCATTGGTTTGCACACGGTCAATTCGTTACATTACATCATTCACTAGAAAATCTTGAAGATTTTAGGTTGGGTTATATGGCAACCCTTACGACAACATAAGCATTTCATCATCCATGTTTAGTGTCTTTTGTTGTTGGTGTCGCGGTGACACCAACACTTTGTTTGTGTGTCGCAACCCACATCAGGTTCGTTTCATAACATAGATAAATCATTCAAAGCTCTCCACGAGTGCTAGATCCTTTTCATATATAGGTATATTCCATGACATTCTTAAACCATGCAAGGTGCTCCACAAACGCCAAACCTCTATCCATGTTCTTATGCACACAGAATTTATTTACAACATCATAGCATATTCGATGCTCCAAAAGCATCAGATTTTGTCCGTGAAACAGCTTTCACGCGACCATTTCACTCCATTTCATTTTGACTTAAAAAATGTCGAATCTCTGTCCGTATGTTGGTATGTATGCGACCATTTCACAACATTTATTAGGTACCCCAAAGGTATCGATCTTCTGTCCGTGTGACGGCCTACACACGATAGTTGTTTGCACTGTCCCCTGCATAATTTCGGGGCATTCTCGGGACGTTCAAAAATAAAGACAAAAGCAATCACATTCATTGTCATTCTCATCATTCAATCATAATCATTCAACGATCACACCATCCATATCATATAGTACAATACATCTAGGATCACGACATTCACTTATGATGCTAACCTTATGCTGAATGTGCAGTTTGGCGATGAACTTCAAAATGCCTCAAACGTGTTAGCTCAGGGACCAAAAAATCAAGTCAGTCAGTCTTCACCGAATCAGCTACAGTGGAGGGGGTTAGAGTCAGTTCAGATTCAAACGCGGAGCAAGAGTTTGCACAGCAGTTGCCAGCATTACCAGTTGACAGTCCATTTGTGCTAGAAGAAGTCAACAGAGCTGAAATGGCCCAAGGTGGAAATGGAGGGACTGCTCCTTTTTATATGAATGCATTTATGACAGCCTTTTTGAGTTTTGATCAGTTTAAAGCCACCATTAGAAAGCAGGTGCAATCCACAATGTCTACAGCAGGGGGTGCAACTAGTCAGAGAGCCCAGGTTCCTGTTAGAATGAAGGGAATGTTGTGCAAGGAGTCCCGAATCTGGGAAGGAATGAACCAGGAAGTAGTAGAGTGGTCATCCCACCTAGGGAGATTGACCATCACTCTGAGGAAGATGAAGCCTTTGAGAGGGTATGGGAGGCCTCAATTGAGACTGCCGCTGAGAAATGTCTTAAGGAAAAATTTTCTGATTTTGAAGTGCTATTACCGAAGTCAAAAGAGATGGTGCACTATCATCCTGTTAAATGTGTAGATCCATCCACTTTATTTACTGAGGGAAGAGAGCCATTCCCGGTTGGAATCCAAATGCCTTATCTACCCCCATATACCGGGGAAGGTCCTCCAGAAGCTCATTTGGAAAGTTATGTCAGGATTATGTCTAGCCTGGGAATCGGGAAGGTCCATCTCCTAAATCTATTCCCAACTACGCTGTGGGGTGCAGCTGCCAAGTGGTATTTGAAGACGCCACGCCACACTCGTTCTACTTGGGAGGATCTGTCAGAGGCATTTGTGAAACAGTATGCTTACAATACCGAGGTTAAGACCATATTAGAAGACTTAGAAAGAATTCGCCAAAGGTCCAATGAATCTTTTTTGGCCTATTACAAAAGGTGGATGGATGTTCAGGTGTTGGTGGATGGAGCTTTTAAGTTGGAATCCCTCATTGTGAAGCTTGTGGATAGTAGCTTGCTAACCTATAAGGAGAAAATGAAGTTGAAAAGGTTTCATTCCTTCAACGAGGTGGTGGATTTTGCAAAATAGGTTGAGATGTATGATGAAGAGGAACAACAAAGCAAGCAGAATGTGAGTACTTACAGGGGAAGCCGAGGATATACTCAGGGATACAAGGCCAGTGGTTCTACGCCTTCTTCAACAGGGACTAGCTCTAAGCCGGCTCCAACTATTGCAGTAGTGGACGAAGCAAAAAAGGCTGATGTGGCAACTGTGGCCCAAGGAAACCAAACAAGAACACCTCAGAGACTCACTAATCCATGGGCTGAGTCCTCGGCCTGTATATTTGCCAAGTGTAGGAAGGCTAGTATGTTGCAGGGTTTGAAACCTTATGTTCCCCTTGGGGAAGCTGATAAAGAGAATTTTTGTGCCTATCATGTGACGGTAGGTCACCATATGAACGATTATATCATTTTGATAAGGGCCATCCAAAGGTTAATCACTGAAGGAAAGATCGTGGAGCCTGCACTAAAGCTGAATGTGCAAAGGAATCCTTTGCGCAATTTTGGTGGCTGAGTTAATATGGTTCAGTCAAGCATTCCGGCCAATAGCATTTTTGCACAGATAATTGAATCTAATCCTAGTATTTAGGTGGTTGCAGCCAAACTGGAAAAGGAAGAATCAGAAGAGCCTGAACTCCAAACTTCAGTAGTGCAGAAGGGACAGGGTCCCATTGATTTAGATGATATTGACTTGGAAGGTAAGGATGAAGACTTTGGGTTTGAAGAGCCCAAGCTTATGTATCTAGTAGAAATGAAGCAGGGGACAGTGGTCACGAAAGATGGCCCTGTCATGCATATCACTAGAAGTGGTAGGGTCTATCAACCCATCAACGTAGCTCCCCCGATGTTTCCAAGAAGGAATCTTTCTACTGGAGAATCGAGTGTAGAGGCCCAAGGGTCGAAGAGTTCTAAGGATGACCTGGTAGTCGAGCAGCTGAATAGGACGCCCACCAGGGCTAGCATCTGGCACCTCCTCATGGAGTCTAAGAGACATTATGAGGTGGTAGTGAAGCAATTAATGGAGATGGCAGCAACTCCCATGATGTCGCCGGATGAAGTTTGTGCAATAATAAGGGGAGTTGACCTGAAGGCCAACAAGGCCCAAGAAATTAGCTTTGGAATATCTGATTTGCCACCGGAGGGTGTGAACCACAACAGGGCTCTATATCTGAGAGTGCAGATTATGGACAAGACCATGCCATGCGTGATGGTCGATGATGGCTCAGCTCTTAATATTTGTCCTTTAAAAGTTTTGCCTTACCTGGGCATTGAAGTGGAGGCCCTCTATAGTTCTGGCACAGTGATCAGGGCATACAATGATAGTAGAAGATTAGTGATCAGCACCTTTGAAGCCGAGGTCAGCGTGGGGGAGGTTAAGTCGAATATGCTATTCATGGTTATCGATATCCCTGTCACATTTTCTCTTCTCCTAGGAAGGCCATGGTTCCATGCCCTAGGAGGTGTGCCTTCTATCCTACATCAGAAAGTCAAATTCTTGATAGGAGAAAAGGTGGTGACAGTAGAGGCAGATGAGCCATCAGTGGTGGCTGCCCTAAGAGCTGAGGAACAGCCGATGACAAGATTTCAGGTGGCTGTTATGTCGAAAGAAGGGTGTGATGAGACGTAGTTCCCATATTGGATACATAAATATTTTGCCAAGTAAAAGTTTTAGCCTGGCAAGGGCTTGGGGGTGAGACAATAAGGCGTCCCCAAATTTGACATAGCACCGGGGAAGTATCATTAATTTAGGCTTGGTTATCATGAGAAAGGAGGCGAACCAAGCAAGAAGTCTGTGAATTTGGTGGACACTTTTGTCCATCCATCTGAGAAGGCCTATGATAGGACCTTAGAAATGGTGGAAATGGAAGGGGAACGGTTCCTGGGATTTGAGATTTTTTCGGATGTTGTTGACTTCGAAAAGTATGGGGTGGAGCCGATTATTAGTATGCTCCATACTAAGGACAAAAATGACAAGGAAAAGCTATGAAGGTGGAAGAGACAGTGATCAGCCGAGCTGAAACTGGATATATGGTCGAGGGAGAGTCCTCCAGAAAAGTGGGACCCAAGGTTAAAGAAGCTGAAGAGGCTATTGCAGCCGTTACGAAGGTGCTGGCTACTCTTATGAAAGCCATTGTAGGGTCTAAGTTAGAACAGGCGGCTATGCTAAAAACTCAGGAAAAGTTAGTGAGTCAGGCTGTGAAGGAATTAGGCAAGATGATGACGGCCAGAAAAGCAAAGATAATTAAGGAAAGCCCGACTGTTGACCAGGAACAGTCTCTGGAAGGTGATCTAGGAGCTTTGTTCGAGGAAGTGGAAGAAGCTACTACAAGCGAAGACCCTCCGCATGTGGAGGTAGAAAATCACTTTGATGTATCTTCTTTTTCTGTGTTTGATGTAAACAACTCTGCCTATAAGGCCTTTAATGCAATGAAATCTGATGGCGCTTACTTGTGTGATGTTTTTCCAGACGGAACTATGCATACATATAAACATTCATTTAATGTTTTTAGCATACATGATGCATCATTACCTGAAATGAATTTAGGAACATATAATGACCCAAAAATGGTATCTATCTTGAAAGACCTCATACCTCAAGAAAGAAGGGAATTGGTGCACGTGCTTCTGAAACATAACGGCCTTTGCTTAGTCTTACGATGATATGCCCAGGGTCGATAGAGAGATTACAGAGCACCGAATCCCAACAAATCTGAAAATTAAGCCGGTCAAGCAAAAGCTTAGAAGACTTAGGCCAGAATGGGCAGAGAAGGTCAAGGAAGAGGTGGCCAAGTAGATAAGGATGAAATTTCTGGAAGTTGTGGAATACCCAGAATGGTTGGGAAATATAGTCCCGGTCGCTAAAAAGGATGGCAGAGTTAGGGTCTGCATGGATTATAGAGACTTGAATAAAGCATCTCCCAAAGATGACTTTCTGCTCCCACATATTGATGTGTTAGTTGATAGTGCAGCTAGAGCCACAATGTACTCATTCATGGACGGTTTTTTAGGGTATAATCAGATCCTCATAAATATAGTTGACAGGGTGAAAACAGCTTTCATCACAAAGTGGGGAGTATACTACTATAGGGTTATGCCGTTTGGATTAAAGAATGCTGGAGCCACCTATCAGAGAGCCGTCACGACATTGTTGCATGATATGATTCATAAAGAGGTTGAGGTTTATGTGGATGACATGTTAGTCAATTCTATGACCTAAGAAGAGCACCCCGCTATCTTGGACAGATTCTTGACTAGGGTTGAAAAGTACAACCTTCGTCTCAATCCGAAGAAGTGTGTGTTCGGTGTCACCTCAGGGAAGCTTCTTGGTCATGTGGTAAGCCAAAGGGGTATTGAGATGGACCCTGATAAGATCAAGGCGATCAGTGAAATACCTATGTCGACAACAGGGAAAGAAGTCAGATCATTTTTAGGGTCGCTCCAATATGTCAACAGGTTCATCCCAAGGTTGACTACAATTTGCGAGCCTATCTTCAAGCTCTTAAAGAAAAATCAGCCGACGAAGTGGAATGATCAATGTCAGTTGGCCTTTGACAATATCAAAAATTATTTGGTAAATTCACCGGTTCTGAAGCCTCCAATGCCAATCAAGATATTGATTTTGTATTTGGCCATTGAAGACACTTCGGTAGGGGCAATGTTAGTTCAAGAACAGGAGGATGGAAGAGAGCATGCGATCTACTACCTGAGCAAGAAGTTGCTTGACTATGAAGTCAAATATACTATAGTGGAAAAGACCTGCACCACTATGGTATGGCTAACTAGGAGGCTGAGACATTATTTCCAATCATACAAGGTTCAGGCAGTGGTGAAAGTCGACCCGATGAAATATTTATGTCTAACTCCTACGTTGACTGGAAAATTGTCAAGATGGCTACTATTATTGTCTGATTTTGACATCGAATATGTGACCAAAAAGACGATCAAAGGAAGGGCAGTGGCAGAATTTCTGGCTAACCAGTCATTGGAGTCAGATTATGTCGAGAATCTGGAATTCCCTGATGAGCAGTTAGCTGTAATAAAGGCAAAACCAGGCAAATGGGTAATGTACTTTGACGGAGCTGTGAACAAGCATGGGGCAGGATTGGGAGTAATCATTGGCATGCCTGACGGAGAAATCATTCCCCTAGCTAAACGCCTAGAATTCCAAGTGACTGACATTGTGGGAGAGTATGAAGCTTGCCTGTTTGGGATCGATTATTTGATTGCATTAGGGGCAGCGGAAGTGTTGATAATTAGGGATTTGGCACTGGTAATTCATCAGATTGCGGGAGAATGGGAAATAAAAGAGGAATCACTTCGGCCATAGCTACAGATGGTTTGGGACAAGGTAAAAGCTTTCAGGCTTGTGAATTCAGACACGCGCCGAGAGAAGATAATCAAATGGCAGACTCTCTGGCCACGCTCTCATCAATGTGGGAAGAACCTCAGAAGCATCCTATGCAGCCAGTAGTGGTGGAGGTAGCACAGAATCCCTATCACTTACTAGTTAGTGTTGTGGTAATGGTCGAAGAGCATCCCAGGTACCACGATATTTTATAGTTCATTTAGAACGAACAGTATCCTGATGATGCCTGTGAGTCAGATAGGGTCACTCTCAGGAGATTAGCAACGCAGTTTAGATTATTCGAGGGTTAGATCTACAAAAGAACTGCTGGTGGCTTACTATTGAAGTGCTTAACAGAAAAGGAGGCTAAAGAAGTCATGAGGCAAATCCATGCAGGGACTTATGGTCCACACATGAATGGATTGGCTTTGGCCAAGAAAGTACTGCGACAAGGCTATTTCTGGCTCACGTTACAAGCAGATTGTGTCGCAGAGGTTAAAAGGTGCCACGAATGTCAGATATATGGAGACCTTAGTCATCTTCCCCCACTCGAACTTTAAATGTCAGCAACTCCGTAGCCATTTGCTACTTGGGGAATAGACCTTATTGGGGAAATAAGACCACCTGCATCTAACGGACACCGATTTATTGTTGTGGCCGTCGACTATTTCTTGAAGTGGGTAGAAGCGGAGTCATTTGAGCATGTATAGCTAAGAAAATGGCCAAATTCATGGAAAGAAGCATCTTCACCCAGTACGTGATTCCACACCATGTCGTTATGGTCAACGGAGTATAGTTCAAAGGGGCTACTACGTAGCTGTTTCAGGATAAAGGAGTCGAGCATCATAAATCATCTCCGTATCCCCCGCAAGCTAACGGAGCAGTGGAAGATGCCAATAAATCCATCAAGAAGATTCTTTCAAAAATGGTGGTCACCTATCGAGATTGGGCTGACATGTTGCCATTCGCTTTATAGGGTTACAGAACTAGCATTAGAACTCCCACCGGAGAAACACCATACTCCCTAGTCTATGGGATGAAGGCTGTGCTACCAGTGGAAATTGAGATTAAGTCATGGTGGTTTTGGAAGCTCAGTTACCAGAGTCAGAATGGATTCAATCAAGATACGAATAGCTGGCGCTGATCGATGAAAGACGTCTTCGGGCATTGGATCATTTATAGATGTATCAACAAAGGATGGCTAAAGCTTACAACAACAGAGTCCGCCACCAGAAGCATCCACTTAAGGTTGGAGACTTGGTGTTGAAACAAACAAAGCAGGTTAACACAGATGTGAGAGGAAAGTTCAAGCCCAACTGGGAAGGTCCGTATTTGGTGAAGAAAGTACTCTCCAAGGGGGTTGTAAAGATCATGGATATGGATGGAAACGAATTTGTGAACCCCGTCAACTAGGATAAGCTCAGGTGTTACTATGTTTAAAAAAAAGGGGCACATGGATCGAAAACTGAAAAGGCGATCCGTGTAGAAGTCAGGGGCAGGAGGTAGGCACCATCAGTGGGAAGAGACTTCAACAACTAGTTAGCGACATTCTCGAGTTCAGTTGGGACGGATACCATTTTTGATCTAGTTCCTAGCTTTATTTCATTTTTGATACATATTGTACTAAAACATTATTAATGAATGAATGAATGTTTCTTCTGTTTGATTAAATGTCTTAAGTCCGCCTGAAGTCAGATTTTCATTATATGTTTGTGATTGTGCACTTCCCATGTTTTGCATGCACCATGTTTAAAAAAAATCTGGTGGATCGAAAACCGAAAGGCGGTCCATGCAAAATTTAAGATACAAATAAAATTCTATTGGGTTGAAAACCCGAAAGGGTAGTCCAGGCAAAAGTTAAGACAGTCCGATAGATTGAAAACCCACAAGGGTAGTCTATGCAAAAATAAGGACACAAAAATAAAACATCAAAGTAAATATTATCCAGTGATAACTCCACCCAGCATGAAGAAGATCTATAGGTCAAGATATCTCATGGTCAGGATCCTACGCTCAAGCCTTGTAGGGCAGGTCACCAGTTCAGCTAACCAGGCTCTGTACAGACCGTCTGTCTCTGTCGAGGCTATTTCACCATACCTCAAAACCTCAAAGCGGGTGGGATTCATCCACTGCTACTGCACGTGTCTGGGCCACTGTTGTGTAAATTCACCGCACTCTATCATTCATAAAGAACGAGGCACCCCCTGTGCCTACCCATATTGTCTACATAATCGTGCAGGAGAGTAAAATGTCACTCTGGACAGTCCGAGGATTTGTACACCTCCTGCCCAAGTCTCCGTAGTCACCTGCGAGATTTCCCACCAGGGACACACCCAGTGGATAGATGCGTCTGTTCTTTCTCTCAACCAATTGAACCATTCCTCTGTAGACCGTGTGGTGAAGTCTGCATGTTCTATATGACGAGTCCAGAAACGTTGTGGAACATATCTCGGCTGAGGGGGAGGAACACTCAGGAGATTCAACTTCTCCAATAGCCAAGTCTGCGAAAAAGTGGTCAGTCAGTGGAATTGCGTGTTTAATCAGAATATCAGACTCAAAGTTGAGGGTTAACCTGAAGTAGAAAGGGACATGTTGGAAATGCCCTAGTCCCGAGGCATTGGTCCTTGTATTTGTACTATACATTTATTGGATTTATGTGTTGTACTCATTTGTGTCATTAATAAAGGCATCAATTCGTTTATTATATTTATCTTGTGCAGTATAGTAAATGAGGTATCCAATGGACATATCTATATCCATGACGACTAGTGTCATGCACTTAGCAGTAAGACCATGGATAGGGTTAACGATATGACCATAAATAGATCCGTAGTCTGTTCTAGTCATGGGAATGAATGGAACATCAGACTATCATTAACCTGGTTGTATGGCGGTGTCTTACCGGTCATTGGACATGGAAAGTCAACCAAGTTAATGGGTACATGCCTGGGAGCATGGTACTGGATAGATCCACTAAACGAGCAATCCACATGGTTTGGTATCACAATGAATTCTCGTGTAGTACTTGTATAGATCCTTTGACCTGACCATATGATGGTGTTACATGTGAAGTCACATACTTAGGGGTACGCCTAAAGGGCCTGTAATAGGGTGCCAAGTATGGGTGCTTTCGGGTATGTGACTGAACATGGTGACACTATGGATATGCAGAAGGGATTTGTCACTCAGCAACCAACTGAGAAGATATCACCGGCCTCTTGATGAATGTGACTGATAAGAGTGTGGCCACACCCAAACAAGTTGGAACTTGTTTGTGAGCATCAGTACAATCGGGATCAAGTTAATGTCCGGACACAAAAGAGGGTGATCAATCCATGCCTCTGTGTTGGACACCGATATCAATGACATGGGATGTACAAGTTTAAACTACAGGGTTATGATATCAGTTAGACTGCCATCTCCATCTTAATTGGGGGCTGCAGTGGCTTGCTAGAGCCCAACTGCAGTCTGCGGGCCAAAGGCCCGCTGCCAACATAAAGATGGGCCCACGGGATCGTACACATTGAGCGACTGGACACCGATTCAAAGAATCACAAGTACACTTGGAGTGTACACTGTAGAGAGAGAGAGAACTATATATATTAATTATGTTATAAGGATCAATTGGATTGATCATTATAATAAAATTAATATTTGGCTTCACATAATTAATTGGATTAATTATGAGATTATTTCCTAGGTGGAAATATTCATATGTATAGGTTTACATATGAATTTGTTTTGTGAAGACTAAATTTTAATTTGATGGATTAAATTAATTAGTCAAACTAATTTTAATTTAAATGTAAATAATATATTACTTGGAGTAATATATTAAATACATGGGTTAATTAAAATTGGGTTTGATATTGATTTAGACCAGACTAATTAAAATGAGTTTGGGCCTGAATTAAAAGGAGCAAGCCCACACAGACACAGGAGCCAGACTGGGCCCAAATTCCAGCAAGGGAATTTGGAAGCCCTAGGGTTAAAAAACCCTAAGGAGAATTCGGCCAAGCTACTAGAGCTCCTAGCCCCTCTTGGCCGAATCCTCCTCCCCTCCCTCACTCTCTAATTTTGTGAATTTTGACGCTAGCACGTGCGGTGTTCGTTAGGCGCTCGTGTACGGGAACGAGGAGGAATTCTATCTTGAATTCTGCAGTCATCATCCGTCTCTGAAAGAGATATTTCTGGTATGAAATTTTAATCTCTTTCTATTTAATTTTGTTTTTCAATTTCCACTTCAATTGCTCCTGGGACTGGATTTGAGGAAATCACCGCGTTCTTCCGCTTTTATCGGGTGATTTCCGGTGAAAAATCCCAACAGTGGTATCAGAGCGGGTTTTTGATCTGTGGAAATTGATTAATTTGGTTGAATCCCTGTTTTGAAATTGGATGTTTTTGATTGGGATTCTTGGTATGGGTTTTATGATTTTTCCCATATGTTTTATGCAATGAAAATTAAATTTGCATATAGGTTTATGTTAGTTTAATTTTATTGTGTATTTTGTGATTCTTGGTGAATTACTTTGGATGGTGATTGATTGGATATTTTTTTTATTTGATTTAATTCTGTAAATAAAAAAAAAAAAAAAATCGGCCTCCCGCCGGCGGGGCTGCCGCCGGCGGCCGCCGCACGCGGCGGGAGGCGCGGCAGCAGCCCCTGCCCGTGGCGCTGGGCGCCACAGGCAGCGGCCGCTGCCTGCTGCTGCGCCAGCAGCAGCAGCCGCTGGTTCCAGCAGCAGCGGGCTGCTGCTGGGCAGTGGCTGCAGCACGGCAGCAGCGGGCAGCCGCACGGCAGCAGCGGGCAGCCGCTAGGCGGCTGCGCCGCTGCTGCTACTAGGGCAACTCTGTTGCCCTAGCTGCAGCGGGCCGGGCCCAGTTTTTGGATTTTACGGGGTTTTGGGTCCGGGGCCCATTTTGAAATTTTAATTGGTTTTAAAATTCGTGTGTTTAAATTTATGCAATTTAAATGCGCATGGTTTCTTGAATGAATTTTAATTTCGTTCATGTGACATTAATTTGGAAATTAATGTGGTTAATGGAAATTGGTTCGGGTAATTTTGGCACAATTACTCGGACGGCTAAATTGGACCCATGGTTTCCCAATTCCAGTGGGAGCAGTTGGACTGCCTGGGCTGGAGGCCCAAAGCCCGTTAAGGGTTAGAACCATGGTGGGCCAAAATTGGCGATTTCCAAATAATGGCTTTGACATATTTGTAAATGGGCTTAAATCATGCATTTTGACATGCTTTTGAATTGTATGTATTGGATGCATATGTATGGTTGAATGAATGTATGATTGGATGCTATTGGGCCTTTTACGAGATGGGTTGTATTTTTCTTTTGGGTAAATACGGCCTGCGTGTCGTTTTCTTTTAATATAATTTTATTTTATTTAAGTTAAATATTGTAAAATTTGTAAAAGAAGAAGCCCATGGAGTGGTGAGCCCAATTAGAGGTACAAGCCCAAATGGAGGTGCAAGCCCAAATGGAGGTGCAAGCCCAGAAGGAGAAGGAGGAGGCCCACCTAATATGTATTTCTAGTATAGGTTTACTAGAATTATATTAGGATGTAATGTAGGCCCATAGCAGTCCATTTTATTTTATTTAATCATTTATATATTCTTTTGCATGTATGAATGTATGTTACATTTAACTCATTCACCCGCTTTATGTATGTAAGCCGTTATAATTGAATCTAATAACCAAATGGAAATTACTAAGTCGCTTAAAAGTGCTTCCCTCATTCAAAACCGAATCGAGGTGGGAATAGGCCAGTTGTAGACCATGCCCTCGCAGGATGCACTGGAGTATTGTCACTTTGTACTGGGTTAGAGTATGGGATACTCTAACACTTGGATGGAGGTTTTGACTTAGCATGGGTAGTAGGATTCTCCTGGCCCTAAGCACAGATGGGTAAGTGCCAACAAGCCCATCAAACCGAGAGTCCCTAGGTTGGGATTGGACGGCGTTCCTACCTAAATAGTTAAGGTGTAGTTGTACCAAACCCTTGTTTGGCTATATCTTAATGAAATATGGATCTCGGCCCATGAGCCCAACAACTCGGTTAAATTAATAACTTGATTCATTATTAATTTTATATGGGATCAACAAAGTAAAGCCCTTTATTAACACTCTAAATGTTTTTCTGTGTAGAAACACCCAAATGGCAAACACTAATACCTTATCACTGCGATCGATTCTTGAGAAGGACAAGCTTTCCGGTCCTAACTTTTTAGACTGGTCTAGGAACTTGAGGATAGTTCTAAGACAAGAGTCCAAAGAGTATGTACTGGAAAGGCCTGTGCCGGCTGCGCCTCAGGGACGTAATCCGACGGCTGCACAGCTAGCGGAATACGAGGCGCACGTCAAGGACAACCGGGATGTGACGTGCCTTATGTTGGCGTGCATGGTCCCCGAACTGCAAAAGCAGTTTATGGACCATCAAGCCTATGCTATGATAACAACTCTCAATGAGATGTTTCAGGAGCAAGCTCGTCAGGAAAGGTACCTGACCAATAAGGCATTCCACTCTTGTAAGATGGGGGCCGGGACATCTGTGAGTGCTCACGTGCTCAAGATGAAGGGCTATTTGGATACTTTGGCCCGTCTCGGATCGCCTATCTCTCAAGAGTTGGCGGTGGACACGATCCTGGCGTCCTTACCGGATTCTTATGATCAGTTCATCCTAAACTATAACATGCAAGGGATGAACCGCACTGTCAGTGAGCTGCATGGGATGCTTAAGCTTACTGAGCAGTCGATCAAGAAGACTCCGCCGGTGCTGTTGGTTAACAAGGGGAACGCTCCTCTTGCTAAGGTTCAGGCCAAGGAAAAGGCCAAGGTCAAGGCCAAGAAGGCTAAAGCCAAGAAGGCCAAGGCCCAACCCAAAGGCCAGCAGAAGGCAGGTCCTGAGGACGTCTGTTTCGGGTGCAGACAGGCGGGCCATTGGAAGAGATCGTGTCCCAAGCTGATGGGAGAGCAGAGAAGGGGCCAAGGTGTGTCCTCTTCAGGTATTTATGTTATAGATATTAACCTTACTGTTTCAACATCCTGGGTATTGGATACTGGATGTGGTTCTCACATTTGTTGCAATGTGCAGGGACTTAAGAACAGAAGGTTGCTGGGATCGGGTGAGGTGGACTTGCGGGTCGAGAATGGAGCAAGGGTTGCTGCCATAGAGATCGGCGAATACCACCTAGTGATGCCCAGCGGATTGGTTTTAATTTTGGAACATTGTTACTTTGTACCTGCTATGTGCAGGAATATTATTTCTGTATCAATGTTGGACATGTCTGGATTTGAATTTTCTATTATAAATGGTCGAATTTCAATATCTAGAGAGGGGTTATTTTATGGAGATGCTCTATTAAATAATGGCCTGTATGTCCTGGACTTAAATGAAACCAATCACATCTATAACATAAACACGAAAAGGGTTAAGCCAAACGAACTTAATCCAGTCTACCTATGGCATTGTCGTCTTGGCCATATAAACGAGAAGCGCATCGCTAGGCTTCACAAAGCTGGAGTCCTAGGGTCATTTGACTTGGAGTCAATTGATACATGCGAATCATGTTTAAGAGGCAAGATGACAAAGGCGCCTTTTAGCAAGAGGGCTGAAAGGGCCACTGGCTTGTTGGACCTAATACATTCAGATGTATGTGGACCTATGAGCGCAGCGACCAGAGGTGGACATCTGTACTTCGTCACGTTCACGGATGATTTCAGCAGATATGGCTACGCCTATCTGATGAAACACAAGTCCGAGACCCTTGATAGGTTCAAGGAATTTAGGAACGAGGTACAGAACCAGCTAGGCAGGAATATCAAAGCCCTTCGGTCAGACCGAGGCGGTGAGTATATGAGCCTAGAGTTTGACTCATACTTGAGAGAGCATGGAATAGTTCCACAGCTCACTCCTCCCGGAACACCACAATGGAATGGGGTGTCCGAACGGAGGAATAGGACCTTGTTGGACATGGTCCGCTCAATGATGAGTCAAGCAACTCTCCCAATTAGTTTCTGGGGACACGCCCTCGAGACAGCAGCTCTCATTCTAAACAATACTCCGACTAAGGCAGTGGAAAAGACCCCATATCAGATATGGACGGGCAAGGAGCCCAATGTGTCTTTCCTAAGGATTTGGGGATGCGAAGCACATGTCAAGAAATTGACTAGTGGCAAGCTAGAGCCCAAAACCGATAAATGCCTGTTTGTGGGCTACCCTAGGGAAACCAAAGGGTATTACTTCTACAACCCCGCCGAGAACAAGGTGTTCGTGGCAAGGAAGGGGGTCTTTCTGGAGAAGGAGTTTCTTTCCAAGAAAGATAGTGGGAGCAACGTTGAACTCAGGGAAGTTCAAGGTCCACAAGCTCCTGAAGAGGATAGCTCGGAGGCCCAGGTGGAGCTTCCACAAGTGGAGGCACCGACCCAGGCCACACAAGAACCTAGAAGGTCTGGTAGGGATCGTCGGGAACCGGAGAGGTATGGTTTCCTCGTCACCGATGATCAAACTCTTCTCATCTGGGATGAAGAAGAACCCAAAACCTACCAAGAGGCTATGGCTAGCCCACAGTCTGCGAATTGGCGTAAAGCCATGGAGGCAAAAATGCAATCTATGTACGATAACCAAGTTTGGAACTTGGTTGATCCACCTCCGGGTGCTAAGGTAATAGGTTGTAAGTGGTGCTATAAGCTAAAAGCTGATAATACCTTCAAGGGGCATCTGGTTGCGAAAGGTTTCAGACAAGTCCATGGGATAGACTATGATGAAACTTTCTCACCAGTAGCCATGCTCAAATCCATCAGGATACTACTGGCCATAGCCGCATGGTATGACTATGAGGTATGGCAAATGGATGTCAAAACCGCTTTCCTTAATGGAAAGCTACTCGAGGATGTGTACATGACACAACCTGAGGGTTTTGTCGATCCTAAGTATCCGGGAAGGGTATGCAAACTTCAAAGGTCCATTTATGGACTGAAGCAAGCATCCCGTAGTTGGAACCTAAGATTCAATGAGGCTATAAAGGAATATGGCTTCATACAGAATCTAGATGAGCCTTGTGTGTATAAGAGGACTAGTGGGAGCATTGTCACATTTTTGGTACTGTATGTAGACGACATCCTACTCATTGGAAGCGACATACCTACACTGCAAGGGGTAAAGCAGTGGCTGAGTAAGTGCTTCGCAATGAAGGACTTAGGCGAAGCTGAGATGATCCTAGGGATCAGGATCTATAGGGATAGATCGAATCGGCTTCTGGGCCTAAGTCAGGCTTCGTACATTGACAAAGTTCTGAAAAGATTCAGCATGGACCGGGCCAAGAAAGGTTTCTTGCCGATGGGCCATAGGCTGAAACTTAGTAAGAAGAACTGTCCTAAAACAAGGGAGGACAGGGAGAACATGAAATTGGTTCCATATGCCTCGGCCATTGGATCAATTATGTACTCCATGTTGTGTACGAGACCTGATGTCGCCTTTGCACTGAGTATGACGAGCCGATACCAGCAGGATCCCGGGGAGGATCACTGGAAAGCTGTCAAGGCAATCCTCAAGTACCTTAACCGGACTAAGGATAGCTTCTTGGTGTATGGAGGTCAGGAAGTGCTATCAGTTACTGGGTATACTGATGCAAGCTTCCAGACAGACCAAGATGAGTACCAATCGCAGTCAGGGTATGTATTCTTGCTGAATGGTGGTGCTGTAAGCTGGAGGAGCTCAAAGCAACCAACCATAGCGGACTCTACAACAGAAGCAGAGTACATCGTTGCGTGTGATGCAGCTAAGGAAGCTGTGTGGATGAAGAAGTTTATCACTGAGTTGGGAGTAGTGCCAACTATCCAGGACCCAGTCGATATCTTCTGTGACAACAATGGGGCCGTCGCACAAGCAAAGGAGCCCCGGTCACACAAGAACACAAAGCACGTGCTCAGAAAGTTTCACCTCATACGAGAAATCGCGGAGAGAGGTGACATTGCATTGCACAGAGTGGACACCGAGGATAATGTCGCAGATCCATTGACCAAGGCGCTGGCCCAGCCCAAGCACGAGGGTCATACTAGATCTATAGGGATTAGGCCCATGCCTAGTTGGAACTAGTGCAAGTGGGAGATTGTTGGAAATGCCCTAGTCCCGAGGCATTGGTCCTTGTATTTGTACTATACATTTATTGGATTTATGTGTTGTACTCATTTGTGTCATTAATAAAGGCATCAATTCGTTTATTATATTTATCTTGTGTAGTATAGTAAATGAAGTATCCAATGGACATATCTATATCCATGACAACTAGTGTCATGCACTTAGCAGTAAGACCATGGATAGGGTTAACGATATGACCATAAATAGATCCGTAGTCTGTTCTAGTCATGGGAGTGAATGGAACATCAGACTATCATTAACCTGGTTGTATGGCGGTGTCTTACCGGTCATTGGACATGGAAAGTCAACCAAGTTAATGGGTACATGCCTGGGAGCATGGTACTGGATAGATCCACTAAACGAGCAATCCACATGGTTTGGTATCACAATGGATTCTCGTGTAGTACTTGTATAGATCCTTTGACCTGACCATATGATGGTGTTACATGTGAAGTCACATACTTAGGGGTACGCCTAAAGGGCCTGTAATAGGGTGCCAAGTATGGGTGCTTTCGGGTATGTGACTGAACATGGTGACACTATGGATATGCAGAAGGGATTTGTCACTCAGCAACCAACTGAGAAGATATCACCGGCCTCTTGATGAATGTGACTGATAAGAGTGTGGCCACACCCAAACAAGTTGGAACTTGTTTGTGAGCATCAGTACATTCGGGATCAAGTTAATGTCCGGACACAAAAGAGGGTGATCAATCCATGCCTCTGTGTTGGACACCGATATCAATGACATGGGATGTACAAGTTTAAACTACAGGGTTATGATATCAGTTAGACTGCCATCTCCATCTTAATTGGGGGCTGCAGTGGCTTGCTAGAGCCCAACTGCAGTCTGCGGGCCAAAGGCCCGCTGCCAACATAAAGATGGGCCCACGGGATCGTACACATTGAGCGACTGGACACCGATTCAAAGAATCACAAGTACACTTGGAGTGTACACTGTAGAGAGAGAGAGAACTATATATATTAATTATATTATAAGGATCAATTGGATTGATCATTATAATAAAATTAATATTTGGCTTCACATAATTAATTGGATTAATTATGAGATTATTTCCTAGGTGGAAATATTCATATGTATAGGTTTACATATGAATTTGTTTTGTGAAGACTAAATTTTAATTTGATGGATTAAATTAATTAGTCAAACTAATTTTAATTTAAATGTAAATAATATATTACTTGGAGTAATATATTAAATACATGGGTTAATTAAAATTGGGTTTGATATTGATTTAGACCAGACTAATTAAAATGAGTTTGGGCCTGAATTAAAAGGAGCAAGCCCACACAGACACAGGAGCCAGACTGGGCCCAAATTCCAGCAAGGGAATTTGGAAGCCCTAGGGTTAAAAAACCCTAAGGAGAATTCGGCCAAGCTACTAGAGCTCCTAGCCCCTCTTGGCCGAATCCTCCTCCCCTCCCTCACTCTCTAATTTTGTGAATTTTGACGCTAGCACGTGCGGTGTTCGTTAGGCGCTCGTGTACGGGAACGAGGAGGAATTCTATCTTGAATTCTGCAGTCATCATCCGTCTCTGAAAGAGATATTTCTGGTATGAAATTTTAATCTCTTTCTATTTAATTTTGTTTTTCAATTTCCACTTCAATTGCTCCTGGGACTGGATTTGAGGAAATCACCGCGTTCTTCCGCTTTTATCGGGTGATTTCCGGTGAAAAATCCCAACAGGACATCCATATGATTCTATTGGATGATCGAAGTGGGTAGAGTCTAGATAAATCAGGGTCTCGGCTAAGATGATCCCCACAGGTGAAGCACCCTATGCCATCTGGGTTACCACCGGGAGTAATCAAAAATCACAGGTCCCATCTCTTGATTCGCACAGATAGAGGGACATTAATAGCAGACTCATCAGAAAAACCCAACCAGGGGCAAAGGGTCAAGGACGAAGCACACATCCATAATGACGGACATGTTGAATCTCCTAGGGGCAGTCTCACCAGAGAGAAGATGATCCAGTTGTGCTGTATTCAGTAACCCACGCAATATTTGTAAGTTGTCTGAATCAGGATCAGGAACAGCTAACCTGACCCCACGTGGGCAGTGAACGAAGAGGATGGATCCGAATTCCTCTATCATCGGGCACAGCTCTTGCCCAGAGAAGCGGAAGACATGGTCCATGGGATCCCAGAACCGGGCTGCGGTCGCCAGAAAGGCCTGATTCAGGAGCACATTCATGTAAAACCGCATGGAGTGCAGGCTAAAGGGCGCTAATAAGGCCTAATTAGAGGTGTGGCATGTTCTCCAGTAGTCCCTGAGGCGGTTATGAAACTGATCCATCAGAAGGGGCGTGGGAAATGAAATCGAGTTGTCACTTCTTTCTGCACAGAAAATAAAATTCTATCAGTAAGGTAGGACCTAACAACAAAACGATAGCAGATCAACAGCAAGGGGGAAGGAGTTTCCATAGAATATCAATAAAAGTGATACATCAGTCAAAGGTCACACGATGATAATGTATATGTACATCATAATGTTCTATCCTAACCCACAGACGGACTACATTAGTACAAAACTACAAAACTACAAAAAGTGGAGTCTATGACTGTCCCCCATCAGTCGAGTCGTCCTCCTCGCCCTCGGCTCTGATGCCATCACCAAAGACAAGCCAGCCGGCCTCCCAATCATCCAATTGAGTGCGGAGTGTCTCATTCATGAATGTGAGGTCCGCAATGGTCCTCTACATCTCCTCCGTCGCCACTCTCGAATGAGCATCATCACGCCGACGGGTAGCGAGTGCAGCCTGTGTCATAAACAATAAAAGCATCATGTCATGCATACATGTACATCTGAAGCATACATACATGCATATGCATCTATTAATGCAGGCACTTACTGTCAACACTCCATTATCTCGAAGAAAGAGATTGCTGAAAGCGGAAGTCGCCTGACACAGGGCCATCCTCTGTGTCACTGAAATCTGTACAAAGGACAGCACATAAGTTTGAATAAGCAACCAAGATGGAGATAAAAAAAGGAGGAGTCAGAGATACAAACATGTGTCATGTCAGGAGGAGCAGCAGTAGGAGGAGGATGTGACTCGATATGCAAATCAGCTCGATAATATTCCCCGACCTTATTTTACAGCATCACCCAGGGCTCCACGAAGTACTCTAGACGTCCTGGGTTGAAACCAGCATGAGGAACCATCGGAGGGACCATAGGGGAAACAGGCTTAGTGTACCCTACCTCAGTGTCGACACTAGGCACACCAGTGCGGGCAGAAGAACTGCCATCTCCTCGGCCGCTAGCAGTCCTGGAGCCACGTCCGCTAGAACGCCTGCCGGATGAAGAACGATGACGCGTACCTCTATCAGATGGCTAAAGGAAAATAAAGAAAGAAATGGTAAGTGTCGAGTCTGCTCTAAAATAAGTGGAAAATAAAGCAAGATAGAGAAATACCCCGGCTGGTGCATCCTTGGGTGGTGCAGTCCGGATAGGAGGAAGAAGCTGTGTGCAGATGAACTGCTGGTAGTCGCCATCATCCCTCATAACTGTGTAAGGGGACCCGAACAAATCCGGATGCTCTTCCTCAGACAAGAGATGCCCTCTGGAGGTGCTGAGGGAATCCTATGCTCCTGGGGTCCAGCACGCCAATCGATGACCTCTCCCCGAGGTACCACTCAAGACTAACAGGACTCTCCATCACAAATCGATAGGGGCCCAGCCTCTGAGCATCTACAAGCTCTATGGACCACACGGCATTACCCCAGGGCTCCTGTATCACCTGAGGACCAGACATATGTCAGCCTAAAAAAAATGAATGAATGAAATGAAATGATGATAATGTTCGAACTAAAAAACACCTGCTCAAAAGTCCTATTCACCAAAAGCTGGTGACAAATCCAAGGGTCAGTATCCACCTCGCTCCAGCCAAAGCCAAGCCACCGCTGTACTAGAGGAAAGTCAGGAATCACAGTTATTGTACAGATTTGGGCGTACGAGTATGCCTTTGTTCCTCAGCCGAAATTAATTAGTTAAAAAAAACAACACGGGTAACTCACATGAAGGACTATCCAAGCACCCTTCAGCTCCTTGTGCCTCCCGTGGGCATAAATATCAAGGTCATAATATAGCTAAGCTAGTCTGGATAGCCCCCAGCTCAGGCTCCCAACATCCTCTAACTGAATCAGCGATGGGAGCACAGCGATGTTCAGGTTGCTCTAACCTATGGGGAATAGCAGGGTGCTCAAGGCGAATAGCAGAAATGCCCGCGCATAACACCTCACATCTCTGAGCGAGAATGAAGCACCCTTAGGTAAACTATCCTGTCGTCTCAACCAATAATCTCGCAGGGTGCTCCCCTGGACTCGCCTGCCTGCGGGAGTCAAACCAATCAACATCGCGATCACGTTCGGCCTGAAGCCTTCTCGCTCTAGTGACCGATTGAAATTTATGATGCGCCCACCAAAAGAAAGACCCGTAATAGCCATGAAGTCCTCGGGTGTGCTGGTGAACTCCCGGATCGGGAAGTGGAAAGTATGTGTGGAGTCCATCCACCGATAAAAGAGCGCCATCAACAAGCCCTTACTCATCTGAGGCGCGGTCTCGCACATAGAACACACAAACCGGTCCAAACCGTTTGAATCAACCAGACCCCGCACATCATCAGGGAGTCGTCGGTACTAAGATAACGCATCTGTCACAGAACCAGCTCCCCGGTTGTTCGGCCTCGACTGCAAAATAATAAACAGGGAGTTTTATGAATTATTGATTCGCTATTTCGCATGAATAAAGAGTTTAAAATAAAATTAGAAGCTTTAAATTCTAGTTTTGGTCGAACCAGAGCTGGCCGGCCATGGTTAGGGTCGCTCGACCCTAACCATAGCCGGCCGGATCTGTTCTTGAACTAGAGCCGCTGGTTGATGAACACAACCGGCCTGCTCTAGCATTGAGCCTGTCGGCTATGTTCGGAAAACTGGCGGTTTGGTTCCCTAAACCTAGGTTTTGTGTTTTTTCGCCAAAAAATCGATTAAAATCAATTCTAAATCATCAACTAAGCTTTCTAGGGGCAGAATCTACTATAAACATGCATCAATTTCATATAATTTCATCTAATTTGGTCAATTTTGTAAAAATTCAAAAATGGAGAAAAGTAAACAAAAATAACCAAATTTTGAATAATGTGCGCAGATGGCTTCAAAGTCACAAGCACAGGATCGTTCTGGCTAACTCCACAATACGGAACTGACTCTCTCAATCCATACACGTCCGCTGTAGATTCAATGGGCAAGAAAAATTCTCCCTCTGGTAAAGAATACCTCACATGAGGGGATGGTTGCGTAGGAGCATTTAGGAGAACGGCTCTCCGCCTCTTCCTCATTTTGGTTATACAAGAAGTGAAGAGAAGTAAAGAGGTTTTGTTTCAGAGAGAAAAGGAAACGCAAAAGGAGAAGAAGAAGAATGAAAATAAAAAGGGGGGCTTCTTTTTATATATCACCACTTGACTTATTAGAGTCGGCCGGCTCTGGTTCAACCAACATCATATTTTTTTTTATTTTTCACGATTTCCACTTATTCCAATTTGATCCTGGGACGGGTATTATTCTATTTTTGCAGATATTTAAGGGTCAAAAGTTCCCGAGTTGTATTTGTTCTTGATCGAAGGGGCAAAAATTTTTGTTTCCAAATTTATTGATCAAGGAATGAATACGTGCTTCCAATTCCACTTTAATGGTCTACTCCACCCCAGCAAGTCAACCACGGGCACACTCCACCATAGCGAGTCAACATCAGGGGCACACTCCACCACAGTGAGTCAATCACGGGCATACTCCACTACAGTGAGTCAACACCACGGGCACACTCCACCACAGCGAGTCAACTACAGGCACACTCCACCACAGCGAGTCAACATCATGGGCATACTCCACCACAGCGAGTCAACATCACGGGCACACTCCACCACAGCGAGTCAACATCACGGGCACACTCTACCACAGCGAGTCAACCACGGGCACACTCTACCACAGCGAGTCAACTACGGGCACACTCCACCACAGCGAGTCAACATCACGGGCACACTCCACCATTGCGAGTCAACATCACGGGCATACTCCACCACAGCGAGTCAATCATGGGAATACTCCACCACAGCGAGTCAACACCATGGGCACACTCCACCATAGCGAGTCAACTACGGGCACACCCCACCACAGCGAGTCAACATCATGGGTATACTCCACCACAACGAGTCAACCACGGACACACTCCACCACAGAGAGTCAACATTAAGGGCATACTCCACCACAGTGAGTCAATACTACAGGCACACCCCACCACAGGGAGTCAACATCAGGGGCAAACTCCACCACAATGAGTTAACAACATAGTATTCCCACGAAGGGCATCAGGTACGCCTTCTTATCCTTCCTCACCGCGCTCTCAGTCGCGGGACCAAATTCGATCTAGGCTTCATAGCCCACCATGAACCAATTTTGGTCTCGCGAGGGGCAGCCTGTGAGCAAGGGTTTTCCCGACCTCTGTGATGAGAATTTATGTGATACCTATGAGGCAGACGGATGTGAATTAGACCCAAAAGTGACCGGTTTATTTCCTGGAGTGTCTCAAATGTCCCAAAAGCCAAGCTATCCGCAATCCGAAACCCCCAGAAAGGTCTCCCGAGAGGTCTCTAGGGTTTAGGGTGCATGTCTGAACTTTCACCCTTTGCTCCAGCCTTCGCTAGAACTGGGTGGCTCTGGTTTCTTAAACCAGAGCCGACCGGCTCTGGTGGGTAGGACAAGTTGCCTTGCAAAGTTAGGCAACTTGTCTTGCAGAGAGAGAGGCATAGGCTTAGGTGGATTTTCAGACGACGAGTGAATGAAGAAATGAAAGGTGAGAGAGAGTGATATAAAAAAGGAGAGAGAAGAAATCTCAGGGGATTTTTTTCTGCTTTTGAAGAACCTAAAGAAAATCAAGAAAATCAAGAAAGAGGGAGAGGCAGAGAAAAACAGAGAGAGTGGAGGAGTGAAGGAAAAAAGAAGAAGAGTCTGAGTTTCTTTTAAAACCTAAACTAAGGAAAGCATTAAGACCTAAGTTCTACAACCATTACACATTATTTAGAAACCATTTAGGGACCATTTCGGTTTGTTGCGTATTGTTGGGATTTCGTCAGCTGAGACTCCGGCGACGATTCAAAGCTTTCCAATCCATTTATGCACATTCATTACGCTGGAAAGATATCTAGGTAACTCTGAGAGGTCTTAAACCTATTTACATTGTGTTTTCTGCATATTTTTCCTGTTTTGAAATTTTTCTGGAAAACTGACTCAACCCGTCATAACCGTGCGGCTGTGTTCTTCATGAACAGAGCCGGCCGGCTATGACCTTGAAGAACAGAGTCGGCCGGCTCTAGTCCAGAGCCGTCCGACTCTGTTCCTCAGGGACAGATTCTCGATCTGTCCCGAATGGCCGGGAGGGTCCGTTTTCCATTTTGTGCCTTTCTGTTTTGATATATTCCGGCCCAAGAATGTTTGTACGTTATTTTAGTTCCGGTTTTTAGATTTATGGAAGTATAAACATTAGGTTTTTTTGTTTTTTTCCGGGTTTAACATTTTGGTTTCAGGGTTGTTTAATCAATTAGGGATCCATGGTTCAGCATTAGCGGACCCCCGAACACCATGAAATCTTCGGAAAATATTGAAAACGAACAAAGATTTAAGTTTTTTCGAAAAACCATAAAACCGGTCTCGGGGTCCGGGCATTACAGCCGCCCAGCAAGGACCAGAGCCGGTCGGCTCTAACTAGAGTCGGCCGGCTCTGACCAGAGCTGTCCGGCTCTACTTCTTGTTGTGCGACTATAATTCCCAAGAAAAAGGCAGAATCGTGGAATGCCCCGCATGAGTGTTGTTGTGCGATGCTGTTTTCGGGTTCAAACTATTTTTGGTATGTTTATCGCTTTTTGGACTTTAGATGTTTGTGAAAATTAGGAAAACTCACATGAACGGGACCCCGAGTTCCAGGATAACCGAACCCCAAAAATGACAATATGCATGTAACCGAGCCAAATGGTTTATAAAAATTGATTTTTTAGCACAAAATTACAGGGTGTTTCAAAACCGTTTTCCAGGTCTAACCGGTCCTACCAGTCGGGTCAAACCGGTTACCCCCTAAATGCATACTCCCAATCCTAAAATCCCTATTCTCTCCTGTTTTGAGTCCTATTTGTGTTGTAATATAAATTCTGCTAACCAATCTGTTTTGCAGCATTTATTTTTATTTGTACTGTATTTTAATAGATTAAATCGTGTAATTAGACGATTGTATTTTTAGATCCTCGTGTACTTAGGCGCTTGTAAAGTGAGGATGAGAGATCTTATTCTTTATTCAATTTGGTTGTATAATTAGCCTTTATTATTCTTTGTATATTTATGTGGATGGTTTATTTCCTGCAATTTATTTCATGCATTTTTACCTTAGCATCGGGTTAATAAAGTAAACAAATTGGGTTAGAGAAAGATAATAAATTCAACAAATATGGTCTTATAAATAATAAACAAAGACAAGTTTGGGGTTAAGTAGGTAACTTGCCCGAACCCTGAATCTCTGGATTAGGTACAGTAGCCTATGCTCGGTAGGGAGCTGTACCGGAATTTCCCGGATGAGCTGATCCGGGTGGCGACTCTGTCACTGATCTCGAGATTGAGGTTTCGAGGTCTTTAAGTTATAAAACGGAAAATTATTTTCTACAAAAGAATTTCTGAATTAAATCAATCATTTTCCCAAAGCAAGATAAACAAAACCCGTTTTTCCAAAATATCATATTCAAATCAACTTTCTTCGGTTTTCTAAAAAACCCTAGCCCGCTTCGCCGCGCTTAATTAATTTCATTTTGAAAAGGTCGTCCACTCACACAAGGATTGTTGATATGGATAAGCAAATGACTCGGCGGAGGTGGTGCCATCATATCATTTATTTATCTCACAAGCTCACCTTTCAAGAGAGAGTTTGGTCAGGACTAGATTCATTTTTAGGTTCCCTACGGTATTCAGATTGATGTCATACATTTTGATATTATGCATATTGGATATGTCATTTTAGATGATCAAATGCATGCATAATGCCATGTATATGCAATCAACACATAAGTAAAAAGGTGACAAAAAATATTATGTTCAAAATGATTTCAATATACCTTACAAACAAAAATGAGTCCCCTACAAAAGGGAAGCCTCCAAGGGTATTGATTTCATGGCATCTGATCATTCCCTGTCCAGTCACTGTCTCGGCTTCAATGTCATTGCCTCGCTCTCATTAAACCAGACCTTGTAGTTCTTCATCACATCCCTCTCCCTGAGAAGTTTGAGGAATTTCCTTTGTGGTCCCCCTGATTGCCCCTGGTCGCTTATCAGAGGTAGATGGGACTCTTAATTTTCCCTCGTCGATTAGCTTCTGGATCTTATTTCACTGAGCGACACATTCGTTGGTCCGGTGGCCCGCTATCACATGATAGCTACAGAAATTACCCTTTTGTTTTGGTGTTGGCCCTACATATGCTCTGACACTCTGTAGCAGGCCCACCTTTCTACATATGGGAAATAACCTATTCACCGAGCAAGGCTCAGAGGATGTGACATTTTTGTTGTCTTTGGGAAGTGAGTTCCGGATATGTCGCGGAACAGAGTCATCATTGGCACTGGTGTTAAGAGGCCCCTTCAGTCCTACTTCATTTCTCAGTCCCGGTAAGCCCAAGTCCTGGTGAGAGGGCCTTCCGAAATGTTGAGGGTGAGTGTCAGAAATCTGGGCATTCTGCTTCTTGTCAATATCGGCATTGGCGTTCGTGCTTGCCATATCCCTTATTTTTCCTTCGAGCTCTGCCACCCGTACCTCCAACTCAGTGCACCTTGCCTTCAGTCTCTCTACTCTATCAAAATCACCCCCTAGCATTTCCCTTAACATCGCCACTGCTTCCTCACTGATTACCTTTTGAAATCGTGATGAAAGAACACAGTCCTCCATAACATCTGTTATGGTGTTGAAGTTCATTAGGTTGGCCATTCTCAAGATTCTTTTCCTCTTCCCCTTATAAGAACACTCGTTAGTGTCAACAAACGCACACGTGGCAGATACCAAATAGGGAATGATGTATGCATGAGTGTATGGTGTGACGTGTACGAATGGTGAGTTGTACACGTGATGTCATGTAATGCCATGTCATGCTATACTATTCTAAACCAACAAAGTGTATGCAAAGTCAAGAATAGAAACATACAGATGCAATGGATGTTGTTGAAGAGGCTACTTGCTAAAGTGAGGCATGGCATATAAATATATGCCACATGGATAAAATGACACGCAGGGTGTCCACGAGTCGAAGCAAGATGATACTTGCGAGGGAATTTTATGCCATGGATGCATGCATGCGTGTGGTGTATGGGTGTAACTTTGGTACTTGGGAAGTACCTTTGGATCCATGGATGACATGGAATGAGGAGATGTGCTTGGCATACAGATGATGCCTTAGCGCTCGAGGAGCGCCTTGGGCTTTTATGAGATGATATGAAATGAGTTCGCGCTTGGAGCACGAGCAGATATTCGGCGCTCGGGGAGAATCTTGGGTTTTATATGATGAAATGAGATGAGTTCGCACTTCACGCATGAGAAGAGTTCGGCGCTCAAGGAGCACCTTGGGCTTTAATGCGATGGAATGAGGTGTTATGAAATGGGATGGCACGCCAGACACACAGATAGCATTTCGATGCTCGGGGAGCACCTAAATGGCTTGATGTATGAATGAGATATGACTTAGTCATGGTTGAATGATGTCAGAGAGATGGAGACTAGAATGAAAATGACTTTGTTCTTTTTATTTATTTTGGATGTTCTGCGGATGCCCCAATGCTATGTAAAAGGCGATGCAAATAGGCCGCGTGTGATCCAACACGCGGGCAGGGGTTCGGTACCTTTGGGGTGCATAATGGATATCGTGAAATGGTCATGTGTGGCCGACACATGGACAAGGTTTCGATACTTTACAGATCTACGAGGTGATATGAAATGGTCTCGTGAGGACCGTCCCATAGATAGAGTTCTGATGCTTTTAAGGCATCCAATATGGAATGATGTTATTAGTGAGTCACGTGTAACTTGAGGTACGGACAAAGATTCGGTGTTCATGGAATGCCTTGCATGATTTGGTATTGTCATGGAATGCCCCTATATATGTAGTAACTGGGCACTCATAGAGTACCCTGGATGATTCCATAATGTTATGAGCAACCCGATGTGGATCACGACACACAAGCAAGATCTCGGTATCCCTATGACACCAATGATGGATGGATGAGATATTGCGCAATGTTTGTCATATGACTCCTGTGAGCACGGGTTTTCCCGACCTCTATGATGAGAGCTCCTGTATTACCTATGGAGTGGGCGGACTTGAATCGGACTTGGAAACACTCGGAATGTTGCCCGGAGTATATCAAACTTTCTGAAAACCAAGCTATCCTCGATCTAAAACCCCTGAAAAGATCTCCCGAGTAATTCCTAAGGTTTAAGGTGAGCATCGAATTTTCGAAAATTTTGCCTCGGCTCTTGCTGGAGCCGGACGGTTCTAGATTAGAGCCATACGACTCTAGTATAAATTGAGCCATACGGCTCTAGTATAAATTGAGCCGTACGGCTCTAATATAAATAGAGCCGTACGGCTCTAATGGGTTAAGACCAAGTTGATCTGCAAAGGAAAGCAACTTGGCTTGACAGGAAAGAAATGAGGGGCGGAGATTCAGAGATCCAGATGGCTCATTTATTAGTTGAAATGATTATGAAAGAGGGATATAAAAAGAAAAAAGGAATCAGAAGAAGGGAGCTCTCAACCTTAGGCAGAGAAACCAAAGAAGGAGGAGAAAAAAGAACAAAGAAAAAGAGAGAAAAGGAGAAGCAGAGAAAGAGAGGAAGGGAGGTCGAAGCAAAGTAACCCAGAATCATCGAAGCTAAAAACCTCAATCAATCTTAAAACACTAAGGACAAGTTCTACAACCTTTGCATATTGGTTTGGGATCACTTCGGATTCTTTTCAGCTGTTTCGGATCAAATTACGGTTTTCGGTCGGTTGAACTCCCAGGACAAATTCTAAGTTTTCAATCCATTTCTTGATGTTCAAAGCATCAAAACAACATCAAGGTAAACTCTAAGAGGCCTTAAACCTGTTTGCATTGCTTTTCCAGTGCATTTTCTTCATTTTACAATTTTCGGAATCGGATTGCCCGAATAGAGCTGTACGGCTGTGTTCCGCATGAACACAGCCGCACGGCTATGTTCATGATGAACAGAGCCTGCCAGCTCTGTTCTGCAGGGACAGATTCCCAGTTTGTCCCGATCGGCCGAAAACAGTCCCTTTTCCATTTTAAGCATTCTGTTGTGATCATTTTCTGCCTAAATCCATCCGCATGTCATAAAATTTTGGTTTTGGATTGCTGTACGTAAGGATATTAGGGTTTTCAGTGTTTCTTGAGTTTTATTTCTTGAGTTTCGGGGTTATTTTATCCAAATCGGATCTATAGTTCAGCATTAGCGGACCCCCGAATCCTATGAAATTCCCGGAAAATATTGAAAATGGGCAAAACGATATTTTCACAAATGTTTTTGGTGTGTCTATTGCATTTTGGACCCTAGATGGATTGCGTATTTAGGAACATGCATGAACGAAACCCTAGATTCTGGGATAACAGACCCACAAAATGGAAATTTACATGGAACCGAGCCAAATGGTTTTCAAAAATTGTTTTCCAGCACAAAAATTTATAGGGAGTTTCAAAAACATTTTCCAGGCCTAACCAGTCTGACCGGTCGGGTCGACCCGGTTACCCCCTAAATGCATGCCTCCGCTCCTAAAAATCCCAATTCTGTCTTGTTGTGAGTCCTATCTGTGTTCTTATTAAACTATGCTAACCATTCTGTTTTGCAGCACTTATTTTTATTATTTTGGTTGTATTTAATAGATTGTCCTGTGTAAATTAGGCGGTTGTAATTTTTTAGATCCTCGTGTACTTAGGCGCTTGTAAATGTGAGGACGAGAGTTTTTATCTTTTATTCGATTGGGTTGTATAATCGGCCTCTACTATTTTCTTGTATATTTTGGATGTATGCTTTATTTTTCTGCAATTTATTTTGCATTTCGCTTGAGCATCAGGCTAATAAAATAAACAAATCGGGTTAGAGAAAGATAATAAATTGAATAAATATGGTAATATAAATAATAAACGAATATAAGCTTGAGGTTAAGTAGGTAAGTTCCTCGAACCCTCAATCTCTAGATTAGGTACAGTAGTCTGCGCTCGGTAGGGAGCTGTACCGAAATTTACCGGATGAGCTGATCTAGGTGGCGACTCTGTTACTGATCTCGAAATTTAGGTTTTGAGGTCTTTAAGTAACAAAACAGGAAAAGTTTTCTACAAAATGAATTTTAAGATGAATAAACAATTTTCCTAATCCAAGATAAACAAAAACCCGCTTTCCAAATCAAAACGAACTTGAAAAAAAGTTTTCCCAGGTTCGCTTCGCCGCGTTCCTCTCTTTTTCCAAAATGGTCGTCCGCTCACAGTGGCGACTCTGCTGGGGATAAATTGAAAGTTTTCTTAAAAGTTTTCATAAAAACTTAAGGAACTTAGGCAACTATTCAAATATACCTCGCTTGTATTCATTTATCGATTTATAAATACCATATTTATTCATACCACGCATATCATGACATTTTCTTCTTCTCAACCCCTCAAATACACTGATTAGCCCCGGTTTATCCAAGAAGGTGGCCTAACTCTACCACCAGGATTGGAGACACCAGACGAGGTAAGCCACTCATAGCCCCGCATGACCTTACATCATGTTTTACGGTGGGGAAGTGTTGATCTGCTATGAGAGCCTGTACGACCCTTGGTTTGACTTTGGCCCACATGTAATGGCTTAGTAATTTCCCCTAGGATTACCAAAACATAAATTAAAATTGTAATTGAACAATTGAGTGTGCGCCTTGGTATCCCCTGTTGATGCCAAAGAGACCCAACACCTAGGAAGAATGGGAGACCAATCGTAAGGAGAAATAAGGTTGGAAGGGAGATCATATTTTTGTGTGTGCTAACGTTTGTTCCGTGTTGATTTTCTTTTTAACTTTTCATAAAACATCCAAAATACATAATCACTCGCTTGCCATTTCTAATCACGTTTTCGTGCAGCCATCTCTTACGTATGCATATGTATAGTATTTGTGCTAACCACGTCTCCGTGTAGCCATGACATTTTATTTGCGTGTCATATATACATCTCGTGTGTCCACATTTCCATAAAACATACAGGACATTATTCTATGTGTCATACATCCTAACCATATCTTTCTGTAACCACTTGCATTTTGCGTGACATACATATTCATGCCATTTCATTCCATTACACCTATTCAG
Organism: Euphorbia tirucalli; assembly: GCA_039660915.1. NCBI lineage: Eukaryota > Viridiplantae > Streptophyta > Magnoliopsida > Malpighiales > Euphorbiaceae > Euphorbia > Euphorbia tirucalli. The sequence continues at coordinate 23,399,578 of CM077639.1, forward strand.
GGACATTCTAAAAATGCCTATCATGATCATTTCATTTCATCTCATTTCGGGTACCCCAAAGCTACCCATGGTATGCCTGTGAGCCGGTTCCCATTTGGCCATTCCACTATACCATGTCATTCATTAGAAAATCACAAAGATTTTAGGTTTGATTGTGATGCGAGTCATACAGCAACATAACATTAAATCATCTCCATTTCATGTCCATTCGTTGTTGGTATCACGGTGATGCTGAAATCTTTGCTTGTGTGTCACAATCCACATCGAAATTGTTTCATGACATTAATAATTCATTCGAGTTGCTCCGTGAATGCCCAGATTATTACACACATAGGAGCATATCATAATATTACCGAGCAGTGTGAGGTGTTCCATGAACCCCAAACTTCCGTTCGTGTCCTTATATACACGCGACTTGTTTGCAATATCACTTCATGTTAGATGCCCCAAAAGCATCAGAGCTTCGTCCATGGAACGGCTTCCATGTGACCATGTCATGCCATTTCATTTTGACCTTAAAGTGTCAAAATTTTGTCTGTGCGATGGTGCACACGTGACCATTTCATAACACCCATTAGATGCCCCGAAAGCACCGAACCTCCATTCGTGTGTCCGTTCACGCACGACTTCTTTTACATTCCCTTTCACATGACATTGGGCATTCTTAGAACGTCCAGAACAAAAAGTCACATTCGTTATCATTTTCATTCACGAAGCATCAACATGCACAATCATTTATGTATCATTGTGATCATGTCTTTATGCAGGTACTTTCAAAACATCGACATATGTATGACACTGTCGCTAATCACATTTTTGTGTAGTCATTTGCATTTCATGTGACATATACATACACGTCATTTCATTTCACCTAGTTGGGGATGTGTCGAGTGTGCCCTTCATGCTCATCTCATTTCATGACATATCGGGTGATCTAAAATCACCCATGTTGCACCAATGCACTGGATTGTACTTGGCCATTTCATCATGTCACACCATCCAGAAGAAGACCACCATGGTCCTAAGTTTGTTTCCATGTGGTGAATCACATGGAGTCATTCCATGGTAATATACTCATTCATCATAGGTGTCATGGTGTTGCCAAAATTCTACTTGCGTGTCGTGATCCATATTGGATCATCATTTCGTTATCAAATCATCCGAGGTACTCCCCGAGTACCGGATTAGTACAGGTACCTTTTGTGAAATTGTCAAATCATGCAAGGTGTTTCCCAAATGTCGAACCCCTGTTTACACGTGACATTTTTGTAACACCATTTCATATCACAGGCTTTAAAAGCATCAAAACTCTATCCGTGGGACAGATCCTATGTGACCATTTCATGCCATTTCATTGACCTATGAAGCGTCGAAACCCTGCTCGTGTGTCGGTACACACGTGATCATTTCATAATAATTCATTAGGTCCCCCAAAGGCATCGAATCTCTGTCCATGTGACGGCTCGCACACGCCCCTTTTGCATGGCATTGGGCACTCTTGGGACGTCCAAAACAAAAGAAACCAAAATACAAAGATCATCATCATTATGCTTGTCCCCATTCACGAAACATCAACACGTGCAATCATCGGTGTGGCATCATGATCACAGCTTTATGTAGTCATTTTCAAGACATCAACATATGTATGGCATTGACCCAAACCACATCTTCGTGTAGCCATGACATTCCATCCATGTTCCGTACAAATCTCATAGGTGACATACACATTTGTTCCTTGCACACACAACATTATCATCTATGTCATGCATCCTAGCCATATTTTTCTGTAGCCACCTGCATTTTGTGTGACATACATATTCATGTCACTTCATTCCATAACAGCTAATAAAGGATATTTGAAGGATGCCCCATCATGATCATTTCATAATGGGTGTGTCAAAACCACCTGTGTTTTGCATGTGCTTTGGTTTTCACTCGGCCATTCCTCTATACCATTACATTCACTAAGAGATCACGACAGTCTTAGATCTATTTTCGTGTGAGGAGTCACATGAAAAACATTGCACAACATCTCATCCATCCATCATTGGTGTCACAGGGATACCGAGGTTTCGCTTGTGTGTCGCGATCCACATCAGATTGCTCATAACGTTATCAAATCATCCAGGGTACTCCACGAGTGTCCCGTTACTATGCATGTAGGGGCATTTCATTACATTACCAAATCATGCAAGGCATTCCACGAATGCCAAACTTTTTTCCGTGTCTCAAGTTACATGTGACTTGTCAGTAAGATCATTTCATGTTGGATGCATCAAAAGCATCAGAACTCTGTCTGTGTGCCGGAACACATTTGACCATTCCATGACATCTATCAGACACCTCAAAGGCAGTAGAACTCTATCTGTGTATCGGCCACATGTGACCATTTCATGACATCCACTAGGTGCCCCAAAGGCACCAAACCCCTGCCTACGTGCCGAATCACACACTGCGTTGCCTTTTACATAGCATTGGGACATCCGCGGAATGTCCAAAGTAAATAATAAGCCAATGATAACAATAATAATAAACAAAGAAAAATAATCCTCATTCTAGTCCCCATCAGTCTGGCATCATTCATTCATGGCCATGCATCCTATTCATACATCAAGCCGTTTAGGTGCTCCCTGAGCGCCGAAACTCTTCTCGTGCACTAAGTGCAAGCTTGCATCATTTCATCACATAAAAGCCCAAGGTGCTCCCTGAGCACCGAAACTCGCCCATACACCATGCATATTCACGCATCTGTAGCATACAATTCCTTTGCAAGCAATGTCTTGCTTCGATTCGTGGACACCCCTATGTGTCATTTTCCCCAGGGGCATATTTATGCACCCTATCTTATTTCCTTTGCAAGCAATGTCTTGCTTCAACCCGTGGACACCCCTATGTGTCATTTTCCCTAGGGGCATATTTATACACCCTATCTTATTTCCTTTATAAGCAATGTCTTGCTTCGACCCGTGGACACCCCTGTGTGTCATTTTCCCCAGGGGCATAATTATGCACCCTATCTTATTTCCTTTGCAAGCAATGTCTTGCTTCAACCTGTTGACACCCCTGTGTGTTATTTTATCCCTGTGGTGTATATTTATACGCCATGCTTTACTTTAGTATGCGTTATCCCCAACGACATTCATTGCATCTGTATGTTTCTGTTCTTGACTTTGCAAACGTTTCGTTGGTTCAGAATAGTATAGCACGACATGCCATTACATGACATCACATGTGCAACTCACTGTTCATACATGTGCACGTCACATCACTCACCCTTGCATACATCATTCCCTGCTTGGTATCTACCAAGCATCCGTCTGTCGACACTAACAAGTGTTCTTATCAGGGGAATGGGAAAGAATCTTGAGAATGGCCAACTCAGTGAACTCCAACGCTATAAAGGACATGGTGAAAGACTATGTCGCTTCATCGTGGTTTCAAAAGGCAGTCTGGGAGGAAGCAGCAGCAATGTTAAGGAAATGCTAGGGTGTGATTTGGACAAAGTGGAGAGACTAGTGGTAAGATGCAATGAGTTGGAAACACGAGTGGCAGAGCTTGAAGGAAAAATAAGGGGCATGGCAAGCACAGACTTCAATGTCGATACTAATCAGAAGCAGGATGTCCAGACTGCTGATACTCACTCGCGACACCTCGGAAGGCCTTCTCACCAGAACTTGGGCTCACCGGGGTCGACCAGTGAAGGGGAATTGCAAAGGCCTCCAGACACCAGTGCCAATGTTGACCCTATTCCACAACATATCTAGAACTCACCTCTCGAAGATGGCGGAGAAATTACATCCTCTGGGCCTCGCTCAGTGAACAGGCTATTTGCAATATGCAGAAGGATGGGTTTGCTGCAGAGTGTGAGACCATATGTGGGGCCAACACCAGAACAAAAGGGTAACTACTACAGCTATCATGTGATGGCAGGCCACCAGACTAATGAATGTGTTGCTCTACAAAGGAGGATCCAGAAGCTAATTGATGAAGGAAAATTGAGGGTCCCATCCACCTCCAATAAGCGGCTAGGGGCAATCAAGGAGACCGCCAAGGAAGTTCCTCAAACTTCTCAGGGGGAGGAATATGATGAAGAACTACAAGGTCTGGTTTGATGAGAGAGAGGAAATGACACTGAAGCCGAGACAGTGACTGGACAGGGAATGATCAAATGCCATGAAATCAATACCCTTAGAGGCTTCCCTTTTGTAAGGGACTCATTTTTGTTTGCAAGGTGTATTGAAATCATTTTGAACGCAATATGTTTTGTCACCTTCTTACTTATGTGATCATTGCATATACATGGCATTATGCATGCATTTGATCATCTAAAATGACATATCCAATATGCATAATATCAAACTGCATGAAATCAATCTGAATACCGTAGGGAACCTAAAAGTGAATCTGGTCCTGAGGTGAGCTTGTGAGATAAATAAATGATATGATGGCACCACCTCCGCTGAGTCATTTACTGATCCAAATCACCAATCCTTGCAAGATGTTATTGGCCCTGCCCCAAAGTTTCAATTTAAAAAGCACACATGATACCTGAACTGTTTCGAGCCAAAACTTATTATTGAAACTCAAACCAAACCCCAAAATGAAGCCCCAAGCCTAATTCCTTACCCAAGAAGTACCCCACGCTGGAACCCTAAAGCTAAAATTCCAAACTCACCAAAATCTCCAACCCGTAGGGAATTCAAATGGCTTTCATCATCCTCAATACCCATCATGTAGTAAAATGCTGAAGCAGTCTTGGTTGTAGTGTATACATTATCTTGTGCATGTGACATTTATACGTACATGACATTACACATGCATTGTTCATCTAAAAAGACATATTAAACATGCATGACATGCATGCATTTGAATGCAGCAGGAAAACCAATAGATGGCTATGGTTTGGATTAAAAAAACAAGGGAAGAGATCGGTGCAGACAGAAGTCTTTCTCCCTCTCATACGTGACTGCCATAGCTAACACTGAAGTGTCTCATAACATTAAATGGTGACGTGTAATAAGTAATCTCCACTTCCTAATTTTCCATCATGATCAAATTTTTGCACTCTTTCAGTGAAAGATTTGAACTTTCCTATCTTCAAACCTAAAGCACTATCCTTTTCCAACCTCTTCCATACCTTCAACACCCTTTGTCTTCCGTTTACAAGTGAACCACCAACACCTATTTAATGAAGCCCTTTTTCATCCTTCCCCCTGAACTGATTCTGTGAAGCCTTATTTTCTACCATCAATGGCTTCTAACAAGAAATTGAACCCCAATGCTGTTCCATTCGTAAAATGTGAGAGGGAAAGGAGAAGACTGACACTCACCCCTGTGAACTTCACCAACAGTGTTGGAGCAACTAGGTCTTACAAAGCTTTCAACAATCATGAATGGGATGAACCCCATCAACAGGAAGATTTGCAAAGCCTGTTGTGCTAATATTCAGGGGAAAGTTGCATTTACCAACCATTCCAAGAACTCAGTCTTCAGCTGCAACAGAAGTGACTACTTACCAGTGGTTCCTTCACCTCCTAGAAATGTTGTGCCTTGCTCTAGGGTTATTGTGGTTGGCAGACATCGGGAAACCATAATTAACTCAAGTCATTCTGAATCAGGCCACATCTTGAAGGACTGAAAGCTGTGCCCACCTTTGGAGACTATGCATGAACTGGAATCTAGAGTGAATTGAGAACATGAATACAGTTCTGAACCTTTGGACAATTCAATGGTTAATTGACTCCATCCTGGGTTGTCTGCTCATAGAGGCGGCCCCATCCAGCGAATGGCTGTATACCTTAGTGACCTGCCCTTAACATGTCCCTAGCGGATCCTAAAAAAAAATCACTCTGATGTCGAAAACCGAAAGGACATATTGGAAATATGAAGGGACATAGACCAAACCAGAGCCACGGGCTGGATTTTCCTAATGCATTCACATTCATCATATCATAAATGTTTCATATTCTGTCTTGGTGTTCAATATGCATGCGTCATGCCATTGTATATATATGTCCATGTACAAGTTGCCGCATGCAGTAAACCAGATCTCACGCAGTGTTTTACAGCCAAACACCCTAACATAAACCTCTAACACTAGGGGCAGGTAAAAGCAACACCGCTAAGCATTATCAAGAACAATCCTTTCGCAATCCTCAGCGAACATGCTGCGACGCACTTTCCAATCCTAAGACAAGCCGGTGCAAAGGAGCCTACTCGGCTGGAGTGCTCGCGCACAATTTCAATCCTAAAAAAAAAAGACAATAATCCCCAGGAGAGAATTTCCAACAAGGAAAACCGAAAGGACGTGTTGGTAACAAGAAAAGAGTGATGTTCAGAGTCAGAGTCACTTTTGATTTCCCTATCATACTCATTCTGATGTCATCATAATGATATTAAGCACGTTTGATTTTCTGCTTAGATGTTCATATTGCATACGCTGTGCCATTGCATGTAAACACCCATTAGTAGGGCATTGCATCCAAACCCACGACGGCTCCAATGAAATTACTGTTACAGGTGACAACTCCTAACCCAGGTGTATCATCCCCAGCAGGGCTGTCCCCAGCAAGGTCTCTAGCGGAACGCAATACAGGATTCAAAGTCTAATTCTTATTCCCCCGCTCAGACAAATAAGCCATCCCTTGACAAAGTGAGCAATAAGTCTGTAGTGTTGACGTGCCGAATCCACTAGGGCAATTGATCAGAATGGTCTGAAGAATACTAGAATGGGCAAGATCGACCTAGAAGCACAGCCAGATCTGGGAGGAAATATCTGTCGGTCCCAATCGGGCAGACGGAATAAACGGCATTCAGGGTAAACAGAATCCCCAGCATGAACAACTTCTTACAAGACTTAAATAGGCCAAGATTCCCCACAGAGTCTCTATCAAAATCCCTAGCAGAGTCCCCAGCTAGGACGATCCCCACTAAGGTAGGGTCTCCAGCAGATCCCCAGTAGGATTAAATGGGTCCGTGTTTCCCCAGTAGAGTCCCCAGCTAAAATGATCCCCACTGAGTTAAGATCCCCAGTTTATCCCCGGTGGAGTCTCCAGCTAAGACGACCCCCACCGAATCAAAATCCCCAGCTGAGACAATCCTCACCGGAGATCATCGGAAGTCACGAGTTCATTTCCCCAACATCGTACAAATACCAAGAACGGTAGCATAAATGTCATGTCACATACATGCATGTACTCGAATCATACACGCATTCACGCATACATGCATCAAGCAACTTAGCCGTATTTATTCTTTATCAAAGGGGCAAAAATTTTTGTTTCCAAAATTATCAATCAAGGAATAAATACGCACTCTTGCATACAATTTTGTTGAAGCACTCATCATCACCATTGAGTTGTCTCAAGTCAGGATCCTTCCCAAAGCAGGAATGATTTAATCCGGGGGCACCCTCAGAGTCATAACACGCAAATCAGAGCCCCATGACTCCAAATCTTAGGTATGAAAATTCTCCAATTATCAGAGTTTTTGTTCACGCCAATATAATCCCAAGAAGGGTATTTCTTGCCTTTCACAGGTTCTGGGGCAAAACAACTCAGCCGTATTTATTCTTGATCGAAGGGGCAAAAATTTTTTTTTTTCCAAAATTATCGATCAAGGAATAAATATGCACTCTCGTATCAATCTTCACGGGCACACTCCACCACAGCGAGTTTACTTGGAACCACGGCCGGCATACCCAGCAACGGATGCCAGGTACGTTTCCTTTTCCTTTCTCACTTTTTCTGAGAAAGGCATTTCTTGCCTTTAATAGGTTCTGGGGGCAAAACAACTCTCGTATCAATCATCACGGGCACACTCCACCGCAGTGAGTTGACTTGGAACCACGGCCGGCATACCCAGCAATGGATGCCAGGTACGTTTCCTTTTCCATTCTCACTTTTTCTGAGAAAGGTATTTCTTACCTTTAACAGGTTCTAGGGGCAAAACAGCTCTCGTATCAATCTTCACAGGCACACTCCACCGCAGCAAGTCGACTCGCCGGCATCCCTAGCAACGGATGTCAGGTACGTTTCCACCATTTCAACATCTTTGCCACATGAAAGAGGAAGAAGTGCCTGTTGAAGGCAAATTCCAGTTCGTGCTGCCTCTTAACCACATAGGAGGGACATCGCATTTTGTTCAAGCTCTTCACCACATAGGAGGGGAAGAACAGCCATTTCAACCTCTTTGTCACATGAAAGAGGAGGAAATGCCTATTGAAGACCCATATCCCAGTTTGTGCTGCCTTTTCACCACATAAGAGGGACAGAGCATCTTGTTCAACCTCTTCACCACATAGGAGGGGAAGAACAGCCATTTCAACCTCTTTGCCACATGAAAGAGGAAGAAATGCCTATTGAAGAAAAGTCCCAGTTCATGCTGCCTCTTCACCACATAGGAGGGACAACACATCTTGTTCAACCTTTTCACCACATAGGAAAGGAAGAACACCCATTTCAACCTCTTTGCCACATAAAAGAGGAAGAAATGCCTATTGAAGAATGTTCCAGTTTGTATTGCCTCTTCACCACATAGGAAGGACAGTGCATTTTGTTCAACCTCTTCGCCATATGAAAGAGGAGGAAATGTCTATTAAAGAAGAAAGAATGTTCCGGGTCATGTTGCCTCTTCACCACATAGGAGAGATGATGCATTTCAATGAAACTTTTCACTACAAAAACCAAACGCCCCCTGGGCCGACCTCAAAAACCAAAGGCTCGCTGGGTCGACCTCAAAAACCAAATGCCTTTAGGCTGACCTCACAAGCCAAATGCCGGCTGGGCCAACCTCTAAAACCAAACACCCTCTTAGGCCGACCATGAAAACCAAATGCCTTTGGGCCAACCTCACAAGCCAAATGCCTGCTGGGTCGACCTCTAAAACCAAACGCCCTCCTGGGCCAACTATGAAAACCAAATGCCCCCCGGGCCGACTTTAAAAACCAAATGTCCCCTGGGCTGACTTCAAAAACCAAATGCCTCTGAGCCGACCTCACAAACCAAACGCCCTCTGGGCCGACCTTAAAAACCAAATGCCTTAGGGCCGACCTCACAAGCCAAATGCCTCTGAGCCGACTTTCACAAACTAAATGCCCCCATGGGCCGATCTCAAAAATCGAATGCCCTCTGAGCCGACTTCAGGACCAAGCCAACATCCCCAGCTGGATATTGTGTCTATTCCCCGACGCACCAGGATATCAGGTATGTTTTCTTTTTCTTTTCTCACCGCACTCCCAATCGCGAGACCAAACTTGATCTAGGCTTCCCAGCCAACCATGAGCCGACTTTGGTCCCGCGAAGGGCAGCCTGTGAGCACGGGTTTCCCCGACCTCTATGATGAGAGCTCCTGTATTACCCATGGAGCGGACGGACTTGAATCGGACTTGGAAACACCCGAAATGTCACCCGGAGTATCTCAAACGTTCTGAAAACCAAGCTATCCTCAATCTGAAACCCCCAAAAAGGTCTCCCGAGTAATTCCTAGGGTTTAGGGTGAGCGTCGAATTTTCGAAAATTTTTCCCTAGTTCTTGCTAAAGCCAAGCTAGAGCCGGGCGGCTCTAATGGGTTGAGACCAAGTTGCCCTGCAAAGCAGAGCAACTTGGCTTGACAGGAAAGAAATGAGGGGTGGAAATTTAGAGATGCAGATGGCTCATTTATTGGTTGAAATGATTATGAAAGAGGGATATAAAAAGGAAAAAGAAATCAGAAGAAGGGAGCTCTCAACCTTAGGCAGAGAAAACAAAGAAGGAGGGGAAAAAAGAAAAAAGAAAAAGAGAGAAAAGGAGAAGCAGAGAAAGAGAGGAAGGGAGGTCGAAGTAAAGTAACCTAGAAGCATCCAAGCTAAAACCTTTAATCAATCTTAAAACACTAAGGACAAGTTCTACAACCTTTGCATATTGGTTTGGGATCACTTCGGATTCTTTTCAGCTGTTTCGGATCGAATTGCGGTTTTCGGCTGGTTGAGCTCCCAAGACAAATTCTAAGTTTTCAATCCATTTCTTGACGTTCAAAGCATCAAAACAACATCAAGGTAAACTCTGAGAGGCCTTAAACCTGCTTGCATTGATTTTCCTGTGCATTTTCTTCATTTTATAATTTTCGGAATCGGATTGCTCGAATAGAGCCGTACGGCTGTGTTCCTTATGAAACAGCCGCACAGCTATGTTCATGATGAAAAGAGCTGCCCGGCTCTGTTCTGCAGGGACAGATTCCCAGTTCTCCCGATCGGCTGAAAACAGTCCGTTTTCCATTTTAAGCATTATGTTGTGATCATTTTCTGCCTAAATCCATCCGTATGTCATAAAATTTTGGTTTTGGATTTCTGTACGTATGGATATTAGGGTTTTTGGTGTTTCTCGGGTTTTATTTCCTGAGTTTTGGGGTTATTTTATCCAAATCGGATCTATAGTTCAGCATTAGCAGACCCCCGAACCCTATGAAATTCCTGGAAAATATTGAAAACAAGCAAAACGATATATTCACAAATGTTTTTGGTGTGCTTATTGTATTTTGGACCCTAGATGGATTGCGTATTTAGGAACTCGCACGAACAGAACCCTGGATTCCGGGATAACAGACCCACAAAATGGAAATTTGCATGGAACCTAGCCAAATGGTTTTCAAAAATTGTTTTCCATCACAAAAATTTACAGGGCGTTTCAAAACCGTTTTCCAGGTCTAACTGGTTTGACCGGTCGGGTCGACTCGGTTACCCCCTGAATGAATGCCCCCGCTCCTAAAAAACCCAATTCTGTCTTGTTGTGAGTCCTATCTATGTTCATAATAAACTGTGCTAACCATTCTGTTTTGCAGCAGTTATTTTTATTATTTTGGTTGTATTTAATAGGTTGTCCCGTGTAAATTAGGCGGTTATAATTTTTTAGATCCTCGTGTACTTAGGCGCTTGTAAATGTGAGGACGAGCGTTTTTATCTTTTATTCGATTGGGTTGTCTAATCGGCCTCTACTGTTTTCTTGTATAATTTGGATGTATGCTTTATTTTTCTGCAATTTATTTTGCATTTCGCTTAAGCATCGGGCTAATAAAATAAACAAATCGGGTTAGAGAAAGATAATAAATTGAATAAATATGGTAATATAAATAATAAACGAATACAAGCTTGAGGTTAAATAGGTAAGTTGCCCGAACCCTGAATCTCTGGATTAGGTACAGTAGTCTGCGCTTGGTAGGGAGCTGTACCGGAATTTCCCGGATGAGCTGATCCGGGTGGCGACTCTGTCACTAATCTTGAAATTTAGGTTTTGAGGTATTTAAGTAATTAAACGGGAAAAGTTTTCTACAAAACGAATTTTAAGACGAATAAACAATTTTGCTAATCTAAGATAAACAAAAACCTGCTTTCCAAATCAAAACGAACTTGGAAAAAAGTTTTCCCACGTTCGCTTCGCCGTGTTCCTCTCTTTTTCCGAAAAGGTCGTCCGCTCACAACTCCCCACACAAAAATAGATCTAGGACCATTGTGGTCTCCTAGTGAATGTTGTGGCTCAACGGAATGGCCGAGTGTAAACCAGGGCACAGGCAAAACACGAATGGTTTTGGGACACCCGTTATGAAATGAAATGACCATAATGGGCATCCTTGAAACATCTTGTATTTAAACAGAATGCAATAGTTTGAATGAATGTTCATGTCACACAAAATGTGGATAGCGGCACAAAGATGTGGTTAGAATGACATACAGGATAATGTCGTGCATGAAAGGTACGAATGCATATGTCACACAAATAAAGTGTCATGGCTACACAAAGACATGGTTAGGATGTATAACACACGAAGTGATGCATGCTTTGTGAACATGCCATACATAAGATGTGAATGAAACACGGATGAAATGTCGTGGCTGCACGAAGATGTGGTTAGTGTCAATGTCATGCATATGTTGATAAAGATGTGATGATAACGATACATGAATGACTGTGTGTGTTGATGCCTCGTGAATGAAAATGATAATGGACATGATTTCTTTGTTTCGAACATTCTAAGAATGCCCAATGTCATGCAAAAGAGAATGCAAAAAGAAGTCATGCATGAGCCGACACACGGATGGAGGTTCGGTGTTTTCAGGGCACCTAATGGGTGTTATGAAATGGTCACGTGTGCACCATCACACGAACAAAGTTTCAATTCTTTGTAGGTCAAAATGAAATGGCGTGACATGGTCATATGGAAGCCGTTCCATGGACAGAGTTCTGATGCTTTTAGGGCATATAATGAAGTGATGCTGCAAACAAGTCGTGTGTAAATATAGACACGGACGAAGGTTTGGTGTTCATGGAACGCCTTGCATGACTTGGTAATGTTATGATATGCTCCTATGTGCGTAATAATTTAGGCATTCGTGGAGCACCTTGAATGAATTATTAATGTCATGAAACGATTACGATGTGGATTGTGACACACAAGCGAAGCTACGACATCAATGTCACGCTTACGATTAATGGACATGGAATGAAAAAGGTGTTGTGTTATGTCATCTTGCGACTTGCTACACGACATAAACCGAAGACCTTTGTGATTTTCTAGTGAATGATACGATATAGTAGAATGGCCAAATGCAAATAGGCACACAGGTGGACCACGGGAAGCTTTGAGGTACCCGAAATGGGATGAAATGAAATGATCGTGATAGGCATTCTTAGAACGTCCCTAAATAGGTGTAATGGAATGAAATGGCATGAATATGTATGTCACACAAAACGTAAGGGGTTACAAAAAAAAGTGTTTAGGATGCATGACACACGGGATGATATCATGTACGCTTTATGGAAATGTTGGCACATGAGATGTATGTATAACACGTAAATAGAATTCCACGGCTGCACGAAGACGTGGTTAGCATAGATGTCACACATATGCATATGTGTTAAAGATGGCTGCACGAAAATGTGGTTAAAATGGTACATGAATGATTATGTGTGTTTGATGCTTCGTGAAAAAGTAAAAAGAAAATCACCATGGAACAGACGCTAGCACACACAAAAACATGCTCTCCCTTCCAACCTTATTTCTCCTTTCAATTGGTCTTGCATTCTTCCTAGGTGTTGGGGTCTCTTTGGCATCAATGAGGGATACCAAAGGCGCACACTGAATGTTCAATTTTAATTTTATGTTCTGGCAATCCTAGGGGAAGTTACTAAGCCATTACATGTGGGCCAAAGTCAAACCCAAGGGTCGTATAGGTTCCCATAACGAATATACACTCCTCACCATAGAACACGATGTAAGGTCATACGGTGCTATGAGTGGTTTACCCCATCGGGTGTCTCCAATCCTGGCGATAGAGGTAGTCCACCTTCTTGGGTAAACCGGGGCAGATCAAGGTATTTGAGGGGTTGAGAAAAAGAAAATGTCATGATATGCAAGGTATGAATAAATATGGCATTTATAAATCGATAAATGAATACAAGCGAGGTTATATTTCAGTAGTTGCCTAAGTTCCTTAAGTTTTTATGAAAAACTTTTCAAGAAACTTTTAATCCCCAGCAGAGTCAGCATTGTGAGCAAACGACCTAAAAAGCGGAACGCGGCGAAGCGAACCGGGGCTTTTTGAAAACTGGGTTCTCGTGATGTTTTGGAAAATGAGTTTTCGTTTATCTTGCTCTGGGGAAAATCATTCATTTGTTTTAGAAATTATTTTTATAGAAAACATTTTCCCGTTTTATTACTTAAAGACCTCAAAACCTAAATTTCAAGATCAGTGACAAAGTCGCCACCCGGATCAACTCATCCGGGAAATTTGGGTACAGCTCCGTACCGAGCATAGACTGCCGTACCTAATCCAGAGATTTAGGGTTCAGGCAACTTACCTACTAAACCTCGAACTTGTAATCATTTTATAATTTATATTGCCATATTTATTCAATTTATTATCTTTTCCCTACCCAATTTCGTTAATTTATCAATCCATGCTTAAGCAAATGACAGAAATAAATTGCAGAAAAGTAAATCATACATCCAAAATATACAGAAATAATAAAGGCCGTTTATACAACCAAATCAAATAAAAAGGGAAAACTCTCATCCTCATATTACAAGCGCCTAGAGTACATAAAAATCTAAAAATTTACAAACGCCTAAAATACACGAATTAATCTGTTAATTACATGAAAAATAGTAAAAATGAAAATAAATGCTGCAAAACAGATGGTTAGCATAGTTTATATTATGAACACAAATAGGACTCATAGCAGGATAGCATTGGGATTTTTAAGAGCGGGGGCATGCATTTAGGGGGTAACCGGATTGACCCGACCAGTCGGACCGGTTAGACCTGGGAAATGGTTTTGAAACGCCCTGTAAATTTTTGTGCTGGAAAACAATTTTTGAAAACCATTTGGCTTGGTTTCATGCAAATTTCCACATTTTAGCGGGTCTGTTATCCCGGAACTCGGGGTTCCGTTCGTGTGGGTTTTCCTAAGTTCAACATCCATCTAGGCTCCGAAAGTAGTAAACAAGCCGAAAATAATTTGAATCTGAATACAGCATCGCGCGACGACGTCCGTATAGGCCGTCCCATGATTTTGTCTCCTTCTAGAGACTACAGCATACGGCTGTAATTAGAGTCACGCGGCTCTAATTACAGTCACGCGACTGTAGCATCCATAACCCGAAAATGGTTTTCTCGCACCCGCGCGAAAATAAATCCAAAAACAAAAGTTTAATGATGTACGGGTGTGTTTGGGCTGAAATACATCACAAAAGAATGAAAGAAACGAAGAACGGGCTATTTTCGGCCAATTCCAGGGCTATTCGGGTTTCTGCCTAGGAAAGCAAAGCTGTGCGGCTCTAGTTAGGGCCGTGCGGCTCTATTCTTTAGAAATAGAGCTGTACGGCTCTGTTCTTTAGGAATTAGAGCCAGCCCAACTCTAACTAGAGCCATGTGGTTGTAATCAATAGCCAGTTTCAGGAAAATTTACAGAAAAAGGAAAAAATCACAACAACAACAAACCAAAACGAGTTTAAGGTCTCTCAGAGTTTACCTTGCTATTGTTTTGATGTGTTTAACATGCAAAATAGGATTGAAAACTCAAAACACTCCTCGAATCCTCAACCGGCCCAAAATCCTGAAACTAATCCGAATCGATCCAAAACCAATCCAAGACAATTCCAATAGATTAAGCAAAAGTCGAGCAACTTCCTTTCATTGTTTAGGTATTAGTTTTAGTGTTAAGTTTTTTGGCTTTGGCTTCCTCTGTGTCTCGGCCCTTTTCTTTCTTTCTCTCTGTTTTTTCCTTTTCTTTTTTACAGACTCCCTCCCCTTTTCTCTTGATTCTATTTCTTTTCTTTTTATATCCCTCTCTCTCTTGTCACTTCTCCAATTAATGAGCCACCTGAGGATTTCGGCTGACAAAAGCAAAAATCCGCCCGTTTCAGCCAAGTTGTTCTGATTTTGTAGGCAACTTGGCTGACCCATTAGAACCATGCGACTCTAAGCTGTTAGAGCCGTGCAGCTCTAAACCAGAGCCATACAGCTATAAATTTGAAACTAGAGCCGCGCGGCTCTAGACAGAGCAGGGGTTGATTCCACCAATTCCCACACTTACCTCTAAGCCCTGAAATCACTCGAAGGACCTTTCTCGGGGTTTTGGATCATGGATAGCTCGGTTTTCAGAACGTTTGAGATACTTCAGGTGACATTCCGGTTGTTTTCAAGTCCGATCTGTATCCGTCAGCTCAACAAGTAAAACAAGAATGCTCATATTAGAGGTAGGGAAAAACCCGTGCTCACAGAAGGTCCATATATAGTCAAGAAGATACTTTCAAAAGGTGCTGCAAAGATCATGGATATGGATGGAAACAAATTCGTCAATCCCATCAATCAAGACAAGCTCAGGCGATACTATATGTAAAAAAAAAAGTTTGATGGATCGAAAACCGAAAAGGCTGTCCATGCAAAATCTAGGATAGTCCGATGGATCGAAAACTGAAAAGACGATCCATGCAAAGTTAAAGTGAGGTAACCACCATCAGCGAGAAAATCTGCAAAGACCGGTTGGTGGCAGTCATAGATTCAGTCAAGACGGATACCATTACTGATTCTATTCTTAGCTTCATTTCATCTTTGATGTACATTATGCTAAAATATTATTAACAAATGAATGAATGAATGCTTTGCTCTGTTCATTTATAGGTCCTAAGTCTGCTTGAAATTGAGTTCGTATTATATATATATGGCTGTGCACATTCTCTATTTGCATGCATCTCACTTCAAGTAAAAAAAAAAAGTAGAAAAAAAATCTGATAGACTAAAAACCGAAAGGCAATCTATGCAAAAGTTAGGATACAAATAAAAGTCCGCTGAGTCAAAAACCTAAAAGGGTAGTTCAGGCAAAAGTTAAGACAGTTTGATAGGCCGAAAACCTAAAGGGCGGTCTATGTAAAAGTTAGGACACAAAACGAAACACAAGTTACACAACAGTAGGTTCAGGTAATCCTAACTCCCTGCAACTCGAGGCATCTCAAGGTTAGCGCCTCACGCTCATGGACAATGTACCGAAACAAAATGTGCAGAAATGGGTCCATGTATGGGCAATATAAGCAAAGTAGCAGAAATAAGCCCATATACGGGCTAGATTTTCAAAGAAGGAAAAGAGAAGGTCTAGGACTGTGCCCCGTCACCCTGACCATCCACCTGGTCCTCATCCCCAATGTTCTCATAAAAAGCAAGCTGCTCCTTTGGTGGATCCATGTGTGTCCGGAAAGCCTGGTTCATGACCTTGATCCATAACTTGGTCAACTCTTGATGCTGAATATCGAATGCGGACTACATCGAAACCAACAATAGAAACATCATGTCACATACATGCATACATTCAAAACATACGCACACACATGCATACATGCATCAACACTAATTCGAGTACAAGCACTTGCTATCATCATCGGGTTATTCCGAATCGTGAACTCTCTGAAAGCAAAAAATAGTCCGACACTAGGGCATCCCCTGGGCTATAACGTGCGAATTAGAGTCACAGAATTCTAACTCTCAGGTATGAAAATTTTCTCAATTTTTAGAATTTTCATTTATGCCAATATAATCCCTGATAAGGGTAGTCTTTGCTTTTTACAGGTATCCAAGGGCAAAACAATCAAGCCGTATTTATTCTTGGTTGAAAGGGCAAAAATTTTTGTTTCGAAAATTATCGATCAAGGAATACATACGCACTCTTGATACAACTTCAGGATTATAGCTCCACCAAGATAGCTAACTTCAAAAACAGCACCCCTTTGGGCCAACTTCAAAATCAGTGCCCTCTTGGGCCGACCTCTAAATCAGCACCCCTTTGGGTCGACTTTAAAAATCACGCCCTTTTGGGCTGACTTCAAATTTCAGCACCCCTTTGGGTCGACTTCAAATATCAGCTCCCCTTTGGGTCGACTTCAAAATCAGCACCCCTTTGGATCGACTTCAAAATTCAGCACCCCTTTGGGTCGACTTCAAATATCAGCACCCCTTTAGGCCAACTTCAAAATCAGCACCTCTTTGGGCCAACTTTAAAATCAGTGCCCTTTTGGGTCAACTTTAAAATCAGCACCCCTTTGGGTCGACTTTAAAAATCAGCACCCCTTTAGGTTAACTTTCAAAAATCAGTTTAGGCTGACTTCAAAATTCAGCACCCTTTTGGGTCAACTTCAATTATCAGCGCCCCTTTGGGCCAACTTCAAAATCAGCACCCCTTTGGGCCAACGTCAAAATCAGCACCCCTTTAGGCCAACTTCAAAATCAGCACCCGTTTGGGCCAACTTCAAAATCAGCGCCCCTTTGGGCCAACTTCAAAATCAGCACCCCTTTGGGTCGACTTAAAAAATCAGCACCCCTTTGGGTCGCTTAAAAAATCAGCACCCCTTTGGGTCGACTTAAAAAATCAGTACCCCCTTAGGTCGACTTCAGAAATCAGCGCCCCTTTGGGCCGACTTCAAAATCGGCACCCCTTTCGGTTGACTTCAAAATTCAGCACCCCTTTAGGTCGACTTCAAATATCAGTGCCCCTTTGGGCCAACTTCAAAATCAGCGCCCCTTTGTGCTAACTTCAAAATCAGCATCCCTTTGGGCCAACTTTAAAATTAGCACCCCTTTGGGTCGACTTCAAAAATCAGCGCCCCCAGGGCCAACTTCAAAATTATTGCTCCATCAAGAGAGCCAACTTCGAACAAAAGCTCCTAGAGCCAAATTCAAAATCATTATCCCACGAAAAGCCGAGGTACGTACCCAGCTAGATGTGGCGCCCGATTTCCTGGACAAACCAAGACGTCAAGTATGTTTTCTTTTTCTTTCTCACCGTGCTCCCAATCGCGAGACCAAACTTGATCCAGGCACAATAGCCCGACCGTGTCGACTTTGATCCTGCGAGGGGCAGCCTGTGAGCACGGGTTTTCCCGTCCACTGTGATGAAAATCCTATGTTACCTGTTAAATAGACGAACGTGAGTCGAACTTGAGAATGAATGGGATGTTGCCTGGTGTTGGGATTCGTCATTGGAAAAATAACGCGGCGCAGCGGAAAATACACCGTTTAAAATTTCCTAGAATCCACCTATCGTGTCCAATTACCATTGATTAGAATAAAACAATTAAGAATCAAGAGAGATTAACTCACCGGATTCGTCTCCTCTAGAGACTGCTGCAGAATCGTTACTTGAAACTGCGATCTCCAAAGTCCGGTGCACGACCAAATATTAAGCGGGAACCGGTGCTAGCCGAAGATGCGAAGGAATGGAGGTTTAATGCTGGGATTTTCGGCTGTTTTAGGGCTGCTATTGGTGGCTGAAATTTCCAGCAATTAATTAGAGTTGAATTAGGTTTTTCCTCCTTAAGTGTGCCCTTATATAGACACCTTGTCTAATTGGGTTTTAATTAGGTTAATTAAACCCAAGCCCACTAGGATTATAATTACATAAATAAACTTTAATTAAAAAGTATATACTATGTAATTTAATTCCATTTGGCTAAATTTAATCACCCCTAAATAAAATTAAATCACACTTAAATTAATACAATACATGTATTTAATTTTCCTACTTAGGAAAATTATTTAATTAATTGTTTACTTTATGTAATTCAATTAATTGATAAATTAATTAATTACATTATGTAAACTTATTAATTAAATTAAATTCAACCCAATGTCAATTAATTACCTTGACACGGAATGTTAACTAATTAATTAACGCATTCCTTCCAATGTACATTACATGTATAATTTCTATAAGTTCCAGCTCAGTTGATCTATGTGCAAGATCCTATGGGTCTGTCTTTATGTTGGCAGTAGGCCCAAGGCCCATAGACTGTAAGTGGGTTCTAGCAAACCATTATAGCCCCCAATTAAGACAGAGATGCAGCAGTCTTTAGAAGACACTCACCCGGTAGTAATCTCATAGTGTCCTTTGCCTAACGATATCGATATGAATAAACAAGAGGCATGGTGTCCGTCATCCTCTTCTGTTGTTTATTATATTTCTTGATCTTGAGTTGACTAATTAATCAAATAAGCAACCAACTTATTTGGGTATGGCCATACACTTATCAGTCCCACTCATCAAGTGGCCAATGATATCATCTCGGTGTTGCCCGAGTGGCAATTCCATCACTTCATCATCAATATCAACATGTTCACCGGTCCAGCCAATCATACCCGTATTTAGCATCCTTTTACAGACTTGTTAGGCTTATGTCAAAGTGAACCGGATTCCATATCAATATTATAATGAAATCTGGTCTGAGGATAAAAGAGACCTACTCAAGAAAGACCTATGATGTGACAACCATGTGGCTTTCTTGTGCGGATCGATCCAGTCCTATGTCAATGACATGTACCTATATTCATGACTGACTATACAAGTACTATGGCTAGTTAAGAACTACCATACAGTCATCGAATATACAAGTCTATGTAACTATTCGTTCCCACGATTGGAACAGACCTGGGATAGGTTTTATGATTATCAATCAATGGATACTCTACTCATATTATAGCACAAGATATAAATGAAATAGATTAATTGCCTTTATTAATGTGAAACAAATAATGTATTCATACAATGAGTCTTATTGTATAATACAAAATACAAGAATCAAATGCCCTAAGAACTAGGGCACACCAACACCTGGAATGTCTCAAACACTTTGAAAACCGAACAGTCCTCGATCTAAAACCTTGAGAAAGGTCCTTCGAGTGATTAGAGAGTTTGGATGTGAGTGTGAGATTTACGAGAATCTATCATAGCTCTGATTAAAGACTCACGGTTGTAGTTTCACAACTATAGTCATACGGCTATATATTCCAGAGCCACTCGGTTGTAATATTACAGCTGCGTGACTCTAATTGGCAGTCAGATTGCTTCCGAAATAGCTAGCATTAGTATTTGATAGTAAGAAGAACTCCTTAATTAAGGGATTTAAGCCATGATTTTCTAGGTTTAGAAAGAAGGAGAAGGCAAAAGAACATAAGGATACAATAGGGAGAAAACATAACAAAGAAAGGGAAGAGAGATTGAAAAAATCATTAAGAGAGAAAACCAAAAGAGTGGAAAAACAGAAAACTAAGAGGGAAAAGTAAGAAACCAGAACAAAACACATACAACAGACTAGAAACACATTGAGAGTGAGTGTCTGGACATTTCATATTCATTCGGGACTGTTCTCGAGTTTTGTTCAAATTGATTCGAGGCTCGGGTTTGAGGATTTCAGGACATTTGTGAGGTTCTAAGCGACTTCCGACTTCTAAATCCAATTCCGATCATCAAACACACTGGAATATCAATAAGGTAAACTCTGAGAAGCCTTAAACTCATAATTATTTGTTTTGTGCTATGATTTTTCTGTTTTTTGCAAAATTTTCGAAACTATCTGTTTGATTACAGCCGTGCGGCTCTAACTAGAGCCGAGTGGCCATAATCCCTTAGAACAAAGCCGAGCGGCTATAACACTACAGCTGCACGGTTATGTTCTTCAGGGCAGAAACCTGAAACGCCCTAAATCGGCCAAAAGCAGTCAGTTTTCCCATTTTAATCATTCTGTTATGAACTATTTCAGTCCAATCATATCCATTACACTCAGAATTATGGTTTTCGGTTTTTCAATAACGTTGATGTGAGGTTTGGGTTTCATTGATTTCGATTTTTAGAATTCGGGGTTGTTCGATCCTAATCGGATCCACTGTCCAACTTTAGCAGACCTCCAAATTCCAAAAAAGTCTTAGAAATCTTTGAAATAAGTCAAAATAGTGATTTACAAAACAAAGAAAACCAATTTCAGGTTCTAGACACTACAGCCGCACGGCTGTAGTGGCTATATCTGTGCGGCTCTAACTAGAGTCGCACGACTATAGTTCCCAAAAGGAGGCAGAAGCATAGGACGACTCCCACGGACATCGTCTTGTGATGCTGTCTTCAGAATCAAACTATTTTTGGCGTGTTTACTGCTTTAGGCCTTAGATGGATGTTGGAATTAGGAAACCCACAAGAACGGAACCCCGAGTTCCGGGATATTCGACCCACTGAAATAAAGAAATTTACATGTAATTGAGCCAAACCATTTTCAAAAATGTTTTCAAGCATAAAAACCTACAGGGCATTTCTAAAACAGTTTTCCAAGTCTAATCAAGTAAGTCGCTTGGACTTCTCGATTACCCCCTAAATGCATGCTCCCATTTCCTGAAATCCCCCGTTCTGTCCTACTATGAAACTTATGTGTATTTATGATATAATTGTGCTAACCCATTTGTTTTACAG
Source organism: Euphorbia tirucalli (assembly GCA_039660915.1). Classification (NCBI taxonomy): domain Eukaryota; kingdom Viridiplantae; phylum Streptophyta; class Magnoliopsida; order Malpighiales; family Euphorbiaceae; genus Euphorbia; species Euphorbia tirucalli. The sequence goes on from CM077639.1 coordinate 23,421,330, forward strand.
CTTTTATTTTTCTTCTTATTTTTATTTTGGATGTCTTTTATAGATCAACTCATGTATCCTAGGCGATTGTAATTTTTTTAGATATTCGTGTATCTAAGCGGTTGTATTGGTGAGGATGAGAGTTTTTGTCTTTTTTGGTTGTAATAAGCGGCCTCTATTCTTTTTGGTTTGGTTTGGATGTATGGTTTATTTTTTTGCACTTTAATTTTATGTTATTTATTTCTGTCATCTGAATTAGCATGGGCTAACAATAAAACATAAAATGGGTAGGGAATAAGTGAGCAAAATATTATCACATGAACTTATAAAGGAATACAAGTGCGAGGTTGAATAGGTAAGTTGCTCAAACCATAAATCTCTGGATTAGGTACGGTAGTCTACGTTCGGTAGGGAGCTGTACCGGAATTTCCTGGATGAGCTGATCCGGGGGGCGACTCTGTCACTGATCCCGAAATTTAGATTTCAAGATCTTTTAAGTAATAAAAAAAGATTTTCTAAAATGTAAAAACTAGTTTTCCCAAAACTCACATGCAAAGAAAAGTTTTTCTACAAAAGGATTTCCAAACAAATCAATGGTTTTCCTAAGCAAGATACAATCCCGTTTTCTGTTTAAACAACATTAAACAAATCAGTTCTTCTTTTTCCCTGGTTCGCTTCACTGTGTTTTGCTTTCCAAAAAGGTCATCCGCTCACACACTATTTGATATATTAAATACATCCAAAATAAAATTAAAAAAAGTAAAAGCTGTAAAACAAACGGTTAACACGATTATCTCACAAACACAATTAGGACTCATAACAGGATAAAATGGAAAATTTCAGGAAATGGGAGCATACAGTTAGGGGGTAACCGAGAAATGCGGGTGACTTACTCGTTTAGACCTGGAAAACCATTTTAGAAATGCTCTATAGGTTTTTTTATTCTCGAAAACAATTTTGGAAAATAGTTTGGCTCAATTACATACAAATTTCTCCTTTTTAATGAGTCAATTATCCCTCAACTTGGGGTTTTGTTTGTAAGGATTCCTGATTCCAACATTTATCTAAGGTATAAAGTTGTAACGTCAAAAATAATTTTGAATTTGAAGCTGAAGATAGCATCACGTGACGAAATCCGTAAGAACCATCCTGAGATTCTGCCTCAACATCTATAGCCTTGCGGCTCTAGTTAGAGCACGTGGCTATAGCCACTACAACCGTGCGGCTGTAGTGTATAGAACTCGAATTGGTTTTCTTTGTTTTTGTAAATCTCTGTTTTGAATCCTTTCGATGATTTCTAAAGATTTTGGGGAATCTGGAGGTCCAATAAAGCTAAACTAAGGATCCGATTTGGATTGAACAACCTTGGATTCCAAATATTGAAATCAACAAAACCTAAATCTCACATCAACGTCATCAGAAATCTGAAAACCATAATTTTGAATATAACAGATGTGATTTGACCGAATTCAATCATAAAAGGTTGTTTAAATTGGAAAAGCGGTGATATTCGGTCATTTTAGGGCATTTCGGGTTTTTGTCCTGAAGAACACAGCTGTGCGGCTGTAGACGTACAGCCGCGCAGCTATAGTTCAGCTGTGCGGCTATAGACGTACAGCCGCACAGCTCTGTTCTAAGGAACTATAGCTGCTTGGCTCTAGTTAGAGCCACACGGCTATAGCTGCATAGACAGTTTTCTAGATTTTCACAAAACTCAAAACACACAAAGCATAAATCATCAAATTTTGGGTTTAAGGCCTCTCAGAGTTTACCTTTTTTGTGTTCCAGTGTATTTGATGACCGAAAATGGATTTGAACGTCAGAATGCGCTTAGAATCCTATGAAAGTCCTGAAACTTCAAACACAAACCGATACGAACAAACCCGAAATCAAACTGAACGAATAAGAAACGCCTAGAAACTTTCATTCATAGTGTTCCCCAAGTGTTTATATCCCATTTCTCTCTTTTTCTTTCACTTTCTCTTAGTTTTTCATACTTTTCCTTACTTTCTCTCTCTAAACTCTCCTCTTCTCTCCCTAGAAAATTCAGAATCGAGCCTCCAACCTCCTCTCTCATTGATTTTTCTAACCCTAATACTCTAACCATACTCCACTTATTGAATTAACTCCTTAAAATCCGGAAGTTTGTTGGCTAAGCTTAAAGGGAAAGGAAATTGGAAAACTTTTGAAATAGGGTCTATAGCCTGTGAGCACGGGTTTTCCCTACCTCTATAATGAGAATCCTATGTTACCTGTTAGACAGACCAATGTGAGTGAGATTTGGGAATGAGCGGAATGACACCCGGAATGTTCTCAAACAATCCAAAAAAACAGAACGGTCCTCGATCCAAAACCCCGTGAAAGATCCTTCGAGTGCTTAGAAAGCTTAGACGTGAAGATAAGACTTAGGAAAAACCATGGTAGCCCTAGTTAGAGTTGCATGGCTATAGTTTAACAACCATAGTTGTGCAGCTATAACACTAGAGTAGCGCGGCTATAGACCTTATTTCAGAAGTTTTCCAATTTCCTTTCCCCTTAAGCTTAGCCAATAAACTTCTAGATTTCAAGGAGTTAATTCAGTAAGGGAGCATGGTTCGAGTATTAAGGTTAGAAAAATCAGTGAGAGATGGGGCTGGAGGCTAGATTCTGTAAAATTGAGGGAAAGTGAAAGAAAAAGAGAGAAAAGGGATAGAAACACTTGGGGAACACTGAGAACAAGAGTTTCTGGGCATTTCTCATTCATTCGGTTTGATTCCGGGTTTATTTAGATTGGCTTGAGGTTCGTGTTCAAAGTTTTAGGATGTTGGTGGGATTCGAAGCATATTCCGATCATCAAATACACTGGAACACAAAAAAGGTAAACTCTGAGAGGCCTTAAATCCAAAAGTTGATGATTTATGCTTGCGTTTTTGAGTTTTGTGAAAATTTGGAAAACTATCTATGTAGCTATATCCGTGCAGCTCTAACTAGAGCTAAGCAGCTATAGTTCCTTAGAACAGAGCCCCGAGGCTGTACGTCTATAGCCGCACGATTTTGTTCTTCAGGACAGAAATCCGAAATGCCCTAAAATGACCGAATATTGCCAGTTTTCCAATTTAAACAACCTTTTATGATTGAATTCAGTCAAATCGCATCTGTTATATTCAAAAATTGTGATTTTTAGATTACTGATAATGTTAATGCGAGATTTAGGTTTCGTTGATTTTGATTTTTGGAATCCGGAGTTGTTCGATCCAAATCGAATCCTTGTTTCAGCTTTAGCGGACTTCCAGATTCCTTAAAATCCTCAGAAATCATTGAAATGATTCAAAACAGAGATTTACCAAAAAAAAAAAAACAATTTTGGTTCTGTACACGACAGCCACACGGCTATCATGGCTATAGCCGCAAGGCTATAGTTGTTGAGGCAGAATCTAAGGATGATTCTTACGGATTTCGTCGCGTGATGCTGTCTTCAGCTTTAAATTCAGAATTATTTTTGATGTGTTTACAGCTTTATACCTTAGATGAATATTGGAATTAGAAACCCTTCATGAATGGAACCCTGAGTTCCGGGAGAACCGACTCACTAAAAAGGAGTAATTTGCATCTAATTGAGCCAAACTATTTTCCAAAATTGTTTTCGAGCACAAAAAACCTATAGGGCATTTCTAAAACAGTTTTCCAAGTCTAAACGAGTAAGTCGCTCGGATTCCTCAGTTACCCCCTAAATATATGCTCCCGTTTCCTGAAATTCCCCATTCTGTCCTGTTATGAGTCCTACTTGTGTTTGTGATATAATCGTGCTAACTGTTTGTTTTACAGCTTTTATTTTTTTATTTTATTTTAGATGTATTTAATAGATCGAATAGTGTATTCTAGGCAATTGTACTTTTTATTGATTTTCGTATATCTAGGTGGTTGTAAGGTGAGGATGACAGTTTTTATCTTTTATTCGATTTGGTTATAATAAGCGGCCTCTATTCTTTTATTTTGGATGTATGGCTTACCTTTCCGCATTTTATTTTTATGCTATTTATTTATGTCATCTGAATGAGCATTGGCTAATAATGAAAGATAAAATGGGTAGAGAATAAGTGAGCATAATATGGTACTATGAACTATTAAATGAAAACAAGCTTGAGGTTGGAAAGTTAAGTTGCTCGAACCCTGAATCTCTGGATCAGGCATGGCAGCCTACACTTGGTAGGGAGCTGCAACGGAATTTCCTGGATGAGCTGATCCGGGAGGGTACTTTATCAATGATCTCAAAATTTGGGTTTCGAGGTGTTTAAGTTAATAAAACGGGATTTTCTAAAATGTAAAACCAGTTTTCCCAAAACTCACATTCTAAATGATGTTTCCTAAAAAAGTGATTTCAAATCAAACGAATGGTTTTCTTTAAACAGATTCAAAACCTTTTTTCCACCAAATATCATTAAAAAAACCTCTTTCTCCTCGGTTCGCTTCACAGCGTTCCGAATGGTCGTCCGCTCACACACGACATATTTTCATAGTGTAATTCTTATAATTATTTTAAGAAGAGTATTGCCTTTATTTATAATTATATTTATATATATATCCAATTGTGGTTTAAATACATGTTATGGACATGCAACCTGGTGAGCGGTATCAGGACCTTGTACACATAGGTACTATCGGGCTTATGGAATATAAGTATGAGATTGATGATGTGGATTGTGGATAAGCTCGGTTGAGTTATTCTCAGGCTATATGATATTATGGAATTGAAATTAAGTGAGGCTGGGTATGGGTTCGGTTGAGTTATTCTCGGTCCCCCAGTCATTAGATGTAAGAGAGCCGGATGGCTATGTAGGTTATTCGATATTTTGGGTATTATTTGATATGTTGGGTATTAAGGTTTAGGGTCTATAACGTATGGAAACCACTTTTTGATAATTGATTTATTATCTGATTTATTGAAATCATGCGTATGAATGCTTGTATGATATATATGTATATACATACATAAAGTATTATGTGATTTGATGAATGCTAAATTACTCATGCATTGCATATAATTAATTCACTATCAGAGGTCTAACTCCTTAAATTTTTCAGGTAGCTAGAAGCGAGTTGCAGCCCAAGATCTTCCTTCGGGCAGCACATTTAGCCTTATTATGTAGATTATTATTAATCACATTTAATGTATTAAATTCTAGACCGTAGTACCACATTAAGGATTATATTTCAAGTTGTGTATGTGAAAGGGATTTAATGTGACAAGTATGATGGATTTAATTATTATATAATTGAGTATTTAATTTTGATAGTGGTTTTAAGGCTTGCTACGGGTTCCGGTGGCAATATGCTTACCCGTTCCCTAGCGCCTGTCACTGTTCGGGGGATAGGTCATAACAAAGTTAGTATCAAAGCTTAGGTTAAAGATTTTCTGACTTAGTAACCTTGTATTATGGAGTTAGGATTTGAACTCGTCTTTGACATTCTCCTCATAGTTAGAAATCAGCTTACCATAAGAGTCTTGTTATTTCTAATATCTATTCTTGATTTCAGAATGAGGCGATCAAGAGCTCTAAGACCATCTGATGAACCAGAAATAGAGGATTCGGGTGATGAGAATTTTGAGCATCATGAAGGTAGTGATTTACCACCACCACTACTGCCTCCGCCCCTTTGAAGAGGCAGAGGCAGACCTGAAAGGCAAGGAAATTTGGAGGATGAATAAGTAGAACGTCTATATAATGTGCAATAAAACCATTCACAATTTCCATAAGGTAGGTATGGAAGGCAAGGAAATTTGGAAGATGAACAAGTAGAGCATCTGCACACTGTGCAACAAAATCTTCCACAATTTCCATAAGGATTCAATTTTATCCAGTTCTTATCAGTGGAGAACTATGACAGTTCTAGTGGTATAGGTACAGTTGAAAGATTTGCTCGAATGAATCCTACTACATATGATGGTGTTGATGGGGATGCTATGGATTATCTTGATGAAGTTAAGAAGAATGCAAGATATTTGAAAACTAACGAATCTGAAACTATCCAGATGGCAGAATACTCTTTAAGAGGTGATGCAGAAGTCTGGTTCAAGGGTTTTGTTTTTCCTCAAATGAAAAATATGTCATGGGATGAATTCAAAGAGGTATTTAAAGAGGCTTTCATTCCATTTAGCTATAGTGAGGAGCAAAGGAGAAAATTTGTAACCTTTAGAAAGGATAGGAATATGTTTGTGAAATAGTTTCATCGACATTTCTAAGGTTAGGCAGATATGTTCCTAAAGTGATGGGAAATGAAAGGATTAAGTGTTCTACTTTCATTTCAGGATTGAGAGAATAATATACTTCTTTGCATGCTTTCTCAACAATGAAAGGATGCACTTTTTCTCAATTGGTTGATGCTGCAAAATGAATGGAGCTTGATTTTAATCAAGCAAATTTGATTTCTCATTCTATTCAAAATCCTAAGCCAAGGGATGGTGGTCAGTTTCCCCTACAATGCGTAACACAGGCAATTTTCATATGGGAAGTGCACAGCCTTCTAATCAGAAGACAAGATTTCACAAGAAGGGGTGCCATAGTCAAAGACGTGGTAGAGGTTTCTACCAATATAGTAGTGGACAAAGCTATAGTTCTAGTCATAGTAATTCTACATCGGGTTCTAGTGCTTATGTTAATTGTGTTAGAAATCATTAGGGTCCTTGTTATGTTGCTCCTGGCAGTTGTTTTAGATGCGGGCAGCCTGGACATTTTGCTAGACATTTTCCACAACTGGGATTTCAGCCAACTTCTTCTCAAGGGTTTCATCCAATGCAATAAGGCCTAACTTTCAGATGCAGTAGGGAAATTTCTCTTCACCATCACAATTTCAGCATATACCTGTATGTGGCAGGGTCAATCGAGTTGTTCTAAAGGTAGAGGTAGGGGAGGAGGAAGGAATCCTCAAACTGGACAAGGACAAGTAAGGGTGTTCACTCTCACTCCACAGGATGCTCAAACTTTAACTGTTGTGGTTTCAGGTACTATTCTTGTATGTTATATGGATGCTAAAGTAAATTTGGATCCTGGTGCCACATATTCTTTCATTTCTCCTTGTTTTGCTATGAAAATAAGTAGAATTCTTGAAATGTTAAAGTGTTCTTTATCTGTGACTACACCACTACATAAGTTAGTAGAAACACAACTTATATTTCCTTCTTGTCCTGTAACCACTTAGGGAAGAGATTTATTAGCGGATTTAGTTCTACTTGACATGATTGATTTTGATGTTATCTTAGGAATGGATTGGTTGTACTAAGACTTTGCTAGTTTGGATTGTCAAAGGAAAGTGGCAAGGTTCAGTGTGCCAGGAGATGTAGAATTTGAATTCCAAGGTGATAAATTAATATCTTCTTCAAATTTGATATCAGCTATAACAGCTAGAAAGTTTTTGCACAAAGGATATCAAGGGTATTTGGCCTTTGTTAAGGATACAACCATCAATGAAGGCAATATTATGAATGTTCCTATTGTAAATGAATTTCCTAATCTATTTCCCAAAGAATTACTGTAAGCGTCGGGTTTTCCTGACCTCTATGATGAGAATTCTTGTATTACCTGTGGAGCAGACGGACTTGAATCAGACTTGAAAACGACTGGAATGTCGCCCGGAGTGTCTCAAACGTCCTGAAAACCAAGCTATCCGTGATCCGAAACCCCCGAGAAGGTCTCCCAAGTGATTTCTAGGGTTAGGGTGTGTGTCGAATTTTCGAGAATTTTGCCCCAACTCTAGTGGTGAGCCAAGTTGCTCTGTAAAGCAGAGCAACTTGGCTCGGTAGAAAAGTAGTTGGGCGAAAAATTAGAGAATTCAGACAGCCATTTAATGTTTGAAATGATATGTGAGAGGAGCGCATAAAAAGAAAAGAAAATCAAATCAAGGGGGGGAGACTTTTCAATCTTAGGCAGCGAGTTGGAAAAAACAGAGAAAAAGAAAAAGAAAGGAAAAGGAGAGAAAGAGACCGAGAACTTAAGGCTCAGAAACACAAAGGATAAGACTTAAAACCAATCTCAAAACACTAATAGGAAGTTCCTTAACCATTGCACATTGATTCGGGATCGTTTCGGATTCGTTTCGGGTTGCTTCGGATTGTTTTGGTTTTCGGCCGGTTAAGCTTCCAGGGCAAGTTTCAAGCTTTCAATCCGTTTCTTGACGTTCAAAGCATCAAAACAATATCAAGGTAAACTCTGAGAGGCCTTAAACATGTTTGCATTGTCTTTTCTATGCATTTTCTTCGTTTTTGCAATTTTCGGAACCGGACTTTCCCGAATAGAGCCTGATACCCAGAGTCGCATGGCTCTGTTCTATAGGGGACAGATTCCTGACTTGTCCCGATCGGCCGAAAATAGTCCGTTTTCCATTTTGTGCATTTTGTTGTGATCGATTTTGGCTCAAATTCGTCCGTATGTGGTAAAGTTTTGGTTTTTGGATTTCTGTACGTACGGATATTAGCGTTTTCAGTTTTTTTTTTTTTTGGTTTTATTTTCTAAGTTTCGGGGTTATTTTATCCAAATCGGATCTGTAGTCCAGCTTTAGTGGACCCCCGAATCCTATAAAATCCCCGGAAAATATCAAAAACGAGTAAAATGGTATTTTCACAAATGTTTTTGGTGTGTTTATTGTTTTTGGACCCTAGATGGATGTTGGAATTAGGAACCCGTACGAACGGAACCCTGGATTCCGGGATAACAGACCCACAAAAAATGGAAATTTGCATGTAATCGAGTCAATTGTTTTCCAAAAAATGATTTTTCAGCATAAAAATTACAGGGCGTTTCAAAACCCTTTTCCAGGTCTAACTGGTCCGACCGGTCGGGTCGACCTGGTTACACCCTAAGTGCATGTCCCCGTTTCCTAAATTTCCAACTCTGTCCTATTTGAGTCCTATCTGTGTGTGCAATATAAATTGTTCTAACCGTCTATTTTACAGCATTTATTTTCATTTTTTATGTAATTGATAGATTTCGTGTATATTTTAGGCGGTTGTAATTTTTAGATCCTCGTGTACTTAGACAATTGTAACGTGAGGACGAGGGTTTTTATCTTTTATTCGATTGGGTTGTATAATCGGCCTCTACTATTTTCTTGTACATTTTGGATGTATGCTTTATTTTTCTGTAATTTATTTTATGCATCTTGCTTTAGCATCGGCTGATTAAAATAAACATAAATTGGGCTTAGAGAAAGATAACAAAGCAAATTAAATATGGTAATATAAATTGTGAAGTCAAAGCAAGCTAGAGGTTAAGTAAGTCACTTGCCCGAACCTAAATCTCTGGACTAGGTACAGTAGTCTGCCCTCGGTAAGGAGATGTACCGGAATTTCCCGGATGAGCTGATCTGGGTGGCGACTCTATCACTGATATCGAGATTTAAGTTTTGAGGTCTTTAAGTTAAAATGGGGAAATGTTTTCTACAAAGGAATCTTCAAATCAAATCAATGGTTTTTCCTAACTCAAGATAAACAAAACCCGTTTTCCAAAATCAAATGAAAAGAAAACATTTTTCTTTTCCCCGATTCGCTTCGCCGCGTACCACCTTTTAAAAAGGTTGTCCGCTCATAGTGGCGACTCTGCTGGGGATATGGTTTCTTAAAAAAGTTTTCACAAAAACTTAAGGAACTTAGGCAACTACCGAAATATAACCTCGCTTGCAGTCACTTCACTAGTTCATATTACCTTATTTGTTTGCACCTTGCATATCATGACATTTTCTTCTTCTTAATCCCTCCAACACACAAACTAGCCTCGGTTTACCCAAGAAGGTGGGCTACCTCTTCCGCCAGAATTGGAGACACCTGACAGGGTAAACCACTCATAGCACCGCATGACTTTATATCGTGTTCTACGGTAAGGAAGTTTATATTCGCTATGGGAACCTATACGACCCTTGGTTTTGACTTTGGCCCACATGTAATGGCTTAGCAACTTCTCCAGGATTACTAAAACTTAAATTCAAAATGAACATTAACTGTGTGCCTTTGGCATCCCCCGTTGATGCCAAAGAGACTCAACACCTAGGAAGAATGCAAGACCAATCGAAAGGAGAAATAAGGTCGGAAGGGAGTGCATATTTTCGTGTGTGTGCTAACATTTGTTCCGTGGTGTTTTCTACTTTGACTTTTCACGAATCATCAAACATGCATAGCTTTTCGTGCGCCATGCTAACCATATCTTTATGCAGCCATTTTCGATCATTGACATATGTGTGACACTAATCACATTTTCGTGCAGCCACGACATTTTGTTTGTGTACCATTTACATCTTGTGTGCAACATTTCCATAAAGCATACACGACATCATCCCATGTGTCATGCATCTTGACCACATCTTCGTGCAGCCACGATTTTTGTTTATATGCCATTTACATCTCGTGTGCAACATTTCCACAAAGCATACACGACATCATCCCGTGTGTCATGCATTTTTTACCACATCTTCGTGAAGCCATTTGCATTTTCGTGTGATGTACACATTCATGTCATATCATCCCATCTAATACAAGGATGATTCCAAGTGTGCCCTTCACGATCATTTCATTCCATGACATATCGGGTACCCCAAAACTACCCGTGTTACGCCTGTGTACCGGATTGCAATCGGCCATTTCACAAACACCATGTCACTCAATACAAGGCCATAATGGTCCTAAGTCTACTTCCATGTGGTTGTTCACATGATGCATTACATGACATCACATTCATCATAGGTATCCCGGTGATGCCGAAGTCTTATTTGCACATTATGGTTCACATCAACCCATTTCATAACATCATGAAATCATTCAAGGTACTCCCCAAGTACCAGATTAATGCACATATAGGGGCATTTCATGGTATTATCAAATCATGCAAGGCGTTCCATGAACGCCGAACCTCTATCCGTGTCTCGAGTTGCACGCGACTCTTCTGTAACATCATTTCATATCACATGCCTCAAAAGCATCAGAACTCTGTCCGTGGGGTAGTTCCCATGCGACCATTCCATTTCATGTCATTGACTTATAAAGCGTTGAAACTCTGCCAGTGTGTCGATACACATGTAGCTATCTCACGACAATTCATTAGGTGCCCCGAAAGCACCGAACCTCTGCCCGTGTGGCAGTCCACACGCGGTCTTCTTTGCATTGTTTTTGCATAGCATTGGGTACCCTTGGAACGTCCAAAATCAAAAGAATACAAATAAAAGGAAGTCATCCTTATTACCTCACAATGTACATCTCATTCATCTATCAAACATTTAAATGCACCACAAGCATTAAAAATCTTCATCTCATGCACTGATTTGGTATCCTTTGTGCGTATGTCCCGGTCAATGCTAACAGGTGGTTTTATCAGGGGAGAAAGGGAAAGAGACTCGAGAATGGCTGGCCTAGTGAACTTCAACACTATAATAGATGTCATAGATGATTATGTCGCTTCATCACGGTTTCGAAAGGCAGTCAGGGAAGAGGCAGTGACAATGCTGAAGGAGATGCTAGGAGGTGATCTTGACAGGGTAGAAAAACTGACGGCAAGGTGCACTGAATTGGAGGCATGTGTGACAGAGCTCGAAGAAAAATAAATGGACTGACCAGTGAAGTGGAATTGAAGGTACCCCTCAACGCCAATACTTACCTTGTTATGCGACACACCAGGGATCCACTCCCCTAGGGTCACGGAAAAGGCATATCTCCATGGCCTATTTCGTTGAGCAAATTATTTGCCAAATGTAGAAAGGAGGGATTATTGTGAGCGGACGACCTAAAAAGCGGGACGTGGCGAAGCTAACCGGGGGTTTTTGAAAACAGGTTTTGTGATTTTTTGGGAAAAACGGGTTTTGTTTATCTTACTTTAGGAAAAATCGTTTATTTACTTTAGGAAAAATCATTTATTTTTTTTGAAACTCGTTTTATAGAAAACATTTTCCCGTTTTATTACTTAAAGACCTCGAAATCTAAATTTCAATATCAGTAACAGAGTCGCCACCCGAATCAACTCATCTGGGAAATTCCAGTACAGCTCCCTACTGAGCGCAGACTACTGTACTTAATCTAGAGATTTAGGGTTTGGGCAACTTACCTACTTAACCTCAAGCTTGTATTTAGTTTATAATTTATATTACCCTATTTATTCAATTTATTATCTTTCTCTAACCCAATTTCGCTTAATTTTACTAGCCCGTGCTCAAGCAAAATGTAGAAAATAAATTGCAGAAAAATAAAGCGTACATCTGAAATATACAAGAAAATAGTAGAGGCCGATTATACAACCCAATCGAATAAAAGATAAAAACCCTCATCCTCACTTTACAATCGCCTAAGTACATGAGGATATAAAAGTTACAGCTACCTAAAAATACACTAAATCTATTAATCACATAAAAAAATGAAAATAAAAGAAAGATAAATGCTACAAAATATACGGTTAGCACAGTTTATATTATGAACATAGATAGGACTCACAGCAGGACAGAATTGGGATTTTTAGGAGCGGGGGCATGCATTCACCCGACCGATCGGACTGGTTAGACCTAGAAAACGGTTTTGAAACGCCCTGTAAATTTTGGTACTAGAAAACAATTTTTGGAAACCATTTGGCTCGGTTTCATGTAAATTTCCACTTTTATGGGTCTGTTATCCCGGAACTCGGGGTTCCGTTTGTGTGGGTTTTCCTAGTTTTTACAAGCATCTAGGGTCTAAAAAGCAAAAAACACACCAAAAATATTTGCGAAAACATTGTTTCGATTGTTCTTAATATTTCCCGGGACTTCGTAGGATTCAGGGGTCCACTAATGCTGAACTGTAGATCCAATTTGGATAAAATAACCTGGAAACTCAGAAAATGAAACCCCGGATAAACTGAAAACCCCAATATCCGTACGTACAGAAATCCAAAAGCCAAAATATTACAACATATAGATGAATTGGGCTGAAAATGATCACAACAGAATGCTTAAAATGGAAAACGGACTGTTTTCGGCCAATCGGGACAAACCGGGAATCTTTCCCTGCAGAACAGAGCCGGGCAGCTCTAGATACCAGAGCCGGCCGGCTCTGTTCATCATGAACATAGCTATGCGACTGTGTTCATGAGGAACACAGCCGTGCGGCTCTATTCGGGCAATCCAATTTTGAAAGTTGTAAAATGAAGAAAACGCACAGGAAAAGCAATGCAAACAGGTTTAAGGCCTCTTAGAGTTTACCTTGATGTTGTTTTGATGCTTTGAACGTCAAGAAACGGATTGAAAGCTTGAAATGTGTTCTGGAAACTCAACCGGCCGAAAACCATGATGATCCGAAACAAGCCGAAAAGAATCCGAAATGATCCCTAATCAGTGAGCAAAGGTTGTGGGATTTTTTGTGAATGTTTGGAAATTAATATTAGGTCTTGGCTTCGGTGTCTGGGTCTCCTCTAGCCCATGGTTTCTATCTCTCTTTTTCTGCTTTTCTTTCTCTCTGTCTTTCTTTTTTTCTAAGGACCCAAAAGAAGCTCCCCTCCTCCTCTGATTTCTCCTCTTTTCTTTTATATCTCTCTCTCACACTTATTTCCATCAATCAATCTGCCGCCTAACTTCTGAAATTTGCCCACTTTTTTTTCTATCAAGAAAGTTGCTCTACTTTGCAGAGCAACTTGTCTTGACCACCAGAGTCGTACGGCTCTAGTTTGTACCAGAGCCGTACGGCTCTAGTCTGAAGTCGTATGGTTCTAACAAGAGCTGGGGCGAAATTTCAAAAATCGGACGTGCGCCCTAAACCATAGAAATCACTCGGAAGACCTTTTCAGGGATTTCGGATCATGGATAGCTTGGTTTTCAAGATGTTTGAGATACTCCGGGCAACATTCTGGTCGTTTTCAAGTCTAATTCGAGTCCGTCCGTTCCACAGGTAACAAAGGAGCTCTCATCATAGAGGTCGGGAAAAAAACCCATGCTCACAGGCTGCCCCTTGTGGGACCAAAGTCGGCTCATGTTCGACTGGGAAGCCTAGATCGAGTTTGGTCTCGCGACTGGGAACGCGGTGAGAAAAGAAAATAAACATACCTGACGACCCTTGATGGGGACACCGGTCTTTGGTTCCAAGTCGACTCTCTACGGTGGAGTGCGTCCGTAATGTCAACTCACTGCAGTGGAGTGTGCTCGATAAGATAATTCAATTCTTCTCCGTGTGGTGGAGCACCGAATACGACTGATTTTCCTCCCCTATGTGGTGAAGAGGTTGAAATGGCTATTCTTCCCTTCCTATGTGGTGAAAAGGTTGAACAAAATGCGCTGTCCCTCCTATGTGGTAAAGAGGCAGTACGGACTAAAACATTCTTCAATAGACATTCCTTCCTCTTCCATGCGGCGAAGAGGTCAAAATAACTGTTCTCCCTTTCCTATGTGGTGAAATGTTCGAACAAAATGTGTTGTCCCTCCTATGTGGTGAAGAGGCAGCATAAACTGTAGCTTGGTCTTCAATAGGCATTTCTTCCTTTTTCATATGGCGAAGAGGTTGAAATAACTGCTCTTCCTTTCCTATGTGATGAAAAGGTCGAACAGTGGCTCCGTGTCGACTCTTTATGGTGGAGTGTGCTCTTAATGTCGACTCACTATGGTGGAGTGTGCCCGTAATGTCGACTCACTGTGGTGGAGTGTGCCCACCTAATACGATTGATTCTCCTCCCCTACATGGTGAAGAGGTTGAAATGGCTATTCTTCCCTTCCTATGTGGTGGAGAGGCAGTACAGACTGGAACATTCTTCAATAGACATTTCTTCCTCTTTCATATGGCGAAAAGGTCGAAATAACTGTTCTCCCTTTCCTATATGGTGAAAAGGCCGAACAAAATGTGCTATCCCTCCTATGTGGTGAAGAGGCAGCATGAACTGTAGCTTGGTCTTTAATAGGCATTTCTTCCTCTTCCATGTGGCGAAGAGGTTGAAATAACTGCTCTTCCTTTCCTATATGATGAAAAGGTCGAACAGGTTGAGCTTCCTCTCCGAGCATCCCCACTGGGGATGCTGGCTGTGGCTCCGTATCGACTCTCTGTGGTGGAGTGTGCCTGTAATGTCGACTCACTGTGGTGGAGTGTGCCCGTAATGTCGACTCACTTGGTGGAGTATGCTCGTAATGTTGACTCACTGTGGTGGAGTGTGCCTGTAATGTCGAGTCACTGTGGTGGAGTGTGCCCGTAAAAAATTTAATTCTTCTCCATATGGTGGAGTGACCGAAAAGATGGAACCTTCTTCTCTGTGCGGTGGAGTGACATGAAAAGATTGATACTAGAACACGTATTTATTCCTTGATTGACACTTTGGAAACAAAATTTTTACCACTTCGATCAAGAATAAATACGGCTGAGTTGTTTTGCCCCCAGAACCTGTGAAAGGCAAGAAATACCCTTCTCTAGATTATATTGGTGTGAACAAAAATTTTGGTAATTAGGGAAGTTTTCATACCTGAGATTTGGAGCCGTAGGGCTCTGATTTGCACACTATGACTCTAAGGGTGCCCCTGGATTAAATCATTTCCGCTTTAGGAAGGATCCTGACTCGGGTCGACCCAACGATAGCAATGAATGCCTAAACAAAATTGGATGCAAGAGCACATATTTATTCCTTGATCGATAATTTTGGAAAAAAAATTTTTGCCCCTTCGATCAAGAATAAATACAACTGAGTTGTTTTGCCCCCAGAACCTGTAAAAGGCAAGAAATATCCTTCTCAGGATTATATTGGCGTGAACAAAAATTTTGGTAATTGGGGAAGTTTTCATACCTAAGATTTGGAGTCGTAGGGCTCTGATTTGCATGCTATGACTCTGAGGCTGCCCCTGGATTAAATCATTTCCGCTTTAGGAAGGATCCTGACTCAGGTCGACCCAACGATAGCAATGAATGCCTAAACAAAATTGGATGCAAGAGCATGTATTTATTCCTTGATCGATAATTTTGGAAATAAAAATTTTCGCCCTTTCGATTAAGAATAAATACGGCCAGATTTTTTATGCATGTATGCGTGCATGCGTGCATGATTCGAACGTATGGGTGTATGCGACATGACATTTATACTACCGTGCTTGGTATCTGTGCGAGCTGGGAAAGGGACTTGTGACTTCCTATGGTCTCCCGTGAGGATTGTCTCAGCTGAGGATTTTGACTCAGTGAGGATCATCTTTGTTGGGGGCTTTGCGGGGAACCTTGACTCATTTAGGTTTTCTGAGAAGTTGTCCGTGCTGGGGATTTTGTTTACCTTGAATCCCGTTCGCTCCGTCTGCCCAATTGAGACCGACGGATGTTTTCTCCCAGATTTGGGTGTGCTTCCAGGCCAAGCTCGTCCACTTTGGTACTCTCCAGACCTTTCTGATCAATAGTACTAGCGAGTTTGGCACATTAATACTATAGGCTTATTGCCCATTTTGTCAAGGGATGGCCCATTTGTCTGAGTAGGGGGAATGAGACTTAAACCTCGTATCATATATTGCATTCTACTGGTGACCCTGCTGGGGACGATATACTCAGGCCAGGAGTTGCCATCTATAACAGTAATTTCATTGGAGCCGTTGTGGGTTTGGATGCAATGGCCTACTAATGGGCGTTTATATGTAATGGCACGATGTATGTAATATGAACACCTAAGCGGAAAATCAAACATGCTTAATATCATTATGATGACATTAGAATGAATAAGATAGGGAGGTTAAAAAGTGACTCTGACTCTGAACGTCACTCTTTTCTTGTTACCAACACCTCCTTTCGGTTTTCCGTGCAGGAAATTTTCTTCTGGGTTTTTTTTTTGTTGGACTAAAAATTATGCAGGGGCACTCCAGCCGAGTAGCTTTCTTCACACTAGCTTGTCTTAGGATTGAAAAGTGCACCTCAATATATGTTCCCCGAGGGTGGAGAGAGGATTGTTTTTGACGATGTTTAGTGGCTTAGCTTTTACCTACCCCTAGTGTTAGGGGTTTGTGTTTGAGTATTTGGCTGTAAAACACTTCATTAGATCTAGTTCTTTGCCTGCCGCAACTTGTACATGGACATTTATATTCAATGGCATGACGCATGCATATTAAACACCAAAACAGAATATGAAACATCTATGACATGATGAATGTGAATGCATTAGGAAGATCCAACCCGTGGCTCTGGTTTGATCAATGCCCCTTCATGCTACCAATATGTCCTTTCAGTTTTCCATATCGGAAGGATTTTTTTTTTTATTTATTTATTTTTTTTATAAGTCAAGTCACCAGTGTATACAGCCAGACACTAAACGGAGTCGCCTCTGTAAGCAAACAACCTGAGATGGAACCAGTTAACCACTTAATTCTCCAAGGATCTGAAATGGTATTCATGTTTCCAATTCACCCCAGATTCCAGCTTATGCGCAGTCCCCGAAGATGGGTACAGCTTTCAGTCCTTTAAGGCGTGGCCGATTCAGAATGACTGAGTTAATTATGGTTTCCTTATGTCTGCCAACCACAATAGCCCCGTAGCAAATCACACCATCTTTAGGAGGTGAAAAGAACACTAGTAAGTAGTCACTTTGTTTACAGCTGAAGACTGAGTTCTTAAAATGGTTGGTAAATGCAACTTTCCCCTGAATATTAGCACATCAGGTTTTGCAAGTCTTTCTATTGATGGGGTCATCCCATTCATAATTATTGAAAGCTTTGTAAAATCTGGTTGCTCTAACACTATTGGTGAAGTTCATGGAAGCATAACCAAAATTTCCCCCAGTCTTGAAATCCATAGGCAAATAAAGGAAACCATAAGCAAACTTCCCTTTAGACTTATTCTTGTTTTCCTCCAGATAACGCCTGACCAGAATTTGCAGCAGATTGTGTCTTTGAAACTAATTTGGTAAATTTCTAATCATCAGGCTTGTTTTCCCACCAAGGTTAACATCAATCTCTTTTTACTTTGGATAGGGGAAAGAATCCCACCACTTGCCCTGAGCAGGGACTCACAGGGTCAGGTGACAGTCATCTACTCTCCTTATCGCATTTTGCTCAACAGAACCCCTTGTACCATCCCTTGTTGGGTTGAATGTTACTGGTGGATAATCATCCCTTTCACACTCAAATATTAACCTCTCAAAGTGCCTCACCAGTTCCTCTTTTCTCTGAGGCATAGCATAGGCTATCGTAGGGACTTTGTTGGATAAGAAAAGTGGTCATCTCTTGTTGTGAACTGCTCACTGAAGTTGGCACGCGGCTTTTGGGTTTGTGAAATTTACAAATGCATACCCTTTGTTCACATTGTTTTTGAAAACAAGAGGGAGGCATAAGAGATCAAAGGTTGACACTGATTTCTCATTGTTACTCTCATTCTCTTTCATGCAGTGCTCATCCAGGAGTTCCACCAATAGTCTACTGGCGTAACAGTAATTTTCAGCTCAATTGAAGCAGACTTATATTCGGATCCTCTCTTTGTCATGAAATCAAGACCTTTCCCACAATCTGCCCCGTGGCCTTTTTGGTGATGACATGAAGTGATATGGAAAAGCATTAGGGTTCAATTTCTTGTTAGGAGCCATTGATGGTAGAGAATGAGGTTTCACAGAATCAGTTCAAGAGAGAACATGAAAGGGGTGATTCATCAGACAAGTGTCATGCTTTGCAAGTAAATGGAAGAGAAAGGGTGTTAAAGGAGTGGAGAAAGGTAAAAAAGGGAGGTGCTTTGGGTTTGAAGACAGGAAAGTTCAAATCTTCCATAGAAAGGGTACAAAAATCTGATAGTGATGGAAAATTGGGAAGTGGTGGCACTCCAGTGTTAGATACGGTGGCCGCGCACGAGAGAGAAAGACTCTTCCATCTGTGCCAATCTTTTGGTTTTTTTTTAAGGACTAAATCCAAGCCATAGCCACTTGTTGGTTCTCCTGTTGCATTCAAATTCATGCATGTCTTGTGTGTTTAATATGCTTTTTGGATGAACAATGCATACAGAATGTCATGTACACATGAATGTCACATGAACAAGATAATATATGAACTACAACCAAGAGCTACATCAGGGTTTTCCCACATGATAGGTGATGAAGATGATGAAAGCCATTTGAATTCCCCACCAGTTGGAGATTTTGGTGAGTTTGGAATTTTAGCTCAAAGGTTTTGGCGTGGGGTACTTTCTTGGATAAGGAATTAGGCTTGGGGCTTCATTTTGGAGTTTGATTTTGAGTCTCAATAATAGCTCTCGACTTGGAATGGTTTGGGACCATGTGTGCTATTCAAATTGAAACTCTGAGGCAGGGCCAATAGCATCTTACAAGGATTGTTGATTTGGATCCGCAAATGACTCGGCTGAGGTGGTGCCATCATACTATTTAGTTATCTCACAAGCTCACCTTTCAAGAGAGAGTTTGGTCAGGACCAGATTCACTTTTAGGCTCCCTACGGTATTCAGATTGATGTCATGCATTTTGATATTATGCATATTGGATATGTCATTTTAGATGATCAAATGCATGCATAATGCCATGTATATGCAATCACCACACAAGTAAGAAGACAATGAACCATATAGCATTCAAAATGAATTCAATACACCTTACAAACAAAAATGAGTCCCCTAAAAAAAGGAAGCTTCTAAGGGTATTGATTTCATGACATTTGATTATTCCCCGACTGGTCACTATCTCAGTTTCAGTGTCATTGCCCCACTCTCATCAAACCAGACCTTATAGTTCTTCATCATATTCCTCTCCCTGATAAGTTTGAGGAACTTCCTTGGCAGTCTCCCTGATTGCCCCTACTCGCTTATTAGAGGTAGAAGGGGACCCTCAAATTTCCTTTCGTCAATTACCTTCTGGATCCTTCTTCGTAGAGCGACACATTCATTGGTCCAGTGGCCTGCTATCACATGATAGTTGTAGTAGTTAACCCTTTGTTCTGGTGTTGGCCCTACATATGGCTAGACACTCTACAGCAAACCCATCTTTCTGCATATGGCAAATAGCCTATTCATCGAGCGAGGCCCAAAGGATGTGATTTTTGCATTATTTTCGGGAGGCGGGTTCTGGATATGTCGCGGAATAGGGTCAGCGTTGGCACTGGTGCTAAGAGGTCCTTTTAGTTCTCCTTCACTGGTCAACCCCGGTAAGCCCAAGTTCTGGTGAGAGGGCCTTTCGAGGTGTCGAGAGTGAGTGTCAGCAATCTGGGCACTCCGCTCCCTGTTGGCATCAGCATTGGAGTCTGTGCTTGCCATGCCCCTTATTTTTCCTTCGAGCTCTGCCACCCATGCTTCCAGCTTAGTGCACCTTGTCGTCAGTCTCTCTACTTTGTCCAAATCATCCCCTAGCATTTCCCTCAACATCGTTGCCGCTTCCTCCTTGATTGCCTTTCGAAACTGCGATGAAGCGACGTAGTCCTCCATAACATCTGTCATAGTGTTGAAGTTCCTTGGATTGGCCATTCTCAAGATTCTTTCCCTTCCCCTGATAAGAACACTTGTTAGTGTAGACAGACGCACGCGTGGCAGATACCAAGCAGGGAATGATGTATGCATGGGTTTGTGATGTGATGTGCACATGTATGAATGGTGAGTTGCACATGTGATGCCATGTAATGCCATGTCATGTTATACGATTCTAGGCCAACCAAGTGCATACAAAGTCAAGAATGGGAATGTATAAATGTAATGAATGCTATTGGGGATGATGTATGCTAAAGTAAAGAGTGGCATATACATATACGTAACAGGGATAAAATAACACCCAGGGGTGTCCACGGATCGAAGCAAGATGTGACTTGCGAAGGAATTAAGATAGGGTGCATAATTATGCACTCAGGGCTAAAATGACACATGGGGGTATCCACGGATCGAAGCAAGATATGACTTGCAAAGGAATTGAGATAGGGTGCATAGTTATGCACCCGGGGCTAAAATAACACACGGGGGTGTCCACGGATCAAAGCAAGATATGACTTGTGAAGGAATTGAGATAGGGTACATAATTATGCACTCGGGGCTAAAATGACACACGGGGGTGTCCCCGGATCGAAGCAAGATATAACTTGCAAAGGAATTAAGATAACGTGCATAATTATTCACCCGAGGCTAAAATGACACATGGGGGAGTCCACGGATCGAAGCAAGATATGACTTGCAAAGGGAATTGTATGCTATGGATGCGTGTATACGTGTGGTGACCAAACACAATTTCCAGCGCTCAGTGAGTACCCTGGCTTTTCATGTATGAAATGGGATGAGACAAAAAATGGTGTGCTTGGCACGCCGATAGTGTTTCGGTGCTCGGGGAGCACCTTAGACTTTTATGTAATGAAATGATGTGAGATAGCGTGCTTGGCACGTGAGTCGAGTTTCGGCACTTCTGGAGTGCCTTGCGTTTATGTATGAATAAGATGTACGGTCATGGGTTGATGCGCTTAAATGATGTCAGACAAATGGAAAGATGAGCGAGGATGATTTTCTTTGGGTTATTATTTATTTTGGACATTTCGCTGATGCCCCAATGTTATATAAATGGTGATGCAAACAAGCCGCGTGTGATTCAGCATGCGAGCAGGGGTTAGGTGCCTTTGGGGAACCTAGTGGACGTCATGAAATGGTCATGTATGGCTGACCCACAGATAGAGCTTTGATGCTTTTGGGGCGCCTAATGTATGTTATGGAATGGTCGCGCGAGTGCCGACACACGGCAGAGTTCTAATGCTTTTGAGGCATTCGATATGGAATGATGTTATCGACAAGTCACGTGTAGCTCAATACATGGACAAAGATTCAGCATTCATGGAACACCTTACATGATTTGGTAATGTCATGGGATGCCCCTATATGTGTAGTAACTGGGCACTCATGGAGTACCCTGAATGATTCGATAATGTTATGAGCAATCCAATGTGAATCACAACACACAAGCAAGATCTTGGTATCCCTATGACACCAATGATGGATGGATGAGATGTTGTGCAATGTTTTTCATGTGACACCCCACACGAAATAGATCTAGGACTGTTGTGGTCTCCTAGTGAATGTTATGGTATAGGGGAATGGCCGAGTGCAAACCGAGGCACGGGCAAAACACAGGTGACTTTGGGACACTTGTTATGAAATGAAATGATGATGATGGGCACCCTTGGAACATGGAACATCCTTTATTAGGTGTAATGGAATGAAATGACATGAATGTATATGTCACACAGAATGCAGGTGGCTACAAGAAGATGTGGTTAGGATGTATGACACACAGGATGATGTTATGCGTGCAAGGAACATATGCATATGTCACACAAATAAAACATCATGGCTACACAAAGGCGTGGTTAGCACGTATGACACACAGGATGATGTTTTGTAGGCTTCATGGAAATGTCAACACACCATGTGTATATGGCACGCGAATAAAATATCATGACTGTATGAGGATGTGGTTATTGTCAATGCCGTGCAAATGTCGATGCCTTGAAAATGATTGCATAAAGGTGTGATTAGAATGACACATAGATGATTGTGCATGTTTGATGCTTCATGAATGAAAACAATAATGGGTGAGAGTTCTTCATTCCGGATGTTCCAAGAGTTCCCAATGTCATGCAAAAGAGAATGCAAATGAAGTCGTGCATGAGCTGACAAACGAATGGAGGTTCGGTGCTTTAGGGGCACCTAACTGGTGTTATGAAATGGTCATGTGTGTACCGAAACATGGACAGATGTTCGACGCTTTGTAGGTCAAAATGAAATGGCATGAAATGGTCACGTGGAAGCCATTCCTTGGACAGGGTTTTAATGCTTTTGGGGCATCTAATATGAAGTGA
Organism: Euphorbia tirucalli; assembly: GCA_039660915.1. NCBI lineage: Eukaryota > Viridiplantae > Streptophyta > Magnoliopsida > Malpighiales > Euphorbiaceae > Euphorbia > Euphorbia tirucalli. The sequence goes on from CM077639.1 coordinate 23,444,037, forward strand.
TGTTGCAAACAAGTCACATATATGCAGGGACACTGACAGAGGTTCGGAGTTCGTGGAACACCTTGCATGAATTGATAATGTCATGGAATGTTCCTATGTGCGTAAAAAATCAGCATTCGTGGAGCACCTCGAATGAGTTATCAATGTCATGAAACAAGTCCGATGTGGATTGTGACACACGATCAAGATTTTGGCATCACTGTGACACCAACAACAAATGGACATGAAATGGAGATAATATATTGTTATGTTGTTGTGCGACCTTACCACACAACCAGACCTAAAATCTTTGTGATTTTCTAGTGAATGGTATGATGTAGTGAATGACCAAGTACAAACATGTGCACAGGTTGACTACGGGTAGTTTTGGCTACCCGACATGGTATGAAATGAAATGATCATGGTAGGCATTCTTAGAACATCCCTTATTAAATGTAATGAAATGAAATGACATGAATGTGTATGTCACATAAAATGCAAGTGGCTGCAGAAAAATGTGGTTAGGATGCGTGACATACGGGATGATGTCGTGTATGCTTTATGGAAATGTTGGCACACGAGATGTATATATATGTCACACAAGTAAAATGTTATGGCTGTATGAAGATGTGGTTAGTTCAAATGCCACACATATCATATGTAAAAGATGGCTGCGCAAAATCGTGATTAGAAATAGCACGTGAATGATTATGCATTTTGGATGCTTTATGAAAAGGTAAAAAGAAAATCACCACAGAACAAACGCTAGCACACACAACAATATGCACTCCCTTCCAACCTTATTTCTCCTTTTGATTAGTCTCGCATTCTTCCTAGGTATTGGGTCTCTTTGGCATCAACGAGGAATACCAAAGGTGCATACTCAAATGTTCAATTTTAATTTTATGTTTTGGGAGTCCTAAAGGAAATTACTAAGCCATTACATGTGGGCCAAAGTTAAACCAAGGGACGTACAGTCTCCCGTAGCGAATATACACTTCCCAACCGTAGAACACGATGTAGGGTCATGCGGTGCTATGAGTGGTTCACCCCGTCGGGTGTCTCCAATCCTAGTGGTAGAGGTAGGCCACCTTCTTGGATAAACCGGGGCTAATCAGTGTATTTGAGGGGTTGAGACGAAGAAAATGTCATGATATGCAAAGGCATGAATAAATATGGTATTTACAATCGATAAATGAATACAAGCGGGGTTATATTTCAATAGTTGCCTAAGTTCCTTAAGTTTTTAAGCAAAACATTTTTAGGAAACTTTTCAAATCCCCAGCAGAGTCGCCATTTTGAGCGGACGACCTAAAAAGCGGGACGCGGTGAAGCGAACCAGGGGTTTTCGAAAACGGGTTTCATGATGTTTTTGGGAAAAACGGGTTTTGTTTATCTTGCTTTAGGAAAAATTGTTTATTTGTATTGAAACTCGTTTTGTAGAAAACATTTTCCCGTTTTATTACTTAAAAACCTCGAAACCTAAATTTCAAGATCAGTGACAGAGTCGCCACCCGGATCAGCTCATCCGGGAAATTCCGGTACAGCTCCCTACCAAGCGCAAACTACTGTACCTAATCCAGAGATTTAGGGTTCGGGCAACTTACCTACTTAACCTCAAGCTTGTATTTAGTTTATAATTTATATTATCATATTTATGCAATTTATTATCTTTCTCTAATCCAATTTCGCTTAATTTTACTACCCCGTGCTTAAGCAAAATGCAGAAAATAAATTGCAGAAAAATAAAGCGTACATCTGAATATACAAGAAAATAGTAGAGGCCGATTATACAACCCAATCGAATAAAAGATAAAAACCCTCATCCTCACTTTACAATCACCTAAGTACACGAGGATCTAAAAGTTACAGCCGCCTAAAAATACACTAAATCTATTAATTACATAAAAAAAATGAAAATAAAAGAAAGATAAATGCTGCAAAACAGACGATTAGCACAGTTTATATTATAAACATAGATAGGACTCACAGCAGGACAGAATTGGGATTTTTAGGAGCAGGGGCATGCATTCAGAAGGTAACCGGGTCGCCCCGACCGGTCAGACCGTTTAGACCTAGAAAACGGCTTTGAAACGCCTTGTAAATTTTTGTGCTGGAAAACAATTTTTAGAAACCATTTGGCTCGATTTCATGTAAATTTCCACTTTTGTGGGTCTCTTATCCCGGAACTCGGGGTTCTATTCGTGTGGGTTTTCCTAGTTTTTAAAAGCATCTAGGGTCTAAAAAGCAGTAAACACACCAAAAACATTTGCGAAAACATTGTTTCAATTGTTCTCAATATTTTCGGGGACTTCGTAGGATTCGTGGGTCTGCTAATGCTGGACTATAGATCCGATTTGGATAAAATAACCCCAAAACTCAGAAAATGAAACCCCGGATAAACTGAAAACCCCGCTATCCATGCGTACAGAAATCCAAAAGCCAAAATATTACAACATAAGGATGAATTTGGGCCGAAAATGATAACAACAGAATGCTTAAAATGGAAAACAAACTATTTTCGGCCGATCGGGACAAACGGGGAATCTATCCCTGCAGAACAGAGCTGGCCAGCTCTGTTCATCATGAACATAGCCGTGCGACTGTGTTCATGAGGAACACAACCGTGCGGCTCTATTCAGGTAATCCGATTCCAAAAGTTGTAAAATGAAGAAAACGCATAGGAAAAGCAATGCAAACAGGTTTAAGGCCTCTCAAAGTCTACCTTGATGTTGTTTTGATGCTTTGAATGTCAAGAAACGGATTGAAAGCTTGAAATGTGTTCTAGAAACTCAACCGGCCGAAAACCACGATGATCCGAAACAAGCCGAAAAGAATCTGAAACGATCCCCAATCAGTGAGCAAAGGTTGTGGGATTTGTTGTGAATGTTTGGAGATTGATATTAGGTCTTGGCTTTGGTGTCTGGGTCTCCTCTAGCCCATGGTTTATATCTCTCTTTTTCTGCTTTTCTTTCTCTCTGTCTTTCATTTTTTTCAGGACCCAAAAGAAGCTCCCCTCCTCCTCTGATTTCTCCTCTTTTCTTTTATATCTCTCTCTCACACTTATTTCCATCAATCAATCTGCCGCCTGACTTTTGAAATTTGCCCACTTTTTTTTTTCTTTCAAGCAAGTTGCTCTACCTTGTAGAGCAACTTGTCTTGACCACTAGAGCCGTACGGCTCTAGTTTATACTAGAGCTATGCGGCTCTAGTCTAGAGCCGCCCAGCTCTAGCTTAAAAGCTAGAGCGGTATGGTTCTAACAAGAGCCGGGGCGAAATTTTGAAAATCGGACGCGCGGCCTAAACCCTAGAAATCACTTGGAAGACCTTTTCAAGGATTTTGGATCGCGGATAGCTTGTTTTCAAGACGTTTGAGATACTCCGGGCAATATTCCAGTCATTTTCAAGTCCTATTCGAGTCCGTTCGTTCCACAGGTAACAAAGGAGCTCTCATCATAGAGGTCGGGAAAAAAACCCATGCTCACAACTACTGCAGAGTGTCAGGCCGTATGTAGAGCCGATGCTGAATCAAAAGAATAACTTCTGCAGCTATCATATGGTGACGGGTCACCAAACGAACATGTGTTTTGATTTAGGAAAGGAGATCTAGAAGCTAGTCGACGAAGGAAAATTGAGGGTCCCATCTACCTCTAATAAGTGACTAGGGGCAAGCAGAGAGACCGTCAAGGAAATTCCTCAAACTTCCCGGGGAGAGGAATATGATGAAGAACTACAAGGTCTGGTTTGATGAGAGCTGGGCAATGACACCAAAGCTGAGGTAGTGACTGGACGGGGGATGGTCAGACGCTATGAAATCCATACCCTTAGACGCAAGGAACTCATTTTGTTTGTAAAGTGTATTGAACTCGTTTTGAATGCAATGCGTCTTATTGTCTTCTTACTTATGTGGTGATAGCATGTACATGGCATTATGCAGACATTTGATCATCTGACACGACATATCCAACACACATAATATCAAAATGTATAACATCAATCTGAGTGTTGTAGGGAATCTAAAAATGAATCTAACTCTGATTGAGCCCTTTCTTGAAAAAGTAAGTCTACAAGATAATAAGTAATGAGATGGCACCACTTCTGCCGAGCCATTTGCCGACCTAGATTAATGATCCTTACAAATTACAATCCAAAATGCTGTTGGCCCTACCCTAAAGTTTCAACTTGAGCAGCCAGCATAATAATCATTCCTAATCAAAGACCATTGCTAAAATTCAAAACCGATTCCCAGAATGAAGCTTCAAGCCTAACCTCATACCCAAGAAAGTACCCCGCACTAAAACGCTACAGCTGAAAACCCAAACTCGCCAAAAGCTCCAACCCCTAAGAAGTTCGAATGACCTTCACCACCCACTATATAGTAAAACTCTGAAACAGTTCTTGGTTGTAGTGCATGTATAATCTTATTTTATATGACATTCATGTGCACATGAAATTACGCATGCATTGTTCATCTAAAAGACATATTAAACACATGATGTGCATGAATTTGAATGCAGCAGGAAAACCAATAGGTGGTTGTGGCTTGGATTGAGCTTTTTCAAAAAAAAAAAGAGCAAAGAAAGATTGGTGCAGACAGTAGAGTTTCTCTCATACATGGCCGTTATGGTCAACATTAGAGTGTCTCATAGCATTAAATGGTAAGGTATGATGCACTTCCCTGGCTTCAAACCCTAAAGCACTTCCTTTTTCCACACTCCTCTCTACCTTCTTCCTTTCCTTCATTACCCTTTCTCTTCTGTTTATTGTCCCTTTCATCTCCTTTCTTGACCTAATTCTGTGAAGCCTCATCTTCCACCATCAATGGCTTCTATTAAGAAATTGAACCCCAATGCTGCTCCTTATCGCATTGTTCCACATCATCTCACCACCAGAAGGGCAATGGGGCAGATTAATTATTTTGTTCCCTCCGATTATGGGAAAGGTTTTGATTTCATGACAGAGAGAGGATTTGAATGTAAGTCTGCTTTAAATGATCTCAACAATGCTGAGAAAAGGGGAAAACAAGCCTGGTGATTAGAAATTTACCAAATCAGTTTCAAAGACATAATCTGCTATAAATTCTGGTCAAGCATTGTCTGAAGGAAAACAAGAATAGGTCCAAAGGGAAATCTGCTTATGATTTCCTCTATTTGCCTATGGATCTCGAGACTGGAGGAAATTTCGGTTATGCATTTGTGAACTTCACCAATAGTATTGGAGCAACTGAGTTTTACAATGCTTTCAACGATCATGAATGGGATGACATCATCAACAGGAAGACTTACAAAGCCTACTGTGCCAATATTCAGGGGAAAGTGGCATATACCAACCATTTTAAGAACCCAGTCTTTAGCTGCAACAGAAGTGAATACTTACCGGTGATCCTTACACCTCCGGAAGATGGTGTGATTTGTTATAGGGTCATTATGAGCAGCAGCATAAGGGAACCAAAATTAACTCAAGTCATTTTGAATCAGGCCATACTCTGAAGGATTAAAAGCTGTATCCATTTCTAGGAACCATGTGCGTATTAGAATCTAGGGTGAATTGGAAACATGTATATGGGTTCAAACGCTTAAGGATCTAGTGGGTAATCAATTGATTTAGTTTAATGCTCATTTTGACACATGTTAGCACAAAAAAAAGGGGCCTCCAATGTGTAAAACCGAAAAGAGCATATTGGTAATTTGAAGGGGCATCAATCAAAACCAGAGCCACCCTTTCGATTTTCCTAATGCATCCACATCTATTATGTCATAAATGTTTTGTATTCAATTTTGGTATTCAATATGCATTTGTCATGTCATTGCATGTCGATGCCCACATATGGGCTACATCACACAGCAAACCATGTCTGTTGAAGTGTTTTACACCCTAAATACAAATCTCTAATACTAGGGGCAAGTAAAAGGCCGAACCACTGGGTGTCGTCAACAACAGTGTCCTCATAATTTTTTATGAACATATCGAGGCACATTTTTCAATCCTAAGATAAGCCATTGCAAAAGGGATCAACTCAGACAAAATGTTAGTCACAGGATTTTTGGGTCATTCATTCAAAAAAAAAACAAAAAAAATCGCAAAGAAAATTTTTCGATACGGAAAACCGAGAGGACGTGTTGGTAACAAGAAGGGGGTGATATCCAAAGTCAGAGTCACTGTTAACTTCCCTATTATACTCATTCCGATGTCATCATTACGATATTATGTATGTTTGGTTTTCTGATTAAATGCTCATCTTGCAAACATTGTGCCATTACGTATAAACATCCATCGTAGGTCATCGCATCCAAGCCCGTGATAATGCAAATGGAACTCCTGTTATAAACACCGATATCAGGTCGGAGCATTACACAATATAGAAATGCAAGATCTAGTTCTTGGCTTCTTGCTCGACCAAATGGACCATCCCTTGGCACGGCCTGTCATCCTGATCCACTGAGCCTAATAGCACTTCATAATGTACCAAGGGTAAAATGGAAGGACACTTGAGAGGGTCAATTTCTCCAATACCAAGATCCGTGTGATAGTCAATCAATTAGAAAATGTCAGAACAGTCGGACTGGGTCAGTATGATACAAAAGCATGCTTAGAGTCAGGAGGAAGCATCGGTCTGTTTCAATGAGATTAAAACATATCGACGTGGTGCTACAAGCCATCTGGGCTACCACTGAGACTAATCACAAACCACGAATTCCATCCCTGGGCTTGCACGGATACCAAGAACAAAGCATAAGCAGTATGTTGCATACATGCATACATTGAGAATCATACACGTATCCATATATACATGCATACATTTAAAGTGAACACACACAATTCATATGCACATGCATCACAACCAATCTAAGTACAGGTACCCACCACCATCACCGGGCTGCTCCGAGCCAAGATCACTCTCAAAGCAGAAAATAGTCCAACACTGGGGCATCCACTAGGTTTTAAGAGACAAGTCAAAGCCGGATGGACCCAAGCCTCAACATGTCAAATACCCAGGGGCAAAGTAATCAAGCCGTATTTATTCTTGATCAAATGGGCAAAAATTTTTGTTTCCAAAATCATCGATCAAGGAATAAATACTCATGCCGAACCTGATTCCAAAATTATCACTCCTAAAGTAACCTACCTCAAGCAAGATTCTTAATCCTTGAAAACCGTTCAAGCCAGATTTCGGGTTCTTGAAAACCGATTCAAGCAAATCCTAGATCCTTGAAACCAATTCAAATCCCCAGCAGAACCACCTCGGGTAACCTAAACCCGGTATTGGTCCATATCGGCTTCATTTCAAATCCCCAGCAGATCCACTTCGGGTAACCTAAACCCGGTATCGATCCAGATCGGCTTCATTTCAAATCCCCAGCAAATCCACCTCAGGTAACCTAAACCTGGTATAGGTCTAGATCGGCTCAAATCCCCAACAGATCCACCTCCGGTAACCTAAACCCGGTATCAGTCCAGATCAGCTTCATTCCAGATCCCCAGCAGAACCTCGCCTCTGGTAACCTAAACCGGGTATCGGCTTATTCCACCATCAACCTCGCCTCGGGTAACCTAGACCCCGTATCGGCTTATTTCACCATCAACCTCGCCTCGGATAACCTAGACCCGGTATCGGCTTATTCCACCATCAACCTCGCCTCCGGTAACCTAACCCGGTATCGGCTTATTCCACCATCAACCTCGCCTCGGGTAACCTAAACCCGGTATCGGCTTATTCCACCATCAACCTCGCCTCGGATAACCTAAACCCGATATCGGTTTATTCCACCACCAACCTCGCCTCGGGTAACCTAAACCCGGTATCGGCTTATTCCACCATCAACCTCGCCTCGGGTAACCTAAACCCGGTATCGGCTCATTCCACCATTAACCTCGCCTTGACCACCAACCTCGCCTCAGGTAACCTAAACCCGGTATCTACTTATTCCCCCGTCAACCTCGCCTCGAGTAACCTAGACCCGGTATCAGCTTATTCCACCATCAACCTTGCCTCGAGTAACCTAGACCCGGTATTAGTCTAGACCCGGTATCGGCTTATTGCACCCTCAACCTCGCCTCAGGTAACCTAGACTTGGTATCGGCTTATTTCACCACCAACCTCACCTTGGGTAACCTAGACCCGGTATCGGCTTATTCCACCACCAACCTTGCCTCGGGTAACCTAGACCTGGTATCGGCTTATTCCACCAGCAACCTCACCTTGGGTAACCTAGACCCGGTATCGGCTTATTCCACCAGCAACCTCGCCTCGGGTAACCTAGACTCGGTATTGGCTTATTCCACCAGCAACCTCGCCTCGAGTAACCTAGACCCAGTATCGACTTATTCCACTAGCAACCTCGCCTCGGGTAACCTAGACCCGGTATCGGCTTATTCCACCCTCAACCTCGCCTCGGGTAACCTAGACCCGGTATCGGCTTATTCCACCCTCAACCTCGCCTCGAGTAACCTAGACCCGACATCGGCTTATTCCACCCTCAACCTCGCCTCGGGGTAACCTAGACCCGGTATCGGCTTATTCCACCCTCAACCTTGCCTCGGGTAACCTAGACCCGGTATCGGCTTATTCCACCCTCAACCTCGCCTCGGATAACCTAGACCTGGTATCGGCTTATTCCACCATCAACCTCGCCTCGGGTAACCTAGAACCGGTATCGACTTATTTTCAATCATCACTACAACAACGATGCTTCAACAAGTCAGGTATGTCTTTCTTTCCTTTCGCTTACGGCGCTTTCATTCGCGTTCTCAAATTCCCCACAGGTAACCTAAACCTGGTATTAGGTATTGAATTTGATCACGCGAGGGGCATCTGTAAGTGTCGGGTTTTTCCGACATCTATGATGAGAATTCTTGTATTACCTGTACAGCAGACGGACTTGAATCGAACTTGAAAACGACCGGAATGTCACCCAGAGTGTCTCAAACATCCTGAAAACTAAGCTATCTGTGATCCGAAACCCCTGAGAAGGTCTCTTGAGTGATTTCTAGGGTTTAGGGTGTGCGTCGAATTTTTGAGAATTTTGCTCCGGCTCTAGGGTGATCCAAGTTGCTCTGCAAAGCAAAGCAAAGCAACTTGGCTCGGCAGAGGAGTGGTTCGGTGAAAAATCAGAGAATTCAAACGGCCATTTAATGTTTGAAATGATATGTGAGAGGGCAGTATAAAAAGAAAAGAAAATCCAAATCAAGGGGGGAAGACTTTTCAATATTAGGCAAAGAGTTGGAAAGAAACAGAGAAAAAGAAAAAGAAAGGAAAAGGAGAGAAACAGACCGAGAACTTAAGGCTCAGAAACACAAAGGATAAGACTTAAAACCAATCTCAAAACACTAATAGGAAGTTCCTTAACCATTGCACATTGAAATGGGATCGTTTCGGATTCGTTTAGGGTTGCTTCGAATTGTTTCGGTTTTCAGCCGGTTGAGCTTCCAGGGTAAGTTTCAAGCTTTCAATCCATTTCTTGACGTTCAAAGCATCAAAAAAACATCAAGGTAAACTCTGAGAGGCCTTAAACCTGTTTGCATTGTCTTTTCTGTGCAATTTCTTCATTTTTGCAAGTTTCGAAACCAGACTTTCTCGAATAGAGCCGGGCAGCTGTGTTCTTCATGAACACAGCCACACGGCTGTTTTCATGATGAACAGAGCCGGGCGGCTCTGATACCCAGAGCTGCACGGATCTGTTCTATAGGGACAGATTCCCGACTTGTCCTGATCGACCGAAAACAGTCTGTTTTCCATTTTATGCATTCTGTTGTGATCGATTTCGGCTCAAATTTGTCCATATGTGGTAAAGCTTTGGTTTTCGGATTTCTGTACGTACGGATATTAGGGTTTTTGGTTTTTTTGGGGTTTTATTTTCTAAGTTTCGGGGTTATTTTATCCAAATCGGATCTGTAGTCCAGCATTAGTGGACCCCTGAATCCTATAAAATCCCCGGAAAATATCGAAAACTAGTAAAACGGTATTTTCACAAATGTTTTTGGTGTGTTTATTATTTTTGGACCCTAGATGGATGTTGGAATTAGGAACCTGATAACTCATATTTACATAGGCATATTTAGGTGCATTTTAACTCATTTTCTTAGTTGTTTTAGCATTTTAGTATTAGTTTTATTATCTTCTTAATTAGTTTGTTTGTTTTGTTTTATATATCCTTATTTAGTGTTATTTACCTCTTTTAGGTGCTTGGAAGTGGATTTTGGCTTTTTAGGTAGACTGCTAGAAGAGATTTTGTTGGAGCTTGAACTTCAACTGGATTTTCAACAGTGTTCGAGGCTGTCTTAGCTCAAGGTTTGTTCTTCAAGATTGTGTGTCTATCCGTTAGCTTTCCATAGCACCTTGAATCGTGCCAATCGGAGCTGTATCGAGGAAGTTAGCTGAGGTTTTATGCAGCCTGTTCGGGTCCTCCGGGTCAACCCTTGTTGACCTTCTCTTCTTAATTGGGCCAAAAATTCTCTTTAAGAAGCCCATGGTCTGCATTTTAATTTCCAGCAGGCCTCTTGATTTAATTAGGTTAATGAGACTCCTAATTAGGTTAGGAGTAGGAAAGCTATAAAAGAGAAAAAGAGGAGAAGGTTTAGGGTTCAGTTTTTGACTACTTGAAAAAGGTTTTTGGTGGAGGCTTTGAGAGGAAACGGAAGCTGCAAGTCTTTCTTGAAGATTTTCTGTAGATTTTTGTTTAGTTATGAGTAGCTAAACTCTTTTCTAGTTGAAGTACTTTGAAGTTTAATTCCATCATATTCATGAGACTTATGTTTTAATTGTATTCTTTTATCCGAATATTTATTCAATTCCAGCGATTATAATTTGTTATATTGCTATTAATTTAATCAAATTGATTTGGCCAGTTAATTGATTGATTGTATTGCATATTGCCGAATAGAATAATATATCCGTGATTGTTGTTCTATCATAGTGGCAAGTTAGCTTCGTGTAAAGTTAACGGAATTGAATAGTTTAGTTTTTATGATTTACGGCGTTTCCGATTTCATTAACTAAGATAGAGGTCTTTTTTGTGTTTAATGCTGCCATAGGTTAATTCTTATCAAGAGGTTTCTTGGAGATTATCTATTGGCTAGGGAAGTAGTTTATTCGGGCGTTTCCCGGAACTATCGATAAATTAAGAAAAGATTGGTTATTGAGTGCGTTTCACCTTTAACTATAACTCTATCTATTTGGATAATTGAATTGGATCTTTGGTGTCTGTGATTGGATTACGGAATTAAACTGAAAAGTATCTCGGCTAGTTTTCCATCCTATTGATTTATTTTGTCTTAATTTACATTCTGCAATTTCTCAAATCACCTCATTTATTTTTATCTCAATCCAATTAAATTTATTTCTTTTTGCAAATAAATATACCTGCATTAATCCCTGTGGTTCGACCCCGTTCTTGCTATACTACCCAGTATAAGGAACCGGAGATATTAAATTTAACTTTGACGGGTTGACAACCTATCAAATTTTGGCGCCGTTGCCGGGGATTTGTGTATAAGGTTTATTTATTTGCTGTTTCTAATTCTTTTTCTGAGTGTATGCAGCGTTCTTCTTCTGTAGGTGGACTTCTGTTCGACCCAGAAATCGAAAAAACTGCAAAGCGGCTCAGAAAGGAAGCAAAGTTGCGCAGGAGACAAATCCTTGAGGCTGCAGAAGACGACTCTGATAGTACTGAAACTCTTCCTACCATTGAAACAGATTCGGACTCAGAAACTGAAATGGACAATCCACCTCTAGCAACTCTGCGAGATATGCTCGCCCCTCCTGTCAACCAACAGCCACTGTGTATACAATATCAAAATGTGGAGGATGGATTTGAGCTGAAACCTGCATTGATTCAGCTTCTACCAAAATTCCATGGCTTACAAGCGGAAGACCCAAATCGGCATTTAAAGGAGTTTCATGTGGCTTGTTCTGGATTCAGACCACGTGGAGTTACTGAAGAGCAAATCAAGTTGCGTGCATTTCCATTCTCATTGGAAGCCACTGCAAAAGAATGGCTGTACTACCTTCCTTCCGGAACTGTTAACACTTGGACCGAAATGGCAAGGCTGTTTTTGGAGCGATTCTTTCCTGCATCTAGAGCTGCAAACTTAAGAAGGGAAATTTGTAGCATTAGACAAAAAGACTCCGAGTCCTTGTATGAATATTGGGAAAGATTTAAGAGACTATGCGCTAGTTGCCCTCAACACGGTATAACGGATCAGCTATTGATACAATATTTTTATGAGGGGCTGCTACCACTTGAACGAAGAGTCATTGATGCTGCAAGTGGTGGTGCTTTGGTCAGCAAGACACCTCAAGCTGCCCGAGACCTGATTTCTGCCATGGCTGCAAATTCACAGCAGTTCAACAGCCGTTCTGACACTTCTACACGAGGTATTCATGAGGTAAGGTCTTCTGATCTTGAATCTAAACTGGATAGGCTTAATCAACTGCTGGAAAAGAGTATTATTGGAAGTGCAGGTGCTTCTAACTATGGGCCACAAGTCCAAGTTTGTGGTATTTGTTGTTTTCAGGGACATTCCACTGATGCATGTCCAACACTTCAAGAGGAATCCAGCAGTGAGATGGTTAACACCATGGGAGACTTTAACACCCAATACCATGATCCGTTCTCCAATTCATACAACCCAGGGTGGAGGGATCATCCAAATTTTAGATATGGCAATAACCAACAACAACAGCCACAGCCCCCAAGAATGAATTATGGAGAAGAAATTAACTCATTGAAAGGCATGATGGCGCAATTGGTTGAATCTCAGCAGAAGAGTGTTGACAAGATGAATAAAATGGAAGACCAAATTAACCAATTAATCTCCTCTTTCAACAAACTTGAAAACAAAGGAAAATTGCCCTCCCAACCTGATGTGAATCCGAGGCACAACTTCAGTGCAATTACCTTGAGAAGTGGTAAAGAACTCGAAGCACCAGCACCAAAAGCATCAGCCCCATGTAGCCGTGCAACACCAGCCAAAACAGAGAAAACAGCTCCCATCGAAGAGCTGATTCAACCCAATCCTGAAAAACCACCATTTCCACATCGATTGGCAAGAAAGAAGAAAGCTACCGATGACACAGAGGTGTTTGAAACTTTAAAGAAGGTGGAAATCAACATTCCACTCCTGACAGCCATCAAACATGTACCTCGGTATTGCAAATTTTTGAAAGAGCTCTGCACTGGGATGAACAGAGTTCGGGCCAATGAGAGGGTGCCCATGGGTGAGACCGTTTCAGCAGTACTTCAAGGTAAATTACCCATAAAAGAACAAGACCCAGGTATGTTCACAATTCCTTGCAAGATAGGCAATGTAGGCATAGAACAAGCTATGTGTGATCTAGGTGCTTTTATTAATTTGATGCCTTTATTTATTTACTCCGCATTGAATTTGGGTCCTTTGAAACAAAATGGTGTAGTTTTGACATTAGCTGATAGGTCTAGTGTTTTTCCTGAAGGAGTATTAGAAGATGTTCTTGTACAAGTAAATGACTTAGTTTTTCCCGCAGATTTTTATGTTTTGAATATGGAAGGGGGAACTTCTTCTAATCCGGGAATGATACTATTAGGACGCCCATTCTTGAAAACAGCCCGTACAAAAATTGATGTGCATGAGGGGACATTGACTATGGAATTTGATGGTGCTATAATTAAATTTGACATAAATAGAGCAATTAAGCACCCGGTTGATTATGCCTCTGTTTTTGCAATCAATTTCTCTGACATTTACACTAATAAATTTTTGGAGATGTGTAGTGGTGATCCTTTGCAGGTTTCTTTGGCTAACAACCTCACAAACCTTAAATTGGCTGAATGGGAAGAAGAATGGGTAATGCCAACAGAGCTGATATATACAGTCCAAGACCTCGAAGCACTCAAACCTGTAAAACAGAGTCAAATGCAGTACAAAATAGCAGCTGAATCACGTCTTGGCCATGCTATAGTTGGAAGAAACAAAATTCTTCCCTCCATTGAAAAACCACCAGACTAAACGTGGCTACCGTCGAGCCAACGACGTTAAACAAAAGCGCTTTTTGGGAGGCAACCCAAAAATTCACTCTATAAGTGTTTTATTTATGCTTGTAATATGTAGAGTTAAAAAAAAAAAGGTGCAAAGTTAAAGTTCAAAAAGAAAAAAATAAAAAAATAAAAAAAAAAAGAAAAGAAAAAAAAGAGAAGTTCAAAAAAAAAAAAGAAAAAAAAAAGAGAAAGAAAAAAAAAAAGAAAAAAAGAAACAAAAAGAAAAAAAGAAACAAAAAAAAAAAAGAAAAAAGAAACAAAAAAAAAATTCAAAAAAAAAAAACAACAAAAAAAAAAAGAAAAAAAAAAGAAAAGAAAAAAAAAAAAAAAAAAAAAAAAAAAATAGGCGACAGAAGCAGGGCGCCGCGCGCCCCTGCCTCGCCAGCAGCACGTCGAGCTGCCCCTCCACGCCACAGCACGCAGCCCCCGCCCGCAGATCTGACCATGTTTCGTAATTGAGCCATAACTTTTGCGTCCGACCTCCGATTGTGATGATTCAAAATGCGTTGGAAAGCTAAGAGAAATATCTACAATATTGTAGTTTTGCATTTCTCCGAATTCAGAATTTATCCTTGTCAAAATTGGCTTTGAAGTGGCTGCCTCTGCAAACATTGTTCTTCCGATTCTCCAACGTTATTTCCTACAATCTAAGGGAGTACTTCTTTCCTTTTCTACACTTTGCGCTTAATTTTGATGCATTCTCAGGAGTAAATGCATGTTAAGTGTGGGGGAAGGGATTAGTTAGGAAAATTAGGAGATAATTTTCAATTTTTAGGATAGTTTAATGTTTTTTTTTTTTTTTTTGTTTTATTCTTGCGCTATTTAGGATTGCATGTAGTTTAGGCATAATTCCCTCCATAAATCGGATTCTCAGTTGTTTGTCCATGAGTAAATTAGGCTCAAATTTAAAAAATTTGAAATTGTCTTGGTTTAGCCCTTGGAAAATCCTAATTTTTGTCATCATTGAATTTAATAAACCAATTGGAAGTAGGAAGAATTAGAAACAAAGCATGTTAATGGGTTTGTCGTAAGGATTGGGGGTTGAGCTTGGTTTGCATATGACTCTACGTTTAATTTTGACAGAATGTGATGAAGTTTAATTGATCAATTGCTTTCAAAAAGTTTGTTGGCTAATGTGAAGCAAGTGACTTATTACCAACTTATGGAGGATAAGATAACTAGAGTTTAGCTTACAATTGATAATGTTGGTTGAATTGTGATGAGAATGTAAATTTTAGAATTCAACTGTCTCGATTACCCTTGAGTCTTGAATTGGGAGATGGGACCAATTCACCTTAAGCAAGGTATAACAAAAATCATTCCTTGTGTATGGAGAGTGACTTAAGAGGGAGAGCAAACTTCTCGTAAGAGACCCTTTTCATTGCTCGAACAAGCGAGACCTTTCGCATTCCAACACCCATGGGTTTTGAGTTGGGGGATAGGCTCACCTCACCTTAAGCAAAGTTAAAAACAATGACTTTGTGTATGGAGCATGACCTATGGGGAGAGTTACCCCTCATTAGAGGCCTTTTCAATACTCGCAAAATTGGGATGTTGACCCTATGCTTAATTTGATAACTATCTTGGTTTGAAGTACTTTAAATGTGAATAAAAGCTTAAAATCTCTAGATGTCCTTCTAGGTTGGACGATTCACTTGCCTAAAGTTAGTTAATTCAATAATTTGTGGTAGTTTTTCAATTGACTAAGTCTTGTGAAGTTGGGTTAAATGTTTTGTTTATGTCGACTTGTTTGATTTTCTATGTTCTTATGATTAAGCCTATTGACTTGTAGAGTTTTGAAACTTCCTATGAAATCTTGGTGGTTTAACTTCCTTGAATGAACGGTTAAGGATTTACTAGGGTTCAACCATAGTCAATTTCGGAAGAAATTTTCCTTTAGTCCTAGTTTGCTTGAGGACAAGCAAAGATCTAAGTGTGGGGGAATTTGATAACTCATATTTACATAAGCATATTTAGGTGCATTTTAACTCATTTTCTTAGTTGTTTTAGCATTTTAGTATTAGTTTTATTATCTTCTTAATTAGTTTGTTTGTTTTGTTTTATATATCCTTATTTAGTGTTATTTACCTCTTTTAGGTGCTTGGAAGTGGATTTTGGCTTTTTAGGTAGACTGCTAGAAGAGATTTTGTTGGAGCTTGAACTTCAACTGGATTTTCAACAGTGTTCGAGGCTGTCTTAGCTCAAGGTTTGTTCTGCAAGATTGTGCGTCTATCCGTTAGCTTTCATAGCACCTTGAATCGTGCCAATCGGAGCTGTATCGAGGAAGTTAGCTGAGGTTTTATGCAGCCTGTTCGGGTCCTGCGGGTCAACCCTTGTTGACCTTCTCTTCTTAATTGGGCCAAAAATTCTCTTTAAGAAGCCCATGGTCTGCATTTTAATTTCCAGCAGGCCTCTTGATTTAATTAGGTTAATGAGACTCCTAATTAGGTTAGGAGTAGGAAAGCTATAAAAGAGAAAAAGAGGAGAAGGTTTAGGGTTCAGTTTTTGACTACTTGAAAAAGGTTTTTGGTGGAGGCTTTGAGAGGAAACGGAAGCTGCAAGTCTTTCTTGAAGATTTTCTGTAGATTTTTGTTTAGTTATGAGTAGCTAAACTCTTTTCTAGTTGAGGTACTTTGAAGTTTAATTCCATCATATTCATGAGACTTATGTTTTAATTGTATTCTTTTATCCGAATATTTATTCAATTCCAGCGATTATAATTTGTTATATTGCTATTGATTTAATCAAATTGATTTGGCCAGTTAATTGATTGATTGTATTGCATATTGCCGAATAGAATAATATATCCGTGATTGTTGTTCTATCATAGTGGCAAGTTAGCTTCGTGTAAAGTTAACGGAATTGAATAGTTTAGTTTTTATGATTTACGGCGTTTCCGATTTCATTAACTAAGATAGAGGTCTTTTTTGTGTTTAATGCTGCCATAGGTTAATTCTTATCAAGAGGTTTCTTGGAGATTATCTATTGGCTAGGGAAGTAGTTTATTCGGGCGTTTCCCGGAACTATTGATAAATTAAGAAAAGATTGGTTATTGAGTGCGTTTCACCTTTAACTATAACTCTATCTATTTGGATAATTGAATTGGATCTTTGGTGTCTGTGATTGGATTACGGAATTAAACTGAAAAGTATCTCGGCTAGTTTTCCATCCTATTGATTTATTTTGTCTTAATTTACATTCTGCAATTTCTCAAATCACCTCATTTATTTTTATCTCAATCCAATTAAATTTATTTCTTTTTGCAAATAAATATACCTGCATTAATCCCTGTGGTTCGACCCCGTTCTTGCTATACTACCCAGTATAAGGAACCGGAGATATTAAATTTAACTTTGACGGGTTGACAACCTATCAGAACCCGCATGAACAGAACCCTGGATTCCGGGATAACAGACCCACAAAAAATGGAAATTTGCATGTAATCGAGTCAATGTTTTCCAAAAAATGATTTTTCAGCATAAAAATTACAGGGTGTTTCAAAACCGTTTTCTAGGTATAACCGGTCCGACTGGTCGGGTCGACCCGGTTACCCCTTCAGTTCATGTCCCCGTTTCCTAAATTCCCAATTATGTCCTATTTGAGTCCTATCTATGTGTACAATATAAATTGTGCTAACTGTCTATTTTGCAGCATTTATTCTCATTTTTTATGTAATTGATAGATTTCGTGTATTTTTAGGCGGTTGTAATTTTTAGATCCTCGTGTACTTAGACAATTGTAACGTGAGGACGAAGGTTTTTATCTTTTATTTGATTTGGTTGTATAATCGGCCTCTACTATTTTCTTGTACATTTTGGATGTATGCTTTATTTTTCTGTAATTTATTTTATGCATCTTGCTTTAGCATCGGCTGATTAAAATAAACATAAATTGGGCTTAGAGAAAGATAACAAAGCAAATTAAATATGGTAATATAAATTGTGAAGTCAAAGCAAGCTAGAGGTTAAGTAAGTCACTTGCCCGAACCTAAATCTCTGGACTAGGTACAGTAGTCTGCCCTCGGTAGGGAGCTGTACCAGAATTTCCCAGATGAGCTGATTCAAATGGTGACTCTGTCACTAATCTTGGGATTTAAGTATCGAGGTCTTTAAGTTAAAACGGGGAAATGTTTTCTACAAAGGAATCTTCAAATCAAATCAATGGTTTTTCCTAACTCAAGATAAACAAAACCCGTTTTCCAAAATCAAACAAAACGAAAACGTTTTCCTTTTCCCTGGTTCACTTCACCGCGTACCAGCTTTTAAAAAGGTCATCCGCTCATAATTACCAGGAATACCTCCCAAATGGGAGATTGAATTTTGTATTGACTTAGCCCCTGGTACCGCTCCAATATCCATGCCACCTTATAGGATGGCACCAACAGAGTTGAAGGAGTTGAAGGAACAGCTACAGGAATTACTCGATAAGGGTTTCATTCTGCCTAGTGTATCTCCTTGGGGTGCTCCCGTGTTATTTGTCAAGAAGAAAGATGGGTCACTACGACTTTGCATTGATTATAGGCAGTTGAGCAAGGTGACTATCTGCAATAAGTATCTGCTTCCTTGAATTGATGATTTGTTTGACCAGTTGCGAGGTGCATGTTACTTTTCTAAAATTGATTTGCGGTCTGGGTATCATCAGTTGAGAATCAGGGGTGACGATGTACTTAAAACAACATTCAGAACACGATATGGTCACTATGAATTTTTAGTAATGCCAATTGGCCTAACCAATGCATCAGCAGCATTTTAATGGATCTCATGAATAGAGTGTTTAAGCTATTCTTAGATCATTTTGTAATTGTGTTCATTGATGATATACTGGTTTATTCAAGAAGTGAGGAGGAGCATTCACACCATTTGTGAATGGTAGTGCAAACTTTGAGAGAACATCAACTTTATGCCAAGTTCTTTAAATATGAGTTTTGGTTGGATAGTGTGGCATTTTTAGGACATGTAGTATCTAAGGATGGAATACAAGTAGATCCGAAAAAGTAGAAGCAATGACAAATTCGAAGAGACCTATTACAGTGACAGAAATTCGAGGTTTTCTGGGTTTAGCCAGCTACTATATGAGATTTGTTCAAGATTTCTCCAAGATAGTAGCACCTTTAACCTAACTAACTTAAAAGAATATTCCTTTTATATGGTCAGAAGCATGTGAGAATGGTTTTCAAAGATTGAAAGATTGTTTGACTTCGGCACCAGTAGTCAGTTTACCATCTGGATCTGGAGGATTCAATGTATATTGTGACGCTTCTAGAGTTGGTTTGGGTTGTGTGTTGATGCAAAATGGTAAGGTTATTGCTTATGCATCGAGGCAATTAAAGAAGCATGAATAGAATTATCCAACTCATGACTTAGAAATGGCGGTAGTGGTTTTTACATTAAAGATATGGAGGCATTATTTGTATGGAGAAACATGTGAGATTTACACTAACCACAAGAGTCTTAAATACATATTCCAATAAAAGGATTTGAATTTGAAGCAAAGACATTGGATGGAACTGTTGAAAGATTATGATTGTACCATATTATATCACCCAGGTAAGGCTAATGTTATGGCAGATGCTGTAAGCAGAAAATCTTCAGGTAGTTTAGCTCACATTAGTGTTGAAAGAAGGCCTTTGATTAAGGAGATGTATAATTTATGTGATTCTGGAGTGCAATTAGAACTAGAAAAATCTGGAACAATGTAGCACATTTTAAAGTGAGATCAGGGTTACTTAATAGAATCAAAACTACTCAAGCCAAAGATCCTCAATTGTGCGAAATTTTAACAAAGTTGAAAAACAATGATGTTCGTGATTTTAGAATTGATGATTGATATCTACGTCATGGGGATCAACTGTGTGTTCCTAACATGGATAATTTCAGAAAAGAGATCATGGAAGATGCGCATTTTGCAGCCTATAATGTACATCCGAGTTCTACAAAATTGTACCAAGATTTTAAGAAGTTGTATTGGTGGAATGGTATGAAAAAAGATGTAGTGGAGTTTGTATGTCATTGTTTGACTTGCCAACAAGTAAAATTTGAACATCAAAAGCCTTCGGGATTATTACAGTAGTTACCTATTCCCGAATGGAAGTGGGAGCAAGTAGCTATGGATTTTGTAGTTGGATTTTCTCGTACGTTGAACGGGTATGACTCAATATGGGTGATTGTTGATAGATTGACCAAAGTAGCTCATTTTCTTCTAGTTAAGACAACATATTCAGCAGCAAAATTGGCATGTGTTTCTGTGGACAGAATTGTTTCTTTGCATGGTGTTCCAGTGTACATTGTGTCAGACAGAGGATCAATCTTTACATCCAAATTTTGGGAGAAACTTTAGAGTGCTCTGGGCACTAGATTGGATTTTAGCACGGGTTTTCACCCTCAAACGGATGGTCAATTTGAACGAACAATTCAAACTTTAGAAGATATGCTAAGAATGTGTTTGCTAGATTTTGGTGGTCATTGGGATGCACACTTACCTCTCATTAAATTTGCTTACAATAATAACTATCATTCAACCATTGGAATGGCTCTGTATGAAGCACTATATGGTAGGAAGTGTAGATCCCCTTTATGTTGGGAGGAAGTCGGTGAAAGGAAACTTATTAGCCCGAAGTTGATACAGATTATTTCAGAAAAAATTCTTGATTATTCATCAAAGAATACAAATAGCTTTTAGTCAACAGAAAAACTATGCCGATCCAAAGAGGAAGGATGTAATATTCATGGAAGGAGAGTATGTATTTATTAAAGTGTCACCAATGAAAGGAATTATGAGATTTGGCAAAAAGGGAAAGTTGACACCCTGGTATATTGGACCATTTGAGATCTTGAAGAAAGTAGGTGAGGTGACATATCATTTGGCATTACCTCCCAATCTATAGCAAGTCCATCCAGTGTTTCATGTATCAATGCTAAGGAAATATGTGCCGGATCCATTTCATATCCTCCATCCTCAAAATGTACAAGTTAGTAGAGACTTGTCAGATGAGGAACAACCCGTGGCAATTGTTGATCAACAAACTTATTAACTACGAACTAAAAAAATCCCAATGGTGAAAGTACTAGCAGTAACCATTTTATGGAAGAATGCACTTGGGAATCAGAGTGGGAGATGTGGAACAAATATCCTTACCTATTTTAATCATAAGGTTAGCCCTTTAATTTTAAATTCGAGGATGAATTTCTTTAAGGGGGGAGAATGTAATACCCCAAATTAATTATGCTATAATTACCCAATTAAATCATAGTATGCATATATGTTTATATATGTTTAAGAGAGTTAATGATAATTTATAAAAGTTTGGAGAAGAATTGAAAATTAGTCCAGTAAGGAGGGAATAAATATGATATTTTACAATATCAATTGAAATTAAGGACTGATGATCGTTCATCAACCCTCTCCTTCTCATTCCTTCAAATTTCTTTACCCATTTCTCATACATAACTTCAACCATCAAATTCTCCCTCAATTCTTACTCTTTTTCACAATCTTTATACCGAAAGGAAGCTCTCAACACGTACTACAAGTTTATATAAGTTTTAGGAGGAGAAATTGAGTGTTTAGAGAGATATAAAAGCAAGAAAATTCATGTTGTTGGCTGTCCCCCTTGATTCACTACCTTCTGCTCACAATTTCACAAATTTGACACTAGAAATGGACTCAGGAGGTCGGAAAACCTTTGGGTAGGTTGATTCTCAAAGCAAGCTTAGGCATTTTTCTGGTGATCGGAGCTTCACCGGTAAATATTTTAATTTCTCTGATTCGTCAACTTTCTGATAGAATTAGGATATTTCAATGATATATTTGAGCTCCTAAGGTTATAATGAAACGAATAGTATGGCTTGTTTCTCTATATGACGAGTTTAAATTTTTCTGGTAACGGATTCCGGCGATGGGAAGAAATTTCGGTGAGGTACAGATTATGCTTGAAATTAATACTGGAATATTTTATATATTATTTTGAGATATATTAATTCTTGGACTTTGATCAATTTCTCAAAGAGTTAAATTCTACAAATTATGGAAGTATACTAGTTAATTAATTAAAAAGAAATAGTTGTTCAATTTTAGTTTGTGGAGTGATTTAATCAAGGTTTATCGTTAGAATAAGAATATTTGGTGTGCTAGGAATTAAATTAAATGTTAGTATATCTATAATGAAGAGAATCGGTATACCATGGAAATTAATTGAGTTGGTTATCCAGTCGGGTTATTAAATTGCAGTTTATGGAGTCTGTCTAGGATTATTTGTGTGGATTATAGAAGTATATTTTTATTCAAGTTTGACCCTAATTATAATTAGGGGGATATCCATTTTATAGGGGAAACTCTGCCGAAATTTCTATTGACATTTCGGGTGACTAGATTAATTATTTTCTTTCTTATTTTCATTCTAAATTTTCTTATGTAGACATTCAACCGGTAGGCAGAGCAGCAGAACCGGAAAAATAGGATTCGTCAGCTAGGAGAATACGTAAGTTAATTATACGTATTGCATTTTTAATTTAGCATTTGCATTCACGACATATTTTCAAAGTGTAATTCTACTACGTGGTTATTATAATTATTTTAAGAAGAGTATTGCCTATATTTATAATTATATTTATATATATTTCTAATTGTGGTTTAAATACGTGTTATGGACATGCTTCCTGGTGAGCGGCATCAGGACATTGTGCGCATAGGTACTATTAGGCTTATGGAATATAAGTATGAGATTGATGATGTGGATTATGGATAAGCTCGGTTGAGTTATTCTCGGGCTATATGATATTATGGAATTGGAATTAAGTGAGACTGAGTATGTGTTCGGTTGAGTTATTTTCGGTCCTCCAGCCGACTGGGTGCAGGTTCGATTGAGTTATTCTTGGTTCTCCAGTCATTGGATGTAAGAGAGCCGGATGACTATGTAGATTATTAGATATGTTGGGTATTAAGGTTTAGGGTCCAAAACGTATGGAAACCACTTATTGATGATTGATTTATTATTTAATTTACCGAAATCATGTGTATGAATGCTTGTATGATATATATGTATATGCATACATAAAGTATTGTGTGATTGGATAAATGCTAAATTACTCATGCATTGCATATAATTAATTCACTATTAGATGTCTGATTAAATTTTTCAGGTAGCTAGAAGTGAGTTGCAGCCCAAGATCTTCCTCCAGGCGGCACATTTAGCCTTATTATGTAAGTTATTATTAATCACATTTAATATATTAAATTCTAGACCGCAGTACCAGATTAAGGATTATATTTCAAGTTGTGTATGTGAAATGGATTAATGTGACAAGCATGATAGATTTAATTATTATATAATTGAGTATTTAATTTTGATAGTGGCTTTAAGGCTTGCTACGGATTCCGGTGGCAACATGCTTACCCGTTCCTTAGCACTGGTCACGATCCGGAGATGAGTCGTGACACAAAACTTTCTATTTTTACATTTACTCAATATTTCACCCCATAAATATATTCTCAAATATATATATATATTTCACCGATGAAATTTATTCCACAAAAAATTCTTAAATTATAATATCACGTATAAATATTAATGCTTATTGACTTTTCAAGATATTACAAATTTTACCTGTACGGTCAATAAAAAATGTGGAGAAATTGGTCAAAAGTGTGGCCAATAGCACATGATAGCGGTGACAAATTATCAAATGGAATATATATATATACAACACAATGAGGAGTTTCTTGGTAAAAATAAAGGGAGAAGTTGGAAAAAGAGAAAGATGTGGTACACTAGAGCAAATTGAGATCTATACGTTTTATTTTGTTGTAAATAGGCTCCTAAGTCACTACCAGACATTATAGAACACATTTCCATTTTTCCTTTCCCCTTTTTTTTCCCCATTTTTCCAATTTTTCATTTTCTAAACGGAACAAAAAAAACTCAAATCTCTATTTATGTTTTTTTTTTTTTTTGGTAATTATATATAAATAAACTTATAATATTTATATGCGAATAAAATCATACTATTGAATAATAAACTTATTAATATATTTTTATGATGCAATGAGTGTATAAAATTATTTAGTGAGGAGACTGTACTTAATTATTTATCAATTAAATAATAAAGAATCGAAGTTTTAAATTATTCACATCATAAGTTAGTATGCCAATAAACATATAAAATGTTAAACACAAAGAAATGAAATGATATAAAAAAAAAAAAAAAAAAAACAAATGTATTTTTGGTGATGGGTTTTGTATCCAACAACAAATGCATCAAATAGTAGGCCACTTAATTAATTGCTTTACGTCATTTTTTAGATGTTTTCCATACTATAGTGTTATATTGGAAAATAATAAATAGAATCTGTTTTCCAATTTTCTATTTGAGAAATTTTTACAACCCAACAGTTTTTTTTTTTTTTTGGGGGGGGGGGGGGAAAGTTTTCTCAAAAATCAGCTTTATTTTCCACAACTAAACATACTCTTAATTTCTGTGTGGTTTTTTCCACTTTCCGGGAACATATAATCTGTTATATTGGAGGCTTAATTCTTGATTCAAATTTAATGCTTTAATCCCTTCAATAATTCTTTCAATATTAATTCATCTTCTTGTGGTTTATATTACTCTTGTATCAATTCTTGTATAATAAATATTTATATTTTATTGAAATTAATTAATCACATCAAATAATAACTCATATAAAGCGCATTTTCATTCTTTTTATTAAATATCTTGTGTAATTAACAAAACATCTTGATCTAGCAGAACTCAATCTATTAAAAAACCATTCTTTTTATATTCAGTGCGAGGTACCTTTTGATCTAGGCACTTGGTTTATTGGGCCCTAAATATTAATTACACTTTATGAGATATGAAAAAGAATAAAAATGGAAAAAGGATATGAAAATATATGGAGTTCATCAGGAAGTTTTCCTAGAAACAGTTGCACTACTAACAGGTACGAAAATTACATATTTCTCTTATTAATTTATTTTCTGTTATATTTTAATTTTTTAGATTCAATTTAATATAGTTAATTGTTCTTCATATTTGAAAAAAATTGATAAAAAAAATACCTGTAAATTTATACAATACATGTAACAGTTGCATTAGCGGTTAGAAGTTTTCAAAATTAAAATTAATAAAACATTATTTACGTTCTATTATGTCTCAAGAAAGATCAAATGGAATTATCTATTGAAAATAAAAAATTAAAGGATGTTGAATATAAAAGTTTAATTAGTGATTTTGCATCTCAAAAAGCTATAGCAATGTTCCATAAACATTTTATTTTATATGAATATTATTTTAATTTTATAAAGTTGTAAGAGATGTAAGATATTTTTTCCAATATATATATATATATATATATGGGCCCCAAAACTGTCCCGAGACGGCACTATTTATACTGTAAACCATGATATTGGTGTTTTATTATGCATCAAAAAGAGTGAGCAACAGAAACCTGCCATTCATGTATCTACTAACACGCAACAAATAAAATATTAAGAGAAATAGAAAATAAAATAGTCTAAAAGAGTCAAGATAGTCTACTACTACAGTTAAATTATATATTTACTATGCATAAGGTCGTTTGACCATACTTTTTGAGTCTTCTGAATGTTGAGAAAATGGTTTGAGGAGGAATATTTAGAATAAGGTTATCAAAAGATGTATCATCGAGGGAAGATAGGGTGAAGAAGCGTTCGACATAATTAAAGAGATTCTTCTACTAAATGTATGATTTCTGATCAAAAAAATAATTTTTGGAAAAATGAAAAGAAGGATGAAAGAAGACGATGACTCGACTCATAAAAGGGAGAGAAAAATGATTTGAATAACCATAAATAGGGTTTGTTGAAACATGTCCAGCAAGAGTAAAAAATGGAATTTGAAAAGCTCTTGGGTTGTTTCGACGTACCGTACCGAAGTTGTTGCCACATGTAGGCTTTTTATGATAGCGTGTGTTTTGAGAGGAAACAATTGTTTAAATTACACCTTAAATGACTTATCCTAACTCATATGGGGTTTCTAATATGGAGACCGAAAATATGGTTTAGTCTCACAAGTAGCTAAACAATGAGGGAGCTTAATGCAAGCAAGCCAAGCAAGCGTCTTGCACCATATCAGACATAGGTCCAGTCCTTCGGCTATTAATCCTTAACAAGATCAGAGCACACGATTTTTGCCTAGAGATAAGACAACTGTCAATGATGAATTATTGTTTAATTAGGAGACTAATTTCTATCGTGTGTTCATATATATAGACAAAAACTTTGCCCTATTTTAATTAGGTTGTAAATCTGACATGCCCATATATAAGGATTAGCTCCCATATTTGATTCAGATAGTATTTTAGTTCTTTCTGTTTATTACTTTCTTTAAGAATCATATTGATTTAAGCATTATAATATATCTACCTAAGATAACCGATGACATTCTCATTATTTTAGTGTGCAAGCAGAAAGATACGGTAAAACCAACATATAAGCAGATTTATTCCTTGAAAATATCATCACTTATCAATGTTTTTCTTGTGAACATAATTGTTGTCATTATTGTATTGGTATGATTGAAGATAGATGTAGTAATTATTAGCGGATCATATTATATAATTATGAGTACCTAAAAAAATCATTTTAAAAAGTAAAAGAAGACATTAGGTGTTATGTCATAATAATAATAACAGTAGTAGTAGTAGCAGTGCGTGCATGGTGCATAAATATATCCTTTCCATATAAACCCATAAAAATTCTAGTTATTTTTTTTAATAATAAACAGCTATTATTCCATCTCTATGAATGTAGACTTATATATATTATTTTCTTAACTACAATTAATATAATTATTTTATAATCGATGCTCTTTATAACGGCTTGAAATTATTAAATTTAAAAATAATTAAATATTTTATATTTGTTATTTTTAATATATGTAAATATAAAATAAGCTTATATTTATGTGATGTGAGGTGTATTAAGTTGTTATTGACTTAGTTGTCCATATTTCTGTTTAACACGGTCGGTTAATCGGTTCATGTGGATTTTTACAAATAGTTAACCATTTGAACGGTTTTTTTTTTTTATTTTACTAACCATACACTGTCCATCAAATTCGGTTAACCATTAATTTCGGTCGGTTAACCATTTTTTTACGGTTAACCATTTACGAAATAGACATTATGATCTTACTAAATTTATAATATTTGAAACTTCAAATAAATAGACTATAAATCTCAAATGTCAAATAAAAATATAAAATTACAAACCATAGTCTTAATTATTAATTAAAATAACATTTTAACCATAAACTCCAATAATTAAAACATTAATAAAAAAAAAAAAGAAAGTTCCTAAACATAGAAATTATTGTACACAATCAAACATTAGTTAATGAAATTGTTGAAATTATTGTACACAATCAAACATTAGTTAATGAAATTGTTCTTCGCTGTTCGTTTTTCAGTGAGTGTGAAATTAAGAATTGAGAGGAGATGGGATTGGAAGGGAGTGACCGAGACTAGTTGGTGTTGTATAGTAAGGAAGTAAAACAACATCAAAGGCCCTAATGTTTGACTTATTTTATATATATACATAATTGTTTAAGAAAAATATTTGTACAAAGTCGATTAACCGCGAGTCCACATGAACTTTCGGTGTACAAACCTAAACCGTAACCGTAACCGTTAATTACTAAAAGTAAAACCGTAAACTAGTCTATCGGTTTCGGTTAACCATATTTTTAGCTCAGTTTCGGTTCAGTTTCACGGTTTTTCGGTTTTTTTTTTGCACCCCTACGTTTAATATGTCGATTCTCTATAATATCGTTATAATATTGTTAATTGTTAACATTAAAAATGAGTAATTCATGATTGTATCCATAAATGAATTTTATTTTTAATAATTTAGAGATAAGCTTTACAGCGTTTTATAGCCATACTTAAAGTTTGAAAAATTAATTTTCATATATTAGAAATAAAAGTTTTATTGGGAAAACTTCAAAACCCACCCATGTGATTGTACCCTCTAACAAATCAAGAATTATATATACATATATATATTTATTAAAAAAATGACTTGTGGTTTCAAAAGTTAACAAAAAAAGAAAAAAGATAACTAACATTTTTCATTGAAAAATGATAATATGACATATGTCATTTTTGTTCATTAACCATTCCAATAGTTTACCCATATTATTTAAAAATTTTACATCAAGATTTGAATATTTTTCATAATTTTTTTCGATTTTTTAAATTTATAATCATTATTTAATTAAAAAATATTCGCATTTCTCAAAAAAATTCAAAATTTATCGCAAAAATTTATTGTATTTTTATTAACCAACTTGAAAATTTTATGTTCAAAATGGATAAAAATCCCCTCTTATATGTCATGATTTAATGCTAATTATCCTTTTTTTACTAACTTTTCAAATCATAAGTTATCTTTTATTAAAAAAAAAAAAAAAAACTACAATCCTTGATTTGTTAAAGGGTAAAATCATTGGGGTGGTTTTTGAAGTTTCACCAATTTTATACATACAATTAATCTTTATATATTAGAAATAAAATTTTATACATACAAGCAATAAGTAACAAACTTTTAATTTGTTTTTATAATTATTTTTTTAATATTGATATAGTTAATTGGGGATTCAATATTTTAATTTTTTTTTTTAAACGAATAACATAAAAGTAAAAAAAAAAAAAAATCAATTATCTGCTCCTTATGGTGGAATAATTATAACTTCCCCGAATTTGGTTAAATATATTAATAACCCATGAATTTTATATATCTAATTTTCACATTATTATATTTTATTTTCATCACATTATAACCTCCCTTCGTTTGTTATTGTGCCTTTTTCTTTCAAAATTATTGACTGAACAAATATTTATGGACAAAATTAACCTTGATAAGTTGTATTTGTAAAGCTCTCGACTACAAAATTGGCATTTCACTTATAATAAGATTTTTTTTTCTTCAAGTTAGAAAAAGGGTATTAAAGAAGTCTCTTTAAGAGAAATTACATAAATCCAAAATTTTGTTAATTTTTTCTATAAATATGTATATACCATTTGTAGAAAATTTGATAAAATAATAAAGAAAAGTTATAGGGTGATAGAATAAAAACATAAAAATGTGTGAATTAGATAAGTAAAATATGATTTTTAGAACCAGGCCGGTCATTAAATCAGTGAAGCTATCAATTTATAGAATTGGAGCTCAACCGGTGAAAAACCACAGTCGAACAAAATTTAACCGAGATTAATGTTGCGCCTAACTTAGCATGAAACTTTTACTAACAAATATACTAGGTCAACGAGTAATAAAGTGTATACAAGTCCAGATATCGTCCCACAGAGATCTTGGTTTTAGTACAAGTTAAACAAAAATGGTTCTAAAATGAAAACAGCTTGTGACAGATTTATCAATATTTGAAGATGGGATTTTTATGACTAAAAACTAATAAAATGAACAGATTTAAAGTTTAAGCAATTAAATGAAACAACTTTAAAATGGATCTAGTGAAAAAAATGTATAAAAGTGGAGCAAACACAGTCAATGACATGGAAACAGCTAGATATTTTTTCTTAATCTAAGGATTTTTCAATAGTTCATGCAATAAGGTTTCTCCATCACGTTTCACCATATCCAACGTTCGTTGTACTCTGAGCCTATGTCTTGAAACAATTAACCGAAACATTCTCTGTAATTAGAGGCTAAAAACATGCACAGAGTTTAAGAGAGCATCAAATAAAGAACGCATTTAGATTGAACCTCTAACATATAGTTCAAAGTCATTACTAAGTTCACTATATGTGTTATTTCATGCATTTCCATATATTTGATTAACTTTCATTGCATTTAACATACTAATAATGAGGTAGCTAAGCTCATTTATCAGAACAATCACATAAAAAGACATGCATATAACTGAAAAATACCTTATATTAATTAGAAATACATACTGAAACCAGTCATTGTTGGCTTACACCGAAGGTTTACTCCTCCATAGGCAGAACATGTTCTGCCATAAAAGGAATTAAAGAAAAACTAACTAAAAATACTAGAAAACTAAAGGAGGCAGATAAAATGAGAGAAGAGGTTGATGGGTGTCCTTAACTGCTGTTTAAGAGGACTATGTATAGAAACTCCAAGAAAAATAGGGCAACATGCCCTAAAAACATCACAAACTGACAAGTGTTCTTAATTTGACGGTTACAAATTAAAGAGAAGATTCAAAAGATGTTCTGAAATTTTCTCTCAGCTTCAACCAATAAAAAATCAGTCAACAAAATTTTCTTGCAAAGTATTTCCAGATTTGGTAAAAGCTATTTCTGCAGCCAATTTGACTTTTTGACATTTTCAGCTCTAGTCAACATTTTGCGTCAGCGATAGGCAGCTTTTAGCACAAAATTAGGGATTTTGCCCAAGAAATTCCCAAAAAACTGCAAAGAGAATAGTCAGATACGAAATTAGCTATAGTTACTACTATTTTAAACTATTTTAATTATAAAATTAATTCAATTTAGCACAAATCACTAGATTCAGTATTAGCATATTTTCTCTTATTAATTGAATCGAATCAAATTAGCCTTTGATTTCAGTCGAACCGGATCCAATTGGACGATCTGATTTAGTTTTCAAAACAACAAGTAAAACAGAGTGACACTAATGTATTTAATCAAATCTCATATAGCTTTTTTTTACTTTTCTTTGGGAGGAAAACAACCCTCTCCTTATTAAAAAGCCAAAATAATTGTTATATTTTCATTACATATACATTAGAGAGAGGGAAAAAAAAAAACGTGACATGCTAACATGGTATAGGTAGTAAATAATTATCGCTTTTTTTTCTTTCTTTCTTTCTCTTTTAATAGCATAATTATCCCTTTTTAATAGCCAATTAAATATTATTTTACAATAAAGCGCGGGAAAGTTCAAGAAGCCGAAAAACGGTTATGACACGCCAGCTCCTCCGCTTGCCACGTCATTCTATTATTGAACAGGGCTTTGTATTTCCTTATATACCAAGCTTACCCATCGCTTGAATTCAAATTCCGCCTTGTCTTCTTTCGCCCAAATTCCACCGCAAAATTTCACAGCAAAATGTTTTCTTCCATATCCCGTCAACAATCCGTTTCTTCAACTCCATCCAACATCAAAGTCATGCGTGATTCCAATTCAACTTCCGAACAGCTTCTGATCAAAATTCCTGGATCAATTGTCCACCTCATTGAGAGTGACCGAAGCGTCCATCTTGCTTCCGGCGAACTCACTATTGTCAGCCTCAAACAAGGCGACACCATTGTCGCTGTGTTTGCTCGTGTAGGCAATAGTGGAATCCGCTGGCCATTGGCCAAAGATGCGGCATCTGTTAAGCTTGATGAATCGCATTACTTCTTCACTCTCCGTCTTCCTTTGAATGAAGACGAGATTGAGACAGATAGAGAAGTGGAGCTGTTGAATTATGGAGTCACAATTGCATCCAAAGGACAGGAAGGTTTATTGAAGGAATTGGATAAGATATTGGAGACTTACAGCTGTTTTACAGTGCAGGAAGTGAAGGAGGAAGGGAATTGGGTGCTGGTAGATCAGGGGAATGTAGCGAAGGAGATATCGCCTGAGGAGTTAATGACAGAGGAGAAGAAGAAGGAGTTGTTGGAGGAGAATTCGGCTGCGTTTTGGACTGTGTTGGCTCCTAATGTAGAAGACTACAGCGGATCTGTTGCTCGAATGATTGCAGCAGGGTCGGGACGGCTTGTTAAAGGGATAATATGGTGTGGTGATGTGACTGTAGAAAGGTTGAAGCGGGGAAATGAATTCCTGAGTAAGAAGATGGGGAATAAAGAGTCTGATGTCCAGATTAGTCCAGCAACTGTGAACAGAATCAAAAGGTTTGATTCCTTATATTCCTTGAAGCAGAGCATTGTTAATTCAGTACTAATTCATTAGTTTCTTTCAGCAAACTTTGGAGTTCTAATTAATGTTTTAGCGTAGTTGGTTGCTAAGCCCCACATTTCTTTTCTATTTTGCACTACCAAATGCAAACTTCTGTTTTTTCATATTAATCTGTACATATATATAGAGAGAGAGAGTATGATGTCTTCTCTTATTTTATGTCGGAATATTTGCAGGGTCAACATGTTGACAAGAAAGTCAGAGGAAATGGCAAATGCAACCCTTTCTGGGATTCTGAAAGTCTCGGGATTCGTAACAAGTTCAATTGTCAACTCCTATGTGGGAAGGAAATTCTTTAGCTCCTTGCCTGGACAAATTGTGCTAGCTTCTTTGGATGGATTCAGTAAGTCGTTTTTCTTACTCTAGAATATCTTACCAAGTCTCGCTTACTGTTATTTTAACGAAGTTGAGAACCTTATTGTACCATCTAACTTTAGCCAGCGAATAAACATTAAATTTTTTTATTTGCAGACTAAATTATTGTGAAAAAAAAAAAGCATAATTATCTGACGATTTCTTTGTTGACAATGTCCTTAATTTGGTAGATCTCAAAATAAATCTATCGTGAACTTCCTCCATGATGTCTTTCATGGCATTAAAAGTCATCACAAGACACAAATTCGTGTCTGTTCCTTTATGATCTCTTTTTCTTTCAACAATTTTCGTCAAAAAAAAAAAAAATTAGCAATTAATTTGATTAATTAAACCCTATTGTCTCATTCAGTGCACTATGCAAAACAGTTATCCGCTACATAATTGCTAGACAGCAGATCATTTAGAAGGGCTACCCCTGAACCATGTGGAATAAAGGGAAGAATCAATGAAACCAATTAACCCAGCTGCTTTAGGAACCAGGCATGCAAAAGTGGAGTTCTGAAATTGCATATAGTGTTATGTGTTTGCCCGAGTTGTCAACTTGCTAATTAATGGTCATGGACCTAATGGAGACCCTTTTTGCACACACAAGAAGTTGTATGTTGTGACTTAAGAACTGTAAGGTTTTCTAGCTTTTTCATCTTCTCTCCCGGTGCAGGCATGCCTTGTAAATTTTAACATGGTTTAGAGTGCTTTGGAGCTTCATAAAGCTGTAATAATATAGGAAAAGTGACTTGTCTTGAGGATATTGGCAGTAGCTGTGATTAAAAATGTTGAAATGTATAACTGAAGCAGAGCAGCATTTACTTTACTTTGTGTTTGAAATCTTCTGACATCAGAATTGCTGGAACGGTTTATAGTTTATTCTAGATTGCAGAACTTCATATGTAGTATGGTTTTGCTCACAATGCTGTTTCCTTTCTGTCTCTTCTATGGTTATGCAGACAAGGTCTGTGATGCTGTCGAGTACGCAGGAAGGAATGTCTTGTCAACATCAAATGTCGTGACCACAGGTCTTGTCTCACAGAGGTATGTCTCAATCTTGCTTTAAATTGATCAAGCGTGGTTCAGCACTTCAATCCCATTTACTGTGTTTGTGCAAAAGGCACTTTCTCAAATTGCAATTTCACACTTGGGTTTAGTCTTGTTTGTGTTGCTAGTTGATTTGGATAATATCTTATTCCAACAAAAGTTGTTGACACAGGGAACATTATCATAAACTTAATGCTTCTTCCATTATCTTAAACCTCACTGTAGAGGAAAATAGTTTGGTTGAGCTAATTTCCCGGGTTTGCTGTCAATTTGGTATTAGAAGCTATAGTTTTTGAATTGGTTAAATTTCTCTATAAACTGACTGGAAAATGATTGAATATCTGCTGCTATTTGAAGGTTCGGAGAAGGAGCTGGAAAGGTGACCAATGAAGGGCTTGATGCAGCGGGACATGCGGTTGGCATTGCTTGGGCAGTTTTCAAGATAAGGAAGGCTGTTAATCCAAAGAGTTCAATCAAACCGACAACACTTGTGAAGGCTGCTGCAGTGGCAAACTCTACTGGAATCAAGGCTCAATGAAAGAATTAATATGAAAGCTAGCATTATTGTTTTTGGGTGTGTTATTTGAGTGTGCAAAGGCTTTTCTCTTTTGAATCATTTTAGAGAAGATAATGAAGTCATTGTATTTTTGGAACTATACTATATCTACTATGATTGTCCAATTTGAAATATTGTTCATCTACACAGAATTTTTTTACCGGTAACAATAATATTTGAGCTTATAGAATTAATTATTTGTAGCTTTTAACTAAGATAACTGTAGCAGAGCACATGATTAGCTATTTCCAACTGTAACACAGCAATTAATTCATAGCTCAATAACTGGTTTTAAATGGCTTGTAAGTCTTGAGATCAAGAACAACCCCAGCCACCGAGCCAACAGCAGCAGCAATGGTGATGCATAGACAAGTCATACTCAGAATCTGAAGAGCAATCCACCGACTGGTCCATCTTCCGATTTTCTTCTGAGAAATATACATCTCGATTGGGAAATATACTGTCAATGGCCAGAATCCCATGGCTCCTAGTAGACCAACAACATCATTGAAAAACGGCAGAAGCATTGCTATAAGTGTGGTCAACACAACAAACAAGCTTCTCCACACTAATCTGAAAAGGTTCAGCTGGTAGACGCCCCAAAAGGGTACGGGTATCTCATATTCTGCAGACACAAAGTCATTCTTCGACCACTTACGAGCACTCCATTTCTCTATAAACGCAAACAATGGCTGGCAAAATACCTACAAGTTCACGTTTTTGTCATTGTGGATTAAGCTAACACAGGCAGCAGATGAATGCCCCTTGCGATTCATAAGAAGAAAAAGGAAATGTAGATACCTGATATGCACCAACAAGGTGGACAATGATGGCAACATTGGCAATGTCAAGCAGCCAATAGGGATTGTAGAAACCGAAGCCGGTCAAAAGATTTCCAGGAGCATTATCACCAAAAGCTGCATACCCAAAGCATCCACAAAGCAAGTAGAAAAGTGTTGTTACACAAATGCTAAAAAGGGTTGCCTTCTTCATGGTTTTGTATTCTGCAGGTGGAGATCCTATTGTATCCTGCAAAATCAATGCAAGATCTAAGACATTTTTATATACAGCAATTCTTTCTGTGTATAAATGGTTCTGTCAGTATTGTAATTAATGACCTGAATTTCTATAAGAACAACAGAAAAGGAGTATGCAAAAGCAATGGCACCAAGTGCTTGTAAACTTCTCCATAACTTTTGGGTAGGAGTAACTAATCCAGCATGTGTTACTGTTCCTATACTTATACCAGTTAGACTCCCTTTCAAGGCCGCATTTCCTGCCCAAAAAATCACAAAAATAATTAACCGTATATTTGGCCCCTCGACTTATTTCATTTCTCAAATTGGTTGGTATTATTTGCAGGGTCGGCGGCAAGAGGCATGGGTGTGCCGTTTCCCCCTAACCGCTGGCATCTTTGGTTTTTCGTAAGGGTGCACACGGTCGGTTAACCGGTCCATGTGGACTTTTACAAACGGTTAACCGTTTGAACCGTTTTTTTTATTTACTAACCATACATTGTCCATTAAATTGGGTTAACCATTAGTCGGTTAACCATTAATTTCGGTCGGTTAACCACTTCTTTACAGTTAACCATTTACGAAATAGACATTATGATTTTACTAAATTTATAATATTTGAAACCTCAAATAAATAGACCATAATCTCAAATGTCAAATAACAATATAAAATTACAAATCATAGTCTTAATTATTAATTAAAATAATATTTTAACCATAAACTCCAATAATTAAAACATTAATAAAAAAAGGTTCCCAAACATAGAAATTATTGTACAAGATCAAACATTAATTAATGAAATATTCTTCGTTGTTCGTTTTTCAGTGAGTGTGAAATTAAGAATTGACAAGAGATATGATTGGAAGGGAGTGACCGAGACTACTTGGTGTTGTATATTAAGGAAGTAAAATAACATCAAAAGCCCAAATGTTTCACTTATTATATATATATATATATAATTACATAATTTTTTAAGAAAAATATTTGTAAAAAGTCGGTTAACCCCGAGTTCATATGGACTTTCGGTGTAAAAACCTAAAACGTAACCGTAACCGTTAATTTTTAAAAATAAAAACCGTACAATAGTCCATCGGTTTCGGTTAACCATATTTTTAACTCGGTTTCGGTTCGGTTTCACGATTTTTTAATTTTTTGGTTTTTTTTGTGCACCCTTAGTTTTTCGGGTACAATCTCTGCGCTCACAAAATTGGGAGGACGAGGAAAGCGCTTCTTATGGGCTTCCTCTTTTATTATTATTATTTTTTTTGTTATTACTGATGGCATGTGTAAAATAAATTTATTTAACATTCATTGATAAAGTTGTTAGTTGGATTTTATATCGTTTCATTTTTTTTAACATATATTTGTTATCAACCCGCATAGACTCCCGGCGCCGAAACTGATCATTTGATATTTAAGTAATAGTATATACCTGCAACTTTGCCAATACCCAAAGCAAGGCCAACAGCGGAGTAAGTGAAAGACATAACAGCAGCAACAATAGAGAGCCACCATAACTGATCAAAGTCAGGTATCTGTGATAATATAACCTGTGTGATTCCAAATGTTAACATGTACCCATTGCTTGACATGTGGCATGGATCCTTCCCTCCACTTGCATGGAAACAGTTTGATCTCTTTATTGCCCTTCATATACGTCCAAATTAGCTTCAGTTATTATCCACCAATAATTGAGTTTTTTTTTTTTTTTTTTTTCAAAATAAACAAAAAAGCTCACATCATGCTGACTGATGCTGCAATAGTATAGCCAATTGCAATGCCAAACAAGTTCAAGTACTGAACAAACCCACAGAACAATACTTTATTTCCCCCTGCAGGTTAATATGGTTAAATAATTGAGATGATAAAAAATGATTTGAACCCAATTGGGACAAGGTAAAAAAAGAAAATGTTTTACCTAAATTAGCCTTGACAGCATCCATGTAGGTGTAGTTTCTTTGGCCGGTGATAGGGTCACCAGCCCTGTAACAATGAGCCAAAAGGTTGGAAGTGTAACGATTGACAAGGGCAAACAGAACCATAATAAGTGGGCCAGCAACCCAACCCAGCTGACCAATTGCCCAGGCCAATGATAGCACTCCTGACCCTATTACTGCAGTTATTATATGTGCTGCTGCTGTCCAAAATGTTCCTGCACCATCCATTTCATTTCATTATCTCATTTCTATTTCATATTTAGAGACTCATTTGTTGAATATTTAGTGTTCAGTTTTTACATATCTCAAAGGTTAAAAACAAAGTAGGCTTATGAACTATTTGATCTGAATTTAGCTTCAAGATTCGAACTATCACTTAGTTTGAGAGACTTTGTTTTCTGCTATATAAAAAAACAATTGACCTAAAAATTTAAACATATATATAAAAATTTAAGAATATCTTTTATTATTATATCTAATTCACAATAATGTAACAAAAAAATATATATATATGGATGTGTTTTGCAATCAAAGCAAATTAAGCTTAAGGGTGAAGTTAATAGTGTTTAAGTGATTACTTATTAACCGTTATTTACAAGTTTGGTAGGAAATTCCCCAACTAAATAATTGAACAACCGACAATGCCAAAAAAGATTGACCCTACCACTGAAAAGATACATGAATTCTGATCCTATTTCTACCCTCTACAAGTATTGCAATTGGCACACGATTTTTGTTAATCCCTTTAATTTAAAAATCTCATTTTCCGTAGTTAAGAAAATAAATAAATAATCTCTAATCTGCATCAAAGCATCCTTGTGGATAAACACTTGATATATACATATAGCCCCATAACAATTATGCACTATTGTTGAGAAATTATAGCCTTCTTTTCAGCTTTATTTTATTTTATTTTTTATTGGTCGAAGATGCAGACGTTAAAACTAAAGTTCACTTTAGTGTATCCTTTTGGTCTTAATTAAAGAAGCAGGAAAATGGTAAGTAAAGTTTCATATGATGCTTAATTAATGACTCAAATGAATTTAGAAAAAGAGAAAAAAAAAAGGAACCTGTACGCTTAAGGCGGCCATCATCATCAAAAAACTTGGAATAGTTAGCTGCAGAATTAATAGCTTCAGTTTCAGTTTGAGTGTGATTAATCCGAGTTTTAGGTTGAGCTTCAACTTGTAAGTAATGCCTTATATCTTGTCTTTCTTCTATCTGCAACACTCATCATATACATTTACACTGTTATTAAGCTAAACAATTCTATTTCATTCATTCTAATTCTTTAATATTAAAAACAAATCAAAAGGAAAAAGAAATTTTATATATATATATATATATATATATATATATATATATATATATATATATATATTCATACAGCTCCATGGTGGATTCTGCTTGGAAGAGTTCTACTCCTAGGTAACGTGGGTTTCATATTTATGGCACAACTACTGCTTTTTTTTTTTTTTTGGATTCAATAAGAAAATGAAGTGTTGGAGTTTAGTTAGTGATTAAGAAGATAGAAGAAAGAAAATGTTTGGTGATAGACACACTTGAAGAAAAGGAAAATCAGTCATCAGCTTTTTATAGGATAAGACAGAGAAGCAAGTGATCATGTTACACGTTCCTTCTTGTCTCCATCCAAAATTTCTCATTCCATTTCCCCTATTTTTAATTATCAAATATTTGGATAGGAGACTGAAATCATATTTGTATATAAATCGACCGTACAACAAATGCACAGATCACGTAAACAACGTAAATAAACGGACTTATAGTTTATATGCAGCGGAAAACTTGTTTATAGATTGAATCTAATCAATACGGGAAACCAGATCGTTCTGATTGCCTTTTCTACGAATGTACGAATACATTGAGTACAGGCTTTATCTGTGAATTTTTCCGACGATCGAAAAGTATATTTTCATTTCGTGTTTTCGCTCTGGGAGTGTTTTCTTTTCTTACGCGTAAATGAATCAGAGAAATGACTTCTCTATTTATGGAGGAAATCCCAACTTCTATCTATTTATAGAGTTAGTCTAAATTACACATTTAATCCCTACAAATTACATATTTGGTCCCTGTAGTTTATCACAATTACAATTTAGTTCCTGTCATTCCAAAATGTCATGCACGGATCTAAAATCAATAGAGACTAATATGAATGTCTTTAATTTTTATTCAATATTTTGATGGATATCTTTTAATTTTTTTGTGGATTTCGCGATTAGTTTTTTATGGAGAAATTTAGAGTGGACCCTTTCAATAAAAATATAACATACAAACAATATTTGTGTTGGAAAACTAAAAAATATGTTGGAAAACTAAAAAATACTTACGTGTTAATTTTCCATTGGAAAGGTCTACATGGACTAGATCCACTCTAAAATTTCTCCTTATTATGATCAATTTTTCAATACATTGAGTTGATGTTCTTTTCATTTTGAGAATACTCACAAATCAAACTTAATTAACTCATTTGTCTCGCGTAAATTGCAATCTCCATTGATTGGTGCATAAAACGAATTTTAATGACTCCTAGACTGAATCGAAAGGATGATTCAAATCTATAGCTATGGTATTAGAAATATAATTCAAATCCCTCTAATAAACTCCATATACAGTCTATATGAGACATATGCGTTAACTATGGGTGATTATTATTAAAACAGAAAGGTCATGTATTTAACATATTAAAAAAAAAAAAAAAAATTAACCAATGAACCAGTTATAAAATCCATAAGAGTTTGGGAGCTCATAATGCGTTTTGCTAATATTTTCCCCATATTTTCGTATTGTTTTTCCATAAAACGTTTTACGGATTATTTTTATTTTATTCAAACTTTCATTAAAAAAAAAAAAAAAGCATTGGAGTTTTCAAAATCTATCAAAAACAAGCAGAAAATATGTTAATTTCATAGTTATTAATTATTAATAGTTAAAAAAGAGTACTACACAATTATAATTAAAGGAAAATTAAGATAAAATTATTTATTTATTGGAATCAAAATTTTAATTTCGATGTCAATTTAGTAAAATTTAAATTAATAATCATCTTAATGACCGAGAATTTAAAATCTGCAAATTATATCATTTTGATGAAATTAATCATTAATATAAAATAATATATTTCATATTGTAAAATTATATATACAAAAAAATAAACTTAACTCAAAATATATCAAGGCA
The DNA here is from genome assembly GCA_039660915.1 of Euphorbia tirucalli. Taxonomy (NCBI): domain Eukaryota; kingdom Viridiplantae; phylum Streptophyta; class Magnoliopsida; order Malpighiales; family Euphorbiaceae; genus Euphorbia; species Euphorbia tirucalli. The sequence continues at coordinate 23,484,087 of CM077639.1, forward strand.
AAAATTTTTATAATAGTCATATTGCAAATAAAAAAATCATGGATTCGGATTAATATATTTTACTCTTTTTTTTTTTTTTGTATATATAAAGATAAATTGTATGAAAAAATAAAATTTCAATAAGCTGGTGATGGAAAACAACACTATTTTTCTGCTAAAATACCTATCAACAATTTTTCCTAAATCTTATCAAACACTGTTAAATCTGTTTTTTGATGGGAAACAACAAAAAAATGTAAAAAGTATCCATCCAAACACCCTCTTAGAAAATTTTGCTGTTGAATTACTACAATAAAATTAAAAAAAATGGCAATAGATTAATAAAAAAATATATAAAAAAAAAAATTAGGTTCACTACAATGAAATGAAAAAAAAAAAAATAGAACCAGAAAATTTTATTTTTGATTGTGAAATTTTTGTTACCAATTTACTTTAGAAATAGATTAGATAGAGCATAATTTTGACATAAAACAAATTGTCAAAAAAAGTTTCCTTTATCCGTTGCGAATTGATTTTTTTATGTGCGCATGCTATATTTTCTGGTCTTTTTTTTTTTTTTTAATTTTTACCTTCTTATATATTTTTTCTTATTAATTTATTGGTATTTTTTCCTTAAGAATGAATGTGCATGACATAATTTAAAGAAAAAATAAAAGAAATAAAAAAGGTAAAGTGTGAAAATCCAAATAAAAGTCTCTAAGGACCAACAAGTTAAAAAAATTAATAGTGTGATGAGAAACCAACAAATATGTTAAAGTCTTCCTTAAAAAAATAAAAAATAATAAAAAAAAAAGCAGAAAACTAATATGTTAAATTCTGAGAGCAGAAAGATGGGAACGAAGGGAAGGAATAAAAATATCACATCTAATCCAAAACTTTAATACAATAAAGGTTTTTTTTTTTCTTTATTTTGCTTAAAGGTACATTTACTCCCTCTCTTATATAAAAACGTTTGTGTTTGCCTGATGCTTTATGGTTTTTAAATATTTGCCCCATGTTTTATATATAAAATATTTGTTTTTACCCCCTTTTATATGATTTTGAAATGTTTGCCCTCTGTCATGTACAAATTATAACCATCTACACTAAAATAGATTGAAAAACATGTGTGGTAGAATAAACATTAATTGACTCGTACATGTGAAAAAAGGACATGATAAACAAATTACTACTATTAAATATTTAGTTGCTTCATGCGTGTTTTTTTTTTTTTTTTTTTTTTGATGAAATGTAAAATTCAATTGCTTAAACCAAGAGATTGCAAATTCTTACAAAGAAAGTGGTGTTGAAGAATAAGTAGTTTTATGTATAGACCCCTTATTCGCAGACCAATTCACAAAATTCAACTTACATTAAAGTTCTAACATACTCCTATATATAAACAATTAACTAAATGATTAGTAACATCATCCATGAAGTATATTAGTAGCAAACTCTAAAAAGAATTGAATTTAAGGCTTAAAAACTTAATCCAACTTAATTCTTCATGAAAACTAATTATTTGATGGTTAGAACACCATACCCACGAGCCACCAGTGCCCCCATACATGTCTATCAACAATTGGGAGGAGATTTTTGGAATTATTTTCTTCCTGCAACAAAAAAACTATCATGTTTAACTCAATTTGTCTTAATTTTTCCATCCAACCTGCTACAAGATTATGATCTCATCCACCAAAATTAATTTATTCAAGATCATGGACAATTTTATTCGCCACCAATAATTGAAAAATATAAAGAAAATCTAATAAAGAAAATAAGGTAGATTGACTTTAGTAGTCCAAGCAAGGTCAGGTTGAGACTCCTTTTCTTTTGCGGGGTCTCTTAGTTAAGTCTTCCCTAAAGCTGTTCAAGGGAGTACTTGAAGGCTCAATGAATCTCATATTAACTAGCTTTTTTTCCTCAGATCGACTAGTTGCTTCTGAATCGAGATTGTCTTGGTCTGAAGTTTGTTGTACTAGATGGAGTTAGTCGGGCATCCAATGCACTAACTAATGGGCTTAGATATCAGTCATTCTGAAAGAAAGCTCATAAGAAAACTCCGTTGATGAAATATGTCCCTTCTTGTGGTTTTTTCCATCCTTACCTTCTGCTCGGTACTTCACAATTAGACCAACCTTCAGTCGTCTTTTCTACTTATAATTTATATATGAGAAGGGGTAAATATTTCAAAAATATAGGACATGAGGCAAAAACAAATATTTTGTACAAGATAAGAGGGACAATTTTTTTAAAATCATAAACACAAACATTTTGTAATAAGACATGGATCAAATATAACTTTAAGCTTTTTTCTTTTCCGACCAACTCTTCAACCCAACATGGCGTATATATGCACATATGATCCGCTCTGATACCAAACAATAACTAATACACAGCTGTAGAGTCTTCAAGTCAAACTAGATTTTTTTATTTTTAGATTCTTAAGTTAAACGGCAGGACAAATGGAGCAGGAAGACTTACAAATCGATTGCATAATAGGAGGTGGCATATGGGGAATGGCATAAGCGTAGGGAAATGAAAAAGGAATGAATGATTATATATATATATATATATATATATATATATATATATATATATATATATATATATATATATATATATATATATATATATATATATATATATATATATATATAAAGAAAAGAAAAGAAAAGAAAAAACTAATTACATTTCACATCAAATTAATACTGAGAGAGGAATATAATTTAGACGGATTAATAATAAATATCATGATAAGCATAACCTCACTACGCACCTCCCTGTAACAAAATAAATAGGTTCCTAAGGCACACCAAAAACTCCTTTTTTTTTTTTTTTTTTTGGGAAGTTTAAGAAATAATAATGTGGTTTCAGCAATGATGGAGAGACACCTTGAAAAGTTACGGCATTGCATGATATTTTGATGAATATGTCCTAGGAACACTGGGAGTCCTCACACGTTTCGAACACCTTGAAAAGTTGGACATTTCATATCCTTATTTCCCAAGCGTGTCATTGCTGTTTTCTCCTAATTTGAAATTCTTTAAGAAGATTTTCAATTCTATAACATATTGGACTCCTAGAAACTTGGTATTGCTAGGGGATGGAGAATGATAAAAAGGGAATAAAAAAAATCAACTGATGTTTTGTACAAAATTAAACCGATATTATTTATTATTTTTGCTTCTCTATAGTTATGTTTATCATGAAACCTATTTTTATAATTTTAATATTTCTAAATTCACCTATATATTTTTATTACCAACACATATCCCCACGTATCGTGTTCTATAATTTTTAAAAATAATGGTTTAATGTCTGTATCCATATCGGTGTCAGTAGCAATATCCGTGTTTGTGCAAAATAGGATTTCTGTTATGAACAAAATAATGGCGAAATTTTTTTGTCAACTGCTGTGTTTTGCTATTTTAATTTTATCAAATGGTAATAATCGATGAAGTATCAAAAGCTATTTTAATAAACAAAACTTATTTTTATATATTTATTTCTTTAAAATAATAAAAAAAATATATATATTTTTTTTACCTCTCTTTCCACTTTCCTTTTCTTTCTCTCTTTCGCCAATTTTGGTTGCACTAGTATCTAAACTAAATATTTCATAAACAGATTGAGCAAATTGATCCACGTGAAAAAACCTTACAATAATGATGAAATTCATATATCTTTTAAAATGGAAATACATGAAAATCTTACAATTTAAATAAATTAAACCCTTTTTTTCAATGAAAAGTAAAATAACAACAAAACTCATCATATTATTAAGACACCAAAAGTTTTCCAATAAAGCAAGAGAAAACACACGACAAAAGTAATAAAAATAGTAAACAAAAGAAAAAAGTACCGCAACCTATTTCTTATTTAGCATCATTACCACTTATGAGAAATCCACAACTATAAAAATCACCGGAAAAATGTAATACGATTTAAGAGAGGTAGGTGGTAGTATATTTTGTAATTTGTTTATTGGAGGAAAGTATTAAATTATACAAGTAAATGTAAAAATTAAAGGAATTCTTTTGGTAATGAATTCCGTGGTGAAATGGATTGGAAGGAATTGAAACAAAAAGAAATGAATATCTAATAATTGACGTATTGATGAATTGGTAGACCATGGATCTCCATACGTATACGTAGTAGTAAGTAATCTCAAAATGTGAACCATAAAACTATCCAATACAATGCTCCTTTTTGCAATGTTATCATAACCGTACCGGACATCAAACTGGTGAAGCTATTGGTACGTGGTTTACCGGTTCAACCGGTGGTTATACCGGATTATTGATTTTTTGAAAAAAAATATTATTTAAATAATAAATAAGCTTATAAATTCATCAAATATAAGTTTTAAATGTTAAATATTCAAAATAACTTCACAAAATATTTTAAAACTTAATTAAATACAAGCCTTAAATAATAAAAATAAACTGGTAATAGCAAGGGCAATACTAAAGAAATCAAAGGTACTACTGCTAGATTAAGCAAGTAGTAAACTGGATTTTGAATAAGAAATTAACTTACAAAATGGTAGGATTCAATAAAACATAATGAACTAATATAGAATATGCAGTTTTATTGTACTATACAAAATTGATAAATTCAAATTCAATTTATGTACGTTTTTCAAGATTAAAGACGAAAAGTGTCATTTTGATTTTATTATTTTCTGATATAAGCAAATAATTTCATGAAAATGCTTTCTTTATGATACATTTTTATTTAATTGATATATTAAAAATTTAAGTAAAACCCATTAGTAAAGTCAGGATGGCCCAATGGTATAAGATGTCAAACTTAAGTGAGAGGACATGGGTTCAAATCCTACTTTCAGCATTTTCTTAATTTCAACTTAAAATTGGTCAAGAAACCGGTTTTTGACCGGTTCACTGGTTTACCGGTTTTTCGCGGTTCGAACCGGTCAAATCCCGTTTTTGACTAAACCGTTGAATTTAATTAACCGACCGGACCAATGACCGGTTCGCGGTAAAACCGGTCGAACCGGCCGGTCCGGTTTTAATAACGTTGCCTTTTTGTGTAGTGGATATTTGATTGATTGTATTGTTTCCCTTCCTATTTCATACCATTGAATAAAGTGGCATCATTTCAATTGTCCATCTCAAAATGTGAACCATAAAACTATCCAATACAATAGTCCTTTTTGTGTAGTGGATATTTGATTGATTGTATTGTTTCCCTTCCTATTTCATACCACTGAATAAAGTGGCATCATTTCAACTTTCCACTATGGGACAATTAACCACCAGCTTTTTCTTTTTCACATGGTTATCCTCTTTTTATTAGATATTTAAAAAAAAATGATAAATCTTATTAGTCTATTTTCTTAAAAAAAAAAAAAAAAAAAAAAAAAAAAAATCAACTACATGCCTTTTTTTATTCTTACTTTGGATTCCTAAAATACTAAAACTAGTGAGAATGATACAATCAATGTGCTTATGTGCTTCTTCTCGTCAAATCGCTTTTATCTCATTTTATTTATGTTTTAATTTTACATGTATCTTGTTATTTTATAAAGAATTTGTATATTAATATCACATGTATCTTAATTTTACATGGCCGTTTAGGATTCACCTAAAGCGTGTTCACATATCTCGAACTGGCTAATCCGATATACTTAAGGAAAAGAAAATTTACCTGATTTACCCCAAAATCAAGTTTTATTTTGTGCGTACGCTCGTACCTTTTTATTTTTACGCTCTTTTTTGAACAGTTTTTCTATATACGCTAACCGCCTTTTCCAATACGTGTTCTTGCTTCACGATAGTTCTGTGCACCATTTTTTTACATGATTTCACTTTGTTTTTTCCGCATTTATCCATGATCGTTGTTCTACGTTTGTCAAATGACATTCATTTGCTTTTCTCTGCTTCATATTTGAGGTAATTCTTCATCTCTTTACTGTTTGGCTTGATTTTATTTTTGTTTTTTGATCTTATATTTAGGTTTTTCTGTGTTTGATTTTAGTTTAAAAATGGCGAAGAGGAAGAGAGTTGGCTTTAATGGTGATGATGATATTCCTATTTCTAAGTTGAGGTCGGTCAAAGCTTTTAGTACCCAGAGGGTTTCTAGTGAGCTTAAGAGTAAAAATCGCAAAAGTAAGAAGGTTTCTTATAAGTGGACCAAGAAGGAAGTTAAGAGAGAACTAATTACTAGGAGATTGAAGGTATTCAGTCGATGCACTTTTCGTACTTTTTGTTTGTTTTGTTTTTGATGCTGTGTTGATAATTTTTTTTTATGTATGTTTTTTAGTATTATTTCGTTTGTTTTTTAGCAATATTCTATGTTGTATTTGATTTTTTTTATTGTGATACTTTTTTTTGTTATTTTTATTCTTTATTTTGTTTGTATGCTTTTTTTTTTATACTGATACTTTTCTGATACATTTTATGTATTTTGTTATTTTTTATGATTTTTCTGGCTTTGATACAGTTTTGGTACTTTTCTGACACTTTTTTATTACACTTTGTATGTTATTTTGTTATTCTGATACTTTTGGGACTTTGCTACATTTTTTATAATTTTCTGATGTTTTGTTATTCTAATAATTTTCTATAGCTTTGATACATTTCTAATGCATTTTTTTTATACTTTTCTGAAACTTCTTTGTAATATCTCTTAGGTTGGTGAACCTGTGTATAATGTTGATGAGCGTTGGCAAGCTAAGGTCTATGTGTTTTCTGATTTTGATGTTATTCAATTTTTGAAGTTGCATATGACTAAGAAAGTTATTGGTATGTTTAGGAGTAGCATTGTTGGTTATTTTTTGGATTTGCGTGATAGTAGGGTGAGCAGCCAGTTGATGCATTCTCTTTTCTGATGTTTTGTTATTTTAATAATTTTTTATAACTTTGATACATTTCTGATGTATTTTTGATACATTTTTGATACTTTTTTGAAACTTGTTTGTAATATCTCTTAGGTTGGTGAACCTGTGTATAATGTTGATGAGCGTTGGCAAGCTAGTGTGAGCACAGGTTTTTTCCGATCTCGGTGATGAGAATTACTTAGTTACCTGTGGACCGGACGGGCTCAAACGGGGCTTGAAAGCGACCAGAATATTGCCTGGAGAACCTCAAACGTCCTGAAATCCAGGCTATCTGCAATCTGAAGCCCCCAAAAAGGTCTCCCAAATCATTTCCAGGGTTTGGTCTACGCGTTCGACTTTTGAAATTTCACCCTAATTCTCGGTAGAACCGGGCGGCTCTGGTTTTTTTTGAACCAGAGCCGGCCGGCTCTAGTGGTCAAAACAAGTTGCTCTGCAAAGCAGAGCAACTTGGCTTGACAGATGAAAATTGGCGCAGGATTTCAGAGAGTCAGACTGCTGAATTGATTAGACGAAATGAGTGAGAGAGAGTGATATAAAAGAGAGAAAATCAGAAAGAAAAAAAAAACTTTTGGATTTTTGGGTTTTCGGTTCTCAGAGAAAGAAAACAAAAAGGAAAGAAACACAGAGAGAAAAAAGAGAGAAAAAAAACCAGGAGAGCTCCCACAAACACTCTCATCACAACCCTAAATCAATCTCAAAATATTGATGACAAATCCTACAACCTTTACTCATTGATTCGGGATCATTGCAGCTTGGTTTCGGATCGTTCTAGGCTATCGTGGGATTCGGCCAGTTGAGTTCCCAGGACACATTTCAAAACTTTCAAATTGTTTCTCGTCGTTCCAGGCATCTAAACAACACCAAGGTAAACCCTGAGAGGCCTTAAAACCTGTTTGCATAGATTTTCTGTGCGTTTTCTTTCATTTTGCAAAAATCTGGAAACTAGGCTGCCTACCATAACCATACGGCTGTGTTCTTCATGAACACAGCAGCCCGTCTGTGTTTGAGATGAACAGAGCCGGCTGGCTCTGACCCTAAAGACGCCCGGCTCTATTCTTCAGGGACAGATTCCCGGTCTATCCAGATCGGCCGAAAATAGCCCGTTTCCCATTTTAAACATTCTGCTGCGATTATTTTTGGCCCAAATCCATCCGTATATTGCAATATTTTGGTTTTCAAATTTCTGTACGTACGGATATTAGGGTTTTTTATGTTTCCCGGGTTTATTTCCTGAGTTTCAAGGTTGTTTTATCCGAATCGGATCCACAGTTCAGCATTAGCGGACCCTCGAACCTTATAGAATCCCCAGAAAATATCGAAAACGAATATTTACGATATTTTCACAAATGTTTTCGGTGTGTTTATTGCATTTTGGACTCTAGATGGATGTTGAGTTTAGGAACCCCTACGAACAGAACCCTAAGTTCTGGGTTAACCGACCCACAAAAATGGAAATTTGCATGTAACCGAGCCAAAATGTTTTCTAAAATCGTTTTCCTAGCACAAAAATTTCAGGGCATTTCAAAAAACCGTTTTCTAGGTTTAACCAGTCCGACCCGGTTACCCTCTAAATGCATGCCCCCATTTCCCAAATCCCAATTCTATCCTGATTTGAGTCCTATTTGCGGTTAATATAAACTGCACTAGCCAGTCTGTTTTGCAGCATTTGTTTTTATTTTTTCTGTATTTAATAGGTTAATTCGTGTATTTAGGCATTTGTATTTTTATTTTCTCGTGTACTTTGGCAATTGTAAATGTGAGGATGAGAGTTTTTATATTTTATTCAATTTGGTTGTATAAGCGGCCTTTGTTATTCTTTTGTATAATTTGTGTGGATGATTTAATTTTCTGCAATTTATTTTATGCATTCTACTTTAGCACGGGCTAATAAACTAAACAATTTGGGTAGAGAAAGATAATAAATTGAATAAATATGGCTTCATAAATAATAAACGAATACAAGCTTGAGGTTAAGTAGGTAAGTTGCCCGAATCCTGAATCTCTGGATTAGGTACAGTAGTCTGCGCTTGGTAGGGAGCTGTACCGGAATTTCTCGGATGAGCTGATCTGGGTGGCGACTCTGTCACTGATCTCGAAATTGAGGTTTCGAGGTCTTTAAGTTAAAACTGGAAAACCGATTTCTACAAAACGGAATTTCAAAACAAACGAATGATTTTCCCTAAAGTAAGATAAACGAGAATCCATTTCTTCCAAAACATCGCGCGAAACCCGTTTTCTAAACCCCCCGGTTCGCTTCACCACGTCCCGTTGAAAAAAAGGTCATCCGCTCATAGTGGCAACTTTGCTGGGGAACTTAAAAGTTTTTTTTATAAAAACTTAAGGAACTTTGGCAACTATTGAAATATAACCTCGCTTGTATTCATTTATCAATTTATAAATACCATACTTATTCATACCTTTGCATATCATGACATTTTCTCCTTCTCAACCCCTCAAATACACTGATTAGCCTCGGTTTACCTAAGAAGGTGGACTACCTCTACCGCTAGGATTGGAGACACCCGATGGGGTAAACCACTCATAGCCCTGCATGACCTTACATCGTGTTCTATGGTTGGGAAGTGTTTATTTGCTATGGGAGCCTGTATGACCCTTGGTTTGACTTTGACCCATATATAATGGCTTAGTAATTTCCTCTAGGATTACCAAAACATGAATCTAAAATTAAACGATTGAGTGTGCACCTTTGGTATCCCCTGTTGATGCCAGAGAGACCCAACACCTAGGAAGAATGCGTGAACAATTGAAAGGAGAAATAAGGTTGGTAAAGAGAGCATATTTTTGCATATGCTAACATTTGCTCCGTGGTGATTTTCTCCTTACTTTTTCACAAAGCATAAAAACGCATAATTATCTCATGTGCTGTTTTTAATCACGTTTTCGTGCAACCATCTTTAAATACGTATGCATATGTGTGATATTTTTGCTAGCCACATCTTCATACAGCCATTTTCGAACACTAAAATATGCATGACACTAATCGCATTTTTGTGCAGCCATGACATTTTATTCATGTGCCATTTACATCTCGCGTGCGATATTTCCATGAAGCATACACAACATTGGTCTGCGTGTCATGCATCTTAACCACATTTTCGTGCAGCCATTTGTATTTTCATATGACATACACATCTATGTCATGTTATCCCACCTAATGAAAGGATGTTTCAAGCATGCCTCTCACGATCATTTCATTCCATGACATGTCAGATACCCCAAAACTATCCGATGTACGCCCGTGCACCAGATTGCACTCGCCCATTTCATAAAATATCATGTCATTCAATGGTAGACCATAATGGTCTTGTGTTTGCTTTCGTGTGATAGTTCGCATGATGCCATCACATGACATCACGTTCATTCATCATAGATGTCCCGGCGACGCCGAGTCTTGTTTGTGCATTATGGTTCATATCGAACCATTTCATAACATTGTGAAATCATTCGAGGCGCTCCCTGGGCACCAGATTAGTACACATATAGGGGCATATCATAACATTATTAGCTCATGCAAGGTGTTCCATGAACGTCGAACCTCTGTACTTGTCTCGGTATACATGTGACCTGTTTGCAACATCACTTCATATCGGATGCCCCAAAAGCATCAGAACTTTGTCTGAGGAACGAATTCCACGAGACCATTTCATACCATCTCATTTTGCCTTAAAAAGCGTCAAAACTTTGTCCATGTGTCGGCCACACGCTACTATTTCATAACCTCCATTAGGTCCCCCGAAAGCGCCGAACCTCCGTTCGTGTGTCGGCTCACACACCGCCCCTTTGCCTTTTCTTTTGCATAACGTTGGGCACTCTTGGAACATCTCAAATAAAGAACTCACACCCATTATTGCTTTCTTTCATAAAGTATCAAACATACACTGTCATTTTTGTGTCGTTCTAATCATGCCTTATACAATCTGTTTCAAAACATCGACAGTTGTATGACATCAACACTAACCATGTCTTTGTGCAGCTATGATATTTTGTCCGCATGCCAAATGTGCATTATGTGTTAACATTTTCACATAGCCTACATAACATCGTCCTGTATGTCATACATCCTAACCATATTTTTCTGCAGCCACCTACACTTTGGCTGACATATGCATTCATTCCTCACACGCACAACATCATTCTGTATGTCATGCATCCTAACCACATTTTTCTGCAGCCACTTATACTTTGGATGACATATGCATTCATTCCTTGCATGCACAACGTCATTCTGTATGTCATGCATCCTGACCATATTTTTCTGTAGCCACTTGCATTCTGTGCCACATGTGCATTCACACCATTTCATTCCATTATACCTAATAAAGGATGTTCCAGGGATGCTCCATCATGATCATTTCATTTCGTAACGAGTGTCCCAAAGCCACCCATGTTTTGCCTGTGCTCTGGTTTGCACTCGGCCATTCCTCTATATTATTACATTCATTAGAACACCACAACGGTCCTAGATCTATTTTTGTGTGGGTAGTCACGTGAAAAACATTGCACAATATCTCATCCATCTATCATTAGTGCCATGGGGATACCAAAGTCTTGCTTATACGTCGTGATCCACATTGGATTACTTATAACATTATTGAATCATCCAGGGTACTTCATGAGTGCCCAGTTACTACACATATAAGGGCATTGCATGACATTAATAAATCATGCAAGACGTTTCACGAACGCCAAACTTTTGTCTGTGTCTCAAGTTACACATGACTTCTCTGTAACATCATTTCATGTCAGATGCATCAAAAGCATCAGAACTCTGTCTATGTGTCGGCATACACATGACCATTCCATAACATCCATTAGGTGCCTCAAAAGCATCAGGACTCTGTTCGTGTGTCGGCCACGCGTGACCATTTCATGACATCCACTAGGTGCTCCGAAGGCACCAAAACCTATGCCCGTGTGCGGATCACACGCGGTCTGTTTGCATTGTCTTTTTGCATAACATAGGGGCATCCGCAGAACGTCCAAAATATATAATAAAGAAAATCATCCTCATTCTTGTTTCCATCCATCTGACATCATCAATCGCATCAACCCATGACCGTACATCCCATTCATACTTAAACACAAGGCGCTCCCCGAGCACCGAAACTTGGCTCGCGTACCAAGCATGTTATCTCATATCATTTCATCACATAAAAGCCCAAGGTGCTCCCCGAGCTCCGAAACACTATCTGCGTACCAAGCACACCATTCCGTCTTATTTTATTCCATTTCATGCATGAAAACTCAGGGCGCTCCCTGAGCGCCTAAAATTATGTTTGGCCACCGTGCTCATATATGCACCCTATCTTAACTCTCGTTGCAAGCAATGTCTTGCTTCGACCCGTGGACACCCCAGTATGTCATTCTCCCCAAGGGCATAATTATGCACCCTATCGCAAGTCATATCTTACTTCGACCCGTGGACACCCCAGTGTGTCATTTCTTCCCAGGGGCATAATTATGCACCCTATCTTAACTTCCTTCGCAAGTCATATCTTGCTTCAACCCGTGAACACCCATGTGTGTCATTTTATCCATGTGGTGTATGTTTATACGCCATACTCTTTTTTAGCATGCATCATCCCCAACAGCATTCATTACATCTGCACGTTTCCCTTCTCGACTCTGCATACACTTAGCCGGTTCCGAATAGCATAGCATGACATGGCATTACATAACATCACATATGTAACTCACCATCCACACACGTACACATTGCATCGCATACTTATGCATATGTCACTCCCTGTTTGGTATCTGCCATACATGCACCAGCCGACACTAATAAGTGCTCTCATTAGGGGGGAAGGATCTTGAGGATGGTCAACCCAAAGAGCTTCAACGCCATAACAGATATTGTGGAGGACTATGTCACTTCAACATGATTCTGAAAGGCAATCAAGGAGACCCTTAAGGAAATTCCTTAAACTTCCCGGGGAGAAGGATATGATCAAGAACTGCAAAGTCTGATATAATAGGAGTGGGGTAATGACACTAAAGTCGAGATGGTGACTAGTCGGGGAACGATCAGATACTAGGAAATCAACACCCCTAGAGGCTACCTTTTTGTAGGGGACTCATTTTTGTTTCTACGGTGTATTGATATCATTTTGGATGCAATGCATTTTGTTGTCTTTTTACTTGTGTGGTGATTGCATGTACATGGCATTATGCATGCATTTGATTATCTAAAATGACATATCCAACATGCATGATATCAAAATGCATGACATCAATCTGAATACCACAGGGAACTTAAAAGTGAATCTGGTCCTGACCAAACTCTTTTGAAAGGTGAGCTTATGAGATAAATAAATAATAGGATGGCACCACTTCCGCTGAGTCACTTGCTGGTCCAAATCAACAATCCTTGCAAGATGCTACTAGTCCTGCCCCAAAGTTTCAATTTGAATAGCATACATGATACCCAAACCTTTCCAAGCTAAAAACCATTCCAGGGTTTCAAAAGCAAAGCCTCAAAACAAAACCCCGAGCTTAATTCCATACCCAATAAGGTACCCCACGCTAGAACCCCAAAGCTAAAACTCCAAACCCACCAAAATCTCCAACCTGTGGGAAATTCAAATGGCTTTCATCATCCACATCACCCATCATGTGTAGAATGCTGAATCAATCTTGGTTATAGTGCATACATCATCCTGTTCGTGTGACATTCATATGTACATGACATTACGCATGCATTGTTCATCCAAAAAGCATATTAAACACACATGACATGCATAGATTGGAATGCAGGAGGAAAACCAATAGGTGGCTATAGTCTGGATTCAGTTCATTAAAAAAAAAAATTTAGTGCAGATGGAAAGCTCATTCTCTCCCTTGCAGTGAGGCTTTTGCTACAAATATACAGTCTTGCTATCTTCCTCCATTAATACATGACTATGCCAATCTCTGTAAGGTGTTGCAATAATGGCGGCACAAACAAAGTTAAACCCAAAAGCACCTGAACTCTCCCCGACCAATTACCAATTAACCTGCCACTCTGGCATCAAACCACCTCTTTTCTTATTCCCACTACCAAATTCCAATCCCTCTACCTATTACTCCAATCCCATATCATATCCTTCCCCTTTTCCATTTGTACAGTTTTCCAATTCTTCCTATCCAAACAATGAAACCCTACCAAGCCCTGTTGTGTGCTTGATGAATCCGGGGACGACCCATCCATTGCATTAAGTGCTGGTATCAGTGAGTTTGATGCATACATACCTGCCATAGCTAACACTGAATGTCGTATAGCATTAAATGGTAAGGTATGATGCACATCCCTGACTTTAAACCCAAAGCGCTCCTTTTTTTTCACGCTCCTTGATACCTTTCTTCTTCCCTTCATCACCATTCCTCTTTTTGCTTACCATCCCTTCATCTTCCCTCTTGAACTGATTCTGTGAAGCCTCATTTTCCACTATCAATGGCTTCTAACAAGAAATTGAACCCTAATGTTGTTCCATATTACATCATCCCATCACTGCCTCAATTAGTATTTGTTTATCATCAACTTACACCGGAATTGGGGATTCTCTTTTTATCTTGTTCCAAACCTCTTCAACCTAAACCCCCCAAACCACCTATTTTGTAACCTCAGACTTCAAGAAGGGTTTAATTTTCATGACAGAGAAAAGATTTGAATATAATCCTGCTTTAGCTAAACCGAAGGTTGCCCATACATGAGCAATTATTGATGGAACTCCTTGATGAGCACTGTATGAAAGAGAATGAGCATAATGATGAGAGATCAGTGTCAATCTTTGATTTCTTATGCCTTCCTCTTGATTTCAAAAGCAAAGTGAGCAAAGGGTATGCATTTGCAAATTTCACAAACTCAAAAGCCACATGCCAACTCTAGCGAGCAGTTCACAATAAGAGATGGCCACTGCTCCTGTCCAGCAAGGTTCACACTATAGCCTATGCTGTACTCCAAGGAAAGGAGGAGCAAGTGAAGCACTTTGAAAGGCCAATATTTGGGATGGTCATCCACTAGTAACATTCAACCCAACAAGAGACGGCTCTGTTTAGCAAAATATGCTAGAAAAAGGAGAAGACTGACATTTACCCCTGTGAACTTCATCAACAGTGTTGGGGCAACCAGGTTTTACAAAGCTTTCAATAATCATGAGTGGGACGTTCCTGTCAACAGGAAGACTTGCAAAGCCTGCTCTGTTAATATTCAGGGGAAAGTTGCATTTACCAACCATTTTAAGAACTCAGTCTTCAGCTACAACAGAAGTGACTACTTACTAGTGGTTCTTTCACTTCCTAGCCATGGTGTACCTTGCTCTAGGGTTATTGTGATTGATAGATATAGGAAAACCACAATTAACTCAAGTCATTATGAATCAGACCACACTCGGAAGGACTAAAAGTTGTGTCCATCTTTGGGATACATGCATGAATTGGAATATGGGGTACATTGAAGGCATGAATATAGCCTCCTACCTTAGGAAAATCTAGTGGTTAATTGACTCCATCTAAAATTATCCGCTCACACGTGGTGGTGTCTCTGCTTCGGTTACTTGGTTCGATCAAACTAGAGCCATAAGTTGGAATTTCCTAATGCATTCACATTTATCATGTCATAGATGTTTTATATGCTATTTCGATATTCAATATGCATGTGTCATGCCATTGCATGTAAATGTCCATGTTCAGGTTGCCGCACGTAGCAAACCAGATCTGGTGTAATGTTTTACATCCAAACATAAACCTTCAATACTAGGGACAAGCAAAACTTAAGCCACGAAACATCATTAAGGACAATCCTATCATGATCCTTGGCAGAATTGTCAAGGCACATTTCCCAATTCTAAGATAAGCCAGTGCTGAGAAATCCACTCGGCTAGCGAGCTCTTGCAGACTTGGTCATCATTTCAAAAAAAAAAACCCTAGTGAGAGCTTCTGACATGGAAAACTGAAAGGACGTGTTGGTAACAAGGAAAGAGTGACGTTCGGAGTCAGAGTCATTTTTTATTTTACAATCGCATTCATTCTGATGTCATCATAATGATATTAGGCATGTTTGATTTTCTGTTTAGATGTTCATATTGCATGCATCGTGCCATTGCATGTAAACATCCATTAGTAGGCTATTGCATCCAAACCCATGATGACTTTAATGAAATTTTTACTACAAATGGCAACTATTGGTGCAGTTGTACCATCCCCAGCAAAATTATCCCCGGTAGAGTGGTCCCTAGCAGGATCATCCCTATAGAGTCTCCAGTGAAATCCCTAACAGGGTCCCAGCTAAGACATTTTCCACTGAATCAGAATCTCCAACAGATCCCCCAGTAGGATCAAATGGATCGGGGTATTCCCCAGTGGAGTTCTCAGCTAAAACGATCCCCGCTGAATCAAAATCCTCGGTGAAGTCACCCGATTGAAACGGTCCCTACAGGAGATCATCGAAAGTCACAAGTTCATTCCCCAGCATAACGTAGATACCAAGCATAGTATCAAGGACATCATGTCGCATACATGCATACACTTGAATCATATCCGTATACATGCATACACATGTCAATAATCCAGCAAGATTTATTCTTGATCGAAGGGGCAAAATTATCGATCAAAGAATAAATACATGCTCTTGCATCAATCTCATTAAGACTCTCATCACTATCATTGGGGTCATCTCGAATCGGAACCATTTCCTGAGACAGAAAAGATGTAATCCAGGGGCACCATCAGAGTCAGAGCACGTAAATTAGAGTTATGTGACTCCAAATCTTAGGTATGAAAAACTTCTCCAATTATCGAAGTTTTTGTTCATGCCAATATCACCCCGAGAAGGGTATTTCTTGCCCTTTGCTGGTCCAGTAGCAGAATAATCCAGCTGTATTTATTCTCAATAAGAGAACATACCCGCTCGAAGCCCCGGAGAGCCAGCAGCTGCCGGCACTCGGTGACCTTCTTCTTTTCCTGGGACCACGAGGACCCGAGCCACCATGCAACCCGCGGGAACTCCACCAGTATGAAGTTGTCATCCTTTGACATGTGCACGATCGGCAGAGGGAAGAAGGCGTACTCATAGGCCCAAATCTTCAACAACCAAAAGCATAATCAGCACTTTCAAATAAGTCAAAATTCATAGCATAAATTAAAGAATACTGATTATTTTTACTTCCGTGCAGGACAATCCAAGGGATCTTCATGTCTGTGTGCCCCCTCCGGGCGCTCAAGTCCAACCCGCAGTACAGCTGCGCCAGCCCGATTTTACCAAAGGTACCAAGGGGCAATATACTTAATGAAAACGTACCCGAAACAACTTCGAGACGTCCTCAAGAGTAATCTCCAACAAAATCTAAGAAGCCCTCCTGAAGGCACCCAAACCTGAAAAAGCCCTCCTAGAGGCAAAATCAAATCTAAAAAGCCCTCCTTAAGGCACCCGAACTGAAAAGCCCTCCTTGAGGCAAAATCAAATCTAAGAAGCCCTCCTTGAGGCACCCAAACCAAGTAAGCCCTCCTTGAGGCAAAATCAAATCTAAAAAGCCCTCCTTGAGGCACCCGAACTGAAAAAGCCCTCCTTGAGGCAACTAAACCGAAAAAGCCCTCCTTGAGGCAATCGAACTAAAAAGCCCTCCTTGAGACAATTAAATCCAAGAAGTCCTCCTAGAGGCAATTCAGATAGCTCAGGCAAGACCGCTGTTCCACAATTCGATAGGAGCAAGTCCCCAATGCCGTAGAGGCCGACACCAGTGAAACCCTCAGGTACGCTTTAATTTCCTTTACTTACCGCGCTCCCAATCGTGAGACTAAACTCGAATCGGATATAAGCTACCGATCTAATCGACTTTGATCTCGCGAGGGGCAGCCTGTGAGCACGGGTTTTTTCTAACCTCGGTGATGAGAATTACTTAGTTATTTGTGGACCGGACGGGCTCAAACTGGACTTGAAAGTGACCTGAATGTTGCCCGGAGAATCTCAAACGTCCTGAAATCCAGGCTATCCGCGATCTGAAGCCCCCGAATAGGTCTCCCGAATCATTTCCAGGGTTTAGTTTGCGCATCTGACTTTCAAAATTTCACTCCAATTCTCGATAGAAGTGGGCGGCTCTGGTTTTTTTGAACAAGAGCAGGCCAGCTCTAGGGTCAAAACAAGTTGCTTTGCAAAGTAGAGCAACTTAGCTTGACAGACGAAAATTGGTGTAGGATTTCAGAGAGTCAGACGGCTGAATTGATTGGGCGAAATGAATGAGAGAGAGTGATATAAAAGAGAGAAAATCAGAAAGAAAAAAAAAACTTTTGGATTTTTGGGTTTTCAGTTCTCAGAGAAAGAAAACAAAAAGGAAAGAAACACAGAGAGAAAAAAGAGAGAGAAAAAACCAAGAGAGCTCCCACAAACACTCTCATCACAACCCTAAATCAATCTCAAAATATTGTTGACAAATCCTACAACCTTTACTCATTGATTCGGGATCATTGCGGCTTAGTTTTGGATCGATCTAGGCTGTCGTGAGATTCGGCCGGTTGAGTTCCCAGGACACATTTCAGAACTTTCAAATTGTTTTTCACCATTCCAGGCATCGAAACAACATTAAGGTAAACCCTGAGAGGCCTTAAAACCTGTTTGCATAGATTTTCTGTGCGTTTTCTTTCATTTTGCAAATATCCGGAAACTGGGCTGCCCACCATAGCCGTACAGTTGTGTTCTTCATGAACACAACCGCCCGGCTATGTTTGTGATGAACAGAGCCGGTCGGCTCTGACCCTAGAGCCGCCCAGCTCTGTTCCTCAGGGACAGATTCTCGGTCTGTCCCGATAGGCCAAAAAACAGCCCGTTTCCCATTTTAAACATTCTGCTGCGATCATTTTCAGCCCAAATCCATCCGTATGTTGTAATATTTTGGTTTTCAAATTTCTGTACGTACGGATATTAGGGTTTTTGATGTTTCCTGGGTTTATTTCCTGAGTTTCAAGGTTGTTTTATCTGAATCGGATCCACAGTTCTGTATTAGCGGACCCCCGAACCCTATAGAATCCCCGGAAAATATCGAAAAAGAATAAAATGAATAAAATGATATTTTCACAAATATTTTCGGTGTGTTTATTGCATTTTGGACCCTAGATAGATGTTGAGTTTAGGAACCCCCACGAACAGAACCCTAAGTTCCGGGATAATCGACCTACAAAAATGGAAATTTGTATGTAACCGAGCCAAATGTTTTCTAAAATTGTTTGCCTAGCACAAAAATTTCAGGGCATTTCAAAAAACCGTTTTCCAGGTCTAACTGATTCGACCGATCGAGTCGAGCTGGTTACCCCCTAAAAGCATGCCCCCGCTTCCCAAATCCCAATTCTATCCTAATTTGAGTCCTATTTGCGTTTATAATATAAACTGCACTAACCAGTCTGTTTTGCAGCATTTGTTTTTATTTTTGCTGTAATTAATTGGTTAATTCGTGTATTTAGGCGTTTGTATTTTTAGATCCTCGTGTACTTAGGCGATTGTAAATGTGAGGACGAGAGTTTTTATATTTTATTCAATTTGGTTGTATAAGCGGCCTTTGTTATTCTTTTGTATAATTTGTGTGGATGATTTAATTTTTTGCAATTTATTTTATGCATTCTGTTTTAGCATGGGCTAATAAACTAAACAATTTGGGTAGAGAAAGATAATAAATTAAATAAATATGGCTTCATAAATATAAACGAATACAAGCTTGAGGTTAAGTAGGTAAGTTGCCCGAACCCTGAATCTCTAGATTAGGTACAGTAGTCTGCGCTCAGTAGGGAGCTGTACTGGAATTTCCCGGATGAGCTGATCCGCGTGGCGACTCTGTCACTGATCTCGAAATTGAGGTTTCAAGGTCTTTAAGTTAAAAACGGAAAAACGATTTCTACAAAATGGAATTTCAAAACAAACAAACGATTTTCCCTAAAGTAAGATAAACGAAAATCCATTTCTTCCAAAACATCGCGCGAAACCAGTTTTCGGAAAACCCACGATTCGCTTCGCCGCATCCCGTTGAAAAAAAGGTTGTCCGCTCACAGCTAGGGTTTATGCATTTTCTAATTCTAATGTTATTCAATTTTTAAAGTTGCATTTGCTTAAGAAATTTATTGGTGTGTTTAGGAGTAGCCTTTTTGGTTATTTTTTAGATTTGCCTGATACTAGGGTGAGTCAACAGTTGATGCATTCTCTTTTGCTTAGAAAGATAAATGAGAGAGACAATGATTTTATGTTGATTGAGGTGAATGGGAAGAGGATTTATTTTGGAGTTCAGGATTTTATGTTGATATCTGGAATGAAAATGTATGGTAATGAGGGTTTCGTGATTCGTTATAGTGGGGTTAGTTATATGCTGGTGGAACTCTATTTTCTTGAAAGTTTAATGTGTACAAACATGATTTGATCTCTATTTTAAAGAAAGGGAAGTTTAACTCCGGTGAGGACTATTTTGAGATTTGCTTTATTGTACTTTTTGGAGTGTTTTTTGCTAGGTTTAGATTCGGAGCATCCTATGCTGGAGACGCATATTGATTTGGTTGAGTCTAGTGATTATGCGAAGCATAGTTGGGGTTCTATGGTGTTTGATAAAACCATTTACCATTTGAAGAAAATTGGTCTTCAAGGACTCGTCCTGGTTGCTATCGCTTAGAGGATTGTCCTTTGTTTTTCCAAGTTTGGTTTTGCGAGTGTGTTCTGGCTGTAATGGTATTATTTGCAGTAGGGTTGGGAAGACTACTCCCATCTCTAGGATGTATAAATGGAAGGCTTTTGATAAGTAGTTTCAGAGTGCTACATTGGATTTTCTAATTTTCTCAAGATCTGTTAGGAGTGTATGTTTCTATAGCTCTCAATTTTCTTTCTTTATTTTTTTTTTGTGTTTTTGTTATTATGTTTGTTGTTATTATTATTATTGTTGTTGTTGTTATTATTATTATTTCCATTTTTTTTCTTTAGTTTGGTTTGAAGGAATTAGAAGCTTCTGCTAAAGAGATTAAGAAGCTGGAGTTGGGGGATTTTCACTACAAAAGTAAGGGTAAGAATGTTGTTGCTAAGATTGGTACAGAGAGGAAGTCTAAGAAGACTAATATTGGAAATAAGAATACTGATGCTAGCAAAGGGTCTTCTGGTGAGGCTGGTTTGTTAGATGAGATTTCCTCTTTTCAGGCATATGTTAAGTCTTCTCTTGTTTCTATTGTTGGAATGCTCAATTCTATTAGCCAATGTTTGGCCAATTTATTTATTTATTTTATTATTTTTAGTATTTTTTTCTTGGTTGTTTTTATAATGTGTTTTGTATTTATTATTATTTTCTTTATGTGTTTTTCAGGAAGTTGTGTTTTTTTTGTTTTATTATATATTTCTGATACAAGTCTGATATATTTCTGATTCAAGTTTGATACATTTCTGATACAAAGTCTGATACATTTTTGATATATTTCCTGTTTAAAATAGGAATTTTTTGGTGGTGAATCTGGTTCTAATAAGGATGAAGATAATGATAATTATGATCAAGATCAAGATGAGGATGATGAGGAAGAAGAAGTTAAAGGGGAGGAGGATGAAGAAGTTGAGGGGGAGGAGGGTGAGGATGAGGATGAAAAGGAGGAGGATGAGGTGGAAGAGAAGAGGGATGATGTTGTTATAGAGGATGCTGATAAGGAGCTAAATAAGGATAAGAACGAGAAGGAAGATCAAGGAGAGGAGGGTGAGGAGGAAGAGAAGGAAGATAAGAATGATAAGGGATAAGAGAAGGATTCCAAGGAGCAGAATAGTGATAAAGTTGATGGTGTAGATAATGTGTTTAATGATAAGCATGATGCTATTGAGGGTGTTGTTGAACATTCTAGTGTTGAAGGAGTTGTTCCTAATGCTAATGAGAGAGATGGTAATGTCAATCCAATCTTCACTTTTGATTGTATAACTAACTTTAGCGATGTAGTAGGTGTAGCTTTTGATATTGTAAAATCTATTATGGATGATGAAGTGACTCCTGAAGCTGGTAGTACGATTATTGAAGAAGCTATTGTTGTTGATAATGTTGAGCATGAAGTTGTGGCTGCTCTTAGAAAGCTTAAGGAAGCAATATGTTTTTTTAAAACTTTTGTTGTTTTTATGATTCTTTAGTATTTATTTTTCTGTATACTTTTTTAATACTGTTATGATACCCTTTTGATATATTTTTGTTATACATTTCTGATATAAGTCTAATTCTTTTTTAATACTTTTTTTTTATATATGTTTAAGATTCTTCTAGTTGCCTTTTAGATTTTATTGATCCTGTTCTTTTGGATAAAATTGAAGTCGATATTATTAAGAGATGGAAGTTGTCACATTATATGCGTATTTTTTTTATCTAGTTTTTATTTTTGTTTTTTTTTTTTGTTTTTGGAATCTGGTTTTGATTTTTTTTTGTTATAGGATGTGAGTGCTAATGAGGTCATTATTGTTGGTGCTGATGAGGCAGGTTGTTTTCCAAAGTGAAAGAAGAAAGCTGGTCATGTGTTGAGCTCACCTTATACTCCTTTTTTTAGATATGTGCCAAAGGGTCCTTCTGTTAAGATAATTCTGGTTGGGATGTGTCCTTTAGATACTTCTGCTAAGTTGGGGGAGTATCCAAGTAGTATGGATGTGGCTTTATTCCATAAATTTATCATTAAGTTGGCTGTTAGGAGGTAGTTAGTTTGAACCTTTTTTTATATTTTTTGTGGTTTTTTATGTTTTAGTTTTCCTATGTTGTTTGTTTGTTTTTGTTTCAGTAAGAAATTGAAGATATATAGACCATCGGAGAACACTCTAAAACCACTGTTGGATTTCGAAATCTGTTGCAAGACATTCTTTTATGAACTTTATACACCAGGAGAGTTTTTGTCTAACGCTGTATGTATTTATTTTTTCTTTTTGTCTTTTCATTATACTTTTTTATTTGTAGTTTTTGTGATAATTGTATTTTTGTTTTTGATTTTGTTTTCTCTTTTTTTGTGATTTTATAGCACATGGATTTGGTGCTTTATTATTTGAGGAAAAAGGGCAAGTATTTGAAAAGTATCACTATGAGATTTACTACCATAGATTTATGCTTTAAACAAAGACTGAAATATCTTTTACTGTTGTGAAAGATATTTTAAATACTGATGAGGGTAATGAGAAGTTGCAGCTTACTGATACAATCAACAACTTTATGTTTGGCTGTGGTGTTTATTGTAGCAAGCGATGGAGTAAAGTGGATGTTGTTTTTTTTCCTAATTCATGTGAATTGGAATCATTGGGTGTTGGGAAGGTTTATGTTTTTAGATCTGAAGCTATATATCTATGATTCAATGGAGAGGACTAGTTTTTATACCATAAATGACTATGTTAATGGGTATGCAACCCTAATTACTTATTTCATAGAGAAGTTTGAGATTTTTTCTTTAAGGCCTGCCATTCTTGACTCTAAAGAGTACTTTAGGAAGGATCATCTTCATCCACTTGTTGTTGAAATTATTGATAATGTACCTCAGTAAACTGATTGGTATGATACATTTCTGATACATTCTTGATACAATTCTGGTACATTTCTGGTACATTTTATGACATGAAGCTGATGATTTATTTTTTTCAGTGATTATGGAATCTTTTGTTTGTCTTTTACAGAGTATCTAATAGAGCAAAGGGAGTTCCCTAATCCTCTTGATGTGAAAGCTCCTAGGTTCTGGTTGACCATTAGCTTATATAATCATGGATTGATAAAGGTTGAGGAAGGGCTAAAGAGTGATATAGAGTATACTGAGATGCTAGATGGAAAGTGATTTTTTTTTTTGTAAGGCAGTATTGTACATTGTAGAACAATTTTTTTGATAAAGGTATGTATATATATATATATATATATATATATATATATACAAAATTCAAGTTAAAGATATACAAAGGCTCAATTTGTTTGAATGTCTTTTTTTTTATTATTGAATTGGAAATTTATTTTATATGTTATTATGCTATTTGTAATGTGAAATTACATTAATTTTCTATTGCTCCTTCACATGTTCTACATTTTAGTCTCTTTGTTGTTTTTCTTTCCCAAGCAGGTCTCATTCTCTATTTCCTTGGTTGTCCTGATTTTTGTTTTGCTTCTGGTGGTTGAGTTATTGATCTCTGATTTCTTCAGGTATGTGCCATGTGTCATTTGATGGTATTGGATATATTGTTTCCTTGTATGTGTCCAACATCTTTCTTTTTTATAGTATTTTGAGCAGTAATCATAAGTTCTAAGATGGAATTTCCTTATGTATGCAGGGGCATATTCACAAGGGATCTCATTTGTTTGGAATCTGTTACAGGTACATGTCTTTTCTTTCATGTCAACTGTGTAGTCTATGCCATCTTTTGAGATTGTGACTAGGTGACTTGTTGACGGTTTTACCTATTTTTTCCATGTTTTGTTTCAGTTAGTGATCAAATTGTATCACAAATGTATTATGCATGTACTGTGTTTTGTATAATATTTTATTATCATATGAGAAATGTATGAGTCATATTTGATACTTTTCTGATAAATTCCTGATACATTTTTTTATACATTTCTAATATATTTTTCATACAATAAGGAGAGTATCACAAAGGTATCAGGAATGTATCAGAATTGTTTATGAAATGTATAAGAAATGTATTAGAAGCAAAACATAACACAGTTGTGTTGTTATTATTGTCTTTTTTTTTTTTAATGTTTACCTCCATTTTCAATGTTGGAATGTAATTCTTTCTTATTCTTTGTTCCTACTTTTGTGTTAGTTTTATCATTATTGCTAGAGTGATATTTCTAATTCTGTAGAAGAGATCCTGGATCATGCTACGTAGGTACTCCCCGAGTGTTGTGATTGGTAGCCCTTTTGTTGCTTTATTGATTGAGTTTATTGATTCTACTATATTTGTGGGGTGAATGTACTTCATTTTTCGTATCTAGCATCTTGGAGATATCTTGGGAAGTTTTTGTTTATTTTCTACAATTCAGATATGTACTTATCAAACTTTTTTACTGTGTATGCTTTTGATGCTAGGTTGTAATACTTTGTCATTTCTGGTATGTTGTTTTTGTATCTGGTCTTAAGGTTTTAGAGCTGGTGGAATGCATACACACAGTGTGGTATTTTTGGGTATATTGATTTCAGAGCTTTTTCAATGCTTTTGTGTCTGTTTAAAACTATGGCCATTCATGTTCTTTGGCTATACACTTATTTAAATTGGTTGAAGAACCACTCCTAAGATTCATCATTTTTCCGTATCAACTAATGCATTTACGAGTGGGAAGATCTTCTCTACATATACATAGCATAGTTTTATGTTACTTTTCTTTTTTTTTCTTTTTTCTTTTTTACTATTGTTACTTAGGTGATACTTTTTTGATACATAAATGATACAATGAAACAAGAATGTATCATAAATATATTAGAATTGTATCAGAAATATATCAGGAATGTATCAGGAATGTATCAGACATGTATCGAAATTGTATCAGAATCGAAACAGAATAGAAGTGTGTTATTATTGAATAATTTCGTTTACCTGAGGCATCCTGTGTGCATGCTGATATTATGTTTAGTTGTAGCATGTTTGTAAGAACGTGGCATTAACAACTACAACTAGTATGCAATGCTTCCAACCTCGTATTGATGCTTCCATAGATACAAAGAGGTATAGGAATCTGTTTCTTCTTGTTTCAAGGTTGATTATTATTCCTGGATTTGTCTTTTTGAGCATGTAGAGGTTGCTTGGTAGGTTTTTGTATGATTCTGATGGTGTTCCTCTTATGATTTTAAGCACATCTTCTTTTGATTTCCAAGCTTTCTAGTAATTGATTTCTACTTCAATTTGGTCTCTTGTATCATGTACTATATCTGAAGTTTTGTATATTCTCTTCAGTCTTATGTATTTGTTCTTGATCATTTCTACAATGAATCTACTTGTTGCTTGTTTTTTTTCACTATTCTCTTATCGATGTTGCATATGTGTTGTTTGTTGTATTTTCTTATTACAAATCTTTCTGTTTTACCCTTTTTGGAAGCTTTGAATATCTATTGCATCTGTCATGGATGCAGTTGAGGTAGTATTGTCTTGGACATGATTTATTCACCTTGTATTGGAAATTTTATTTGAATTGCATGAGGAACAATGGATTCTTTTAGTGTGTCCTTGTTTTTGAATATTTGTCTAGTTTGTACAATGCCTACATCAGCATTTCTAATGTTGTTGTCTTCTTCATCATCATCTTATTCTACTGTTGTTTGTATATTTCCTGAATTGTGTTGGCTGTAATGTTACTTATGTAAAGTTGGTGAGCATCTTCTTCTTCTTGGTTGTACACTATTATTTACTGAGGTTCTTACATTTGTTCTTCTAATTGTGCTGCAAAAAGATTTAACTTTTGATAAGTTTATGCTACATTTTTTATGCATTTTTATTGTATTAAAACTGCACAAAGAGTTGCATGTGATACTTTTGTGATACATTCACGATATATTTGTGATACCTCTTTGATACATTTGGGATACATTTCTGATATATTTTTTTATACAAATTTGATACAATTCTAATACTTTTGTCATACCTCTGTGATATTTTTGTGATGCTTTTTTTATACTTTTGTCATACTTTTTGTGATACTTTCTATGCTATGTATGTGCTTAAATCATTTCTAACTTTTTGATACATTTGTGATACAATTTACGCGATAATAATACCTGTCTAATGTATTGTTTCTTTTTATGTGGTTGTAATGCACACAGGATATTGCATGAGATTGTTGCTTTGAGTTTTGGACTGTAGATGGAATTGGATTGTCATTTCATTGTTAACTTGCATTGGTGGATATCCGTCTGTTACCTGAAATTGTATTTGTATGTCCTCGTTATTTTGATCAATGTTGATGTTCTCTGTGATTATGCTTTTGAATTCATAGAATGTGGAAGTTGTTGGTATTAGAACTCCACTTACTCTATAATTTATGTATATATTTTCTTCATTCCATTTGCCATTATGGTGTATTAGACATGTGGTTTCTGACATTGCGATTCTTAAGAGGATGTTGTAGTAGGAATGGATTTTTGAGTTTTGTCTGTTTGTTATAATTGTTTGAGCCGATCAGAAAGAGGGAGAGAGATCGAGATGATAGTGAGATTTCGATTGGAGACAGATCGATGTGAGAGAGATCGAGGCTTTGAGATTTGAGGTAATTTAGAATTTTTGAAACTCTGATTTATTGTGTTTCTTTTGTAGGTGGCGTAATTGAAGAATATTTGGATGAACGTAATTGAGGAATGTTTCATACTTTGCAGTGTAATTTTGGGAGTTTTTGCATCTAACGTAATTTTGTTATGATAGTCTATAATTTGTGTATTTCTCTAAATTACCCTAAGGAAAATGACATTAACTAAAAAATAAGACTCTTTTAGTAAATTCGAAATTACATAATATTGAAGAAATGGGCTGAGAGCCCAATAAGAATGGATATGTAGTTTCCTATAGACGTGGCCCATGGACTACTTTAAATTCAACAACAGAAGCATAACGATGTCGTTTCCTGTGGTGCTATGTGAAGTGGCTTGTCCCCTAAGTCGAAGTCTTGCTCTATATGTAGCAGAATCAGAAAGCAAACAAAGGCCAGATCGCGGTCAATTAATCACAGAAACCTAAACGAAAATGGCTAGATACGATCGAGCAATTACAGTCTTCTCTCCCGACGGACATCTCTTCCAGGTCGAGTACGCACTCGAAGCCGTCCGCAAAGGTAACGCCGCCGTAGGTGTTCGTGGCACTGACGTCGTCGTTCTCGGCGTTGAGAAGAAATCCACCGCAAAACTTCAAGACGCTAGGTAATGCGTTTACTATTCGCTATGCTTTTCAGATATGAATTTACATTTTTCCCTGCTCTTCGATTTTTTTTTTCTAATAATTATTTAATTAAAATGGAGAAATTTGATTCGAGGTTTTTGGTGCTTCAAGTACAGTGCTTGCCATTCTATTCTTAGAACTTTCGCAAATATGTTGTTTACTAATACTACCAACATCAGCCCATTTGAAGATTGAAATAGCTCTATCCTTATAGTCTTTTTGTTGTTTGCCTGAAGATTCAAAACTACTTAATAATCAGTTCCAGTAGGGTTTCTGGTAGTAAGAGAGGGCTTCGATTATTGTACTCGCTGCTCAAAGGCTAGCATCGGGAACAATTTATTTATTGCTTCCTTATATTGATAATTGCAGCTTCATTGTTGAGTAATTTTCTTAATACCAAGGCTCATTGCTTCACCTTCGAAAAGGACAATGATATATCTTGTGGGAGTAATTTGACTTTGGGCATTTTACATTTGAAATCAAACACTGGTGTGTGATTGTGATATTAATATAACACTGTCATGCGCATTAGTTAAGCTCCATGCTTGATCATTTACCCTGGATTATTTCCTGTGTAATAATATTTTGCTGTCACTTCTACATCCCATGAGAAAATTTGTGTTGAATGTTACATACACTTCCTTGAAATTAAATATTCAATATCTTGTTGGTTGGTTTTGTCTGCAGAACAGTGAGGAAGATTGTGTCTTTGGATGACCACGTAGCACTTGTATGTGCTGGGCTGAAAGCAGATGCACGTGTTTTAGTCAACAGAGCTCGCATTGAGTGTCAAAGCCATAAACTTACTGTTGAGGATCCTGTAACTGTTGAATATATTACACGTTACATTGCTGGGCTACAACAGAAATATACGCAAAGTGGTGGTGTAAGACCATTTGGTCTTTCAACATTGATTGTTGGTTTCGATCCTCATACAGGTGTTCCATCTCTTTATCAGACTGATCCATCAGGAGCTTTTTCAGCATGGAAAGCTAATGCTACTGGGAGAAACTCAAATTCTATGAGGGAGTTTTTGGAAAAGAACTATAAAGAAACTTCTGGGCAAGAAACTGTTAAGTTAGCGATCCGGGCTTTGCTTGAGGTAAGTTACTTCTTACATGTCTCTGCTCAGTACTGACTATGAACATTATAAGTAGCATTTATTTACATTTTTTATGACATCAGTCTGTGTGATTTTACTAACAGCCTTTAGTGATACGTTTCAGCTTTGAAAATAGATTGCATGGTTCGAGAATTACAGCTAAACATGTATTAAAAACTGCTCTTAGGATTGCATATGAGTGCACAACTTGAAGGACAGTAGCTTGCTTCATACTTGGTCTTATTAGCAACTTTCTCCTCCATCTTTTTTTCCTAGATTACCAGCTTTATTTGGTCATGGACAGTGGCATGCTTCTTACCTGGTTTATTTTAGTACTATCTTGTTTTTTCCTAGATTACCAGCTTCATTCACTAGAATGAAGGGATACTATGACATTGCTATTTTAGTCATTCTTAAGGCAATGGAGGGCAGAAGAATGCTAAAAGTCATGTACAGTAATTATGGATTGAGTTTTGACTTCTAGGGGGGTTAGTCTTGATAGCTTTTGATGGATTACATTGTCTCCTGCTGGTTTTGCAGTAAGCTCATATACATTTACTTATTTACATGCAAGATGCTAACTTTGTTTTTGCTTCATTTAGCTTTTTGATACCATGAGAATGGTTGACCTGTCCTTGTGGTTCAGCATTTCATCTTCTACCTAAGTTGAACAGTGAATAAGATAGACTGTGATCGTTAGAGGCATTTTTCAAGTAGTTCTGTGCTTATGTATAGTAGAACACGTTCCATAGACAGCTTTAGTAAAACCACAAGGTTATCTGAGGTCAGATCTCTTCTTTCCCTAGCTCATTACTTTTTTTGGAGGCAAATAGTTACAATGCAACCAAAATGTTATGGAATATGCAATTAACCAAAAATTTTGTGCTTCTTGAATTGGATCATGTAACTGGAGCTGGGTTCATTTGTTGTTTTGTGAATTTATTTGACTATGTTAGTTGATTTACCATTTCCATGGAATCTCATAGCCTGGAAACTTGAGTGGACAAAATATAACATATATAGTTAACAGAAATAAGAGAAGGAAAAATAGAAGTAATTTAAGGTATTTTTCAGATAACTTTCCATGCTCATTAGATCTTTACTGATCATGATTAATAAAACTGCAGTGTGTTTCCTTGTTCAGTTTTACTAGAAATCTTTAACTGTATTTAAAGGGCATTTGAGTTGACTAATAACAGTTTTCTGGCAGATGAATATCTGGCCAAGTGCCTCTGGTCATTAAATGAACAACTCGATTGTTGAGCTGATGGTCCATGTGTGACCCATATACAATCTCTCTCTGCATTATATAAACAAGTTTTGCATAATAAAGGCTTTCTTGTGTTAACTGTTCACATGAGCTGAGAATTAACAGGTTAATTAGGTTGGTGGCTAGTAACTTATTGAATCTGTTGGTCCGCCTTTCTTATGGTTAAGATTGATGGACAATGTAAAAATGATTATATAGAATGTGGTTTCCTTCTCTAAAAGAACAAAGATTCGCAATTGTAAGTTGGTAAGTTTTCATATTTTGACTATGGAATTGGAGTTATGAGACTTCACTTTTCTGGTTCAACTTTAATTTTGTCTGTAATTTTCACATATTGGCAAGAGAATTGTGTTTGCATTTTTCTAGTTATATTCTCTTATGATTTTGTGCTCTTTACTTTCAGGTTGTTGAGAGTGGGGGAAAGAACATAGAAATTGCAGTGATGACAAAAGAGCATGGTCTCCGGCAACTTGAAGAAGCAGAAATCGATGCTATTGTCTCTGAAATAGAGGCAGAAAAAGCAGCAGCAGAGGCTGCAAAGAAGGCTCCTCCAAAAGAAACCTAGATCACTGCAGTTCTCATCTATTATCAAATACTGAGTGATTAGTTTCGCTGTGACCAGATTACTTTGTTGTGCTTGACCGTGATATCTTTGCTAAAGTAAACATCTTATTGCGAGACTCCGCTTTTTATTTCTCTTCTTTGGTCTTTGTCATGTTAGTGATTTGCTCATCTTGGATATGCTTACTAATGCTTTAATGAAAATGGTTGTTTAATTTAGAAATGATGGTCTTCTATTGATAAGACTCGATTGTGCTTATATGATAGTCGGCTAGAAAGTCAGAATAGAAAGCAGACATACTGAAAAGCTGCAACCAAGTTAACTTCATTATTTTTGCGGGCACAGATCTACTTGGTCGTATTAAAGTTGATTCAAAAACTGGAATTCATTGTGCTCTTAATTGTGATTTTTTCGTCAGTTTTGTGAATCAATATTTCAATTTCAAGACTGATTTCTTCCCCGGCATGGTTCAGTCGAATTCCATGGATAGCTGCTACGAATTTTATGTTCTGTTTAGAGCGTGAAATTGTAATTGTTGCTATTTGGCCAATCGTTTGTTTGATGCCATAAATCATTATAATGTTACTTCGAAACAGACTACGTTACAATTTAGTAGCTTCGTGCCTTGTAGGTTTAGATGGCATTAACGGTATTTGGACGGTTACGTTATAGAGGATTTGGTAGCTAATATTCGACCAAAAGCTCCATGCCCGAGATATAGGCTTTGCTGTCTGCGTCTGGAGATGGCAGCGGATAAAGAATTGGTGGGTACATGATAATGGGAAAGGTTGTAAACGGGGTGGAGATTATCCGAATTTGACGAAGATCCACTTTGATGGGGACAGAGAATCTTAAAAAAAAATCTCCATAGGGTGGGAAATGGAGACATTTTTTTTCCCATAAGCATACTGGATGGCGGCGAATGATTTACCCCCGATTCGTGGGATCCGACCCTAATCCTGATAACCCCCAAAAATGTCCCCACAAATTTTCCTCGATTAATTCCCAAAACGCATGTATATAATTTATAATATTTTATTTTATTTCCTTAAAGCTTATTATTGTCTACTTAATATTATTGTTAGTTTGCTAGTCCAATTTCATTTTATCATTGGGGCCACTAATAGAGATCATTTTGCATTTATTTTTTAAAATTTTAATATTTTCTCATTTTAATTTTTATTCCTCTCTCAAGTCTCTGTGTCTCACCCACTCACTCCCCCACTTTCACGATACTGTCTCATCTCAATCCTTACTTCCATTTTCTAAATTGAGCTTTAAATTGAGTAATGGATTTAAATTGAGCTTATTATTTATTATTTAGTATGACCTGGAGTAGGGGAATCCATGATCCCCGCGGGGATCTGTAAAAATGGGGAATGGAAAAAGATCTTTACCAATAAGCCAATTGCGGAATTCTCGACCCTGATCCCGAGTAGTTAGGGAGTGGGGATGGAGGTACCATCCCTCGACCTCGCACCTCCCCGTTTACACTCCTACTAATGGGACAACTTAAACCTGTATACATCTAAGACCTGAAATAGAAATGGGTTAGAGGGAGCTGGGTGTTCGGTAAAGTCCCTACAATAATAGTAAAGCCAATGATGAATTTCTGGTGAAATCAATTAGCTGAAACTTGAGAGAGATTCATATCTTTGCCTTTTATATGTAACAATGGAGGTATGCCCGTATTTGGCCAGTATAATCTATTTTATATTGTTGATATATGATGGATCCACGTTAGGGTTGTAAATGGGACGGGGTAAGGCGGGGATTGCACTTCCCATCCCCGTCTCCAGACTATATTGGGGAAAATTTTTATCCCATCCCCGATCTCGGAGGGGAATTGGTTCCCCACGGGGATCCCCATCCTCGTTAAACTAATTTTTAATTTTATAAAAAAACCTGTAAAATTTTAATTTTCACCCTCTAACTTATCAAAACGTGCATTAAACGATAGACATAAAATTATCAAATACACTAACATATAATTAATAATTATTCATGATAGATTAGTTTGCTTTTGTACTTTAGTTTATAAAATTATAAATTATAAGTAATAATAATGTAATATAATAATATTAATAAATAAAGAAATATAAACGAGAAATTATCGGGGATTTGGATATTTAACCAGGGAATTTACTGAGAATCCCCGCGGGTTTTAAATGGAGATGGAGACAGGGGCTCGCGGGACGGGTAAAGCTATTACCATCCCTCTCCCCGATTAAGAAACGGGGACAAATTCGTCCCCGCCCCGCGGGGTTTTAATTAGGGATTTCCGGTCCCCGTCCGGACTAGCCCTAATCGGGAACGGGCCCTCGCCATCCCATTGACAACCCTAGTCCACGTGTTAAGAGAATGATGAGGTAATACATTTACTCTACACATGTACGAAAGTGATGTTCTTAGGTCGTAATTGTGCTTGCTACACAAAGGCTAAATACAGTAAAACCTCTATAAATTAATAATGTTGGAACCATGAAATTTTATTAATTTATAGAGATATTAATTAATCAATAAATTATTAATTATTAATTTACTGAGTAATTTTAAATTTTTTTAAAAATAAATTTTAAATTGCTAATTTAAATAAAATTTTTGTCTAAAATCAATGAACTATAATCATCATATTTGTACGTAATAAAATTAAATGTGCATTATATAAGTTAATTGAACTTGAAAGTTCATTGTACTTATATTGAAAATATTCAATGTATCATAATTAATGAATTACTATATAAATTTCTATAGAGTATTCTTTCAAATAATACCAAGAATGGTTTCTCATCTAAAACGTGTCAATAAGTCAACCATGGTCGATCAAATCAGAAAAGCATTGTGTGAATACAAGAGAGATCACCTTATATGCACTCAAAAGGGTTTACAAGATTGGCTAAATGAAACATATCATTTGAAAGTTATCAAGAAAAAACAAAATACTATAGAATCATATTTTGCTAAATTATCCTAAGTATATATCTATAGATACTTGGCATATGTATTTGAGAAATTGTTAATTTATAGAGATAATAAAACAATGTATTTATAAAGGGTTGTTCCAAAAAATTATTATCTTATTAATTTATTAAAATTGATCATTTTTTGAACTGGCCTAAGTCGAGACCAGAAGAAATTATTATTTTAAAGAGATTATTAATTTATCGAGTATTAATTGATGAAGGTTTTATTGTACCAAGCCTAGTTTTGTAAAACTAAGATGAAGTTATCTTCAAGTAGATGCCTTTGTTTGCTATGTGTCCTAGGTTGGAGCCACAATATATTTAAATTCCATGTGTATGAATCACTGTCTTCTTTACTATCAATAATGATCAAGGGTATTAAGCAACATTTTGAAAACTGGATCGGACCGGCTGGTTGGACTAAGTTCGAATGGAACCTAAGGTTGGTTTGATCTGGTTTGACCCAGGTTACTTCTGATTCGATTGTGGTTTTTTTTACCGGTTCAGCTCCTATTCTGTGAACCAGTAGTTCTATCGGTTTTGATAAGTTTTGACCGGTCCTATTCTGAAAACTATGGAATTAAGAGAAATAATTTTCTAGTGTGAAATTTGTTTCCACCTTATATAGGATGCTCAATGCTCAAAGATGTTAATATAAGTGAACTTCATATTTGGAAATTACTTCTCTACATCTATGAGCATCGTGCTGTATAAGAGGAAGCAAATCCGATATTGAAAGTTCACTCTTCCAAACATTTTTTATCATCCTATATCCTATATAAGAAACAAGAATGTCAAAAACAAGATACCAAATTCTTTTGAAGAATTAGGCTAAGATATCAATATGCTGAGGCTTTGAAAATAATAAATATTTAACTGCGCTATAAAATTAACATTGATATTCTGGATTATTAGTTATCCCAATTGGGTGGCTGGGTTTTGCACGAATCTCACTGACCTACGGGCTCCTATTAACCTAGGCCGGCTAGCCTACTAGGTTCAATTGAGCCCAATTAATCAGACCGAGCTGCTTCGAATTTAACAACTACGCCAAATATTAATAATATGTTAAAAAGTCAATTACATAAATACAACATTTATACCAAAATAATTATTCTAAGAAAAGGTTTTTACTACATCCATCGATCCTTCTTGGATATGAAACATGTTCCAATTTAGTACAATGAACAAAATAATATCCATTGCCAAACTACAATGGAATATGATGTGCTCCGCTCTATTTATAAATTGTCTATCAAATGTTGTTTTTGTAGAAATCGAGAAAAATATATTAATATTATCTTCCCTCACACACAAATCACAGAAATAATTAAAAGGCACCTTCTAATCTTCACAATTTTTTCATTAAATAATAATAATAATAATAATAATAATAATAATAATAATAAATCTTCACAATTTTTAGTGTCTAAAAAAGGAAAGACTATACAAATTCTCGCCTATTTTGCTTGCGCACTCATTTCTCATTTCGCTACATGTTTATTCTCTACAGAGACAACTTACAGGTTTACATTATTATTATTATTATTATTATTATTATTATTATTCATTTGGTATTTTCTGATGTAAAATAATTTAAGCGAAAATAAAGTTTTTCTTTTTACATTTTTGGTTAGTTGGCAATAATTTGTATATGATATAATGTCAAAATAACAATATTTTATAATAATATTTAAGAAATTTTTGTTTGAATTTAATATAGTCAAACATACATGCTTTTTTTATTTAAGCAAATACAGAGCATGTATATAGTAATTAAATTGTTTTGAAGTGCTTTTAATTAAATGCATGACACCAACTATTATATTTTTTCACTTCACAAGAGTATAGTATTAATTATATTAAGCAAATGTCTATACATATATATATGGGATACATATGAAAATGTTAAAAGATGTTGGGGTGGTAGGAGATTCTTGTTGATGAGAGATAAAGAGAAGATAAGATCATGAAACTTTTTATGTATAATATAATACCATAATAAGAGAGAGATAAAAAGAGGGCCGGGATCATGCATGGCCTCATAAATCATAATAATATCATATTATTATTAAATTTGATAAATACATCTTTGGATCTCTAATTTTTTTTTTTTTTAGTTATTTTTATTAATCTCAGGTATTTAAATTAGTTGAGTGGTTCTATTTTTTTTTTTTTTACTCTCATATTATTGGTTTTGTGTTAAAAAAAATCTAACAGAAATTAATAATGATAAAATTTATAAAAGCATTTACTTAATTAACAATAAATATAGTCGTAAACCCACCATCAACTATATTTAAAGTCACTAGAGAAGTTGTTTTAGAGCTGTCAAAATAGGTCATGGTGATACGATTTACAGAGACAATCCATCTAATAAGACCCCGTTTACATGAATGTTATTTTCGTTGCGTTTTTATCATATATAATATCATATAGAATACATAAAATATATAACAAGATCGTGACACAATAATCCATTTTGATGCTACTATTTTATTTATTATTCTCAGGCTAATGAGTTTGTGATTTGAGTATAATTCTAACATATGGCTCTCTCAATTTTTCTTTTGAAAATATGAGCTTCACTTGTTTTTATCAAGATTAACTATAACTCTAGCAAAATGAGGCGGTACGTTGTTAAGGTATATGAAGAATTGTATTTAAGTTTGTTTTCCTAATTGGAATAAGAATTGAAAACTTTAACGTTAAAAGTGAATATTCATGGTGAGAGTTTTTGAAGCTTATGCACTGGGGTATGCCCCGGATGATGTATAGGTACATAAATCATAATATCATATACTACCTAATGAGCTGACATCACAAAGAATGCTCCATAAAGATGAAATCTTCAGTACCAGCTATCTACACAATTATTCAATACACAAGGAATTGAATTAATTAACTTCACATTTCGTTCCATGACCCGGCCATGAATAAGGGTTGCATTCCAAATATTCAAACCATATACAATCACCATTCGTGAGTTAAGCCATGGACTAAACATCCGAGTTGGAATCCATACCAATTCGTTTTCCGAGCTCTTTAGCAATTAAATCATGTGTAGCTATAAGATCTCTCCACATGTACAGTACCGAGGTTTGGTTTGAACCGCGATCCACTTGAAGAAAATAGAAATTAAGAGAATTTTTATTATGCAACAATCTCCAAACTTGATGAACAAAAAGAGCTAAATTCAAATCGTAAAAAAGCCAAGTCCACCAAAATTTTTTTAGGAGGCAACGTTTCTTAATTTTTAAACAAGCAAAAGTAATTAAAGAAAATTATAATAGCAAAACAATAAGAAAAATCAAAATTGGGCAAAGAGACCCATAGTTGACCGATGCACAGTTCGAGATCAATCACATATCAACCCTAGCGACTATCGACTGCCTGTGGCTCATCACAATATGTCCTTTTTCTTGCACCCAATATTTTAATAATAAATCATTATTTTTATTTATTTATTTATTTAAATACCAATAATGTCTTTCCAACTCTTATTATTGTTCACAAATATATCTCACCAAACTTTCTAACTTTTTCCTACCAGCTTTTTCTTTGCTATTCTGCGCCCATGGGTACTGTGCTCACTCGCCCCATTCCCCATTTCCTCTTTCTACTTCTGCTCTTTATGTTAATATGTGTAATAATAAACTTGGAACTAAATTATTCTCCAAAATTCACTTTTGACTGCTAAATATTGTATATATATAAAATGACACATTGTTTTTTAGGATTAGGGTTGTAAATGGAGCGGGGCGGGGCGGGGATTGCATTCCCCATCCCCGTCCCCAAATTAATCGGGGATCCCCGTTCCCGCCCCGTTTATTAATCGGGGATAAAAACCTATCCCATCCCAGTCCCCAGTGGGGAATCGGGTCCCCGCGGGGATCCTCGTCCCCGTTTATTGACTATTTTGAAAATGACAGAGTTAGAGAGGTTTTAACAAGCAAAACTTGACAGAGGTTGTCGCCATCGTTGAACAATCAAAGAAAATTATGCCGTAGATTTCGAATCACAAATTTCAAATTTCAAATTGCATCCACAACAAGCATATATACAAAACAAAAGGAATCAATATTCCGAAACCCAAAAGGCAAAGAAAAACAGAATATAAAGAACTAGGGTTTCTGTCCAAAAAACATAAAATCGCACCTCTCAGTCTCTTCCTGAAAATTAATTTAAAAAATTCAATATATAATTTCAGAAATATATTATTAATTATGTGAATAAGAAATACAGAGAAGAGGGAGGACTTACTAGTAGAAGGAACAGCAAGAAAAGAGAAAAGAGAAGAGAAAGCCAGGACGACGGGATGGAGACGCAGACGAGAGAGAGCGAGAGAGAGAGGAGCTGTTCTCTGAGAATGGCAGGATATATATTAATGGATGAGTTAGGATTTCTAATTTTCTTTAGCAGAGAGAGACGAGAAAATGAGAGAAGCAGGGGAAGAAGTGGGTTTGGACAAATAACATTTTTTAATTTATCAATTGGTTGGGCCGGATTGTTACTAGGTGGGCTGTTCTGTTTCCTATCCAGATTAGCAATTCAATATTATATTAATTACTTTATAATATATAATCTAATATTAATTAAATAAATTAACACGGGGATTCGGGTATTTTATCGGGGATCCCCACGGGCTTTAAACAGGGACGGGGATGGGGGCCCGCGGGGCGGGTAGGGGTAATACCATCCCCGTCCCCAATTAATAAACAGGGACAAATTCGTCCCCGTCCCCGCCCCGCGGGGATTTTAATCGGGGATTCCCCGTCCCCATCCGGGCGGGCCCCCAACAGGGACGGGCCCCCGTTACCCGTTTGACAACCCTATTTAGGATAATTAACTTGTAAGCTGCTGATTTTTAAATTATTTTCCCTTTGCATACATTTTAAAACTAATTCTAAGAAGGGATTACTTTCATTATTCAATTTTTAAGAAAATATCAATAATTTCAAATTACTATATATTAAACCTAAAATTTAAATAAGACATACTTGGTTCTTCATTGTGCAAAACATAATTAATTAATTGTTTTGATTAAGTATAACACACTGTATGGGTAGAATCAAAGAAAGTTTTAGCTCTAATAATCTATTAGAATTGATTTTATTTAAAGTCTCGCATGACGAGATGAACAAGCTTCTTGAAAAATTTTATGCAAAAGGAGTTATGAGAGATTTACCGGAAGAAAGACAAGCCTTAGCCGACGAAGTAGGAAAATTGGTAAAGAAAAGACTAGATTTAATTAAGCAAGAGAGGAGTTTGAAAAGACCTCGAAGTTCTTACGAACCAATATGTATAAAGAATATCCTAAAATTAAGATAAGAAATGTTGAAACCCTAATGATGATGGTTTTGAAGATGACAAAATAGTTAGAAAAATAAAATAACTAAATTAGAAATTATAATTAGAGACAAGTCTAGAATTAATTTATTTGATGATTATGTATTAAAGAGAGATATTTATTAACATCATGACTTGTGTTATAAATGTTCTTAAATTCAAAAAGTGCAAAAAGTAGTTTTTACCATTATTGGAAAAAGATCATTAGTTTCAAAGATTTATAAGTCTCCAAGTTTTAGGAAAATCAAAGGAGTCTACGTTCGCTCACCTAGAAGACTGTCAGTACTGGAATGAATAGTCTTCACTAATTTTGGTATGTTATCAGTATCTCGCTCCACGATGAAAAATTTATTTCCCCAAAAAGAAAATTGGTAAATGTCCTACTAGACATCGTGTGTTAAATCAAACGACTTATGTTAGTAGCCAGAATTGTCCCAAACGGTTACTACTTAAAATGGAAATCTTGAAGAATGAATCAAACGGCCAGATTTTATCTATAATGACCAGATCTCATCTCTAAATGGCTAAATGGTATCTCCAACGTCCATATTCTTAATCTATAAATTAAAGCTTGGTGCTCATTGAAAAACTAACGAAGCAATTGAAAAGAAAATATCTTAAGAGAAAAGAAAACTTAACATTGTTGTATTCTTTCTTCAAAGTATAAAAGCATCTCTCAATCAAAACTCAGTGTGTTGTGAGCTACTTAGGGAAAAGTAATGAAGCTTAGTGTGTATTTAAACTTGTAAGAAGGGTATTTAGTAAGTGAGAGACAGCATTAAGTTGTAAAGAGTGTTGAATTCTACTCGTTGAAAGGAATTCATAGTGGATTGAAAATTCTCAAGGGATGGTACCTTAGAGAGAGGAGTAGGAAAGAAGGATGAACCTCTATAAATCTACACTATTTGATTTATAACTCTACTCTTTACTTACTACTTTCAACACTTGAATATTGCATCTGAAAATTGTCCAAAAAATATTTTGCTTGATTGTGTAAGTAAAGTTACTGTTGCTAGATTAACCGAAGAGAGTATTTGTTAATACTTCTAGTTAGAAATCCAACATTGAATTATTTCATCTTATATTGATATGTTGATAATTCTTGAATATTGAGAATTTTGCTATTAACAATATTACGTATCCTTCTATTGACAACATTGTGATTTTGATATTTCTACATCTAGCTTTGTAATCACTCTGTTGATAATTGTGACTTGTTAAATTATCTTTTGAACAGAAATTAACTAGTTAGTTATTCAACAGATAATATTATGGTATTGTTGTTATGTGCTATTGAATTGCAACTTATCTATTGTCAACACTTGAAAAGTCTCAGTAAACAAGAAATTTTCAAAAGACCCAATTCGCCCTCCTCTTGGGATATAGCCTTTGCGACCAACACTTGGTATAGCTAGTGCTCTATTGTTAAGAGATTTAACAATCTCAGAGCTAAAGATTGAATATGGCCGTTAATAGTGTTAGGCACTTGCCCGATGAGACAACTCTGATTCTTCCTGAGCGATTGTCCATTACTACACCTCCTCTATTTTACGGGTCTAATTGTAAGCGGATGATCTTTAAAAGAAGGCATCGACTCTGGATCAGGAAGATTTTTAATAATGGGTTTTATAGTGAGAAAACAAATAAACTCGAATACTCTTACTAAAGTGACAGAAGTCGTCACCCGGTTCAAATCAACCGAGAAAATTGTGATATAACTGAGACGAGCTATGGATTGCTATACCTTTAGTCAGAGATTTGGGTTCGGACAACTCACCTATTTCTTCTCAATTCAAAATGTGTTTAACAGTTCATATCAATGCCTTTTATATATCTACAATTGATTTTTATCTTTGGTTATTTAACTGATGCTCACACACGAGATACAAATGCTGAGAGTAATAAATAAATTCAAAAAGCAATAAATAAATTCAGAAAATTTAAAATATACAAATCGATTAAACAACTATCCTAGGGGGTACAATTGTATAAAAGGGATTCGTGGTACAAATAATGTCTATATACAAATTCCTAAAAATAAAAAGCTAAACATTCAACTGTCCTAACATATATCTACCTGTAAATCAAAGTTAATACAGACAAATATATATACACATTGGACTCAAATTGACCTAGGATAGGGAATTTAGATAGCTCGGGACGTGAAACAAGGAAAATCTAGAAATTCGATAAATGACCCGATTTGACTTGGAAAACATTTTGAAACGCAGTTTAATGGGAATGGAAATTCTTTTGAAAATCAATTTTTCCAGTTTAATATATACATATACAAAAATGGGTCAGTTTTTCAGAAATCTGTGTTTCTATTGTTGCACTGATTTACAGAAATTACTACAGATATTCAATGCAAAAAATATAAATCTAGGTCACAATGATATGCAAAAATAAGAAAAATTCACAAAAAATCAATTATGGAGTTAAAACTACAGCCGTGCGAACGTAGAAACAACAGCCGTGTGGCTATTAAAACACCTGTACGGCTCTGGTTTTAAATACAACAGAGGAAGTCATGAAAATTTTGAAATTGCTAATTCTAAAATGAACTACAACCGTACAGCTATAGTGCAACAGCCGTGCAGCTCTCGCAATAGCCATATAGTTCTGGTTCACCAGAAAGCAGAAAAATAGATCAAAACTAAAATTAATGAAATGCACGAGAAATCAACCCAGAAATCTGTAAAAAAGGTTTAAGGCCTCTCAGAATTACCTTTTAAATATCTTTCCAGGGTTCAATGTGACAGAAAACCACTTCCTGAAGCTTAAATCTGGATTTAAATTAAACTTGAACTTTGAAACTGAAAGCTTTGAACTCCTCCAAACTAAGCTCCAATTCTTTAATTCCAACAGCCAAATAAGTCTTTGAAGGTTTAGGATCTGTTTGAATGATGAGTTTGAGACTTAAATTGAAGAATTTGTGGTTTTAGTTCTTGAATTTAGGTTTTTGAAACTTTGAGAATTTTCTTGTTCTTACTGTGCTTAATCTCTTTCTGATGTTAATTATTCTTATTGTTCTTCATCCTTGTTCTCCTGAGATGCTTTAATCCAAAGAAACCTCGTAATGC
The DNA here is from genome assembly GCA_039660915.1 of Euphorbia tirucalli. Classification (NCBI taxonomy): domain Eukaryota; kingdom Viridiplantae; phylum Streptophyta; class Magnoliopsida; order Malpighiales; family Euphorbiaceae; genus Euphorbia; species Euphorbia tirucalli. The sequence continues at coordinate 23,526,114 of CM077639.1, forward strand.
TGAGATTAGTGGATGGATTATATGTCTCCCTCAAATCCAAACAGTTGTCTTTTCCATGCAGTGTTCTGGTGATGCATCGATAGCTATGCAGTTGTCGCGTAAACAGCCATACGGATGTTGACTAAATAGTTGTACGACTGTTGCAATGACCATGCAGCTGTTGTCTTCAATTCAACCCTAATTCTTCAAATTCTTCTCTGTTTTAAGTTCAAGTTCATTCAAATCCGAATCTTCGCTTCTCAAATCAACTCTCGTAATGAACAATAAGTATATATGACAATGATATTCTATCATTATTGGGGTTGAAAAAACCCGACGCTCACAGCTACCCCTCGCATGATCAAATTCCATATCGATACTAGGTCTAAAAATACCTGATGTGAATTTGTAAATGGGAAAAGAGCATTATGAATGAAGGAAAGAAAAAACTTCCCTGCCTTGGGATTCAATATCGTAGATGTCATGCTTCGATTATTGACTCCACTATGATTTAGCAATTTGACTTTCTAGGAATTTGATAAGGGCTTCGATAATGAGAGCTTTGATGAAGAGGGTTTCGATAATAAGGGCTTTGATACTCTGAAGGGAAAAACAAGCTTCATTACTAACTGGCTTGGTGGGAATGATGTTCCACTGCCTTGTTTTCCACTCTATTTAAAGCTTTGTAAATCCTTTATTGAGTAGTTTGTTGGAGATGAAATTCTTTCTATTAAAGATTGTCAAATTTCTGTCTTTGATGTAGTGAGTCTTTATTCCTTAATCGATAGATTTTGAAACAAAATTTTTTACCCCTTTAATAAAAAATGAAGACTGGCTGAGGAAGATTTGAATTTCCTGTGAATGAATGTCTATTACATGTTATGCATGTATGAATGATAATGCATATACATGTAAACATCAAAGGATATGCTTTTAACTATTGTCCAAGTTTAAGATTATTCTGATTTGCTAAGGAATATGCACGATGCCCCTAGTTGACTTTAGCTGGGGAGTACATTCTTTATTCAGTGAAATGTTTATACTTTTGCAGGAGATATGTGATTACTATTAAGGAAAATTATGATATTCATTATTGTGCTTGTATTGGGGAATAATGAAAATTTCTATAATTTGCCCTTTCTCAACTGCTGCTGGGGAAAAATGAATTTGAAAATACTCTAACTTTTGCCTAAACTGCCCAATGTGGGTTTTCAGCTTAGCGAGCTGCTATAATTTTTTCCTCAGGTTCCTTTTTGATTTTCACCATAGCGAGATTTCTCTTTTTTTCGAAGAAATGAATTGATGAATCATATGTGCTTTATTTATATAGATCATAATTACACAAAGCTTTACAATATTGAAGTTGAATCTTTATCAGAATCTTCAGTGACTTCAAGAAAGGTTGAATCAGATTTTGAGGATAGAAAGCATTTCAAATTGCATATGTTTAATATACTTGCATTGTTAAACAATGTGTTCTTTATAACTAGCTAAATGCAAAATGCTTCCTTTTAATGAATGTTCAAACAAGACAATTTTGTTTATGCATTTTGACATAACTGTATAAGCACATTTAAACAACACATCACACTTTATTGATGAATTCAAGATGAGTACATTTAAAAGAATTGGTTCCCAAAATGGTATATCTTCCACACAGAACTAGACCCGTCACCAATCATCCCTTTCGGATTTTCCAACTGATCATTTTCTCTCATATCTTAATTTTTGCCTAGGCCTCCCTTTTTGGGTTTTCAACCTAACATAAATTTCTTTGCTTTTCCATTCTTTTCTTTTCTTTTTACACATGATAAAGCTTTAAGCGATCCTGGTTAACCGGGTCTATGAATTCATTTCCATCCATATCCATGATTCTGACAGTACCTTTAGATAGCACTTTCTTCACAACATATGGACCTTCCGAATTTGGCATAAACTTTCCTCGAACATCAACATTTGTAGGTCTCAATTGCTTCAAAATCAGATCCTCAGATTTCAGCTGCTTCTTAGGATACTTCATTCTCTGATCATAAGTTTTAGCCATTCTACAGTGATACATCTGTAAATGATCCAGTGCTTTCAATCTCTTCTTATCTACAGCTGCTAAATACTCATCTCGAGCTTGGATCCATTCAGTTTCTAATACTTCAGCCTCTAAAGCTATTCTGAGTGACTTGAGCTCTACCTCAATTGGCAACACTGCTTCCATACCATACACCAAAGAATATGGTGTTTCTCATATTAGTCTTTTGACACTGGTTCTATAACCCCAAAGAGCATATGGCAACTTCTCAACCCAATCTTTATAGGTGGTTACCATCTTTGATAAAATCTTCTTTATTGACTTGTTAGCTGCTTCCACTACACCATTAGCTTGTGGTCTGTATGGAGAAGATCTATGATGTTTAATGCCATCTTTTGCAAATAATTCAGCTGTTGCCCCTTGAAATTGTACCCTATTGTTAGTCACTACATAATGAGGAACACCATATCAAGTAAAGATGTTTTTCTGGATAAACTTAGTCATTTTCTTAGTTGTCACACTAGTGAATGATTCTACTTCTACCCACTTCAAAAAATAATCAACTGCAACTACTATGAATCTGTGCCTATTAGATGCCGCAAGATGAATCTCTCTAATTACATTTATCCCCCAAGCTTAAAATGGCTAAGGAGATACCAAATTTTGTAATTCAAGTGGTGGTAAATGGCTGATATCAGTATAAATCTGGCATTCATAACATCTTCTCACTTCCTTCCCACAATCAGACTGCATTGTCATCCAGAAATAACCTTATCTCATTATTTTTCTAACTAAAGTTAACCCATTCATATGAGGTCCACATGATCCCAAATGTACTTGCTGAATCACCACTTCTGCTTCTTGCACCTTAGAAGAACTCTATTCACTATTCTTTTATATAGGTTCTCTTCAAAGATTCTGAACTGGCTGGCTAATCTTCTTAGTGAAACCTTATCAGCAGAACTAGCTTCTTCTAGATAGTTTCCCTCCTTCATATACTAGTAAATGTCAAAGAACCATGACTTTTCTTCAGCTGTCAATTCCATCAATTCCTAAACATCAAAACATAGCTGGCTAGAAATTGCTATAATCAGAGGTTGTCTTTATGTTCCTTCTGGATTCTCCCACATAGAAGATTATGTTGCTAGTGCATAATTCATTTTATTCTCTTCCCTAGGAACATGTCTAAATTCACACTGGCCAAATAACTCTTTTCTGTACTGCAACAGTTCTAAGTAAGGCCTTAGGGCTTCTTATTTAACATCCCATTCACCTTGAGCTTGTTGAATCACCAGAAGTGAATCTCCAACAATCAACACATCATTTGCCCCTAACATAAAAGAGCTTCCATTCCAAATAAATATGCTTCATATTCCACTCCATTATTTCTTATGGAAAAATCCAATCTCTTCGATAATAATAACCATTTGGCATTGCTACAATTATCCCAATTCTAGCAACCTTTCTATTTACAGCACCGTCAAAATACATAATCCATCTCTTCACTTCTACCATAGCCAACTGTTCATCAGGGAACTCTAAATTTTCTATGTAATCTTATTTTAGAGGTTGATTTGCCAGAAACTTTGCTACAACTCATCCCTTGATGACTTTCTTAGTGACATACTCAATATCAAATTCTAATAAGAGTAGCAGCCATCAAGATAATTTTCCAACCAGTACTGGTGCTTCATACAAATACTTCATTGGACCAACTTCAGCCACATTTTGTACTTTATATGATTGAAAATAATGCCTCAACTTCTTGGTCAGCCAAACCATTGCTACACATGTCTTCTCTACCATTGTATACTTTGTCTCATAATCCAACAACTTCTTTCTAAGGTAATAGATTGGGTACTCCTTCTTTCCATCATGCTCTTGTGGTAGCATTGCCCCTATTGAGGAATCTTCCACTGCCAAACATAAAATCGAAGGCTTTCCTGGAATTGGTGGACTCAAAACTGGAGGATTTACAAGATAAGCTTTAATCTTTTCGAATGCCAACTGACACTAGTCATCCCATACAATTTGGCTGGTCTTTCTTCGACAACTTAAAATTTGGCTCGCAAAATGAAGTCAATCGTGCTATAGGGGTGAGCAAAACTGAACCAATGTCCAAAAACCGAAAATCCAAACCGAACCAAACCGATCCATTTCATAGTTTGGTTCGGTTTGGTTTTAAGTTATGAAGAAGTTTGGACTTCGGTTTGGTTCGGTTTGGTTTGGTTCAAAACCGAAAAAACCAAAAAACCGAATAATTGGTAAAATATTAAAATTAATTATAATTAATATATACTAATTGTAGAGAATTTTAGACATTATATTGTTTTATAGTTTTATATTGTGGTTTTTTTTATGCTAATTTATAGTTGTTAAAACTTAAGAGTTGAAAAAAAAGAAGAGAATTTTAGTATTTTATTGTGATGTAATAGTATTATTTAGTATTACTGTTTTTTTTAAGCTAATTTTTTTGTATTTCTTTTTCTTTTTTTAAACAAACTACTTATATAAAATTTTTATTTTGATTTTTTTAAAAAAAAGTTGATGTTTTTGGTTCGAGCTAGTCCAAACCGAACCGAACCGAACCAAAATTTAGTTTGGATCGGATTGGTTTACAAAATACAGTATTTTTTGGATCGGTTTTTTTTAGTTCGGTTCGGTTTTTGAACCGGTCCATGCTCACCCCTATCGTGCTATGAACCGACTGACATATTGCAGAGAACCCAAAAATGACCTAACTTCTTTCTCTATTTTTTGGAGTTGGCATATCTCGAATAACCTTAATTTTATCTGGATCCATTTCAATTCCTCTATGACTGACCACATTTCCAAGAAGCTTTCCTAATGTGACCCCAAATATACACTTCTTGGGATTATGTATGAGATTATACTCTTTAATGTGTGTTAGAAATCTATCTAGGATAACAAGGTGCTCTTCCCGGGTCATCGATTTAACAAGCATATCATCAATGTAAATCTCCACTTCTTTGTGAATCATACAATGCAATAATGTTGTGACAGCCTTCTGATAGGTATCTCCAGCATTCTTCAATCCAAATGGCATTACACGATAGCAAAAAGTACCACATTCTATAATGAATGATGTCTTCATTTTATCGATTATATCCATCAGGATCTGATTATACCTTGAAAACCCATCTATAAATGAATACATTGCTACTTTAGCTGTATTGTCAATCAGAACATCAATGTGAGGCAATGGAAAATCATCCTTCGGACAAGCCTTATTCAGACCCCTGTAATTAACACAAACTCTTACTAGTGTGTCCTAGTCTAAATAGCATTGGTTCTTGTATTGTATTATACTTTATATTTGGATATTTTGTATCATACATTTTGTGTTGAAATGAAGGCATGAATCTATTTATTCATATTTTGTGCTATTTATAAATAGAGTATCCAATGATTGTAAACATACTAAAGTAAACCAATATAGGTCATTGGATTATGAGACCTTTTAGTAGAGTTAAAGTTATAGTCATAAAGATATCCCTAGTCAGTTCTAATCATGGGAATGAATAGAACCAAAGATTAGCATATCCTTGATTGGATGGCCGTGTCTCACCGGCCATTGGACATGGAATGTCAGTCAATGATATAGGTACATGTTGGGTTGCATGGTACTGGATCGATCTGCCAAGGGAACACCACATGGTTCGATCGTCATAGGTGTTTCTCAGGTAGGTCTTGCTATTATCCTCAGACCCGATGTTCACTGTAACATAACATGGGATCTCATACACTTTGATATATGCCTAACAGGCCCATAACAGGGTGCCAAGTATGGATATGTTGGGTGGATCAATGAACATGTTGATGTTGATAGTGAAGTTGATGGAATTGCCACTCAGCGTCCCCTGAGATGATATCACTAGCCACTTGATGAGTGGGATTGACAAGTGTATGGCCATACCCAAATAAGCTGGGATACTTATTCATTAGGTTCAGTCCACTCGGTATCAAGAAATAAATAAGCATATAAGAGGATGATAGGGTCATGCCTCTTGCTTATATATCGATGTTAGTTGGCAATGGATATACAACATCACTACCGGGTTATGTTTCACATTAGACTGTAAGTCTCCGTCTTAATTGGGGGCTGTAACGATTTGCTAGAACCCACTTATAGTCTGTGGGCTTTGGGTCCTTTGCCAACATAAAGACGGACCCACAGGATCGTACACATAGGACGATTGAACGTTGACAAATCGGAATTGGAACGGAAACCAAATTAATTGAGTTATTGACATTAGGTAATGTCATAATTAATTCAATTATATTAAGGAAGAAATTAATTTTTATTTGATTAATTAATTACATGTAGTAAATAATTAATTAAATAAAATAAAATTTCCTTAGTGGAAATATAAATACAAAGTATGTATTTATTAATGTTGATTTTAATTTAACTTTGGGTTATACTAATTTGATAAAATTATATTTAATTGTGTCAATTGGAATTTTATAATAAGGTTTTATTTAATTTTAATTGTACAAGTTAAATTAATTTAATAAAATTAAATAACCTATAGTTTTAATTAAAATCCTAGTAGGCTAAGGAGTATATAAGGAAGCCTTAAACCTAATTTCTCCCTAACCCTAGCCACATAGGAATTTCGACCAACCTAGAAAATTATAGCCGCTCCCTTTGGTTGCTTGGTCTTGGTTTTCATTCAATTCGTTCACTAGCATGAGTCCCGTTCAAGAGTCATTCGTGTACCAGATTATAGAGGAAACACGTTTGGGTTTCTATAGCAGTCTCTAGAGGAGACAGTTAAGGTGAGAAAATTTAATATTTTTTTCATTCTTGGTTTCATTCTATTAATCTACATGAATCTTAGGCTACGGAATCGAGAAAAATTTTAATCGGTATTCCGCCTTGTGTTTAATTTTTCCCGTGACAATTCCCTACAACTCTAACCCTTCCATCCTTTTTAGGCACTGGAACAATGTTTGCTAGCCATTCTGTATACTCCACCATTTTGAGAAACTTATCTTCAATCTATTTAGCCACTTCTTCTTTTACCAGTGTAGCCCATTCTAGTCTCAACCTCCCCAGCTTCTGCTTTACTAGCTTGAATTTTAGATCCGTTGGAATCTTATGCATTGCTATTTCTATATCAACCCCTGGCATAACTTCATATGACCAAGCGAAAGCTTTAAAGTGTTTTTGCAATACTTTTGTCCATTCTCTCTCTTCTTTGGGGCTTAAATCGCGTGAAATAAATACCATTCTAGGTTTTTCATCTGTACTTATATTAATTTCATGCAATGTAGTGTCATGAATGCTAAATATGCTAACTATGCTTGACCGTGATTCAAATGTATGCATATAATTATCAGGATAAACATCGCACAAATAAGCAAAATGAGACTTCATAGCTTTAAATTTGTTATAAAGTACATTGTTTACATTGAAAAAGGATCAAACAGATACAACAAAGTCATTTTCATCCTCTACAGGCTGAGGGTCTTTCACTTCTTCATCTTCCTTGACATTCAACTTCAAGATGTTATCCAGATCAGCAGCTAATTCAAACTCTTGTTCTATAGAAAGATTTGTCTTCTCAACTTCAGCTAATTGTGCTTTAGCCTTCATCATGATTCCTGCAATTCAGAAACCACAAAATTGAGGCTTTCTTTGGTCATCAGTTTCTTCTTATATCCTTCTTGGTCTTCGTAAAAGCATTGTTCAAGGCAACAATCAATGCCTTTGTGTGAGCACGGGTTTTCCTAATCTCTGTGATGAAGTTCCTATGTTACCTGTTAGACAGACGAACGTGAGGCGGATTTGAAAATGAGCGAAATGACGCCTGTTTTTGTAATACTTTTGTCAATTCTCTCTCTTTTTTGGGGCTTAAATCACGTGAAATAGATACTATTATGAGTTTTTCATCTATACTTATATTAATTTCATGCAATTCAGTGTCATGAATGCTAAATATGCTTGACAGTGATTCAAATGCATGCACATAATTATCAGGATAACATCACACAAATAAGCAAAATAAGACTTCATTGCATTAATATAAAGTACGTTGTTTACATTGAAAATGGATGAAATAGATACAACAAAGTCATTTTCATCCTCTACAGGCAGAGGGTCTTTCACTTCTTCATCTTCCTTGATATTCAGCTTCAAGATGTTATCCAGATCTGCAGCTATTTTAGACTCTTGTTCTGTAGAAAAATTTATCTTCTCAACTTCAGCCAATTGTGCTTTAGCCTTCATCATGATTCCTGCAATTCAGAAACACAAAATTGAGGTTTTTGTAATACTTTTGTCGATTCTCTCTCTTCTTTGGGGCTTAAATCATGTGAACCAGAATGTACTTGTTATAAAGTACATTGTTTACATTGAAAATGGATGAAACAGATACAATAAAGTCATTTTCATCCTCTACAGGCAGAGGGTCTTTACTTCTTCATCTTCCTTGACATTCAGGTTCAAGATGTTATCCAGATCAGCAGCTATTTCAGACTCTCTGTAGAAAGATTTATCTTCTTAACTTCAACCAATTATGCTTTAGCCTTCATCATGATTCCTGCAATTCAGAAACCATAAAATTGAGGCTTTCTTTGGTCATCAGCTTCTTCTTATATCCCTTGTTGGTCTTCGCAAAAGCATTGTCCAGGGCAACAATCAATGCCTTTATGTGAGCACGGGTTTTCCTGACCTCTGTGATAAAGATCCTATGTTACTTGTTAGATAAACGAACGTGAGACGGATTTGAAAATGAGCAGAATGATGCCTGGAATGTTCTCAAACTCTTCAAAAACTGGATAGCCCTTGATCCGAAACCTCGAAAAAGGTCCTTCGAGTGATTAGAGAGCTTAGACGTGAGTGTAGGATTTAGAAAAAGCCTTGATCGCTCTGGTTAGAGTCGCACGGCTGTAGTTTCACAACTACAGCCTCGTGGCTATAACATCAGAGTCACACTGCTCTAACATTACAGCTGCACGGCTCTAACGGGTGACCAGGTTACTTCCTAAATAACCAACCTTAAATCTTTGACAGTAAGGACTAATTCCAAAAGTAAAGGAATTAGCCGGGATACCGTAAGGTTAAGAGGAGAAACAACAGAAGAGGAAAAGACAATAACATAGAATATTAAAAAAAGGGGTTCTAAAGAGAGAAAAATGAAGAAAAAGAGGGAAAGAGTAAAAAACTAAAAAAAAGTGAGAAAAACAAAAGCAAAAGATAGAAACAGAGAGAAAACACTCAGGAAACACATAGAACGAGGGTTCCTGGGTGTGTCACACTCATTCAGATTGATCTCGGGTTTGTTCGGATAGGTTTAAGGTCCGTGTTCTAGGTTTTGGGAAATTTGTGAGATTCTAAACTCATTTTGACATTCAAATTAACTTTCGATCATCAAATACACTGGAACACAGCAAAGGTAAACTCTGAAAGGCCTTAAACTCATAATTGATTACTTTGCGTTTTGTGTTTTTTGAGTTTTGTAAAAATCCAGAAATTGTCTGTTTGATTATAGCCGTATGGCTCTAACTAGAGCCGAGTGGCTATAATCCCTTAGAACAGAGCCGCACAGCTGTACCTTCCATACGGTTGTGTTCATGTAGATAGAAATCCGAAATGCCCTAAATTGATGGAATACAGTTAGTTTCCCGTTCTAATCATTCTATTATGAACTATTTCGGTCAAATGAGATTTATTATATTCAAAATTGTGGTTTTCAGATTTTTAATGATGTTGATGTGAGATTTGGGTTTCGTTGATTTTGGTTGTTGGAATCCAGGGTTGTTCGATCCAGATCGGATCCATGGTTTAGCTTTAGCAGACCCCTAGATTCCCCAAAATCCTTTGAAATGATCAAAACGAGTTAAAACAGTGATTTACAAAAGCAAAGAAAACAAATTCAGGTTTTGGACACTACAGCTGCATGGCTGTAGTGGCTATAGCCGCATGGCTATAGCTGCTGAGGTAGAATCTCGGGACGACTCCCATGGACATCATCGCGTGATGCTTTCTCCAGTTTCAGATTTATAGCTGTTTTTGGTGTGTTTACAGCTTTAGACCTTAGATGGATGTTTGGATTAGGAACCCACACGAACGAAACCTTGAGTTCCGGGATAACCGACTCACTGAAAATGAAGAAAATTTGCATGTAATTGAGCTAAACCATTTTCAAAATTGTTTTCAAGCACAAAAACCTATAGGGTGTTTCTAAAACAGTTTCTAGGTCTAATCGAGTAAGTTACCCGGACTTCTCAGTTACCCTTTAGATGTATGCCCCCATTTCCTGGGATTCCCCATTCTGTCTTGTTATGAGTTCCATATGTGTTTGTGATATAATTGTGCTAACCGTCTATTTTGCAGCTTTTATTTTATTTTTTTATTTTATTTTGGATGTATTTAATAGATCATATCGTGTATTCTAGGCAATTGTAATTTCTCTATAGATTTTCGTGTATATAGGCGGTTGTAAGGTGAGGATGAGAGTTTTTATCTTTTTCGGTTGTAATAAGTGGCCTCTATCCTTTTGTTTTGTTTGGATGTATGGTTTACTTTTCTGCACTTTAATTTCATGCTATTTATTTATGTCATTTGAATGAGTATGGGCTAACAATAAAAGATAAAATGGGTAGAGAATATGTGAGTATAATATTGTAATATGAACTTATAAATGAAAGCAAGCTTGAGGTTGAATAGGTAAGTTGCCCGAACCCTAAATCTCTGGATTAGGTATGGCAGTCTATACTCAGTAGTGAGTTGTACCATAATTTCTCGAATGACCTGATCCGGGTGGCAACTCTGTCACTGATCCAAAAATTTAGGTTTCGAGATCTTTAAGTAATAAAACGAGATTGTCTAAAATGCAAAAACAGTTTTTTCCCAAAAATTCACATTGAAAGAAAAGGTTTTCTATAAAAGGATTTCCAAGTAAATCAATAATTTTCCTAAAAAAATCATCAAACCTGTTTTCAATTCAAACTTCAAACCAGTTCTCTTTCCCTGGTTCACTTCGCCATGCTCCGACATTAAGATCATTCGCTCATAGTGGCGACTCTGCTGGGGATGAAATGTTTCTTAAAAATGTTTTTTTTTTATAAAAACTTAAGGAACTTAGGCAACTACTAAAATATAACCTCGCTTGAAGTCATTTTATTAGTTCATAATACCATATTTTACTCACAACTACATAGCATGACATTTTCTTCTTCTCGACCCCTCAAACTCACTGATCAGCCTGGTTTATTCCAGAATGTGACCTACCTCTTCTGCCAGGATTAGAGGCACTCGAAGGGGTAAACTACTTATAACACCGTATGAACCTCACGTGTTCTATGTTGAGGAGCATCTATTCACTATGGGGACCTGTACGACCCTTGGTTTGACTTTGGCTCACATGTAATGACCTAGCAATTTCTCCTTAGGATTACTAAAACATAAATATGAAATTGGATATTGAGAGTACACCTTTGGTATCCTCGGTTGGTATCAAAGAGACCCAATACCTAGGAAGAATGAGTGCTAACTGAAAGGAGGAATAAGGTTGGAAGGGTGAGCATATTGTTACGAACGCTAACGTTTGTTCTGTAATGATTTTTGACCTTTTTAGTTTTTCACGAAACATCAAGCATGCATGATCACTCATGTGCCATTCTAACCACATTTTCATGCAGCCATTTTGAAGACATCAACATATGTATGACATCGATGCTAACCACATCTTCGTGCACCACAACATTTTATTTGTGTGCCATATACATTTACATCTCATGTGTTGACTTTTTCCACGAAGCATACATGACATCATCCCGTATGTCATGCATACTTACCACATCTTTGTGCAGCCATTTGCATCTCATGTGACATGAACATTCATATCATCTCACCTCATTCCATTTAATATAAGAAATTCTGAGAATGCCCATCACAATCATTTCATTTCATATCAGGTGTCCCAAAACTACCCGTATTCTGCCCGTGCACCGGATTGTACTCGGCCATTTCACTAGACCATTTCATTCACTAGAGGACCACACTTGTCTTAGGTCTATGTTTATGTGGTGGGTCACACGATATCATTACATGACATCGTGCCCATTCATCATTTGTGTCACGGTGATGCCAAAGTCTGGTTTATATGTCGCGAACCACATTGGATTGTTCCATGACATTATTGAATCATTTGAGGTACTCCATAAGTACCAGATTACTACATGCATAAGGACATTTCATGACATTATTAAATCATACAAGGTGTTCCACGAACTCCGAATCTCTGTCTGTGTATCGACTCATGCGTGACTTGTTTGTGACATCATTTCATCTCAGATGCCCTAAAAGCATCGAAACTTTGTCCATGGGATGGCCCCCATGTGACCATTTCATATCAACTCATTGACCTAAAAAGTGTCGAAGCTCTTTCTGTGTGTCAGTATGCACGTGACCAGTTCATGACATTCACTAGGCGCCCCAAAAGGTCGAAACTCTGTCCGTGTGACGGCTCACATGCGACAATCTCGCATTGTCTTTCACATGGCATTGGGTATTCTTTGGACGTCAGAAATAAAAAAAGTGGAAAAGAAGATCATCCTCATTGTCATTTTCATCTGGCCTGATTCAACCATGATAATTTCACTATCATACCATCACTTAGTGTGTCGTGTCTAGGATCATGACACCCATCCATGATGCTAACCCTTTGTCGAACATGTAGTTTGGAGTCGAACTTTGAAACTATTAGTATGCATTGAATCAGAGTCTAATCAGTCAGTTCAACCAGTTCAACCAGAATCAGTCACTGTGGAAGAGATCAGGGACGAGTCAGGGTCGAAATTGGAGCAGGGATTTAGGGATCAGTTACCTTTTTTGCCAGTTGATAGTCAGTTTATGTTGAAAGAAGTGAACAGACCAGACATGGCTCAAGACAAACCTATGGAAGTGCTCGCTTTTGACATGAATGGTTTTGTAGAGGCCTTATTGAACTCAGATCGGTTTAAGGCAACTCTAAGAGGACAAATGCAAGCTGTGATGACCACCAATGCTAGTCAAACTGTTCAACCGATCTAGGCTCTGGTTGAGAATAAGAGAAATATTGTTCAGGTGGTTCCTAGCTTGGAAGGAAGTGCTTCTGAGAGGGCCAAGGAAGCTTCGATGGTGATGGCTATAGAAAAGCATCTCAAAGTGAAATTCTCTGACTTGGAGTCTTTGCTACCAAAACTAAAGGAGATGGTGCATTACAATCCCATCAAATGTGCAGACCCAGCTAGTTTGATGGCAGAAGGAAGGGAGCCACTCCCAGTTGGTTTTCATATGCTATATATCACCCCATACACCGGGAAGGTCCGCCAGAGGCTTATCAGGATACTATGTATGGCTCATGTCTAGTATAGGGATTGGTAAAATCCATCTCTTGAATCTATTTCCAACAACTTTAAGGGACGCTGTTGTAAAGTGGTATTTGAAAATGCCGTTTCATACCCGTTCCACATGGGAAGATTTGTTTGAAGCATTTGTGAAGTAGTACGCTTATAACACTCAAGTGGAAACCACTTTGGAGGATCTAGAAAGGATTTGCCAGAAACCTAACGAGTCTTTCTTGGCTTACTGCAAGAGATGTATGGATGTCCAAGTGTTGGTGGATGGAGCTCTAAGAGTTAGAGTCTCTCATTGTAAAATTGGTTAATTGAAGCTTGCCTCAATACAAAGACAAAATGAAGTTTAAAAGATTCCATGCTTTTACGGATGTTGTCGAGTGTACTAAGCGTATCAAATGGTATGAGGAGGAAGACCAAAGGAACAAGCATAATTTGGGTACTTATCAAGGCGGTCGAAGTTATTCATAGGGTTACAAGAATAAGAGTGCTACGACTACACCAGCTGGGTCTAGTTCAAAATTGGCTTAAACTACAATATTAGATCAGGTGACAAAAGTGGATGTGGCTGTAGTAAATCAGGGAAGGCAGGCGGTGATTCCTCAGATGATCACCAACCCCGTGGACAGAATCTTTGGCTCATATCTTCACAGAGTGTAGGAAGGCTGGGTTGCTATAGAATTTGAAGTCGTATTCTCCTCCAGCTGAGGCAGACAAGGATAACTCAGCTGATAAAGGCCATTTGGTAGTTGGTTACTGATAAGAAGATTGAGGAACCACCCTTGAAGCCAAGTGTTTAGAGTAATCCCTTGCCCAACATTGGGTGTCAAACCAACATGGTTGAATCTGGGCTCCCAGCCAGCTAGGTATTCACTCAGATCATCAGGGCTATTCCGAGTGTGTAAGCTATTGAAGTTGCTGAATCACAGCTAGAGAAGACCCTCCGCATGTGGAGGATGATAATTTTAATGTATCTGCTTCTTCCATTTATAATGTGAACAATTTAGCCTGTAGGGCATTTAATGCAATGAAATCTGATTTCATTTACTTGTGTGATATTTTTCCGGATGGAACTGTGCATACATACAAACATTCATGTAATGTTTTTCACATACATGGTGCATCATTGCATGAAATGAATATAGGGACAGATTATGATTCAAAAATGGTATCCGTCTTGAAAGACCTCACGCCTAATGAGGGAAAAGAAATTGTAAAAATACTACAAAAAGCACGTGAAAACCTTCGCCTAGTCCTACGACGATATGCCAGGGGTTGACAGGGATATTGCAGAATGAAGAATTTCGATGGATCCGAAAATGAAACCTGTCAAACAAAAGCTCAGGAGACTTAGACCAGAATGGGCAGAGAAGGTTAAAGAAAAGGATCAATTGGGTGTAGCTCAATCGGTACATCTCTCAATGTGGTGGTGGAAGATTGTGGGTTCAGTACCGAATCTCTTCAAAATCCAAATTTATATAAAAAAAAGAAAAAAAAGAAGATGACCAAGTTCATCAAGAAGAACATCTTTGCGAGGTATGGAATCCCACATCATGTCGTGACTGATAATGGATTACAATCTTAGGGGGTAACAACATAGTTTTTTCTAGGATAAAGGGGTTGAACATCATGAATCATCTCCGTATCGCTCGTAAGTCAATGGGGTAGTAGAAGCGGCCAATAAGTCTATCAAGAGAATTCTGTCAAAGATGGTAGTTACCTACAGAGATTGGGCCGACATGTTACCATTTGCCTTGTGGGGCTACAGGACTAGCATCAGAACACCTACTGGAGAAACACTCTACTCTACGGGATAGAAGTCGTTCTACCAGTGGAAAAATAGATTAAGTCACTGAGGGTTGCCATGGAAGCACAGTTGCTAGAATCAGAATAGGTCTTGTCGAGATATGAACAGTTAGCACTGATTGATGAAAAGCATCTTCGGGCATTAGATCGCCTACAGATGTATCAACAACGAATGGCCAGGGCTTACAATAGCAGAGTTCTTCATCAGAGATACTTGCTCAAGGACGGGGATTTGGTAGTTAAGCAGATGAAGCAGACCAACACAGACATATGGGGAAAGTTCAAGCCAAATTAGGAAGGCCCGTATGTAGTCAAGAAAGGGCTTTCAAAGGGCATTGTGAGGATCATGGATATGGACGGAAATGAATTCGTCAACCCCATCAATCAAGACAAGCTTAGGCCCTACTACATGTAAAAGAAAAAAAAGAGTCCGATGGATCAAAAACCAAAAAAAGGCGATCCATGCAAAAGTTAGGACAGTCCAATGGATCAAAAATCGAGAAGGTGGTCCATGCAAAAGTTAGGATAGTGAGGTGAGCACTATCAGTAGAAAAATCTGCAAAGACCGGCTAGTGGCCGTCGTGGGTTCGGTCGAGATGGATACCATCACTGATTCTGTCCTTAGCTTCATTTCATCTTTGATGTACATTGTGCTAAAACACTATTAGTGAATGAATGAATGAATGAGTACTTTGCTCTGTTCATTTAAATGTCCCGATTTTACTTGAAATTGAGTTCGTATTATGCATATATGGTTAAACCCATTTTTAGTCTCCATGCATCTCGCTTAAAAAAATCCGATAGATTGAAAACCTGAAAAGGCGATCCATACAAAAGTTAGGACATAAATAAACGTCTACTGAATTGAAAACCCAAAAGGGCGGTTCAGGCAAAAATTAAGACAGTTCGATTGTTGAATATTTTCCCATAAGTATACGGTTACTATTATAGTACAAATGATATTGTTCCCACGAGGAATGATTATCATTACACATTGGATTTCAATTTTCGATTTTATTCGCACTTAACTCAAAAAATCATATGTTTTTCTTAATCTAATTTTACTCCTAAATTAACCTAATCCTAATATGGGTCGAATTAGAGTAAGAAGACAACCATAAGTCTTTTGCAAACTTATTCTCAAATCTATGTTTAAGTTATTTAGACAAGTTATACTAATTTCCTATGTAATTTCTCTCGAACAATACATAGATTTACTTGAACATATTCTTATTAAACATGACTCCTAATTCTCATTAGTGAACCAATTCTATTAACACTAATATGCTTAAGTTGAAGTGCAACTTGATTAGTATAATAGGTAATCTCTCATCTACTATCATACTTATGAATTCTTGCAAACTTTCATGAGAATATATTTCTCAATATTAAACTCACGTAAGAACCAAAATAGAAATCATACTTGGTATACATAAAAGTATACTTCTCAATATTAAACTTATATCAAAACCAAATATGAGAAAAACTTGGCACAAGAACTTTTATAAAAATAACTTAGCATAGAAAAGAAGAAATCATTGTTCACAAAACCAAATCATATGCATAAGAGAGTACAAGAAAGATAAAAAAAAGGTAGAGTAAGAATTTCTTAATCCTTTACTCCTAAATTACGCTCAATCTTTCTTGTACTTCTTCTTCCTCTAATCCGATCCCTTGATTTCTACAAATCTCTTGTATCTATCTTTTCTTATCTCTGTATATCGTATCTTTTTTTTCCTGCAAATTCATCCCTTTAAATAGTAGATGAAACAACACAATGGTTTATGAAGATGTCTCTACATAAAGGCATGACTTTTGGGTGAGGAGACATGACTTTTGACTAAAGAGACATGACTTTTTGAGTGAAGAGACATGACTTTTTCGGTGAAGAGACATGTCTTTTGGTTGCTGGAACTGGGTTGGTCGTGCCGGCGACATAGTAGCTTTCAGCACTCCTTTGTTGAATTTTCGCAAGATTGATCTGCTTTTCATCCGATTTTCCCCCAAACGATTTCCGCTACTCCTAACGTCACAAAAACACATAAAAAGCATCACATAGAATAAGAAATCCTAATAAAAAATAACAAACACAAGTTTTTTCAAATATAAAATAACATGAAATATGAGCATTTTATGCTCATAATAATTCCCCACACTTGAACCTTTACTTGTCCTCAAGCAAAAATACAAGTGAAGACAACCTAACTACCAAACATTAAATAGTATCCATACGTTTATCTATACCATGAACAAGTGCTCTTTTTAACAAATTAATTTTAATGCTCAACAATGGTAAATTTGAGTCAAGTTGCATAGCCAAGTCACTGAATTCCCTACACTTGCCTTTAGATAATCATAATCAAAGTTTAAGAATATAGAGTCAATAAAAGTCTAACTAATCTTCAAACTTAGGATAAACACTTTCCAAACTCAGTAGGTTAAAGATAAAACGTAGCTTTGGGACTAGTTTTTTAAGCACGCACATTTTTACAATTCTCATGGCATTTTTAGACACCCTAACTTAATTATTTCTTTTTCTCTTTTTCTTATGGGTGCATTTTATGCTCCGTCCCATCATTATTCATTTTTTTTTCATATGGGTGCATTTTATGCTCCATCCCATAGATTCTTTGATTAAGTCAAGTGTCTTTTTATGCGATTGTTTTTGGAGCGTACCTCTGGTTACTCAACACTTCACTCTTTCAAAGTGCTTTGCATACTCATATCTCATAAGAGACATTGGAGTAGAAGAAAAAGATAAACTAAACGAATTAAATAAAACTAAATTGTATATCCTCATCCATTATTGAAAAGCAAAATGTGTATTATGGCTATAGTTTCCCAAAAGCTATCCTTATCTAAAGGTACCAATTTTGAATCATGCCATCCCTAATTTTAAGAAGAGTTAGAAGTTTGACTAAAAATTCTAAAAATATTGAAGATAACCATCCAAAAGACATAGTAGAGCAAACTTAATGACTAACTACAAGCAACTTAACAATTATACCAATTGAGCACAAAATTAGACATTTATATGTGAAGCACTTAACCAAAGTCAAATAAACTTTTGTTGGATGCTACATAAACTAAACAACCGAAAAACGATTATAAAAACATGAAAAAATAAGAACAAACAAGCAATAAATTAATGAAAACATGTATCCTTCCCCCACTAGAAAGACACAATGTCCTCAATGTCCTCATTGTGAAAAACACCCCACAACAACAAATATGAATAAAAAGAAAACACGGAGGGAGGAGGAGCAAGGAACGGACTCACATGGAAATGGTCGGTCTATGCAAAAATAAGGACACAAAATAAAACAAAAGTCCCACAACAGCAGGTTCAGACAATCCTAACACCCTATTACCCGGGGTATCTCAAGGTCAACGCCTCACGCTCAAGGCCAATGTACCAGAACAAAATAAATATGTAGAAATCGGCCCACACACGGGCAACACGAGCAGAAAAATTAGAATGAGCCCACATATGGGCTAGAATTTCAAAGAATAAAAAAAGAAGGATCTAGGGCTGTGCTCCATCATCCCCCTCATGGCTGTGGGTCCTGACATCCTCATCGTCATCGCCATGCCCCTCAAATGTGTTCACACGCATCTGAAGGCTCCGGTTCATATGCTTTGGTTGTCCTGAAATCGTGAACGCTCTGAAAGAAGAAATTGCGTGACACTGGGGCATCCTCTAAATCTTAGGTAAGAGAATTTTCTCCATTTTTAGAATTTTTGTTCACGCCGATATAAAATTTTGGCGGTCTATATTTATTCTTGATAAAAAATTTTGTTTCTAAAATTATTGATTAAGAAATAAATATACACTTGACGCAACTTCAAAATCATTACTCCACGAAGAGCCGACACAACTTCAGAATCAAAAGCTCCCTAAGCTGGCTTCAAATCAAAGCTCCCTGAGCTGACTTCATACCAAAACTCCCCGAGCCAACTTCAAACCATAGCTCCCTGAGCCGACTTCAATCCAAAGCTCCTTGAGCTGACTTCAAACCAAATCTCCCTGAGACAACTTTAAACTAAAGTTGCTTGAGTCGACTTCAAACTAAAGCTCCCTGAGCCGACTTCAAACCAAAGCTCCCTGAGCCGACTTCAAACCAAAGCTCTCTGAGCCGGTTTTAAACCAAATCTTCCTGAGTAGACTTTATACTGAAGCTCCCTGAGTTGACTTCAGACCAAAGCTCCCTGAGTTGACTTCAGACCGAAGCTCCCTGAGCCAACTTCAAACAGAAGCTCCTTGAGCCGACTTCAAACCGAAGCTCCCTGAGCCGACTTCAAACCGAAGTTCCCTGAGCTGCCTTCAAACTGAAGCTCCTTGAGCTGACTTTAAATCAAAGCTCTCTGACTCGACTTCAAACCAAAGCTCCCTTAGCCGACCTCAAATCAAAGCTCCCTGAGTTGACTTCAAACCAAAGCTCCCAGAACTTACTTAAATCAGGCTAGATCGTTGTTTCGCACAGACATCGAAACAAGTCCCTGAATCAACTCAACTCAAGCTGGACCACTGCTTCACATAAACACCGAGGCAAGTCCCTGAATCAACTCAAATTAGGCTAGACCGCTATTTTGCATAGACATCAAAATAAGTCCCTGAATCAACTCAACTCATGCTAGACCACTGCTTCATATAGATATGGAGGCAAGTCCCTGTATCAACTCAAATCAGGTTAGACCATTGTTTCGCATAGCCTTCAAAACAAGTCCCTAAAATCAACTCAGGCTAGACTGCTGCTTCGCATAGACACCGAGGCAAGTCCCTGAATCAACTCAAATCAGGATAGACCATTGTTTTGCACAACCTTCCAAATAAGTCCCTGAAATCAACTCAGGCTAGACCGTTGCTTCACCAAGGAATTGAAGTAAGTTCCTGAATCATTTCAACTCAGGCTAGACCACTGTTTCACAAATTAACCAAAATAAGTCCTTGAACCAATTCAAATTAGGCTAGACCACTATTTCGCACAGACATCAAAACAAGTCCCTGAATCAACTCAACTCGGGGTAGACCGCTGTTTTGAAAAGGAACTGAAGTAAGTCCCTGAACCAATTCAAATTGGGCTAGACTGCTGTTCCACACAGACATTGAAATAAGTCCCTGAATCAACTCAACTCGAGCTAGACTGCTGCTTCATAAAGGAACCAAAGTAAGTCCATAAACCAACTCAAATCGAGCTAGACCACTGCTTCGTAAAGGAACCAAAGTAGGTCCATGAACCAACTCAAATCAGGCTAGACCGCTGTTTCACACAGATATCCAAACAAGTCCCTGGAACCAACTCAAATCAGGCTAGACCGCTGTTTCACACAGACATTGAAACAAGTCCTTGAACCAACTCAAATCGGGCTAGACCGCTGTTTTGTACAGACATCGAAACAAGTCCCTGAAGTCAACATAATTCCATCCATGACACAAGCATCACTAGGAACCAACATGAGAAAGACACCAGGTATGTTTCCTTTTCCTTCACTCACCATGCTCCCTGTCATGAGACCAAAATCAAACCGAGCATAATAGCCCGACCAAGAGTCAACTTTTATCCGCGAGGGGCAGCCTGTGAGCAAGGGTTTTCCCAACCTCTATGATCAAGAGCCTATGTTACCTATTAGACAGACAAATATGAGGTGGATTTGAAAATAAGCAGAATGAGGCCTGGAATATTCTCAAGCCCTCTGAAAATTAGACAACCCTCGATCCGAAACCCCGAAAAAAGTCTTTTGAGTGATTAGAGAGCTTAGACGTGAGTGTAGGATTTAGGAAAAGCCTTGATAGCTCCGATTAGAGTCGTACAGTTGTAGTTTTACAACTATAATTGCATGGCTATAACATCAGAGTCGCACGGCTCTAACATTACAGCCGCGCAGCTCTAACGAGCGACCATATTACTTCCTAAATAGCCAACCTTAAATCTTTGACAATAAGGACTAATTCTGAAATTAAAGAAATTAGATGGGATACTCTAGGGTTAAGAGGAAAAACAACAGAAGAGGAAAAGACAACAGCACAGAATACAAAAAAGGGGTTCTAAAGAGAGAAAAACAAAGAAAAAGAGAGAAAGAGTGAAAAATTAAGAAAAAGTGAGAAAAACAAAAGCAGAAGATAGAAATAAAGAGAAAACACTTGGGAAACACATAAAACGAGGGTTCCTGGGTGTCTCACACTCATTCAGATTGATCTCGGGTTTGTTCGGATAAGTTTGAGGTCTATGTTTGAGGTTTCGGGACGTTTGTGAGATTTTAAATGCATTCTGACATTCAAATCAACTTCCGGTCATCAAATACAATATAACACAACAAAGGAAAACTCTGAGAGGTCTTAAACTCATAATTGATTGCTTTGTGTTTTGTGTTTTTTGAGTTTTGTAAAAATCCAGAAACTATCTGTTTGATTATAGCTGTGCGGCTTTAACTTCATCCGAGCAGCTATAATCCTTTAGAACAGAGCCGTACGACTGTACCTCTATAGCCGCACGGTTGTGTTCTTCTGGGCAGAAACCCGAATGTCCTAAATCGACCGGATACAGTCAGTTTCCTGTAATTATTCTGTTATGAACTATTTCAGTCAAATCACATCGGTTATATTCAAAATTGCAGTTTTCGGATTTTCAATGACATTGATGTGAGATTTGGGTTTTGTTGATTTTGGTTTTGGAATCCGAGGTTGTTCGATCCAAATAAGATCCATGGTTTAGCTTTAGTGGACCCCCAGATTCCCTAAAATCCTTAGAAATCATCGAAACGAGTCAAAACAGTGATTTACGAAAGCAAAGAAAACAAATTCAGGTTTTAGACACTACATCTGCATGGCTGTAGTGGCTATAGCCACGTGGCTCTAACTAGAGCCGCATTGATATTGTTGCTAAGGTAGAATCTCGGGATGACTCCCATGGATGTTGTCGCATGATGTTATCTCCAGTTTCAGATTCACAACCATTTTTAGTGTGTTTACAGCTTTAGACCTTAGATGGGTGTTTGGATTAGGAACCCATACGAATGGAACCTTAAGTTCTGGGATAACTGACTCACTGAAAATGAAGAAAATTTGCATGTAATTGAGCTAAAGCATTTTTAAAATTGTTTTCAAGCACAAAAACCTATAAGGCGTTTCTAAAATAGTTTTCCAAATCTAATCGAGTAAGTCGCCCAGACTTCTCGGTTACCCCCTAGATGTATGCCCCCATTTCCTGGGATTCCCCATTCTATCCTGTTGTGAGTCCTATGTGTGTTTGTGATATAATTGTGCTAACCGTCTATTTTATAGTTGTTGTTTTCTTTTTTTCTGGATGTATTTAATAGATCATATCGTGTATTCTAGGCGATTGTAATTTTTCATAGATTTTCATGTATCTAGGCAGTTGTAAGGTGAGGATGAGAGTTTTTATCTTTTTGGGTTATAATAAGTGGCCTCTATCCTTTTTTTTTGGTTTGGATGTATGGTTTACTTTTCTGCATTTTAATTTCATGCTATTTATTTATGTCATTTGAATGAGCATGGGCTAACAAATAAAAGATAAAGTGGGTATAGAATAAGTGAGTATAATATTGCAGTATGAACTTATAAATGAAAGCAAGCTTGAGGTTGAATAGGAAAGTTGCTCGAACCCTAAATTTCTGGATTAGGTATGGCAGTCTACACTCGGTAGGGAGCTGTACCGGAATTTCCCGGATGAGTTGATCCGGGTGGCGACTCTGTCATTGATCCTGAAATTTAGGTTTCGAGATCTTTAAGTAATAAAACAGGATTTTCTAAAATGCAAAAACAGTTTTTTCCCAAAAATTCACATTCAAAGAAAAGGTTTTCTCCAAAAGGATTTCCACACAAATCAATGATTTTCTTAAACAAAATCACCAAGCCCGTTTTCAATTCAAACTTCAAACCAGTTCTCTTTCCTCAGTTCGCTTCACCGCGTTCCGACATTAAAGTCATTTGTTCACACTTTGAAATCACTTCCATAGCTTCATCACAAATCTTCTCCTCAGATTCTTCCTTGGACACTTCTTTCTCAGTATAGGTCACGTTCTTCTTTATATCCATCATATTAGTCGACTTCTCTGATACTTTCCTCTGGCAAACAATAGGATTGAAAACTATATCTTCCTCTATCAATGGTGCAATTGGCTCTTCCTGACTTTTCTCAAAATCAACTACATCTGAGAGTATTTTATAAAGCCGGCCACACTACTTCTCCAACTTTCATAAGCTCAGCCTGCCTCTTGTATAGTTCTTCACCGGCTTTAATGAAAGGTTTCATCATGAGCTTACCATTTTTCCCTTTCTTCTATTTCTTCTTTTCAGATGCTTCAGCTTCATAACCTAACTCGAATTGTTGAGGCTTTCCAAATTGGATATTAAGTTTTGGTACTCTCTGTAAGTTAGCTCCAAGCCCTAATCTGGCATAAACTTCTGCTTATACAGGTAGTTGGATAACTACTTCAGCATGTAATTCTCTTATATAACCATTGGAGCATTTATGACTTCTTCTTCATTGATCATGGTGACGTGGAATTCGCCAAATGGTGGAACTTCTTCATTCATTGCAGTAATCATTGACTGGGAGTCCACTTCGATAGTCACAACCTTATCACCCTCAGGAAATTTTATCTTTTGATGCAATGTTAAAGGAGCTCCAACTAATGGATGAAACCAGGGTCTTCCCAATAGTAGGGAGAATGTGACAGGAATATCAATTACTATAAAAGTGACCATGGACTTAACCGGTCCTACTTCCACTTCAGCTTCAAATGTGCCAGTCATAGTTCGTTTTGAATCATCATAAGCCTTAATCATAGTTGAGGACTTCTTCAAAGCTTCTTCACTTAAGCCCAGATATGGCAGCATTGTCAACGGACAGATGTTCAAAGTTGATCCATCATCTACCATTACACATGACATAATTCTATACATTATGTTAGCCTTCACACAGATGGCTTTGTTGTAGGCTTTTCCTCCATCCGGAAGATGTCTTTTAGAGAATACAATATCAAGCTATCCAGAGTTTACCTTATCCAACAAACAACACATTGCTTCTAGAGATGTAACTGAAGAAACTTCGATTTCAGATAATTTTTTCACTAACACTGCTTTGTGTTCTTTTGAGACTAGCAAAAAATGCCATAAACTAGTTTGGTCTGGATTTTTCTTTAATTGTCAAATAACCATATATTCCTATTCAACTTCCTTGAAGGTGATGTACTGCTTGATCCGGTTGCTGGGGCTTTGTCTTTCTACTAGAAAATTGGCTGATACACCCTGCCACTTCTTGTCACATTTTTGACTTCAGCAACTTTTTGCTTCTCCCCAACTATTGGCTTAACTAATTCACTACCATCATACTCTTCATATTCGTCATCCGAATCCAGATCATTCAGACTCACAGGCTTTACAACTTTTTGTTCTGCTGACTTCTCCTCTTTGATTTTGCTTTAGCTTCACTGACTACCACAGACTACACACTGGGGTTTGCTTGTCAGATTTGAGCAAAGACAAAATTAGAAGGTAACCTTGACTGCACCATTTTGACATGCTTTTTCAAACTTTGGCAATGGATTAGTTTTGCTGCTGGGCTTTATGGGCTCTTGCAATCTACCTTCATCTGTCAGCTTTTGAATAGCATCTCTCAACTTGTAATAATTATTAGTTCTGTGACCAACAACAATGTGGCATATGCAGAAATTATCCCTATCTACATCAGCTGGCTTTTGAAATGGCTTTAAGGAATTCAACAAACCATAATTTTTGCATTTAGCAAAAATCCTAGACAAAGATAAAGTCCAAGGAGATATGCCTTGACTTCCAGGATTTCTTTCTTAACTACCCTATTGTTGTGACACTGCAGCCACCTCTATTTGCTTCACTTCTAATGATTACCTCCCTTTACTTGCTGAACTAAAACTAGATCCATTTCCTGACCCAGCTATGGTTGTCGATCTATACCCAGAATTGAACCTAGAACTTCTGCCACCTCTGTGACTTGCAGCTTTTGCCTCTTCATCTCTTTCAAATTTCATTGCCATGCCATGCTGTAGACGTCACTAAGTTCACTAAAGATGTGAAACTTCATGTTATTTCTATACATATCTCTGCTACCATCAATTAACTTCTAAATTAGTTCATATTCATCTATGCGATTTTTCCAGCAAAATCATCTTATTCATCCACCTTTGATAGTACTCATCAAAAGATTCATTTGGTTTCTCCCTGATCCTGTCCAAATCATACAGCTTCACCTGAATCTTGATGTTGAAACTGTAGTATTTAATTGAAGCAGCTAACAAAGCTTTCTAGTCGATTGTATATCTTCAGACAATAAACTATACCAAGACAATGCCTCTTTTTCAAGTGTGGTTGGAAAGAAATTAATCAATTGCTACTTTGTAGCACCCATGTCAACATCACTCGGGTGTATAGATTCACGTGAGCTACTGGAGAACTAATACCTTTATAAGAACCAATCTTCAGCACTTAAAACCTGATAGGGCAAGTTTCAATGCCTTTGTTAATCATGGCATCCATATTCACACCCTTTTTGGACTTCAAACTAATACTGGCACCCTTCTTTAATTCAGAGACTACTTCATCAAGCTCTGTGCACTTCGCCTTTAATTTCTTCTCCATTGTAGCCTGAATCTCTTGCAGCTTCTCCACACTAGCAGAAATATCACCCCCAGACTAGGATGATTCAGTCATCTTCTCCTTCCCAAGTCTAGCAACACTGCCTTTACCGCCACTCTCTTTAACAATAGCCCACATCTCTTCTTTCAGAATATCATAGAAAGCTTGAGTCTTCGGGAAATTCTTTAGGATATCAGCAGTATTTGGGTTCTGGTTAGCCATCTCAACTTCCTTAATAGACTCAGTTTCACTTTTTATCTCAACTGTCAAAGATTCTTCCTCAACCCTTGCAGACTCAGTTTCCTTCCTACTTTGATCCAGCTTCTTTCTTAATGGACTCCCAACTAAAGTTTCTGTCTTTCTAGCCTCTTGCCTAGTTTCCTTTACCACGTACATTTTGTTTCAAATAAAACAAGAAACATTAGGAATATGATCCATGATGAATGAATGAGATGG
Source organism: Euphorbia tirucalli (assembly GCA_039660915.1). NCBI lineage: Eukaryota > Viridiplantae > Streptophyta > Magnoliopsida > Malpighiales > Euphorbiaceae > Euphorbia > Euphorbia tirucalli. The sequence goes on from CM077639.1 coordinate 23,552,381, forward strand.
TGCTGTAAGGAAGAATGAACAAATGAATAAATAAATGAATGAATGGACATATGCATATATATATGAGATGGAGTAAAATGTTATGAAATTTGGTTAAATATACATGATATATGTGTGTATCATGTACGAGGCTTTGAGTAAATGAGATTTGCTTGAATATACATGATAATGTGTACCATGTACGGGTTTGGATAAATGAAAAAAAATAAATTCATTCAGGGTTTTGTCATAGATGTATAGAGTGGATCTTATACGAGGCTTGGATTAGTGTATAGAGCTAATCTTATACGGGGCTTGGATTAGTGTATAGAGTTGATCTTATACGGGGTTTTGGATTTAGTGTGTGGAGCTGGTCTTATCCGGGATTTTGGATTTAGTGTATAGAGCTGGTCTTATACGGGGCTTTGGATATGTGTATTTGACTATAAATGGGCAACATTTCAGCATATTTTACGGATTTAGGGATTTTGGAAATTTGGTGATTTAGGGAATTTGGTGATTTGGAGATTTAAGGAATTTAGGGATTTTGGAAATTTGGTGATTTGGAGAATTTGGCGATTTGGCGATTTGACGATTTTGGAGATTTGGCAATTTAGGGAATTTAGGGATTTTTGGGGATTTAGCAATATGGGGATTTGGTGACTTGAGGATTTGGCGATTTAGGGATTTGACGATTTTGGAATTTAGAAATTTTGGAGATTTTTAGCGATTTTGGGGAATTTTGGCAATTTGAGATTTTAGCGGTTTGGAAATTTAGCAATTCAGGGATTTTGGTATTTTTGGATTTAGCGATTTGGCGAATTTGGTGATTTTGAGATTTTTGGTGATTTGGGGGTTTTGATAATTTAGAGATTTGGTGGTTTAGCGATTTTGGAGTTTAGGGATTTGGGATTTTTAGCGATTTGTTCATGAAATGTCACTATGTGTAAATGCCCCAATGTATGCAAATCTAAATGGTTTATGAAAATGCAATATATGCAAATTCCTGCACACAGAACAAACATTAGAACATGTATAAATATGTATTCCCTTCCGACCTTATTTCTCCACATTTGGTTGACACAAATCTTTCCAAGAAGTTGGTTCTCTTTATCATCAATAAGGATAATAAAGGTCGTCTCTCAACAGGTTAATGCAATTTGCGTTTTGGTTTCCTAAGGAAAGTAACTACGATTACTAAATATAGGCCAAGTCAAAAGTCTCGGGTTCACATCAAGGTTACCATTGCAGAATATACTCCTTACTTCTCCCTTATCAAGGGTACAAAAGAAGGGATTCGTACGAGGCTATGAGTGATGTACCATCTCAGTGCCCCTAAGACCTGGCGGAACTTAAGCGACACTTTCAATAGCATATCGGGGTTTAAAAGGGTACCTCAAAAGTGTGTGTGAGAAATGTTTCTAAATGATATACAAATAAAATGCATTGATATGAAGTGTTAAGACATTTTAAATTGAAAATTTTTAGTGTTTGCCAATTTTGATTTTTGAAAATAAAAAACAAAAATCCCTAATAGAGTCACCACTGTGAGCGGACGATCCTTAAAAGACGGGCCTCGTGACCGGGCCAGGAAGATTTTTAATAATGGGTTTTATGAGGGGTTTTATTGTGAGAAAACAAACAAACTCGAACGCTCTCACTAAAGTGACAGGAGTCACCACTCAGCTCAGCTTAACTAGAAAAATTGCAGTATAGCCGAGACGAGCTAAAAATTGCTATACCTTTAGTCAGAGGTTCGAGTTCGATCAACTCATCTATTTCTTCTTGATTCAAAATGTATTTAATAGTTTATATCAATGCCTTTTATATTTCTACGGTTGATTTTATCTTTGATTATTGAACCAACGGTTACACACGAGATACAAATGTTGAAAGCGATAATATATTCGGAAAGCAATAAATAAATTTGGGAAATTTAAATTATACAAACCGATCAAATGACTATCCTAGGGGGTACAATTGTATAAAAGGTATTCAGGGTACAAATTATGTCTATATAAAAATTCCTAAAAATAAAAAGCTAGACATTCATCTATCCTAACATACATCTACCTGCAAAACAAAGTTAATATAGATTAATATATATATATATATATATATATATATATATATATATAGGACTCAAATAGACTTGGAATAAGAGATTTAGATAGCTTGAGCTGTGAAACGGGGAAAATTGGGAAATTCGATAAATTACCCAATTTGACATGAAAAATATTTTGAAACGCAGTTTAATGGGATTGAAAATACATTTGAAAATCAATTTGTCTGGTTTAATATATACGCATACAAAAATGAGCTGGTTTTCAAGAAATCTGTGTTTCTATCGTTACACTGATTTAAAGAAATTAATACAGAAATTAAATGCAGAAAAATAAACCTAGGTAAGCAAAAATAAGAAAAATTCAAAAAAAAATAATTTTTGGAATTAAAACTACAGCCGTGCGGGTGTAGAAACTACAGTTGTGCAGGTATTAAAACATCCGTACGTCTCTGGTTTTAAATACAACAGAGAAAAGCTAAAAATTTCGAAATTGCTAATTCTGAAATGAACTACAGCCATACAGCTATAATGCAACAGCTGTGCAACTCTTACAATAGCCATATGGCTCTGGTTCATCAGAAAGCAGAAAAACAAAGCAAAATCAAAATTGATGAAATGCATAACAAATCAACCCAGAAAGCTGTAAAAAAGGTTTAAGGCATTTCAGAATTACCTTTTAGATATTTCTCCACGGTTCAATTTGATAGAAAACCGCTTCTTGAAGCTTGAATCCGAATTTAAACTAAAGTTGAACTTTGAAACCGAAAGCTTTGAACTCCTCCAAATTAATCTCCAATTCTCCAATTCCAGCAGCCAAATAAGACTTTGAAGGTTTAGGATCGGTTTCAATGATGAGTTTGTGACTAAAATTGAAGAATTTATGGTTTTAGTTCTTAAATTTGAGTTTTTGAAACTTTTAGAATTTTCTTGTTCTTACTTTGCTTAATCTCTTTCTGATGTTAATTGTTCTTGTCATTCTTCATCCTTTTTCTCCTGAGCTGCTTCAATCCAAACGGACCCCGTAATGCTGAGATTATTGGATTGATTGTTTGTCTCCCTCAAATCCAAATAGCTCTCTTCTCCATGTAGCATTCTGATGACGCATTAATAGCCATGCGACTGTCCCGTCAATAGCCGTATGGATGTTGAATCAATAGTTGTATGGTTGTTGCAATGGCCATGCGATTATTGTCTTTAATTCAACCTTAATTCTTCAAATTCTTCTCGGTTTCAAGTTCAAGTTCATTCAAATCCGAATCTTCGCTTCTCGAATCGACTCTCGTAATGAATAATAAGGATATATGACATTTGGCATTCTATCATCACTGAGATTGGAAAAACCCAACACTCACACCAATTACACCTTTTGGAAAAATCAAATGAAAAACTTTATTCAAGCTACTGATATGAATACTTGGCATGCTATTGACCCTTGAAATCTCAATGAAGAATTTTGGAAACAAGGAAAAAGTGGATGACAAGACACAAAAGCAGTTAGTGTTGAAAGTTTATAATACTAACAATGACACTACTGAAGAAGATGATGAAGTTGCTATACTTACAAAATAGCTAAAAAGAATGTTTAAGAAAGGAAGAAAATTTTAGAAGAAGAATTTTAGGAAAGGAGACAATAGCAGAAAAGATGTTGAAAAAGACTTAACATGCTTTGAGCTGAGGCACATCAAGGTAAATTATCCCAAACTGAGAAAGTGCAAGAAAGTAGGAAAGAAAGCCATGGTGGCAACATGGAGCGGAAGTGACAACTCCTCATAAGATAAGGAAGATACTACTACTGACACTGCCAACATTTATTTCATGGCTATTGAAGAAAGTTCAACAGCAAAAGACAATGCTGAGAAGGAGGCACCCTTAACACCTATTGAAGAGGAACAATCTTCATTGGATACTGAGTTACAACCTTAATCTCTAACTCATGATGAACTAATTCATGCTTTTTGTGAATTATATAAGCACTTGAAAGACACTATGTTGAAATTAAAAGAAACTAAAAAGAGATGTGCTAAACTTGAGAAAGAAAATGCTTCTGTGAAAAAAGAGATGAGATATATGCTGGAAACCAGTACTATTCTAACACAACCACTTCCTATCTAGTCATACGGGTGAAAATCTTGTCGAAGATAACCATGATTAAGGTGAATCAACAACTACAAAATCAACATTGGAAAGGAAGTCAACAACACCAAACTGGTCAATATAGACAGTTCAACAATGTTAAGTAGTACAAGAAGAGAGCAAACTATAATGTCACATGTGATAGTTGTGGGAAAGATGGACACACTTCAAAAGTGTGTAGAATTAAGAGATGAAAGCATATTGAAAATCTAGAATGGAGATAAAAGAAGCCTAACACCTCAAGACTTAACTTTGTTTTGGTACCTAAATCAAAGTAATTATTTTTCAGGTAGGCCTAAGATGTAAGGAAAAGTCAACACGGTGGTATATTGATAGCGTATGCTCAAGGCACATGACTGGTGATAAACAATTGTCACATTTAAAGCACAAGAAAAAGGATATGTGAGCTTTGGGGACAATCGGAAGGGAAAGATCATTGGACATGAAACCATTGGAAAAAGCCCCGATATTAAAAGTGTCTCACTAGTAAAAGGTTTAAAGTACAACTTATTGAGTGTGAGTCAATTATGTGATATAGGAAGAAAAGTTGTTTTTGATTCACATGGATACATTGTTGTTGATATTGAAAGTAATGATATTATTATGTTTGCTCCTAGAATTGATAATGTGTTCTTGTTTGACATGAGCAATGATTATTCAAAAGGAAAGTATTTTGTTACCAATAAGGATAATAGCTGGCTTTGGCATAGAAGGTTGGGGCATGCTAGCTGTAAGCGCCGGAATTTTTCATACTTAAAAAAAAATTAAAATTGTGTCACACGACTGTAGTTACAGTCATGCAACTGTAATTGAAAAATTACAATCATACGACTGTAAAATACGTAGCAGGTACAGCAGCCCATATGTTAAGAATTAAAAAATAGAGGTGATTTGAAGGGCAATTAATGCCCGATTCTCAGTAGCAAGCAAGGCAGAAATAAAAGGAGAAAAAGAAGAAAGAGAAGGGACTTTTGGACAAATTGAAAAATAAAAAGAAGAGAAGGAAAAAGGAGAGAAAAATAAAGAACCCAACATAAAGCCATCTTTTTCTCCTCTTTTTCTTTTAATTGTGTGTTAAAGTTAAAACCGGTTAGAAATCAATAGGTTAATAACTTGACACTTTAAATTTGATCAATTCCAGACTCTTAACTCTCTAAATCCGTGACATTTTGGAGACATTTGGACAACTTTTGGAACCTTAGCACACAATAAAAAAGGAGCAATTTGGAGCAATTTAAGGGGTTTCCAGCGGTCAAATCGACGGTGGATCAGTGCCACAAAGGTAATTACACCTAAAGCTTTCATTTTGTTGCTCTTTTTGGGTGTTTTGGTTTGATGTCGTGCATAAAACTCATATTTTTGGCCTGCTGTTGTTGGAAAATAAGAACAGCCGTGCGACTGTTCATGTGACGAAGAACAGTGGTACAACTATAATTACAGTCGTACCATTCAAACAACAGTCGTACGAGTGTTTTTAGATTTCCACATTTTTTCTTTTCATTTAAATAAGTTTGGTGATTTTCTGCATTTGGATGAACTACAGTCGCACGACTGTAGTTACAGTCGCAGGGCTGTAATTACAGTCGGGCAGCTGTAATTTTCGTTCAGGAGCAGAATATCCAAAAAAATCCCAAAAAATTCCCAAAAATCATAAAAATTCAGAAAAATTAGAAATCATCAAAAATGAATTTTGTTGTGTGCATTCACGACCTTAGATTTAATTTTTGATGTTGTTGCATTTAGAACAACGCAACGATGGAGACCCGAATCTCCAGAAAACCGAACCACCTCAAATGCTAAATTAAAGTAAACCGGAAAAAGAAAATGTTTTCAAAATGATTTTCTAACAAAACAAAAATACAGTGACGTTTCAAAACTGTTTTCCAGGTCTAATCGAGCCGGCTAGCCGAACCGACCCGATAATATCATAAATGCATGCCCTCGATCTCTAATTTCCTAATTCCATCTTGTTTGAGTCCTATTTGTGGTGTGCTATAAATTGTGCTAATCATTTATTTTGCAACTTTTGATTTTTTTTTTGATTTTTGATGTAATTAATAGATTAATCCGTGTATTTTAACCGATTGTAATTTTCTAAATCATTCGTGTATTTTAGGCGCTTGTAAGTGAGGTTGAGAGTTTTTATTTTCATTCAATTGGGTTGAAATAACTTATTTATTTATTGCTTTTATTTTGATTTGTGTGTACGCTGTGTGCTTTAATTTAATAAAAATCAACTTTAGAAATTTAAAATACCATCTATGAACATTGGCCAAATTTTATTTTTGATTAGACATGAAATAAGGGACTTGTCCGGACCTAGATCTCTAGAAAGTGTATCGGCCTTCATCCGGTTCAGCTACACTGTAATTTCCTGGTTGAGCTGAGCCGGGTGGTGACTCCTATACGATACATCGAGACTTAGGTCTCGGTTCTTTTATGAAACAATTTAATTTTCCAAAAATGAATTCCCATTCCAAAAACGTCACGCGAGGGAGGGTTGTCCGATCTCGAGGCTCCCTTCCGAGTGAGTTGCATAAAAACGTCATCCACTCATAGTGGCGACTCTGCTAGGGATTTCTTACAAAAGTTTTCTTAAACTTAAAAGAATTTGACAATCCCTGAAAAATGTCTAATCAAAATAAGGTGGATAATTCTTGTATGGTATTTTATTTTGCATTCTTTAGTTAGACATTTTTGCATTAGGTTAAGTATCAAATTTTTTTAGCTCGGTGAATTGTTGAAGTGATGGATGGATACGAAACACCACCCATAGCCTCGTACGAACCCCTTCGTTCGGACCCTTGAGTAGGGAGAAGTGAGGAGTATATTTTGCTATGAGAGCCTTGATTTTAACCCGACTTGTACCGAACTCATATAGGTAACCTTAGTTGGATTCCCTTAGGATACCAAAATAAGTTGTATGAATGCTATCAATTGCACCTTCATCATCCCCGGTTGATGATCGAAGAGAACCGATCCTAGGACTCAATTAGAATTTTCACAAATTGACCACGTTTGGAGGAATAAGGTTGGAGGAATATGCTGTGTATGCTATGTGTTTCTCGCCCTCCCATGACATACCATCATCGGCATTTTCATGAACATGACACACCATACACGGAAAGCATTTATGTGATACTAACTCACATCTTTTGTGCAGCCACTTACATTTTATTTCCATGTGTGAAAACATTAAATCATCAGTGTGACATTCACACTAACCCTTTCTTTTGCAGCCATAACATTATATTCGTGTGTTAGCATTTTCATAAAGCATACCCGATATCATTATATATGTCATGCATCCTAACCACATTTTGTGCAGCCATTTGCATTTTGTGTGACATAAGCATTCATGTCATCTCATCTCAGTTAAATTAAGGACATTCTAAGGATGCCCATCACGATCATTTCATTCATAACATATCGGGTATCCCAAAGCTACCCGTGTCTGCCTCTGCACCGGATTGCTCTTGACCATTTCAATACCCCATGTCATTCAATATAAGACCACGATGCTCCTAGGTCTATTTCCATGTGAAAGTTCACGCGATGTTATTTCATAACACCATACTCATTTATCATAGTTGTCATATGACACCGGGGTCCTGTTTGCACACCGTGGTCCATATCGGATCATTTCATGACATTATTACATCATTCAAGGTACTCCCCGAGTGCCGAGTTAGTACACATATATGTCCATTCATAACACTACTAAATCATGAATGGTGTTCCCTGAACGCCGGACCTCTGTCCGTGTCCCCGGTTACACGTGACTTTCTTATAACATCACTTTATATCATATGCCTCAAAAGTATCAGAACTCTATCCATGGGGCAGCTGTTGGTGTGCCCTAGTTCTTAGGGCATTGGATTCTTGTATTTTGTATTATACATTAAGACTCATTGCATAAATACATTATTTGTGTCACATTAATAAAGGCAATTAATCTATTTCATTTATATCTTGTGCTATAATATGAGTAGAGTATCCATTGATTGATAATCATAAAACCAATCCCAGGTCTGTTCTAATCGTGGGAACGAATAGAACCACAGACTTGTATATTCGATGACTGTATGGTAGTTCTTAACTAGCCATAGTACTTGTATAGTCAGTCATGAATATAGGTACATGTCATTGAAATGGGACTGGATCGATCCGCACAAGAAAGCCACATGGTTGTCATGTCATAGGTCTTTCTTGAGTAGGTCTCTTTTGTCCTCAGACCAGATTTCATTATAATATCGATATGGAATCCGGTTCACTTTGACATACGCCTAACAGGTCTGTAAAAGGATGCTAAATACGGGTATGATTGGGTGGACCGGTGAACATGTTGATATTGATGATGAAGTGATGGAATTGCCACTCTGGTAACACTGAGATGATATCATTGGCCACTTGATGAGTGGGACTGATAAGTGTATGGCCATACCCAAATAAGTTGGTTGCTTATTTGATTAATCAGTCAACTCAAGATCAAGAAATATAATAAACAACAGAAGAGGATGACAGACACCATGCCTCTTGTTTATTCATATCGATATCGTTAGGCAAAGGACACTATGAGATTACTACCGGGTGAGTGTCTTCTAAAGACTGCTGCATCTCTGTCTTAATTGGGGGCTGTAATGGTTTGCTAGAACCCACTTACAGTCTGTGGGCCTTGGGCCTACTGCCAACATAAAGACAGACCCATAGGATCGTGCACATAGATCAACTGAGCTGGAACTTATAGAAATTGTACATGTAATGTACATTGGAAGGAATGCGTTAATTAATTAGTTGACATTCGGTGTCAAGGTAATTAATTGACATTGGGTTGAATTTAATTTAATTAATAAGTTTACATAATGTAATTAATTAATTTATCAATTAATTGAGTTACATAAAGTAAACAATTAATTAAATAATTTTCCTAAGTAGGAAAATTAAATACATGTATTGTATTAACTTAAGTGTGATTTAATTTTATTTAGGGGTAATTAAATTTAGCCAAATGGAATTAAATTACATAATATATACTTTTTAATTAAAGTTCATTTATGTAATTATAATCCTAGTGGGCTTGGGTTTAATTAACCTAATTAGAACCCAATTAGACAAGATGTCTATAAAAAGGCACACTTAAGGAATAAAAACCTAATTCAACTCTAATTAATTGCTGGAAATTTCAGCCACCAATAGCAGCCCCAAAACAGCTGAAAATCCCAGCATTAAACCTCCATTCCTTCGCGTCTTCGGCTAGCACCGGTTCCCGCTCAATAGTTGGTCGTACACCGAACTTTGGAGATCGCAGATTCAAGAAACGATTCAGCAGCAGTCTCTAGAATAGACGAATCTGGTGAGTTAATCTCTCTTGATTCAAATTGATTTTATTCTAATCAATGGTAATTGGACACGATAGGTGGATTCTAGGAAATTTTAAACGATGTATTTTCCGCTGCGCCACGTTATTTTTCCAATGACGAATCCCAACAGCAGGCCCATGTGACCATTTCATGTCGTATCACAGACCTGCAAAGCATCAAAACCCTGTCCATGTGTCGCCACACACGCGACCATTTCACAAAATTCACTAGGTGCTCCAAAAGAGCTGAACCCTTATCCGTGTGGCAGTCCACATGTGATCTTTTTGCATTATCTCTTGTATGGCATTGGGTATTCTTGGAATGTCCGAAAAGGAAAAAAAATAATAAATAGAGATCATCCTCATCATCATTTCATTCACGTCATCATTTCATTCATTCATCATAAATCACCTTTAATGTATCACTCTTCATGTCACCATTCCATTCATTCATTGTCCCTAATATTTCCCATATGATGTCAAACAGAGTAAACTGAAGCGACCTAGGACAAGATCTTAGGCTCTGAGGGCTATTGGGGAACAAAGAGCAGTAGAAACAGAAAGTGAATCTGATTCCGGGGAAGAATTTGAGATGGCCAATCCAACACCAAGTCTTGTTGATGCCCTGAAGGATTTCCTGAGATCTCAGGATTTCCATGACATGCTGAAGGATGGGATGCGCGCTGTTGTGAGAGAAGCCAGTGAAACCAGCTTTAGTGGAGCTGGAAAGGAAAAAGAGGCTGAATCATCTCAGCAAGGCACTGATGCCTCAGCTAGTTTGGAGAAGCTATAAGAAATTGAGGCAGCTATGGAAAGGAAAATGAAGGCGAAGTATTCAGAATTGGATGAAGTTATGGCCCAGCTGAAGAAAGGGACCAGTGTCAGTTTAGACTCTAAGAGGGGAGTTAATGTAGATGCCATAATCAGTAAAAGCATTGAGACTTTTCCTATTAGCTTTCAAGTGCCGAAAGTTCCCTCCTACAAGGGGATGGGTTCATCAGAAGCCTATGTAAATCTCTATGCATGGGTCATGCTAACGGCTGGTGCCACTAAGCAACAACTTATCAATCTCTTCCTGACTACACTCGAGGTAGGAGCATTGAGCTGGTACAATTCTCTATCTTAAGAAGAGCAATCGGACTGGGAGGTCTTATCGGTGCCTTTTATCAAATACTACAGCTTCAATACCAAGATTCAAGTTAAGCTGTACGACCTGGAGTGAATTAAGCAAAAGTCAAACGAGCCTTTTGATGAACACTATCAAAGGTGGATGAGCAAGATGATTTTGCTAAAAAACCGCCCTGATGAAGATGAATTGATCCAGAAGTTGATTAACGGTAGTAGGGATATCTTCAAGAACAACATGAAGTTCCACCTCTTCGGTGAGCTCAGCGAAGTATAAAGTATGGCTATGACAATTGAGCGTGATGAGGAGGAGAAGGTGACAAGCCGCAAGGGTGGCAGAAGTTCAGGATATAGCTCCGGGTTCAGGTCAACAGCTGCGGCCGGGTCTGGTAGCTGTTTTGGTTCAGGCTCTGGAGGTAAAGGGGGACAAACTTTAGAGGTAAAGCAGGTCGAGGTTGTAGTGGTAACCCAGCAACAAGGCAGTCAAAGTAGAAATCCCGAAGGATAAGGTATATCGCCTTGGGCTCTCCCCTTAGTTAAAATTTTTTCAAAGTGCAGAAATGGAGGCTTGTTACAGTCCCTGAGACCATTTGAGAAGCCTGTTGATATGGATAAAGATAATTTCTACACATACCATGTTGTGACTGGCTACAGAACAAATAATTGCTACAAATTGAGGGACGCCATCCAAAAACTGATTGATGAGGGGAAATTGTAGGAGCCTCCTAAACCCAGTACAAAGACTAACCCGTTGCCAGCATTCGAGAAGTGGGTTAATATGGTACACTCAGGATTGCTAGCCAATTTTATTTTTGCTTAAGTCCTATAAGTGAATCCTGTTATATAGGCCATAGCAATCGGTGAAGCTGAGGCAGAGTCAGGATGTGTGGGGAAGACAAAACAGAAAGAAATCAAGCCGGTGAGCTTGAATGACCTCGACAAATATGAGGAGTTTTGGTAGGGATGAGATAGTTAAGCCTCCAGTTATTGAGAAGCTGAAAATTCAAGAAGTGCAAAATGTGACCCAAGTGGTAGGGTTTATCAACCAACGGTCCAATTGAAAGACAAGGCCCCGATAACTAGGTCGAGTAGTACATCAACATAGGAGGGAGTTGAGAAGGAAGACCTTATTATTTCTCAATTAAAGAAAACCCCTACCCAAGCTAGTTTGTGGCATTTGCTGTTGGTCTCTAAAGAACACAGAGTGGCCTTAGTGAAGAAGTTGTCGAAAATCGAGGTTTACCCTATTGCATCGCTGGAAGCCATGTGTTGTCTACTAGATAAGAGCCATTCTGGATCTCCTGACATTGTTTTTTCTGAAAAAGATCTTCCCAACGAGGGAAAGGCTCACAATAAAGCCTCTACATCATAGCTCATGTTATAGACAAAGTAATGCCATGTGTGATGGTAGATGTATGTACATTAAAAATGCTACCATGTTTGGGCTTGAGTGAAGATGCCCTAAAGAAGTCCTCAACAGTGATTCGGGCATATGATGACTCTAAAAGAACTATAATTGGAACTTTCGAAGCTGAAGTGGAGGTCGGGCCAGTCAAGTTAATGGTCGTTTTCACTGTGATAGACATCCCGATCACTTTCTCCCTGCTGTTGGGAAGACCATGGTTCCACCCATTAGGAGGTGTCCCTTCTACTTTGCATAAAAAAAAAGTTCTCAGTAAATGGGGGGATTGTGACTGTTGAGGTGGATGCCCAATCCATGATTACTGCTATAAAGGAAGGAGTTATACCATTTGGCGGGTTCCAAATCACCATGGAAGCCATGGATGCCCCGATGGTCATTTATGAAAACTATATGCCGGAATGGCTGTCCTGATATTTGCATACGTAGAACTTTGTCTCGGGTATGGGACTCGAAATTAACCTGCAAGGGGTGCTTGAGTTTAACATTGACTCGGGAAAGCCAAAACAATTCGGGCTAGGGTGTGTAGAAGAAACATCTGACCAGAAGAATCAGAGAAGAGGCAAGAACGGCAAACCTATGATAAAACCATTCATAAAGGTAGGAGAAGAACTATACAATGGCCAGGCTGAGCCAGCAAGGGTCAGGTGCATTGAATACCCAGGCTTTGAGATATTTTCTGATGTTGTAGACTTTGAGAGGAGCCGGGAAGAACCAGCAGCCCCCATAATGATGGAAGAGGTAGTTGCTAAGTCTGTTTTTCTATAAAATAAGCTGCCTGAAGAGATAGCAAAGGCAGTGAAGATACCCAAGTAGAAAACCGAAGAGGAAGTATATGCGATGAATCGGTAGAAGCGATTTTAGGGGCGCTGGCTGCTGCTTTAAGCAAGGCATTTAGGAAGTCTAAAAAGGGGTTTGAAGAGGAGCTGATGACCAAGGTAAACTTGAATTCCGTGATTACTGAGATAGCCGAGATCATGAAGAAGGCTAAGGCGCAGGTGGCTGAAATTGAGAAGACCACTATTCCTATTGAACAAGAAGCCACAGTAGCTGCAGATCTGGATGATGTCCTGGAGCTGAAAGGGAAAGCTGAAGAAGTGCAAGGCCCTCCGCCTATGGAGGATGAAAATGATCATGTTGTATCTATTTCTTCCATTTTCCGTGTGAATGATGTACTCTATAACAAGTTTAATGCAATGAAATCCCAGTTTGCTTACTTGTGTGATGTTTATCCTGATAATTCTGTGCATACATTTGAATCACCATCAAGCATATTTAGCATCCATGACACTGCATTACATGAAGTCAACATAAGTATAGATGAAAACCCTACAATGGTATTCATTTCACATGAGCTAAAACTAAGGAAGAGAGAGAACTTTTGCTTGGTCAAAGCTTTCGCTTGGTCATACTAGGACATGCCAATTGTAGACACGAAAATAGCAGTTCACAAGATTCCAAATGACCCTAAGTTCAAGCCAGTGAAGCAGAAATTGAGAAGATTGAGGCCAGAATGGGCTGCATTAGTGAAAGAAGAAGTGGCTAAGCAGATAGAAGCCAAATTCCTCGCAGTGGTGGAGAATACAGAATGGCTAGCCAATATCATCCCAGTACCTAAAAAGGATGGAAGGGTCAGAGTATGTGTTGACTATAGGGATCTGAATAAGGCATCCCCAAAAGATAATTTTCCACTGCCTCATATCGATGTCCTAGTCGATAGTGCAGCTAAAGGAGCGATGTATTCCTTCATGGATAGGTTTTCAGGATATAATCAGATCCTGATCGACGTAATTGATAAGGTGAAGACATCATTCATCACGGAGTGGGGCACTTTCTGCTACAGAGTAATGTCTTTCGAGTTGAAGAATGCTGGAGCCACTTATCAAAGGGCTGTCACAACTTTGTTGCATGATATGATCCACAAAGAAGTCGAAGGGTATGTTGATGATATGCTTGTTAAATCAATGACCCAGGAGGAACATCCTGTTATCCTGGATAGATTTCTTACACGCATTGGAGAGTATAACTTGCGACTCAACCCTAAGAAGTGCGTATTCGGAGTCACATCAGGAAAGCTGCTGGGTCATGTAGTCAGCTAGAGAGGGATAGAAATGGACACAGATAAAATCAAAGCTATTCAAGAGATACCAGTTCCAAAAACAAAGAAGGAAGTCCATTCATTCTTGGGTTCCTTACAGTATGTCAGTCGCTTCATTGCACGGTTAACTTCCACTTGTGAGCTAATTTTCAAGCTGTTAAAGAAAGATCAGCCGATTGTATGGGATGATAGATTTCAGCTAGCATTCGAGAAAATCAAGGCTTATCTGGTAAATCCACCAGTTCTGAGTCCACCAATTCCAGGGAAGCCTTTGATCTTGTATTTAGCCATTGAAGATTCCTCCGTAGGGGCAATGTTGGTGCAAGAACAAGATGGCAGGAAGGATTACCCTATTTACTACCTTAGCAAGAAGCTACTGGAGTATGAAACCAAGTACACACAGGTAGAGAGGACATTTGTGGCAATGATCTGGCTGACCAAGAAGTTATACCATTATTTCCAGTCATACAAAGTGCAGGGCGTGGCCAATGTAGACCCAATGAAGTATCTGTGTGAAGCATCGGTGTTGGTTGGGAAGTTATCTAGGTGGCTCTTGCTTTTGTCAAAGTTCAACATCGAATACATCACTAATAAAACCATCAAAGGGCGAGCCGTAGCAGAATTTCTAGCAAATCAACCACTGGAATTATATTACACAGAGAATTTGGAGTTCCCAGATGAATAGCTGGCCATGGTAGAAGTAAACAGATGGGTTATGTGCTTCGATGGTGCCATGAACAGGAAGAGTGCTGGAATCAGGGTAATCATAGAGACACCGGGCTGCGAAATCCTTCCTTTGTCAAAGAGATTGGATTTTCCTATAACCAACAACGGAGCAGAGTATGAAGTATGCTTATTTGGGATGGAAGCTCTGTTGACACTGGGGGCAAATGGTGGCTTGATAATAGGAGATTCACTTTTAGTGATTAGACAAGCTCAAGGTGAATGGGAGCTGAAAGAAGAAGCCTTAGGGCCCTACTTAGAGCTACTACAGTACAGAAAAGAGCTTTTTGGCTAGTGTGAATTCAGACATGTCCCTAGGGATGAGAACAAGATGGTTGATGCATTAGCAACCCTGTCTTCTATGTGGGAAAATCCAGAAGAAACTCAAGTACAACCACTGGTAATAGCAACTTCCAGATAACCCTGCTTTGAAGTGCACGAAGTAATGGAATTGACAGTTGAAGAAAAGCCATGGTTCTTTGATATTTACCAGTATGTGAAGGAAAACATCCAGAGGGAGCCATTACTGCTGATAAGGTGTCATTAAGAAAGCTAGTCAGTCAGTTTAGAATCTTTGAAGATAGACTATACAAGAGAACAGCAAATGGTGTTCTTTTAAAGTGCTTGACGGAGCAAGAGGCAGAAACAGTGATGCAGCAGGTGCATGCGGGGTCCTACGGCCCACATATGAATGGACTCACTATGGCTAGGAAGATAATAAGACATGGGTAGTTCTGGATGACTGTGCAGGCTGATTGTATGAGGAAAGTAAGAAGATGTCACGAGTGTCAGATCTATGCTGACATCAGTCATCTTCCACCGCTCAAACTAGAGAATCTAGCATCCCGTGACTGTTTTCTGCATAGGGGATAGATATGATTGGTGAAATCCATCCTGCAGCATCTAATGGACACTGATTTATAGTCATGGCAGTTGATTACTTCTCAAAATGGGTGGAGGTAGAATCCTTTACTAGTGTAACAGCTAAGCAGATTGTTAAGTTCATTCAGAAGAACATTTTTACTCGATATGGAATTCCCCACCATGTAGTGACTAACAACGGAGTACAATTCCAAGGGGTAACAGCTGAGCTGCTTGCAGAACATGGCATTAAGCACCATAAGTCTTCTCCATATAGGCCCCAAGCTAATGGAGCATTGGAAGTAGCCAATAAGGTAATAAAGAAGATCTTATAAAAAATGGTAACCATCTACAGAGATTGGGCTGACAAACTGCCGTATGCTCTTTGGGGTTATAGAACCAGTGTCAGAACACCGACAGAGGAAACTCTCTACGCCTTGGTATATGGTATGGAAGTAGTATTGCCAATAGAAATAGAACTTAAGTCACTCAGGGTCACCTTGGAAGCTCAGTTACCAGAGACTGAATGGGCTCAAGCTAGATACGAGTAGTTGGCGGCGCTAGATGAAAAGCGGCTGAAAGCACTGGATCATTTACAATGTACCAATGCAGAATGGCTAGGGCTTATAATCGGAATGTGAAATACCCTAGGTAGCAGTTGAAAGCAGGAGATTTGATTCTACAACAATTAAGGCCTTCAAATGTCGATGTTCGGGGGAAGTTCAGATCCAACTGGGAAGGGCCCTATGTTGTGAAGAAAGTGCTATCCAAAGGTGGTGTCAGCATTATGGACATGGATGGAAATGAGTTCACAAATCCTATCAATCAAGACCGCTTAAAGCTTTATCATGTTTTTAAAAAAAAGAGTCTGCTAGGCTGAAAACTCAAAAAGAGCGGTTTAGGCAAAAGTTTAGACACGAGAGAAAATGATCAGTTGGAAAATCTGAAAGGGACGACCAGTGATGGATTCTGGCTCTGTGTGGAGTGTATACCATTTTGGGAACCAATCTTTTCAAATGTACTCATTTTGATTTTATCAATAAAGTGAAATGTTTATTTAAATATATTTGTGTGGTTATGTCAAATGCATAAGCAAAGTTATCTTGCTTAAACATCCATTTAAGGAAAGCACTTTGCATTCAACTGGTTGAACATATCACGTTATTTAACAATGCAAATGTACTAAATACATAAAATCCGAAATCCTTTATCATCCTCTGAACCTAATTCATCTTTCCAAAGAGCAACAGTGGTTGTCCAAGAACTTGACTATTGAAGAAATCAAGCTGAGTAAAAGCTACACTGGCCTGATAAGTTGCTGCTTTCATCTGCTCTCTTGGACTGATTCTGTGAAACCTTATTTTTCTATCATCAATGGCTTCTAACAAGAAATTAAACCCCAATGCTGCTCCATATAGCATTTTCTACACTATATCATCACCAAAAAGGATGACAGGACAAGTAGCCACGACGCCATTTTAGTCGGCCTTTGTTCATCTTAAACTAAAAAAAAAAGAAAGAAGAGATCACTGGGGTGAAAACCGAAAAGGCACCTTAGGCAAAAGTTAGAGCAGCTCGCTGGGCTGAAAACCCACATTGGGCAACCCAGGAAAAATTTAGAGCACTTCCAGATTCATAAATCACTGGGGTAGAAGGGTAGAACTTCTCCACCGTTTCCCCATAGGAATCTTTACAGTATCCTACAGCAGGATTCTCCACATTACTCCCCAGCAGAACATTTACAAGGGACACTACGATCCTTTCCCCCAGTAGTTGTCACGTATCCCCAGTAGTCATCTCATTTTTTTCAACAGTCCTCATATGTCTGCAACAAGGAAAAGCTTCGTGCAAATAGTGTCTTCCACCAGCCAGGGGCAAAACGTACATTCCCCAGCAGAAAGGAGAAACATCAATATTAAACAAACAACAAGAAATGCATCCTTTAGGATCCATATGCATACGCATCATCATGCATACATACACAGAGCATTCATCCCCAGCTGGTCTTCATTCTTGTTCAAAAATTTTTTTCAAAATCTCTCGATCAAGGAATGAAGACTTGTTATTTCAAATGCAGGAATTCGTCATCATTGTCTTGAACACGGATGAATCCCCAGTAGATCTGCCTCGGGTAACATAGACCCGGTATCAGCCCAGATCGGCTTCATTCTAGGTCCACAGCAGATTCGCCTCGGGTAACATAGACCCGGTATCAGCCCAGATCGGCTTCATTCTAGGTCCCCAGCAGACTCGCCTCAGGTAACATGGACCCGGTATCGGCCCAGATTAGCTTCATGCCAGATCCCCAGCAGATCCACCTCGGGTAACATAGCCCTGGTATCGGCCCAGATCGGCTTCATTCCAGATTCCTAGCAGATCTTGCCTCGGGTAACCTAGACCTGGTATCGGCTTATTTTATCACCAACCTCGCTTCGGGTAACCTAGACCCGGTATCGGCTTATCTCATCTTCCACCTTGCCTCGGGTAACCTAGACCCGATATCGGCTTATTTCATCATCAACCTCGCCTCGGATAACCTAGACTTGGTATCGGCTTATTTCATCATCAACCTCGCCTCGGGTAACCAAGACCCGGTATCGGCTTATTTCACCTTCAGCTTCGCCTTGGGTGATGTAAACCCGGTATCAACTTATTTCATCTAATCAACTCAGTGCATCATCACGACAGCGAGACTTCAACAAGTCAGTTGTACCTTTTCTTTCTTGCGTTTACGGCGCTTCAATCCACGCTCTCAAATTCATCACCTCGGGTATTTTAAACCCGGAGTCAGGTGTCGAATCTGATCACGGGAGGGGCAGCTGTAAGCGCCAGAATTTTTTATACTTTAGAAAAAAAATTAAAATTATATCACACGACTGTAGTTACAGTCGTGCGAATCTGATCACGTAAGGGGCAACTGTAAGAGCTAGAATTTTTTATACTTAAAAAAAAAACAATTAAAATTATGTCACACGACTGTAGTTATAGTCATGCGACTGTATTTACAATCGTGTGACTGTAATTGAAAAATTATAGTCGTACGACTATAAATGCGTAGCAGGTACAGTAGCCGATACCTTAAAAATTAAAAAATAGAGGTGATTTGAAGGGCAATTAATGCCCGATTCTCAGCAGCAAGCAAGGCAGAAATAAAAGGAGAAAAAGAAGAAAGAGAAGGTACTTTTGGACAAATTGAAAAAAAAAAAGAAGAGAAGGAAAAAGGAGAGAAAAAGAAAGAACCCAACATCAAGCCATCTTTTTCTCCTCTTTTTCTTTTAATTCTGTGTTAAAGTTAAAACCGGTTAGAAATCAATAGGTTAATAACTTGACACTTTAAATTTGATCAATTCCAGACTCTTAACTCTCTAAATCCGTGACATTTTGGAGACATTTAGACAGCTTTTGGAACCTTAGCACACAAGGAAAAAGGAGCAAATTGGAGCAATTTAAGGTGTTTCCAGCGGTCAAATCGACGGTGGATCAGCGCCATAAAGGTAATTACACCTAAAGCTTTTATTTTATTGCTCTTTCTGGGTGTTTTGGTTTGATGTCGTGCATAAAACTCATATTTTTGGCCTGCTGTTGCTGGAAAATAAGAACAGCCGTGCGACTGTTCATGTGACGAAGAACAGTGGTAAGACTGTAATTACAGTCGTACCATTCAAACAACAGTCGTACGAGTGTTCTTAGATTTCCCCGCTTTTTCTTTTCATTTAAATAAGTTTGATGATTTTCTGCATTTGGATGAACTACAGTTGCAGGACTATAATTACAGTCTCTAGAAAAATCCCCAAAAATTCCCAAAAATCATAAAAATTCACAAAAATCAGAAAATCATCAAAAATGAATTTTGCTGTGTGCATTCACGACCTTAGATTTAATTTTTGACGTTGTTGCATTTAGAACAACGCAACGATGAAGACCCGAATCTCTCGAAAACCGACCCACCTCACATGCTAAATTAAAGTAAATAGGAAAAAGAAAATGTTTTCAAAATGATTTTCACACAAAACAAAAATGTACGGATGTTTCAAAACTGTTTTCCAGCTCTAAACGGGCCAGCTAGCCGAGTCGATCTGGTTATCCCCTAAATGCATGCCCCCGATCTCTAATTTCCTAATTTCGTCTTGTTTGAGTCCTATTTGTGGTGTGCTATAAATTGTGCTAACCATTTGTTTTGCAGCTTTTGATTTCTTTTATTTTTATTTTTGATGTAATTAATAAATTAATCCGTGTATTTTAGGCGATTATAATTTTCTAGATCATTAGTGTATTTTAGGCACTTGCAAGGTGAGGTTAAGAGTTTTTATTTTCATTCAATTGGATTGTAATAACTTATTTATTTATTGCTTTTATTTTGATTTGTGTGTACGCTGTGTGCTTTAATTTAATAAAAATCAACTTTAAAAATTTAAAATATCATCTATGAACATTGGCCAAATTGTATTTTGATTAGACATGAAATAAGGGACTTGTCCGGACCTAGATCTCTGGAAAGTGTAGTGGCCTTCGTCCGGTTCAGCTACATTGTAATTTCCCGGTTGAGCTAAGCTGGGTGGCGACTCCTATACTATCTATCGAGACTTAGGTCTCAGTTCTTTTACGAAACAATTTAATTTTCCAAAAATGAATTCCCATTCCAAAAACGCCACGCGAGGGAGGGTTGCCCGATCTCGAGGCTCCCTTCCGAGAGAGTTGCGTAAAAACGTTGTCTGCTCACACTAGCATGAATCTTCTATCCAAATTGGCCAAACAAAAACTTGTTGATGGATTGCCAAGCTTGAAATTTGAAAAAGATCACTTATGTGACACTTGTCAACAAGGAAGGCAAACCCAAAAATTCGGTTTCAACAAAACGACCACTTGAACTATTACATATTGATCTTTTTGGTCATGTTCAACCAATGAGCATAGAAAGAAAGAAACATGGATTAGTTATGGTTGATGATTTTTCAAGAATTACTTAGGTTATTTTTATCAATAGTAAAGATGAATGTTTTGAAAAGTTTTCAACACTTTGCAAAAGAATTGAAAATTAAAAGAATTTGAAAATTATTCAAGAGAGGAGTGATAATGGTGGAGAATTTAAAAATCAATTGTTTGATGAATTCTGTGAAAACCATCGTATTACTCATAACTTTTCTGCTCCTTGACCTCCCAACAAAATGGGGTTGTTGATAGAAAGAAAAAAACTCTTGTTGAAATGGCCAGGACAATGTTAAGTGAATGAAGTTTACCAAAATATCTGTTGGTAAAAGCTATCAACACAATGTGTTACATTCTCAATAAAGCCCTTATAAGGCGAATATTGAATAAGACCCCATATGAAGTTTGGAAAGGTAGAAAGCCCAAAATTGAATATTTCAAAAGCTTTTGGTTGTAAATTTTTTATTTTCAATACTAAGGATAACCTAGAAAATTTGATCCGAAATTGGCATATTTCTTGGTTACTCAATCAACAGTAAAGCTTATAGAGTATTAAACAAGAAAACTTTAATTGTTAAGGAATTTGCTCATGTTGACTTTGATGAAACTGACCCTATTGCAAGAAAGAGCAATGTTATCAATATTATGATGTAAGATGTTAAAATCACAAATGTTGAATCTCAAGCCAACATGCCAAAACTACTATTGAACAAGCCAATATTGAAGCAGAAACTGTTGAACTTGTTGAACAAATTCAACAGCAAGACACCATTGTTGAAGATCATAATGAAGATGATGACAATGGATTTCCTAGGAAACTCAGATATCATAGAGAACATCCATAGGAAGATATTATTGGCATTGCTGAAAATCAAATGATGATTAAAGCTCAACTCAGAAAGTTCTTTGGAAATGTTGCATTTGTGTCACTATTGGAACAAAAGACTTTTCAAGAAGTTGAAAATGATGAAAATCGGAAAATGGCAATGCAAGAAGAGCTAGAATAGTTTAAAAGAAATAAAGTTCGGGAACTAGTTCCAAAGCTTAAAGAAACAAATTGGATGAATTAGGTAATGTTGTCAGAAATAAGGCGCATCTTATAGCTCAAGGCTACAATCAACAAAAAGGTATTGATTATGATGAAACCTTAGCTCCTATTGCTAGGTTAAAAGCTATTAGAATATTATGTGCATTTATAAGTTTTTTGAACTTCAAACTTTTTCAAACAAATGTGAAAAGTGCATTTTTAAATGGTTTTATAAAAGAGGAAGTTTATGTTAAACAACCACCAGGGTTTGAAAATACAAAATTTTCCAACCATGTTTTCAAGTTAAGAAAGACACTTTATGGGTTAAAACAAGCACCTCAGGCTTGGTATGAGAGACTCACCAAGTTCTTATAGACAAAACATTTTGAAAGAGGAAAGGCTGACACAACACTGTTTATCAAAAGGAAACATCAACACATACTTTTAGTACAAATCTATGTTAATGATATCATGTCTTGTGCAACTAATGAAAGCTTTTATAGAGAAATTAGTAGCCAAATGAAAATTAAGTTTGAAATGTCCATGATGAGAGAATTAAATTTCTTTCTTAGTCTTCAATCAAATAAGGAGAAAAATGGCATTTTCATAAGTCAGGCCAAACACACAAAGGAGCTATTAAAGAAATTTGATCTACAAGATTATGAACATGATGCATTTAGAGCACACAAAAAATAAATACCTACTCTTAGAATTAAAGATTTGTAGCAATAGTAAAGTAGGGTAGAATCCACAGGAATTGATTGAGTTATTTCTGCTAAAGTTTAAACAATGAAAAGTTAAAAAAAAAAAAAAGGTGTTTGTAAATTACAAATATTGTAAAAATAACAAAAGGAAAATAATTTGATGAAAAATATATATGAGATGAATTCCAGCTAGAAGGCATATTCGAGTTTTGAGTTAAACCAACCAATCATTGATAAAAAAAAAAAAGATAACTTCAACACATTCAAGCAACATATGGCTATCAATAAGCATGAATAACCTATCTCTTCTTACCGATTAGATAACTCTTTAACTATCCCTAATCAATTGAACAATTTCAAACAAGGTCTAGAATTTAATTCAATTAATAGCATTAATACATAAATGAGAATTAATTCTACCCAACAATCACTAAAGCAGGATTATTTAGAGCATATCAATTTCATTCATGACATTGATTAAAAACTTGTCCATAATTAATCATGTTATTCGCTACTTAAATTAGGTGAAGTAAATAATTACGTATTTAAACACCTAACTAGTAAACCAATCACAAGTAAATAATCAAATCAAAGATTCAATTAAATCATACAATAGTAATATAAACATAATAAAATTGATTACTAGAATTGAAGAAGATCATAAGAACAAATAATCTCACAACTGATTTTTATAAGACCAAAAGGAAAAGAAAGCTTGAGAGAAAATCACGTCTAAGATGAATATTCAGAGAAGAAGAAGAAGAAACATTTCCCTCTATAATCTCTTTTAATCCAAGACAACTAAGAAAAATGTCTTAAAGAGCAAATAACTCTCATTAAGATTCTGTAGGAAAATCTAATCAAAGTAAATTTAGGAATAATAATAAAAATACTCTAAAATCCAACTAGAATAAGGGTTGATACAAATAAAATAAAACTAATTAGGAAGTCTTCTAAACCCATAAAATAATTACAAGATTCGTAACTCGCCATGCTCTTGGCTCATGCAAAAATAGCTTTTTAGTCAACTTTACAGCATCAACATCACACCAAAAGCTGTGCTCATGGATTATGATTTCACAGCTCTCCCTCTTTAGCATTCCAAGCTTCAAATCGATATGTTAAGTTTAATTTTATCTTCAAGGATCCTAGAACGAATAATAACACAAAATAAATTAAATCCGTCTAAGTTAGAAAAAAATATAGTAATTAAAGCTCATAAACAAAGGCAAACTAATTGCATAAAATGCATTGATCAAAACATATCAGTACTCCCATGAGCACTTCAACAGTGTTTACACGAGACCTGATGGGTAAGAATGTTGATAACAAGATGTACAAAGGTATGATCAGTTCTCTATTATACTTAATGACCAGTAGGCTTGACATTCACTTCTCTGTATGCTTATGTGCTCTCTTCCAACCTGATCCAAAAGATTTTTACTTATGTGTTGTCGAACGAATATTTCGTTACTTAAGTGGTACAATAAATGTTGGATTGTGGTATCCCAACAATAGAATTTTGAGCTATTAGGATATACTGATGCTGATTATACAGGTGATCGCTTAGATAGAAAAAGCACTTTAAAAGGTTTTCAATTTTTAGGAAACTGCTTGGTTTCATGGTTTAGCAAGAAACAAGTTTCAGTAGCATTGTTAACAATGGAAGCTTAATATATTATTGCTGGAAGCTATGTTGCTTAGCTGTTATGGATCAAACAGCAACTAGAAAATTTTGGGATAACATAAAATAATATACGAGCAAAATGTGACAATACAAGTACCATAAATCTGTCTAAAAATCCCATTGAACAAAATAGAATGAAGTATGTCAACATTAGACATCACTTTATTAAAGACCATGTTTAAAAGGGTGATATAAAGTTAGAATTTGTTTCAATAGAGGAACAGCTGGCACATATTTCCACTAAAGCCTTATCAAAAGAAAAATTTCAGAAATTCAGAGAAGCCATTGATATGTCACATCCTATCTGAATTGATTTTTTTCCCTACATTTAGATTCAAATTTATTAACAATATTGTATTAGGGTGTTGTATTGGCAACTGGCGAAGTTAGGGGTAAGCAAAATGCGGTTTGATTCAAAAACAGACCCAAATCAAACCCAACTGAAAACCAAACATTGAAAATTATAAAAACCAAAACCAAACCAATATACATTCGGTTTGGATTGAACCAGTTCCAAACCAAAATTTTCAAAATTTAAAATTTAAATAAATTATCATTATTATTAATTATATATAAATTATTGTAAAAAATGGTCTATATTACATATATATTGTTAAAATCTCATAAATATAAATTTTATAATAATATAAATATATATTATATCAAATAAAATGTATTTTATATTGGAAATGCCCTAGTCCCGAGGCATTGGTCCTTGTATTTGTACTATACATTTATTGGATTTATGTGTTGTACTGATTTGTGTTATTAATAAAGGCATCAATTCATTTATTATATCTATCTTGTGCAATATATTAATGAAGTATCCAATGGACATATCTATATCCATGACGACAAGTGTCATGCACTTAGCAGTAAGACCATGGATAGGGTAAACGATATGACCATAAATAGATCCGTAGTCTGTTCCAGTCATGGGAATGAATGGAACAACAGACTATCATTAACCTAGTTGTATGGCGGTGTCTTACCGGTCATTAGACATGGAATGTCAACCGAGTTAATGGGTACATGCCTGGAAGCATGGTACTGGATAAATCCACTAAACGAGTAATCCACATGGTATGGTATCACAATGGATTCTCATGTAGTACTTGTATGGATCCTTTGACCTGACCATATGATGGTGTTACATGTGAAGTCACATACTTAGGGGTACGCCTAAAGGGCCTGTAATAGGGTGCCAAGTATGGGTGCTTTCGCGTATGTCACTGAACATGGTAATACTATGGATATGCAGAAGGGATTTGTCACTCAGTAACCAACTGAGAAGATATCACCGGCCACTTGATGAATGTGACTGATAAGAGTGTGGACACACCCAAACGAGTTGGAACTTGTTTGTGAGCATCAGTACATTCGGGATCAAGTTAATGTCCGGACACAAAAGAGGGTGATCAATCCATGCCTCTGTGTTGGACACCGATATCAATGACATGGGATGTACAAGTTTAAACTACAGGGTTATGATATCAGTTAGACTGCCATCTCCATCTTAATTGGGGGCTGCAGTGGCTTGCTAGAGCCCAACTGCAGTCTGCGGGCCAAAGGCCCGCTGCCAACATAAAGATGGGCCCACGGGATCGTACACATAGAACGATAGAATGCAGACTTAAGGAATCACATGTATACTTAGAGTATACACAATGGAGGGAGAAGTGTGTATATATTAATTATATTATAAAGATCAATTGGATTGGTCATAATAATAAAATTAATATATTCAATTGGCTCTTCATAATTAATTGGATTAATTATGAAATTATTTCCTAGGTAGAAATATTCATATGTATGGGTTTACATATGATTTTATTTTGTGTAGATTTAATTTTAATTTGATGGATTAAATTAATTGTCAAACTAATTTTAATTTAGATGTAAATAATATATTACTTGGAGTAATATATTAAATACATGGGTATATTGAAATTGGGCTTGAAATTAATTTAAACCAGAATAATTAAAATTAGACTAGGCCTAAATTAAAACATGGAAGCCCGCACAGAATAGACAGGAGCCAAGATGGGCCTGAATTCCCCTAAGGAATTTGGCCAACCCTAGGTATAAATACCTAGGGTTAGAAATTTCTACCATGACAAGCATTGAGCCTCCTAGCCGAAATTTTCCTAGCCCTCTCCTCTCTATTGTTTTGTTTTTCCGACGCTAGCACGGGTTGCATTCGTTAAGCGTTCGTGTACGTGAGAGTGGAGGGATTCTACATTGAATTCTACAGTCATCATCCATCTCTAGAAAGAGATTTTTCTGGTAAGAAATTTAATCCCTTTCTATTTAATTTTAAGTTTTTCAATTTCCACTTCAATTGCTCCTGGGACTGGATTTGAGGAAATCACCGCGTTCTTCCGCTTTTATCGGGTGATTTCCGGTGACAAATCCCAACAGTGGTATCAGAGCGGGTTTTTGATCCGTAGAAATTGATTAATTTGGTTGAATCCCTATTTTGAAATTGGATGTTTTTTTTATTGGGATTCTTTGTATGGGTTTTATGATTTTTCCCATATGTTTTAATACAATGAGAATTAATATTGCATATTGGTTTATGTTGTTTTAATTTTGTTATATTATTGGAATTCTTGGTGAATTGCTTTGTGGATGGATGGTGATTTTTTTTTTTATTTAATTCTGTTTTAAAAAAAAAAATCTGCCTCTCGGGGTGCGGGGTTGCCTGCGGCGGAATCGCCGCCGGCGGCCGCCGCACCCGGAGGGAGGTGGGGCCACTGCAGGCGGCAGCCACTGCTGGGCAGTGGCAGCCGCGCGGCTGCAGCGGGCCGGGCCCAGTATTTTGGATTTTGCGGGGTTTTGAGTCCGGGGCCCAGTTTTAAAATTTTAATTGGTTTTAAAATTCGTGTGTTTAAATTTATGTAATTTAAATGCGCATGGTTTCTTGGATGAATTTTAATTTCGTTCATGTGATATTAATTTTGAAAATTAATGTGGTTAATGGAAATTGGTTCGGGTAATTTTGGCACAATTACTCGGATGGCTAAATTGGACCCATGGTTTCCCAATTCCAGTGGGAGCAGTTGGACTGCCTGGGCTGGAGGCCCAAAGCCCGTTAAGGGTTAGAACCATGGTGGGCCAAAATTGGCGATTTCCTAATAATGGCTTAGACATAATTTAAATGGGCTTAAATCATGCATTATGACATGCTTTTGAATTGTATGTATTGGATGCATATGAATGGTTGAATGAATGTATGATTGGATGCTATTGGGCCTTTTACGAGAGGGGTTGTATTTTTCTTTTTGGGTAAATACGGCCTGCGTGTCATCTTTTTTCTTTTTAATGTAATTTTATTTTATTTAAATTAAATATTATAAAATTTGTAAAAGAAGAAGCCCATGGAGTGGTGAGCCCAAATTGGAGGTGCAAGCCCAGAAGGAGAAGATGAAGGCCCGCCTAATATCTGTTTCTAGTATAGGTTTACTAGAATAATATTAGGATGTAACATAGGCCCATAGCAGTCCATTTTAATTTTATTTAATCATGTTTTATATTCATTTGCATGTATGAATGTATGTTCCAATAGCTCATTCACCCGCTTTATGTATGTAAGCCGTTATAATTGAATCTAATAACCAAACGGAATTACTAAGTCGCTTAAAAGTGCTTCCCTCATTCAAAACCGAATCGAAGTGGGAATAGGCCAGTTGTAGACCATGCCCTCGCAGGATGCACTGGAGTATTGTCACTTTGTATTGGGTTAGAGTATGGGATACTCTAACACTTGGATGGAGGTTTTGACTTAGCGTCGGTAGTAGGATTCTCCTGGCTCTAAGCACAGATGGGTAAGTGCCAACAAGCCCATCAAACCGAGAGTCCCTAGGTTGGGATTGGACGGCGTTCCTACCTAAATAATTAAGGTGTAGTTGTACCAAACCCTCGTTTGGCTATAT
The DNA here is from genome assembly GCA_039660915.1 of Euphorbia tirucalli. Lineage (NCBI taxonomy): Eukaryota > Viridiplantae > Streptophyta > Magnoliopsida > Malpighiales > Euphorbiaceae > Euphorbia > Euphorbia tirucalli. The sequence continues at coordinate 23,580,423 of CM077639.1, forward strand.
CTTAATGAAATATGGATCTCGGCCCATGAGCCCAACAACTCGGTTTAAATTAATAACTTGATTCATTATTAATTTTATATGGGAAGAACAATGCAAAACCCTTTATTAACACTCTCAATGTTTTTCTGTGTAGAAACACCCAAATGGCAAACACAAATACCTTATCACTGCGATCCATTCTTGAAAAGGACAAGCTTTCTGGTCCTAACTTTTTAGACTGGTCTAGGAACTTGAGGATAGTTCTAAGACAAGGGTCAAAAGAGTATGTGCTGGAAAGGCCTGTGCCGGCTGCGCCTCAGGGACGTAATCCACCAGCTGCCCAGCTGGAGGAATACGAGGCGCACGTCAAGGACAACTGGGATGTGACATGCCTTATGTTGGCTTGCATGGTCCCTGAACTGCAAAAGTAGTTTATGGACCACCAAGCCTATGCTATGATAACAACTCTTAATGAGATGTTTCAAGAGCAAGCTCGTCAGGAAAGGTACCTGACCAATAAGGCATTCCACTCTTGTAAGATGGGGGCCGGGACATCTGTGAGTGCACACGTGCTCAAGATGAAGGGCTATTTGGATACTTTGGCCCGTCTCGGATCGCCTATCTCTCAAGAGCTGGCGGTGGACACAATCCTCGCGTCCTTGCCGGATTCTTATGATCAGTTCATCCTCAACTACAATATGCAAGGGATGAACTCAGTGAGCTGCATGGAATGCTCAAGCTTACTGAGCAGTCGATCAAGAAGACTCCGCCGGTGCTGCTGGTTAACAAGGGGAACCCTCCTCTTGCTAAGGGTAAGGCCAAGGCTAAAAAGGCCAAAGCCAAGAAGGCCAAGGCCCAATCCAAGGCCCAGCACAAGGCAGGTCCTGATGATGTCTGTTTTGGGTGTAGACAGGCGGGTCATTGGAAGAGATCGTGTCCCAGGCTGATGGGAGAGCAAAGAAGGGGCCAAGGTGCGTCCTCTTCAGGTATTTATGTTATAGATATTAACCTTACTGTTTCGACATCCTGGGTATTGGATACTGGATGTGGTTCTCACATTTGTTGCAATGTGCAAGGACTTAAGAACAGAAGGTTGCTGGGGTCGGGAGAGGTGGACTTGCAGGTCGGGAATGGAGCAAGGGTTGCTACCATAGAGATCGGCGAATACCACCTAATGATGCCCAATGGATTGGTTTTAATTTTAGAACATTGTTACTTTGTACTTGCTATGTGCAGGAATATTATCTCTGTATCAATGTTGGATATTTCTGGATTTAATTTCACTATTTTAAATGGTCGAATTTCTATATCTAGAGAGGGATTATTTTATGGAGACGCTCTATTAAATAATGGCCTGTATATCCTGGACTTAAATGAAACCAATCATATCTATAACATAAACACGAAAAGGGTTAAGCCCAACGAACTTAATCCTGTCTACCTATGGCATTGTCGTCTTGGCCATATAAACGAGAAGCGCATTGCTAGGCTTCACAAAGCTAGGGTCCTAGGGTCATTTGACTTGGAGTCAATCGATACATGCGAATCATGTTTAAGAGGCAAGATGACAAAGGCGCCTTTTAGCAAAAAGGCTGAAAGGGCCACTGGCTTATTGGACCTAATACATTCAGATGTATGTGGACCTATGAGCGCAGCGACCAGAGGTGGGCATCTGTACTTCGTCACGTTCACAGATGATTTCAGCAGATATGGTTATGTCTATCTGATGAAACACAAGTCCGAGACCCTTGATAGGTTCAAGGAATTTAGGAACGAGGTACAGAACCAGCTAGGCAAGAATATCAAAGCCCTTTGGTCGGATCGAGGCGGTGAATATATGAGCCTAGAGTTTGACTCATACTTGAGAGAGCATGGAATAGTTCCATAGCTCACTCCTCTTGGAACACCGCAATGGAATGGGGTGTCCGAACGGAGGAATAGGACCTTGTTGGACATGGTCCGCTCAATGATGAATCAAGCATCTCTCCCAATTAGTTTCTGGGGACACACCCTCGAGACAGCAGCTCTCATCTTAAATAATACACCGACTAAGGCTGTGGAAAAGACCCCATATCAGATATGGACGGGCAAGGAGCCCAATGTGTCTTTCCTAAGGATTTGGGGATGCGAAGCACGTGTCAAGAAATTGACTAGTGGCAAGCTGGAGCCCAAAACGGACAAATGCCTGTTTGTGGGCTACCCTAGGGAAACCAAAGGGTATTACTTCTACAACCCCGCCGAGAACAAGGTGTTCGTGGCAAGGAAGGGGGTCTTTCTGGAAAAGGAGTTCCTTTCCAAGAAAGATAGTGGGAGCAACGTTGAACTCAGGGAAGTTTAAGGTCCACAAGCTCCTGAAGAGGATAACTCGGAGAGGCCCAGGTGGTGCTTCCACAAGTGGAAGCACCGACCCAGGCCATACAAGAACCTAGGAGGTCTGGTAGGGATCGTCGAGAACCGGAGAGGTATGGTTTCCTCGTCACCGATGATCAAACTCTTCTCATCTGGGATGAAGAAGAACCCAAAACCTACCAGGAGGCTATGGCTAGCCCACAGTCTGCAAATTGGCATAAAGCCATGGAGGCAGAGATGCAATCTATGTACGATAATCAAGTTTGGAACTTGGTTGATCCACCTCCGGGTGCTAAGGTAATAGGTTGCAAGTGGTGCTATAAGCTGAAAGCCGATAATACCTTCAAGGGGCGTCTGGTTGCGAAAGGTTTCAGACAAGTCCATGGAATAGACTATGATGAAACTTTCTCACCAGTAGCCATGCTCAAGTCCATCAGGATACTGCTGGCCATAGCCGCATGGTATGACTATGAGGTATGGCAGATGGATGTCAAAACCGCTTTCCTTAATGGGAAGCTACTTGAGGATGTGTACATGACACAACCTGAGGGTTTTGTCGATCCTAAGTATCCGGGAAGAGTATGCAAACTTCAGAGGTCCATTTATGGACTGAAGCAAGCATCCCGTAGTTGGAATCTAAGATTCAATGAAGCTATAAAGGAATATGGCTTCATACAGAATCTAGATGAGCCTTGTGTGTATAAGAGGACTAGTGGGAGCATTGTCACATTTTTGGTACTTTATGTAGACGACATCCTACTCATTGGAAGCGACATACCTACACTGCAAGGGGTAAAGCAGTGGCTGAGTAAGTGCTTCGCAATGAAGGACTTAGGCGAAGCTGAGATGATCCTAGGGATCAGGATCTATAGGGATAGATCAAATCGGCTTCTGGGCCTAAGTCAGACTTCGTACATTGACAAAGTTCTGAAAAGATTCAGCATGGACCGGGCCAAGAAAGGTTTCTTGCCAATGGGCCATGGGCTGAAACTTAGTAAGAAGAACTGTCCTAAAACAAGAAAGGACAGGGAGAACATGAAATTGGTTCCATATGCTTCGGCTATTGGATCAATCATGTACTCCATGTTATGTACAAGACCTGATGTCACCTTTGCACTGAGTATGACGAGCCGATACCAGCAGGATCCCGGGGAGGATCACTGGAAAGCTGTCAAGGCGATCCTCAAGTACCTTAACCGGACTAAGGATAGCTTCTTGGTGTATAGTGGTCAGGAAGTGCTATCAGTTACTGGGTATACTGATGGGAGCTTCCAGACAGACCAAGATGAGTACCAATCGCAGTCAGGGTATGTATTCTTGCTGAATGGTGGTGCTGTAAGCTGGAGGAGCTCAAAGCAGCCAACCATAGCGGACTCTACAACAGAAGCTGAGTACATCGCTGCGTGTGATGCAGCTAAGAAAGCTGTGTGGATGAAGAAGTTTATCACTGAGTTGGGAGTAGTGCCAACTATCCAGGACCCAGTCGATATCTTCTGTGACAACAATGGGGCCGTCGCACAAGCTAAGGAGCCCCGGTCACACAAGAACACAAAGCACGTGCTTAGAAAGTTTCACCTCATACGAGAAATCGCGGAGAGAGGTGACATTGCATTGCACAGAGTGGACACCGAGGATAATGTCGCAGATCCATTGACCAAGGTGCTGGCCCAGCCCAAGCACGAGGGTCATACTAGATCTATAGGGATTAGGCCCATGCCTAGTTGGAACTAGTGCAAGTGGGAGATTGTTGGAAATGCCCTGGTCCCGAGGCATTGGTCTTTGTATTTGTACTATACATTTATTGGATTTATGTGTTGTACTCATTTGTGTTATTAATAAAGGCATCAATTCATTTATTATATCTATCTTGGGCAATATATTAAATGAAGTATCCAATGGACATATCTATATCCATGACTACAAGTGTCATGAACTTAGCAGTAAGACAATGGATAGGGTAAACGATATGACCATAAATAGATCCGTAGTCTGTTCCAGTCATGGGAATGAATGGAACAATAGACTATCATTAACCTGGTTGTATGGCGGTGTCTTACCGGTCATTGGACATGGAATGTCAACCTAGTTAATGGGTACATGCATGGAAGCATGGTACTGGATAGATCCACTAAACGAGTAATCCATATGGTATGGTATCACAATGGATTCTCGTGTAGTACTTGTATGGATCCTTTGACCTGACCATATGATGGTGTTACATGTGAAGTCGCATACTTAGGGGTACGCCTAAAGGGCCTATAATAGGGTGCCAAGTATGGGTGCTTTCGGGTATGTCATTGAACATGGTAATACTATGGATATGCAGAAGGGATTTGTCACTCAGTAACCAACTGAGAAGATATCACCGGCCACTTAATGAATGTGACTAATAAGAGTGTGGCCACACCCAAACGAGTTGGAACTTGTTTGTGAGCATCAGTACATTCGGGATCAAGTTAATGTCCGGACACAAAAGAGGGTGATCAATCCATGCCTCTGTGTTGGATACCGATATCAATGACATGGGATGTACAAGTTTAAACTACAGGGTTATGATATCAGTTAGATTGCCATCTCCATCTTAATTGGGGGCTGCAGTGGCTTGTTAGAGCCCAACTGCAGTCTGCGGGCCAAAGGCCCGCTGCCAACATAAAGATGGGCCCACGGGATCGTACACATAGAACGATAGAATGCAGACTTAAGGAATCACATGTATACTTGGAGTATACACAATGGAGGGAGAAGTGTGTATATATTAATTATATTACAAAGATCAATTGGATTGGTCATAATAATAAAATTAATATATTCAATTGGCTCTTCATAATTAATTGGATTAATTATGAAATTATTTCCTAGGTGGAAATATTCATATGTATGGGTTTACATATGATTTTATTTTGTGTAGATTTAATTTTAATTTGATGGATTAAATTAATTGTCAAACTAATTTTAATTTAGATGTAAATAATATATTACTTGGAGTAATATATTAAATACATTGGTGTATTGAAATTGGGCTTGAAATTAATTTAAACTAGAATAATTAAAATTAGACTGGGCCTAAATTAAAACATGGAAGCCCGCACAGAATAGACAGGAGCCAAGATGGGCCTGAATTCCCCTAAGGAATTCGGCCAACCCTAGGTATAAATACCTAGGGTTAGAAATTTCGGCCATGACAAGCATTGAGCCTCCTAGCCGAAATTTTCCTAGCCCTCTTCTCTCTATTGTTTTGTTTTTCCGACGCTAGCACGGGTTGCATTCGTTAAGCGTTCGTGTACGTGAGAGTGGAGGGATTCTACATTGAATTCTGCAGTCATCATCCATCTCTAGAAAGAGATTTTTCTGGTAAGAAATTTAATCCCTTTCTATTTAATTTTAAGTTTTTCAATTTCCACTTCAATTGCTCTTGGGACTGGATTTGAGGAAATCACCGTGTTCTTCCGCTTTTATCGGGTGATTCCGGTGACAAATCCCAACATTTTATACATATATAAATAATTTTTAATTATTTATAATTAGTTTGGTTCGGTTAGGCTTTTCCATCAAAAACCAAAACCAAACCGAAAACTAAACTATCACATTTTTAAAAACCAAAACCAAAACAAACTAACTTTAGTTCGGTTTTGTTTGGTTTTTTCCACTCGGTTTCGGTTTGGTTTTCGGGTTGCGATTTTGTTTTGCTCACCCCTAAGCGAAGTAGTTATTAGGGTTTAGTAAGGGTAATTATGCACTTAAATAGAGCACCGATAGCTAATCATATATAGGATTCATAACCGTCCCATCATCACGTCTGCAAAAACTATCACACGTCAACTCAACCATCTCTTTTCTATCTCCTCACGTGGCATGAGTAGTTTAGATTAAATAGAACCAAATCAGTGTTGAATCATCATTTTTCCCCTTATCTCTTCCTTAAGCTAAAAATTCCAATTTTTCTTCAAACCCTAGCCACACCAACCATAGGAAAATGCCAACAAAAGCGAAAAACAACTGAGGAATCAACTCCTCCTCTGTCATCCTTAAAACCTAGACTTGCTTCCTTTTCATCCCACAGAGATTAATTACACTTTACTCAAACTCCGGGTCCTTGATTGACAATATTTTTCCAAAAGCAAACCCTTTAGTGATTGGATTAAGAACTTCAAATGGAAAACCTTTCTCAATCTCTAATGTCCAGCCTATGAAGAACTGGTGCAAGAATTTTATACAAACTTGCAAGTCTCACTTAAAAGTGAAGATATCCTGATCACTATTGTGTGCAACAAGCAAGTGACCATCTCCCTTCAACTCCTATCAGAACTGTTGGAATTCCCCCAAGAAGATGCTAAGTTGAGAAATCCTAGAGATGTATCAAAGATAGTGAATTTTCCAAAGTCATACCTTTATCCACCCAATGTCACTGGTGAGCTCTATGCTACTAAAGTGAGTAAGGAACCTTGAATTCTTCTTCACTTATAGGTTGCCTTCATCATTCCTAAAAAATTCAGTACCAACTCCATAAATCACTTTGAAGCACATTCTAACTTCTCAACCTTTAAAACTCCCAATGTTGAACATCCACCATATGAGAAAAGAATAATAAGCTCTTGTTTATGGTCTTTGATCATAATCTTTTTAAATGACTTTCAAGTTCAGCCCACTAAGCACAATCTTTTTGAATCACCTTCAAGTTGGCCCATTAAGGAAATGAAAGCCAAATACAACAAGTATGGACAAACTTGGCTGGTAGAAAGAATCCAAAGATGAAAGTGTGCAAAAATCATCTTCTGAAGTTGAGGCTACTGATAATACCAAAAGTGTTGATGTTGATAATACTATCTGGACACGATCAAGAACTACTACCAAGGGAGTTGAAATTAAAAGCAATATTTAGCCATCCAAATCTCAATCTGTCCCTAAAATGAGTAAAAAGCCCAAGGAAAGTGTCCTCGTGTTGTTTATTTTGAATTTGACTTCTCTGTTAAAAGAAAGTGATCCCCTCTTCCCAATATTGATATAAGCCAATATGAGTTTGCCAAACCTTCACAAAGCAACTGTTGAGGAAATTCCAGATGTTGAGGAAATTTCGGATGCTAAGGAAGAAGTGGTCAGTTCACCCAAACATGTTCAACTTGAAGTACCTTGTATCGATCAAGGTACTCAAGCCAAAGAAATATTTGAGCTTTTCAATCCCACCAAGCCCAATATTGAGTTTTTGCCTTTTGATGTTAACCATGTTAAGGTAAGAACTTCCAATCCTTTTTCATTCTCCCTTAGAGAAACTTGGGCCATTCTTAATGAATTAGCTCAAGTTAAAGCCACTCTTCACCATATAGCAGCCAATTAGGCTAGGTTTTCTAATTTTGCTTTTGTTGAAAAATTAGCATCTGTTCAGTTAGGTCTTCTATCGAATATGACTGATCTTGAAGCCCACATCAAAACCATACCTAACAATGAAAACTTAGCTTAAGTCATCACTACAAAGCTAACTCCCGAGTTCACAAAATTAGCAAATATGGTTTACGAGTCTACTGACATGTTTGGTTCTCGAGTATCAAGCTTAGGAAACCTTCTTAATCTTGTTGTCAATCATCCCTCTGTGTACACTGAATAATTCAACACTACAGTCCAAATGCTTTCTACTTCAGTTCTTGTATTGAGAAAATTGACAAGGATTCTAAGGTCTTATCTTCTACTTTATTGAGTCTTGCCCTATCTCAAGCCAACACTGTATGTAAAAACACCTTCTAGGTCAATAAAGCCTTGCACATGCTTATCTCTAAAATGATTCATGTTGGGAATATTAGTCCCTCTAGCTTGGCTGTTTGGAAGAAGATTAGCCTTGAGAGTGTCTAGAATCTAACCAGTTTTGAGAACATTGTTCAAATGTAGAATCAAAGAGCATTTCCACCTGTCATACAATTTAACCCCACATCTGTAATCCCTTCTGATAATATCTCTGTTACACTTATTCCTAAGATTCTTCCCACTAATCCTGCTGCTGACAAAAAGGGGGAGAAAACTTCAACAGAGCAACCATCATCAAAGAAATCTAAAAAGGCAAAATCCGGTGATGACAAGCACCCTTCTTCAGCAGATGCAGAAAGTACTATTGACAAATCTAAGTCCTCTTAAGAGTGTACTAGGATTTTTTGTAATCTTTTATCTGTTTCTTTTCAAGATCTTATCAATTATTCTTTTAGTTGGTAGTTTGCATGTTAGAAGTTTCTAATTTCTTATTTCATGTATTTGCTGTTGATAGCAAATAATCTATCCTTATTAAGTAGTTCTTTCTTCTGTTGATATCTTTTTAACTCTACTGAATTATCTTAGTATAGGATAGTTATAGGCATGCATGTTTTATGGGGGAGTCTAGTCTTTTTGTCGAAGAAAGTTTTTGTCATCATCAAAATGGGGGTGATTGTTGAAGTCCTACTGATGATGGTTAGATGACAAAATACTTAAAAAAATAAAATAAACAAATTAGAAATTATGATTAGAGACAAGTCTAAAATTTATTTATGTGATGGCAATGTATTAAAGAAAGATATTTATTAACATCATGACTCGTGCTCTAAATATTATTGAATTCAAAAAGTGCAAAAAGTAGTTTTTACTATTATTGGAAAAAGGTAATTAGTTTCAAGGATTTCTAAGTCTCCAAGTTTTGGGAAAATCAAAGGAGCTTACGCGCGCTCACCAAGAAGACTATTAGCATCGAAATGAAAGGTCTTTACTAATTTTGGTATATTATCAGTTTCTCACTCAATAATGAAAAACTTCTTTTCCAAAAAAGGAAATTGATCAATGTTCTACTAGATATCGTGTTTTAGCAACACCAACTAAATCAAAGGACTTCTGTTAGTAGTCAGAATAGTCCCAAATGGTCATTACGTAAAATGGAAATCTTGAAAAATGAATCAAATGGCCAGATTTCATCTCTAATGACCAAATCTCATATCTAAATGGCCATATGGCATCTCCAACGTCGATATTCTTCATCTAGCCTATAAATTGAGCTTGGAACTCATTGAGGAACTAACGAAGCAATTGAGAAGAAAGCATCTTAAGAGAAAAGAGAGCTTAACATTGTTGTATTCTTTGAAAAGAGAGCTTAACATTGTTGTATTCTTTATTTAAGGTATAAAAAATCTCTCATCCAAAACTCAGTGTGTTGGGAGCTACTTAGGAAAAGTAGTAAAGCTTAATGTGTATCTAAACTTGTAAGGAGGGTATTTAACAAGTGAGAGATAACATTAAGTTGTAAGGAGTGTTGAATTCTACTCATTGAAAGAAATTCATAATGGATTGAAAATTCTCAAGAGAGGGTAACTTTGGGAGAGAAGTAGGCAAGGAGGCCAAACCTGTATAAATCTGTTGTGTTTGATCTTTTAACTCTACTCTTTACTTACTACTTTCAATACTTGAATATTGCTTCCGAAAATTGTCCATAAAATATTGTGCTTGATTGTGTAAGTAAAATCACTGTTGGAAGATTGACTGAAGAGAGTATTAGTTAATACTTCTAGTCAAAAATCCAATATTGAATTGCTTAATCTTATATTAATCGATTGATAATTCATGAATACTGAAAATTTTGCTGTTGAAAATATTACTTATCCTTCTGTTGAAAAAATTGTGATTATGATATTTCTACATCTAGCTTTGTAATCTCTCTGTTGATAATTGTGACTTATTAAATTATCTTATGAAATAGAAATTAAATAGTCAGTTATTCAACAGATAATATTATGGTATTGTTGTTGTGTGCTATTAAATTGCAACTTGTCTATTATCAACACATGAAAAGTCTCATTAAATAAGAAATTTTTAAAAGACCTAATTCACCTTCCCCTCTTGTGATATAGCCTGTGGGACCAACAAAATTCCTTACATTTCAAATCATAAAAAAAAGCGATAAATAATGAAAAAGGAAATTTGGCTCAAGACGTTGGAAAATCTCTAGCTCTGGTGGAAAAAGCTCCATTCACATAGATAATAGGATTTTTAATGACCTTTTAACTAAGAAAAGGCATATATGTACAAGCCTAATTACACATATAAAGTGAAACCTGAATTCGTACCTAGGGATAATCTGATGAGTGAAAATATTACCAAGTAATTTAGCAAGAATTCAGCATTTAATTGATTGAAATTCTATTGAGAATTGAGAAATCATGACTAATAGTGAGCTTTTCCAGGTCTTAGGCCTCTTTCAGAAAGATCGCTTAAATTGGAAAGTCTCAGAGTGAAGAAGAAGAAGAGGAAGATGAAGCAGGCTGCGGCATGGATGGGCTGGATTTGAAAGAGAAAGGCGTGGCCCAAGAGGAGTAGGAGATATTTTGTTTTTGGAAATTCCTTTGATGTCCTTAGCTTCTCGAAGAAGCTAATGGATTATGTGGTTGTAAATTTTTTAACAATAGTTTATTTGGTACTTGCTTCATGGATTTGTGCACCTTATGACCTTTAGATCTTACTTTTTGGGGACTATAAATACTCTACTATTTGGGGTAAGGGAGAAGCATTGAATGCTCTCAACTACTTGTTAATTTGAATTAATTTTAGTTTGCAATTATATTGTTTCTTTGAAAGTCTTATATTTGGAAAATCTCGTTTTTATTGTTATTATGTGCTGCCAGTAGGTTTCCTAACAAGCTGAAACCAGCTTAGGCTGGTGGTCTTAGGAAAGCTTTTTCTGTTTTTATTATGAATATTATGTTTTGATGATTGTGTGGTGAAGTGCTTAAATTTAATATGGGAAAGGGCCCTCTTATATACTTAGTATTCCTGGTGAGACCGAGAGGAGATTTAGGAGTATGAAAAATCACACACACACACTTTCCATGAGACCGACAGAAGATTGGGAGTGTGCTAAGGGCTACTTGATGTGGAATGCTTGCTGGTTTTAATAAATGATTTCCTATGCTAAGTGAGGTTGAGAGATAAGCTTAGTTGTGGGTCATAGATCCAAGTGAGGTCGAAAGATAAGCTTAGTGAATAGAGAGCAAGAAACCTTAGATCTACTTTCCCTAATATATTCATAGTAAATTCTAGAGAAAGATATTTTGAGATTGCCTGTTTAGCTGGAGAAAGCCTGTGTTTTTACTATTATTATTTTAATCTATTCTGTTCCTAGCAATCTTTCTTATACTGCCTTGCATGTTTTCTGTTTTCAGCATATATAAATTCCTTGTGCTAATTTAACTGGAAAACCTTTAGATCTGGTGAATTACTAGGAATTTTTAGAATTCCCCTTACTTCCTGTGAATACGACACTTGTCTTGCCCATTTCTACAACTGACCTAGTATACTTACTAGTGCATAATCTTAAGGCAACACAATCCATTAAAGCCAGTAATTAACCTTGCAGCTTTCCTCAATTTAATTAGATTGCAAAAAGCACCCATCTGAAAGAATAATGAACGGATAACCATGATAAACTTTATAGTTGAATCTGGTAGTTACACTTTTGATGGTGCCTACGGATTTTGCAAAGCGACTATGGTAAGCAATGCTCAAAAGTATTGATAAATGCTAATTACACATACCTTCATAAAAGATGAAATTGAAAAGGAAGTATTAACATTTGCAGTGTTAGCCATAGTGGTATTTGCTTTAAAGAGATTTATGTAGTTCTCATTATTAATATAATCATTAGAAAAATAATAATCTTTCATGCTTTAATGAAACTACAAATTTGTTACATGTGTTATTTTATAACTTGCTAGTGTATTTCAAAAGTACTATTACCATCTTGATATGGCATCTAAAAATCACACATTATAAATATTTTGTTGCTAAACTTTTAGAGCCATGGTCTGAAGTAGCTAAAACAACCTTTAACCTTCTATTAAATGAAAGAAGTAGTAAATAATTTAGGAGGGAGAACTGAGGCAGTTGGTATCCAATGAGAAAAGCATACACTGATCAAGGAAACTACTTAAGATATTAAATTAAGATCCTCAAATGCAAAGCAAGCAATACCAAATGTTGGAAAACATTGAACAAATTACATAAACTAGTCCAGCAAAGGCTGAAGGGAGAAAAGGTTAAATGAAACAGAAAAAGTAAATTTTTTTTTAGAATATAAATAGAAAAATAAATTAGCAAAATAGAAAAAAGTAATTTAGTTGATGACTCTACCTTAAAAAAAATATCATAAATGTTGACTAAAGCAAAAATATCATAAATAACTTTATTTTATCAAGTTATTAAGTTCGATTGAGTTAGTAAGTAAAAACTCAAATAAACAAATATCGAGAAAATTTCTATTGACGAAAAATCAAAACCGTCTTTAATTTTAAAATAAACACCAACTTTTTTTTTCAAAATTGTAGCTAAAATATTCAAAAATGCCAACAAAAAATTAAAAGTATCATTAAGTGATAACATAAGTCGAAAAAAATAAAAAAAGGGGATTTTATAAAAATACGTACATTTTGGCACAGTATAAGACTTTTACATGAAACAGCAAAATTTGCATAAATACGTTAAAAACCTTTCAAAATTTCCAAAATACGTGAATCAAACATTCCTATTTTTGTGTGATTTCTTCAACAATAAACAACACAACAAAGAATCATAATCTCCAAAATACCTCTATCACCAATCACGAAATCTCTAAACGAAAGAATCGCAAAAATCGCTGAAATCTCAAAAAAGCGCAAAGCTTGCTCTAACAGTTTTACAAAGGTATAAACAATGTATAAATAAGGTATAACCAATATACCAGAAGGTGTAACTAGAGTATAATTAGTGTATCAGAAGGTATAACTAAGTTATAATTAGTGTATCAGTGTATCAGTAAGTATAACTAAGGTATAATCAGTGTATCGGTATGTATAACTAAGGTATAATCAGTGTATTAGAATGTATAACTAAGGTCTAATCAGTGTATCAAAAAGTATAATCAAAGTAGCAGATGGTATAATCAATACATAAACAAGGACCAACAGTTTTACAAAGGTATAACAAATGTATAACTAAGGTATAATCACTGTATCACAAGGTATAACTAAGATATAATCAGTGTATTAGTGAGTATAAAAAAAGGCATAATCAAAATATCAGAAGGTATAATCAATGTATAAACAAGGTCTAACAATTTTAAAAAGGTTTAAACAATGTATAACTAAGGTATCGGAAGGTATAACTAAGGTATAATCAGAGTATCAATAAGTATAAACAAGGTCCAATCAATGTATCAAACTATAAAAAAAACTATAATCAAAGTATCAGAGGTATACACAAAGTATAGACAAGGTATATTTACCAAACACCAGAATAACAAAAAAAAAATATGAAAAACAAAGTATCACAAACATATATTCAAGGTATTCAAAAAGCTATAATCCAGTATATGCTCTTATTTTTACAAGGTATATGAAAGAAAAAACATAAATAAGAACAACCAAACAAACACAAAAGCTTACTAAAGGCTTTTTTAATAACTTCCTCTCGAACTTCTTCTTTATCCACAATATTCTTACTGCCATCCTTTGTCTTGCCCTTAAAAACACTAAGGAACTTCTTAACAGAAACACTATTAGCCCTCTAAGAATTGGATTTTTTAGAACCCTTCACCATTGTATGAAATAGAAACTCGACAATGAAAAACACTAATACTGCTAAAAATGTTAACCGCAAAAATGGAGAAAACAAAAATATAAACAAAGCAAACAAACAAAAAAAACACCAAAAACCATAAAATGAAAGAACAAAGAAACACAGAAAACCAAAAAACACCTAATCAACTTTCAAACGCAGAAAATGACAAGGAAATTGCACTGGAGAACAAATATATAAACTAAACAAAAGTCGAACTCAAGAAAAAATATGGATTGTAGAGAAGAAAATGATGATCAACAACAAATAAATGAAGAAGTAATGTTGAGAGCAAAAACTCACAAAGGAGTACGTGAATACAAAAAGATAAAAAAAATTAAAAAAAAACATAAAGAAGAAAAATGTAAGCGCAAACCATTAAAAAAACGTATAAATATCAAAACATAAAGCCGAAAACAAAACCCAAAAATAAGGTATTTCTAAACAAGCCAAATTTATAGATATGAGGACAAAAACAAAAAGTGTCTTCCAATAAAAAAAATATCGAGACACTTTTTATCGACATAAAATCTTAACTGTCTTTAACCATAAAAAATGTCATCATTTTTCTCAAAATGTAGCTAAATTTATAAAAAAAAAAAAAAAATGCGAACAAATATTTAATAGCATCATTAAGTAATGATTTAGTCGAAACAAATAAAAAAATTGTAGCCAAATTTGTAGATGTGAGGACAAAAAAAAATCTTTAAACTAAATAATATCGATGCACTTTCTACAGATGCAAAATCTAAACCGTTTTTAATGTTTAAAAAATGTCGATGCTTTTGTCAAAATCATAGCTAAAATTTAAAATAAATGTCATTAAATAATTAAAAGCGTCATTGAGTGATGATTTAAGTCAACACAAATAAAAAAAATGTAGCCAAATTCATGATATAAAGACAAAGACAAAAATTTTTTCAAATTGAAAAATATTGAGATACTTTTTATAAATGCAAAATCTAAATTGTTTTTAACTTAAAAAATGCCGATATCTTTTCTTTTTAAAAAAGCATTGCTAAATTTTAAAAAATACAAACAAATATATGAAAGTATCATAAGTGATGATAAACCTGACACAAAATGAAATAATGTGGGTATAATGGAGACACATTTCATTTGTGCCTCCAAAAAATCTTTGCAATCAATCTCTTTTTTTTCTCTCTCTTCTTTTAAATTCAAATTAATAACTTAGGCAAGTTATTCGATGTCTATTCTTTTCTATTTTGAAGAGGTTTGGATTATTCATATATGAACAATAATTCAACCCAGCCACTAATACCAACGATTGGACAATTTGGGTCAAGTTTTATATCCTTAGAACATCAAGTAGCTATTCAAAATAGGATTGGGAGAAGGTGTATTTACCAACATGGCTATGGTTGTGTTACAAAATATCTCAAACACACACACAAAAAATAATAATAATAACACATTGGCAATCCCAATCTACCATTATTATTAATCTTTACATACTGAAACAATATCTTACCTACCAACCGATACTTCTTATGGGCTCCACCAAAACTTTAAATCTCATTCATCTATATATATATATATATATATATATATATATATATATATATATATATATATATATATATATATATATATATATATATATCTATGATATAATTTACTTATCTAATTTATACCATCTTATATTTTGTTCCGTAACATTATGGTCTCCTTAATTTTATATATTGTTATATTTCTTCTACATATGACGTTGCTCTTAAAGAGACCCTTTAATAATGTCATTTTTTTTAATGCAATCATAACTTTGAAGGATAAGAAAAATATCTCATAATGATTAAAAGTGCATATTTTGTAATAGAGCGATAGAGGACCTTACGAAATAAACGGAACAAAGCTAATTTTATCTACAAATATACGCCATGTCAGCAATTTTGAAAGAAAAGACACACTAAAAATGGACAGAGTTCATAATATGACAAAAGTCAAATAAGAAATATAAAAATTAGATAAATAAAACATTGGGAAATAAATAATTAGATAAATAAAACATTTGCTTAATTAATATGATTTTCTTTTTCTATCTAAAGTGGTGCAACAGAAAAAGTTTTCAAAAGTTTTGAAATTATTTGTAATAGAAAAAATTATTTATTTAATATAAAAATTAAATAATAAATAAATAATCACAAAATTTATTTTTATATAGATTTACTATTCAATGAATTTCACAAACCATTTAAATATTTAACAAATAAATTTCATTCAAAATTTTAGAGTTCCAAATAAATAAAATATAAAATTCAACAGATAATTTATAAAATTTTAGTTTAATTTCATTTTTTTTTATACTGGATTCGTATCGTCTAATTAGAATTAAATAATAATAAACACCCCAAAATTCCTAGCGTTTACCATCACTAAGGGAGTAGTATTCGATTAAGATTTTTATAAACTTTTTTTTAGTGAATGACTTTTATAGACTTTAATGACTTTCAGTGACTTTTAATATCTTGCAGAGAATTTTTAAAAGTATTAATGACTTTTAAAAAGTTTATATCATTCAGTTTTATAGACTTTTAAAGACTTTTAAAAACTTTTATAGGCTTATTAGAAAATACCAATAATATCCATGTGTGCAATAATAATACACCACATAAATGACAACAACAAACGCCAAACATAAAATATGAAATAGTAACAGAAAAATTGAGTAGTAATGTTAATTAAAAAATTGTAATTTGGCTATAAAATTTCTAATATTCATCATCATTCATATGTTCAACATTATTCTACATGTCAGTAGCAATTCTAGCTCTCATTCATTAGCATCATTTCTTTGTTGCTCTTGTGTTCCAACAAATGGTTCAAAATCTTCTTCTTCATTAATTGACATTGGTGTAGATGACCTCAGTGAGTCTGTAAAACAGAAATCCAAATTACAAGAGCTCTAATAAGCAGCTCTAAACCAAAAAGGCTAGTTAAACTCTTTATGAAGGATATGAACAAACCACAAGCAGAAACCTCAATATTCATTCTACACCAAAGCTTATGAAATCGATAAAGTTAAGAAGTCCTTCAAACATCTAAACCAACATATAAATTCATGACTAATTAAGAATAATATTTCATTGATACTACAGGATCTTCTTGTATTTGGAATCCTTCATATGCTATTTCCTTTTTTCTAATAGAAAAAAAAAAACATAATATGATATCAATCCCTAGCATACTACAATTGTTCACATTCCAATTGTTATTGTATAAAAATCACATTGATGTAAAAGAGCAGGAATTTTATTTCACATTCATTTCAAAAGCATTTGTGAAATAAATGTTCACTGCTAGTAACTCAAAGCAAAAGTACCGAGCATGATGTCATTGACTCAAGCTGCTGCCCCTTTTAAGTTTATTTTCTTCGACTAATACAATAGCAATGGGATTTGAACTACAAAAAAAATTATCCTAATTCTTAATGAACAAAAAAATAAGAACTCAATAATCAGAAAAGCTATGTTGCTCATCAAAACTACTTAATTTAATGAAAATCCAATTGTGAACCGTTAATTATCTCCCAAAACAGACCCTTGTTCACTTCCTCAACTTCTACGTTAGTTAACAGAAATTTCATAAACACCCTAAAAATACCAAAAATTCAATATATCCACAATCCAAACAGAATCAATAATTCAAACAGAATTTGACCACAAGTACACAATTAATCAAAACCCAACAAAATCAAAAGAAACAAAAATTCAATCAAGTAAACCATAAATTAGGAAAAAGAAAAACCTAACCTAATAGAATCAAGTAAAAACCATGAATACCCAACAATCAAGAAACTAGGGGATGTCTTTTTTTTTTTTTAAAAAAAAAAGGAACTAAGGGATGGAAAGTAAAAACTAACCTAATTGAAGAAGCAACAATGGACTAGAGGTGAAGGTGAATCGGAACGGCGATGTCTGTGGCGGTCCGGCAGAAAAGATGTAGCGGGTGGTCGGCAGGGCAAAGAGCGAAAGATGAGAGTTAAGAGGGGTGTATCCTGATGGTAAAGAATGGAGTAGGTGTTTTCTTCTAATTAATTAAAAGTCTTTAAAAGTCTTGTGTATAGATGCAAGACTTTTTTTCCAACTATTTTGCATTATATTTTGTAAAAAAAGTCTATAAAAATCATTCTTACAAATTGTGAATGACTCTTTGAATACTTGATGACTTTTAAAGACTCTTAAAAAGTCATAATTGAATATCCGATGACTTTTAACGACTCCTAAAAAGTCTTAATTGAATACCTCCGGATTTTAAAAGTATGTAAAAGTCATTAAAAGTCATTAAAAGTCTTAATCCAATACACCCCTGTAAATACTAATCATACCATGAAAAATAATATCTTTTTTTAATGAGAGAAAATTAAAACATAAAAGGAAAGTTTTAGAAATACATCCGTTATATTATAAAATTAATGGGAGGAATGTGGACAAGGGAAGATAAAAGAGAGTGACGAAGACAAGAAATAGGGACCACCGCCGCAACCGCGCACATGATGATACGTCGGACGGCTGCCAACTACCGCCCAATAACAAAGGAAAGGAAAGGACTTGGTAACTTCTACCTTTTTCATTTCTTTCTCTCTTTTTCTCATTGTTTTCAATCTTGTCCTTATTTTTCATTTCTCCACATTTTTCCTGCTTCTTTTCTCTTTTTTATTGGAAATTTAATTTTGAGGTCTTTTCAACCTCCTTTCACGAAAGGAAACTCTACCTATATATCCTTCAATTTTATTACTTTTTTTTCACAGCATGGAAATGATTTTTATAGCTAGCTAAGATAATGTCGACCCATGCATGCCTTACCCTCTCCACCAATTTTCTAAAAATTTTGCTTC
The DNA here is from genome assembly GCA_039660915.1 of Euphorbia tirucalli. Taxonomy (NCBI): domain Eukaryota; kingdom Viridiplantae; phylum Streptophyta; class Magnoliopsida; order Malpighiales; family Euphorbiaceae; genus Euphorbia; species Euphorbia tirucalli. Next base: position 23,599,195 of record CM077639.1, read on the forward strand.
TCAATAATTTCAAATTTCTTCTTTTAAATAATTCAGTTTATTCAGTTCACATGATATTATTCAATATCTACTGTATTTCATCTTAATTAGCTACTCTCCAAAACTATACCAAGTCGGTGATGTTAGATAATGAATCACACAAAAGAAATTAATGACATCAAAGAGTAGTATAAAATTGGTGTAAATTAAGCCTCAATACAAGTCAATTGGCTTTGTGTTATATGAGCTCAACTCCACTTATGTGCTCACTTCATGCAATCAAGTCCAATACTTTCAAGGTCTACAAAATCTCTTTATGGTATCAGAGCAAAAGAAGGCCTGACAACTGAAAAGATTCTGGATCCGTGTTTAAAGTTCTAATGGAGTTTGGGCTAGTAGTGAAAACTATACCCGTTGATGACGTTGAGCCTTAAAGGAGATATGCCAAGTAATGCTTGACAAGTGACATCTGCTCCAAGCCCAATTGCATTCGAGGGAGAGTATTGGAAATGTTCAATAATGAATCTCACATTATAAATAAATGACATCTAAGAGTAGTATATAAGTGGTGTAGATTGGGCTTTAACACAAGCTAATTGGTTTTATGTTACATAAGCTCAACTCTATTTATGGGCTCATTCGTGCAGTCAAACCCAACATTTTCAAGGCCCATGAAGTCTCTTCACACTATACCTAGCATTTCATTTATTTTATTCATAGGTAAAAAGTTTTTGTGATCATTGAAGTTTATTTTAAGTCAATTTTTTGCCAATAAAATCTCTAAAGTATTGTCATGTCTCCACAATAATCATTTCGACCAATTTTTCAGTCTGACTGTTGACGTGACAATTCAAAACTAACATCCAAATGTCATATCAGTATTATATTAGATGAAGCTATTACTAAGTCTGCACCCAGACAGTCATAATTTTACCATGTGGCAATTTTGAAAATAAAAAGAATATCTATGACCCAATAAAAAAAATAGTAACCATCCACGTGACAACATAATAACGGTTTGATATGATGTAATGAAGAACCAGCATTTGATTATCAACTTTGACTTGTCATGTTAGCAGTCTAGTTGAATTATAGGTCCGAATGACTTTATTGGATATATAATGATACTTTAGTGATTTTATTGGTCGAAAAATTATTTAAAAGACTATTGTGGTAGAAACTAAAAACTTCGATAGCCATATAAACTTCTTACCCTTGTATTCATGCATCAAAATATTTATATATTTACCTTTTTTTTATTTATTTTTATGTTAGGGGGTCTTGATTGATTATTGTTGTTATAATGAGTGTTAAAAGATGCTGTCAGCAAAAAGAGAAAAAAATGTTTAAAAAAATTATTCAAAAAAAATATTTCTCTTATTTTGTATTTATCGGAGGAAAACAATTGTCCAATACGTCCTTTCTTTTCGCTATTGACTATACATTAGTTTCCTAGTGTTAACCAGATGGTTTTAATTATATTTATACTAGATGATACTTTATAATCAATTAAAGTTTACACTTTTATGATGTAAATTAACATAAATATTGCTGAAAATTGTTGTGTTGTTAATAGAGTTTAATTTCTGCTTAATTACTTTAAGCATCGATTATGTTTGACCAAATGTCCAAATACACTAATAAGTTGTGGGATTTTTGTTTTGATCAATTATATTTATATATTGGCCCAATTGGGTTGATTTTTTTTTAAATGAAATAAGGCATATAATTCCATGCTATGTTTTGAAATTCAGAATCCCGGAGTTTTGTTTGGATCTCCTCCCAATCCATCTAATGATGGATTGAACTCTAGTTGTGGGCATTTTGAATGTTAGGCCTAACTATATGAGTGAGAATATAAGTGGACCATGAACACAAAGCCAATTGACTAATGTTAAAGAATCTACACCCTATTTCACTCTTTAATCTCATTTATTTCTAGCGTGGAATCTCTAACACTCTCTCTCAAGTACAATTGGTTCTGGAGTAGTTGTCACTTGTTACACTCCTTAATCTATCTCCTTTGAGACCCAAAATTATCAATGAATCTAATCTTCTCTATTAGCCCAAACTCTATCAGGTCTTTAAATATGAACCTAAAATCTTTCGAATATTCTTTTGCTCTGATCCAATGAAGAAACTTTATGGACTTTAATAGTATTGGGCTTGATTGCATAATTGAGCACATAAGCAGAGTTGAGCTTATACAAAACCAATTGACTTAAGTTTATTAAACACCTCTTATTTATCACTTTTTTTTATCTCACTTATTTAAAATATGTGATCTCTAATTGAAGGATAAAAATCTAATTTTTTGATATAAAAGGAGAACAAAAAAGAAAATAAATAAGTTTACTTGTAGTGTTTTTTAATGAAAAATTGGTGAGAAGATTTTAACAGAAAAATATATAAAATTTTATAAATGAAAGTTATTTGGGATAAACATGGATACAAATCAAATGATACTTTATCATATATGCAAGAACTTATGAAAATATTTTGTCACTAGCCGTAGAGAATACAGGAGATATTGTAAACTGGAGATACTAGTTATAGTTAAGTAACTAGCATGCCAGTTAGAGACGGTAAAAAGTTAGTTACAGCTTATAGCAACTATATAAGCTCAATGACGAGGTAATGTACACTTAACTGGTTCAATTCTATTGATCAATAATAGTATGCTTAATGATTTCTTTTCAATCTCTTGTTAATCTTTAGATGGTATTAGAGCAACAAGGCTCATTTTTTTTTCTTTTTTGCAAAGTTTGATAAGAGTTTTTGAAGAATTAATCATGAAGAACAAGTTCAATAGAAACCCATTTGATGCCTTCAATGTCATAGAAGATACTGATGAAGAAGTTGCTCGAAGAGTTCAAGAACAGATGGATTGAGAGGCAAGAAATCATCAAGATCAATTAGACCGAGAAGCAAGGATTTGTCAAGAAGCAAGAGTTCAATAAGAACAATTGAAGAGGAAGAGTTCAGTTGAGGTGCTGGCTCTTCTTTTGAGCTGCAAAATTTAGATAATCCTTGTCTATTATTGGTAAGTGCTCCTCTCACCACTAGCAATGATCTTTCTGTTGAAATCTGTTTTTTGAAGTTGCCAACGTTTCTTTCAGTTTTTTTTTCAAGTGTTTGAATTAGTCAAGAGTTTGTTAAGTTGTTTCCTATTATTTTGGCATTAATTAAGTTAGCTGTGATTTTACAATCAATCACGTCCTACTTTCTGTTTTAGTTCAAGCTCTATAAATATAGAGTAACAATAATGAAACAAGTTGTACTTTTCCTTAATTCAAATCATTTGCTCTTTCAAGAAACTTTGTTTCAGTTTTACTATTTTCTTATGTTTCCTCTTTAAAAACCAACAAATGGTATCAGAGCCCTCTTCTTGAGGGACCTGTGATTTACAACCTGGCTTACAAAAAAAGACTTACACCTTGATTTATAACTCGACTTACAACCAGATTTACAACAGCATTACAACCTTACTTACAACCATGGATAAAGAAAACATGTTTGCACCACCAGTTTTTGATGGTGAAAACTATCAAGTATGGGTTGTTCGAATGAAAGCTCATCTTGAAGCTACAGATCTTTGGGAAGCTGTGGAGGAAGATTACGAAATTCCTTAATTATCTGAAAATCCAACCATGGCTCAGATAAAATTGCATAAAGAAAGAAAGAATCGAAAGTACAAAGCCAAAGCATGTTTGTTTTCCGCTGTTTCTGATGTCATATTCACACGAATTATGACTTTAGATTCGGCAAAGGCGATATGGGATTATCTGAAGAAGGAATATCAAGGTAACGATCGAACAAGGAATATGCAAGCACTCAACTTGTTCAGAGAGTTTGAGATGATGAAGATGGCTGAATCAGAAACCATAAAACAGTATGCAGATAAGTTGATGACAATTGCAAATAAGGTGAGATTATTGGGTAAGAATTTTTCAGAAGAAAGAATTGTGCAAAAAATTCTTGTGACTTTACCTGAGAAATATGAATCAAAAATTTCTGCGTTGGAAGAATCTAAAGATTTATCAAGTATGTTGTTGGCAGAATTAGTGAATGCATTGCAGGCACAAGAACAAAGGAGACAGATGAGAGAAGAAGGAACCATTGAAGGCGCTCTTCTTGCTAAGGCTAAAATTTCAGGAGGAGATAGCAACAATAATTTATATCCACCTTGTCCACACTGTAAGAAAACAAATCATCCACAGAAAAGATGTTGGTGGAGGCCTGACATCAAATGCAGGAAGTGTGGTCAAATTGGACATATGGAGAAAATTTGTCAATCAAAGAATGAAGTTGTAAAATCTGCCATTCAAGATGTTCAAGAAGAAGAATTATTTTGATTTCTAAGTCTGCAGTTCAAAAAACAAGGAGGAGTGTTGAAATCTGTTTTTTGAAGTTGCCAACGTTTCTTTCAGTTTTTTTTCAAGTGTTTGAATTAGTCAAGAGTTTGTTAAGTTGTTTCCTATTATTTTGGCATTAATTAAGTTAGCTGTGATTTTACAATCAATCACGTCCTACTTTCTGTTTTAGTTCAAGCTCTATAAATATAGAGTAACAATAATGAAACAAGTTGTACTTTTCCTTAATTCAAATCATTTGCTCTTTCAAGAAACTTTGTTTCAGTTTTACTATTTTCTTATGTTTCCTCTTTAAAAACCAACACTTTCTTAGTTAAGGGCCTTAAAGATTGGCCTGTCAATGAAGGATAAATTAGATTTTGTCTTGAGGGACGAATTAAAACCTACAATTACATCAATTAACCGTAAAAAAAAAATAGAGAGACGTGATAACATGGTTCTCTCATGGAATTTGGGATCAATTTCAGAAGAACTTTCTAAAACTTTCATTGATTTTAAACACAGCAAGAGAATTATGGTTAGAGTTCGAACAAAGGTTTGGTGAGTCAAATGGACCACTAGTTTATCAATTAAAGAAATATTTAACTTCTTTGACTCAAGGACGAATGAAAATTTGTTTGTATTTTACTAAGATGGAAAAGCTGTGGGAAGATTTAGATGATTTAAATCCGATTCCAGCTTGCAATTGTGGAGTTTCAATAAAAAAGATGGCTAAGATGGTTGAAGAAAACCACTTAATGTAATCCTTGATGGGATTAAATGATTTATATGATGTAGTTAAAGATAGGATATTAATGATTGATCCATTGCCCTTAGTGAACAAGGCTTATTCAATGATCTAAAAAATGGAGAAATAGAAACAAAATGTGAGGGGGAGTACCCTTGATCTTGCAAATGCAATAGCCTCCAAGTTTAAGGGTTATGATGTAGATAAGATAGAAGAGATGTATTGCTCATATTGTAATACTACAAGTCATTATATTGAATTTGGCATAGGGTATTTCTGAGTTAGATTAGGAGGAGGAGATTGAGAATTCTTAAATGATGTCCATGATCATATAAAAGGAAGTGCAAAAGTACTCGCAAGCATAGAAAGGAGCACAAACAAATTTGGCAATCTTTCTTATTATTCTGGATTTGCAGGTAATGTTCTTAGTTTTGTAGCTATGCATAAAGCAGATTTTGGTTCCTGGATAATTGATTTTGGAGCATCCTCTCATATGTGTGCTCATTTGAGCCAATTTGTACAGTTTTCATCATTGACAGTTGATAGAGATGTGTTTTTGCCTGATGAGAGTGTGAAAGATTAAGAAATTTGGCAGCATAGTTTTTAATGATAAGTTTCAGTTGAAGAATGTATAGTTTGTACCAACTATCAAGTTTAATCTATTGTCTATTGGTCAACTATTACAAGAAGCAGAAGTAGTAATACACTTTTATCCTCAATACTGTATCTTGTAGGCTTTGAGAACTAAATAGGTGATTATAATAGAATTTTTGAGAATGTACTCTATAGATTGACAATGAGATCTTTTCAAAAATATGTTTTAAGAAGATATAACAGTACAAATGTAGCTATTTGTTTTCATTCAACTGTAAAAAAAGATAGTAGTATTGCAAATTCAAATTTGTTGTGGCATTATAGACTTGGTCATGTTTTTTGGAATAAATTGAAGCTTGTATGTTCTATTGATTGTTCAAAAATAAAGTTTCCTTGTGAAATTTGTCCTTTGGCAAAACAACATAGAATAGTTTTTCCAAAGAGTCATTATCATATATTTTAGTTCTTTTATTTATCACGTACAGATCTTTGGGGCCCTTTGTTAGTGTGTGCCCTAGCCCTTTGACAATGTAATTGGATTTTTGATATTTAATAAAAGGTATTAATCTATTTTATTAATTTCTTGTGCAATTAATATTTATAGAGTATCCATTAGTTAAGTCATACTCTTGTTTGTTAAAAGCATCTCCTAGCAAGTAGGATTGAGAGTATGGTAAACACTTAACTATAAATATCTATAATCTGTTATATCATGGGAATGATACTAACTAAAGACTAGAATGGTTTTTTATTGTATGGTGGGGTCCTACCGACCATTAGACATGGATTGTCAATCAAAGAGATGGGTACATGTTAGGTTATATGGTTCTGGATCGATCCACTCAAAGCATTTCACTTGACGCCTATTAGACAAGTGAAACTTTGGTAGTACTTACATTGGATCTTTAGACCTAATGTTGCTGTGAACTTAGGGATGATCTCACATACTTTGACATACGTCTAACGGGCTCATAACAGAGTGCCAAGTATAGGTATGATTGGGTATGCCAATGAATATCTAAGGGTCATGAGCAAGGTGAAGGGAAATATCAATCTCTTTTATGAGATCATGATATTACCGTTCGCTTGATGAGTAAGACTGAGAAGTGTTTGACCAAACCCAATACTTAATTACTAGGTGATTAAGTGATTGAATTTCATCAGTCTACTCAGTTTCAAGAAATGTACTTGCAGCTATAGGGGATGACTTAGTTATGGTACTGGCAGTACAAAGAAATCTAATAGGCATGAGATGTATAAGTAAAAGGTTACAAGTTATATATGTCCAAAAGATATATTCATCTTAATCGGGGGCTATAATGGTTTGCTAGCACCCACCTATAGTCTATGGGCCCAAAGGTTTGGAATCCACTGCCAACATAAAGATGAACCTGCCGGAGTGCAATAAATTAATTAATTAAATATAACTGGTCAAAATTGGATTTTAACGTTTATGGGATTGGAATTATATTCATATTAAATTAATTATTATATGGTACAACAGATAATTTAATTAGAATGTAATTTGTCAAAATTAGATTTTGACATTATAAGGAATTATATTATATTTAGGTTAATTTATTTTATTGCATGGTGCAATAAATAAATTAAGGTTAAAATATAATTATGTTAAAATTGGATTTTGACATAGGAGTTATTTATATTTATATCATAAGGTTAACGGGAATTTAATTGAATTAAAACTTTAACCTATAGTTTAATTAATTAAAACCCTAATTTACTTAGAGTATAAATAGAATATTTTTTCCTTAATTCCCTAACTTAACTCAGATTGCCTCCTTCCCATACACTACGAGAATTTTGACCCCCTCTAGCTCTCCCTAGGGTTCAATTGTTCTTGCTCCGGTCCAGTGCTAGAACACTCATTTAAATGTTTGAGGCATGCGTGTATGAAGGTAGAGATTTCCGGCTTGCAAATTTACGGTATGTGAGCGGACGACGTTTTAAGAGGAACGCTGCGAAGCGAACCGGGGAAAAAAGAGAAGTAGAAATGTTTGGATTTTTGAAAACGAGTTTTGTATATCTTGCTTTAGGGAAAACCATTCATTTGTTTAGAAATCCCTTTTGTAGAAAATATTTTCCCGTTTTATTACTTAAAGACCTCAAAACCTAAATTTCGAGATCAATGACAGAGTCGCCACCAGGATCTGCTCATCTGGGAAATTCCGGTACAGCTCCCTACCGAGTGTAGACTGCCGTACCTAATCCAGAGATTTAGGGTTCGGACAACTTATCTATTCAACCTCGAGCTTGTATTCAACCATAATTTATATTACCGTATTTATTCAATTTATTATCTTTCTCTACCCGATTTGTTTAATAATCAGCCGATGCTCATACAGATGACAGAAATGAATTGCAGAAAAGTAAATCATACACACAAATTATACAAAATAATAGAGGCCGCTTGTACAGCCAAATCGAATGAAAAATAAAAAAAACTCTCGTCCTCACATTACAAACGCCTAGAATACACGGATATCTAAAAATTTATAACCGCCTAAAATACACGAATTAATTTATTAATTACATCAAAAATAATAAAAAAAAAAAGAAAATAAATGCTGCAAAACAGACGATTAGCACAATTATCATGTAAATGCAAATAGGACTCATATAGGACAGAATTGGGATTTTTAGGAACTGGGCATGCATTTAGGGGATAGCCTGGTCGAATCGACCAGTTGGCCCGGCTACACCTGGAAAACGGTTTTGAAACGCCCTGTAGATTTTTGTGCTGGAAAATAATTTTAGAAAACCATTTGGCTCGATTTCATGCAAATTTCTGTATTTCAACGGGTCTGTTATCCCGAAACTCGGGGTTCCGTTCGTATGGGTTTTTCTAATTTCCACAACCATCTAGGGTCTGAAAGCGATAAACACACCAAAAACGATTTGCTTCTGAAGACAGCATTGCGCGACAATGTCCGTGTGGGCCATCCCGCAATTATGTCCCCTTATAGGAACTACAACCGTGTGGCTGTAACTAGAGCCGTGCGGCTGTAACACCCGGAACCCGAAATCGGTTTTTTCATTTTTGGAAAATAGTTATTTTGCTCTTTTTTATATTTCCTAAAGATTTTTGTAGGGTTCGGGGGTCCGCTAGTGCTGGACGGCGGATCCGATTCGGATCGAACAACCCCAAAGTCCAGAAAATAAAATCCAGGAAAAAACCAAAAACCTAGCACCCGTATGCATAGAAATCCTAAAACCACAATTTGATAATGCACGGGTGTATTTGGGCTGAAAAATATCTCAACAGGATGAATCAAATGGAAAACTGGCTAATTTCGGCCGATTTGGGGCATTTTCGGGTTTTTGCCCTTAAGGAACATAGTCGTGTGGCTCTAGAATTTGAGCCACATGACTCTGTTCCAAGAGAACATAGCTGCGCGGCTATGTTCTAAGGAAACACAGCCCTGCGGCTCTGTTCAGGTAGCCGGTTTTCCGGAAATTGACAAAACAGAGGAAAAAACACACGAAAATGCAATGAACACAAGTTTAAGGCCTCTCAAAGTTTACCTTGTTATTGTTCTAGTGTATTGGGTAATAAGAAATGGATTGAAAAGCTAAAATGTGCTTTGAATCCTCAAACTTTTTGAAATTCCGAAAACGAATCCTGAACCAATCCGAAACGAATCTGAAAATGTGTCCGGACGAGTGAGCAATGGTCTAGAATTGTTATTAGATGATTTGGGTGTATGTTTGGCTTGGTTTATACTATTTCTCTCTATCTCTCTTTTCTCTCTTTTCTTTCTTATTTGTTCTCTGTAACTTTTTGGGCCGAAAATTGATTTTTTTTCAAATCCCTTCCCCCCTTTTTTTTCAATCTAAAAATCCTTGGCTTTTATATTTCCTTTTCATTTTGATCATTTCAAACATTAATTGTGCATCCTGCTGTTTTGGGATTTCGGCTGAAAGAAATCCGCCCCCATTTCAACAAGTTGCTCTGCTTTTCTAGAGCAACTTGTCAACCCACTAGAGCCATGCGGCTCTAATCTTTAGAGCCGTGTGGCTCTAGATACAGCCAAAGCAGACTCCCCTAATTCCTACGCTCACCTCTAAACCCTGTAATCATTCGAGGGACCTTTCTTGGGATTTTGGATCGCGGGCAATTCGGTTTTCAGAGCGTTTGAGGTATTCTAGCCGACCCTCTGCTCAATTCCAAGTCTGACTACTTAAGAGAGGTAATTAAGGATTCTCATCATGGAGGTCGAAAAAACCCGTGCCCACAGGCTGCCCCTAGCGGGACCAAAGTCGGTTCATGGTCGGCGGTGGAGCCTAGACCGAGTTTGGTCTTGCCATTGGGAGCACGGTGAGAAAGGAAAAGTAAACGCACCTGATATCCTTCACTGGGGATGCTGGTTTTGGTTTCGAGTTTTGGCTCTCTGTGGTGGAGCTGTCCCGTTGAAGTAGACTCTTTGTGGTGGAGCTGTACTAATGATATCGGTTCTACATGGTGGAGTTTACCATTGAAATTCGCTTCTCCATGTGGTGGAGCATACTGGTGAAGTTGACTATCTGTGTGGTGGAGCATACCATTGAGGTTTGTTTCTCCGTGTGGTGGAGCATACTAGTGAAGTTGACTCTCGTGTGGTGGAGCATACCATTGAACTTTGCTTCTCCGTGTGGTGGAGCATACCATTGAATTTTGTTTCTCTGTGTGGTGGAGCATACCGGTGAAGTTGACTCTCTGTGTGATGGAACATACCAATGAACTTTGCTTTTCAGTGTGGTGGAGCATACCATTGAAGTTTGTTTCTCTGTGTGGTTGAGCATACCGGTGAAGTTGACTCTCCGTGTGGTGGAGCATACCATTGAAGTTTGTTTCTCCGTGTGGTGAAGCATACCAATGAAATTGAGTTGAAAACGTGTATTTATTCCTTGATCGATGATTTTGGAAACAAAAATTTTTACCCCTTCGATCATGAATAAATACCACTTGGTTATTTTGCCCCTGGATACCTACAAAAGGTAGGAAATACCCTTCTCGGGATCATATTGGAATAAACATAAATTATGAAAAATTGAGAAAAACTTGTTTACATGAGCATCAGAGCTGCGCGGCTCTGCTTTGGTAAGACAGAGCTGTGCGGCTGTAATAAAGCCGCGCGGCTCTGATGTGCCACGCAGACTAGAGCCATGCAGCTCTAACGTGTGGAGGCCGAGTATTTATAACGGAATGGATGGCCATTCCTTCCAAAACTCATTTTTCTCCTCTCCATTACTCTTTTTTTCTCTCAAGCCTTGAACCTAATTTTCACCATTCAAGATGTTGAAGAAAATGCGAAAGGCTCTTCGCCCCTCTGCCCCTGCACAGCGTGGACTTCACACGAGGTATGTTTTACCGGAGGGGGAGTTCGTGTTACCGGTAGAACCTACGGTAGATTTTTACAACCTCCAAGAGTCGATGGCCTACTGTGGTGTGAGGAGAAATGATCCTATACTTGTCATGCTGTAGTTGTCTACACATGCGTGTCAGAATCTGGTTAGTTTCCCCTAATTTCCTCTTTTTTTTATTTTTTTTAATTTATGCAAATGTAGACAAAATTGGGTGAAATCACATGAAATTGATGCATGTTTATAGTAGATTATGCCCCTAGGAACTTTGATTGATGATTTATAGTTGATTAGAGATGATTTTAGAGTAAAAATTGCAAAACCTAGGTTTTGGGGAAAAACTATTGTTTTCCGAACAGAGCCGTGTGGCTCTGTTCTTGATTCTGGTGGCTGTTGTTGAAGAACAGAGCCGTGCGGCTCTATCTTCCAAGAACACAGCCGCGAGGCTGTAGTATAGCCGTGCAGCTCTGACTACAGTCATGCGGCTTTGACTACAGCCGTGCGGCTCTGTTCAGGCGGAAAGGAGACTTTTTCATGCTTTAATTCTATTTCGATGCTTTTATTTAACTTGTTCAATCAATGCACAACATGAGTAACTCATAAAAAATCCCTGTTTATTGTTTTGCAGAAGCGGGCTTATAACCGGGGGGCCGGGACGATGACTGACACCGTAAAGTAGTATAGGATGCTCCCCGCGAATGTGAGGGGTATTGTGGACTCCACTGGGTTGGAGAGGATGATCTGCTGCATGAGTGAGGTAGCACCCTGTACGAGCCGTGGTCTATTGTCGGCTCTCATTGAGCGGTGGATGGACTCCACTCACACTTTTCACTTCCCAACTGGGGAGCACACCATCACGCTCGAGGACTTCGCGGCCATCACCGGGCTTTCCTTCAGTGGTTGTACTATTGCTTTCAAACAGACCCTAGAGAGAGGGGGTTTCAAGCCAGAGGTGATCGGCATGCTGATTGGCTTAGCTCCCCGAGATAGGAGGGTCCAGGACAACCCGCTCAGGGACTACTGGTTAGAGAGGCAGGCACCGGGCTTTCCTTCAGTGGTTGTACTATTGCTTTCAACCAGACCCTAGAGAGAGGGGGTTTCAAGCCAGAGGTGATCGGCATGCTGATTGGCTTGGCTCCCCGAGATAGGAGGGTCCAGGACAACCCGCTCAGGGACTACTGGTTAGAGAGGCAGGCCGAGCTCCCCGAGGGTACCTCCTTTGTGCCAGCGGATGCAAGCCGATATGCTAGGGCTTTTTTCCTATATGCCCTTAGCATGTTGCTTTTCCCCACAAGTCAGAGTGACCTGAACTTGGCTGTCCTCCCATTGCTGGTACAGTTGGAGGACGTAAGGAACTTGAACTGGGGGCTAGCCAGGCTGGCTCAGTTGTACTATGGCCTCAATATCTGCTCTCGGGGGAAACATAGGGAGTTGAAGGGCTTATGGATAGTCGTCCATGTGAGTTTCCCGATTTCCTTTTTTTTTATGCTGAATTTCTCATTATGTAGATTTGGGTGTACGAGTATACCTTCATCCCCCAGCCAAAACTGGGCATACCAGATACTGCCGACCTCCCTGATTTCCTCTGATTAAGGCGGTGGCTAGGCTTTAGCTGGAGCCAAGTGGATAATGACCCATGGGACTACCGCCAGCTGTTGGCTAACATGTCATTCGAGGGGGTACACATCTTCCTGCCCTCACACATTCTGACTTTTGTTGTCTTATGGCTGCTTCTCATATTTTCTGATTTCAGCTGATCAAGGAACCATGGAGGGGAGCCGTATTGCCTCCAAAGGTGGTGGACGCCAGGAGGCTGACACCACGGCGGTTCGTCATAGAGAGCCCTTTTGGCTTGGAGTGGTATTTAGGGGAACGGGTCGCTAACTGGCATGCTGGTCCTACAAAGCGCAGGATCTCGTCTGTACCACCGGTAGGGCTATTCTGGCCACATCTGCTGCCGGCCGAGGATGATCCCAACCTCTTCAGGTCAGGGTATGTTGCTGATGGGGTGGAGGGGGACTACCCTCAGTTCATCGATACACACCTTCTCCCTCCGACCGGGACTGTGCAGCTAGAGGTATACTTCTTCTCCTATTTGTCGTTCATCTGCACCATTTTGCTTGCTTGCTGACACTTTTTTTTAGGCATCTGAAAGTGGGAGAGGCAAACGTCCCCTACTTCGTCCGGCAAGCATTCTAGCAGCCGTGGGTCCTAGACCGCTGGTGGCCGAGGAGACGGAGGTTCTTCAGCACGTGTGGATGAGTACGGCACTGACACCGAGATGTGGTATGCTGAGCCCGTTCCTCCGGTATTGCCCTCGGTGGTCCTTACATCTCGAGTACTTGGTGGAGCCAGCAGTTCTGTTGCTTAATGAGTTTAGGAAACCTTATCGGGCCGGTCTATTCCTCCAGGATCAACTCCTTCCTGCTGCTGTCCCTCTTGACACCACTCATATGAGTACTCTTGCTCTTGTTTTCTTTTGACTCTTGTGCAGATTTCGGTATCATAGGGGATGGCCCTATGTCACGCAGTCTCTGCCTTTAGGTCGCTCGCGATCCGGGACAATGGAGCGATGGTGGTAAGTACCTGTATTGATGTATATATGATTGTATGTGTGCGTGTTTCAAATGCATGTATGTGTATGACATGATGTCTATATTGTTTGATTCTGGTGCAGGCCGTGATTAATACACGTCAGCGTGAGGAGACCCATCTGAGGTCAGAGGTAGACCAGTTACAGAGGAGCGTTGCAGATCTCAGGTTTATGAATGAGACCCTCCGGATGAAGTTGAACGATTGGGAGGCCGGACGGCGCATCTTTGGTGGCGATGGCGAGTCTGAGAGCGAGGACGAGGCCGACAACTCGACCGACAGGGGACAGTCATAGCCTCCTTCCTATTTCTGTAGTTTTGACTGTGACAGCCCACCTATAGGCTGAGTTACATCATATTGTAGTACATTTTTCCCACTGTAGGCTTTTTCCTATTACATTTATCTATTTGGATCTGGTACATTGTGATATTCTGACATCTGTTCTGAGATTTACCGCTTCTTTCTTTTTTTTTTATGAATTTTTCTTTCTGAATGCATTCCCTTTATCTTTACTCGCTTTTATTGCTGTCTGACTCAATTTAGGCTTTTTTGAAACCTTATTTCGCAATTTCGGGATTGATTTTGACCGAAAACCAATTCCGAGCAGTAGAGCCGCGCGGCTATAGGTTTAAAATTCTGTATAAAAGTATAAAGTGAATGTTGCTGCTGAACTATAGTCGCACAGCTCTATATACAGCATCCCAACACAACTAGAGCCGCACGGCTCTATATATGGCCGCCCAACTATAGCCGCGCGGCTCTGTGTGAGTTTCAGCAATTCTTCTTCTTTCTGCACTTTTTCCGATGGATTAACTCCGCGACCGTCTCATGGATTACTGGAAGACCTCATGCTCTTCTAATTGGGCCTTATTGGCACCATACAGTCTGTATTCCATGAGGCCTTACATGAATCTGTCCCCAAACCGGACTTTTCTGGTAGCTGCGACTAGTTTCTAGGATCCGATGGATCACGTCTTTCGGTTTTTTGGACAAGAGCAGATTTGGACCTTTTGCTTCTTGGTGAGGTTACCCCTAAGAGGTTCAATCTGTCTGCTATTATAAACCTGTGTTCCGCTCTAAACATTTCTGCCCCCGGATGGGCCCCTCTGATGAGTCTGCTGTTGATGTCTCTCTATCTGTGCGAGTCAAGAGATGGGACTTGCGGTCTCCGATTAGTCTCGATAGTGGCCCAGATGGCCAACGGTCCTTCGCCCATGGGAGTTATCTTAGCCAAGACCCTAATTTATCTGGATTTCATTCATTTTGGCTGCCCCATTGAGACCAACGAATGCCCTTTTCTTCTTCAGGTTTGTTCCTAACCCATGCTTCACATCCTGATTGATTCTGCACCCCTTTGATTAGCTGACTGTTGTGTAGATTTGGCTTCTGGAGAAATTGAGTCTCCTGAGCGTCCCTCTGTTGGGATTTTTTACCAGAAATCACCCGATAAAAGAGGAAGAATGCGATGATTTCCTCAAATCCAGTCCCAGAAGCAATTGAAGTGGAAATTGTAAAACATAAAATTGAAATAGAAAGAGATTAAATTCTTACCCAGAATATCTCTTTCTAGAGATGGATGAAGACTACAGAAATCAAATTAGATTCCCTCCTCGTTCTCGTACACGAACGCCAAACGAACATAACCCGTGCTAGCGTAGGAAAAACGAGCAATGGTGAGAGAGGGGGCTAGAGAAATCGGCTATGGTGTGGCTTGTTTCCTTTGGCCGAATTCTCCTAGGTTAAAACCTAGGTTGGCCGAATTCTCTTAGGGGAATTTAGGCCCAGCTTAGCTCCTTTACTTTTGTTAGGCTTTCTACTTTTAATTCAGGCCCAATCTAATTTTAATTATTCTAGTTTAAATTAATTTCAAGCCCAATTTTAATATACCCATGTATTTAATATATTACACCAAGTAATATATTATTTACATCTAAATTAAAATTAGTTTGACCAATTAATTTAATCCATCAGATTAAAATTAAATCTTCACAAAATAAAATCATATGTAAGCCTATACATATGAATATTTCCACCTAGGAAATAATCTCATAACTAATCCAATTAATTATGAAGAGCCACTTGAATATATATTAATTTTATTATTATGATCAATCTAATTGATCTTTATAATATGATTATTATATATATACCTCTCTCTCCACAGTGTATACTCCAAGTATACATGTGATTCCTAAAGTCTGTGTTTAGTCGTTCTGTGTGTACGATCCCGTGGGCCCATCTTTATGTTGGTAGCGGGCCTTTGGCCCGCAGACTGTAGTTGGGCTCTAGCAAGCCACTGCAGCCCCCAATTAAGATAGAGATGGCAGTCAAACTGTTATCATAACCCTGTAGTTTAAACTTGTACATCCCATGTCATTGATATCGGTGTCCAACACAGAGGCATGGATTGATCACCCTCTTTTGTGTCGGACATTAACTTGATCCCGAATGCACTGAAGCTCACAAACAAGTTCCCACTTGTTTGGGTGTGGCCACACTCTTATCAGTCACATTCATCAAGAGGCCGGTGATATCTTCCTAGTGGATTACTGAGTGACAAATCCCTTATGCATATCCATAGCATTACCATGCTAAGTGACATACCCGAAAGTACCCATACTTAGCACCCTATTACAGGCCCTTTAGGCGTACCCCTAAGTATGCGACCTCACATGTAACACCATTATATGGTTAGGTCAAAGGATCCATACAAGTACTACATGAGAATCACTTGTGATACTATACCATGTGGATTTCTCGTTTAGTGGATCTATCCATTACCGTGCCCCTTATGCATGTACCCATTAACTTGGTTGACATTCCATGTCCAATGACCGGTAAGACACCGCCATACAACCAGGTTAATGATAGTCTCTTGTTCCATTCATTCCCCTGACTGGTACATACTACGGATCTATTTATGGTCATATCGTCTACCCTATCTATGGTCTTACTATCTAGTGCATGACACTGGTCATCATGGATATGGATATGTCCATCGGATACTTCATTTAATATATTGCACAAGATAAATATAATAAATGAATTAATGCCTTTATTAATAACACAAATAAGTATAATACATGAATCCAATTAATGTATGATACAAATGCAAGGACTAATGCCTCGGGACTAGGGCATATCCAACAATCTCCCACTTGCACTAGTTCCAACTAGGCATGGGCCTAATCCCTATAGATCTAGTATGACCCTCATGCTTGGGCTGGGCCAGCGCCTTGGTCAACGGATCTACGAAATTATCCTCAGTGTCCACTCTGTGCAATGC
Source organism: Euphorbia tirucalli (assembly GCA_039660915.1). Taxonomy (NCBI): domain Eukaryota; kingdom Viridiplantae; phylum Streptophyta; class Magnoliopsida; order Malpighiales; family Euphorbiaceae; genus Euphorbia; species Euphorbia tirucalli. The sequence continues at coordinate 23,616,107 of CM077639.1, forward strand.
AATGTCACCACTCTCCGCGATCTCTCGTATGAGGTGAAACTTTCTAAGCACGTGCTTTGTGTTCTTATGTGACCGGGGCTCCTTAGCTTGTGCAACGACCCCATTGTTGTCACAGAAGATATCAATTAGGTCCTGGATAGTTGGCACTACTCCCAACTCAGTGATAAACTTCTTCATCCACACAGCTTCCTTACCCACATCACACACAGCGATGTACTCAGCTTCTGTTGTAGAGTCCGCTATGGTTGGCTGCTTTGAGCTCCTCCAGCTTACAGTACCACCATTCAGCAAAAATACATACCCAGACTGTGACTGGTACTCATCCTGGTCGGTCTGGAAGCTTGCATCAGTGTACCCAGTAACTGACAGCACTTTCTGACCACCATACACTAAGAAGCTATCCTTAGTCTGGTTAAGGTACTTAAGGATCACCTTGACAGCTTTCCAGTGATCCTCCCCGGGATCCTGCTGGCACTAGCTCATCATACTCAGTGCAAAGGCGACATCAGGTCTCATACATTACATGGAGTACATGATTGATCCTATGGCCAAAGCATATGGAACCAATTTCATGTTCTCCCTGTCCTCCCTTATTTTAGGACAGTGTTTCTTACTAAGTTTCAGCCCATGGCCCATTGGCAAGAAACCTTTCTTAGCCCAGTCCATGCTGAATCTTTTCAGAACTTTGTCTATGTACGAGGCCTGACTTAGGCCCAGAAGCCGATTTGATCTATCCCTGTAGATCCTGATCCCTAGGATCATCTCAGCTTCGCCTAAGTCCTTCATTGCGAAGCACTTACTCAGCCACTGCTTTACCCCTTGCAATGTAGGTATGTTGCTTCCAATGAGTAGGATGTCGTCTACATAAAGTACCAAGAATGTGACAATGCTCCTACTAGTCCTCTTATACACACAAGGCTCATCTTGATTCTGTATGAAGCTATATTCCTTTATGGCCTCATTAAATCTTAGATTCCAACTTCGAGATGCTTGCTTCAGTCCATAAATGGACCTTTAAAGTTTGCATACCCTTCCCGGATACTTTGGATCGACAAAACCCTCAGGTTGTGTCATGTACACATCCTCGAGTAGCTTTCCATTAAGGAAAGCGGTTTTGACATCCATTTGCCAGACTTCATAGTCATACCATGCGGCTATGACTAGCAAGATCCTGATGGATTTGAGCATGGCTACTGGTGAGAAAGTTCCATCATAGTCTATTCCATGGACTTGTCTGAAACCTTTTGCAACTAGACACCCCTTGAAGGTATTATCAGCTTTTAGCTTGTAGCACCACTTGTAACCTATTACCTTAGCACTCGGAGGTGGATCAACCAAGTTCCAAACCTGGTTATCGTACATAGATTGCATTTTTGCCTCCATGGCTTTACCCCAATTCGTAAACTGTGGGCTAGCCATAGCCTCCTGGTAGGTTTTGGGTTCTTCCTCATCCCAGATGAGAAGAGTCTGATCATCGGTGACGAGGAAACCATACCTCTCCGGTTCCCGACGATCCTTACCAGGCCTTCTAGGTTCTTGTGCGGCCTGGGTCGATGCTTCCCTTTGTGGAAGCTCCACCTAGGCCTTCGAGTTATCCTCTTCAAGAGCTTGTGGACCTTGAACTTCCCTGAGTTCAACATTGCTCCCACTGTCTTTCTTGGAAAGGAAATCCTTTTCTAGAAAGACCCCCTTCCTTGCCACGAACACCTTGTTCTCGGCGGGGTTGTAGAAGTAATACCCTTTGGTTTGCCTAAGGTAGCCCACAAACAAGCATTTATCAGTTTTGGGCTCCAGCTTGCCACTAGTCAATCTCTTGACATGTGCTTCGCATTCCCAAATCCTTAGGAAAGACACATTGGGCTCCTTGCCCGTCCATATTTGATATGGTGTCTTTTCCACTGCCTTAGTCGGAGTATTATTTAAGATAAGAGCTGCTGTCTCGAGGGCATGTCCCCAGAAACTAATTGGGAGAGAGGCTTGACTCATCATCGAGTGGACCATGTCCAACAGGGTCCTATTCCTCCATTCGGACACCCCATTCCATTGTGGTGTTCCGGGAGGAGTGAGCTGTGGAACTATTCCGTGCTCTCTCAAGTATGAGTCAAACTCTAGGCTCATATACTCACCGCCTCGGTCTGACCGAAGGGTTTTGATACTCCTGCCTAGCTGGTTCTGTACCTCGTTCCTAAATTCCTTAAACCTATCAAGGGTCTCGGACTTGTGTTTCATCAGATAGACATAGCCATATTTGCTGAAATCGTCCATGAACATGACGAAGTGCAGATGCCCACCTCTGGTCGCTGCGCTCATAGGTCCACATACATCTGAATGTATTAGGTCCAATAAGCCAGTGGCCCTTTCAGCCTTCTTGCTAAAAGGTGCCTTTGTCATCTTGCCTCGTAAACATGATTCGCATGTATCAATTGACTCTAAGTCAAATGACCCTAAGACTCCAGCTTTGTGAAGCCTAGCAATGCGCTTCTCATTTATGTGGCCAAGACGACAATGCCATAGGTAGACAGGATTAAGTTTGTTAGGCTTAACCCTTTTAGTGTTTATGTTATAGACGTGATTGGTTTCATTTAAGTCCAGGATATATAGGCCATTATTTAATAGAGCATCTCCATAAAATAATCCCTCTCTAGATATTGAAATTCTACCATTAGAAATAGTAAAATAAAATCCAGAAATATCCAACATAGAAACTGAAATAATATTCCTGCACATAGCAGGTACAAAATAACAATGTTCTAAAATTAAAACCAATCCACTGGGCATCATAAGGTGGTATTCGCCAATCTCTATGGCAGCAACCCTTGCTCCATTCCAGACCCGCAAGTCCACCTCTCCCGATCCCAATGACCTTCTGTTCTTAAGTCCCTGCACATTGCAACAAATGTGAGAACCACATCCAGTATCCAATACCCAGGATGTTGAAATAGTAAGGTTAATGTCTATAACATAAATACTTGAAGAGGACGCACCTTGGCCCCTTCTTTGCTCTCCCATCAGCCTGGGACACGATCTCTTCCAATGGCCTGCCTGTCTACACTCGAAACAGACATCTTCAAGACCTGCCTTCTGCTGGGCCTTGGGTTGGGCCTTGGCCTTCTTAGCCTTGGCTTTCTTGGCCTTGGCCTTGGCCTTTTCCTTGGCCTTCCCCTTGGCAAGAGGAGGGTTCCCCTTGTTGACCAGCAGCACCGGCGGAGTCTTTTTGATCAACTGCTCAGTAAGCTTAAGCATCCCATGCAGCTCACTGACAGTACGGTTCATCCCTTGCATGTTATAGTTCAGGATGAACTGATCATAAGAATCCGGCAAGGATGCAAGGATTGTGTCCACCACCAACTCTTGAGAGATAGGCGCTCCGAGACGTGCCAAAGTGTCCAAATAGCCCTTCATCTTGAGCACGTGTGCGCTCACAGATGTCCCGGCCCCCATCTTACAAGAGTGGAATGCCTTATTGGTCAGGTACCTTTCCTGACGTGCTTGCTCCTGAAACATCTCGTTTAGAGTTGTTATCATAGCAAAGGCTTGATGGTCCATAAACTGTTTTTGCAGTTTGGGGACCATGCCGGCCAACATTAGGCATGTCACATCCCTATTGTCCTTGACATGCACCTCGTATTCCTCCAGCTAGGCAGCCGGTGGATTACATCCTTGAGGCGCAGCCGGCACAGGCCTTTCCAGTACATACTCTTTAGACTCCTGCCTTAGTCCAAAAAGTTAGGACCGGAAAGCTTGTCCCTTTCCAGAATTGATCGCAGTGATAAGGTATTGTTGTTTGCCATTTAAGAATTTCTACACAGAAAAACATTTAGAGTGTTAATAAAGGACTTTACTTTGTTGTTCCCATATAAAATTAATAATGAATCAAGTTATTAATTAAACCGAGTTGTTGGGCTCATGGGCCGAGATCCATATTTCATCAAGATACAGCCAAACGAGGGTTTGGTACAACTATTCCTTAATTATTTAGGTAGGAACGCCGTCCAATCCCAACCTAGGGACTCTCGGTTTGATGGGCTTGTTGGCACTTACCCATCTATGCTTAGGGCCAGGAGAATCCTACTACCCATGCTAAGTCAAAACGTCCATTCAAGTGTTAGAGTATCCCATACTCTAACCCAATACAAAGTGACAATACTCCAGTGTATCCTGCGAGGGCATGGTCTACAACTGGCCTATTCCCACTTCGAGTCGGTTTTGAATGAGGGAAGAACTTTTAAGCGACTTAGTAATTCCATTTGGTCATTAGATTCAATTAATAACGGCTTACATACATAAGGCGGGTGAAATTGCTGTTAGATCATACATTCATACATGCAAATAAACATAAAGCATAATTAAATAAAAGTAAAATGGATTGCTATGGGCCTATATTACATCCTAATATTATTCTAGTAAACATATACTAGAAATAAATATCAGGTGGGCCTCCATCTTTTCCTTCTGGGCTTGCACCTCCACTTAGGCTCACCGCTCCATGGGCTTCTTATTTTACAAATTTTATAATAATTGAATAAAATAAAATTACATTAAAAAAAAGAAAAATGACACGCAGGCCGTATTTACCCAAAAGAAAAATACAACCCATCTTGTACAAGGCCCAATAGCATCTAACCATACAAACATTTAATCATACATATGCATCCAATACATATAATTCATAAGCATGTTATAATGCATGATTTAAGCCCATTTCAATTATGTCCAAGCCATTATATAAAAATCGCCAATTTTGACCCACCATGGTTCTAACCCTTAACGGGCTTTGGGCCTCCAGCCCAGGCAGTCCAACTGCTCCTACTGGAATTGGGAAACCATGGGTCCAATTCAGCCGTCCAAGTAATTGTGCCAAAATTACCCGAACCAATTTCAATTAACCATATTAATTTCCAAAATTCATATCACATGAATAAAATAAAATTTCATTCAAGAAACCACACGCATTTAAATTGCATAAATTTAAACATACGAATTTTAAAACCAATTAAAATTTCAAAACTTGGCCCCGGGCCCAAAACTCGCCAAATCCAAAAACGCTGGGCCCGGCCCGCTGCAGCTAGGGCAACCGAGTTGCCCTAGCAGCAGCGGCCGCCGGCGGCGATTCCCCCGCCGGCAGCCCCGCACCCCCGGGAGCCAGATTTTTTTTTTTTTTAAACAGAAAAAAAATACATGAACAAACAAAATGTGGCATCCATCAACAACAAGAAATTCACTAAGAATTCCAAAATCATACAATTAAATTAAACTAACATAAACCTATATGCAAATTTAATTTCAATTGTACAAAAAAACAAATGGGAAAAATCTTAAACCCAAACCAAGAACCCCAATAAAAAATCTCCAATTTTAAAACATGGGATTCAACCAATTTTAACAATTTCTACGGATCAAAAGCCCGCTCTGATACCACTGTTGGGATTTTTCACCGGAAATCACCCTATAAAAGCGGAAGAACGCGATGATTTCCTCAAATCCAGTCCCAGGAGCAATTGAAGTGGAAATTGTAAAATGTAAAATTGAAATAGAAAGAGATTAAATTCTTACCCGGAATATCTCTTTCTAGAGATGGATGAAGACTGCAGAAATCAAATTAGATTCCCTCCTCGTTCTCGTACACGAACGCCTAACGAACACAACCCGTGCTAGCGTAGGAAAAACGAGCAATGGTGAGAGAGGGGGCTAGAGAATTCGGCTATGGTGTGGCTTGTTTCCTTTGGCCGAATTCTCCTAGGTTAAAACCTAGGTTGGCCGAATTCCCTTAGGGGAATTTAGGCCCAGCTTAGCTCCTTTACTTTTGTATGGGCTTTCTACTTTTAATTCAGGCCCAATCTAATTTTAATTATTCTGGTTTAAATTAATTTCAAGCCCAATTTTAATATACCCATGTATTTAATATATTACACCAAATAATATATTATTTACATCTAAATTAAAATTAGTTTGACCAATTAATTTAATCCATCAAATTAAAATTAAATCTTCACAAAATAAAATCATATGTAAGCCTATACATATGAATATTTCCACCTTGGAAATAATCTCATAACTAATCCAATTAATTATGAAGAGCCAATTGAATATATATTAATTTTATTATTATGATCAATCTAATTAATCTTTATAATATGATTAATATATATTTACCTCTCTCTCCACAGTGTATACTCCAAGTATACATGTGATTCCTAAAGTCTGTGTTCAGTCGTTCTATGTGTACGATCCCGTGGGCCCATCTTTATGTTGGCAGCGGGCCTTTGGCCAGCAGACTGTAGTTGGGCTCTAGCAAGCTACTGCAGCCACCAATTAAGATGGAGATGGCAGTCAAACTGTTATCATAACCCTATAGTTTAAACTTGTACATCCCATGTCATTGATATCGGTGTCCAACATAGAGGCATGGATTGATCACCCTCTTTTGTGTCAGACATTAACTTGATCCCGAATGCACTGAAGCTCATAAACAAGTTCCTACTTGTTTGGGTGTGGCCACACTCTTATCAGTCACATTCATCAAGAGGCTGGTGATATCTTCCTAGTGGATTACTGAGTGACAAATCCCTTCTGCATATCCATAGCATTACCATGCTAAGTGACATACTCGAAAGTACCCATACTTGGCACCCTATTACAGGCCCTTTAGGCGTACCCCTAAGTATGTGACCTCACATGTAACACCATCATATGGTCAGGTCAAAGGATCCATACAAGTACTACACGAGAATCACTTGTGATATTATACCATGTGGATTTCTCGTTTAGTGGATCTATCCAGTACTATGCCCCTTATGCATGTACCTATTAACTTGGTTGACATTCCATGTCCAATGACCGGTAAGACAACGCCATACAACCAGGTTAATGATAGTTTCTTGTTCCATTCATTCCCATGACTGGAACAGACTACGGATCTATTTATGGTCATATTGTTTACCCTATCCATGGTCTTACTGGCAAGTGCATGACACTGGTCATCATGGATATGTATATGTCCGTCGGATACTTCATTTAATATATTGCACAAGAAAAATATAATAAATGAATTAATGCCTTTATTAATAACATAAATAAGTATAATACATGAATCCAATTAATGTATGATACAAATGCAAGGACTAATGCCTCGGGACTAGGGCATATCCAACACCCTCCACCTTATCTGAGATATGTTCCGAAACATTATTGGGCCTGATGCATTGAAATCACAGATTTTGCCACTCGATCTATAGAGGAGTGGCTTGCTTGTCTGAGAAGGAGGACAGATACATCCATCCGCTGGATTTGCCCCTGGTGGGACATTTCACATATGACTATCGAGACTTGGGCAGGAGGTGTGCAGCTTCTTGGGCTGACCAATGTGACATTCTACTCTCCCACACGGTTATGCAGATAATACAGGCAAGTACAAAGGGTGCCCCGTTCCTTACGCACAACCGAGTGTGGAGAATTCACGTAGCGATGGCCCAGACATGTGCAGCAACAATGGATGAATCCCATTTGTTCTGAGACCTTAAGATATGATAGCGTAGCTCCGGCGGAGATAGATGGCCGTTATAGGGCTTGGTTAGCTGACTTAGTGACCTGCCCTACAAGACGCGAGCGTGAGATCCTGACTCTGAGATACCTCGACTTATAGGTTTTTTATATTATATGGAGTTATTGTTGGTTGATTTTTATTTATTTTGTTGTTTTATTTTATGTCCTTGTTTTTGCATAGACTGCCCTTATGGGTTTTCAATCTATCGGACTGTCTTAACTTTTGCTTGAGTCGCCCTTTTGGGTTTTCAACTCAGCAGCCTTTTATTTATGTCCTAAATTTTGCATAGATCGCCTTTCAGTTTTCAGTCTATCGGATTTTTTTTTTTTTTTTTTTGAAAATTAGATGCATGCAAATATGAGATGTGTACAATCATATATATGTGTATAATAAGAATCCAATTTTAGGCAAACTCAAGACATTTAAGCGAACAGAAAAAGACATTCATTCATTTATTCATTTATATGTTTTAGTACAATGCGTATCAAAAAATGAAATGAAGCTAAGAACAGAGTTAACAATGGTATACGTCTCAACCGAATCCACGACTTCCATCAGCTGGTCTTTGCAAATTTTCCCGTCGATGGTGCTCACTTGTTGTCCTAACTTTTGCATGGACCGCCATCGGACTGTCCTAATTTTTTTGTGGACCACTTTTTCGGTTTTTGATCCACCGGACTTTTTTTTTATACATAGTATCGCTTGAGCTTGTCTTGATTGAAGGGGTTGATGAACTCATTTCCGTCCATGTCCATGATCTTTACAGCACCTTTTGAAAGTACCCTTTTGACCATATATTACGTCTGTGTTGACCTGTTTCATCTGTTTCAGTACCAAGTCTCTGGCTTTGAGTGGGTGTTTCTGATGGCGGACTTTGCTGTTATAAGACTTGGCCATCCTCTGCTGATACATCTACAAATGATCTAGTGCCCGAAGACACTTCTCGTCGATCAATGCCAACTATTCATATCTCGATTGAACCCATTCTGATTCTGGCAACTGTGCTTCCATGACCACCCTCAGTCAGTGATCTAACCTTGGTTTCCACTGGCAAGACAGCTTCCATTCCGTAGACCAGGGAGTATGGTGTTTCTCCGGTGAGAGTTCTGATACTGGTTCTATAACCCTATAAGGCAAATGGCAACATGTCAGCCCAATCCCTGTTGGTGACCACCATTTTTTATAGAATCTTTTTGATGGACTTGTTGGCTGCTTCTACCGCACCATTGGCTTGTGGGTGGTATGGAGATGACTTGTGATGTTCAACCCCTTTATCTTGAAATAATTATGCCATAGCCCCTTGAAACTATACACCGTTATCTGTCACGACATGGTGTGGAATCCCACACCGCACAAAGATATTCTTCTCGATGAACTTGGTCATTTTCTTAGCCATGAAATGTGCAAATGATTCTGCTTCCACCCATTTTGAGAAGTAGTCAACAGCCACAACTATAAAGCGGTGCCCGTTTGATGCAGGCAGCCTTATTTCTCCGATGATGTCTATCCCCTAAGAAGCAAATGGCCATAGAGTCGATGATATCTGAAGTTCAAGTGGTGGGAGATGATTGAGATCTTCGTACACTTGGCATTCATGGCATCTCTTCACTTTCTTGACACAATCTACTTGTAGGGTAAGCAAAAAGTAGCCTTGCCTTAATACTTTCTTAGCCAGGGCTAACCCATTCATGTATGGCCCGTAAGTTCCTGCATGGATCTGCCTCCTGACTTTCTTGGCTTCTCCTTCTGTTAAGCATTTCAGAAGTAGGCCATTGGCAGTTCTCTTGAAGAGCTGACCCTCGAATAATCTAAACTGTGTTGCTAACCTCTTGAGATAGATCCTATCTGTGTCACTGGCATCTTCAGGGTATTGCCCGTTCTGAATAAACTGCAGGATATCATGATACCAAGGACGTTCCTCCGTCGTTGCTATAACACTGACTAACAGATAGCAAGGATTCTATGCGGTCTCTAATATCACTAGCTACATAGGATGTTTCTGGGGTTCCTCCCACATTGACGAGAGTGTGGCTAAAGAGTTTGCCATCTGATTCTCTTCTCTCGAAATGTGTCTGAACTCACACTTCCCAAATGCCTTCACCTTTTCCCAAACCAGCTAGAGATATGGCCGGAGCGACCCTTCTTTTATCTCCCATTCTCTAGTGATTTGATGAATTACCAGAGCTGAGTCTCTGATTATTAACACTTCGTGTGCCCCTAGTGTGATCAAGGCATCAATCCTGAAAAGGTAAGCTTCGTATTCGGCACCGTTATTAGTCACTGAGAATTCAAAGTGCTTAGCCAGGGGGATGATTTCTCCTTCGGTTGTGCCGATAACTACTCCCAGACCTGCCCAATGTTTGTTTATAGCCCCGTCAAAATACATTATGCATTTGCTCGGTTCTGTCTCTACCACAGCTAGCTGTTCATCAGGTATTTCTAAATTCTTGACATAATCTGACTGTAGAGGTTGGTTCACCAGAAATTCCGCTACAGCTCTTCCTTTAATCGTCTTCTTGGTCACATACTCAATGTTGAATTCTGATAACAGAAGTAACCACCTTGATAATTTCCCTGCCAATGCAGGGGTCTGGCATAAATACTTCATCAGATCAATTTTTGCTACTGCCTGAATCTTGTATGACTGGAAATAATGTCTTAATTTCTTAGTCAGTCATACCATAGTACCATAGCTCTCTACTATAGTGTATCTGACCTCGTAATCAAGCAGTTTCTTGCTCAAGTAGTAGATTGCATGTTCTCGCCCGTCTTCCTGTTCTTGCACTAGCATTGCCCCTACTGAAGCATCTTCGATAGCCAAGTACAGGACCAAAGGCTTATTTGGCATTGGAGGCTTCAGGACTAGTGGATTCATCAGATAAGCCTTAATCCTGTCAAAGGATAGTTGGCACTGATCGTTCCATTTCACCGGCTGATTCTTTCTTAGGAGCTTGAAGATGGGTACACAGACTATTGTTAACCTCGAAATGAACCGACTGACATACTGCGGCGATCCCAAGAATGATCTTACCTCTTTTTTGTCTTTGGCTCAAGCATATCACTAATGGCTTTGATCTTGTCTGGATCCATTTCGATCCCCCTATGACTTACCATATGGCCGAGAAGTTTCCCTGAGGTTACCCCAAACACACACTTCTTGGGATTAAGGCGGAGGTTATACTTTTCGACTCTAGTCAGTATTCTATCCAAGATAGCAGGGTGCCCTCTCGGGTCATTGATTTGACTAGCATGTCATCCACATAAACTTCAACCTCTTTGTGAATCATATCATGTAGAAGTGTAGTGACTGCACACTAGTAAGTTGCTCTGGCATTCTTCAATCCAAATGGCATAACTCTATAGCAATAGACCTCCCATTTTGTGATGAAGGCTATCTTTACCTTATCGATGATGTCCATTAGAATTTGGTTATACCCTGAGAATTCGTCCATGAATGAGTACATTGTAGCCCTGGCGGCGCTGTCGATAAAAACATCAATATGTGGTAGCGGGAAATCATCCTTGGGTGATGCTTTGTTCAGATCCCTGTAGTCTACACAAACCTTGGCCCTGCCATCCTTTTTCGCAATCGGTACTATGTTGACCAATCATTTCGGGTACTCCACTACTTCGAGGAACTTTGCTTTTATCTATTTGGCCATTTCCTCCTTAACATTCTCTGCCCACTCTGGTCTGAGTCTTCTGAGTTTCTGTTTGATGGGCTTCATTTTTGGGTCTGTTGGAATTCTGTGCTCTGCGATTTCTCTATCAACCCCGGGCATGTAGTTATAGGACCAGGCGAAGGCTTTTACGTGTTTTAGGAGCACCTTCATAATTTCTTTTCTCTCGTCAGGCGTGAGGTCTTTCGAGACAGATGCCATTTTTGGATCATCATCTGTCCCTAGATTCATTTTATATAATGATGGATCATGTATGCTAAAGACATTAAATGAATGTTTGTATGTATGCACAGTTCCATCCGAAAAAACATCACACAAGTAAGCAAAATTGGATTTCATTGCATTAAAAGCCTTGTAGGCTGAATTGTTTACATCAAAAATAGAAGAAATAGATACATTGAAATGATTATCATCCTCCACATGTGGAGGGTCTTCTCCTGTTGCAGCATCTTTAATTTCTTCAAACAAGTCCTCCAGGTCACCCTTAAGGGCTTCTTCCTGGTCGATGGATAGTTCTTCTTCAGCCATCTTTGCGTTCCCTACCATCATTAGCTTGGCCAACTCCTTCACAGCTTGATTCATCAGCTCTTCCTGAGTCTTTGCCACAGGTGCTTGCTTCTTATCAAAGCCCATGTTGACTTTCATCAGTGCAGACAGTGCTTTGGTGATAGCTTCGATGGCCACTTCAGCTTCCCCACTTTCCGGACCTACCTTCTCAGCAGCTTCTCCTTTGTTCCCAAACTCGACTCTGACCTGGTCAACTGCCATTTCCTACCTCTTCAGAACTTTCTTCCCTTTACCCTCAGTTCCAACACGCAGCATGTTCACGACTAGCTCTGCTCCATACTTACTGAAGTCCACTACATCAGAAAAGATCTCAAAGCCTGGGAGCTGACCCCCCTCAATTTCCACTGGTTCTAGATGTAACATCCCATTTTACTGCATTCATTTGGCATTTGTGCATGATCATTACATGTCACAATTAGATAAACTACAGAAATGCATTTGTACTACACATGTTACTAAGTGAGGTAAAAATCGAAAGTACAATATTAGAAATGTAATGTGTCTTAAATGTTTAAAATTAGAAATTAGGGGAGTAAAATGTAATTTAGGAGGGATAAATGTTTAGAGATTAAAATCTCTACGGCCATCTTTTTATTATTATTATTATTAGAATTGTTAGTCAAACATTGGACCAATGGTCCAATAACATTAGGGTTAGAGACAAATGGTCCAATGAGGGAGAGATAAGGATGAAGAGGATTAATATGAGTCTTGGTAGTGTAAAAAAAATTTAGAGAACTTGCAGAAAACGTAGAAGAGAAGAAGAAGAAGAAGAAAAGAAATAAGGGAGAAATAGAGAAGTTGAAGGAAGAGGTATGTTCATGTAGTTTGTGATATTAATTTCGTCTAGCTAGAAATAGAATCTGAACAAGTTGTAAAGTAATGAATTCTTAATCTATGAGTTAGGAATATGTCTGAAAAATTTCGTAATTTTTGGATACATATAGTGAAAGTTAGAATTTTCGAAAGAGGATGTGCTCAAAACTGGATGATCAAAGAAACAGGGTCAGATAGAAAGTGATGGCATAATTATTTTAGCGCCCAGAAAATTTTGGTTTTTGGATATATTGTTCCCTTATGTGTCTAGTTTAATTAGAAAAAATAATTAAGTTGATCCAACTTGTACGGATAAATTATAGTGAAATTACTAGGAGCTGTTCAGGTAAAACAGGGCAAAAACAGGGCTGGAATGTAAATTTTATAATAATTTGTATAATACTTCGAAAATTATGTGATTTTAATCTGATATGTACCTTTGTGTTAGAAGTAAAATAAAACAAGAATTAGGTCATTTGGATATATATAGTGTAAGTTATGAATTTTTAAATGTGGTTAGGTCATGAAAACCTATCTATATAAGCGAGGGTAGAGTGTTTTTATAGAAAGGAAAAATTTGCGATTTTTATGAGTCGCTACTCAGTGAGAATAAACCATCAATGAATTACACTCACACAAATTTACACAAACAAATTCCAACAAACTTAGCCAAGCAGATGCAAATGAATGATCCATTTTATTTATTTGTTGTGACACAACCAGCCAAACAACTGCCCCGAGATCATATACCAGATATCAAATGATTTCGCTGGCTAGCTCATGTAACCATGTACTTGACCTTTCGGTCCATATAATTAGATATTCCATGTGATTGACCATCTAGGTCCAGATAATCCATGTGAATCATGTATTCGCAGTGTTTGGTTAGGTATGTCACAACGCCCTTAATCTTTCATGTAACTATGTACACTAACTTTCACATATAACATTTAACCCAAACATTTCAACATAATTCATGTAGTACATATAATCGTTCAAACAACACTTCACGTTTGTACACTACGCAAGAGCTCTGTTATACACTTCTTCGGTCGCACGAATAAAGGCGTCAACCAAATTGACATACCTCTTGCCCGGCTTGTTCTCCTCTCACGATAACCAAGACCATGTTGATGGTACTTTCCAGCTTCAATATTGAATTTGGGGATACCTTGCTGCCTTATCTCTAATCCCTTGGCGGGTTCGAACTTCTGCATGGCAAAGTACTTATGGATCCACTCCGAGAACCTCGGTTCATTCTCACTTTCATCTGTCACTACTGCAACCTGGAATCCTATCATTGGCTGCTCAACAGCACTCAAGGTAGCCACTACAGATGGTTCATCAGCATCCACGGTCACTACCTTCCCTCCTATTAGGAATTTCACTTTTTGGTGTAGAGTTAAAGGCACACCCCCCAGGGCATGGAACCACGGCCTTCCAAGGAGTAGAGAAAATGTGACAGGGATGTCGATGACCGTGAATAGTACATTGGACCTGACTTCACCACACTAACTTCGGCTTCAAATGTGCCGATCACCGACCTCTTGTTATCGTCATATGCCCTGATTACATTACCAAACTTGCAGAGTGCTTTTGTGCTAATACCCAGATATGGCAAGACTTTGGAGGGGCAGATGTTCAGGGCCAAACCATCGATGACCATTACATAGGGCATTACTCTATCCATGATCTCTACTTTCAGATACAGAGCCCGATTATGATTCACTGCTTCTGGTGGCAAGTCAGATGCCCCAAAACTGATCTCCCGGGCCCGGTTGGCTTTCAGGTCAACCCCCTTTATCACGGCACATACTTCATCGGGGGACATTGTAGGGGTTACCTCCATTTCCATCAACTGCTTCACTACCACCTCACGGTGTCTTTTGGACTCCATGAGAAGGTGCCATATGCTTGCCCGGGCAGGTGTTCTATTTAATTGCTCAACCACAGCATCCTCCTCCTTATTCTTCGACCCCTGAACGGCGGTGTCTGCCTCTGCAACTGGGTTATTCCTCCTGGGTGGCGCTTGAGGAGCCACATTAGTAGGTTAGTAAACTCTACCACTTCGGGTGATATGCATGACAGGGCCATCTTTTGAGACCACTGTTCCCTGCCTTGTCTCTACTGGGTATATCAGCTTTGGTTCTTCAAACCTAAAGTCCTCATCATCATCACCTAAATCAATGTCATCCAAATCAATCGGGCCCTATTTGTTCTGTACCACGGATGCCTGTTCTTCGGTTTCCTCTGGCTTTTCTTCCTCCTTTTTGACCATGACTGCCTGGACACTCGGATTGGCTTTAATTATCTGAGCAAACACACTGTTAGCTGGTATCCTGGACTGAACCATGCTGACCTGACCCCCGAAGTTAGGCAAGGGATTTTTCTGAACATTAGGTTTCAATACGAGATCTACAATCTTTCCTTCAGTAACCAGTCGTTGGATAGCCCTTATCAGACCGGTACATTCATTCGTGCGGTGGCCCACTGTCACATGGTAGGCACAATAATTGTCTTTATCTGATTCAGAAGGAGGAACATAGGGTTTCAAACTCTGTAATAAACCTGCTTTCCTGCATTTGGCAAAAACGTGGCCTAAGGGGTCGACCCACTGGTTTGTGAGTCTTTGAAGAGCCCTTGACTGTCCGCCCTAGGCCATTGTATCCGCTTCTCTCACCCGTTCCATTACTGCAGTATAGGCCGATTTTGAACTAGATCCTGTCGGGGGGGGGGGGGGGGGGGGGGGGGGTTGTGGAGCTACTAGCCTTATACCCTTGAGTATATCCCCAGCTACCCCAGTAAGTGCCTGAGCCCTGCCTGTTTATCTGATCTTCTTCTACATATCTCTTAATGAGCTTAGCAAAATCTATGACATCATTAAAGGAGTGGAACCTCTTCAGCTTCATTTTCTCTTTGTAAGGCGGCAAGCTACCGTCAACTAACTTCACAATAAGAGATTCCAATTTAGGAGCCCTATCTACAAGTACTTGCACATCCATCCACCTTTTGTAATACGCAGAGAAGGATTCATTAGGCTTCCGATGGATTCTTTCCAGATCTTCCAGTGTAGTTTCCACCTTAGTATTGTAGGCATATTGCTTTACAAATTCCTCTAACAGATCCTCCCATGTGGAGCGGGTATGGATTGGTGTCTTCAAATACCACTTAGCTGCTGCACCCTGCAAAGTTGTTAGGAACAAGTTTAGCAAATGGACTTTCCTGATTCCTAAACTAGATATGATCCTTACATAGCTATCCAGGTGAGCCTCTGACAGACCTTTTCTAGTGTATCGAGGCAAGTACGGCATCTGGAACCTAACTGGGAGCGGCTCCCCCCTTCTACTAATAAAGTGGTTAGATCTGCACATTTAATAGGATGGTAATGCACCATTTCCTTCAGTTTCAGAAACAGTGCCTCAAGATTAGAGAATTTTTCCTTGAGGCGCCTTTCAGCAGCAGTCTGAACTGAGACCACTCTCGCCCTTCCAAAAGCCTCATCTTCCTCGAACTGATGATCGACTTCTCGGTGTGGGATGACCACCCTACTGCTGCCAGGGATGTTCCTTCCCGAATTAGGGGCCCCCTAAACAGCATTTCCTTCGTTTTCAAATGGGGTTTGGGCCTGCTGACTAGTCTGGCCCACAGCGGCAGTCACTGCAGTTTGCACCTACTCTTTGATGGTAGCTTTGAACTGATTTGATTTCAGAAATGCAGTCAGGAATGCATTCATATCAAAAGGCATCCCTCCGCTGGATCCATCTTGAGCCATCTCTGTTCTGTTCACTTCTTCCAACATAAACTAACTGTCAACTGGCAAGGAAGGCAACTATCCCCCAAACTCTTGCTCTAAATCTGAATCTGAACTGACTCTAACCTCTTCCATGGTGACTGATTCCTTATGAGCTGATTGAACTGACTGACTAGACCCTGATCTGACTCGTAACAGTCGCTTCGAAGTTTGACTCCAAACTATACATTCAGCACAGAGTTAGCATCATGGATGAATGCTATAACCCTAGATGCAACGTACTAAGTGGCATGTATGGTTTGATCGTGGGATGATCGTGGTTGAATGATGTTTCATGAATGAAAATGATAATGAACGTGGCTTCCTTTTTTTTATTTTGGACGTTCCAAGAATGCCTAAAACTATGCAAAAGACAATGCAAGAACAGTCGTGTGTGGACTATCACATGGACGGAGGTTCGGTGCCTTTGGGGCACCTAATGGATGTTATGAAATGGTGGCGCATGTACCGACACATGGATAAAGGTTCAACGCTTTATAGGTCAAAATCAAATGGTATGGAGTGGTCACGTGGAAGCCGTTCCGCGGACAGAGTTCTGATACTTTTGGGGCATCTAATATGAAATGATGTTGCAAATAAGTCACGTGTAAGCAGGGACACGAACGGGGGTTCTGCGTTCGTGGAACACCTTATGTGATTTGGTAATGTTATGAGATGCTCCTATATGTGTAATAATTCAACACTCGTGGAGTACCTCAAATGAGTTATTAATGTCATGAAACAAGTCCGATGTGGATTGCGACACACAAGCAAGGCTTCGGCATCACCGTGATGCCAACGATGAATGGACATGAAACGGAGATGATGTTATGTTATGTTGTCGTGCGACTTGCCACACAACATAGACCTAAGATCATTGTGATCTTCTAGTGAATGACATGGTATAGTGGAGTGGCCAAATGCGAACCAGTGCACAGGCAGACTACGGGTAGTTTTAGGATACCCGACATGGTATGAAATGAAATGATCATGATAGGCATCCTCAAAACGTCCCTTATTAGGCATATTGAAATGAAACAACATGAACATGTATGTCACACAAAATGCAAGAGGCTGCAGAAAAAATGTGGTCAGGATGTATGACACACGGGATGATGTCGTGTATGCTTTATGGCACACAAGATGTATATATGGCACACAAATAAAATATCGTGGCTGCACGAAGACATGATTAGCATAATTGCCATACATATGTATATGTGTTAAAAATGGCTGCATGAAAAAACGTGGTTAAAATGGCACATGGATGATTATGCGTGTTTGATGATACGTGAAAAGGTAAAAAGAAAACCATCACGGAACAAATGTTAGCACATGCAAAAATATGCTCTCCCTTCCAACCTTATTCCTCCTTTCAATTGGTCACGCAATTCTTCCTAGGTGTTAGGTCTCTTTGGTATCAATGGGGGATACCAAAGGAGTACACTCAATTATCCAATTTCAAATTTATGTTTTGGTAACCCTAGGGGAAGTTACCAAGCCGTTACATGTGGGCCAAAGTCAAACCAAGGGTCATACAGGTCCCCATAACAAAAATACACTCCTCACCGTAGAACACAATGTAAGGTCATGTGGTGCTATGAGTGGTTTACCCCTTCGGGTGCCTCCAATCCTGGCGGAAGAGGTAGGTTACCTTCTTGAGTAAACCGGGCTGATCAGTGTATTTGAGGGGTTGAAAAGAAGAAAATGTCATGATATGCAAAGTATGACTAAATACGGTATTTATAAATTAGTAAATGACTACACGCGATATTATATTTCAGTAGTTGTCTAAGTTCCTTGAGTTTTTCATAAAAACTTTTTAGGAAACTTTTGATCCCCAGCGGAGTCACCACTGTGAGCGGACGACGTTTTAAGCAGAACGCTGCGAACCGAACCGAGGAAAAATGAGAAGTAGAAATGTTTGGATTTTTTAAAACGAGTTTTGTATATCTTGCTTTAGGGAAAACCATTTGTTTGTTTAGAAATTCCTTTTGTAGAAAATATTTTCCCGTTTTATTACTTAAAGACCTCAAAACCTAAATTTTGAAATCAGTGACAGAGTCGCCACCAGGATCAGCTCATCTGGGAAATTCTGGTACAGCTCCCTACCTAGTGTAGATTGCCGTACCTAATCCAGAGATTTAAGGTTCAGGCAACTTACCTATTCAACCTCGAGCTTGTATTAATCCATAATTTATATTACCGTATTTATTTAATTTATTATCTTTCTCTACCCGATTTGTTTAATTATCAGCCGATGCTCATACAGATGACAGAAATGAATTGCAGAAAAGTAAATCATATACACAAATTATACAAAATAATAGAGACCGCTTATACAACCAAATCGAATGAAAAATAAAAAAACTCTCGTCCTCACATTACAAACGCCTAGAATACACGAGTATCTAAAAATTTACAACCGCCTAAAATACACGAATTAATCTATTAATTACATCAAAAATAATAAAAAAAAGAAAATAAATGCTGCAAAACAGACGGTTAGCACAATTATCACGTAAATGCAAATAGGACTCACACAGGACAGAATTGGGATTTTTAGGAACGGGGGCATGCATTTAGGGGATAGCCGGGTCGACTCGACCAATTGGCCCGACTAGACCTGGAAAACGGTTTTGAAACGCTCTGTAGATTTTTGTGCTGGAAAATAATTTTAGAAAACCATTTGGCTCGATTTCATGTAAATTTCTGTACTTCAGCGGGTCTGTTATCCAGGAACTCGGGGTTCCGTTCGTGCGGGTTTTCCTAATTTCCACAACCATCTAGGGTCTAAAAGCGATAAACACACCAAAAACGATTTGATTCTAAAGACAGCATCACGCGAAAATGTCTGTGTGGGCTGTCCCATGATTCTATCCCCTTCCAGGAACTAGAGTCGTGCGGCTGTAACTAGAGTCGTGCGGCTCTAATATCTACAGCCGTGCGGCTATAACACCTGGAACCCGAAATGGGTTTTCGCGTTTTCGAAAACCGTTATTTTGCTCGTTTTCAATATTTCCTAAAGATTTTTGTAGGGTTCGAGGGTCCGCTAGTACTGCATGGTGGATCTGATTCTGATCGAACAACCCCGAAATCCAGAAAATAAAATCCAGGAAAAAACCGAAAACCTAACATCCGTATGCATAGAAATCTGAAAACCACAATTTGATAATTGATTGGTGTATTTGGGCCGAAAAATATCTCAACAGGATGAATCAAATGGAAAACTGGCTATTTTCGGCCGATTGGGCCATTTTTGGGTTTCTGCCCTTAAGGAACGTAGTCGTGCGGCTCAAGCATCAGTCGCGCGACTCTATTCCAAGATAACATATCCGCGCAACTATGTTCTAAGGAAACACAGCCGTGCAGCTCTGTTCGGGTAGCTGGTATTCCGCAAATTGACAAAACAGAGGAAAAAACACACGAAAATGCAATGAACACAAGTTTAAGGCCTCTCAAAGTTTACCTTGTTGTTGTTCCAGTGTATTGGGTAATCAAAAACGGATTGAAAAGCTAGAATGTGCTTTGAATCCTTAAACTATCTGAAATTCTGAAACGAATCCCGAACCAATCCGAAACGAATCCGAAAATGTGTCCGAACGAGTGAGCAATGGTCTAGAATTGTTATTAGATGATTTGGGTGTATGTTTGGCTTGGTTTATGCTATTTCTCTCTATCTCTCTTTCTCTCTTTTCTTTCTTCTTTGTTCTCTGTAACTTTTTAGGCCGAAAATTGGTTTTCTTTCAAATCCCTTCCCCCCCTTTTTTTCAATCCGAAAATCATTGTTTTTTATATCTCCTTTTCATTTTGATCATTTCAAACATTAATTGTGCATCCTACTGTTTCGGGATTTCAGCTGAAAGAAATCCACCCCCGTTTCAGCAAGTTGCTCTGCTTTTGCAGAGCAACTTGTCAACCCATTAAAGCCGCATGGCTCTAAGTATTAGAGCCGTGCGGCTCTAATCTACAGCCGTACGGCTCTAGACAGAGCCAGGGCAGACTCCCCTAATTCCTACGCTCACCTCTAAACCCTGTAATCATTCGAGGGACCTTTCTCGGGATTTTGGATCACGGACGGTTCGGTTTTCGGAGCGTTTGAGGTATTCCAGGCGACCCTCTGCTCAATTCCATGTCTGACTGCTTAACAAAGGTAATAAAGGATTCTCATCACGGAAGTCGAGAAAACCCGTGCTCACACGGTACAAGCTTCATATCTCAAGTGAGATTTATGATTGCTTTTTGGTTGAATTGTTTCTTCTTAATTTGGATGGATTCCTGGGCTGGATTTGAGTACAAAACGACCGCTTTCGCTGATAAAATTTTTGTTTTACACGGTAAAAATCCCTACACCTTTATCATCAACCTGCAACTTTAGGAGAAAAATACATCTTAACTATAGTGGATGATTACTTTAGAGCTTTGTGGACCATGTTATTAAAAGCTAAGTCAGATGTTTATCAAGCTTTGGAGCATTTCCTCGCATATGTCTAGAATTAGTTTGAAGTATCAGTTAATGTCATACAAAGTGACAATGGTGCATGAATTTACATGCCAGAAATGTTAGAAATTGTTTAGTAGTTTGGGCATTTTGCATAAAAAATCATATGAATACACTTCACAACAAAATGAGGTGGTGGAAAGGAAGCATAGACACCTCCTTGAATTTGCCAAGTCATTACTTTTCAGTCTAGAGTACCAAATATTTTTTAAGGGGGAGGCCATATCTATTGCTATTGATATTATCAATTTACTACCTGTAGGACTTAAATGGGAGACACCATTTGAGAGGTTCTATAAAAAGGGAGCTTGATTATGCACATTTAAGGGTGTTTAGTTGCCTATGTTATGTTTTAAATCTTTCTCAACATAAAGATAAATTTTCTACTAAAGCACTAGGGGGTTTTATAGCTATAAACAAAGCTAGAAAGGATACTTAGTTTATATAAGATACATTAGAAAGATGGTGGTAACTATGGATGTGGTGTTTCAATGAGGGTGTATCCTTATAAAAGATGAGTATCTTTAATGTCACAGTCTGAGTTAGACAACACAGTTGTACTACCGCAACTTTATTCAGGAACATGGATTTTGACTTATGAAATGCTCAAGAATCCATTGTATCAGCAAAACATACATCACCACAGTAGTGGATAGATTTACAACAACAATAAGTAAGTGTCATGCTACAACATCATCAACTATAAGATGATGTAGTTCAATCATTGCAGCAACAAGTGGGAATGCCTTAGATTCAATCCTTATCACCAGCTATTAGTCCATTGGAAGTTGGATCACAAGAAACAATGGAATCACAAGATCAATTGTTTGATGATTTAATTGAAATTGAGAATCCACACCATGTTTTGCTTCAAAGACAAGTAATACAGGTAAAAGTTTTGTTAGAATAGCAGGTGACTAAATTTATACTTGTTGCACCTTCAGTTTCAAGATCAGTGAAGAAATCTTCTTGGTTGTTAGATTTTGTTACAACTCCAATAATAGAAGAGGATGCATTTACAAACTTGTGTGTTTTACCAACATTTGTTGATCATCCCATAGCTTTCATGGCTAATGTATAAGCAAAACATGAACCCAAAAGCTATAAAGAAGCAACAAAGGATCCATAATGGATCATATCTATGGATTTAGAGTTGAAGGCATTAGAAGATAGCCAAACCTGAAATTTAACTGAGTTGCTAAAAAGGAAGAAAGCAATTGCTTCAAAATGGGACTTTGGGATTAATTACAAGGTTGATAGATCTATAAATTGATGCAGAGAAATATTAGTAGCTAAAAGCTATAATCAGTTGTATCAGATAGATTAGACAAATTCTTTTTCTCCTACAGCTAAGGTTGTTATGGTAGTGTTTTTAGTAGTTGCAATAGCACATAGTTGGTCAATTCATCAAATTAACATTAATAATGCTTAACACCATGGCTTTATTTGAAAAGATTTGTATATGTTGGGCGTATAAAAAGGCAAGAAACGACAAGCTAGTTAAGTCTTTATATGGTCTGAAACAAGCAGGCCGTTAGTAGAATGTAGAAATGTCTACAAAGTTACTAGATTATGGCTTCAAGAAGTTTGACTGTGTTTACATTCATTGATGCAATAGAAGAAAAGGCCTTGTTGTATTTGGAGAAGTGACAAACAAGTAATTAGTTTCAAGTTTGGATTGTCGATTTTTTACGATTTCGGACCCTAATTTTATTGGAATCGGGCCAACGGTCAAAAGTCACTATTTTGTTATGAGGTCCGTCACTTTTTGGCCAAAAAACATCGTTTAGAGCCTTAAAATCGCGATTTACTGTTTTCAGGACTTTTTCGGGAAGTTTTGTTTGATTTTTCAATTTTCATGTTTTGTATTGCTTTCCTTTTTCGATTAGGACTCTGTTTAGGGTTTGCCTATAAATAGGCTTTGCCATTTCAGTTGTAAGGAGTTTTCATTGATTAATAATATTTTCGGATTTATTCCAATCCCTACTCTTGTGAATTTTGCGAAATTCTAATAATAGAAGGCTAATTTCCGGCATCGTGTACGATCAACCGATCTTAGTATTTTGTTCGAAATTCCCGCTGCATCAGTCATAGTACTATGTGTGGATGACTTGCTTTTGACAGGCACTTCAAAGGAAGAGATCATCTGAGTGACGAATTATTTGCATGAGAAGTTCACAGTTAAAGATTTAGGAAATGTGAAGTATTTCCTAGGCATTGAAGTTGTAAAATCAGATTCAAGGATGGTGCTATCACAAGCAAAATACACTGTTAATCTATTGAAAGATTCAAATATATAGGAAGCCACCATCAACTCAATGCGGTGACTAACAAGTTTATAGAAGACTGATTAGGAGATTATTGTACCTGAGGTTCACAAGACCTGATATATGTTTTGTGACACGACAATTAAGTCAACATATGACAGAATCGTGTCAGCACGTAAGCAACTTTACATGTGTTGAGATATTTAAAAGGGACCTTGAACAAAAGATTGTTCTATCTAGGTCAATCAAATCTCATACTCAAAACTTATTGTGATGCTGATTGGATAGTTTGCAAGACTACCAAGAAATCCACCACATGTCATCGTGTCTTTCTTGGTACAGCATTAGTATCTTGGAAGAGTTAAAAAATAGGCAACAATCAGCAGATCTTCGGCAAAAGTAGATTTTAGAAGCTTCGCAACCACTACTTGTAAAGCGGGGAGGATGAGTTATTTGCTAAAAAAATTTCAGATGCCATTTTGATCATAAACGCATTAATATTTTGACATGGACATTCATTTTGTGAGAGATTATGTAGCACAAGGCTTCATCAATGCACCTCATGTTCCTTCATCAGAACAGTTGGCAGATATGTTTACAAAAGTGAAGACTTGATCACAATTACAAGAGCTTATTTGGAAGCTTGGAATGGTTCACATGACAATTTCTAGTTGAGAGAGGATGTAGAGAATAGAAGATATATTGTAAACTCTAGTTAATAGCTGTAGTTAAGTAACTAGGATGCAGTTAGAGATGGTTAAAAGTTAATTGCAGCTGTATAACCTTAATCACCCTGATTTTTATTGATGATATGGACATTGATTTCCTTTCGATGTCTTGTTAATTAATCTCTAGACTAAGTAGGTTGAATGATTCACCCTTAATTTTTGAATATCATTAACAGCAGCTATTTGATCTTGAACTCGAGTAGAACAAAAATATGATTACGTACTAACATTTTATATTATTATTAGAAAAATCATCGTCAAGTTTCTTTTTTGTTTAATTTATTTTTATTGACTAATCAATGGTGTTTCACCTTTATAGCTCCCAAAAAGTTACGTTTGTTTTACTGCAATTCTCTTGTGCATAGAATTGTCAATTGTCAAGATTTTCCTACCCTTCAATTTCTTTATCATTTCATTTGTCAGTTCGTGTACAATTGAACTTTTTTACAATCAATAAAATTTTAAAAAAAAAAAATTAATTCTTGGTGAATTAAATTCATTTGGTGTGTATTGCTTGAATTAATAGATTCTTTTTGTAATTGAGTTAGAAATCTTATAAGATTTTTGCAGTAGTTGAATTTCATATTCAATAGTCCAATTTAAAATTGAATAATATCAAAAAGTTATAAACATTCATTTGGAGATCATTATTAAGCTTTTCCGACAAACCCTTTAGTTGATTTACAAAAAATAGCTGACAATATGAAATAAGTCACACAATCTTCATAATTTTAAGGCTTATTAGTTTGTTAAGCACGAGCTTAATCAGTGTATTAATTAAAAAAAAATACGAGGGGGTTAAGAAGTTGTTTTCCTAATAATTAAGTGGAGGAGAGGGTGAATAAGGCAAGTATCCAGGAAAAAGTGAAGAAGAGGGACCCTTGAAAGGTGATGCATGTGATGTTGGTAGATAGGAGTTGAAGTATAAACAATATTTAGAAGGTAGGACAATTATTACACTATTCATGCAATTCATAATTATTAACCTACAAGAGCTTGTTAAGTTAAATTGTTTTCTTTTGCGTAGGGCCGCAGCATTCATCGGTTAGTTCATTAACCCAAACGAAATTACTTTTATTTTAAAAATCCAACCGAATTAAAATTTTTAAATAATTAAGAATTCAGTTAACAAAAGATTTTGGTTTCCAACCAAAATAACTAAAATAATTTTTAGTTAGTTTATTTTTATTTATGTTAAAAAATAAACAAATAACTAAAATAAATTATATTTTACCAATAAAATAGATACCTTTCATATAATATATACAAGAATAAATAAAAAATAAAAGTTAAATATAACAAAATATTAAATAATTAAATAATTATCAAATTTCGATTCTCTAGATTAACTTTAAAATTGAATCACATTTTTTTAATAATTTCAGTCGTTTTGATTAACTGAAATTTCAATTCTCCAAAATTGAACCAGATTTTTTTAACAATTAAAATCGGACTAAACTAAAAAATAATCATATTCAAGTTTTTTAGTAATTTGGTATTGGTTCGGTAATATGTTGTAATTGATCAATGTCTTACTTTTATGGCTTAAAAAAATCCCATGGAAGCTTCTAATGTCTCTACCTAACACCATTGAAAGGGGAAGAAAGGGGCAAAAAAAATTAAAAATAGAAGAGATGGTGAATATATTTAGTTGAAAACTAATGAAAAGTGACTACCTTTTCCTTTTAGGAATGGCCATTCATTTCGTTTTTTTTTTCTTTTTTTCTTGAGCTACTACTCTGTGCTGTCGTTTTGTTGATAGTTATGTTTTGTCGTAAGATTAGCCTTCTTTTTATGGCGTAGGAGATCTCAATATTTAATTAGTAAATTAATTTTAAATTATATATATTAATGTATTACAGTGTAGTAGTTTTTGGTTCATGAAGCTAGTAGAAGACAATCCAAAATTTGTGAATAGGTCTTCCTGACAAGACGTTCAAATATTAATGCTCCAACTTAATTTAATTGGCTTTCCCAATCAAGTTGGAATATTATTGACAATTTCAAACAATTTAATAAGAAGACATTTTGGTGACTGCATTCATTGCAAATTGTTCATTTTTGCCATTGCTTTTATTTACACATGGAAAAAATGTTTGGTGCGAATTTAATACATTTACTCAATTTTGTACTAATATATACTAATATATAATATGAATGAGTTTTAATTATGCAGCGGCAAACCATTTAGTTGGCACAACTTAATTGAACCATTTTCTATATTTTTTTCAAATTACTATAGGGAAAATGATTGGAGGCAAAGATTAAAAGAATTGTACAACAACTTGAAGATTTTATGTAGCCATGCATAGATGTACTTGAAATAGCAAGCAAGATGTTCATTAAGTCATAACCTTTAGTTTTACCAAACTCTATATTTATTTATTTTAGTGGGGTGGGGAAAGAACAATATCTTCATCACCAAGTTGTGAATAATTAATTTCTTGCATTTTTTTTTTTTAATTATTTGATTACTTTTCCGGTTGTAGGTCCCACTTTCTACATTATTTATGAAAATGAAGTATAGGGTAAGCGTTTGATAGAAACATAAAGTCATAAACTAAGTCATCCTTTGCTTTGGCTTGATTATGAATCTTAATTTTTTTTACCTAACAAAGTTTCTAGAACTAATTGCTAACTAATTCAATGTTTAATTATTGAAATAAGCATATTAAGTCAACCCCAATCTGTATGTTATTTCATTTGATTTGAATTTATAGTCATATATGCTCTATTTGACAAACCAAATACATATATAGGTTTCTCTTGAAAATCATCAAATATTATGGGTTTGTGTAACTAAAATTTCTAGTCATGTAGTCATAGGCTCATAGTATTACTAGTACTTGCGGCCATTATACCTAATTCTCCATTTAACCTATATATTGCTCAACATGATATATATAGCAATTTAAATTTTTGAATAAATTAGTTTCATGAGATGATATCAAAACTTTTTAAATCAAATAGTGGATGATTCAAATATTAATAACTCCATTTATTAGTTGAATTTCGACATATTATAGGATGCATCTGTATACATACAAATTATTTACATGTATACATAGTATAATTCAAGTATTTCAAAATGAATGTTTTTAAATTTTCTCCCAAGAATTATGTGTCAACAATTGAAAAAATAAAGGAAAAAAATTAAATCTGTGTGGAAGGTAACAGTTAATAAAAGCTATTCTTACACTGAAACTATGGACGAAAATTTTTGGATGGAATGATTTGATAACAAAATAATAGGATTATGATGGAAATGTAATTGTAGGTAATAAATAAATAAATAAATAAATAATGAAAGAGGTTGGCTGAGATAAATGAATGATGTAAGGTTGGTAGGAGAAGGGTGGTAGTACGGACAGTTGTTAGTTTCTATACACATTTTATAATTAAAAAAAAAAAAAAAAAACTCTTGCTGTTCCTGCTTTAATTGCCAATGAAGAGATTGGTTACCCACCACACCACACCACTCCTCTCCTCCTCTCACTGCTTATCCATTTCCTTTGCCTCATATTTATCAACCTCCTTTTTTCCCCACACCCCAAAATAGAATCTATTTTCAATCCAAATAAATTTTTCTAAAGAAAAAACAAATACATAGATTAAGATGCTCTATATCTCACTTGAATTATATATACTACCTAATCTTAATTAATTTCAACAAGTTATTCTTGTCTTCCAAGTCTTTGATTTTAATTAAATTCTTTGCATCATGAAAATGGCAGTTGGATGGACTTCAAATTGTCTTATTTAAGTGTCCATCTTGACTCAAAATAGTAACATAAACAAGAATATTATACAACTCATAATACCACTAATATATTCTTGTAATTAACATGCATGTTATGCACATTTAAGTATAATTAATTAAGTATAATGGTGAGTCTATAATTATAATGTGGATGCATGACAAAAAAAAAAAAAAAAAAAAAGCTTCTTAATTAGAAGATGGATAAAGAAGAAAGACTTGTGTTCATGCAAATATGAACTGCTTTATGTATATAAATTATGAATTAATTAATTATTAGCTCTTCCGAGTTGAGAAATCTGTGGGAAATGTATTGGTAGTGTATTGGTTCTCAATTTCTACGCTGAAAAACCAATATATGTCATAATTATTGGTTAGACAGAAGAATAAAAACTCCAATGATATAAAGCTAAGCCAGACCCTGTACTCATTAGATTATTAATCAGCTCTTAGTTATTTTCTTTATCTGCTGGTAGCTAGCATAAATAGCAACAACCATAACATGACCCACTTTCACAGATTGGGTAGCATGACTACTCTGACAAATCCCAACTCTCCCCACAATTTTGAAACACCAAATTCTACTAATTTAGATTGCCTTGACCGACGATAATAACCATGTAGTTCCTCAAAATAGGTTTCAAATTCAAATCGAAAAACTGGTTACCAAATTACCACGAAGAATGCACAATCAATCTGGAATTGCTTAATCAAAGTTATATATAAAAAAAAAAAAAAAAAAAATCCAACCAATTATTATATAAAAAATCAGCACTACCAAGAAAACAGGAAGTGGAGTACAAATTTAATCAATTATATTCACTTGGATGTATATATTAACAATACACGTGTGTAGTACTATCCAATTAATAAACCTACAAACTGGAGCAAAAACTAAAAAAAGGGAAGGAAATATTTATCAGATTAAAAATCTAATAATCCTTTTCTCAATTCTCACCATCAATTAAAAAATATATATATATATATATTCCCAGCTACAAGATGCAGAAAAATATAATTTTATTATTTCATTTCGAGACTTCTATAATCCAAAACACCACTTTTGAGACCTAAGAAATCATAAGAAGAAATGGTATTAGCAGCAGTGGTAGAAGCCATACAACAGCAGTCCTTGCTGTTTTGCAGGCCCAGTCTACAAGCAAAACAAGCTGCAGTGTGCTGATCATGAGGCTGCTGGATTTGGCAAGGTGGGCTAATTCTAAGCTCAAGATTCAAGTCTGGGCATCTTTCTACAACTGGGTCTTTTTCCTCTTTGCATATGAAGTCAGTTGAAATATTCACTATCTTCTGATCTCCTTCTTCTTTCACTGATCCAAATGATATTGTTGTAGTTGTAGCTGCAGCTGAAGCTGTAGTTGTTGTAACTGTTGTTGGTTCTTGCAGTGGTTCATTCAGTGGTCTATGAGTAGCTGGATCTATTCCTCTATTTAATAGCTTCCTTCTAATATGTGTATTCCAGTAATTCTTTATCTCATTATCTGTTCTTCCTGGTAATCTCCCTGCTATAAGAGACCATCTACACAAAAAAATAAATAAATAAATAAATAAAATAATTACCCATTAATCTCAACTACTTTAAAAACACCATGGAACTTAAAATTAGCTTTTATGTATTTTTTCTGACACACACACCGCTAAGGCAAATGCCTCATTCTATGTCGGATTTTCATTACTATTTGAAATCACACAATTTGAACCTCAACTACTTTGTAGCAGAGGATACAATACCATGTCATCCAACCATTTTGATAAATTTAAAATGAAGAAAAGAATAGGTGGGTGGGTTAATTAGAAAAGGAAATTAGCACATCCAACTGTTGTGCTGATGAAGTGCATCTTGCCCAAATGGGAGGTTCAAAGTTCAAATCTTCTTGAGGCTTAAAAACAATGAAAATTGTGAAAAAGAAAAGGGAATTACTTGTTGCCAAGAAGACTGTGGAGCTTGATAATGAGTTCATCTTCTTCATCAGTGAAATTACCACGTTTAAGGTCAGGTCTTAAATAGTTGATCCAACGAAGTCTGCAACTTTTACCACAACGAAGAAGGCCAGCAGCTTTAGGGAGAGAACGCCAACAGCCTTCACCATGAGCTCTGATATAAGCAACAAGACGATCATCTTCTTCTTTGGTCCATGCTCCTTTGTTTGTATGAGCTTTTTCACAGCAAGGAGACCTTCCCATATTATTTCTATTTTTGATGCTGTATGTATGCTTTGTTGAATTTTGTTTTGTTGAAATTGAAGAAATATTGGAAAGTGGAAGAAGAATTAAGGCCGGCCCTTGAAGGGACTTGATTAGGTTTTTATATAGGGATTGACTTAGAGAGGGAGAGAGAAAGAGGCCAATAAAAAGCTTCTAGATGCGAGTTGGTGAGAGAGGTTAGAGAGTGGCTGGTAAGATTAGCATCTATCTAGCTAATATCCATCATTAATAATAAGTTAAAAGGGGCATTAACTATGGGTAACCTTTCAGGTAGGTGTAAAGCATTTTAAGTATAGGCAAGAAACTGTGTGTGTGAGAGAGAGAGTATACATCTCTCTTTCTCTTTTCTTTCTTTTTTTTTTTTTTTTTTTCTTTTTTTTTTCCTCTTTCCAAAGAAGAAAAAAAAAAAAAAAAAAAAAAGTCAACGAGAAAGGCTCAACGGTAAACAAACGACTATTGTGACACTTCTACCGAAATTCAAATCTTACTGCTACTGTTGAAATTCTCTTTAGTAGAGTGATATATAAGTTCTTCCATAATCTTTGAAGTTTTTCCTATTTCTAAACTAAAGATACACTTCCTACATGTAAACTTAAAAAAAAAAAAAAGAAAAAAAAATTTAAAAGTTACATGATTAATAATAATAAATTAAATGAATTAGTTAAATCTCAAAATCTTCCCCCAACTCACTAGACAACGTTTACCAGAATTCATGTAGCCTTGTATTTTTTTATATCATGTTGTTGGAACTAACACCAATTAGAGGTGGGTCTCTTGATAGCTACACCTTCCTATTCTCTTTCTTTTCTATTTTTATCATATAACTAGCTTATTCCTCCCTAATTTTTCATCTGACTCCTGTCACCGAGTTTTCGTCTTTATATATGTGGAATTTCACATATATTCTAGTACAATTAACATTTATATTCATTGGACTTTTTAACGTTAATTCCATCACTATTGGTTCAAGATTGATAATAAGACAGACATGAAAATACTGAATTTAAAACAAGTGTCAAATAATGAAACCCATGTGATCAGGAGTTAAATGAAATTTAGGATGGCATGTAGACGAGAGATTAATTGGGGAATTAGGGAAGAAAATATAAATAAATCAATAAATAAAAGAAGTAGGTAAATTGAGGAAGTTAGTTGTGGTGGGCATTCCAAAAAGAAATTGCCCAAAGTGGTTTGGCTATTCTGGTGTTATTCTTGTGCACATGTATAGGGATGGTAGTTGTGCTTCTTTATTCTATTGGTACACTACACTGTCAAGCATTTGAGTGAGAGATAGAGAGAGGTAAAAAAAATAAAAAAATTAAAAAGAGCTTCTAGAAGAGAAATTGGAGGTTGGATTGAAGAAAAGATGATGAAAGAAAAAGAGAAGAATAAGAAAAGAAATATGAGTGTGGTTGTAGTTGTAGTTGTATGTGGGCTTTGGTTCACCTTCCACTTTTTTTTTTTTTTCTTTTCAATTTTATTTTTTACCCAATCCTTGTGGTGCAAGTTTAGGGCCTTAAAAATAAATAAAATAAAAAAACCTTTTTGCTCTATGATATGAATTATTTGTCTTTTTAGTCCTCATATTATTGATATTTTCTTTTTACCCTTTAGTTATTAGATAACCACCGTATGAGAGATGATAAAAGAGTAAAAATCTAATAGCACATAGGAAAAAAAAATTTAAGCCCAAGTTTAGGCGACAAAGGCAGGTTTGGGGATGGGAAAGGTAGTTTCACCTTTTTGTTGTTATTTATTTCCCTCCTTTCCAAATTGCATTGATTTATATATATATATATATCTGTCTATACATGTTGTATATGAGATGAATTATCTGAATTGGTATCTCTCTCTCTCTCTCTCATCATGAAATTCAAGTGGGTGGTGGTAAGGGTTGTGGGATCATGGGTAGAAGTTGCTATCAATTGGGAAGAAAGGGAGAGAAAGAGAGAGGGAAAGATATCCACTTGTGCAATTATCTCTTGTTTTTGTGTTAATTTCACCTACTTTTTCACCCTTTCTGACTATCCTCACACCTAGTCCAACCCTCCCCTCCCTTTGATGTTGAAACTTCTTTTTTGAATTTATTGTCATTTCTCTCTCTCATTTTTTTTTTTTTAATTAAAAATAATAATAACCCCACCTAAGCTTATCCATATTGCTTTCACAAATTTAAACCAGCAAAAATAAGTAAATTCAAACATTATTGTTCAAAGAGTGAGTGGAAGGTGGAAGATGATATGATTATGTATAAATTGGTAAGAGAATAAAACAAAACTAGTTAAAAGTAATTAAAAATGTGGTAATCAGTAAAACTTGGATAGTAAAAAAAGTCTGGTAGCTCACTGAACTTTTCCATTTATACCATTAATTTATAATATTTCTTCGGGTCCTTGAACTTATCTATTCAATCTCATTAGTTCTTTCAACTTGCTTATTTTATACTCAATAAATCTCCTAAATTATCAAATTATATGTTATTCTATCCACACGTCCTTCAATGTGTAAAAATCATGGTATTGTCACGGAACATTAAAAAATTTCTTAAAAATTAATAAGTTGCCAATAATTTTCGATCTGGAAGCAAGTTGAAAAATTTATTGAAACATTCTGAAAATTTAGAGATATAATAAGACTAAATTGTATGAGTGTTTGTTATCCCATACAATACTTCCTACAAAATGTACACACTAGCACATGGCTGCTCTTAACAAAATAAAAACAATACAGTTTCTCGTGGTGTTTATTTAATTTACAGAAAAAGAAATAAAGAAATTAGGAATGTGAGGAAGTGGGTTTGGGGGGAATTGAGGGGGTTAATCAAGAATGAATTGTGGCAGACAGCAAAGAAAACACGTGGATGTCATGTGCTTGTGTAGGGAAGAAGAATCGTGGGACAGTCCTAAAAGCTCTTACCTTACCTTACCTTACCTTACCTACCTCTTTGGCTGTCCTTCCCCCATGTGGGACTAAGGTCACCTTCACTGACCCATATTTAGGATACCCCCATTTAAAACTATTCTTTCTTTTAAATCTAAATTATTTCCCATTTATGATTTCGGTTTACATTACATTATTCACTGTAATTGAACCACAAAAAAAATTCTTCCTTATCCTACCAACCTTTGTATGTATTAAGGGTACCCATTCTCATGCCAATCAAAAAGTTTCAGGCACTTTTAGGTAGGAAAATATCAACTTCTGTCAACATATCTACTTTATTCACGATTATTGATTAAGATACTTATCACTTCTAACCTCTCTGATTAAGCCTCCAGCAGATTCCAATAAAATTGTTAATGCTAGAGATTAAGCATATACCCAGACATGAAACATATGAACCAACATCCAAATATAGCAAAAAAAAAAGGGAGAGAGAGAGAGTTCCAAGTTCCAACACCTCATGTGCAGTGCACAAGCATCCTGTGCCTGCCAAGTCAATCATTTTAAAAGGAACAGGAAACAACAGATTCGGTGCTTTTAGAAGAAGACAGAAATACAGACTCAATGGCTATCTGATCTGGTTAATCTAAAACCATAACTACGATGACATGGCACTTCTACTAATCAAATGCATTATCATGCTTAATTATACTGTTAGAGATGAGCATTCACCTATAAATGCTTCATTTGTTTTATTGATGTAATGTCAGATAACAAGTATTCAACAATTAAGCTCCTGTATCATGAAAATGAATATAATAATGCCAACAAATACTACTAACAACTCTTTACTTCATTCTTTTGCGAACTTCATACAAGTAGCTAACAACCACAACAGCAGCAGCAACTACAACTCCAACTGCGCTTTGTGCAAGTATGGTGCTGTCCTTTACAATGATCTTGGATCCAGACGAACCTGGGGTGAACCCGAGCTCTGAAAGTTTCTTGTGTGACACGGCATAGTCTCTGAAAAACGCATCCTCATCCTGCCACAACACACCAACATTTGCAAAATATAATTATATTTTTACTACATATTACATTCAACTATTCGAAATTTGTGTATTTTATCATACATGATTCTCATACAACAGGACTGTGTTACGATCGTTAACCCCTTGTTTGGATAGTGCTTCCACATGTTAAAGTAAGATCATGCAAAATTTGGTGTTTAGGATAAACCATAAGATAATCCTTATCACTCCAAATTAGAGTGTTAGCATGACTCAAGATTATTTCTGCCTGCCAAATTCTTAAAATTTATGTTCTTTCTCAAATTGTCCATTCATCCAAAAATCGGTTGTCATCAAACATACAGAATTCAAATAACAAATTAATAGAATTTAATTACGGTTTCATTTCGTTACATTATATTAAATCATATTGAGTAATCAAAAATAAAAGTTATGAAGTTCGGAATCTTAAAAATTTTGTTTAAATATATACTCTTACTAGGAGGTGTATCTTTTTTAAAGAATAATTCTAACTAATCTTTATACCTAATATAGCTATTTCTATTACACGGGCAATCTCATAATTTTGATATAATCTTACATTTCAATACCTTCAAGCCAAAGTCAACAAAGATTATTAACCATCATTTTACCTCACCTTATTCCCAAACACTAACAGGGCATTACAGAATCCATTACCTTAATTACCTTATCTTTCTTTCATAACACTCCATAAAAGGGTGTAACTAGAGTATATCAGCACTAATCCAGTCATAATACCAACAGGAGGGCGAAAATGGTTTCAAAGGAGGTAATAAGGAACTTACTTGATCAACGGCTCATCTATTTTTTTTCAGTTTCTAAGTGCTAATAAATGTATGTCAGGACTAGATAACTTCAATAACAGCATGCAAGTAGAATTGGACATCTATAAATCAAATTGCTTCAATGCTGATGTTCAATGACAGTACACTTGGACAATGAATAATTAAAATTATTAAATGCTAATATTGAGAAAATTTTTAAATGCAAGTGAGATACGGACAAGAGATTCCATAAAAGGTGATATTTGCCTCAATACATGTACACATCTGAATTTCAGCGCCTACTGATCACACCACTCGGTTTTTTTTTTTTTTTTTTTTTTTTTTTTTTTTTTTTTTTGTAAAAAAAAAAAAAAAGACGTTACCTTGGCATACAACTCAACATAACGACGAAATTCAGGGTCTTCCAACAAACAACGGTCAGTTGGAAGTACCAATAGTCCCTCAGTCTCCCCATTCAACAGAGTCCTGTAATTTAAAGAAGAGAAGAAATAAAATACTTGATAGACTTTATTCACAAGTTTACCGAGGGGAGTAACATTTTCCAATTACAATTTTGAATCTTACACAAAGTATGAATTATCAAACTTCAGAGGTTGCTTGGTCCAAGCACCATCAAAACCTGATCTCTCAGGATGTGCCCTTCCCTGTATATAACATATCCAACCACATAATCACAGTGCTGTAGATTACAGCTTTCACAGCTAGGCAAAAAAAAAAAAAAAGTTACAGATAAGTACCAAAGTATGTCCCCCAGAGAGAGCTACTATATCCTTGTCAGACAAACCCATTCGATAAAAGATATCCCGTAAATGTGATTGATCTTACAAGAAAAAAGAAGGAGAAGAAAACATAAGATTCAGATCCTGTATAGTCTGTCAACAAGCAATCAGATGCTTGAGAGTACTTTTCTTAGAGATTCATTAACATTTCATGAATATGCAACAAAAAAGGCATCAGCATAAACTCACTTGAAATGTGAGACAGAGTCACTGAGCCGAGGACTTTCAATCGTCAACTTACATGAAGGGTAACCAACACCAGTTACACGCAAATTGAACAGCAATTCTTTGATAACACTTCAATTTCTTGCCGAACCACATAATAAATTAGCATTTTAACTTCTGAGTCATATTACTTTCAAGAAACACACTCAGAGGTGACAAAACTATAGAACTTGAGCAGCTGATACCCATGATAAGATATCAAGGTTATAACAAAGTTCCATACTTAAGTGAACTTACTCTTTGTTTGAAACCTCAAGTTTGAAGACTCAGACTGAGATTTTAATATGCAAGTGTCAACAAAAAAGTGGTAAGTTAACAACCTATGGCGCTTCCTAAAGGTATAAAGATAGCAAAAACTACAAAACTAGACTGAAACATGCAGATCACAAACTGTTGAGATTTATCCTAGTTTAGTTGAAGAATGTAAAGGATGTGAAAGCTAAATGGTACAGTCGGGATGCTATTCGAGGTTCAACACTTCATAGCAGTGAAGTGCAGAGCTTCAAGCAACCTCTGTAAAGTTCATATTAATTCGCAAGGAAACCATGAGAGCATAGTCCAAAAAAAACTTAAGCGTGCACCAAATATTACAAAATAGGTCAAGAAGATTAACACCCACAACAAATAATGTATTCGACAGAACAGGAAAGTATTACAGAGGTATGACATTGTTGTTTTGCTTATTGTGCCTCTTCACAATAAATAAAATGATTGATTAATATACCGGAATGTCTTGTGTGGGACGTAGCAAGTCGGTCCCTGGGTCCATTTATTGGTCTAATAGATACGATTGAAACATAACAGGAAAAACAAGGATTTATATATGTAAAAAAGAGTGCATCACATGCAACAACATGGCCTGAAAAGGAAAAGGATAAAAAGCATACAAGCACATCCAGAAACACAAGCACTCTATCTTTCTCTCACACACATGGAACTTGTCAATCTAACAAGCCCAAAGTCTTATACATAATTTTAGCTATTGAATTTTGAAAAATTCTCACAATATTTGACATCCATTGGAAACTTACTGATGAAATAGATGATCAATAGAATCAATTTTAGTCTATTGACTGTGTTAGCCTACAAGTTTTATCTAATTTCACCTAAAATCTAATTTCACCTAAAATCGTCAACTAAAATATTATATTGTGATCATAGATAAGAACTCTCCTCGTCACCATATCTTCCAGTTAGTGCAAAAGTTCCTTAATCTTCTATTATTATTTTTTTACAGCTAGTGTGAGTTTGAAAAGTTGTCATGGACATGAATGTTATAAATAAATATGGAATTGGCAATGTTCAATACAAATCCAACCATGTAAAATACCTTTTTTAGCATCTGGAAGTCGCCCTTCCTTGGGAGAAATTTTAGAGTCCTAAGAGTTATAAAGTTAAGATATTGTTGATCGTCAATCAACCATAACTTCAAGAAATGCAACAGTTACACACCTTTCTGCCAGGAACGAAGTCAACAGTTGGGCCTCCAGTGACTTCAACTGCAACCACACCCGCAAGCTACAGGTGGAAATAACTATCATGAGTCAACTAGCTCATCATTTGTCAATTCTTAATCAAGATGAAGCACTGAAGAGCCAACGATTACTCAAATAAGAACATAATGATCTCGCTGTTCCCTCTCCCCTGTATCCTAATCAATATAGAGTTCTATTGAAAATATAGTGTATATGATGGACAAAATCAGAATGGTCTCTATGACAGCAAACTAATTGTTTCCATATCCATATTCTTGGTATTCCATGACCAATTCCTGAAGGCTTGATTACTAACTTACATTCCAATAATTTGACATCCAGATATTGCTTCAGTCAGTAGTTTGAAAATGATGACTCTTCTACCAGTATTGATCTAAATCTCAATACAGTTTGGAAGAACGTAGACCTGACCCTGCTTTGTCCAAAATTAGGCATTCAAATTTCTCATTTCTTCCTGAAAAATTTGCAGCGTAAGGGCACAAATCTCCCTTTTTCCTCCTATGTTTGGGGGCAGGGACTAGCTGAGCAAGAAAGCCTGAACTAAAATCCTGCTTTGGACGTATTATTGTTTCTTATTTCAAAAACGATATCTCTATTTTTTTGGTCAATAAATAATTTCATTAAATAATATCTCTATTTGGTCCTATATAAAGTAGATAGAAGAATACTCTAATACTTGTTTTCTCAATTGTTCCAAATTCTCCACTCATCAATTCAAATAATTTAA
Source organism: Euphorbia tirucalli (assembly GCA_039660915.1). Taxonomy (NCBI): domain Eukaryota; kingdom Viridiplantae; phylum Streptophyta; class Magnoliopsida; order Malpighiales; family Euphorbiaceae; genus Euphorbia; species Euphorbia tirucalli. The sequence goes on from CM077639.1 coordinate 23,653,929, forward strand.
TGCGTAGAAAGTAGTGACATGATAGGGGGGAAAAAGGAAGGAAAGAAGACTGCGAATACCTGATTAGGAAAATGAAAACAGCAAACGAAACCAAATTGAATGGATAAGAAAAAAAACATCAATTCATTAATTCCATAATAATCACCTGGTACAGGTCCGCATAAGTAATCTTGGGATGTTTAGCTTTCACTTCTTCTGAAAAACGGAATACAACTTTTATAAATACGTCATACACAATAATCAAACACAGAAACACATTAAAAGCAAAGTAAATAATAAGAGGAGAAGAACCGGACCACAAAAATCAATAGCAATCTTCAAGCCATTATTGCTGCCATGAGTGAATTCCTCTTCATTTCTTATAGAACCATTAGGTCCACCAGTTTTGGTGTTCTTATCGTAAGTCCCAGCGTCATGCCACCTTCAGAAATCAGAAATAAACAATCACCACTAAATGAATGAATGGATTGTAGAAGTAATAAACAATCATCGCGAAGGTATGTAAGTAAATGATTTTACGCTAAGCGGAGCATGATTGGAGCGCAATTCTTATAGGCGATAAGAGCACGGAGATCGCGACGAGCCTTGTCGATCTCCTTGAGGTAATCTGTGTCAACCACCGGTAACGCCATCGTTATTTACTTGAAGTAATCGCCTCTGCTAGTGGAGAGAGGAGGGAAAGTGGAAAAGGAAGCTGAAATGGTCAGACAGATAACTGAAAGAAGATAGGCCAATGGCATTGAGATCGAGATAGACTGACTACAAGTTGTAATCGTGTACAGTTACGCCTATTTTTTCTTCGCTGCAATTGGCAGTTACCTCCTGTGAACTTTTTGTATTCGTTTTGGTCGTTGATCAATTATATACAATTTTCTATTTATAAATATTAATTACGTGTTACTTTCTTTTCATTATATCATTATTTATGGTACATGGAAATCAACAAATCACATTATATTAACTTCAAATTATAAATAATTTTTAAAATTTTAATACAAAATATATTAAAAATTGTGACTAATAAATACTCATTTATTCTTATTGGTTAGTTAAATAATAGTAAAGTATGAATATCATAGTGTATCAATTTGGAACGAATGAAACACTTATTTTTCATATTATATATTTTAAAGTTCTACTTGCTTGTGACGCATAAAGTCTAAAATTAAAATCAAAATGTAGAATATTTATAAATGAATTTTTATACGTTATAATTTAAATTACAAAACTAAAATAAATTTTATAAATTTTTTTATGAAATGAGAATAAAGGTATTTCATTTTGTGATTATTTACTAATTATACTTATTAATAAATATTTATTATAAGTTAAGTAATATATAAATAATTTACCATATGTATAAAGTTATAAATTTATAACTAGATTGGAATATAAAATTCGTTGGTAAATTTCACCAATTTTGATATGGTTTTCTCAAGACATATCGAATTCTATTGAATTCAATTCACGCTTATCCCTGAGAGAGATGCAAACCATACAATTAAGGGGGGAAAAAATATCCTTACCCTCCTTATTTTTTCGAAATTTTTTTCTATCAAATTTCTAATCTCTCAATTGAGCACCTTGAGTTCTTCATCAATTATAATCGCATACACTAAATTTTTAGTTGACAAAATAATTATCCAGGAATAACAGATTTGGATTACAATATGTTATTCATTTCATCAATCCGAAATTGTATAATTTACATTTTGAAATCAGATTTTGATAGTTTTTCGATAAGATAAAAAATTTATTTTCAAACTAGTTAATATGTAATTTCAAATGAAGGGTTCCTTGCAACAAGAAGCTTAATCCGTAATTATAATTGATCGAGGAAAGTGTATTAAAAACTAAAAGACTTAATTAACAAAAATTTTAAAAAAAAAAAAAAGTTTAAAGATACTCCACTTTTTTCCTAAAAACTTGGCTTTTAAGAAATTTTAATTCTTTTCATAAAAAACAAAGAAATTTTAATTTTCGAATCGAATATTAATACACATTTTTAAAACACGTCACTTTGCAAATATTTTCAGGATTTGAATCTTTAAAAATAAATAAATAAATAGTACAGTTGAAGAACAGTAAAAAAAAAAAAAATCTTGATTCAATTTTCTCAAGACCCCATTTTTAGTAGTGAAAAAAAAAATAATTTTTTTGCTTGGTCAACGTTTCTACGGAATTGAGTGATGAAGTCCTCAGCAAAACAGTATTAAAATTTCTTTATCTAAACTAAGCTGGACATGGAAGTAGGAAAAATTATTGTGAGAATGTGGAGCTAGTGAATATTATAAAGAGAGAGAATGGAATTCGGCCCTGAATTCAGATTACCATGTACTCGAGTATGGAGTATCTATTAACTATAATATTGTCTTCCCACCCAATATGATATTCACAGGTCCTACTGAACTGAACAAGCCCCAAATTATCTAAGAAGCTATTTAACATTTGCTTTACTGTTTCATCGAGTTTCATTTCTTTTTCTTTACCAATGAATAAAATGCCAAAAAGTTTACTCGTTTTGTGGGGTAACTGATCGATGGTTTTTTCTCTTTGTTTTATTACAATCATTTACACCAAAATAAAAAATAAAATAAAAAAAGAATTGAAGTTTTTGGAAAGAAACGGAAGAATTCTTGTTACACTATCTATAAACCAAAATCCAGCAAAAGCGAATTAGTGTAAAACTCAACAATGATTCGGCTCAGGAAGATGTTCTCCACTGCAACTCTATCTGAATCCGGCCATTCTTTGAGTCTATCAGATGGTACTTCTCATTGATTCTTTTGTTGTTAACGACATCGGAAAGATTGATGTCTACATATCCCAAAGATTCCTGGTCAAACAACAGGAACCAAAAAAAAAAAAAGTTAAATGTTTTATTTGCTGTAAACATAACCACAAGTACCACAACTTGCGAGATTTGGAAATGAAAAGGCCATACTGCCTACCGTAACCGACTAAATGAAATTATGCAAACACCTACCTTTGGATGCAGCAAGCCTATCCGAGATGAGCTGCTGACAACCTCCACATGTAACCTATCATTAATCGGAGGCTCATCCAACGTGAACTGGAATTCCTCTTCCCATCTTGGATCTCTGTTTTTCTTTACAGGCTGTGTACCAACAAAAGATGAAATTATAAGCCTAAAAACCTTTAACACTGCACATCGCTCTTTAATTTTCTTTAAAGCATACCAATGATATACATAACAAAAAATGGAAGAAAAAAGGATGTACAAGTGAATATTTAATGCAGTTGCAAAAACGAAAATTCTAGCTGAAGGCCTTATTCACCATTTTATTCACATCATCAGTCATGTCAATCATAATATACCAATATCACATAATTATATCACAGCAACAGAGCTACCCCAATTAAGAAACATGTTCCATAAATGTCATATGCACACAGTTCTCTCAAATATTTCAAGAATTGTGGGAAGCAACACCAATCATCAATATATGTCCATCCAAATACTGAAATATACACCACGAGTCAATCAACTACTAATACCGTATTATAGTAATACCTTAGTTCTCCGCTCCTCGCCTCTAAAAATAAGCCGAACATGTGGATTAGTATGATGCTTCCCTTCGACATCTTGAGCCTCATGAATAATAACAACAAGCAGACCTCCACCACTAGGTGTCCCCTCAGGAGCTTTCTGAATCGCGTTTGGCTCGTCAAATCTTGGCAAGTCTTCCTCTTTGAAAGGTTTATATGTCAATTCCACCTCTAAATGCCCCCGTGACTTTTCATTTTGAGGATCATTCAAGTCCATATTTTTAAGGAGGTCAAGTGTCTGAACTTTTGGCTCCTCTGGTGAAAGTTCTTTCAAAGGAATGACATTCATACCCATCTTATCGTGTTTTCCAACCTACAAAGGGGGAAAAAAAACATCTCTAATTAAGTAACTACACAACACAAAACAATAGCTTGTGAAAAGCAATAGAAGTCTTTGACCTGCTCCCAGTCATAAACATGAAACTCTACAGCTTGTGTCTCTGGATCTTTAACAACAAAACTAAATTCTTCATTCCATTCAGGATTCAAGTTCTTGTGTTTCACAGTAGTCTTCTTGGACGGCATCTTATCCTCAGTCAACTTTACTTTTACATAAGGATCCGATGCACCTAGCAGATCCTTCTTCCTCAGTTTTGTTGCCCTAAGAACTTTCACATTAAGAATCCCCACAGGCCTCTTCAATGCTCTGCATGGATGCAGTAAACAAAAGCAACATTATTGAATATATAAGCGAGCGTATTTATGTACATTGACAAAGTATAATGAAGAAACACACTTCGCAGGATCCATGATTGGTACTTCTAGAGTTTTAGGCCAAAGATACATGTTGGCAACCTGATCTTTAATAGTCTCCTGCAAGGAGCAAAGAAAATCCCAATACTGAAATCAATAACATCAAGAAGAACCTTAACTAGCAACCACAGAAGTCAAACTCTAAAATACCTTTTCGCTAGGGACTTTTTTAGCATTTTATCATTTTTGCAATTATATCTATAAAAGGAAAAATATGATTTGTGCACTGCTCGAGAATAATGTAAATCAGATATTCTCTCACCCCATTTGCTTTCTCATCCAAAGGTTACTTCAAAACTTATAAATTAATCTCAAAACCCACAACATCCAACATCTCGCTTCAAATCATTAGCAAATACGCAATGAAATGCTATCATAAAAGAGATGCTTCAATATAGTACTTTAATAAAAAGCCTAGAAGACTCAAAACGCTTTATTAACTATACCTGAACGACTCTGTATAGGCCAGGTATTGACATAAGATCAGCTCCCACAAGCTTTAGTCCAAAGTCAACATGTGGCTGCAAATAGATAAACAAATCAATAGAGATGAAACATATAATATTAGCAGCATTAATACACACAAAAAGGGATAGTAGTGTTAAATTCAAAGGGTCATTCAACAGACTCCTACCGATGGTCTATGAACCAAAATCAAATAGATCAAGCTAGGAGATTGTAGATTCAACATACTAATTATGAAGCCAAAGAAATTTTCAGTATTAGCATTTTGTTCAAAGCGTCACACTTCATGGCCTGCACAATTAGCATTTCTGACTTTGGAAATTACTTCATAATCAAAAGCAACTTTGGGATTCCAGAAACCAAAGAAAGAGATTGGATATAGTGTCCCAATAAGCAAACTGCCAAGAGTCTATACCATCATAGAAACTCAGAGTGACAAGTATAGATGAGAATCGGATAGTTATCTGAAGTATCTTCTCAAAGCTCATGAAAAATTATGTCAATTATTGAATTCTTAGCCTTCTTATTCCTACACAGCATGGATCCACCATAGGGCTACTAGCCTAGAGACTATACTTACACTAGCAGGGCCCATAAAGAATATTCATGAGATGTCAGAGATTGATATTTGAATATGGGGCAAGCTCACATTTTCTTCAGCTCTTATTTCCTTCAAAAAAGTCCATTAGCAATAATATTTGTGGAGATGTGCATCACATGAGTGACCAGTGTTGTGCATGAATAGAATATTTACAGAAGTAGAAATCAAAGAAAAAGAAGTTTATTTTACCAAACTACAACACAACACAAACAATCACCAACCTTTTCCATGAGTGACACATAGATTGTAGCAAAACAAGGAAAACTAGGAACCAAAGGCTTCAGAGTAATACGTGGTAAAGCAAAAACTTGCAGATCCACAACCTGAAATTGTTCAGATAACAAGTAATAAGAAAAATAATATTCTCAAAGATGTCCATCAAAATAATTTCTTCTCAGAAGAAAAGGGCATAATAACCTGAGCAGTTGCTTTAAGCCCAAATGCTTTAACAGCAACAATGACATTTGGATTCCCAGCCCATTTTAGGCATGGCTCCATGATTAGCTCCTTCTCATCAGTTACATAAACTTTCATTCCTTGAAAAAAAAAATTAAAAGAATAAAAAGTTAAGAAAAAGATTAAACAGAATATTGAAAAATAAAATTAAAATGGATAGTCCTCGATAAGTTTTAGAATTATATCCAGGTGAAATAAGCTAGTAACTGAATTGTCCAAGTTAATCATCAGATCAATTAAGGCTTTGTATAAGTACATACCTAAAAGAAGTAGCTCTCAGACATTCTGAATCAGAAGTAATTTTCAGAGTGAACTTATATTCTTTGTTCTTAGCTCTCACGTTGAAAGTTTCAGTAGTAAACAGCTCTAAAATGTAACCGCAAATGAATTGTGAAAACACATACATCTCTCCTAATTTCCCAACTAAGAGGTTTTCATACACAGAGATTAAGATGACATAAACAAGGATTTCCCCTTTTCTATGCAGACAATAGAGAAGAAAAATGGAAAGAATACATAAGATATACTGACCTGAGAAGGCTGGTGGTAGGGACCCTAGAGTAAGAACTTCAAATTCAACTGAATCAATTTTATATTTGGGTATCTGTTCAGCAATTATGGGGGTAGCAATATTCTTGGCAGTCTTACATATAGCCTTACAAGTTAAAGAAAAACACATTGTTCAGGAAAACTAACAAGCTACAACATTACAAAAACAAATCAGAAATTGATGGCAGACTTCGAACCTTGTCCAGATAAGGCCACATATACTCAAGAAATTTATTTAGCCAATCAACCTATAGCACAATGGAAAAAAACACGAGTAAAGTTGACCATAAAAAAAAAGGTGCTAGTGGAAGTCCACATTATAAGAAGAAGGCCAGGGTATCAAGTTACTCACCCGATCATAATCTGGATTTTTGACCCAAAGGGGTATCTCTGGAAGCATTCGCAGTAAAGTTTCGGAGTCTTCCTCTATCAACGGACGAATCTCAGGATCCTGCACAAGGAAACTGCCAACCATCAAAAGGCTTCCAAGATTTCAAAAAACCAACACAAAAAAAAATTCAGATACAACTATGTGTAATTCTAACTGATGGGCTAGTCCAATCAATTCAATGTAACTAGCAATCTAATCAAGCAGATCCTCTAATTTTCCTTTTTCTTTGGTCTTAAAATGGGGTGGAAGGTAAATGCACATAATCATCAAAATGAGCAAATGAACCAATTTAGGCATTTGTTGATAACTAGCAAGCCTTTGACCAAAACTAAAGCTAAAGCGTAAACGTGATGAAAAGATTATTAGAATGATCGTAAACATGATGAAGAGATTATTATAAAGAAGCCATCACTTTCAAAAGGACAATCACAGTTACTAGATAAAGAACAAGCGTATAAGCGCTGACCGTCAAACTATATGTTGTATATAAAAGCTTCAAATCTAACAATATTTTCTTTTTCTTTTTTTGCGGTGCATTTGCAAAATACAAAACCATCAGAACAAGACAGAAGCATTGCAAACATGCCATCCACAGAAATAAACATAAGAACAATGAACAGCAATGAAAATGAACGGAAAGAAGCAAGGAGAGCGAAGAATTTGCCTTGACATCGCTGGGCTGGAAATAGATGAAGAGGTAGTACCCGATCACAAGCCCCATTGAAATCCCAACTCCAAATCCGCAGAAACCGAATATGGTACTGAAAATGCCCATCTCTTGATTCTCCTAGCCTATTTTCTCCACAATCAGTTCACAAAATTATGCCTCCTCTCTCCGCCCCCCTCTAACTTTGCTTGAAAGAAGGAAAAACCTGAAGAAAATTCCAGTTTCCAATCTACTTGATTGATTTCGAATTAAATATTGATTATCCTAATAAATGACTAATCTATCCTCCCTCATCTGCATCATCGTCACGTTACTCAATTTCGAAAAATCAAACAGAGAAGGAGAGAGAAATGGAGAACGCCTTTGCGAGTGAACGCTTAAGGGAAGCTTATTTAATACTTTTGATTCCATTTTATTTTCACTTTCTTTTATTAAATTATTAAAATTTAGTTTTAAAATTTTAAATTCTTTTTTTAGTTTTAATAGCGTAGAAATTTTCTTATAAAAACTTTTAGGATCTGCATGGAGTTTCAATTTGGAATTAACAAATGCATTAAGCTTCTATGAATTTAAAAACAACATACTCACAGGAGCTATTTGTACTTTTGTGAATTTCAAAAAACTATTATGATCGATACATTATATACGTGGTCTTTTTGTTTTGATAATATTTTTGTAAGACGTAACGCTTCTGTTTTGCATAAGTTTCATTTTTCATTAATTAAAGCATGACACTGTTTTTTAGGACACGTCAAACAGAATCAAAATATGAGATTATGACACGACTACATATGAAGTGTGATGTAAATCTCTCCAATGAATTCTAAAGTTTTCTACTTTCTAAAAAATAATGTTACACGTGAGTTAAGAAAAATTGCAATCCACACGAGATAGAAAATATTAAATTTGGAACAAATATTATCAAAACAGAAACATTATATGATTAATAAATTAAAAAACTTAATCAAAAAATTCATAAAAATATAAAAAGCCTCATGATTCGTTTTAACTTTAAATAGTAATGTTGTAATATCAATAAAATAATGTTATTATATAAAATTTTTTGTTTTAAATGTTTATGAGTGTTAATCAAATTCTTGAAATTCACAAATAAGTATTGTGTTTTTGGGATAAACATAATAGAATTAAATGCACCTAAAATTATTGAAGTTGGTTAAAGTTAATTTTATTGTCGTCATTGCACTAAATTTTAGTTCCTGTATAAAAAAAAATCACTGCAGCCTAAATTAAATAAAAATCAGCCGAAAAGATATGATATAGCGAGTTAACAAAAATTCTAACTTGTTAACTTTTCTCAAAAATAATGTTACACACGAGTTAAAAAAAATTGTAATCCACGCGAGATGAAAATATCAAATTTGGAACGAATATTATCAAAACAAAAACATCATGTGATTAATAAATTAAAAAATTCATAAAAAAATTCATAAAAATGTAAAAAGCCTCATGATTCATTTTAACTTTAAAAAGTAATATTGTTATATTAATAAAATACTGTTATTATATAAAAAAGTATATTTGTTTTAAATGATTATGAGTGCTAATCAAATTCTTGAAATTCACAAATAACTATTGAGTTTTTTTAGATAAACATAATAACATTAAATTAAGTAAAAATCAATTGAGAAGATACAATGTAGTGAGTTAACAAAAATTTCAACTTGTTAACTTTTTTCAAAACTAATGTTACACGCAATTTAAGAAAATTGTAATCCACACGAGACGGAAATATTAAATTTGGGAGGAATATTATCAAAACAGAAACATCATATAATTAATAAATTAAAAAATTAATCAAAAAATGCATAAAAATAGAAAAAGCCTCGTGATTCATTTTAACTTTTAAAGTAATGTTGTTATTGCAATAAAATAATGTTATTATATAAAATTTTTTGTTTTAAATGATTATGAGTGTTAATCAAATTCTTGAAATTCAAAAAGAACTATTGAGTTTTTTAGAAAAACATAATAGTATTAAATACACTTAAAATTGTTGAAGTTGGTTAAAATTAATTTTATTCTTATCACTGAATTTTAGTTTCTGTATAAAAAAATAGTAAATTAAGTAAAAATCAACCCAAAAGATATGACGCAGCGAGATAACAAAAATTCCAACTTGTTAACTTATTGTTATCTCATATTCTCTTAGCATGTGTCTACCACATCATATTAAAACAGTTTAAACTAAGCTTTTAAAATTTTGAAAAACTTTTAACTATATTAAGTTTTATAATTTCTTTAGTTTTTCCATAATTTTCTAAAGTCTTGGTATTTTATAACTTTTTGTAATTTTTTTCGTATTTTTCACTTTTTAATAATCTTTTACATCATTATAATTTTTAAATTTTGTATTGTCACATAGCAAAAGAATATGGGGATAGTGATAAAATGACATAGTACTTTCGGCTAACTTCAATGATAATTAGTTAAATTTGAATATTTTATTATCAAAAAATGGATTTTATTGACCACCAGTACATAATTTGCTGCCACGACAAATTGGCTGCCACGTAATAACAACTGGCACAAGTGAAATTAGCGTCGGATGCCGACACGGCAAACGAAATACTACCAATTAAAAGATGGGTTTGGGTTTTATTTGTCCTTATTAAATTGCATTCTTGTGCTTCCTCCCCAAACTTAAATTTCTTCTTTTTGTTTTGCCGCCAAAGACGGCAATGTAAGAATTAGGGACAAATGGTCCTTCCTTCTGTTATAGATTTGCTGCCATCCTTTTTCTTTCTTTTCTTTTTATTTTTTTTCCCTTAATTTTGTATTACAATATTCATAATCATGAATTTTATATTATTGTATAATTTACTACATGTTTTATATTCTTTATTGCAAATAAAAATGTTTAGTTTCACTTTAAACTCTAAATATTGCATTATATATTTGACCATGTTAAAAGCAAGATGGTAAAAATACATAAATGTGAGCGGACGACATTTCCACGAAAGCGCGCTGCGAAGCAGACTGCTGATTTCTCGAGTTTGTATAATTATAGTAAGAAATTCCTTTTCCAAAATAATGTTGATAAAATATTCGAGACCAAAATCTTAGAAATGTATAGAAATCTCCACCCGACTCAGCTCAATCGGAAAATTCAGATATAGCCAAAATAAAGGAGGAACTGCTATACCTTCAAGAAATCTAAGTTCGGATGAGTCACTTACTCATTATCTAACTGAAACAAAACTTCACAATCAATCACATTACATTTTATAAACTAAGATTAATTTTATTTAAGGCATTCAGCGCGCATGCAAGGATACATAGAATAATTAATTAATGAATTATTATAGACCGAATCACACAAGCTACCCTAGGGGATATATTTGAATAAAATAGGGGATCGATGTACAATCACCTAAAATACACGATGATATAATTTTACATTCGTCTAAAATACACGAATTTATCCAAGAATAAAGTTACACATACATCTTGATAAATGCAACTGATAAGAGTGTGGCCACACCCAAACAAGTGGGAACTTGTTTGTGAGCTTCAGTGCATTCGGGATCAAGTTAATGTCCGGACACAAAAGAGGGTGATCAATCCATGCCTCTGTGTTGGACACCGATATCGATGACATGGGATATACAAGTTTAAACTACAAGGTTATGATAACAGTTAGACTACCATCTCCATCTTAATTGGGGGCTGCAGTGGCTTGCTAGAGCCCAACTGCAGTCTGTGGGCCATAGGCCCACTGCCAACATAAAGATGGGCCCACGGGATCGTACACATTGAGCGACTGAACACCGACTTAAGGAATCACATGTATATTTGGAGTATACACAATAGAGAAAGAGGTGTATATATATATTAATTATATTATAAGGATCAATTGGATTGATCATTATAATAAAAATTAATATTTGGCTATACATGATTAATTGGATTAATTATGGATTTATTTCCTAGGTGGAAACATTCATATGTATAGGTTTACATATGAATTTGTTTGTGAAGACTTAATTTTAATTTGATGGATTAAATTAATTGGTCAAACTAATTTTAATTTAAGTGTAAATAATATGTTACTTGGAGTAATATATTAAATACATGGGTTAATTAAAATTGGGCTTGAAATTGATTTAAACCAGACTAATTAAACTAGGTTTGGGCCTGAATTAAAAACAGGAAGATCACACAGACACAGAAGCCAAACTGGGCCTAAATTCCCATAAGGGAATTTGGAAACCCTAGGGTTAAAACCCAAGGGAGAATTCGGCCAACACACATAAGAGTGTAAGCCACCATTTGGCCGAATTCCCAAGTCTCCTCCCTCTCCGAAATTTTGTGATTTTCCGACGCTAGCACGGGTGGTGTTCGTTAGGCGTTCGTGTAAGAGAACGAGGAGGAAATCTAATTTGATTTCTGCAGTCTTCATCCATCTCTTAAAAGAGATTTTTCAGGTAAGAATTTAATCTCTTTCTATTTCAATTTCAAGTTTTACAATTTCCACTTCAATTGCTCCTGTGACTGGATTTGAGGAAATCATCGCGTTCTTCCGCTTTTATCGGGTGATTTCCGGTGAAAAATCCCAACACATATAACCTAACATGTACCCATATCCTTGATTGACAGTCCATGTCCAATAGTCAGTAAGACACCACCATATATTCAAGGCATATACTAGTCTTTAAGTATTATCATTCTCATGATTCTAACAAATTAGGGATAGTTTTATATTTGTGCTTTTCTTTACTCACGATCTTATTGCCCGGAGAACGTTATTGACATATATGAGTATAAACATAATTAATAGATTCTTTTTTTATAATTAAGTGTACAAAAATCTAACAAAAACAAATTATGCCTTTTTATTAATAACACAATGTATAATACAATTTGAGATATAATGCCTTGAGACTAGGGCATACACTAACAGTTGCAATATTGAGCATAAATAATTTTTATTTGATGATGATGGTCGAGTAAGTTGTTCCTCTTTAGCAAATAATAAAAAAAATTAGAGTTGTAGGGCTCAAAAGGTGAAGGGTTTGAAGAAAAAAACAAGCCAAAAGGGTACAAAATGGTTAAATAATTGGTTGGAAGAGCAAAATATAAAAAAAATAAGGGAAAAAATGCAAGTGTAAATAACATGCATTAATTCTAGTAAATAGTAGTCATTTTTCTATTATTATTATTATCATCATCATCATCAACATCATCATCATCGTCATCATCATCAATGCCTTAACATAAGGAATTGCTTTCCTAAAAGCCTCATTTTCTATATTTATTTTCTCATTGTATTACAAGTTTTGAGATTTAAACTAGAAAATTGAATTTTGATAATAGAATTACATTTGTTATTAAAAAAAATCGAATGCCAGTATCAATATTTCAAAAATAAAATAAAACTAAATAATATATCGTTGGTCCTAAAGGCTATATTAAACCTATGAGTTTTTGTAGTATTGACTATGAAATACTTATAGTTCAATGACAACAATTGCAAATCTCAACATTAACTATTATGTAACTAACTAGTTAATTTACTCAATGATAAAAAAATTTGTTAAGTCACTATTACCAACAAAAATGTTAAAAAGTAAAGCAACAAATACCAAATAGTAAGTAAACAGTATTTTGAACAGCAATGGAATTTGATATTTTCAACAGATTAAAAATCACTAGCTCTATTCACTATTGGATATCTGACTAAAAGTATTACCAAATACTTTGTCTAGTCAAATCCCCAACAATGATAGTGCTTTCAATATTGGTTTAAAGATACTATCAATACTAACAAGGCACAAAAGCAAATTTCAATATTGACAGTAGTAAAGTAAAGAGTTAAGGATAGAAAGGTTCGACCTACTTCCCTACTCCTCTCCCAAGGTACATTCCCTTAAAAGTTTTCAATCCACTATGAATCCTTTCGACAGGTATAATTCCAACATCTTTACAACTTAATGATATCTCTCACAAGTAAGTACCTTTTTTATAAGTTTAGGTTACACTAAGTCTACTACTTTTTCCTAAGTAGCTCAAACACAGATTTTGAATAAGAGATTTTTTTTTTAAAAAATGAAGAAAGATTACAACAATACTTAACATTCAAAATTTTTCTCTTAATTTTCATTCTTCTTAATTGCTTCAGCAAAGCATTAATGGAGCACCAAGCTTCGATTTATATGCAGGATTTTGAATCTGATCGTTTGAGATGGATCATAGCCATTTGAGATAGATTTCCAATGTACTGTTTTAGGTAATAGAATTTTGAAACTGATCTGGCTTTAGGTAAAGATCCAATGGATTAATCACTGTTGATAATACTCTAATATCAGCATGTTATTGACCATGTTTCCAATTTTGAATAAAAACTTTTCTTCCTTGGACTAGACATTCTCAATAACAAGAAAGTGAAAAGCATTATTGCTTGTCCTATTGGCAGTTTAAATACAGAGTTTCTTGAATAATGCATGAAGTTCCACTTTTACAACTTCCAAGGTTTAGGGTCATGTTGGTATTAATGAACCTTTTCTAATTATAGTAATATTCCTTTTGTCCTTTTTGAATTTAAGGATCATTTATATCTCAAGCTAAGGTCTTAATATATATTTTCTCTAGAAATTAACTACATATGATGCATATATTTTAAAAGTAAATCATTATATAGGATCTTTTGTCATCTTTAAAACATTACATGTCATTGCGGCTTTAATAATCTCCCCCATTTTTATGATTGATAAGAGCTCATTCCACAACTAGGAAAACCTTTAAAATTTACTCCCCTATAATTCATGCATTAGTTATCATATACTCCCTCATACATCATGTATATCATATGCTTCCACAAGTTAAAATAATTTAGCAGCATTTCAGACAATATCAATAGTTAAGAGTAAATAATACTAATAATACTTAGATGTTGCCACCAATATGACATAACGATTAATAGTCAAAATGCATGCAACAAAATATGAAATCTTAACATGAAATCTACAAACAAAAACAACAATACTTAAAACATTAACAATACCACTAAGTTTCTAATACTATCAATACTAAGGTCTCGTTTAGGAGTGCTTTCCTGAACGAGAAAGCTGCTTTCAAAAGAGGAAAGCCAGAAAAGTAGCTCAAATTGTTGTTTAGTGAAGTCTGAAATTGAAAAAGCACTTTGCACGAAGAGCAGGTTTATGTACTTTCCTTCAAAGCCATAAATTCTAGCTTTGGTTGAAAGCCAATAACACGGAAAGCACCCCTTTTGTTCACTATCGTGAATGAAATTCTCTTATGCCTGTGCTCTCTCCCTAAACCACAATTGTTGCTCGTCTTTTTCTCTTCTTTTTGTCGGCTATTGCTGCCCACCACCACTACGTTCTCCAGTTCTCCACCGTTCCATATTAGTAGTGAGATTTTCTGTCTCTTTACCCTTTCACTTTGCATAGAAGTTATGAATTGTTTGTAAGTGGTCCCCTTGATCTTCTTCTTTCAATCCACACATCTCTTCTTCTTTCAATTAGGATTTGTTAGATATTTTCATCAATTTCAATTTCATATTTCTCCCTACTTATAAACGATTAATTTGAAATTTGAATTTGATAACTTCTGCGGTGGGTTTCTTCTTTAGGTTTTGGAGGTGTTAATTTGAATGTTGCTGCCTTCCGCTTAACTTTTGCTCTGAGTAAGGTTTAATTTCCCTTTTCTTTCCATTCTTTCTTGAAATTTTAATGTTGATTTCTTATTTATTTTATTGTTTGACATTTTTAGGTTGGAATCAATGAGTTAGTACAAAATGATAGAGCATCAAATATTTTTAGCACCTTTAATAATTATTCTAAAATTAATTATAGTGAACTTTTAATGGTAATGTTTTTTTCTTTTTTCTTTATGGCATGTTAACCCACCCCAATGCATCCAAACTCCCATCATCTCAGTCCAAAACGCCTACAATCCCCTTAACTTATAAATAGTCCATTTAACTTCCTAATTTTCTTAAATTGGTTCACATAACCCCTGCAGTCCAACATGACATAGAAAGTGTCTGTAAAAGAAATGAGACACGCGAAGGATCATGTAAAACCAAAAATCATAAAATTAAATAATAAAGAATATCTAAAATATATATATATATATATATATATATATATATATATTATTTGAAGCGAAAAGACTAATAAGTACCCCATTTTCGTCATCTACCTAACCCGCATATAATCTCTCAAGAGCAAAGCATATTTTTTTATCGCAAAAGATAGAGAAAAATCCAATTATTCTTATCCTCTTTTCAATCTTTACCAACTTAATTGAAAAAATGGACTCATAATAGAAATAGAAATATACTAAAGGGTGTTGAATTGGATATTTTAAAAATTAAAATCATCTTTTCTGTTAAAAATACCCTATTTTGATAAATTAAGTTTTATAAAGATATGTGGAATTAAATATTTTGTAAAACTTGTTTGAAATCTCTAAATATTAAATAGAGAAAAATGATGAAATATAAATATGCAATGCTCAAAATTAAAAGAGATAGAGTTAAAGAGATTTGACATAGAGTTTTTATAAAGATCCGGAAAAACTCAATGCTACGTCCTCTCTCCAAGAAACCTTTTCTTCAGTATTTTTTTAATCTGATTCTTTTTTGTGTTAGAATCAAGCCTATTCTGGTACTTTACAATCTCAAAGCTACCCCAAGAGAATTTCTATCTAAATTTCTTTTCTTCAAACCTATGGGTGCTTGAAAAAACCTACACTTTTTGAGAGCTAAAGTGAGAAACAGATACTTCACAAACTGTGAACACAGAATTTTCCGGGTCTCAAAAAAAGCCTTGATTACCACGACTGTAATTACAGTCGTGGGTTTTTTTGTTACAGCCGTACGACTGTAAAAAAATTATAGTCATACGACTGTTAAGTCGGGGCAGGTTGCAGAACCCATACCCTTAAAATAAAAAATTGGGAAAAATCTTGAGCATTTAATGCTCTAGATTTTCTAGAAAAGAAGAGGGATAAAAGGCAGAAAAGAAAGAAAAGATGGACTTTGATGGGCAGATTTTGAATCTTAAGAAAATTTTAGAGAGAGAGAAAAAGGAAAAGAGAGAAAAAGAGTGAAGAAGAGAAAAACCAAAACTCTACTTTGCTCAATCTTTCTCTTCTAAATTTCAATGTGTTAATGTCTAAAATGAATTAAAAGTCATAGGATTAACTTGACACACGAAATTTAGATCAATTCCAGACCATAAACTTGTTCAAATCCGTGACTTTTTGGAGGATTTTTGGACCCTTTTTGCAACCTTAACACACCAAGGAAAAGAAGCAATTTCACGTGGATTGGTGCGTCGCCAGGGGTCATACCAACGGTGAATCAGCGCCAAATAGATAAACACACCTCAATCCCGCTTATTTTCATGTGTTTTGGCTGATTTTGTGCATTTTTATCCAACTTTTTGCGTTTCTATTTCTGGAAAATTAAGAACAGTCGTACGACTGTTCTTGTCACAAAGAACAGGGGCACGACTGTAATTACAGTTGTGTCATTTCATCTATAGTCGTACCACTGTTGTTGAATTTTCTCAGTTTTAGCTCTTTCATTTAAATATTTTGGCGATTTCTGCTTAAGGTAGGGTTACAGTCGCACGACTGTAGTTACAGTCGTACGACCGTAATTACAGTCGCACGACTGTAATCCTCAGCCAGAAGCAGAAATTCCCTAAAAATCCCAAAAAAAATTCATAAAAATCCTAAAAATTTCATAAAAATAAAAAAAAAACCATGAAAAATCAAAAATCTTGAAAAATGAATTTTGGAGTGTGCATTCACGACCCTAGATTTATTTTTCAGTGTTTCTGCATTTAGAACAAAACCACGACGGAGACCTGGTTCTCCCGAAAACCGACCCACCTCGTATGCTAAATTAAACCTGTGCAAACGACCGGCGGCCCGCAAAGCCCGTCTAAACCTGCCCGTTCTGAGTTGGACTTGGACATACATATTTTACTTTAAGCCCGGCCCGGCCTGAACCCGTAGAAGCCCGAGTTAATGATGGGTTCGGCTTGGGAATAACTATAAAACCCATAACTGACCCGGCCCGGCCCGGATAATTTTATAATATATACTTTTATATTTTTATTTATATAATTATATACTAAATATTTAATCTGAACCATTGAAAAACTTATAGAAGATCTTGACCATTATAATTTCTCTATGGATGCTATCTGTAAATTAAATTTATCTATGAATACTATTTATATATTAAATTTGTTTAAAATAAGTTATATTAGAAAAAACATAAACATTTATTTGATGGGCTGGTTGGGCTGGGCTTGGGAATGAGGTTCAATTGGCCGGCCCAGCCCGGCCCGAGCCCGATGTAAAATTAGTGCGGGCTAGGCTAGGCTTGGACAAGAATTTTTATATCAAACCCGATGTAGCCCGGCCCGAACCCGACCTAGCCCGACCCATGAACAGGTCTATGCTAAATTGAAATAAACCGGAAAATATTTTCAAAAAGATTTTCTCACAAAACCAAAAATATAGGGACGTTTCAAATCTGTTTTCCAGGTCTAATCGGGCCAGCCAGCCGGGCCGACCCGGTTATCCCCGAATGCATGCCCCCGAATTCTAAAATTCCCAATTCTGTCCAACTTGAGTCCTATGTGTGGTGTGCTATATATCTGTGCTAACAATCTATTTTACAGCTTTAATTTCTTTATTTTTATTTTTAATGTATTTAATAGATCAATTCGTGTATTTTAGGCGATTGTAAATTTTCTTAGGTTCTCGTGTATCTAGGCGTTTGTATTGTGAGGCCGAGAGTTTTTATTTTTCATTCGATCGGGTTGTAAGCCTTTTAAATATTTATTTCTTTATTTTTATTTTGTATTATGTATGTATGCGCGCCGCATGTTATTATTCAATAAAATCAATTCTTAGAAATTTAAAGTGTCATTATAGAACATTGGCCATTTTATTTTGATTAGACATGAAATAAGGGACTTGTCCGAACCTAGATCTCTGAAAAGTGTGGCAGTTCTCACTTTGGTTCAGCTACAC
Source organism: Euphorbia tirucalli (assembly GCA_039660915.1). NCBI lineage: Eukaryota > Viridiplantae > Streptophyta > Magnoliopsida > Malpighiales > Euphorbiaceae > Euphorbia > Euphorbia tirucalli. The sequence continues at coordinate 23,672,421 of CM077639.1, forward strand.
TGTAATTTCCCGGTCGAGCTGAGCCGGGTGGCGACTCTTACACTTTTTATCGAGATTTAGGTCTCGATTCTTTTATGAAATAATTAATCTTCCAAAAATGAATTTCCAATCTAAAAAACCCCAAGCGAGGGAGGATCCCGCCCGAAATCGAGGCGCCCCTTCCACAAGGGAGTCTCGTGTTCAGTCAAAAACGTCACCCGCTCGCAGTGGCCACTCTGCTGGGGATTTCTTACAAAAGTTTTTCAAAACTTAAAAGAATTTGACAAGCCCTGAAAAATGTCTAATCAAAATAAGGCGGATGATTCTTGTATGGTATTTTATGCATTTTTGTAGTTAGACAGTCTTGCATTAGGTTAAGTATCCATTATTTAGCCTGGTGAATTGTTGAAGTGCCGCCTAAGTTCCTCTTGGTCTTGGGGGCATGGATAAGAAATACCACTCATAGCCTCGTACGCACCCTTTCGTTCGGACCCTTGAGTAGGGAGAAGTGAGGAGTATATTTTGCTATGGGAGCCTTGATGTTATCCCAACTTTGGACCGAACTCACTTAAGCAACCCTAGTTGGATTCCCTTAGGATACCGAAATAAATTGTATGAATATTTCTTAATTACGCCTTCATCATCCCCGGTTGGTGATCGAAAAGAACCCCTCCTAGGACTCGGTCAGAATTTTTTCAAATTGACCACGTTTGGAGGAATAAGGTTGGAGGAATACGTTTCGTGTGCTATATGCTACGTGTTTCTCGTCCCTTCATAATATACCATCATCCACATTTTTCACGAACATAACATACTACACGCAAAGCATTTGTGTGATACTAACTCACATCTTTTGTACAGCCACTTGCATTTTTCGCGTGAAAATACATTAATCACCCGTGTGACATTTACACTAACCATATTTTTGCAGCCATGCATTTTCTCATTGTATGAAAAACATTAATTCATATACATCATTTGAGTGTCATAAGCATTAACCGACTTGTTTTGTAGCCATATGGAACGCATGTCATGCATAAAACATTCATGTGGGCCTTGAACAATTCCATAAAGATCACACACATCACACCGCCTGCCAAGTAGGAAATCATTTAGGTACTCTACGAACACCGAAAAAAAATTACATTTCATCCATCAAGCCATTTAGGTGCTCCACGAGCGCCGAAAAATTACATTTCATGCATTATGTCATTTAGGTGCTCCACGAGTGCCGAAAAATTACATTTCATGCATTACACTATTTGGGTGCTCCACGAGCGCCTAAAAATCACATTTCATGCATTTCACCATTTGGATGCTCCACGGGCACCGAAAAATTCCATTTCATGCACTAGATTATTTAGGTGCTCCATGAGCGCCGAAAAATTCTATTTCATACATTAAGTCATTTAGGCGCTCCACGAGCGCCGAAAAATTTCGCTGCATCCATTAAATCATTTAGGTGCTCCACGAGCACTGAAAAATTTCATTAAATCATTTAGGTGCTCTCCGAGCACCGAAAATCCCAGTCATATGCCACGTGCATGTTCATCTCATTTCACATCACAAAAACCCAAAATGCTCCCTTGAGCGCCAAAACTCTGCTCGTTCACCAAGAACGTATTCATTTCATATCACGATTTGGAAGTTAAGATGCTCCCCGAGCATTGAAATTCCATTCGTGCACTAAGCACGAGTTCATTTCATATCACGACATTAAAACCCAATGTGCTCCCCGAGCGCCGAAATCCTGACCATGTGCCACGTGCATGTTCATCTCATTTCACAACATGAAAATCCCAAGGTGCTCCCCGAGCGCCGAAACTTTACCTATGTGCCATTCTAACCACGTTTTCATGCAGCCATTTTCAAGATATCAACATAAGCATGGCATTTATTCTAACCACATTTTCATGCAGCCACGACGTTTTATTTATGTGCCATACACATTTACGTCCTGTATATTGTTATCTTCGCAAAGCATACACGACATCATCATGTATGTCATGCATCCTAACCACGTTTTTGTGCAGCCACTTGCATTTTTATGTGACATAAACATTCACATAATTTCATATCATTTAAAGTAAGGACATTCTGAGGATACCCTTCATGGTCATTTCATTTCATAACATATCGGGAGTCCTAAAACTACCCGTGTTCTACCCGTGTACCGGAATACACTCGGCCATTTCACTAGGCGATTTCATTTAATAGGAGACCATGATGGTTTTAGGTCTATTGTCATGTAGCAGGTCACACGATATAATTGCATGGCTTCACGTCATTTATCATTGGCATCGTGGGGATGCCGAAGTTCTGTTGGTGTGTCGCGATCCATTTCGGATTGTTACATGACATTATTGTATCATTTGAGGTGCTCCACGAGTACCAGATTATTACGCATATAGGGGCATTTCATATCATTACCGAATCATGAAAGGTGTTCCATGAACGCCGAACTTCCATCCGTGTCCTTGCCTACACGTGACTTGTCTGTAAACATCATCTCATATCATATGCCTCAAAAGCATCAGAACTCTGTCCGTGGGTCGGCCCATGCGTGACTATTTCACTTCATCTCATAGACCTACAAGGTGTCGAAACTCTGTCCGTGTGTTGGCACACACGCGATCATTTCACGATATTCACTAGGTGCTCCAAAAGCGGCCAAACCCCTGTTTGTGTGGCGGTCCACACGTGGTCTTTTCGCATTATCTCTTGCATGGCATCGGGTGTTCTTGGAATGTCAAAAAAAAAATCATCCTCATCATCATCTCCCTCGTGACATCATATATGCAACTCATCATTCATGCACATACATATCCCATCATGCATCCATGCCTACATCATCTGTGATTTGGTATTCTTCATGCGTATGTGCCCGTCAATGCTAATAAGTGTTCTTATCAGAGGGAAAAGGGAAAAGAGTTAGAGAATGGCTAACCCAATGAACTTCAACTCCATAACAGATATCGTGGAGGATTATATCGCCTCATCACGGTTTCGAAAGGCGGTCAGGAAGGAAGCAGCAGCAATGCCGAGAGAAGTGCTGGGAGGTGATCTTGACAGAGTAGAAAGACTGACAGCAAGGTGCACCGAATTAGAAGCACGAGTGGCAGAACTCGAAAGGAAAATGAAAAATACGGTATTCTCAGACTCCAATACTGATGCTAGCGGGAAACAGAATGCCCAGATTGCTAACACTCGCCCTCGACACCTTGGAAGGCTCTCTCTCCAAGATTCGGGTTTGCCAAGGCTGACTGATGAAATAGAACCGAAGAGGCCCCTTAAGACAAATGTTAGTACCGACCCCATTCCATGGCATACCAAAAACTCACTTACCTGGGGTAGCGAAAAAGGCATTTCTCCATGGGCTGACTCATTAAGCAAGCTATTCCTCATATGTAGAAAGGAGGGTCTTCTGTAGAGTATCAGGCCATTTGTAGAGCTGGGAAAAGCACAAAGGAATAATTTCTGTAGCTATCATGTGATGCTGGGCCATCGGACCAATGATTGTTTTGCTTTAAGAAAGGAGATTCAGAAGCTAGTCGACGATGGAAAATTGGAAACCTCGACCTTCTCTGATAAACGACCAGGGGCAATCAAGGAAACCACCAAGGAAATTTCTCAAGTCTCCTGAGGAGAGGAATATGATGAAGAACTTCAGAGTCTGGTTTGATAAGAGTGGGTCGAGGATGCTGAAGCTAAAATGGTGACCAATCGGAAAATAATCAGATTCTATGAGATCAATGCCTCTTGGAGATTCCCTTTTTACAAAAGACTCATTTTGTTTGTGGGATGTATTGAATTCATCATGAATGCAATGAGATTTATTTTTGTCTTATTTATGTGATGATTACTTGTCCATGGCATTATGCATGCATTTGACTATCTGAAACGACATATCCAACACACATAATATAAAAATGCATGACATCATTCTGAGTATTATGGGGAACCTAAAAGTGAACATGGTCCTGAACGAACTCTCTCTTAAAAGGTGAGCTTGTGAGATAAATAAAATGATACGATGGTACCACTTCCGCCGAGGCATCTGCTGATTCAACTCAACAATCCTTGAAAGACACTACCAATCCTGCCCCAGAGCTTCAACTTAAAAGGCACACACAATACCCAAATCATTCTAAATCGAAAGCCATCTTTGAAACTCCAAATCCTACCAAAAAAAAAAATCCTCCAATGTGGAAAACCGAAAGGACATATTGGTAATTTAAAGGGGCATCAATCAAAACCAGAGCCACACTTTGGATTTTCCTAATGCATCCACATTCATATTCAATTTTGATGTTCAATATGCATTCGTCATGTCATTGCATGTCAATGTCCACATACGGGTGACAGCACGCAGCGAACCATATCTGATTCAGTGTTTTATATCCCAAATACAAATCTCTAATACTAAGGGCAGGTAAGGGATAAGCCACTTGATGTCATCAGCAGCAATGTTCTCACGGCTTCTGATGAACATTGTCAAGGTGTGCTTTCCAATCTCAAAACGGATCAATATGGAGAGATCAATTCGGCTGGAATGCTCACGTAGGACTCTTGGACCATTCAAAAAAAAAAATCAAAAATCACAAAGAGAAAATTTCTGACACGAAAAACCGAGAGGACGTGTTGGTAACAAGAAGAGGGTGATGTCTAAAGCTGGAGTCACTGTTAATTTCCCTATTGTACTCATTATGATGTCGTCGTAATGATATTATGCATGTTTGATATTCTGCTTAGACGTTCATATCGTATACATCATGCCATTACACATAAACATCCATCAGTAGGTTGTTGCATCCAAGTCCCATAATAATAAAAATGCAGTTCATGTTGTGCGTAGAAAATCTAATACAAGAAAGAAAGACAAAAAAAAGTGTGAAACAGAGCACTTAATCTAGCTCTCATCCTCTCCGTCCTCCTCCTCCTCAGACGCACTCCGATACGTAGCCCTATAGGCGTCAAAGTCCTCTTGCACTCGAGTCAAATCAGCCTGCATCTGGGCCATGTCAGCCCGCACCCGCGTTAACTCGTGGGTCGTAGCCAAGGCCCGAGCCTCAGAAGCAGCTGCCTGTCTGGCCTGATCCTGGAGCATCTGTACTCGAGTCTGTAAAATAACAATACAAGTTAACATGTATACATACATACATATTCATTCATGCATTGCATAAATCATGCGATAACACAGGGATTATAGAATGCTTACACCCAGATGGCGTTCTCCTGAACCAGGAAGGTCTCCAAGCCCAAGTGCTGATAGGCTATATCCTCCACTTGAGCACGAGGGACCTAGAGCATACAGGAGTGTCAAAAAAAAAAAGAGAGATAGAAGACTTATATGAGTGGTGTCCGCCGAGGCAAACACTGTTGGAAATGCCCTAGTCCCGAGGCATTGGTCCTTGTATTTGTACTATACATTTATTGGATTTATGTGTTGTACTTATTTGTGTCATTAATAAAGGCATCAATTCATTTATTATATTTATCTTGTGCAGTATAGTAAATGAAGTATCCAATGGACATATCTATATCCATGACGACTAGTGTCATGCACTTAGCAGTAAGACCATGGATAGGGTTAACGATATGACCATAAATAGATCCGTAGTCTGTTCCAGTCATGGGAATGAATGGAACAACAGACTATCATTAACCTGGTTGTATGGCGGTGTCTTACCGGTCATTGGACATGGAATGTCAACCAAGTTAATGGGTACATGCCTGGGAGCATGGTACTGGATAGATCCACTAAACGAGCAATCCATATGGTATGGTATCACAATGGATTCTCGTGTAGTACTTGTATAGATCCTTTGACCTGACCATATGATGGTGTTACATGTGATGTCGCATACTTAGGGGTACGCCTAAAGGGCCTGTAATAGGGTGCCAAGTATGGGTGCTTTCGGGTATGTCACTGAACATGGTAATACTATGGATATGCAGAAGGGATTTGTCACTCAGTAACCAACTGAGAAGATATCACCGGCCTCTTGATGAATGTGACTGATAAGAGTGCGGCCACACCCAAACAAGTTGGTACTTGTTTGTGAGCATCAGTACATTCGGGATCAAGTTAATGTCCGAACACAAAAGAGGGTGATCAATCCATGCCTCTGTGTTGGACACCGATATCAATGACATGGGATGTACAAGCTTAACTACTGGGTTATGATATCAGTTAGACTGCCATCTCCATCTTAATTGGGGGCTGCAGTGGCTTGCTAGAGCCCAACTGCAGTCTGCGGGCCAAAGGCCCGCTGCCAACATAAAGATGGGCCCACAGGATCGTACACATAGAACGATAGAATGCAAACTTAAGGAATAACATGTATACTTGGAGTATACGCAATGGAGGGAGAAGTGTGTATATATTAATTATATTATAGAGATCAATTGGATTGGTCATAATAATAAAATTAATATATTCTATTGGCTCTTCATAATTAATTGGATTAATTATGAAATTATTTCCGAGGTGGAAATATTCATATGTATGGGCTTACATATGATCTTATTTTGTGTAGAGTTAATTTTAATTTGATGGATTAAATTAAATGTCAAACCAATTTTAATTTGGATGTAAATAATATATTACTTGGAGTAATATATTAAATACATGGGTATGTTAAAATTGGGCTTGAATTAATTTGAACCAAATTAATTAAAATTAGACTGGGCCTAGATTAAAACTAGAAAGCCCGCACAGAATAGAGATGAGCCAAGATGGGCCAGAATTCCCTAAGGAATTCGGCCAACCCTAGGTATAAATACCTAGGGTTGAAAAATTTCGGCCAAGCTAAGCTTAGAGCCTCCTAGCCGAAATTTCTCCCCTCTCCTCTCCTTTGTTCAGTTTTTCCAACGCTAGCACGGGTTGCATTTGCCAAGCGTTCGTGTACGTGAGAGTGGAGGAATTCTAAATTGAGTTCTGCAGTCATCATCCGTCTCTGAAAGAGATTTTTCTGGTATGAAATTTTAATCTCTTTCTATTTAATTTTATGTTTTTCAATTTCCACTTCAATTGCTCCTGGGACCGGATTTGAGGAAATCACCGCGTTTCTTCCGCTTTTATCGGGTGATTTCCGGTGAAAAATCCCAACAGTGGTATCAGAGCAGGCTTTTGATCCGTGGGAATTGATTAATATGGTTGAATCCCTATTTTGAAATTGGATGTTTTTTTTTATTGGGATTCATGGTATGGGTTTTTATGATTTTTCCCATGTGTTTTAATACAATGAAAATTAATATTGCATATTGGTTTATGTTATTTTAATTTTATTGTATTGTTGTAATTCTTGGTGAATTGCTATGGATGATGATTGGGTATTTTTTTTTTGGATTAATTTAATTCACGGGCCCAGTTTTTGGATTTTGCGGGTTTTGGGTCCGGGGCCCAGTTTTGAAATTTTAATTGGTTTTAAAATTCGTGTGTTTAAATTTATGCAATTTAAATGCGCATGGTTTCTTGGATGAATTTTAATTTCGTTCATGTGACATTAATTTGGAAATTAATGTGGTTAATGGAAATTGGTTCGGGTAATTTTGGCACAATTACTCGGACGGCTAAATTGGACCTATGGTTTCCCAATTCCAGTGGGAGCAGTTGGACTGCCTGGGCTGGAGGCCCAAAGCCCATTAAGGGTTAGAACCATGGTGGGCCAAAATTGGCGATTTCCAAATAATGGCTTTGACATAATTTAAATGGGCTTAAATCATGCATTTTGACATGCTTTTGAATTGTATGTATTGGATGCATATGTATGGTTGAATGAATGTATGATTGGATGCTATTGGGCCTTTTACGAGTTGGGTTGTATTTTTCTTTTGGGTAAATACGGCCTGCGTGTCGTTTTCTTTTAATGTAATTTTATTTTATTTAAGTTATATATTATAAAATTTGTAAAAGAAGAAGCCCATGGAGTGGTGAGCCCAATTGGAGGTGCAAGCCCAAATGGAGGTGCAAGCCCAAAAGGAGAAGGAGGAGGCCCACCTATTATGTATTTCTAGTATAGGTTTACTAGAATTATATTAGGATGTAACATAGGCCCATAGCAGTCCATTTTAATTTTATTTAATCATGTTTTATATTCATTTGCATGTATGTATGTTTATAGCTCATTCACCCGCTTTATGTATGTAAGCCGTTATAATTGAATCTAATAACCAAATGAAATTACTAAGTCGCTTAAAAGTGCTTCCCTCATCCAAAACCGAATCGAGGTGGGAATAGGCCAGTTGTAGACCATGCCCTCGCAGGATGCACTGGAGTATTGTCACTTTGTATTGGGTTAGAGCATGGGATACTCTAACACTTGGATGGAGGTTTTGACTTAGCATGGGTAGTAGGATTCTCCTGGCCCTAAGCACAGATGGGTAAGTGCCAACAAGCCCATCAAACCGAGAGTCCCTAGGTTGGGATTGGACGGCGTTCCTACCTAAATAGTTAAGGTGTAGTTGTACCAAACCCTCGTTTGGTTATATCTTAATGAAATATGGATCTCGGCCCATGAGCCCAACAACTCGGTTAAATTAATAACTTGATTCATTATTAATTTTATATGGGAACAACAAAGTAAAGCCCTTTATTAACACTCTAAATGTTTTTCTGTGTAGAAACACCCAAATGGCAAACACTAATACCTTATCACTGCGATCGATTCTTGAGAAGGACAAGCTTTCCGGTCCTAACTTTTTAGACTAGTCTAGGAACTTGAGGATAGTTCTAAGACAAGAGTCGAAAGAGTATGTGCTGGAAAGGCCTGTGCCGGCTGCGCCTCAGGGACGTAATCCGACGGCTGCACAGCTAGCGGAATACGAGGCGCACGTCAAGGACAACCGGGATGTGACGTGCCTTATGTTGGCGTGCATGGTCCCCGAACTGCAAAAACAGTTTATGGACCATCAAGCCTATGCTATGATAACAACTCTCAATGAGATGTTTCAAGAGCAAGCTCGTCAGGAAAGGTACCTGACCAATAAGGCATTCCACTCTTGTAAGATGGGGGCCGGGACATCTGTGAGTGCTCACGTGCTCAAGATGAAGGGCTATTTGGATACTTTGGCCCGTCTCGGATCGCCTATCTCTCAAGAGTTGGCGGTGGACACGATCCTAGCATCCTTACCGGATTCTTATGATCAGTTCATCCTTAACTGTAATATGCAAGGGATGAACCGTACTGTCAGTGAGCTGCATGGGATGCTCAAGCTTACTGAGCAGTCGATCAAGAAGACTCCGCCGGTGCTGCTGGTTAACAAGGGGAACGCTCCTCTTGCTAAGGGTAAGGCCAAGGAAAAGGCCAAGGCTAAAGCCAAAAAGGCCAAAGCCAAGAAGGCCAAGGCCCAACCTAAAGGCCAGCAAAAGGCAGGTCCTGAGGACGTCTGTTTCGGGTGCAGACAGGCGGGCCATTGGAAGAGATCGTGTCCCAAGCTGATGGGAGAGCAGAGAAGGGGCCAAGGTGCATCCTCTTCAGGTATTTATGTTATAGATATTAACCTTACTGTTTCAACATCCTGGGTATTGGATACTGGATGTGGTTCTCACATTTGTTGCAATGTGTAGGGACTTAAGAACAGAAGGTTGCTGGGGTCGGGAGAGGTGGACTTGCGGGTCGGGAATGGAGCAAGGGTTGCTGCCATAGAGATCGGCGAATACCACCTAGTGATGCCCAGCGGATTGGTTTTAATTTTGGAACATTGTTACTTTGTACCTGCGATGTGCAGGAATATTATTTCTGTATCAATGTTGGACATGTCTGGATTTTAATTTTCTATTATAAATGGTCGAATTTCAATATCTAGAGAGGGGTTATTTTATGGAGATGCTCTATTAAATAATGGCCTATATGTCCTGGACTTAAATGAAACCAATCACATCTATAACATAAACACGAAAAGGGTTAAGCCTAACGAACTTAATCCAGTCTACCTATGGCATTGTCGTCTTGGCCATATAAACGAGAAGCGCATTGCTAGGCTTCACAAAGCTGGAGTCCTAGGGTCATTTGACTTGGAGTCAATTGATACATACGAATCATGTTTAAGAGGCAAGATGACAAAGGCGCCTTTTAGCAAAAGAGCTGAAAGGGCCACTGGCTTGTTGGACCTAATACATTCAGATGTATGTGGACCTATGAGCGCAGCGACCAGAGGTGGGCATCTGTACTTCGTCACGTTCACGGATGATTTCAGCAGATATGGCTATGTCTATCTGATGAAACATAAGTTCGAGACCCTTGATAGGTTCAAGGAATTTAGGAACGAGGTACAGAACCAGCTAGGCAGGAATATCAAAGCCCTTCGGTCGGACCGATGCGGTGAGTATATGAGCCTGGAATTTGACTCATACTTGAGAGAGCATGGAATAGTTCCGCAGCTCACTCCTCCCGGAACACCACAATGGAATGGGGTGTCCGAACGGAGGAATAGGACCTTGTTGGATATGGTCCGCTCAATGATGAGTCAAGCAACTCTCCCAATTAGTTTCTGGGGACACGCCCTCGAGACAGCAGCTCTCATTTTAAACAATACTCCGACTAAGGCAGTGGAAAAGACCCCATATCAGATATGGACGGGCAAGGAGCCCAATGTGTCTTTCCTAAGGATTTGGGGATGCGAGGCACATGTCAAGAAATTGACTAGTGGCAAGCTGGAGCCCAAAACCGATAAATGCCTGTTTGTGGGCTACCCTAGGGAAACCAAAGGGTATTACTTCTACAAGCCCGCCGAGAACAAGGTGTTCGTGGCAAGGAAGGGGGTCTTTCTGGAAAAGGAGTTCCTTTCCAAGAAAGATAGTGGGAGCAACGTTGAACTCAGGGAAGTTCAAGGTCCACAAGCTCCTGAAGAGGATAGCTCGGAGGCCCAGGTGGAGCTTCCACAACTGGAGGCACCGACCCAGGCCACACAAGAACCTAGAAGGTCTGGTAGGGATCGTCGGGAACCGGAGAGGTATGGTTTCCTCATCACCGATGATCAAACTCTTCTCATCTGGGATGAAGAAGAACCTAAAACCTACCAGGAGGCTATGGCCAGCCCACAGTCTGCGAATTGGCGTAAAGCCATGGAGGCAGAAATGCAATCTATGTACGATAATCAAGTTTGGAACTTGGTTGATCCACCTCCGGGTGCTAAGGTAATAGGTTGCAAGTGGTGCTATAAGCTGAAAGCTGATAATACCTTCAAGGGGCGTCTGGTTGCGAAAGGTTTCAGACAAGTCCATGGAATAGACTATGATGAAACTTTCTCACCAGTAGCCATGCTCAAATCCATCAGGATACTGCTGGCCATAGCCGCATGGTATGACTATGAGGTATGGCAGATGGATGTCAAAACCGCTTTCCTTAATGGGAAGCTACTCGAGGATGTGTACATGACACAACCTGAGGGTTTTGTCGATCCTAAGTATCCGGGAAGGGTATGCAAACTTCAAAGGTCCATTTATGGACTGAAGCAAGCATCCCGTAGCTGGAATCTAAGATTCAATGAGGCTATAAAGGAATATGGCTTCATACAGAATCTGGATGAGCCTTGTGTGTATAAGAGGACTAGTGGGAGCATTGTCACATTCTTGGTACTGTATGTAGACGACATCCTACTCATTGGAAGCGACATACCTACACTGCAAGGGGTAAAGCAGTGGCTGAGTAAGTGCTTCGCAATGAAGGACTTAGGCGAAGCTGAGATGATCCTAGGGATCAGGATCTATAGGGATAGATCAAATCGGCTTCTGGGCCTAAGTCAGGCTTCGTACATTGACAAAGTTCTGAAAAGATTCAGAATGGACCGGGCCAAGAAAGGTTTCTTGCCAATGGGCCATGGGCTGAAACTTAGTAAGAAGAACTGTCCTAAAACAAGGGAGGACAGGGAGAACATGAAATTGGTTCCATATGCCTCTGCTATTGGATCAATCATGTACTCTATGTTGTGTACGAGACCTGATGTCGCCTTTGCACTGAGTATGACGAGCCGATACCAGCAGGATCCCGGGGAGGATCACTGGAAAGCTGTCAAGGCAATCCTCAAGTACCTTAACCGGACTAAGGATAGCTTCTTGGTGTATGGTGGTCAGGAAGTGTTATCAGTTACTGGGTATACTGATGCAAGCTTCCAGACAGACCAAGATGAGTACCAATCGCAGTCAGGGTATGTATTCTTGCTGAATGGTGGTGCTGTAAGCTGGAGGAGCTCAAAGCAACCAACCATAGCGGACTCTACAACAGAAGCTGAGTACATCGCTGCGTGTGATGCAGCTAAGGAAGCTGTGTGGATGAAGAAGTTTATCACTGAGTTGGGAGTAGTGCCAACTATCCAGGACCCAGTCGATATCTTCTGTGACAACAATGGGGCCGTCGCACAAGCTAAGGAGCCCCGGTCACACAAGAACACAAAGCACGTGCTCAGAAAGTTTCACCTCATACGAGAAATCGCGGAGAGAGGTGATATTGCATTGCACAGAGTGGACACCGAGGATAATGTCGCAGATCCATTGACCAAGGCGCTGGCCCAGCCCAAGCACGAGGGTCATACTAGATCTATAGGGATTAGGCCCATGCCTAGTTGGAACTAGTGCAAGTGGGAGATTGTTGGAAATGCCCTAGTCCCGAGGCATTGGTCCTTGTATTTGTACTATACATTTATTGGATTTATGTGTTGTACTTATTTGTGTCATTAATAAAGGCATCAATTCATTTATTATATTTATCTTGTGCAGTATAGTAAATGAAGTATCCAATGGACATATCTATATCCATGACGACTAGTGTCATGCACTTAGCAGTAAGACCATGGATAGGGTTAACGATATGACCATAAATAGATCCGTAGTCTGTTCCAGTCATGGGAATGAATGGAACAACAGACTATCATTAACCTGGTTGTATGGCGGTGTCTTACCGGTCATTGGACATGGAATGTCAACCAAGTTAATGGGTATATGCCTGGGAGCATGGTACTGGATAGATCCACTAAACGAGCAATCCACATGGTATGGTATCACAATGGATTCTCGTGTAGTACTTGTATAGATCCTTTGACCTGACCATATGATGGTGTTACATGTGATGTCGCATACTTAGGGGTACGCCTAAAGGGCCTGTAATAGGGTGCCAAGTATGGGTGCTTTCGGGTATGTCACTGAACATGGTAATACTATGGATATGCAGAAGGGATTTGTCACTCAGTAACCAACTGAGAAGATATCACCGGCCTCTTGATGAATGTGACTGATAAGAGTGTGGCCACACCCAAACAAGTTGGTACTTGTTTGTGAGCATCAGTACATTCGGGATCAAGTTAATGTCCGAACACAAAAGAGGGTGATCAATCCATGCCTCTGTGTTGGACACCGATATCAATGACATGGGATGTACAAGCTTAACTACTGGGTTATGATATCAGTTAGACTGCCATCTCCATCTTAATTGGGGGCTGCAGTGGCTTGCTAGAGCCCAACTGCAGTCTGCGGGCCAAAGGCCCGCTGCCAACATAAAGATAGGCCCACAGGATCGTACACATAGAACGATAGAATGCAAACTTAAGGAATAACATGTATACTTGGAGTATACGCAATGGAGGGAGAAGTGTGTATATATTAATTATATTATAGAGATCAATTGGATTGGTCATAATAATAAAATTAATATATTCTATTGGCTCTTCATAATTAATTGGATTAATTATGAAATTATTTCCGAGGTGGAAATATTCATATGTATGGGCTTCCATATGATCTTATTTTGTGTAGAGTTAATTTTAATTTGATGGATTAAATTAAATGTCAAACCAATTTTAATTTGGATGTAAATAATATATTACTTGGAGTAATATATTAAATACATTGGTATATTAAAATTGGGCTTGAATTAATTTGAACCAAATTAATTAAAATTAGACTGGGCCTAGATTAAAACTAGAAAGCCCGCACAGAATAGAGATGAGCCAAGATGGGCCAGAATTCCCTAAGGAATTCGGCCAACCCTAGGTATAAATACCTAGGGTTGAAAAATTTCGGCCAAGCTAAGCTTAGAGCCTCCTAGCCGAAATTTCTCCCCTCTCCTCTCCTTTGTTCAGTTTTTCCAACGCTAGCACGGGTTGCATTTGCCAAGCGTTCGTGTACGTGAGAGTGGAGGAATTCTAAATTGAGTTCTGCAGTCATCATCCGTCTCTGAAAGAGATTTTTCTGGTATGAAATTTTAATCTCTTTCTATTTAATTTTATATTTTTCAATTTCCACTTCAATTGCTCCTGGGACCAGATTTGAGGAAATCACCGCGTTTCTTCCGCTTTTATCGGGTGATTTCCGGTGAAAAATCCCAATAAACACAAGCTGCCGCTCACGGTGAATCGGTAGCTCCCTAAAAGCATGGTTACCATCTAGTCCTATCAGGCTAAAACCGGTCCTAAGATCCGTCATCAGCTGACCTTCCACCACTCCAGCAGTCTGAGAAGCAGATGCCGCAGCGCTGCCGGCATACACAAGATGACTCCTATCCTAAACGAGGGCATGCCCACCAGTAGTGGCGGTCTCAGCACCCTCGCATGCTGGACCAGTTGGCTGAGTAGAACTGGACCCCCTGCGTCTCTTAACCTACAAATGGAAGAACATAAAAAAAACCAAATAAATGAATACTTGATGACTGGGAGGAGCCGCCAGTGCATCACCCTCGACGGGTAGCAGACACTGGCGGATGAATACGAGATAATCGCCGTTAACAGTATCAGCATGGTATCCATCCCCGAAAATATTGGGATCCACAGCAGGATCGGCGAAATGGGGCTAAAACAGTGCAAGCGGGAGTGGCGGAGGTACGAGCCAGCCAACAGGGCCGTCCACGTGATCTGATAAGCGGAAATGCTCACCCAGGTACCACTCCTAGGACATGGGATTCTCCAAGACGAACCGGTGATCATCATACCACGTGGAAGTTTGCACAAGGAGGGAAATGGTGCCCTGACCATGCCACGGGTGGTGCTGAAGCTGCAAAAATACAATCAAAGAAATAAAGATTTCAACACAGGTAAGTAAAATGCCAAGTTAAATTTTTCTTACTAACGAAAATTAGTTTGCTTACCCTTGCTAGGAAACATCTTGAAGACCCTGCCGGATCTCCCTCAGGTCACAGCCGATGCCCTGCCACCCTTATGTCCAGGAGCGTAGCACAGTCGGCCGATCGTCATCCTGCACGTCCTTCAACTCCGGTAGCTCCAGGATGCGATGCTCGAATACCCAAATCTGAAATTAATAAAAGAGTTAAAAAGAGAGAGAGAGAGAATGGAAAGGTAATACCAGAAGGCCGAGCCAAAAGCCTAAAATCTCCTGCTGCCTCCCCCTGGCACATAGGTCCAGTCCATAATACAGCTGCCCAAGAGTAGCTCGAGCCCAATCCAAAGTAGGAAAGGTAGCTAAATCCTCCAAGGTCGGAAGCAGTGTCATGTGGCAAGTGCTCTGCCCAGTAGGGAAAAGCGTGCATGATAACAAAACGAGCACATAAGCCCGGGCATATCTCTCTACGTCCTCCCCTGACGGGTTCAGGCGAGCAGCCCAATAAGCCTCCACCCTGGAGCATAAGATCTTCCCCCTCTCGGGGTTGCAGCTAATCAACCTGCTGATATAATCGTCCAACAGCTGATGGCGGGTCAAATAGCAGTTGCAGCTGATCGGGGTCCCGCCAAACCCGAAGCCGGTGATCGCCGCGAAATCCAAAGGAGTGACAGTGAACTCTCCAATGGGCAAGTGAAAAGTGTGAATGGTGCAGACCCATCTCTTGCACAATACCGTCAACACGGCATGGGTGGTGTGAGGTGTACTCGTCGGCAGTGACAAAATAAAAGTCTCTAAGCCCAACAGCCTAACCCGAGCCCTCACAAACTCAGGGAGGCGACCCCACCAGAGCCGAGGCAGAGAGAGATTTCCAGAGCCGGAAATCTGCCGATCCTACACATCCAGGAATACAACGCATACATGTTTAATTTTTACATAATTTATCACTTTAATTATCAACATAATCATCATTAATTAAAAGGGGGGCATGCATATATTGTAATAATAAATTGCATAAATCATTAATCTTTAAAAAAAAGAAGACTGAAACTTAGGCTACAGTCGTACGAATGTAGCACGTGTCGCACGAGCGTAGTAACGCTCGTACGACTGTTCTACCCACAGTCGTACGACTGTTCAAAAATAAGATGAACAGTCGTACGATTGTTCATGTTCCTGTGGATAGAATCTCAATTTCATGCAAATTTCACAATTGGTAACTCGTTTTTCCTAGTTTCTTGTTCCTATTAACTATAAGGGGCTCCTAGCATTCATTCTACTCAATCAATTCACCTAGAAAGCAGTAAATCATGGCAAATCAAATTCAAGTATTCAAAAGGGAAAAATATTGGAAAACTCAAAATTAAAGCTCCGATTCGGGTACCAACCTGAATGGAAGATAGATGCGTGCCCATCTCTAGCAAAATAGGGATGTCCATCCCGAATTTGATCCCGAAATGCTCCATATATCGCGGGTGACCATACCCGTTGGAAACACTGACGAAGGGGATGTCCTGTGCATTCTCCAGTCTCTAAATCAAGTTAGTGGAAAGTTTCCTCACCTTCTTTCCGAGCTTCTTCAACATTTTCGCAGATTGGAAGGTTTGGGCGGTTTTCTTTAAGAAAAACGGAGAAAAGGAGAATGAAAATGAGAAACGAAACTTTGATTTTTTTCTGCTCGCGAAGTACAGTCGTATGACCATACTTCGTCTACAGTAGCATGACTGTAGTTGAATTTCGATTAAAGTTGTACGACTGTAATGGTAAAAAAGGGGAAATTTTCTCTTATTTCCTTAATTTATTTTCCAAACCCCATTTTAGCACCGAATCTTTAATGTTCCCTATGGGAAGATATTTCAGTGATTTTGCAGGGCCAACATGTCAGCGAAAATTTTTCTAACAATGGCTCGCCTCGTCTAGGGGCACGAAACCCGAGAAAATCGCGAAAAATTCACTGTAAGTACAATTCCACCAAATTGCATTTTCGACACATCCTGTATGCCAAGTCATACCAGTTCATCACACATTTCAACAAATCTTAGTCCACCACGACTTTAAAACGGAACCCGAAATTCCATCTCAGTCCGTTGAGTGCGCCAAGTCGCACAAGGCTATCACACACTTCACAAATCTTAGTCCACCATAACTTTAAAACGGAACCCGAAATTCAGTCTCAGTCCGTTGAGGGCGCCAAATCGCACACGGCTGTCACACACTTCACAAATCTTAGTCCACCACGACTTTAAAACGGAACCCGAAATTCAGTCTCAGTCCATTGAGTGCGCCAAGTCGCACACGGCTGTCACACACTTCATAAATCTTAGTCCATCACGACTTTAAAATGGAGCTCAAAATTCAGTGTCAGTCCGTTGAATGCGCCAAGTTGCACACGGCTGTCACACACTTCAACAAATCTTAGTCCACCACGACTTTAAAACGGAACCTGAAATTCAGTCTCAGTCTGTTGAGTGCGCCAATTCGCACATGACTGTCACACACTTCAACAACTTCAGTCCTACATGACTATAAAAGGTAACCAAAAACGCATCTACCCGTATTTATTCTTGATTGAAGGGGCAAAAATTTTTGTTTCAAAATTATCGATCAAGGAATAAATACGTTCACCAATTGCACACTACAAACACCATTGGTCTGTATGGTAGGTCATATGCGGCTATCTGGTCTTAAAAGTCATGTTTTTGCTGGTGTCCTCCTTATGTAAAAAGGATCATAAGCAACCGCTTGGCTCCAAGAGCCGTATTTCCCCGGTATCTTTCTTATGTGAAAAAGGATCATAAGAAACTGCCTATCTATCAAAAGTCTCATGAATTAACCCACAAGCCACACACGTGCACACTACCTTTGATCCCGTGTTCTTTATCGTGTACCTAAATCCATGCAAAGAATCGGACTTTAGCTACACGAGGGGCAGCCTGTGAACACGGAATTTTCCGGGTCTCAAAAAAAAAGCGTTGATTACCACGATTGTAATTACAGTCGTCGGTTTTTTACAGTCGTACGACTGTCAAGTCGGGGCAGATTGCAGAACCCATACCCCTAAAATAAAAAATTGGGGAAAATCTTGAGCATTTAATGCTCTAGATTTTTCAGAAAAGAAGCGGGATAAAAGGCAGAAAAGAAAGAAAAGATGGACTTTGAGGGGCAGATTTTGAATCTTAAGAAAATTTTAGAGAGAGAGAAAAAGGAAAAGAGAGAAAAAGAGAGAAGAAGAGAAAAACCAAAACTCTACTTTGCTCAATCTTTTTCTTCTAAATTTCAATGTGTTAATGTCTAAAATGAATTAGAAATCTTAGGATTAACTTGACACATGAAATTTAGAACAATTCTAGACCATAAACTTTTTCAAATCCGTGACTTTTTGGAGGATTTTTGGACCCTTTATGCAACCTTAACACACCAAGGAAAAGAAGCAATTTCACGTGGATTGGTGCGTCGCCAGGGGTCATACCAACGGTGAATCAGCGCAAAATAGATAAACACACCTCAATCCCGCTTATTTTCATGTGTTTTGGCTGATTTTGTGCATTTTTATCCAACTTTTTGCGTTTCTGTTTCTGGAAAAATAAGAACAGTCGTACGACTGTTCTTGTCACAAAGAACAGGGACTGTTCTTGTCACAAAGAACAGGGTGCCATTTCATCTATAGTCGTACTACTGTTGTTGAATTTCCTTAATTTTAGCTCTTTCATTTAAATATTTTGGCGATTCTGCTTAAGGTAGGTTTACAGTCGCACGACTGTAATCCTCGGCCAGAAGCAGAAATTCCCTAAAAATCCCCAAAAAAATTCATAAAAATCTCAAAAATTTCATAAAATTAAAAAAAAATATGAAAAATCAAAAATCATGAAAAATGAATTTTGGAGTGTGCATTCACGACCCTAGATTTATTTTTCGGTATTTCTGCATTTAGAACAAAACCATGACGGAGATCCGGTTCTCCCGAAAACCGACCCACCTCGTATGCTAAATTGAAATAAAGCGGAAAATATTTTCAAAAAGATTTTCTCACAAAACCAAAAATACAGGGACGTTTCAAAACCGTTTTCCAGGTCTAATCGGGCCGACCCGGTTATCCCCAAATACATGCCCCCGAATTCTAAAATTCCCAATTCTGTCTAACTTGAGTCCTATGTGTGGTGTGCTATATATCTGTGCTAACAATCTGTTTTGCAGCTTTAATTTCTTTATTTTTATTTTTAATGTATTTAATAGATCAATTCGTGTATTTTAGGCGATTGTAAATTTTCTTAGATTCTCGTGTATCTAAGCGTTTGTATTGTGAGGCCGAGAGTTTTTATTTTTCATTCGATCGGGTTGTAAGCCTTTTAAAGATTTATTTCTTTATTTTTATTTTGTATTATTCAATAAAATCAATTCTTAGAAATTTAAAGTGTCATGATAGAATATTGGCCATTTTATTTTGATTAGACATGAAATAAGGGACTTGTCCGAACCTAGATCTCTGAAAAGTGTGGCAGTTCTCACTTTGGTTCAGCTACACTGTAATTTCCCAGTCGAGCTGAGCCGGGTGGCGACTCTTACACTTTTTATCGAGATTTAGGTCTCGATTCTTTTATGAAATAATTAATCTTCCAAAAATGAATTTCCAATCTAAAAAACCCGACGCGAGGGAGGATCCCGCCCGAATCGAGGCGCCCCTTCCGAAAGGGAGTCTCGTGTTCCGTCGAAAACGTCGTCCGCTCACACAAACCTACACTTCTTACAAGCTTAAGTGAGAAACTCAATTCACATAAACACAATGTAAATTTCCTTTCTAATACAAATTGATTTGATTTTTGTAGAAATGAATACAAGAAAAATAATCTAATTGAGCTTTAAAAAGGGAAGTTGGAAGACTTGAACCTTTAGAGGATTGATGATTGTAAGTATGTCTCCCACATTGGCAAATAAGGCAAGAAGTCTCCTTTTATAGGCTTGTAAAAAATAGTTATTAATATGACTGTTTATAGCCGTCAAAGATGAGTCCCACCAAGTTTTTTTTTGCTTCATGGATAGGCTTTCTTTTAAAGTAATAATTTACCTACCGTCGGAACCGACCC
This sequence comes from Euphorbia tirucalli, assembly GCA_039660915.1. Lineage (NCBI taxonomy): Eukaryota > Viridiplantae > Streptophyta > Magnoliopsida > Malpighiales > Euphorbiaceae > Euphorbia > Euphorbia tirucalli. The sequence continues at coordinate 23,692,527 of CM077639.1, forward strand.
AATGAGGGAAAATTAAATAGTAATTTTGATTTATTAAAGCGTTTGGGATATTAATTGCATTTTTTGTAGTCGCCAATAATCGAATTTTTGGTTCGATTGGACATCTTAAATAATCAGAAATTCGTACAGTTCGTTTGCTAATTACGTGTAGGGAAGATAACAATCACCATAACTCGTCTATAATTAGTACTAAATGGTGTAAATTGTCTTGTAGAGCGTATTATTATCCATTTTTATTATTTTTTAAATCCATAACATGGATGTAAAGAAACTTTATTCATTTTATCATAAATTGTATACGTTCATAAATATGCTTTATTTTAATTTTTCATATCCATGATATGGCCATGAAAATTTGCAAAATTTATTGTTTAAGGAAATTTTCATTCATTTCGCTATGACTACGTAATCTATATATGACATGCATTCATAAATATATTTCACTTTAATTTTCATTCACTTTACTATGACTACCTAATCTTAAAAATTTAGACAAATATTATATTCATACTTAAAGAAATTTTATAATTTTACATCCATAACATAGATTTAAAAATTACATATATAATATAACAAATATACAAATACATATATGTGCATGTGTTTTATACATTATACATTAAATTAAATTAAATTAAATTAGGGAAAATAAAGTTTTTGCTTCCCAAAAACCTAAATAATAAAGTTTATATTCCACAATCATAACATGATCCTAGAATTAAACTTTAATAACTCCAAATATACATATTTTGATTTTAGTTCACTGACTTAATCTTGCGTTATATCTTGATAAGACTCAAAAAGGAAGAAATAAAACTAGTACAAGAAAAGAAGTAGTAATTTTTAGGTTGGGCCTTATAACCCAATCCTTTTCTCTCAACCCGAACCAAGCCCACATCCTTTACCTAGAGTTATTACCCTCAATATAAAGCCATCCTTCTCTCTCTCTCTCTCTCTCTCTCTCTCTCTCTCTCTCTCTCTCAAGTCCTAAACTTCATTTTTCCTAAGGATCAACCGCCTCCTCTCTTTTTCTCTCTCACTCATCCGATGTCGACGACTCAAATTTCATGCAACTGGCAATGATCTCTTTTTAAACCAGTCCAATCTTCGACACTTCCATTCTCCTTTCTATGTCGTTATCCTTTTCTTTGAAACTCATGGCTTAAATCCATGTGACTAGACCAATGGCAGTTCAGAATCAATGTTTTCATCCTTGGTTGATCAGAGATATCTCTAGTGTTTCCTGTAGCGTCTTAACCCGACCCGACAAGATCTCTACCAACTTGTAGTGTCTTAACCCGACCTAACCGAATCTTAGATCACTAAAATATTCTATAAGGTAATCTCAGGCTTGTTTTAAATAATTTATAAGACTATATCAATTAAATAGCTAACATAGCCATATCGTGAAATTTCTTTACTACATTGATACAAAATTTAATAACATCCTTCTTACAAAAACTCCCACATTATACATACCATTAGAACCATCCACACATATTTATACATCAAAATAACAAAACTAATCAACCTTAAAACTCTCAATCTACTTCTTTCACTTCTTCCCTGATTCTTAAAACTTGGTCTACCAAACCACTTCTTTATCACGTAATCCTATGTATAGAAAACACTATATGTTGAGTAATGACCTAGTGGTACAATTATTTGGTAGAAACCGCATTTAATATAGAGATTTTTATAGTTTAAAATTCATAAAAAATGGTAAACCGAGTTTCCAAGATTTACAAACAAGAATCATAGAAAGGAAGTTTTCACAAAATTCTGGATTAAAATAATAAACTGAATCCTAATTAAACTAAATAAGGATATTATAAAAAAGTTAACAAGTATTCCACTTTTTAATAAATAATTCGTATCTCAACAAAATTGCCCTAGAGAAATTCAAACTGCTTAGCAGTCACTGACTGGGTACAAGAATTAATTGAGTCTCTTCACTTTTCAAAATAATGCCAAGTCTCACTACCCTGGTCTCAAACCATAATATCAAATCAATATTCAATAATTTCATCCCGCCCATAGCCAAATGTGGTCTAGCCACTATATGAGCTTATCACAGTTGTTCGGGTACTACTACCACCCTCTCCTTTGTTGGATCTAATTTAACACTACCAACCCATCTAACACCTCAAAAGGGCTAATAACTGAATCTCAAAACAATACAAGACAAAATAACCGTGTCTCTATTGCAATCTGCTCCACTCAAAATACTACTAAAATAGTTTATCCAACCCAAACCGAATATTATAAACCAATCGCCTCTTATCTCATCAAGCAACACTTACTGTTCATATTTAAAATTAAAATCAGATACCATTCAAAACTAGAATATCAACAACAATTTAAAACTTCTCAAAAATTAAAATATAGATTCAACTATAAACTCAATTCACAAACCCAGATTTCCAAAAAACATCTTATAAAATTTAAAACAAATAATAAAACTAAAAACATCATATAAACTCAAAACTCCTAAAACTCAATTAAAAACAATCTTACAAACATCATATGAAAATTCCAAGAAACAAATACCAAAATTTTCAACAAATTCAACATGCAAAGATTATAAAATTGATTAAGGTATTGCCACACAAGTGCACTAACTTCAATTTGAAGGTCCTTCTAATACTCTTTTCCCTATCTGCCACCTGATTCTCAAATTCCATAAACCATAAATCTTAGTTTAGCTATAGTATTTCTAAAAACTCAGAGAAAGAGCAGATTATAAAATGCTGGAAATTATTCTTTTAAACAATACCAACCTTTCTTTTAACCTATATGCTACCAACCCCTATTATATAATTATGACACATGTCCAGCTAACTTCTAAACTACCATCTCAAAGCCATCTTTCTTTACTTGACTCGACCTCTTTCTGTTCTGCCATCCACCTGATTTGCTTCATGACTAGTGGTTATTTACCATTCTTAACTGATCTAATTACTCTTATATTCGAGTCCCACCTTCTCGCACCATTAACTGCTCTCTAGGTCAGAAGCAATCTAGTTTCAGACTAGTCTGGATCTCAGTTCTATTAACCCGTCTGTTACATTTCTTCTGTCTCTCTCTATCTCTCTCGCTCGGGTTTAACCTCTCTTCTAGGCTTTTGTTTAGCCTCTCTTCTAGAATATTGTTATTTTATTTACTGATTTACACCTTTCCTGGCAGGTGTAGCTAAATCGAACTAATTTCAGTCATCAGAGACTCATCGGAGTCCATTAACATCGATAGATTTAGAACACACTTTGGTATATCCCTATTTATCTCTCTTTTTTTTTTCATTTTAGCCTTTTATTCTGATTTAAGGGTTTCCCTTTTTATAGGTTTAGAGATTTTATGACTTTATCCGATTCCTAATAGGTATGGTCATATATCCGACTACTCTAGCTAAGTCCCTGAATTCACTATTTCACTATATAAGAATACATAATGTAAAATACAAAAGTATGTAAATAGCAAAGATGGAGCCTATGTTGTAGATGAAGTAAATGCTTACATGTGTGATTGGTTGGACTAAAATGATGTTTACATGTATGCTTGGTTTGGGGTTAAAGTCTCTAATGTTGTTGAAAACAAAATGAAATGCTATGTATGTTGAAAACAAAATGAAATAGTATCTCTGTAGGATTATTGAACTACGTTTGAGTCTCAAAAGCTGATGAACAACCTTTGTTTGTTGTTTACCGATGTACAAAATTTAAAAGGTTGTGCCTATGGTGATGTTTATGCTTTATTCTTGGTCTCCTGTGCTTAGGTCAAAATTATGATGCATCTAAAATTATATGAAAGCTATGCCTTTAATGATAATAATGGAAGCTTGATGTAACTAAAATTGAATGCATTAGATGTTTTGTATTTTAGTGATGGTGACTGATTCTAATCTTTTTCCATGTTATGTCATGTATCACATACTACTTTATGTGATGCTAAGAAAGTATCATGATCCCTTCATATTAATCTAATAAGATGTTTTTTAAGGTTTCTTTTGCTATCCCCTTCTAATTCTGTGATTAGTAACTTATTTAAGCATAAAAAATGATTTCTTTCTTAGTCCTTGCAGGAATAAAATGGAAAAGGATAAACTTTATTAGCCAAAGGAACTAGCAATGAGAAAAAAGCCTCATTTTTATTATGACATTCGAAAAGTCGGGTTGTTGTTCCTAGAAGCTGCATGTTCCCAAGAGGGGGGTAAAATGGGTCTTTAGAAATTTTTAGCCTACTTAGATCTTTAGGTGTTGACGATAGTCAAGATATAAATCAATAGCAGAAATCAGTAAGACAATACAATATCACAATATCAACTGTTGAATATCTAACTAAGTAATTTCTTTTGCAAAGACAATTTTTATAAGTCACAATTATCAATAGAAATATTGTAAGCAAGATATTGAAGGATCAAGTTTACAATGTTGTCAGTAGCAACACAAGTGATGTTGTCAATAGCAGGATATCAACACAACATTCAAAATTCTCAATCGGTCAATATTGACAAAGCAATTAAATGTTAGACTTTTGACTAGAAGTATTATCGAATACTATTTCCAATCAACTTTCTAACAATGACTTTGCTTGCAACATTAAATTAAGCACATTATTAATATGGCAAAGTTTTAGAAGCAATATTCAAGTATTAAAAGCAAAAAGTAGAGAGTCAGAGCTAGAAGATCAAGCGCAGCAAAATTATAGAGGTACTGCCTCTTTACCTACTCCTCTCCCCAAGGTATCCTCCTTTGAAAATTTCCAATTGACTATGAATTCCTTTCAACGAGTAGAATTCAAAACTCTATACAACTTAATGCTATCTCTCATTATTAAGTACCTTCCTTACAAGTTTAGATACACTAAGCTTAATAATTTTCCTTAAGTAGCAAACAATATATTGATTTTTGAATAAGAGATATTTTTACAATGAAGAAAGATTATAATTGATTTAAGCTCTTAAATCAAAAATTCATTTGTTTTTCTTAATCTAATTCTACTCCTAAATTAAACTAATCCTAATGTGGTTCGAATTAGAGAAGAAGATAACCATAAGCGTTTTGCAAACTTATTCTAAAATTTATGTTTAAATTGTTTATATAAGTTATACTAATTTCCTATGCACTACCTCTCGAACAAAACATAGATATACTTAAACATATTCTCATTAAACATGACTCCTAATTCTCATTAGTGAACCAATTCTATTAACACTAATATGCTTAAGTTGAAGCACAACTTTATTAGTATAATACATGATCTCTCATCTATTATCATACTTAAGAATTCTTGCAAACTTTCATGAGCATATATTTCTCAATATTAAACTCACGTTAGAACCAAAATAGAAATCATACGTGGTATACATAGAGCATACTTCTCAATATTAAACTTATATCAAAACCAAATATAAGAAAAAACTTGGCACAAGAACTTTTGTTAAAATAACTAAGCATAGAAAAGAAGAAATCTTTGTTCATAAAACCAAGTAGTATGCATAAGAGAGTACAAGAAAGATAAAAAGGTAGAGTAAGAATTTCTCAATCATTTACTCCTAAATTACGCTTAATCTTTCTCAAATCCGATCCTTGATTTCTGCAAATCTCTGGTATCTCGTTTTATCTCCGTATATGTATATCCTAATGTCTATATTTTCACCCCTTTAAATAGTCGATGAATCAACACAATGGTTCATAAAGATGTCTCTCCATAAAGGCATGACTTTTGGGTGAGGAGACATTACTTTTGAGTGAAGAGATATGACTGTTGAGGGAAAAGATATGACTTTTGAGTAAAGAGACATGGCCAAAAAGTTGCTGGAATTGGGCTGGTCACCCCCACGACATGGCCAAAACATTTGCTAAGGGCTAGCGACATTCAGTCGCGCCGGCGACATACTTGCTTTCAGCACTCCTTTGTTCTCTTTTCACACGACTGTGCTGCTTTTCGTCCGATCTTTCCCCAATCGATTTTTGTTTATCCTAATGTCACAAAAACACATAAAAAGCATCATATAGAACAAGAAATCCTAATAAAAACTAACAAACATAAATATTTACAAAGATAAAACAACATAAAATATGAGCATTTTATGCATAAAAATTCCCCACACTTGAACCTTTACTTGTCCTCAAGGAAAAATAAAAATGAAGACAACCTAACTACCAAACATAATATAGTATCCATAAGTTTATCTATACCATAACCAAGTGCTCTTTTCAACGAATTAATTTTAATGCTCAACAATGATAAATTTGAGCCAAGTTGCATAGCCAAGTCATCAAATTCGCTACACTTGCCTTTAGATAATCATAATCAAAGTTTAAGAATGTAGAGTCAATAAAAGTCTAACTAATCTTTCAAACTTAGAATAAACATTTTCCAATCTCAGTAGATTAAAGATAAAATATAGCATTGGGACTAGTTTTTAAGCACACACATTTTTACAATTCTTATGACATTTTTAGACACCCTAACTTAGTTATTTCTTTTTCTCTTTTTCTCATGGGTGCATTTTATGCTCCATCCTATAGATTTTTTTATTATATACTATAAATAAAACGTTTTCTTTGATTAAGTCAAGTGCCTTTTTACGCGATTGTCTCGCACTTTTTGGTGCGTACCTCTGGTTACTCAACACTTCACTATTTCAAAGTGCTTTGCGTACTCATATCTCATAAGAGACATTGGAGTAGAAGAAAAAGATTTCAAAATACATGCATTAAATAAAACTAAATTGTGTGTCCTTATCCATTATTGAAAATGAAAAATGCGTATTATGGCTATAGTTTCCCAAAAACTATCCTTATCTAAAGGTACCAATTTTGAATCATGTCATCCCTAATTTAAGAAGAGTTAGAAGTTTGACTAAAAATTTCTAAAAATATTAATGATAACCATCCAAAAGACATAGTAGAGCAAACTTAATGACTAATTACAACCAACTTAATAATTATATCAATTGAGCATAAAATTTGACAGTTATATGTGAAGCTCTTAACCAAAGTCAAATAAAATTTTGTTGGATACTAAATAAACTAAACAACCCAAAAATAATTATAAAAACATGCAAAAATAAGAACAAACATGCAATAAATTAGTAAAAACATGTATCCTTTCCCTACTTGAAAGACACAATGTCCTCATTGTGAAAAACACCCCAAAACAAATAATATGAACATAAAGAAAACAAAGAGGGAGGAGCAAGGAATGGACTCACATGGAACCACTCAGAAAGTCGAGTGGAGAAGGAGTGAATCGTATGTTGCTTTTGCAAAAAAAGGCCAATAACTTTCATTCTAAACTAGTCATGCTCTTCTTGATTACCTTTAAATCCTTAGCCATATTATCAACTTTGGTACTCGATGCTTGATGATTTGCCTTCAAGGTGTCTAAACGGGTAAGAACTTGCCTTTAACCCGCAACATTTCCTTCCTCACCAATATTAACACCTACGGACACCGCTTCGTGAACCGGGGCGCTAGTTGGAGATGATTGGCTCTCGGATTTGTCATCCTCAACCACCCCCCTTCCCTTTCAATATCTTAGCCACCCGTTCCTTATAAGGAACCCATTCAAGAGGCCTCGTTGGGTCAAGAGATGAGCATGTTGGAGATAAATAACATTTAACATTGAAACGATCTCCCTATCATTAAGTTCAAAGCCTCCCAAGGATCCTAAACAACGATACCGGTCACTATATGACCCATTCCAACCATCAAGGTCATCCTCTTCTTGGATTTAGAGACATTTTCCAACCCATCAAAAATAAAAGAAGTGGACCATGGGGTCCTTAGTTCCTACAACAAAGAAAAAACAAACAAATCCTTTGTTTGGACTTTGTTGTTTTCAACTCGTCCAACAAAGCTTGGTAAAGAAATTTATGAAGAAGCAACAAGCAATTATCCCTAAGGCTAGAAATTTGCCTCCAAAATGCATTCCTAGTATATTGGCTAGCATCATAATGTACTCCATCTAAAGGAAAGCCAAACCAATCATGCATCTCTTCATATCCAAATTCAAATTCTTTGCCTTGATGCCTAAATTTAAATCTATTCTTCTTAGAATCCACATATTGTAAAGTCACAAAAAATTACATTGCCCAATTCTTCCTAACCGGTAATGACATTTGTATAAAATGATCCTATTTCAATAAATGAAAATAGTCATTAAATTGTTCAAGAAATCCAAATTCTACCAAACATGAAAAATCAAGGTGTAACACACCAACAAATTCTGCATTTTGAAAAATTTGAAATCGATTAACTTGATCATTATTAAAAATTGGAAAAGGGCAATTATATTCATTAGCAAGATTAGGATTATCTTGAGTAGATGAAGTGGCTTTTCCTTTGCCTTGGTTAAAGCCCTCTTTGTTCTAACCGTGGTGAATTGTGAAGGATGTGAAGTAAATAACACTTATGTAGAAAAATGGAGAAAAGAAAGAAATTGGAGGTGAAGTAAAAATAGAGAAAAGAGAAAAAGAAGAAGAACGTAGAATATGAAAAATTTGTAAATAATGAGAAAAATGGCCTATATATAGATGAAGAAGGAAGGAAAAGGGAAAAAAAGAGACAGAAAAAGTAAGAAAAATGGAGAAAATGGGTTTTTGACCGTTTGACCTGCAAAAAAAGGGTAAAAAAAGGCTTTTTTTGTTGCAATCACGACTGCTATGTCGCGAGCGCGACATCCACGTCGCACTCTCGATCGAAGCTTCTCATTGGCTGATCTCACCTTTGTTGCCAGCGCGAAGACGTAACGAGCTCGCGATTATTAGCGACGAAGGCTGTGTTGACAGTGCAAAAATTTATCGCGCTCGCAACACAATTGTTACCCCTTTTTTTTATTAAAATAATATGAAACACAAACAAAACACTTACACATAGAAAGGTATTTATCAAAATATTATATATCCCCCACTAAAAAGAGAGAGATAGATGCAATCCATAATTAAATGTGCAATCCAGAATCTTGAATCAAAATTGTTAAGGTATTTATCAAAATATTATATATCCCCAACTAAAAAGAGAGAGATAGATGCAATCCATAATTAAATGTGCAATCCAGAATCTTGAATCAAAATTGTTAATGGCAATAAATCAAATCATTCCCCGGCAACGATGCCGAAAGCTTGTTGAAGAATTTTTCTCGCAAGTATAGGGTTGCTGTTATAGTACAAAAGATATCGTTCCTATGAGGAATGATTGTTATTACACACTGGGTTTCAATTTCCGATTTTGTTTGCACTTAAATAAAAAATTCATTTGTTTTTCTTAATCTAATTGTACTCTTAAATTAAACTAATCCTAATGTGGGTCAAATTAGACTACGCAGATAACTATAAGCGTTTTGCAAACTTATTCTAAAATTTATGTTTAAGTTGTTTATATAAGTTATACTAATTTCCTATGAAATTTTTCTCGAACAAAACATAAATATACTTAAACATATTCTCATTAAACATGACTCCTAATTCTTAAGTTGAAGCGCAACTTGATTAGTATAATACATGATCTCTCATCTATTATCACACTTATGAATTCTTGCAAACTTTCGTGAGAATATATTCTCAATATTAAACTCATGTTAGAACCAAAATAGAAATCATACTTGGCATACATAAGAGCATACTTCTCAATATTAAACTTATATCAAAACCAAATATAAGAAAAACTTGGCACAAGAACTTTTGCTAAAATAACTTAACATAGAAAAGAAGAAATCGTTGTTCACAAAACCAAGTAGTATGCATAAAAAGAGTACAAGAAAGATAAAAAGGTAGAGTAAGAATTTCTCAATCCTTTACTCGTAAATTACGCTCAATCCAATCGAATAAACTACCCTAAGGGATACATATATGATAAAAGAGGATCGAGAATACAAAATGCTTATATACAATAATCTAGTATTTACATTCGCCTATTTTACACGAAATTTTAAAAAGAAAAGCTAGCATACATCTAACATAATTCTACCTGCAAAATAAAGATTAGTACACAAATAAATATGCACATAAGACTCAAATAGACAGAATGAGGGATTTAAATAGTTCGGGACGTGAATGGGGAAACCGAATGAATCCTGCAAATTCACCCGATTGGACCTGGAAAATTTTTTTAAACGCTTTGTCTTTTAAATTGGATAAAACCATTTTTGAAAACATTTTTATCGATTTAATTATTTTATACATACATACGTGGGCGGGTTACTCCCTGACTAAATCATGTGTCCCGTCCGTGGGTAATTTCCTACTTTGTGAGAAAATAAACTAAGTCTTTAAATACAATAAACATATCAAAAATTAGTACAAAAACCGCATATATATATATATATATATATATATATATATATATATATATATATATATATATATTTATATATATATATAATTGTATCCAAAATAATAATTTTTCACGAAACCTATTTTTCTTATATATAATATGAAAAATAAGAGTAGTAATAATAATAATAATAATAACAAAAATAATATCATTAACAATAATAATATTAACAAAATTAATAATAATTTCGATAAATAATAATAATAATAATAATAATAATAATAATAATAAAATCGGTAATAACTACAATAATATTACTAGCACTAATAAAATTTGTAATAGCTATAATAATACTACTAATACTAATAAAAGCCAATAATAATACCTATACACTACAAATACTAATAATAAACATAGTAATAATAATAATAATAATACTTAAATTAATAATGACGGAAGAAATAATATTTACACTAAAAGAACTAATAATAAAGTCAAAATAATATTTATACTAACAAAATTAATAATATAGTCAAAATAATATTTACACTAATAAAATTAAATTTGATATGAAAATAGTCAAAACACAAACAACAATTAATTCAGAGAGTAATAAAATAATTTAAGACCTTTCAGAAATTACTCTTATTGTATTTACCTGTGTTTGTTTGAAAATTTTAAATCGATACTCGAAGTGTTTGAAAATTTTAAATCGATACTCGAAGTGACAATTGATTTAACCAATTTTGGTTTACTTCCTGAATTGTCTAAAAAATCACAAATAAATGATCCTGAATTGAGGGTTGATGTTTTGAATTGAATTTGACGAAAGTTTAATGGAAAGATTTTTCTGTTGTGCGTATGGTTTTTTCGAAAAGAAAAGAGAAGAGAGAGCTTGACGATGATGCACTTTTTTCCCTCTCTCCTTTCTTTGTTTGAGATTATCCAAAATATACCACCTCACCTTGCCCTCTTTCCTTCTTTTTCATTGGACCTTCATTTCTTTCTTTTATTTTAATTGGACCAAGCATCTTTCATCCCCATCCAAGTTGCCACCATCATTGCCCTCTGTTTTTTATATTTTATATTTTTTAACTATTAGTATATATTATAATGACTATAATCATTACTATTATATTATATATACCATATATTAGCATATAAATATGCATATATATTATTATAAATTTTATTAACATATAGATATTACTAGTATATATATTATTAGGATTATGATTAGATTAGATTATATATTATTATATATACACCGCTCGATTACATTTTGGTCCAATTAAAGCATACGGGATGAGAAGCAAGTGATTTTATGTAAATTCGGGTTAAAAGTTAGGGATTTTTTAGACAATTCTTAGGTCGTTTCCTAAGTTCGTTGAATTCTGACTTTTACTTCTTGGATCGTGCCCCTGCAAAAATCTCATTACAAGGGATAATTTTTGGGTTTTCATCACTGAGGTTAGAAAAAAAATCTAGCGCTTAAAAGAGTCCATTGATGGCTCATTCCAGGGGTTCATAGCTCCTTGCTTCCTTCGACTCCACGAAGGACAACTCCTCACCAGGTATGTTCATTTTTTTTTTACCCTTTCCATTCATCATTTATTTCTATACTTCATTCCGCTTCTAATTTAAATCTTGTGATTTGTTTTTAGGGAAAAGGGGGTACCTTTGATAGTGACTATGATGAAGACGGAGAAGATGATGACAACGGGGCCGAAGGTAGCACCCAGCCTACGGAGGCGAGATGCCAAGTGACACGCTGACCTAGCGGGCATGGATTCGCCTCTGATGCTGCTAGCTGAGGTGCTCCGACATCTACTGCCTCTGAAGCATCTTTAGGGCGACTCGTAACTCCTTTCCCCACCAGATTTCAGCTGATGCAGCTAGGGGGAGGATATAAGGATAGGGTGTTGCCCCCTTATGATCACCACCACGTCGAGATTTCTCCTCCTGATGCTACCAGTGTGAGTATCCTCTTATTTCGGTGAAAACGTATCCTTTGTATGTTTAATGTTTGATTTGTGATTCTGATTTGGATTTTCAGGTGGCCAAAGCCGATGCTGAAACTACAGTACGAATGTACTACGCTCTTCGGGATTTGATGATCCAAGAGACCGGTGCCACCGTGGTAAGCCCTGTAATCCTATGTGGGAAAATGACATTGATGGTATAATGCATGTTGTTTATGATGCTTATGCATAAATGCGTGTGTATATGACATGATTTTTCTTCCCGATTTCTTTTGTAAGATCGGGGCCTTCTTGCTATGAGCCAGCAGGCTCAGCAGGGTGGCACGTCCTCTTCGCATGCTAAGACTCAGTCACGCGCTGACTGAAGGGAGATGCAGAGGTTGTAAGAGGAGCTCAATTGGTACCGGAGATAGTATCTGGATACCGAGAGGTCAGCTGCCGAGGTTGGGTGGACGATGACAAGGATATAAAGTGATATTAGCTGACAGGATAGTTGGTTGTGCGAAGATTTGAACCTGATGTTTCTTTTTGCATTATTACATTGGATTGGATGTATTTTGCATTTATGATGTTCATTATTTATGAAACTTTCGTTACTTCATAAGGTTTTGCAATTACATGATTGAATGAGTATAGAAACATGTTAAATCACCCAAATGCATTAATAAAATACTTCTTAGAACCTACATCCATACAGATTATGAAATGACAGCTCTGTATACAAATATACATCCGCATGAATATCAGTAGTATATCCGTACGGCTACGTAATCTATAACAGTGCGGTTATAGTGACATCTGCACGGTGCTTCATATATCCATGCGACCCTTACTGCTTCCTTTAGAATCTGCTTTTCTGTTTCATTTAAGCCATGGATTCTTTTTATTCTTGCCTCCGCATATTCCTCGGGTCTTTCGGAAGTTTAGATTGGCTGAAGTTGAAGCCTTTCGGATTATGGAATGTGAAAGCGTACTTCAACGGTTCGAGTAATCCCGCCTTGTTGCAAGCTGTTATCAGTTACTGGGATCCAATTGGTCATGTGCTTTGTTTCTCTGACTAGGAGTTATGTCCATTGTTCGAAGAATTCAATGCTATTCTGAATGTGTCGTGCTTTAAAGGTACCAGGATTGCCATTCCTGAGTTTGTCTTCGGTGATGTTTCTTTCTTAGTCAACCTATTCGGTATTACTCCATTCCAAATGAGGTCACTGATGTCCATTACTGCTTCGTCCCTTGATTTTCGACTAGATTCAGTGTTAAGCTGGTGTATGGATACAACCAATAATCATCCTGGATGGGCTAGCATGATTAGCTTACTACTGATGAGCCAATACTTATAGGGGGTGAGTTCCGAGGTGTGTCCATTCGGATTAGTTTCTGTCATTCCCCAAACGGCTACTGGGGCTTCGCCTGTGGCACTAATTCTTGCTGACACCTTGATCCACATGGATTTTGCTCAATCTGATCGATCTTTTTATCTCAGGAACCAGTTTTTGCTGCTTCAGGTATTAATTCATCACCACCTGTGCACCACTATTAAGTTCTTACCATTTCATCCTACCAACTTCCAGGAGTGAGGTTTCACCATATCTGGTTATGATGAGATGACTGAAAAAAACTGGAAAACTTGGCTAGCTGAACGAACTGAAGATCAGATCAGGTGGGTTTGCCCCTGGTGGAAGATCAATCACGTTATTGTCAACATGTGGGCTGGAGGTGTTCAGCTATTGGGCTTGACTAGGGTAAGTTTCTATTCACCAGCTCGGTTTTGCGGACAGTACAAGCAAGAACAGGGGATACCCCAATCTTTATGTGCTACAGAAAGTGCAGAATACACCTCACAGTGGCCAAATCATATCCGGATTTCATGGTCCGCTAACCTCCATTTCGAGGTGTTGAAGTATGACTCTCTCGCTTTCATGGAGACCCACGATCATTACAAATCTTGGTTGTCTAAGGTTAAGACTTTGCACTCTCGAGAGGAACGAGAAAGTGTGACCCTCAGGTGGCTCAGATTAACTGATGTAGGGGTGCCCTCTCCTTGTGTGAAGAAGAGCAAATTGAAGCTGCTGTTGCTTTTATTATCTTTGTACTTTGTATTGTTATTTGTTGTATGGTCCTAACTTTTGCATAGACCGCCTTTTCAGGTGTTCGATCTATCGGACTACCTTAACTTTGCCTGAATCGCCCTTATCAGATTTCAACTCAGCAGGTTTATTATTATTATTATTATTATTATTATTATTATTATTATTTTACAAGGATTTCTTTAGCTTACAAACTAAATGATGTGGCAATCCATGCGTGTATATGTTTGACTGTTATGCTACTTGGATGTTTATCGAAATGAATTCGAACATGCATTTAAACATTCATTCAACAATTTAGCAAATTAACACTTCATTGATGAAATTTAAAATGGGAACAATGGCATATCTCAAGCGATCAACTCATGTTATCAACTAGCCTTTTAAGGTTTTCTAGGTTTTATCCCTCATTGTCATGAGTTTTGCTAAAGTCACCTTTCCAAGTTTTCGACTTAGCAGACCATTTTTTTTATTTCTTTTCTTTCTAGTTTGCTAGTTGTGAGTGGACGACGCGTTTTCGACGGGACGCAGGACTCCCTTTCGGAAGGGGCGCCTCGATTTCGGGCGGGGCCCTCCCTCGCATGGGGGTTTTTGATTTGGAAATTCGTTTTTTGGAAAAGCGGATTATTTTGAAAAAGAATCGAGACCTAAATCTCGATAAAAAGTATAGGAGTCGCCACCCGGCTCAGCTCAACCGGGAAATTACAGTGTAGCTGAACCAAAGCGGGAACTGCCACACTTTTCAGAGATTCGGGTCCGAACAAGTCCTTTATTTCTTGTCTAATTTAAATGTTATTGTCAATGTTCTAGTTACGACACTTTAAGTAGCTAAAGTTTGATTTTCATTAAAAGAATACACGCAGCGCGCATACAGGATAATAATACAAAAAATATAAAGTAAAGAGAATAAATATTTAAAAGCTTACAACCAAATTGAAATAAAAATAAAACTCTCGCCTCACTGATACAACCGCCTATATACACGAGAATCTAGAAAAATTACAACCGCCTAAATACACGATTTAATTCTATTAAATACAAATAAAAAGAAAATTAAAATAGAATAAAAGCTGCAAAACAAAGGTTAGCTCAATTTATACGGCACACCATAAATAGGACTCAAGCAGACAGAACTAGGAAATTAGGATTCGGGGTCATGCAATTGGGGGTAACCGGGTCGGCCCGGTCGGCCGGCCCGGTTAGACCTGGAAAACCATTTTGAAACGTCCCTGTATTTTTAGTTTTATGAGAAAAATCATTTTTGAAAACAATTTTTCCGGTTTATTATAATTAAGCATGCGAAGTGGGTCGGCTTTCGGGAGAACCGGGTCTCTGTCGTTGAATTGTTCTAAATGCAAATTTGCCGAAAATAAATCTAAGGTCGTGATGCGCACAACAAAATTCATTTTGATGATTTTTGAGGGTTTTCCAAATTTTTCTGATTTTCTGGAATTTTCTAATTTTTATGAAATTTTTCGAATTTTTGGAATTTTATTTGGATTTTAGGGATTTTTTAGGGATTTTTGCCCCTGGCCGCGAACTACAGTCGTGCGACTGTAGCCCTGGCTTGGGCAGAAATCGCTAAAAAACCCTAAAACAAAACCCTAAAACTGAAGAAGCAAAGACAGTCGTACGACTGTAGTGTATTTGGCACGACTGTATTTACAGTCGTGCCCCTGTTCTTATTTCAAGAACAGTCGTACGACTGTTCTTACTTTTCCAGAAATAAAAATGCAAAAACTTGAAGAAAAATGCACCAAACACAATCAAATCACCCAGAAAGCTGGAAAATGAGATGAGTTAAAGATTATTTACCTCCTTGGTGACGATCCACAGCTGGAATGACCCCTGGCTACGCACCAATCCACGTGAATTTGCACTTTTTTCCCAAAAAGTCAAGGTTTCAAGAATGTCCAAATAATTCCCAAAAAGTCACGGATTTGTGTTTATTTTTGGTCTGAAATGATTTAGTTAGTTAGGGTGATTGTTAACCTAGGATTTCTAACTCGTTTTAGTGATTAAAAACAAGAAATCCAAAGAGAAAATGTTAGAAGAAAGCAAGATATTTAACTTCTCTCTCTTCTTTCTTTTTCTCCTTCTTTCTCTCTCTAAAATTCTGGTTTTCTTCTCCAAAAAAAGTCAAAAGTCCCTAAAAGTCTGCTTTTCCTTTTCTTTTATACCCTATTAGCCCGGAAATCTTGAGCATTAAATGCTCAAGATTTCCCTTCTTTTTTAAGTCAAAGAAGTATGGGCTGGAACCTGCCCCCCGAAAGTACAGTCGTACGACTGTACTTACACTACAGTCGTACGACTGTAGTGAATTCCCACGACTGTATACTACAGTCGTGGGTCAACGGTCAACGGCCCCCCCTTTTTTTTTCTTTTTTTTTTTTTAAATAAAATTTCGTGTTCACAGGCTGCCCCTCGTGTAGCTGAAATCCGATTTCCGAAACGGATTTAGGTACACGACAAAGAACACGAAATCACGCCGATATGCAAGGGTAGTTTTCGCAAGTGACTTTGGTAGTCAGGTGGTCCATATGCCTTTTGCATGAGGATGACACCGAGAATACAAATGACTTTTGGAGTCGGGCGGTTCCCTACGATGGCTTTCGCGCAAGGATGACGCCGAGATGAAATGACTTTTGGAGTCAAAAGGCTGTGTACGGTTTGTCACACTGAGCCCAAAAATGCATGTGATGCATGTTTGATGAACGTATTTATTCCTTGATC
The DNA here is from genome assembly GCA_039660915.1 of Euphorbia tirucalli. Classification (NCBI taxonomy): domain Eukaryota; kingdom Viridiplantae; phylum Streptophyta; class Magnoliopsida; order Malpighiales; family Euphorbiaceae; genus Euphorbia; species Euphorbia tirucalli. Next base: position 23,709,606 of record CM077639.1, read on the forward strand.
GATAATTTTGAAACAAAAATTTTTGCCCCTTCGATCAAGAATAAATACGGGAATGCGTGTCATGGTTGCCTTTTATAGTCTTGCGGGACTAGATTTATGGGTGCAAGATATGATAGTCGTGTGCGACCGGTGCACTCAATGGACTGGCACAGGATTTTTGGTTCCCTTTTAAAGTCGTGGGGGACTAAGATTTTTGTGTGAATGCATGACAGTCGTGTACGGCTGGGTGCACCCGACAGACTGAAATCGGATTCGGGTTCCCTTTTATAGTCGTGGGGGACTATGATTTTTGTGTGAATGTAGCGGCCCGGAGTGGCTTGGCACGTGGGGCGTATTGAAAATGCAATTGGTGTAATTATACTTACAGTGAATTTTTTATGGTTTTCTCCGACTTCGTGCCCCTTGGGCGAGGCGGTCCATCACCAAAATAAATTAGTCGCTGCTGGATTAGTCCTGCAAAATTTACTGAAATGCCCCTGTAGGGAATGATTACACATCAGATAATGAAAATAGGGTTTATGGAATAAATAATAAAAAACCCAAAATAAAAAAAAATTTTCCCCCCTTTTTTTCCACTACAGTCGCACGACTGTATTCAAATTTTGAATACAGTCGTACGACTGTAGACAAAGTACAGTCGTACGACTGTACTTCGCAGGCAGCCAAAATAAAAGGGGCGGTTTCCGCCCCTTTCTCTCCCACTTTCATTTTTCACAAAAAAACCTTTCCTCTCCTTTCTCTGAAACCAACCCAAAACCTCGAAAAACCATCAAAATGTTGAAGAAGATGGGCAAAAAGTTGAAGAAGATCCAAAACAGCGCGGTTCCGGAGCCCAACAATCCGGAGGAGATTGCTTTCGTGGGAATCGCCCAAGGATACGGGCACCCGCTTTATATGGACCACTTCGGGATCCGATTCGGGATGGAGATCCCTATTCTGCTGGCAATGGACTCCCATTTGTCCGTTACACAGGTTGGTACTCGATTCCTATGCCTTGATTTTGAGTTTTCCAATATTTTTCCCTTTGAACTTTTGGAACTGATTTGCATGATTTACTGCTTTCTGGGTTGAATTGATTGAGTAGAATGCATGCTAGGAGTCTCCTGTAGTCAATAGAAATAAGAAACTAGGAAAAACAGGTTAGAAATCGCGAAAATTAAACGAATTGCGAATTTTTTTCTGCAGGAATATGAACAGTCGTGCGACTGTTCATGCAAATGATGAACAGTCGTACGACTGTGGGCACTACAGTCGTGCGACTGTTGCTACGCTCGTGCAATGCGTACTACAGTCGTACGACTGTAGCAAGAAAACAGGGCTTTTTTTTTTTTTAATGCAAAATCTGAATGCATGTGTATTGTACTTCCCCGTAATGCAGGCTCACAGGATTGCTGGTAGTGGGAATCTTTCCCTGCCTCGGGTCTGGTGGGACCGACTTCCGGAGCCCGTGCGGGCTCGAGTTAGGCTCCTTGGGCTAGAGTCTTTCGTTCTGTCTTTGCCCATGAGTACACCGCATACCACACATGCCGTGCTGACGGCCTTGTGCGAGAGATGGGTTTGCACTACCCACACCTTCCATCTGCCCATCGGGGAGTTCACCGTCACTCCCTCGGACTTCGTGGCAATCACAGGCTTTGGGTTCGGCGGGACCCCTATTGTCTTTAACTGCAGCCTGACCCGACACCAGCAGGTGGACACTTATATTCGGAGGTTGATTGGCTGCACCCCTGAAAAGGGGAAGATCTTGTGCTCCCGGGTGGAGGCTTATTGGGCCACCCGCGCAGGCCTGGCTGAGGAGGATGTGGAGCAGTACACCAGGGCCTACGTGCTCGTCCTCCTGTCCTGCACATTGTTTCCCACCGGGCAGAGTACCTGCAATTTGACTCTGCTCCCGACATTGGTGGACCTGGCTGCCTTCCCGTCTCTGGACTGGGCGCGAGCTGGGTTGGGGCAGCTGTATTACAGGCTGGATTTGTGCGCCCGGGGGGCACAGCAGGAGATCTTGGGCTTCTGGTTCGGCCTTCTGGTATTGCCTCACTCTCTCTCTCTCGTTTTTTTTTTTTTACATGTATTATAATTATTATTATTATTTTTTTTATTTATTTTTTTTATAACTACAGATTTGGGCTTTTGAGCATCGTGTGCTGGAGCCGCCCGATTTGAGGGACGTCCAGGGTGACATTCATCCGACCGTCCTGCGTTGCTGGACGCAGGGGTGGCAAGGTACCGCCTGGGACATCGAGGAGGTTCGGCAGAGTCTGCTCGACACGACCTGGAGGAGGGTAAGTAAACAAAATTCGTTAGTAAGAAAATTGGGATAATTTTTTGTTTACCTGTACTGAAATTTTTCTTTTTATTGCACTTCCACAGATCCGGCACCACCCTTGGGAGAATCTGGGTGCCATCACCCTCCTCGTTCAGTCCTCGGCACGCTTCGACCGTCGCCGTTTTGTCATGGAGAGCCCCATGTCCCAGGAGTGGTACTTGGGCGATCGTCTCTTCCTTTCGGACCACGTCGACGGCTCGGTTGGCCGGCTCGTGCCCCCGCCGCTCCCGCAGGCACTCTTCTGGCCGCATCTGGCGGATCCCAGGACAGACCCCGAGATATTCGGAGAGGGGTACAGTGCAGACCCTGTGGATGGAGATTACCCCACTTTTATCCAGCAGTGTTTGCTGCCCGCTGCGGGTGTCGCTCCAGCGGCTCCTCCCCCTCGTCCTCGTCAGGTAGTCATTCATATTTCATTTCATTTCAATTTTTTTTTTTTTTTGACTTTATGTTCTCTTTGCAGGTTAAGAGGCGCAGGGGAACTGGGTCCTCTCAGCCCAGTGGGCCGGCCGGTGGGAGCACTGATGCAGGTACAGGAGGCGAGGATACTCCGGTTCAGGATAGGACCCACCCTGTCCATGCAGGCAGCGCCGCAGCTTCGGCTTCACAGGCCGTCGGCGCTAGTGGTGTCGTGGAGGGTCGCTTGATTTCCGAGCTTAGGGCCGGCTTCACCTTGATTGGGTTGGATGGCACCCAATCCTATACGACCTGGAGCATTCCTCGTGAGGAGCCTGCTATGTTCTTCCCAGAGGACACCACCCATGTAAGTCTCTCTCTCTTTTTTTTTTTTAATCTCTGATGTTCTTTCAGGTCCGGCGAGCTGATGTGGAAGAGATAGCCTACCGGTACAAGGGCCTAGGAGACTTCTTAGTCCGGGAGAACGGCGTTTGGGCGGTAAGTATCCCGTTTTTTCTGCATCAAAATTTATGTAATGCATGAAATGCTTATGTATGTATGTATGCATGGATGTTAACTTTATGTTGTCAACTGCAGTCCCGAGTCGAGATGTTCCGAGAGCAGGCCAGGGAGGCTGCTTCTGCTGTGGCTCAGGCCCGTACTGCGAACCAAGAGGTGGAGAGAGGGAGAGCCGAGATAGCTAGGCTGCAGGCTGGGATGGCTCGTCTGCAGGCAGACTTTGACTCCTACAGGGCTACGCATCAGAGTGAGTCCGAGGAGGAGGAGGACGATGAGGGGCAGGATGAGAGCTAGTCGAAGTGCCCTGTTTTCTTATTTGCTGCTTTCATAGTTTTTTGTCTTTTGTATTGAATTTTCATAAACATTGTGAACTGCATTTTTATATTATGGGATTTGCCTTTATTTGATTGAATTTTTGGAAATTCACTTTTCTTCTTTTTCTCTTTTTTTCAAATTTTTCTTTATCCAGGCTTTTACAATTTTCTAGAATCTTTACAAGACTCTGATTGGCTCAAATTGAAACCTTTCGGGTTGTGGAATCTCAAGGCCTATTACAGACACTCGTGGAACATCGAGCTGTTGAATGCCTGTTACCGTTTCTGGGATCCAGTGGACAACGTTTTCCGCTTCTCATGCCAAGAACTCTGCCCCTTATATGAAGAGTTCAGTGCTATCTTGAATATCCCCTGCCATAAGGGGGTGGACATCGCCGTCCCCGAGTTCACTTTTGGTAGCACTTCCTCCTTGGTGAGCTTGTTCGGGCTCCCCAATCCTGAGGTAGGAGCTTTATTCGCTACTGATTCTCCTTTTCCTGGGTTGAGCTCGGACTCCGTATTAGGATGGTGCATCAATACCCCTAAGGACCACATGAGTTGGGCCTCCATGGTCAGCCTGTTACTGGTGAGCCGGTATTTCTGTGGTCCTAGTGATGGAGTTATCTCCTTCAGGGCTGTCTCCCTTATCTCTCAGATGGCTGTGGGAGCATCTCCAGCTCCTTTTGCACTTGCTGAGACACTGATTAGTTTGCATGCATCCAAGGCAAATGGTGTTCTCCACATTGGCCCTCACCTCACACTGCTCCAGGTGAAATTCCTTATTATCTGGTGTATTTCTGAGTCGAATGAGCCGCTAACCCTTGCTTACCATCAACTGCAGATCTGGTTGCTGGAGAAGTTATCAATTCTTAAGATTCCGAGGGGGAACTTCAAGAAATACAACCCGGCCAATCTCAGGGAATGAGGCTTCTCCGTCGACTCCTATACTGATATGTCTGCTAATGAGTGGGGCGCTTGGCTATCTCACCGGACTGATGAGCAGATTAGGTGGGTGTGCCCCTGGTGGAAGATTACCCACGTGATTGTAGAGATGTGGGCACATGGTGTGCAGTTATTAGGACAGACCAGGGTAACATTCTACTCTCCGAGTCGCCTTCGCCGTCAGTACGGTCATCTGCAGGACATCCCCCAGTGATCTTGTGTTACCAATTGTGAGGAGTATACTGCTGCTTGGCCAGATCACATCAGACTTCGCTGGGCTAGAGATACCCATCGTGTGACGCTGAATTATACCAGTCTTGCCCCTACAGAGACAGATGATCGTTACAAGCTGTGGCTAGCTGAGATCCGGGATTTACCGACCCGTGAGGAGCGTGAGAGTGCGACTTTCCGCTGGCTGGCTCCTTCTGAGACCGCGGGACCACTTCCTGTCAAGAAAAGAAGATCATAAAGAAAATGTGATTTTCATTATCATGCATGTATTGGCCACCATTATTATCATTTATATACATTTTTTTAATATTATTATAAATGCAATCCCTTTCTTTTTTTCTTTTTTTTTTTTTTTTTGTCTTAACTTTTGCTTAAGCCGCCCTTGCGGGTTTTCGACCTAACAGACTTCCCTTTCTTTTTCTTTCTGCCTTAACTTTTGCTTAAGCCGCCCTTGCGGGTTTTCGACTTAACAGGCTCCTCTTTTTCTTTTTTTTTTTTAGGGTTGGATGATATTCGCAATTGCACACTTAGGCGTTTAAATGTCTTTGTTTATCTGGATGTTTCGACAAATGTATCATGTAACATACTCCAAACATTCATGCAATATGTTGAGCATAACGCACTTCATTAATGAAATTTAATTATCGCATTAATTGAAAATTCTAAAATTGGTACATATCTCGAACGAACTCATTCCTGTTATCAACCATCCTATACAGGTTTTCTGGTCGATAAGCTAACCCTCGTTGCCTTAATTTTTGCTTAAGTCGCCCTTACGGGTTTTCGACTTAACAAGCTTCTTTTTTTTCTTTTTTTTTTTTTTACACGTGGTAGCGTTTGAGATGATCTTGGTTAATCGGATTGGTGAATTCGTTGCCATCCATATCCATGATCTTCACCGCGCCTTTGGAGAGTACCTTCTTAACCACATACGGCCCTTCCCAGTTGGGTTTAAATTTGCCCCTTGCATCTGTGTTGGTCGGTCTCATTTGCTTCAACACCAGATCCCCCGCTTTTAGCGGCTGTTTCTGATGATGAACCCGTCGATTATAGGCCCTAGCCATCCTTTGGTGGTACATCTGCAGATGATCTAGAGCCTTAAGATGCCTTTCATCGACCATAGCCAGCTGCTCAAATCTCGCCTTCACCCATTCTGTTTCAGGCAATTGAGCTTCTAAGACCGTCCTTAGTGACTTCAATTCCATTTCAACAGGAAGGACTGCTTCCATCCCATAAACCAGCGAATAAGGCGTTTCCCCAGTCGGCGTTCTAACACTGGTTCTGTACCCCCACAGGGCATAGGGTAATCTATCTACCCAATCTCGGTAGGTTGAAGTGGTCTTGGACAAGATCTTTTTGATGGACTTGTTCGCTGCCTCCACTGCTCCATTGGCTTGTGGCCTATAAGGGGAAGACTTGCGGTGTTCCCCATTGTATTCCTCGAATAATTCAGCTGTGGCCCCCTGAAACTGCACTCCGTTATCAGTTACCACGTGATGCGGTACACCATATCTTGCAAAGATGTGCTTCTTCACGAACTTAGCCATGTTCTTAGCTGTAACCGTGACATAAGACTCGGCCTCAACCCACTTGGAGAAATAATCGACTGCCACTACAATGAATTTGTGACCATTCGATGCGGGAGGCCGAATTTCACCAATTATGTCTATGCCCCATACTGCAAACGGCCAAGGAGTCATGAGGTTTTGCAACTCCATAGGTGGAAGATGGCTGATGTCCCCGTAGATCTGGCATTCGTGGCACTTTTTCACTTCCTCTGCACAGTCAGTCTGCATAGTGAGCCAGAAGTACCCTTGTCTCATGATCTTCTTTGCTAGAGCTAATCCATTCATATGTGGGCCACAGATCCCTGAATGCATTTCTTGCATAACCTTCTTGGCTTCTGCTTCCGTCAGACACTTTAACAACAATCCATCCACAGTCCTTCTGAAAAGCTGTCCATCGAACCATCTAAACTGAGCTGCCAACTTTCTTAAAGTAGTCTTATCTGATGCATCTGCTCCCTCGGGATATTGACCATTTTGCAGAAAACCAGCTATATCTTGGTACCAGGGCTTATCGTCTGCAACTAAAGCCGGGACCTCGCTAGAACGATGAAATGGTGTTCTAGCAGTCTCCAGGATCAAAGGCTGCATCGGTGCTTTCTGAGGTCCTTCCCACATGGATGACAAGGTAGCCAATGAATCCGCCATTTGATTATCATCTCTGGCCACATGCTTGAATTCAATATGCCCGAATACCTTCACCATTTCCCACAAAGTCTCTAAGTATGGGCGAAGTGATTCTTCCTTGATTTCCCATTCTCCGGTAGCCTGGCGGATTACCAATAGCGAATCTCCCACAATGGTCACATCATTTGCCCCTAATGTGATGAGAGCATCAATGCCAAACAAACAAGCTTCATATTCTGCACCGTTGTTAGTTACCGGGAATTCCAACCGTTTTGACAAAGGGATTATCTCTCCCTCAGGAGTTACAATGATTACTCCGAGGCCCGCCCCTCTCTTGTTTACAGCTCCATCAAAATGCATGATCCACTTCCTGATCTCCACTTCTACGAAGGCCAACTGTTCATCAGGAAATTCCAGGTTTTCCACATAATCAGATTCAAGCGGCTGATTGGCTAGGAACTCAGCCACCGCTCTTCCTTTGATCACCTTTTTCGTTACATACTCTATGTCGAACTCTGATAACAAAAGCAGCCACCGGGATAATTTCCCCGTTAAGGATGGGGTAGAGCAAAGATATTTCATTGGATCAACCTTTGCCACGGCTTGTATTTTGTAGGATTGAAAATAGTGTCTCAACTTCTTCATAAGCCAGACCATAGCAGTGCAAGTCTTCTCCACAACAGTGTATCGGGTTTCGTAATCTAGCAACTTCTTTCTGAGGTAGTAAATGGCATGCTCCCTTTTATCATCTTGTTCTTGAACCAACATTGCCCCTATGGAGGTTTCTTCAATGGCTAAGTACAGAGTCAAAGGTCTTCCCAGAGTTGGGGGCTTCAACACTGGAGGATTAATCAAGTACTCTTTGATCCTATCAAGTGCAACCTGACATTGATCATTCCATACAACGGGTTGTTCTTTCCGAAGAAGCTTGAAAATGGGCTCACAGACCGTAGTCAATCTAGCAATGAACCTGCTGACATACTGAAGTGACCCCAGAAAAGATCTGACTTCCTTCTCCGTTTTTGGTGCTGGCATATCCCGAATCGCCTTGATCTTATCTGGGTCCATCTCAATTCCTTTTTGACTGACAATGTGCCCCAACAATTTACCCGATGCGACTCCGAAAACACATTTCTTTGGATTGAGTCGCAGGTTGTACTTTTCAATCCTGGTCATAAATCTATCCAGGATAACAGGGTGCTCCTCCCGGGTCATTGACTTTACCAGCATATCATCAACATACACCTCTACCTCTTTGTGGATCATGTCGTGCAGTAACGTCGTAACCGCCCGTTGATATGTTGCCCCAGCATTCTTCAACCCAAACGGCATCACTCTGTAGCAGTACACCCCCCACTCGGTAATGAAGGCGGTCTTAACTTTATCGATGACATTCATTAAGATCTGGTTATACCCCGAGAAACCATCCATGAACGAATACATAACTGCCCTTGCTACACTGTCGACCAGGACATCAATGTGAGGAAGTGGGAAGTCATCCTTTGGAGAGGCCTTATTCAAATCCCGGTAATCCACACAAACCCGGACCCTTCCGTCCTTCTTGGCAACTGGGACTATGTTGGCTAACCATTCAGGGTAATCCACCACCTCCAGGAAATTGGCCTTTATCTGCTTCGCTACTTCTTCTTTGACTTTCTCAGCCCATTCTAGACGTAGACGCCTGAGCTTCTGCTTTACTGCGCTGAACTTAGGGTCAATCGGAATTCTGTGCTCTGCTATTTCTCTGTCAACCCCCGGCATATCGTCGTAAGACCAGGCAAACGCTCCCACATGCTTTTTAAGTATTTTTGTCAATTCTCTCTCTTCTTCAGGATTGAGTTCGTTAGAGATAGATACCATTTTAGGATTTTCAATCGTGCCCAAATTAATTTCATGTAATGCAGTGTCATGAATGCTGAACACATTGAATGAATGATTGCATGTATGCACAGAGCCATTAGGAAAAACATCACACAAGTAAGCAAAGTTAGATTTCATTTCATTCATCGCCTTAAAAGCGGAATTGTTCATATCAAGTACATAAGACAAGTTTACAAAGAAATCATTTTCTTCCTCCACATGCGGAGGGTCTTCTGCAGCAAGGTCTTCCGGATCAGCAGGCTCTTCTTCGAACAAGTCACCCAAATCAGCTTCTAGAGTCTCTTTCTGTGCTTCAGATAAGGCGTCTTCTTCCACCTTCGCTTTTCCCTTAGCCATCATTTTGGTGAGTTCAGCGACAGCTTTTTCCACTAACTCTGCCTGCCCTGAAGCAGCTCCTTTCTTCACAGGGCTCTCTTTTAACCCTTTCTTCAGCAATTCAGCAAATGCTTTGGTAATGGTGTCCACTAGGGGGTCTGTATCTTCTTTTGGTTGCTTCTCCGGGGTGATGGGAGCCACCACTTCAGCTTGGCTTATTGGAGGAGGACTGGTCTCCTTCACACCTTCAGGCTTAAGCATTTCTTCCACTGAGCCAACCCCATATTTCGAAAAGTCAACAATATCAGCAAAAATCTCAAACCCGGGGACTGTTTCCCCATCGATAACCATCGGTTCTGGCTTACCACCATATGGTCCACCACTGGCTCGAACAAAAGTATCCAAGAGATGGACTTTCTTTGTTTCCGGGATCTCCTTCTTTTCAGCACCTTTGTAACCAAGACCCCCTCGCTGATGGACTCCTAGCCCCCTTCCCGGAATGAAATTCTGCTTCTGAAAATATTTATGGATCCATGGAGAGAATGTCAAATCTTTCTCCTTATGCTCAGAAACAACTGCCACTTGAAAGCCAGTCAAAGGTTGTTCAGATGAGTTCAGAGCAGCCACCATAGAAGATTCATCTGCCTCAAGAGTTACAATTCTTTCCCCCATTGGAATCTTCACTTTTTGGTGTAAAGTTGATGGCACACCTCCCAATGCATGAAACCAAGGTCTTCCCAAAAGCAAGGAGAAAGTCACAGGAATATCAATGACAGTGAACAGTACGGTTGACTTAACTTCCCCCACCGACACTTCTGCTTCAAAGGTTCCAATCACAGTACGCTTGGAATCGTCATAGGCCCGGATCACCGTGTTAGACCTTGACAATGCTTCTTCGGACAGATGAAGACTAGGTAAAACTTTCAGAGGGCAGATATTCAATGCCGATCCGTCATCAACCATCACACAAGGCAGAGTTCTATCCATTATTTCCACTTTCAAATACAAGGCACGATTGTGGTTAGTGCCTTCCGGTGGCAAGTCATCCTTGGTGAAAGTGATCCCCTTGGGATCATCAGATTGCTGACCTTTAGTACTCCCAATCACCATGCATACTTCCTCGGGAGACATCAATGGATTGGCATCCATTTCCATAAGCTTTTTTACCACTGCAGCTCGGTGTCTTTGGGACTCCATAAGCAAATGCCACACAGATGCACGTGCGGGCATCTTTTTGAGTTGCTCCACTACCAGATCTTCTTTCTCATTCACCTTGATGGGCAAATAATCTTGAACCGGTGCTTCTACCCTTTTACTCGGCTCCCCCAACTGTTGTGGCTCGGGTTGATAGACCCTTCCGCTTCTCGTGACATTATTCACTGGAGCGTCTTCCTTCCTTATATACATCCCATTCTTAGTGCAGACAGGATAGACAAGTGTTGTCCGGTTCAGAGGTTTGGGCCTACTCATCAACTCAAACTCATCCGCATCATCATCCAATTCTATATCATCCAGATTCACGGGTTTGCTCTCCTCCACAGATGGCTCAACATCTCCACCTACTACCACTTGAATCGCGGGATTCCCCCTTGCAATCTGGGCTAAAACAAAGTTAGGAGATAACCCCGATTGCACTATGTTTACTCTTCTTTCAAACTGGGGCAGTGGATTACTTTGCACATTGGGCTTAAGACGTGGTGCTTCTATTTTCCTTTCATCAACTAACTGCTGGATCGCCTTTTTCAAAGCATGGCACTCGTTGGTTCGATGCCCCTTAGTCACATGATAGGAGCAAAAGTTGTTCTTGTCCGTCTCGGCCGGAGGCGTGTACGGCTTCAGACTTTGGAGGAAGCCCAGATTTCTACACTTCAGAAAAATCCACCCCAAAGAATCCTCCCAAGGAGAGATCCCCTTTCCGGCTGCTTGTTGACTGGGTCCTTGTGCAACTGTTGCCACCTTTACTTGTTTAACAGGTGCAGGCAGCTGGCTTGGCTTAGCACTCGTTGATGATGAAGCTGCAGGGTTGTTATTGCTTTTATACCCCGAGGAGTATGTGCGGCTCCGATACCCTCCTCCATAACTGTTCTGAGCTGGATCAATCTCGTACTTCTCAACCTTACGAGCCAACTCATGTACCTCTATCAGGGACTGGAATTTATGGTACTTCATCACATTCCTATAAACCTCCAAGCTCCCATCAATTAGCTTCACGATCAATTCATCTTCCAATGGCTTCTGATGAAGGAGAATCATCTTATCCATCCACCTTTGGTAATATTCAGAGAAGGTCTCATTCGGTTTCTGCCTCACCGCCTCTAAGTCTTGCAGCTTGACCTCCAGTTGTGTGTTGAAACTGAAGTACTTAATGAAGGCATCAGACAGTGCATCCCAGTCACCTTGTACCCCCTCGGGCTGCTTGTTGTACCACGTGATAGCACCCCCTTCCAAAGTAGTGGGGAACAGTCCCACCAATTGATTCATGGTAAGCCCGGCCATGGTCATAATCCGCACGTATTGATTCAAATGGGCCGTAGGAGGGCTTTTCCCCACATATGGTGCAATCCTAGGCATTTGGAAGCCTACTGGAAGCATTTCAACCCCTCCGGCTATCAGTGTGGATGGGTCGATACGCTTGGCAGATTGGATCTTAGAGCTGGCACGCAACTCCGCTATAGTTTCTTCCATCTCCTTCATCTTTCTTTCTAAAGCGGACTCCACAGGCCGCTCAGCATTATCCCTCCGGCCTTCTTCAGCGTCTGACTGCCCGTCATTCAGTCTCCCACCGCTACTCTCCTCACGGGCGGCCCTTTCCGGTCGCTGATTAGATGATTCAGTCAATGCACTCTGCACTTGACTTTTGATAAGGTTCTTGAACTCATCAGAATTCATGAAATCACGAAGAGCAGAGGTAGCCATCATGGCAGCAGCAGCTTCGGGTGGTATTGCCATATCTTGAAGCCTTTTTCGCAATTGCTCAAGTTCCGACGAAGACTCAGTACTTAACTCAGGTGATACTTCAACTTCCTCAAACTGAAAAGATTCCTCAGACTCACTAGATGATGAATCGTTGTGCTCTATCCTCACGAGCCGTCGTCCGGATCGGAGCCAAACTACAAAACATTTCAAACAAAAGTTAGTGAAATATGATCACCCAAAGAGTTATGAACTCTAGGGGATATGCATGTATGCATGGTGTGTTGGATGAACGATGTGTGGATGTTGTATGAAATGAATTTGTAATGCGAACCTTGAATAACTAACCCTTCGGGTAGTGACGTATGCATGAACTCCTATTTATTCATGCATATATTGCAATCCAAGCATTAGATGCATGGATGAGACCTTCGGTGCTCGGGGAGTACCTCGGGTTTTTGTGAAATGATATGAATGTCCTTAGTGAGTGAACAGAGTTTCGGCCCTCGTGGAGTGCCTTGAATTTTGTGAAGTGAGATCGACACGCGCATGGCGCTTGGTCGAGGTTTCGGTGTCCGTGGGACACCTCGAATTTTGATGATGTAAAATGAACTCGTGCTTGACTTAATGGGTGGAATTTCAATACTCGGGGAGTATCTCGATTTCCGAACCACAAAGTGAGGTGAATACGTTCTTGGTGAACGGGCAGAGTTCCGGCGCTCGGGGAGCATCTGAACATTTTGATGCGTGAAATGGAATTTTTCCGGCACTCGTGGAGTACCCAAAATAATTTAATGAAGTGCGATGAATTTTGTCGGCGCTCGTGGAACGCCTAAAAAACGCTTTGATGGAATGCGATGAATTTTTGTCGGCACTCGTGGAGCGCCTAAAATGCTTTAATGAAATGCAATGAATTTTTGTCGGCACTCGTGGAGCGCCTAAAATGATTTAATGAAATGCGACAAATTTTTGTCGGCACTCGTGGAGCGCCTAAAATGATTTAAATGAAATGCGATGAATTTTTGTCGGCACTCGCGGAGCGCCTAAAAAAATGCTTCCCTACTTGGTAGGTAAAGTGATGTGTGTGACCCTTGTGGAATTATTCAAGTTTCGTATAATGCTTTATGCATGACACGTGTTTCCCATGGCTGCAAAATAAAATGGTCAATGCTCATGACATTCGGATGATGTACGTGAATTAGTTAATTTTTCACACAAAGAAAAAATGCATGGCTACAAAAAAAAATGTGGTTAATGTAAATATCACGCGAGTGATTAATGTATTTACAAGCGAAAGAATGGAAATGGCTGCACAAAAGATGTGAGTTAGAACCACACAAATGCTCTATATGCGGTATGTTATGTTCGTGAAGAATGTGAATGATGATATGTTGTGGAAAGACAAAAAGACACGTAGCAATTAGCACACGGATCGTATTCCTCCAACCTTATTCCTCCAAACGTGGTCAGGTCGATAAAATTCTAACCGAGTCCTAGGAGGGGTTCTCTTCGATCACCAACCGGGGATGATGAAGGCGGATTTTATTTTATATTATTCACACAATTTGTTTTGGTATCCTAAGGGAATCCAACTAAGGTTGCCTAAGTGAGTTCGGTCTAAAGTCGGGATAACATCAAGGCTCCCATAGCAAAATATACTCCTCACTTCTCCCCACTCAAGGGTCCAAACGAAGGGGTTCGTACGAGGCTATGGGTGGTGTTTCGTATTCGTGCCCCTAAGACCAAGAGGAACTTAGGCGACACTTCAACGATTCACCGGGCTAATAGTGGATACCTAACTTAATGCAAAAAATGCCTAACTACAAAAATGCATAAAGTGCCATATAAGAATCATCCACTTAATTTAAATTAGACAATTTTCAAGGCTTGTCAAATTCTTTTAAGTTTTTAAAAAACATTTAAGAAATCCCCAGCGGAGTCGCCACTGTGAGCGGACGACGCGTTTTAGACGGGACGCGGGACTCCCTTTCGGAAGGGGCGCCTCGATTTCGGGCGGGACCCTCCCTCGCGTGGGGGTTTTTGATTTGGAAATTCGTTTTTTGGAAAAGCGGATTATTTTGAAAAAGAATCGAGACCTAAATCTCGATAAAAAGTATAGGAGTCGCCACCCGGCTCAGCTCAACCGGGAAATTACAGTGTAGCTGAACCAAAGCGGGAACTGCCACACTTTTCAGAGATTCGGGTCCGGACAAGTCCTTTATTTCGTGTCTAATTTAAATGTTATTGTCAATGTTCTAGTTACGACACTTTAAGTAGCTAAAGTTTGATTTTCATTAAAAGAATACACGCAGCGCGCATACAGGATAATAATACAAAAAATATAAAGTAAAGAGAATAAATATTTAAAAGCTTACAACCAAATTGAAATAAAAATAAAACTCTCGCCTCACTGATACAACCGCCTATATACACGAGAATCTAGAAAAATTACAACCGCCTAAATACACGATTTAATTCTATTAAATACAAATAAAAAGAAAATTAAAATAGAATAAAAGCTGCAAAACAAAGGTTAGCTCAATTTATACGGCACACCATAAATAGGACTCAAGCAGACAGAACTAGGAAATTAGGATTCGGGGTCATGCAATTGGGGGTAACCGGGTCGGCCCGGTCGGCCGGCCCGGTTAGACCTGGAAAACCATTTTGAAACGTCCCTGTATTTTTAGTTTTATGAGAAAAATCATTTTTGAAAACAATTTTTCCGGTTTATTATAATTAAGCATGCGAAGTGGGTCGGCTTTCGGGAGAACCGGGTCTCTGTCGTTGAATTGTTCTAAATGCAAATTTGCCGAAAATAAATCTAAGGTCGTGATGCGCACAACAAAATTCATTTTGATGATTTTTGAGGGTTTTCCAAATTTTTCTGATTTTCTGGAATTTTCTAATTTTTATGAAATTTTTCGAATTTTTGGAATTTTATTTGGATTTTAGGGATTTTTTAGGGATTTTTGCCCCTGGCCGCGAACTACAGTCGTGCGACTGTAGCCCTGGCTTGGGCAGAAATCGCTAAAAAACCCTAAAACTGAAGAAGCAAAGACAGTCGTACGACTGTAGTGTATTTGGCACGACTGTATTTACAGTCGTGCCCCTGTTCTTATTTCAAGAACAGTCGTACGACTGTTCTTACTTTTCCAGAAATAAAAATGCAAAAACTTGAAGAAAAATGCACCAAACACAATCAAATCACCCAGAAAGCTGGAAAATGAGATGAGTTAAAGATTATTTACCTCCTTGGTGACGATCCACAGCTGGAATGACCCCTGGCTACGCACCAATCCACGTGAATTTGCACTTTTTTCCCAAAAAGTCAAGGTTTCAAGAATGTCCAAATAATTCCCAAAAAGTCACGGATTTGTGTTTATTTTTGGTCTGAAATGATTTAGTTAGTTAGGGTGATTGTTAACCTAGGATTTCTAACTCGTTTTAGTGATTAAAAACAAGAAATCCAAAGAGAAAATGTTAGAAGAAAGCAAGATATTTAACTTCTCTCTCTTCTTTCTTTTTCTCCTTCTTTCTCTCTCTAAAATTCTGGTTTTCTTCTCCAAAAAAAGTCAAAAGTCCCTAAAAGTCTGCTTTTCCTTTTCTTTTATACCCTATTAGCCCGGAAATCTTGAGCATTAAATGCTCAAGATTTCCCTTCTTTTTTAAGTCAAAGAAGTATGGGCTGGAACCTGCCCCCCGAAAGTACAGTCGTACGACTGTACTTACACTACAGTCGTACGACTGTAGTGAATTCCCACGACTGTATACTACAGTCGTGGGTCAACGGTCAACGGCCCCCCCTTTTTTTTTCTTTTTTTTTTTTTAAATAAAATTTCGTGTTCACAGGCTGCCCCTCGTGTAGCTGAAATCCGATTTCCGAAACGGATTTAGGTACACGACAAAGAACACGAAATCACGCCGATATGCAAGGGTAGTTTTCGCAAGTGACTTTGGTAGTCAGGTGGTCCATATGCCTTTTGCATGAGGATGACACCGAGAATACAAATGACTTTTGGAGTCGGGCGGTTCCCTACGATGGCTTTCGCGCAAGGATGACGCCGAGATGAAATGACTTTTGGAGTCAAAAGGCTGTGTACGGTTTGTCACACTGAGCCCAAAAATGCATGTGATGCATGTTTGATGAACGTATTTATTCCTTGATCGATAATTTTGAAACAAAAATTTTTGCCCCTTCGATCAAGAATAAATACGGGAATGCGTGTCATGGTTGCCTTTTATAGTCGTGCGGGACTAGATTTATGGGTGCAAGATATGATAGTCGTGTGCGACCGGCGCACTCAATGGACTGGCACAGGATTTTTGGTTCCCTTTTAAAGTCGTGGGGGACTAAGATTTTTGT
Source organism: Euphorbia tirucalli (assembly GCA_039660915.1). Classification (NCBI taxonomy): domain Eukaryota; kingdom Viridiplantae; phylum Streptophyta; class Magnoliopsida; order Malpighiales; family Euphorbiaceae; genus Euphorbia; species Euphorbia tirucalli. The sequence goes on from CM077639.1 coordinate 23,726,001, forward strand.
GTGAATGCATGACAGTCGTGTACGGCTGGGTGCACCCGACAGACTGAAATCGGATTCGGGTTCCCTTTTATAGTCGTGGGGGACTATGATTTTTGTGTGAATGTAGCGGCCCGGAGTGGCTTGGCACGTGGGGCGTATTGAAAATGCAATTGGTGTAATTATACTTACAGTGAATTTTTTATGGTTTTCTCCGACTTCGTGCCCCTTGGGCGAGGCGGACCATCACCAAAATAAATTAGTCGCTGCTGGATTAGTCCTGCAAAATTTACTGAAATGCCCCTGTAGGGAATGATTACACATCAGATAATGAAAATAGGGTTTATGGAATAAATAATAAAAAACCCAAAATAAAAAAAAATTTTCCCCCCTTTTTTTCCACTACAGTCGCACGACTGTATTCAAATTTTGAATACAGTCGTACGACTGTAGACAAAGTACAGTCGTACGACTGTACTTCGCAGGCAGCCAAAATAAAAGGGGCGGTTTCCGCCCCTTTCTCTCCCACTTTCATTTTTCACAAAAAAACCTTTCCTCTCCTTTCTCTGAAACCAACCCAAAACCTCGAAAAACCATCAAAATGTTGAAGAAGATGGGCAAAAAGTTGAAGAAGATCCAAAACAGCGCGGTTCCGGAGCCCAACAATCCGGAGGAGATTGCTTTCGTGGGAATCGCCCAAGGATACGGGCACCCGCTTTATATGGACCACTTCGGGATCCGATTCGGGATGGAGATCCCTATTCTGCTGGCAATGGACTCCCAATTGTCCGTTACACAGGTTGGTACTCGATTCCTATGCCTTGATTTTGAGTTTTCCAATATTTTTCCCTTTGAACTTTTGGAACTGATTTGCATGATTTACTGCTTTCTGGGTTGAATTGATTGAGTAGAATGCATGCTAGGAGTCTCCTGTAGTCAATAGAAACAAGAAACTAGGAAAAACAGGTTAGAAATCGCGAAAATTAAACGAATTGCGAATTTTTTTCTGCAGGAATATGAACAGTCGTGCGACTGTTCATGCAAATGATGAACAGTCGTACGACTGTGGGCACTACAGTCGTGCGACTGTTGCTACGCTCGTGCAATGCGTACTACAGTCGTACGACTGTAGCAAGAAAACAGGGCTTTTTTTTTTTTTAATGCAAAATCTGAATGCATGTGTATTGTACTTCCCCGTAATGCAGGCTCACAGGATTGCTGGTAGTGGGAATCTTTCCCTGCCTCGGGTCTGGTGGGACCGACTTCCGGAGCCCGTGCGGGCTCGAGTTAGGCTCCTTGGGCTAGAGTCTTTCGTTCTGTCTTTGCCCATGAGTACACCGCATACCACACATGCCGTGCTGACGGCCTTGTGCGAGAGATGGGTTTGCACTACCCACACCTTCCATCTGCCCATCGGGGAGTTCACCGTCACTCCCTCGGACTTCGTGGCAATCACAGGCTTTGGGTTCGGCGGGACCCCTATTGTCTTTAACTGCAGCCTGACCCGACACCAGCAGGTGGACACTTATATTCGGAGGTTGATTGGCTGCACCCCTGAAAAGGGGAAGATCTTGTGCTCCCGGGTGGAGGCTTATTGGGCCACCCGCGCAGGCCTGGCTGAGGAGGATGTGGAGCAGTACACCAGGGCCTACGTGCTCGTCCTCCTGTCCTGCACATTGTTTCCCACCGGGCAGAGTACCTGCAATTTGACTCTGCTCCCGACATTGGTGGACCTGGCTGCCTTCCCGTCTCTGGACTGGGCGCGAGCTGGGTTGGGGCAGCTGTATTACAGGCTGGATTTGTGCGCCCGGGGGGCACAGCAGGAGATCTTGGGCTTCTGGTTCGGCCTTCTGGTATTGCCTCACTCTCTCTCTCTCGTTTTTTTTTTTTTACATGTATTATAATTATTATTATTATTTTTTTTATTTATTTTTTTTATAACTACAGATTTGGGCTTTTGAGCATCGTGTGCTGGAGCCGCCCGATTTGAGGGACGTCCAGGGTGACATTCATCCGACCGTCCTGCGTTGCTGGACGCAGGGGTGGCAAGGTACCGCCTGGGACATCGAGGAGGTTCGGCAGAGTCTGCTCGACACGACCTGGAGGAGGGTAAGTAAACAAAATTCGTTAGTAAGAAAATTGGGATAATTTTTTGTTTACCTGTACTGAAATTTTTCTTTTTATTGCACTTCCACAGATCCGGCACCACCCTTGGGAGAATCTGGGTGCCATCACCCTCCTCGTTCAGTCCTCGGCATGCTTCGACCGTCGCCGTTTTGTCATGGAGAGCCCCATGTCCCAGGAGTGGTACTTGGGCGATCGTCTCTTCCTTTCGGACCACGTCGACGGCTCGGTTGGCCGGCTCGTGCACCCGCCGCTCCCGCAGGCACTCTTCTGGCCGCATCTGGCGGATCCCAGGACAGACCCCGAGATATTCGGAGAGGGGTACAGTGCAGACCCTGTGGATGGAGATTACCCCACTTTTATCCAGCAGTGTTTGCTGCCCGCTGCGGGTGTCGCTCCAGCGGCTCCTCCCCCTCGTCCTCATCAGGTAGTCATTCATATTTCATTTCATTTCAATTTTTTTTTTTTTTTGACTTTATGTTCTCTTTGCAGGTTAAGAGGCGCAGGGGAACTGGGTCCTCTCAGCCCAGTGGGCCGGCCGGTGGGAGCACTGATGCAGGTACAGGAGGCGAGGATACTCCGGTTCAGGATAGGACCCACCCTGTCCATGCAGGCAGCGCCGCAGCTTCGGCTTCACAGGCCGTCGGCGCTAGTGGTGTCGTGGAGGGTCGCTTGATTTCCGAGCTTAGGGCCGGCTTCACCTTGATTGGGTTGGATGGCACCCAATCCTATACGACCTGGAGCATTCCTCGTGAGGAGCCTGCTATGTTCTTCCCAGAGGACACCACCCATGTAAGTCTCTCTCTCTTTTTTTTTTTTAATCTCTGATGTTCTTTCAGGTCCGGCGAGCTGATGTGGAAGAGATAGCCTACCGGTACAAGGGCCTAGGAGACTTCTTAGTCCGGGAGAATGGCGTTTGGGCGGTAAGTATCCCGTTTTTTCTGCATCAAAATTTATGTAATGCATGAAATGCGTATGTATGTATGTATGCATGGATGTTAACTTTATGTTGTCAACTGCAGTCCCGAGTCGAGATGTTCCGAGAGCAGGCCAGGGAGGCTGCTTCTGCTGTGGCTCAGGCCCGTACTGCGAACCAAGAGGTGGAGAGAGGGAGAGCCGAGATAGCTAGGCTGCAGGCTGGGATGGCTCGTCTGCAGGCAGACTTTGACTCCTACAGGGCTACGCATCAGAGTGAGTCCGAGGAGGAGGAGGACGATGAGGGGCAGGATGAGAGCTAGTCGAAGTGCCCTGTTTTCTTATTTGCTGCTTTCATAGTTTTTTGTCTTTTGTATTGAATTTTCATAAACATTGTGAACTGCATTTTTATATTATGGGATTTGCCTTTATTTGATTGAATTTTTGGAAATTCACTTTTCTTCTTTTTCTCTTTTTTTCAAATTTTTCTTTATCCAGGCTTTTACAATTTTCTAGAATCTTTACAAGACTCTGATTGGCTCAAATTGAAACCTTTCGGGTTGTGGAATCTCAAGGCCTATTACAGACACTCGTGGAACATCGAGCTGTTGAATGCCTGTTACCGTTTCTGGGATCCAGTGGACAACGTTTTCCGCTTCTCATGCCAAGAACTCTGCCCCTTATATGAAGAGTTCAGTGCTATCTTGAATATCCCCTGCCATAAGGGGGTGGACATCGCCGTCCCCGAGTTCACTTTTGGTAGCACTTCCTCCTTGGTGAGCTTGTTCGGGCTCCCCAATCCTGAGGTAGGAGCTTTATTCGCTACTGATTCTCCTTTTCCTGGGTTGAGCTCGGACTCCGTATTAGGATGGTGCATCAATACCCCTAAGGACCACATGAGTTGGGCCTCCATGGTCAGCCTGTTACTGGTGAGCCGGTATTTCTGTGGTCCTAGTGATGGAGTTATCTCCTTCAGGGCTGTCTCCCTTATCTCTCAGATGGCTGTGGGAGCATCTCCAGCTCCTTTTGCACTTGCTGAGACACTGATTAGTTTGCATGCATCCAAGGCAAATGGTGTTCTCCACATTGGCCCTCACCTCACACTGCTCCAGGTGAAATTCCTTATTATCTGGTGTATTTCTGAGTCGAATGAGCCGCTAACCCTTGCTTACCATCAACTGCAGATCTGGTTGCTGGAGAAGTTATCAATTCTTAAGATTCCGAGGGGGAACTTCAAGAAATACAACCCGGCCAATCTCAGGGAACGAGGCTTCTCCGTCGACTCCTATACTGATATGTCTGCTAATGAGTGGGGCGCTTGGCTATCTCACCGGACTGATGAGCAGATTAGGTGGGTGTGCCCCTGGTGGAAGATTACCCACGTGATTGTAGAGATGTGGGCACATGGTGTGCAGTTATTAGGACAGACCAGGGTAACATTCTACTCTCCGAGTCGCCTTCGCCGTCAGTACGGTCATCTGCAGGACATCCCCCAGTGATCTTGTGTTACCAATTGTGAGGAGTATACTGCTGCTTGGCCAGATCACATCAGACTTCGCTGGGCTAGAGATACCCATCGTGTGACGCTGAATTATACCAGTCTTGCCCCTACAGAGACAGATGATCGTTACAAGCTGTGGCTAGCTGAGATCCGGGATTTACCGACCCGTGAGGAGCGTGAGAGTGCGACTTTCCGCTGGCTGGCTCCTTCTGAGACCGCGGGACCACTTCCTGTCAAGAAAAGAAGATCATAAAGAAAATGTGATTTTCATTATCATGCATGTATTGGCCACCATTATTATCATTTATATACATTTTTTTAATATTATTATAAATGCAATCCCTTTCTTTTTTTCTTTTTTTTTTTTTTTTGTCTTAACTTTTGCTTAAGCCGCCCTTGCGGGTTTTCGACCTAACAGACTTCCCTTTCTTTTTCTTTCTGCCTTAACTTTTGCTTAAGCCGCCCTTGCGGGTTTTCGACTTAACAGGCTCCTCTTTTTCTTTTTTTTTTTTAGGGTTGGATGATATTCGCAATTGCACACTTAGGCGTTTAAATGTCTTTGTTTATCTGGATGTTTCGACAAATGTATCATGTAACATACTCCAAACATTCATGCAATATGTTGAGCATAACGCACTTCATTAATGAAATTTAATTATCGCATTAATTGAAAATTCTAAAATTGGTACATATCTCGAACGAACTCATTCCTGTTATCAACCATCCTATACAGGTTTTCTGGTCGATAAGCTAACCCTCGTTGCCTTAATTTTTGCTTAAGTCGCCCTTACGGGTTTTCGACTTAACAAGCTTCTTTTTTTTCTTTTTTTTTTTTTTTACACGTGGTAGCGTTTGAGATGATCTTGGTTAATCGGATTGGTGAATTCGTTGCCATCCATATCCATGATCTTCACCGCGCCTTTGGAGAGTACCTTCTTAACCACATACGGCCCTTCCCAGTTGGGTTTAAATTTGCCCCTTGCATCTGTGTTGGTCGGTCTCATTTGCTTCAACACCAGATCCCCCGCTTTTAGCGGCTGTTTCTGATGATGAACCCGTCGATTATAGGCCCTAGCCATCCTTTGGTGGTACATCTGCAGATGATCCAGAGCCTTAAGATGCCTTTCATCGACCATAGCTAGCTGCTCAAATCTCGCCTTCACCCATTCTGTTTCAGGCAATTGAGCTTCTAAGACCGTCCTTAGTGACTTCAATTCCATTTCAACAGGAAGGACTGCTTCCATCCCATAAACCAGCGAATAAGGCGTTTCCCCAGTCGGCGTTCTAACACTGGTTCTGTACCCCCACAGGGCATAGGGTAATCTATCTACCCAATCTCGGTAGGTTGAAGTGGTCTTGGACAAGATCTTTTTGATGGACTTGTTCGCTGCCTCCACTGCTCCATTGGCTTGTGGCCTATAAGGGGAAGACTTGCGGTGTTCCCCATTGTATTCCTCGAATAATTCAGCTGTGGCCCCCTGAAACTGCACTCCGTTATCAGTTACCACGTGATGCGGTACACCATATCTTGCAAAGATGTGCTTCTTCACGAACTTAGCCATGTTCTTAGCTGTAACCGTGACATAAGACTCGGCCTCAACCCACTTGGAGAAATAATCGACTGCCACTACAATGAATTTGTGACCATTCGATGCGGGAGGCCGAATTTCACCAATTATGTCTATGCCCCATACTGCAAACGGCCAAGGAGTCATGAGGTTTTGCAACTCCATAGGTGGAAGATGGCTGATGTCCCCGTAGATCTGGCATTCGTGGCACTTTTTCACTTCCTCTGCACAGTCAGTCTGCATAGTGAGCCAGAAGTACCCTTGTCTCATGATCTTCTTTGCTAGAGCTAATCCATTCATATGTGGGCCACAGATCCCTGAATGCATTTCTTGCATAACCTTCTTGGCTTCTGCTTCCGTCAGACACTTTAACAACAATCCATCCACAGTCCTTCTGAAAAGCTGTCCATCGAACCATCTAAACTGAGCTGCCAACTTTCTTAAAGTAGTCTTATCTGATGCATCTGCTCCCTCGGGATATTGACCATTTTGCAGAAAACCAGCTATATCTTGGTACCAGGGCTTATCGTCTGCAACTAAAGCCGGGACCTCGCTAGAACGATGAAATGGTGTTCTAGCAGTCTCCAGGATCAAAGGCTGCATCGGTGCTTTCTGAGGTCCTTCCCACATGGATGACAAGGTAGCCAATGAATCCGCCATTTGATTATCATCTCTGGCCACATGCTTGAATTCAATATGCCCGAATACCTTCACCATTTCCCACAAAGTCTCTAAGTATGGGCGAAGTGATTCTTCCTTGATTTCCCATTCTCCGGTAGCCTGGCGGATTACCAATAGCGAATCTCCCACAATGGTCACATCATTTGCCCCTAATGTGATGAGAGCATCAATGCCAAACAAACAAGCTTCATATTCTGCACCGTTGTTAGTTACCGGGAATTCCAACCGTTTTGACAAAGGGATTATCTCTCCCTCAGGAGTTACAATGATTACTCCGAGGCCCGCCCCTCTCTTGTTTACAGCTCCATCAAAATGCATGATCCACTTCCTGATCTCCACTTCTACGAAGGCCAACTGTTCATCAGGAAATTCCAGGTTTTCCACATAATCAGATTCAAGCGGCTGATTGGCTAGGAACTCAGCCACCGCTCTTCCTTTGATCACCTTTTTCGTTACATACTCTATGTCGAACTCTGATAACAAAAGCAGCCACCGGGATAATTTCCCCGTTAAGGATGGGGTAGAGCAAAGATATTTCATTGGATCAACCTTTGCCACGGCTTGTATTTTGTAGGATTGAAAATAGTGTCTCAACTTCTTCATAAGCCAGACCATAGCAGTGCAAGTCTTCTCCACAACAGTGTATCGGGTTTCATAATCTAGCAACTTCTTTCTGAGGTAGTAAATGGCATGCTCCCTTTTATCATCTTGTTCTTGAACCAACATTGCCCCTATGGAGGTTTCTTCAATGGCTAAGTACAGAGTCAAAGGTCTTCCCAGAGTTGGGGGCTTCAACACTGGAGGATTAATCAAGTACTCTTTGATCCTATCAAGTGCAACCTGACATTGATCATTCCATACAACGGGTTGTTCTTTCCGAAGAAGCTTGAAAATGGGCTCACAGACCGTAGTCAATCTAGCAATGAACCTGCTGACATACTGAAGTGACCCCAGAAAAGATCTGACTTCCTTCTCCGTTTTTGGTGCTGGCATATCCCGAATCGCCTTGATCTTATCTGGGTCCATCTCAATTCCTTTTTGACTGACAATGTGCCCCAACAATTTACCCGATGCGACTCCGAAAACACATTTCTTTGGATTGAGTCGCAGGTTGTACTTTTCAATCCTGGTCATAAATCTATCCAGGATAACAGGGTGCTCCTCCCGGGTCATTGACTTTACCAGCATATCATCAACATACACCTCTACCTCTTTGTGGATCATGTCGTGCAGTAACGTCGTAACCGCCCGTTGATATGTTGCCCCAGCATTCTTCAACCCAAACGGCATCACTCTGTAGCAGTACACCCCCCACTCGGTAATGAAGGCGGTCTTAACTTTATCGATGACATTCATTAAGATCTGGTTATACCCCGAGAAACCATCCATGAACGAATACATAACTGCCCTTGCTACACTGTCGACCAGGACATCAATGTGAGGAAGTGGGAAGTCATCCTTTGGAGAGGCCTTATTCAAATCCCGGTAATCCACACAAACCCGGACCCTTCCGTCCTTCTTGGCAACTGGGACTATGTTGGCTAACCATTCAGGGTAATCCACCACCTCCAGGAAATTGGCCTTTATCTGCTTCGCTACTTCTTCTTTGACTTTCTCAGCCCATTCTAGACGTAGACGCCTGAGCTTCTGCTTTACTGCGCTGAACTTAGGGTCAATCGGAATTCTGTGCTCTGCTATTTCTCTGTCAACCCCCGGCATATCGTCGTAAGACCAGGCAAACGCTCCCACATGCTTTTTAAGTATTTTTGTCAATTCTCTCTCTTCTTCAGGATTGAGTTCGTTAGAGATAGATACCATTTTAGGATTTTCAATCGTGCCCAAATTAATTTCATGTAATGCAGTGTCATGAATGCTGAACACATTGAATGAATGATTGCATGTATGCACAGAGCCATTAGGAAAAACATCACACAAGTAAGCAAAGTTAGATTTCATTTCATTCATCGCCTTAAAAGCGGAATTGTTCATATCAAGTACAGAAGACAAGTTTACAAAGAAATCATTTTCTTCCTCCACATGCGGAGGGTCTTCTGCAGCAAGGTCTTCCGGATCAGCAGGCTCTTCTTCGAACAAGTCACCCAAATCAGCTTCTAGAGTCTCTTTCTGTGCTTCAGATAAGGCGTCTTCTTCCACCTTCGCTTTTCCCTTAGCCATCATTTTGGTGAGTTCAGCGACAGCTTTTTCCACTAACTCTGCCTGCCCTGAAGCAGCTCCTTTCTTCACAGGGCTCTCTTTTAACCCTTTCTTCAGCAATTCAGCAAATGCTTTGGTAATGGTGTCCACTAGGGGGTCTGTATCTTCTTTTGGTTGCTTCTCCGGGGTGATGGGAGCCACCACTTCAGCTTGGCTTATTGGAGGAGGACTGGTCTCCTTCACACCTTCAGGCTTAAGCATTTCTTCCACTGAGCCAACCCCATATTTCGAAAAGTCAACAATATCAGCAAAAATCTCAAACCCGGGGACTGTTTCCCCATCGATAACCATCGGTTCTGGCTTACCACCATATGGTCCACCACTGGCTCGAACAAAAGTATCCAAGAGATGGACTTTCTTTGTTTCCGGGATCTCCTTCTTTTCAGCACCTTTGTAACCAAGACCCCCTCGCTGATGGACTCCTAGCCCCCTTCCCGGAATGAAATTCTGCTTCTGAAAATATTTATGGATCCATGGAGAGAATGTCAAATCTTTCTCCTTATGCTCAGAAACAACTGCCACTTGAAAGCCAGTCAAAGGTTGTTCAGATGAGTTCAGAGCAGCCACCATAGAAGATTCATCTGCCTCAAGAGTTACAATTCTTTCCCCCATTGGAATCTTCACTTTTTGGTGTAAAGTTGATGGCACACCTCCCAATGCATGAAACCAAGGTCTTCCCAAAAGCAAGGAGAAAGTCACAGGAATATCAATGACAGTGAATAGTACGGTTGACTTAACTTCCCCCACCGACACTTCTGCTTCAAAGGTTCCAATCACAGTACGCTTGGAATCGTCATAGGCCCGGATCACCGTGTTAGACCTTGACAATGCTTCTTCGGACAGATGAAGACTAGGTAAAACTTTCAGAGGGCAGATATTCAATGCCGATCCGTCATCAACCATCACACAAGGCAGAGTTCTATCCATTATTTCCACTTTCAAATACAAGGCACGATTGTGGTTAGTGCCTTCCGGTGGCAAGTCATCCTTGGTGAAAGTGATCCCCTTGGGATCATCAGATTGCTGACCTTTAGTACTCCCAATCACCATGCATACTTCCTCGGGAGACATCAATGGATTGGCATCCATTTCCATAAGCTTTTTTACCACTGCAGCTCGGTGTCTTTGGGACTCCATAAGAAAATGCCACACAGATGCACGTGCGGGCATCTTTTTGAGTTGCTCCACTACCAGATCTTCTTTCTCATTCACCTTGATGGGCAAATAATCTTGAACCGGTGCTTCTACCCTTTTACTCGGCTCCCCCAACTGTTGTGGCTCGGGTTGATAGACCCTTCCGCTTCTCGTGACATTATTCACTGGAGCGTCTTCCTTCCTTATATACATCCCATTCTTAGTGCAGACAGGATAGACAAGTGTTGTCCGGTTCAGAGGTTTGGGCCTACTCATCAACTCAAACTCATCCGCATCATCATCCAATTCTATATCATCCAGATTCACGGGTTTGCTCTCCTCCACAGATGGCTCAACATCTCCACCTACTACCACTTGAATCGCGGGATTCCCCCTTGCAATCTGGGCTAAAACAAAGTTAGGAGATAACCCCGATTGCACTATGTTTACTCTTCTTTCAAACTGGGGCAGTGGATTACTTTGCACATTGGGCTTAAGACGTGGTGCTTCTATTTTCCTTTCATCAACTAACTGCTGGATCGCCTTTTTCAAAGCATGGCACTCGTTGGTTCGATGCCCCTTAGTCACATGATAGGAGCAAAAGTTGTTCTTGTCCGTCTCGGCCGGAGGCGTGTACGGCTTCAGACTTTGGAGGAAGCCCAGATTTCTACACTTTAGAAAAATCCACCCCAAAGAATCCTCCCAAGGAGAGATCCCCTTTCCGGCTGCTTGTTGACTGGGTCCTTGTGCAACTGTTGCCACCTTTACTTGTTTAACAGGTGCAGGCAGCTGGCTTGGCTTAGCACTCGTTGATGATGAAGCTGCAGGGTTGTTATTGCTTTTATACCCCGAGGAGTATGTGCGGCTCCGATACCCTCCTCCATAACTGTTCTGAGCTGGATCAATCTCGTACTTCTCAACCTTACGAGCCAACTCATGTACCTCTATCAGGGACTGGAATTTATGGTACTTCATCACATTCCTATAAACCTCCAAGCTCCCATCAATTAGCTTCACGATCAATTCATCTTCCAATGGCTTCTGATGAAGGAGAATCATCTTATCCATCCACCTTTGGTAATATTCAGAGAAGGTCTCATTCGGTTTCTGCCTCACCGCCTCTAAGTCTTGCAGCTTGACCTCCAGTTGTGTGTTGAAACTGAAGTACTTAATGAAGGCATCAGACAGTGCATCCCAGTCACCTTGTACCCCCTCGGGCTGCTTGTTGTACCACGTGATAGCACCCCCTTCCAAAGTAGTGGGGAACAGTCCCACCAATTGATTCATGGTGAGCCCGGCCATGGTCATAATCCGCACGTATTGATTCAAATGGGCCGTAGGAGGGCTTTTCCCCACATATGGTGCAATCCTAGGCATTTGGAAGCCTACTGGAAGCATTTCAACCCCTCCGGCTATCAGTGTGGATGGGTCGATACGCTTGGCAGATTGGATCTTAGAGCTGGCACGCAACTCCGCTATAGTTTCTTCCATCTCCTTCATCTTTCTTTCTAAAGCGGACTCCACAGGCCGCTCAGCATTATCCCTCCGGCCTTCTTCAGCGTCTGACTGCCCGTCATTCAGTCTCCCACCGCTACTCTCCTCACGGGCGGCCCTTTCCGGTCGCTGATTAGATGATTCAGTCAATGCACTCTGCACTTGACTTTTGATAAGGTTCTTGAACTCATCAGAATTCATGAAATCACGAAGAGCAGAGGTAGCCATCATGGCAGCAGCAGCTTCGGGTGGTATTGCCATATCTTGAAGCCTTTTTCGCAATTGCTCAAGTTCCGACGAAGACTCAGTACTTAACTCAGGTGATACTTCAACTTCCTCAAACTGAACAGATTCCTCAGACTCACTAGATGATGAATCGTTGTGCTCTATCCTCACGAGCCGTCGTCCGGATCGGAGCCAAACTACAAAACATTTCAAACAAAAGTTAGTGAAATATGATCACCTAAAGAGTTATGAACTCTAGGGGATATGCATGTATGCATGGTGTGTTGGATGAACGATGTGTGGATGTTGTATGAAATGAATTTGTAATGCGAACCTTGAATAACTAACCCTTCGGGTAGTGACGTATGCATGAACTCCTATTTATTCATGCATATATTGCAATCCAAGCATTAGATGCATGGATGAGACCTTCGGTGCTCGGGGAGTACCTCGGGTTTTTGTGAAATGATATGAATGTCCTTAGTGAGTGAACAGAGTTTCGGCCCTCGTGGAGTGCCTTGAATTTTGTGAAGTGAGATCGACACGCGCATGGCGCTTGGTCGAGGTTTCGGTGTCCGTGGGACACCTCGAATTTTGATGATGTAAAATGAACTCGTGCTTGACTTAATGGGTGGAATTTCAATACTCGGGGAGTATCTCGATTTCCGAACCACAAAGTGAGGTGAATACGTTCTTGGTGAACGGGCAGAGTTCCGGCGCTCGGGGAGCATCTGAACATTTTGATGCGTGAAATGGAATTTTTCCGGCACTCGTGGAGTACCCAAAATAATTTAATGAAGTGCGATGAATTTTGTCGGCGCTCGTGGAACGCCTAAAAAACGCTTTGATGGAATGCGATGAATTTTTGTCGGCACTCGTGGAGCGCCTAAAATGCTTTAATGAAATGCAATGAATTTTTGTCGGCACTCGTGGAGCGCCTAAAATGATTTAATGAAATGCGACAAATTTTTGTCGGCACTCGTGGAGCGCCTAAAATGATTTAAATGAAATGCGATGAATTTTTGTCGGCACTCGCGGAGCGCCTAAAAAAATGCTTCCCTACTTGGTAGGTAAAGTGATGTGTGTGACCCTTGTGGAATTATTCAAGTTTCGTATAATGCTTTATGCATGACACGTGTTTCCCATGGCTGCAAAATAAAATGGTCAATGCTCATGACATTCGGATGATGTACGTGAATTAGTTAATTTTTCACACAAAGAAAAAATGCATGGCTACAAAAAAAAATGTGGTTAATGTAAATATCACGCGAGTGATTAATGTATTTACAAGCGAAAGAATGGAAATGGCTGCACAAAAGATGTGAGTTAGAACCACACAAATGCTCTATATGCGGTATGTTATGTTCGTGAAGAATGTGAATGATGATATGTTGTGGAAAGACAAAAAGACACGTAGCAATTAGCACACGGATCGTATTCCTCCAACCTTATTCCTCCAAACGTGGTCAGGTCGATAAAATTCTAACCGAGTCCTAGGAGGGGTTCTCTTCGATCACCAACCGGGGATGATGAAGGCGGATTTTATTTTATATTATTCACACAATTTGTTTTGGTATCCTAAGGGAATCCAACTAAGGTTGCCTAAGTGAGTTCGGTCTAAAGTCGGGATAACATCAAGGCTCCCATAGCAAAATATACTCCTCACTTCTCCCCACTCAAGGGTCCAAACGAAGGGGTTCGTACGAGGCTATGGGTGGTGTTTCGTATTCGTGCCCCTAAGACCAAGAGGAACTTAGGCGACACTTCAACGATTCACCGGGCTAATAGTGGATACCTAACTTAATGCAAAAAATGCCTAACTACAAAAATGCATAAAGTGCCATATAAGAATCATCCACTTAATTTAAATTAGACAATTTTCAAGGCTTGTCAAATTCTTTTAAGTTTTTGAAAAACATTTAAGAAATCCCCAGCGGAGTCGCCACTGTGAGCGGACGACGCGTTTTAGACGGGACGCGGGACTCCCTTTCGGAAGGGGCGCCTCGATTTCGGGCGGGACCCTCCCTCGCGTGGGGGTTTTTGATTTGGAAATTCGTTTTTTGGAAAAGCGGATTATTTTGAAAAAGAATCGAGACCTAAATCTCGATAAAAAGTATAGGAGTCGCCACCCGGCTCAGCTCAACCGGGAAATTACAGTGTAGCTGAACCAAAGCGGGAACTGCCACACTTTTCAGAGATTCGGGTCCGGACAAGTCCTTTATTTCGTGTCTAATTTAAATGTTATTGTCAATGTTCTAGTTACGACACTTTAAGTAGCTAAAGTTTGATTTTCATTAAAAGAATACACGCAGCGCGCATACAGGATAATAATACAAAAAATATAAAGTAAAGAGAATAAATATTTAAAAGCTTACAACCAAATTGAAATAAAAATAAAACTCTCGCCTCACTGATACAACCGCCTATATACACGAGAATCTAGAAAAATTACAACCGCCTAAATACACGATTTAATTCTATTAAATACAAATAAAAAGAAAATTAAAATAGAATAAAAGCTGCAAAACAAAGGTTAGCTCAATTTATACGGCACACCATAAATAGGACTCAAGCAGACAGAACTAGGAAATTAGGATTCGGGGTCATGCAATTGGGGGTAACCGGGTCGGCCCGGTCGGCCGGCCCGGTTAGACCTGGAAAACCATTTTGAAACGTCCCTGTATTTTTGGTTTTATGAGAAAAATCATTTTTGAAAACAATTTTTCCGGTTTATTATAATTAAGCATGCGAAGTGGGTCGGTTTTCGGGAGAACCGGGTCTCCGTCGTTGAATTGTTCTAAATGCAAATTTGCCGAAAATAAATCTAAGGTCGTGATGCGCACAACAAAATTCATTTTGATGATTTTTGAGGGTTTTCCAAATTTTTCTAATTTTCTGGAATTTTCTAATTTTTATGAAATTTTTCGAATTTTTGGAATTTTATTTGGATTTTAGGGATTTTTTAGGGATTTCTGCCCCTGGCCGCGAACTACAGTCGTACGACTGTCTACTACAGTCGTGCGACTGTAGCCCTGGCTTGGGCAGAAATCGCTAAAAAACCCTAAAACTGAAGAAGCAAAGACAGTCGTACGACTGTAGTGTATTTGGCACGACTGTATTTACAGTCGTGCCCCTGTTCTTATTTCAAGAACAGTCGTACGACTGTTCTTACTTTTCCAGAAATAAAAATGCAAAAACTTGAAGAAAAATGCACCAAACACAATCAAATCACCCAGAAAGCTGGAAAATAAGATGAGTTAAAGATTATTTACCTCCTTGGTGACGATCCACAGCTGGAATGACCCCTGGCTACGCACCAATCCACGTGAATTTGCACTTTTTTCCCAAAAAGTCAAGGTTTCAAGAATGTCCAAATAATTCCCAAAAAGTCACGGATTTGTGTTTATTTTTGGTCTGAAATGATTTAGTTAGTTAGGGTGATTGTTAACCTAGGATTTCTAACTCGTTTTAGTGATTAAAAACAAGAAATCCAAAGAGAAAATGTTAGAAGAAAGCAAGATATTTAACTTCTCTCTCTTCTTTCTTTTTCTCCTTCTTTCTCTCTCTAAAATTCTGGTTTTCTTCTCAAAAAAAAGTCAAAAGTCCCTAAAAGTTTGCTTTTCCTTTTCTTTTATACCCTATTAGCCCGGAAATCTTGAGCATTAAATGCTCAAGATTTCCCTTCTTTTTTAAGTCAAAGAAGTATGGGCTGGAACCTGCCCCCCGAAAGTACAGTCGTACGACTGTACTTACACTACAGTCGGACGACTGTAGTGAATTCCCACGACTGTATACTACAGTCGTGGGTCAACGGTCAACGGCCCCCCCCTTTTTTTTTTTTTTTTTAAATAAAATTTCGTGTTCACACTAGTCTTCCACCTGGCAACCCATTTCTTCTCTTATTCATGGTAGCATTTGAGGTGGTCTTGGTTGACCGGGATAGTCAATTCGTTACCATCCTTATCCATGATCTTTACACCCCCCTTTGAGAGAACCTGCTTTACTATATACGGACCTTCCTAATTTGGTTTGAACTTGCCCCTAACATCAATGTTGGAGGGTTTCAACTGTTTCAGCACAAGGTCTCCTGATTTCAAAGGATGTTTCTGATGACAAACCTGACAATTGTAAGCTCTGGCCATTTTCTGTCGGTATATCTGCAAGTGATCTAAAGCTTTCAAGCGCCTCTCATCAATCATGGGTAACTATTCAAACCTAGCTCTGGCCCATTCCATTTCTGGTAGGTGAGCTTTTAAGGTGATTTCGAGAGACTTCAATTCTGTTTCCATTGGGAGAACCACTTCTATTCTATGTAGGAGTTCTGACACTAGTCTTGTAACCCCATAAAGTGAAAAGCAACTTTTCCGCCCAATCTCTGTAAGTATCCAACATTTTGGACAAGATATTTTTAA
Source organism: Euphorbia tirucalli (assembly GCA_039660915.1). Taxonomy (NCBI): domain Eukaryota; kingdom Viridiplantae; phylum Streptophyta; class Magnoliopsida; order Malpighiales; family Euphorbiaceae; genus Euphorbia; species Euphorbia tirucalli. The sequence goes on from CM077639.1 coordinate 23,742,245, forward strand.
TGGATTTATTAGCTTCTTCCACTGCTCCATTAGCTTGTGGCCTGTATGGGGACGATTTGTGATGCTCTATTCCATTTGTTGCAAATAATTCTATTGTTGGCCGTTAGAACTGTACCCTGTTATCAGTCACAACATGGTGTGGAATGCCATACCGTGTAAAAATATATCTCTTTATGAACTTGGCTATCTTCTTGGCTATAATGTTGGTGTAGGATTCAGCCTCAACCCACTTCGAGAAGTAATCAACTGCCACTACAATAAATCTATGATTGTTCGACGCAGGAGGTCGAATCTAGCCAATGATGTCTATCCTCCACCCCGAGAATGGCTAAGGAGTATGATGTCGCTATAAATCTAACACTCATGGCACTTTTTCACTTCCTTAATATAATCAGCTTGCATAATAAGCCAAAAGGATCCTGGCCCTAGAATTTTCTTAGTTAGAGCTAGACTATTCATATAAGGACCACAGGAACTCGCATGCAACTGCTTTATCACCTCTTATGCCTCTGCCTCGGTTAGGCATCGTAGGAGTAGTCCATTAGCTGTCCGCTTGAAAAGCTGATTTTCAAATACCCTACACTGTATAGCCAGCCTTCGAAGAGAAGCCCTATCCATGTATCAGCCCCATCAGGATATAGTCCGTCTTGTAAAACTCTAAGGATGTCACAATACCACAGTTTGTCTACAGTCATCACTGTCAGGTCCTCACAGGACGATAATGGGGTGTTCGAGAAGTGTATAATTTTAAAGGCCGCATTGGTTGTTTTTATGGCCCTTCCTATATGGATGACAATTTTGCGAGTGAATCTACCATCTGATTTTCATCTCTGGGCACATACTTGAACTTATACCATCCAAAAATGTAGATCATTTCCCATATAGTTTCCAAATAAGGCCGAAGGGTTTCCTCTTTGAGTTCCTAATCCCCTGTGGTCTATTGGATAACCAATGCAGAATCTCTGATGGTCAAGACATCTTTTGTCCCTAGCATGGTGAGGGCATAAATTCTGAATAGATAAGCTTCATACTCTACACCATTGTTGGTAACTAGAAACTCGAGTCATTTTGATAAAAGGATAATTTCTCCATCCGGTGTAACTATGATTACTCCCAAACCAGCACTTCTCTTATTTACTGCTCCATCGAAATGCATCATCCATTGCCTAGATTCAATATCAATCATAAACAGTTGTTCATCGAAAAATTCTAGATTCTCCTCATAGTCGGATTGTAATGGCTAGTTAGCTAAAAACTCTACTACAGCTCTACCCTTGATCACTTTCCTTGTCACATACTCTGTCAAACTTGGATAACAACAAAAGCCATTAGGACAACTTTCTTGTTAATACTGGTGCGACACATAGATATTTCATCGGATAAACTTTAGCTACTGTTTACATCTTATATGACTAAAATTAATGCCTCAACTTCTTCACCAGCCATACCATCGTCGTACAGGTTTTCTCGACTAAGGTGTATTGAGTTTTATAATCAAGCAGCTTCTTACTAAGATAATAGATGGCATGTTCCTATTTTGTTGTACTGCTCTCGCACTAGCATTGCCCCTACCGAGGTGTCTTCTATGGCCAAATACAGAATCAAGGGTTTACCCGGTGTTAGAGGTTTCAACACTAGTGGATTCATTAGGTAGGCCTTGATTTTATCAAATGCAATCTGACATTAGTCATTCCATTGTACTGGCTGTTGTTTCTTAAGAACCTTGAAGATGGGCTCACAAACTGTGGTCAATTTGGCGATGAATCTACTAACATACTGAAGTGATCCCAGGAATGACTTAATTTCTTTTTTGTCTTCGGTACTAGCATGCCCTGTATGGCTTTAATTTTATCCGGATCCATCTCAATACCCTTTTGGCTAACAATGTGGCCCAATAGTTTTTCCAAAGTTACTCCAAATATGCACTTCTTCAGATTCAAACGGAGATTATACTTCTCAATTTTAGTCAAAAATTTATCCAAGATGGCAGGGTGCTCCTCTCGGGTCATGGATTTGACTAACATGTCATCAAGACTTCCTTATGGATCATATAATAGAGAAGTGCAGTGACAGCCCTTTGATAAGTAGCCCCAGCATTCTTCAATCCGAAGGGCATTACTCAGTAGCAATAAGTTCCCTATTCAGTAATAAAGGTCGTTTTAGCCTTATCGATGATGTCCATCAAAATCTGATTATACCCTGAAAATCCATCCATGAACGAGTACACTGCTGCTCTAGCCACATTATCAATTAAGACATCAATATGTGAGAGTGGGAAATCATCCTTCGGAGATGATTTATTCAAATCCTTATAATCCACACAGACTTTAACCCTTCCATCTTTCTTGGCTATTGGAACCATGTTGGTGAGCCATTCCATGTATTCAACCACCTCTAGAAACTTGGCCTCATTCTGTTTAGCCACTTTTACCTTGACCTTCTCTGCCCACTCTGGTCCGAGCCATCCGAGCTTCTGTTTAACTGGCTTAATCTTCGGGTCTGTTGGGATTCTGTGTTCTAAATCTCTCTATCGAATCTTGGCATATCTTCATAAGACCAGGTGAATGCCCCCACATGTTTTTCCATGATTTTTATCATCTCTCTCCTTTACATACTAGTTAGATTGCTTGAGATAGATACCATTTTGGGATTCTCATCCGTTCCTAGATTAATTTCATGCATGTATGCTAAACACATTAAATGAATGCTTGAATGCATGCACAGATCCATCGGGAAAAACATCACACAAGTAAGCAAAGTTGGAATTCATTTCATTCAATGCCTTATAGGTAGAATCGCTCACATCAAGTACAAAAGAAATGTTTACAAAGAAATCATTGTCATCCTCCACATGTGGAGGGTCTTCTTTCATAGCATCTCTAGCATCAGCAGCTTCATCTTCCTCGAACAAGTCTATTAAGTCAGTCTCCAGTGCTTCTTTTTGAATCTCGAAGAGGATGGCTTCCCTCGTCTTCACCTTGCCCTTAGTCATCATGTTCGTCAGCTCAGCCATGACATTCTTAATCATATCAGTCTGACTCTTTGTTACACGCTTATGATCAAACTGCTCCTTCAGACCCTTCTTCAGTAAGGCAGAAAATGCTTTAGATATGGCCTCAATGGTTGTATCGATCTCCTCTAAATGTTGGACTTCATCAACTAGCTTCCTTCCCTGATCAGCTGGGGCTATTACATTCACTTCTTCCCCAAACGGTGTCATCGGAATTGTCGTGGTAGCATCTTTCTTTCCATTTATTGCCCCAACCCTAAGCATGTTTACAACCGGCTCAATGATATACTTGGAAAAGTCTACAAAATCTGTAAAAATCTCAAAATCGGGGACTTTAACCTTTCCGACTGTAAACTGGCTCGGGTGTACCGTCATAAGCCTTCTTAGAACTGTGGACAAAAGTATCAACCAGATTTACAGTCTTCCTAACCTATTTGTTCTTGGGTTTCCCCTTATACCCGAGACTGGTTAGTCACAGCGTGCTATAAACAATATTGAACCTCGGTGGACCCTGTTGTTTATGTAAAGTCCTTTTCCCGGTGTGAACTTCTGCTTTTCCAGATACTTATAAATCCACTCAGAAAACTATGGATCTTTCTTATCTAAAATGACAGCCACTTGAAACCAAGTCATTGGCTATTCAGAGGAGCTCAATGCAGCTACTACCGATGGTTCATCAGTCTCCAAGGTCATAATTTTTCCCCCAATAGGAAATCGAACTTTTTGGTGGAGAGTGGATGGTACACCTCCTTGGGGGAGTTAAGGGAGTGGTCTCCATTTCCATAAGCTTCTTTACTACCATAGCTTGGTGTTTTTGGGACTCCATCAGTAGGTGCCAAACACTGGCTCTTGGAGGCATCCTTTTTAGTTATTTAACCACTAAATCTTCTTCTTTAGTTGGTGACACTAGAGGAGTAACATGGATTAGGGTCTCCATCTTTTGTTCAAGATGCGAAACAAAAATATTCAGCTAATAAATCCTTCCACTCCTTATCACATAATTGATCGGAGCATCTTCCTTACATAAATATATCCTTGCCTTGGTACTTACTAGAAATTCCTGCTTTGGAGCGGTTATTTCAAACTCATCAAAATCATCATCAAGGTCAATATACTTCAAATTGAATGGTTTGAATTTACCTTCAATAGCTGCCCCTGCTCAACTACTTCTTCGGACTCACTACTAACTGAGACCGTTTGCACCGTAGGGTTTGCTTGCATAATCTGGGTGAAGACAAAGTTTTAGGGCAGTCTAGTTTGCACCATGTTGACTTGGCCTCTGAAATTTGGTAGTGGGTTTTTCTGAACACTAGGCTTATGATCAAGCTCTTCAATTTTATTTTCTATGATCAACCATTGGATAACATCTCTTAATCCATAGCAGTCATTGGTTCGGTGACCTTTTACTATATGATAGGTGCAGAAATTATCTTTATCAGCCACGGGAGGAGGTATAAATGGTTTTAGGCTTTCTAGTAGGCCATCTTTCTACGCTTGACAAATATTCTACTTAAAGATTCAGCCCACAGGGTAATGCTTCTGTTATTGGCTTGAAGGGCTGCTTCCTGAATCATTGCCACTGCTTCCATTTGTCGTACATGAGACAAACTTTATGCAGGTTTGGAATTGGAACTAGATAGGGTTATGGTAGTGCTGTTGTTGTTCTTGTAGCCGAAAGAGTAGCTACGAACCCCTCGGTAGCTATTACTGTCTTGCTTCTCCTCTTCTTCATACTTCTCAATCTTCTTTGCCAAATTATCCACATCGGCGAAGGTATTGAAATCCTGAAGCTTCATGTTATCCTGATACCCTTTTTAACTTCCATCCACCAACTTGATTATCAGTTTAGAGTCTAGTGGCCTTTATTATAGAAGGATCAGCTTATCCATCCACCTCTTGTAGTACTCGGTGAAAGTTTCGTTAGGCTTCTACCTGACAGCTTCCAAGTCTTGAAGAGTTGCTTTCATTTGGGTATTATACCTGTAATACCTCACAAAAGTGGTAGATAGAGCACTCTAATCCTTTCTTATATGCTCTGGTTGACTGTTGTACCAACCTAACGAACCTTCATTAAAGGTGTTAGGGAATAGACCCAAGAGCTAATTGGTGGTCAAACCATTCATGGTCATAATATTCACGTACTGATCAATATGAGTAGCTGAATGTGACGGACTCGCTCTTTGTCCGCCCGACACTTAGACGTTTATGAGCTAAGTAAGCCTTTTGGTTGTGTGTGGAAAGGGACGTGGTAAGCACCTAGCACTTGGAGAGGTTAAGGAGATAGCAAATGGGCACTTGAGAGTTTTGGAATGTTTGCTTTTATTGCTTAAACTTGAGTTAATTACAAATGAGGGGTGGTGCCCTATTTATAGGCAATGGCACCTCCTTAATGTGTGGCTACAATTTATCCATACAACATGTGGTTATAAATTAGTATCTAGAATGTTCTCTAGATATTTACACATGATATTTGCCTAGGATAACCTAGAACTATCCCTTGAGGCGGTGGAGAAGTTTCTAGGGACGTTCCATGGATTTCCAACCGTCTTAGGGACGGATTCTAGAAGTTTCTGGTTAGCGACGGAAAAGTCTGTAAGTATCCAGAGAATTCTATAGCTAATCAGTGTGCATTGGGCTGGGCTGCCTTGTGCACGCCTTGGGTTCACTCCAGCCCAAGATGGGGGCTTATTTATATCAATGGCTTCCTCATTTTCCCCTCTTGGCCTTCATGCGCGGCGAAAATTTTTACTTATGCGTGCGAATGTGGTGGGACGTAACACCCTCCCCCACCTAATCATGTGATGCCCTCGGCAAGCCTTCATCCTTGTATTGCGCAATTAGATCGGTGAATTGCCAAAGTTCATCTTCTTTTTCCCAACTCGCTTCTTCCTTAGGCAAGCCCTTCCATTTTACTAAGTACTCTGTGCATGGAGGGACTCCACGTTTCCGCACGGTCCTATCGGCCAAAATAACCTCGGCTTGCTTGTCAAATTCTATCACGACCGCCATAAGCACCCGTGTGCTAATGTTCCTTGAGGGAAATTCTTCGTCGCCATGATACTTTTTTAATAAGCTCACATGCACGACAGGATGTATTTTGAGTTTGGGAGGAAGTTGGACTTCATAGGCAGCCTTGCCAACTCTTCGTATGACTTGGAAGGGACCTTCGTAGCGTCGCACCAACCCTTTGTGCGTCTTGCTAAGAGATTTGAACTGGTTGGGTAGCAGCTTGAGCATCACCAAGTCGCCTTCCGTAAATTCTATGGGCCTTCACTTTTTGTCAGCCCACTTCTTTATTTTTCAGGAGGCCTTTTCAAGATATGCCCTCGTGACATCTGCCTCCTCCTTCCATTCCTTGGCAAATTTATAGGCAGCAGGGTTGTTGCCTATATAAGGAGTCACCAATGCATGTGGAGTTAAGGGTTGTTGTCCCATCACGATTTCAAATGGGCTTTTACCCGTTGACTCGCTTCTTTGCAAGTTATAAGAGAATTGAGCCACATCAAGCAACTTTGCCCAATCTCATTGGTGAGCACTCACATAATGTCGGAGGTACAACTCTAGGAGTGCATTGATGCGCTCTGTCTGTCCATCACTTTGGGGGTGGAAGCTGGTGGAAAAGTTCAAGTCAGTTCCCAACAGCTTGAACAATTCTCTCCAGAACTTTGCGGTGAATCGAGGATCTCGATCGCTTATGATGTTCATGGTAGCCCCCAAAGTTTTACCACGTTCTTAAAGAATAGGCGAGCTACCTCGTCTACCTTGCATTCTGCCGTGGTGGGAATGAATGTGGCGTACTTACTAAAGTGATCAACTACCACCATTATACTTCCGTACCCTTCTGACTTTGGGAGTGCTACTATGAAGTCCATAGAGACGCTTTCCCAAGTTCTTTCGGCCACGGGCAGCGGTTCTAACAATCCTCCTAGAGGTTGTTGCTCCACCTTGTCTTGTTGACATACAAGGCAGGTTCGTACGTACGCCTCTACATCATCCTGCATCCGGGGCCAGTAGTATGTGTTTTGAATGAGTGCCAGGGTGCGCGCCATGCCCGGATGTCCAGCCCACAAGGAGTCATGGCACTCTTTGAGAATCTCTCGCCTTAAGCTTCCCCATTTTGGCACATAGACACGGTTGCCAATCGTGTAGAGTGCCCCTTCAATGACCCAAAACCTTCGAGTTTTGCCTTCGTTTGCCAACTTCACTAGGTTGTTGGCTATAGGGTCTTCCTTCATTCCTTGCTTGATTCTATCAAGGAAATCTGTCCGGGGTTCGCTTGTGGCGATTGCGGCAAGCTCTGCTTTTCAGCTTAATGCATCGGTAACGACATTTGCCTTACCCGGTTTGTACTCCAGCCGATAATCGAATTCTGCAAGAAAATCTTGCCATCTTGCCTGCTTGGGGCTGAGTTTCTTTTGTGTTTGGAAGTAGCTAGTCGCCACGTTGTCCGTCTTTATTACGAAGCTACTTCCAAGCAGATAATGACGCCAAGTCCGTAAACAGTGGACGATGGCCGTCATTTCTTTTTCCTGCACCGTGTACCTCCTTTCGGTGTCATTGAGCTTGCGGCTTTCATAAGCAATGGGCTGTCCTTCTTGCATTAATACGCCACCAATAGCAAAGTCTGAGGCATCAGTTTGCACCTCAAACTGCTTCGTGTGATCAGGCAGCACCATCACGTGCTCCTTGGATACGACATCCTTCAGCTTTTCCAAGGCAGCTTGGCATTCGTCAGTCCACTGCCACGCCTTGTTTTTCTTCAACAGTTCCGTTAGAGGGGCCGCAATGGCCGAATAGCCTTTGATGAATCTACGATAGTAGTTTACAAGGCCTAGGAACGATCTCAGTTCGGGGATTTTTGTCGGCGGCTGCCATTCTTGGATGGCACGCACTTTAACCGGATCCATCAATAGCTTTCCATCTTTGATTCTATGTCCAAGAAATTCCACCTCTTGTTGCGCAAACGAGCATTTCTCTAGCTTGATATATAGCTCGTTTTCACGTAGTACTTGGAAGACTTGCTTAAGATGTTGCACGTGCTCCGTGAGCGTTGTGCTATAGACTACTATGTCATCCAAGTAAACTACCACAAATTTATCGAGGAATTGGTGGAAGATCTTGTTCATGAGTGTGCAAAACGTTGCTGGTGCGTTGGTGAGGCCGAATGGCATTACAAGAAATTCAAATGCACCATAACATGTCACACATGCAGTTTTCGGCTCATCGCCTTCCTTGATGCGTACTTGGTAATAACCCGAACGGAGATCAAGTTTAGAGAAGTACCTTGCCTTGCCAAGTTGGTCGAACAAATCCGCGATCAATGGTATCGGGTATTTGTTCTTCACAGTAATCTTGTTTAAGGCTCGGTAGTCTATGCACATTCGTAAGGAACCGTCTTTCTTCTTCTGGAATAGCACAGGAGCACTGTAAGGGGCCTTTGAGGGCTGAATGTATCCCGAATCAAGGAGATCCTTCAGCTGCTTCCTCAATTCTTCTAGCTCCAGGGGTGCCATGTGATAGGGAGCCATGGTAGGAGGTTTGGCACCCGGTTCTAGTTCAATTTCATGGTCTACTTCGCACCTCGGTGGAAGTTTCTTTGGTAGTTCGGCCGGCATTATGTCTTTATATTCATTGAGGACCACTTTTACGCTTTGCGGAAGCATCTCTTGTTGTTTAGTTTGGCCCTCCTCTTCTCGCAGTTCCCGCACGCTTGCCATATAACATTCTGAGTCCTTGAGGCCCCGTTTAAATTGTAGGGCCGAGAGCATTGGGTTAGCTCTCGTCCTACGACTTAACGGAACTACTTGGACTCCTTTGTTTATGAAGACAAGCGAGCTAGAATCTGGGACTGGAATGCGTGTGCGGAGCAAAAGAAATCCAGTCCAAGTACCACTTTAAAATCGTCCATGGGCACAACGGTAAAGTTGAGCTCACCTTGCCAGCCGCCAACCTTTGCCTTCACGGCTTCAGCTGTGCCAACTATCTGCTTGGCTTCTGAATTTACTGCTTTAACGGTGCCATTTTCTGCCTTATACGTTATGCCCAAGTGTTTAGCTTCTTGGACATCAATAAAATTATGCGTGGCTCCTGTGTCGAGCATTGCAGTAGCAGCCTTCCTATTTAGCTCTAGGTCGACATAGAACAGCCCTTTGTCTTCGCTTTTCTTTTGGACGAAGACTTTAGTTATTGCACTTAGGCGTTGGATAGAACCAAGTTTTGCTTCTGGTTCTTCAACAGCCTTTTCTTTGCGCTCAGCGACTATAGCGCTAATTGCCTTTCGTTCGGGGCAATCGCGCGTCCAATGAGGACCACCGCAAATAAAGCATGGCTTAGGGGGTTTGAAATCTTTCTTACCTTGAGGCTGTTTTTCCCCCTTCGAGCTACTACCTTTGTTCTTTTGGGTGTCCTTTTTGTCGCTTCCCTTCTTGGACTTGTCTCCCCCACCTTTAACCCAATTGGATTTCTTTTCGTAGGTGTGGGTGTCCGTTAACTCCTCGACCAGCCGGATGGCATCATCAACATTAGCCACATGGGACTGGATAACAGCAGTCTTGAAGAAATCCTTCAAGCCACTTTTGAAGCATGCTAATGCGTCTTCCCACGATATCCTTCCGACTTCGAACATAAGAGCATTGAACTCTTTGATGTAGTCGGACACACTGCCTGTTTATCTTAGATTCCACAGCTTCTTCTTTGCACTCTCGCATGCATTAGAAGGGCAGAATCTCTCCCGCAATTCTCTCTTAAATTGATCCCACGTCTCGATGCCAATGTCACCCTCTTCTGCATCAAGACAGCGCCTTCGGTACCACATTTGGGCTGAATCGCGGAGGAAGGATTGGGCAGTGTTAATTTTTGCTCCCTCGTCGACTAATGCCAACCCTTTCAAATACTAGTCCATGCTGAAGAGAAAGTTCTCTACAGCCGCAGCGCTTCTATTTCCAGCATAATTTGCTGGCTTTTGAAGGGTTTGTACGGGGTTCGGGACAGCAGCCGATGAGCTTTCGCTAACAGGACTAGTCGAACAGCGATGTGTCCGCCATTTTTGCTGGAGGACATTGACATCGGTACGAATTTCCCTTACCTCAGCTTCTATTGCGGACATCTTGTCCATGAGCAGCATTTTGAGACTATCGAACATCTCTCTTGCTGCCGTTGAAACTGCCTCATTTTCGCTAATGAGGTTGTGGCATTGGTCGGATATGTCGCCCATAGTGGCTTTGAGATCTTCAACAGTCACTTCCAACGCAGCAACACGTGGCTCCCATGGGTCACCAGCATTTGGGCCCTTGGATTTGTCGCGAGCGCGCCTAGCTTGTCGGTGAACAGGATCATCTCCTCGCCCGCGGAGGACTTGCTCGGTTTGCACGTCTGAGGCAGCAACATTCTCCGTGTCATTAGCCATAGTGTGAAGTTCCTTTGCCAACACTGGTACCTAGGTTTAAGAACCTGGCTCTGATACCACCTGTGACGGACTCGCTCTTTGTCCGCCTGGCACTTAGACGTTTATGCGCTAAGTAAGCCTTTTGGTTGCGTGTGGAAAGGGACGTGGTAAGCACCTAGCACTTGGAGAGGTTAAGGAGATAGCAAATGGGCACTTTAGAGTTTTAGAATGTTTGCTTTTATTTCTCAAACTTGAGTTAATTACAAATGAGGGGTGGTGCCCTATTTATAGGCAATGGCACCTCCTTAATGTGTGGCTACAATTTATCCATACAACATGTGGTTAGAGGTGGCAATTATGTACACGACCTGCTGACACGACACGAACCCAACACGAATTTAGTGGGTTTGGGTTTGATTAAACAGGTAATGGGTCATTTTTGGGTTGACACGAAAGTGACACGATAATTTTTGGGTCGGGTTAGGGTTGACCTGCTAACCCGAAAATGACACGAATATTTAAAATTTATTATTATGTTTTCCTATATTTTTACATGTCACCATTAAGAAATGTAATATAATATATATAACTCACAAATGCAAAACAACTTTTCAATAATTTTACACGTCATTCTTAATAGATGTAGTAAAATAACACATAAATGCGAACAAGACATAATCCAAAATAAAAAATAGAGCATTAAGATTTGTAAAATAGGTTTTGGAACAATATTTTAGGTCGCTAAGGGTTAAATTGTTAATTTAGATACGGCATAAATATTTAAAATTTTTAATATTTCCTTTATAATATTTTTGCATGTAACCCGAAAACATGACACGAAACCGACACGGACACGATTGGGTTAACTCGCTTATGACACGAAAATTTTTGGGTCGGGTTTGGGTTTTGCTCACTGAAACACGAACCCAAATTTGACACGACACGAACACGACCCACCTACACGAATTGCCACCCCTACATGTGGTTATAAATTAGTATCTAGAATGTTCTCTAGATATTTACACATGATATTTGCCTAGGATAACCTAGAACTATCCCTTGAGGCGGTGGAGAAGTTTCTAGGGACGTTCCATGGATTTCCAACCGTCTTAGGGACGGATTCCAGAAGTTTCTGGTTAGCGACGGAAAAGTCTGTAAGTATCCAGAGAATTCCATAGCTAATTAGTGTGCATTGGGCTGGGCTGCCTTGTGCACGCCTTGGGTTCACTCCAGCCCAAGATGGGGCTTATTTATATCAATGGCTTCCTCATTTTCGCCTCTTGGCCTTCATGCGTAGCGAAAATTTTTAGTTATACGTGCGAATGTGGCGGGACGTAACATGAAGGTCCCATCCCCTTGTATGGGATAAACATCGGCATTTGAAACCCCAGCGGCAACAGTTCAACCCCATCAGCCCTCGGGGTGTTCTGGTTAATGCACTTGACGGTGTTGATGTGTGCCATTTAGCAAAGTGTGGGAAGGATCTCATCCAATTCAGAATATTTCTTCTTAATCTTTTCCACAACTAACTCAATTGTTGTTGCTTTTACTCCAAAAAGGACATCACGCCGTTCCAACTAATGATCTACATCTTGGACAACTACTGGTGTCCACTATTCTGCTGATCAATATTCTATTCAATCTGTTTGGCATTGTCCTCATGACCAATAACCTATTCGATTTGACCACTGGTAGTCTTCTTACTCATTACTGCTTGGATTTCTTCTCGAAGGGTCGCTTGAAACCCATCGAAACTCAAAGGATCCTTAAGAGCAGCTGCCACAGTACCAACAATGATGAGTTATTTTGATCTCCTACTCCGACCATATTTTCTTCCAACACAAACTGGTTATCTTCTTCAAAACCCTGAACCTCTATTTCTATCTCTGAATGTGAAGCTGAATCAACTGTTACTAATCTAGACGCCACACTGACTACCTCTGATCTTGTCTGCTTGCTTTGACCTGGCTGCCTATCGTGATCTAATTGCTCACCTTAAAGGTGATTTTATGTAACAAACTCTGACCAATCTGCCTTTCGAAGGGCAATCCTAAACTTCAGAGATTCACAAACACATGTTAGTATTATGTATGTATGCATGGTATTAATCTAACATAAAGTGATATGCATGTATACGTGAATTATATGAATGACGTGATATGCTTAGTGTATACTATGTGAACGGAATGACTAGACGTATGAAATAAGTGGGGTAACCATGCTTAAGGTACAAATGGATGAAGGTTCAGCGTTCGTGGAATGCCTTACCGAGGTTCGTCTTAGATTTTGATGGTTAAGGTTCGTTCCGCATGGTTAGTAATACGGATGGAGGTTCGGCATTCATGGAATGCCTAACCGAAATTTATACTAGATTCCGTTAGCTGAGGGCTAACTCATATGGTTGCTCATACGGGTGGAGGTTCGGCGTTCGTGGAATGCCTAACTAAGATTTGTATTAGATTCCGCTAGCTGAGGGATGACTCGTATGGTCAGTCATACGGACAGAAGTTCGGTATTCATGGAATGCCTAACCGAGATTTGTACTAGATTCCGCTAGTTGAGGATGACTCGTATGGTTAGTCATACAGACAGAAGTTAGGCATTCATGGAACACCTAACCGAGATTTGTACTAGATTCTGCTAGCTGAGGATGACTCGTATGGTCAGTCATACGGATAGAAGTTAGGCATTCATGGAACGCCTAACCGAGATTTGTACTAGATTCCGCTAGCTGAGGATGACTCGTATGGTTAGTCATACGGATAGAGGTTCGGCATTCGTGGAATGCTTAATCGAGATTTGTGCTAGATTTTGCTAGCTGAAGGTTGATTGGTATGGTTATTCATACAGATAGAGGTTCGGCATTCATGGAACGCCTAACCGAGATTTATGCTTAATTCCACTAGGTAAGGGTTGACTCGTATGGTTATTCATACAGACAAAGGTTCAGCATTCATAGAACGTCTAACCGAGATTTAGATACGTATGATTTTTCACATGGACAGCAATTCATGCTCTTTTAAGTGCCTAAGGGTTTATCCTCTGAAGACTAGTGATGTGTGGAGCTTTCATGATAACCGTGTGGTTATCGAAGGATGAATTAATGGACTTATAGTCATATTTAGGGTTGGCCTAGGGACACTCTAATATGAGTTGATTGATATGAAATGATTCATGCATACGAGACACGTGATTATGTCTGCATCAAAAACCGTTAGTATGGATAACATAAAATGATGCATGTGAGAGGTGTATGTTCACGCAAAGTAAAAAATGATGTACATGGCTGCACAAAAATAGTGAGTTAGCATCACATAAATGATATGTAAAATGATAATATACATGCATAAAGGGATGATTATGATGACATGGCATGAAAAATGAAGCACGTAACACGTAGTATGGGATCATAAATTCCCGATCTTATTTCTCCTCGTGGTCAAAATCAATATTCTACTTGAGTCCTAGGTGTGGTTCTCTTTAATCATCAATAGGGGATGATAAAGGCGAAGCTAAGTATATATCACACAATGTTTCAATATCCTAATGGAAATTACTACGGCTATTTACATGAGTTCGGTCAAAAGTACGAGTTAACATCAAGGTTCCCATAGCGAAATACACTCCCCACTTCTCCCCACTTAAGAGTCCAAATGAAGGGGTACATACGAGGCTATAGATGGTGTTCCATATCCGTGTCCTTATGAGCTGGCAAAAAATAGGCGGCAGTTCAATAGTTCACCAGGCTAAAAGTGGTACCTTAACCTAATGCTTAAATCTAGCTAAAATGCAATACATATAAAATGTTACAACAGTTTATTGAAGCTATTTTAATTGGATACTTTCGATGCTCATTAAAGTCTTTTAAGTTTTAGAAAAAATCCCCAGCGGAGTCACCACTGTGAGCGGATGATGATTCGGCGTGGCGAAGCGGGCCACCAGGCTTTTTATTATTGGTATTGGATCGGGCATATAATTATATAAGAAAATGATTTTCGGAAAAAACAGCATTCAGAAAAGATTCGAGACTGAAATCTCAAAGAAATTATAGGATTCGCCACCCTGATAAGCTCAACCGAGAAATTCGGGTATAACCGGAACCGAGAGAGAACCACTATACCTTCCAGAGATCTAGGTTCGAACAAGTCACTTACTTATTATCCAATTAAAATAATAGCTACAATATTTAACCATAACATTTTATAGAACTAAATTAATTTTTATTTTATAGCACACGGCGTTCATTCAAAGTACAAAGAGTAAAATTAAATTACAACCTAGATCAAGTAAGCTATCCTAGGGGGATATACACTTGAATTAAAAGGAGATTGGGGTACAACTGCCAAAACTAAACGAATTTTACTAATAAAGGAATAAAATAACGACAATAAATTTAATCCTGCAAAACAGATGTTAGTAATACGATGACACTTATGCGTATGGGACACGAGCATAAAAATGGAGGATGTAAAACTGTTTTACCGGTTGGCGTTTATCATGCTTTATGTGATTCAAATTTCAAGAGATCGGGTTCTTTTACCAATGATCTGACCTAACCATAATTCTGGAGTTTAGGTCTAAAGCTCATTAAAAACATTCTATAAGTCATCTAATTTAGAAATAATATCCGTACTATTATAGAAACTACATTCTTGCGGTTTTGTCTATGACCATATGGATGTTACTTCAAGACGCGAATCAGATTAAACTTTAACGATTTACATTTAGGGATTTCTAAAGAACTATAACCGTTCAGTCGAGAGATAACATCCGTATGGTTGTCACTTCTGTGTGGGTGACCGTACTAGTATTATTTCTGGGCAGAATGTAGAAATGCTAAAAACAGAGCAATTTGAAGAATTGCACAAATTGATTCTCAAATGATGAAAACATGCAAGAAAATCATTAGCTTCTTATAAATATACCTTTGACACATGAATCCACTACTTTACGGATTCAAAAACACTTCAAAGGAGCTTCGGATTGTTGAGTTTAGGTTAATGTTTCACAAGTCTGAAATCATCAAAAGTCCTCAAGAGTTAAGGGTTTGTGTTTGCTTTTTAGTGTTTAAACCTATTATCAATCTTAGTGATGTGTTTTCCTATGATTTCTAACAAGTTTTATGTCCTTATTACAGAGAATCAAGTAAGAAAATGAAGAAAAAGAGCCTAATTCCTCCTTCTCTTCCCTTTTCTTTCTCTTTTCTCCCTAACTCTCCAAAAGTCTAATCCTGGATTCTAGCCTCACCAATGACCGTCCTCTTCTCTCTCCTTATCATTTTGTATTTATATGAAATCTCAATCAAAAATTTAGATATGATCTTAAAGCATGTGAGGGTGGATTATTGAACATCCGTACGATTATGATGCATATTCATATGGTTGTTCACTTTATATCCATACGGTTATAGACTATAACTGTATGGTTATGGTTACTTGACTGTAAACCCTAATTCGTTCGTTTCAGCAATCTGGAATTTCGACCTTGAGTTGTCTTTGACCTGTGTGGCTATAGAAACAAGTCAAATAAAAGTTTGTCTTCATCACTGAAACTAGGGATTAAAAATCCCGTGCTCACAGCTACTACCACTACCTCGACTTACTTAACTAGACTCTACTAGTTACAATTGTATACGTATGAGCGATATTAAAAAGTTTTACAGTCTTTAGACCTAAAACAACCTAGGGTCTTGGGGTGTGTGTGAGTCTCCGCAAGGATAGAGGTTGGGTACTTATGGAGTATCGAAAAAGGGTGTATAAAATAGAAATGAAAACTATAATATAAACTGAATAGGGATAAAATTGAAAGGTTCATCCTTTAATCTATTTTGGTAAAACATATCTTGAGCCCCTTGATCTTTTGTTAAAACTGCAATTGGCCTGTGAGCGGATGACGTTTCATGGTTGAACGCGGCGAAGCGAGCCGGGGGTTTTTGGGGTTTTGGTTTGAAAAAGCGGGTTTTCATTTATCTTGCTTTAAGGAAAACCGTTTATTCATTTTAAAAATTCATTTTTTGTAGAAACATCTTCCTGTTTTATTACTTAAAGACCTCGAAACCTAAATTTCAAGATCAGTGACAGAGTCACCACCCGGATCAGCTCATCCGGGAAATTCTGGTATAGCTCCCTACCGAGCGTAGACTGCCGTACCTAATCCAGAAATTTAGGGTTCGGGTAACTTACCTATTCAACCTCGAGCTTGTATTGATTTACAATATATATTACCATATTTATTCAATTTATTATCTTTCTCTACTCAATTATGTTTATTTATCAGCCGATGCTCAAGCAAATGATAGAAATGAATTGCAGAAAAATAAATCCTACATTCAAATTATACAAAAGAATAATAGAGGCCGCTTATACAACCAAATTGAATAAAAATAAAAACTCTCATCCTCACACTACAAGGGCCAAGGATACACGAGGATCTAAAAATTTACAAACACCTAAAATACACGAATTAATCTATTAATTACATTAAAAAATAATAAAAAGGCAAATAAATGCTGCAAAACATACGGTTAGCACAGTTTATATCACAAGCACAAGTAGGACTCACAGCAGGACAGAATTCGGATTTTTAGGAACGAGGGCATGCATTTAGGGGCTAACCGGGTCGACTCGGCCAGCCAGTCCGGTTAGACTAGGAAAACGGTTTTGAAACGCCCTGTAGATTTTGGGCTGAAAAATAATTTTAGAAAATTATTTGGCTCGATTTCATGCAAATTTCCATATTTCAGCGGGTCTATTACTTCGGAACTCGGGGTTCCATATGTTTACAACCATCTATGGTCTGGAAGCGGTAAACACACCAAAAAAAGTTTAAATCTGAAAACAGCATTGCGCGACGATGTCCGTACGGGTCGTTCTGTGATTCTGTCTCTTCTTGGGAACTACAGCCGTGCGGCTCTGTTTAGAGCAGTACGGCTCTAAAATAAAACCGTGCGGCTGTAATACCCAGACCCGAAATCGATTTTTTCATTTTTCAAAAATAGCTATTTCGCTTGTGTTCGGTGTTTCCCGAGGATTTTATAGGGTTCGGGGGTCCGCTGATGCTGGATTACGGATCTGGTTCGGATCGAACAACCCCAAAATTCAGAAAATAAAATCTGGGAAAAACCGAAAACCTAACACCCATACGTACAAAAATCT
This sequence comes from Euphorbia tirucalli, assembly GCA_039660915.1. NCBI lineage: Eukaryota > Viridiplantae > Streptophyta > Magnoliopsida > Malpighiales > Euphorbiaceae > Euphorbia > Euphorbia tirucalli. The sequence goes on from CM077639.1 coordinate 23,759,793, forward strand.
GAAAACCGAAGTTTAATAATGTACGAATGTATTTGGGCCGAAAATCATCACAACAGAATGCATAAAAATGGAAAACAAGCTATTTTCGGCCGATCGGGCATTTTCTAGTTTTTACCCGGGAGGAACATAGCCGTGCGGCTCTGAGGTTAGAGCCGCGTGGCTCTGTTCCAAGGGGATACAGCTGTACGACTATATTCGGGTAGCTGATTTTTCGAAAATTGAGAAAACAGAGAAGAATCGCACAGAAAATGCAATGAACACAAGTTTAAGGCCTCTCAGAGTTTACCTTGACGCTGTTCCAATGTTCTGGATATTCAGAAATGGATTCAAAAGCGAAAATGTGCTCTGAATCCTTGAAAGTTCTGAAATCCCAAAAACGAATCCGAACCAATCCAAAAGTGTATCCAGACAAATGAGTAACAGTCTAGACGAGTTATAGGACGATTCGGGTATGAATTTTGAGCTTAAAAATCACAATTTCCCTTTCTCCCTTTCTCTCTTCTTCTTCCTCTCTTTTTTCCTTTCTCTACAACTCACTCTCCCTTTTTTTTATTTTGTAGAAAATCCCTCTCCTTTTCTAATCCCCTCTCTTTGATTTTTTTTTCTTTTTTTTGTTATATCTCACATCCCTGCAATGGTTTCGTGAATTAAATGCGCCGTCTTCGTTTTTGTGAATTTCAGCCGATTTTCGCTCCTTTCAGTCAAGTTGAGCAACTTGATTAACCACTAGAGCCGAGGTCAAAATCCGTAAAAAAACCAATGCCACCCTAAACCCTAAAATCACCCGGGGTACCCTTCTCGGGGTTTCAGATCGAGGATTGCCTGGTTTTCAAAAATTTTGAGGCGTTCCAAGCGACATTCTGCTCTTTTCTGAGTCTAACTGCTTAACAGAGGTAACAAAGAGTTCTCATCATAGAGGTCAGGAAAACCCGTGCTCACAGGCTGCCCCTCGCAGGATCAAAGTCGATTCATGATCGGGCTATAGAGCCTGAATCGAGTTTGGTCCCGCGATTGGGAGCGCGGTGAGAAAGGAAAAAAAGACGCACCTGATGCCCCTTGCTGGGGGTACCGGCTTTGGTCTCGAGTTCTGGCCCTCTGTGGTGGAGCTGTCCCGTTGAAGTCGACTCTCTGTGGTGGAGTGTACCATTGGAACTTGCTTCTTCGTGTGATGGAGCATACCGGTGAAGTTGACTCTCCGTGTGGTGGAGTGGACCGACGAAGTTGGGCATAGCTGTTGGAATCGGCTCTCTGTGGTGGAGCATACCTGTTGAAGTTGACTCTCCGTGTGGTGGAGTGGACCGACGAAGTTGGGCATACCTGCTGGAATTGGCCCTCTGTTGTGGAGCATACCTGTTGAAGTTAAGTTGAAAGCATGTATTTATTCCTTAATCGACAATTTTGGAAACAAAAATTTTTGCCCCTCCGATCAAGAATAAATAAGGCTTGGTTATTTTACCCCTGGATATCTGCAAAAAGCGAGAAATACCCTTCTCGAGATTATATTGGAATAAACAGAAATTGCAAAAAATCGATAAAAATCGTTTACCTGGGGAGTCAGAGCCGCGCAGCTCTGTCTTGGCAAGATAGAGCCGTGCGGCTCTAGCGGGGAAGAGGTGGCTTTAAAAGAGGGGGGCCGACACCTCCTTTCTCACAAGTCATATTTTTTTCTTCTTCTTTTTCTCTTCTCCTCTGAAAATCTCCACTAGAACTCAATACTGCTAGAATAAAGAAAATGCGGAAAGCTCTTCACCCGAATACTCCCGCACAACCCACTCCTCACGTCAGATATGTATTACCCGAGGGGGAACTTTTTCTACCCACCGAATCCACAGTGGACGTGTACAGACTCCCGGAATCGGTCACCTATTGTGGGGTTAGGAGGAACGACCCCGTGCCCGTGACTCTCAAGCCATTGATGCATATTGTCTAAGATTTGATTAGTTTTTCCAACTTTTCCTCCTTTTTTCCAATTTTTGAATTTCTGTAATGTAGGTAAACTTAGGTGAAATTACATGAAATTGATGCATTTTCAGAGTAGATTATGCCCCTAAAAACCTTAGTTGATGATTTGAAGTTGATTAGAATCGATTTTAGGGTGAAAAATTGCAAAATCTAGGGTTTAGAAGTGAAACCGTCGGTTTCACTTCTAAACCCACATGGCTCAACGATAGAGCCGGGCGGCTCTGTTCTTGGTCCGGCGGCTCTGCTGAAGAACAGAGCCATGCAGCTCTGTCTTCCAAGAACACAGCTGCCCGGCTGTAGTTACAGCCGTGCGGCTTTGTTCAGGCAGAAATGGGATTTTTCAAGTTTTAATTCCATTTCAATGCTTCCACTCCATTTAGTCAAGCAATACACAATATAAATAACTCATGAAACTCTCTGTTTATTGTTTTGCAGGAGTGGACCCATAACCAGGGGGCTGGGTCCTTTTCTGATGCACTGATTTGGTACAGAAGACTCCCCGATGAGGTGAGAGAGATTGTCGACTCCACTGGGCTGGACCGATTCGTGTGCTCTATGTGTGAGGTCCTGCCCCGGATGAGAAGGGGCTTACTGATGGTGCTGCTGGAGCGGTGGATGCATTCGACCCACACCTTCCATTTCCAGATTGGGGAATTCACCATTATGTCCTAGGCCTTCGTGGCCATTACTGGGTTGTCATTCGGCGGGCGTACCATCGAGTTCAACCAAACCCTAGAGTGAAGGGGCTTCTGCCCAGAGTCCATCACCATGCTGATCGACTTGTCTCCTCTGGGTAAGTGGGTCCAAGGTAGCATATTGCTGGACTACTGGCTGAGCAGGTAGGACGGTCTCCCTGAGGGCTCCACGTTCTCTGCTAGGGATGTGAGGTGCTATGCCCGAGCATTTCTACTATATACTTTGAGCACCTTACTGTTCCTGACAGGCCAGAGCGATCTAAATCTGGCAGTGCTCCCTTCGCTGATACAGTTGGAGGATGTGGGGAGCTTGAACTAGGGAGGAGCTGGTTGGCTCAACTATATTACGGCCTTGACATCTGCGCTCAAGGGAAGCACCGAGAGTTGAAGGGCACATGGATAGTCCTTCATGTGATTTTTTTTTACTTCCTCATTGTGCAGGTTTGGGCATACGAGTATGCCTTCGTCTCTCAGCCAAAGCTGGGCATACCAGCCAACGCTAAGCTTCCAGACTTCCCCCGGCTGAGGTGGTGGCTGGGTTACAGCTGGAGTGAGATGGATACTAACCCATGGATCTGCCTGCAACTCTTAGCTAATATGAGCTTTGAAGGGGTACACATCTTCTTTTCCTTATACGTCTTGATTTTTATAGTCTGGTAGCTATTTTTTCAATCTTCTGACTTCTGACATTCTGATTTCGGTTGATTAAGGAACCATGGGGGAATGCCGTGTGGCCCACGGAGCTGGTAGATGCTAGGAGGCTGATGCGTCAGTGATTCATGATGGAGAGCCTGTTTAACCTGGAATGGTACTTAGGGGAGAGGGTTACTGACTGGTGTGTTGGCCCTATAAAGCGCAGGATCCTGCCTGCACCTCCGGTTGGACTGTTTTGGCCACACCTGTTATCGGAGGAGGACCATCCTGATCTGTTCGTTTCTGGATATGTGGTTATGGGGATGAGGGAGACTACCCCTAGTTCATCAATACACACCTCCTTCCTCCCATCGGATCTGCATAGGCAGGGGAGGCATTAGCCGGGGTACGTCTTTATTCTCCTTCACTTTCTATTTGTCTGGACTATTTTACTGTTTGTTGACCCCCCCCCCTTTTTGTAGTCGTCTTGGAGGGGCAAGCGCCCTCATACCAGTAGCCGTGGGTCCCAGACCGGCGGTGGCAGGGGAGATGGAGGTTCTTCAGCTCATATAAGTGTTTACGGTGCTGATGCTGAGGTGGAGTATACTGAGCCCATTCCTTCGGCAGTGCCCCCGGTTATCCCTCCCGCCGGCTTCATTCCAGGCCTCCTCGAGTGCCTAGTGGAGCCGTGGGTTATGCTGTTCAACGAGTCTGGGCAGCCTTATCGGGTCGATCTGTTCCTTCAGGAACAACCTCCTTCTATTGTTGTACATCCTGATATGACCTACGTGAGTACTCTTGCTCCTCTTTATTTTGACTCTTACTGTTGCCACTGGTTTGACTTGTGTGTTGTTTTTTACGCAGATTTCGGTATCACAGGGGATGGCCCTGTGTCAGGCTATCTCGCCTTTAGATCACTCTCGCTTCAGGACAACGGGGCGATGGTAGTAAGTACCTGTATTGATATTTATATGCATGCGTGTATGCATGTTTCAAATGCATGTATGTATATAACATGATGTCCATGTTGTTTGATTCTGATGCAGGCCGTGGTTAACACACGCAAGCATGAACAGACCTGCATGAGGACAGAGATGGATGAGTTACAGAGGACCGTTGCGGATCTGAGATTCATGAATGAGACCTTCCGCACTCAGTTGAATGATTGGGAGACCGGACGGTGCATCTTTGGTGGCAACAACGGGCCCGAGAGCGAGGATAAGGCTGATGATTCGACTGACGGGGGACAGCCGTAGCCTTTCCTTTTTCATCTTCCGTAGTTTAGGTTGAGACAGCCCGCCTGTGGGCTTGGACTCGGTGTTGTCGGACATTTTGCCCATTTATGGGCCCTTTTCTGTTATATCTATCTGTTTGACCTGGCATATTGATTGCACTAATATTTTGTGGAATTCATTCCCCTTTTTGTCATTTTTGCTTGCTGTATTTGCTTTTCTGAATGCATCTCTTCTACTTTCACTAGCTTTTATCGTTGTCTGAAACGATTTATGCTTCCTCGAGACTTTATCCGGTAATTTTAGGGCTAATTTCAACTGAAAACCGATTTCGACTGAAAACCAATTCCGAACAGCAGAGCCACGTGGCTTTGGGTCTAAAATTCTGTATAAAAGTATAAAGTGAGTGCTGTTACCAGATTACAGCTGCAAGGCTCTGATCATAGCCGCCTGACCCAGACTAGAGCCGTACGGCTTTATATATAGCTGCCCCATACAGACTAGAGCCGTACGGCTCTATATACAGCTGTACGACTATAGCTTCAGCCGCACGGCCATAGCCTGTGTTTCAGCCATTTCTTCTTCTTTCTGTGCTCTTTTCAATGGATCAACTCCATGACCGTCTTAGAGATTATTGGAGAACCTCTCGCTCTTCCAACTGGGCCTTATTGGTGCCCTACAGTCTGCATTCCATGTGGTTCTATATGAATCTGACGCCAAACCAGACCTTTCTGACGGTTGTAGCCAGCTTCTGGGATCCGATGGATCATGTCTTTTGATTTTTCGGGGCAAGAACTGTGTCCCATGGTTGAGGAGTTCAACACCATTCTCTGCGTTCCTTGCCCAAGTGGAGTAAGGTTAGCTGTCCCTGAACCCAATTCAGACAGCTTATAGACACTTCAGAGGATAACTGTACTAGACACGGCACATTTAGACCATTTGCTTCCTGGCGAGGCTACCCCTAGGAGCTTCAACCTATCTGCTGTTATGGACCTGTGCTCCGCCTTAACACTTCTACCCCTGGTTGGGCTCCTCTGATGAGTCTATCATTGATGTCCCTCTGTTTGTGCGAGTCGAAAGATAGGACCTATGATTTTCGATTAGTCTTGGTGGTGGCCCAGATGGCCGACGATGCTTCATCCATGGGGGTCATCTTGGCTGAAACCCTGATTTATCTAGATTCTGTCCACTCTGGTTGCCCGGTTGAGACCAACGGATGTCCCTTTCTACTTCAGGTTTGTCCCTAACCCATGCTTAACATTCTGATTAATTCTGCATCCTACTGATTGGATGTCTTTCTTACAGATTTGGCTACTGGAGAAACTGAGTCTCTTGTGTATTCCTCCACCTCACCCGAGATACGCCCCAAAACATTTTTGGGCCCGACGTGTTGAAATTACAGACTTTGCCACCTGGACTATAGAGGAGGGCTCACTTGGCTAAGAGGGTGGACGGACGCATCCATCCATTGGATTTGCCCCTGGTGGGACATTTCGCATGTGACTATGGAGACTTGGACAGGAGGCGTGCAGCTCCTCGGACTGTCCAAAGTGACATTGTACTCTCCCGCGCGGTTACGCAGACAATACAGGCAAGTATAGGGGGTGCCCCGTTCCTTATGCACGACCAAGTGCAGGGAATTCACACAACGATGGCCCAGACATGTGCAGTGGCAGTGGATGAACCCCATCCGTTCTGAGGTTTTGAGGTATAACAGTGTAGCTTCAGCAGAAACGAATGGTCGTTATAGGGCCTGCTGACTTAGTGACCTACCCCACAAGACACGAGCGTGAGACCCTGACTCTGAGATATCTCGGCTTATAGGTTTCTTTTACATTGTGTGGAGTTATTATCAGTTGACTTTTATTTATTTTGCTGTTTTATTTTATGTCCTTATTTTTGCATAGACTGCCCCTACGGGTTTTCAATCTATCAAACTGCCTTAACTTTTGCCTGAACTGCCTTTTTGGGTTTTTGGCTCAGTAGACTCTTATTTATATCCTAAATTTTGCATGGACCGCCTTTCGGTTTTCAGCCCATCGGATTTTTTTTTTTTTTGAAAATGTGATGCATACAAATATGGGATGTGCACAATCATATATATGTGTATAATTAGAATCCAATTTCGAGCAAACTCAAGACATTTAAGCGAATAGAAAAAGGCATTCATTCATTTATTCATCAATAACGTTTTAGTACAATGCGCATCAAAAAATGAAATGAAGCTAAGAACAGAGTTAAAAATGGTATCCGTCTCGACCGAATCCACGATTGCCATCAGCTGGTCTTTGCAGATTTTCTGGCCAATGGTGCTCACTTTTCTATTCTAACTTTTGCATGGACCGCCTTTTCGGTTTTCGATCCATCGGACTATCCTAACTTTTTCGAGGACCACCTTTTCGGTTTTCGACCTACCGGACTCTTTTTTTTTTACACATAGTACTGTCTGAGCTTGTCTTGATTGACGGGGTTGACGAACTCGTTCCCATCTATGTCCATTATCTTCATGGCACCTTTTGAGAGTACCCTCTTCACCACATATGGACCTTCCCAATTGGGCCTGAATTTTCCCTTCACGTCTATGTTGACCTGTTTCATTTGTTTTAGTACCAAGTCTCCGGCCTTGAGTGGGTGTTCCCGATGGTGGACTTTGCTGTTGTAAGCCCTAGCCATCCTCTGCTGATACATTTGTAAGTGATCTAATGCTCGGAGACGCTTCTCGTCAATCAGTGCTCTGTTCATATCTTAATTGAACCCATTCTGATTCTGGCAACTGTGCTTCCAATCCATTCTGATTCTGGCAACTGTGCTTCCATAACCACTCTCAATGACCTAATCTCGGTTTCCACTGGCAAGACAGCTTCTATTCTGTAGACTAGGGAGTATGGTGTTTTTCTGGTGGGGGTTCTGACACTAGTTCTGTATCCCTGCAAGGCAAATGGCAACATATATGCCCAATCCGTATAGGTGACCACCATTTTTGACAGAATATTCTTGATAGACTTGTTGGCTGCTTCTACTGCACCATTAGCTTGCGGGTGGTATGGAGATGACTTGTGATGTTCAACCCCTTTATCCTGAAGTAACTATGCCGTAGCCCCTTGAAACTATACACCGTTAACTGTCACAACATGGTGTGGAATCCCATACCTCGTGAAGATACTCTTCTCAATGAACTTGGCCATTTTCTTAGCCGTAACATGTGCAAATGATTCTGCTTCCACCCACTTCGAAAAGTAGTCAACAGTCACAACTATGAATCGATGTCCGCTTGATAGAATCTTCTTGATAGACTTGTTGGCTGCTTCTACCGCACCATTAGCTTACGGGCGGTATGGAGATGACTTGTGATGTTCAACCCCCTTATCCCAAAGTAACTGTGCCGTAGCCCCTTGAAACTGTACACCGTTATCTGTCACAACATGGTGTGGAATCCCATACCTCGTGAAGATACTCTTCTCAATGAACTTGGCCATTTTCTTAGCTGTAACATGTGTAAATGATTCCGATTCCACCCACTTTGAAAAGTAGTCAACAGCCACAACTATGAATCGGTGTCTGTTTGATGCAGGCGGCCTTATTTCTCCGATGAGATCTATCCCCCAAGCAGTGAATGGCCACAGAGTCGACGATATCTAAAGTTCAAGCGGTGGGAGATGATTGAGGTCTCCGTACACTTGACATTCGTGACATCTTTTCACCTCTTCGATACAATCTGCTTACAGTGTAAGCCAGAAGTAGCCTTGCCGTAATACTTTCTTAGCCAGGGCTAACCCATTCATGTATGGCCCGCAAGTTCCCGCATGGATCTGTCTCAAGACTTCTTTGGCTTCTCATCTAAGTCAATCAGACCTTGCTTGTTCTATACCACAGATGCATGTGCTTCAGCTTCCTCTGGCTCTTCTCCCTCTTCTTCAGCTGTAACTGCTTGGACACTCGGATTGGCCTTAATTATCTAAGCAAACACACTGTTAGCTGGTATCCGAGACTGAACCATGCTGACCTGACCCCCGAAATTAGGCAAGGGGTTTTCTAAACATTCGGTTTTAATGTAGGCTCCACAATCTTCCCTTGAGTAACCAGCAGTTGAATAGCCCTTATCAGATCGGTACATTCATTGGTGCGGTAGCCTACTGTCACATGGTAGGCGCAGTAATTGTCTTTATCTGATTCAGAAGGAGGAACATACGGCTTTAAACTCTATAACAAGCCAGCCTTCCTGCATTTGGCAAAAATACAGCCTAAGGGGTCGACCCATGGGTTTGTGAGCCTTGGAGGAGCCCTTGACTGTCCACCCTGGGCCACTGTTGCTACATCTGCCTCTCTTACCCGGTCCATCACTACAGTCTGGGCCGGTTTGAACTAGATCCTGACGGGGTGGTTGTGGAGCTACTAGCCTTGTACCCCTGAGTATATCCCCGGCTGCCCCGGTAGGTGCCTGAAACCTGTCTGTTCATCTGATCTTCCTCTACATATCTCTAAATGCGCTTAGCAAAATCCACGACATCATTAAAGGAGTGGAACGTTTTCAGCTTCATTTTCTCCTTGTAAGGCGGCAAGCTACCGTCAACTAACTTCACAATAAGAGATTCCAGTTTAGGAGCCCCGTCTACCAGTAGTTGCACATCCATCCATCTCTTGTAATACGGAGAGAAGGATTCATTTGGCCTTTGATAAATCCTTTCCAAATCTTCCAGTGTAGTTTCAACCTGAGTGTTGTAGGCATATTATTTCACAAATGCCTCAGACAGATCCTCCCAGGTGGAACCGGTATGGATTGGTGTCTTCAAATACCACTTAGCGGCTGCACCTCGCAAGGTTGTTGGGAACAAATTCAGCAAATGGACTTTTCCGATCCCCAAGCTAGACATAATTCTCACATTGCTATCTAAGTGAGTTTCGGTGGACCTTCCCCAGTGTACGGGGGCAAATACGACATCTGAAACCCAACTGGGAGTGGCTCTCCCCCCTCCGCCAATAAAGTAGATGGATCCGCACACTTAACAGGCTGGTAATGCACCATCTCCTTCAGCTTCGGCAACAGTGCCTCAAAATCAGAGAATTTCTCCTGAAGGCGCCTTTCAGCGGCTGTCTCAATCGAGGCCTCCCTAGCCCTTTAAAGGCCTCATCCTCCTTAGAATGATGATCAACTTCCCGGGATGGGATGACCACCCTACTAATGCCAGGGATGTTCCTTCCTAAATTATGGCCTCCCTGAATAACGTTTCCTTCGTTCTCGACTGGGGCTTGGGTCTATTGACTAGCCTGGCCTACAGCAGTAGTCACCATAGTCTGCACTTGCTCCCTGATGGTAGCCTTGAACTGATCAGAATTTAGAAAAGCAGTCATGAATGCATTCATGTCAAAGGGTGGATTTCCACCTTTCCCACCTTGAGCCATTTCTGCTCTGCTTGCTTCTTCCAACACAAACTGACTGTTAACTGGCAAGGAAGGAAACTGTCCCCCAAACTCTTACTCTGAATCTAAATCTGAGCTGACCCTAACTTCCTCCACGGTGATTGATTCTGTCTGAGCTGATTGAACTGACTGACTAGACCCTGAACTGACTCGTACTAGTCGCTTTGAAGTTCCACTCCAAACTGCATATTCAGCATAGGGTTAGCATCACGGATGAATGTTATGACCCTAGACACAACGTACTAAGTGGCATGTATGGTATGATCGTGGAATGGTCATGTTGGAATGATGTTTTTTGAATGACAATGATGATGATGGATGTGGCTTCCTTTGTTTTTATTTCTGACATTCCAAGAATGCCCAAAACTATGCGAAAGACAATGTAAGAATCGTCACATGCAGACCGTCACATGGACAGAGGTTAGGCACCTTTGGGGCACCTAATAGATGTTGTGAAATGGTCGCGTGTGTATCGACACACGGACAGAGGTTCGACGCTTTGTAGGTCACAATGAAATGGCATGAAATGGTCACGTGGAAGCCATTCCGCGGACAAAGTTCTAATGCTTTTGGGGCATCTAATATGGAATGATGTTGCAAATAAGTCACGCATAAGCAGGGACACGGACAAAGATTCGGTGTTCATGGAACACCTCGCATGAATTGGTAATGTCATGAAATGTTCTTATGTGTATAATAATTCGGCACTCGTGGAGTACCTCGAATGAGTTATTAATGTGATAAAACAAGCCCAATGTGGGTTGCGACACTCAAACAAGGTTTCGGCATCATCGTGACACCAACGACGAATAGAAATGAAATGGAGATGATGTAATGTTATGTTGTTGTGTGACTTGCCACACAACAAGGCCTAAGATCTTTATGATCTTCTAGTGAATGATATGATATAGTGGAATGGCCAAGTGGGAACTGGTGCACAGGCAGACTAGGGGTAGCTTTGGGGTACTCGATATGGTATGAAATGATATGGTCGTGATAGGCATTCTCAGAACGTTCCGTATTTAGAATGGAATGAAATGGCATGAATGTGTATGTCACACAGAATGCAAGTGACTGTAGAAAAACGTGGTTAGGATGTGTGACACACGGGATGATGTTGTGTATGCTTTGTGGAAATGTTAGCATACGAGATGTATATACGACACACAAATAAAATGTCATGGCTGCACAAAGACGTGGTTAGCATAAATGCCATACATGTGTATATGTGTAAAAAATGACCGCACAAAAAAACGTGGTTAAAATGGCACACGGATGATTATGCGTGTTTGATGTTACATGAAAAAGGTAAAAAGAAAATCACCACAGAATAAACGTTAGCACACGCAAGAATATGCTCTCCCTTCCAACCTTATTGCTCCTTTCGATTGGTCTCGCATTCTCCCTAGGTGTTGGGTCTATTTGGCATCAACAGGGGATACCAAAGGTGCACACTCAATTGTCCAATTTTAGATTTATTGTTTTGGTAATCCTAGGGGAAGTTACTAAGCCAATACATGTGGGCCAAAGTCAAACCAAGGGTCATACAGGTCCCCATAGTGAATATACACTCCTCACCGTAGAACACGATGTAAGGTCATGCGGTGCTATGAGTGGTTTACCCTGTCGGGTGCCTCCAATCCTAGCGGTAGAGGTAGGTCACCTTCTTGAGTAAACCGGGCTGATCAGTGTATTTGAGGGACTGAGAAGAAGAAAATGTCATGATATGCAAAGGTATGAATAAATATGGTATTTATAAACTAGTAAGTGACTACAAGCGAGGTTATATTTCAGTAGTTACCTAAGTTCCTTAAGTTTTCTTAAAAAAACGTTTTTAGGAAACTTTTATTCCCAGCGCAGTCGCCACTGTGAGCGGACAACGTTTTATGGTTGAACGCGGCGAAGCGAGCTGGGGGTTTTTGGGGTTTTGGTTTGAAAAAGCTGGTTTTTGTTTATCTTGCTTTAGGGAAAACCGTTTATTCGTTTTAAAAATTCGTTTTTTGTAGAAAACATCTTCCCGTTTTATTAAATTTCAAGATCAATGACAGAGTCGCCACCCGGATCAACTCATCCGGGAAATTCCGGTACAGCTCCCTACCGAATGTAGACTGCCATACCTAATCCATAGATTTAGGGTTCGGGTAACTTACCTATTCAAGCTCGAGCTTGTATTCATTTACAATTTATATTACCGTATTTATTCAATTTATTATCTTTCTCTACCCAATTTATCAGCCGATGCTTAAGCAAATGACAGAAATGAATTGCAGAAAAATAAATCATACATCTAAATTATACAAAAGAATAATAGAGGCCGCTTATACAACCAAATTGAATAAAAATAAAAACTCTCGTCCTCATGCTACAAGCACCTAGGATACACGAGGATCTAAAAATTTACAAACGCCTAAAATACACGAATTAATATATTAATTACATAAAAAATAATAAAAAGGCAAATAAATACTGCAAAACAGACGGTTAGCACAATTTATATCACAAGCACAAGTAGGGCTCACAGCAGGACAGAATTCGGATTTTTAGGAACGGGGGCATGCATTTAGGGGGTAACCGGGTCGACTCGGCTAGCCGGCTCGGTTAGACCTGGAAAACGGTTTTGAAATGCCCTGTAGATTTTGTGCTGAAAAATAATTTTAGAAAATTATTTGGCTCGATTTCATGCAAATTTCTATATTTCAGCGGGTCTGTTATTCCAGAAATCAGGGTTTGGTTCGTGCGGGTTTCCTAATTTTTACAAACATCTAGGGTCTGAAAGCGGTAAACACACCAAAAACAGCATCGCACGACGACGCCCGTACAGTTCGTTCCGCGATTCTGTCTCTTCCCGGGAACTACAGCCGTGCGGCTATAACTAGAGCCGTGTGGCTCTGTTTAGAGCCGTACGGCTCTAAAATACAGCCATGCGGCTGTAATACCCTAACCCGAAATAGGTTTTCTCATTTTTCAAAAATCGCTATTTTGCTCATTTTCGGTGTTTGCCGAGGATTTTATAGGGTTCGGGGGTCCGCTGATGCTGGACTACGAATCCAGTTTGGATTGAACAACCCCGAAATTCAGAAAATAAAATCCAGAAAAAACCAAAAACCTAACACCCGTACGTATAGAAATCCAAAAACCGGAGTTTAATAACGAACGAATGTATTTGGGCCGAAAATCATCACAACAGAATGCATAAAAATGGAAAACGGGCTATTTTCGGCCGATCGAGCATTTTCGAGTTTTTACCTAGGAGGAACATAGCCGTGCAACTCAGAGGTTAGAGCAGCACGGCTCTATTTCAAAGGGATACAGCCATGCGGCTGTGTTCATGGAGAACACAACTGTACGGCTATATTCGGGTAGCCGGTTTTTCGAAAATTGAGAAAACAGAGAAGAATCGCACAGAAAATGCAATGAACACAAGTTTAAGGCCTCTCAGAGTTTACCTTGACACTGTTCCAGTGTTCTGGATATTCAGAAACGGATTGAAAAGCAAGAATGTGATCCGAATCCTTGAACATTCCGAAATCCCAAAAACGAATCCGAACCAATCTGAAACGAATCCAAAAGTGTATCCGGACGAATGAGTAACGGTCTAGACAAGTTATAGGACGATTCGGGTATGAATTTTGGGCTTAGAAATCACAATTTCCCTTTCTCCCTTTCTCTCTTCTTCTTCCTCTCTTTTTTCCTTTCTCTGCAACTCACTCTCCCTTTTTTTTTATTTTACCGAAAATCCCTCTCCTTTTCTAATCCCTTCTCTTTGATTTTTTTCTTTTTCTTTTTATATCTCACATCCCTGCAATGATTTCGTGAATTAAATGCGCTGTCTTCGTTTTTGCGAATTTCAGCCAATTTTCGCTCTTTTCAGTTAGAGCAACTTGATTAACCCACTGGAGCTGTGCGGCTCTAGACCTACAGCCGCGCGGCTATAGATAGAGCCGGGGATGAAATCCTCAAAAAACCAACACCACCCTAAACCCTAAAATCACCCCGGGGACCCTTCTTGGGGTTTTGGATCGAGGATTGCCCGGTTTTCGGAAAGTTTGAGATGTTCCAGGTGACATTCTGCTCTTTTTCGAGTTTGACTGCTTAACAGAGGTAACAAAGAGTTCTCATCACAGAGGTCAGGAAAACCCGTGCTCACATGGCCCCCTGATCAATTTTTTGAACACATTGAATACTTGATCTTTTCATTTTAATATTATTGGCCCCAAACTCGATTTTATTTTATGCCTATGTAACAAGTACGATTAAGTGACATGACCAATAATATTTTAGTATGTAACACAATTTCAGAAAATTTCCTAGATAAAAAAATAGAATTACTGGAAGTGTTCATTTAACAGTTTCAAGTGATAAAATCATAAAATTTTTAAAATATTTGGAAATATTTATTTCACAATTCCGTCACTGAACGAATCATATTAGACATACATAAAAGATAGGTCAAGTTTGAGGCTAGTAATGTTGAAACAAAAAGATCAGGTACTCAATGTATTCAAAAGATTGATTAGGTGGCCAATTATAGTTTTGCTAAAAGATCACGGGGCTCAAGATGTGTTTTGCCATCTATTTTAATTTGATTAGGTAGTGAATTGAAAAATTCACCATGTGTTTCTTTATACATAATTTTATATCTATGTCATAGATATAAAATTGGCAAATCATATATTAAGGTCCCAGAACTTTTATGGAATTTGTAATTGACCCCCTGATCAATTTTTTAAACACATTGGATCATGATCTTTTTGCTTTAATACTATTAGCCCCAAACTCGATATTTTTTTCTCTTGTGAGCTATAGTATCCGTTCATTAACACGTGAAACAATTTTTGAGGAAAATAAAAGACTCTAGAGTTGAGTGGAAGGATCAGAATGATAATCATACTTCATATACAATTCTATGATAGCTACAGATATACATTATACCTACAATTTAATCTCACGTGTCTATGAAAATTATGTCACGTGTCAGTATTGATACTGTAGCCCATGGGAGAATAAAGTATCGAATTTGGGGCTAATAGTATCAAAACAAAAAGATCGTGTACCTAATGTGTTGAAAAAATTAATTAGGAAGCCAATTACAAATTCCATAGAAGTTCATGGGTCTCGGGATGTGTTTTGCCTATAAAATTTAAAACTTTGATAAATAGATCACTTAATACATACATCTAACAAAATATTTATAACATTTTAGTATCAATTTTGGGCGAGATATGGTGATTATTATCTTCTTTACACATAACTGACAAATGAACCATAGAAATCTCCGGTTATTAAGGGTGTCCAATAGCATCAAAGATCGATTGGTGGTGACTCTACCAAAATATGAAACTTTTTATATCTAAAACCTTTTATTTCACTAAGACAAGCATTTTTCAAAAATAAATAGATTTTTATTTCATATAGATAAGCAAAAATAAGAGGTAAATGGAAGAGAGATAATACTATCTTAGGTCTACATTTAGTAATATCGAATTTCCTCTATCATTTAAGTCCATTAGGAATAGAAAAATATTGAAGTACTACATATAAAAGTAAAACGAAGAGAATGGTGAAAAACGTAGCAATAATTAGATCATTGGATGCATTATTTTATTCCATTTTTTTTTCGAAATTTCAAGGTGATTTTCAAGAGTTGTAAAAAATAAAAATGGAATGAGAGGTATATAAATGGTTAATTTTCCAACGGCTCTGTGACCATTAGAAATGTAGTCATTGAATACTTATATCCTTATTTTTTTGTTAAAAACACAAAAAAACTATAATAATAAAATTCTAATTACAACATTTTGGGACTAAGGACATTCACTAACAAATGTACATATCATAATATACCAAAATATTTCAGTAGTTAGATAGTCCTACTAGTAGTGCTACTGAGCTATTATTCTGAGATAGAGATTACTAATGATAAATAACGCCTTCCTTGTTCAAAATAAGTTGTAGAAAAATAATACAACTAATTTAGAGCAATAGACACCTGCAACCAAAGATGTTAGCAAAGTAAAGTAATAGTAGAGATATAGATACTAGTCTTCATTTCTTGTTAGATGAGGAAGGGATGGACTCCACCAGTTTGGTGAGAACTTTAGCCATGTATTTCACTTGTGAGCTTAAATGCCTAACTTCTTTAGTGACTATTGGAAGTTCTTTCTCAAGGTCAAAGACCATGTCATCTACTCTTGAGTTGATTTTCATCACTATAAATTGAACGTCTTCCAATTTGGACGACAAACTAGTAAGAGAAGGTGAACTCATCTTGGATTATTCAAGTCAAAGAACTTCAACAGTGACTCTTAAAGATGAGTTTATTATGAGCATAAAATGCTCATATTTTATGTTGTTTTATCTTTGTAAATATTTTTGTTTATTATTTTTATTAGGATTATTTGTTTTATGTGATGCTTTTCATGTGTTTTGTGACAGTAGGAGTAACGGAAATTGGTTAGGGAAAGATCGGATGAAAAATGGAACGATCGTGCGAAAAGAGAACAAAGGAGTGCTGAAAGCAAGCAAGTCACCGGTGCGACTCCACCAGCGCTCGCCCTCAACGTGTTTTTACCATGCCGTCAGTGCGACACTATGTCGCTGGTGCGACTAGCCCAATTCCAATAACTTTTTGTCTTTATCTTCACCCAAAAGACATGTCTCTTCACCTAAAAGTCATGTCTTTATAGAGAGACATCTTCAAGAACCATTTTGTTGATTTGTTGAATATTTAAAGGGGTGAAAATACAGCCATTGAGAGATATGAAGATAAAAAGAGATACCAGAGAATTGTAGAAATCAAGGATCGGATTAGAGAAAGAAGAAGTACAAGAAAGATTGAGCGTAATTTAGCAGTAAAGGATTGAGAAATTCTTACTCTACCTTTTTTTATCTTTCTTGTACTCTTTTATGCATACTACTTAGTTTTATGAATAATGATTTCTTCTTTTCTATGCTAAGTTATTTTAATAAAAGTTCATGTGCCAAGTTTTTCTTATATTTGGTTTTGATATAAGTTTAACATTGATAGTATACTCTTATGTATATCAAGTAAGATTTCTATTTTGGTTCTAACGTGAGTTTAATATTGAGAAATATATTCTCATGAAAGTTTGCAAGAATTCATAAGTATGATAGTAGATGAGAGATCATATATTATACTAATCAAGTTGCACTTCAACTTAAACATATTAGTGTTAATAGAATTGGTTCACTAATGAGAATTAGGAGTCATGTTTAATAAGAATATGTTTAAGTAAATCTATGTATTGTTCAAGAGAACTTACATAGGAAATTAGTATAACTTGTCTAAACAACTAAAACAAGTTTAAGAATAAGTTTGCAAAACGCTTATGGTTATCTTCTTACTCTAATTTGACCCACATTAGGATTAGTTTACTTTAGGAGTAGAATTAGATTAAGAAAAACAAATGAATCATTGATTTAAGTGCAAACAAAATCGGGAATCAAAACTTAGTGTGTAATAACAATCATTTCTCGTGAGAACAATATCTTTTGTACTATACAGTAACCGTATACTTGTGGGAAATATTATTCAACAGACTCCAAGATAAATCTTGTGCTTCTCAAGGAATTAGCTATGGTAAATATATGAATTAGTGGAAATGATTGTGATTGTAAATGGGGTCTTAACGAGACGGAAAATGCAATCCTTATCCCTATTAAGAAATCGGGGAAAAAAATTTCCTTACCCTGCGGGGATACCCATTCTCTATTAAGAGAATAGCTTATACATTTTTCTAAATTAGCATATAAATACTTTTTTTAGACCAATAATGCAAAAAGAATTACAGAAAATGGTTCAATAGATGCAAAATAGAATAATTGCTTAATAGATTAGTGCAAAATAATCTTCAACACTTCAATAGCTAGCGCAAAAATAACATTGGTTCGACAGAAAATAAGAAACAGAATAACTTCAACAGTCCAAAAGAAATGTAAACAACTTTAAATACTACAAAGTAAATCTAATGCAAGAGAAAATAGAATGTAGTTAGAGTCCTGTTGTTTTTGCAATACAGGACTTGTTTAAGCAAAACAAATTATTAATTTCATTAACATCTGATATAATAAAATTAGAAAGGCCCTTAATACCCTATACAGTTAATAAGAAATCAATAGGTATTTCAAGATACATTACTCAAAAGAATCGACACAATATGCATAGTTGATTGGAATTAAAAGTATTTTCGAGAATTGAACATAGTATTACCAAATGCTACTCATGTGAAAACATTCAAAACTAAAGAAAAACATCTTTAATTTTATTCATAACATAAGAATTAAAAGTTGCTTTTCAGTTTTCTTTAATTGGCTGTATTGATTTGCATTTACCACTTGATTAGTATTTAGAAATGCTCTGAAAACTTAAAGTTGTTTTCTCAAATCTGGAAACTCACTTTAGTAATGGAATTTTGGAAGGGATTTCAAACAACAGAGAGGATGAGTGTGTCAGGGTCAAATGATAGGAAAGGAACTTAGGAAGATTGGAACTCTAGAAGGGATTTTGTTGTTATAAACAGTGATGAGTTTGAGGATGAGAGAAGTACAAATAGTCCAACTAAAAGTGCTATTGAACAATAGAGAGGTGGAGGTCGAAGAGGATGATTGTGTCAGAGAAGACTAAAAGGGAGAGAGGGAAAACATCAATCCTAAATGGCTAGATGAGAAAAGTCAAGTGGTTAGGGGCTAAAGAGGCAATAAGGATTAAGGTGTGAATTCCAAGGCACGCGCGAGTGATTCTTTCTTCATTTCTTTACATAGTTAGGGTTTTAAGTTTTTATCAAACAAGAATATTATAGTTCCAAACAAAAAAGGATAAAATAAATAAAATAAAATAAAATAATATTAATATATCATGGATTTTTCGGGGTTCTCAAAGTTAAAGATTTCTTAGGGAAGGAGGTGCTATCACGGTCTCCATCCTCATTAAGGATTCCAGGATAAAAAAAATCAATTTCCTAAACCTATGAGGATTCTTATTAGGGATTCTTGTTCCCATTTGGCTAGGTCGCTAGCAGGGATGGGAATTCTCCACGCCGTTTACAATCCTAAAAATGATGAGGCAGCTGGATGAGTGAAAGTCAGACAATAGGAGAGTATTATGGATCATCAATGGAAGGTTTCCTAAATGGTGGAAAAATTATAGTAGCTAACAATGGTACATTAAATGAGATTCAAGTTGCTAAAAGTGTTTTGGAGCTAGTTCAGGATTCATAATGGAAAAAAGAGAGAGTTCAAGTCTTTTAGAGTAAAAAGGAGAGACTTGGGTTTGCTTAAGTGTGTTTGCGAGAAGGTTTAAGTATATGTTCCCTCCAAGAGAGAGAATAGCATCAAAAGTATCAATAGAAATTGAAAGGGATGGAGTTGAAGCTTCAAACATTTTGGCTTTAAGTTTAGAAGGAAACGAATGCATTGTTGGAGGATTTTTGGATCTAAATACCATCAAAGCAAGGTTTGTCTTTTCCTTTTCCTTTGAATGAGTTGCCATATCCTCAGAAATAGCTATGTCTTGACTTTAAAAAGAGTGACAAGTATTCATGTGAGCTGGCAAGGTATGGGAAGTAGTATTGCTAATGTGACAACATCTTTTGATATGACTTTTTTCATGTTTTGGTACATTCTTGGGGTCAAAAAAGCATTTTTATTTATCTTGTGTGGCTAGAGGTATTGGGAGTTCAAACTCAATTTGCAATCTGAGGTGGAGCTTGAGTAGTCAATGAGGGATTTAAACTTTATAGCTATTTAAAGCAAGAAGTTTCTCATAATTTCTCCAACTAATGCATGATTTTATGTAGTTATAAGTTCCCTCATGAAAGATACACCATAAAACTCAAAAATCTTAATAAGAATCATGTTGTATGGGAGATATGAGGTAGGTTTGGTGGCTATGAGAAATTTAAGAAAAATGTAAAGCAACTTTAAAGGGTTTCCTGGATGAGATGCCACATTAGAAAAAGGTCAAAGCCATTCATTGAATTTAAGCTTGATTTTTAAGGAACAATATAGGTAGCAGTGATCAAATGCAAGATTTTCAACTCATCAAATAGATAATAAGAATCCAATTGAGTTACAATTCTATTGTACAATTAGAATTCTATAATAAGTGATCAAATGAGTGTTTCTCCTAAATTGTTGAAGAGTTAATTTTGTCATACTTTATTTATATATGCAAGTTCGTTGAAAAAAATTGACAAAAGAGCTCTCTTGGTTCAAGCTTTAACTTTATTATGACAGTATACGAAAAATTAATCAGTGGTTCATGAATTTGAATGGAGATGATGTAACATCCTCTCTATTTGAAAAAAAAAAAGAAAGAAAACCAACAACCATGACCGACTGAGGGTGTCACAGAATTTAACACCTAATATTTATCCTGCTCACCAACTGAACTATTCCAATATATATGTACCACTGACAATTATCTTTAATTTATAACCTCCTAACAATTATTTCGTACATTATAAAATCTTCAGACAGAATATCACCAACTCCATAACCTTGTTAGAACTCCCCATAACACCCTTCATAATATTCACACTATTCTAATCCATTCCAATTCGTTACAAAACCACACAATAATAACAAAATTTGGCATCCACCATTCCCACTTTGATTATGACCATCTACAAGCTCCAACCTGTGTGTAGAAAAGAAACTATACGCTAAGAAATTTGTTTAATGTTGTACACTAACTTTATTTCATAAAATACACACATTCAATTTCCTTTATAAAAATCACCCAAATAAATAAAAATATGAACAAATAAAACCAACTCAATAACTATATATAGCTCAATAAAAATATCATAATTTTATCCAATTATATCATTACAATATAATATCAATTATTGTCCAAAGTAAATCAAGTAAAATATAAACAGGAATTGGATGCGGGGTGGACAAGCTCGAAGCCGAAGCTCTAATAACAGTAATATCAGTCAAAGCCTGAAGCTGAAGCTCCAATAACAGTAATATCAGCCAAAATGCGAAGCCAAAACTCTAATTGTTTGTGCAATACTGCACCCCTTTTTATTGACATCAATCTACCCAAACCCATTCTTTACTTGAATATTAAGGGCAATAAAATTTTTCTCATATAAATGAAACAAGAGCTTAAACTCAATTTCATGAAACTAATAGCCTAAAAATCATATCACAAAAACAAGATAACCAAAACAATTGGCAATTTACTCCACAATACAAAACAAAAATTACTCATTCCAAAAACTGGACAGCTTTCAGCATAAATTTTGAAACCCAAATTTCAACCTTTAACCAGCCAAAAATCCAAATGGAACCTCACAAACATGTTCTCCTATATCTCAACTTTACTAGGAATTTCGAATCAAGAAATTCCAAGCCATACACACCAAGTTATAGCCACACAAACACATCATACTCAATCAATTTCTGCCCAAAAACAGATTTTGTCACCCAACTTTAACCACAAATTCAAGCCAAAAAAACACATGAATTTGTCAAAATTTTCTTCTAACAATAACTTGGTCTATGTCTTAAAAATCCACAGAAACTTGAATCACCAAAATCGGAGTTGTAAAACACAAGTCACAAATAATCAAGAGCGCTTAAATCTGAAATTTTCAACAAAACATAAGGAAATAAAATTAGTATACACAAACCTCTTTAAACACCTTAACACCCTCCTTCTACCTCTTACTCCTTTCCTATACCTTAACTTGATCCCTCTACAAATAACCACTTTTGATTCAATGAATATCTATCAACAAATAAATCATCTAATTTATATCCATTTATTTGGCTTGGACTTGATATTAACTTATTATCAAGCTTCCTACGTATCCCAATAATTCCGATTTGGGAATCAAAGCCACGTAGTTCTTCTAATCTTAAAATAACTTAATTATCGTTCTTATATAACTTATTCCATATAATACATCACATATCACCATTTACATATACGGTCATTATTCATATATACGGTTACTATTTACATTACGGTATATCACTATTCACCAAATTATCAAAAATCACTCTATACATCATAAATTCCTCCAAATGCATTTCTTGTAATTTTCATATTTTCTTCATATATAAATCTCATTTAAACTAATTTTCCAACAAATCACATAATTAATTTAACTCTAAATACTTCAATAATTCGTACAAAATAATCTACTCAAAATTGTCAAAATCTCCAAGAATTAATATTACTCCAAATCATTCATAGATTACTATAAAAATATTAAACCCATAGAAACTCGCCGGAAAATATTCCAATCACTAGAATAGTAACTATAATTCAGATGGAAAACATCACTAGATTCACAACACTGCTAGGAATCCAAAATACTAATTTTATTCTCATATCACCTTAATTTTCAAATTAATTTATAAAAATACTCCAAAATTACATTTCCAAATGCACCATCATATAGACCTTAAAATAAAATCTTAACCGTAAATAATGAAATTCACTTAGTTCTGAACACATACTTGGAATTTCATCACAATCGGACCACAGAACAACCCCTTTATCCCCTTTCTTCCATATGTGTGTGCGTGTGTATATATATATATATATATATATATATATATATATATATATATGCTCTAAACGAAATGTCCAAAGCCCTCTTTTTCCTTCTCCATTCTTTTTCTTTTATTTGGGCTGAAAATATCTTTTCCATAAAATTAACATTTTGCCCTCAAAATAATTTTATTTTAAATTTCTAAATTCCTCCACATAACTTTTAGTTCTTTTCGATTATATCCTTACTGTGCATATAATTTTCATCCTCAAAACTTTCTATTGAGTTCGGTTTTGATGATCACAATTGAAATTTTTAAAATAATGCGCTTCATAAGGTAAAATATTTTTATACTTGGTTTATAAGTTAAAAATCGATTCATGAGCTTTTTATTTATTTATAAAGAAAAAGAAAGTATCATATATATATACACATATACATAAAATAAGCATATGAGATACAACGCTTAAATAATCAAACACTTGCTCATCTCATAAATGCTTATAACTTGAAAGGTTCTTATACATGTGTATATATATATTCGGCCTCCTCCATATATTTTATGCCTAAGGTTGGTTTATAAGTTGAGAACATTAATGTTGACCTAAGGTTGGTTTATAAGTTGAGATCATTAAAGTAAACCTAAGGTTGCTTTATGTCTTAAGATTATCAAAGTTGACCTTGAGATGATTTATGACTTGAAAATATCGAAATGACCTAAGGTTTACTTATGACTTGAGGATTTGTGGCATATATCCAAGTTGATTTCATAAGATAGAATATTGACCATAAGATGTTTTTCAACCATATAAACATATTATTTTTGATTTCTCACTTGGTCACATGGACATATCAACTTTAAGCTTATATTTGATCATAAGGTAAGTTACTTTTTTAGATTATACCTTGACCTTACCTTGACCTATAAGTTGAAGAGTTTAAAGATTTATTTCGGCCACTTTATGTATTTCATCATGTAATATCCTTTACCTTAGTTTGCAACCTTAGCTAAGGAGTTCTTTAATGTATGACCACATGTGATCTTAAGGTCAAACCTTACCTTAAGAATAAAGTCTCTTCTCACCATATTTTTATGGCTATGGGTTACAAAGGATGTACTTACATCTCATTATGTCACATGTCTTTATAAAGAAGAAAGTCACCTATACTTTTGATATAATCTAAAGACAACGGCTATGAAAGGCATGTGGAGACAAACGGCTATATTTCTCTCTTTGATTATCATTTGAAGACTATTCAACATTCACCTTCCAAATGCCCACATCACCTAAAGCAAACGGCCATATTATGTTTCAAACGGCCATATCTTCATTTTGCTATAAAAAGGAAGAAAAGTAAAGTGTGAAGGTGTGGAAGACAATCCAAGAGACAATCTTATTCAAGCTTACAAGTTATAAGTCTTCCTATTCCCAAAAAGCACAAAGAGAAGAGAGAAAAATATTATTCATTCTTGTATTCATATATTCTGGGAATTGTATTTTTCACACAAGGTTGTGTGAAAGGGGTGTTACTTTGTTGGTGGTTGATCAAAAAAGGTTGTAAAAGTTTGGTGCTTGAGCTTCAAAAAAGCATAGGTAGAGTTTGTTACTTTATCTCCAAAAAGTAACGGGATAGGTTTGATACTGAGCCTGTAAAAGTATTGAGTTTGTTACTTGAACTCGAGAAAAGTAACGTAGGCTTGTGTCCTGCCCGTAAAGGAAACGCTAGTGGAAATCTCAAGCGGTTGGCTTGGGGACTGGACGTAGACCGGTTGGGTTGAACCAGGATAAAATTCTGTGTTTGTATTTTCTCTATCCCTACTCTCTTTATTTTATGCACTTTAATTTTCTACACTTTATATTATATGCTTTAGTACTTAAAGTTAATTTCTTTACAAAAACATTTTATATTTACAAGTTTTATTATAGTTTATAATTCTGCATTTTTTAATAAACTTGTTTTTGAAAAAGAGGTCCGCGAAATTTTTATTCGCCCTACAGTACTATTCAGCCCCCTCTAGTACTGTAACTAGCCATTTGGGACCGTCACTTTCTATTGTTATATATATATATATATATATATATATATATATATATATATATATATATATATATATATATATATATATATATCACCGTTGAACTTTATTCCACAAAAATCTTCAAATTATAATATCACCTATAAATATTAATACTTATTGAATTTTGGGATATTACAAATGAAGTACACCATGCTTTTTCTCTTATGTGATCTATTTGGTATAGAAGGAATAGTTATGTGTAGAATCAAAAGCATATGAGTGTTGGTGTTGTTAATAGAATGGCTCATGTGAATTTAATCAGTGGGTGGTGGTTCACAAAAAGGATTTTATCTTCAATCCTTCGGCTTCGCTTATGTCTTTGGAAATTCGGACTCCTCTGGTTAATTATCTGAAACGTAATAGTAACACAACCAAATTCATCATAATCGAATAGGGTATGCTTGGATTCATTACTAAATAAATGACCAAAGGCAACACCCTAATGCAACAGTTGAAGCTAATGCAACACGCTAATGTAACAGTTGCATCAAATGCAACTTTGTAATGCAACAAATGCCACTAATGCAATGGATGAACCTAATGCAACAAAAAGATGCAACAATTGTTGATAATGCAACACCCTATTGCAATATTTACCTCTATTGCAACAATTTTTATTAGCTTTGTAACAACTGAAAAAATTTCTGCCCAAAATTTTATCAATCGCGCCCACTTATCTGAAAATAAAAAAAATGTTCAATTAACAATTATTTAGTCATTTTGAAATTATTATTTAGTAAATAAATTCCCATTTCTATCTTAAGTTATACTTATACTAATAAATGAAAAAAATTAATTTATCTGAGTAATCAATGCTTATTAATGAAAACATTAATCATATGGTTTGCACAAAATCATAGAAACAAGATGAATTAAGTCAAAAAATTCTAATTAGTCTCCTTTCAGTACAATAAAAATCCTCAGTTTCCTTTTAGTAAAAAAAAATCCTCACTCTCCTTCACTTCTACAACGCGTGTTTCTCATAATTGGAGTCGTCGCCCTGTCGATCAGCCATCACTATTCGGCATTCGTTGCCTCTCTCCGTCCATCATTCGCCACCTCTCTCCATCCATGTGTCTCCTTTCTTCCCTTATGCGACTTGTCAGGGTAGTTTCCCCTTTTTTTCGTTTGTAACAAAGTGATTTGATAAATGATAAAAGTTGTAACCTAGATTACAAATTTATGTTTGTTCTTTATAATCTCCTTTCCTACTATGCTATTACTTCTTTTTAGTGTGCCAATAGAAAAAAAAAAATTCAATCTAGGGTTTGACCTAGATCATATAAGGGGCTGCATCAAATGTGAAGAGATTATAAACATAACAAGAGAGAGACAAAGAAAGGGAGTAAAAATGCAATGAAATGAATAGAGAGAGAGAGAGAGAGAGAATGTGTGTGTGTGTGTGTGTGATTGAGTGAGTGGTGAATATGATTAGAAATTGGGTGTTGTAGTTTGAAGGATCGTAAAAAGAAGAAAAGGGTTTTACAAAAGGAGATTATGCTTTCTTTTGTTTTTTTATTTCTTTCTTAATTTTTTCAAGTCAATTTTTAATATAATTGGAATATTGATAGTACATAAAGATTTGCCTAAGACCAATAGTGACTTGGTGCTTGGTAGGTGGAAACAGAAGCTGTGACTTGGATGGCAATCCTCATGATTCATACATTTTAGAATAGTTTTGATGTGCGGTAGGAATTTTAGGCTAGCTTGAGTGACAAATGGCCTTGCCTTAAGTTTGGATTTTATATTTATTTGTATGTAACAAATTTTCTTTTGGGAGAGGAACTATCTAAGGGTGTTTGATAATTTGGAACTTGATAATCAAATTTATAGTTGTTATGATAAAAAGAAAATGATTGGATGGAGTATTAGTTGCAAATTTTAGAAAAATTATTAAATTCCACCACATGTTGATGGTTGAGTCTGTTTCTATTGTTATGTGTTACATGACAGTAAATGAGGCTGTAAAAACAATGGAAGGCCAGATTAATGCTAATTTTATTTGACTTAGTGGATAAATTACCAGATTAATGCTAGTTTTATTTGATAGTAATGACTCATGGCATGGATGTAGTGTTGGGATTCGTCATCGGAAAAATAATGTGACGCAGCGGAATTACACCTGTGAGCACGGGCTTTTCTCGGTCTCGGTGATGAGAATCCCTTGATTACCTGCAGACCGGACAAGCTTGAACGGGACTTGAAAGCAACCGGAATGCTGCCTGGGGAAGCTCAAATGACCCAAGAACCTGGCTATCCACGATCTAAAATCCACGGAAAGGTCTCCCGAGATGGTCTCTAAGGTTTAGGGTGTATGCCTGAGGTTTCACCTTTTCGCTCCAGCCTTCACTAGAGCTGGGCGGCCGGCTCTAGTGGGTAGGACAGGTTGCCTTGTAAAGTCAGGCAACCTGTCTTGCAGAGAGGAGGTATGGGCGGAAGGGGATTTTCAAACGGCAAATAAATAGAGAGAGAAAAGGAAAACAAAAAGCAGAAAGAGAGAAAGAAAGAAGAAGAAGACGAAGAAGAGAGCCGGGAGAAAGAGCCAAAAAACAACCCCCTCAATACTCTCATCTAACCCTAAATCAATCCTCAATCATTAACAACATCACCAACAACCTCTACTCCTTGATTCGGGATTATTTCGGCTTGGTTTCGGATCATTTCGGACAGTTGAAGGATTCCGCCGATTGAGTTCCCAGGATACATTGCAAGCTTTCAATTCGTTCTTTGGACGTTTAAAATATCTGAACAACATCCAGGTAACTCTGAGAAACCCTAAAAACTTGCCTGCATTTGATTTTCTGTGCGTTTTTGTCATTTTTGCAG
This sequence comes from Euphorbia tirucalli, assembly GCA_039660915.1. Taxonomy (NCBI): domain Eukaryota; kingdom Viridiplantae; phylum Streptophyta; class Magnoliopsida; order Malpighiales; family Euphorbiaceae; genus Euphorbia; species Euphorbia tirucalli. Next base: position 23,787,169 of record CM077639.1, read on the forward strand.
AAATCCGGAAAATGGTATGCCCACCATAGCCGTATGGCTGTGTTCCTCAGGAATAGAGCCGGCCGACCCTGTTCCTCTAATCGGCCGAAACAACCCGTTTTCCATTTTGATTTTTCTATTGGGATCATTTTTGGCCCGGAATCATTTGTATGTATTTGTATTTTTATTTTTTGACTATTCCATACCCAAATATCAAGGTTTTCAGTATTTCCCGGGGTTATTTCCTGAGTTTCAGGGTCGTTTCATCCGAACCGGATCCATGGTCTAGCATTTGCGGACCCCTGAATCCTACAAAATTCCCGGAAAATATTGGAAATAACTAAAGCAATATTTTTATAAATGTTTTTGGTGTGTTTATTGCCTTTTAGACCATAGATGGTATGTGCATTTAGGAACCCACATGAACGGAACCCCGAGTTCCGGGATAACCGACCCACAAAAATGGAATTTGCATGTAACCGAGCCAAATGGTTATCCAAAATTGATTTTCCAGCACAAAAATCTGCAGGGCGTTTCAAAACCGATTTCCAGGTCTAACCGGTCCGACCGATTGGGTCAAACCGGTTACCCCCTAAATGCATGCTCCTTTATCCTAAAATCCCCATTCTGTCCTGATTTGAGTCCTGTTTGTGTTTATAAAATAAACTGTGCTAACTAATCTGTTTTGCAGCATTTATTTTACTTTTGCTGTATTTAATAGATTAATTCGTGTACTTAGGCGGTTGTATTTTTAGATTCTCGTGTACTCTAGGCGACTGTAAAGTGTGGATGAAAGTTTTTATATTTTATTCAATTTGGTTGTATAATCGGCCTTTATTATTCTTTTGTATATTCGTGTGAATGGTTTAATTTCCCGCGATTTATTTTATGCATTCTTGCCTTAGCATCGGCTTAATAAAAATAAACAAATTGGAGTTAGAAAAGATTATAAATTGAATAAATATGGTTTTATAAATAATAAACGAATACAAGCTTGAGGTTAAGTAGGTAAGTTGCCCAAACCCTGAATCTCTGGATTAGGTACAGTAGTCTACGCTTGGTAGGGAGCTGTATCAGAATTTCCCGGATGAGCTGATCCGGGTGGCGACTCTGCCACTGATCTCGAGATTTAGGTTTCGAGGTCCTTAAGTTATAAAATGGGAAAAGATTTTCTACAAAGGAATTTCCAAATTAAATCAATAGTTTTCTCAACTCAACATAAACAAAACCCGTTTTTCCAAAACATCAACTTTCTTTGGTTTTCTAAAAACCTCCGGCCCGCTTCGCCGTGCTTAATTTATTTTCTTCGAAAAGGTCGTCCGCTCGTAGTGGCGACTCTGCTGGGGAGTGTTTATTTTCTTAAAATGTTTTTCTTAAAAACTTAAGGAACTTAGGCAACTATTAAAATATAACCTCGCTTGTATTCGTTTATCGATTTATAAACATCATATTTATTCATACCTCGCATATCATGACATTTTCTTCTTCTCAACCCCTCGAATACACTGTTTCACCCCGGTTTACCCAAAAAGGTAGCCTACCTCTACCGCCAGGATTGGAGACACCCGACTGGGTAAACCACTCATAGCCCCGCATGACCTTACATCGTGTTCTGCGGTGGGGAAGTGTTTATTCGCTATTGAAGCCTGTACAACCCTTGGTTTTGACTTTGGCCCACATGTAATGGCTTAGCAACTTCCCCTAGGATTACCAAAACTTAAATTCAAAATGAACATTGAGTGTGCGCCTTTGGTATCCCCCGTTGATGCCAAAGAAACCCAACACCTAGGAAGAATTATGAGACCAATCGAAAGGAGAAATAAGGTTGGAAGGGAGCGCATATTTTTGCGTGTGTTAACATCTATTCTGTGTTGTTGTTTTTTTCTTTCCTTTTTACCTTTCATAAAGCATCCAAAATGCATAATCATCTCATGTGCCATTTTTGATCATGTGTTCGTGCAGCCATCTTTAAATACATGTGCATATGTGTGACATTTATGCTGACCACGTCTTCATGCAACCACGATATTTTACTCATGTGACATACATATACATCCTATGTGCCAACATTTCCATGAAACATACACGACATCATTCCACGTGTCACGCATTCTAACCACGTTTTCCTACAGCCACCATTCCATTTCATTCCATTTCACCTATTTGGGGACGTTCTAAGAATACCCATCATGATCATTTCATTTCATCCCGTGTCGGATACCCCAAAACTACCCGATTTCCGCCCGTGCACCGGATTGCACTCGGCCATTTCACAAAATATCATATCATTCAATAGTAGACTGCAATGGTCCTCGATTTGCTTCCATGTGACAGTTCACACGATGCCATTACATGACATCCTGCTCATTCATCATAGGTGTCCAGGTGATGCCAAGTCTTGTTTGTGCATTATGATTCATATCGAACCATTTCATAACATTGTGAAATTATTCGAGGTGCTCCCCGGGTGCCAGATTATTACATACGTAGGAGTATATCATAACATTATCAAATCATGCAAGGTGTTCCACGAACACTGAACCCTTGTCCGTGTCTCGGGTTACACGTGGCTTTCCTGCAGCATTATTTCATATCACATGGCTTCAAAAGCATTAGAACTATGTTCGTGGGGCAGTTCCCATGCTACCATTTCACTTCATGCTATCGACCTACAAAGTATCGAAACTCTGCCCGTGTGCCGGCTCACACATGGCCATTTCACAATAATTCATTAGGTGCCCTGAAAGCACCGACTTTTTACTCGTGTGACGGTCCATATACGGCTTTCTTTGCATTATTCTTGCACGGCATCGGGCATTCTTAAAGCGTCTGAAATAAGGAATTCATGCCCATTCTTGTCTTCATTCACGAAACATCAAATGCACCTCATACCTTGTATAATCATTCCCAAGGCATCAACATTTGTGTAGCATTGATACTAACCACATCCTTCTACAGCCATGATATTTTATTCACATGTGCCATACACATATTTTGTTAACATTTCCATGAAACATGCAAGGTATTACTTTGTGTGTGTGTGTTATGTGTACTAATCACATCTTTGTGTAGCTGTAATGCTTTGTTTGGGTGACATATGCATTCTTTCCTTGCATGCACGACATCATCTCGTATGTTATGCATTCTGACCACATTTTTCTACAGCCACTTGCATTATATGTGACATGTGCATTCACACCATTTCATTCCATTAAACCTAATAAAGGATGTTCCAAGGGTGCCCATCATGATCATTTCATTTCATAACAGGTGCCCTAAAGGCACCTGTGTTTCGCCTGTGCCTAGGTTTGCACTGGGTCATTTCTACATTCCATTCATTAGGTGACCACAACGGTCCTAAATCTATGATCATGTGGAGAGTCACATGATAAGCATTACACTACATCTCATCCATCCATCATTGGTGCCACGGAGGTACCAAGATCTTGCTTGTATGTCGTAATCCACATTGGATTGCTCATAACATTCTTGAATCATCCAGGGTGCTCCATGAGTGCCCAGTTAGTACACATATAGGGGCATTCCATGACACTACTAAATCATGCAAGGCGTTCCACGAACGCTGAATCTTTGTCCGTGTCTCAAGTTACACGTGACTTGTCTATAACATTATTTCATGTCAGATGCATTAAAAGCATCAGAACTCTGTTTGTGTGTCGGCGCACGCACGGCCATTCCATAACATCCATTAGATGCCTCAAAAGCATCAGAACTCTGTCCACACGCCAACCACGCGTGACCATTTCATGACATCCACTAGGTGCTTCAAAGGCACCAAACCTATGCCCGTGCGCGGGATCACATGCAGTCTGTTTGCATTGCCTTCTTGCATAGCATAAGGGCATCCGTGGAACGTCCAAAATATATAATAAGGTGAATCATCTTCATTCCTACTTTCACCCGTCAAACATCATTCAGTCGCATCAACCCATGACTGTACATCTCATTCATACATAAACATAAGGCGCTCCCTGAGTGCCGAAAATTCAGCCAGTGTGCCAAGCACATTATCTCATATCATTTCGTCACATAAAGGCTCAAGGTGCTCCTCGAGGGCCGAAAAAACAATTCACATGCCAAGCATTCTGTTCTGTCTCACCTCATATCGTGCTTCATAATCCAAGGTGCTCCCTGAGTGCTGAAGATTATGTGAGATCATCATGCGCATACAGACCACCATAGCATTTAATCCCTCTTACAAGCAATGTCTTGCTTCGATCCGTGGACACCCCAGTGTGTCGTTCTTCCCAGGGGCATAACTATGCTCCTTTGCAAGCAATGTCTTACTTCGATCCGTGGACACCCCAGTGTGTCATTCTTCCCAGGGGCATAACTATGCACCCTTACAAGCAATGTCTTGCTTCGATCCGTGGACACCCCAGTGTGTCGTTCTTCCTAGGGGCATAACTATGCACCCTTGCAAGCAATGTCTTGCTTCAATCCGTGGACACCCCAGTGTGTCATTCTTCCCAGGGCCATAACTATGAACCCCATCTCAATTTTCCTCCGTAAGCAATGCCTTGCTTCGACCCGTGGACACCCTGTTGTGTCATTCTTCCTCAGGGGCATAACTATGCACCCATGCAAGCAATGTCTTGCTTCGATCCGTGGACATCCCAGTGTGTCATCAATCCATGGACATCCCAGTGTGTCATTCTTCCCGGGGGCATAACTATGCACCCCATCTCAATTCTCCTCCGCAAGCAATGTCTTGCTTCGATCCGTGGACACCCCAGTGTGTCGTTCTTCCCAGGGGCATAACTATGTACCCTTGCAAGCAATGTCTTGCTTCGACCAGTGGACACCCCAGTGTGTCATTCTTCCCGGGGGCATAACTATGCACCCCATCTCAACTCTCCCTGTAAGCAATGTCTTGCTTCGATCCGTGGACACCCCACTGTGTCATTCTTCCCAAGGGCATAACTATGCACCCTATTGCAAGTACCACTTGCTTCGATCCGTGGACACTCCCGAATTTCATTCTATCCCTGTGGTGTATATTTGTACACCATGTTTTATTTTAGCATGCATCATCCCCACCATCATCCATTACATCTGTATGGTTGAACTCCAATAGCATGACATGATATGGCATTGCATGGCATCACATGTACAACTCACCATCCATACACGTACACATTATATCACATATTCATGCATACATTATTCCTTGTTTGGTATCTATCTGTCGACAATAATAAGCGCTCTTATTAGGAGAAAGAATTTTGAGGATGGCCAACCCAAGGAACTTCAACGCCATAACAGATGTTGTGGAAGACTATGTCGCTTCATCTTAATTCCGAAAGGCGGTTAGGGAGGAAGCAGCAGCTATGTTGAGGGAAATGCTGGGGGATGATCTTGGCAAGATAGAAAGACTGACAGCAAGATGCGCTGAACTGGAAACCCGGGTAGCAAAGCTCGATGGGAAAATAAGGGACATGACAAACACGGACTCCAATATTGGCATTGATAAGGAGCAGGATGCCAAAATCTCTGAAACTCCTCCTTAACACCTTGGAAAGCCCTCTCACCAAAATTTGGGCTTATCGGGGTCATCCAATGAAGGAGAACTGAAAAGACCTCTAGAGGCCAATGCCAACATTGACTCTATTTTGCGACAAATTCGGAGTTCGCCTCCCGAAGACAAATGGGCAGTCGCATCCTTTGGACCTCGTTCAGTGACCAGACTATTCACCATCTGTAGAAAGATGGACCTGTTGCAAAGTGTCTGACCATACGTGGCGCCAACGCCAGAACAAAAGGGAAACTACTGCAGCTATCATGTAGTAGCAGGCCACCGGACTAATGAATGTGTCGGTCTACGAAGGAGGATCCAGAGGCTGGTCGATGAAGGAAAATTGAGGGTACCATCTGCCTCTAATGGGCGATCAGTGGTGAGCAAGGGGACCACCATAGGGATTCCTCAATCCTCCCAGGGAGAGGAATATGATGAAGAGCTGCAGGGTCTGATCTGATGAGAACGAGGCAATGGTACTGAAGTCGAGGCAGTGACTAGTGTTTAGGCCTCTAACGGGCGATTAGTGGTGAGCAAGGGGACCACCATAGGGATTCCTCAATCCTCCTAGGGAGAGGAATATGATGAAGAGCTACAGGGTCTGATCTAACGAGAACGGGGCAATGGTACTGAAGTCGAGGCAGTGACTAGTCGGGGGCTAAAAAAAAACCCTCGGAGCTGTCCTTTTTATAGGGAACTCATTTTTGCTACTACGATGTATTAATATCATTTTGAATGCAATGCATTTTGTCATTTTCCTATTTATGTGGTGATTACATGTATATGGCATTGCGCACGCATTTAATCATCTAACATGACATGTCAAACACGCATAATATCAAAATGCATGACATTAGTCTGAAAGATGTAGGAAACTTAAAAGTGAATCTGAACCTATCCGAGCTCTCTCTTGAAAGGTGAGCTTGTGAGATAAATAAAATGATACGATGGTACCACTTCCATTGAGACATTTGCTGACTCAAGTCAACAATACTTGAAAGACACTACCAGTCCTACCCCAAAGTTTCAACTGTAATGGCACACACGATGCCCAAACCTTTCTAAACCGAAAGCCATCCTTGAAACTCCAAAGCCTACCCTAAAACTTAAAAAGCCCTCCTAGAGGCAAAATCAAACCAAAAAGCCCTCCTTGAGGAAATCACACCCAAAAAGTCCTCCCGGAGGTAAAGCTTGATCCCATATCCCAATAGGGGATACCCCAAGCCAAAACCCTAAAGCTAAAATCCTCCGACCTCACTAAAATCTCCAACCTGAGGGAAATTCAAATGGCTTTCATCACCTTCATCACCCACCATGTGCAAAATGCTGAAGCAATTTTGGTTGTAGTGTACATTATCTTGTTCGTGTGACATTCATATATACATGACATTACGCATGCATTGTTCATCCAAAAAGCATATCAAACACACATGACATGCATAAGTTTAAATGCAGCAGGAAAACCAACAGATGGCACCATTTTGGGTAAAAAAAAAAGGGATCGGTGCAGGCAGGAGCCTTTCTTTCTGTATGGCCACCATAGCTAACACTGGAGTGTCTTATAGCATTAAAGGGTAATCTTCAGCTCCCGGCATTGTCAGATCCTTCCCTCCTATCCGTGAAAAATTTGGACTTTCTTGTCTTCAAAACCAAAGCTCTACCCTTTTCCTTTTCCAATTTCTTCCACACCTTCAACACCCTTTGTCTTCCGTTTGCCACCCAAACCACCAACACCTATTTAACAAAACCTCTTTTCACCTTATTCTCTGAACTGACCCTGTGAAGCCTTATTTTCCACCATCAATGGCTTCTAACAAGAAATTGAACCCCAATGTTGTTCCATATTCACATCATCTCATTATCAAAAAGGTGACAGGGGCCTATGACAAAGTACTAACTCAATCAGCCTTTGTTTATCATCAACCTGTACCAGATTGGGGATTCTCTTTCTACCCCATGCCACTTCTCTTCAACCTAAACCCCCAGACCAAATATATCGTAACCTCAGACTGACAGGAAAGGCCTTGATTTCAAGACAGAGAGAGGATTTAAATATAAGCCTACTTCAATTGAGCTGGAGTTTGTCGCTGCTCAAGCAACCGCTGATGGAACTCCTAAGTAACCACTGTTCTCGCCCAGCAAAATCCACACTATAGCCTATACTGGACTCAACCCAGCAAGAGATGGTTCTGTTGAGTAAAAATGTGCTAGAAAGAAAAGAAGACTGAGATCTACCCCTATGAACTTCACCAACAATGTTGGAGCAACCAGGTCTTACAAAGCTTTCAACAATCATGAATGGGATGTTCCCACCAACAGAAAGACTTACAAAACCTGCTGTGCTAATATTCATAGGAAAGTCACATTTACCAACCATTTCAAGAACTCAGTCTTCAGCTACAACAGAAGTGACTACTTACCAGTGGTCCTTTCATTTCCTCACTATGGTGTGCCTTACTCTAGGGTTATTGTGGTTCACGGACAAAGGAAAACCACAATTAACTCAAATCATTCTGAATCAGGCCATACCTTGAAGGACTAAAAGCTGTGTCCATCTTTAGCAACCGTGTGTGAATTGGAATCTAGGATGAGTTGAAGACATGAATACAACCTCCCACCTTAGGAGATTTCAGTGGTTAATTGACTCCATCTCAGGTGGTTTACTCAACAGAGGCAGTTCCATCCAGCGGCCGGCTGTACACGTTAGTAACCTGCTCTTAGCATATCCCCAGCGGATCCTCCCAAAAAAAAAGTGTAATGAAGGGACATTGATCCACACCAAAGCCATGGTTGGAATTTCCTAATGCATTTACATTCATCATGTCATAACTGTTTTATATTCTGTTTTGATGTTCAATTTGCATGCATTATGCCATTGCGTGTAAATGTCCATGTTCAGGCTTCAGCACGCAGCAAACCAGACTTAATGAAGCATTTCACATCCAAACCCAAACCTCTAACACTTGGGGCAGGTAAAAGCTGAACCATGAGTTACCATCAAGGACAATCCTATCATGATCTCGGCGGAATTGTCAAGGCGCATCCTCCAATTCTAAGACAAGCCAGTGCTATGAGATCCACTTGGCTGGCGCACTCTTATAGACTTGGCCATCGTTAAAAAAAACAACAACGATCTTCAGCGAGAGAATCTCCAACACGAAAAACCGAAAGGATGTGTTGGTAACAAGAAAAGAGTGACATACAGAGGCAGTTTCACTTTTGATTTCCTATCACATTCATTCTGATGTCATCATAACGATAATAGACATGTTTGATTTTCTACTTAGATGTTCACATTGCATGCATCGTGCCATTGCATATAAACATCCATCAGTAGGTCATTGCATTCAAACCACGGTGGCATCAACGAGATTGTCACTACAAATGGCAGCTACCAGCCCAGTTGTACCATCCCCAATATAATTATCCCTGGCAAAGTGGTCCACAGTAGGATCATCCCCACGGAGTCTCCAGCAAAATCCCCAACGGGTTCCCAGCTAAGATTCTTCCCACTGAATCAGAAGCTCCAATAGATCCCCCAGTGAGATCAAATGGGTCAGAATACTCCCCAGCTGAGTTCTCAGCCAAAACGATCCCCACTGAGTCATTATCCTTAGCAAAGTTATCCGACGGACACAGTCCCCACAGGAGACCATTAGGAGTCACAAGTTCACTCCCTAGCATAGTGCAGATACCAAGCGTGGTAGCATAATCATCATATCACGTACATGCATACACACGAATCATGAACACAGTATACATGCATCAAACCACCTCTACCATGTTCGTCTTCGATTGAAGGGGTCATCTCGAGAAGAGATCCTTCCCAATCCAGGGGCACCCTCAGAGTCATAGCGCGCAAATCAGAACTCTACTTCTCCAAACCTCAGGTATGAAAAATTTCTATAATTATCAGAATTTTTCATTCAAGCCAATATAATCCCGAGAAAGGTATTTCTTGCCTTTAACAGGTATCTGGGGGCAAGACAATCTTACATCAACATGACGGGAACTCCACCACATGGAGAATCAACTTATTACTCGGTGCTCCACCACACGGAGAAGAACACTTATTTCAATCCTGTCGTCACATGGGTAGGAAAGAAATGCCTACTGAGGAGTTTCTTGCCTTTAATAGGTGTGAGCGGATGATGTTTTTGATGGAACGCGAGACTCCCTTTCGGAAGGGGTGCCTCGATTTCGGGTGGACCCCTCCCTCGCGTGGAGTTTTTAGAATGGAAATCCGTTTTTATAAAATTAGATTATTTCATAAAAGAACCGAGACCTAAGTCTCGATGAATATTGTAGGAGTCGCCACCCGGCTCAGCTCAACCGGGAAATTTATAACCTTTTAGGCGCTTTTCCACATTAGGATTGACCCCTGGCGTTGCTCCAATCCACACCAAATTGCTTCTTTTCTCCTTAAGTTGGGGTTGAGAAGTTTGGTCCAAAAAATCTCTAAATGCTTGGGGATCCTAGGGTTTCTAGTCTGAAATTTAGTTTGTTTGAAGTGTCGGATTGTTAACTTAGGGGTTTCTAACAAATTTTTAATCCTATCTTTGAGAATTAAAAGAAAAAAAAAAGAAGAGGAAAAGAAGTTGGATATGGTTTTCTTTTTCTTCTTTTCCTTGTCTCTTTCTCCCTTCTTCTCTCTAAGATTTCAGAATCCCAAAAGCCAGCCCCTTTCCTTCTCTCTTTCCTCCCTTTTATGCATGATTGCTGATTTTCTCTTCAACAAAATCCGGGCCAATTAATTGCCTAATCTTTTCCCTCTTCTTTCTTATGTCATGGGCATGGTGTTCTGCACCTGCTTCGATCTTACAGTCGTACGACTGTAACGACAGTCGCACGACTGTAAATTATAGTCGTGTGACACCTGTATTTTTTTTGTTGACAGAGTAAAATTCCGGTGCTTATAGCTACCCCTCGCGTAATCAAATTCACCACCCGATCTTGGTCTGGAATAGTTGAGGTGATGAATTTAAGAGCGCGAATCAAAGCACCGCAGACACAGGAAATAAAACATGTAACTGAGTTGTTGAAGCTTCACTGCTGTGATGACGCGTTAAGTTGATTGGATGAAATAAGCCGATACCGGGTTTAAGTTACCTGAGGCAAGGAAAATGAAGTGCGGGATTTGAATTGGCTTCAAAGATCTAGGATATTGCTTGAATCGATCTTCAAGAATCCGAAATCTAACTTGGGCGATTTTTAAGGATTAAGAATCAGGCTTGAAGAGGTTTCAAGGATCCAAAATCATGCTTGAGGAGGTTTGTCAAGGATCATGAATCAGGCTTGAAGAAGTTCAAGGATTCAAAATCAAGCTTGATAGGGTTTTGTCAAGGATCATGAATCAGGCTTGAAGGAGTTCAAGGATCCAAAATCATGCTTGAGGAGGTTTGCAAGAATCATGAATCAGGCTTGAAAGAGTTCAAGGATTCAAAATCAAGTTTGAGAGAGTTTGGTCAAGGTTCATGAATCAGGCTTGAAGATGTTTCAAGGATCCAAAATCACGCTTGAGATGAGGTATGGTCAAGGATCATGAATCAGGCTAGAAGATGTTTCAAGGATCCAAAATCACGCTTGAGAAGAGGTATGGTCAAGGATCATGAATCAGGCTTGAAGATGTTTCAAGGATCCAAAATCACGCTTGAGAGATTTGCAAGGATTAAGAATCTAGCTTAAAGGTGTTCAAGGATTCGAAATCTAGCTTGGATGAAATAAGGGGTTTGATTTAGAATTAAGCCGATACCGGGTCTAGGTTACCCGAGGCAAATCTGCTGAAATTTTGAGGATTTGAAATCTTGCTGGACTTGGATGGACTCGAAATAATGAAATAAGAGGTTCAAGGATTTGAAACCATGCTTGAATGTAATGGAGTTCAAGGGCTCAAAATCTGGCTTGAATGAAATACGGAGTTCAAGGATTTAAAACCATGCTTGAACGTAATGGAATTCAAGAGTTCGAAATCTGGCTTGAATGAAATAAGGGGTTCAAGGATTTGAAACCATGCTTGAACGTAATGGAGTTCAAGGGCTCGAAATCTGGCTTGAATGAAATAAGAAGATAGCTTTAGGAATGATAATTTTGATGTTGGCTCGAGGATGAGTATTTATCCCTTAATCGAAAATTTTGGAAACAAAAATTTTTGCCCCTTCGATCAAGGATAAATACGGCTTGATTGTTCTGCCCCTTGGAGACTTGATATGTTGAGATTTGGGTTTGCATGGATCCTTCTCTTATTTTAAGGCCCAATAGATGCCCCGGCATTGTGCCATCTCTGCTTTGAGAGTAATCCTGGTTTGAAATAGTCCGATGATAATGGTGGATACCTGTGCTTGGGTTGGTTGTGATACATATATGCATGTATGTTTTGAACGCATGTATATGTTTCAATGTGTGCATGTACAAATAGACTTTAGAAAATGCATTTCGAGCCATTTGTTTAATCTTGACATTCCAGGTTCTCACTGGGGAAGATATGTTGTGCGATTGATCGTCCATAGTTGGAGAAACAAAATTTAGATGCGATGTAATTCTTGCGTTCCTGCCAGGGAAATATGATGGCTAATGAGGAAGTACGATGACTATTGGAGAGAAAGTGATGATGTTTTTGGTAACGATGTCGTTGATAAATAATGCAGAGGATCTTGTTGGGGATTAATGAAATGTTCTTGCTGGGAGAACGACGGAGAGGTTTTGCCTTCTCTGCCCCTAGGCTTCATGAATTCAGAAGTGCTCTAAATTTTGCCTGAGCCGCCCAAAGAGGGTTTTCAACCCAGCGAGCTGCTCTAACTTTTGCCTAAGGCGCCTTTTCGGTTTTCACCTTAGTGAGCTTTTCATATGCCCTAACTTTTGCCTAAACTGCCCAATATGGGTTTTAAGCTTAGCGAGCTGCTTTAATTTTTGCCTGAGGTGCCTTTTCAGTTTTCACCTCAGCGAGCTCTTTTCGTCTTTTTTTTAAGATGTTGTGGAATTAGAAGGAGACTTCCAAGTCACTACAGGTCGACGATAATAGGGAATTATTTGAAGCGGCGCGATGTCCACTTGCTCCGCTATCCCTCTGATGATGAGGTGATCGCGGAAAGTCTTGTAGGACTTGGTCACTCCATCACTGTTGCTGAAGCTCACAAGCGTATAGCCATATATGATGCACGATGTGAATTCAGTTTCAAGCAAACTTGGGATATTTAAATGAATAGGGCAAGGCATTCATTCATTCATTTATTGATAATGTTTTAACATAATGCACATTATATATGAAATGAAATTAAGGACAAGATGAGTATGGTATCCATCTCGACCGAACCCACAACTGCCACTAATTGGTCCTTACAGATTTTCCTACCGATGGTGCTCACCTCACCGTCCTAACTTTTGCATGGATTGCTTTCATGATTTTCAATCCATCGGACTTTTTTTTTATGGAAACCTGAGCCTGTCCCGATTGAAAGGGTTGACGACTTGGTCTCTATCTTTCTCGGTAGGACCACTTTGATCCTGCAGGTTGATGGCTACACTGTTTCCCTAATGTTACTCCTGTATTAGTTTAGTGTATTTGCGAGACGAATGGTAACATGCTAACTTAGTCTTTGTAGATAGATGCCATATTTGACAACACCTTTTTGATGTGCTTGTTAGCTGCTTGTACTATCCTACTGGCTTATGGGTGGTACGGAGGCGATGCATGGTGCCTCTCTCCTTTATTCTGGAATGATTGCACTATTGCCCCAGAACTCGCGTTCTGTCATCAGGGATGATATGGTGCGAAACATCATATGATACAGATGCATTCTGATTTCGGAACTTGAAACCATGTTTTTTTTACGGCTGCGGAACTTCCGCTTGGCTAGACTTGTCTTTCGGATTCTTTGTAATTCTGTATCCTGCAATCCTTTGTCAATCTCTATGTGTGCCGTCATAGGACTAGGGAAAGTCTTCACATGCTTTTAGGTATTTTGCATTTTTTCTTTTCTTTCTCTTATCAGTCGTGAGGTCTTTCAGGACAGATATCATTCTGGATGCTCATCTGCCCTTAGGTTCATTTCACGTAATGATATGTCATGTGTGCTAAAGATATTAAATGAATGTTTGTATGCATGCATAGTTCCGTCCAGGAAAATATCACACAAATAATTGAAATCAAATTACATAACATTAAAAGCCTTGTAGACTGTATTGTTCACAAAACAAGATAGAAAATAAAAACATAGACATCAAAATAATTAACATCCTCCACATATGGAGGGTCTTCTTTTGCTGCTGCATCGTCCACTTCGATTGGACTAGTCAAAGTTGGGCAGAGGATTGCTCTGGACATTGGGCTTCAAGGGTGGCTCCACGATTTTCCCATCAGCGATCAGTTGTCAAATAGCCCTCAGTAGTTGCTTGTAGTCATTTATGTGGTGCCCCACTGTCACGTGATAGGAACAGAATTTGCCTTTGTCTATCTCAACCGGCTTCTTGAATGGCTTCAGAGAACTCAAGAGACCACCGTTCCTGCATTTCGCAAAAATCTTGGCCAAAGAAAGGGTCTACGGGGATAGGCCTCGATTCTGTGAATTTTCGTCTTGATCACCTTGTTGTTGAAACACTACAGCAACTTCAGCTGGTTTATCCTCTGGAGATTGGTCACTTTTGTTTGTAAAGCCGAAACCGGATCCACTGCTTGATCCGGTGGCAGTTGTCGACTGATACCCCAGACCGTGCTTGAAGCTTCTGCTACCCTTTTGACTGGTCGCTTTTTCTTCCTCATCCCTCTCAACTTTCATGGCCATACTGTAGACCTCGCTGAGTTCATTGAAAGCATGGAACTTCATGTTGTCTTTGTAAACATCCCTACTGCCCTCAATCAGTTTCTGAATCAGTTCATCTTCATTGAGGTGATTCTTCAACAGGATCATCTTGTTTATCCACCTTTGATAATACTCATCAAAGGGTTCATTGAGCTTCTACTTGATCCTCTCTAGGTCATATAGCTTCACCTGGATCTTTATGTTGAAGCTATAATATTTGATGAAGGCCGCTGACAATGTTCCCCAATCCAACTGTACTTCCTCCATTAGGGAATTGTACCATTTCAAAGCTCCTTCTTCTAGTGTTGTTGGGAAGAAGTTGACCAACTGCTGTTTGGTAGTGCACACGATTAGCATTATACTGGCATAGAGGTTGATGTGAGCTTCTGGTTATCCGAGCCCTTTGTAAGAAGGAATTTTGTGGACTTGGAACCCCACACGGAATGTCTCAATGCCTTTGTTTATCATGGCATCCATATTGACGCCCCGCTTGGAACCCAAGCTGATATTGGCTCCGTTTTTTAGCTCAGCTAGCATCTCATCTAGCTCAGAGTATTTGGCCTTCATTTTCTGTTCCATAGCTGCCTCGATTTCCTGCAGCTTTTCTATACTGGCCGAAGCATTAGCCCCATGTTGAGAGGTCTCGCCTTCTTTTTCTTTACCGATTCCACCATTACCAGCTTCACCACTTTCCCTAACAATAGCCCTCAGTTCTTCCTTCAGCATATCCCGGAAGTCTTGGGATCGGAAGAAATCCTTCAGAACACTAGCAATGTTTGGCTTTTGATCAGCCATTGCTACTTCTTCCCCGGACTCTGTTGCGCTGCTTGATTCGACTGATCTTTCACTCTTACGTGCTCTTACAGTCTGGGATCTTGTTCTAGGATGCCCCAGCTTATTCTGCTTTAATGCACATAAAGAATGTTAGGGCTAAAAAGTGCATGGTTGGATGGTATGGATGATAATACTTGGATGATGCTTCGTGAATGTGGATGATAATGAATGTGACCTTTTTTATTCATTTTTTTATTTATTTATTTTTTATTTTGGACATTCCAAGTGCACCCAATGCTATGCAAAAGAACACGTGTGGACCACCACACGGACAGGGGTTCGGCGCTTTTGGAGCACCTAATGAATTTTGTGAAATGGTTGCGTGTGTACCGACACACAGACGGAGTTCGACACTTTGTAGGTCTATGAGATGATATGAAATGGTCTCATGGGACCATCTCTTGGATAGAGTTCTGATGCTTTTGAGCATATGAAATGAAATGATGTTGGAAGAAAGTCACGTGCCACAGGAGACACAGATAGAAGCTCGGCGTTCGGGGAACACCTTTCATGATTTGGGATGTTATGAAATGCCCCTACATACGTACTAATCTGGCACTCGGGGAGCGCCTTGAATAATGTAGTAATGTCATGAAGTAACCCGATGTGGATCACAGTGTTATATGATGTTTGTAATAAGTGAGCGTGATGTCATGAAATGCATTGTGTGGATTGTCACACGGAAATATTCCTAGGACCATTGTGGTCTCTTTTAAATGAGGTAATTTGGTGGAATGGAAGAATGCAATCTGGTACATTGGCAAAACATGGGTATTTTGGGATACCCGATATATGATGGAATGATATGATCATGGTGGGCTTCCTTGGAATGCCCCTAATTTAATTTAAGTGATATGTCATGAATGCTTATGACACACAAAAATGCAAATGGCTGTATAAAAATGTGGGTTAGGATGCATGACATACATAATAATGTTATATATGCTATGTGAAAAAAATGCTAATCACACAAATTTAATGTCATGGCTGAGAAAGAAACAGTTAACATGAATGGCAAATGGATGATTTAATTTTTCACACGAAAATAAAATGCAAATGGCTGCATAAAAATATGGGTTAGCATCACACAAAAAATGTTTTGTGAATGGTATGTCATGTGTATGGAAAATGGTGATTATGGTATGTTATGCACGCGTAGATAGCGATGGTGATGTGTCACGGGATGGCGAGAAACATATAGCACACAAAACGAATTCTTCCAACCTTATTTCTCCAAACGTGGTCAGTCTTAAAAATTCTAACCGAGTCCTAGGTGGAGTTCTCTTCGATCATCAACCGGGGATGATGAAGGCACGATTTTATTTTATTCACACAATTATTTTGGTATCCTAAGGGAATCCAACTAAGGCTGCCTATATGAGTTCGATCCAAGTCGGGTTAAAATCAAGGTTCCCATAGCAAAATATACTCCTCACTTCTCCCCACTCAAGGGTCTGAACGAAGGGATTCGTACGAGGCTGTGGTTATGTTTCGTATCCATGCCCCTAAGACCATGAGGAACAAAGGCGACACTTCAACAATCCACAGGGCTAAAATGGGATACTTAACCTAATGCACGCATGTCTAACTAAAAATGCAAAATGAAATACAAATCAAGAATCATCCAGCTTATTTTAATTAGACACTTTTCAGGGCTTTTCAAATTCTTTTAAGTTTTAAGAAAACTTTTGTAAGAAATCCCCAGTGGAGTCACCACTGTGAGTGGACGACGTTTTCGACGGAACGCGAGACTCCCTTTCGGAAGGGGCGCCTCGATTTCGGGCGGACCCCTCCCTCACGTGGGGTTTTTGGAATGGAAATCCGTTTTTATAAAATTAGATTATTTCATAAAAGAACCGAGACCTAAGTCTCGATGAATATTGTAGGAGTCGCCACCCGGCTCAGCTCAACCGGAAAATTTATAATGTAGCTGAACTGGACGAACGGCTGCTACACTATCCAGAGATCTAGGTCCGGACAAGTCCCTTATTTTGTGTCCAATTAAAATAAATATAGCCAATGTTCATAGACGGTATTTCAAATTCTAAAGTCAATTTTATTGCATTAAGTTAAACATACAGCGCGCATACAGATAAAGTAAAATAGTAAATTATTAAATTATTACAACCCAATCGAATGAAAAATAAAAACTCTCGTCCTCACTTTAACAACCGCCTAAAATACACGATTTATCTAAAAATTAAAATCGCCTAGGAGACACGAATAAATCTATTAAATACATCAAAAATAAAAATAAAAAAGCTGCAAAACAGAGAGTAAGCACAATTTACGACACGCCACAAATAGGACTCAAATAGGACAGAATTGGGAAATTAGAATTTGGGGGCATACATTTAGGGAGAAAACCGGATTGGCTTGGCTAGCCGGCCCGGTTAGACCTGGAAAACGTTTTGAAACATCCCTGTATTTTTGATTTTGTGAGAAAATCATTTTGAAAATGTTTTATTTCCCGATTTAATTTAATTTAACATATGAGGTGAGTCGGTTTTCAGGAGAGTCGGGTCTCCATCGTGGTATTGTTCTAATACAAATATACTGAAAATTAAATCTAGGGTCGTGAATGCACACAACAAAATTCATTTTTGATGATTTTCTGATTTTCTGAATTTTTAGGGATTTTTGGAAATTTTTATGGATTAAAATGGAAATTCTGATTCTGAACGGGCATTACAGTCATGCGATTGTCACTACGGTCGTACGACTGTAATTACAGTCGTGCGACTGTAAACCATTCAAACTCAGCATTTCGCCAAAATTATTTGAAATAAAACTGAAAGAAAACAGGTGCAAACCAAGAACACGCGTACTACTGTTCATCAAACTCAAGAACAGTCGCACGATTGTTCTTGATTCCCAGAAACAGAAAAAGCAAAAGTTGAACAAAAATGCATAAAATCACACCAATCACCCAGAAAACATGAAAAACAGAGGGGATAAAGAGTGGTAACCTTTAGGCGCTTGTCCATCGTAGGATTGACCCCCGGCGTCGCTCCAATCCACACCAAATTACTTCTTTTCTCCTTAAGTTGGGATTGAGAAGTTTGGTCCAAAAAATCTACAAATGCTTGGGGATCCTAGGGTTTCTAGTCTAAAATTTAGTTTGTTTGAAGCTTCGGATTATTAACTTAGGGGTTTCTAACAAATTTTTAATCCTATCTTTGAGAATTAAAAGAAAAAAAAAAAAAAGAGGAAAAGAAGTTAGATATGGTTTTCTTTTTCTTCTTTTCCTTGTCTATTTCTCCCTTCTTCTCTCTAAGATTTCAGAATCCCAAAAGCCAACCCCTTTCCTTCTCTTTTTCCTCCCTTTTATGTATGATTGCTGATTTTCTCTTCAACAAAATCCAGGCTAATTAATTGCCCAATCTTTTCCCTCTTCTTTCTTATGTCATGGGCATGGTGTTTTGTACCTGCTCCGATCGTATAGTCGTACGACTGTAATTTTTTAATTACAGTCGCACGACTATAAATTACAGTCGTGTGACACCTGAGTTTTTTTTTTGACGGAGTAAAATTCCAGCGCTTACAACAGGGATCTGTGGGTAAGACAATAACCATCCTTATACTGATTCTTCGCCACATAGAAGGGGCAGCACATCTCTCACTTCGACCTTGTCGCCACATAGACAGGGAAGAATGTCTGTTGACGAACTTCTCACCTTTAACAGGTATCTAGGGGCAGAACAACAGACCAATTCGTTTAACCTTTTTGCCATATAGGAGAGGAAGAACACCCATTTCAATCCTGTCGTCACATGGGCAGGAAAGAAATGTCTCTTGAGGAGTTTCTTGACTTTAACAGGGATATGGGGCAAGACAACAACCATCCTTATGCTGCTTCTTCGCCACATAGAAGGGACAGCACATCTCTCACTTCGACCTTGTCGCCACATAGACAAGGAAGAATGTCTGTTGACGAACTTCTCACCTTTAACAGGTATCTGGGGGCAGAACAATAGACCAATTCATTCAACCTCTTTATCACATGACAGAGGAAGAACACTCATTTCAATCCTGTCATCACAGAGGTAGGAACGAAATGCCTATTAAGGAGTTTCTTACCTTTAACAGGGATCTGGGGGCAAGACAACTACCAACCTCTTGCTATCTCTTTACCACATAGAAGGGACAGCACATCTCTCACTTCGACCTTGTCGCCACATAGACAGGGAAGAATGTCTGTTGACGAACTTCTCGCCTTTAAGGTATCTGGGGGCAGAACAACAGACTAATTTGTTCAACCTCTTCGCCACATAGGAGAGGAAGAACATCCATTTCAATCCTGTCATCACATGGGCAGGGAAGAAATGCCAATTGAAGTTTCTTGCCTTTAACAAGTATCTAGGGGCAAGACAATCTTATATCAATCTCACGGGAACTCCACCACATGGAGACAACAGCCAACCTCGTGCTACTTCTTCGCCACATAGAAGGGACAGTACATCATCTTCCATTTCAATCCTGTCGTCACATGGGCAGGCAAGAAATGCCAATTGAAGTTTCTTACCTTTAACAGGTATCTGGGGGTAAGACAATCTTATATCAATCTCACGGGAACTCCACCACACGGAGAAAACAATCAACTTCGTGCTGCTTCTTCATCACACAGAGGAAGACAGTACATCATCTCTTATTTCAACCTTGTCATCACATGGACAGGGAAGAAATATCTATTGAAGGATTCGCTTGCCTTTAACATGTATCTGGGGGCAAAGTGACTCAATCGTATTTATTCTTGATCGAGGGGGTAAAAATTTTTGTTTCCAAAACTATCAATCAAGAGATAAATACGCAGCTTGATATCAATATCATAGGAACTCCACCATATGGAGAAGAACTCTAAATTCGTGCTGCCACTCCATCACAAAGGAGGGACATTAAGTTTCATTCAGCCTTTTCGCCACAGTGAACCACCATCATAGGCATGCTCCACCAAAGTGAGCCAACATCACGGTCGACTTGGAACCACGGCTGGCACCTCCAGCAAGGAATTCCAGGTACATTTCCTTTTCCTTCCTCATCGTGCTCCCTTCGCGAGACCAAACTCGATTTAGGCTCCACAGCCCATGATGATCTGACTTTGATCCCGCGAGAGGCAGCCTGTGAGCACGGGCTTTTCCCGGTCTCGGTGATTAGAATCCCTTGATTACCGATGGACCGGACAAGCTTGAACGGGACTTGAAAGTAACCGGAATTCTACTTGGGGAAGCTCAAATGACCCAAGAACCTGGCTATCTACAATCCGAAACCCCCGAAAAGGTCTCCCGAGAGTATCTCTAGGGTTTAGGGTGCATGCCTGAGGTTTCACCTTTTCGCTCCAGCCTTCGCTAGAGCTGGGCGGCTCTAGACTAGAGCCGTATGACTCTAGTGCACACTAGAGCCGGCCGGCTCTAGTGGGCAGGACAGGTTGCCTTGCAAAGTCAGGCAAACTATCTTGCAGAGAGGAGGTATGGGCGGAAGGGGATTTTCAGACGGCAAATAAATAGAGAGAGAAAAGGAAAAAGAAAAGCAGAAAGAGAGAAAGAAAGAAGAAGAAGAGAGCCGGGAGAAAGAGCCAAAAAACAACTCCCTCAATACTCTCATCTAACCCTAAATTAATCCTCAATCATTAACAACATCACCAACAACCTCTACTCCTTGATTCGGGATTATTTCGGCTTGGTTTCGGATTGTTTCGGACAGTTGAAGGATTCGGCCGATTGAGTTCCCAGGATACATTCCAAGCTTTCAATCCATTCTTTGGACATTTAAAGTATCTGAACAACATCCAGGTAACTCTGAGAAACCCTAAAAACTTGTTTGCATTTGATTTTTTGTGCGTTTTTGTCATTTTTGCAGAAATCCAGAAAATGGTCTGCCCACCATAGCCGTACGGTTGTGTTCCTCAGGAACAGAGCCGGTCGGCTATGTTTCTGATGAACATAGCTGGCCGGCTCTAACCCAGAGCCGACCGACCCTGTTCCTCAGGGACAGATCCCCGATATGTCCCAATCGACCGAAACAGCCCGTTTTCCATTTTGATTTTTCTATTGGGATCATTTTCGGCCCGGAATCATTTTTATGTATTTGTATTTTGATTTTTTGACTATTGCATACTCAAATATCGGGGTTTTCAGTATTTCCTGGGGTTTATTTCCTGAGTTTTGGGGTCATTTCATCCGAACCAGATCCATGGTCTAGCATTTGCGGACCCCCGAATTCTACAAAATTCTCGAAAAATATTGGAAATAACTAAAGCAATATTTTTATAAATGTTTTTGGTATGTTTATTGCCTTTTAGACCGTAGATGGTATGTGCATTTAGGAACCCACACGAACAGAACCCCGAGTTCCGGGATAACCGACCCACAAAAATGGAATTTGCATGTAACCGAGCCAAATGGTTTTCCAAAATTGATTTTCCAGCATAAAAATCTGCAGGGCATTTCAAAACCGATTTCCAGATCTAACTGGTCCGACCGATCGGGTCGAACCGGTTACCCCCTAAATGCATGCTCCCTTATCCTAAAATCCCCATTCTGTCCTGATTTGAGTCCTGTTTGTGTTTATAATATAAACTGTGCTAACTAATCTGTTTTGCAGCATTTATTTTTACTTTTGCTGTATTTAATAGATTAATTCGTGTACTTAGGCGGTTGTATTTTTAGATTCTCGTGTACTCTAGGCGATTGTAAAGTGAGGATGAGAGTTTTTATATTTTATTCAATTTGGTTGTATAATCGGCCTCTATTATTCTTTTGTATATTCGTGTGAATGGTTTAATTTTCCACGATTTATTTTATGCATTCTTGCCTTAGCATCGGCTTAATAAAAATAAACAAATTGGGGTTAGAAAAGATTATAAATTGAATAAATATGGTTTTATAAATAATAAACGAATACAAGCTTGAGGTTAAGTAGGTAAGTTGTCCGAACCCTGAATCTCTGGATTAGGTACAGTAGTCTATGCTTGGTAAGGAGCTGTACTGAAATTTCCAGGATGAGCTGATCCGGGTGGCGACTCTGTCACTGATCTCGAGATTTAGGTTTCAAGGTCCTTAAGTTATAAAACGGGAAAAGGTTTTCTACAAAGGAATTTTCAAATTAAATCAATAGTTTTCCCAACTCAACATAAACAAAACCCGTTTTTCCAAAACATCAACTTTCTTCGGTTTTCTAAAAACCCCCAGCCCGCTTCGCCGCGCTTAATTTATTTTCTTCGAAAAGGTTTTCCGCTCACAACACCGTTTAAAATTTTCCTAGAATCCACCTATCGTGTCCAATTACCATTGATTGAAATAAAATCAATTTAATCAAGAGAGATAAAACTCACCAAATCCGTCTCTTCTAAAGACTGCTGCATAATCGACTCTTTGAGCGACCTCCAAAAGTCTGGTGCACGACCAACTATCGAGTGGGAACCCGTGCTAGCCAAAGAAACAGAGGAATGGAAGATTGATACTGAAATTTTTGCCAAAAGGGCTACTATATAGCTGAAATTTCCAGCTTTAAAATTAGGGTTAGGGCTGATTTTTATATTCTTAAGTGTGCCTTTTATAGACTCCTTATCTAATTGGGTTTTGACTAAGTTAATTAAACCTAATCCCACTAGGATTACAATTATATAAATAAACTTTAATTAAAAGTTCATACTATATAATTTAATCCTATTAGGCTGAATTTAATTACCCCTAAATTAAAATTAAATCACACTTAAGAAAATACAATACATGTATTTGAATTTCCTACTTAGGAAAATAATTTAATTAATTATTTACTTTATGTAATTCAATTAATTAATAAATTAATTAATCACATTATGTAAACTTATTAATTAAATTAAAACAACCCAATGTTAATTAATTACCTTGACACCGAATGTCAACTAATTAATTAGCTCATTCCTTCCAATGTACATTACATGTACCATTTCTATAAGTTCCGACTCAGTTGATCTATGTGCACGATTATATGGGTCTGTCTATGTTGGCAGTAGGCCTAAGGCCCATAGACTGTAAGTGGGTTCTAGCAAACCATTACAACCTCCAATTGAGACAGAGATGTATCAGTCTTTAGAAGACACTCACCCGTTAGTAATCTTATAGTGTCCTTTGCCAAATGACATCGATATGAATAAACAAGAGGCACGATGTCCATCATCCTCTTCTGTTGTTTATTATATTTCTTGATCTTGAGTTGACTGATTAATCAAATAAGCAACCGACTTATTTGGATATGGCTATATACTTATCAGTCCCACTCATCAAATGGCCAGTGATATCATCCCGGTGTTACCTGAGTGGCAATTCCATCACTTCATCATCAATATCAATATGTTCACCAGTCCACCTAATCACACACATATTTAGTATCCTTTTGTAGACCTGTTAGGTGTATGTCAAGGTGAACCGCATTCCATATTGATACTATAATGAAATCTAGTCTGAGGACAAAAGAGACCTACTCAAGAAAGACCTATGACGTGATAACTATGTGGCTTTCTTATGTGGATCGATCTAGTCCCACGTCAATGACATGTACCTATATTCATGACTGACTATACAAGTACTATGGCTAGTTAAGAACTACCATACAATCATTGAATATACAAGTCTGTGATTCTATTCGTTCCCATGATTAGAATAGACTTGGGATATGTTTTATGATTATCAATCAATGGATACTCTATTCATGTTGTAGTATAAGATATAAATGGAATAGATTAGATGCCTTTATTAAAGTGACACAAATAATGTATACATACAAAGAGTCTTAATGTATAATACAAAATACAAGAATCCAATGCCCTAAGAACTAGGGCACACCAACAATCTCCTACTTGCACTAGTTTCAAGCAGGCATTGCCCTAATTCCTATAGATCTGGTATGACCATGATGTGTCTACGGCAGTGCCTTGGTCAATGGATCAGCGACATTATTCTTGGTGTCAACCCTCTGCAATGATATGTCACTTCTGTTCATGATCTCCCGAATAAGGTAAAACTTTCTGAGCACGTGTTTGGATCTCTTATATGACTAGGGCTCCTTAGCTTGTGCGTTGGCCCCGTTGTTGTCAAAGAAAACATCAACTAAGTCCAGGATAGTGGATACTGCTCCCAACTCAGTTATGAACTTCTTGATCCAAATGGCTTCCTTTGCTGCTTCGCATGTAGCGATGTACTCAGCTTCTGTTGTAGAGTTAGCAATAGTGGCCAGCTTTGACGAGCTCCAACTAATGGCTCCACCATTTAGGAGAAAAACATAACCAGACTGTGACTAGTTTTCGTCCTCATCGGTCTCAAAGCTTGCATCAGTGTAACATGACACTACCAGCTCATCTTGACCTTCATACACTAAGAAAGCATCCTTAGTCCAGTTAAGGTACTTTAGGATTTCCTTGACTGCCTTTTAGTGTTCCTCACTGGGATTTGACTGGTGTCGGTTAGTTATACGTAGTACAAAAGCGACATCAGGCCTCGTACACAACATGGAGTACATGATAGATCCTATAGTAGATGCATAAGGGATCTTTTCTATGCTCTCCTAGTCCTTCTTTGTTTTAGGACCATCTTTCTTACTCAGCTTCAACCCATGGTGCATAGGCAAGAATCCTTTCTTTACCTTATCCATACTAAATTTTTTCAGAACCTTGTCAATGTACATGGCTTAACTTAGGCCTAGAAGCCGATTGGATCTATCTCTGTAGATCTTGATCCCTAAGACCATCTCAGCTTTGCCTAGGTCCTTTATTGCAAAGCACTTACTCAACCACTGCTTAACCCCTTGTAGTGTTGGTATGTCACCTCCAATGATAAGGATGTCATCAACATACAGCACTAGGAAGGTGGAAACGCTCCCACTAACCATCTTATACACACAGGGCTCATCAAAATTTTGTGTAAAGCCATAATTTGTAATGGCCTTATTAAATCTCTGATTCTAAGACCTAGATGCGTGCTTCAATCCATAAATGGATCTTTGAAGCATGTATACCCTGTTAGGATACTTTGGATCGATAAAACCCTTAGGTTGTGTCATGTACACCTCCTCGAGTAGCTTTCCATTAAGGAAAGCAGTCTTAACATCTATCTATCATATCTCATAATCATACCATGCAGCTATAGCCAGTAATATCCTAATGGATTTAAGCATGGCAACTGGTGAAAAGGTTTCATTATAGTTAATTCCTTGAACTTGCCTGAGTCCTTTTGCCACCAATCACCCCTTGAAGGTGTTATCGGCTTTTAACTTGAAACACCACTTGCAACCTATCACCATAGCACCTGAAGGTGGATCCACTAAGTTCCATACATGATTATCATGCATAGCTTACATTTCAGCCTCCATGGCTTTGTGCCATTGATCTGAGTGTGGGCTTTCAATAGCCTCCTGATAGGTATTGGGTTCCTTTTGGTCAATGACCATAAGGTCCCCATCATCAGTCACAAGAAAATCGTACCTCTTTAGCTGATGATTTATCCTACCAGACCTTCTAAGCTCCTGTGTAACCAGTTCTGCTTCCTCAATTTCTTGAGTAGTCAGATTGATTCCTGAAGCATCCTCAGCAGTAGCTGCAAAAGCCTATGGGTCTTGAACTTCAGAAAGTTCAAACATTACTCCCACTGTCTCTCTTGGAAAGGAATTCCTTCTCCAAAAAGACTGCATTCCTGGCTATGAAAACTTTGTTTTCTACTGGATCATAGAATTTCCTTAAGGTAACCCACAAACAGGCACTTAATAGATTTGGACTCAAGCTTGCCACTTGTCAATTTCTTGACATATGCATCACAGTCCTAAATCTTCAAGAAGGAAACATTGGGCTTTTGGCCTTTTCATAGTTCATATGGTGTTCCCTCAACTACCTTGCTTGGTGTATTATTAAGAATATAAGCAACTGTCTCTAAAGCATATCCCCAAAAGGAGACAGGGAATGTAGCATGACTCATCATCGAGAGGACCATGTCTAGCAAGGTCCTATTGCTCCTTTCCGACACTTCATTTCACTGGGGTGTACCAGGAGGAGTGTGTTAGGATACAATCCCACACTCTCTAAAAAATGAGTCAAACTCTTAGCTTAAATATTCGACCCCTCGGTCAGACCAAAGTGCTTTTATTTTCTTGCCAACTTGGTTTCTACTTCATTTTTAAAGTCCTTGAATCCTTTGAAGAGTCTCGGACTTATGCTTCATTAGATACATGTAACCATGTCTGCTGAAGCCATCCGTGAAGGTAACGAAGTACAAAAAACCAGATCTAGCACTAGTGCTCATTGGGCCATATACATTAGAATGTATCAACTCCAATAGCTCTGAGACCCTTTCAACAGTCTTGCTAAAAGGTGCCTTTATCATCTTGCCTCTTAAACAGGATTCGCATATGTCATAAGACTAGATGTCAAATGACCCTAGAACTCCACTAGAGTGAAGCTTAGCTATGCACTTCTCATTTATGTGGCCAAGTCGACAATGCCAGATGTAAGTAGGATTAATTTCATTTTGTTTAATCCTTTTAGTATTTATGTTAGAGATTGAACTTTTACGTTTTAGATCAAGGATATATAAGCCATTTTCAAGAAATGTTATTCCATAAATAATATTGCCACATTGCATAGAAATCCTACCATGTCTAATATTAAATATAAAACTAGAAATATCTAACAAAGAAACAGAAATAATATTCCTGCGCATCGCAAGTACAACATAAAAACTTGAAGCAGCAGTTTTACCCTTCAGTTGCTTCCTTAATTTGGACACGAGTTCTTCTAGTGCCCCTTCTCATGACACTCATGGCAGACATCATCAGGAGAAGCAACCCTTGCTTTAAGGTGGGCCCGAGATTGTTGGAGATTGTGCCCTAAGGCCAATATTGGATTATGTAATTTGACTTCTAAGATTAATCTAGTGTAGATTAATATTATCATTTATGTTTGTATGTTAGCATTTATGATAAGTATCCATGAATAAATCGTGTTATTCTAAATATCCCTAGTCGATTGTTATTATGGGAATAATAACAAACTAAGACTAGTGTGAGTGATAATGGATATTCATAAGATGAATATAGTGTATACAGATACAGATTATACTCACGGGTAATATGTTAGAGAACATGTTACTGGAGACCCACTATGAGATCAAGTTCATGGTCATGTGTCACAACTGATCTTGATTATAGTAGTGTCATTAGCTGATTCCTTTGACCTGAGGTCACCATTGATTCCGAGATGAACTCATGTTGTGCTTTGACGCAGTCAAACGCTGCTTGTAACAGAGTAGTTATAAAGGCTGTGATTGGGTACAATATGACTCATGCTTTGGGATGTGAGTGACAGATATGGGATTTTATCCCTCTCTATCAAGAGAGCGATATCACTGGGCCCCTCGATAAGTAAGACTGTTAAATGCATGGCCGTGCTCAAATAATTGATAGAGTATCAATTGATTTGTCTAAACAGTTTACTTTGAGATCGAGAAAACATATGATTAATTATATAAGATTGACAAGTATACCATGTCTTATGATTAATCATGATATCAAAGAGACAAAAGGGAATATGACATTCTATAAATAGGTATTGGATCATTCCAATCATATTAATTGGGTAGTCATAAAGGCTTGCTAGAGTCCGCTTATGACTTATAAGGATATTATGGTAATTTCCTTATTGCCAATTGATATGAACCTATGGGGTCACACACAAAGAGCAAAATGAAGTTCATCTTTTCGGGTATAAATTATTATTGGATAATAATTTATGAATGAGAAAGAGAATGAATATATATATAATGATATATATATTTATATATGTGTATAAATATTAATATGATTAATATTGCATAAAGTATGCTACATATTATAATTCAATTATATAGAGATATAATTAATTATAATATCAAATATACATATGTGTATGATGGAAAATGGAATTGATTTAATATTAATTGAGAATTAATATTAAATTGTGTGGGTTAATTTATAATTATAACTAATAAGGGTATTAAGTTATAATTATAATTAAGTTTAAAGGATATATAAAAGGAAGTTTTATAACCTAAAAACCCTAACCCTAGTCATTTTAACATAAGATGCAGATTTTCTGCAGCCTCCAAGGGGCCAGCCGAAATCTCCCCTTCTCCATCTTCCAAGGTTTTCGAAATTTTGGCCTTCTCTCGTTCGAAGAATCGTTCTTCAATCCCGGCGCTAGCACGCGGTGAATGAATTGCTCCGTGTGGATCAACCGTAGAGGGAAGCTACTTTGGTTCCTAATTGATTCAAAACCTACAAAGAATTAAGGTAATTCTTTAACCCTCCTTCCAATTCAATGCAATGTACATGGGTCCTTGGTGGGGATTAATCCTTTTATTTCCGCTGCGTTTTGTTTTGTGTGATTAATTCCCCAACACCATCGCCTTCTTAGCCTTAGCCTTGCCCTTTTAGGCCTTAGCTTTGGCCTTAGACTTATCCTTTCCCTTAGCATTGGGCATGTTGCCCTTGTTCACCAACTGAACTTCAGGAGTCTTCTTAAGAGACTGCTTAGTAAGCTTCAGCATGCCATGCAGCTCAACAACTAATTTATCCAACCCTTGCATATGGTAGGTCATGATAAACTGGTTGTAACACTCAGGAAGTGACCCAAGAATAAAGTCTACTGCCAAGTCCTACGGAACTGGCAAGCCGAGGCGGGCAAGTGTATCAATGTACCGTTTCAACTTTAGCACATGAGCGCTAGCAAAAGTCCCGGCTACCATTACAGTTGTGCAAAGTGCTTTGGTTGTCAGGTATCGTTCCTGACAAGCCTGACCTTGGAACATCTTTTTAAGCTGATCCATCATCTTATAAACATGCTGCTCCATGAATTGCTTCTGAAGATCAGAAGTAGGGGTGCACACGGTCGGTTAACCGGTCCATGTGGACTTTTGGTAACGGTTAACCGCTTGAACGGTTTTTCTATTTTACTAACCGTACACTGTCCACTAAATTCGGTTAACCATTATTCGGTTAACCATTAATTTTGGTCGGTTAACCATTCTTTTACGGTTAACCGTTTCCGAAATAAACATTATATTTTAAACTTCAAATTTTAAACTATAAATTTCAAATATCAAAAACAAACATGAAATTACAAACCATAGTCTTCACAATTGATTAAAAATGGTTTTACAACCATAAACTAAAGTAATTAAAATATTAACAAAAACAAAAACAAAAAAATCCTAAACACGGAATTTGTTTCTCAAAATCAAACATTATTGAAAGAAAAACTCCATATCCATTTCACAAAACCTTCATATTTCCTGCATATATAATTAAAACAATAATCAAAATTAAAGTTGATACAATGCTTTATAAAATAACAACCATATATATTCAACTACACATACATACCTAACATAAATCATAGTAAGCTCTCATTCATCAATGAGGATGAGATGA
Source organism: Euphorbia tirucalli (assembly GCA_039660915.1). Taxonomy (NCBI): domain Eukaryota; kingdom Viridiplantae; phylum Streptophyta; class Magnoliopsida; order Malpighiales; family Euphorbiaceae; genus Euphorbia; species Euphorbia tirucalli. Next base: position 23,816,743 of record CM077639.1, read on the forward strand.
TGATCATCCGTCACACAAGAAGATTCTGAAAATTAAGAAATAAATGTCAATAATTATAAACTATCACAAAGTTACATACGCAAATGGTAAAAAAAAAAATTAAATTAGGAAAAAAAATTAACGATACCTATTTGAGCTATCTCTTGTTCCAGTAAAATTTGATCGACATAATCATATGACTTGCTCGGATGTTTCACCCAATCTTGCCCACATATTAGAGCTTCCACAAACCGAGGAGTAAGAGAACTTCTGAATAAGTCAAGAACTCGGCCTCCAGCACTAAAAGCACTCTCAGAAGCAACAGTGGAAACTGGGATGGCTAAAACATCCTTAGCCATCATACCAAGAACTTGGTATTTAGTTGAATTCACTTTCCACCAATCAATATGTCAAATTTTGGATTTTCAGCCTCTAAATCTTCACTCAAGTACTTCTCCAGTTCTGTTTTTGTGTCTCCAAGCCCATGATACACCTTTTGTCTCTTAAACATCTTATCAATAAAGCTAGATGCATCATCAATTTTATCAATCACTAGGCTATCATCTTGAGTCATTCTAGTAGCTACTTCTTCTGGAACACTTTGTTCAATTTTTGATGTTGAATAAAATTCAAACAATGCATTTAGAACTGACTTCACATTATCTTTCAACAGCATAGCATCAAGAACATCATATGACTGATCAATAGTCCATTCAACATATTCCATCTTGTGCCTAGGATCAAGAACTACTGCAATGAACATCATTATATTCAAAGACTTCATATCACCCCAGTACTTGTCATATTTCTTCTGCATCTTAGAAGCAATCAACTTCAAACTCACATCTCTATTCTCACACATTGATTTAATCATCATTCCAAGACCATATATTTGTTTCATGTATTCATTACTAGTCTCATAAAGAGAGCCAGACAACTTCAATGTAGTCTTGTAAAACATTTTAAGAAAAGGCAACAAACATCTAACATAGTCCCAATCACTTAACATAGGTTTTTCTTGAACATCTTTAGCATATTTGGAATCTTCAAATGCTAACAACTCAAATGCTTTTTCAAATTTCAATGCACATTCTAACATCATATAAGTAGAATTCCACCTAGTCTCTACATCCAAGCACAAAAGTTTACTGATATCTAGTTTCTCTTGAATTGCACAGTTCTTAAATTTTGTAAACCTTGCAGGAGAAGATCTAACATATTTAATAGCAGAACGAATCCTTACAATAGAATCATTTGCTTCAGACAAACCATCTTTCACAATCAAATTCAAGATATGTGCAGAACATCTCATATGCAAGTATTCACCATTCAAAACACTACCCTTCCAACTATTTAATCTTCTTTTCAAGTAACTTACAGCCACATCATTTGCACTTGCATTATCCATAGTTATAGCAAAGACTTTTTCAATCTCCCATTCAAGTAAGCATCTCTCAATAGATTTACCAATCACTTCACCACTATGACCAGAAATGGGACAAAAGTTTATGATTCTTTTATTTAAAACCCAATCATCATCAATGAAATGAAGGGTGAGGCACATATAACTTAGATTTTGATTAGAAGTCCATGAATCAGTAGTAAGACAAACTCTTGAAGATAATTTATTTAAAAATTTCTGCAATTTCAGCTTCTCACTCTTATAGCAATTATACACATCTCTAGCTACTGTTGTACGTGAAGGAACTACAAACAATGGTTACAAAATACGACAAAATTCATGAAACCCTTGGTGTTCAACAAACTTAAAGGGTAACTCATCAAGCATTATCATCATAGCAAGATATTTTCTACATTCATCTTGATCAAATTTCCATGATGAAAGTGACTCTGAGCCAGAGTTGGAACTTGAACCTGGTTTAAAAGCTAAGGTTTATTGACCTTTACTCACATTAAGTGGATACTTCTTCCAATTTCTCAAATGATTACTCAAACAGCTAGTACCACTTGCACTTGGACAAGAAAGAGATTTCTTACAGTAGTTGCATATGGCTCTTCGTTTTTTAGGAACATCATAAGGAAGTTCTGTAAAATGCTCCCACACCCATGAAATTTTTCTCTTCCGTGTACTTGTTGCTTCTGGTCCTTCTGGAGGTGGAGGTTTAGCTGCATTTTCATTCCCAAATTCAGCAGCAGCAGCAGATGGAGACTCGGTTGGTTCCCCATTTATATGTTCAGCATTATCAGAAGTTGAATTATCACCAATACTTGACACCTGTATAATACAGGCTGTATTAGCAATAAGAAAGAAAGAAATAATGGAATAAACATTCATATTACAAACATGAATAGCGGAATTGAATTAGCACTAATTTTTCAAAAAAAACAGTATTGAGAATCATTCACAATTAGCAACAAATATTTGGATTAAGGACTTGCATACTGATTATTCCAAGAAATATAAGAGACTAGATCGAAACTATTATGCATTCAACAAGACTAAGTTTTCTCACAGCTAATCCAACTCTGCTAATTTAGCAAGCTGTTTGAGCAAATCTTGACAACGTGTAACATCAAAGAAGAAACACAACTTATCAGTTATTGAAAAACTAATTTCCACAATTTATTGATCAAAGCAGAGAGTGGAAATATTTGTTTGAGGATTACCCTTTTCATTTGCAAGCAGAAATATAAATGTGCCTGCAGCCAATTTTAATCAGCAGCAATAAAAAGCGTAATAGAAACAAACAACAAAATGCTTTAGCAATATCACAAATACATGTAATCTAGAGAGATGAGATAAAGAGTAGAGGAAAACTATATAACACATCTTTAGTAAACAAAATTTTAGGTACCGCTTTTATCTGTAATTAGAAAATTGGCACTAAAATTCTTGAGAAGGGAAAGGTTAATTTTTCTGCCATTGATCGAAAAGGTCAATTTTTTCAAATATAACATTGAAAAGTAAAATCAAAATCCAAAAATCCAAAAAGCAATTCCAACTAAATTGATTATGCAAGTAAGCAGAATTGACCCTTTGAACTCTTTCAAGAAAACATAAAATAGCAGTAATCAGAAATTATAAAAAAAATGTATGATTAAGATAAAACTAATTACTTACAGTTGGTGGCGGCGGCAGTGGCCGGATTTCCCCTGTTCTCGATCGGCCGCCTGTGTTTACCTTTCCTCTCCTTGTCATGGTTGTGCGTTGAATCAGGATTGACAGGGGCTGTAAACTTGAGATTTGAGAGAGAGGAAGAAGGATTAGGCTAGGGATTCAATGATTTGGGTTCGGATAGGAGGGAGAGACAAAATGGAATTAGGGATTTTGAGAATTTGAGAGAGAGAGGAGATGAGGCAGATTGAGAGATCGAGTGCAGTGAAGAGGGATAAAGGAAAATAATGTAAAATTACAAAAAAACCCAAATGTTTTATCTTTAATTCATTTAACCCATATATAAAAAAAATATATATATATATATTTCCAACGGTTGGTTAACCGAGTCCACATGGACTTTCGGTATAAAAACCGAAACCGAAACCGAAACCATGAAAATTGAAAAATAAAAACCGTACACTAGTCCATCGGTTTCGGTTAACCACATTTTCTATCCGGTTTCGGTTCGGTTTCATGGTTTTTCAGTTTTTCGGTTTTTTTTGTGCACCCCTAATCAGAAGCCATGGTACCCAGCATAAGGCACGAGACATCACGGTCGTCCCTCATGTGCCGGTTATATTACTCCACCATCACTGTGGTGACGCCTCAACCTCCGGGAGGGCCAATTGGTAAATAAGCATTCAGTACATACTCTTTGGATTATTGTCTAAGAACTATTTGCAAGTTCCTAGCCCAATCCAGGAAGTTAGTCCCTGAAAGTTTCTCCTTCTCCAGGAATGACCTAAGTGAGAGTGAATTGTTGGTTGTTGCAGCCATTTTAAATTGCTTATGTGAAAATGGGAAAAATCTACATGGAAGAAATCATTGCTCGAGTCATAAATAAAGGACTTTTGCGACTTCAAATTAATAATCCGATTTTAATTGTTTGTTGGTGATGTTAATTGGCTGATTTGACCAAGATCCGCAACTCCTCAATGATTGGCCAAACTAGGGCTTGCTAACCAATCATTGATTTGTTTGGTAGGACAACCTATCCAATCCCTCCACGAAGGACTCTTGGTTTGATGGGCTTATTGACACTTTACCCATATGTTCTTAGGGCCCGCTCTGAGTTAATGCTACCATGTTGAGTCAAACCAACATTCACATGTTAACTATACGTAATATCCTAACCCTCGACGGCCCACTGAATACTACAATGTACCTAGCTAGGGCATGGCGCACATTGCAGCATCAATGGGAGGAAGGGGTGTGAATGTGGGAAGCACTTTTAAACGACTTAATATTTTAATTTCCGGATTAAAATTAAGTGATACGGCTTAGCATGCATAATCACGGTTTATAATCTGGTGTTCCATACATCCATATTATATGACAAATGCAATAGCATACTTAATTAAAATAATGAGATCCTATGGGCCTTTAATTACAACCTAATGAAAAACTAGACAACCTATCTAATTCTCCATCGGGCCGAACTGCAATTCTCCTTGGGCTCCCACCATGGGCTTGTTCCATCTGGACCTTTCTTTATACTTGATGCAATTACAATAATTTTATAAAATAAAATAAATTCTAAAATTACATCAAAATAAAAGAAATGGCGTGCAAGCCATATTTCTCAAAAATTAATTACAACCGATAATAATCCAGGACCCATAGAACTCAACACAACATTTCAAACAAAGTACCTGTCATGCACATACATACTAATATAATGCATGATCAATGGCATTACAAATTATAAATATAAATGTTAAGCCAAGTTACTTAAGGTGAAATCGCCAATTTCAACAAATGTGACTAAGGCCCATAAAGGCCCAATGGATAACATCCATTAATGCAAAATTAACAATTTTACTCTCACTGGAATTTGGGTTGTCACAAATCCAAAATTTAGCTCTCCCAATTTTAACCAGCGCCATGATTTATTAGGCCAATTTTACAAAGTCCATATTCAATTTAATATGCAAAAAAATTAAATTAAATACGCATGCCAATGTAATAAATAATTTAAATACAAATTAATTAAAATAAAACATTTTAATTTAATTTGCATTACGGGCCCAGGATAAAAAAATACCTGCAAAATCCAAAACTAGACTCGAACCCTGCGCGTTGGCACTGCAGTCCTGGTGGGGCAGCAGCCCACTGCTGCCCACGGCAACAGATGGAATCGCAAATTACGATTTCATCTTTTGCCGAAAACCCAAATTCTAATAATTTTTTAAAATTAAAAAAAAAACTAGCCACAAAAAGAAAAACACAGCAAGCCATAAAAATAATTAGCAGCAGAAAATAAATCACAGTAGGAAAAAAAAGGATAAAACCAATCGGGAAAAATTATCAAAACCTCAAAAACCATTCTTGAAACCTATTCTTTCTTCAAGAACACAATCAAGAATAAATTCCAATTAATCTAATGGATAAAACCTAGGCTCTGATACCACTGTTGGGATTCGTCATCAAAAAATAACATGGCGCTGCAGAATTACCTCGTTTAAAATTTTCCTAGAATCCACCTATCGTGTCCAATTACCATTGATTGAAATAAAATCAATTAATCAAGAGAGATAAAACTCACCAAACACGTCTCTTCTAAAGACTGCTGCAGAATCGACTGTTTAAGCGACCTCCAAAATTCGGTGTACGACCAACTATCGAGCGGAAACCGGTGCTAGCCGAAGAAGCGGAGGAATGGAAGATTGATGCTGAAATTTTGGCCAAAGGGGCTACTATATGGCTCAAATTTCTAGCTTTAAAATTAGGGTTAGGGCTGATTTTTTTATTCTTAAGTCTTAAGTGTGCCTTTTATAGACTCCTTATCTATTTGGGTTTTGGCTAGGTTAATTAAATCCAATCCCACTAAGATTACAATTATATAAATAAATTTTAATTAAAAGTTCATACTATATAATTTAATCTCATTAGGTTGAATTTAATTACCCCTAAATTAAAATTAAATCACACTTAAGAAAATACAATATATATATTTTAATTTTCTACTTAGGAAAATAATTTAATTAATTATTTACTTTATATAATTCAATTAATTAATACATTAATTAATCACATTATTTAAACTTATTAATTAAATTAAAACAACCCAATGTTAATTAATTATCTTGACACCGAATTTCAATTAATTAATTAACCCATTCCTTCCAATGTACATTACATGTACAATTTTTATAAGTTCCGGCTCAGTTGATCTATATGCACGATCTTATGGGTCTGTTTTATGTTGGCACTAGGCCCAAAGCCCACAGACTGTAAGTGGATTCTAGCAAACCATTATATCACCAATTGAGACAGAGATGCAGCAATCTTTAGAAGAAACTCACCCGGTAGTAATCTCATAGTGTCCTTTGCCAAATGATATCCATATGAATAAACAAGAGGCCATCATCCTCTTCTGCTGTTTATTATATTTCTTAATCTTGAGTTAACTAATTAATCAAATAAGGAACCGGCTTATTTAGGTATGGCTATACACTTATCATTCCTACTCATCAAGTGGCCATACACTTATCATTCTCACTCATCAAATGGCCAGTGATATCATCTCGGTGTTTTCCAAGTAGCAATTCCATCACTTTATCATTAATATCAATATGTTCGCCAGTCTACCTAATCATACACGTATTTAGCATCCTTTTATAGACCTGTTAGGCGTATGTTAAAGTGAACCGGATTCCATATTGATACTATAATGAAATCTGGTCTGAGGACAAAAGAAACCTACTCAAGAAAGACTTATGATGGGACAACTATGTGGCTTTCTTGTGTGGGTCGATCCAGTCCTATATCAACGACATGTACTTATATTCATGACTAACTATACAAGTACTATGGCTAGTTAAGAACTACATACAGTCATCAAATATACAAGTTTGTGATTCTATTCGTTCCCACGATTAGAATAGACTTGGGGTATGTTTTATGATTATCAATCAATGGATACTCTATTCATGTTATAGCACAAGATATAGATGGAATAGATTAGATACCTTTATTAAAGTGACACAAATAATGTATACATACAAAGAGTCTTAATGTATAATACAAAATACAAGGATCTAATGCCCTAATAACTAGGGCACACCAACATGTAGAAGGGGTGAGAAATGTTATTATGTATGATAAGCCTCTATACATAAAGACACATGTTCATCAGGTTGGTCGAACAGCAAGAGCAGGGCAAACTGGGCGTTGTTTCACATTGTTGCATAAATATGAGGTATCACTATTTTATTCACATTAAATTGAATTTATTGTTTTCAATTTAGTGCTCATTTGGTTTAGCTTTTGATTTCTAGTGGTCAGTGAAATAGAACTTAATCACTAGATTTAGGTGTTTGCTTATCACTAAATTGTAGCTATGATTCTAAATCCTCTGTTGCCAGCTTTTAGCAAATACAGAGGTAGTCAGCTTCTTATCAAAAGATGAAAAATCTTTGCTTGCCAGTTGCCATATCATGAAGCTTGCTTTTAGATAATTGTGACGCAAAGTAGTGTTTTTTTTTTTTTAATTTAAAAACACTTAATACCGATATGTATTTTAATACTTAAATAGTTAAGAAATGAAATTATATCAAATGTGATCTATATATTTAATTTATATAGTTGCAAGATTTTATTAATTTCTTTGTACACTTGTTATGATCATGGAAAAAATTATTTATTTGAAAAAATAATTTCAACATGTTGTTTATAACTTTTTTGTTTTATTAATGTGTATAAAAATTAAATAATTTTTCATTGTCATAAAATTTCTTTATTATGAATGATGTAATATAATTGCAACTGTAAGGTTGAAGGGCCAAATGCTTTCCAATTACTTGTCTTCTTGTTGAAACCCATGCTTAAAATTATCATCGTAAGAAGTATCTATCATCTGAGCTGGTTCAATGATCTAATACTTGCTATAAGCAAATGTTGGGTAGGCTATAATAGGCTAGCCATAACTCAGCTAAAGAAAAAGGCTTTTTGGACATGGGCTTTTGCTATATCCAATTATAGATTGTAAATCAACTGCAAGTTATGGACATACACTCTTTAGGATTTAGGATATAATTAGGGGTGAGCAAAACCGAACCAATACCGAAAATCCAAACCGAACCGAACCGAACCGACTCAAACCAAACCGATCCATTTTATAATTTCGTTCGGTTTGGTTTTAAGTTATTAAGAAGTTTGGACTTCAGTTTGGTTTGGTTCGGTTCAAAACTGAAAAACCGAATAAGTGGTAAAATACTAAAATTAATATATAATAATTTTAGAGAATTTTAGACATTATATTCTTTTATAATTTCATATTGTGATTTTTGGATGGTAATTTATAGTTGTTAAAACTTGAGAGTTAAAAAAAAGTAGAGAATTTTAGTATTTTATTGTGATGTAATAGTATTATTTAGCATTACTGATTTTTTAAGTTAATTTTTTTGTATTTTAAACAAACTACTTATATAAAATTTTTATTTTGATTTTTTTTTAAAAGAAGTTGATGTTTTTGGTTCAACCTAGTCCAAACCGAACCGCACCGAACTAGTTCGGTTTGGACAGAACCGAACCAAAATTTAGTTTGGATCGAATTGGTTTATAAAATACAGTGTTTTTTTGATCAGTTTTTTCGGTTCGGTTTGGTTTTTGAACCGAACTGGTCCATGCTTACCCCTAGATATGGTTGAACAATTTGGAATACTTTCAATCTGAATGTAGTACTCGAATGGCAATACTGAATTATAGATGTTCTTGACTACCTAGCTAGGTATGCTTGCATGGTTGACTTGAATGCTTTTGCTTTTCGCCAACAAGGACATTGAAAAATAAAAAACATTATTCAACATTAAAGACATCCATCAGATTTCATTTATGAAACTTATCTACTAATTTCACTTTTTACAAGTAAGGTGTTTCAGGAAATTGCTACTGAAGGCTGAAACTGATTTTTGTCCACTTTACTCTATTCCTTCCAGTTCAATTGAGTCTCTTCGTAGTACTTATCTAGCAGGTAATTTTTTGGTTTTCCTTGCTTAACATGATACCATCATTTCATTGGTTAATAACTGCTTTGGGTTGGGTACAATTACAATTACATTGATAATTATTCACTTAAGATTATTTATCCAGAATATTTTTTTGTCAAACTTATATTTCATAAATTTAACCTCTTCTATAGTCATTCACTATTTGTACCTTGATTTCTTCTACACCTGTATTAAAGGAATATCTTAGGTCATAGGTGTATAACCTAATATCTCACTGTGACCATTTTAGATTTAACGCTTTCCCACTTATATAAAGCCAATCCTATCTATTGATGTGGGAATTCTTTATGCTCCATGTGGCTTTTAACTTGTATTTGTCTGTTAACAGCTTCATTACTGCAATCATTGCAGCATGTATGCCCTTACTTGATCTGTTGTTTTCTGTTTCTTGGAAGCCAGAAATATTAGAAGATTGTTGCATCATTACTTATTTTTGTGGAAAGAAAACTTGCTTTATGTTCTTTTTTTTTCTGATTTCTATTCAGATCTAATTTTACAAGATTGCTTGGTTGTCAACAATTTACGCATTGCTTCAAACTATTACACCGACAGTTACAGTAAGATTTGGGGAAAAAATTTTGTGATACACTTGCCTATTGGGCCAAGCCAGTAATAGGAGTAAGCACTTACCAACTCGAATTTTCTACTTTAGCATTTTTCATCATATAATTGGTAGTTGTTAAATTACCTTTCCATGAATCCAACTGTGTTTTCTACTGACTTTTTATGCACTATAAGCTGTAATGGCTTCATGATTGGTAATATATGCATACTTAGGCTTTTCTGATGTGTATCTATTTAAATATTTAGGTACATGATGAAACAAATGGAGATGAACAAGTACAATCAGAATGAAGCATGAAAGGTATTTGTGTATAGGATGTAGATGATTTGGACATCTTTCATGAAACTCTTAGAACTTTTGGGCAATACTATTGTAAACAATAGATTGTTTTGGTTAGATATTTGGTTGAATGCAATCCTTGACAATGGATTATGTTTTCAACTTCTTTATATATATGGAATTGAGTATCTTCTAGCTATTATATGTAATTTTTAGTTTATGTTTTGGATATTTGGTTTTCGTTTTTTGTTATGTAATTAATTAAAATTTAGTTTCAATTTTGGATGGAATATGTATAAAAGGGATTATAATATATATATACTTATATAGAAAATGGTATATATGTATTACCTTATGAACTATTGTTGTATTAGCTATCGAAAATGGTTACCATGTGTTGCATTAGCTAAAAAAAATGCAAAAATTGTTGCAACAAGTGAAACAACCATTGCAATAGAGTTATTGCAATGGTTGGAAATTTTGATAGTTTATCGTTGCATCAGAGATATTTAAGTGTTGCAATAGGTCTAATGCAATAGTTAAAAAAAATAATAGTAAACTGTTGCATTAGACCTAAAGCAACACGATTATTGGCAACATGTGGGTCTGAGCTAATGTAACAGTTAAATGCCCTATTGCAACTGTTACAACACCTAGTGCAACAGTTAAACAATGTTGCAATTGGCCGTTTATTTAGTAGTGATTTGTCGTGATTCATCTAGTTCTTTTGTGACAACAAGACATGATTCTCTTTTTTGTTATTTGGGCCCTTTTATAGCTAAAGCCATATCATTCAAAGAGGCATTAGCTTGGCGGAAAAATGCAGGATTTACACATCTTCACATGGAAACCAATTGCCAATCCATGCGTTATCGCCTCCTACTTATTAACACATCTCCTCTTGGCTTGATTATTAAGGATTGTATTGCACTCGGTGTTTCTATTAGTAGTTGCTCTTTTACCGTTGTAAGAATATCATGTAATGATCTTGCTCATGTTCTAGCTAGAGCCTATGTTGTTTCTAGAGGAGTTAGTTTTACTTCTCATCCCCATGTATTCAACCAGTTGCTATAATGAAAAGGATCCCATCTAAAAAAAACACATGTAAAATTCTTAAAGATCATATTTATAATGTTAAATATAAGACATGATAAGATCATAATGTTAAAGATCATATTTATAATCTATAAGACGCATTTCAAAGAACGATCACGATATAAAATTATGTTTATAGAAAAACTAAGGAGGATTAAAGAGTTTTAATCATGACTAAGTTTCGAGCAAAAGTAAGAAAGGTTAAGAAGTTTTAATTATAACTAAGTTTACACCAAGATTATTTTAATTTGGCTAAAAAAAACTAATATTAAGAGCGAAATGAATCAATTGTGAATAATTGGATGAATTGACAATCATGCCCTCAAATCTTAATTGCCACTGTGGACGTAGCAGAGGGCAAAGGGGAGAAGTTATGACACCGCTCGCGCTTTTCTCCTCTGCCCACCAAAAAGAAAGAAGAATTTTACCAAACAGACCATATAAAGCATCTCCCTCTTTTCCTTCCTCACTATCATCAACACATATAAATAAAAAGTCTACACTCAATTCCTCCTCTCTCTCTCTCTCTCTCACACACACACACACACACACACAAACACATTAGGGTTTCTCCTTCACCCCATTCCAACCAAATCTCTTCTGTATCAGAATCCCTGATTGGGCCAATTTTCTCTTTGGTTCTAACCGCAATTGCTCGATTCTTTATGTAAATTCTTTGGTTGCAGATTGTGCATTTTCTTTGGATTCTCTTACGCGAAACGCCAGCTCTTAATTCACCTTGCTCTTCATTTTTAAGGGTTTTTTCTTTTCCTTTCTTGCCGTCAGATGCAGATGATTATTACCCGATCCGGTGCCGCGTGATCGCGACCTCGGATTTCATCGGGGCGGTTTAGTTCTTGTATGGAAACTCGGAGCCGGAAGCGGGCGGAGGCCTCCTCAACAGCCCCTTCATCTTCCTCCTCCGGTCCCACCACTCGTGCTCAAAAGCGTTCCCGTCTCTCTGCTGCCACTGCTACTTCTTCTTCCACCTCCACCACTGCCACCGTCACTGCCCCCTCAGTTCCTAACACCCGTTCTCGCGCTACTCGCTCTCATCCTGCACCTATGGACCCTAGTATACCCGTTGAATCATCATCTCGTTCTCGCCGTAACAAGAACGAATCTTCTGATAAAGGAAAGGAGAAGGAGCACGATGTTAGGGTTCGAGAGAATAGGGAGATTAGAGATAGAGAGAGGGATAGCTTTGGGTTAAATATGGAATCCGGAAATAATGACCCTAATGATGAAGATGATAATGATAGTGAAGGTGGTGGCATCGGCACTTTCCATCAGAATTTAACTTCGGCCAGCAGTGCTCTGCAAGGCCTATTGCGTAAGCTTGGGGCTGGGCTTGATGATCTGCTACCATCGTCGGGGATGCCATCTGCTTCATCATCGCACCAATCTGGGAGGTTGAAGAAGATTTTATCAGGATTGCGAGCTGATGGAGAGGAAGGGAAGCAAGTGGAGGCTTTAACTCAGCTCTGTGAGATGCTATCAATTGGAACAGAGGAGTCATTGAGTACTTTTTCTGTGGATTCTTTTGTACCTGTACTGGTTGGGTTGCTGAACCACGAGAGTAATCCGGACATAATGCTTCTTGCTGCTAGGGCAATTACGCATTTATGTGATGTGTTGCCTTCATCTTGTGCAGCTGTTGTGCATTATGGTGCTGTTTCCTGCTTTGTTGCAAGGTTGCTTACCATTGAATACATGGACTTGGCTGAACAGGTTGGTCTTTTGGATGCTCATAATAAGTTTGATTCTAAGAATGACTGTTTGCTTGCTGCGTTCTTGTTTTAATTGTCACAAGATGCACTCATTGTGTTTGTATACAGTTTGGTCACTATATCTGCTTGCTCTGGTTAGTTTCAATTCTATATATGCAGTTGGAAATCTGTTACAGTTGATGCATATCGGTTGGTTACTGAAATTTGTTTTTTGACGATAAAACAGTCCCTGCAAGCACTTAAAAAGATATCTCAGGAGCATCCCACTGCATGTTTACGAGCTGGTGCTCTTATGGCAGTGCTTTCTTATCTGGATTTCTTCTCCACTGGAGTCCAGGTAACTGACATGTGATTTTTCTATTAGTTTTTTTGGTTTAAGCTTTACGTCTTTATTTCTATGAGCATTTTTTAAGTTACATCTTCTTTATATGGTATCAGCGGGTAGCTTTATCTACTGCTGCAAATATGTGCAAGAAACTCCCTTCAGATGCGGCTGACTTTGTGATGGAAGCAGTTCCTCTGTTGACAAATCTTCTTCAGTACCATGATGCAAAGGTATGCTTGGTGGCTTCTCCCACATAGAACCAACAGGATTCTTTCAAGCGTCCTCACAAGTCTTTAATAATGATTGTAGGTATTAGAACATGCTTCTGTTTGTTTGACCCGAATTTCTGAAGCATTTGCTTCATCTCCGGACAAATTGGATGAACTTTGTAATCATGGATTGGTCACACAAGCTGCCTCTCTTATTTCAACCAGTAATGCTGGAGGTGGACAGGCATCGCTGAGCCCACCTACGTATACGGTAAAAGCAGTGTGTGCGTTGAATTCTGATACAATTTATTTTATTTGGTATTCTAACTTGAGGCTTGCAGGGTTTAATTCGACTTCTATCCACTTTTGCTAGTGGATCCCCTCTTGGAGCCAAAACCTTGCTTCTCCTTGGAATAAGTGGGATTCTTAAAGATATATTGTCAGGTTCTGGTGTTTCAGCAAACTCCTCAGTTCCTCCAGCTCTAAGTAGACCGGCAGAGCAGGTGGTTCCTGCTTCTTTTTATTGGAAATTAGACTAGTTTGAGAAACTTACATGGAAGTGAGATATATAATGCACCATTGAATCTTCTTCATAATTTGTGTACCTTGCATGATGAAAGCACGTGTCTTCTTAATTTTGTTTATTTTTTAAACCGACCATTCAGAACTCAATTTTCAAGCTTTGCCTGCAGTTAAACATTTATAAACCTTTCTGAACCCAGGCGCACCTCTAGCATTCTTATCATATGTAATCTTTGTTTCTCTCTCTCTCTCTCTATCTATCTAGCCCTAGCCTCACCATAGCCTGATTTCACCTCTATATATGTAATTGATGTTGTAACTTCATATGTATTTGGTGGAAACTATGAACAATTATTACGAGATTAGTAATTTTGCAGCCTTGCAATTTGTTCTTATTCTTTCCTTTATTTTCATTGCTTAGATTTTTGAGATTGTCAACCTAGCAAATGAACTTCTTCCCCCACTTCCACAAGGAACAATCTCTCTTCCTGCCAGCTCTAATATGTTTATGAAAGGACCTCTGGTAAAGAAATCACCTTCAAGCAGTAGTGGGAAACAAGATGATCTAAATGGAAATATCCCTGAGGTTTCAGCCCGAGAAAAATTGTTAAAGGATCAGCCGGAGCTTTTACAGCAGTTTGGAATGGATCTTCTGCCTGTTCTGATACAGGTTAGTTTGCAGTGGTTTAGCATTTATCAAGGGTTTTTCTCTCTTAGTAGATAACAATAACAGTTTTTTCCAAGCAGATATATGGTTCAAGTGTAAACAGTCCTGTTCGCCACAAATGTCTTTCAGTTATTGGAAAGTTGATGTATTTCAGCAGCGCTGAGATGATCCAATCCTTATTGAGTGTCACAAATCTATCTAGGTAACTAGTCCAACACATGCATGAATTCTTGTTATGTTCTGGTTGTGCATAGTACAGTAATTTATGTGTATTATTTGTTCCCATAGTTTCTTAGCTGGTGTTTTAGCATGGAAAGATCCTCATGTCTTGGTACCAGCCCTTCAAATTGCTGAAATTCTTATGGAAAAGCTTCCTGGAACTTTTGCCAAGATGTTTATCAGAGAGGGTGTGGTTCATGCTGTAGATCAACTTATCTCAGCTGGAAATCCAAATGTCACTCCTTCCCAAGCATCTTCTGCCGAGAAGGATAATGATTATGTATCTGGAACATCATCTCGTTCTAGGCGTTATAGACGTCGCAGTGGTAACTTCAATTCTGAAGGAAATTTATCAGAGGAATCCAAGAATCCTATTCCATCAACTGTTGGATCACCTCCAAATTCTATTGAAATCCCAACAGTTAATTCCAATCTTCGTGTGGCAGTCAGTGCATGTGCTAAGGCTTTTAAAGTCAAGTATTTTCCATCGGATCCTGGGTCTGCTGAAGTTGGAGTCACTGATGATCTCTTGCAATTAAAAAATCTTTGCATGAAGTTGAATGCTGGTGTTGATGACCAAAAGACTAAAGCGAAAGGCAAATCCAAAACTTCTGATGCCCGTAACTTTGAAAGCTCTGCTAGTAAAGAAGAGTATTTGATTGGGGTGATTTCTGAGATACTGGCTGAACTAAAAAAAGGGGATGGTGTATCCACTTTTGAGTTTATTGGGAGTGGGGTTGTAGCAGCCTTGTTGAATTATTTTTCTTGTGGTTACTTCTCCAAGGAGAGAATTTCAGAAGCTAACCTATCCAAGCTTCGTCAACAAGCGCTTAAAAGATTTAAGTTGTTTATTTCTATTGCCCTTCCTTCAAATATTGATGAAGGGAATGCTGCTTCCATGTCTGTCTTGGTTCAGAAGCTGCAAAATGCTCTTTCATCACTGGAACGATTTCCTGTTGTCTTGAGCCATTCATCTCGATCATCCACTGGAAGTGCCCGACTCTCATCTGGGCTTAGTGCTTTGTCTCAGCCGTTTAAGTTACGTCTCTGTAGAGCCCAGGGAGAAAAATCTCTCCGTGATTATTCTTCGAATGTAGTCCTCATTGATCCGTTAGCAAGTTTAGCAGCAGTTGAAGAGTTCCTTTGGCCTCGAGTTCAGCGTGGTGAATCTGGTCAGAAGCCCTCGGCATCTGTGGGTAATTCTGAATCTGGTACCACACCCACTGGAGCTGGTGCATCTTCTCCTTCTACTTCCACTCCCT
This sequence comes from Euphorbia tirucalli, assembly GCA_039660915.1. Taxonomy (NCBI): domain Eukaryota; kingdom Viridiplantae; phylum Streptophyta; class Magnoliopsida; order Malpighiales; family Euphorbiaceae; genus Euphorbia; species Euphorbia tirucalli. Next base: position 23,832,724 of record CM077639.1, read on the forward strand.
CGGCCACTCGTCGTCATTCTTCAAGATCAAGATCATCTGTTAACATTGGAGATTCAAATAGGAAGGAACCATTGCAGGAGAAAAGCACTACAAGCTCATCAAAGGGAAAGGGGAAAGCTGTTTTTAAGCCTGCGCTAGAGGAGTCAAAAGGACCACAAACTAGAAATGCGACTCGTAGAAGAGCTGCTGTTGATAAAGATGCACAAATGAAATCAGGGGATTCTAGTTCTGAGGTATGGTATATTACTGTATGCAAGCATGTTTATAATCATTTAAAATTTTTACTTGACTTTACCAGTTCTATAACTTCAGGTGGCTCTAGCACTGTAGATATCCTTACCTTTAATCTGTTTAGTTCAATCGAAGTGCCTAATAACTGGAAAACTGTTGTTCTGCCAATTTTTTTCTTAAGAAATGGGAAGTGGTCTTCAGCACCTTGATGTCTTAAGTGAAGATGAAACCTGAACATGTATGGACTACATAGTCTTTTTTTTTTTTATTTTTTTGAAAGAATAAGGAAACCTCTATTTCAGTTTTTCATAGTAGTATTCTGTAGGGGATGGAAGATTGGAAGTTTGAGATAGATATGCCTCATTTTTTCACAGTTTCCAATCTCATTTTTCTCCAAGGAAAATGTGGCATAGAAAAGTGAGATGGAAAACTTTGAAATGTATGCCCCAATGTATATCGAGCTTTCAATCTTTTTCTCCGCTGAATTCCTTAGAGAAGACTATGAAAAGGGAAAGATCTGCTTCCATCTCTATATATGATATTTTGTATTGGTACTGTTATACCTGCCATTCTCTTACAGTTTTTGGAGTTTTAGTTGGTTATGAAAGGAAATTATGTTCTGTAATCCATGGGATAGGAAAAGAAAGGAAATGTATAGTTGATCAGTTACCTATATTTGGATGTTTGAAGGGATAGAAAATTACTCTGATGGTGTGTTTGTTTGGGGGGATTGGGAGTGGAGGGAGTGCACCAAACAAACACACCCTAAATGTCGATGGAAAACTTGTCTTGTGATAATTTTTTAATAGTGAGAGGTTACTCTTGTAAACAGTCTTGAGGAGAGCATAGTATGGTTTGAAGGGATAACTTGCTTTAATTTCAGGTTGACTCCCAAACAAAGGGTAGCTCAAAATTTTTCCTGTTTCCTTCTCTTGACTCTTCTTCTCGGAATAACAGGAAATGATTGGATGTCTTGGTCTTGTATTGCTTTGTTTGTTAGTTGGCCACCCAGGAGCTGTTAGAATTCTCATAAATATCTTGATAAATAGGTATTGTAGATGTGTACAATGGCATAGATGTGCATCTGTATGTATTCATATGTATGACTAACTATTACTTTGAGATCTTTTTTTAATTCTTTTTTGAAATATCAATGAACTGCTGGTTGAGCTCGTGATACGATATTTAGGGTTTGCATCAGTCTGTAATGGCATGCATCTAGGCATGTTCTCAATGGACTGCTTGACTAAATTTGATAATTAGTTTGACCTTTGACGGAATGCTGAAGGCAAATTAGTGATATTTAGGGGTTGCATCAATCTATTATGGCATGCATCTAGGCATGTTCTCAATGGACTGCTTGACTAAATTTGAGAATTAGTTTGATCTTTGACGGAATGATGAAGGCAAATAGATGATATTTAGGGGTTTCATCAGTCTGTAATGTCATGCATCTAGGCAAATGTATGTTCTCAGTGGACTGCTTGAATAAATTTGAGAATTAGTTTGAACTTCGTGAGAAGGAATAATGAAGCTGTAAATGTAATACTGAATTTTGCCTAAAAAATCTTGAATTTACTAGCTACTGCATTAACTTTGTTTTTCTGTTTTTCATTCTGTCAGGATGAAGAACTGGATATATCTCCTGTTGAGATTGATGATGCTTTGGTGATTGAAGATGATGATGTTTCTGATGATGATGATGATGACCATGATGATGTAATTCTCTGAATCCCTTGTCTTAACTCTGATGCTTATATATGTCTTATCCCTGTGTCTCTAGCTTCCTTTTCATTATTTTCCTCAATTTCCCCTGTTCGCTACTTCCCTGTTGCATGTTTGGTGTGATGGAATGAAGCTGGGTCATATTGTTTGATAGTATGTTATCATCTCTTTCGCTCTCTAGCCTTGATTTTGAGTTATTCTTTGATCTGCAATTTATGGGGCAATTCCAAGACTTAGTTGCTATTGCATTTGTCCTCTTGGATATGAATTATGGTTTTCTGTAGTCATTCAAAATTTTGCTGGACAGGGCTTGATTTCAATTATTCATGTATGGACTTAAGTTTAGATTGGGTGGGATGATGATTAATTTGGTTGGTACTCAGCCTATTGTGAAGGAAAAAAAATTGGACTAAATATTAACTTTTAATCCTTTAAGAAATTTTTAGTTTCGGGTATTGATATTTTGAAATTGATGTTCTGTTATCAACTGTATTAATGAGTGAATATGGAGAAAACTATTTCAAGTCTTTTTATTGAATTTTCTTGCATGCAGAATGATATTGTTGTTAGAAGTCAGTTTTTAATAGAAAAGGTAATTATATTTTTAATGGAAACTTATAGTTTTTATTTTTTATGGCAAGGATCTGACATGATGCAGGTGACATGAAACATGTTTTATTAGTGAAAGGATGGAGGGTTGGTCAAGTATGGAATATGAGTAGGTTAGGTGATAATTTGATAGCATATGCGCTAAAAGAAGACCTGGATGTGGGTCCATTCGAGAGCTTGTTTTATTAAATAATTTTGCTATTGATGGAGCTATTTCTAACGCCTCAAATAGGGAAAGAATCATCGAATGCTCCAGGAGATAGATTTTTAAGAGCTATACTTTAAAAAATCTGTTTTCCTCGTGACAAAAAATGGGTCAAAGGAAAGAAAATGATGTCATAATATGTTAATTGTGCAAGGGTAATGTAGTGAATTTACTTATTTTGTCCTGATTCGATGCATGTCGGATTATGTTGCATGTCGTTCAATTATATTTAAACTGTTTCATGGTTTTATTTTTAGAATTGTGATAAGTTGGAATATTATGTTTTATTGCACTAGTTTCTCGTACCTTGTGTACAAATATATGTATTTTTTGATTCGGTTGCCCTGCCAGGTTCTTAGAGATGATTCTCTACCGCTTTGCACCCCTGAAAGAGTTCATGATGTAAAGTTGGGTGATGCACCAGAAGATAGCAGTGGTGCACCAGGCACAAGTGATAGCCAGACTAACCCTGCTTCTGGTTCCAGCAGCAGAGCAGCCACTCTTAGGGGCTCAGATTCTAATGAATTCAGGGGTGGTAGCTCTTATGGTTCAAGGGGTGCTATGTCTTTTGCTGCTGCTGCGATGGCTGGTCTTGGGACTGCTAATGGTAGAGGTTTTAGAAGTAGAGATCGACAAGGACGGAACCTGCTTGGTAGTTCTAGTGATCCTCCAAAATTGATATTTACTGCTGGAGGGAAGATGCTCAATAGGCATTTGACTATCTATCAGGCCATCCAACGACAACTTGTGCTCGATGAGGATGATGATGACCGGTATGCGGGTAGTGATTTCATCTCCAGTGATGGAAGTAGGCTTTGGAGTGATATATATACCATTACATACCAGAGGGCAGATGGCCAACCTGATAGGCTTGCTGTTGGGGGCTCAAATTCTGCTACTGCATTAAAGTCGGCAAAAACTGGTTCTTCCAATTCAATCTCTGACTCCCAGTTTCATCGCATGTCTCTCCTAGATAGCATCTTACAAGGGGAACTTCCTTGTGATCTGGAGAAATCAAATCCTACTTATAACATCTTGGCACTCCTACGTGTATTGGAAGGCTTGAACCAGCTGGCACCACGACTCAGAGCCCAGTTAGTTTCGGACAATTATTCTGAGGGGAAAATATCAAGTTTGAATGAGCTAAATCCTACAGGTGGTAGGGTGGCTGGTGAGGAGTTTGTCAATAGCAAACTCACCCCCAAGTTAGCTCGTCAAATCCAGGATGCCCTCGCACTATGTAGTGGGAGTCTTCCATCATGGTGTTATCAGTTGACAAAAGCATGTCCATTCTTGTTCCCTTTCGAGACCCGTCGACAGTATTTTTATTCAACAGCTTTTGGCTTGTCTCGGGCACTATATCGTCTTCAGCAGCAACAGGGTGCTGATGGTCATGGATCAATGACTGAAAGAGAGGTCAGGGTTGGGAGATTACAGCGTCAGAAAGTTCGTGTTTCAAGAAACCGTATTTTGGATTCTGCTGCCAAAGTGATGGAGATGTATTCTAGTCAGAAGGCAGTGCTCGAAGTAGAATATTTTGGTGAAGTTGGGACAGGGTTAGGTCCAACCTTAGAGTTCTATACGCTTTTGAGTCATGATCTACAGAAAGCTGCGCTTGGAATGTGGAGGTCAACTTCATCTCATAAACATTCAATGGAAATTGATAATGATGGAAACAAGGATGCAAAGTCCAATAGTTGTGCTGGTGCTGCGGGTGATGAAGATGTTGTTCAAGCTCCACTTGGTTTGTTTCCTCGTCCTTGGCCTCCAAGTGCTGAGGTTTCTGAGGGCAGTCAAGTGTTTAAAGTTGTTGAGAATTTTCGGCTGCTTGGACGTGTGATGGCAAAAGCTCTTCAAGATGGACGTCTTTTGGATCTGCCACTTTCCACAGCATTTTACAAGCTTGTTCTTGGTCAGGTGAGCAAAATTCTTACTGATGTGCATTAATTTGTGTTAATTTGGTTAATAGTGCCACTATTCACATCTCTTGGTATTAAATCCATTTCAGGAGCTTGATTTGTATGACATTCTCTCATTTGATGCGGACTTCGGGAAGGTTTTGCAAGAATTGCATGCCCTTGTTTGTAGGAAGCATTTCATGGAATCTTTAAGAAGTGATTGTGATACTGATGCTGATTTGCATTTCCAAGGGACACCCATTGAAGATCTCTGCTTGGATTTTAGCCTTCCTGGTTATCCTGACTACATTTTGAAACCTGGAGATGAAACTGTAAAATGACATATGTTCTTCCCTTTTTCTCGCACTGTGATGCCTCCATTATTACTTCTCATACTAATTTTTTGTAACTCTTAAAATCTTTAGGTTGATAAGAATAACTTAGAGGAGTACATATCTTTGGTGGTTGATGCGATTGTGAAGACTGGCATTATGCGACAAATGGAAGCATTTAGAGCTGGGTTTAATCAGGTAATTTTGTTTTTTTATGTTCTATATTTTATTTTTCATTTAAATATGGTTTTAGCTCACTGACAGATTGAGTTTCTGGAAAGTCTGAGACAGTGGTCCTGTGAATGGATCTATAAATTTTATTATATTGGTACTAAGATTTGGTTTTCTGGTTATGATGTTAATATTTTGTGTTTGTTTGATATGTGTGCATATGCAATAGGTTTTTGACATCACTTCCTTACAAATATTTTCGCCCCATGAATTAGACTACCTGCTTTGTGGACGTCGAGAGTTGTGGGAGGTAAACTTCTGTATCTCCGATTTGTTGTTTGTACTTGTGAGTAGATTCATTATTGTAGATTTTCTGATGGGTTTTGGCTGCAGCCGGAGACCCTTGTTGATCATATTAAGTTTGACCATGGATACACAGCCAAGAGTCCTGCAATTATTAATGTATGAAATCTTATTATTTTTTTGAAGAGTTCTTGACATAAGTTCTACACGTGATACTTACTATTTTTATTATGTTTATAGTTACTGGAGATTATGGGAGAGTTCACTCCAGAGCAACAGCGTGCTTTCTGCCAGTTTGTTACCGGTGCACCAAGGTTACCGCCTGGTGGTCTAGCAGTTCTAAATCCAAAATTAACTATTGTTCGGAAGGTAAAATGTAGATTCTATGATACTTCCATCATTGTTAAGTAATATTGCTTTTGAGTCCAGTAGATAGTGTGGCACATGCATAGTACTTCATATCTTTTTATTTGTGATTGGCTTTGCACATTTACCATTTGATCTGTACACATGTATGTATGTTTTTACTATGAAGTGATTTGCCACAATGAACTAATGAGATAGCCTTTGAGCAATAGTGAGGGACCTTTGTGACAGGAAATTTATGGGTTTAAGGCACGGACGATGAGTCATTTTTTTAACCAGCTACACCCTTAAACCTCTAAAATCAAAAGATAAAAGGCTGAGATGAATTATTGAAATATGGAATTAAAAAGATCACAACTCTGTGAAGTTTACCAAAATTTTTTACAATAGTCTCTGAAATAGTATTTTTTTGATTTCAATATAAACAAGAGAAAGTAGTTCAAATTCAATGATACTGTTCAATCTAAAAGTGTCTTAACATAGCAAGAAGTGGGTTTGTCTGTTATTTATTTTCTTGAATTTTTATCTTTAAGGAGATATGTGATAAGAACAATGAAGTAGGAAACTCGGGATGCAAATTCATTGTAGTTGAACTTTTAATTGTTTTCACTGTCTGGTTAATTCGCTAGATTGTCTTTTGTTCTTCATTGTATGTCATTTAGTACACTAGAAATTCATGTTACTGTGCATGACCATTGGATGCCTGTATGCAGCATTCTTCATCTGCAGTTAATACTGCAACCAACGGAACTGGGGTTTCAGAGTCGGCAGATGACGACTTGCCTAGCGTTATGACCTGTGCTAATTACCTGAAGCTTCCTCCATACTCCACTAAGGTATAGATTTGGGTGAACGTGGATGTGAAAAGTTGTTTCTTTTTATCATATGCATTATCGAATGTTGTTCGTGCTAATAAACGTTGTGTTATAAACAGGAAATAATGTACAAGAAACTACTGTACGCAATCAATGAAGGACAGGGATCCTTTGATTTGTCATAGATTTTGACTAACTGGATGTATATTGTATCACAAAAAGACTCCCCAGGATGGTTACTGTTTTTGCCTGGATAAATTTGATATAGGAAGTAGCGCCAGTTCTGCTCAATAATGGCTTCTTTTTGGTGGCCCTATTAACTAGTGGTGTCATCAAGGTCAGTTCTAAATTTTTTTGGAATGTGTCATTGGGTCCATTTTTACACCGGATTTGATCCAATGGAATCAATCTTGGTAATATATATATATATATATATATATATATATATATATCCCCTGAATGACTATTATTCGTTATGTTTTAAAATGTCAGTTGAATCTTTGTTCAGGTTGGATTGCCGCTTTAAATGCTGTAAAGATCATACATGTGGAGGGCTTTTTCAGCTGCTAATGTCTTTGTATATATTATGAGGAATTTCATTTTTACCCCCCTATATTTAGTATGTAAGCCATGAAACAATGGAATGGGAAAATAATACATTAAATTTTTATCACCATTTTCTCTCATTTTCATCTATTCATATTATTTATTATTATTATTATTTAATTTGTTCCTGATCTGGTCCAAATCGTTAGTGAAAGTTGATGTCTTTGTTATGATTTTACTATTCTTAGTTGAACATAGTATAGAGTAGGGACATGGGATTATTTGTTTTATACTCTTACTAGAAACATTATATCGAGTTTGTGATTGATTCTTAAGATCAACTACAAAAGGTATGAAGCATGGCATACAAAAGTATTTGAATTTTCCTATGAAGAATTCTTTTGAAGAAAAATTCTTACGATTTTTTTTATTTTTTATTTTATTTTTAATTTTTATAACGAGGGTCGTTGTTCACACATGTTTTGCTTTTGGTTATCACTGTAATTCAGCTTCGAGGTCATTAATTCTTCTTGCCCTTTTTGGTATGCATGAATATTATAGCACAACTCTCCTAATGATGCAAAATTTTTGGTTGTCATTCTATGCTGCAATGTTAAATCTCCAATTAGGCAGTCTTTATAATTTGTCTCTCCTCTTTTTGATTGGAGTATTTATATATTTTAGTTTCCTCTTCGTTTTATTTTGTAGGTGAATTTGTGAACTATTTAATAATGTCTGCAAGCATACTAAATTTGCCAGTCTTAGCTGTAATATTGATGAATTTTATTTTTGTTCAGCTAGTGGATATTAAATTAATAGAACAGTTCTGTACGTATTTTATAAAATTATTTCAAATTATCTTGGAGGGGATAGACTAAGTCACTAAAATATGTTACATTAGTATTCTTGATATACATTAATTATTGTGCATTTAATTAGCAATAAAAATAGAAAATACTGACAAAGTGAAGTACACGAGCAATATAATAATTTCTTTTATTCGGTCAGGAGATGTAATCTCCGGAAAGTTTTTAAGTTTCAATTCTTATGCAATTGATTATGCGAAGAGACAATAAGGAGTATAATATGAAAAATGTAGCATACTCATTGGTTTAATAGATTATAGCCTTAAGTGCTTCCACAACATCATGGTTCCAATATCTTCTTTTTGTTCTGTTGTATTACAATTTGTAAATCTAGTTTGAAATGAGATTATATCTTCTTTTATTTTATGTATCTAGAAACTTGTTATATTGAGCCTGCGAAGCGTTATATTTGAACTCGCCTTCATCGTTTTCCAAGCTTGGAGTAGATCTATTGTTCGGGTAGAGTGACCTATTGTCGGGCTGGGCTAGTCAAACTTGCCACTATTATAAATGTTAATCTAAGCTTACTCAATCTGTCTAATTTCTATTACGAAGTTTATCAGTTCAGTCTAAAACAATTATAGCAATGTCAGGTTTAGATAGGTGTAAAATGTAGAATACATGTCCAAATTGTTTTTCAAAAGCAGATCTGGATGTGCACCCATTATAGTGAACATGTTTAATTTGAAAGATAAAGAAAAATAAAAGGAAAAGATAATTGTAACATATATATAAAAAAAATAGCAAAGTGTAGATTAATCAAGTTTATCTACAATTAATCTATATTGATTCCTACAACGAAAAAGAATTAGAGGTAGATTCCACAAATCACAGGAAAAGTCATTAAAGAAGGGGAAAATCCCTCATCTGATCAAAAGGGTAAATCGAATCAATTGGACAAAGCAGTCTCTGTTGCATGCTGATTAAGATATGTTAAGCAGGAAGCTAATCAAGATTTGCCACACTTCACTTGAACTGCTAATACCTTTTGAATGTGAGGACAATCATCTCTTCCCTTGTGAAGATGCTTTCTATCTACCGGAATTTTACACTTGTTTTTTCCTAAGCAGTGCTGTCCATATTCAACATTATTAACTATTAGTTTAATTGCATATGTATCTTAAATAAAATTTGAAATTAAGGAAGAATAATTGATTAAAATTACCTTTTCAACAACTTGTTTTGAGGAAGAAGAGGTGCAATTTCCAACAACATATTCTCCACAGAGACCAGTGGGATTTCCAAAACTTGCAAATTCCACTTTAGTAATATGTTTGTGTTTTGGACAGTGGAAGTTGGCTTCTGTTTTTACATTATTAGCAAGTACTAGTTGATGTTGCATCTTCCTGTGCTTGTTTAGTTTTGAAAATGGATTCTCTTGTATCAAACTACACAATGTATCTCTGTTTACTGTTAGGATCTCTATTTGGTCTGGACTGCCTCTCTCCTCTTCTATTATCACCATTACATTCTTACCATTTTTGTGCAGGTATGATCTTGGGATGTGATACCTGATGTTAAAAATCACTGAATTAGGCATTCACCCTGTCATCTTTGAATTTAACATACTGACCGCACTTATTGAGCCCTCAATTAATGAGATAGTAAGTTGTGAATCTCAAACTCGGTTATAAATGTGTGATCTACATGACATTGGAATTTTCTTTCTTTCTTTCTTTTTTTTTTTTTAAAAAAAAAAAAAAGTTGTATATGACTTACTCAGATTGAGAGGGCTTGCCAAGAGGAGAGAGGTAAGACATCCAATAACGGCCAATGTTATTACCGTTGATCCAAATCATGCCTTTTCCCATTCTTGTCATTCTAACAGCTACTGGATCTTTTCCTTCTGGAGTATTGAATTGTGTCTGAAATAATGTATATTATCAAATTGTATCAGAGTTGTATTCTAAGTTATGTATATTAACGTTATCACATTCCTTAAGTTATTACAAGTCCTGCACTAGTTTGAATAAATTGTACTAATTTAGTTGTTGATGTAATTTATGAGCATGAGTCAGTTTTTACATACGAGTTGGTGTACGTCTTTGATTTTGTTTTTTCTATTCAAGTCTCTATAAAACATTATTTTAATTGAAAGCAATTGATATCAGAATATCAATAATGTGTTACCCTTTTAATTTATTTTAGAATTTCTTGGTATTGTGGTGTAATTCTGTTATTTAAAAATTCTAACACATATGACAATTAAAATTAACTGCCAATGGAGTTATTTATGATACCTTGTACCATGTAAGAACATTTCCTTTTTCAGCATTTGTCCAGTCAACCTTGCTTGATCCTGCCTCACTATAGATTTTTTTCCTCTCTCCATCCGATCCAATCTTCATAATCAAAATTACAAAAAGTTATTTCAAGTGATAATTGTAATTAAAAGGAGATAATAAATATTAAGCAAAATCAGAAAAAGAATTTTAAACCTGGTGGCCCCATCCATTGGATGTGAGATCAAGTATTCCTGTGTTGAGACCTAAAAGAGCAACCCCTCTAGGTCCTGCATACCTGTGCTCCAAATATGCTCCACTATCCTTTCATTATAAATACAAAACAAAACACATAAAATTATTAGGTTTTAATTTTTATAATTGCTTAATTAATTATGATCAAATTTTTCTAATTAAAATAGAGTTATGTTAATTACAGGTAATCCCATTAGAGAGGCCAAGAGGGTGATAGTATTGTTCCCAGGCTTCAAGTTCACACGATTCTCTAGTACAAAGCTTTTCTCTATATTGCTTCCATGGGCAGCTCCTACATATCATTACCATTTAATTATCATTAATTTCATATTACCAATATTAATTTACATTATGTGTTCTCACATAGTAAATTTTTCCACCAAAATGTTAATATATACTCCAAAAAATACAATATTTGGCAGCGACAAATTTTGCTGTCAAATGTGTATAAATTGTCGCTATAGCTTTAGGCAGCAACAAAAGATCTGTTATATGGTATTTCTATAAAAATTTATGAATGTATGTATTTGATCACAGAAAATGATATAAGTTTGGTGTCATTGATATACATATGATAACAACTTTTGGATATTGCTGTTAAATAAGTTTTTTAACAATAAAAATTGGTTTGCTGCATAATTTTTGTTTCTAAATCTAACATTTCTTGTAATAATATCACCAATAATATTCAAAAAATTGCTGTCAATCACAATACAGTTTAGCAGAAATACAACCACTTTTTTTTTTTTAAATTGTTGCTGCAAACTATGACGATAGTCTTTACTAATATTTGTTATAGATAGTCTTTACTAATATTTGTTATAGTGAGTTAATTATATTAATAAATAGAAAAAAAGATTTATATTTTAAGTGTGAGAAGGAAAAATCAAGCATGGAGTATAAAGTAAATTTAATTGATGTTAATGGTATTGGACCATAAAAATGAAATGTGAGAATTGTGTGGTTTAACTAATAATTAATTACCTACAAATTCACCATTAACAAAAGCAAGCATTGCATGGCCAAGGCTCGCAACTCGCAAAACGGGTGAAATATGTTTTCCCCTTGGTAAATCACTTGTTTTCAAATTTATGCTGCAACACAAACATAATATAATTCTCAGAATTGGAAATTAATTATTAATTACCATATATATGTAGTTAATTAAGGATAGTACTGTAATGAATTACCTTGTAGTGTACCAAGCATAATCAGAAGTATCCTTGGTCAAGCCATAGAGCTCCAACGGAGTGGTGGATATCAACTTGTTCAATTGCGGTGGACTTGGAACCTTCTCTTTGTACATTTTCCATTCTAGGTTCTTGTTTGCATTTTTTGATTTTACGAAGTTTCTTTCATTATGCTGTGATTCAATCTGATTTCCGCGTGTTTTAATTTAATCATTCGGTAAATTAATTAGTAATAATGAACATAAATTAATTTTTATTAATATATAAAATTAACCTGATGGGTATTAAAGACGGCATTGTTGCAGTCAGGGAGAATGGTAATGGAATGTGGTGGGAGAAAATATTTATGGCCTCTGAAGTCAACTGTATTTGAGATTTGAGGTTGCCTATTGGTCAAGAATGCTGCACAAGCTTCACCTTTTCCTGTTTTCTCATATATGCGAGCCTGCACCATTTTTTCCAATTTTTTTTCACAATGTCTTCAATTATATACTATTAAAGCATTAATCTGATTTCCTGAGTTATAACCAATCCAGTTGTAGTTTGGTGGTAAATATATTTCTCCACAAAAATGAGATTCAAAATTCCAATCTTATTAAGATTATATATTATACCCTTAATTAAGAATTTGTATTATAAGAAGAATTAAAATCAATATGCTATTGAAGCATTCATCTGGTTTCCTCTGCTTTCCGAGTTTTACACAAATAAATCCTTGAATAGGTAACTGAAATAACTTTTGTCCATTTTTATGTATGGCCCTCCCGCTTATATGAGACTTTTTATATATTTATTTGACTATATGTAGGATCTTATGTGTTCATTTCTCTCTTTTTATGGGAAGAGCTGAACAAACTGCATTGTTATATCAGGGTTCAATAAGTCCAATTACAAAAATTTAGATTATTAATGTGTTAAATTGAAAATTCAGAGACTGAACATGTAGAACTCATAAAACTAAGGGCTCTTAGGGTATATAAAACAAGTGGGGTGGTCCAATATACATGAATGGTTAATTACCTCAAGATCAGGGCCTAAAGTTAGAGTGGAAGGAGTACCCAATAGGAGAGCCTTGCTGCACAACTTTAGAGTGGTATGCAAATGCTTCAGATGGCTCCACTTTGGCTCCCTCTTCAAGCCTGCACAAAATTAATCAAACTTATCTCTAATTATTCTTTTCAAAATTTTAATTAAATATATCCTTCTATCTTTTCTAGTTTTTTTTTTTGTTGATTCCATTTATATTATTTATGTGTATACCATATTCGTCAAGAGGAGCATCATCATAGTAACGAGTTGTAACAAAAGATGCACTTGTTCTGCCAAAATTTGTTCCACCATGATACTGTGAAAACACAAGTAATTAATCAATGAACATAAAATGGTTTTTTATTTTTTTTATTTTTTTATGATGAGATTAATTCTTATATATTTACTTAAAATGTTTATTGTGTAGGAAAATTCTTCTAACAAAACGGATGAAATATAAACATAAGTGGAATATTCCTAAGAAAAAGTTCAAATTGATATACAAATAAACTAAGTAAATAGTTGATACCATATAATAGTTGGCTAGAGTTCCATTCTTAGAGAACCAACGAGCAACAGAATAAGCAAGATCCTGGGCTGTTCTGTGAGAAGGTGGGTCTCCAAATGCATATCCATGCCTGCAAGCATTCATTCATTCATTCATCTTAATCTATAATTAATTATTTTCCTTCATATGTATTAGTTAAAAAAAAAAAATGATAAAATATACTGACGGAGCGGTCCAGTTCTCAGTCCATAGTGATGGTTTGTTGGGTCTGTTGGGGCCTGTGAATGTATCCCCACATTGTCTTCCATTGCAAGTATTAATCTGCACAATATTGGCTAATTTATTACAATTAGCGTAGCTAGCTCTGAAACAACTAATTAACCCAATTAATATTTTTGATAATTAAAAGCCAAAAAGAAAACGTACGATAGGATCAGGAGCATCATTCTGCTTGCACATAATCCATGGAACTCCAGTTTTGAGGCCAACACTCAATTTGGCTGCCCACTTAATATATTTTGTTCCTTTTGCTTTAAATACATTTTCCAGATTGTTGTACTCATTTTCCACCTGCGCTAATATTATTGGCCCTCCTTCTGATGCAAATAACTTCTCTTCCTTCATCTTTTTTATTATCATCTTCATATACCTTTTCATGTAGTACTGCCAAATTTTAATTATTTCTTAATTTCAATTCAAATTACAATTCCACAAAACGAATTTTATCTTATTCAATCACCTTGAATTGTGGGTTATCAGTACGAAATGTGATGTTCTTCTCCTCTCTTAACCAGAATGGTAACCCACTGTCATTAATTAATAAAAAACTTTTAAATTTTGTATAGAAATTTATGAATTATATATATGAGCCAAGTCACAAGAATTATTAGACGTACCCATGATTCCATTCAGCTTCAATGAATGGTCCAACCCTAAGTGTTACATACATACCATGCTTACCAATTAACTTTATGAATTTTACGACGTCGTATTTCCCTTCAAAGTTGTACTGCAAATATTCCCAAAATTTAATCACCAGAGAAGTTTTGAATTTTATTTATTACATCAATCAAAACATACAGTACCTTGCCTTTCACTGGTTCGTGGATATTCCAGAAAACATAAGTCTGAATCACATTCAGACCGCCGTCTTTGGCCTTGGAAATAATCTCAGGCCACATCTGTAAAACCCATTACTTAATTCAAATACATAAAACCAAAAAGAGGAAATTAATTAATGATACATACATCAGGAGTACTGCGAGTGTAATGGACAGAGCCGGAAAATAGAAGCTCACGTCTTCCATTAATGGTTAAGGATCTTCCATCATAACTTACGCCAAGCTTCTTATCAGCAGAAGCTAATGAAAACATAATTAAGAAATTAATTACTACAACCAAGCGGCTCATAATTACTTCCATGTCATTTAATTTCTTTCAATACAACCTGAACCTCCTATTAAAAAGAACAAGGAGAAAATGTGAAGAAAACAGATATGTTTAGGGAGTGTTAGCTGTAACAATTGGATTTTTTTTTTTAAATTTTAGTGTTTGAATCTTTAGTTAAGAACCAGACCCGCACGACTCGGTTCATCAGGCAGTTCGACTTTGCCGGATATTTAAACTACTTAAAACAAATACGAATCAATATCTAATCTTCTTTTTTTTTCTTTTTTCTTTTTTGGAACAACAATATCTATATCTAATTAATTTACTGCTCCCACTATCTTAATTTTTCAAGTCACATTACCTACCAAATATTCCTGTTCAATTATTTATTTAAAATTTTTCCTTTTAATTCTTTGAAAAGAGGCCTCCGAAATTATGAACTTGTATAAAATTATATTGCTTTGAATAGTGTTGATTTTTCTTTTTAGAAAAGATACCAAAAAATCGACTTACAAAAATCAAAGAGAAACTGATTTCAACTTCAAAAAGTAAGTAAAACATATGCGAAATTTTAGGATGCTAATAATTTAGATCCATCTGAATCTGATGAATTCTCGTATAAGTTAATTTTATTCATTAATTACTTCTCTTTTTGTCAAAAAACTTAATAATAATAAAAAAAAAAAACTCCTTTTTCAATGGTTTTTGGTAGGGTTATCAATCGGGTGGCGGGAGCCCATCCCCGGTGGGGGTCCGTTTGGACGGGAACGTGAAATCACCGATTAAGATCCTTGCGGGGCGGGATCGGGGACAAATTGGTCCCCGTTTCTTAATCTGGGACGGGGATGGTAATAGCTCTAGCCGTCCCACGGGCCCCCGTCTCCATCCCCGTTTAAAACCCACGGGGATCCCCAATAAATTCCCCGATTAAATACCCAAATCTCCGATAATTCCCCATTTATATTTCTTTGTTATTAATATGATTACAGTATATTATTATTATTATTTATTATTTATAATTTTATAAATTAAAGTAAAGAATAAAACTAATCGCTCTCATGAATAATTATTAATTATATGTTAGTGTATTTGAGAATTGAGAATTTTATGTTTATAGTTTAATGCACATTTGTATAAGTTAGAGGGTGAAAATTGAAATTTTATAGGATTTTTTTTTATAAAATTGAAAATTAGTTTAATGGGGATGGGAATCTCCGCGGGGAATCGATTGCCCGCCGGAATTAGGGATAGAACAGAAATTTGTTCCCAATTAATAAATGGGGCAGGCACGGAGATCTCCAAATAGTTTGGGAACAGGGATGGAAAGTACAATTCCCACCCCATCTGCCCCATTTACAACCCTAGTTTTCGGCGTCCATATCTAGCTAGATATATATGGTACCAGCAAAAATAAAATGAGGAGAAGGTTAAATAAAAAATTGATATAATTAAGTTCTTTTTAGGGATAAATGATTATCACAAAGTGCATATATACCATATAGAACAAATACTGCTAAGTCTCATCTTATCTTAATTAAGAGCATTAATTGTTTGTGGTGCAATATCATTTATCAGTGGCTAAGTAAAGTAGCTCTCCTTTGATTGGGTCTGCTTAGGAGTGCGGAGGACGACTTTTCTTCATATTATCAAATGCACATTGACATTTTTCATTTCATTTGATTTTTTTTTTCTTTAGTGGCATAAACAATTTAATTTATTCTACACATATTGCCAGAAGATTATAGTTATTCTAAAATTTTTCTGTTTTCTCTTCCCTTAAATTCTATCTATCATTTTCTTTATTAATTTAATATAGTATATTTAAACTAAAAATATATGTTATACGATGAATCTTGATATTTTTCCAAAATGGTTTTATTTTTATTGTTAATGTTATTAGATATATTAATACATTTAAACCAAAAATAAATATTCATTATTAATCTTAATATTTTTCTTTTTCAAATTGCTTGTAACATTTTAATCATGGAAGCTTTGATTTCCACAAAATTATCTCCTTCATCAGGTATCATTATGCATGACATGAGTCCTATCGATGGAGATTTTGAATACTCCATTTTCTGTCTTGATAGGACAACTACGTCATCTGCCATATTGTTTCAGGTGTCTCAAACTAAACTGTTGCTTGCTGGATCAGATTTACAGCTTTTTGCCTTTGTCATTAGGTTGCTCAAAACATAATAACTGCAGCAAACATGTTAAAAACTACTGATTTACTTGAAATTTCAAGTTTTTCACTTTCAATCCCTAGCAATAACGCCAAAAACTTGTTGTCCCTGAAAGTGACACTAACAAGTACACTAGGTCAAAGTTTAGTAGAAAGGTGAGTCCAAGTATCATTTTCCCTAGTTTTGATGAGTAGGGTAAAAGCACATAAATCTAGGGTATCTAATTCTTTGTTCACCATACTTAAGTTTCCTCCTCACACGAATTATATGAAAAATCTCTTCCTCGTAGAGTAACTCTCGCGCATTAAATTCTAGTAAGCATTTTATCAAATGACAACCCTTAACATGCATCTAATAACCTCTCATAGAATATTTGTATTTTATGGCTTTTTCATAATGTAAATCTTCTCTCAGTCTCATTACTGTGAGCGGACAATCATAAAAATGGGCCTCAAGACCGAGCCGGGAAGATTTTAAATAGGGGTTTTATGAAAATAGGTTTTATAGCAAGAAAACAAACAAACTTGAATGCGCTCATTAAAGTGATAGGAGTCGCCACCCGGCTCAGCTCAACCGGAAAATTATGGTATAGCCAAGATGAGCTGCGAGTCGCTAGACCTTTAGTTAGAGATTTGGGTTTGGACAACTCACCTATTTCTTCTCAATTCAAAATGTGTTTAACAGTTTTATACGATGCCTTTTCTATTTCTACGGTTAATTTTATCTTGGTTTGTTAGCCAATGCACACACACACAAGGAATAAATAAATGCTGAAAGCAATAAGTAAATTCAGAAAGCAATAAATAAATTCAGAAAATTTAAAATATACAGACCAATTAAATGACTACCTAAGGGATACAATTGTATAAAAGGGATTTGGGGTATAAAATATGTCTATATACAGAATATCTAAAAATGAAAAGCTAAACATTCATCTATCCTAATATACATCTACCTACAAAACAAATTTAGTATAGATAAATATATATACACATAGGACTTAAACAAACTCAGAATAGGGGATTCAAGACAGCTTGGGGCGTGAAATGGGAAAATTGGGAAATTCGATAAATTACCTGATTTGACCTGGAAAACATTTTGAAATTGGTTTTGATGGGACTGGAAATTCATTTGAAAATCAATTTTTCTGGTTTAATATATACGCATACAAAGATAGGTCGGTTTTCAAGAAACTTGTGCTTTTATCGTTGCACTGGTTTATGAAAATAAATACGGAAAAATCATCTAGGTAAAAATGATATGCAAAAATATGAAAAATACATAAAAATTCAATTTTGGATTCAAGACTACAGCTGTGCGGATGTAGAAACAATAGTCGTGTAGCTATCAGAACACCTGTATGTTGGGATTTGTCATCGGAAATCACCTGATAAAAGTGGAAGAACGCGATGATTTCCTCAAATCTGTGCCCAGGAGCAATTGAGATAGAAATTGGAAAAACAAAAATTTAATTGAAAGAGATAAATCTCTTACCCGGAATATCTCTTTCAGAGATGGATGCAGACCACAGGAATCAACTTAGAATCCCTCATCGTTCACGTACACGAACGCCTAACGAACACCACCTGTGCTAGCGTCGGAAAACACGAAACTTTTGGAGAGGGAGGCTTGGGTCAATTTCGGCTAGATGGATAGTTGCACTCTTGGCCGAAAAATTCCTAGGGCTCTTAAACCCTAGGTGGCCAAAATTCCCAAGGGAATTTTGGCCCAAGCTGGCTCCTTCATCTGTGTGGGCTTCCGTCTTTTAATTCAGGCCCAAACCTATTTTATTTAGTCTGGTTTAAACTAATTTCAAGCCCAATTTTAATTTACCCATGTATTTAATATATTACACCAAGTAACATATTATTTACATTTAAATTAAAATTGGTTTGACCAATTAATTTAATCCATCAAATTAAAATTAGATCATCACAAAATAAATTCATATGTAAACCTACACATATGAATATTTCCACCTAGGAAATAATCTCATAATTAACCCAATTAATTATGAAGAGCCAATCGAATATTAATTTTATCATTATGATCAATCCAATTGATCTTTATGATATAATTAATATATACCTCTCTCTCCAGAGTGTATGCTCCAAGTATACATGTGATTCCTTAAGTCAGTATTCAGTCGCTCAATGTGTACGATCCCGTGGGCCCATCTTTATGTTGGCAGTGAGCTTGTGGCCCACAGACTGCAGTTGGGCTCTAACAAGCCACTGCAGCCTCCAATTAAGATGGAGATGGCAGTCTAACTGTTATCATAAGCCTGTAGTTTGAACTTGTATATCCCATGTCATTGATATCGGTGTCCAACACAGAGGCATGGATTGATCACCTTCTTTTGTGTCCGGACATTAACTTGATCCCGAATGCACTGAAGCTCACAAACAAGTTCCAACTCGTTTGGGTGTAGCCACACTCTTATCAGTCACATTCATCAAGAGGCCGATGATATCTTCTCAGTGGACTACTGAGTGACAAATCCCTTCTGCATATTCATAGCATTGCCATGCTAAGTGACATACCCGAAAGTACTCATACTTGGCACCCTATTACAAGCCCTTTAGGTGTACCCCTAAGTATGCGACCTCACATGCAACACCATCATATGGTCAGGTCAAAGGATCCATACAAGTACTACACGAGAATCACTTGTGATACTATACCAAGTGGATTTCTCGTTTAGTGGATCTATCTAGCACCATGCCCTTTTTACATGTACCCATTAACTTGGTTGACGTTCCATGTCCAATGACTGGTAAGACACCGCCATACAACCAGGTTAATGATAGTCTCCCGTTCCATTCATTCCCATGATTTGAACAGACTACGGATCTTTTTATGGTCATATCGTTTACCCTATCCATGGTCTTACTGCCAAGTGCATGACACTGGTCATCATGCATATGGATATGTCCATTGGATACTTCATTTAATATATTGCACAAGATAGATATAATAAATGAATTAATGCCTTTATTAATAACAAAATTGAGTATAATACATAAATCCAATAAATGTATGATACAAATACAAGGACCAATGCCTCGGGACTAGGGCATATCCAACACTGTACGGCTTTGGTTTTGAATGCAATAGACAAATCACTAAAAATCTGAAATCGCTAAATTTTGAAATAAACTATAGCCGTACAGCTGTCAGAACAACAACCGTGAGACTGTAATAATAGTCGTGCAGTTATCAATATATCTATGTGGCTCTAGTTTACCAGAAAAGCTAGAAAACATAGCAAAAATGATAATGTATGAAATATACACCAAATCAACCTAGAAAGCTGTAAATAGGTTTAAAGTCAGAATTACCTTTTAGATGTTTATTCAGGGTTCAATTTGAAAGAAAACCGATTCGTGAAACTTGAAACCAGATTTGAATTGAACTTGAACTCTTGAATTCAAACTTGAAATTCTCCAAATTCAGCTCCAATTCTTGTGATCTAGCAATCCAATAAATCTTTGAAGGTTTGATTTTGGTTTGGATGATGAATTTGTGGCTGAATTGATGAATTTTTGGTTTTGATTACTTAATTTTTGATTTTTCAAGTTTGAGAGATTTTTAGTTCTTTTCTTCCTTCTTTTCTTAATTTTCTGTGTTGTTGTTAGTTTTCTCCTTAATCCCCATTTCTCAGAACTCCCTTCAATCCAAATAACCCTGTAAGCAATAAGATTAGTGGAGATTTAATTGTCAGGGGCATTCTTCAACAGCTCTCTCCTTTATGCAAGGTTGCTGCCTCTCATCAGCAGCCATGAGGCTCTTGATCAACATTCATGTGGGTTTCACATAATAGTCGTATGACTATTCCTTCATCTATGTGGCTGTTGTCCCTTTTTTTGCTTTAATTCTTTAGATTCTTCTTGGTTTCAAGTTTCAATTTCATTTAAATTCGAATTCTTTCTCGAATCGACTGTTATAATGAATAGTAAGAATGGATAACATTCAGAATTCTATTATCATCGAGGTCGAGAAAACCCCGACGCTCACAATTACACTACTTAGTATGAGGTGATCAAGCTTAATATTAAATACGCACACCATAAAACAATAATTTCAAGATACTACTCTGTTGAAGTTGTGCCTTAGTTGCTGCACAATTTCTATTATGAACATGGTCAACATGCTATCCTCACTTTCTCACATTCCTTTATTTTTAGTTGTTTTAGTGTTTCTTTAACAATTTCTATGTAGTGATATGAGTTGCTTGTTTTTAGGAATCTTGTTAAACATGGAAACATGTTGATAAGTGCATTTTGTATATATTTTTTGTCCTATTATGTGGGATTAAATTATGCTATTTTGCTTTAATTTAGGTGGATTTTACCTGATTTGTTTTATTTTTGTGTGTTAGGGCATTAAAGTTGGAATTTGAACATCTGGAGGCTAAATCGCCTATTTTTGGAGCTCAAACGTGCTATTTGGAAGAGCAAGGAAGTCCTAAGGCATGGGCGTGCCTTATGAAGAGCTAAAATTGAAGAATTTTTGAGAAACAGAAACTGACCAGTCTTAAGGCACGCCCAGGCTACAGAATTACAAATTTTGTACTCCAACTAGGGCTAGGAGGTTTTGACTTTTCAACTTTGGGTTACTTTATTTCTTCTCCTTTTGTAATTAGGATAGGGAGAAATAACTTCTATTTAATACTTTTTTTTAGGGATAACTCTCAATTAGGATTTAATTTTTATTATTAATTTTTGGAGAGTTATTTCCTAACTGGAGGTCTTCTTCTTTCTCTCTCTTGGAAACATTTTTGGAGAGGGGAAAAACCGATTCATTCATTCATCTAGGCTGCAATTTTATTTTGCTCTCAGTACAAGAGAATGTTATTTTTGAAGAAAGTTAAGAAACTAGGGTTTTGAAGGTTCAATCCATAATTCTTCTTCACCAATTTCTCTTTGCCAGCCACCATTGGGATCTCCATCTTCGTAGTTTATTCTTAACTCTCTCCTATAAATGTTTTTTATATTTTATTTGTTTGTTTATAACTCAATCATGAACTAATTTCGAGGAGCTTAGTAGGATTTCTATGTAATTTCTTCTGTTTAATGCAATTAATTCGTATTATTTTTCCATTATTGTGTTATGATTGCTTAAAGCTTTGAATGCTTGACCATCTTTTTCAAAGTTTGTAGTTAATTAATAATTGACCAAAGGACTGGATTATCGGAATTTCATAACATGACAAATGCATGACCATTGCTTTGTGGCTCACTAGTATGTGCTAGGTTTTCATATGTTCAATGCTTTCCAAACTAATTGCTTTAAACCGAACCAGTTTAAGGAGTTAGGTTGAGAATTAGAGTTAGCAGCCTTAACCGGTGTTAATTGTTTTAGGAATTCGCCATCTTGGGAAATTAATAAGTTTAATTGTAGAACTTGAGGAAATTGCTAGAATGAATGCTAAGTAAAACCATATGCCTTAGCCAGCTTCTCCATTGATTTTTATCCAATTGCATTTCAATCATAGTTTAAATTATTTTATTTAATTTGTTGCTTAGCAGTAGATTTTATTTTACAAATTATAATCAAAGATATAGTTTTCTATGCCTAAATTAATAGAAACCCGACTGCATTTAGGATTAGCATACATAGTCTTTATGGGATCGACATCTTTCTTATTCTATATTACTTGAGCGACAGAGTACACTTGCTCTATAGTGTGTGTGTTTTAGATGCATTACATGTTTCATGTAGTAGTTGTTTTTTAGATTAAGTGGTTATTGTTTTCTTGCATTTAAGCACATAATTGCAGTTCAATAAAGTAAGAAAATTCTACAGGGCATTATGTTCACTCCTTCTTTATTCTTGTTAGATCACTTTGAGATCTTTTGTAGATCATCTTTAGGATTTCCTTGGTTCCTTTCCAACAAGTGTTATTAAAGCTCCTTTCTTGAGGGACCTGTGTAACGGGGTATGAGAGGATGATCCTTTTGACAGGCCATGAGTCTGGGCCAGGAGAAGGTTTTGATTATATGTTTTGGAAATTTGGGCCGTTTGAAGGCTTAGGTTTTGAAGAGCGGAAGGAAAACATATGGAACCAAATTCCTTCACTGAAATGGTTTAGGATTCCCACCCGGTTCAACTCTATCGGGAAATTACGGTATAGCCGAGCTATATAGGAATCACTATACCTTTTAGCCAGATATTCGGGTCTGGACAAATCACTTATTTCTATCTTTTCTCAAATAATTATTCGTTGTTCTAATTCTCACATATTTTATATTTATTCTCTTATTCCATTCTTAGCCCTAGTTATTTTCTACACGCTCATGCGAAAAGCGATAAAAAAATACAGAAAGTAAATAAATTCAAAAAATTAAATTAATATAACACAATTGAATAATCTAACTTAGGGGATACATTAATAAAAATAGGATACAGGGTACAATCACCTAGAATACACAAACAATCTAAAATGAGAAAGCTAGATCTAACCTAACATACATCTACCTCCTAAACAAAGGTTAGTAGCACAATAAACATATCACGTTGGACTAAACTAGACATCAAGGGATAACAAATTATTTGGGATGTGAAAGTAGAGTCAAGAGAATCCAGTGGATTTAACCGACTTGACTTGGAAAACGATTTTGAAATGTATTTTTGAGAAAACAATTTCAGAAACATTTTATCGATTAACGGTTTGATATGTACTTCGGTGGGTCAGTTATCTCGGGATTTCCATGGATTTCGTTTGTATGGGTTATAATTACTTCACAGAAATTAAATCTAGGTCATAAAGCAGTAAACACATCAAAAGCTATATTCATGAAAACATAATAAAATATAAGTATTTATACTCAAAATGATCATAATAAAAACATATTTTTCTTTATTTTATTATTGTTATTACAATAAAATAAAATGTTTATTGAGAAAAACAGATTCCAGAAAATTTATTCTTCTTGTGAGGTTAGCCTACCTTTGAGACAAGGTCTCATTGATTCATTATAAAACTGGACTGAAAAATGAAGAACAGAGCCGTACGTCTCTAATCACCCAGAATAAAGCCATATGGCTATAATATTTGGGAAAACAGTTTCATTCAAAAAGTTATTTTTTTGCATGGAATTGTTCTTGAATATTGAAGTTGAATGGGTCGTGTTAGAGCTGTGTGGCTTAAAATAGAGACGTGTGACTTTATTCTGGTAAAGAACAGAGCTGTACGACTCTAATATCCAAATAAAAGCAGTTTGGTTTTTAGATAAAAATTTCAAACACACTACAAAATGCAACCTAGAAAGTAGTAAAAGGGATATATGCCCTTTCAAAAGTTACCACTAGTGCGTTTATCCAATATTTTGAGCCTTTGAAATCGATTCTGAAGATGCAAGCTGGTTCCGAATGAGTTCACATTTACCCCGAATTGTCCTGAGATCACGAACGTAGGATAATGGATGAAATTTTAAGTGTTTAAGGTTAGGAAAACCAGTGTTTGAACTTAGAAATGAAAATTGGAATGATATGGAGAATATAGAATATAGTTTTCTCACTCTCTTTTGGCCTTAGTCTCTCTAACTCTCTCTCACTAACTCTATTTCTTTGGTTTTTTTTACTTCAAGTATTCTTCTTCGGTTTAAGGCTTGCTCACTTTCTCTTGTTCAAGATCCAAAATGTTTGTCCCTTTCTCCCCTGCCCATTCTACCCCATATATTTTTCTATATAGCTAGGATTGGAGCCGCACGGCTCTAATTTTTAAAGGATAAAGTCATACAACTGTAATTTGGAGTTGTACGGCTCTTAGTTTTGGATCAGAAATCTCCTTTTCAAATTTTTGATTACACGATTTAACCCTTTTTTTTTATATAGAACCACACGGCTTAACTTAAAGCTGTGGGACTTAAACAAGAATCGCATTGTTGGGATTCGTCATCGGAAAAATAATGTAGCGTAGTAAAAAATACACCGTTAAAATTTCCTAGAATCCACCTATCGTGTCCGATTACCATTGATTAGAATAAAACCAATTTGAATTAAGTGAGATTAACTTACCGGATTCGTCTCTTCTAGAGACTGCTGTAGAATCATTTCTTGAAACTGCGATCTCCAAAGTCCGGTGCACGACCAACTATTGAGCGGGAACCGGTGTTGGCCGAAGACGCGAAGGAATGGAGGATTAATGCTGGAATTTTTGGTTGTTTTGGGGCTGCTCTTGGTGGCTGAAATTTCCAGCAATTAATTAGGGTTGAATCAGGTTTTTTTTCCTTAAGTGTGCCCTTATATAGACACCTTGTTTAATTAAGTTTTAATTAGGTTAATTAAACCTAAGCCCACCAGGATTATAATTACATATATAAAATTTAATTAAAAAGTATATACTATGTAATTTAATTCCATTTGGTTAAATTTAATTATCCTTAAATAAAATTAAATCACACTTAAGTAAATACAATACATGTATTTAATTTTCCTACTTAGGAAAATTATTTCATTAATTGTTTACTTTATGTAATTCAATTAATTGATAAATTGGTTAATTACATTATGTAAACTTATTAATTAAATTAAATTCAACCCAATGTTAATTAATTACCTTGACACCGAATGTCAACTAATTAATTAACGCATTCCTTCCAATGTACATTACATGTACAATTTCTATAAGTTCCGGCTTAGTTGATCTATGTACACAATCCTATGGGTCTGTCTTTATGTTGGCAGTAGGCCTAAGGCCCACAGACTGTAAGTGGGTTTTAGCAAACTATTACAGCCCCCAATTAAGACAGAGATGCAGCAGTTTTTAGAAGATACTCACTCGGTAGTAATCTCATAGTGTCCTTTGCCTAACGATATCGATATGAATAAACAAGAGGCATGGTGTCCGTCATCCTCTTCCGTTGTTTATTATATTTCTTGATCTTGAGTTGACTGATTCATCAAATAAGCACCGACTTACTTGGGTATGGCCATATACTTATCAGTCCCACTCATCAAGTGGCCAATGATATCATCTCGGTGTTACCTGAGTGGCAATTCCATCACTTCATCATCAATATCAACATGTTCACCAGTCCACCCAATCATACCCGTATTTAGCATCCTTTTACAGACCTGTTAGGCGTATGTCAAAGTGAACCGGATTCCATATTAATCCTATAATGAAATCTGGTCTGAGGACAAAACCTATGATGCGAAAACCATGTGTCTTTCTTGTGTGGATTGATCCAGTCCCATGTCAACGACATGTACCTATATTCATGACTGACTATACAAGTACTATGGCTAGTTAAGAACTGCCATACAGTCATCGAATATACAAGTCGGTGGTTTGATTCGTTCCCACGATTAGAACATACCTGGGATAGGTTTTATGATTATCAATTAATGCATACTCTACTCATATTATAGCACAAGATATAAATGAAATAGATTAATTGCCTTTATTAATGTGACACGAATAATGTATTCATACAATGAGTCTTAATGTATAATACAAAATACAAGAATCCAATGCCCTAAGAACTAGGGCACACCAACACGTATGGCTCTCACTGAAATTAGGGTTTAGCCCATTGATTTCTCAAAAGATTCTTGGGTTCCTTTCTAAGATCATTCAGTACACGTTCTCATCTTTTGAATTGATTCTTGTAGAAAGCTCGATACAAAGGATAACTAATTTGGTTCTCATCATTAAGGTTAAAAAAATTCCCGCTCACATAAGGAGAAATATAATTATTTCTTTTCTTTATGGATTCAGTAACTCCTTTTAATGCACTTGTACCACTAGTCTTCAATGGTAATGGTTATCATGTCTAGGTAGTTAGGATGGAGGCACATTTGGAGGAAATGATGTCTGGGAAGCCAGAGGACTATGAAGTTCTTTCAATGTAGGATAATCCAACTGTGGCTCAAATTCGGTTATAATGAGAAGAAATCAAGGAAGTCAAAGATGAGAGCCACCTTATTTATTGTAGTCTCATATGGAATCTATCAGAATTATGACAATGAATTCAGGTTTTGAGGTTTGGAATTTTCTCAAAAAAGAATATGAAGGAGATGTAAGGATCATAGGAATGTAGGGGTTAAATCTGATCTAGAATTTGAGCTACATAAGATGAAGGATTTAGAGACTATTAAAGAGTATTATGACAAATTACTTGGTATTGTTAACAAAGAAAGATTACTTAGCTCTGAAATTCCTGATTCTAGATTATTTCAAAAAATTCTTATGACTATTCCTGAAAAGTCTGAAGCAAGCAGCCACTTATGATGGATTTAAAGTGAAGATTGAGGGCCATCACAGTTTTTGAGGCAGCATATCAGCCACTTATGATGAAGTTTTTTTACCCTTTTAACTTCAATACGGATATCTCTTTAGTACTAGAACAATTTATATCCTTTTGGATGATGGGTGAAGAGTGCAAAGTCAATCTTCAGCATTGCTCTGTACTTTGTGGTTTTTATACTAAGGAAGAAGCACAAACTCAGGAGGCCCTCAATGCCTTAACCAAACCACCTGTTGATTATATTGCTGAGCTATTTTGGGAAACTTTTGGGATTCTTATATTTGATCCATATGACAATGGGATCAGTTCTACTTCTCTCAAGTTAACTGTAATGAGAATTCTTTATTGGTATGTAGCCTAGACATTCTTTGGCAGGCTAAAATATCAAGAAAGGGTAAGTTTAGATGATTGTTGCATCCTCTTTTTCCTGAATGAGGGAATCAAGCTCCATTTAGGATTTTTATTTGCTATAAAATAGATCTTCCTATAATTTAAGTTGGAAACAACTTTGATTGGTGAGCATTCATCACAAGAATTGCATGAAACCTTGGGCTACTTGAGGGAGCAAAGATTCTTAAGCTAGTGCAAATGGTGCCACTTGGGACCAAAACTCTTAAGCACATCATGCTTATTATTACCCGATCTGGTCATCAGATTCAAATCCATCTTCTCCCGAGCCATCAGAGTCAGATGCTTCTATTGCTCCATCTTCCAACCCCTCATAATCCATCTGCTAGCTTTAATGGTCCTGTAATACGCTACGTGACAAAGTTTCTTTAGAACTTCAAAGCCTGTATTATGGCCAAAGTTAGCTCCTTTGAATTAACTCTTTTATTTCAACACAAGGAATTACAAGCCCTTCGCGGTCTGATTGGTCAATCTTCTAAAGAGGTTTTTCCTCCTGCGCTAGTGCAGCCTAGCCAAACAGTTGATCCGGTCACCGCACCTTCTCATGCCAATGCAGATTTGTCTAACCATAGAGACCCATCAGCTTGATGCAATTTTTCTCATCTCTCTTTTAGTTCCCAAACTTAACTTAGAATGTTATTTTTGATTCTCTATAGTTGTTTTAGGCTACTTTAATGGTTTTTGATAGTCCCAAATAGGCTAGCTACAGTACTAGAGCGGGGGTAAATAGTAATGTGTACCGAATAAAAAAATTTCGCAAACAAGTTAGAAAATTCTTTTTAACGAAAAACAATTTTCTTTCAATAAACACAAGTTTTACAAAAATGCGGAATTGATAAAATAGTAAAACTTGTGAATATGAATTTGCTTGATTAATATAAAAATGTCTTCAAATAATAATGCTATTAATTTAAATTGCAGAAATGTAAATAGTAATAAATATAAAGAGTGTAGGGATAGAGAATTGAAGACACCAAGATTTACACCGGTTCAACTTAATCGGTCTTTGTCCAGTCCCCAAGCCAACCACTTGAGATTTTTTATTATCGTTTCCTTTACGTGCAGGAAACAAGCTTGTGTTACGTTTTGTGAGTTCAAGTAAGAAACTCAATACTTTTGCAGGCTAAGTATCAAAACCTCTACCGTTACTTTTTAGGAGCTCAAGTAACAAAACTCTTCCGATTCTTTTTCAAAGCTCAGGCACCAAACTTATCCGGTATTTTTCACAAGCTCAAATACCAAACTTCTACCGTTGTTTTTTCAAAGCTCAAACATCAAACTTACAACTTTGTTAATTCACACTATTAACAAAGTAAACCCCCTCACACAAATCCCTTGTGTGAAATATGAAACCCCGAATATAGAATATTTGAATGAACAAAAATGAAGCTTTCTTTCTTTGATTGCTTGAATTATTTGCCTTGCTTTTATAAGTGAAAGAGGGCTCCTCATAAGTGAACTAGCCATTGGAATCAAGGTCACAAGTGAAATATAGCTGTTGGAATCACCTCACAAATATCTTATATCCATTGGAGGTCCTGAAGCAGTTTAAGACCATTGTATCTAGCTCCTGAGGGAGATGTAGCCATTGGAGAGTGAAGTTAAAGTGATAAGTGAAGCTTGCAGCTTTTGAGGTGATTTTCATCTTCATGAAGCTTGTAACTCTTGAAACGTCTTTCACCTTCTGAAGCTAATATAGCTATTGACATCATAATAAAGGAGTTGTTTATCTTATGAGCAAAGCTCATCTTTTAGTCAACTTGTCATATTCTTTCATCTCCTGATGCTTTGAAAGATTTTGTTTGCAAGACTTGTTGATGTCCTTCTTCTTCTTCTTATTGTATGGTTGCTTCATCTCTTTCATAATCATACTTTACTTCTTTAATAGTTACAAATTAAGTTGTAATAATATTAAAAGTAAATATGATATTTCCATTTTAATAAATGTCAACTTTCCATTTGTTATTATCATCGAAACACGATTCAATAGTTTTTAATTACATTTTGCTATTCTATTTGGAGTCTATCTTTTGGTACTAATCCTTTCTTTCTTATTCTTTTATGTTTTATTTGCATTTTGAGGAAGCAGCCTTATCTTTTGGACTAAACAGTGAATTCAGAAAAGTTCCTCTCTATCCCCTTAAATGTTTACTTAATTGCTCTTATTTGGTCCATTGAGGATAATGTCCCATTTAGAGTGAGGGAGGGAGCTTGCTTGCAATTTATTTTCAAAAAATTCCACATTCTTTTTAGCTATTGTCTTATAAGTTGTGTGGTCATTGCATGATTGAATTAATTGCTACCTTTCAAAACTTTTGAAGTATTTTTGAGCTAGTTTAATATTCTAAGGACTTATCTTTCATACTTGGTTGTGATTTTTGGATTTTGAAGGTTATGACCTTTAGCCTAGAATAATTACGACCTGGTTCATGTATTTTTGTTAATTTTGTGCTTTTATATTAGTTAGTGGATCATAGCTTATAGATTGGTGGAAAGCTTTGAATTGGACATGTTTTAGACTTAGCTCTAATTTGTTTTCTAAAGTAAGTTCTAGATTGAATTAAAATTGAGAGCTCTAAATAAAGAAATAAAGAAAATAATTTAAATAAAAAAGGAAGACATAAAGAGAAGAAATATAAAATTAGGGATTTGAAAAGGGTAAAACGGTCAAACACCATTCCTTTTTCTTCTTCTTAGTCATTCTTCTTCTTCTCCCTCTCTAACGATTGCTGTCTCTATAAATTCACCTCTCTCTCTCTCTCTCTCTTTTTACTAGTCGCATCTCTCTCTTCCCTTGTTATTCTTCACCAAAAGTCACAGTTTCATCCACTACATTTCTTAATTCTTTTCATTTTCAAGCATTCATAAGCATTTTTGCACATTTAATTCCTCCTTTCACAAGTGGATTTCAAAATTTTCACAATCTATAGCTAAAACCAACATTTAAGCATTCAAGGTTTGTTCCTCTCTTTCTTCCCTTTTGAAAAAAAATTTGAGATTGCATATGCAGTAAATTGAATTTCATCCCATTGAATAAAACTCTATTTGGCCACCACAACATTTTTGTACTTCTCGTATAGTTTTTGTTGTTGGTGATCTGTTGTGAAATCCAACGATAGGCTACGAGCTGTTGTTGTTGTTTAGGAATGGATAATGCCTTGTCCTGTGAGACCATTTCATGCTTTGTAGCTCAAGTTTGATATTCGAAAGCCTCTAATGGTACTTTTTTAAAAACACCTTTGGCCTTAGGTGCAAGCTTCTTAGTAGATTTAGAATGTTTCTGCAAAATGAAAATGGGCATTTAAGACTTATTGCAAAGCAACATGAAGAGACCTTACTGTGACGGACTCGCTCTTTATCCGCCCGGCACTTAGACGTTGATGCGCTAAGTAAGCCTTTTGGTTGCGTGTGGAAAGGGACACGGTAAGCACCTAGCACGTGGAGAGGTTAAGGAGATAGCAAATGGCACTTGAGAGTTTTGGAATGTTTGCTCTTATTGCTTCAAACTTGAGTGAGTTACAAATGAGGGGTGGTGCCCTATTTATAGGCAATGGCACCTCCTTAATGTGTGGCTACAAATTAGTATCTAGAATGTTCTCTAGATATTTACACATAATATTTGCCTAGGATAACCTAGAAGTTTCCCTTGAGGCGGTGGAGAAGCTTCTTGGGGCGTTCCATGGATTGCCAACCGTCTTAGGGACGGATTCCAGAAGTTTCTGGTTAGCAACGGAAAAATCTGTAAGTGTCCAGAGAATTCCGTAGCTAATCAGTGTGCATTGGGCTGGGCTGCCTTGTGCACGCCTTGGGTCCACTCCAGCCCAAGATGGGGCTTATTTATATCAATGGCTGCCTCATTTCCCCTCTTGGCCCTCATGTATTGATCACTTATGCGCGGCAAAAAAAATTTTACTTAGGCGTACGAATGTGGCGGGACGTAACACCCTCCCCCACCTAATCGCGTGACGTCCTCGGCACGCCTTCACCCTTATACTGCGCAATTAGATCGGTGAATTGCCAAAGTTCATCTTCCTTTTCCCAACTCGCTTCTTCCTTGGGCAAGCCCTTCCATTTTACTAGGTACTCCGTGCATGGAGGGACTCCACGTTTCCGCACGATCCTATCGGCCAAAATAACCTCGGCTTGCTTATTAAATTCCGTCACGACCGCCATAGGCGCCCGTGTACTAATGTTCCTCGAGGGAGCTTCTTCGTCGCCATGATACTTCTTTAATAAGCTCACATGTACGACAGGATGTATTTTGAGTTTGGGAGGAAGTTGAACTTCATAGGCAGCCTTGCCAACTCTTCGTATGACTCGGAAGGGACCTTCGTAGCGTCGCACCAACCCTTTGTGTATTTTGCGAAGCGATTTGAACTGGTTGGGCAGTAGCTTGAGCATCACCAAGTCACCTTCCGCAAATTCTATGGGCCTTTGCTTTTTGTCAGCCCACTTCTTCATTTTTCGGGAGGCCTTTTCAAGATATGCCCTTGTGACATCTGCCTCCTCCTTCCATTCCTTGGCAAATTTGTAGGCAGCAGGGTTGTTGCCTACATAAGGAGTCACCAATGCATGTGGAGTCAAGGGTTGTTGTCCCATCACGATTTCAAATGGGCTTTTACCCGTTGACTCGCTTCTTTGCAAGTTATAAGAGAATTGGGCCACATCAAGCAACTTTGCCCAATCTCGTTGGTGAGCACTCACATAATGTCGGAGGTACAACTCTAGGAGTGCATTGATGCGCTCTGTCTGTCCATCACTTTGGGGGTGGAAGCTGGTGGAAAAGTTCATGTCAGTTCCCAACAGCTTGAACAATTCTCTCCAGAACTTTCCGGTGAATCGAGGATCTCGATCACTTATGATGCTTCGTGGTAGCCCCCAAAGTTTTACCACGTTCTTAAAGAATAGGCGAGCTACCTCGTCTGCCTTGCATTCTGCCGTAGTAGGAACAAATGTGGCGTACTTGCTAAAGCGATCAACTACTACCATTATACTTCCATACCCTTCTGACTTTGGGAGTGCTACTATGAAGTCCATAGAGACACTTTCCCAAGGTCTTTCGGCGACGGGCAGCGGTTCTAGCAATCCTCCTGGAGGTTGTTGCTCCACCTTGTCTTGTTGACATACAAGGCAGGTTCGTACGTACGCCTCTACATCATCCTGCATCCGGGGCCAGTAGTATGTGTTTTGAATGAGCGCCAGGGTGCGCGCCATGCCCGGATGTCCAGCCCACAAGGAGTCGTGGCACTCCTTAAGAATCTCTCGCCTTAAGCTTCCCCACTTTGGCACATAGACACGGTTGCCAATCGTGTAGAGTGCCCCTTCAACGACCCAAAACCTTCGAGTTTTGCCTTCATTTGCCAACTTCACTAGGTTGTTGGCTATAGGGTCTTCTTTCATTCCTTGCTTGATTCTATCAAGGAAATCTGTCCGGGGTTCGCTTGCGGCGATTGCAGCGAGTTCTGCTTTTCGGCTTAATGCGTCGGCAACGACATTTGCCTTGCCCGGTTTGTACTCCAGCCGATAATCGAATTCTGCAAGAAAATCTTGCCATCTTGCCTGCTTGGGGCTGAGTTTCTTCTGTGTTTGGAAGTAGCTAGTCGCCACGTTGTTCGTCTTTATTACGAAGCTACTTCCAAGCAGATAATGACGCCAAGTCCGTAAACAGTGGACGATGGCCGTCATTTCTTTTTCCTGCACCGTGTACCTCCTTTCGGTGTCGTTGAGCTTGCGGCTTTCATAAGCAATGGGCTGTCCTTCTTGCATTAGTACGCCGCCAATAGCAAAGTCTGAGGCATCAGTTTGCACCTCAAACTGCTTCGTGTGATCAGGCAGCACCATCACGGGCTCCTTGGATACGACATCCTTTAACTTTTCGAAGGCAGCTTGGCATTCATCAGTCCACTGCCACGCCTTGTTTTTCTTTAACAGTTCCGTTAGAGGGGCCGTAATGGCCGAATAGCCTTTGATGAATCTACGATAGTAGTTCACAAGGCCTAGGAACGATCTTAGTTCGGGGATTTTTGTCAGTGGCTGCCATTCTTGGATGGCACGCACTTTAACCGGATCCATTAATAGCTTTCCATCTTTGATTCTATGCCCAAGAAATTCCACCTCTTGTTGAGCAAACGAGCATTTTTCTAGCTTGATATATAGCTCGTTTTCGCGTAGTACTTGGAAGACTTGCTTAAGATGTTGCACGTGCTCCGCGAGCGTTGTGCTATAGACTACTATGTCATCCAAGTAAACTACCACAAATTTATCGAGAAATTGGTGGAAGATCTTGTTCATGAGTGTGCAAAACGTTGCTGGTGCGTTGGTGAGGCCGAATGGCATTACAAGAAATTCAAACGCACCATAACGTGTCACACATGTAGTTTTCGGCTCATCGCCTTCCTTGATGCGTACTTGGTAATAACCCGAACGAAGATCAAGTTTAGAGAAGTACCTTGCCTTGCCAAGTTGGTCGAACAAATCCGCGATCAATGGTATCGGGTATTTGTTCTTCACAGTGATCTTGTTTAAGGCTCGATAGTCTATGCACATTCGTAAGGAACCGTCTTTCTTCTTTTGGAATAGCACAGGAGCACCGTAAGGGGCCTTCGAGGGCTGAATGTATCCCGAATCAAGGAGATCCTTCAGCTGCTTCCTCAATTCCTCTAGCTCCGGGGGCGCCATGCGATAGGGGGCCATGGCAGGGGGTTTGGCACCCGGTTCTAGTTCAATTTCATGATCTACTTCGCGCCTTGGCGGAAGTTTCTTTGGTAGTTCGGCCGGCATTATGTCTTTATATTCATTGAGGACCACTTTTACGCTTTGCGGAAGCATCTCTTGTTGTTTAGTTTGGTCCTCCTCTTCTCGCAGTTCCCGCACGCTTGCTATATAGCATTCTGAGTCCTTGAGGCCCCGTTTAAATTGTAGGGCTGAGAGCATTGGGTTAGCCCTCGTCCTACGACTTAACGGGACTACTTGGACTCCTTTGTTTATGAAGACAAGCGAGCTAGAATCTGGGACTGGAAATGCATGTGTGGAGCAAAAGAAATCCAGTCCAAGTACTACTTTAAAATCATCCATGGGCACAACGGTAAAGTTGAGCTCACCTTGCCAGTCGCCCACCTTTGCCTTCACGGCTTCAGCTGTGCCAACTATCCGCTTGGCTTCTGAATTTACTGCTTTAATGGTGCCATTTTCTGCCTTATACATTATGCCCAAGCGTCTAACTTCTTGGACATCAATAAAATTATGCGTGGCTCCCGTGTCGAGCATCGCAGTAGCCGCCTTCCCATTTAGCTCTAGGTCGACATAGAACAGCCCTTTGTCTTCTCCTTTCTTTTGGGCGAAGACTTTAGTTATTGCGCTAAGGCGTTGGATAGAACCAAGTTCTGCTTCTGGTTCTTCAACAGCCTTTTCTTTACGCTCAGTGACTATAGCGCTAATTGCCTTTCGTTCGGGGCAATCGCCCGTCCAATGAGGACCACCGCAAATAAAGCATGGCTTAGGGGGTTTGAAATCTTTCTTACCTTGAGGCTGTTTCTCCCCCTTCGAGCTGCTACCTTTGCTCTTTTGGGTGTCCTTTTTCTCGCTTCCCTTCTTGGACTTGTCTCCCCCACCTTTAACCCAATTGGATTTCTTTTCGTAGGTGTGGGTGTCCGTTAACTCTTCGACCAGCCGGATGGCATCATCAACGTTAGTCACATGGGACTGGATAACAGTAGTCTTGAAGAAATCCTTCAAGCCACTTTTGAAGCATGCTAATGCGTCTTCCCGTGATATCCTTCCGACTTCGAACATAAGAGCGTTGAACTCTTTGATGTAGTCGGACACATTGCCTGTTTGTCTTAGATTCCACAACTTCTTCTTTGCACTCTCACATGCATTAGAAGGGCAGAATCTCTCCCGCAATTCCCTCTTGAATTGATCCCACGTCTCGATGCCAGTGTCACCCTCTTCTGCATCGAGACAGCGCCTTCGGTACCACATTTGTGCTGAATCGCGGAGGAAGGATTGGGCAGTGTTAATTTTTGCTCCCTCGTCGACTAATGCCAACCCTTTTAAATACTGGTCCATGCTGAAGAGAAAATTCTCTACAGCCGCAGCGCTTCTATTTCCAGCATAATTTGCTGGCTTTTGAAGGGTTTGTATGGGGTTCGGGACAGCAGCCGATGAGCTTTCGCCAACAGGACTAGTCGAGCAGCGATGTGTTCGCCATTTTTGTTGGAGGACATTGACATCGGCACGAATTTCCCTCACCTCAGCTTCTATTGCGGACATCTTGTCCATAAGCAGCATCTTGAGACTATCGAACATCTCTCTTGCTGCCGTTGACACTGCCTCATTTTCGCTAATGAGGTTGTCGCATTGGTCAGATATGTCGCCCATAGTGGCTTTGAGATCTTCGACAGTCATTTCCAACGCGGCGACACGCGGCTCCCATGGGTCACCAGCATTTGGGCCCTTGGATTTGTCGCGAGTGCGCCTAACTTGTCGTTGAACAGGTTCATCTCCTCGCCCACGGACTTGCTCGGTTTGCACGTCCGAGGCAGCGACAATCTCCGTGTCATTGGCCATAGTGCAAAGTTCCTTTGCCAACACTAGTACCTAGGTCTAAGAACCCTTGCTCTGATACCATCTGTGACGGACTCGCTCTTTATCCGCCCGGCACTTAGACGTTGATGCGCTAAGTAAGCCTTTTGGTTGCTTGTGGAAAGGGACACGGTAAGCACCTAGCACGTGGAGAGGTTAAGGAGATAGCAAATGGCACTTGAGAGTTTTGGAATGTTTGCTCTTATTGCTTCAAACTTGAGTGAGTTACAAATGAGGGGTGGTGCCCTATTTATAGGCAATGGCACCTCCTTAATGTGTGGCTACAAATTAGTATCTAAAATGTTCTCTAGATATTTACACATAATATTTGCCTAGGATAACCTAGAAGTTTCCCTTGAGGCGGTGGAGAAGCTTCTTGGGGCGTTCCATGGATTGCCAACCGTCTTAGGGACGGATTCCAGAAGTTTCTGGTTAGCAACAGAAAAATCTGTAAGTGTCCAGAGAATTCCGTAGCTAATCAGTGTGCATTGGGCTGGGCTGCCTTGTGCACGCCTTGGGTCCACTCCAGCCCAAGATGGGGCTTATTTATACCAATGGCTGCCTCATTTCCCCTCTTGGCCCTCATGTATTGATCACTTATGCGCGGCAAAAAAAATTTTACTTAGGCGTACGAATGTGGCGGGACGTAACATTACGCTCACTAAATTAGAACATGAATATGAACAAAAGCAGAGGCTCTAAAAAGAGTAATTCCACCAAATGGGACAATATAACAATAAAAAGCTATCAACAAATTTGGAATTGCCAATGCTTTGGTAAATGGCCAATCGTTAATTGCAAGTACAGGCATGGGAACTAACAAAATTTGAACAATAAGCTAGCAAAGACCCACAACAGATTAATTGCAAATTGAAAGAATGTCATCATGCCCAATGTGCTGATAGTAGCCATAACAATGAATGTGCTAGAAACACGATATATATATACACAAAATAGCCATTTAGCAGAAGCAATATTATCATTAAAACTCATATGAGGCTTCTTTATAATAGATTATAGCAACAATATTCTACCCAGGTTTCAATTAAAGATCAAGACTCTAAGACTTTCTCAAAATTAGACATATAAACATTATGCTTAGCAAAGTACATACTTATAAGAGTAGTGAATATCATAGAAATCAATCCAAGGCAATTATCCCAAAACAGACAACAAACGGATGAAATTCGATTTTCTCTATATGCAATCTCAAGTTTTTTTTTCAAAAGGGAAGAAAAGAGAGAGAGGTACAAACCTTGAATGCTTCAATATTGGTTTTAGCCATTGATTGTGAAAATTTCAAAACCCACTTGTGAAAGGAGGAATTGAATATTCAAAAAAGCTCATGAATGCTTGAAAATGAAAAGAATTGAGAAGTTAAGTGTCTAAAACTGTAATTTTCGATGAAGAATAGCAAGGGAAGAGAGAGATCCGACTGGTAGAGAGAGAGAGGTGTGAATTTGTAGAGACAATAATCATTAAAGAGGGAGAAGAAGAAGAATGACTAAGAAGAAGAAAAGGAATGGTGTTTGATCATTTTACCCTTTTCAAATCCCTAATTTTATATTTCTTGTCTTTATGTCTTCCTTTTTTACTTAAATTATTTTTTTTTTAATTTCCAAAAGGAAACACGTGATTGTTATAAGTGAGAGGAGGGCCTACGTGCTAAATGGCCATTTTAGTTGTTAAATGGCCTGTGTGAAAAAGAAGCCCGAATATAGGCAAATGCTCATAGGGCCATTTAGTACTACTCTTTTCAACTCATAAAAAAAAGAAAAAGAAAACCTCATTGCAACTTCACTTTCTTAACAATGCTATTTCAGGTTAACAAAACTTCTCAAGAATGAATGTGGATTAATTTTTTACCTCTCTCAGAATGTATATCAAATTGAAAAATCTAACTTTAATAAAATGCAAAATTAAAATTAAAATAAAACAAAGACAAAATAATTAAAAAAAAGGACTTGGGGTACCTCCCAAGAAGTGATATATTTTAGGTCCATAGTTGGACCTTTTACCAATTTTCCAAGTCATAGCATATACAAGCATCAGATGCTCACTTTCAGTATCATTACCTTCCATGTACAATTTGACTCTTTGCCTATTAACTTTCAAAATTGATATTGTTTTTCCCTTTTAATTCTATAACTCCAAATGGTCACACTTTAAGGACTTTGTAAGGTCTATACCATTTGGATCTCAATTTACCTGGAAAAAGTTTGAGTCTTGAATTCTACACCAGTCCTTGATCTCCTTCCTTCAATTCCCATTTGAAATCCTCTAGTCATGCCATCTTTTTGATTTTTCCTCATAAAGTCTGGAGTTTTCATAAGCTTCCAATTGAAATTCATCGAGTTGGTTAAGTTGTAGAAGTCACTTTTCACCTGCAGTTTTAACATAAAAATTCAAAAACTTAGTGGCCCAAAATGCTCTATGTTCCAGCTTACTGGAAAGTGACAAGCTTTACCAAAAACAAGTCTAAAGGGTGACATTCCAATAGGAGTTTTAAAAGCAATCTTATATGCCGAAAAAGCACCATCTAATTTCAAAGACCAGTCCTTCCTTGAAGAACTAACTATCTTTTCTAAAATACTTTTCAGCTCTTTATTAGTAAACTCTACTTGACCACTCGTTTGGGGATGATACATGGTAGAAATTTTATGGGTGACATCTTACTTTCTTAAAAAGCGTTTCAAATTGTTTATTACAAAATTAAGTGCCACCATCATTTATGATGGCCTTCGGAGTCCCAAACCTGTAGAAAATGTTTTTCTTTAGAAATTTAACAATGACACAAGCATCATTTGTTGGAAGGGCAAATAATGTTGTTCTAGTAGGACCAAAATGTCCTCCAACTTGCCCTTCATGGCAATGACTAAGGATGGAACAAAATTCCTCCTCAAGTACACATTTTCGCACAATACCCTCAGCACATATTTTAAACAATAAAGGCTCATCC
This sequence comes from Euphorbia tirucalli, assembly GCA_039660915.1. Taxonomy (NCBI): domain Eukaryota; kingdom Viridiplantae; phylum Streptophyta; class Magnoliopsida; order Malpighiales; family Euphorbiaceae; genus Euphorbia; species Euphorbia tirucalli. The sequence goes on from CM077639.1 coordinate 23,871,779, forward strand.
CATAAATGAAACTTAGCTTCAACAAGGATTTCTTTCTTTTTTTATAATAGGGAGAGAGGGTTTGGAACGATATTATCGGATAAGAAGTTCGCAATATCAGCAAACCATGGGACTTGATTAATTAAGAGGAGATGTTCATTCAAAAACATTTCTTTGATTTCTACTATCTCTTTACCATCCTTTTCTTCTAATTCCAATCGAGATAAATGATCTGCAACATAATTTTCTGAACCTTTTCTTTCTCTAATGTCAATGTCAAATTCTTGAAGAAGAAGTACCCAACTGAATAAGTCTCGGTTGGGCATCTTGTTTCGCTAAAAGATATTTCAAAGCTGTATGATCATTGTGCACAACCACTTTGGACAGCACCAAATACAATCTAAACTTATCAAATGCACAAACAATTGTTAACAACTCCTTCGTTGTAGTGTAGTTCTTTTGTGCTTCATTCAAGGTTCGACTCTCATAGTGAATGGCCTAAAAAATTCACCCCTTTCATTGTCCAAGTACTGCACTTACATCATAATCACTAGCATCGAATATTAATTCAAATGGTAATGACTAATTAGGTGATACAATTATAGATGCATGCATTAGTTTATTTTTCAATAATTCAAAAGCTTGCAGACAAGCATTGGAAAAATCAAATGGAATGTCTTTTGTAAGCAATTCAGTTAAGGGTTTAGAAATTTAGAGAAATCTTTGATGAATTTTCTATAAAAGCCTACATGTCTTAGAAAACTTCTAGTGCCCTTTACTAATGTTGATGGAGGCAATTTTGAAATGACCTTAACTTTTGCAAGGTCTACTTCAATCCCTTTAGCAAAAACTTTATGACCCAAAACAATACATTCTTGTACCATGAATGACACTATTCCCAATTGAAGACTAAATTTGTATCCTCACATTATAGTTTTTCAAGGTTTAATAAGCAAGAATCAAAAGAGGTACTAAAAATATTGAAATCATCCATGAACACTTCAAGAAAATCCTACACCATATTAGGGCAGAGAATTGGTCGGTTCGGTTGTCTATTAACCGAACCAAATTATTCTCTAAATTAGGAACCAAACTAAACAAGGAGAAAACCAAAATTTACCAAATCGAAATTTTTCGGTTCGGTTAATAACCAAATTTTATCAATTTAATCGAAATTAGAAAACAAAAAAGTGAGATTTTTTAATGATTTGCTTGGCAATTGTTTCACATATAGATTAACAAAAAGGATATATATCTATTAGCTGGATAAGATTTTGCAAAGAAAAATATATTAAATGATAAATAATGCTTATTAGTTGCTATCCAACTAAGTTAAAAATATACCGACAAGACACCATGAACGGTGGTGATGGAGTTGTCTTCGCCGAGCAGAAAATCTCAAAGTCAAAAAATGAGAACTGGTGAATAGATGATGATGAAGGATGAACTATGAAGGAAGGAGAAAGGACGAATGATAAAAAATGTTAAGTTTAGGTGATGGATAGTGGGTGAGGACCAAGAGAAGTGAGAATCTGAGATGAGATGGAGGCATAGGCGGTGTCAATGAAGATGAGATTAGAAATATGAAAGAAACCCTAAATTAAATGAAAACTTATTTGGCAGCTTAGTGTATATGGACTAGTGGGTGGGCTTTTTCTTACTCATATTTATTTTATGGGTGGGCTTCTGTATATGATATTTATTATATTTATAAATAAAGCAGTAAACTAAAACAAATATATTGTATATATAATTTTCTTTTATTTATATCATAATTCGATTTGGTTTCGGTTAAACCAAATTTTTTTACAGAAAAACCGAACCGGATTCCAAATAATCTATAAAATTGTTACCAAACCAAACAAAAAAAATCAATAACCTGACCAAATTTTTTATTTGGTTTGGTATTCAGTTTTACCGAATAATGCTCACCCCAACACCATATTACTAAAAACAAAAATCATGCATCTTTAAAATGTGCCTGGTGCCTTACATAGTCTAAATGGCATGCTTCTACATGCAAATGTGCCATATGGGCATACGAATGTGGTTTTTTCTTGGTCCTCGAGTGCAATTGGAACTTGTAAATAACCACTACTTCCATTAAGACAATAATAAAATTCGAAACCAGCGAGTTTCTCAACCATTTCATTAATAAATGGAAGAGGGAAGTGTTCTTTCCGGGTGGCCTCATTTAACTTATGATAATCGATACACATTTGCCACCTGGTTACCTTTCTTACCAAAATGGTTTCACCTTTTTACTGTTGTACCTCCTTTCTTAAGGACCACCTGGACAGTACTGACCCATTTACTATCTAAAATAGGGTATATGATTCCTACATCGAGTAATTTCAGAACCTCCTTATTCACTGCTTCCTTCATAGCTGGGTTTAATCGCCTTTGTGGCTGGACAAAGGGCTTACATTTTTCTTCCATGAAAATTCTATGAGTGCAAGTAGAGGGGTTAATTCCTTTAATGCCTGCTATGCTCTAAGCAAAGGCTTTCTTGTGACCCCTTAGTAGTTCAAGAAGTCTCTCCTCCATTACATCTATTAAACATGAAGAAATAACAACTGGTAAGGATAATGGAGGAGATATAAATGCATATTTAAGATGAGATGGGAGAAGTTTAAGTTTAAGAGTTGGAGCTTCTTTGGTGGATATCTTAGGAATTTCAGTTTGATCCCTATCTATGATTTCAAATGGCCCTCTTTGAACCCATTTAGATTCTACCGTATTTGTTTCAAGGAGCTGAATGATTTCTTAAATTTCTTTGTCTTATTCCCCTTCTTTAATTTCATTCATAACAGCTTTCTCTAGGGGATCTATAAGGAAGGAAGACATTACATTAGCTTTAGCATAAGAAATTCCAACAAAATTATAGCTATTAAATAAAGAGGGATTTTTCATGGCTTTAAACATATCAAAATCTAGAGTTTGATCTTAAAGTCTTAAGACAAGTTTCCCTTACTGCACATCAATAGTGCTCTTGTTGTGGCTAAGAAGGGTCTCTTAGGAATAATGGGAACATCCTCATCTTCTTCCATGTCTAACACCAAAAAATTAGTTAGAAATATGAATTTATCCACTTTGATCAATACATCTTCAATTATCCCCTTTGGATATGTGATTGATCTGTTCGGCAATTAAAGAGAAATGATTATAGGTCTAGGTTCACCAAGTCCCAATTTCCTGAAAAGAGAAAGAGGTATTAGATTAAATACTAGCACCTAAATCTATTAAAGCTTTTTCAGAAGTAACTGACGGTCCCAAATAGGCTAGCTACAGTACTAAGGGGGGTGAATAGTATTGTATGCTGAATAAAAATTTTCACAAACTCTTTTAAAAATTCTTTTTGAAGAAAAACAATATTCTTTCAACAAACACAATTTTTACGAGAAACGCGGAATTGATAAAATAGTAAAACTTGTGAATATAAATATGCTTGACTAAAATTAAAAGTGCCTTAAAAAATAATGCTATTAATTTAAATTACAGAAATTTAAATAGCAATAAAAATCAAGAATATGGGGATAGAGAAATGAAGACACTAGATTTATACTGGTTCGACCCAACCGGTTTATGTCCAATCCTCAAGCCATCCACTTGAGATTTTCTACTAGTATTTCCTTTACAAGCAGGAAATAAACCTGTGTTACTTTTTACAAGTTTAAGTAACAAACTCAATACTTTTGTAGGCTAAGTATCAAACCACTACCATTACTTTTCCATAGCTCAAGTAACAAAACTCTTTCGATGCTTTTTCAATGATTAAGCACCAAACTTAACCCTTTTTTTACAAGCTTAAATACCAAACTTTTTCTGATGCTTTTTCAAAAAAGCATAAAACTCATCCTGTATTTTTTTTACAAGCTCAAATACCAAAATTGTTCGGTGCTTTTTCAGAGCTTAAGAACCAAACTTTTACAAACTTTGTTATCACACTATCAACAAAGTAAACCCCCCTTCACACAACCTTGTGTGAAAATATAATTCCCTTGAATAAATATTTGAATGAATGAAACAAAGATAAAGCTCTTCTCTTAATTTGCTCTTTGAAGGAATTGTGGAAGACTTGAAAATAATAGCTTGAAAGTGTGTAATTGTAAGTAAGTCTCCCACTTTGACAATTTCTTTTCTTCTTGTTTATATAGGAGTTAGAGAAGCTTATAAGGAGATGGATTAGCTATTGATTGCAACTCTTAATCATAACATGGTCATTACATATAACTCATGAAGGAGTTATGACCGTTGTAGCTCCTGAAGGAATGTTGAACATAGCTTCTGAAAGATTTATGGCCATTGCAACGACCTCATAAAGGAAATATGGCCATTTGCTTTGCAGCTTTTGAAGGTACACTAGTCGTTAGACCTCTTAAGGAAAATTATAGCCGTTGCTTTCTAGCTCATAAGTGAATTATGGCAGTTATAGTAAGCTCCTAAAAAAGATGTACCCTTGCTTTCAGGTCTTAAAGACATTATGGATGTTAGACCTCCCAAAAAAGATTATAGCTGTTGCTTATAGCTTGTAAGCAAGAATGTAATTATTGTCTTCAAGTCACAAGAGATACATAGTTGCTGCAGCAAGGTCTTGAAGCTTTTACTCTTTAGTTTGTGATTATGATGTAATCATTGTAGCGTCATCTTTATCAAAAGCATAATTTACTTAATTACAACATAATTGTAATAGTATTAAAATAAATATGATATTTCTATTTAGCATGTATGTCAACTTTTATGTTAACTTTCCATTTGTTGTCATCATCAAAACACGATTCAACAGTAACATTTCTAATAACACATATGATTGTGAAACTCCCTAGATCTTTTATTTTAGGTGGTAACGGCTTTATGAGGATGGATGAACACCCTTTATTAATCACTACCATCTCATGATCTTCAAGCTATCTCTTTTTGGTGAGGATGTCTTTTAAGAATTTGTCATAGGAGGGCATCTGAGTTAGAGCTTCACCAAACGGTATAATAGATGTGTAACTTTTTGAAAACCTCTAAAAATTTAGAGAATTGTTGATCCGTTTGCTTCTCCTTAAGTCTTTAAGGATATGGAATTCTAGGTTGAAGAAATCACCTCTTTTTGATTTTGATCTTCTTCTTTATCCACAATTTGCTTTTCATCATTATTGGTTACATTAGATTTGTTCTCCTTCTCTTCATACCTTTTCCTAGGGACTGAATCTTAGAGTTCCTTGTGATTAATGATAGCTTTATCTTGCTCCCTTACATTTGCTTCGGTTCTACTTAGTAAAGCTCCTTGATTTCTTCCTCCTATTATGGTTGCCAAATGGTTTATCTGATTTGTAAGGCTTTTTTGATCGATGCTTCGTGGTTCTTGAATCTTATTTCAATGAAGGAAATGAACTTATCAATCTTCTCTTCCAAGCATTGACTCTTTTCTTCTCTAGAAGGCACACTGTTGGATGTAGATGGCCCTTAAAGATTAGCCTGGTTTTTGAAATCTGGAGGGGCTGTGGTTCTTTCATGCAAATGTTGTTGCGGTTGATTGTTGTTGTTACTTCATGAGAAATTTGGATGGTTTCTCCATCCTAGGTTGCCTGTATTGGAGTACGGGTTAGTGGCTTAACCTTAATTGAAATTTCTCATGAAGCTTGCATTTTCTACTTCTTGGACAAAGGGATTTGCAACTTGACAATCGGACCTTGTATGTCCTAAGCCTCCACATAATTCACACAGTAGCAATGTGGGAGACTCAATGGTGGTCATCAAGCCATGTAGCTTCTTAGTTAATTCCTCTAGTTGAGCTACTAGAGTAATGTTTGAATCCACTACGTGAACTTCAACTGGTTTCTTGCAATTATTTCTCTCTCCTCACCATTGATAGCTATTAGTAGCCATCTTTTCTAGTAATTCAAAAGCTTGCTCTGACGTTTTTCTCATCAGATTACCACCAGAGGCTGCATTAATCATAGATTGATTGTTGGATGATAGCCCATTGTAGAAGGTATTCGCTTGAAGCCAAACCGGGAGACCATGATGAGGGCATTTTTTGAGAAGCTCCTTATGTCTCTCCCATGCTTCATATAAATTTTCCAATTCATTTTGAACGAAACCCATGATATCATTTCTAAACTTGCTGTCTTTGTTGGAGGGAATTACTTTGACAGAAATTGATTGGTAAGTTCTTGCCAAGTAGTGGTGGATCCTTGAGGTAATAAAGTTAACCAAGATTTGGCTTGATCCCTCAATGAAAATAGGAACAACCGTAGTCAAATGGTGTCATCAAAAACTCCATTAGCCTTAAATGTCTCACGTATCTCCAAGAAATTTTCTAAATGAGTGTTGGGGTCTTCAGTTGGTAAACTACCATATTGAACAGCATTTTGAATCATTTGAATAAATCCCGGCTTGATGTCGAAGTTATTCACTTATATCCATGGCCGCATATTGCTAGAATTATCACCATTGAATGTTGGAACAACATATTGCATTATTGTTTACTGAGTAGCACCATTTTGGCCATTATTCTCGACTCTACCATCTTTACCATCTACATGATGCAAATGTCCATTTGGATATGGTAGGTCGGCCATTTGAACTTTGAACTCGGGAATTTCACAATTAAATTCCTTTTCTACTATCTCCTCTTCTTCTCCTTGATCTTGCTGAGTAATAGAGCTCAATGAATTTCCTCCAAGCTTCCTCACTCGAGTTTCTTTATGGTTCCACGAGCAGATTTCTCAATTTCAATACCAAAAAGTAGGAGGATTTTTGGCACAAGTTAACATATACCCATAGAAATAAATAAATCAAGGGAAGAACATTATCATAAACAAACTAAAAAATGTTAAAGTAACCAATTAAGATTTTCTAATATTTCTACAACACCTATCCCCGGCAACAATGCTAAAAACTTGTAGCTTGTTAGTTAAACCAACAAAATATAAGCAAGTATACCTAATCGGCAAGTAGTAAGTGGATTTTAATTCTGAATATCATTCCCACGAGGATAGTTAAGAAACTACTAGATGCAAACAGCTATGTGATTATTTAACAAGCATGAAACAATTTCTTTGGGATTAAATTTTAATCTTAATAATAAACTTGAGCTTAGGAATAAATTAATAAAACAAAAAAGTTAAACAATATTAAAGAATAGCTAGGGTCATCGGTTCATATGGGTTTACAACAATGTTTGATGATAACAATGGGCCATTTACTTAGGTCTTGAGTTCTTTCACAAAGCTATATGAAGGCAATCGTCATGCTACATCATACTACATTACTAACATACATATATTCATTTAGTCATTTGAAAATAAACACATTAGCAAGTTAATCACAAAAGAAAGCCAATGGAGTTATTAGACAACTTGGGTCTCATAAAGAGGATTTAAAGTTTGGTCATTCATTAAACCTTTAGAGCTGCCTCCTCTAGTTCAAAGTTCTAAAGCCAATGGTCATGTTTACTTTCACTCTAAAATCTGTGTGTGGCTAATTAATCCAAACCAAGCATTAAGCACAAGAGAGAAATAGAGTATCCTTATAAACACCCAACTGAAATCACATAAACATTTAAATAAAACCTATAATCTCCCAAAGACCTTAACTAATTAAACTAGCCACACATTGCAAACAAAAAAACACAAGGTTTGAAAGAACAATACATCTTCATTACTTGAAATTACTAAAAGTACAATTGAGAATTAGTCTAATTTCTTCAAAAAAATAAAGTAGAGAAAAATGGGGAAAACACCTAATAAAGAATAGGATAACTCCTCCAAGATGAATAACTCAAATTACCCATTCTTTTCTCATCAACTTTAACTCTCTCAATTGAAATTAAACTCAACTTTCTTTCTAAGAATTAAAAGAAGGAAATATTAAAAACCTAAATCTCAAATCTCTGTGTGTCGATATTTTTTAATTACAAGAGAAGAAGAAGCTTTTATGGATGTTGAAATAGGAAGCTGCCACAAGGGCCATTTGTTAGTTGAAAGACCAAAAAAAGCTTAAGGAAGATGGGTTGAAAATGGTAGATTTCACAAGTTGCCATGATCGTGAATGATCTCTACACAGAAGAATGGGATTTTCCATCATTTAAGTAGTGGGAAATGCAAATGGAGGGATATGATCTCTTCAAAATTTCAGATTGCCCTCTTGAAGTTTCTATTTTATAGATCTACCCCTTTAAAGTTATATTTTAGTCATTTTAAAGTTTTTATTCTCTGACTCCACCGATTTAAAATCTCCAAATTTTAGCTCCAGCCTTAATAGATTTCATAACTTTGCAATTCAACTCCTTACAATCTAATTAAGCATAAATCTGCAAAAATAACTCAAAATTAGATAATGAAATTAACAAAATTGGAATAAAATGAATGATAAAGTACCTTAATTTATATGGCTAATAGGTACAAAAATTGATTTTCGTCCTTGTAGGCACTGTGGAAAGAAAGGGCATCACCTTTTCAAATGCCGAACAAGGCCATATTAGTAGTGTGAAAAATGCCACAAAATAGGGTTATCATCAGAAGATATGTAAAAGCCTCACTCAACTAAAAAATGTTGCTCAAGTAACAGATGAGGAAGAGGAGTAACATTTTGTAGCATCATGTTTGCTACCAACAATTCAAGTACAAGCAGCTTATTGACAATGGTTGCACAAACCACATGACCTTTGATTGTGATAATTTCATGGAGCTAGACACATCAGTAATCTCTAAAGTGATTAGCAATGAAGATTAAATTGTAGTCAAGGGAAAAAGCACGATGGCAATCAAAAGTTGTTTAGGTACAAAACTTATTAAAGATGTGTTGTTTGTACCTAACATCAGTCAAAATCTATTAAGTGTTGGCCGGTAGCTGGAGAAAGGTATAAAGTTATCTTTTAAACTAACCGTTGGCTAATTTAGGATACAAAAGACAATGATGCATTTAAAGTGAAGATGAAGGGAAAAAGCTCTACACTAGATCCATCGTAAGAGGAACGGCAATATTTTCCAACAAAAGCCAATGCAAATGTTTGGCTTAAGAGGTTTGCTCACTTTAATCTTGTTATTGTGATGAATTTCCGAAAAAAAATGGACTGGCTCAAGGTCTACCTCACCTTAAAGCTAACTTGCTAGATTGCAAAGTGTGCAAATTTTGTAAACAAGCAAGGCTTCCTTTTAAGCAAGCAACTGGCATTCTACTGAAAAGCTTTAATTAATCCATATAGACCTTGCTAGACCTTAAAGAACTCCATCATTGAATGGGGGTAAGTATTATATAATCTTCATTGATTTTTTTTCCAGAATGTGCTAGATTTACTTCCTCGGGTTCAAGTCAAAGGTTACTGGGGTGTTTTGGAAGTTCAAATAGTGGATTGAAACTCAAAATGGTTACAAGATTCAAGTTTTGAGGTTTGATAATAAAAAGGAGTATATATCTACTAAATTTAACCAGTTTTGTAAAGTAGGCATTGAACACCAACTTACAGCTCCATTTACTCCACAGCAAACTATAGTTAGTCAAAGAAAAAATCATACGTAAATGGAGATTGCCATATCTATGCTATATGAGAAAGATTCGCTTGAGGAGTATTAGGCTGAGGCTGCACACACTTGAATCTTTCTGATCAATAAGCTTCCAACGAAAGCAATAGAAGGGAAGACTCCATTTGAAGCATGGTATGGTTTTAAAACCCTCTTTGAAAATCTCGATGTTTTTGGATGTTTCTGCTTTGCTTATGTGCCTCAAATTAAAAGAGATAAGTTAGATAAAAAAAGTAGAAGATGGACTTTTTATGGGTTAGCATTGTGTTTAAGGCTTATCGAATTTTCCAACCACATACAAGAAAAATTCTAATAAGCAGAGATGTACATTTTATGGAGAATGACAAATAGAACCGGAAGGGAGAACAACAACTATCAATTCCTAACCAAGATTCAAAGTTCCAACTGCAAGAAGATGAATTGGTTGATGATGCTTTTATAAGAGGCACAAGACTACTCCCTAAAACTTATGAGAGATGCAATGTTGTAGTTCTTAAAACCAGCAAACTTTTAGTAAGCAAAAAAAGATCTAAAATCGATTGCTATAATGAAAGAGGAGTGAAATACGATTAAAAAAAAAATCATACGTGGAAGCTTGTGGAGAAACCTTAAGACAGAAAAGTGACAGGAGTGAAATGGGTGTTTAGAACCATGCTTAATTCAAATGGCTCTACTAACAAGCATAAAAGCTAAGCTTGTTGTGATATGCTCAAATTTTTGGTGTTGACTTTTGTGATACATTTACTCTTATGGATATGCTTAATACAATCAGGTTGTTACTTGCTATTGTTCTACAAATGGGCTAGAAAGTATATCAGCTAGATGTCAAATCTTATTGAATGGTCTTCTTGAGGAAGAGATTTATGTTGAACAACATAAGGGGTTTATTGTTAAAAGGTATGTAGATGTTTTTGTATCTACTTAAGAGAGTGTGGTATGGCTTAAAGCAAGCACCCAAGGCCTAATACAACAAGAAATGATGAGCATTAATGTAGTTGGGTTTTAGGAAAAGCTTTAGTAAAGCTATCCTCTGTATCAAAGGTGATGAAATCAATTTTGTTAGTGTTTCTTTATATATAGATGATTTGCTGGTTATAGGAAGTAATGATGAACTTGTCAAGAATTTCAAAGAGGATATGTAGCTTACTTTTAAGATGACAAACTTGGGAGAAATGACTTCCTTTTTGGGAATGGAAGTCAAGAAAAACCCCAAATGAAGTGTGCATCTTTTAAAAGAAGTATGCAAAGGAGATTCTAAAGAAATTTAGAATGGAAGATTGTAAGGAGACAACAACTCCAATGTGTTAGAAGGAGAATTTGAGTAAGAATGATGAAGCTAAAAGAGTTGATGAGACTCTTTACAGAAGTATGGTTGGTTGTCTCATGTATCTTACAACAATCAAACCCAACATTCTATATGTTGTAAGTCTTTTATCAAGATTCACTAATTATGCAACTCAATCACATTTTGTAGCAACCAAAAGAGTGTTGAGGTATGTTAAAGGAACATTGGATTTTGGAATCATATTTTGTAGAAATCATAATTGCGTGTTGAAGAGATATTCAAATAGTGATTGGGTGGTTCACCTGAAGACATGAAAAGCACTTCTGGTTATTGTTTTAATCTTGGTTTAGGTGTATTTTCATGGTGTTCTAAGATGCAAGAGATTGCACAATCAACTGCTAAAGCTGATTATTGTAGCAACTATAATTGCAAATCAAGATTGCTTATAACAGTGTTGCTTGATTTAAAATTGAAGAAAGAAAAGTTCACAAAACCGTTTATGGATAGTGAAGCACTAATTTCCAAATTAAATAATCTTGTTTTTCATGGAAAAACTTAGCATTTTAACATTAAATTATTCCTTCTTAGAGATGTGCAGAAGGAAAGTTCTGTTAGTTTGAAGTATTGTAACACAGATCTTCAGTTAGAAGATATATTTACTAAAGCTTTTCCAAGAAGTAAGTTTGAGTTTCTTAGAGAGGAACTTAGAATTTGCAACAATTAAAGCAAGGAGGAGTGTTGAATTTGTGCCTCAATTGCTACATAATTTTTGCTATGAATGTGGCCAACATGTTATCTGGACTTTCTCATATTCCTATGTTTTTAGTTGTTTTAGTTTTTCTTTAAAAGTTTCTATGTAGTGTTGTTAGTTGCATGTTTTTAGGAATCTTTTTAAACATAGAAACATGTTCCATGCAGTTGCTGTTTTCCAAATTAAGTGGTTATTTTTTTTCTTGTATTTAAGCACATCATTGCAGTTCAATGAAGTCAGAAAATTCCATAAGACATTTTATGTTCAACTCCTTTGTTCTTATTAGATCATTTTTAGATCTTTTTTAGATCATCTTTAGAACTTTCTTTGTTCCTTTCCAACATATTCATAATAAAAAGGAAGAACTTTACTTACTCTTGCTAACTCAAAGCTAGTGTTAACCTATTGGGCAAACTTACTTATTACTTAGAAATATAGCAACCGTAAATTTGCACGAGAAAATTAAATGAACTATGAAAAAAATTTACTATTAAGGATATAAAGTGAAAAAAAGTGCAATATGTTATGGTGGAATTAAAGATGTCCAACGACCAATGGGGAAGAATATTAAATATTATTCATGGAGAGATGTAGAGCTAAGTTAAAATATCTAACACAATTCCTAAAAGCATTGGTAACTAATTCTTGTCCATACATGTTTCACACTTAATAAGCAGAAAAATAAAGTAAGGGTAGTTTTGAAAATTCCATAGAATAAAAATCTCCTTCCTTTTCTTATGGGCTTCATCTCCACTCTTTGCAAGGCCCATTCAAAATGCATTAGCCTAGGCAGCTTTTTACCTCATTTTAGCCCATTTGATTAGGTTTCTTGGCTTGTGCCACTGCATTCTTTAATTAACCTAAAAACACTTCTTATTAGTAAAATGTTCTCCAAATAAGCTTTATTTTAACCATGGTTTTTAGACCTGGACCGATCATAAAAAAGGTGAAGGGATAGATTTAGAAAAGGTGAAAGGCTTCAAACTTTACAGAAGTCCCAACTTTCTGTACTTGCCAAATATAACTTTTAGATTGACCTGGGAAGACGGAGCCATTGCCGCTACTTCAACTCGTTTAATAGAAGTAAAAGCCTGTGCAGGCTTTGGGCTGAAGTTAGAACCAACTAGAGTTGTAATGGTACCACTACTGCTCTTGAATTTGGGCTTGTAGGTCCAACCTCCTTGGTAACTGTTACCACTACCATTGTTCTGTTTGTCCTTTTCTTCGTACTTCTCAATCTTCTTGGCCAGGTTGTATACATCCACAAAAGAATTGAAGTCATGAAGTTTCATGTTATCCCGATAGTTCTTCAAAGTCCTATCCACAAGCTTAATGATAAGCCCAGAATCCCTAGGTCTCTATTCCAATAGCACTTATTTGTCCATTCATGTTTTATAATACTCTGCGAAGGTCTCATTTGGCTTCTGCTTTACTGCATCTAAATACTATAGTGTTACCTCAATCTGAGTATTATAGCTATAGTGCTTTACAAAGGCTCCAGCCAGATAGTTTTAGTCTTTCCTAATATGTACCGGCTTATTGCTAAACCATCTGGCAACACCATCTACAAGAATGGTTAGAAACAAACCCAATAGCTAGCTAGTGGTCAAGCTGTTCATTGTCATCACCATCACATACTTGTCAATGTGAGGATTGGGTGGTCTCGTTCCCTTGTATGGAGTGAGCTTCAGCATTTGGAAGCTTGGCGGCAGCAGATTAACCCCATCGTCCCTTAATGCATTTAGGTTGATACATTTCACAGTAGGAGTCTGTGTCGTCTAGTGAAGTTTGGGTAAGAGCTCATAAAGCTCAGAATATTTCTCCTTTAATTTCCTTTCGGTCGCCGACTTGACTGGTACCTCGCTATCTCTCTTAGGGGCATCTCCTTGCTCAAACTATTAATCTCCATCCCTTGTCAGAGCTTGTCTACCAATGTTCCCTCGGTCTGCATTCAGCTCTGTCTATCTGTTGTGGACCCCCTGTCTACCAATGTTCGGCTTGCTTATTGGTAACAATACTACCTACAGTGGCCTACACCTGATTATAGATGCTAGCCTTGAACTCCTTTAAACCCAGAAGGTCCCTGATGGCTGTCGCCACAGAAGCAGTGATGATTGTAATATTCTTCTGGTTCGTGTTTTGTTGATCCCTTATTTATGCAGTATTTTCTTTTAGCACAAACAAACTATCTACTCCTAAAGTTTAAATTTGTTCCTGCTATTCTGAATCTGACCTTGATTGTACAACTATTGACCCGAATGCCATACTGATTGATCTTGTTATGATTCTCTGCCTTGGTTGAGGATCCGCATAACTGACTTTGACTAATCTTCCTTCACAAGGGCGATCCCAAACTACAGAGAGTCATAATCACATGTTAGCATTATGGATGAATGCATGACAATCCTTTGATCTAAAGTGGCAATCGTGCATGTATGGATGACGTGATATGGTCAATGCATGGTATGCATATGCTATGAGTGTTTGTGTGGGATATACGAGAATCCGATGCTTGGGGAGCATACGGAAAGGGGTTCGGCAGTCAGGGAGTATTGAATAAAGTTAACTAGATTCTGCTAGTCACAGTTGTATATGTATGAGTCTGCATACAGACAAAGGTTTAGTGTCCTTGGGGCACCTGAGGGCGATACTAGAAAGTTTTAAAGTCTTCAGACCTAAAATGACCTAGGATTTTAGGTGTGTGTGAGTCTGTACATGGACAGAGGCTCGGTACGCGAGGAGTATCGAAAAGGGTTAACTGGATTCTACTAGTTACAGTTGTATACATATGAGTCTACGTACGAACAGAAGTTCGGCACCCTTGGGGTACCTGAGGGCGATACTAGGAAGTTTTAAAGTCTTCGGACCTAAAACACCCTAGGGTTTTGTGTACGTGTGAGTCTGTACATGGATAGAGGCTCAGTACTTAGGGAGTATCGAAAAGGGGTATCTTTAGAAGACAAGTGAGCGTATGGGTTTCTTGCAGTAACCGTGGGTTATAAAAGAATAAATGTATGGCCCTAAAATCAAATCTGTGGTTTACCTAAAGTTGATAATATATATGTTTATTAATGCGGGTTTCACTTATGTATAAATGACACACGGTTATGGCTGCATCAAAACTGTTAGTGTTTGTGTGACATAAAATAAGGTGTATGGGTGAGATTATTTACACACAAAAATAATGTGTATGGCTGCACAAAAATAATGGTTAGTGTATGTGTCACCCAGAATGAGGTCTATGAACGAAATTATTTACACATTAAATAATGCGTATGGCTACACAAAAATAATAGGTTAGTATCACACATGTGGTATAATATTTGCATGAAAGAATGATTATAATGGTATGGTATGGTAAGATAAATCATGTAGCATGCTAACGCAAATTACCGACCTTATTTCTCCATGTGGTTAGAAGTCGATATTCTAATCGAAAACTAGGTGGGATTCTCTTTAATTATCAACAGGGGATGATAAAGGAGAAACTACAGATACATATCACATAGGTCGTTTCGGTATCCTAGTGGAAATCATTACGGATATTTACATGAGTTCCGTCAAAGTTTAGGATAACATCAAGGTCCCCATAGCAAATATATACTCCTCACTTCTCTCCACTCAAGGGTACATGCGAAGGGGTTCGTATGAGGCTATAGGTGGTGTTCCATATCCATATCCCTATAACCTGGCGGAACGTATACGGCACTTCAACAGTTCATTGGGCTAATAATGGTACCTTAACCTAATGTTCAAATCTAGCTAGTATGCAATGCATATAAAATGCTACAAAAAGTTTGTTGAAGCTATTTTAATTAGATGCTTTTAGTGCTTGGCAAAATCTTTTAAGTTTTGAAAAAAATTTTAAAAGAAATGCCCAGAAGATTCGCCATTGTGAGCGGACGACATTTATCATGATGTAGACTGATAAGTGCATTTTATGCACATAATCTGTCTTTGTTTATAAGCTTTAATTGCTATGTTTTTTGTTAACTGAGGCGGATTTACTTCATTTTGTATTATTATTCGCACTAGGGGCATTGGAATCAAAATTGAGCTTAACGTGTTGATTTTGGGAGCTTGGAGTGCATAAAGGATGGAGCTTGAAGTCATAACCCATTAGCACAGCTTGTGGGGTGCTGCTGAAGCTAGAAATTGACCTAGAAGCTGTTTCTGTATAAGCCAGGATCATGGCTTAAGGGGGAGCTATGAATTTGTAGAGTTTTTATGAGATTAGAAGACTTTCTAATTTGTTTTATTTTATTTGTATCAGCTTCTAATTCTATTTGGGATATTCTCTAATTTTCCTAATTAGAGTTTTATTCTATTTAGGTTTTTGTTTCCTTTTCCTTTCGAACTTCTATAAAAGGAGTCTTCTTCTTCTTATGAGGGGGAGTTTTTAGGTTTTAGTTGAGTTATTAGTTTTTAGTTTGAGATTTGTTTTCTTTCTCTCATGGAGAGATAATTTTCTTTTCTAGCTAGAAGGAATTTGGTCTTGTAGGATCAACTGTGAGATCAACTGTTCTTATTTTCTTCTTTAATTCAAGTAATTGATTTCATTATATTCTTATTACTTTTGCATGATTTAATTGAATCCTTGATTTAATTATATACTTGTGATTGATTTGCTAGTTAAGAGATTAAATACGTAATCGTTTAATTCACTTAACCTAGATAGCGAATAACATGGTTAATTATGGATAAGTTTTTAATTCATGTTATGGATGGAATTGATATGCTTTAAATAATCCCACTTGTGTGATTATTAAGTAGAGTTAGTGTCTCTTTTGTGTGTTAATGCTTTTGATTGAATTAAATTCCGAAGCTTGTTTGGAACTGTTCGATTAAATAGAGATAATTAATAAGCTTCTCTTGGTTATCTATTCCGTAAGAAGAGATTAGGTGATTCATGCTTTGTAATAGCCATAGCTAATTTACTTAAATGTATTGAAATTATGTGTGAACACGGAATTTTTCCAAAAAAAAGGGCCTTGATTACCATGACTGTAATTACAGTCGTGGGTTTTTTGTTACAGTCATACGACTGTAACTAAATTACAGTCGTACGACTGTCAAGCCGAGGGAGGTTGAAGAAAGAAGAGAAAAGAGGGACTTTTGGCAGATAATTGAGAGAAAATATTGGAGAGAGAAATTGGAAAAGAAGAGAAAAAGGAGAGAAAAACCCAAAACCCAACTTTCTTCAATTCTTTTCTTCCTAATTTCAGTGTATTAATGTGTAAAATGAATTAAAAATCGTAGGTTAAAATCAACACACGAAATCTAAATCATTTCTAGACATAAACTTGCTCAAATCCGTGACTTTTTTTGGAGTTTTTGGACCCATTTGCAACCTTGACACACCAAGAAAAAGGAGCGATTTCTAGTGGATTGGTGCGTTGCCAGAAGTCAATCCTACAGTGCATCAGCGCTAAAGAGGTAAACACACTTCAATCCCTCTTATTTTCATGCTTTCTGGGTGTTTTGGTTGATTTTGTATATTTTTATCCAACTTTTTACGTTTCTGTTTCTGGAAAATTAAGAACAGTCGTACGACTGTTCTTGTCACAAAGAACAGGGGCACGACTGTAATTACAGTCGTGCCATTTCATCTATAGTCGTACGACTGTTATTAAATTTCCTCGGCTTTTACCTTTTCATTTAAATAAATTTGGCGATTTCTGCTTAAGGGTGATCTATGGTCGCACGACTATAGTTACAGTTGTACGACTGTAATGACAGTCGCACGACTGTAATACTTACCCAGAAGCAGAAAATCCGGAAAAACCCATGAAAACCCATAAAAAATTCATAAAATCCCAAAAATTTCTCAAAAATCAGAAAAATCCTAAAAAATAAAAAATCATCAAAAATGAATTTTGGAGTGCGCATTCATGACCTTAGATTTATTTTTCGATGTATTTGCATTTAGAACAAAACCACGACGGAGACCTGGTTCTCCCGAAAACCGACTCACCACATATACTAAATTAAAATAAATCGGAAAATATTTTCAAAAAGATTTTCTCACAAAACCAAAAATACAGGGAAGTTTCAAAACTGTTTTCCAGGTCTAATAGGGCCGGCCAGCCGGGCCGACCCGGTTACCCCCAAATGCATGCCCCCGAACTCTAAAATTCCCAATTCTGTCCAACTTGAGTCCTATGTGTGGTGTGCTTTATATTTGTGCTAACAATCTGTTTTGCAGCTTTAATTTCTTTATTTTTATTTTTAATGTAATTTATAGCTTAATTCGTGTATTCTAAGCGATTGTAAATTTTCTTAGATTCTCGTGTATCTAGGCGTTTGTATTGTGAAGCCAAGAGTTTTTTTTTTTATTTTTTATTCGATCGGGTTGTAAGCCTTTTAAATATTTCTTTACTTTTATATTGTATTATGTATGTATGCGCGCCGCATGTTTCAATTCAATAAAATCAATTCTTAGAAATTTAAAGTGTCATTATAGAACATTAGCCATTTTATTTTGATTAGACATGAAATAAGTGACTTGTCTGAACCTAGATCTTTGAAAAGTGTGGCAGTTCTTACTTTGGTTCAGCTACACTGTAATTTCCCGGTCGAGCTGAGCCGGGTGGCGACTCTTACACTTTTTATCGAGATTTAGGTCTCAATTCTTTTATGAAATAATTAATCTTCCAAAAATGAATTTCCAATCGAAAAAAAAACCCCACACAAGAGAGGGTCCCGCCCGAAATCGGGACACCCCTTCGGAAAGGGAGTTTCACGTTCGGTCGAAAACGTCGTCCGCTTACATTATGTTTTGTTGTTGATCAATGATCAGTTGGTTTGACTTAAAACTCGAACTTCCCTTCTAGCTGGAATTCATCTCCCATATAAATTTTACATCCAATTATTCTGTTTAAGTATTTTTAATTTTCAATTGCAATTCATAAACAACCCCCTTTTTACTTTTCTTGTTAAATTTTAGAAGAAATAATCCAGCCAATCCCTGTGGATTCGACCCTACTCCACGCTTGCTACAAAAATTTGGTTTTTGAAGAGTAGCTATTTATTTTTGGTGTGCTCGGCATGCATCATGGACTGAGGAATTTTCATATAAGAGGTTTTGTAATAATAATTATAGTATGAAATTCAAATTCGAAAATGATATTCACAAAAGATTCGAGACTGAAATCCCGAAGAAGATATAAGAGTCGCCACACGGCTTAGCTCAATCGGGAAATTTAGGTATAGTTGAAACCAAGTGAGGGCCATTATACCTTCTAGAGATCAGATCCGGAAGAGTCATTTACTTGTTATCTAATTAAAATAAACGCTTCAACAACCAAATTATAGCATTTTATGAAACTAAACTGATTTTATTTAGAGCATACGGTGTTCATATAAGGTAGAGAAAGCAGTAAATAAATTAATTATACAAACCGAATCAAATAAACTACCCTAGGGGATACACATGAATCAGATGGGGAATCGAGGTACAATCGCCTAAAATACTCGAGTTTATCTAATGTGATAATAAAACTTAAGCATACATTTAATCCTGCAAAACAGACGTTAGTGCTCAAATAATTATATGTAGGACTCAATCATGACAAAATAGGATAATAAATGAGTCGGGGTCATACATTTAGGGGGTTATAGCTGGAGAGACTCGACAAATCTCACTGACCAGACCTGGAAAACATCCCTGTAAAAATAGAGTAGTTTTAAAAATGATGCAAATGATGCCAAAACACAGCAAAAACAAGTCAAATGCTTTGGTTTCTCAGATATTTATCATTGTAGCGTGGATCCATAGCTTTAAGAGTCGAAAATCCTTCAAGAAAGACTCTGATTTCAAACCCAAACTTTAAGATCCAGAAATGGTTTTAAGCTCTAGAAGTTATGGTTTTAGTGTTTAGATTTGTTTCTAAACCTATTAGAAGCCTTAGTGAAGTGTTTTCCTATGATTTCTAACCGATTTTAAGCTTAGAAACAGAGATTAAAGATGAAAATGAAAGAAAAAGTTTGAATTTCTCTTATTCCTTTTCTTCCTTTTTCTTCCCCTCTCTTTAAAATCAAGTTCCTAACCTCTAATTCATTATCAGACATGGTTTATATAGGCAAAATACATGCATTTTCTTGTAGAATCCACCCCCTAAAATCCAAAAAATCATTTCCAAGGTTGAAGATCACGATTCTGTTAGACATTAAGACCCGTACGAGTCTTGATGTAACAGCCATGCGGCTGATGGCTCAACAGCCATGTGACTGTTGATCTGAACAGCCTCCTCTTTCGCCCGAGAAATGATCTAAGGCTTGAAGTTTGGTTGACTGGAGCTTCGATCTTGAATTGACTTTGACTCCTATGGTTGTAGAAGGCTATAGAAGCAAATAAACAACTTATTCATCATTGAAACCGGGGATAAAAATGCCATGCTCACATCGACTGCTACTATAACTATTGCTCTAGGTGAATTTTTTCCCAAGAAGAGTACGATCAATAAGTCTAGATTTATCTACAAATTCTCTAATTGAACATCTTTACACATAGAAATCAAACGTATTGGTGATGCAAAATTTTTGGATGAATATTGATGATCACCTCAATCAAGCTTTGGTTGATCCTAATATGATCCAACTTGCTGTTTTTCTTTATTGGTAGCTTTGAAATCTTGCAATGATATGTTAGTTTCAACCGCAAAGTCTAGACCACGACGACAAATTTAGCTAACGTATTGTCTCTTGCCGAGAAATGGAGTTCTGTTTTTGTGAATTCTCTACTTAAGCCTACAACTTTAGCAAAATCTGGTTCCATCAAGGGGCTGTGGATTGTAGGGATTGCGCTAGAATTGTGATTAGAGACCATGATGGCTCTCTTTTAGCTTCCTGAGCTAGTCATTATTCGCTTATTCTGTTGTCTCATGCCCTTTGATTATCAAAGCTCTAGTAATGCGGGATGGTATTCTCTTTGGGCTTGAGTAGCGCTTTCCTCTAGTATTTTTGGAAGGTGATGTGTCCTAGATCATTGATTGAATTAATGGAAATTCTTCTTCTATTCTTGCTGCCATCAGAGTTATTTTTCAAGATATCCTCATTTTAGCTTCTAATTTTTTTAGCTTTGCTCTTTCTTTTGTTAAAAGAATTTGTAATGGGGTGGTCAATTGTGTGGTAAAAAAAGCCTTTTGTATCGAAAATTTAAGTTGTAATGATGATTGTGCTTTTTTTTTGGTTTTATACGAGCCAAATCTAGAGTCTCCCCTTTCGTTTAAAATAAAAAAAAGGATTCCCCTTTCAGTAACGATGCTAAAAAGAGTCCCCTTTCAGAAGTTCATATGCCAAAGTATACTACTATCATAACTAGTAATGTGGTTACTTGATTAAATGATTTTTTCATAGGATATAAAATAAGTCTAAAAAATCCAATTGGATACGGTTTATATCTTATTCCAAGGAAGTCAAAAGGGGTAGAGGGTATATAAAAACTTTATTCTAAAAAGTCTAAACATAGAAAGAGTGCGGCAAATGTATCATGGGAAGTGTTATTGTTATAAGCTTATTACAGGTGACAGCATAGCAAAAGCCTGTTTGGAATTGCTGTTGAGTTAAGTTTGTATTTTGACACATGGAATAACAAATTCAAGCCAAAAAATATGTTCCCTAATGTCCAATAATAGTAAGCAATCTCACAACAAAATAAACAAAAATCAAACAAGAACAATTGGAATAGCTCAAACAGTAATTAACAGAAAATACACAAAGACCGAATTTCACTCCTAAACCTCATATTCACCCGTTCTCTTCTGCTATATGATTCATTACTAATGAAAACATCCACTTTCAGCACTTGGGTATCCTTCTCCTTCATTTCAATTGAAACAGGAGAGAGCCCATTTTTGGCTCAACCACATATATTTTAATTATTTACTAATTACTTTCATTAATTGATGATTCTAATCCCTTTGCATTGAAGATACAGAGATCTAATTAAGTATGAGCATAATTAGACATGAATACCTTTTGGTTGCGGCCCTTTTTTGTTTAGTGGCTTCTTCAGCTATAGCAGAAGAAGTGGACAAGATTAAAAATGTGACTTACGATGCAAGATCTTTGTTGATTAATGGAAAAAGAGAACTTTTATTCTCTGGCTCCATCCATTATCCTCGTAGTACACCCGAAGTAATTATCTATACTAATTCAATGGATTTAGCATTATACATGCATTTTGATTAATTTGTAATTAATGGATTAATTTTGTTTGAAATTGGGGTTCAGATGTGGCCAGATCTCATTGCCAAGGCTAAGCAAGGTGGTTTGAATGTGATTCAGACTTATGTTTTTTGGAACATCCACGAGCCGGAGCATGGAAAGGTATATATATTGAAATATTAATTAGCAATTGGATTAATCATGTGGAAACAATTAATTTATTTCTATATATTGATGTTTGCAGTACAATTTTGAAGGAAGATTTGACATAGTGAAATTCATGAAGATTATACAAGATCAGGGTATGTATGCAACTCTCAGGCTAGGGCCATTCATTCAGGCTGAATGGAATCACGGGTATATTTCTAATTCATTTCCATTTCATTTTTTCTTTTCCTGATCATATTTTCTAATTTTTGCTATACTAAATTAGAAAAAATTTAAAATTAAATTACCTGCAGTGGCCTACCATATTGGTTGAGAGAGGTTCCTGATATCATATTCCGATCGTATAATGAACCATTCATGGTAACAATTTATTTCACCTCAAGAATATATGTGTGTTTATATAAAAATAATTAACATTAACCATTACATATTGTAGAATCACATGGAAAAATTCATCAAGATGATTATCAATAAAATGACAGATGCCAAGTTATTTGCCCCACAAGGAGGCCCAATAATCTTAGCTCAGGTTTGTTTCATAAGTTAATTAATACCAGTCTTTTTTTTTTTTTTCTTTTTGTGAGAAAAGTAATTAATACTAGTAAATTACGTAGCGCAGGAAATGTGTTTTGTCAACTATAATAATTAATTAATTAATTTCATTGGACTCTATGCAGATTGAAAATGAATACAACACAGTCCAACTTGCATACAGAGATTTGGGGTTGAAATATGTTCAATGGGCTGGAAATTTTGCTGCAGGTCTGGATGTTGGAGTACCATGGGTCATGTGTAAGCAGAAGGATGCCCCTGATCCTGTGGTACGTACATGTCACCTTTTAACTAATTTAACCGAAAATATCAAGTTACGCCAGCCAAATTGTCAATCCTTTATCCAGCATAAAATTTAGGAAGAACATTTTTTGTTGGGCAGATCAATACATGCAATGGAAGGCACTGCGGAGATACATTTATAGGCCCCAACAGACCCAACAAACCTTTTCTCTGGACTGAGAACTGGACTGCTCAGTAAGTATTTAATATATACATTTTGGTATTTTACTTTAATTAATCGTGCTAGTTATGATTGTGATTGTGATGTAATGACAGGTTTAGAGTATTTGGAGACCCGCCGTCTCAGAGATCAGCAGAAGATACTGCATTTTCGGTTGCTCGCTGGTTCTCCAAGAATGGTGCTTTGGTCAACTACTATATGGTATTTACAGATTCATCATATCTTAGTTATATTTAAATATATCATATATGTACTATAGCTACAATTTTGTGTCTTAATTTCTATAGTATCATGGGGGCACAAACTTAGAAAGAACTGCTGCTTCCTTTGTAACAACTCGCTACTACGATGAAGCACCCCTTGATGAATTTGGTAATTCAGCTTCTTCATCCAATTTGATTAACCAAAACTAATAAGGTTTTTAAAGAATTAAGCAATTAAATTCTCATGTTTACAGGCTTACTAAGGGAACCAAAATACGGCCATCTGAGGGACTTGCACAATGCCTTGAAATTATCCAAGAAGGCTCTTCTTTGGGGCAATCCTGGAGCTGAAAAGTTGGGTCCTGATCAAGAGGTAACAAGTTGCCTTAAAATATGTTATATACATATTTACTTCGCACTTTAGATCTTCACAGGCGTGAGCTATATGTAAAAGTTGCTTCACTTTTGCAGGCTCGGTTGTATGAAGATCCCGCAGAGAAAACGTGTGCAGCTTTCCTAACTAACAATGACACTAGACTGGCCCATACTGTTAATTTCAGGGGAAATGAATATCACTTGCCTCCACGTTCCATTAGTATCCTTCCTGATTGCAAGACAGTTGTTTATAATACAATGCGGGTACATAAAAATCAAATCTTTTTCTCTCTATGTATATGCTTTCAACACTAAGAGAAGGAATCAAGTGGATTTGTGAATTCTGCAGATTCTGTCACAACATAATGCAAGGAACTTTGTAAGATCAGAGAAAGCAAACAAGAATCTGAAATGGGAAATGGCCTCAGAAGTAATTCCTAGCCAACTTGCTGTTACATCTAAGCAGCCAAAGGAGCTCTATGGGTTGACCCGGGATACCACTGACTATGCCTGGTACACTACATTGTAAGTAGGAGCAATTTATGTATTTGTTTTTGGTACGTTTGGCTCAAATTAAAATGCTAATACCTAAGATGTTTGATTCAAGAATAATATTGGATTCCTGGGACTTATCAATGCGAAAGGATATTCTACCAGTTCTAAGAGTTGCAAGTCTTGGACATGCTATGCTTGCTTTTGTAAATGGTGAACTTGTAGGTGAGCAATACATAAATACATGGATAAATAAATTTCACAATAAATAAACAAATGAATACTTGTGCTAACGATTGTTGTTAATTGTTTTCAGGATCAGCACACGGTAGTCAAATAGAGAAGAGCTTTGTCCTCCAAGCACCTGTAAAATTGAAGCCTGGAGTCAACACAATCACTTTTCTTGGGTCATTAGTCGGACTACCCGTAAGTAGCCATGCATCAAAAGAAATTTCCTCTTTTTCTTTTCAAGAATTGGGAAATAAAGTTAGTTTTAAAAAATGAAGGATAGCGGAGCTTACATGGAGCATAGATTTGCTGGGCCTAGAGGGGTAACAATCCTTGGGCTGAATACTGGAACATTGGATTTGTCATCAAATGGGTGGGGGCATGAGGTATCAATCAATAATCATATACATAATTCATTTATTACTAAAGAAATTTGCCAATTAATCAATCAATAATCATATACATAATTCATTTATTACTAAAGAAATTTGCCAATTAACTTGGGTGATCATTGCAGGTTGGATTGTCCGGAGAGAGGGCTAAATGGTTCACTGAAGAAGGACAAGAGAAAGCAAAATGGAAGGATGTTCCTGAAGGGGAAACTCCTCCTCTCACATGGTTTAAGGTAATTATATCCGAATCATTTTGACCTTTTTTTCTTTTTTTATGTCAACATCTGTTTTCGTCGTACATAAGACTCGAACTTAAAACCTTAGGATAAACTACTAATCAAAAGTGAAACATGGTTTTGGCAGGCTCGTTTCGATGCTCCTGAAGGAGATGATCCTGTTGCTGTTCGTATGAATGGAATGAAAAAGGGTATGGTTTGGGTCAATGGTTTTAACATTGGTCGCTATTGGATGTCTTACCTCTCTCCCCTTGGACAGTCTACTCAATCTGAGTGAGTAATTTCATCTAGTAATAATCGTTATAATTATAATTATGAGACGTCTTTAAACTAAAATTAACGTAATTAAAAAAAATATAGGTACCATATCCCAAGAACTTATATAAAGCCAAAGGATAACCTGATAGTAGTACTAGAGGAGGAGCCAGCCCATCCAGGTCGAATAGAGATTTTAACAGCAAATAGAGACACAATCTGCAGTTTTGTAACAGAATTTCATCCACCAAATGTAAAATCATTTGCAAGAAAGAACAACAAATTTATGTCCATGGTGGAAAATGATAAACCAATAGCTCAACTCAAATGTAGAGAAAATAAGAAAATCACTGCTGTGGACTTCGCAAGCTTTGGCGATCCTGTTGGTGTTTGCGGAGCATATAATATTGGAAAATGCAATGCTCCTAATTCAAAGCAGATTGCTGAACAGGTAAAAACTTCTCTATTAGACCGAATTTGACCAATGCAGACTCGCTAAGTGGCTTCCCATTTGGTTGAGTTCAACTCAACAAGTTCTAATGAAATGGACTCAACCAATGGAATATTTATGCACATCATTCATATGAAATGATGAATGTAGTATGAATAAGGCAAAATACATCCTAAGCCCCTGAATTTCTATAAATTTTGCAATTGATTTCGTGAGTACATGATCATTCTGCATTGATAGTAGTAGTCCCAAACTTAACATTTTGTTTTTATCTCACGTGGGTTGCAGTATACGTTAAGTAGCACATAGCACAATTTTTTAGAAAAGAAAAAGATTTCAGAGTTATTTGGTAGAATTTAAATCATACTTACTATGTAGTCATGTGATACTAATGCAAATAATACCTCTGATGTAGTTTCATGTGTCTGCAAAAATTACATCACGTGCCAGTTAACCAAATACTGCAACCCACATGCACATGAGAAAAAATATGTTAAATTTGAGGCTAATACTATCGAAATAGAAATATCATGTATACAATGTGTTAAAAAATTGATCACAGACCAATTCCGGAATCAATAAAAGTTAAGGAGTTGATGATGTATTTTCCCTAAAAACTAATAAAAATGATTGGTGCAGGTCCAATAGAATTTGTAACTAACATTTAATGTGAAGAGTGTATGATAGAGTCAAAGTTGGTTGATTGAATGAATGTTTGGCCTAAAAGAATGTATAAGATAGAAAATGATGGTTCAAATTTGTTGATGAGCAGCACTGCTTGGGAAAAACATCTTGTGACATTCCAGTTGATAGAGAACTATTCAACAAAGATAACGATGCTTGCCCAGATATTGAGAAGACACTTGCAGTCCAAGTTCTGTGCACCCAGAAATTAATTGCTTAATTCATTGGTTACAAACACAGATTTAAGGGTGTTTATGGTCACGGGCTTGAAGGGGCTTCTAGAATAGACAATTTCTTATTGTTTTATTATTTTTTCTTTCTTTTCATATCTCTGCAAGACAAAAATCAAACTCATAATTTGTATTCACCTAATTTCATGTCCAACCACCTCATAAAAATAGAATGCACGTTTTTCATTTCAAGTAGCTTATTAACTTTCACTTTATATTAAATTTGTTAGTGTTTAGAGACAACAAAAAAAGTAGCTTAAATATTACATCAATATGTTTGTTTGTATTCGTAAATGTTCAATCTCTTGTTCCTTGCTTATTATTGGTTTTACCTTAATCCGAAACCAAAAACTCAATCAATCAGATAGCATCACGAATTCATCATTCTAGCTATAGATGTTTTGTTGCATAGACTCCTTATTGTTGCAAATTTGGTGAAAGAAAATAATAATAATAATAATAATAATAATAATAATAATAATAATAATAATAATAATAATAATAATGGGTATTTCCATATTAAGTAATTCAAGTAATAAAAATTATGCTATTTATTATGTTGGTTTCTTTATAGTGTTTTTTTTCGGTAGAATGGTTTCTTTATAGTTTGAATTCATTGTTGTTAACACTTATAAAAGTAGTTTCTTGTTTTAATTAAGTACTTATGTGTAATCTTAATTTTAAATAATGAAAATTTATGTTTTAGTAATTAACAAGCGTGTGTTTTTAAATGGCTTAAAAACGTACAAAGCCCAATCAACTTTGTCTAATGTTTCAATGTGATCACTAAATTTAGAGATCATGGCAATAAAATTATTGAAGTATCGTCTTCTTTTCAATAAAGTCACTGTAGCACTATTTTCTAATGGTGGAAACAGGCTTGGCTGCCCAATTTGTTGTATTCGCAGATTTTGACATTGGCATGTTACAATTACAGGATTAAAAAAAAAAAAAAATTTTGATCAAAAAGATAAAACAAGAAAAGGACAAAAAAGAAGTTAAAGTCTGTTGTATCGTTGAACTGAAAACCCATTAATTGGGAAACAGCAAGTTGAACCAATCCCCAATGTTTGTTAACTCACTAATGGTAGCTTTGAACAGTAATCTTAGCCTGAGGACCGCCTTGTACATAAACGAAGCTACAGTCTGAGCCTGGTTTTAACACCTTTAGCCATTGAGGAAACTCGTAAGTATTCTTTTCTTGTGTTGGATTAAGACCCCACAAGGATCCTGACATTTCTTCTATCAATAACTTCAGCTCTGTAATTGGTTTTTGGGATACATTCTTTACTACTACCTTGTGCCTGTAATACGTCGTCGTTCCCACTGTCCATGTGTCCGTTATTGAATGTACAAATTGCACTGGCACTTCTGATGAGCTTGTGTTAGGTGCTACTGCCTTTTGCTTATAGGGGCCTGTAAAATTAATGTTAAAATGAATTCAACTAATAATTATATATAACAACTTTAACGCTGAATTTGTTGGATTTAACTGGGGGAAGATGCTCAAAATTATGTACTTAGTTACCTGGTATTGTTGGATAGGAATATGTTGATTCCTTAGGATAGGAACCTGCCAAAATTTTAGTCAAATCAGGTTAGGTCTTCCAGATTCTGTGTAACAATGTGTTAGTGTACATTTTTTTTTTTCTTTTAATTACGTGGGATGGAATGAATTTATTAGTACAGTCTAGAAATGACAGGGTAAACTTGAAATAGTATAGAGACAAAAAAAAAAAAAAAGTATGTATATATGATAATTAGATATAGTGATGTGGTATGGGTCCAATATTCTCAAGCCCACATCTCTCACCATTGAAAACCAATAAGGACATCATGAAAAGAGGTCTAATATCTGACCCATGGATTGTCTAACGATAAGAGATTTTTGACCCAATCAGCTAGTAACAGTGTCATATCCATAACCTATAAAGGACTTTCACCTTGAACCACTTAAGGCAGGTAATCATTAATGTTTTGAACTCATATATGATTATTTTCTCTCTCTAAGTCATTAGACTGACTTGATGGTTGGAGTTCATACACGGGGTCCCCGGCTACCAAAATAGGACCCGCATCAAGGACTTTATCATATAGAATTAGAAGAAATTGATACCTTTACCACCAAAGGCAAGTTGAAGCTTGGAGAAGAGACCAACAAGAGGAGCAGTGCCGGAAAGTGTAGGCTCAGTTTGTTCATAGTTGGAACGATCATCAGAGAAACCATCATTCTTGTCCGGACCTCCGACTAGAGCTCCATATATCACATTAGGATTTCCCTCGGGACGGCGATACCATGTCTCAAATCCTTCCACACATTCAACAGCAGAATGGAGAGCAAATACTGACGCAATTGAAGACCCTCTGTGGTGTACATGAACTGGATACTTTTCCCCATATCCAACCAAATAACTCATTGATTTCGGATTTTTACCAAGTACGTAATCAGCCTGTCAAAATTTATCGCCAATATAATCAGTCAACAAGAAATTATTCCTAAACGGTTAATTGTATGCTAAAATCTGTGTACCTGAGATTGTGCGAAATTAAGAAGCTCGTGAGGTAAGACTTGGCCTTGAGGACAAATGAGCTTGGAATTGGCAGCAGAAAGGTAATCAGAGTAGATGGCTAGGAGAAAAGCTGCAGCAGACGCATACTGCAAGTTGTTCCATTCCCGTACGTACATTAGACCTCCTGCAGGTTCAAAATTGATAATCAAATTCAACAAAGAATTGGAAGAGTTTTATTAATTTTATTTTGGAGATGATTCAATTCAATATAATAGAAACACTAACCAGGAGTTGTTTGAATATCATATCCACCATTCTTTTTAAGACAAGCACAAGCAAAGTAATCTGCTTTAGCTTGATATTGCTTTAGTGTTGAAACATATGCACCCCCTCTTCCTTCCAACAATATCTGCATCCATCCAATTTACAAGTTTTTGTTTATGTTAGAGGACACTTTTTAATCTCAAAGCATAACTAATGGTTAAGATTTAATTAATTTTTAGATTTTGAAAATTTGAGTGAAGACAATTGAATCTGAACCATTATTTTGGGTTGAATGGATGACCTCTCAAGCAAGTTGAAATCCAACTCGAGAAAGATACCATAATTATTAATTGAACACCTCATGGCAATTTAAATACTGTAATTAAATTTTTCTGTTGTTTTTAATATAGAAAAGCACTTGCCATGTTTTCCAACATGGGAAGCAAGCCAAATATTTTAAAGAAAAAGAAAATTTTCAATTTAGCAATAGGAAGAAAGAATACCTTGGAAAGAAGGATTTGAAGACCAGCATATTTATTATCCCAAGAGAATTCTTTGATAGCCCATCCAGTTCCACCCATGTACACGGCATTGTCAATTACATATTTCAAGTAGTATTCTTCATTTGTTGCTCTATACAGCCATGCTGCTGCCCATAATAACTCATCCTAACAATTACCAAAAATAAATTACGTGTTTTGATTTCTTCGCAAAATAGTACATGATCATGATAACAAAATGAGTGATATGGGACTAACCGAGTAGCCGGAGGAAGTGTAGAATTGCTTAGCATTCTGAACAGAGTCATCATAGAGACCTCTAAATCTATCAGCAAATGAGAAGAGCTGCAATAGTACAAGAGATTGAATGAAATTATAGGTTTATTTATCAACATGAATGTTTATTCTACTCTTTAAAAATAAATGCAAGAATGTGGACCTGTTTTGAATGGGTTAAGAGGAGAGTAGAATAGGTAGAGTTGTAAGGCTTAAAAGCAATAGAAGAGGCAGCTAAGGCAGCAGCAGTTTCAGCAGCAATGTCCGAACCAGGATGATTTTCATCAATCTTGTATGCTGTTCTTGGAGTTGTCATGTCTTCTGCTCGCTCCCAACAGTAGTGGTCTGAGTCACCATCCCCAACCTGAATTTTTTTTTTTTTTTCCATCCAAATCATTTCACCACAAGTTTTCAATCGGACGGGAACACTATAAGAAAAGTATTTAACAGTAAAAAAAAGTTGCAAAAGCAATAATTTTGCTATTAAAAAACTTATTTACCAGCAATATTCAAATGTTGTATCAATGACCGTAAAGTTATATAAAGTTGCCAAACATATATGGTCATAACTTTATAGCATTACCTAAAAGCAATAACAACATTTTTCATACTTTTGCAAGTAAAAATTTTTGCTTACACATTTTGTATTTCTTATAGTGAAAGCCGTTTAACTCAAAACCTACCTATCCGGGACTAATTTCTTTGAATCTTATTTCATTGTATTGATTTTAATACACCCTTTATCCCAAATATGTATATATTTCATATAATTTATTGGGAAAAAGTATGTAACTAAGACTCATGAACTCAACTTGCTAGGCTTAATTAAATCGTTAAGCATGTTAATTAAGCAGCTGATGTGATTATCAGATTTTGAATACTTGTACATTGTACATATTGCAATTGGTAGGTTAGACTAGAGTAAGTTAGTGGGAAAATATGTAAAATCTGAAGGCAATTGGTTATAGTTTATATTAGTATGAAATAGGTAACCAACTATAAGAATTAGATAAAGAAGTGACAATGAAGTAATTACTTGAGCCCAGAGGAGATTAGGTTGAGTATGAGCCTTAATGAAGTAATCAGTGCCCCAACGGATAGCCCACAAAGTATGACCCATTTGATCTAATTCAGTGACCTCTTTCCTGAAGTCAACAGCTCCCCATGCTAGCATTGTTACTGTAAATGCCATTGGCAGCCCAAACTTCACATGATCTCCTGCATCATAATATCCTCCTACCAAGTTCACCTGTAAACATCCACCGCCCCCCACAAATTATATATTTTAATTAATCCACAAACATAGTAATTAATTAGTTTAATTACATACTCCTTGAAGAAAGCCATCCCTAAGGCCAGAATCACCGCGCCACTTGACTCTTTGGTTAGCAGGAAGTTTGCCAGACCTCTGCGCCTCAAAGAAGAGAAATGTTTTATCAAGAGCTTCACCATAATTGAAATTTGCTGCTGCATCAATGGCTGCCCCGAGACTTAGTATTCCTACTACTAAAAAATAATATGCACCAGAACTCATGGCTAAAATCTTGTGAAAATTAATTTGTTGGATGGATATTGATGTTGTGTACGTCAATATATATATATATCTAGAGGAATTGAGAATATGAAGAAGATGAGTTGGCAAGGAAAATGGTATGCATAAATGTAAAAATGATTGGTAGGAAGGTTGTAGGTGATGGTGGTGGTGGTAGCCTTCACGTCCGAATGCCAATCGACACTGAGTTAAGCCTCCCACGTTGTACCCTTCATACCATATAAAACGTCAAATTTAGGTGACATTTCTAAGATTAAGAAATTAATTATAAACCGGTTTATTCAGTTTGCCGGTTCTCATCCACAAATAATTTTTTTCTCGAGTCAATTAAACAAATTAAACTTATGTTTTCTTTAGTCAAATTAATTGCGTATCAATTTTTTTAGAAGACAAAAAGTCATATATACATAACTCAGAAAAAAAAAAAAAAAAAAAAGAAAGTGTTATATATATTCTGGGGAGCATGAATTCTTGAGAATTGGGATAAGACTGAATTTCAAAAAAAAAAAAAAAAAAAAAAACTCTCCAAGTGAGCCGAGCTTTTGATTTTTTTTTTTAGAAAATCGATCGAATTGAATCCTTAACTCTTTTTTTAAAGAACCAAATGAAAACCTTTCGAGATTCGAATTGATACCTAGACTCAATTGAACCGAATTCAATGAAATTAAAAAAAACCGAATATTTTTTATATTTAACTTAATTTATAAAACGTAAACTATATATATATATATATATAGCAACTAAAATAAATGTGATATAAATTACAAATCAAAGAAATTAGTTGTATATTAATTATTTTTTAAACTAATTATAAAAAGTACAAATAAACAAAAGACAAAGAGTCTAATCAATTAATTCAAAGGTTATTAAATATTAAATGGCTATAATTAAAAGAACATTTGTTATTCATTACCTTAAAAAAAAAACATTTGTTATTCATATATAAAATATTAATTTAGAATTTTAATTTTAACAACAGTAAGCTACCCATCCCACCTGTTTCCCCATCCCGCCTATGTCCCGCCGTACCTATCTTTGCCACGTTGCTCTTTCCTCGTTTCCAATTTCTTTCTTATCCATGTATTTATTCCTTTTGCTATGTTAACAATTATTTTTTCTAATTGGCTCGTTATTGTAATATTTTACTTTCCAATCGAAAACTCTAAATTCTAAAATATAAGTCTTAGATACTAAATCATAAACTCTAAACCCTAAAATTTAGATCTAAAATTCTAATATATAAAACCATAAACCCTAAATTGTGAACTTGAGTTGTAGCTCAATTGGCAATACAAACTGAGTATGTAGGGAGAGACTCAAATTTGAATCATTATATACATCTGCAGACAAGGGTGAGACACCTTAACTATGGCTAAACTCCGAACAAAAGTATCTCAATAAGAATTCTTGTGGTTTATTAAAAAAAAAAAATAAAACTTTTAATGTAGCTTAGCGCATGAACTTTTAACTCATAAAACCAAGAACAAACCGGTAAGGATGGTAGCTCACTTCTACAACTGACTTACAGCAATGAGATAGTTGATACTGAAAAAATAACTATTTTCTAGTTCCCTCAATGTGGGATCATATCGGAAGATGATTTTAAATAAAACCTCAATTTTATAGGAAAACTATATTTCTTTTCATAGTTTGACCACAGGTGATGATGGAAGCCAAACATGGTATTTTTAGGAGGAAGACTGCTTTGATATTGTAAGTTTATAGTGATACTGAATAGAGCACTCAAGTAGAGAAATTTTACATGCTCATAGTATGTACTCGTTTGGTTATGGAAAAACAAATTTAGGATATAATTTAAAAACATAAATTCAAAGTACTGAAATTGAAAAGTTTCACCATTCTTTTGGGATCTCGGGTTATTATTTTAGATTTCGTTTGCTTTTGTTTTTTTATTAGTTTCTTTAACATTTTTTCTATTAAAAAAAAGGATAATTTAATAAAAAAACCTTTTTAAATTATATCTTTTTTTTTTAAATTTTATTTTAGGATATTGGGTTTATAAATTAATATGGTTTTATATTTTAGGGTTTAAATTTTTATTCTAGGGTTTAGAGTTTATAAATTAGCTTCTAAAATTTATATTTAGGGTTTAAATTTTATAAATTAGTCTATAAAATTTATATTTTTAGAGTTTGAAGTGAATACATAATTAAAAGCTAAACTGAAATAAAATGGATATCAAAAAGGAAAAAAATATAAAAGACAAAGGAGTTAAAC
Source organism: Euphorbia tirucalli (assembly GCA_039660915.1). NCBI lineage: Eukaryota > Viridiplantae > Streptophyta > Magnoliopsida > Malpighiales > Euphorbiaceae > Euphorbia > Euphorbia tirucalli. The sequence continues at coordinate 23,905,545 of CM077639.1, forward strand.
GAAAATAGGCTTAATTAGTAAAACAATGAAGAAAGAAAAAACGAGACAACAAATCAACTTTTGCCATGTCAAGCGGTGGATAGGTGGTAGATTGGGTGAGCCGTACATGTAGCATTTTTTTTTTAGAGGTTTGACTTTTTATCAAAAAATTTGTGTGTTTCTACCCCTTAATAAATCAAAGATTTTTTTATTAACACCATCAATTTTATTGACGTGGCAAAGGGTACTTTTGTCAAAATAATAAATTCTTATTTAAATATTTATAACATTTTATAATTTTCTTTTTTTTTCATCCCTCTGTCTTCCTCTCTTCACTCACCCTCTCTCTTTTCATTTATTCTAACCTAATCTTAAGAAATTCTTCCTCTCCAACCTACTGTTGCCGCCCTCCTTTCCGTCACCATAGTCTCGCTCCTTTTCCATCTATTCTTCCCTCCTTTTCTCTTTTTCACCTAAACTTTATCCTTACTCAAATATCAAAACCGTTTGTAGCGATAGTCTGGCGGAATCATCTCCATCGAAACTCAGTCTGTTTCCCCAAATCAGCTCTTTCGAAGCTTCGAATGCCACCTGTAACGCCCCAACCCGATCACCCCGGATCAAGATGTTATTATACATTCTTTTAACATTCTTGCCTCAATTTTTATTATGTCTTTTATATTCATTTAGTATTTTAGTAACATTTTTATTTTCATGGCCTGGGTCACTACTTATCGTTGTTTGAGATCAATCTTTATTCACTTAACTGCATAACTTTCTTTGTACTTAGGCGTTGGTTTACATGCTCAGAAATCAATCTAGTTAGGTTTTTCGTCAAGTTATCATACATATGGTCAATAAGAACTTTATTACGGTCTATAAATCAAATTTAATTCACTTCTGTTAGTTTTAGGTCTGCCTATGACATTTTGGAATGGCATAAACTAAACTGTAATTATGTGTAAATTACAGGGACCAAATGTGTAATTTGTTCTGATCCTATACATAGATGAAAGTTGGGATTTCCACTATAAATAGAGAAGAAGTTTCTCTATTTCCTAGAGATTTTGAGAATCGTAGAGATTCTTTTTTATTCCGAGGAAAACATCCCTAGAGAGAAAACACGATATACTTCTTCGTTCGTTGGAAGAATTCACGGAGATAACTCATACTCAGTGTATTCATACACTCGTAGGAAAGGCAACCAGAAGGATCCGGTTTCCCATGTAGATCAGATCCATTCCATAAACGTGTTTCCGTTGCATATAAACTGTAAGTCCGTTTATTTATTCTGTTTATGGTAATCTATACATTTGTTGTATAATCATTGTGGAATATTGACTTCATTGGTATCAGAGCCGAAAGGTTTATAGATTGATGTGTTCAAATCTAGTTATTCTGGTATTCCATGAATAATTGATGTGTTCAAATCTTGATTTCTGGAATTCCGTGAATAAGAATAAGTTTTATTCGTTTAAATGCGTGTTTATTCATTTAAATATATATTTGTTCGTTTTGATACGGATTTATATTGATATCTGTGTCAAAATGATTCTGTAAATCTTGATATCTAATGTTCCATGAATAAGAATATGTTTTTTTTGTTCATTTGAATACATTTTTGTTCGTTTTGATACGGATTTGCATTGATATCCGTGTCAAAATGATACTATATTTGATCCAACAGCACAAAGTGTCAAAATTTTTTATTAGAATTTCAAAAATCTGATCACACCACTGAAATCAACATGAAAAATTGAGTCAGAATCTCAAATTTCAAGGCCAACGGATGCCCGGAAGGCAGCGCGTGGACATCACACGCCACCATTGCGGTTGAAGTTGGTTACCAAAGCGTTTGAGGGAAGTTAAGTTTGAGGGACATGTGGCACAACAGGATTGGGTGTATTTTGGCAGTTGAAAAGTCAAACCAATCACGTGTTGACACGTGTCAAGGCATAACCACCTTTGAAACGGCCAACTAGCCACGTGGACAAATTGGGTGATGACACGTGTCATAGCGGTTGTCTACGCGACACGTCATCTGCCACGTCATCACAGTGGACCAATATGGTGTTGACACGTGGCAAGACGGTTGTGATAGTGCCACATCATCAGTTGAGCCAATCAAGTGATGACACGTGTCAGGTGTGCCACGTCACCACGAATTATATGTTGCCACGTGTCACGTGAGTTAGCAGAATCCTTTGAGCGCGTGGTAGATCTTTAGGCCGCTTGTGCGGGCGTTTTCGGCTTCCAAATTTCGTCAAATTTTTTTCAGAATTAAAATTTACATTTTTCTTGAATTTTTGGTATATTTTGATAAATTTTTGGAATTCATCTGATATTTTAAACTAAATTCACTAGTATTTATTGTGTATAAATGCTTAATTTATGTTCAATAAAATCAAGAAAATTCAGTATATTTATTGTGTATTTATATACTGATTTTTGATTGATCATTAACAAGTTTTTGTTATTTCTATATGTGTTATAGAAATGGCAACCTTCGTAAAAACGGCGAAAATAATCCAGTCTTAAGAGGAGGCAAGGACTAAACAAAAACTTGAAGATCAGCTTTTCTCTAAACGGTATCCTCCATTGGAAAAAGGGGATATTGTTGGAGTTATGGAGCGATTTAATGTGTTAAATCGGGAAATCCAAGAGCTTGTCTGGAAAGGAGGATTTTCCTCTGGAACTGATCAATTAAAAATGTTAAAAATTTACGAAAAAGGCTTTTTGTGAAAAGCATTTTAAGAAATTCTAGTTTGGAGAAAATTCTACACTTGACGAACTGGTGGATTCTGTTGAAGGATTAGTTCCTGAACACGATTATGGATCCTAATGCAAAGTATTTGTGTTGAACTTGGCTGAAATGGGAGCTAAGTTATCTCATAATCCTAGAACCATGTTACTTAAAAGTAACAAGTTGGTTCATCACCTATGTCTGGATGCTGTTATTGAGGGTGTTGAGAACATGCCTTTTGATCTCTACTATAAGTTTGTAGAGATGATCCCAGTCACCTCAAAAGAAATTGAGATAGTTCAACTAGAAGGAAATGAAGATTGAGCTCTTCATTTTTTCACTCTTTCTCTCACTGATTTTGTTTTTCAATTTTGTATTGAATGGCTTCGTGCTAAATTTTTTTTTTTGTGTGGTTGTAATTTTGACTAAATGTTGGATATATATATATATATATATATATATATATATATATATATATATATATATATATATATATATATATATATATATATATGGTATAATAAAATGTTTATTTGTTAAAAATTGCTATTTTGGTTAGTTGTTTTAGTAATTTTTAATTTATTTATTTTGAGATGATAATGAAGTGTTATATTATTCATTAGTTTTATACTTAAGAGAAGTATAAATGTTAAATAAATTAAAATATAATCCAAAAACAAAAATAAATATATATTTATTATTGGAAATTTAAACCTAATATGGTGTTTGTATTAGCCTATGTTGATGGTGACTCTATGCATTACGCATAGTGTTCGATTTTACGTGAACCAAACACTATTTTTAGTTTTAAATGGTCTTATAAAAAATATGGTGTATTACTTACTTATTAGTGCTACTTTGTCTTTAGCGGTTTTTCAATGGCTGCTTAAGAAGCAATAGTTGCTAAACTAAATAAGGACCTTCGTTTGAATGGTGACAATTATGAAGTTTGGCCTATGAAAGTCCAATACGTAATTGAAGAGCAAGAGGCTCTGCCCAAGCAAGGAGGGATCTTGAGGAGAACTTTGAAGGTGCCTCGAAATGATGATATCGCGAAAAAGTTTCACGTACACAACACAGCTAAAGAACTGTGGGATGCTCTTAAGGAGAACTTTGGAGGTGTCTCCTTCACAAAACTCCGTTCTTTAAGTATCAAGTTTGATACTTATAAGAAAAGAGCTGACCATACAATGAAAAGTCATTTAAGGGAAATGTCTAACATGATTTCTGAGCTTCATGATGCTGGTCATAAGTTGACCGAGGAGCATAAAGTTCAAGCTGTGATACGTTCTCTACCGAATGGGTGGGAGCATATGAAGTTGTAACTCACTCATGTCAATGACATTAAGACCTTTGATGATGCTGTTCATCATCTTGAACTGGAAGAGGACCGTCTGACCTCTCTTAATGTGAAATCTGAGGTCCACATGGCTAGTTCAAGTCCTGGTCTAAAGTCCAGGGAGAAGAACAAGAGGTTCTTTAAGAAAAAGGCAAAGAGAAAGGTGGGCAGTGTTCCAGTTCAAAAGAAGGGAAAGAAAGATTTTAACATTTCTAGGGTGAAATGTTACAATTGCATACAGAAGAGGCATTTTGCAAAAGATTGCACAACTCCTAAGGTCAATGTTACCGAAGTGTACAAGTGTTATACATTTGTTTCAAGTTCTATTTTCCTAACTGAATATCATCCTTTGTGGATCGTAGACTTAGGAGCAACAAACCACGTAACAAAGGATCGAGATTCCTTTGTTGAGTTTCGTAGTGTTCCACGGGGGAAACAACTCTAAAAAGGAAGTCTTAGGGATTGGCTGTTGTTTGCTGGTCTTAAATGGTGGTCGACCACTGTTTCTTGAAGATGTCCTTTATGCTCCTGGAATTCGAAGGAACTTGATATCTGTTGCTGCACTTATGAGATTGGGATTCATGTTATCTTTTGAATTGAACAATTTTAGTCTCTTTATGAACAATGTCTACTTTGGTGGGGGATATTTGTTGAATGGTTTTATTGTTTTGGATTTGGATCCAAATTATGTGTGTCATAATAGTTTTTTCCTTTACTGTTAACTCGTCTGTGGATAATGTTAGCATTTAAAAAATGTGGCATGCTAGGCTTAGTCACATTGGTCAACATCGTTTAGTACGATTGGCTAAAGTAGGTTTGTTGGCTGATTTATCAAAAGTAGATCTCCCAACTTGTGAAAGCTACTTAAAAGGAAAGATGACAAGAGAACCATTTGGTAAAGCTACACGAGATAACCAACCATTGCAACTAATCCATTCTAACATCTGTGGCCCAGTGAATGTTCGGGGCAAGGCATTGTGCGTACTATTTCATCACATTCATAAATGACTAGACAAGTTATGGTAATGTCTATTTGATTGCACATAAATCTGAAGCATTAGCATGTTTCAAATGATTTATGGCTCTAGTTGAAAATCAATTAGAGAAGAAAATCAAAGCTTTAAGAACCGATTAGGGAAGAGAGTACCTCTCCGAGGAATTTAAAGTTTTATGTGATGAAAAAGGTATTGAACATCAGTTGACCATACCTAGGCTTCCGCAACAAAATGGAGTCGCGGAAAGAAGAAACCAAACCCTCTTAGAGATGATAAGTTCTATGATGGCTGAAGCCAATTTGCTTATCTCCTTTTAGGGAGATGCAATATTGACTGCCACATATTTACTTAATAGAGTACCTTCTAAGTCCGTTGAAACCACGCCTTATGAATTGTGGATGAGCCGCAAACCCAATTTGAACCATTTATGACCATGGGGAAGTGCTACCTATGTTCATGATACATCTAGCAAGCATGGCAAGCTAGGCCTAAAAGGGAAGAAAGGTATCTTTATAAGATATCCTGATCTCTCTAAAGGATATATTCTAGTGGGAGAGAATGAGAATGGTCAAATAACAGAATTTGAGTCACGAGATGTCCCATTCTTAGAGAATGAATTTCCTAAGCTGGGAGAGGTGGATAAGGAATTCACTTTCTTTGAAACTCAAGAGTCTGAAACTTCAGGATCACTCAATCAGAGTGGGAGGAATGAAGTTGAAGACGTAAGGGAAAGGTACGAGAACCTTTACAAGCGGATTTGAGTAATCCTGAGCCTGACTTGAGTGGTCTTGATTTGAGTGGGAGTCTTGTTCCAAATTCAAGTGTGAATATGGTTATAGATCCCAGTGGGAGTTCTGCCCAAAATCTTGATGAATATATGAGATTTGTTTATGAAGAAGTAGAACCTCTAAGGCTATCGAAGAGGGGAAATATTCTGTGACACCATCATTTAATTGATAGCAAAGTTTTCTAGGTCGTAGCTCAGATTGAAGACATTCCAACTAACATGAGAGAGATATTGGAATCTCCAGCAAAGGAAGAATGGATAAAAGCGATGGAAAGTGAGATGGAGTCAATGAGGATCAACAAAGTTTGGGAACTAGTTGATCTACCTAATGGGCATAAAGCTATTGGGAATAAATGGGTACATACTATTAAGTGATCAGCGGATGGGAAACCTATCCAGACTAAGAGTCGGCTGGTTGCGAAGGGGTTTACACAACATGAAGGAATTGACTATAAGGAGACTTTTTCACCTGTTGTCTGTTTCGCGTCTATAAGAATATTACTTGCTTTTGTAGCATGTCTGGACCTTGAATTACATTAAATGGATGTAAAGACTGCGTTCTTAAATGGTGAACTGAACAAAGAAATCTATATGGTTCAACTTGAAGGTTTCATTGTCCAGGGTCAAGAACATAAGGTTTGTAAGTTGAAAAGATCAATTTATGGCCTTAAGCAGTCTTCAAGACTATTTTTGTTTCCATGAAGTGATTATACCAATGCAATTTAAGGTGATAAATGCAGACTCGTGTGTCTACATTAATCATGAATACAGAGGGAAGTTTGTGTGAGCATGGGTTTTTCCCGGTCTCGGTGATGAGAATTCCCTAGTTACCTGTGGACCGGACGGGCTCGAACAGGACTTGACAGCGACCGGAATGCTGCCTAGAGGCTCTCAAACGTTTTGAAAACCATGCTATCTATGATCTGAACACCCGAAAAGATCTCTCGAATCATTTCCAGCATTTGGTCTGCATGTCTGACTTTTCGAAATTCTGCCCTGACTCTTGGTTGAACTGGGCAGCTCTGGTTTGTTGAACCAGAGCTGGCCGGCTCTAACTAGAGCCGTACGGCTCCAATACCAACTAACGGCTCCAATACCAACTAAAGTCAGCCAGCTCTAGTGGGCAAGAACAGTTGCTCTGCAAAGCAGAGCAACTTGTCATGACAGGCAAGAGATTTTGGCAGATTTTGAGAGATTTTTTAGTCGGCTGATTGATGGAACGAGAGAAAAGAGGGGGAGGCAGATAAAAGAGAAAAAAATGAGAAAGAGAGGGACTTTTTTGGTTCTCAAGTAAGAGATAGAGAAAAAAGGAAAAAGAAAAAGAAAGCAGAAAGAGAGAAAGGAAGAAGAAGAGGAGAGACCGAGAGAGAGCCAAAAACACTACCAAAAACACTCTCATTTAACCCAAAATCAATCCTCAAGCCTTAACAACATAACTAAGAACCTATACTCCTTGATTCGGGATTATTTTGGCTTGGTTTCGAATCGTTTTGGGTCGTTGAAGGATTCGGTTGATTGAGTTCCAATGCACATTCCTGAGCTTTCAATCCGTTTCTTGACGTTCCTAGCATCCACACAACAATCCAAGTAAGCTCTGAAAGGCCCTAAAACTTATCTATATTGATTTTCTGTGCGTTTCTGTTATTTTGGCGAAAATCCGGAACTGGTGCTGCCCATCATAGCCGTACGGTTGTGTTCCTCAGGAACACAGCCGGCCTGCTGTGTTTCTAAAGAACAGAGCCGGCCGGCTCTAACCCAGAGTCGGCCGACTCTGTTCCTCAGGGACAGATCCCCGATCTGTCCCAATCGGCCGAAACAACCCATTTTCCATTTTGATTCTTCTGTTGGGATCATTTTCGGCCCGGAATCATCTGTATGAGTTTGTATTTTGATTTTCTGACTATTGCATACTCAAATATCGGGGTTTTCATTATTTCCCGGGGTTCATTTTCTGAGTTTTTGGGTTGTTTCATCCAATTCGGATCCATTGTCCAGCATTAGCGGACCCCTGAATCCCATAAAATCCCTGGAAAACACTGAAAATGAGGAAAATAATATTTTTACAAATGTTTTTAGTGTGTTTATTGCATTTTGGACCCAAGATGAAATGTGCATTTAGGAACCCACACGAACGGGACCCCGAGTTCCGGGATAACCGACCCACAAAAATGGAAATTTGCATGAAATAGAGCCAAATGGTTTTCCAAAATTGATTTTCCAGCACAAAAATCCACAGGGCGTTTCAAAACCGATTTCCAGGTCTAACCGGTCTGACCGGTCGGGTCGAACCGGTTACCCCCTAAATGCATGCTCCCTGATCCTAAAATCCATATCCTGTCCTGATTTGAGTCCTACTTGTGTTTATAATATAAACTGCGCTAACTAGTCTGTTTTGCAGCATTTATTTTTATTTTTACTGTATTTAATAGATTAATTCGTGTATTTAGGCGGTTGTATTATTTTTAGATTCTCGTGTACTTAGGTGTTTGTAAAAGTAAGGACGAGAGTTTTTATATTTTTATTCAATTTGGTTGTATAATCGGCCTCCATTATTCTCTCGTATATTTGTGTGGATGGTTTAATTTCCCGCAATTTATTTTATGTATTTTTGCCTTAGCATCGGATTAATAAAATAAACAAATTGGGTTAGAGAAAGATAATCAATTGAATAAATATGGTTTTATAAATAACAAACGAATACAAGCTTGAGGTTAAGTGGGTAAGTTGCCCGAACCCTTAATCTCTGGATTAGGTACAGTAGTTTGCGCTCGGTAGGAAGCTGTACCAGAATTTCCCGGATGAGCTGATCCGGGTGGCGACTCTGTCAATGATTTCGAAATTGAGGTTTCGAGGTCTTTAAGTTGTAAAATGAGAAAATATTTTCTACAAAATGAGTTTCCAAAATCAACTTAATAGTTTTCCTAACTTAAGATAAACAAAATCCCTTTTTTCACAAATCTCGCTAAATCAAAATCTTTTCCCCCGGTCCGTTTTGCCGCTCTTATTTCTTTTCGTCGAAAAGGTCATCCTCTCACAGTGGCGATTCCACTGGGGATATTTAGTTTCTTAAAATGTTTTTATAAAAACTTAAGGAACTTAGGCAACTATTGAAATGTAACCTCGCTTGTATTCGTTTATCGATTTGTAAAAACCATATTTATTCATGCTTTGCATATCATGACATTTTCTTCTTGTCAACCCCTCAAACACACTGATTTCACCCCGGTTTACCCAAGAAGGTGGCCTACCTCTACCACTAGGATTCGAGACACCTGACGAGGTAAACCACTCATAGCCTCGCATGACCTTCCATCGTGTTCTACGGTGGGGAAGTATTTATTCGCTATGGGAGCCTGTACGACCCTTGGTTTGACTTTGGCCCACATGTAATGGCTTAGTAACTTCCTCTAGGATGACCAAAACATAAATTAAAATTGAATAATCGAGTGTGCACCTTTGGTATCCCCTGTTGATGCCAAAGAGACCCAACACCTAGGAAGAATTGTGAGACCAATCGAATGGAGAAATAAGGTTGGAAGGGAGCGCATATTTTTGCGTGCTGCAAGCGCCGGAATTTTCCATACTTAAAAAAAAAATTATGGTCGTACGACTATTATTATAGTCATGCAACTGTAATTTAAAAATTACAGTCGTACGACTGTAATTTCAGAAAAATTGCAGAAGCCCGTACCTCTGCAGCAAAAAATGGAGGAGAGAGAAGGAGCATTAATTGCTCCGTTGTTGCAGCAAGTAAGCAGAGAAAAGAGAGTAGAAAAGGAGAAGAAAAGGGAGAGAGAGGTTAGGTTGGAATTTCTAGCGAAAAACTTAGAGAGATAAGGAGAAAAGAGAGAAGGAAAAGAAAGAAGTGGAAAAACCCAAAAAAAACTCATCTTTTCCTCCTCTATTTTCTTTCAATTCTCAAAATCAAGATTAAAACTTGTTAGAAATCCGTAGGTTAATCAATTAACTTCACACTCGAATCAAAAATCCGGACTTAAATCATCAGAATCCCTTGCAATTTGGATTTTTGGATATAAAGCCCTCAACTTCAATTTCAAAGGAAAAAGTTTGAATTCGTTAGGATTGGAGCGACCAGGGGTCAAAACGACTTGGATTAGCTTCTAAAAAGGTAGACATTTCCTTCCCTTACACTTTTTCTCGCTTTCTGGGTGTTTGAAGTGAGTTTTGTGCATTTTCGTGCCTCTGCTTTTGGAAATTAAGAACAGTCGCACGACTGTTCTTGGTTTTAATGAACAGTCGTACGACTGTATATACAGTCGTACGAGTGTTCTTAATTTCCAGATTCTTTTCTTCCATTTTAATTCAGAATAAATTTTGGCGAAATTTTGATCCTGGACCGTTTACAGTCGTACAACTGTAGTTACAGTCGTACGACTGTAACTCTCGTTCCAGAATCAGAATTTCAGCTTTTACCCAAAAAATATTTCAAAAAATCCATAAAAATCAGAAAAATCCTAAAAATCATCAAAATGAATTTTGTTATGTGCATTCACTACCTTAGGTTTAATTTCCAGTAAAATTGCATTTAGAACAATTCAACAACGAAGACCCGGTTCTCCCAAAAACCGACCCACCTAATATGTAAAAATGCATGTAAACCAGAAAAATTGTTTTCAAAATGTTTTTTCCGCAAGAAATAAAAAATACAATGACATTTCAAAACGTTTTCCAGGTCAAACCGGACCGGCTAGCCGAACCCACCCGGTTATCCCCCAAATGCATGACCCCAAACTCTTGATTTCCCATTCTGTCTGTTTGAGTCCAACTTGTGGCGTGCCGTATAAATTGTGCTAACCTTTGTTTGCAACTTTTATTTTATCTTTATTTTCATTTTATTCGTATTTTAATAGAATTAATCGTGTATTTAGGCGGTTGTAATTATTTTTTTTTAGATTCTCGTGTATTCTAGGCGATTGTATCAGTGAGGCGAGTGTTTTTTATTTTTCTATTCGATTTGGTTGTAAGCCAATTAATATTTATTTTGCTTTATTTTTGTATTATATATTTGTATGCTCGCTGTATGCCTTTTATATTCAATCAAATTGACTTTAGATTTTGAAATACCATTTGAGAACATTGGCAATATTTATTTTAATTAGACACAAAATAGGGGACTTGTCCGGACCTAAATCTCTGGATAGTGTAGCGACCGTTCGTCCGGTTCAGCTACATAAGAATTTCCCGGTTGAGTTGAGCCGGGTGGCGACTCTACAATATTCATCGAGACTTAGGTCTCGGTTCTTTCATGTATTAATTCTATTTTATTTTCCAAAACTGACTTTCATTCATAAAAACCCCACGCGAGGGAGGGGCCCACCCGAGATCGTGGCGACCCTTTCTGAAAGGGAGTCTCGTGTCCCGTCGAAAACGCGTCGTCCGCTCACACGTGTGCTAACGTTTGTTTTGTGTTGTTTTTCCTTTCCTTTTTACCTTTCATAAAAGCATCCAAAATTCATCTCATATACCATTTCCGATCACATTTTCGTGCAGCCATCTTTAAATACATATGCATATGTGTGACATTTATGCTGACCACGTCTTCGTGCAGCCACAATTTTTTACTCGTATGACATACATATACATCCTGTGTGCCAATATTTCCATGAAGCATACACGACATCATTCCGCATGTCACGCATTCCAACCATGTTTTCCTGCAGCCACTTATATGTTTGTGTGACATACGCGTCCATTCCATCTCATTCCATCTCACCTATTTAGGGATGTTCTAAGAATGCCCATCATGATCATTTCACTTCATCCCATGTCGGGTGCCCCAAAACTACCCGATTTTCGCCTGTGCACCGGATTGCACTCGGCCATTTCATAAAATATCATATCATTCATTAGTAGACCACAATGGTCTTAGATTTACTTTCGTGTGACAGTTCACACGATGCCATCACATGACATCACATTCATTCATCATAGGTGTCAGGGTGACGCCAAGTCCTGTTTGTGCATTATGGTTCATATCGAACCATTTCATAACATTGTGAAATCATTCGAGGTGCTCCCCGGGTGCTAGATTAGTACACATATAGGGGCATCTTATGACATTATCAATTCATGCAAGGTGTTCTACAAACGCCGAACCCCTGTCCATGTCTCGAGTTACACGCGACTTCCCTGCAACATCATTTCATATCACAATACTTCAAAAGCATTAGAACTCTGTTCGTGGGGTAGTTCTCATACGACCATTTCATTTCATGCTATCGACCTACAAAGTGTCGAAACTCTGCCTGTGTGCTAGCTCACGTGTCGCTATTTCACGATAATTCATTAGGTGCCCCGAAAGCGCCAACTTACTACCCGTGTGACGGTTCACACACTGTTTTCTTTGCATTATTCTTGCACAGCATCGGGCATTCTTAGAGCGTCCGAAATAAACCATTCACATGCATTATTGTCTTCATTCACAAAGCATCAAATGCACACAATCATCTCATGTTTTGTATAATGATTCCCAAGGCATCAACATTTGTGTAGCATTGATACTAACCACATCCTTCTGCAGCCATGATATTTTATTCCCATGTGCCATATACATATTGTGTTAACATTTCCATGAACATGCAAGGCATTAATTTGTGTGTGTGTTATGTGTACTAATCATGTCTTTTTGACTCTATGATGCTTTATTTGGGTGACATATGCATTCATTCCTTGCACGCATAACATCATCTTATATGTTATACATCCTAAAGACATCTTCTGCAACCACTTGCATTATGTGTGACATGTGCATGCACACCATTTCATTACACCTAATAAAGGATGTTCCAGGGAGGCCGTATCATGATCATTTCATTTCATAACGGGTGTCCCAAAGCCACCCGTGTTTTGCCTGTGCTCTGGTTTGTGCTCGGCCATTCCTCTATATCATTACATTCACTAGGAGACCACAACGGTCCTAGATCTGTTTTCGTGTGGGTAGTCACGTGAAAAACATTGCACAATATCTCATCCATCCATCATTGGTGCCACGGGGGTACCAAGATCTTGCTTGTATGTCGTAATCCACATTGGATTGCTCATAACATTATCGAATCATCTAGGGTACTCCATGAGTGCCCAGTTAGTACACATATAGGGGCATTCCATGACACTACTAAATCATGTAAGGCGTTTCATGAACACCAAACTTTTGTCTGTGCCTCAAGTTGCACGTGACTTGTCTGTAACATCATTTCATGTCAGATGCATCAAAAGCATCAGAACTCTGTCTGTGTGCCGGCATACACACGGCCATTCCATAACATCCATTAGGTTCCTCAAAAGCATCAGAACTCTGTCCATGTGCCGGCCACGTGTGACCATTTCATGACATCCACTAGGTGCTCCAAAGGCATCAAACCTATGCCCGTGTGCGGGATCACACGTGATCTTTTTGCATTGCCTTTTTGCATAGCATAGGGGCATCCGCGGAACGTCCAAAATATATAATAAGGTAAGTCATCTTCATTCTTACCTCCACCCATTTGACATCATCCAGCCGCACCAACTCACGACCATACATCTCATTTATACATTAATAGAAGGCGCTCCCCGAGCACCGAAGCTCAGCCCACCTGCTAAGCACATTATCTCATATCATTTCATCACATAAAGGCCCAAGGTGCTCCTCGAGTGTCGAAAAACCATTCGCATGCCAAGCACTCTGTTCTACCTCTCCTCATATCGTGCTTCATAATCCATGGTGCTCCATGAGTGCTGAAGATTATGTTAGATCATTGTATGCATATACACCACCATAGCATTTAAATTCCCTTGCAAGCAATGTCTTGCTTTGACCCGTGGACACCCCAGTGTGTCATTCTTCCCGAGGGCATAACTATGCACCCCATCTCAACTCTTCTCGCAAGCAATGTCTTGCTTCAATCTGTGGACACCCCAGTGTGTCATTCTTCCCAGGGGCATAACTATGCAACTTATCTCAACTTCCCTCACAAGCAATGTCTTGCTTCGATCCGTGGACACCCCAGTGTGTCATTCTTCCCAGGGGCATAACTATGCACCCTATTGCAAGCAATGCCTTGCTTCGACCCGTGGACACTCCAGTGTGTCATTCTTCCCAGGGGCATAACTATGTACCCTATCGTAAGCAATGTCTTGCTTCGACCCGTGGACACCCCAGTGTGTCATTCTTCCCATAGGCATAACTATGCACCCCATCTCAACTTCCCTTGCAAGCAATGCCTTGCTTCAACCCGTGGACACCCCAGCGTGTCATTCTTCCCAGGGGCATAACTATGCACTCTATCTTAACTTTCCTTTGCAAGTCATATCTTGCTTCGACCCGTGGACATTCCAGTGTGTCACCTTCCCCAGGGGCATAATTATGCACCCTATTGCAAGTACCACTTGCTTCGATCCGTGGACACTCTCGAGTGTCATTCTATCCCTGTGGTGTATATTTATACACCATGTTTTATTTTAGCATGCATCATCCCCACCAGCATCCACTGCATCTGTATGGTCAAACTCCAATAGTATAGCATGACATGACATTACATGACATCACATATGCAATTCATCATCCACCCACATGCACGTCATGTCACGCATTCATGCATACATTGTTCCCTGTTTGGTATCTGCCTGTCGACACTAATAAGCGCTCTCATCAGGAGAAAGGATCTTGAGGATGGCCAATCCAAGGAACTTCAACGCCATAACAGATGTTGTGGAAGACTATGTCGCTTCACCACAATTCTGGAAGGCAGTTAGGGAGGAAGCGGCGGCAATGTTGAGAGAAATGCTGGGGGATGACCTTGACAGAATAGAGAAGCTGACAGCGAGGTGCGCTAAACTGGAAACCTAGGTGGTAGAACTCAAAGGGAAAATAAGAGACATGACGAGCACGGACTCTAATGTTGGCATTGACAAGGAGTAAAACGCCAAAATTATCGACACTCCTTCTCGACACCTCGGAAGGTCCTCTCGCCAAAATTTGGGCTTATCGGGGTCATCCAATGTAGGAGAACTGAAAAGACCTCTAGAAGCCAATGCCAACATTGACTCTATTCCGCGACAAATCCAGAGTTCTCTTCCAGAAGACAAATGGGCAGTCGTATCCTCTGGGCCTGGTTCAGTGACCAGACTATTCGCCATCTGCAGAAAGACAGGCTTGTTACAAAGTGTCCGATCATACGTGGCGACAACACCAGAACAAAAGGGAAACTACTACAGCTATCATGTAGTAGCAGGCCACCAGACCGATGAATGTGTCGCTCTACGAATGAGGATCCAGAGGTTGGTCGACGAAGGAAAATTGAGGGTGTCATCTGCCTCTAACGAGCAACCAGGGGCAAGTAAGGGGACCACCATAGGGATTCCTCAATCCTCCCGGGGAGAGGAATATGATGAAGAGCTACAAGGTCTAATTTGATGAGAATGGGGCAATGGTACTGAAGTCGAGGTAGTGACTAGTCGGGAGCCAAAAAAAAAAAAACCTCGAAGCTGTCCTTTTTATAGGGAATTCATTCTTGTCACTACGGTGTATTAATATCATTTTGAATGCAATGCATTTTGTTATTTTCTTACTTATGTGGTGATTGCATGTATATGGCATTACACAAGCATTTGATCATATAACATGACATGTCAAACACGCATAATATCAAAATGCATGACATTAATCTGAAAGCTATAGGAAACTTAAAAGTGAATCTGGCCATGACTGAACTCTCTCTTGAAAGGTGAGCTGGTGAGATAAATAAAATGATACGATGGCACCACTTCCGCTGAGACATTTGCTGACTCAACTCAACAATCCTTGAAAGACACTACCAGCCCTGCCCCAAAGTTTCAACTGTAATGGCACACACGATGCCCAAACCATTCTAAATCGAAAGCCATCTTTGAAACTCCAAATCCTACCCAAAAAACCTAAAAAGCCCTTCTTGAGGTACCCAAACTGAAGAAGCCCTCCTTGAGGCAAAATCAAATTTAAAAAGCCCTCCTTGAGGCACCAAACTGAAGAAAGCCCTCCCTGAGGCAAACTAAAATCTTAAAAGCCCTCCTAGAGGCAATTAAACCCAAGAAGTCCTCCCAGAGGCAAAACTTGGTCTCATATCCTAAGAGGGTATTACATGCCAAAACCCTAAAACTAAAACTCCCCATTCACCAAATCTTCAACCCGTGGGGAATTCAAGTGGTTTTCATCACCTTCATCACCTATCATGTGCAAAATACTGAAGCAATTTTGGTTGTAGTGCATACATTATTTTTTTTTTGTGTGACATTCATATGTACATGACATTACGCATGCATTGTTCATCCAAAAAGCATATCAAACACACATGACATGCATGAGTTTGAATGCAGTAGGAAAACCAACAGATGGTTAAGGCTAAAAAAAAAAAATACAAAAAGGGGATCTCATAGCATTAAAGAGTAATCTCCAGCTCTCGACATTATCAGATCCTTCCCTCTTATATGTGAAAGATTTGGACTTTCCTGTCTTCAAAACCAAAGCTCTTCCCCTTTTCTTTTCCAATTTCCTCCATACCTTCAACACCCTTTGTCTTTTGTTTACCACCCAAACCACCAACACCTATTTGACAAAACCTCTTTTCACCCTATTCCCTGAAATGACCCTGTGAAGCCTCGCTTTCCACCATCAATGGCTTCTAACAAGAAATTGAACCCCAATGCTATTCTATATTCCCATCATCTCATTATCAAAGAGGTGACGGGGGCCTATGACAAAGTACTAACTCAATCAGTCTTTGTTTATCATCAACCTGTACCAGATTGGGAATTCTCTTTCTATCCCATGCCACTTCTCTTTAACCTAAACCCCCAGACCAAATATTTTGTAACCTCAGACTAACAGGAGAGGCCTTCATTTCATGACAGATAGAGGATTTGAATATAAGCCGACTTGAATTTAGCTGGAGTTTGCCACTGCTCAAGTAACTATTGATGGAACTCCTAAGTAACCACTGTTCTCGCCTAGCAAAATCCACACTATAGCCTATGTTGGACTCAACCCAGCAAGAGATGGTTCTGTTGAGCAAAAATATGCTAGGAAGAAAAGGAGACTGAGATATACCCCTATGAACTTCACCAACAGTGTTGGAGTAACCAGGTTTTACAAGCTTTCAACAATCATGAATGGGATGTTCCCATCAACAGAAAGACTTACAAAGCCTGCTGTGCTAATATTCATGGGAAAGTTGCATTTACCAACCATTTCAAGAACTCAGTCTTCAGCTGCAACAGAAGTGACTACTTACCAGTGGTTCTTTCCTTTCCTAGCCATGGTGTGCGTTGCTCTAGGGTTATTGTGGTTCACAGACAAAGGAAAACCACAATTAACTCAAGTCATTCTGAATTAGGCCATACCTTGAAGGACTAAAAGCTATGCCCATCTTTGGCAACCGTGTGTGAATAGGAATTTGGGGTGAATTGAAGACATGAATACAACCTCCTACCTTAGGAGAATCCAGTAGTTAATTGATCCCATCTCAGATTATCCGCTCTGAAGCCATGGTTGGAATCTCCTAATGCAGTCACATTCATTATGTCATAGATGTTTTATATTCTATTTTGATGTTCAATTTGCATGTGTTATGCCATTGCATGTAAATGTCCATGTTCAGGCTATAGCATGCAGCAAACCAGACTTAATGAAGCATTTCACATCCAAACCCAAACCTCCAACACTTAGGGTAGGCAAAAGATAAATCACGAAACATCATCAAGGATAATCCTATCATGATCCCGGTGGAATTGTCAAGGCGCATCCTCTAATCCCAAGACAACCCAGTGCTAAGACATCCACTTGGCTGGTGCACTTTTATACACTTGGCCATTGTTCATATAAAAAAAAAAACCACAACGATCTTTAACGAGAGAATCTCTGACACAGAAAACCGAAAGGATGTGTCGGTAACAAGAAGAGAGTGACGTTCAGAGTCAGAGTCACTTTTGATTTTTCTATCGCATTCATTTTGACGTCATCATAACGATACTAAGCATGATTGATTTTCTACTTAGATCTTCATATTGCATGCATCATGCCATTGCATATAAACACCCATCAGTAGGTCATTACATCCAAACCGACGGTGGCATCAATAAAATTGTCACTACAAATGGCAGCTACCGGCTCAATTGTACCATCCCCATTATAATCATCCCTGGCAGAGTGGTCCCCAGTAGGATCATCCCCGCGGAGTCTCCAACAAAATCCCCAACGGGTTCCCAGCTAAGATTCTTCCCACTGAATCAGAAGCTCCAATAGATCCCCCTGCGAGATCAAATGGATCAGAATACTCCCCAACGGAATTCACAACTAAAAAGATCCTTACTGAGTCATTATCCTCAGCAGAGTCATCCAATGGACACAGTCCCCACAGGAGATCGTCAAGAGTCACAAGTTCACTCCCCAGTATAGTGCAGATACCAAACGTATTATCAAAAGCATCATAACGCATGCATGTGCACATGAATCATGCACGTATTCATGCATACATGCATCAAACCACCTCAACCATGTTTGTCTTCGATTGAAGTGGTCATCTCCAGAAGAGATCCTTCCCAATTTAGAAAGGCATCCTCAGAGTCACAACACGTAAATCGGAGCCCAACGACTCCAAAACCTTAGGTATGACAAAATTTCTATAATTATCATAATATTCGTTCACACTAATATAATCCCGAGAAGGGTATTTCTTGCCTTTAACAGATTCTTGGGGTAAACAATCTTATATCAATCTTCACAGGAACTCCACCATATGGAGAATTAATCTTCACGGGAACTCCACCACACGGAGAGTCAATCTTCACGGGAACTCCACCACACGGAGAATAAACTTACTACTCGGTACTCCACCACATGGAGAAGAACATGTATTTCGACCTTATCGCCACATAGACAGGGAAGAAATGCCTATTGAGGAGTTTCTTGCTGGGGGCAAGACAACAATCAACCTCGTGCTGCTTCTTCGCCACATAGAAGGGATAGTACATCTCTCGCTTCAACCTTGTCACCACATAGACAAGGAAGAATGTCTGTTGAAGAACTTCTCGCCTTTAACAGGTATCTGAGGGCAGAACAACAGACCAGCTCGTTCGACCTTTTCGTCACATGGAAGAGGAAGAACATTCATTTCAATCCTATCATCACATGGGCAGGAAAGAAATGCCTATTGAGGAGTTTCTTGCCTTTAACAGGGATTTGGGGGCAAGACAACAATCAACCTCGTGCTGCTTCTTCGCCACATAGAAGGGACATCACATCTCTCGCTTCGACCTTGTCACCACATAGACAAGGAAGAATGTCTATTGAAGAACTTCTCGCCTTTAACAGGTATCTGGGGGTAGAACAATAGACCAGCTCGTTCGACCCTTTTGTCACATGGAAGAGGAAGAACATTCATTTCAATCCTGTCGTCACATGGGCAGGAAAGAAATGCCTATTGAAGTTTCTTGCCTTTAACAGGGATTTGGGGGCAAGACAACTATCAACCTCGTGCTGCTTCTTCACCACATATAAGGGACAGCACATCTCTTATTTCGACCTTGTCACCATATAGATAGGGAAGAAATGTCTATTGAAGAACTTCTCACCTTTAACAGGTATCTAGGGGCAGAACAACAGACCAGCTAGTTCGACCTTTTCATCACATAGGAGAGGAAGAACATGTATTTCAACCTTGTCTTCACATGGGCAAGGAAGAAATGCCTATTGAAGGAGTTTCTTGCCTTTAATAGGGATCTGGGGGCAAGACAACTACCAACCACATGCTGCTTCTTCGCCACATAGAAGGGACAACACATCTCTTATTTCGACCTTGTCGCCACATAGACGGGGATGAAATGTCTATTGAAGAACTTCTCGCCTTTAACATGTATCTGGGGGCAGAACAACAGACTAGCTTGTTCGACCTTTTCATCACATAGGAGAGGAAGAACATGTATTTCAACCTTGTCGTCACATGTGTAGGGAAGAAATGCCTATTAAAGGAGTTTCTTGCCTTTAATAGGGATCTGGGGGTAAGACAACTACCAAGCTCGTGCTGCTTCTTCGTCACACAGAGGGAGACAGTACATCTCTTATTTCAACCTTGTCGTCACATGGACGGGAAGAAATGTCTATTGAAGAAGTCTTTTGCCTTTAACAGGTATCTGGGGGCAAAACGATTCAACCGTATTTATTCTTGATCGAAGGGGCAAAAATTTTTGTTTCCAAAACTATCGATCAAGAGATAAATACGCAACTTGACATCAACATTAAGGGCACGCTCCACCATAGAGAACCAACATCATATGCACGCTCCACCATAGTAAGCCAATACTACGGGCACGCTCCACCACAGTGAGCCAACATCATGGGCATGCTCCACCACAGTGAGCCAATACTATGGGCATGCTCCACCACAACAAACGTTATGGGAGTACTCCCCCGCAGTGAGTCAACTTGGAACCACGGACATCACCTCCAGCAAGGAACGCCAGGTACGTTTCCTTTTCCTTCCTCATCGCGCTCCCAGTCGCGAGACCAGACTCGATCTAGGCTTCACAGCCCACGATGAACCGATCCTGCGAGGGGCAGCCTGTGAGCACTGCTTTTTCCTGGTCTCGGTGATGAGAATTCCTTAGTTACCTGTGGACCGGACGGGCTCGAATTGGACTTGAAAGTGACCAAAATGCTACCTGGAGGATCTCAAACGTTTTAAAAACTAGGCTATATGTGATCTGAACACTCGAAAAGATCTCTCGAATCATTTCCAGTGTTTGGCCTGCATGTCTGACTTTTTGAAATTCTGCCCTAACTCTTGGTTGAACCGGGCGGCATTGGTTTATTGAACCAGAGCCAGCCGGCTCTAACTAGAGCCGTACGGCTCTAGTACCAACTAGAGTCGACCGGCTCTAGTGGACAAGACGCGAGAGATTTTGGCAGATTTTGAGAGATTTTTCAATCTGCTAATTGATGGAACGAGAGAAAAGAGGGGGAGGCAGATAAAAGAGAAAAAAATGAGAAAAAGAGGGACTTTTTCGGTTCTCAAGCAAGAGACAGAGAAAAAAGGAGAAAGAAAAAGTAAGCAGAAAGAGAGAAAGGAAGAAGAAGAGGAGAGACCAAGAGAGAGCCAAAAAAACTTCCATAAACACTCCCATTTAACCCAAAATCAATCCTCAAGCATTAACGACATAACCAACAACCCATACTCCTTGATTCGGGATTATTTCGGCTTGGTTTTGGAGAGTTCTGGGTCGTTGAAGGATTCGGTCGATTGAGTTCCAGTGCACATTCCTGAGCTTTCAATCCGTTTCTTGACGTTCCTAGCATCCACACAACAATCCAGGTAAGCTCTGAAAGGCCCTAAAACTTATCTGCATTGATTTTCTGTGCGTTTCTGTTATTTTGACCAAAATCCGGAACTGGTGCTGCCCATCATAGCCGTACGGTTGTGTTCCTCAGGAACACAGCCGGCCGGCTGTGTTTTTGAAGAACAAAGCCGGCCGGCTCTAACCCAGAGTCGGCCGACTCTATTCCTCAGGGACAGATCCCCAATTTATCCCAATCGGCCGAAACATCTGTATGAGTTTGTATTTTGATTTTCTGACTATTGCATACTCAAATATCGGGGTTTTCAGTATTTCCCGGGGTTTATTTTCTGAGTTTCAGGTTGTTTCATCCAATTCAGATCCATTGTCCAGTATTAGCGGACCCCTGAATCCCACAAAATCCCTGAAAAACACTGAAAACGAGGAAAATAGTATTTTTACAAATGTTTTTGGTGTGTTTATTGCATTTTGGACCCTAGATGAAATGTGCATTTAGGAACCCACACGAACGGGACCCTGAGTTCCGGGATAACCGACCCACAAAAATGGAAATTTGCATGAAACCGAGCCAAATGGTTTTCCAAAATTGATTTTCCAACACAAAAATCCACAGGGCGTTTCAAAACCGATTTCCAAGTCTAACCGGTCCGACCGACCGATCGGTTCGAACCGGTTACCCCCTAAATGCATGCTCCCTTATCCCAAAATCCATATTCTGTCCTGATTTGAGTCATACTTGTGTTTATAATATAAACTGTGCTAACCAGTCTGTTTTGCAGCATTTATTTTTATTTTTGCTGTATTTAATAGATTAATTCGTGTATTTAGGTGGTTGTATTATTTTTAAATCCTCGTATACTTAGGCGTTTGTAAAAGTGAGGACGAGAGTTTTTATATTTTTAATTCAATTTGGTTGTATAATCTGCCTCCATTATTCTTTCGTATATTTGTGTGGATGGTTTAATTTCCCGTAATTTATTTTATGCATTTTTGCCTTAGTATCGGATTAATAAAATAAGCAAATTGGGTTAGAGAAAGATAATAAATTAAATAAATATGGTTTTATAAATAACAAACGAATACAAGCTTGAGGTTAAGTGGGTAAGTTGCTCGAACCCTGTATCTCTGGATTAGGTACAGTAGTCTGCGCTCGGTAGGAAGCTATACCGAAATTTCTCGGATGAGCTGATCCGGGTGGCGACTCTGTCACTGATCTCGAAATTAAGGTTTCGAGGTCTTTAAGTTTTAAAATGAGAAAATATTTTCTGCAAAGGAATTTCCAAAATCAACTTAATAGTTTTCCCAACTCAAGATAAACAAAATCCCTTTTTTCACAAATCTCGCTAAATCAAAATCTTTTCCCCTGGTCCGCTTTGCCGCGCTTATTTCTTTTCATCGAAAAGGTCATCCGCTCACAGTTTGTCATTCTAACATTATACGTTGATGATATTTTGTTAGCAGGAAATGACATTTCCTTACTCAAGAAAGTAAAGACATGGTTGTCTTCTAACTTTAAGAGGAAGGATCTAGTTGAAGCTAATGACATCCTTGGGGTTAAGATCTCAAGAGATTGGTCTAAGAGATTATTGGCTCTTTCACAAGAGACATATATCAGTAAGATCTTAGAATGGTTTGGTATGGCTCACTGTGATCCCGATCCAACCCTTATTGCAAAAGATATGGAACTGAATGCAAGTATGTGTCCCACGACTCCAGAAGAGACTTAAAGGATGGAGCGAATTCCTTATAGGTGTGCAATTGGTAGCTTGATGTACGCCATGATTTGTACATGACCTGATATAGGTTTTGCGGTGGGCATCGTAAGCTGTTATCAGGCTAATCTAAGTTTGAAGCATTCGGCAGCAGTGAAAAGGATATTAAGATATTTAAAGGGGACTTCAGATTATTCCATTTGTTACCAAGGAAAGGATCTGCAATTAAAGGCATACATAGATGCTGATCGCGGAACTGATAAAGACGGGAGGAAGTCCACATCTGCGTATATTTTCACTCTAGGAAATGGTGCAATTCCCTAGTGTAGCAAGAAACAAACTTGCATGGCATTGTCAACTATGGAGTCGGAATATGTAGCTGCAGCAGCTGCAGTACAAGAAGCGGTTTGGTTAAAATGCTTCATAGATCTTTTGGATCTATTGCCTAAAGGGAAATATACAACTATCTATTCCGACAGCACTGCATCGATAGCTTATTCCAAGAATCCTTGTTATCATGGAAAAAGCAAGCATATCGATATAAAATATCATTTTGTTAAAGACAAATTAGCACAGGGAGAAATAAGTTTAGTGCATGTTCCAACTGGAGATATGATTGCAGATTCGTTAACGAAGCAACTAACTCCAAATGTTTTTAGTAAACACATTTTGGAATTTGGTCTTCGTAGGTTATAGGAACATGTTGATGTTTTTGAACTATTGTAATAACTTTGGTAAATTCTATTAGAATAGGACGTGAGTTATTTGTTGTGTTCAAATTCATTCACTATTTAAAGAGATACATATAGAACTATTGAGTATAGTTCAGTATGTTGACGAAATGCATATACTCATATAGATGAATCTTTTACTATGAGCGGTGTGTTCATATGTAAAAGTATAGATGGAGATGTGAGAAACTCCATATGTGATATGTGAAATATCATTATTTCATTGATACCGAAAGCTATCCTGTGAAAGGCTCAAATGTGGACTAGAGGTAGTGATGCATGAGTTGCATTTAGAAACTGAATGCTTTCGCATAGTGTTTATAAAACATACATCCTAAGTGGATTAACACTATGGCATATTTTAGTAATATGTGTAAAAGCCGACTAAAGGATGGAAAGAAGAAAATTGATCTCAACTTTCCTAATATGAGACCCAAATGAAACTATAAGTTTCAATTCACCCTTATGGACTCTTGTAAATAACAAGAAGGGTTTGCCTAATTGTTTATCTTGATTGAAACCCCAAACCAGGTTGTGTTGGCAATGAATGGGCATATAGGGACCTTTCAGACAAACAATAGATATATGGTGGAAGGTTATTTATAGAGAGGAAGTACATTTTCAGTAACATGTCACTTATTAATCATATAACACTCGAGCTCAATACTTTTTCGTGGAAAAGGTATGTTGTGTATATGAATGTTTTCATGAGATCAAAAGTGAGTCGAAAACTAGTGATCATGGAAAATGGAGTAGGGGGAAGTCGTGTTAAGCTAAAGGTGGAGCGATGAAGGAGAGTTTCAAAGGTTTAACTGTTACGTTGACTGGTCGCGTGAATTCGCCGAATAAGTATGCGTGTTCAATCGCAATGAATATGTGTCTTATCATGTGCGAGTGGGAGATGTTGGTTTTAGGTCCGCCCATGACATTTTGGAACGGCAGGGACTAAACTGTAATTATGTGTAAATTACAGGGACCAAATGTGTAAGTTGGTCCGACCTTATATATAGATGGAAGTTGGGATTTCCACTATGAATCGAGAAGAAGTTTCTCTATTTCCTAGAGATTTTGAGAATCGTAGAGATTCTTTCTTATTCCGAGAAAAACATCCCTAGAGAGAAAACACGATATACTTCTTCGTTCGTCGGAAGAATTCACGGAGATAACCCGTACTCAGTGTATTCATACACTCGTAGGAAAGGTAACCAGAATGATTCGGTTTCCCGTGTAGATCAGATCCATTCCATAAACGTGTTTCCACTACATATAAACTGTAAGTTCGTTTATTTATTTTGTTTATGGTAATCTATACATTTGTTGTATAATCATTGTGGAATATTGACTTCAACTTCATTCAATTCTTATTCACCTTATGAATATAATATGATGAAATTTTTTTCTTCTTTTGTAACTTTTCATATTGGATATTCCAATATTACTGAATCTCAACTATATCCCTAGAAATGTTAGTGGGAGTACATTTGTCTAAATCTCAATACCAGATCTCACATATCAATTCATCTCTCAACCTATTCATCCCAGGAAATAATCATTAATATGTGTTTTGACCATGACCCACTACATGAAGTGTGATCCTTCAAGGTCCATCCTTATGTGCAGCCACCAAGCCTCATTAGGCGCCCTCCATCAAATCATAAAAGTCTCGAACCACTGATTAGTACCTCCTCTATGAATGAATTTATAAGTTCACTCTCATAATTCTTCGGTTATCAAATTTTCAGCATTTTCTTTGGGTATGCTCCCTCAAAACAACCCCAAGGCTAACCGACTCAGTCAAACGAGAGTATTTTCCGAGTTCCCACTTGTACATCTTATTTCTAGATAATATATTCATAAGTCGTCATCAATCATACTTGTCATTGGAATAAATTCCATATGATTTCATTCCTTATATAACTTTTACCATACATATCACACTTTTCATATTTATGCCTTTTTAAATTACTCCAGAAAGAATTTGCTTCTTAATACATCATATTTCTAGAAAAAAATAGAAACTTTATACTTTTACAATTTATTAATTAATAACCACTCTACCAACTACACTACTTTATCCACTACTTGCTTTGAGTTTTACATTATACACAATTTGATGCAAAGATAAATTTCCAATACAAGAGAATTCCATAATTAATAAAACAATTAACAATCAATTATAAAATTAAGTCTTTACCTTGACTTGATCTTCCTCCATTTCCATTTGGCGCTTTACTCAATTCCTTCAAGTCTTATCTTCAGTAGTCCTTATTATTTCCACCTATTCCCTTTTTCCTAAATATGTCGAAGTTCTTCATTCTTGCATTCTAGATCTAGCTGATACATCAATGTTAAGTTTAACATTGATAATGTGGCTTGGACTTGAGAAATTCATGCCAAGCAACTTATGTATCCTAGATTTCTCTTATAGGAATCAAAGATTAATGTAGTTCTAATTTTTCTTTCCTTTCCCTTTCTAAAATCCTCTTATTCCTCTCTAGAATTTCCTTTTTAATTTCCTTATTCTCTCTCCTCTCCTCTTTTTCTTCTCTCCTCCTTTCTTTTATAATGTGGAGAAAAATAGAATTCTCTAGATTTCAATACACGTGGAACAATATTGTCCCCATTTTCATTTATTCTGATACGTGGTTGCTTCTTCTACTTTTGCCTATGCATTTGCATGCAAAAATATATTCTTTAACTTATTCTCTCTCTTCCTTTAGACTAGATTACCCCTACCTTGTCATAGCACTTATATTTCTATTTATTGTACTTCTTGTTCAACCTAGTCTTAATGTGACGCGTTCTTTGAATTTCTAATGCTGGATCCTTCTCCTGGACTCTAAGGCTCTATGTGCTCCTATCCTAATCACATTGGATCTCTCTCTTTTTACTTCCCATTCAGATTTTAAGTATAATATATTCCAAATCTAATCTTGCCGAATCTCATTCTATCCAACCACTTGGTAATCTGGTTCAACTTATTCGTTCCTTCAAACTTGCATCCGATTCTCTTTTGTTTCGAATCGATAATCTAATATGTCCTTAAATCCTCTAATAATTAACTCCCACTAAAGCTGTAGTCACTAATTCTCGCAACTCCTCTGACCGTACCATATTTCACCCAACTCACAGGTTGGATCTCGTCTGATTCGGTTATCTGGATGTTACACCACCACCTGTCGCCTCAAATCATATTTAGTAGATTGTACGATTTCTCAACACAGAAGAAACTACTTGGTGCCATCGCGATGAAGAAATTGCTAATGTCACGATGAAGAAAAAACATCGGATTCCTGAGATGGATTTGCTTAGACAGTTGGTAATGGTTGATCTTAATCAATCACTTCCAGTGGAAAATTTATTTTTGAGAAATTCAAGATCCAAATCCATCCAAATTAATTTATTTGTCAACAGATTGGTAAAAGAACAAGCAAAAATTATTCTTGTTTTGGGCATAAAATCGACAATTAAATGGTTGAGAATTGTAAATAATTGATGCTATTTCCTAATTATGTTCTTTAATCTCCCATGTTTTGGATTGAATGTCCTGTTGCCTGTAATAGTTGGTCATAATGATGGCTGCTATCTATTTGTTAAATGGTTATAAGTCATGGGTTATGGTGAAGTCTTTTATTAAGACATATAACACCAATTTAAGAATCTAGAAATATTTAGAAATATCTAGCCAAATTAGTCAAGAAAAGTGATATAAAATATCCTAGATTTTCCTATCAACAACTGACATAATTTATGGTTCCAATTATGTGTTCCACCGACATTGTGATAGTATATATAGATATGGGGTGTAAGAATCAAAGAGTGAGCTGATGTAGAGTTTCCAAAGTAAGGAAATAATTAGAATAAGTGTTGTGTGTAAGTGAGTGGCAGTGAGATATAAAAAAATTAAGTGTTTAATTGAAATATTTGATAATATTAAAATAATACTATTCAATTAGTTCTCCTCCAATATTCTACAATTGGTATCAGAGCAAGCAGTCAGGGACCGACAATCGAGTGCTTTGAGTTTGCGATCCGAGATCGTAGTGATTCGAGGTATTACCAGTATGCAGTCTGGGACTGTGAAAAATTATTGGTTTGAGACCAAGGTTACATGATTAAGTAGAGTTAATCAAGTCGTCATAGAAGATATGGCTACATCGGTAAGCACTGTTGAAAAACTTAATAATAATAATAATAATTATAGCACTTGGAGTGCCTGTATGCAGTTTTATCTGCTCGACCAAAATTTGTGGGAGATCATTGGAGGCTGTGAAACATCACCTCCAACAAGTGAAAATAACCTTAAAAAGTGGAAGGTCAAGTATGGTAAAGCAATGTATGCTTTATCGATATCAGTGGAGGATGATTTGCTGCAGCACATCAAGGATGTGGAAACACCCTAGGAAGTATGGGACACTCTTGTGAACATATTTGTGAGGACAAATAATGCCAAGCTTTAACAACTTAAGAATGAGCTATTGTCAGTGTCATAACAAGATATTACAGTAAGTGAACATTTTATAAAAGTTAAGACTTTATGTAAAGCAATTTCAAAATTGGATCCTGAGAATAAAATCTCCGAAACAAAAATGAGGAGAATTATAATCCATGGGTTGCGTCCGAAGTTTAAAGCACTCATTGCTGCAACTCGTAGATGGGCTAAAGAAACTTTAAATGAGTTGGAAAATATCTTGGCCAATCAAGAGGCTCTAAACAAGCAAATGTCTAAAGTCTCAATTAAGGATGAAGAGATAGCTCTTTTTAGCAAAAAAAAGAGCAAGGATCTAATAGATAGAAGATTAAGAAATGAAGGAAGATTCGAATGAGAAGGATCACATAAAAGACAACAAGGAGGGACTTGGCATCAAGGGAGCTCACTGCGATCATGATCAAGCAAAGGACAAGGCATAATGGCTCAATAATAAACAATGTTAGGTTTGAGCAAAAAAGGTCATATAGCTTGAGATTGCAGATATAAGAAAGGAGAAGGAAATGCAATCACATCTGCACACTCTCAAGGTGAAAGTGAAGAAGAGTGGGACCTCGAGGTATCGTGTGCATTTGTAGAGCCAGTAATAAGTGATTCGGTTACACCCTCCAAAGGTGATACAGAGGAAGATTAAGCACTTGCTGCTGTAAGTAATAATTTTATTAATTACAATGAAGATTGGATGGTGGACTCTGCGTACTCTAACCGTATGACTGGAGATCAAGAAAAATTATCAAGCATGACAGAGTACAAAGGGTGAGTTGTTATCACCGTGAACAACTTGAAGCCACCTATTACACATGTTGTCAAGACGATGGTAGTGCCACGATACAATTCTATAGAAGTACAATTAGAGAATGTATTCCATATACCTTGGATATTTGTGTCACGACTAACATCCTCAGGCAACTACATGGTGTTCGATCTAGACCATGTGAAAGTCTATAGAACTTTGAAGCCGATGAGATAACCACTTATGAAGGGGCAAAAGTTAGAGTCTATCTACTTGCAGACTGCCTACGTAGAGAAGACTAGAAAGAACGAGACACCTGATTTATGGCATGCACTCCTGGGACATGTAAGCTATCACAAGATAAAGGTTATGATGAAGAAGTCGATGCTTAAAGGACTTCCATAACTTGATGCATGGGAAGATGTAATTTGTGTTGGATGTTAGTTCAGGAAGCACATCAATTACCGTATAAAGATTCCCAATATCGAGCAAAGCAGCCACTAGAGTTGGTGCTCTCTAATGTATTTGGTTGTGTGAAGTAGCCATCAATGAGTGTTTATCAATATATGATCACATTTATTGATGACTTCTTAAGGTATCTGTGCGTGTGCTTTACGAAAAATAAATCAGAAGCTTTTAGCAAGTTTAAAGATTTCAAAGAGAAGGTCGAGATGGAACTTGGATAAAAAATCCAAATGTCTTCGTACTAATAATGGACGGCGAGTATACCTCACATAAGTTCTCAAGGTACCTACAAGAGAATAACATTTGACGTCAATTGACTTGTCCTAATACTCCATAACAGAATGGAGTAGCAGAAAGGAAGAATAGACATCTTGCAAAGATATGCAGAAGTATGTTGCATCTGAAGAATGTTCCACCTCGTTTTTGGGCCGAATGTATGAAGACAACTATTGATATCACCAACAAATTACCACAAGCACTGTTAGGATTTGTTTCAAATTTCAAGAAGCTATGGAACATCAAACCCACTATAAGTCATTTCAAATTTTTTGGTTGTGTGTGTTATGTTTTTGTTTCTGACCATTTGTGCATTAAATTTGATAAGAAAGCTATAAGATGCATCTTTGTGGGATATGATAATCAAAGAAAGGGGTGGAAGTGTTGTAATCCAACAACAGGGAGATGCCATGTTTCAAGGAATGTAATATTTGATGAAATTTCATCCCGGTGGTCTCCTTATGAAGTAGTTCTACCTAATACAAAGAAAATTGAAGAGAAACTAGAAGAAAGACTTGAAAGAGAAAAGGAAATTGAAGAAGCAACTTAAGAGAATGAATCAATAAAAGATGATCGTAGGAGCAAGTGACCAAGGAAGACTTAATATCCATGCCGTACGAGAATACATCATTAAACACCCGAAGAAGAAAGACCTAATATAATAGAAAAGCATCAGCCACAAATATGAAAATCAACAAGAAAAAGAAAAGTGAATCCTAAATATGCCAATATGGCATTGCTCAAAGAAGATGCGATACCACTGACGTATGAGAAAGCTTTCTTAAGCAAGACTTAAGTGAAGTTGGTATTGAGGGGAGTATTAAGACATACAACACCAAGTTAAGAATCTATAAATATTTAGAAATATCTAGCCAAATAGTTTCTAGAATAAACAAGAAAAGTGGTACAAAATATCTTAGATTTTTCTGTAAACAACCGATATAAATTATGGTTCCAATTATGTGTTCTACCTACATTGTGCTAGTATATATAGCTATGGGGTGTAAGAATCAAAGAATGAGAAGATGTAGGGTGTCCAAAGTGAGGAAATAATTAGAATAAGTGTTGTTTGTGAGTATGTGGTAGTGGTGTATAAAAACAATTAAGTGTGTAATTGAGATATTTGACAATAATAAAATAATTATTATTCAATTTGTCCTCCTCCAATATTCTACATCTTTTTAGCTATTTTCAATTGCTAGTAAGCCCACATATAGGCATTATTGTTTTATTCTTTTCTCGGATTACAACAATGGCTTTTCCCAATATTCACCAAAATATCCGAATAAGTTAAAATCCCTTCTAAATTTAATTGAATATTGTCAATACTCAAGGTTCTTGGTGTAGCTGGGAATTTTTTTCAGTTTCTTTGTAAAACCATTGAGAATTGCAGGTTGCCATGCCAAGAGAGATGGCGGCCATGGAGGGAGTGAAGGGGAGGGAAAGAAGAGAGGAGAAGAAAGAGAGAAAAAGGAGAAAAAGTTGAATAAAATAATAAAAATAATATTTTTGACAAAAAGGCCCCCATACCACGTTATTTTAATTGACATGGTTAATAAAGTGTTCGTTTTTCGTTAATAGTTTAAAACGACACGAATTTTTTTTGCAAAAAGTCAAATCTTTAGGATTAATTTGCAAATGCGTGTAACCATAGGGCTTTTTTGTAATTATCTCTAAAAAAATTTGTTCCTAACACATTTGATTTAACAAATTTACTACTTTTTGAAAAAAGTTCATTGAGATAAAATAAATTTGGTTCTCCCTGTCTGTGGTGATCACTGGGATATTTTTTTTTCTAAAAAAAATAATTTTTAAGTGTAGGACTTGAAAATGAAATAAATAGTAATTCATCTCATAAGTAAATATACTCAACAAAGTTAGAAAAACTCATTTATCTCTATTTCGGTAGTTTATTTTTGTAAGAGTTCACGATAAATGATTCATTACAATACTTCACAACAAGTCAATTTGCTCTAAAAAGTGGCAAAACACTTGCCACTATTACTACAATCTATCAGATAATTAGTCAAATTAAGCTTATCAATTATCATCCTACCAACACATGAAAAAAATATATTATTTTCTTAGAACATTTATGTTTCTTGGAAAACATTTTCCAACCAAATATATTTACTATGAAATGATAGTATTATTATCATAAGGTGGAATGGAATTGCAAATTTCCATCTCCATCTATTTTACTCCCTTCATCCCACGAATAGAAGCAAAAACATGCATTTCTGATATCCCATTAAATAGACAAATAACTAAATTTAGCCTATAAATTTACTATTGAAAGTAGCACATTTGTTAATCCCTATACATTGAAAATGAAATACCTTAAATTAACCCATTAACCCATTAAACACTTAGGTCGTATTTGCTCAATCTAAGCTCTATTCCATAATTTTGGAGTACTATTAAACCTAACATTTTATATCTTTCATGTTCATAACTCTTGAATTCTTTTTCAAGTGATTAATCATGCATTTATATAATGGAAATTACATTTCAAGCCACCTATCTGCCAAAGAAATTCATGGAGAATGCTTTAACAGTGCAAGATAAGTGCTTGACTTGAATGCTCAACCAACATAAAAGGGCTTTATTTCAGCATGTCATGAGTACCAGCTTGTTATTTCACAAATGCTGAAAATATTTCTCCCCAATTTTTTTTTTATTTTCTTTTCTCTTTAAAGCTTTTACTTTGAATATCAGGTAAGGAAATAAACCATATGTCCACAGGTGTAGTAACTTATGTCTTTTCTTTTTTTCTATTGTACTCCTAGTTCTATGTATTTATTTGTCAACTTGTAATGGGTGTTATGATAATATTTCTATGAACTTTTATTTAAGCTTTTCTTTTGAATATTTTGAAAAACTGTAGTGTGTATAAGTCATTATTTTATTTTATTTTTTGGTTTACAATGAAAAGAAAAATACAAACAATAGAAAAAGCACTAGCAGAAGACACTATCTTAGCATGATGGACACATATCTAGTACTGGTCATTCCAAGCATATCATGCCTAATTGCAAAATCAGTTTCAATTGTAGCTCTTTGAAACAAAAGAAAGTCACTTTGCATTACTATATTATAACATGTTCCAATAATTGAAAAAGAAAGAAAAAAGTACAATCCAAAATGATCAACATAATAGATCATAGCATAGCAAAAATATTCTAAAAGGTTTAATTCTCTTCATTTTGGTCATCTTCTCGTAAGATAAGAAAAGCTTTTGCTTCATAGAATATTTGTAAGTCACACTCAATACTAATTGGTAATTCTCCATTTCTAATATTTCTTTATTCATATGAGGAATTTTATAGTCGATAAAAATTTCGCATCACTTCAACCATGCATGATTTTAAAGTCAAAAATACATTATTTAAGTTGTCACTTGGAAATGCATCATAAACCTTTCCCACAACTAAAACCAATTCATCGGTGGTGGTTGGAGCTTTTTGATGTTGAAATGAATCAATGGCTCTAAAGAAACCTCCAATACATTCATATCAGGACTATTTGGAAGTTAACAATATAAGCAAATATCCATTCCAATTTTTCTAGTAGCTTCTACAAATTTAGCATCTTGAACATTCAAATCTGGTCTTACATTATCTTGTTAAATGAATATAGTTTCACTTTCAGGATATGGCCATTTCCCTTTAATTCCATGCAACAATTTTTCAATTAGACATGAACGGATAGCATTTTTAGTAGCTGATGATATCGGCTTTTTCTCTATTGTGCATGTGGTTTAACGAGCAAGTACACCCGGTCGTAAGTGGTATAAAATAGATATCAAGTCCAAGTATCGATCCCAAGAGGATAGTAGATAAAGTACTATATGCAATTAGCTTTATGATTATCCAATAAATTACAAAATAGATATTTTTGTGTCAAAACTAAATTACAACTAAACTAAACAATTATCTCAAGCTCAAAGAAAGCAACAACTGTAACTAGGTTTTAACAATCATAAAGGTAAGTTAGGGTCATGGGTTTCAATGGGATTCAACAATGTTTTAGCATAGTAAAGGTTCGTAATTCTTAGGTTCTTTCAGTAACTTAGATGAAGACAATGTTCATGAATCAACATCCTTCCTTAATTTGCAGAAAATATCCATTTGGTCATTTTAATATAAACCTAAAAACAATTTAAACACCCAAGAGAGTAATTAAAATATCATGAAACCGACAAAGAAAACCTGAAGTTTAGTCATTCATTAGGTTTACTAGGTTGTCTCCTCTAGGTTTGAGATTCGAAGTCAATGGTTATGGTCATTTTCACTCCTAAATGTAAGCATAGTTGGCCAATTTAAGCATATCATTAAGAACAAGAGAAAAATAAAGCATTAGAGTAACTACCCAACATATTTATCTATAAACATATTAGAAATACTTATTTATAACCAAAAAACCCTAACTTTAATTATTAGTTACATATCTCAAGCATAGAAATATAATATTCTGAAGCAAAATATGATTTCATAACTTAAATGATAAAGTTTGCAGAAATTACAGCACTTATTGAATTTTACAAAGAAATAGAGAGATATTAGAGAGAGTACACCTTGTTGGGATAGGAAAGATAAGCTCCTTAATGATGAAATCCCTTAATCTAAGCTCCATTATATGTGAAACATACTTTGCTCTTGAAGTGAAACCATAGAGATGTCTAAGCCCTATAAAAGAGCCAAGAAATACAAAACTAAAGAGAATGAAACAATGTAAACTCTATATGTGTTCTACCTATCTCGAAGAAGAAGAGAAAAGCTCCTTTTATAGCTAAGAAGCAAGCAAAAAATGTCCCTCTGGCTAGACGGATTTACAATTGCAGCTGGAGAAGAATGGGTCCTTCCAACTTGATAGAGATAGGCAATTACAGTTAGGAAAAGACAGGTGTCTTTAAATGAATTTACAGATGAGGATGCAAGAATCTGAGCTTGAGTGGTATGGTTTTTTTTTTCACTGTTTAAGAATCAATGTGTTTTTATGTTAAGTGGGTGGTGCTACCAAAGTAAATCACAATGGGAAGAAATGATATTTTTGATCAATCAGCAATTAGATGGTGATGCTTAAGCACATGTATAAATGGTCTATGAGAATTTCAAATTGCTCCCCCTTTGAGTCTCCATTTTACAACTCCAATCCTTTGAAGTTTCCATTCCAATCTTTGAGGTCTTCATTTTATAGCTATAAACTCAATTGATTCCTTTAATTTGTAATTCAACTCCTTAGATTTCAATTGAGCATGAAACTATAAAAATAACCTATAATTAGATCCTGACATTAATAAAATTAGGTTGAAATTGATGACAAAATGTATTAATTTCTAAGGCTAATATTCTCTAAAGTACCTGATGCCTAATTGTACTATTCTATTTGGATGGTTACTTAACAACAAATGGGCATATTCCAATTTTCCCATCAAATCCATTAGAAGAATCATTAATTTGTGGACGAGTGATGAGTGAAAATATTACCAAGTAATTTAGCAAGAATTCAGCAGATAATTAGTTAAAATTCTATTGAGAATTGAGAAATCATGGCTAATATTGAGCTTTTCCAGGTCTGATGCCTCGTTCAGCAAGATCGCTCGATTTGGGAAGTCTCAGAGTGCAACAGAAGAAGAAGAGAGAATGTAGCGGCCTGCGGCTTGGATAGGCCGGAGTTGGAGAAGAAGGGCGCGGCCCATAAAGAGGAGGAGTTATTTTTGCTCTTGGAAATTCCAGAACTGACCTTAGCTTCTCAAGGAAGCTATTGTATTTTGTGGTTGTAGAATTTTTAGCCATTATTTTAATTGGGGACTAGTTTCAAGGTTGATTAGATCTTACTTTTTAGGGACTATAAATACTCTACTATTTTGGGGGGTTAGAAGCATTGAATGTGTTGTCAACAACTTTTAGTTTAGCATTAATTTTTAGTCTTAAATTATTATTCTTCTTGCAAGCTTTCTGGTTAGAAAATCTCGTTTTTATGGTTAACATATGTTGCGAGTAGGTTTCTTAGCAGGCTGAAGCCAGCTTAGGCTGGTGATATTGGGAAGTCTTTCTTTGTTTTTATTATGAATATCATTCTGAGATGATTGTGTGGTGAAATGCTTAATTAATATGGGAAGGGGCCCTCTCATATTTCTTAGTATTCCTGTTGAGACCGAAAGAAGATTTAGGAGTATGGAAAATCACACACACACACACACACACTTTCCATAAAACCAAGAGGAGATTGGGAGTGTGCTAAGGGTTTCCATTTATTATGGAATGCTTGCTTGAATTCATGCATGATTTCCTCTGCTAAGTGAGGTCGAGAGATAAGCTTGGTGAATAGAGAGTAAGAAACCTTATATCTATGTTCCCTAACATATTCATAGTAAATTCTAAAGGAAGATATCTTGAGATTACCTGTCTAACTGGTGGAAGTCTGTGTTTTTACTGTTATTGTTTTAACATTCTCTGTTTTTAGCAACCTTTCTTACTTTGCCTTGCATGCTTTCTATTCTTAGCTTGTATAAATTTGTAATTCTAATTTTATTGGAAAATCTCTACATCTGGTGATTTATTAGGAACTCTTAGAGTTATCCCTTACTCCCTGTGTATACGACACTTGTCTTGCCCAATACTACAATTGACCTAGTACACTTGCTAGTGCATAAATTCTGAGGCAACAAGTTTTTGGCGCCATTGCCAGGGAGTAACGGTTGAAAATTTTTAAAGATTTCCTGTAAATTTGTGTGCTTGATTTGGTGTTCTGTGTTTTTGTGCAGAAATTCTCTATTTAAACAATCTCCTAGTGTATGCGAAGAGCAGGTATTCCTTTAATTCCTATAAATCCAGAAATTGAGAGGACTTGTAGGAGAAGAAGTGGTGCTACCAGAAGAGCTTGCAGAAGATAGAGAATGACTGAGCAAAATCCACCACCTCCACCACCAGAAGGAGAGGGAGAGGTTCATCTTCCCCCTCCAAGGCAAAGACTTAAAGAATATTCGAGACTTATCACTGAGGGACACTCTTTCTGTATCGTGATACCTAATGAAGGGGACAATGTTTTTAAGATCAAAGCTTATATGATTCAAATGCTTCAAGCTGCTGTTCAGTTTGGAGGATTGCCCGGAGAAGATCCAAATGCTCACATCCAAGATTTTGTGACTATGTGTAATACTTTCCGTACTAATCGTGGAGTCTCAAATGATGTGATAAGATTGAAGCTTTTCCCTTTCTCACTTAGGGATAAGGCTAAAAGTTGGCTGAAAAACCTTCAACCAGGTTCAGTTACAACTTGGGATGAGATGGCATAAGTCTTCCTGACTAAGTACTTTCCGCCCAGGCAAGCAATCAAGCTAAGGAACGAGGTTACCCATTTCCTCCAGCAACATGATGAATCCTTGTCAATAGCCTGAGAGAGATACAAGGAACTCTTGAGAAAAGTACCAAATCATGGATTTCCCATATGGATGCAAATTCAGAATTTCTATAATGGTCTAACTGACGCATATAAGATTCAAATTGAATCCGCAGCAAATGGAGACCCAGAAGAAATTGCACCTGAAGAGCTTTATGAGTTGGTGGAAAGGTTGGTCAATACCAGTTATAAATGGCACTCAGCCTGTAAAGATCAAGAAAAGATGGCTGAATCAGATGCTATTGCCAAGCTTTCCAACAAAGTAGACCTGATTCTTAAACAGTTAGCGAAACAGAACATTTCAGCTATTTCGAGCTCAAAGCTTTCTTGCGAATTCTGTAGTGGTGACCATAGAAACATTGATTGCGACATTACACTTACTCAGGAGCAATCTAATTATATTGGAAACAATCCAAGGCAGAACAACCCATTTTCCAACACTTACAATCCAGGTTGGCGCAATCACCCTAATTTCTCTTGGAATCAGTAACCTAGCAAGCAACCTCAAGCACCTTTCCAGTAGACTCACAGCAACTTCCAACCACATCAGCAGCCTCATAATGGTCAACAAGCTGGACCGTCTTATACTCTAAGAAGTCCGAGGTTGAGGAGATGAAGGAAATGATGTCTCAATTCATGAAGCAGACTCAAGCTTACATGAAGAATATGGAAACGCAGCTTCAGCAACTTACAAATATTGTCACTCCAAAGAACAAGGGAGTTATTCCGAGCAACACTGAACCTAATCCAAGGGAGGAATGCAAAGCTATCACCCTTCGGAGTGGCAAGAATGTTGAGCAACCTCATAAGATGAGTACTGTTGATGAGAAGAAAAATTCAGGAGAGAAGATTGCTGAGGAAAACAAGCAACTTGAGAATGCGCAAGACGCACAAGCTAAGACTGCCCGGAGCACTAAGAAGTCTTCCGACATAGTTGAACAACCCCGAACTCAACCAGAGACTGCTCAACCAGATCAAAGTCAAGCAACATCAGATCATGTTCAACGCACTTCTGTTCAAGATAGGCAGCCTATACCTGTGTGTCAACCAAGGATTCCTTATCCATAGAGAGCCAAGCAACATGACATGGCCAATCAATTTGACAAGTTCTTGGAAGTCTTCAAGAAGCTTCACATCAACATACCCTTTGCGGAAGCACTTTCACAAATGCCTATATATGTGAGATTCTTGATAGAACTTTTGGCCAATAAGAAGAAATTGGAGAATGTAGCAATGGTCCAACTCAACAGAGATTGCTCATCAATTCTTCAGAGCAAGCAACCTTTGCCAACCAAAATCAAAGATCCAGGGAGTTTTTCTATACCTTGCTCTATTGGTAATCTTAATATTGAAAATGCATTATGTGATCTAGAGGCAAGTATAAATCTTATGCCATATTACATCTACAAACAACTAGGATTAGGAGAACCTCAACCTACTAAGGTTTCTATACAACTTGCTGATAGATCTGTAAGGTACCCTTGGGGAATAATTAAGGATGTTTTGGTTAAGATTATACTACATGTTGATTTCATTGTGATGGATATGGATGAAGACTTGCATGTTCCTATTATTTTAGGAAGACCTTTCTTAGCAACAGGCCGTGCATTAATTGATGTTCATAATGGTTAGTTGATATTGAAAATTCATAACGAGGAAGTCGTCTTTAAGATGAATGAAGCTATGAAATACCCTCCTGCTTGTGATGACTACTGTTATTTCATTGATGCTACTGATGTGAATTTAAACCCATTTCATACAGGAATTTGAGGAAGAAGATTTTGAAAATGAAGAAGAAGACATGGATTTTGAAAATGAAGAAGAAGACATGGAAAAGCAAATTGAAGCTGAAATTGGAATTGATGTTCATAATGGTCAGTTGATCTTAAAAATTCTTCACGAGGAAGTCGTCTTTAAGATGAATGAAGCTATGAAATACCCTCCTACTTGTGATGACTACTCTTATTTCATTGATGCTACTGGTGTGAATTTAAACCCATTTTTCATGCAAGAATTTGAGGAAGCAGATTTTGAAAATGAAGAAAAAGACATGGAAAAGCAAATTGAAGCTGAAATTGGATGTCCAACAATCTTAGGAAGCTGGCAATTTATTGAACCTTTAAACTATACACCCAAACTACATTCTAAACCTTCTATTGAAGAGCCTCCAACTTTAGAATTGAAACCATTACCTTCTCACTTAGAATATGCATTCCTTGATCCACCAAGCAAACTTCCTGTAATTATATCTTCCAAACTTACCCAAGAGCAGAAAACCCAATTGCTCCATGTTTTCAGAAAGAACAAGGAAGCAATGGCCTAGATAATCTCAGATATAAAAGGAATTAGTCCTTCTATTTATGTCCACCGTATTCTAATGGAGGAAGATCATAAGCCTATGATACAACCTCAGAGGAGACTAAATCCCAATATGAAAGAAGTTGTGAAGAAGGAGGTAATTAAGCTACTTGATGCTGGTATTGTCTACCCCATCTCCAATTCAGTGTGGACCAGCCCTGTTCAAGTAGTGCCCAAGAAAGGTGGGATCACTGTCATTCAAAATGAGCACAATGAACTTATTCCCACTAGGATAGTCACGAGATGGAGAGTTTGTATTGATTACCGAAAGCTTAATGATGCTACAAGAAAAGATCATTTCCCTCTGCCATTCATTGATCAGATGCTAGAAAGACTTTCTGGTTATACATTTTATTGTTTTCTTGACGGCTATTCAGGGTACAATCAACTTCCCATTCATCCACAAGATCAAGAAAAGAAAACCTTTACCTGTCCATATGGCACCTATACTTATAGAAGGATGCCATTTGGATTATGTAATGCTCTAGCAACTTTTCAGAGATGCATGATGGCAATTTTCCATGATATGGCCGAAAAGAAGGTAGAAATTTTTATGGATGATTTCTTAGTATATGGCAAGACTTTCCAATCCTGTCTCAACAATCTTGAAGCTATCCTGACTAGATGCAAGGAGACCAATCTTGTATTGAATTAGGAAAAATGCCACTTCATGGTTGATGAAGGAATTGTCCTCGGCCACAAGATCTCTTCAAGGGGCATAGAGGTTGACAAAGCAAAGGTTGAAGTCATAGAAAAGTTGGCTGCTCCTACGTCTGTTAAAGAAGTTCTAAGCTTTCTTGGTCATGCCGGGTTCTATAGAAGATCATAAAAGACTTTTCTAAGATTGCCCAGCCACTCACAGCACTCTTACATAAGGATGTCCAATTCTACTTTGATGAAGCTTGTGAGAGAGCATTTGAAACCCTTAAAGAAAGACTAGTGAATGCTCCAATTCTGATTGCTCCTAATTGGAATCTCCCATTTGAGCTTATGTGCGATGCGAGTGATACTTGCAGTGGAGCTGTGCTAGGACAAAAGATAGACAAGCATTTTCGCCCCATCTACTATGCAAGCAAAACTTTGACAGAGACTCAACAGAATTACACTACCACAGAAAAAGAATTACTTGCTGTTGTATATGCTTTTGATAAATTTAGATCTTATTTGGTTCTATCTAAGATTACTATTTTTACTGATCATGTAGCATTGAAATACTTATTGGCAAAGAAGGATGTGAAACCTTGTCTTATACGATGGCTCTTGCTTCTCCAAGAATTTGACCTTAAGATCAAAGACAAGAAGGGTTCAGAGAATGTAGCTGCGGACCACCTGTCCAGAATTCCATTAAGCAACCTTGGTAAGCAATCTGAGATTGTTGACTCTTGTCCTGACGAGCAACATTATACGTTGCATTCTATACCTTGGTTTGCTGATGTTGCAAATTACTTAGCCTGTGGTATTATGCCTCGTTCTCTGTCTTCTCACCAAAGAAAGAAATTCCTTTCGAATTTAAAATATTATTTTTGGGAGGAACCCTTTCTGTTTAAGTTATATGCAGATCATATTATTAAGAGCTGTGCTTCATAAGAAGAAGTCCAAGCAATCTTATTGATGTGTCACACTAAGGAAGCTGGAGGTTATTTTGGTGCAAATCAAACATTCTCAATGGTTTTGGAGTGTGGTTCTTTTGGCCCACAATTTTTAAGGATTATCATAGGTTTGTCTTGGAGTTTAATGACTGCCAAAGAACAGGTAATATTTCTCCCAAGAATGTTATGCCTCTGCATAATATCATTGTTTGTGAAATTTTTGATGTATGGGGTATTGACTTTATGGGACCTTTTCCAAACTCATATGGTAACAAATATATTTTGGTCATTGTGGATTATGTGAGTAAGTGGGTAGAAGCCATTGCAAGTCCTACTAATGATGCTCGAGTTGTAGTAAGATTTCTAAAGAAATTATTTACAAGATTTGGAGTTCCTAGAGCAATAATTAGTGATCAAGGTACTCACTTCTGTAAAAATTAGTAAGGCTTCTTGCTAAATATGGAGTCACTTATAGCATTGCTATGCCTTATCATCCACAAACCAGTGGGCAAGTTGAGATTTCTAATTGAGAGATCAAGCGAATTCTTGAGAAAACTGTTAGCAATTCTAGGAAGGATTGGTCAAGAAAGCTTGATAATGCTCTTTGGGCATATCGTATAGCTTTCAAAACACCTATTGGAATGTCGCCCTTTAGATTGCTTTATGGAAAAGCTTGTCATCTACCTGTTGAATTAGAATTCAAGGCTTTATGGGCTCTAACATATTTGAATTTTGACAGGAATATGGTTGGAGAAAAAAGGAAATTGCAACTCAATGAGCTAGAAGAGTTTAGGTTATTCAGTTATGAAAATGCCATCAACTATAAAGAAAAGATCAAAAAATGGCACGACAAGAGAATTCAAGAGAAGACTTTCGATAATGGTCAAAAAGTCTTGTTGTACAATTCAAAGCTAAGACTCTTCCTGGGAAAGCTTAAATCAAAATGGACTGGACCCTACACAGTAAATCAAGTCTTTTCACATGAGGCAATTGAGCTAGTGAATCAGAATGGCAAAATTTTTAAAGTCAATGGTCAGAGATTAAAGCCTTATCTTGCGCAGGAATCCTCAGAGGTTGCTGGAAGTCTCCAGTACCTTGAACCTCCTTAAGCAACCATAGATTGCTCAGTGTCTGCTTCAAACACTAATTAAAGCAATTTTGTTCGAGAAATTTCTTAACCCCTTCATTATCTAAAAATTTAATAACTTTTTGCTATACATTTTAAAGATGAATTTTTACTCTTGCAGGTCTATAACTGAAGTTCGTATGGAGAATAACATCAAGTTTTAAAATTCATGCTTCCTTCTTATTATAGTCCATACTTGCTTTTTATTTCTGTTTTACAACCACAAAAACTTTTTTTTTTAAATATTTGGCAAATCTGACTATATAAGTTTTGGGAAGTGGAATAATAATAGGAGTGTAAGAGATAAATGTGGAGGAGTGTGTAACCGTCACATCAGCCATGATTTTTGTCTCTCCTTTCTTACTCACCTACTTTGACTCTTACGCTTCCCTCTTCTCTCTCCTCTTGTCAGTTTTATTTTGAATTTTAAATTGGTAACTGCATGCTCTACCCTTAACGATTTTTAAGTGTTTTTCTTTTCTCTCTCTCTTCATTCATCAGTTGATAATTTCTTTTGATTCCTTTTCTTTCTATCAAAATTTCTGCATCTTTTAATCTTCGATTATTGGCTAAAATTGCTTCAATGGCTAGGGAAAAGAAAAGTGCAAAGAGACCCCCTAGTGCTTCCTGCCCAAAGCCATCTTTGTCGTCCGTTAGCGTCCTAGTCTCTGGCTCTAAAGCAAGTACTGTGGAGAAGATGCTAGCCAAGATGAAAGCTTTTGACCCAGGAGAGAATGAGAGATATGAACAGTTCAATGGTCTCCCCTTTGCCGCTTCAAGAACCTTCAACTGGAATGTTCTGGCCACCCTTAGCCTCAGCGACGAAATCCGCCAGTTATTACAAAATAAGGGTTTTGAATTTTACGCCCAAATCGACGAACCAGCCTATAGAGAATTGATGCTGGAGTTTCTCAGCACTTTTACTCACAATCAAGAGATCACAAAACTTGATGATCAACGCAAATACAGTTTCAGGGTAATGGGGAAGAGAAAAACTTGCTCTTTAATTGATTTGAACCAGTATCTAGGGGTGGCGGGTGCTGCCTTTTTGGAATCTGAAGAATTTGCTCAAGCGTACACAGACTTTGCACCAGAATTCAACCCTACTGCTTTCTGGAAGGAGATAACTGGCAAGAATGAGTATTCTTCAATAACCTCCTTTGTCGCGTACATCAAGAAATATAGCCATAAGATTCTCCAAAAATTTATAGCAAGCTCTGTCTTTGGAAGGAACAATCAGTCACATGTTCCAAATCAGGATCTCTTCGCCCTTTGGTGCATGATAGAAGGAAAAAGAATGAATGTTCTGGTTTGCCTATACATTGAAAGCAGTATGCCGCAAGGGAAAATTCTGTGTGG
The DNA here is from genome assembly GCA_039660915.1 of Euphorbia tirucalli. Lineage (NCBI taxonomy): Eukaryota > Viridiplantae > Streptophyta > Magnoliopsida > Malpighiales > Euphorbiaceae > Euphorbia > Euphorbia tirucalli. The sequence continues at coordinate 23,948,954 of CM077639.1, forward strand.
GTCGTATGTGACAAGGATTGCCAGGGCATGTTTGGCGGAATTTTCTGTGGAAGGTCTCGCTCTGGAATGCCATCCAGCACCCTTTGAATTCATGAATCTTAATCAAATGGGAGTATGCAAGAAAGTCACGGGTAAATGGATGCTACGGGATGAAGCTGTTCAATTGGAGAAAGAGCCTGCAGCAAAATCAGCCTCAAAGCAACCTTTAGAGACCCCAGCAAAGAGAAAGAGACTGCTACTCATTCCTCCACATCATTCCAGTCGCAGATTATTGAAGACCTCACTCTAAATGAGTAAGAAAAGTTGAAGCACTTTGAACGAGTTTCAAAAATGACAATGGCAGAGATGGTGAATCTTATCGACCGTCTTTGGGCAAGACAAATTGAAGATAGGGCCAAGATTTCTATTCCGGAAAATAAGCTTGCTCACTTGGAAGCTAAATTGGAAAAGCAAGATGATAGCTCTAACACCATTGAAGAGGTGTAGAATGACCAAGTGAAGGTTGGCCAATCCAAAGGGGTTGAGAAGATTCTAATGGAGATTCCGGAGGAAGAAGAGGAAGAAGATTCTTCAGAGGAGGAACTCAAAGATGCACCTGACGAAGAAGAAAAGGAGCAAGTCTCCTCAAAGCCTGATGAGTGATGGTTCTCCCTCTCCTCCTCGACCAACTCTGGTATGTCTCTTTCAAACGATTGCCCTCGCCATTTTTCTATTGCCATGAGATAGGTGGTTATCTTTTAGCCCTGCTTTCATTTTCTTTAATTGCATGAATTAGTTGCTTTGAGGACAAAGCATAATTAAAGTGTGGGGGAGAAGATACTGCCTAGTGAAATCATTATTGAAAATGCTGTTAATTCTTGAGAATGCCTGCTTGATTGACTGAATTGCTTGGTATTGATGAACTGCTAATTGAGAATCCATGCCTGAATATTTGTTGTTTTAAGTAATCTCAAGTTTTCTGTGTTAGTCTTGTAATTTTGTGTTGGTTTAGTTTTCTAAGCATTTTGTAAAAATTTGTCAAAAATTTTTGGGATTTTCTGTGTTTAATTGATTAGTAGCAGCCAATGAGATTTTCTAATCCTGAGGATGCATGAAATCTGTGTAAAACACTTAAAAAAGTTGATTGCTTGTTGATTAGAAAAGACCTTAAGTAATGTTGGTTTGGCTGATTAGGCAATCTAAGGCTATGAGATCTTAAATTGTATTTCATCAGGTTAGCTTGAATTAGGCAAATTGCATTAACCCTATATTTCTCTGTGAGGTTTTTGAGCCTGCTTTCTTTGATATCAATATGCATTTTTACTGAATTCCTGGCAGAGTGGGCATGCATATTTAGTTTTAAGCTAGAACTTGGTGGACTGTTTCTGTCAAGACCACAAGGTTTTTCGCATGTATAAAGTGATTAAGGCAATTGTTTTAACCCTTTTGTTTTTAATCCCAAAAAGCCTTCCTAACCAATTTTCTTCCATTTTTTTTAGCCCCTTGAGCCTTTAAGCCTGTTATTTTCATTCAACCCATTATGTGTTTTTCCCTAACCAATTCACATTATGTTGTCCAAAAACACCCCAGGAATACCATAGCAATAAATTTAATTGTTTATGAATAGCAAGCAGTTTAAATTGATTGAAATCATGCAATCTATCTTTCTGGAAAACCTCCTCTTATCCAAAATAAGGTATTCTTATGAAATCCCCTTTTAAGAAGATATACCTTGCAATCACTCTCCAAATAATAGCCAAAATGCAGTCAGAATTCGCATCTTCCTTTAAGACTGCTTAAAATCAAAATTTTGAGGAAGCACAATCTTATCTCATATCATATCATTAATGCTTGCCTTCAATTGTAATATTGTTTCTTCTTGCAAAAAAAAAAAAAAAAAAAAAAAGCAAATTCAAAATTTTTTTGAAGTTGTATGCAATTTCTAAGAAAGCTTATAATTCTTTATCAGATTGCTTGGTATTCCTTCCAGTGCTTAATCTTTTAGCTCATAAGAATGCATCTGAATTCTTGAGTATTCCTGTTCCTGATTGGTTTAAGGTTGCATGAGTTCTTTTGAGATGAATTGCTTGTTGTTTTATTGTGCTGTAATTATGATGGTATTCCTTTAACCCAAAAAGCCTTTTTGACACACCCCTAACCTTAACCTTATGCTACAACCCTTGTATAAGACCTTTTGATTATGCATGTGTTAGCTTGAGTGGTGGCGATAGACTGTTTGCTAAGCTTTTGGTTTAAGACTGCTTTGTATTGCTGCTGAGAGCTCTTATAAATTAGCCTAAAAGCACTTGAGAGTTGAGTGAACTCTTTTAGAGAGGAAATCTTGGTCTAATTTCTTGCTAGCTCGTTGAAATTTAAGGTTGGGTCTCACTGCCTTAGGTCGTTTCTGAAGTTGAGCCAGGTTTCTTGAGAATGCTCTGATTAAATTGGTAATCTCAATTTTCGTGTTTTGCATGGAAGTCTTGCTGTTTAAGGGTGATGAGATGATCATTGGTTGCTGCTCAAGTTAAGTTAAGAAAAGTTTTCGAAAGTGTTTAAGTGTTTTTCATTTAAGTTTTTCTTTCTTTAAAAGCTTTTCTTATTCTGTTTTCTTGTGGATTGCTTGAGGACAAGCAATGTTCAAGTGTGGGGGTTCTTGATGAGTGAAAATATTACCAAGTAATTTAGCAAGAATTCAGCAGATAATTGGTTAAAACTCTATTGAGAATTGAGAAATCATGGCTAATATTGAGCTTTTCCAAGTCTGATGCCTCGTTCAGCAAGATTGCTCGATTTGGGAAGTCTCACAGTGCAGCAGAAGAAGAAGAGAGAATATAGCGGGCTGCGGCTTGGATGGGCCGGAGTTGGAGAAGAAGGGTGCGGCCCATAAAGAGGAGGAGATATTTTTGCTTTTGGAAATTCCAGAACTGACCTTAGCTTCTCAAGGAAGCAATTGTATTTTATGGTTGTAGAATTTTTAGCCGTTATTTTAATTGGGAACTAGTTTCAAGGTTGATTAGATCTTACTTTTTAGGTACTATAAATACTCTACTATTTTGGGTGGTTAGAAGCATTGAATGTCTTGTCAACAAGTTTTAGTTTAGCATTAATTTTTAGTCTTAAATTGTTATTCTTCTTGCAAGTTTTCTGGTTAGAAAATCTCATTTTTATGGTTAACATGTGTTGCGAGTAGGTTTCTTAGCAGGCTGAAGCCAGCTTAGGCTAGTGATCTTGGGAAGTCTTTCTTTGTTTTTATTATGAATATCATTCTGAGATGATTGTGTGGTGAAATGCTTAATTAATATGGGAAAGGGCCCTCTCATATTTCTTAGTATTCCTGATGAGACTGAGAGGAGATTTAGGAGTATGGAAAATCACACACACACACACTTTCCATGAGACCGAGAGGAGATTGGGAGTGTGCTAAGGGTTTCCATTTATTGTGGAATGCTTGCTTGACTTAATGCATGACTTCCTATGCTAAGTGAGGTCGAGAGATAAGCTTATTTGTGGGTCATAGATCCAAGTGAGGTCGAGAGATTAGCTTGGTGAATAGAGAGCAAGAAACCTTAGATCTACGTTTCCTAACATATTCATAGTAAATTCTAAAGGAAGATATCTTGAGATTGACTGTCTAACTGGTGGAAGTCTGTGTTTTTACTGTTATTGTTCACATTCTCTGTTTTTAGCAACCTTTTTTACTTTGCCTTGCATGCTTTCTATTCTCAGCTTGTATAAATTTGTAATTCTAATTTTATTGGAAGATCTCTACATCTGGTGATTTATTAGGAACTCTTAGAGTTTTCCCTTACTCCCTGTGGATACGACACTTGTCTTGCCCAATACTACAATTGATCTAGTACACTTGCTAGTGCATAAATTCTAAGGCAACAACGAGCAACAACAGCCAAAAACATAATTTTTATAATAAACCTTTTACTTTTGCATGTGCACATTGGCCCTTTCTCATCAGCATGCAAATAATATTTTTGTGATGTTTTAGACATATAAAACCATTTTTCATCATATGAATTCAACTAAACTTATCAATAAATGAAGGTTTAGGTCCGATATTACCTTTATCCATCATTGATAAGCAAAACTTCAACCTTCCGATCTTATTTTCATTTGTTAGATACAGTTTTCAAATTTGATTTTCTTTTATTAACGAAATTAACTTTTTTTATAAACATAAAAGTAATAAATATCCTTTAATAATAATAATAATAATAATAATAATAATAATAATAATAAATATCCCAATATGTGTACATGTCATAATATAATAATACCCTACTAATACCATACAAATATTATATGCCTAATATTATGCATCGTAATTTCAGCCAACCAAAATAAAAGAAACCTGAAATTCTTCTAATTTCACTCCATTTCGATTATCTTAGATTTTGTGGTGGTCATCTCTATCACTCTTTGTTCTTTAGTATCATTTTATCTTACCTGCTCTCTAGGAGCCATTTAACTTGAATGAGACCGATGTTTATTGATATAATACTAGCTGATTAGAAAACACACCAAACTAAGACCTTGTAGTGTTGTTACAAGTGTTGGAGATTGTGCCCTAAGGCCAATATTGGATTATGTAATTTGACTTCTAAGATTAATCTAGTGTAGATTAATATTATCATTTATGTTTGTATGTTAGCATTTATGATAAGTATCCATGAATAAATCGTGTTATTCTAAATATCCCTAGTCGATTGTTATTATGGGAATAATAACAAACTAAGACTAGTGTGAGTGATAATGGATATTCATAAGATGAATATAGTGTATACAGATACAGATTATACTCACGGGTAATATGTTAGAGAACATGTTACTGGAGACCCACTATGAGATCAAGTTCATGGTCATGTGTCACAACTGATCTTGATTATAGTAGTGTCATTAGCTGATTCCTTTGACCTGAGGTCACCATTGATTCCAGGATGAACTCATGTTGTGCTTTGACGCAGTCAAACGCTGCTCGTAACAGAGTAGTTATAAAGGCTGTGATTGGGTACAATACGACTCATGCCTTGGGATGTGAGTGACAGATATGGGATTTTGTCCCTCTCTAACAAGAGAGCGATATCACTGGGCCCCTCGATAAGTAAGACTGTTAAATGCATGGCCGTGCTCAAATAATTGATAAGAGTATCAATTGATTTGTCTGAACAGTTTACTTTGAGATCGAGAAAGCATATGATTAATTATATAAGATTGACAAGTGTACCATGTCTTATGATTAATCATGATATCAAAGAGACAAAAGGGAATATGACATTCTATAAATAGGTATTGGATCATTCCAATCATGTTAATTGGGTAGTCATAATGGCTTGCTAGAGTCCGCTTGTGATCTATAAGGACATTATGGTAATTTCCTTATTGCCAATTAATATGAACCTATGGGGTCACACACAAAGAGCAAAATGAAGTTCATCTTATCGGGTATAAATTATTATTGGATAATAATTTATGAATGAGAAAGAGAATATATATATATAGTGATATATATTTACATATATATGTATATGTGAATATTAATATGGTTAATATTGCATAAGGTATGCCGCATATTATAATTAAATTATATAGAGATATAATTAATTATAATATTGTATATACATATGTGTATTATGGAGAATTGATTTGACTTAATATTAATTGAGAATTAATATTAAGTTGTGTGGGTTAATTTATAATTATAACTAATAAGTGTATTAGGGTATAATTATAATTAACTTATTAGGTTATATATATAAGGAAATATATAACCTAATTAATATACAAAAAAAAGAAAACACTGATTTTCGGCAGCCACAACAAGGTGAATAGTGGCAGCCGAAATTGACAAAAAAACTCCAAGGAAAAATCTGATTTTTTGCTTTCTCTGTCTCGTTCGAAGAATCGTTCTTCAATCCCGGCGCTAGCACGCGGTGAATGAATTGCTCCGTGTGGATCAACCGTAGAGGGAAGCTATCTTGGTTCCTTTTGATTCAAAACCTACAAAGAATTAAGGTATTTTTTTTTAACCCTCTTTTCAATTCAATGCAATGTACATGGGTCCTTGGTGGGGATTAATCCGTTTTTTCCGCTGCGCATATTTTTGTTTTGTGCGATTAATTCCCAACAACAAGATAGTAGTAAAAGTCCAAGTGTCTTTTGTTAATGTTGTTGGCCATCCAATCATAATGTTTATGAAGCAAAGACACTAGAGTTCCTCCCAAATACCCACTGATGGCATTCGTCACTTCATGCTTTTCGGTTATTGTTCATACATAAATTGTGTATTTCCAATTTTGAAAAACATTCAAAGCTCCATGAATGAAAAATGACATAACCAACCAGAATACTGAGATTGGAATCATTGCATCCAGATTATCCAATAAATTATGATCAGCTACAACTTTTCTCCATTTAAATTCTATTACTACCATAATAATTGAGGTGTTTATGTCGATGAAAGATCCTATCCCAATTCTTTGAAGATAGTTGATTCCAATGGGATTTTTGGTGAATATATCCATCATTGGGACAAAAAAGTCTATTGTAAAAAACAAACCCAACAATGGAGGTTACAATGCTGAAGATTGTTATTGTAGCAAGGGGATTTCAAAGGCGTGAGTCAAGTGCTGATCTAATTGAGGTATCCTGTATCACTACAAAATTGAAGATGTGAGGAGATGATGATCTTTTTATGATCCTCGATACCCATATAGGTAACCTTTTTTTAGGATGGATTTTAGTTCTTCAACTCTATGCACTGTGTTTAGCCTCCATAGATTTGGGTTTTCCAAGTTTCCTTGCTCTTCTTTAGTTACAATTACAACTTCGTTAAAGCACCTACATTCAATAATTGATAGGATTAATGGTGTAATTTTGGTTTATAAATGTTGTAATCAATTATTTTTCAATCATGATTTGAAAAGAGGGAAATTGATATTAACAGTAGCTTACAGTAATATAATGGTTGTGATGAAGAAAAACAAAAATTTATAAAACATACCTAAATTTATCGAAGGGTAAAAGAAAGAAAGGATCATATGGCACTTTTAACTTTCTTTTCTTGAAAGCAGAAACAATGACTTGAATCAGTCTTTTCAAATTGCTTCCTTCCAATTTAACTTTGTAATAGAGTGTAGACTCACACGCAAAAGCTGTAATTGATATATTCTAAGCAATGTATGAAACTCTAATCCCCCAACCCCAGCTAATCTTTTCTTAAATATAAAATATAATGATAATTGAAGAAAGTGTGTATAGCGAGAAAATAGAAAGATGTATAGTAATTTGTTGATTGCAACCATCTATATATACCCAAACAAAAAGGTAAAGCGGAAATAGTTTTTATTATTATATTTCAAATCATCATTTGAATGATTGAATGATGGAAAAACTAAAACTTCTAATTAATCAAATGTATGATGATTTTCCAATACCATTCTTTCTCTCTCTTAAATAACTCTTTTTAGTGTTTTTAACACTGTGTAATAATTAATTACATATATAATTTATTATTCTAACTACACGAAACACCATTTTTTTTACTTTACTTCAATTACCCTTCAACTAGTCAACAACAATGTTCTGCTCCTTCATTTAGGAGATTATAAGAGATATTACTTTGCTGGTCTGTCCTTAATGTGCTACATTATCACCTTCATCATGATGTATGATTCCAAATATGTAACAAAAGTCAATGATGGACCTCTTTGGCATTTAAAACTTGATCTCCACACACAAGGTGACGACTATTACCATTTTGAGTGCGCTTTTCTCAACTAGTATTTCAGTGTAGTTTCTTGATGTTTGTTAGTGGTGGCTTACATTAAGAGTCAATGCTTACCATAAAGCATTTTTCTACCCCCTAATTGAAATGGGGCTAAGTTTGCTTTGAACTCGCTTAAAATGGTTTTAGAGGCCAAGCTATCTAAATGGCGTTATTCCTTACATCTACTATGTATATTTATGAGTTTGCTCCTTGTGTCATCATTTGCTTTGGGTGTTGCTTTTAATGACATAATCTTAAATGTGGCTTACAGGCTTAAAAAGCACCTTTTTATAGCCTACTTCTTGGCTTTCTTGATTTACGTGTTTATTGGTTTCACTACAAGAAATCAACAGTTTATCGACACGTCAACATCACTTTTATTAGTATTTAGCGAGAACATACCGATAAAAGAGAAATGACATATTAGTAAAACATTTCATCTATGGATTAGCTCCAAGAAATCATTGACATTGCGATGATGTAATTTAACAATGATAATTATTGTTGCAGATAGAGTCAACCAAATATGTCGACCGTAATTACAGGTAAAATAGTAATGATTTTGAAGAGTTCCCACGTACAAAAAAATTTGGGGGGAGAGGTAGAGGTGAAATATTATTGACATATAATGTTGTCAGTATTACTCACAACATAGTGTCAACATTAAAAAAATCCCATATGGTTGAAATTTTAGAGGGATAAAATTACCAACTACGTGCATTTTGCTGTAGCCATGTGGACTGTACTATCTTAGTTATTTTAAGCCCTAATTTTTTTCTATCCTCGCGTGATGCGGATTCTTTATTTTGTGTCATCATATGGGTTTGTCTTTTTTTCTCCCTCCTGCTTTGACTTTTTCAATCTTCTTGTTTCTACTTTGTCATATTCTCCTTTCGATCTTCTTCGTCTTCATTATTTTCTAAGAACAAAAAATTTGTGTTGTTTCGTTCGATGTTGTAGGCTCAAAATCCATGTGACCTGCTTGTTGAGCATTAAGAGCCTAAATTCTCACCTCTTTCGAAAATTATAAGTTCAGGTACAGTTTATTCCATTTCTCTAATTTTTTGGTTCATTTTGATACTCTACAAAGTGAATATGTTGATAATCAAAATCGCCTCTTTGAAAGGGTTACAATTTTTGTGCTTTAAATGCATAGATTGATGATTTTGAATTTGTTACAATATATTTATAAATTAGTTAATGAAATTCATGATTCCATTTCTTTACTTATCATTCATGGAATATATTGGTGGGTTTGTTGTTAATTTGGATAATTTAGAGGTAAATTTTTTTATTTTATTTGTGGAAGGGAAAAGTAGTTGTTTTTCTAACTTTTCAAGTTCATATTTGCTTGGACTGACTTATCTATGATAATATAACTATACTAGACTGTAAGCATCCTAGGAACTATCCAGGGATTTGTTCATAAATGGAATGCAAAGTAAAGGTAAAGACAGAGCATTTAAATTTTCATTTAATTGTTTGAGTATTATGTCAGTAAAATGAGAAAAATACTATGGTGATAATGTTTTCTAGTAGTTTCAGTTTGGCTTTTTCTCTTAATGGTTCAGTTGGGCCAAGTCTTTATGATTTGAACTGTTTATGTTTTGTATTCCATATAACTATGTTTTTGAAATATAAGTTGGTTAGAAGTTCATGATATAGGTTGATCAGGATTGCTAGGTGTCATGTGAATTCTTGGATGCTAATAATATAAGTGCTATTTACATTAGGATTTCTGTTTTTTAAGTTCTAGAATATATAATTAGAAGTAATAAAAATTAATTAAAGTTATATAAATAATGACTAAGAAATATCCATAAACTTTAATTATTTTTAATTTTTTCACATGTTGTCCTTCATTATGTATATAATCCAATCTTATAGGTCAGTGGAGAGGTGAATACACGTGTGACCGATGAAATTTAGTAATGGGCCAATTCTAATTTTCCAAAATCAATCTCTAGTCATTTTAATTTATTTTGGGACAACGGTCTAATCAGATACTTAAATAATGGTTGAAATTATAATTAAGTACAAAACTAACTACCAACTAATTAAAAAAGATAAAACAGACTTGGCACAATAAGAATGATCTTAGCAAGGCAAAACATGAAAATCAAACTTACAATAGGAAAGCAAATATGGATTTAAGAATAATAATATTTCTTTTTGAGTCCATATATGTCTTAGTTCTTGTCTTGTAATTAGTTTCACTTGAAGCAATTACCTTTACTTCCTTATTTCTTGTTACAGCTAGCCCTTAGCTACAATTGGATACATGTTCAAAAACACTAATTATGCAAATTGTTTTCGTTTGCAGTCTTGGCTAAAGGTAGAGGTCGAGATAACGGAGGATGGAGTCTTAAAAGTAGAGGAAGTTTTGGCACTAGAAAAGCTACACAAGTTGTGATTTCTGAAGTCAACGAGACCACTCAAGTTGCTGCTGATTACAATGGAATCACTAAAGAAGAAGTAGCTACTAGTAACAATGGAACAATTACACAAAATGTAGTTCCTGGTAACAATAGGACTACACAAAATGTAGGTGATGGTAACAATGGAACAAGTACACAACATCATGTAGCCGCTCATAATAATGGAAGTATACTAGTTATAATGGTTGCTAACAATGGAACAACTAGACAAGTTGTTCCAGAATCAGGTGTTGACTTTAATACAAGTGAAAAACAAACTACAAATGAAGTTTTTGAAAATGAGGCTGCAACTGGTGAAAGACCAGCATGTTCTAACAATAATCAAAGTATTACTGTTCTGTTAATGTGAAATGAACTGTTAATAGTCACACAGTTATTCAAGTTGCAGCAGATTGGTAAGTGTTTAACCTTTTATGGAATTCACCCATGCATATCCAGCTCTCAATTATCCTTAGTTCTTATGCAATACTTAGTTTATACTTGTCTTCATTATATTTTGCAAAATATGGCCATCTTATGCTCGGCCAATCAAGAAAATACTTGAACAGAAAAGTTGATGTTAATGGTTGTTCGAGAGGAATATCTCAAGAAATAAAGAATTTCTACTTTGAGGAATTTAGAGTATCAAATTTGGATTCATTTAAAATTATATATTTTTCAGATGAAATTTTATGAAATATGAATTCTTATTGCTGTTTCATTTAATTCTTTAGAAACGCTTCTATTGGGATAAGGCCATGGAAGCATTGGTCAAGATTGTGCGGGAAAAAATGCAAAGAAGCGTTATGGTGATATGATAAGCGACGCTCATAGGACAAAGAAAAAGCTTCACTTTGTACCACAAGTTATTTGGGATGAATGGCAAAAATACTTTTCTAGTGAGGTCGCATGTCATGAAGGAATGCAGAAAACAAAAAAGGAGGAAAGGATGGGGCTAGTCCTTCATGCCATATTGGAGGCTCCATTTCTCATCTAGAGCATGCCATCAGACTTGTTAGTCTTTAAGATTGATAAATGATATGAGATATCTTCTTTTTTTGTTGCTAGAAATAAAAGAAAAAGCTGTTAGTCTTTAAGATTGCTGAATGCCTTTATTATGTTTGTTTTCAAATTTAAGTTTAGTTTTAAGCAAAGGATAGTCTATTGTTGATAAAAGTTGATAAGCTTGTTTAACATATACTTAAAATTGCTTGAAAGATTGAAATCAAAATAAGTATATCCACATGTTCTTTAAAGATTGAAATAAAAATCATAATACTGTTGCATACTCTTGTTAAAAATATCCACATGTTGGCATCTGGTGCTGCCAATTTTACCAACTGGCATGTGCTATATTTTTTTTTTGGAAAATTGGTGCAGCGGATAAACAATCGAATTCCGTTGATCGCGCACGATGCCGGAAACGATTCTTCTAACCCTAGAATTTACCGAAAATTCAAAGAGATAGGAAAAAAGGAATAAAATTTGTATTCATCAAAACTGTCTTATTCTTGTCTTAAAAGCCTTTAAATAGTGACTAGGACCTAGGGTTAAAATTTCGGAAATAACAGAATAAAGGAAAAACTTTTACAATTTTGCAATTAGGTCCCTAAAAATATAAAAACGCAAAATTGAAGAACTAAACAGCATTATTTCACCAAAATCCGATGGGGCCCACCATGGTGGGTCCTGTTCACCAGCCTGATTCCCTATAAAATTCACTAATTTTGGGCCCAAATCAGATACCTTCAAAATTTCACCGCTTCGTTGATTTTTTTCCGTTTTCGACTTTCTCCAAATAGGTCAGCGCCAATTCCTCTACGCCATCAAAAATACTACTGCTATCATTTATAGATGGTGAGAATGTAATATGTCTATTTTATTAAGTTTTCGAATTGTAGAGCATAATATACTTTGTCTCAGAAACAGGATAATGGGTGGTACAGTTCTTTTTTTTTATAATTTAACTAGTTCTCAGTGTTTTTTATTGATTCAATGGAAATATTCTTGATTCATGATGGTGTTTTGTGAGATCAATTACCAATTAGAATTGTATTGAATTAGGATAGTTAGATATGGCTCTAGGAAGAAAGACGAAATTAGTTGTTACGAACCACATTAAGGTTTATGATTTGCAATGATAATCTTTTATGATTTGGATATTATAACTTACAGGCCTAATACATTCGGGCCCCCCTGAACTTGGCCTAAAGGGCCTACTGCTCCCTTGAACTTACAAAGTGTCCAATTACCTTCATAAACTTCGAAAAACCAATCCAATTTGCCTCCTAGGTTCCACTAAACCAGTATTTGTGACACACACACTTTTTGAAAGGTCAAATATAAGACAACCAATAAATGATTGACATGTGTTAATAAGGGGGCAAATTGGATCCATTTTTCAAAGCTTAGGGCGCTAACTGGATGAACACAGAGTTCAAGAGGGCACTTGCGATGTTAAGGACAAGTTCAGGGGGGTCCAGATGTACTAGGCCGAACTTATATGTTAACTATGTAGGCAAAAAAGCTTGGTCGAGATCCCACATTTTATGAGATCTTCTTAGCGACCCACACCCGAAAGAATGATGGAAAAACGTTTGTGGATGATAAAGCACGTGAATTTAATGTGAGCAACATGTACATTGTGATGATAAACTTTTCCATAGCTATTTGTAAGATGAATTAACTAAATGAAATTTCAATGTTTATAGGAATGTGTTGTTAATGTACGTCAACAACAATTAGAGTAAGAGGAGAGTTCAGATGAGTTAGACAAGAGCCAAATTTTTATACAGGCTGCAACTGGAAAAAGGAGCCATCACAATCTATGGAATCGGAGTTGTGGGGTATTTATATCATCAAAATGGAGGCTCTACTTCAGCACCTCCTGCATCTGTTGTATATACTACTGCATTAGAGCAACAAGTTCAAGATTTGGGGCAAGAATATGGCAACATGGAGCATCAAGTAAATCACTTGAACCAGCAGCTGCAACAACAAAGTCAGTGGGTAGATCAGCTGGTAGAGGAACGGGTAGAGAAATTGGCAGATCAACGGGTAGATGATCGAGTTAGAGAATTGCTTCATGAGATGTTTGGCACTCCTAATACAAACCAGACTGGACGGAATTCTACAAGTAGGCCACCATTTCCTCTCCCATCTAAGTAACATGTTTCTTACTAATTTTTTGCAACTCCAAACATAGCTAGTTCAATGTTATGCTATATATTTTATGTTTAGGAATGCAGTTATTAGGATATTGTCTATTTTGTTAACAATTAGATTTTGTAGAGATCATTCTGGCTTTAGCTTGTTAACTATTAAAGCTTAATTTCAACAATCCTTCATGTTTGGAGTTATTAAAATTTATAATAAAGACTATTTTTGCATTGAGATATTTTCAGGTGTAATCTTCGTGTCTAGATTATTTTGAGAAATGACTTTAACTTATTTAGAGTTTTTAGTTGGTTGTATGATTCCAAGCGATCTTTCAATTAATATTGTTGATATATCATATACAAATCTCTAGTAAGACAATAAATGAAATATATGGAGTTCTCAGTATACATTTTTCCAATAACAGAGCGATGACATTTTACAACAAATAGGAAAATTAATACCGACAACATATAGTCAATGTTCATTTCACCGTTGACATGCCAACCACATATTTGATGCAATATTTAGCGCCAATAAATTTGGTGCCAAATTTTGGACTAAAAGTACCACCAAATAGCGTTAACATTCTCTTTAAGTCGACTCACCGATGACAATCTTGAAACAATATTTGGCGCTAGTACATTTCGCATCAAATTTTGGGTGGAAACTGTTGACAATATACCGTCGATAGTTACTTTACCAACGACTTACCAATAACGTACGATGTTTACAATATCGACACTCTTAATTTATAATAATCATCCTCCTATAACATACCGTCCATTATTGTGTCATGATTAGTGACAACGTTAATATGTTGTCGTTATTTATTTTCCCAACAATCGATATACCATCAACGTGCATGTGGTAAGTATGTTGTTGGTAATTAGTTATAACGACGAAAATCGGCTAATTAGCGACAACATTGTGTTGTTGGTAAATTGTGAATTTCTTGTAGTGTTTTTCCATTCATGTCTTCCTCCTCTATGCTCTGGAACAGCAAGAGCAGGCTAATTCCACTGCATCATCAGATGGTTCCACTACATCATCAACGCAGCAAGACCCACATGTTATCCATTTTATTTGAGTTTTTATTTAGTTTTTTAATTAGCTTTAATATGTACGTTTTAGGTTTTAAATATATGTCTAGATTTTTAGATTTTAAATGTCTAGTTTTAAGTTTGTAATCAATCTTAATACAAAAGATGGATTTATGGTTAAATTTTCGTGATTATCTTATGGCCCAAAATATACTTTTCATTGATTTTATTCTTTCTTTTTTTTTTTCCCTTTATTCATTACTTATTCTTTTATGTTTATAACAAAATCGACTAATAAATTAGAGTGGACACAAAGAGTACGATCATTGTTGTACCCCTGGTTGGCTCGAAAGGTGATAGAGTTTCTGTATTTTTTTCCAATTTAGATTTACTGCTTTTTGCTGATTGTGGTAATTTTGTTTCCCTTTCTTCGTTGTGTTGTTATTTTGACATTTTAGCCTTTGCTTAACAAAAAAAAAGGCAAAATACATAGATACCCCCTGCATTTGTCTAAAAACGTCTACTGCCCCTCTGAACTTTTAAAATGCCCTAATGCTCTCCTGAACTTTGAAAAAGTGACCTTGTTTGTCCCATTGCTACCATGTGTCAATCAATTATTGGCTGTCTCATATTTGACTTTTCAAAGCAAACTCTGGCTTTTGTGGGACTTAGAATACAAACTAGGCCAACATTAAGAAATTCAGGGGAGCATTAGAACACTCTTAAGAAGTTCAGGGGGGCATTAAGACATTTTTAAAGTTCAGGGGGACAGTAGGCGTTTTTGACCAAGTTCAGGGGTATATATGTATTCAGCCAAAAAAAAAAAAAAGAAAAGAAAAGAGTACATCAACATTGAGGAATGTGTATGTAATACAAAAAAAAAAAAAAAAAAAAAAAAAAACCATGAGAAATTTGATAATTAAACTCTTCTCTAATATTTCCAACGCATGTTGTTAATTAGGTGGATAAATTTTTTCAAAAATATTTTCTACATATATCTGTTTTCAGGCTATACTTGTAAATATCAATGACATTTATTTCATAGCAATGTTGAAGTAAATTATGTATGACATTTAATTAATAAAGGAATTATAATATAGTGTGATTTGTACATACCAAATTTATGATTGCTTACATGTCTAAATTTTAGTTTCATAATTTCATTACAAAAAAGGAATTTATAACGATAATAGTTTGAGTTTTAATTATTTCTATAAACTTCATGATAAAAAGAAAAAGAAACTGAATCGGATTTATATTGTTGAAATTTTTTCAGGGAAAAGTAAAAGAAAAAAATAAAACATTGTGGTTTGGTTGGTTTGCAGATTGAGTATTGTGTTTCAAAATGGTACAAAAGTATGATACGTGATTTGATGATTTTTGTAGATCAAGAGTTTATAATCCAATATACTCTTCTAAAAATCTCTTATCCTTTGAAATTTTACCTAAAATTTTTCAAATTTGTTAATTAATATACAATGAACCTTGGTGTGGAAGCATGAAAGTTTTTTGGTAGTGTATATATTTTCATTAATTTATAATGCAAAAAAATTAAAAAAAATCACAGGAAATAGAAAAATTGCCAAAAAAATCCAAATTTTACAAGTTTGTTGATTAAAGGACAATGGACTTTAGTGTCAAAGTTTGAAAATTTTTTAGGAATTGAGTATATTTTTTTAATTAATAATACAAAAATATTAAAAAAATACATAAAACATAGAAAAATTTTCGAAAAATATCCAAAAAAATATATGAAAATATGTACATATTACTTAATAACTTTACATCATGATTTGAAAATTGGGATATTGTTTGACAATTTTTATATTATTTTATGATTTTTTTAAATTTTTTCTATTATTAATTAATAGAATATACTCACTTCCCGAAAAATTCCAAGCTTCCACTTCAATGTCCATTGTATTTTAATGGCTGAATACAGATGGACCCCCCTAAACTTGGCCAAAAACACCTACCACCCCACTGAACTTTGAAAGTGTCCTAATGCCCCCCCTGAACTTTGAAAAAATGATCTAGTTTCCGCTCTTGCTATCACGTGTCATTCATTTATTAGTTGTCTCACGTTTGACTTTTCAAATCATGCGTGTCACAAACTCTGGTTTAGTAGGACTTAGGTGGCAAACTGGACCAGTTTTAAAAAGTTCAGCGGAGTATTAAAGTTCAGCGGAGTATTAGGACACTTTCAAAGTTCAGGGGGGCAGTTGGCGCTTTTGGCCAAGTTCATGGGGGTCCATATGTATTAAGCCTATTTTGATGAACAAACTTGAATTTTAAGTGAAATTTCGAAGGATAAGAGAGTTCTAAAGAAGTATATTAGATGATAAACTATTGATTTGTAAAATTACCAAACCATATGTCAAGCTTTTGTACCGTTTTGAAACACAGCGCTCGATCTGCAACCGATCAATCCACATGGTCTTTTTTCTACTTTCATATTTTTTATTAAAAGATTTAAATTTGCCAAAGACAATACTATGCTAACTCTAACACCTGAATCCATTAATTAAATTGCATAAGTCTTAACTGATTTAATAATAGAGTGTAGGTAACAAAAGACTAATTTGTCGCTAGGTAAATATTTGACCAAATAAGTATTAAATAGAGTTAGTCTCATATGAAATAGAAAAATCAAATGAGACGTAATTGTATATAAGTGACATAATAAAAAAGTTTACACCATTTCATATAATTTTATTACTTAGTAAAAATAGTCTTTTTTTATATTATAAATAAATTACTTTAATTTCAACACTCCTCCCATCCTCTTTTGGTTCGTTTAATGTTATAGAGTATTTTTTTTCAACTTTTTTCCTTGACCACGGTCTAATATATACATATCTTAATTCGATGGCAAAACACATAAAAAAACCAAACCCATACTAAAGAAACAAAAGAATTTAAGTTGAAAAGTATAAAATACTCTTGTGGTTATATAGGCAATGTTTAAAATCATTATAAATTCTATTAACTCTTTTTTGTGAATTTATGATTTTTTTATTAAATTTATAAACTTCATATATTATCATTTTTTTATTCGTGTTTTCCATTATGAATTTTTTAAATAATAATTTTTAGTTTGTTTTTCTTTTAAATTTTGTCAAATCACTTTTATAAAAGTAAGATACCATTTAAATAAAAATAAAAGAGAAAAAAGCAATCAAGAAATTTTAAATTGGCTAAAACATATTATTCAATAAGAAACACGTAATGATAAAAAGTAAAATAAATATATCAAAAAAAAAGTAATAATTCCAAGTAGGAATAAAATTACAGGATATTGGCAAATTGAAAATCACCTTCAACGATTGGGATTTCTACAATAATTTCTCATTTCATTCTCTAACAACATTGAAATCATAAATAACAAAATAAAAAGCTTTTTAGAGCTCAAAATCCAATATGCCGCTGATTGATAATTAATTTGATTGATTAGTACAAATGAAACATAACTAGAAGATAAATTAAAATAAGGGGAAAATAACAATATCAATTTTGACAAAAAAATCATAAGAGAAAGATGAAGATTAAAAGACATTATTTCTTTTTCTCTCCAAAATTTATCATATATACTTAAAATCACATGTATAAAGCAATTTTTGAGATCCAAAAGTTGAATTCGTAGAGATACGAATATGACTAAAATAATAATATAGTAAAAAGTATTGAACATATACTTAAGAAAAAGGACAACATGTAAAAGTTAGATGACGAATTAGGCTTGAATTTTACATTTATAAACCCCCATGACCAAACATATCCATATAGAGTTCCTAATATACCTTCAAAAATATAACAAAAGACCAACGTTTCACTTTTTGCAAAATAGAACATTTTACATAAATTATAACTCTTTTGCAAGATGAAATCAAAATAAAACAAATCCCTTATGTACTTGCCTTTAACCTTAGTTCCAGTGCTAATAATTGGAAAATAAGTAAAAGTGAAGAGCATCACATCAATACTAAATCCATAAAATAATGAAATAATGAAATTCATCATCATTACCTAAGTGAGTGATTATGGAGCCGGAGATTCTCAAAGTATTAGTATATGGTAGCTTTGTCACAGATGACATCGTTCTTGCCATATTAAACCATGTCCCTTAATCCTTTTTATTCATCCTCTATGACTTGTCTAATTCTTTCTTCTTGTTCTTTTCAATTTGTGTTGTTTACGTATGAATGAACCTAGTGAATCATATAGTAGTTAGGGAAAAATGTAACAATAAAATGATAAAAGAAGAGCTTACAAACACTATTTTATAGCATGAGAAAGAAACATATCTTTATGTAACCTTTTACAAAAACAATTAATTCATTTGTAACTCCAATTCTTTCATTAACTATGATAATAACAATATTATTTCTTAGTTATTATTTGCAAGTTTATTATGCAATTGTGATCATAATTTCAAATTAATGTATCAGCAGTTACAAACTTTTAGGAATGAAAATTTAAGCAAAAAATTAGAAAAAATTAAGAAAATTGAGAGAAGAGATAAATAGAATTTCTTGAATTTTAGAAGATTAGAGAAAATCCCGAAAACCTTGTTTTACTATATACTAGCTTCTTGCCTGTGCGTTCTGTGGTGCACTTTCCATTTAGTTTGTTTAAAAAAATTTCAACTAATTCATAAATTGTTGAATATTTTAATCAATTTTATAATCTTTTTATGGCTATATATCACTAATTTTATACCTCCTTTGAAGAAGTTGTAAAAGAGATATTCACAATAATATAAATTTGCACTAAATTATTTGTGTTATAAATATAATGATGTTGTAAAAAGGATTGACACAAACATTTCATATATTAAACTGAAGGAGATATAAGGAATTGAACTCAATCGAGGAATCCCTGTAAAGGTGTTTCTAAAATTAGAAAAATTGCAGTAACTTGACTTTATGCTATTTCAATTTTCTTCAATTTTATTGAGAATTTTTTTTTCTCCTTCTCCATTGTGCTTCGCAGTATGTTGGACATTATCAAATTCCTACAATGATAAGTTGTCATTGATATTGATCAAGTTCTTATATTTTTAATTTTTTTTTTAATGTGAAATGTAACTTACATAGCGTATTGATTTGTATAATGCCTTTTCGGTCTTGTTATTTTCAACATGTTTAAATTCTGTTTTTGAATAATTATATTTTTTTGTTCCTAATTAATTTTGTAATCGATAGTTAATACTTCAGTAGTTTAGTTCATCGTACCTCATTTCTGTTCGTAGTATGCAAAGCTTCTAATTTTTTATGTGGTGCAAATATTCATGACATTGTGTAGTTTTGGTCACATCTTTCGAATTGTATTCAATCAAGTGGATTTGGAAAATGAATTTCTTGTTTTCAACTCCTTTTAAAAATGATGAAACTTCATTATTTCCAATTTTTTTGTTCTCTAGTAAAACTGAGGCGAACATGTCCAATATTTTTTTGACCTCCCAATCAAACATAACAAATATTGTGAAAGTTGTTCAATTTTCTACTTGAAAGTGTACTTTGTACTTGATAAATATTTGTGTTAATTTTTTTAGATAAAAGATTCTGAAATTTAATTAATTTTGTTATTGTTGATTTTATTTTACCTTGATATAACCGATGTTGCATTAATATACAATCATTGCACTTGTAATTTCCTTCTTTTCCAACCAATTTTTTTTTTTCTGTAAAGTGGGCATCCAATACAATGTCGTCCAAATGTGTTGTCAATGTCTTTTATCATATCCTTTATTATGAACTTTTTTTCTTGCAAGTGTAATAATATATTAATAAAATTCAAAATATGTGTGTGTTTAAAAAGACAAACAAAGTTAAATAATTGTGTGTCTTAATATCCTTACTTATTCATTTTGCCATTTCATTTCCAATAGCTCTTCAATTGTTTTTCTATTCCAAAATATCTTGTGCTCTACAAATTATTAGGTGTGCTTGAATGTATTTGAAGAGGTGAAATTGAAATGTCGAGTAGGAAGTTGTTTTAGAATATAAAATATTCTGACATTGTATTTTTTTTTTTTTTACCAAAGTCTTTTACTTTTACTTTCTAATCATGGTTTTGGTATTCGAGATGTTAAACTTGAATTGAAACTTTGTTGCGCTTTTTGATAATTAAAAATAGTGACATGTATATGATTCAAATATAATATTCATATCAATAAAAATATTGTGAATGTTAATATATATATATATATATATATATATATATAGCATAAAATTTAACAATAATTTTAGATATTAATTGAATTAAATTAAGCTTTATTGATTGAATATTGGCTAATTAGAGCTAATTTCAGGATTACAAGATAAGTTGGAGCTTAAATCTCGAAAAATCTCAGCAAGCAAGGCTAGGAAGAAAGCGGGAAGTCGCTAGAAAGATCTTAGGCGGAGAGAGAAAAGGATGGGCTGGATTTGGAAGCCATGTCGTGGTCCCAAGGAGAAGTTGAGGAGAAGAAGATTTTATTTGACCAAAATGAAGAGATTTGACTCACGCTAATAGTTAAGCTTTAGTTGATGAATAAATACATTAGATTAATTTGTGGTTGATTTTAAGCCACCAAGGCTTTAAAAACTTTATAATTATTTTAATTTTATGTTAGTTTTAGTCTTTTGGAAGTGCTATAAATACTCTCCTTTTTTTGGTAGTTGGGAGCTTTTAATATCTTTGGCTTAATTTTTCTCTTGTTTCTAACTCTTAATTTCTAATCTAATATTAGTAGTAATTTCTTTTAATTTTATTTTATTATTTATTTTTCTGTTGATGCTGCTCATGTATTGTGAGTAAGCCTTTTTAAGCATGCTTGAGCCAGCTCGACTCGCAGTAGTAGGTACTCTTTCTCCTTTCTTATTATGAGTATATATGTTAAATGATTGTTGCTTGGTGTGCTTTAACTATAAATGAGCCTGATTACCTCATATGTTAGTGGTTGTTATGAGACTAAGAGGAGATTCATAACTATGGAAATGACATAAAAAACATGCATGTTTATTACTAAAGAAATTCGAGTAGACTGCATGCTAGGGGTTTTTATCTTAGGACAAAATACTTACACGATCTTAATGCATGATTAAGTAGTCTTTTGCTAAAGAGATTCGATTAGGCTGCTTATCATAGGATCCACATGTCCGGAGGTTCTTAGTGTGGTGATTTGAGAGTAAAATACCCTAGATCTACGGTCTGTAACCCTACTCATAATGTTTAAGGAGAGAAATATACTGAAACTGCTTGCTCATGCTTGGTTTGGTTCTGCTGCCTTTTATCCTTATTGTTGTTTATTTTTATACTTAACAATCTTGATTCCTTTGATGATTAACTCCACTTTAATTTATTTAGTAACTTTCTTAGTTGGTTTGCTTTGAAATTATCATTTTTATTGTGAAAAATACCAGATCTGCTTGTTTGCTTGAAAATTTAAGGTTGTTCGCTTAGATCCTTAAGGAAATGATACTTGGTCTTGCCTAAAATACTACCATGCAACCTAGTACACTTGCTAGTGTCCAATTAGTAGGAAACAATATATATGTCATTTTTTTATTGGAAAAAAATTCTCATGTATTTT
The DNA here is from genome assembly GCA_039660915.1 of Euphorbia tirucalli. NCBI lineage: Eukaryota > Viridiplantae > Streptophyta > Magnoliopsida > Malpighiales > Euphorbiaceae > Euphorbia > Euphorbia tirucalli. Next base: position 23,970,902 of record CM077639.1, read on the forward strand.
AAAAATTAATTTATTAATTTTTTTTTGTTAGAAGAAAAACTTTTCAATTTGAAGCATTATTTCTATTTTTGTTACTTTTTACCCTCGAGCAGTCTTCCAATTCGATCTTTGCTATTATTTTTCTATGACATCTATATGTAGATAGAGATAGTATTATATTAGAATATTTGTATTAAAAACTATAGCAATTTTTTAATAAGTTGAGATAAATTTTATTTTATTAATTATTGAATTTACCTGATAGTATATTGTTGTTGCCACATCTTTGTATTTTCAATTTCTAGTCGGCAAAGTCAAATGTTTTCTTCTCTATTTTAGTTCACCTGAATCTATTTTTGTGATCTTTGTTGTTAACAGGAAATTTATCTTAAATTCATTTTTTCTGCTTTTATAGGTAGCATGTGAAGCACCCACTTTGAAATTTTCAGTTTGGTAGATGTTCCCTTCTTCTACCTTTTTCTTGAATATGTTGTTTTGGTGCTTATTAACTGTTTCTTGGGTTGTGTCATTTTGCAAAAGTATTCTTTTAATATGAGTTAAAAATATCCAGTTCAAATTATGTAATACATGCATTTATACAACTATACTTTAAATATCTTATTATCAAGCAGAAACATGTTTGAGCTAATGACGTCATTTGTATTTCTATTGATACCTTTCCGCATTCGACTAATTTTTGCTTTGATTTTCCATGCTTCAATTCTAAATTGGAGCTCGGAAATATTGTTAAGGTAAATCGATGATATAGGTTTTTTTTTTTTTTTTTTGGTTAATGGAATTTTAGATATGGGAGGTCTTAATTTGTATGTCAAAATTAAACCATATGTATTTATAGTTATATTATTGTTAGTCTTTTATTACAATTATATTTTTTATTTTTTCAAAATTTTTAGCCATTATATTTCATTTAATTTTAGATTTATGATATAGTCTTTAACTTCATAATATAAATGTATTTTAGATTTATGATATAGTGTTTAACTTCATAATATAAATGTATTTATTTTTTTAGTGGTTTTGAATTAATAATTTCTCATTAATGAGATCTTAATTCTGATTTTCTTTTAAATTATACTAATAAGTACTAATTATTATGAATTGTATTGTCATTTAAGTGTACATGATAGAGTCTTTATTCTTCCCCAATTTTATAGCTGTTTTAACTTAATATACTTTTGCACTTATTACATAGTATTCTCTTTATGTTACCTTTTACTTTTCAATTAGTGTCCATTAATTTTGTAATGTATTCATTTTATTTATTTTATTTATTTATTTATTTTTTTGGTAGATGTTGGCCTAATTATTATGAATATTATACCATAATTCTTCATAAAAATGTGTACAACAACATATAAGAATTTGAAAATTTGAGAAAGGATTGAGATTTTATTTTCAAATATATAATAAAATTTTGGGTGCTTGGAATTATTAAATTTTTATTTTTTTAAGATTGAAAAATAAAAATAGAATAAAAAACCAAAACATAATTCATTACATACAAATAATAGATCACAAAAACATGCAAGTTTGCTTTATGTTTCTAAAAATTTTTAAAACTGAAACCAAGGGCAAATCCAAGATCAAAGATGAACAACTTAAAAGAATGTATCAGAAAAATCATTTGATAAGGACACTCTTAAAAGCAAGAACCACAAATAATACAGGTTGAATTGAGGAATCGATGAATTGATACCACAGATACAAATAGATAAAATTATATAAAAAAATGTTGAATTTCAATTCCAACATTATTAACATAAATATATAGATGAAAAGGGGAAAATAATATAATGAAATAATTGGAAATATCTCTAAACCAAAGAAAGGTGAAGCATAGATTATTGTGCACATTGATATCTTATTCTCATTGTTTTTTTTTTATCAAATTATTCTCATTGTTTTAAATAAAGAGGATATTGGAATTACCATAATGTATATATGGTGTTTTAAAAACTCGAATAAAACAAATACATGACTGATTTTAACCCAAAAAATTAAAATATAATCATTAATGGAAGTTTGAAAGTAATATATGACTTGAAAGTCACTTGATTTGCTTCATCTTTTGGTGATATAGAAAGAGTGAATGTCAGAATTTTTAGTATGTATTTGTAACCAATTTATAGATACGTAGACATTCCCACTACTCGATACTGCTCTAGCAAAATAACATAAATACCAATTTGTAATTCTTCTTCAAGAACCAAAATGTGGTTGATGTTCCTACACCAAGAGTAAAAAGATTTCATTAAGCTAGTGTAAATTACAAAAAGAAAAAAAAAATAAATAATGCATCTTTAAATATAGTAATTATAAAACACTTAGAGATTATATATTTGGGGCTAATAGTCGCCCGATTATCAGAATGTAGACCGACTGTCACAATAGTCGATCGACGCCTCTAGGAATAGTAGACACCTAGTTGTCTCATTTTGCCAACTCATAGGCATAATATCGAATCACATTGAGATCCAGCCCCATAGAAGAGAAAAAATGTGAAAAAAATGTATACACATTTGAGCAGCTCACCTAAAGTCAATCCATCTTTCTACTGCTCGTTGATTGACTCAACGAACACATAAATTTATCTTTTACGAAAGTCCTATTGAAAATTTAGCGAGGAGAACAACGATAATTTAATAAAAATTGAAGCCCTTTGACTGGCAATGAAATGCGATCAAACATGATTCTAAATTATTTATATACTTCTATTATTTACATATATAAAGTAGATGAAGAAAGTTATGCTACTCAATGCACTTTATGTAGAGAAAGAGAGAAATCTACCAATTATAAAAGCTTGGCTTTGTGTGTTGATGGGTGGTTATAAAGAATTAAAAAGAAATTAATGAGTGCCTTTAAAAAAAGGCGTTATAGAAGTTAACTAGGCCATTAATTGGTTTGTTTCAAAGTTTATAGCTATCCCAAAAAGAATAAGTAATTTAATATTTATTAGTCTCCAACTTTCACTCCTTGTGTGTTACAATAGTGCTTGTAAATTTTGATTTAATATTCAAAAAATCCCAAGAAATAGAAAAATAGAAATGAGGAATTTTGGGGATGCCATGCAGAAGTGAGTAAGAACCCTCTAAAATCTTATTCTACTATGCGACAATCAAATATTTTTAAGATATTCATCTAGAATCACATTAATCGAACCTTTTAATAGGTCTTGAGCATTGAGCCGATCATAGGTTCAATTCTAAAGAGTGCAAGACGAAAGGTCTTGTGCTTTAGCATTTACCACTAAATAGGTTGGATAGTGTGAGTCAGCTCAGGTTTTCGCTCCACCACCTAAGTTCTAAGACCACATCACTGGCGTATTAATATTGAACTGGAAATAAATGAATACATGGAGTTGCCACTGTAGGGATTCATCCGGTAGAAATCTAAATCATGGTAGGGGAAGCACATGATTTCTACTAGAATCCATGATTGAGCTAAAGCTCAGATTACAAAAAGAAGAACATATTTAAAACAGAGCTAGAATCAAGTCTCCGCAATAAAATTGACAATGGAGCGAAATTCTTCTACCCTTACATACATGGAAGCCTCCAGAGGGAATCGGTGTAGATATGCCTCAAGGAAGCTGATTTTGCATAGTTTTGGGCTTTTAAAAGCTGTTCAGAACGCGTAGTTGGCTGGCAATGTAGGAATCCGAATTTTACATTCCAAGTTGGAGTAGAAGACTAAATTTTTGTCATTATTCCTTTTTTAGACCTTTTCCTTTTCTACTTAGGAAAGGGATAAAGACAATCCTATTCTGTATTTACTTTCTTTAATTAGGATTTACCTTAATTCCTATTAGAGAGTTTTTCCTAGTTAGACCTTTGTTTGAGATAGGAAAATTTTCCCTCCCTTAAACATGAAAAAGGGGGGAAGGGAGCAGTTTTATTATTATTCCATCTTTCATTACACAATTTGAACGTGATTTTGATAAGAGCTCAAGGCATAAAGCTAGGGTTTGAAGGCACATCATCGGTTCTTCACCGAGTTCAATTCGCAATTCAACATTAATCCTTCCACTACTCTAGTGTTATTCTAAACTTTTGTTCATTATGTTTTCATCTTTTCTTTTAGTTTTTTTTTTAATTTTAGCCATGAACTAAATCATCCATAGATAAGGCTGTGGTGGATCTTAGCATCACTTTTATGTATTTTCTTTAAATTTAATAAAATTTGACTGTTATCATTTTCCATTGAAAATGTTATAAATGTTTATTAATTTGAATGTGTGACCATCTATTTCAAAGTTTATAGTTAATTTATAATTGACCAACACATAAAAAAATTACATAACATATTAGTTGCATGATCATTGCTTTAGTGGCTCACTAGTACGTGCTAGGTTTTCACGAACTTAATGGTTTCTTATCTAACTGCTTAAAATTGAATAAGTTTAAGTGCTTCAGTTGAGAAGCAAAATTGATAGCCTTAATCGGTGTTAATTGTTTTTGGGATTTGCCATTTTTAAAACTTAATTGTGTTAATTACATGACTTAAGAAATTGCTAGAATGAATGCTAGGTGAAACTAGATACCTTAGTTAATCTTACCATTGAATTTTATCCTATCAATTTCAATTATTTTATTTCAATTTTGTTATTTATTTGCTTTCTAATATAAACTTTAGGTCTAGAAATCCAAAACTAAAGAATTAATATCGCAAATAGATTAACAACCAACCTGGATATGTTTAGTAGTTGCATGCTTAGTCCTTGTGGGTACGACACCCTACTTATTATTTATTACCTGGTCGATAGAGTGCACTTGCTCTATTGTATGTGTATTTTATTCGTACTAACTATGCTACATTGAGCATATATTTTAGGGAGAGAGAAATGCACAAGAAAGTTAAGCTATCATAGTTGTCTCTAATCTTTGCTTCGTACAGTATTTGACATATAAAAGGCCTATCAACCTTTCTTGGATCATGATCAATAAGTTGACCAATATTAAAGCAAATTCCTATCTACCTTGCTAGATGTTTTTAACCAATTTTTCAAATATTATGGGATCCCACCTGAAGGACATATACCCTTCACAATTGGATCTAAGTCAATCAATGATGAAGTGAACATAGAAATATTGATTTGGTTAAATAGACATAAAATACAGATTCTCACTAAGCCTCTTGGTTTTGTTCAGTTTAAAGATGAATTTGAGGGTGAGGTAGAAGAAGTTCATGAGGAAGTACGTGGTATGAAAAGAGAAATCGAGAATACTAGAGCTACAAGGAACAGTAAAAATACAAGAAAAAAAGAGCCTACTAAAGAGAGTAACAATGATGAGAATGATAGTGTGAATATGAATGGAAATGAGAATTTCAATGAATATGTAAAGGATAGTGAGGGTATCTGTAGAAAGAATGGAAGTGAAAATGGGAATGCGGAAGAGAATTTCTTTGCAAATATGAGAGAATATGTCAATGTTCAATATGATGATGAGTACAAGAGGATTAGTCTATTAAACAAAACAAAAGGATGGAGAATCATTGTTAGTGTATACCTCAGTCCTTATATTATGTATTCGGATGATTTGTTATAATATAAGGCATAATCTTGTTTATTATATTTCTTGTGCAATTTAATAAATAAAGAGAATCTGTTAACTGTTGTTTTACTCATGTATGTCGGTAACGTTCTTCGGGAAGTAAGGTTATGAGTAGGGTATGAACACCAGTTATAAAGCTATCCCTAGTCTATTAAACTCATGGGAATGGTTTTATCAAAAGACTAGCATATGTCTTGCTTGTATGGTGGTGTCTTACCAACCATTAGACATGGAGTGTCAATCAAGAACATGGGCACATGTTCGGTTACATGGCACTAGATCAATATGCTTTGGGAATACCACATAGTTCCTATGTCATAAGTAAATCTCTAATAGTACTTATATCGGATCCTTTGACCTGATATCGTTATAGACTTAGGTGCTAGCTCACATACTTTGATGTATGCCTAATGGGCCTTTAACAGGGGTGCCAAGTATGGTACGATTGGGTATGCTAGGGATGTGAGTGATGTGATGGGACTTGTCTCTCTCTTAATTGAGAGTAAATATCATCGACCATTTGATAAGTGAGATTGAGAAGAGCACGACCATGCCAAGCAAGGTAATCACTAGGTGATTAGTTGCTTATGTTTTTTAGTCTACTCGGAATCAGGAATGTCCTTGCAGCTAAAGATGATGACATCTCCATGCCTCTTGCAGGACATCGATATCATTGGCATGAGATGTATAAGTTTACTACAAGATTTATCTCTCCAATGGATTGATGTTTTCATCTTATTTGGGTAGCTATAATGGTTTGCTAAAACCCATTGTGGGCTTAAAGACTTTTGGACCCACTGCCAATATAGGATGAACCTACAAGATCACACACAAAGGATGTCCAATTGAGTTAGTCACAAACTGTTAATATTTATGTGTTACATATTTAATTTGAGCTATCGGGTTAATAGGCTTTATGGTTAAAGCCCAATGGTATAAACCCTATGAGACTAGACTTTATTTTAGTCTGTTAATTTGTTACCATTTGGTAAATAAATTGAAGAATCAAATAAGTCCAAATTAAATAAGGCTATTTAATTATTTGGTGTGTAATATTAGAATTAAAATGGTTATTATTTTGATTTATCCATATTTGAATTAAGGATTTTCTTATTAGAAAATTCTTAATCAAGAAATACAAATAAATAAAATAAAATAAAAACCAAAACCTATTCTAATTCTACTCACTGTTAGTCTCCTTTCTTTTTCCCAATTACTACATATACTTCTTTGGCCAAGAGAAATCCTAATTAGTAAGGATTCGGCCAATTCAATTTAATTGGCAAGGATTCGGCCAATGAGATATTAATTGGTAAGAGTATTTGGCAAGGTTGATGATTGAATTGAAGATTAATTTCCGGCCAGAGAAAATTAATTGACAAAGAAATTTCAGCAAGTGTGTTGTTTGGGTAAGGAGAGCTCATCGTTCCGGTGCTAGCACACATGCTCAATCTATAGGCTTCCGTATACGTGAGGGTAAAGATCCTTCGCATATCAGCAAGGATTTATATTCAATCTATTATGGTGACGACATAAATATGAATTTAACAGCTTTCTGGTAAAGTTTGTTTGATATTCCTTCTATGGTCAAAGCAATTCAGTCTTATCACGAGTTTTAAATTTATATCGATTCGCTTTTGTTGCTGTAAAAATTTACGTTTACACCGGAATGAATCCAAACAATCTTAAGAATCAAGTTTCATTTAATCTTAATGAGAGTCGACCTCAAGAAGTGGACCCACAACAAGGTGACAATAACTTTTTTTTTCACTTGATGAGTTGTACACCACCATATAGGCTTCATAACCATAGAGTGTTGAAACCATGGTTTTCAGACCCAGGTGAAGAGATGGATTTTGGAATTTTGGATTAAACCGGAATCGAGCCAAATTTAATTAATGTATTAAAATAATAATATATTTATAAAATGTGAAAATTTGAACATTTTTATTATAATTCTTTAAAATTAAGGATTTTAAGCACATTATAGTAATTAAAAAAGCTCAATGAATTTAATATAATTTTTACGATTAAGATTAAATGTCAATTTAATTTAAAATAAATTAAAAAATTAAAATTTTAATTATAAAAATATAAAAATGACAACCTAAATTATTAAATAAAATAATTTTTTTTCAAAAAAAAGTCTGGTCAAACCAATTTATGGTTTTCCGATCTGACCCGACAGTCCGACCAATTGTTGATCGATTCTTGACCATAATGTAAACCAATTGAAAATCGACCGGATCGACCAAGTTGATCCGATTTTCACGACTATGGTTGAAAGCTTTTTTATCATTTCTTTTACTCTCACCCCGAAATGGCCTGCTCTATCTCTCATACCCCAATAAAGGCACAAAATAATCCTAAAGGAACCCTTTGAATCCTATGAGGAAATTACTATATAGATATGATTGTTGAAAGGATTCTCAACTCTTCTACCTTCTACACCAGATTTGTAGAGCGTTCCCCCATCTTTTGTCTCCGGCAGTGCTAGCTAAGATGTCCCAAAAGCAAAATGATTCACCATACCAACCTAAAACCTTAAGGATTGAACCTGGTTCACCATCCTCACTTGTCATCAACATACCCACAGATCCTATCCATCCTGAAATTCCATTAAAATTCCCTCTAATCCACATGACTTCTATGCAAGACCATCTAAGAACCTCTACCTTCAATCTTGGGTCTTCACTTAAGGTTATTATTGAGGTGCTCAGGATTGCTTAATTGTTGATGAACTCTAAAATCTTTCAGATTGTCCATGCAACCCTCCAATAAGTCTAGATGCATATACTAGAAATGCAAAATAGAATCATGGACATCACCTCCTACCATGAGGAATCTCTTGCTAAGATGTTTAGATAGATTAGGCATTTAGCCGATAAAGTAGAGTCTGCGCACTTCTTTGTGTCCAAGATCTACACAGATGGACCATATACTTATAGAAAGTAATGAAGTCAAGTTTGCAAGGGTGCTGCTTTTTATTGATGTAGAGATGCTTAGATCTTGAGAAGGCACACAACTGAAGATTAACCTATCCTATCGAAGATCACTTGTCCTCTACATCTCTTTTTGTTCAGAAGCATCCTAATTCTTTACATATTTATCTCTATTTTAATCTCATTACTTTTAGTAGTTCATAATTTCTATTTGGTACAATATACAAGTATTTTGTTATACTTTGGTAGTGAATGCTTGTTATGACTATTTTATCCTAAAAGAGTATGTTTATCCTATTATGCTTAGCCTCTCTTTTAATTTCTCCCCATAATTTTTTTTATAATGACAAAGGGGGGTGGGGGGGATTTATGCTTGAAATATTTGATCTAAGACTATGTATAATATATGGTAATTCATATTTCATTAATTGATTTATGCATGTTGTTATTAAGGAATGAGAATTATATGAGAGTCAATATGGCTCTAAGTAAGTTTACTAGTTTGAGAAAATATCCACGAGAGTAAGTTCTTTGAACTAACAGGATCTTTGCACAGTTGAGACTTGTTAAAAAAGAATGGACATTTGATATATTCTCTTATGTATAACTAGAAGAGAAGTATGTATATTTTAAGAATACATTGGACATAAATGCATGTGGTATTGACCATGAGCCAGTAGTGTTTATTGGTTTTTATTCTTGTTGTGCTGAAGTTAATGTAGACATATTGCAATTATGTGTTAAGAAAAAAAGTCAAGTATTTTTATCTAATAAAAGTGTTGTTATAGGCTTATGAGAATAAATTCTTCTATATAGGCTATTATTATTATAATTGTTAAATTTCTGTATGAAATGTATATTGATTAACATTTATGTCCTATTTATAAATATCATTCTGTTACAAAATGTTTTATCTTTTCAAAATGAATGCTTTGACAAAAAATTATTAATATGAATTCATGTTGTAGATGTTGTTACTTGCTTTCATAATGTTTCTCTATAGAAATCCTAAACTGATATTGCAATAATACCCTATGACGGTTTTAGTTAAATTATTATGGTATTTGTTGCTTTAGTCATCAATGCATTTATGGTTTGTTGGTATGTTTGTAACAAGTTTCACTTTAATACCAACACATTGACACATTTAAGTCGCTATCAACGTCTCTAATATCCTATTATTGTTATTCTCGCTAAAACTGTATTACTACAAGAATATTGTGTAAGGAATTGCCTCGGCCACAAATAATAAGTTTTGGTAATGGAAGCCTCGTTTATGACTCAATTTCCTATCCAAGACTAGTGTTTTAGACAGAAGGAAGAAGAAAAAAACAAAAACCGAGATGGAAACTTTGAACCATACTTTGTCATCCTTGCTCTTTGGTAGTGATTCTAACAAGAGGCTCAAGCATTCCTCCTCCAGTTCACACACATGAAGGCTCTATGACTGAACTCCATGCTAGAGGAAGATAATGGTGGTTTTCCATAGGTAAGCCGAAATCCCTAGCCCCTCTTTTCATTGTGTTTCATGCCAATAACAGTCTAAGGAAGAGAGGGGGAAAACATGTGATTAGTGAAGGTAGAGGGAGAGATATTTTTCTAAAAAAATACTTCTAATTAATTCAAAATTAAATCCCCTTTTTTGTCTCATTTCTTTTTTAATTCACATTAATTAATCAAATAAATAAATATCGTTTAAATATTGAAAATTTGAATATGCCACAATAAATATTTACCACATGGTAAACTCCTTCTTGTGGCCATTTACCCACTAGGCCTAGTTTATTTAATGGCCAAATACATAGATACCTCCTTTAACTTATCCAAAAATACCTACTGCCCTCCTGAACTTTTAAAAGTCCTAATGCTCCACTGAACTTTGAAAAAGTGATCTAGTTTGCCCCCTTGCTGCCATGTGTCACTTTATTATTGGTTGTCTCATGTTTGATTTTTCAAAGCGAACTCTGGTTTTTATGCAACTTACAGGGTAAACTGGGCCAATTTTAAGAAATTCAGGGGGGCATTAGAACACTTTTAAGAACTTCAGGAGAGTAGTAGGCGTTTTTGGCTACATTCAGGGGGTATCTATGTATTCGGTCTTATTTAATTGGGTCTTAACTATTAAGCATGATTAAATAAACACCTAATACATCTGAAGCCCCTAAGCTTATCCTTAGTATCACAAGTGTCCCCCTAAACTTTGTATTCGTCCGGTTAGCCTCCTAGACTTTGAAAAAGTGACCCAGTTCGCCCCCTTGTTATCATGTATCAATCATTTATTGATTATCTCATGTTTAACTTTTCAAAGTGTGTGTGTCACAAACACTTGTTTAGTGGGACTTAAGGGAAAAATTGACTTGGTTTTTTAAAATTTAGGGGGAAATTGGATACTTTGTAAGTTTAAGGGAGGCAGTAAGCCCTTTGGGCCAAATTTAGAGGGGTTTGGATGTATTAGGCCTTAAATAAAGCACCCAAACTATATTAAATATATGTATCTTATACATATATCCAATCTATTAAGAACAATCCAGTCTTCTATGCGTGCGATCCAATAGGCTCTATTTAAAGTTGGCAGTGACCCGAAATGGGCTTCTGGCCCAGAATGGGTAATTAGCTCTAGCAAGCCTTCAACACCTACCCAATTTAAATAGATATGTCAGAATATCTTTGACATGAACCTGTAGTAATCTTATATGATCCTTTGCTCAATGATATCGGTGTCCTGCAAAGGCATGGTACTGTCATCCTCTTTTATAGCTTAAACATTCCTTGATTTCCGAGTAGACTAAAGAAAAACACAAATAAGTAATTGGGCGTAGCCACATCAAGAGGTTGGTGATAAATGCTCTCCTTATAAAAGAATGGCAATCCCTTTACGTTACTCAGTCCTAGCATGGTCCTTAACACTTCCGATCGTACTCATACTTGGCACGCTGTTACAATCTCGTTAGTCGTATGTTAAAATGTGCAAGTTAACTTCCAGGAGTATAGTAATGTCGGGTCGGATCCGATATAAGCATTACAAAGAATCACTTATGACTTTGACTATGAAGTTCTCTCAGTGGTGGATCGATCCAATACAATGTTCACAACATGCACCCATATCCTTAATTGATATTGCATGTCCATGGTTGGTAAGACACCACCCACACAAGTAATATATTGGTCTTTAGTTATTATCATTTCCATGACTATAAAAAACCAGGGGTGATTTTCGAACTGTGTTTCTAGAGCGCTAGGTTTTACTGCCCAGAACATGTTTTTGACATACAACAGTGCAACACAGTACATGGATTCTCAATTAAAGTAAATGCGTAAGAATTTAAACAAAAATTGATTTTGCCTTTCATTAATTTACAAAAGTGTCAATTACATCAACTAGGGACTAGGGCATACACCAACATATTGGAGTTTGGCAATTGCTTTTTGAAAAGCATTCTAAAGAAGTATTGCTCCTATTGCTGCTACGATGCTTAAATCTTTTTCTTACAGGTTGTAGGAATTTTTTTTTTTTTTTGTGGAAATAAGAATTGATAGCAAAATTGTAATTTGCTTCAGAGAAGGACTTTTGTTAATCCATAAAGGTTGACAAAAATTGACTTGACATAGCATTCTAATCTTATTAGTCTCTATCTTTTTGAATGCTTATATTTGTTTAAAGACATGGGTTTATATTTGTTGAAAGAATAACTTTTTTTACCCCTTTGCTTAAGAAAAAATTTGCCCACTAGACCGAATTCTATTTCAAACTCATAATTCTTACTACTCGATATAATATCTTATTGAGCCGTTATAAGTTCATTTGCTATTTTTGACCACATTCTGATTTAAACAAAGCCCATATATATATCAAAAGACTATATTTTACTCTAATACTTTATTCAAAAGGCTTTTTATATGAGTTATTAGGAAAATCCTCAAGAAATGGAAATGTTTTGAAAATTGACTCCTAACTAATAACTAATTCTATCTGAGAATTGAAATAATTTGATTTAAATTTCTCTTTTGCAGAAGAGTTTTAAAGATTAATTCTAAGAAAAATTAGAAATCAAAATATGTTCCTAAAATCCCTAAAAGTTCATCTAAAAGTATATTTTTAAGGGGGAGTTAATTCAAAAAGGAATCGCATAGCATTATCAAGTTAAGATCATTTATCCTGAAGATAAACAAATTACGAAGTTTTATCTCTTTAATGTCAAGGCATTCAAGATTAATTCTATTTGAGAATTGAAATAATTTGATTTAAATTTCTCTCTTAAGATTAGTTCTAAGAAAAATTAGAAATCAAATATGTTCCTAAAATCCCTAAAAGTTCATCTGAAAGCATATTTTTAAGGGGGAGTTAATTCAAAAAGGAATCATATAGCATGATAAAGTTAAGATCATTTATCCTAAAGATAAAAAAATTACAAAGTTTCACCTCTTTAATGTCAAAGCGTGTTCAAGATATTTTAAGAAGAGGTATAATCATAAAAAATGGGGAGAATATTGATCAAGTTTCTATAATAACAACAAGTAGACTAAAGATTAAAGGAGATAAAAGGATTAATGATTACTTTAGTAATTAATTCAAGATCATAAATTAATTATCTAAAGAGAACTAATTACAAAGTAGATCATCATGAAGATGATGACATATTACAGGTTGAAGATATTGGAAGACTTTACATCATATACAAAGAAGATAGAAGTTTGAATAAAGAGCTATATTGCACTTTAGGACACTAAAGAAATTCACAGAATCTGTGAAGAAAGCTTTAGAAGACTAAACACTGCATGACAACTAGTTTCAGTAGACTAAAGATATATCAAGAAGCCGCTTCAGTAGACTATGCATTGTATAATGACTAGTTTCAGTAGATTAAAGATATATTAACAAGCTGCTTAAGTAGACTATGGACTGTGTAATGACTAGTTTCAGTAGACTAAAGACATATAAACAGGCAGCTTAGTAGACTAAACAACATTTGTCAGATTCAGGAAACAACTCAATTGCTAGTTTTCATTTGTGTCTAACGGCTAGTTCTTGAATTCAACTATAAAAAAGAAGCCAAGGCATCATACACAAGTAGGGAGACTACATCCAAATTACATATATAAGCAAAATTGATTATTCATTCCAACAAGTCTTCAAAGAGAAAAATCAAGAAGAAGTCTTCATCAAGGAATTCTCAAACTATAAATTCAACTTCTAGAAAGGGAATTATAATTCACACAAGGGATTTGAGTGAGGGGAGCTTTGTTGTAAATGATCTTAACAATGTTTGTTAAGTTTCACACTTAAGCTCAAAAGTGTGGTGATAGTTTGGTTATTGATCTGGAAAACAACATTTGTAAAAGTTTTTAAGCTTGTAAAAAGCATCAAAATATTTTGTTATTTGAGCTATAAAAACAATGGTAGAGGTTTTGATACTTTGCCAGAAAAAGTATTTGGTTCGTACTTAGCTTGTGAAAATAAGGTTATACTTTGCCAGAAAAGGTGTTCAGTTCATACTTAGCCCATAAAAGTAAGAAGAAGTTTGTTACTAGAGCTCGCAAAAAGTAACAGTTGGCTTGATTTCTACCGTTAAAGAAATTCTAGTGAAAAATCTCAAGTAGTGTGCTTAGGGACAGGAATAGGCCAGTTGGCCCGAACCTATATACATTATTGTGTCTCCAATATCTCTATTCCTACTTTCGTTATTGAGCTTTTAAATTAATAGCATTAGTATAGTTTGGAGATATTATTTAATCTCTTCAAGCAATTATATTCACAAGTTTTATAAACGTATTTAATTCTGTATTTTTAGTAAAACTTATTTTATTGGACAAAATCGTTTTTACCGAAAAGAACTTTTAGGTGATATACACTTTTTTACTCCCCCCCCCCCCCCGTAGTGTATTTGTAGCTTATTTGGGCCATCATGCATTATATCTTTTAAAAAATTTTATGTTCTTTTACATATTTAAAAACAATAAAATTATTTAAATGATGAATGGGGATCCGCACAGGAATAGAGAACGAATTTTCCCCCAACTATCCCAATGGAGCTAGAATTCCCCACCAGTGGTGCAGGCAAAGAGTGCTGTGGAACTCCTCGTCTCTCCCCCACCAAGTAATCATCCCTAATTCGGACAGATTGTTGTCCATCAACCCTAGGGGGTACATAATTGGGGATGTTTTATTCCAAGGGTTAAAAACCTTCTCTTTTAAACAACCACACTTATATTAATTTCTCAAAAGTATACTCTTTAAGAGTTTAATCAGGTTTCTCAAGTTGTTATATAGTTGATAAAGCAAAGCTATGAATAAATGATTTCATACTATAAAGAATTGTAAATGTGGTTAACTAAAACAAAAATTTTGAGATAAACATTCAACTTAAAGTATAGTTATTACTATAGTACTCATAATCAATAACTATATATATATATATATTTTCTTTTGAGTACAAAATTTAACGACCATTGGCCATCCAACTAATAGAGTCCAAATAGCTGTTTGGTACATGTGTTATTCCCTTACTTTGGTTAATTTCACAAACTTCATTTGGCAATATTTCTGGTGGTGTGAAATAAGGCTTTGGAGGCATTTTTATGCTTTCAGTTTCGCTTTCAAGCATTTCTACAACTTTATGCATTGAGGGACGATCATCAGGCTTCATTTGCACACACCATAATGCTACTAATACCATCTTCTTTGTAATTTTCCTTTCTTGCTCTGTCATTTCTTCTTCTTGCAAATCTTTCGCTTCATTCAATTGATCATGAACCCATAAAGGAAAATATATTTGGCTAAGACGTTCTTGAGATGAATTGCTTTTCTTCTTTCTTAGAGCCATTTCCATCAATAACTTTCCGAAACTATATACATCGGCTTTGTAAGAGATGCGTCCAATACTTTTATAAATCAATTCTGGAGCCATATAACCCATTGTTCCTCTTGCAGCTGTAAGAGATACAATACTATTATCTGTTGGATATAGTTTTGCAAGCCCGAAATCCGAAACTTTTGGAGTGAAATTTTCATCAAGAAGAATGTTGTGAGGTTTAATATCAAAATGTAGAATTTGCATGTTACAACCTCGATGTAGATATTCAATTCCTCGAGCCACCCCAAGAGAAATTTCATACATCTTCTCTATGCTAATTGTATTGCCAATTTCTTGAGAAAATATATGCTTATCAAGTGATCCATTAGCCATAAATTCATAGATAAGAGCCCGTTTTGATCCTTCGGCACAAAACCCAGTGAGTCTCACCACATTAACATGATGAATTCTTCCGATTGTAGCAACTTCATTAATAAAATCTTGACCATTTGTTTTAGAGTTACCTAATATTTTTACTGCCGCAAAATAACCACTTCGGAGTTTTCCTTTATACACCGAACCAAAACCCCCTTCTCCCAACTTGTCCTCGAAATCGTTAGTTATCTTTTTGATATTTGAATAAGAGTATCTAACAGGCATCAAATTGTTATGACTTTGTAGAAATTCTTCAACTGTACCGTATTCTGAATAATGTCTCCTTCGCCATGTATTTATGAAAAAGTCCGCGGCACAAACTATTCCAAACAAATAAACTGGACCACGGTACAATACTAAAAAAAAAAAAACAAAAAAAGTGGATCAATAAAATGTTCAAAACAAAAAACTCGAAATGAAATTTGAAGATTATATTTAATCAATTGCATTATTCATTTCTTGCTTTGGCTTTATATCTATAGTAGACTATCGCTCTCTAGTCTCCCGTTTACTTGGCTTATTTTAATTCATTGAAGCACTAAAATTTCTTTCATGAGATTCTATAAATTTATAAACATATAAGGATTAATTTATATTTGATAAACGTACAATTAAAACTTTATCTTTATTTTGCATTATTTTCGTTTCTATATATATATAGTTTTTTTCCTTTTGTTGCAATTGAGAATTAATTATCTTGCAATTAACAATTTTTAAAATTCTAAATAGCCTTCCATTATTGGTTTCCTTCCTTTTCGAAATTTTCCAGAAGGACGATGGAATTGGATATCAGTTTCATGTTTGTTTTGCCAAATCTCATGTCTTAAGCAACGTGGTGTTATATTTGGTAATTTTAGAACTACAAAAGTTTTGCGTAATATTTTAGTGTCATGAGTATATCCAATGGGGAGAATTTTCAAGAATTCCCCTCCTTGTTTTTCCTTTGTTATCTCATCAAAATAAAAAAAATAAAAAATAAAAAATCTATATCAAAGAATTCTTGCTCTCCAATGGTAGAGAACTCTTCCAAAGTTCTCTAAATAGATCCACATGAAGGAGAACTTTCTCCAACCAAAGAACCCCTCTAAAAGTAAAAGAGAATTAAAAAACTTTCTCCAACCAAAGAACTTTCTCCAACTTTCTTTGGTGGAGATCCTCTAGTGGAGATGCTTAAGGTCAGTGTTGAATTAAAAAATTTCATGTACATTAATTTGGCTATCTAGTAATTTTCAGTATATTTTATAGAGAATTCCATTGGAAATGCTTAAGGTCGATGTTATGTTAAAAAATATCTTGTGCAGTTTATTTTATTTTATTATTATTATTATTATTATTAGACTAAATACATAGATACCCCCTTGAACTTATCCAAAAACGCCAACTACCCCCTGAACTTTTAAAATATTCTAATGCTCCCCTGAACTTTGAAAAAGTAACTTAGTTTACCCTATTGTTACTACGTGTTACTCAATTATTTGTTGTCTCATGTTTGATTTTTTAAAACAAACTCTGGTTTTATGGGACGTGAGGGGCAAACTGGACCAATATTAAGAAATTCAGAGAGTATTATAACACTTTTAAGAAATTAAAGAGGGTATTAGAATATTTTCAAAGTTTAAAGGGACAGTAGGTATTTTTAGCCAAGTTCAGGGGAGAATCTATTTATTGTGACTTATTATTATTACTTTTTTCTCATCGTGGGGCGAATAATACCGCTAATGTGTATTCATAGTTTTCAATTACTTAATGCAAGGAAGAGTGAACAAACGTAGAATGCGCCAGACAATTTTCCTATTTATTGCATTACTAATCCTCCCTAATTAATTGGAGTTTTTTTTTATTACTCGATACTTAATGAGCGATTATTTCCAGAAAAATAACATATATTTTCTTCTTTGATTTTAAGCTAGTCTTCTAAATTTTTATCATTTTATATATAAGAGTTATAATTAAGTATTTTTATCACATTGTTGTAATTTTTGTGATTTTTTGGACTATTAACTTCAATTAATTTTTACAAAATGCAGAGCATAATGCAATAGAACCATTAGTGAGAGGGACAATTCATAAGGTAATCGAATCAGTTGTCTTTTACCTATAATAAATATGATCCAAATCATTAGTCCTAAATATTGTTCACATGCTTTTGACATAATTTGGAACATGATGGCAACAAAATTGTTAGTGAGAGATCACTTGACGAAGAAAATTAGTAATTATATAGGTTGAACGTGATTAAAATAATTAATCAAGAATCATATATATAAAACAATGAAAGTTCAGCAAAGTTAGAAAATGATTTGCCTTGATTTTACAAAGAGAACTTACATTGAGTTTTTA
The DNA here is from genome assembly GCA_039660915.1 of Euphorbia tirucalli. NCBI lineage: Eukaryota > Viridiplantae > Streptophyta > Magnoliopsida > Malpighiales > Euphorbiaceae > Euphorbia > Euphorbia tirucalli. Next base: position 23,988,965 of record CM077639.1, read on the forward strand.
TGTGTCCTCTTTTATTTGGCATAATGATTTTATGAAAACAACGATTAATCGATGGAAGCAAAACAAGTTTAATGGATGCAATGAGGCATTATCCAAAACTTTAATCATCGTTGTTGCACTTTTTACTATACTGGGCGGAACTTTTTTACATGAAACAAATTTATTAATTAGTGTCAATTAATTTGACAATTTGTTTGTTGTAGGATTCATCTTTGATGTGAGGAAATTTTGAAATGAGAATGTGTATATTCTCTCAAATATTCGTGTTTATGCTTAGATGGTAAAATAAGCTAAGATTATTGTTTATAAAACATAGGAGAAGTTATAGAGTATACTTGGCATACTATGTCATTCGTGTGATGAGTCAATACTATTATGACAAGTTATTTTTCAACCAATAGAAAAATGATATGGTGTAATTAATTAATTAATTATTTAATAGATAATTATTTAAAACAATTTCTAGACCCTAAAATAAAAACTCTAGACCCTAATTTATAAACCTTAGATGTTAATTTATTAGTCATAAACTAAAATATATTACATGAAGTGATTTTATTAACTTAGAACACAGATGATATGATGTGCCAAACGTATTGTATAATTTCTCAAAACATAACATAAATAAGAGTAGACAAAGTTGTATATACGTACCAAAGAGAACAAGAGCATATCGAAGAAGCGCAAATATATAAGCTATTAAATCTGCATAAAAGAAAAATTAATAAATACAAGCTTACATCTCATAAAAAAATTAAAAAATAAAAAGCATATACATATGTGGTGTAAAATTGCTCATCTTTATTGATTTTCTTAGTCAAAGTTGGACCAAACTGTCAACTAAGTTGGGGTTTGCGCATATAATTCAAACACAGTTAATCCTAAAATAACACATGATTTATGGTTGATAGTCTGAAGTTGGGTTTCAACTTGAGAGTTCATATTGTAATCATACAAAATAAAAAATATAATTTAAATTGCAAAATTTTAAAATTGAAAAAAAAAAACATATTAAACAGAGGTTTGATGCTTACCCATGTTAGAATAGCGCGGCGGTTCCCCTACATGAATTGGCAAACAGACAATATCTAGTTAATCTGATAAATGGCAAATTGTGCTGAAATTAAAACCGACTATTTAAGGTTAATCATATAATTAATCAAGTGATTAGCCATTACATAATCAAAATTGAAGTTGAAGAAAAGATTAATATTTCTTACAATTGAGTTTAATGAGCAGCCGACCCAGAGCAGATTTTTCCAGTTTGAGAAGGAGAGAGTGTAGGTTATTATATTGAACTGCCATAGAAAAAGAAGCTATAAAAATTAAGTTAATTAACATAACAAAAATAAAAATAAAAATTCAACTTACCGACAGCCACTGGCCAGCAGCCGTCGAAGAGGGTTCGCATATCAAGGTTGCAGAGGTTCAAAGTATAATTCCGACAGCAACCATATAACCAAGAAAGCTCAAACCCATGTACCAAACTAGCATGAACATCCCCATACGAAATGTTGTCTGCATCTTTCGGCACAAAAGATGTAACATAAATCCGGTCAACGCGGCATGAATCTTCTAAATCCCATCCATAATTAACCCCAAAAACAGCATAAGAATAATAACCCGAATTCGAATTCGAAGCTGAGCTATTGCAATTCGGAGATTTATTAGTATCCACATAGTTTGGAGAATTTACTGGTTTTGGACATGTTACAAAGACCAAATCCTGGTATAAATAATCAAAGGAACCAGAGTTTTGCTGCCGTAACCTGTCGTAGTTACCGTAATACGACGAAAAATAAAGGTTGGTACTTGATAAATGGGCGGGGAGGGAGCAGGAATTATGTTGCTGCACATCAGCATGAGCCAATCTGATTGTGAAATTATCATAATTGATCGCCTTCACATTATAATTGGTTGAAGGATAATTTATGGCAGCCACATTTTGTTTGCAGGAAAGTTCGTATGCTGGGTCACCGCAGGTTGCAGGATCCGTTGTTAAACGAAATGGGTACCTGATTGGGATACTGCCACAAGATTCTGCACAGGAAATATTGTTAATTGTAGCAGACACTCTGTGGTGTACTTGGATTATAAAAACCAGGATACCCAATTGGACAATAACCATTTTTGGGCTGAAAGATTAATTGACAGAAAGAGAAAGAAGGAGAGATGAACAAGGAAGATGAAACCAGAAATTAGCTCGTTTTACGCAGTTACTCGTAGGAATGTAACAAGAAATTTCGAACCACTTGTCCTCGAGTAATTGACTTTTGGACAGACCTAAAAGTCAGTAGTATTATTCAATTACTTGAGGACAAGTACCCATGATACAATTAGCTAATTTGTGCTAAATTTGACACAGTCAATATATATATAATATTAATGATAATATATAATCAATGAATTAACTATTTAATAATTGATTATTATATAAAATTCTTAGATCCTAAAATTAAAATCTTAGATGCTAAAAAATAAATTATAGGTGTTAATTTATAAATTCTAAATCTATAATAGGTCATAATTTTATTGGTTTGATACGCTGATAACGCCGTGTGTTAGGCGTACTCTGCGATTTGTGATGGTTGTGATTTATGATTAATAATGAATAAGTTAATGTATCAAAATTACTAATATCCAAAAAAATAAAGAAGCGCAAATCCTCACCACATTTTTTAAATGTTTTGGATTAATTTTCCAATGGACATACAATTACACTTTTTGACTTGAAAAATCAAAGTTGAAATCCAACTTGACAAGGTACGACCGAAATAATTGATAATATACGCCATGCCATTTCCCTCTTATCCAAAAGAAGAATCTCCATTGCTAGGTGACAAGGTTGACTGACCGACCATCGCATAACAGCTAGATAATAGAATACATGTAGTTGACTCATAGTTCTGTTCTTCCGCGAGGCTTTCTTTGCTATATTTAATTTCTAAATTTCAATTTTGAGAGATCATGAGAATGAAATTCCCAATCCTGTGTATTATGGTTCTGATCCTCGTAAACCATGGACAGAGCGTACCTTACTGTGAAGAATCAAGTTGTGGAGGGATTGGCCCTGCAATCCGGTTTCCATTTCGAATCAAAGACAGGCAACCCGACCACTGTGGATATCCTGGCTTTGATTTGTCTTGCACTCACAACAACCATACATTACTGGTGCTACCAAATTCAGTAAAAGTATATGTCAAAGCAATTGATTATGCATATCAAGTAATCAACATTTCTCACCCAGATAATTGTACTCAGAGACAGGCAAGAAACATTAGTTTATTCGGTACGCCTTTCGAATTTTCCCGACAAAACCCTTCCTATTTCACCTTGTTCAACTGTTCTGAATCAGCAGACAATACATTTTTGGGCAACCCTGTGGCTTGCCTTGCCGCCTTTCCCGGCTATGAAATCCACGCTCTTACAAATTTGCGTCCCCTGAGTGACAACACTTGGCTGATATCTTGTACCAAGATGTACAATGTTATTTCAGTTCCGGACGTCATATTTCGGACTGAACAGAATCTTCAATTGACATGGTCTGAACCAGCATGTGGGAAGTGTGAAGCCAAGGGGAGAAGATGTCAATTGAAGAGCGGTAGCAGTAGTAATTCCGTAGCTATATGCGCCAACATTGCCCGAACAACCAAAGGTACATGCTGTACTAACGATTTTTTTTTTTTTTCTTTTTATTTCCTTTACACTGTAGTATTATTTGTGTCTCCTAAGCTAAAAGAGTCCAATTCCATTGAAAACTCCATTGGGGTGGATTTCAGTTCAGGTTGATTGTGTTTATTTAAGTTTCATGTTTGGAAGCAAGACAAAATTAAAATAAATGAATTTTCTCATATTTAACCGTAATTTATGGTGTGAGAATTGGCAATCATGTCAAAAATGGTGTTGGGTCCTCTAATGTCCAAGCCCAATAGGTTGCCCAAGTGGTTGACCCAGCGTCACCTTAACTCTTGTGATATGTGACGGGTGAGTTGGGGTCCTTTAAAGAGACTCCGATGCCAAAGTTAGTATAGATAATAGAGAATAACATACATTGTAAACAGAGGGGGAAGGTAGAGAGAGAGGAGAGTAGAGAGACCAGGGAGAGTCACCTTTACGTGTACCATGGAGGGGTATACATAGGGTTGTGGGCATGTGGACCTTGTCCTTGTCTTTGGTGGGCTTGTGGGCCTTGTCATGTGTGAATCTGGCCCCTATTTTCTGTTCTGCAACAGATGGTATGATTTCATGAAAATTCAACTGAAATTAATTTATGGAGTATAAATTAGTTCGATTGGCAATTGTTTTCATTCGTATTAAAAAAAATTTCCAAGCATAGGATATCATTTGATAAACAAATTAAATTCAATAATGGTAAGGAAATTCAATTGTTTTCTGATAAAGAGTTGGGTCCAAACAAGTTTGTTCCAAATAAGGTAAAAAAAAAAAAAAAAATCAAGTACTTGTGGTTGATGAACAATCCTTTGTAGCTAATTTGTGCATTATATTTCGCAGGAATATCAGCGAAGTTAATCATTTCAGGTGTGTTATACTTGTACCTATCCATACATAACAAACTTTACAAATTTAACTCAAATTAATGAAGTTGACAACAGATTAATTCTCTTTTATGCGTATTGCAGGCGTAACTTCATTGCTTCTAGTACTCCTACTTGCAACAGTATTTCTTTTCCTTAAAACTCAAAAGGAGAAGGAAAATCAAGCAAGGATAGAGAAATTTTTGCAAGATTATGAAGCTCTTACACTCACAAGATACTCATACTGGGATCTGAAAAAAATTACAGATCAATTCAAAGTGAAGTTGGGCCAAGGAGCATATGGAGAAGTGTTCAAAGGAAAAATTTCCAATGATATCCTTGTGGCTGTGAAGATACTAAAGAATTCAATTGGAAATGGGGATGAATTCATTAATGAAGTTGCAACACTTGGTACAATCCACCATGTTAATGTGGTTCGCCTCGTCGGCTTCTGTGCTGAAGGATTCTATAGAGCTTTTGTTTATGAATTCTTACCGAATGACTTACTGGAGAAGTTCATATTTTCTAATAATAACCGAAACTCCCTCGGCTGGAAGCAACTGCAAGATATAGCTCTCGGCATTGCTAAAGGAATCGAGTATCTCCATCAAGGTTGTGATCAGCGAATCCTACATTTCGATATCAAACCTCACAATATCTTGCTCGATGAGAATTTCACTCCGAAAATTGCTGATTTTGGGTTGTCAAAGCTGTGCTCCAAGGATAAAAGTGTTATATCTATGACGAATGCTCGAGGGACAATGGGATATATAGCACCAGAAGTGTTTTCTAGGAATTTCGGGAATGTATCTTGTAAGTCCGATGTTTATAGCTATGGAATGTTGTTGCTAGAAATGGTTGGAGGAAGGAAGAGCATAAGCGGTAATAACGAATTAGAGCAAAGTAACCAAGTATCCTTCCTGGAATGGATATACAATCATTTGGAAAGAGGGGAAGAGTTACGAATCCGAATTGTAGAAGAAGGTGATGCTCAAATCGCAAGGAAACTGACGCTTGTAGGATTAAGATGTATTCAATGGTACCCGGTGGACCGTCCGTCAATGACAATTGTTGTTCAAATGTTGGAGGGAGAAGGAAATGATTTAGAAATGCCTCCTCATCCTTTTGCCTCTAATTATGGTCTTAGGAATATGAATGAAAATGGTATTGCTCCTCCCAGACAAATTCATTCAGAGTTAGAAGTCATCTCCGAAATAGAGTGACTATTGAAAGCTGTTCAATTAACACAATCGCATTCTAATCACATATGACTTGGTCTTAATATTTTATTGACTATTGAAAGTTTTGTTGAATTATTAATTTTTTTAGTCTTCTTGGATTTTCAATGTAAATTAATTATACTCTACTTCTAAAAGTTATGAATCATACAAGTATGCCTATCGAAAATTATCCATACTAGTAACTTGACGAAATTTTACCAACAATCAATAAAATTTAAATCTTGTATGTTCATGATTTCTAAAATTTAATTATGTCAATAAAGTCACTTACTTTCAGTTCTATTGCTAATAAAAATATTTTTTCCCTAAACCGTCTCAATATGGCTCCGACATTATGAGTAACAAGACAACATCAAGTCAAACATACCAGTACAATGCCACATCAGCTCCAATCAATAAAAAAAAACTAATATATGTCACCGATATAACATCCAGAAGTACAACAATATACAAAACAAAATAAAATAAAACATGAAATTCAAAATTGGTTGAAGCTAACATATGATGTCGCGTTGGCATGTTAGAGTTGATATTGATTTGTCATGTTATTATTTTGGCATCATATTTCGATGGATTAGGGTAAGAGTGACTTTATTGATATCAAAATGAAAGTTTAGCGACCTTTATTAACCCAAATTAAATTTTAGTGACCAAGAACGCATAAATTTCAGACTCCAATCACCGTCGATACAATTTACCCAAAGTAATTGAATAGTATAATGAATAATATTATAATAGGAAGAATTCCTAAGAATAAAATATGATCTACATCTACAAAACAGAGCTTGTGAATAATGTTGACATCTCTTACATAAACACTTCGATGTCAAAATTTTTGTGAGAATTTTTAGTAGAGATTTACATATGTTGCTAAAAAATGTAATGAGCTTTATATATTGAGTCACGATTAGAGCCCAAATCTAAATTTGTTGAAAATTCTAGAATCTTGCGACGTGGACACATTTTCCAAGCAAAGAAACTTACATAATGGATGACTTAGTACATATTTGGTCCCTTCTTTAATTAATACATACTCAGCTCTTTCAACTGTTTTAAAAACAATAAATGATTCTCTGAACTTTAAACATAACTAACTTATATCCTAAACTTACTTAAAATGATAATTTGATCTTCCTAAATTTATTTAAAATGATTGATTGACTCTTAAGTTTATATAAAATGACTGATTGATTCATAAGTCTTGTGTATCCAATAATTGTTTAACATTTTTTCTCTCCGTCACGTTAGGATATAGAGAGTCAATTTGTCACATTAACCGAGTTAAGGGGCAAATAGATCGTCTTAAAAGTTAGAGGGGTCATTAGGAATTTGTGAAAAAATTAGAGGATTGGGTATGTATTCAGACTTAATAGACACTCTTCTTGAATAGGTGTTACAGTTATTTCTTAACATGGTTTAATTGGAAAACTTTTAGAGTCCTTCTGTTAAATCACATCATTCGTACACCAAGCCAATAAAATCATATCACATAAATTATTTTAAAGTCTAGAGTTTATAAATTAAGGTGTAAAATTGTTTTTAAATAATACTATTAACTAATTAATGAATTAATTACATAGTTTTATTTTTCTATTATTTCAATTGTGAATTGTCATAGATTTATTGACCAACGCATAAACAATATGGTGTAATAGACACATCATAAGATATCTTGTTTTTATTAGAGGGAATCAAATCACTTTTTCTCCATTAGAATAAGCTATATTATCTAGAGTTAATTTCCCTTAAATCTTTCAACTCAATCAATTAATTTATCAACACTAAATTAAAACAATCGAACAATCACTTTAGAACAACTAATTTTGAACTTATAAACCCAAAATTAACTAAAGTAATAAATTTGTCAATCATAAATCTCTAATTTATCGGTCAATTATCTGATTTTCAAAATTGGTATTTATTCATGCATTTAAACCAATTTTCAAAATTAACTTCTATTTCAATTTAATTGATGTGGATAATTTGTGCATTTTTAAGCCAATTTTTGATAAACCTGCAAATTGGATTTTTATAAGACCAAAGCTTTACAATTAATCCCCTAAATATTAAATCTTATGTGTATTCCACAATTGGACCTTTTTGGGGTGTGGGTTACTCGATGTAGGCTGTGCCAAAGCCTGGTGCATTGAGATATCCATGTTCTGCAAAGGGTTAAGGGTACTAGGTATGCCTAAACATCCAATTGGTGGTTTGACTTAACATGGGTAGTAAGACATATCCTGGCCCTAAGCACAGGTGAAGCCAAGTGCCAATTGGCCCACCCAACCAAGAGTCCCTTGGTGGAATTGAGCGGAGTCTCTACCTAAATAATTGTGGCTCAGGTGTCCAGGCTCAGCTTGACTAAGTCATAGTGAAATATGGATCTTGGTCACACTTTACCTTGCTACACTAACTTGATTTTTCTTGGGATTTCAATCAAATAAGTGGGAAAATTTTAAGATCTTTTATTTATCCATCCTACATTTCTTTTGTCTATAGATCTGAATGGCACAACCTCCAAATGGGCATTTTATACTGCGGTTCATTTTGGACAAAGAAAAGCTGAATCAATCAAACTTCCTTAACTGGTTTAGAAACCTGAGGATAGTCCTCAGGCAGGAGAGTCAGGAGTATGTGATTAATAAGGAAGCACCAAGGGAACCCACTAGGAAGCATGCCACGTAGGAGGCGATGGAAGAGTATGACCTATACGGGAGGGAATTCAGGAATGTGACCTGCATTATGCTGGCAACCATGGTCTCTGAGCTGCAAAAGCAGTTCATGGAGATAGAGGCATTTGCCATCATAGATCAACTAAAGCAGATGTTCCAGGAACAAGCCCGTCAGGAGAGGTTCGTACTAATAAAGGCCTTTAACCAATGCAGGATGGCACAAGGCACTTCTGTGAGCACCCATGTGCTCAAGATGATATGGTACTTGGATACTCTATCACGTCTTGGTGTGCTAGTGCCATAGGAGCTAGCCATAGACACTATCGTAGGATTTCTGCTTGAGTCTTATGTTCCATTCATCCTGAACTATAACATGTCAGGGATGAATAAGACTGTTTCTAAGTTGCATGGGATGCTTAAAACTCCAGAACAGTCAATCAAGAAGACTTCTATAGTTCTGATGGTGAGCAAGGGGAACTACCCTATTGCTAAGGGAAAGGGTAAGAGAAAGGCTAAACCCAAGGCAAAGCCTAAGGGTAAAAAGTCTATTCATCCGTCCCAACCCCATCCCTCAGCTGAGGATATTTGCTTCCACTGCAAGTTACCTGGGCACTAGAAGAGGACCTTTCCTCAATTGTTGGAAGACTAAAGGAAGAACAAGGTTGGTTCTTCCATATCAGGTATTTATGTATGTGACATAAACTTCACTATTTTAACATCATAGGTACTGCATACTGGATGTGATTCTTACATTTGTTGTAATGTGCAGGGACTAAGAAATAAGAGGGTGCTGGGATCTAGTAAGGTGGACCTTCATGTTGGCAATGGGGCTAAGGTTACAGCCATTGAAGCAGAAGAGTGTCATCTGGAGATGCCCTCAGGATTGGTTCTGAAATTGACGAATGTTTATTTTGTACCTGCTATGTGTAGAAACTTTTTTTTTCTTGTTTGGATTTTGAAGGATACAATTTTAACATTGGATGTAATAAAACTAGTATCTTTTATAGTGACATTTTTTATGGCTAAGGGCTTTTAAATAATGGTCTTTATATCCTTGATCTGTCTAAACCTAATCTAATTTACAACATAAATACTAAAAGGATAAACCCAAATGAGTTGAATCCTGCATATTTCTAGTACTATTGTTTGGATCACATAAATGAGAAACGCATAACTAGGCTCCACCAAAATGGAATACTAGGCTCATTTGACTTAGAGTCTTATGGAACATGGGAGTCTTGTCTACATGGAAAAATGACTAAAAGCCCTTTTAACAAGTAACCTAAAAGGGCTTCAAACTTATTGGACCTGATATTCTCAAAGGTGTGGGGGGCCCATGAGTGTTGCTGCTGGAAATGGGTGTTTGTACTTATTACCTTTACAAATGACTTTAGTAGATATGGCTATGTCTACTTTATGAAGTATAAATACAAGGCCCTCGATAGGTTCATGGGCTTTAGGAATAAAGTACAAAACCAGTTAGGCAGAAATATCAAAGCCCTCCAGTCGAATCGGGGTGGTAAGTATATGAGCCTAGATTTTAACTTCTATTTGAGAGAGTATGGGATAGACCCTGAACTCACTCCTCTTGGAGCACCTTAATGGAATCAGGTGTCTAAAAGGAGGAATAGGACCCTGTTGAACATGGTCCGCTCAATGATGAGTCAAGCTGCTCTTCCAAAATCGTTCTGGTCCTATGTCTTAGAAACTAGAACTTTTATATTGAACCATACACCGAGTAAGGCAGTTGAAAAGACACCATATGAACTATAGAATGGCAAGATGCTAAACTTGTATTTTCTAAAGATTTGGGGATGTGAAGTCCATGTTAAGAAATTGAGTGTGGATAAATTATCCTCAAAGATTGACAAGTGCCTATTTTTGGGATTCCAAGAAAGATAGTGGGAGCAGTGTTGAGCTCAGGGAAGTTTAACAACCATAAATACCTGAAGAGGATAACTTGGGGATTAGGACAGGTGCTCAAGAAATTGAGCAGGTTGAACTAGTCATACAAGAGCCTATAAGGTCTGCTAGGATCTGTCAACAGCCTGAAAGATATGGTTTTCTTGTGGCTGAAGATAACACTCTTATGGTCCAGGAACATTAAGAGTCGTTAACCTACCAGGAGGCTATGGCTAGCCCCAACTCAGCTTAATAGCTTGGAGCCATAAAAGCTAAGATACAATCAATGTACAATAACCAAGTTTGGAACTTAGTTGATCCACCTCTAGGTGCTAAGGTAATTGGTTGCAAGTGGTGCTACAAGATAAAGGCCGACAACACCTTTAAGGGGAGGCTGGTTGTAAAAGGTTTCAAATAGGTCTATGGAATTGCCTATGATGAGACTTTGTCACCAGTTGCTATACTCAAATCCATTAGGATATTACTTACCATAGCTGCATGGTTTGACTATGAGATTTGGTAAATGGATGTCAAAACTGCTTTCCTTAATGGAAACCTTTAAAAGGATGCTTACATGGCTCATCCGGAGGGTTTTGTCGATTCAAAATATCATGAACAAGTATGCAAAATGCAAAGGTCCATTTATGGGCTCAAGCAGGCATCCTGTAGTTGGAACTTTTGTTTTGATAAAGTTATAAAGGAATATGGCTTTATTAAGAACGAAGATGAGCCTTGTGTGTACAAGAGGATCAGTGGGAGCATGATTACATTCTTAGTCTTATACTTCGATGACATCCTACTCATTAGAAATAATTTCACATCACTACAAGGTGTAAAGCAGTAGTTGTGTAAATGTTTCACAATGAAGGACTTAGGGGAAGCTAAAACGATACTGGGTATCAGGCTGTATAGGGATAAATCACTTCAGCTTCTGCGCCTAAGTCAGGAAAAGTACATAGACAAAGTCATTGCTAGGTTCAACATGACCAATGCTAAGAGGGGTCTCTTACCAATGCGTCATAGGTTGATCCTGAGCAAGAAGGACTGTCCTTCTAGTAAGGAAGAGAGGGGACGCATAGATGGGATTCCATATACATTAGCTATTGGATCCATCATATATGCTATATTATGTACTAGACCTGATGTCTCCCATTCATTGAGTATGAGTAGCCGGTACCAATAGGATTCAGGTGAATCTATTGGATAACATGTTGGGATTTGTCATCGGAAATCACCCGATTAAAGCGGAAGAACGCGATAATTTCCTCAAATCCGTGCCCAGGAGCAATTGAGATGGAAATTGGAAAAACAAAAATTTAATCACAAGAGATAAATCTCTTACCCAGAATATCTCTACAAGAGATGGATGCAGACTGCAGGAATCAACTTGGAATCCCTCCTCGTTCACGTACACGAACGCCTAACGAACACCACCCGTGCTAGCATCGGAAAATCACAAACTTTGGAGAGGGGGCTAGGGTTGAATTTCGGCTACCACACTTGTGTTAGTGGTGGCCGAAATTCCTAGGGTTATTAAACCCTAGGTTGGCCGAAATTCCTAAGGGAATTTTGGCCCAACTTAGCTCTTTCATTTGTGTGGGCTTCCTTCTTTTAATTCAGGCCCAAACCTATTTTAATCAGTCTGGTTTAAATTAATTTCAAGCCCAATTTTAATTTACCCATCTATTTAATATATTACACCAAGTAACATATTATTTACATTTAAATTAAAATTAGTTTGACCAATTAATTTAATCCATCAAATTAAAATTAAGTCTTCATAAAATAAATTCATATGTAAACCTATACATATGAATATTTCCACCTGGGAAATAATCTCATAATTAATCCAATTAATTATGAAGAGCCAATCAAATATTAATTTTATTATTATGATCAATCCAATTGATCTTTATAATAGAATTAATATATACCTCTCTCTCTAGAGTGTATACTCCAAGTATACATGTGATTCCTTAAGTCAGTGTTCAGTCACTCAATGTGTACGATCCCGTGGGCCCATCTTTATGTTGGCAGTGGGCCTGTGGCCCACAGACTGCAGTTGGGCTCTAGCAAGCCACTGCGGCCCCCAATTAAGATGGAGATGGCAGTCTAACTGTAATCATAACCCTGTAGTTTGAACTTGTACATCCCATGTCATTGATATCGGGGTCCAATACAGAGGCATGGATTGATCACCCTCTTTTGTGTTTGGACATTTACTTGATCCCGAATGTACTAATGCTCACAAATAAGTTCCAACTTGTTTGGGTGTGGCACACTCTTATCAGTCACATTCATCAAGAGGCCGGTGATATCTTCTCAGTGGACTACTGAGTGACAAATCCCTTCTGCATATCCATAGCATTGACATGCTAAGTGACATACCCGAAAGTACCCATATTTGGCACCCTATTACAGGCCTTTTAGGCGTACCCCTAAGTATGCGACCTCACATGTAACACCATCATATGGTCAGGTCAAAGGATCCATACAAGTACTACACGAGAATCACTTGTGATACTATACCATGTGGATTTCTCGTTTAGTGGATCTATCCAGTACCATGCCCTTTTTACATGTACCCATTAACTTGGTTGACATCCCATGTCCAATGATCAGTAAGACACCGCCATACAACCAGGTTAATGATAGTCTCCTGTTCCATTCATTCCCATGACTGGAACAGACTACGGATCTATTTATGGTCATATCGTTTTCCCTATCCATGGTCTTACTGCCAAGTGCATGACACTTGTCATCATGGATATGGATATGTCCATTGGATACTTCATTTAATATATTGCATAAGATAAATATAATAAATGAATTGGTGCCTTTATTAATAACACAAATGAGTATAATACATAAATCCAATAAATGTATTATACAAATACAAGGACAAATGCCTCGGGACTAGGGCATATCGAACAATCTCCCACTTGCACTAGTTCCAACTAGGCGTGGGCCTAATCCCTGTAGACCTAGTATAACCCTCGTGCTTGGGCTGAGTCAGCGCCTTAGTCAACGGATCTGCGACATTATCCTCGGTGTCCACTCTGTGTAATGCAATGTCACCTCTCTCTGCGATTTCTCATATGAGGTGAAACTTTCTGAGCACGTGCTTTTGTGTTCTTGTGTGATCGGGGCTCCTTAGCTTGTGCAACGGCCCCATTGTTGTCACAGAAGATATCAACTGGGTCTTGGACAGTTGGTACTACTCCCAACTCAGTGATAAACTTCCTTATCCATACAGCTTCCTTTGCTGCATCACACGCCGTAATGTACTCAGCTTCTGTTATAGAGTCTGCGATGGTTGGCTGCTTTAAGCTCCTCCAGCTTACAGCACCACCATTTAGCAAAAACACATACCCAGACTGTGACTGGTACTCATCCTGGTTGGTCTGGAAGCTTGCATCAGTGTACCCAGTAACTGATAGTACTTCCTGACCTCCATACACTAAGAAGTTATCCTTAGTCTGGTTAAGGTACTTGAGGATTGCCTTGACAGCCTTCCAGTGATCCTCCCCGGGATCCTGCTGGTACCGGCTCGTCATACTTAGTGCAAAGGTGACATCAGGCCTCGTACATGCAATGGAGTACATGATTGATCCTATAGCCGAAGCATATGGAACAATTTCATGTTCTCCCTGTCCTCCCTTATCTTAGGATAGTTCTTCTTACTAAGTTTCAGCCTATGGCCCATTGGCAAGAAGCCTTTCTTAGCCCAGTCTATGCTGAACCTTTTCAGAACTTTGTCTATGTATGATGCCTGACTTAGGCCCAGAAGCCGGTTTGATCTATCTCTATAGATCTTGATCCCTAGGATCATCTCGGCTTCGCCTAAGTCCTTCATTGTGAAGCACTTACTTAACCACTGCTTGACCCCTTGCAGTGTAGGTATGTCGTTCCAATGAGTAGGATATCGTCTACGTAAAGTACCAAGAATGTGACAATTCTCCCACTAATCCTCTTATACACACAAGGCTCATCTTGATTCTGTATGAAGCCATATTCCTTTATAGCTTCATTGAATCTAAGATTCCAACTTCGGGAAGCTTGCTTCAGTCCATAAATTTTGAAGTTTGCATACCCTTCCCAGATACTTTGGATCGACAAAACCCTCAGGTTGTGTCATATACACATCCTCGAGTAGCTTTCCATTGAGGAAAGTGGTTTTGACATCCATCTGCCATACCTAATAGTCATACCATGCGGTTATGGCCAGTAGTATCCTGATGGATTTGAGCATGGCTACTAGTGAGAAAGTTTCATCATAGTCTATTCCATGGACTTGTCTGAAACCTTTTTCAACCAGACGCCCCTTGAAGGTATTATCAGATTTTAGCTTGTACCACCACTTGCAACCTATTACCTTAGCACCCGGAGGTGGATCAACCAATTTCCAAAGTTGGTTATCGTACATAGATTGCATTTCTGCCTCCATGGCTTTGCGCCAATTTGCAGACTGTGGGCTTGCCATAGCCTCCTGGTAGGTTTTGGGTTCTTCCTCATCCTAGATGAGAAGAGTTTGATCATCGATGACGAGGAAACCATACCTCTCTGGTTTCCAACGATCCCTACCAGACCTTCTAGGTCCTTGTGTGGCCTGGGTCGGTGCTTCCTCCTGTGGAAGCTCCACCTAGGCCTCCGAGTTATCCTCTTCAGGAGCTTGTGGACCTTGAACTTCCCTGAGTTCAATATTGCTCCCACTATCTTTCTTGGAAAGGAACTCCTTTTCTAGAAAGACTCCCTTTCTTGCCACGAACACCTTATTCTCGGCGGGGTTGTAGAAGTAATACCATTTGGTTTCCCTAGGGTAGCCCATAAACAGGCATTTATTGGTTTTGGGCTCCAGCTTGCCACTAGTCAATCTCTTGACATGTGCTTTACATCCCCAAATCCTTAGGAAAGACACATTGGGCTCCCTGCCCGTCCATATCTGATATGGGGTCTTTTCAACTGCCTTAGTCGGAGTATTATTTAAGATGAGAGCTGCTGTCTCGAGGACGTGTCCCCAGAAACTAATTGGGAGAGAGGCTTGACTCATCATTAAGCGGACCATGTCCAACAGGGTCCTATTCCTCCGTTCGGACACCCCATTCCATTGTGGTGTTCCGGGAGGAGTGAGTTGTGGAACTATTCCATGCTCTCTCAAATATGAGTCAAACTCTAGGCTCATATACTCACCTCCTCGGTCCAACCGAAGGGTTTTGATATTTTTGCCTTGCTGGTTCTGTACCTCGTTCCTGAATTCTTTGAACCTATTAAGGGTCTCGGACTTGTGTTTCATCAGATAGACATAGCCATATCTGCTGAAATCATCCGTGAACGTGACAAAGTACAGGTGTCCACCTCTGGTCGCTGCGCTCATGGGTCCATATACATCTGAATGTATTAGGTCCAATAAGCCAGTGGCCCTTTCAGCCTTCTTGCTAAAAGGTGTCTTAGTCATCTTGCCTTATAAACATGACTCGCATGTATCAATTAACTCCAAGTCAAATGACCCTAAGACTCCAGCTTTGTGAAGCCTAGCTATGCGTTTCTCATTTATGTGGCCAAGACGACAATGCCATAGGTAGACAGGATTAAGTTTGTTAGGCTTAACCTTTTTAGTGTTTATATTATAGACATGATTGGTTTCATTTAAGTCCATGATATATAGGCCATTATTTAATAGAGCATCTCCATAAAATAATCCCTCTCTAGATAAAGAAATTATATCATTAGAAATAGTAAAACGAAATCCAGAAATATCCAACATTGATACCGAAATAATATTCCTGCACATAGTAGGTACAAAATAATAATGTTCTAAAATTAAAACCAATCCGCTGGGCATCACAAGGTGATATTCGCCGATCTCTATGGCAGCAACCCTTGCTCCATTTCCGACCCACAAGTCCACCTCTCCCGACCCTAGTGACCTTATATTCTTAAGTCCCTGCACATTGCAACAAATGTGAGAACCACATCTAGTATCCAATACCCAGGATGTTGACACAGTAAGGTTAATGTCTATAACATAAATACCTGAAGAGGACGCACCCTGGCCCCTTCTTTGCTCTCCCATCAGCTTGGGACACGATCTCTTCCAATGGCCTGTCTGTCTGCACCTGAAAGAAACATCCTCAGGATTTGCCTTCTGCTAGGCCTTGGGCTGGGCTTTGGCCTTTTTAGCCTTGGCCTTCTTCTTGGCCTTGCCCTTTGCAAGAGGAGGGTTCCCCTTGTTGACCAGCAGCACCAGCGGACTCTTCTTGATCGACTGTTCCGTGAGCTTGAGCATTGCATGCAGCTCGGTAACAGTGCAGTTCATCCCTTGCATGTTATAGTTCAGGATGATCTGATCATAAGAATCCGGTAAGGATGCAAGGATTGTGTCCACTGCCAACTCCTGAGAGATGGGCTATCTGAGACGGGCCAAAATGTCCAAATAGCCCTAAGCACGTGTGCGCTCACAGATGTCCCAGCCCCCATCTTACAGGAGTGGAATGCCTTATTGGTCACGTACCTTTCCTGACGAGCTTGCTCCTGAAACATCTCATTGAGAGTTGTTATCATAGCATAGGCTTGATGGTCCATAAAATGTTTTTGCAGTTCAGGGACCATACAAGCCAACATAAGGCATGTCACATCCCTATTATCCTTGACATGCACCTCGTATTCCTCCAGCTGGGCAGCCGGTGGATTACGTCTTTGAGGCGCAGCCTGTACAGGCCTCTCCAGTACATACTCTTTAGACTCCTGTCTTAGAACTATTCTTAAGCTCCTAGACCAGTCCAAAAAGTTAGGATCAGAAAGCTTGTCCCTTTCAAGAATTGATCGCAGTGATAATGAGTTGTTATTTGCCATTTAGAGTTTCTACACAAAAAAACATTTAGAGTGTTAATAAAGGTCTTTGCTTTGTTATTCCCATATAAATTTAATAATGAATCAAGTTATTAATTAAACCGAGTTGTTGGGCTCATGGGCCGAGATCCATATTTCATTAAGATATAGCCAGACGAGGCCCTGGTACAACTATACCCTAATTATTTAGGTAGGAACGCCGTCCAATCCCAACCTAGGGACTCTCGGTTTGATGGGCTTATTGGCACTTACCCATCTGTGCTTAGGGCCAGGAGAATCCTACTACCCATGCTAAGTCAAAACCTCCATTCAAGTGTTAGAGTATCCCATACCCTAACCCAATACAAAATGACGATATTCCAGTGTATCCTGCGAGGGCAAGGTCTACAACTGGCCTATCCCCACTTCGAGCTGGTTTTGAATAAGGGAAGCACTTTTAAACGACTTAGTAATTTCATTTGGTTATTAGATTCATTTAATAACGACGTACATACATAAGGCGGGTGAAATTGCTGTTGGATCATACATTCACACATGCAAATAAATATAAAGCATAATTAAATAAATAAGTAAAATGGACTGCTATGGGCCTATATTACATCTTAATATTATTCTTGTAAACCTATACTAAAATACAATATCAGGTGGGCCTCCATCTTCTTCCTTCTGGGCTTGCACCTCCACTTGGGCTCACCACTCCATGGGCTTCTTTTTTACAAATTTTATATACGTAAATAAAATAAAATTACATTAAAAAAAAAAAAAAACGACACACAAGCCGTATTTAACCAAAAGAAAATACAACCCATCTTGAATAAGGCCCAATAGCATCCAATCATATAAAATATTTAATCATCTATATGCATCCAATACATATAATTCATAAGCATGTTATAATGCATGATTTAAGCCCATTTCAATTATGTCCAAGCCATTATTTTGAAATCGCCAATTTTGGCCTACCATGGTTCTAACCCTTAACGGGCTTTGGGCCTCCAGCCCAGGCAGTCTAACTGCTCCCACTGGAATTGGGAAACCATGGGTCCAATGCAGCCGTCCAAGTAATTGTGCCAAAATTACCCAAACCAATTTCAATTAACCATATTACTTTCCAAAATTAATATCACATGAATAAAATTAAATTTTATTCAAGAAACCATACGCATTTAAATTACAGAAATTTAAACACACGAATTTTAAAACCAATTAAAATTTCAAAACTAGGCCCCGGACCCAAGACCCGCCAAATCCAAAAAACACAGGGCCCGGCCCGCTGCAGCTAGGGACAGCAGCAGCCTGCTGCTCCGGCAGCAGCGGCTGTTGCTGGAACCAACGGCCGCTCCTGCTGCGTGCGGCGGCCGCCGGCGGCGATTTCGTCGCCGGCAGCCCCCGTACCCCGGGAATAGCCGGATTTTTTTTTTAATTTTAAACAGAAAAATTTAAAATATATATATATATATATATATATATATATTATGGCATCCAAGAACAAGAAATTCACCAAGAATTCCCAAACATACAATTAAATTAAACAAACATAAACCTATATGCATATTCAATTTCAATTGTACAAAATCAAATTGGGGAAAAATCTTAAACCCAAACTAAGAACCCCAATAAAAAATCTCCAATTTTAAAACATGGGATTCAACCAATTTTAACAATTTCCATGGATCAAAAGCCTGCTCTGATACCACTGTTGGGATTTGTCACCGGAAATCACCCGATTAAAGCGGAAGAACGCGATAATTTCATCAAATCCGTGCCCAGGAGCAATTGAAATGGAAATTGGAAAAACAAAAATTTAATCACAAGAGATAAATCTCTTACCCGGAATATCTCTACAAGAGATGGATGCAGACTACAGGAATCAACTTAGAATCCCTCCTCATTCACGTACACGAACGCCTAACGAACACCACCGGTGCTAGCGTCGGGAAATCACAAACTTTGGAGAGGGGGCTAGGGTTGAATTTCGGCTACCACACTTGTGTTAGTGGTGGCCGAAATTCCTAGGGTTATTAAACCCTAGGTTGGCCGAAATTCCTAATTGAATTTTGGCCCAACTTAGCTCTTTCATTTGTGTGGGCTTCTTTCTTTTAATTCAGGCCCAAACCTATTTTAATCAGTATGGTTTAAATTAATTTCAAGCCCAATTTTAATTTACCCATCTATTTAATATATTACACCAAGTAACATATTATTTACATTTAAATTAAAATTAGTTTGACCAATTAATTTAATCCATCAAATTAAAATTAAGTCTTCACAAAATAAATTCATATGTAAACCTATACATATGAATATTTCCACCTGGAAAATAATCTCATAATTAATCCAATTAATTATGAAGAGCCAATCAAATATTAATTTTATTATTATGATTAATCCAATTGATCTTTATAATAGAATTAATATATACCTCTCTCTAGAGTGTATACTCCAAGTATACATGTGATTCCTTAAGTCAGTGTTCAGTCGCTCAATGTGTACGATCCCGTGGGCCCATCTTTATGTTGGCAGTGGGCCTGTGGCCCACAGACTGCAGTTAGGCTCTAGCAAGCCATTGCAGCCCCCAATTAAGATGGAGATGGCAGTCTAACTGTAATCATAACCCTATAGTTTGAACTTGTACATCCCATGTCATTGATATTGGGGTCCAACACAGAGGCATGGATTGATCACCCTCTTTTGTGTTCGGACATTTACTTGCTCCCGAATGTACTGATACTCACAAGCAAGTTCCAACTTGTTTGGGTATGGCCACACTCTTATCAGTCAAATTCATCAAGAGGCTGGTGATATCTTCTCAGTGGACTACTGAGTGATAAATCCCTTCTGCATATCCATAGCATTGACATGCTAAGTGACATACCCGAAAGTACCCATACTTGGCACCCTATTATAGGCCCTTTAAGCGTACCCCTAAGTATGCGACCTCACATGTAACACCATCATATGGTCAGGTAAAAGGATCCATACAAGTACTACACGAGAATCACTTGCGATACTATACCATATGGATTTCTCGTTTAGTGGATCTATCCAGTACCATGCTCTTTTTACATGTACCCATTAACTTGGTTGACATCCCATATCTAATGACCGGTAAAACACCGCCATACAACCAGGTTAATGATAGTCTCCCTTCCATTCATTCCCATGACTGGAATAGACTACTGATCTATTTATGGTCATATCGTTTTCCCTATCCATGGTCTTACTGCCAAGTGCATGACACTTGTCATCATGGATATGGATATGTCCATTGGATACTTCATTTAATATATTGCACAAGATAAATATAATAAATGAATTGGTGCCTTTATTAATAACACAAATGAGTATAATACATAAATCCAATAAATGTATAATACAAATACAAGGACCAATGCCTCGGGACTAGGGCATATCCAACACAACAGTCAAAGTAATCCTAAAGTACCTGAAAAGGACTAAGGATAGCATTGTAGTGCATAGTGGTTAAGAAAGACTTGTAGCCAGTGGTTACATAGATGCAAGTTTTCAGACAAATGTGGATGATTATAGATCACAGTCGGGGTTTATATTCATGTTGAATGGAGGTGCTATCTGCTGGAAGAGCTCTAAGCAAGAAACAGTTGCCGAATCTACTATAGAAGCTGAGTATATTGTTGCCTCAGAAGCTACCAAGGAAGCTGTTTGGATTAGAAAGTTTATCACTGACTTAGAAGTTGTTCCCTCAGTTTTAGACCCGGTTAACCTCTTTTGTGACAACAACAGGGCTATTGCACAAGCTAAAGAAGCCTAAGTGACACCAGAAATCCAAACACATACTCAGAAGATTCCATCTGATTCCAGAGATAGTCGACGGAGGGGATGTTAAAATATGTAGGGTTGGGTCTGATGATAACATTATAGATCCCTTGACCAAACAGTTAGCTCAGTCTAAGTTTGAGGGTCATGTGATATCTATGGGGGTTAGACCACTGCACTGCTAGAACTACTGCAAGTGGGAGATTGTTAGTGTGTGTCCTAGTCCTTTTGACAATGTAATCGGATTTTGATAACTAATAAAAGGCATTAATCTGTTTTATTAATTTCTTGTGCAATTAATAGTTATAGAGTATCTATTAGTTAAGTCATACTCTTCTTTGTTAGGAGCATTTCCTAGCAGTAATACTGAGAGTAGGATAAACACTTAACTATAGATATCCCTAGTTTTTTATATCATGGGCATAATACTAACCAAAGACTAGCATGATCTTTGATTTTATGGTTGTGTCCTACCGACCATTAGACATAGATTGTCAATCAAAGAGATGGGTACATGTTGGGTTACATGGTACTAGATTGATCTACTCAAAGCATTAAACTTGACCCCCATAAGATAAGTGAATCTCTGGTAGCACTTATATTGGATCTTTAGACCTGATGTTGCTATGGACTTAGGGATGATCTCACATACTTTGACATATGCCTAACCGGCTCGTGACAAAGTGGCAAGTATGGATATGATTGGGCATGTCAATGAATACCTAAGGTGTCATGAGCAAGGTAAAGGGAAA
Source organism: Euphorbia tirucalli (assembly GCA_039660915.1). Lineage (NCBI taxonomy): Eukaryota > Viridiplantae > Streptophyta > Magnoliopsida > Malpighiales > Euphorbiaceae > Euphorbia > Euphorbia tirucalli. The sequence goes on from CM077639.1 coordinate 24,010,711, forward strand.
TACCAATCTCTTAAATAAGATCATGATATTATCTGCCACTTGATGACTGAGACTGAGAAGTGTTTGGCCAAACCCAATACTTAATTACTAGGTGATTAAGTGATTGAGTTCATTAGTCTACTTGGTATCAAGAAATGTACTTGCAGCCATAGGAGATTACTTAGTCATGGTACTAGCAGTATAAAGATATCCATAGGCATGGGGTGTATAAGAAAAATGGTACAGGGTATATATATCCAAAATATATATTCATCTTAATTGGGGGCTATAATGGTTTGCTAGAACCCATCTATAGTCTATGGGCCCAAAGGTTTGAAATCCACTACCAACATAAAGATGAACCTACCAGGTCGCACATATAGGATCAAGATCGGATGCTTAGGACATTAATATATTGGATATATATTTAATGAAAGGACCAATTGTTATATTTATATTGATTTAATTATTGCATGGTGTAATTAATAAATTAATTAAAATGTAACTGGTCAAAATTGAATTTTGACATTTATAGCATTTAATTATATTTATGTGAAATAAATTATTGTTTGGTATAATAAATAATTTAATTAGAATGTAATTCGTCAAAATTGGATTTTGATATCACAGGGAATTAAATTATATTTAGGTTAATTTATGTTATTGCATAGTGCAATAAATAAATTAAGACTAAAATATAATTATATTGAACTTGGATTTTGACATAAGCAAATATGTATATATTATAAGGTTGATGAATATTTAATTGAATTAGATTTAAACTAATTAACCCAGAATATAAATAGCACTATTTTCTTCAATTCCCTAAGCCTACGTCAGACTAAAAATACACTGCTTCTCCTTCCCATAGACTGAAGAATTTAGCCAACAATATTCTATAGGGTTCGGCCATTTTCTTGCTCTCTGTTCAGTGCTAGTACGCTCGTCCAATCACTTGAGGTATTCGTGTGTGAAGGTAGAGATTTCCTGCTTGGAAATTTATAGTAAAAGCTTCATCCCAGGTAAAATTTATGATTGCTTTCTAGTTGAGTCATTTCTTCCCGATCTGAATGGGTTCTTGAGCCGGATTTGAGTGCAAAACAACTGCTTCCACTGATAAAAATTTTCTTTTCTACGGTAAAAATCCCTCCAGTATTTGGATGCAAAAGGCGTCAAATGCCCAATAAGACAAGTCTAGTAGCAGACTTGAGTATATCCCCAATAGCTAAGGGTGCGCTACACCTCCAAGCCTCTTGAATACAACCCTAGTTATAGATGGTTGAGGATGCAAGTTAATTGTCTCTGTTTCTCAAACACATCCGACATCTGGTGATTGAAGATGTTTTTTTTCTGATGAATCTTACTCTTTCCAAGTGAACGTGTGATTCCGATGAAATTTTATTTCCGGACCTTCCATTTAGAATAGGTTGATGCACAGTGATTCTTAATGATGAATTCATGGAATTTATTGATTTTTATTTAGTTTTATTTTAATTATAAAATCTCTATACCATAAAATATCTTTAAACTAGTTTGCCCACGTGCAATCAGATTCACAGTTAACAGGAACGAAAAAGGATAATAATCCAATTAGGGTGTTCAGAAGAAAATATTTCCTAAATAACCCACAGATAATTAAAAAATTTAGAATAACTAATATGCACTTCAAATTATCCTCATTAGCATCCCGTACGAAACTGTTACCTAGTTTATAGGATTAACATTATTTGTTTGTATACTACAAAAAAAAAAATAGAAGATGAGGATATTAATCAAATCCAACATTTTAAAAATTATATATATTAGAGATATGGTATAAAAATACCCTTAAGTTAGGACTCAAAGATGTATTGCAATTTTAACCTTTTAAATAATTAAAAACTTCCCCTAATATCATAAGAATGAATAAAAATGCCCTAATTAACGAAATGACTTAAATTTTCCACTATGGCGTCATATTAGGATTTACAGAGATAATTATATAATAAACGTGCACCACATGAAATATTAAATTTAAGTCATTTGACCAACTTAATTGTACAAATCAAATTCGATTTAATTCTTTAATATGCCATATGTAGCACATGTTTATTGAATAAACTACCCATGTAGATTCTGACGTGGTGTTTTAATAGAAAATTTTAAGGGCATTTTTGTTCCTTTCTCATAACGTTAGGAGTACTATAGTTCTATTTAAAAAGTCGAGGGTATAAAACAACTTTGCATTCGACATTAGGAGTATTTGTGTACCACATCCCAATATATTCTAACTCAAAAGTTTTGGAGATGTAATTTTGTTTTTTCTTTTACTATAGTGAAAACACTATAAACCGTATAACTAATGTATAGATTTCGTAAACAATATAAATAAACGGACTTACAATTTACAAGCAGCAAAAGATTATTTACGGAGCGAATTGACTAACACCACAAGCAGGATCGTTCTGGTTGTTTTTCCTACGTATGTACGAATACACAGAGTATAGGTTGTTTCCACGAATTCTTCCAACGATCGAAAGTAATATGTTTTCGTGTTTTTCTCTCTGAGACGTTTTCTTTTCTCTAGCGTTAATGAATCAGAGAAAAACTTCTATATTTATAGAGGAAATAACCAACTTCCATCCATTTATAGGATTAACCAAAATTACATATTTAGTCCATGTAATTTATCACAAATTACAGTTTAATCCTTGCAATTCCAAAATGTCATAGACGCACCTAAAAACAACATCTCCTACTCGCAGATGACAAGACACACTTTCATTGCGATTGAACACACATACTTCTTTCTATTCTCATTCAGCAAATTCGTGCGACCAGTCAACGTAACGGCTAGACCTTTGAAGTTCTCCCTCATCGTTCCACCTTTAGCTTAACGCGACTTCCCCCTAGTTTATTTTCCATGATCAATAGTTTTTGACTCACTTTCGATCTCACGAAAACATCCATACATACTGCATATCTTTTCCACGAAAAAGTATTAAGCTCGAGTGTTATATGATTAACAAGTGATATGTTACTGAAAATGTACTTCCTCTTTATAAATAACCTTCCACCATATATCCAATGTTTATCTAAAAGGTCCTTATATGTCGTTCATTGCTAACGCAGCCTGGTTTGGGGTTCCAATCAAGATAATCAATTACACATAGCCTTCTTCTTATTTACAAGAGTCCTTAAGGGTGATTTTGAAACTTATAGTTTCATTTAGGTCTCACATTAGGAAAGTTGAGATCAAATTTTCTTCTTTCCATCCCTTGATCAGCTTTTACACATATTACTAAAATATGCCACAGTGTTTATCCACTTAGGACGTATGTTTTATCAACACTATGCGAAAGCATTCAGTCTTTAAATGCAACTCATGCATTATTACCTTTAGTCCACATTTAAGCCTTTCACATGACAACTTTCGGCATAAACGAAATAATGATATTTCACATATCACATATAGAGTTTCTCACATCTCCATCTATATGTCTACCTATGAACACACCGCTCATAGTAAAAGATTCATTTATGTGAGTAGATGCATTTCGTCAACATACTGAACTATACTCAATAGCTTTATGTGTATCGCCTCAAATAGTGAATGAATTTGAACACAACAAAATAACTCACATTCTATTCCAATAGAATTTACCAAAGTTATTACAACAGTTCAAAAACAACATGTTCCTATAACTTACGAAGGCCAAATTCCAAAACGGGTTTACTAAAAACAGTTGGTGCTATTGGATTCGTTAACGAATCTATAATCATTTCTCTAGTTGGAACCTGCACTAAACTTATTTCACCCTGTGCTGCTTCGTCTTTAACAAAATGATATTTTATATCGATATGCTTACTCTTTCCATGCTAACAAGGGTTCTTGGAATAAGCTATCGATGCACTGCTATCAGAATAGATAGTAGTGCCTTTTCCTTTAGGCAATAGATCCAAAAGATCTATGAAGTGTTTTAACTAAACCGCTTCTTGTACTGCAGTTGTTGTAGCTACATATTCCGACTCCATAGTCGATAATGCCACTCAAGTTTGTTTCTTGCTACACTAAGAAATTGCTCCATTTCCTAGAGTGCAAATATACCTAGACGTGGACTTCCTCCCGTCTTTATCAGCTCCATAATCAGCATCTATGTATCCCTTTAACTGTAGATCTAGAGTGCAAATATACCCAGACGTGGACTTCCTCCCGTCTTTATCAGCTCCATAATCAGCATCTATGTATCCCTTTAACTGTAGATCATTTCCTTGATAACAAAGGGCATAATTTGAAGTCCCCTTCAAATATCTCAATATCCTTTTCACTGTTGCCTAATGCCTCAAACCTGGATTTGATTGATATCGACTTACGAGACCAACTGTAAAACCTATATCAGGTCATGCATAAATCATAGCATATATCAAGCTACCAATTGCACATCTATAAGGAATTCTCTCCATCTTTTTAGTATCTTCTAGAGTCGTAGGACACATATTTGCATTTAGTTGTGTACCTTTAGCAATAGGGGTTGGATCAGGATCACAGTTAGCCATACCAAACTGTTCTAAGATCTTATTGATATAATCTCTTAGATCAATCTCTTGATATTTTAACCCCAAGAATATAATTAGCTTCTCCTAGATCCTTCATCTCAAAGTTATAAGACAACCAATTCTTTACTTTCTTGAGTAAGGAAATGTCATTTCCTGCTAACAAAATATCGTCAACGTATAATGTTAGAATGACAAACTTTTCTCCGTTCTCATGCTTAATGTAGACACACGAGTCTGCATTAATCACCTTAAATTGCATTGATATAATCGCTTCATGGAAACAAAAATATTATTGTCTTGAAGACTGCTTAAGGCCATAAATTGATCTCTTCAACTTACAAACCTTGTGTTCTTGACCCTTGACAACAAAACCTTCAGGTTGAACCAAATAGATTTCTTCGTTCAGTTCACCATTTAAGAACACAATCTTTACATCCATTTGATGTAATTCAAGGTCTATACAGGCTACAAAAGCAAGTACTATTCTAATAGACGTGAAACAGATAACAGGTGAAAAAGTCTCCTGATAGTCAATTCCCTCCTTTTGTGTGAACCCCTTCGCAACCAACCGACTTTGAGTCTAGATAAGCTTCCCATCTGCTGATTGCTTAATAGTGTGTACCCACTTATTCCCAATGGCTTAAAGCCCTTTGGGTAGATCAATTAGTTCCCAAACTTTGTTGACCCTTATTAACTCCATCTCACTTTCCATCGCTTTTATCCATTCTTCCTTTGCTGGAGATGCCAATAACTATCTCATGTTAGTGGGAATGTCTTTAATTTGAGCTACAATTAAGAAAGCTTCGCTATCAATTAAACGACGGCATTGTGGAACATTTCCTCTCTTTGATCACCTGGGAGGTTCTGCTTCTTGATAAACAAATCTTATATATTCATCAAGACTTTGGGCAGAACTCCCACTAGGATCTATATCCATATTCATATTTGAATTTTGAACAAGATTCCCACTCAAATCAAGACCACTCAAGTCAAGGTCAGGATTACTCAAATCCGCTTGTGAAGGTTGAAAAACATCATTTTTCTCCCTTTCCCTTACATCTTCAACTTTATTCCTCCCACTCGGATCGAGTGATGCTGAAGTTTCAGACTCTTGAGTGTCAAAGAAAGTGAATTCCTTATCCTGCTCTCCCAGCTTAGGAAATGTATTCTCTAAGAATGTGACATCTCGTGACTCAAATTTTGTTATTTGACCATTTTCATTTTCTCCCACTAGAACATATCCTTTTGAGAGATAAGCATATCTTATGAAGATACCTTTCTTGCCTCTTGGGCCAAGCTTGCCATGCTTGCTAGATGTGTCGTGAACATAGGTAGCACATCCCCATGGTTGTAAATGGTTCAAATTAGGCTTGCGATTCTTCAATAATTCATAAGGCGTGGTTTTAAAAGACTTAGAAGGTACTCTATTGAGTATATATGTGGCAATCAACAATGCGTCTCCCCAAAAGAAATAGGCAAATTGGCTTCAAACATCATAGACCTCACTATCTCTAAGAGGGTTCGGTTTCTTCTTTCCGTAACTCCATTTTGTTGGGGAGTTCTCGGTATGGACAACTGATGTTCAATATCTTTCTTATAACATAAAACTTTAAATTCCTCAGAGAGGTACTCTTTTCCCCGATCAGTCCTTAAAGCTTTGATTTTCTTATCTAGTTGATTTTCAACCAGAGTCATAAATCGTTTGAAACATGCTAATGCTTCAGATTTATGTGTAATCAAACAAACATCACCATACCTCGTATAATCGTCTATGAATGTAATGAAATAATATGCACCATGCTTTGCCCTAACATTCATTGGGCCACAAATGTCAAAATGAATTAGTTGCAATGGTTGGTTAGCTCGAGTAGCTTTACCAAATGGTTTTCTTCTCATTTTTTCTTTTAAACAGTTCTCACAAGTTGGGAGATCTATGTTTGATAAATCAGCCAACAAACCTGCTTTAGCCAATCGTGCTAAACGATGCTGACCAATGTGACTAAGTCTCGCATGCCACATTTTTGAAATGTTAACATTATCCACGAACGAGTTAATTGTAAAAGAAAAACTATTATTACATATATAATTAGGATCCAAATCCATAACAATAAAACCATCCAACAAATGTCCACCACCAAAGTAGATATTGTTCATAAAAAGACTAAAACTGTTCATTTCAAAAGATAATATGAAACCTAAATTCATAAGGGCAGAAATAGATATCAAGTTCCTTCGAATTCCAGGAGCATAAAGGACATCTTCAAGAAACAGTGGTCGACCACCATTTAAGACCAGCTGGCAATAGCCAATCCCTAAGACTTCCTCTCTTGAGTTGTTTCCCACATATATCCACCTTGTTTCCCGTGGAACACTTCGGAACTTTACAAAGGAATCTCGATCCATTGTCACATGGTCTGTGGCTTTTGAGTCTAAAATCCACAAAGGATTCAGTTAGAAAAACAGAACTTGAAAAAAATTTATAACAATTATACAATTCGGTTACATTTACATTAGGAGCTTTGCAGTCTTTTGCAAAATGGCCCTTTTGTCTGCAATTATAACATTTCACCTTAGAAATGTTAACTTTCTTCTTGCCCTTCTTTTGAATTGGAACATTGCCTGCCATTCCCTTCGCCTTTCTCTTGAAGAACCTCTTGTTCTTCTTCTTGGACTTCGGACCAAAACTTGAACTAGCCATGTAAACTTCAGATTTCACACTAAGAGAAGCCAAACGGTCCTCTTCTAGCTCAAGATGATAAACTGCATCATCAAAGGTCTTAATGTCTTTGGCATGAGTGAGATGTAACTTTATATGCTTCTATCCATTTGGCAGAGAATGTATCATAGCTTAAACTTTTTACTCCTCGGTCAACTTATGACCAGCATCATGAAGCTCAGTTATCATGGTAGACATTTCCCTCAAATGCCTCTTCATTGTATGGTCAGTTCTTTTCTTATAAGTATCAAACTTGATACTTAAAGAATAGAGTTTTGTTATGGAAACACCTCCAAAATTCTCCTTAAGAGCGTCCCACAGTTCTTTTGTTGTGTTGTGTATGCGAAACCTCTTCGCGATGTCATCATCCATAGCACTAAGCATGATGAAGCAGGCAGAAGAGTTCTTCCTCTTCTATACTTAATAAGCCTCAAGGTCCCTCCCCGCTTGAGTGGTGTTACGCTCTTCCAGAGGATCTATAATCCTTTCTAGAGTGTCGAGAGCCTCTTGCTCCTTAATTATGTATTAAACTTTCATAGCCCAAACTTCATAATTGTCACCATTCAATCGAAGGTCTTTATTTACTTCAGCAACTATAGATTTCGAAGCAGCCATTAAAAACTATAAAGACAAAGAAGCCTAAACAAGTAAGCAATACACCATATTTATTATAAGATCATTTAAAACTAAAAATAGTGTTTGGTTCACTTAAAATTGAACACTATATGCAATGTACAGAGTCACTATTGGCTAATATAAACATTATTTTACGTTTAAATTTCTAAAAATAAATATTTGTATTTTAGTCTTGTTTTAGATTTCATTCTAATTTATTTAACATTATACTCTCTTATCTATAAAACTAATGAGTAGTATAATACTTAGTTATAGTCTCAAAATAAATAAATTAGAATAACTAAAAGAACTAACCAAAAATAGCAATGTTTAACAAATAAACATTTATTATACCATATTAAAAATCCAACATTAATAAAAAAATTACAATCACTTGAAAGAAAATATGTTCCAAGCACAAAGCCTTCAAAACCAAATTCAAAACGAAATCAGGAAGAAAAAAAAACAGAAGAGTGTTCTAAATTAGGAAACTGAAGAGCTCAATCTTCATCTCCAGAGTTTTCCATAGATCCAATCTAATACTCCACGCAGTGGTAATGTTCTGGAGTCATGGGATCATCCTCGACACTAGTGTCGATCTCTACCTCTTCCTCTTCATCCAACTCAACAATCTCAATCTCCTTAGAGGTGACTAGGATCATTGCTATGAACTTATAGTAGAGATCCATTGGCATGTTCTCAACACCCTCAAAAGCAGCATCTAGGCAGGGATGATGAACCAATCTATTACTCCTTAGTAACATGGTTCTAGGGTTATGAGCAAACTCAGCCAAATTCAATGCAAACACTTTGCATTCGTACTTGTACTCCCTCGCAGGAACTAGGCCTTCAATGGAATCCATCACTTCGTCAAAGACAGAGTTTTCACCATACCAGAATTTATCAAAATGTTTTTCATGAAAAGCCCTTTTTGTAAACTTTAACATTTTTAATTGATCAGTGCCAGAAGAAAAACCTCATTTCTAGACAAGCTCTTGGATCTTTTGGTTTAACTCATTAAACCTTTCCATCACTCCAACAATATAATCTTTCTCCAATGGACGATATCGTTTAGAGAAAAGTTTGTCTTCAATTTTTTGTATAATCCTCGCCTCCTCCTGAGACTGGATTTCCTTCGTCTTTTTCACAAAAGATGCCATTTCTATAACACATATAGAAATAACAAAAACTTGTCAATGATCAACAATAAACACTATATAAATACACTATAAATATACTGAAATTTTCTTGAAATTTTAAAACATAAATAAAGCATTTATACACAATAAATACTATTAAATTTAGCTTAGAAATTAATAAAAAAATACCCAATGGATTTCAAAAATGCATTAAAATATACCAAAAATTCAAGAAAAATACGTATTTTAATTCTGGAAAAAATTTGATGAAATTTGGATACTGGAAATGCCCCCACGCGCCATCACGCACCGCTGGAAGCTCCTGCCACGCGCCCTTCTAAGGTTGGCTGACTTATGTGCCACGTGGCGACAGGTGATTGGGTTGACGTGGCACATATGCCACGTGTCGTCACATGATTGGTCCTGGTGCTGACGTGGTTGATGATGTGTCATGTTGACAACCGCTCTGTCACGTGTCATCACCCCATTGGTCCACGTTGACACATATGTTGACACGTTGACGGTTTCTGTGGGAGTTAGACTTTGTCCACGTGGCGGCACGCGATTAAAGATTCCACCAGTTTGGCTTTTCAACGGTTGAAAACCATCCAACTATCGTGCACCACGTGTCCTATGATCCCCTTCCCCCTTAATTGCTCTGTGATGAATTCCAGACGCAGTGGTGGCACGTGTGCTCCACGCGCCACCTTCCGAGCCTCTGTTGGATGTGAAAATTGAGATTCCGACTTGATTTTTCATGCTGATTTCAGTGGTGTGCGTAGATTTTCAAAAATCTGACAAAATTTTTTGACACATTTATACTATTAGAGCATATATGGTATCATCTTGACATGGAAATCAACACAAATCCAAATCAAAGTTAACAAAAACATATTCTTTTCACAGATAACCAAAAATAAAAACTTGAACACATCAATCTTTGAACCTTTCATCTCTAATACCAATGAAAATACTATAAACCGTTAAACTAATGTACATATTTCCTAAACAATATAAATAAACAGACTTACATTACATGCAACAGAAGATTGATTACGGAGCGAATTGACTAACACCATAAGGCGAATCGTTCTGGTTGCCTTTCCTACGTATGTACGAATACACAGGGTACGGACTGTTTCCGCGAATTCTTCTGACGATCGAAAGTAATATGTTTTCGTGTTTTTCTCTTTGAGATGTTTTCTTTTCTCTTGCGTCAATGAATCGGAGAAAAACTTCTCTATTTATAGAGGAAATAACAAACTTCTCTATTTATAGAAGAAATAATCAACTTCCATTTTTTTATAGGATTAACCAAAATTATGCATTTAGTCCCTGTAATTTATCATAAATTACAATTTAGTCCTTGCCATTCCAAAATGTCATGAACGGACCTAAAACCAACATGTAGTATATATGAAGAAAACATATATATGTAACTAGAACTTAATATTTAAGGCCAAATATATAGATACTTGAACTTGTCCAAAAAGGCCTATTGCCCCTGAAATTTTAAAATGTCCTAATGCTCCCCTGAACTTTGAAAAAGTGACCCAGTTTGCCCCCCTTACTGCCACGTGTCACTCAATTATTGGTTGTCACATGTTTGGTTTTTCAAAGCAAACTCTGATTTTTATGTGACTTAGGAGACAAACTTGGCTAATTTTAAGAAATTCAGAGGGGCATTAGAACACTTTTATGAAGTTCAAGAGAACATTAGGACATTTTCAAAGTTTAGGGGAGCAGTAGGCGTTTTCGGCCAAATTCAGGGGGTATCTATATATTCAGCCAATATTTAAGGGGCTACATAGTACTTAGCATATCTCTAATTATCATCATTAACCTGAAAGCATACACCGCAAAATTCATCATATTATTACATTGAACCAAAAAAAAATGTCTAACTAATATATAAATATTTTTAAGACAGTTTGATTGCTAGTTGAAGATTTTTTTGAAATATATAAGACGTTTTATAACAACACAATAAAACCCTTTTTTATATTAAGTGATAAAATAAAACTTCATTAATCAGACAATAATAGTCAATTTTGTTAAATATGTTAGATCTATCGATGATATATGATTATATTTATGTATGTCATTTTTTTAAGATAATTAGAATATTACCAAGAGTTTCTTTTTGTAATAATAACAATAATAACAATAACAATCCAAGTTTAATTACTAATTTTGAAAATAATTGTAAACTTGAATTAGTATAGATTCTTGAATATAATAATTTAAATAATATAAAAAAATATCAAACATGGAAAATAAATAATTTACCAAATTACCATTAATGGATAAAAGTAATTTTTATGAAAATTTTAAAAAATCCCAAATATAAAATTAGAATGAAGCTCAACATTTGTTTGCTGTAATAAATATATTATGAATATTTAGAGTATAAATATACTATTAAAATATAACCTTAATTTATTATAAATATACAATGAATATTTATGAATATTATATTCGTATTCATGACCATAATAACCAAAAATATAATATAAATATACCATTAACATTTATATCTATAATATTTATACTAATTAGTAACTATAAATATATTATAAATGTCCAATTAATATCAATAACTATTACGATAAATATAGTATAAATATGCCATGAATATTTCTTTACTTTATATAAGGTAAATTCCATGGTTATTTGTTGGAAAGCAAAGTAACTATACTTTGTTTTTAGTAACCAATAGTATTGTGACACGTAAATGGTTTAAAATAAATAAAAATTAAATTATAAAAAAGTTGACATGTTATTACAGGTTACTAATATTAAAGGAAATATTAAAATTACATAAGGTAGTATATAATATATATGCACCCATCCACTTTATGAAAATTCATTTCTAGTTGCATAAAAATGTCAAAACCTTTACAAATTTCCTTAATATTATTAAATGTTTCGTAAATTAATTAATTTTCATTAAATTATTAGTAAAAATAGTTTGATCTAATTTAAAATATATAGTAGGCTTTAAATTTATCATTAATATGAACTAAAACTATATATTATACTCATCTTAGGTAAATAAAATGAAAATAAATATATTTCAGTAGTTTTCATAATATATTTTGTGAAACTAAAGAATTTTTTGTAAAATAATAATATTATAAGAATTGGCTATTAGTTCACGTAAAATATATCAGCATTCCATGTTTTCCGTAAAATTTAAAGGTTATACGTGAAATTCAATTTTTCTACTGTTTTTTATAATATGCGGAATTTTTTATTTTTATACGGAAAACTACTACTCAATTATTATATTCTCATACAATTCAAATATTTCTCGCAAAGTATTTATTCTTTTATATTTCAACAGTTTTCATAACATTTTTCAGGAAATTAAAGACTTTTTTTGTAAATTAATAATATTACGAGAATTGTGTATCGCTTCACGTAAAATATGCTCTAGCATTACATGGTTTCCATAAAATTTAAAAATTTTACGTGAAATCCAATTTTTCTACTATTTTTTGTAATATACAGAATTTTTCATTTTTATACGGAAAACTACTTATCAATTATTATATTCTCGTACAATTTAAATATTTCTCGTAAAGTATTTATCATTTTATATTTCAGTAGTTTCCATACATTTTTCATGAAATTAAAGAATTTTTTGTAAAGTAATAATATTAAGAGAATTGGGTATCACTTTACGTAAAATATGTCTAACATCACATGGTGTCCGTAGCATTTAAAGGTTTTATGTGAAATCCAATATTTCTACTTTTTTTTTAATATGTAGAATTTTTTAATTTTATATGTAAAACTATTACTCAATTATTATATTCTCGTACAATTCAAATATTTCTCGCAAAGTATATTTATTCTTTTATATTTCAGCAGTTTCCATAACATTTTTCACGAAATTAAAGACTTTTTTTATAAAGTAATAATATTACGAGAATTGGGTATCACTTCAAGTAAATATGTCTAGCATTATATGGTTTCCGTAAAAATTTAAAAAGTTTTACGTGAAACGTAATTTCTACTATTTTTTGTAATATGTGGAATTTTTCATCTTTATAGGGAAAACTATTACTCAATTATTATATTCTTATACAATTCAAGTATTTCTCGTGAAGTATTTATTCGTTGATATTTTAGTAATTTCCATAACATTTTGTGTAAAATTAAATATTTATCTGTAAATTAATAATATTACGAGAATTGGGTATCATTTCACATAAAATATGTCTAGTATTATACGGTTTCCGTAAAATTTAAAAGTTTTATGTGAAATCCAATTTTTCTACTCTTTTTTTTTTTTTTTTTTTGTAATATGCGGATTTTTTTTTTATGGAAAACTACTACTCAATTATTATATTCTCGTACAATTCAAATATATCTCGCGAAGTATTTATTCTTTCATATTTTAGCAGTTTCCATAATATTTTTCGCGAAATTAAAGACTTTTTTTGTAAAGTAATAATATTACGAGAATTGGGTAGTACTTCAAATAAAATATGCCTAGCATTATATGTTTTCCTTATAATTTAAAGGTTTTATGTGAAATCTAATTTTTCTACTTTTTTTTGTGCTATGTGGAATTTTTCAGCTTTATACGGAAAAATATGACTGAATTATTATATTTTCGTAAAATTAAAATATTTTTCGTGAATTTATATATATATATATATATATATATATATATATATATATATATTCAGTAGTTTCATTTCATTTTTCGTAAAGTTGAAGATATTTCTGTAAAATAATAATATTATGAGAATTGAGTATTACTTTAAGAAGAATATATATACCTTTCAATGCACTTTGTAAAATTCAAAGTTTTTACGTGAATCTTAAATTTATCTATTGTTTGGTATATTATGCATAAATTTTCATCTTTATATGAAATTTTTTTAATGAATTGTTATATTTCGGTAAAATTAAACATTTTTTTGTGAACTAGTCGAAATTACCAATATTGAACAATTAACGCATAAAACTCACAAGACAGGACACATGGTTGTGTTCCATTATACGAATTTCCATTTATTGCGAATGTCCAAATATAGAATACAAAGAATTGTGCCGCAAAAAATAACTCGAACCATATGGTGCTTAACTTGTTTATTTGTAAAGCAAATTGGTCACCTCCTTTTCAAGTTGATCTTTCCATAATAACACTAAAAAGAGCAATGAAGCTTCAAAAGGATCCGATAATTTCTTCATCAAAATATTTCTTTTATTATTTATAGGCACATCTATTACTCCAATACAATAAACACTAATGTAACAAAAGAAACATCCAATCCAACTCTTCTAAAAAGCACTCAAAATTGAGTTGTTTTCAACACTACTTTGTGTTTCATATTTTAATTCCCTACACAGTGGGACTGTTTAAGTTTCTACAAAAGTTACTCAAATTTGGACTACAAATCTAGACAAGCATCACTCTTTCATCATCATCATCATTCTAACTGTATTTAAATTAGCCGCCATTACAGCCATATTTCTTGCCAAACACAATGAGCTGAAGTTTGTCACATCCGGCAAGCACACAAACACTCACCATAGTACGAAGAGTTTTTGCACCAACTCCCATGAAAAGGAATTTTGATCCTTCACTCTTAATTGTTGTACTTCATAGCTTCCCTTGAAGAGGCCAATCCAACAATGTGATTCCCCATCCTAACAAGAAGCTAGCCAAGAAACTATCCTGTATAAAAAGACAAGAAAATCATTAAATGCAGCCAAATTCATTAACAAAAGCCTGCTTCAGGCAATGATATGACTGTAGTCCTATTAGAGAGTTTTGATTGGTGAAAAAATGAGATTCATATTATGGCAACTCACCCCAACAAAGTGATTCCTGCTCAACATTTATCTGAGTAAAGAAAAAACATAATAACTTTTACATATTGCCAATTAGAGAATTGGCAAAAGCAATCTTGTGATCATTTAACAGTTCTAGGATTCATAAGCAATCTTGTGATCAATTAACAGTTATAGGATTCATAAGAAAATTACCATTTAAGTTGTAGAGTTAAACACTAGTGTGTTTATTTATTTGGGTTCATAGACGGAAATCTTCATCCTATAACATCTACAACAAAATGAAAGGGCAAGTTAGAATATCAGCAACAAAAAGATATATATTAAATTAGTCCCCTCCCAATCCATAATTACATTAGTTCTTTTGTTGGCGAAGTTTAACGATCATTGGTAATGACCTAGAATAAAAATAGCAACTGACACTTTGAATAACAGAACCATGCTCATGTTGTTGCTCTCAAACTGCAGAATAAGGCAGGGTTGTTCTGAACAATCTTTTGTAAGCGTATCAGATTGTCTTATCAAAGCAAAATGTGAAAACAAATAATTAAGGTCAACTCTAAATGCTAGAAACAAACTCATTTTTCATGCGTAATGAAATATGAGTCACATCAATAAGCATATCAGTGAGTAATCAACTTTAAACCAGGTTATCAAATGCTCCAACAAAGGCGCATAAAAACTCACATACATAGCAAACTTCCATACCCACAATTTGATCACAAAATTTACATAATCAAATAAAAAAAAATACAAATATCAGGCTAAATTAAGATCTTCATAGGAGCTTAAGCAGCAGATGCCTTTCTACTTCAATTTCTCATGTTATTGGGAGTTCAATCAACATATTATAAGCAATCTAGATCAGAAAGGAACAGAACAAGAAATTTCAGTTCAACCCTGTGTGACATTCTTCCTTATGCCTGAAAGGTAATAATTAGTTCACTATGACCACTTTTTTCAAAATTAGCACCTGGAACAACATTAGTCAAAATGGTGTTGCTTTTCTTCTCTATCAAAGCTTTGATTGGCAATTTGGCACAGAAACTTAACAAGAAAATAACACAGCCAAACAATAGCTTTTTTTTTTTTCTATTTTCTCCAAAAAGGAAAGTTTTAGAACTAATTACCCGCATCTTCAGGCCCTCAACAATTATTTCGTCTTTGATTAACTGGTTTGATTGATAATTTGTCATTCATTAGATATATAGTGAGATCTATATATAGGCTTTATTCCCATAAGACTAGCTAATTTTTATGGCCAAAACTAATTAATGCATAAAGCTTCGAAAATTAAAAATGTGTGTCAAATTATGTAGCATAGAAAGCAAAATAAATTCATTTATTTCTTGTTACCTGTATTAACCAGAAAAAGTGGCTTTATGTGAATGCAGAGAATAGGAAACTCTGTACCTTGGACGGAGGAAATAAAAAAGCCATATCTGCTAAACCCTAACCTGAACTAACTATCAAACGAAAATTCAAAATTCAAACAAAATGCAAAAGAAATCAAATAATAAATAAATAAATAAAATGACACAAACCCTACATCAGATGAAAACTCAACAGAGTACCCTTAATCAGAAGAAAACCATAGTGCTCCTAATCTCCTACGAGCCAAGATAAAGCCTTTTACAACTCCGACGACGAGGTAGCCAGCTATACTCATAAGCAAAATGCAAAATTCGACGAAGGGAGATAGAGCGGAAGGAAGAAAAAGACTTGATCTGACAAGGAATGGAGAGAAGAGAGCAAATAAAACTAACAGTGTGGGGTAAATAATTATGACCTTTCTGGGTTTAATCAAATACAATGATACCTCCCGTGTGTTACATATCTAATTTATACTTTCCTAAAGTTTATCTTTATCACATTATTACCTCCCTCGATACTTATTAAGCATTTTTCTTTCAAAATTGTTGATATTATTAAGATTTGTAACTAAGATTAGCTTCGTCTCCTATCTAATGTTGATTTTGTAAGGTCTTTGGTCACAAATTTTTTATTTTCACTTATTATGAGACTTTTTACAAACCCTTTAAGTAGTGATTACATTAGAAAAAAAGACATCAAAGGGGTCTAATTAAGAAAAACTTGAATGTAGAATATTTTAAGAGATAATATTAGTTCGTAAATATATATCACGTTAATAATTTTGATAGGGAAACCAAACAATGATAAACAGAGGGAGGTCATAGTCTAATGGATTCAAAATACAGGGAGGTATAAATTATATATTTAAAACACAAGGAGTTACTAGTGTATTTGACCAAACCTTAGTAAGGTTATAATTATTTACTCAATAGTGCGTGGAGATAGAGTTCAGGAAGTCGTGCATAGGAAATGAAGGCAATTGAAGTGGTTACCAGCTTAACCTGTTCCAATCAGTTCAAATACTTCAATGGCTGAGATTTATTATAATTTTAAATCAATGGTATTGAGAGCATCGTGTGGTTACTTCCTTTTAAAAGAAAGTAACAATAGCCAAACACCCTTGTATGAATATTTCACGAAAAGAACCAAGTTGAAAATTGAAGAGAAAGATAAAAACCATAAACGAAATCCAACGAAACGAAAAAAATATGGAAGAAATGACATAGAAGCTTCTCACAATGGCGTGGAAACTGGAATGTAGGATTAGATATTATTTATTCTAAATAAAAAAGGGTAAGATATTATCCAACGGCATGTTTAGATACTATATAGGCCTTGTTTTTTTAGGAGTAAAATGGGAGTTAAAGTTGCTCGTGATAAATCCATGAATTTAAGAGTTGTGATATTTTTGACATTTTAAATTGTAGTGTTTACATATGGTGTTATTATCAAATTAATTACCCTTTATCTTTTTATTATTTTTACGGAGTTCCATTTTATAGTTTTGACTTTAGTTATATATGTGAATGTTATAATTGTAATTTTTTTATAATTTTATATTATTGAACCTTGAGTTTACCTTACCATGAATCCAAAACACAAAATGATATTTTATAAACCATTACTATACCACACCCCATTACCATACATTACCATAGTTTGTTAATCCCTAAATCGAACAAAGTATAAAAGACATATCTTGAATTATAGATAATATGGTATAGATATATAATCATTAACACTTTTTTTTTTTTTATAGACAGCAATAAAACAATACACACTGGCACAACAAATCAGCCTAGATAAAACTAACTAAATGGTCAGGGACTTCTTCCATAAGAATAATAGTCTTTCTTAAGCATGATCCTAACAAGCCATCTGATGAGCTACCGGAGCGACATGACCAACACTAATCTGAGCAAAAAAACCTCATCAACCTTTAAATCTCATCAATTAGACTACCAACCATCGAAATGTCCACCTCCTTGGAAAGGATCCGATGAAGGGCGTCCAACTCAACTTATATGAACTGGAAGCCACAATCAATAGAAGCTTGAAGCGTAAAAATCAGCGCCAGCCATTCCGCGTGCTCCTTCAAACATGTAACACTGTTTCCTTGAGTACTAGTACCTCTCCCTCAAAATTACGAATGACAAACCCATAGCTCAACCTGCCGAAATCGGCCAAAAAACCAGCATTAGAGTTTATAAGTGGTGATTACCATCTCGCCTCATTCGTCAAAGCCCCAATTCAGACATGCTTCGTTCCATGAGAGAAAGAGAGGGAAGAGTCTTCGACATTTAGGTAATCTGCATAAAATTCATCAACCTATTGAAGGAAAGCAGAGTTAGTAATGTTCCTTCGATTATGAACCCACTGGTTCCTTTTAAACCATACAAACCAAGCTAAAATGTAGAATCGCCCCAATGAAGACCTCTGCATTGAGTGCTGCAAGAACTCAACCAACTTCAAAAGAGATAAAACATGAATCTTATGCATAGAGGACCTAACTAACTTCTCCTTCCAAACCTGTTTAATGCTGGGACACTGAACAATAGCATGGAAAACTGTTTCTTCTGGTCCCCCATTATGACACAAATTATATTAAACTTTACCAAAACTGGAGCCGACACCTCTCTTTTTACATTGTTAATATGGCTTCGTTTTGCCTTAAATTATCTACTTTGATGTGAATGGAAAGTATAATTTTATGTGTTTATATATGAGAAAGACTTGTTATTTGTGGAAGAATAAGGAAATGTGTAGTTGGGTGCTGAAATGTTACTTTGTTGCAAAAGCTGAACAAATACAATTTGAATATTGTACTATTTCATATGATGGATCTTCAAAAAAGATATGAACAAAAATGGAAATTTTTTATATATAGTCAAATGTGATACGTAAAAAAACTTTTAAATAATAATACAAATCAAAGACTAAAATAAAAATAAATCTCCAAGATATCATAATGCATATTACAGATCCTCTTTTTTCTCCATCCATTAGCCCACCTATTTCAAAAAACACATTATTTCGGACCCAAATGTTTGAACGATGGTTTACAGAAAATGATAATGATTGTATGTCTTTTTTGTACTTCTTATTCATCATCATTTTTATCAAAAAAAAAATAAGTTTTTGTTATTGTTTAAACATGATCCAATTAAAGTTAGGTAATATGCACAATCCCAAAATAGACTGATTGGCAGAATGGAGCCAAAGATAAAAAGGGAGATGAATATGTAAATTGTTTTCCACCTTAAAGTTAAAATTATGCAGAAGCTAGATGTCTACCATGAAAGAAATATAATAACTAAAAAAAACATAATGATAATTGTAGAATGTTCAATGCACAAGCTCCCTCAGAACAACAAATTATAAGCTACTTTCTCAACTTTCTATTCAAAGCCTACATCAGAAAACAAAGATAAGAGAGACAAAAGCTATTCCATTGTTGGATCCTCTGTTTATTAGTCATTTGAAGCGTCTTCTCATCATTGTTTCATTCATAACTGTCACAAATATATTTTTATTGTGATAAAATACCAAAAGAAAAGAGTTAAGGTAAAAGAGTATAGACAATAAGAAACTAATGATAGTCTTTCAAAAAAGAACCATATATAAAAATATGTAACAAGAGATGGAGAAATAAAAACAAAAGGAAAAAATATTCTACTAAATCACTCAAAACACCGCTGACAATGACCTTTCTAGTTTTTCTATCATGGGATAGCCAGAATGTTCCTTTGTAGTTTAAATCGAAATCCATTTCACGAAATCTCTTTGGACAAAGTGTTGCCAACTTATATTTTAACCTTATTCTTGTTCTCCTAATAACCTCTCTCTTAATGTAGAGGTTAATTTTTCATTCTTCACCCATCTCCCCAGATTCGAGAATGGTACGTTTTTTATATGCAAAATGGATTAAAACTAATAAAATTATAATTGATTTTCATAAATCAGAACTAAAGACAATATACCTTGCTAAGACCACTACATGTCAAATCAACGCTTGGAAATATCACCTCTTGCTCCTCAATAATGATTCTTCAGATAAATATTAGGAGAAAATAAAATTCAAAACCGTGTAAACAAGAGTTAGAGGTAAAGATAATTACTTCATCTGTCTTCCATTCCAAGAAGGTGTGGGATAAGAGAAAAATAGACGATTAGAAATAAGAAAAAAAAAAAAAAAAGATTATAATAAATAATAACAAAAAGAAGAAGAAAAAGGCCATAAAGATAGATAGGGGTGGTAATTTCTGATACGATAACACGATTTACAGAGATAACCCGACTGACACGACCCGTTTGACACGAAACTCATTTTTGTTGCTTTTATGTTATATATAATCATGTGGAATATATTAAACAACATAATACGATTATGAAACGATAACACGAATTATCACCTCTAAAAATAGAGGATTATAAAAAGAAAATAAGAGTAGAAGATTCTAACACCTCTCTTTTACCCTAAGATCAGAATAATGCTGTGGGAGATTTTTGGCTAACTATATACGCGGCCTTTTCAACTTGTATTTTTGAGCCGCTTGGCCCCCTTAACTATTTTAGCGACTTATCTAACCCCTCATCTAAAAGCCAAATACATACGTGGCCCCTTCAACTTTTATTTTTGAGCCGCTTGGCCCCCTTAACTATTTTAGCGACATATCTAACCCCTCATCTATTTCAAAGTGGTATTTTTAGACACTTGAATGCTGATATGTCGTATGACCTGGAGGTAAGAGAAATTTCAGCGCGTTTGGGATGAAGTTTACGATTTTACAATGATAATATTTTGTAAATATTATATATAAAAAATTATCTGCATTTTTTTTCTCTCTCTCCTCACTTTGGTTAAACTCTCTTCGTTCTTCTTTGTTGTCTCTTTTGCAATCATATTTCTTCCTCTACTTGCGTTTTATTAATTGCTGGGAAATCTTTACTTTGTAATAGTTTGTAATATTAATTAAATAGAAGATAGTTTCCAGTGTGTGTCCTACATATCTTTAGTGATAGATGGGTGTAATGCATGATACTCTGTTGTGCCTGGTTATGTTCACTGAAAGGTTTAAAAATACCACTTTAAAATATATGAGGGATTAGATAGGTCGCTAAAATAGTTGAGGGGGCCAAGCGATTCAAAAATAAAAATTGAAGGGGCTACATATGTATTTGACCTTTAGATGAGGAGTTAGATAGGTCGTTAAAATAGTTGAGGGGGCAAAACAGCTCAAAAATAAAAGTTGAAGAGGCCGCATATATATTTGGCCGGAGATTTTTTTTTTTTTTTGGCCATAGTGATGCCGGATTAGACAATAACACCTGCAATGGGGATTGTATCACTTGGGCCAATTTCGGAAACAGGACCTCCGAAATTGGGTCCAAATTTAAGACAACTTTTAAAAAAAAAAAAAAAATCAGCCCAATTTCGGAAGAGTTTCTTCCAAAATTGGACATTCATAATAGCTGCAGCAATTATCCCAACATGTAATTTTATTAAAAATTTGTTAATAAAAAAATATATAATATAAGAAATTAAAAAAATTTATGTATGCCATGGCGCCATGGCATACATAATTTTTTTTTTATTTCTTATTATATTTTTTTATTAACAAATTTTTAATAAAATTATTTTTATAAATTATTTTTCTTTATAATGTAACTGAGATATAAGTTTAAAATAAATTGCTTAATATAAGTTTTCTCTTTAAAAATAATACAATTAACACTAACTATATATTATAATAGTTTTTCCATAAATAAATATATAATTAAAAGAAAATAAATGTCCAAATTTATAAAAACAATATATACATTTATTTAACAAATAAGTACGTTTGAGTCTGTACTTTAGATTAGAATCAACAACAAACAAACTATGAAAATTTATGGAATTCCGAAATTTCATTAAATATACATTCCTCAACGGAATTTCATAAAATTATATTAGACAACAATAATTATAATTTTAGTACTTATTATAAAATATTAAGTCCACATACGCACGTTTAAAATAATAATTAATTAATATTGAGTTGACAACGTATTTTAATTTTATTGTTATTATTTTCACAAATTTTAATATTTATTTTATTTTTATATAAAATAATAAAATTAGGGGTGAGCATGGATCGGTTCGGTTCAAAAACCTAACTGACCCTAAAAAAAACGATCCAAAAAACACAGTAACCAATCCGATCCAAACTAAATTTTGGTTCAGTTCTGTCCAAACCGAACCAGTTCGGTTTGGATTAGGTAGAACTAAAAACATCAACTTCTTAAAAAAAATCAAAATAAAAATTTTATATAAGTAGTTTGTTAAAAAAAAAAAAAAAAGAAATACAAAAAAATTAACTTAAAAAATCAGTAATACTAAATAATACTATTACATCACAATAAAATACTAAAATTCTATATATATATATATATATATATATTTCAACTCTTAAGTTTTAACAACTATAAATTAGCATCCAAAAATCACAATATAAAACTATAAAAGAATATAATGCCTAAACTTCTCTACAATTTGTATATGTTAATTTTATAATTAATTTTAATATTTTACAAATTATTCGGTTTTTCGGTTTTTCCGGTTTTGAACCGAACCGAAGTCCAAACTTCTTAATAACTTAAAAACAAACCGAACCAAACTATAAATGGATCAGTTTAGTTCGGTTCGGTTCGGTTTGGATTTTCCGTTTTTGGATATTGGTTCGGTTTTGCTCACTCCTAAATAAAATAATTTATTTTATTAAATATATATATATATAGACGTAGCCATGACATAAGTATACAATGCACTACTCCCTCATTGGGAGCAGTGTAATTCTTGGTTGCTGCAGCAAAAGCAGCAACAATAAATTAATATTTTTTAAGTATAATGTCCCAATTTCAGAACAACTGTGTAAGGTGGTGAGCGGCGCAGGCGCCAGAGACGTCTGCCAATTTCGAACTTGGTTCAACCTAATTTTGGAACCAATGGTTCCAAAAACGTCAATGGTTAAACTAGCATTGCAATGGGTTTTTCCCCTAACCAGGCATTACAATGAGATTTTTTTTCATGTTGGCATTATTCTAATCTAAAATCCATGAATGTTGAGTAAAACTTCATGTGTTTATATAGGAGAAAAACGTTTTATTTGGAGTAAAGGGGGATGAATATTGAAATGTTGCCAATATTTTACCGGATTTGGAAAAGATATTAACAACAATGGAAAATTTTAACATATAGTCAAATGCAAGAAATAAAATAAACTTTTGGACAATAATGATAGCAAACTTTTGGACTAAAATAAAAAAACTTTTGGACTAAATAAAAAACTCTCCAAGATAACATAATCTATAGTACATATCCCTTTTTTTCATCAATTAGATCACCTATTAAGCAAAACACAGTATTTCAAAGCCGAACGTTTGAACTATCGTTTATGAAAAACGATAGTTATTGTGTGTTTTTTTCTTCGTCTTGTTCATCATCATTTTTATCAAAAATAACTTGTCATTTATTCTTTGAACATGATCTAATTAAAGTTATGTAACATGCAGAAAAATCACGGAGAATATACAATCCCAAAATGGACTTATGGCAGGACAAATCCATAGATAAAAAAGGAGATGAATATATAAACAATAATTTTTTGTCACCTTAAAGTTAAAATTATCCATAAGCTAGATGCCAAACAATGAAAAGTAATATAATAACTAAATATATAAAATATAATGATAGTAGTAGTATTCTTAATACACAACTTCCATCACAATAACAAACTATAAGCTACTTCCTCAACTTTTCTCCTCAAATCCTACATCAGAAAACAAAGATATGAGAGACAAAAGCTACTTCATTATTGGATCCTTTTTTTATTATTCAAAAAAGCATCTTCTCATCATTGTTTCATTCGTCAATGTAGAAGTATATTATGTTGTGATAAAAAAAAAAAAAAAAGTTAAGGAAAAAAAAGAGAATAAGAAATTAGAGATATTTTTTCAAGAAAAAACAATGTAGGAAAATATGTAATAAGAGATGGAGAAACAAAATAAAAGGAAAGCATATTTTTCTAAATCACACATAACACACGAACTATGACCTTTCTAGTTCTGCTGTCATATGATAACCAGATTATTCCTATGTAGTTCAAATCGAAATTTATCTCACGATATCTCTTTGGACAAAATGTTACCAAGTGATGTTTTGGCCATAATTTTCTTCTCCTAAAATAGAGATTAATTATTTCTTACCCATCTCCCTTGCTCCAAAGTTGCCTACTTTTTATACACAAAATATAGTAAAACTAACAAAATTATAATTGATTTTCATAAATCAAAACAAAAGACAATATACCTATTTGAGACCTCTACATGCCAAACCAACACTTGTAATGTCACCTCTTGCTCCCCTACAATGGTAACTAAGTTAAATATTAGGAGAAAATAAGATGCAAAACAATGTAAAAAAGAGTTAGAGGTAGAAATAATTACTCCATTTGTCTTTCATTGATCTAAGAAGGTCTGAGATTATAAAGATTTCTATTATGGAACAGTCAAACTAAATGGATAGAGAGAAAATAAAGGATTAGAAAGAAGAAGAAAAAAAAGAGAGAAAAATAGATAATTGTGAAGAAGAAGGAGAAGAAGAAGAAGGAAAGTGAGAGAAAAACAAAGAATTATAAAAAAGAAAAGGAGAGCAGAGGATTCCAACACCACTCTTTTATTTCACTAGTACGGTTTTAATTTACCTTAAATTATGAACTTTGGTATGAATTTAGAGTTAAATTTCATTTCTTTATATAGGAGTACAACTTGTTGTTTTTAGGGAAGAAGAAGGGGATGGATATTGTAGGTACCCATTTTATCCGAATGCTTTCTTATTTTTATTTTTTTATCATTTTAGAAAAAAAATAATTAAAATGTTTTGATTTAACTTTTTTTTAATTTTAATTTTAATACATTAAGAGAAAAAAAATACAAAATAGGTAAAGGTATGGAAGATAAAGAAGGTATTTTATTATTGAATTACTATTAATTAGAAGTCTCTTCCCTAAAAAAATAGTTGTTACAGAAAATTTGAAATCTAGACCCAAGGCCCAATAGAGTTACAGACCCAATTACAAATAAATGGCAAAAATTTTAAAAATATATATAACAAAAATAAAAGCATACATAGTTGTTGTTAGTGTGCAAGGATCAGCTTCTCTAGAAAATAAGGGAGATATTTCTGATTTTCCAGTTCTATTAAAACTAAAAGCGCACAAACTGAACAAGATAAGCAGTTAATTCAGTTGCAATCAGACAAGGAAAGGGACTATAAAAGGGTTCATGTACATTAGGGCAAGGGGGGGCATAAAAACACAGGAATTAAGAGAGAGATAGTGTATTCAAAGAAGAGGGGAGCAACAGATGCCCACCTTCCACCTCAGGAATCCCTCTTGTCTCTTTCCCGATCTCCCCTTCATTCAATCATCATCTCCCTTGCACAACAATTGGTTCTTGGAGGCTATTCAAGAGATTCAATCCAAAGACATTGAAGACATCAACTCATTCACACCTTTTTTAGACAGTCACCCATTTGAGTAGGTTCTTTTATGTGCAAACCTTCCTTAAAACTTCTCTTTTATTGTGTTTAATCATAGATCTAAATGTAAGCCATTTATGACTCAAAGGGAGGTCCTTACTATATGTATATGGAGGAAGGATACCCCTTTGAGTAGTACCCAAGATTATTAATAAGAAATGGGGCATGTAATGCATCTATTTCCTATTAGTAGTTGTAGGTCTAAGTTTAGTAATTTTTGAATGAAAATGTGTTGGCAGATCTAATGATGCATGTGAAAAATAGGTTCAATTTAGGAGTCTAGATCTTATTGGGATTCTCCCGGTACAAAACAAAGTTTAACCGCAGCGGAAGCGATTCGTTTCACACTTGAACTCGTAACCAGGAAAAAATTACTCAGCTAATAAAAGAAATAAGTGAACTAACTCAACTAGAAAGCATACTAAATCCATTCCTATGTCATCTCCGCACAAAATTGAATAAAGTTTTTGCCTTTCCATGAAGAACCTCTACCATTTCGCATACGGATGCCTATGGAATCAGCTGGTGTGCTAGCACCAGACCGGAAGAAGCTTCTTCTCTTCTCCTCCCTTGGGCATTTTTCACAGTGCTACCCCACACTGTGTTTCATGTTTTCCATCAAAGAAAAGAGAGGAGAGAGACATGTTGTAAAAAGAAAAAATAGGCTTAGGTTTTATTTTTATTTTGATTCAAAATTAATTAATTTCTTTTCTAACCAGAAAATCAATTAATTCAAATTCAAATTAAAACTAAAATAATCCCATATTATTTTTAATCTCTTTACCTAAACAAATATTAAATAACCTAATTTAATATTTGATAAGAATTTTATTTTATTAATTAATTTACTAATAAGTAATAAATTAATAATACAAATAAAATAAATCTCTCTCGGGATTTATATGACCAAATCTTTACCATAAGACCCATAAACCCAAATGCTCCAATATATATAAGGGAAATTACCAAAAATACTCTCTTTTTAAGGTTCTTTTCTCTCATACACTCATGTAATTTCTTTTATACCCTTTTTTCAAGTACTATTTCTCAAATATGATTTTATATTTCATTTTTACTTCCTTTTCCATGCTCTTGTTTATACCTTATTATTCCACTTTTCTCTCTCATTTTTTGTATTTTAACTTTAATTTTTGTTATTTATCACTTCATCCGTTAATTTTTTCGACATGCCACTTTAAAATGTTTTTATCATCTTTTTTTTCTCTTCAAATGAGATCCATATGTATATATTTTTTTAGATTTTTTTTCGGATCATCAGAAATGTATAAAAAATATATCAAAGAAGTATCAAAAAGTATTGATACTTTTTTCAAACATTATGTATGTTGTTTTGTTATTCTGATTTGATTTTTTTTTTTTTTTTTTTGTGACTTTGATACATTTATGATACATTTCTAATGTTGTTTTGTTATATTGATACTTTTTTTGTGACTTTGATACATTTTACTGATACTTTTGTGATACTTTATCGTACTTTTTTAATGTGTATTTTGTATTTGTTGTTTGTTGCTAGTATATTTCCTAAATTACGTTGTCTGTAATGTTTCTTATATAAAGTTGGTGATCATCTTCTTCTTCTTCGTTGTACATTATTGTATACTGATATTCTTACATGTCTTCTTCTAGTTGTTCATCTTCTGTTGTGTTTGGCATTAGAGTTGCACCAAGAGTTACCTTTTTTATAAGTTTATGATACATCTTTGATACATTTATTGTAATAAAACTATAGAAAGAATTATGTTTGATACATTTCTAATACATTCTGATACTTTTCTAATACTTCTCTGATATATTTCTGAGATCCGAAAAAAATCAGAAAAAATATATACATATGGATATCAATTCGAAGATAAAAAAGAAACGAAAAAAACTTGCCAAAGTGGAATGTCGAAAAAGTGAATGGTTTTAGAGATAAATGAAAAAATAACATTTAAATTACAAAAGAGAGATAATAAGTTTATGATACATCTTTGATACATTTTATTATATTAAAACTGCAGCAAGTGCTATGTTTGATATATTTCTAATACATTTCTGAGAATCCAAAACAAATAAGAAAAAATATATACATATCGATATTAATTCGAAGATAAAAAAAAAGAAATGAAAAGAACTTGCCAAAGCGGAATGACGAAAAGTGAACAGTTTGAGAGATAAATGAAAAAATAACGTTTAAATTACAAAAGAGGAGAGAGAATAAGTTTATGATACAACTTTGATACATTTTATTGTATTAAAATTGCATCAAGAGTTATGTTTGATACATTTCTGATACTTTTCTGATACATTATATACATATGGATAACAATTCTACGATAAAAAAGACACAAAAAGAACTTGCCAAATCAGAATGTCGAAAAAGTAAACAGTTTGAGAAATAAATGAAAAAATAACATTTAAATTACAAAAAAGGAGAGTGAAATAAGTTTATGATACATCCTTGATACATTTTATTGAATCGTGTTTTGATAATAACATTTAAATGAAAAGTTGACATATAGGATAACAGTTAATCATATTTACTTTAATATTATTGCAAATTATTTTGTAATTCATCTTTATGTAAATTATGGTTGTGAAGAGGATGAAGCTACATAAACAAGAAGCATATCAACTTGTCTTCCAATTAGAAGCTTGAGTAACAAGAGATCAAATATTCATTACATGTCAAGTTGATCAAAAATGTAATCATTGCTTTACAAGCTAGGAAAGCTTAAGTTATGACTTTCAAAATCTCCAACGGCTTCATTCGCTTCAGAAGGTAAAAAATTGATTCAAGAGCTGCATACCTCACTTAATGAGCTACAACCAAAGGCCATATCTTCTTTAAGAGGTATATATAACAGTTATATTTTGTTTTCAAGCTTGAAAGCAATGGCCATATTGTCTTCAGGAGCTCCAACGGCTACTTCACCTCTTGAGGAGCTTCTCCAACACCTATAAAAGGAAATCAAGTTGAATTTGTGAGTGTGGGAGACTTAATTGAAATCATATATACAAGCTACTTTGTCAAGTCTTCCATAATTCCTTCAAAGAGCAAATTAATTGAGAAAACCTTCATCTTTGTTCATTCTTTCAAATATTCAGATTCAAGGGAATTGTATTTTAAGGTTATGTGAAGGGGGTTTCCTTGCGCTTGAGCTTTGAAAAAGCATTGGGAAAAGTTTGGTATTTGAGTTTGTAAAAAATATCTAATAAGTTTGGTGCTTGAGCTATGAAAAAGCATCGGAAGAGTTTTGTTACTTGAGCTCTGAAAAAGTAACGGTAGAGGCTTGATACTTAGCCTGTAAAAGTATTGAGTTGGTTGCTTAAACTCGTAAAAAGTAACACAAGCTTATTTCTTACCCGTAAAGGAAATACTAGTGGAAAATCTCAAGTGGTTGGCTTGGGGACTGGACGTAGATTAGTTGGGTCAAACTAGTTTAAATCTCGGTGTTTTCAATTCTCTATCCCTATACTTTTTCCATTTATTGCTATTTAAATTTCCACAATTTAAATTAATAGCATTATTATTTGAAGCCATTTTCATACTAGTCAAGCAAATTTATATTCACAAGTTTTACTATTTACCAATTCCGTATTTTTGTGAAACTTGTATTTATTGAAAGAAAATTGTTTTTCAACAAAAAGGAATTTTCTAAATTGTTTGCAAAAATTTTTATTCGATATAAAGTACTATTCACCCCCCTCTAGTACTGTAGCTAACCTCTTTGGAACCGTCACATTTTATTAGTAAAATTGCAGAAAGAGTTATGTTTAATACATTTCTGACAATCCTAAAAAAAATTCAATATATATATATATATATATATATATATATATATATATATATATATATATATATATATATATATATATATATATATATATATATATATATATATTAGTTCGAAGATAAAAAAGAAATGAAAAAGTGAACGGTTTGAGAGATAAGTGAAAAAATAACATTTAAATTACAAAAGAGGAGAGAGAATAAGAGGGGATCATATGGGTATAATAAGGAGAGTATTTTTAGGATTTTTAATTTTTTTGTTGCTGTTTTTATGAGTAAATGGGCGTATTTTCAACAATGACAAATTGGAATATTTTAAGAATTAGTCAAAGCTTTGTAGGTAAGTTAAGAGAGGATTTTCCTTTGTATGTATTTTTGGAAGAATTGATGGAAATAGGAGTATTTATCTAAATTACCATATATATAATATGTATCCAACACATATTATACAGTCCTTAACAAACTCATTTAGACATCCTCTGTGTGCGATCTTGTAGGTTCACCTTTATATCGGCGGTGGACCCAAGAGCCTCTACGCCCACAAACTATAAGTGTGTTCTAGCAAACCATTATAACTACCCAATTAAGATGAAAAACATCAATTCCATTGGAGATGTAAACCTTGTAGTGAACTTATATATCCTATACCAGTGATAAGTCTTACATAGATGTTTCTTGATTTCGAGTAGACTGAAAAACTCAAGTAACTAATCACCTAGTGATTACCTTACTCGGGCATGGCCACGCTCTTCTCATTCTCACTCATCAAGAGGCCAGTGATATCTACTCCCAATTAAGAGAGAGCTAAGTCCCATCACATCACTCACATTCCTAGCATGATCACTAGCATACCCAACCGTACCCATACTTGGCACCCTGTTAAGCATATGTCAAAGTATGTGAGCTAGCACCTAGGTCTGTAGTGATATCAAGTCAAACGATCTGACATAAGTACTACTAGAGAACCATCTATGACATAGGAAACATGTGATGTTCTTATAGCGGATCGATCTAGTACCATGTAACCTAACATGTACCCATATTCTTGATTGACATTCTAAGTTCAATGGTCGGTAAGACACCACCATACAATCAAGACATAAGCTAGCCTTTAGTTAAAATCATTCTCATGACTTTAACAGACTAGGGATAGCTTTATAACTAGTGTTCTTTCCTTACTCAAAGTCTTACTGCCCGGAGAACGTTACCAACATACTTAAGTAAAACACCAGTTAATGGATTCTCTATTAGTATTAATTGTACAAGAAATTAACAAAATAGATTATACCTTTTTGCTTATAACAAAATATCCGATTACATTATACTGGTACTAAGGCATACACCAATATATCATTGGCCATGGATTGTGGCCTTTCCTTACTTAAAAATTCTTAAAAATAGGTAATTTTCCCAAAGCTATCCACGTTCAGTTAGCATTTTCTTTTAAAAGGAAAAAGTACCAACAAAGATTTAAGCTTTGAGCCCTACATCTTTCTTAAAGAAAATAGCTTTAAAAAGCAGTAAACTGGTTGCTTTAGGAAACCAACTCAAACTCATTTTCAAGCAACAAAAGAAATCATTGAAAGATTACAAGGCATAAGTATGAGCGTCGCGATCCGGTCGGGAAGATTTTAATAATAGGGTTTTATAAAAACAGGTTTTATATCGAGAAAACAAACA
Organism: Euphorbia tirucalli; assembly: GCA_039660915.1. NCBI lineage: Eukaryota > Viridiplantae > Streptophyta > Magnoliopsida > Malpighiales > Euphorbiaceae > Euphorbia > Euphorbia tirucalli. The sequence goes on from CM077639.1 coordinate 24,041,934, forward strand.
AAATCGAACGCTCTCATTAAAAGTGACAGAAGTCGCCACCTGGCTCAGCTCAACCAGAAAATTGTGGTACGGCCGAGACGAGTTACGATTCATTATACATTTTGATCAAAGATTGGGTTTGGACAACTTACCTATTTCTTCTCAATTTAAAATGTGTTTAACAGTTTTATAGCAATGGCTTTTATATTTTTATGGTTGATTTTATCTTGATTTATTAGTCAATGCTCTCACACAAGGAACAAATAAATGCTGAAAGTGATAAATAAATTCAAAAAGTAGTAAAAAAATTCGGGAAATTTAAAATATATACAGACCAATCAAATAACTATCTTAGGGAATACATTTAATAAAACGAGATTCGAGGTACAAATCTATCTATATACAAAATATCTAAAAATGAAAATTGCATACATCTATCCTAACATACATATACCTGCAAAACAAAGTTAGGATAGAAAAATATATACACGTAAGACTCAAACAGACTCAGAATAGGGGATTTAAGATAGCTCGGGGATGTGAAATGGGAAAATCAGGAATTTTGATAAATTTACCGATTTGACCTAGCAAACGTTTTGAAACGTGGTTTTTATGGGACTGGAAATTCATTTGAAAATCATTTTATCCGATTTAATATATACAAATACAAAATGGGCCGATTTTCAAGAAACTTGTATTTCTATCATTGAACTGATTTATGAAAATAAATACAGAAATCAAATCTAAGTCAAAATGATATGAAAAAATATGAAAAATACACAAAATTGAAATTCTGAATTCAAGACAACAACCATGCGGGTGTAGGAATGATAGTCGTGTGACTATTATAACACTTGTACGGCTCTGGTTTTGAAGGAGACAAAGAAATCGGTTAAAAATTGAAATTGCTAAATTCTATAATAAACAATAACCGTACGGCTCTTAGGATAACAACCATGCGGCTACAACAATAGCCGTATATGTCTCGATACAACCATGTGGATCTGGTTTACCAGAAACATAGAAAAAAAGAACAAGATGAAATGAATGCAAAAATACACCAATTCAACCCAGAAAGCTATAAATAGGTTTAAAGCCTCTCGAAATCACCTTTTAGTTGTTTATCCAGTGTTCAATTTTGAAGAAAATCAATGCTTAAAGCTTGAATTCGGATTTGCATTGAACTTGGAACCTTGAACCCAAGAACTTGAATTCCTCCAATTGAGCTCCAATTTCCTGAGTGCAGCAACCCAATTAAGTCTCTGAAGGTTTGGGGTTTGGTTTGGATCAAGAATCTGTATCTTAATTCAGTGAATTGTAGTTTGATTACTTGATTTTGTGAAGCTTTAAGAATTTGTTTCTTCTTTGATTTCTCCTCTTAATTTTTTTTTTTGTTAGTTCTTTTTGGTTCATTCTTGCTTAATTCCTCATCCTTGATTACAACTCCCTTCAATCTAAAGATTAATCCTGTAATGGGATATGATTTGTCTCCCTCAAATCCAAACACCTGTCTCTGCCATGCAAAGACACTGCCATTCATCGATAGCCATACAGCTCTCGATCAATAGTCGTACGGTTATTCCATCATCCGTGCGGCTATTGTCTCCTTTTCAACCTTAATTCTTCAAATTTTTCTCGATTTCAAGTTTCAAGTTCGTTAGAATCCGAATCCTTACTTCTCGAACAGATTCTCATAAGGAACAGTAAGAATGGATAACATTTGGTATTTCATCATCATAAAGGTCGAGAAAACCCGTTGCTATATAATAAGCCTCATTCTGGCCTCTTCATCATTACCCATTCTTTTCTTTTTCTTTTTTTACGTGTGTTTTAAAAATGATGCATGAAAGGCAATGTAGAGAGCCAGTTTCTTTTATCAAATTGACATAACATTTAGGGACCAAGTGCACAACTAAATAAAAAGACTCTTTTATGCCTTTCCTTTTCACTCCCAAAGTGTTTCAAATGAGCCAAAAAGTATTGCCAATATGTTCTTAAAATCCTTGCGCAAATTAGATTTGGAGTCAATTTCAACCATACAAACATCCCATCATAATAAATAACAAGACTGAACCAGCAGTTATATTTTTAAAAAGGCCATCAGCAGCAATTAGTCAGATATCATCATCTTCATCAGGTGACTGGAACTCATGGTTCCACAAACAGTCATTCATGCATTTTACTTTATCACCATCATGTAAGAGCATGTTTTAGAAGCATTACACATGTTAATAGGATTAATTTAGGGTCCAAAAACATAAGCATCACATATCAACATAGAGTTCTCAAATACACATGTATTAAACAAAAAATTCCCTAAAAGAGAAACCATATTCAATCTATAAATTGTGCATGCATTTTAACCACTGAAAATCTCCCAATATAGATTTCATAAGTTTAACAAGCAATAAGCATTCTTTATCATCAATAAAAGAAGGCCATAATCTACGTCACATATACATGCACTACCATTTCAAAAATCACAGAGGGAGTTTTAGGACTTTAAGACTTTATCTGCGATGATTTGTTATGTCCTGAAAATCGACTGAGGGTTCGAAGAGACCACCAAGGGATTTAATCGCCAAACCTAGGTAGAATGAAAACCAAATCCATGATTATTAGGTCTGGATAATAAATAAAAGTGAAATAGTCAAAAAAGGAAAAGAAAAGAAACTGAGAGAAAGGATACCTAGAAACCCATTGTTGTTGGTGATAAGTTGTTCTAACAGTGTCATTTCAGCCATGGCAGGTTGTAATGGGTCACCGGTGGTTGAACTCGATCAGATTCCTTCTAATCTGATGAGATAAATAGTAAAGTTAGAAAGGTCTTGATGTAAAAATGGAACTTAGAAATGAAACCAAAGTAGCATGATGCGAAATACGGAAAAGAGAGAAATACCTTATGCAATAGTGAGAGTGAGCGATAATTGGAGATCGCCATAAATTTGGGCATAATCGGTGGCTAGATTTGTGTGGGTGAAGCATTTGGGTGCGAATATCATATCAAAAGATGGGTTCGATTTCTGGTCAAGCGAAGAAGTTGATTTCAGCTTCCACTAAAAAGGAGAAAAAGGGAGATTTCTTAAGCGAGGGAAAAGAGAGTGAGAGGGAGGACGATCTCAGGTCACGGGAGGGAACATTCAGGCAAGTAGGAAGAAAGCCGGAGGGGCGTGAGAGAGAGAAACTGAGGTGACCAAAGGAGAGGTGAGTCTTACTTGTGTGAGAGAGGGAGAGAGAGAGAGAGGATAATGATGGTTTTATATGGTGGATATTAACCCTAGGGTTATAGATTTGGGTCAAATAAATGGGTTGGATAAAAGAGTCAGGATGGGCAGAGGCCGGATTTTATTTGTATTGGGTTTATTTTCCTTGTATTGCTTTGTCACTTTATTTTTAGACTTTAATAAAAATTTAGTCTAAATTAAATTAAAGTGTTTATTGAATAGAGTTTTAGGAAATCGATTAATCCCTCTGATGTCTAAAGAAGCATATATATAGTTGAGTTGCTTAAGATAGTTTAGACTATTCCATTTTTAATAAATGAAGATTTTTTTAGAGCTTATCTAAAATAAAATGTAGATGGACTCGGATAGCATTTTCTTTTATAAGGTATGTATACATGTTTTTTTGTTTCATTTATTTTATGTTTTGGACAAAAAGTCAGTACACAGAGTTGAGTATGCGTGGGTAGGATTTATGTCATGGGTAAGGAAATTACATCTATTTAAATAATTTGCAACATCTAGTACCGAGTATGGGCGGGGTAGGATGACTTTGGTCTTCCCTACACGTAATTGGTAAACAAACCAAAATAGAACTCTGATTATTGATAGAGTCCAATTACACTAAAAATCAATTGGTGGCAACTCAAAACAAACATGATAAAATTAAAGAGAGAAAAAATGATGAAAAAGATAATAAAAAAAACAAGTTCTTATCTTTTTCTTCACTCATCGATCCGTTTCCGATAGATATTATTACAACATGCTGAAATGTTGAAAAATTTGAATAAATACAATATGAGCATTGCAATATTTTAAGGGTGGATCTTCTGAAAAGAAAAATATAAACAAATAAGGAAACTTTTGGTATACAATCAGATGCCTAATTAAGGAATTCATTAATTAGGAACAATGTGCAAAATCAAAATGCTAATTTAAGATGCATGTGGGTTTTGATTTTTGCAGTTTTAATTAATGAAAATACAATATATGAATGTTAATCTAAGATGTATGTGGGTTAAGGCATATGTTGACATGGAAACTGAATTTTTTGTAGCATGCTCTCATTAAAGCTACCAACTCTTTATTTGTAAAGAGATGCATTAGTCATGCATCAACAATGTGTGTACATGCTCGACTTCGACACTACCAAGCTAAGATTGGAAGAAAAAGGATCTCACTGCTCTCAATACAACATTGTATTGATGGGGCTCAATTTGTAAGTTTTCGTAAAGTTCCTAATTGGTTGGAATATGATGTTATCGTATCAGCGAAGAGATACCCCCATGAAGACAAAAAGATGTCTACTAATTATTAGGATAACTTTGTTGGGGGTAAACGTTTTAAAATTTTTGGTCAAATGTTGTCACATAGAGTTCTCATTTTTGTACATCATGTTTAAAAAAGAAGGCAAATCATCGTACTTATACAGGTGAAGATGGAAAAATGTTAAAGATAAACATGCAATAACTATTACTGGCTATAATCGATCTAGGAATAAAAAATAGGAGAAAAACCGGACATATATCATAGATCATAATATTCTGACACATGTGGTTATTCTAGTTGTTAATGTAAGCAAATACTTCACTGGCTAATAAATAACCACTTGTTTGCCCATAAAATATGTAATACATTGTTGGAAATTTGACAAATATATTGGATTATATACCAGTGATTATTTTTCAATTTTGGGCCAAATTATATTATGGAAAGGAAGCGTATTACATCAAATTATTAGTGTCATCGTATAGTACGTAAAGTGAGCTTTCCAACGGTATATACTTTACCCAAAACGGACAAGTAGTGAATGAGAAATTGTTGCTCAAAGTTAGCCTAATGAAATGGAATATTTGGAGAAATTTTGGTCTAAGTTAACTTATCCCACATGGGAAAATAACAAAGGGGAAAAGGTGTTTATATTGAAACACACTTTTGTAAGGTGTTAACTTGTATAAGCCAAAAGGCTCTCTCTTGCGCACGCAGGGGTAGGGGTGCAAATCCTAGCCTCGAGCCTTCAAATGCCCAATGCGCACCCACACAACGTGGGCGTCGTGAATGCCAGACCGAATTGGGCCACTACGGGCCTCCCTAACTTTTGCTCCGGTCTGACTAATTTTTTCCAGATATTTTATTTTTTGAGCCTCTTCAATTTTTCTGTCAGTTTTATTTTTCAAATAAAAAAAAATTGCAGAATTAATTCTCTCTTAATAAGAGAATTAATCCAATTAATTGTCATTATTAATCCAATAAATCCTCTTAACCAGCCTATATTTTCTTGCTCCATCAGTTGCAGAATACACTTGCAAGAATTTCGAATTTCCTTTCCTCCTTTTTTCTGCAATCTGTTTCCTTCTACATAGGCTGTCGTTTTTCCTTTCTTCTCCGGTGATAGTCCACTTTGCATAGTTGAGTTCGCCATTGAGAGTTGTTGTATCCTGGGAGACAAATCACCAACTACGGGCAGATAATTGTCTTAAGGAAACTGCATTTTTCAGGCCTCAACTCTACTGTTCCTTTTTGTTAAGGTTGAAAAGTATCTTGTTTTCTGTTCTTCAATTTATTTCATTTCTGCAATTTAATTATATAAATTGTATTTGTTTACTGTTATCTAACAATCTTAAGACAATTATACGTAGTACTTGGTTAAGTTTTGCAGGATTACTTTGACATTCTGGATAATTAATACCTTGACATTCTGGATATTTATACCTTGACATTTGGAGAATTTTTCGGACCTTTTACTGGATTATTTTGGACTGTTTGGACATTTGTTGTTCTAAATTAACAGTTCTTATTTTGTGATTTATTTTCTGTATTTGTTTTGTTGATTCTGGAATTTCACTAACTTTGTTTGTTTGAAATTTTCAGATTGAAAAATGGCTGATATTGTCCCACCTATTGTAGGCAATGGTTCTGAAACTGGCCAAGGCCAGAATAACCAACATGGACAAAATGGTCCTAGTGGTTCTAGGCTTGTTATACCTAACAGTCCTGTAGCTGGTTTGGGTTCATACCCAGTAACAGTGCCTGAAAGGCCGGAAAAATTCAATGGAAAGAATTTTAAGATGTGGCAGCAGAAAATGCTTTTCTACTTGACTAGCATGCAATATCATAGGCTGCTGAAAGAAGATCCTTCTATTGTTCTCGAGGGTGTGGTGGATCCTTCTATTCAATTAGCTGTTGATGCTTGGAATCACTTGGATTTCCTTTGTAGAAACCACATCCTGAATGGATTGGTTCCTGATTTTTATGAGGTTTACACTATTAAATGAACTGCAAAGGAATTATGGGACTCCTTGGATAGGAAGTACAGAACTGAGGATGCTGGTGCTAAGAAATACTTAGTAGGCCAATTCCTTAATTACAAAATGATTGATTCCAAATCTGTTGTGAGTCAAGTAAAAGAAATCCAGCTTTTGATCCATGGGATGCAAGCTGAAAGGATGGAGACTAGTGAAACCTTCCACGTGGCTGCAATCATTGAGAAATTACCACCTAGTTGGAGTGATTTCAAAAACTATCTCAAGCATAAACGAAAAGAAATGTCTGTTGAGGATCTAATTGTCCGACTTCGTATTGAGGAAGACAATAGAAGATCAGAGAGGAAATTTTCTGTTGCTGCTAATCAAGCTATGGCTAGAGCCAATGTTGTGGAGGTCAAGAAAGACCTCAAGAAGGGCAAACAGCCTGCTGGATCCAAGTCAAAATTGGGACCTAAAGGGGGCATTTCCAAGAAACCAAAGTTTAATGGAAAATGCTTCAATTGCAACAAAATGGGACACATGTCCTCTGATTGTAAAGGGTCAACAAAAATGAGGCAAATGCTATGGAAGAAATTGCTAAAGATGTGTCTGACATTGATCTATGTGCAGTGATTTCTGAAGTTAACCTAGTTGACTCGAACCCCCGAGAATGGTGGCTTGATACTGGTGCTACACGCCACATTTGCTATGATAAAGGGTCTTTTGCTAGATTGACTCTTACAAAGAAAGGAGAGAATCTCTACATGGGTAATTCTGCTACTTCAAAGATAAAGGGACATGGAAATGTCATTCTGAAAATGACTTCTGGGAAAGAAGTGAAGCTGTAAAATATCTTGTATGTTCCTGAAATAAGGAAGAATCTAGTTTCTGGGAGCCTCTTGAGCTCACATGGCTTCAAGATGGTTTTTGAGTCTCAGAAATTTATTTTGTCTAAAGGGGGTACGTATGTGGGCAAGGGATATGAATGTAATGGGATGTTCAAATTTAATTGTATCTCTTGTAAATCAAATTCAATTGAAATGAATGAGAACAACGTTTCTTCTGCTTATATTATTGAGTCTTCTAATTTATGGCATAGTAGACTTGGACATGTTAATTTTGATACGTTGTGACATTTAATTAACTTGAATCATATCCCCATGTTTCAAATTGATAAAAACCATAAATGTGAAATTTGTGTAGAGACAAAATTGACAAGATCCTTATTTCATTCTGTTGAAAGAAATTCAGAACCACTTGATCTTATACACATAGATATTTGTGACTTAAAGTTTGTTCAATCAAGGGGAGGAAATAAATATTTTATTACCTTCATAGATGATAGAACAAAATACTGTTATGTGTATTTGCTTAAAAGCAAAGATGAGGCTTTAGAGAAATTTGTTCTTTATAAGCAAGAAGTAGAAAACCAACTTAATAAAAAGATTAAGGTGGTAAGAAGTGATCGTGGTGGTGAATATGTTGCACCATTTGGCGAGTTTTGCTCCCAACATGGTATTATTCACAAAGTAACACCACCGTACTCTCCTCAATCTAACAGTGTAGCTGAACGCAAGAATCGTACCTTAAAAGAAATGACGAATGCAATGCTAACCAGTTCTGGGTTACCACAAAACATGTAGAGGGATGCTATGTTGTCAGCAAATTACCTTTTAAACAAGGTACCCCGTAAGAAACAAGACAAAACCCCTTATGAATTATGGAAAGGTAGAAAACCTTCTTATAATTACTTAAAAGTGTGGGGGTGTCTTGCAAAGGTAATGGCCCCATTACCTAAGAGAATGAAAATAGGCCCAAAGACTGGATTGTATTTTCATTGGACATACAAAACACAGTAATACGTATCGGTTTCTTATGGATGAATCTAAAAACCTGGAAATACACAAGAATACATTAATGGAGTGAAAGGACACCTCGTTCTTTAAAAACGTGTTTCCATGTAAACAAAACGATGTGGGGTCGGGATCTAAACGGTCTCATGAGACTGTTGAAGTCGACAGTCAAGATGGTCAACATGACGAAGTTGAGAATGGTGAAGAACTTCAACAAGAGGTTGAAGAGAATGTTCAAGATCTTCAAGAAGAGGATGAGATGGATATAGAGGTTGAACCTCGAAGAAGTAAAAGGGCAAGGGTGGAAAAATCTTTTGGTCCAGATTTTCTAACTTACATGTTAAAGGCTGAACCACAAACTCACAAAGAAGCTGTAAAATCAACTGAAAGTCCTTTATGGAAAGAAGCCATAAGGAGTGAGATTGATTCCATTCTGCAAAATCATACTTGGGAATTAGTGGATCTTCCTCCTGGAACTAAACCACTAAGCTCTAAATGGATTTTCAAATGGAAATTGAAAGCAGATGGAACAATTGATAAGTACAAGGCTCGTTTGGTTATAAAAGGTTATAGACAAAAGGAAGGCCTTGACTACTTTGATACTTATTCTCCAGTGTCGAGAATAACATCCATTAGGATGGTACTTGCTATTGCCGCTTTATGGAATCTTGAGGTACATCAAATGGATGTGAAGACAGCTTTCCTGAATGGAGATCTGGAAGAAGAAATCTACATGGAACAACCTGAAGGTTGTGTAGTTCCAAGTTAAGAAAAGAAAGTCTGTAAATTGGTGAAGTCTTTATACGGTTTAAAGCAAGCACCAAAACAATGGCACAAAAAGTTTGATGATGCCATAATGGCTAGTGGCTATCGTATCAATGATTGTGACAAATGTATTTATGTCAAAACTACAACTGAAGGATATGTTATCCTATGCTTGTATGTTGATGACATACTCATTGTGGGAAGCAATGAGAAGATGGTAAAGAGTACCAAGAACATGTTAAATTCCAGATTTGACATGAAAGATATGGGACTGGCGGATGTGATTTTAGGCATCCAAGTTAAACGTTCACCTAACGGTCTCATTTTAACTCAGTCACACTATATGGACAAGATACTTGATAAGTTTAACAAGGATGATTCTGGTATAGCCAAAACTCCGTTGGACATTAGTCAACATTTATCCAAAAACAAAGGTGAAGGCATAGACCAAGTGGAGTATGCTAGGGTTATAGGTAGTCTGATGTACCTTTCGAGTTGTACAAGACCAGATATTGCTTACACTGTAAGTAGTGTAAGCAGATATACGAGTAATCCAGGAAAGATTCATTGGGTAGCTATTGTGAGAACACTAAGGTATTTGCGATATACTCGTAATTATGGTTTACACTATATGAGAGAACCTGTGGTACTAGAAGCATATTCTGATGCCAGTTGGATAGCTGAAATCAAGAATTCTAAAGGTACAAGTGGATACGCGTTCACTCTAGGAGGAGGAGCAGTGTCCTGGAAATCCTCAAGGCAAACGATTATAACTAGATCCACTATGGAAGCTGAGTTTGTAGCCTTAGATAAAACTGGAAAGGAAGCTAAATGGTTACGGAATTTCTTAGAAGATATTCCAGAATGGCCAAAGCCTGTGCCCGCAATTTGTATACATTGTGATAATCAAGCAACGATTAAAAGAGCACAGAATATTATGTACAATGGTAAGTTAAGACACATGCGTCGTCATCATAATACCGTTAGACAACTGATCTCAATGGGAGTTATCTCTATTGACTTTGTAGGATCAAAGGATAACATTGTGGATCTGCTAACCAAAGGGTTAAACCGAGATCAAGTTGAAAAGACATCAAGGGGAATGGGACTAAAGCCCAGGAGTATTTAAGGCACTATATGAAGGAAAACCCAACCTTGTTTACTGGAGATCCCAAGATCTAGGTTCAATGGGACAACCTAATTGCATAGACCTTGTGAGGTCACTGTGGGGGTCAACCCCTTGTCCCTTCCTGTGATGTAAACAGTGATAAAATGTGGAAAGATTAAGCTATGCTTTTAATGATTCTTTATGTTTCAAAAGTTTGAGCAAAAGAGATCACCTATGTGAGAGTAAAGTGGGGTCGCTTCAAAAGAGACTAATGGGGCTTAGTTATCTGAAACTCTTGCAGAACCAGGAGATGTCCATAACTATAACGGACATAACCATGAGGACCAAAAACTGTGTTATGTTGGTATTTGTGCGGGGTATATCATGGTTTACACAAACGGCAGAATAGTTCAAGGACATCATATCTACTAGTCAGCCAGTAAAGTAAATATACTAGCACAAGGGAAGGTTCAAAGGTTGATGCCTACCTATCATATGTAAATATTGACTGTAGTTTACTATCACCACTTCGATTTTGATCTTTCTTTTCGTCAATCAATTTCATTCATGTGGGGGATTGTTGGAAATTTGACAAATATATTGGATTATATACTAGTGATTATTTGTCAATTTTGGGCCAAATTATATTATGGAAAGGAAGCATATTACATCAAATGATTAGTGTCATTGTATAGTACGTAACGTAAGCTTTCCAACGGTATATAATTTACCCAAAACGGACAAGTAGTGAATGAGAAATTGTTGCTCAAAGTTAGCCTAATGAAATGAAATATTTGGAGAAATTTTGGTCCAAGTTAACTTATCCCACATGGGAAAATAACAAAGGGGAAAAGGTGTTTATATTGAAATGCACTTTTGTAAGGTGTCAACTTGTATAAGTCAAAAGACTCTCTCTTGCGTGCACAGGGGGGGTGTAAATCCTAGCCCCGAGCCTTCAAATGCCCAATGCGCACCCGCACGACGTAGGCGTCGCGAATGACGAACCGAATTGGGCCACTACAGGCCTACCTAACTTTTGCTCCGACCCGACTAATTTTCTCCAGATATTTTATTTTTTGAGCCTCTTCAATTTTTCTGTCAGTTTTATTTTTCAAATAAAAAAAACTACAAGATTAATGCTCTCTTAATAAGAGAATTAATCCAATTAATTGTCATTATTAATCCAATAAATCCTCTTAATCAGCCTATATTTTCTTGCTCCATCAGTTGCAGAATACACTTGCAAGAATTTCGAATTTCCTTTCCTCCTTTTTTCTGCAATCTGTTTCCTTCTACATAGGCTGTCGTTTTTCCTTTCTTCTCCGGTGATAGTCCGCTTCGCACAGTTGAGTTCTCCATCAAGAGTTATTGTATCCTGGGAGACAAATCACCAACTACGGGCAAATAATTGTCTTAAGGAAACTGTATTTTTCAGACCTCAACTCTACTGTTCCTTTTTGTTAAGGTTGAAAAATATCTTATTTTCTGTTCTTCAATTTATTTCGTTTCTGCAATTTAATTATATAAATTGTATTTGTTATCTGTTATCTAACATACATATAGAATTCTTCCACAACCTGAAAAACCAAGTGAATGATGGTGAGTCCTATTTTGAATAATTTATTAATTTTGGTTGATATTAACTTTGATTTGAGACAAATGATGTCAGATTCAGATGGTCAAGGTAGAAATGTGCAACATTTCCTTTGGATAATCATTGAATGAGTTTGGTACCAAATTGATTTTAATCATTATGTACGTAGTGGAGAATTATTTGTAGCTTTTTTCTTTTTTTTTTTAATGCTTTTTATTACATGTTCTAATACTTAATTTTTAGATTTTTCTTAGATGTTTATTTTTACTTCCTAATTGTTTGATTGAATTATCCACAACACATTGGCTTTTTAGCAATATCCACAATAGAGCCTCCATCTACCTTCACCTATTTTCATAAACTTCTTCTATGCCTCGCATTATTGCTAATCGGTTTCACCTAACATTGATGATGGGCTTATGGCTTTGACCAGAGAAACTTTCATAAGGTGGGCGTTCCTACAAGTCATAATGATACTTACAGAATTCTTCTACAATCCGAAAAATATGAAAATATTGGTGAGTTATATTTTAAGTTTTTTTTTTATTAGTTTGGGTTGATATTATATAACATGATAATTCTTAACTTTGATTTAAGGTAGATGATTTAAATTTTAAAAATGGTTTAGCTACGCTTGTGCAGCATATACCTATGGTTACTCATTGAATGTTTTTAGTACAAAATTTATGTTAATCGCTTGATAGTACAGGATCATTTGTAGCTTCTTTTTTTTTTTTTTTTTGTTGAAAACTCAAATTTTTTTTTTCATGTCATATTACTTGTTTGTTGATTTTTACAGTTAATTATTTTTATTTTTTTCCAAATTGTTGGATTGAAATTCTCCACAAAACCTACTTGTTAACACATTAACTTTTAGCAATATCCACAACAGAGCCCTGATCCATCCTCACCTATTTTTAGAAAATTCTTCGATATCTCGCATTATTGCTAATTGGTTTCACCGATGTCGAGGCTGGGCTTATTGCTATTGTCGTATGAATTCTCATGAGTTTATAGTTCTTACAAGTCCTAACAATACTTATAAAATTCTTCCACAACCCAAAAAATAGGCGAATAATGGTGAGTTCCATTTTGAATTATTTATTACTTTTGGCTATGGTTTTCAGAAATCAAACCGGCCATTGAACCGGTGAAGGTAGCGGTTTAATGAACTGAGGTCCAATCGGGGTTCAACCAGATTTGAATATGATATGGTATAATATGATATATGAATGATAATTGTGAAGTTTATGTTGTTTTTATATTTCTTATTATATTTGCTGATTGTTTGGTAGCTACAACGAATCAATGAAAAAATGTATATTCTTCAATTCCACTACAAAAAATGAAAACAATACTTCATAGAAAATTAGACACAAAGAATCACCATATCCTCCATATGTTAGCCACTATTTTTGCAAAATTTTATTGTGAAAAATCTCCCATTTAAATGAAAAAGAATTAAATCTTAAATCATTTTATAGTTTTCAAATTATTTTGCATTTTTTCTTAGTTATATTTCATGATTTACTTTAGTATTATGTCACTAAGTGTCATTTAAAAAAAAGTTATGACAAACTTTACAAAAGTATGTTATACTATTATAAAAATTTATAGGGTAAACTTTAAAAACAAACTCTCTGGCTTAATGCGTTTTCAAAACGAAGAGAATGTTATTTTTTAAACAAAGAGAGGATCTGTAATTTCATTCATTAAAAAAAAAAAAAAAGGATTTTTGACAAAGTGGGGAAAATTGCTGATGTGGCAAGGGGCATTTCTATCCAAAATTTAAATTTTTATTTATTTAAAATAATAAAATACATTAATATTTATATTTATATTAACTCTTCTCTCTAAAACAGAACTCTAATAATCTTAAATCTAAAATCAACTACTCCCTTGTCTACACCACTGAATATGGAAGTGCTCTTCTCCTTCTCGACAAGATTCATTTCTTAAGTTTTGATTTGCAAGAGGAGGAAGCCTTGAGGAAGATCCCCGGTAATGAATTATGTGAAAAATTCATCCGCTATGAGGCTTCTCGTTTTGAAGAAGACTAGGTCAGGACCTACAAAACAAAATCAAAATATTTCGACGCTCAAGTCAATAAGAGATCAAGAAGCCTAGAGTAGAAATAAGAGAATTTGTTCTCTGTACCTTTTGAGGTAGAGAGACCTTTATATAGGCTCTAAACTGTCCTAATTAGATTAGGATTGATATTCTTGTTTGACCAATAGGAAAGATTCCCAATTAGGATAAAATAGTACGTTTATAGAATTCTATCCTAAATAGGATTTAGACTCCTTAATAAGCAAGTAAGGAAGAATTATGCCTTGATTAGGATATAGTTACCTTGTTATGGAAGGATTGTAGTCTGTCCAATACTGGATTCTTCACTTGCTAGGGAATTTTCCATTATGCCATCACCCGGCAATAAGATCCGTTTCTAAAGCTTCGATTCGTAAGAGGTGGAAGCCTTTGAGGAAGATCGTCGGTGACGAGATCCGTCTCTCAAACTTTGATTTGCTGAAGGTGGAAGCCTTGAGGAAGATCACCGCTTGGAGCAAACAATAGAGGAAATTAATTGAAAAAGAGAGATGAATAAAAACAATGGTGTATTACTATTAGGGGTAGAAGAAATTAGGTATTGGAAGGAAATTGATTTTTAATGAAATTCCATACTAGAATTAAGCTTGAATTGTTGAATTGGTGTTGGGAAATAATTGACCGGCAAAGAATGAAATTGGGATAAGGTGATTTGGTAATCAATTGGGTGAAAGTGAATGGCGTAGGAGAAAGAATGGAAGGTGATGAAGGATTCGAAGGGGAAGATGGAAGAATCGAAAATGGTGATAGAAAATATTAATGAAAAAACATGTTTTATCATTTTAAATGAATAAATAAATAAAAATTCAATTTTGGACGGAAATGCCTCTCATGTCAGAAATTTTGACCAATTTGTCAAAAAATCTTTTTTTATATAATGAATAAACCTGTAAATCCTCTTTTTGCTAAAAAAATAACATGATCTTCGTTTTAAAAACGCATTAAACCATAAGGTTTAATTTTTCAGTGTACTCAAAATTATATTTTAAAAATCTAAAATTTTATGGGAAAAATAAAATATTATGTTAATGTAACAAGAGATTTATATGCTTCAAATATATTTAAATGTTTTGGAGTATCTACATAAATTTTTTATTCAATGATGATGATGCTTTTTCTAAGAACATCACCAAGTAAATTTAAGGTAATATTCTAAGATAAAAGTTATAATCTTCAACCTACACTTTAAATTAAATATACATTTCATTAATTTTGGCTCTAGTTCGATAAATGAAAAGTGAATCATAAGATTACTTGAAAATTGAAATATACATCATTTATCGTTAATAATTTCCTCTTGCGTATGCAAGTTCTTTCCTCTTGCTAACCTTGCAAGTCTACCTATTTCTTATTCTTTTTGACGCTGCTTTATTCTTTCTCTATTCTCCCACTCACTATAGCAATAGATGAGGTGATCGATCAATATGCGAAGATTCAGATTGAAGATGATATAGAAGAGGGTTTTCTATGTGATGAAGCTGATTTTGAAGGCATGGAGGAAGATCTCTCTCTCTGTTTGATTGGGTGTATCCTCTCATATAGACCAGTTAACCTTGCTATTTTCAAAGGTACTATGGTGTGTGTCTGGCAACCTGGCAAAGGAATTAATTTCCAAGAATTGGGGTCAAATCTCTTTTGTTTTCAGTTTTATCATGAGGCTGATTTGGAAATGGTTATGACTGATGAACCATGGTCGTTTGAATAAAAGTTGAATGTGTTGAAACGTATGGATTTTGGTATTCAGCCAGAAAATATTCCTCTATTCCTTGCTGATTTTTGGATTCAGGCATATGAATTACTAGTGGGCTTTTGGTCTGCAAAAATTGCTCAGAATATTGGGAATTGGTTAGGAGGATTTGTAGAGGTTGATCCATGAAGTGTGGATGGTGTATGGAAATCCTCTATGAGGATTAGGGTTACGTTAGATGTTTCAAAGCCTCTCCGTCAATCCGTGAGAATGAAGAAACCTGGAGGCCATGGTTTGACATTTCATTCAAATATGAACGTCTTCCTAGTTTTTGTTTTAGATGTGGCATGATTGGCCATGCTGTGCAATATTGCCCTAAACATTTTGATAAAGGTATCCAGGTCACAAAACTTGAGTTAGGGCCTTCGCTGAGAGATCTGATGAAGAAACTGTGAGCTATGTTGGAGAACGATGGTTTTGTTCAAACATTATTTTGGCAGAACAGAAAT
The DNA here is from genome assembly GCA_039660915.1 of Euphorbia tirucalli. NCBI lineage: Eukaryota > Viridiplantae > Streptophyta > Magnoliopsida > Malpighiales > Euphorbiaceae > Euphorbia > Euphorbia tirucalli. The sequence goes on from CM077639.1 coordinate 24,058,001, forward strand.
GGGATAATTTCGAGATTGTAGGAACAACCAAGGATTCTTAATCCGTCAATCAACGCGAGGCTATTAAGGTAGGTAAAGGAGTCATGGTTTTGGGAAAGAAGTCTACTGTAAAACAGAAGAAAATTACTTTGCCAGCTAGTAGTAGCAATTTGGAGGATAAGGAAGCCCTAATTTCAAATACTCCAGTTGAGGAGATTGAGAATGGGTTAAGCGCAGAAGGAAAGAGGAGGAAGAGCTCATCGCAGGGTCAGGCACATTGTCTGATAATGTTGAGAAAGCACAATCTGATATAATTATAACAGAGGCGGGTTCTGCTCAACAGACCTGCCTAGGCCAATGAGTATCCTAATTAGAGCTGCTGTGGGACGGGCAAGCCACGGTTAGTTCTTGAGTTCGTGGAGTTGGTTTCAACTCATCACCTATTCTTGGTTTTCCTTTATGAAGTTTATGGTTCTCAGTCTAAAGTTGAAGAAATTCACAGTAAAATTTGTTTCGCTAGTTGTTTTCATGCAAAAGGAGCTGGTAGTGGTGGTGGTTTGGCTCTTCTTTAGTGTGATAGTGTTTCATTGCAGCTTCTCTTTTTCTTGCCCTCTCATATTGATATTAGAATCACTTTCTCTCCTATTATCTCCATTTCTTCTTATACATCCTCTGCTTCTTCTTCTGCTTCTTCTTCTATTGCTGGCTTTCGTTTCACTGGTTGCTATGGTAATCCTATTTATCATCTTAAAGTCTAGTCTTGGGAGCTTTTACGAAAGCTTAAATTACAACATACGTCCCTGTGGATTGTGATGGGGGATTTTAATGATATTACTTCTAGTTCTGAAAAGGTAGGTGGGCATCCACCTTCCTATATTGAAAATTTTAGACGAGCTATTGAAGACTATGAACTTATTGATCTTGGTTTTTCAAGCTTCCCTTTTACATAGGAGAGGTTCCATGATGGTCAAGTTATTCTTAGAGAGAGGTTGGATCGTGGCCTGGCTTCAGTGAGTTAGATCGATATGTTTCCGGATAGTATTGTTCGTCATCTTGATACATCTTCTTCTATTATATGGCGCTGTTACTAGTGTGGAGTTGTCCTTCTGTCCGTCATTCCTCCAGGTTTTATTTCAATAACTCTTGGAGGCTTGAGCCAAATTACTGGAATTTGATTTTGCAGGGCTAGTCAGATGATCAGAATTCTTCTTTAATTGATAAATTGAGTAGAGTGGAGGCGCTTTTGAGATTTTGGGGCAGAAATTATAAAAAACATCTTGGGGATCAGATTTCACATGCTCGACAGTAATTGCGGCACAATTGACCTCTAAATGATGTTGTTTCAATGGCCAATTATAGGAATGCAAAATTCATCTGGGGGATTTGTACTCCAGTACGAATTGTACTGGAACCAACGATAAAAAAAATTTACAAGTTGCAGGAGGGGGACAGTAACTCCAATTTTTTCCATTCTTTTGTTTCGACTCGTAAAAGGAAGAATTCTATTGTTAGCCTTCAGGATTAGCAGGGTAATAGTGGTTGGGGCAGTGGGTTAGAAGATATTATCACTAATTACTTTTAAAATATTTTTCACTCTCAAGGAGATTTAAACTTGGATATCCTTCAATATGTGCAGCCAACAGTGTCGGATTTGCATAATACAGATTTACTTCATCCCTCTGAGGATGATAAGGTGAAATGTGTAGTGTTCTCTATGCATCCAGACAAGTCTCCTGGAATCGATGCGTTTAACCCTGGTTTCTTCCAGTTCTATTAGGATGTTATTGGTTATGATGTTCAGAGTATATTATTTCTATTTTGAATAATTGTTTGTTGCCTTCTAATTTGCATACTACAATCATTGTTCTTGTTCCCAAAGTGAAGAATCCAAAGTATGTTTCTGAGTATCGTCCAATTGCATTATGCAATGTCATTTATAAGATTCTTTCCAAGGTATTGGTGAATAGATTAAAGCCCATGTTGCATGAGATTATTTCAGAAAATCAATTTGCCTATGTTGCTTGATAACTAATAATGTTTTACTTGCCTATAAAGTTGGTCACTATCTCAAAAGGAAAAATACTAGAATTACTGGAACTATTGCTAAGATTGATATGTCTAAGGCATATGATAGGATTGAATGGGGCTATTTGGAAGGAATTCTTCTGAAATTGGGTTTCCATTGGCGCTGGGTTGACCTTATGCTTCGTTGGGATCTTCTACAGGCCGAAGAGATATGGAGGTATGGGTTTCAAAAATTTGTTTGATTTCAATACTGCAATGTTGGGAAAACAATTATGGAGATTCCTTTCTTATCCTGATGCTTTAGTTACACAAGTCTTCTGTGCAAGATATTTCATAGATGGGAATGTATTGAATTCAGCTTTATCTTCCTCTCCAAGCTATGTTTGGAAGAGCATGCATTCGACCTTGAGCTATTTTGGACTGAATATTCGATGGAGGATCGGAAATGGGAGGAAAGTATATATTTATGGTTTTCCTTAGTTAATGGAACCCAAATGAGCTTTTTTATCCAGTCTGTAGGCTCCTCTTCTCGAAGGTAAACAAGTCTCTTTTTTAATGGAAGCTTCTCCTAATCGTTGGAATATTCCCCTTATTTAGCAATGTTTTAATGAAAGTGGTACAAATGTTATTCTTTGAATACCTCTTTCTCTATTTGATGCGAGTGATAATCCTTATTGGCCATTTGAAAGAGGTGGAATTTATATTGTTAAAAGTGCTTACACGGTGTTCTCTTCCTTTGGCCCAAATGGTATTCAAAATATTTTTAGTGCTTTCCAATTGGTTGTATTTATGGAAATTGGATATCCCCACTAAGGTAAAGATCTTCTTCTGGCGAATTCTATTGAATATTCTCCCCACGAATGCAATTCTCTTTCAATGTAGGGCTGTAGACAATGATGTGTGCCTTAGATGCCTTTTCCATGCAGAATCTTTATTTCATTGTTTTTTTGGGTGCCCATTGATGCAGTAGATTTGGAGTTTCTTATCCCTACATAATCATCCTTGTTGGCATGCTAATTTGATTTCCCTGTTTGAACATTGGACTCAAAACTTACGCAAGCAAGAGATTTGTTTCAATGTTCTGTTGTATTGGTCAATTTGGTATAGCAGGAATAATATACTAATGATGACATCCTTCATTTAGCTCGCTCTTCATCGGATTAGTGGTGTGCTTCTCGGGTTCATCATTCTCCTTGGATCAATGATGATGCTAATAGTTTCTCCTCCTCCTCCCCATACTGTGAAATGTAATGTTGATGTCGCTTTCAATGATCATGGTAGATCTGTCTCGTATGGCTGTTATGTTCGTAATGATGAAGGGTTTTTTCTTGCTAGTAGGAATGGTTCTCTCCCTCTCGTTTCGGACGTTGCTTTGGCTGAGGTCCTTTCTTGTAAAGAAGCCCTCTCATGGCTCAAATCAATTGGTTATACCAAAGTTATTGTAGAGCTAGATTGTTGAACTGTTGTTAATGCTCTTAAAGATAACCATCCAAATAATTCTACTTTTGGATTTGTTATCAATGAGTGCAAATTGTTAGCTCTAGATTTCGAGGAGTGTAGTTTTTCTTTTGTTCGAAGGCAATTTAATCAATTTGCCCAATGCCTAGTAAAGGCTTGTAATTCAGATGGCCTTTTTGGAGAATGGTTTACATCTCCGCCATCTTGTATTGCTTATCTTTCTGAGTTTTAATGAATCCCCCCATTTTCTTCAAAAAAAAAAAATGTGAATCATAAATTAAAATGAAGGTAAAGTTGAGTGCCATAGTAATTGGGGTAAATATTACTTTTTCTATCATTTTACAATATGGGGTATCGTTTAAGAATTTTTTTTCCACTGAAATTGCAATTATTGTATTAAATCCATAACAAGAGCATCTCTAATTTCTAAAGAAGGATTAAAGCTATTAACAAAAAGAGCTATTACAACAACATACTGAATTTACAAAGGCATGAGCGACCACCAAGAGAGCTATTACAACGTAATCCTATTTTTGCAAGGGATGAGCGATCTTAATCTCGCAAAATTTATTATTAGTAGAATATAGCTAAATTATTATTATTATTATTATTATTATTATTCTATATATTAAAACTCCTGCCAAGATTGGATTCAATTGGGATAATTTGTCCAATTTCGGACAATGTTACCCTTAAGAATTGAATGTCCCATTTTGCCCTTCCTCTTTTTCTCTTTTCCCTTTTCTGCCGACTTGAAACGCGTTTACGCGTATGTTTTCATTTGTTCTTTCTCTCTCTTCTTTCTCTCTATCTTCTCTCTCGCTCTCTCTTCTTCTCTTCCGATTTCTGGAAACCCTAGGTTTCGTCGGCTTTGACTTGGATCCGTGCTTCTCTGATTGTTAGTTTTATTTTCCTGTGAACCAGAGTTCATCGCCGGCCGCTAACTCTCATCGCCTCTCATTTGTTCTTTCTCTCTCTTCTTTCTCTCTATCTTCTCTCTTGCTCTCTCTTCTTCTCTTCCGATTTCTGGAAACCCTAGGTTTCGTCGGATCTTACTTGGATCCGTGCTTCTCTTACTGCCGATGGAATCCCTAGGTTTTCATAGGATGGAGACTCACAAGAGATTGGTAGCAACCATGGCTTCGTGACACTTCCAGGTATCCCCTTTTATCTCCTTCTTGCTGTTTCGATTTTCTCAACCCCGGTTTTGTTTTTCCTTCTGCTTCGGTTTCTAAGATTGTCTATTTTGTTGTTTTGGACTTAAGCGGTAAAAGGGTGAGAACCAATGGACTAACTGGTCCTAAGGTAGGTTGTGCACTGAGCTGTTGTTTGGTTAATAGATAAAACGAAGGCTGATTAGAAATCTGTCAACATGTTGTATAGGAAGAGGAAGCAAAAGGTGCAGTTCATTCAAAACAAGTCAGATCGGAGAAGGGTCCAGGAAAGAGCAAGAACGAAAAGCTATCAAATTCAAAAGTTGGCTTAGTTACTCAAGTGAAGAAGGACAGTGATGGAAAAGTTGCTCAGGTACCTTCTGCTGTGTCAAATGGTTTGAAGAGTAAATCATTTAATGAGAGGCAGATGTTAGCATCAAAGGTAGGTATATATGTTTACATCATTGAAATTTTATGGTTGTCTACAATATCAATGCATCTTAGCAAAGTTGCTTATATCGTGTATCTGATTTTTGGTTCTTCCTAGCAGCATTTTGGGAAATCTGATGCTACATCCTCTGAAGGCCAGATGTATGTATTGTTTGTGCATGTTACCTTTCCCTATTTATTTTGAGCTGGATGAAGAGGACATATTAAGATATGAAGATGATTAAGTACTTTGTGGCTAATCTATTTGTGTTTTTATAGTTTTCAAGTATCAGTCAGAACTCAGAAATCACAAAGCACATATGTTAATAACTGCTTTTATTATCCAGCTCTTTGTGAAGTGTGATTTCCTTGATACATGGAGAGGATAAAAGTGAAAGCACCAAAGAAGGGACCTACACTTAAAGCAGAAGGAGATTGCTGACTGCAGTAAGACCCCAAATAGGCCACAGTATAAAAGGAAGAGCTCACAAAGCTGGTTTTATTTCTAGAAAAAAGGTCTCTGGAAGTGGAGTGGTTTCAGAGAAAGCAGTATTGGGCATGGAATACTTGAGGTATAGTCTAAGCCTATGATGCTGTGACCTCTTTTAATTTGTCCTGCACAAACAAATATTCCAAAGGTTAGAGAAAACCTGAAAATTGTTCATACTTTATCTCTGGATTATCTGTAACCAGGTGAGACCATATGAAATTGAGTTTAATATGGCACATTTGTTTAAAGTGATTTCTGTATTAACAGTTTTTACATCAGTATTTGTGAAGATTTATGCTTTTCTGTCCAGAATGCAGGTTCTGAATTGTACATATGCATTATGGACTTGGCACAAGAACCAGGATATTCACAAAAATGATAGGTACGGTGATCAGATATACATTATTGGTAAAATGTTTAGATTTTGTTTCTGTTGCAGAATCTGCGTTTCTAATTTTTTTCTTCGTTAAGCTTTTGTAATTCGTTTTGTCTCATTTTTTAGGGGATTTCAGGTTCAAGGATATTGGTAGGTGATTCTCCTGAGGCGCCAATTCAATCTCCTTTAACTCCAGCGGAAACTCCACTAAGCAGTGGAAAAACTGAAGCACAGAAAGCAGTCTCTAAACGCTGAACAGTTCAGGCTGTACTAAAGGGAATAAACCTGAATTTTAATGTTTAGGATAACCTCAACGCTCCTGTTAAGTTCATGAGTAGCAGCCAGATTGCAGGGCAGAAAGGAAAAGCTTCACATTCTTTAAGAAAAACGAAAATAGTCTGTACAATAGGCCCTTCTACTAGCTCACCTGAAATGATATGGAAACTAGCAGAAGCTGGAATGAATGTAGGTCGCCTGAATATGTCACATGGAGATCATTCTTCAGACCAGAAAACTATAAATGTGGTAAAAGTATTCAATGCCCAATCTGATGACAAGGTTTTATCAATAATGCTGGACACCAAGGTACATTTCTTGCAGGAAATTTTTATTTTTTGTCAATGTCTACTTGATAATGGTTTTATATGAGTTCGACTTTCCCTTCTTTTATGAAGTTTGTCCGTTGATCCGATAAATTTCAAGTTTGGATAGATTGCAGGGCAGAAAGGAAAAGCTTCACATTCTTTAAGAAAAACAAAAATAGTCTGTACAATAGGCCCTTCTACTAGCTCACCCGAAATGATATCCAAACTAGCAGAAGCTGGAATGAATGTAGCTCGCCTGAATATGTCACATGGAGATCATTCTTCACACCAGAAAACTATAAATGTGGTAAAAGAATTCAATGCCGAATCTGATGACAAGGTTTTATCAATAATGCTGGACACCAAGGTACATTTCTTGCAGGAAATTTTTATTTTTTGTCAATGTCTACTTCATAATGGTTTTATATGAGTTCAGGTAAATGATGGTATTCATCAATTCATTGTTTAAGATTATTGCATTGTTGGAAATGATGCGTTTGTAGAAAGCTTATGATTTCAGTATCTGTGGAATATTGATTCTTTGCTGTGGAATATCGATTCTTTGCTCTTCACGTTCATACTTATGAGAGGATGAATAGAGTCTATAATTACAAGTTGGACCTGTGTGGTCCTGTTTAGATAATTGTTCGAGATGGGGGAAATATTGAGGAAGTTGTTGTTCATTTTGTAGATGATGAACGAAAATGTCCTTCGGCTATAGACGACATACCAGAATTTGGGGGTGTATGCCAGATCAAATCCATTGCTTGCGTGTGGAGAATTGTGGTTAGTATCACTTTATTTCATCTCATGCTTAACGTATCAATCAGTCATTTCGTCAGATCTGTTTTTCCTCTGAATTTTGCAGTTTAAAAGCCATCCTGTTATTGGGTCCTTAATACAGTTTGAAGCCAATCCTTATTTTGAGAACACTAAGCTAACAAAGACTTTCACATTCCTTGATGAAAGAACAACAGAAATTACTGCTACAACTATCAAGTGCAAGGAGGGCATGGTAAGTGCTATATTCGAGCTTATGGTTTTTAGTCATCAGAGCTTGGTTTTCTTGACTGTGTGTGAAAAATTCCAAATCTCCTTTCCTTTAAAAAGAAAATGTTTCTGATTAGGTGCAGAAGGAGACAGAAGCGGTCTTCCCTTGGGACTCAACTTCATAAACATGACATACACACTCTTAGAAAATTTTGCCTCCGCTTGGCAAATATGAAATGCATATTCCTCAAAAATTGTATTCTATTGTTTTTTTTTCCGTGTTGTTTGTTGCACTGCTAAATGCTAATCTTTCTTTTCCTTTCATGCTATGCATGTTTCTCTTTGCTGATTCTAATTTTTCTTTACTTATTATTTAGTAGCTAGGCTTTGAGAGGGATCCAGAGATAGAAACTTGGAAATTGACTCTTATTTTGTCCACCCTCCTTTGTTTTCGAACTTTTAAGTGAATGCAGTTAGTGAATCCAACTTTTGTGCAGCCTCCTTACATATTATTCTATAATACTGTGCAGTTCTATTATACCACATAAGCTTTGGTTGCGTGAATCTGTATATATAGATTCTGTGTGCTTACTCATCAATATTCACATGTCAGGCTTATCCATCTTGCATCTGATCCATGATTTTACTGCAGTTGCCATACCAAGGTGGTCTCTTGCTTGCAGATGTTTTTGGACACCTCCAGCAAAACAGGTAAAGAACTCATTAATAATGTGTAATTCAGTTATCTTTTCTCACATCTCTCATTAAAACTTACATTGATATCATACATCAGAAATCAACTGGGTATAGCAGAATATAGTATCAGCCAAGCAACTTTACAAACCATCTTCAATCATTTTGCAGCAGGTTGTACGAGGTAACAAATTGTGTTTCTTGAGTACTTTTTTTGTTCTTCCTTTGTACCTCTTCTCGAGGTGCAGTAAGAATTATTTTTCTGTTGTAAAAACAGAATAATTTTTCCAATCTTTATATCATTTGTATAGTGCATCATAGAAATTGTACATAAACATATTGACATAATCAGTTCTGTCAAAGAGTACTAAGTTTCTGACCATTTTATAGTCCTATCTGCCAATTATTAGTTATTTATATCGATTCCTGGTGTGCGAAAAATTGCTCGAAAATATAGTACATGTGAAAACAATATAGAATTTTTTTTTTTTTAATCGGAGCAGTAAAACCATGGAAAGATTTTAAAAGCATTTAGATTTGCTGGGCAGCTACATAATAGACAAGTGGAGATTTGATGGTATGTAATATGCATTCTTCACACTCAACAAAATTAATATTTACAAAAATTAGAAAACAGCAAAAACAAACACAAACACGCTTTACGGTATTAACCAAAACATAGATGTAAATTTTACGAGAAATTTTACAGCACTCGAGTGGTTCATACTTAATTATAAAATGATATTTGTATGTTTTTTTTTATTAGTGCTGACTGTGTAAGTGTGTATTTATTTGATTTTATTACTGATCTAATCACTTTCTTTTGCCATTGCCGTGTCTCTTATGGCAGACCACCTGACCGTACTTCATCTATCTGTTTTCGAAGAGAAATTGACTCCCGCCGATCTCTTTCTCAGAATTCGCTCTGATAATTCCGTCAAGCATGGCCTCGAGCTCTTTTATCTCATCATTAATCAAGCTGTTTCCATGATTAAATCTGACGATGTTGATCATAGTACTGATCACAATAAGAAGAAGACTTTAGGGTTCCAATTTTGGACTGATTCTCAGATCAATTCAGTTGTTTCGTTAGGTCTCGCTATCGTTTCTGCTTCCAGATCTCTATCAGGTGGATTCTTTGTTTGTTTATTTAGATGAGAAGGGTGTATGCTGATTTAACTATCTATGCATAGGTGATAACTAGAGTTTCGTCTAAGGGAGAAACAATTTCATTTAAACAAACGATTATTATTTTATCATTTTTTAGACTGTGATTATGATGACGTAGAATGGACCTATCGTAGTGATTGAGGTCTTATACTGTATATTGGCTGGACAGCTGGCACTCAGTCGATGCAGTTTTCTGCTAGACTAACAGTCTGAAACAACGCCACGTACTAATAGACCTATATGCTACAATAGATTCATTTTATGAATCCTTATAATCCATTTTCCATAGCCTATTTTTCACATATTTGTATAATTATAACTTTCTCTTCTTTTTCTTTGGTTAAGTTCTTTGTTCGTTGGTTTCTCTTTGCTGACTATTAGTGTTTGTTTAGGAGCTTGGACTTTAAACCGATCTCCTTTGATTAATTGGTGTCAGCGCTGGCTAATTAACTGTCTCTTTGTCCTAGAATTGTTATTTAATTAAAAAAACACATGATTTCAAAAACTTAATTAGAGCTTTGCTTTATTTATTTTATTTTACGGTCATTTTCTGAATATATATATTGTTCATTATGTTATGGACCTATCGTAGTGATTGAGGTCTCATACTGTATATTGGCTGGACAGCTGGCACTCAGTCGATGCAGTTTTCTGCTAGACTAACAGTCTGAAACAACGCCACGTACTAATAGACCTATATGCTACAATAGATTCATTCTATGAATCCTTATAATCCATTTTTCATAGCCTATTTTTCACATATTTGTATAATTATAACTTTGCTTATTTTACTTTTTAGGAACTGTTGTGTTGTGTAATATTTTTGGTACATGTTATTGTGAATATATTTTATATTTTTTTTATTCTTGGTGGTGTGATTGCTGAACAGTGAAGCAGTCGGACGCTATAGTTGTTGCAGTTGTGCAACAATTGCTGTAGTTTGCTGTTGGTTATTTGGAAAATTGAACAGGATAGAATTAGGAGAATACCTTGAATCTATTGAAGGTTTAGACTGTGATTATGATGACGTAGAGTGGACCTATCGTAGTGATTGAGGTCTTATACTGTATATTGGCTGGACAGCTGGCACTCAGTCGATGCAGTTTTCTGCTAGACTAACAGTCTGAAACAACGCCACGTACTAATAGACCTCTATGCTACAATAGATTCATTCTATGAATCCTTATAATCCGTTTTTCATAGCCTATTTTTCACATATTTGTATAATTATAACTTTCTCTTCTTTTTCTTTGGTTAAGTTCTTTGTTTGTTGGTTTCTCTTTGCTGACTATTAGTGTTTGTTTAGGAGCTTGGACTTTAAACCGATCTCCTTTGATTAATTGGTGTCAGCGGTGGCTAATTAACTGTCTCTTTGCCCTAGAATTGTTATTTAATTAAAAAAACACATGATTTCAAAAACTTAATTAGTGCTTTGCTTTATTTATTTTATTTTACGGTCATTTTCTGAATATATATATTGTTCATTATGTTATGGACCTATCGTAGTGATTGAGGTCTTATACTGTATATTGGCTGGACAGCTGGCACTTAGTCGATGCAGTTTTCTGCTAGACTAACAGTCTGAAACAACGCCACGTACTAATAGACCTATATCCTACAATAGATTCATTCTATGAATCCTTATAATCCATTTTTCATAGCCTATTTTTCACATATTTGTATAATTATAACTTTGCTTATTTTACTTTTTAGGAACTGTTGTGTTGTGTAATATTTTTGGTACATGTTATTGTGAATATATTTTATATTTGTTTTATTCTTGGTGGTGTGATTGCTGAACAGTGGAGCAGTCGGACGCTATAGTTGTTGCAGTTGTGCAACAATTGCTGGAGTTTGCTGTTGGTTATTTGGAAAATTGAACAGGATAGAATTAGGAGAATACCGTGAATCTATTGAAGGTTTAGACTGTGATTATGATGACGTAGAATGGACCTATTGTAGTGATTGAGGTCTTATACTGTATATTGGCTGGACAGCTGGCACTCAGTCGATGCAGTTTTCTGCTAGACTAACAGTCTGAAACAACGCCACGTACTAATAGACCTATATGCTACAATAGATTCATTCTATGAATCCTTATAATCCATTTTTCATAGCCTATTTTTCACATATTTGTATAATTATAACTTTGCTTATTTTACTTTTTAGGAACTGTTGTGTTGTGTAATATTTTTGGTACATGTTATTGTGAATATATTTTATATTTGTTTTATTCTTGGTGGTGTGATTGCTGAACAGTGGAGCAGTCGGACACTATAGTTGTTGCAGTTGTGCAACAATTGCTGGAGTTTGCTGTTGGTTATTTGGAAAGGTCAGAGTTCAGCAGCGATGATTTGAGTACACATGTGTGTGTTTTTAGATTGTTAGTTTTTTCAAGTTTTGAGCTTTATTCAAATTCTCTTCTCTCCTCACTCTCCTCTTTCCAGTTTTTGCCAATTGGATTTAATAAGTGAATTGTACTTACTTGGTTGGTATTGTTTTGCACAGAAGATGGTTGTTTTTCTGTTCCATAGTATCAAGTCTGAGGATCATGCTTGAGAATGGTTAGATATTGTGGTTTTGTTTTTGATGGACTTCCTATTATAGCTATCACACACAAAAAGAAAAAGCCTACACATATGAGATTAGTGATTGCTTCAAGCTGTAGCATTTTGTTGATAGGATAAATCTGTCATGTTTAGAAGTTAGGCCAGTTAGTGTTTGAATATTGTTTGATTTCAATATTGTTTGGTTCTTCAATATATTCTGTATTTTCATTTAATTAATGATGATCTCTATTTAGAGAGGTTAATAAAGTAACTACCAACAAAACAGATGTATTGCAGTTGCTTTTCGATCTTTTTTGCTTGAACATTTTTAATTTCTGTCCTATTCTGTTTTGCCTGAAGTGTTTTCTACCGGTTATGTTACACAAGGGTAAGGTTTTATCAAACTGCGTCATTATTTTCTCATTTTTGTAGTGATTTTTCTTTTCTCTGTGTTTAATTTTTCTTTATTGTGTTTCATTTTGTTAGGGCCTAATAATATTTTTTAATTTTGTCTTTTATTGCAATGATTTCAGCACATAATAACACAATGAGAAACTGTTGATCTTCCTATTTTTGAAAATATTGTTGATATGTCCTGTTGATATTCTTTGGCATAGAGGTTTGTTTACATTAACATGCCGATTTGTTTGCTTTGTATTATCTGTATTTTCGCTCTCTGTTACTGTCTGAATGGTGTCATGGCAAAATTCCTTCTGTTCTTCTACATTTGTTGGTTTTCGCCCTTTGGAATCGAATGTATTTACTGTTTTCGATTGATTACATAGGGCAATTTATTATATTAGGACATGTACGGTAAGATACCCTTTCATTTTCAGCTTCGATTCCTTCTTACACCGTGATGATGTGATCTCTGCTTCGTTGTTCTGGATTTAGGCTGGTATTTCGATAAGTTTTCAGTTCGTCGATGCAGTTTTCTGATACACTAACAGTCTGAAACAACGCCATGTACTAATAGACCTATATCCTAGAATAGATTCAACCGGTTGATAGATGCTTTTATAAGTATAGAATTGAACAGGATAGAATTAGGAGAATACCTTGAATCTATTGAAGGTTTAGACTGTGATTATGATGACGTAGAATGGACCTATCGTAGTGATTGAGGTCTTATACTGTATATTGGCTGGACAGCTGGCACTCAGTCGATGCAGTTTTCTGCTAGACTAACAGTCTGAAACAACGCCACGTACTAATAGACCTATATCCTACAATAGATTCATTCTATGAATCCTTATAATCTATTTTTCATAGCCTATTTTTCACATATTTGTATAATTATAACTTTGCTTATTTTACTTTTTAGGAACTGTTGTTATGGACCTATCAGATGTGCATGAATGATTGACCTAATCCTACTTTCATAAAGAACATGCTTCGATGTTGCTCGATTTTTTTTTTTTTGGGTTGAGTGGAGTGCATGTTATTGGGCTATAATGGCTACTTAATTTTATTATATAATGTAAATAGGTTTAATCATTGTTTATCCATAAAGATCAATGACCAGTTTGTCATTTTTATTTTCTGTTTTCCTCTCCTCACTTCTCACTCTCTCTTCTATTTCTTTTTTTCTTTCGTTTGCAGCAAGAAAGCTATTTATTAATTCTATTTTTTGTGTTTCATATTTGCGCTGAAGAGTGTCTTTAATCTCTATGCCATTAATCAGTATCCAAAAATGTCAGCTTCTGTTGCTGGTAATAGAAAATATGATGTCTACATGTGCATAGACGTATTTGCAAGTAATACTTTTGGCAGTGCACAATGGAACGTATGTCAAACTTCTGATATTTTTTCTTGAGAATCTGTGCTGATATAAGCTTTGTTACATTGTAGACATTGGTTTTCATCATACTTATCCCACTTTTGTGCTCAAATTATGGTCCTGATTTCACATGCATATTTTGTTGAATTTGGATATATTTTCAGTCGCTATATGACAAATAGAGAGTCCACATTCGTTTTTTTATGTTTAAGAACTATCTTTTGGTTTACTTTCTTTGAAGTTCTTATATGTGTTTTCACTCCCTTCTCTTCATTGACGTGTCTCATTTAACATCCGAAAATTGTTTTCATGAGTTTAAACTCTACTATGTTTATATAAATGATGTCAATTATTTAATGGTGAACAATCTAACATGATTAACAAAATAGTAGATAAATAAAATGCTAACTGCAAATTTGATATTAGAAATTCAGGAACAAAAATAGGCCACAATATAAAAGAAATTCCCTATTAAACATAAAAACTTGGCCATTAAAAAAAAACACTGTAAAATGAATAACAACTTGCTGAACAATTCCCCCATCCCCTGATACTCAATATCAGCCTAAAATGTGAGATAGTGTCTGACATTGGGAAACAATAGACATGATGAAAGAGATGCAATAAAGAGGAATATACAGCAGTTGATTGACGTATATTATAATGCTCTTCATGCACCAAAGAATGGAGGAAAGGTTAGTTTTCCAACTTATGTTATGTTTTAATGATACTTTAAAATTGAAATAAGCTCTGAAGTTAATTAATTGATAGAGTCTATAACATTCCTAATTAATTAATTCGCTTATGTTAAGTTTTAAACACACTTTAAAATTCAAATAAGTTCTGAAGTTAATTAATTAATATAGTTTATACGATTTTTAATTAGTTAGTTGGAGGAATGTAAGCCTTAATTTTCATTTCCTTCATTCTTTGGCGCATCAAGAGCATCATAATATACGTCAATCAACTGCTGTATATTCCTCTTCATTGCATCTCTTTCATCATCTCTATTGTTTCTCAATGTCAGACACTATCTTACATTTTATGTTCATATTAAGTATCAGATTTCCGCTCCAAGTGCTTTCTTGCTTCCGTGTAGTTCTCAACTCGCCTCACTATAGAATGAGATTTTTCACTTTGTCGCATTCACTCCATCTCTAATAGTGATATTTTATTCTTAATTTTCTTTTATTTGTTTGACGATTTGATATTCTTTTCGTAGGGGCACTTTTAACTTGGAACTTCACTGTCCTTAAAAACTTAATGACATCAAAGCTGACCCCGAGTCTGATTGGGTTTTGATTTGCTCTTATTTCAGCTTAATTCACTTGAAAAGAAACGCAGTACCTTCTGTCCAATTCCTGATGATTTGTTTAAATGTATGTATTTCGGTACTTACTTATAGTTCATGTTTTCCATTCCGGATTTTCTATAGATAGCTCATAATACCTTCTTTTTTTTCAATATGTCGCAACGAAGAGGAATATACAGCAGTTGATTGATATATATTGTCATCTTCTTGATGCACCGAAGAATGGAAGAAAGGTTAGTTTTGCAACTTATGTTATGTTCTAATGGTAGTTTAAAATTGAAATAAGCTGCATTTGTATTCTTACCCATAAAATTGGACAGTTGTGTGTTCATCCATCATGAAATATAAATTTTATTGGGTTCATTAGTAGTATTCTGTACATAGTTAAGATTGTTCTCAGATGTGTGTTCTTCTTTTTTTAAAAAAATGCTTTATATTTCTGTTTGCTATGCAAATTGTTATTTTCTTATTCTGTGCATAGAATGTACTGTTTGTGATGGAATTGGACCAATCCAAGCTCTTTGGATATCGATTTCTTTTCTTTGCACGTAGTTTACCGATTTTTTGGTGCAGAATGAACTTGGAACCTATAAGTTGTATTCAAGTATAGTAAAATAGTAACATCGTTAACTTTATACGTGTAGCATTTCGAGTCCTTATGCATATAAATTTGCTAAATTTCCTAAGATTTAAGACGTGAAACCTAATAGTTCAATTAATTACGTTGGCTTGACTTGAAGGAGACTCTACAGAACAGTTAATTATATAATATATATAAAAATATATATATTACTTATTGCTTTCTTTCTTTTTTTGGCTTTTCTAATCTGCTGAAGTCCATTGGGTTTTTTGTTTCACTCTGTTTCTTTTTGAATTTGGAGAAAATTCAATGCTTAAATTGTGCATATTGTGTTTCTTTATTTTTATTTGATTGGTGACAAATTGAAATTTACAATTACTTTGCACTTTGGTTATTATTTCACAAATGAGAACAATATGTCCGTTTAACTATCTATGCACAAGTAACCAATTATATATATATATATATATATATATAATTATGTATATAATAATTATAGTATATATTAAAATCACTCATTTGATTTTGTTTTTTCATGCAGCAAATTTTGTTTTTAACCAAAACTATACCGTTCTTCCTTTCACATAAAAGCTAAGTAATTCCTTTCTTTTGCAGAAATAGTTCTTACTGCCTTTATTTGTTCTAATTTCTCTTTTACACACACACATATATGTGTGTGTATGTTAACCATTATTATTATTATTATTATTATTATTATTATTATTATTATTCTTTATTTTATTCTATATATTAAAACTCCTGCCTCAATTTGATTCAATTGCCAATTTTTGTCCAATTTCGGACAATGTTACCCTCAGAAATGGAAGTGCCGATTTTACCCTCCTTTTTTTTATCTTTTTCCCTTGCTGCCCGTTGACCTCTTCATACGTGCTATGTGTTCATTCTCTCTTTGTGTCCAATTTCGGACAATGTTGCTCTTATACAGTGAATTTCTTATAACCAACATTAATACGCTTTTTTATTTATTTATTTTTGGTCAAAACATGTATAAAATTGGTTTTGTGATTTTTTTTAATGCACTAATAAAAACAGGTACTTATTAAATTCTATGTATTAAGAATTTATGGCCTGATTTAATACAATAGAAAAATTGGAATATTTTGTCCAATTTCGGACAATGTTACCCTTATACAGTGAATTTCTGATAGGCCATATTAATAGGCTTTTTTATTTATTTATTTTTTGGTCAAAATATGTATAAAATTGGTTTTATGCTTTTTTTTTTTACTGCACTAATAAAAACAGATTCTTTAAATTCTATGTATTAAAAATTTATGGCCTCATTTAATACAATAGAAAAACAAGATATGGTGGTTGAGTATTAATTACAGGCAGTAAATTTCTTGGATTTGCAATGATGGATTTTACTTATTCACTTAATTTATCCATTCCATTTCTGCCGCTTTTTCTAAATAATTGTTTTGGAAAATTTTAATTAATTCTGATTTGATTGTTATCATCCAATTAAATGCATCCACTTAATTTACTTTTTACATCTATATATAGAATAATTATTCTTTTACCATCTTCCCATCTTACCTCTTCTCTTTTCTAACTATTCAGATTTCGGTAAGTGTTTATTTTTGTACTTTACTTTTTCATCCTTCAATTCTATAGCTGTTCTCATTACTTTTATTCCTTTCAGGTGCCAACAAAAATGGAACCTATCATGCTGCCATTTGCTGATCTTCTTCCCTTTTTTTTGGAGAAACTGAAGCTGCCCAGTGCAAGTTTTCAAGACCTCCGCGATGATGAGACAAATGATTATATCTGTCATGTGTCTCTTGATTGCCTTAATTTTACTGGTGTTTCTGAATTGATGGTCTTTAGTGCTACAAGTGTTGAAAACTTAAAAGATGCTCAACACAAAGCTTCCCTAAAACTCATCCACCACCTAATGGCTGCATACAAATTCACTGTTATTGATGTTAATTACCCACTTATGGTTGAACCAGCCTCAGCCCACGAATCATCTCACTCTCATGTCTCAGCCAATAATATGCCTTCTATTCACTCCACTTTTGAACATGTTGACTCAAAAACTTTTCCTGTTCATCTTGATACAACCTCTTCTTCTAAGAATATTATCCCAAAGCCATTATCTGAAAGTAACCACTTCAATATTTGTTCAATTCTGGAAACAGACCTTGGAATTCTTCCTGGAGATGTTGAAATGGTAGATAGAAATACTAACTTTTCTCAAGATTCCTCTGATGATTTTCAAGTTTCACCAACTCATGAAATTGAAGAATTACCACCTGAATCCGTTTTCATTGATGAAAACATTGACATGTTTGGATTTGTTTCCCCAAATCATAGCCCTAACATCAGTTCATGTCTCTATGAGAAATTACAAGAAAAGGTGGAACTCTATGAGCTGGAAATTCAAGAGATTAGAGCTGTATTAAGCCAAACACAGCTTGAACTTTTTGTTTCTAGAGAAAACGAGTCTACTCTTTCCCGCCATGTGGTTGCTTTCGCGAAGTCATTAAAGAACATCGTCCCTTCTGAGTTATTTTGCTGCTGCAAGTAATATATTATTTGATGTTCCTGTTTCTTTTTTCTTAGATTTTGACTTTATTAATTTTTCTTCTGGCGTTTACTAATTTTCATTTTCATCAACAGGGCTTCAACCTCTTGCTACGGTAATTTTCAACTCAATATGCTGTTTATAAATCGTTTCGTGTTTCTTATATATTCTGTTCTTAAATTAGTGCTCATATTTATTTTGTTGCTTTTTTGGCAGCTGATGGTAGAGGCTGATGCTTTGAAGTTTTTGGAAGTAGTTGTGACCTTAGAAGTCAGCAACACTTCATCACAAAAAAATCAGTCCTTGGTTTATGTGTTTTGATCCTAGAGACAAGAAGGATATTTGGTCACTGCAAGAATGTCTACGGGGTGAAGTTATGTATTTCTTTTTCTATATACCGTAATGTAAAGTCTTTGTAATTATGGGTTTTATTAAATTATAATCTTATGAATGTAATATATTATGTTAAAATTATGTACTTCAGTACTATGGTGTTAAAATATGTTATTTCATCTTTATATGATAAATAAAATTGTTATTTGGTGTTATTTTCGGACTATTCTTTGAATAAAAATACTATTGTACATCAAAAATTATCTATTCTGGAAACGAATTATCATAATAACACCAAATAACGATTGCACAAATATTTACAGCTTTAGAAAAATTTTCAAAGAAAAGATTGCGATTTCAACAATTTACTAAACATATATTTTTTTTTTGTATATATCAAGGTAATCAACATTAACTACATGAAAATATCGGATTAGTCGGCTTCAAATTTTCAATACCGTTTGTATATAAGGTAAGATGATTTAATCAATATTTTGTTATATTTTATTATTATTTGATTATTAGTATGACAGATATTAGTAATTAGATTTTTATATTCTTTATCACTTTTTCGTATCTCTATAAACTGTATCTATATTAAATGAAATTGCAATTTGACAATAAAAAAAAACTTGAGTACAGGAACAGAAAAATGTGTTTTAAAAATTTCAATTTCGAAATAATAGAAAACGGAATTCTGAAAAAAACAGATACAAACTTAGTATTATTTAAAAAAAAACATTAATTCCATCAAATATGCTGAACATTTCTCTAATTACAATAATTAAAATAAAAAACCATTGTATTCAATTGAATCAACAAATCACTAATCAATTGTATTTTTAAATGTAAAAATGATAATGATAATGATGAGAGAAAAATTAAATCTTAAATTTTACTATACAATTAGAATTATATAAATGACAATTTAAAAAAAAACTACTATTTAAAATATTTATAAATTATTAGCTTATAATAAACTTATTGGGTTCATTTTTTATGATATCACGCTTAATATATACAGTTAAAAACTTAGTATTTATTATCTATCTTCATGCATTTATGATCTTACAGAAAAGAAATCTAATTTGATACGATATTAGCATTTATGATTTTACAGAGAAGAAATCTAATTTGATACGATATTAAATACGTTTTATCTCTCATATTTATGATTCATTTCCTATCATTAATAGCCTATTTAATGCTTTTCTCTCTCCTCTCTTTCTATATAAACACAATTCCGTTTTCCTATTCAATCTATCAAACCATTTCCTACTGTTTCTTTGTTTACTCTTCCTTTTCCTATTTGCTTAAACTTCAATCTTTACTCTTTAAACAAGATCTGCTCAACATACAAATATATATTCCGATTCCTGCTGAAATTGTTAAGGTATACTATTATTTTTTTGTCATCTATTTGTTTAAATCGTTTTAGCGTATTCTTTCTTTAACCTTTTATTTTTGCTTTGCTTACTCAGGTGCTTCTCCTTTATTGCTCTCCTTACTATCAAGGTAACAAAACAATATTCCCTTGCTAAATAAAAATTCACTGATCACTAAATATTCGTAAATCTTCTTTTCATAATTTATGTTTAATCCGACAAATAAAAGTATTATAAACGACTTTAAATTCTTCAACAATTAACAAAGTTTTCATTTTTCAGATGGTTGAAATAAAATTGCCGTTGCATTCTATTTTATCCGAGATTTTGAAACAATTAGAGATTCCAAATACCGAGTCATTAACAATGAATGAAGAAAACAATCTTTATAGCTGCTGTATCACCGTACCTGCACAAACTTCCAATAATGAATCGTTACCCTCTGTTGATTTCTATGGTTTTAGTGCGATAGATTTTGATGATGCAAAAAATGTCGCTGCCTCTAGGACCTATGAATACCTTAGGCTTACCTGTGAATTAGAAATTATAGATTTCAGTTCCCACAACATTGACGAGTTCTCAACAAAAAATAGGCTTCTCGGCGAGCAACAAGTAAGAGGAGCTTTGAGTTTAACCTCCATATCTCAAAAATATGAAAAGTTGAAGGAAATGTACAACAAAGCTCTTGAAATATTGCAGTCTATTACATCAATTGTACAAAATTTCAACTTGGCCGATTACTTAAATAATGATCTGTGATTTCATATTATAAAACAATATTATTAAGTATAAAATTTAAATTTCATTACTCTGACGTTTTTGTATATTTTTGTTTTGGCCTTTTTTTCCCTTCCCCAAGATTTATTCGTCCTTTATTGCAAAGGTTCCAATTCTTCACACAATTATTTTTTCCATACTGTTATAATGATTTATGTTATAAAACTAAATTATTAATACAATAAATAATCCCCTTCTTACCAGATGCATAGGTTTCTCCTTTCAATTGAGGCCATACTTCGCTTTGCACTGATCCAGTTAAATTTACCCCCCCCCCCCCCACTTATTGAAAATCTTAATACGCCGACTCTTTATAAATGTCGTCTTACAATTATTCATAGAGGCGATGAAGGTCTTGAGCAATCCATGCCTTTTATTCAGTATAGTTCACAAAGCTTTGTAGATGCAAAAAACAAATGTTGCATTTATGCTCTCAAATCTCTGGAACGCCTTTATGATATCGATGTTAAAGATTTTAATCTAGAACGTCTAAAGTCGGTACGATCCACCTACTTCCAACAACTTGAAGAGTATGAAAACGTTATACTTAACCCGCAAAAACAAATTTGGAATGACTATCATGAATTGAAGAAAAAATATAATAGTGTTATTAATCTGCTTACTACTTTAACTAATGTAGTTACAAAATTCAAAAATTTAATGAATTAATAATAATTATTTATTATGTATTGCTAATAGTATTATTTATGTGTTATTTCTTTTCTTTATTTGATTTAGTTACAAAATGGATAAATCAAGTCAAAATAAGGAAAATGATGGAAAAAGAAAATGGGGCTCCTTAAACTCAAATTCCTCCATATCAATTACTAATCCTATTCAATTCACTACAACTTCCACATTAATAAATATACCTTTAGATTTTGAATACCGACCTTGCAAACTTTCCAAGTATAAAAAAAATTCCTCCATATATAATCCTTGCTTCTCACAAACTACTAATGAATATTCATTGCAAAACAAACTTCATCCTCAACAAGCGGAAGAAAATTGTGAAATATTATTGATTGACGTTCCCATCCAATTAGATGAACATTCTTACCAATTATATTCAAACGAAGACTATATTCGAAGTAAGTTAATAGTTTTTCTCCATCTTATTTGTTTTTTCTATAGAAATAATTTTGCTATTTGAATTTTAAAAAAATATTTGTTTAAAATGCAGATGTCGAAATTTCCAAGTTTGGTACCCCTAATCAAGAATGCCCTTATTGTGGGGCATTCTTCTGGTCCCAAGAAGCTCTTAAACAAAAAAGCACTCTTTCAAAATTTGAATATAACAAATGTTGTAAAAAAGGAATGATTTCATTACCAAAAGATAAAAAACCTCCTATTATTCTTCAAAAATTATTGACAGAACAACCTCCTTTCAAATCAAGCAAATTTTTAGAAAATATTAGAACATATAATTCAATTTTTTCTTTCACGTCAATGGGAGCAAAAATTGATTATGATATTAATAAATCTAAAGGACCGTATGTATTTCGTCTTTGTGGTCAAAATTATCATTTAATGGGTTCTCTATTACCACCTATAAATGAAAAACCAAAATTTGCACAATTATATGTTTATGACAATGACACTGAAAACGAAATTGACAATCGGTTATCTTTTTTGAAAAATATTCAACCAGAAAATATTACTGACAAACTTATAATTAAAGAACTCATTAATATGTTCAACGAACACAATGAATTGGTAAAAATATTTCGAATGGCAAATCAAAAAGCAAATATTGAAAATATCTCATCTTTTAGATTAAGATTAATTGCTAAACGTTTAACAGAAAACAAACAATATGAATTACCACAATCTTCAGAAATAGCAGCTTTAATAATAGGAGACTTGGATTTATATGACATGTCAAGAGATATTATAGTCGAACATCAAAATAATTCTTTAAAACGAATAAGTATTTTACATCCAAGTTTGATGGCCATGCAATACCCGATTCTTTTTCCTTATGGCGAAGATGGTTATCATCCAAACATTAGCTATCAAAGTTCTTCAAATGCCAAAAAAATAAAAAGAAAATCCGTCACTATGCGAGAATACTATTCTTATAGACTACATGAAAAAACAAAATATGAACAAACTATATTTTATGGTGGTCGGTTATTTCAACAATTCATAGTAGATGCATATACATGTATAGAACAAAGCCGCCTTGATTTTTTAAGACGAAATCAAACATTATTAAGATCTGAAATTTATTCTGGATTACGTGACGCTTTTTTTAAAGGAGATAACGATGGTTCCCAATTAGGTAAATCTATTATTTTACCTTCTACATATACTGGTGGACCTCGGTATATGCTAGAACATTATCATGATGCTATGACTATAACTAAATTTTATGGAAATCCGAATCTATTTATAACTTTTACATGTAACCCCTTATGGTCAGAAATTACAGAAACCATAAAATATCCACAAGTTCATAAAACAGAAAATCGACCAGATATTATTACAAGAGTTTTTAGAATTAAAATAGAAAGTTTAATTAAAGATTTTAAAGATAGAAAAATATTTGGAGAAATTATTGCATTATTATACACAGTTGAATTTCAAAAACGAGGATTACCACATATACATTGTTTACTATGGACACATGAAAAACATAAACAACTATCCGTAGCAGAAATAGATTCATATATATCTGCAGAATTACCAGATCCTAATATAGATCCTATTGCATTTAAATACGTATCAAAATTTATGATTCATGGCCCATGCGGATTAATTAATCCAAAAAGCCCTTGCATGAAAAATAATAAATGTTCTAAATTTTATCCAAAAAAATATCAAAATACTACTATAATTGATGAAAACGGATTCTCTTCTTATAAAAGAAGAAACACTAAAGTAGTTTTTAAAAAAGGGGATTTATTAATAGATAATCGTTTTGTTGTTCCTTACAACAGAGATTTAATAGTTCGTTATCAAGCTCACTTAAATATCGAATCATGTTGTCATACAATGTTAGTAAAATATTTATTTAAATATATAAATAAAGGTACAGATAGAGTAAAAGTAATTATTGAGCAAGACAACACTGCCGATAATCAAATAAACCAAAAAGATAATATAATACGAGATGAAATAAAAAATTATTTAGATTGCCGTTACATCTCACCATGTGAAGCATGTTGGAGAATATTTGAATTTCCTATACACCATAGAGAACCTTCAATAGAAAGACTATGTATTCATTTGCCTTATCAAAATACCGTATTATACAGAGATAACCAAAGCTTAGATCACATAATTAATCATTCGTTAGCACATAAAACAATGTTAACGGAATGGTTATACACAAATAGTATATCAGTACAAGCTTGCACATTAACTTATGTAGAATTTCCTACCAAATGGATATGGGATCCTAAAAATAAAATATGGTTACAACGTAAAAGAGGTTATAGCCTTGGAAGAATAGCATACGTAAACCCATGTGCCGGTGAATTATATTATCTAAGAATGCTTCTTAATATTGTAAGAGGCCCTAAATCATTCAATGATATTAAAACAGTTAATGGTATAGTTCACGAAAACTTTCGCGCAGCATGTGGTACATACGGACTAATAGGAAATGATGATGAATGGATAAATGCTATGAAAGAGTGTTCTCTAATAAGTAGTGCAAAACAATTAAGACATTTATTTGTTACTATAATTATCTTTTGCGAAGTAGCAAATCCAAATAGATTATTTGAACAGTTTATTAAAAGTTTTTCTGAAGACATTGTATACGATTTGCATAAAAATTTCAGCATCCCTATTACCTCTATCCAAACTGGTTCCATAAAAAATTATGTTTTGTTAGAATTAGAAAAAATATTTAATCGAAATAACTACTCATTATCAGATTTTAACTTACCTTTACCTCAATCATCCAATGAATCGATGAATCAAAACAAACTTATACATGAAGAATTATGCTATAATATACCAGAACTCAAACAACAACATGAAGAATCAATAAAAACATTAAATGAAGACCAACGTAGAATCTATGATGCTGTTATGCTTTCCGTTGAAAAAAATGAAGGAAATGCTTTTTTCATTTATGGTTATGGCGGTACAGGCAAAACATATTTATATGAAACAATTATTGCTAAATTAAGATCAGAACTTAAAATTGTATTAGTAGTGGCTTCATCAGGTATTGCTTCATTACTTTTACCAGGAGGACGTACAGCTCATTCAAGATTTAAAATTCCTTTAGACATAAGTAATTATTCAACATGCAATATTAAAAAAAATACAAATCTTGCACAACTAATAATGCTTGCATCAATTATCATTTGGGACGAAGCACCCATGAATCATCGCTTTACATTTGAAGCTGTAGACAAATCATTAAAAGATATAATGTCCTCCATTAATCCTAATAATAAAGAACTTCCTTTCGGAGGAAAAAACATAATTTTAGGCGGAGATTTCAGACAAATATTACCTGTAATACCAAATGGTTCTAAAGAAGAAATTTTAGATGCTTCTATAACAAATTCTTATCTATGGAAAAATTTTAAAGTACACCATCTAACTATCAATATGAGACTTCGAAATGATAATAACACTTTTAAGTTTCAAAATTATACTTCTTTTGCTCATTGGTTATTAGCAGTTGGTGATGGATCCATCCAGACAAAAACATTAGAAAAAATAGATGCAGAAAAAAATTGGATTCAAATCCCAAATTCATTAATCATAAAAGCTGTAAACGAACCTATGATTGCGATAATAAAGGAAACTTATCCAGACTTTTTAAATCAATATAAATGTTGTAAATACTTGACCGAAAGAGCTATTATCACACCTAAAAACGAAATAGTAAATAAAATAAATAACTTTATATTAAATTTATAGTAAAGATTCTATATGTACGTCCTCTACAAACTTAGAAGAATTACAAACTCTATATCCATTAGAATATCTTAACACCATTAATCCTAATGGTTATACACAACATGAATTATTACTAAAAATTAACACTCCAATTATGTTATTACGTAATATAAATCCATCTATAGGATTATGTAATGGTACAAGATTAGTAATACTACAGTTAGGTCAAAGAATAATAGAAGCACAAATTTTAAACGGATCTTTTATTGGAGAAAAAGTATTTATACCTAGAATTATGCTTAATTATACAGATCCGAGATTTCCTTTTATTTTACAAAGACGTCAATTCCCTATTAAAATCAGTTATTCTATGACAATAAATAAAAGTCAAGGTCAAACTCTAAAACAAGTTGGTCTATATTTAAATGAACCTGTATTCACACATGGCCAACTTTATGTAGCATTATCTAGAGTTACAAGTGAAAAAGGAATACATATTGTAATAGAAAATTCTTATTTAGAAATAGAAAATGAAATTCAATATTACACAAAAAATATAGTTTACAATGAAATATTTGAAAGTTTAGAATCTTTTTAAAATACAGCTCTCCAATATTCTCAAAATTTTGAAAAATTTATCAAAAACTGTTTTAAAAAAAAACCTATGAACTTTAAATTTTTATTCGGTTAATAATCATATGTTATGTTGTCTTTTTTGTAGGCCAAAGATGAAGTACACTCCAATATCAATGATAAACAAAGAAACAAAAAACGTGGCTATTAAAGCTAGATTATTAAGATGTTGGAACTTTGTCAATCCTAGGAACTCAGACCACCTTTTCAGCTTCGAATTTTTATTGATAGACGAAGAGGTAAAATTCTTACTATTATAACTATTTTACATAATTATTTACCAAAAAAAAAATATTACAACCAAACCATAACATTTTCCACAGGGTCACACTATCCAAGGAACAACATCTGCAGAAAACGCGGACATATTTCGACCTGTGATGATAGAAGGAAATATTTATCACATATCTGGCTTTATTGTGATTCAAAGTCTAACCAAATACAAATGCAGCAACCATCCTTTTCATTTAAGACTACCATGTAATGCCAATGTTAAGAAAATAGAAGAAGTTAACAATGATATTCCTTATGAAAAATTCAACTTCCTGAACTTTGAAGACTTAGAGCAACGAGCAGGACTTACAGATTACCTATGTGGTATTATTGCATCTATTTAATAAATCTTATAAAAATATCTAAAAAATTACTCTTCATTACAATGTATTACTACATCAATTCTTATCAGATACTTATGGATTGCTCATTGACATCGGATTTCTTGAACAAGTTCGAACTTATGATGTCGTGAAAAAAAGGCGCACTATTCACATAACAAATTCCAGGTTCACTTAAACCATTTTTAAATACACCTTACCTATGTCTTCTCCTCTGATTCTATTTATATTATATTTATAACAACAGTGGAAAAGAAATGGAAGTGTTGCTATGGGAAACAACAGCTGAAAATTTCCCTGAAAATGAAATCCTTCTCAATGCCAACACAAAACCAGTTGTTTTGGTGTTTGCCGGTATGATTCCTAAATCTTTCAAGGGTAAGTGTTCCTTAAAAATACTCAATTGACTAATATATAAATATCATTATATATAAGTTTCCTAATTCATTTCATCTTCTTAGATAGCTTTTCCCTCAATAGTTCAGCTGGAACAAAAATCTATATCAACCTACCACTTGACGAAATCACTGCTTTCTTAAAAAAGTAAATTTCAAATTGTTTAAAATTAATAACCCCTAATTATTTAAAACTAACATTCTCTCCTTGATCTTTATCCCAGAATCGCTCCTCCCTTCCCAAAGCTAAAAAAGGTTGAACACCAACTAAAAGAAGTCTTTGACATTGAAACAGAAAAAATGACCAATAGAAAAGGGATATCAGAACTCTTACAAGTTGATATTCATACAGATAAGGTTTGATTCATTTAATATTGAAAAACTTTAATAAGAAATTTTCTAATTCATTGTTTTACATTAGGATATCAAATTTACATGTAAGGCAAAAATCAAAGAAATCGATGCATCTGATGGTTGGTGGTATCGAGCATGTCCTGATTGTAAAAGTGGAATTCAAATTTCAAAGGATCAGATTTGGTGCAAAAATCACAGATTCATAGAAAAAATTCCTCTACCATGGTAACAACAAACTAAATTTACTCACAACTTTAATTGCTACCTACTTTTTCAAAACACTATACTTTTACTCTCTTGCAGGTACAGAATAAAAATAATCGTGGAAGATGAAACTGGAACTATTCCATTTATTGTTTTTGGAAATATTGCTGAAGAACTAATTGGAGTACAGGCACACACCTTAACTTCTACTTTTAAAGAACGCCACGAAATTCCTCCATCAATGACCAAAATATGTGGAACCACAAAAATATTCCAAATTCAGCTAAGCAATACAATTGAAGATCCATCACAAATTATATTCAAAGTGCTTTACATATTTAAAGAAGATGCTGAAATTCCAAAAAAAGAAATGCCAAGCCCAGTTTCTGCTCCGACAACCCATCTCAAATGTTTAACCTCTATCAATGCAATTACCGCTACAGCACACCGTTCATTGGATATCAAAGACGATTCAACTGCCAATATACCATCTAAAAAGCGAAAAATAGGGTAATTCAACATTTTACTGACAACAACTATTTCCTCATAAAATTCACCTTCTTATAAAAAATTAACAAAATTTTTTTCACAGGTCATCAGCTGCAACATCCGGAGAGAAGAAATCAACCTAACAATATAGTGATATGTGTAATCCTTTCTCTTAAACTATTTTATCAGAACATTTACTACTTTTATGTAATACTACATTATATCTTTATTATCAATCAAAAATAAATTGAAATTCCTCCTATAGCCAATATCATTTTTTACAAAAAACTATTAAAAAAAGGTCAAAAAAATATGAATATTTAAGAAACTTTACCAAAAAATTGAATTAAAATATTCTTATTTAACTATCCGCTTCATAATCATAATTAAATATTATACATTTCCCATAAATATAATTAATTTCAAAAAGCGAATTCCCGAAGCGGAGCGAGGGGGTTTTTTCTAGTAATAAATTTAAAATTGTTGAGTGTTAATTTACAAAGAGAAGTAAGACAGGAAGCTAGAAACCATAAAGGATAATAAAGCGAGAGTACATTGGGTAATTTGACAAGTCGATGCGGTTTTCAATTCCATAAAACGGGGCCGTTTCAGTTTAGGGTACCCAACACCTTTTTCCTCTCCTTCATAAGCCGCTTCTTTGGCCGCAACGGCGAGTGACAGGCCTCTCTCTCTCTCTGAGTTATACTCATATATTGTTTATCCTCTCCCTCGACAAATGATTCACACTGTCTGCTCCTCTGTGTTGTTTTCTGTTTTCCTAATTTTTATGCCTACTATTTAAATTGTTAATGGAGGTTTAGTTCCATTTCAGCCTTGATTTTGATATTTCCTTTGGTTATTTTGTTTTTCCTTTCTTTTTTTGTGATTGTGATTTCGTTATGCATTTTTTTAGACCTGTCTGATTCAGATTAGGTGTGATTTGCTAAGGATCTTATATTAGATGATTTTGATTTATGTTTTAATCTCTGATTTGGATCTGGATTCTTTTGCGTTTATGAGCTTACAGTGGTGATCCTCATTGCTTGAGGTTTTCATGGTTTTTTCAGCCTCATGTTGTCAATCTTGATTTCCTTAGTCATATTTAGTTCTGTCCAATACCTTCATTTGGTTATTTGTTACGTCAAATTTTAGTTTTATGGTCCTGATTCTATCTCAGATGTTCCTTTGTTTGATTTTTGGTTTTGAATAATCAAATTAGCATTTTGGTTTTTTCGCTTGTTGGTTTCGTAGAATGTCTATACTATATGAATATGCATTTGTTTTCAATGTTCTACTTAATCAATTAGGGTGCATATTTCTCTTATGGGCATCAATGATGAGTTGACTCAAAATTGTTATCCTTGCACTTTGATTATTAGTGAAGAAAGACATGGGGAATTATCACTCTGAGATGCTCTTTTAAGTTATTATCACACAGGTTGTGTTTGTTTTGAGGGAAATGGGGTGGAAAAGGGAAGAAATAGTCTCTAAAGAGATTTATATAAACACATATGACTAAAATGAGAAGAAGAAATATGTCTTTCTAATTGATGTCTTTTCTCCTTTTAGTGACCTCTATTTTGTGCATGCATTTTCTTTTGGATCGATGATGTTATTTGTATTCTGCGTTATCTTTCTGCAAATTGCAAATTGAAGATTACTGAAGATGCTGAGATCCAGTCATTGTAGTCTGATATTGTTTCTTATTTCACTAAAAATGGTTTTTTTTTTTTTTTTTTTCACTTGAATTGATTATGTCCATCCCCGTTTTGGATCAGTGATGTTACTTGTATTCTGCGTTATCTATCTTAAAATTCTTCAAATTGAAGATGACTGTAAGATGCTGAGATCCAATCATTGCATTGTAATATTATTATGTTCATTTTGGTACAAAAATAGAAGTATTTAAATTATGATTATTGTTCTGATAGGTGTAGATTTCTTCTAATTCCATCAGAATGCCCTAATTAATATTCAGTTAATTAATTAATTATCATGTTGAAGAAATAAGTCCACAGACTAGTTTAATAATTTGGAAATCCAAAAATAAAACCTTAATTCTAATTATATTAATAACATATTGTACTGACAATGTTCCCTTGGTTATTTCTATATATATAAATCAGTAAATTATCCATGTCATGTGGTTTTAAATTTGTTGGCTATGTTAATAATGTTCATCTAATTTACTTGTAACGTTTTCTTCTTTTATTTTACTTTTCGCCGAGATATATACTCATGTATCTTAAGGTTCATTATATTATCTATTTATTCTTAATTAATAGTATCTCAGAATTTCCATAAAATTGTAAGGAATAAATTAGTAAATCTAAAATTGTTTCTTTTTGTAAAAGATAAACTTCCATAATTGTTTCATTTACATATATAGATAGGGATATCCATTGATCGAATAAAACCCATTGTCTGCTGGCCTTGACCCTAATGGGGCGCATAATTCCCGTTTACTTGCTCTATAAGGCGGGAATAAAAGCAATAATACCGAATATGAGACGGAGACTGGATTTACCATCCCCATCCTATAGAAACTCCTACCTCGTTATCCATGAGTGATGTTTTTATATTTTGGATTTAATATTCTGCTTTATAACTTTATGGAATATTTTAATATTATTACCAATCATTTATATTTTAGAATGTCTTTTCTGTTTGCTTTTTCAAAGGTCTGCAGCATTTAGGTTTTTCTTAAGGTCTACTGGTTTTTCATACCTTATTTTTTTGTCGACCTTAATTCCTTCTAACCTTATGTGATGGTTGGTACGACTATAGTAAATTAACAAGTTGGTTGATTCATAAAAGAAGAAATAAAAACTATACTACGAACACCACTTTTTTAGGTTCGGTTCACTATTATAACCAATTCGGCTAAGGACCAGTTTGGAGTTACGGAAAACTTTCAGCCAAAACATAAAAAACTTTACTTTAGCTGAAAACTGTTTTTAGGATTGCAGAAAACAGTTTCAAATACATAATTGTTAAAAATTAGATTATATTTAGAAAAATACTGGAAAAACACTTAAAACTACTTTTGAAAAAAGCAATGAAACTAACTTTTTCTAACAGCACTTTTACTAACGATAATTCGAAACTGGCCTAAATCTATTTTTCATATTTGACTTTAAGTCGTATAATTTTAGGATTCACCAGCTCTATGTCATAGAAACCATATACCATATATCATATGTCCACCATAGACCATATATCGTATGTCCACCCAGGAGCAATTCCAATTTGCAGCTTTGAATGAACTTTAACAGAATTACCGTTATTATATTCATATCTAACTAGTCATATTAATTTGGAAAAAATAAAAAGCACACATAGTGAAAAAATATAAATGGGGTTACGGCAATCCCCATTAATTTTGTTAAAAAGCAAAATTAGTTTTTATTTTTTTAACAGGATGGGGATAAAGAATCCCCAAAACGGTATTATATATCTTATTGGTATTATATATCTTATATATCTTGTCCCTGTCCTGCCCCGTTAACATCTCTATATATAAAGCAGTGAAATATCTTGTCCCCGTCGTGCCCCGTTAACATCTCTATATAGCAGTGAAATTTGTTGCACGTATAATGTAAAATATTATTTCACATTTAATTAGATTTACATTAATAGTTTCTAAATCGTGAGATTTCTGGCTAATTTTCTCTTTAACTGAAAAAAAGTACATTGAATATTATTAAAAAAAAAATTCCTAAAATTTGTGATGAAATTAAACATAAGGTATTTGTAAAGATAAACTGATCAATTAGAATTAACACATGATTTAGAATTTTTAAACCACCAACTTGCCACAGATTGCAAAAACTTGAAAGGAAGAGGAACAATATTTTCCATCAACTTGATTAATCTTCACATAGAAAATATGTATTTATAGACAAAACTGAATATTGCTTCACACGTACGATTGAGATGTAGCAGTAGTTGCTGAGTTGTCATTTGGCTAACAACCAGCAAATGGTTTTCCTGCCATGTATGCACGTGCCGTGCACATAAGGCAGATGCAGTTGCCCCTCATCAGCACAATTACATAATTTCTTATGATTCTTTTCCGTCTGATACGTAATTGTGCTGAACTAGCAAGCGACGCGTTATATACAGAGGTGCCTCGTTTATTCGAAAGTTCAGAATCACAGTTAAACAAGATTCCCAAGTACAACAATTTCTCTCTAAAATCGTAAATTGAACAAATTAGTTGCATCACTAATCTGGGGACGGGAGAGCAGGTAATAAATCAATAGAGATCAGGTAGAAGGAACAAAGGCAAACATTATTTTTTATTGAAATGAACATAATAACACTACAATGCAATGATTGGATCTCAGCATCTTACACTCATCTTCAATTTGAAGAATTTTCAGATAGATAACGCAGAATATAAGTAACATCACTGATCCAAAACGGGGATGGACATAATCAATTCAAATGAACAAAAAAAAAACAACATTTTTAGTGAAATAAGAAACAATATTAGAGCACGACTGGATCTCAGCATCATCAGTTATCTTCAATATGCAATTTGCAGAAAGATAACGCAGAATACAAATAACATCATCGATCCAAAAGAAAATGTATGCATAAAATAGAGCTCACTAAAAGGAGCAAAGATATCAATTCGAAAGACATTTCTTCTTCTCATTTTAGTCATGTGTTTATATAAATCTCTATAGACTCTATTTCCTTCCTTTTCCACCCTATTTCCCTCAAAACAAACACAACCTATATGATAATAACTTAAAGAGCATCTCAGAGTGATGATTCCCCGTGTCTTTCTTCACTAATAATCAAAGTGCAAGGATAACAATTTTGAGTCAACTCTTCACTGATGCCCATAAGAGAAATATGCACCCTAATTGATTAAGTAGAACCTTGAAACAAATGCATACGTATACAGTATAGACATTCTAGGAAACCAACAAGCGAAAAAACCAAAATGATAATTTGATTATTCAAAACCAAAAATCAAATAAGGAAGATCTGAGATAGAATCAGGACCATAAAACTAAAATTTGACACCAACCTAACAAATAACCAAATGAAGGTATTAGACAGAACTAAATATAACTAAGGAAATCAAGAATGACAACATGAGGCTGAAACACCATGAAAACCGCAAGCGATGAGGATCACAACTACAAGCTCATAAAAGTAATAGAATCCAAATCAAAATCAGAGATTAAAACATAAATCAAAATCATCGAATATAAGATCCTCAGCAAATCACAACTAATCTAAATCAGACATGTCTAAATATTAAATTTCAAGAGGAAATCACAGTTGCAAAAAAGAAAGGAGAAACAAATTAACCAACAGAAATATCAAAATCAAGGATGAAATGGAATTAAACCTCCATTAAGAATTTAAATCATAGGCATAATTAGGAAAACTGCAAACAACACAGAGGAGCAGACCGTGTGGACTATTTGCCGAGGGAGACAATAAACAATATCTGAGTATAACTCACAGCGAGAGAGAGGCCTGTCACTTGCCGTCGCGGCCATAAGAAGTGGCTTATGAAGGAGAAAAAAGGTGTTGGGTGCCCTAAACTGAATCCGGTCTGTTTCATGGAATTGAAAACTGCATCCACTTCTAGTATCCTCTCTTCTCTTTATAAATTAACCACTCAACTAGAGGTGGCAATTATGTACACAACGCGCCGACACAACACAAACCCAAAATGAGGAAATTTTGAGTTTCGACAACACATCTTCAATTCCAAACTGTAAGTTGGAGAACATTAGTAACATCTTTTCAAATTTTACTATAAGCCAACAAAGAGAAAATGGTAGAAAAGAAAACAATAATATGAACTTCACAACCAACAGTTGTACTCGAAGTCATGCTCAATCTAGGAACAGTCCACCTAAAGCAACGAATATATCAACTTCACAACCAACAATTGAATAGAAACAAAGAAAGAAAGAAAGAAAGAGACTACACCAAAGGAAAGAAATACGAAGTAATTTCAAGTTTCATATTTCAGATTATACAAGTAAATGCTCGTTTCATATAAAAGGAAGACTAATCCTAGCATAAAAGTACTAAGAATGTATCACATCTTGCATATTCGCTAATCATGCATATAGACTCCATGTTCTCCAATCAGAAAAGCACAAACAACCAAACTCTTTCTCAACTCAATCATCTATCTAGTCATCAAAGTTCAACCAAAGTAGAAGTTAGATATATATTTACCAAGTGGGCAAGGGTTCTTTGAGCACAAGACAAAACAAATTAAACAAATCAGTACTTATATCATCACAGCTTAATCAACATATAATTCCACTTCCCTAACAATTTTAGGGGTAACTTTTATTCTTTTGTAAATATGTTAATTAATGGTATATGAAACACAAAATAAGCAGAACAGAAAAATAATTCAAAAAAGATAGGCCTTCTTGTGTACTGAAACAATTCGGCTTAACTTTTTGTCTACCTCTTCTATCATCTCTCGAAGAAAGAAGTGAAAAAGAACCGAGTAAACCGGACTTTTTTTCCGCTGACAGCTCTGAGATGGACCTCTTGAAATACTGTAAGTAACGAGAAAAAAAAAATCCGAATACTGATAAGCCAGTTGATCTTCTCTAGAACTAAATAAGAGCCAATGACAAACAACATTTCAATACTAGAAAATAAAAATCAACATCCAATAGCAGTCATGGGCCCAGCAAAGTAGTATTTTAGATTAAGATCGAGGGTCCTTGAGTGCAACAATATGCAGTTCCTTTCAAGCAACAGACACATCAATCAAACATCTAATAACAAATCTGTAATCATTAATCTCACTGAATGCACATGAACAAACACAAAGAAGTATATTCGTATCTGTTACTGCATGTATATGTATTTGCCAATATTAATACAACAACAAAAAGAAAATAGATAATGCTTCACATAATTCCATGATGCCAAAGAAATTGACACAATTCAAACATGAAAGACTTTTTGTTAGGGAACATAATCCACATAAGGAATTCACAGTTGTTAGATGAATAATGAACTCACAACTTTCTATAATTTTGAACAAACACCAAAAGAAAATTAGGAGCATATGCTAGAAGATTCAAGAGACGACTGGTTAACCACAACAGCATGAACCAGTGCAATTAGGCAAATTACTTTTCTCCTAGGTTGACTGTTTAAGTTAACAATAGTTCTTTCCATTATGATCACCTAATATAGTACTAGTACCAACAACAAAATATTTTACCAAACTCACTGTATCAAAAGTTTCAAAACCGTTTTAGGTGCACTACAGATGGTCCAGCTTCAGGATAGTCTCCCTTGGTAACATGTTGATTCTGAGGGAACACAACTTTAGCAAGAATAGCTCCACCCGCCCATGCTGAATACTATGTCAGTTCAGTTGGCATATGTTCTGGAGGCTGCTGTGAAAAGCGAAAGAGAAGAAGACTTCAATCACTATAAAAACACCATCTGAAGGAGAAAAAAAATGTAAATGAAGCATTGTAAAGTAATGTCATGGACCCAGTTCACACATATGTTAAGCATAAGGTTCCTTGTAGAACAGTCACCTAAGATTTCATCATCTTAATCATATGAATGCCTAATATTCAACCAACTTTTTTTGGTTTTATATTTGAAACTTTAGGATGACTAATCTGTGTTTTATAATTAAGTTGGATACAATTAAGCTGTCCTTTAACATAGGGAAAACAAATTGGCTAGGCTGGAATCAAAGGAAGCAATTCATATATTGGCACCATAACCATGTAATAGGCAAATATGATTCTTGAGATTTCATGAAGGGAAGTCGTTTTAGCTAAGATCAAAAATAGGAATCCAATTTGATTTGCATGTTTCAAATATCAGTCTTTTTTTCTCAATGTAAGAAATTTGCATATATTGACTGCTTATCAAGTTTATGCAAATAGACTAGAAATTTACAAACCACTTTGATCAGTTTCTTCTTCTGCATTTTTGCGAATGGCCACATTGATTG
This sequence comes from Euphorbia tirucalli, assembly GCA_039660915.1. Classification (NCBI taxonomy): domain Eukaryota; kingdom Viridiplantae; phylum Streptophyta; class Magnoliopsida; order Malpighiales; family Euphorbiaceae; genus Euphorbia; species Euphorbia tirucalli. The sequence goes on from CM077639.1 coordinate 24,094,161, forward strand.
GTTGTCTATAGAATTTGTTCTCGCACACCATAACACTAACACATGAAAAGAACACCTATGCACATGCTCCAAAACCTTAAATCCATACCATATCATGCTTAATCCAGAGCTTAAAATGATAGCTAACTACATACAATTGTTACCAATGTAATAAGAATACAAACAAATTGAACTGAACAGGAAATTTAATTGAAAAGAGTCAACGAAGCTGAAATTTGAACTGACTGGAGATACGATCAAGGATAAATACGAACAAAAAATGGAAGTTAAGAAAGATAAAATAGATAATTGAAGGAGAGACGAAGTACCAGTGAGGATGACAATGGAGGATTCGGGGAGCTTAAACTTATTAATCAACAAGTACTTCATACACTTAGCATAATTAATGCAGCCCTTAAGATCATTCTTTACCCGTTCATACACTTAGCATCCTTTACCCGTTCTGCCATCAAATTAGAATGTGAAACTAACATAAGAAATTTGAGATATCACATATATTAAAGCATAAGATAACATGTTAGACTATCTAAAACCCATCAAATTAGAAGCATTCACAACCCAAATCGAACTCACTGTCAAAAAGAAATAAAGATTCAGTGAGAGGAAATAGATTTGCTACAAATATTGAGAAAAGGGAGAAAGGGAGTCTGTGGATGAAAACATAAAACAAAATAGAAAGAAAAATTGCTCTCCGAATCAACAGAACCCGAAATCTTGATCTCAGCAAATCATTATAATTTAATACCCATTCAAGAGATCAATAATAGTTATAGAAGGGGAAAGAAATAACAAAATAACCTAGAATCTTCTGGTATAGCAGTAGCTGATAGAGTGAATAATTTGAGAGATGAAACGTATATTACTTAGTGGTGCCGGTCTGCAAGAATGGACGGTGCTACAATGAAGAAAACAGAGCTGCAATGGGCGGCGGCGGAGCTACAACGATGGTCTGAAGTCGCCAGATCTGCACCGAAAACGTCTATCCAGCTTAATTTGCTGGCAAAATCGAGATAGAATAGAGTTGAAACTGGTGGCCGAACTGCAATTACGGATAGCTACAGCGAACGGAGCTGCAATAGGCTGCCGGAACTGTACGGAAATGTCATATTCTATGCAATCTCCCAGCAAACGGAGACCAAGTAGAGATCGAAAGGGAGTCGAGGGAGGGAAAAACGGAAAGGAAGAGGAGAGAAAGAAAGGAGAATGGAGGCAGCGGCAGCGAGAGCTTGAGGGTTTCCATCTGACTAGTTCTTTAAAAAAAAGGGAGGGAGAGATTTCTAGCGTATTCCCGCTAATTTTTCATTTTTCCTATTTTCTTTTATTTATTTTAATCACCGATAGAAAGAATCCCGCACAAATGACATGTGTCCATTGGTTCTGTGGCCAATGAAACGTGTCAACGACCACTATGTCGGTGATCAGAGGAAGTAACGTCCACGCGTGAAATTAGCGGCGAATTTGAGTTTTTGTGGTGATCCGTCGCAATTACCAACAAATTTGTCTGTTAGTAACGTCCGAAGTGATAGTGAATTTTCTTGTATTGTATTTCCGATTATAGATTCGAGCTTTTCGGCTAAGGGTAAAGTAGAAATTCATTCTTTCTTGGAAGCATCCTTTAATTTGTGTTTTTAACTGCAACAATTTGATGTATATTTTCATAAGGAATAGTATAACTAGTTTTGAAAGATTGTACAAGATTTCTCATATTTATTTATGTTTGCTTGTTGCAGATTTTATCTTTTTTTCTTCTAATCCTTCATCAGTTGGGCGATGAAACTTTATCCTAGTTTAAAGGTAATAATTTATTGTTCTGATGATTTGACGGATTTTTTCATTATTATTTTCAGCTTTGAGTAACTCGTATTTGAATCATTCTTATTTTGAATTATTTGCTAAGAGCTGTAAATTTTTAGTTATTTCTTTTTTATTTAGCGAATTATATTGTACATGTTTTTGTCATGCATTTGGTGTTCTACATTTAACAGAGGAAATTGGAGTTTTATTCTTTTCCCTTTTGATTCTAGATTGAAAAGGCTTTTACCTTTTTTAGTATATTATCAGTATCACGTGTGATGATATTTAAGCTATTTTCTTGAAAAGGAAACTAGTCAACGTCATGCTTGATAGCGTGTATTATCAATACCAAACAATTCAAAGGACTTCTGTCAGTAGCCAAACTTGTCTCAACGGTCACTGCTTAAAATGGAAATTTTTGAAGAATGAATCTAACGGCTAAAATTCATCTCTAACGACCAGATCTCATCTCTAAACGGCCAAATATCATCTCAACGTTCATATTTTTTATCTTACCTATAAATTGAAGCTTGGTGTCCATGGAAGAGGTAATAAAGCAATTGAGAAGAAAATAAATTAAGAGAAAAGTAACCTTAAAATTTATATAATCTTTCTTCATAGTGTAAAAAAAATCTCCCATTCAAAAATCAATGTGTTTGTGAGCTACTTGGGAAAAGTAGTGAGGCTCAGCGTGTATCTAAACCTGTAAGGAGGGTACTTAGCAAGTAAGATATAGCATTAAGTTGTAAGAAGTGTCGAATTCTACTCATTGAAAGGAATTTATAGTGAATTGAAAATTCTCAAGAGACGATACCTTGGGAAGAGGAGTAGGCAGGAGGCCGAACATCTATAAATCAGCTGTGTTTGATTTTTTAAACTCTAAACTCTTTACTCACTGCTTTCAATACTTGATTTCTAATTTTGAAAATTGTTTATAAACTTCTATGCTTGTTTGTGTTGAAAAAGCCATTGTTGGAAGATTGACTAGAGATAGTATTAGTTAATACTTCTAATCACAAATCCAGCATTGAAATTACTTCATGTATTGATTTGCTAATGATTTTTTAAAACTGAAACTGTGTTATTGACAATATCTATTATTCTGCTATTGATAACATAGTGATTCTTACATTTCAATATCTTATGTTGCAAATCTCTCTGTTGATAATTGTGACTTATTAAATTATTTTTTGGAAAAGAAATTGACTAGTCAGTTATTCAATAGATGATATCGTGCTAAAGTTGTTTATTGATACTGAATTGCTATTTGCCTATTGTTAACACTTGAAAAGTATTGGTGATCAAGATATTTTAAAAGACCCAATTCACCCTCCCCCCTTTTTAGGATTCAGCCTATAGGACCAACATAATCTCATAGCATCTACGGAACGACACTTTTACTTTGAATAGGCTTTCTCACTTATGTCTAAAAATTTGCCTTATTAGTCTTTGTCAACTCATTCAGCAAAACTGAGGTAAGTATAAGTGGGCTACTATTCTACCGACATGCTCAATCACGAATTTAACAGTAAATCTATACACGTATATCATTCACACTGAAGTATTATCAATATTACACCTTTATTATTATTCCTTGAAATAATAAAGTTTAAGGGATTATTTAAAATTTCAAATCCTATGCAAAACATGAGGTCAAATGTGTTTTTCATACATATTACTAGTGATAGCTTCAGTTCAGGGATCTGTTTTCTCATGCATGGATATGTATTGAAGGTTCAATTCTCCTTATGCAACTATATAATGATATTTAATATCGATATGCTAATGGTTGATTAACTATCACTATAGATGGTCGTTGGTATCTTGGATGCAGTAATTTGCAAATGGTTCATAAGCCTTTTTAATTATATAACCTCTTGTACAATGATGGAGGAAGCTATAACTTTATCTTCCAATGGTCATTGGTATTTGTTTTACTATTTTCTAGTGTGCTTCCCCTGGGTCAGGCTGATTTCCTTTTACTAAGCTCACTGCTTAGCAAATATTAAGTCTAATACATAACATACATTAGACTACCCACAGCACTTGCATAGGGAATGTTTCTCATTCGTTCTTTTTTCTTGTGGTATATGAGGTCATAGACTCTTTCTAAGAAATTAATTCTTGGCAAATAGGGTATCAATGGGTTTACAATTCAACATATTGAATCATTCAAGGATTCTGTTGATAATTTTCTGAAAAAGACAACATCCTTCTTGATTCGTCGAAATCTTAACTTCGAGTATGTTGTTCGCTTAACCCATATCAAAGTTGGCAACAACCATTCCTTGTTAAGATTTACATTTCTTAGTCATTTCCAACTATAAGTATGTAGTCTACATACAAAGTTAAGATGATACATTTTGTTCCTAAGTAATTGCAGTACACACAATGATCTTTTTGAATCACGTTGAACTTATTTAACTTGACTAATTCATGAAACCTTATGTACTACAGTCTTGAAGACTGTTTAGGGCCATAAATTGATCTTTTCAATTTGCAAACCTTATGCTTGTTGCCTTGTTTTATAAAACCTACAAGTTAATCCATATAGATTTCAATTCTCCATTGAGAAAAATAGTCTTCACATCCATTTGATAGGACTTAAAGTCTAAACTTGTCACAATGGCTAGAACTAACCTTATAGACGTAAATCGTACAACATATGAGAAAGCCTCATTGTAGTCAATCCCTTCATATTGAGTGTAACCCTAAGTGATTAGCCAAGCTTTTTATCTTCTAACCCTTCTATCAACTTTTCACTTTATCTTTAAAATATATTTTTGCCCAATTAGTTTGCATTCTAGTGATATATCAATCAGTTCTTAAGCTTAGTTCGACCTTACACATGCTAAGTTATCTTCCATTCCTTTTGTTCAATTTTCCTTAGTAAGGCATGAAGGACTCCTTAATGTTTTTAAGCTTATCCTCATCCTGTGGGACTACTAATAGGGCTTTGCTTAAGCCTTTGATTTGAAATTTTCAACTTGGGACATTTATCCTATTAGATTTATGAGTTTCCAAATTTTTAATAAACATGTCTCATACATTCATCACAATTCAGAATAGTTCCACTCGAATCAAGATCTACACTCCCATTATAACCAAGGTCATGAACATTTGGATTGTTTGGTGGTGTAAGGCATTGGCCTCCATCCTCCAAAAACTCATCCCACTCGAATGGAGTGATCCTTTTTGTTCCTCTTCTTAATTCTTTTTAGAAAGTGAAATTTTGATTCACATACTCTAGGCTTGGAAAAGCATTCTTTAAGAATGTGACATCTTATGGTTCGAGTTCTATCACATGGCCATTTTCATGCTTGTCTGCTAAAACGTGTCCTTTTGATACTTTAGAATATTTTGTTAAGGTACTCTTTATAACTCAAATTACTTAAGGTATAGTAGACGTAAACAACACAACCCCAAGGTTGTAAATGGCTCAAGTCGAGTTTTCCACTTATCCATAACTCATATGGTGTGGTTGTGACAGACTTAGAGGGAACATAATTTTAGAACAAATGTGATAGTGTGCAAAAACATCTCCCCAATAGGAATTGAAAAAATTTTCTTTTGCCATTATTGATCTAATCATGTCAAAGAAATATTTATTTCTCCTATCTACAACACTATTTTGTTGTAGAGCTCTAGGAATAAACAACTAATTGTTTAATTCATTTTTCATCACATAAGGCTAAATCTATCCAAAAGATTTTCCTAACCACAATCGGTTCTCATAGCCTTAAATTTTTTTAAATTTAATTGATACTCAATAAGAAACAGCTTAATGCTTTTTTACTTATAAAGAAAAAAAATTAAACAGAACGACCATACCTTGTATAATTATTTATAAATGATGAAATAACAGGCTCCATGCCTTGCCCTCACATTCATTGAACCACATATGTCAAAATGAACTAAATGCAATAAGAAAAAAACTTATAATTTCTTTTCCTAAATGATTTCCCAACTAGTGTTTCCTTTTGACATTTCTTACATTTAGGAAACTCAACCATATTCAAATTTTCCAATGAAAACTTAAATGATTAATTTTTTTAAGTAATCAACTGATTCGAACTTATCATGAATTTACATAATCCTTATGATTAAGTAAAGTAAAAGTGAAGGAAAAATAATCTTTACTTAAAAAATAAGGATAAATATCCAAATAGGAAAAAGTTTGAAAAGATTACCAAAACCATAATATGCATCATACAAAAAAAATATATAGTTTATTAAAATACTAACTCAATATTTGTATAATTTTTTTTTTATTTATGTCCATGTCATGGATGTGAATAAATAAAAGTTAATTAAAATACAATATTATTATGAATATACATCTAGCTAATATATAGTTTTTTCTATATTCGCGCACAGATACAAAGAAATAATAAAAAATACATCCCATGAGAATAATTTACGACTTTTAGTACCAATTATGGGCGGGGTAGGGTGATTATTATCTTCCCTACATGTAATTAGCAAACGAATCAACATAATCTCTGGTTATTTAAGGTGTTCAATCGGACCAAAACTCGATTGGTGGCGACTCAATAAAAATATTATTATTACTCCAACCATCACAAGAAATTGTTATATGAATAGTCATGCGCACTATAAAAACTAATTAAACTAAATTAGATTTTCCGCACGTCGGTACGGTTCCGACACACAAATCACGATTCTCTTATCTTTCACAATAAAATTAAAACTAACTTGTAAGCTTACATGTGTAATACAAATATATATATTCTCTACTAGATATCATATCTCAAAAGATTTCTCTCTACAAATATATGTGCTTCTATGTCGGTAACATTGAGATTCCAAATAATGAAACTCAAATAAGAAAGCTTAAGAAACGGTTGCTAGTGATTTCTTGTTATTATCCTCTTGAAGTAACTTAAATTAGAATTTGATTCTCCAAACCACATATCTAATACATGTAGTACATATCTTAATTGAAAAATTCTAAAGGTTCAAATAACAAATCTCCAAGTGATAAAAACACTAACAACTTTCAAAATTCATGTCTTAAAGCATTAATCAAGGAAACTTTAGAATATAATTAACTTGATTCATATAATTAAAGCTCTGATACCAAAATGTGTCCAAACTTCAAAGTCGTGTCATATATTTATCACCATTGACTATAGCCATATCAACTCATAATAATACTTACATTCATATGTTCTATTATAGTTATCACCTGACATTTATTTCCATATCATCAAGATTTATCAATTCAATCTCTTCCATAAATTTCATAATTAATCATTCATGAAAGTATAAAATCCAAATATTTTCTTGTCTCCTCCCTTGTATCTTTCTGCAATTGCATTCCTTATAACTTAATGAACTATACTATTATACTCATACTCATAACAATATATATATATATATATATTCCGCAAAAAACTTCATAGCTATTCTGTAATAGTATATATATACTTCTCCCTTTTCTCAGTTATATGCTTACTTTTCCAACTTATTTTCACATCTCACTCTTTGAAATCATCAAACTAGTCATTACTTGTTCTATTCCTTATATAACTATTGATTTACATTCATTACTTAATCATTAACTTGAGAATGCATATGGTTTTATCTTGAACTTTTCATATTATTGATTTAATAAACAATTTTCTTTGGATAAATATCATATCATCAGTTTACACAATATACATGTAAGATATACTTGAAGAAAATTTTTTTTTTATAAATAAATCATATTCAAATTTTCCATTTTTGACATGTAAAAATATCAAAATTATAAATCCACTTGGAACACCATGAATAAAATTATAATCAAATACTTTTAGTAAAATCACTTCGTCATTATTTACCCATCAATATCGTTTCTTAATATAATGATTTTCACAAAATTTCATGGAAATTAACAAGTTCCACATAATATGAAATTTTAAAATAATTCAACGTAAATTCAAAATTATTATTGAACACCTTTAGAAAACTTAAATCACTTATCAAAATCTCACAGCTGATTGAAAATACTTTTTAATAATATTATATACATATATATATATATATATATATATATATATATATATATATATATATATATATATATACTTTTGGAACTTGTAACACTTGAGTCACATGTAACTGACAAATGTATAACTTATGCAGTATATGATGAGACTCATGACATGTGACTTGAGTTCAAGTGTATGCATGTCTAGACCATACCATCTGATCTCAAGGTTACAGTACCAAAATATTCAAAAGCCTTTTGCATTGTTTTTGTTTAAACAAACGTCTAATATGTACGTAATATCAATACTTATTTTCATTTATATATCATTATAAATATATATAAATACAAAATTAACCCTTTTTTTTACACCACATATGCATTCTCAAATATTCATATACCACTTTATGTTTTATGAACAACCCTCAATCGATCACTTCATGTTTAACCCTATAGTATCCAAATAATGGTTTCTAACATTTGGTATTTAAAACCACATAGTCTATGTCCCATGATATCGTATCCCTGCTCTGATACCAAAATGGTAACACCCTTATACTTTTGCTATATACAAGTATTTAACTAACACTTTCCATATAAGAACATCATAATTCTAATCCTTATCAACTTGTGTCATTTGTCTAGAAAGCAACCATAGACCTAACGAGTTGCTACACATAAATTATAAAACGTTAACAAATTCAAAAATCACAACATAGTAAATATAAATCATTAACTACTTTAACAATCATAAGCAGGAATACTTATGCATGTTAACACCCTTTCATGCACATGTAAAATGAATGAGCCATTTCTTTTATTTGTTGTGACATAACCAGCCAAACGACTGCCCCGGGATCATGTAACATATAACAGATGATTTCTCTGGCCGGCTCATGTAACATGTGTTTGACCTTTCGATCCAGATAACAAGTGGTTGACCTTACGGTCCATGTATCATATATTCCATGTGGGTGACCATATAGGTCCAGATAACAGATATTCCATGTGATTTTAGTGTCCGGACAGTTATGTCACAACGTCCCTTTATGTTTCATGTAATCATGATCAAATGCATATATCATATAATCCATATCAAGTAATTAACATATGTTCATATGTAAATTCTACATTTACCATATATTATGTGCAAGTACGGTTATCATATCACATATACCATGTGACATATGATCATGTACACTGACTTTTACATATATAAGTATATATATATATGTATCATATGAACCGTGTGTCAGGTAATTCACAATTATTAAAATACAATTATTTTATATTTACCATTTACAGTATATATTTCCATATTATCACATATAACATCCATTCCAAAAATTCATGTAACACATATCACAAATTCTATTATCAGGTAATCTCTTATTACTAAAATCTGTCCAATCATATATATCTATTTGGCTTGGACTTGATATTAACTTAATATCAAGCTTCCTACGTATCCCCAAAATTCCAATTTGGGAATCAAAGCTACGTAGTTCCCCTAATCTTAAAATAACTTAAAATCGTTCTCATATAACTTATTCCATATAATATATCATCCTGGTCATTATTCATACTGGTCATTATTCATATATATGGTTACTATTCACAAATATGGTATATCACTATTCACCAAATTATCAAAAATCGCCCTATACATCATAGATTCCTCCACCTGATAATAGAATTTGTGATATGTGTTACATGAATTTTTGGAATGGATGTTATATGTGATAATATGGAAATATATATTGTAAATGGTAAATAGAAAATAATTGTGAATTACCTGACACACGGTTCATATGATACATATATATATACTTATACATGAATACATGAATTAAATGTTATATGTGAAAGTCAGTGTACATGATCATATGTCCCATGGTATATGTGATATGATAAACGTACTTGCACATAATATATGGTAAATGTAGAATTTACATATGAACATATGTTAATTACTTGATATGGATTATGATATATGCATTTGATCATGATTACATGAAACATAAAGGCACGTTGTAACATACCTGTTCAAACACTGCAATCATATGGAATATCTGTTATCTGGACCTATATGATCACCCACATGGAATATATGATACATGGACCATAAGGTCAACCATTTGTTATCTGGACTGAAAGGTTAAACACATGTTACATGAGCTGGCCAGCGAAATCATCTGTTATATGTTACATGATCTCAAAGCAGTCGTTTGGCTGGTTATGTCACAACAAATAAAAGAAATGGCTCATTCATTTTACATGTGCATGAAAGGGTGTTAAAATTCATACGTATTCCTGCTTGTGGTTGTTAAAGTAGTTAATGATTTATATTCACTATGTTGTGATTTTTGAATTTGTTAACGTTTTATAATTTCTATGTAGCAACTTGTTAGGTCTACGATTGCTTTCCAGACAAATGACACAAGCTGATAAGGATTAGAATTATGATGTTCTTATATGGAAAGTGTTAGTTAAATACTTGTATATAACAAAAGTATAAGGGTGTTACAGTTATACCTTTTGATACACTGATTATAGCTTAGTTATGCCTTCTGGTACACTGTTTATACCTTATTTATATATTGTTTAAGCATTGTAGTGTATAAGCAGTTTATAACAATGTATAATAGCATATTTATAACTTTTATAAATATTATACCTTATTTATATCTTGTGATCATTGATTATACCTTAGTTATACACTGTTTATATCTTTGTAAAACTGTTAGGCCATGTTTATACATTGATTATACCATTTGAGACTTTGATTATAACTTTTTTATGCTTTGATACACTGGTTATACGTCTTTTATACTTATTAATACTTTGTTATATTGTTATTGATTATATATTTGTGATACTATGATGATATTATCATGTGATACATACATGATGATGCGTGATAAATACACACACTAATAGAAGTAAGTGCACTTCGTCGCCCAAGTAATATGGAGTAAGAAGGATGTCGATCCTACGAGGACTAATTATGCTAATCCTAAACACAATTGGGTTTTTATTGACCTAGGTGAAGAGAATAAAATTATTGGTTTTGGTTTGTGAATAAAATTACTGCTGAAAACAATTAAATTAAAATTAAGAATGTAACAAAGTTATATGAGAGAAATTCAATGAGGAAACTAACTAAGGCATTCGGTTTCACTTAGCACTAATTCCAGTAATATTTTAAGTTATGCAACTAATTCGATTAAATTCCAAAATGGCGATTTCCATAAATAATCAATACCGGTTAGGACTATCAATTCTAATTCTTAACCTAAACACTTAAACCTCTCAGTTCTAAGCGATCAAGCCAGAAAGCATTAAGTCTAAGAAATCCGAGCACTAACTAGTGAGTCACTAGAGCAATGGTCATGCAAAAGTCATGTTGTATGATTCCATTAATCTAGTCCTTTGGTCAATTATAGATTAACTATGAACATTGGAATTGATGGTCACGCATCCAAAGAATTAAACATACACAACACAATATTGGAAAATAATACGAATTAAATTGCATTAACCATAAAATAATTACATGAAACAATTGCTTAGATCCACCATAGCTATGGTAGAATTAGTTCATCGCTAAACTAATAACACACAAACGAATTAAAGAAAACATGTTAAAGAGAAAGGTTTAGAGAAAACTAGAATCAAAGTGGTTGATGGAAGGATGTACGGATCGTTGAGGTGGAAAGATGAATGCTCCTCCAAACCCTAGCTCCCAAGAACACGTTCTCCTAATATGTTCTTTTCAAGAGAGAAAATAATATAAATAAAATCTGAAAACTAAACTCTAAAAACTGCCTTCTACAGCTGAATAATTTTCCTTTTAACTCTTCCCCCAAAAACAAAAAGGAAAGAAGAGTCCCTATAAGAGTCCAATACAATTCTTTTTTGAAGGGAATAACAAAAAGGGACATTCCTCCTTTGACAAGGAGTCCACTAGCTAGGAAGAAATCTCAGCAAAAAGACTTTTAGTTCTCTCCCAGTAAGGCAAAACCCGTAGCCCTTCCTTGGCCCATACGAACGCAGACCCAAATCACCAAATCAGCTTTAAAACTCCAAAATCAGCACCTCCCAAGGCATGGTCACGCCTTAGGACTGCTCCTGGGCTATTTCAAGTCAATTTCACTCCCTTATCATGCACTTTTACCTCCATTTTCTTCTTAGGGGTCCTAACGAAGAAAATACACAAAAAGGAAGTAAAATATGCCTTAAATAAATAAAAACAACTCAATTAAAGCACAAAAACAAAAGCGAAATAAGTATATAAAATATACTTATCACATGATACTATGTTTATACATTATTTATACATATTATGTAGTGTATAACATTGTATAAGCAGTGTATAAGAAGTGTATAAACAGTGTATAACAATGTATAAGTAGTGTATAAACACAGTATATAATGTATAAGCAGTGTATAAGCATTATAATATATAACAATACATTTATAACTTTTATAAAAATTATACCCTAGTTATATCTTGTGATATATTGATTATACTTTAGTTATACATTGTTTATACCTTTGTAAAACTGTTAAACCTTGTTTATACATTGATTATACCATCTGATACTTTGATTATGCCTTAGTTATACCTTCTGATACACTGATTATACTTTAGTTATACTTACTAATAGGCTGATACACTGATTATACCTTAGTTTTACCTTCTGATACATTGATTTTACCTTGTTATACCTTTTGGTACACTCATTATACCTTATTTATACATTATTTGTACCTTATTTATAATTGTTTAAGCATTATAGTATATAACAATGTATAACAGTGTATAAGCAGATTATAATAGTGTATAAGAAGTATATAAACAATGTATAAAAATGTAAACAGTCACTGTAAACAGTACATGATAGTGTATTTATAACTTTTATAAATATTATACCTTAATTGTACTTTGTGATACACTGATTATACTTTAGTTATACATTATTTATACATTTGTAAAACTGTTAAACCTTGTTTAAACATTGATTATACCATCTGACACTTTAATTATACTTTTTGATACACTGATTTATACTTTATTTATACCTTCTAATACATTGATTATACTTTAATTATACTTACTGTCAAGAAAAGTAACAATTTATTAAAGTAGTATAATTTATACTTAATTTTATTGGTTTATTCTACTATATATCTCTTTCAAAGAACAAGAAAAGCAAAAACTTAATTTCACTGAGGCACAACTTCAAACAAGTAGCAACCAGCAACAAAATTGCACCAAACAAAATATAAAGTACCAATTTGATTTCTGGGTCAATATATTAGGCTGGTCCATTTATATGTCTTCATAATTTAGAACTTCATAATATACGGCTGCAATTTTACTCAGACAACCTTTCTACAATGGAAGATGGTCGATCTGTCTTGGTTTCCTATGATGCAATACAAAGTAAGCTTTACTCATCATCAGTGATGAAATTATGAAATTGATTGGTTATCCCCTTGACAAGAAATTATTTTCTATTGGATTTTGGCAAATTACTCTAAAACACATAATTTCTTTTAATACTTGCTTACATTTGTTAATTAAAAAGGAAAAGCTTTACAACTCTATCCAATTACTAATCTACATCTCCCGCACCACGAAAAAAGAGGGAAAAGAGGTGAATGAGCTAAGTGCAACAGAAACAAAGACTTGAAACATAAATGCCTCTAATTAGCCTCCAAAAATCTATGAAACATGAACTAGCCTTTTTACACATCTTCATATATTTTTCCTACTGGTTTGGGATGGCATCTATATCACTGTACGAATATGTCAACAATGGAAGAAGTCCTTACCTACAAAACCAATCACATTCTCAGTGAATGTACAAGCTCTTGGTGCGCCATTAAGGAAAGAGAAAACATTACAAGCAGATAATCTTCATCTATACAAGCAATTTAATACATGTGTGATCAAATGCATCTATTGGACCTAAATTTTTTTGGGTATTGAGCTCTCGCTATTTAATTTAGTTGCCTATATATTAGGCCTGCAATATTTGATTTGCAGGTCGTTTGAGCAAATTCAATGACATTCATGCGATTTAGATGGAGTTCATGGCATACGTTGGTATTACAATATGGCTTAATGTGTTTACTGAAGTAAACATCAAGGAATCAATGTGCAAAATAAAAATTAGGAGCTCAGCAATTAAATTTACTGAAAAGAAAATGCCCAAATTAAAAGTACCAATTTTATTTCTGGGTCAATATAGTGCAAAAAAGTGGTGGGCGAAGATATGAACTGGCCAATGGGACTCGAAGTAGCACAGCAATCAACAGCTTGAAACTCGAAGCAGCAAACTAGAAATTATCTGCTTTTACCTCCATTTTTGCAATTTCTTACTAGACCTTAAGCAGGAGACCAGAAACTACCTACAATCCCTCTGAAAACTCTCCTGGAAGGTTTCTTCGTTTTGTGAATCGAGATCTATGTGGTCCTCCATCGACTTCTTTTCCCGGTGAAACGCTCACCAAGATGACGAGGCCGAAGCTGTGATGATTCCGTGGGGAATTCATAGCTGGCGATGAGAATGGAAGGTACAGTGAGTTCAAATTAGCGTGGAGTTAAGAAGAAAGTAAGGAAGAAAAAAATTATCAGTCCGTATTTAAAAAATTTGTTTAAGAAAAAGAGGCATTTAGAAAAACAAAGGAAACGAAAACAAATCTTAAAACAGCGTGAAAAAACGCTAATTTCCCTAAATAATAACGGGTCGGGTCCATTGGGTATTCTGGTCTACACCAATCTAATAAACCGCAAAAAATTGCTATAAACATAAATTTAGCATTTGCGTTTCCCTCCAAAAGACAGGACTTCCCACAAAATAAACACCACAAAAACCCTCAAATCGAACATTCCTACCATTGTGAGATGTCAAGCCATGAAGATGATCTTGACTTACTCCTTTCTCTCCAAGATCGAGTCTTGGAAACTCCTCCTTCTTCTCCATCAAATCTCCATTCTCATTCACCAGGTATACCATCTCTATTTGTTCATATACCTATCCTCAAATTTGACCTACTCTTTGGTTTTGTAGACTTTGCAGTCTTTTATTGTTCATGGGTTTAATTTTCTGTAAATTGAGTAATATATTCCCGCGGCCCCGTGGGGGCAGAATGTTCTATTTCTCTGACATTATTTTGGCAGCAGAAGGGTAATATAATGCTTGGTTTCCTCAAGAAAATTGGGGGATAATGAATGGTTCTTCTTATTGGTAAATTGGGTAAAGAATAATCCTGTGTTATGCATAACTTTGATGGGTTGAAATTAATTATATCCTTCAAAAACTATTACTCTCTCAGATAAGTTATCATAGTTCAGAATTGTTTAAAAAAATATAACTTACCCCTAAAGTCCTTAATGCATATAAGCTTTAATGTGAGGTTACATGTGTTTAGATGACTATTTTTTAGGTGTACATGATAAAGTGACGCCTTACACGATGAAGAATTAATAATAATTCCACCCTAACTGCTTCGATCTTGAAGGGTATCTGTCAGATGATGAATCACTGAGGAGAAGAGGGCAGGAACAAGCAGATTTGTCTGTCTTTAGAGATGCTGTTCAAGATTGCCTTCATGACGAACCAAAACCAGCTAGGAAACCTGAAAATTCAAAGCAGTCGAGGAACTCAAATGATGCTCAGGTTGAGAAGTACTCAGGTTTGAGAATAAGGTTTGCTTAGTCCTTCTCTAATTCGTGGCATTTTTAATATCATGTGTTTATGATTATACACTTTTACATCAGGGACCATGAACTATTACATTTCTTTATGGAATACATGTACTTGATATTGGTTATTTGTGTTTGTTGACTCATAAATCCATGTACTACTGTCAGAGCTCAATCATACGTGGAATTCTTATAATTCTATCAGCAACCATGTAGAATTGTATTAAATTGTTTAAGAAGACCCTAGTTTCTTCCTAATTCTGTTTGGTATTTAATTTGTTTCAGGAATCAATTGGTCACCCCTGCAGAGCTTAGTCAACGTCTCTCAGATATTCGTTTTATCCGTTTACCAGCTATCAAGTAATTGTGTTTTTCATCTATATGATCATTTTCAAATGGTTAAATGTGTTAAAAGTTGTTCGCCTACTTTAAGGAAAAAAGTGTTCTCTTTTTTTTTCCCCGTACTTTTTGTTTTGATGTCGAGGCATCTTAAAGTGAATTCATGAGCTGTGAATTGCAATGAAATATATATATTTTTTTTTTGGATATTGGGACTTTGCAGAAATCAATTGGTTGGAGACACTATTACGGGATGCTGGACAACTGTTGGAGTGTTAACTGATAAGGGTAATCCAAGGACAAGTTCTGTTGGGAAGGGCTATAGCATATGGAAATTTGGGTGTTTGGATGAAAATACAATATCAGTTTTCTTATTTAATGATGCTTATCAGCAGAACTGTGAGGAACGTGCTGGAACTATTTTTGCACTATTCAATTGCAATGTACGCAGGGATAAGATGGTATGAAAATGGCATCCCATATTTTCATTTCCTCTGGATTCTGTTTGGTTCTTAAAGATTTGACTTTCTTTTTTGTCTTTTGTAGGGAGGTTTTTCTCTGAGTGTGTATTCTCCAAATCAAATGTTAAAGATTGGAGATTCAATAGATTATGGAGTTTGCAAAGGAAAAAAGAAAGATGGGATGCCATGCACACTAGTAATAAACAAGTAGGTTACTAACAGTTCTATGTTTAACTTGTTTTTAAATGGTGAGATTTTGGTATAAAAAATATTTGTTCCTAGTGGCCAAATATGATAAACTAGTATATATGTTTAGTCGATTATGAATTAACAGGCTTGGCCTTTGTTCGCTGTTGATGGTTTAACCTGACTGGAATTTGCATCAGAGTGAAATCAAGAAGCAAAAACTAAGTTAATTGCCATCATTGATTATTACATTACAGAGCATATGTAAGCTTTAATTTGTGTGAATGCATCAGTCACTATGGTCTAATATTAAGTGCCAAGACCTGTGAATAGCCATTCTCATGGCACATCAAATATTTGTTTGTTTCTGATAGAGAACGTGTATGTGTAGAACGAACAAGGATGCTTATGAATAAAAAGTGTGACGTGGCTCTTAGCTGGAGTCTGTTACGCCTTTGGATTGGTGTGCGATTTGGGTTTGTATATATAGATGTGGTGTGGGAAGAGAAAGGCTGCTTTTGCAGTATTAGTTTTGGTCTGGGCTTGAAGTTTTGGAAGGGGCTGTTCCCTGAGGGAGCAGAAGTTTCTCTTTTGTCCATTTTTAACTTTTTGTTTGTTTGGTGATTTCTTTTTCTTTCTTCCATTAATCTTGTTCTTGTTTTAAAGTTCCTGAATGTAGTCATCTGGAAGTTCATCAATAAAATGTTCTATCTCCTATTTCTGTGTGTTTCGTTGAGTTGTTCTCTATCAGTTTCTCTATTATCTTATGAAATTGTTCGAATATGCAATATGTAGCATTAATTTTTCGTTTACTAACTTTTCATTTTGTTATTTCAGACGACAAGGGATATATTGCAAATTCCATAAATCAGTGAGTATGCATTTACAATGCTACAACTCTCTTTCTAATCTATGAAATCAACTTACATTATTTTCATATGATCGTAGAAAGCATCAGAGAGATATTCCACGGTGAGAACTGAGCTAAAGGGAGGGTAGGTGATTAGAGTTAGAAATCATTTTACAATTCCTAGTTTCTACAGTTTCTACTTAATAGTTTGCATAAGACAAATAGTTCATCTTCTTCATATGTTCTTTTACACCTGAACTTGTGAATTTTGATTCCAGCAACTTGAGAACAGCCTTCAGAGGACCTCTTAACTCGAAAGGAATATACATAGTTGACCCTGACAGAACAACCATAAAAAAGCCTACGCAACCAGCCGCAATACTCTCTGCAGAAGCGCTTAAGAAGGCATTGAGGTTTGTCTCTAAACAATCATCTTAATGTTCATTCTGAATTTCTCTAGTTTGCTAAGATCCTTGAGTTATACACTTTAACTGACAGAAATGGAGATAAAGTGACAACAAATACATACTCACAGGGCATAAGATTTCTTAATGAAATAACAGGTTTTCAATTGTTACCCTACACCGTCTTTTTGACATGCTATTGTTCAATGTAATGTCCTGAAATGATGCTATGTTGAATTTGCAGGGAAAATAAAACCAACAAATTCAAATAAAGCATCTGCAACACCAAGTCTGAAAAATTGTAGCTTAGACAAAAGGTGAATCATTTATGAAATTCTTCTAATGTCCCATTTATGATATATGTATTTGTGATTCTATCTGAACATTTTCTATATGATGATGATGTAGGAAATCATCTGCAATGAAAGTGGAACCATCAGTAGTCACGGGAAAGGAACCATATGCGAAAAGAAAGAAAAGCGAGCAGGAGCAACAACCTTCAGAAGAACAAGCCAAACAAGGAATAGGAAAGATGATTGAATTGGATATTTTTGGTTCAGATGAAGAAATATGAGATATGTGTTTTGCTTTAATTAAGGCCAGAAGGGTATGTATGTTAACAAGAGAAGCGAAGCTCCTGAATTGGTCATATCCGCCCAGGTCAAAAGTAAAAATACAATTCTGGATAGGCTGAAAAACCAATTTTGGCGTCCAACTTGTTAGCAATGAGTAAAATCAGTTTTCTAATTCAATCTTAGTGAAAAATTGCTATTACTAAGTTCTATTTAAATTTGTTTGTCACATGCCTTAGTCATCCATCATTAAAAGGACTTCTCTTGTGGAATGTGATAAAATAGCGAAAATGTAATTTTATGGTGGAATGGTCATCCTACGCATGATTGTATATATATATATATATATATATATATACGAGGAAAAAAATATAAATGCAACATTTTTAGTATATTGAAGCTGTGTCTTGGTCAGGGCGTTTGGGTATTGGAACTTGATGTTGGAAACGGATTTGCTTGTAGTTCTACAAGCTCTTCAAAAGGTCTAATGATCTTTTGGGCTCTTGTCGTATTATTTGATTGCCTTTTTAGCTTCTGTTATTTTTAATCTTTGTGTTATATAAAATTATATCCATTTGTACCATAACTGATTCTTTTGCCCTTAGAATAAATTAAAAATAAAAGGTAAACTGGTCAATAATGGTACATTTAGGTGTGGTTTTGAATAGGATAGAGAGCTAAAAGAGTAATTTTGAAATGAATGGAGCTAAAAAGGTAATTGGTTGATAGTACAAGGATTAAAAAGATGTTTTTGCCATCTTCAAAAAAATGGATTTTTTTTTTTTTTTTTGGCCAATAGGATTGGTTATCAAAGATTGTAATTCTCAAACATTTTGTTTTTATTTTTTATTTTACATATTAATCGATCAACGAATCAAGTTATTCATAAATTAGTTTTGACTTATGTTTTTATGTCTAAAGGTCAGGTGTGGTGTTTTGTACCACTTCCTTTTGTCCAAGACTTGTCATGCTTGGATTTCTAATGAATATTTTTTCCCTAAAAAAGAAAATGCATTTTTATCATTTTATTAATATATAAAATTGAATTTTGCTGAAAAAAAAGGAAGTTGATTTCAAGTACTATAATCTGCAAAAATACCCGTGAAAGTTGCCAAGTGGGTTAGAGGAAGAGGATTGATGTAATTTGCATGTGAACCATAAAGAATTTCCTAATATTTTTATTTGGAATTATACTAATTAATGTATTAATTAATTATTTATATGGTACATAATATGACAAGTCTGATAGATGAACGGGTGAATTGCTTTTATTTTCTCCGGAATAAATGGAATTCAACAAAAGAATCCGATGAAATGGAGAAAAGAAAAGAGTTAGTGACTGAGGGAAAAAGATTAATAATAAATAAATAAATAAATAAAATTAGGTGAGTGACAAAGAGTTGATGGCTAATTGGCCACCCGAAGTTAGTTTTAACTACCTCTACCTTATCTCCCTTTTTCATATCTCAAAATGTCAACCTTTTATTTATTTATTTATTTATTTTTATCAACCTTTTATTATTCCTTCCGTATGTTATATTATTTATTAAAAGGTTGCACATAATTAACTGAAAGTCCAAAAATTGATTTTTAAAATTAAAACTAAACCGAAAAATAAATTAATCAAAATTGATATAACAAGTTATAGTTTTTCATTCTAAACATTGTTGGTTAATCAAAATGGAAAAATTAACCGATTTTGTATTTATATATAATTTGTTGGATTTACCCATAAATAAATGCATATTAAGTGGAATTAGGGTACCTCTTATAGCTCATATTTCACCAAGGTGAATGAAATGGAAATACAATGAACCACGATCATGTATCACTAGTCAACCGTATATCCTACACCGACATATCGAAGAGGAAGAACATATTCAGCCATAAACGAAAGTGTAGACAGGATTTGGGAGGCTTGAGAGTTGTATGGAAAAACTTATTGACAAAAATAGAATATATTATTCTGTTTATAACATACTAATTAGGTCTTAACCTAATTAGTTGGATCGAGCCTGTACTGATACGGGCGACCCAATAATAATAAAACATCTCTCACTTGCACTAAATAGAACATATACGTCACTCCATCTCTTTCATACTCGTAAAGTTAGTGCGACCAAAATACCTTGAGAGCTCTAATGTTCTATAATCGTTGGAGATATATAGCGGCTCGACAAAAATACCTAATGGTTGGATGTATTATCCTAGATCCCACATCACATCCATTGTAATCCTCATTATCTCTTTAGTTCTTTATCATCACAGCTATGCACACTTTCATAACGACCTGGGTTGTGAAGTATATAAACTCAAGATGTGAACACATGGTAATCTTCTCCTCTTACTATATTCCTTCCATCATAATCTAACTCTCTTATCCAATCGGACTTATCCAAGGTCGAATCATGCTTGACCAATTCAAAGTCCTCTTTCTAAACAACCACATCAGACTATACTTTTAGAATGAGTTAGGGTCCTAAGGATAGAAATGTTAACCAAACCATAATTCGTTGCAAGAATCTCACATATGGAAAAGATAGATCATTACTTTTCCATCTTAGGGTCACTAAGCACACATGGTATGAAATCATATGTTATGGCGTTCTTCTCTTTCCTTTGAAAGAAGTGCATGTCTCACCCTAACACCATAAGATAGCATCAGTTAGATCTGCCAAAACATTGCACCTTAGTCCGCTTACTTTTTGAACTACTTCTGGCTATAAAGACATAATAGGCTCATGTTACTTATAACAAGCCTCACAGATTACACATAATTTCTTATAAACTTGCCTTTGCATATATGAATCTCGCTCTTTAATGAAATCCTCTTCATATTTTAAGCGAGATGGCTTCTATTCTTTGGACAAGATCTCATTTGTTCAAAGACAGCCTCTTCCTTCACACTTATCAACTAATGACAAAATAATGACAGCAAATATTAGTAAAATAACATCCGCACTCGTGTATTATAAAAATTCAAAATTTATTGAAAAACATGTTCTCAAACATACATAAATATGATCTAGATCCGGTTCAAACCTTGGGATCTTACATGTTTCACATAAACATCTCTTGTAACAAGTTTGGTTAATGGATATGCTATTGTTTTTTTAGTAGATACATATTTCATGCTAACCTTTTTGCATGCTATTACATCTTTAAAAAAATGATACTTAATCTCTATATGCTTGGACTTGCTATGGAACCGTTGATCCTTAGCAAACGCTATAACAGGCTGACTATCATTGTTAATCACTACTGGAGCATTCGAGAAAGTAATACATAAATGGTTCACAAACCTATTTAACCATGCTGCCTCTTAGACTATGGACGAGTAATGACTTATACTCTGTTTTCATCATGGATAGGGTGACACGAGTTTGTTTCTTGCTACTCTATGATATCTCACCATTACCAAGTAAGAAAATAAAACCAGAAGTGGACTTCCTCTCGTCCATGTCTCCAACCCAATCTGCATCTATGTATCCTCTCAATTTCATATCCTTGCCTTAATAACATAGATAATAATCCGCAATGGCTTTAAGGCACTTCAGTATCCTCTTCCCAGCTATCCAATGTGCTTGTCCAGGATTGTATTGATATCTGATCACCATGCCAATTGCTGAAAGATATTCGATCTTGTGCATATCATAGTGTATATGAGGTTACCCACAACACTCGTTTAGAGAATGTTTCTCATACATTCAATTTCTTGTTGTGTTTGGGGACACATATTAGCACTAAGAGTCACTCCCTTAAACATCGGACTATCTACGGGCTTACATTTGGTCATATTGAATCACTCAAGAACTCTGTTATTGTATGTCTCTTGAGACAAGGCTAATAGCTTCGAACGATCCCTTAAAATCTAAATTCTATGAATACATGCAGCCTCACCCATATCTTTCATGTCAAAACTTAAAGTTAATCAAGTTTTGATTTGATTCATATATTCTATGTCATTTCAAACTACCAGAATGTCATCAACATATAATGACATAATTACAAATATACTTCCAGAGCTTTTCTTATAGACACAGTGATTTTCTTCAGTTACCTTGAAGCCATTTGATATCATGAAATTGAAGGTACCACTGCCTAAAAGACTGTTTAAGGCCATAAATTGATCTTTTCAATTTGCAAACCTCTTGTTCGCAATCTTTTACGATGAAACCTATATGTTGATCCATGTAGATTTCTTTATCCAATTCTCCATTGAGAAAAGCAGTCCTAACATCCATTTGATGTAACTCTAGGTCCAGACTTCCCATTATAGCTAGGATCAATCTTATGGATGTGAACCTTACAACAAGTGAGAAGGTTTCCTTATAATTTATCCCTTCTTATTGTGTGTAGCCCTTAGCAACTAGGAGGGTCTTGTATCTTTCGATATTGCCATTAACCTTATGCTTGATCTTGAGAACCCACTTGTTCCTAATAACTTTTCTTCCCTTTAACAGATAAATGAGTTCTTAAACTCTGTTGGAATTCATGGAAGTCATTTCTTCTTCTATAGCCTTAGTCCATTGGTCTTTTGCAGGGCATGAGAGAGCTTTCTGGTAATTACTAGGCTCATCATCATCTTGTGGGGTGACAAAGTGCCGTTCCTTTGACACTAAATCGATGATGTTCAACTTTTATATTTTAGTTTTACACGGTTCCAAATTCTGATAAACATATCTAATATATTCATCATAGTTTAGTACGATGATCCCAAGTGGACCACGTTCCATTCTCCCACTGAAGTCTGGATCCACATGTTCATGAAAAATTAGATCTTGATTTAGACTTTGATCTTGGTCATTCATAACTTTTTGAGGTTCTTGAACATTTTCATGTTCCTCAAAATTTATCCCACTCAAATGAAGAGATCCATGCTAATTCCTCGTAAAGTGGCAAATCATGGTCCACCTCGCTTAACTTAGGGAACCCATTCTCTATGAAGATAACATCACGCGATTTAAATTTTATCACTTTCCCATCTTCGGTTTCTCCCATTAAGACATATCCTTTTGACACAGCTAGATACCTTATGAAGATGCACTTTTTTTCCTTTTGAGCCTAGTTTCCCAGACTTGCATAAGGTCTGATGGGTGAAAAGGTGCAACCTTATGGTTTGAGGTTACTTAAATCGGGTTTACGACTCGTTTATAATTCATAAAGAGTGAAAGTGACAAACTTAAAGGACACTCAGTTGAGACCATAGGTGGTTGTAAGGAGCACGTCTCCCCAATAGGAAATAGGCAAATTTGCCTCAGCCATTTAGATCTAACCATCTCAAGAGGATTTTTATTTCTCCTTACAGTAACACCATTTTGTTGCCGAGTGTGAGGAATTGACAACTAATGTGTTGGATATGCCCTAGTCCCGAGGCATTGGTCCTTGTATTTGTATCATACATTTATTGGATTTATGTAGTATACTCATTTGTGTTATTAATAAAGGCATTAATTCATTTATTATATTTATCTTGTTCAATATATTAAATAAAGTATCCAATGGATATATCCATATCCATGATGACAAGTGTCATGCACTTGGCAGTAAGACCATGGATAGGGTAAACGATATGACCATAAATAGATCCGTCGTCTGTTCCAGTCATGGGAATGAGTGGAAGAAGAGACTATCATTAACCTGGTTATATGGCGGTGTCTTACCTGTCATTGGACATAGGATGTCAACCAAGTTAATGGGTATATGTAAAAAGGGCATGGTACTAGATAGATCTACTAAACGAGAAATCCACATGGTATAATATCACAAGTGATTCTCGTGTAGTACTTGTATGGATCCTTTGACCTAACCATATGATGGTGTTGCATGTGAGGTGGCATACTTAGGGGTGCGCCTAAAGGGCCTATAATAGGGTGCCAAGTATGGGTACTTTCGGGTATGTCACTTAGCATGGTAATGCTATGGATATGCAGAAGGGATTTGTCACTCAGTAGTCCACTGGGAAGATATCACCGGCCTCTTGATGAATGTGACTGATAAGAGTGTGGCCACACCCAAACAAGTGTACTCTTTAAGAGAGGAGACAATGTACTCTTTAAAGTCCATCTCTACTCAAGAGACATGTTCTAGTAGGACTCTTAGATTCCATATCGGACCTGAGGTTACGGGTTACTATTCCAACTGTGACAAGGATGGTAGGCATTCCTAATCCTTGTCAAACTCTGCCAATAACCCTATAAAAGGGTGAGTGAAAGGAGGTAAGACGACTAAGCTAATGTAGCAAGAGATTTAAACTATAATCAAAGCTAACTTAGGCATCAGAGATTAACCCAAAGGTTACCGGTGTCTCATTCATATTCTCTTACAGGAACCCAGATAGAACAGGCCTTACCCGACGTAGATCCAGATTCGTTAAAGGATTTTTAGTCGAATCCACCATTTGGTGTGATGAGCATGGACCTAACTGAATAATGACTTCATTTGGTTCGAAAAACATGAAAACTTCAGAAGAAATCATAGAAAGGTCTTCCATAGGCACCGTGGTAGCCCCATTACTAACGACCGCATTGAACTCCATAGTATCTCCCTAGGTGGCGGTAATCAATCATATCACTAGCAGCCTTAGCTCTAGTGACGTTATGGAACTCAGGCACATGGTTCTACATCTTCAAAACTTTGGTATGGTTGGCTCCATTATCAGCTGTAGCACATCTCCTCTCATCACCAGCATGACGGGTGGCCCCGGAGGAATTGGAACGACGATGAGCCTTTTCCCACAGCCTTCACCATAGAGGGATCAAACATAATACATGGTGGCCCCATCGATTTTTGATGGGATTCGTCATCAGAAAAATAACATGGCACAATGGAATTTTCACGGTTAAAATTTCCTAGAATCCAGCTATCGTGTCCAATTACCATTGATTGGAATAAAAACAATTTGGATAAAGAGAGATTAAACTCACCAAATCTGTCTCTTCTAGAGACTACTGTAGAATCGAATCTTGAAACTGTGATCTCCAAAGTCCGATGCAAGACCAACTATCGAGCGGGAACCGATGCTAGCCGAAGAAGTGGAGGAATGGAAAATTGCACCTGTAAAATTCTCTGATGGGGGCTGAAATTTACAGCTTTAAAATTAGGGTTAGGGCTGATTTTTATTCTTAAGTGTGCCCTTGTTTAGACTCCTTGTCTAATTGGGTTTTGACTAGGTTAATTAAACCTAAGCTCACTAGGATTATAATTACATATATAAACTTTATATTAAAAATTTCTACTATATAATTTAACTCCATTAGGCTCCCATAAATTAAAATTAAATCACACGTAAGAAAATACAATACATGTATTTTAATTTTCCCACTAAGGAAAATAATTTAATTAATTGTTTACTTTATGTAATTCAATTAATTAATAAATTAATTAATTACATTATATAAACTTATTAATTGAATAAAATCAATCCAATATTAATTACTTACCTTGACACCAAATGTCAACTAATTAATTAATGCATTCCTTCTAATGTACATTACATGTACAATTTCTATAAGTTCCGGCTCAGTTGATCTATGTACACGATCCTGTGGGTCTGTCTTTATGTTGGCAGTAGGCCCAAGGCCCACAGACTATAAGTGAGTTCTAGCAAACCATTATAGCCCCCAATTAAGATAGAGATGCAGCAGTCTTTAGAAGACACTCATCCGGTAGTAATCTCATAGTGTCTTTTGCCAAAAGATATCAATATGAATAAACAAGAGGCATAGTGTCCGTCATCCTCTTCTACTATTTATTATATTTTTTGATCTTAAGTTGACTGATTAATCAAATAAGTAACCCATTTATTTGGGTATGGCCATACATTTATCAGTCCCACTCATCAAGTGGCTAGTGATATCATCTCGGCGTTACCCGAGTGGCAATTCCATCACTTTATCATCAATATCAATATGTTCACCTGTTCACCCAATCATACCCATATTTAGTATCCTTTATAGACCTGTTAGGCGTATGTCAAAGTGAACCGGATTCTATATTGATACTATAATGAAATCTGGTCTGAGGACAAAAGAGACCTACTCAAGAAAGATCTATGATGAGACAACCATCTGGCTTTCTTGTGCGGATCGTTCCAGTCCCATGTCAATGACATATGCCTATATTCATAACTGACTTAACAAGTACTATGGTTAGTTAAGAACTACCATATAGTTATCAAATATACAAGTCTGTGATTCTATTCATTCCCACGATTAGAATAGACTTGGTGTGAGCATGGGTTTTCCCGACCTCCGTGATGAGAATCCTTTATTACCTCTGTTAAGCAGTCAGACTTGGAATTGAGCAGAAAGTCACCCGGAATACCTCAAACGACCTAAAAATCGAGCCGCTCGCTATCCGAAATACCGAGAAAGGTCCCTCGAGTGATTACAGGGTTTAGAGGTGAGTGTACAAATTAAGGGAGTCTACCCTGGGTCTGTCTAGAGCCGCATGGCTATAGATTAGAGCCTACAAATTAAGGGAGTCTACCCTGGGTCTGTCTAGAGCCGCATGGCTATAGATTAGAGCCGTACGGCTCTAGTGGGTTAGCAAGTTACTTTGTAAAAGCAGAGCAGCTTGCTAAAACGGGGGCGAATTTGATTTGTATAAGCCGAAAATCCCAAAACAACAGGATGCGTAATTAATGAACACAATGATTAAATTAAAATGAGATATAGAAAGGAAAATCAAAAAAGAGAAAGGGGGGATTTTGAAAGAGAAGTTTTTCGGCCAAAAAATAGTTCCAGAGAAAAAGAAAGAGAGGAAGAAGAAGAAGGAAAAGAGAGATAGAGAGAATTCCAGAAACTAAGCCTAAACACATACCTAAATCATCTAACAAAGACTCTAGACCATTGCTTACTCGTCCAGAAATATTTTCAGATTCGTTTCGGATTGGTTCGAGATTCGTTTTCGGATTTTCAGAGAGTTTGAGGATTCGAAGCATATTCTCGCTTTTTAATCCGTTTCTGATTATCCAATACACTGGAACAACATCAAGGTAAACTCTGAGAGGCCTTAAACTTATATTCATTGCATTTCTTATGCATTTTTCCTCTGTTTTCTCAATTTTTGAAAAACTGGCTACCCGAACAGAGCCGTACGGCTATGTTTCCTTAGAACACAGCTGCATGGCTATGTTCGCTAGGAATAGAGCAGCCTGGGTCTAACCCTAGAGCCGCACGGCTATGTTCCTTAAGGGCAGAAACCCGAAAATGCCCCAATCGGCCGAAAATAGTCTGTTTTGCATTTTATTCATTTTGTCGAGATATTTTTTGGCCCAAATACATCTGTACATTATAAAACTGTGGTTTTCGGATTTTTGTACATACGGATGTTAGGTTTTCGGTATTTCCTGGATTTTATTTTCTGGATATCGGGGTTGTTTGATCCGAATCAGATCCGTCGTCCAGCATTATCGGACCCCCGAACCCTACAAAAATCTTTAGGGAAATATAAAAAACGAGCAGAATAACAATTTTCAAAAAACGAGAACCGATTTTGGGTCCCGGTGTTACTACCGCACGACTGTAGTTCCTGGAAGGGAACAAAATCACGGGACGGCCCGTACAGATGTCGTCGCACGATGCTATTTTCAGAATCAAAGTGTTTTTGGTGTGTTTAGCGCTTTCAGACCCCAAATGTTTGTGGAAATTGGGAAACTCGCACGAAAGAAACCCCGAGTTTCGGGATAACAGCCACGGAAATACAAAAATTTGCATGAAATTGAGCCAAATGGTTTTCTAAAATTATTTTCCAGCATAAAAATCTACAGGGCGTTTCAAAACTGTTTTCCAGGTCTAGTTGGGCCAACTAGCCGAGTCGGCCCATCTACCCCCTAAATGCATGCCCCCGTTCCTAAAAATTCCAATTCTGTCCTGTTTGAGTCCTACTTGTGTTTGTAATATAAATTGTGCTAACCTTCTGTTTTGCAGCATTTATTTTTCCTTTTTATTATTTTTGATGTAATTAATAGATTAATTCATGTATTTTAGGCATTTGTAAATTTTCAGATATCCTTGTATTCTAGGCGCTTGTAATGTGAGAACTAGAGCTTTTATTTTTATTCGATTTGGTTGTATAAGCGGCCTCTCTTATTCTTTTATATAATTTAGATGCTTGATTTACTTTTCTGCAATTTATTTCTATCATCTGTATGAGCATCGGCTTGTAATTAAATAAAATTGGGTAGAGAAAGATAATAAATTGAATAAATTCGGTAATATAAATTATAAAATGAATACAAGCTCGAGGTTGAATAGGTAAGTTGCCCGGTTCACTTCGCCGCATTCTGCTTTTAGGTCGTCCTCTCACAATGCCGACTCTGCTGGGGATTAAAAGTTTCCTAAAATGTTTTTTTTTTATAAAACTTAAGGAACTTAGGCAACTACTGAAATATAACCTCACTTGTAGTCATTCACTAATCTATAAATACCGTATTTATTCATACTTTGCATATCATGACATTTTCTTCTTCTCAACCCCTCAAATACACTGATCAGCCCGGTTTACTAAAAAAGGTGACCTACCTCTTTCGCCAGGATTGGAGGCACCCGACGAGGTAAACCGCTCATAGCACCGCATGACCTTACATCGTGTTCTACGGTGAGGAGTGTATATTCGCTATGGGGACCTGTATGACCCTTGGTTTGACTTTGGCCCATATGTAATGGCTTAGAAATCTCCCCTAGGATTACTAAAACATAAAAATTAAAATTGAGCATTGAGTGTATGCCTTTGGTATCCCCCGTTGATTGCAAAGAGACCTAACACCTAGGAAGAATTGCGTGAACAATCAAAAGGAGGAATAAGGTTGGAAGGGAGAGCATATTTTTGCTTGTGCTAATGTTTGTTCCATGATGATTTTCTTTTTACCTTTTTCACGTAACATCAAACAGGCATAATCATCTGTATGCCATTTTAACCACGTTTTCATGCAGCCATTTTTAACACATATACATATGTATGGCATTTGTGCTAACCACATCTTTGTGTAGCCATGACATTTTATTTATATGCCATATATATACATCTCGTGTGCCATAAAGCATACACGAAATCATCCCCGTGTGTCATACATCCTAACCATATTTTTCTGTAGCCACTTGCATTTTGTGTGACATACATATTCATGCCATTTCATTCCATTACGCCTAATAAGCGATGTTCTGAGGATGCTTGTCATGATCATTTCATTTCATACCATATCGGGTACCTCGAAACTACCCGTAGTCTGCCTATGCACTGGTTCGCATATGGCCACTCCACTATACCATGTCATTCACTAGAAAATTACAATGATCTTAGGTTTGTGTTGTGTGGCAAGTCGCACAACAACATAACATAACATCATCTTCATTTCATGTCCATTCATCGTTGGCGTCACGGTGATGCCGAAACCTTGCTTGTGTGTCGCAACCCACATTAGATCTGTTTCATGACATTAATAACTCATTCGAGGTACTCCGAAAGTGTCGGCTTGTTTCGCACCTAGGAGCATCTTATAACATTACCAAATCATACAAGGCGTTCTGCGAACGTCGAACCTCCATCTGTATCGCTGCTTACATGTGACTTGTTTACAACATCATTTCATATTAGATGCCTCAAAAGCATCAGAGCTCTGTCCGCGGAACGACTCCCATGTGACCACTTCATACCACATCATTTTGACCTACAAAGTGTCGAACCTCTGTTTTTATGTCGGTGCACGCATGACCATCTCATAACACGTATTAGGTGCCCCAAAGGCGCCGAACCTCTGCCCGTGCAACGTTCCACACACAATGATTCTTGCATTGTCTTTTGCATAGTTTTGGGCATTCTTGAAATGTCTGATATAAAAACAAAGGAAGCCACATTCATTATCATTTTCATTCATGAAACATCATTCGACCATGATCATCCTATGATCATACCATACATGCCACTTAGTACTTGCGTCTAGGGTCATGACATTCATCCACAATGTTAACTCTATGCTGAATGTGCAGTTTGGAGTTGAACTTCGAAGCGGCTGGTACGAGTCAGATCAGGGTCTAGTCAATCAGTTCAATCAGCTCAGACAGAATCAGTTACCATGGAAGGGGTTAAAGTCAGTTCAGATTCAGATTCAGAGCAAGAGTTTGGGGGACAGTTGCCTTCCTTGCTAGTTGACAGTTAGTTTGTGTTGGAAGAAGCGGACAGAACAGAGATGGCTCGAGATGGATCCAGCGGGGGGATGCCTTTCGATATGAATGCATTCATGACTGCATTTCTAAATTTAGATCAGTTCAAAGCTACCATCAGAAAGCAAGTGCAAACTGCAGTGACTGCCGCTGCGAGCCAGACTAATCAGCAGGCCCAAGCCCTAGCTAAAAACAAAGGAAATGTGGTTCAGGGAGCCCCTAACTCGGGAAGGAACATCCCTGGCAGCAGTAAGGTGGTCATCCCACAGCAGGAAGTTGATCATTAGTCTGAGGTAGATGAGGCTTTTGTAAGGGCAAGAGAGGCCTCAATTAAGACTGCTACTGAACGATGCCTCAAGGAAAAATTCTTTGATTTTGAGGTACTGTTGCCGATACTGAAAGAAATAGTGCATTACCATCCTGTTAAGTATGCAGATCCAACTACTTTGTTGGCAGAAGGGGGAAAGCCACTCCCAGTTGGGTTCCAAATCCCGTACTTGCCTCCTTACACTGGAAAAGACCCATATGATATAGCTATGTAAGAATTATGTCTAGTTTGGGGATCGAGAAGGTCCATTTGCTGAATTTGTTCCTAACAACTTTGCGAGGCATAGCAGCTAATTGGTATTTGAAGACGCCAATCCATACCCACTCCACGTTGGAGGATCTGTGGGAGGCATTTGTAAAACAATATGCCTATAATAATCAGGTGGAAACTAAACTGGAAGATCTAGAAAGAATCCATCAAAGGCCTAACGAAAAAGAATACATAAAAGGCCTAACGAATCCTTCTCTGTGTATTACAAGAGATGGATGGATGTGCGAGTACTGGTAGACGGGGCTCCTAAACTGGAATCTCTTATTGTGAAGTTAGTTGATGGCAGTTTACCACTGTATAAAGAAAAGATGAAGCTGAAGAGGTTCCACTCCTTCAATGATGTTGTGGACTTTGCCAAGCGTATCAAAAGATATGAAGAAGAAGAGCAGATAAGTAGACAAGGCTCGGGTGCTTATCGAGGTAACCGGGGGTATACACAAGGGTATAAGGCTGGCAGCTCCAGGACTACACCGTCTGGGTCTAGTTCGAAACTAGCTCAGTCAGCACCGTTAGACCAAGCAACACAAGTGGATGTGGCCACGGTAAATCAAGGCGGGCAGGCGGTGACTCCTCAGAGGATCACCAATCCGTGGGTCGTATTTTTGCCAAATGCAGGAAGGCAGGGCTATTACAGAGTTTGAAACCATATTCACCCCCAACTGAAGCTGAAAAGAACAGCTTCTGTGCCTATCACGTGACTCCAGGTCACCACACCAATGATTTCACTCAATTGATAAGGGCCATCCGTCAGCTGATCACTGAGGGGAAGATTATGGAACCAGTCTTAAAACCGAACGTTCAGAATAATCCCCTACCTAACTTCAGCTAGCCCAGGTGCGTGAGCTACTAGGAAACCATAATGCCGCAAAGATAAAAGACCCTCCGCATGTGGAGGACGACAACCAATTTGATGTACTTGTTTTGTTTTTTGTTAATATTATTATCTATTGTGTGAACAATTCATCCCTTGAGGCTTTTAATTCAGTGCAATTTGATTTCAATTACTTGAGTGATGTTTTTCTGGATGGAGCTGTGCATACAGACAAACATTCATTTAATATCTTTAGCATACATGATGCATCATTGCATGAGATGAATCTAAGGATAGATGATAATCCGAAAATGGTATCCGTCTAAAAAAATCTCATGCCTAATGAAGAAAAGAAGCTGCGAAGGTGCTCTAAAAGCACATAAAAGCCTTCGCCTGGTCCCATGACATGCCTGGGTCGACAGAGGAATTACTGAGCACCAGATCCCAAAGGATTTGAGGACAAAACCAACCAAGTAGCAACTCCACGGACTCAGACCAGACAAAGAAGGGAGACCACAACAGCAGGAATGGATGTTGCCGAGAAAATAGGGCTACTCGTACCAAATAGACATCAGTTCACAGTTGTAACCATCAAGTACTCAAAGTGGATGGAAGCAGAGTCTTATACGAATGTCACAGCCTAAAAAAAAGCATGCACTTAGGTTCAAAAAGAGGAATGCATCTGCATGATGCAGAATTCCGCATCCTATTGTGACTGAGAGTAGACTATGATCTTAAGGGGCAATGGCACAGTTGTTCCAGAATAAAGGATTGGGGCATTGTTTGTCATGTCCGCATCACCCACACATCAACGGGGCAACGGAAGCAATCAACAAATCTGTCAAAAGAATTCTGTCAAAAATGGTAGTTACCTACACAACTTAGATTGGTATGTTACCATTTGCCTTGCAAGGACACTGAACTGGCGACAGAGCATGCACTAGAGGAACGCTGTAGTCATTAACCTGTAGGGTGGAAGCCGTCCTACCAGGAAAGAGAGTGACCAAGTCATTAACCCCATCAACCAGGACGGGCTTAGGTGGCACAGCAAAAAAAAAAAGTCAGGTGGGTCGAAAACAGAAAACGTGATCCATGAAAAAATTAGGACAGTCTTATGGATCAAAAACCAAAAAAGCGGTCCGTACAAAAATTAGGACAACAAGGTGACCCCCATCAACAGGAAAATCTGTGAAGATCAGTTGGTAGCAGTCGTGGGTTCAATCGAGGCGGATACTATTACTGATTCTGTCCTTAAGCTCCATTTCATCTTTGATATGCATTGTACTAAAACATTTTAATGAATGAATGGATGAATGCAGTGCTCTGTGCATTTGAAACATCTCGAGTTTGTTTGAAATCACAATTCGCATCATGCATTTACAGCTGTACGCATTCTGTATTTGCATTCATCTTATTAAAAAAAATCCGATAGACTGAAAACCAAAAGGAGGTCTACGCAAAACTTAGGATACAAATAAAAGTCTGTTAAGCCGAAAACCCAAAAGGGCGACTCAAGCAAAAGTTAAGGCAGTCCGATAGGCTGAAAACTCATAAGGGCAGCCTATGCAAAAATAAGGATGTAAAAAAAAAAAGACAAAAACCAGTAGCAACACATCAAGACCCGATAAGTGTGAGACCGATAGCAATGATGGCGAATGTAACAGAAGAATGTCCATCCAAAAAGGCAAACTCAGTAAAAAGGAAAGAAGTAATAAATCTCAGAACAGATATCAAGTCAAAAGAATAAGTGCATCAGAATAAAGCCCACAACGGGCAAAATGTCCTACAACACCAAATCCAAACCCACAGGTGGGCTGTCACAGTCTAAACTACAACAATAAAAGGTAGGCTATGACTGTCCCCCGTCGTCTGAGTCACCTGCCTCACCCTTACTCTCATCGGCACCCTTGCCCCCGCTGGCGGCGTTTATAGCCGCCCACTCATCCAGCTGCGTACAGAAGGTCTCATTCATCACCTTCAAGTTTGTGTTGCTCCTCTGTAGTTGCTCTATCTCTAATTTCATGTGGACCTCTTCACGATGATGAGTACCTATCTCGGCCTGTGCCAAAATTAATAACATAAACATCATGCAATATACATGCATACACTCATGATACGCACACACATATGCATATACACATCAATGCTAACCCAAATACAGGTGCTCACCGACATCATACCGTTATCACAGATCGCAAGTGATCTGATGGCTGAGACTACTTCGTACAGAACTACCCCCTGGTATACCGGGATCTGCATGGAAAACAATGTACAAATCAGACCAATGACAACAATAAGGGGCTGAAGCAAATGAAGGCAAGCATACTCACATGGATAGTGTCAGGAAGGAAAATGGCAGGAGGAAGCTGGTCCTGGAGGTAAAGGTTGGCCCGGTAAAGTTTCCATAACTCGTCCAGTAGCAGCACCGACAACTCCAATGTGAACTCCATTACCGTGGATGAAACCGGCCAGAGGGACCACCGGGGGCACTACAGGGGGAACGGGCTCAGCATACTCCATCTCAGCGTTAGTGCCGTACTCCTCCGCACCTGCTGAAGAACCTCCTTCACCTAGACCACCAGCGGTCTGGGACCCACAGCCACTGAAACGCCTGCTAGACGAAGTACGGGGTCATTTGCCTCTCCCATTCCTAGATGCCTAAAAAAAAGTGTCAGCGAGCAAGCAGAACGGTGCAGATGAATGACAAATAGGAAAAGAAATATACCTCTAGCTGCACAGTCCCGGTCGGATGAAGGAGGTGCGTATCAATGAACTGGGAGTAGTCCCCCTCCACCCCTCAGCAACATACCTGGACCAGAAGAGGTCAGGATGGTCCTCGGCCGATAGTAGATGCGGCTAGAATAGCCCCACCGGCAGAGGAGGCGGGGTCCTACGCTCCATCGGGCTAGCACGCCAGTCGACGACCCAATCCCCCAAGTACCACTCTAGCCCAAACGAGCATTCCATGACAAACCTCTAGGACGTTAGCCTTAAGGCATCCACCACCTCCGGAGGCAGCAACGCTCCCCTCCAGGGTTCTTTGAAAAGTTGAATCAGAAAATAGGAAAAGCAGCTATGAGACAGCAAAAGTCAGAATATATAAGGGAAGGAAGAAGTGTACCCCTCCGAATGACATGTTAGCCAACAGCTGGCGGCAATTCCACAGGTCATTGTCTACCTCGCTCCAGCTGAAGCCCAGCCACCACCTTAATCGAGGGAAATCAGGGAGGTCGACAATAGCTGGTATGCACAATTTCGGCTGAGGAATGAAGGCATACTCGTACACCCAAATCTGCATAGTGAGAAAGTCAGCACAAAAAAAAAGAAAGAATGATGAAGAAATCAGGAAACTGACATGGACGATGATCCATAATCTCTACTACAGCCGTGCAGCTATGTTCTTGGAAGACAGAGATGCACGGCTCTATCGTTGAGCCATGCGGCTCTGTTCGGAAGATGACAGTTTTTTCCCAAAACCTAGGTTTTGCAATTTTTACTCCAAAATCATCTCTAATCAACTCTAAATCATCAATCAAATTTCCTAGAGGCATAATCTACTATAAGCATGCATTAATTCATGTGATTTTACATAATTTTGTCTATATTTGTAGAAATTCAAAAAATTAAAAAAAAGAATATTAGGAGAAACTAACTAGATTCCAACAGGCATGTGTAGACAACTTGTGCGTGGCAGGTACAGGATCGTTTCTCCTTATCCCGCAGTAGGCGACCGACTTCTCGAGTTCGTAAACATCCACGGTAGTCTCGACTGGTAACATGAACTCCCCATCCGGCAAAACATGTCTCGTATGGAGGCCGGTTATGTAGGAGCACAGGGGCGAAGGGCTTTTCGCATCTTCTTCAACATTTTGGTAGTAGAGATATGGGTTGAAGATTAGAGAGAAATAGAGGTTTGGAGAAGGAGAAAAATGAATTTTTGAAGAAAATGGCCGTCCACCCCACTTATAAGGGTCGGCCTCCACACGCTAGAGCCGCGCGGCTCTGGCTCCCAGGTAAGTAATTTTTCTCAATTTTTTATGATTTCCATTTATTCCAAGATAATCCCGATAAGGGTATTTCTCGCCTTTTGTAGGTATCCAGGGGCAAAATAACCAAGTCTATTTATTCTTGATCGAAGGGGCAAAAATTTTTTCCAAAATCATCGATCAAGGAATAAATACGCGCTTTCAACTCAATTTCAATGGTATGCTCCACCACAAGGAGCCGATCCCAACAGCAATCCCAATTTCACTGGTACATTCCACCATAGAGAGTCGATTTCATTGGTACACCCTACCACAGGGAGTTGATTTTCAACGGTATGCTCCACCACAGAGAGCTGATTCCAACAGCTATATCCAACTTCATCGGTATGCTCCACCACACGGAGAAGCAAAATTCAATGGTATGCTCCACCACACGAAGAGTCAACTTCAATGGTATGCTCCACCACAGAGAGCCGATTCCAATAGTTATACCCAACCTCATTGGTCCACTCCACCACAGAGAATCGATTTCTATGGTATGCTCCGCCACAGAGAGCCGATTTCACAAGTAGACCTAATCTCAATGGCACACTCCGCCACAGAGATCCGACCCCAGAGGCAAAGCTGACACCTCTAGCTAGGTCTCACGTCTATCCCTTGATAAGTGAAGACACCGGGTATGTCTTCTTTTCCTTTCTCACCGTGCTCCTAATCGCGAGACCAAACTTGATTCAGGCTTTATTGCCCAATCATGAACCAACTTTGATCCCGCGAGGGGCAGCCTGTGAGCACGGGTTTTCCCGACCTCCGTGATAAGAATCCTTTATTACCTCTATTAAGTAGTCAGACTTGGAATTGAGCAGAGAGTCACCCGGAATACCTCAAACGCTCCAAAAACCAAGCCGCCCGCAATCTGAAACACCGAGAAAGGTCCCTTAAGTGATTACAGGGTTTAGAGGTGCGCATAGGAATTAGGGGAGTCTGCCCTGGGTCTGTTTAGAGCCGTACAGCTGTAGATTAGAGCCATATGGCTCTAAGGGCTAGAGCCGCGCGGCTCTAGTGGGTTGGCAAGTTGCTCTGCAAAAGCTGAGTAACTTACTGAAACAGGGGTAGATTTGATTTCTATAAGCCAAAATCCCAAAACAACAGGATGCGCAATTAATGAATGAAATGATTAAATTGAAATGAGATATAAAAAGGAAAATCAAAAAAGAGAAAGGGGGGGATTTTAAGAAGTGAAGTTTTTCAGCCAAAAAATAGTTATAGAGAAAAAGAAAGAGAGGAAGAAGAAGAAGGAAAAGAGAGATAGAGAGAATTCCAGTAACTAAGCCCAAACACACACCTAAATCATCTAACAACGACTCTAGACCATTCCTTACTCGTTTGGACATATTTTAGGATTTGTTTCGGATTGGTTCGAGATTCCTTTTCTAATTTTCGGAGAGTTTAAGGATTCGAAGCATATTCTCGCTTTTTAATCCATTTCGGATTATCCATTACACTGGAACAACATCAAGGTAAACTCTAAGAGGCCTTAAACTTGTGTTCATTACGTTTCTTGTGCATTTTTCCTCTGTTTTCTTAATTTTCAGAAAATCGCCTACCCGAACAGAGCCGTACAGTTGTGTTTCCTTAGAACATAGCTGCACTGCTATGTTCCTTAAGGGCAGAAACCTGAAAATGCCCCGATCGACGGAAAATAGTCTGTTTTCCATTTTGTCAAGATATTTTTCAGCCCAAAT
Source organism: Euphorbia tirucalli (assembly GCA_039660915.1). NCBI lineage: Eukaryota > Viridiplantae > Streptophyta > Magnoliopsida > Malpighiales > Euphorbiaceae > Euphorbia > Euphorbia tirucalli. Next base: position 24,131,780 of record CM077639.1, read on the forward strand.
ACATCCGTACATTATAAAACTGTGGTTTTCGGATTTCTATATATACGGGTGTTAGGTTTTCAGTATTTCTTGGATTTTATTTTCTGGATTTCGGGGTTGTTCAATCTGAATTGGATCCTTCATCCAACATTAGCGGACCCCTAAATCCTACAAAAATCTTTAGGGAAATATCGAAAACGAGAAGAATAACGATTTTTGAAAAACGAGAAAACCGATTTCAGTTCCGGTTGTTAGAGCCGCACGGTTGTAGTTCCTGGAAGGGAACAGAATCACTGGACGACCCTCACGGATATTGTTGTACGATGGTGTTTTCAGAATCAAAGTGTTTTTGGTGTGTTTACCGCTTTTAGAGCCCAACTAGCCGAGTCGGCCCGTCTACCCCGTAAATGCATGCTCCCGTTCCTAAAAATTCCAATTCTGTCCTGCTTGAGTCCTACTTATGTTTGTAATAGAAATTATACTAACCGTCTATTTTGCAGCATTTATTTTCCCTTTTTATAATTTTTGATGTAATTAATAGATTAATTCGTGTATTTTAGGTGTTTGTGAATTTTTAGATATCTGTGTATTCTAGGCGCTTATAATGTGAGGATGAGAGCTTTTATTTTTATTTGATTTGGTTGTATAAGCGGCCTCTCTTATTCTTTTGTATAATTTGGATGCTTGATTTACTTTTCTACAATTTATTTCTGTCATCTGCATAAGCATCGGCTGATAATTAAACAAAATTGGGTAGAGAAAGATAATAAATTGAATAAATTCGGTAATATAAATTATAAAATGAATACAAGCTCAAGGTTGAATAGGTAAGTTGCCCGAACCCTAAATCTCTGGATTAGGTATGACAGTCTACACTCGGTAGGGAGCTGTACCGGAATTTCCCAGATGAGCTGATCTGGGTGGCGACTTTGTCACTGATCTTGAAATTTAGGTTTCGAGGTGTTTACGTAATAAAACGGGAAAATATTTTCTACAAAAGGAATTTCTAAAGAAACGAATAGTTTTCCCTAACACAAGATACACAAAACCCGTTTTTAAAAATCCAAACATTCCTACTTCTCTGTTTTTCCTCGGTTCGCTTCGCCGCATTCCGTTGTTAGTTCGTCCGCTCACACTTGGGATTTGCTTTATGATTATCAATCAATAGATACTCTATTCATGTTATAGCACAAGATATAAATGGAATAGATTAAATGCCTTTATTAATATGACATAAATAATGTATACATACAAAGAGTCTTAATGTATAATACAAAATACAAGAATCTAATGCCCTAAGAACTAGGCCACACAAACAATCTCCCACTTGCATTAGTTCCAAGCAGGCATTGCCCTAATTCCTATAGATCTAGTATGACCATCGTGCTGTGTCTGCGGTTGCGCCTTGGTCAATGGATCAGCGACATTATTCTTGGTGTCAACCCTCTGCAATGATATGTCACCTCTTTTCACGATCTCCTGAATGAGGTGAAACTTTTTGAGCATGTATTTGGATCTTTTATTGATCGGGGCTCTTTACGTTGTGTAATGGACCTGTTGTTGTCACAGAAAAATTCAACTAAGTTTAGGATAGTGGGTACTGCTCCTAACTCAGTTATGAACTTCTTGATCTAAATGTCTTCCTTTACAGCTTCCGTTGTAAAATCAACAATAGTGGCCTACTTTGAGGACCTCCAACTAATGGCACTTAGGGGTGGCAACGGTACAGGTGCGAAGGCGGGGGCGGTTTTGGGGATTCCCCTTTTAATATTTCGAGGATTTTTCATCCCCATCCCCGCCCCGCGCGGGTGCCTACGGGTATCGGTGAATCCCCACCCATATCCAACAAATAAAATAAATTAATATTTCGTTATTTTAATAACTATTTTAACATTCAATATCTAAAATACAAATTCTATTTAACATTAAATATCCAAATTAAAGCTTTGAACAAGGATGAGGAAAGGAAGATAAGATTTTACAGAGAAAGAAAAAATAGATGGGCTTGTGTTGAGGTAAGATTTTACACAGATAAGATTTTACAGATAAAGAAATTCATTAATATATATGTATATGGGGATTTATACGGGGATGGGGTGAGGATATTATTCCCTGTCCCCATGCCTATTTAAGTACCGGGGATAAAATAGCCCCCACCCCCAATCCCTGCAGGGGATAATATCGGTTATTCCTCGCGTCCACTGGTTCGGATCCTTACGGTTTTTAGGTAATCCCCGCCCCATTGCCACCCCTAATGGCACTACCATTCAAGAGAAAAACATAACCAGATTGTGACTAGTTTTCATCCTTATCGGTCTCAAAGCTTGCATCAGTGTAACCTGACACTACCAGCTCATCTTGACCTCCATACACTAAGAAAGTATCCTTAGTCTGGTTAAGGTACTTTAGGATTGCCTTGACTACCTTCCAGTGTTCCTCACCTGAATCCGACTAGTACCGGCTAGTCATACTTAGTGCAAACTCGACATTAGGCCTCGTACACAACATGGAATACATGATAGATCCTACATCAGATGCATAAGGGATCTTTTCCATGCTCTCTCGGTCCTTCTTTATTTTAAGACCATATTTCTTACTCAGTTTCAGCCATGGTGCATAGGCAAGAATCCTTTCTTTGCCTTGTCCATGCTGAATTTTTTCAGAACCTTGTCTATGTACGTGGCTTGACTTAGGACTAGAAGCCGATTGGATCTATCTCTATAGATGCTAATCCCTATGATCGTCTCAGCTTCGCCTAAGTCCTTCATTGCGAAATACTTACTCAACCACTGCTTTACCCCTTGTAGTATTGGTATATCGCCTCCAATGATAAGGATGTCATCCAACATACAGCACTAGGAAGGTGGAAACGCTCCCACTAACCATCTTATACATACAGGGCTCATCAGAATTCTGTGTGAAGCCATATTCTATAATGGCCTTATTGTATCTCTGGTTCCAAGATCTGGATACCTGCTTCAATCCATAAATGGATCTTTGAAGCTTGCATACCTGGTTAGGATACTTCAGATTAATAAAACCCTCAGGTTGTACCATGTTCGCATCCTCGAGTAGCTTTCCATTAAGGAAAGCGGTCTTAACTTCCATCTGCCATATCTCATAATTGTACCATATAGCTATAGCTGGTAGTATCCTAATGGATTTGAGCATAACAACTGGTGAAAAGGTTTCAACATAGTCAATTCCTTGAACTTGCGTGAATCCTTTTGCCACCAATCACCCTTTAAAGTGTTGTCGGCTTTTAACTTGAAACACCACATGCAACCTATCACCTTAGCACTCGGAGATGGATCCACCAAGTTCCATACTTGGTTACCGTGTATAGATTGTATCTTAGTCTCTATGGTTTTGCACCATTGATCTTAGTGTGGGCAATCAATAGCCTCCTGATAGGTCTTGAGCTCCTTTTGGTCAACAACCATAAGGTTTCCATCATCAGTCACGAGAAAGCCGTACTTCTCTGGCTGATGTTGTGTCCTACCAGAACTTCTAAGATCCTGTGTAACCGGTTTGGCTTCCTTAATTTCTTAAGTAGCTGGATCGGTTTTCGAAGCATCCTCAGTAGTTGCTGCAGGAGTCTGTGAGTCTTGAACTTCAGAAAGTTCAATATTACTCTTATTGTCTCTCTTCAAAAGGAATTCCTTCTCTAAGAAGACTGCATTCCTAGATATTAAAACTTTTTTTTGCAGGATCGTAGAAGTAATAACCCTTAGTTTCCTTAGGGTAGCCCACAAACTGGCACTTGACAAATTTGGACTCGAGCTTACCACTTGTCAATTTCTTGACATGTGCATCACAGCCCCAAATCTTCAAGAAGAAAACATTGGGCTTTCGGCCCTTCCATAGTTCATATGGTGTTCCCTCAACTACCTTGCTTGGTGTATTATTAAGTATGTAAGCAGTTGTCTCTAAAGCATATCCCCAAAGAGAGACAAGGAGTGTAGCATAACTTATCATCAAGAGGACCATGTCAAGCAAAGTCCTATTCCTCCTTTCTGACACTTCATTCCACTAGGGTGTGCCAGAAGGAGTGAGTTAGGATACAATCCCACACTCTCTCAAGAATAAGTCAAAATCTTGGCTCAAATATTCACCCCCTTGGTCATACCGAAGTGCTTTTATTTTCTTGCCAAGCTGGTTTTCTACTTCATTCTTAAAGTCCTCGAATCTCTGAAGAGTCTCGGACTTATGCTTCATCAGATACACGTAACCGTATCTACTGAAGTCATCCGTGAGGGTGATGAAGTACAGAAAATCGGATCTAGCACTAGTGCTCATTGGATGTATACATCGAAATGTATCAGCTCTAATAGCCCTGAGGCCCTTTCAGCAATCTTGCTAAAAGACGTCTTTGTCATCTTGCCTCTTAAACAAGATCCACATATGTCATAAGACTGCATGTCAAATGACCCAAGCACTCCACTAGAGTGAAGCCTAGCAATGCGCTTCTTGTTTATATGACCAAGACGACAGTGCCAGATGTATGTAGGATTAATTTCATTTTGTTTAATCCTTGTAGTATTTATGTTGTAGATTGAACTCTCATGTTTTATATCAAGGATATATAAGCCATTTTCAAGAAATGTTGTTCCATAAATAATATTGCCATATTGCATAGAAATTCTACCATGTCCAATATTAAATACAAAACTAGAAATATCCAACAAAGAAATAGAAATAATATTCCTGTGCATCGCATGTACAAAATAACAATTTCTTAATTCTAAAATCAGTCCACTAGGCATCTTTAAGAAATAATCTCCATTCTCCATGGCCTGAACCCGAGCGCCATTTCTGACTTAAAGATCTACTTTTCTAGATCCTAGTAATCTCTTATTTCTTAGTCCCTGCACATTTGAATAAATGTGATCACCACATCCAGTGTCTAAAACCGAAGATGTAGAAATAACTAGATTAATCTCAACAACATAAATACCTGAAGCAGCAGACTTGCTCTTCATTTGCTCCCTTAGCTTTGGACACGAGCTCTTCCAGTGCCTTTTCTCATGACACTTATGGCAGACATCTTTAGGAGAAGCAACCCTTGCTTTAGGGTGGGCCACCACCTTCTTGCCCTTAGCTTTGGCCTTTCCCTAGCACTGGGCGCCCTTGTTCACTAGCAAAACTTCAAGAGTCTTCTTAAAAGACCGCTCAACAAGCTTTAGCATGCCATGCAGGTCAACAACCTATTTATCCAACCCTTGCATATAGTAGTTCATGGTAAACTAGTTGTAAGACTTAAGAAGTGACCCAAGAATAATGTTTGCTGCCAAGTCCTATGGAACTATTGAGCCGAGGAAGGCAAGTGTATCAATGTACCCCTTCAACTTTAGCACATGAGTGCTAACAGAAGTCCCGGCTGCCATTGCAGTCATGCAAAGTGCCTTGGTTGTCAGGTATCGTTCCCGACGAGCCTGATCTTGGAACATCTTTTTAAACTAATCCATTATGTCATAAGCATGCTACTCCATGAACTGCTTCTGAATATTAGAAGCCATGGTACCCAGTATAAGGCACGAGACATCATGGTTGTCCCTCACATGCCGGTCGTACTGCTCCACCATCATTGTGGTGACGTCTCGAGCTCCGGGAGGGCTAACTGGTAAAGGAGCATTCAGTACATACTCATTGGATTCTTGTCTAAGAACTATTTGCAAGTTCCTAGCCCAATCTAGGAAGTTAGTCCCTGAAAACTTCTCCTTCTTTAGGAGTGACCTAAGTGAGAGTGAGTTGTTATTTGTTGTAGCTATTTAAATTGCTTTTATGAAATGGGATTATCTACATGGAAAAAATCATTGCTTGAGTTAGAAATAAAGGACTTTTGCCAATTCAAATTAATAATCCGATTTTAATTTGTTCGTTGGTGATGTTAATTGGCTGACTTGACCAAGATCCACAACTCCTCAATGATTGGCCGAACTAGGGCTTGCTAACCGATCATTGATTCGTTTGGTTGGACAACCTATCCAATCCCTCCACGAAGGACTCTTGGTTTGATGGGCTTATTGAAACTTTACCCATCTGTGCTTAAGGCCCGCTCTGAGCTAATGCTACCCATGTTGAGTCAAACCATCATTCACATGTTAACCATACCAAGTATCCTAAGCCTCGACGGTCCATCGAATACTACAATGTACCCAGCTAGGGCATGGCGCACTTCACGACATCAATGGGAGGAAGAGGAGTGAATGTGGGAAGTACATTTAAACGACTTAATATTTTAACTTCTGGATTAAAATTAAGTGATACGGCTTAGCATGCATAATCATGTCTCCTTTGACAGGATGGCCAAAGGTCACGTCTTCTCGAGAATGGAACGTGGCAGGTAGCTATATGGCAGGACGCTCGAGGTCTGACATTTCAAAATTTGAAATTTAAAACCCTCAAGGGTTTTCTCTAGACTAGCGGGGGACTTCTAATGACATCTAGGTATATTAGTACCGAGTCTCTTGTCTGTAGTGGGTAGCAGCAGCGCCAAGTAAGACTTGGTGGTTGGATCCGGACATCCGGAACCAAAGCCAGTAGAATCTTCCAAAAGAAAGGAGATAGTGTTCTCTTCAAAGTCCATCTTTGCTCAAGAGCTGTGTTCTAGTAGGACTCTTACATTCCATGTAGGACCTGAGGTTGCAGATTCCTATTCTAACTGTGACAAGAATGGTAGGCATTCCTAATCCTTGTCAAACTCTGCCACCAACCCTATAAAAGGGTGAGTGCAAGGAGGTACGACGACTAAGCTAATATAGCCAAAGATTTAAACCATAATAAGAGCTAACTTAGGCATCAAAGATTAACCCAAAGGTTACCGGTGTTTCATTCATATTCTCTTATCGGTGTCTCATTCATATTCTCTTGCAGGAACCCGGACAGAGTAGGCCTTGCCCGACATAGATCTAGATCCGTTGAAGGATTTCCAGCCGAATCTATCAGATACCAAATGTTGAAATTACCCACAAATAAATCCATATAAAGGAAAATCGGGGTTACCTCTTGTATCATAGATTCTCACAAAGTGAATGCAGCGGTAAGACAATGAACCACGATCATGTATCACCTGTCAAGCGTGAATCCTACATCTACGTATTCGGGAGGAAGAACGTATTGAGCCACAAACTAAAGCATAGAGAGAATTTGGGAGGCTAGAGAGTTGTGTGGAAGAACTTATAGACAAAATAGAATACATTATTCTATTTATAGCATACTAATTAGGTATTAACCTAATTAGTTGGGCCAGACCTGTACTGGTATGGACGGTCCAATAATAATAAACCAACATAATTAATATAAAATGATGTGAACTTTTTGGTTGTTCATATATAAATATATATTTGATTTTTAAGCTAAAAATATTTAAAATTTTCAAATTTATCAATGTAATTATTTTTTAGTTGTGTTTGAATTTTAAAATTGACAATCTATAACTTAATACTTATTTTTAATATATAAAAACTAATTGTTTTTATGAAACTAATATACACTGGTATTTATTATATTTAGCTATGTTAAAAGTTGTAATCACAAAACAGTAACTGCGATGATTTAAGATCTACTACTCTTATTTTGGTTTTTCCTAGTTGGGTTGTTTGTATGTGTTCAAAGTTCCTCCGGTCTTAGTGTACTAAATTTCATGGAGCAGAAATATTGTTTCTATCACCGGGTTTCCATCCTGCATATTGTTGCCCCACGTGTAAATATAAAACCACTTTCTTTTACGCTTGTTTGGTAAATGGGCTCATATAACATGGTATGATATGTCAAAAGAATGTGTTTAGTTTGAAGATTATAAAATGCTTCATAAAAATTTGATGGTTTTAAAACTATAAACTTACCAATAATTTTAACACCTTAATTTGAGGTGTTTGAATGTGTTGTCCCATTATAACATGCTCCCATGTTATACCATACCATATATCAATAACATCCCAACTAAACAAAGTATTAATCTCCTTAGCTTTCAATTGTTTTAAGACTTTTCATTTCATTTTTTTTTTCTCAATTATTTTTTCTACTGCAATTTTTTCATCAAATTACTACTATACTAATTGACTATTATTTATGTTATTTAGCTTTTAAGAATTTGGGTTTACGATTTAATATTTAGAGTTTAAAATTTAGGAGTTTATAAGAATTTGGAAAATTTTAGATTATATCCGATGCATCATGTCATTTTGTGTCTCAAACTGAGATTTTTTAGAATACGCGTCATCTGTGTCAAACTAATAAAATCATGCCATGTAATATATTTTAAGTTCTAGAGAGTTTATATTTTAGTATCTAGGATTTATAAATTAACTTATAGGGTTGATAATTAGTAACGAGAGTTTATACTTTCAGTCTAGAGTTTATAATTTAGTCTCTAGAATTTATATTTTAGCGTAGGGTCTACGGTTTTAGTCTTTTTTCTATTGGTCAAAATATTATTCATCGTGGTTTTATTGGTTTTATACACGGATTAAGTGATCTGCCTGACATATAAAAGAATTTCTCTCTCAAACTAATGAATTTGATACATATAAAATATTTTAGATGAGTTCACAATTTAGGATTTAAGGTTTAATTTTAGGATATAGGGTTTATAATTTAGTAATTAGAGTTGAAAGTTTAGGAATTTGGATGTAGAAAGGTAAAATATTACGAGTATAAGACAATTAAAAAAAATATTATTAACAGTTGCAAAAGAAATAAATAAAAAATTAAATTAATAAGTAAGAAATAGGAAACCAAAGGAAAAAGAAAAACATATGTACGTGGCAAAGATTTGTGAGGCGGGGTATTGGCGGGATCGGAAGCAGGCGGTATGGGCAGCACTATTGTTTTATGGAGCAGTACATTTTGGCTTAAATATATTTTTGGCCTATTTACCTAAAGAATCACCTTTTGCCCACTTAGTGTAAAAGGGTCAATCCCAAAAAAACAAGGGACAAAAAGACAAAATAGACCACAAATTAACATTACAAAACATAAGAAATTGTTTTGGTAGCATATATGTGTGTGTGGCCCTTTTTATTTCACTATCCCATCACACTCAATATCATGACTCATATATAACCACTCACCTAATCATCACATACATACGAACTAAATATTATATATGAAATAAAAGTTTTATTTTATTTCAAAATTGATCATGTCTAAATTATAACTTGTGAATCGATTGTGCAAATGACATTGGCAATTCAAAAGTAGGATTTGGTTTTGGGTACCCTTCAGAGGTATAGCCTACCACCAATATAATATTTTCAAAAACTGAAAGAGTAAGCCAACTACTCTTTAATTTTGTTAGGCTATTACATATGCAATGCAAATTAAGATACAATTGTGTAATCAACTCTCCTCCTGCACATTCATGACTTAGCACCATTTCCCCATAACTTCTCCACACCTTTTTAAATTGCATATTTCGCCTAGTTAATAGGATAATAGCATCTTGATATATACTTAATCTACTCAAATAACATTAACATTTTATATTTAATATAAATACTTCGAGGTTTTAGATTAATATATAAGTAATATTATTTTTTTATAAGAATATGAGAAATGTTATCAGTTACATGCTTGCGTGTCAAGAAATTAATCGACTAAAAGGTTTTTTTAATTGATAAGCCCTTATAATAGCTTTTATATATCAACTCTAATATATTCCCATGCACAAATACTTATTAGATTACTTGAGGTATATACAACATATATAGGTTCATCCTACCATATATATTGGAATTTTATTAGTACATGACGTTGTTAGGATTTGAACTCTTGACCACTTGATTTTAGAGGTTTTGATATCATGTCAACGAACCAATTTACCATAGAGTTTAAGCTCGAAAATAGCTTTTATTGATTATCTCGATGTTATTTGGGTGAGTTAGGGCAAGTTTCTCAAGATGATATCAGAATCATCCAATTCAATGCCGGTTCACCTGCAGATGTCCAATCATACAAACTTCACATTCCATATGTCTGGCCTCAGATATGATCAATTGACGTGTTAAGTATGTTGGTCACATAGTGCCATAGAAGTCCAACAGGAAGGGGCGAATTGAGTTTTCAAAAAAAATTACAACGAGTACAACTTTCTTTTAAAATACGTGATAGATTAACACTATTGATAAAATCTGTTATGTATTTGACCAACAAAACTACCAACAACAGTGTGTAAGTAGTGAAGTCAAAAGTCCCGATAATATTATTAATGAAAACAATAAGTGTTGTGTATTATTGATAATGAGTCAGGTCACATAATGAGTTAGTGTCAAATGAGTATAGTCAAATTACTGATAATGTTATCAAAACAATTAGTACAATATGAAAAGCAGTACTGACCAAATCAATAATAATGTTGCTGGATGTAGCAAATAAAAGTAAATAGTATGACGGTCTCAAATAGGCTAGTTACAGTAGTAAGGGAGTGAATAGTATCGTATACCGGATAAAAAATTTCGTAATCAATTTGAAAAATTCTTTTGAATAAAAACAATTTTCTTTTGCTAAATACAAGTTTTACAAAACTGCAGAATTAAAAAAATAGTAAAAGCATAAATTTACTTGACTGAAAATAAAAATATCTTCAAATAAAAAAGCTCTTAATTTATATTGTAAGAATTTAAGTAGCAGTGAATATAAAAAGAGTAGGGATAGAGAAATGAAGACACATAAATTTATCATGGTTCGACCCAACCGGTCTACGTTCAGTGAGATTTTCCACTAATGTTTCCTTTATGGGCAGGAAACAAGCTTATGTTACTTTTTACTAATTCTATTAACAAACTCAATACTTTTACAGACTCAGTATCAAACGTCTACTGTTACTTTTTTTAGCTCAAGTGACAAACTCTTCTGGTTCTTTTTAAAGCTCAAATACGAAACTTATCCTTGTATTTTTCAAAGCTCAAATACCAACTTATCCCAGTATTTTTCAAAGCTCAAATACCAAACATATCCTGGTATTTTTAAAGCTCAAATACCAAACTTATACAATCTTTGTTGATCACACTATCAACAAAGTAAAACCCTTCACACAACTCCCTTGTGTGAAATACAAAACCTGAATTGTAGAATATTTGAATAAATAACAATGAAGCTTTTTCTCTCTTTGAATGCTTGAAGGATTTTGTAGGAAGACTTAGAAAATTACTCTCAATGTGTGAAATATATTTTTAGCCTTCCATGCCTTTGCTGATTCAATTCTTCTCTTTATATAGGTTTTGAAGGAATCCATCAGGAGGTTGAAGATAGCCACTGGACACAGCTTTTGAAGGCAATATAACCATTACATTGCAGGTCCTAAAGGAGTTATGAACGTTGTTGCTTCTAAAGAAGATTGTGACCGTTACATTTCAGCTCTTAATCAAGGATATAGCCGTTGTGTTGAGCTCCTGAAGAAGATATGGTCATTGCTTCCAGGTCTTGAAGATATTATAGCTGTTGGACATCCTTAAGAAGTTTATGACCGTTGCCTTCAAGCTCACGAGGAGAGCTATCCATTGCTTACAGTCTCTAAAGGAATGATGACAAATGTACTTTAGCTCTTGAAGCATTTTCTTTCCTTTTTGATGATAAAGTAGCCATTGGAACTTTTGATCATTTTCTTCATTCAAGCTTTCTTTAGCTTGTAAGGCAATGATTGTATATGTGATATGTAATGAACGTTTGATCTATTGATGTTTAAGCTTGATAAATCCTCCTTTTGATGAGCTTCATTTTCTAATCATGATTTACTTAATAATTAATTACAAAATAATTTGTAATAATATTCAAGTAAAAATGATTTTACATATATGTCAACTTTTCATTTTGTTGTCATCATTGAAACACGATTCAATATAGTGTAAGGGATAGAAATCATACACATGGAATTTTCTTATAGAGATTCAGTCTCTTTGTCTAATCCTCTTCTACACATAGAATTTTTTTATAGAGGTTCAGTCTCTTTGTCTAATCCTCTTCTCAATGTACCTTAATGCCTTTAGAGTTTATAATCCACTATGAATTCTTTAAATTTTAAAGTAGAATTTCAAACCTCCTTATCTAACTTGTAAGTACCCTTCTTGCAAAGCTTGGATACTATACTACTTAACACCTAAGCTGCTTAGATGTAGCACCTATCTTCGGTTTAATGCTAAGGACCTCTTGGAAGTTCGATTATTGCAATGTTGGACAATGTCTTGGAAATATTTAGCGGCCACATCAAGATATGTTAGTTTTCTACTTGTATAAACTTCAAGCATTTTGTCAACTATTGGATAATGGGAACTAAACCAATAATCCTATTTAGTTTTTTGAAGTTTGATCTAAGCCATTGCTTGGTGGTTAGATATATCATTTATGTTAGTACTTTTTCTATTGCTTTTTAGATGTGGTTTAAGATCTATTATCGAGACAAATGAAATACTAATTAAGCTAATCCATTTACTGTAGGACTTCTTCCTTAATTCTCTATTTCTCATGCGAAAATTTTTTTTCTTGTTAAGTATTATGACTCAATTAGTCCGCAGATTTGATGATTTTCACTTGTTTTATATGACGTTTTATATTAACAATGTACTTTTGATAATGTTTTTTCATACTATTTTCTCTTATTTAAAGTAGGGGGGAGGGATTAAATATTAATGGAAATAATTCTATATTAAGACCTAAAAATCAAGAGTAAAGAGAATTTTGGCTTAAAAGTTAGAATCTTAGAAGAGATGTATAAAGGGTTAATTAGTTATTTTTAATAATATAATTAATATTTTTGTAATAATATAATTAATGACCTTGATAAACAACTTTAAAGGACATATAATAAAAAAAATATGAGAGTATAAGATTGCTTCCATTAATATCAAACATCTATTTTAGTGCCAATAAAGTACATTTAGGAAAAAAACTACTAGAAGTACATAAATATTATAAAATTCTGTTAAAAAAGAACAAATTGATACAACTAAAATTGTACATAAAAAAGCAGAGGAAGTACAAAATAATAGACTGTTTATGGGCTAACTATTGGTGCAGGATTAATGGGCTTACCGTCTTACACATAAAAATGCTCAGCCGAAACCCAACCTAACCTTATACTAATTAAGGGGAACTAAGTTCGGGTAGAATTTAGACTTGAAAATTGAATTTCAAATCCAGTCTGAATAAGCCCGCCTTTAAAAATTATAATATTTAAATATAAAAATTAAATAAAAATTAAAATTTATACTTTAATAAATATAAAAATATTATGTATGGACTTTGGAATTATGTATTTCTTTTTTATGCATTATAATATGTAAAATATATACATTAATACATTTAGTAATTGATCATTGTCCTATTTTTATACATTCCAAGCCCGATCCTAAAATAGGTGGACTTAAGCGGACTTCACAGAGCTTAATGTTATTTTTTTTTTTTTGTTTCAAGTCTGAGTCATTAATCACAGACTTGAATGAGTTCCATAAGCAATATATATTAGGGTTTACATTAAAACTGAAATTAAAATATAAGTAAAATATTTTAGTTGGAATTATATCTATTGTTTTAGAATTTTTTTTTTTTTTAACTATACTTATAAAATTTTGATTTTGTACCGGCATGAGAATTAAATTATCCAAAAAAAAAAAAGGAAGCGGGTCCATGTTGATGAGTAGAAATTCTGGGGGCCTGAAATATAGGTTAATATCATTTATAGCTGCCTCTTCTCTTTCCTTCTTTGTTGCTTCTGTTCTGTTCTGTTCTGCTCCCCCAATTTTATTGCTTCTTCTCTCTCTCTATCTCCCAATTTCTCCCTCTCCACTCTCTCTAAGGGATTGCATTGCACTGCTTTCTCATCCTCTCTATCTTCCTCTGAGTTAGGGTTTTTTTAATTGAGCCAAATAACCCAGACCTCAGCTACAAGAAGAGGATCAACCATGAGTGCTTCGAGGTTCATTAAGTGCGTCACTGTTGGTGATGGTGCTGTTGGCAAGACTTGCATGCTCATCTCCTACACCAGCAATACTTTTCCTACTGTATGTCTAAAATTTCTTTGTTTCCTCGTTTTCTGTTTGGTTCTTGAGAAAATGTGAAGTCCATTGAGCTTCTTACTTGTAGTTTACTCGAATCGAAACTTTTTGTTTTTCTTTTGTTCTGTTTGTCCATAAAATGTTGCAAACTTTAAGAATATCGAACTTCTTTTCTATGTTTACCAATTTCTCTGTTAAGTCAACTGAGGGTTTTTTCTTTTTTCAAGAAAAAAAATTCGGAGCAATTGGAATATCTCTAACAGTAGTTTGTATCTTGTAATATTTGATTTCCAACCAAATCACGGAAGCTGAAAGAAAATTGTCGTTGATTGTTCTTGTTTAATAAGACACCGGTTAGACTCCGGGAAAGAGAATGACTGACTGTGTGGTTTGTATCAGAAAACAAATCTCAGTAGATTGCTTAAATTAGTTCAATTACTGGATTTCGGTTTTTTTTTCTTTGGTTATTTAAGGGAAAGAGAAACAAAAGCCATGTTCTTATTTGTGCTGTCTGCCATTGTTTTATTCCATGGATATCCGATTGCCTGCTTCTTCTGAGCCTCATATGATTAAATATCTTTAAGGGAGATAGGTTTTTTTGCATCAGGGACAGCAAAAAGCCAAGTAAAAGTTTGAAGATACTTTTCTTGGTTCCTTATCATTCTTCGGACACACTTGAATTGAAAAGCTCTTTCTGTCTCAGTTGAATGTTGAATCTTTCGGTTTCTTTTGGGTACTAAGTTGTAGCGAATAATGAGGAATTGAGGAATATGAGGCCTTGGAGTCTTCTATTTGTTTGTCAACATTATATAACCAAGAAATTGTTTTTCATAGTTCCCAAAAGAATTTATATTTTAAAACTTCATATTTTAGCTTTCTAGCAACCATAGAGTACATATCTTTATTTCCGTAAAAAAGGGAAAGGTTTCATTTGAAGCACCGATGTCATTTATAGTGGGTGACAGGAAGTAAGTGCCACTATAGGTTCTTGATTGTTCTAGGAACCTAGACAGTTCCATTGGAAAGTTTCATAAAAGTTTCTATTTATTGTATGATTGATTTCTCATTGACTGTGTTTCTTCCTTTGCTACCGAAGTTCATTAGTATTTTAATTGAAATTTGAGACAGAATGTTTGGTGTAAAGAATTCTTTATTATGGTCCTTATTATCTTCCTTGAACCAGGATTATGTACCAACTGTGTTTGACAATTTCAGTGCAAATGTGGTTGTGGATGGGAGCACTGTCAATCTAGGATTGTGGGATACTGCTGGTATATTTGTAATTTATAACCTTTTTTTTATGTGTTTTTTTTTTCTTTTAAAGTTACTATGATGAGCTTCATGCGATTACTCTGTGGGACAGGCCAGGAGGATTACAATAGATTAAGACCCTTAAGCTATCGTGGGGCAGATGTTTTCCTACTTGCTTTCTCTCTTATTAGCAAGGCCAGTTATGAAAACATTGCAAAGAAGGTGTGGCAGCATTGTCTTTTCAGAGCTTCTTTTCAAATCTCATTTGGGCTGATTATGTGATTTTCTGATATCTGTTGTTTACATTTCTATTTTCAGTGGATTCCTGAATTGAGGCATTACGCACCTGGAGTACCAATTATTCTTGTTGGAACTAAGCTTGGTTAGACACTTTCCCATCAACTTGTTTGGTTATCTGTTATGTTGATATTATTATATAGTGCTTGGAATGACAATTTTTTCTTGACCATGGTAAGCATTGCAGTATAATATGATTAAGATTTTTTGCATATCAGATTTTCATTTTCCATCAGTTGTTTTCACTATAAATTTTCCGCCTGTTGATTAGCTTAGGAGGTTGGACATTCTTCCACTGCATAACTACTATTAAAATTTTACGTCTTGCTTGTCATTTTTGATTGATTCTTAGGTTATTCAGGAGGTTCCATTATATTATTGATATACATTCGAAAGTATAATGCTTCTCTGATTTCTCTCTGTGTTTCAGCACACACACACACACATATACCCTCTTATTTTGCTCTCTCCCTCCTTTTTTTTTTGGTAGTTATTCACATGTTTGAATATAATTATTTTTCTTACTTGACCCATTTTTCAATGTTCACATTCAACTTTAAGTACATTCTAGATTAAGTGGGAGTTACTTACATGGCAGAACTACTTCACATCATTTGCTTCCCTCATCTCTGAGCAACTTATAGTGTAAACATCTGACTATATCAACCCAACTGACTAGCTTGTAAAGAACTTAAAATTTCTGTTACAAGTTCCAGTTTACTCATCATGAGCTGTAGCTGATCATTGCTGCTGGGGATGCACAGGAAGCATATGATAGATCTTTGTGGTTTCCCCCCAATAAGAATGAAGTGATACACGAAATTTCAGTTGAGACTTGATACGCTTAAGCTTGCAGCGTCCTGTCTTAAAGTAATTTGTAGATGACTACAATTGTTCTGAAATGTAATGACATTGTCCATCATTTTTCATCCATCTCATTCAATTTTGGACATGTATGAATGCTTAATAATCCTTACATGATTGCATGTGCATGTCAAACTAGTTGAATTCAAAATCATTGGAGGATGGAGAGTGTATATAAGATGACTTAAGTTATTGGGACTTGAGAATAGGACAAGTAAATATGTACGTGAAGAAACTTGTGTCTAACTCCATATTTAAAGGTAAATTAAAAAGGAGAGAATTGCCTTGCATATATGAATATATTATGTCTCCATAAACAGCCTATGTGGAGTAATACACTCTCCTTGTGCTTATGGTTGAACATTTAGAGTGCGAAGTTTGTAGAACTGAATAATTGCAAGTAATACAATAATAGTTAGCCCAACAGTCTAGTAGGTGGCTCTAATACCATATTAAGAAACCTGGGACTCATTTGACCCCATAAGGTATCTCATTTGACCCCATAAGGTATCTCAATGAAGGATTATTGATTGCCTTGCATATATAAATGCCTTTATGCCTCTATAACTAGTCAATATTCTTAATAAGATACAAGCGAGTAACTGTGCCATTTGTTTTCCAAAATTCCATTATTAAGTGATGTATTTAAGAAGTTCCAGTGTTACACGCGTCCACCCATCACAAGCAACAGGCAGATTAGGTTATAAAAGTCCATGCAGACATATAGAGATGAAACAGATTTGCATTTCTGCTATGAGAAAGGATTATGATAAAATTTCACTCTCTTGTTTTGAACCTTTTTGCTTTGAATTTTGTATTTTATCCTGCACAAAAACTTTACATGACTTCCACTACCTTCCAGCCAATATTGAGTCTTTTGCCTCTGTTGAATACATTATGACTGATGATAGCTTTGGTTACTTTATCTGATCAGTTCATCGGATAGTCTGTGAAATTGTTGCTTAAGGAGCTTTATCTTAATATTCAGGAAGGTTGAGCCAAATGCCAGTTTTCTTGAACTCAGGGAACAGCTTTCTTTCTTTTTGCACTACTAATGATGTAAAGTAACAGAAAAATTTGGATTGATTATCTTGCTCCGAGTGATATGCAAAATCTTTCAGTGTTCTCACATCCTGGATGCTACAAAATCATGATTTATTGTTTCGGAGTAATCTCTCTTGAGACAACTTTGTTCTTTTAATAATGCTAATAGAAGTTTATCACAACACATAAAAAGAGAACATTTTCCTGGGGAATCGCATGAAAGGTGTTCCACTGTAGTTTTAAGTCTGTGCATAAAAATATGACTTTTTTGCCAATAAGATTGGCTGGATTTTATTTGCATGAGAAACAACACCTATGTCAGGTTGGGATTATTGTTTAAATCTATTATAAGTGAGTTTATTTGGTATTATTTCCTTTTTCTGCTGGAACTATATTGTCCTTCTCGGTGGTACATAGTTTTATATGTGCATGTCTTTCAAATGAAATGATTAACATGGGCATATGCACATGCCATGATACTTGATTCGCTACCTTTGTGCTGATTGCCAAAATCTTCTAAATTATTTAATATGCCTTGGCATACAGTTTGTTCTTCTCTTTTTGACTTTGTCAATGAGAAGATTCTCATCACACCTGATTTTGCTTCTTCTAGATCTCCGAGATGATAAGCAATTCCTGGCAGATCACCCTGGTGCAGTGCCCATTAGTACAGCTCAGGTATTTACGGCCATTTTTATAACAAGTATTATGTTGTTACTTCCACTATAAAATTGAGAACCTTCTTGCGCATGTTGATGTCATCTAAGCTAAAGTTGCAATTAATATGTTGTATCTTTTCTAAAAAGGGGGAGGAACTGAGGAAGCTAATTGGGGCTCCTGTTTACATTGAATGCAGTTCAAAAACCCAGCAGGTATATAAATGATATTTTTTCTTCCTTCTTTATGAGAAAGCTAGTGCTTATGCGACGTACTGACCCATTGCAAATACAGAATGTCAAAGCTGTCTTTGATTCTGCCATTAAAGTAGTTCTCCAGCCACCGAAACAGAAGAAGAGGAAGAAGAGAAAGACACAGAAGGCATGCTCTATATTGTGATTGAGAAAGGGAAGTCAAAAGAGGGAAAATATGACAGATTAGGCATAGATCTATCTCATTAATATTCCATCATTTATCTTACATTACATTCACCGAGGTTGAGGAAGCAGCAGGATCTGGTCTGTAGTATCTGACTGACAGAACTAGGAAGCATATTATTAGCATCAAGTTGTGAGTTCTTCACGCTCTATGTTGCTTTGTGGTTTGTTTATGTATATGAATGAATGATTGTATTTGTTAAAATGCATATGGTTTCTATCCTTAGGTCAATCTTCTTGCATTGACTAGATTCAGGAAAAATTTATTCTATGATTGTCTTAAACTGTTTCCTCTTGTATTATGTATGATGATCTGTAATCTTAAAATTTTTAAATATAATTATGGTTTTGGGTTATATTAATGAAATTGCTCTGTTAACTTAGCTGAGTTTGGTAGTTGTTTGATGTTTTATCTGGACGTGTTAAATGAAGGATGGTCTGCCTAATTACCTTTCCTCATTCCTGGCTCTTCCTTCTGTGTTTTTGGTTACAGCAGCAAGACTGGACTTTGTGCTTTGTTCATTCTTATCAAGGCGGTGCTGCCTATTGGATGGTTAATGTTAGGAAAATTACCGAAAATACTTTGATTTAAGTTTTGTTTTAACATATATCTTTTTGTATTTGTCTAAATACATACTTTTTCAAATTTACTTTTGTTAATACCTACTTTTTTAAATTCAATTGTTTTAATGCATTCTATTAGTATTCCTCTACTTTTTTTTTTCTACTCTTCTATAATTAAAAATTGGTTCCGTCATTTATCTTTAAATCCGTTTATTTTTTAGTTATTTAACTTTACAAATTATTTTTTCTTTTTTTTTTTCTCTTGAAATAAAACCCATATATATATATATTCATTTTCAAATTTTGTATGAAAAATATATGAACAAGGAATAAACAATATATAACAATGTATCAATACAGTACATGTCAAAAGATGCATATATAACCACCAACCATTGGTAACTATTAAATGTTTCATTACAAGGTATGTTGTTGGTTATTATATATTTTTGATACACGTATGAACTAATGTGATTATATATTTGTGATACTGTAATTATGTATTTTGTGATACTGTTTTATCATGCATTCATTATACATTTTTGATATATATGTTACCTCATATACTGTGATTACACATTTGTAATACTATAAATATATTACCTTGTTGATACATTCATGATACTGTGTGTATACAATGTTTATACGTTTTGTGATACTATTTGTTATGCATGATACTGCATTTATATGTTTATACCTTTTGACATTGTGATTATACATTTTGTGATAATATTTATTATACATTCATGTATGACCTCAGATTCTATTATGATACATTTGTGATACTGTGATGATATTAACTTGTTGGTACATTCATGATAGTGATAAGATACATTGTTGATACATTGTTTACATTTTTTTTTTGTGATTTATGATTCGTGATACATTTATCATAGTTGTGAAAACCGGACCGGTTTTCATTTTGGTCAATAACCGGTCAACTTTCGGTCGGATCAGACGGTCAAACCGTAAAACCGGGAACCGGACCAGTTTTCCGGACCAGACTTTTTTTTTAAAAAAATTATTTGAATATAAAATTTAAGTTATTACTTTGAGGTGTTTTTAATTAAAATAAAATATAATTTGTATATTTAAATTATTTTAAATTAAATCGACATTTAATTGTAACTATAAAAACTATATTTCATAAATTGAGATTTTTTAATTACTATATTGTGTTTGAAATGCTTAAACTTAAAGAATTATAATTAAAATGTTCAAATTTTCATATATTATAAATATAAAAATAAAAATATATTAATATATTAATATATTTATTAAATCCGGTTCGATTCCCGTTTATTTCGGTTTAATCCAAAATCCATGAATCCAACCCTTCACCGGTTAGATAACCGGTCCGGTCTGAAAATCATGACATTTATGATACATTGTTTATACATAATGTTCTGATTTGTGATTCATGATACATTGTTTTTTGCAGTTTATGATTCATGATATATTTATGGTACATTGTTATACATATTATTTTGATTATGATTAATGATACATTTGTGATACATCGTTCATACGTTCTTTATGCATTATTTATACATATTGTGTTGATTTTGGGATTCATGATATATTGGTTATACAGTGTTTGATACATTTTTGTTTGTTTATAAATTATTTTTTGTTGATTATGATTCATGATACATTGCTTATATTTATACATTGTTATATATTCGGTTTTTGTCATATACCATGTTTATACAATGTTTATACGTCTTTTATATGTTGTTTATATGTTGTTTATACCTTTTTGATACAAAAACCAAAGATGGAAAAAAAGATGAAAATATATATAGATATAGATCTCATTTCGAAGAGAAAAAAAAGAACGAAAAAAACTTTCTAAAATTAAATTTAAAAAAATGAAAGGATGATAAATAACGAAATTAATTTTTACTTATAGAAGAGGAGAGAGAAAAATAGAGATAAGGGAGTAAGAAAACGTAAAAAGAAAATAAAGCATTTTCTATATTTTGAAACTCATTCCTCTTGTTGGATCTTTTGTAAAGTACGTATTTTAGGAATTAGAAAAAAAGGTAGTTTGAAAATATTGAAAGTTTTTGAAGTATTTTTGTAGACATTTCCTGTTTCACGTAAAACATAAATATGGGGCTAAAATATAAGTATTTTTGTAAATTGATCTTAAATTTTTTAGGCTCTCTCTTTGGACTATCAGGAGTCTAATGTAAAGAAATAAAGAAAAATAATATGAAATGAAAGATGGATATAATTCTGTTATTAACAATAATGAAGCTTTATATACAAATTGATTCAACGGTAACAATTGTTGATTACGAAGGACAATGAGCAGTAACTATAGGAATAATCTTAACAACTTTAATCCATTTGATAGTGTTGTACATATGGCAAGATTAGTCTCTAAAATCTTTTCACCATTTTGTCTATGATTTGTGCCCTGATTATGTTATCAATTGCTGAAGGTATTTTATCATTCCCTCTTGTCAGTGCAAGGGAGCGAATGGCAAGCTTGTAACAAAAATCTAACAAGGCATGTTTTGCTAAGGCCTTAGTAAATATACACAATCTATTTTGTAGTGGAGATATCACGAAGATCAACTGCTCCAGCAATAACTTTTTCACTGCTAAAATGATAGTCAATTTCATTGTGTTTTGTACGAGCATGGAAAATAGGATTGCGAGGCATGTGGATGGCACTTTTATTATCATAAAGAAGAATAAGGTGTCGTTCAAGGGAGATGCCAAGATCATGAAAGAGATATTGCATCCAAGTTAATTCTATAGCAGTGGTAGCTAAAGCGCGATACTGAGCCTCAGCACTAGGTCGAGAAACTATAGGGTGCTTTTTAAAAGACCAAGATACACAATTTGGACCTAGAAAAATGCAAAAAAAAGTTGTGCTTCTTCTCATTTTCGGACAACTTGCCTAATTTGCATCATAAAAGGAATTAAGTGTTAAAGAGATTTGAGATAAATAACTAAGAACATAAAATAAAGTCCCTTTTGTATAGCGTAAAGTTCATTTGACTACTCGACGATCCTTAACAGTAGGATTTTAAAAATGTTGACACGCTTGGTTGACAGCATGAGTGATGTCAGGCCTTTTGAAAGTCAAATATCGAAGCGAGCCACATAATTGATGATAAATAATTTGATCAGTTGGCTCCTTATCATCCTGAAGGGAATTTTGTTTTGCCGTGATAGGAGTATTCATATGGGAGGCCTCAAGCATTTTGGCTTTTGTAAGGAGATCATGACATATTTTGTTCGGGAAAGTGTAAGACCACCGGGAAAGTATCCAACTTCAAGGCCTAAAAAATACTTAAGTTGGCCAAGATCTTTGATAGCAAAGTCTTTATTCAGGCGACCAATAATTTGTGTGATTATAGAAGATGCATTGCCTGTAAAGATCACATCATCTACATAAATAAGGAAAAGAATTAGATTAGAATGGTGATTATAAACAAAAAGAGAAGGATTGGCTTTACTACATCGAAAACCAAGAGACTGAAGGAAATGTGATAATCTAGTAAACCAAGCATGCGGTGCTTGTTTTAGACCATAAAGTGATTTATGCAATAAGCACACATGATTGGGAGTTGTGGATTTTTAAGTCTAGGTAGTTGCTCCATGTAGATTTCTCTTTAAGAATACCATGAAAATATGCATTCTTTACATCTAATTACTTAAAAGGCCATTTAAAATGAATAACTATTAAAATTATAACACGAATAGATGTAGCCATGATGACTGGGCTGAATGTTTTGCCAAAATCTAGACCTAGAACTTGTGTGTAACCTTTGGCTACTAAGCTTGCTTTAAGTCTATCTCTATTATCATCTTCTTTGTATTTAGTATGATAAACCAATTTGCAACCAACGACATTAGCATTTGGCGATCAAGGAACAAGAGACCAAGTTTTATTACGCTGGAGTGCTTTAATCTCCTCCTCTATGGCAGTTTTCCAATTTTCATATTTGAAGTTGTTCTTAAAGTTTTATGCTTAACTGTAGAAACGAGAAGAGCAGAATCAGGATGTGAGGGAATGGTGGGGCAAACATAATTTTTAACGTAAAATGGAGGATGTTTTTCTCTAGGTGGATGAGAAGGTGAATGTGGCACAATGGATGTACTAGTGAGAGATTCTTCAGGTGTATTAGAGGGTAAAGATAAATCAGTGGTAGAGGTACTAGTGATAATAGGACTTAGATCTTGCTCTAACATTGGGGATTCATAATTATGGAATGGTAAGATATCTAAGTGCAAATTAGGAGATTGATCAAAGTCTAATGGTATTGAACTTTGTGGTTGATTTAATGAAGAAATAATAGATATTGAGCCTTGTGATGTTCCTGAAAACCATTCTTTGAAGTTAGGAAAGATTCTAAGAGATAAATTATAAATAGGTGTATTTAAAGAGGCATTTTTAGACAAATATGGAAAAAAATTCTTTATTAAAACGACATGTATTGAGATGTAAACACAATGAGTGTTTTTATCTAGGCACCTTGATCCTTTGTGTAAGGGGCTATAGCTTATGAATACACAAGGAACTATTTTCTTAGAGAATTTATGCATACTTAGAGCTTTTAAATATGGAAAGCATTGAGAGCCAAAAATACGTAAGCTAGAAAAATCAAAATCCTCACCAAATGCTTTGTACAAAGGAGTTTCCTTACCACTTTTGGAAGGTAAGGGAAATCTATTAATTAGATAAACTACCGTTAAGAATGCATCAACCCAAAATTTTAAAAGAACATTTGCATGAAAAAGCATAGTTAGCCCTGTTTCAATTATGCGGTGATGTTTGAGTTTAGCAAGTTCATTTTGCTCTGATGTATATGGACAAGAGATATGGTGCATAATTCTACATAAAGCTAAATGAGTTTTGAATTGATTTGAGGTATTTCTCTACCGCAATCACATTGAAAAGTTTTTATTTTCCTGTCAAAGAAATTCTCAACGAGAGCTTGAAACTTAAGAAAACATTGAAAGAAATCAATTTTATTTTAAAGGATATAACCAAGTATAACAAGTAAAATCATTTAAAAAATTGACATAATATTTATAATTTTGTCAATAAATTATTGGGGCTGGTCCCCATATGTCACTATGAAATTTTTCTAAAAAATATTGAAATAGATTCTGATTTGCTAAAGGAAAGTTTACAATGTTTCCCAAGTTGGCAGCTATTACTTATGGTTTTTTTTATAACCATTGGAGACATTGATAACTTTCTTATTTTCTAAAATTTTAATTTGGGATGGCCTAAGCGGGCATGCCATATATCTGAATTAACTCCCGGAGATTTTATAGCAGCATAGGCTTCACCAAGCTTTCCTCCTGTGAGCGAATTATCCTTCATAGCGCACAGGCCGTGAGGCCGGGCAGGGGTTTTGAATAAAATTTTAAAAACGCGTTTCAGAAAATTTAGTAAGAAAATGAACGAAATCGATCGATTTCTCTACAAGTGATAATAGTCGCCACCCGGTTCAGTTCAACTGGGAAGTTTCAGTATAGCCGAGTCGAGCAGGAATTGTTATACCTTTTAGTGGGAGATTCGAATCCAGAAAAATCACATATTTCTTTCTAGTTCAAAATATTATTTTAGTTGTTTCATGTCTTTGTCTTTTATATTTCTACAATTCATTCTGTCCGGATTAAATTAAAAGCTCAAGCAGAAAAGTTGTAAATAAATTCAGAAATGTAAATAAATTTAGAAAAGTAAAATTATTACAACCCAAAAAATAGACTAACCTAGGGGATATATTTGTGTAAAAGGAGAATTCGGAGTACAAAGGTTAGTGAATAAACAGATAAATTACAAAGGACTCAAACAGACTCAGAATAGGGGATTAGGATAGCTTAGGGTGTGAATAAGGGTAGTCGAGATAATCCGACAGATTTATCTGACTAGACCTGGAAAAGTTTTAAAATCTCTAAATTTGATTCTAAAAATAGTTTTATAAAACAGTTTATCTGATTTTATATATTTCACATATAAAATGGATCGGTTTTCAACAAATTAAAAATTCTATAGTTGAATGGTTTTACAATATGCTTCAGAATTTAAATCTAAGTCAAAATGATATGCAAATGCATGAAAATCATGTAAAAATAAAATTCTAGATTCAAAACAACAGTCGTACAAATGTGAAGATAACAGCCATGCCATTATTACAAAAACCATATGGCTTTGGTTTTGAATAAGCTAGAGAAATTACTAAAAAACAAATTGCTAAATTTTGAAAACTAAACCATAGACATACGGCCCTAGGTGACACCCATATGAATGTCACAATAGCTGTACGGCTTTGGTTTCCCAAAATTCCAGAAAACAAAGCAAATGGAGAATGAATGAAATGACACATCAAATCAACCCAGAAAATAATAAATAGATTTAAGGCCTTTCAGAATTACCTTTGGAGCATTTTTACAATGTTATTTGCAAAGAAAACCAATTGTAGAAACTTTAGTTCGGATTGAAATGAACTTGAAACCTTGAGCCAAAAAAAAAAAAAACTTGATCCTTCAGAAATTGAGCTCCAAATTCCATAATCCCAATTTCCAATAAGTCTCTGAAGGTTTAATTTTGGTTAGGATTATGATTTGGTGACTGGATTTGATGAATTTGAGGTTTGATTGCTTGATTTTAATTTTGTGAGAACTTTTGTGTCTTTCTCTCCTTCACTCCTTTCTCTAGCTGTTCTTTTTTAATCAGATGCTAATCCACCCCTTCTCTTTATTACAGACTCCCTTAAATCTAAAGAATCCGTAATTCTCAAAATTAGTGGGATTAGAGTTGTCTCCCCAAAATCTAAACACACCATTTACATGTATTTTGGTGACAGATCGACAGCTGTGTGGATGTAGCGTCAACAGCCGTACGACTGTCATCCTATATTCGTATGGCTTTTACGATGGCTGTACAGTTCTTATCTCTTTTCAGCCCTAATTCTTCTAATTCTTCCTGATTTCAAAGTTTCAAGCTCGTTTGAATCCAAATCATTGCTTCTAAAATTAGTTTCAACATTGATTCTAACACAAAGGTTAATTGAAATGGTTTTCATCATAGAGATCATAAAAATCCAACACTCACAACTACCCTTTGCGTGATTAAATTTGACATTGATAACGGGTTTATCATACCCAATATGAATTTAAGAATGTGAAAATGAGCATGGTGAACAAAGGCAAAGGCAAAGGAAACTTACCTGACTTCAAGTTTCATGGTTGTAGTGGTGCGCTTTGGACGCTGATTCCAGTGGGGCTTTGATATTATGGGTTTTGATAGTGTTTATCTGTCTTCACTCTACTGGGGATTATACATACTTCATCAGCAACTAGATGTATAGGAGATATGCTCCGCTGCCATAAATGTTACTCTATTTTGAAGTTTTACAATTCCTTGTGTTGAATGAAGATCTCTTGTTTGGGGATTCGAAGTCTTATTCTGATGCAATGGGTCTTTGTTTCTCAATCGATAGATTTTGGAAATAAAAATTTTTGCCCTTTCGGTCAAGAATAAAGACCTGTTGAGACTGCTTCGATTCCTATAAAATGAATGTTTGATGCATGTTATGAATGTATGCAATGAATGCAACAGTTCCTCTATCTATTGTCACTCTCCACTCTTCTGCATTGAACAATGACCTTCTGATATATGTCTCTATCTGACAGTGCTGGGTAAAAAGCTATATGTCCCTAGTTAATGAAAACTAAAGAATGTATATTGTTCAAATTGTCCTTTCGTTGGGAAAATAGATTTCATTTCTGATTATTCTCTACCGAGGAATCATAAAATTCTACAAAGAATGGACTTTAAAACATCATTGGATAAAAATGCTCTAATTTTTGCCTAAACTGCCAAATGTGGATTTTTAGCTTAGCGAGCTACTCTAACTTTTGCCTGAGGCACCTTTTTAGGTTTTCACCTCAACGGGTGTTTTTTTACAACAACTTTAATGGAAGAGTTAGATCAAACATTAACAGTTCTAGTGATGTCAACTGAAGATACTTGAGATTAGAGGATAAAAATGACTTCATGTTATATCTTTTTAGGCTATTTCTAACATTAAACATCGCAGATATATAACTAAGTCCAATGCAAACTGCTTTATTTGATAAAATGTTTGAACAAGACAAGTCAATATTTATGCATTGTATAACATCCATTAAAAGCACGTTTTAAACAAAACATTACACTTTATTGATGAATCCAAGATAAATGCATATGAAATGATCAATCCCAAGATGGTATACATTCCACGTAAAAACTCGACTGGTCACCAGTTGTCCCTTTTGAATTTTCCAACTGATCATTTTCTCTTATTTCTTAAATTTTTCCTAGGCCACCCTTTTCAGATTTTCAACCTAGCAGACTTTTTTTTACACATTATAGAGCTTCAGATGGTCCTTATTGACTGGATTCACAAATTCATTTTTGTCCATATCCATAATTCTAACTCCACCTTTAGGCAAGACTTTCTTCACAATATATGGACCTTCCCAATTAGGCTTGAGCTTCCCTCTTGCATTTGTGTTGGTAGGTCTTAACTGCTTCAGGACTAAGTCTCTAGCTTTCAACTGCTTCTTTAGATGCTTGAATTTCTGATTATAAGCTTTTACCATTCTATTCTGATACATCTACAAATTATCAAGTGCTTTCAATCTCTTCTCATCTACACTTGCAAGCTTATCATATTTGGCTTGAATCCATTCTGTTTTTGGCAATTGAGCGTCCAAGGCAATTCTGAGTGACTTTAACTCAACCTCTAACAGTAGAAATGCTTCCATTCTATACACCAGAGAACACGGTGTTTCTCTTGTCAGTGTTCTAACACTAGTTCCATGACCTTAAAGAGAAAATAACAATTTATCAGCCTAATCTCTATAGGTGGCTACCATATTAGACAGAATTTTCTTTATTGACTTGTTAGCTACTTCTACAGCTCCATTAGCTTGAGGTCTACAAGGAGAAGATCTATGATGCTTAATATTATACTCTACTAATAATTTAGTTGTTGCCCCTTGAAACTGAACTCCATTATCTGTAACCACATAGTGAGGAATACCATATTTGGCAAAGATATTCTTTTGTATAAATCTGGTCATCTTCTTATCTGTAACATTGGTAAAAGATTCTCCTTCAACCCATTTTGAGAAGTAATCAACTGCTACCACTATGAATCTGTGCCTATTAGACGTAGCAGGACAAATTTCTCCAATTATGTCAATTCCCTAAGCTAAAAACTATCAAGGAGTAGCAAAATTCTATAATTTTGGTGGTGGTAAATGACTAATATCAATATATATCTGACATTTCCTCACTTTTTGCACATAAATTGTCTGCATAATCATCCAGAAATTGCCCTGTCTCATAATTTTCCTAGTTAGTGCCAAACCGTTCACATGTGGTCCACACAATCCAAAATACATATGTTGCATCACTACTTCTGCTACCTACTCTATCAAACATCTGAGATGAACACCATTCATTGTTTTATTGTAAAGCTTATCTTCAAAAACTTTGAATTGACATAGCAAGCAGTAGATAATGCTTTATACAAATACTTCAAAGGATGTACCTTTGCTACTGCTTTAACTTTTTAGATTGGAAGTAATGCCTAAGCTACTTTGTCAGCCTTACCATTGTAACACAAGTCTTTTCTACTGATGAATATCTGGTTTCATCATCTAGCAGTTTCTTGTTGAGGTAATAAATTGGATATTCTTCCTTGTCTTCCTGCTCTTGAGCTAGCATTGCCTCTATCGAGGAATCTTCTACTACCAAATATAAAATCAAAAGCTTCCTTGGAATTGGAGGACTAAAACTAGTGGATTAACCAAATAAGCCTTAATCTTTTCAAATGCTAATAGATATCTATCATCCCACACTATCGGCTAATTTTTCTTCGATTATTTAAAAATCTCCTCACAAATTAAAGTCAATTGTGCTATGAAACGAGTACCATACTGCAAAGAACCTAGAAAAGATCTAACTTCCTTCTCTATTTTAGGAGTAGGCATTTCTCTAATTGTTTTGATTTTATCAGGATCCATCTCTATTCCTCTCTGGCTAACAATATGGCCGAATAATTTTCCAGATGATACTCCAAATACACACTTCTTGGAATTAAGTAGGAGATTATATTTCTCAATGCGTGTTAGGAATCTATCCAGGATAGCAGGGTGCTCTTCCCGAGTCATCAATTTAACAAGTATATGATCGATATATACTTCAACTTCTTTGTGAATTATGTCATGCAATAATATTGTAAAAACTCTCTGATAAGTAGCTCCAGCATATTTCAGTCCAAATGGCATTACTCTGTAATAAAAAGTGCCCTATTCTGTAATGAAAGATGTTTTAACTTTGTCAGTTACATCCATCAGAATCTGTTATACCCTAAAAACTCATTCAGAAAGGAATACATTATAGCTTTTATAGCACTATCAATTAAGACATCAATATGAGGCAAAGGAAAATTATCTTTTGGTGAAGCTTTATTTAAGTCTCTATAGTCTACACAAACTCTGATGCTTCCATCTTCCTTGGCAATAGGCATAATGTTGGCTAACCATTCTATGAATTCTACCAACTCTAAGAATTTAGCTTCAATCTACTTTACTATCTCTTGCTTTACCATTGTAGCCCATTCTGGTCTCAGTCTTCTCAATTTCTGCTTAACAGGTATGAATTTCGGATATGTAGGAATTTTGTGTACTACTATCTTTGTATCAACCCTTGGCATATCTTCATATGACCAAGCAAAAGCTCCAACATGTTTCTTTAATACATTTGTTATTCTCTCTCTTCCTTTGGATTTTATTGATTTCATGCAATGAAGTGTCGTATATGCTAAATATGCTTAATGGAGTTTCACATACATGCACTGACTTATCAGGATAAACCTTAAACAAATAGGCAAACTGAGATTTCATTTTATAGAACTTGTTATAAAGTACTTCGTTTACATTAAAAATAGAAGAAACAGATACAACAAAATAAGATTCATCCTCTACAGGCGGAAGGCCTTCAGTTCCTTCTTGTTCAGTGACATTCATCTTTAAAATGCTATCAACATCATCAGTTAATTTTGCTTTTTGTTCTTTAGAAAGAGTATCCTTCTCGGCTTTCTCAATTTCAGCTAATTGTGCTTTGGATTTTTTCATAACTTTTGCAATCTTAGTAACTATAGAATTAAAAGTTTCTTTATTTAGCATCTTCTTCTTATCACCCTTATTGGCTTTAGCAAATGCATCATTTAAAGCAACAATCAATGCTTTTGCTATTACATTAGCAGCTTCATCACGAATGCTATGTTCAGCCTTCTTCTTGGCAGCTTCCTTCTCAGCATGCAACTCTTCTTTCTTCATTTCTGCAACTATTGCTGACTTTTCAAAATTCTTTCTTAGACAAACTATAGGCTTTGGAAGAGCTTCCCCTTTAATCAAAACAAGTGTAACAAGCTCTTTTGAACTTTTGTATAGGTCCACAATATCAGAAAATACTTCAAAACATGGCCAAACTACATCATCCACTTTCACTAGCTCTACTTGCCCCCTTATATGATGATTCACCAGCTTTTATAAATGGCTTCACCAAAGACTTGCCATTCTTTTCTTTCGTCAACTTCTTCTTAAATGCCCCAACTTCATATCTCAGACCAAATTGGCGGGAGTTTCCATAATCAACATTAAACTTTAGCGTTCCTTGTAAATTAGCTCCAAGACCTAACCTTGGTACAAACTTATGTCTATATAGATACTTGGATAACCATTCACCATTGAAGCATCTGTAACTTCAGTAATATCTTCATTAATCATAGCAATTTGAAAACCCCCGAACGGTGGAACCGTAGAGTTCAAGGCAGCAACCATTGATGGTGTATTAGCTGCAACTATCACAACCTTATCTCCTACAGGAAATTTTATCTTCTAATACAGAACTCCACCTAGAGGATGAAACCAAGGCCTTCCTAGCAGCAAAGAGAAAGTGACAGGGATATTTATCAAAATGAAAGTCACTATTAATTTGATTGTTCCAACCTCTATCTCAGCTTCAAAGGTACCTATAACTGTATGCTTTGAGTCATCATATGCTCTAATCACTCTAGGGGACTACTTTAATGCTTCTTTACTTAAACCTAAGAATGGCAATATGTTCTATGGACAGATATTCAGAGCTGATCCATCAGTGACAATCATATTGAGATTCGTCATCGGAAAAATAACGTGGCGCAGCGGAAAATACATCGTTTAAATATTTCCTAGAATCCACCTATCGTGCCCAATTATCATTGATTGAAATAAAAACAATTTGAATCATGAGATTGAACTCACCAGATTATGTCTCTTCTAGAGACTGCTGCAGAATCGTTTTCTTAAAATTGATCTCCACAGTCCGGTGCACGATCAACTATCGAACAGGAACCGATGCTAGTCGAAGAATGGAAGAAATTGCACCAAAGAATTCGGCTATTGGGGCTGATATTGTTGCTGGCCGAATTTCCTTTGTGTCTAGGGTTAAAAGAGTGCTTTTTCCCATAAATGTACCTTTTATAGTCCTTATGCAATATGGACTCCAATTAGGTTAAGTAAACCCAAGTCCATTAGGATTTTAATTACATATTTAAATCCTTATTCCATAAGATTTATAATATATAATTTAATTTCATATGGCGTGATTTAATTACCCCTAATTAAAATAAAATCACACTTAAGAAAATAATTTAATTAATTGTTTACTTTATGTAATTCAATTAATTGATAAATTAATTAATTACATTATGTAAACTTATTAATTAAATTAAACAAACCCAATGTTAATTAATTACCTCGATACCGAATGTCAACTAATTAATTAACTCATTCCTTCCAATGTACATCACATGCACAATATCTATACGTTCCGGCTCAGTTGATCTATGTGCACAATCCTATGGGTTTGTCTTTATGTTAGCAGTAGGCCCAAGGCCCACAGACTGTAAGTGGGTTCTACCAAACCATTACAGCCCCCAATTAAGACAGAGATATAGTAGTCTTTAGAAGACACTCACCCAGTAGTAATCTCATAGTGTCCTTTGCTTAACGATATCGATATGAATAAACAAGAGGCATGGTGTTCGTCATCCTCTTCTGTTGTTTATTATATATCTTGATCTTGAGTTGACTGATTAATCAAATAAGCAACCAACTTATTTGGTATGGCCCTACAGTTATCAGTCCCACTCATCAAGTGGCCAGTGATATCATCTCGGTGTTACCCGAGTGGCAATTCCATCACTTCATCATCAATATCAATATGTTCACCTGTCCACCCAATCACACCCATATTTAGCATCCTTTTATAGACCTGTTAGGCGTATGTCAAAGTGAACTGGATTCCATAGTGATACTATAATGAAATCTGGTCTGAGGACAAAAGAGACCTACTCAAGAAAGACCTATGATGCGACAACCATGTGGCTTTCTTGTGCGGATCGATCCAGTCCCATGTCAACAACATGTACCTATATTCATGACTGACTATATAACTACTATGGCTAGTTAAGAACTACCATACAGTCATCGAATATACAAGTCTGTGGTTCTATTCGTTCCCATGATTAGAATAGACCTGGGATGGGTTTTATGATTATCCATCAATGGATACTCTACTCATATTATAGCACAAGATATAAATGAAATAGATTAATTGCTTTTACTAATGTAACACAAATAATGTATTCATACATGACTCTTAATGTATAATACAAAATACAAGAATCCAATGCCCTAAGAACTAGGGCACACCAACAATCACCCACTTGCACTAGTTCTAAGTGGGCATTGCCCTAATTCCTATAGATCTGGTATGATCGTCATGCTATGTCTGTGGCAGCGCTTTGGTCAATGGATCAGTGACATCATTCTTGGTGTCAACCCTCTGCAATGATATGTCAACTTTGTTCATGATCTCCCGAATGAGGTGAAACTTTCTGAGCACATGTTTGGATCTCTGGTGTGACCGCGGCTCCTTAGCTTGTGTAATTTATGCACGATAACCAAGTATGGAACTTGGTGGATCCAACTCCGGGTGCAAAGGTGATAGATTGCAAGTGATGTTTCAAGTTAAAGGCCGACAACACCTTTAAGGGGCGATTGGTGGCAAAAGGATTCAGGCAAGTTCAAGGAATTAACTATAATGAAACCTTTTCACCAGTTGCTATGCTCAAATCAATTAGGATACTACTAGCCATAGCTGCATGGTACGATTATCAGATATGGCAGATGGATGTTAAGACCGCTTTCCTTAATGGAAAGCTACTCGAGGATGTGTACATGGCACAACTTGAGGGTTTTATCGATCCAAAGTATCCAAACCGGGTATGCAAGCTTCAAAGATCCATTTATGG
This sequence comes from Euphorbia tirucalli, assembly GCA_039660915.1. Classification (NCBI taxonomy): domain Eukaryota; kingdom Viridiplantae; phylum Streptophyta; class Magnoliopsida; order Malpighiales; family Euphorbiaceae; genus Euphorbia; species Euphorbia tirucalli. Next base: position 24,165,251 of record CM077639.1, read on the forward strand.
ATTGAAGAAAGCATCGAGGTCATGGAATCAGAGATTCAATGAGGCCATTACGGAATATGGCTTCACACAGAATTTGGATGAGCCCTGTGTGTATAAGATGGTTAGTGGGAGCGTTTCCACCTTCCTAGTTCTGTATGTTGACGACATCCTTATCATTGGAGGTGACATACCAACAAATCACACATGTCTTACTATATCCGTGATGTTTTGTTTCACATAAATAGCTTTACTATGAGCTTTTCCTTCATCAGGCAGTGTTGGTGTACGCCCTAGTCCCTGTATAATGTAATCAGATATTTTGTTATAATAAAAGGCATAATCTTGTTTGTTATATTCCCTTTTGCAATTTCATAAATAAAAAGAATCCATTAATCGATGTTTTACTCAAGAATGTTGGTAACGTTCTCCGAGCAGTAAGACCTTAAGTAGGGAAAGAACGCCAGTTAAGCTATCCCTAGTCTATTAAAGTCATGAGAATGATTTTAACTAAAGACTAGCATGTGTCTTAATTGTATGGTAGTGTTTTACTGACCATTAGACATAGAATATCAATCAAGAACATGGGTACATATTAGGTTACATGGTATTGGATTGATTCGCTATGAGAATACCACGTGGTTCTTATGTCATAGGTGGTTCTTTAGTAGTACTTATATTGAATCCTTTGACTTGATATTGCTACAGACCTAGGTGCTAGCTCACATACTTTAACGTATGCCTAATGGGCCTTTAATAAGGTGCCAAGTATGGGTACGATTGGGTATGCCAGTGATCATTTTATGGATGTGAATGATGTGATGGGACTTACCTTTCTCTTAATTTGAGAGTAGATATCACCAGCCACTTGATGAGTGAGATTGAAAAGAGTATAGCCATGCCCAAGTAAGGTAATCACTAGGTGATTAGTTGCTTGTGTTTTTTCAATCTACTCAGAATCAAGAAATGTACTTGCAACTAAAAAGGGTGACATTGCCATGCCTTTTGCAGGACACCGATATCACTAGCATAAGATGTATAAGTTAACTATGAGGTTTACATCACTAATAGGATTGATGTTTCTATCTTATTTGGGCAGCTGTAACGGTTTGCTACAACCCACTTAAAGTTTATGGGCCTTAAGGTATTGGACCCACTGCCAACATAAGATAGACCTACAAGCTCGCACACATAGGATATCTGAATGAGTTTGTCACGAACCATATGATATGTATTGGATACATATCATATACTTTGGAAATTTTGGATTTATGAGTTTTATGGTAAATACACGATTATATAAATCCTACGAGAAATTTATTTTATTTATATTGTTAATTTATTACTAGGTGATATATTAATCAATAAAATAAAATTCATATAAAATATTAAATTAGGTTATTTGACTTTTTATTATGATTAATAAATATCTGGGATATTTATTTTAAAGTGAGAATTAAAATCGAGGTAGATTTATTTCAAGTTAACTTGAATTTCGAATATTAGATTTTTCCGAGTGAAAAATCTAATTAAGAAAATTTGAATTAATTAAAATACAGGCACCCTAAATTTTCTCTCCCTCTCTTTTCAGTCTTAAAAACGTGAAACACAGTGAGAAAAAGCTCTCTGTGAAAATCGGCCAAGGCAGTGAAAGGAGGAAAAGGATTTTCCGGTCTAGTGCTAGTACGCCAGCTGATTCTAAAGGCATCCGTGTGAGTGAACCTGGAGGTTCTTAGTGCAAACGCAAGAACTTGAATTAATCTTAATTGGAGATGGCATAGGTATGGGTTTATCTTTCTTTTTGGTTAAGTCTGTTCTTGATTCTCTTCTTTAATTTGAGCCATCGTTCCTATTATTGGATTCGATCACTTCCGCCGCAGTTAAAATTTTTTATTTACACCGAGAGAATCCCTATAGGCAGATTTGTTAGAACCTATCCTAGCTTGAAAATAAAATAAATCTGCTGAATTAATGTCATCAAGCTAAGGTTCATGCCCAAAATCCCAAAGCTAGGTTATGGATCTAACAAATCAAAGAGGGAGAAATGGGATTCCCACCTAAGCCGTCCCCGCATTAGATTGATTTAAGTAAGGGCTTCACGTGTCGCCCCTCTACGTTCCCACACGAGGAGTTTTGCCGATCGGGATCGAGTGCTAGCTCTTAGACCAATGGTTCTTCCTTTGTGCCAAAACCCTTTTGCCCAAAAGAGGAAGATGAGATGGAGGCTAGGTCATTAACCTCAGGATCTAGGGTTTTCTCCTTACCTTTATATATGAAACATAATGGTAATATACTCAAAATACCCCTCATGTAAATATCCACTATATTTACACATATTATGATTTAACCTAGTAACTTTGTAAAACCACAATACCAACATCTCATCATGGGTTATTTTATTTTATTTGGACTTAACAATCAATCCCATAAAATATATAAACCAATAATTAATAATTAATATGTATCTAATACACATCAATTGGTCCATCATAAAGCCCATCTAAACTCCTAAGCATGCGATCCTATAGGCCAATCCGTATGTTGGTAATGGACCCTAAATGACATTCGGCCCATAACTTGTAAGTGGGCTTTAGCAAGTCCTTACAACCCCTAATTAGGATGAAGATGTCAAAATCCTAACGACATACACCTGTAGTATTCTTATATGATCCTTTGCACATTTGATATCGGTGTCCTACACAACGTATGGCACTGTCATCCTTCTAAGTTCTAGGACATTTACTTGACATCCAAGTAGATTGATAAGATCAAATAAATGATTATCCAATAATCATTCTATTTGGGTATAGCCGTACACTACTCAGTCTCACTTGTCAAGAGGCCGATGATATCATCTCCTCGGTAAAGAGATAGGCAATTCCTTCACATTACTCCCAGTCCTAGCAAGGTTCCCAATATTCCCAATGTTCTCATACTTGGCACCAAGTTACAGGCGCACATCAAAGTATACAAGGTCATATCTAGGAGTGTAGTAATATTGGGTCCAAGGATCCAATATAAGCAATACGTGTGAAACAGTTATGACATATGACCATGTAGTGCTCTCACAAGCGGATCAATCCAGTACACTGTTGTGAACACGAAATTTTCTGGGTCTTGAAAAAAAAAAAGACCGTTATTAACACGACTGTAAATATAGTCGTGGGGATGTTTTACAGTCGTACGACTGTAACTAAACTACAGTCGTACAACTGTCAAATCGTGGCAGGTTGCAGGACCCATACCCCTAAAATAAAAAATTGGAGAAAATCTTGAGCATTTAATGCTCAAGATTTCCTGGGAGAAAAAGAGAGATAAGAACCACAAATCAGAGGTAAGAGTGGACTTTGGGGAGATTTTGAGATCTTAAGAAATATTTAGAGAGAGAAAGAAGGGAGAAGGGAGAGAAAACAAAAAACTAAAGAATCCAACTTTCTTCAATCTTTTTCTTCTTAATTTCGGAATATTGATGTCTAAAACGAATTAGAAATCATAGGTTAACATTCACACATAAAATCCAAATCGTTTCTGGACATAAACAAGCTTGAATGCGTGACTTTTGGGAGGATTTTTGGACCTCATTTCCAACCTTCACACACTAAGGAAAAGGAGCAATTTCGTGTGGATTGGTGCGTTGCCAGGAGTCATACCTACGGTGGATCAGCGCCAAAGCGGTAAACACACTTCAACCCATCTCATTTTCATGCTTTCTGGGTGTTTTGGTTGCTTTTTGTGCTTTTTTTATATAACTTTGTTCATTTCTGTTTCTGGAAAATTAAGAACAGTCGTACGACTGTTCTTGTCACAAAGAACAGGGGCATGACTGTACTTACAGTCGTGTCATTTGATATATAGTCGTATCACTGTTTTTGAATTTCTCAGTTTTAGTCCTTCATTTTAAATATTTTGGCGATTTCTGCTTCAGGTAGGGCTACAGTCGCACGACTGTAATTTTTGGCCAGAAGCAGAAATTCCCTAAAAATCCAAAAAAATTCATAAAACCCCAAAAATTTCATAAAAATAAGAAAATTCAGAAAAATCAAAAAATCTTGAAAAATCAAAAATCATCAAAAATGAATTTTGGAGTGTGTATTCACGACCTTAGATTTGTTTTTCGGTGTATTTGCATTTGGAACAAAACCACAACGGAGACCCGGTTCTCCTGAGAACCGACCCACCTCGTATGCTAAATTAAAATAACCGAAAAATATTTTCAAAAAGGTTTTCTCACAAAACCAAAAATACAGGGATGTTTCAAAACTGTTTTCCATGTTTAATCAGGCCGGCCAGCGGGGCCGACCCGGTTACCCCCAAATGCATGCCCCCGAACTCTAAAATTCCCAATTCTGTCCAACTTGAGTCCTATGTGTGGTGTGCTATATATCTGTGCTAACCATTTGTTTTGCAGCTTTAATTTCTTTATTTTTATTTTTAATCTATTTAATAGATAAAATCGTGTATTTTAGGCGATTGTAATTTTTTGTGTATCTAGGCGCTTATATCGTGAGGCCGAGAGTTCTTATTTTCATTCGATTGGGTTGTGATAATTTATACATATTTACTGCTTTATCTTTATTTGTATGGCGCCGCATGTATTTATTCAATAAAATCAACTTTAGCAATTTAAAGTGTCATTATAGAACATTGGCCATTTTATTTTGATTAGACATGAAATAAGGGACTTGTCCGAACCTAAATCTCTGAAAAGTGTGGCAGTCCTCTCTTTGGTTCAGCTACACTATAATTTCCCGGTCGAGCTGAGCCGAGTAGCGACTCCTATACTTTTTTATTGAGATTTAGGTCTCGATTCTTTTATGAAATAATTAATCTTCCAAAAATGAATTTCCAATCTAAAAAAAAAAACCTACGCGAGGGACGGTCCCGCCCCAAATCGAGGTGCCCGTTCCGAAAAGGAGTCTCGCGTTCCGTCGAAAACGTCGTCCGCTCACAGTGGCGACTCTGCTGGGGATTTCTTACAAAAGTTTTTCACAAACTTAAAAGAATGTGACAAGCCCTGAAAAATGTCTAATCAAAATAAGGTGGATGATTCTTGTATGGCATTTTATGCATTTTTGTAGTTAGACATTCTTGCATTAGGTTAAGTATCCATTATATAGCCTGGTGAATTGTTGAAGTGTCGCTTAAGTTCCTCTTGGTCTTGGGGGCATGGATACGAAACACCACTCATAGCCTCGTACGAACCCCTTCGTTGAGACCCTTGAGTAGGGAGAAGTGAGGAGTATATTTTGCTATGGGAGCCTTGATGTTATCCCGACTTGGACCGAACTCATTTAAGCAACCCTAGTTGGATTCCCTTAGGATACCGAAATAAATTGTATGAATATTTCTAAATTGCGCCTTCATCATCCCCGGTTGGTGATCAAAGAGAACCCCTCCCAGGACTCGGTTAGAATTTTCTCAAATTTACCATGTTTAGAGGAATAAGGTTGGAGGAATACGTTTCGTGTGCTATATGCTACGTATTTCTTATCCCTTCATGACATACCATCATCCACATTTTTCACGAACATAACATACCACATGTAAAACATTTGTGTGACACTAACTCACATCTTTTGTATAGCCATGTCCATTATTTTTCATGTGTAAATACGTTAATCACCCGTGTGACATTTACACTAACCACATTTTTGCCAGCCATGCATCTTTTCATTGTGTGAAAAAAACATTAATTCACATACATCATTTGAATGTCATAAGCATTACCCAATTTATTTTGTAGCCATATAGAACCATGTCATGCATAAAACATTCACATGAACCTTGAACAATTCAATAAAGGTCACACACATCACACCACCTACCAAGTAGGAAATCATTTAGGTGCTCCACGAGCACTGAAAAATCTCATTTTACACATCAAATCATTTAGGTGCTCTACAAGCGCCGAAAAATCACATTTCATGCATCACATCATTTGGGTGCTCCACGAGCGCCGAAAAATTTCATCACATACATTAAATCATTTAGGTGCTCCACGAGTGCCGAAAAATTCATTTCATTCATTAAATCATTTAGGTGCTCCACGAGCGCCGAAAAAATTTCATCACATATATTAAAATCATTTAGGTGCTCCACGAGCGCCGAAAAATTTCATCGCATACATTAAGTCATTTAGGCGCTCCACGAGCACCAAAAAATTTCATCGCATCCATTAAGCCATTTAGGTGCTCCACGAGCGCCGAAAAAATTACATTTGATGTATTTAGGTGCCCCATGAGCGCTTAAAAACTTCATCGCATCCATTAAGCCATTTAGGTGCTCCACGAGCGCCGAAAAAATTACATTTCATGCATTTAGGTGCTCCACGAGTGCTGAAAAATTTTATCACATACATTAAATCATTTATGTGCTCCACGAGCGCTGAAAAATTCCATTTCATGTATTAAATCATTTAGGCACTCCACGAGCGCTGAAAAATTTCATCGCATCTATTAAATTATTTAAGTGCTCCACGAGCACTGAAAAAATTTCATTTCACATATTACATCATTTAGGTGCTCCACGAGCGCTGAAAAAAATTACATTTCATTCATTAAATCAGTTAGGTGCTCCACGAGTGCCGAAAAATTTCATCACATACATTCAATCATTTAGGTGCTCCACGAGCGCTGAAAAATTTCATCGCATCCATTAAATCATTTAGGTGCTCCACGAGTATCGAAAAAATTTCATTTCATGCATTAAATCATTTAGGTGCTCCACGAGCGCTAAAAAAATTACATGTCATGCATTTAGGTGCTCCACGAGTACCGAAAAATTCCATCGCATACATCAAGTCACTTAGGCCCTCCACGAGCGCCGAAAAATTGCATCACGTCCATTAATCCATTTAGGTGCTCCACGAGCGCTGAAAAATCTCATTTCACACATTAAATCATTTAGGTGCTCCACGAGTGCCGAAAAATTACATTTCAAGCATCAAATCATTTAGGTGCTCTCCGAGCACCGAAATCCGGACCATGTGCCAAACGCACGTTCATCTCATATCATAACACAAAAACCCAAGGTGCTCCCCGAGCGCCGAAACTTTGCTTATGTGTCATTCCAACCACGTTTTCGTGCAGCCACTTTCAAGACATCAACATAAGCATGGCATTTATTCTAACCACGTTTTCATACAGCCACGACATTCTATTTGTGTGCCATGCATATTTACATCCTGTATATTGTTATCCTCGCAAAGCATACACGACATCATTATGTATGTCATGCATCCTAACCACGTTTTTGTGCAACCACTTGCATTTTTGCGTGACACAAGCATTCACGTCATTTCATTTAAATTAAGGACATTCTGAGGAAACCCTTCACAGTCATTTCATTTCATAACATATCGGGAGTCCTAAAACTACCCGTGTTCTGCCTCTGTACCGGAATATACTCGGCCATTTCACTAGTCCATTTCATTCAATAGGAGACCACAATGGTCTTAGGTCTTTTTTTTCATGTGGCAGGTCACACGACATTATTGCATGGATTCACGTCATTTATCATTGGCGTCATGGGGATGCCGAAGTTCTGTTGGTGTGTCGCGATCCATTTCGGATTGTTACATGACATTATTGTATCATTTGAGGTGCTCCACGAGTACCGGATTATTACGCATATAGGGGCATTTCATAACATTAGCGAATCATAAAAGGCGTTCCATGAACGCCGAATTTTCGTCCGTGTCCTTACCTACACGAGACTTGTTTGTAAACATCATCTCATATCATATGCCTTAAAAGCTTTAGAACTCTGTCCATGGGCCAGCCCCTATGTAACCATTTCAATTCATCTCATAGACCTACAAGGTGTCGAAACTCTGTTCGTGTGTTGGCACATATACGATCATTTCACGATATTCACTAGGTGCTCCAAAAGAGCCGAACCCCTATTTGTGTGGTGGTCCACACGTGGTCTTTTTGCATTATCTCTTGCATGACATTGGGTGTTCTTGGAATGTCCAAAAAAAAAATCAACATCCTCATCATCATCTCCCTCGTGATATCATATATGCAACTCATCATTCATGCACATACATATGTCATCATGCATTCATGCCTACACCATCTGTGATTTGGTATTCTTCATGCGTATATGCTCGTCAATGCTAATAATTGTTCTTATCAGAGGGAAAAGGGAAAAGATTTTGAGAATGGCCAACCCAATGAACTTCAACTCCATAACGGATATCGTGGAGGATCATATCGCCTCATCACGGTTCCGAAAGGTGGTCAGGAAGGAAGCGGTAGCAATGCTAAGAGAAGTGCTGGGAGGTGATCTTGACAGAGAAGAAAGGCTGACAGCAAAGTGCACCGAATTGGAAGCACGAGTGGTAGAACTCAAAGGGAAAATGAAAAATGCGGTATTCTCAGACCCCAATACTAATGCTAGCGAGAAACAGAATGCCCAAATTGCTAACGTTTGCCCTCGACACCTTGGAAGGCCTTCTCTCTAAGATTCGGGTTTGCCAAGGTCGACTGATGAAATAAAACTGAAGAGGCCCCTTAAGACGAATGTTGATACCGACTCCATTCCATGGCATACCAAAAACTCATTTACCGTGAGTAGCGGAAAATGCATTTCTCCATGGGCTGACTCATTAGGCAAGCTATTCCTCAGGTGTAGAGAGGAGGGTCTCCTGTAGAGTATCAGGCCATTTGTAGAGCTGGCAAAATCACAAAAGAACAATTTCTGCAGCTATCATGTGATGCTGGGCCATCGAACCAATGATTGTTTAGCTTTAAGAAAAAAGATCCAGAAGCTAGTCAACGATGGGAAATCCTCTCTGATAAACAACCAGGGGCAATCAGGGAGACCACCAAGGAAACTTCTTAAGTCTCCCGAGGAGAGGAATATGATGAAGAACTTCAGAGTCTGGTTTGATAAGAGTGGGTCGAGGATGCTGAAGCTGAAATGGTGACCAATCGGAAAATCATCGGATTCTACGAGATCAATGCCTCTTGGAGATTCCCTTTTTACAAGGGACTCATTTTGTTTATGGGATGTATTAATTCATCATGAATGCAATAAGATTTATTTTTGTCTTACTTATGTGATGATTACTTGTACATGGCATTATGTATGCATTTGACCATCTGAAACGACATATCCAACACACATAATATCAAAATGCATGACATCATTCTGAGTATTGTGGGGAACCTAAAAGTGAACCTGGTCCTGAACGAACTCTCTCTTGAAAGGTGAGCTTGTGAGATAAATAAAATGATGCAATGGTACCACTTTTGTTGAGGCATCTGCTGATTCAACTCAACAATCCTTGAAAGACACTACCAGTCCTGCCCTAGAGCTTCAACTTAAAAGGCACACACGATACCTAAACCATTCTAAACCAAAAGCCATCTTTGAAACTTCAAATCCTACTAAAAAAAAACCTAAAAAGCCCTCCTTGAGGCAAAATCAAACCAACAAGCCCTCTTTGAGGCACCCAAACCGAAGAAAGCCCTCCTTGAGGCAAAATCAAACCAAAAAGCCCTCCTTGAGGCACCCAAACCGAAGAAGCCCTTCTTGAGGCACCCAAACCAAAGAAAGCCCTCATTGAGGCAAAATCAAACCAATAAGCCTTCCTTGAGGCACCCAAACTATCCTTGAGGTAAAATCAAACCGAAAAGCCCTCCTTGAGGTACCCGAACTAAGAAAGCCCTCCTAGAGGCAAAACCGAATCAAAAGCCCTCCTTGAGGCAACCACACCCAAAAAAAAAAAAAAATCCTCCCGGAGGCAAAACTTGGTCTCATACCCCAGAAAGTACCCTATACCAAAACCTCGAAAATAAAAACCCAAACTTATCCAAAGCACCAACCACCAAGAAATTCAAATGACCTTTACCATCCATCTTATTGTAAAACTCTGAATCATTCCTCAGTTGTAGTGCATGTATAATCTTGTTTGCATGACATTCCTGTGCACATGACATTACGCATGCATTGTTCATCCAAAAAGGCATATTAAGCACACATGACATGCACAAATTTGAATGCAGCAGGAAAACCAAGAGGTGGATGTGGCTTGGATTTAGTCCCTTAAAAAAAAGAAAAAAAAGAGAAGAAAAAAAGATCAGTGCAGACGGAAGAATTTCTCTCTTATATGGCAGCTACAGTTAACACGAGAATGACTCACCATCTCAATTTTCATCGCCACCGGATCTTTCGCACCCTTTCTGTGAAAAATTTGGACTTTCTCATTTTCAAACAACCTGGGAAAGGTTTGGGCTCTTATATTTTCAAACCTAAAACACTCCCTATCTCTATCTTCATCCATACCTTTAACACTCTTTACCTTCCGTTCAAATCCAAAGAACAGTATGCTTATGATTCCCTCTATTTGCCTATGGACTCCAAGATTGGAGGAAATATTGGTTATGCACTCATGAACTTCACCAGCAGTGTTGGGGCAACCAGGTTTTACAAACCCTTCAACAATCATGAATGGGAGGACTTGCAAAGCCTACTGTGCCGATATCCAAAAGGAAGTTGCATTTACCAATCATTTCAAGAACTTAATCTTCGGCCACAACAGAAGTGACTACTTACCAATGGTTCTTTCATCTTCTAAGGCCGTACTTTGAAGGATTAAAAGTTGTGTTCATCTTTGAGAACTGTGCTCGAGTTGGAATCTGAGGTGAATTGGAAACATACATATGGGAGTAAACTCTTGGAGGATCCAGTGGGTAATCAATTGATGCAGTTCAGTGCTCAGCTGTACACTCTGACATATGTTAGCAAAAAAAAAAAAATCCTCCAATGTGGAAAACCAAAAGGACATATTGGTAATTTGAAGGGGCATCAATCAAAACTAGAGCCACACTTTGGATTTTCCTAATGCATTCACATTCATTATGTCGTAGATGTTTTATATTCAATTTTGATGTTCAATAAGCATTCGTCATGTCATTGCATGTCAATGTCCACACACGGGTGAAGCACGCAGCGAACCATGTCTGATTCAGTGTTTTATACCCCAAATACAAACCTTTAATACTAGGGGCAGGTAAAGGCCAAACCACTGGATGTCATCAACAGTAATGTTCTCACAACTTCTGATGAACATTGTCAAGGTGTGCTTTCCAATCTCAAAACAGATCAATACGGAGAGATTAATTTGGCCGGAATGCTTGCGCAGGACTCTTGGACCATTAAAAAAAATACAAAGAGAAAACTTCTGACATGGAAAACCGAGAGGACGTGTTGGTAACAAGAAGAGGATGATGTCCAGAGTCGGAGTCACTGTTAATTTCTCTATCGTACTCATTATGATGTCGTCGTAATGATATTATGCATGTTTGATATTCTACTTAGACGTTCATATCACATACATCATGCCTTTACACATAAACATCCATCAGTAGGTTGTTGCATCCAAGTCCCATAATAATAAAAATGCAGTTCATGTTGTGCGCAGAAAAAAAAAAGTTCGTGTGAAACAGAGCACTCAATCTAGCTCTCATCCTCCTCCTCCTCAGACTCACTCTGATGCATAGCCCTATAGGCATCAAAGTCCTCATGCACTCAAGTCAAATCAGCCTGCATCCGGGCAATATCAGCCCGCACCCGGGTCAACTCGTGGGTCGCAGCCAAGGCCCGAGCCTCAGAAGCAGCTGCCTGTCTGGCCTGATCCTAGAGCATCAGCACTCGAGTCTGCAAAATAACAATACAAGTTAACATGCATACAGACATTCATATTCATTCATGCATTGCATAAATCATGTGATAACACAGGGATTGTAGAATGCTTACCGCCCAGCTGGCGTTCTCCTGGACCAGATAAGCCTCCAAGCCCAAATGCTGATAGGCTATATCCTCCACCTGGGCCCGAGGGACGTGGAGCATACAGGAGTGTCAAAAAAAAAGAAAAAAAAAGAAGAAGATAAAAAGACTTACATGAGTGGTGTCCGCCAGGGCAAACACAAACTGCCGCTCACGGTGAATCGGCAGCTCCCTAAAAGCATGGTTGCCGTCCAGCCCTATCAAACTGAAGCCGGTCCTAAGATCCATCATCAGCTGACCCTCCACCACTCCAACAACCTGAGAAGTAGATGCTGCAGCACTGGCAGAATGCACAGGATGACTCCTATCCTGGACAGAGGCATGCCCACCAGTAGTGGCAGTCTCAGCACCCTCATATACTGGACTAGTCCGCTGAGTAGAACTAGACTCCCTGCGTCTCTTAACCTACAAATGGAAGAATATTTAAAAAGAAAACCAAATAAATGAATACCTGACGACTGGGAGGGGCTGCCGGCGCTTCACCCTCGACGGGCAGCAGACACTGGCTAATGAATACCAGATAATCGCAGTCAACAGTATCAGCAGGGTATCCATCCCCGAAAATATCATGATCCACAGTAGGATCAGCAAAATGAGGCTAAAAAAGTGCAAGTGGGAGTGGCAGAGGTACAAGCCAACCAGCAGGATCGTCCACATGGTCAGAAAGACGAAGGTGCTCACCCAGGAACCACTCCTGGGACATCGGGCACTCTAAGACAAACCGGCAATCGTCAAACAGAGCAGATGTCTTCATAAGAAGAGAAATGGCACCCGGTGTTGGATCTGCAACAATACAATAAAAGAAATTCAACACAGGTAAGTAAAAGTTAAATTAAATTTTTCTTACTAACGAGGTTTGTTTGCTTACCCTCTGCCAGGAAGCGTCTAATAAACTCAGCCTGACCTCCCGCAAGTCGCGGCCAATACCCTGCCACCCCTGCATCCAGGAGCGCAGAACGGTCGGCTGGTCATCATCCTGAACGTCCTTCAACTCCGGCAGCTCCAAGATGCGGTGCTCGAATGCCCAAATCTGTAGTTAATAAAAGAGTAAAAAAAAAGCGGAGGAAAAAATACTACCAGAAGGTTGACCCAGAAGCCGAGAATCTCCTGCTGCCTCCCCCTGGTGCACAAGTCCAGTCCATAGTATAGCTGCCCCAGCGCAGCTCGAGCCCAATCCAAGGTAGGAAAGGCAGCTAGGTCCGCTAGAGTGGGGAGTAGAGTCATATTACAAGTACTCTGCCCAGTGGGAAACAAGGTGCAAGACAGCAAGACGAGCACATAGGCCCGAGCGCACCTCTCCACGTCCTCCTCTGATAGGTCTGGACGAGCAGCCCAGTAAGCCTCCACCCGCGAGCGCAGAATCTTCCCCTTCTCAGGGGTGCAGCTAATCAATCTACCAATGTAGTCGTCCGTAAGTTGCTGACGAGTCAGATAACAGTTGAACATGATCGGGGTCTCGCCGAACCCGAATCCCGTGATCGCAGCAAAATCTGAGGGAGTGACGGTGAACTCCCCGATGGGCAGATGAAACGTGTGGGTGGTGTAGACCCACCTCTCGCATAAGGCCGTCAACACGGCATGTATAGTGTGCGGCGTGATTGCAGGCAATGACATGATGAAGGTCTCAAGACCCAGAATCCTAACCCGAGCCCTTACGGACTTGGGGAGATGGTCCCACCAGACCCGAGGAAAAGAGAGATTTCCGCTACTGGAAATCCCCGGATCCTACACATTCAGGAAGTATAACGCATACATGTTTAATTTTTGCATAATTAATTATCGAAATATCAAAGTTAATTAAAAAGGAACATGCATAAATTATTCATTAAAAAAAAGATTCTGGTTTTTAGCTATAGTCGTACGACTGTAGCAGTCGCACGAGTGTGACTACAGTTGCATGACTGTACACCTACAGTCGTACGACTGTTCATAAATAAGATGAACAGTCTCACGACTGTTTATATTCCTGCGAACAGAATTCCAATTTCATGCAATTTTCACAATTTCTAACTTGTTTTTCCTAGTTTCTTGTTCCTATTAACTACAGAGGGCTCCTAGCATGCCTTCTACTCAATCAATTCACCCAGAAAGCAGTAAAACATGCTAAATCAGATTCAAATATTCAAAGGGAAAAATATTCAGAAACTCAAATTAGAGATTGAATTCGGGTACCAACCTGAATGGAAGATAGATGGGAACCCATCTCCAGCAAAATCGGGATCTCCATCCCGAATCTGATCCCAAAGTGCTCCATGTACCGCGGGTGACCGAACCCATTGGAAACACTGACAAAAAGGATATCCTCTGCGTTATTGGGTCTCTGAATCAGGTTATTGGAGAGTTTCCTCACCTTCTTTCCGAGCTTTTTCAACATTTTTGCAGATTTTGAGTTTGGGAGCCGGTTTTCTGAGAGAGGAAAAACTGATGAAAAATTTGAAGTGGGAAAGAAAGGGGCAGAAACCACCCCTTTATTTGCTTTTGCCCGCGAAGTACAGTCGTATGACTGTCAAATCATAGCAGGTTGCAAGACCCATACCCCTTAGATAAAAAATTGGGGAAAATTTTGAGCATTTAATGCTCAAGATTTCCCGAGAGAAAAAGAGAGATAAGAACCAGAAATCAGAGGTAAGAGTGGACTTTGGGGAGATTTTGAGATCTTAAGAAATATTTAGAGAGAGAAAGAAGAGAGAAGGGAGAGAAAACAAAAAACTAAAGAATCCAACTTTCTTCAATCTTTTTCTTCTTAAATTCAGAATATTAATGTCTAAAACGAATTAGAAATCATAGGTTAATATTCACACATAAAATCCAAATCGTTTCTGGACATAAACAAGCTTGAATGCGTGACTTTTGGGAGGATTTTTGGACCGCATTTCCAACCTTGACACACTACAAAAAAGGAGCAATTTCTTATAGATTGGTGCGTTGCCAGGGGTCATACCTACGGTGGACCAGCGCCAAAGCGGTAAACACACTTCAACCCATCTCATTTTCATGCTTTCTGGGTGTTTTGGTTGCTTTTTGTGCTTTTTTTTATACAACTTTGTTCATTTCTGTTTCTGGAAAATTAAGAACAGTCGTACGACTGTTCTTGTCATAAAGAAGAGGGGCACGACTGTACTTACAGTCGTGCCATTTGATATATAGTCGTACTACTGTTTTTAAATTTCTCAGTTTTAGTCCTTCATTTTAAATATTTTGGCGATTTCTGCTTCAGGTAGGGCTACAGTGGCACGACTGTAATTCTCGGCCGGAAGCAGAAATTCCGTAAAAATCCAAAACAATTCATAAAAAACCCAAAAAATTTCATAAAAATAAGAAAATTCAGAAAAATCAAAAAATCTTGAAAAATCAAAAATCATCAAAAATGAATTTTGGAGTGTGCATTCACGACCTTAGATTTATTTTTCGGTGTATTTGCATTTAGAACAAAACCACGACGAAGACCCGGTTCTCCCGAAAACCAACCCACCTCGTATGCTAAATTAAAATAAACCAAAAAATATTTTCAAAAAGGTTTTCTCACAAAACCAAAAATACAGGGACGTTTCAAAACTGTTTTCTAGGTCTAATCGGGCCGGCCGGGCCGACCCGGTTACCCCCAAATGCATGCCCCCCGAACTCTAAAACTCCCAATTCTGTCCAACTTGAGTCTTATGTGTGGTGTGCTATATATCTATGCTAACCATTTGTTTTGCAGCTTTAATTTCTTTATTTTTATTTTTAATGTATTTAATAGATCAATTCGTGTATTTTGGGTGATTGTAATTTTTTAGATTCTCATGTATCTAGGTGCTTGTATCGTGAGGCCGAGAGTTCTTATTTTCATTCGATTAGGTTGTAATAATTTATACATATTTGCTGCTTTACCTTTATTTGTATGCGCGCCGCATGTATTTATTCAATAAAATCAATTTTAGCAATTTAAAGTATCATTATAGAACATTGGCCATTTTATTTTGATTAGACATGAAATAAGGGACTTGTCCGAACCTAGATCTCTAAAAAGTGTGGCAGTCCTCACTTTGGTTCAGCTACACTGTAATTTCCTGGTCGAGCTGAGCCTGGTGGCGACTCCTATACTTTTTATTGAGATTTAGGTCTCGATTCTTTTATGAAATAATTAATCTTCCAAAAATGAATTTCCAATCTAAAAAAAAAACCCCACGCAAGGGAGGGTCCAACCCGAAAACGAGGTGCCCCTTCCGAAAGGGAGTCTCGCGTTCCGTCGAAAACGTCGTCCGCTCACAACTATTCACTAACATGTACCTATGTCCTTGATAGACTTTCCAAGTCCTATGGTCAGTAAGACACCACCCATCCCACAAGGAACATACTATTCCTTAGTTATATTCATTCCTATGACTATAACAGACTGGTGATAATTTAAAACCGTGTCCTTCAAACTCATGGTCTTACTCATTCAGTATACGCTACTAACAAATATGAGTGAACACCAGCTTATGGACTCTCAATATTTATCAATTGCACAAGTACTTTAATAAATATGATTATGCCTTTTATTAATATAAAGAAAATGTGTTCTCATACATAATAAATAGAGTACATCATATAGGGACTAGGGAATAACCCAACAAGATCTTTCTCAATAAAAAAATGTCAAGATGAGTAGAATTCACATTCACTTTATCCACCTTATCCAAAAAGCAACACATCGCTTCTGGCAAAGTAATAGGAGAAACTTCAACCTCTACTAACTTCTTTACCAAAGCAGGCCGATGTTCTTTGGAAACCATCGACAAATGTCACAGGCTAGCCTGAGCTGGGATTTTCTTCAACTGAGAAATAGCCATCTCTTCTTTATCAATCTCAGTTAATGGTACAAAACTACTAAATCCCATTACTAGCGACTTACCTTTCTATTGTTGGACTGCTGGTTATGGCTAATAGACTCTTCCACTTCTTGTCACATTTCTAACTTCTACTGAACCAAACGTTAGTAAATCAAGCTCCACTTTCACAACAAGCTTAACTAACATTTCACTTCTATTATATTCTTCATATTCATCTTCAGAATCTAAATCTGACAAACCAAGCGGCTTAACTTTCTTCTTATGTTCCTTTGAACCATTGCCTTTATCAGACCTAACCTCACTAGCTAACACACACTAAACACTTGGATTTGCTTGAAGCATCTGAGCAAACACAAAGTTAGCAAGCAAACCATATTGAACCATATTAACTTACTTCTCAAATCTTGGTAGAGGATTAGTTCTGGATCTTGGCTTAGTAGGCTCAACTAACTTCCCTTCATCAATCAATTTCTGTAATGCATCTCTCAGCTTGTAACAGCTATTAGTTCTATGACAAACAACAACATGATATGAATAGATAGTATCCCTATCTTTATCAGCGGGCTTTCAATAGGTTTCAATGAAGACAAAAAAAACCTCCATTTTTACCACGGTGAAATCCCTAAACTCCCAGACTTCTTTTCTTGTTTAGATTGTTAAGACACTGCAACCATCTCAACTCGACGTACCTTAAATGTTGGTTGTGAAATTTTACTTACGGAACCAAAACTACTACATGAACCAGATGAACCAACAGCTTTATACTTAGAACTAGGACTTCTTCTAGTTTTGTAGTTTGTTGTCTATTTTTCACTTTTATCCATCTCAATTCAGCTCGCCATTTTAGAAAAACATCTTCAAGAGTGTTAAACTCGTGAAACTTCATTATGTATTTATAAACATCTCTACTACCAGTAATCAACTTTAAAATAAGCTCATCTTCATCAAGACGATTCTTCAATTGAATCATTTTAGCAATCCATTTATTATAGTATTCATCAAAAAATTCATTCTACTTCTGTTTCACCTTTTCCAGGTCCTGCAATGTCACTTGAATCTAGCATTATAGCTATAAACTTTATAAAAGCTGCTGACAAACTTTCCCAGTTTAACTGAGTCTCTTCTGGAAGTTCATTGTACCACGACAAAGCTCCCTTCTCCAAAATGGTGGATAAAATATTAATCAGCTGTTGTTTTATTGCACCTGTAGTTAACATCACACGGGCATGTTGATTAATATGCACCTTCAGCGAACCAATACCCTAATACCTTGATATTTTGGGCATTTGAAAACCTACTGGAAAAGTTTCAATTCCTTACTTATCATACTGTCAACATCAACAGACTTTTTGGAGGTTACATTTATAGGGAATTCTCATGGGGAAAATTAGTGCGCGGTGGAAAATAGCGATTAAAATTTTGCCTCAAATTCCATGATCCCAAGAAACATGATTTTGATAGAATCAAAGATAGAATGGAAAGAAAATAAATTTCTCACCTTATTCGTCTCTTCTAGAGACTACTGAGGATTGTAGATACGAAAACCGGCAACTCTATATAGTCAGGTACACGAACAGCTCTAAATCGGACTCGTGCTAGCGAACGGAGACGAACGGAACTCGGATTTTGCACAAGAAAATACGGTTGCCCTAGAATGTGTGTTGGCCGAATTCTACAAATGGTTGGAAGAAATTGAGTTAAGGCTCCTTTTTTATACTCCTTGTATAATTAGGTTTTAAACTAACTTTAGGTTAAATTTTAATTTAATTAACTGATTCAATTTATGCAATTGTAATTAAATTAAACCATATAATAAAATTCCAATTAACTTAATTAAATCCAATTAATTAAATTCATTCAACCCAAATTTAATTTAACCCGACGTTAAAAAAATACAACCCATGGATTTAATTTTCCACTAAGGAAAATATATTTAATTAATCAAATATAACCAATTTCTCTTTTATATTAATTGAATTAATTTTGACAAAACCTATTGTCATTAATTCAATTAACCGAGTTTTCATTCTAATTACACCCAATGTGTACATATCTAATTTTTTACAAGTTTAGTTGTTCTATGTGTACGATCCTGTGGATTCATCTTTATATTGGCAGTGGGTCTAGTATAAAAAAGAGTTGAAGGTGTGAAAGCACCGGAATTTTTCAGACTTAAAAAAAAACCAGAGTCACACGACTGTAAATACAGTCGTGCAACTGTAATTGAAAATTACAGTCGTACGACTGTACGATCGCAGCAGGTGCAGTAGACCATACCGTGAGAGAAGAAAAAGCAAGCTTGATGGGAGGGGCATTAAATAATCCTGCAGCAGAAGAAAACAAAGAAAAAGGGGTTAGATATAAAAGGGAGAAGAAAAAGGGAGAAAAAGGGACAGACAATTGGGATTGAGGAGAGAAATTGAGAAGAAAAAAAAATCAACCAAAACACCATTTTCTTCTACTCTTTTTCTTTTAATTCTGGTGTTATAAAGCTTAAAAACCAGATAAAAATCGTAGGTTAAAAACTTGACACCTCAAACGTAATCAATTCCAGACCCTAAACTCCCTCAAATCTGTAACACTTGGAATCTTTGGACATTATTTTTTACCTTGACATATAAGGGGAAAAGGAGCAATTCGGAGCCAATTTAAGGCGTTTCCAGCGGTTAAATCGACGGTGGATTAGCGCTACAAGGGTAAATACACTTTAAACTAGTGTTTTGCTTCATCTTTTATGTGTTTTGGTTTGGTTTCGTGCATAAAATCATTTTTTTCTGCTTTGCTGTTTCTGGATAGTAAGAACAATCGTACGACAATTCCTGTGGCTATGAACGGTCGCACAACTGTAATTACAGTCGCACTACCACAGCTACAGTCGTACGACTGTATTCAAACTCCCACTGTTATTTCCTTTCATTAAAATAATTTTGGCGATTTTCTGTAAATGGGTGAATTACAGTCGCACGACTGTAATTACAGTTATATGACTGTGGTTATAGCCGCATAGTTGTAATTACAGTCGTGCGACTGTAATTTTCATCTAGAAGCAGAAAATCCACAAAAACCTATAAAAATCGTAAAAATTCAGAAAAATCATAAAATTATCAAAAATGAATTTATCTCATGCATCTATGACCTTAGATTTAATTTTTGAAGTTATTGTACTCAGAACAGAACAACAACGGAGATCCAAATCTCTCGAAAACCGACCCACCTTTGCATGCTAAATGAAATTAAACCGGAAAAAGAAATTATTTTCAAAAATGTATTTCTCATAAAAATCTACAGGGCATTTCAAAACCCTTTTTCTAGGTCTAGTCGGGCGAACTAGTCGAGTTCACCCGACTATCCCCCTAAATGCATGCCCCCGAATTTCTTAAAATCTCATTCTGTCTTGTTTAAGTCCTATGTGTGTTTATAATTAAATTGTGCTAAACCATCTGTTTTGCAGCTTTTAATTTTTTATTTCTTATGTAATTTATAGATTATCTTGTATTCTGGGCAATTGTAAATTTTTTAGATCCTCGTGTATATTAGGCGGTTGTAATGTGAGAACGAGAGTTTTTTTTCTTTCTTTTTATTCGATCTGGTTGTATAAGTGGCCTTTATTTTTATTCTTTTGAACTGTCCGGATGTATAATTTATTTATTCTGCAATTTATTAAGTAAATATAAAACAAAATCAGATAGGAAAAGATGATAAAACGAACAAAATATGGTAATATAAACTATAAAGTGAATGCAAGCTAGAGGTTAAATAGGTAAGTTGTACGGATCCTAAATCTCTAGATTAGGTACGGTATTCTACTCCCTGTAGGGAGCTATACCAGAATTTCCCAGATGAGCTGATCCGGGTGGCGACTCTGTCACTGATCTTGAAATTTAGATTTCGAGGTTTTTTTTAAGTCAATTAAATGGGAAAGGGTTTTCTATAAAATAGATTTCCAAAATGAAATCAATGGTTTTCTAAAATAAGATAATCAAAATTCCGTTTTCCAAAAACCCTAACACACATTTTCCAAATTTTTCCTTTTCCCCGGTTCAGCTAGCCACGTTGTGTTCCGCTTTCAAGTCGTCCGCTCACAGTGGCGACTCTGTTGGGAATGACAAGTTTCTTAAAAAGTTTTCACAAAAACTTAAGGAACTTAGGCAACTACTGAAATATAACCTCGGTTGAAGTCACTTTACCAGTTCATAATACTATATTTATTCGCACTTGCATATCATGACATTTTCTTCTTCTCAATCCCTCTAATACACTAATCAGCCCTGGTTTACTCAAGAAGGTGACCTACCTCTTCCGCCAGGATTGGAGGCACCCGAAGGGTAAAGCACTCATAGCACCGCATGACCTTACATCGTGTTCTACAGTGAAGACTGTATATTCGCTATGGGAGCCTGTACGACCCTTGGTTTTGACTTTGGCCCACATGTAATGGCCTAATAACTTCCCCTAGGATTACCAAAACATAAATTCAAAATTGGACATTGAGTGTACGCCTTTGGTATCCCCCATTGATGCCAAAGAGACCCAACACCTAGGAAGAATGCCAAACCATTCGAAAGGAGAAATAAGGTTGGAAAGGAGTGCATATTATTGCGTGTGCTAACATTTGTTCCGTGGTGTTTTTATTTGACTTTTTCACGAAGCATTAAACATGCATGACCATTTATATGCCAATTCTACCCACATCCTTTACAGCCATTTTCAAAGCATTGACATATCTGTGACGCTAACCACATTTTCGTGCAGCCATGACATTTTGTTTGTATGCTATTTTACATCTCGTGTGTGACATTTCCATGAAGCATACACGACATCATCCCATGTGTCATGTGTCCTAACCATATTTTCATGCAGCTACTTGCATTTCGTGTGATATAGACATTCATTTCATCTCATCTTACCTAATAAAGGACGTTCTGAGTGTGCCCTTAACGATCATTTCATTTTATAACATATCAGGTGTTCCGAAACTACCCGTGTTCTACCAGTGCATCGGATTACGCTCGGTCATTTCACCATACCATGTTATTCAGTAGAAGACCACAATGGTCCTAAGTCTATTTCCGTGTGGCGAGTCACACGACATCATTACATCACATCATACTCATAGGTGTCACAGTGACGCCGAACTCCTGCTTGTGCGTCACTGTACATATCGAGCCATTTCATGACATTGTTAAATCATTCAAGGTACTCCTTGAGTACTGGATTAGTGTACATATAGGGGCATTTCATAACATTATCAGATCATGCAAGGTGTTCCACTAATGTCGAACCCCTGTCCGTGTTCCGAGTTACACGTGACTTTTCTATAACATCATCTCATATCGCATGCCTCAAAAGCGTCAGAACTCTGTCTGTGGGACGACCCCCACATGACCATTTCAAAACGTCAAAACTCTATCCATGTGTCAGTACACACACGGCCATTTCACGAAGTTCATTAGGTGCCCCGAAGGTGTCGAACCTCTGTCCGTATGGTGGCTTGCACGTGACTCTTTTGCATCTTTCGTATGTCATTAGGCGCACCTGGGATGTCCCAAAGTAAAAAAAAAAAGAATGAAAACAAGGGAAGTCTCATTCATTATCATCCTCATTTATGAAGCATCATCAAGCATCATCCTCCATATCATCATACCATTCATTTATTAGCCCTAATATTCCCCATGTGATCTGAAACAGGGGGAGTAAGCTGGAGCGACCCCGAAAAAGATCACAGACTACAAGAGAGTGTGAGAAGAGGGAGACAGTTGGGCAAGTGAGGAATCAAAATCTGTTGAGGAAGTTGAGATGGCCAATCAGACACCAAACATTGCTGATGTTCTTAGAGACTTCTTGAAATCCCAAGACTTTCGTGACATGCTGAAGGAAGAAATGCGGGCTGTTGTGAGAGAAGGCGGTGAAACTGGCACTAGTGGGTCTGGGAAAGAAAAAGAGGGTGAATCATCTCAGCATGGGGCTGATGCCTCAGCTAGTGTAGAAAAGCTACAGGAGATTGAGGTAGCCATGGAGAAAAAGCTGAAGGCCAAATGTTCAGAACTGGATGAGCTGGCTGCTGCATTGAAAAAGGGGGCCAGTGTTAGTTTGGACTCCAAGAGGGGAGTAAATATGGACACTATGATAAATAAAGGCATTGAGACCTTCCCTGTTGGGTTCCAAGGGCCAAAAATTCCTTCCTACAAGGGGATTGGATCACCAGAAGCTCATGTGAGTCTGTATGGCTGAATAATGCTGACAGCGGGCGCCACCAAGTAGCAGTTAATCAACTTCTTCCCAACCACACTTGAGGGGGGAGCCTTGACTTGGTATATTTCTCTATCTGAGGAGGAGCAGTCAGACTGGGAAGCTTTGTCGGTGACTTTCATCAAATACTATAGCTTCAATACTAAGATCCAGGTGAAGCTATACGACCTAGAGAGGATTAAGCAGAAGTCAAATGAGTCCTTTGATGAATACTATCAGAGATGGATGAATAAGATGATTCTGCTGAAGAACCGCCCTGACGAGGATGAGTTGATCCAAAAATTGGTTGATGGTAGTAGGGACATTTACAGAAACAACATGAAATTCCACTCTTTCAATGAGCTAAGTGAAGTTTACAGTATGGCTATGAAGATTGAGAGAGACGAGGAAGAAAAGGCTGCAAGCCATCGAGGTAGCAGAAGCTCGGGATATAGCTCTGGGTATAGGTCAACAGCAGCGATCGGGTCAGGTAGTGGCTCTAGCTCAAGTTCTGGGAATAAAGGTGGGCAAGTTTTAAAAGTTAAACAAGCTACGGTTGCTGCAGTATCTCAGCAACGAGGAAACCAAAGCAAGGGACCGGAGGGTCATGGCATATGCCCTTGGGCCTTCTCCTTGGCCAAGATTTTTATGAAGTGTAGGAATGGCAGACTGTTAAGTTCTCTTAGGCCATTTGAGAAATCAGCGGAGGCTGACAAGGATAATTTTTGTACTTACCATGTCATGGTAGGACACAGAACCAACAACTGCTATAGGTTGAAGGATGCCATCCAGAAGCTGATTGACAAAGGAACGCTACAAGAACCTACCAAACCCAGTACAAAGACTAATTCGCTACCAACATTTGAAAGGAAAGTCGGTATGGTACAGTCAGGGTTACCAGACAACTTCATTTTTGCCCAAATCCTGCAAGCGAACCCAACTATACAGTCTGTGATAGCCAATGATACTGAGGCAAAGTCAAAGTGTCGAGAGCTAACAGAGCAGAGGGAGGTGAAGCCTGTGAGCTTGGATGACTTGGATTCAGAAGATGAATACGAAGAATATGGCTGTTGTGAGACAGTTATGCTGCCGGTTGTGGAAAAGCTGAAAGTTCTAGAAGTCCAGAATGTAACAAGGAGCAGTAGAGTTTACCAGTCAGTGGTTCAGCAGAATGTCAACACCCCAATGACTGGATCAGGTAGCATGTCAGCACCGAAGGAGGTAGAAAAGGAAGATCTGGTCATTTCACAACTGAAGAAAACTCTAGCCCAGGCTAGTCTTTGGCATTTGCTGCTGACCTCCAAGGAGCACAGAGCAGCATTGGTTAAGAAGCTCTCTAAAATCAAAGTTTCTCCAATTACTTCTCCAGAGGCTATGTGCTATTTGCTAGACACGATTCATTCAGGGTCCCCCGACATTGTGTTTTCGGAAAAGGATTTACCATACGGGGGAAGGTCTCACAATAAATCTCTTTATATTAAGGTCAACATCATGGACTGTGTTATGCCATGTGTGATGGTAGATGACAGGTCTGCCCTGAATATATGTCCCTCGAAGATGTTACCATTTCTGGGTCTGAGTGAAGATAGTTTGAAAAAGTCTTCCACAGTGATTAGGGCTTATGATGATTCAAAAAGGACTGTGATCGTAACTTTTGAAGCTGAAGTAGAGGTAGGACCGGTTAAGTCGACGGTCACCTTTACTGTGATTGACATTCCAGTTACCTTCTCCTTACTGTTGGGGAGGCCATGGTTTCATCCACTGGGGGGTTTCCTTCAACTCTACACCAGAAGATAAAATTCTCGATAGGTAATGAAGTCATGACCATTGAGCCAGACTCTCAGTCTGTGGTTGCTGCAGTTAATGAAGAGATCATACCATTTGGCGTATTCCAAGTTGCCAAGGTTAGTGAGGAGGAAACAGTGGATGCTCCGATGGTCATCTACGAGAACTATATGCTAGAATGGTTATCTAAGTACCTCCATAAACAGAATTTTGTTCTGGGTACGGGACTCGGAGCTAATTTACAAGGTGTGCCCAAATTTAACATTGATTCTGGAAAGCCGAGGCAATTCGGCTTAGGCTACACAACAGGGCATCTAAGGAGAAAAGTCTAAAAAGAGGGAAGAATGGCAAGCCCATGATGAAGCTGTTCATTAAGGTAGGAGAAGAGCTGTATAAGTGTCAAGCTGAGCCAGTGAAAGTCGAGAGTATTCAATACCCGGACTTTGAGATATTCTCTGATGTTGTGGACTTTGAGAAGAGCTCGGAAGAGCCAGTAGCACCTGTGATGGTGGAAGAATCAGTTGTTAAGCTTGCTGTACTACAAGATGGGCCATTTGAGGTGATAACAAAAGCAACAGAAGTGTCCAAGCAGAAAGCTGAAGAGAAAATCTGTGTTGAATCTGTCGAAGCAATTTCGGAGGTGTTGGCCATTGCCCTAAGCAATGTCTTTGCAAAATCCAAAGAAGGGTCCGAGAAGGGGCCGGTGACCGAGGCAAGTCTGAATTCTGTGGTTGCCAAAATAGCTGAGATCATAAAGAAGGCCAAAGCGCAAGTTGCTGAAATCGAGGAGACCACTATTCCTGCTGAATAAGAGGCCAAAGTAGCTGCAGATCTTGACAATGTCCTGGAGACAAAAGAGAAAGATGAAGAAATGCAAGGCCCTCTGCCTGTGGAGGATGAAAATGACTTTGTTGTATCTATTTCTTCCATTTTCAATATGAATGATGTACTCAATAACAAGTTTAATGCAATGAAATCCCAATTTGCTTACTTGTGTGATGTTTACCTTGATAATTCTGTACATGCATTTGAATCACCATATTTAGCATTCATAACACTGCATTGCATGAAATCAAGATAAATTACAAATGAAAATCCCAAAATGGTATTCATTTCATATGAACTAAAACCCGAGGAAGAGAGAGAATTGACAAAAATATTGCAAAAACATGTTAAAGCTTTCACTTGGTCATACGAGGATATGCCAGGTGTTGACATGGAAATAGCAATTCACAAGATCCCGATGGACCCCAAGCCGGTAAAGCAGAAACTGAAAAGATTGAGGCCAGAATGGGCTATATTGGTGAAAGAAGAGGTGGCTAAGCAGATCAAAGCCAAGTTTCTCGAAGTGGTGGAATATACAGAATGGCTGGCCAATATTGTCCCAATACCTAAGAAAGACGGAAGGGTCAGAGTATGTGTCGACTACAGGGACCTGAACAAAGCATGCTCGAAAGATAATTTCCCCTTACCTCACATTGATGTTTTGGTCGATAGCGCAGCTAAGGCGGCAATGTATTCCTTCATGGATGGATTTTCAGGATATAACTAGATCCTGTTGGATGTGATTGATAAAGTGAAGACATCATTCATCACAGAGTCGAGCACTTTCTGTTACAGAGTAATGCCCTTCGGATTGAAGAACGCGGGAGCCACTTACCAGAGGGCAGTCACAACTTTGTTGCATGATATGATCCACAAAGAAGTCAAAGTGTATGTCGATGATATGCTTGTTAAATCAATAACCGGGGACGAACATCCTGCCATCCTAGATAGATTTCTTACACGCATTGGGGAGTATAACTTGTGACTTAACCCTAAAAAGTGCATATTTGGAGTCATATCAGGGAAGTTGTTGGGCCATGTAGTTAGCCAGCGAGGAATAGAAATGGACCCAGACAAGATCAAGGCTACTCGAGATATGCCAACTCCAAAAAAAGCAAAGGAAGTCCAGTCATTCTTGGGTTCCTTGTAGTATATCAGTCGCTTCATAGCACAGTTGACTTCCACATGTGAGCCAATTTTTAAGCTGTTAAAGAAAGATCAGCTTATTGTATGGAATGACAGATGTTAATTAGCATTTGAAAAGATCAAAGCTTACCTGGTAAGTCCACCAGTTTTTAGCCCACCAGTTCCGGGAAAACCTTTGATCTTGTATTTGGCTGTTGAAGATTCTTCCATGGGGGCAATGCTAGCACAAGAGCAGGATGGTAAGAAAGAGTACCCTATCTACTACCTCAGCAAGAAGCTGCTGGAGTATAAAACCAAGTACACACTGGTGGAGAAGACATGTGTAGCAATGATCTGGCTGACCAAGAAGCTGCGCCATTACTTCAAGTCACACAAAGTACAAGCTGTAGCCAAAGTGGACCCAATGAAGTACCTTTATGAAGCACCCGTACTATTCGGGAAGTTATCTAGGTGGCTCTTACTCTTACCGGAATTCGACATTAAGTACGTCACGAAGAAAACCATCAAAGGGCGAGCCGTAGTAGAATTCCTGGCAAATCAGCCACTAGAATCATATTATACGGAGAATTTGGAAGTCTCAAATGAACAGCTGGATATGGTGGAAGTAAAAAGATGGGTTGTGTGCTTTGATGGTGCAGTGAATAGAAAGGGTGCCAGAATTGGGGTAATCATAGCGACACTGGATGGTGAAATCATTCCTTTGTCAAAGAGATTGGATTTTCCCATAACTAATAATGGAGCAGAGTATGAGGCATGCTTATTTGGGATGGAAGCTCCACTAACGCTAGGGGCAAATGATATCTTAATCGTTGGAGATTCACTTTTAGTGATTAGGTAAGCTCAAGGTGAATGGGAGCTGAAAGAAGAAGCCTTACAGCCTTACTTGGAGCTGCTTCAATACAGGAGAGAGGTTTTTAGCCAGTGTGAATTCAGAAACTTCCCTAGAGATGAGAATAAGATGGCCGATGCACTTGCAACATTGTCTTTTATGTGGGAGAATCCAGAAACGACACAAATACAACCATTGGTTATAGCAATTTCCAAACAACCCTGCATTGATGTACACGAAGTAATGGAGTTGACAACCAAAGAGAAGCCGTGGTTCTTTGACATCTACCAGTATGTGAAGGAAGGAAAGTATCCAGAAGGAGCTAGTACTACTGACAAGGTCTCGTTAAGAAGATTAGCCAGCCAGTTCAGAATCTTTGAGGATAAGATGTACAAAAGGGCTGTAAATGGAGTTCTTCTAAGATGTCTGACAGAACAAGAAGCAAAAGAAGTGATGCAGCAAGTATACATAGGATCCTGTGGACCGCATATGAATGGACTCGCTATGGCCAGGAAGATAATGAGACAGGGGTACTTCTGGATGACTATGCAGGCTGATTGTATGAGGAAAGTGAGGAGATGTCATGAGTGCTAGATCTACGCTGATATCAGTCATCTACCCCCACTAGAGCTACAGAATCTAGCCTCTCCTTGGCCATTTTCCACATGGGAGATAGATATTATTGGAGAAATTCATCCTGCTGCATCTAATAGGTACCAGTTCATAGTCGTGGTAGTTTATTACTTTTCAAAATGGGTAGAAGCAGAATCCTTCACTAATGTAACAGCTAAGCAGATTATCAAGTTCATCTGGAAGAACAACTTCACTATATATGGAATTCCCCACCATGTAGTGACTGACAACGGAGTGTAGTTTCAAGGGGCAACAGCTGAATTACTTGCAGAACACGACATCGAACATCATAAGTCTTCTCCATATAGGCCCCAAGCTAATGGTGCAATGGAAGTACCTAATAAGTCAATAAAAAAGATCCTATCAAAGATGGTAACCATCTACAGAGATTAGGTTGATAAACTGCCGTATGCTCTTTGGGGTTATAGAACCAGTGTTAGAACACCAACAGGAGAAACTCCCTATGCCTTTGTGTATGGTATGGAAGCAGTATTACCAGTAGAAATAGAGCTCAAGTCACTCAAAGTCACTTTAGAAGCTCAGTTACCAGAGACTGAATGGACTCAAGCTAGATACGAGTAGTTAGTAATGCTAGATAAGAAGCGACTGAAAGCATTGGATCATTTGCAGATGTACCAACACAGAATGGCTAAGGCTATAATCAGAATGTGAAATGCCTTAGGCGGTAGTTAAAAGCAGGAGATTTGGTTTTGAAACAATTAAGACCTTCAAATGTTGATGCTCGAGGGAAGTTCAGACCAAATTGAGAAGGGCCTTATGTTATGAAGAAAGTGCTATCAAAAGGGGGTGTTAGCATTATGGACATGGATGGAAATGAATTCACGAATCCTGTCAACCAAGACCACTTAAAGCTTTATCATGTTTAAAAAAAAAAGGAGTCTGCTAGGTTGAAAACTAAAAAAGAGCAGCCTAGACAAAAATTAAGAAACGAGAGAAAATGATCAGTCGGAAAATCTGGAAGGGATGACTGATAACGGGTTCTGGTTCTATGTGGAGTGTACACCATTTTATGAACCAATCTTTATAAATGTACTCATTTTGATTTTATCAATAAAGTGAAATGTTTGTTTAAATATATTTGCATGGTTATGTCAAATGAATAAAAAAAGTTATCTTGCTTAAACATCCATTTAAAGAAAGCACTTTGCATTTAACCGGTTAAACATATCATGTTATTTAACAATGAAAATGTACCAAATACATACAATCTAAAATCTTTTGTTGTCCTCCAAATCTAATTCATCTTTTCAAAGAGCAACATTGGTTGTCCAAGAACTTAACTATTGAAGAGATCAAGCCCGAAGTCGACTTTGATGGGAAAACAAACCTGATGATCAGAAATAGACCTAACCAATACATGGGAGAATTATTGATGGAATTCCTGGATGGAAAATCAGTGCCAGCCTTTGATTTCGTATACCTTCTTATTGACTGCAAAAGTGGATAAAGGTCTGCACTATAGCCTATGCTAGGCTTCTAAGAAAAGAGGACCTGGCAAGGCACTTTGAAAGGTCAATATTTTAGTATGAAAGGGATAATCACTTACCCGCAACATTTAACCCAGCAAAAGGTGGTACAAGGGTTTCAGTTGAGCAAAAGGTGATAGGGAGAAGGTGGAGATCGTCATTTGTTCCTGTGAAAGATTTGAACTTTCCTGTCGTCAAACTCAAAGTAATTCCCCTTTTCCTCTATACATTCTCTTTTGCCTTCAACAACCTTTCTCTTTTGTTCATATGTAAGGCACAACATTGTTTGGTGAATTACTCCTTTCATCTTCTCTCTTGAACTGATTCTGTAAAACCTCATTTTCTACCATCAATGGCTTCTAACAAGAAATTGAACCACAATGCTGCTCCATATAGCATTTTTCCGCATCATTTCATCACCAGAAGGATGATGGAGCAGGTGATCATGGTGCCATTTCAATCAGTCTTCGTTTGTCATTAACTTGTACCAAATTGGGGATACCCTCTTGATCCCGTGCCATTTCTCTTAAATCTTAACTTCTAGACTGATATGTTATACTCTTAGATTATGGGAAGGGTTTTGATTTCATAGTAGAGAAAGGATTTGAATGTAAGCTTGCTTCAAATGAGCTAAAGAACACCTTGTGAAAAAAAAGAAAAAAAAAAAAAGAAAAGAAGCTTGCTGAGCTGAAAACCCACATTGGACAGCTCAGGAAAAATTTAGAGCACTTCCAGATTCACAATTCCTAGGGGCAGAAAGGCAAAACCCTTCTGACATTCCCCAGCAGGAGCCTTTACAGTATCCTCCAGCAAGATCCTTTGCATTATTCCCTAATGGAGTCTTTACAAAGGATATCACAACCTTCTCCCCAGCAGTCATCATATTTTCCTCAACAATCATCACATATCCTCAACAAAAATACAAGAATTGTATTACGCAACGAATACACTCTCTCTGGCTACGATCAATCAGAGGCATGGTGTACTTTCCCGAGCCAGTGATAAGACACAACTTCCCCAGTGGAGCAGGAAATATCAAACTCGAACAAACAATGAGAAATGCATCCTTTAGGATCCACATGCATATGCATCATCATGCATATATACATAACATACATGGGGCATTCATCCCCAGCTAGTCTTCATTCTTGATCGAAGGGGAAAAAATTTTGGTTCAAAATCTCTCGATAAAGGAATAAAGACTCACCATTTCAAATGCAAGGAACTCATCATCGCCGGCTCGGATACAGATAGATCTGGCACAGGCTCAACCTCGGATAACATAGACCCGGTGTCAGGTCCAGATCAGCTTCATCTTAGAAATTCAGCAGATCCACCTTGGGTAACATAGACCCGGTATCAGGTTCAGATTGGCTTCATCTCAGAAATTCAGCAGATCCATCTCGGATAACATAGACCCGGTGTCAGGTCCAAATCAGCTTCATCTCAGAAATTCAGCAGATCCACCTCGGGTAACATAGACCCGGTGTCAGGTTCAGATCGGCTCTGTCTCATAACTTTAGCAGATCCATCTCGGGTAACATAGACCCGGTGTCAGGTTCAGATCGGCTTCATCTCAAAAATTCAGCAGATCCAGCTCGGGTAACATAGACCTAGTGTCAGGTTCAGATCGGCTCCACCTCAGAAATTTAGCAGATCCGCCTCGGGTAACATAGACCCGGTGTCAGGTCCAGATCGGCTTCACCTTAGAACTTTAGCAGATCCACCACGGGTAATATAGACCCAGTGTCAGGCCCAGATCAGCTTCACCTTATGTCGTGTAGACCCGGTATCGGTTCAACTTGTCCAATCAACTCAGATCATCATCACGATAATGAGACTTCAACAAGTCAGCTGTGCGTTTCTTTTCTTGTGTGCATGATGCTTCAATTCGCGTTCTCAAATTCATCACCATAGGTATTTTTAAACCTGACATTAGGTATCAAATTTGAACACGCGAGGGGTAGCTGTATGTGCTGGAATTTTCCAGACTTAAAAAAAAACCCCCGAGTCACACGATTGTAAATACAGTCGTACGACTGTAGGATCACAGCATGTGTAGCAGCCCATACCGCGAGAGAAGAAAAAGCAAGCTTGAAGGAAGGGGCATTAAATGCTCCTGCAGCAGAAGAAAACGAAGAAAAAGGGGTTTGCTATAAAAGGGAGAAGAAAAAGGGAGAAAAGAGGACAGACAATTGGGATTGAGGAGAGAAATTGAGAAGAAAAAAAATCAACCAAAGCACCATTTTCTTCTACTCTTTTTCTTTTAATTCTAGTGTTGTGAAGCTTAAAAACAGGATTAAAATCGTAGGTTAAAAACTTGACACATCAAACGTAATCAATTCCAGACCCTAAACTCGCTCAAATCCGTGACACTTGGAATCTTTGGACATTATTTTTGTACCTTGACATATAAAGGGAAAAGGAGCAATCCAGAGCCAATTTAAGGCATTTCTAGCGGTCAAATCGATAGTGGATTAGCGCTACAAGGATAAATACACTTAAAACTAGTGTTTTGCTTCATCTTTTGTGTATTTTGGTTTGGTTTCGTGCATAAAATCATTTTTTTTTCTGCTTTTGCGGTTTCTGGGTAGCAAGAACAATCGTACGACTCTTCTTGTGGCTATGAACCGTCACACAACTATAATTACAGTCGTGCTACCGTAGCTATAGTCGTACGACTGTATTCAAACTCCCACTGTTATTTCCTTTCATTAAAATAATTTTGGCGATTTTCTGCAAATGGGTGAATTACAGTCGCATGACCATAGTTACAGTCATGCAACTATGGTTATAGTCACACGACTGTAATTACAGCTGGATGACTGTAATTTTTGTCCAGAAGCAGAAAATCCATAAAAACCCATAAAAATAATAAAAATTCAGAAAAATCAGAAAATCATCAAAAATGAATTTATCTCATGCATCCATGACCTTAGATTTAATGTTTGAAGTTATTGCACTTAGAACAGGACAACGATGGAAATCCAAATCCCCCAAAACCGACCCACCTTTGCATGCTAAATGAACTTAAACTAGAAAAAGAAAATATTTTCAAAAATGTATTTCTCATAAAAATCTACTGGGCGTTTCAAAACCGTTTTCCAAGTCTAGTCGGGCGAACTAGTCGAGTTCACCCGACTATCCCCCTAAATGCATGCCCCCGAATTCCTTAAAATCTCATTCTGTTTTGTTTAAGTCTTATGTGTGTTTATAATTAAATTGTGCTAACCATCTGTTTTGCAGCTTTTAATTTTTATTTCTTATGTAATTTATAGATTATCTTGTATTCTAGGCAATTGTAAATTTTTTAGATCCTCGTGTATATTAGGCGCTTGTAATGTGAGAACGAGAGTTTTTTTTCTTTCTTTTTATTCGATCTGGTTGTATAAATTGCCTTTATTTTTATTCTTTTGAACTGTCTGGATGTATAATTTATTTATTCTACAATTTATTCCATTTTTTTCGTATGAGCGTGGGTTAAGTAAATATAAAACAAAATCGGATAGAAAAAGATAATAAAGCGAATAAAATATGGTAATATAAACTATAAAGTGAATGCAAGCTAGAGGTTGAATAGGTAAGTTGCTCGGACTCTAAATCTCTGGATTAGGTACGGTAGTCTACTCCCGGTAAGGAGCTGTACCGGAATTTCCCTGATGAGCTGAACCGGGTGGCAATTCTGTCACTGATCTTAAAATTTAGATTTCGAGGTTTTTTTTAAGTCAATTAAATGGGAAAGGGTTTTCTATAAAATATATTTCCAAAATAAAATCAATGGTTTTCTAAAATAAGATAATCAAAATTCGTTTTCCAAAAACCCCAACACACATTTTCCAAATTTTTCCTTTTTCCCGGTTCATTTAGCCGCGTTGCGTTCCACTTTCAAGTCGTCCGCTCACAAGGTGAAGTATAAGAAAATTTCAAAGAAGAAAAGAGGCTGGAAGTGTTGGTTTTGTTGGTTGAATTGATTGGGGGTTGCAAGTATTCTTCTAACTACTCATAACATTCTCTATCTTTTTCAGCACCTTTCCACAACTTTAGGAGTAAGTGAGAACATGTGATTAGGTTGTTAGACCAACTGAAAAATCAGTTATGAATCTGCCAGGTTTCTCATATGTACAAAGTGTGAAGTGTTTTGTAATATTCGCTATCAATACAAATGCGTTTGGAGCAAATAAAATGTTCCTAAACTCGTGAGTTATCAAGAAAACAATAATCTGATCGAAAAGACAAGAGACCACCATTTGCTATCTCGAAAAAGTAGAAAAACGAAACAGTTCGTGGAGGTGGAAGACAGAACTTTGTAAAACTAATTTCCTAATTCTTCTCTTTCAAATTCTCTTCCAATTTTCTAATATTCTTTTAATTGATTTGGAAGAATAAAACTCCTAAATTAATTATTTCTAAATTCTATAAATAATTAAAATAAAAATTTATTTTACCCCACCCCATATATATGTGGTGTTAAATGCTAAAAACTAGTATTATGAATGATAATGATAACCACAACGAAATCATGTTTCCCTGGAGAGATGCTGTTACGTGAACTAATAAAATAAGCAATCATAATCATGGCATTTACTTTGTAAAGAAAATTATCTATATACTAATCTACAGCACAAAAAGCATAAATCATGATGATTTCTAAGCTTCCAAATTTATTTTTAGAATAGAATATATATAGTCAAATCTATCAAAGTCACTTTTATTTTATTTGTCGTGGTTGGGATATTAGAATTATCAGCATGCAACCACAAACTGATAATCCTAATTAATGGATTAAATCACTTTGCTGCGTCATTGCTCCCACCCAAACTTTATCGCTTTCGGCTAAAACAAGATGGACCATTACATATCCACGTGCCTATGCATACGTATATTGTTCATGATTTTTACAAATGCCAAATTAATTATATATATTTATCTACTCAAGTTAAATGCTAGGATTATAATATATATATATATGCGCTCAAAAAAAAGGGTTTTAGAATTTGTGACATGAGAATATTTATTCAGTAATTTGTGTAAAAAATATAATTTTTTTTAATGTTATATTCTATGATGTACGAACACCTTAAAAAATTAATGTGTCCAGTGTTCTATACGTTTCTAACACTGATACTGACTAATACTCAGCTAGAAATATTGTGCAGAACTTGTCAATAATTTTCAAATGTTGGACACTTATATGTACTTGTTTCTTAGGCATATCAGACGCTTTTTTCTCCTACTTTGAATTTCTTTAGGAAAAATTCAAATACTATTCTATATTGAATTCTAGGCAAGTTCTTTCTAATTCTAAATTCTACACTATACCCATAATTCCAATCTTATTTCCAATATTTTTATTTCATTATATTATATTGTTGGTTTTTTATATTTATGTTTAGTATAATACCTATTTTTATAATTTTAATATTTATAAATGTACCCCCATGTTTTTAATATTTAAATGTACTTCCACGTATTGTGTTCTATAATTTTTTTTTTTTTTTTTTTAGAAATGTTGTTTTTCATGTCAATACCTGTGTCTATATTCATATCTGTGTGCAATATAAGTTGTATCACCTTACCTATTACCAATAAATTATGTTTACCTTCTCAACAGTGAATGTAGGCAAAATATAATCAAATGACATATATCTCTTTATATCGTGATTACATGGTTAAACTTTTTTAAACAATTAGCTAACGGTTTTTATTAGCAATGTATCATACACGCTATTTTAAAAATAAATAAATGATGAACTTACATTTCTAATTATGCACAGTCACAATACATGCATATCAAAACTGTCAATCAAGAGTCATATTTAACGACAAGTGAAAGCATAGGGTTAAAATATATAGAAGAAAGTAGAGGTGTATTACATACATAAATAATTTTTTTTATTGGGACATATATAAATAATTTATGTGTAGTCAGATATACCAAATTATCCACATTAAAATAGAATACATATTCAATTTCAAAAATTTAACCAATATTGCTTCTTCTTTTTTTCCCAAATATTTAAGTATAAACAGAACAATTCTCTAAGACTCACTAATTGAGACATGATTATTAAATGGGCGCATGGAACAATAATAATTTTTCTTAATAATAAGAAATTTAAAAAAATAAGCAAGTGGAATTTGACTAGGTAGCTATGGATATATATGGTTTTGCAAGAGCACATATAAAAGAAATTTTATATATATATATATATGTGTGTGTGTGTGTATAGTTATAACGAATCCTGACCTAATTTAATAAAAATTGACAGCCACAACCTAAAATGTAATCATTTTCATAGTTCCACGTGGTTTATGAAATAAAACGTGATAAGATCTCATATCTGATTTTGATTATAAACTTAATTATGACATTGCTTTTTGAAATAAATTTCTTTTTCAGGACCTCTATATCTAATTAAATAGTGAAATGGTTATGTCATAGTAGGTGCGTAAAAATTTGAAAGAATCTATTGAAAATTATGACGATCATTTCACACATTCCACTTTTAATTTTTATATATTGAACTCCTCACCGCTTATGTTTTTCATTTTTGTTACCGAGGATCCGTTTATTTCTATTTTTCTCCTTATCTTTTATGGTGTTTTTTTAGGAGGGTTTTTTCAATGAAAAATCTATCATCGACATTTTTTCTAGTTTATTTTCTGAATCGGCTCCTTCAATGATAAATTTATTCTGGCAAATTACAAATTTGATAATTTTTTCAATGGATTAATTATCATTAGTTATTACTAAAAAATTTTAGGATATTTAAACTCTAGGGATTCGGATCAGTGATTTTTATTCAGAATTTAAAACATCATCATTTTACACATTCGACTTTTAATTTTTATATATTGAATTCCTCATCACTTATGTTTTTCATTTTTACTATGGAGGAGCGGTTATTTCTATTTTTCTCCTTATCTTTTATGGTGTTTTTTTTTTTTTCAATGAAAAATCTATCCTCGATATTTTTTCTAGTTTATTTTCTAAATCGGCTCCTTCAATGATAAATTTACTCTGGCAGATTACAAATTTAATAATTTTTTCAATGGGTTAATTGTCATTAATTATTACTAAAAAATTTTAGGATATTTAAACCCTCTATCATTTTTATTTAGAATTTAAAAGATTCATCCACATCAGTTAAACTATAGGGTGATATAGAAAATGTGAAATTTTTATGAGTGTGGATCTTCGATAAAGATGATAGAGTTTGATAAAATGTAGAATACAATGTTATTATGTTTTTATTAGGTTTATTTTATATATTTTTTCTAGCTCATGTGGCAAGTTTTCTTTCACTAGTACGATGAATTTTGTTTGTTTGTTGTTATGTTTTTTTCAATATTTATGAGAGATTTTGTTGAATTTTTCTAGTTATATTACTGAAAAATAAACCTTAATGCATTCTATAGATTTGAAATATACAAAGTCTCTTATTATATATATATATATATTTGATGCGTAGTGCAATATATCCAATATTCATCAATGATGAAAATACATGTGGATTAGGTGAGAAAAAAATAAATAAATAATAAATAGTTGAATTGAAATATATAAGATGATTGTAAAATATATTTATAAAAACTAATTCATAGGGTTCAAAATATTTGAATCCTTATTTAAATTGTGAAAAGTTAAGTGCCTATATTCTTCAATGTTATCATAACCGTACCGGACATCAAACCGGTGAAACTACTGGTACGTGGTACAACCGGTTCAACCGGGTAATACCGGTGGTTATACCGGATTATTATTTTTTAAAAAAAATATTATTTAAAAAATAAATAAGCTTATAAATTCATCAAACACAAGTTTCAAATATTAAATAAATAAGCTTATAAATTCATCAAACACAAGTTTCAAATATTTAATACTCAAAATAATTTCATGAAATATCATAAAACTTCATCAATTTTAAATTTTAATGATAATTGATTTAAATTTTAAAATTTGAAAAATTTTGGTTTGAAACCAAACCGAACCAGAACCAAACAAAACTAATTCAGTTTGGTTCAAATCAAACCGAATATATATTGGTTTGATTTTGGTTTTTATAATTTTATATGTTTATTTTTTGGTTCGGTTTAAAACTTCATCAATTTTAAATTTTAATGATAATTGATTTAAATTTTAAAATTTGAAAAATTTTGGTTTGAAACCAAACCGAACCAGAACCAAACAAAACTAGTTCAGTTTGGTTCAAGTCAAACCGAATGTATATTGGTTTGATTTTGGTTTTTATAATTTTATATGTTTTTTTTATTCGGTTCGGTTCGGTTCAAACAGAACCGAACCGTCGAACCGAACCGAATCAAAACCAAAGATAGAAAATGGTCAAAACCGGTTTGTGATCGGTTCGCCGGTTTACTGGTTTTTAATCGGTCAAACCGGTCATCTCCGGTTTTTTATTAAACCGTTCATTTTAATCAAACTGACCGGACCTATGACCAGTTCGCAGTAAAACCGGTCGAAACGGCCGGTCCGATTCGGTTTTCACAACATTGATATTCTTTCGTCTATGAGGAGCAGAAGAGAATTTCCTACATATTAATTATTGCAAATAGCCAAATACTATAGGTTGTACTTGGTAGTGGGTACAAAAGTTGACTTAACCCCACTCACAGTATTTTTATTTTTAATTTACAGACCAAAACCGAAATCTATACTTGTATAAATAATAGTTTACTCATTTAAAATTACCTATTTGATAAGAACTTAAATTGGGTGTTTTGCTTTTAGCTCTGCAGGGGGTGCGACAACCCGAAATAGCCGGTTAGCTTCAAAATCACCGTATATCATGGGTTTCCCGCTAATTTTGCAGGTTTTTCAACCAACGGACAAAATTAAGTAACGTTTTTTACATTTTTAGAAAAAAAAAAAAAAACATGAAAAACTCCTTTTTCCTCCTCTTCTCTGCCCTCCCTTTGTAAACTTTATTTTTTATTACTTTCCTTGGGAATTCTGTTCCTTGCCGACACTTTCTTCTTTCAATTTCTGTCTGCAAATCTTTTTCATTTTTTGTTTTTTTCTTTCTACAATTTTCTGATAGAATACAACCAATTTTGCTGATGAACTTAAATTGTACTATCCCCACCTAATTAGAGTTTTTTTTTTTCTAATTCCTTTTAATTGCTTTTATACTCTTCAAATTAGTTGCATTAGGTAGGGTGGTGGATATATTTGGTGGCCATTTCTTTTTAATTTCCTTTCTGGGATTGAATGGCAAATGGCTACAAATTTAGGTACCATTTTTCTATTCTTTATTTTTTCGTATTATTCTCCCATTTCTTATTCAAATGGAATCTGTTAATTGCTTGCATTTATATTTAATCACAAGTAGTGATTAATTAATACTCCTTTTAATGCAGGGCTTGAAATGATGATATCAAGAAATAGGAATTCTCTTATTGAGAATAATAAATTTGCAGAATTTATGCAAATTAGGAAAAAAATAGAATTTTTAGATGTTATAATATTGGGAAAGTGATCAATCAAAAAAACTGTAATTCAAAAATTCAGGGGAAGGAATGATGCCAACTGAGAGAAGGAATGTCTTAGTTGGCATAAGAATGGATAACCATGGCAGAGAACTGTTAAGTTGGGCTCTTGTTAAGGTTGCTGAACCTGGAGATTGTGTTATTGCTGTTCATGTTTGTGGGAATTCCAGTAACATCTCTTTACATCTCATTATAATTTAATTTCTTACTTGTAAATTAAATCATTAGTTGTTAATATTTGTTGCTGATATAAAATATGCAGAAGCTGCTTCGGATAGGAGGCCACTGTTAGATAGCTATTTAGAAGTATATGGTGGACTATGTTCCCTAAAGAAGGTTTGTAATCACAAACATTTCATGTTCATTAATGGAGGAATTAAAGGAAGCATTATTTTGTTGTGTCCGGGTTTCAGGTAGACCTTATCGGTAGGGTCTGCACAGGAAGTTCGAGTCAGAGGATTCTGGTTAGTGAGGCAAAAAGCTATGGCGCTGTGGCTTTAGTTGTAGGGATCAGCAGGCAAAGGTAGAGATTGATGAATTGCTGCTGCAATTTTGGTTTGTTTAAGGCTTGTTTTTGTTTTGGTCTAATTCATCTAAGCAGAGACTATTCGCAGGAGTACTAGGAATTGTACGGCCGGATATTGTGCTAAACAACTGCCTTCAACTACTAATGTTTTGGGTATTCACAATGGAAAAATTGTGTTTGGAAGGTGTAACAGCAATCAACTAACAGGTTTCCTAATTTTGTGCCATTTAAAGAATAAAAAATTTGGGTATATGATCTTATTACAAAGACATAAGTAGGTGTTTTCTTGAATCATGTTAGGCCCTGGTGGAGATCCAAGACCAAGTTTGAATCTGCTTTATTGTACTTTACCATACGAATCCCAGTCTGAATTTGGAGATTCTGATAGACCTAGTTTTGATGTGGTAACAAGAACTGAGAGTGGACACTCGCAAGACGACGATGCGATCCTCGCAAATAAAAGCAAGGAGAAACCAAATTCAGCAGATGTTTTAGATCAAAGGCCTGGCTGGCCACTTCTTACAAGGGCAACTTCAGCAGATCCGCTGACTCTGCAGGCCAGAGAATTGTCTGTTGTGCAATGGGCAATGAACTTGCCGAACCGTTCCACACATAAAACTCAAAAAATAGGGAGAAATGAACTTCTCAATTCGAGCAATGGGGTTGACAATTATTCACAATGTGGACTGCAAAATGCCTTTGAGATTCTGCTGAAAACAAACTCTTCTAGTTGCAAGTGGTTCAATTATGAGGTTCTGAAAACTGCAACATCAAAATTTAGTTCAGGTATTAGTTAATTTATTGTGAATGAATGATCTAAGTTTCGTTATTTGAAGCAGATTCACTTAAACGAATCCTGATTTTTCGTTGCAGCAAACTTGATTGGGGAAGGAGAATGTAGCAGTGTGTACAAAGGGACTCTTCCTGATGGAAAATTGGTGGCGGTAAAGATTCAAAATTCATCACAAGAAACATGGAATCAGTTTTCTGAAGAAGTTGAAATCATTTCCTCATTAGACCACAATAACATAATTCGTCTCAAAGGAGTTTGCATCAAAGATTCTAATGTCATTTCCGTTTATGATTTCTTCAGCAGAGGAAGTTTAGAGTCAAATCTACATGGTAAGACCTTCAATATCGTCCACTCTACTTGTTGAAAAATGACTCATCTAATAAAATTCATATCAAATTCTTAAGGCAAGAAAGGCAAAATATCTCCAGTTCCATGGAAACTGCGGTATGATATTGCTATAAAAATCGCGGAAGCCTTGAATTACCTGCACAGCAAATGCTCTCGTCCAGTTATTCACAGAGATATCAAATCTTCTAACATTCTTCTTACACATGAATTTGAACCTCAGGTAACAGAATAACTTAATTCTTTTACACAAATTATCAGATTAGTTAACTAGTTGTTATTGTGGTGTATAGTTATGTGATTTTGGACTGGCGATATGGAGACCGACAAGTTCATCATATACGGTAAAAGGAGATGTAGCAGGGACATTTGGTTATTTTGCTCCTGAATATTTCATGTATGGTAAAGTCAGCGACAAGATCGATGTCTATGCTTTCGGTGTTGTATTGCTTGAATTATTGTCCGGAAAACAACCAATCGCCTCCGATATTCCCAAAGGCAAAGGGAGTTTGGTCATGTGGGTAAGAGTTTTCCACAAAAGTAACTTATGTTTCATATTTATTTTATATGTGTCACGTGTCATTCTGTCATTCAGGACTAATTTGATCAGAATGTTTAGATGGAAGAAATTAATAACCGCGGTTCATTTTTAGATACATTGAATTGACCCTTTGATCCAATCAATTCATAGACTGATAAATGTGTATATGTTATTCAGGCAAATTCAGTACTAGAATCAGGAAATATAAAAGACATTCTAGATCCAAATCTAGACAAAAACATGGATGAGGGACAAATGATAAGAATGATAGTAGCAGCAAAACTCTGCATTACAAGATCAGCTAAGCTACGGCCTAAAATGAGTGAGGTAAATAAAGTCGCAGCCTTTTTGGTGCAGCAGGAGATCGACTGAGTATTTTTTTTTTTTTTTTTTTTGAGTTATTTAATTTGGTTAATTTGGGCAGATACTGAAGCTGCTAAGAGGAGAAAAAGATAGAGAGATGTGGGTAAATGTTGGAAACAAGGAAGATGATAATGATGAAGAGGAAGAGGAAGAGGAAGAAGCTTAT
The DNA here is from genome assembly GCA_039660915.1 of Euphorbia tirucalli. NCBI lineage: Eukaryota > Viridiplantae > Streptophyta > Magnoliopsida > Malpighiales > Euphorbiaceae > Euphorbia > Euphorbia tirucalli. The sequence continues at coordinate 24,207,011 of CM077639.1, forward strand.
TATTCACCTACAGAAGCAGATAATAACTCACACATTAATGTTACAAAAATGGAGAATACGGATGATGATTCCATATCATACAGTAGCTCAGAGCAAGGAAATATTGTGGGAATTGAAGAATACATGAAGGCAAGGTGGAGCCGATCTTCAAGCTTCAATTAGTTATCTATATATAGTATAGTACAGTATAAGAGAGATTTGCAATGTTGTCCCCCCAATTCCATGGTGAGGGGTTTTTATAGTTTTTGTAGTTGAAGATTTAGTTAAAGGGTGAACGAATTAAGGTCCATGCTTCCCTGCAACACAAATTTTATGTACATTTGTACAGTTTTTTTTTTTGGTAATAAAAAGGCCAATGACCAACCAACCGAAATTGACAGAACAAAGTAAATCAGAAATTACAGACTATCAATATTCAGCAGGTGTACAAGATTTCTTTCCAATCATTAGTAGTTTCACTGTTGCAGTGAGCCAACCAATCATAACCCAACATGTTAAAAATTTGTGTCGGGAAGCACAGAGATTTTTTTATTAGCAGAGATTAAGTCAACTACTACTTGAAGACTAATCTGTAGGCTAGTTTGAGCCCACCTAATGCACTCCATAACTCGGCATCTAAAGGAGAAGGCTTGTTTTGCTTTGAAACAAGATGGATCATCGGGCCAATCACTAATTTGTCAACGGATTCTTTTCTTCTTCGGATTGAAAAAATTATACAATGGATCCGGTCCACATATACCTTTCTAATCAAATACTAACAACACTTAAGCAATATGAATGTTACGAAAGTAAAAAACTTATTGGAAAAATAAAAAACATTTATGAGTTAGTTTTTCATTAGAGAAATCCATATGAACCGGATCCGGCGTAAAATTTCTCGCTAGGTTATTTTGGTTAGTAATAACTAGTAAGGGTATTTAATATTCCAATACTGAGTCTAATAAGCCAAAAATTCATGTTTTATTCAACACTATACTTCTTTCCTTTCACATTTATGCTTAATTACCAGAATATTGAGGTGAAAATGTATCTCCTCTTCTTGTTTGTAATGGTTTTAAACTAATTAATGACTTCATAAAAAAAAAAAAGTAATTAATGATATTATGAGGTTCGATATAAGAAAAATAATTAATTTGATTACTGAAATTTGATTATATTGGTTGAAAATCAAGTTTGGATATTAGTGTAATTATTGAATTTCATATTTTGAGTCAAATTAATTAGTCCAACGTAAAACATGTCAGCATAAGGTATTGACATGTGTTACAAACCCACCAATTATGTAGTAATTGGTATCATTTTGGACAAAATTTGACTCAAAGGCTAAGTCGAATGTTCAACCAAACTTAATTTTGCATTAACTCTATGTTTAATTTAGGGGTTATCATGGTAAGATAAGGTAAATATATGTATATATATATATATATTTGTTTTGAGGTGTAAATAAAAGATAGGATAGCTCATGTGAATTTTTTTAAGACTCCAAATCAGAATTTTCATGGTACAATATGTTGTTGTTACCAAATTACCTTTGGTTTTTTTATTTCAATTATTTCCACGTGTTTCTAAGCTTTATAATTATAATTTTCACATATTTTATATTTAAACTATGGGTTTAACTTACAATAAATCCAAACACAATATGATATTTCATAAATCATTATTATCTTACCATACTTTATTAACTCCTAAACTAAACAAAGTATAAATTAACCACATAAGCTAATTTTAAAAATTAAATTGACCATTTATTTGTTGCTATAAATAGAAAATATTGAAGAATTGTTTGACTGTCTGACACGTGTCTTTCAATTAAACAACATTCACATAAAAATACGGGCTGATTTTTTAAATTGGTCCAATTTTTTAATTAAAGTATACGTGTCATGGGTTTATTAGTTTGTTTTTATGATGTAGTGTTCTAGTGAGCAATTATAACCGATCCAATGGAGTTAAATTTCGAATTCCATTTTTACTATTTGACGCTAAATATTTAAAGGTTGAGACGAGGGTATTTTTATACCTTTTTCACTGTCATATAAATTTTTTAAGATCCTTTAATATAAATTGAAAAAGTACATGAAATTAGAGATAACGGCTCATAATAATGTTGTTTGGACAAAAAAAAAAAAAAAAAAAAACCCAGGTTTAATGTTTGGTTAGGGAAAAAATCCTTGTTTGGGGTTCGTTTAACCGACCAATTTCGGAAGCATTGGTTCCGAAATTTGGTTGAACCATTTTCGGAACCAGTGCTTCTGAAAACAGTATATTTTTTTATTAATTCCACGTCTGTTTTCGGAATTTTGGTTTTCGAAAACAGCCTTTCTGTCAGGCGCTGGAAAAGCGCTTGACAAAAGTCTGTTTTCGGAAACCAGAGTTCCGAAAACAGATATATATATATATATATATATATATATATATATATATATATATATATATATATATATATATAATTAAAGGTGTGGAAATCCCCACTGTTGGGGGATTCCCACGCGTTAATGCAGATGCATGCAGTCTTTGACTGCATACCACAACTTTAAAATTTTTTTTTTCTTAAAAAAAAAACCAAAAACTTCAGAGGCCTCTATATTTACGGAGGCTGGTAGATGTGCATATCCATTTCTCATATACATGAACTCAAATTTTATAGCTGGAACTCTTGAAGTGTATAAGGTAATATTATGTTTCCCGGTGTTCCTATTTATTTTCTTTCCAAACAAATCATGTTTCACAATTGCCTACAAGTTTAAGAACTACTCTACTTAATTTTAAAAAAAAAAAGTTTATTAATTGTTATAGTTGGTTATAAGAGCATTCAGACACGAAAACTGATTAATCATAATAAAATGCAAAATGAATTTTTTTTTTTTTTTAAAAAAAAACACATCTCTTTATTTAAAAATAAGCAAAACATATTCTATCTCACTTTCATTTTAAACCAAGTCTTCAAGTTTAGTATATATGTAAATTCATATAAACTTTACTAATTAAATACATTGTGCCTATATTTTTAATTAAATAACTTGTTTTATTCGATCTAGGTATGTCATCTAATGAATGTATGCAAAATATTACAGTAGTTGTTATGGTACGAAAGAAAAATGAAGTGGCAGAATAATGCCAAAAACATCAATTTATCTATGGATGCTTATGGTCTAAATTTAGAACAAATTTGAATGTTTCTACATCTTTCCTCTTTCTTATCTAGCATTTATTAAGAATGGTTCTGTTAATTCTAATTAATTATGTTCTATGTGTTATCGGTTTCTAATTAAGTCATTTAATTTAATTTTGTCACAGAAAATCCAATACTCCTTTTTTTTTCTTTTTTTTTGGTATGTCTGGTGTTAATTTTATTTTTACTCACAACGTTACACAATCAATTTTTTTTTTTTTAAAAAAAAACCATAGATTATTAAGAATTATTATATTATATGGCTAATTAATTTACTAATTTCAATTGGATGAATACAAAATTTTAAATTATATGTTTGAGTCTTTAAATTAATTGTCTTAAGTCGGTTAATGTGTGAACAGAGTTGATTGAATTATGGTCTAAGTGGTTAAAAATTTAAGAAGTAAACTTATTTCCAAAGAGCTTGGGATTTAAGTTGTAAATTAATTAATTAATGTGCATTTGTATTGTTTAAATTAAGCGCTTTTTTTTTTGTATGTAACTTATAAATTGTGAAAACAATACTTACTCCGAGGAGGCTCCGGTACCCCGAATTCTCTATGAAGAAAATAGAAAACTTGAAAGCAATTAGGATAAGAAGGGGTATAAACTTATTAGACTACTTGCTAAAAATGAACGAAAAAATACAAGACATAATAATATCAGGCTATAAATTCGATATGCGAAGAAGTGAAAAAATGACACTGTTAAGAAATGGTTTATCCTGACATTATAAACACTATTTTGATGAGATTAACGAACAATCACCTATAGAATATGATGATATGGTGAAAATGTTAATTAAGATGGAAAGTGAATGTATGAGTTTACCTCAGGAATTTGTTGCCAAAGTTTTAGAAACTCTGCCAATATGTCAAGAAGACTATTGTAATATAGTGAACGCTAGGAATGGTTTCAAATTCAAGTTTAAGAAAAGTCTATATTAGTAGTTTAATTTTATGATTTTATAACTTAAGTGGTATTTTGTAGTTTAGTGTTATAATGTAATTTAATGTTATTATGTAATTTGATATTACCATCATCTAATTTAGTGTTACTATTTTGTTAAAGTCCTTAAATTATATAGAATATAAGTGAAAGTTAGAGTTGTAACAATCGTTGATTAATATACAATTCTATACTATTGTGGTATTAATAATAACAGTCAATCGAAAAAAAGAAACACAAAAGAAATGAAAAAAATTTATTACATATATACCATGATTATTAAAATTAATAAATATATTTTAAAATAATGATTATCATATGTTAATGTTTGTTGAAGATATATAAATGCTTGAGAAATATTTTTATATTTATTTAAATCATACATAATATTTCTCATTGACTATATATAAATCGTACATACATATATTTATAAATATATTTATGTTTACATTTTATTTTTATATTCATTTACAATATTTGTTTAAACTTAATATTCATCATTGCATTGCATGTATGATAATATATATATATATATATATATATATATATATATATGAATTAATATTTATTTTATGTCATTTGATGTAGCTTGATACTGGATAGCTCTTAATCGAAGACAATAGAAATTAAAGGTTATTGACAGAGCTCATTTGAGGTTAGTAAAGTACAATTATATATATATATATATTACCTATTATTATTAATGAATATGAGTTGCATGGTTTTGTTGTATAATGTACTGTGGAATATGAAATATTATATCAACACGAATTAAGCAACGAAATTTAAAAAGAATATAATATTTGTTAGCATTGCATTGTAGTAATGACCTATGAATATTTAATAACCGTGGTTGATCTCTAAGAAGGACTATATAGAATTTAGTAAATGTACTAAATGTATTTCTAGATGTTGAAATTAATATCATTTTACATAATTTTGTTTAAATGTTCGTTAATAAAACCTATAAAACAATGCACTTACTTTTATTATATTATCGTTACAGTAGGAACGCAATAATATCAGAGAATGATTCATATTATGTTATACACTGGGGGGTTAGGATGTATGTAAGCGATTCTGTTTTTCAGTATGATATGTTTAGCTCATCGGCTAGGCACAAACATGTTAAAGGTTAAGAAAAACCCATCATTTGTTAAGCTTGTTGACCGGATATCCAATGAGATTGGATTTGCAATAACGGAAGGGTGATAAATATCGTGTATAAGTATCCTGTATCACCCATTTCATTCTCCCACATCATAATCTATAGTCACAATGATGTTTAAATTATCTACGAAAATTTAGCGAACTTTCCAAATTATCATACAATTGAGTTGTTCGTTGATTATAAGATTTTTGCATCTAGAGATAATGAAGCAGCAAGCGATGCGATGGTTTCAATTCCTACTTCCATGAACAACGTCTATGATTGTATCATACTGGGGTATGGACAAGGTGATTCATTGATGGGGAACTCTGATAGTCAATCCACCTTTCAGTCAATAGGGTCTTATGGTTGGCAAGAACCTGCACCATCTGTTTCTTTCCAAGGATTTAAATCGTTTTCTACTTTTGGCTCAATAGAAGGTGGATCGGTATTTCCTTCCATATGCTTTCCAACAATGACAAATGTTGGATTCGGTGAACCCGAACTATTTGATCCTTTTAACTCGGTCCCATCCATAAGAACCCCGACTGGCACATCCCACAGTCCAGTTACAGATGTTCATGATGGGTATCCAGCAATGTGAACATATGGGTCATTAAATGATCATTCTAATGTTATCGTTTCTCATATACCTTTTCACTTAATTCTGAAGGTGTGTCTATTTTACATAACGTCGAAGTTGTTGGTACTGAAAACAATAATGTAAGCAGCATATCACCGATAGAGCTTGTAGATCCCATAAGTTCCAAAGACATTACTAGAATTGCTACCCAAATTAACGGTGAATAAGAATAAGATCCTATATGTCATTATATCAATGGAACTAAGGAACCGAATGAAATTGACAATAGATTGGATGAACAATTTGTTGAAGATTATGTACAGTTCGATGTTGACAATGATGACAATGATGATGAAGGTGATAATGTAGATGGTCGACAATATGAGAGGACAAATACAGATACTACCATTGAGCAAAATGTGAGTGTTGCGGCAACGGGGATGATTGATTTGAATTTATCTCCCCCCCCCCCCATGTTGAGGAAGGCGACAATATTACCCCTATTACTCCCTTATCATCTTTTGTATTCCCAGGTCCTACATATACCACGATTGAAGAGCAGGATTATGTTCACCAATATGCAATTGATTTTGATGAAATTGACATATGGGATAGAGTATCTGAGCTAAAACGTGGATTAGTTTTTGGTGGAAAAGAGGAAGTTCAAACAGCGGTGAAGACATATTCAATGAAAAACCATGTGTCATTCAAAGTTGTTGAATCACATCCTTATAAATTAGTCGTCAGATGTAAGAACGAAGACCAAAACTGTGGTTGGTGGCTTCGTGCGCAATTCAAGAAATCCATAGGGTATTGGATGATAATTGTTTACTGCGATCCACATAAATGTGTAAATGCAAGATAATCACAAGACCATTATAATCTTGATAGTAATTTTAATTGCGAGTTCAATTTTGGGGATGGTTCAAAAAGATTCAAGATTGAACTTAGACGTGATAATTGAGCATGTGAAAATGGTCTTCCTCTTCACCATTTTTAAGAAAAAAGCATGGGGTGCTAAAAAGAAGGCATTAGAGAAGATTTATGGCAATTGGGAAGAATCATACAATATGTTGCCGCGGTATCTGAACGTATTGACCCACTACAATCAGGGGTCCGTGACTCTGTTACTCACGAATGAAACAACTGATCATTGATTTGGAATGTTTAAATGAGTGTTCTGGTCCTTCAAGCCATATAAGGAAGGATTCAAATATTGTCAACCGGTCATACAGATTGACGGAACATTCTTATATAGTAAATACCATCACACACTTTTGGTGGCAACCGTGTTGGATAGTAATAATCATATCTTTCCTATTGCTTTTTTGATTATTGAAAATGAGAACCAATCAAGTTAGGAATGGTTTAGGAGTGTATCAGGACGTTCGTGACACAACGCACTAGTTTAGGTGTTATTTTTTATCGACATGCTGGTATCCTATTTGCCATGAACAATGAAGGATCTAGTTGGAAAGAACCTATGTCATATCATCGATTTTGCCTCTACCATTTTATGAGCAACTACACTCACACCTTCCATAACAATACAATAAAAAAAAACTCTTTTATCAAGCAAGTATGAACCCTAAATTATTTCGGTAACGTCTTACTTGTTATTTATTACCAATAGTCATAATCCGGTCTCTGAATCAAGTTGTTGGAGAGTTTTCTCACTTTCTTTCCGAGTTTCTTCAACATTTTCATAGGATTTTGGGGTTAGGAATCGGTTTTTCTAGGAGAGGAAACTGAATAGAAAAGGGAAGTGGGAAAGAAAGGGGTGAAAACTACTGTACTTCGTCTATAATCGTACGACTGTAGTTGAATTTGAATACAGTAAAATAAATTGAAAATTCCCCCCCTTTTTTCCACTACAGTCGTACGATTGTCGACGAAGTATTTGTGTGCAATTTGGGGGAATTGCATTACAGGATGTGTCGAAAATGCAATTTGGAGAAATTTTCAATTTATTTTCTTTATTTATTTCCTAAACCCTACTTTATCACCAAATGCTTAATTATTCCCCACGGGAAGATATTTCAGTAATTTTGCAGGGCCAACACGTTAGTGGCTAATTTTTCTAACAATGGTCCGCCTTATTCAAGGGGCACGAAACCCGAGAAAGATCGTAAAAAATTCACTATAAGTACAATTCCACCAAATTGCATTTTCGAACATCCTGTATGCTAAGTCATACCAGTTCATTACGCTTCACAAATCTCAGTCCACCACGACTTTAAAACGGAACCCGAAATTCCGTGTCAGTTCGTTGAGTGCGCCAAGTCGCACACGGCTGTCACACCCTTTAACCAATCTCAGTCCACCATGACTATAAAACAGAACCCGAAATTCCGTGTCAGTTCATTGAGTGTGCCAAGTCGCACATGGCTGTCACACCCTTCAACCAAATCTCAGTCCACCACGACTTTAAAACGGAACCCAAAATTTCATGTCAGTCCGTTAAGTGTGCCAAGTCGCACATGGCTGTCACACCCTTCAACCAAATCTCAGTCCACGATGACTATAAAACGGAACCCGAAATTCCATGTCAGTTCATTGAGTGCGCCAAGTCGCACACGGCTATCACACCCTTCAACCAATCTCAGTCCACCACGACTATAAAACGGAATCTGAAATTCCATGTCAGTTCGTTGAGTGCGCCAAGTCGCACACGGCTGTCACACCCTTCACCAAATCTCAGTCCACCACGACTTTAAAATGGAACCTGAAATTCCGTGTCAATGCGTTGAGTGCCCCAAGTCGCATACGGCTGTCACACACTTCACAAAATCTCAGTCCACCACGACTTTAAAACGGAATCCAAAATTCCGTGTCAGTTCGTTGAGTGCGCCAAGTTGCACACGGCTGTCACATCCTTCAACCAATCTTCGTCCACCACGACTTTAAAATGGAACCCGAAATTCCGTGTCAGTCCGTTGAGTACGCCAAGTCGCATACGGCTGTCACACCCTTCACCAAATCTTAGTCCACCACGACTTTAAAATAGAACCCGAAATTCCGTGTCAGTTCGGTGAGTGCGCCAAGTCGCACACGGCTGTCACACCCTTCAACCAATTTCAGTCCACCACGACTATAAAACGGAATCCGAAATTCCATGTCAGTTCGTTGAGTGCGCCAAGTCGCACACGGCTGTCACAACCTTCAACCAATCTTAGTCCACCATGACTTTAAAACGGAACCCAAAATTCCATGTTAGTTCGTTGAGTGCGCCAAGTCGCACACGGCTGTCACACCCTTCAACCAATCTCAGTCACCACGACTATAAAACGGAACCCGAAATTCCATGTCAGTTTGTTGAGTGTGCCAAGTCGCACATGGCTGTCACACCCTTCAACCAAATCTCATTCCACCATGACTTTAAAATGGAACCCGAAATTCTGTGTTAGTCCGTTGAGTGCGCCAAGTCGCACACGGCTGTCACACCCTTCACCAAATCTCAGTCCACCACGACTTTAAAACGGAACCCGAAATTCCGTGTCAGTCCGTTGAGTGCGCCAATTCGCACACGACTGTCACACCCTTCACAAATTCAGTCCTACATGACTATAAAAGGTAACCAAAAACACATCTACCCGTATATATTCTTGATCGAAGGGGCAAAAATTTTTATTCCAAAATTATCGATCAAGGAATAAATTTGTTCACCAATTGCACACTACAAACACCATGGCACTGCATGGTAGGTCATACGCGGCTATCGGGTCTCAAAAGTCATGTTTTTGCTGGCGTCCTCCTTATGTGAAAATGATCATAGGGAACCGCTTGGCTCTGAGAGCCGTATTTCCCCGGCGTCTTTCTTATGTGAAAAGGGATCCTAAGAAACCGCCTATCTACCAAAGGTCTTATGAAATTAACCCACAAGCCACACACATGCACACTACCTTCGATCCCATGTTCTTTATCGTGTACCTAAATCCGTGCAAAGAATCGGACTTTAGCTACACGAGGGGCAGCCTGTGAACACGGAATTTTACGGGTCTAAAAAAAATAGCAGCCTTGATTATCAAGACTGTAATTACAGTCGTGAGTTTTTTGTTACAGTCGTACAGCTGTAACTAAATTACAGTCGTACGACTGTCAATTCGGGGCAGGTTGCAGAACCCATACCCCTTGAATAAAAAAATGGGGAAAATCTTGAGCATTTAATGCTCATGATTTTCTGGTAAGAAGAGAGATAAAAGGCAGGAGAAAGAAAAGAAAAAGGGGGGACTTTGGGATTTGGAGATCTGAAGAAATATTTAGAGAGAGAAAGAAGAGAGAAGGGAGAGAAAACAAAAAACCAAAACCCAACTTTTCTTCAATCTTTTTCTTCTCAAATCCAGTGTGTTAATGTCTAAAATGAATTAGAAATCATAAGTTAATCCTTACACACGAAATCTAAATCGTTTCTGGACATAAACAAACTCAAAACCGTGACTTTTTGGAGGATTTTTGGACATCATTTGCAACCTTGACAAACCAAGGAAAAGGGACAATTTCACGTGGATTGGTGCGTTGCCAGGGGTCATACCAACGGTGAATCAGTGCCTAAAAGGTAGATACTCATTTTCCCTTCTCTTTTTCGAGCTTTCTGGGTGATTGGTGTGGTTTTGTGCTTTTTTTTATTCAAGTTTTCGTGTTTCTGTTTCTGGAAATCAAGAATAGTCGTGCGACTGTTCTTGGGTTTGATGAACAGTCGGACGACTGTAGTTACAGTCGTACGAGTGTTCTTGGTTTCCAGATAGTTTTCCTCCAGTTTACTTCGAATAAAATTTTGACAAAATCCTGATCTTGGACTACTTACAGTCGCACGACTATAATTTACAGTCGTACGACTGTTGTTACAGTCGCACGACTGTAACATGTTTCCAAAATCAGAATTTCCGTTTTAATCCCCAAAAATTTCCAAAAATCCATAAAAATCCAAAAAAAAAAAATCATCAAAAATGAATTTTGGAGTGTGCATTCACGACCCTAGATTTATTTTTCGGTGCTTTTGCATTCAGAACAAAACCACGATGGAGACCCGGTTCTCCCGAAAATCGACCCACCTCGTATGCTAAATTAAAATAAACCGGAAAAATGTTTTCAAAACGATTTTCTCACAAAACCAAAATACAGGGACATTTCAAAACTGTTTTCCAGGTCTAATCGGACTGGCCGACTGGGCCGACCCGGTTACCCCCAAATGCATGACCCCGAACTCTAAAATCTCCAATTCTATCCAACTTGAGTCCAATGTGTGGTGTGCTATATATTTGTGCTAACCATCTGTTTTGCAGCTTTAATTTCTTTATTTTTATTTTTAATGTATTTAATAGATCAAATCAATTCGTGTATTCTAGGCGATTGTAATTTATAGATTCTTGTGTATTCTTGGTGTTTGTATTGTGAGGCTGAGAGTTTTTATTTTTCATTCGATTAGGTTGTAATAATTTATACATATTTGCTGCTTTATCTTTATTATGTATGCGCGCCGCATGTGTTTATTCAATAAAATCAATTTTAGCAATTTAAAGTATCCTTATAGAACATTGGCCATTTTATTTTGATTAGACATGAAATAAGGGACTTCTCCGAACCTAGATCTCTGAAAAGTGTGGCAGTTCTCACTTTGGTTCAGCTACACTGTAATTTCCGAGTCAAGCTGAGCCGGGTGGCGACTCCTATACTTTTTATCGAGATTTGGGTCTCGATTCTTTTACGAAACAATCCGATTTTCCAAAAATAAATTTCCAATCTAAAAAAACCCCACGCAAGGGAGGGTCCCGCCCGAAATCGAGGAGCCCTTTCCGAAAGGGAGTCTCACGTTCCGTCGAAAACGTGTCGTCCGCTCACAGTGGTTATCCATCGTCTAGCTTTGTTTTTGTATCATTGCATATATTCAGACTATGGACCTAACGGATGATGCAATTGCGGCATTCTTGCAACCCTTTCATGACGGATATCCCACTTTTCTATATATGGGGCATATTTAACCGCCCAACCACGAGCTCTATGCCCGGTCATTTTAACTATGGCTAGAGCGTACTTAGATTCTCCTATCCCATGCGGGATAGGTTGTTGCATGCCAAATTATCGCACATATCGATCGGAATGGTGAAACTCCATAATATGAAAATATATAATTGGCACGATGGAACACCAAATATTTTGTCCACGACGACAATATACTGGCAACAATTGAACGACTTTGGTGTACGGTTCCCAGACGAACTGTGTAAATAATGATATTAACAAGTATGAGTAAACAAAATTATATTTTGGGAATCTAAATTCAATTGAAATATAGTTTAAGAACAAAATTAAACCTGATTATGAGTTAAACAATCCAACCACATCCTTAGTTCCGTAATATTCTGAGCGCCATGACCTTCTTCTCGTATAACTACTTTCCACCTGCAAATTCATTAAATTATGTATAACAATTAATCCGATGCCAAATAATAATATTTATTATAATAATAATATTTAATCTATTTAAATTAAATTTTTAAGCAAATAATATAGATATTTACTTTATCGCATATGGATATTCATTATAAGGGATGTAGTTTGTTGTGAGTGTAGGGGCAATAGTTGTGAAGCGCTCGTACGCCCATACTTGTATAATTTGGGCACATCCACCAATTTGCTTCTTGTCTGGAGTAGTAGCTTTCGACATTTCCCGATATAAAAAAGACAAAACTACTGCTCCCTATGCAAAACTACCGACTCCCTCTTCAAAAAATCCTTAAGCAAACTCAGCATCATGATATGAATTATGGTGGATTTCTGGTTAACAAACATCAATCCACCAAACATACGCATCGTAAAAGCTCGCACCTGACATTGAATGACTACATCAGCAGCAGCATCAGCATCAGGTAAGTCAATAAATGGCTGCTCGAGCCACCTTAACTTCAACCAATTTCTGTCGATATCATGTTCACCCGAAATCCTACCCAATAAACGATGGCATATTTGTTGTGCCCTATGAGTACCTTCGGATTTACCTGTAACCGCTCTACCATTTACACGTAATCCAGTTAAAATCTCAATGTCTTGTAGCATTATTGTTGCTTCTCCAACACTGAGATGCAATGTGTAAGTTTCCGATCGCCATCTTTCTACCAGTGCAGTGATCAAATGATGATCTACCGGCATAGAACCAAGTTTGACAAGCCCCTCAAATCCACATACTCGGAGGTATGAATAAATCCGGGGGTCGATGTTCCGATACATTTCATCATTCCCGGCTTTGTGTATTTCAATGAAGGACATTCCTGAGAAGAAAAAAAAAATTAAATTACAATAAAGTTATTCAAGTTTAAGAAATTATATATCATTCGCAAAAATATATGTAATTAACTTAGCAACATTTTTAACCCTTCAATATGCAAAAATAATAAAAGGCCGCAGCTAATACTATATCTCCCTTTGTCCATAAAAGTTGAGATCAATAAACATTTTGTTAAACTAACACGTCTGGCATAATTGGACCTGGATTAATGATTTGTTCAGCTCTTTGTTGATAAGCCATTTTTCCTTACATGATAAGATTAACATAATTAGTAAAAAAAAGTACAATATTTGAATCTACATAATAGTTATACAATAATAAATATAAAAAAGTAGCATATATATATATATATATATATATATATATATATATATATATAAATTTTAGGGTTGCCAAACTAATTAATGTACTAGGAAAAATTTCTCAATTCTAATTTCATGTTAAATCTGATAAAAACTATGTATAACTTTTACTTAGCTTATTAAATTAACTATACTATGAAATGTCTCGTACAAGTACCATAATAATAAATTAAAGGGGGAAAAATAGCAACTAACTAACATGTAGACAATAAGTGCAACAAAATTGTCTTTTCCTGTTCATATTAATGCGCACCTTGAAAATAAATAAATTTTTTATAAAGAGCATATGGCTGATTCTTAATATTAATGTTGACTACTTATCTACTCTTTTTACTAGGGGTGTCAATTCGTGTTTACGGGTCGTGTTCGTGTCGTGTTTGGATATTCTAATGACACGTTTAGGTACGACACGAACACGACCCGTTTAACTTTGACACGATTAATTGAAACACGAACACGACCCATTTAATAAACGGGTAACACGACACGACCCGTTTAACACGATTAATAAAAAAAATCAATTATACGATACCCATATATAACACGACCCGTTTAGCAACACGACCCGTTTAGCAACCCGACTATAAATATTAGTTAATACCATTAATTAAAATCTAACATCATCCAACAATATAATTAATTATATAAATAAATATTAATAATTTATATTTAATTAATATAATATATACTTACTATATATAATTATTAACTTATTTATATATGCCTAATAAAATATAATAAAATAAACGGGTTACGCGGGTCAGAAACGGGTTATGCTGGTTGACCCATTTACAACACGTTTATTTCGTGTCATAAACGTGTTGACCCGTTTATGACCCGAACCTGTTTAACCCCCAACCCAAACCCGCAAAAATGCGGGTCGTGTCGTGTCGTGTCAAAAATTGACACCCCTACTTTTTACTGTTGTTTTTCATTTCGTGATTTATATATTGTTAATTGTATTTCCAATTTTTCCTGTACATGCTGCAATAAATTTTATTTTTTAGTACTTTATAATTTTTACTTATTAAATATACTAACTATTAAAATTTAGATTTTTAAAAAATGTATTAAGAAATAATCTAAAATATTAAAACAAAACGATCTAAATTATGTTTGAATGCATTGCTTATGAAAAATAACTTACTTTGTAGTAATGAATACAAAATTATTAAATGTCTATATTTTATGCTCAATATTGATATCAACATTTATACTAAAATGTTTTGCGAACTTACTCAAAGTGTCATTTGATGACACTACTATAACTTATATTTATCTTTATGAAATTTTCCAATTAAATAATTATATCATGTAATCCATAAAGTTCAATTCTTTTAAGAGAATAAAATCATTTTTAATATAACAAAACCAAACCAAAGTGAAAATCTACCTAAATGGGTGTATATTAATATTAAAATTAATATTACATGTATAATTAGTAATACTATAGTTTTTTTCCTTACATATAAATATCAACTACTAAACACCTTAAAAAATAAATTTACAAAATTAATAAATTAACTCATAAATTGCATACCTTTAATTAAAGATTGATAAACTACTTACTAAAATATCAATGCAAAGATTAAAGAAACAAAAAAATAAATAAATAAAATAAAATTAACACCAAACTTACTAAAATAAAAAAATAACAAAAGGAGTAATGGATTTTCTATGACAAAATTAAACGACTTAATTAGAAACCGATGACACATATAGAACATAATTAATTAGAATTAACAGAACCACTCTCTATAAATGCTAGATCAGTTTAAACAAATTAAGAACAAGGAAAGATGCAGAAGCATTCAAATTGAGGAAACTTTTTAATATTACTTTATACACTTGAAGAGTTCCGGCTACTCTAAAATTTGAGTTTATATATATGAGAAATGGATTTGCACACCTATATATATACACCACCCTCCATATATATATAGAGGCCTCTGAATTTTTGGTAATTTTTTAAGAAATTTTTTTTTTTAAGTTCTGGTATGCAGTCAAAGATTGCATGCATTTACATGCAGTCTTTGACTACATTAAGGCGTGGGAATCCCCCAACAGTGGGGATTCCCACGCCCTTAATATATATATATATATATATATATATCAATCTGGTTTCCGAAAACATACTTTTGTCCAAACAGGCTGTTTTCGGAAACCAGAATTCCAAAAACAACCTCGGAATTAATAAAAATATATATATACCGTTTTCGGAAGCATTGATTCCGAAAATGGTTCAATCAAGTTTCGGAACCAATACTTCCGAAATTGGTCCGGTTAAACAAACCCCAAATATGGATTTTTTTCCTAACCAAACAATAAATCTGTTTTTTTTTTTTTGTCCAAAAAAACATTATTATGAGCCTTTTCCAATTAGTAAATTACTGATTTACATCTAAATTTGACTGTGTATCTGAAGCGATAGTAGTAGTACAATACAGGGCCAGGCTGTACCTTATTTCATACTATATAAGTATGATATTTTAAAATTTACATCTTAGTCCTCCAAATACCTATAAATTGTTAGAGATGGTATTGCTTTTTCAAGCTTCTATCTCTATCTTTCGTTCTTTAGTGGATTCTGTCTCTGAGCAAGAATCAAAATCAACCACTCGATCGGTTCTGGTACGCTCGTTCTCACTTTGCTTTTTGTTTTTATATAATTTTATTCTACCTTTTAGGGTTCCTTTCAAAAGTTCTTTCTTCTCTTTTTTTTAAAAAAAAAAAAAAAAATATACCGCTAATTATTTATTCAAATTCAACTCTTTAATTTCTAGGGTTTCAATTTGATGAATCTTTATGTACTCTGTCTTCATTCTGCTCGCCCTTTGTGTTTTCTATATGACAATAATTCTATCGATCTGGTCATTTAATTCCCAGATTTGGTTTCAATTTTCTTGGTAAGCTATTTCCTTAGCAATTGATTCCCTTTCATCGGTTTTATCGTTGTTTTCTATTTGTCTTGTTGAACTCAGTACTGAATTGTGATTTAATTCCTTCAAGGTTTTCTTGTTTTAATTCCTCCAAGGTTTTCTTGTTTTACCTCTTTGCTTTAGGATTTCAGGTTTTGATTCCTTTGCTGAATATTTTCTGTTGGCAGATTAGAAGTTCGGAGCGGCATACTTTCGCATTTTAGTAAAGTCATAATTTGGGAAACAACGGAGAAGTTGATTCAACTTATCATTGAGGTCTTTGTTTAGCTAGGATGGATGACGGTGAGGTAGATTTCTCTCACCAAGACATGTTTAACATGGGTGAACTTCCTAGTAACTGCTCAATGGATAGTTTCTTTGATGATTTGCTCAAGGATACTCAGACCTGTACTCACACACACACTTGTAACCCTCCTGGTCCTGATTATTCCCATACACACACTTGCTTTCATGTGCACACCAAAATTGTATCTGCACCTTCAGATGATAAGACTGGCACCGATGATACTGCTGAGTCGACGGAAAAAACAAAAAAGAAACGTCCGTTAGGCAATAAAGAGGCAGTCAGGAAATATAGAGAGAAAAAGAAGGCAAGGGCTGCATCTTTGGAAGATGAAGTTGTGAAATTGAGGACTTTGAACCAGCAGTTGCTGAAGAGGTTGCAGGGACAAGCTGCATTAGAAGCTGAGGTTGCTAGGCTCAAGTGTTTGCTTGTGGACATAAGGGGAAGGATTGAAGGGGAGATAGGATCTTTTCCTTATCAGAAAACTGCTACTGGTGTGAACTTAGCCAATCAAAATATGAATGTTGCATATGTGATGAATCCATGTAACATGCAGTGCAATGATCAGGTTTATTGTCTGCAACCAGGACTAGATGGCAAAAGTGGGGAGGGCATGGCCTTAAATGGACAAGGGTTAAATGGTTGTGAGTTTGATAATCTTCAATGTCTAGCAAACCAAAACTCAGGAGTGAAGGAGTTATCTGGCTGTGGACCTGAGAATGTGCCCAATGGTAATTGCAATTCTTCATGCACTAGTAAGAGGAAAGGTAAGGCTTAAAGTACTTGCATTTTTTTACTTAATTTTTTATGGTTGATGTGGAATATTTAATTATTCAATTGAGCAACTATATTATTACATGTTACTCATCCTGATTGATGTTCCTTGACTGGTACCAAATGAAATTTCTAAGTTAAAAATTATCAACCACACTTCATTTGTTTATTGTGCATGTTGACATGACAACATTGTTTGAAAGAGTAAAAGGGATCTTATGAGTTTGAAATGCAATATTTATGAGACATTGCTTCTCCTAATTCTTAGTAACATTTTGTCTTACTTCGTTCATTGACAAGAGTTTCTATAATCAGAAACCTTGTGGACTGCAAATGGAAGCATTATTTCTAACATACCCCTCCAAATTAGCAAAAATGTCAAGAAGCTTGCTTGTTTATTGGGGTCTCCCTCTCTTTTCACAAATATACTCTGTGATTCATAGGAATGTAGGAGGACTGAAATGTTATTTTCGCTGATAGAAGCTGACTCTGAGAAAGTGCTTTTATGTGGTTCATTGTTAGAAATTATGACCACCTTGCAGTTTAGGTGTAACAAGCTTTTCAAGTTCAATAAGTAAAAAAGATATTTTGTTGTGCTTAATTATTCATGGAAGTTGCTTAGCTTTACTTTTCTTTTCTTGGTTCTTACTGAGGAATGATAAATTTCAGACATGTATGCAGGCCTCATTTGAATGAGTGTGTTTGTTCTGTTTGTATGACTTTTCTCATGTTTTTTTGAAGTTCACTATCTGCCCTTGTTACTAGATGTCAAGTGTAGAATTGTTACTTGCCAAAACAAGGAATTTCATGATCCTTTCCTGTCACACTTGTATACATTTTCTGATTTTTCTATCTAGGAAAATGATGGCATGTTACCAAATACCAACAGATAGTAGTAATTGGGAAGTAGTACACTACTACTGTACAGTAACAATACTCAGAGGGGGCAAAGAGACATTGTTAACTGAGTGAGGGACGATAATTAGGTATTTTTTATATGTATACCTGTAATCTTTTTTATGGCTTCAAGTATGTATACATTAATTCTCAAACTATCCTCCTTTCCTACTCTCTCTCTCTCAACATCTTTCTCCTCTGTTTAGAATGTACATTTCACATGTTTTGATATGTTTTCTCTGTTTAGAATGTAAACTTTGCAGGTTATGATAGAAACTAAAGAAAAAGTATAATATGTCATGAAAGCTTTTTTATTATGAATATCATGTGCAGCAAAATGGTGACCTGCATGTGTTGGAAAGTGTGAACATTTTTACGTGGTCTTTGACTGGTTATTTTCTTCTAGGACGTGCTGCAAGAGGAAGTTGAAGAGCTGTTTGGATGGTGTTCCTTTCCATGATGGTAAATATTGCCAAATAAGTACTTCTGTCAAGCTGCTGAATCTACATCCCAAAATTGCAGTGTTGGGTTTGGTTAGTTTAAATATTTTTACCCCTTCTTTCATTTTTTTTCTCTACCTGGGTGTCCAGTTCTTAGAACTTCTATGGGTTTTCTTATGCTAAACTAAGCTTCAGCTGGTTAGTTGGTTAGTTTGTGGTCTTTAGTCTGGAACATGCTCTTTGTAAAGGAGAAACTTTATAAATATGTAGCTGGCAGAATTTATGAGCAGGGAACTGAATTTATGATTTAATTAGTAGCGCAAATTACAAATTACTAATTCCCTCTTTATTCTACATGTCTATGCATAATCTTAACGATCAAAAGTGTAACATCTTCAATGTTCGTCGACTTTGCTTGGAACTGGGTCAAAGTTTTTCATTTTTGTTTTTGCTTTTGTTTTTTGCTTTTTTTTTTTTTATTTTTTTGAACTGCGTTTTGAGAAGTTTGGGTGGGTTCTTTATGAAGATCTTTTCTTCTAAGCAATATGAATTCTTCATTGCTGAATTACAGAATTTAGGGAGAGGGCCACATCATTGATGTTTCATCAGTGAGCCGGGCAGATGCTTTGGAGGCAACTGCACCATGAAATCTGTGTGTGGCGTGGGTCCTCGATTACTCCATGATTGAGACACAAACAGCGAGGCATGAAGGGAATTTTTTTTGCACACTTTGCCCCATTCTGCTCCATGGTATTCATTGCCAAAATAAGATTTTGTTGCTAATTCATTGATTTGCTCTTAGTTGTCAAATTGACTTGGGAAACTTTGGCTCCAAGGTGGTCCTTAGTTTTATTTTGGCCATGAGAACACAGGATAGTAAAACTTCTTTGTCCACAATGTCTAAATAGAGTGTCCTTTTATAGAAAACAGGAAATATACCACTTGTATTTGGAAGTAGTCCATAATGGTACCAAGAATTAGGGAAGTAAAACAGGGTCTGGAACCTTGTCGAAAACTGCAGATAGCATAGGTGTCGCTGCATGCTGGCAAAGTGATGACAATTGCTTAACATTCCATTTGAAGGTGAGTTTCTAATTCTTATGTCCTCGTTTCCCTATTTTGGGGCAAAAACGCATTTTAAGCCTGTGAACTTTTGGTGTTTATGCCATCAAACCTTCAACTTCTAGTTTGTTGTGTTAGGTGTCTTTAATGGAAATCAAACTTGAGATCTCTTTTACGAAGTCGGTTGTGTTGCCAACTTAGCTACGATGCGTATCGATCAAGGCATTATCCACGGGTTGTGAATTTGTTGATATTAGAGACCGAATTTGTGGAAAGCGATCTCAGGTTTGATTCTCATTAAACCCTTTCACAGGAAAGGTGAAAGTCATTAAATGTGATTAAGCTCGAACGAGATTATTGAAGATTATCTGAGTGAGGTTGACACTAAAAATTTATATTGAGCAATTTTTTAATACTCAAAATAAAGTTGGTGTAAGATAGCTCTCTTTTGATGGTGCTTTCGCAAGAGGTTGGAGGGATTTTCCCTACACTGCCAGTAAGTGGTTACAATTTCAAATCAATGGACCAGAGCTACAATACGTAAGGACAGAGACTTTGTTTCAGCATGGCAAAGTTGACCCCCTATTTGTGTGTATTGCTCCAATACAGAATTTTTGTCAAAGATTTGAGCAATTAATCCATTTCTATTGAAAAAAATTTGAACCAGTACATGACAGATGCATCTGACCTGAGATTGTACCCCGTGTAAATTGCTACGAAATTCTCGTACAATATCTTACAAGGAAAAACAATATGATTTTGAATAAATTATAGAGAGTTTTTAATAATATTTAATATTATTTTAAGATTTTATGTTAAATAGTTGAGACTGATAATAAATATCTAAGGGAACAAATAATCAATAAATTTTTCATTTTTCAAGTATAGAAACATTGATGTGTATATATACCGCAAATATTTCATCAAGAGTATTTTGATTAAATTTGAAAAATTTAACTTAAAGTAATTTTGTACTTTCATACATATATATATATATATATATATATATATATATATATATATATATATATTGAATGGTAGCGGTAAATAATAATATATAGAGAAATTAAAGAATTAAATAAAACAAATTTTAAAGACTCTGCAACATGTAAAAGCATAGATTTAACAAATTAATTTTTTTATATATTTAAACCTGGAACGTTAGTAACTAAACACGAGAAAAAAACTAAACATTGGCCTTTTCTGTGGTAACAAATTGAATGCAAAAATGCTTGTTAGACTCTGCAACGGCTGAAAACACCGAGGAGACCCAAAAAGCCAATATAACTACTACAACATATTCTATTCGCATACATCCACAGAATTCGCTTAGTTAATGTTGAAGCAAACACAGTATACGTAAATTTCTACTCAGCAGTGCATTAAACAACAATATTAAGTCAAGTTTGTGACACAAGCATAATCAGAGTCAATTCTAAAAGCTACTAATGAAAAACTTTGATTTAGTTAATCATAAATCTACAACTTATCATCAAAAGCAAGCACATCATCATCATCGCGGTATATACCCTCGTCCATTTGCCAAACCTGCAGACTATTGTCATCAGCCACACTTGAGATGACCCATGCTTCATTTTTGTTCCACGAAAAGTCTGAGATCTTAGCCTTGTGACCTCCATGGGAGAACAGAAGTTCAGGTGGTCCATCTTCCGCATCCAACTCTACTTGCTCGTCCCCAATCCTGACCACATTATAATTAATGGATGATCTAAAAGCCATATCATGGGGATTATATAACAAATTCCAATTATAATAATCTGTTACAAAGATCCTAATCCTTTTGCTGAAGAATGTGTAACGTTACAGGTAACGTGACATTATTGAACATTTGTTGTCTTAACACTTGAGCTACAGCATAGCATCACACATTAACTAAGAAATAGAAAACTAATATATCAACTGTGCTCCCTAATTGAGAAAAAAATGGGCAAAAAGTGAACTTTATCATAATAAAGTAATAAGAAAAATAAAGATAAAATAGTCTGTGGATATATTTTACATACCTGTTTAGGTCCCAAACATTCAACCTTCTATCATCAGCTGTAGATGCCAGTACTGTTTCATGATGAGGATCCCACTCCACTTGGAAAACCTCTTCCCTGTGACAAACAAAACCCCGTTGAAGATATGAAATTACTAAGGGGTTCTTAGTTAAGCAAACACTTTATAATTTCCCGTGACGTACATCCACACTCGAATTTAAACATGTACCCAAAAACAACCATGATGAGTAAATATTTGAACGAAAATAACAGCCGAATACCAAACAAATGCAATACTTTTAACTGACATTCATACAACATGAGTGCCATTTCTTAATTGGCTTTTGGTGTAATGCTTAATTATGAGCCATTTCAAGAAGAGAACAATGTATTCACAGATAGCACATGGGGCAAAAAGGTCTTTAGTCCATTCAAAGAATGCATTTTAAATTATAAGTGACCAATCGAAACCATAAAGATAGTAAGAAGAGGAAATAGAAGATATACGAGGATGGCCAGAAGCTCTATCAAAAAGCAGTTACAAAAAATGTAATTAAGCCATATGCCACATCAGCTTTAGTTATATAGCGAAAATAAAATCTACTTCAGAATGGCGAGAAATAGTTATGCATCATAGTAATAAATCCTATGTTGTATATGGTCAAGAACATACGTATGACCACTTAAAACATGTAGTGGTTCACTCAGCTTCCGCATATCGAATAGACCAACTGTAGCGTCTGAAGATGCTGTGGCAAGAATCCACTCATTATAGGGATTGAAAGATAGATAGTTAATCTGGGACAAGGAAATGAAAACGTTATTAGAAAAAATTTACAAATAAACAAATAAAAAGAACTTGAAGATTACAAACGATTTCACAAGCAAAGCCAGCATCAAGGTTAGTTAAAAGTATATACTTATAAACTGAGAAGCAGATATTCCTTTGTTGAGGCAATAAAAAGAAGATGATGTTGAAACAATATTGATATGGCATCTGCTTGATACTACTTTATGGTTCTGATATACGTGATATAATAAAAACTTGGGGTATGGAAAGTAGCTCTATTTAACCAACACATGGGCATAACTCTATGATTTTTTTGGGTATTGAAAAGGTAAGGCTAGGCCTATCCATTACCAAGGCCAAAGCAAACCATGGAACTCGATGGGGATATGAGGTGGAATTGACATATTTGCTACCAAAGAGGGCTAAATTTTGACGGAGTGAAGACTCCAAAACTTTAAATATTCAGCATATAAACATGCACATAAACCACAACAATATGTAATTATTGGCACCAACGCATGCATAAACCCAAAATCAGCAACCAATCAATTCAAACCTTAAGAAATTCTAGAAACATCTTAATTTTCCGTCATTCTCAAAGTAATATTCACACAGCTAGCCATTAGTTAAGTCATATAATTATTGCATGTATATGTGCAAGTGTAATACACGAAACAAATAAAGGTTTGTCTTCCTTATCTATCAAAAATTAAGCAAAAAGTACAATGTCAATTTAATTAATTCACTTACCAGCACTATACACTAACCAAATGAATAGAAGCAAATTTCTCTCGAACAAAATTCAAGCAAATGGCCATAAACTGAATTTAAATTCAGCCATAATAACAACGTAAAATGTAAATAAATGCAAAGAAGTATGATCAACAATTACTAGCATGAATTGATCAACAATTACTAGCATGAATAAATATGTTTTGCAGAAAAAAGAAAAGCTGAAACCAAAAGACAATACTAGTTAAGCTGTTTAAGATTGTTTCACCTCTTTCTCATGAGCTTTAACAGACTGCTGGGTTTGGTTCGTGCGAAGATCCCAGATGATCAATTGACGATCGTCGCCGACAGAACCAAATAAATTCTCATCCTTTGGGTGCCATGAAACATCCCCAACAACACTTTGATGAGCCTAAATTAAAACCCCAATGAACCACAATCAAACGAATGAACACTACGTAATGAGATTCATGAAAAAGCCCTGGAAGTACCTCATAAACATGAAGTGGATCATGGACTTTATCATGACCCACTGCAGACAAATCCCACAAACATATTCTGTGGTCATGTGAACCACTTAGAAGATAACCCTGTTTAAAGGGACTCCAGGACAATCCATACCCTTCTTTATCGTGACCCCTCAACGTCATATCAGGATCACAAACATCTTGATGTTGTCTTTCAGCCTGCTTAGTAGAGTCAAACACATAAACATCACAACCACTTGTCTTCGCAGCAACCATGGCTGGGTTCTGCAGCATACATCGTGCCCTGTTCACCTCTCCATCTACTCGTATCTTCTGAGTTATCTCCACCTACCAATAAAGAACATTCTCAGCTAAATTGTTTTAGAACAGATATTTGTGGAAAACAAAATTGGGCTCAATGTAAACAAAAAGTTAACAGTCACATTGTCTTCACAGTGATTCCTAGAAACAAAATAAGCGCAGCATTCTAGTTATCAGTAACACCCAAAATTCTTACAAGTACGTTATCATTGATAGTTATACATTCAAAAATATGTCCTGAAAGTGAAAACCTCAAATACAGACTATCTACCATTGATCCAGTTTAGACAATAGGAAGCACCTTTCTAGTAAATTCATGGAAGAATGCCCGGAAATTGAGTTACAGATACAGGTTATATCGCACCATAATCATGAAAACATTGAAGCCACATCATATTTCCCTGTAAAGTAACAGCCAAAACAACGTCTTTTCTTGGCAAGTAATTCGGAAAAATGGTTAATATCAAATAGGACCATTACAAACAAGCGGAGAACTTTGCCGTTAAAAAGCCTACTGCATCAAATATTTTGCAAAAAGAAGGCCGAACCTAACATATTTCACCAATATTGCCGACAAAATTGAACTTAAAAAAAGACCAAATTATCACTGCAGGGATGACAGATTCCGTATCAGCCATAGACCTATCGCCATATCAAAGAATAAAAACAATCAAAATAAAAAATAAACTCCTACAGAATGCAAAATTATCAGCTAGTAATATTATCGAACACTTAGCACACAGAATAAAAAAAAATTAAGAAACGAAAGACAACCCAATATAATCACCTTAGGAATCACAGGATTTTCAGATTCTCCATTAAAGTTGGCTTCAGCCGTTCGATTAGGCAGTATAGCGTCAGCAATCATGAGAAAATTGGGGAAATCATCGGATGTGTGAGTTCCAAGGACGAGTTTGTGGAGGACGAAAGCCGAATCGGTGGGGTGAGGTAACGGTGTCGAGAGGGGAACCCAGTGAACTGTGAGAGACGGCCACTCGAGAGGGTGAGAAATAACGAGGTCATAAAGAAATGGCGTATTCTTCTTCCAGACAGAGAATTCTTCATTCAGTTGCTCTGGGGTGAGCTCTTGGTCGGCTTCTGCTGCCATGCGTCCAGGGCTTCAGCACTAGTACCGAATAAAAGAAGAAACGAGGGAAATGAAAATGAGTATGTAGCTTCTAGAGACTCGTCGTTACATCATCTGGTGCGCGGCTAAGAGGGTTTTGAGGGGTTTGATTTCCCGCCAAAGTGGAGCCAAGACTCAACAAAAGGTTCCTTTATTTATGTTTATGTATAACCTATTAAGCAGGTTTGCTTTAAATTTCATCTATAAAATTGCTATAGGCCTATTTGCTCCTTTGTTGTAAGTGGACCTGTTCACGGATCCAGGCCCGCAGCCTGTGTTCCAGATTTAGTGATTTATATATATATATATATATATATATATATATATATTATGTTGCCTGGGTCAGCCTAGATCCGATAAAATCCCGATTTTTATGAGTCGGACTTAGGATTACAAATAAAGTCCAACTTCGGCCCGCCAGCCCAAATATACATAAAGATAATAGCTAATATCTGTGCATATATAATATAATTTATTTGTTATATATCATTATATAAAATTATTATACATAAGAGTATAAAAATTTGTAAGGGTAAATATGAAAAATTTTACGTCGAATACTACATTAATTTTTCTTTTAGTAATTACAAAGGAAGTTTGCATCTTAAATAAATAGACTTTTTAGTAAAGCACTCCAATATTAGCTCCTCCTTTATACGTAACACGGAAATTCTTTTCAAAAATATTGTAAAACTTTTTCAAAAATACTACAAAACTTTTCAAAATTCCGAAAATATGTGACTTTTACATTCATTTATTACATGCAAAAAAAACAACACAAAAAATACCTCAAACATTGCGAAAACTCTTCAATCGCAGAAATTTCTTCGATCGCAAAAATCTCTTCAACCACGACAATTGCACCACAAATAAAAAAATCGATACCCAAATTGCAAATTGAAGCAACATGCATATGGTAGAAAACTATCCAATCGCATAAACCTCACAAATTGTAGAAGTCTTTCCAATCGCAGAAAACTCTTCAAATGTAGAAACCTCACAAATCGGATAAATCTATCCGATCACACATGTCACTGCATCGCAAATCAAAAAACAAAAACGATCAGAAAATTGTAAATTGCAACAACAAATAGAGTATAATCAAATAGAAGAAGATGACCATACAACATACATAAGAAACCTTATAAAAAAAAGTATCAACACAGTATTACAGATGAATCAACAATGTAACAACACAGTATACATAAAAACAACAAAACTCCAAGATATGTATCAACAAAGTATCACAAATGTAACAAAATATATCTACAAATTAATGTATCAACATGTATCATTATCAGCAAAATAATGAATAAATAAACACCAAACAAGGTATCAACACAGTATCACAACTTTATTAAAAAAATGTATCAACAATGTAACAATATAATATATATAAAAAGACAAAACACTAAACCATGTATCAACACACTATCACAAATGTAACAAAAATGTATCAACAATGTAGCAACAATGTATTATCATTAATAAAAGGCCAAATATATAGATACCCCCTTAAATTTGTCCAAAAACGCCTATTGCCCCCTGAACTTTGAAAATGTCCTAATGCCCCCCTGAACTTTGAAATAGCGACCTAGTTTGCTCCCTTGCTGTCACATGTCACTCAATTATTGGTTGTCATGTTTAACTTTTCAAAGCAAACTCTGGTTTTTATATGACTCAGGGGGCAAACTGGGCCAATTTTAAGAAATTTAGGGAGGCATTAGAACACTTTTATGAAGTTCAGGGGCCATTAGGACATTTTCAAAGTTCAAGGGGGTAGTAGGCACTTTTGGCCAAGTTAAGGGAGGTATCTATGTGGCCGGCCTTAATAAAACAACATACAAACAAACATCAAACAATTTATCAACACGATATCACAAATATATCAACAATGTCTTCATCAATAAAACAACAAAACAAACAAACATCAAACAATGTATCAACATAGTATCACAAATGTATCAACAGTGTCTCAATACCAATTATAAAAGAATACACTTACATATCCAAACTAGAGAATACAAACAAAATTTTCAAGATATCTTTAAGATGTCTATCTCATTGAGATGGGGGGTTGATGATGAACATCAAGATCATGCAAGCACAATTCATAGATCTTTCCATGATAACCACTAACAAATGATCTATCAATGTTTCCAACTAAGCTCTTTAGCATTTGGAAAGTGAAATGAAAATATTCTTGTAATCCCATTACTTTAAGAACAATACGCATCTGAGTGAGTTCAAATAGACAAACATCTACTTTCTAAACATAGGCTTTCACCTCAGACATAATATTGTTCTCAAAGTTATGGAGTGCTAGAAGAGACTTCATGAGCTATCTTAATCGTATTTTTCATTTTCCTAGGCAACTTAATTAGTGCCCTTGGACCAAGAATATTAACCAAGGCAACCAAATAAGGATAATCTAGATCTGTCCATGAGTCCCCTAGCCCACTAAGCCAGTTAAAACCCACATGCCTTATGCTGGGCTTGGGCAAATTAAAATGAAAAGCATGGCCTAAGCTCAAGCCCATAAAAGCCAGCCTAGTTTATGGCTGAGCTTGGGTATCATAAACATAGGGCGGGCTAGCCTGAGTCCGACACACCTTTTCATGTTGTATAATTTATAACATTATACATATATGCATTATATTATATTATTGCATAATTTTAATACTAAAATATGCTATTATCTAATTTTAATATTAAATATATAATTATTAAACGGGCTAGGCTCTGCTTGGGATCTACTTTTTTTTGCTTGAGCCCGCCTATATGTGAGTCGGGTTGAGTTAGGCTTAGGCTCAGTATTTTTTTACCTAGGCCCGTCATGCTCAATCCATGGACAAGCCTAGAATCATCAAAAGAAAAACTGTATGCCAAAACTTATGATGTTGAAATTGCTAATAGTTTCACAATTTTCAAGCATGTCTTGTGTAAAGATTCAGTAGAACTCCTATCCATGTGAAGTCAATCAACACTTAAAATTGCATTCCTTACCCTTGTCCCCTTCTACTTCTCTTTCATTGATACATGGTCCCTTTTATCATAAAAAAATCCAATAGTCTAATTGCATAAAGTACAACAAATTTAGAATTAGTCCCTTTAGCATATCGGTAACATTGAAGTAACTAAGTTATAGAAACTAAACTTCTGCATTCAGACAATTCATAAGTTATGTACACAAAACACACACAACACTCCATAGTACAGAAATTTATGTTCCTTGCCATTACGCTAAATGTATCAACAATGTATTAATAGAGTATACGCAACAACAACAAAATACCAACACATGTATCAAAATAGTATCACAAAATGTATAAAAAAATGTATTAGATATGTATAAAAAATTGTATCAAATATGTATAAAAATAGTATATGCCAACAAAATACATAAATAACAACCAAACACCAAAACAATGTATCAACACATTATCACAAATGTATCAACAATGTAAAAACACAACATCACATACCTTCTCAACCCTATCACTACTCTTAGTGACCCTTCGAGTCACACTCTTTTTCAGCCTTAATTTTCCAATAAATTTTACCAATTGGAACATTCTCGTTAGAGTCACCATCAACCCTTCTCCTTATAGATAACCCAACTTTCTTTACCATTATTAATAAGCAACAAAAAACATAATGGAAAATAAATGAATTAAAAATACATGACTCATAACAACGAAATGCAAAAACAAATAACAAACACAAGAATAAGAAAATACTAGAATCGCACTAATAAAAACAAACAACGATGGCAGAAGAAGAACGAAAACCTTAACAACAAACAATTATCATGGTAACAGAAGAACATGAGAAGATGAGAGATCATAAAAGTGGAAAGAGAAGAAGAAAATACGAAAAGGCAGAAAAAATAAAAAAAAAGTGTAAAAAAAGTAAAAGCAGTGGGCATATAAAAAAAAGTATGCAAAAAAGGGCATTTTTTCAAATATACATAAAGGTATACATAGAAACCAAAGTTAAAAAACATTATATTCGGTAATTTTTCTAATTAAATGGATAGACTCAGGCCATGCTTGGGTATTAATCTCAAAGCCCAAGCCTAGCCTGGCTCGAGACCGACTAGAGACCGCAAAAGGCTAGACTAGACTTGGGTTAATCATTTTATAGGCTAGCCCCTTACCCCCAATCTAAGCTCAGCTCGACAACAAATAAGTCTAGTTGTCATACCTAGTACAAATTCTACTCATCACCTAATTCATATATTTTAATATGGCATACATTGCACGTCTAAATTGGACTAAATATTCTCTTGTAAAAAAATTAGGCCAAATTCGTTCAACTATAATAGGTCAAGCGACGAACGTGCTCAATTGAAATAAGTTAAAAACACTAACTCGAGTGCCTTCATGCAAAATAGAATAATAAGTAATTACGTTATGATAAGCTTTTGAAATTGGGCATTATATAAAGCACCACACATAAGGAAATAGAGGGACAACTACACTAAAAATTAACATGGAAAAAGCTTTGTTGAAATTGATAATGATTAAAATATGCTTTCCAATTAGTTAGGGTAATCTAGTCAGATTGTACATCTTAATGGTCAGATACGCCCACCATGAGATTCAATTTAATTTTTTTCTTCTCAGAAAAGGGCTTTG
Organism: Euphorbia tirucalli; assembly: GCA_039660915.1. Classification (NCBI taxonomy): domain Eukaryota; kingdom Viridiplantae; phylum Streptophyta; class Magnoliopsida; order Malpighiales; family Euphorbiaceae; genus Euphorbia; species Euphorbia tirucalli. The sequence goes on from CM077639.1 coordinate 24,236,985, forward strand.
TCAAGGAAATCCCTTATCTTCAGTCTTATTTCCGCTATGTGCAGAGGGTTTGTCTACCTTTATCTAGTGGTATGATAATATAGGTCTTATTCATGGATGTAAATTGGTCAGACTGCTCTAACTATTACACATCTTTTCTTTATAGATGATAGTTATGTGTTTTTTATGCATCGACAGGTATATTTAGTAGTTTTATGAGTTGGGTTCTTGACAGTTGGTGGATTCTACAAAGTGGTCAAATGTGTTTAGTGTTAATGTGAAAGAAGTTACTCATATGATATTTTTGGTTTGTTGGGCATTAGCTAGGATATTATTAATAAGAGTCTCTATCAAGGTATGCCATCAGTTATAAGTAGCAATCAGATAGAGATTTTTGCTTATATAGCTAACTGGGTTTAGAAATAAATGCAAGGTTAGTGTGAGCGGACGACGCGTTTTCGACGGGACGCGGGACTCCCTTTCGGAAGGGGCACCTCGATTTCGGGCAGGGCCCTCCCTTGCGTGGGGTTTTTGGATTGGAAATTTGTTTTTTCGAAAATTAATTGTTTCGTAAAAGAATCGAGACCTAAATCTCGATAAAAAGTATAGGAGTCGCCACCCGGCTCAGCTCAACCGAGAAATTACAGTATAGCTGACCCAAAGCAGGAACTGCCACACTTTTCAGAGATCTAGGTTTGGACAAGTCCCTTATTTCATGTCTAATCAAAATAAATTGGCCAATGTTCTAATTACGACACTTTAAATTGCTAAGATAAATTTTATTGAATTAATACACGCGGCGCGCATACATAATAATACAGCAAAATAAAGAGTAAAAAGAATAAATATTTAGGAGCTTACAACCCAATTGAAAGAAAAAATAAAACTCTCGACCTCACGATACAAGCGCCTAGAATACACGAGAATCTAAGAAAAATTTACAATCGCCTAATATACACGGTTTAATCTATTAAATACATTAAAAATGAAAAATAAAGAAATTAAAGCTGCAAAACAAATGGTTAGCACAAATATATAGCACACCACACTTAGGACTCAAGTTTGATAGAATTAGAAATTCAAGGATTCGGGGTCATACAATTGGGGGTAATCGAGTTAGACCTGGAAAATCATTTTGAAACGTCCCTGTATTTTTGGTTTTGTGAGAAAATTGTTTTTGAAAACATTTTTCCGGTTTCATACATTTATCGCATGTGAGGTGGGTCGGTTTTCGGGAGAACCGGGTCTCCGTCGTGGTTTTGTTCTAAATACAAAAACACCAAAAAATAAATATAGGGTCGTGAATGCACACGCCAAAATTCATTTTTGATGATTTTTTATTTTTCAAGATTTTTCTGATTTTCTGAAATTTTCTGATTTTTATGAAATTTTTGGGATTTTATGAATTTTTTTGGGTTTTTAGGGATTTCTGCTTCTAGCCGAGAACTATAGTCGTGCGACTGTAGTTACAGTCGTACGACTGTATACTACATTCGTGCGACTGTAGTTACAGTCGTACGACTGTATACTAACCTAGAGCAGAAATCGCTAAAAAAACTTAAAATGAGAAACTTAAAACTGGGAAAACAAAAACAGTGGTACGACTATAATAGCTATGGCACGGCTGTAATTACAGTCGTGCCACTGTTCTTTGTGACAAGAACAGTCGTAGTCGTACGACTGTTCTTAATTTTTCAGAAGCAGAAGTGCAAAAACTTTGATAAAAATGCACAAAATTCAACCACAGCACCCAGAAAGCTGGAAAAAGAGAAGGGAGAAGAAGCGCCTACCTCTTAGAAGCTAATCCAACGTCGAATTGACACCTGGCGTCGCTCCAATCCACTGAAATTTGCTCCTTTTCCTTGTGTATTGAGGTTGCAAATGAGGTCCAAAAATCCTCCAAAAAATCACGGATTTGGGCTCGTTTTTGTCCAGAGATGATTTAGATTTTGTGTGTCCAGATTAACCTACGATTTCTAATCCGTTCTACACTTTAAAGCACTGGATTTGAGAAGAAAAAAGTTGAAGAAAAGTTGAGTTTTATTTTTGTTTTTCTCTCCCTTCTCTCTTCTTTCTTTCTCTAATTTTTTCAATTCTCTGCCCCCAAAGCCAAAAAGTCCCCCCTCTCTTTCTGTTTTTCTGCCTTTTATTTCCTTCTTATCCAGAAAATCTTGAGCATTAAATGCTCAAGATTTTCCCCAATTTTTTAATTCAGGGGGTATGGGTTTTGCAACCTGCCCCCTGATGCGGTCATCACACCACAAGGACATGGAGGCATGGAGCGATGAGGCAAGAGAGATCCTTTGGAGCTGCCCATTGGTCCAATAACAAGGAACCATGCAAAGAAGATGCAACAGGTGCTTAACGGTCTAGTTATGCACTTATTTCAACGTATGAAAATTAAGGCTGATCACAACAAACCGAACAACTCATATGGATACGATTCAGTCTTGTGTTGTATTCAAGTCCAAGAAAGTGATGTTTATGGGTCTGATTGTAATGATTAGTTAAAATGGACCTAATTGGAATTCTATGTATGAGCTAAGGACAATTAAGTGTTAGCACTTAAGGCACCCTTAGGGAATATGTATGGATTTTGATTTGGGTTTAGGTGTCTTTAGTCAAATGTTACTTTTAGCAATAAGTGAGCTGTTTTGGGCTCACAAATCAGCCCATAAACCACATGCTAAAGGGAAGCACGTTTTTCAATCCTTATTGCATAAGGATTGATTTAAAGTTTTCCTTATTTGTGTTGGTTTAACTTTCCTAAGTTTAAGGCTGAAATCCAGCCATTCCCTTTTTCTTTGTTGTTCTTTTCCTAGTCAAATAAGGTTTTCTTTTCCTAAATATTTTAGGTTTAGGTTTTTCTATTTAAACACCAATGTAATAGTTGAAAGGCATATATGAAATTTAATACAATTCTGATTTTTCTCTCTTTGTTGAGATTCCAGCCCGGGGCTGATTTTTAATATTGTGAGTTTGAGAGATAGAGTTCTTCATTCTTGCGATATTATCTTGATTGTGAACAAGTATTTTGGTAAGGTACTTGTGAATCGTCCACATTCAGGTTCTAAGAATGCTTAATCAAAGGTGTCAGGTTTGAAATCCCTTTCATTGTCGTTTAAACACCTTAGAATTGGTTTGCTATCACCAATCTTTGTGTCATACTTGTGAAATTCGAATTATATATTGCTGTCCTTAGTGATTATAATTCATTCTTCTATATACTTTGCTGCAATTGAATAGATTCTATTGAACAAGAACCTAACCCTCAAATTCTGATTCATTGTTCAATTTGTTTTAAATCCTTCAAGATAGATCAAGGAAACTTGTTGATTTCGGTTTCTTAGCCGATATCACATCAATTGGTATCGGAGCCTTGGCTCTTGAGGATTTTGTTTTTTCATCTAAATCTGAAACCATCAACGTGGTTTCTACGCGTCCGAAAACCCTAAAAAAAATGGACCAGCCCTTCTAGAGTCAAATTTGTTGATCGAGTTGCTCATACTTTTGCATCTAGATTACTAGGTTCATCGTAGTAGCGTTTGGATTATTTTTTGGACTCTGGTCTTATTCACTACCTTTGTGTGTATGCTCTAATTAAGCTGATTGCAATTCATTATCTCTACAATTCTAATTTTTTTTATTTGCATGTGAGTTAAAGTGAGTTGTCTTGATTGCATATAACAAGTTACAAAAAAAAAGAAAAAAAAAACGTGATTCATATACCGAAAACGGAGAAAGAAAGCAAGTTTGAAAATATATGCAACTGAGTGATTTGTGCACTTATGCTTCGAACTTAATGAATTTGCATGCTAATACACACTCTTGAGTATTTTTCAACCATTGTCTTTTCTTCGAAAATTGTCTTTTATTCTTGCTCCTAGTGTGCGTTATTTTCTTTTCGTTTCAATTATTAGTCATCTTTGCATCTAGAATCCTGCCTACCTTTTTTTTGTCATCTTTATTGCTTCTGTGGCATTCGAATTACCTGAATTGATCCTTGTGATCCATCAAGATAAATACAAAAGAGTGACTGAACCGATTGGGAGGTTGATCAAGATTTGTGGCAACAAGCTGTTGCAGGTGAATTAAAACGAATTGGTAACATTGTTGCTGATTTGATGTCCGAACGACAGCAACACAAAGAACGACCCAACCGGAATGCAAGAAATGTTAGGATATTCAATACAGAGGATGACGTATCTGAATTCGACGAAGAAGTGTGGTCGACTTCAAGGCAGCGAGTACATAACCAAAAAGATAGTAACCTCAATGCTATCAAACTAAAAATGCCAACATTCCGAGGTGCTAGTGATCCGGAGGCGTATATTGAATGGGTGCGGAAAGTAGAAGCTGTCGTCACACCATAAAGACATAGAGGCATGGAGCGAGGAGGCAAGAGAGATCCCTTGGAGCTGCCCATTGGTCCAATAACAAGGAACAGTGCAAAGAAGATGCAACAAGTGCTTAATGGTCTAGTTATGCACTTATTTCAACGTATGGAAATTGAGGCTGATCACAACAAATCGAACAACTCATATGGATATGATTCAGTCTTGTGTTGTATTCAAGTCCAAGAAAGTGATGTTTATGGGTCTGATTGTAATGATTAGTTAAAATGGAACTAATTGGAATTCTATGTATGAGCTAAGGACAATTAAGTGTTAGCACTTAAGGCTCCCTTAGGGAATATGTATGGATTTTGATTTGGGTTTAGGTGTCTTTAGTCAAATGTTAGTTTTAGCAAAAAGTGAGCTGTTTTGGGCTCACAAATCAGCCCATAAACCACATGCTAAAGGGAAGCATGTTTTTCAATCCTTATTGCATAAGGATTGATTTAAAGTTTTCCTTATTTATGTTGGTTTAACTTTCCTAAGTTTAAGGCTGAAATTCAGCCTATCCCTTTTTCTTTGTTGTTCTTTTCCTAGTCAAATAAGGTTTTCTTTTCCTAAATAGTTTAGGTTTAGTTTTTTCTATTTAAACACCAATGTAATAGTTGAAAGGCATATATGAAATTTAATACAATTCTGATTTTTCTCTCTTTGTTGAGATTCCAGCCCGGGGCTGATTTTTAATATTGTGAGTTTGAGAGATCGAGTTCTTCATTCTTGCGATATTATCTTGATCATGAACAAGTATTTTGGTAAGGTACTTGTGAATCATCCACATTTAGGTTCTAAGAATGCTTAATCGAAGGTGTCAGGTTTGAAATCCCTTTCATTGTCGTTTAAACACCTTAGGATTGGTTTGCTATCACCAATCTGTATGTCATACTTGTGAAATTCGAATTATATATTGTTGTCCTTAGTGATTATAATTCATTCTTCTATATACTTTGCTGCAATTGAATAGATTCTATTGACAAGAACCTAACCCTCAAATTCTGATTCATTGTTCAATTTGTTTTAAATCCTTCAAGATAGATTAGGGAAACTTGTTGATTTCGGTTTCTTAGCCGATATCATATCACCCCCGACCCTACAGTCGTACGATTGTACTTATGTTACAGTCGTAAGACTGGAAGCAAAACCCCACGATTGTAAATACAGTCGTGGGTCAACGGTCTTTTTTTTTTTTTTTTTTTAGACCCGAAAAATTCCGTGTTCAGAGTTAGAGTAGGAAAAATCTTTTTAAACTACGAAAAGTGATGTTATTAAAATCTGTTGCTCATGCCCTTCCCACTTATATGATGAATATGTTTTTGTTACCTTTAGCTATATGTGATTGCAGATTGCTTCGGGTAGGAATGTTTTGATTTGGGGAGAACCTCAGTTATTTGTGGCGAATCCTTGTATATGATCTCCCTTCACCTTTTGCTTTGGATTGGAGGGTAAGTGATTTGAGAGGCGACATTCACTAAATTGTTCTTGAAGGTTTTTTTTATCTTACAAGTACCAATTCCCAACATTAAATGTGATGATCGATTGTTTTAGTGCTTTAAAAATCGAGGGATCTACACGGTTAAATCTACATACTGTGAGCTTACTAAGGGTTTCAATCATCCAGCTAGTTTGGTTTCTTTATTCTAAATAAATTATTGAGTCTTTCAACCCTTACAAAATTGAAATATTTTGCCTAGTAGGTGGGTTCTAATTCTTTGCCAACACTTATTAATTTACAAACTAAAGGATTCATTCTAGTCATTACTTTGCGCTTTTTGTAAGTATCATCCGAAAATAATTGGGCATGCTCTTTTGAATTGCTCCTTTGCCTGACAAGTTTAGGGTGCGGCTTTACTTTCTTTTATTTGGTAGAATCAATTCTATTTTTGAATTGGTGGTTCACCACTGATCAGTCCCAAATAAAGGAAGTGATGATTGTAACTATAGCAATTTTATAGGGGATGTGGGGCAATCAGAATCAATTGGTTTGGGAGGGGGTTCATTATAGTACAACTAAGTTTTATGTTCATACTAAATGAATTCTATGGGCTTGGCAGGTTGTCCATTCGTTTGCACCTCAGCCGCTATGTAAAACATTAATGTTTATGCGCAATAACAAAACTTCAATAAAATGGCTTCCTCCTCTAATGGGATTCATTTAATGCAACATAATGTTGGATATGCCCTAGTCCCAAGGCATTGGACCTTGTATTTGTATTATACATTTATTGGATTTATGTATTATACACATTTTATGTTATTAATAAAGGCATTAATTCATTTATTATATATATCTTGTGCAATATCTTAAATGAAGTATCCAATGGACATATCCATATCCATGATGACAAGTGTCATGCACTTGGCAGTAAGATCATGGATAGGGTAAACGATATGACCATAAAGAGATCCGTAGTCTGTTCCAGTCATGGGAATGAATGGAACTAGAGACTATCATTTACCTGGTTGTTTGGCGGTGTCTTACCGGTCATTGGACATGGGATGTCAACCAAGTTAATGGGTCTATGCAAAAGGGGCATGGTACTAGATAGATCCACTAAACGAGAAATCCACATGGTATAGTATCACAAGTGATTCTCGTGTAATACTTGTATGGATCCTTTGACCTGACCATATGATGGTGTTGTATGCGAGGTCGCATACTTAGGGGTACGCCTAAAAGGCCTGTAATAGGGTGCCAAGTATGGGTACTTTTGGGTATGTCACTTAGCATGGCAATGCTATGGATATGCAGAAGGGATTTGTCACTCAGTATTCCACTGAGAAGATATCACCGGCCTCTTGATGAATGTGACTGATAAGAGTGTGGCCACACCCAAACAAGTTGGAACTTGTTTGTGAGCATCAGTACATTCGGGATCAAGTAAATGCCCGGACACAAAAGAGGGTGATCAATCCATGCCTCTGTGTTGGACACCGATATCAATGACATGGGATATACAAGTTCAAACTACAGGGTTATGATTACAGTTGGACTGCTATCTCCATCTTAATTGGGGGCTGCAGTGGCTTGCTAGAGCCCGCCTACAGTCTGTGGGCCATAGGCCCACTGCCAATATAAAGATGGGCCAACGAGATCGTACACATTGAGCGACTGAACACAGACTTAAGGAATCACCTGTATACTTGAACTATACACTCTGGAGAGAGAGGATTATATAAATTATATTATAAAGATCAATTGGATTGATCATGATAATAAAATTAATATTTGATTAGCGTTCTCATAATTAATTAGATTAATTTATGAGATTATTTCCTAGGTGGAAATATTCATATGTATAGGTTTACATATGAATTTATTTTGTGAAGATCTAATTTTAATTTCATGGATTAAATTAATTAGTCAAACCAATTTTAATTAAATATAATAATATGTTACATGGTGTAATATATTAAATACATGTTAAAATTAAAGTTGGGCTTGAAATCAATTTAAAACAAATAAATTAAAATAGATTTGGGGCTTAAGACAAGAAAGGGAAGCCCACACAAGGTGAGCCAAGGGTTAAAATAACCCTAGGTATTTCGGCCAACACTAAGCCAAGAGAGCCTAGCCGAAATTGTCACCCTCTCCCTCTCCAAAGTTCGTGATTTCTGACGCTAGCACGGGTTGTGTTCAAGAGGCGTTCGTGTGCGTGAACGAGGAGGGAATCTAAGTTGATTTCTACAGCCATCTCTTAAAGAGATTATCCGGGTAAGAGTTTAATCTCTTGTTTGAAAATTTTATGTTTTGCAATTTCCATTTCAATTGCTCCTAGGCACGGATTTAAGGAAATCACTGCGTTTTTCCGTACTCAATCGGGTGATTTCCGGTAAAAAATCCCAACACATAAATGGATCTAATTTTGCATATAGGCATTAGGGAGGGTTTGGAGTAATTGTTCAAACATAAGATGGAGAGTTTCTAGTAACATTTAGTTGTACTTTCTCTTCCTCAAACTCTCGAACGCTTATTGAAGCTATCTCTTGCAAAGAGGCAATTGTATGGCTTAAAGCTTGAGGATATTCAAAAGTGATTCTTGAATGCACAAGTAGTTTATAATGCTTTTACTTTGAATGTCTTGCATAAGTCTCCTCTAAATGTTATTATTTATGATTGTAAATTACTTGCTTCATCTTTTGATTTATGTTAGTTTAGTTGGACTCATATATCAGCGAACTGAGTTGCTCACTTGTTAGCATGAGTGCTAGTTCTATGGGGTAGAATTTGCAAGAGATATGTGTCACTTGTTGCTAACTTGCTAATACCTCCTATAAGGTTTAATTATGTGAGACTGAACTAATATACTTAAAAATACTTGGTTGCCCCATTAAGAAACCTTAGGTTTGTTTTGGGGTAGACTTTTGTTGGCTCCAAAACAGGCTAGAAATACATTAGAGGGGGGTGAATAGTGTATATTACCGAATAAAAAATATTTTACAAAACTTTTTCAGTGAAAGCATTTTTGTCCAATAAAAGAAGTTTTACTTAAAATGCGGAATTAAATAGTTAGTAGAACTTGAGAATATAATCGCTTTTATTAGTTTTAAACAACATATCTAAATACAACTAATGCTATTAATTTAACTACTTAACAATATATAAAGAGAGTAGGGATAGAGATATTAAAGACACGTCAATTTATACAAGTTCCACTATGATTTCTTCAACGGCATAAATCAAGTCAACCGGTGTTTTATAGCTTTAACACTAAACTTTGGCCTGTGCTTTTTATAGCTTTAGCACCAAACTCTAACTAGTGTTTTTGTAGCTTTAATAGAAAACTTAAGCCGGTGCTTTTTATAACTTTAGCACCAAACTCTAACCGGTATTTTTGTAGCTTTAATACCAAACTTTACAAATGTTGTTTTCAAAGATCAACAACCAAACTTGTACAAACTTTGTTGATAACACTTACCAACAAAGCTCCCCCTCACACAAAGACCTCTTTGTGTGATTTTACAATGCCCTCAAAATATTAAAATTGAATTTGTATGAATTGCTTTGATGAAGACTTGTTTTTCTTTGAACTTGCTCTTTGAAATTGCTTTAATTCTGATTTTCTTCAGGTCTCTGAAACTAGCAGTCGCACAGTGTTTAGCCCTCTGAAGACTTGTAATGAACTTTCTTCAGGTTTCTAAATGTATCTATTATATAGCGTTCAGGACTCTGAATATTTAAGTTTGACTTTTTCAGGTCTCTGAATGTGGCTGTTATACAGTGTTCAAGATTTTGAATTTTTGAATCTAACTTCTTCAGGTCTCTGAATGTGGCTGTTATACATTGTTTAGACCTGTAAAGATTTGTACCAGAATTTCTTAAGCCTTCAATCTCCTGAAGCAATTTTTACCTAAATACTCCAAATATTTTATTTTCTTTTTGTATTATCCTTCCAATGTCTTTGTTGTAAGTCTTCATCTTATATGTTGTTAACTAGTAAAAAATAAAGTCACATATATTTTTAATTAATTTTCAAAATATTTATTTAATTTATCTTTTTTAAATATAAAGTTGTTTTCATCAAAACAAGAGTCAATAACTTTGCTAAAAGAAAATATGAAATTCAACATTTGTCATCGCAAATGATTTGATTGCAATTAACTTGAAGAAGGCGATGAAAAATGCATCCGAATAGTACGAACTAAGGAAAACAACATATCATTTTTTTCTTTTATTTTTCTTAAAGCACTCATAAAATCGAAAAAACTTGGTGTGCAACCCCAGAGGCCATATTTGTGAAAAACAGATTACTTCTTTGACTCAAATATGTTGCAAGTGAGAAATTGAGGAAAATGATTGAGAAATGTGAGATTTTTTTGTGATAATTAATTTTGTAAGTTACTGTACATGGTTCGGAATTTTGCATAAATGAATGATAATGGAGGAAGAAGCTTTTTTTTCCTTTTACAACAATTACTACTTATAATGTAAACATCTGCAAATCATCTTTTGATATTTATGACAATTGTGGGCTCGTGGAATTCAAATTAGAAGCCTCCTATGATAATTTATGAATCAAATGGTTAAGGGAAAAGTGAAAAATAAATTAAATTAAATAATAGTATTGGATCGATTTGCAGATTGAGAGTTGTGTTACAAAATGTGATAAATTAAGACTTTTTGTTTGACAATTTTGCAGCGGATTTATCATCCAATACGCAGCCTTAAAACTTTCTTATTTTTAGGAATTTCATCTAAAATTTTGCAAGTTTGTTGACTAAAGTATAATCAATCTTTGTATTGAAGCTCAAAATTTTTTGGGAAATGAGCATATTTTTATTAATTATTAGTGCAAAAAAATAAAAGAAATCATGAAAATTTCCTAAAATTATCTAAATTTTGCAAGTTTGTTGATTAAAGTACAATGGATATTCGTGTTGAGGCATGGTATTTTTCAGAGAGCGAGTATATTTTTATTAATTAATAATTCAAAAATATAAAAAAATCATAAAAAATAGAAAAATTGCCAAAAAAAAAATCCAAAAAATATATACATATTACTTAATAACTTTAAAACGAAATTTAAAAATTTGAATATTTTTTAGTAATTTTTCTATTTTTCATATTTTTTTATGTTTTTGCATTATTAACTTGAAAAATTTTAAACTTGATAGCAAAATCCATTGTACTTTAATCAATAAATTTGTAAAATTTTCAGGTGAAATTTTGAAGGATAAAAGAGTTTTAGACAAACGTATTAAATAATAAACCCTTGATTTGCAAATTACCAAACCATAGGTCCCGGTTTGCCAGGTTTTGTAATAGAGCGTTCGATCCGTAAATCGGTCAAACTACATGACTTTTTTTGTACTTTTCCCAATGGGTAATAATAAGCAAGTTCGAAGGGTTATTTTGATGTTTGAAAAATGTTTAAGGGCAATGAGAGTGTTTTCAAAGTTTAGAAGGTCCAAATGATATTTTTGGAGAAGTTAAAGAGTTTTTTTTTTTTTTTTTTTTTTTTTTTTTTTTTAAGTCTTCGAAATTCAGGCGGGACCAGCCATACAGATGGACTTAAAGTCACAAGATAACAAGAGAGTACGCAATATATGAACGAATGACATAAATACATCAGAAAAGTAGGTTTGAGATGGACGGTGTTATACTTCAACTGAAACCAAACTATTTTATCTCATCTCATCTCACACCATTTCCATTTTGTCGTGTTTATAATTCACATAATGAAAGTCTTCGTTTCCATTCCATGTGCTTGTGGACCCCCCTACTTCACATCATATGTCTTGGAGATTGGATATTTTATTTATCCAAATTAACCCATCAAAACCCACAAACATCCTTATACACTTCTCTCACCAATCTAAATTCGATAAGTAATCGCTTATTAACTAGGACTGGTGTTTTTTCTGCATACATTAGAATTTCTCTCTTTATCCTATATTTTTTTTTCTTCTATTTTATTAAGAGACTTTTCGGTGGATTGGTTTCATAATAGTCCACATATATAGATAAATGACACTCGCTCTAATTACTATGTATCATACATCCAGCGTTGTGAACTACCGTATTCCCGTTTCATAATAGGAAATTTCTCATTTTAATCTTAATCACCTCCTTACGTATCTTTTCCCATTGCTTTACGGAATTAATTATGAAATTTCCAAATACTACCACTATCATTTGGGTTGGGATTCTTAAATCTTTCAATGAACATCCCATTTTTCATCGTATCCACTGATGTGTTCCTTTTATACGTAATCAAAATGCGCTATCTGGTCCTCAGCTTTAACTCTTTACCAATGTTATGAAAACCGGACCGGACCGGCCGGTTCGACCGGTTTTACCGCGAACTGACTATTGGTCCGGTCGGTTTAATTAGATTTAACGGTTTAGTCAAAAACCGGATTTGACCGGTTCGAACCGCGAAAAACCGGTAAACCGGCGAACCGGTCAAAAACCGGTTTCTTGACCAATTTTAAGTTGAAATTAAGAAAATGCTGAAAGTAGGATTTGAACCCATGTCTCCTCACTTGAGTATGACATCTTATACCACTGGGCCATCCTGACTTTACTGACGGGTTTTACTTAAATTTTTAATATATCAATTAAATAAAAATGTATCATAAAGAAAGCATTTTCATGAAATTATTTGCTTATATCAGAAAATAATAAAGTCAAAATGACATTTTTCGTCCTTAATCTTGAAAAACGTACATGAATTGAATTTGAATTTATGAATTTTGTATAGTACAATAAAACTGAATATTCTATATTAGTTCATTATGTTTTATTGAATCCTACCATTTTGTAAGTTAATTTCTCATTCAAAATCCAGTTTACTACTTGCTTAATCTAGTAGTAGTACATTTGATTTCTTTAGTACTGCCCTTGCTATTACTAGTCTCTGTTTTTACCCTTGCTATTACTAGTTTATTTTTATTATTTAAGGCTTGTATTTAATTAAGTTTTAAAATATTTTGTGAAGTTATTTTGAATATTTAACATTTAAAACTTATGTTTGATGAATTTATAAGCTTATTTATTATTTAAATAATATTTTTTTCAAAAAATTAATAATCCGGTATAACCACCGGTTGAACCGGTATATCACGTACCAGTAGCTTTACCGGTTTGATGTCCGGTACGGTTATGATAACATTGCTCTTTACTAATTTGTTACTTTATTATTTATATTCAGTTTCAACTAATGCAATATACAATATATAAAATTCATGTTGTTTGGTAAGTTAATAAAAGATCAAGCAAAACTAATTTAATTAGTAGCTTTTAACAGTAGATAAAAAAAAAAAAGAATGACATTACATGTTAAACTTGGAAAATTTTAAAATACTTCTTAAGTATGATACTCTCTTAATATAATTTAGCAAAAAGGATTGACATATGTTCGTTTAGAGTATAATAAAAAAATGCCCATCTTCTTTTATAATAAATGAGTACATATTGCTGGATTACTATAAAATCTCTCATCAAATTCTCATAGTTTTTAAATTATTACGTTTAAATTAGATAGTAAAATTAAATTTTATACGAAAAGTTCTAAAATTTAATTTCTACTTAATACATTAATTGGAAGGGATGAAAGTCCGAATTATAATTAAGACTTGAATGAATTAATTCAAGGAGAATTTTTGTAGTTTGAAAGAAAAAAAAGAAGAAATTTAATTTGCCATATCTAGACCTTGGCAAAATGTCAAGGATACGTCTCCAGCATAACAACTTCCTATAAATCTGGTCTAACAACTTCCTATAAATCTGGTCTTAGCTTATTTTATTTTCTGTTGCTGTAATCTTTTTGTTATAACTTTCTCTAGTTTATCGTCCATATTGTTAACAACTTCTTGTATAAAAAGCATTGTACACATGATCAGTAATGTATGAAAAACTCCAATTCTATTATACTTCTATTACTTTATATGGTATCAGAGCCTCTTGTGCTCTAACGAGTTTTCTTTTCTCTGATCCTATTCCTGGTTCCCACCATGACAACCACTACTGCAGCACCTATCGTGCAATTAACTGCACCTACTAATTTTCCTATCAAACTCACCTCTACCAATTTCCCTGTTTGGCGGAAACAAATTCAGTCGACTCTTATTGGGCTTGATCTAGTGATGTATATTGATGGTTCTCTATCACCACCATCTCAGTTTCTTGATATGGAGAAAACAAACGTTAATCCAGCTTACACAGTCTGGTATCGCCAAGATCAGATTCTTCTTAATGCAATTCTTGGTAGCTGCTCTGACCCTATTCAACCATTAATTTCATCAGCTGAATCTTCCAAAGAGGCTTGGGATAGGCTTCTTCATAGTTACGCAAATTCCTCCAGATCAAGAGTTATCTCTCTCAAAACAAAACTTGCCAAAAATCCGAAAGGCACCAGATCAGTTGCTGAGTTTCTCAATGATATGCGCTCCATTGCTGATGAACTTGCTCTTACACAAAATCCAGTCAGTGAAGAAGATCTTACTGTTCATATTATCTCTCAACTAGGTGAAGAGTTCAATACGATTGTTGCCGCTATCAAAGTTCGTGACACTCCAATCAGCTATTCTGAATTATTTGACAAATTGACTGATCATGAGAGACTACTGAAAGACAATGATTCAATATCCCAACCTGTTCTTACTACAGCCAATGTTACTCAAAAACAAAACTCTCGGAGCCAACAACCCTATCATTCATATCCTAGAACTCCAATCTCTGGTCCAGGCTACAATTCTAATTCTCGCAGATCTCGTGGTGCCTTTCACGGTAATGGGTCACGCTCCTGGCAGCACCAGAATGGTCTCAGGACTCAGCGTGCAAATTTATTTTGTCGGTTTTGTGAGATTTCAGGACATGACACTCGTGATTGCCGAAAACTTGCAAAATTTTTAACTGACAATAATATATCTGTGAGCTCCTCTCCGAATGCTACTGCTGTTTCCAGCCCTATGGCTAATGCTACCACCTCTGGGAAGTCTACTACTATGCAGCAACCCTGGCTATTTGATAGTGCTGCCTCGCATCATGCCACACCGAATTTATCAGCACTGCATTCATATTCTGACTATGGGGGTCCTGATGAGATATTCGTGGGTGATGGTAAAGGTCTTTCTATTTCACATACTGGTTCTACTAAAATTCACACACCACACCGATCACTTTCTCTTTCCAATGTTTTGCGTGTTCCACACTTACGTAACAACTTGATTTCTGTGGCAAAATTATGTAAGTCTAACCATGTTTCTGTTGAATTTTTCTCTACTCATTTTCTTGTAAAGGATCTTCGCACGGGGGCGCCTCTAATGCAGGGGGAGAACATTGATGATGTTTATTGCGCACCTTTATCTTGTCGTCCTCAGCTGAATGTCACTACCACAGTCTCTCTGTCTGCTTTGCATCATAAACTTGGTCATCCTTCACAAAAAGTTCTCAGTTCTGTTCTTAAGCATCATGGTTTAGTTTCCAATTCTATGTCTGTTTCTGATTTTCATTGTCCATCTTGTTCAGTTAATAAGAGTCATAAATTGCCTTTTTATGATAATTCTCTTCTTAGTACTAAACCTTTAGAACTTGTTTATACGGATGTTTGGGGGCCAACCGCTAAATCCATTGATGGTTATTCTTACTATATAATTTTTGTTGACCATTTTACTAAATATATATGGTTGTATCCTATGAAAAAGAAATCTGACACTTCTGTTATCTTTCCTCAATTTCAACGGCTGGTTGAAAATCACTTTCAGACTACCATTATTTCTATTTTTTCTGATAACGGCGGTGAATATCAAAAATTAATTCCAATATTTAAATCATGTGGTATCTCTCATTTTACTTCACCTCCACACACTCCTGAACATAATGGTACTGCTGAAAGACGTCATAGGCATATTGTGGAAACAGGTCTTTCCTTACTTCATTTTGCTTCTCTTCCTTTGTCTTATTGGTCTTATGCGTTTCAGACTGCAGTTTATCTCATCAATCGTTTACCTACATCTGTGTTAGATTTCAAAACTCCTTTCGAAATTCTTTTTTGTCGGTCTCCCAATTATCAGCGCCTTAAACCTTTTGGGTGTTTATGTTATCCTTGGCTTCGTCCATATTCTCCCTCCAAGCTTCATCCACGGTCTGTTCCTTGTATTTTTCTTGGTTATTCTACATCACAATCTGCATTTAAATGTCTTGATCCCACAACTAACCGTTTGTACCTGTCCCGTCATGTGAAATTTGTTGAGGATATTTTTCCAAGCCAGGATCGCAATAAATCTCATTTGTTCTCTAACCCTGTTCGAGATGCCAGCCTTGCAGGTTCTACACAAGTGGATAAGCCCCTTGCTCCTTCTTTGGCGGCACCTCCTTCATTGCTCCTTCCTATTTCCACTACGCCTCAGTCTCCTACTTCTCTGGACATGTCTTCTCCTTCTTCATCCTCTTCTCCAGTTGTGGACTCTCCCTCGCCTATTCCTTCTATCTCTACTTCGCCCTTAGCTTCTCCTATTCAGTCTCCACGTCTCTCTTCTTCTCCATTACCTGCCGCTACTTCATCTTCTCCACCTCGACCTACTCGCATCCGTAAACCCAATCCAAAATATTATGGTGAGAAATACATTAATCATACCACTAAACACCCACTTCCCCTTTCTCTTGAACCTACTACTGTTGCTCAAGCTCTCAAGGATCCCCTATGGCGGACAGCGATGGATGCTGAATTTAATGCACTTTTACAAAATGGTACTTGGGAGCTTGTTCCAAAGTCCACTCATGTTCCCATTGGTTGCAAGTGGGTATTTCGTGTCAAACGTAAACCCGATGGTTCCATAGATAAGTACAAAGCTCGCCTTGTGGCGAAGGGTTTTTTACAAGAACATGGGCGTGACTATTTTGAGACCTTTAGCCCTGTTACAAAGCCAGTTACAATTCGGGTTGTTTTTTGTCTTGCTTTGTCAAATAATTGGCCCCTACGTCAATTGGATGTCAATAATGCATTCCTCCATGGCACTTTGAATGAAGATGTCTATATGGTGCAGCCTCCTGGCTATACTCATTCGCAGTATCCTAATCATATTTGCAAGCTTAGAAAGGCTCTGTATGGCCTCAAGCAGGCCCCTCGAGCTTGGTACACTGAATTGAAGAGTTTTTTACTTGCTACTGGATTTCATAAATCATTTGCTGATGCTTCTCTCTTTATTTATAACCACCAAGGCATTCTTGCTTATTTTCTCGTTTATGTGGATGATATTGTCCTCACAGGCAATAATTCTGAATTTTTAGATCAATTTGTTCATCAGCTAGCGACTCGCTTTTCTATCAAAGATTTGGGTCCTCTGCATCATTTTTTAGGTGTTGAGGTTATTTCCACTTCCTCAGGTATTTTTCTTTCTCAGCATCGCCATATTAATGATTTACTTACTCGGTTTCATATGGCTGGTGCAAAGGAGGTTGCTACACCATTAAGCTCTACTGAGTCTTATTCTCTTGTTGATGGTTCACCTACGGTTGACGCTACGTCTTATCGTAGCCTAGTCGGTTCTCTCCAATATTTAGCTATTACTCGTCCTGATGTGTCCTTTGCTGTGAATAAATTATCTCAGTTTATGCATGCTCCCACGCAGCTCCACCTACAAGCTCTAAAACGGGTTCTGAGATATTTAAAGGGTACCATTCATCATGGGTTGTTTCTTAATCGTGGTTCATCTATGACTCTCACTGCTTTTTCAGATTCTGATTGGGGTGGAATTAAGGAATCTGGGCGTTCAACTACAGCATATCTATTATTTCTTGGCTCTAATATTATTTCTTGGCGGTCAGCACGTCAAAAATCTGTTTCGCGTTCCTCTACTGAGGCTGAATATAAGGCTTTAGCAAATGCTGCTGCAGAAGTAATTTGGGTCCAACATCTGCTCCATGAATTGGGTGTTACGATTCAGCAACCACCAAGTTTATTTTGTGATAATATTGGTGCCACATATTTATGTGCCAATCCAGTTTACCATTCCCGTATAAAGCATTTAGCGCTGGACTATCATTTTGTTCGTGAAAAAATTTCAGATGGTTCTCTGCTTGTACAGCACATTAGCTCCAAGGATCAGCTAGCAGATATGCTTACCAAACCTCTTGGTCGCAGCTTGTTCCTTCAGTTTCGTTCCAAGATTGGAGTCTCTGATGGATCCTCCATCTTGCGGGGGCGTGTCAAGGATACGTCTCCAGCATAACAACTTCCTATAAATCTGGTCTAACAACTTCCTATAAAATCTGGTCTTAGCTTATTTTATTTTCTGTTGCTGTAATCTTTTTGTTATAACTTTCTCTAGTTTATCGTCCATATTGTTAACAACTTCTTGTATAAAAAGCATTGTACACATGATCAGTAATGTATGAAAAACTCCAATTCTATTATACTTCTATTACTTTATAACATATTTACAACAGCACAAGTAAAACACTCAAACTTTGTACAAAATATATATATATATATATATATATATAGTCCACACCATGAACAACATTGACAGTAAAACTCTATTGGTCTTTCTTTTTATTTTGGTTGTTTTTCTTATAAAATGCTAATGATACAAAAAAGAAGAAGAAGAAGAAAAAAAAAAAAAGCAACATAATTGCACAGCACACCACTCATAAAAGCAAATGAATAACACCTATTAATAAAAATAAAATAGCAACAATCACATAATGGAACAAGCGGCTGGATTTTCGTCGCTGAAAGCAGTAGTGTATCGAACTTCGGTGGAGCTGGCACGTGCGAGCTGATACACTTGTGGGTCCTCAGCCCTTCTTACGTACCCAGCGGGTGCCTTTTTGTCGTATACACCAGGCGCATATGGGTGAGCTACAACGTCGTATGGTACATATGGCCATAGCTCTGCCTTTTTGCCCGTTCGATGAGCGACGCGTGCCACCACCTTCGCTGGGTCCACATATCCGACGACTGTCAACTTGTTTGCTTTACGTTCCACATCTACTTGTTTTACTCCTTTCATTCCTTCTACCGCTCGCTTCACCTTCCGCTCGCATCCTTCGCAGTCAATCCTAACCTTTATCTCCACCGTCTTGATTTCATCATAATCAATCGTGTTAATTTCATCAATCTCAATACTTTCCAGCATGTCCCCATATGCATATGAACCACTAGATTCTAATTCTAATTTATTTGGCCCACTTAATAATTGCAGCTTTAATTAGTAGAATTATTTATCAATTAATTATTTAATAACAGATTATTTGAATATAGAAATATTAAACTAAAAAATATAGATGTTCTACCTAATTACAGCGGCTTTTATCAGGAAAATCTAATTACAAGGTTAACTGCGTTGACAGTTCCTTATTAACAAGCACTAAATTTTTATTTGTATTATTAAACTTCCAGTGTGATATCAGTTGTGACTCATTCTCATCCTAATCCGATAAAAATCTAACATTAGAATAATAATAATGTAGCAAGTAAACACTAAATGTGACCAAACAATACAATTTCAAATCAATTTCAACTAGTAAAAAATTAAACAATTATTACCAACTTAGCATCTAAGTGAACAATATTATACATAAAAAATAAAATTTAAAATTAATGGACGCTAACGTGGTGCAGTGTTGCTAGTCAGTATTGAATTGACACGTTGTCATTTGATGTTAACTTTTGATGTATTTGTGCGAGAGTAATTTTGTTGATAATAAAATAAAAATCAGTGAGTCTAATGTACAAAAAAAATTATAGTTAAAATGAACACGCAGACCCAGAAGTTTAGTAATAGTTGCTACAATTTAGACCCTAATTATACGGAATGGACTTATAAGTATGTCTTTAAAACAAATTTTTATTTCGTTATCAGAAAACAAATGATATGTTGAATATGACAATTCCCAAAATTTTTTCAGTTTAGTTTTGTCATACGAGAATATGATTATTACTTTATTAGTCCATTAGCTCATAAAATTACCATCCGAAAAACTTGAGTACTTCAAATAATTAATTGAAGCAAGGAAGAAAGCTCTGTGGTATATGTACCAAACCAAATAGCCGAATAATACTGAAAAATTGATCTCTAATTTTTCATTAAATACGAATTAATATGAAATCGCCCCACCAAATATATAATCCAAGTTTTTATCAATCAAAAAGCAGATGATTAGTGAACATAAGAACCTAAAAAGCTGAAAAGGCTGGAAAAGAAGTTCAGAGTTAACAATGAACCACAGATTCTAAAAAAAACGGTGATCTATAGCAGATAACCGAAATTTTCCAACCGAAATTTTCCCTTTCTCATGCCAGCTTTTTATTGAAAACTGAAAAAAGTAGAAGCATAAAAGAAAAGAAGGATCTTAATTACCTGCAATTGCTTACGCTTCTTGAGCTTGGAACTGCCATGAGAGCAATCAAAGAGATGAGAAAAATGATCAAGTGCACCCATTATTTCAGTTTCCTTTGCTTTCTCGGCCAATAAATTCAAGGAAAAAGGAGACAGAAAAAAAAAGGGTGAGAATTTGAATCTGAAAAAGGGTTTTGGGTTTTTCTTTTTCCCCACTGAGCTAGTAAAGTATAATGTGATGATGGGATTCAGGACGGGATTCCATGGCCTATATATATATAAGGAGTTTCAACTGCTGACTTATGGTCGAATCTGGGTCGTTTGTTGCTTTTCCTTTGTTAAGATCTGTGAAAGTGGGATCCTGACACGCGTCCAAATGGAGTTGGACAATTTAAAATCAAAGTTTTACAGAATCAATAAGGCACGAGGCTATCCATGCACCGACTGGTGGGTCTTACAGTGTAAATTTGGCGGTGTGTGTCACGCGCAAACTGGGACTGCAGTGGATAAAGGTTGAAAAAAATATCAAAAATTGAGATATGAATGGGAATTTGAATTTAAAGAGCTAGATTAGAAATGAAGTGGACCGTGGGACCGGGAAACTTTACTACGCGGTCCACCTTAGCTGGATCTTGTGTCGCCCTGATTTCTTACTATGTACTCGAATCCATATTGATGCTATGAACCCTACATAATTTTGGTGGAATAGTGTTTGATTGGATAGGTAATTTAACTTTTATGTTGAGGTAAAAATAACAAAAATATTTTAAATTATTATTATATTTTACTTATATTTTTAAATGTCAACATTAAAAGCTGTAATAAAATACAAGTAACTTGTAAACATTATATAAACTTTTAATGATTTTATATGTCATTTTTAACAGATATAGTACAATAACAATAAACACAAATGATGCATAAATCTAACGTAAAAATAGTGCGTTAGGAATTGTAAAATATATTTTGGATTAACAATATAGGTCGGAAATAATTAATTGGTAATCAGAACATAACATAAATATTTAGAATTATTAGTATATCATTCCCAATATTTTTACGTATCATCTAAAAACACAACACAACATCAATACAGACACGATTGTGTTAACTCAATTATGACAAGAAATATTTTGGATCGGGTTTGGGTTAGGATCACTAAACATAAACTTGAAGTGGACACGACACGAACACAACCCATATACACGAAATTGCCACCCCTGCTTGTTGCGCCTTTTATTCTATTACTAAAAAAGGTAGGTGAATTACACTAATAACTCTTCAGGTCCTGAATGTTAATGCTATTATCCGCGTGGTTCATGAATTTCAAATTTCAACTTAAAAAATTTCAAGGTATGTTTTCATGGAAAATTGAAGAGGAGGATGAAATTGTTAATAGCCCTAGATAATCTAATAATAAAAGGCATTTTACAAAAATATTGACCTTTTGGCACCATATAATATTTTTACCTGAAAGGAAAAGTTTGCATAAATACATTAAAAACTTTCTAAAATTTCAAAAATACCTAAAACACAACATTCCTGTTTTACATGATTTTTTTACAATAAACAACAAAGCAAGAAATCATAATCTCCAAAATACATATATTCTTAAACGCAAAGATCTCGTGATAATCTTAGAATCGTAAAACTCAATCCATTACTGCCTCACTGCAAACAAACACTGCAGTGCAACAAAATCATTCAATCGATCACAGAGATATGCAAGAAATCGCAATTCTACTCCATCATAATGGAACTTGGACTTAAGATTACAGATTCATCAACTACAAAGTAGGCGGCGTCCTAGTTCAACAACATCAACACTCAATGACTTCAACTGAACTATCAAAGGAAACATAAAGATCGATCAACAAAAAGAAGATTTAGAGATCCAATTCCAGGTAATGAAAGGATATCCTCCAATGAAAATAATGAACGACATGTCCATTAGATTCTATTTACAGCTAAAAAGTGCAAGCAACATCCTAATGGAGTATCTACTACGAATAACAACAATTCAGAGAGAAATAGAAGATGAACAAGGTAAAATCATCACACTATCTTAGAAAGTATAATCAGTGTATCAGAAAGTATAAATGAGGTATAATGTGTATCAGAAGGTATAACTAAGGTATAATTATTGTATCACAAATGATAACTAAAGTATAATCAGTGTTTCAGAAAGTATAACTAAGGTATAATCAATGTAATAGGGCACATTAAGGTATAATTAAGGCATAATTAATGTATAACTAATGTATAATCACTGTAATAATATATCTTGAGGTATAATTAAGGTATAACTAAGGTATAATTAATGTAATAGTGTATCTTGAGTTATAATTAAGGTATAACTAAGGTATAATCAATGTAATAGTGTATCTTAAGGTATAATTAATTATACTTTTCCTTTTCAAGTAAAAATGTTATATGGTGCCAAAAGGTAAGTATTTTTGTAAATTCAATGTTTCAGGAGGTATAACTAAGGTGTAATTAATGTACCAGAAAATATAACTAAGACATATTGTGTATCAAAAGGTATAATTAATATATGACAAATCATAACTAAAGTATAATCATTGTATCATAAGGTATAACTAAGGTCTAATTCTTTAGAAAAGGTAATAATCAGTCTATCACAAGGTATACCTAAAGTATAATCATTGTATAACAAGGTATAAGTAGGCGGATAATATGTATATAAATTTTAACAAAAATGTATAACTAAGGAATAATCATTGTATTAAAAGATATAAGGGTATAATAAGTGTATAATCATTGTATCACAAGGTACAACTAAAGGTATAATAAGTGTATCAGTTTTACAAAAGGTATAACTAAGGTATAATAAGTGTATCACAAAGTATAACTAAGGTATAACTAAGTTCTAACTAATGTATAACTAAGGTCTAACAGGTTTTACAAAAAGTATAATCAGTGTATCACAATGTATAATTAATGTATAATCTGCGTATCAGAATTTCTAACTAATGTATAATCAAAGTATCAAAGTATCAAATGTAACATTATATATATATATATATATATATATATATATATATATATATATATATATATATATATATATATATATATATATATATAAAATAGGAAGTGAAGAAAGGAGCACAAAAGTAAGATAGAAGAATCTGTGTATCAAATAGAGTATAATCAATACAACACAGAAGAAGAAGACGAAGAAGATGACCATATAGCTTGTATAAGAAACATAACAAAAAGAACGATAGAGGAAATATACAGCAACAAAACAAGCAAACACAATTACAGAAGGAGAAAAAGACAATGAAATATTATATGCCAATGTTGACTACATACAAGCTGGAAAAATCTATACAAACAAGAAGACGCTCAAAGAAGCAATTAGTCTTTATGCAATAAGAAAAAATTTCCAATTCAAGGTTCAAAAATCCTATCCAAAACAGAACTTCTTGCAGTGCATCGATGAACAGTGTCCATGGGGATTCAGTGCATCAAGGAAAAAAATACAAAAAGATTCATAATAAGAAAATATGTTGAAAAGCACACATGCAACATTGATGACAGATATGGTGAGAAAAGATAGGCAATAAAGGTACTTATAGCAAGGATGATCAAGAACAAAGATATTAGACTGAAAAGGATACACAGCAAAAGATATAGTATATGACATGAAAGAACAAATAGGGACAGAAATTAATTACCAAAAAGCCTAGCGTTTAAAAGAAGAAGCACTTAAAATAATGAAAGGTTCACCATCTGAATCATACAACATGCTACCAAGCTACTTCTATATGCTGCCAAAAAAAAAAAACCCCAGGAACAATAATCAGCATGGAAACAAAAGGAAACATATTCTTATACCTATTTGTAGCAATGCACGCTTCAATACAAGGATGGAAACATTGCAAACTAGTTGTTGTTGTTGATGCCACATTCCTCAGAACATGTTACAGTGGAACACTCATCTCAGCCTGCTCGCAAGATGCTTCAGGTAAAAAAAGAAAACTATAATAGTGTTACCTTTTGATATAGCAATACACTAATTGAACCTTAATTATTATACCTTTTGACACACTGATTATACCTTATTTATACATTGTTTGTACCTTATTTATTCATTGTTTAAGCATTGTAGTGTATAAAAATGTATCAAAAGGTATAAATAAGGTATAATCAGTGTATCAGAAGGTATAACTAAGGTACAATTAGTGTACTACTATATTAAAAGGTATCATTAATGTATAATTAGTGTATTAGAAGGTATAACTAAGGTATAATAACAATATTGCAATGATTATACCTTAGTTATACCCTAAGATGCACTATTACAGTGATTATACCTTACTTATAACTTAAGACACAAATTATACTTATTTATTAAATAACTATCAACTGGTTATACCTTAATTATACTTTGATAGAATTACTTATTGAAAAAATCCATTCAAACCACCACCAAAAGAAAAATGTGATTCTTTACTTTTAGTACCCTTAGTTTAACTACATTGGACAGTTCATCTTTATATTTACTCACAAACTTCAATGCAACACTCTACCCAAAATGATACAAGAAATCCATAACCAAAATCAGCAGAGAATTTAAAAGAAAGCCTATGCCAAAAAAGATAAAAATAAATCCATAACCAAAAATAATAGAGCATTCGTATAAAGATTATATGAACAAGGAGATGAACTCTTAAATGTAGATAAGATAATGATACCTAATGATCATGTTTGGATAGTCCAATTAAGAAAAGAAAAGGATCACATTCTCTTTGGTGGTGGTTTGAATGAATTCTTTCAACAAGTAACTGTATCAAGGTATAATTAACGTATAACCAATGTATCATTAAGTTTAAAGTAAGATATAACTAAGGTATATTAAGGTATAACACTTATTTATAAATAAGGTATAATTAATAGTGTAACTAAAGTATAACTAAGGTATAATGAATGTAATAGTGTATATTAAGTTATAACAAATGTATAACTAAGGTATAATTAATGTATAACGACTGTAATATTATGTCTTAAGGTATAACTAAAGTATAATGATTGTAAAATTGTAGAATAAGTAAGTTATAAGAAAGGAATAACTAAGGTATAATCACTATAATAGTGTATGTTAAAGAATAAAAAATGTATAACAAAGGTATAAATATGGTATAAGTAAGATATAACCAAAGTATAACCACTGTGAGTGTATGTTAAGGTATAAGTAATGTATAACCAAAGTATAATGACTGTAGTACTGTATCTTAAATGTATAACTAAAGTATAACTAAGGTATAAAATATTATAACTAAAATCTAACTAATGTAGAAGCAAGATATAAGTAAAGTATAACTAAGATATAATGACTGTAGTAAGGTATAGCTAAGATATAATGAGTGTAATATTGTGTATCTTATGTTATAACTAAGATGTAATTGAGATATAACTAAGGTATAACTAAGGTATAATCACTGTAATACTGTATGTTAAATTATAACAAAGGTATAACTAAGGTATAACTAAATAATAACGACTGTAACATTGTGTCTTAAAGTATAAGAAAGGTATAACTAAAGTAAAATGATTGTAATATTGTAGTATAAGTAAGGTATAGGTAAGGTATAACTAAGGAATAACTAAGTTATAAACACTGTATTAGTGTATAACTCAGGTATAATTAAGGAATAAAATATAGTGACTAAGGTATAACTAAGGTAAAAACAAAATATTAGACTACCAAAATATCAACCTAATATACAACAAACTAACAAATGCAGAGATGTTCTTTCCACTAGCATTTGCAGTGGTTGACTGAGAAAATGATGAACCATGGAAATGATTTTTCAAATAATTCAAAAACATGTATGGATAAAGAAAAGAAATGGTCATGGCTTCAGATAGACATAAGAGCATAGAAAAAGCTTTAAAATGGTGGTACCAGATGTTCCACATTGTGTTTGTGCATTCCATCTGTTGCAAATCCTCAAAAACCAATACAAAAACAACACAAAAGACATGAAGAAGTACTTCAACAAAGCAAAAAGAGCATACATAATAGAGGAGTTCAATAAGTACATGACTGAACTGGAAAATATCAATAAAAAAATCCCAACGTACCTTTAAGACATTGGGTTTGATAAATGGAGCAAAGTACACTCAACAAACAACAAATACAACATTATGACATCAAAGATTATAGAATCAATAAACTCTATGAACAAAGCAGTAAAAGACCTACCAATAATGACTCTTATGGAGTACTTACAAAGCATGCTACAAGATCTCTTTTACAAAAACAGAAGTATTGCACAGACAACGATGACAATGCTCACACAAAGGCAAGAACAAGTACTGCAATCAAACTACATATCAACATTGAAAATGCAGATTCAAATTCACAACTGATCACTTCTATTATACATTCAATATACACTACATACACATAATAATGATTACAAAAATGCAGGTAAAACCATTCACAAGTAATCTAGTAATAGTCATAAGAAATGGAATAGATTTCATAGTTGACATGGGAGAAAAGATATGTACATGCAATATATTCCAAATGGATGAGCTTTCATGTCCACATGCCCTTACATACATAAGGAAATTCCACCTCAATACATATAATTACTGCTCACATTACTACACAAAACAAAAAATCTTAGCAACTTATGAAGGAACAATATCCCAATGCTGTCAAAAGATATGTAGGACATACCTCAGGAAATCAGGGATCAGAAACTCAATCCACCATAAGCAAAACAAAAAGCAGGAAGTCCAAGAAAACAGAGATTTAAAGTAGCTTGGGAAAGAAAAACAAAAATGAAAGTAAAATATGGAACTTATGGAAATCCAGGTCATAACAGGAGAACATGTGGAGGAGCAAAACAATGATTAACTGAACATTGTATTGAATTGTATTGTATTGAACAAAAACGACATTATACTTGCACATTCTCATTCAATAAACACTATATTTGAAATGTAAAAACTGTATAAAAAATGAAAACTAAATCTAAAAATGTATAAACACTGTATATGAAAAATATAAAAAAAAATAGAAAAACATCATAATTAAAAAACTTCACTCATCCAGTGGATGCAAATATTCATTCTCTTGATTCCTCTATAATTCATGGTTGTATAGAGAAACTGACAACCTTGTCCTATGAGCTTTAACATCAAATGGATCTGGAAAAGGCTTTTGCTCTATCAGATACTTAGCAAAGCTCAAAACAAAAACTCCACAATCACTGGAAAAAAGGTATAATCAGTGTATCAGTAACCATATAAATTGTAAAATCAGTCAACACAATATCAGAATATATAATCAATGTATAAAAATGCTTAACTAATGTATAACTAAGGTATAACTAAGGTCTAATACTTTTACAAAATGTATAACTAAGGTATAATCATTGTATCACAATGTATAACTAAGGTATAACTAAGTTATAACTAAGGTATCAGAAAGTATAACCAAGGTATAATAAGTTCATCACAAAGGATAACTCATGTTTAATCGTTGTATTACAAGGTACAACTAACGTATAATGAAAATATAACAATAAGAAAAAAAACACACCAATCAATTTGCTGAGGTACGCCTTCAACAATTTCCATTTCGAGAGGACATAGAGGATTCCCTACTT
Organism: Euphorbia tirucalli; assembly: GCA_039660915.1. Taxonomy (NCBI): domain Eukaryota; kingdom Viridiplantae; phylum Streptophyta; class Magnoliopsida; order Malpighiales; family Euphorbiaceae; genus Euphorbia; species Euphorbia tirucalli. The sequence goes on from CM077639.1 coordinate 24,264,790, forward strand.
TATACACATCAGATTCCATAATATCAACCCTGCTACTGACAATTGACCACGAATGCAAAAAGTATGGCAGTATAAAAACATACTCATTAGTGCCTTCACCAGTAGAATCATCACTACGTCTACCCAAATAAGAATCATAGATAAAGAGTTTCCTCAACTTCAAGCAAAACCTTCCCAACACCTAATGGTTTTGACCAACATGAATTGGCAACAAAAATTCATCTACATCAGACCATGCCTTCCTTGTTCAAATATACACACCCATCATCAAACTGGTGATGACATCATTAAATCTTATGTGTTGAAGTACCTCATCCAAGAATATTATCCACAAGTCCATATATATACTTCACTCTAGCATCAAGCCTTATATTAGTAGTTATGAAGTTATATATTATCCGATTACAGTATTTCCCCTTCTTCCTTAAAAAATACATAATTATATCCATGTGCTAACAAAAAATTATAACAGTATTAGGAAAGATATAAACACTGTTTTACAAAAAAATATCATTGTAATAAAAATGTAATAGTATATATACTCAATGTATCAGAAGTTACAAATCAGTCTTTAAAATAAATAAAACTAAATAAAGTATAATAAGAGTATCATAAGGTATAAAAAAGGTATAATCGGTTTATCATAAGGTATAAATAAGGTATAAGAAGTGTATCAGTAAATATAACTAAGGTCTAACAGTTTTACATAGGTATAATGAGCTTATCATAAGGTATAAATAAGGTATAATCACTTTATTAGAAGGTATAACTAAGGTATATTAAGTGTATCATTAAGTATAACTAAGGTCTAATAGTTTTACATAGTTATAGTGAGCTTATCATAAGGTATAAATAAGGTATAGTCACTTTATCAGAAGGTATAACTAAGGTATATTAAGTGTATCACTAAGTATAACTAAGGTCTAACAGTTTTACATAGGTGTAATGAGCGTATCATATGATAAAAAATAGTATAATCAATTTATCAGAAGGTATAATCAGATATACAAAAGGTATAATCGATGTATTATAAGGTGTAAATAAGGTATAATCACTTTATCAGAAGGTATAACTAAGGTATAATAAGTATATCACTAAGTATAATTAAGGTCTAACAGTTTTACATAGGTATAATCAGCATATCATAAGGTATAAAAAAGGTATAATCAGATTTACAAAAGATATAATCAGTGTATCAGTAAAAATAACTAAAGGTATAATAGGGTTACAAAGGTATAATCAACGTATCACAAAAGTATAACTGATTGTTTAAGCAAGTATAACTAAGCTCTTACAGTTATACAACACGTAGAATCATTAAATCAAAAAGGTATACTTAGTGTATTAGAAGGTATAATCAGTGTTTTAACTAAATATAAGTAAAGTGTGACAGTTTTACAAAGGTATAATCAGTGAATCAGAATGTATAACTAATGTATAATCTATGTAACCGAAGGTTTAACTAATGTATAATCAGAGTATTAAAAAGGTATAAGTAATGTATAATAAGTGTATCATTAAGTACTGTGAGCACGAGATTTCTCGACCTCTGTGATGAGAGTCCTATATTACCTGCTATGCAGACGAACATGAATTGGACTTGAGAATGAGTGGGATGTCGCCTGGAATATCTCAAACGCTCTAAAAACCGAGTGGTCCTCGATCCGAAACCCCGAGAAAGGTCCTTCAAGTGATTAGAGGGCTTAGAGGTGAATGTAAGATTTGGGAGAATTTGTCACGGCTCTGGTTAGAGCCGTACAGCTGTAGTTTCATAACTACAGCCGAGTGGCTGTAATGCTAGAGTCGCACGGCCGTAATATTATAGCCACGCAGCTATAGCGAGTGTTCAGATTATCTCCCAAATGACAGGAATAAAGCTTGAAAAAAGCCAAAAATCCCAAAAATTAGGGGACTTTAGCCGGATTTGAGAGTCTTGAAAGAGGAGAAACAGACAGGAAAGAAGGAGGACTGATTCTAAGCATAAAAAATCAGAAAACAAAAATCAAAAAGGGAGAAAAAACAAAAGAAAGAAAGAAAAAAGGAGACCAAAAAGAAAGAGAGAAAACCAGTACCAATCACAAAGAAGGACACTGCAAACATTGAGAGTGGGGGTTCCTAGTCAGATTCTCACTCATTTGGGATCGTTGTCGGGCCATTAGGATCGATTCGAGACGTATTCTCGAAGATTTCAGAGTGTTCGTGAGGTTCCAAGCACATTCCAACATTCCAATCCACTTCCGGACGTCAAACATGCTAGAACATCAACAAGGTAAACTCTGAGAGGCCTTAACTCATATTTGTTTGGTTTCTGTTGTGATTTTTCTGTATTTTGCAAATTTTTGGAAACTGGCTCTTTGATTACAGCCATACGGCTATAACTAGAGCCGCACGGCTCTATTGTTCAAGAACAGAGCAGAGCCGCACGCCTCTATCTTCCTAGGCAGAAACCTGAAAAGCCCCGAAATGGCCAAACACAGTCAGTTTCCCATTATGTTTGTTCTGTAATGATTTATCTCGGCCAAATCACATCCTTTACATTCAAAATTATGGTTTTTAGTTTTCCTAGAATGTGGATGTCAGATTTTGGGTTTCTTTGATTTCGATTTTAAAATATGGGGCTGTTTGATCTGAATCGGATCCGCTGTCCAGCCTTAGCGGACCCCTAGGCTCTTCAAAGTCTTTGAAATCATTGAAAGAGATCAAAATAGTATTTTCAAAGCAAAGAAAACCAATTTCGGATTCTGGGTACTACAGCCGCATAGCTGTAGTGGTTATAGCGGCACGGCTCTAACTAGATTGGCATGGCTCTAATTAGAGCCACACGGCTGTAATTTCCAGAAGAAGGAAGAATCACGGGATGACCCACATGAACATCGTTACGTGATGCTGTCTTTAGAATCAAACTATTTTTGGTATGTCTTCTGCTTTCAGACCTTCGATGGATGGTGAAATTAGGAAACCCCCACGAACAAAACCCCATGTTCCAGGATAGCCGACCCACCAAAATGGAGAAATTTGCATGTAATCGAGCCAAACCATTTTTTTCAAAACTTTTTTCCAGCACAAAATCTACAGGGCGTTTCTAAAATGATTTTCCAAGTCTAACCAAGCAAGTCATCCGAACTTCTCGGTTATCCCCTAGATGTATGCTCCCGCTTCCTGAAATCCCCCATTCTATCTTATGTGAGTCCTATTTGTATTTATAATATAATTGTGCTAACCATTTGTTACAACTTTTATTTTTCTTTGTTTTATCATTTCGGATGCATTTTATAGATTGATCGTGTATTTTAAGCGGTTGTAATTTTTTAGATATTCATGTATCTAGGTGATTGTATTGGTGAGGATGAGAGTTTTCTTTTTCATTCGATTTGGTTGCATAAGATGGCCTTTATTTTTACTTTCTTATTTTTCTACATTTTACTTTTCCTGTAATTTGTTTCTATCATTCGTATGAGCATCGGCTAAATAATAAAAGATAAAAATGGGTAGAGAATTAAGTGAGTAAAATATTGTCATATGCACTTATAAATGAAAGCATACTTGAGGTTGAATAGGTAAGTTGCCTGAACCCTAAATCTCTGGATTAGGTACAGTAGTCTACGCTCGGTAGGGAGCTGTACCGAAATTTCCCGGATGAGCTGATCCGGGTGGCGACTCTGTCACTGATCTTGAAATTTAAGTTTCGAGATATTTAAGTAATAAAATGGGAAAATATTTTCTACAAAAGGATTTCCGAAACGAACCGATGATTTTCCTAAATAAGATAACCAAACTCGTTTTCAAAATCAAACATCACGAATATTAATTCTTTTTCCCCGATTTGCTTCACCGCATTCCACTTTAAAGGTCATCCGCTCATAATGGCGACTCTGCTGGGGACAAAAAGTTTCTTAAAAAGTTTTTATAAAAGCTTAAGGAACTTAGGCAACTACTGAAATATAACCTCGCTTGCAGTTATTTACTAGTTGATAGTACCATATTTTACTCACACTTGCATATCATGACATTTTCTTCTTCTCAACCCCTCAAACTCACTTATCAGCCTGGTTTACTTCAGAAGGTGACCTACCTCTTCCGCTCAGATTGGAGGCATCCGAAGGGGTAAACCGCTCATAGCACCACATAAACCTTACATCATGTTCCAAACCTTACATCATGTTCCATGATGAGGAGTGTATCTTCACTATGGGGACCTATACGACCCTTGGCTTGACTTTGGCCCACATGTAATGACCTAGTAACTTTCCCTTAGGGTTACCAAAACATAAATTCGAAATTGGACATTGGGAGTATGCCTTTGGTATCCCTGGTTGATGCCAAAGAGACCCAACACCTAGGAAGAATGTGAGACCAATAGAAAGGAGGAATAAGGTTGGAAGGGTAAGCATATTGTTGCTTGTGCTAAAGTTTGTTTTGTGGTGATTTTTGGCTTCCATTTTTCATCCTCTCACGAAACATCAAGCACACATAATCATTTGTGTGCCATTCTAACTATGTTTTTTGGTGCAACCATTTTCAAGACATAAACATATGTATGGCATTGACACTAACCATTTCTTTTGTAGCCATACATCCCCTCATTGCGTGAAAAGCATTAATTCATTCACACCACTTGCATATCATAAGCACTAACCAATTTGTTTTGCAGCCATATAGAATGCATGTCATGCATAAAACATTCATGTAGGCCTTGAACAATTCCATAAGGATCACACGCATCACATCACCTACTAAGTAGGAAACCATTTAGGTGCTCCATGAGTGCCCAAAATATCATTTCATGCATCAAATCGTTAAGACGCTCCACGCGCACCCAAGACATCATTTCATGCACTGAAACAATTAGGTGCTCCCCAAGTACCGAAACTCTGCCCGTGTGCCAAGCTCGCGTTCATGTCACATCATAGCATAAAAACCCAAGGTGTTCCCCGTGCGCCAAAACTCTGTCTGTGTGCTAAGCACACGGTCATTGCATCTTCATAACATAAAAGCCCAAGGTGCTCCTTGAGCACTGGAAATTCTGCCCATGTGCCATACACATCTAATGCATGTATATGACCAGCTCTATACATATCCAAACCCTTGCATAAGACCACCTCTATGCACGAATCACACACGTGTATATGACCATCTCTATAAATATCCAAACCTTTGCATAAGAACAGCTCTATGCAGAAATCACACACGTGTATAAGACCAGCTCTATACATACCCAAGCCCTTACATAAGACCATCTCTATGCACGAATCACATGCACATGTATAAGACCAGCTCTATACATATCCAAACCCTTGCATAAGACCAGCTCTATGCATAAATCATAAAACACATGCATAAGACCAGCTCTATGCTCAAATCACAAACCCTCGCATAAGATCAGCACATATGTAGAAGACCAGCTCTATAAATATCCGAGCCCTCACATATGATCAGCTCTATGCACATATCTACACATATGTATAAGACCAGCTTTATACATACCCAAACTCATGCATAAGATCGGCTCTATGCACGAGTCACAAACCCACATATAAAACCAGCTCTATGCATAAATCACAAACCCATGTATAATACCAGCTCTGTGCACATATCCACACATATGTATAAGACCAGCTCTATACGTATCCAAACCCTTGCATAGGATTAGCTTTATGCACGAATCACAAACCTATGCATGAGATCAGCTTTATGCATAAATCACATGCAGTATAAGGCTAGCTCTATACGTTCGCTATAAAACTCCGTATAAGATTAGCTCTATACGCATTTATGACATTTCATACATACCCATACTTATTCATTCATTCTTTGATTTGTGCAACTTTCCTCATAGCGTCATTTCATCCATTCATCATAAGTCACTCCTAACGTTTCATTCCTTATGTCATTATTTCATTCATTCATTATCCCTAATATTTCACGTATGATGTAAAACAGTACGTACGTGAAGAAGAAAGACTAGGTAAAGACTAGAAAGAAAGAAGCTTCGCATAGACAGTCCATTGAGTAAGCTGGATTGACGTAGGATGAGATCTCAGTCTATGAGGGCAGTTGAGTAAGAAAGAACAGTCAAGACAGAAGGTGAAACTGAATCCGGTGAGGAAGTTGAGATGGTAAACTAGACACCAAATCTTGCTGATGTTCTGAAAGATTTCCTGAAATCTTAGGATTTTCGTGATATCTTGAAAGACAAAATACGGGCTGCTGTGAGGGAAAGTGGTGAAGGTGGTACCAGTGGGCTTGGGAAGGACAAAGTGGCTGAATCATCTCAGTTTAGGGCTGATATCTCGACTTGTGTGGAGAAGTTACAAGAGATTGAGGCTGCAATGGAGGAAAAAGCTGAAGGCTAAGTGCACATAACTAGATGAATTAGCTACTGAGTTAAAGAAAGGGGCCAGTATCAGTATGGACTCTAAGAGTGGCGTGAATGTGGATGCCATGATAAACAAAGGCATTGAGACTTTCCCTATTAGATTCCAAGTATTGAAGATTGCTTTATACAAAGGAATAGGTTTGCCAGTAGCTCATGTGAACCTTTATGCCTGAATCATGCTGATAGCAGGTGCCATGAAGCAACAATTGATCAACTTCTTTCCAACAACACTTGAAGGAGGAGCGTTGTCTTGGTATAGTTCTTTGCCTGAAGACATATCGTCAGATTGGGAAGCTTTGTCAGCAGCTTTCATCAAGTACTACAGTTTCAACACCAAGATCCAAGTGAAGCTGTATGACTTAGAAAGGATCAAGCAAAAACCGAATGAATCCTTCGATGAGTACTATCAGCGGTCGATGAATAAAATGATTTTATTGAAGAACCACCTCGATGAAGATGAACTGATCCAGAAGCTGATCGATGGCAGCAGGGATGTCTATAGGAATAATATGAAGTTTCATACTTTTAATAAACTCAGTGAAGTTTATAAAGGCAGTAAGCCACAGAGGTGGCAGAAGCTCTGGGTACAGTTACGGGTATCGATCAACAATTGCAACTGGGTTAGGCAGTGGGTCTAGTTCCAGTTCTGCAAGTAAAAGTGGGTAGTTTTCAGAAGTAAAGCAAGTCAAAGTTGCCACTGTGTCTCAGCAACAAGTTAGTCAAGGTAGAAATCTGTAAGTCAAGGCATATCTCCTTGGACTTTATCTTTGGCCAAGATTTTCACAAAGTGTAGGAATGGTGGCCTGTTGATTTCTCTAAAGCCATTTGAGAAGCCGGCCGATGTAGATAAGGACAACTTCTATATGTATCATGTCGTAGTGGGACACAAAACTAACAACTGTTTTAAGCTGAGGGATGCCATTCAGTTGATTGATGAAGGGAAGTTGTAAGAGCCTGCAAAGCCCAGCATAAAGACTAATCCATTGCCAACATTTGAGAAGCAGGTCAACATGGTGCAGTCAGGGTTGTTAGCCAACTTTATTTTTGCTCAGATCTTGCAAGCAAATCCCACTGTGCAGTCTGTGGTAGCCGGTGAAGCCGAAATAGAGTTAGGATGTGGGAAGTTGGCAGAACAAAAAGAAATAAAGCCAATGAGCTTGAATGATCTTGATTCAGAAGATGAATATGATGAATATGGCTGGGATGAATCAGTTAAACTACCGGTTGTTGAAAAACTAAAAATCCCTGAAGTCCAGAATGTGACGAGAAGTGGCAGGGTCTATCAGCCAGTAACTCAGCAGAAAGATAAGGCTCCAGTGACTGGATCGAGTAGCGTATCAACACAAAAAGAAGTTGAAAAGGAAGATCTGGTTATTTCACAGTTGAAGAAAACTCCAGCTCAGGCCAATGTAAGGCATTTGTTATTGGTCTCAAAGGAGCACAGAGCAACATTAGTAAAGAAGCTGTCTGAAGTTGAAGTGTCCCCAATTACATCTCCAGAAGCTATGTGTTGCTTGTTGGACAAGGCTCATTCTGGGTCCTCTGACATTGTGTTCTCTGAGAAAGATCTGCCGAGTGGAGGAAGAACTCATAACAAAGCCCTTTATGTCAAAGCTAACATAATGGATAGGGTCATGCCATGTGTAATGGTGGATGATGGGTCAGCTCTGAATATATTTCCATCGAAAATGTTACTGTATCTGGGATTTAGTGAAGACAGTTTAAAGAAGTCCTTAACTGTGATCAAGGCTTACGACAGCTTAAAAAGGACTATGATTGGAACATTCGAGACTGAGGTAGAAGAAGGACCATTCAAGTCAGTGGTTACTTTTACTGTAATTGATATTCCAGTCATTTTCTCCTTACTGTTAGGAAGGCCATGGTTTCATCCGCTGAGAGGTGTCCCTTCCATATTGCACCAAAAGATAAAGTTCTTAATGGGCAACGATGTTGTGATAGTTGAAGCAGATTCTCAGTCTTTGATTGCTGCTATGAACGAAGAAATTCTACCATTCGGTGGATTCCAGATCGCCGTGGTCAGTGAAGAAGAATTCATAGATGCTCCGATGGTTATTTATGAGAATTATATGCCAGAGTGGTTGTCCAATTACTTACGCAAGTAGAACTTTGTTCTGGGTATGGGGCTTGTAGATAATTTACGAGGAGTGCCTGAGTTCAACATCGACTCAAGAAAGTCAAAGCAGTTCAGGTTAGGCTACACAGCAGAAACATCCGCACAGAAAAATCTGAAGAAGGGAGAACGACAAGCTTATAATGAGGCCATTCATTAAAGCTGGTGAAGAGTAGTACAAGGGGCAAGCTGAAGTTGTGAAAGTCGGAAGTGTCGAATACCCAGGTTTTGAAATATTCTCCGATGTGGTGGATTTTGAAAAAAGCCAAGAAGAACTGGTCGCACCCATTACAGAGGACGAGATAGGGTTTAAGGTTGTTATCCTCTAGAAGGAGTCATATGAAGAGCCAGCAAATACAGTGGAAGTGTCTAACAAAGGAGCTAAGAAAAAGATCTGTAATGAATATGTGGAGGAGATTTCGAAGGCATTGGTTGTCGCCTTAAACAAAGCTTTTGCAGTGACTAAGGGGGGGGGGGGGGGGGTACAAGAAAGAGCTGATGACCGAAGCAAGTCTGAATTCTATAATTTTTAAAATTACGGGAATCATGATGAAGGCTAAGGCACACCTGGCTGAGGTTGAGGAGACCGCTCTTCCTGCTAAACAAGAGTCTAAAGTAGTTGCAGATCTGGACAACATCTTGAAGCTGAATGAGGAAGACGAAGAGGTGCAAGGCCCTCTGCCTGTGGAGGATGAAAATGACTTTGTTGTATCCGTATCATCTATTTTCAATGTAAACGATGTACTTTATAATAAGTGCAATGTAATGAAGTCTCAGTTTGCTTACTTGTGCGATGTTTATCCTGATAACTCTGTTCATGCATTTGAATCACCATTAAGCATATTTAGCATTCATGATACTACATTGCATGAAATCAACATAAGTGCTGATGAAAATCCCAAAATGGTGCTTACTTCACATGAACTAAAACCTGAGGAAGAGAGAGAATTGGCAAAAATATTGCAAAAACATGTTAAGGCTTTCGCTTGGTCATACGAAGACATGCTAGGAGTTGACATAGAAATAGTAGTTCACAAGATCCCAATGGATCCTAAATTCAAGCCAGTAAAGCAGAAGCTAAGAAGGCTGAGACTAGAATGGGCTACACTGGTAAAGGAAGAGGTGGCTAAGTAGATCAAAGCCAAGTTCCTTGAGGTGGTTGAGTACGCAGAATGGTTAGCCAACATTGTTCCAGTACCTAAGAAAGATAGAAGAGTCAGAGTGTGTGTTGACTACAGGGATTTGAATAAAGCATGTCCAGAAATAACTTCCCCTTGCCTCAAATTGATGTTTTGATTGATAGCGCAGTTAAGGCAGCAATGTACTCTTCTATGGATGGGTTTTCAGGATATAAGCAGATCCTAATGGACATAATTGATAAGGTTAAGACATTATTCATTATAGAGTGGGGCACTTTTTGCTACAGAGTAATGCCCTTTGGACTGAAAAATGCTGGAGCCACTTATCAAAGGGCTATCACAACGTTGTTGCATGATATGATTCACAAGGAAGTAGAAGTGTATGTCGATGATATGCTTGTTAAATCCATGACCCGAGAAGAGCATCCTGCCATCCTAGATAGATTTCTTACACGCTTCAGGTAGTATAATCTCTGACTTAATCCCAAGAAGTGCATATTTAGGGTTACGTCAGGAAGGCTGCTGGGTCATTTGGTCAGCCAGACATGAATAAAGATGGATCCAAACAAAATCAAGGCCATTCGGGATATGCCAGCTCCTAAAACAGAAAAAGAGGTCCGGTTTTTCTTGGGTTCCTCGCAGTATGTCAGTCATTTCATAACACGGTTGACTTCAACTTTTAAGCCGATTTTCAAGTTGTTGAAGAAAGATCAGCCAATTGTATGGGATGACTGATGTCAGTTGATGTTTGAAAAGATTAAAGCTTATCTGGTAAATCCGCCGGTTTTGAGCCCACCACTTCCAGGAAAGCCTTTGACTTTGTATTTTGCTGTTGAAGATTCCTCCATAGGGGCAATGCTGGCACAAGAGCAAGATGGAAAGAAGGAGTACCCTATTTACTATCTTAGCAAAAAACTACTGGAATATGAAACCAAGTACACGCTGGTAGAAAAGACATGTGTGCTGATGATTTGGTTGACTAAAAAGCTGCGCCATTACTTTCAGTCATAAAAGGTACAAGCCATGGCCAAGGTGGATCCGATAAAGTATTTGTATGAAGCACTAGTGTTGGCTGGGAAATTATCTAGATGGCTACTACTCTTTTCAGAATTCGATATTGAGTACGTCACCAAGAAAGTCATCAAGGGGCGAGCTGTGGCAGAATTTCTGGCGAATCAACTGCTAGAATCAGATTATGTGGAGAATTTGGAGTTCCCTGATAAACAGCTGGCTATGGTGGAGGTAAAGAGATGGGTTATATGCTTGGATGGTGCTATAAATAGAAAAGGTACTGGAATTGGGGTAATCATAGTGACACCAGAAGGTGAGATTATTCCATTGTCAAAGAGATTGGAATTTCCCATAACTAATATGGGGCAGAGTATGAAGCATGCTTATTTGGGATGGAATCTCTCTTGACACTAAGGGAAAATGATGTGTTGATTGTTGGAGATTCACTTTTGGTGATTAGGTAAGCATAAGGCAAGTGGGATCTGAAAGAAGAAGCCTTGCGTCCTTACTTAGAACTGCTGCAATACAAAAGAGAGTTATTCAGCCAGTGTGAATTCAAGCATGTTCCCAGGGAGGAGAATAAAATGGCTGATGCACTAGCAACATTGTCTTCTATATGGGAGAATCCAGAGGGACACAAATACAACCTCTGGTTATAGCAATCTCTAGACAACCCTGTTTTGATGTGCACGAAGTGATGGAATTAACAACTAAAGAAAAGCCATGGTTCTTTGACATTTATCAGTATGTGAAAGAAGGAAAGTATCCAGAAAGAGCTAGTACTGTGGATAAAGTTTCGTTAAGAAGATTAGCCAGCCAGTCAGAATCTTTAAAGATAAGCTACACAAGAGAACTGCAAATGGAGCTCTTCTAAGGTGTTTGAAGGAACAAGAAGTAGAAGCAGTGATGCAGTAAGTACATGTAGGATCCTGTGGATGGCATATGAATGGAGTCACTATGGCTAGAAAGATAATGAGGCAGGGGTACTTCTGGATGACGATGCAGTCCGATTACGTGAAGGAGGTGAGAAGATGTCATGAATGCCAAATCCATGATGATATCAGTCACCTACCGTCACTTGAGCTACAGAATCTGGAATCTCCTTGGCCATTTTCAGTATGGGGAATAGACATGATTGGAGAAGTTCATCCCACAGCATTTAATGGGCATAGATTCACAGTAGTTGCAGTCGACTATTTTTCAAAATGGGTGGAAGTAGAATCCTTCGCTAGCGTAATAGCTAAGCAGATGGTTAAGCTCATTCAAAAAAACATCCTTTCTCGATATGGAATCCCCCATCATGTAGTGACTAATAATGGAATGCAGTTTCAAGGGGAAACAACTAAACTATTTACAGAACATGGCATCGAACGTCATAGATCTTCTCCATATAGACCACAGGCTAATGGTGCAGTGGAGGCGGCTAATAAGTCGATAAAAAAGATCTTATCAAAGATGGTAACCGCCTACAGAGATTGGGCTGACAAGCTGCCATATGCTCTTTGGAGTTACAGAACCAGTGTCAGAGCACCGATTGGTGAAACTCCCTATGCCTTGGTGTATGGTACAGAAGCGGTGTTTCCAGTGGAAATGGAGCTTAAGTCACTTAGAATAGCCTTGGAAGCTTAATTACCAGAAACTGGTTGGATGCAAGCTAGATATGAGTACTTAGCAGCATTATACAAGAAGCGATTGAAGGCACTGGATCATTCGCAGATGTATCAACACAGGATGGCTAAAAGCCTATAATCAAAAAGTGAAGTACCCCAAACGACAGTTAAAAGCCAGACACTTGGTTCTGAAACAATTAAGGCCTATAAATGTCGATGTCCGAGTGAAGTTTAGGCCAAATTGGGAAGGTCCATACATTATAAAAAAAGTGCTATCACAAGGTGGTATTAGCATAATGGACATGGATGCAAATGAATTCGCAAATCCTGTTAATCAAGATCGATTGAATCTTTGTTTAAAAAAAAATAAAAAAATCCTGCTAGGTTGAAAACTGAAAAAAGGGTGGCCTAGGCAAAAATTAAGACGTGAGAGAAAATGATCAGTTGGAAAATCCAAAAGGAATGACTGATGACGGATTCTAGTTCTGTGTGGAATGTATACCATTTCGAGAATCAATCCTTTCAAATGTACTCATGATGATTTTAGCAATAAAGTGTGATGTTTTTTTAAATATATTCATATGGTTATATCGAAATGCATAAACAAAGTTATCTTGTTTGAACATCCATTTAAAGAAAGCACTTTGCATTTAGCTGTTTCTAAGGCTTACATTGTTTAACTATGGAAATGTACTAAATACATGGAATCTGAAATCTTTTCTCATCCTCCAAATCTAATTCATCTTTTCTTAGGGTGGCTGAAAATTTCAAGACAGATCCAAGTTTGAATGTCATAAGGCCTTGTGTAATGGTGATCATTATATATGAAGCACGTATGGGAAAAAAAAAGCTTGCTAAGGTGAAAACCGAAAAGGCACCTTAGGCAAAAGTTAGAGTAGCTTGCTAAGGTGAAAACCTATGTTGGGCAGTTTAGGCAAAAGTTAGAGCACTTTCGAACTCACTTTTCCTAGGGGCAAAATTGTAAAGTCTTTTCATTATTCCCTGGCGAAACCGTTACAAAGAATATCACAGCTTTTTCCTCAACAGTCATCATATATCCTCAACAGAAATACAAGGATTGCATTGCATAAAGAATGTACTCCCCCAGTTAAAGTCAGTCAGAGGCAGGACACATTCTTCCTAACAGAACGTGAAATATCAAGATTGGACAAATAGCGGGAAATGCATTATTTAAGGTCCGCATGCATATGCATCATCATGCATACATGCATAACATACATGGGACATTCATCCCCAGCTGGTCTTCATTCTTGATCGAATGGGCAAAAATTTTTGTTTAAAATCTCTCGATCAAGGAATGAAGACTTGTCATTTCAATTGTAAAAGTTCAGTAAATCACCGTGGGTAAATGTAAATCCAGTATCGGCTCCAATCAAATCCGCTGTAGGTAAATGTAGACCCGGTATCAGCTCCAATCAAATCCGCCGTGGGTAAATGTAAACCCCGTATCAGCTCCAATCAAATCTGCCGTGGGTAAATGTAAACCCGGTATTGGCTCCAATCAAGTCTGCCGTGGGTAAACGTAAACCCGGTATCGGCTCCAATCAAATCTGGTGTGGGTAAATGTAAACCTGGTAACGGCATTAATCAAATCTACCGTGGGTAAATGTAAACCTACAATCGGCTCCGATCAGATCATCACTGCGTCAATGCAACTTCATAGCGTCAGGTATGATTTCTTTCCTTTTCTCATCACGCTCTCTGTCACGAGACCAAACTCGATCCATGCTTAATAGCCTGACCATGAATTGACTTTGATCCTGTGAGGGGTAGCCTATGAGCACGGGTTTTCCCAACCTCTATGATGATTACCTGTTAAGCAGACAAATGTGAATTGGACTTGAGAATGAGCGGGATGTCACCTGGAATATCTCAAATGCTCCGAAAACCAAGTGGTCCTCAATCCGAAACCCCGAGAAAGGTCATTCGAGTGATTAGAAAGCTTAGAGGTGAGTGTAAGATTTGGGAGAATCTATCACAGTTCTGGTTAGAGCGGCACGGCTGTAGTTTCAAAACTACAGCTGTGCGGCTATAATGCCAGAGCCGTATGGCCGTAATATTACAGCCGCGTGCCTATAGCGAGCGATTAGATTATCTCCCAAATGACCAGAATAAAGCCTGAAAAGAGCCAAAAACCCCAAAAATTAGGGGACTTTAGCTGGATTTGAGAGTCTTAAAATAGGAGACACAGACAGGAGAGAAGGAGGACTGATTCTAAGCAGAAAAAAATCAGAAAACAGAAATAAAAAAGGGAGAAAAAATAAAAGAAAGAAAGTAAAAAGGAGACCAAAAAGAAAGAGAGAAACCAGAACTAATCACAAAGAAGAACACTGCAAACATTGAGAGTGGGGCTTCCCAGTCAGATTCTCACTCGTTCGGGATCGTTGTCGGGTCATTAGGATCGATTCGGGACATATACTCGAAGATTTTGGAGTGTTAGTGAGGTTCCGAGCACATTTCGACATTCCAATCCACTTCCAAATGTCAAACACGCTAGAACATCAACAAGGTAAACTCTGAAAGACCTTAAACTCGTGTTTGTTTGGTTTCTGTTGTGATTTTCCTATATTTTGCAAATTTTTGGAAACTGGCTATTTGATCATAGCCGTGCGGCTCTATTGTTCAAGAATAGAGCCACGTGGGTCTGTTGTCAAAGAACAGAGCCGCACGGCTCTATCTTCCTTTGTAGAAACTCGAAAAGCCATGAAATGGCCAAACACAGTTAGTTTCCCATTTTGTTTATGCTGTAATGATATATCTCGGCCAAATCACATCCTTTACATTCAAAATTATGGTTTTCAATTTTCCTAGAATGTGGATGTGAGATTTTGGGTTTCTTTGATTTTGATTTTGAAATATGGGCCTGTTCGATCCGAATCGGATTCGCTGTCCATCCTTAGCGGACCCCCAGGTTCTTCAAAGTCGTTAGAAATTATTGAAAGCGATCAAAATAGTATTTTCAAAGCAAAGAAAACCAATTTCGAGTTCTAGGTACTATAGCCGCACGACTGTAGTGGATATAGCTGCACGGCTGTAATTTCAAAAAGAAGAAAGAATCACGGGACGACCCACATGGATGTCGTCGCGTGATGATGTCTTCAGAATCAAACTGGTTTTAGTATGTGTAAGCATCGAAAATTTACTCCCTAAAAAAAATAGTCGTACGACTTTACTACAGTTGTACGACTGTAATCAAACTATAGTCGTACGACTATAGATTCGTGGCAGGTGAGCCAGCCCATACCCTAAAAGCAGAAAAAAAGGGAAAAAGGGGAGGCCGGACAGAAAAAGAAAGAGAGGAAAAAGAGAGAGAAGAGAGAGGTGAGGGCTTATGGGATCTGAGAAAATCAGAGAGAAAGAAAGAACTCATCTTTAAGGATCCCTCAACATTTGAAGATCTTTAGACCCAAAATTCCTAACCCTAACTCAAGGAGAAAAGTGCGGATTTTAGTGGATTGGAGCGACGCCAGGGGTCAATCCTACGGTGGACGCACGCCAAAAAGGTAGACACTCCTTTTCCCTTCTCTTTTTCCAGCTTTCTGGGTGATTGGTGTGGTTTTGTGCCATTTTTGTTCTTCTTTCCGCGTTTCTGTTTCTGGAAGTTAAGAACAGTCGTGCAACTATTCTTGAATTTGATGAACAGTCTTACGACTGTAGTTACAGTCGTACCAGTGTTCTTGATTTTCATGCGTTTTCTTCCAGTTTATTTCAAATAAAATTTTGACAAAATCCTGATCTGGGACTGCTTACAGTAGCACGACTGTAATTTATAGTCATACGACTGTAGTTACAGTCGCACGACTGTAACGCTATTTCCAGAATCAGAATTTCCGTTTTTATTTCCAAAAGTTTCCAAAAAATCAATAAAAATTCAGAAAATCAAAAAATCATCAAAAACCAATTTTGTTGTGTGCATTCACGACCCTAGATTCAATTTTCAGTAAAATTGCATTTAGAACAATGCCACTACGGAGACCCAATTCTCCTGAAAACCGACTCACCTCACATGTAAAAAATGCATGTAAACCGGAAAAATTGTTTTCAAAATTATTTTCCCACAAAAACCAAAATACAAGGACGTTTCAAAATGTTTTCCAGGTCTAACCGGGTCGGCTAGCGGAGCCAACCCGGTTATCCCCTAAATGCATGACCCCAATTCCTATATTCCCAATTCTGTCGTGCTTAAGTCCTATTTATGGCGTGCTATATATCGTACTAACCCTCTGTTTTGCAACTTTTTATTTTTTATTTTGATGTATTTAATAGATTAATACGTGTATCCTAGGCGATTGTATTTTTCTAGATAAATCGTGTATTCTAGGCGCTTGTAAAAGTGAGGCTGAGTGTTTTTATTTTTTATCCGATCGGGTTGTAATAATTTATTCATTTTCTATTTTACTTAACCTGTATGCGCGCTGTATGTCTATTTATTTCAATAAAATTGACTTTAGAGTTTGAAATACCGTTCAAGAACATTGGCCAATATTTATTTTAATTAGACAAGAAATAAGGGACTTGTCCAGACCCGAATCTCTGGATAGTGTAGCGACCGTTTGTCTGGTTCAGCTACATTATAAATTTCCCGGTCGAGCTGAGCCGGGTGACGACTCTACAATATTCATCGAGACTTAGGTCTCGGTTCTTTTATGCATTAATTCCATTTATTTTCCAAAACTGATTTTCCATTTATAAAAAACCCACGTGAGGGAGGGGCCCACCCGAGATCGTGGTGCCCCTTCCGAAAGGGAGTCTCGCGTTCAGTTGAAAACGTAGTCCGCTCACAGTATGTCTACTACTTTGAGACCTTAGATGGATGGTGAAATTAGGAAACCCCCATCAACGGAACCCGAGTTCCAGGATAGCCGACCCACCAAAATGGAGAAATTTGCATGTAATCGAGACAAACCATTTTTTTCAAAACTATTTTTCAGCACAAAATCTACAAGGTGTTTCTAAAATGATTTTCCAGGTCTAGCCAAGCAAGTCATCCGGACTTCTCGGTTATCCCTTAGATGTATGCTTCCGCTTCCTAAAATCCCCCATTCTGTCTTATGTGAGTCTTATTTGTATTTATAATATAATTGTGCTAACCATTTGTCTTACAGCTTTTATATTTCTTTGTTTTATCATTTCAGATGTATTTTATAGATTGATCTTGTATTGTGGGCGGTTGTAATTTTTTAGATCTTTATGTATCTAGGCGATTGTATTAGCGAGGATGAGAGTTTTCTTTTTCATTCGATTTGGTTATATAAGACGGCCTCTATTTTTACTTTCTTATTTTTCTGCATTTTTCTTTTCCTGTAATTTATTTCTATCATTCGTATGAGCATCGGCTAAATTATAAAAGATAAAAATGGGTAGAGAATTAAATGAGTAAAATATTGTCATATGCACTTATAAATGAAAGCAAGCTTGAGGTTAAATAGGTAAGTTGCCCGAACCCTAAATCTCTGGATTAGGTACAGTAGTCTACGTTCGGTAGGGAGCTATACCGAAATTTCCCTGATAAGCTGATCTGGGTGGCGACTCTGTCACTGATCTTAAAATTTAAGTTTTGAGATCTTTAAGTAATAAAATGGGAAAAGATTTTCTACAAAAAGATTTCCGGAACATACCGATGATTTTCCTAAACAAGATAATCAAACCCGTTTTCAAAACAAAACATCATGAATATTAATTTTTTTTCCCTAGTTTGCTTCACCGTGTTCCGCTTTAAAAGGTCGTCCGCTCATAAGAATAACTAAAAAATAATCAATGTACTACAAAATACTTACAGTGCTACTTAAATACTCCCCAGGAATACACAATTCAAGAAAAAAGTCTTTGAATTAACTTAAGCAACACCGTAATGGAAAGGTGAACTTATCAAATTATTCTTAGGAGCATATCAGTTGTTCCTTGAACTGAAAAAAAAATTTCAAAGGAAACAACATAAATAAAAAATACAAGAAAAAAAAAACAGCTTAAAAGAAAAAAAAAAGAAAATTACTTCTTAGCTTGGTATTTATTCTTGTTGATAAAACGGATTGAATTACTAGTAAGTTATAATCACTGGGATACTCCCTTAACTCAAAAAAAATCATCTAAAACAGTTGATCCACGAACAAACTTTAAAGCAACCTTCTCATCAGACCCAAATTTAGTAGTATACAGTGACTAAACCGCACGGCCACTAACCCTCTTCCTTCTTTTATAAATGGCCTTCTTCACATTTCATCATCAATCACCATAATATCATCCTCTTAAAAAAGCGAGCATAAAATAAGAAAGATAAACACGACATTAAAAACAACAACAACAAAAAAACATATGCACATCTTTGACAGAATATACTCTCTCGTAACTCTCAACTTCAAGATGATCCAAAATATCAGGATTAATAAAGTCTAAGAAACACATAGAAGCAATCCCCTATAATATGTAATGAGTAAAGTCAGAAACATAATCAGTATATTTAAAGTATAAGATGACATAGACAATGTATAACTAATATATCAGTGTATAATACAAGATATAATCAAAGTACAAAAGAAATAAATACAAAAATAAAGATTACAAAACACATAAAAATAACAATAAAAAATCATAAAAACAAAAAAAATACAGCCTGTTTTAGGATTTCAAGAGCAACAATAGCTTCATTCTCTCTCTTATTACTTCTAACAGCTACTCTAACAGCCTTATCATGTTCCATGAAATCCAGTTTTTCAACTGCAGCTACTCGTTACTCTCAACAACAATAGAAATCTCCTTATTACCAAACTGAGTACCCTTCTTATCAACAACAGGAATGTCTTAACTAACACCAGCACCTTCTTGCTTACTCTCCTCACCAACAGAAAATTCCTTATTACCAACCTGATCATCCTCCTTATGAACAACACAAGAAATCTTTAAATTTTCACTTAAAGATAACACAACTTCATCCCCAATCGCAGTTATAGCATCAAAGTTAAAATACTTAGTACAATAAAAATCAAGATCATTTATTGTTATTGGAGAGAAACCAGGAGGTTTATATAAAACTATAGCCTTCTCATTCACCACACTGTCAAAAGTGAAACTATATTCATTCATATCCTTTTTAACATCAAAATCCAAATCATCACTCTTGACTTCCTCTTCCATAACAACATTGATACCAACTTCCTACTTCTCTTCATAACAACAACATTATCATCTATACCAACATCCTCCTTACACTTATTCTCAGCCTTACCCTCCTTTCCTTGACTATCTGCATTTTGCAAAAGGAAAAAAAAACAAATGTATAAATAAATGTATAAGCAAAGTATTTAAATGTATAAAAAAATGTATAACTGAGTTATAATGGGTGTATTACATAGTATTACTAATGTATAAACAGGGTACCATAAGGTATCATCGCTATATTATTATAGGTTAATGTATAACTAAGGTATAACAACTATATTAGTATATCTTAAGGTATAAATAAGGTATAATAAGTGTATAATAAGTGCATCAGTAAGTAAAACTAACATATCAGATTTAAGAAAATGTATAATCAAACTATCAAAAGGTATAAAAAAGGTATAAGCAGTGTTCCAAAAGGTATAACTAATGTATAATAACTGTATTAGTAAGTAAAGTAAGGTGTCAGTTTTAAAAAGGTATAAACAGTGTATAACAACGTATAACTAAAGTATAAAATAGTGTAACTAAAGTATAAACAATTTTTAATGTAGAACTAAAGTGTAACTAATGTATAACAGTTGTACAAAGGTATAAGTAAGATATAATAAGGTTATCAAAGGTACAACTAAGTTATAAGTAAGCTACAAATAACGTATGATTACTAAGAAAAGGTATAATCAATCTATCAGAAGGTATAAAAAAGGTATAATTAGTTTATCAGAAGGTATAACTAAGGTATAATAATTCTATCAGTAAGTATAACCAAGGTCTTAGTTTTACAAAAGTCATAAACAGTGAATTACAAAGTATAACCAATGTATAAAATAATGTTTAACTAAGTATAACTAAGGTATAAACAGTATATCGCAACCTATAACTAAGCTATAACTAAGGTATACTCAGTTTTACTAACCTCATTAACATCATTCATAATATTATCCTTATCAGATACATCAAACTCATCCTCATCCTCATCCTCATCACCCTCATCACTTGATTCCTTGACGTCATCATTAAAAACAGCCTAGAAAAAACAAAGGTTAATAAAAAAAATTAAAGACAAACTACAAAACGCTATAACCAAAGAATAATAAAAGATATAATAACTATATAAGGAAGGTATAATCAAAGAATAGCAACAAAAACAAACCTTATTCAATATGTCCCTTGCAGTTTCCTTAAAAAAATGAAAAATAAGAAACAAAAGTTAAAAAATACAAATATATATATATAAGAAAAAAAGCATAATTAAACAAAAATACCAGTTTATTAACACGGTTGTCCAACTTCTAAATAATAATGCCAAATGATTGCTTGACATATTTCCTCAATGATGCAATCTCAGATAACACAACTCCTTGATTAGAAGCCTGAGATTGAGAAAAAGAACCTTTCAAATCACTATCATCTACTTCAACATCATCCTGTACATGCTCACCATCACCTTATTCAATATCAGCCTCTACATGCTTACCATCACCATCACCATCAACTTCTTATATTAAATTCAATTCTTGCAAAGAAAGCTTCCTTTTCACAAAAAAATTTTCCAAAGAAAGCTCCTCAATCTCCTCATCAGTAGCAGAGATATTTTTCAATCCCAACTAAAAAAAACAAATAAGAAAAAAAGCATAACTAAAGTATAATTAGTGTATCACAAACTATAACTAAAGTATATTCAGTGTTTCAGAAGGTATAAATAAGGTATAATCAATGTAATAGTGTATCTTAAGCTATAACTAAGGTATAATTAAGATATAACTAATGTATAATCATAGTAATAGTGTATCTAAAGGTATAATGAAGGTATAACTACTGTAATAGTATATCTTAATGTATAATTAAGGTATAACTAGTGTCTGTTAAGGTATAAAAACAGTATAACAAAGGTATAATTAATGTATAAGTGAGGAATAACATACACTTTTGGCCAACTTGTTGAATATAAATTTGTCTAATTTTTCATTGTGGAATTCCTCAACATAAGTCTGCCAATTGAAGACCCGTGGAAGAAAATTTGTACCCTTCTGACTAATAACTCTGTCACATATTAATCCGCTGCATGCAGGACAAACCTCATAAAACCAGAGCTAGAAAAAAATCGGACAACCCTCAATCCGATAAGACTTAGTCTTTGATCTAGAAATTTCAGTCTTCTTTAGAGAAAAAATGGTTGCATCATAAGACACGCAACCCCATTCAGCCTTCACATAATCACCCGACTCTACCACATCAAAATAATAACTAGGAATAGATTTCAAAAAATCTATCCCCATTAGGTAGACACTGATAAAATATACCAGTGCAATCTTCAAGTAATCTTCAACAGAATCAAAGTTAAAAACATTGGAATCTTTCTTCAGAACTTCTTCAACATCTTTCTTCTTCACCTCACTCTTATTAGCAAAATAACAGGCAAGCAATTGAGAACCCATACTAGTAGAACAAAGAACAAAGTCATCATCAGCAAATGACTTCAAACCAGAAATCAAAAAAAAATCTTCAACACCAAACCTCAACTCATTTCCAGCGACCTCAACAATATTAGAATCATTTTCTTCCTCTTGATAAATCTCTCGTAGCAATAAAGAATGGATCAACTACTTTGTAACCTTCAAAATTGGCAAATCTAAGAAATAGCCAAATATAGTTTCCTTAAATAGCTTAATCACTTGCTTAGGAAGATTTCATTTCAAGAATGTTAATAAGTCATAATAAAAAAAATAGAAACACAGCTTCCCCAATACTCACGCTTCTTATATATAGGTCTACCATCCTGAAAATGTGATAAAAATATATCAAAAAATGTATCATAAATATATAAACAATAGGACAAAAACATATATCATTAACAAAATAAGAAACTAAGGTATAAGTAAGATATAAACAATGTATAACTAAGGTATAACCAGTGATTATACAATATATAACTAAGGTATAAACTGTGTATAATCAGTGTATACTTAACAAAATAACAAACTAAGATATAACTAAGATGTGATTAGTGTACCAGAAGGTATAACCAAGTTATAATCAAAATACTAGAAAGTATAACTAAGGTATAAACAGTGATCAAACAATGTATAACTAAGGTATAATCAGTGTGTAATCAGTGTATCAGTAACAAAATAACAAACTAAGGTACAAGTAAGGTATAAACAATATAAGTTATAATCACAATTCTGGAAGTCATAACTAAAGTATAATCAGTGTATAAAAAGGCATCATAAGTATAATTAGTGTATCATTAACAAATAAAACAAAATAAGGTATAAGTAAGGTATACAAAATGTATAACTAAAGTATAATAACTGCAATAGTATATCTTAAGGTATAATTAAGGTATAACTAAGGTATAATCACTATAATAGTTTATCTTAAAACATAACTAAGGTATAATCGCTATAATAGTATATCTTAAGGTATAACTAAGATATAATCAATGTAATAGTGTATCTTAAGGTATAATTAATATAACTAAGGTATAATCACTGTAATAATTATCTTGATGTATAATTAAGGCATAACTAAGGTATAATCAATATAATATTGTATCTTCAAGTATAATCACTGTAATAATGTATCTTGATGTATAATTAAGGTATAACTAAGGTATAATCAATGTAATAGTGTATCTTAAGGTATAAGTAAGGTATAATCACTATGATAGTGTATCTTAAGGTAGAACTAAGGTATAACTGAAGTATAACTAAGGTATAACAATAGTACAAAGGTATAAGTAAGGTATAATAGGAGTATCAAAGGTAACTAAGGTATAATCAACGTATAATCAGTGTATAAAAAGGTATAATAAATGTATAATCAGTGTTATCATAAACAAAAAAACAAACTAAGGTATAATCAGTATATCACAAGGTATAATAAGTTTATAATCAGTGTTTTCATAAACAAAAAAACAAACTAAGGTATAATCGATATATCACATGGTATAATAAGTTTATAATCAGCGTATAAAAAGGGTATAACTAGGTATAATCAATCTCTCATTAACAAAAAAAAAAAACAAAAAAATTAAGTTATAATTAGTGTATAAGAAGGTATAACTAAGGTATAATCAAAATATCAGTAGTTTAAAACACCCAGAAACCAGAATAACAACAAACAAATATGTACAAACTATACATGTAGGATAAACCACAAAATCATAAATAACACAAAATCTTACCACATTCTTTTTTGGAACAACCTCGTCTCTAGCTTTTGCTTTCACAGCACCATCCTTTGTCTTCCCCTTAAAAATAATGAGTGACTTCTTAACAGACACACTCTTACCCTTCTAAGAATCTGAGTTTTTAGAACCCTTCACCATTTTATATAATATAACACTGCAAAACAAACTACAAAACTAACAAAACAAACAACAAAAACCCAAAATGAAAAAAAACAAACACAGGAAAAAAAACCTAAACGAACGCACAAAAATGACGAGAAAATGATGAACAACAAACAAAACCCACGAACCGCAAAGAAGAAAATGATTAACAACCATGAAAGTAAGAAGAACAATGAAAGTAAGAAGAAGAAAACTCAAGAACATGATTACCACGAAGTAGAAATGAGTGAATATGCAAAGATAAACAAAACAAATGAAAACTGGAAAAAAGAAAAGAGTAACCGCAAATATGTAAAAATAAAAAAATAGAAAATAGAAAAACGTATTTCAGTAAATGTGAAAATGTAGGCCCAAAAACAAAAGCCTAAAACGAGGGTATTTGTGACAATTTCCTTAATAAATGACTTAGACCCGATAAACAAGCCCATCTCGAAATTAAGGTCCATACCTGACCAAAGACCCAAAGCCTAGTCCAACCCACGAGTCAAACATCTATATAAAGGTATCTAGTCATTAAATGCAAGGTTTGAATATTTATTGCTAAATCACTAACCTTTCTTTAACACCATTAACGAGAAACTTGACTTTGACATTGGAGGCTTCTTATGAGGCCTTTGACCTCTGTTCGTGACTATAGGTCATTAAGGAGATCGAGGCTCAAGCCCATTTTCACATCAACAAATAAACACAAATAATAATAATATTATTATTACAGAATAGAAATTATAGAACTACAACAGAAAATACAAAATATTTTTCAACCTTAGATCGAGAGAAGAAAAATCGAAGAAACTGTTGAGGCTTGCTATGAATCATAAATGAGGTTTCAGGCCTCACTTAAGTTTTGGTTCTTCTATGTCATTGGTATATTTATATTAACTTTAAAATAAATGAAATGTAGAGTTGACATCCAAATTTTCTAGACTAGGAAAATACAGGAGACATGAGTAGGGCAACTACACCATTCAAAGATTCAGGTTCAGGATAAATAACTTTATTATTAGGGACATAGATAATGTTTTATAGATTAATTCATCCTAATGGCTGTTAAATCAAGTTTATTTAATCATATCCTCACTTTAAAAAAAAAATTGCCCACACAAGAAACTGGAAGCGGGATACATATATGTAAAACAAGGATTTTGTATGTTATGGTTACAATGAAAAATAATGCAGATAATTAAAATGTATGAGATAGAAGAGGTTCAAGTTTTCTCGGATCATTTCCCGAAATAGACTTTATCGTACATAGTCAACCAACTATAATTATAGTAGAAGGACTATAAAAAGCCACAAAATTTGATGTCTATAAGAAGTATTTCGGATTGAAAGGAAAATCTTTTATACATCTCTTGGAAGTTTGAATCCAAGTTTTATCATGAAAAATTTAAAAAGAGACAACTTTTGGAAGTTTTGAACTAATCCCATTGAAAAGTTTCACTTTTTTTTTCTTTTGGAAAAATATGGATTCAAGAGATAGTTCTTATGAATACCAACCACTATTATAGGTCTACCAACACACATGAATTAAAATAATCAATAAAACAAAAATAAAATAAAATAATCATGAAGATCTAGTATAGTTGGTTTACTATAATTAAAGTAGGTTGACTATACATACATAAGGTCATACGACCATACTCTTAAGTAGTCCAGAATGTTAAAAAAAAAAACCAAGCTTGGGAGGCCAAAACAAAAGATGCCCAGACCATAGAAATAGTTAGGTCGACTATGACTAAAGTCAACTGACCTTTGCTTATGAGTTTCTCTAAGAAAACAGAAATGGAAATGTAGAAATATAACTAAGAAAATTAAAACCTAATACCTTCCATGTAGTGATTTCCCAGGCTTCATAATGAGAGATTAGGAAGGTTTTTTTATATGGTTCTTCCCTTTTAAACACAAATTAAAAGAGATTGGGCTTAAAGGTTGTGAAAAAGAGAGGCTTTTTAAGAGATTAAAAAACAAGGATATGGAGGAATTATTGTACGATTAGAAGTGATTCTATGGGAGTAGGGATTCTCCCGGTACAAAACAAAATTCATATCGTAGTGGAAACAATTCCATTTTGCACTTGAACGTGATAGGAACAAATTTCTCAGATTAAAGAAAAAAAATTATAAAAGAATAAGAAAAAGGATTCAATCCTTACCTATTTCATCCTCGCACTTAGATTGAATACAAGAACTTGCTTTTCCATGAAGCTCCTCCACCCTTACGCACATAGATGCCCTTTTGAATGAGACGGTGTGTTAGTACGGGGTGAAAAACAGAGCTTTCCCTTTTTTTCTCTCTATGGCCAAAACTCTCCCCTTTCTAGGTTGTGTTGGCCGATTTTTCTTGTAGGGTTTAAGGAGAAAAATTGCTTTATATACCCTTGTACAAAAATTAGGATTTAATTAGAATTAGGTTTATTTGTTAATATGATTTAATTAATTTAATTAGATTAAATTATAATCATATGATAAAATCCAATCACATAAATTAAATTAACTAAATCTCAGTTTTAATTAAATCATTTCTTAAATATAAATATAATCCATATCTTTATAGTAGGAAATTATTTCATCCATTTAATTAATTATACAAGGGTTGAAATAAAATTTCTCCCTAAGTTAATTATATCAATCTTAACTTTATTATAGAGTCAATAAATATAATTAACAATAAGCTCCAAGTAAATATAATGTATATCCAATATATATTATGATTAAGTCCGTGAGAATTCCGTTTAGACATCTTTGTATGTGATCTTGTGGCTTCACCTTATGTTGCCAATTGGCCCAATACCTTAAGACCCATAAGTTGTAAGTGGGTTATAGTAAACCGTTGTAGCTATCCAAGTAAGATAAAGATATCAATCTTATGCGAGGTATAAACCCTGTAGTAACTTATACGTCCTCTACTAATGATATCGGTGTCCTGCAAGAGGTGTGACAAAGTTACCTTCTTTAGCTGCATGGACATTCCTTGATTCCGAATAGACTGAAGTTCACAAGTAAGTTATCACCTACTGGTTCCCTTATTTGGGTGTGGCCAGTCCTACTTATCAAGTGACCGGTGATATCTACTCTGAGTTAACAACGTGATATATCCATTCACATCCCTACTAGTCCTACCATAATCATTGCATACCAAATCGAACTCATACTTGGCACCTTGTTACAAGCCTATTAGGTGTATGTGAGTTCACATATAGGCCTATAGAGATATCAAGTCTAAGGATCCAATATAAGTACTACGTGAGATCTACCTATGACATAGGGGCCATATGGTATTCTTAATAGTGGATCGATCCATTACCATATGGTAACCTAATGTACCCATATCCTTGATTGATATTCCATTTCCAATGGTCTGTACGATACCACCATGTGATCAAAGCACATGCTAGTCTTTAGTTATTATCATTCCCATGACTCTAACAGACTAGGGATAGATTTATAACTATGTTCTTTCCTTACTCATGGTCTTACTGCCTGGAGAACGTTACCAACATACATGAGTAAAAATACAATTAATGGATTTTTTTGTTACCATTTTAATTGCATAAGAAATTAATAAAACAAATTATGCCTTTTATTAACAACACAATGTATAATACAATTTGAGATACAATGCCTTAGGACTAGGGCATAAACTAATATTGGGTTTATGGAGACAGAGAATGATGTTTAAGTCAAGAAAAAAAATGAACTTCTTTCAATCCAAACAAAGAATTTCTAACGAGAGAAAGCTAGAGATAAAGAGAGAAATTCCTTAATCTAGGAATTAGGTGTGTGTAATGCTGATGGTGGCAGCTATGGCAATGTATAGACTGAAACATACAAATATTGGCGATGGTGAAGGTGATAGTGGTTAGAAGGACGGGGATGGGGATGGCGATGAAGCTTATTCTAAAACATACCGATCTTGGTGATGGAGCCATGCATTGGGGGTAGGGAAAGGAAAGGAGAAGATGAAAGCGAGATGTGAGAAATAATGGATGAAATTTATGTAGAGGCTTCAATCTACGAAAGAGAAGTAATTGGAGAAATAATTTGAATAGAAAATGAAGACATTAAAAAAAAGGTAAAATGGAAATAAAAATTTATTTTATCTAAATTGAATAATGGTGAGATTTAACAATTGGTCAAATAGTTAGTCATCTATACCACGTTATAAAATACGGTCATATGTATCACAATGATGGGTGATCAATAAGTTTATGTATTTTTCTGTGGCAAATGAAAGTCTGTGTATCATAATTATAGTTTAGACACGTATTTCAAATATATTGAATATCTTAAGATATATTTATAATAAACTTTTAGTATATTACTTTGTTCAAAATTATATAATCAATAGTAATAATTAAGTGAGATTGAGTTGGGATAATCTGAAGCAATTGTTTTGCACAAAGATCACATGATCCATTCCCACAGGTGCAACCAGTAGGACTTTTCATGACGTAGTCCGAAAGCCGGGTGAATCACTTAGGGACTTCATTGATTGTTTCAACTTGGTGTGCTTGGAGGTGAGAAACTGTGACTTCAGCACAACAAAGGAGGAGATGATAAAAAAAATACAACCAATGATAGGTTTAAGGGAGAATTGGTGTTAACGAGATCAAAAGATCTAACCCAAATGATCTCATTGGTAAAGAACTTGTTGGCAGACGTAATAAGGCGAAAAGTCAAGTAGATATGATTATCAACATGGCAGACGTAATAAGGTGAACCGACGTAAGAGTTCAGACAAGCTTTTGTTCACACCATTGAATGCACCACTTAGCAAGGTGCTTATGGCGGTACAAAAAAGTTCAGATAGATAGGAGCTCAAATACCCAGAGACAAAGTCTGACCAAGTCATAGGAAAGAACAAGAAATCCTTTTATGAATATCATAGGGTTTATGGCCACTACATGGACAATTATAGGGTCGCTATTGTAGATATTAACAAGCTAGTCAAAAGAGGCAAATTTGATAAGTTTATGGATAAAAGAGTCAGACATTCTAAGCATAATAATGATCGCATAGATCTGAAGGAGAAAGATGAAGATAATCAACCTCGCAAGAAGCTAAAGGGTGTGGTGATGATGATAATGGGAGGCCCGAAATTTGAGCCTCCTAGTAAAAAGGTCGAGTCCTCAAGACAAATCCAGGATTAAACGAATGAAAACAGTAAGATGCTGGACATATCAAAGTTAAGGAAAAATACAACAAATCATCCCTTCATTGGCACCTTCCATATCCATCTTGTTTGTGAAGTTTCACACGTGGATCATAGGATCTGTGTCTCTCTTGTAATTGTCAAGGTGAGGTTGCTTAAGGTTTAGACCAATATGCAATTGCAATATCCTCTGTCAAAACTGTGACTCTCCTATCTCTATCAGAGGTTCTTGATATGACACTATGTAGTGTCCTAGAGCTTTCTTGAACACTGCCATAAACCTTGAATTTGCCAATAAATTGGGTTCTACAGCTGAAGTAGTTGGTTAGGGATACTAGTATCATGACTGTGGGTATTGGTACCCTGACTAAAGAGGCATGGGTCTTGCAACATTTCCATACCCATATAGTGAGTAGTAATTGATAGGGAGGACTAGATTTATTACTTGAGGGGGGCTGTGAGACTGAGGTGACCTGATGAAGATAAGGCATTTGATATACAGGCATTCACCGAAAATAGTCGCTTAGACCAATAAAGGTTATGAATCCCTTATTCCCTGATATTGCACCAAACATGGCCATTTGAGAGGGTCTTGTAGGGAAGATACTTAATTGAGGTATTATGTTGAAAGTTGATTAAAAACTTCCCACTGGTAAAGTCTCCATTCCTCCGTTGTACAAGTGGTTTTCAACAAACCTATCCACTTTTGACACCGCCATCTACCCCTCGGTGCCAGGCAATGGAAACAACACTTTAATTGCCCCATGGTGGGTTGAACTTTCTGACAAAGAGTTTATTATTAATGAAGGTGTAAGCGCCGGAATTTTCCATCCTTAAAAAAAATGTAGCGGTGTCACACGACTGTAATATACGGTCGTGTGACTGTCATTACAGTCCTGCGACTGTAATTAAATTATAGTCGTATGACTATAACGTCAGAGTAGGTATAGAAGCCTATACCTCTATAGTAGAAAAGAAGAAAAAAAAGGAAGGCATTAAATGCCTGAGAAAAGCAGCAAGAAAGAGGAGGACAAGAAGGAAAAGAAGAGAGGTTGGAGGGGACACTTGGACATTGGGATTTCTAGTTGTAAAGAGAGAGAATTAGGACTAAAAGGAAAGAAAAGGAAAAATACCAAACAAAGAGCATTCTTTTTCTCTTCTTTTTCTTCTGAATTCTTGAGTGATTAAGTTTAAAATCTGTTAGACATCAATAGGTTAACAACTTAACACTCTAAATTCAATCAATTTCGGACTAAAAATAATCAGAATCCCTAACATTTGGAGATTTTTCGGACCAAACTTCTCAACCTCAACTAAAAGAGAAAAAGAGCAAAGTTAAGTGGTTGGAGCGACGCCAGGGGTCATTCCCATGGTGGATTAGCGCCCAAGAAGTAAGCACACTTTATCCTCACTTTTTCTTACGCTTTTTGGGTGATTGGATGTAATTTGGTGCATTTTATTTCAACTTTTGTGTTTTCTGTTTCTGGAAATCAAGAACAGGCGTGCGACTGTTCTTGAGTTGATGAACAGTCGTACGAGTGTTATTGATTTCCATTAACTTCTCAGTTTTATTTTGAATAATTTTGGCGAAATTCTGAAGTTGGATTGATTTACAGTCGCATGACTGTAGTTACAGTCGTACGACTGTAATGCTCGTCCAAGAGCAGAATTTCCAGAATAATTCCTAAAAATTTCTAAAAATCCCTAAAAATTCAGAAAATTAGAAAATCACCAAAAATGAATTTTGTTGTGTGCATTTACTACCCTAGATTTAATTTTCAGTATTATTGCGTTTAGAACAATACAACGACGGAGACTCGATTCTTCCGAAAACCGACCCACCTCACATGCTAAAATTAAATTAAACCAGAAAATAAATTGTTTTCAAAATGATTTTCTCATAAAACAAAAATACAGGGACATTTTAAAATGTTTTCCAGGTCTAATCGGGCAGGCTAGCCTAGCCGACCCGGTTATCCCCCTACATGCATGTTCCCGAATCTTTAAAATCCCATTATATCCTATTTGAGTCCTACTTGTGGCGTGCCACAAATTGTGCTAACCCTTTTTGTTTTACAACTCTTTATTTTTTTTTATTTTATATGTATTTGATAGAATTTACTCGTGTATTTTAGGCGATTGTAATTTTTAGTTCAATCGTGTATTTTAGGCGGTTGTAAAGTGAGGACGAGAGTTTTTATCTTTTATTCGATCAGGTTGTAATAATTTAATAATTTACTATTTTATTTTATCTATATGCGTGCTGTATGTTTAACTTAATGCAATAAAATTGACTTTAGAATTTGAAATACCGTCTATGAACATTGGTGTGAGCGGACGATGCGTTTTCGACGGGACGCGGGACTCTCTTTCAGAATGGGGCGCCTCGATCTCGGGCGGATCCCTCCCTCGCGTGGGGTTTTTATGAATGGAAATCCACGTTTTGGAAAATGAATGGAATTAATGCATAAAAGAACCGAGACCTAAGTCTCGATGGATATTGTAGAGTCGCCACCCGGCTCAGCTCAACCGGGAAATTCTTAAGGTAGCTGACCCGGACGAACGGCCGCTACACTATCCAGAGATTCGGGTCCGGACAAGTCCCTTATTTCGTGTCTAATTAAAATAAATATTGCCAATGTTTTCGAATCGTATTTCAAAATCTAAAGCCAATTTTATTGAATATAAAAGGCATACAGCGCGCATACAAAATATTTAATACAAAAATAAGGAAAAGAAATAAATATTAATTGGCTTACAACCAAATTGAACGGAAAAAGAAAAACTCTCGCCTCACTTATACAATCGCCTATATACACGAGAATCTAGAAAAATACAAGCGCCTAGGATACACGATTAATTCTATTAAAATACAAATAAAATTAAAAATAAATATAAATATAAATAAAATCTGCAAAACAAAGGTTAGCACAATTTATACGGCACGCCACAATTGGGACTCAAATAGACAGAATTGGGAAATCAAGAATCGGGGGCATGCATTTAGGGGGTAACCGGGTTGGCTCCGCTAGCCGGCCCGGTTAGACCTGAAAAACATTTTGAAACGTCCCTGTATTTTTGGTTTTCTGGAAAAATCATTTTGAAAACAATTTTTTCCGGTTTACATGCATTTTTATATATTAAGTGGGCCGGTTTTCAGGAGAACTGGGTCTCCGTCGTTGAATTGTTCTAAATGCAATTTTACTAAAAAATTGAATCTATGGTCGTGATGCACATAACAAAATTCATTTTGATGATTTTTGAGGTTTTCTAATTTTTTGGGATTTTTTTGGGATTTTTTTTTGTGATTTTTTATGGATTTTTTAAGAAATTTTTGGGTTTTAAAGGTTAAATTCTGATTCTGAAAACTACAGTGGTACGACTGTAAATTCCAGTCGTGCAAACTCAACTACAGTCGTACGACTGTAACTACAGTCGTACAACTGTTCATCAATTCAAGAACAGTCGTGCGACTGTTCTTGATTTCCAGGAGCAGAAATGCAGAAAAAGAGATAAAAATGCCCAAAAATCACAATTAACACCCAGAAAGCAAGCAAAATTAAAGAGAAATGGGACGCCTACCCTTTAGAAGTCCCTCCAAGTCGAAATTGACCCCTGGCGTCGCTCCAATCAATAAGAACTTGCACTTTTCCTCTTGAATTAGAGTTAAGAGCCTTGAGTCCGAAAATCCAAAATGCCTAGGATTCCGATTGTTTTAGTCCGAAATTTCAATTTGTTTGTGAAATTAACTCATTAACCTATATATTTCTATCAAGTTTTAATCTTAATTTCGAGAATTAAAGAAAATAGAAGAGGAAAAGATGAGTTTTTTGTGGTTTTTCACTTCTTTCTTTTCCTTCTCTCTTTTCTCCTTCCTCTCTCTAGATTTCACCAGAATTCCAATCTCCCTTCTCTCTCTCTTTTCTCCTCATTTTCTACTCTGATTTCTCTCATTTTCTCTCCAAAATCCGGGCATTAATTGCCCAAAATCTCTCATCCTCTTTCTTATGTCATGGGTATGGTGTTCTGCACCTGCCCTGATAATACAGTCGTACGACTGTAATTTTTAAATTATAGTCGTACGACTGTAATTACTGTCGTACCACTGTAAATTAAATTTTTTTTTATAAAGAAAATCCTGGCGCTTACAGCTGCCCCTCGCGTGATCAAATTCGACACCTAGATTCAGGTTTATAATATCTGAGATGATGAATTTGAGAGCGCGAATCAAAGCGCTGCGAACACTTAAATGAACCCTCTGATGAGATAAGCCGATACCGGGTCTATGTTACCCGATGCGAGACTGGGAAAAGAAATAAGCCGATACTGGGTCTAGGTTACCCGAGGCAAAGTTGATGCGGATAGGCCGATACCGGGTCTAAGTTACCCGAGGCAAATGATGGGTGAAATTAGCCGATACCGGGTCTATATTACCCGAGGCGATGCTGGAGATGAGATTAGCCGATACCGGGTCTATGTTACCCCAGGCGAAATTGATGAAGAAATTGGCCGATACCGGGTCTAGGTTACCCGAGGTGAACTTTCTTGGGGAAATAGATGAAGCTGATCTGGGCCGATGCCGAGTTTACATTACTCGAGGCGAATCTGCTGGGGGACTTGGATGATGGAGCGGATCTGGGCCGATACCAAGCTTACATTACTCGAGGCGGACTCGCTGGAGAAATTTGAGATAATGGAGCAGATCTGGGCCAATACCGAGTTTACATTACTCGAGGCGGATCTGCCGACTTGCTGAGGATATTAAGCTGGGGAAGAATTCCTGCACTTAAAATGGCAAGTCTTCATTCCTTGATTGAGAGATTTTTAAACAAAAATTTTTGCCCCTTTGATCAAGAATGAAGACTAGCCGGGGATAAGTAATTGATATATGCAATGTATGGATGCATGATGATCTATATGTATATGTATGTATTTTCTGTTATTAGACGTTTCTGTCTTCCGATGGGGAGATATGTTGTGCCCCTGGTTGATTTTGCTTTTCTTGGGGTATTGTTTGGTGATTATCGACGGAGTGAGGTGACTGTTGGGGAAATGATCGTAGTATTCCTTGTAGAGATTCCGCTGGGGAAGAGTGTGACAGCTTGACTGGGGAAACAATTGTGGTGTTCTTTGTGTAGACTACACTAAGGAGTAACATGGAGACTTTACGGGGAAATAATTGATAGTGTTCTTTATGTAGATTCCGCTGGGGAATAGTGGAGGAAACTCTGCTGGAGAGTAATGTGACGAATTCTGTGGGGAATACTGAGGATGTTCTGTTTTTCCTGCTCCGTGGGAAGTTATGAGGTTTTTTTTTTTTTTAAGTGCTCTAATTTTTACCTGGGTAGCCCAAATCAGGTTTTCAGCTCAGTGAGCCGCTCTAACTTTTTGGCTAAGGCGCCTTTTCGGTTTTCGCCTTAGCGAGCTTTTCATATGCCCTAACTTTTGCCTAAACTGCCCGATATGGGTTTTCATCTTAGCGGGCCGCTCCAATTTTCACCTGAGGTGCCTTTTCGGTTTTCACCTCAGCGAGCTTCTTTCTTTTTTCTTTTTTTTCTTTTTTTCTCTTTTTTTTTCTTCTTTTTTTTTTAGATTTGACTAAAATGGTGCTGTGACCCTTTATTGCTCGTTTGGGAAGATGAACTGGACTTTAGAGGACGATAAAAGATTTTAAATTGCACGTATTTAATACATTTTCATTTGCCAAATAATGTGATGATATTGATCAGTTGAATGCAAAGTGCTTTCTTTGAATGTGTGTTTATACAAGACAACTTTGTTTGTGCATTTGTCATAACCATGCAAATATATTTAAACAAACACTTCACTTAATTGATGAAGTCAAAATGAGTACATTTGAAACAAGTTGGTTCCTAAATGATACATATTTCACATTGTGCCAGAATCCGTCACCAGTCGTCCTTTTCAGGTTTTCCGACTGATTATTTTCTCTCGTGTCTTAACTTTTGCCTAGACCGCTCTTTTCGAGTTTTCAGCTTAGCAGACCTCTCCTTCTTTTTTTTTCTTATACATGATAAAGCTTTAGCCTGTCTTG
Source organism: Euphorbia tirucalli (assembly GCA_039660915.1). Classification (NCBI taxonomy): domain Eukaryota; kingdom Viridiplantae; phylum Streptophyta; class Magnoliopsida; order Malpighiales; family Euphorbiaceae; genus Euphorbia; species Euphorbia tirucalli. The sequence continues at coordinate 24,299,796 of CM077639.1, forward strand.
GTTGATCGGGTCGGTGAACTCATTCCCGTCCATGTCCATAATGTTGACAGCGCCTTTTGATAGCACCTTCTTCACCACATATGGTCCTTCCCAATTGGGTCTGAACTTGCCTCTAACATCAACATTTGAAGGCCTTAGTTGCTTTAGAACCAAGTCTCCTGCTTTCAACTGCCGCTTAGAGTACTTCACATTTCGATTATAGGCTCTAGCCATTCTGCACTGATACATCTGCAGGTGATCCAGTGCTTTTAGTCGCCTTTCATCTAATGCTGCCAACTGTTCATACCTGGCTTGAACCCATTCAATCTCTGGTAATTGAGCTTCCAGGGCAACTCTGAGTGACTTGAGTTCTATCTCCACTGGCAACACTGCTTCTATTCCATATACCAAGGCATAAGGAGTTTCCCCTGTCGGTGTTTTGACACTGGTCCTGTAACCCCAAAGAGCATAAGGCAGTTTATCAGCCTAATCCCTGTAAGTGGTTACCATCTTTGATAAGATCTTCTTTATTGCCTTGTTAGCTGCTTCTACTGCACCATTAGCCTGAGGCCTGTATGGGGAAGACTTATGATGTTCAATACCATGTTCTGCAAATAGCTCAGCTGTCGCCCCTTGAAACTGTACTCCATTATCAGTTACTATGTGGTGAGGAATCCCATACCGAGTGAAGATGTTCTTCTGGATGAACTTGACCATGTGCTTGGCTGTAACATTAGTGAAGGATTCCGCTTCGACCCATTTGGAGAAATAATCAACTGCCACAACTATGAATCTATGCCCATTAGATGCAGCTGGATGAATTTCACCAATTATGTCTATCCCCCATGCTGAAAACGGCCAAGGAGATGCTAGATTCTGAAGTTTAAGTGGAGGAAGATGACTAATGTCTGCATAGATCTGACATTCATGACATCTCTTCACTTTTCTTATACAATCTGCTTGCATCGTCATCCAGAAGTAGCCTTGCCTCATGATCTTCCTAGCCATGGCAAGTCCATTCATATGTGGCCCACAGGACCCTGCATGTACTTGCTGCATCACTTCTTCTGCTTCTTGCTCAGTTAGACACCTCAAAAGGACTCCATATGCTGTTCTTTTATACAACTTGTCCTCGAAGATTCTAAATTGACTAGCCAGTTTTCTCAGTGTCAACTTATCAGCAGCACTGGCCTCTTCTGGGTACTTTCCCTCCTTAACATACCGGTAAATGTCAAAGAACCATGGCTTTTCTTTGGCTGATAATTCCATTACTTCGTGCACTAAGAAGCAAGAATGCCTGGAAGTGGCTATGACTAGTGGTTGAGCTTGTGTCTCTTATGGATTTTCTGATAAATTCGGTTTTTGACCTTATCTTTTAGGCAATTTCGTGGTTTGAACGGCAATTTTTAGAGTCTTTTGTGTGAATGTTTGTGTGGTTTTTGAATATTTTGTGATTTTTATGTTTTGGATAGATTTTTATAACTTTTAGTATTTTTCGTGTTTTCTAGGGTTGTTTTTGTAATTTTTGTTAATTTGTTGTTTTTATGGTCCGTGGCGTTGGTGCCGTTATGTTTCTTTGTGCTTGTTTTGGACAGGTATTATGACCCGGACCGGAAGTGGAGCATCGGCGGCGAAGAAGAGTTCGAAGTGCTGAAAATCAAGGTGGCTCGGCGTGCCACAATTAGGGCACGGCGTGCCAACCCGGCGTGCCTGGTTAAGCAGTCCAGTGGAGTGGCATGAAAACGTGCCACTCAGATCAGCGTGGCGTGCTAACCCTAAAATCACACGGCACGGCATGCCAACTCCAGCAGCACGGTGTGCCGCCTTCAGTTCTGCACAGCACGGCGTGCCAACTCCACCAGCACGGCGTGCCGAGCCCCGAAACCTGCTGTTGCCCTACTTTCATCTCTTCTTTTTCCTGGTTTTAACCTAGCCGTATAAATAGGTTATTTTCTATGTTTGAAGGGATCTTTTTTCCAGTCTTTTTGAGTGAGAGTAGAAACTTGTAGTGAGGTTTTGAGCTTGAACTATTTGCTTTCTTTGAGTTTGAACCATCGATTGGTTGTAGTTTTACATAGAATCTTCCCCTTTTGCGACGTTCCTAGTTCCGGCTTGAGTTCGTCTATAGAGGTACACCACAAGCATCTTCACACCGTCAGAATCCGGTTAATCGGACCAAAAGGGCATAAGTTTTTCTTCTTCTCTTTTGTAATTTGATTAAGTTAGTTTTGATTCCGCAAATCGATTATGTTTGGTTGTAAACACTGAATTCATTCATCTTTCTTAATTAATACAATTGTTGCAAGTTAATTTCAATTTTTATTCCTTTTCTTTATGTAATTTCTTTAATGAATGTCTAGTCTCATAAGATCTTAATTTATTAAAGTTCATATTTGTGGCATTACCTAGATTGACACCTAGGAAACCATTAGTATTGACGACACTGTGAAATTTACGTGCCCCTATTTTCTGAGCTTTAGAATTAGACCGCCTCTAAACAAGGGAAATCGGCTAAGGACCTAAAAGATCTAGATACACTAGGTTGTATTATCGAAAGAGCATAATTAAAGGTTAATTGAGTTAAATTCATCTTTTGTAATTAATTGATAAAGCCATCCCCATTAGCATTCATAGGTCGGTAAACCGCCAATTGATAACACAAAACTCAAGTGCAAAGTAAGCTGGGATAGATCAACTAGGAGTAGGATAGTTTAGTTGTTAACATAATCAACCCAAACTACGTTCCGCCTAGGACACGCAAGGAACCCGAGTAGTTTAGTGTTTGCAGAATATTCTTTTCTCTGTGGGATCGATACCTGGACCAACCAGAATTATTACTTGTCAACGATAGGTACACTCCCTTAGTTGTGCGTTTCTAGGTTTAGTTTTACTACTACGCCTAGGACCCACCAAGTTTTTGGCGACGTTGCCGGGGAAATTTATATTTCTGAATCATTTAGCAAAAGGTCTATTTGCTGATCTAGGCAACATTTCTGTGCATATAGTTAAATAATTTTTCTTTTCTGTGAATATTTATTACAATTTAGTTTTCTTTAATTTCTGTGTGTGTGTGTTTTCTAGCTTATGTGAACTCGCTCTCAGCATCCTGAGCTTTTACCTTATAACCCTAAAATAGGACGTTTGTGTAGCAGGAACCGTAGAGTACGCCAAGAGCAGATTGTTCAAATGGAGCATCAGCAGCATGATGACGAGGAGAGACAACTCCGGGAAAGAGTTGAGCAAGAGCAACTCCGGCGAGAGCGGGAGGAGTTCGACAGGAGAAGGGGTGGTGATAGAGATAACATGGTCATGACTGACCTAATGGCTCCACATCGGCCCCGGAACAGATCCGGAGTGGTTATCCCAGCCATCACTACCAATCAATTCGAGTTGAAGTCCAGTATGATCCATTTGATCCAAGGGAACGGACTATTCAGTGGCGGAATAAGTGACAACCCCAATGATCACTTAGACCGGTTCCTCATGGTGGCCGATACAGTCCGAATCGGTGGGGTGCCCCAAGATGCTGTGCGGTTGAAGCTATTCCTCTTTTCACTATGCGGGGGAGCAATGGAATGGTACAAATCCTTGAGGCCCGGATCAGTGATATTATGGGACCAATTGGAAGAGCAATTCTTAGCATACTACTTCCCACCATCAAAGACGGTTCAGCTAAGGAACGAGATTATGGGATTCCGGCAATTTAGGACGGAGACTCTTAATGAAGCATGGCAGAGATTCCAACGGTTATTGCGGAACTGCCCCCACCATGACATGCCGCGTTTCACTCAGGTAAGCACGTTTTATCATGGTTTGACACCAGCTAACCGTGCCATTATTGATTCTTCTGCAGGTGGGGACATTTTTAAGAAGACTGCTACACAAGCCGAGGAGTTGATTGCGGAGCTGGCTAGAAAGAGTACCTTGTGGCAGTCGGACACGCCAACAAGGAATGAGGTTTGAGCTGCAGATTTGGGATGCCAAGATGCAGCTATGGACCATGTAAACAAGAAGTTGGACCTGTTGATGTCCCGCCTGAACTTAAATGGGCCACATTACCGACCGGTGTTGTGTGTATCATGCGGGGCGGAGCATCCCGGGCAAGATTGTGAATTGGGCTACCCATTCGCTCAATCGTCCGAAAACGTAAGTTTTATGGGAGGAAACCAAAGGTACAATAACTCTAACTCTTAATTCACAAAACTTCAATAATAATAATAATTACGGAAGAAGGTATCAACTCCCGAACATGTCCTATAGTAACAACCAAAATGTGTTGAGACCTCCTTCCGGATTCCATTATGAGCACCGTGAGCAGGGGTTAGGTAAGGCCCCATTTATTCCTAATGATCAATCTCCACAGTAGCCTCAACAGTCTAAGCAAGATGAGATGGTTTTGTCGTTACTAAAAGACATCTCGTCTCGGCTTGCTTATAATGAAGCGTACTGTAGGGATTTGGGTAAGCAAGTGGCTCAATTGAGTAGGGAGAGGCAGGAAAGACCTCAAGGAGCACTTCCGAGTAGAACTGAACAAAACCCTAAAGGTAATCAACGGGAGATAGCTCAGGCTATAACCCTACGAAGCGGTAGGCAAGTGGAGGACCGGGTGTAAAACGCTGATATTCCATCCCAACCTACCGAGGTAAGTGAAGAGTCGGGAGAGGTAAGCAACCCCGACTCGATTTCTGAACCCAAACCTAGCATAAACGAAAAAGGGAAAATTCCTGACCCAGTGAGAGCCTATGTGCCTAAACTTCCTTATCCTCAAAGGGAGAAGAAAGATAAACTGGGGCAGAAATATTCCAAATTCCTGGAAATTTTTAAGAAGTTAGAATTTAATTTGCCATTGATTGAGGCTCTCCAAGAGATGCCTTCTTATGCTAAATTCTTTAAAGAACTTCTTGCAGGGAAACGAAAGCTATGTGAGGATGAAGTGGTGGTTTTAATAGAGGAATGTTCGGCAATTATCACTAACAAACTTCCACCCAAGCTTAAAGATAAGGGCAGTTTTACTATCCCATGCCGGATAGGGAACTTGGAGATCGCCAATGCCCTATGCGACTTGGGTGCAAGTATAAATCTGATGCCTCTGTCGTTTTTCAGGAGACTCGGACTGGGAGACCCGAAGCCAACCAATATGACCCTCCAATTGGCGGATAGATCTCTCACGAGACCAAAGGGGGTGGTCGAGGACGTGCTAGTAAAAGTGGATAAATTTATCTTCCCCGCGGACTTCGTGGTGATGGATATGGAAGAAGATAGCGCGGTGCCCCTTTTGCTTGGAAGGCCATTTCTTGCAACCGGTAGGACTTTGATAGATGTCCAGGAAGGTAAGATCATTCTTAGGTTGCATAACGAGGAGGTAAGTTTCAATGTCTATAATTCAATGAAATATCCGTTAGATGTTGAAAATTGTAACTTTGTGGACTCCTTTTGTCCTATTGATGCTTGTGTGGTTGAGAATTTGTGCAGTAAACTAGATTGCATCATAGGAGAAGGTCTAGGTGAAAGTGAGGCAAATGAAGTGATTAGTGAGGAATGCTCATGGGTGAAGGGACGGTTTGATAAGCTGGAGCGTGAAGTCAAACCAGCACCTAAATCCTCATTGGAGGAACCTCCATCATTGGAGCCCAAAACCCTTCCCCCTAACCTTAAATATGTTTTTCTGCACCCTCCAAAGGACTTGCCCATTGTAATCTCTTCTTTGTTAACAGGAGAGGAGGAGGACAAGCTGCTAGAGGTGCTAAGGAAGCACAAAGGAGCATTCGGGTGGACAATCCACGACATCAAGGGAATAAGTCCGACGTTTTGCACACATAGAATTTTTCTGGAAGATGAGGTAAAACCGTGTGCACAGCCTCAGCGTCGGTTGAACCCCAACATGAAGGAAGTGGTAAGAACCGAGGTGATAAAACTCCTCGACGCAGGTATCATCTTCCCTATTTCTGATAGTCAATGGGTGAGTCCGGTCCAATGTGTGCCTAAGAAAGAAGGCATGACGGTAGTGAAAAATGATAAAGGGGAACTAATCCCTACTAGAGTTGTCACGGGTTGGCGTATGTGTATTGATTATAGGAAGTTGAATGACGCCACTCGGAAAGATCATTTTCCATTACCGTTTATTGATCAAATGTTAGAAAGGATGGCCGGGCACGAATATTTTTGTACTTTAGATGGGCTATTCGGTTATATGCAAATTCCAGTGGACCCTCTCGATCAAGAGAAAACCACGTTTACGTGTCCATACGGGACATTTGCATATAGGCGGATGCCTTTTGGATTGTGTAATGCCCCGGCTAACTTTCAAAGATGCATGCTAGCCATTTTTGCTGATATGATTGAGGATTTTATGGAAGTCTTTATGGATGATTTTTCTGTTGTTGGTCATACGTTTGAGTCATGTTTAGGGAATTTGGACCGGGTGCTTCAGAGATGTGAAGACACCAATTTAGCACTTAGTTGGGAGAAGTGTCAATTCATGGTCCGGGATTGCATTGTCTTAGGGCATAAGGTGTCGGGAAAGGGAATCGAGGTCGACCCGGCCAAGATTGAGGTGATTGAGAAACTGCCTCCCCCAGGTTCGGTTAAGTTAGTTAGGAGTTTCTTGGGACATGCGGGCTTTTATAGGCATTTTGTGAAAAATTTTTCTAAGATTGCTAAGCCGTTGACTGAGTTACTCTTAAAGGATGCCCCATTTAATTTCAATGATGAATGTATGTATGCTTTTAATTTGCTTAAACGGAAATTGATTGAGGCACCGGTTATGGTGAGTCCGAATTGGGAAATCCCTTTTGAACTTATGTGCGATGCAAGTGACAATGCTGTTGGGGCATGTTTAGGTCAGAGGGTGAACAAAATTTTTCACCCAATTTATTATGCTAGTAAGACATTAAACGGTGCTAAAATGAATTATACTGTGACTGAGAAAGAATTACTAGCTATTGTGTTCGCTTTTGATAAGTTCAGGTCTTACTTGGTCTTATCAGAAGTCATTGTGTATACTGACCATGCTGCTCTTAAGTATTTGTTGGCTAAACAGGATGCAAAGTCCAGATTGATTCGATGGATTCTACTCCTCCAGGAGTTTGATGTGGAGATTAAGGATAAGAAGGGAGTAGAGAACGTAGTGGCCGACCATTTATCAAGACTACCAAGTGAAGGATCCGTATCCTCTCCGGAAGCGAACATTCGTGACACATTCCCCGATGAACAGCTGTGTGGGGTAACTTCTATACCATGGTTTGCGGACATCGCAAACTTCAAAGTCGGTAACATTCTTCCACCTAACCTTTCACATGCACGGAGGCGTAAATTCTTTTATGATGCTAAGGATTATTTTTGGGATGACCCTTATCTTTTTAGATTATGTGCCGATAGTGTGATTAGGCGGTGTGTTGCTTATGAGGAGGTTCCCTCCATTATTGAAATGTGTCATGATAGAGAAGCGGGTGGCCATTTTGGACCCGATAGAACTGTAGGAAAAATCTTATCTAGTGGGTTTTATTGGCCAACCATGAAACAGGATGTCATTAGTTATATTCGGGCCTGTGATGCGTGTCAAAGGACGGGAAATATCTCCCAAAAGAATGAAATGCTCCAACAGGGTATCTTGGTGTGTGAACTTTTTGATGTTTGGGGTATAGATTTCATGGGACCCTTCCCAATATCTTACAACAACCAATACATTCTTGTGGCGGTTGAGTATGTGTCTAAATGGGTAGAGGCTGTCGCTTTACCAACCAACGATGCAATGGTAGTTGTCAGGTTTCTAAAGAAAAACATTCTTACTAGGTTCGAAACCCCAAGAGCTATCATCAGTGACGGGGGTTCCCATTTTTGTAATAGGCAATTTGACAATCTTTTGCACAAATATGGGGTTAAGCATAAGGTAGCGACTCCTTACCATCCTCAGACGAGTGGGCAAGTTGAGGTTTCGAATAGGGAACTAAAACGCATCTTAGAAAAAACGGTAAGTGCATCTAGGAAAGATTGGAGTTTAAAGTTAGACGATGCATTATGGGCATATAGGACTGCTTTTAAGACACTTATAGGGATGTCCCCTTACCGTTTGGTCTTCGGTAAATCCTATCATCTACCTGTAGAACTAGAGCACAAGGCATATTGGGCTTTAAAATTTCTTAACTTTGATATGCAAGCTGCAGTTTAGCTTCGGTTAAGGCAACTCATGGAGCTAGATGAGCTTCGGTTGAGCTCGTATGAGAATGCTAAGATTTACAAGGAGAGGACCAAGAAATGGCATGACCAACATGTAATAAAGAAAGGTTTCAACCAAGGAGAGTTGGTGCTCATGTATAACTCCCGGTTGAAACTCTTTCCGGGCAAACTGTGAAGTCGATGGACGGGACCGTTTACCGTGCATAAGGTTTACCCTTCCGGGATGGTGGAAATTGAAACCCCGGAGGGAATTCAACAAGTAAACGGGCACCGGTTGAAGCCCTATGTCAGCGAAGGAATAAAGAAGGAGAAGCAAGTTTTGCTCCTTCGTGATGTGTAATGCTAAATCGCGGACGTAGGAGTCGAGCTATTCCGACTATAAACATAGCACTGAGGTACGTATGCCTCCCGTGTACATTAGTTTTCACATTAATATGTTTTTGTGTGCTTTTGTGTGTAGGATTAGGTACTTAAGCAAGTTAATCAAAAATCGTAATCAAAATGTGAAAAAAAGCAACAGTTGGCAGAATTCAGGGTGGCACGCCGTGTCACTAAGCAGCACGTCATGCCAAGGTGAAGTTGGGTGTAGCACGTGACGTGCCAAAGTGGCACGAAATCGTGCTAGGCTGCTGTTCCGGATGAAAATTGTGCATAAGTAAACAGCACGCCGTGCCAAGGTAATGGTATGCAGGGCGGCACGGCCTGTCATTTCAGCACCCCCACGTGCCGTCCCTCTGTTCCAAAAGTGAGTTTTGCGAAAAAGGAGCAGCACGCCGTGTCACCAAGCAGCACGCCGTGCCAATCACAGTTCTGAAGGGCGGCACGACGTGCCAATATGGCACGCCAACGTGCAGTCCCTCTGTTCCAAAAGTGAGTTTTACGAAAAAGGAGCAGCACGCCGTGTCAAGGCTTCAGCACGCCGTGCCACATATTCAAATTTCAAGGCAGCACGCCGTGCCAAGACAGCACGCCGGCGTGCCATCATTCTGTTTCCAGGTAAGTCTTTTTGACCCGCTCAGCACGCCGTGCTGAGTGTTTGGCACGGCGTGCCGAGCGTTTAAATTTTGAATTCCAAGGGTTATTCCACCGCCTATTTAATGCCCTTTCCACCTTCCCCCCTTCTCATAACCGATTTTTCCCTTCTTCTTCTCCTTTCTCTCTCTCACTTTCTCTCACCCTCTCACTTTCTCTCTCCCCTTTTCATTCTCTCTTTCTAGAACCCATTCTCTCCTTCTCCTTCCCTATTCTTCTTCTTCTTCCTTCCTTTCTCTCCTTCTCCCTATCCCCTCTTACTCTCCTTTCCTTCTTCTTCCTCTTCTCCATCTCACCCCTTTTCCTCCATTATTTTGCCCTAGGGTTTTATTTTGCTTCAATTTCCTTGAATCAGGTATGAATTCTTGCTTTATTCTTTCTTTTATTCATTATTCTTATTATTGTTGTTCTTTTCCTCATTTTGGTTTGGATGGATTGACTGCTTAATAGGGTTTTATTTTACTTTATTTTTCTTTTTCGTGGTTTGTATCTTTGACAGTAGATGTTCTTTGACTTTGTGTTCTTGTGTTTTTGATTTTTGTTTTTTTTTATGGTTATGTAATTGTAGAATGAAGAAGAAAACTGTCGCCGATCGGAGACACGGTTCGTCTCGCCGGCCCATGGAACCGTCACCGGAGCTGGTGCCACGTGACGAATTGCCCACCGACCAATTGATGGCCCCGATGACAAATCTCTCAAGGAAATACAAATGTCACTTTCCCTTACTTTTGGACGATGAAGGTAAGAAGTACAAAACTTTATTTCCTTTAGAAAGCACTCCATTTCGCACTTTCGATTGGCAATTTCTCTTTGTACAGGATAGGTCGGAGGGAGTAAAAGCTAAATTGACTAGTCTAGGGTGGTACGAATTTGTGAAATCTAACCCTCTAGTCTTTAGGGAGCTAAACCTAGAATTTTACTCCACCTTGAGTTTTAAAACCAACCTGGATACGGGCCTTAGAAGCATGACCTTCCGCCTCTTTGGCACTGAGCGGACTTTGGATATTGATGGCCTTCGGGCTTGCATAGGGATTGACGGGAATGGTTATAAATGGCCGAAAATTTGGATGCCAAGAAATTTTGGCGCTTGATAGGGCAAGGGGTATACCAACCCCGGTTTGCCAAAACCTCCCAAATCCAAGACCCTGTTTTGCAATTAGTTCATAAATTTGTATGCTTTAATTTTTCGGGAAAGACTGAGAGCAACCGGGTTAATGCATTTGAACTGTTGATCCTGTGGCATGTGCATAGTGAAATTAAGGTGCATTTGGGCTTCTTTGTCATGGAAGCTTTATACAATCATCACAATCGAGCTAAGTCCGAACTAGGGTTAGGACATATTGTGACTTGTATTGCATGTTTTTTTCATAGTAATACTTGTTATAGGAACCTCGAGAGCATTCTTCCCAAGAAGCTTTCGAAGGGAATCTTGTCTTGTTCCTATGTTGGGGCAGCTGCAGGTCCTTCAAGTGCAGGAGGTTCAAGTCGGGGAAAGGCCCCTATGGAAGTAGACGAGGAGGAAGAGAGTGAGGAAGGAGAGGACAGCGAGGAGGACGCGGAGAATGTATCGGTAGGGGTAGATTTTATGGGGCGGATTAAAGGACGATTGGATGGCATAATCGAGCAATTGGAAGGCTTAACCGTCCATCAGGTTCTGCTTGAGCAGCGGCTGAACGTGTGCCTTGATCGGCAAGCAGCTCAGCTCGCCAACGTCGAGGCGTTCGCCTCCCGCTACTGTGCCGCCCAATGGTGGCCGTACCCGCCACCACCACCACCAGCTCCCGATATGTGAGGTAACCCTTTTCCTTTCCCATTTAGTTTGCTTCTTCTTCCATTGCACTTTTGGAAGTAAGTGCAATCTAAGTGTGGGGTGGGTAAAGGGACTTCTCCCTTTCTTTTTCTTCTTATATTGCATTTTTTTTATTGTTTGTTTCGCATGTTTGATTGTTTGTTGGTGTTTGTTGGTGTTTTTGCATGATTGGATGTTTTGCGTTGGTTTTTGGTTAGATTTAGGCTTTACTTTTCAATGCATGTGAAGTTGGTTTTGGTTGTTTTGGTTTGTTAGTATTTTTAGGTTGCTTATGTATCAATTGCCGTTTGAATAACATTGCTTAATCCACCCTCGAACCTAAGTCTTTGTGCTTGGATTGATAGCAATTGACTAGGGATATTAGGAGTTGTTTGCAAGTCATTAGCTTATTTGTGCGTGGTTTGTGATTCTTGATGGTAACCATTGGTTAGATTTGTCATTTAGGTTGCATTAGGGAATTAGTCCTCTACCCCTACTTGCATGATTGAGCTAGGATTACGCCTTGGAACATTGGTTGAGTCACACGACCTAGCATACAAACCCTAATACACTTGTGCGAATTTGAGCCTTTAGAACCATTTCACATCGGTTCTATTTCTTTGTGAGGGTAAAAACAATCGTGGCACACTAGATCGTAGAACCCGGTGTTGTTTTGCATTTGGCATCGAGAGCTTAATATGTGGAGACCCTTAGGATTAACCCCTTGACTTAAATAACCCTAACCCTAACTACTAATTCATCCCTTAGATCACCCATAGCCACTAAATTAACCTTTTTGACTTAAAAAACCTTCACCAAGCCAACTCTATAATCCTAACTTTTTACCATTTCACTTTGATTTTCCTTTCTCACCCCCCTCTCCTAAATCAAGTAATTGGCTAAGTTGTTCATTCATTTTGGGGTTAATCACCATTTGCATTTCAACTCTTTCATATCTAGTCCTATGGAAAAATTGTGTTTTAAAAATAAATAAATAAAAAATAAATAAAAAAAAATCCAAATAGAGTCAATGTGTTTGTTCGGTTTCTTTTTGTAAAACTCGGAGTTTGTAAACGCCTGTCTTGGTTGTCCGGTTTGCATCTTTAAGCCGGTATTTGTGTTCCATGTCTTGTAATTTTTCATTGGTTGAATAAAGGATTAGGGCGATCATCTAATTGCCTTGACCCATGTCTTGTAATTTTTGTTTTCGTTTTATCATTAAGTTGTGTTTCGGCCATTGGGTGTGGATAAGGCCTTCTTTTTGTCAAGTTAATTTCAAAAAAAAAAAAAAAAAAAGCAAACACTCTTAGGACTAGTTCTGAGTTGAAAGTTGCATGACCCGTCTTTAGTACTTAGTCAATTTGTATATTTTACTTGATTCGTAGGAGTTGTACACCTAAAATTTCCCTTATCAAACCTACCCTAAGCCGTAACATTACAAGCCCCAGGTTCTCTGATTTTTCTCCTTGACCAATGACTTCACCGGGATTGCCATTAGTTCGCTATGTGATGTGTGCCATTGTTTGTTTTTGTGTGCTCATCCGCCTTGCCTTGAACTTGAGCGTTGGAGTGACATCTTGTGAGGTGCTTTGTGGTCGTATAAACTCTGTTTGTTCATCGCCCTTTGACTAGCTAAATTGTGTTGGGTTTGGGTATTGAGTGGTTTTGAACCTGGTGCACCTAATGTCATTTCAAAGGTGATGCTTTACTTTCTTGAGTTTATGAATCTCGTACGGTTAAACCCTTAGTTGGATTTGCAAGTGAAAGCGAGCAAGTTTACTCCTTTGTCTTTAGTTGATTCGCTTGAGGACAAGCAAGACTTTAAGTGTGGGTGGTCGATAAGGTCGGTTTTTAACCTTATCTTTTAGGCAATTTCGTGGTTTGAATGGCAATTTTTAGAGTCTTTTGTGTGAATGTTTGTGTGGTTTTTGAATATTTTGTGATTTTTATGTTTTGGATAGATTTTTATAACTTTTAGTATTTTTCGTGTTTTCTAGGGTTGTTTTTGTAATTTTTGTTAATTTGTTGTTTTTATGGTCCGTGGCGTTGGTGCCGTTATGTTTCTTTGTGCTTGTTTTGGACAGGTATTATGACCCGGACCGGAAGTGGAGCATCGGCGGCGAAGAAGAGTTCGAAGTGCTGAAAATCAAGGTGGCACGGCGTGCCAACCCGGCGTGCCTGGTTAAGCAGTCCAGTGGAGTGGCACGAAAACGTGCCACTCAGATCAGCGTGGCATGCCAACCCTAAAATCACACGGCACGGCGTGCCAACTCTAGCAGCACGGCGTGCCGCCTTCAGTTCTGCACAGCACGGCGTGCCAACTCCACCAGCACGGCGTGCCGAGCCCCGAAACCTGCTGTTGCCCTACTTTCATCTCTTCTTTTTCCTGGTTTTAACCTAGCCGTATAAATAGGTTATTTTCTATGTTTGAAGGGATCTTTTTTCCAGTCTTTTTGAGTGAGAGCAGAAACTTGTAGTGAGGTTTTGAGCTTGAACTATTTGCTTTCTTTGAGTTTGAACCATCGATTGGTTGTAGTTTTACATAGAATCTTCCCCTTTTGCGACGTTCCTAGTTCCGGCTTGAGTTCGTCTATAGAGGTACACCCCAAGCATCTTCACACCGTCAGAATCCGGTTAATCGGACCAAAAGGGCATAAGTTTTTCTTCTTCTCTTTTGTAATTTGATTAAGTTAGTTTTGATTCCGTAAATCGATTATGTTTGGTTGTAAACACTGAATTCATTCATCTTTCTTAATTAATACAATTGTTGCAAGTTAATTTCAATTTTTATTCCTTTTCTTTATGTAATTTCTTTAATGAATGTCTAGTCTCATAAGATCTTAATTTATTAAAGTTCATATTTGTGGCATTACCTAGATTGACACCTAGGAAACCATTAGTATTGACGACACTGTGGAATTTACGTGCCCCTATTTTCTGAGCTTTAGAATTAGACCGCCTCTAAACAAGGGAAACCGGCTAAGGACCTAAAAGATCTAGATATGCTAGGTTGTATTATCGAAAGAGCATAATTAAGGGTTAATTGTTGAGTTAAATTCATCTTTTGTAATTAATTGATAAAGCCATCCCCATTAGCATTCATAGGTCGGTAAACCACCAATTGATAACACAAAACTCAAGTGCAAAGTAAGCTGGGATGGATCAACTAGGAGTAAGATAGTTTAGTTGTTAACATAATCAACCCAAACTACGTTCCGCCTAGGACACGCAAGGAACCCGAGTAGTTTAGTGTTTGCAGAATATTCTTTTCTCTGTGGGATCGATACCTGGACCAACCAGAATTATTACTTGTCAATCATAGGTACACTGCCTTGCTGCCATCAATGAGCTTCTGTATAAGCTCGTCTTCATCAGGGCGGATCTTTAGGAGGATCATCTTGTTCATCCACCTTTGGTAGTATTCGTCAAAGGGCTCACTGAATTTCTGCTTCACCCTCTCCAAATCATACAGCTTCACCTGGATTTTGGTGTTGAAGCTGTAGTATTTGATGAAGGCTGCTGACAATACCTCCCAGTCAGATTGCTCCTCCTCTGACAGTGAGTTATACCATCCCAAAGCACCTCCCTCCAGTGTGGTGGGAAAAGATTAATCAATTGTTGCTTTGTAGCGCCTGCTGTTAGCATAACCCGGGCATATAAATTCACATGGGCCTCCGGCAAGCCCATTCCTTTGTAAGTGGGGACTTTCGGCACTTGGAAGCCGATAGGAAATGTCTCGATGCCCCTACTGATCATGGCATCAACGTTCACCCCTTTCTTGGATTTCGCACTGATACCGACCCCCTTCTTTAATTGGGCCATGACCTCGTCTAATTCAGAACACTTTGCCTTCATCTTCTGTTCCGTAGCTACTTCTATCTCTTGCAGCTTCTCAAGGCTAGTTGAAGCGTCACCACCATGTTGGGACGACTCAGCTTCTTTTTCCTTCTCGGCTCCACTACCACCGGTCTCACCAGCTTCTCTAACCACTGCCCTCATTTCTTCCTTTAACATGTTGCGGAAATCCTGTGACCTGAAGAAATCTCTCAAAACATCAACCATGCTCGGTGTCTGTTCTGCCATATTCACTCCTTCCCCAAACTCAGAATCACTGTCACTCTCGACTACCCTCTGTCTCCTAGCTGCCCTTGAAGCTTGGGATCTTGTCCAAGGTCGCTCCAGTGTATTCTGCTTGGGAGTAGATAGGATATATTAGGGTCGTGAATGAATGACGTGATATAACATGAAAATTAAGATATTGAACATGCTTGAGATGTATGGAGTGGAATTATGTATGGAATGATGATATGAATGGTTTCTTTTTATTATTTTTTTTTCGAGGCATTCCAAGAACACCCAATGTTTATGTAAAAACGTCACGTGTGGGCCGTCACACGGATAGAACTTCGGCGCCTTTGGGGCACCTAATGAATTCGTGAAATGGTCGCGTGTATACCGGTACACGGACAGAGTTTTGACACTTTGTAGGTCTATGAGATGATATGAAATGGTCGCAGGGGCCGGGCCCGCGGACAAGGTTTTGGTGCTTTTAAGCACATGATATGGTTTTATGAGAAAGTCACGTGTAACAGGGACACGGACAAGGATTCGGCATTCGAGGAACGCCTTTCATGATTTGGTGATGTTATGGGCCTATATGTATACTAATCGGGCACTCGGGGAGTACCTTAAATGGCGAATTAATGTCATGAAGTGGTCGGATGTGGACCACAGTGTTATATGATGTCTATGATAGATGGGTATGATGTCATGAAATGCATCGTGTAAATTATTACACGAAAATGGGCCTAAGGCCGTTGTGGCTTTTATTAAATGAAATGATATTGGTGGAATGGCCGAATGCACTCCGGTGCATTGGCAAAACACGGGTAATTTTGGGTACCCGATATGTTGCGAAATGGAATGGGATGGTCATGATAGGCGTCCTTGAAATGCCTCTTAATTTAATTTAAGTGAAATGTAGTGAATGAACATGTCACACAATATGCAAATGGCTGCACAAAAACGTGGGTCAGGATGCGTGACATACATAATGATGTTATGTATGCTATGTCAAAAATAAAATGCTAAAGAAATCGTTAGTATGGATGACAAGCGAATGAATTAATGTTTTACACACGAAATAAAATGCAAAATGGCTGCATAAAAATGTGGGTTAGTATCACACAAAGATGTTTGTGTATGGTATGTCATGTGTATGTAAAATGGTGATTATGGTATGTTATGCACGCGTTGGCGATGTGTCACAAGACAGTGAAGAACACATAGCAAGCAAAACGAATTCTTCCAACCTTATTCCTCCAACGTGGTCGGTCTCAAAAATTTCTAACAGGGTCCTAGGTGGGGTTCACTTCAATCACCAATCGGGGGTGATGAAGGTGCGATTTTATTATTATTCACACAATTATTTTGGTATCCTAATGCCTATATGGGTTCGGTCAAACTCGGGATAACATCAAGGCTCTTATAGCAAGATATACTCCTCACTTCTCCCCACTCAAGGGTCTTAACGAAGGGGTTCGTACGAGGCTATGAGTGGTGTTTCGTATTCGTGCCCCTAAGACCAGGAGGAACTTAGGCGACACTTCAACAATCCACCGGGCTATAAAAGGATACGTAATCTAATGCAAGAAATGGCTAACTAAAAATGCAAATAAAATACCAAAAGAGAATCATCCACGTTATTTTAATTAGACACTTTTCAGGGCTTGTCAAAATTCTTTTAAGTTTTTAAGAAAACTTTTTTAAGAAGTCCCCAGCAGAGTCGCCACTGTGAGCGAACGACGCGTTTTCGACGGGACGCGGGACTCCCTTTCGGAATAGGGCGCCTCGATCTCGGGCAGATCCCTCCCTCGCGTGGGGTTTTTATGAATGGAAATCCGCGTTTTGGAAAATGAATGGAATTAATGCATAAAAGAACCGAGACCTAAGTCTCGATGAATATTGTAGAGTCGCCACCCGGCTCAGCTCAACCGGGAAATTCTTAAGGTAGCTGAACCGGACGAACGGCCGCTACACTATCCAGAGATTCGGGTCCGGACAAGTCCCTTATTTCATTTCTACTTAAAATAAATATTGCCAATGTTCTCGAATCGTATTTCAAAATCTAAAGCCAATTTTATTGAATATAAAAGGCATACAGCGCGCATACAAAATATTTAATACAAAAATAAGGAAAAGAAATAAATATTAATTGGCTTACAACCAAATCAAATGGAAAAATAAAAACTCTCGCCTCACTTATACAATCGCCTATATACACGAGAATCTAGAAAAATACAACCGCCTAGGATACACGATTAATTCTATTAAAATATAAATAAAATTAAAAATAAATATAAATATAAATAAAATCTGCAAAACAAAGGTTAGCACAATTTATACGGCACGCCACAATTGGGACTCAAATAGATCGAATTGGGAAATCAAGAATCGGGGGCATGCATTTAGGGGGTAACCGGGTTGGCTCGGCTAGCCGGCCCGGTTAGACCTGAAAAACATTTTGAAACGTCCCTGTATTTTTGGTTTTCTGGAAAAA
Organism: Euphorbia tirucalli; assembly: GCA_039660915.1. Classification (NCBI taxonomy): domain Eukaryota; kingdom Viridiplantae; phylum Streptophyta; class Magnoliopsida; order Malpighiales; family Euphorbiaceae; genus Euphorbia; species Euphorbia tirucalli. The sequence continues at coordinate 24,317,330 of CM077639.1, forward strand.
TCATTTTGAAAACAATTTTTTCCGGTTTACATGCATTTTTATATATTAAGTGGGCCGGTTTTCAGGAGAACTGGGTCTCCGTCGTTGAATTGTTCTAAATGCAATTTTACTAAAAAATTGAATCTATGGTCGTGATGCACACAACAAAATTCATTTTGATGATTTTTGGGGTTTTCTAATTTTTTGGGATTTTTTGGGAATTTTTTGGGAATTTTTTGGGATTTTTTATGGATTTTTTAAGAAATTTTTGGGTTTTAAAGGTGAAATTCTGATTCTGAAAACTACAGTGGTACGACTGTAAATTCCAGTCGTGCAAACTCAACTACAGTCGTACGACTGTAAATGCTGAAAATACAAGATTTCACCAAAATCTTATTTAAAACAAGCTGGAAATAAAATCACCTGGAAATCAACTACAGTCGTACGACTGTAACTACAGTCGTACAACTATTCATCAATTCAAGAACAGTCGTGCGACTGTTCTTCATTTCCAGGAGCTGAAACACAGAAAAAGAGATAAAAATGCACAAAAATCACAATCAACACCCAGAAAGCAAGCAAAATTAAAGAGAAATGGGACGCCTACCCTTTAGAAGTCCCTCCAAGTCGAAATTGACCCCTGGCGTCGCTCCAATCCACAAGAACTTGCACTTTTCCTCTTGAATTAGAGTTGAGAGAGTCCGAAAATCCAAAATGCTTGGGATTCCGATTGTTTTAGTCCGAAATTTCAATTTGTTTGTGAAATTAACTCATTAACCTATATATTTCTATCAAGTTTTAATCTTAATTTCGAGAATTAAAGAAAATAGAAGAGGAAAAGATGAGTTTTTTTGTGGTTTTTCACTTCTTTCTTTTCCTTCTCTCTTTTCTCCTTCCTCTCTCTAGATTTCACCAGAATTCCAATCTCCCTTCTCTCTCTCTTTTCTCCTCCTTTTCTACTCTGATTTCTCTCGTTTTCTCTCCAAAATCCGGGCATTAATTGCCCAAAATCTCTCCTCCTCTTTCTTATATCATGGGTATAGTGTTTTGCACCTGCCCCGATAATACAGTCGTACGACTGTAATTTTTAAATTACAGTCGTACCACTGTAAATTAAATTTTTTTTATTTATTATAAAGAAAATCCTGGCGCTTACAATTGGCCGTTTTTATTTTAATTAGACATGAAATAGGAGACTTGTCCGGACCTAGATCTCTGGATAGTGTGGCAGCCGTTCGTTCGGTTCAGCTACATTATAAATTTCCCGGTTGAGCTGAGCTGAGTGACGAATCCTACAATATGCATCGAGACTTAGGTCTCGATTCTTTTAAGATAATTAATTCTATTTTTTTCAAAACAAATTTTTCCATAATAAAAACCCCACGCGAAGGAGGGGTCCGCCCGAAATCGAGGCACCCCTTCCAAAAGGGAGTCCTCGTTCCATCGAAAGCGTCGTCCGCTTATAGAAGGCGTGGCCCCACTCATCATTGAACCCACCATTCCACAGTATTTCATATGTAGAATGGATCTTCTGAACTCATTAGCACTGTGAGGACTGATTGACTAGTTTCTTGTAATTATTTCAATGATATAAGTTTGCGAGCTAGTTTCACCGATTAGAGGCGTTGTGGTGACAACAACACTAGGCGAAGCTACAATAACGATGATATTGGGAGATGGTGTTGTTGCCGGTAGATTTCCTTCTTCAAGGGGAATGATATCAAAGCTCATGTCAATAGTTCTTGAATCTGATGATGCCATAGATTAATAGGTCCATGCTCACCACACCAAATGATGTTCTAGGCAAGTAAAACTTGGATCCATGGATTGGTTGGCTCCAAACATCGAATGAAATTTGCTTGAGAACCCCGTGAATAATAAAACAATTGTAAAACACTGGATAACCCAAGGGGACTACTTTGATGCCTAAGTCAGAAATCTTACTTATGAAGGAAAGAAAGAATATAAGAAATACCTCAACCGTGAATAGTGATCTCCTTTTATATCCCATAGGGAAGCTGTCACTTTTAGGCTGTTGTGTAGGGCTTAAATATGACTAGGTGGGCGTGCTGAGGTAATGATGAGCTCACCTATCTGCCCTACATGTGGAAGGCTTGGATCACTCTGTCCTTTCTTCAACTTGCTGCTCAAGGTAAGAAATTTTAGCCATACACATAGATGTTGATGGTGTAATCTCTTCAAGGCAACATCTTTACTTGATGCTTGTCTCTCCTGTACTATCCAAGCTTTTAACTTTTGTGTTCAGCAACATCCAACCACATTCGCCACTAACCCTTTGATGTTAGGACCGACTGGTCAACTTAGCTTATTATATTCAAGGTCTCTGGCTAACTTGGACGATCAAATCTAGATTTCATTTAAGTAACTAGATCCTCCATAATGTGAAAATTTACAAGCGTATAAAATCATACCAAGTAATAAAGTATAAGTAAAGATTGTTTTAGAAAGAAAAAAAAAATTTACTCATCGAGATTGTATATTAATTACCAATTAATTTACTGAAACTAAGCAAATAGTGAATAATAATTTGATTTGGGATTTATTAAGATAAGAATTTGATTAAAAATAAAAGAATTTGATTAAAAATAAAGGCAAGTAAAATAAAATGACTAAAGAGAATTGGATAAGAGAAAGCACCTAGGATATTGATTTCATACAACTCTATAACCTATTCAATTTATTGTGTATTCAAACAACTTTAATTATTTATACAATGGAGAATGATTTAATGTCGATAATATTTTTTCTCAAGATATATTATTAGTGCTAATTGTCTGTTACTAACTCTATCTCTCAATATTGATTAATAACTTATAATTAACTCTTTAAGAACAAGTCATTCACAAATTCCAGAGTTTAAATTATATTACTCACGTTCAGGTCTAAACTTATAATTTTATTAACTTAATTTCAGTTTCAATAATATTTCTCTCGATACTCTATCCTCTTTCAACCTAAAATCATGCAATTGATGATTAATCAAAAGCAAACATTAAGCAAGATAATAAAATTTGTACAAGTAAAGTAAGAAAAGTCACAATAATTTCATAGAATAACCAAGTTGTACTACATCAACGTCATAGATAAAAGAAAATTAGCTACTTATAGTGTTGTGAACACATAAATAACCAAGGAAAATAAAACAGTAAAGGAGAAGAAAAAGTTTATAATTGATGAAGTCGTCTTGTCGAATTTCTTCGCCGCATTGCCTTCTTCAATTTCTGGAATTTCTCCTCCAAATCATAGAAAAGGACTAAATTACAGGATGCCCCAAGCTGAGGAAAAAATGCCCCCTTTATAGGAGGAAAAACCTAAACCGAAAAGGAACAATACTACTTGGGAAAATCTAATTCTGATAAGAGTCTTTCTAAATCTCCTAAATAAACTAATTTTTACATAAATAGATCAGTTGGAATAATCTTCTAAATAGTCTTAAATTAGGATTTCATCTTCAAATAAAAAAATTTGAGTTGGAGAAGAAAAAGGTTAACAAAACTTGTAGGACTGTGATCAGCTTCAGTAGGACCAAGTTATCTCTCTCATTTTAACTCGGACTGATCTGATTCAAGTTGCGTTGAAAAGTTGAGATATAGAAGTACAACTTTGTATAAGACCTCTAGAGCTGAATCGATCTCTAGCTAGGTAAATATTCCAGTTGAAAATCTAACTTGTGTAGTCCAACTCAAATGCAACTTCCTACTTTGTGAAAAGCTCCTATTTTACACCTAAAAAGGAGAAAATTACACTAAAAAGGACCAAATAGCAAAAACAACTATATTAACTAAAACAATAAAATTAGAATAAATTTTGCATCCAAATAATTAACAATTAACACGAAAATGCACCTAAAAATATTAACACTAAAAATATTACACTAAAATAATTAAGAATTAACACTAAAATGCACCTAAAAATATTTTTATGAAAATGAGTTATACTCCGCCCGCTCTTTATGGATTCGGTTAGATATTTTATCCTAGTGTCATCAAGTTTTGTAGTGGTTAAATCAAATCAATTATTTTTACTGTTTCTTGTTCGTCGATACTTTTAAATTAATATTTAAAGTTACCTACATATACTTAGAATATCAAATAATTTTTAGTTAATATGTTACTTTCCGTTTGCTAATCTGTATTCAAATTAAACTTTTCTTTTTTATTAACGCAATTTAATAAAGTAAAATCCTCTAAATTCTTCATTATTTATAAATGTTTTAGGCTTTATGAAAGAATAAAATCTATTGATTAGCTGCTAAATGTTCTTAAAAATATATGATGAGTTGTTTTTATTGAATTATATTTTTTATTTAAATTTATTAGATAATATGATAATTTAATTAATTCAAAACGTATAATGTGTCAGTTATAATTGTCTCTCTACATTTTTTTAAGATAAAATTCACTTTTAATTTTATCAATGTATTTGACACAATATGTTATAAAAACATATTAAGTAACCATATTAAGACAATATGGTTAAGAAATATAAAAAATTAAATGTCATCTATATCAATTAAGGTCAATACGAAAAATATAATTTTCTAATTCATTTCTTTGAGTCACAAATAGGCTTTGCGGCATACTAGAGAGGGATGAATAGTGTAAATAACCGAATAAAAATTCTTTTGTGGAAACCTTTAAATAAAAATAACTTTACTCAAAAAACAAGTTTTACTTAAAAATGTGGAATAAAATAGTCTGTAAAATTTGTAACTATAATTGCTTTTGAAAAATTTTAAATAAAATCTTTAAAGGGATTTTACTGTCAAAAATAAATGCAGAAATATAAATGGGAGTAATAAAAGAGAGTAAGAATAGAGAAATTTGTGATGCAGAGATTTATACAGGTTCAGATCAACTATTGTACTCCTGTCTCCAAGTGAACCACTTGAGATTTTCCACTATAATTCCTTTAACGATGGGAATAAAATCAAGTTATCTTTCTTCTGTCCAAGATTGGGACGATCAATCCTACTTCTGTCTAGGATTAAGACTGCGATCCTTCTTCTGTCTAGGATCAAGAATGCCGGTGCTTTTTTTTTTTTTTTTTTTTGCAAGCTCAAACACCAAACTTTTACAACTTATTGTTTTTCAAAGATCAACAACAAAACTCTAACAAAACTTTGTTGATAAAACTCTTAACAACAAAGATCCCCCTCACACTTATATCTCTTAGTGTGAATTTTCAATTCACTCAAAATATTGTATTTCAAAGAGTACGAATTGCTTTGATGAAGACTTGAATTTCTTTCAATTGCTCTCTTTGAAGATTATTGGAAAGATTACTCAAGAATGCTTTGAATACTTTGATTGTAATGTATACTTTGTAAATTGTCTTCCCCAATTGAAATGGTTGTAATTGTCTTCTATTTATAGGCATTGGAGAGGAAATTCAAATTTTGTTTAGGTCTCTGAAACTAGCCGTTGTGATATATTCATCCCTCTGAAGCTTTAATTCTAATTTCCTTCGGCTCTCTGAAACTAGTTGTTGCATAGTATTTAGCCCTCTGAAGGTTTGTAATGAACTTTCTTTATGTCTCTAAATGTATCTGTTATACAGTGTTCATGTCTCTGAAGATTTGAATTAAACTTTCAAGTCTTTGAATGTAGCCGTTATACAGTGTTTAGGACTCTGAATATTTGAACTTGACTTCTTCAACCATCTGAATGTGACTGTTATACAATGTTTAGACTTTTGAAGATATGTAACTGAATTTCTTAAGTCTTCAGCCTCCGGAAGTAATGTGTATCTTATTACTCCAAACTTTTTATCCACTTTTTGGTATTATTTTTCCAATGTCCTTATTGAATGTCTTCATCTTTATAATTTGTTTAATTAATTAAAAATAAAATCACAATCTTTAATTAATTCTCAAAGTATTATTTAATTTTACCTTCTTAAAATGTAAAGTTGTTTTCATCAAAACAAGGTTAAACAATTTCATTTATTTTTATTATTTAATTTAACTTAATCTTAAATGTAAAAAAATTAAATTTCCTATTGTTTATAAAATATTTATTTTAAAAGTTAATTTATTAATTTAAATCAATCAAAGTATGTATTATTTAATTGAAATGGGGAAAAAATAATAAAGTTATGCAACCCGTGTATTGCACAGACATTCCTCTAGTCATTTATATTTACTAAAACTATAGTCATGAAAACCGAACTGGACCGACCGGTTGGATCGGGTTCGACCGGAATAGGAGGGCGGCCCGATAGGTTTTTATCTGGTTTATAATTTGATCAAACTTGTCAATGATTGATTGGTCTGATTAGTCGAATCGAAAAATTGTGAATCAAACTATTTTTCTGGTTCGACTAGACTTTTTTTTTTTAAAATTATTTTAATTAATAATTTAGATTTTTATTTTTAGATTTTTTTAATTAGAATAAAATATAATTTTACCTTTTAAATTATTTTAAATCAGATCAACATTTAATTATAATTATAAAAGTTATATTAAATGTATTGAGCTTTTTTAATTATTATATTGTGTTTAAAAGCCTTAAGTTTAAAGAATTATAATAAAAAGGTTCAAATTTTCATATGTTACAAATATAAATAACATAAATATATTATCATTTTTATATATTTCTTAAATCTGGTTCGATTCCGGTTTAATCCAAAATCCATTAATCCATGCCTTTATCGGTTCGATGACCAGTTGTTGTTCACCAATACGACATTAGCAAGTGTACTAGGTCAGATTATAGTACAGTGGTGAGTCCAAGTACTGTTTTCTACAAGGATTGGTGTGAATGACCTCAAATTTTCAAGTAAACAAGCAAATCTGATTTCTTTCAATAAATTAAAAGGGTTTTAAAATGAAACTAAGTAAGAAGGCTAAAACATAGTAAAACATTAGCAGAGTTAAGATTGTTGAAAATAGAAATATAGATAACACCAATGACAATAAGATAATAGACTTAAACCGAGCATGGTTAAGCATGTTCGATGACATTTCTCTCCTTAAATATTATGAGCAGTGTTAAAATACATAGATCTAGGGTCTTTTACTCTAGAGTCACCATACTAGGAACCTCCGGACATGTGGATTCTATGATAAGCAGCCTAATCAAATCTCATTTGCAATAGACCACTAATCAAGCGTTAAGTCCTTGTAAGCATTTTATCCAAAGATAAAAACCCATATATAATCTACTCGACTTTCTTCAGCAATAAATTATATGTGTTTTATGGTCTTTTCCATAGTTATGAATATCCTATCGGTCTCATCACAACTACGAAAGTATAAGGTGGCCAAATTCATAAGTTATTAAGCATACCATAAAATAGTCAACAAAGGATAATAGTCATAATAAATAAGAAGAAAGATCACTTACTTATGCTAGCCTAAGTCGGCTTAAGCCTAGTGGACGGACTACTTATTACTCATACATAGCTTTAATAAAAAATTAAAAGAAAATAGTAATTACTAATTAATTGAAAGTGAAGAGTATTACAAGAGTAGAGAGTAAATGAGAATTCAAAGCTCTACAACTAACAAAGAGATGGAGTATTTATAGCACTTCCAAAGACCATTCTAGACTAGGATTAAAATAATAAAAATTGCACTAGCAGCCTTGATGGCTAAAAATTACCACACAAATAAAATATTTGATTAGTTCACCTAATATCTAATAAAGCTAATTGGCCGCAAAAGTCAAATCTACTTTCAAAATATCTTCTCCTCTCTAGTGGGCTTCATCTCCACTCCTTGCAAAGCCCATTCATTCTTCTTAAGCCCAAGCAACTTCAGCTCCGTTTTTCAACCTGCTTTCCAGTCTATTTGCTGGGATGTCTTAACTTCAATCACATCTTTAATAAAAAAAACCTGAAAATGGCTCTTATTACCCAATAATTATGAGGTTAAGCTCAAACATAATGCAATAAATACCTAAATAATTAGGTAAAATATTCACTTATCATTGGTATGGGTCTAAAAACCATGATTAAAACTGAATACTCTATGATGATATGGAATTTTCTCCTTTTTTTGAGTTATTCTTAATTGTTAGTATTTTATCTTAATTATGAGTTAAAGCTCCTATCTTCTAAAATTGCTTCCTCACTCCTGTACATTTGGCTCTATCTTCATAAAACAAAATTGATACCTACTTCAGTTTAAGTTCAAATTCTTCCCTTTTTTTTTTCTCAAATATCAATTTCTTTTAGGGTATTTTTTTATGTCTATCTATATTCCTATCATGCTTCCTCTTTGTTGTCCTCCATCCTAAGAAAGTTTGGTGGTTCAGTTGGTGGGTGTTTATTGATCGTCGATTGTTGTGTTGTCATGCATTGATTTCCAACCAGGTCTACACTATTTGCTAGGCTTTTCATTTTCTTTATTTTTGTTTTTCTCTATTTTTTGGGTTTCAAACTTCGAAATTGATATTAATGTTAATTCCCTTCTTCTTTTATTTGTTTTCCAAATTTTTTAATATTGATATAGAACTGTACCCCTTAGAACTTTTCGAGGAAGATTCTCCCCATCTTATTTTTCTGTGTAAGTTTCGCTTGATTCTTGGTTTACACTTTTATTTTTCTATTACACTTTGAATTATCAGTTAATTAAAATTGATTTATTTTTGTTCTTTTCCTATTGTTGCAGGGTTGCTCATTTTCTACGGTTTTTTTAGACCATTATTACTTATCAAATTATCATTTTAAGATCAATTTCTTTCACGATTATTCACTCAATAACTTTCGTTTAGTTTTTTTTAACAATTAATTACTCAGTTTAGGATTATCTTCTGAGTTATGCACTCAACACTTTTGTTAGTCCCAAATAGGCTTTAAGATACACTAGAGGGGGGTGAATAGTGTAACTTCCCAAATAAAATTCTTTTGGAAACCTTTTAAAATAACAAATAATTTTGCCCAATAAGCAAGTTTTACTTAAAAATGTGGAATAAAAAGGTTTGTAAAACTTGTAAATTTAATTGCTTTTGAAAAAATAAAGTAAAATATCCAAAGAGCTATTACTACTAAAAATAAATGCAGAAATATAAATAGCAATAATCAAATAGAGTAGGGATAGAAAGATTGTCGATACAGAGATTTATACAGGTTCGTACCAATTGTCCTACTTCTGTCCCCAAGTGAGCCACTTGAGATTTTCCACTATAATTCCTTTAACGATAGGAATTAAACCACTTGATCTTTCTTTTGTCCAAGATCGGGACAATCAATCCTACTTCTGTCTAGGATTAAGATGGTGACCCTTTTTCTATCTGGATCAAGACACCCGGTGTTTTTTACAAGCTAAAACACCAAACTTTTACAACTTGTTGTTTTTCAAAGCTCAACAACAAAACTTTTTATACAAACTTTGTTGATAAAACTCTAACAACAAAACTCCCCCTCACACTAATTTCTCTTAGTGTGAATTTGCAATTCACTCAAAATGTTTTATTTGAAAGAATGTGAATTGCTTTGATGAAGACTAGATTTCTTTTAATTGCTCTCTTTGAAGATTGTTGGAAAGATTGCTCAAGAATGCTTTGAATGTTTTGATAGCTTTGAATGTAAGGTAAACTTTGTAATTTGTCTTCCCATCTTGAAATGGTGCAATTGTCTTCTATTTATAGGCATTGGAGAAGTGGTTTGGAGAGGAAATTCAAATTCTGTTCAGGTCTCTGAAACTAGCTGTTATAGTGTATTCAGCCTTTTGAAGCTTTAGTTCTGATTTCCTTCAAGTCTTTGAAGATTTGACTTGAATTTCTTCAGGTCTCTAAATGTAACCATTATACTGTGTTCAGATCTCTGAGTATTTGAACTTGATTTTTTCAAGTCTTTGAATATGACCGTTATATATGTTGGATATGCCCTAGTCTCGAGGCATTGGACCTTGTATTTGTATTATACATTTGTTGGATTCATGTAATTATACGTATTTTGTGTCATTAATAAAGGCATTAATTCATTTATTATATATATCTTGTGCAGCATTTTAAATGAAGTATCCAATGGACATATCCATATCTATGTTGACAAGTGTCATGCACTTGGCAGTAAGACCATGGATAGGGAAAACGTTATGACTATAAAGAGATCCGTAGTCTATTCCAGTCATGGGAATGAATGGAACTAGAGACTATCATTAACCTGGTTGTATGGCGGTGTCTTACTGGTCATTGGACATGGGATGTCAACCACGTTAATGGGTACATGTAAAAGGGGCATGGTACTGGATAGATCCACTAAACGAGAAATCCACATGGTAAAGTATCACAAGTGATTCTCGTGTAGTACTTTTATGGATCCTTTGACCTGACCATATGATGGTGCTGCATGCGAGGTCGCATACTTAGGGGTACACCTAAAGGGCCTGTAATAGGCTGCCAAGTATGGATACTTTCGGGTATGTCACTAAGCATGGCAGTGTTATAGATATGCAGAAGGGATTTGTCACTCAGTAGTCCACTGAGAAGATATCACCTATCTCTTGACAAATGCAACTGATAAGAGTGTGGCCACACCCAAATAAGTTGGAACTTGTTTATGAGCATCAGTACATTCGGGATCAAGTAAATGTCCGGACACAAAAGAGGGTGATCAATCCATGCCTCTGTGTTAGACACCGATATCAATGACATGGGATATACAAGTCTAAACTACAGGGTTATGATTTCAGTTGGACTGCCATCTCCATCTTAATTAGAGCCCGCAGTGGCATGCTAGAGCCCGCCTGCAGTTTGTGGGCCATAGGCCCACTGCCAACATAAAGATGGGCCCATGGGATCGTACACATTGAATGTCCAAACACGGACTTAAGGAATCACCTGTATAGTTGGAGTATGCACACCGGAGAGAGATGATTATATTAATTATATTATAAAGATCAATGGGATTGATCATAATAATAAAATTAATATTTGCATTGGCCTTCTCATAATTAATTAAATTAATTTATGAGACTATTTCCTAGGTGGGAATATGTCACATGTATAGGTTTACATGTATCTTAATTTTACATTTGTCAAATTTAATTCCATGGTAAAATTAATTGATCAAATTAATTTTGATTTAAATGTATAGAACATATTATATAGTATAATATGTTAGGATACATGTTAAATAAAATTAAATTTGATAATCAATTGAACCAAAAGAATTAAAGTTGAACTGGGCTTGAAAAAAGGAAAAGCCCGTGCAGAATTGAGAAAGGATGGGCCGAAATTTTTACACAAAATTTCAGCCCACTAGGTCAAGCTATGACCTAGGGAATTCGGCCAAGGGAAACACAACACATACCATAGCCGAATTGTGCAACCCCTCCTCTCTCGAAAAATTTTGATTCCGATGCTAGCACGGGTTGTGTTCCAAAGCCGTTCGTGTACGTGAACGCGGAGGGAATCTACTTTGATTTCTGCAGCCATCTCTTGAAGAGATATTCCTGGTATGAATCAATTCTCTTCAAGTTAAATTTTAATGTTTTACAATTTTCATCTCAGTTGTTCCTGGGTACGGATTTGAGGAAATCATCGGTGAAAATCCCAACAATATAGTGTTTAGGACTCTGAACATTTGATCTTGACTTCTTCAGGTCTCTGAACATGACCGTTATATAGTGTTTAGGCCTCTGAAGATATGTAAATAAATTTCTTAAGTCTTCAGCCTCCTGAAGCAAGATACTTTTTATTCTCTTTTTGTATTATTCTTCCAATGTCCTTATTGAAAGTCTTTATCTTCATACTTTATTTAATAAATTAAAAAGTAAAATCACATTTATCTTTAATTAATTATTAAATATTTATTTAATTTTATCTTCTTAAAATATAAATTTGTTTTCATAAAAACAAGGTTCAAAAACTTTTAGCCGATTTCAACTCTATCTATTCTCTATCTTTAAACTAAAATCCTCTTTTGCTTATGCAGATTTTCCTTTAATGACATTAGCATCTCCCCCCTCGGTATACTTTCATTTGCTTTTTCTTTTCTCTAGCAAAGTTTTTTTTCATGTGTTTCATTTGCTTATTAAGATCTTTTTTGCTTTTTTAACAGTTTTTTGTTAGAAGGAAATCCTATAGAGGGCTTCAGTCAATTATGTTACATCCCCTTTCAAATGCAAGTTTGCTTTTTTATTAGAAGGAAATCCAAGAGAGGGCGTTAATTGATTCTATTACATCTCCTTTCAAAGATATTGTTTTAATTTTTTTTTACCTATCTATCCATTTCATATCTCAATTTCATTACACATATTACCTCTTTTTGAGTGTTATTCGATTATTTTTAGTAGGTGACATGCGGCATTACAAACTTTTTTCTTAGGAATTATGATATTACATGCTACAATTAAAGACTCAAAAGGAAGTTACTTTTTATATGCTTGCTCATATTCAAATTCAACTTCAGGTTGTTTCCTTTAAAGAATAGGTTTGGTTCAAATATTTATTTGCTATATTAGTATAAGATGTCATTGTTTTCTAGGGCTATGCACCACATTAATCTCAATTGATGCAAGTAAGTTCTATAGTTCCTACACTGTTGTTATTTTACATAATCATATACTCTTTGTTTAAATTTATGAATAGTTTTACTAAGGATCAAAAGGAGCATCCTTGAAGAATAAGGAAGCATGAACCAACCTAGATTTGTAAAATTGGCTTCTTCATCCTTATTCCACTCTCATTTCATATTTTGTTCTTTCCTTTCGTTACTGTCTCATACCCCATAAAGAAATACGTTTACTTTTTTATTGTTGCTCATGGTTTTGAAAGGAAATCTCATTCAATGCAAATTTTTCTTGGTTTGGATTGTCCATTACTTAATTGCAAATATTAACAGAGGTTTAAAGATCGAGAGTACTTCGCAACAAATCCTAACTATTGACACTTAGCCAATAAAATGGGTGTTCCGCATAATCACTAAGAGGTATAGAGTTTCACGTATGTTTAAGTTTCTAATGAAACATATCCCGTTTTAGTGGTAAATTTTGAAAGGGAAAGGAACTCTTATATACTATTCAAATTACTGATGTCCTATCCCTTTTTCATAGTTTAATTAATTTTTTCTTGGTTTTAACTTTTTCAATTTATTGATTAATGGGTTTTGTTCCTTTTCTTATTAATAATTTATTGGGCAGCTAAAAATGGTGTCTATAATCCATTATGATTTCTTAATTCATTTTGTTGCTAGCTTTTACTACTGATGTAGTGTGAGATATCTAACTTCATTTCTATTTATCTCTCATATCGTTTAACTTATAAATATTTGTAGTTTATGCTACTTATTACATGATGAAATCAAAGCTCAACTCAAAATGGCTTTGTTAATTAACAGTAAATTCTACCACCCCCTAAGCTCTATAGAAGTGGAATTACTAATTTTTTTATCATTTTTTATTTGTTTAATAATATTTAAATTGAACATAGCTTAGCTAATCCGAAGTTTTAATTATCCTAATGGTAAAAAAATAATATCAATGTTTGATGGTTTGTATTATTCTTACCTTTATAGAGGAAAAGTGGATGAGATTCATTTAAAACTTACACATGCACACATGGATCACAGCAAACCTATTCGCATATATATATGTGGGTGAGTTTTATTATGAAATTTTGATGCTTTCTCAATAGGCATTCTAATTTCTCTATTGCTTCATAATTGTATATTACAAGCTCCTTCAAGTTAAGTTTCTTAGGTTCGTGTGATGGTCCCGCCTATTGGAAATTTTGCTAAGATTGCTGATGCTGCTGAAAATTATTATGTGGTTGCTGAAACTACAGTTGAGGTTGGTTTCCAAGTTGTTGATTCCAAGAAAAATTAGGATGGTTGCACCAACACGAATTGTATGTAATTTAGTATGGCTTGTTTCTTAGATTGTCCACAACATAATCACATTGCTCTTGGTTTGAATAACCAAGTGATCCTTCATAATCAATGTTTCTACGGTTGCCACCACAGAAATCACAAATAGGTTGAGCATGTTAGATGGAAGACACATTTCATTTAGCAAGTTGCTTTCGATCCATGTTGTCTGATAATTTGGCAACAACTTCAAATTACTCGCTATTTCCTTTATCTTCACCAACTGAATACCATTTACAACTGTTAAGTAGCCTCTCAATAAGCTTATAAACTTCTTCTGAAGCAAGGTCCTCTGGATCGCCATTAGCTAGAGAATCAATTTAAAGTTTTTAGGCATTACTCAATGCATTGTAAAAATTTTGGATTTGCGTCGATATGGGAATACCATGATTTGGCACTCTTTTCAAAAGTTCTTTAGATCTCCCTTAAGCTTCAGAAAGATATTCATTAGGTCATTGTGCAAAATGAGTAACCTCGTTCTTGAGCTTGATCGCCTACCTAGGTGGAAAATATTTCATTAAGAAAGCTCTAGCCATCTCATCCAAGTTGTTATTGAGCTTGGTTGAAGATTTTTAAGCTAGCCCTTGTGACAAAGTCTTAAATATGTGCATTTAGGTCTTCTCCATGTAGCCCTACAAATCGCATCATAGCTTAGATCATTTGGATCATTGAGGCTTTAATCTCAAAGGCTTTATTAAGTATCGAAACACATTAGGAGTGTCCTTCGGTGAAGGTCTCGAATACTCCTTAAGTCTCTGCCTTTGCAGAGAAATATTGACTTCCTCCATATTTTCATGTTGTTGTTCTCTTATTGTGGAGGTCTCTCACCGCTTTGCAGTAATGGTGGTGGGTTGTTCATTCCCTATCTTTGTCGAGCTTGTTCGGCAACACCGCCACTTCTTTTGCGAGTCCTTTCAATCTCCGGATCAGGAATCAATGGCAAGCCAGCAACTTGCATACAAAAACAGACAGCTTAAATCAAGTAACCTCTACACAGAGTGAACAAACAAGGTTTAAAACTACCAATTTACTTAAATCAAGTTACTTACCAATGCTAGCCAAAGCTGGGTTAAGCCTGTTGGATGGACTACTCATTAACCATAAACCTTAGAGAAAATAATTGAAGAAGAGAAACTTAATATTTTAATTGGTAGAGAGAAAATTACAGCAAAAGAGACTAGTGGAATTAATGAGAAATGAAAGCTATTCAATGCCTTCAACCACCAATGAGAAAATAGTATTCATAGCACTCTGAGAGAATTCTAGAAGCAAATAAAATAATAGCTATTGTTTTTAGCAGCCTATGCTGGCCAAATATTCGCTACACAATAAAGTATTGGTTTACCACCTAATAAAGTAAAAGGGCATTAAAGTCAAATTCAAAGCAAAATTATCTTCCTCCTCTCCTAGTGGGCCACGTGTCAACCCCTTCTTTGGCCTATTCATTCCTCGTTTTGCCGAAGCAGCTTTAGCTCTAATTTTTAGCTTGTTTGCTCAGGCTTCTTGATTTATGGACTACTACTTTTAAACAATTTCCAAACAGCTCTAATTAGCCAAAGATTCTCCAATTTTCAGCTTAGTTTTAATCCAAACAATACCCAAATACATAGGTACAATTTTCACTTATCAAAATATCCCTATACTTACAAAATTTCTTATCCTCAAGCAATACTCAAAAGAAAAAGTAAAAGCACTTCAACATTTGAGAACAAAAGAAGAACATTTAAAGCTTTGACAATATGAAAATTTTTAAGAACACAACAACAGGGTAGTAACAATACCAATTAATCCAAACCTTGAATCAACATAATAATCAAAGGGAAAATAAAAAGCTTAAGGAAACTAAATATCAAGCCCACACAATCAACCTGTTTCAGCTTCATGAGTCTCTTCTTGCTCTCATCACTACTAAAGTTTGAGGTGATCAATCTCATAATTAATTAAAGTTCACCATAAAACAATCATTTTAGATACTACTCATATTAAACAAGGAGAAAAGTTACTTCCTAATGCCAGCCCAAATTGGCTCAAGCCTGCTGTAGGGACTACTCACCAAGCACTGTTTAAGTATGAGGATATTTTGATAATTGAAAATTACACCTATGTATTTGGGTATTTTTTGAATTAAATCGAGTTGAAATTGGAGAATCTTTAGCTCATTTGAGCTTTTTGTAGATTGTTTAAAAGAAGTAGTCCAGAAGTCAAGAAACCTGAGCAAACAAGCTGAAATCGGAGCTGAAGCTATTTGGGCTAAAGGAGGAATGAATGAGCTAGTAAGGACTTGCAACTCATGCCTTTTAAAAAAGGAAGATTACCAATTATTTATTTTATTTTTAGACATACTAATTTAGATATTTTTTTATGTAAATTGGATACACTGAAAATTATGATTAGAATTGGGTCATTTTAGTGATTACTTATCTTAAATGATTGATGAGGTTAATCAACTAAAATTCAAGAATAACAAATGAATAAGGAAAATTAATCCTAATTAAACTATTTAAATACATATCAAACTTATCCAATAAATTATTAATATATCAATTGATTCTTCAGAAGAAGAATAATTAAGATCGTTATACAATTTACTATATTCATGTGAACATATTTAAAAAGGAAAGTGTAACCTATGAAATATGAGGAAATAAATATGTAGAAATCAATAAAAAAAAAATACAACATATAAGTGGATTTAATAAGTAGAATCATGTAAAATTAATATGATTTAATATACATATTTTTTTCTTATACAAAAACATTAGTAAAAAAGCTCTTGTATAAAGGTTTACTTTATAAAATGTTGCTCAAAAAGCCTACTTACATGAAAAACATTGCAAAATTTCAAATTTAAGTTGACATTCAACTTCTAGTTAATGGATGATAATGTAATTTTGATTCATTACGGAGGCATATGGAAAGAAGACAATGAGTAGACGTTTAATGAGTAAAAAAGTTAATACAATTATGAGAACTTATTACATTGAAATAATCTATATATAAAAAAAAACTCTTATTAAACTAAGGCCTAATACATCCGTTACCCTTTGTACTTGGCACCAAACGCCAATTGGCAACCCTAAGTTCAAGAACGTCCAATTTGCCCCTTATACTTGGTTAAAATGGCTCAATTTGCCCCCTCGTATCTAATGTGACAGAGAGGTGTAATAGCTTCAAAGCCAAGCTTGTGAATTGATTGAGTTGTTCATTAAAATTAATCAAAAGAATGAAATTTGATATCATTAATAACATCAGACATCTGCAAATTATTTTCAAAGAAAAAAAATGCAACACCGCGCCTTCTTCATTCCTCTTTCGTTTTAAGAAGTGCAAATGGCTTCCATCTCCTTCTTTGATTATGGCTTTCATACTAGAAAAGCCAAACAAACTTTGTGATCTCCATGGCACAGATCTTCGTCCTAACATCGGTGACCATTATTCCCAGCCTTTCACCGCCATCGTCCTTCGTCGTCGTTGTTTCCTCTTTTCCACCATTTCAGATGTTTAATCTGTACAATCTTTCTAATTTCTGTTTGATGCTTTTGATTGTCCTTTCTTTTTTTGAGTTTTATTATGTAAGTTTTGATGAAAAAAAACTCATATGTTGCTTTAATGGAAGGATTTTTTGGTTAACAAAAAAATTAATTTATTGCAATTCTAGGTTTATATTCTTGAGTAATGAAATTACTTTTTCAATTTAGCTAATTAGCAATTAATTTTGGGTTTGAATTACTCAAATAAAGATGTTAAAAGGATCATTATCTAAAATCTCCCATTTGTTTAGGGTTCAGATAGTAAAGGAGGCAGACAAAGAGAGAAAGATGGTATATTAAAAAAAAAATGTAAGGAGGGAGTTTAAGGAAATTGTGTAAGGGATTTTTTGAATACTTTTTGCAACAAGGCACCATGTGTTAAGTTCTGATTGGGTTGACTTTTCAAATTGGATACATGGCAGTGCGTGAAGCACACACTCATTCAATTTGTCTAGTTAGGGGGTAAATTGGGTCTGTTTGGTCAAGTACATGGGGCAAATTGGACAGTTTTAAAGTTGGGGGTATCATTTGACGTTTGATGCCAAGTATAGGAAGTAATGGATGTATTAGGCCTCAAACTAATGATTTATAGATTTCTAATGGTATATGCAATGGAGTGAATTGCATTCAATTAATCCATGAATCGACCTTATGTTACTGTGTAATCGACTCATAATAATCTAAAAAAAATTCTATATGAACCACTCGATTTCGTAATATTAACTTTGGAAACTCAAATGAAATTAGGAAATATTAAAGAAAAACAAATAAAAAAATAATACTAGTTTATTTTAAGATTTAGATTATAAGTAAATAATGAGTAAATGGTGCAAATATCGTGAGTCAAAATATTATAGAAATTAAAAAATCTATTAGATTAAGGGTCAATCAAATTAATCTTTAATAAATTTCTTGCCATAACTTAATTTTATTGAATTATGAAAATTGAAATTAGATGTTAATAAATAGTAGTTAGACTAATTGAATTACAATAAGTATAGATATAGTTGATAAAAATTAATATATAATTAGATAGTTAATTAGATTTAGACCTGTTAATTGGACGGGCGGCCCGCTCAGCCCGCCCAAGCCCGCACTAATTTTAGAGGGCTTGGACATACATTTATCATGTTTGGCCCGGCCCGGCCCAAGCCCGTAAAAGCCCGGATTCTAAAGGGTTGGGCTTGATTAAACAATATAAAGCCCTGGTAGCCCGGCCCGCCCGTTATATATATGTATTGGTTATTAAAATATTAAATACAAATTATAATTTATTAATCAAATATAAATCTTAATACTATTGATTAAGTAATTAACTCTACTGCCGCCTCTCACCAGGCTTTTCATATTCCACAAATTTAAATCCTATCGTCTTTATATTTTACTTTTTAAGTAATTAACTCTAATTATAACACTCATTTATACAGACTTTATTTAGTATTTGAGAATATTAGAACAAGTTTGTGCTATTTTTTTTCAAGGATATTGTTGTGTTTGAAATTTAGATTATTTTGGATTTAACTTTTTTATGGCATTGGTTTAACTTACATTTTATTTTAAAACTATTAAATTTTTTTAGATAAATAAAAAAATAAATTTTGCGGGTTCAATTGGGCGGGCATGGGAAGAGAGGTTTCAAGTCCGGCCCGGCCCGGCCCGAGCCCGTCATTTCCACAGGAAGGGCTGGGCAAGGCTTGGACAATATAATTTTAATGAAAAGCCCGTTAAGCCCGGCCCTAGCCCGGCCTAGCCCGTCCAATTAACAGGTCTAATTAGATTGTTTCTAAAACTTGACTATATTACTAAATTCTACAAACGGTTTATACAAGTTGTTTGGATGGACTTAGAGAAGCTTGGGCCCATTTAATTGAGAAGTTAATATGATTTTCGGCCCTTTTGACTTTTAGCGCTAAATCGATATCCATTAATCGCTTGATTATAATATCTTGGATTATGGATTTGGTCCATGTATGAAATTTAATTTGTCAATTTTTTCTAATAAGTTTCTATATTTGTTTTCAAATAATTTTGTACGTAATGAGTTAAAATGGAAAGACATAGAAGTACTATAATAAATAGTATTCAAAATTGCATATATATTGTAATATATTGATGATTAAATGTTGAATAAATAATGTTTTAAATGTACATCTGGTGATGGTTTTGTTACAAGTTTTCCTTCTTTTTTTCTTTTTGTACTCTTGCTTGGTGTTGGCCTTATGTTAGGTTTTATCCTAATTAATCTAGTTAAGCCAGTGGTATACCAAATTCAAAAAAAATAGAACAATTCACCAGGTTAAAATGGGATACGTAACCTAATGTAAAAATGTCTAACTAAAAAATGCAAAATAAAATACCATACAATTATCATCCACTTTATTTTGATTAGACACTTTTCAGGGTTTGTCAAATTCTTTTAAGTTTTAAGAAAACTTTGTAAGAAATCCCCAGCGGAGTCGCCACTGTGAGCGAGCGACGTTTTTGAAGGAACGCGGACTCTCTCGGAAGGGAGCCTTGATATCGAGCAACCTTAGCGTGGGGTTTTAGAATGGAAATTTATTTTTGGAAAATTAAATTGCTTCATAAAAGAATCGAGACCTAAATCTCGATAGATAGTGTAGGAGTCGCCACCCGGCTCAGCTCAACCGGAAAATTACAGTGTAGCTGAACCGAACGATAGGTCGCTACACTATCCAGAGATCTAGGTCCGGACAAGTCCCCTATTTCGTGTCTAATCAAAATAAAATTGGACAATGTTCTTAGACGGTATTTTATAATTCTAAAGTTCATCTTTATTAAATAAAAGCATGCGGCGTACACACAAATAAAATAAAGTAAAGCAGTAAATAATTAAATTATTACAACCCAATTGAATAAAAATAAAAACTTTCAACCTCACTTTACAAACGCCTAAAATATACAATGATCTAAAAATTTACAATCGCCTAAAATACACGGATTAGTCTATCAATTACATCAAAATGAAAAATAAAAACTAACTAAAAGCTGCAAAACAAACGATTAGCACAATTTACAGCACACCACAAATAGAAATCAAACAAGACAGAATGGGATTTTAAGGAGTTAGGGGGCATGCAGTTGGGGGATAACCAGGTCGGCTCGGTAAGCCGGCCCAATTAGACCTAAAAAACAGTTTTGAAACGTCCCTGTATTTTTGTTTTGTGAGGAAAATCATTTTTTGAAAACATTTTATTTTCCGGTTTACTTGAATTTAGAATGTGGGGTGGGTCAGTTTTCAGGAAAATCGGGTCTCCGTCGTTGCGTTGTTCTAAATGCAATAACATTGAAAATTAAATCTAAGGTCGTGAATGCACACAACAAAATTCATTTTGATGATTTTCTAATTTTTCTGAATTTTTAGGATTTTTAGGAATTTTTGTGGATTATTCTGTAAATTCTGCCCTTGGACGGAAGTTACAGTCGTGCAACTGTAACTACAGTCGTACTACTGTAATTACAATCGTACGACTGTTCTTCATCACAAGAACAGTCGTACGGCTGTTCTTGATTTCCAGAAACAGCGAGCCCGAAAATTGAGTTTTTATACATAAAACCACATCAAATTAGCCAGAAAAAGCAAGAAAACAAAGGTTTGAGATGTATTTACCTTTGTGGTGCTGATCCACTATAGGATTGACCGCTGGAAACGCCCCAATCATCTCCAAATTGCTTCTTTTTCCTTTGAGCTAAGGTTCCAAACTCAAGTCCAAAATCTCCCAAAATGTCATGGATTTAGAGAGTTCAAAGTCCAAAATTGATTGAGTTTTAAGTATCAAGTTGTTAACCTATGATTTCTATCAAGTCTTAAACTTTAACACTTAAGAATTAAAAGAAAAAGAGGAGAAAAAAGCTTGAGTTTTGTGGGTTTCCTTTTTCTCTCTTTTCTCTAGCAATTCCTCTCTCTAAACTTCTAAAATCTCAGAATCCAAAAGTCCTCGCTTTTTCCTCTCTTCCCTCTCTTATTTCTTGCCTTTGCTTGCTTCAGAATCGGGCATTAATTACCCCTTCCATCAATCCAAATTTTTTATTTCACAGGTATGGGCTGCTGTACCTGCGCCACTAATACAGTCGTACGACTGTAATATAAACCCACGACTGTAATTACACTCGTGGCATTACACACCTTTTTTTTTTAAGTCCACAAAATTCCAGCGTTTACACCAACTAGCAGCTTCTTATAGTAACTTAGGCTTCCAAAAACATGAAATTTACTATAATATGGGACATAAACACACAACATTTCATATAGACTCTTCTAGTTCAATATCTTGGTTTGCAAAACATTGACAATAGAGGCTGCCAACATTATCGCTTCACCCTAAAAATGAGTAGGTAATTGAGCCTCAATCATCAAGGCCCTTGTGATTTCCAAGAGATGCCTATATTTTCTTTCTACAACTCCATTCTACTGTTGAGTGTAGACACATGTTCTCTGATGAATTATGCCCCTCTGTTGAAATAATGAATTGCTATAAGCATTCAAGAATTCACTCCCATTATCACATTTGAATACTTTGACTTATGCATCATATTAAGTAGTTATCATCTGTAAGAAAACTATAAGAGCATGCGCAACTTTAGACTTGTATTTCAGCAAAATTATCCAAGCACTCCTAGAAAAATCATCCATTATAGTTAAGAAGAATCTGGCACCAATTAAAGTTGGAACTCTATAAGGCCCCTAAACATTAACATGTAACATTTGAAAACATTTTATAGAAGGTATAGTACTTCTGTTAAAAGAGAACATGTGTTGTTTTGCACAAAGACAGGTCTCAAAATACTAAGAATCAAAACATGCATGGTCAAGCTTTAAATGCCATGGATCAACAACATTTTTATTAGAATTCAAAACATTAACAGTCAAACAACATTCCTGAATCTTCTACAACACTGCTTCAGAAAAAAGAACTATCATCAAACTAATATAATCCATTCATCATCCATCCAACAGCAATCAAAGCTCTACTATTCAGGTCCTGCAGAAAAAATATTGAATACAAAATACCACTTTGATCTTGACATCTTTAACCAAGTGACCCATTGATAACAGATTATACTTGAATTCTAGAATAAAAAACACATTTGACAGCAACAGCTTATTATTAAGTTGTATAAATCCTGTATACTTAACAATCTTAAGTGATCCATCCGGTAAAACAACTTGTGGCTTTAATTTTGTCATTTCTAAATTATGAAACAACTTCTAATCATGAGACTATGCATATTAGCTTCATTATCAATAATCCATGTGCCTATACATGAAGAACTGATCTTACCAGAAAATCCAGCAAATGTTGTAAATTCAGCTGGAGATTGTAAAGGTGAATCTGCCACATTTTTTTCTTTTAACATTTTGTAGACTTCTTGTACCATTTGTGTCATGCTCTTTGTGTCTTCCTCCTTAATATACTTCTGGTATGAACTAGATCCTTGATTCTAGCACAACAACACAGGACTGATTAGCATAGGCAGTATGATGAGATTTAGATTTTTTAGCCACCTGTTACAACTATGATGTCGCTTGTTAAGGTTGTGAAATTAGTGCCTCACGAGGACCGTTCTATCAGTTAGGATCGCCAATGACTCTAAAGCATGTATCTCTTGTATGTTAAGGTTGTTTACACAAATCACAATACAGACCTTCTTTCTCTTTCTTAGCAAATCGATTTCAAATCCAGATCCTGAAGTTTGATTTCTTTATGATGTATGAGACGTGAAATTAGCCATTTCTAATACATGATCCATAATGATTTCACTCTGTTTCTCCAATCAAATCAATATAGAATATGTTTTGTTAATGGATGGCGGTGGATCCATCAATAGAATTTGAACCTTAATGTGATCATACCTTTCATGTAACCCTAGCAAAAATTGCATCAATTGATCCTTCTCTTTAATATCAGCAATTCTCTTGAAGGTACACATACAATTATTATCGACTCCACAATTACATTTAGGTATAGGCCTCAACAAAGACATTTCATCCCAAAAACTTTTGAGAGTATTGAAATAATGTAACACAGATAAACTTTCCGGAGTAAAAAGGCTAATATCGCGCTTGAGTTTGTATTGCTATCTCCAAAATGAAGCTTAAGAGTAATCTAAAGCTCTCTTACCGAAGCAATGTAATTGAAGCCATCAGCCAATTCCTTTGAGATTGTGTTAGTAATCCATTGTGTCACCAAGCAATCATTTTGTTTCCATCTCCTATGATCGACATTTTTCTATTCTGGCTTTTATAAATCATCCAAATAAAAATGTAGCTTTTCCTTAGCAGTTAGTGCTCGAATCATGGAATTTTCCCATAATAAGTTGTTTGTGCCAATTAATTGAATTGTAATGAGAATCAAACCTGGATTCTCAATACTCTTCGATCTTCAAAGTGAACTGCTTCTCCTTCCTCCAAGATATGATAAACTTCATCTTGAAACGGATCACCAACCGTATTTGGAACTTTGTTTCTTCTTCGATTTTGTGCCTTTAGCATAGTAGCTCTGATACCATCTGTGAGCGGACGACGTTTTTAACCTCTCGGAAGGGAGCCTCGATATCGGGCAACCCTCCCTCGCGGGGTTTTTGGAATGGAAATTCATTGTTGGAAAATTAAATCATTTCATAAAAGAATCGAGACCTAAGTCTCGATAGAAAGTGTAGGAGTCGTCACCCGGCTCAGTTCAAACGGGAAATTACAGAGTAGCTGAACCGGATAAAGGCGGTTACACTTTCCAGAGATCTAGGTCCGGAAAAGTCCTTTATTTCATGTCTAATAAAAAAAAATTCAGCCAATGTTCATAGATGAAATTTTAAATTTCTAAAGTGGATTTTTATTAAATTAAATCATGCAACGTACACACAAATAAAGTAAAATAAAAAAAAGTGAATAAATAAATTATTACAACCCAATCGAATAAAAATAAAAAAAAAACTCTCGTCCTCACATTACAAGCGCCTAAAATACATGATGATCTAGAAAATTACAATCGCCTAAAATACACGAATTAAGCTATTAATTCATTAAAAGCAAAAATAAAAGGAAACTAAAAGCTGCAAAACAGATGGTTAGCACAATTTATAGCACACCACAAATAGGACTTAAACAGGATAGAATTGGGAAATTAGAGATTGGGGACATGCATTTAGGGGGATAGTCAGGTGAACTCGGCTAGTTCACCCCACTACACCTAGAAA
The DNA here is from genome assembly GCA_039660915.1 of Euphorbia tirucalli. Classification (NCBI taxonomy): domain Eukaryota; kingdom Viridiplantae; phylum Streptophyta; class Magnoliopsida; order Malpighiales; family Euphorbiaceae; genus Euphorbia; species Euphorbia tirucalli. Next base: position 24,341,888 of record CM077639.1, read on the forward strand.
ACAGTTTGAAACGTCCCTGTATTTTTTTTCATGAGAAAACCATTTTGAAAACATTTTCTTTTTTCGGTTTACTTTAATTTAGCATGTGAGGTGGGTCGGTTTTTGGGAGATTCAGGTCTTCGTCGTTGCATTATTTTAGATGCAATAATCTCAAAAATTAAATCTAAGGTCGTGAATGCACACAACAAAATTCATTTTTGATGATTTTCTAAGTTTTCTGAATTTTTATGATTTTTGGAAATTTTTATGGATTATTCTGGATATTCTACCTTGGACGAAAATTACAGTCGCTCGGCTGTGATTACAGCCATGCGACTATAACTACAGTCGTACAACTGTAATTACAATCGTGCGACTGTAATTCATCCAAATGCAGAAAACCGCCAAAATTTTGTTGAAATAAAACCAATAGCCGTGGGAATTCAAGAACACTCGTACGACTGTATATAAGGTGGTACGACTGTAATTACAATCGTGTGACCATTCTTTGTTACAAGAATAGTCATACGATTATTCTTATTTCCCAGAAACAGCAAGCCAAAATATAAGTTTTATGCACGAAATCAAACCAAAACACCCAAAAAGAGCAACAAAATGAAAGTTTTAGGTGTAATTACCTTTGTAGCGCTGATCCACCGTTAGTTTGACTGCTGGAAATGCCTTAAAATGCTCCAAATTGCTCCTTTCTCCTTGTATGCTAAGGTTCCAAAAGTTGTCCAAAAATCTCCAAAAAGTCACGGATTTTAGTGAATTAAGAGTTTGAAATCGATTAAATTTAGAGTGTTAAGTTATTAACTTATGATTTCTATCAAATTTTAATTTTATGACACCAGAATCAAAAGAACAAGAGAAGAAAAAGAGATTGTGTATCTTTAGTTAGATGTCCCCTTTTTCTTTCCTTTTTTCCTGCTCTTCTTTTTAATCTTTCAATATGTCAAAAAGCCCCCTCTTTCTCCTTTTTCTCTCCTTTTATATCTCCTTACTTGCTGCTCAAAACCGGGCATTAATTTCCCTTCAAATCATCTCCATTTTTTTATTCTTAAGGTATGGGCTGCTGTACCTACTACGCATTTATAGTCGTACGACTGTAATTACAGTCGTGTGGTGAATTTTTTTTTTAAGTATGAAAAATTCCGGTGCTTACAGCTGCCCCTCGCGTGATCAAATTCAACACTCGACTCCAGGTCTAAAATACATGAGGTGATGAATTTGAGAGCGCGAATCGAAGCACCGTAGATGCAAGAAAGAAAACATGCATCTGACTTGTTGAAGTCCCACTATCGTGATGATGCACTGAGTTGATTGGATGAAATAAGCCGATACCGGGTTTATATTACCCGAGGCGAGGTTGAAGATGAAATAAGCCAATACCGGGTCTAGGTTACCTGCGGCAAGGTTGAAGATGAAATAAGCCGATACCGGGTCTAGGTTACCCAAGGCGAAGTTCAAGATGAAATAAACCGATACCAGGTCTACGTTACCCGAGGTGTGGTTGAAGATGAAATAAGTCGATACCGGGTCTAGGTTACCCAAGGTGAGGTTGAAGATGAAATAAGCTGATACCGGGTCTAGGTTACCCCAAGCAAAGCTGATCTGGCCCGATACCAGATTTTCATATATCTGAGGTAGATCTGCTGGGGATCTGGAATGAAGCCGATCTGGGCCGATATGGGGTCTATGTTACCCGAGACGGATCTGCTGGGGATCTGGAATGAAGCCGATCTAGGCCGATACTGGGTCTATGTTACCCGAGGCGGATCTGCTGGGGATCTGGAATGAAGCTGATCTGGGCCGATATTAGGTATATGTTACCCGAGGCGGATCTGCTAGGGATCTGGAATGAAGCCGATCTGGGCCAATACCAGGTCTATGTTACCCTGCTAGGGATCTGGAATGAAGCTGATCTGGGCCGATACCGGGTCTATGTTACCCAAGGTGGATCTGCTGGGGATTTATCCGTGTCCGAGACCGTGATGATGAATTCCTGCATTTGCAATAGCGAGTCTTCATTCCTTGATCGAGAGATTTTGAACAAAAAAATTTTTGCCCCTTCGATCAAGAATGAAGACTAGCTGGGGATGAATGCTCTGTGTATGTTGTATATGTATGCATAATGATGCATATGTATATGGATCCTAAAGGATGCATTTCTCGTTGTTTGTTTAATATTGATGTTTCTCTTTTCTGCTGGGGAAGGTATGTTTTGCCCCCGGTTGGTGGAAAATACTCTTTACACAAAGCTTTTCCTTGTTGAAGATATATATGAGGACTGCTAGAGATGCGTGACAACTGCCGGGGAAAGGATCGTAGTTTCCCTTGTAAATGTTCTGGTGGGTAGTAATGTGGGGAATCCTGTTGGAGGATGCTGTAAAGATGCCTGTAGGGAAGCGGTGGAGAGGTTCTATCCTTCTGCCCTTGTGATTTATGAATCTGGAAGTGCGCTAAATTTTACCTGGGTTGCCTAATGTGGGTTTTTAGCCCAGCGAGCTGCTCTAACTTTTACCGGAGGCGCCTTTTCGGTTTCCACCCCAGCGAACTCTTCTTCTTTTTTTTTTACAAGTTGATGATGAACGAAGACTGATTGAAATGGCGCCATGACCACTTGCCCCATCATCCTTTTTGGTGATGAGATGATGCAGATGCTATATGGAGCAGTAGCACAGTTCAATTTCTTGTTAGAAGCCATTGATGGTAGAAAAATAAGGTTTCACAGAATCAGTCCAAGAGAGCAGATGAAAGAAGCAACTCATCGAGCCAGTGTAGCTTTTACTCAACCTGATTTCTTCAATAGTCAAGTTCTTAGACAACCATCATTGCTCTTTGGAAAGATGAATTAGATTTGGAGAATGATGAAGGGTTTCAGATTGTATGTATTTAGTACATTTTCATTGTTAAATAACGTGATGTGTTTAACCAGTTAAATGCAAAGCGCTTTCTTTAAGTGGATGTTTAAGCAAGATAACTTTGTTTATGCATTTGAAATAACCACACAAATATATTTAAACAAACACTCCACTCTATTGATAAAATCAAAATGAGTAGATTTGAAAGGATTAATTCCCAAAATGGTATACACTCCACACAGAGCCAAGATCTGTCATCAGTCATCCCTTTAAGATTTTCCGACTGATCATTTTTTCTCGTGTCTTAACTTTTGCCTAGGCCTCTCTTTTTGGATTTTCAACCTAGCAGACTTTTTTTTTAGACATGATAAAGCTTTACGTGGTCTTGGTTGATAGGATTTGTGAACTCATTTCCATCCATGTCCATGATGCTGACACCACCTTTTGATAGCACTTTTTTCACGACATAAGGTCCTTCCCAATTAGGTCTGTAACTTCCCCCAAACATCGGCATTTAAGGTCCTTAATTGTTTTAGAACCATATCCCCTGCTTTCAATTGCCGCCTAGGGTACTTCACATTTTGATTATAGGCCCGAGCCATTTTGCGTTGGTACATTTGCAAATGATCCAGTGCTTTCAATCGCTTTTCATCTAGCGCCGCCAACTACTCGTATCAAGCTTGAGCCCACTCAGTTTCTGGTAACTGAGCTTCTAAGGCGACCCTAAGTGACTTAAGCTCTATTTCTACTGGTAATACTACTTCCATACTATATACCAAGGCATAGGGGGTTTCCCCTGTTGGTGTTCTGACACTGGTTCTGTAACCCCAAAGAGCATAAGGCAGTTTATCAGGCCAATCCCTGTAGGTGGTTACCATTTTTGATTAGATCTTCTTTATTTCCTTATTAGCTGCCTCCACTGCACCGTTAGCTTGGGACCTATATGGAGAAGACTTATGGTGCTCAATGCCATGTTCTGCAAGTAGCTCAACTGTTGCCCTTTGAAATTGCATTCCATTGTCAGTCACTATATGATGGGGGATCTCGTATCGGGCAAAGATGTTCTTCCGGATGAACTTGACCATCTGCTTAGCTGTTACACTTGTTGGGATTTTCACCGGAAATCATCCAAATAAATGCGGAAGATCGCGACAATTTCCTCAAATCCGTGCCCAGGAGCAAGTGAGATGAAAATTGCAAAATCAAAAATAACAAGAGATAAATCTCTTACCCGGAATATCTCTACAAGAGATGGATGCAGACTGCAGGAATCAAACTAGAATCCCCTACTCGTTCACGTACATGAAGGCCTTACGAACACCACCCGTACTAGCGTCGGAAAACACAAAACTTTGGAGAGGAAGGGAGGAGAATTTCGGCCACACAGTGATATGCTTACCTAGGCTGAAATTCCTAGGGTTATTTTAACCCTAGGTGGCCGAAATTCTCAAGGAGAATTTCGGCGCAATTACCTTCTCCTTTTGTGTGGGCTTCCATCTTTTATTTCAGGCCCAAACCTATTTTAATTAGTCTGGTTTAAATTAATTTCAAGCCCAACTTTAATTTACCCATGTATTTAATATATTACACCAAGTAACATATTATTTACATTCAAATTAAAATTGGTTTGACTAATTAATTTAATCCATTAAATTAAAATTAGATCTTCACAAAATAAATTCATATGTAAACCTATACATATGAATATTTCCATCCAGGAAATAATCTCATAATTAATCCAATCAATTATGAGGAAGCCAATCAAATATTAATTTTATTATTATGATCAATCCAATTAATCTTTATAATATAATTAATATATGTTCCTCTTTCTCCAGAGTGTATACTCCAAGTATACATGTGATTTAATTGCACAAGATATATAATAAATGAATTAATGCCTTTATTAATAACACTAAATGAGAATAATACATGAATCTAATAAATGTATAATACAAATACAAGGTTCAATGCCTCGGGACTAGGGCATATCCAATAATCTCCCACTTGCACTAGTTCCAACTAGGCATGGGCCTAATCCCTATCGATCTAGTATGACCCTCGTGCTTGGGCTGAGCCAGCGCCTTGGTCAAAGGATCTGTGACATTATCCTCAGTGTCCACTCTGTACAATGCAATATCACCTCTCTCCGCGATCTCTCGTATGAAGTGAAACTTTCTGAACACGTGCTTTGTGTTCTTGTGTGACCGGGGCTCCTTAGCTTGTGCAACAGGCCCATTGTTGTCACAAAAGATATCAACTGGGTCCTGGATAGTTGGTACTGCTCCTAACTCAATGATAAACTTCTTCATCCATACAGCTTCCTTAGCTGCATCACACGCCGCGATGTACTCAGCTTCTATTGTAGAGTCTGTGATGGTTGGTTGCTTTGAGCTCCTCCAGCTTACAGCACCACCATTTAGCAAAAATACATACCCAGACTGCGATTGGTACTCATCCTGGTCGGTCTGGAAGCTTTCATCAGTGTACCCAGTAACTGATAGCTCTTCCTGACCTTTATACACTAAGAACCTATCCTTAGTCCGGTTAAGGTACTTAAGGATTGCCTTGACAGCCTTCCAGTGATCCTCCCTGGGATCCTGCTGGTATCGGCTCATCATACTTAGTGCAAAGGTGACATCAGGTCTCGTATATAGCATGGAGTACATAATTGATCCTATAATCGAAGCATATGGAACCAATTTCATGTTCTCCCTGTCCTCTCTTGTCTTAGGACAATTCTTCTTACTGAGTTTCAGCCCATGACCCATTGGCAAGAAACCTTTCTTAGCTTGGTCCATGCTGAACCTTTTCAGAACTTTGTCCATGTATGATGCCTGAATTAGGCCTAGAAGCCGATTTGATCTATCCCTATATATTCTGATCCCCAGGATCATCTCAGCTTCACCCAAGTCCTTCATTGCAGAGCACTTACTCAGCCATTGCTTTACCCCTTGTAGTGTAGGTATGTCGCTTCCAATGAGTAGGATGTCGTCTACGTAAAGTACCAAGAATGTGACAATGCCCCCACTAGTCCTCTTATACACACAAGGCTCATCTTGATTTTGTATGAAGCCATATTCCTTTATAGCTTCATTGAATCTTAGATTCCAACTTCGGGATGCTTGCTTCAGTCCATAAATGGACCTTTAAAGCTTGCATACCCTTCCCGGATACTCTGGATCGACAAAACCCTCAGGTTGTGTCATGTACACATCCTCGAGTAGCTTTCCATTAAGGAAAGTGATTTTGACATCCATTTGCCAGACCTCATAGTCGTACCATATGGTTATGGCTAGCAAGATCCTAATGGATTTGAGCATGGCTACTGGTGAGAAAGTCTCATCATAGTCTATTCCATGGACTTGTCTGAAACCTTTCGCAACCAGACGCCCCTTGAAGGTATTGTCAACTTTTAGCTTGTAGCACTACTTGCAACCTATTACCTTAGCACCCGGAGGTGGATCAACCAAGTTCCAAACCTGGTTATCGTACATAGATTACATCTCTGCCTCCATGGCTTTACGCCAATTTACAGACTGTGGGCTTGCCATAGCCTCCTGGTAGGTTTTGGGTTCTTCCTCATCCCAGATGAGAAGAGTTTGATCATCGGTGATGAGGAAACCATACCTCTCCGGTTCCCGATGATCCCTACCAGACCTTTGAGGTCTTTATGTGGCCTGGGTCGGTGCTTCCTCCTGTGGAAGCTCCATCAGGGCTTACGAGTTATCCTGTTTAGGAGCTTGTGGACATTGAACTTTCCTGAGTTCAAAATTGCTCCCACTATCTTTCTTGGAAAGGAACTCCTTTTCTAGAAAGACCCCCTTTCTTGCCACGAGCACCTTGTTCTCGGCTGGGTTGTGGAAGTAATACCCTTTGGTTTCCCTAGGGTAGCCCACAAACAGGCATTTATCGGTTTTGGGCTCCAGCTTGCCACTAGTCAATCTCTTTACGTATGCTTTGCATCCCCAAATCCTTAGGAAAGACACATTGGGCTCCCTGCCCGTCCATATCTGATATGAGGTCTTTTCCACTACCTTAATCGGAGTATTATTTAAGATGAGAGCTGCTGTCTCGAGGGTGTGTACCCAAAAACTGATTGGGAGAGAGGCTAGACTCATCATTGAGCGGACCATATCCAACAGGGTCCTATTCCTCCGTTCGGACACCCCATTCCATTGTGGTGTTTCGGGAGGAGTGAGCTGTGGAACTATTCCATGCTCTCTCAAGTATGAGTCAAACTCTAGGCTCATATACTCACTTCCTTAGTCTGACCAAAGGGTTTTGATATTCCTGCCTAGTTGGTTCTGTACTTCGTTCCTAAATTCCTTGAACCTATCAAGGGTCTCAGATTTATGTTTCATAAAATAGACATAGCCATATCTACTGAAATCATCCGTGAACGTGACGAAATACAGATGTCCACCTCTAGTCGCTTCACTCATAGGTCCACATACATCTGAATGTATTAGGTCCAATAAGCCGGTGGCCCTTTCAGCCTTCTTGCTAAAAGGCGCCTTAGTCATTTTGCCTCGTAAACATGACTCGCATATATCAATTGACTCCAAGTCAAATGACCCTAAGACTCCAGCTTTGTGAAGCCTAGCTATGCACTTCTCGTTTATGTGGCCTAAACGACAATGCCAGAGGTAGACAGGATTAAGTTCCTTGGGCTTAACCCTTTTAGTGTTTATGTTATAGACATGATTGGTTTCATTTAAGTCTAGGATATATAGGCCATTATTTAATAGAGCATCTCCATAAAATAATCCCTCTCTAGATATAGAAATTCTATCATTCGAAATAGTAAAATAAAATCCAGAAATATCCGACATGGAAACTGAAATAATATTCCTGCACATAGCAGGTACAAAATAACATTGTTCCAAAATTAAAACCAATCCACTAGGCATCATGAGGTGATATTAGCCAATCTCTATGGCAGTAACCCTTGCTCCAGTACCGACCCGCAAGTCCACCTCTCCCGATCCCAGTGACCTTCTGTTCTTAAGTCCCTGCACATTACAACAAATGTGAGAACCACATCTAGTATCCAATACCCAGGATGTTGAAACAGTAAGGTTAATGTTTATGACATAAATACCTAATAAGGACACACCTTGGGTCCTCCTCTGCTCTCCCATCAGCTTGGGACACGATCTCTTCCAATGGCCTGCCTGTCTGCACCCGAAACAGACATCCTCGGGACCTGCCTTCTGCTGGGCCTTGGGCTGGGCCTTGGCCTTCTTAGCCTTGGCCTTGCCGTTGGCAAGAGGAGGGTTCCCCTTGTTGACCAGCAGCACCGGCGAACTCTTTTTGATCGACTGTTCTGTAAGCTTTAGCATCCCATGCAGCTCGGTAATAGTACAGTTCATCCCTTGCATGTTGTAGTTCAGGATGAGCTTATTGTAAGAATCCGCTAAGGATGCAAGGATTGTGTCCACTGCCAACTCCTGAGAGATGGGCGATCCGAGAGGGCCAATGTATCCAAATAGCCCTTCATCTTGAGCACGTGTGCGCTCACAGATGTCCCAGCCCGCATCTTACAGGAGTGGAATGCCTTATTGGTCAGGTACCTTTCCTGATGAGCTTGCTCCTGAAACAACTCATTGAGAGTTGTTATCATAGCATAGGCTTGATGGTCCATAAACTATTTTTGCAGTTCGGGAACCATGCAGGCCAACATAAGGCATGTCACATCCCTATTATCCTTGACATGCGTCTCGTATTCCTCCAGCTGGGCAGCCGGTGTATTATGTCCTTGAGGCGCAGCTGGCACAAGCCTTTCCAGTACGTACTCTTTAGACTCTTGTCTTAGAACTATTCTTAGGTTCCTAGGCCAGTCCAAAAAGTTGGGACCAAAAAGCTCGTCCCTTTCTAGGATTGATCGCAGTGATAATGAGTTGTTGTTTGCCATTTAAGAGTTTCTACACAGAAAAACATTTTAGAGTGTTAATAAAGGACTTTACTTTATTATTCCCATATATAATTAATAATGAATCAAGTTATTAATTAAACCGAGTTGTTGGGCTCATGGGCCGAGATCCATATTTCATTAAGATATAGCCAGACGAGGGCCTGGTACAACTATACCCTAATTATTTAGGTAGGAACACCGTCCAATCCCAACCTAGGGACTCTCAGTTTGATGGGCTTGTTGGCACTTACCCATCTGTGCTTAGGGCCAGGAGAATCCTACTACCCCTGCTAAGTCAAAACCTCCATTCAAGTGTTAGAGTATCCCATACCCTAACCCAATACAAAATGACGATACTCCAGTGTATCTTGCGAGGGCAGAGTCTACAATTGGCCTATCCCCACTTCAAGTTGGTTTTGAATGAGGGAAGCATTTTTAAGCGACTTAGTAATTTCATTTGGTTATTAGATTCAATTAATAACGGCTTACATACATAAGGCGGGTGAAAAAGCTGTCGGATCATACATTCACACATGCAAATAAATATATAGCATAATTAAATAAATAAGTAAAATGGACTTCTATGGGCCTATATTACATCCTAATATTATTCTAGTAAACCTATACTAGAATACAATATCAGGTGGGCCTCCATCTTCTTCCTTCTAGGCTTGCAGCTCCACTTGGGCTCACCACTCCATGGGCTTCTTCTTTTACAAATTTTATAATAAGTGAATAAAATAAAATTACATTAAAAAGAAAAAAATGACACGCAGGCCGTATTTACCCAAAAAAGAAAATACAACCTATCTCGAATAAGGCCCAGTAGCATCCAATCATACAAAATATTTAATCACCCATATACATCCAATACATATAATTCATAGGCATGTTATAATGCATGATTTAAGCCCATTTCAATTATGTCCAAGCCATTATTATGAAATCGCCAATTTTGGCCCACCATGGTTCTAACCCTTAATGGGCTTTGGGCCTCCAGCCTAGGTAGTCCAACTGCTCCCACTGGAATTGGGAAACCATGGGTCCAATTCAGCTGTTCAAGTAATTGTGCCAAAATTACCCAAACCAATTTCAATTAACAATTTTAATTTCCAAAATTAATATCACATGAATAAAATTAAATTTCATTCAAGAAACCATACGCATTTGAATTACAGAAATTTAAACACATGAATTTTAAAACCAATTAAAATTTCAAAACCCGGGCCCAAAAACCCACCAAATCCAAAAACACTGGGCCCGGCCCGCTACGGCTAGGGCAACCTAGTTGCCCTAGAAGTAGCCGCCGCTGCTAGAGGCAGCAACGACGCAGCTGCCTAGCAGCAGCAGCCGTATGAGCAGCCGCTGCTGCTGTCGCAGCACCAGGCATCGGCTGCCGCTGCTGTTCTCGCCGCCAGCAGCCCTACACGCCGGGAACAACCAGATTTTTGTTTTATTTAAAACAGAAAATCAAATAAAAGAAACATGGCATCCATAACAAGAAATTCACCAAGAATCTCAAACATACAATTAAATTAAACAAACATAAACCTATATGCATATTGAATTTCAATTGTACAAAACCAAATGGCAAAAATCTTAAACCCAAACCAAGAACCCCAATGAAAAAATCTCTAATTTTAAAACAAGGGATTCAACCAATTTTAACAATTTCTAGGGATGAAAAGCCCACTCTGATACCACTGTTGGGATTTTCACCGGAAATCATCCGAAAAAATGTGGAAGATCGCGACAATTTCCTCAAATCCGTGCCCAGGAGCAATTGAGATGAAATTTGCAAAATCAAAAATTTAATAACAAGAGATAAATCTCTTACCTGGAATATCTCTACAAGAGATGGATGCAGACTGCAGGAATCAAACTAGAATCCCTCCTCATTCACCTACATAAACGCCTTATGAACACCACCCGTGCTAGCATCGAAAAACACAAAACTTTGGAGAGGAAGGGAGGAGAATTTCGGCCACACAGTGATATGCTTACCTAGGCTGAAATTCCTAGGGTTATTTTAACCCTAGGTAGCCGAAATTCTCAAGGAGAATTTCGGCCCAATTAGCTTCTCCTTTTGTGTGGGCTTCCATCTTTTATTTCAGGTCCAAACCTATTTTAATTAGTCTAGTTTAAATTAATATCAAGCCCAACTTTAATTTACTCATGTATTTAATATATTACACCAAGTAACATATTATTTACATTCAAATTAAAATTGGTTTGACTAATTAATTTAATCCATTAAATTAAAATTAGATCTTCACAAAATAAATTCATATGTAAACCTATACATATGAATATTTCCATCCAGGAAATAATCTCATAATTTATCCAATCAATTATGAGGAAGCTAATCAAATATAAATTTTATTATTATGATCAATCCAATTGATCTTTATAATATAATTAATATATGTTCCTCTTTCTCCAGAGTGTATACTCCAAGTATACATGCGATTCCTTAAGTTAGTGTTCAGTCGCTCAATGTGTACAATCCCGTGGGCCCATCTTTATGTTGGCAGTGGGCCTGTGGCCCATAGACTGTAGTTGGGCTCTAGCAAGCCACTGCAGCCCCTAATTAAGATGGAGATGGCAGTCTAACTGTTATCATAACCCTGTAGTTTGAACTTGTGTATCCCATGTCATCGATATCGGTGTCCAAGACAGAGGCATGGATTGATCACCCTCTATTGTGTCAAGAAATTAACTTGATCTAGAATGTACTGAAGCTTACAAACAAGTTCCAACTTGTTTGGGTGTGGCCACACTCTTATCAGTCACATTCATCAAGTGGCCGGTGATATCTTCTCAGTGGATTGCTGAGTGACAAATCCCTTCTGCATATCCATTGCATTGTCATGCTAAGTGACATACCCAAAAGTACCCACACTTGGCACCCTATTACAGGCCCTTTAGGCGTACCCCTAAGTATGTAACCTCACATGCAATACCATCATATGGTCAGGTCAAAGGATCCATACAAGTACTACACGAGAATCACTTATGATACAATACCATGTGGATTTCTTGTTTAGTGGATCTATCCAGTACCATGCCCTTTTTACATGTACCCATTAACTTGGTTGACATCCCATGTCCAATGACCAGTAATACACCGCCATACAACCAGGTTAATGATAGTCTCTAATTCCATTCATTCCCATGACTGGAACGGACTATGGATGTCTTTATAGTCATATCGTTTACCCTATCCATGGTCTTACTGCCAAGTGCATGACACTCGTCATCGTGGATATGGATATGTCCATTGGATACTTCATTTAATATATTGCACAAGATATATAATAAATGAATGCCTTTATTAATAACACTAAATGAGTATAACACATGAATCCAATAAATGTATAATACAAATACAAGGTCCAATGCCTCGGGACTAGGGCATATCCAACAACACTAGCGAAGGATTCTGCCTCCACCCATTTTGTAAAGTAGTCAACTGCCACAACTATGAATCGATGTCCATTAGATGCTGCAGGATGAATTTCTCGAATCATATCTATCCCCCATGCGGAAAACGGCCAAGGTGATGCCAAATTCTGTAGTTCGAGTGGTGGAAGATGACCGATGTCAGCATAGATCTGACATTCGTGACATCTTCTTAATTTCCTTATACAATCAGCCTGCATTGTAATCCAGAAATACCCCTGTCTCATTATCTTCCTGGCCATAGTGAGTCCATTCATATATGGGCCGCAGGACCCTACATGCACCTGCTGCATCACTGTTTCTGCCTCCTGTTTTGTCAGGCACCTCAAAAGAACACCATTTGCTGTTCTCTTGTATAGTCTATCTTTAAAGATTATGAACTAACTGGCTAATCTTCTTAATGACACCTTATCAGCAGTACTGGCTCCCTCTGGGTATTTTCCTTCCTTCACATACTGGTAAATATCGAAGAACCATGGCTTTTCTTCAGCTGTCAATTCCATTACTTCGTGCACTTCAAAGCAGGGTTGTCTAGAAGTTGCTATAACCAGTGGTTGTACTTGAGTTTCTTCTGGGTTCTCCTACATAGAAGATAATGTTGCTAGCGCATCAGTCATCTTGTTCTCATCCCTAGGGACATGTCTGAATTCATATTGGCTAAATAACTCTTTTATGTACTATAGCAGCTTCAAGTAAGGCTGTAAGGCTTCTTCTTTCAACTCCCATTCGCCTTGAGCTTGCCTAATCACCAAAAGTGAATCTCCAACAATCAAGACATCATTTGCCCTCAGAGTTAACAAAGCTTCCATCCCGAATAAGCATGCTTCATACTTTGCTCCGTTGTTGGTTATGGGAAAATCTAATCTATTTGACAAAGGAATTATTTCACCGTCTGGTGTCACTACAATTACTCCAATTCCAGCACCTTTTCTATTCACGGCACCATCAAAGCACATGACCCATCTCTTTACTTCCATCATGGCCAACTATTCATCCAGGAACTCTAAATTCTCTATGTAATCTGATTCCAGCGGCTGATTTGCTAGAAATTCTGCTACGGCTCGCCCTTTGATGGTTTTCTTAGTGATGTATTATATGTCGAACTCTGACAAAAGTAAGAGCCACCTAGATAACTTCCCAACTAACACTGGTGCTTCATACAAATACTTCATTGGGTCTACTTTGGCCACGGCCTACACTTTGTATGACTGGAATTAATGGCGTAACTTCTTGGTCAGCCAGATCATTGCCACACATGTCTTCTCTACCAGTGTGTACTTGGTTTCATACTCCAGCAGCTTCTTGCTGAGGTAGTAAATAGGGTACTCCTTCCTGCCAGCTTGTTCTTGCTCCAACATTACCCCTACAGAGGAATCTTTAATGGCCAAATACAAGATCAAAGGCTTCCCTGGAATTGGTGGGCTCAGAACTGGCGAATTTACCAGATAAGCCTTGATTTTCTCGAATGCCAACTGACATATGTCATCCCACACAATCGGCTGATCTTTCTTTAACATCTCAAAAATTGGCTCAAAAATGGAGGTCCATCGTGCTATGAGACACTATGTGTGTAAGAAATCTATCCAGGATAATAGAATGTTCCAGGATAATAGAATGTTCCTCCCGAGTCATTGATTTAACAAGCATATCATCGACATACACTTCAACTTCTTTGTGGATCATATCATGTAGCAAAGTTGTGATAGCCCTTTGGTAAGTGGCTCCAGCATTCTTCAACCCGAAGGGCATTACTTTGTAGCAAAAGGTACCTACTCTGTGATGAATGATGTCTTCACTTTGTCAATTACGTCCATTAAGATCTGACTATATCCTGAAAACCCATCCATGAAGGAGTACATTGCTGCTTTTGCTGCATTATCAACCAGGACATCAATATGAGGCAACGAGAAGTTATCTTTTGGGCATGCTTTATTCAGATCCCTCTAGTCAACACATACCCTGACCCTTCCATTCTTTTTAGGTACTGGGAGGATATTGGCTAGCCATTCTGTATACTCCACCACTTCAAGGAATTTAGCTTCTATCTGCTTAGCCACTTCTTCTTTCACCAACTTAGCCCACTCTGGCCTCAATCTTCTCAGTTTCTGCTTTACTGGCTTGAACTTAGGGTCTGTCAGAATCTTGTGCACTGCTATCTCTGTGTCCACACTTGGCATGTCCTCGTATGACCACGCAAAAGCTTTAACATGTTTTCGTAATATTTTTGTTAATTCTCTCTCTTCCTCGGGTTCTAGCTGATATGAAATGGATACCATTTTGAGGTTTTCATATGTACTTATGTTGATTTCATGCAATGCAGTGTCATGAATGCTAAATATGCTTGATGGTGATTCAAATGCATGCACAAAATTATCAGGATAAACATCACACAAGTAAGCAAACTGGGATTTCATTGCATTAAACTTGTTATAAAGTACATCATTCACATTAAAAATGGAAGAAATAGATACAACAAAATCATTTTCATCCTCCATAGGCGGAGGGCCTTGCACTTCTTCAGGTTTCCGATTTAGCTTCAGGACATCATCCAGACCTGCAGCTACTTTGGCTTCTTGTTCAGCAGCAATAGTGGTCTTCTCAATTTTAGCCACCTGTGCCTTAGCCTTCTTCATGATCTCAGCTATCTCAGCAACCACAGAATCCAAGTTCACCTTGGTCATCAGCTCTTCTTCGAACCCTTCTTTAGACTTCCCAAACGCCTTGCTTAAGGCAGTAGCCAGTGCCCCTGAGATTGCCTCTACAGATTCATCACAGATTTTCTCTTTAACTTTCTGTTTGGGCACCTCCACTTTTTTTGCTATCTCTTCAGGCGGCTCATCTTGCAGAATAGCAGACCTAGCAATTACCTCTTCCACCATCACGGGGGCTACTGGCTCCTCCAGGCTCTTCTCAAAGTCTACGACATTAGAAAATATCTCAAAGCCCGGGTATTCAATGTTCCCGACCCTCACTGGCTCAGCTTGGCCATTATACAGCTTTTCCCCTACCTTTATGAATGGTTTCATCATAGGCTTGTTGTTCTTTCCCCTTCTCTGATTCTTCTAGTAAAATGTTTCTTCTACATACCCTAGCCCAAATTGTTTTGGCTTTCCCGAGTCAATGTTAAACTCAGGCACCCCTTGCAGGTTGATTAAGAGTCCTATGCCCGGGATAAAATTCTGCTTATGCAAAAATTTGGACAGCCACTCTGGCATATACTTTTCGTAAATGACCATCGGGGCGTATGTGGCTTCCTCTTCCCTGACCATGGCGATTTAAAATCTGCCAAATGGTATGACTCTTTCATTCACGGCAGTAATCATGGATTGGGCATCCGCCTCAACAGTCACAATCTCTCCGTTTATCGAGAATTTTATTTTCTGATGTAGAGTAGAGGGGACACAACCTAATGGGTGGAACCATGGTCTTCCCAACAGTAGGGAGAAAGTGACTGGGATATCTATCACGGTGAAAACGACCATTGACTTGACTGGTCCGACCTCCACTTCAGCTTCGAAAGTTCCAATTACAGTTCTTTTAGAGTCATCATATGCCCGGATCACTGTTGAGGACTTCTTTAGGGCATCTTCACTCAAGCCCAAACATGGTAGCATTTTTAACGGACATATGTTCAGCGCTGACCCATCATCTACCATCACACATGGCATTACTTTATCTATAACATGGACTCTGATGTAAAGGGCTTTATTATGAGCCTTTCCCTCGCTGGGCAAATCCTTTTCAGAAAACACAATGTCGGGAGACCCAGAATGGATCTTATCTAGTAGACAACATATGGCTTCCGGCGATGCAATGGGGGAAACCTCGATTTCCGACAATTTCTTTACTAAGGCCACTCTGTGCTCCCTGGAGGTCAACAACAGATGCCATAAACTAGCTTGGGCAGGGGTTTTCTTTAATTGAGAAATAACCAGGTCTTCCTTCTTAACTCCCTCCTACGTTGATGTGCTACCCGACCCAGTCATTGGGGCCTTGTCTTTCAATTGGGCCGCTGGTTGATAAACCCTGCCGCTTCGGGTCACATTCTGAACCTCTTGAATTTTTAGCTTTTCGATAACTGGTGGCTTGACTGTCTCATCCCCACCAAACTCCTCATATTCGTCGCCCGAGTCTAGCTCATTCAAGCTCACCGGCTTTATTTCTTTCTGTTCCGTTTGCCCCACACATCCTGACTCTGCCTCAGCTTCACCAATTGTTACAGACTGTATAGTAGGATTCGCCTGTAGGACTTGAGCAAAAATGAAATTGGCTGGCAATCCTGAGTGTACCATATTAACCCGCTTCTCGAATGTCGGTAACAGGTTAGTCTTTATACTGGGTTTAGGAGACTCCTGCAATTTCCCCTTATTAATCAATTTTCAATTTGTAACAATTATCTTTATCTGCATCAAAAGCCTTCTCAACGGTCTCAGGGACTACAACAAGCCTCCATTTCTGCACTTTACAAAGATTTTAACTAAGGGGAGAGCCCAAAGGGATATACCCTATCCTTCGGGGTTTCTACTTTGACTGCTTTGCTACTGGGTTACCGCGGCAACCTCGACTTGCTTTATCTCCAAAGACTGTCCCCCTTCACCTCCTGAACCTGAGCCAGAACCGCTACCAGACCTAGCCGCAGCTATCGACATGTACCCAGAGCTATATCCTGAACTTCTGCCACCTCAATGGCTTGTTGCCTTCTCCTCCTCATCGCACGCAATTTTCAGAGCCATACTATATACCTCGCTAAGCTCACTGAAATGGAGGAACTTCATATTGTTCTTGAAGATGTCCCTACTACCGTCAATCAACTTATGGATCAATTCATCCTCGTCAGGGTGGTTCTTTAGCAAGATCATCTTGTTTATCCACCTTTGATAGTATTCATCAAAGGGCTCGCTTAACTTTTGCTTAATTTGCTCCAGGTCATACAACTTCACCTGAATCTTGGTATTGAAGCTGTAGTATTTGATAAAAGCTGTCGATAAAGCCTCCCAGTCCGATTGCTCTTCTTTAGAAAGAGAAATGTACCAGCTCAACGCTCCTCCCTTGAGTGTAGTCAGGAAGAGATTGATAAGTTGTTGCTTAGTGGCGCCTGTCGCCAGCATGACTCGTGCATAAAGATTCACATGGGCTTCTGGCGAACCCATTCCCTTGTAGGAGGGAACTTTCGGTACTTGAAAGCCAATAGGAAAAGTCTCAATGCCTTTGCTGATCATGGCATCTACATTAACCCCCTCTTGGAGTCCGAACTGACACTGGCCCTTTTCTTCAGCTAGGCCACAACTTCATCCAATTCTGAATACTTCGCCTTCATTTTCCTTTCCATGTCATTCAACCTCTTTGGTTTTTTGCTTGTCAACATACTTATACTTACCCATTGATCATCCCTTCGAAGCTGAAACGACTATGCTTCTGAAACTAACCAAAATATACAATCGAAATGCATAGAGAGATCAAGGAAAAAGAAAACGAGGAGTTACCTAAAGAACTCCGCCGTTGTTCAGTCCATTTCTTCCAGTTGTTTGTCACCGTTTCCTTCATAAAACTCGACAAAAAAGAAACGATAAATTGAGAAGGAGGGTAACATAAAGGAAAATCGGAACAGTGAGGAAGAAGAACGGAAACTGCGTGCTCAGACTGACCTTGCGGTTTTCGGATGAAGAATTCGACGGAACGATGTTGAAAATGAAGGAGAGAGCCTCCGATTTTAAGTTGCTACTATTTACATTATTAGAGCTGTTAAGATCCCTGTTCTTGAACAAGAAACAGCCGAAGTTTGGGGAGGTTAAGCGACCGGCGAAACGGACATAGAGTGAGTGTGGTTTAGAAAGAGAGAGGAGAGAGGCGCCTGAATAGGAAGAACAAGGAAGAAGGGAAAACACCTGACGTTTTCTAGGTTCAAGATCGTTTTATACCTAGGGTTGTAAGAAAAAGTTGGGCTTAAAATTGGGTAATGGACTTGGGCTTGAACCTAGGTTAATTAACGTTAATATTACATAAAATTAACGTTAACTTTATATAATTAGCTTTGTTGAATTTGTTTATCATTATATATAAACTAAAAAAAAAAATTAATTAATTATTTCCTAATAGGTAGATTAAGCTCTATTCTTAATTATTTAATTATATTTCAATATATATAGACACTTAATATTAAATTGTTACTTAAAAAATTTATAATTAGTGTAAGATAATTTTAATTTAACACTTTACAAGTTCATTAATTAATTCAAATATCTTATTTTCTATGTTTATATGGTATTTGAGAAAAAATTATGTGAGCACCTAAATTTATTAACATTGTTAAATTCTAAAATAAATATTGATTTTATATATAACATATGAAATAATTGAAAATAACAATAAGAAATTAAAAGGGTTGTGAGAATGGATATTTTAACTTAACAAAATAAATTAAAATTTTATTTATTTTTTTGTTATTTTTTCACATTTTTTACAACACCTACCGAAATTTGGTCGATGAACACCTACTAAATCACCTACCACTAAGAAAACCGATAGGTGTATAACATCACCTAACTCTTCGGTAGCTGATTACAACACCTACTAAATCACCTACCACTAAGAAAACCGATAGGTGTATAACATCACCTAACTCTTTGGTAGCTGAAGCGGTAGGTGATCAGCTACCGAAAAACTTTGGTAGGTGTTACACGTTATAAATGACACTTTTCATGATTTTGGATTGGTGATTTAATAATTTACTATTTAAGCTTTAGAAAAATTCGGATTTGATACTTTTTCCCTTAATATTTTCATGTTCAAGTAGGAACTAATATTAACAATGGACTATATATATAAAGTAGGCTCAGCGGACCCCTTTCGAGTACAAGTCTAGAGACTCAAATCGTTTGTTTCTTTACTGTCATTATAGAAATAAAGTAGGCTCAGCCGATCCTTTATTAGCAGAAGCCCTAAGTTGAGAGAAGCTCGCTCTTAGTTAAAAAATGTTTCCCAGTCGGTAGATTATTATTGAAGGTGACTTGCTTAGTGTCATCTCGAGACTTCAACATTTGTATGTACATGAGCAATTCAGACTCTCATCCTTCCCTTGTTGGCATGGTGTTAGATGATTGTATAGAAATTTTAACTCGGTTTAATTTTGTTAGATTCTCCTTCATTAGAATATAAGGAAACTAGGGATTAGCAAAATATGTTCGAACCAAACCGAAAATTAAACTATAATATTTTAAAAACCGAAACCAAACCAATTTATATTCCATTCAGTTTGAACTGAACCAAAAGTAATTTGGCTTGGTTTTGGTTCGGTTGGGTTAAAAACCAATTCTCAACTTTTCAATTTTTTTAAATATTATTATTATTATTATTATTTATTATCTACTAATTATTACTAAAAAGGGTATTTCTTACATATATATTATTAAAATCTCATAAATATAAATTATATAATAATATAAATATGTAAAATATGAACTAAAATTTATTTATGCATATATATATATATATATATATATTAATTTGGTTCCATTCGGTTTTTGTTTAGTTTTTTCAACAAAAATCGAAAACCAAACTATCATATTTTTAAAACCAAAAGCAAACTAAATTAACCTTGATTCAGTTTAGTTCAATTTTTTGGCTCAATTTGATTCGATTTTTCGGGCCACAGTTTGGTTTTGCTCACCCCTACACGAAACCAAGTTGCTTATATTTTGGCTAAAGTGGCTAGAGTTTTCTTCTTCCATCTCCAATTTTATTGTTCCCCTAGTTGTGTCAGTGGGTGTTGTTGATTTTGATTTAATGCAATTATCCTATTTTTAGTTAGTAAAAAAGATGTTTAGTTTCTTAATATTTCTATTAGCAATTCATTACACACGCTATTAAAAAAAAAAAGAAAAAAAAAAAGTCAAATTTTGTCATCTTATTATGTAGTATCAAGATAGGGGCATTAAAAAAAAAAAATTCCTATTTAAGCTATTATTCGTCAAGAAATTCTGTTAAATATATAATTGTAACCTTTTCTACAAAGATTTTTTTTTTTTTTTGACTGAATTTCTACAAAGAAATTTAATAATTCTCAAACTCAACATTTCTTTCTATTTTGAATACTTCTTGTTCAATTCTTTTCCTTATTCCAATTCCAAATTAATTAAGTGATCCAAACAATCTTCGACCAACTAAATTAATCAACATTAAATTAAAGGAAAACCATATCCTGAGCCCCTGATGTTTTATCAAAATTGCAATTGGTCTTCTGATTAATTTTTTGAATACATTGGTATCTGATCTTTTCATTCTAATATTATTAGTCCCTAACTCAATTTTATTTTATATCTATGTAACAAGCACTATTGAATGACATGATCAATAATATTTTAGTACATAACACAATTTTAGAAAATTACCTCGATAAGAAAAAATATTTGTTGGAACTGTCCATTTTACAGTTTCAACCAATAAAACCATGTAATCTTTAAATTATGTGTAAATGTTTGTTTCATAATTCCGTCACTAAACGAAACGTATTACACATACACCAAAGATAGGTCAATTTTGGTAATAATATTGAAATAAAAATATCAAGTATTTAATATGTTCAAAAAATTGATTAGGGAACTAATTGCAGTTTTAGTAAAAAATCAAGGATTCAAGATGTGTTTTTCCTAAATTAAAATGAAAACATTGATTAGGTGTAAACAGAAGTTTTGTTATTTGTTCACATTATTGATCTCAAAAATTCAATATATCAACATCAATTATCCATGCATTATTTTTTATGTTGACCAACAGATTTTTTAAAAGATATACCAACTTTTATTTTAATTGTCGAAATTCTAAATAGAAACTAAAAATTTAATAGAATAAAATTGAAATGTGAAAACTCAATGAAAGAAGCATAAAGAATTTTGTTGGAGTAAGCTAGCATTTGCATTGCATTTCAGCTGCATTTGCTACTACATCAATTGCTGTAAATTGTAATGCATATTGCATCTCATTCTAACTGCATTCAAGTTACATTTGAGATGCATTTCACCAAAAGACTTCTAGAGCACATTAGAATTATCCAACTAACATTGAAGCAGTTATCACAACAACTTTTGGCACTATTTTCTTATTGTATAAATTGTACTATATTTGTAAGCAATACATAAGTTTTCATTTGATCAATAAAGCTTTTTCAGTTTTTCTATTTGAAGTACATATTGTATCATAGCCATAGGCTCAGACAGCTTTGATTAGGAATTGAAGGAATCAACAAGAAGCATTGGATGGATATCCATTCTATAGTGAGGTTGATAGAGATGAAGATAATTCAGAAACTCAAGATCGGACTATGAATCGTTATTCAAAATTTAGAAAATCCAGAGCTGGTTTTGATCAACATTTCACTCACTAGCAGCAATTATCTCTCATGGCGTAATGCAATGATCTGAGTTCTAACTGCAACAGAAAATTTAAGCTACATTCAAGATGATGAGGAAGTTCCACCAATTGGCACACGGGAGTACATGATCTGGTAGAAGAACGAATGTTTGCTCATATCATGGATCATTAATACTACCTCGAAAGAAGTAGCAAAAGACTTCCTCTATGTTGAATCAGCAAGAGAACTATGGAAAGAATTAAAGAGGAGATTTGGTGAGAACAATGGTCCAATGTGGTGTTGCATTAAGTGGGAGATCAACATGTTTCATCAAGGTAACCTATTTATGATGATCTATTTCAACAAATTCAAGCATTTTTTGGATGAACTTCTATTAGCCCTATTCCTAGTTGCAAATTGGTGCTGCAAGGACTTGTGCCCGTAATGCTTTTAAAAGGATTACATATTCCACTGAAGAACACAAGTTGATTCAATTTCTCATAGGCTTAAATGATCATTATGATCATATTAGGAATGAAGTCTTGATGATGGATCCACAACCTGATATATATATAAATCATACTCTATGCTTTCAAGAATTTAGAAATAGAATGAGATATTGGTTGATAATACTCTTAAGATTGAAAGTTTTAGCAAAAAACATGACAAGCCACTTAAGTGAATGGCATAGGTAAAGGGAAAAAGAATAAAGAGAATCTAAAATGTGAGCAATATTGATAAATGCGTTTTGTACATATAATTTTGTCTTATTCTTTAAGCTTTACCTGCTTTCTTTGCTTTAATTTAGGCGGATTCTACCTCATTTATTCTATTTTTGCGTGTTAGGGCATTAAAGTTTGAATTTGAATAAATGGAGGCTAAATTGCCTATTTTTGGGGCTCAATTATGCTTATTGGAAGAGCAAGGAAGTTCTAAGGCATGTACATGCCTTATGAAAAGCTAAAACTGAAGAATTTTTTAGAAACAAAAGCTGTCCAATCTTAAGACACGCCCGTGCTGTAGAGTTGTGGATTTTGTACTCCAACTAGGGTTACGAGTTTTAACTTTTCAACTTTAGACTATTTTAATTCTTTTCCTTTTGTAATTAGGATAAGGAGAAACAACATTTAATTAATACGTTTCTTTTATAAATAATTCTCATTTAGGATTTTTAGCTTATTATTTTTTTGGGAGAGTTATTCCCTAGTTAAGTTTTTCTTCTCTCTCTCTCTCTCTCTCTCTCTCTCTCTCTCTCTCTCTCTCTTGTAACGTTGAGTTTAGGGGGGATTATTTTTCTTTTGTGGTAGAGATTTTTGGATATCGACATTCTTGAAACTTTTGGAAGAGAACATGATTTTTTACAAATTCAAGAAAGCTAAGGTTTTAAAAGTTCATTCCATCATTCTTCCTCTCTGATTTCTCTCCGCAAGCCACCATTGGAATCTTCATTTATCTAGTTTATTCTTAACTATCTCTTTATCATATCTCTTGTATTCTCTTGGTTTGTTACACTTTGATTATGAATGGTAGGATTTCCATGTAATTTCTTCATTTTAATGCAATTAAGTTCTTATTATTCTTCCATGATTGTGTTATGATTGCTTAAAGCTTTAAATACATGACCATCTATTTCAAAGTTCGTAGTTGATTCATAATTTACCAAAGGTCTGAATTAATGGAAATTCATACCATTGCTTTATGGCTCACTAGTATGTGCTAGGTTTTTAAATGCTTAATGCTTTCTTATCTAATTGTTTAAGACCAAACCAGTTTAAGTATTTAGGTTGAGAATTAGGGTTAATACCTATAAACAGTATTAATTACTTTTAGAATTCACCATCTTGCGAATTTAATAAGTTTAATTGCATAACTTGAGGAAATTTCTAGAATGAATGCTAAGTAAAGCCATATGTCTTAGCTACTTTCTCCATTGACTTTATCCATTTGAATTTTAATCTTAGTTTAAATTATTTTATTTAAATTGTTCCTTAGTAGTAGATTTTATTTTATAAAGCACAACCAAAGATACAATATTCTTCGCTTAAACCTGATTACTTTTAGATTTGCATGCTTAGTTCTCAAGGGATCGATACTTTACTTACTTTATATTACTTGATCGATAAAATGCATTTGCTTTTGTATGTGTATGTGTTTTAAACGCATCAAATATAATGAGCCTGGTCATGTAAAGGCCACTTATTTCAAAATCATTGGCTATCTTGACTGGCAGAAGCCAAAACCATAAGGATATACATACTAGAGCAAATGTTGCTCAAACTAGTACTAAATCTAACATAACACATGTTGATCCACGTTATATTCATTCTGAAGGAGGTGATGTTGATCCTAGAGATATGAGAAATATGTATAAGCTTGTTAATGAGATGTACAAGATGCTAAAAGGGAAGGCAATAGCAGAATCACCATTGCATAATTCTGAGTTTTCAGTTCTTGTAGGATTCTCAGGTAATTCTCAGTCTTCTTCTAATATTTAATGGATTATGGATAGTGGTGCTACTTCACATATGAGCTATGTTAAAGAGCTATTCTCTGATTTGTAACCAGTTCATGGCATTAAAAAGGTAACTTTTCCTGATGGAACCTTACAACTTATTAAACGTATTGGTTCAATTTGTCTAGGGCTAGATTTGTTGTTACAAAATGCATTGTATCTACCAAAGTTTATATAAAATCTTATATCTGTTGGAAAATTATTAAAGCGGTCTTGTATAGAAGTTATGTTCTTTGTTGATTGTTGTTACATATAAGACCCATCAACACATAGAGTGATAGAGGGCGGGTTGGTAAATGGAACGTATTTGTAGGACTCTTCTTCATTTACATCTGCAGTGATACAGAGATTTCAAAATTATTTTCATGCTCATAATGTTACTAATAGTAGTTTAAATGTTGATATCTAGAATAAGAGACTAGGGCATGCTTCTTTTAATGCCTTAGGCAATATAGATAATATAGAAGTTCCATGTAATTCAACTAGTTGTAGCATTTTTCATGGTTCAAAAAATGCAAAGATTTTCACTTTCTAGAAGTTAAATAAGTGCTAACTTTGTTTTCAATTACTACATTAGATGTTTAGGGACCATATAAAACTCATGATTTGAATAATGTCAAATTTTTCCTTACTATAGTGGATGACTATAGTAGAGTTACTTGGGTTATTTTTCTAAAACAGAATTCTCAAGTTTCCCATGCACTTAAAATGTTTCTGAATATGAAAAACACTATAAGAAATTCGTGCAACACCTACCTATAAATTGGTAGGTGCTAACAAAAATTCGGTAAGTGTTGTTCATCACCTACCAACCACCTACTGGTTATGACCCCGATAAGTGTCATGCTTGTAGGTGTTTTCTACCTACCATGTCGATAGGTGAAGACCTATCGGGGTAACCCAGTAGGTGAACAACACCTACTGGTTTGCCTACCGGGTTGGCCGGTAAGTGTTAACAATTAAAATTTATTTAATTTATTATCACCTATCAGAGTATTTATATGTACTCAACAGGTGAACAAGACCTACCACATCACCTTCCACTTGTTCTTGTAGGAGAGATTTGTCAATTTTATTTGTTATCTATTATGCACAACCCTTTTTTTTGCCACTACCTACTAGCATGCTTACCACCGTTCCGTAGGTGATGATTTATATTTTTTATTTATTAATTTTTGTATCAAAATTTCTTCTTGCGATACATTATTTAGAATCAGTTGGCCAAAAAGCATTGCTAGTCTTCCAAAGTTCCAAAAAGTTGCATCTAGTACCTAAGCACTAAAAAGTGTTGCAAGTCATCCTAAATTCACTAAAAAGTGCAGCAAGTCATCCTATATTCACCAAAAAGCGCACAAGTCATCATATATTCACAAAAGGTGCATTTAGTTTAGGAGAAGTAACTCATGGGTCTCCACGATTTGAGTAGATACGGCGTAAAACCTCCAACTCATCTAAAACTTAAGCTAAGGTAGCCTGATGGTATCCAACCTGCTCCATGACCTCACGAATAATATCCTCCATAAGTCCCTACATCTCCTTTGATATATGCAGCCTCAACACATCAGTACCAGGTGGACATTGGGACTAAATCACTATTGCTAAATTATAAAGTGTGGCTTCCATACACTTGATCTGACTCTACAATTATGCATGGAGTTCCTCGTCAATAGCTACGGATGCAAAAGTCAAAGCCCCATCACTGTAGGAAGATGAAGTTGATGATCGTTGTGTGGAAGCATATGATCTTTTTATGGCTCGATATCTATAGTAGTTGTGAGCTGTTGTACTAAGCCCATAAAACTTGCTCTTCCGGTTAGGACCTCCGATAAGCTCATAGAAAATATTCTCCTTCAAAGTTGCAGCTACAGCACCATCAACACTTGCTATCTAAAACCTAATGCGTGTATATTCATTCTACAATTAAAAGTTTATATTAGTTGCTAGTATCATAAATTTTATTGTAGTTTCATGCATCATTGACAGAATTACCTTAATAACTTGCAAATGACCACCCACAAAAGAGACCCCATCGTGTGCTCGAGTGTAAGTGTAAAGAAAAATCTCACGAGGTGTTGGATTCCTATTCAATAATGCTGCCTATAATCAAATTATGACAGAAATTAAATAAATGACTAAAGTAAACAAATGGAATTAATTAAGAGTAAATTATTATAAAGTAAACCCTTTAAGTATAAATGTTGAAGACAATGACATATACAAGAGATTATGCATTGTCTCCATTATGATACATGATACCCTACATACAAATACAATAATAATAAATGCACTGACCATTAGCTTATTTCCATGAATCAGCATTGCTATATGATCTTAGAACATACACACAAATAAGGGATAATTTAGCACAAATTAACTTCTTTTTTTTTGCCAATTTCTAATATGCACTCATACAATCATTGTAGGGTTTTTTCATCGAAATCAACTGTTGGTAGCGGAAACCAATTTAGATTTTCTCAAACCCAGTCACAAGAGCTTATGCAATAGAAATCCAAAACATAAAATAAAACACAAGGGAAGGAATGAATCTCACCTTGTATGTCTCTTCTAGAGATGGCTGCAGAAATCAAAGCAGATTTCCTTCAAAGTCCCGTACGCCTAACGAGCAGAAACCCATACTAACGGAGGATCGGTGAACTAGAGAGAGAGAGCTAAAGGGCGGATGAAATTCCTCTGAGGAATTCTAGTGCCTTGGCCGAAATTTTCAGTGCCAAAATTAGGGTTGATTCTTTTGTTTCACTTAAGCGGGTTTTTATACCTGTAAAACCCTAGGTCTAAATTAATTACTATGGGTTAAAATTTATTTCAATTCAATTTTAATTTTATATGTATGTGATTTATTAAACCATATAATAAATCACATAGCATTTAAATTAAAATTAATTTGTCTAATTAAATTAACCCAATTAATTAATTTAGACTTTATTTAAATGAATTACATATAAACCTATATATATGTAAATAATTTCCACCAGGAAATAAATTTGTGAATTTATTCAAATTAATTCTATGAAACCCAATAAATTGATTATATTATTTTGATCAATCTAATTGATTTATAATTTAATCAATTAATAATCCCTCTCTAGTCAGTCTACTCCAAGTATACAGATGATTCGATAAGTCCAAGCTCAGTCGTTCAATGTGTAAGATCCTGTGGGCCCGTCTTTATGTTGGTAGTGGGCCCATGACCTATAGACTATAGTTGGGCTTTAGCAAGCCATTACAGCCCCCAATTAAGACAGAGACAGCAGTCTAACGGAAGTCATAGCCCTATAGGTTAACTTATATATCCCATGTCATTGATATCGGTGTCCAACACAGAGGCATGGTGTCATCACCCTCTTTTGTATCAGGACATTGACTTGATCCCAAATGAACTGATACTCACAAACAAGTTCTAACTTGTTTGGGTGTGGCCACACTCTTATCAATTACATTCATCAAGTGACAGGTGATATCTTCTTAATGTATTACTGAGTGACATTCCCTTCTGCATATTCATGACCTTGCCATGCTCACTCACACACCCGAACATACCCATACTTGGCACCCTATTACAAGCCCTTAAGGCGTAAACCAAAATGTGTTAAATCACATGTAAGACCATAATATGGTTAGATCCAAGGATCCAATATAAGTACTATACGAGAATCACTTGTGATAATATACCATGTGGATTTTCTTGTTTAATGGATCTATCCAGTACCATGACCCATTACATTTACCCATAAGCTTGATTGACAATCTATGTTCTATAGCCGATAAGACATCACCATACAATCAAGGTTATGATAGTCATTGGTTCCATTCATTCCCATGACTGGAATAGACTATGGATGGCTTTATGGTTATATCGTTTCCCTATCCATGGTCTCACTGCCAAGTGCATGATACTTGTCAACATGGATATAGATATTATCATCGGATACTCTATTTATAATATTGCACAAGATATACAATAAATAGATTAATGCCTTGATTTAATAACACAAATGTATAATACATTAATCTCTTAAAAGATCCAAAATGTACAATACAAAACAAGGACCAATGCTTTGGGACTAGGGCATTCCTAACAATCATGGCTTGAATAAATTTAACAAATCAAACAATGTTACATTCGAATTGGTCATATTATACACAAATACTAAGTGTAGAATCTAATCAGCCAAAAACAATTAAAAAAATATAATTACTAATAAGTACGGTGAGTGAATTGTGCATTTATTGGACAAATTATTGTCCACATATAACAATAGAGTTTCTAGCGTATGTTCAAGTAAAGAGAGATATTAAAAAGATCCATAATTTATGTCTTATTAACTTGTTTTAGGTGGTTGCAAATGGGACCAACAATAAGGTAATGGGCAGCTACAACCAACAACCAAAGCAACATTTATAGTTGTAATTTATTTTTACAAACTTTTGTCAGAATTGACTAATTTAATATACAAAAGCAAAAAACTTCATTTTTCATTGTGCACAACATTTCAATGACAATGCATCCATGATTCAATCCACTAATATTACTTGCGTCATTAACTAGATAACATGAAATTCCCTTTTAAAGCATAGTATTACCTAAATTGTGCCCATCAAACGCATGAAATCCTTCTAGGTACTTAAACATACAATAAAATAAAAATTCGTGCATGGCTACCACTTTTAAACTTAACCATGTGGTAACATACAAACTCAATGATATATTATGCTATCCCATTATGAAGAACCAAACAAGTATAGACAGTTGATCAAAGTAGAGAAATGTCTACTTATAAGACTTTGTCTTGTCACCTGATGAGATACAAAACCACCGGTGTTAATAGCTAGAGCTTTTTCTGCTCCTCATTTTCTGTTATCAAATGCTTGTTGACATCTTTTCATAAATTCTAGACTTCTCCACATAACCCACCAATAGTCCCAAATCTCTTGACTATACCATTTAGGTTTCCTCTTCTTTTTGTTCCCGTGATCAGATAATGTATCATCATATCTTTCCTTTAACTTATCAAGATATGCTTCCTAAATAGCATCATTTGTATACAGTTCAATATCCTAGGAATAAAATTTCTACATGAATAACAATTGCTCAATATTGAATTCCTCCCAATAAACAAATATGTACATAAGTGGACTTCAACTTAAATAGTTATTACATTGAATTCTTTCCAATAAATTTGTACAACAGATTCGAGCGGCCTTGAAAATGTCCATTTTGACATATTGGGATGAATGGTAAAGGATTCACGGGCGCTTGGTATTTGATGGAGATAGGGATAAGGATAAAAGAGTGGGGTAAGGATAAAAACAAGTAAGTTGGGATTTATTAATTTATGTTTGTTATGTTGGATAGGGATATGGATAAAACAATACATTTTACCTTATTACCCTTATATATTTATTCCACTCTTTTACCCTTATATATTTATTCCACTCTTTTATCTTTAAATTTAATGAAGGGCAACTTAGTCTTTTTCATCATTAAAATTTTATCCACACCCTTATACTTGCCCCCCTTGGTATAAGATAATAGGGATAAGAGAGGGATAATTGTCCCTTTGTCCTTATCTCCTAAACAAATATGGAATAAGGGGAGATAGGGATAACAAATTGCTTTCCCACCCCCTTATCCCTTTAAACAAACATGTTGTTAGTGACTTGTTTTGAAACTAGATATGAATCTTAAAATCTACATATATTTCAAACAATTTCCAGATACAAATCAGAATGAAGATTCATATCAATTAATCAACATATAACTTATTTCTATCATATACCTGCCATATTCATCTAAAGAAATCTTGTACCTCCCATCTAGACCTCGAGGAACTCTTGCTTTATGTGGAGCATGTAGTCTAATTACTCGAGTAAATGTATTTGGATGAACAGATTCTCCATTGGAAGCCTCTACAGGGGTAGAGAACTATGTAATTGTAGAGGTTAAGAAACCACTGATTATACTGCAGGAGGAGAAATGACTAGTGCAGGGGTAGCAGATGGGAGAGGAGAAATGACTACTACAGGGACATCACTTGTAGGAGTAGAAATGACTAGTACAGGGGTAGCACGTGTAGGAGGAGAAGTGACTGGTGCAAGGGCAGCACGTGCAGGAAGAGAAGTGACTGGTGTAGGGGAAACACGTGCAGGAGAAGTAATGACAGGTGATAAGTGTATTTTATATACTTATTTTGCCTTTGTTTTTGTGCTTTAATTGAGTTGATTTTATTTATTTAAGGCATATTTTACTTCCTTTTTATGTATTTTCCTTGTTAGGACCCCTAAGAAGAGAATGGAGCTAAAAGTGCATGATAAAGGAGCAAAATTAACTTAAAACAGCCCAGGAGCAGTCCTAAGGCATGACCATGCCCTGGGAGGTGCTGATTTTGGAGTTTTAAAGCTGATTTGGTGATTTGGGCCTGCGTTTGTGATGGGCCAAAGAGGAGCTGCGGGTTTGTCTAAATGGAAGAGAAGTAAAAGTCTTTTGCTGGGATATTTTCCTTGGTTGTTGACTCCTATTCTAGTAGGAGTTCTCTTTTAGTTATTTCCTCTTTAAAGAGTTGTATTAGACTTTTATTACTATTCTATTTTCTTTCTAGTTTTTAGGATTTAAAAGGGGGAATTTCAGCAGTAGTTTGGGGGAGTTTTAGTTTTTAGTTTTAGTTTTTAGTTTTTATTTTTCTCTCTTGGAAGAACGTATTGGGAGAACGTGTTCTTAGGAGCTAGGGTTTGGATGAGCATTCATCTTTCCACCTTAACGATCCGTACATCCTTCCATCAACCACCTTGATTCTAGTTTTCTCTAAACCCTTCTCTTTACCATGTTTTCCTTAATTCGTTTGTGTGTTATTAGTTTAGCAATGAACTAATTCCACTATAGCTAAGGCTATGGTGAATCTTAGCAATTGTTCCATGTAATTATTTTATGGTTAATGCAATTTAATTCGTATTATTTTCCAATATTGTGTTGTATATGTTTAATGCTTTGGATGCATGACCATCAATTCCAATGTTCATAGTTAATCTATAATTGACCAAAGGACTAGATTAACTAAATCATACAACACGACTTTTTATATGACCATTGCTCTAATGGCTCACTAGTTAGTGCTAGGATTTCTTAGACTTAATGCTTTCTGGCTTGATCGCTTAGAACTGAGAGGTTTAAGTGTTTAGGTTAAGAATTAGAATTGATAGCCCTAACCGGTATTGATTATTTATGGAAATTGCCATTTTGGAATTTAATCGAATTAGTTGCATAACATAAAATATTACTGGAATTAACGTTAAGTGAAACCGGACGCCTTAGTTAATTTCCTTATTGAATTGTTAATTTCCTTATTGAATTTCTCTTATATAACTTTGTTACATTCTTAGGTTTAATTTAATTGTTTTTAGCAGTAATTTTTATTCACAACCCAAAATAAAAGATATATCATTCTCTCCGCCTAGATTAATAGAAGTCCGACTATATTTAAGGGTTAGCATAATTAGTCCTCGTGGGATCGATACTCTACTTACTTTATATTACTTGAGCGATGAAGTACACTTGCTTCTATTAGTGTGTGTGTTTATCATGCATCAACAGGTGCAGGGGTAGCACCTGTAGAAGGAGAATTGATTGGTTCAGGACAACATTTGCATGAGGAAAAATAACTCGTTGAGGGGCAGCAATTGCAACCGTGTTATAGATGATGGAGGTGCACATGAAATTTTTCATGCTGCAACATTATTTCGATTTATAGCTAAGAAAACAATGTAAATATAAGGCTTATAATCAACATTGAGCAATGAAAGTATAAGGGTTATAATTTATAAGTAAGTTCTAATAGAATTACTTAATTGGACTAAGAAAATAAGCAATACAGTAGCAGAAACAACAGGAAAACAACTAATGCATAAACATCAATGTTCTTAAAAAAATTTAACTAATCCTATAACATACATAAATATACCATTAACAAAAGATGATTCCAAACACGCACAAATGACAGCTGCAAAAACTATGCTAGCTATCAAACACAAAATCAAACCAACAGCAATAAATAAAAAATGAACAAGAACAACAGAAACTACAAACAAATTGGCATAAGCTAGAGTAAAACAATTAGCTTTAAGAGCAATATCTCTTATAAACAACCTGAAATAGGTTATAACATCAATAGTTGCAAGCATGACTATCAAATATGCTACAATACAACTATAAGAGACTAAGAAGTGAAGAATTTCCAATAGGTAATTGTGAGTGGACGACCTTTTTCGGAACGCGCGGTGAAGCGGGAACCGGGGATTTTCTTTTTGGGTGATTATGTCTTGGTTTTGAAAACGTGTTTTAATCTTTCTTTGAGAAACCTTTCATTTTATCGAAAAAGTCTTTTTGTAGAAAACTTAAATTTAGGTATGAATTTTAGAAAACAAGCTTTTTAGAAAATCCCATTTTAACTTCAAGGTCTCGAAATGCGAATTTCGAGATTAGATACAGAGTCGCCACCCGGATCAGCTCATCCGGGAAATTCCGGTACAGCTCCCTACCAAATGTAGACGCAGTACCTAATCCAGAGATTCGAGGTTCGGGCAACATATCTACTAATCCTCACTAATTTTTAATTATTATTTCAAAATATGACATTTCATTCACTTAATTCTACTCATTTTATCTCTTCTTTTATTATTAGCCAATGCTCATACATGTGACATAAATATATAAAAATAAAATAAAGTGCAGAAAAATAAAAGTGCGGAAAAGTAAATCAGAGGCCAAATTATACAACCCAAGAAAAAGAAAACTCTCATCCTCACCTTTTACAATCGCCTATTATACACGATAATCTAAAAATTACAATCGCCTAGATACACGGGATAATCTATAAAATACATTCAAAGATAAAAATAAAGTAAAAATATAAGCTGCATCCAAATATGGTTAGCACAAATAAATAAATCACACTAAGGACTCATATAGGACAGAATAGGGGTATTTTAGGAAACGGGATCATGTAAAGGGCGTAACCAAGTCGACCCGATCGGTCGGCCCGGTTAGACCTGGAAAACGGTTTTTTAAACGCCGTGTAGGTTTTATGGATAAAAAATCAGTTTTAAAAACGGTTTGGCTCATTTACATGCACTTTTCCAACTTTAGCGAGCCGGATATCCCGGGACCTGGGGGTCTCGTTCGTGTGTGGGCCTAAATCAAACATCCATCTAGGGTCCAAAAGTATGCAAACACGCCAAAATTCATTTTTGAATGAGAAAAGAATGCAAAATTACAAGTTTGGGGCCCAAAAAGGCAAAATTGTAACTCTGCCTCCATTACGCCGCGCGGCTGTAGGTTACAGCCGCGCCCCTGTAGCTTACAGTCAGGCGGCTGTAATGCCCCAGAATCGATTCCAGTGTGTTTTCTCGTTCTTGAAAATCGTTTTGTAATTTTAGTGATTTTGTCTCAACTACAGCCGCGCGGCTGTAGGTTACAGCCGAGCGGCTGTGATCATGAGTGGGGCAGCTGTAGCCGAAAAACTTCCAAAAATCGTAAAAAACTCAAAACATGGCATTACAGCCGCGCCCCTATAGGTCACAGCCGCGCGGCTGTAGGTTATAGCCGAGCGGCTGTAATGTCCAGAAAAGACCATTTTCACTTATTTTTTGTTCTTTTCCTCGATTCTCTTAAAATACTCACTCGAATTCTTCGGGGTTCCGTACTAGGACTTGTCACACACCTTCGGGCTATCCAGGATATTTTCGACGTTATCCCGGTCGGTCCAAATCCGTTTCACGTTTATCCGTGAAAAAGGTAACAGTAGCTTTCATCACCGAGGTCGGGAAAAAACCCGTGCTCACAGGCTGCCCCTCGTGTGACCAAAGTCGACTTGAACGGGTGCTTGTGCCCGATTCGAGTTTGGTCTCGCGATAGGGAGCACGGTGAGAAGGAAAAGAGAACATACCTGGGGGTTTCCTTTGCGTTGGCTTGTTTTGATGTCTATAGGGACTTGTCTCGGTTGCTTTTGAGACAGTGGTCTTGCCTAAATTGGTTTAAATCTTCAGGGTCTTACTTCGATTCCGATACGAAGCATAGGACTTTGCCCGAATTGTTCTGATGTCATCTAGGGTCATGCTTAAACTCCATTGCAAAGCAGAGGACTTTGCCCAGACCTTGTTTGATTTGCCGGGGACATGCTTCGACTCCATTGTGAAGCAGAGGACTTGCCCATATCGAATTCTCCTTGCCATTCGGTGCTTACGAAAGGGAAGGGTATTTTGGTGATTTTGCAACTTGGGAAGTTGGCATTCCTTGAAGTAAGGGACTTTGGTCATTTGGTCTTTCGTGTAGCTCGTGTCGCTAAAGGAAAAGTGTTTTGGCCATCCAATAATGTGGTTACTGATAGGAGTGCATTTTGGTCATCTCACTTCTAGTGGAGCTTGTGTCACTGAAGGAAAGGATGATTGCGTTTCCCGCGAATCTTTTATGGCTGGGGAAAGATGCTTTGGTGATTTGAGAAGCTTGATGATCTCCTTTGATGTTTTGAAGTTGTTTTGGATACGTTTTCGTTCCTTGATCGATAATTTTGGAAACAAAAATTTTTGCCCCTTCGATCAAGAATGAATATGGACTGAATATCTTGCCCCTTGATACTGTAGAAATTGGCTCTTTGTGGCAGAGCAATACCATTAAAATTGGCTCACTGTGGTGGAGCAATACCGTCGAAACCGGCTCTTTGTGGTGGAGCAATACCATTGACATTGGCTCTCTGTGGTGGAGCAATACCGTTGACATCGGCTCTTTATGGTGGAGCAATACTATTGAAACTGGCTCTCTGTGGTGGAGCAATACCTTTGAAGCTGGATTGGGGGTACGTATTTATTCCTTAATAGATAATTTTGGAAACAAAAATTTTTGCCCCTTCGATCAAGAATAAATACGGCTTGATTGTTTTGCCCCTGGATACTTGGGATTTGAGGATGCCCCAGTGTCAGGTTATTTCCACTTTTGGAGTAGTCATGGCTTGAGACAGCCTGATGATGACAGCATGTACCTGTACTTGAGTACACATTGATGCGTGTATGCATGTGTGTGTGTATGTTTTGAGTGTATGTGTATGTGCATGTCCTGGATGCATATGCGTATGATTATGGTGCTTTTTCATGTTTTGTTTGTTGCAAAAGATGATTGGGATCGAGCACCGTGAGTCCGCTCGTTTGAGAACAGAGGTTGATCAGTTGCGTCGGCGGGTCACCGAGCTGGAGGTCATGAATCAGACTTTCAGGGACCGGACGGACGATTGGGATGCCTAGATGGGTCTGTCCTTGGTGGGATATCGCACTGAAGTTTGGTTGATTGACCTGATTGCTTGCTCCACGAGGCGTGGGCGTGAGGTACTGGCTTTGATGTACCTTGGTTTTTACAGGATTAGAGTTGTCTGAGCATGATACTACTGTATGACTTTTGTTTTATTTTTATTGCTTGTCCTAATTTTTGCATAGGTCGCCCTTTTTGGGTTTTCGGCCTATCGGACTGTCTTTATTTTTGCCTGAATCTCCCTTTCGGGTTTTCAATTCAGCAGACTTTATTTTATGCCCTAGCTTTTGCATAGACCGCCCTTTTCGGGTTTTCGATCTATCGGGCTTCTTTTTTTTTTGAAGTGAGATGCATGTAAACAGAAAATGTGCACATCCATACGAATTCAATTTCAAGCAGACTTGGGACATTTAACCTGAACATAAAACCGGCATTCATTCATTCACTCATTTATAATGTTTTAACACAATGCACATCAAAGATGAAATGAAGCTAAGGACAGAATCAGTAATGGTTTCCGTCTCGACTGGACCTATGCCTGCCACCAACTGATCTTTGCAGATTTTCCCGCTGATGGTGCTCGCCTCTCTGTCCTAACTTTTGCATGGACCGCCTTTTCGGTTTTCGATCCATTGGACTGTCCTGATTTTTGCATGGATCGCCATCTCGATTTACGACCCATCGGACCTTTTTTTTATTTTTTTTATTAATTTTTCTACACGTAATAGTGCCTGGGCTTGTCTAGGTTGATGGGGTTGACGACTTGGTCTCTGTCTCCCCTGGTGGAACCGCTTCCATCCTATAGGCTAAGGAGTATGACGTTTCTTCAGTGCCTGCTCTGATGCTAGTTTTATGCCCTCGTAAGACAAATGACAGCATATTGGCCTATCCCTTGTAGGTGATTATCATTTGGATGGAACCTTGTGCGTCGCTTCTACCGCCCCATTGGCTTGTGGGAGATGCTAAGATAATCTATGATGCTCCATCTTTGCCCCTTGTAATTGTAAGCCATTATTGGTCACGACATGATAATGTTTGTTTTTTTTTCTTTCTTTTCGTTTTTTTTTTTTTTTTTTTTTTTTTTTTTGAAGTGACATTCCTATGTAACTCCACTTCTACCCGCTTCGAGAAGTAATTGATGGTTACGACCAAGAAGCGAAGCTCATTCCAGTCTGCGGAGCCCCTGCTTGGCTGATTCCATCTTTGAATCCTTCGGAGCTTGGTTCAGTAATTTCTTTGTCACTTTTTCATGGCATCATATGATTAGGCAAAGATTCCCATGTGCTTTTATGGTACTTTTGCAAATTTTTCTTTTTTTTTCTTCCTTTTTTTTTCTCTTTTTCATCGGGCGTGAGATCTTTCGAGATGGATATCCTTTTTAAGTCTTCATCTGTCCTTAGATTCATTTCATGCATTGATGCATCATGTATGCTAAAGACATTAAATGAATGTTTGTATGCATGCAGAGTTCCATTCGAAAAATGTCACACAAGTAATTGAAACCAAATTCTATTGAATTAAACACTAAGAGGTTGGATTGTTCATAGAATAAATTTTAAAGATAAAAACTAAAGACATAAAAAAGAATATCGTCCTCCACATGCGGAGGGACTTCCTTTATTGCTGCAACATGATCCTCGGTAGATTGTGCACCCGACTCACCCAAGCTTGGGCAAAGGATTACTCTAAATACTGGGCTTCAAAGCCGGCTCGATAATCTTTCCATCAGCGACCAACTGTTTGACGGCCTTAATTAGCTGGCTGCACTCGTTTGTGCGGTGGCCCGTCATCACATGATAAGAGCAGAAATTGTCTTTATCCGCCTCAGCAGGAGGCGAAAATGGCTTCAAGCTCTGCAATAACCCAGCCTTTCTACACTTAGCAAAAATTCGGCTTACTGACTCAACCCATGGACTGGTGACCCTTTGAGGAGTCTGTCTTCCCAGGTTCACAGCGGCTACATCCTCCCATTGCACTTCGATCGAGGCTACATTCTGAGTCGAGTTAGTACTGGACCCCACTGGAGTAACCTTACAGCTATTGCCTTTGTACCCTTGAGAGTACCCCTGATTGCTTCTGTAAGAGCCCGAACTCTGTCTGCCCCTCTGTTCCTCTTCTTCGTATCGCTCGATACGTTTGGCAAACTCCACCACCTCATTGAAGGAGTGGAATCTCTTCAGCTTCATCTTGTCCTTATATTGGGGCAGACTACCATCTACCAGCTTCACAATGAGTGACTCTAACTTTGGTGCCCCATCCACCAAAACTTGCACATCCATCCACCGCTTGTAGTAAGCTGGGAAAGACTCGTTTGGTTTCTGACGGATCCTTTCTAGATCCTCAAGAGTTGTCTCAGTCTGGGTGTTGTAGGCATACTGCTTCACAAAAGCATCAGATAAATCCTCCCAGGTGGAGCGAGTGTGTATGGGCACCTTCATGTACCACTTTGCCGCAGCACCCCTCAGAGTAGTTGGAAAAAAGTTCAACAGATGACCCTTTCCAATCCCCATACTAGTCATCAACCTCACATAACTATCCAAGTGAGCTTCCGGTGGGCCCTCTCCAGTGTACGGAGGCAGGTAAGGCATCTGAAAACCAGCTGGGAGCGGCTCACCTCCATCAGCCATCAAAGTAGTCGGGTCGACATACTTAACAGGGTTATAGTGGACTATCTCCTTTAGCTTAGGCAGCATGGCTTCAATATCAGAAAATTTCTGATTGAGGCGCTTCTCTAGCATCGTCCCAATCGAGGCTTCCCTCGCCTTCTCAAAAGCCTCATCCTCTTCGGACTGACGGTCCGGCTCTCTGTGATTGGCAACTCCGCCAATGCCGCTAGGAGTATTCCCCCCGGTTCTATGAGTGGCTTGAACAGGCTGTCGTCCTTCGTTCCCAACCGAGGTCTGGGCTGGTTGGACAACTGGAATAGGGAGGGTAGTCATCCCCGCCTGCACCTGTTCCCTAAGGGTAGCCCTAAACTCATCTGAGCTTAAGAAGCTCCTCATAAAGGCAGCCATGTCGAAAGGCATGGTTCCACTGGTTCAACTGTTTCCACTGTTTCCGTCAGCCATGTCTGCTCTGTCAACCTCTTCTAACAACGCCTGACTGTCAACCGGTAGAGTAGGCAACTGAACTTCGACTTCCCTGTCTGAATCCGACCCTAAACTGATTCCCTCCACGGTGACCGGTTCTGATCGAATTAAATGGACTGGTGTGTTTGGTTCTGATTCAACTCGAACTAGCCTTCCCGAGATGCGACTCCAAACTGCACAATCAGCATAAGGTTAGAGTTCCGGATGGATGTCGTGGTCCTAGACTCGACACTCTAAATGGTACTTTTATGCTCATGTTTGGATGATGTCTCATGGATGTGGATGATGCTAAAGATGGTTTTAGTGCTTTTCTTTCTTTTGCTTTGGATGTTCCAAGCATACCCTATGCTATACACAAGACAATGCAATAACGTCACGTGCAAGCCTTCACAAGGACAGAGGTTCGGTGCCTTTGGGGCACCTAGGGGATGTCGTGAAATGGTCGCATGTGTACCGACACATGGACAAAAGTTTGACACTTTGTAGGTCAATGTGATGACATGAAATGGTCTTGAGGGAACCATCCCGCTGACAGATGTTCGATGCTTTTATGGCATCTAACATGAAGTGATGTCACATACAAGTCATGTGCGAATCAAAACACGGACAACATTTCAGTGTTCGTGGAACACCTTACATGATTTAGGAATGCTATGAAATGTCTTAATATGAAAACTAGCTCGGCACTCGTGGAGTACCTCAAATGGGTTGTCGATGTTATGTAACAATCCGATATGGATTGGGACACGCAAGCAAAACTAAGCCGTCTCCATGACACCGAATGTGAATGATCAAGATGTGATGATTTCGTGTGGTCCATCACACAAACGTGAGCCTAAGACCGTTGTGGTCTTCTAATAATGTAATGGGATGGCCAAATGCAAGCTAGTGCACAGGCGGAATACGGGTAGCCTTGGGGACTCCCAATATGTTATGATATGAAATGGTCTTGAAGGGCATACTTAGAACATCCTTACATTTTTAATGAAATGATGTGGATGTGTATGTCATACAGAGATGCAAATGGCTGCACAAAATGTGGTTAGAATGTATGACACGCAAGATGATGTCGTGTATGCTTTACGAATCCATGAGCACACAAAATGAATGTGGCATACGGAAAATGGTTATGGCTGCATGAAAATATGGTTAGTATAACACACACGTATGAGGATGCTCAAAAATGGCTGCATAAAGAAAGTGATTAGAATATGGCATACGTATGATGCGTGTTTATGTCGTATGAAAAGGTCGAAAATAAAACAACCATAGAGCAAACGTTAGCACACACACAAAAATATGCTCACCCTTCCAACCTTATTTCTCCATTCGATTGGCGCATTTTTCCTAGGTATTGGGTCTCTTTGGTATCAACGGGGGATACCAAAGGCGTACTCTCGATGTCCATTTTCAAGTATATGGTTTTGGTAATCCTAAAGGGAAGTTGCTAGGCCATTACATAAAGGTATGAGTCAAGCCAAAGGTCGTACAGGTTCCCATAGCGAATATATACTCCTCACTTCTCCCCGCTCAAGGGTCCAAATGAAGGGGTTCGTACAAGGCTATGAGTGGTTTACCTCCTCGGGTGCCTCCAATCCTAGCGGAAGAGGTAGGTCACCTTTAGAAATAAACCGGGTTTAAATGAGTGTTGGAGGGATTTAAGAAGAGAAAATGTCATGCTTTATGCAATGTGAATGAAATATTGAATTACGATTTAATAATCAACTATAAGTGAGGATATACTTCAATTGTTGCCTAAGTTCCTTAAGTTTTTTGTGAAAACTCTTTTGAAGAAACCGTTAATCCCCAGCGGAGTCGCCACTGTGAGCGGACGACCTTTTTCGGAACGCGCGGTGAAGCGGGAACCGGGGATTTTCTTTTTGGGTGATTATGTCTTGGTTTTGAAAACGTGTTTTAATCTTTCTTTGAGAAACCTTTCATTTTATTGAAAAAGTCTTTTTGTAGAAAACTTAAATTTAGGCATGAATTTTAGAAAACAAGCTTTTTAGAAAATCCCATTTTAACTTCAAGGTCTCGAAATGCGAATTTCGAGATTAGATACAGAGTCGCCACCCGGATCAGCTCATCCGGAAAATTCCGGTACAGCTCCCTACCAAATGTAGACGCAGTACCTAATCCAGAGATTCGAGGTTCGGGCAACATATCTACTAATCCTCACTAATTTTTAATTATTATTTCAAAATATGACATTTCATTTACTTAATTCTACTCATTTTATCTCTTCTTTTATTATTAGCCAATGCTCATACATGTGACATAAATATATAAAAATAAAATAAAGTGCAGAAAAATAAAAGTGCGGAAAAGTAAATCAGAGGCCAAATTATACAACCCAAGAAAAAGAAAACTCTCATCCTCACCTTTTACAATCGCCTATTATACACGATAATCTAAAAATTACAATCGCCTAGATACACGGGATAATCTATAAAATACATTCAAAGATAAAAATAAAGTAAAAATATAAGCTGCATCCAAATATGGTTAGCACAAATAAATAAATCACACTAAGTACTCATATAGGACAGAATAGGGGTATTTTAGGAAACGGGATCATGTAAAGGGCGTAACCAAGTCGACCCGATCGGTCGGCCCGGTTAGACCTGGAAAACGGTTTTTTAAACGCCGTGTAGATTTTATGGATAAAAAATCAGTTTTAAAAGCGGTTTGGCTCATTTACATGCACTTTTCCAACTTTAGCGAGCCGGATATCCCGGGACCCGGGGGTCCCGTTCGTGTGTGGGCCTAAATCAAACATCCATCTAGGGTCCAAAAGTATGCAAACACGCCAAAATTCATTTTTGAATGAGAAAAGAATGCAAAATTACAAGTTTGGGGCCCAAAAGGACAAAACTGTAATTCTGCCTCCATTACAGCCGCGCCCCTGTAGGCTACAGCCGCGCCCCTGTAGCTTACAGCCCGGCGGCTGTAATGCCCCAGAATCGATTCCAGTGTGTTTTCTCGTTCTTGAAAATCGTTTTGTAATTTCAGTGATTTTGTCTCAACTACAGCCGCGCGGCTGTAGGTTACAGCCGAGCGGCTGTGATCATGAGTGGGGCGGCTGTAGCCGAAAACTTCCAAAAATCGTAAAAAAACTCAAAACATGGCATTACAGCCGCGCGGCTGTAGGTTATAGCCGAGCGGCTGTAATGTCCAGAAAAGACCATTTTCACTTATTTTTTGTTCTTTTCCTCGATTCTCTTAAAATACTCACTCGAATTCTTCGAGGTTCCGTACTAGGACTTGTCACACACCTTCGGGCTATCCGGGATATTTCCGACGTTATCCCGGTCGGTCCAAATCCGCTTCACGTTTATCCGTGAAAAAGGTAACAGTAGCTTTCATCACCGAGGTCGGGAAAAAACTCGTGCTCACAGTAATTACTAGATTCAACAGTTCATAAACATGCCATTAAATGTCAGAAAGTTATTAATACAAGATATTAAACCTATAAAAAGTTAGAGTCGACGTAGCAGATGGAGAAGGTGAGACAAAAGTCGATGCAGCAGCTATCGAAAGAGATTAAGCATGGGCATGTAATGTTATGGGTGGACTAGATGGATCAGTCCTACCTCTGCTATGACCAACCTATTACCACGACCTCTTCTAAGACCACCACGGTGCCACATAGGTAAGAAAATAGACGAACTGTCTTAAGTAACCTCTAATGCAAAGTTTTAACCTCAGATATTTGGTAATCTCCTGAATTTTACATTTGTTAATAATAACAAATTAGATATTTCAATATGTAGGGGCTATTTAGTAAAAAATGTGTACATTGATATAAAATAAAATAAAAAGTATCACTATGATCTCATTTTTGAACATCAAATGTATCAAAAAAAAAAGTTCAATAACATTGTCTCCATTGATAGTTTAATAGCATTATCTTCATTGATAAGCAATAAACTAATCATTATCATCATATTCAATATTTGTTATCAAAATCATTTTCTGATTCCTCATCATTTTCTTTCTAAAACTAAAATTCCTCCTCTTCTTCACTATCCACTATTGGCATATGAAGTGAGTGAAAGGTTGGATCAACGAGGGGAATATCATTTACTTCAGTCACTTGAACCTCAATTAGTTGTGCGTCCTCTTCTTCAAATGCCTTAGTAAATACAAATTTAGTGATAACTTTATTCTCCAAATATCATATGCCCTTTTAGACTTAACAATGCATGCTTAGAATATGGAACATAATAAACTTGCATAGCTTGTGAGGCCAAAATGAAAGGTTCGTATTTGTTGAACTTTCACATGATGTTAACCGAAACAATGTTGTAACGTGTGTGAACTCTGACACCGAGATTCGATGTAGGATCATACCAATTACATTTGAACACCACACTTTTTTTTATAGGCAAACTAGGGTATGAAACTTTAATTATCTCTTCAATGTTACCATAGTATTCATACCTCTCTCCTATGACACAAACACCACTATTTGATGTTGATCGTTGTCCACTATGAGTTAAAGTGTGAAACCTAAACCCATTAGTAAAATAAATAGGAAATGACATAATGCCTTTTGTGGACCAAGCATCATGCTATGTATGCAACTATTCGCAATCTAATTACTTTAACCCTACAGTAGCATAATTAAATGAATTACATTGCTTGATAATTATTTACAAAAGAATAATTCAATAATTACATCAATTCAATATAAATAATTCAATAATTACATCAATTCAATCTTATATAATTCAAGAACCAGGAGGCAAAATTATTCGCCGCCTCTATTTCTATGGTTAAATTTGTGGCATTAGGAAGTTCGGCATGTAATTTATCCATACACAGCCTGTTTCAAAGACTTTTTAATTAATTCATAACAAACGCAATATAATACAACATATGAAAAAAACTTGTGAAGGAAACTTACTCTACAAACCGGTTCACTTCAGGATAATTCAACAAAATATAAAAGTGTAGAGCGTGATACTCCTTATCATTCAGCCATCTTGATGTTGAGTTTGAGTGGATGACTATTATGAAAAAATATTGACAAGCGAGAATTGAATAATTTATTTTTAATTACCTCTATCATCATTACAAGGCACTTTGCGAGCACGGGTATAGACTTGTGGTTTAAAATGATATGAGCAAAATTTTGATATTTCTTCGACTAAATATGCATTGCATATAGAACCTTCAACTTGTGCTTTGTTTTTTCACCGTCTTTTCCAAGTGTCCAGAGATATCTAACAATGTAATGACAAAATTATATTAAGGTTTATAGTTACTAAAGAAATGAAGTGAAGCAATTAAGTGAATTGTTACTTTTCAAATGGATACATCCATTGGTATTGCACTGGAACAGTGACCTTAGCCTTGTATGGAAGATGGATAGTAAGATACTCCATTGAGTCAAAGAATGTTTGGGGGAATATATATTCCAATGTGCAAAGAATTATTGGAATTTACTCTTCTAGTCGTGCCATGTCATCCACCTTACAACATTGGCCGATAAGTTTTTAAAGAAGAAACTTAACTCTGTGATTGCTTCCCAAACCTTCTTCAGAAGCAACTCACGTATGGCAATATGTAGTAAACCTTGCATGAATATATAACAATCATGACTCTTCATCCCATATAGATTGCATTTCTTATCATCGACACATCTAGCCAAGTTAGACACATAACCATCCGGAAACTTATATTGTTTTACCCATTCACCAATAATATTCTTTTGGTTTGAGTCTAAGTGTATGATGCTTTTGGATATTTCCCTGACAAAGGGTCTTTTACAAGCTCAAACCTATTACATATTAAACTAAAATCTTCTTAGGATTTAGCATTATCTTTTGTCTTACCCTTAATGTTCACAATCGTATCACATTATCAAAAACATTTTTCTTTATGTGCACTACATCAAGGTGTGACGGATCAAATTTGTTTTTCAATAAGGAAAATCCTAAAAGATGCACTTTTTCTTCCACCCACATTCTTCTTGACTAATCTACTTATTCATTTGGTGAAAATCCATATCAGTAACTTTCAACAACTTTAACTCTTTTATTTTTGACAATATTTCTTTACCACTTCTAATTAGAGGTGGAGGTCTTTTTGCAACTCAATGGTGTATGAACTTAATCTTATTATT
Organism: Euphorbia tirucalli; assembly: GCA_039660915.1. Taxonomy (NCBI): domain Eukaryota; kingdom Viridiplantae; phylum Streptophyta; class Magnoliopsida; order Malpighiales; family Euphorbiaceae; genus Euphorbia; species Euphorbia tirucalli. Next base: position 24,386,495 of record CM077639.1, read on the forward strand.
CTTATAAGTGTGATCTGAAGTAAAAAACCTCTTATGATTATCAAACCAAAAAGGCTTTTGACCATTTGGTAATTAGAAATCTTGAGAATTCTCCATACAATAAGGAAAAAGTGTTTCCCAGCATTAGTCCAATTGGACAACATAGAGTAAGCTGGAAAGTCGTTTATGGCCCATATCAAAGAAGCTCATAATTTGAAATTTTGCTTCACAGAAACATCATAGGCATTTATCCCATTCTCCCATAGATATACCGGTTCAGATATCAAAGGTTGTAAGAACACATCTATTTTCTGCTTCGGATTGTTTAGACCAGGAACAAGTGCTATCAGAAACATGTATTACTCGTTCATGCACATCCATGAATGTAAATTATAAGGGGTTAAAACGATGGGCCAAGATGAATATTGTTTCCCAATTTGACCAAACGGTTGGAACCGGTCAGTGCATAAACCTGACTTAACATTACGAGAATTGACAGTGAAATCTATATATGTTTTGTTAAAGCGCTTCCAAACCTCGAAATCACACGGATGACACATTGTTCCCTCATCACAAACATGTTCAACACACCACCTCATAGCGGAAGCAGTTTTTCGTGAAGTATATGATCTGTTCAATCTTGGACTTAAAGAAAAGTAAAACATCCTTCTGTAAGGAATTGGTTTGTGCTTTCCTGAACCACGTCTCAGTTTGTACCTTAACTTTCCATGAAACTTGCAAGATAATAACATGCATCCTTGATGACAACAATCAATTTTTTCAATAGGTAAACCAAGACCTTTAACTAGTTTTTTTTTCTCGTACACATTGTGAGCCATTTTTTTATCTAAAGGTAACACTCCCTGAAATGCCTCGATAAATGAATCAAAGCATCTTTCAAAAAATGTGAAATTCAGACTTCACATTCAACAAAGTAGCCATCACCAATACCATTGAATGATTCTCACACCCAAGCCTTCTTCATCCGAATTTTGAAGCATGTCAAAGAATTTCTTCGAATCAAGATTAGGCTCCTTTTCGATACTGTGAGACTGAAATTCGGGTCTAACAGCATTATATATCATTTGTCGGAATGGACTAAATGGTTTTGAAAATTATTCATGGTTATCTTCAATATGATCCTCAACTTCTCTAGAAGAATTTCTAACCCAAGGTTCCCCATGATGAATCCACTCAAAATAGTTAGCGATAAAACCATGTTTGTAAAGGTGCAGCGTTTGCACCTCGTGCAAGGATAATTGATCTCTTCCCCATTCACGAACCCAAGCTTTGTCATTGCATACTAGACAAATTCCTCAACTCTACTAATAAATCTACTATTAAAGCCCATCAAGCATGATTCTATTGTACATGCACATTCTATTTCTTGAATCCATTATCAACCTAAGCAAGCACATTAGAATTTTAAGCACATTTGGAATTTAACTGGCATATTATTAATTTAATGGTCAGGAATTAATAGCTAACATTAATTTCCAAACAAAATATTATCCTTTTAATATTATTGCCAACTGAAACAAGTTCAATCAATAAACTGAATTTGCTTTTGATTATATTACAAAACCAAAATTGTAATTTAACAAACAGTTAATTGAATGAAAACATAGGACTCATAAATAAATTCTTATATTCTAGTAACACATAAATGGTAGCAAGAATAAGGTTAAACATTATTAGTAAACTAAATTACTCACGCATACGTTAGAAGAAAAAAAAGGCTTATCACCAGTAGCAACTTACAATTTTCCAATGTGCTTTTGCCCCCCTTAACAATTTTCAATTGTACTTTTGCCTCTCTGAAACCTTTTAACACCTACCCATATTTACAAAAAAAAAAAAAGTTGAACCAAAAACACTAAGTAAGGAGAAATGAAGCCGAAAGTAACATTACAAAAAAATGTTATCTATCTAAAAACTCAAATGACCAAAATGTAAATCATCATGACTTTGTTAATTGTTACTAGAATATAAGTATCACTCGCTTATAATTAGAAACCACTAGATCTGCTAATACATAATTAATAGATAAAAACACTAATGCAACTAAAAACAAACTGAATTTAAGTAAACTAACCATTCGAAAATTCAAATTCCTAAGGGGAAAAAAACAGCTGTAATAAAAAAAAATCTAAAGCTAAAAAACACAGCTATCATTAACCTAAATTCAACCAATCTGTCGCAGCCCCAAACTGATGACAGTATCAGCAACAATTACACTCTTTCACAGTGGCAGAACTAGGAATAAATTTATCAGGAGCTTCATATAAAATATATTAATTAAATTTGACAAAATAATTAGTCTAAAGTAGAAATAGAAAGACATTGTAAATAAGGATTAAACTGAGAGTAAATAAATAAATAATGAGAAAATGAGATTTGAAAAAATAAAAAAAGTGGATAGAAAAGTACAATACTTGTTTCTGTTTTGGAGCTAATAACACAACTATGTCAATAAATATTTCATACTTTTATATATTCAATCTAAACTCACTTAATAAATAATTTGAAAAAGAATATATACATTTATTTATTTCATTCATTTTTTTATTAATTAATGACAAATCTATTAGTTAGGACATTGGTGCACATATGAGAAAACGAAATCATTCAAAATTATACATTTACTTAGTTAGAAGGTGGACGAATCAAAACCAAATCTGTAGAAAACACAAATCATTTTGTTTAATTTCTGCAAAGTAGAACAACAACTTATTCTTCCATCAAAAGATTAATAAAACGGTGTTGATTCTTCAACTTTAAAAGAAAAAGGAAACGAATGGGGTTGGGGCAAACTCAACCCTGTTCGTTTTAACCTATAGCTGCTACTACGCAGAGCAGTAGACGACTCCCATATGGAGTCTGCTGCTCGCCGGCAACCAAGGGGGCTTTGGTTCAGCCCCTACTCTTTGAAAAAAAAACCACATCAATAAATTCACTTTCTAAAAGAAAAACATACTTAAATTAGATAAGCAATTAAAACCCTATACTTCCATTCAATATTACTTTAAACCCTAACTTTACCCAAATATAATAAACGAAAGAAGCCCTAACAAAGCCCTATGTTCTATGTGAGAATGGTGTTAAGTTCAAAAAAATTAAGAGAGATAGAGGATGGAGACCAATAAGGGAGAAAGATGAGTACCCCCAACTGGAGTGACTAGAGACAAAAATGGTAACTTTATATGGGCTTTAAGAGCAACTTCAACTTCTCGATTGTAGAAGATCGACCAAAGAAAGATGTTCTCCATGCTTACGAGTGTGAGAGAGGGAGAAAAAGGCTAAGGGTATCGATTTTAAAAAAGAGAGAAAGGCTGGAGATCGATTTCGACAGAGAGAGACAGTGGTTGTGTTGGGATTCGTCACGGGAAACCGACCGATAAAAGCGGAAATACGCATCGATTTCCTCGAATCCGGCCCAGGAGCTTTAGATGTGGAAATCAAAAACTTAAAGCATAAAAGGAGGGTTTCAAAAACTTACCACAAAGTCTCTCTAAGAGACGGATGCGGACTGCAGAAATCAAGCGTAGATTTCCTCCACCGATGCGTACACGAACGGCTCTCGGACCGAAACCCGTGCTAGCGACTCGGATGACAAGAAGAGAGGGAGAGAGGGCTGCCCACAAGAAGAAATATGGCTGTCCCTATTTCTTTCCAAAAGAAAAATCTATCTTTCCAAAAGATAGAACCAATTTTCTCAAGTGTGCACCCAATTTCTTTCCAAAAGAAAAATCAAGCTTAAAGTGGGCAATCTCAATACTTTAAAAGAAAACCAATCTCTCTTAAAGCACAAGTGGTGGACGGCCAAATTGGTGAGTTTCTTATGAGATAGCCAAGTCCAACCTTGTATTTCAAAGTCAAAAGCAATGACTCATCTCATATGACTCACCATCATATTAAATGAAAAGAATGACTCATCCTTTCATTCAATGAACAAACATGACTCATCACCTTTTCATTAATACAAAAACCATGACTCATCATTTCACTTGCCAAGATTCATTCGGCCAACACCAAAAAAAGTGTCATCATTCTTTTTATTTAAGGAAGCAAAGTCCAACTTTGCTACCTCAAAATCAAAGAATGACTCACTCTTTTCCTATTGGTCCTAAGGAATGTGTCATCATCATTTTGTCCAACAAAATGACTCACCATCCTTGCCCATTCCACACCAAAATTTCGGCCAACACAATTCCTACTTAAGTGGGAATATTCATTTTACATCTTAAGCCCAATTTTAATTCCTTTGATTTAATTAAATCAAATGCAACTTTAATTTAACATGTATGCTTATATATGATACCATGTAACATATTACATACATTTAAATTTAAAATTCATTTGACCTATTAATTTAATCAATGGATTAAATTAGACACACATAAAATGACAAACATGTAAACCTATACATGTCATAATATTTCCACCTAGGAAATAACCCCATAAATTAATTCATTGAATTAAGTATGAGTAGGCCAAAATAAATATTAATTATATCACTTTGATCAATCCAATTGATGCATATAATATAATTAATATGTCTCTCTCTCTTCAAACGTGTATACTCCAAGTACACACTTAATCCGACTAGTTAAAGTCCAGACGTTCAATGTGTACGATCCAATGGGCCCGTCTTTATGTTGGCAGTGGGCCAAGGCCCACAGACTGCAGGCGGGCTCTAGCAAGCCACTGCAGCCCCCAATTAAGACGGAGTAAGCAGTCCAACTGAAAACGTAACCCAGTAGTTTGAACTTGTAAATCCCATGTCACTGATATCGGTGTCCAACACAGAGGCATGGAAGTATCACCCTCCTTGTGTCTGGACCTTGACTTGATACCGAATGAACTGATGCTCACAAACAAGATCCAATCTTGTTTGGGTGCGGCCGCACACTTATCAGTAACATTCTTCAAGAGGCCGATGATATCGTCTCAGTGAATCACTGAGTGACATTCCCTTCTGCATATCCATAGTGCTGCCATGCTTACTGACACACCCGAACGTACCCGTACTTGGCACCCTTTTACAGGCCCGTTGGGCGTACACCAAAGTGTGCCACCTCACATGCAGCACCATCATATGGTCCGGTCGAAGGACTTATACAAGTACTACACGAGAATCATTTGTGATACTATACCATGCAGATTCCCGTTAAGTGGATCAATCCAGTACCATGCCCTTTTGCATGTACCCATTAACCTAGTTGACATTCCATGTTCTATGACCGGTAAGACACCGCCATACAACCAGGCTAATGATAGTCTTTGGTTCCATTCATTCCCATGATTGGAACAGACTACGGATGACTTTATGGTCATATCGTTTTCACTATCCACAGTCTTACTGCCAAGTGCCTCACACTTGACAACATGGATATGGATATGTCCATTGGATACTCTATTTAAAATATAGCACAAGACATATAATAAATAGATTAATGCCTTTATCTCCTTGACACAAATTGTATAATACATAAAGTTTACATTAATGTACCAAATGTATCATACAAACACAAGGACCAATGCCTCGGGACTAGGGCATTTCCAACAGGTTGTAGTTTTGGAGAGAGAGAGAGAAAGGTAAAAAGGAGTCTGTGTTTAGAATGAATAATATTAAATAATTCTTTTATTATTTTTAATGTTATTAGCATCACCTACTGGAACTTTACTAGGTGTGGCGAATGAGTAGGTGTATTTTTCCTTTTATGTTTAGTTGTTACTTACATCACCTACTAAATAACTAGTAAGTGTTGAAAACCTGGTAGATGATCACCTACCACGGCATATACCACTAGGTTTAATTTAAGGGGAACTCTCCCTCCCAACATCACCTACTATGAGTAGGTGAATCGATAGTTAATCACCTACTGACACATGTCGGTAGCTGCCGTTCAGTAGGTGTTACCTGAATTTCTTGTAGTGAAATACATAATTTGGAGATAAAGTTAAGATCTCAAGGAGTGATAATGTAACTGAATTCATTAACCACACTTGTGCCACTATTTTACATAATAAAGGGATTATATATCAAAGATCATGCATCTATACAACTCAACACAATGGTATTATGAAGAGAAAACACAAACATTTGTTAAAGGTTGCTCCAGCTATTCTTTTACGAGCTCAGTTACCTATAGGTTTTGGGGGGTAAACAGTTTTAATGGCAACTTCAATTATTAATGTTTTACCTACTAAAGTGTTGAATTGGAATCCATCACATTTCAAAATCTTTGGAACTCATCCAGATTACTCTATGTTTTATGTTTTTTTTTTTTTTTGTGTCATTATAAGATGATACCTTGGGCAAACAAGTTTGCTTCTCAAGCTAATAAAGGCATTTTCTTGGGATTCACACCTGGGAAGAAAGGGTATAAGATACATTATCTATTTCTATAGATTATTGTTGCTTCTAGGGATGTTGAGTTTCAAGATGACATGTTTCCTTATAGAGCATTTGATGCTACTTCAAATTTGAATTACAGTCATCTGGATACTTCCTAATCTATTGTAGTTGTTTCATCACCTATATTGGGTTTAAACTTTGTTCATACATTGCTTTTTAGAAAATCTTAGAGGGTTATACATCAGCCTACTTGGTTGCATGATTATATTACCAACTGTGTTATTAAAGATACACAACCTTGCTCACAGTTATCTACTTTGCTTATTATCATCTATCTTTTCTAGCAAATATTTTGCAGGTTAAGGAGCTTAAGAATTATGTAGAAGCTACCATAATACCAAGATGGGTGAAGGCTATGAATGCTGAATTAGAGACTTTCAAAAAGAATAATACCTAGAAGCACACTAAATTACTAGTGGAAAAAAAAAGTCCAATTGCTTCTAAATGGGTTTATAAAATCAAGTATAAACCTAATGGTAGGTAGATAGATTGAAGGCCAGACTGGTGGCAAAAGGGTTCAACCATATCCATCGAATTGATCTGCATGAATCTTTCAAGCAGGTAGCAAGAACAGTGACTATGAGCCTATTCATCATATTGATATCAATAATGCTTATCTTCATGGTATTGTTGATGAAGATTTATTCTTATTGCCACCTTAAGGTTATCATAAAGTTGCATCAGGTCAAGTCTGTAAATTGGTTAAATCCTCGCATGGGTTAAAGTAGGCAAGCATATAGTGGAACAAGGATCTTTCTTCGAAATTAATTGATTATGATACCAAAAATATGGGAATAATCATTGTCTATTTTTGAAAGGAGAAAGGTTAGATCTTATTTCAGTTCTCATTTATGTAGATGATATTCCAATTACTAGTGAGAGAGAGAGCCTGCTATTCTACATTTTAAGGAATATCTTGATGGTTTATTTACTATCAAGGATATTGGTCCTGTTAAATATTTTTAGGAATTGAAATAGCTAGAACTGCAGAAGGAACGTTGCTATCTCAAGTCAAGTATATTATAGATATGTTGCAAGATGTTGGCATGCAATAGGCCAAGTCATCCCCTAGTCCTTTTCCTTTAGGGGTTGATTTATCTCTCTCTAATCCACTTATTCCTGAGGTTTATAGGAAGTTGGTGGGCAAGTTACTCTATCTAGGTTTTTCAAGACCACATATTGCATATTGTACTCAACAGTTAAGTCAACATTTGTAGGCTCATTGTCAAGTTCATTTGGATACGACAAAGCATTTTCTTAAGTATTTCAAAGGCACATTGTACCATGGCTTGTTTTATCCAACTGCAACTTCTATTGATTATCCAACACAATCGTTGACTGGTTTCTGTGATTTAGGCAGGGCAAGATGCAAGGTTACTAGGAAATCTTTAACTGTTTTCTGCATCTTCCTTAGGTCCTCTCTTATCTCATGGAAGACTAAGAAGCAGGTCATTGTAAGTAGATCTTCTGTTGAAGCAGAATACCGAAGCATTGCCTCAACCTGCTGTGAGTTGAAATGGTTGAAAGTTCAAAGTTGAAAGTTCAAATATTGTGCGGTGACAAATGGACAGATCTCTCATCTCATGACATTATTCAATTTCAAATCCAACTTTGAATATGTACATAAAATGCATACTGTATAGTCAGGTAGATGTGTAATATATATATGGAGTGATTGAGAGATGTTGGAAGTAAAGTTCACGGAAGCAAGAAAAGAAAAAAAAAAAAAAAAGTCAAATTTGGAATTTTGTAATCAAATTCTGAAATGCTTTAAACGATAGCCAAGTGAGGTTGTTTTCATCATTTTTCATTTATGTAAAAGATAAAAACAGAAAATAGGGATAAGTAATTAATTAATTAATAGATGAAATGTGGCAAGAGAAGAGAACCAACTCTGAGTCCATCTTTATTTTGTCTATTACAATGTGGTTACGTGGAAGCATTGGAAAAACAAATATATAATAAAAAGCAAAAGTGGCGTCTCATTAACGGTCGGTTTGACAATTCAATTTATATTTTACTTCAGATTCCTTTTTCTTTTCCCACTTAATTTAAGTCACATGAAATCATTACAATTTAATTTAATAGATCGGTACATGATTTTAAAAAATATTATTAAGATACTTCAAGAAAGGTTTTTACAATGCTGCCATTTTATTTCATCATATAAACAGTTAAAGTATTAAACTTATTACACATTTCAATTATATTTACATTAAATTGGTAAAAATATTTATAATGTTAAAGTAATTTGATGTATTTTGTTGATTATCATGCAAAAATATAAAAGGTAAATTACAAAAAAAAACCTTGTGGTTTCATTTTTTTCAAATAAAGGACTGTGGTTTTTTTGTTTAAAAAAGAAAATTGTGTTTTAAAATGTTAACAAAAAAAAGAATAACTAAAATTAAATCATGACATTACATAAGTTATTCTTGTTCATTTTGAACTTAAAATTTTCAAGTTGGTTAATAAAAATACAATACATATGAATGATAAATTTTGAAAATTTTTGAAAAGCGCAAATATTTTTATAAATTAAATAGTGATAATAGATTTAAAAAAATCATAAAAAATTGAAAAATCTTTGAAAAATATTCAAATTTTGATGTAAAATTCTTAAATAATATACATAAATTATTGATATATTAAATAACTAAAAATACCCTCCGCTATATCATCATTTTTAATGGAAAAATGTTAGTTATCCTTTTTTTGTTAACATTTTAAAACACAATCCTCTTTTTTAAACAAAAAAAACCATAGTGCTTTATTTGCAAAAAAGTGAAACCACAGAGTTTTTTTTTTTTTTTTTTTGTAATTTGCCCAAATATAAATGACAAGCTAATTTTATAAAAGTAAATTCTTTTTTCATCTAGGATGAACTAAAATGAAAATAACTAACTCTTATATATATATATATATATATATAAGAAAAAGAGGAAGAAGAAGAAGAAGAAGAATTGTATTAAGAAGTAAAATCATAATCAATAACAAATACAGTCTGCTCTTCCCCTTATATAGAAGGAGCTAACCTAATTAACACATATAACCAATCCAATTAACAAGTGACTCACTAATTTAATTATAACTAATTATAACTAATATATAGCAAGCCCGAAAACGCCGAGCCCGCTCAATAAATAGATTCACTAGAACTTAGATTCCTACAATAGATTATATAGAGTTCAAAATTTCAATTAATGAAATTAAGTTCAGCTTATATATTTCATTATTGAAAGAGATGAGCAATAAATGTAAGAGTGAATGTAATCAAATTTCTGCAGCTGCATCGGAAGTGTATGCCTTAGCTAGGTAATGAGCAGCGTGATTGGCTTACCGTCTAAGTAAAATTGCAACAAAGAAATCTTGATCTATTTAATAGTTAACTTATTATGTTAAAAAAAAAAAGTATGAGGGTGAATGTGAGAAAATAAGTGTAAGGGTGTAATGGATAGAAAATGTCAAGTACGTAGGCTAAATCAGAATTTTTTACCAATATCTAATTTTGATTGTGAAAATGAAACATATTATACTGTATTATATGGTTTAGAAGGATTTAATTAATTGGTTTTGTTTTATTTACTTATTGAAAAATGCACCGCACTTCATACGCATAAATGGAAGGGGTTCATGGGAACCATATTCCATTATTAAAATTGAAATTTAGATGTCGTATGTATTGTCCTTTCTCAAAGCATGCATTTGCAATGCATACCCCTCTTAACATACTATTTTCTTGTCAATTTTAATGCTAAATATTTTTAACTCAATCACATTACGCAACTAATCAAACTTATTTTCTTTTTTTTTATAATAAATAATTTTTTGTTGTATGAAAAGACTAATTCATATCTTTATACATAATCAAAGGTAATTTCTATATATTTTCTTAAAAAAACCAAAAAAGAAGAAGAAGAACAGGACAAGTTCTGTGTTCATAGCGCAATCTTAACTGCCACATATCACGACATAATGAAACCGACAATTTTTATTTTTATTTTTTTTATTTTTTATTTTTTTTTTGTACCTTAAAATGCATGATTCTCCTTTTTCTACAAGTGCAAAACATGAATCTTGTAATTGCAGACTTGGCAGTGTTAACCTAATCCATGATTAGAATAACGTGCTCTTTATGCAACTACGAGTACATGTTATTAATATTAATCTTATTTAATGAAAATAATAATATTCAAGCCATCATCATTATTAGCAATAGAGTAATAAATTAATAAGTAGTGGCTTTCCACTACAAAGTGGATCCAAATCCTATGCAATTAACAATATAACTTTAGTATTAATAATAAAATTGAGATTGAGGGCATATATTAATTCATGGCAAAACGCATTCTAAGTTCCTAAACTTTTATGAATTTTGTAATTGCCTCTTAATTAATTTTGTTTAACGTATCGAGTACATGTTTTTTTTATAGTATTAGCTTCAAATTATTAACACTTTTGTCTCGCATGGATTGTATTATTCGTTAACTGATTCGTAACACAATTTTTGCAAACGCTAGAGACTAAATCAGATGTATGATTTACATGTATAGTTACGAGACGTCTGCATAGAAAGTATATTCAAATCCCAGACTCTAGTGAACTTCAGAGTTTGTATTTTACACAAGAATTGCATCATGTATTTATTAATAAATACTGTAGTCCGCGCTAGATAAAAGTGTCAAATTTAGAGCAAAACAATCAAAACGGAAAGATTGAAAAAATTAATCAGTGAATTAATTATAAAATATGTAAAAATTGGGGAGTGAAAATGTGTTTTTCCGTAATTAATTGAAATATAAATGGTTCCACATGCAAGATTGTAATGTAATAGCAGTACAGTTTTGTCTATAATAATAATGAAAAATAAGGGGTGGATGTGCACAGAAAGCTGCTGCCCGAAAAGAGACAAGTAAATGGATGAAAGTAAGACTGTTTGTTATAATAATTAATAAATTAAGACCATAACATACCACACCGCACCACCTTTTTAATTAAAGTTGTAACAACAATAAAATAAATCAAAAATAAAGTCTGAAAGTCCAAGTCAAGTAATTAGTGTAATCATAAACATGGACAAATTGGTTGTAACCAAATGGGTCCAATCAGGTGGTCCTATTTCACCATATCTATTGCCCTTTACTTGCCCCCACTCTTTTCTTTTTCAAACCCATCATATGATATATGTGGACTAGATTTTTTTTTATTTTATTTTTTTCAATTTTGTACATAATTTGAATTTTCAAATTTGCTGGATATATAAGACCAGTCTAGATTAATTTGTTAACGTTGGCCGGCAGGTAAAGTATGGTCTTCTAGGTTAGGTTTTACAATGTGTCTCATGAAACAAATACTATGCATAGTTATGTGTTCTTAATTTGTATCCAATTAAATGTTATATTAACTTATTTTTATATTATTTTTTTTTATGATTATCCGTTTAGTTATTTTTATATAACATTTTATATATGTCGGATAATTTTTTTAACAAAAACTATTTATCCTTATTTGTATTAAGAAGGAGGTTTAGAATTAATTTATACAATCCTATCATTAAGTTATAAATATTAAGAAGAAGAAAAAAATTTAACATGAAAATTAAATTTTTAGAGAAAAATATGAAGGATAGATCAATCGTTTTTATAAACTAATTAAAATTTTATTGTTCTTAATGAACAATCTTAAATGTCTGTCTTGTTGTGTTCTATCCTTTAATAATAGGTTTAAAGTTCAAATATTAAATTATAGTAAATAGGAGAAAATCAAAAATGAAAATTTTTACGACGCAAAAAGTTGCGGCCATAGTCAGAAGTGTTGTCAAGAATGAACTTTCGACTCGTGTAACATCTTTTAAGGGTGTCACAATTGCCGGACTAAGGAGTCAATAAACCTATAGGGCACAAAAAAGTAAATAAATGAAAAAAAAAATCTAAACTATTATAGTCTTCCTTATGTATGTAATCTTTTAGATAGCACATATTAAAGAAGTGGAGAGAATTTTGCCCTTTGTTTAATCAATAATCTCAAAGTATCATTTTGTTCTTAGAAAATCATGGATGAATTAACTACTAATCTTTTGTCAAAATTACAATTGGTATCAATTTTTAAACACATTGAGTAACTAATTTTTTATTTTTATATTGTTAACTCTAAACTCGATTTTATTTTATGTTTATGTAACAAGCACTATTAAATGATATGATTAATAATATTTTAGTACGTAACACAACTTCAGAAAATTGTCTAGATAAAAAAACAGATTTGTTGGAAGTATCCATTTTACAAATTCAAGCGATAAAACCATAAATTTTTAAATTATTTAGAAATATTTGTTTCGCAGTTTCATCACTGAACAAAACGTATTGCACATACGTAAAAGATAGGTCGAGTTTGGAGTTGATAATATTAAAATGAAAAAATCAAGTACTCAATATGTTCAAAAAATTGATCAGTGAACCAATTGGAGTTTTAATAAAAGATTAGAGGTGCATAATGTGTTTAGCTTAACTAAATCAGTCTTTGATTGGTTTTTTTTTTTTCTTTTTCTTTTTCTTTTTCTTTTAGTTCAATTTTTGCTTTTCGATCTTTACTATTCTACTACTTTCTTTTGGCCCTATTCCGTGTATAATATATATATATATATATATATATATATATATATGACTAGCTACTTGCTTTTCTGTGCTTTTAGTCCTTTGATTACCAACGAATTTCTTGACCAAATTAAATGCTTTTGCGCCCATTGTCTCTTTGTGTTCCATACGCGCATTTCCTCCCTAAAATTGATAACTGAATCGTATTGTAATGAAATACACTTAGATAATTGCAAATGATTATAAAATGAATTTTTTTTTTTTTTTTTTTTTTTTTTATCTTTTATTCTATTGTTGAAAATGAAAGAAAGGTCCCAAACCCACAATAATAAAGGCAATCTCGTGTTCTCCATAATTTTCTTTTACATTCAATACGAATCTGGAGAAAGGAGAAAATTATTTTAAAATGATGACGTGCCTCATCTATATAAAAAAAAATAAAGATGATATTGTGTCTAGGGAAGGTGAGTTAATTGGATTTGTTTTTCAAGCTGAAGAAGGTACTACAATAATACTAGTATTGAATAAGTTAAAAGAGTTGTGTCATAATTAAAGTTATGGGTGAAAATTAGGACTAGACACTAATTGATTTTCAACAAAAGTAAAACGCATCCTAACCCTACCCACTTGTTAATTAAACCTTACTTAACAAGTTAATGGAATAGTAAAACAAACCCACTAATTAAGCAATCAGTCAGTTATCAGGATACAAGTTTTTAAAGGGTTGAAATTTAGTGATGAGTTATTCTAGATTATCATTATTAGATTCAGAAGAGTGTGATTATAATAAATATCAAGGAACAGATAGATCTTCCTTCAAAAAAAAAAAAAGAAGTTTTATTATTTGTGATAGACTTTTTCACATCAAAATATTGTTTTGATTTGTAACAGATAGTTCTATATCAAACTATACGAGGGAGCACATAAATAGAGTTTAACGTATATAAAATAAATCAATTGTTTTATATTAAGGTTCAATTTTCACCATTTATATGACACTTTTTAGTCTCATTTATTTTAAATGTGTGATCTCCAACACTGTTTCTCAAGTGCAACTAGGTCTAAGACAGTTGTCTCTTGTTAAGCACTTTCTTAGGGTTAAGATCATCAACGGACCTAGTCTTCTAAACTAGCTCAAACTTCACCATATTTTTAAATACAAGTCCATGATCTTCTGGCTATTAGACATTCTTCGACTCTGATACCATAAAGAAACTTTGTGGACCGGATTGATAGTGTTGGGTCTGACTACATGAGTAAACACATAAGTGGAATTAATCATATAATACAAGACCAATTGACCTATGTTAAAGTTCAATACATACCACTTACATGTCACTTTTTAGTCTTATTTTTTTCTAATATAAAATCTCCATCTAACACAAATTGATCAAATTCATTGACTATGTACTAAAATTTCAATAGTAAATAGTATTTTTACAATTTGAATTCTCGCTCACTTAATGTAGGAGGATTTGATATTATATCGGGAAATCTATTAACAAGGAAGGTAAAGCAAGAGAATAATATTTTATTATTCTTCTTTCAATATAAACCACTAGTATTTTTATTGAGATAATCTTATTCGAATATTAGTTACAATTAATGTATTTTATCCCTTTTTGCTGCTGTATTTAGTATAGTTCGAACTTGAATTTATCTCCTAAACTTAGGATGCATTGATGAACGAGTTACAAAGTATATGATATTTTATTATTTGAGAGTAGAATAAATGTGCAAAAGTAATTTTTAGTGAGAGAAAAGGGTGTAAGAAGGAATAAAAGAAAAAAGAGTGGGGTCATTCTCTTCTCTGTACATAATGGGAAAGAGACCAAAGAATAAGAAGAAGTTGGAATTGAAAATCCAATTTCAAAAGTGTACAAAATTACATATTAAGGTAACTTTTACTTTACCAAAAAGCTAAAAATAAAAACAAACAGAAGTTGTTGAGAAGTTGTAGAAAATGGCTTTTCCCCAAATACGAGAATGCCTATTAGATTTTGCTTTTTTTTTTTTTTACAGTGAATTTTTTTTTTTTTTTTTTTTTTGGGGGGGGGGGAAGGGAGAAGCAGAAGACAGACAGTTCACATCACAGTAGCACTTTGTTTGTTTGTTTTATTTTATTTTTATTTCATCATTTTCACTTTTGTATCCCACTCACAATGCCCAGATATTTCATGTCAATAATCTTATTATGTTTCTTTAGTGGAATCATATACATATATACTATATATTTATTCTCAATTTCACTTTTCTAATTCTTTTATTTTATAATTGAATGCTTCATACTTTTTCACTTTTTCCTATAATCTTGTTCAATGGTTCAAGTAACAATACATAAATAATTGAGCATTTTAACTATATAATAAAGATGATTTTTAAATTAAAACTTGAGGTGTTTCCTAAATCAAATCTTTCATAAAAAAAATACTCTATTCTCATGAAAAGCGTGGAGAAAATAGAAAATAATAAATTAATATCATGCCTAAACAATTTATTAGTTCTCTTAATTTTTACATAATACACTACTTATTATATATATATATTAAAGTCTATAAGTTTTGTCATATTCAACTCTTTGGTATATCTATTTATTTTTGTATATAAAAGTATAAATTTTGTCCTTGATTTTATGTAAAAACTTTTATCCTTTAGGTTTTAAATTTATTTTTTATTCAAAAAAATTAAATTAAATAATTGTAATAAAGTTTTTGTTATATTATATACACCACTATTTTTATATTTGTATATATTAGTTATAATGAAAAAAAAATTACTATCATGTCTAGTTTAATTTATTATTTTCAAAATATTTTCATTTATTTCTTAATAAAACAAGCTCTAAGCTAATAATATAAAGTTGAACAATTATATAAAATTTAATAGGTAAATCTAAACTTTTCATCTCTGATATACCTTATGGATAACATTAAAAAATATTTTAAAAATATTACCAAGATTCATAGTAACATTTGTTTTTAGTTTAAATATATTATATTAAATTAATAAAGGAAATGATAATAAAAACTCAAAATACAAATAATAGTAAAAAATTTCATTATAACCAATATATAGAAATATAGAAATAGTGGTGTACATAGATATAATAAAAATTTTATTACAATTATTTTAATTAAATTTTTTTGAAGAAAAAATAAATTTAAAATCTAAAGGATAAAAATTTTTACTTATAATAAAGGGAAAATTTTGTACATTTATATGCAAAAATAATTAGATGGACTAAAGAGTTGAGTATGACAAAAATTAGAGACTTTAAAATATATGTATGGATTAAGTGGTGTATTATGTAAAAAGTAAGAGACTAACAAATTATTTATCCTAAAATTCAATAAAGTTAATACAATGGATTAAGGTGTTAGTTGGTAAAACTAAAAATTAAGTATTGAAAAACTATGTAGTGAATATTAAGCATTGAATATTATAAGTGCTGAAATAATTGAGTAACTAGAGTTGTATATTATTAAAATTAAGAATATTATGGAATAAATATTTTTTTGTTATATCTTTTAATTGCAAGTGGTGATATAAATATAATTTGAGAATATATAATTTTTTTATCAAAATTTTGGAGTATTATGATTGACATTGTTTTAACGTAGAATTTTAAGCTAGAAAATTTTAATAATGTTGTCAAACAAGTTGAAAATGTAAGCATTTGATGTATTATATTAAGTGTTGTTTGTGATTATAAAAAAATAAAATCCCTAAATAAATATAAATTAATTTTTCTCCAAAATTGAAACTGCCTCCAACAACTTAAGTAAATCATTTACTAACCCTACGACACTTATGGTTAAAATCTTAGCTGACATGGGAGATTTTAGCTTTTGATGGTCATCACTCTCTTTAAGAAAGACTCATATTTATTAAGCAGGTTAAGATATTGAGCTTTGACAGAAATATTGACTAATTGATGATGGTAACATAATCCAGCATGAGATGAACATGCAATACCTACAAGTAGCTTTCTGCCAACTTAGTATAATATCAATATCAATATGCTTGGTTTCATAAAAATTAAAAAAAAAAAAAAAAAAAAAAAGAAAAGGGCAGAAGTGTTGTTTGAGTATGTGAAATATGAAGATCTTTCAGTATGTAAGGAGTTGTTATAATTCACAAGGAGAAATTTTATAGTGAACCGGATCCATGTGAACCGTTCCACTGAAAAACTGACACATAAGCAATATTAGTATTGGAAAAGTAAAAAATGTTTATGTGTCAATTTCACATTGAAAAGGTCCACATAGACCGGGTCTATTGTATAATTTTTCATTCACAAGTGGAAATATTCAACTTAGGATGAACTAAGCGAAATTGTAGACTACTTTTTCTTTATTGCCAAAGGACGCATGATGTCCTCATAAACACATAGTAACAACTGAAAAATCATTTGCTTTTATTATGTGTTGCGCAATATAATAATAAATGGTGTGGAAATTGATGAATTATAAATCATCCGAGTCTAGATAGTGCACTCTATTTGTGAGCAACAAAGTGTTTCGTCCCCATTCAAATGAGGTTAATCGTGTCAATGATAAACGAGATTCATTGTTAATCGAAGTTTTATCTTAAGAAATACATGGAATTGACACCTGTAATTTTTAACCTCAAAGGTATCATAAATTCCAAAAAACTGTCTGCATTCTCAAGAGACGGGGATTTTAGTCACTTATATACTTATTCAATTTAAATTCATTTTAGGACTTAAAATGATTGGTTCATTTTACATGCATGGTTGTTAATGCAAATATAGTATTTTCATCTTTTTATCCATGGTACAACGATACTATATATCCATAAAAAGATGAAAGAATTCCTAAAAAATAATAAAATTAAATGAACTACAACCTTCGGGAAGGGATAAATTAAAAAAAAAAAAAAATGGACTACATAATTATGATAAATGAATAAATTAAACATGCAAAACGATAAACAATTAATTAGTTTGTCTTTCGTGCATTAGGCAAGGTACTCAAACTATATATAATGCCTGATGTGAACTTTGATCCATATTTACATACATTCACGTATCATTTATCACATATTAGCCTGATAACAAATTCAAACAAGACAACTATGAGATCACGAAGGAATCGGGGTGTGAAACAAGATCAACATTTCTTAGGGCTCATATAGTCGAACGACTATGTTATAGTCTAATACTTATCATCATGAGGCCACATACCTTATGATAGCCGAACAACCTAAAATCAAACAAATGACCCATTCAATACCAATTGTGTCAAAGATAATATAAAAACTATAATTGTGTCTTAACTATCAGCTTAAACTTTTAGATCAAATGGTATCATGACAAATTGGTTATGTACATTACAAAATATCATTTCATTTGATAACAAACACTAAACACAACCAAATAAATGCTATTTTTTAATGTAAAGGTTTTAAAACAACAAAAATTTGACTTGGCTACAATCTGGGGATCAGAATACTCGATTCTTCCATCAAACAGTAACTGGGAAAAGCCGAAAAAACGGGTTTAAAAGACTTCAGGATTCGGCTAAGCAGTGGATTTCTTCGGGTAGCGGTTTGAAAGACTTGATTCAGAACTTTTATACTTCTCTTTTTACTGCTGCAGAGAGTGATTTTGAACCGGTTTTGAACTTGGTCCCTAGGAAGGTCTCTGAAACACAAAGTAAGCTGCTAATACAGTATTTCGAACCAGAAGATGTTAAGGAGGCTGTCTTTGCCATGCATCCGGATAAGGCCCCTGGGCCAGACGGCTTCAACCCAGGCTTTTATCAATTCAATTGGGACATTGTGGGTGAAATAACTTCTTTCTGTCTTGATTATATTCATAATTGTTACTTGCTCGAGGGTCTCAACGATACTAATTTAAAGAGAAAGGGGAAACCAAGTAACACAAAGTATACTAGGGATTTTAACAAAACACAAAGATAACATGAATGTATTCCTAAAACATGCATGGATTCTCTCAAATCAATTAAAAATATTCCTAAAATATTATATTTTTTTATTCCTGAATTACCAAATTGTATAAGGAAATAAGAAATCAAACAGAATCAAATCTATTAAATATCATACATTATGCAATTAGTATTTTAAAGCTTTAATTGCTTCACTACATTGGTGAGATCTTAGTGATACCTTGGTGTAACTTGAGTAAAACTCTTGTATTTTTAGATACATTGTTATGGTATTTTCAAATGTCTAATAGGAATATATATATATTAAAGATATTGAAAGAAAAAATAAAAAAAAAGTGGAGATTTTGAAATATTTTCCAGAGTATATAGTTGGGTTTTGTTGTACATATAAGAAAAAAAATTTTTTATTGATTTAATGGTAGTTGTGATGTTTTTTAAATATAATTGCCGTGATTTAGGATCCGATTGAAAGTTGAAACCATACAAATTGAGGGCATCATCCCAATTGACGCTGTGTCTGTCTATTGGAATACCACTCGATAATTGGCCAGACAAAGAGTTTTGGATTATTTAATTTAATTTAATTTAATGACTGGTTGCTGAAGATTCTTTGGTGACATTATTCGTGGGGGTGGAAATGGTTCTAAAGCATTTATTATTAATCATATAATAAGAGGTTGTCACTTTCTAATTAAAAAAAAAAAAATTCATTTTTGGTGGATGATCGAGTTCAACAATATCATCAATGCAGAAGCAAAAGTTTGATGGAATAATATATTGAAAAATATTACTATCTCTAGAAACAACGTATTCATGAAAAGGAAATAAGATTAAATTAAAGTAATGTTGATAATGTTTGGTTAAATTTCCATTACTTTTCACATTTGTAGTCAAAATTGTTATTGAGTTGGCCTACCAATTACGCGTTATAAGCAATTCCATGATAATAATTTCGTTGGAATTTCGAATTTCATAAAAGTCTTTGTCTAATTGGGAACTATACATTACATTTTTTGCATGAAATTAAATTAGGAATTTTGAGTTTTGTCAATCCATTCAGTTCATCGATCCAAGTCAAGATTCTGTTTGCAATTTTCTCATTTCTTATGTTGAAATATTAGTATTATTTTCAAACCTTTCTTCAATACATTTTTTACCCCTCAACATTTTCGTCAATTGTCACAACAACTTATTATCGCAAATATTTTCTTATCAAAATCAAATATGATGATGATGATAATAAGATATGTTCAAAAATTGACTTATCAAACTCGTCTCCTAATGTGATGAATAATATTACATTACACCATCTAACTATTTATTAATTAATATTAAATTTGTAATAATTATTTTTCACGGTTTGATTAGGCAAAACACATTGTGAGCATCATGAACTTTTACATATTAAATTGACCCATGAACTTTTACAGATTTTGAAATATACATCTTTCTGTTTTTATAATATTAGTCCTATATTTTATATTTTTTCTCGCATGGGCTATAGTATCCTTGAATTAGTACATAACATTATTTTGGAGCAATATAAGATTCCAGAGTGTACTTGAGAGATCTAATTAAATCATGCTTCCTATGCATGAATGTCAAAACTATGAATGTGAATTATACTTCGGATTTAATTTAATATTTTCTCAAAAATTATATATTGCGTCAGTTAATAGATATTACAATTTATGCAACAAAAAAAATGCCGAGTTTGATGCCAATACTATGAAAACAGAGAAATCATATACTCAATGTGTTGAAAAAATTGTTCATAATACTAATTATAAAATCCATAAAAGTTCAAGAGGCTCATAATATATTATACATTATGCCATTTTATTAATTTATCAAGGCATGTATATTATGTTTCAAAAGATATAATTTGATTTCTTTACGAAAAAGAAAAAGAAAAGAAAAGAAAAGAAAAGAGAAAAAAGGATCTCTGTAAATCTATCTTGAACTCCTAATTAATGTAGAGATTTGGCTGGAGATAGGTGAAATCGGAGATACAATAGGACTAGGAGATACTCCAGATCCGGCTTAATTTCATTCATTGTATACCAACTATCTCCCTAATCACGGTTTGGTATACCAACTACCATTTTGCACACTGTAGTACCCCAATATCTAGGTGACCTCCCATTGTGGTACATGTGACCTGTTATTGCAGGTTAATTGTGCCACGTCAGCACTTTGTTGGGCTTAATTTCACTTATGGTATACCAATTATCTCCCTAATCATAGTTTGGTATACCACTTTATACATATTGTTTCATTTTATTTTTATAAAAAAAATAACAAAAATATATAAATCAAAGAAAATAAAAGAAAAAAATTTGAATTATATATTTCTGTTATTTTAAAAAATAAAATAAAATGAAACAATATGTATAAAGTGGGATACCAAATTGTGATTAGGGAGATAGTTGGTATACCATAAGTGAAATTAAGCCCAACAAAGTACTGACGTAGCACATTTAACCTGCAATAACAGGTCACATGTAACACAATGGGAGGTCACCTAGAAGTTGGGGTACTACAGTGTGCAAAACAGTAGTTGGTATACCAAACTGTGATTAGAGAGATAGTTGTTATACCATGAGTGAAATTAATCCCTCCGGATCCTATTTAGTTTATTACCAATTCTTTTTACAGTCACCCAATAAATTTAATCGGTAATTTATTAGCTTAATTTTTAATTAAATATTCAAAAAGCTTTTGTGCAAGTTGTGGGGAAAGCGAAACAGAAAATCTTTGTTTTTTTTTCTTTTCAAATAAATAGTATTTCATTTATACAAGGATGAGTGGATGTAAACCTAATTCCTGTAACTTCATCCAAAATGTGTCATTGTTAGGTACTGAACTGCTTATGTAGCTTGTCATCAAATAACAAAAATACTCACACATACTAGTGGTAAGGAGAAACTCGCCACATAAGCAAGAGAAAATATATAAAATAAATTCAATAAAACATAACATTACTAGTTTCTACATTTTATCAAGACTCCACCATTTTTAAGCGAAGATTCAGCCATAAAAAATCCCACATCCCACACATATCATCATACAGTGTAGTAAATCTGGATAAAACTCCTTGATCTTGTATACAAAAGATAAATTTACATACCTAGGATGTAAAAATCTCAAAAAATTTTTAACTAAGAACTAATGATGTCTAATCCATTGAAAAAACGCTATTATTAGTATTATATTTGTGATTTGCTAAAGTAGATTTATCGCTTAAAAAGCTTATTAACGAGATGAAACGAGAAAAAAGAAAGCTACGGATGTATTTTGAGAGAGAGAAAGAGAGTGTGGTGAAAGTATTTGCATTAGTTGAGCATGAACTCTATTACAAACATCATTAGCTTTGAATTAGGCGTTGTAATTATAGCCAATGTACAGTTAATTAGAAACCTGATTGGGTCAAAATGATTGGTTGTAGACTTTTAATTAGAGTCTACTCACATTAAACAAGAGGGCCTAAAAATACGCACATCTTATATCAATCCCATGATAATTTATAATAATAGGATTAATATGTGATTCTCGTGGACCCAAAAATACGCATAACCTATATCATATAATAATAATAATTATAATAATAATAAAGAGATATAGTCCAATCATTTCTTCTAGGCTTAAATTTCGCTATGCTATTAATTAAATAAACAAAATTAGAATACGTATAATTCTGATTTATATTTATATTTCAACATATATATAGGAGTAAGTTGACTGTTGACTATTTTGCAATTTTTTCTAAATCTACCTTCAATTTAGATGGCTTTCTAGGATATAAAGGATTTGTTGTTAAAATTTAGATAAATTAATTTATTAGTCATTTGTTAAAATTTACTCTATATATATATTACTTAATCTATATATATTTTTTAAAATTTCTAAGTTTTGTCATATTCAACTATTTAGTCCATATATTTATTTTTGCATATAAAAGTACAAATTTATCCTTCATTATAAGTAAAATTGTTTATCCTTTAGGTTTTAAACTTAATTTTTCATCAAAAAAAATTTTAATGAAAATAATTATAATAAAATTTTTGTTATATTTATATACACCACTATTTCTATATTTGTATATATTAGTGACAATGAAAAAATTTTACTATCATACACATGTGACTCTTATCCCGAAGGTACAATCTATGAGTTCGATGAAAGATCTTAAGATCTATTAGCCTTTATAATCTCTTATATAGAATTATTTCAAAAGTGCTGACAAATTGGTTGAAATTGTTTCTTCCCTCGATTATTCATCCGACTCAAAGTGTGGTTATCTCAGGTCGTCTGATAACGAATAATGCACTTGTTGCTTTTTAAGTCTTGCATTCTATGAAAATAGGCTAAAAAGGAAGAAATGGTCTTTTCCTCTGAAACTCGATAGGAGTAAGGCTTACAACCACATTGAATGAATTTTTTGAATACTATTATGGTTAAGACGGGTTTTCCAGCTCACTTTAGTTCGTTTGTTATGACTTCTGTTTGTTTTGTATCATATTCATATTTAATCAATGGAATTCCAAATGGGTTTGTAAAACCTAATTGAGGTCTCAAACAAGGGGATCCAATTTCTCCTTATTTATTCCCCATTTTTGCTGAAGGTTTATCAGCTTTGATCCGGAATGCGGAAGAGTTTGATCCATTACATTGTATTAATGTGTGTCATAATAGTTCTGACTATTACTCAACTATTTTTCAGAGATGTCATTTTTTGGTGCAACTTCTGGTCAGAGTAATACGGTTATGCAACTTTTGCATACTTATGAGTTAGCTTCGGGGCATGTAGTAAACTATGATAAATCATAGATATCTTTCAGTAGAAATGTTCCAAGAGAAAGAGGAAAGATTTAATTATTGAAAACCTATAGGTTAAGAAAATTGGTCATCTTCCTAAAAAATTTTAGTCTTCCCACTCTTCTTGGTCGGTCAAAAAAAGTAGTTTTTCAATTCCTGAAAGATAGGTTGTGCAAGAGGATATCATATTGGGGTGAGAAGTTATCATCAAAAGGGGGTAATTAGAAAATTCTCATTAAATCTATAACACATGTTATTCTGTCATATGTGATTAGTTGTTTCCTTCTCCCCTTTGCTTTTTTTGAGGAGCTTCAAAGAATGACAAGTCGATTTTAGTAAGCAAAAGATAGCGAGTCTAAATGTTTGCACTAGCTATCGTGGGATGTATTGTGCCAAGCTAAAACCGAAGGAGGGCTTGGTTTTCGCTTGTTGCTATCTTTTAATAAAAGTCTTCTTGCGAAGCAAATTTGGCGTATGCTAACTCGTCCAAATAGTCTCTATAGCAGAATCTTCTGGCTAAATACTTTCCTTCGGGTAATCTCCTCCAGGCTAGAGTTGGTTATGACTTAAGTTATATCTAGCAGAGTTTAGTGTCTAGTATCCTTATTACCAAAGAAGGCATTTGTTGGTAGGTTGGGAACGATGGGCTGATTGACATTTGAAATGATAATTAGGTTCCTGAGCTGAACTTCAAAAGGCTTCTTATGCTGAATAATTGGCTTCCATCTAAACTACTTAGTTGATTCATTCGAGACAATGTTGTTGGCTGGAACATTCCTCTTCTGCGTCTTGCTTTTCTCTATGAAGAGGCAGGGGAAATGTCTAGAATTTCTATTAGTTTTTGTCTCCCCTTGATAAAATTCACTGGAATGGCATAAGAGATGGCATCTATTTGGTTAATGTGTTTGGCTCAAAAAAGTGTGTTGAAAAAACTTAGAGTTGCAGAGAAGTCAAGAACTGTTATCATATGTGATAATAGCTCCACCATACAGCTGTCCAATCTTCCATGGAAAGCGTAAGCATATAGATGTGAAATTTCATTTTTCTTAGAGACTTGGTGAATGATGGGGTGGTCAAGCTAAGCTACTTCACCTCTGAGAATCAAATTGCATATATCATGACAAAACCATTAAAGCTGGAGCAATTCGAGAGGCTTCGTAACATGTTTAGAGTGATTGATGTTGGTGAAATAAGCTAAATTCAGACGAATTAGCTTACGGGAGGGATTATTGGTTATTTACTTTGGATAAAATTGTCTTTATGAGTTGTTATTTGTTAGTTAATAAAGTCATGGTCTGTAGGAAGTTCTATTCTTTAGGAAGGATACAATTTGTTTCTTTGAAAATTCCTTCACCATGTTTTTAGCTAGTAGTGCGTGGGTCAGTTATTTCTTTGGTTCTGTAAGTCCATTTATAGTCCTTTCTTCCTAATGAATAAGATGATCCCCTTGCAGCTATAAAGTTTGTGTGCCTTATATTGCCACCATGTTTCTTTTAATTTTGCTGCAAATGAGTTAGCCAAATTAGCTTTAGATCTATCATTTCCTTTAATCTTCTTAAAAGATGCCACATCTTCTATTTGTCCTTAGATTGTTTTGGATTTTTTTTTTTTCTTTAATGAAAGTTGCATGGATTAAAAAAAAAAAAAAAAAAACTTTTACTACTATTTTTTTCAAATTTTTATTATCGTTTTCTTTATTGATTTAATAAAATATATTTAAACTTAAAAGTAAATATTATCATAAATCTTGATAATATTTTAAAATTATTATTTTAATGTTATCCATAAAATATATTAGACATAAAAAGTTTAGATTTACATATTGATTTTTATATAATTTTAGAACTTTAAAATATTAGCTCAAAGCTTATTTATTGAGAAAATAAATGAAAACATATTTCATAAAATTTAAAATTAGCATTAGAACTATATAAATTATAAACCTTAACTTTTCATCTCTAATATTTCTTATGGATACCATTAAAAAAAATTTAAATTATCTATTTTTAGTTTAAATATATTTTGTTAAATTAATAAAGAAAATGGTAATAAAAATTTAGAAAATAAATAATAGTGAAAATTTTCATCTTAACTAATATATACAAATATAGAAATAGCGGGGCATATAAATATAACAAAAACTTTATTACAATTATTTTAATTAAACTATTTTGAAGAAAAAGTAAATTTAAAATCTAAATGATAAAAGTTTTCACTTATAATTACGGATAAGTTTATATTTTTATGTGTAAAAATAAATAGAAAGATTAAAAAGTTGAATACGATAAAACTTAAAGATTAAAGAGTTGAATAATGTAATATATAGAATAATAAATTGTTTACCCCTCTGGAATCCAAAGTAAGGGAATATAAATTAATTAAGATTCTGAAAATAATATTATATTTTTTGTTTGCATGTTAATAGGGATGATGAATTGAAAAAAATGTTTGAAGGACAAAATAAACAGGGAAATAGCTGTTTTCCTAATTCCCGAAAGACTGAAATTGTTGTTTGGTTATCTGAATTGAGAGGGTTTTGTTTTGTTTCGTTAGCAATGATGGAAGGGAATTAATTATAATGCTGAAAAGGGAATCATATACTTTAAAGGTGAATTATTAGAAATGGAAAATTCTACCCAAAAAAACAATTAGAAATGAAAAAACAAAACAGCAGTGGCAGATTAATAATAATAGTATTTCCCAAAAAAAAAAAAAAAATCCAGAATCCTATTCTCGACAGAGATAGAGAGGGAGGATTGGTTTTCTAAATGACTAAACTAAACTGCCCAATTTTTTTTAATGAGTATCATAATTGGTCGTATAATTAAGTCTTTAATAAATTGACTAGATAATTATAATTCTAAAAACACGCATGTTATAGAGTTATATCTGAATTATATTTTCGACTAGTCTAATGTGTATTCAAAACTTGTGTCGTGCAAAAAATTAACAGAAACTATAGTCTAAGCCAGAGGGGTAATAAGCTATGACAAGTAGGGTCAAAACAAAAATGCAAAATTGATGAGAAATTGAAGGTAGCAAAGGGTGGGTATTGATGATATGTAAAGGAAATGAAAGAGTAAGCATGGGAAAGGAAATGTATGTTGTTGGGTTTCAACTTATTCATTCAAAACTCAACCAACAAACAAACAAATCAAAACAAACGCGCCCCCTCACATATCTCTGACCCCGATAGTTTAGTCACAATTTCTGCATGTCTACGTCGTTGCTTACCGCGTCCCATACTCTCTCTCTCATTTAATGCTTCTTCTTTTTTTTTCTTAAATTAATTATTCTAGAAAAAATAAAGTATCCTAAGCTCAGCTTTTCCTCTCTCTTGTATTTTTAGTACTAAACAGCATTATTCACTTCCCTTTTTTTAGTATATTTATTATTTTTTGTATACATATAAAAACCCGCCTCCCCCCATCTTCTTCTTTTTCTATAACAAACAAACAAAAAGATCATTGATCGCTCGGTGTCTGTTTGTGTGGCTTACCACTCCTCCTCCTCCTCCTCCTCCTCATCAACCTCTTTTCAACACTGATTTCTGGTTTCTCCCATTTCAAGGACGATCCGTTTCTTCTTTTTTGTTTCAGTTCAATTTTGGTTATGGCTGTGCAAGCGCAACCGCACTTTCCGTTCTACGGATCTCAGGATTGGATGGATATTAATGCTAACGCCTGTGGTGCCGGATTTAATCAATTCTATTCTTCTTCCTATTTACAACAACAGCAATGCAATTCCCAGCCCTATGATTCTTCTTCTGCTCCCAAAATCGCCAATCTTTCGTCCCTACCTCATCTTCAATCCATGGCTGCGTATGAGGACAAGCAAAGGCAAGAGCTCGATCACTATATCAGACTACAGGTCAGGATTATTTCTATTCATGATTTCAAATATTCTATCTCCTTGTTGTTTTCGTTCGGTTCGATTTCATAATTTATTAACTGATTTCGATTTCCGGCTTTTTTTTTTCTTTTTGTGAACAGAATGACAGATTGAGATTGTTAATGCAAGAACAAAGGAAGCAACAGATTGCATTACTGATGAAGAAAATAGAATCGAAGGCGATGCCTGTGTTGAGGAAAAAAGATGAGGAAATAGCACTAGCGGCAAAAAGGACAATGGAGCTTCAGGATTTTTTGAAAAGATTAGAGATGGAAAATCAGGCCTGGCAGAGGGCGGCACAGGAAAATGAAGCGATGGTGGTTTCACTCAGCAATACAATTGAACAGATGAGGGAAAAAGCTGCAACATGCTGCTTCGATAATGGAGCAGAGGATGCGGAGTCATGCTGTGATGTGATAATGAACAGAGAAGAGGAAGAAGATGAAACAGAGCAGCAGCGAAACAGAGCAGTAGGTATGGTAGATGATAATAATTTGACACAAGAAAGGAAGAAGAAGAAGATGATGATGATATGCAAAGGCTGCAACTCTAGGAATTCGTGTATATTGTTTCTTCCTTGTAGGCACCTTTGCTCATGCAAAGCTTGTGAAGCTTTTCTTGATTCTTGCCCTGTTTGTCTAACGGGAAAGAAGGCTAGCATTGAGGCTTTAATAGTTTAGATTTTCTAGGCCCAGGCCAACAATTTTCCGGGAAAAGTGAAAAAGGAATAGAAAAAACCAGAAAAGGGCAACAAAATCAGAAACCCCCAAATTCAATACCCTTGCATGCAGGCATTGGCAATTGGTCAGTAGATTTTAGTTTTATTATTATTAATTTAATTAACTATGAATTTGTTTGTCGCCTTTTTGGTAGCCTTTAACCTCTTCTGTATTTAGAAATTAAAAAAAAGTTGTACTTGAAAAAAAACCACGCAAGTAAATGAATGAATCATATAAATCGAAGATAGTTGGAGAAGAAAAAAGAGATAAAATGGCATCTTTTCCATTAATTGTTCAATGTGTTTAATAGCCTTTTATTTGGTATGGTGTGTAGATTTGATACTTTTGTGATTACAAATTGTGGGCAGTGCACTCCATAATATTAACAGTGACAGGAGAGATTGAAAGCTATTGTCAGATTCAAAAACCTGTCTTTGTTCACACCCTATTTACATAATTTAAAAAATGAATAGAATAATTAATAATGAAAAAAAGTGGTAGTATTCTGGTCCAGGCTAGAGAGTTGTAAGATGGCTGGCAAAATTATTTATTTAGATAAATAAATAATAAAAAGTCTGAAAGGGAAAGGAAAGAAGAGGATGCTGCCAAGTTAAGTTTAAACAGAAACTGTGCAACTTCAGGATGGGACAGACACACACACACACACATACACAATTGTATGCTCTTTTTAAAACCATATTCGCTTCTTTTAGGTGTTTACGTAATTAAGTTTGCTTCAATTTGGGCAAAAAGATTAACTTGTCCTGTCTGGCTTTATAGTTCAACTCTCTAGGATGCTACCATTAAATGACCATCCCAATCAATCTCGGATTACTTACTCTACTGCTCTTCTGACCCCCCCTTATTTTAGCTTCTAAATGTTTAAATTAAGTTTTCAACAGTGCTATCTATTATATCTAATTTTTGGCCAAAATGATTTTAAACATTCAAACTGTTTGAACCAGTTAAACTGATCTAATACGATTTTAATAACACTAATTTCCAGTTTTTGTTTATAGGTTACATTTCTAATAAGAAATCTACTTAAAAAGTTCCTTAATTTCATTCACTTTTATTTAAATGAAGAACTTGGCATCCAAAGAATCACAATCTTTTTAACTTTTGTTGATTAAATATTTGATCATCTATTTTTTTAACATACTGAATTCTTTTGTAATTTGGGGGGTTTCTTTTGCTTAATTATGAAATTGGTGCAGTTCAAAGGGCAATTGAGATTAAATTTTCAGTATAAAATCGAGATATCTTCACCTGTCATAGATTGTAATGGATGCATCTTTAAGAATTTTTGCTTGTAAGAATTCTTCTTCATTTTATACTTCTTTTCGCCTTTATGAGATTTTTATTTCTTTCGTAAAATAAAATTTAGTTCATCAATAATCATGATTAACACTATATATGAAGTGATTATCTCTTTGAGAAATCGAACTCTTTTTTGCATTTTAATCGACTAAGAAAATTGGAGATTGAAATCCCTCTTTTAATTTTCACACCCATGAACCAAAATGAAAAGATCGGGTTAGAGAGGGGAGATTAACAAGAGAGAAGACATCATATAAAAGAAATTATATATGTTTTGAATTTTTATAATTAATAAAAATAAATAAAATTTAGACGGAAATATCTTTTACCACGTCATCAGCTTGATCGATACGAGCCACTTTTCTTTCTTTTTTATTTTTATTTATTTTTTTCTTTTTGGGCAATGACACATCCTCGGTCCTTTTTCTTGCATGAAAACAAACTCTTAGAAAACCCTTTTTCAAATTGTTGAAATCACATATTTTTTTTTTTTATATATATTTTTCCCCATATTAATTTAAAAAATTAGAGCCTTGAACACAAACAAATAGAAATATTAAAAATGCATTAAGAATTACGAAGAAGAGATACAATAACGAGAGATTATTAAATACTTTTGGCACAACATATCATTTGTGCGCTACATCGATGAAATCATGTCACATAATACATAGAGTCTACGGTTTATAAATTAGCATTTAGAATTGGAAAAACTTCAAACACCACCCTTGTGGTTCCACCCTTTAACAAATCAAAGATTGTGTTTTATTTTTATAAAAAAATAGAACTTGTGGTTCCAAAAATTAGCAGAAAAAGGAACACTAACATTTTTTATTCAAAAATGATGACGTGACATACGTCATTTTTGTCCATTAAGTATTCCAATACTTAACCCATATTATTTAAGAATTTTATATAAAGGTTTGAATATTTTTCATATATTTTCTTGTTTTTTTTATATATATATTTTTTAAAAAATTTATAATTATTATTTAATTATAAAATATTTGCAATTCTCGAAAAATTTCAAAATTTATTGCAAAGGTCTATTATAATGTTATTAACCAACTCGAAAATTTTCAGTTCAAAATGGATAAAAATGCCTTTTTATTTGTCATGATTCAATACTAGTTATCATTTTTTACTAACTTTTCAAACCACAAATCATTTTTTTTTTTGACAAAAATAAAACATAATCCTTGATTTGTTAAATAGTTGAACCACATGGGTGGTTTTTGAAGTTTTACTTTTAAAATTTATATTTTAGAGTCTAGAGTTTTTATTTTGGGGCTAAAATTTCTAACCATTAATTAATTAATTAATTATGCATCATCATTTTTCTGTTAATTAAAATTTGAATTGGTATGATTTTATTAACTTAGCATAGCACACGATGATGTGATGTGCCAGACATACCATAAAATTTGACACAATGAATAGAGTAGAAAACTATAAGCACATATGGAACACTAACACCCGCAAGGTCACGAGAGTCTGGGACTCAACAAAATTAGTAAAATTGTGAGCACCAAACTCAGCTCATTGCCAGCAGAACAGAGAGATGCACTAGTCAGCTAAATTAATTAGAAGTTATTTACAATCAGAAACAATCCTACCCGAAGCGTAAGAAAAGATACAAGAGCCATTAATAAGGTGCACTACAAACTAATTATAAACCATGATAAGTTAAGCCTCGATAAAGCTTCTCGAATAGAAAGTTCTTTAGCATAAGAGAATTAATTTGCCTAACAATAAACCCAAAACCCAATTATATCTGGTTAATCCAAATACAATAAAATCTCGATACATGAATATTCAATAAATTAATAATTACGACTAAATAATAATTATTTCCGGTTCCGAATTGGTCTAATGCAATAAGATATAAATTTTAAAAGATTCATTCTTAAGTTCCAATAGATATTTAAAGTAATTATTTATTAATTACATATGCAAATTTTATATATAATGTATAATACTTCAAATATTTTATGCTTTACTAAAATATGCAAATAAAGTCAATTGTTTATTTTTTGCATTTAAATTAAATTAAATTTTATTTTTAACTTTTTTGCTGTTAAAGCTAGATGATTGGGAAAATTATGATTTCCATTGAATTGTGAATAAGAGATACAAGGAGTATATATAGGCAAACCCTTACACTTAGTATGGCTAGGGTTACAAGGAAAAATAAAAATACATTTTATTTACAATTACAATTATATCCCTTTACACCCCCCGTCAAGCCGATGGGTATCCTCAATGTGAAGACGAGAGCGAAGAGAGATGACCTTGGAGATACCAAGAGGCTTGGTGAATATGTCGGCGAGTTGCTCACTTGACTGTAAAAATTGAATATGTAGAACCCCAGAAGCAACCAGTTCACGCACAAAGTGATAGTCAAGAGCAATATGTTTGGTGCGAGCATGAAAAACAGGATTTTTACTTAGATAAATAGCACCAATATTGTCACACCATAAGGTGATTTTGCCACGAAGAGAGACACCAATGTCATGAAGGAGGGAATTGAGCCAAATTACCTCAGCTGCAACATTAGCAAGAGCTTTATATTCGCTCTCCGTACTCGATCATGCAATAGTAGGCTGTTTGCGTGCAGACCAAGGAATCAGGCTATTTCCCAAAAAAATGCAATACCCACCAGTTGAACGCCTATCATCAGGACAGCCCCCCCAATCAGCATCGGAAAAGGCATGTAATTGAAGTGAAGAAGAGTTGGAGAGAAGTAAACCATGATGAATAGTGCCCTTAAGATAACGCAAAAGCCGTTTAACACCATCCAGTGAACATCTATGGGTTGATGCATGAATTGACAGAGTTTGTTGACAGCAAAGGCAATGTCAGGCCGAGTCAGCGTGAGATATTATAGAGCCCCAATAGTTCGACGATACTCTTCACCAGATGAAAGAATTATGCCCATAGATTTGGATAGATTCGGAGTAGAAGCCATAGGAGTGAGACACGGCTTGCAATCAAACATAGAGGTGCGGCATAAAATGTCTTCAATGTACTTTGATTGACGGAGAACAATCCCAGTAGGAGTATGATCAACTTCGATGCCAAGAAAATATGTGACTCTGCCCAAATCCCGAATAGGGAATTCTTGTTCCAATAGACAAATGGTTTACTGAATGGTAGGCAGAGAAGATCCTGTGATCAAAATGTCATCCACATAACACAAAATATAAGTGGAAGTATCACCAGTGATGCGGACAAATAAGGAATGATCAGCCTGAGATTTCCGAAAACCACACAGAGCAACAAAATTGCACAACCAAGTGAACCACTCCCGAGGTGCCTGTTTCAAGCCATACAGAGATTTTCTGAGAAGACACATATGATCAGGGCAGCTAGCATCAAGGAATCCCGGCGGTTGCTTCATATAAATAGTTTCAGAAAGGTTGCCATGAAGAAAGGCATTGCTGACATCGAGTTGGTGAACAGGCCAGCTATGAATAGAGGCAAGAGCCAGGATGGTGCGAATGGTGGTGGCCTTAATAACCGGGCTGAAGGTCTCTTTGTAGTCTATGCCGGCTTGTTGTGTAAATCCCCGTGTAACAAGTCGAGCTTTATACCTGTCTATGGTGCCATCAGTCTTCCTTTTGATCCTGTACAACCACTTATAATCAATAATGTTAGTATTCGGAGGATGGGGAACCAATTCCCACGTGTTAGC
This sequence comes from Euphorbia tirucalli, assembly GCA_039660915.1. Taxonomy (NCBI): domain Eukaryota; kingdom Viridiplantae; phylum Streptophyta; class Magnoliopsida; order Malpighiales; family Euphorbiaceae; genus Euphorbia; species Euphorbia tirucalli. The sequence goes on from CM077639.1 coordinate 24,419,860, forward strand.
AAGAGTGAGAGCCTTAAATTCTTGGGTCATAGCATCACGCCACACAGGGTACTTCCGGGCTTGGGAGTAAGTAGAGGGTTCGGTTAATGTGTGATCAAGGTCAGTTTTAGAGGAGTGGAGGGCATAACGGGCTGGTTTGTGTCGGACATGTGCTGGGTGAAGTGTCATACGTGGAGGAGGTGGCGGGTTGGGAGGGCTGAGTTCAGTAGCCAGGGAAGGAGGTGGCGTCGGAGGTGTAGGATGCGGTGGCGGGGAAATGGGGGGACTGGGCTGTGACGTTGGTGAAGGAGAGAGCAGATGCAAAGAGAAGTCTTGCTGTCGGTTAATGGGATCGGGAACAGGTATGTGCAGTACCCCATCAGCAGAGGAAGGCGAAGTGGAGGCGGACACATTGCTGGGCTGAGACACGGAGAAAGGAAAATTATGCTCATTAAATTTAACATGCTTAGCAATATAACTTCTGTCATTTTCAGGGCTGTAGCATAAAAAACCAGAGTGAAACCGAGATTTGCCAAGGAAAACACAAGTGTGACTACGAAACTGAAATTTATTTGCATTATATGGCCGTAAAAGAGGAAAAATTTCACACCCAAAAATTGTAAGGTCAATATACGGAGGTGAAGTGTGAAAGAGATGAAAGTAAGGGGAGTCATTGTGCAAAGTGGGAGACGGTAAAAAATTAATTTAATCAACACTGTGATTAACGGCATAGTTCCAAAAACGAAGGGGAATTTTGGCATGGGCAAGTAAGGTGAGAGTGGTGTCTATTATATGCCGAATCTTGCATTTCGAAATACCATTCTGTTCATGTGTATGGGGGCATGCAAAAAAATGTGTGATGCCCGTTGTTTTGAAATAAGGATCAAGTTTGAGAAATTCACCTCCAGAATCAGAGTGAAAACACTTAATGTCACCATTGAATTGTTTCTTAATCATGGCATAAAATTCAAGAAAAGTCTTATAGACATCACTTTTAAATTTGAGGCAATAAACCCATGTAAAACAAGTACATTCATCAATGAAGAGAACAAAATATTTATGATTTAAATAAGAAGTAACAGGGGCAGGGCCCCAAACATCAGAATGAATAACTTCAAACGGAACAGAACTTGGTCTAAAAATTGGTTTTAAATTACTCCTAGTCAGTTTCCCCATTTGACAAGCAGTGCAAAAATTATTAGAATGACAAAATTTAATATTGCTAGAATGTAAAATTTACGATGTTACTCGCTTATTAGAGTGTCCCAGCCGAGCATGCCACATGTCAAAAGAGACAGATTCGCCAACCAACGCCTCCTTCAGTTCTGGTGGTATCACATACAAGCCATGATCACTCTGACCGCTCAGCAAAATTCTCTTTGTTACCTGGTCCTTCACAAGAAAATGAGATGGCCAAAATTCAAAGAAACAACGATTATCAGTGGTAAATTTTGCACAGATAAAAGAGACTTGGTAATTTTGAGAACAAAGAGAACATCATTAAGTTTGAAAGAGGCATAAGAAGAAGTACCAGTGTGGCTTATAGGAAGACCCTGACTATTGCCAACCCGAATATTATCATTACCCATGTAAGGTTGCATGTGAGGAAGGTGATGAGGATCAGCAGTCATGTGATGTGTGGCACCGGTAGCATGAGGCGGCATGGGCGAAAAATAAGTTTGGGGCTGATGGTGCTGCTGTCCGTTCGGTCCCCAAGCAAGGTTGGCCTGCCGAAAATTCTGTTGTCCAGGGGTGGGGTTCCAAGGCTGAAAGTTGGGGTTTGGTGTTACTCTTCGACACTTATCAGCCGTGTGATTATTATAGCCACAGATTTGACAAGGTGCTTTAGATTTCCTGCAGAATTGATTAGGTTGCTGCTGTTGGGGTGCAGTGTGCATCATAAAATTTGGGTTTCCTCTAAAATTGGGGTTCGGTTTTTGAGCAATAAGAGCCACAGGAGGAGGATTATCTTGAAACCTTTTTAGTAGAATCTCATGTGATGTTAAATGTCCAAACAAGGTGTAATAATCTGCAGGGGGTTCCATGACACACAGAGTAGCAATAATGGATTGAAATTCATTACCAAGGGTTTTGAAGACAATAGCATTGAACTGTGCGTTGGTTAAGGGAGCGTTGGCAGCAGTGAGTTCATCAGCAAGGGCTTTACATCGTTGCAAATAATCCGCAACACCAGCATCAGTCTTTCTCAGTTCTTGCAGTTGCATATGTATCTGAAGTTGTCTGTTTTGTGACACAGACCTATAAGCCTTTGATAAGGCTTGCCAAACATCATAACTTGATGTAATACCCACCATAGAACGGAATACAGAAGGACATAAGGATGAAAAAATTCCAAGACAAGAGCATTTGGTCCTTTGCAAACCAGGCCGTATAGGCTGGGTTATCGACTTACACATTAGGGTCAGTTGGTGAAGAAATTTTCTTTGGTGGAGCTAAGGAGGTGCCATCAATATGACCAACGAGATTGTGGCAGTGAAGGATAGGGGTAAACTGGGTTTTCCAGACTAGATAATTTGAGTGATCTAATTTATTGGAGAAGATATGATTTGAGGTGATGGGAAGAGGATTTGGAGGGGGGTTGGTTTCGGCCATGATTGTGGAATTAGGGTTGATGAGAATGGAGGAGGCGGTTTGAGTGGAGGAAGAAGAAGATGCCGATGGAAGAGAGGAGTTAGGGCTAGGGTTTGAGATGGAGGAGGCGGATGAAGAAGTGTGGCTGTTAGGGTTGGATTCGGTTTCTGAATCAGACTTGGAGCTAGAAGACATAAAGCTCTGATACCATGTTAAAGCTAGATGATTGGGAAAATTATGATTTCCATTGAATTGTGAATAAGAGATATAAGGAGTATATATAGGCAAACCCTTACACTTAGTATGGCTAGGGTTACAAGGAAAAATAAAAATACATTTTATTTACAATTACAATTATATCCCTTCACATTTGCAAGGCAAGACTATATTCGGTATATTATTCTCATGTTATAATAAATATATAATTTTTCATTCTATTTACAGCTAGAAAAGCAACTTTTAAAAAAACATGTAGTAAAACACTAGAATCATATGGACAACTGACATACATATTACTTTTCAAATAATTTATTCATCCGTATTTGGCAAAAAAAGAAAAAAAAAAACATGTATAATTATAAAGAATTTTATAAATTAATAAATATTAATTTATCAATAAATTAATAAAATATTTATTTATCCATACATTGATCATCTTTATAAATATTTTACTGCTCTAACTTAGATTTTACGGTTTTTTTATGAAAAAAGAAAATCCATGGTCAAAACTTGAAAAAAAATAAAAATGAGGCATAAAGCTCAATTGGCTCCTCAAACTATGCCTCAAAAGTTAATTTAGTCCTATAATTCTCAAAATCACCAATTTAATCACTCATATATTCAGTTTTAAGAAAAACGCTCCCCGTTATGGATCTTATCCAAATATTACAAGCTACACATTTTATTGAAGCGTTAGCTCTATCCACAAGTCATAGAATCTTTTACTCATGTTAACAATGTTCCAAATTCAAGGCAAAGTTTCATTTCCACAGTTTTCATACTTGATTTTCTCTTCATATTCATTCTTCACTCCACCTCTGTTTTGCATGGGAGATGAAATTGACAAAGGCATTTATGGGTTTGAGATTCGTAAATGATCCCCGATGATTAAATAAAATAATTATCTTAGAATTATGTGAAATAGAAGGATGTGAGATTTCTAAGGTTTATAGAGCTATTCGAGACTTGATTTTTTCTCTCTAACTTACGGGATAAATTTTTCCGTTGCATCATTTTTGTTGATTTTATTAATGATCCTTATGTGCGTGATATTAACGTACTGATGCCATCCATTACAATGAATATTTTGCTCAAAATTAAACAGATGATAGTCCGAATTAATGATTTTGAAAGGTGAGGGATTAAATTGGCTATTAAACAATAATTCACAGGGCAAATTGGTCTTAATGGCTACAAATAGATGAGGAAGGAATGAGGAAGAGTAGAAAGGGGCAAATAAGGGGAAAAAAAAAGTGACCTCGTACAGTGGGCCCTCCAAATAGGCCGGCAGATTCCCGGAGGCCGTACAGTTAATTTATGTGATCCAACGTGTGTATGTGAACTTGACAGTGTTTGGTTTGTTTGTTGTTTGATTCCTATTTATCCTTCTTTTTTACTCTTTTATTATTCCCTTTTACCAACACGGGAATCTTGGCGGAGTTGTTGACTTTGACATTCACATCTTCATCTTCACACGCACCCCCCCTTACCTTACTTCACGTTTTCAAATTATAATTTTCTTCCGTCAAAAACAATTAAAATTAAAATCATCTATCCCTACCTACCAGAAAATTGAAAAACTCATTTGATTTTTATTAAATTAAACAAAATAATATTATCGAGTTGCTCATCTATCTACTTTCATACTGATGGTAACTGGTTAGTCATCTCTCTCCAAATATTAAAAAAAAAAAAAGATTTAAATTTTGTTGAGATAAAAAGTAAATTAATTAAATTTATGATTTTGACTGTTCGGAATGAAACACTCAATTATTGATGTATTCAACCCGAATATGAGAAGATATCACAATCGTACAATATATATTTTTATTAATGAAAATATTTTTGACGTAAAAATTAGTCAATTGAAATGCTAGTTTCATGTATAAAAAAAAAAAAAAAAAGAGAAAAAAGGGCCGGCAGCCCAACAAATGTAATGGTTAACAAAGAAGGCTCGGCCCATTTTCCAACAATAATTGAAGTTTCTAAGAAGATATTTGTGGATTTGAGCCACACCACTTCTTGGGGAAATTACCCCATTTGTCCATAATTTTGTAATAATATTTATTCTAGCACCCCCTATTTTTTGTATTTAACTCATATATATATTAATCTTCTTTTTAACCCAATAATACACCTGTCATCACCAGATTATATATATATTTTAATATTTATAAATTATTTACATTATTTTGTATTATAGGATAATTAACCCCCATCCCTTATCCCTATCTTATCGGTGACTGCCAAAGCTTTTCCCTATTCCATCATTTCTTTCGCCGTCTCTCCTCTCCTTCTTCCAGATCACCGTCGTTCCCTTGCTTCTCTTCTTCACTTATTAACGCCGGCGGCTCAAGCTCTACTCGGCCGGAAAAGGTATCCCGATCACCGCCTCTCCTCTCCTTCTTCCAGATCACCGTCGTTCCCTTGCTTCTCTTCTTCACTTATTTACGCCGGCGGCTCAAGCTCTACTCGGCCGGAAAAGGTTTGAATCGGCCTGATTTCCAACACCAGCTCCCTTCCTTCAAGCATTCTCACCCTTTCCAGTGACTTAGGCGATTATCCGCAGCCCTACACCGATCTGACCTCTGTCCGATTCCAATATCTCACTGCCATCTAACGGTCTCCTTTCCGCAATAGCCATCATCTCCTTTCTCAACAGATCTAGAGAGGCTAGATCGAGTTCTACCATCGGAGGCTCACTAGGATCTGTGGTGACTGAACACCGTTGACGGTGGACTTGAAGGTACCCTTTAACCGGTGATACTTTTGCTTTTGGCTGTTGTATTAAGAGATTATCATGAACATTTAGCTTATCATGAACATTTAAGAGGATTAAGAGATTATCATGAACATTTAGCTTTCAACATCACATATATCTAATTTCCCTGATATCTCAGTAGTAAGAGCTCCATCTTTCCATTGAGTTTTCAATGTCCTGGCGGCACATACACACAGAAGCACGCACAAACATAGATATAGACATGTAGCTTGGGGGAACTAGTTGATTGAAGTTCTATATTCAACTGTTGATCTTGAGTTTCTAATGCAGGTTTTGACTGAAGGTAATTGAAGCCATTGATTCTTGTTAATGCTAAAACAGGGAAGTGTGTTGCGGCAATTTTTTTTTTTCTCGGCATGAACTCTTCCTATGTTGGTTCCTTTTTATTGGATTTCAGAAATCCACTTCATGTTCTTTTATACTTTTTCCTTCCATGGTCTTTTCGTCATTCAGTTATGTAATTGGGTTGTGTTTTTGTATGGTGTTAAATGGTTTGGTATATCTATTGTATTTTTAAGTTGGAAGGAATGGGAATGAATACCATTCTGATCAGCTCATTTGATGTGGATTTTTTTTCAACACAGAGTTATTTGAATGAACCAGAAATTCAAGGTAAAGCAATTTATTCAATACAAACTTATAAATCGAATTTCATCCAACACAAGACCTAGAAATTGTGTTATAGAAATCCTAAAATTCTATAACCTCCATAGGTTTTCATTTTTTTATGGAAATTTGTCATACTATAATTTTTTTTATGGAAATTTGTTATACTATTATTTTTTTTTCTGTGTAATCCATCTAAATATTTGGAACCATTTTTTTCAGTGATGGCAAGGACAAGAAGCTCTTTGGGTGTGGGTTCTCCTAGAACATCAAAGAATTCCATTGGTAGTGTCAAAAGCGTTAAGACACATCGTTCCCTTAAATCCAATGGCATGTCTAGTCGTAATATGAAGGCACAACGGGGTAAGAGTAAACTTGGCGGAATTAAAAATTGAAAACTTACTCTTTGTAGGAAGAGAAGGATCGATCCTGATTTTGGAGCTAATAATGAGCAACCTAAGGTTTGTATTTCAAATCAACTTAGCTGTATGTTTTCTTATATATTTATGCTATGTTGATATGTTTTTGTATAAAACAACAGTGTATCTGTGTATAACTTGATAGTATATTGGTGTAGTATCAGTAAATAGTATATTAACCGAATATGTAAAATATATTCATATTTTGAAGATGATAATGACCAACCTAGGGTTTGTATTTCAAATGACCTTAGCTATATGTTTTTTATATATATTTATGGTATATTGATATAAAATTGTACAACACCAGTATATTTGTGTATAACTTGATAGTATATTTGTGTATAACTTGATAGTATATTTGTGTAAAAATAGATATTTATGGTATATTCGTATAAACTTGTAGTATATTTGATATGCAAATGTACATTAATGTTGATATATTATTTGTTTCATGTGTATATTTTTTGTTTTGCTTTATGAGGAAAAAAATGATTTTTTGATGTCATATTTCCGTTATGTAATCAACATTTCATGGTATTTAATTGAGTCATCTTATGTATATTGTTATTGTATTGATTACCGATTTACCTTGTTCGTGGCAGTTGTGGGAGTACTATGTTAAACCTACTCAACACTTTGCATGCAAGTATATTAGTATGCATACATGTGAGATATTTAAAGAAATATTCTTACCCTTTGTGTTTAATATGTTGCAGGATCAAGAACTCAGTGGTTGGAGTTTGCCAATGGTGTATAATGGAGATTGAGGAAGAAAAATAATGGGAATTAAACAGTAAATTGTGGGAATGAAGAAATACCGGTTGGAGATTGGTGATGGCGTATATTGCTTCTGCAAAATTCTGCAAAATGATAATGGTGTATATTGGCTATGGTGCAGAGAAAAAAAGAAATCTGGATTGATGAAGAAAAATCACATCAGTTTGTGCACAGGCGTGGGGTTTAGTGGGGTTAATGGCAGAATTTTTTTTTTTCTTTCATATTGTTTGAAAAAAACGGTGGGTGGGTGGTTTTTTTTTTTGAAAAAAGTGCAGTTATATTAGGATTCTACTGTATATTAAATCTGTTTTTTGTTTTTTAATATTAATATATTTCAAAAATCAAAATCTATTATCCTATATAGCATTTTTTTGTCCATACCATTAAAGATATTATTTAGATATTGTGGCTATTTAAAATTTTATAATCATGTTTGGGTTATTTAAAAGATAATTACGGAATAATGCACTACAAAGCTAATTAACCCCCACTTCTTCGCACATGGGTTTTCTTTCGGAAATTTTACGAAAATACGTACACTTTGGTTCTAAACGTGATAAGTAAAAACAATGCAAAAATACTTAAAAACTTTTCAATATTTTTTAAGTATGTGATTCATGGTTTTCTCTATTTTTCTCTTTCCTATTTCATAATTAAAAATTAATGTTGTTATTTATTTTTATATCTATTTATTTTTTCATCATTCCATATTTGGGTTTTGTATCAATAATGTATAATAATACTATCTCAAATGTATAAAAAAAATGTATCAACACAATATATGATATAAAACGCATATATAATAATGTATCATGAATCACAATCAACAAAAAATATTGTATAAACAATGTATCATAAATGTATTATGAATCATAATAGCTAGAAAACGTATTTGAGGTCAAACTATCACAAATGTAAAAAATCACAGTATTACAAATGTGTCATAACAGTATCCGAGGTCATACATTAATGCATAATAAATAATATCATAAAATGTATAATCATAATATATGAGGTGATACATATATCAAAAATGCATAATGAATGCATAGTAAAAAGTATCACAAAATGTATAATCACAGTATCATAAATATATAATGACTGTATATGAGGTGATACAAGTATAAAAAAATAATGAATGCATAATAAACAATTGTTTTTGACTATGCATGTGTGAGTGTGATCTACTTTATTAATATTTGTTGTGATATTAAAATAAATAAGCATTAATAATACTCCCTCGATATAGATTAAATCACAAGAATTAATGTAGCCTTAATTAATTCTAGTTTGAAACTGTTGTTTCCATGATAGACTTATCTCTTTTTTCTTAAATATTCTCTTTCTAATCTTCATACGAAAACATAACTCTCCATCTTATTGTAAAGGATTTGGATTCTCTAATGTTGAGATGATCTCCACCATCCATTTTATATCAAGGGCTGAGATCTCTTTGTCAGCTTGCAAATTCTTTCAGGAACTCATTAATAACCAACGAAGTATTTCTGCAACTTTATCGGAATATTCATACTCTCACCATCCCAATTTGATAGAGTACTTTAGATATATACGTATATATATATATATTATGGGAAATAATTCTTCTCTATGTGTTAATGAATTAACATAAACCTTTCAGGGGGGATCAATTGACCTCCCAATCTGACTGAATTTTTGAAGAGAGGTGTTTTGTGATGAAAGATTGAAGACTGGAAACTCTGTGGTTTACCATTGAAAGGTTGAAGAAGTTGGGAAATATCCCAACTTCTTTTTTATTCTTTTAATTTGCAGGATCAAAACGACATTTTATCCTACAACTTTAAAAAAAATATTTTTTAATTTTTTTAAGTTGCAAGATATAAAACGACGCTGTTTCTGACCATGCAACTTAAAAAAAAAATAAAATAAAAATTTGACCCATTGCTTTCCCCTTTCTCCTGTCATTCTTAGACCTCAGCCACAAATTTAAAATTCTCTCAGGTAATTGATAAATTCTTGGACCAATATTTTGGTACATCGTTACATTTTTTATAATAGAAAAAAAATATATTACAATAAATTTTTTTGAAGTTTTATGAAATTATATATAATTCACAGAATAAGTAAATATTTTTTTATGTAAATGTAATTTACATAAAAATCTTTAATGACTAAACTTTTTAATATTCCATATCTGCTAACTATACTAACAAAAAATGTGTTCATATCCTATGTTTATAAAAATGTGTTCATATTTTTTTTCTATCTTATCTTATTACTAATTTAAAATTTAATATTCGTAATGTATTTATTAATCCTTGATTATAATTCCTTTTTTTTTTTTCTCTTAGTAGAAGATTTTATATATATATATATATAAATTGATTGTTATCTTATAAAGATTTAATTACTTAATTAGTTGTAAAAGTTGAGTAAGAAGTAAAACAAGAAAACAAAATCTCAAAAATATGTATCATTCAAAATCCAAATTGTCGTTAATTTACGGCCCGCTGCCACTAAAGCAGTTTGAGGTATTCTGTTCAATCCTTTTTCTTTCTTCTCTGTCTGGTTTTACTCATCCTTGCTCTCATTTTTTAGCTTCCAAATTTTGCTTTTCAATTGTTGAATCGTTGATTGTTATTTGAAACCAATTAGCTGTAATTTCTTTGTGATTCAGAGTTATAAGGTGCTCAATTTCGCTAAAAGATCCTTCCTTTTTTTCGTGTTTCAAGAATAAAATGATATTAGCCCACTTGGTTTTATTAATAGTATTGCCACTCGATATCTGGATAAAGATCACAAAGTACAGGAATTCATATTATTTAATTCAATTTTAATGGTTAATTCCGTTTTAATTTACAATTAGCCGACTTTTTGCTTAATGAGAACGCGGTGCTGCAAGAAAAGAAGCCCAAGGGATTACAAATCACAAATTGATTGTTGCAGTGGACAAGGCTTCTTTATTCTTCTTTGAATCCAATCGTTCAGGTTTTCTTCATCCGTTACATTAATTAAGGATTTTTTTCCCCAATTGGGTTTCTCCTTATGCCCTAGATCTTTCTGGGTCAGATCTTGGGTAGTTTCCCAATTTGTTTAACACTTAATTCACTTGTTTAATTTAATTTAGGGGAAAATTGATTGTTGCTTTTGAGATTTCCGTACTTATATGCTCAAAATATAAATGGGTGCTTTTGTTTTCCCCGTGTTTATGTTCTTTTTATCGGTATTTTACTTGCAGTTGTAAGCCGCTAGAAGCTTCAATGGCGAACAACTCAAGAGCAAGACCCAGCAAATTAGCTGTCTACCTCTACATTCCCAATATAGTTGGTTGGTTTTCATATATAATATATATATATATTTTTTATTTTAATTTCCTTATAGACGAGTAGTTCAATTCTGGTATGCTTAATTGTATTTATGGATGCTATGCAAACGCAGGATACACGAGGGTTCTAATGAATTGCTTTGCTTTTGCTATATGCTTTTCCAACAAAAACCTTTTTGGCCTTCTCTATTTTATAAGGTGATAATTAGTCCTCATTCAAGTTTCTCAACAGATTTCATCTTCATTATCTGCGTTGGCTGCAGAAATGGAAGTCTAATGTTATTGCTGCTTTTCTGATTGTCAGCTTTGTCTGTGATGGCATTGATGGTTGGTGTGCCCGCAAATTCAATCAAGGTATGGACTCTTTTGAATATCTTTTTTCACAATATGATATAGAAATTGGGATAATTGCTAAATGCCTTTGAGAAAAATAGCCCTACTTTTTCAGACATAAGTCTTTTAATCCTTTTGCTATTCAAATGCACAATGCTATATATATATATATTTTGGTGCCGTAGTATGAACTTGTGCAGCATTTCAATGCTCAACCTTTTTGAAAACTGAAACTTCTTTTATCATATAATTTTCACATTTAGCTGCCTCTTAACTTTTGAACTTCGATTTAAATAGTATGACTCACTAAAGTCTCAACCTTTTAAGTTGTTGCTTTGAAATGTGAAAGGACTATTGTATGCAGTAATTGACAAAAATATAGTGTTTTATAGGAAGGTGTCCAGCATGTTTAGTTCTATTGTATGTGATCTCCATTACAGAAATTTGATGTGGATTAATTAATCATTTTCATCATCAGGAATTTTCATATTTATTATGAAGTTGGTTGTGAGAATTTTTCTATTCCAATCTGATAGAGTACATATGAGAATTCTAGTTTGTAAGTCATTTTGGTTTCTTTGCAATTGTTTTCACTTGTAATATTTAGAATTATAGATAAAATTGCGAGATGCATTTAAGTTGGAGAGAGTGGTTATGGTCATAATGCAGCTAATTTTGACAGCGAGCCTGGATGATATTAGAATTTCAATCTGTGTCACTGAAGTATTTTTAATTTTTCACCTGAAAGATCACTGTTACAGTAGTGGAAAGCTGGCGTTTCTGTTGGCGATGCTAATAAACAATAGAACGAGAAACTGATATTTAGTGTTGTGTTTATGAGATAATGATTTTCCTTATAGTGAAATGAATACCTAAGCTTGAATGTCTCATTTTTCTTTTCCCTTGTTCAGTATCAACTTTTGGAGCTGTTTTGGACATGGTAACTGATAGGTGAGATTCTCTCTCTTAACAGATGCATCACGCACTTGCCTACTGTTAATGATGATATAGTGTTTTCTTTCTTTTCCTTTTATAATATTCGAGTTTTGTATGCTTTTGGTTTCATTGCTGACTCAATTACCATATTCTCATACAGGATTAGCACTGCTTGTCTACTAGTAATACTTTCTCAAGTTTATAGGTAAGTCTTTTCTCTTATATTTTCATTTGCATAATATGAGAAACTATTTGGATACTCATTTTGTTGCCTTTTTTAGACCTGGGTTGGTTTTTGTGTCGTTGCTTGCCCTCGATATTGCTAGCCACTGGCTACAGATGTATAGGTAACTTACCTTTCTACAACATGTACAGCTTATTGTTTTGGACATTGGACTACGCTGGATAAATATCTTTGATACTTCAATTGCAGTACATTCTTGGTAGGCAAAGCTAGCCATAAAGATGTGAAAGACAGCACAAATTGGCTTTTCAGAGCTTACTATGGAAACCGGATGTTCATGGCTTACTGCTGTGCAGCATGTGAGGTAATTATAACTTTGATGTGAACATATACTCAGGAAACTTCTTTATATCACTGCCTTTGTACTAATCTCCTCTGTTAATTCTGCAGGTTCTTTATATAATCTTGTTTATCATAGCGGAGAAAGAGAATGAAGCTTTGATGAATGTTAGTCCTTTTTATTTGAGAAATCTAACATTTCCTTTATGGATGTAGTTTTTTTTTTCTTCTCTAATGCTGTATCCTTTTTCAATTTCAGGTTTTAATAACATGTATAAAGGAGTGTTCATTTACCTCGTTCTTGCTTGTCTTAAGTTTGTTTGGATGGGCAACTAAGCAAATTGTAAATGTTATACAGGTAGCAATTATTACCTTATGTTATTCAGTAACCTGCATCAATATATCTTTTTGACTATTAAAAGATTGCTGCATGTTGATAGAAATTGAAATTTGTTACCGACTTGAGATTCTTGCATGTCTTATTCAGATGATTAGTGGGTTTTTTTTTTCCACGAAATATCTATTGATTTCCGTGTTTGTGTAGATAGTTATACATTTATTTCACTGGATACCATTGTTGGCTAAGGCATAGAATTGTCTAAACTTAAATGAACATATAAACACTTGTTTGTACTAGCAACTTAACATCACAGCTTGATAATTGTGGATTTCATAGAAAATCAATATTATAGTTTGTTGGAATCAAAGACTTCTCTGATTGTGTCAAAGCTCCGGGAAATCATAGATTGGCTTGTAAAACATTGTTTCTAATCAATACTATTAAACAGTCCATATGTTTCATTAAAATTCTAAATTTGCTTGTTCGATATGTTCTTGTTGATTATGGAATTGTTTATGTTGATTTCAGATGAAGACAGCTGCAGATATTTGCGTGCTACACGACATCAACAAAAAGGCATAATCTGTTTCCTAAGCTCTTAAGTTCTGAATTTGTCATTGACAACCTAAGTTTTGGGCTGGGAATTATTGTTTGAAGTGGGAAATGAAAGCACTCTAGTTGCTGATGCAATGAAAAACCAGAAACGATAACCCATGTAACTCCAACTCCGACTTTTCCTTGTTGTGTCTAATGGTTTATAATTTGAATAGCTAGACAATGGAGACGCAATAATGAGTTTGGTCTTGTATTCTGCAATTGTAAGTTTACCAGGTTTAGTTTCATTTTATGATGTTTTTGAATTTGAGTCCAAGGAGTTGTTGAACATTCTTAGGTGTATTCCCAAACACAAAGCTGTAATCGGATGAAAATGCAAAGACACTGCAGAACTGTTATTTCTAAAGCTTTGTAAAGTCTTCCATCAAACTTTATAAATCATGAGACGTGAAATCTTGTTATTTATTTTGGTGTGAAGAGGTAAGAAAAAGTTGACATGATTATCTGAAATAATTGTCCAGGAATCATACCATACTCATTCGTATATCTCGTTGACATTCTAACCTTTAGGAGGATTTTTCAACAATTGAAACTTACAACGTGTCTAGCGTAAACAAAAATGCTTAATTGCTTAAGCCAACTTTAAGTAGTAGGTGCATATCTCTAACGATTTCTCTCTACTTTTAGGCAGTTATATTTATATCCATCCATAAAAATAATTATGATATAATCTCTACTATTATGGGAAGAGCCAGCAACTTGGACAAAGGATGACCAAACAAGCAGAAATAAATGGCATCAAATAACTATAGTATACGCATAAAGTCATAACAAATTGTTCAACACAGCTCAAAAGAATTCACCAACACTTTTCAAAGACTACTTCACTTGAATGTCAAAAATTACAACCTTGCATTATGTTAAAAATAAAGAGTAAATTACGATTCTCAGAGAGGTACGGTATGCTGGAAAGATATTTTCCTTTCGCCGAGAAGAAATGCACTACTTCTAAACATGTCTCTAACACTAAATTGCTAGCTTCCAAATTTGATGCAGTATCAGGTGAATCAATACAAGCTATATCCCAGAAACTGACTAATGATAATAGCCAACCCAAGAGCGATAGCTACCAGAGAAGAAATCCAAGTAAGTTTCTCTGTAATTCTTGGAATTCGATCTTTTAATGCTTCACTGCACGAGCCTAGAAATACTGTGTAGCTACCCATTGCTACTACAGTCCCAAATAGAAACATGATGAGAAATGCTGCACCAGCCAAGCGCGAAGGCAATGCGAGTGCAGGCAGCACCATCATCAATGCATCAGGTTGTAACCCGTGGACGATCCCAGTGGCAAAAGTAGCAAAACCAATCTTTTTCTTCTTCCCCAATGCTGGGGTTTCAAGTGCTTCATATACGCTAACATCGCATTCACCATTTTCTAGAGCGACACACGGGGTTGGAACTTCAGAAGCTTCTCTAATTCCAAGAGCACCGATAACTAGCAGTGTAAAACCGACGACCCTCGTACCCCAAGTTCTGATGATCTCGATCTGGAGTCTATCCTTTAGCAAAAGAAACACCAAGCCAAATATGACCTGACCAGCATCATGGCCACAGCCCCAAAGAGCTCCAACTACAGCACTTTCCATTCGAGTACGACCAATTGAAAGTGGAGCCAAAGCAGCAAGGTGGTCTGGCCCTGACAAAGTATGTAAACAGCCAGCCAGGAAACCAGTCCAAGCACTACTTAGTAACTCTGTACGGATCAATTTTGAACCTACTCCAGCCTTGGTGGCAGTTTGGAAGGTGGCAAACGCCGGTGAAGCAAAAGCCGGGTGAATTAAGAACATGATGACTGCTGAGAGTACTACAAATGTTCCAATACTAGTCACCTGCAATTTTTTTAGAATACAGGACACGGTTGGTAAGCTGTTTAAAGAAAGATAAATACTAAACCAACTAATTCTTCGAAAAATATTATTATGTCTACATGAACTAAAAAAATTGATATTCTAAAACGCCTTAGAAATGCATCCAATTTTTGTGACTGTTTGGTAGTTACTACCTCTGTTTACTTGCTTTACAGGATTATAGACTGATCAAAATTCGGCCAAAATAAGTACCTTGCTAGCCAATTTCGAAATTTACAAGAAATTCATCATAAGCAACAATATCATAACACAGCCTGCACAAGCAGTGGAGCATATGGTTTCCTGAGACAGATAATAGCTCTCAAGCCTCCTGGATTCTGAAAATTAGGACTCAATGACTCATGAATGCTTCAAACAATTCCTCCAATGAAAAATCAGAAACTATAGGCAACCACAAAATGATCTTGTATCAATACAAATATGAGATTTGTACAGAAATTAGTATTTTCCAGGGCAATGTAAAAACAATATAAAGGTAAAAGTAAAGAAGGAAATTAGTATGCACAGTAAATACCAAAAATTAACAAAGAAGTAGCTAGGCTAAGATATGGCCACCTCATGAGGTGCAGTTTCATGGGCACAAGAAAGTGATATTGACTGGAAAAGTAATTAGACTCCATAGCAATAGCTGACTTCTCAGATGAGATGGCATTGCTACAAGGGCCAAAGCCTCATTACTTGCTAGTTGCTGAGAGTCATGGACCTGACTTTGTAAACCATATATATCTAATATAATAGCAGGCTTTATCTTTGTAGGAAAAGAAAACAAGGACCTGCCATGAGTGTCCAAAATTCATGGTGAAATGATATCACAAGAAACATTTATTCTTCATCCTATAACCGGTAGTTATGAAATGAAATCCCAAAAATTAACAAATCAATGGGATAAGGCAGTGCGGATAGAGTATATGTTGCAATTACACACTGCAAAAGGTGTTTACATATACTAAGAGTTCTAAAGAGTGTTAGCAGCACAAGGTATCAGAAAGAAACTTAGCTCTGGGTCTATAAACTCCAATCATGTTCATGAGGAAACCATCAATTACCTGAGTTTTGCAGATGCATTCATCAGATGGAAGTACGGAAGTTTATATATATATATATATATATACATAAAATTAAATAACAGCTGTATGAGGGGCTGCAAAGGCACAACCTCCACGGAAAGAACTCATGCAAGACAGCAAAAGTGGCGAGCAGCAACACCGCGAGGACAAAGCTCACAAAACTGTATTCCTTATTGAGATCATCAGGTTCTTTTTGCATCATTTACCATATCAAGTTTCATCCATTTCGTTCTCTTAGATAACAATAAATTAGAGAACAATTGTTCACAGCAGCAAAATACAAATCAACTGTTGTTCATTAATTTGTTAAATCTATTCAACCCGCTAGTCCATTCTCCTAACCACCCGTTCACTCAAATATAATCCCCTAACTCTCAGATCACATCACACAATCGTATTATGAGATATTCAGGTCACCAAATTTCTTTATTCAAACAAAAACTTCATAAGTCTAAAACAGGAAGGAATGGATCTAAATCAGGCATACAAAAAGTATGAGACGGGAAACATATAACTAACATTTGTATAAAACAGTGAGGTGGAGGTTCTAATCCAAACATTAAATATAAAACAGCAACTTGAAATAAAAGACAACAATCCAGTCCTTTAACTGACAGCTCATTTTAATGAGATAAAAGGTTCAGGATCCATGAATATTGGACATTAAATGAAATTTCTAGAAAATAAAAATGTGTATTATGCAGTGCATTCCAACCAAAAAAATACTGCAGGCATTTTATTATGTGCGGCAGTATCCGTATAAAGTTTGGGTGATTTGGAATAGGTAATTTGTAAATCAGAAAATGTTCTCACAAATTTTGAGCATTATGACTATGTTGAAGCCATCATTCAATGTTATAATAGGCAATGGAATGATTCAATTTGCTAACTAAGTCTCTTCTTCGATCACCATATCTTTTGTATTAATTCAGGAGCCATTTAATGGTTCCCACGCCAAAAAAGCATAAAATTACTATGGAAATATCCAAATATTTTGGTTCAAAATACAAAATCTGATAAAGAACAATATTGGCTACTCATATCTGAGTCTTCATCACAAGAATCATGAACAGGGGAAAAATTTCCCTTCATTGCCATCCGTTTGGCAAACAATCGTAATAACCTCAGACGAAAATATAATTTGGAGGCAGTGCCAATAGAATTTCAGCCAAAATAACTAAAAAACACATATTGACCAAATTAGAGCACAAAATGAATACCTTTTGCTTGAGAGAGGCTCCATTAGCGATCTGTTTGGAGAAGTGCGATTTTGGCGTAGACCCAGTTGGCAAATCAACGGGAAGAGATAGAGGAGATAGAGAAGGTCGATTAGGTGGAGGAGTTGAAGAAGTTTCATGTTTACAGGAAAGCGAAAGAAGACGCCTGAACGGCGGCCGTAGAAGAGGGGAAAAAGTGAGTTTGGAGGAGTGGGTGTGGGGAAGACGGGGGAGAAAGAGATTGGATTTGGGATGGAATTTAAGAGTAGGAGAAGAAGAAGAGTAGAGAAGCCTCTCCATGGCCTATTTCCCTCTCTGTCTCTGCGGAGAGGTTTAACGAATTAGGAGAGAGAGAGAGGAGAAGCGGGGTTGGTAAGAAGTGATGAGGATAGCGTTTGGGTTCAGAAGAAATTTTAACAGAAAATTGAAATTGGGATTTCTTAAACAAGAGAAGAGAAGAGCATCTTCTTATTTCTTTTTCTTAATCTCAGCTCATGCACTTATGTTATTGTTTTCTATAACCATTCATTTCGTTATGTTGTTAATTTAATTCAACATAATCATTTTTTTTTTAGCTTAATTCCAATTTAATTTTTATAAAATATTTTATTTTATAATAAAACAATATGATATCTTTCTCTAAAAATATGCAAACCGAATCTCCATAACATCTGCAAAAATGAAGAAATTAGACACCAGTGGTCTGGATACCTACGTTAATAAGACATTTAGAGCGTAACAATTCAACAATGAATTATGAGATAAATCTCAAACCTATAAAGATATATTCCTATTTATAGGCGTTAGAGTAATCTTAGTATCACTAATATTATTAGTTAAATAACAAACCTATTTAGGAGTTGCATTCTGATTAGGAATGTATCAATCCATTTAGAGCATTTTAAATAGGACGGACCTGAATCCATTAGTTAACTACCACTAGATTCTACATCCGGTTATCAAAGTACGCTTGACCTCGACTTGGTTCGTTTCCTTCTTGATATCTCATATTGCCAAAATATCTGAATGTGCTATCACAATAATATATATTTATTTCATTGTTCGCAAAAAAATATAATGATGACAAAACAAGTAACTTATCTATCTAACTCTAGGGCGAATAAAATTAAAATAAAAGTTTGTAAAGGAAAAATATATGAAAAAAAAAATTAAAAAGTAAATTTTCGAATAAAATTCTACTATCATTTACAAAATAGCAAGTGACTTTATCTTCATTATTACAACTTTTTCTAGTAATTATATTTGGAACACATTGAAGATGAACAAAACTGTAATTTAGAAAAGTATTTTCACTCGTTTATAAGCTTAAACATAAAGACTCTACTGTATGACATTACACCAAGTTTGTTAGTAAGGTGCAAAATTTATGAGTGTGAGTGTTGGCTGTTCATCGACTTGGTTCGTTGACAACTCTTGGAGTTCAATTAAAGGATTAGATTGTTTCATTCAAGCATGGGGCTGCTTCAACACATTTAACCATAATTATTTTAGTTAACATTTTTCTAGTTGTCTCTATAACTTTTATCTTATCTTCGTGTACATCTAGATGTCTCTATAAATTTTTTTTTTTTTGTCAACAACATGTTAGTCCCAGAGGCTGTTATACCTAGGAGGTGAATAGGATTCTTAAAAAAATTTTTTGGTTACTTTGAAAACACTTTTTTAAAATCAATTCGATGAATATCAACATAGTTTGAAAGTAACAATCAATAGTAAAAATATTCAATATTAACTGTTGTATAACTGACTAAATAATTTATTTACTATTAAAAATTATAGTAAGTCAATAGTATCAATAATAATATTAAGTTTAAATCCACAATGATACTCAATAGTGATAATTGTTGTTGTATATCTGATTAATTGTATTGATTCAATACTTTGGTCAGTTAAACTACCAACACTAATATCTCTTTTTACAGAAAGGACTTAGAATTTAGAATCAATAACAATAAGGTACAAAAGCAAGTATCAATAAATAGACAGTAGTAAAGTAAAGAGTTAAGGATGAGAAAATCAAAATACAATATATTTATAAAGGTTCGATCTTCCTTGTCTACTCTTCTCCCAAGGTACATTTCCTTGAAAGTTTCTAATTCATTATGAACTCTTTTTAATTATAGGGTTCAAACCTCTTTACAACTTGATGATATTCTTTCATAGTAAATACATTCCTTACAATATCAGATACACTAAGTCACTATTTCTCACGCGTGACACAACTACAATAGATTTTGATTAAGAAATGTACAACAATAAAAAAAGATTACAACTGACTTTGAGTACTCAAATTTTCTCTTCAAATTTCTATCCTCATTGTAATCTTTTTTTATGAAATGATCAAATATTTATTAAAAATGCTTTTAGTTAGCAATCACCTTTTTTTTCTTCTATTTAGTGATGAAAGAAAAAAGTTATCATTTTTTATAAAATTAAACTAACAAAACTTCGAATGAAGATTAAGTAATTTATTTTAATAAAATTTAATTTTTATAATATAATTCTAAAATGGAAAAATTAACTAGTGTAATATGTACGAATATAGAGATTAATAAATTACTTAGTCTAAAAAAAGAAGAGAAGGAGTATAAATAATATTGTTTTTAATTATGTCTTAGCTATTTTGTTTTAAATGAATTTTTTATGATCTTAATTATTTAATCCAAGCAGTTTATAAGTTAAAACGTAGAATATTGAATTAAGTTGAATTACCAAAAATAGTGGGCCGGAATATATATATATATGAAAACAATTTATCAGAATTCAACAATTCAACAATTCTAACTATTTGACTCAGAAACGGTCAATATAATAATGCTTGGGTAGTTGGACTTCACATTCAGCTATTAATGAACGAATTGGGAGAAATTTCAAGATGCTTTAATAGAGTTTTATTATAAAAAATTATTCCAATATTGTTTCCCAAAGATACAATACTAGTATTTGCTATTTAAAAAATTACATTATCGTTAATATTCATGTTATTTAAATTTCATT
Organism: Euphorbia tirucalli; assembly: GCA_039660915.1. Lineage (NCBI taxonomy): Eukaryota > Viridiplantae > Streptophyta > Magnoliopsida > Malpighiales > Euphorbiaceae > Euphorbia > Euphorbia tirucalli. Next base: position 24,440,461 of record CM077639.1, read on the forward strand.
TGTAGCTTAACAATGAAAATTTGTTCTTTCATTGAAAAGTTTTATTAGTTTCCTCACTTAAGTAATTCTTCCTTTCAGTGGCCGCAAGAGGAAAACTAGGGTTCATATATCCTTAGCAAGGAAATTTCAAAAGAAAATTCTGAACTACTACGTCGGAGCACCAAGAAAATGAAAAAAATAGAATGGAAGTGTAGACGGATACCTTAGACATGAAAACAAAAATTGCTTCTCTTCCTTATCAAGGCAAAAAACCTGATGGAATAATAATATATTGGAACAATCTCATCAGCCAAGGTGACTTTTGATCCAACCATTGACTTCTTGTCCTCCTTTCTTGCTTTTATCCAATGGTAACAATTCTATCTTAACCGGAGTGAACTAATTTTAGCGCAAATGCTCTTTAAACATAAAACAATAGAGGTTTGAAGACTCAATTTGGTAAAATAATTGATCGGAAACTTTATGCATAAATTAGTAAAAATTTATGGCCCTCAAGTATAAAGTTTTCCTGATAAATTTATATGTTGTTATTCATATTAAAAAGTATTTTATAAAATTTAAATAGATGTTTTTAAAATTATGTATATGTGTAATCATTCAAAATAAATAACTCCTTTACATATATGAAAAATAACTAACTCCTAATTTCAACTTAAATTTCAACTCAATTTCGATTCTTTTTTTTTTTTAATCAAAATTCAACTTTTACTTCACTAATTCAAAGGAGGGTCAAATTTTTTTTTATAAGGAAACAAAAATTTCAATTGCTTAAATAAAAATCAAAGACTACTCTTATAAAAAAAAAAAGTTGATTTATATGACTGAACTTTTAATTTTGTCGAAGAATATAAGCAGCCCTAGTATGAGCTACATTATTTACAGTCCATCTTACAAAATGATACTAACATTAATGCTTGATGTTTAGGATGGTATACCGATATCATTGTCGTTTAATGCTTTGCGTTAGTTGATGTCTTGATGTTTAAGATGCTGTAATAACACCATTGTCCTTTAAAATACTGCATAATTCAACTTTCGTTCAAGCAGAAGCCTATCTATACAAGTTCGTGAATAGTAGTGATATTAGCAATGATGCAAAGAAGAACACTATAAAAACTCAAGAACTCTAGCAAAATTTAGAAAAAAAAAAGATATTATATATATATATATATATATATATATATATAGAGTAGACTAGTTAAGATGCGTAGGGGTGAGCCAAACCAAACCGCGAATTAAAAACCAAATCGAACCGAACCAAACTCTATTTGGTTTGGTTTTATAAAATATTTTGGTTTTTGGTTCGATTTTTTTATTTTTGTTAAAAAAACCAAAACCGAACCGTAATAGGAAAAAATATTTTTAAAAAATACGTATATGTATATAAATAAATTTTATTTGGCATATTATATATTTTTATTATTATATAGTTTGTATTTATGAGACTTTAGTAATATACATGTAATATAAATCCTTTTTAAGCAATACTTTACATGTAATTTATAAAAAATAATGATAATAAAAAATTTAAAAATTGAAATTTTTGTTGATTTGGTTTTAACCGAACCAAATCGTAACCGAACTCGGTTCGGTTTGATCCAAACCATATGAATTTTAGTTTGGTTTTGGTTTCCATTTTTCTTTTACTTTGGTTTTCAATTTGATTCGGTTTTTGAACCGAACCGTATTTTGCTCACCCCTATCTGTGTGTGGTTTATTAAGAAAGTTGATGAAATGGAGAGCCATCATAATAGAAGAAAATAAATTGGATTCTATTAGATTGTTTTTTAAGAAAAAGGAAAAAGAATTTGATTATAGAATCTATATTTATTTTACGAAAAACAAAAAGAAAAAGAAAAAGAAAAGAGGATATGAAATTGGATAAGCTATCCTGAAAAAGGGTGTGATTCTTTGTCCATGGCCAATGTACACGTGTCAAACGTCAGTCCGGCACGCTCTCCACTATGCTCCCCACACGCATCCACCCAACCTTGCCGCTGATTCAGCTTAAACTCGAAAACGACGTCTTTTTTCATTTTATTTAACATTAAATCGAATTTCAGTAATACCTTCTAAAAATTTCAACCAAAATTCATCAATTTATATATAAGAGAAGCAATCTTTTTGCTATTATTATTTTAGATTGTGAGGACCCAATCCTATTGTGACCGGCACATAAATTAGAGAAGCCTAATTCTATGCAAGTATAAACAATAATCCCAAACAAAATAAAAATTCAAAAATATTATTCTTAAATCGAAAATAACAATTGAAAAGAAATGTCCCTAGAGTAGAAAGTGGAATCTAATAAATTCAATACAAGAAGAAGTTTGAAAATTTCAAATAAATACCAAATAAATAAGGTTTAAGCCAAATATAATTCATAACTATCTAAACAAAAGAAGACCGACCAAGTTTTCCCCAGGAAACATACCAGATTGAATCAGCTACAGAATTAATCATCTGAAAGAAAATAATAATAGCGGTATGAGATTTCAATTTAAAGAGATGAATCTTAGTGAGAAAAAATAACTATGGAAATCCCAGTGAGTAGCAACTACAACACACAATAGATAAGGAACATGCATATAAGCTGATACTTTACAAATATTATATATATCCATAAATTTCATTAAATCAAAGTTGTATCAAATATAAATAATTTGATGAACAAAATCCAAGCTATCCAAATAGTTTATCAAATAGATAAATCAAATACATTTTAAAATACATAGTACAGTCAGAGTAGTGATGCTGCACACCACCAGGGCCAGAATTAGTACGCGCTACTACCAATAATAGATATCAAATACAGATGGTAGTACTACCAGATATAAAATGCCTTCACCGACCTTATGCATGTGTTCTAATGCGAATAGACTCGAACACAGACTCATAGACAAACCCGAACATTGATACAAACACTGAATGCAAACCTAATATGAAGGTCGGTGAGACATAATAACATATACAAATACATATACAGAGCACATGTACCAGTTTGAAGCCACTTTAATTCCAATCAATTCATCAAACAGAACAATTCAGAAATTAAAACAGATATTTATGTAATTCCATTTATAATTGAGGTCTTTCATATCAAAACGTGCCAGATATAAACAAATACAAGGGCCTGTTCCCAGAAGCCTATAGCTCTAACACAAGGAAGTTTTAGTAATGAATGAATTTTCCTATCAAGTAAAACCTTTATAAAATTTGAAACAAAATAAAAGTTGAAAATCAATTTTATCAAATGAATTTTTTTGTAAAAGTATTTAATCAAATAACCAATTTAGTGAAAACCAAGCTCTATATTTATATACATAAAAATTAAATGGAAAGAACACAATATTTTTGATATTTCAAAACAGTTCAAAAATGGTGTCGTGCACCGTAATTACCACTCACTTGGAAACCAAACAAAATGTTGATCCTAGGAGCTCAACGACTTGCCTATCAATTAGCAGGAGGAATTTCGGAACTTCCTATAAATTAAATTGAAGAAAGCAAATAAATTAAACTGAGATCCTAATTAATGGGATACAAATATAGGGTGATTGAATTTCTAAGGGGAAACATTATTATACCAATAGACTTAAAATATATGCTTTGGGTAAGCTTTGAAATTCTTATTCTTATAGTAAGTAATACCCGAAAATCTTTTGGTACCACATAATGTAATACTGAAAAATTAAACAAAACAATGTTGGAAAGGACTTAGTAATAACATAGTGTAGAAGTAGAAAATTAAAATCTCAAAACAGTAGAAAGATTAATGAAAATAATAATTCGTAATTTAACAACTCAATTAAAGAAAATAAACTTAGTAAAAAATAAAGAAGAGATATTGATGTTGATATGAAAAGGATCAAAGCTATAGACCAATGAAAGGAATTAATGGGAACTTGATGAGATATGGTAATGCTCTTGTAATGAAGAACTTTGGCATGCATAGAGAAAAGAATACAGAAGAAAGGGTGGCTATTTCGGTTATCAAATTTACAGTTTCTAAGATAGTGCGGGAAAATTACAGTTTTAATCCCAACATGTAAAGTAATAATAAAATATATTAAACTAACACAAATTAAAATATTATATATATATATATATATATATATATATAAGAAGAAAACGGGATATTGCATAGATTGGAAAATGAAATCTATCTATATATTATATAAAGCAGCATACAATAAAGCCACGTGTTATGTTCACAATTTTTCTACTTTTTAGTTATTAATTAGTTTATATATTAATCAGAAAAATATTAATTAAATATTATTTTTATACAAATTCTGCGTAATGAGAAAAGTAATTAAATATTATTTCAACTAAAATTTATTACCAATTTTAAAATATTACAGGTAGATTGATGCTCAAGATATTAATAAATGGAAAATAATATAAAAGAGGGAAAGATATAATCTATTATTAATTGATCAAAATATAAAAGATTTCAAATTTATCCAAAATTTTTTCCTATCATCTCTTTAATTTTCTTATTATCACAATCAAATAATTATATTTGAAATTACTAACTACTAAGTTAATTAGCTAAATGAGAAATAAACTATTTGAATTACTAAATTAGAGATTAGCTCTGTATCTATATCTATATCTACTAAAGTAGTAACAATCAAGCTAAGATGTCAAATTTTTAATTTTTTAAAATTATTTTAATCTATATATTATATAAATTATTATTTTTCTATTTTTTAATTATTAGTTATTCCATATATTAATTCAAAAGAAATATTATGAAAGGTAATTAAATATTATTTTAGCAAAAATTCATTACAAAATTTAAAATATTACAAGTATATTAGTGCTCAGATATTCATAAATGGCAAATAATTAAAAAGAGGGAAATATATAATCTATCATTCAATTTAAATATTAATTAACCAAAATATTAAAAGATTACAAAATCATCCAATATTATTTCCTTTTCTCTCTTTAATTTTGCTATTATCACAATCAAACAATTATCATTGAAATTACTAACTAAAAAATTCATTGGCTAAATTAGAAACTAGCTATTTGAATTTGCTAAGTGGAAAAGTATCTTTGTATCCGTATCTATAACTATTAAAGTAGTAACAATCAAACTAAGGTTTCAAATTTTCAAATTTTTGAATTATTTTGTATTTATTCTATATTTATTTAATCTCTACGTATTAATTTTCCAAATCTACTTACCAAAACAGTTCTACTAATTAAATTTTCAATAATCTTAATTGTTTATTATATATACCGCTTTTCTAAATGGGTGTAATTCAAATATAATATTTGTTTAGGAGGCAAATTTATATGATTGTAAATGTAATGTATCAGTAGATTTCTATTATCACATTTCACATATTTTCTTTAATTAGTTATTGTTATTATCTTTCCATTTTGAATTCGGCTATTACAAAAAAATTAACACCGAAGTTAAAAAAGAATTATCTTTTATATTGACAGTAATTAGTATAAATAATTAGACTAAAAAAATTGATTATATTAACTAATAGAATTTAATATTAATTTTCATACCCTTCTTATAATATGTTTACGAGTTATTTTAATTATTTATGCAAATCAATAAAGTACATAAAATTAATAAAAAAATAAAAATAAACAATAAATCAAAATAAACCAAATTTACATTTATAAAATAATAAAAATCCGTGCATCGCCCGGAACATAGTCTAGTAATTATTATAGATGAAAATTATATGCATTATTTATATCTCGACCAAAAATTAATTCTGAATTATTAATAAATTCTTCTCATTTGCTTATTCTAAAATTAAAATTAAATTTTTTTTTTTTATCTTGAACCATCCAATTGGATATAAATCCAATTTGAAATTGATTCTAAAAAAGTAAAATTCTTCCGCCAACTAATTTTTTCAACTAAGAAATAAGGATAGAAATCAAAATTTATATTAATTATTACATTTCAATTGATTTGTTCATAACTAAAATTAATAATTTATGTAGAATAACTGAAATAATAATGAGATAAAAAAAACATATTATACGTGAAATCACATTATATAAACCGACTGTATAAATAATGTACAAATTTCGTAAACAACGTAAATAAACGGAGTTACAGTTTATATGCGGCGGAAGTTTGTCTGCAAAGTGAATTTGATCAACACAGGAAACCGGATCGTTTTGGTGGCTTTTCCTATGTATGTATGAATACACAGAGTACGGGCGATGTCCGCGAATTCTTTCGACGAACGAAAATAGTATTTCCGTGTTTTTCTCTCTAAGACGTTTTTCGTTTCTTACACGTATCTGAATCAGAGAAATAACTTCTCTATTTATAAAGGAAATACCCAAATTTCATCTATTTATAAGGTTAATCCAAATTACAGGTTCCTGCAATTTACCACAAATTACAGTTTAGTCCATGCCATTCCAAAATGTCATAGGCGGACCTTTTTAACCAACATCTCCCATTCGCACATGACAAGACATACTTTCATTGCGATTGAACACACATACTTCTTTCAATTCTCATTTGGCAAATTCGCGCGACCAGTCAACGTAACGGCTAGATCTTTGAAGTTCTCCTTCATCGTTCCACCTTTAACTTAACGTGACTTCCCCCTAGTTCATTTTCCATGATCACTAGTTTTCGATTTACTTTCGATCTCATGAAAATATCCATACACATTACATACCTTTTCCATGAAAAAATATTGAGCTCGAGTGTTATATTATTAACAAGACATGTTACTGAAAATGTACTTCCTCTCTATAAATAACCTTCCACCACATATCCAATGTTTATCTGAAAGGTCCCTATATGCCCGTTCATTGTTAACGCAGCCTGGTTTGGGGTTCCAATCAAGATAATCAATTAGACATACCCTTCTTGTTATTTACAAGAGTCCTTAAGGGTGAATTAAAACATATAGTTTCATGTGGGTCTCACATTAGGAAAGTTGAGATCAATTTTCTTCTTTTCATCCCTTGATCGGCTTTTACACATATTACTAAAATATGCCATAGTGTTTATCCATTTAGGACATATGTTTTATTAACACTATGCAAAAGCATTCAGTCTCTAAATGCAACTCATGCATGATTACCTTTAATCCACATTTAAGTCTTTCACATGACAACTTTCAGTATGAACGAAATTATGATATTACACATATCACAATGGAGTTTTTGACATCTCCATCTATACTTTTACCTATGAACTCATTGCTCATAGTAAAAGATTCATCTATGTGAGTAGATGCATTTCGTCAACATACTGAACTATACTCAATAGCTCTATGTGTATCGCTTTAAATAGTGAATGAATTTGAACACATAAAAAATAACTCACATTCTATTCCAATAGAATTTACCAAAGTTATTACAACAGTTCAAAAACAATAACATGTTCCTATAACCTATGAAGACCAAATTCCAAAATGTGTTTACCAAAAACATTTGGTGCTATTAGCTTCGTTAACAAATCTGTAATCATAGCTCCAGTTGGAACATGCATTAAACTTATTTCACCCTATGCTACTTTGTCTTTAACAAAATGATATTTTATATCGATATGCTTGCTTTTTCCATGATAATAAGAATTCTTGGAATAAGCTATTGATGCAGTGCTGTCGGAATAGATAATAGTACATTTCCCTTTAAGCAATAGATCCAAAAGATCTATGAAGCATTTTAACCAAACCACTTCTTGTACTGTAGCTGCTCTCCATAGTCGACAATGCCACACAAGTTTGTTTCTTGCTACACCAAGAAATTGCACCATTTCCTAGAGTGAAAATATACCCAGACGTGGACTTCCTCCTGTCTTTAACAGTTCCATGATCAGCTTCTGTGTATCCCTTTAACTGTAGATCCTTTCCTTGATAACAAAGGAAATAATTTGAAGTCCCCTTCAAATATCTCAATATCCTTTTCACTACTGTCTAATGCTTCAAACCTGGATTTGCCTGATATTGACTTGTGAGACCAACCGCAAAACCTATATTAGGTCGTGTACAAATCATAGCGTACATCATGCTACCAATTACACACCTATAAGGAATTCTCTCCATCTTTTTAGTCTCTTCTGTAGCCCTTGGATGCATACTTGCATTCAGTTCCGTACCTTTAGCAATAGGGGTTGGATCAGGATCGCAGTTAGCCATACCAAACCGTTCTAAGATCGTATTGATATACGTCTCTTGTGAAAGAGCCAATAATCTCTTAGATTGATCTCTTGAGATTTTAACCCCAAGAATGTAATTAGCATCTCCTAGATCCTTCATCTCAAAGTTAGAAGACAACCGATTCTTTACTTCTTTGAGTAAGGAAATGTCATTTCCTGCTAACAAAATATCATCAACGTATAATGTTAAAATGACAAACTTCCCTTTGTTTTCACGTCTAATGTAGACACACGATTCTGCATTAATCACCTTAAATTGCATTGATATAATCGCTTCAAGGAAACGAAAATACCATTGTCTTGAAAACTGTTTAAGGCCATAAATTGATCTCTTCAACTTACAAACCTTGTGTTCTTGACCCTGGACAATGAAACCTTCAGGTTGAACCATATTGATTTCTTCGTTCAGTTCACTAGTTAAGAATGTAGTCTTTACATCTATTTGATGTAATTCAAGGTCCATGCATGCTACAAAAGCAAGTACTATTCTAATAGATGCATAACGGACAACAGGTGAAAAGGTCTCTTGATAGTTAATTCCCTCCTGTTGTGTGAACACCTTCGTAACCAGCCGATTCTTAGTCTAGATAGGCTTCCCATCCGCCGATCGCTTAATAGTATGTACCCACTTATTCCCAATGGCTTTACGCCCTTTGGGTAGATCGGCTAGTTCCCAAACTTTGTTGACCCTCATTGACTCCATCTCACTTTCTATTGCGTTTATCAATTCTTCCTTTGCTGGAGACATCAATAACTCTCTTATGTTAGTGGGAATGGCTTCAGTTTGAGCTATAATTGAGAAAGCTTCGCTATCAACTAAATGACGACATCGCAGAACATTTCCTCTCTTTAATCGCCTTAAAGGTTCTGCATCTTGATAAACAAATCTCATATATTCATCAAGACTTTGGGCAGAACTCCCACTGGGATCTATATCCATATTCACATTTGAATTTTAAACAAGACTCCCACTCAAATCAAGACCACTTAAATTAGGGTTAGGATTACTCAAATCCGCTTGTGAAGGTTGAAAAACATCATTTTCCTTTATTTCCCTTACGTCTTCAACTTTATTCCTCCAACTTGGATTGAGTGATACTGAAGTTTCTGACTCTTGAGTTTCAAAGAAAGTGAATTCCTTATCCACATATCCCAACTTAGGAAATTCATTCTCTAAGAATGTGACATCTCGTGACTCAAATTCTGTTATTTGACCATTTTCATTCCCTCCCACTAGAACATATCCTTTTGAGAGATAAGGATATCTTATGAAGATACCTTTCTTGCCTCTTGGGCCTAGCTTACCATGCTTGCTAGATGTGTCGTGAACATAGGTAGCACATCCCCATGGTCGTAAATGGTTCAAATTATGCTTGCGGCTCGTCCATAATTCATAAGGTGTGGTTTCAATGGACTTAGAAGGTACTCTATTGAGTACATATGTGGCAGTCAACAATGCATCTCCCCAAAAGGAGATAGGCAAATTTGCTTCGGCCATCATAGACCTCACCATCTCTAAGAGGGTTCGGTTTCTTCTTTCCGCACCCCATTTTGTTGTGGAGTTCTTAGTATAGACAACTGATGTTCAATACCTCTTTCATTACATAAAACTTTAAATTCCTTGGAGAGGTGTGAGCGAATGATGTTTTTGACGAAACGCGAGACTCCCTTTCGGAAGGGGCGCCTCGATCTCGAGCGGACCCCTCCCTCGCATGGGGTTTTTATATCTGGAAAATCGGTTTGGAAAATATGGAATTAATTCTTAAAAGAACCGAGACCTAAGTCTCGATGAATATTGTAGGAGTCGCCACCCGGCTCAGCTCAACTGGGAAATTTATAATGCAGCTGAACCGGACAAACGACCGCTACACTATCCAGAGATTTAGGTCCGGACAAGTCCCTTATTTTGTGTCTAATTAAAATAAAATTGGCCAATGTTCTCAAATGGTATTTCATAATTTTAAAAGTCAAGTTTATTAAAATAAATAGACATACAGCGTGCATATAGGTAAAGTAAAATAGTAAATGATTAAATTATTACAACCCGATCAAATAAAAGATAAAAACTCTCAGCCTCATTTTTACAAGCGCCTAGAATACATGATTTATCTAGAAAAATACAATCGCCTAGGATACACATATTAATCTATTAAATACATCAAAAATAAAAATAAAAAGCTGCAAAATAGAGGGTTAATACAATATATAGCACGCCACAAATAGGACTCAAACATGATAGAATGGGAAATCAAGAATTGGGGGCATGCACTTAGGGGATAACAGGGTTGGCTCAGCTAGCCGGCCCGGTTAGACCTGGAAAACATTTTGAAACGTCCCTGTATTTTGGTTTTTGTGGGAAAATCATTTTGAAAACAATTTTTTCGGTTTACATGCATTTTTTACATATGAGGTGAGTCGGTTTTCAGGAGAATTGGGTCTCCGTCGTGGCATTGTTCTAAATGCAATTTTACTGAAAATTGAATCTAGGGTCGTGAATGCACACAACAAAATTCATTTTGATGATTTTTGGATTTTCTGAATTTTAATGGATTTTTGGAAATTTTTATGGGTCAAAAGGGAAATTCTGATTCTGGAAATATGTTACAGTCGTGCGACTGTAAGAGGTCTAAGATCAGGATTTCGCCAAAATTTTGTTTGAAGTAAACTGGAGCAAAACAACCTGGAAATCAAGAACACTTGTACGACTGTATATACAGTCGTACGACTGTTCATCAAACTCAAGAACAGTCGCACGACTGTTCTTGATTTCCAGAAATAGAAACGCGGAAAAAAGAACAAAAATGGCACAAAACCACACCAATCACCCAGAAAGCGTGAAAAATAGAGGGGAAAAGGAGTGTTTACCTCTTAGGCGCGCGTCCACCGTAGGATTGACCCCTGGCATCGCTCCAATCCATTAAAATCCGCACTTTTCTCCTTGAGTTAGGGTTAGGAACTTTGGGTCCAAAGATCTCCGAATGTTAGGGATTCTGATGATGAATTTTTCCTTTTCTCTTCTCTTTGTTTCTTTTCTTCTTTCTCTCTCTGATTTCCTCAGATCCTAAAAGCCCTCTCCTCTCTCCTTTTTTTTTTCTCTCTCCATTTTCAGCTTTTTAGGATGTGGGCTGGCTCACCTGCCATGAACCTACAGTCGTACGACTGTAGTTTGATTACAGTCGCACGACTGTAGTAAAGTCGTACGACTGTTCTTTTTTTTTTTTAGGGAGCAAAATTCCGGCACTTACAGCTGCCCCTCGCATGATCAAATTCACCACCCGATCTTAGTCTGGGATAGTTGATGTGAATTTGAGAACGTGATTCAAAGCGCCGCAGACACAGGAAAGAACCCACCGTTGAAATAAGTCGATATTGGGTCTAGGTTACCCGAGGCAAAGCTGAGGAAGAAATAAGCCGATACTGGGTCCATGTTACCCGAGGCAAAGCTGAGGAAGAAATAAGCCGATACCGGGTCTATGTTACCCGAGGCAAGGATGGATGGAAAGCGGATAAGCCGATACCGGGCCTATGTTACCTGAGGCAAATCTACTAGGATTTTGAGGATTCTAAATCTTGCTGGAATTGGATGGACTCGAAATAATGAAATAAGAGGTTCAAGGATTTGAAACCATGCTTAAACGTAATGGAGTTCAAGGGTTCAAAATCTGGCTTGAATGAAGAAAGGGGTTGAAGGATTTGTAACCATGCTTGAACGCAATGGAGTTCAAAGGTTCAAAATCTAGTGTGAATGAAGAAAGGGGTTTAAGGATTTGTAACCATGCTTGAACGTAATGGAGTTCAAGGGCTCAAAATCTAGGTTCAATGAAGAAAGGGGTTTAAGGATTTGTAACCATGCTTGAACGTAATGGAGTTCAAGGGCTCAAAATCTGGCTTGAATAAAGAAAAGGGGTTCAAGGATTTGCAACCATGCTTGAATGTAATGAAGTTCAAGGGCTCAAAATCTGGCTTGAATGAAGAAAGGGGATAGCTTTAAGAATGACAATTTTGATATTGGCTTGAGGATGAGTATTTATCCTTTGATCGATAATTTTGGAAACAAAAATTTTTGCCCCTTCGATCAAGGATAAATACGGCTTGATTGTTCTGTCCCTTGGAGACTTGAGATTTGAGTTTGCGTGGATCCTTTAGGCCCAATAGATGTCCCGGCGTTGTGCCATCTCTGCTTTGAGATCGAACCTGGTTCGGAGAAACCTGATGATGGCTGTGGGTACCTGTACTTGGATCGGTTGTGATGCATATGCGTATGAATTATACGTGTTTACTTTAAATGTAGGCACGTATGTACGGACGCATGTATGGTTCTAAATGTATACATGCAACATGTGACTTATGCTTTGTTCTTGGTATCCGTGCGAGCCCAGAGACGGAATTCACGGCTTATGATTAGCCACAATGGAAACCCAGGTGACCTAGTCTGATTGTTCCGACGTGTTTTCTAACCGACTGACTATTACGCTGATCTAGGTATTTTACCCTTTACATATTCTGAAGCGTTGTTAGGCTCAGTGGATCAGAGTAGTAGGCCACACCGACGGATGGTCCGTTTGGTTGAGCAAGAAGATGAGAGTCAGACCTTGCATTTCCGTACCAGTCTGAACCCTCTGAGTCCTCTGAAAGAACTCGCTCCGCCGGAGAGACCAGTGCACCAGTCTACATCCCTGAGTCATCTCAGTTGGTCAGGAGTACCTCAGGGAGAACCCTTACCCCCAGGATATCACAGATGGCTTCTTCCATTGCTTTCCGCGAGATAAATCAGTTGGCTTCTGATTACCCCTGGGTAGAAGCCTGCGAGTGTCTCATCCCTGCTTTCGACCAGAGGGTTCATCATCCGCCGCCCAGCTATTTCTCCATCTACCTTCACCACGTAGTGGGCGGGTTCACCTATCCGCTCCCGGAGGGGATTTGCTCTATCCTGAACCGGTACGGGGTATGTCCGGCCCAGTTGCACCCGAATGTGATGGAGGACATGTGCGCCATGTATTGGTTGTGCTGCAACCTCAGCATCCAACTGACCGGTTCTCTCTTCCGGCATATCTCCACTCCGGTTCTCCGAAACACCAATAGCGACCATTTGACAATGGCTAAGGGGCCTCTCTTCCAGTTTTTTTCTGGCCGTACTTCTTCGGTGAAGGGGTTCAAGGGTCTATTTTTCTTTATCAAGTTGAAGGAAAATGTGCCAACATTCCCCACCGCCTGGTCTTTCCGGCCCGCGAGCGAGATGAGGGGGGAGAAGGATAAGCTCTCGCCCCAGGAACAAGCCCACCTCGATCTGTTGACGGCGGTCCCGACTCAGTATTGGAAGCTGCAGTATGCCACGAGAGCTTACCGTCAAGGGTTGCCTCTCGCAGTGCTTGATGACCGGACCGGTCTTCCTGTGTTCTTTAATGATCCCTTAGAGGGCCGAGGTATTTATTTACTTATTTTTGTATTCTCCCTCTGTGGCAGGGATGTCACTTGCTGATACTGTTGCAGCCTTGCGTGCCCGAAAAAGCGGATCTAAGGCGTCTACTGCCGCACCAGCTCTGGTTCCTGCAATCAATTCGGCCGTTCCGGATCCTGCTGCTCCTGTCGTGAGCGCGGAGCCTGCAGGAAAGAAGAGGCCTGGTGCTCCCGTATCCGGGTCGGACAAGGGGAAGAAAGTCTGAGTGGTACGTTCTTCACTTCTCTTTTTTTTTTTACTCCGGATTGTGCTCACTTTTTGTTATGCAGGAGGTAGCACCTGACTTCTCAGGTCCGGTGAACGCTGACAACCCGATACGGGATATTTTAATATCTAAGTTTGGCCAAGATGCAAGTCTTGCTGATCCTCTAGTGCAGCTGGAGCTGAGCAACGGCATGTATCTCCCTGCTGACTTCTCCCGGGTGAGGACTATGTCCAACCGGAGCATCGGGACTAGAGTCCTAAGCAAGCTATATACGGTAAGCCCTAGACTCTTCCCTTTACCTTCTGGCTATATTTAACTGTTTCTCTACAGGCCATCCCCTTCCTCTACGAGGAGTTGAAGAGGGTTGAAGAAGCTGATCGAATCTACGATCAGAGCATTGCCGGTGCTCTGAAGAGGAAGAAGCTGGAAGAGGGCCTGGCGAAAGTGAAGGCTGAGGCTGAACAGCAAAAGAAGGCGCTTGATGCTATGACTGCCGAGAATGCAACCCTCAAGCGTTCTCTCGAACTAGCCGAGGCGGCCCTCGAGCAGGAGAGGAAATCCCGCGAAAGTGACCGGCTGGCGGCGGAGGAGAAGTTGAAGGAGAGGACCCTTACCTACGGGCGCCTTGCCCTACTGTATAGGGACCGTATCATTCAAAGGTGCTCTGAAGTCTACCCGGATGTTGCTTTCGGGGACATAGAAGTAGATTTCCCTGATGAAGCCGATCTCCCAGATGAGGAAGATGATATCCCTCCAACCGCCTCAGCGCCTGAAGAGGGATCAGCTGAGGGGTCCGCCAATCGGAATAGGGATTGATATTTTGTATATGTACATTTTTCCCGTTATGGGCAGTTAATGAAACAAGAATATCTTTTTTTCGATGCGGTTCAATTTTTTCTTTTTGTGTTTGAATGCAAACTTAACGTATCTATTTAGGGCTGCCCCTCTTAAGCCGGGTTTGAATTTGGAATCGAATGTTAACCCAGGACTTCAATTTTATCGAAGGCGACATGGGAGGGTCGAGCATACACTTATTCGGAAGCAAATTAAAATGGCCAAGTACTTCACAGAAATATTCGAAAGCGAATAATGAAAGAGCCGGTTAGGCATAAAATGATGTATTCGAAAGCGAATCTCCATTAAATATAAAGTTACAGCACTACAGCTATAGTTGCCTCATTAAACCTCAGTAGGGAAAACCCTGTGGGAAAAAACCACTACTGGGGGAAAAAGAGTGCAACGTGCTCTATTGGTAATATTTCCTAAGTGCCCTGGAGTTCCATGTACGTGGAATGTCTCTTCCGTCCATGTGGCATAGCTTGTATGTAGCCGGTCCAAGGGCCTTAATGATCCGGTACGGTCCCTCCCATTTGATAGCTAATTTTCCTCTGCCTTCTCTAGCCTGTGAGGCCTCTGCGTCTCGTAGTACTAGATCTCCCGGCTGGAAGGCAACCGCCTTTACTTTCTTGTCATGGTACCGAGCGACTTTATTTTTATATGCTGCCATGAGGACGAAGGCCCTCTCCCTCCTTTCCTCCAGTGAGTCCAAGTGAAAGCACAAGTTGATGTCATTCTGGGCTTCGCTGTAGTACGTCACCCTGTCACTCGGAGAGCCTATTTCTACCGGGATTACTGCTTCGGTACCGTACGTTAGGGCGAAGGGGGTTTCCCCTGTGGCCCGTCTTGGGGTGGTTCTGTACGCCCATAGTACGCTGTTTAGTTCATCTGCCCATGCTCCTTTGTGCCCCTCTAACCTCTTTTTGATGCCGTCGCATAAGGTGCGGTTGGTAACCTCTGTCATGCCATTACTCTGCGGGTGGGCAACCGAGCTACACCTATGTGTGATGTGGAAGCTTTCACAGAATTCTTTGAATTTTCTGGAGGTGAACTGAGTCCCATTGTCCATGATGATGGTATTCGGTATGTCGAATCTTCCCAGGATGTATTCCTTGACAAAGGAAATCACTCTCTCAGGGGTGATGGTAGAGAGGGCTTCTGCTTCCACCCATTTGGTGAAGTGATCAACCGCTATGATTATCCACTTCCTCTGTCTGCTTGCTTCTGGCAACGGACCCACGAGGTCGATCCCCCATGTTGAAAAAGGCCAAGCCGTTAGGATTGGCTGTTGCTCCGCCGGTGGTTGGCTGGTTTTCTTTGTGTGTATCTGGCACTGGTGGCAAGCATAGATGTAGGCCTCTGCGTCTTCTTTCATTGTTTCCCAGTAGTATCCCATGAGCATTACTTTACGGAGTATGGTTAGGGCGGCCTGATGTGACCCACAGATCCCCTCGTGGATTTCTCTCAAAACATAATTGCCTTCTTCTAGCGGGATGCATTTCATCCAGGGGCGACTAAAAGACTTACGGTACAGTTGTCCATCTATGATAGCATATCTAGAAGATTTCCTCGAGATTCGGCGGGCCGTTGGTTCATCAGCCGGTAATTTTCCTTCCTTCAGGAAGTCCATGATGGGTGTAATCCAGCAGGTTCCATGGTGATCTACAGTCAGGGCTTCGTTTTTCTCAATGCTGGGGTGAGACTGTACTTCGTACGGACAGTGTAGATGTTGCCACTCTTCTTTGCCAGAGGCGGCTTTAGCGAGTTCATCCGCAAGGCTGTTGGCTTCCCGGGGGATGTTTTCAATCTTCCATACTGTTCCCTGCGCCTCAATCTGTTTCAGCAAACTCCGGACAATGTCCAAATATCCCTTCATCGCTGGGTCTCGGACTTCAAAATGTTTATTTATCTGGTTGGACACTAATCTAGAATCACTGAGTATCCGGACTCTGTCTGGCCCTATTTCTTTGATCAGCTCCAGGCCTTTGATCATGGCTTCGTATTCTGCTGCATTATTCGTTGTTGGGAAGTCCAACTTCACTGCATAGGAGAGTTGGATCCTGTTCGGTCCTTTGATGTATACACCTGCTCCGGCCCCTTCTTTTGACGACGCTCCGTCCACAAAGACGTCCCATTCTTCAGATGGAGGTGTTGAGTTGTGCTCAAGATCTTGGAACTCTATTACGAAGTCTGCTAGGATTTGAGCTTTCAAAGCTTGCCTGGGCTCGAATCTGATGTCAAATTCCCCCAGGCGTATCGCCCATTCCGCCAATCTCCCGGATGTTTCGGGCCGTTGCAGCACCTTTCTGAGTGGAAACCCGGTTCTCACGATGATAGTGTGTGCCTGGAAGTAAGGCCTTAGTCTATTGGCTGCCGAGAGCAGGGCCAGTGCCATTTTCTCAATGTTGGGGTATCTTGTCTCCGCCCCTCGTAGTACCTTGCTGGTGTAATACACCGGATACTGTTGCCCGTCCTCTTCTCTTACGAGAACCGATCCGATGGCTTCCTCTACCGCTGCCAAGTAAACATACAATTTTTCTCCCGGTGTTGGTCTGCTCAGCAGCAGGGGTGATGTGAGGAACTTCTTCAATTGGTCAAACGCCTCGTGGCATTCCTTGTCCCACTTGAAGGCCTACGCTTTTTTGAGTGCTTTGTAAAACGGCATGCATCTTTTTGTCAAGAATGAGATGAACCTTCCTAGGGCTGTGACCCTTCCATTTAGCTTCTGGATGTCATTGAGGGTCTTGGGTGGAGCCATTTCTAGTACGGCCTTTATCTTTTCCGGGTTTGCTTCAATCCCTCTTTGTGAAATCATGAATCCCAGGAATTTGCCGCCTCGTACTCCGAATATGCATTTTTCCAGATTCAGCTTAAGCTTGTATTTTTGGAGGATGGCAAATGCCTCCCTCAGATCTCTGGGGTGGTCCTCCATGGTCCGGCTCTTGACAATCATGTCATCCACGTACACTTCGACCGTTTTCCCAATCAAATCTTTGAACATACAATTCACCAACCTTTGGTAAGTAGCTCCCGCATTTTTCAATCCGAAGGGCATGACCTGGTAACAGTATGTCCCTTTGTGCGTAATGAAGGAGGTCTTCTCTTGGTCCACCGGGTCCATGGGTATCTGGTGATATCCGGATGCTGCGTCTAGGCATGAATATATGGCGTAACCAGCCGTCGAATCCACCAGCTGGTCAATGTTGGGTAGTGGGTAGCTGTCTTTCGGACATGCTTTGTTGAGGTCGGTGAAATCGACGCACATGCACCACTTTCCACTTGCCTTCTTCACCATCACTACGTTCGCCAGCCATTTGGGGTATTGAACTTCCCGGATGTGTCCTGCATCGAGTAATCTCTGGATCTCTTCCTCAATTGCCCTCTGCCTTTCTGGTGCCTATTTTCGCCTCTTCTGTACTACTGGGGTTGCTTCCGAATCTACATTGAGTGAGTGTTTTATTATTTCTGATGGTACCCCTTCTATGTCACTAATTTTCCAGGCGAAAGTGTTCTGCTCCTCTTTTATTACTTGTATAATCTGCTCTTTGATGCCACTATCTAGCTCTTGGGATATCCACACGTTTCTGTCTGATGCGACTGTTAGTGTTTCAAGTTTGTCCACCGGCTCTGCCTTCCTTTCTTCTTCCTTCGGGTTCCTCTCTGGCTGTAAGGAAGCGAGGTATGTTCTTTGAGCGGTCTGCTGGCTCCCTCTGGCTATCGCCCATCCGGAGGTGGTAGGTATTTGCAGTGTCAGATACCGGATCGATAAGACGGCCTCTGATTCGGAGAGAAGCGGTCTACCCAGTATGGCATTGTATGCCAGAGGAGAGTCTATTATGGTGAAGTCGGCTTTTGTCCTCTATACGTGTTTCTCATCTCCTATATCCATATCCAGCGCTACCTGACCTGTTACCGGTACAGTGTGTCCACTGAGGCCTACTAGTGGGGCATGAACCGGATGGATTCTACTAGGCGTAACTCTCAGCTTTTCTATTGCGTGTCTTGTGATGATGTTTGTCGAGCTTCCCGTATCCACCAAGATACGTTTGACCAAATAACCTTCGATCTCTGCTTCCATGACCAGGGCGTCGGTGTGACCCGGTGCTATTCTGTTCTCCAAAAGGGGAGGGTTAGGCTTGGCATCTCTTTCGGCTTTCCTTTTGATCTTTTTAGCCGGTGGATCTCCTCCTGCTATTACCATGACCACTCCTTTCGTCTTTTTGGCCGGTTGACAGTCTTCATCAGTAGGTCTCTTTGATTCCTCTTTGCCTTTCCTTTCTACAAACTTTTCTTGATCAGTTCCTCGATGACCTCTGCCAGCCGTTTACAGTCATCCGTGTCGTGGCCGTTCACGCGGTGGTATCTATAGAATGCCTTCTCGTCCTCTCCCATGAGCTATCCTCTTCTAGCTTCTGGGTAGGATAGGCTCTTCTTGTCTCTGCTTCTCTCGACCGCCACTAGCACCTCGCCTAATGGCCAGTTGAGGGGTGTGAATTCTCTCGGTTTTCTGTGGTCCCTTCTCTCTCTCCTGTCCCTCCTGGGCCGCCTGTCCTCTGATCCCCTCTCGCCATCTTTATGGTGTCGGGTTGGCGCACCCACTTCGTCTAGTTCTATGAATGTTTTTGCCATTGAGATCATTTGTGTTACATTTTGGGGCTTCCTTAAGACGAGGTCGGCCCTTAGCCTCTCGTTGGTTGTATTGGCGATCAGTGCCTCTAACGCTGTGTTAAAATCCAGTCTCCGAATCTCCACTGTGGCTAGGTTGAATCTGTCTACGAACTCTCGGAGGGACTCTCCTTGCCTCTGTTTCACGTCGTGTAGGGTTCTACTGGCTGTTCCGGTGGGGACCGAACCATAGAACTTCATGCAGAATTGCTCCCGGAGCTGTTCCCAACTGTTAATCGATGCCGGCTCTAGCGTCTCGAACCAATAGGAGGCCGGAACCACCAGCGTTGATGAGAATAATCTGCACATCAGACCCTCGTTGGCCCCAGCTATCTCCATCCTGTTCTTGTAGTTTCTGGAGTGGACGTAAGGATCTGTTTTCCCATTATAGTTCTCAAAGTTCAGCTGTTTGAATTTGGGGTCACATAGCATGCTCAGGATCCGATTGGTGAAGCAGGATCCTCCGCTTTCTAGTAGTGGCTCTTGTATGGGCACTGAGAATCGGGAGAAGTAGTGTTTGAACAACGCCATCATCTTTGGGTCATCTACTCCTTCCGGTGTAGGCGTTGCTGCTTGTGTTGGGGGTGGGCCCAACATGTACCCGTGGGTCGGATGGTAACTTAGCGGAGGTGTCTGGACCAGGGTTTGGAAGCTGGGTAGCCGGGCCTGTGACATCATTGGAGCCAGTGGAGTCCCGAACGTCGCATGTTGGGCTGTGGGATCCCCAAACCCAGGGAAGGTGTTAGGCAGATTCATCTGCCTTATGTCTTCTGAAAAAACATATGCTGGATTTATGGTTGGAGGGGCCCTGGTGTATTCTGGCAGTGGGAAAAGGTTCCGAGCTACTCCCATTCCCAAGCTGTCCACTCCTGTGATCAGAGGGGATGTGCTGCTACTGATGGTTGGTCCAACCATGCCGTGATTTTGGATCTGAAGAAACGCCTGCCTCAGATCTCTGGCATCGGCGGGGCTCAAGTTGCTGGCTATTCGATTGATTACTGCTGCATGGGGAGATATGGATGAGTCCAACGTCGCCTGTGGAGTTGTGGTTGTGAGGGAGTCTCCCAAAATGTCTGAAGTCATGTTAGCGGAACTTGAATTCATGATTATTCGTCCACGCTCACCGCACCAAATGATGGATTCAGTAAAATCCTCTGGATGATCCGGGCCCGTGTTGCTGCTTTGACCGGATCCAATGTAGTTTCTGCAAGACAAAACGATGAGACACCGGTAACCTCTGGGGTATACTCCGATGCCTAAGTTAGTATGCTCCTGTGTGTTGAAAAGTACTTTTAGGAGAATTAAGAATAGAATTCAATAGCCCTTACCTCAGGCAGAGTATCCTCCTTTTATAGGAGGGAATAGTAGAGTTGGATTGATATTGAAAGAGCTTCCACGTGGGTGGTGTTCCTGCCCTAGTAAAACACGGGGGTGGATTCCTAATTGGACTCCACCTCTTCCCCTAGGATCTCTCCTCGGATCTAGGAAACTTAATTCGAATCTGCTCAGGGGTGGTTGGGATCCGGATGCGGAATGCGGCTTCTCAAGCCGGGTGATGTGATACGGGCCCGGACTAGTGAACTGGACCGGGTGCACCGGACCGAACCGTAAGGCCGGACCAGATGTCATCAGAAAATGATGGATTCAGTAAAATCCTCTGGATGATCCGGGCCCGGGTTGCTGCTTTGACCGGATCCAATGTAGTTTCTGCAAGATAAAACGATGAGACACCGGTAACCTCTGGGGTATACTCCGATGCCTAAGTTAGTATGCTCCTGTGTGTTGAAAAGTACTTTTAGGAGAATTAAGAATAGAATTCAATAGCCCTTACCTCAGGCAGAGTATCCTCCTTTTATAGGAGGGAATAGTAGAGTTGGATTGATATTGAAAGAGCTTCCACGTGGGTGGTGTTCCTGCCCTAGTAAGACACGGGGGTGGATTCCTAATTGGACTCCACCTCTTCCCCTAGGATCTCTCCGCGGATCTAGGAAACTTAATTCGAATATGCTCAGGGGTGGTTGGGATCTGGATGCGGAATGCGGCCTCTCAAGCCGGGTGATGTGATACGGGCCCGAACTAGCGGACTGGACGGGGTGCACCGGACCGAACCGTAAGGCCGGACCGGATGTCATCACGCTGATCTAGGTATTTTACCCTCTACATATTCTGAAGCGTTGTTAGGCTCAGTGGGTCACAGTAATAGGCCACACCGACGGATGGTCCGTTTGGTTGAGCAAGAAGATGAGAGTGAGACCTTGCATTTCCGTACCGCATAACAGGAGTTTTTGTGATATTATCACGGGCTTGGATGCAATGTCCTACTGATGGATGTTTATATGTAATGGCATGGTGTATGCAAGATGAACATCTGATCGGAAATCCAAACATACACAATATTGCAATGGTGACATCAAAATGAGTATAATAGGGAATGTGACATTGACTCTGACTTTGTATATCACCCCTCTCCTGTTGCCGGCACGTTTGGTTTTCCGTGTCAGATATTTTTTTGCCAAAGATTTTGTGATGGGCATTTTGTCTGTGTTGATCCCTTTTCACAATGGTTTGTCTTAGGACAGGAAAAATATACCTTGATATGTTCATTGCGACTCGCGAAGATACCGTTGTCGATGATACCCAGTGGTTCGGTTTTTTATTTGCCCTGGGTATTATAGGTTTGTGTTTGGGGAGTGAAGCACTTCCACAGACAAGGTTTGCTGTGTGATGTAGCCCGTAAGTGAACATTGACATGCAATGACACAACAAATGCATATTGAACACGAAAATTGAATACAAAACATTCATGGCATAATGAATATGGATGCATTCAGAAAATCTAAAATGTGGCTCTGGTTTTAATTGATGCCCCTTCAAATTACCAATGCGCCCTTTCGGTTTTCTGCATTAGAGCTTTTTTTTATAGGAATGAATGACCGATCATTGGATAGGGTTGCCATTGTGGACGGACAACCTGAGATGAATTTAATTAACCACTAGATTCTCCTGCGGTCTGATGCCGTATTCATGTTTCCAATTCACCCCAGATTCTAGTTCAGGCACGGTTCCCGAAGACTGAATCCTTGAAATGGTTGGTAAATGCAACTTTCCCTTTGAATATAAGCACAACAGACTTTATAAGCTTTCCTGTTGATGGTATCATCTCCTTCATGATTGTTGAAGGCTTTGTAAAACCAAGTTGCTCCAACACTGTCGGTGAAGTTCACAAATGCATAACCGACATTTCCTCCAGTCTTGAAATCCATAGGGGAGTAGGGGAAACCATAAGCAGACTTCCCTTTGGACCTACTCTTGACCAGAATTTGTGGCAGATTATGTCTTTGAAACTGGCCTAGTAGATTTCTGAACGTCAGGCTTGTTTTCTCACCGAGATTGGCATTGGTCTCCCTCTTATTCAACTTGATCTCTTCAATAGTTAGGCTCTTGAGTAACCATTGTTGAGCTCATTTGAAGTAGACTCATATTCAAATCCTATCTCTGCTCTGTCGCCCTTCTGGTGATGAGATGATGCAGAAAAATGCGATATAGAGCAGCATTGGGGTTCAATTTCTTGTTGGAAGCCATTGATGGCAGAAAATAAGGCTTCACAGAATCAGTTCAAGGGAGAAGATGAAAATGTTGCACCTTACCATTTAATGCCATGAGACACTCTAGACTTAATCATGGCCGCCGTGTATGAGATAGATAAAGACACCAATCTTCTCTGTCACCGTGTGAAGTTAACTTTTCAGAACAGGCAAAAACGTACTTATCGCCATTGTCTCAACTCACTGACCGTGGCATTTCATGCAATAGTTGGGCCACCCCCGGATTCATCAAGCACTCAATAGAGTTTGACTCTATGATTGAAGAGAGCACAACTTTAGACTAGGAGCAGAAATCTCACTGTAAGGAAGAGCTAAGGTCTTCCATTGGTGCTGGGTTTTTTTTTTTGAAGAAGCTAAATCCAAGCCACAGCCACCTGTTGATTTTCCCGCTGCATTCAAATCTATGTATGTCATGCATGTTTAGTATGTCTTTTTGGATGAATGATGCATGTGTAATGTCATATGCACATGAATGCCACACAAACAAGACTATATACACACTAAAACCAATGTCTACTTTAGAGTTTTACAGCATGGTGGGTGGCGAAGGTCATTTGGATTTTTTAGGGCTTGGTGCTTTTTAATGGGTTTGGGTTTTTTTTTGACTGCAAGGTTATAGTGTGGGATACTTTCTCGCGCATGAATTAGGCTCAAAGATTAATTTTGGGGATCGGCTCTGAAATTTGGAAATGGTCCCTAATTTGGAATGATTTGGGTGTATTGTGGGCTGTTCAAGTTGAAAATTTTAGGGCAAGATCAACAGTGTTTTGGATCGTGGTTTGTAGGGATCACTGATCTAGGTTGGCAATTGATTCGACGGAAATGGTGCCATCCCATTACTTGCTTGGTAGACTTCTTCTTTTTTTTTTTTGAAGAAAGGGATTTATTCGAAGTCAGGTTCACTTTTAAATTCCCTGTAAGACTCAGATTGATGTCATGCATCTTAATATTATGCGTGACGGACATGTCGTTTCAAATGATCAAATGCATGCTTAATGCCATGTACATGTAATCATCACATAAGTAAGAAAATAATAAGAGGCATTGCATTCAAAATGAGTTCAATACACTTTACAAACAAAATGAGTTCCCTACAGGAAGGAGCCTCTAAAGGTATTGATCTCACAGCGTCCGAGTATTGCTTATCCAGTCACTGCCCCAGCTTCAATGTCATTGCCCCGCTCTCATCAGACCAGGCTTTGGAGCTCTTCATCATATTCTTCTCCCCGGGAGGTTTGAGGAATTTCCTTGCCAGTCTCCCTACTTGCCCCTAGGGCTGGGCACAGTTCGGTCCAATCCGGGGATTTCGAAATCTCCAGAATTGGATTGGAGGAATAAATCTCCAGAATTGGATTGTTCCAAAAATTCCGGTCCAGTCCAGTTCGGTTATTCGGGGATTCGGTTCCGGTCCTATCCGATTATGAAGTCCGGGGATTCAGTCCGGTCCAATCCTAATATAAAAAATAAATCTTAAAAATAAAAAAGGACAGATATTTTCTTATATAATTTCAACTAAAAAATATAAATTCTAATAATATCTTTCTAAATATTATATATTAAGTTGACTTAGTGGTTAGAAAGATTATAAATTATTATTTTTACATATATTATAAAATTTTAAAAGTAAATAATCTCTTTATATATATTTAATACTAATAAATTCTCGGTTCTATCAGTCCGGTCCTCGGTCCAATCCAATTCAATCCGGTCCTCAGTCTGGTCCTGGATAAATTACGATCCAGTCCAGTCCAGTTCTTTTTTTAAAAAAAGTCAACAGTTCGGTCCAATTCTGGATCTTTTTCCTCGGATATTCGGTCCAATCCAGTATATCCGGTTCTAATGCCCAGCCCTACTTGCCCCCAGTCGCTCATTCGTAGCGGATGGCACCTTTAACCTTCCCTCATCAACTAACTTCTGGATCTCCTTCCTTAAAACATAGCAGGTGTTAGTCCGGTGACCTGTCACCACATGATAGTTGCAGAAGTTGTTCTTTTGATCCGGTGCCGGCTCCACATACGACTTGATACTATGCAGTAGCCCCTCTTTTCTACATTTGTCAAATAACTGGCTCAACAAAATAGGCCATGGGGATATGCCCTTTCCATCACCCTTGGGGAGTGGACTCCTGTTTGGTCGCGGAACAAGGTTAGTATTGGCTTTGAGGGGGACCTTCGATTCTGCTTCACCAGTCAGCGCTCTTATTACTCCCTCAAGCTCAATCACACGTGCCTCCAATTCAGAGCACCTTGTCGTCAGCTTTTCTATCTTGTCAAGATCCTCTCCTAGCATTTCCTTTAACATTGGCTCTGCCTCTTCCCTGACCGCCTTTCGGAATAACGATGAGGCAACATAATCATCCACGACATCTGTTTTAGTGTTGAAGTTCATTGGGCCAGCCATTCTCGAGACTACTTCCCTTTTTCCCCTGATAAAAACACTTGTCAGCATCGACTGAGGTATGCGCACGGAGAATACCAAGTCAAGGGATGATATGGGCATGAGGGCGTGATGTGATACATGCATGCATGAATGATGATGTCATGTGATGCCATGTCATGTTATGCAATTCTAAGCTAGTCAAGTGTACACAAAGCCAAGAATGGTAATGTGCAAAATGCAATGAATGTTGTTGATGGAGCTATATGCTGAAGCAGAGCGTGGTGTATAAATATACACCACATGGATAACATGACACGCAGAGTGTCCACAGATCGAAGCAAGGTGATACTTGCGAAGTGCTTATACGTATAGGGTGGATCCTATACATTAGGAGAGTTAATATTTGAAGCGGTAAGTGTGGAGCGGATCTTACACGGGGAAGAGATTTAGTGTCTAAAGCGGTACATGCAGAGCGTGTCTTACACAGGATGAGATTTGGAGCGGTACGTGTAGAGCGTGTCTTACACGGGGGGGGGGGGGGAAGTTTAGTGTTTAAAGCGGTACGTGCAGAGCGTGTCTTACACGGGAAGAGATTTGGTATTTATAGCGGTACGTGTAGAGCTTGTCTTACACAGGGAGGAGTTTTAGTGTTTAAAGTGGTACATGCAGAGCGTATCTTGCACGGGAAGAGATATTTGGAGCGGTACGTGTAGAGCGTGTCTTACACGGGGAGGAAGTGTAGTGTTTAAAGCGGTACATGCAGAGCGTGTCTTACACGGGAAGAGATTTGGAGCGGTACGTGTAGAGCGTGTCTTACACGGGGAGGAGGTTTAGTGTTTAAAGTGGTACGTGTAGAGCGTGTCTTACACAGGAAGAGATTTGGAGCTGTACGTATAGAGCGTGTCTTACACGGGGAAGAAGTTTAGTTTTTAAAGCAGTACGTGCAGAGCGTGTCTTACACGGGAAGATACTTGGAGCGGTACGTGTAAAGCGTGTCTTACACCGGGAGGAGGTTTAGTGTTTAAAGCGGTACGTGCAGAGCCTGTCTTACACTGGAAGAGATTTGGAGCGGTACGTGTAGAGCGTGTCTTACACGGGGAGGAAGTGTAGTGTTTAAAGCGGTATGTGCAGAGCGTGTCTTACACGGGAAGAGAGTTGGAGTGGTACGTGTAGACCGTGTCTTACACGGGGAGGAGGTGTAGTGTTTAAAGCGGTTCTTGCAGAGCGTGTCTTACACAGGAAGAGATTTGGAGCGGTACGTGTAGAGCGTGTCTTACACGGGGAGGAAGTTTAGTGTTTAAAGCGGTACGTGCAGAGCGTGTCTTACACGGGAAGAGATTTGGAGCTATACGTGTAGAGTGTATCTTACACGGGGAGGAAGTTTAGAGTTTAAAGCGGTACGTGTAGAGCTTGTCTTACACGGGAAAGAGGTTTAGAGTTTAAAGCGGTACGTGTAGAGCTTGTCTTACACGGAAAGAGGTTTAGAGTTTAGAGCGGTACATGTAGAGCTTGTCTTACATGGGGAAGGGGTTTAGAGTTTAAGTGTGCGGGACACAAGGATAGGGTTTCTAATGATTATAGAAGACCTAAGGGGCTTGATGAAGTTTCTAGCATTTTTGGAACGCCTAAATGACTCAGTGCAAGCTGTAAAGTCCTTGGTGCTTGTGGAGTGCTTGAACGTTTGATGGAAGAATGAGATATACATCGTGAGATAATGAGAATGATTCCCTTGTTTTTATTCTTTTGATTTTGGACATTCCAAGAACACCCGATGCTATGCAAAAAATGTCACATGTGGACGGCCACACTGGTAAAAGTTCGGTGCTTTTGGGGCACCTAATGAATTTCGTGAGATGGTCGCGTGTGTACCGACACATGGACAGAGTTCGATGCTTTGTAGGTCTATGAGATGATATGAAATGGTCATATGGGACCGGCCCATGGATAGAGTTCTGATACTTTTGAGCATATGAAATGAAATGATGTTATGAGAGGGTCGCGTGTGATGGGGACACAGACAAAAGCTCGGCGTTTGGGGAGCACCTTGCATGATTTAGGATGTTATGAAATGCCCCTATATGTGTACTAATCCGGCACTCGGGGAGCACCTTGAATGATATAGTAATGTCATGAAGTAACCTGATGTGGATCACAATATCATATGATATTTATGATGAATGGATATGATGTCATGAAATGCATCGTGTGGATTGTCACATGAAAATATACCTAGGACCATTGTGGTCTCTATTGAATGAAATGATTTGGTGGAATGGGCGAATGCAATCTGGTGCGTTGGCAAAACACGGGTATTTTGGGATACCCGATATATGATGGAATGATATGATCGTGGTGGGCGTCCTTGGAATGTCCCTAATTTAATTTAGGTGATATGTCGTGAATGCTTATGATACACAAAATGCAAATGGCTGCACAAAAACGTGGTTAGGATGCATGACACACATAATGATGTTATGTATGCTATGTGGAAAAAATGCTAATCACACAAATATAATGTTATGGCTGAAAAAGAAATGGTTAGTATGAATGGCAAACGGATGATTTGATGTTTTCACACAAAAATAAAATGCACGTGGCTACATAAAAAATGTGGGTTAATATCATACAAAAAAATGTTTTATGAATGGAAAATGTTAATCGTGTATGGAAAATGGTGGTTATGGTATGTCGTGAAATGTCGAGAAGCGGGTAACACGTAGCACACGAAGCGAATTCTTCCAACCTTATTTCTCCAAGCGTGGTCGGTCTTGAAAATTTCTAACCGAGTCTTAGGCGGGGTTCTCTTTAATCATCAACCGGGGATGATGAAGGCGCGATTATATTTATTCACACAATTATTTTGGTATCCTAAGGGAATCCAACTAGGGCGCCTATATGAGTTCGGTCCAAGTCGTGTTAAAAATCAAGGTTCCTATAGCAAAATATACTCCTCACTTCTCCCTCTAAGACCAGGAGGAACTTAAGCGACTCTTCAACAATCCACCGGGCTATAAATGGACACTTAATCTAATGCAAGAATGTCTAGCTAAAGATGCAAAATGAAATACCAATCAAGAATCATCCACTTTATTTTAATTAGACACTTTTCAGGGCTTGTCAAATTCTTTTAAGTTTTTAAGAAAACTTTTTTAAGAAATCCCCAGCAGAGTCACCACTGTGAGCGGACGACGTTTTCGACGGAACGCGAGACTCCCTTTCGGAAGGGGCGCCTCGATCTCGGGCAGACCCCTCCCGTGTGGGGTTTTTATAAATGGAAAATTGGTTTGGAAAATATGAAATTAATTCTTAAAAGAACCGAGACCTAAGTCTCGATGAATATTGTAGGAGTCGCCACCCGGCTCAGCTCAACCGGGGAAATTTATAATGCAGCTGAACCGGACAAACGGCCGCTACACTATCCAGAGATTTGGGTCAGGATAAGTCCCTTATTTTGTGTCTAATTAAAATAAAATTGGCCAATGTTCTTAAATGGTATTTCATAATTCTAAAAGTAAATTTTATTGAAATAAATAGACATACAACGCGCATACAGGTAAAGTAAAATAGTAAATGATTAAATTATTACAACCCGATCGAATTAAAGATAAAAACTCTCAGCCTCACTTTTACAAGCGCCTAGAATACACGATTTATCTAGAAAAATACAATCGCCTAGGATACACGTATTAATCTATTAAATACATCAAAAATAAAAATAAAAAGCTGCAAAACAGAGGGTTAGCACAATATATAGCACGCCACAAATAGGACTCAAACATGAAAGAATGGGAAATCAAGAATTGGGGGCATGCACTTAGGGGATAACCGGGTTGGCTCGGCTAGCCGGCCCGGTTAGACCTGGAAAACATTTTGAAATGTCCCTGTATTTTGGTTTTTATGGGAAAATCATTTTGAAAACAATTTTTCCGGTTTACATGCATTTTTTACATGTGAGGTCGGTCGGTTTTCGGGAGAATTGGGTCTCCGTCGTGGCATTGTTCTAAATGCAATTTTACTAAAAATTGAATCTAGGGTCGTGAATGCACACAACAAAATTCATTTTGATGATTTTTGGATTTTCTGAATTTTTATGGATTTTTGGAAATTTTTATGGGTCAAAAGGGAAATTCTAATTCTGGAAATATGTTACAGTCATGCGACTGTAAGAGGTCCAAGATCAGGATTTCGCCAAAATTTTGTTCGAAGTAAACTGGAGGAAAACAACCTGGAAATCAAGAATACTCGTACGACTGTTCATCAAACTCAAAAACAATCGCACGACTGTTCTTGATTTCCAGAAACAGAAACGTGGAAAAAAGAACAAAAATGGCACAAAACCACATCAATCACCCAGAAAGCGTGAAAAATAGAAGGGAAAAGGAGTGTTTACCTCTTAGGCACGCGTCCACCGTACGATTGACCCCTGGCGTCGCTCCAATCCACTAAAATCCGCACTTTTCTCCTTGAGTTCGCTTTAGGAACTTTGGGTCCAAAGATCTCCGAATGTTAGGGATTCTGATGATGAGTTTTTCCCTTTCTCTTCTCTTTGTTTCTTTTCTTCTTCCTCTCTCTGATTTCCTCAGATCCTAAAAGCCCTCTCCTCTCTCCTCTTTTTTTTTTTCTCGGGCCTCCTTTTTCTCTCTCCATTTTCAACTTTTTAGGGTGTGGGCTGTCTCACCTGCCATGAACCTACATTCGTACGACTGTAGTTTGATTACAGTCGCACGACTGTAGTAAAGTCGTATGACTGTTCTTTTTTTTTTAAGGAGCAAAATTCCGGCGCTTACAAGAGGTACTCGCTTCGC
This sequence comes from Euphorbia tirucalli, assembly GCA_039660915.1. Classification (NCBI taxonomy): domain Eukaryota; kingdom Viridiplantae; phylum Streptophyta; class Magnoliopsida; order Malpighiales; family Euphorbiaceae; genus Euphorbia; species Euphorbia tirucalli. The sequence continues at coordinate 24,470,585 of CM077639.1, forward strand.
CGATCGGTCCTTAAAGCTTTGATTCTCTTATCTAGTTGATTTTTAACCAGAGCCATAAATCGTTTGAAACATGCTAATGCTTCAGATTTATATACAATCAAATAGACATGACCATACCTCGTATAGTCTTATATGAATGTAATGAAATAATACGCACCATGCCTTGTACTAACATTCATTGGGCCACATATGTCGGAATGAATTAGTTGTAATGGTTGGTTAGCTCGCGTAGCTTTAGCAAATGGTTTTCTAGTCATTTTTCCTTTTAAGCAGTTCTCACAAGTTGGAAGATCTATTTTTGATAAATCAACCAACAAACCTGCTTTGGCCAATCATACTAAACGATGTTGACAGATGTGACTAAGTCTCGCATGCCACATTTTTGAAATATTAACATTATCCACAGATGAGTTAACAGAGAAGGAAAAACTATTATTACACACATAATTGGGATCCAAATCCAAAACAATAAAACCATCAAACAAATGTCCAACACCAAAGTAGATATTGTTCATAAAGAGACTAAAATTGTTCAATTCAAAAGATAACATGAATCCCAAATTCATAAGGGCAAAAATAGATATCAAGTTCCTTCGAATCCCAGGAGCATAGAGGACAACTTCAAGAAATAGTGGTCGACCACCATTTAAGACCAGATGGTAATAGCCAATCCCCAAGACTTCCTCTCTAGAGTTGTTTCCCACGTATTTCCATTTTGTTCCATGTGGAACACTTCAGATCTCTACAAAGGAATCTCAAGCCTTTGTTACATGGTCTGTGGCTTCCGAGTCTACAATCCATAAAGGACGAGATTCAGTTAGGAAAACAGAACTTGAAACAAATGTATAACACTTATATAATTCGGTAACATTTACCTTAGGAGCTTTGCAGTCTCTTGCAAAATGCCCCTTTTGTCTGCAATTATAACATCTCATCCTAGAAATGTTAACTTTCTTCTTGCCCTTCTTTTGAACCAGAACACTGCCCGTCTTTCCTTTCGCCTTTTTCTTGAAGAACCTCTTGTTCTTCTTCTTAGACTTCAGACCAGAACTTGAACTGGCCAGGTGAACTTCTGATTTCATACTAAGAGAAGCCAAACGGTCCTCTTCCAGCTCAAGATGACAAATTGCATCATCAAAGGTCTTAATGTCGTTGGCGTGAATGAGATGCAACTTCATATGCTCCCACCCATTCGGCAGAGAACATATCACAGCTTAAACTTTCTGTTCCTCGGTCAACTTATGACCAGCATTATGAAGCTCAGTTATCATGTTAGACATTTCCCTCAAATGCCTCGTCATTTTATGGTAAGCTCTTTTCTTATAAGTATCAAACTTGATACTTAAAGAACGGAGTTTTTTTAAGGAGACACCTCCAAAGTTCTCCTCAAGAGCATTCCACAGTTCTTTAGCTGTGTTGTACACGTGAAACCTTTTCGTGATCTCATCATCCATAGCACTATACATAATGATGCGGGCAGACAAGTTCTTCCTTTTCCAGATTTGATAAGCCTCAAGGTCCCTCCTTACTTTAGCGGTGTTACCTTCTTCCGGAGGAACCATAATCCTCTCTAGAGTGTCCAAAGCCTCTTGCTCTTCAATTATGTATTGGACTTTCATAGCCCAAACTTCATAATTGTCACCATTCAAACGAAAGTCCTTATTTAGTTCAACAACTATTGATTTGGAAGCAGCCACTGAAAACTATAAAGACAAAGTAGCATAAACAAGTAAGCGATACACCATATTTATTATAAGATCATTTAAAACTAAAGATAGTGTTTGGTTCACATAAAATCGAACACTATGCGTAATGTTTAGAGTCACCATTTACACGGGCTGATACAAACACTATATTAGGTTTAAATTTCCAATAATAAATATATCTATTTAGTTTTGTTTTAGATTACCTTCTAATTTATTTAACATTTATACTTTCTTAAGTATAAAACTAATGAATAGTATAACACTTAGTTATAGTCTCAAAATAAATAAATTAGAATAACTGAAACAGCTAACCAAAATAGCAATGCTTAACGAATAAATATTTTATTATACCATATATAAAAAAAATATCCAACATGAATCAAAATTACAACCACTTGAAAGAAAATATGTTCAAGCACAAAGCCATTTAGAACAAAAATTCAAACTAAAATCAGCAAGAGAAAGAGTGATTTAAATTAGGAAACTGAAGAGCTTAATCTTCATCTCCAGCCCAATACTCCACATTGTGGTAATGTTATAGAGTCATGGGATCATCCTCGACACTAATGTCGATCTCCACCTCTTTCTTTTCATCCAATTCAACAATCATAATTTCCTTTGAGGTGACTGGGATCATCTCTATGAACTTATGGTAGAGATCCATAGGCATGTTCTCAACACCCTCAAAAGCAGCATCCAAGCAGGGACGATGAACTAATTTATTACTTCTAAGTAACATGGTTCTAGGGTTATGAGCTAACTTAGCTCCTACTTCAGCCAAGTTCAACACAAACACTTTGCATTGGTACTTATATTCCTTTTCAGGAATTAATCCTTCAATGGAGTCCACCACTTCGTCAAATGTAGAGTTTTCTCCATACCAGAATTTATCAAATGTTTTTCACGAAAAGCCTTTTTTGTAAACTTTAACATTTTTAGTTGATCAATGCCAGAAGAAAATCCTCTTTTCCAGACAAGCTCTTGGATCTCTCGGTTTAACGCATTAAACCTTTCCATTAATCCAACAATATGCTCTTTCTCCAACGGCGGATATCGTTTGGAGAAAAGCTTATCTTCAAGTTTATGTATCATCCTCGCCTCCTCCTGAGACTGGATCTCCTTCGCCGTTTTCACGAAAGTTGCCATTTCTATAACACAAATAGAAATAACAAAAAACTTGTCAATGATCAACAATAAACTATATATAAATACACAATAAATATACTGAATTTGCTTAAAATTTTTTTGAACATAAGTAAAGCATTCATACATAATAAATACTATTAAATTTAGTTTAAAATTGAATTAAAATATCAAACAAATTTCAAAAATTCAACAAAATATACCAAAAATTCAAGAAAATTACGAATTTTAATTCAGGAAAAAATTTGACTAAATTTCGAAAACTCCCCCACGTGCCGCTAGAAGTCTTGTCACTCGCCGCCACGCACCCTTAAGGTTGGCTGACTCATGTGACACGTGGTGACATGTGATTGGTGCTAACATGGCACATATGCCATGTGTCATCACCTAATTGGTTCAAGTGTTGACGTGGCTAATGATGTGTCATGTAGACAACCGCTCTGCCACGTTTCATCACCATATTGGTCCACGTGGCTGCCACGTGTCACGTTGACGGTTTCAAAGGTGGTTAAGCTCGTACACGTGGCAAAACAAGATTGGTTTGACTTTTCAACAGTTTAAAAACTGCCCAATCCCATTTCGCCATATGTTCCATGATCCTAACTGCCCTCAACCGCTTCGTGACCAATTCCAGCCGTAGCAGTGGTGCATGTGGTCCACGTGCCACCTTTTAGGGCTTCGTTGGTCGTGAAAATTAAGATTCTGACTCAATTTTTTATGCCGATTTCAGTGGTGTCCTTAGATTTTTGAAAATTCGATAAAAAATTTTGACACTTTTATACTGTTGGAGCATATACGTTATCAAATTAACATGGAAATCAACACAGAATCATATCAAATCAAACAAAAATACATCTTATTCATAGATAACCAGAATTAAAGATTTGAACATATCAATCTTTGTACCTTTCGGCTTTGATACCAATGAAATCACATTATATAAACCGACCGTACAACTAATGTATAGATTTCGTAAACAACGTAAATAAACGGACTTACAGTTTATATACAGCGGAAGTTTGTCTACGAAGTGAATTTGATCAACACAAGAAACTGAATCGTTCTAGCTGCCTTTCCTACGTATGTATGAATACACAGAGTATGGGTGATATCCGCGAATTCTTCCGACGAATGAAAATAGTATGTTTCTGTGTTTTTCTCTTTGAGACTTTTTTCGTTTCTTACACGTATCTGAATAAGAGAAACAACTTCTCTATTTATAAAGGAAATACCCAATTTCATCTATTTATAGGTTAATCCAAATTTCACATTTGGTCCCTGTAATTTACCATAAATTATAGTTTAGTCCCTTCCATTCCAAAATGTTATGGGGGGACCTTTTTAACCAACATAGGTTCGTCCATGACATTTTGGAATGACAAGGATTAAACTATAATTTGTGGTAACTTATAGGGACCAAATGTGTAATTTGGTTAAACCCTATAAATAGATGGAAGTTGGGTATTTCCTCTACATATAGAGAAGTTTTTCTCTGATTCATTTACGTGGAGAAATTCAGAGAAATTTGTAGAGATAAAAAAAAAAAAATCAGGAAACCACTCCTAGAGAGAAAACACGAATTGTGTATTTGTACATACATAGGAAAGGTAACCAGAATGATCCGGCTTATGCTGTTGTTCATTTCTATCTGTAAACGATCTTCCACTGCATATAAACTGTAAGTCTGTTTATTTACGTTGTTTACGTAATCTATACATCAGTTGTTCGGTTTAATTTGGTGTTCATTGGTATCAGAGCCAGGTTCAAAGATTGATGTGCTCAAGTCTTTATTTCTGGTTATCCATGAATAGAATATATTTTTGTCCGTTTTGATATGGATTTGTGTTGATTTCTATGTCAAAATGATACTGTATTTGATCCAACAGTATATATGTATCAAAATTTTGTCAGATTTTTGAAAATCTAAGCACACCATTGAAATCAGCATAAAAAATTAAGTCGGAATCTCAATTTTCATGGCCAACAGAGCCCCAAAAGGCGGCGCGTGGACCCACACGCGCCACCATTACAGCTGGAATTGGTCACAGAGTGGTTGAGGGAAGTTAGGATCGTGGGACACGTGGCGAAATGGGATTGGGCAGTTTTTAGACTGTTAAAAAGTCAAACCAATCACGAGTTGCTATGTGGACGAGCTTAACCACCTTTGAAACCGTCAACATGCCACATGTCTCAATGTGGACCAATACGGTGATGACACATGGCAGAATGGTTGTCAACATGACCCGTCATCAGCCACGTCAACACTTGAAGCAATCACGTGATGACATGTGGCATGTGTGCCAGGTCAACCCAATCACATGTCGCCATATGTCACGTGAGTCAGCCAACCTTAAAGGGCACGTGAGGGTGCGTGGACACGCATGGCAGGAGCTTCCAGCGGCACGTGACGGCGCCTGGAGGTGTTTCCGGCATCCAAATTTCATCCAATTCTTTCCAGAATTAAAATTTGTATTTTTCTTGAATTTTTGGTATATTTTGATGAAATTTTGAAATTCATTTGATATTTTGGATCAATTTTTAAGCTAAATTTGATAGTATTTATTGTGTATAAATGATTTATTTTAGTTTTAAAATTTCAAGAAAATTTCAGTATATTTATTGTGTATTTATATACTGTTTATTGTTGATCATTGACAAATTTTTGTTATTTCTATATGTGTTATAGAAATGGCATCTTTGGTGAAAATGGCTTGGGAAATCCAGTCTCAGGAGGCAAGGATGATACAAAAACTTGAAGATAAGCTTTTCTCTAAAAAATATCCTCCGTTGGAGAAAGAGAATATTGTTGGAGTGATGGAAAGGTTTAATACGTTAAACCGAGAGATCCAAGAGCATGTCTGGAAAGGCGGATTTTCTTCTGACACTAATCAACTGAAAATGTTAAAGTTTGAGAAAAGGCTTTTTGTGAAAAACATTTTGATAAATTCTGGTATGGTGAAAACTCTGCATTTAACGAAGTGGTGGATTCCATTGAAGGCCTAGTTCCTGAGAGTGAGTATGAGTACCAATGCAAAGTGTTTATGTTGAGTTTGGCTGAAATGATAGCTAAATTACCTCATAACCCTAGAACCATGTTACTAAGAAGTAACAAATTGGTTCTCCGCCCCTGCCTGGATGCTGCTTTTGAGGGTGTTGAGAACATGCCAATTGATCTCTACCATAAGTTTGTAGAGATGATCCTTGTCACCTCAAAGGAGATTGAGATTGTTGAGCTAGATGGAGGGGAAGAGGTGGAGATCAATACTAGTGTCGAGGATGATCCCATGACTCTAGAACATTACCACAGTGTGGAGTATTGGGCTGAAGATTGAGCTCTTTAGTTTCCTAATTTAGAACACCCTTTCTCTTTCTGATTTCATTTTGAATTCTGTTCTGAATGGCTTTGTGCTTGGAACATTTTTTTTAAGTGGTTGTAATTTTTTTTATTAATGTTGGATATTATTTATGGTATAATAAAATATTTATTCATAAAGCATTGCTATTCTAGTTGGTTGTTTTAGTTATTCTAATTTATTTATTTTGAGACTATAACTAAGTGTTACACTACTCATCAGTTTTATACTTAAGAAAGTATAAATGTTAAATAAATTAGAATGAAATCTAAAACAAAACTAAATAGAAATATTTAATGTTGGAAATTTAAACCTAATATAGTGTTTGTATTAGCCCATGTAAATGGTGACTCTATGCATTGCACATAGTGTTTGATTTTATGTGAACCAAATGTTGGGATTTGTCACCGGAAATCACTCGATAAAAGAAGAAGAACGCGATGATTTCCTCAAATCCGTGCCCAGGAGCAATTGAGATGGAAATTGAAAAAACAAAATTTTAATTGAAAGAGATAAATCTCTTACCCGGAATATCTCTTTCAAGAGATGGATTCAGATTGCAGGAATCAAACTAGAAACCCTCCTCGTTCCGAACACCACCCGTGCTAGTGTCGGAAAACATGAACTTTGGAGAGGGAGACTAGGGAGAATTTAAGCTAGATGGATGCTTCCTATCCTAGGCCAAAATTTCTAGGGTTCTTTAACCCTAGGTGGCCGAAATTCCCAAGGGAATTTTGGCCCAAACAGGCTCATTCATCTGTGTGGGCTTCCTTCTTTTAATTCAGGCCCAAACCTATTTTAATTAGTCTGGTTTAAATTAATTTCAAGTCCAATTTTAATTTAGCCACGTACTTAATATATCACTCTAAGTAACATATTATTTACATTTAAATTAAAATTAGTTTGACCAATTAATTTAATCCATCAAATTAAAATTAGATCTTCATAAAATAAATTCGTATGTAAACTTATACATATGAATATTTTCACCTAGGAAATAATCTCATAATTAATCCAATTAATTATGAAGAGCCAATCAAATATTAATTTCATTATTATGATCAATCCAATTGATCTCTATAATATAATTAATATATACCTCTCTCTCCAGAGTGTATACTCCAAGTATACATGTGATTCCTTAAGTCAGTGTTCAGTCACTCAATGTGTATGATCCCGTGGGCCCATCTTTATGTTGGCAGTGGGCCTATGGCCCACAGACTGCAGTTGGGCACTAGTAAGCCACTGCAGCCCCCAATTAAGATGGAGATGGCAGTCTAACTGTTATCATAACCTTGTAGTTCGAACTTGTATATCCCATGTCATCGATATCGGTGTCCAACACAGAGGCATGGATTGATCACCCTCTTTTGTGTCTAGACATTAACTTGATCCCGAATGCACTGAAGCTCACAAACAAGTTCCAACTCGTTTGGGTGTGGCTACACTCTTATCAGTCACATTCATCAAAAGGCTGGTGATATCTTCCCAGTGGACTACTGAGTGACATATCCCTTTTGCATATCCATAGCATTGCCATGCTAAGTGACATACCCGAAAGTACCCATACTTGGCACCCTATTACAGGCCCTTTAGGCATACCCCTAAGTATGCGACCTCACATGCAACACCATCATATGATCAGGTCAAAGGATCTATACAAGTACTACACGAGAATCACTAGTGATACTATACCATGTGGATTTCTCGTTAGTGGATCTATCCAGTACCATGCCCTTTTTACATGTACCCATTAACTTGGTTGACATCCCATGTCCAATGACCGGTAAGACACCGCCATACAACCAAGTTAATGATAGTCTCTTGTTCCACTCATTCCTATGACTGGAACAGACTACGGATCTATTTATGGTCATATCGTTTACCCTATCCATGGTCTTATTGCCAAGTGCATGACACTTGTCATCATGGATATGGATATGTCCATTGGATACTTCATATAATATATTGCACAAGATAAATATAATAAATGAATTAATGCCTTTATTAATAGCACAAATGAATATAATACATAAATCCAATAAATGTATAATACAAATACAAGGACCAATGCCTCAGGACTAGGGCATATCCAACAATCTCCCACTTGCACTAGTTCCAACTAGGCATGGGCCTAATCCCTATAGATCTGGTATGACCCTCATGCTTGGGCTGGGCCAGCGCCTTGGTAAAAGGATCTGCGACATTATCCTTGGTGTCCACTCTGTGCAATGCAATGTCACCTCTCTCCGCAATCTCTCGTATGAGGTGAAACTTTCTGAGCACGTGCTTTGTGTTCTTGTGTGTCTGGGACTCCTTAGCTTGTGCAATGGCCCCATTGTTGTCACAGAAGATATCAACTGGGTCCTGGATAGTTGGCACTACTCCTAACTCAGTGATAAACTTCTTCATCCACACAGCTTCTTTAGCTGCATCACATACCGCGATGTACTCAGCTTCTGTTGTAGAGTCTGTAATGGTTGGTTGCTTTAAGCTCTTCCAGCTTACAACACCACCATTAAGCAAAAAAAATACCCAGACTACGACTGGTACTCATCCTGGTCAGTCTGGAAGCTTACATCAGTGTACCCAGTAACTGATAGCACTTCCTGACCACCATACACTAAGAAGCTATCCTTAGTCTGGTTAAGGTACTTGAGGATTGCCTTGACAGCCTTCCAATGATCCTCCCCGGGATCTTGCTGGTACCAGCTCGTCATACTTAGTGCAAAGGCGACCTCAGGTCTCGTACATAGCATGGAGTACATAATTGATCCTATAGCTAAAGCATATGGAACCAACTTCATGTTTTCCCTGTCCTCCCTTGTCTTAGGATAGTTCTTCTTACTAAGTGCCAGCCCATGGCCCATTGGTAAGAAACCTTTCTTAGCCCGATCCATGTTGAACCTTTTCAGAACTTTGTCTATGTATGAGGCCTGACTTAGGCCCAGAAGCCGATTTGATCTATCCCTATAGATCCTGATCCCTAGGATCATCTCAGCTTCGCCTAAGTCCTTCATTGCGAAGCACTTACTCAGCCACTACTTTACCCCTTGCAGTGTAGGTATGTCGCTTCCAATGAGTAGGATGTCATCTACATAAAGTACCAAAAATGTTACAATGCTCCTACTAGTCCTCTTATACACACAAGGCTCCTCTTGATTCTGTATGAAGCCATATTCCTTTATAGCCTTATTGAATATAAGATTCCAACTTCGGGATGCTTGCTTCAGTCCATAAATGGACCTTTGAAGCTTGCATACCCTTTCCGGATATTTTGGATCAATAAAACCCTCAGGTTGTGTCATGTACACATCCTCGAGTAGCTTTCCATTAAGGAAAGCGGTTTTGACATCCATTTTCCAGACTTCATAGTCGTACCATATGGCTATGGCTAGCAAGATCCTGATGGATTTGAGCATGGCTACTGGTGAAAAAGTCTCATCATAGTCTATTCCATGGACTTGTCTGAAACCTTTCGCAACCAGATGCCCCTTGAAGGTATTGTCAGCTTTTAGCTTGTAGCACTACTTGCAACCTATTACCTTAGCACCTGGAGGTGGATCAACCAAGTTCCAAACCTGGTTATCTTACATAGATTGCATCTCTGCCCCCATGGCTTTACGCCAATTTGCAGACTGTGGGCTTGCCATAGCCTCCTGGTAGGTTTTGGGTTCTTCCTCATCCCAGATGAGAAGAGTTTGATCATTGGTGATGAGGAAACCATACCTCTCTGGTTCCCGACGATCCCTACCAGACCTTCTAGGTCCTTGTGTGGCCTGGATCGGTGCTTCCTCCTGTGGAAGCTCTACCTGGGCCTCCGAGTTATCCTCTTTAGGAGCTTGTGGACCTTGAACTTCCCTGAGTTCAACATTGCTCCCACTATCTTTCTTGGAAAGGAACTCCTCTTCTAGAACGACCCCCTTCCTTGCCACGATCACCTTGTTCTTGGTTGGGTTGTAGGAGTAATACCCTTTGGTTTCCCTAGGGTAGCCCACAAATAGGCATTTATCGGTTTTGGGCTCCAGCTCGCCACTAGTCAATCTCTTGACATGTGCCTCGCATCCCCAAATCCTTGGGAAAGACACATTGGGCTCCCTGCCCATCCATATCTGATATGGGGTCTTTTCCACTGCCTTAGTTGGAGTATTGTTTAAGATGAGAGCTGTTGTCTCGAGGGCGTGTCCCCAGAAACTAATTGGGAGCGAGGCTTGACTCGTCATTGAGCGGACTATGTCCAACAGGGTCCTATTTCTCCGTTCGGATACCCCATTCCATTGTGCTGTTCCCGAAGGAGTGAGCTATGGAACTATTCCATGCTCTCTCAAATATGAGTCAAACTCTAGGCTCATATACTCACCTCTTTGGTTCGACCGAAGGGTTTTGATATTTCTGCCCAGTTGGTTCTGTACCTCGCTCCTAAATTCCTTGAACCTATCAAAGGTCTCAGACTTGTGTTTCATCAGATAGACATAGCCATATCTGCTGAAATCATCCGTGAACGTGACGAAGTACAGGTGTCCACCTCTGGTCGCTGCACTCATGGGTCCACATACATCCGAATGTATTAGGTTCAATAAGTCAGTTGCCTTTTTAGCCTTCTTGCTAAAAGGCACCTTAGTCATCTTGCCTTGTAAACATGACTCACATATATCAATTGACTCCAAGTCAAATGACCCTAAGACTCTAGCTTTGTGAAGCCTAGCTATGTGCTTCTCGTTTATGTGGCCAAGATGACAATGCCATAGGTAGACAGGATTAAGTTTGTTAGGCTTAACCCTTTTAGTGTTTATGTTATAGACATGATTGGTTTCATTTAAGTCCAGGATATATAGGCCATTATTTAATAGAGCATCTCCATAAAATAATCCCTCTCTAGATAAAGAAATTCTACCATTAGAAATAGTAAAATGAAATCCAGAAATATCCAACATTGATACCGAAATAATATTACTGCACATAGCAGGTACAAAATAACAATGTTCTAAAATCAAAACCAATCCACTGGGCATCACAAGGTGATATTCACTGATCTCTATGGCAGCAACCCTTGCTCCATTTCTGACCTGCAAGTCCACCTCTCCTGACCCCAGTGACCTTCTGTTCTTAGGTCCTTACACATTGCAACAAATGTGAGAACCACATCCAGTATCCAATACCCAGGATGTTGAAACAGTAAGGTTAATGTCTATAAGATAAATACCTGAAGAGGACGCACCTTGGCCCCTTCTCTGCTCTCCCATCAGCTTGGGACACGATCTCTTCCAATGGCCTACCTACCTACACCCGAAACAAACATCCTCAGGACTTGCCTTCTACTAGGCCTTGGCCTTCTTGGCCTTGGCCTTGGCCTTTTCCTTAGCCTTGCCCTTGGCAAGAGGAGGGTTCCCCTTGTTGACCAGCAGCACCGGCGAACTCTTCTTGATCGACTGTTCAGTAAGCTTGAGTATCCCATGCAGCTCACTAATAGTGCGGTTCATCCCTTGCATGTTGTAGCCCAGGATGAACTGATCGTAAGAATCTGGTAAGGATGCAAGGATTGTGTCCACCGTCAACTCCTGAGAGATGGGCGATCCGAGACTGGCCAATGTGTCCAAATAGCCCTTCATCTTGAGCACGTGTGCACTCACAGATGTCCCAACCCCCATCTTACACGAGTGGAATGCCTTGTTGGTCAGGTACATTTCCTGACGAGCTTGCTCCTGAAACATCTCGTTAAGAGTTAGCATAGCAAAGGCTTGATGGTCCATAAACTGTTTTTGCAGTTCAGGGACCACACAGGCCAACATCAGGCATGTCACATCCTTATTATCCTTGACATGCACCTTGTATTGCTTCAGCTGGGCAACCGGTGGATTACGTCCTTGAGGCGTAGCCGGTACAGGTCTCTCCAGTAGGGGTGAGCAAAACGCAGTTTGGTTCAAAAACTGAACCGAATCGAACCGAACCAAAAACCAAAGTAGTAGAAAAATAAAAACCAAAGCCAAACCAAAGTTCATATGGTTCGGTTCAAACCGAACCGAATCAGTTCGGTTCGGTTACGGTTTGGTTCGGTTCAAACCGAATCAACAAAAATTTTAATTTTTTAATTTTTATTATCATTTTTTTAATAAATTACGTGTAAAATATTGCTTAAAAATAATTTATATTACATGTGTATTACTAAAGTCTCATAAATACAAACTATATAATAATATAAATATATAATATGCCAAATAAAATTTATTTATATACATATATATATTTAAAAAAAAATATTTTTTCCTATTACGGTTTGCTTCGGTTCAGTTTCAGTTTTTTAACAAAAACCGAAAACCGAACCAAAAACCAAACTATTATATTTTATAAAACCAAAACCAAACCAAATAGAGTTTGGTTCGGTTCGGTTTTTCAGTCTCGGTTTGGTTCGGTTTTTGGTTCTCGGTTCGGTTTTGCTCACCCCTACTCTCCAGTACATACTCTTTAGACTCCTGTCTTAGAACTATTCTTAAGTTCCTAGACCAGTCCAAAAAGTTAGGACCGGAAAGCTTGTCCTTTTCAAGAATTGATCGCAGTGATAAAGAGTTGTTATTTGCGATTTAGAGTTTCTACACAGAAAAACATTTAAGAGTGTTAATAAAGGACTTTACTTTGTTATTCCCATACATAATTAATAATGAATCAAGTTATTAATTTAACCAAGTTGTTGGGCTCATGGGCCGAGATCCATATTTCATTAAGATATAGCCAGACGAGGGCCTGGTACAACTATACCCTAACTATTTAGGTAGGAACGCCATCCAATCCCAACATAGGGAATCTCGGTTTGATGGGCTTGTTGGCACTTACCCATCTGTGCTTAGGGCCAGGAGAATCCTACTACCCATGCTAAGTCAAAACCTCCATTCAAGTGTTAGAGTATCCCATACCCTAACCCAATACAAAATGACAATACTCCAGTGTATCCTGCGAGGGCATGGTCTACAACTGGCCTATCCCCACTTCGAGATGGTTTTGAATGAGGGAAGCACTTTTAAGCGATTTGGTAATTTCATTTGGTTATTAGATTCATTTAATAACGGCTTGCATACATAAGGCGGGTGAAATAGCTGTTGGATCATACATTCATACATGCAAATAAATATAAAGCATAATTAAATAACCAAGTAAAATGGACTACTATGGGCCTATATTACATCCTAATATTATTCTAGTAAACCTATACTAGAATCCAATATCAGGTGGGCCTCCATCTTCTTCCTTCTGGGCTTGCACCTCCACTTGGGCTCACCACTCCATGGGCTTCTTCTTTTACAAATTTTATAATAAGTGAATAAAATAAAATTACATTAAAAAAAGAAAAACGACACGCAGGTCGTATTTACCCAAAAGAAAATACAACCCATCTCGAATAAGGCCCAATAGCATCCAATCATACAAAACATTTAATCACCCATATGCATCCAATACATATAATTCATAAGCATGTCATAATGTATGATTTAAGCCCATTTCAATTATGTCCAAGCCATTATTTTGAAATTGCCAATTTTGGCCCACCATGGTTCTGACCCTTAATGGGCTTTGGGACTCCAACCCAGACAGTCCAACTGCTCCCACTGGAATTGGGAAACCATGAGTTCAATTCAGCTGTCCAAGTAATTGTGCCAAAATTACCTGAACCAATTTCAATTAACCATATTAATTTCCAAAATTAATATCACATGAATAAAAATTAAATTTCATTCAAGAAACCACACGCCTTTAAATTACATGAATTTAAAAACACGAATTTTAAAACCAATTAAAATTTCAAAATTGGGCCCCGAGCCCAAAAACCCGCCAAATCCAAAACCACTGGGCCCGGCCCGCTGCGGCTAGGGCAACCTAGTTGCCTTAGTAGCAGCCAGCGGCCCTGCTGCCACCGCTATTCCCACCGCCTGTGACGGCCAGCGGCGGCGATTCCGCCGCCGGCAGCCCCGCACCCCGGGAACAGCTAGATTTTGTTTTAATTAAACAGAAAAATTTAAATAAAAAAAATAACATGGCATTCACAACAAGAAATTCACCAAGAATTCCAAACATACAATTAAATTAAACAAACATAAACCTATATGCAAATTCAATTTCAATTGTATAAAAATCAAATGGGAAAAATCTTAAACCCAAACCAAGAATCTCAATAAAAAAAATCTCCAATTTTAAAACATGGGATTCAACCAATTTTAACAATTTCCACGGATTAAAAACCCGCTCTGATACCACTGTTGGGATTTGTCACTGGAAATCACCCGATAAAAACGAAAGAGCGCGATGATTTCCTTAAATCCGTGCCCAGGAGCAATTGAGATGGAAATTGAAAAAACAAAATTTTAATTGAAAGATATAAATTTCTTACCCGGAATATCTCTTTCAAAAGATGGATGCAGACTGCAGGAATCAAACTAGAAACCCTCATCGTTCACGTACACAAACGCCTAACGAACACCACCCGTGCTAGCGTCGGAAAACACAAACTTTGGAGAGGGAGACTAGGGAGAATTTCGGCTAGATGGATGCTTCCTATCCTAGGCCGAAATTCCTAGGGTTCTTTAACCCTAGGTGGCCGAAATTCCCAAGGGAATTTTGGCCCAAACAGGCTCCTTCATCTGTGTGGGCTTCCTTCTTTTAATTCATGCCCAAACCTATTTTAATTAGTCTGGTTTAAATTAATTTCAAGTTCAATTTTAATTTACCCATGTATTTAATATATCACTCTAAGTAATATACTATTTACATTTAAATTAAAATTAGTTTGACCAATTAATTTAATCCATCAAATTAAAATTAGATCTTCACAAAATAAATTCGTATGTAAACCTATACATATGAATATTTCCACCTAGGAAATAATCTCATAATTAATCCAATTAATTATAAAGAGCCAATCAAATATTAATTTCATTATTATGATCAATCCAATTGATCTTTATAGTATAATTAATATATACCTCTCTCTCCAGAGTGTATACTCCAAGTATACATGTGATTCCTTAAGTCAGTGTTCAGTCGCTCAATGTGTACTATCCCGTGGGCCCATCTTTATGTTGGCAGTGGGCCTGTGGCCCACAGACTGCAGTTGGGCTCTAGCAAGCTACTGCAGCCTCCAATTAAGATGGAAATGGCAGTCTAATTGTTATCATCTCCCTGTAGTTTGAACTTGTATATCCCATATCATCGATATCGGTATCCAACACAGAGGCATGGATTGATCACCCTCTTTTGTGTCTGGACATTAACTTGATCCCGAATGCACTGAAGCTCACAGACAAGTTCCAACTCCTTTGGGTGTGGCCACACTCTTATCAGTCACATTATCAAGAGGCCGGTGATATCTTCCCAGTGGACTACTGAGTGACAAATCCCTTCTGCATATCTATAGCATTGCCATGCTAAGTGACATACCCGAAAGTACCCATACTTGGCATCCTATTATAGGCCCTTACATGCAACACCATCATATGATCAAGTCAAAGGATCCATACAAGTACTACACGAGAATCACTAGTGATACTATACCATGTGGATTTCTCGTTAGTGGATCTATCCCGTACCATGCCCTTTTTACATGTACCCATTAACTTGGTTGACATCCCATGTCCAATGACTGGTAAGACACCGCCATACAATCAAGTTAATGATAGTCTCTTATTCCACTCATTTCCATGACTGGAACAGACTACGGATCTATTTATGGTCATATCGTTTACCCTATCCATGGTCTTACTGCCAAGTGCATGACACTTGTCATCATGGATATGGATATGTCCATTAGATACTTCATTTAATATATTGCACAAGATAAATATAATAAATGAATTAATGCCTTTATTAATAACTCAAATGAGTATAATACATAAATCCAATAAATGTATAATACAAATACAAGGACCAATGCCTCGGGACTAGGGCATATCCAACACCAAACAGTATTTTTGGTTTTAAGATAAATGTTACCAAATTGTATAAGTGTTATACATTTGTTTCAAGTTCTGTTTTCCTAACTGAACCTCATCCTTTATGGATTGTAAACTCAGGAGCCACAAACCATGTAACAAAGGATCGAGATTCCTTTGTTGAGTTCCGAAGTGTTCCATGGGGAACAAAGTGGATATACGGGGGTAACAACTCAAAGGAGGAAGTCTTAAGGATATACGAGGTATGGTCATGTCTATTTGATTGCACATAAATCTGAAGCATTAACATGTTTCAAACGATTATGGCTTTGGTTGAAAATTGACTAGATAAGAGAATCAAAGCTTTAAGGACCGATTGGGGAAGAGAATAGCTCTTCGAGGAATTTAAATTTTTATGTGATGAAAAAGGTATTGAACATCAGTTGTCCATACCAAGAACTCCACAACAAAATAGAGTTGCGGAGAGAAGAAATCAAACCCTTTTAGAGATGGTGAGGTCTATGATGGCTGAAGCCAATTTGCCTATCTCCTTTTAAGGAGACGCATTGTTGACTGCTACATATGTACTCAATAGAGTACCTTCTAAATTCATTGAAACCACACCTTATGAATTATGGACGAGCTGCAAGCCTAATTTGAACCATTTATGACCATAGGGATGTGCTACCTATGTCCATGACACATCTAGCAAGCTAGGCCCAAGAGGCAAGAAAGGTATCTTCATACAATATCCTTATCTCTCAAAAGGATATGTTCTAGTGGGAGAGAATGAAAATGGTCAAATAACAGAATTTGAGTCATGAGATGTCATATTCTTAGAGAATAAATTTCCTAAGCTGGGAGAGTTGGATAAGGAATTCACTTTCTTTGAAACTCAAATGTCTGAAACTTTAGATCACTCAATCAGAGTGGGAGGATTGAAGTTGAAGACGTAAGGGAAAGGGACGAAAATGATGTTTTTCAACCTTCACAAGCGGATTTTAGTAATCCTGACCCTGACTTTAGTGGTCTTGATTTGAGTGGGAGTCTTGTTCAAAATTCAAGTGTGAATAAGGATATAGATCCCAGTGGGAGTTCTGCCCAAAGTCTTGATGAATATATAAGATTTGTTTATCAAGAAGCAGAACCTTAAAGGTGATCAAAGAGATGAAATGTTTCGCGACGTCATCATTTAGTTGATAGTGAAGCTTTCTTGATTGTAGCTCAAATTGAAGACATTGCCACTAACATGAGAGAGTTATTGGCGTCTCCAGCAAAGGAAGAATGGATAAAAGTGATGGAAAGTGAGATGGAGTAAATAAGGGTTAACAAAGTTTGGGAACTAGTTGATCTACCCAAAGAGCATAAAGCCATTGGGAATAAGTGGGTACATACTATTAAGCGATCAGTGGATGGGAAGCCCATCTAGACTAAGAGTCTGCTGGTTGCGAAGGGGTTCACACAACATGAGGGAATTGACTATCAGGAGACTTTTTCACCTGTTGTCTGTTTCGCGTCTATTAGAACAGTACTTGCTTTTGTAGCATGTATAGACCTTGAATTACATCAAATGGATGTAAAGACTGCATTCTTGAATGGTGAACTGAACAAAGAAATCTATATGGTTCAACCTGAAGGTTTCATTGTCTAGGGTCAAGAACATAAGGTTTGTAAATTGAAAAGATCAATTTATGGCTTTAAACAGTCTTCAAGACAATGGTATTTTCATTTCCATGATGCGATTATATCAATGCAATTTAAGGTGATTAATGCAGACTCGTGTGTCTACATTAAACGTGAAAACGGAGGGAAGTTTGTCATTCTAACATTATAGTTGACGGTATTATATTAGCAGGAAATGACATTTCCTTACTCAAGAAGGTAAAGACTTGGTTGTCTTCTAACTTTGAGATGAAGGATCTAGGAGAAGATAATTACATTCTTGGGGTTAAAATCTCAAGAGATCAATCTAAGAGATTATTGGCTCTTTCACAAGAGACGTATATCAATAAGATCTTATAATGGTTTGGTATGCCTAACTGTGATCCTGATCCAACCCGTATTGCTAAAGGTATGAAACTGAATGCAAGTATGTATCCTACGACTCCAGAAGAGACTAAAAAGATAGAGAGAATTCCTTATAGGTGTGCAATTAGTAACTTAATATTCATTATGATTTGTCCATAACCTGGCATAGGTTTTGCGGTTGGTCTTGCAAGTCGATATCAGGAAAATCCAGGTTTGAAGCATTGGACAACAGTGAAAAGGATATTGAGATATTTGAAAGGGACTTCAAATTATTCCCTTTGTTATCAAGGAAAGGATCTGTAGTTAAAAGGATACACATATACTGATCATGAAACTGATAAAGACAGGAGGAAGTCCACATCTGGGTATATTTTTACTTTAGGAAATGGTGCAATTTCCTGGTGTAGCAAGAAATAAACTTGTGTGGCATTGTCGACTATGGAGTCGGAATACGTAGCTACCGCAGCTGTAATACAAGAAATGGTTTGGTTAAAATGCTTCATAGATATTTTGGATCTATTGCCTAAAGGGAAATGTACTATTATCTATTCCGACAGCACTGCATCGATAGCTTATTCCAAGAATTCTTATTATCATGGAAAAAGCAAGCATATCAATATAAAATATCATTTTGTTAAAGACAAAGTAGCACAGGGTGAAATAAGTTTAATGCATGTTCCAACTGGAGCTATGATTGCAGATTCGTTAACGAAGCTAATAGCACCAAATGTTTTTGGTAAACACATTTTGGAATTTGGTCTTCATAGATTATAGGAACATGTTATTGTTTTTGAACTGTTGCAATAACTTTGGTAAATTCTATTGGAATAGAATGTGAGTTATTTTTTGTGTGTTCAAATTCATTCACTATTTAAAGCGATACACATAGAGCTATTGAGTATAGTTCAGTATGTTGACGAAATGCATCTACTCACATAGATGAATCTTTTACTATGAGCAATGAGTTCATAGGTAAAAGTATAGATGGAGATGTCAAAAACTCCATTGTGATATTTGTAATATCATAATTTCGTTGATACTGAAAGCTGTCATGTGAAAGACTTAAATGTGGATTAAAGGTAATCATGCATGAGTTGCATTTAGAGGCTGAATGCTTTTGCATAGTGTTAATAAAACATACGTCCTAAATGGATAAACACTATGGCATATTTTAGTAATATGTGTAAAAGCCGATCAAGGGATGAAAAGAAGAAAATTGATCTCAACTTTCCTAATGTGAGACCCACATGAAACTATATGTTTTAATTCACCCTTAAGGACTCTTGTAAATAACAAGAAGGGTATTTCTAATTGATTATCTTGATTGGAACCCCAAACCAGGCTGCATTAGCAATGAACGGGCATATAGGGACCTTTCAGATAAACATTGGATATGTGGTGGAAGGTTATTTATAGAGAGGAAGTACATTTTCAGTAACATGTGACTTGCTAATAATATAACACTCGAGCTCAATACTTTTTAGTGGAAAAGGTATGTATTGTGTATGGATGTTTTCGTGAGATCGAAAGCGAGTCAAAAACCATGTGTGAGCGGATGACCTTTTTCAAAGAAAAGCCATAAGCGCTGTTTATTTTTGGTGTAGTGATGTTTTGGGAAAAACGGGTTTTGTTTATCTCGTTTTGAAGGAAAATCCTTTCTTTATTTTGGAAATGCTTTTGTAGAAAACGTTTTCCAGTTTTTGACCTAAAGACCACGAAACCTAAATCCCGAGATCAGTGACAGAGTTGCCACCCGGATCAGCTCATCCGGGAAATTCCGGTATAGCTCCCTACCGAGCGCAGATTGCTGTACCTAATCTAGAGATTCAGGGTTCGGGCAACTTACCTACTTAACCTCGAGCTTGTATTCGTTTATTATTTATAAAGTCATATTTATTCAATTTATTATCTTTTCTAACCCCAATTTGTTTATTTTTATTAAACCGATGCTAAGGCAAGAATGCGTAAAATAAATTGCGGAAAATTAAACCATTCACATAAATATACAAAAGAATAATAGAGGCCGATTATACAACCAAATTGAATAAAAATATAAAAACTCTCGTCCTTTCTTTTACAAACGCCTAAGTACACGAGGATCTAAAAATACAATCGCCTAAATACATGAATTTATCTATTAAATACAGCAAAAATAAAAATAAATGCTGCAAAACAGACTGGTTAGTGTAGTTTATATTATAAACGCAAATAGGACTCAAATCAGGACAGAACGGGGATTTTAGGATAAGGGAGCATGCATTTAGAGGGTAACCGGTTCGACCCGACCGGTCGGACAGGTTAGACCTGGAAATCAGTTTTGAAACGTCCTGTAATTTTTGTGCTGGAAAAACAATATTGGAAAACCATTTGGCTCAGTTTCATACAAATTTCCATTTTTGTGGGTCTGTTATCCAGGAACTCGGGGTTCCGTTCATGTGGGTTCCTAAATATACCAACCATCTATGGTCTAAAAGGCAATAAGCACGCCAAAAACATTTATAAAAATATTATTTTAGTTATTTCCAATATTTTCCGGGGATTTTTGTAGGATTCGGGGGTCCACAAATACTAGACAATGGATCCGGTTCGGATGAAACGACCCCAAAACTCAGGAAATAGACCCCCAGAAAATACTGAAAACCCCGATTATCTATACGTATAATAATTAGAAAGTCAAAATACAAATACATACTGATGGTTCTGGGCCGAAAGTGACCCCAACAGAAAAAATCAAAACAGAAAACGGACTGTTTCGGCCGTTTGGAACAGATCGAGGATCTGTCCCTGAAGAACAGGGTCAGCCGGCTCTGGGTTAGAGCCGGCCGACTCTGTTCATTAGAAACATAGCCGGCCGGCTGTGTTCCTGAGGAACACAGCCGTACGGCTATGGTGGGCAGACCATTTTCCGGATTTCGGCAAAAATGACAAAAACGCACAGAAAATCAAATGTAGACAAGTTTTAGGTTTATCAGAGTTACCTGGATGTTGTTCGGATACTTTAAACGTCCAAAGAACGGATTGAAAGCTTGGAATGCCTCCTAGGAACTTTATCGGCCGAATCCTTCAACGACCCGAAACTAAGCCGGAACGAACCCGAATCAATGAGCAGAGGTTGCTGGTTGTGTTGTCAACGTCTGAAGATTAGTTTAGGGTTAGATGAGAGTGTTTATGGGATTGTTTTTGGCTCTCTCTCGGTCTCTCTTTTTCTTCCTTCTTTCTCTGCTTCTGCTTTCTCTTTTTTTTTTTCTCGTTCTCTGTTTTTTTCTTTTGAGAACCGAAAGTCCCTAAAAGTCCTCCTTCTCTCTCTTTTTCTTCCTTTTTATCTGCCTCTCTCTCCCTCTCTCGTTCCATCAATCAGGCTGTCCCCGGATCCCCGAAAATCTGCTCCTTTTCTTACCTGTCAAGACAAGTTGCTCTGCTTTGCAGAGAAACTATTCTTGACCACTAGAGCCGGCCGGCTCTGGTCCAATAAACCAGAGCCACCCGGTTCAACCAGAAGTTAGGGCAAGATTTCAGAAAAGCAGACGTGTAGACCGAATTCTAGAAATGATTCAAGAGACATTTTCGGGACTTCAGATCGCGGATAACCAAGTTTTTGGGTCATTTGAGATTCCCCAGGCGGCATTCCAGTCTTTTTCAAGTCCCATTCAAGCTCGTCCAGTCCACAGGTAATTAGGGAATTCTCATCATCGAGACCGGAAAAAACCCGTGCTCACACTATGTGATTATGAAAAATGAACTACGGGGAAGTGACGTTAAGCTAAAGGTGGAACGATGAAGGAGAACTTCAAATAACTGTTACGTTGACTGGTCGCGCGTATTCGCCGAATGAGAATTGAAAGAAGTATATGTGTTCAATCGCAATGAAAGTATGTCTTGTTATGTGCGAGTAGGAGATGTTGGTTTTAGGCTGCCGATGAAATTTTGGAATGACAATGATTAAACTGTAATTTGTGGTAAATTACAGGGACCAAATGTGTAATTTGGTTAAACCCTATAAATAGATGGCAGTTGGGTACTTCCTCTATATATAGGGAAGTTTTTCTTTGATTTATTTACGTGAAGAAATTCAGAGAAATTCGTAGAGATCCAAAAAGAATTAGGAAACCGCTCCCAGAGAGAAAACACGAAGAAAACATATTTTCTTTCGATCGTCGGAAGAATTCGCGAATAACGCCCATACTCTGTGTATTCATACATACAGTAGGAAAGACAAACAGAACGGTCCGGCTTGTGGTGTTGTTCATTTTGATCCGTAAACAATCTTCCGCTGCATATATAAACTGTAAATCTATTTATTTACGTTGTTTACGTAATCTGTACATCAGTTGTTCGGTTTAATTTGGTACGAAATTTAAAAATAAATAACAAATAAATGAAGATAAAATCTATTCTAGTGAAAAAAAAATTAAGATAGATTCCATAAGATAACCTTAAAAACATTGCACAACTCATTTTCCAATCTGGGTCCTCTTCGACATTTATGTACTGTCCCCTTGAATGAGGCTGATCTCAGAGTTAAGGTTCGATGGCAGTTGGAATTGGGAGGCTTTTCGCCGTGTCCTTCCTCTATCCACTCTCCTTCAGATTGTTGCGATTAGAGTTCCACGTAGTGGAGAGAGGATTTACTGTTTATGATGAAAATGATGAGAGTGCTGTTTGGAAAGCCATTTGGCGGTGGGAAGGGCCTGAAAGGATTAAATCTTTTCTTTGGCTTGTCTTAAAACAAAAATTGCTTATTAATGACGAAAGAAAGCGGCGCCACCTCACTGATTTTTGTGCTTGTCAATGTTGTTTGTTGCATGAGGAATCTCTTATCCATGCAATCAGAGATTGCGTTGAAGCTAGATTGCGTTGGATGAGTATCATTTCTATTGATAAA
Source organism: Euphorbia tirucalli (assembly GCA_039660915.1). NCBI lineage: Eukaryota > Viridiplantae > Streptophyta > Magnoliopsida > Malpighiales > Euphorbiaceae > Euphorbia > Euphorbia tirucalli. Next base: position 24,493,611 of record CM077639.1, read on the forward strand.
TTTCAAGAGTTTATTAATAGTGATTTGTTTGAGTAAATGATGAACAATCTTTGGCATAGGAATAAATTTGGCCATGCAAATTGGGGGTTGATGTTTGGAGTGGGTTGTTGGATGCAATGGAGGAGTAGAAACCTGAATATCTTTGAAGGCTAGGAGAAAATGTGCATCAGCTAGGCTAATGGGGTGCAAAGTTTTTCTGCTGACATATGGTCAAGGTGACTGCGTTGAAGCTAGCTGCTTTTGCTGTGCATAGAGAGTGGCGTCTGATTGGGTCGAGGAAGCCGGATGTGGGTTGGATCCGCCTCAACTGTGATGGGGCAGTGAAAGGGCCTGATTTTGCTGCTGGTTCAGGGGGCATTTTTCGTGATTCTAATGGCAGTTGGTGAGGTGGTTATGTCCTCCAGATTGGCAAGTCCTTGATGGCCAAGGCGGAAGCTTAGGGGGCTGTTGGATGGGTTGATTTTCACTTGGGAGAGAGGGTTTAGGCAGGGGGATGTTGAGGTGGACATCATTGTATGTTTTTCGTGCCATTCATTCCGAAGAGACTTACAATAATGACTTTTCCAGCTTAATCACAGAGATTAAAGATATGCCGAGGAGGAATTGGGTTGTTAAGGCCTCTCATATTTATCGAGAGGGAAATCTTTGTGCCGACTTTATGGAAAATTTGGTGTTCTTGATGGCTCTTGGAGTGCATGTCTTTGCTGATATTCCACAAGCGCTTCATGATACGATGAAGGATCTGGCTCGTGCCTTCGCCTCGCTTTGTTGTGGTGTAGCGCTTGTAAGTACTTTTTCTTTTCATAAAAAAAAAGGATACCAAGTGATGACCCATAATGCTAATGGCCCTCTTATAATTTTTTTGTTATTTAAGGATATTGTTGTTTATAGTTTTATTAATTTATAATAATTTATAGTGATAATTTTCAATTCTGCTCTAAGTGAATTTTAAGATTTTTTTTTTTTTCCCTGTAAAAGATCATTTACCGGCACCGCTCCTATTTAAGCTAGCGGTAGACAACATTGGCAATAGAATTAACATTGCCACTCCTATTATTATTATTATTATTAATAATTATTGTCATCTATTAATTATATATTTAATATATTAATCCAATTAATTTGTTTAAAATTATTTAGGCATAGTTTAAGTGGCTCCTTTGTAATTAATATGTGGTAACTCTCATAATCACAAGTATTAATTATATCTTACATGAATAAATTTAGGGGTGAGCATGGACTGGTTCGGTTCAAAAACTGAACCAAACAAAAAAAAAACCGAACCAAAAAACACTATATTTTATAAACCAATCTGATCCAAACTAAATTTTGGTTCGGTTCTGTCCAAACTTTCGGTTTGGTTCGGTTTTGGACTGGGTCGAACCAAAAACATCAACTTCTTAAAAAAAATATCAAAATAAAAATTTTATATAAGTAGTTTGTTTTTTTTTTTTAAAAAAAAGAAATACAAAAAAATTAACTTCAAAAATCAGAAATACTAAATAATATTATTACATCACAATAAAATACTAAAATTCTCTACTTTTTTTTTTCAATTCTCAAGTTTTAACAACTATAAATTAGCATCCAAATCACAATATGAAACTATAAAGGAATATAATGTCTAAAATTCTCTACAATTAGTATATATTAATTTTAAAATTAATTTTAGTATTTTATCAATTATTTGGTTTTTCGGCTTTTTCGGTTTTGAACCGAATCAAACCAAACCGAACCGATGTCCAAACTTCTTAACAACTTAAAACCAAACCGAACCAAACTATAAAATGGATCAGTTTAACATTAAATATCCAAATTACAAAATATATCCAATATTACAAATATTTAAGTTCCAAGTGAACTCTTTTTGAACAACTTGAACTTGAAGTCCAATCATTTAAAAAAAACAGAGATAGGCTTGGCACTAAAAAGGAATTAATTAATCTATATATATATATATATATATATATATATATATATATATATATATATTTATATTTATATACGGGGTTTATATAGGGAATTATTCGGAAGTGGGGCGGGGATAGTACTCTCCGCCCCCACGCCCTTTTAAGTACTGGGGATAAAATAATCCCCACCCCCATCCCGTGGGGGATAATATCGGTTATTCCCCGCGCCCGTCGGTTCGGATCCCCACGGTTTTCGGGTAATCCCTGCCCCATTGCCACCCCTACTCACCTCTAAATAAATTAGTTTTCATTTATAATCGATGTTGTTGGATGGTCTTGTTATTATGTAAATGTATATTATATTATATTTGATAATTGGGTTACACAATTGCTGCTATATATACATACAAGAGATGAGTTGAATACAAACACTTGGCCTAACTAATAGGATATAGAGAAGAAATGATAAGGTGTAACCAATTTACAAGTTTGAATGCTAGATAAGACTCTATTTAAATGCTAGATAAGATTATAACTCGCACCCCCCGCAAGCCGTTGGTGGGCACACATGGCAAGCCAAGTTCGAAGCGTAGCATGTCGTATGGAAGACAATGGCTTGCTCAAGATATCTGCAACTTGATTGTCAGTCGGAATAAAACCAGCAGCTACCTGTTCTCGAACAAAATGGTAATCCAGTTCAATATGTTTTGTGTGTACATGAAAAATAGGATTCACAGTAAGATAGATGGAGCCAACATTATCGCACTTGAACCAGACAAGCGATAGGGTAACTAAGGTCAAATAAGAGCGATCGTATCCATAAAAGTTCCGCAGTAGCATTTGCAACCGCTTTATACTCACTTTCGGTCGATGAGCGGGCTATAGTGGGTTGTTTTTTTTTTTTTTTTTTTTTTTGCCACAAGATAAGGCTTTTGCCAAGATATACACAATAAGCACCAGTAGATCTGCGATCATCGGGGCACCCACCCCAGTCGTTGTCAATGAAGCAATGAACCGTCAATGAGTCATTCTTAGAGAAAAGAATGCCATGATCTAAGGAACCATGAAGATACCGTATAAACCTTTTTACTGCTTTCTAGTGTTCATCCATCGGGCAATGCATAAATTGACACAATTTATTAATGAAGAAGGCAAGTTCCAGACGAGTGATTGTCAAATATTGCAATACTCCGACAATACCACGATATTCATCTCCTGAGTATAGAAGTTGACCAGTCGATTTTGATAAATTGGGAACAGTAGCCATAGGGGATAGACATGGCTTGTAGTTTTCCATCTTTAAGTGCTCCAAAAGATCACAACATATTTGGCTTATGATAAATGAATCCTTGCATGGTATATTTAATTTCAAGGCCTAAAAAATGTTCAGCACGACCCAGATTTCGAATGGGAAATTCCCGCTCAATGTCCAACACTGTTTGTTGAATAATATGAGAATTGATTCCTGTTATCAAAATATCATCCACATTACATAGAATAAATGTTTTGTGAGTGGGAGTGCATTTGATAAACAAAGATTGATCCACCAGAGACATGTGAAACCCAAGGCTACGAAGAAAGACTTTCAGCAGAGTAAACCATTCTCAAGTGGCATGTTTTAAACCATACAAGGATTTATTAAGATGACAAAGATAATTTGGGTGATCCTTATCAATAAAGCCTTGAGGCTGCTCCATGTAGATGGTTTCATTAAGAGTGCCATGCAAAAATGCATTGGACACATCTAATTGATTAATAAACCAACCGTGAGCTGCGACAAGTGTAAAAATAACTCGAACTCTTGTAGATTTAACAACAGGGCTAAATGTTTCCCGATAATCAAGTCCAGATTGTTGTGAAAATCCTCGAGCAACTAAACTAGCTTTGTATCATTCGGTAGTACCATCGGCATGATGTTTCACATCATAAAGCCACTTGCAACTAATAATTTTCCGATCAGGTGGTCTAGACATAAGAGTCCAAGTATTGTTGTCAATGAGAGCCTTAATTTCAAGCGACATGGCATTGCACCATTCGGGTAATTTAACTATTTTGGTGAAAGAGGTGGGTTCCATGTCGATGTCAGTGATCACGGCAAGAAGGGCAGAATATTTCCTCTTGAGTTAAGCGTAGAGGAGCGCAGTTGCATCATATGACTACGAATCGATGGGTTGGAAATGGAGGGATTTACTTGTGAGTCATGACAAGAAGGAATGAAATTTGAAGAGGTTGAAGTAGTGTGGGTGAAAGAAGGTGAAACAGGTGTTGGAGAGGGACACATAATAGATTGGTGTGATGAGATAGGTGGTGAGATGTGGGATAAAGAGTTTGCATGCAGTGGCAGAGTCAGGGGGGCATGGGTAGGCCGTTGTCCCCCCGGTCGCCGAGAATCACCCCTATTAAGGGTGTATCTCGGCGGCCATGGCTAGGGGTACAGAAAAAACAGCCGAAAAACCTAAAAACTGTGAAACCGAACCGAAACCGAGCTAAAAATATGGTTAACCGAAACCGATGGACTAGTATACGGTTTTTATTTTTAGAAATTAATGTTTATGGTTTAGGTTTAGGTTTTTATACCGAAAGTCCATGTGGACTCGCCGTTAACCGACTTTTTACAAATATTTTTCTTAAAAAATTATGTAATTATATATATATATATGTGTAATATGAATAATAAGTAAAACATTTAGGTCTTTGATGTTATTTTACTTCCTTACTATACAACACAACAGTCTTGGTCACTCCCTCCAATCTCATCTCCTCTCAATTTTTAGTTTCACACTCATTGAAAAACGAACAGCGAAGAACAATTTCATTAATTAATGTTTGATCTTATACAACAATTTCTATGTTTGGAAACTTTTTTTTATTAAATGTTTTAACTATTGGAGTTTATAGTTAAAATGTTAGTTTAATTAATAATTAAGACTATGGTTTATAATTTTATATTTTTATTTGACATTTGAGATTTATGGTCTATTTATTTGAGGTTTCAAATATTATAAATTTAGCAAAATCATAATGTTTATTTCGTAAATGGTTAACCGTAAAGAAATGGTTAACCAACTAATGGTTAGCCAAATTTAATGGACAGTGTATGGTTAGTAAATTAAAAAAAACCGTTCAAACGGTTAACCGTTTGTAAAAGTCCACATGGACCGGTTAATCGACCGTGTGCACCCCTAGCCATGGCCACCGCCGATCTCTGGTTTTGGTGGGGGGGGGGGGGCAGCCGCCCCAAAACCATCCCTTTCTTTTTTTTTTTAATCCCAGGCAAAACGACGTTGGTTTGCCTGGGATTAAAAAAAAAAAGAAAGGGATGGGTTTGGGGGGAGGTGGAGGTGAGGTATCAATAAAGGGGACATGTGATGATGATAAGGAAGAAGAAGCAGGAGGTGGCAAATGAATCAAGGCAGAAAAAGCAGGAGGTGGCAAATTAATTAAGGGAGAAAAGTCAAAATTTGCCAAAGTCAAATTAAAATCCTTATGAGATGAGGAAGAGTGACATTAAATTGGAATCTGAATTAAGTGGTAGGGGAAAGGTAGGATAGGAATTGGAAGTGTTGGAATTCAGATTTGAATTTGGTAGATCAGATGATGGAGCGGAATTAGATGTTGTGGATAAGGAAGGAGTAAGAGATGGAATTGGATTAAAATTTGAAACAGAATTGGAATTTTGAAAATTGAAATGTGGAACAGATAAGATAGGTGAGCAAGGGAAATTACCTGGAATGATCTAAGCAACGATGGCGTCGATGTCGCTGCTGCTTGTAATTGGTGTTCTCCAGTGCAAGCAGTAGTAGTTCGCTGTGACCAGGGGTGGAGCCAGGGGGGCATGGGTAGGCCGCTGCCCCCCCAGCCACCGAGAATCACTCCTACTAGGGGTGTATCTCGGCGGCCGTGGCCCGCCGGTCGCTGGTTTTAGAGGGGGGGGGGGGGGGGCAGCGCCCCCAAAACCAAAGGAAGAAGATGATGTGTCTTCTTCCTTTCTTTCTTTCTTTCTTTATCTTTTTTTTTTTTTTTTTAAATCTTAGGCAAAACAAGGTCGTTTTGCCTAGGATTTTAAATTTTTAACAGCCCAGGCAAAACGACGTCGTTTTGCCTGGGAATAAAAAAAAATTCCCCATGCAAAACGACGTCGTTTTGGACTGGGCCTAAAAAACCAACTTCAATTCTTTAATTAAAACCTGGGCCTAAAAAAAAATTCTCATCTTAGAATTAAGAAAATAAATAAATTAGATTAAAATTAGATTAATTGGAATTATAAATTTTATAATTTTAAGAATTTTTATTTAGAGATTTTAATTGGAAAAAATTAGTTGTTACTATGTTATGTATATAAATAATGAAGGATTGTGTCGTTATTGAATTAAATTGAATTAATTATGGGTTTGTTGGCCGGTCGGAAATTTTTAATCGCTGGCTGGAAATTTTTGATCACCAGCCGGAAAATTTTTAAGGAAATTTTTACCCCCCCGAAGTTGGCGTCCTGGATTCGCCACTGGCTGTGACAGTGCTTGACGGGTAAGGAAAATGTGCTCACGAAACTCCACATGTTTGCAAAAATACTTATCATAACCAAGGCATATGTCACCGGAATGTTCCGATGATGGACCAAGATAAACACTTAATTTGGATCGGAAATAAAATTTGTGTTTATTATAAGGACGAAGTATGGGAAAATAGCACAACCAAAGTTCTTAAAGAATGATAATTTGGATTTTTGTATAGAGCCGAAAAAAAGTAGTCATTTTTAAGAACATGTGTTGGTAAAAAGTTAACGAGTCTGACACTATGTAAGACAACAAAATTCCAATATTTCAGAAGAAGAGAAGCATGTGCCAGTAAAGTGAGAGAAGTGTCAACTATGTGCTAATTTTTTTGTTCCATAATCCAGTTCTGTTCAAGCGTGTGTGGAAAGTCTAATTTGTGAACAATGTTATTAATTTTGAAGAATGATTGTAATTTTTGAAATTCACCACCATAGTCAGAATGAAAATCCTAAATTTAGCATGAAATTGATTAGTGATGATGGCATGAAGGTGAAGAAATGTAGCATGAACATCACTTTTTTGCTTTAAACAATAGAGCCAAGAGAATCTAGTGAATTCATAAATAAAAACAACGAAATACTTATGATTCAAATTGGATAAAATGAGGGCAGGACCCCAAATATCGGCATGAATGGTTCGAAACGGAAAAGTACTAGAACAAACAATAGAACATAAAGTAGACCTAGCTAATTTTCCTATAGGACAAGCATTACAAGACAAATGTTGTGTGCTAGAGGGAAGCTTATTTTGACTTAAAATGAAAGAAACTGTTTTCGGAAGACAATGTCTTAGCCTGGCATGCCACTGCTTGAACGGAGCTTTCTTACCAACCAAAGCTTGCTTAAGATCAGCAGGTAGGATATAAATGTAGGAAACCCTAGAATTATCTAGGCAATATAATTCATGTCAAATCATTAAGAAAACACAAAATCTATAGCGGAAACGTACCCGAATTCATGATTTGCATTGGAAGACAAAATTTCCTTTGGCCAATGATCTTCCAAATTGATAGGTAGGATAAAACTGTCTTCTGTAGATGGAAATTCAGAAAGACAATACCTCTCTTACCTATAATTTGGGGACCATAACCCTTTTATATGACAAAGTTTTTCTTTATTTCTAATTTAACCCATCATAAAATTAGAAATTATAAAAGAGTATCTATACATTTAACCCATACTTATAATATTATTATTATTATGGCCTGCTTTAATTTCTTCTAATTAGATCACTTTAATATTTTGGGCCAAGCCTTTTAAATGATAGTTATGACATATAATTATTATAAACTTAATATATTTAATGTATTTATCCATAAATCCTAACAATCTCCCATTTATATATATATATATATATATATTGTTGGGATTAGTCATTGGAAAAATAACGTGGCACAGCGGAAAATACACCGTTTAAAATTTCCTAGAATCCACCTATCGTGTCCAATTACCATTGATTAGATTAAAATCAAATAAGAATCAAGAGAGATTAACTCATCGGAATCGTCTCCTCTAGACACTGCTGCAGAATCGTTTCTTAAAACTGCGATCTCCAAAGTCCGGTGCCCGACCAACTATTAAGCGGGAACCGGTGCTAGTCGAAGATGCGAAGGAATGGAGGATTAATGCTGGGATTTTCGGCTGATTTGGGACTGCTCTTGGTGGCTGAAATTTCCAGCAATTAATTAGAGTTGAATTAGGTTTTTCTTGCTTAAGTATGCCCTTATATAGACACCTTGTCTAATAAGGTTTTAATTAGGTTAATTAAACCCAAGCCTACTAGGATTATAATCACATAAATAAAATTTAATCAAAAAAGTATATACTATGTAATTTAATTCCATTTGGCTAAAGTTAATTACTCCTAAATAAAATTAAATCACACTTAAGTAAATACAATACATGTATTTAATTTTTCTACTTAGGATAACTATTTAATTAATTGTTTGCTTTATGTAATTCAATTAATTAATAAATTAATTAATTACATTATGTAAACTTATTAATTAAATTAAATTCAACCCAATGTTAATTAATTACCTTGACACCGAATGTCAACTAATTAATTAACGCATTCCTTCCAATGTACATTACATGTACAATATCTATAAGTTCCAGCTCAGTTGATCCATGTGCACGATCCTATGGGTCTATCTTTATGTTGGCAGTGGGACCAAGGCCCACAGATTGTAAGTGGGTTCTAGCAAACCATTACAGCCCTCAATTAAGATAGAGATACAGCAGTCTTTAGAAGACACTCACCCGATAGTAATCTCATAGTGTCCTTTGCCTAACGATATCGATATGAATAAACAAGAGGCATGGTGTCCGTCATCCTCTTCTGTTGTTTATTATATTTCTTGATCTTGAGTTGACTGATTAATCAAATAAGCAACCAACTTATTTGGGTATGGTCATACACTTATCAGTCCCACTCATCAAGTGGCCAATGATATCATCTCGGTGTTACCCGAGTGGCAATTCCATCACTTCATCATCAATATCAACATGTTCACCGGTCCACCCAATCATACCCGTATTTAGCATCCTTTTACAGACCTGTTAGGCGTATGTCAAAGTGAACCGGATTCCATGTTGATATTATAATAAAATCTGGTCTGAGGACAAAAGAGACCTACTCAAGAAAGACCTATGACGCGACAACCATGTGACTTTCTTATGCGGATCGATCCAGTCCCATGTCAACGACATGTACCTATATTCATGACTGACTATATAAGTACTATGGCTAGTTAAGAACTGCCATACAGTCATCGAATATACAAGTCTGTGGTTCTATTTGTTCCCATGATTAGAACAGACCTGGGATTGGTTTTATGATTATCAATCAATGGATACTCTACTCATATTATAGCACAAGATATAAATGAAATAGATTAATTGCCTTTATTAATGTGACACAAATAATGTATTCATACAATGAGTCTTAATGTATAATACAAAATACAAGAATCCGATGCCTTAAGAACTAGGGCACACCAACAATCTCCCACTTGCACTAGTTCCAAGTGGGCATTGCCCTAATTCCTATAGATCTGGTATGACCATCGTGCTATGTCTGCGGCAGCGCTTTAGTCAATGGATCAGCGACATTATTCTTGGTGTCAACCCTCTGTAATGATATGTCACCTCTGTTCACGATCTCCTGAATGAGGTGAAACTTTCTGAGCACATGTTTGGATCTCATGTGTGATCGGGGCTCCTTAGCTTGTGCGATGGCCCCGTTGTTGTCACAAAAACATCAACTGGGTCTAGGATAGTGGGTACTACACCCAACTCAGTTATGAATTTCTTGATCCAAACGGCTTCCTTTATAGCTTCGCACGCAGCTATGTACTCAGCTTCCATTGTAGAGTCAGCAATGGTGGCCTGCTTTGAGGACCTCCAACTAATGGCACCACCATTCAGGAGAAAAACACAACCAGACTGTGACTGGTTCTCATCCTCATCGGTCTCAAAGCTTGCATCAGTGTAACCTGACACTACCAGCTCATCTTGACCTCTATACATTAAGAAAGCATCCTTAGTCCGGTTAAGGTACTTCAAGATTGCCTTGACTACCTTCTAGTGTTCCTCACCAGGGTCCGACTGGTACCGGCTAGTCATACTTAGTGCAAACACGACATCAGGCCTCGTACATAACATGGAGTACATGATAGATCCAATAGCAGATGCATAAGGGATCTTTTCCATTTTCTCCCAGTCCTTCTTTGTTTTAGGACCATCTTTCTTACTCAGCTTCAACCCATGGCACATAGGCAAGAATCCTTTCTTTGCCTTGTCCATGCTGAATCCTTTTAGAACCTTGTCAATGTACGTGGCCTGACTTAGGCCTAGAAGCCGATTGGATCTATCTCTGTAGATCCTAATCCCTAAGATCGTCTCAACTTCGCCTAAGTCCTTCATTGCAAAGCACCTACTCAACCACTGCTTAACTCCTTGTAGTGTTGGTATGTCGCCTCCAATGATAAGGATGTCATCAACATACAGCACTAGGACGATGGAAACACTCCCACTAACCATCTTATACACACAGGGCCTTTAACTTGAAACACCACTTGCAACCTATCACCTTAGCACCCAGAGGTGGATCCACCAAGTTCCATACTTGGTTATCGTGCATAGATTGCTTCTCAGCCTCTATGGCTTTGCCCCATTGATCTGAGTGTGGGCTTTCAATAGCCTCCTGATAGGTCTTGGGCTCCTCTTAGTCAACAACCATGAGGTCCCCATCATCAGTCACGAGAAAGCCGTACCTCTCTGGCTGATGACATGTCCTACCAGACCTTCTAAGGTCCTGTGCAACCATTTCTAGTTCCTCAATTTCTTGAGTAGTCAGATCGGTTCCCGAAGCATCCTCAGCAGTAGCTGCAGGAGTTTGTGAGTCTTAAACTTCTGAAAGTTCAACATTACTCCCACTGTCTCTCTTGGAAAGGAATTCCTTCTCCAAGAAGACTGCATTTCTGGCTATGAAAACTTTGTTTTCGGCCGGATCGTAGAAGTAATAACCCTTAGTTTCCTTAGGGTAACCCACAAACTGGCACTTGAAAGATTTGGACTCGAGTTTACCACTTGTCAATTTCTTAAAATGTGCATCACAGCCCCAAATCTTCAAGAAGGAAACATTGGGCTTTCGACCCTTCCATAGTTCATATGGTGTTCCCTTAACTGCCTTGCTTAGTGTATTATTAAGAATGTAAGCAGCTATCTCTAAAGCATATCCCCAAAAGGAGACAGGGAGTGTAGCATGACTCATCATCGAGCGGACCATGTCAAGCAAGGTCCTATTCCTTCTTTCTGACACTCCATTCCACTGGGGTGTACCAGGAGGAGTGAGTTGGGATACAATCCCACACTCTCTCAAAAACGAGTCAAACTCTTGGCTCAAATATTCACCCCCTCGGTTAGACCGAAGTGCTTTTATTTTCTTGCCAAGTTGGTTTTCTACTTCATTCTTAAAGTCCTTGAACCTTTGGAGAGTCTCAGACTTATGCTTCGTCAGATGCACATAACCGTATCTACTGAAGTCATCCGTGAAGGTGATAAAGTACAGAAAACCAGATCTAGCACTAGTGCTCATTGGGCCACATACATCAGAATGTATTAGCTCCAATAGCTTTGAGGCCTTTTCAGCAGTCGTACTAAAAGGTGCCTTTGTCATCTTGCCTCTCAAACAAGATTCGTATGTGTCATAAGACTGGATGTCAAATGACCCTAGCACTCGACTAGAGTGAAGCCTAGCTATGCGCTTCTCATTTATATGGCCTAGTCGACAATGCCAGATGTAAGTAGGATTAATTTCATTTTGTTTAATCCTTTTAGTATTTATGTTATAGATTGAACTTTCACGTTTTAGATCAAGGATATATAAGCCATTTTCAAGAAATGCTGTTCCATAAATAATATTGCCACATTGCATAGAAATTATACCATGTCCAATATTAAATACAAAACCAGAAATATCCAACAAAGAAACGGAAATAATATTCCTGCGCATCGCAGGTACAAAATAACAGTTTCTTAGTTCCAAAACAAGTCCACTAGGCATCTCCAATAAATAATCTCCGATCTCCATGGCCTGAACCCAAGCACCATTTCCGACTCGAAGACCTACTTCTCCAAACCCTAATAATCTCCTATTTCTTAGACCCTGCACATTTGGACAAATGTGAGATCCACATCTAGTGTCCAAGACCCAAGATGTAGAAATAGCCAGATTAATCTCAACAACATAAATACCTGAAGCAGCAGTTTTTCCCTTCAGTTGCTCCCTTAGCTTTGGACATGAGCTCTTCCAGTGCCCCTTCTCATGACACTCATGGCAGACATCATCAGGAGAAGTAATCATTGCTTTAGGTTGGGCCACCACCTTTTTGCCCTTAGCTTTGGCCTTTTGTGCCTTAGCCTTGGCCTTAGATTTGGCCTTTCCCTTAGCAATGGATGTATTGCCCTTGTTCACCAGTAATACTTCAGGAGTCTTCTTAAGAGACTGCTCAGCAAGCTTGAGCATGCCATGCAGCTCAACAACCGATTTATCCAACCCTTGCATATGGTAATTCATGATAAACTGGTTGTAAGACTCAGGAAGTGACCCGAGAATAATGTCTGTTGCCAAGTCCTGCGGAACTGGCGAGCCGAGGCGGGCAAGTGTATCAATATATCCCTTCAACTTTAGCACATAAGTGCTAACAGAAGTCCCAGCTGCCATCACAGTTGTGCAAAGTGCCTTAGTTGTCAGGTAACGTTCCTGACGAGCCTGATCTTGGAACTTCTTTTTAAGCAGATCCATTATCTCATAAGCATGCTCGTCCATGAACTGCTTCTGAAGATCAGAAGCCATGGTACCCAGCATGAGGCACGAGACATCTCGTTCATCCCTCACGTGCCGGTCATACTGCTCCACCATCGCTGTGGTGATGGCTCGACCTGCGGGAGGGCCAGCTGGTAAAGGAGCATTCAGTACATACTCCTTAGACTCTTGTCTAAGAACTATTTGTAAGTTCCTAGCCCAGTCCAGGAAGTTAGTCCTCGAAAGCTTCTCCTTCTCCAAGAGTGACCTAAGTGAGAGTGAGTTGTTGTTTGTTGCAGGCATTTAAATTGCTTAAGTGAAATGGGATTATTTACATGGAAGAAATCATTGCTTGAGTTAGAAATAAAGGACTTTTAAGCCAATTCAAATTAATAATCCGATTTTAATTTGTTTGTTGGTGTTGTCAATTGGCTGACTTGACCAAGATCCACAACTTATCAATGACTGGCCGAACTAGGGCTCGCTAACCAACCATTGATTCGTCTGGTAGGACAACCTATCCAATCCTTCCACGAAGGACTCTTGGTTTGATGGGCTTATTAACACTTTACCCATCTGTGCTTAGGCCCCGCTCTGAGCTAATGCTACCCATGTTGAGTCAAACCACCATTCACATGTTAACCATACCAAGTATCCTAACCCTCGACGGCCCACCAAATACTACAATGTACCCAGCTAGGGCATGGTGCACATTGCAGCATCAATGGGAGGAAGAGGTGTGAATGTGGGAAGCACTTTTAAACGACTCAATATTTTAATTTCCGGATTATAATTAAGTGATACGGCTTAGCATGCATAAACGCGGGTAATAATTTGGTGATTCATACATCCATATTTTATGACAAATGCAATAGCATACTTAATTTAAAATAAATGAGATCCTATGGGCCTTTAATTACAACCTAATGAAAAACTAGATGTCCTATCTAATTCTTCATGGGCCGGACTGCAATCCTTCTTGGGCTCCCACCATGGGCTTGCTCCATTTGGGCCTTCCTCCATACTTGATGCAATTACAATAATTTTGAAAAATAAAATCTATTCTAAAATTACATCAAAATAAAAAAATGGCACGCATGCCATATTTCCCACAATTAAATTACAACCGATAATAATTTAGGGCCCATAGAACTCAACATAACATTTCAAACAAAGTACCTGTCGTGCACATACATACCAATATGATGCATGATCATGGCATTCCAAATTATAAATATAAATGTTAAGCCGAGTTACTTAGGGTGAAATCGCCAATTTTAACAAATGTGACTAAGGCCCATAAAGGCCCAATGGATAATATCCATAAATGCAAAATTAACAATTTTGCACCCACTTGAATTTGGGTTGTCACAAATTTAAAATTTAGCTCTCCCAATTTTAACCGGTGTCACGGTTTATTGGGCCAATTTCACAAAGTCCATATTCAATTTAATATGCAAACAATTAAATTAAATATGCATGCCAACAAAATAAATAATTTGAATACAAATTAATTAAAAAAATTTAATTTAATCTGCATTAGGGTCCGGGATCAAAAAATACCCGCAAAATCCAAAATCGGACCCAAACCACACGCGCGGCAGCAGCAGGCAGCAGCGCCTGCTGCGGCAAGCAGCAGCAGCTGCAATTTGGAATCTTGCGATTCCAAATTGCAGCAAAATAAATGTATACTGTTTTACTTTTTTTTGTTTCTGTCTTTTTTTTTTTTTTAATCATAAAAAAAATCCATCAAAAATTAAATAATCAATAAAACAATAATTTTAGATGGAAACCAATTGGAGAAAATAATAAAAAACCCCAATCTAAAATTCTAGGGTTTATCAAAACCAAAACCAATTGAATAAAACCCTAAAATAACAAACTTGAAACCATTCTTTCTCAAAGAACGCTTTCAAGAACCAATTCCAATCAATCTAATGGACAAAACCTAGGCTCTGATACCACTGCTGGGATTCGTCATTGGAAAAATAATGTGGCGCAGCAGAAAATACACCGTTTAAAATTTCCTAGAATCCACCTATCGTGTCCAATTGCCATTGATTAGAATAAAATCAAATAAGAATCAAGAGAGATTAACTCACCGGATTCGTCTCCTCTAGAGACTGCTGCAGAATCGTTTCTTGAAACTGCGATCTCCAAAGTCCGGTGCCTGACCAACTATTGAGCGGGAACCGGTGCTAGTCGAAGACGCGAAGGAATGGAGGATTAATGCTGGGATTTTCGGCTGATTTGGGGCTACTCTTGGTGGCTGAAATTTCCAGCAATTAATTAGAGTTGAATTAGGTTTTTCTTGCTTAAGTGTGCCCTTATATAGATACCTTGTCTAATTGGGTTTTAATTAGGTTAATTAAACCCAAGCCTACTAGGATTATAATTACATAAATAAACTTTAATTAAAAAAGTATATACTATGTAATTTAATTCCATTTGGCTAAAGTTAATTACCCCTAAATAAAATTAAATTACACTTAAGTAAATACAATACATGTATTTAATTTTCCTACTTAGGATAATTATTTAATTAATTGTTTACTTTATGTAATTCAATTAATAAATAAATTAATTAATTACATTATGTAAACTTATTAATTAAATTAAATTCAACCCAATGTTAATTAATTACCTTGACACCGAATGTCAACTAATTAATTAACGCATTCCTTCCAATGTACATTACATGTACAATATCTATAAGTTCCAGCTCAGTTGATCTATGTGCACGATCCTATAGGTCTGTCTTTATGTTGGCAGTGGGACCAAGGCCCACAGACTGTAAGTGGGTTCTAGCAAACCATTACAGCCCCCAATTAAGACAGAGATGCAGCAGTCTTTAGAAGACACTCATCCGATAGTAATCTCATAGTGTCCTTTGCCTAACGATATCGATATGAATAAACAAGAGGCATGGTGTCCGTCATCCTCTTCTGTTGTTTATTATATTTCTTGATCTTGAGTTGACTGATTAATCAAATAAGCAACCAACTTATTTGGGTATGGCCATACACTTATCAGTCCCACTCATCAAGTGGCTAATGATATCATCTCGGTGTTACCCGAGTGGTAATTCCATCACTTCATCACCAATATCAACATGTTCACCGGTCCACCCAATTATACCCGTATTTAGCATCCTTTTACAGACCTGTTAGGCGTATGTCAAAGTGAACCGGATTCCATATTGATATTATAATGAAATCTGGTCTGAGGACAAAAGAGACCTACTCAAGAAAGACCTATGACGCGACAACCATGTGACTTTCTTGTGCGGATCGATCCAGTCCCATGTCAACGACATGTACCTATATTCATGACTGACTATAAAAGTACTATGGCTAGTTAAGAACTGCCATACAGTCATCGAATATACAAGTCTGTGGTTCTATTCGTTCCCACGATTAGAACAGACCTGGGATTGGTTTTATGATTATCAATCAATGGATACTCTACTCATATTATAGCACAAGATATAAATGAAATAGATTAATTGCCTTTATTAATGTGACACAAATAATGGATTCATACAATGAGTCTTAATGTTTAATACAAAATACAAGAATCCAATGCCTTAAGAACTAGGGTGCACCAACATATATATATATATATATATATATATATATATATATAGCAACATATTGCTTTATAATTATACGTCAACTTTATGAGCTCAAAACTTCACTATCATAATCAAAGACATTTTTGAACAATCTCATCCATCAATTATGCCTATATAGAACCAAGGCAACTTTTGTTACATATATCTCGTAACTAAATCCATCCCTGATTACATATACAAACACAACCAAATGACATAGATCAAGTATGGATTCATAGCATGAAAATTACATGTAATGTGATCTAAACATGTCTATTTTCAACTGGCCCACTTTATAAATATAGTGAGATCAATCCATATCCAAAAACAAAGTGTGAACAACTTAAATCCTTTTCTACAGAAAATATCGATAAACCAAAAAACCGAAAATGTGTCTATAATAAGAAAGCAAGATTACAAACTCCCACTGAAATAAAAAATCCTCAAAAGATATGACACCCATGTGAGTAGTATGCTCATTAAAGACCTTGTGTGGTAATCCTTCAGTAAGCGGGGAGTTTGTGCCAATATGCTCAATAGACACTTGTCCACTTTGAACTCTTTCTTTAACAACCAATAACTTAATGTTTATATGTTTTGACTTACTTGAACTCTTGTTGTTATTAGAATACAAGACTGTTGACTTATTGTCACAAAGATCTTAAGTGGTCTTTCAATTCCATCAACAATTCGTAGCCTGGTGATAAAATTTCGTAGCCATATTGCTTGATTTGATGCCTCATAGCATGATATGAACTCTGCTGCCATGGTAGAAGAGGCTATAAGAGATTTCTTAGCACTCTTCCAAGAGATAGCTCCTCCAGCTAGTAGAAAGATATAGCCTGATGTAGATTTCATGCTATCATGGCACCCAGCAAAATCGGAATTTGAATACCAAATGATCTCTAATTTATCTGATCTCCTGTAAGTGAGAATGAAATGTTTTGTTCTTTGAAGATATTGCATGACTCGTTTGGCTGCTTTCCAATGATCCATTCCTGGATTGCTTAAATAACTTCCTAACACTCCGACTATGTATGCAATATCCGGACGCGTATAAACTTGAGCATATATTAAACTTCTTACTATTGATGCATAAGGAATCTTTTGCATTTCTATTTTCTCAAAAGCATTTTTGGGACACTGTTGAAGACTAAACTTGTCTCTTTTAGCCACAGGGGTGTGTCCTGGTTTATAATCTTGCATGCGATATCTCTTAAATATGTTTTCAATATAAGCCTTTTGTGATAACCCAAGAGTACCTCGAGAGCGATCTTAATGTATTTGGATCCTTAATACAAAATTTGCATCTCTAAGATCCTTCATCTCAAAGTTCATAGATAGAAATCTCTTGGTTTCATGAAACAAGCCTATATCATTGCTGGCAAGTACTATGTCATCAACATATAAAACTGGAAAAACATGATTACTCCCACTAAATTTGTGATATATACAATCATCAACCAAATTCATCTTAAAACCATAAGAGATAATAATCTGGTGAAATTTGTAATACCATTGACGAGACGCTTGCTTAAGCCCATAGATTGATTTCTTCAATTTGCAAACCATTACTTTGTATCTTCTGATACATAGTTTTTTGGTTGCACTATATAAATTGTTTCATCAATGTCACCATTGAGAAAAGCTGTCTTGACACTCATCTGATGTAGCTCAAGATCAAAGTGTGCTACTAACGCCATCATAACCCTGAAAGAGTCTTTCGATGAAACTAGAGAGAAATTCTCTTTATAATCAATGCCTTATTTATGTGTAAAGCCTTTAGCAACAAGACGCGCTTTATACCTCTCCACATTGCCCTTTGAATCCCTTTTGGTTTTAAAAATCCATTTACAACTAATGGGTTTAACACCTATAGGCAATGGGACAAGATCCCATACGTCATTGTCTTTCATAGACTTAATCTCTTCATTCATGATGAAAATTGATTGGATCATTTTCCATCACTCCAATGTCAATATCATGTTCTTGGAGAAACACAACATAATCATCTGAAATTGCATTTCTTCTTTCTCTAGTGGATCTTCTTAATGGCAATGGTTCTTGAGGGTGTAAAGTTTGTTCTTCAAGAGTATTTTCTTGAGACTGAATAGGAGGATCAATGAAATTGTCTTGTTTTACAATTGTATCATGAACAATGTTTGGAATAATAACCTGTTCTTTATCATTGTGCATAGCAATTAAAGGAATATCAACATATTCCTCTTCAAAGACAAAGTCCTTAACTCTTTCTCCCCCGCAAACTCAACATCCTTAAAAAATCAAGCATTACTTGTCTCAAAAATAGACTTAGTTATGGGATCATAAAATTTGTAACCCTTGGAGCATTCAGAGTATCTAATAAAAGAGTAACTAATAGTCATAGAGTCCAGTTTCTTTTCATTTGTCCTGGACATCCCTAAATGTCCATAGCAATTAAAGGAATATCAACATATTCCTCTTCAAAGACAAAGTCCTTAACTCTTTCCCCCCCGCAAAGTCAACATCCTTAAAAAACGAGCATTACCTGTCTAAAAAATAGACTTAGTTATGGGATCATAAAATTTGTAACCCCTGGAGAGTTTAGAGTATCCAATAAAATAGCAACTAATAGTCCTAGAGTCCAGTTTCTTTTCATTTGGCCTGTAAGGCCTTGCCTTAGCTGGACACCCCCAAATGTGAAGATGTTTTAGACTAGGTCTTTTACCTGTCCAAAGTTCATAAGAGTTGCCTTTGTTGGTATCCTGTTGAGTATATAAGCTGCAGTCTTTAATGCTTCTCCCCAAAGTGACTCAGGTAAGGTAGAGTGACTGATCATACTTCTTACCATGTCCAAAAGCATTCTATTTCATCTTTCAGCAACACCATTCATGTTGGGTGAACCCGGCATGGTCTATTATGGTACGATACCGCTTTCCTCTAGGAATCTAGCAAATGGACCTGGACATTGTTCACCTGAACCATCATATCTACCATAGTATTCACCACCACGGTCAGATCTAATGCTTTTAATGCCTTTATTGAGTTGATTTTCAACTTCAGCTTTAAAGCTTTTAAACATGTCTAATGACTGAGATTTCTCATAAATGAGATAAAGATAGCCATATCGACTGAAATCGTCTATGAAGTTTATGAAGTATATTTGGCCATTTCAAGAAGCCATAGGGAATGGCCCACAAACATCTGTGTGTATTAGTTCTAAGACATCTGTTTTCTTATTGGCATCAAATCTTTTGACATTTGTTTGTTTCCTCTTAATACAATTCTCACACATTTCAAAATCTGAAAAATCAAGGGGTTTGAGAATACCGTTAGACACAAGTCTCTCAATTCTCTTTTTAGAGATGTGACCTAATCTCTTGTGCCATAACGAAGCTAAATTCTAAATAGTCAATTTGCGCTTTTTACATATTGAATGAACATGCAAGGATTCATTAAATGAAGCAATTGTATCAATTAAATATAGATTATCATAACCTGATAAAGAACCATATCCAACTAAACTTAAATTTGGAAAAAGACTAACTTTTCTATTTCCAAATGAACAACAATATCTGAATTTGTCCAATGCTGAAATAGAAATCAAATTCCGCCTAAAAGATGGTACAAGAAAAGTCTCAAACAAATCCAAATAAAAACCAGTTCTTAATAATAATCTAAAAGTTCCAATTGCTTCGACTTCTATTGAGTTGCCATCACCAACATAGATGTATCTTCACCATCATTGGGCTCTCGGAAATTCAAGCAACCCTACATGGACACACTAATGTGAGTTGTTGCACTTGAATCAATCCACCAAGTGTATCTAGGTACTGAAGCCAAATTAACCTCAGAACAACAAAGTTAAGAAGCATACCTTTCTTAGCACGCCAAGCGTGATAATTGGTACATTGCTTCTTCCAGTGTCCTAAAGCTCTACAAAAGAAGCAACTATCTTTAGTTTGTTCCTTATGTTGTTTCTTATGTAGTACTATTACCGCAGCTTCCTTATTCTTTCTCTTCTTATTCTCCTTTTTCTTGTCTTTTGAGGTAGAGACGAAATGAACACTTGATGTCTTTTCTTGCTTCAATCTATCCTCTTCCTGAACACAATGAGAGATTAACTCATTAAGGGTCCATGAGTCCCTTTGACATCTATAGCTCACCTTAATTTAACAAAATTGTGCAGGAAGCGAGATCAGAACCAAATACACTAACAAGTCTTCAGATAAATCCAACTTGAGTGCCTTTAAGCTTGAAGCATGGTTAGACATTTCCATAACGTATTCCCTTATGTTTCCTTTGCTTGTGGACTTGTTTTAGCCTTTTCATTCTTAGCAAATCTCTTCTGAAGGTTCTCAAGGAAATCCTTAGCTGTATCCACCTGATCAGACATTATGCCCCTAAAAGCTTCAGGAATGGCACGCTTAATGACCGTAAGACTTATGCGATTAAACCTTTCCCACTTTTCCATCTCCTTCTTTTCCTCAGAGGTACTCCCATTAGTGAGATTAGCAAGTCTAGGTTCCCTTAGTGCAAAGTCTAGGTCCGTGACTCCGAGAGTGATCAATACACTCTCTTGCCATGCCTTAAAATTCGTGCCAGTCAGCATATGAATGGAGTTGATAATAGCAGTAATATTAGTAGCAGGAGCAGAAACTGAATATAGAACAAAACATATAAAACAAACTCACATAAGTACCAAAATTGAATATTAAATTTAAAATACAGTTAAACCCCATCTCAAGACATCTGACACTCCATTAATGTTTTATCTTTGGACAGAACATTAACTTGTAAGTGATATCTTGGTGCAGCAATTGAACACAAATAATAATTCTTCCTTTGGGCTGATTTATTATTCACATGTTAAACCAAAAAATTATCATATGTTAATTGCCACAAGTGTATATGTAATCATGTTAAACATCAATTTTCCTTTGGGCCAATCAATATTCATGTAACTACATACACACAACCAATTACATATTTTGAAATAAATCAATTGATTTCCATAGAGGTTACTTTGGCAACATATTGGTTCAATGAACCCATATCAATATATATATAGCCATACTGTAATTTAAATTTAAATTCCATAAAATTTTAAAAAATTAAGAACAAAATATCTTAATACCAAATATATATATATATATATTGATGGCAAATACTATATTTATATTAACAGAATTCATAAAAGCCATAACACAAAAGCCAGCCAAACCAATTGCTCTGAAACCTCAACCCAAAAAATTATATATATAAAACAGGATAGAAAACCTAGAGCCACAAAACGCCAAAACAAAAGGACAACCAATAAAATCACATTATAAATATTGCCATAAAAGGGAGTCCTGCAACACTAGAATTCATGGTTGCCGCAAAACATAAAGTGGAAAAAAAATATTGTACCAAGAAACTCAAAGCCACATAGCAACAAAACCATAAATTCAACCATATAGCATAAAGACATAAAGCCAAACAAACGATTTAGCCAAAATAATAAGAAATATTGCCGAAGAGGATTAATCAAAGCAACGATAATATAGACCTTGAAGAAACTGACGCTGAATTCATGGAAATTTTAGTCATGAAATTGGCTCTGATACCAAATGTAGGAAACCCCAGAATTATCTAGGCAATATAATTCATGTCATATCATTAAGAAAACACAAAATCTATAGCGGAAGCGCAAATTGAATTCCCATGTACAGAAGACAGTTTTATCCTACCTATCAATTTGGAAGATCACTGGCCAAAGGAAATTTTGTCTTTCAATGCAAATCATGAATTCGGGTATCTCTTACCTATAATTTGGGGACCATAACCCTTTTATATGACAAAGTTTTTCTTTATTTCTAATTTAGCCCATCATAAAATTAGAAATTATAAAAAAGTATCTATACATTTAACCTATACTTATAATATTATTATTATTATCGCCCGCTTTAATTTCTTCTAATTAGATCACTTTAATATTTTGGGCCAGGCCTTTTAAATGATAGTTATGACATATAATTACTATAACCTTAATATATAGAATGTATTTGTCCGTAAATCCTAACAATAAAGCCCATCCTTACTGGGACCTTTCAAAAGGATTGTCTTGGTAACCTGATCATTCACAGTAAACCGGTGAACCGGTCAAAAACCGGTTTTGACCATTTTCTATCTTTGGTTTTGATTCGGTTCGGTTCGACTGTTCGGTTCCGTTCGAACCGAACCGAACCGAATCAAAAAATAAACATATAAAATTATAAAAACCAAAATCAAACCAATATACATTCGGTTTGACTTGAACCAAACTGAACTAGTTTTGTTTGGTTCTGGTTCGGTTTGCTTTCAAACCAAAATTTTTCAAATTTTAAAATTTAAATCAATTATCATTAAAATTTAAAATTGATGAAATTTTAAATCGAACCAAAAAATAAACATATAAAATTATAAAAACCAAAATCAAACCAATATACATTCGGTTTGACTTGAACCAAACTGAATTAGTTTTGTTTGGTTCTGGTTCGGCTTGGTTTCAAACCAAAATTTTTCAAATTTTAAAATTTAAATCAATTATCATTAAAATTTAAAATTGATGAAGTTTTAGGATATTTCATGAAATTATTTTGAGTATTAAATATTTGAAACTTGTGTTTGATGAATTTATAAGCTTATTTATTTTTTAAATAATATTTTTTTAAAAAAAATTATAATCCGGTATAACCACCGGTATTAGCCCGTTGAACCGGTTGTACCACGTACCAGTAGCTTCACCGGTTTGATGTCCGGTACGGTTATGATAACATTGCAAAAAATTCAAAGAAGCATGAGTTGTCTTGAGTAAATTGTTGTACAGATAAAAGTGATTTTATCAATTTAGGAACCAATGATACATCCTTAAGGTTAAAATTAGCAATTTTGGAATTACCCGTATGTGAAATACGAAAACCTTGACAATTACCTACAAAGATCGAGTCAGGACCCTAATATGGTACCATTTGTTGCTGGTGAGAGTTATCGGAAGTCATGTGAAGGGTGTCCCCTATATCCGGATGCCTAGGCTGTGCTGGACCATGAAAAGGATTGGATTGCTTGGAATATCCATAATTCTAAGAGGGAGGGGGCTGATTCCAAGCAACATGAGCTTGAGGCCCGTAAGTGGGAGACCGTCTGAGTATGGGAGCATGATGCGAGCCACAAATAGTAAAAGGAATCAACAATTCAACTTGGAAACAATTATTTGTCATAGAAATAAATTAAAGATATATTTTAAATTGTATCTTTATTTTAATTGTAATTATTTTATAATTAGGATTAGGAATAGATTTTATTCAAAGGATCCTAAATTGATAAGGATTCCTATTTTGTTTATATTTTAATTTATTTAGTAGTTTTTCTCATTTAGTCTAATTAGGAATTTAAACTATTTAGGAGTTTTAATTATTTAGGAGTTTATTACATTTAGGATACTTTGCCTATAAATAGGCTATAATATAGTTTGTAATGGCAGTTTTTTATTGAAATCGAATTTTACTCTATTTTCCTATCTCTTTGAATTTTCGTAAATTCTAGAGTTAGAAGAGTCGTTTCCGGCATCGTGCGCGATCAATGGAATTCGATTGTTTATCCGCTGCATCAGTTGGTATCAGAGCCTAACCTTGCGTCATCATGCCTCGAGGAAGAGAGAGACGAGTTGGTGACATTGCAGGGGAAGAGGACCTGGAGCGACGGATTGAGCAACGCCTCAATCAAGCGATCGGACAGCAAATCCAAGCGGCTGTCGATCTATTGACTGAGAGGATGGGAGAGATGATTGCTGCCCAAGTTAGGGTTAATCAGCCCCATAGGAGACAAGCGAATCTGGTCAACTCGTTCGGTAGAGACGACCCTTTTATTGGATTGGAAGAATTCTATGACAGAAAGAATGAACTAATTTTCTCTCAAAAATCAAAACTTGAAGAAGGTAAATTCTTTGATTTCACTTTACCTCCAACATATAATGAAGATTATGCTTGTGTTGAAGTAGTAGATTATGATTCTTGTGACAAGATTATTGGTATTGAAGAAACTTTACAGCCAATCTATGATGTATATGAAGACAAATATGAGAATTCTTATTGGAAGGGTGATGCTGATTGTATTGGAGTCAACTATATTTTGTATATAGATCCATTTAACAAACTCAAAGCTTGGTTTCTTAACGGGAAAACTCGAGGTCGAGTTTTTTCTAAGAGGAGGAGTATGATGCGGGCCACAAATAGTAAAATGAATCAACAATTCAACTTGGGAACAATTACCTATCATAGAAATAAATTAAAGATATATTTTAAGTTGTATCTTTATTTTAATTGTAATTATTTTATAATTAGGATTAGAAATAGATTTTATTCAAAAGATCCTAAATTGATAAGGATTCCTATTTTGTTTGTATTTTAATTTATTTAGTAGTTTTTCTCATTTAGTCTAATTAGGAATTTAAACTATTTAGGAGTTTTAATTATTTAAGAGTTTATTATATTTAGGATACTTTGCCTATAAATAGGCTATAATATAGTTTGTAATGGCAGTTTTTTGTTGAAATCGAATTTTACTCTATTTTCCTATCTCTTTGAATTTTCGTAAATTCTAGGGTTAGAAGAATCGTTTCCGGCATCGTGCGCGATCAACGGAATTCGATTGTTTATCCACTGCATCATAGCATCTCTTGAGGCACCGGTCAGCCTAACGGTCAGGGTCGCCACAAATATGGCATCCTCCTCCCCTTTTTTGGGTTGTGCCGTGGGGCCTGTTGATATGGTGGAGGAGGAGGTGGAGCTGACGGTGTTAATTGTGACGCAAGTGAAGGAGATGGTCTATAAGCAACATTCGCCTGTGGGACAGGTTCAACACTTTTAAGCAAAATTTCATGAGCGACAAGCTGCCCATAAACCTCAGCAAACTCTGAACTCTTTCCTTGACGAGCATTAATTGCCGAAATAATTGAATGATACTCCGGACCAATGTTCCTGAAAATTATAGCATTAACAAAAGAATCCGTCATTTGATTTCCAGCTAGAGCAAGTTCATCCATATTTTTTTTTAATTTTGTGGAGAAACTCGCTGACACTCATGTCATTCCTCTTGAGTTCTTGAAGTTCAACAGTGAGCTACAATTTTTTATTTTCAAACATGCTACCATAAGCTTGTTGTAGAGTTTCCCAAACCAAGCGTAAGGTGATCAAGTTATTGACCAGTGGAAAGATATTTTCTGAGATAGAACTAAATATCCAGGTCATGATTGTTTTATCTCCTCATCACCATATCTCAAATAGTGGGTTAGCAAATTCGAAGTAAGGCTCCGGCAGAGTCAGTTCTGCCATCTCTATTTTCACCAGTGACATGTCTGTAGACAGCATAAGACTCCATTGCAGTAATCAATTGAGTCGGCCAGGCCATATAATTTTGAGAGTTGAGGGTGATTTTGAAGGTGATGTTTACAGGGAAAGGAGGGGAGTAGGTATTTGGAGTGCATGGTGTAGTAGAGACAAGGTTCGATGGATGAGAAGTATTGAATTACTGCTGATTTGCAGCAGTAAATGGGGCAAATAAGGATTGTTGTGTTCGAGTTAAATGTGCAGTAGAGAGAGGTGCCGGTTGTAGAAATGGATTGGAAAATTTATTTAGTGCTGAAGGAATAGAATGAAGAGGAGGGTGCAACGGAGATGAGGGATTGGAGATAGTAAGGTTCCATTAAAAGGGTAAGATGTTACAGCTTGATCAATGGTTGAATGAGTAGCCGTAACAGGGAATGAGAACTCTGGCTGAGTGGGAGGAAGAAGCTTGATTAAATGTGAGATATGAAGCAGAATGAAAGGGAAAAGAGGATGTTGTTTCACTGACAAGAGTAAACGAGTTAAGCGGGTAAGAAGAGGTGGAGGAGGATTAGGTGTCAGTAATTACCGGCAGTGGAGTAGAGGCTGTTGCCATATGAGAAGAAGCCACAGGAACGGAAGGAATGAGCTGGTGCTCTGATACCATGTTATTATGTAAATGTATATTGTATTATATCTGATAATTGGGTTACACAATTGCTGCTATATATACATACAAGAGATGAGTTGAAATACAAACACTTGGCCTAACTAATAGGATACAGAGAAGAGATGATAAGGTGTAACCAATTTACAAGTTTGAATACCAGATAAGACTCTATTTAAATGCTAGATAAGATTATTACTAATAGGTCTCCCTTGACTTTCATAAAAGTGAGAATACAATAATACTAGATTTAAATGGGAAAGGTTAACATATGCTTTGTAGCTCAGTTAGCAGCGTAAGTTGAACTTGTGGGGGACACTTTAAGTTTAGGGAAATTGTCAGTTTTATACCCAAAAATAAGTTTACTTTCAAACCATACCTTTAACTATTTACTAAATTACCTTTTTTTCTTTAAATTCTTTTATTCATTACTTTAATATTTTATGTTTTTCTTTTTTACGTTTTTATACGTTTTTAATCTTCTTCTCCTCTTTGTAGCTATGGGAGTCTCTTCACTTAGATCTCCCACCCCGCTCTCTCTCTATTCCCCTCTCTTTCTCTCTCTTTCTGTCTATTTTTGTTATCTCATCAAATGACATCGTGCAGGCTAAGAAGTTTATCGATCATGGCATATTTCTATTGCCCTAATTCGGTGTTCTCTTTCTGCGGTTACTCCGCTTTTATCTGCATACAGGGAAGGTGATTGTAGAATCCATTATGATTACAACAGCAGTAATTGTGAACCTTACACTTTACTCATTTCGGGGAGCAAGCAAAGGCCATGATTTTGAATTCCTAGGGCCCTTCTTTTTCACTTCAGTTGTTTTGATTATGGTGTTTGCTTCTGTAGAGGTATGATTCGTAATTCAAATTTAGTGTTGAAGGATTTTCATGGGTGGTTAAATTAAAGGTTTAATTTTGTTTTTCTTGGTTGCGGTTGCAGATTATCTTTCCACTGGAAAAAATCTTCACGAGGATGTATGGGTTTTTAGGTTCAATCACATTCTGTGGCCACATTGTTTATGTTACTGATAGCCTGATTATAAGGAACTATTCCTGCAAGAAATACATTAGAGCTGCAACATGTCTGTTCATCGAATTCATTAATCTCTTCCTCTTGTTCGTCACTGTCTTCAAAGCCTTTGATACATAGGATTTTGATTGAGCCAGCTTGCTCAATTTTATACAACTTTTGTGATTAATTCATAGAGCCAAATACAGATACAGTTTTTAGGAGTCCACCAAAGACTTTCTAGAATATGTAATTCTAGTGGAAATTGTATTTTATGCAACTATTGAGCTCAAAAGACAAATTTTTTTGTTGAATTAAATTAAATTTACCATTCTAATATAAAATACAGCAGAATTAAGACAAAAGAATAGTCTCATGGATGCATCCATCAATCCAACCCTAGTACTAAACAGCTTTTTCACTACACAACTTTCCCCTGGTCAAAACGAAAAGGAAATGGCAAGCAAAACTACACATTATCACATAAAACTCTGCCTATTCTCTAATTCTCTCTAAACTCATTATTAAAACTATTACTAGCAGATTAGTCCAACGCATTATATTCTTGTTGATCAACTATAATATTCTTTTCTTCCTTTGAGATACAGTGGAGAGAAGCTTTGAAACCCCTTCAGTCCACATATCATGTTCTCTCTGGTTCCTGCATTCAAATTCTACAATCCCTCTTGTTGCTGTTTTCAATCCGAAGTATCTGCGTTCATCTCCGCCTTCCAACAGGTGTCTTCCTGGCCATGCTTCCATGTCTCTACATACATCTATCACTACATCTGCACTTGCCAAAATACAAAACTGTAAAGACTACATCCATTCTACAATCATAATGGATTTTGTGTTTAATTCGATTCTTACAGTCAAGAAGAAAGACTAGAGAGCCCAAGGAAGAAAATGTGACAGTTGGTCCTGCTGTTTATACATTATTTATACACTGTTATACATTGTTATACACTGTTTATACATTTCTTATACACTGTTATACACTGCTTATATATTGTTTATACACTACTTATACATTATTTATACATTATACACTTCTTATACAATGTTATATGTTTATACACTTATTATACATTTGTTATACACTGTTTATACACTATTTATACATTGTTTATACATTATTTATACACTGTTTATACACTATTTATACATTATTTATACACTGTTATACATTGTTTATACACTGTTATACATTGTTTATATATTATTTATACATTGTTTATACATTATATACTGTTTATACATTATTTATACACTGTTATACATTGTTATACACTGTTTATACATTGTTTATACATTATTTATACACTGTTATACATTGTTATACACTGTTTATACACTATTTATACATTATTTATACACTATTATACATTGTTTATACACTGTTATACATTGTTTATACATTATACACTGTTTATACATTGTTTATACATTATTTATACACTGTTATATATTGTTATACACTGTTTATACACTTTTTATACACTGTTATACATTGCTTATACATTGTTTATACACTACTTATACATTGTTATGCATTATACACTTTTTATATAATGTTATATGTTTATACATTTATTATACATTGTTATACACTTTTATACACTGTTTATACACTGTTTATACATTGTTTATATACTGTTATACATTGTTTATACATTGTTTATACATTATACACTGTTTATACATTATTTATACATTATTTATACACTTCTTATACATTGTTATACATTATTATACACTTCTTATATATTATTATACATTATTTATACACCGTTTATACATTGTTTATACACTGTTTATACACTCTTTATACCTTAGTTATACCTTAATTATACTTTAAGATACACTATTCTAGTGATTATACCTTAGTTATTCCTTATTTATACCCTATTTATACCCTAAGATACATTATTATCTTGATTATACGTTACTTATACATTAATTATACCTTAAGATACGCTATTACAGTGATTATACCTTTTTTATACCTTAATTATACCTTAAGATACACTATTACAGTAATTATACCTTAGTTATACTGTAATTATACCTTAAGATATACTATTACAGTAATTATACATTAGTTATACCTTAGTTATACCTTAATTATACCTTAAGATATGCTATTACAGTAATTATACCTCAGTTATACCTTAGTTATACCTTAAAATACACTATTACATTGATTATACCTTATTTATACCTTAGTTATACATTAAGATACACTATTACAGTGATTATACTTTAGTTATACCTTAATTATACTTTAGTTATATCTTAATATACAAAGGCATAATTAGTTATACTTTAGTGAAAAAAATATGTCGAAAAAAGTATATACATATGGACTTTGTTTCGAAGATAAAAAAAAAATAAAAAAAACTTTCTAAAGTCGCATGGCAAAAAAATAAACGGATTGAAAGATAAATGCGAAATTAAATTAAAAATTATAAAAAGAGGAGAGAGAAACGTGGACAAAGTAGAGAAGGTATTTTGGAGATTTTGATTTGTGTTTTGTTGTTTATTTTGTGAAAGAATCACGTAAATAGGATAATTTTTGTTTTAGGTATTTTTGAAATTTTGAAAAGTTTTTAAGGTATTTAAGCAAACTTTTTCTTTTAAGGTAAAAATGTTATATGGTGCCAAAAGTTATGTATTTATGTAAAATTCCCTTAAGTTTAATTCCTACTAAACACATCCGTATAAAAAAATGTAGAGTCTTATCTGTTATTAAGTTTCGAACAAAATTATCTCAACGAAACAAATAAAATAAAGGGATAATTATGCAAAAAAAGAAAAAAAAAAACCCTGTGGTTACACTCGTCTACAAAAAAGTTCTAGAGGTTTCGTTTTTTGCAAAAAGAAAAGAAAAATCATTGTGTTTTCTGGACATTAATAAAAACCAAACTTTCGTCTAACATTGTCAAAATTTGATGACATGGTAAGGACATTTTTGTTCGTTTATAATTATTACCAATTTCAAAAATATAAATAAAATTATTTTTCTAATATAAACCTAACCATAACCTAAATCTCTTATCTGTCTGCTTCACCTAAATCCCTGCTTTCTCTTCTTAACTTAAGCCACCGCCTATCTCCATCTCTGCTTCCTCTCTTCTTGACTTGAGTTGTTGCCCACCACCTACGCCGTTGCCTGCCTCCGCCCACCTCCATCTCCAACTTGGATGCTTCTCTCTTCCCTCCCTTTCTCTATGTCCATTACCAACATACCTAATCAGAATCTCGAGTTGTCGTCGTTCGTTGTTCTTCCTTCTAATCACCGGCTTTACCTTCATCGTTCTCTCATCGACTCATCACCTTCTTATTCGCCTTCCTCTCTTCAACTCACCGCTTTGTAGATCGAAACCGAGCGGTTTTAGGGATTCCGTATATCGAAAGCAAGTGGTTATGTAAATCAGAAGAATTGAAATTTTGTTGTGTTCTTGGTTTGAGGATTTTTCATAATAATTCTTGTTGTAATTTTTTATTTTCCGGGTTAATTTTATTTGTATATTTTCTGTTAGAACAGAGAAGTTTAATAATTTCATTTTACATTTTCTTAATTTATTCCATTTCTGTTTCTCAATTTTATGCTTATTTTGATAATCTTTCACGGCTTTAAATCCTTTAATTTATTGAAGTGATTAAGGAAGCCATCCTAATCCAATCAAACAGCTCAATTACTTAAGCAAATGGCATATGATTTTGTTGAGTAGTAGTAGGGTTGATTTTCTCCATTAATTTCTTTGCAAATCGTTTCTTTTGTTTTTCTTGATTTTGAATTAAACTAGCATTTACAATTTTACTATGGCCGTTGGATCAAATCCACCGCTGTTTGCTTATCCGTCTCTGATTGGTTTTGAATAGACTTAAGGGATAAAAAGAATCATTAAAATATTTAGGAAAACAGATGAAATACAAGGAGATAAAAATGAAAATAGCAATATAATTTTTTCCTTTGCCATGTCATCAATTTTTTTATGGTGTTAGGGGAAAGTTCGATTTTTATTAACCGATAGAAAATACAATGGTTTTAAAAAAAAAAAAAAAAGAAAAAGAAAACCAAAACCTCTAAGATTTTTTTACAAACGAGTTTAACTAAAGGGTTTTTTTTTTTTTTTTTTTTTTTTGTCCTAAAAAAAAAATGAGAAGGTTGAAGCATGGAGATCCTTTTCCAAATTAGAATTGTAATTCGACCAATAAAAATGCCTATAATTTTGAACTGAACACAAACAATATAATGATAACTTGATAAGTAAAGCCCAATGGTGGGCTTCAAAGAACAAGTTAATTGTGAGCACATTATCCAAGCCCAATTCTAATGAGAAAATAACCAAAACTGTCACATTGTTTTTTTTTTGGGCTATGTACATAATTAATTTTAAAATTTTTTAAAATTATATATTTGATATAAGAAAAAATGTTAAACATAAATTAATATATTTTTAAAGAGTACCATACTCTAAGTGTATTTTAAAATTTTTCGTTTTTAGAGAATGATATTGTAAACCTATACCTCATAACCAATTACTTTACATAGAAAAATGAGGTAAATGTGAAAACTAAACTAAACTAAACTTAGAAAAGTTATAGATTAAAACATAAAAATACCGGGGCAAATGTGTTATGAAACCATAAGTTTAAGATGATAGGTAAGACCCAATAATAGCTTTTATTATTAAATCTGCTTGAAGCGTGTACAACACAGGCTCATCCTGCCATATGTTGAATTTTAATCAACAAATGGAGCTGCCAGGATTCAAACCCTCAAACCTCCAGGTCTAAGTAGCTCTGATATCATGTCATGGAACGATCGAACCCAAAAGTTTAAACTGATAGATAAAATCTAATAATAGCTTTTATTATTATCTCTGAGAAAATGAAATTTAATTACAATATATATATTATATATATATATATATATATATATATATATAATTATTTCCTTTTTTACACTGAGTGTGATTTTTTTCTGTCTTATTGTACTATATATATAATACCTATTGCTTCATCTTTCTCTTTCCATGTGTTCTCTATATCGCTCCTTCCTCCCTTTCTTCTCTTCTCTTATCCTTATCTTTTTTTTTTCCCCTCTTGGTTTCTTTTTCCTTTTTTAATTCTCTTAATTCTATATTTTTTTCTTCTATTCTTTTCATCAATGGGATTTTAGGAAGATGGAAGATAAAACATAAACCGACCGAATGAGAGTTGTTCAAAGTCATTTTCTAAAAGTGAATATTAAAATTTGCTCCTAACTATTTTTGGTGGCAATAATTAACTAAAAAATTATATATCACATTATAGTAAAACCTAGATAAATAAATATTTAATAAGCTAATAATCTTTTTTTGTCCTGATTTAGGCCAATAAAATAAATTAATAATCTTGTTAAATACATAAGATAATAAACTTTAGAAAATTCCTTAAGGCCCACAAAAAATATAAAATAATAATTCATGAAATACATATGAAAATTACATACATAACTCATAAAATAAAGCATTAATTTCTAATTTAAATTTTATTATTTCCTAAAATATGTATCATAATCACTTGTTTCATCTTTCCAAGCTAATTAAATTAAGTTTCATCTTTAATTTTTTATAGGGCATAGATCACATTTGATATATTTTTCTCATGTTGAAGCTAGTATTTTTCAAGATCTACATGGTAAAAAAAGTCTCTTTTACAGAAACATGTGATAAAACATTATTGTCTTTTAAATCTTGATCGTCATCACTTGGCACATCCATTCCTCCTTGAATTATTTTTCATCTGTAGATGATTTCATTAAAGCTTCATTTTCACTATGATAATGCAATATCTGCTCAACATTCATGGCATTTCTACAGCGTACATTAGAAATAACTTTTTCTAATCCATGAACGTCTTCAACGTCACTAGTTTTTTATTCGAGTGACATGTCTTTCTTGTAGATTAAAATAAAACTAATAATCTAATACTCCAGGATCTAATCCTTATGTAGAAATTATTGATTTCTAAATAGTATTAACGGAAGCGTACCTGGTTCCATGATCACAGAAATCTCTTATTCGAATCCGGGTATCTGATCTTTGGGTTGATTTGTAATTCCTCTTGAGGCTCAGGGAAGGATGAGGTTTTCTCTGAGTTTAAGGAATACGTGTTTTCCTTAGGAATTACACTCAACCAGGGACCATAACCCCTATTTATAAAGAGTTGGTATAAATACTAATTAAGCCCATCATAAATTAGTTTTATACCCTGGGTTTCTACACTTATGATAAATTAACCCACACTTCTTTTCATAAAATGACATGGCCCTATTAAATTAATTAGATCACTTTAATTTGGCCTTTAACCTAATTATAATTATAAATACATGATCCAAAATCGACAATGCACATACGTCTACGTGCCCAAATATCGGTAATGCGTTATATACATATTATAAAGTCCATAAAATCCTAACAATCTCCCCCTTGATCCTTGTGTTAATGTACTAATGGACATGATTGGTTTAAAATGACGAAGGATGAATAATTTGTTCGAACGACTATGGATAAGTAATATATATATATATTACTTATCCATAGTCGTTCGAACAAATTATTCATCCTTCGTCATTTTAAACCAATCCTGTCCATTAGTACATTAGCACAAGGATCAAGGGGGTTTTGGTTGCCAATATATGATACAACTAAACCCAACATGGTCACATATAATAACATAACTAAATGACCCTGATCAAGTGTGGAAGTGTAGCATGGAAATTACATGTGATGTGACCAGTACATGCCTATTTCCAACTGGTCCAACCTTAACCATATGAGATCAAATAACATTCAGAGTGGAAAATCAAAAAACTGAATACTTTATTTAAACTAAATTGTCATGACATTGATAAAATAAAGTAATAAACTTAATTATGTGTCTGAGACTCCCACCAAACCTATAAATCCTCTAACAATCCAACACCCATACGGGGTATATGTTCGAGAAATAACTTAGGTACCAACGCCTTAGTTAGTGGATCAGCAAGCATGGAGCTTGTACTTATATGCTCAACACTAATCTGACCTCTCTGAACTCTTTCTTTAACAACAAGGAGCTTTATTTCCATGTGTTTAGAATTTGATGAACTCCTGTTGTTATTGGCATAAAGGACTGCAGCCCTGTTGTCACAGTATACCCTAAGTGGTCTTTCAACACCATCAACTATTCGCAATCCAGTAGCAAAATTTCACAGCCAAATAGCATGGTTGGATGCTTGATAGCACGCCACAAACTCTGATTCCATAGTGGAAGAGGTTACAAGTGATTGCTTTACACTCTTCCAGGATATTGCTCCACTAGCAAGCAAGAAAATATATCCTGATGTTGATCTACGGCTATCTTTGCATCCTCCATGATCAGAATCAGAATACCCAATGATCTCCAACTGATTTGATCTCTTATACATGAGCATATGATTCTTTGTTCCTTGTAAGTATCGCAATACTTTCTTAGCTGCTGTCCAATGTTCTTTACCCGGATTGCTCAAGTATCTACCTAGTACTCCGACAATGAATGCAATGTCTGGACGAGTACAGACCTGTGCATACATTAAACTGCCAACCATAGAGGCATAAGGAAAATTCTACATTTCCCTTTTCTGCATGTCATTCTTAGGGCATTGATCGAGACAGAACTTGTCTCCCTTAGTCATAGGAGTATTAATGGGATTACAATCTGGCATGCCAAACCTTTTTAATATCTTATCGATGTAAGCCTTTTGTGACAAACCCAAAATACCCCGAGAACGATCTCGATGTATTTGGATACCTAATACAAAAGATGCATCACCAAGATCTTTCATCTCAAAATGTTTTGAAAGAAATTTCTTAGTCTCATGCAATAATCTTACATCATTGGTGGCTAGCAAAATATCATCCACATATAGGATCAGGAAGATAAAATTACTTCCACAGAACTTATGGTACACACAAACTTCAATAGCATTAGCTTCAAAACCAAAAGATAACACTACTTTATGAAATTTGTGATACCATTGACGAGAAGCTTGTTTAAGCACATAGATGGATTTCTTTAATTTGCAGACTAAATGCTTTGAGTCTTTAGAATCTAAGCATTCAGGTTGCACCATATAAATCGTTTCCTTGAGGTCACCATTGAGAAACGTTGTCTTAACATCCATCTGATGCAACTCAAGATCATAATGTGCCACAAGTGCCATAATTGTCCTAAAAGAGTCTTTTGATGAAACTGGAGAGAAAGTCTCTTTGTAGTCAATTCCTTCCTTTTGAGTGAATCCTTTAGTGACTAGACGAACTTTATGCCTGACTGGTTTACCCTCTGCATCCCTTTTGGTTGTAAATATTAATTTGCAACCAATTGGTTTTGCACCTTCTGGTAAAGGGACAAGCTCCCACACGTCATTATCTTTCATGGATTTCATCTCATGATTCATAGCATCGATCCATGATTGAGCATTAGGACTTTCAATGGCTTGACGGAGGTTGATTGGATCATTTTCCTCCATTCCACTGTCTGTCTCATGCTCTTGGAGAAAGATGATGTAGTCATCTGGAATCGCATTTCTCTTTTCCCTAGTGGATCTCCTAAGTGGCACTGGTTCTTGAGGTTGTTGAGCTTGCATTTCCTGAATATTTTGTTGATCTTGATTAGGGGAATGTTCAATATTGTCTTCAGGTGTTGAATTTGCTTGTTGATCTTTTTTTTTTCATCTTCCTGGATGGCGGTGGGCTAGGGTTGAAACCCTAGCCACCGCCGCCGCCGCCGTCGCAGCCCGACCGAATGGAATAGGCATCGGTCAGCCTCCCAAATCGCCGGTGACAAACCCACAGCAACCACATGGCTCTGCGTGACGGAGAGCAGCGAAGGATTGATGGGTTTCGTTGCCACCTGAAAACCGATGCCTCCTGCCACTGCCATGACCTAGACGCCGACTGATTCTCGCCACCGCTCACCCCGTTGTAAACCGGCGAAGCCATATGCCAGTGAAGGGGAAGCCGTTACACAGTGGGAAAATCATCGGTCGATTGCTGGGTCATAAAAAAAATTTTTTTTTACTAAAAGATTGATTTCTAGAAAAAAAAAATATGCCTAAAAAAAATCCAAAATCAAAAAACAACCAACAATTAAAAAATCAATTCCAATTGATTTCAATTCAATTTCAATTTCCAGAATCAATAAAACAATAAAACCTAACATCAATATCATCAGATATCCAAAATACATATAATCATGGAAAAACCAACAATTCATAAAACCAATAATTCCACAATAAGACTAGCTCTGATACCACATGTAGATTAAAATAAAACTAACAATCTAATAATCCAGGATCTAATTCTTATGTAGAAATTATTGATTCCTAAATAGTATTAACGGAAGCGTACCTGGTTCCATGATCACAGCAATCTCGTGTTTGAATCCGGGTATCTGATGTTCAGGTTGATTTGTAATTCCTCTTGAGGCTCAGGGAAGGATGGGGTTTTCTCTGAGTTTAAGGAATATGTGTTTTCCTTAGGAATTACACTCAACTAGGGACCATAACCCCTATTTATAAAGAGTTGGTATAAATTACTAATTAAGCCCATCATAAATTAGTTTTATACCCTGGGTTTCTACACTTATGATAAATTAACCCACACTTCTTTTCATAAAATGACATGGCCCTATTAAATTAATTAGATCACTTTAATTGGGCCTTTAACCTAATTGTAATTATAAATACACGATCCAAAATCGACAATAAACATACGTCTACGTGCCCAAATATCGGTAATGCGTTATATACATATTATAAAGTCCATAAAATCCTAACATTTCTTAGATTGAATTTTTGCAATGTTTAAAATAATTTGCTATATATGTATAAAATACGAAATTATTTTCTAAATTAATAAATAAAATTTAGTAATAAATTAATAAAGTATTCATTTATCTTACAGAGGTTAAACTATACTTATAGGCTGTCGGCAATGGTTATGTTCTCTTAAAACAAAGTAAGCAAACTTTGTTTTTGGAACCGTTGATTCAAACTTTGAAGAAATATGAACCATTAATTTTTTTAGGTGATTTTAACATTTTACTTTTTCAATTGATGGTTATTGATTTGGAGAATACAACCGCTCTTTATGTTGATCCTACGACCTTCTACTCCCTCAGTGTACTACCTATTGGGTTTCCTTGTTATGACTTGCAATCCACGATTGCAGTGGTCAAAATCCGGCGCGTTGTGGGAGTTTCTAGTGGGTGTTGCTTGATTTCCCAGTAAATAGAAATTAAGAAAAGAATCGAAGCATTAATATATAACTATATATACATTGAATAAGTTGGGGTTAATGCTCGTATGTGTTGATATGTCTAATGAAATTTAAAGATGGCATTTCTTGGTCTGAAGCTTTGTAGTGTAGGTTTTGTGTTAGCTCTTTGCCTGTTGGATTAGATGTGAATGGATTTTATTATGATTTTGATTAGTTTTATTATGGTTTTTCACTCCTTCACTCAATTGATTAAGGCGTACCTTCATGCTATTGTTTATAAAGGATTTGGTAATCAAATGTGACAAGTTCAGCCAAATTCTCTTGCTAAAATGGTTTAGGAGTTGCCATCTAGTTCAGCTCTATCGAAAAATTACGATATAGCCGAGCTGTGCACGAGTCGCTATACCTTTTAGCCAGAGATTCGGGTCCAGAAAAATCTCTTATTTCTGTCTCATTTCAAATAATTATTAACCGTTCTAACTTTCACACCTTTTATATTTATTTCCTTATTTCATTTTTAGCCCTAATTATCTTTCTACATGCTCACACAGGAAGCGATAAATAAATACAGAAAGTAAATAAATTCCGAAGATTAAATTATTGTAACCCAATCGAATGATATAACCTAGGGGACACATTAATAAAAATGGGATATGGGGTAGAATCACCTAGAATACACGAACAATCTAAAAAGGGAAAAGTTAGGTCTAACATAACATACATTTACGTGCAAAACAAAGGTTAATAACATAATAAATATATAAATGCACATAGAACTCAAATAGGAAAGCAAGGGATAGTAGATTGTTGGGATTCGTCATAGGAAAAATAATGTGACACAGTGGAAAATACACCGTTTACAATTTCCTAGAATCCACCTATCGTGTCTGATTACTCAAGAAAGACCTATGACATGACAACCATGTGGCTTTCTTGTGCGGATCAATCCAGTTCCATGTCAACGACATGTACCTATATTTATGACTGACTATACAAGTACTATGGCTAGTTAAGAACTGCCATACAGTCATCGAATATACAAGTATGTGGTTCTATTCGTTCCCACGATTAGAACAGACCTGGGATAGGTTTTATGGTTATCAATCAATGGATACTCTACTCATATTATAACACAAGATATAAGTGAAATAGATTAATTGCCTTTATTAATGTGACACAAATAATGTATTAATACAATGAGTCTTAATGTCTAATACAAAATACAAGAATCCAATGTCCTAAGAACTAGGGCACACCAACATAGATAGCGCTGGATATGAAAGGGGAAATTCGAGAGAATCCGGCAGATTCATCCGACTTGACATGGAAAACAATTTTGAAATGCATTTTTGAGAAAACAATTTCTAAAATATTTTTCCAGTTAATGGATTAATATACATTTCGATGAGCCTGTTATCCCGATATCTCCATGGAATCCCGTTCATGTGGGTTCTAATTACTCCACATAAATTAAATCTAGATCGTGAAGTAATAAACATATCAAACACGGTTTTTCACAAAAGCATACTAAAATATAAATGTTCATAGTCAAAATAACCTTGATGAAAGACATATTTTTCTCTTTTTCTTTTAATATTTTTCTATTTTTATTACAATAAAATAAAATATTTATTAAAAAAAAGTTCCAAAATATTTCTTCTTCACGTGACTTTGGCCGTTTGGCTGGCCTCTGGGGTGAAATCTTACTGATTCACTACAAAACCATATTAGAATAAAGAACAGAGCTGTACAGCTCTAATGATAGCCACATGGCTAAAATGATAGTCGTACGACTATAGCATTTTGGAAAACAATTTGGTTTTCGCAAATCGATTATGTATGGAACTGTGCATGAAGAACAGAGCTGTACAGCTCAAGTTAGAGCTGTACAGCTTTGGGTTCTAGAAAAGAATATATTTCATTTTGATTAAAAAATTGTCAAATACACAACTAAATGCAACCCATAAAGCACTAAAAAGGATTGAAGGCCTCTCAGAAATTACCCTTATTGCGTATATCCAATAGTTTGAGTTTATGAAGCCGATTCTTAAGATGTTGCCTGGTTCTGAATGAGTTTGTTTTTGCCTCGAATCATCCCCGAGATCATGAACAAAAGTTAATGGGTTGAAGGTTTAGTGTTTATGGGTAGGTGAATATGTGTTTAAGGTTGGAGATAAAAGTTTGTGTGTTTGCAGCAAGAATGAAGGTTTTTGCTTTTTCTCTCCTTTTTCTCTCTAATTCTCTGTCTCCCATTTTTTATGCTTTCTATCTTTTTTTTCTAACTCTTTACCAGAATCTTCCCCCTTTCTTTTTCCTTCTTTCTTTTCTTTTATTTCCTTCAACCATCCCTTTTTCATGTTATTCCTTGTTGTATTAACAAATCATGTCTGCTGCATTATTTTTTTTGTCCAATAGCAAATAAAGCCGTACGATTTTAATTGAGAGCCATACGGCTATAGATGAAAGTCGTACAGCTATAAATGAAGATGCGAGCCGTGCGACTATTGATTAGAGCCGTACGACTCTAATCTCTAGGTTCCGTACGACTCAAATTTCTAGGTTCAAAAATCTCACATTTTCGATTTGGTCTTACAGCTTAACCCTTCTTAAGGTAGAGTTTTACGGCTCTAATTAGAGCCATGTGACGCATATTGGAGTCATATGGTTCTTACTAAAACTAGGTTTTAGACTGTTGATTTCTCGGCAAGTTCATCCGACTAGACCTGGAAAACGGTTTGAAACATTCCTGTGTTTTGTTTCATGAGAAAGTAATTTTTGAAAATATTTTCTTTTACCGGTTTAATTCCATTTAACATGTAAAGGTGAGTTAGGTTTCAAGAGATTTGGATTCCTGTCGTTGAACTGAATTAAATACAACTTCTGAAAATAAATCTAAGGTGGTGATGATGAAATGCCCTGATTTTTGCTTTTTTATTTTTATTTTCTATGTTTTCTATGTTTTCAATTTTTTTTATTTTTGCTTATTTCTACTTCTGTCCGAGAATTACATCTGTACGGCTAATTAATTATAGCCGTGCTGCTGTAATTATAACCGTACGATTGTCCATAGGGTTTAACAGATTTTATTTTTAGATTTTAGAATTACAGCCGTGCAAAATAAGTTACAACCATAGGCTATTCATGCATCCTAGCAACAACAAACTTTAAAAAAAAAATAGAGCATTACGAATTTAAAGCATAAAATGGTCAAAACAACTTAGAAATGGCATAAAAATGAAGTTTTAGGTATAGTTACCCTTGTAGCGTGGATCCACTATTGTAGAGTATGCAGAAAATATTTTATGTGTATAGGTTACATGTGTTTAATTTTATGAAGGGCCTAATTTAATTCCTCGGTTAAATTAATTGGTCAAATTAATTTTAATTTAAATGGAATGTAATATATTATATGGTATTATATATTCACATACATGTTAAATTGAAATTAGATTTTCGATTAAAATAAACCAAAAGAATTAATTTTAGACTTGGGCTTGAATGAGCGAAAAGCCCACATAAAATAAAAACCAATTGGGCCTAATTCCACCAAGGAAATTTTGGCCAAGGAGGGTTAAAACCCTAGGGAATTTTTGGCCAAAAGGGGATATCCAAACGCTAGCACGGGTTCACGCTCCATAGCCGTTCGTGTACGGGATTATGGAGGGAATCAGTTTTGATTTCTGCAGCCATCTCTAGAGGAGATATTTCTGGTGAGAATCTGAATTTTCTCATCTTATTTTTGTTGTTTTGATTTCCATTTCAAATGCTCCTGGGTATTGGATTTGAGAAAACGTTTCGTGCTTCTGCTTAATCAGACGTTTTGCGAGGAAAAATCCATTCAGTGGTATCAGAGTGAGCTTTTGATCCATGGAAATCTTAAACAGGATTGAATCCCTAGTTTTAAAATTGATGGTTTATTTTGGGATTCTTGGATTTGGGGTTTATGATTTTCCCGATTTGATTTTTTACAATCAGAAATTAATTTGCATATTGGTTATGTATTTTTTAATTTTCTGTTGATGTTGAATCGTGGTGATTTGATTTGTTGTTTTATTAAAAAAATCATGGGCTGTTTTCGTGGGTACAGAGTTGCCAGCGGTGGAATCCACCGCCGGTCGCCGCCGTAGCATCGAAAACAGCTGCAGCCGCCGCCGCTGCCTCTAGCTGCAACGGGTCGGGCCCTGTTTTGGATTTAGCGGGTTTTTTGGTCCGGGGCCAATTTTAAATTTTAATATGTTTTTAAAATTTTATGTGTTTAAATTTTCTGCAATTTAAATGCGCATGGTTTCTTGAATGAAATTTTATTTTATTCATGAGATATTAATTTTGGAAATTAATATGGTGTAATGAAATTGGTTTGGGTTTTCTTGGCACGATTACCCGGACGGTTTCTTTGGATTCATGGTTTCCCAATTCCAGTGGGGGCAGTGTTCTGCCTGGGCTGGTAGCCCAAAGCCCGTTAAAGGTTAGAACAATGATGGTCCAGATTGGTGATTTCTAAATAATGGCTAAAGACATAATTAAAATGGGATTAACTTTATGCATTTTAACATGTTTATAAATTGATGTATTGGATTAAATGCTTGTGTGATTAAATGTTTGAATGGATGCCACTGGGCCTTATTTCAAGTTGGGTTGTATTTTTTTTTTTTTTTTTTTTTTGGTAAATACGGCCTGTGTGCTGTTTTCTTTTTTATGTAATTTTATTTTATTTATTTATTATAAAATATTGTAAAGAAGAAGCCCATTGGAGAGGCGAGCCAAAAAGGATGGAAGGAGGCCCACCGCCTGATTTTTTCTAGTATAGGTTTACTAGAATTATATTAGGTTGTAATATAGGTCCATAGCATTCCTCTATTTATTTAAGGGCATTTTACATAAATACATACTTTTTGGCACCATATACATTTTTACCTCAAAAGGAAAAGTTTGCATAAATACATTAAAAACTTTTCAAAATTTCAAAAATACCTAAAACAAAAATTATCAGTTTTACGTGATTCATTCACAAAATAAACAACAATACACAAATCAAAATCTCCAAAATACCTTCTCTACTTTGTCCACATTTCTCTCTCCTCTTTTTATAATTTTTAATCTAATTTCGCATTTATCTCTCAATCCGTTTATTTTTTTGTCATGCGACTTTAGAAATTTTTTTTATTTTTTATTTATCTTTGAAACAAAGTCCATATGTATTTACTTTTTCCGACATATTTTTTTCACTAAAGTATAACTAATTATGCCTTTGTATATTAATGTATAACTAAGGTATAATTAAAGTATAACTAAAGTATAATCACTGTAATAGTGTATCTTAATGTATAACTAAGATATAACTAAAGTATAAACACTGTAATAGTGTATCTTAATGTATAATTAAGGTATAACTAATGTATAATTAATGTAATAGTGTATCTTAAGGTATAACTAAGGTATAATTAAGGTATAACTAAGGTATAATCACTGTAATAGTGTATCTTAAGGTATAATTAATCTATAACTAAGGTATAATAACTGTAATAGTGTATGTAATAGTGTATCTTAAGGTATAATTAATGTATAAGTAAGGTATAATCAATATAATAATGTATCTTAAGGTATAAATAGGGTATAAATAAGGAATAACTAAGGTATAATCACTAGAATAGTGTATCTTAAGGTATAATTAAGGTATAATCAATGTAATAGTGTATCTTAATATATAAATAGTGTATAATAATGTATAAGCAGTGTATAAAAAGAGTATAACAATGTATACTAACTGTATAAACAGTGTATAACAATGTATAACAGTGTATAACAATGTATAATTATATATAAGAAGGTATAACAATGTATAAAAAGTGTATACATAGTGTACAATAATGTATAAAGAGTGTATAAACAGTGTATGAAGAGTGTATAAACAATGTATAAAGTGTATAAACGATGTATAAACAATGTATAAAGTGTATAAACGATGTATAAACAATGTATAATAATATATAAGAAGTGTATAATAATATATAACAATGTATAAGAAGTGTATAAATAGTGTATAACAATGTATAATAATGTATGAACAATGTATAAACAGTGTATAACAATGTATAAGAAGTGTAAAAA
This sequence comes from Euphorbia tirucalli, assembly GCA_039660915.1. NCBI lineage: Eukaryota > Viridiplantae > Streptophyta > Magnoliopsida > Malpighiales > Euphorbiaceae > Euphorbia > Euphorbia tirucalli. Next base: position 24,537,395 of record CM077639.1, read on the forward strand.
CAGTGTATAAACAGTGTATAAACAATGCATAACAATATATAAATATATAAGAAGTGTATAACAATGTATAACAATGTATAATAATATATAAGAAGTGTTTGTATAAGAAGTGTCTATACAGTGTAAAACAATGTATAAACAGTGTATAAACAATGTATAAATAGTGTATAACAGTATATAAAAATTGTATAAACAGTGTATGAACAATGTATAAACAGTGTATAAACAATGTATAAACAATGTATAATAATATATAAGAAGTGTAATGTATAACAATGTATAAGAAGTGTATAAACAGTGTACAACAATGTATAATAATATAGAAGTGTATAAACAATGTATAACAGTGTATAAGAAGTGTAAAAACAGTGTATAAACAATGCATAACAATATATAAATGTATGACAGTGTATAAGAAGTGTTTAACAATGTATAAACAGTGTATAATAATGTATAAGCAGTGTATAAAGAGTGTATAACAATGTATAACAGTGTATAAGAAGTGTATAAATAGTGTATAAGAAGTGTAAAAACAGTGTATAAATAATGTATAAACAGTGTATAAACAGTATATAAACAATTCAGAATAATATATAAATGTATAATAATGTATAAGAAGTGTATAACAATGGATAATAATGTACAAGCAGTGTATAAAGAATGTATAACAATGTATAATAAATGTATAAACATATAACATTGTATAAGAAGTGTCTAATAATATATAACAATGTATGAATAGTGTATAAACAATGTAAAAGCAGTGTATAAAATGTGTATAACAGTGTATAAAAAGTGTAAAAACAGTGTATAAACAGTGTATAACAATATATCAGAAGTGTAAGACAATGTATAACAAATAACAATGTCTAAGAAGTGTACAAACAATGTATAAACAGTGTATAACAATATATAAGAAGTGTATAAACAATGTATAAACAGTGTATAAACAATGTATAATAATATATAAGAAGTGTATAACAATGTATAAGAAGTGTATAAACAGTGTATAAACAATGCATAATAATATATAAGAAGTGTATAACAACGTATAAGAAGTGTATAAACAGTGTATAACAATTTATAACAGTGTATAAGAAGTGTATAAACAGTGTATAACAATTTATAACAGTGTATAAGAAGTGTATAACAATTTATAACAGTGTATAAGAAGTGTATAAACAATATATAAACAGTGCATAACAGTGTATAAGAAGTGTATAAACAATGTATAAACAGTGTATAAACAATATATAACAATATATAAGAAGTGTATAACAATGTATAACAGTATATAATAAGTGTACAAACAATGTATAAACAGTGTATAACAATGTATAAGAGATGTATAAATAGTGTATAAACAATGTACAAACAGTGTATAAACAATGTATAAATAGTGTATAACAATATATAAGAAGTATATAAACAATGTATAACAGTGTACAAGAAGATGTCATCTTGGACCAGACAATTCTACAGCATGTAGGTTCTCAGTGGAGTCAAGGATCCATTCGAAACTTCGAGATGGAGCCAAATCTATCTCTTGCCATACCACCTCTACCTTTTGCCACTCCTCCCATCTTTTTGCTAGTCCATCACCTTCAAGCATTCTCACAACCTCTGACATCTTAGGCCGTTCCATTGGAGATATTTGCGTGCATAGCAATGCTACTTAAATCAGTTGTTCTACTTCAGTATCAACATAATTGTTCTACTTCAAAGCATGACATTTTTTTTCTTGCTAAGCAATGCTGATATATTAATTAAAAAGGAAAGGTATACAACTCAGTGTGAAAAGCAACCAACATAAGAGAGCATAGTAATTCCCTAATTAGTTGCAAAAGAAATAATGAAACTTTGGCAACATGATTAAATCAATAAGATGAGCTGAATTTTAAAAAAAAAAAGGAAAAAGAAAACCAACACAGTTCACTATAGGCAGAAATAGAACAACAGTGGAGCATCAAGAATTCTCATTGCAACCCCTTTGGTAACAGAAATGGACTTGATATTCAGATCGAGGAATTCACATCAAGAAAGGATTTACAAAGCGATTTAAAAATTAACGAAATCATTTGTTTACCTGTGAGAGAAAGATGAATTCCTTTTTAAAACCATCCACGATAGCTGAAGCATAGTAGACTAATACTGAAAGCACAAAAGACCTTAGACAATAAAAAGAAATTAATCAGACCATATTTCTTACGAAATCCAAGAAAATTTAAAAACAATAAAAAGGAAATCATAAAAACACAAATGGATCTAAGATGAGGTAAGAAATTGATTATTAGTCATCAGCGTGGTTGCCATTGTCAAAATACAATATATTAACAAATTAACAATGACCCAATTACAAGGATTTAAAGGTTAATCATGTTATTAACATGGTTGAAAAGTCCAACAAACAAATTCCAGAGAATTCAAAACTTATGAATGTCGATTCCAATCAATTCCAAAATTCCATTTCCAATTCATTAAATCAGCTAGAAATTTTGAACTGATTTCCTTCACCTAAAATGGATCGAGAATTATTCACCTAAAATGGATCGAGAATTAGAATGGTCAAAAATTTGCAGAATTGTTATCGGAGCATTCGTTGGTATTACAGTATGGCTTAATGTGTTTACTGAAGTAAACATCAAGGAATCAATGTGCAAAATAAAAATTAAGAGCTCAGCAATTAAATTTACTGAAAAGAAAATGCCCAAATCAAATGTAAGAACAGAGCATCAAATTATACATCTAAAAGTAAAAGAGTACAAATCAAAATCAATGAAGCGATTAAATCTTTAGAGTGATTTATTCGTCTGACATAGGACCGATTTCCAAATTTTGTGGATATTTCTTTATTCATTTCTATCATTTGTTTTTTTTTTTTTGGGATTATTTTATATCTTTCAATTATACATCTTCTCTATATATCATTGATTATACTAATTGTTAAAGATAAAGTAAATGTGTCTCTCAAGTTAATTTAATTATCTCACCGTATTATCTACATTTTATGTTTATAAAAAAATGTAATTTATTGAATTTCACAACAATAAATGGACCGATCTGAGTGTATATTTTACAGTTGGAAAGATATAAATTCTCAAAAAATTGGTCAAGTGTTAAATGAGAGACTATATTTAATTACTGGAAAATTGTATATTGAATAATGATATAATATAATATTAGGGGAGAAAAAGACAAGAAAGAGTGGTTGGATGATAATGAGTGAAATAGCAAACAGGAAAAGTGAGGGGAAGAGAAGGGAAATGGATGACCTTTCCATGAACCAAAGAACAACAAATTATACATCTAAAAGTAAAAGAGTACAAATCAAAATCAATGAAGCAATTAATTAGAATTAGGCGCAAAATCAAAATTACCTAATGCCAAGAATTAGAGCAGCTTCTCTTCTGGTCATGTTAGGCTAGAAACCACCATCATAGAATTTGCGTAATTTAGGTTTAGGGGGTCGGGACTTGATTGATTGCCAAGCCTGGATTCCATATCTACCAACAAGAGCAGTAGTAGCAAGCCTGGATATGCCTTTCTTCTTAATCTCCGGCAGAGATCTGGTGGGTTGGATGAGGAAGATCAGGAAATTTTCATGGATCGTTGGTCGCAGAGCAGAGCTCCATGGCGAAGGGAAAGGCTGCCAGAAGAATCTCCTCGGAGTTGAGGCCCTCGCCGGCGAAGGCGAAACACCTGCAAGAAGTGGACTAGCTGAAACACCATGGGGATAGGGAAAAAAAATTGAGAGAAAGAGAGGGGAAGAGAGAGAGAGAGAGAGAGAGAGAGAGATCTAAAGATGAAAAACATATAAACGTAAAAAAGAAAAACATAAATATTAAAGTAATGAAATAAAAGAATTTAAGAAAAAAATGTAATTCGGTAAATAGTTAAAGGTATTGTTTGAAAGTAAACTTAATTTTGGGTATAAAACTGACAATTTCCCTTTATTTAATTATGCTTTTATTTATTTACATGATTCAATGTATGATCCAATCTCATTTTCACCCACCTATGCATCTAAGCCATTATTAAGATGAATCTAATAACCAAAAGGAAATTACTAAATTGTTTAAAAGTGATTCCCTCATTCAAAACCGACTCAAAGTGGGGATAGGCCAGTTGTAAACCATGCCTTCGCAGGATACACTGGAGTATCATCATTTTGTATTGGGTTAGAGTATTGGTTACTCTAACACTTGGATGGAGGTTTGGATTTAGCATGGGTAGTAGGATTCTCCTGGCCCTAAGCACAGATGGGTAAGTGCCAATAAGCCCATCAAACCGAGAGTCCCTAGGTTGGGATTAGACAGCATTCCTACCTAAATAATCAGGGTATAGTTTTTTTCCAGGCCCTCATCTGGCTATATCTTGATAAAATATGGATCTTGGCCCATTAGCCTAACAACTTGACTTAATTAATAACATGATTCATTATCAATTAAATATGTGAAAAACAACTAAGATCTTTATTAACACTCTTTAATTTTTCTATGTAGTAATCAAACGGCAAACAATAATACTCTTTCACTGTGATCTATCCTCGAGAGGGACAAGCTTTCCGGGCCCAACTTCCTGGATTGGTCTAGGAACTTGAGGATAGTTCTAAGATAAGAATCCAAACTGGAAAGGCATGTACCACCTACACCTACTGGGCGTAATCCACCAGCTGCACAGCTAGAGAAATACGAGGTGCATGTCAAGGATAACCGGGACATGACATGCCTGATGCTGGTGTGCATGGTCTCTAAGCTCCAAAAGCAATTCATGAACCATCAGGCCTTTGCTATGATAACAACTCTAAGTGAGATGTTTTAGGAGCAAGCTCATCAAGAGAGATACTAGACCAAAAAGGCATTCCACTCCTGCAAGATGGGGGATGGGACATCTGTGAGCACATACGTGCTCAAGATGAAGGGCTATTTGGATACTTTAGCCCGTTTTCGATCGCCCATCTCGCAGGAGTTGGCGGTTGACACAATTCTGGAGTCCTTGCCGGATTCTTATGATCAGTTCATCCTGAACTACAACATGCAAGGGATGAATCGTACTATTAGTGAGCTGCATGGGATGCTCAAGCTCACTGAACAATCGATCAAGAAGACTCCACCGGTACTGCTAGTCAACAAGAGGAACCCCAAGGCTAAGGTAAAAGCCAAGGCCAAGAAGGCTAAGGCCAAGCCCAAGGCCGGTCTCGAGGATGTCTACTTCCAGTGCAAGTAGGCTGGAAACTAGAAGAGATCTTGTCCCCAGCTTTGGGAGAGCAAAAGAAGAGCCAGGGCATGTCTTTATCGAGTATATATGTCATAGACATCAACCTCACTGTTTCAACATCCTGGGTATTGGAAACTAGATATAGTTCTCACATTTGTTGCAATGTGTAGGGGCTTAAGAATAGGAGATCACTGGGATCTGGAGAGGCGGACTTGCGGGTTGGAAATGGAGCAAGGGTAACTGCCATAAAGATCGGTGAGTACCACCTATTGATGCCTAGTGGATTAGTTTTGATTCTGGAACATTGTTATTTTGTACCTGTTACGTGTAGGAATATCATTTCTATTTCAGTTTTGGATATTTCTGGATTTAATTTTACTATTGGTAATGGTAGAATTGGTTTATCTAGAGAGGGATTATTTTATGGAGAAGCTCTATTAAATAATAGCTTGGATTTAAATGAAACTAATCAAGTCTATAACATAAATACTAAAAGGGTTAAGCCTAACGAACTTAACCCTATCTACATTTAGCATTGTCGTTTAGGCCACATAAACGAGAAACGCATAGCTAGGCTTCACAAAGCTGGAATCCTAGGATCATTTGACATGGAGTAACTTGATATATGAGAATCTTGTTTATGAGGTAAAATGACTAAAGCGCCTATTAGTAAGAAAGCTGAAAGGGCTACTGGCTTATTGGACCTAATACATTCAGATGTATGTAGGCCTATAAGCGCAGCTACCAGAGATGGGCACTTGTACTTCGTCACTTTCACGGATAATTTTAGCAGATATGGCTACGTCTATCTGATGAAACATAAATCCGAGACCCTTGATAGGTTTAAGGAATTTAAGAGCGAAGTACAAAACCAACTAGGCAGAAATATCAAAGCCCTTCGCTCAGACCGAGTAGGCGAATATATGAGCCTACAGTTTGACTCATACCTGAGAGAGCATGGAATTATTCCACAGCTCACTCCTCCAGGAACACCACAATGGAATGGGGTTTCTGAATGGAGGAACAGGACCTTGTTAGACATGGTCCGCTCTATGATGAGTCATGCCTCTCTCCCAAAAAGCTTCTGGGGATATACTCGCAAGACAGCGTTTTTGACCAATACTCCAACTAAGGCTATGGAAAAGACCCCATATGAAATATGGACGGGCAGGGCACCCTATGTGCTTTCCTGCGGATTTAGGGCTGTGATGCACATGTCAAGTAATTGACTGGGGACAAACTAGAACTCAAAACCGATAAATGCATGTTTATGGGCTACCTTAGGGAAACCAAAGTGTATTACTTCTACAACCCTGCCGAGGTGTTCGTGGCACAAAAAGGGGTCTTTCGTGAAAAAGATTTCATTTCCAAGAAAGACAGTGGGAGCAATTGTGAGCAGATGACGTTTTCGACGGAACGCGGACTCCTTTTCGGAAGGGGCGCCTCAATTTCAGGCGGACCCCTCCTTTGCGTGGGGTTTTTAGAATGGAAATTCATTTTTAGAAAATTAGATTATTCATAAAAGAACCGAGATCTAAGTCTAGATGAATATTGTAGGAGTCGCCACCCGGCTCAGCTCAACAGAGAAATTTATAATGTAGCTGAACCGGACGAACGGCCGCTACACTATCTAAAAATCTAGGTCCGGACAAGTCCCTTATTTCGTGTCTAATTAGAATAAATATGGCCAATGTTCTTGAAGGTATTTTATAATTCTAAAGTCAATTTTATTAAAATAATTCATACAACGCACATACACATATAATACAAAATAAAAGTAAAGCAGTATATTATTAAATAGCTTACAATCCAATCGAACAAAAATAAAAAAAAAACCTCTCATCCTCACTTTTACAATCTCCTAAAATACACGATTTAACTCAAAATACAATCGCCTATGATATACAGATAAATCTATTAAGTACATCAAAAATAAAAATAAAAAGCTGCAAAACAAAGGGTTAGCACAATATACGGTACGCCACAAATAGGACTCAAGTAAGACAAAATAGGAATTTAAGAATTCGGGAACATGCAATTAAGGGGATAACCGGGTTGGCCAGGCTAGCCGGCCCGATTAGACCTGGAAAACATTTTGAAACGTCCCTGTATTTTTGGTTTTGTGAGAAAATCATTTTGAAAACATTTTATTTTCCGGTTTAATTTAATTTAACATGTGAGGTGGGTCGGTTTTCGGGAGAATTGGGTCTCCGTCGTTGAATTGTTCTGAATGCAAACATACTGAAAATTAAATCTAAGGTCATGGATGCACACAACAAAATTCATTTTTGATGATTTTCTGATTTTTTGATTTTTTAGGGATTATTCTGGAAATTTTGCAACTGAACGAGCATTACAGTCGTGTGACTGTAAATCAATCCAACTTGAGAATTTTGCTAAAATTATTCAAAATAAAACTGAGAAATTAATGAAAATCAAGAACACTCGTACGACTGTTCATCAACTCAAGAATAGTCGTACGGCTGTTCTTGATTTCCAGAAACAGAAAATGCAAAAAATGAAATAAAATGCATAAAAACACACCAATTCACCCAGAAAGCATGAAAAATAGAGGTAATGAAGAGTGTTTACCTATTTGGCGCTTATCCACCGTAGGATTGACCCCTAGCGACACACCAATCCACTTAAATTTGCTCTTTTTCTCCTTTGGTTGAGGTTGAAAAGTTTGGGTCCAAAATCTCCAAAATGCTTAGGATGCTTAGGGTTTCTAGTCCGAAATTTAATTTGTTTAAAGAGTCAGATTATTAACCTATTGTTTTCTAATAGATTTTTAATCCAAAGATTTAACAAGAAAAAGAGTAGAAAAAGAATGCTTGAAGTTGTGCATTTCCTCTTCCTCCCTTTTTCTTCCAAATCTCTCTAAATTCTCTCTCTCTTTAAAAACCAGAAATCAAGTGTCAAAAGTCCCTTCTCACTTCTCCCTTTTCCTTCTTATTCTTGGTTTCCTTACTGCCAGAACAGAGCAATTAATGCTCTCTTTTTTTCTTCTCTTTTTTCTGCTGCAGAGGTATGGGCTTTTACACCTGCTCCGACGTTACAGTCGTATGACTGTAATTTAATTACAGCCACATGACTGTAATGACAGTCGCACGACTGTATGTTACAGTCGTGTGACATGCGCGATTTTTTTTTAGGGAAAATTCCGGTGCTTATAGCTGCCCCTCGCGTAATCAAATTCGATACCCAGATTCAGGTCTAAAATACCTGGGATGATGAATTTGATAGCGTGAATCAAAGCGCCGCAAACACAAGAAAGAACCTTCTGTTGAGATAAGCCGATACTGGGTCTAGGTTACTCGAGGCGAAACTGGGGAAGAAATAAGCTGATTCCAGGTCTAGGTTACCTGAGGCGAAGGAAGGTGGATTGCGGATAGGCCGATACCGGGTCTAGGTTACCCGAGGCAAAGGAAGGTGGATTGCGGATTGGCCGATATCGGGTCCAGGTTACCCGAGGCAAAGGAAGGTGGATTGCGGATTGGCCGATACCGGGTCTAGGTTACCCGGGGCAAAGGAAGGTGGATATGGAATGAAGCCGATCTAGACCGATGCCGGGTTTATGTTACCCAAGGTGGATCTGCTGGGGATATGAAGCTGGAGCCGATCTGGTCTGCTGGGGACTTGAAGATGGAGCTGATCTGGGCCGATACCGGGTTTATATTACCTGAGGCGAATCTGTTGGAGAACTTAGGATGAAGCTGATCCAGGCCGATACCGGGTTTAGGTTACCCGAGGCGGATCTGCTGGAGAACTTGAGATGAAGCCGATCTGGGCCGATATTGGGTTTATATTATCCGAGGCAGATCTGCTAGAGAACTTGGGATGAAGCCAATCTGGGCCGATACCGGGTTTATATTACCCGAGGCGGATCTTCTGGAGAACTTGGGATGAAGCCGATCTAGGCCGATACCGGGTTTAGGTTACCCAAGGCGGATCTGCTGGAGAACTTGAGATGAAGCCGATCTGGGCCGATACCGGTTTTATATTACCCGAGGTGGATCTGCTAGAGAACTTGGGATAAGTCGATCTGGGCTGATACCGGGTCTACATTACCCGAGGCGGATCTGCTGAAGATGTGAAGCTGTGGATGATGAGTTCCTGCATTTGAAATGGCAAGTCTTCATTTCTTGATTGAGAGATTTTGAACAAAAATTTTTGCCCCTTCGATCAAGAATGAAAACTAGCTGGGGATGAATGATTTGTGTATGTTATGTATGTATGTATAATGATGTATATGCACATGGATGTACTTCACACTATTGGATGTTCCCTCTTTCTGCTGGGGAGAGGTATGTTTTTCCCCTGGCTGGTGGAGGGTGTTCTTCGCGTGCGGCTTCCCCTTATTAAAGATATATGTGAGGACTACTGGGGAAATGAGATAATTGCTAGGAATGCATGACGATGCTGGGGAAAAGGATCATAGTATCCTCTGTAAACATTCCGCTGGGAAGTGATATGGAGGATCCTATTGGAAAGATGATGGGAAGACTTCGCTGCTCACCTCTGTAATTGGTGAATCTGGAAGTGCTATAAATTTTGCCTGGGTTGCCCAATACGAGTTTTTAGCCCAGCGAGCTGCTCTAATTTTTGCTTGGGGCTCCATTTCGGTTTTCACCCCAACGAGCTTTCTTTTTTTTCTTTTTTTTTAAGATGAAGAAGGAATGATTAAAATGGCACCGTAGCCACTTCTCTCATTGAATTTATGGTGCTGACGTGCTGCTTGGAGCAGCATTACGTTTCAATTTCTTGTTAGAAGCCATTAATGGTAGGAGCATGATTCTCACAAAATTGATCTCTTCAACAGTCAAATCCTTGGATAACCCTTGTTGCTCTTTTAGGAGGATGAACTGGATTTAGAGGACGATAAAGGATTTCAAATTGTATGTATTTAATGCATGTTCATTTATTAAATAATGCGATGAATTTAACCAGTTGAATGCAAAGCGCTTTCTTTAAGTGGACGTTTAAGCATGATAACTTTGTTTATGGATTTCGTCATAACCATTGCAAATATATTTAAACAAACATTTCACTTTATTGATGGAACCAAAATGAGTACATTTGAAAAGATTAATTCCCAGATGGTATACATCCCATACAGAGCCAGAATCTGTCATCAATCGTCCCTTTCAGATTTTCCGACTGATCATTTTCTCTCATGTCTTAATTTTTACCTAGGTCGCTCTTTCGAGTTTTCAACCAAGCAGACTCTTTTTTTTTAATAAAGCCTCAACCGGTCTTGGTTGATAGGGTTTGTGAATTCATTTCCATCCATGTCCATGATGTTGACACCACCTTTCGATAGCACCTTTTTCACAACATAGGGCCCTTCCCAATTAGGTCTGAATTTTCCTTGAACATCAACATTTGAAGGCCTTAACTGCTTCAGCACTAAGTCTCCTGCTTTTAACTGCCGCTTGGAGTACTTCACATTTTGGTTATAAGCCTTGGCCATTCTGCGCTGGTACATCTGTAAATGATCCAATGCTTTCAGTTGCCTTTCATCGAGCGCCGCTAACTGCTTGTACCTGGCTTGAACCCATTCAGTCTCTGGTAACTGGGCTTCCAAGGCAACTCTGAGTGATTTAAGCTTTATTTCCACTGGCAATACTACTTCCATCCCGTAGACCAAGGCACAAGGAGTTTCCCCTATTGGTGCTCTAACAATGGTTCTGTAACCCCAAAGAGCATATGGTAGCTTATCAGCCCAATCTCTGTAAGTGGTCACCATCTTTGACAAAATCTTCTTTATCGCCTTATTAGCCGCTTCGACTGCACCATTAGCTTGCGGTCTGTACGGAGACGACTTATGATGCTCAATGCCATGTTCTACAAGCAGCTCAGTTGTTGCCCCTTGAAACTGCACCCCGTTGTCAGTCACTATGTGATGGGGGATTCCATACAGCGTAAAAATATTCTTCTGGATGAACTTGACCATTTGTTTGGCTATTACATTAGCGAAGGATTCTGCCTCCACCCATTTGGAAAAGTAATCAACTGCCACGACTATAAATCTGTGCCCATTAGATGCAGCTGGATGAATTTCACCAATCATATCTATCCCTCATAATGAAAACGGCCAAGGGGTCGCCAAATTCTGTAGCTCAAGTGGGGGAAGGTGACTGATATCCGTATAGATCTGACACTTGTGACATCTCTTCACTTTTCTTATACAATCTGCTTGCATAGTCATCCAGAAGTACCCTTGTCTCATTATCTTCCTGGCCATGGCAAGTCCATTCATATGTGGCCCGCAGGATCCTGTATGTACCTGCTGCATCATTGTTTCTGCTTCTTGCTCTGTCAGACATATTAGGAGAACTCCATTTGTTGTTCTTTTATACAGTTTATCTTCAAAGATTCTGAACTGACTGGCTAGCTTTCTTAATGACATCTTATTAGCAGTACTGGCTCCCTCTAGGCATTTTCCTTCCTTCACATACTGGTAAATGTCAAAGAACCATGGCTTTTCTTCAGCTGTTAGCTCCATTACTTTGTGCACTTCGAAGCAAGGTTGTCTGGAAGTTGCGATAACGAGTGGCTGAACTTGAGTTTCTTCTGGATTCTCCCACATAGAGGATAGAGTTGCTAGTGCATCAGCCATTCTATTTTCATCCCTGGGGACATGTCTAAATTCACATTGGCCGAATAATTCTCTTTTGAATTGTAGCAGCTCCAAGCAAGGCTGTAAGGCTTCTTCTTTCAGCTCCCATTCGCCCTGAGCTTGCCTAATCACTAAAATTGAATCTCCAACGATCAAGACGTCATTTACCCCTAGGGTTAATAGAGCTTCCATCCCAAACATGCATGCCTCATACTCTGCCCCGTTATTGGTTATGGGAAAATTCAGCCTTTTTGATAAAGAGATGATCTCACCATCCGGCGATGCTATAAGCACCCTGATTCCAGCACCCTTTCTGTTTACTACACCATCGAAGAACATAACCCATCTTTTTACTTCAACCATGGCTAAATGTTCATCTAGGAACTCCAAATTCTCAGTTTAATCTGATTCCAGGGGTTGATTTGCTAGAAATTCTACCACGGCTCGCCCTTTGATGGTTTTCTTTGTGATGTACTCGATATCAAATTTCGATAAGAGTAACAGCCATCTGGACAACTTTCCGACTAGCACCGGTGCTTCATACAGATACTTCATTGGATCCACCTTAGCCACGGCTTGTATCTTGTAGGACTAGAAGTAATGGCGTAGCTTCTTGGTCAGCCAGATCATTGCCACACACGTCTTCTCCACTAGTGTGTACTTAGTTTCATACTCCAGCAGCTTCTTACTGAGGTAGTAAATGGGATACTCTTTTCTGTCATCTTGCTCCTGTACCAACATTGCCCCTATAGAGGATTCTTCAACTGCCAAGTACAAAATCAGAGGCTTCCTTGGAATTGGTGGGCTCAGGACTGGTGGGCTTACCAGGTAAGCCTTGGTTTTCTCGAATGCTAGCTGACATCTATCATCCCACACAATTGGCTAATCTTTCTGTAACAACTTGAAGATTGGCTCACAGGTGGAAGTCAACCGTGCTATGAAATGACTGACATATTGTAAGGAACCCAGAAATGACCGAACTTCCTTTTCTGTTTTTGGAGCTGGCATATCTCGAATGGCTTTCATTTTATCTGGGTCCATCTCTATTCCCCTCTGGTTGACTACATGACCCAATAGCTTCCCTGATTTGACTTCGAATATGCACTTCTTAGGGTTAAGTCGTAAGTTGTACTCTCCAATACGAGTGAGAAATCTATCCAGAATAACAGGGTGTTCCTCGCAGGTCACTGATTTGACCAGCATATCATCAACATACACTTCGACTTCTTTATGGATCATATCATGCAGCAGGGTTGTGACAGCCCTTTGATAAGTGGCTCCAGCATTCTTTAGTCCGAAGGGCATTACTCTGTAGTAGAAAGTACCCCACTATGTGATGAACAATGTCTTCACCTTGTCTATCACATCCATCAGGATCTGGTTGTATCCTAAAAAGCCATCCATGAAGGAATAAATTGCTGCTTTTGCTGCGCTATCAACCAGGACATCAATATGAGGCAGTGGGAAGTTGTCCTGTAGGCATGCCTTATTCAAGTCCTGGTAGTCAACACATATTCTGACCATTCCATCCTTTTTGGGTACTGGGACGATATTAGCTAGCCATTCTGTGTATTCTACCACTTTGAGAAACTTGGCATCTATCTGCTTAGCCACTTCCTCTTTCACCAGTGTAGCCCATTCCGGCCTCAATCTTCTCAGCTTCTGCTTCACTGGCCTGAACTTGGGATCGGTTAGAATCTTGTGCACTGCTATCTCTGTGTCTACACCTGGCATCTCTTCATATGACCAAGCGAAAGCTTTAACATGTTTTTGCAATATTCTTTTTAATTCTCTCTCTTCCTCGGGTTTTAGCTCGTGTGAAATGAATACCATTTTGGGATTTTCATCTATACTTATGTTGATTTCATGCAATGCAGTGTCATGTATGCTAAATATGCTTGATGGTGATTCAAATGCATGCACAGAATTATCAGGATAAACATCACACAAGTAAGCAAACTGAGATTTCATTGCAATAAACTTATCATAAAGTACATCATTCATATTAAAAATGGAAGAAATAGATACAATAAAATCATTTTCATCCTCCATAGGCGGAGGGCCTTGTATTTCTTCAGCTTCCACCTCTATCTTCAGAGCATTATCCGGGACTACAGTTGCTTCAGCTTCTTTTTCAGCCACCTGTGCCTTAGCATTTTCCATGATCTTATCTATTTCGGCGACCACAGAGTCTAAATTCACCTTAGCCATCAGCTCCTCGCCGAACCCTTCCTTGGATTTCCCGAATGCCTTACTTAAGGCAGCAGTTAATGCAATTGAAATTACTTCTGTAGCTTCATTATAGACTTTTTCTCTATTTTTCCCTTCGGGCACCTCTACTGCTTTTGCCATCGTTTCAGGCGGCTCACCCTGCAGAACATCAGATTTAGCAACTGGCTCTTCTACCATCACGGGGGCCATTGGTTCCTCCTGGATTTTCTCAAAGTCAACCACATCAGCAAAAATTTCAAAACCAGGGTATTCAACATTTCCAACCTTTACTGGTTCAGCCTGGCCCTTGTATAGCCCTTCTCCCGCTTTTAGGAATGGTTTCATCATAACTTTGCCAATTTTGCCCCTTCTCAAGTTTTTCTACTCAAACGTATCCTCTGTATAACCAAGGACAGACTGCTTTGGCTTCCTTGAGTCAATGTTGAATTCAGGTACTCCTTGCAAATTGATTCCAAGTCCCATGCCTGGGACAAAGTTCTGTTTATGCAAATATCGGGATAACCACTCCGGCATGTAGTTTTCATAGATGACCATGGGAGCATCTGTAGCTTCCTCTTCCCCGATCACGGTGACTAGGAACCCGTCAAAAGGGACAACACCTTCATTCGCGATAGCAATCACCGATTGGGCATCCGCCTCAACAGTCACAATCTCGCCATCTATCGAGAACTTAATTTTCTGGTGCAAGGTGGAAGGGACACCGCCTAGAGGATGGAACCATAGCCTTCCTAACAGTAAGGAGAAGGTGATCGGGATATCTATCACCGTGAAAACAACCATTGACTTGATTGGTCTAACCTCTACTTCAATTTCAAAAGTCCCTATCACTGTTCTCTTGGAGTCGTCATATGCTCACATGACTGTTGATGACTTTTTCAGAAAATCTTCAGAATATCACCTTGTGATGCCCAGTGGATTGGTTTTAATTTTAGAACATTGTTATTTTGTACCTGCTATGTGCAGGAATATTATTTCGGTATCAATGTTGGATATTTTTGGATTATATTTTACTATTTCTAATGGTAGAATTTCTTTATCTAGAGAGGGATTATTTATGGAGATGCTCTATTAACTAATGGCCTATATATTCCGGACTTAAATGAAACCAATCATGTCTATAACATAAACACTCAAAAGGTTAAGCCTAATGAACTTAATCCTGTCTACCTATGGCATTGTCGTCTTGGCCACATAAACGAGAAGCGCATAGCTAGGCTTCACAAAGCTGGAGTCTTAGGGTCATTTGACTTGGAGTCAATTGATATATAAGGCGCCTTTTAACAAGAAGGCTGAAAGGGCCACTGGCTTATTAGACCTAATACATTCAGATGTATGTGGACCCATGAGCACAGCGACCAGAGGTGGACACCTGTACTTCGTCACGTTCACGGATGATTTCAGTAGATATGGCTATGTCTATCTAATGAAACACAAGTCTGAGACCCTTGATAGGTTCAAGGAATTTAGGAACGAGGTACAGAACCAACTGGGCAGAAATATCAAAACCCTTCGGTTGGACCGAGGAGGTGAGTATATGAGCCTAGATTTTGACTCATATTTGAGAGAGTATGGAATAGTTCCACAGCTCACTCCTCCAGGAACACCACAATGGAATGGGTGTCCGAAAAAAAAATAGGACCCTGGTCGGTTGTCGATTCCGCCAAAAATACAATTTATAAACTCGTTTCACCTTATAACAATAACAGTAGCGTAGTGGTAAATCGAGGTCGAACCCTAGAGAGCTATCAATTGATTTAATTCGTTAATGATCCAGCAAGAACAAACATAAATAAAATTAAAGGGGGGGATTGATGATTTTTCGAATGACAAAGAATTAAGTGCTAATAATTATAAATTTTAAAGTAATTGAATTAAGACCAAAGAATGAATAAAAATCAAATAAGTGAAACCCCTACCTAAGGTAATTCTTCGACTTGGAATAATTCGAGATTGATCATAGATTGTACAAGGATAAAATTTAATCATTCCAGATTAGTTATAGTTCGTAGCTTCGCGCATACGAACCAACTTCTCCTAACATGTGATTGCTTAGCACGGCTGAAACAACTACCTAATCGATAAACAACCCTTCCTTAGCGGCCAGAATTTAATTTACCGAAAGCATTAGAAACTAGAGAAGCCTAATCTAAACCAATCAATTCTTAGCGATATCAATTTAAGTTTAAACGCTTGTTTCCTTTAGTGTTCTAACTCAATGAATCGATCACGGATACGATTCATTGAAACAATTTATTAGATTGCAAGTAAAATAGCTGGCCAAGAAATTAAACCACAAAATAATAAAAAGAGAGGGTCCCTCCCTTGAAGCAAAAACAAGAATATGAAACAATTAAATAGCATTAAAGTATAAGAACAATCTCACAATCAAGTTCTTCCAAGCCTTGAATTCCTTAGGTGGAGAATAAGAAACTAGCTAGACATAACACCAATTGAAAGCATAGAAGACATGAAAAACTTATAGAGAAATAGATGAAAGAAAGTTGCAGCCCTCAATGGCTATGATGGAATGTTTTTCAGCTGCCAAAAGGCTTCTCTCTATTATGATATATATTTTTCGTTCTCCCCTTGATGGCCCTTTTAATAGCTGCCAAAAAGCCAGCCTTTACAATAAAGTGTTGTAGTAACCACCCATTTTCCACTTAAGTTTGTTATTTATTCTCCACTTAAATTTGTTATTTAATTCCCAATTAATATCCATGTAAGTTTGTCAAGGAGAAACACCTTTGTTTAAAGCTAATAATTACAGCTAATAAAAGCATGAAATCGTGCATTTGGTGGGCTTGGCACGGCTGAATTGCTGCAACAATTACACCCAATCTGCTTTTGGATAAAAATGCCTTCTAGATCTCCAACGACGATCTTCACCGTTCAGATTTGAGACATGGATGTAAGAAAGAATCTATTCAAATTTCACGATGATCCAACGATCGGAACTCGGGTAATTTCCAAAACAGTACAGCTGGTGCTCTTGGCATCGGATGTCGGCACGCCGGCATGCTGGCTTGGTACGGAAACGTGCCAAGTCTCTGGAAATGGAACTTCTTGCTTTGAATTTGGCATGCCATGCCACATTGAATTTCCAGCACTTCAATCTTTTCAAGCACCTTTCCACTCCGGTTCTTGGTTTGGGTCCAAATACCTATCCAAAACAAACATGAAATACATAACGGCACCACGATATTTGTCCACAATAAAGCATAACCCGAAAAATATGGAAATAAACCCTTAAATCACTAAAAACACCATCAACCACTAAGAACATTCAAAACACTAATTAGAGCACAAACAAACGAAAATCACACAAAACATAATGAAATAAATCCATAAAATTCAACTAAATTATGCGAATTATGCTATCTATCACGCCACCCGGCTCAGCTCAACTGGGAAATTTATAATGTAGCTGAACCGGACGAACGGCCGCTACACTATCCAGAGATCTAGGTCCAGACAAGTCTCCTATTTCATGTCTAATTAGAATAAATATGGTTAATGTTCTTGAAGGTATTTTATAATTCTAAAGTCAATTTTATTAAAATAATCCATACAGCGCACATACACATATAATACAAAATAAAAGTAAAGCAGTAAATTATTAAATGGCTTACAACCCAATCGAACAAAAAAAAAATCTCAGCCTCACTTTTACAACCGCCTAATATACACGATTTAACTAAAAATACAATCGCCTAGGATACACGGATAAATCTATTAAGTACATCAAAAATAAAAATAAAAAGCTGCAAAACAAAGGGTTAGCACAACATACGGCATGCCACAAATAGGACTCAAGTAAGACAGAATGGGATTTTAAGAATTCGAGAACATGCAATTAGGGGGATAACTGGGTTGGCTCGGTTAGCCAGCTCGATTAGACCTGAAAAACATTTTGAAATATCCATGTATTTTTGGTTTTGTGAGAAAATCATTTTGAAAAAGTTTTATTTTCCGGTTTAATTTAATTTAACATGTGAGGTGGGTCGGTTTTCCGAAGAATTGGTCTCCGTCGTTGAATTGTTCTAAATGCAAACATACTGAAAATTAAATCTAAGGTCGTGGATGCACACAACAAAATTCATTTTTGATGATTTTTTGATTTTCTGATTTTTTTAGGGATTTTTAGAAATTTTTAGGGATTATTCTGGAAATTCTGCAACTGAACGAGCATTACAGTCGTGCGGCTGTAATTAAATCAATCCAACTTCAAAATTTCGCCAAAATTATTCAAAATAAAACTGAGAAATTAATGGAAATCAAGAACACTCGTACGACTGTAACTACAGTCGTACGACTGTTCATCAACTCAAGAACAGTCGTACGGCCGTTCTTGATTTCCAGAAATAGAAAACACAAAAAATGAAATAAAATGCATAAAAACACACCAATTCACCCAGAAAGCACGAAAAATAGAGGGAATGAAGAGTGTTTACCTCTTTGGTGCTTATCCACCATAGGATTGACCCCTGGCGACGCACCAATCCACTTAAATTTGCTCTTTTTCTCCTTTAGTTGAGGTTGAGAAGTTTGGGTCCAAAATCTCCAAAATGCTTGGGATTCTTAGGGTTTCTAGTCCGAAATGTAATTTGTTTAGAGAGTCAGATTATTAACCTATTGATTTCTAATAGATTTTTAATCCAAACCTTAAGATTTAAGTAGAAAAATAATGCTTGAAGTTGTGTATTTCCTTTTCCTCCCTTTTTCTCCCAAATCTCTCTAAACTCTCTCTCTTTAAAAACCAGAAATCAAGTGTCAAAAGTCCCTTCTCACTTCTCCCTTTTCCTTCTTATTCTTGGTTTCCTTGCTGCCAAAACGGAGTAATTAATGCTCCTTTTTTTTTCTCTTTTTTCTGCTGCAGAGATATGGGCTTCTACACCTGCTCCGATGTTACAGTTGTACGACTGTAATTTAACATGATTGTATGTTACAATCATGTGACACGCGCGATTTTTTTTTACGGAAATTTCTGGCGCTTACAGCAATGTTGAACTCAGGGAAGTTTAAAGCTCATAAACTCCTGAAGAGGACAACTTAGAGACTAGGGTGGAGCTTCCACAGAAGGAAGTACTAACCTAGGTCACACAAGGACCTAGAAGGTCTGGTAGGGATCGCCAAGAACTTGAGAGATATAGGTTTCTCGTTACTGATGATCACACTCTTCTCATCTTTGATGAGGAAGAGCCCAAAACCTACCAGGAGGCTATTGCTAGCCCACAGTCTACCAACTAGCATAAAGCCATGGGGGCGGATATACAATCCATGTATGATAATCAGGTTTGGAACCTGGTTGATCCACTTATAGGTGCTAAGGTCATAGGTTGTCAGTGGTGCTATAAGCTAAAGGCCGAGAATATCATCAAGGGGCGGCTGGTTACGAAAGGTTTCAGACAAGTCCATAGAATAGATTATGATAAAACTTTCTTATCATTTGTTATGCTCAAATCTATAAGGATCTTGCTGGCCATAGCCTCTTGGTACGACTATGTGGTCTGGCAGATGGATGTTAAAACCACTTTCCTTAATGGAAAGCTACTCGAGGATGTGTACATGACACAACCTGAGGGTTTTATTAATCCAAAGCATCCTGGAAGGGTATGCAAGCTTCAAAGATCCATTTATGGATTGATGCAAGCATCCCAGAGTTGGAATCTTAGATTCAATGGAGCTATAAAGGAATACAGCTTCATACAGAATCAAGATGAGCCTTGTGTGAATAATAGGATTAGTGGGAGCATCATCATTTTCCTGGTGTTATATGTGGATGATTGATAAGTGTATTTTATATACTTATTTTGCCTTTGTTTTTATGCTTTATTCGGGTTGTTTTTGTTTATTTAAAGGCGTATTTTACTTTCTTTGTACTATTTCCTTTGTTAGGACCTCTAAGAAGAAAATGGAGCTAAAAGTTCATGAGAAGAGAGCGGAATTGACTTGAAATAGCACAGGAGTAGTCCTAAGGCATGACCATACCTTAGGGAATGCTGATTTTAGAGTTTTAGAGCTGCTTTGGTGATTTGGGCCTGTGTTTGTGATGGGCCAAGGAAGGGTTGCGGGTTTTGTCTAAGTGGGAGAGAGCTAAAAGTCTTTTTTGCTGAGATTTCTTCCTTGTTACTGGACTCCTTTTCTAAATAGGAATGTCCCTTTTTATTATTCCCTCTTAAAAGGAATTGTATTGCACTCTTATTGGGACTCTTCTTTCCTTTTTGTTTTTGGGGGAAGAGTTAAAAGAAAATTATTCAGCTGTAGTCAGGCTAGTTAGTTTTCAGTTTTTATTTGATTTTATTTTTCTTTCTTGGAAGAACGTATTGGGAGAACGTATTCTTGGGAGCTAGGTTTGGAGGAGCATTCATCTTTCCACCTCAACGATCCGTACATCCTTCCATCAACCACCTCGATTCTAGTTTTCTCTAAACCTTCTCTTTACCATGTTTTCCTTAATTTGTTTGTGTGTTATTAGTTTAGCAATGAACTAGCTATGGTGGATCTTAGCATTTGTTCCATGTAATTATTTTATAGTTAATGGAATTTAATTCGTATTATTTTCCAATATTGTGTTGTGTATGTTTAATGCTTTGGATGCGTGACCATCAATTCCAATGTTCATAGTTAATCTATAATTGACCAAAGGACTACATTAACGGAATCATACAACATGACTTTTGCATAACCATTGCTCTAGTGGCTCACTAGTTAGTTCTAGGATTTCTCAGACTTAATGCTTTCTGGCTTGATTACTTAGAACTGAGAGGTTTAAGTGTTTAGGTCAAGAATTAGAATTGATAGCCCTAACCGGTGTTGATTATTTATGGTAATCGCCATCTTGAAATTTAATTAGATTAGTTGCATAACTTAAAGTATTACTAGAATTAGTGTTAAGTGAAGCCGGATGCCTTAGTTAGTTCCCTCATTGAATTTCTCATATATAATTTTGTTACACTCTTAATTTTAATTTATTTGTTTTTAGAAGTAATTTTAATTCACAACCAAAATCAAAGATATATTATTTTCTCCGCCTAGATTAATGAAAATCAGACTGCGTTTAGGATTTGCATAAGTTAGTCCCCATGGGATTGACACCCTTCTTATTCTATATTACTTGAGCAACGAAGTGCACTTGCTTATATTAGTGTGTGTATTTATCACGCATCAAGTTTTTGGTGCCGTTGCCGGGGACTATTTTTATGCAATGCTAGATTTGTTGGTTTAGGTTTTTTTGTATATATTTTTATCTTCACTTGTTATTTTTCTTTTATTTTGTAAGGTAATGGAGATTAACGCTTTTGAGCCATCGATGGAGGAACTAATGATGGATTTTCTATCTTCAAAAGATGCTCAACGTGATAGTTTGTATAGTTCAACATAAAATTTATGCACGCGATTAGGTTTAGTAGTTGATATGGCTGCAGACACATCAATTACAAAGGCCTATTCAAATGAAAATGTTGAAATCTATATCTCAGCTGAAGCTCATCATGGAAAAATTATTGAGGAAAATTTAGAGTTAGTTCTAAGTCAAGAAGAAGGTCCGTTGGAGGTCATTAGTGGACCAACCAAGTGTGAAGTTTCCATGATGTGGATTAAAGATACACAATTCGATATGCCCCCTATTCCATTATTTTATGTTGTTTATGAGCTACCAAAAGAGACACAAAGGGGGGAAGCAAGAATTTTCTTTAAAGAAATCAAATTTTCAGCATGGAAATCTTTAAATTGGGATCAATTAGAGCCTTCGATGTGCATTCATAAGAATTTTCTCAAAGAATTTGAATTCCTCATACAACTCCAAACTTTTACATCAAAGGGAAGTTTAAGTCGAGCTAAACGACTATAAAATTAGCGCTTTTAGGAGGTAACCCAATTTTTTTTTTAATTTTTGTTCATTGATTTGTTAATTAGTTGTTTTTAGTTTTAATTTGTAGGATTTAATCATGTTATTTTTTGGTTTTTTGTTGCAGGTTTTTTACTAAGGCGTGACTGTGCCTTAGGGACTGTTTTCGTTTCTTTCTTTTTTTTTTTTTTGCTTCTAATCTTTTAAAAAAAGAAATCCTTTTTGGGTGAAAGGGCTGCCTAAGGAATGACCATGCCTTAGGCCTCCCTTTCTTCTGCTTCTCACCCCTTTATTATTAAAAAAAAAATTAGGGTGCAAAGACAACGGCCTAAGGCATAACCATGCCTTAGGCCATGTCTTCTTCTGTTTCCAACCATTATTTCTACTAATAATAATAATAATAATAATAATAATAATAATAATCATAATTAAAAGAATAAAAGCAATTGAAAAAAAAACCCAAAAGCCCTTAATTGCTAACTCTTCATCATCTTTCTTTCCTCTTCACAGGTCCTACGCCGTCCGCCGCCCATACCTCCTTTCCACCGTGAGCTACACTGCCATCACCCGACGCTCCTTCCTCCATGCCATCGATGGTGGTGGAAATCCTCCGGCAGCCCCCTCCTTCTGGTGAACCGAGCCATCCAATCCACTCTCAGCAGATTCAACCTGAAATTTTGGCCTCTCTGCCCCCTTCTCCGACCTCTCACGGTACAACTCAGCTCCAGCGAAAGAGAAAGGCACTTTCAACACCTCCTTGCCATCTCTCCCCTTGATTCAATTCATCTTGTTTTCGATCAGTTTGAAATTCCAATTAATCTTTATTGATTCTTCTTTTTGCTTAATTATTGAGTATTAAGTTTGATTCTTAGATTGATTGAAAAATTATTTTGAGATGGTGAATATCATGTGGAACTTTTCGAGTCAAGGATTTGCATAAGTTAGTCCTCGTGGGATTGACATCCTTCTTAATCTGTATTACTTGAGTAACGAAGTGCCCTTGCTTCTATTAGTGTGTGTATTTATCACGCATCAATGACATCCTTCTGATTGAAAGCGACATACCAACACTGCAAGGAGTAAAGTAGTGGTTGTGTAAGTGCTTCACAATGAAGGACTTAGGTGAAGCTGAGACGATCCTAGGGATCAGGATCTATAGGGATAGACCTAATCGGCTTCCAGGTCTAAGTCAGGCCACGTACATGGACAAGGTTCTAAAAAGATTCAGCATGGATCAGGCCAAGAAAGATTTCTTGCCAATGAGCCATTGGCTAAAACTTAGTAAGAAGAACTATTCTACGACAAGGAAGGATAGGGAGAACATGAAGTTGGTCCTATATGCATCGGCTATAGGATCAATTATGTACTCCATGCTATGTACGAGACCTGATGTCGCCTTTGCACTAAGTATGACGAGCCGATACCAGCAGGATCCCAGTGAGGACCACTGGAAGGCTGTCAAGCAATCCCAAAGTACCTTAACCGGACTAAAGATAGCTTCTTAGTGCATAGGGGTTAGGAAGAGCTGTCAGTTACTGGGTACACTAATGCAAGCTTGCAGACCGACCAAGATGAATACGAGTCGCTATCTGGGTATGTATTCTTGCTTAATGGTGGTGCTGTCAGCTAGAAAAGCTCCAAGCAACCTACCATCGTGGACGCTACTATAGAAGCTGAGTACATTGCAGTGTGTGATGTAGCTACGGAAGCTATGTGGATAAAAAAGTTTATCACTAAATTGGGAGTAGCCAACTAGCTAGGATCCAATTGATATCTTTTATGACAACAACAGGGCTTTTGCACAAGCTAAGGAGCCTCAGTGACATAAGAACATGAAGCACGTGCTCAGGAAGTTTCACCTCATACGAGAAATTGCTGAGAGGGGTGACATTTCATTACACAAAGTGGACACCGAGGATAATGTCATAGTTCCTTTGACTAAGACGCTGGCTCAGCCCAAGCACAAGGGTCATACTAGATCTATAGGGATTAGGCCCATACCTAGTTAGAACTAGTACAAGTGGGAGATTGTTGGGTATGCCTTAGTCCCGAGGCATTGGTCCTCGTTTTGTATCATACATTTTGTACTTTGTTATGAGATTTATGTATTATACAATTTGTGTCAATGAATAAAGGTGTTAATCTATTTATCATATACCTTGTGCAATATTATAAATAGAGTATCCAATGGATATATCTATATCCATGTTGACAAGTGTCATGCAATTGGCAGTGAGACCATGGATAGGGGAAATGATATGACCATAAGTCATTCGTAGTCTGTTCCAGTCATGGGAATGAATGGAACCAAAGACTATCATGAGCTTAGTTGTATGGCGGTGTCTTATCGGCCATTGGACATGGAATGTCAACCAAGTTAATGGGTATATACAAAGGGGCATGGTACTGGATAGATCCACTAAACGAGAAATCCACATAGTATAGTATCATACGTGATTTTCATGCGGTAGTTGTATGGATCCTTTGACCTGACCATATCATGGTCCTGCATGTGAAGTGACATACTTTGATGTATGCCTAAAGGGCCTATAACAGGGTGCTAAGTATGGGTGCGTTCGGGTATGTCAGTAAACATGGCAGGACTATGGATATGCAGAAGGGAATGTCACTCAGTAGTTCACTGAGAAGATATCACCGGTCACTTGATGAATGCAACTGATAAGAGTGTGGCCACACACGAACAAGTTGGAACTTATTTGTGAGCATTTGTTCATTCAGGATCAAGCAAATGTCCGAATACAAAAGAGGGTGATTATTCCATGCCTCTGTGTTGGACACCGATATCAATGACATGGGATATACGAGTTTAAACTACAGGGTTTCGATTTCAGTTAGACTGCTATCTCTATCTTAATTAGGGGTTGCAGTGACTTGCTAGAGCTCGCCTGTAGTCTATGGATCATAGGCCCACTACCAACATAAAGATGGGCCCACAAGATCATACACATTGAATGTCTGAGCTTGAACTTAAAGGATCAACTGTATACTTGGAGTATACCCACTGGAGAAAGAGGATTCTATTAATTATATTATATACATCAATTGGATTGATCAAAGTAATATAATTAATATTTGTGTCGGTTTTCTTATATTTAATTCAATGAATTAATTTAAGATATTATTTCCTGGGTGGAAATATTTCACGTGTATAGGTTATAAGTGTTTAATTTTATGAAGGGTCTAATTTAATTCCTCAGTTAAATTAATTGATCAAATTAATTTTAATTTAAATGGAATGTAATATATTTTATGGTATTATATATTCATATACATGTTAATTTGAAATTAGATTTGTGATTAAAATAAACCAAAATAATTAATTTCAGACTTGTGCTTAAATGAGCGAAAAGCCCACATAAAATAAAAACCAATTTGGCCTAATTCCACCAAGTAAATTTCAGCCAATGAGGGTTGAAACCTTAGGGAATTTTCGGCCAAAAAGGGATATTCCAAGGTAGAAAATTTCAGCCACCTTTTCCTCTCTTCTGACGATCCAAACACTAGTACGGGTTCACGCTCCATAGTCGTTCGTGTACGGGATTATGGAGGGGATCAGTTTTGATTTCTGCAGCCATCTCTAGAGGAGATATTTCTTGTGAGAATTTGAATTTTCTCATCTTATTTTTGTTTTGATTTCCATTTCAAATGCTCTTCGGTATTGGATTTGAGAAAATGTTTCATGCTTTTGATTAATCGGACGTTTTACGATGAAAAATCCATTCAGAAAATGCTTTGAATCGGCTCCAATCTGCTCTTCTTCTCCTTATAGTTTCATGGTCCAAAACACCACCAAATCTCCAAATATGTTACAGATTTGTGAATTCTAAAGTCTCTAGTCCTATTAGAAGTGTTAAACCAGTTTTAAACTTATGATTTCTACTGATTTTAGCTCCTAAAACACAAGATTAAGAAGAAAATAGTAGAAGAAAGTGGATGTAAGTGTGTTTTTTTTTCTCTTCTTTTACCCTTTTTTCTTTTCTCTATGTCTCTAGCTGCTTATTGGGGCCAAAAGACCAGATTCTTACACCCATTTTCTTCCCATGTGGGATGAGCCGTAAAGGGATGGCATCAGCTATAAGTTAACTTACAGTCGTACGGCTATAGTTGGATTACAGACATACGACTATGGTTACAGTCGTGTGGCTGTAATCAATCATCTTTAGCTTTGACTTTTAGAGATCTCAATATACAGCTATGGTGATCATATTACAACCGTGGAACTGTAAGTACAGCCGTATAACAGTAACTACAATCGTACGGCTGTAGGTCTATTTTTAGTGATTTTTTATTTCTACGATTTGTGGTTTGTGGAAACCGAGCCTTGAAAATCTCGCGCTCACATTGTTGTTGTTGAAATGTTGGTCAGCACTGTAGGTCTAGCGTTGGTCAGCCAAAAGAAAGGCTAAGGTGTGCCAAGATGGTCCCATGATCAACAACATGTTTAGTCTTAATTGTTAATTACTTCTTACTAAACCCAATAGTTATAAATTTAGGATGGATAAATTGTCAAGGATTTTAGATATGAATTCTATGGAAATAAATATTGCTAAGATAGGCAATGATTTGTTTGATTGGACTATCCCTAAGCAGGATATTAGTACTATATATTCAATAGGAACATTTGAATTTTTAACACATTATTCAATTAAAACGGTAGAGCAAACTATAGCCATAAATCGAGAACATGAAAGTATTCAATTATTTTCAGAAAAAAAACAATTAATGAGCATAAACAAAAGAAATATAGGTTTTTGCACATTGGATCAGTTCAAATAGCAATTAAACCATTGTTTAGACTAGGATTAGATATTCCAGTTTTGATGTGTTTAAGAGAAGCCAAACATGTAATTTCTCAAATTCTTTGCTAGCTATGGCAGAAACTAATTTAGCCAATGGACTAGTATATTTTAATTGTTATCCATGATTGTCTATAAGTTTATATGACCTGAACATATTAGATACTTTAACTTTATCGGTTAAAACAAATAATTTAGAATTTAAAGATAATGTAAGATATGTAGCTATAATTTATAGGATATATTATAAAGTCATGACAACTACATTAAATCCTAGGTCTAAAAGAACACTTAAGAGAGATGAAACGATTTTGTTTAAGCTAACAAAACTCATTCTAGTTGATGACATCCGGATATTATAATACCAGGTCTGTCATCTAGATTGTGTAGCAGGAGTGGGGCCGATTGATGGGGATTGAGTTAATCAAGGCTGACTTAGGCATGGGAGCATACCCTAAAGGTTACCGGTGTCTCATCTTTTCTGTTTTATAGGAACTTAAGCAGATCTGGCTTCGACCAGTACAGATCCGGATCCACCGAGGGATTTTTACCGAATTCATCATTTGGTGCACTGAGCCTGGAACGATTGAAAAATGACGTCATATAGTTTTGCTGGCATGAAAACTTTACAGGCTATCATGGAAAGCTTTCCCACAGCTATGATGGCCCCGCCACAGATGGCGCTGAACTCATCAGTGTCTCTCCAAGCGGCGGTGATTAATCATATAGCCAGCAGCCTCAGCCCCACTGACGCTAGAGACCTCAGGCATGTGGTTCTTCAACTCTAGAATTTTGGCATGGCCAACTCCACCGTTAGCAGCAGCACATCCCCCCTAATCACCAATATGGCAAGTGGCTTTAGGTCGGAAGTAGCCAGAAATCTCTTCCCACATCCCCCACCTCAGAGAGACCAGATGGCGCAATACGTGGCGGCCCTACCGGTTTTTGCTTTTTCAGGGGTTGTAGGACGGTAAAACCAACCCAACCCTGTTTTTGTATAGCATTGAGAGTTCCCGACGATGTACAGCAACCTCTGGCAATGGGAACCCCGTCTAATCCTTTAAGCCGTCCAACGACCCCACAGGCAAGGCTTCCCAATTATCAGACCCTGATTCAAACCCTCCTCCTAGCTACCACCCTACCCATTGGTACACGTTGGGACCACCACCAACCCCAGTGGCAACACCTGTACCAGAGAGGTGGATGATCCAAAGATGATGGCCTTGTTTAAGCACTACTTCTCCCGGTTCTCAGTCCCAATCCAGGAGCCACTAGTTGAAAGTGGGGGATCTTGCTTCACGAACCAAATCCTAGAAATGACATATGATCCAAAGTTTAAGCAACTGAACTTCGAGAACTTCAACGGGAAAACTGACCCTTATATCCACTCAAGGAATTACAAAAACCGGATTGAGATAGCAGGAGCGAATAAAGGCCTAATGTGCAATCTCTTTTCATTAACACTCATGGGCCCGGCATCTTACTAGTTTGAAACCCTGAAAGCATCCTTAATCAATAGTTAGGAGCAGTTGAGATAATAATTCTATATGAAATTCTATAGATCCATGCCTATGAGAACTACTAATCGGACCATGCATGATGTGAAGCAACGGTAAGGAGAATCCCACCGGGACTTTGTTGACCGGTTCAACTTGGTAACATTAGAGGTTCGGAGCTAGACTTCCACACAACACTGGAGGTGCTGATAGCTAACACCACTAATGAGTGGCTAAGGGCTGACTTGGTCTTGAGGAAACCATAGAACATAACTCATATGATCTCGATGGCTAAAACCTTCATCGAGCTGGATCAGGTAGGAGCACCAACTAGGAACCGTAAGAAATCTGAAAGAAAGAAGATGGATGACAGGTGATCTAAGACTTGTATATTCGATGACTATATAGTAGCTCTTTACTAGCCATAGTACTTGTATAGTCAGTCATGAATATAGGTACAGTCATTAACGTGGGACATGATCGATCCGCATAAGAAAGACATGGTTGTCACATCATAAGTTTTTCTTGAGTAGGTCTCTTTTGTCCTCCGACCATATTTCAGTATAGTATCAATATGGAATCCAGTTCACTTTGACATACACCAAACAGGTCTGTAAAAGGATGCTAAATATGGGTACGATTTGTTGGACCGGTGAACATATTGATATTGATGATGAAGTGATGGAATTGCCACTCGGGTAACACCGAGATGATATCACTGGCCACTTGATGGGTGGGATTGATAAGTGTATACCCAAATAAGTCGGTTGCTTATTTGATTAGTCATTCAACTCAAGATCAAGAAATATAATAAATAGTAGAAGAGGATGATGGACACCGTGCGTTTTGTTTATTCATATCAATGTCATTTGGCAAAGGACACTATAAGATTACTACCGGGTGAATGTTTTCTAAAGACTGTTGTATCTCTGTCTTAATTGGGGGCTGTAAAGGTTTGCTAGAACCCACTTACAGTCTATGGTCCTTGGACCTACTGACAACATAAAGACAGACCCATAGGATCATGCGCATAGATCAACTGAGTCGCAACTTATAGAAATTGTACATTTAATGTTCATTGGAATGAATGCGTTAATTAATTAGTTGACATTTGGTGTCAAGGTAATAAGTTTACATAATGTAATTAATTAATTTATCAATTAATTGAATTACAAAAAGTAAATAATTAATTAAATTATTTTCCTAAGTAGGAAAATTAAATACATATAATATATTTACTTAAGTGTGATTTAATTTTATTTAGGGGCAATTAAATTTAGCCAAATGGAATTAAATTACATGGTATAAACTTTTTAATTAAAGTTTATTTATGTAATTATAATCCTAGTGGGATTGGGTTTAATTAACCTAATTACAACCCAATTAGACAAGGAGTCTATATATGTCATACTTAAGTAGAAAAAAAATTAGCCCTAACCCTTATTTTATAGTTGGAAATTTTGACCACTAAGAGCAGCCCTAACCCTAGAAAATTCCAGCAATTATTCTTCCATTCCTTCGCTTTTCGGTTAGCACTAGTTCTAGCTCGATAGTTGGTCGTGCACCGGACTTTAGAGATCATAATTTCAAGAAATGATTCTGCAACAGTCTCTAGAAGAGATGAATCTGGTGAGTTAATCTCTCATGATCCAAAATTGTTTTATTTCAATCAATGGTAATTGGACACGATAGGTGGATTCTAGGAAAATTTTAAAGAGTGTAATTCCGCTGTGCCACATTATTTTTCCCATTATGAATCCCAACAGTAGTATCAGAGCCTAGGTTTTGTCCATTAGATTGATTGGATCTTGATTCTTGAAAGTGTTCTTGAAGGAAGAATAGGTTTCAAGAATTGTTTTTCAGGTTTTGATAGTTTTTTCCCAATTGTTTTATCGATTCTTTTCGTTGTGAGTTTTAATTTCGGGTTTATTGGATTGATGTTACTGCTTTTTTTTTCTTGGCTGGATTTTTTGTGTGTTTAATTTAAAAAAAAATATTAGTTTTGGGGAAGGGAATCACAAATTGCGATTCCTATCCCCTACAGCAGGTTGCTGCAACGGCAATGCTGCTGCCCCGGATAGGGTCCGGATACTCAGCGATTCCCGATTAGTATCCAACCAGGTGAACAAGCACTTTGAAGTCAGAGACCTGTCCATGAACAAATTCCTGAAGAAGGTCCAAGGGCTGCTCAAGGCATGGTTTGGAGGATAGAAAACATTCCCAAAAATGCAAATAGCATAGCAAACGAGCTCGCCAAAACCTCCTCTAGCCAGACTGAGTGACAACAACTCTACTGCCCATATGAGGTATGTAACTCACTCGAGCTCTGAGCAAGAAATTTTAACTATAAATGAAAACATCCCGGACTAGACGAAACCTATTGTTGACTTCTTCCAAGAAGACAAATTACAGGAGGACAAAGCAGAGGCAGTTTGGTCTCCAGAAAGTCCGCCAGGTACACCATCATTAGAGGGCAGCTTTATTGGAAGTCGTTCAGCGGGCCCATGGTTAAAATGCATATTGGAGAAGGAAGGCAATTATGTTTTAAGATAGCTCCATGAAGGAATCTTCGGATTGCATCAAGTTGCTCTAGCAACTGTCTGAAGAGCTATGCTAATGGGGTACTTTTGGCAATTAATGAAGGAGGACTCGGATGCCTATATGGCAGTAATGCCACCAATGTCAGATACACTCCAAGAAATCAACTTGACCTCCGACAGAACAGAAAACAATCCTCACAGTGTGGCCCTTCTCCGCGTAGGGAATCGACCTGGTAGGGCCAATGCAGGAAGCAAGTAGGCAATGGAAGTGGTTGATTTTCGCGGTTGATCGCTTCACTAAATGGGTAAAAGTCGAAGTTGTATCCACCATAACCATAAGCTTTATCTAGGAACACATCCTAGGCAGATTTGGCATTCCCAAGGTCTTCATCACGGACAACGGCACCCAGTTCACTTCCAAAAAGTTTACTAAATTCTGTAGAAATTTTCACATTGATCACAGGTGCAGTTTAGTGGCCCATCCTCAATCCAACAGTATGACAGAAGTCACCAACCAGACCTTGTGTTAGGGGATAAAGAAAAGGCTAGAAGAACATAAGGAGCATGGAGGGATGAGTTGAACAGTGTTTTTTGGGCATACTGG
This sequence comes from Euphorbia tirucalli, assembly GCA_039660915.1. Taxonomy (NCBI): domain Eukaryota; kingdom Viridiplantae; phylum Streptophyta; class Magnoliopsida; order Malpighiales; family Euphorbiaceae; genus Euphorbia; species Euphorbia tirucalli. The sequence continues at coordinate 24,568,769 of CM077639.1, forward strand.
ACCACCACGAGGCAGGTAATGGGAGAAACACCTTTTGTTATGACATATAGAATCGAGGCAAATTGGTTCCCCTAGTGAAAGGGTTGCTTATTATAGTGAGGCACCGAACGACATCAACATTCATTTCCATCTTGATTCTGTAGAGAAAGAAGGTACCAGGCCTTCATTCTCATGGCTGCCTACAAAATCTGGATTATGAGATACTATGACAAGAAATTTTGGGCAATATCCTTTCAGCAGGGAGACCTAGTCCTCAGAGATGCCAAGGCTCCCCAAGCAAGGGAAGGCAAAGGGAAGCTAGCAGTGAAGTGGGAAGGACCATACCAGATTGAGAAGGTCGTTGGCCCAGCCACTTACAAGTTAAACTTGATGGATAGGAAGGAGGTCCCACGAACTTGAAATCATGAGGGATACCACCATAGTTAGCTCTGGAAACTTTGTAAACGCTGCACTCTTTTTCCCTCATCAACAGTTTTTCCAATAGGGTTTTACATGATGAGGTTTTTAATGAGGCAACTTTCTTTAGAAGCGCATTAGTAATTTTTGTATTTATCTGGCTTTACATCAATAAAAATTCACTTTCAAAATTTATTGTTAGTTGTGAAGTATATGTTCGGTCTAAACCAAGAGATAGACTTCAAACTCAGAACAGGACTATAGAAGTCTCGGATATAACATGAGGAATATAATCCCAAAACTGAAATACAGGCAAATAGAAATATTTTATAAATACCCCGTTAAAGAAGGGGGAAGAATTGATTACAGAATGCCTCCTTGGAGGACTTGTAAAAAAAACACAAACACAAATAAACAAAATGGAAGCCTAGGCTATTTTCCAGGTTAGATGCTCCCTCCGCTGGTTCCGGAGGAGTGATCTGATTCTACTTATTCATCACTAAGACTAAGGTGACAAGGTCTGCTTCCGGCCCAGGAAAGGTGAGGTCCTCAGTCTCTAGTGAGGGAAATCGGCATCGATTTCATCAAAGGAGATGTTAGGAGGAGGCAGTTGCCATAAAGCAGGGCTAGTTGCTTGTATGCTACTGTCCTCTCCTTCAGATGCCCTTCTCCAGTGGTAAGATCCTCCTAGTGAGCTTCCTTATCCTTCTTCAAGGCCTTTTCAGATGTGGCCCAAGATCTCTTTAAGGCAGCAATTTCGGCCAAGATCCCATCTAGGGTCTTATGCTGCTTAGCGCTCTTCTCAGCAGCCTTGGCCAATGCTTTCTCCAACTTCTTCCTTTCCAGTGCCCCAATAAGGTACTAGTTAAAAATGAGGTCCGCCTCCTCAACCCACTTCAGCTCCTCATATAGGAAAGGGATGGCATGCAAAGGGGATCGTTATTCCAACAGTTTCAAGGATGAGATTAAAGAACTCAAAGGAACTTACGGTGTATAGTTTTCTCAAGACCCTAGTCCTAATCATGTGGTTACTGAGTCCATCCATCCTTGGCACATCTTCTGGCAAGTACATCCTAGTGCTGAGTTCCAGTTGTGCTAGAGGATCCGTCAAGCTCGCCTCTATCCCGAATTTGGACAACAGCATCTCTTTTATGGAAGGGCCATCGTTGTCTCTAGCCAAAATCTAGGACGACATCTTACAAAAGTTATTAACAGTGAGAACCAACACAAGTATGGAAGTAAGGCATAACAAACGATAGGTCTTACCATATAGATCCTCTTATCCTTGTCCGTTGTGGAGGCGGTAGCTGCTCTCCTTTTACTTCCAGGTGTGGGCTCTGTACTTCAGTCTAGTTGGGTGGTTAGCTCCTCGAGTCTCAGCATAGGTGTTAAGGGAACCGATAGGACTGGAGGTGCAGCAGTGGTCGGGTTTCGGGCTCCCCTATTTCGGGTCTTTAATGATACAACAGTATCAGCTAGTGACATCCCTACGAAGAATACAAGTATAGAATAAGTATAGTGAAAAATTAGTACCTTGGTGATCCTCTATGGGATCATAAAGAAAACTAGAAGTCCCGTTTGGTCATCCAGTGCGGCTAGAGGCAACCTTATGCGGAAGGCCTTAACCGCGTATGAGAGCTTCCAGTACTTGGTTGGAACTGAGCTCAGTAGTTCCAAATCGGCTTTCTCCTTTGGTGAAAGCTGATCCTTTGCCCTTTTTATTTTCTTAGGACCAGGCTTAGGGGAACGAGGGAACAACGTCTTTATGCCTGATGAAGAAGAATAATTTCTTGAAGCCCATGACCAAGGAGGTGAGGCTTGTGAAAAACTGGAAGTTGGTGCCTTTCACCAGGGTGAGATGGTGGCTATTAGCATCCCGATGGACTGGTGTGGCAATATGCCAGAAAATGGCACCAGTCAGCTGGATGTCGAGATTGCAACATAACCAGTACAAGACGCATATTTCTTCTACCACGTTCGGGTGTATTTGTGCGGGACATACGTTGTACCAGTTCAGCACACTGCAGATTTCTTCCGGTAAGGGATAGGTGAATCAGCCCTTGATGTGATGGTGGTATATAGAGAAGAAGCCTTTGTTGGAAATGCCCTAGTCCTGAGGCATTGGACCTTGTATTTGTATTATACATTTATTGGATTTGTGTATTATACATATTTTGTATCATTAAATAAAGGCATTAATCTGTTTATTATATATCTTGTGCTGTATTTTAAATAAAGTATCCAATGGACATATCCATATCCATGTTGACAAGTGTCATGCGCTTGGCAGTAAGAGCATGGATAGGGAAAACGATATGACCATAAAGAGATCCATAGTCTGTTCCAATCATGGGAATGAATGGAACTAAAGACTATCATTAACCTGGTTGTATAGTAGTGTCTTACCGGCCATTGGGCATGGGACGTCAACCAAGTTAATGGGTACATGCAAAAGGGGCATGGTACTAGATAGATCCACTAAACGAGAAATCCACATGGTAAAGTATCACAAGTGATTCTCGTGTAGTACTTGTGTGGATCCTTTGACCTGACCATATGATGGTGCTGCATGTGAAGTGGTATAATTTGATGTATGCCTAAAGGGCCTGTAAAAGGGTGCCAAGTATGGGTACGTTCGGGTATGTCACTAAGCATGGCAGTACTATGGATATACAGAAGGGAAATGTCACTCAGTAGTCCACTGAGAAGATATCACCGACCTCTTAATGAATGCAACTGATAAGAGTGTGGCCACACCTAAACAAGTTGGAACTTATTTGTGAGCATCAGGTCATTCGGGATCAAGTAAATTCAGGACACAAAAAAGGGTGATCAATCCATGCCTCTGTGTTGGACACCGATATTAATGACATGGGATGTACAAGTTTAAACTACAGGGTTATGATTACAGTTGGACTGCTATCTCCATCTTAATTGGGGGCTGCAGTGGCTTGCTAGAGCTCGCCTTCAGTCTATGGGTCAAAGGCCCACCGCCAACATAAAGATAAACCCACAGGATTGTACACATTGAACGTCTGAAATCGGACTTAAGGGATCACCTATATACTTGGAGTATACACACTGGAGAGAGAGGATCATATTAATTATATTATAAAGATCAATTGGATTGATCAAAATAATAAAATTAATATTTGTATTGGCCTTCTCATAATTAATTCAATAAATTAATTTATGAGATTATTTCCTAGGTGGAAATATTTTACATGTATAGGTTTATATGTATTTGATTTCATGAAAGTCTAATTTAATTCCTCAGTTAAATTAATTGGTCAAATTAATTTCAATTTAAATGTATGTAATATATTATATTGTATAATATGATAGTATACATGTTAAATAGAAATTAAATTTGAAATTAAATCGGACCGGAAGAATTGAATTGGACATGGGCTTAAAGAGGAGAAAGGCCCGCATGAAATTAAATGAATTTGGGCCTAAAATTCCCAAAGGGAATTTTGGCCACCTAGGGTGAAATTTGGCCAAGGGTGTAAGAAAAGGCAGCCGAAAATTTTAAGCAGCCCCCTCCTCTCTTTCGTTAAATCTCTCGCTAGCACGGGTCGTGTTCGATAGTCATCCGTGTATGTGAACGCGGAGGGAATCAATTTTGGTTTCTGCAGCTATCTCTAGAAGAGAATTCTTGGTGAGAATCTAATCTCTTCTATTTCAATTTAATGTTTTAATTTCCACTTCAATTGCTCCTGGGCACGCATTTGAGAAAATCACCGTGTTCTTTCGCATTTAATCGGGTGATTTCCAGTGAAAAATCCCAATAGCCTTCTAGTGGTTCGTGGACCCTCTGATTGGATGAAGGCTTAAGCCATGTATAGGCATCCTGCAACCACTGTATCTCTCCCTCCTTGATTACAGAAGCCAAATCTGCAATCCAAGGAGTCAGGGTCCTCTCCGGATTCTTCATCATCCAGTGTTGTTTTGTGTCGGTCTATGGGCGGTTGCGTGGGACGTTGGTGCTCCTGGGAGTGTTCTTTCTGAGGATTCCGATGAGGAAATCCTCATAAGGTCTGAGTTCACTTCTACTGGGGGTGATAGCACACGGTATTCAGGGCTTGAGGACCAGGTGTAACTAGGGGATTCCATGGTTTTAAGTGTGTGAAGGCCCAAGAATGTCTAGGAGGAGTTGCAGGTTTACAGTTTTCTTAGGTGTAAATGCAATATATCAGGCGTGCAATCTTTAAAATAAACTAGAGGAAAGGAAAATGCAGGAGAGGAAGAATACTTAATGGCTTGGTGACAGTGTTTTGTTGGGATTGTTGAGAGTTGGAGAGCTTTGGAGATGGAACATGTGGGTTCTCTGCAAGTTTGGCAAAAAATGTTGAAGAGACTGTAATAAAGAGGAAGTTTAAGTTGTAACCCCTCCATGATAGGATAGCCAAAGGTCACGTCTCTTCAGGATTTGACACATGGAAAGGAGTTGTTGGGCATGGTGTTCAAGGTCTGTATTTTCAAAATTTGAAATAGAACCTTAAAGAGTCCTTTGGACTGATGGGGGACTTCTGATGACATCCAGATATTATACTACCGGGTCAGTCATCTGGATTGTGTAGCAAGAGCGGGGTCCGGGTCAGGATGCATCTACCTGGTGTTGAAGAAACCTTCCAGAAGAAGGGAGATAGATTCCTTGTCAAAGTTTACCTTTATCTAGTGGTGTGATTAAAGGGGGACTCATGTCTCACGTGGGACGTAAAGTGGAAGTCTTCTAGTTCGATTGAGATGAGAGCTCTGCGCATTCCTAATCTTTTACAAACTCTACCACTGACATTATAAAAGGAGGGAATATGGAGGTAAAGAATTAAATAATAATTCATAATCAAGCTAATATAGCCGAAGAATGAGTTAATCAAGGCTAACTTAGGCATTGGAGCATAAAACAAAAGGTTACTGGTGTCTCATCTTTTCTGTTTTACAGGAACTTAAGCAGATCTGGCTTCGACCACTACAGATCAGGATCCACCGAAGGATTTCTACCGAATCCATCACTAATATTCATATTCTAAGAAGATTAAAATGGAATGAAATAACTAGGTCAGGAACATGGGATTTAAAAGAAATTTGTGAACCTAAGCCTTTAGAAATAAATAATCAAAAGTCAAGAAATTATAGAACATAGTGATGGATCCGTAAGGATAGATTTTTCTTCAAGTATGAGTCAACAAGCTAGAATTTCTGTTTATACAAATAATAGACCAACAGCTAGTACAAGTACTATATCTAGGTCTAGTTTAGTTAGAAATTTAAATTTATCAGGAGTAGATTTTAGTGAGAATATTCCAACCAGTTTATGTAGAAGAGAAAGATGACACCTCAGTTAGTCCCACAAGATCACAAATCGAGGCATTCTCTACTTTAAATAATTAAATATGAATAAATTTCAAATTAATAAAGAAATTTTAAGGCAAGACTTAAAGGCAGATTATAATAAAGAAAAAAAAGAATGATACTTTAGTAATTTTTCAGATTCTGAATTAAAACAATTTAGAACTCTTTGGTATGAGGATATGGAAAGACAAGAGGTAAATATCTCATTATTTTTATGGTTTGAAAATTATTGTAATCAGAATAATATAAATTTCCCCTTTGAAAGACAAATAAATGTTAACACTAAAATTGTTAAATTTTGGAAAACTATCAATGAAGAATCTATAGTTTCTATACATTCTCCTTTAAAATGTATAATAATTAAAAATACTAATGAATCATTTATAGGAACTCCTCTTAGAAAAATTGATACAACAGAAAACAGCCCGTCTAAAGAGATACACAAGTTATATTACAAAATAATTACTCTAATCAGATTTTACGTATTATGTCAGATCAATTGAGTAAAGTTGAATCCATATTCCAGACACCAAGTTCAAATTCTAGTTCAAGTTCAAATTCCAAGAATCAGACTTCCACCTTTATACCTACGGGTAGTGATGTGCCATTATTTAAACCTTTTGAAATTTCATCAGGAACAAAAATTAGGCTTAAGAAAGAAGATACAGTTTTAGACAAAATAGAAGCAAGGTTTGCTCAATTAGAAATGTTAATACAAAAGAGAAACAAATAATGGTTATAAATAAAGAAACAGATTCAGAATCAGATGATATTAAGGACCTAGAAGAACAATTTATTTAGAAAATAAAATTTAATACATACACCCCTAAGCCAGAAACTAGAAATTACTATCCTAGACCCACACCTCTAGATACTTAATATGAAGAAAGAGGAAATACTATTCAAGCTAGATATGATGAAGAATCTTTACATGAATGGAATATAAATGGTTTAGCAGAATATCAAATTATAAATTTACTTTAATAAACTGCTTATAGGTCTAGAAATAATAATGAATTACAAGTAATGCAAGCCTTAGTTTTGGGATTTACAAACAATTAAAAAGATGGTGGGATTGTTACATAAACCTTGTAGAAAAATAGAAAATAATAACAGCCAGAAAAATAGTAATTAGAGAAGAAAATAATCAATGTTTACAAATAGAAAAAGATATAGTAGCAACTTTACTTTTTGCCATTTTAAAGAATTTTGTAGGAGACCCTAGAGTTTATCAAGATAAAAAGCTCAAAAATACTCTAAAATTTAAATTTTCCACAATTACAAGATTTTGGATGGTACAGAGATTTGTTCTTAACTAAAGTTATGAGTAGAGATGATTGTAGTCATTTTTATTGGAAAGAAAGATTTATTGCAGGATTGCTTAAGTTATTTGCTGAAAGAGTTAGAAATAAATTAAAATCAGAATTCGATTATATGATTCCTTATCAAGAGTTAACATATGGTCAATTGATCAATTATATAAATAATAAAGGATTAGCAATTTGTTCAAATATGAAGTTTAAAGCTAAATTAAAAAAGGATGATTTGGTATGAAGAAAAGAATTAAGATCATTTTATCAACAATATGAGTATTAGCAGATAAAAGCACCTTCATCAAAAAATAGAATTAAAACCAAAAGAAAGAAATATGGGTATAAGAAAAATTATTATAATTATAAACCTCGAAAAGGAAAAATAAAAATTCAAGAGAAGTCTCAAGAACCAATTAAAAATAAATATAGGAAAGGAAAACATAAGAATTATATAAAAAATAAAGATATAGTAATATGTTATAAGCGTGGAAGCAAGGACATTATTCAAGAGATTGTAGGGTAAAAATTAAGATAAATAATTTAAATATATCTGAAGAATTGAAAAGTGAAATTATGAAAATAATGATTAATGAATCCTTAGAATCTAGTACATAAATTTCAGATTTTTCAGAAAATGATTTAAATAGGATAAGTGCTTACTAGTCTGAAACTGAGTCAGGATGATGTGAATGTAGGACCTTGTAATTGCAATAAAATAAATGTATTAACAAATAAACAAGAATTTTTTTGGATATGACAGAAAAATTGAAGATCCAAAAGATAAAAAAGAATACCAACAAAAGTTAAAAAAATATTATAGGAGTAAAAGAAAGTTCACCAAAAGAATGTTCTATTCAAGATCTTCAGGAAGAAATTAGAAACCTTAATAAAGAATAAAACAGTTAAAACAATTAGGAAATAGGATAGCACAATTGGAAAATAAAGTTCGAATTCTGGAAGAAGAAAATTTTAAAATAGGATTGAGTAATATAATATAGAAAAACAGTATAAATATTTCATCCTCGAAAATAATAAGGAATTAAATTTTGATAAAGAAATACAAGATTCTAGTGAAGAATATATTAATATTATAAATAAGGTAAATTATAAAAAATGGTATGTGAAGCTGGATGTCGTTGTTCAAGATAAATATCATTTTAAAAATTTAGTCCTCATAGATACAGGAGCCTATCAAAATTGTATTCAAGAAGAATTAATTCTAACAGTCTATTATGAAAAGACTTCAGAAAAATTAAGTGCAGCAAATGGATCAAAATTAATAATTCATTATAAATTATCCAAGGTAAAGATTTGCAATAAAGGTTATTGTTATAAAACTTATTTGGTTTTGGTTAAGAATCTAGATTCAAGAGTAATTTTAGGAACCCTCTTTATTACTATCCTTTATCCCTTTTGAGTTTGTGATAATAGGATTAAAACAAAAGTTCTTGATAAAGAAATTAATACTACCTAAAAGGATTAGCCGATTAGAAAATAGTATTAATTTAATCCAAAATAAACATCAACAAATAGAGATTTTAATTTCAGAGATAGCAGAAAAAAGAATAGAAATACAATTAGAAGATAGTAATATTAAACAAAAAAAGTTAATGAAATTGAAGAAATGTCTTAAAAAAAATATATAATTGCTCCAATTCCTATTGCTTTTTGGAATAGAAAACAACACATGGTAACTTTACCTTATATTAAGAACTTTGATGAAATAAACATTCTTACTAAGTCTTAGTTTATACATATGTCAGAAGAATTAGAGAGAACTTGTAGGAAAAAATTTCAAGAATTAAAAGATAAGTGATTAATTAGGGATTCAAAGTCACCATGGTCATGTTTAGCCTTGTATGTCATGAACGCAGCTGAAATTAAAAGAGGAACACCAAGATTAGTAATAAATTATAAACCATTCAATAAAGTTTTGCAATGGTTTCGATACCTAATGCCAAATAAAAGGGATTTGTTAAAGAAACTTTATAATTCAAAAATTTATTCAAAATTTGATATGAAATCAAGATTTTTGCAAATTCAGATTGAAGAAAAGAATAGATATAAGACAAGATTTAATGTACCATTTGGACACTATAAATGGAACGCAATGTCACTTGGTTTAAAAAATGCACCCTTTGAATTTCAAAATATTATAAATGATTCCTTAGATCTATTAGTGATTATTCAATTGTTTATATAGATAATGTTTTAATATACTCAACTTTAATTGATTAGCACATAAGTCATTTAAAGAAATTCTAAAATGTTATTCGTATTAATGGCTTAGTTGTTTCAGCACCAAAAATGAAATTCTTTCAAACAAAAATAAGATTTTTAGGTTATGATATTAATCAAGGAACTATGAAACCCATTAATAGAAGTTTAAAATTTACTTCTAAGTTTCCAGATGAAATTAAAGATAAAAAATAACTTCAAAGATTTTTAGGATGTTTAAATGATTTTTATGATTTCTTTCAAGACATTGAAAAATTATGTAAATCACTATACAATAAACTCAAGAAAAATCCAGAACCTTGGACAGAGAACATACTAAAGTAATTAGACAAATTAAAAAAAAATATTAAAAGTCTCCTTTGTTTAAATATTCCTCATCCAGATGCTTATCTTATTGTTGAAACAGACGCAAGTGATATTGGATTTGGAGGAATATTTAAACAAAAGAAATCTAATAAATATAAAGAGGATTTAGTAACCTTTTATTCAGGAAATTGGAATCAAGTTCAAAGAAATTATTCTACAATTAAAAAGGAAGTTTTAAGTATTGTTTTTTGTATTTTAAAATTTGAGAATAGTTTTTACATGAAAAGATTTTTACTTAGAATTGATTGTTTATCTGCAAAATTTGTTTAGAAAAGGATGCTAAAAACTTAACTTCAAAACAGATTTTCACCATATGGCAAGCTCTTTTGAGTAATTTTGATTTTGGACATCGAATATATAAGAGGACAAAATAATAGCTTACAAGACTTTTTATTTAGTGAATTTCTACTAAACTTCAAAACAGATTTTCGCCATATGGCAAGCTCTTTTGAGAAATTTTGATTTTGACATCGAATATATAAAAGGACAAAATAATAGCTTACAAGACTTTTTATCAAGTGAATTTTTACTGGGAAAATGAATCCAAAAAAGAAGAATTTAAAAAAAAGCTTCTTTAGAAAGTTAAGATAAAAAATCAAGTCAAATAGTTTCATCTAATAGGTTTTCTTCATTAGTTCCTGTCCGTCCTCATTTTTCTTCTCCTAGCTTTCGTCCTCAAGTTCCTTTTTCTCTAGCAATTAAGTCATCAACTTTTTCTTTAGTCCTTGCACATTCTCCTTCTTCTCTTCTTCCCTCAACTTCAATCAAGAAAAGCATTAGTAAAGATAATCCTCATAGGCAGTTTATTAAAGTTTTAGAACCAGGAGAAGTCCTCATGATTGAAAATCAAAATTTTTCCAGAGTTGTCAATTATATTTTTCCTCAAGAATTTCATTATATAAAGTTAGACATAAACAAAACTAGGGAATACTATGAAACTATTGTTGTCCATTCAGGATCAATAGAAATACATATTCAAGACAATAACAAGATCGCTTATAGTAAAGTTAAAACTATCAACATCATTTCTCTTAATGAATGGGGACAAAGACCATTTGTCCCAAAAATTTTGTTAGGATATCCTTTACTCAAGTCATACAATTATTATGATTATTTAGACGCTTGGTACATAACTTTCCTCATGAGATTTTTCAATCATTCTTGGTTTTTCTACTTTCACCATAATTTCGATAGAATTTTTCCCAAATGGTTTGTAAAATGGCCAAAATATTTCGGTCATATTCTAGATATTTTCCCTTCAATTGTCAATCAAGATTATGATAGATTTTTTAAATTTTATGATAATTCCGAGCCAGACAGAGTTATTAGATTTGCTTCTTTTTTTTCAGTTGTTTGGATCATGTCATGGATATACTACTATGAGATAAACTAATTCTCTCTCCCAATCCTCCATTGTGAGTATAGAATCAAGTTTTGGGATATATACATTTTAAAGAGAGCTTCTCCAGAAGTACTAGAGTCGTATTGTTCAGAAAATTTGTTGAAAAGTCCTCCTATGCAAGTATCGAAGCTTTAGCAAGATAAGAAATAGCTTATCAATCTTATTTCAGTAGCAAAAACAGAATCTCAAATTGCATCAATTTTAGAAAAAACATGTCTGGAGGTTAGCAATTCAGAAGAGACTTCAGAATCCAAATCATTTACATCTTCATTAAGACAACAGTTTGCCATAAGACTTTTTTCAAGATTCTCAAGATCCTTATGAAGATATAGAATTGTAATCCAATTATTACTTTGTTAATTTGTTACATGTAATAATTATAATAAATAATTAATTAAACAAATAAGCCTCCCAGGTTGAAAACTTGCTGAGGCAGCCCAGGCAAAAATTAAAGCTAAATAAAACCAGCTAGCCTAAAAGGACCAGGCAAAAATTAGGGTAAAATAATAATAATAGTAGTAGTAGTAGTAGTAGTAGTAGTAGTAGTAGTAGTAGTAAAATAAAATAAAATAAAAATATGATGAACAGTTCAGATTCTTTACTTCATTATTTCGAAGATTTTTTCACACAAGTCAAGTCTTTATCAAATCCTCAAGTTCTCAACTCAAGACAACATCTTATCAATAATTTCTCCAGACAAGTCAAGTTTTTATCAAATCCTTATCTCAATTATCCAAGACAATATCTTATCAAGAATATGCTTTTACCATCTCAACCATTCACATACAAAGCTTATCATCAATACTCCAGTCAGCAAGCGATAATGCAAGAGTTGTTCAAGATTCTCTACCAGCTATTTAGGGAAACCCATTTCCTTCCTCCTGGGGGAGCACGCAAAAACCCAAGTTTGTAAAGATTAGAGAAACCACTACAAAACCTCTGGTTATATCTATTCCCCTTTGTAATAAGTCTTTAGATCTCCAGTTAGTATTTTTAAAGTCATGTTCTTGTGTTTCAATTCCATCTAAGTCATGTATTCAAGAATTTCAGTCAAGTATTCAAGAATGTCCGGTTTCGTCAGAATTTTCTCAAGTAATAAACATTTGTAAAGTATTTTCAAGTAATAAATCAGGTACTTAGTAATATGCCTCGTTATATTGACAGTTTTATTAGTAGTCGTACTTTGATAGACTTTTCTAATTCAAGAGACTTGAAATAATTTAAAGAATAAACTAATTTCTTTCCGGAATCATTTAATCAATGAACATACTAAATTTCATATTGAAGGTTTTTGTATATGCATTGATTTTACTAGAAAAATGCATTTTTTTAAGAATCTTAATTTTATTTGTTCAAAACTATTTATAATCATATTTTCATCAGAGTTTCAAAATAATCAAGTTTCAGATAATTTTATAAATCTTGAATAGTCTTTCAAGATTGGATCTTTATAACAATCAAGAATTAAGTTTTGGGCAAATTACAAAAAAAAAAACCTGTGGTTTTATTTTTTTGCAAATAAAGGACTGTGGTTTTTGTTTAAAAAAGAGTATTGTGTTTTAAAATGTTAACAAAAAAAGGACAACTAAAATTAAATCATGACATTACATAGGGTATTCTTGTTTATTTTGAACTCAAAATTTTCAAGTTGGTTAATAAAAATACAATACACATGAATGATAAATTTTGAAAATTTTTGAAACGCGCAAATATTTTTATAAATTAAATAATGATAATAGATTTAAAAAAAAAATCATAACAAATTGAAAAATCTTTGAAAAATATTCAAATTTTGATGTAAAATTCTTAAATAATATACATAAATTATTGGTATGTTAAATAACTAAAAATACCATCCGCTATATCATCATTTTAACGGAAAAATGTTAGTTATCCTTTTTTTGTTAACATTTTAAAACGCAATCCTCTTTTTTAAACAAAAAAAAACCACAGTCTTTTATTTGCAAAAAAGTGAAATCACAGGTTTTTTTTTTTTTTTTTTAATTTGCCCTTAAGTTTTTTATTAGGAAAAATAACCTAGATATCATAATTTTATGAAGTCAAACACAGAATTCATCATCAAAGGAGTAATGACCAAAATGAATGTATTCACTTGTCAAGAAAAATATATTTGATTAAGGTAATAATTAACGCTATTATTTCAATTTTTGAAATTTATTCTAGACCTAATAATATTTAATTTAATTTATATGTTATCCTTTTGTTTTGGTATAGCCCACTGGGGTATTAGAGACTAAAACTTACAATTTAATATATAAACATATATGTGAAGGTGGCAAGTGGGCGTGACTCATGCTGAGATTCCACTGACTGTGACAAATCCACTATGTATTTTTGAGTAAATATAAACATGTGTCTTATGTAATTAAAAGACACAATAAACCTAAAAGCATAGTCATGAATGTAGCCTAACTTCTATGTCTAAAGTTCCGCATCCAAATAGATGCTCCAAACCGCCCAGCTAATTGGATGCCCAAGCTTCGCCATTAACAACATGAAACCAATTAATTAATTAATAACGAATAAAATGCAATCAATTTAATTTTTTAGAAAACTAGGAGGGAGAGAGAGAGAGAGAGAGTAGTCAACGATAAAGCAATAGCCCTTGGAACATGTTTGGTTATAATGGAGTAGCCTATAAATAAAATAGTTATTTCAAAACACCAAATGTCTCATATTTACCCCTCCCCACACAGGGATTCCTTATTGTTATAATTAAGAAGTTTATTGGTACTTGGATATATAGTTTATTTCAATAATTTGTTTTTTTTTTAAGAAGTTTGTATATGTGGTTTATATGATGATATTATGTGAACTGAATCTAAATGCTACACTTACGGGCTGCAATTATGGGTGAATACTTGCAAATCTATAATCCTTAACGAAGATGAGGATCCTCTTCGGCAATTGGGGATGGGGATGGAAATTTTATTTTCCTGTTTGCTTAACGAGGATGAGAAATCTCCATGAATTCCGCGATCAGAGATGGAGAGAGTATTCCTTATCTCTGGCCCAACCCACCTCACCCCATTTACAATCCAACCTAACACTCTCATGACCACAAAGTTTCTTCAAATTTCAAATATTTGGTTATGTAATAAAATAAATATTTGTTTTCCTAATATATTACATGGCTTAATTCCACCTATTGTACACCAACTATATCCTAATTTACACTTTAGTACACCAACTTTATTTTCCTTCTTCGTCGAAGACTTCTGTCCATTTAAGCAGTAGTCCAAAGAACTTTGTCGTTTTCCTTCTCCTTCGCTTCCCTTCTATGTCGAAGACCTCTGTCTACTGAAGCAGTAGTCCGGCGATCTTTGTCAAAGCAGTCCTTTGCCCTCGAATCAGCTGCATTGAAGCAATCCTTTGTCGTCGTAAATCAAGTCAGTTGAAGCAGTCCGCTGCACTATGTTTGAGTTTTGTTGAAACCCAGAAACCCAAAAGTTTCTAATTTTTGTTGAAACCAAAAATTCAGAAATTATGAAAAGTATTTTGTTGAAAACAAATTGAAACCATGGAGGTATGGCTTGCATTTTGTGAAAGCATAAGTGATATGTGTGCCAAGATTTTGTTGCAATTTGAAGAAACATAGTTTGATTTCTGTAGTTTGTAACAAACAGTGATAGATATTTGGGCCTCCTTGTTTCATCTATTAATTTCAATTTTGATTCTGGATTTTGTGATTCTTGGTATGATTTTCTTAAACTTGTAATTTTGATTTCGTGTGTGTTTGTTGATTACAAGGAGAAGAGGATTACAGGGAGAGATGATGAGAAAAAGTAAAAGAGAGAGTATGTTGATTAGATGAGAGAGGAAATATCAGTGGTTAAAGGAGAGAGAAAATAAGGGGAAATTTGTTTTAAAAGCGAAAAGCAATAAATTTGGAAAGAATGGGGTCCATAAACTTGCTTGACGTTGGTTAGAATGCTAATGTGGCAGTGAAATCCTATGATAGCATGTCAGATGTACCACGTCATTAGGTTACCTATGAGTTTGTGTATAATAGTGCGAAAACAAAATTGGCATGCTAAAGTGTGAAATAGGGTATAGTTGGTGTACCATAGGTGAAACTAACCCTATATTACGCATTCAAACTGATTGAAATATTAAGATACAAAATAAATTATATCAGTTAACCAAAGTGTTGCAAATGGGCATAAAAAGCTCCTACAAAGCATAAATGAGAGATTGTTTTTCTCCGCCTCGTGAGATCCCTAAAATATTTAACTATATATATATATTCAATTAATCTATAATTATTAGTTTGATTTAAAATTTTAATTAAAATATTTGAATATATTTTAAATATCAAAAAATTATGATTATTTATTATTAATTTGATGTTTTATTTTATATAAATTTAATTTTTAATTTAATAATTAACTATGAGGATTCTTGAGGCAGTATGAGAATAAATTTATCATATACTCATATCCGGAAATGAATAAGAAAATTTTCTAAGATATTTACAAATGAAGAACTATTTCTTGCCTCATCCTTACTCCGCTTACGACCTTAGGTATTTTAACACTTTTACATATAAATTATTGTTGATTAAAATATTAAATGCCTTTAATTTGTTTTTTAAATTACTTATAACTTTTTTTAAGTAGGATAAACTTAAAAAACAAACCTTGTGGTTCAGTTCTTTTTTAAAACGAGGACGATGTATTTTTTTCTGCAAAAAGAGGTTATGTAATTTGTAACGTTATAACAAAAAAGACAACTAACATTTGTACGTTAAAAATGACGATGTGGCTGAGGGTATTTTTGTCCATTTAGCATTCAAATAGTTTACTCATATTATTTAAGAATTTTATATCAATAATTGAATATTTTTCGGAGATTTTCCATTTTGTTATGAATTTTTTTAAGTTATTATCATTATTTAATTAAGAAAAACATTTGCGTTTCTTGAAAATTTTTAAAAATTTTCATTAAGATTTATTGTATTTTTGTTAACCAATTTGAAAAATTTCAGTTTAAAATGGACAAAAAGACCCTATACAATATTATGATTTAATTTTAGTTGTCTTTTTTTTTATAACATCAGAAACCATATGACCTCTTTTTATTATAAAAAAAAAAGCTCTCGTTTTGATAAGGAGCTAAATGACAAGGTTTGTTTTTGAAGTTTATCCTTTTAAATATTACTAAATATAGTTAGATTAAACTACTTTTTACCAAACACTATTGATAATTAATATTTGAAAGAAGAAGAAAATATAATAAGAAATAGGTTACGAAAGAAATTAGAATGAATATAATTTTAATAACTATCTTTGAAGTAATTACCAATTTTAATCCAAATTGATATTTTAAAGTAAGATTTTTTTTTTTTTTTTCCATCCGAACGATTAACAATAATTAGAAATGAAATGAATTTAACAAAATTATACATAAGCGTATATTTTTAAAAACGTTCATTTTACTAAAAATAACAACCATAAAATAATTTAAGTTTTATATAATTGATAAAATATTGAGAGCTTAATCACAAACTTATAAAAATTAGAAAAAAAATGAAAGTTTATATAATTGATAGATGGTACTTAAAAGGGATTAATTAATATGAAATAGTTGGAAAAAACCACAAAAATGTATGTATATATAATAAGTTAAAATATTGAGGGCTAAATCAGAAATTTTAAAAAATTACAAAACAAAATATAAGTTTATATAATTGATAGATGGTTAAAATGGAATAATTAATATGAAATAGTTGAAAAAAGGCACAAAAATATTAAATTATAATTGTAATTATTCATAAATGGTTAAAGCTTTAAATAATATAAAACATATAAATTTTTTGTGTGTGTATATAATCTAAATTGGTCATAAAATTCAAATGGAATTTTAAAATTTTGTAGGTGCTATAAATAAAAATTATATATATATATATATATATATATATATATATATATATATATATATATATATATATATATATATATATATATATATGCTTGTCAATTAGTTTTAAGTGATGAGAATGATAATATCAATTATACTTTTGACCTGTCACAAAAAAAAAAAAAAAAAAAGAGCGTTAATAAATATATTACCTGAGAGTGTAATATATAGTTGATTTTTCTAAACTAATCTGCAAAAACATATATTTTACAAGTTGAATTTATAAAGATAATATTTATTCGAAATGAAATAATTATTTTTCTTCCATATTCCATTAAGCAAAGGTGACTTGATTTTCTTAAATTAAATATTTAATTTGTTCTTGTGAGTGAAAGAAAATATCAAATTTCTGGTAAAGTGAATAATTTTGTTGTCACTCAAGATATTAATGCTTTTATAATTAATGGTTTTTTTTTAATTACATGTTTATAGTAGGCTGAGATTGATATTTACTAGGATAACTTATTAATCCTTATATTTTTATATATTACACTATTTAGTTCATATATCTATAGTAAGGTTCTTCAATTTTGTCTTAATGCACTATTTAGTCCCTCTATTCATTTTTGCACAAGAAAGTACAAAATTATCCTTATTTATAAGTAAAAGAATTATTTTATAATTTTCAACTTGAAATGTATTTTTAATAAAATTTTTATTGAATATATAGGCACACCAAATATTTTTATACTCTTAGTATTATTTATTCTCTTAAATTTATATTATCATTTTGATATTAATTTAATATAATTTTTTTACTAGCATATAATATTTTTAAACGAACAGATGTTACTATAAATCTTGATAATTTTTTAAAAATGATATTTTTTTTTTTTGTTATGTTATCCATAACTTAAGGTATATTAAAGGTGAAATGTTCGTGTTTATTATTTTAAATAATTTTACTCCTAATTTTATAATTGAAGTCAGAAACACGTTTAAATCATACAACGAATGTATAGAATCCGTAATCATAATATAAACAGACTTACAGTTTGTTTTGCAGTGGATGTTTGATTACGGTGCGATTCTGATCCACACAGGAAAATCGGATAGTTCTGGTTGCCTTTCCTACATATGTAAGATTACACAGAGTACGAGCGTAATCCGTGAATTCTTCCGATGAATTGAAGAAGACGTGTTTCGTGATTTCTCTCTGGGAGCATTTTTGCGTTTTTCTCGTGTTTATAAATCTGAGAAACGAATTCTCTATTTATAGTGGAAATCCCAACTTCCATTTATATATAGGGTTGGATCAAATTACACATTTGGTCCCTGTAATTTACACATAGTTATAGTTTAGTCCCTGCCATTCCAAAATGTCATGGGCGAACCAAAAACCAACATCTCCCACTCGCACATGACAAGACATACTTTCATGGCGATTGAACACACATACCTCTTTCAATTCTTTTTCGGCGAATTCACACGACCAGTCAACGTAACGGTTAAACCTTTGAAGCTCTCCTTCATCGTTCCACCTTTAGCTTAACGCGACTTCCCCCTAGTCTATTTTCCATGATCACTAGTTTTCAACTCACTTTTGATCCCACGAAAACATTCATATACATTACATACCTTTTCCATGAAAAAGTATTGAGCTCGAGTGTTATATGATTACTGAGTGACATGTTACTGAAAATGGACTTCCTCTCTATAAATAACCTTCCACCATATATCTAATACTTATCTGAAAGGTCCCTATATGCCCGTTCATTGCTAACGTAGCCTGGTTTGGGGTTCCAATCAAGATAAACAATACAAGAGTCCATAAGGGTGAATTGAAACTTACAGTTTCATTTGGGTCTCACATTAGGAAAGTTGAGATCAATTTTCTTCTTCTTTCCATCCCTTGGTCGGCTTTTACACATATTACTAAAATATGACATAGTGTTAATCCACTTAGGACGTATGTTTTATGAACACTATGCGAAAGCATTCAGTCTCTAAATGCAACTTATGCATCATTACCTCTAGTCCACATTTTAAGCCTTTGACAGGACAGCTTTCGGTATCAACGAAATTATAATATTACACATATCAGTTATGGAGTTTCTCACATCTCCATCCATACTTTTACCTATGATCACACCGCTCACAGTAAAAGATTCATCTATGTGAGTAGATGCATTTCGTCAACATACTGAACTATACTCAATAGTTCTATGTGTGTCACTTTAAATAGTAAAATGAATTTGAACACAACAAATAACTGACATTCTATTTCAATAGAATTTTCAAAAGTTATTACAATAGTTCAAAGACAACAACATGTTCCTATAATCTACGAAGACCAAATTCCAAAATGTGTTTACTAAAAATATTTGGAGCTATTGGTTTTGTTAACGAATCTGCAATCATATCTCCAGTTGGAACATGCACTAAACTTATTTCCCCTTATGCTACTTTGTCTTTAACAAAATGATATTTTATATCGATATGCTTGCTTTTTCCATGATAACAAGGATTCTTGGAATAAGCTATCGATGCAGTGCTGTCGGAATAGATAGTCGTACATTTCCCTTTAGGCAATAGATCTAAAAGATCTATGAAGCGTTTTAACCAAACCGCTTCTTGTACTGCAGCTGCTGCAGCTACATATTCTAACTCCATAGTCGACAATGCCATGCAAGTTTGTTTCTTGCTACACCAGGAAATTACACCATTTCCTAGAGTGAAAATATACCCAGACGTGGACTTCCTCCCGTCTTTATCAGTTCCGTGATCAGCATCTGTGTATCCCTTTAACTGCAGATCCTTTCCTTGTTAACAAAGGGAGTAATTTGAAGTCCCCTTCAAATATCTCAATATCCTTTTCACTGCTGCCCAATGCTTCAAACCTGGATTAGCTTGATAACGGCTTGCGAGACCCACCGCGAAACCTATATCAAGTCGTGTACAAATCATAACGTACATCAAGCTACCAATTGCACACCTATAAGGAATTCTCTCCATCCTTTTAGTCTCTTCTGGAGTCGTGGGACACATACTTGCATTCAGTTCTGTACCTTTTGCAATAGGGGTTGGATCAGGATCACAGTGAGCCATACCAAACCATTCTAAGATCTTATTGATATACGTCTCTTGTGAAAGAGCCAATAATCTCTTAGATTGATCTCTTGAGATCTTAACCCCAAGGATGTAATTAGCTTCTCCTAGATCCTTCACCTCAAAGTTAGAAGACAACCAAGTCTTTACTTCCTTGAGTAAGGAAGTGTCATTTCCTGCTAACAAGATATCGTCAACGTATAACGTTAGAATGACAAACTTCCCTCCATTTTCACGCTTAATGTAGACACATGAGTCTGCATTGATCACCTTAAATTGCATTGATATAATCGCTTCATGGAACTGAAAATACCATTGTCTTGAAGATTGCTTAAGGCCATAAATTGATCTCTTCAACTTACAAACCTTATGTTCTTGACCCTGAACAACGAAACCTTCTGGTTGAACCATATAGATTTCTTTGTTCAATTCACCGTTCAAGAACACAGTCTTTACATCCATTTGATGTAATTCAAGGTCCATACATGCTACAAAAGCAAGTACAATTCTTATAGACGTGAAACGGACAACAAGTGAAAAAGTCTCCTGATAGTCAATTCCTTCATGTTGTGTAAACCCCTTCGCTACCAGCCGACTCTTATTCTGGATAGGTTTCCCATCCGTTGATCGCTTAATAGTATGTACCCATTTATTCCCAATGGCTTTGCGCCCTTTGGGTAGATCAACTAGTTCCCAAACTTTGTTGATTCTTATTGACTCCATCTCACTTTCCATTGCCTTTATCCATTCTTCCTTTGCTGGAGATTCCATTATATCTCTCATGCTAGTTGGAATGTCTTCAATTTGAGCTATGACCGAGAGAACTTCGCTATCAACTAAATGAAGGTATCGCGGAATGTTTCCCCTCTTCGATCGCCTCAGAGGTTCTACTTCTTGATAAACAAATCTCATATATTCATCAAGGTGTTGGGCAGAACTCCTACTGGGACCACTCCCACTGGGATCTATATCCATACTCACACTTGAATTTGGAACAAGACTCCCACTCAAACCAAGACCACTCAAGTCAGGGTTAGGATTACTCAAATCCGCTTGTGAAGGTTGAAAAACATCATTCTCTTCCCTTTCCCTTACGTCATCAACTTCATTCCTCCCACTCGGATTGAGCGATCCTGAAGTTTCAGACTCTTGAGTTTCAAAGAAAGTGAATTCCTTATCCACTTCTCCCAGCTTAGGAAATTCATTCTCTAAGAATGTGATATCTCGTGACTCAAATTCTGTTATTTGACCATTCTCATTCTCTCCCACTAGAACATATCCTTTGGAGAGATCAGGATATCTTATAAAGATACCTTTCTTGCCTCTAGGGCCTAGCTTTCCATGCTTGCTAGATGTATCATAAACATAGGTAGCACATCCCCATGGTCATAAATGGTTTAAATTTGGCTTGCGGCTCGTCCATAATTCATAAGGCGTGGTTTCTACGGATTTAGAAGGTACTCTATTGAGTACATATGTGGCAGTCAATAGTGCATCTCCCCAAAAAGAGACAGGCAAATTGGCTTCAGCCATCATAGACCTTACCATCTCTAAGAGGGTTCGGTTTCTTCTTTCCGCGACTCCATTTTGTTGCGGAGTCCTAGGTATAGTCAACTGATATTTTACACCTCTTTCATCACATAAAACCTTAAATTCCTCGGAGAGGTACTCTCTTCCCTGATCGGTTCTTAAAGCTTTGATTTTCTTCTCTAATTGATTTTCAACTAGACTCATAAATCGTTTGAAACATGCTAATGCTTCAGATTTATGTGCAATCAAATAGACATGACCATACCTTGTATAGTCGTCTATGAATGTAATGAAATAGTACGCACCATGCCTTGCCCTAACATTCATTGGGCCACAGATGTCAGAATGGATCAATTGCAATGGTTGGTCAGCTCGCGTAGCTTTACCAAATGGTTTTCTTGTCATCTTTCCTTTTAAGCAGCTTTCACAAGTTGGAAGATCTACTTTGGATAAATCAGCCAACAAACCTGCTTTAGCCAATGTACTAAACGATGTTGACCAATGTGACTAAGTCTCACATGCCACATTTTTGAAATGCTAACATTATCCACATATGAGTTAACATTAAAAGAAAAGCTATTATTACACAAATAATTTGGATCTATATCCAATACATTAAAACCATTCATTAAATATCCACCACCAAAGTAAATATTGTTCAAATAGAGACTAAAATTGTTTAATTCAAAAGACAAAATGAATCCCAAATTCATTAGGGCAAAAACAAATATCAAGTTCCTTCGTATTCCAGAAGCGTAGAGGACATCTTCAAGGAATAGTGGACGACCACCATTCAAGACCAGCTGACAACAGCCAATCCCGAAGACTTCCTCCCTTGAATTATTTCCCACGTATATCCATTTTGTTCCCCTTGGAGCACTTCGGAACTCTGCAAAGGTATCACGATCATTTGTTACATGGTCTGTGGCTCCTGAGTCTACAATCCACAAAGGATGAGATTCAGTTAGGAAAACAGAACTTGAAACATATGTATAACACTTATACAATTCGGTAACATTTACCTTAGGAGCTTTGCAGTCTTTTGCAAAATGCCCCTTCTGTCTGCAGTTATAACATCTCACTCTAGAAATGTTAACCTTTTTCTTGCCCTTCTTTTGAATTGGAACACTGCCCACCGTTCCCTTAGCCTTCTTCTGAAAAAACCTCTTGTTCTTTCTCTTTGACTTCGGACCAGAACTTGAACCTGTCATGTGAACTTCAGATCTCACACAGAGAGAAGTCAAACGGTCCTCCTCTAGTTCAAGATGACGAACTGCATCGTCAAAGGTCTTAATGTCGTTGGAATGGGTTAGGTGCAACTTCATATGCTCCCACCCGGTCGGCAGAGAACGTATCATAGCTTGAACTTTTTGCTCTTCAGTCAACTTATGACCAGCATCATGAAGCTCCGTAATCATGTTGGACATTTCTCTTAAATGCCTCTTCATCGTGTGGTCTACTCTTTTCTTATGAGTATCAAATTTGATACTCAAAGAACGGAGTTTAGTTAAGGAGACACCTCCAAAATTTTCTTTGAGAGCATCCCACAGTTCTTTAGCTGTGGGGTAGATGCGAAACCTTTTCGCGATATCATCATCCATTGCACTAAGCATGATGATGCGGGCAGTAGAGTTTTTCCTTTTCCAGATCTGATAAGCATCAAGGTCCCTTCTGGCTTGTGCGGTGGTACCCTCTTCAGGAGGAACCATTATTCTCTCCAGAGTGTCTAGAGCCTCTTGCTCTTCAATTATGTATTGGACTTTCATTGCCCAAACCTCATAATTGTCACCATTCAAGCGTAGGTCCGTATTCAATTCAGCGACAATTGACTTGGAAGCAGCCATTGAAACCTATAAAGATGAAGTAGCACAAAAACAAGTAAGCGATACACCATATTTATTATAAGATTATTTAAAGCTAAAAATAGTGCTTGGTTCAAATAAAATCAAAAACTATGCGCAATGCACAGAGTCACCATTTATTCGGGCTAATACAAACACTATGTTAGTTTTAAATTTCCAATAATAAATATATCTATTGGTTATGTTTCAGACTACTAGTTTATTACGACATCGAAACCTATTATTTATAATGCAAATGATTGTATAACACTTAGTTATAAAATCAAAATAAATAAATTTGAAGAACTGAAACAATTAACCAAAATAGGAATGTTTAACAAATAAACACTTTATTTCATAACTTGTCCAACAACAAAGATACAACCATAAAAAAAAAAAATTTTAGCACGTAGCTAATTCAATACACAATTAAACATTTGAAATCAGTAATAAAAAAAGGGAAAAACAGAAGAACTCAGTCATCATTACCAGCCCAACTGTCCACATTATAGTAACCTTCTGGAGTCATCGGATCATCCTCGACACTAGTGTCGATCTCATCCTCTTCCTCTAGGTCAACAATCTCAATTTCTTTAGAGGTGACCGGTATTGTCTCTATGAACTGATAGTAAAGATCATGAGGCATGTTCTCAACACCCTCAAAAACAGTGTCCAGACAGGGTCGACGAACCAATTTGTTACTTCTGAGTAACATTTTTCTAGGATTATGAGACAGCTTGGCTCCTGTTTCAGCCAACTGTAAAACAAACACTTTGTATTGGTACTCATATTCCTTTTCGGGAACTAATCCTTCAATGGAGACCACTGCCATGTCAAATATAGGATTTTCACCAAACCAGAATTTCTTAAAATGCTTTTCCCGAAAAGCCTTTTCGCAAATTTTAACATTTTTAATTGATCAGTCCCTGAGGAAATCCTCCTTTCCAGACAAGTTCTTGGATTTCCCGATTTAACGCGTTAAATCATTCCATTACTCCAACAATATCACCTTCATCCAACGGAGGATACCGTTTAGAGAACAGCTCATCTTCAAGTTTTTGTATGGCTCGCGCCTCCTCCTGAGACTCAATTATTTTCGCCATTTTAACGATTGTTGCCATTTCTATAACACATATAGAAATAACAAAAACTTGTTAATAATCAACCAAAACTCAGTACATAAATACATAATAAACATACTGGATTTTCTTGAATTTATTAAACATAAATTAAGCATTTATACACAATAAATGCCAGTAAATTTAGTTTAAAATACCAAAAGAAATCCAAAAATTCATCAAAAATATATCAAAAATTCAAGAAAAATGTAAATTTTAATTCTGGAAAAAATTTGACAAAATTTGGACACCGGAAACCACCGTACGTGCCCACACGAGCCATGGAATAGCCTGCCACTCGCGACCATGCGCTGTCACGCGCCACTAAGACCGGCTGTCTCAGGTGACACGTGGCGCCATGTGATTGGGTTGACGTGGTGATATCTGACACGTGTCATCACCTGATTGGCTAATCAGATGACGTGGTAGAAGACGTGGCATGATGACGTGTCATGAGGACGTGGCACGCACAAAACAGATTTGACACGTGTCATTTTACCATTGGTCCATGTTTCTGACACGTGTTGACACGTGGCACTTTGACAGTTTCTGAGTAGGTTACTGGGTGACACATGGCATCTCATGATTGGATTTTGACTTTTCAACCGTCGAATCCGTCCAATTGAGTTGTGCCACCTGTCATGTGAACAGTTCTTCGTCAGTTAGGTTTGACACGCGTCGTCACTTGATTGGCTTCTGGACCGTTTACTTTTCAACCATTTATGGATCAGCCAATCGCGTATCGCCACGTGTTGCTCAGACAGTAAACCTCTCAACCGTTTCGCAACCAACGCCAGCCGCTGTGGTGGCGCGTGACGTCCACGCGCCGCCTTCCGCTGCTCTGTTGGCCGTGAAATTTGAGATTCCGACTTAATTTTTCGTGCTGATTTCAGTGGTGTTGTTGGATTTTCAAAATTCCGACAAAAAAATTTTGACACTTTGTACTGTTGGATCAAATACGGTATCGTTTTGACACGGATTACTATGAAAATTCACATCAAAACGAACAAAAACATATTCATGATGAACAGAAACATATTCTTTTCATGGAATATCGGATTTCAATGTTTACGGAATCATTTTGACGCGGATTTCAGTATAAATCCGTATCAAAACAAATGATTATGTATTTAAACAAATAAACACGCTTTCAAATGGATACGACTAATTCTAATTCACGGAATTCCAGAAAACTAGATTTGAACACATCAATCTATAAACCTTTCGGCTCTGATACCAATGAAGTCAGAAACACGTATAAATCATACAACGAATGTATAGAATCTGTAATCATAATATAAACAGACTTACAGTTTGTTTTGCAGCGGATGTTTCATTACTGTGCGATTCTGATCCACACAGAAAAACCGGATCGTTCTGGTTGCCTTTCCTACGTATGTAAGATTACACAGAGTACGGGCGTAATCCGTGAATTCTTCCGATGAATTGAAGAAGACGTGTTTCGTGATCTCTCTGGGAGCGTTTTTACGTTTTTCTCGCTTTTATAAATTTGAGAAACGAATTCTCTATTTATAGTGGAAATCCCAACTTCCATCTATATATAGGGTCGGACCAAATTACACATTTGATCCCTGTAATTTACACATAATTACAGTTTAGTCCCTGCCATTCCAAAATGTTATGGGCGGATAAAAAACCAACAATAATTTTGAAAACATGTACTTATTTATTCATTTTTACGAAACGAGTACCACGACAATAGATTAAATTTGTATAATTACATTAAAGTTAATGAGTTAATTAATATTAGTAATATCACAACTATGCGAAAAAATAAATGGAAATGATGATATATTTTAACATTATAAATAAAGATAAAGGGCAATGTTGGTATTTTAAGTCTATTTTGATCAAGAGCTATCAAATGGACTAAACAATTGACAATAACAAAATCAGGAGACTATATGATTAACAAAGTGACTAATTAATGTAATAAATAAAACACAAGAATTTATAAATTGTTTGTCCGATTTACTATATATATATATATATATATATATATATATAGCGCCTACACATTTATTTATATATATATATATATATGCATATGCACCAACGTAACTATCACTCATAATTTTTTATTTTTAAATTACGTTGTAATTTGCATGTCACATTTTTATCTGTCTCTAATTTTAACCTTTTTTTAATATATATATATATGTATATATAACTGCCTACACATTTACATATATATATATATATATATATATATATATATACACATATATATATAACTGCATCTGACCCATTGAGTGGGGACGTTCCTCCCCACATCATTCTATGTCATTTCCATTTCATGTTCACAGCACCCATCTCGGGTAGACAATTTCGACTCTTTGAAAGCTATTATGACAGGGGGAGATGACATGAGCTTAGAGGAATCGAATTGCCATAGCCTATACCTCTATTCGATGCATGGGACTTCTCTCGTCAGCCTAAAGCAAGCACAAAGAACTACAGTGGCGAATCCAGGAGGCCAGTTTCGGGGGGTGAAAATTTCCGTAAAAATTTTCCGGGCCGGCGATCAAAAATTTCCGGCCGATCAAAAATTTCTGACCGGCCAACAACCCGGGAATTAATTCAATTTAATTCAATAACAACACAATTAATTTTATAAAACACAAATTCTCAATATGTCAATCACAATTCAAATTATAACACAATTAATTCTATTCAATGACAATTTATGACAATCCCTAAATTAGAATCGCTAAATGGCTAAACCCCTAATTAATCTATTTATCATATGAATGAAAAAAAAAATTGATTCAAATAATAGTAATACAATAAAATGCTAACATATTATTTGCAATTCATAATCCTAATTCAACATCATAACAATCCCAATCAATCTAATTTTAATTGTGAAGTTTCAAATTTAATTTAAGGTAAAATATAAAATATTTAGGAATTGAAAAATGAAAATTACCTAATTGAAGAGCCGACAGACGGGCGGATAGCAGCTAAGGGAGCGGAGAGTGGCCGGGCGACGGCGGCTTGGGTGGAGGAGGCAGTGGCGGAGGAGGAGTTTGTGTTGGGTGGTGGTGAGAATCAGTGGCAACAGAGAAATAAATTGTAAAGAGGAGAGGAGGACAGAGCATTTCTTTTATTTTTCCCTCCCATCGTTTTGCTTGGGGTATATTAAAAAAGGCCCCCTAGGCAAAACGACGTCATTTTACCTGGGATTTTTTTTTCATACCCCAGGCAAAACGTGGGAATCTAATAAAAAAAAAAAGAAGACGAAAGCCCCAGGCAAACAGCCCCAAAGGCTTTCGTCTTCCTCTGGTTTTGGGGGGGCAAACAGCCCCCCCAAAACCACAGATATCAAGGTAGGGCCGCCGGAAAACACCCCTACTAGGGGTATTTTCCGGCGTTTGGGGGGGCAACGGCCTACCCATGCCCCCTCTGCCTTCGCCCCTGGAGAACTATACTATTAATAAATTTCCTACCTAAATAAGGTTGTTTTGGAAATTTTCACTAAAAAAATTAGTTAACTGCCTACAAGAGTTAGGCATCTATCTGCTTCACTAAGTTAATACATATATATATATATATATATATATATATATATATATATATATATATATATATATATATAATCTTAAACTATGGCCATCTTGTCGAATATATATGGTTGATTGACTTCATTCAATCACAACTCTACCATCTTAGTCAATTAGAGCATGATACGATTTTTTCATGATACGTGAAACTAAATTAAAAATATAGTTCAGATCTGTAGTTATAAAACACGTGCTTTAGAATTATAATTTAAATCACTTCAATGAATTTTAGAGTCTTCTATTTTTTCTAAAAAATGTGTCATATGTACTAGTCAGTTCATCAAACTTGGAAGGGTTAAGTTTGGGATGACTAAAATCAAAACTAGGGTTGAGTATCAGTCGATTCAATTATTGAACCGAACTTTCTTATATTTTTAAAACAAAACCGAAACTATGTAATAATTGCACCGAAATTTTTCGGTTCGGTTCAGATACTAGTCAAGTAATAACTGAAATTTATTATTTTGGATAAAAAATCATAAAAAAATATGCATAATAAATTTAAAACAAATATAAAAGAAGGTAAACTATTCATATATGTTAATATTAAATATAATAGATAAATAAATAAAATTGTAAAAAATACGATAAATATTATGTAAATACATATAAAATATATATTTTAGTATTGTGTTTGAATTTGAACTTTGGTTCAGTTTTGGCATAGCTAAAATTTTTTAGTGAAAATTAAAATGATAATTGATTACCAAACTTCTTCAAAGTAAAAATCGAATTGAACCGAAATAACTAAATACTAAATCAAACTTTTTTATTTGTTGGATTTTTTATTATAACCGAATTGTGATAGCTCTTAATCAAAATAAAAGAAAAAATATTAGATATTGAATATATTGAAAAGAGTTGATAAATGTGGCAATTGCAAAATAGTGGAAAATCTGTGGTGCTAAATATGTGTTTTGTTTTATGAGGTCACATGCATTGTTGATTTATTTACAAAAAGTGAAAAGCAGGATGAGTTAATTATAAAAGGGAAAAAAATAATATAGTAGTGGTGTGGGTTAGGAATCTAATGCGGAAGTGACACGTAGTAGAATGTGGATCCCACATAATGTGGCAGTTCTTGTGGTACTGTATGTTTGTGCTATAAATAAAGATAAAAAAGGGTTGTTGTGTATATGGTGTTTGATCGAAGTTGATCGTCTCTTTGGATGCAAGAAAAGCCAATATTTGTGTCCTTAATTAAAGAAAAACACAGAACAGATGAGATGAGATGAATTGAAAATTGAAATGGAAGGGTATGATTTGATACTGCAGATCGATTGTAATCAACAACAATCTTCGAAGTCTCTCAGAAAAACCACTCGTCTTGCTTCTCTTGATGTCTTTCGTGGCCTCTGTATCTTTGTGAGTTTCATTTCTCTCTTTATTTCCCACCCACGATGCCATATCTGCATTCAACCCACATTTCTAACATTATATATTACCATGCATGCTTTCAATATCTTCAATTACACATCATATCATATCATATCAAATGCCTTTGTGTTCATATTTATTAACTTTTTTTTTTTTTGTGTGTGTGTGTGTTTGAAAAATAGTATAACCCGCTGGTATTTAAATAAATGTTTAATATATCTACAGGTTATAGCTTAATTGGCAACGCAAATTGACTTATGTGTTGGAATCTTACTAAGAATACATTCATAGGGAGAGATAACGATGACCAAACTCCAAATAAGATTATTTCAATGACTAATATTTAAACATAATTATCATATTCTTAACTACCAAAATATTATAGGTATATATTCTAATGAGAGAAAAGTTAAAAAGATAAAAATCGAATGCTTGTTTAGACACATTACTCTATTAGGTTCATTAGTTCAAATGTTATTCTATTACACCCTTTGATTTGGTGTTAAATTGTCACTAAGGAACTTTCAGAGTCTTATAAAATAAAATAAATTACAACTGTTTTGCTAAACAATTTAAAGTTAAGGGTTAATTTTAAAGCAAGTCATTAAAACTTATAATCATTTTAGATATTCAAAGGATGCAAGTGGTTGATTTGTTAGGACAAACATTTGGTTGTATGTTTGATAGGAATTTTAATATATGCTTTATTTCGGCCTATCATGATTATTATATTTTTATATTGCATGTCAGACAAGAAATTTTTTTTTTTTTTAAAAGGAAAATTATGTTGAAAAGATTTTCTATAAGGAAAGTAATTTTCAACCAAAAAAAAAGACTTTGGGAAAAAAAAAAAGAAAAAAGGAAAATGTGGATTTCAGTTTTGGTTGTAGTGTTGTTTTGTTACGAAAAGAAAGGAAAGGGACTTGTGTTTTGGTTAAGTGGATTATTAGTTAAAAAAGTTTGCTAAGAATAATGATGTGTGATCTAATTTAATAAATAAAAGAAGCATGCAGCCTCCATCATTCCCATAAATAAGCTTCAACTTAAAGAAAGAAAATCAATATCATGTAGGTTACGATTTTTCCACTTTCAACTTTTTTTTAGGATTTATTAAAATAAAAAAAAAAAGAAAAAGAAAAATAATTTTTTTTAGGAGTAAGCCCTAATGTTTCGGTTTGATAATTAATTAACCCTTTTTATAATCGAAAAAATTAAATTCCAAACTAATTATATATGCCCTATTTGATATTTTATATGGCTACTTTTACATATCATGCTTACCATTTGGAGAGGAAATTTTCATAAATAGCCACATCATATATATGAACTGAGGATATCAAGTGGCTATCTATCTTTCTAAATTAGGGGAATGATATGTAAAATTGACCACATTAAATCTTAACTGCATGCAATATATATATATATAGCTATAAATTAGTACTATATTGATTAGGAAAAAATTCAAAGGTTTAATTAAGTGTTAAATATAGAGCTGAGAAAATGTTGTTTTCCTGATTCAAACGAGCCATAAAATGTGTCAATTACACTGTATCTCTTAGTTTTTATTTTTTTAATGTAAACTTAAAAAAAGTAAAATTCAACGCATGAATAAAATGATAATGTTTAATTAATTGAAGTTGATTTGAGTGAAAGGTCTAGTAACTTAACTTACATTTAATTTTTTATTAGGAAAAGCCTATCTAAAAATGTGCTCCAATTGAGAAATTGAAGTGGAATGGATAGTCGAAATGTTTTAGACTTTTAGTGGGGATCCCACGCCAACAGATTGAATTCCTGCGAACCAAAGTATTTCAAAAAGGAAAATGGTGGGCCAATTAAACTGCGTCACGAATAAAACAATATCAAAATATTGATTATAGTCCCACATTGCATCATTTAATTGTCTTTTCGAAGAAAAATATCAAAGTAAAAACAATCATATACCATACGTTTCAAATATACATAGTTGATGTTTGGTTTATGGAATAAAATAGGATGGCAATAGAATAAATTTTTTGTAGAATAGGAATAAATAAGGAATAAAATAGCTATTTCTTTGCCTGTCTTATTCCAATGTTTGGTTCAATACTAGAATACCATATGGTATATATATGTCATATTGAAATAAAAAATGAAATATTATAAATAAAAATAGGTTAAACAAAGAAAAAAGAATCAAACAATGAAAACGAAGAAAAAAAAATGAGACAAAATGATGAAAAAAGGGATAAGACTTAGTAAAATGAAGAAAAACAGAAAAAATAAGAAACGAAAACAATCAAATAAAATAGAAAAATATGAAAAATATGGATGCGAACAATAAAAACAAAATATTAAGAGAAATTAGCGAACTATAATAAAAATTAATATAAAAAATATAACATATAGCAAAGTATGAAATAACTATTATTTAGTTTCATAAAAAAATAGTTATTCTTTACTTTGAGGAATGACTATTCTATTTCATGGCCAAATATTGAACCAAACTTTAAAACAGCTATTCCACTCTCCTTCGATTTCATGAACAAAATATAACCTTATATTTTTTCAAAATTATATATTTTTTATTCAAATAACCTCCTGGATTTTTATAAAATTTACAATTGGCTTCTGATAAATTATTTTTTAACTCATTAAGTATATAATCTCGGGTAAAATAATTTATTATTCTCTATATTTTTACATATTATATTAGTCAGGCCCATAATAATTATGTGGTCTCTAAGTTTTATCATTGTTGATTTCATAGTCCTTTTAAATCAAATTAAACTAATAATGTGAAAATTACTATTTATTCTATTTTATAATGATAAAAAATATCATTTTTTCTATTTTCTATTTCCATAATCCTAATATTAATAATATTACTAATATTTAATAATTAATTTATTAAATTTTATATAATTATAAATTTAAACTAATATTTATATAATTAACTAAAATCTTGTCATAAAACTTGTTTTACTAAAATAACAAAATAAAATAATTTTTTAAAAATATAAAATTAATAGGTATAAATATATAAAATTATAAATTCAAAAAAATATAAAAATATAAGTAAAACTATAAAAAATTATAAATTCAAACTATTCATGTCTAATATACTTTATCAATAATATTAATAAACAAAAAAATATCATTTAAAATAATTAACAAAATTCATAATAACATTTATTGTTAATTTATAGATGTTGTATTAAGCTAACAAAATAGAACATGACAATATATATTAAAGAGAATAAACAACAGAAAATTTTTTTATAACTAATATGTATATATATGTATATAGAAATATTGGTGCATGTGTATATGGTACAAAAAATTTTATTAGAAATACTTTAATTAAATTTAAAAACTAAAAAATAAATTTTCTTATAACCAAGAGTAATTATGTACTTTCATAAATAAAACTTAAAAATGTTAAAATTTATTTATATATTAACTAGTTTACTATATAAAAATATAGGAACTAATAAATTATTTAATCTATAATCTTTTTGTTTTTTTTGACATGATAATAGAAATATAATATATGTAATTGATCACATAACAACCAATTGCAAAATGTATAACTAGATTTAGCATGTATTTTGCCAGAAAAAGGATAAAAGAGTTTATAACAAAACAAAAGTACAAAGTTGTATAAAAGCTAAATTAGTGGTGCGAAAAGAAATGATGGGCTGCAACTAAATTTCAAACATTTTCATGTTTCCACGCAATGATCTGACGCCGTCTAACCTCAAAAATTTTTATGGATAGTAAAATAAAGCCAACTCAGGTTTTATTTAATAAAAAATAATAATAAAATGTAATTAATTAATTATTTAAATGATTAAAGTAAAATGTAATTTTTAATAATTAATTTATAAATTTTAGGATTTTTTAAAACATATTATGTAATATGATTGTATTGGCTTGTGAAATGGTTGAGCTGGCGTCTAATGCCTAAAATAAATTTTCCCAGCTAACCGTCTACTTTCACGAAGACAGTCTCCTGCCTCGAATCTTTTAGTCAAGTATATGCCTTCTTTTTTATTTGCAGTTGAAGAACAGTATAGGGGCAGGCGGCCTTTCATTCCTTCTTCGTCTTCTTCTGTGCAAATGCAAACGGAAGAACCATCACCTTCTCACTTACTTCTGTTCTTCTGCTTCTAAAATGGCAGATTACGAGCCCTTACTTGCTCTTTCTATTCCCATTCCCACGCGTGTTGCTTCTCTCGATGTCTTTCGCGGCCTCTGCGTCTTTGTCAGCTCTCTCGCTTTTCCTTTCCTTTTTTTCTTCTCTTTCATCTTCAGCTTTTCTTCTTTGTTTCTTCTTTGCTTCTCCTTTGATCTTTTCTTCTACATTTTTTACTTTCTGTTTGGCTCTTGAGAAACTTAGTCAACGATACTTTTTGTCTGCTCCTTTTTCCTGCATAATCCGTATGTATCAATTTAGTGGTTTACTAACTGTTTACTGGTTTGGTGATTCCAGCTTATGATGCTTGTTGATTACGTGGGTTCGATATTTCCAATTATTGCTCATTCTCCTTGGAACGGCCTTCGCTTGGCAGATTTTGTGATGCCTTTCTTCCTTTTTATTGCTGGAGTTTCTCTTGCACTTGGCTACAAGGTACAACTAAGATTTCTTCAGATACTGCTTCAATTATTCTTTGTTTTCATCAATCATGCTTTTGAGAAGTTATTGGTTTTGGATTGTTTCAATTTTAAATTATGTACCAGTTGTTTTGACAAGTATATAACTCTTGAATTCAGAAAGTATCAAATAAAGTAGACGCAACATGGAAGGCAGTGGTTAGGGCAGTAAAACTGTTTCTCTTGGGTGTTTTTCTTCAAGGTAATATTGTCATTAAGTCAGTAATTTGCACTTTATAACCTTGTATTATGAAGGACTCAAATTTGTTTTCAATTATTCTTCTTAAGGGGATAAAAAATTTTGTATGCCCCGTCTTTGAATGTAACTGTGTACTGGAGGACTGTTTCATGGTTACATGTTAGCCTGTCTAAATAGGATCCATATTCAAGATTCATTGAAAAAAGTTCTATTATTCACAGATATCATTTTATGGTACTTTTGTTGATAGCTCATGGTCCAACCTTTATTGATGTCATTTAAATATGAGATGAGCACTTATTTTTTGGTTTCAAGCACAATTTGTTATTTTTTATTTCAGGTGGTTATTTCCATGGCATAAAATCATTGACCTATGGCGTTGACATCGAAAGGATACGCTGGCTCGGCATTCTACAGGTACAAATAAGTCCATTGAAATTGAGTCTACAGCTTCTCCGTTTGTTGATCCTTCTTGTGTCAATATTACTTGGGAAGAAAAAAATGGCTTCTTTACCGTTTGCTACATCACATTCATATTTGTGTTTTGGATTTTCACAAGACAAATAACATATCTAATTGAGAGCCATGTATAATTCCCAGTATAATTGAAGTATACAGGTAGCAGTATTTACATATGCATCAAATGTTCTGGTCATACATAGACCTATACACTATTAAACTTGTTTTTGTTGTCACTCAAGCCAGAGAATATCTATTGGATACATTGTTGCGGCTTTATGTGAGATCTGGCTTTCCTGTCGACCACAGAGGGAAGTAGGTTTCTTCAAGAATTATTTTTTCCATTGGTAAGATTTTAATATTCTTGACATTGCTTTACACCTATATCCTTTAGCAATAATCACTTGTAATGCTATAAGTTATCTAGACTATTATATAGAGATGATTACATGCGAACTTTATTTCTTTTCCGCCATTAACTTGCAAATAGCTATGCAGGTTTCAAACTAATATTTGCAAATTTAGAACACAGGTTGAAGTAAAAATTTAAGAAGCACCACGAAAAAAATGACGAAAATTCTGTAGTAGTGATAGAACATGTTCAAATGATTGTTAAATGGATGCAATCTGATGTTTGTTCTCTCTTGCAATGATATTCTTTTTTCTAATGAAGCTTTATTTTCCATGTTAAACTTGATGAAACTGAAGAATGAGCAATAGATTAATAGGTTGTATCGTTATAGTCAATGTTTATGATTCCTTACTCCTTTGATTGATAAAGAACCCGTGTTTTTCCAGGGTTGCTGCATTTTCACTAGCTGCAGTATATATGGGGTTATCATATGGTTTATACGTTCCAGATTGGCAATTTGAAGTACCCAGTTCAACTTCTTCTGTATTACCAACCAACAGTAGCAATGTTTACACGGTAAGACCGTGCTTAAAGCTTAGAACGAAACACAAAGGAACAATACACTCTGCCTATGTATGTGGGACTTGCTAGGATGCCTGTTCATACATTTTGATAACAGTTGAGTTGTATTTAAACTAATGTAATGTTGGAAAGGTTTTGAAAGGTATGTGAATACATCATCCCAGGATATCATAGTTAGATCAGATTTTCCCTTCCTGAACATATGACATATGGAAGTTGATAAAATAATATTCAACCATCAGCCAAGATATTTTTTGTCAGCATTGCTTATGCATGAAGCTATCGATGTGTTTTTTTTTTTTTTTTTGCTCAATTATTGATGTTATGAAATTCCGTACATTCTTTTACAGGTAAAATGTTCTGTAAGAGGTGATCTTGGACCTGCTTGTAATTCAGCTTATATGATTGATCGCTATTTTCTTGGAATTAATCACCTATACCCAAAACCTGTCTTTAGAAACCTGAAGGTATATTGAACTGATCATTTTCTTGTTGTCTCTCCATCAATGATCATCATGTTGATCCCTGATAAAAATTTCAATTGATAGGAATGTAATATGACAAACGGTCAAGTTTCTGAGGATTCACCTTCATGGTGTCATGCTCCTTTCGATCCAGAAGGTCTTTTAAGGTGGTCAATCAAACCTTGTATTTTGCTTTATTTTCTTGTTATTGGCCCTTCTGAATGCTATTGGGCACACATTCTTTCCTGATTAAGCTACAGTATGTAGTTGAGTGCTTTCACCTGCGGAATGGCTATGGTTCTTGATGTGAGTCAATTTTGTTCCATGGTGCATACTAAGCCAACTTAGTTTTAACTTTATCTCTCAAACAGTGTCTGCTCTACATGTTGAAAAACTGAGTGATGACTTGCATGTTCGCTTTATTCTAGAAGCCATGAATTAGGATAATTAAATCACTAAATTATAAAGGAGCAAGTGACTCTAGTATTCAATATTTTATTGAAGGCCTACCCAAAGGAATGATTCACTCATTTGATGAAGAGACTCAATTGATCTAAATCACTGAATCACTGAATTGAAATAAGTGGAAGTTTGCTAGGATGGATCAAGTCAAGATGTTATAATTTAACTACTTATTTTTTAATTTATTTGTTATATTATTTAATTAACAATATCGATAATGATAGTTTTCCACTGTATGCTATCATATATCCTTCTTGAAGCATATTGGATTAAATATATTCAATTTCTTTACTAGATCACATCGAATGTGGAAGTATCAAGACAATGTAACATAGAAACTAGGTTCTGCATAGATTAACAGTTTGTACATAATCAAAATCCTTTGTTTTTTACCAATGGTTGCACGGAGTAGCGGAATAGCTTCTTCCATTGTATTTCAATTATCACTTTTCAATTGCTAAAAGTATGTTAAAAATTTCGGAAACACACTGATTCAGAAGTACCTCATATATGCCATTCCATAGATGTTAGTGGAATAATTTAGAATGTTTTTTTGATATCAAACTTCTTTTATTGAATACTTTATAGTTTACACTAATCTTTGACCTAATGTCAAGCAACTTGGTTATTGAGTATATTTGGCTGCACATTCACAGTTCTTTGACAGCTGCAATAACCTGTATAATTGGACTTCAGTGCGGCCATGTTCTTGCTCACATACAGGTAACTTTATGCACATTATTAACTTTCTCAATTCCTTTTAGTTGTTTATCTTGAATCATACATACAGGTAATATATAGCTAACATCCAGGCAGATCTACGAAGTTCAAGTGAGGCATAATGAGTTAAAGCATCTCTTCTTTTTAGATATGCATTGGCACTTTCAATGCCTTTGATGGGGTGGCACAAATAATTTTGCCCTTGAAATACTTTGATGTATTCAAGAATAGTAAATATTTTTTCATAACTGTCAAGCACATTTATGTTATTCAAGTTATTTTCAGGACCATAAAGGGCGTATAAGAAACTGGTTGGCATTCTCAGCTTCACTTCTCCTCCTTGGATTGTTCCTTGCCATTGTTGGTACGATCTTCAATAGTAGTTAATTTTTTTACCTTGGAGAGGATTCAGAAAATTTTGGTTTTGAGGAAATAATAATACAAAGGAACAGTATCGTTCGGAACAAAACATTTGTTCTACATCCAGAAAGGCTTCTGCCCATCTAAAATTTGTCTGTTTAATATCTCCCTACTGTTCCTTCCCTCCTTCCCCTCTATTTTTTTCTTAAGCTTTTCTCGGTATACAAAAATGTGATAATGGAGCTTCCCACTTTTCACAATGCTGAATCTAAACTCCTATGTCTTTGTTGTGCAGACATACCTGTAAATAAATCTCTCTACACACTTAGTTACATGTTGATTACTTCTGCTTCAGCCGGAATCACATTTTGTGCTACGTACTTATTGGTGAGTTTTAAGTGCCAGTTCCCATTATATGTAGATTTATAATAAGTCTTTTTTTGTACTATGCTAAAATATTAGTGGCTTCTCCGATTTTCCGAATTGAGACGCTAAAGGTGCAAAACGAACACATTGTTTAAGTTCTTTGCATTTTGAATCAGGTGTTAAGGGAAAAAAATAGAACCATAGAAGTAGAAAAAAAATAGAAACAGAAAATAGAGAACAGAAAATAATAACAGAAATTATAAAAATGCATAAATGTGGCATGCTCGAAATGAAATGTTAAGGTTTGACAAGGAATACAGTTTGGTTGCTCTTTTAAAGAGCCAAATGAAATAAACGAGAATTGAAACAGTGAAAAAATCTCTTTTTTTTTTTTTTTGGGAAAATCAAAGGGAAAGTGTTAGGATTTTGTGGACTTTATAATATGGATGTAACACATTACTGATATTTGGGCACGTAAGATGTATGTGCATTGTCGGTTTTGGATCGTGTATTTATCATTATAATTATGTTAAAAGGCCCAATTGAAGTGATCTAATTAATTTAATAGGGTCATGTCATTTTATAAAAAGAAGTGTGGGTCAATTTAAAATAGGTGTAGAAACTCAGGGTATAAAACTAATTTATGATGGGCTTAATTAGTAATTTTATACCAACTCAGTCTTTATAAATAGGGGTTATGGTCCCTGGTTGAGCGTAATTTTTAGAAAAACACATATTTCTTAGACTCAGAGAAAACCCTATCTTTTCCTGAGCCTTCAGAAAATTACGAATCAACTAGAAGATCAGATACCCAGATTCAATAATGTGCTGTGATCATGGAACCAAGTACGCTTCCGTTATTACAGATTTAATCAATAATTTTTGCATAAGAACTAGATCCTGATTTATTAGATTTAATTCCTAAAGAAAGACCTCCAATTTTTCTTACCTCTGAAATACAACTTCAGTCCCCTCAAACCAAATGTACTATTTGTTCCTGCAATTGTATGTGTTAGCAAATAATTCTTGAATTGGTATGGCATTAGTATTATACTCTTTCTAATTATTTGACATTTTCCTTCTTTTTCTGCAATGTTATAGGTAGATGTACATGGCTTTAGATGGCTAACATCACCATTGGAGTGGATGGGAAAGCATTCTTTGAGCATTTTTGTTCTGATAACTTCTAACATAGCTATCATTGCAATTCAAGGATTCTACTGGCGCAAGCCAGAAAACAACATAGTGAGTGTATAATATTCTCGTATCTGTTTCTGAATTTGCTACTATAATGGAAACTGAAAGACACTCAAGATCATATTTCTCTCGCTACCTTTCTTGTTTCTCAGATTCACTGGATCGTTGCATGCTTCATGAACAGATGACCATTGTCCGTGGTTGATTTGATGAGTACGTAGAAGCTTGGCCCTATCTACAAAATAAATCTTTTTTTTCTGCAAAAGTTTCATTATAAGTTAGTGATCTTAAGTTTTGTAGTTTCAAGCGCCACAGCTGACGGTGGGAAAGAGCTATCGTATGACTCGTGAGCATGAGTTCATTGGAATATCACTTCCCAGGGCCATTGCACAGTTCAGATCAGCTAAGTACAGGGCCATGGAGAACTAATTCTATTGCTCAGTATTTGTCTTGAATGATGCTTTGAAGGCTTGCGTTTGATGATACTTTAGGGTCCTCAAGGAAATAATGTAGGTTTACTCAAATTTTAACTATGGAATGCATCCAAATCCATCAATTCAGTGCTTGAACAATTTGATAATATTGCGAGATTCCTATTTCTTTCTGTTTAGGGGTTTTACAGATCTAAAATATAATCTAGCCCGAAATCCCATCTGTTGTACATTAAGAACAAACATTGAAGCAGTTCAATAGAGATTAAAAAAAAAAAAATTAGATCCTTACAGTGTACTTGCCCTCCTTGAAGTCTATATTACTTGGTAAGTTTGATGGTTATCATTATATCTAGTTACATCTTTCTTTGCGGCATAGTTTTTCATTTTATCTAATTCCTGAATTGGATTTTTCTTTGTTATTATTTGAAAAGTTGAGGGCAAAAGAGTTAAAATTTTTCTGATTAGTTCTTTTGGTGAAGTGGAGGGCAAAAGATCTGTTTTCCTTGAACTAATTCTTCATTAAGCATGCATATTACTGGATTCAACTTCTCTGTTTTGTGACTTAGTCTTCATCGTGCAAGAAACAAGTTGACAAGAAATATACACAAAAGAGACTAGAATGAAAACTTGCACATACAATCGTGTCATCGTGCAAAAACATTAACCACAACAGCACAAAGCAGCTCTTATATTCATGAATTTTCAAATCTAGTTATTGCAACATCATAAATGCAAATGTTTGCTAACATTACTGTTCATAGTTTATCAACATGGTATGATAAGTGAAATCTTATTTTAGCCCTCCGGTAAAACCTGAACTGCCAGTCTCCTTTAGTAGAGCAGCCTTTCAACCCTTTCATAGTTTTGAAACAGGTAGACCTGCCATAAAATACAAGATAATAAGTTCAGGAGATGCCTCAATTATGTAAAGAAACCAGAGAAAGCATTCGCAATGTAAATATTACCTATGGCTTTTGCATTCACAATACTCGGACTTGCGGCTGGAGGAGGAGCATTCTCATTCAAGAATGGCTCAACTTGGTTTGGATTGCCCCATACTGGGTACCCTTTAATTTTTCCCTGCAATACAATTACATAAAATATGATTTAGATTATTGGAATGAAGCGTTTGTGCAAAGTATCTAGTTTTGAACTTAATAACATACCAGGACATTTAGAGCTGCTAACGTTGCCATTCCTTCACGAGTCCACTACAAAAGCAGCATTTAGCCAATCAGCCATGAAAATGAAAGATTTTTCGACTACAACTATTTTCTTCAGTGATCATATCTAAATTACCTTGGAAGCAGAAGCAATGTGAGGTACAACGATAGCGTTTTTCATTTCAGCAAGCCCAGGCTTCATATAAGGTTCATCCTGATGCAAAGAGGTCAAACTGTTAGGAATAAGCCGAAGCCATGATTATAAGTTCCATGAAAGCTAGTTCAGTTTTACCTCAAAGACGTCAAGACCAACTCGGAACATAAGGTTCTGTCTCAAATGTTCGACAAGTGCTATCTCATCAACTACTGGACCCCTACTACAGTTTATAAGGATTGCTTCCTAGAAATGTGAATTGAAATAACCCAATCAGTAAACTTTTGCTTTGTACGTAAGTCGGTAGAGATAGAAATGATATTCTTTCAAAGTTACCTTCTTCATAGCTGCAAGCCTCTCTTTGTTGATCAAATGATAAGTTGTCTTATCCAAGACTGGGTGAAGA
Organism: Euphorbia tirucalli; assembly: GCA_039660915.1. NCBI lineage: Eukaryota > Viridiplantae > Streptophyta > Magnoliopsida > Malpighiales > Euphorbiaceae > Euphorbia > Euphorbia tirucalli. The sequence continues at coordinate 24,610,230 of CM077639.1, forward strand.
CTTATCTACAAACAAAATCAATTCCCAATACGCAGTTTTCTAGTCAGAAATTCTTCTTTACGAAACTTGTTGAGAGACGTATACTATTTCCTTCCTAGTAAGAGTCTCACCACATCTGCCTGTTGGAGCACCTCATCCATGCTGGATGCTCTTCTCCAAGTAACTGGCTGTTCCCCGTTAGCTTTTAAGAATGCACCATAAGCTGCAATTAAACATGTAAAGATCATTATAAACAGAAAATTAGAGTGAGGAAGCAAATCCATTTCAAAGATTAGATTGTATGCAGCATGCCTGTCACAAACTTCTCAAGGCGCGTGGCTTGGTAAAGATCATAATAAATGAGATTCATTTTGAACCCTTCAACCTGTCCATCATATGAAAAGAGAAAAAAAAAAGGGGGGAATTTTAATTATTTGACAATGAAAGTTCAGTGAAATTTGGTTAAATCAAAATTATTACCATCATTCTTGCATAAGCAGATCCAATACGACCGGCTCCAATGACACCAACAGTCTGTCCTTTCAGCAAGTTCCCCACAAACCTACCACGTCATCAAAGCCAAATAATGAAATAACATTAATGGAAAGTCGTATACATGTTTCGATATAAATCAGTGTCAGACATACAGATGAGGAAGCCATCCATCATATAAGCCTGCCCTCATAAACTCATCTGCTTCAACAATTCTTCTAGCTGCTGCTAAAGAAAGAGAAGCTGCCAACTCTGCAGTTGTTTCTGTAAGGACTCCCTGCATAAATATTAACGTATCCTTCATTTTTGCTTTATACAAGAATCCTAAATCTGTGCAAAGCATATGCCCTATTATGCAGATATAGACAGACAAAAAGACTCAAACTTGTTCATACAATCAACTAGATAGGAATTGGTGTTAATTATGAGTTTGAATGACAACGAGATAAAAATTATATGCAAGAAAAATAAATCAAGAACATAAAGCGATAATTTATTAGTAATTGCAACAAGTTGATACAATACAAAGGAAATCACATCCTTCAATTCCCAAAATTCCAAATTTGATTACATCCAAAGCTCACACATAGGCGTAGTCCTTGGGACCAAAAGCACAAATAAATAAGGTGATGATACTTGCTTATATAGACTTAGGAATACCAGACCAATAGAATCATAGACATTTGTTAACAGATTAAAACTCGCAAGCTATAAAGAATTTGAAAATTAAAAAAGACAAAAAAAAAAAAAAAAGAAGTGTAACTTACTGGAGTGTTACCAACAGCAACACCATACTTATTAGCAGCATTAACATCAACATTGTTGTACCCAACAGCCATGTTACTAAAAGCCTTCCCTCCAGCCCTGCTCAATGCTGCAAACAATGTCTCCCCCCAATCTTCTGTCAACTGAACCCATAACCCAACAATCTTTGACTTGAAAAAACCAAATTTCACAAACATATACTAAATTAATTAATTGATTACCTGGCCAATCACTCCATCACACTTATCCCCAATTAGAGCAATAATATCCTCCACAGACAGAATTGTTTTCTTCATTGTGCATATCTAAGCATCAAAATGAACCACAAAAATAATCATCAGATTCAAATTTTCAATTCAATTAAAAACAAGGAAAGAATTATAATGCCAGTGTACCTCTACTCTGCAATCCTGCTCGATCAAGAGATTGATCCAGCGAGTTCCAGGCATGGATTTGGTGCTAACCACTCTGTATTTGCCATTTGGGTTATAAACTTCAATTGATACTGGTTTTGCCATTGCTGCTCAAACAAAAAACTGCCAGTGTACTCTCCTTTTTAAATTTCCGGTAACTTTGGTTACAGATTGAAGTAGAGATAGTCTGCGAGTGGACACAGTGTATCCACTTGCCTTGTGCCAATCAGATTAGTTCGTAGCAATCACGTATTGACTTTGACCAGTACTGGTTGGTTTTGATATAGGGTGTAGGTTTATGTGATGGATGGGGTGAGCAGTGGATGCATTTCGTATAGATAGAGTAGGAGCGTGTGGTTGTGTTCGATGTTAAGAGTAAGGATTAGGGATTTTGGGCCTTACATTTGGAATAAGATAATGATGACGTGGCTTTCTCATTCTACTGACAAGTGTAATGACTTCCATCTCTTTTGTCAAATTACAGAACTAACCCTATTTTAATGGAGGGTCACATATGCCCTGAAATTTTGTATTTACACTCCTACTTGACAAAAATAATTTTGTGTGAACAAAATTAGTAAAGATTAGTTCTATGTCAATAAATTCACCATAATCATATTAAAGAAAAAACTAACATGATTAGTGAACCAAAAATCATACTTGTCTACTTATCACCACGTCAATAAAAAAAATTAAAATACAATTGTGAGAAACATGTAGCAATTAAAGCAAAACTAAATAATGTAAGTTTGTATATACATATTTTTTTATGAACTTAAACTACTACTTGATTGGAATGAATATGTAAACAATTGTACTAAAATTTGACCAAATATTGAACCAACAAGTTTGTACTTTATGGTTTAATAGATTCAACCGTAGTTTTAGTTTTTTTAGAGAAAAGTACAAAAAAAAAAAAATTATGGTTTGCGGTTTTGCAAATATAGGTCTATATTTTAAAAGTTGACAAAAAGAGATATGTGATTTTCTTTATTAGTAAACAGATACATGGTTAACAAACAAAATTCTCCATCCAATACATACTTTAAAAACTGTCTAATCTTCAGAATTTTTAGCTAAAATTTTACACTTTGGTCAATATGAATATAATAGACATTGGGAATGAAGCTCTGAAATTTTCGGAAAATATAATCTTTTTAATTAAATAATAGAAAAAAGTAGAAAAATCACAATAAAATTAGAAAAATGGTTTAAATGTCTAAATTTTGGTGGAAATTTTTTAAATAATACGGATAAACTATTCAGATATTAAGACTCTGTTTGTTTTTTGAAAAATAATTTTTCTTATAATGGAAAATATTTTCAAAAGAAAATAAATATTTTTGTTTGTTTGGCATGTAATATGAAAATCTAAAAAATAAATATATGGTCATAAAATAATTATGGTAAATAAAGACAAATTAATGTCGATTTGTATTCTCTCTTTTAAAAACAATTTCCATCTATGAGAAATTGTTTTTCCTTCTTTTTCAAAAATTTTCTTTTGATTAGAAAATTTTTGCATTTGATTTCTGTTCCTTTTACGTCACAAATACTGAAAAGTAAAGAAAATATTTTTAGTGAAACAAACGTAGCATAAGTGGCAAAAATTATTGAGTTAACACATGAATTCGGTTAACAGTGTGAACATAAATGTTTTTGACCGATCTCCATGCAAATCTGAATGTTTTCTTCCATTGATTCTCCTAATTATTTGCTCTTTAGAAATTTTCATCAAGATTTGAATTTTTGTATTATTTAATTAAAAAAAAATACATGCGCTTCTTGCAAATTTTAGAACTTTATTTCCAAAGTCCATTATATTCATATTAACCAACATGCAAAATTTCAGCTCAAAATTCAGATGAGACAATTTTAGAGGTTGTGATGGATGGATGCCAAATGGTACAACCACAAACCTGATTTTGACAACTTTTAAACACGAACCTGGAGTTGCAAATCCAACAAAATACATGTATTTTTTTTTTTTTGTACTTGTCCCCTTTTTTAATACTTAATATAATTCTATAAATGTCACTATATCAAAATACATATATAGAAAATTTCATTCAGGAAGCATCAATATAAATAAGCAAATATGTGTGATAAATATCCTTATAATAAGTCATAAATATCCTAAATATGCATCAAATATTCTATAAATTCATCAAATAGTCTTTAATAATTTATTTTCCGTTTAATATATTATATATTTTTTTTAATTTTTAATTATCTAACAATTAAATAATTTACTGTCCATGTATTATATATTTAAGGATTCTTTTCTCAGTATAAACAAAATGAAAATTTTATTAGAAATAAAAAATGAAAAAGATTTGTTCGGCTATGTTTATATGGGCTTGGCCTAGTTACCATGTCTCACGGACCCAATTAGAAAACTTACCCTAGCTAGGTGTAAAAAAAGGAAATTACCAAAAATACTCCATTTTTTATCTTTTTTTTATGCCTACGCTTTGGCATTCTTTAAAATAGACTCAATTGATTGTAAATTTTGTTTTTACTCACTGCCTTTCCCTCATGTGATTCTTTCTACTATTTTATATTTTTAACCTTAATTTTGTAATTTATCTCTTAATACGTTAAATTTTTTTGCCACGTCACTTTAGAATGTTTTTATCATCTTTTTTTTTCTCTTCAAAACGAGATCTAAATCTATATATTTTTTCAGATTTTTTTTCCTATTTTCGTAAATGTATCAGAATTGTATAAAAAAATGTATCATAAATTTATAGAAAAATATATCAGAATTGTATCAAAAATGATTTTATTTGTACTGAGGAATTAAACTAGTTTTTTTTTTTTTTTTTTTTTTTTTTGCTGTGAAGGCTAAATAAAAGCTAACCATAGAAAAAAAAAATATAGAATAAAGTATATTGTATTAATGTCTATTTGTTGATATTTTCTGATACATGATACAATTTTAATACATTTATGATATAATTCTGATACATTTATGATACAATTTTGATACTTCGCGTATTGTGTTTTATATATTAATTCCATAATTTTTATCTTTAGTGAGGAATCACCAATGTTATCATAACCGTACCGGACATTAAACCGGTGAAGCTACTGGGACGTGGTTTAACCGGTTCAATCGGTGGTTATACCGGATTATTGATTTTTTTGAAAAAAATATTATTTAAATAATAAATAAGCTTATAAATTTATCAAACATAAATTTTAAATGTTAAATATTCAAAATAACTTCACAAAATATTTTAAAACTTAATTAAATACAAGCCTTAAATAATAAAAATAAACTAGTAATAGCAAGGGCAAAAACAGAGACTAGCAATAGCAAGGGCAATACTAAAGAAATCAAAGGTACTACTACTAGATTACGCAAGCAGTGCACTGGATTTGGAATAAGAAATTAACTTACAAAATGGTAGGATTCAATAAAACATAATGAACTAATATTGTACTATGCAAAATTCATAAATTCAAATTCAATTCATGTATGTTTTTCAAGATTAAGGACGAAAAGTGTCATTTTGACTTTAATATTTTCTGATATAAGCAAATAATTTCATGAAAATATTTTCTTTATGATACCTTTTTATTTAATTGATATATTAAAAATTTAAGTAAAACCCATCAGTAAAGTCAGGATGGCCCAGTGGTATAAGATGTCAGACTCAAGTGAGAGGGTATGGGTTCAAATCCTACTTTCAGCATTTTCTTAATTTCAACTTAGAATTGGTCAAGAAAACGGTTTTTAACCGGTTCGCCGGTTCACTAGTTTTTCGCGGTTCGAACCGGTCAACTCTGGTTTTCTGCTAAACCGTTGAATTTAATTAAACCGACCGGACCAATGGCCGGTTCGCCATAAATCCAGTCGAACTGGCCGGTCCAGTCCGGTTTTCATAACATTGGGAATCATCTAAAATGATTGTTTTATTGTTATTGAAGCTAAATAAAAACTAACTATAGAAAAAAAATACAGAATAAAGTATATAGAACCAATGTCTTCTTGTTGATACATTTCTGATACTTTTTTTTTATATATATTTATGATAAATTTTTAATACATTTCTGATACAATTCTGAAACATTTTTGATACATTTTATTGTATTAAAACTGCAAAAATAGTTATGTTTGATACATTTCTGATATATTTTTGATATTTTTAATATCAGAAATATATCAAAAATACATTTTTTTTATACATTTCTGATACAATTCTAATACACTTTTGATACATCTTATTATATTCAAACTGCAGAAATAGTTATATTTGATATATTTCTGATACATTTCTAATACTTTTAATATCATAAATGTATCAAAAATGTATCAGAAAAGCATAAAAAATGTATCTTTGATACATTTCTGACAATCGAAAAAAAAATCAGAAAAAATATATACATATGGATCTCATTTTGAAAATAAAAAAGAAACGAAAAGAACTTGCTAAAGCGGAATGTCGAAAAAATAAATTGTTTGAAAGATAAATGAAAAAACTATGTTTAAATTATAAAATATGAGAGAAAATAAGAGGGATTCGTATGATATAAGGAGGGAATTTTTGAGATTTTTGATTTTTTTTTTTAACTAAAAGTTCGTCTTTTTAACAATGGTAAATGAGAGTATTTTAAGAATTAGTCAAAGTTTTGCAGGTATTTTAGAGAAAAATTTCTTTTTTATGTATTTTTGAAAGAATTGTTGAAAATTAGGGTATTTATCTATTGTATGTAACAGTAAAAAAAAATTGATTAAGAAAATCACTAACATATAGTGATGTATTGATATTAGAGCATGTCCAACAGTACTCTATTTTATCGTTGGATCCCATTTTTTGCAGTAGATTGACACTCCAATTGACTACAAAAAGGATACTGCAAAATATGCAGTACCCTATATTTGGGGTACCGCATATTTTGCGGTAATTAATAAAATAATACTTTTTTTAATATATAATTAAATTATATATTATATTATATATTTAAATGTTAAATTAATTATATTGTATTTATTATGTTTGTTTGTAATATTTTTTATTATATAGCTTTAATATATTAATATTAGAATTATGACAATAATTTTATTTTTACGTAATACACATTTAAATTTTAAGTACACTATTATTTATTTAGTTTATATGTATGGTCGGTTGTCGAATCCACCAAAGATAAATTTATAAGTCTCACTTAATCCTTAAATTCTTGAATTTGCAGTAGGTAAGTTGAGGTCGTACCCAAAAGAGTTAAAACTTGAATAAATATTGATTGAATTGATACTAAAATATAATTTAAAGAAGTAACAATTGTTTGAACATTAAATTAAAACTGAATTTAATATAAAAATAGAGTAAACAATTTATGTGAAATTTCATCTAGGCAGTCCTTCGGCTTGGAATAATGTAATTGATCATTGATTGAGAAAAATAATTTAATTCCTCCAGATTAGTTATAACCCTTAACTTAGTGCATCCGGATCAACTTTTTCTAATGTGGAATCTGTCTAGCACGGCTCAAACACTTCCCTATTCGTCAAACAACCCTTCCTTAGTGGCTAAGATTTAATTTTCCGAAAGCATTAAATTCTAGAAAAGCCTAATCTAAACCAACCAATTCTTAGTGATATTAATTTAAGTTTAAATTCTTATTCCTTTTATTGTTCTAGAATCAATGAATCGAATGATTACCAATTCTATTCACTGATAACAATTCATAAATTTGTAATCTAAACAATTGGCGAAGAAATTTAAAACACAAAATAACAAAAGGGAGAGATCTCCCTTGAAGCAAGAATAAGAATATGGAGAATTAAATTGAAAGATTAAAGTTTAGAACAATCTCACAATTAATTATATCCAAGCCTTGAACCCCCTAGATGAAAGAAGAAAATTAGTTGTTCATTGATAGAGATAAAACTCTTAAGAAAAGAAAAAATTTGTATTTTGATGTTTTTTTTCTCTATCCCTCAAAACTAACATTTCTCCCCTATTTATCCAACCCTAAAGACCACAAAAATTCAAGACTTTCCCAAAACAGCCTCTTTAATCCACGTCCAAGCTCTCTAAATTAGGACCTTAGTCTGCTTCAATTCTTGCTGGCCCATAATTTGAAAAATTCCTGAACAGCCCTTGACGGAAGAAATTTAGCCTTGGACAAAGTTAAAATTAGAAAATTGCACTTCAGCTCCAGTCTCAATAAAACCTTGCCCAAATCAGCTTTTAAAGCCCAAATCTTTAATTAAGCTTCTGCAAATATAAAGACACACACAACAGTAGAAAGCCCAAAGAATATGCCAAAATATAGCCATTTAAGCACCTAAAACTAAGCCAAAATATTCAAAATATAACATATAACAATGTAATCTTTAAAATTTAAAATTAGAAATTATATTATGAAATAAATAGCTAATAAATTGACATAACAATAATTTAAAATTGCTTTACAAAAACTACTAAATGAAAAAACATTGTAAACACTACAAAATAAAAACATTACAAACAATATACAAAGACATTTTTAAATCAACTTACTAAAACAAATTTTAAAAAACACAAAAAAGGACTTAGATTTTAAATAATAACGATAAAAACATAATTAATAAGGTGAAAAATCATCACTTCCACCAAAATTGTTGAAATAAATGAAATATCCATTTGAGACGATGCAAGTGGATTTGTGATTGGTTACTTTGTTCTGCCAATCTCCTAGTATAAATTTTGCCTTTTGTTTGCAAAGATGATTACGTAAAATTAGGTCCAGAATTGAATTTGGATCTTTGAATAATATTCAATCTTCCTCTAATTTTAATTTGTGTATCCGTATTTCCATTCTCTTCCTCTACATTTTTGTTAAACTCTGCATCATTTTTAAATAGCTTTTCATTTTCTTTTTTCACACTCTTTCTAATTTCATTGGCTTGTGATTCATGTGCCCTTTTAAGTTTTGCTTTATTAATCCCGATAGGTCGTTCAGATGAGTTTACACCAGAAGATTCATTATTTAAATTTAAAGAAAAAGATGACAAAACAAGAGGGATTTTGGTGTTGGAACTTTAGGAGTTGGATTTTCAAAGTCAGATAAAATATAGGCTATAGACTGCTTCTTCTTACCCTTGTTTCTTGGAATAATGACATTGTCATTAAATTTTTCAAAATCTTTTAACATCTCCAACACATGATCAAACTTGAAGCTTTTTTAACTCATTTCTTAAGCGAATAATTCTTTTGCACGATTTAGCTACAATAAGGTTAAAAGAAAATTAGTAAAGTTATAATTATGGTACTACAATTTTCATGGAACTAATATAAATGCTGAAAATATCACGGTCTGATGCCCTACTTTGATTGAGAAGTTTTACTTGTTTAACACAACCTCTGAGCTTCTTAACTTCTGTCATAAATTCCTTGAAGTGATCTCAATGTACGAGGCATACACCTAGTGCACCTTTCCTTGAATAAATATATTATGCGTGACCCATATACATTCATGGTTTGGTTTGTACCAACAATAGGATCTTGTGATACTTCCATATAAGCCCCACATAAGATCTTATCTTCCTCCATAGAGTACCCAACTTGTCAAACAGACATTTTGATAACAAATTTGCAATAACAAGTTTATGTGAATGCAAAGGAGAAGAATGATGTGGATGTGTGTAGAGTGGAGTAAAACTACATGTTATTTATAAAGGAGTTTGAATACCATCCATTTTTTCTCTGCATGCATTCCTAGCCAATAAATCACTTTGACCATATCCAGACCGTTAAAACCCCACCAATCTCTGCATGTATTGTCACCATCAATCTGCAAGAGCCAATACCATCCATTCTTTCTCTACATGCATTCTGAACCATTATATCTCCTGGAATGCATTTAGACCGTTTAAACCCCACCAATCTCTGCATGTATTGTCACCTTAAATCTACAAGAGCTAATACCATCTATTCTTTCTTTGCATGCATTCCCAGCCATTAGACCTCTTTGAATGCATATGGACCATTCAAGCCCCACCAATCTCTGCATGTATTGTCACCATCAATCTGTAAGAGCCAATACCATCCATTCTTTTTCTGCATGCATTCCCAACCATTAGATCTTTTTGAATGCATTTCGACCGTTCAAACCACACTAATATCTGCATGTATTGTCACTATCAATCTGTAAGAGCCAATAACATCCAGATCTTTTCTACATGCATTCTTAGCCATTGGATCACTTTGACTGCATCTAGACCATTAAATCATCTCCCATCTCTTTTTCATATCCACCTATATACATGATGGAATAAAGCTAAGTTGTGCACAATCTTTGTTAAGTATAATCTTTCTCATAGTCTTCTTGAAATAATTTCTCTTTGTTTCCTTACAATGTCTTACAATTATGAGGGTGATGATTTTTCAAGTGATTCAGCATTGGATGATCACAATGATCTAATGATCGCTGCTACCAGTCAAGTGATGCTTAATAATAACAGACTACTGGAACATTTCTTAGATGTTGAGAGTAGTCAGTCAAAGCGCAAAGGATCCACACCAGGCCATAAGGTCATCTATCACAGTCGTAAGGAAACTGATCAACAAAGTCTTAGAAATTATTTTGTGGATAACCAACTATATAATGAGACATATTTTCATAACCGGTATCATATGTCTTGTGATCTATTCTTCCACATAATTGAAAAAGTGAAGAATCATTATGTGTACTTCCAACAACGAAGCGATGCCACAGGCAGACTTGGCCTTTCTACAATACAAAAAACAATTGTTGTGTTCCGAATAATGGCATATGGTTTAGGGAAGAGAAAAGGTCGGTTCAGTCCAAAAACCAAACCAAACCTGATAGTGAAAATATTTAAGACCGAAAATCGAACCTAATTGAATTCGGTTTGGTTTGAACTGAACCGAAATATTTATGTTTGATTCGATTCAAGCAAAAACCGAATTTTGATAAAAGCATATGTACCAACAACTAAGGGAGAGCAAAGGTTGGTTCGGTCCAAGATCCAAACCAAACCTAGAACCTAATACTGAAAATATTTAGGACTAAAAATCAAACCTAATTGAGTTTGGTTTGGTTCAAACCAAATCGAAATATTTAGATTAGATTCGGTTCGAGGAAAACCAAATTTTGATAAAAGCATATGTACCAACATTAATTTTGATGTCTACCTTAATTATTTTATTATTACTTTCACTAGTCTAATAAAGTAAAAATTAAATAATGTTATTTTGTTCAAAATTCATTAATGATCCAACAACTGGAGTTAACCTAATCCTTGGGGGTGGCTGCCACCGCTTATAGCTAGCCGAGTAGATTCTGAATCACGTTGGCATTCGTTTGTCCCATAACTTCCATCACCCTACTAAGAGTGAATATTGAGTTCCTCTAACAATGTTGGTGATAGTAGATGGTGTAGCAATAGTTAAGATAGCAAAATCAGTCGATGAGGTAGAGGAGAAAGTGGCCATTGGCATGATGCATTCTTGAGTTCATGAAGTTGACATGTCCACGCTCAGCACACCATTGATGTTGTTGGAATGAACCTACCCTCGATTTGATGCTCAAAACTTCTTGAAAGCCAGGTTTGATGCTAGATCATACCAACATCTTGAAAATATTTGGTAGCCACATCAGCTTGTGTTCTTATTATATACGGTTAGGTCTGCTCATGACATTGTTAATATGAATATAAGTTAACATTAATGTTTTTCTATATAAAGATGAAAAATTTTGCGTATGATACAAAATAATAATAAAAAAAAAAGTTTCACGTAAAAATATTTTTTTTTTACAAAACTTATTTAGTGCTAGTCATATTTTACATGAACCAATGCTTAATTTTCATAATATTATTACTTTGTAGAAAAACCATTAACTTCATAAAAAAATTAACTAAAATTGCAAAAATTCTTTAGTTTAATTTTATTACGTAAAACCAGTAAAATTTTACTTCTAACATTTCAACTAATTAATGAGGGTTATTAAAACTAAATTCACCACTTGGTAAAAAAATGAATTTAGTATAAATTATACCATTGTTTTTAATATAAGTTATGAAACAGTAATTACTTCACAAAAAATAAAATCTTAAATTCACAAAAATAAGATAATTCGTTAATATTTCTATATAAAACATTATGTTTATTATTGAAAACTGTGAAAAAGATATTTATTTGATTTTATTTGGTAAGGTGAACATAATTTTATTGCCAAATTCAGATACAAATTATAAAGTCGACTAAATTTATAATTAAAATTGACATTAATTAAATTATTTTTAGTAATACTTTTATAGAAATAATTAATTTATGAGAAAGTATATAATGTTACGAAAATTTGAAAAGGTTTTTGTATTTTTTGTAATTAGTTTAAGTTTTTGTGAATGATAAACTTAAAAAATATATAATGTGGTTTCATCTATTTGTAAAAAGAGGACGATGTTTTTTTTGTGCAAAAAGGGTTTGTTTCTTTATAAAAATTTTTTTGACTAAATAATAAAAAATGACGAGATAGCAAGCGGTGTTTTGGTCCAAAATTATTTTAATTTATTTTATAATAATTATAGCATATTACAAAAGAAACCTATTGTTAGATATCCTGAGATTAATTATAAGTATAAGAAAATTTACTTTTCAATTTAATTAGGTAATTCCCATAGAAGGAAGAATTTTTGTCTAAAATTTTAAAAGGGAAATTGTTAAAAATACCCCTGTTTTAAGTTTTGTTTTGGAACTCTATTTTTTCAAAATAATTTTTCTAACTTTTTTTTGTTTCATAATTATTGAATTGTGTTTTTTTTTTCTTAATTAATATCTTTTATATATTTTTCTTTGCAAAAATCCCTTTTAAACTTTTCAAATTTACTCAAATACGTAAATCTACTTTGTCTACATTTTTCTCTCCTCTTTTCATAATTTTAATCTAATTTTGTATCTATCTCTTAAGCAGTTTATTTTTTTGTCATTCGACTTTAGAAAGTTTTCTTTTTTTTTTTTTTTTTCTCTTCGAAACAAGATCTATATGTATATATTTTTCCGATATTTTTTTTTCACTGAGGTATGACTAATCATACATTTGTATCTTAAGGTATAACTAATGTATAATAGTGTATCTTAAGGTATAACTAAGGTATAATCAGCCAAAGACATAAACAGGTTGTCCAGTGAACTAATTGCGGTGTTGTTAAGTTTCTCGCCTCTGCTAAAGAAATACAAAATATATGTATCAAATGATAGAAAAATAGAATTGACAATGAACTATACACAGAAAGCAATTATATTTACTGCAGGTTTATATGAATTATTATTCTTAATGTTAATTCAGTTCATGAGCAAGTGCTATTTCATTTTACATTTTCTAATTAATGGAAGTGCAACGAGATTTCCTTTGGATGGGACACTGTCATTCATATCAACCAATTACCTGGATTGAGACCCAATATATATATTGATAACACCATGCTTTGATGCGAACAACAATAGTAACAGGATTTTTGCAGCACTGGTCCATATTAATGGTACACAAGTAGAAGAAGTTTCATAAATGAATGAGCTATATTAGTTAAAAAAGAGAAAAGACAATGGAAACTAAATATATGCAATACGCATCAGAATTTTTAAGCAAATTGGGAAGCTAATATATGATGCTATGCTTTATTAATGAGTCTTCATTCATGATCAAAATTCATCTGTAGAACATATAACGAGCTATATTAATCCTCTGAACAATGGCTAAAGCTAACATGTTTTGTAAGTCGCAATTACATTCTTATACATTGTTTATACACTTATTTTATACTGTTTATACATTGTTATACATTGTTATATATTGTTACACACTGTTATACACTATTTATACAATGTTAGACACTGTTTATACACTTATTATACTTTGTTATACACTCTTTATACACTATTTATAAACTTCTTATACATTGTTATACACTGTTGATACACTTCTTATACATTGTTACACACTGTTATACATTTCTTATACATTGTTATACACTGTTTATACACTTCTTATACATTGTTATACACTTCTTATACATTGTTTATACGCTGTTATACATTGTTATACACTGTTATATATTGTTTTACACTTATACAATGTTATATTTTTATACACTTATTATACATTGTTATACACTATTGATACACTTCTTATACATTGTTATACACTGTTATACATTTCTTATACATTGTTATACATTGTTTATACACTTCTTATACATTGTTATACACTGTTTGTACACTTCTTATACATTGTTTATACGCTGTTATACATTGTTATACACTGTTATACATTGTTATACACTTATACAATGTTATATTTTTATACACTTATTATACATTGTTATACACTCTTTACACACTGCTCATATATTGTTATACAATTATTATATATTGTTATACACTCTTTATATACTGGTTATACATTGTTATACACTATTTATACACTGGTTATACATTGTTATACACTGTTTATATATTTCTTATACACTGCTTATACATTGTTATACACTGTTTATACACTTCTTATACATTGTTAAACACTTATCATACATTGTTATACACTGTTTATACACTTCTTATAAATTATTATACACCGGTATACACTTCTTATACATTGTTATACATTGTTTATACATTTCTTATACACTGTTATACATTGTTATACACTTCTTATACACTATTATACACTACTTATACACTGTTATACATTGGTTATACACTGTTATGCTTAAACAATGCATAAAATAAGGTACAAACAACATATAAACAAGGTCTAACAGTTCCACAAAGGTATAAAGAATGTATAACTAAAGTATAATTAATGTATCACAAGGTATAACTAACGTATAATATTTATAAAAGTTATAAATACACTGCTTATACACTATTATACATTGCATATACACTGTTATACATGACTTATACACTATAATGCTTAAACAATGTATGAATAAGGTACAATCAATGTATCACAAGGTATAATTAATGTATCAGAAGGTATAACTAAGGTATAATCAGTGCATCAGAAGGTATAACTATGGTATTCAACGTATCAAAAGGTATACTAAGAGTATCAAAGGTATAATTAAAGTATAACTAAGGTATAACAGTTGTACAAATATATAAGTAAGGTATAACAAGAGTACCAAAGGTATAACAATGATTATACCTTAATTATACCTTAGTTATATCTTAAGATACACTATTACAGTGATTATACCTTAGTTATACCTTAAGTATGTCTTAAGATACACTATTATAGTGATTATACCTTAGTTATACCTTAATTATACCCCAAGACACTATTACAATGATTATACATTCTAACAGTTTTTTTATTGTTGTTATATATGTTTTCATTGTCACATACGTTGTTTATACATTTTTTCTACTATATATTATTTTTATACAATATTTATATATTGTTTATATACTATTTATACAAAAACTGAAAGTGGAAAAAAAAATATGAAAAAATATATACATATGGATCTCGTTTCGAAGAGAAAAAAAAACAAAAAAAAAAAACTTTCCAAAGTTGCATGACAAAAAAATAAACGAATTGTGAGATAAATACAAAATTAAATTAAAATTATAAAAGATGAGAGGGAAAAGTGGATAAAATTTTCAAAAATACTTTTAATATTGCCATCCAAACACACGTAAAAAAGCTATGATGTTAGCAATTGAGGTTGGAACAATGTTTTATGCAATTTCTTATCCAACTTGTTCTCATCCCTCTTCAATTAATGAGCTATTTGAATAGATATTAAATGTGAAATGAAGAAGATTTAAATAGAAATAGAGGAGAGAGGGAGAAAAAAGAATTAATTAATTAATATTTATATTTTAAATAAATAAAAAAACGTCGTCCTTATTTTGCAAATGAAAGAAAATACATGGTATATCTTTTAATTTTACCATTTTGTAAAAGAATTGGGTGGATACAGTTATATCCTATCTTTTTTTTTTTTTTTTTTTTTTGAATAACATATAATAAAAGGTTAATTTTTATGATTTGATATTTTTTTATTTTAAATTAATATTTGTTATAACCTAGTTGTTTCTTGAAAATAAAGCATAGTTACTCTAATTTAGAATAAAATATCCATAAATATATCCAAAAATGTTAATACATAATTTTATAAATTTAGACTCTTACAATTCAACTTAGTCCAAATATTAAGGTTGACTACTAGCTAAAACAAACAATGTAAATGGATGCAACCTTATTTGTGGGAAAAACAAAGGGACATTTATAGGTTTCGATTTATCAAAATGTACTTCTTTGGTTTATAGAGTTATTCATCTAGAATATTTGATATTTAATCTATTGATTGCAACCGAATACATTTAGCTCTTCATCTATTGTAATCGAATATATTTAACTTTTTTTCTTCTTGTTTGAGAATATTTAATCCAATTTAAATATGTGGGTATATGGTATTCAATTTATAACTTTGTCCTCTTAGTCCAATTTATATACAAATATACTTAATTAATTAAAGTCCATGAGGACTGAAGAAACTAAATCAATAAATGAAAGATTAAATTAGTTGAGGTTTGATGAAATGGAAAATAATAATTACAGCAATTGAATCCGAATATGAAAAGGGGAAGCCCACAAATTCAAAAAGAAAACGCAACCGTTGGGGGCAGCTTCCGGATCCCATTCCTTTGTCTCTAACGGCTACTTAGAACCCTCTGGAACCAGAGAAGTTCTCTGGTGCACCGGGAGTAACTACTCCCGGTGCATTCATTGCTTGACACGTCAGCATTTGTGCTGACGTGTCAAACAATGAATGGACCGGGAGTAGTTACTCCCGGTCCATTCCAGAATTTTTCCTGGAACCATCTAGCTGTTCTTTTTGGTTTTTCCTTTACAGGACACGTGTTTCATTCTCTTCACCATTCTTCGACAATCTTCCCATTCTTTCTTTTTAATTACTACTTTAATCTTATTTAATGTACTTAATAATCTGTTTTACGGCTTTTACTTTTGCATTTTTTTCTTTTGTCTTACACCGCACTTATTGCAGTATTGAATTAATTCCCTCATACTCTACGCATTTTATTTCATCTTTTAATTGATTCACTTTCTTAGAAAATTTTATATGTTCAATTCTCATTTTAAATATTATAAAACTTCATGCAATAAAAATTAAAAATGTTATTAATTTCAATACATAATAATAATATTAACTAGAATTTATCTGCAACCATTAGTTTAGGAAAAATTCAGTTTTATTCATTTTTATGAAATTATATGCTTGGAAGCAAAAAGAAAAAAAAATTCATGAGATTCAAATAGTACTAAATATATTTAAGGGGTGAAGAGTTTTAACTGATATTAGGTCTTGAATAAGATTATCTCAATAAAAATATATATAGTTTATAATTAAAGAATTTTCAAAAAAATTAATTATCTCATTATTAAAATAAAGGGTAACTAGCAATGTGAAAAATTAAAACTCGTACTGAAATTGACGTAATTTTGAGAAATGACAGTGGTTAATTAAAAACACTATAACTTAGCAATTAAAACTATTGTTCAAACATAAATGTTTATTTATTTTAAATTAATTCTAATAATTTAATTTCAATTAACTTTTACACAAAACTTGTCTCAATACGACAAATGCTTTTAATATAGAGAATTTTAATTGGTAATCGAGTTATATATATATATATATATATATATATATATATATATATAAATTAAGAACTCAAAAAATCGAAAGAAAGGAAAGAGGTTAGATGAAGGGACGTGAGTTGGTGTATAAGGATTATTATAGATGATGGAGGCAACGGTGGGACCTTTATGCAATGGCAATTCATAAAGATCGATGCTTTTGACAGCTGTTGCCACGTGATTTTTTTATAGTTGTTAAACACTGCCTTTTGATCTACATGGTCCCACATATTTAGACATTAACCCCTCTGGTTTCAGAGAATGTCTTTACTAACTTTTGTATGGCGAGTGCAAGTCTACGTTCAACAATCTCTAATTCTTTGCAAATTAAATGGAATCTCACCAGTTAATAATTGATTATAATCCAACCGAAATTTGGTGGCTGTTTTTAGTTATTAACTGTAGCATACCTAACATATATGATGGATTCTGTTTAAATCTCTCTAGACATTCAGGCTTGAGTTGCATTGGGCCGGATCTGAATCTGCTCCTGCAAAACAAAAACGATAAGACACCGATAACTTTTGGGTTATGCTCCGATGCTCAAGTCAGCATTGATTATGCTAATATCTAACTATATTAGCTTGATTTATTTAGTTTAGTTAGAATAAATCAATTTACCTCTACGTTTCCTCCTTTTATAAGGTCAGTGGTAGAGTTTGCCTTGGATTAGGAATACTCTAAGGCCCTTATCCTGGTCAGACTAAGAGACTTCCATCCTAGACACCATGCGAAACACGAATCCTTCCTTAATCGCAACACAACTAGTGGACACCTACATGGACTCTGTCATCTTCCTTCTCGAACCCTTGATCAGGTAGAAGCAAGTCGACCCGGACCTAGCCTCTAAGGTCGGCTATACATCTATCGGAAATCTGGGCGGGAGATCCGGCGTTACGATACCCGGATGACAAACCCGGCATTACAATGTCTGGATGTTATCAATATATTAATATAATCTTAGACAAACCGAGAGAAAGGAATTATGAATGATTTAACCTTAAATCAATAAAGAGTTCTCAAACTAAAGGTGAAGAAAGATTTCTCTCTCAAAGTGAAAAACTAGGATTCAATCCCTTGTGTTAAAACTTTGAAATTTTAATGAAGATTTAGATTACAAAGAAACAATAGCCATCGTACCTTAATCAAATACAAGACAACCAGTAGTGGAGCCAAGACTCTAGTACTGGGAGGTAAAGTTTTCCGGGCAGTAAGTCCTTGAGTAAGGAACCAAATATATTTATAAATTTATCCCTAGTGTGTTGGAATCGTGAGAACAATAATAACTAAAGACTAGCATATGGCTTGATTGTATGGTGTTGTGTTACTGACCATTGGATGTGGATTGTCAATCAAGGACATAGGTACATGTTAGGTTACATGGTACTGAATCGATCCACTTTGAGAACACTACATGGTCCTTATGTCATAGGTGGTTCTTAAGTAGTATTAGTTGTGTAGGATCCTTAGACCTAATATTCCTATAGGCCTAGATGCGAACTCACATGTTTTGACGTATGCTTAACGGGCCTGTAACAAGGTGCCAAGTATGGGTACGGTTGGGTATGCCAGTGACCACTGTAGGACTAGTAGGAATGTGAAGGGATATGCCACTTTATTAACTCAGAGCAGATATCACGGGCCACTTGATGAGTAGGAATCATAAGAGTGTAACCACACCCAAGCAAGTAAGGATACTTATTTATGAACTTTAGTGTGCTCGGTATCAAGGAATGTCCATGCAGCTTTAGATGGTGACATTGCCATACCACTCGCGAGACATCGATATCACTAGTAGAAGATGTATAAGTTACTATAGGGTTTATGTCTCGCTTTAGATTAATGTCTTCATCTTATTTTGGTAGCTGCAATGGTTTGATAGAACCCACTTGCAGCTTGTGGGCTTTAAGGTTTTAGGCCCACTGTCAATATAAGACAAATCCGCATGATCGCACATAAAGATGTTTGAATGAAATTGTCATGGATTTAATATTCATCTAAGATTCTTAGTGTTGTCTGCCTACCGCCACTACTTTATTTTACCTTAATCTCAATAATTCAGAGCTCATTGCCGTCGATTCCACCACCGCTCCTTTCTCCTTTACCTCTACTCATCACCTCCGCCACTACTCACTCTTTTTAAAGTCACTTGTTTTGCTGCTTTTGGAAGTTTCACTGTCACCACTCTCATCTTCGTTGCATCATCGGCGTCGCCTTGCTCAGCCACTGTTGATTGCTTTTGTGCTCTCTCTTCCGAGTTTCAATTTTAGGTAAGAATCCTTTTCATGCAACACACCTTATCTATTTCATTAATTGAACAAAATTTTCGCTTCAACTAAAAAAAAGTCAGACTTAATTAGAAATATTCTAAACCTCCCTAGAAAATGAAATAGTAATTATAAGAAATTTTTTTCCTTAATTATGAATCATGCTTAGCCACCCTAATTTTATTTAATTATTAATTTGAATCCCTTTGTTTCCTTTTTGGTTAATGTGTTATATTTTTACATTAATTTAATTGGTTTTGAATTTGTAAGTGGAAGTTCAATTTGTGTCATTATACGTAATCCTTATTATACATTTGTTTCCTCAATTTGTGTCTTTATACTTAATCTTCTTGTCATTTTTATTTCAAGGTTATTATTAATAACTTCAAGGTTCTGTTCCATATTATATTATAAATTATGACCTGATGTTCATTGGATTATTTGCTCTTTGTTTGCTAGATAATTTTTATATAGAGAGCATAATTTTTATTATGTATTTTATGTTGGGGATTTAATCGCACAAAAACAATACGCAGCGGAAATAAAAGGATTAATCCCCACCAAGGACCCATGTACATTGCATTGAATTGGAAGGAGGGTTAAAGAATTACCTTAATTCTTTGTAGGTTTTGAATCAACTAGGAACCAAAGTAGCTTCCCTCTACGGTTGATCCACACGGAGCAATTCATTCACCGCGTGCTAGCACCGGGATTGAAGAACAATTCTTCGAACGAGAGAAAAGAGCAGAAAAATCAGATTTTTTCCCTTTGGCTTGGGAGGAGAATTTCGGCTGGCTACTTTTCTTGTGGTGGCTGGCCGAATTCAGTTAGTGTATTTTGGAGAGAGTGATTAGGTTTAGGTTTTTATTTCCTTAAATATAAAACCTAATTAGTTAATTATAATTATAACCTAATACACCTATTAGTTATAATTATATATTAACCCACACAATTTAATATTAATTCTCAATTAACATTAAATCAAATCAATTCTCCATAATACACATATGTATATATAATATTATAATTAATTATATCTTTATATAATTTAATTATAATATGTAGCATACTTTATGCAATATTAATCAAATTAATATTTATATATATACACACTTAAATATATATCACTATATATATTTATTCTCTTTCTCATTCATAAATTATTATCCAATAATAATTTATACCCGATAAGATGAACTTCATTTTGCTCTTTGTGTGTGACCCCATAGGTTCATATTAATTGGCAATAAGGAGATTACCATAATATCCTTATAGGTCATAAGCGGACTCTAGCAAGCCTTTATGACTACCCAATTAACATGATTGGAATGATCCAATACCTATTTATAGAATGTCATATTCCCTTTTGTCTCTTTGATATCATGATTAATCATAAGACATGGTACACTTGTCAATCTTATATAATTAATCATATGCTTTCTCGATCTCAAAGTAAACTGTCCAGACAAATCAATTGATACTATTATCAATTTATTTGAGCACGGCCATGCATTTAACAGTCTTACTTATCGAGGGGCCCAGTGATATCGCTCTCTTGTTAGAGAGGGACAAAATCCCATATCTGTCACTCACATCCCAAGGCATGAGTCATATCGTACCCAATCACAGCCTTTATAACTACTCTGTTACGAGCAGCGTTTGACTGCGTCAAAGCACAACATGAGTTCATCCCGGAATCAATGGTGACCTCAGGTCAAAGGAATCAGCTAATGACACTACTATAATCAAGATCAGTTGTGACACATGACCATGAACTTGATCTCATAGTGGGTCTCCAGTAACATGTTCTCTAACATATTACCCGTGAGTATAATCTGTATCTGTATACACTATATTCATCTTATGAATATCCATTATCACTCACACTAGTCTTAGTTTGTTATTATTCCCATAATAACAATCGACTAGGGATATTTAGAATAACACGATTTATTCATGGATACTTATCATAAATGCTAACATACAAACATAAATGATAATATTAATCTACACTAGATTAATCTTAGAAGTCAAATTACATAATCCAATATTGGCCTTAGGGCACAATCTCCAACAATCTCCCACTTGCACTATGGCCAATCATACATGTATCTTATACCCATTGACCTACATGACTTTCATGTATTCATTCGTGCGGGAGTCTTTGTCAGTGAATTATTAATTTTCGCTTCCGTTGCTACTTTACACATTTTCACTCTTTCTTTAGAGACAGCCTCTCTAAATTAGTGAAAGACGCCTAAGTATATGCTTGTGTCATACAGGGTTCTTACGCATTGAACTATTGTCCCTACAATAGTCTCACAGGATAAGCAATGCTTAGAACAAAACACAAAAATTTTGATGAACTTCTTCATCCAAAATTTCTTTTACATCATATGTAACAATATACTTTGACTACTATTATAGATATTTAGCTATATTGTTTTATTTTGAACCTTTCAAAATCATAACATCTCTTTTTAAGAGAATACTAGATCTCGACTGATATATTGCAACTAATTGCAATCAGTTGTATATGTGCAGTTAACATAAGCAAGCTTCTATTAAGTCTTTTTACATTGAACGCTTTCAATGCTTTGACTTAAGCCAAAACATTCTTTTAGATCTATCTCTATAGATTCCAATTTCAAGAACATAGGCAGTCATGCTTATAACATTAATCGAAATTACTTTCTTAGCCAAGATTTTACTTCTTGCAAGGTAAGAATGTTATTTCCAACAAGCCATATGTCATCCACATATAGCATTAGGAATACCGATATGCTCCCACTGATCCTTTTGAAACACAAGATTCATCATCCTTTTGATAAAATCAAACCATTTGATTTCTTTATCAAAACTATGATTCCAACTATTTGATGCATGTTTCGATCCTTATAAGAATCTTTGAAACTTGCATACGCTATTTGAATTCTTTGGATGCTCAAAAACTTTGGGTTGTGTCACGTACACATCCTCAATCATGTTTTCATGTAGAAAACAGATTTTGATATCCATTTGCCATATTTTATAATCATATTATGCGGATGTGGCAACAAGTACTCAATTTGACTTGATCATGATTAATGATGAAAAAGGATTTTATCATAGTCCTACTATGAATTTGTTCGTATCCTCATAGTCACTACTATGAACTTGTTTATAACCCCTTTTTGTCACTAGTCGTGCTTTATAAGTTTGAAGATCACCATTGATGTCGGTTTTCAATTTGAAAACTCACTTGCAACCATTGCATATGCATCTTCTAAAAGATTTATCAAAGTCTATACTTTGATTGTTAGACATGGACTTATCTTCAACCTTTGTAGCATCAAGTCACTTATTAGATTCAAAATCTAACATTGCTTCTTCATAAAAGAAGACTTATTCCAATTTAGTAAAACTACATCATGATTTTGAGAAATCCATATCTCTCCTAATCATGTCGTATTCCACTAGACTTTCATTGGACTTGTGTAATTTCAACAATGATCATGAAACCATTTCCACGTTCCTCTTCAACGTTAATGTCACTTTGTGAATTCCGAGTTTTGTAGGTGTACTTTACTCCCACTAACTCTTCTAGAAATTAACTCCCTCTTCAAGGGGAAACCATTTCTAGCTACAACTATTTTGTATCCCAAAGAAACACAGGAGTAACAACTCCTACTTTCCTTTTGAGTAATCCACAATACGACATTTAAATTTAGGTGCCAACTTATTCGAAATAAGCTTTACAGCCCTAAACTTATTCAATGAAACAACTTGGGTCTCTTACCCAACCATATCTCATATGTTGATTCATGAATTGTTTTAGACGGAACAATATACACAGCTGCTTTAATGGCATATTTTCGAGAAAACAATGATCAACTTGACTTCATCATAGATTGAACTATATCTGTATAGAGTTCGATTACTCCCTTTTCGACACAACATCCTTTGTGGCGTACTTGGAGGAGTCAATTGTGAGACAGTCCCACAATCTCTAAGACGATTGTCAAAATCTTGACTCAAATGTTCACCACTTGGATCATATCTAAGTGACTTTACTATCTTGTCAAGATGCTTCATACTCCTTTTACAAGCTTTTGAACACTTCAAAAGTTCCAAACTCGTGTTTCATTAGATACTCTTATCTAGTGAAAAGTTCCATAAAAGTAATGAAGTATTAAAACCTCCTTTAGCAGTTGATTTATAATTCATATACATCCACATGTATAATGCTTAATAAATCGATTATTCTTTAACTACTTTTAGCAAAGAACCACTTTTGTCATCTTTTACAATAAACAACATTCGCATGATTCAAGATGATTCATAATCTCATGAATCCAAAAGTCCATTCTCATGGAGTTTCGTAATGCGACTTTGCTTATGTCTCCAAGACGACACTGCCAAAATAGGTTGAATCAAACTATTTGATTCGATCCTTACAGTATTTATGTTACAGATGGGCTCCACATATAAAGACAATTATGTAAATCTACATTTCATAATCATGTCTTTATAAAGTTTATAATTCACAATTATAAAATAAACAACATTTGTTTACTTAAGCCAACAAGTTCAATAGGCAACAAGAGTTCGTAACTCACATGCAAAAGTTCATAACCTTTAACCAAAGTTCATAACTTTTATGTAAAAAGGTTCATAACTTTTAACTTGAAGTTCACAACTTTCATGTAAAAGTTCAAAAACCTTCGAGTAACAACCTTTGCTTCTTTTGCCTATTCGCATTCTACCTTTCACCTTCATAAGGTTTCTATTCAAGTTGTGATTCTTCATATTCTACTAATATGAGATTCACAACGATATCTAATACCTTTTGATATAGAAACAAAAGTAGAATAGTTAATAAATACTTAAGGTAGCAGTCTCACTGCCTTTCATCTTCTTATAGTTCTCCAAACAAAGTTTGCTATTTCTATTCTAATGAACGATTCATTCTAGAAATGGCAACACCCTTCTTTTGGAGATCTCTCTATGCCGACAGCTTTGGTCTTTTAAAACATGTTTCACCCGAACCTTTCGGTCTTTATGCTTTTCGACCTTCCTTTTATCCTTTTCCTTTTGAACCATAAGCACACAATTCGAGGCGGGCTTATCCTTTATGGATAACTTAACATTCTTTTGCATCCTATGCAACTAATTCACAATTTTCCCCATGTCATTCAAATGATAGTTCATCACCAATGACTATCAAATAATGAATTCAAGATCACATCTTAATGCCTTTTGGAGGCCAATGAGAAAATGTTGCCTCAAACACTTATCTTTTCTTGCTCACTAACTAATGGAACATTTCCATTTGTGATGTATCATATACCTCAAGTAAAACTTCCACGTGCGGAAGAATTGGTGGCAAGTGTAAGATAATAAATTTTAAACAGAGTCCCTTCGATGCTTCAAGTAAGCATCTTTTATACTCGTATTACAATTGCTAGTGGTTCATTGGGCAAAAGGATTATTGAGAACATATAATTCCTTTTGATTTGAGAACAATTCTCAAAGTTCAATAACAATCGAGATCATGGTAATAGCAATCATAACTATAATAAAGCATGTAAAGATTTTTATTTAAATGCTCCCACTTAAATTATAAAACCTTTTAAAATATTCAAGTGGGTGAAGATCCAAAATCCATACTTAACCATAGCACTGCTTTGGCATGTCCCTATGATTAAATATAATTTCGGTAGGCAAAGACTCAAAATCATGCTTTAAACCATTTAAACATATTTTGGATGTGCACTTCTTTGCCAATTGCATCATTATGCAACTCTTCTAATTTATGAGATGCATGATATCATATATCATATTTAATTGTATGTTACTCATCTCATCTTTGCCTCGGGCTCAAACACCTTTTTGATTAACCCTTTTTTAAACCAATTACAACACAATGAGAATCACCTTTTCTCATATTATCGCTTCGCTAAGGTCACAACATGCGTACCCGCCCTGGCGGTATACCATGATGCGAACATAGTACTTGACTAGTGTTATACGTAATTGGGTGGCAAATATAAACTTATTAAGTTTATTTAGGGTTTATAAAATCCTGTGATTAAATTGTATCTCATACAATTCATGGCATTAATATTAAACATACATTTGTTAATACTAATTAGCATGGCATCCTATGTCATACATATGTTAAGCATGCAATCTAGCATGGCATCACATGGCATCTAAATGATACAAGGCATGCATTTGCACATATATATAAACATTTTAACATGCATCAATATTTATTAACATGGCATCTTATGGCATAAAATAAATATAACATGCATAAGACTCAAAACCGTGTTATGGTATGGTTTTATCTATATTGATTTTCATAGGCCAATATGAAAATCAACAGGTCATTTCCTAGGTGGTTGTAACCATCGCATGGTCACAGCAAAGCCGCACCCCTTGGATCCGTCTTCACATCTTTGTTCCTTGGCACCATCTCATGGATTTACATATATTACAAAATTGCATCCTATACAATTTTCTAGTAAAATAAAATTTACAAACAATAAATTGCATCCTATACAATTTATCTAGAAAAATAAGGTTACATAAATACAAACGACTCGCAGGCCGTATTTATAAAACCTTACATCCATAAAACCAAAAGAAACAAAACCATCCATGGGGTCCAAAAACCATACCAAAACACCATGCATAAAATCTTCAAGATTTAGGGTTCAAAACGCTAAAACACAATCTCATTGCATTTATAAATAATTGATTGGAAAATCGTAAATATGCAGAAACAATTTCCACACTTAAACGAAGAACACCAAACCCAAACTCCAGCGATCCAACTCGCTGCTGAGTTGGACGGGGGTACGGGGGCGGTAGCCCCTGTTGCGAAGCAAGCGCCGCAGGCAAAAAAAATTTTTTTCGCGCACTGCAGCATCCAATGCTGCGCGCAGCATCAAGGGAGCACGGTGTGCCATTCATGTTGGCACGGCGTGCCAATCAGGTTGGCACGGCGTGCCGATCCAGCACGCCGTCGTGCCCCCAAGCTGCTTCTCAGTTGCATTTGTCAAACAAACAGCACGTCGCGCGAAAAACAAGCCATTCTGAAAATTCCCAGGTGGCACGCCGTGCCAAGGTTGGCACGCCGGCGTGCCACCATTCTGGTTCATTTTCTGGAAACAATTTCCAGTTGGCACGCCGTGCCATTCCAGCACGCCGGCGTGCCAACAAGCTGAACCCAGAATTTTCAGCCCCCAAATGATCCAAATCAAGTGTAAAACAAATCATTCATAATGATTAACTTCCAAATCAAATCAAAAATGTTATTCACAATAACATAGAACCCTAAATCAAGATCATACAACCCTAACTTGCAATTTTGATCTAATCAAAATAACAAATCCAATTCAACCAATGCACAAGTGGCTCTGATACCACTGTTGGGGATTTAATCGCACAAAAACAATACGCAGCGGAAATAAAAGGATTAATCCCCACCAAGGACCCATGTACATTGCATTGAATTGGAAGGAGGGTTAAAGAATTACCTTAATTCTTTGTAGGTTTTGAATCAATTAGGAACCAAAGTAGCTTCCCTCTACGGTTGATCCACACGGAGCAATTCATTCATCGCGTGCTAGCACCGGGATTGAAGAACAATTCTTCGAACGAGAGAAAAGAGCAGAAAAATCAGATTTTTTCCCTTTGGCTTGGGAGGAGAATTTCGGCTGGCTACTTTTCTTGTGGTGGCTGGCCGAATTCAGTTAGTGTATTTTGGAGAGAGTGATTAGGTTTAGGTTTTTATTTCCTTAAATATAAAACCTAATTAGTTAATTATAATTATAACCTAATACACCTATTAGTTATAATTATATATTAACCCACACAATTTAATATTAATTCTCAATTAACATTAAATCAAATCAATTCTCCATAATACACATATGTATATATAATATTATAATTAATTATATCTTTATATAATTTAATTATAATATGTAGCATACTTTATGCAATATTAATCAAATTAATATTTATATATATACACACTTAAATATATATCACTATATATATTTATTCTCTTTCTCATTCATAAATTATTATCCAATAATAATTTATACCCGATAAGATGAACTTCATTTTGCTCTTTGTGTGTGACCCCATAGGTTCATATTAATTGGCAATAAGGAGATTACCATAATATCCTTATAGGTCATAAGCGGACTCTAGCAAGCCTTTATGACTACCCAATTAACATGATTGGAATGATCCAATACCTATTTATAGAATGTCATATTCCCTTTTGTCTCTTTGATATCATGATTAATCATAAGACATGGTACACTTGTCAATCTTATATAATTAATCATATGCTTTCTCGATCTCAAAGTAAACTGTCCAGACAAATCAATTGATACTATTATCAATTTATTTGAGCACGGCCATGCATTTAACAGTCTTACTTATCGAGGGGCCCAGTGATATCGCTCTCTTGTTAGAGAGGGACAAAATCCCATATCTGTCACTCACATCCCAAGGCATGAGTCATATCGTACCCAATCACAGCCTTTATAACTACTCTGTTACGAGCAGCGTTTGACTGCGTCAAAGCACAACATGAGTTCATCCCGGAATCAATGGTGACCTCAGGTCAAAGGAATCAGCTAATGACACTACTATAATCAAGATCAGTTGTGACACATGACCATGAACTTGATCTCATAGTGGGTCTCCAGTAACATGTTCTCTAACATATTACCCGTGAGTATAATCTGTATCTGTATACACTATATTCATCTTATGAATATCCATTATCACTCACACTAGTCTTAGTTTGTTATTATTCCCATAATAACAATCGACTAGGGATATTTAGAATAACACGATTTATTCATGGATACTTATCATAAATGCTAACATACAAACATAAATGATAATATTAATCTACACTAGATTAATCTTAGAAGTCAAATTACATAATCCAATATTGGCCTTAGGGCACAATCTCCAACATTTTATATGTAGTTTTGTTATAATGTCTTCATTTACAAGTGCAAATGCAGAAAACTTAAGCAGCACTAAAACTAGTATGGTTTCTCCACAATCCCAAAGCAATCAATCCAAAGATATACCTACAACTGCTAGCCTTAACCCAGAGTCAAATCCACTAATTTCAGAACCTACTGGTACCAATAATGAAGTATCAAGTGTGGATGGGAAGGAAAAAAAAGTTGACTTCTTCTATGTGGGACCATTTTTCTAAAATTAGGAAAGATAATCAACACTTTGCCATTTGCAATTATTATGATATAAGTCTAAAAGTTCCTAGTGGCAATGGCACTAAATGCTTGCATAATCATCATGGTAGTGTCCTAGGAAACAATCTCTAAGTATGGCCACTTGTTTTTAATAAGCAAAAGAAAATTGTCATTAAGAGAGAGGGTGATGAAAAAATCAATTTGCAAATCAAACTTTTGATTAAGGAGTGTCAAGAAAAGCCTTAGTTATTGTTGTAATTATGCATGAATATCCCCTTTCTATTATTGAGCATATCAAACTTAGACATTTCCTTACCACTCTCCAACCATATTTCAAGGTTCCTTGTCATAATACCATTAAGAAAGATATTTTCAACATTTATGGTGACGAAAGTGGAAAACTTTACAAAGTCTTGGAAAATTTCAAGAGTTGAATTGTCATAACAACAGACATGCGAACATCAAATCAGGAAAAAGGCTACATAACAGTCACTTAGTCAGTTCATTGATGATTCTTAGTCATTGCATAGTCATCTTTTAAGATAAATTCAATCTACAATTGCAATTGTATATTAATTTGAGATTATAATATATGAATATTAATTGAATTTTCTATTATATTGAATGTATATTAATTTAATATGCAATTTGCAGGTTTGTTTACGTGTCATCTCTTCACATTAAAGATGAGCTTGCTAGGCATTTGCTTGAGGCCTTAACCAAGTGGAACATTAAAACTCAAAAATGATGGTATGATTTCTAATCTTAAAGATAAATTATTTGGTGATCTCTTGCTTGATGGAAAACTTTTGCATATGAGATGTTATGCACACATATTAAATCTTACGGTGAAAGATGGTATGTTAATTCTTGATGATGCCATAATTAGAATTAGAGATAATGTAGCCTTTTGGAGTGCCACACCTCAAAGCGTAGAAAAATTTCAAGAAATGACAAAATAATTATGTATCTCTTTCTCTAAGAAAATGTGTTTAGATCGTAATGTTGGAAATGCCCTAGTCCCGAGGCATTGGTCCTTGTGTTTATATGATAAATTTGAACATTAATGTAAACTTTATGTATTATACAATTTGTGTCAAGGAAATAAAGGCATTAATCTATTTATTATACGTCTTGTGCTATATTTTAAATAGAGTATCCAATGGACATATCCATATCCATGTTGTCAAGTGTCAGGCACTTGGCAGTAAGACTATGGATAGGGAAAACGATATGGCCATAAAGTTATCCGTAGTCTGCTCTAATCATGGGAATCAATGGAACTAAAGACTATCATTAGCCTGGTTGTATGGCAGTGTCTTACCGGTCATAGTACATGGAATGTCAACCAGGTTAATGGGTACATGCAAAAAGGGCATGGTACTGGATTGATCCACTTAACGGGAATCTACATGGTATTGTATCACAAATGATTCTCGTGTAGTACTTGTATAAGTCCTTTGACCGGACCATATGATGGTGCTGCATGTGAAGTGGCACACTTTGGTGTATGCCTAACGGGCCTGTAAAAGGGTGCCAAGTATGGGTACATTCGGGTGTGTTAGTAAATATGGCGGTGCTATGGATATGCAGAAGGGAATGTCACTCAGTGATTCACTGAGACGATATCACTGGGCTCTTGAAGAATGTTACTGATAAGTGTGCGGCTGCACCCAAACAAGATTGGATCTTGTTTGTGAGCATCAGTTCATTTGGGATCAAGTAAATGTCCAGACACAAAGAGGGTGATACTTCCATGCCTCTGTGTTGGACACCGATATCAGCGACATGGGATTTACAAGTTCAAACTACAGGGTTACGTTTTCAGTTAGACTGCTTACTCCGTCTTAATTGGGGGCTGCAGTGGCTTGCTAGAGCCCGCCTGCAGTCTGTGGGCCTTGGCCCACTGCCAACATAAAGACGGACCCATTGGATCGTACACATTGAACGTCTGGACTTTAACTAGTCGGATTAAGTGTGTACTTGGAGTATACACGTTTGAAGAGAGAGAGATATATTTGGATTGATCAAAGTTATATAAGTAGGAAGTCAAATTGGGCTTAAGACATAAAATGAAAATTCCCACATAAAGTGGGATTTCTTTGGCCGAAATTCATGCATGAATTGGATGAGTATGAAGACTCATTCTTGGGACAAAATAGCTTGGTGAGTCATGCTTGATAAGGAGGTGATATGTGATGAGTCATATGGTGAGTCATTGGTTTGACTTTGAGATTGCAAGTTGGACTTTGCTTTCTTTTGCTTATGGCTTATCTATATCATTTCTTTTGGGTTAGAAAAAATCAGCAATGATTTTTTCTTTGCTTGGTCGTAACTTTTGTGGAGTATGAGAAGTGAAAAGTGTTGAGTCATAATGTTGACTTTGGGCAAGCAAAGTTGGACTTTGCTTTCTTGGTTTTGATTTGTTTCCATCTCTTGCGAAATAAATGTAAGACTTATTTTTCATTTTTTGGCCGACCACTTTTGCTTTTCTTTTGGGAATAGAAAAGAAAAGGAGCTTGAGCTATTTTGCCCACTTTTATGCCTTTTTTCTTTTGGAAAGAAATTGGGTGCACACTTGAGAAAATGGGTTCTATCTTTGGATAGATGGACTTTTCTTTTGGAAAGAAATTGGGACAGCCATTATTCTCAAAGTGAGCAGCCCTCTCTCCCTCTCTTTTTGTCATCCGAGTCACTAGCACGGGTTTTGGTCCTAGAGCCGTTCGTGTACGCATCGGTGGAGGAAATCTACACTTGATTTCTGCAGTCTGCATCCGTCTCTTAGAGAGACTTTGTGGTAAGATTTTAAATTCTCCTCTTTATGCTTTAATTTTTTGATTTCCACATCTTAAGCTCCTGGGCCGGATTCCAGGAAATCGATGCGTATTTACTTTTATCGGTGGGTTTCCCGTGACGAATCCCAACAGTGGTATCGACAACCATTATTCTCAAAGTGAGCAGCCCTCTCTCCCTCTCTTCTTGTCATCCGAGTCGCTAGCACGGGTTTTGGTCCTAGAGCCGTTCGTGTACGCATCGGTGGAGGAAATCTACACTTGATTTCTGCAGTCTGCATCCGTCTCTTAGAGAGACTTTGTGGTAAGATTTTAAACTCTCCTCTTTATGCTTTAAGTTTTTGATTTCCACATCTTAAGCTCCTGGGCCGGATTCCAGGAAATCGACGCGTATTTCCGCTTTTATCGGTTGGTTTCCCGTGACGAATCCCAACACGTAAAACTAGGTGGAACTTAACTTGTCTAATGTTGCAAGTTGCAATTCATTATAAAAAAGTATCTCCTAGCTTGAAGATGAGAGACAAAATGTATACTGAGGCTCCTAGTGAGGGTGATTGGTATGTGGCTTCAAAAATCACAGATAAGTTAGAGATTTTCTATACTACTATTGAACTTTTTCTTGTAGAAAATTTCCAACTTTAAATTGTTTCTTTGTTTCTGTTTGTCAAATTAGAAGTTCATTGGTGGAGTGCATGGAACCTAGTGATGAGGTTACTAGTTTGAGAAATATTAGAGTATTTGTCATATTGTTTTGGCGGTGGCTGTGATTTTAGATCCTAGGTATAAGATGAAAGTTATCACGTACTATTATCCTATAATTTATGGTGAAAAATCAAATGACCATATTGAAGTTTTGAGAAGCACTTGTTACACTTTGTTGCATGAGTATCAGTCAAGGGCAAAGAGAAACAATTCTTCTTTTACTTCATTGATTCCACTTGTGCCTTTATTTGATAGTCAATCCCAAGCCTTGAAACAAAAAGACATGTCCAATTTGGTGGCCTTTTTAAGTTCTTCCACTACAACTGTCCATATAAAATCTGAATTAGATCATTAATTGGAGGAGTCTATTATGCCATAGACAAAAAATTTTGACATTCTTAATTGGTGGAAAGTAACTGAAGTCAAATATCCTACCTTGCAAATGCTAGAGACTATCTAGCTGTTTTTGGTTTTGATTGTGGCATCTAAATCCGCATTTAGCACTGGTGGAAGAATTGTTAATGATTGTAGAAGTAGGCCCCATGAGACTACTTTGGAAGCATTGATGTATTCTCAAAATTGGTTGTGGGCTTATGAAGGTAACTATTAAAAATTTAATAACTATTCTTTTTTACAATTGGATTTGATTGATATGTTTGGTGCATTGGTTCCTTGACATGTTTTTTATAATTATGTTTTTGTTTTGATTTCAAGAATTTGCTCAAACTCTCTTTACAAGAGATAAAGAAGAAGAAAATGGAGAAATCATTGATTGATTTATTGTTTGGATCCATGGGTTTAATTGTTGGGTACGTATGCTAATATTAATAATTAATGGTTTTCAATTTCTTTAATTTCATTATGCGGTGTTCAATTTCTTTAATGTTTAAATTTGACTTGTGTTTCCTTTCAATATGTACTATTTTGCACATACATTAGCAAAAGGAGGAATTGGGTAGCAAGATGTTGTTGCAGGGAGTAGCTGAAGAATTTGTGTTAATTTTTGGTTTTTTAAGGCAGCAGCGGTAGCAAAATGTTTTTGTTTATGGATTATTTTAATTTTTTTGTATTCTAATTCAAAATATTGTTGCTTGTGGATTTTTTTAATTTCTATGATTCTTAATTTGTATGATTAGTATGCTGATCTTAGTTATTAATCTGTGGATTGTGAACTTAATTAATTGATTTTTTTTTACTTTTATTGTTCCACAAATTATTGGCAAGCCCCCTATCCAATCGTTCCTCATTACAAGTTGTTGTACCTTTTTCTCTTTCCCAGGTGAATCGATAGCCCTTTAAGCTCATATCATGCAATCCAACATCTTCGAAAACTCACTGAAAACCTTGCAGAAGCCTTACTGGATGGGCACGACCTCCCCTCTTTTCAAAAGAGAATAACATATCATTGAAGTCGTCGGCTACACACCAAAGTAAAGTATTTGCAACTACAAGTTGTCTAATTAGGGCCCATGAATCTTTTCTTCTGCTATGTTTCGGATGTCCGTAGAAGCTTGTAAATCTCCCATTTTGGTGATAAGGTTCGTTAATGATAACATCAATAAAATTAGAAGATGAACCTCTAAAAGAAACAAGCTGCCTCCGCTTCCATAACAACCCTAGGCCGCCTCCTCCTCCTCCTCCTCCTCCTCCATCTAATCCATCGATTGAAATAAAAAACTTTCTCTTTAATAATATTCGTCTCCATCAAGAAAGCGGAGTCCGGTCTGTGTAATGCAATTATATCTTCAAGTTCTTTTTCTACCTCTGTGTTACTCAGTCCTGTATAATTCTACATAATCCAAATTAAAAATTTGCATTCCCTGTTGTTAAATCATCCTGACACACCCATAATTTTTGTTGATTTAAATTTGTGATGTAAATAAGTTTTCATAATTATTGACAACTGCAAAGAATGAAATATTCAACTGTTATTTTTAGAAAGATGTTGACGGAATACAGGAATAGGCAAACATAACTAATTTTATAATTGCTCTCAATCATTCGATTCATTATCAAAATTAATTTAATATCTGTTGGGGTATGACAACTCAATCAACAGAAAACAAGGTATTTTGAGTATTATTACCCCTAATAAACGAGAAATTTTATAGTATATTTTTAATTAATATTTTTCAGTTTGAACTAATTTGTTTTCCGAATACAATTAAAGTGAATTTTGGATTTAATAAAGCCATGGAATTAGCAGTATTGTGGTTATTACAGTTATTGGAAATGAACTATCGAATATGCTAAAGATTATTATTTAGTTTTAAATCAATAGAACAAAGTTAAATGATACTCAAAAATTTTTTTCAATCAAATTAAAATACACTAAGACAGAAAGCTCGCAACATGATATAATATAATTAAATATAATATAAAGTAGAGTAAATTAATTAGCCTTATTAATTAAAATTAGAATATTTGTATAGTTGGTGGTGGTATTTAAAAGGGTTAAAAAATTTACCAAAAAAAAAAGGGGTTAAAAACAGACAATTAAGTTCACATATAAGGAAGTGGGCATCCAAGACAAGGACTGAAGCAAGTGAAAAACATAGATAGATTAGTTGAAATTGAATACGTTTGTTTTGTTCATGCCTGCAATGGAAACAAGGTGCAAATGAGTAATAAAAAGAAACACAGTAAAAAAAAAAAAAAAAACACAAATTATTCAAAACAGAAGAATCAGTGGTCTGGTAAGGAGGAGGGGTCCAACTCCAAAATGAAAATACAGCAGGCAAAGGGGCAAAATTGAAGAAGAATAAAAAAAAAAAAAAATGGAAAATAAAGATGAAAACTTTAAAAAGTAAAGGTGGGAAAAGACAAGAAATAACCGTTGAGGGGTTGGAATTGGATGCCAGGCTATGCTTTGCTGAGCCTTTCACTACATGATTAGCTTCACATGCCTTTTGGTCCCACTGTTACATCCTCTTTCATCATTTTATCGACTGGATACATAAATTATTATCAGGCCCTTCCATTCTTAAATTTTCATACATTTAACCCTGCTTTATTTAATTTTCATCTAACGAATATTAAATTACTTACAACCATACATTACCAATTAAGATTGGCATGATTAATAAGAGAAATTCATCTAAAATATGTCCCAAGAATTTCCAAACTATTGATGAAATAAATTATCAAAACTATTATACTCACATGTATCACTTTTTATTAACATAATCAATATCAAAATTAATTGAAAATATTATTTAACTTTCAGGTAATTTGATATTTTTTAAAGTTTAATTTTTTTTATATGTTTGCATTGTGAATGGAAAGAAAAAATTTATAATGGAGTATGTACTTTTGTAAGCATAAAAATAAGTTTAAATACTTTTATTATTTATAAGAGATTATATTCCGAAAGTATTGTAAATTTTCTCATAAGAAAATAAACATAATGAGACTCTCTAAAGTCTATAGGAGGAAATTAATATGTTAAAACTGCAATTTCGATACATATAAATGGCAAAAGTTGCATAATTTTAACAGAAGTTGATATTTATTCAACTGTGTCCAAAATGTGCAAATTAATAAAAATCAAGGGCCTCATGACTATATTTTTTCTTTATTGAACGTTATTTTTTTTAATTCCACATATGCCCTTGTCTTATCCACGTAATGCATCATTTCTGTACCCTTCTGGCAATTCTTAAAAAGGAGTACTAGCCACCCCTAATAACACCACCATCCTCAATTCAAAGCTCATAACCAGAGTCTTCTTGCTTTCTAGACAGAGAAAGTTTTGTTTAGAGAGAGAAAATGGCGAAGGACGTGACTGAGGAAACACACTCATCCTCCAAGGATTACGTTGATCCACCACCAGCACCACTCATTGACATGGCTGAGCTCAAGCTCTGGTCTTTCTACAGAGCTCTTATCGCTGAGTTCATAGCCACTCTCCTTTTCCTCTACATAACTATAGCTACTGTTATTGGCCACAAGAACCAAACTGCCCCTTGTGGTGGAGTTGGTCTTCTTGGTATTGCATGGGCTTTTGGTGGCATGATTTTCATCCTTGTTTACTGCACTGCCGGTATCTCTGGTAAACAACTAACAACCCAAAAATCTCAACTTTTTCAAAAATTAAGTCGTACCCTTTTCGCTTCAAGCCTTGTTTGATAACGGGTTTTGGTTATTTTTGATTAATTCGCAGGTGGTCACATTAACCCAGCTGTGACATTTGGGCTCTTCTTAGCCAGAAAGGTTTCACTGATTAGAGCAGTAGCGTACATGGTTGCTCAATGTTTGGGTGCAATCTGTGGTGTGGGTTTGGTTAAGGCCTTCATGAAGCATCCTTACAACAGCTTAGGCGGTGGTGCAAATTCTGTGGCTCCTGGTTACAGCAAAGGCACAGCTTTGGGTGCTGAGATTATTGGAACTTTTGTTCTTGTGTACACTGTTTTCTCAGCCACTGACCCTAAGAGGAGTGCACGTGACTCTCACGTTCCAGTTTTGGCTCCACTTCCAATTGGGTTTGCTGTGTTTGTTGTCCATTTGGCTACAATCCCTGTCACTGGTACTGGTATTAACCCAGCTAGAAGCTTTGGTGCTGCTGTTATCTACGACAATGACAAAGTTTGGGATGAACATGTATGTTAAAGATTTAATCTTTGATCTTTAATTCTAATTTTTTTAATCCTTGTTTTCTTTTTGGTAATTGATTGTGATTAATTTTGATGTTTAATGGGCAGTGGATTTTCTGGGTTGGACCATTCGTTGGAGCACTAGCAGCAGCAGCATACCATCAATATATACTAAGAGCAGCTGCCATTAAAGCTTTGGGATCTTTCCGCAGCAACCCCACCAATTAAGTTTGAAATTTAAAGAGAAAAGGAAGTCCAAAAAAATGAAAGAGCTTGTTGCCATTGCCACTCTTCTGAGATCCATTTGTTTGTTTTGTGTGTAATGAGAGGTTTAAAAAATGATAGAGCTTGTTGCCATTGCTAAATTTATTAGTCTTTTCTTCGTTAATTGTAGTCTGGATGTGTATTTATTTCTGAGTAGTGCTGTCTCTTTTAATTATTGATTTGTGCAGTAAAAAGTAATTCACCTCTTCTAGCTCATTCCATTTTTAATTTCTTTTGTCCTATCTTACAGACATTATTGTTATTTTTGAAAATATTTTTTACATAAAAAAAAAAAAATTACAAAATGCATTGTGGTCCACTTAATCTTTTCAGTTTTTTCACGTACAGTAGCTTATCTGAATTTGACACATTAATGATTATAATTGCACAACTTGGACTTTTCTTCTCTCTTTGAGGGTGTAACAAAAAAGTATCAAAAAATATAAAGGTTACTCATGTTAATTGCTTGGAAGCAAGTAAATGAAGGATAAGAATTGTAAAGTGCTTTTTGTATTTTTTCCCGTTAAAATGGATTAGTAATTTTTTAACCACACGGCAATATGGCATAGGGACACTGTAAAATAAGTAAAAATGACAGCAGCCGTGAGCAGGAAACCCTGCAGCACATGCAGGTGGAGTTAATTGTGAGTTATCTTTTCCAACAGTAGGAAGCCAGGTGTCAAAGGAGAATGGCAGGGAAAGGAGCAGAGATGCTGTGGCTAGTAGATAGGTAGGTGAATAGGTTAAAAATAAACTGGCCTATCTCTGAAAGTAAAAGTTAAAAATGAAAGCAGTGTAGAAGGGGATGGAATGGTGATTTAAAATGGATGGCAGGCAAATGAGCAACTTTTTGAAGGAGAGTCCAACCACTTGGACCAAGTGAAGAAAAAGTTGGACAAAGAAAAGAAAAGCAAAGGGTATTTTTAAGAGCTGGACTTGGCCATGAGATATTAAGAAAGTTGCAGGTGCACATGGTAGGGTCACTTATTCCATCTTCTTTTTTATCTTTCATCACAGTTCAATAAGCTGCCCTAAAAACGAAAAAAAAAACCTTAAACTATTTCTCAAAACTTATTTTACTCTTTTAACTTTCAAACTTATCACTTTGGCAATCAACAGATTGGACAAGTATAATAAAATGAAAAAACTTTTCCACCAAATCGGAGAGAAAAAATCGAAGTGTCCTATAGCTATCTAAATCTTATATTCTTCCATTCACAAAATTCATATGTAATTGTCTCGTTTTATCAACGAAAATCGTTTACAAATTGTATATCGAGCATCGTCTTTGTCAATTTCTTCTCATACAGAAAACAAAGGTGGAGTGGAGTATGTATATAAATGAGAAATTAGGTTTTAGAATTTTGGAATTCAAGCTTTGCGTGGAATATTTTGGAACCCTGTAAACTTGGATTGAAGATTCTTATGATATCTCATCTATTACAAGAAAGCGTGACTAAAAATTGAATAGGTAAAATACTGGTAATTTCAAGAATTAAAGGACTAAATTGGCTTTTTAGAAATAGTTTTAAGGGAAAAAAATAACAAATAAAAGCCCACCGGTAAATTTGGTTGAATTGAGAAAAGGGTAGTTAGTTTTCTACAAGTGTGGTGTTTATTTATTTATAGTTGATAATATTTGGGAGGGATTTAAAGGGGAGGAACCGTGGTGTGGTCTCGCCTTTTAACGAAGGGCAAGTTCAACGTGTCAATGTCTTGAGCAGTGTGGGCATATCAGGCTAAATATGGACCACCGGGTCCCTTTTCATCACCTTCACCCAATATCTGTAACTGCGTGGTCCAATTTTCGTATTCTGTGTGAAAGGAATTTTGGAATCAATTATTTAATGTTACAAGTATAAAAATGTGATTGAACTACCCATTAAATGTAAGTTCACATAGTGTTGCAGCTTATACTTTGTGAAGCTATTAAATCCCAGATTTGAAATCCATCTTTTTCAATTTTAAATCCCTATTGGAAATAAAACCCTAATTCAACTGTGAGAGTCAAGGACTCCATCATCAAAGGGCATACCAAAAAGCTCGTCCTTCAATTAACAATAAAATTAAATACTCTTTTGCTGCTTGTAATATCTGTAGAATGTCATTTTACTTCTAGACTATTGTAATGGTATTATACAATTTAGGCCAATGTCACCTTTTTTTTATATCAATTCATCTTTTAAGAGAAATTAATGAACTACATGATAGAATACATTTTCATAAATCTAATAAACACTCGATAATAATTAATTAAAACATAATAATTTCTATATAAGACATACCACATTTTATGAAATAGAATGATATTGACCTAAATTGTGACATTAACATGGATAAATATTTAATTCCAATAGTTCAGAAGGTAACAAAGCTTTCAATCGATGATAAAGGAATTAAAAACCAAACAATATTTCTACAGCCTTTGGATCTGTCATAAGAGTTAAAATAGTTATAATTTTTTTAACTAATATGGTATAATTTCTTTTTATGATAATGTTTGACCTCTTTCCGTCTTTTTCGAGTTTAGCCTAAATGTGTGTAGCAGCCTGCTTGAATATTCACTTTTATGTTATTACAAAAAATGCAAAACCAATGATATGACAATTTATCAATGCTCCCCTCTCCCCCACCAAAATTTGATACGGCACAATTGACTCTTCTACTTCAATTATGATACATTTGACCACTATACTTCAAGAAAAACGAACCTTTTTTAATTAATTTTATCAATTGCATAATGATTTGTATTTTGAAACCATATTTTACGAAAAATTAAATCAAATAGACAAAATATGCTAAAACTGAAGTACATGAATCAAAATGTTGCCAAAACTGAAAAACATGTACAAAAGCGACAAACTGTGACAAGTACAAAAGTCAAATGTTTAACTTTCCTAAATTTATATAGTATCAAATTCCAAATACATAGGCGTTTGAAATTACCTTCACCCATATGGAGCCGAAAGGACTTTTGTGATCCACTCGACGTGAATTTAACAAAAGCTGTTACTTGAAGTTGCTAAATAGATCAAACCAGAAAAACTTAAGGTGGCCGAGTAACATGTAAGGCTTATCATACAATACAAAAACACAACAGCTTAGTTCAGTTTGCTCTTTTAGTTTACAAGTGCAAGAACAAGAAACATATCTTTTGCATCTGCTCACAAAATTCATCCAATGCTGCACTCCAACAAAGATGCTGTTTTCTGCATATTCTCCCCACACTCAGTTGTGCAAACAAGATGCTGCAAGTCAACGAAATTGGGCGAAATGAAAATCGTGACAACCAATACCAACTTTGATACACAATCAACATATGTTACCAATGTAGAAAAGACTTCAGTGTAGATACTCAGACTAAAAAAGAAACACTAGTCATACAAATTGTTTAAGTTCAACATCCACAATACTAATTGCTTTACAAAAATAATTGAATCAGCTACTAAGGTTGTAGTCAATTCTAATTTACAGTTAGTTGAAACTGCTTGTTCACTAGACCAGACCAGACAGGTTCAAAGTCAAGAGACAAACACTGTCATTCTTAAAACAATCTCTAGATGCTCCAAATTGTAATGTTGCCCTTCTTTGAATACTTTGTCAGTTTTTCCCAAGTTAAATACTAATGTACAGCAACTCTAACAGAAACTACAGACTTGCAGAAGGCAGTTGAGAAACACACGGAAAAAAAAAACTGCATAACAGTGGGCACAGACCTTAGTCGGGCAAAGCAGTTCCGCGCTCTAGATTGTTCTTGATCTCCAGTGTGTATTTACCAAACGCTCTTTCAATCTTTTTGTTGAAATGCTCATTACGATCATTAATGGAGTCAATATCCTTCTCTTCATGGAACCTCCTCCTTCGACTAAATGAATTGCGTTTCTCATCCCGGTCCTTGAGTTCTTTTACCATCCTGTCAATCTTATCCTCGGAGATCTTCGGTGCCTAAAGACACAACAAGAAACCATTTTAAAACCCCCACACACATATACCAGATAGTCTAATTTCCACAAGTAGTACCTTTCCATACTGAAGACTTGAGGCTTCACGATAGAACTCAGGATCAGCTTCTTTCATTTTGTTGTATTCTTCTAGGTCAACCTCTACATTCTTTGTTCGCTTTTTGTATGCATTGTACAGTGCCTTCTGATTAAAAACTGAGAAACCATGCATAACACCAAAAATTTTAGTGATCATGCAATAAATAAGACCAAAAATAATATTTTAACTATGAAAAGCTTCTCAACCCACAAAGATAGAAACGATAGAATACACTAATATCAACATGCTCTCTTCTTCCATGATTTTAAGCATTGTAAAAACATTAGAAATCAGTAAAAAAAGAGGCTTGTAAACAACATGGTCATTTTGTATACGGCAGAAGAATAAGCAAGGAAGTAGAGGAACTAAAAGCAAAAGAAAACATGATAAAACAGAAATATAATTACCACTAGCAGATATTTTGACATACCATCCCAACCATATGGTGCAGGATCCTTGTCCCATTTCTTATATTTAGCCTCTGCTGCCTCTTGCGTATCAAGCATATATGCCTCTGTCATATCCAAACCATTTGCATCTAGAAGTTTCCCTATTTTTTTCTTTCTCTGCTCTAGCCATTTTTGTTTAGATATACCCCTTGATTCTGGTGGAGCTTCCATTTTCTTCTTTTCAGCCACCATTGCTGTTTGATTGGCTTTTCTTGCCTCATTCTATATTCAGCCACAGGAACAATTAGTTTTCAACAAATTCCATAGCCATATTAAAAAGACAATAAAAAACATAAGAGTTTAATATATTAGATAGCCAGATAAACACAACATTTATATTTTAATGAGTTGAAAGGGAAGTACCATCTTAAGCCTCAACTCAAACAATTTTCTCTGCCTTCCAGTAAGTTTTGTAACATCCACATTTTCCTGGACAGAATTATCGCCATCCTCATCTGAATGTTCTTTTGAATCTTTTCTTTCATCATGCTGCTCATCCGGCTCAGAAGTAAGTGCAGCAGACGGACTGTGTCTACCTTTTTCTTGCACCACTTTTTACGTAGCATAAAGAGAACCAATCAGGTAAAGAAGTAAAAATGGACCAGTATTGCTTGTTAAACAAAACTGAGACAGAATCACATACAATAGAGAAGTAAGATTCCTTAGAAAAGCATCCAATTTAAAGTTCAAACAATAAAAAAAGTATCACTAAGATGTGGGAAAAAGATAAACATGAGTAAATACATTAACACAGTATACACAACTGCACATGCTATTTTTTGTCGTATCCATGAATCAGCAAGGTGTATCGCATTCACATTGCTAAGGGTCTTGAACCCTAGGCTGATAGTGCCAGACTGAGCTGAAGGGGAAGGGGAGGGGGAAGCAAGGCCAAGCTATTTAATAACAACTAAGCTTATATCATAAACCTACTATTAAAGATGACACCAAGTATGACAGAATTTAGCACCAAAATTTCCTAGGTCCAAAATAAACATTTAATTATACTCCTTTTAAATGGCTAAAACACCTAACCTAAAGCAACCACTAGGCTTTCTCATTATCAAACTGAAAACAATGCAATCCTTATCATCAAATTCAACTTCATCACTTTTTTTTTGTCCACTTTAAGTTCAACATATTACTCGTGAAAATCAGTATCACTGTCATCTCTAAGCACTAGAGGAGTATTCACCCACACATGAGAAGATGTCTTTGCCTTTCAGAATACTTATTTGGTGAAGATCACATTTTTGCACTTTAATTGACCTACTATGATTGAAATCTTCTTTAACTCCAGCTCTAGCAACCTTACACTGAGCAAAAGAAATGATAGTATTCAGTCATCCTTTTTCATTTTTCAGCCTTTCATTTCTTTGGATTTGATATGTGATAGATGCAAGCATTGTAGCATTGTAGACTTTTTCATCTTGTTTGAATCACCGGAATAGAACAAACGCAAAAACTTAGGAATAGTTAACAAGGAGATCTTCTTTGTCTTGCACCCAAACTACAGTGCATGCCATAACTTTCATAAGTTGAAACACTAAGACCAGAGCAGGGGGCATGCCTTCAATACTCATGTATCAATGATAGCACAGACAACCATGGTTAAGAAATAGGAAAGACAATGCAAAATGGAAAAAGTCAGAGAGATATATACCTGTTTCTAATTTATCAGTTTGTGCCTTAGCCTCTGCAATTTTTCTGAAGCAATATTCGACGCACTCATGGTAAGGATTGGAAGCATTTATGCAATCTGGGTGTACTCTCCTTTCTTCAGTCATCATGCACTATATTGCAGCTGGGTTGATCAGTGCTACAATACAGGAGGAAAAATGAACAATAGAGCACCTGAAGAGCAAAACAACTGAAGCCAGTTGCTGGCAGGTGCTGCACAGACAATCAAACAAGCGGCAAAATCATTTCAATTGAACAGTAAAACAAACTAAACTCAGCTACTCTAGTTTATAACTGTAGAGCTCTTATATGTTCTATTTCGCTTCAACAATCTTACAAATAGCAAAGCATAATGATATTATTGAAATCAGGCATCTCATCCAGAAAGTGCATTTATCAAATTCCAATCTTAACCAATGAACTATTGAAGTTATAAAAATCCAATGAAAACAAGTATTCCTTTTCGTTCATTGTGCTCTTCCATTAAATCAATTTATTTCCTTTTACCTATCTCTGTAGTGAAACTGTACCAATAACAACCTAGCAATTAAAACCCAACATAAAGGAATTCTTAAGCATCAAATACAACAGATGAAGAAAATCAACATGGACGCATGACTGAGAGCACCGAAGGATTGTTACCTAAGCCAAACAAAAAGTAGAGCAAATTCTATTATAAAATATTGATAGTACCAAAAATTCAGTATCTTGTTATCGGAATCGGTAACAGGAACAAGTAAGATTCACAATTGAATTGCTAAAAAATCCAAAAGAGGAACAGAATTTCAAAATTGACGAGAAATAACACAAAGAAGAATAAAAGTTTACCTGTTTTGGCGATGGAAATGGACAGAGAGGGGGAGAGATTAGAGAGGCGATGGGAGCGAAGAATTTCAAATTGAGATTAGAGATTAGGGGAAAGAGGTTTTTGTAAAGCTCAGTTGTGCGTGCCCAATTTCTCTAGGAAAAATTTCAAATTGAGGTGGCTAATAGCCG
This sequence comes from Euphorbia tirucalli, assembly GCA_039660915.1. Lineage (NCBI taxonomy): Eukaryota > Viridiplantae > Streptophyta > Magnoliopsida > Malpighiales > Euphorbiaceae > Euphorbia > Euphorbia tirucalli. The sequence continues at coordinate 24,654,588 of CM077639.1, forward strand.
ATTTTGTTTGGTTGGGGCCAAACCACGAGTTATTAAGGCTTTGCTTGGGAGGTGTTAGATAAGAATTAGTATTGAGGGTAAAATAAGTAATTGAGTAGTATTCTATCCGGGAGGAATCGATGGTTTTATAAAGTTAGGTAATCATGATAAACCTTTGTTTTGCTTGGGAGGAGTAATTTATAAAATATAGTTAACTATGTCAATTACTTCTGAATCCTTGTATTCAAAATAAGTTTAAATTTTTTTTTTTAAATACAACAAAATAAAAATTGAAAATTCATTTTATATTTCACTTTTTATCGAATTAGAGTCTAATATTTATAATTCTATCTTTATGTCTATATCCATATTTTTTTTTGTTGAATCTCTTTAACTAAAAAATAATTTTTTAATTCGACAAATTAAAAAATAAAATAAAATTCTAACAGTGTAATATATTAATATATAATCACTGTGTTTGAGATTTTGATAATAATAACAAATAATGGTAATTGGAAAAAGTAAATTCAACGAAAACATGCAAAGATTTAAACTAAAATTTGGCTCACTCAAAAAGTATTTGGGACAATATAAACTAAATATCTACATATGATAAGCTTTTAATTAAATTATTATATTTTGTATTTAAGGATTAAGATTATATTATAATATCTCAAATTCAAAAACACAAGTTTAGTTTGTTGTGATTAAAGTTGGATTTGGGGTATAATAATAGGAGAAGAAAAGAAAGGATCCGGTGAAGACAAGATTTTATCAATTGAGATTATAATCACGACATAATTGATGAAGGATAAGATGTGAAATACAAATAATATTAGAGGCTATAATTGCCTATTCAATATTTCAATCCCTCAAATCCCACCAAATTGGTGGAATTGAAAAATGGAGAAAAGAAGGGGTTTTGGTGAATTTTGATTCACCCTCCTAAACCTGCAATTCCTTGCCCTTCAATTAATTCTTCCTTCCAAACATTAGCAATTAGATACCCTACCTTAAAAAACCCTTTCAAAACCTCATCCAAGCAAAGCCTAAGGCTATATGCTTGGTAGGAGGAATTGGATGGTTAGAGAAAAGAAGGCACGATAGGTATTATCTTATGTTTGGGTAGAAGAATTTTAAAGATTGGATAGAATTTGGTAGTATCTATCATCCCTTCAAATCTTTTCATTTCCACAGGAGGAAATGCAATGATGGTTTAAAATTTAAAGGAAAGTTATAGATTTTTAACTATTAATCAACCCTTATTTTTCTAATAACCTTCAACTAAATAAGGGTTGTTGTTAACCATTCTTTTATTCACTTCTTGAAACTCCTCAACCAAACAGGCTAGAGTTAAGAAAGAGGTATGAAAGAAAGGGAAAAGAATGGTTTTCCTGGAAATACAAAAGAATGACCTTAACCTTTCTAAACCCTCCAATTTGGTGGGTCAAAATTTGGAGGAAACTAGTAGATTTTGAACCCTTAATGAATTCTTATCCTTTTAATAGATTCCAATCAAATAAGGATAGTTGTAGACTATTTTTTTGTTTAATCTTTTGAAACACTTCAACCAAACAGACTCTAACAGCGAGGTGCTTTCTACATAAAAGGCATCAATATTTTTAAAACTATACAATTAGCATTATAAAAAAAAATAGTAAAAGTGTTTTATAGCAAAATATAAATTACAATAATGATAAAAAGTTTTTCTAACCAACATGTTGTCTCTTCCTTTATCCAAAAGATTTATATCTCCCTTATCTTTACGTTCTCCTCTCCTCTTTTATAAATTATCTATATATCCGTTAATTTTTTCATCATTTGATTTTTAAAACGTTTTTTTCGTTTTTATATCTCTTCGAAATGAGATCCACACACACATTCACATATATATTCTTTATTTTTCCCACCGATATTGCACACAATCTACAAATACTATGTATATACCACTTTTCTACTGATGTTATACATCTTTTCTCTTTCTTTTGCACATGTATCGATTTTATAGTGATTTCATTGGTTTTATACTATGATTATACTGATTGTATACCATGAAAATGAGATCCATATACAATTGCATTATAAAACGAGCATGAAATCAGGATAAAAGCAATGTATGTGAAAAAAAGAGAAAATAGTTATAAAAGCGGTATGTTTGTAGTATTTGCAGATTGTATCTAATATTAGTACAAAAAATGAAGATGGAAAAAAAAAATAACTATAGATATGGATCTCATTTTGAAGAAAAAAAAATTTATAAAGTCGAATGACGAAAAAATGAACAGAGGTAGATATAAATGAAAAAAAATAATTTTTAACTATAGAAGATGAGAGAGAGAAAAAGTAGAGATAATAGAGAGAAATATTTTAAAGAAGGGAGAGATAACACGCTTGAAGGGAATTGCCATAAATGTAATTTGTAAAAGATATTTATTCCAATAAACTCAATAACATAATGTTGAATCATGTTTTGATATAAACAACTTAAATGTTGATGAAGATAAAAATAATAATTACTTTGTTAATTAATATAAAATTATCTTGGTTAATTAACAAAGTTTGTTATGATGGTGAAGACATATAACAAATGTTAAAGACATTAGAAGATTATTGCAAAAGAAGATAAGAGTATGGAGTAATAAGAGTTACATTACTTCAAAATGTTAAAGACATTAAGAAATTTTGTTACAAATCTTCAGAGAGCTAAACACCAAATAACAGCTAGTTTCAGAAGTCTGAAGAATTTCAACAGATTTCTTTAGAGTACTAAATACTGTGCAACGGCTAGTTTCAGAAACCTGAATAAATTCAACATAAAAGCTTCAGAGGGCTGAATATTGTGCAATGACTAGTTTTAGAGCCCTGAACATAAGTGGACAAAATTAAAAATCAACTCCAACTAATTCTTCAACACAAGAGTAACTACTATATTTTCAAATGCCTATAAAAATAAGAAAATTACACCATTTCCAAGTGGGAAGACAATTTACAAAGCATACAATACATTACAAGCAAGCATTCTTGAATAGTCTTTCCAACACACTTCAAAGAGAAAATTTGTAAAGAATTGAATTCTTCATCAAAGCAATTCATACAGTTTCAATTCAAATATTTTTGAGAGAATTGAAAAATTACACAAAGAGGTCTTTCTGTGAGGGGGAGCTTTGTTGTTAAAAAGTTTGGTTCTTGATCTTGAAAAACAACAGTTGTAAAAGTTTGGTGTTTAAACTTGTGAAAAGCACCAGTTGTCTTGATCCTAGACTGAAGAAGGATCGTTGTCTTAATCCTGGACCGAATTAGGATTGGTCGTCTCGATCTTGGATAGAAGAAAGATCATTTAGCTTGATTCCTGCCGTTAGAGAAATTATAGTGGAAAATCTCAAATGGTTCACTTAGGGATAGGAGTAGGACAGTTGGTCAGAACCCGTATAAATCTTGGTGTCATCAATATCTCTATCCATACTCTCTTTATTATTGCCATTTATATTTATGCACTTATTTTGATAGTAATAACGTATTAGAGATATTATTTAATTTCTTCAAAAGTAATTATATTCACAAGTTTTAAAAATCATTTTTATTCCGCATTTTAAGTAAAACTTGTTTCTTTGGACAAAATTGTTTTTGAATAAAATTTTTATGAAAGAATTTTTATTTGGGAATATACACTATTCACCCACCTTTAGTGTATTGCTAGCCTATTTAGGACTAACAGATAATTTTTAAAAATATAAAATTTTTAACATGTAATAATAGATTATTGTTTTGTATTTGTTTATTAAAAGTGAGAAAGGATAATTATCTCTATAGGGAGTGATACTATAAAATCAATTTTATAGAAGACATTGAAGAATTAATCAAAAGGGGCAGACTTCAGAAGTTTATCAATAATAAATTGAGAAAAGAAGAACCAAAAGAGTAGGACCTAGATGACAACAGACTTGGAAAGAAATCAAAGGCCGTTGTGATGGTGATAACCGGAGGAGAACCACCCAATAAGAAACCCCAAAGATCCCTGGAGATCGAAGAAAGCAGCAAGCTACACACATTTCTCTTTCAGAATAATGTTCAAGCTGAACACTTAGATGCCTTGGTAATGGAGATAGGAATAGAAGGATATGGTGAAAAGAGTATTGGTGGATACGGGAAGCTCTACCAACATCATCACGAAGCACGTAGTGGAGAAAACTTCAGGTTAGCCCTGACCAAATCCATCCAGTTCACGTGCTGCTAATGGTTAAGCGGCCACACAGTACTGGTAGTAGGGCAAGTAACCTGGAGATCAGAGACCAGAAGCACATATGGAGATCAAATGCGGACTTTACAGTAATAGAAGTGCCGGTGGCATACAATGTGATTTTAGGAAGACCATTCCTATCCAATTCTGAGGTAGTTTTGTCCATCTGGTACTTGGCATTGCAGATACCAACTTCATTGGGGGTAGCATTAGTGAGAGGAAGCCAGCAAATAGCACAAAGGACATATATGGCATCCCTATAACCCGAGAAAATAGGTCCGCAGCCGGAAGAAGATGAGAGAATAGAGCCGGTAGATGAACTGGAGACACTAGTAATAACACCAAAAAGATAAATCCGAATCTCTAGGGATCTTGATAAAGAATACAGAGAATGAGTAGTGCAAGTAATAGTGGAGGAGAAAAATACCTTTGCTTGGAAGACCAGTGACATAGAAGGTGTCCCATTGGAAATAATAAAGCACTCCATCAACATCATCCTAGAAGCAACATCGATGATATAGAAGAGATGAAAGTACTAGAACTGCAGAGAGCCATAGAGCAAGAGATTTAAAAGTTAATAGACATCAGGCACATCAGGAAAGTCCACTACCCAAGATGGTTGGCAAACATGGTAATGGTAAAAAAGAGCAAAAGGAAAGTGGCGTATGTGTGTGGATTTCACAGACCTAAACAAAGCATGCCCAAAGGATAGTTACCTGTTGTCGAGCATAGACCAGCTGGTTAACTCCACAGCAAGATACATTATTTATTCTTGTTGGATATGCACTAGTCCCAAGGCATTGGTCCTTGTATTTGTATCATACATTTGTACTTTGTTATGAGGTTTATGTATTATACAATTTGTGTCATTAAATAAAGGCATTAATCTATTTATTATATATATATATCTTATGCTATGTTATAAATAGAGTATCCAATGGACATATCCATATTCATGTTGACAAGTGTCATGCACTTGGCAGTGAGACCATGGATATGGGAAACGATATGACCATAAAGTCATCTGTAGTCTGTTCCAGTCATAGAAATGAATAGAACCAAAGACTATCATTAGTCTGGTTGTATGGCGGTGTCTTACCACCATTGGACATGGAATGTTAACCAAGTTAATGGGTATATGCAAAGGGGCATGAAACTAGATAGATCCACTAAACGAGAAATCCATATGGAATACTATCACAAGTGATTCTTGTGTAGTACTTGTATGGATCTTTGACCTGACCATATCATGGTGCTGCATGTGAAGTGACATACTTTGGTGTATGCCTAAAGGGCCTGTGATAGGGGGCCAAGTATGGGTACATTCTGGTGTGTCAGTGAACATGGTAATGCTATGGATATGCAAAAGGGAATCTCACTCAGTAGTCCACTGAGAAGATATCATTGGCTACTTGATGAATGCAACTGATAAGAGTGTGACCACACCCAAATGAGTTAGAACTTGTTTGTGAGCATCAATTCATTCGGGATCAAGTTAATGTCCGGACACAAAAGAGGGTGATCAATCCATGCCTCTGTGTTGGAAACCGATATCAATGACAGGGGATATATGAGTTTAAACTAAAGGGTTACTATTACAGTTGGACGGCTATCTCCGCCTTAATTGGGGGCTATAATGGCTTGTTAAAGCCCGCCTACAGTCTATGGGCCATAGGCCCACTGCCAATATAAAGATGGGTTCACAGGATCGTACACATTGAATGTCTGAACTTGAACTAAAAGGATCAACCGTATACTTGGAATATACATGTTGGAAAGAGAGGATTCCATTGGAATGGCCCCTCCTGAGTTGGCAGAACTACGGAAGCAGTTGGGTGAACTCTTGGAGGTGGGGTTTATTCGACCTTCGAACTCTCCTTTTGGCACTCTCGTGTTATTTCAGAAGAAGGCGGATGGGAGTTTGAGACTGTGTGTAGATTACAGAGCCCTCAACAAGATCACTGTGCTTAACAAGTATCCCATCCCCTTGGTACCTGACTTGTTTGATCAACTTAGTGGGGCAAAGTACTTCACCAAGCTTGATTTACATTCGGGATATTACCAGGTGCGAGTGAAGGAGGAAGACATATTCAAAACCACCTGTGTCACCTGGTACGGTTCCTTTGAATTCTTGGTTATGCCCTTTAGACTAACAAATTCTCCAGCCACCTTTTGTACTCTCATGAACCAGGTATTCAGAGAATATCTAGATCAGTTCGTGGTGGTGTATCTAGATGAAATCGTGGTATAAAGTGCCACTCTGGAAGAGCATAGAGAACATTTGAAGCTAGTGTTTATTAAGTTGAGGGAGAACCAGCTCATTCTGAAGAGAGAGAAATGCGCTTTTGGCGAAACTAGCATCAAGTTTCTTGGCCACGTGATTGAACAAGGCCGGGTACGTATGGATCAAAATAAGGTGAAAGCCATTTCAGAATGGTAGACACCTGCAAATGTTCCAGAATTAAGATCTTTTTTGGGACTGGCCAATTACTACCGGAGATTTGTTGAAGGGTACTCACGGAAAGTTATTCCCCTTACTGACTTGCTGAAGAAAGAAAATAAATGGCTCTGGACAGATGCATGTAAAGAAGCTTTTGAGAATTTGAAGAAGGCAGTTCTTGAGGAACCAATTCTCTCTCTGCCGGACATGTCAAAGCCATTCGAAGTTTAGACGGATGCCTCCGATTTTACTTTGGGGGGAGTCATTATGCAAGAGGGACACCTTATCGCCTTCGAGAGTAGGAAGTTGAATGACACTAAATGGCGGTATTCGACTCATGAAAAAGAATTGTTGGCCGTTGTTCACTGCTTGCAAGTTTGGAGGCATTATCTATTGGGTTCTAGATTTGTGGTGAAGACAGACAATGTAGCAGTGAGCCACTTCCTTACCCAACACATATTTACTAGAAAACAAGCTTGTTGGTAAGAAGTTTTGGCAGAGTTCGATTTCGTCTTGGAGTATCACACAGGGAAGTCAAATCAAGTGGCAGATGCACTGAGTCGAAAGGCCAAACTGGCAGTCTTGAAGTAGATAGCCCATTTGTCTAGTAGCTAACTATCAACCTCCGTGCGATAGTTGATCCAGGAGAAGCTACTGAAAAACCCTCAAGTAGTAACCATTATGAACTTAGTGAAGCAGGGAAAGACTAGGCAGTTTTGGATCAGTGATGAGTTATTAATGACAACCAATCGAAGGGTGTACCTGCCAAAGATAGCCAATTTGCTGAAAATGTTGATGAGGGAATGGTATGATACCCTCTGGTCAGGTCATCCAGGATGGCATCGAATGTTTGCTTTGTAACAGCAACATTACTACTGGCCCAAAATGGAGGAAGAAGTGAGATATGTCAGCAGGATAAAGTAGAGAGATGGAAAACTGTTGGACTACTTTAATCACTTTCAGTACCTCAATGCCCCTGGGAGAGCGTGTCGATGGATTTTATCACGAGGCTGCCCAAGGTAGAATAATTTGATTCCATCTTGGTGGTTGTTGACAGATCTCCAAATATGCTACCTTCATTCTAATGCCAAAGTATAGTTCCGCTGAGACCACAGCCAGAGCCTTCTTCAAGCATGTAGTCAAGTACTGGGGTATTCCAAAGAATATTGTCAGTGACAGGGACAGACGATTTCTAGGGAGCTTTTGGACAGAGCTTTTTTGATTGTTGGGGAGTAACTTGAACATGTCCACCAGCTATCATACTTAGACAGATGGTCAGACATAAAGATTCAAAAGCATGCTGGAGGAATACTTGAGGCACTTTGTCAGTGTTAGCCAACGGAACTGGGCATCCCTCCTAGATGTTGCCCAATTCTGCTTTAACAGCTAGAAATGCTCTACTACTAACAAAACTCCTTTTGAAATTGTGACAGGTCAACAGCCCTTGGTGCCCCATTCCATCGAGATGCCTTACAAAGGCAAGAACCCCAAAGCATATCTTTTCACCAAGGTGTGGAAGCAGAATGAGGAGATAGCTAAAGCACATTTGGAGAAAGCATTTAAGTGGATGAAGAAATGGGCCGATACAGATCGCTGACCAGTTGAGTTCAAAGTTGGTGACTTAGTGTTGGTGAAACTTCTGCCAGAACAACTATGATTCTTTAGCAACAAAGATAGTAGACTAGTCAGGAAATACGAAGGACCTGTCCCAGTCATCAAGAAGGTAGGGCCAGTATCATATAAACTAGACTTGCCAGAATAGATGTCAGTTCATCCTGTCTTCCACGTTAGCAACCTGAAGTAGTATCACCTAGATCCAGTCGATGAGAAGCGAAACAAGAGCACAAGACCAACAATCATAAGGAAAGCACCGGCCAGTAGAGAAGTATAAGAGATCTTGGTGGATCGCACAGCGTCAACCACCAGGCGAACATACAAGGAGTACCTCGTTCGATGGAAAGCAGAAGGAGAAGAAGAGACCAGCTTGGAGAAAGAAGATGAACTACAACCTTTCAAGTAGAAGATTGAAGAATTCAAGAAGACTGAGTCGACGAAGACGTCAACCCTCTGAGTGGGGGAGAATGTAAAGGGGGGAAAATACTTTGTAATAGTAGCAGGAATAGTAAAAGTGTGATGAGTGAGACATTGTAATGGTTTGTCCTCCTAACCCTGAAGTTGGTATAACGACTACTATAGGGGTTGTGGCAGGTCTCAACCAAGGTTGGCCTCACGTCGATGCTTGTGATTACCCCATCCGTAGTAGGACCCCCTACTACTACGGATGGGAACTTGCTTGATGTACTTGATGTTAATTTATAAATGAAAGCCTTACGCATCACTTTTCATATGTGCCTCGTGTATGCTTGTGTATGTGTGGATGGATGCTTATCATTATTTATTCCGATCTAATGTGCCAATTTTGGATCTATTTTGTGTGGTGTGGCCTTCGGGCCTAGTTTAAAATGAATGTCGCCCCTGGATCTAACCTCTTATCTGTTATTAATACAGGATTAGTGCTTAAAGTGGGTTGGCTGGCTTACTTCTAGATGTAGACGTAAGCGTTCCATGGTGTCAACGGATTGGCCCCGTGACAGGTAGCTCATCCTCAAATGGCATGACTGAAGTAACAAATCAAACCTTATGCAATGGTATAAAGAAGAGGTTGGAGGAACATAAAAAGGCACAAAAATGAGCAACATGGGAAACAGCTTTTTCCATAACATACGGAGTCGAAGTTATTATCCCAATAGAGATTGGCTCCCCAAACGACATGGTCATATACTACAGTGAAGCACATAACGACATCAATATCCGGTCCCACTAAGACTTACTAGAAGAAAGGGGAGATCGAGCTTATGTCCTGATGGCCGCTTACAAAAGCTAGATTGCGCGATATCACTACAGAAGGGTGAAAGGGGTATCATTCCAGCAAGGAGATCTAGTGCTTAAAGATGTTGAGGCCTCTCAGTCTAGAGAAGGAAAAGGAAAGCTAGCATTTAAGTGGGAAGGACCATACCGAATTGAGAAGGTCATAAGTCCAGCTACATACAAGCTGAGCCGGATAGATGGGAAGGAAATATCATGTATATGGAATGCGAGAAATCTCCAAAAGTACTATCAGAGTAGCTGTTAGGGGCCCAAATGGTGCACTCTTTTTCCATCATCAATAGTTTTCTTTTATAGGGTTTTCCTTGGCAAGGTTTTTAACGAGGTAACATCCCTAATGCCATGAGAAACTCATGTACATACTATTCGAATTATAGTTATTCAAAGAGTAAAGGCTACTATGATTAGAAAATCAACAAAATGCAACAACCTAATAACAATTGGAGTCCAAACTTCGATAGCTATCAACGATAGTAATGATAAAACCTTGGTTTGGTTAAATCATAAACTAAACCTAAAAAGGGGGATTACCATATAATGCCTCCCTGGAGATACCACAATGGTGTATACACAGGGACGAGCCTAGTGGTAAAACGCACGATAAATATTAGACATAAAATAAAATTTTATTATAAACACCCATAAAGGAGTAAAAGTCATTATACATAGCCTCCATCTGGGAGGCCCTAAAAATAATAATAACAAAAAGAGAGGAATTAAGACGGTGGATCATCTGTTCCTGATTCAATCGATTGATCAGGATCTCCAATCTCGACATCCGGGTCCGAAGAGGCTTAAGCATTGTTGCTGTTTGGATCAACAGGAGACAGGGGAGGGAGATTTGCTTCTAACAAGAAGTCCACATCAATATTATCAAAAGATAACTCTGGGTAGGTCTTAGTACACTTTTGGATCAACAAGTCATCATAATGAAGAGCCAAACACGTATAAAGATCAGTTTTATTCTTCAAACGACCCTCCTTAGCAGATAAATCTACATCATAAGCCTCCCTCTCTTGCCTTAAGGCCTTTAGGACCTCTACCAAGGATTTCTTTAAAGTGGCATTCTCTGAGGAAGCCTCATCAAGGGCACGCTGTAGCATAGAAACTTTTTCGGTTGTCTCCCTGAGCTCCTTCTCCATTCGTTTCCTTTTTATTATTCCCTCTAGGTGCTGACCGTACATCCGGTCCATTTCCTCATAGCGTTTGAGTTCTTCAAACAAAAAAGGGATAGGCTGCAAAATTACACTGATGAGTCAACTGAATCCAAAATTTGGAAGGATGAAAACAAGAAGGTACTTATGGTGTAAAGCTTACCGAGAATCTTGGTTCCTACAGTTCGGTTGGAGAGGCCATTCATCCTAGCCGTATCGGCAGGGAGAAACATCCCCTCACTCAGCTAAAGTTACATAGTTGGGTCCACCAAGTGTGAGCGGACGACCTTTTTACAAAGAATGGAACGCGGCGAAGCGAACCGGGGAAAACGTTTTCATTTCGATTTGATTTTTGTTTAGAAAAACGGGTTTTGTTTATCTTGAGTTAGGAAAACCATGGATTTGGAAATCCCTTTTGTAGAAAACATTTTCCCGTTTTAACTTAAAGACCTTGAGACTTAAATCCCGAGATCAGTGATAGAGTAGCCACCCAGATCAGCTCATCCGGGAAATTCCGGTACATCTCCCTACCGAGGGTAGACTACCGTACCTAATCCAGAGATTTAGGGTTCGGGCAAGTGACTTACTTAACCTCTAGCTTGCTTTCACTTTACAATTTATATTACCATATTTAATTTGCTTTATTATCTTTCTCTATCCCATTTTAGTTATTTTAATTAGCCGATGCTAAAGAAAAATGTAGAAAATAAATTGCAAAAAAATAAAACATTACATCCAAAATATACAAGAAAATAGTAGAGGCCGATTATACAACTCAATCGAATAAAAGTTAAAAACCCTCGTCCTCACATTACAATCGCCTAAATATACGAGGATCTAAAAATTACAACCGCCTAAAAATACACGAGATTATCTATTAATTACAACAAAAATAAAAATAAAAACTGCAAAACAAATTAGTTAGCACAGTTTATATTGGACACACAGATAGGACTCAAATAGGACAGAATTGGGAATTTAGGAAACAGGGGTATGCACTTAGGGGGTAACTGGGTCGACCTGACCGGTTAGACTTGGAAAATGGTTTTGAAACACCCTATAATTTTTGTGTTGAAAAATCATTTTTTGGAAAACAATTGGCTCGGTTACATATACATTTCCATTTTTTGTGGGTCTGTTATCCCAGAACTCGGGGTCCGTTCGTACAGGTTTTTCTAATTTCAACATCCATCTAGGGTCCAAAAAAGCAGTAAACACACCAAAAACATTTGTGAAAATACCATTTTACTCGTTTTCGATATTTTCCGGGAATTTTATAGGATTCGGGGGTCCGCTAATGCTGGACTACAGATCCAATTTGGATAAAATAACCCCGAAACTTAGAAAATAAAACCCTGAAAAAACCAAAAACCCTAATATCTATACATACAGAAATCTGAAAACCAAAATTTTATAACATATGGATGAATTTGGGCCGAAATTGATCACAACAGAATGCACAAAATGGAAAACGGACTATTTTGGCCGATCGGGATGATTCGGGAATCTGTCCCTGAGAGCCGCCCAGCTCTTATTCATCATGAACATAGCCGTGCGGCTATGTTCATGAAGAACACAGCCTCCCGGCTCTATTTGAGTAAGTTCGGTTCCGAAAGTTGCAAAAATGAAGAAAACGCACAAAAAAGACAATGCAAACAGGTTTAAGGCCTCTCAGAGTTTACCTTGATATTGTTTTGATGCTTTGAACGTCAAGAAATGGATTGAAAGCTTGAAATGTGTCCTGGAAGCTCAACCGGCTGAAAATCGGAACGATCCGAAACAACCCGAAAAGAATCCGAAATGATCCCAAACCAATATGTAAAGGTTGTAAAACTTGTTCTTGATGTTTTAGGATTGGTCTTAAGTCTTAGCCTTTGTGTCTTTTGGGGTCTCACTTGGTTTTTTTTTTTTGTTTCGGTCTCTTTCTTTCTTTATCTCTGCTTCTCTTTTTTCTCTCTGTTTCTCTTTGGTTTTCAAAGTCTTTTTTTCTGCCCAAGACTCAACCTCCCTTTTGATTTGATTTTTCTTTTTCTTTTATACCCTCCATTCATCATCATTTCAAATATTTAATGTGCCGTCTGAATTCTTTGATTTCTCGCCCAACAACTCTTCTGACCCACTAGAGCCGCCGGGCTCTGGTTCAAGAACCAGAGCTGCACAGCTCTAATAAGACCCGAGGCAAAATTTCTAAAAATCCGACGCACACCCTAAACCTTAAAAATCACTCGGGAGACCTTTTCGGGGGTTTCGAATCACAGATAGCTTGGTTTTCAGGGCATTTGAGACACTCCAGGTGATATTTCAGTCGTTTCAAGTCTGATTCAAGTCCTTTTGCTCCACAGGTAATACAGGAATTCTCATCATAGAGGTCGGGAAAATCCGGCGCTTACACCAGGCTCGCTTTCATCCCAAACTTGCACATTAGGATCTCCTTGATAGTAGAACCACTATCTTTGAAGGGGCACTTCTTTCCACTGAAGTCTGTAACCACATCCTGCAAAGGAAGGTGAGTTAACAAACAAAATGGAGTAGCGAAAAATAAGAAAATTTGAGGGAAATACATACCAAACGAACCCTTTTCCCATTGTCTGGTGGGCATCAGGATATCCTTGATAGTTGAACCACTATCTTCGGAGGGGCACTTCTTTCCACCAAAGTCCGTAACCACATCCTTTGAAGAAGGGCAAGTTAACAAACAAAATGGAGTAGAGATAAAATGAGAAAATTTGAAGGAAATAAATGCCAAGCAGACCCTTTTCCCCTTGTCTGGCGTAACATCCTCTGTATTTTTCCTCTTGGGTTGGGCAGCAGGTTCAAATCACCCTCCCAGAAGAGTTCACAAAACCTCTGCTTTAGCGGCAAGAGAAGTGGCTGCAAAGGTCATAAATATATCATCATAATTAATCCTAACTATGTCTGGTCTAGGTTTAGTTGTGTCTATCTTTCTAATGCCGGATTCATCCTTCACCTGTTAGTTCATCATATAAATCCTATAGCTAAATCATGCACTCACAAAATACATAATTTATAAATAATTGCAAGGAAGATAAATGCAATAAGAAAAATAATTCTATTAAATTAAACTCCAAAAATCTAACATGGTGATATACAATTCTTAAACCTATTTTGGGGATTTAGCTACTCATGACTAAATTAAACAAATAATCAAAAGAGAAACTACAATCCATGATCAAAAGATAAAAATAGAATAGAAAAAGAACTCATTGAAGAATTTAAGCGAACTCCATCAAAATCAAATGAATAATCCGCTAAGTAGTAAAAACGCTTACTTTTTACGTTGGTGGCTTCATGTTCTCCCCCAAAGAACACGTTCCAAAATCAAAAACTAAGACTAAAAGAATTTTTCACTTTTTTCCTTTAAAAACTAAAACTAAAAAGGAGACAATAATTCGTTTCCTAAAACTAAGAAGTCCTAAAATTAATCCAACTCTAAAAAGGAATAAAAGATATAAATCCTATTTAGAATACGAACAATATAAGATAAAAGAAACCCCATTGAAAAGGCTTAAAACTCCTTCTTTCTAAGTCAAATTCGCAGCTCACAAAGGGTCATCAATAAAGCTACTCCAATTGATAATTTTATCTCCAAATCCTCAAATTCATCACCCCATAAGGCATGGTTATGTCTCAAGACTCCTCCTAGACTACTCCAAGCCAATTTTGCTCCAAAATCGAGCACTTTTCACTCCTTTTTCATCTCTAATGCCCTAACATTAAAACAACACAAAAGAAGTAAAATTTGCGTAACATAAAGTAAAAATAATCAATTATAGCTCATAAATCAAGGCAAATTAAGTGCATAAAATGCATTTATGAAACTTCTCCACACTTAGGCTTTTATTTATCCTGAAGCAAATAAAATATTTCCAACCCTAAAAAAAATAAAAATATTTTGAGATAACAAAGAATTCAACTTTAAAGTTCCAAATCTTATAAACCACAATTTCAACTACATCCAATAAATCTAGCACACTTTATCAATAAAGATGTCACAACAGATTTTGCACTTCACCCCAACCTGATATACTCAAAGCAACTCAATTAACTTCTAAAATATGATTTGCATCACTAAGATAATAGACTTCTAAGTCGCTTCTCAGTCAAACACATAAATAAAGATCAATAGGACTTTTATTTTTCACATAAATTTCTTGGGGAACAACACGATTCATTGATCGCTTTGATTTCACTTCATTTCTCATAACTTTCCACCTTACTCGAGATGTTACGTAGCCTTTCCGAACAAATAACAAAGATGGAGTAAATACAATGCATTTGACATACTCGACTGAGCAAATCATTAAGTGGTTACTAGCACTATTCATAACTTTACCTTTAGAGTAAAGCTAGCGAAATAATTTTTCTTCTTTGAATTGACTTTTGGTCATTTTCATTAAGCACAAACAATTTATAACTTTTATCCCAAGATTAAATCAAAATAAAACACACAATTTGCCTATCTCATCTCTTTACTTATGATCAATCAAAAAGGAGTTTCCTAGAAAATCCATATCTCAAAGTGATACATTTCAACCCTAGAGTCTATATCATTGCAAAGATTTCAATAAATTAAGGCATGATAAGTGCATTTTATGAGCATAATCTGTCTTTGTTTATAAGCTTTAATTGCTATATTTTTAGTTAACTTAGGCGGATTTACTTCATTTTGTGTAATTACTCGTGCAAGGATCTTTGAAGTTGAAAGTGAGCTTGAAAGGCCGATTTTAGCAGCTTGGAGTGCATTAAAGTTAGGGCTTGAAGTCATAACCCATGACCATTGTGAGCGGACGACCTTTTCGTGAAACGAACGTGGCGAAGCGAACCGGGGAAAAAGAAAGAAATAGGTTTAGTGATGTTTTGGGAAAAGCAGATTTAGTTTATCTTATTTTAGGAAAATCATGGATTTATTTGTTTTGAAATTTATTTTGTTGAAAACTTTTGACGTTTTATAACTTAAGTCCTCGAAACCTCAATTTCGAGATCAGTGACAGAGTCGCCACCCGGATTAGCTCATCTGGGAAATTCCGGTACAGCTCCCTGAGGAACAGAGTCGGTCGACTCTGGGTTAGAACCGGCTGGCTCTGTTCTTCAGAAGCACAGCCGGCCCGCTGTGATGGGCAGCACCAATTCTGGATTTTGCCAAAAATGACAGAAACACACAGAAAATCTATACAGACAAGTTTTAGGGCCTTTCAGAGTTTACTTGGATTGTTGTTTGGCTGTTTGGAGCATCAAGAAATGGATTGAAAGCTCAGAAATGTGCACTGGAACTCAATCAGTCGAATCCTTCAACAGCCCAGAACGATCTGAAACCAAGTCGAAATGATCCCGGATCAAAGAGTAGAGGTTGTTGGTGATTTTGTTAATGCTTGAGGATTGATTTAGGGTTAGATGAGAGTATTTATGGGATTAGTTTTGGGTATTTCTCTCGGTTTTTCTTTTTCTTCTTTCTCTCTTCTGCTTTTTTTTTCTTTTTCTCTGTTTCTTGCTTGAGAACCCAAAAGCCCCCTTCTCTCTCTCCTTTTCTTTCTTTTATCTGCCTCTCCCTGTCTTCTTTCGTTCCATCAATCGGTAGACCGAAAATCTTCAGAAAATCTGCCAAAAACTCTAGCCTGTCAAGACAAGTTGCTCTGTTTTGCAGAGCAACTATTCTTGACCACTAGAGCCGGTCGGCTCTAGTTGGCACTAGAGTTATACGGCTCTAGTTAGAGTTGGCCGGCTCTGGTTCAACAAACCAGAGCTGCCTAGTTCAACCAAGATTCAGGGCAGAATTTTAAAAAGTTAGACATGCAGACCAAACCCTAGGAATGATTCGAGAGACCTTTTCAGGGCTTCAGATCATGGGTAGCCTAGTTTTCATGTCGTCTGAGATTCCCGAGGCAGCATTCCGGTCACTTTCAAGTCCCGTTCGAGCCCATCCGGTCCATAGGTACTTATTGATTTCTCATCACCGAGACCGGGAAAAAAAAACCCGTGCTCACAGGCTGCCCTTCGCTGGATCAAAGTCGGATCATCGTGGGCTCTAAAGCCTAGATTGAGTTTGGTCTCGCTACTAGGAGTGCGGTGAGGAAGGAAAAGGAAACATACCTGGCATTCCTTGCTGGAGGTGCCAGCCGTGATTCCAAGTCGACTCACTACGGGGGAGTACGCCCATATCGTTGGCTCACTATCATGGAGCATGCCTGTAGTATTGGCTCACTGTGGTGGAGCGCGCCTGTGATGTTGGCTCACTGTGGTGGAGCGTGCCCGTAAAGCTGGCTCTCTGTGGCGGAGCATGTCCTTAAAGAGATTCAATTCTTTTCCATATGGTGGAGTATTGCATGTACGGCTCTTGCTTCTCCTTTCAATGCTAAAAGGCTGAATAAAACTTACTGTCTCTCCTATGTAATGAAGAGGCAGCACAAACTTGGAGTTTTTCTCCGTGTGGTGGAGTTCCCATGAAATTGACGTTAAGTAGCGTATTTATTTCTTGATCGATAATTTTGGAAACAAAAATTTTTGCCCACTCGATCAAGAATAAATACGATTGAATTGCTTTGCCCCCAGATACCTATTAAAGACAAGTGAATCCTTCAATAGATATTTCTTCCCTGTCCATGTGACGACAAGGTAGAAATAAGAGATGATGTACTGACTCCCTCTGTGTGATGAAGATGCAGCACAAAGTTGATGTTGTCTTGCCCCCAGATCCCTGTTAGAGGCAAGAGATTCTTCAATAGGCATTTTTTCCTTGCCCATGTGATGACAAGGTTGAAATGAAAGATGATGTACTGTCCACCTCTGTGTGGCAAAGAAGCAGTACGTGGTTGATGTTGTCTTGCCCCCAGATCCCTGTTAAAGGTAAGAGATTCTTCAATAGACATTTCTTCCCTGTCCATATGACGACAAGGTCGAAATAAGTGATGATGTACTGTCTCCCTCTGTGTGATGAAGAAGCAGCATGAGCTTGGTTGTTGTCTTGCCCCCAAATCCCTGTTAAAGGCAAGAAACTCCTTCAATAGGCATTTCTTCCCTGCCCATGCGATGACAAGGTTGAAATACATGTTCTTCCTCTCTTATGTGACAAAAAGGTCAAACGAGCTGGTCTGTTTTTTTGCCCCCAGATACCTGTTAAAGGCGAGAAGTTCTTCAACAGAGATTCTTCCCTGTCTATGTGGCGATAAGGTCGAAACAAGAGATGTGCTGTCCCTTCTATATGGTGAAGAAGCAGCATGAGATTGATTGTTGTCTTACCCCCAAATCCCTGTTAAAGGCAAGAAACTCCTTCAATAGGCATTTCTTCCCTGCCCATGTGACGACAAGGTTGAAATACATGTTCTTCCTCTCCTATGTGACGAAAAGGTCGAATGAGCTAGTCTATTGTTCTGCCCCCAGATACTTGTTAAAGGCGAGAAGTTCTTCAACAGAGATTCTTCCCTGTCTATGTGGCGACAAGGTCAAAATAAGAGATGTGCTGTCCCTTCTATATGGCAAAGAAGCAGCACGAGGTTGGTTGTATTGACTTGCCGCCAGATCCTTGTTAAAGGCAAGTGAATCCTTCAATAGACATTTCTTCCCTGTCCATGTGACGACAAGGTCAAAATAAGTGATGATGTACTGTCTCCCTCTGTGTGATGAAGAAGCAGCACGAGCTTGGTTGTTGTCTTGCCAGATCACTGTTAAAGGCAAGAAAATCCTTCAATAGGCATTTCTTCCCTGCTAATGTGATGACAAGGTTGAAATACATGTTCTTCCTCTCCTATGTGATGAAAAGGTTGAACAAGCTGGCCTGTTGTTCTGCCCCTAGATACCTGTTAAAGGCGAGAAGTTCTTCAACAGAGATTCTTCCTTGTCTATGTGGCGACAAGGTCGAAATAAGAGATGTGCTGTCCCTTCTATGTGGCAAAGAAGCAGCATGAGATTGATTGTTGTCTTGCCCCCAGATCCCTGTTAAAGGCAAGAAACTCCTTCAATAGGCATTTCTTCCCTGCCCATGTGACGACAAGGCTGAAATACATTTTCTTCCTCTCCTATGCGACGAAAAGGTTGAACGAGCTGGTCTGTTTTTCTACCCCTAGATACCTATTAAAGGTGAGAAATTCTTCAACAGAGATTCTTCCCTGTCTATGTGGTGACAAGGTCGAAATAAGAGATGTGCTGTCCCTTCTATGTGGCAAAGAAGCAGCACGAGGTTGGTTGTATTGACTTGCCCCCAGATCCCTATTAAAGGCAAGTGAATCCTCTAATAGACATTTCTTCCCTGTCCATATGATGATAAGGTTGAAATAAGTGATGATGTACTGCCTCCCTCTGTGTGATGAAGAAGCAGCACGAGCTTGGTTGTTGTCTTGCCCCCAGATCCTTGTTAAAGGCAGGAAACTCCTTCAATAGGCATTTCTTCCCTGCCCATGTGACGACAAGGTTGAAATACATGTTCTTCCTCTCTTGTGTGATGAAAAGGTTGAATGAGCTGGTCTGTTGTTCTGCCCCCAGATGCCTGTTAAAGGCGAGAATTTCTTCAATAGAGATTCTTCCCTGTCTATGTGGCGACAAGGTTGAAATAAGAGATGTGCTGTCCCTTCTATGTGGCGAAGAAACAGCACAAGGTTGATTGTTGTCTTGCCCCCAGATCCCTGTTAAAGGCAAGAAGTACCCTTCTCGGGGTAATATTGGCGTGAACGAATATTATGATAATTATAGAAAATTTTCATACCTGAGGTTTAGAGTCGTTGGGCTCAGATTTGCTTGTTGTGACTCTGAGGGTGCCCCTGGACTAAAGCATTTCAGCTTTGGGAGGAATCCTATCTCGAGACGACCTAATGGTGATGATGAGCGTCTCAACAAATTTGTATGCCAGAGCACGTATTTATTCTTTGATCGATAATTTTGGAAATAAAAATTTTTGCCTTTTCGATCAAGAATAAATACGGCTGATTTGGTTTGACGCATGTATGCATGAATACGTGCATGATTCATGTGTATGCATGCGTCATGATGCTTTTGATAATATGTTTGGTATCTGCACTATGCTGGGGAGTGAACTTGTGACTCCTGACAATCTCCTGTGGGGACTATGTCCGTCGGATGACTTTGCTGAGGATAATGACTCAGTGAGGATCTTTTTATTGTGAATTTCGCTGGGGAGTATTCTGATCCATTTGATCTCACTGGGGGATCTGTTGGAGCGTCTGATTCAGTGGGAAGAATCTTAGCTGGGAACCCGTTGGGGATTTTGTTAGAGACTCTGTGGCGGACCTTGCCGAGGGTCACTCTGCCGAGGATGATATAATGGGGATGGTATAACTGAGCCGGTAGCTGCCATTTATAGTGACAATTTCGTTGATGCCACTGTGGGTTTGGATGCAATGACCTACTGATGGGTGTTTATATGCAATGGCACGATGCATGCAATATGAACATCTAAGCAGAAAATCAAACATGCCTAGTATCCTTATGATGACATCAGAATGAATGCGATAGGAAACTCAAAATTGACACTACCTCTGTATGTCACTCTCTTCT
Organism: Euphorbia tirucalli; assembly: GCA_039660915.1. NCBI lineage: Eukaryota > Viridiplantae > Streptophyta > Magnoliopsida > Malpighiales > Euphorbiaceae > Euphorbia > Euphorbia tirucalli. The sequence goes on from CM077639.1 coordinate 24,674,806, forward strand.
TGTTACCAACACGTCCTTTCGGTTTTCCATGTTGGAGATTCTCTCGTTGAAGATCGTTGTGGTTTTTTTTTTTTTTTAATGAACGATGGACAAGTCTATAAGAGTGTGCCAGCCAAGTGGATCTAAAAGCACTGGCTTGTCTTAGGATTGGAGAGTGCACCTTGACGATTTTGCCGAGGATCATGATAGGATTGTCCTTGATGATAATTCATGGTTTAGTTTTTACCTGCCCCAAGGGTTTGGATGTGAAACGCTTCATCGAATCTGGTTTGCTGCGCTTGGTAACCTGAACATGGACATTTACATGCAATGGCATAATACATGCATATTGAGCACCAAAATAGCATATGAAATATTTATGATATGATGAATGTGAATGCATTAGGAAAATCCAACCCGTGGTTCTGGTGTGGATCAATGTGCCTTCACCACACTTCTTTTTTTTTTTATTTTTTTTTAGGATCCACTGGGGATGTTACCAAAGTATACAGCTGGCCATTGGATGGAGTCACCTCTGTTGAGTAGACTACCTGAGATGGAGTCAATTAACCACTGAAATCTCCAAGGGTCTGGAACTGTATTCATGCTCAATTCACCCCTAATTCCAGCTTATGCGGAGTCTCTAAAGGGGGATACAATTTTTAGTCCTTCAAGGTATGGCCTGATTCAAAATGACTCGAGTTAATTGTGGTTTTCCTTTGTCTATGAACCACAATAACCCTAGAGCAAGGCACACTATGGCTAGAAGATGAAGGGAACCACTAGTAAGTAGTCACTTCTGTTGCAGTTGAATCCTGAGCTCTTGAAATGGTTGGTAAGTGCAACTTTCCCCTGAATATTAGCACATCAGGCTTTGCAAGTCTTTCTGTTGATGGGAACATCCCATTCATGATTGTTGAAAGCTTTATAAAACTTGGTTGCTCCAACACTGTTGGTGAAGTTCACAGGGTAGATGTCAGTCTCCTCTTCTTCTTAGCACATTTTTGCTTAACAAAACCATCTCTTGCTGGGTTGAGTCCAGCATAGGCTATAGTGTGGATTTTGCTGGACAAGAACAGTGGTCACATAGGAGTTCCATTAGTAGTTGCTTGAGTAGTGGCAAACTCCAACTTGATTGAAGCAGGCTTATATTCAAATCCTCTCTCTGTCATGAAATCAAGGCCTTTCCTGTCAGTCTGAGGTTACAAAATATTTGGTCTGGGGGTTTAGGTTGAAGAGAAGTGGCATGGGGTAGAAAAAGAATCACTGATCTGGTACAGGTTGATGATAAACAAAGACTGATTGAGTCAGCACTTTGTCATAGGCCCCCGTCACCTTTTTAATAATGAGATGATGTGAATATGGAAAAACATTTGGGTTTAATTTCTTTTTAGGAGCCATCGATGGTGGAAAATGAGGCTTCACAGGGTCAGTTCAGGGAATAGGGTGAAAAGGGGTTTTATCAAATAGGTGTTGGTGGTTTGGGTGGTAAACGGAAGACAAAGGGTGTTGAAGGCGTGGAAGAAATTGGAAAAGGGAAGGGGAAGAGCTTTGGTTTTGAAGATAGGAAAGTCCAAATCTTTCATAAATAAGAGGGAAGGATTTAACAATGCCGAGAGTTGAAGATTACTCTTTAATGCTATGAGACATTCTAGTGTTAGTTATGGTGGCCATGCATGAGAGAGAGAAAGACTCTTGTCTACACCGATCCCCTTTTTGTATTTTCTCTCTCTCTTTTTTTTTGAAGGACCATGCCCAAGCTGTTGGTTTTCCTGCTGCATTCAAATCCATGCATGTCATGCGTGTTTAATATGCTTTTTGGATGAACAATGCATGTGAAATGTCATGTACATATGAATGGCATAGGAACATGATAATATATGCACTACGACCAAGAGCTGCTTCAACATTTTACACATGGTGGGTGATATGGGTGATGGAAGCCACTTGAACACTCCGTGGGTTGGAGATTTCGGTGAGGTTGGGAATTTTAGCTTTTTGGTTTTGGCTTGGGGTGTCCCCTTTGGATATAGGGTCAAGCTTTGCCTCCGGGAGGACTTTTGGATGTAGTTGCCTCAAGGAGGGCTTTCTTCAGTTTGGGTGCCTCAAGGAGGGCTTTTTAAATTTGATTTTGCCTCAAGGAGGGCTTTCTTCAGTTTGGGTGCCTCAAGGAGGGCTTTTTAGGTTTTTAAAGTAGGATTTGGAGTTTCAAAGATGGCTTTCAGTTTACAATGGTTTGGGCATCGTGTGTGCCATTAGAGTTGAAACTTTGGGGTAGGACTGGTAGCATGTTGCAAGGATCATGGAGTTGGATCAGCAGATGCCTCGGCGAGGGTGGTGTCATCATATCATTTATTTATCTCACAAGCTCACCTTTCAGGAGAGAGTTCGGTCAGGGCCAGGTTCACTTTTAAGTTTCCTATAGTATTCAGATTGATGTCGAACATTTTGATACTATGCGTGTTTGATATGTCATTTTAGATGCTCAAATTCATGCATGATGCCATGTACACGCAATCACCACATAAGTAAGAAAATGACAAAATGCATTGCATTCAAAATGATATTAATACACTGTAGAAACAAAAATGATTCCCCTATAAAAAAGGAAAGCTCCGAGCGTAGGTTTTTTTTTTTTAGCCACCGACTAGTCACTGCCTCGACTTCAGTACCATTGCCTCGTTCTCATCAGATCAGACCTTGTGGCTCTTCATCATATTCCTCTTCCCGGGTAGATTGAGAAATCCCTTTGGTGGTTCCTTTCCTTGCCACTGATCACCCGTTAGAGGCAGACAGCACCCTCAATTTTCCTTCGTCGACTAGTTTCTAGATCTTCCTTCGTAGACTGACACATTCATTAGTCCGGTGGCCTACTATCACATGATAACTATAGTAGTTATCTTTTTGTTCCGGTGTTGGTGCCATGTATGGTCGGACACTCTGTAATAGGCCTATCTTTCTGCAGATGGCGAATAGTCTGGTCACTGAACGAGGCCCAGAGGATACGACTGCCCATTTGTCTTTGGGAGTCGAACTTTGGATTTGTCGCGAAACAGAGTCAATGTTGGCACTGGTGTCAAGAGGTCTTTCCAGTTCTCCTTCATTGGACGACTCCGATAAGCCCAAATTTTCGTGAGAGGGCCTTCCAAGGTGTCGAGAAGGAGTGTCGGTAATTTTGGCGTTCTGCTCCTTATCCATACCAACATTGGAGTCCGTGCTCGTTATGTCTCTTATTTTCCCTTCAAGCTCTACCACCCGGGTTTCCAGTTCAGTGCACCTCGCTGTCAGCCTCTCTATTTTATTAAGATCATCCCCCAGCATTTCTCTCAACATTGCTGCCGCTTCCTCCCTAACTGCCTTCCAGAATTATGGTGAAGTGACATAGTCTTTCACCACATCTGCTATGGTGTTGACGTTCTGTGGGCTGGTCATTCTTAAGATCCTTTTCCCCTGATGAGAGCGCTTATTAGTGTCGATAGGCAGATACCAAACAGGGAACAATGTATGCATGAATGCTTGACACGATATGCACGTGTGTGTGGATGATGAATTGCACATGTGTTATCATGTAATGCCATGTCATGCTCTACTATCGGAGATCAACCATACAGATGCAATGGATGCTAGTGGGGATGATGCATGCTAAAATAAAAAATGGTGTATAAATATACACCATAGGGATAGAATGACACTCGGGAGTGTCCACGAATCGAAGCAGGTAGTACTTGCAATAGGGTGCATAGTTATGCCCTTGGGGAGAATGACACACTAGGGTGTCCACGGATCGAAGCAAGTCATTGCTTGCAAGGAGAGTTGAAATGGGGTACATAGTTATGCCCCTAGGAAGAATGACACACTGGGGTGTTTACGGATCGAAGCAAGTCATTGCTTGTGAGGGAAGTTAAGATAGGGTGCATAGTTATGCCCCTGGGAAGAATGACACAGTGGGGTGTCCATGGATCGAAGCAAGTCTTTGCTTGCAAGGAGAGTTGAAATGGGGTGCATAGTTATGCCCCTAGGAAGAATGACACACTGGGGTGTCCACGGATCGAAGCAAGTCATTGCTTACAAGGGAAGTTAAGATAGGGTGCATAGTTATGCCCCTGGGAAGAATGACACACTGGGGCATCCACGGGTCGAAGCAAGACATTGCTTGCGAGGGAGATTAAATGCTATGGTGGTGTGTATGCGCATGATGATCTAACATAATCTTCAGCACTCAGGGAGCACCTTGGATGATGAAACATGATATGTGGTGAGACAGAACAGAGTGCTTGGCATGCGAATTGTTTTTTCGGCACTTGAGGAGTACCTTGGGCCTTTTTGTGATGAAATGCTATGAGATAATGTGCTTGGCACACGGGTTGAGTTTCGGTGCTCGGGGAGCGCCTTATGCTTATGTATGAATGGGATGTATGGTCATGGGTTGTTACAGACAAATGATATTAGACAGATGGAAACATGAATGAGTATGATTTCTTCTTTTTATTATTTATTTTGGATGTTACACAGATGCCCCTATGTTATGCAAAAAGGCAATGCAGATAGTTCGCGTGAGCACCGACACGCGGGTGCAGGCTCGGTGCCTTAGGAGCACCTGATCGATATCATGAAATGGTCTCGAGCGGTCGGCACATGGACAGAGTTCTGATGCTTTTGAGGCATCTAATGGATGTTATGGAATGTTCGTGTGTATGCCGATACATAGATAGAGTTCCGATGCTTTTGATGCATCTGACATGAAATGATGTTATAGATGAGTCACGTGTAACTTGAGACATGGACAAAGATTCGGTGCTCATGGAACACATTGCATGATTTAGTAGTGTCATGGAATGCCCCTATATGTGTACTAACTGGGCACTCATGGAGTACCCTGGATGATTCGATAATGTTATGAGCAATCCAATGTGGATTACGACATACAAGCAAGATCTTGGTACCCCCGTGGCACCAATGATGGATGGATGAGATATTGTGTAATGTTTTTCACATGACTACCCACACGAAAATAGATCTAGGACCGTTGTGGTCTCCTAGTGAATGTAATGATATAAAGGAATGGCCGAGTGCAAACCAGAGCACAGGCAAAACACGGGTGGCTTTGGGACACCCGTTATGAAATGAAATGATCATCATGGGGCATCCCTAGAACATCCTTTATTAGGTGTAATTAAATGAAATGGTGTGAATGCACATGTCACACATAATGCAAGTGGCTACAAAAAAATATGGTCAAGATGCATGACATATAGAATGACATCGTGCGTGCAAGGAATGAATGCGTATGTCATCCAAAGTGCAGGTGGCTAAAGAAAAATGTGGTTAGAATGACACATAGGACAATGTCATGCGTGCGAGGTATGAATACATATGTCATACAAATAAAGTGCCATGGCCATACAAAGACATGGTTAGGATGTATAACACACAAAGTGACGCATGCTTCATGAACATGCCACACATGAGATGTGAACAAAACATGGATGAAATGTCATAGCTGCACGAAGATATGGTTAGAGTTAATGTCATGAATATGTTGATGTCTTGAAAATAAGTGCACAAAGATGAGATTATGATGACACACGGATGACTATACGTGTTAATGTATCGTGAATGAAAACGACAATGGATGTGATTTCTTTGTTCAGGACGTCCTAAGAATGCCTAATGTCATGTAAAATAGAATGCAAAGGAGGTCATGCGTGAGCCGACACACGGATGGGGGTTCGGTGCTTTGGGGGCACCTACTAGGCATTATGAGATGGTCACGTGTGCACCAGCACATGGACAAAGTTTCGACACTTTGTAGGTCCAAATGAAATGGCGTGACATGGTCATATGGAAGTCGTTCCGTGGATAGAGTTCTGATGCTTTTAGGGCATCTAACATGAAGTGATGCTACAAACAAGTCACGTGTAAATAAAAACACCGATGAAGGTTCGGCTTTTGCGGAATGCCTTGCATGACTTGGTAATGTCATGATATACTCCTATGAGTGTAATAACTTGGGCATTTATGGAGCACCTTAAGTGAATTATTAATGTCATGGAACAATTCCTATATAGATTGCGACACACAAATAAAGTTTTGGCATTACCTTAATGCCAACAACAAATGGACATGAAATGGAGATGATGTAATGTTATATCTGTTAGAGATTGTGCCCTAAGCCAATGTTGGATTATGTAAACAATCTTCTTAAGTCATTAATAAAGACTTATTTTATCATATATATTTGTATGTTAGTATTTATGATAATGTATCCATGAATTAATTGTGTAATTCTAAATTTCCCTAGTCGATTGTTATTATGGGAATAATAACAAACTAAGACTAGTGTGAGTGATAATGGATATTCATAAGATGAATATAGTGTATACAGATACAGATTATACTCACGGGCAATGTGTTAGAGAACATGTTGCTGGAGACCCACTATAAGATCAAGTTCATGGTCACGTGTCACAACTGATCTTGATTATAGTAGTGTCATCAGCTGATTCCTTTGACCTGAGGTCACCATGGATTCCGGGATGAATTCATGTTGTGCTTTGACGCAGTCAAACGCTGCTTGTAACAGAGTAGTTATAAAGGCTGTGGTTGGGTACAATATGACTCATGCTTAGGGATGTGAGTGACAGATATGGGATTTTGTCCCTCTCTAACAAGAGAGCGATATCACTGGGCCCCTCGATAAGTAAGACTGTTAAATGCATGGCCGTGCTCCAATAATTGATAAGAGTATCAATTGATTTGTCTGAACAGTTTACTTTGAGATCGAGAAAGCATATGATTAATTATATAAGATTGACAAGTGTACCATGTCTTATAATTAATCTTGATATCAATGAGACAAAAGGGAATATGACATTCTATAAATAAGTATTGGATCATTCCAATCATATTAATTGGGTAGTCGTAATGGCTTGCTAGAGTCCGCTTGTGACCTATAAGGACATTATGGTAATTTCCTTATTGCCAATTAATATGATCCTATGGGGTCACACACAAGAGCAAAATGAAGTTCATCTTATCGGGTATAAATTATTATTGGATAATAATTTATGAATGAGAAAGAGAATAAATATATATAGTGATATATATTTATGTATGTATATATAAATATTAATGTGATTAATATTGCATAAAGTATGCTACATATTATAATTAAATTATATGGAGATATAATTAATTATAATATTATATATACATATATGTATTATGGAGAATTGATTTGATTTAATGTTAATTGAGAATTAATATTAAATTGTGTGGGTTAATATATAATTATAACTAATAGGTGTATTAGGTTATAATTATAATTAACTATTTAGGTTAATTATTTAAGGAAACAATTAACCTAAACCTAATCACTCTCTACACTAATACTATAGCAGATTTTCGGCCAGCCAACACAAGAGAATAGCCAGCCAAAATTCTCCTCTCCAAGCCAAGAGAAAATTTGATTTTCTGCCTCTCTCTCGATTCGAGGAAACCGTTTCTTCTATCCCGGCGCTGGCACGCGGTGAACGTATTGCTCCGTGTGGATCAACCGTAGAGGGAAGCAATTTTGGTTCCTAAGTGATTCAAACTTCAAAGAATTAAGGTAATTCTTTAACCCTCCTTCCGATTCAATGTAATGTACATGGGTCCTTGGTGGGGATTAATCTTTTTCCGCTGCGTTTTATGTTTGTTTGTGCGATTAATTCCCCAACAGTGGTATCAGAGCCACTTGTGCATTGGTTGAATTGGATTTGTTATTTTGATTAGATCAAAATTGCATGTTAGGGTTGTATGTTCTTGATTTAGGGTTCAATGTTATTGTGAATAACATGTTTAAAATTTGATTTCAATGTGAATCATTGTGAATGATTTGGTTGTAATTGTTTTGAATCAGAAAAAGGGGTGAAATTTTGGATTCAGCATGTTGGCACGCCGGCGTGCCGGTTTTGGCACGGCGTGCCAACAGGAAATCGTTCCTGGATGCTTGAGTTCAGAATGGTGGCACGCGGGCGTGCCGATTTGGCACGGCGTGCCAACCTGAAAATTTTGCATATGGCACGACGTGCTGGGCCTTTGCACGCCGTGCCAACTGGAAACCGTTTCCAGTGTTGCGACCAGAATGGCGGCACGACGGCGTGCCAATCTTGGCACGGCGTGCCACCTGGGAATTTTCAGAGGGGGCTGTTTTTTGCGCGAAAATTTTTTTTTGCCTGCGGTGCTTGCTTCGCAACAGGGGCTACCGCCCCCGTACCCCCGTCCAACTCAGCAGCGAGTTGGATCGCTGGAAGTTGGGTTTGGTGTTTTTCGTTTATGTGTGGAAATTGTTTCTACACATTTACGATTTTTCAAATCAATTACTCTAAATACAATAGGATTGTATTTTACCCTTTATGAACCCTAAATCTTGTAGATATAAAATTATTGTGATAATTTTATGCATGGTGTTTTGGTATGGTTTTGGACCCTTGGATATTTTTTTATTTTCTTTTGGTTTTGGTGAATGTAAGGTTTTATAAATACGGCCTGCGAGTCGTTTGTATTTATGTAATCTTATTTTTCTAGATAAATTGTATAGGATGCAATTTATTGTTTGTAAATTTTATTTACTAGAAAATTGTATAGGATGCAATTTTGTAAAGTATGTAAATCCATGAGATGGTGCCAAGGAACAAAGACGTGAAGATGGATCCAAGGGGTGCGGCTGTGCTGTGACCATGCGATGGTTACAACCACCTAGGAAATGACCTGTTGATTTTCATATTGGCCTATGAAAATCAATGTAGATAAAACCATACCATAACACGGTCTTTCGAGTCTATTGCATGTTTTATATTTTGATGCCATGTGATGCCATGCTAAGTATGAAATATGCATGCTAAATGAATGTATGACATTGGATGCCATGCTAGAATTAATATTAACTTAGAAAGATTAATGTTAATGCCATGCATTGTATGAGATACAATTGAATCACAGGAATTAATAAACCCTAAATAAACTTATGAAGTTTATATTTTGCCACCCAATTACGTATAACACTTGTCAAGTACTATGTTCACATCATGGTATACCGCCAGGGCGGGTACGCATGTTGTGACCTTAGCGAAGCAATAATATGAGAAAAGGTGATTCTCATTGTGTTGTAATTGGCTTAACTAAAGGGTTAATCAAAAAGGTGTTTGAGCCCGAGGCAAGGATGAGATGAGTAACATACAAATTAAATATGATATATGATATCATGCATCTCATAAATTAAAAGAGTTACATAATGATGTAATTGACATGGTGATGTCTACCGAAATTATATTCAATCATAGGGACATGCCAAAGCAGTGCTATGGTTAAATATGGATTTTGGGTCTTTTACCCACTTAAATTTTTTAAAGGGTTTTATAATTTTAGTGGGAGTTTAATTCCCTTATGTAATTAACTTTGCATATATTTTCTGTTGTAGATAAATGGCAAACACAAGCAATCCCGGTTCTATTCGATCTATCCTTGAGAAGGATAAACTGAACGGAACCAATTACCTAGACTGGTATCGCAACTTGAGAATTGTTCTCAAGCAAGAGCGAAAGCTATATGTTCTGGATGGGCCTTTGCCCGCTAACCCTCCACCCACCACAGCTTCAAGAGCTGAAAGGGATGCTTTCCACAAGCATCAAAATGATCAAATTGATGTATAATGCCTGATGCTCGCATCAATGATTTCGGAACTTCAGAAGGATCTGGAAACATTTGAGGCATATGAGATGTCTCAAGAGCTTAAGGAAATGTTCCAAAAGCAAGCGAGGAGGGAAAGGTATGAGACCTTAAGATCTTTGGTTGGGTGCAAGATGACCGAAGGGAGTTCGGTTAGTGCCCATGTTCTGAAGATGAAAGGGTACATTGATCAGTTGGAGAGGCTTGGTTCGCCACTCAGACCTGAGTTGGCTACGGATTTGATCCTTAATTCTCTTCCCGAGAGTTACTCCCATTTTGTCATGAATTATCACATGAATGATATGGACAAAACGGTCAGCGAACTGCATGGGATGCTGAAAAACGCTGAAGTAACGATAAAAGAAAAGCCAAGCTCCAAAGGGATCCATATGGTGCAAAAGGGTAGGATCCAGAAGAAGAAGGGTAAAGCACACAAACCCAAAGAGTTTGGGAAGGATGCAAAGAAGCCCAAAGCTGTTACCAAGGCAAAGCCTCCAAAGGAAGGCGCATGCCATTTCTGCAATCAGCCTGGTCATTGGCGCAGAAATTGCAAGCTTTATTTGGAGGACTTGAGGAAGAAGAGAGGCGGTGAGACCGCTAATCAAGGTATTCATGTTATTGAAATACTTCATTCTACTTCTGTTTCTACTTCGTGGGTATTAGATACCGGTTGTGGTTCTCACATTTGTATGAATGTGCAGGGGCTTAGAGGAAGTAGAAAGCTCAAGAAGGGCGAGGTAGAATTCCATGTGGCGAATGGAGCTAGAGTTGCTGCTTATGAAGTCGGTCGCTACGAGCTCAAGTTGCCAACTGGACTTGTTCTCTTTTTGAATAATTGTTATTTTGTTCCTAATTTGTCTAGGAACATCATTTCTATTTCATGTTTGGACAAGGAAGGATTTAAATGTGTTATTGAGAATAATCACTTATTGCTTTTCAATAAAGACTTGTTTTATGCAAATGCGGATTTACATGATGGTCTTTATTTGTTGAACCTTAGTGAAGGTTATGATGAGCATGTATATAACATAAATACCAAAAGGATAAGAACAAATATTGTGAATCCTACTTATCTCTGGCACTGTCGTCTAAGACACATTAATGAGAAACGCATTTCAAAACTCCATAAAGATGGAATTTTGGGTCTAGACGTTTTTGAAACATATGACACTTGCGAGTCTTGTTTAATGGGTAAGATGACCAAGAGTCCCTTTACTGGTCACAGTGAAAGGGCTAGTGACTTATTAGAACTCATACATACAGATGTATGTGGGCCTATGAGCACAACTGCTAGAGGTGGTTTTCAATACTTCATTACTTTCACTGATGACTTCAGTAGATATGGTTATCTATATCTAATGAAGCATAAGTCAGAATCCTTTGAAATGTTCAAAGCCTTCCAAAATGAAGTACAAAACCAACTTGGCAAGACAATTAAAGCACTTAGATCTGATCGAGGTGGTGAATATTTGAGCCAAGAGTTTGACGATCATCTTAGAAATTGTGGGATTGTCTCACAATTGACTCCTCCTGGTACACCACAGTGGAATGGTGTGTCTGAGAGGAGGAACCGGACTTTATTGGATATGGTTCGGTCGATGATGAGTCAAACAAATCTTCCTCTATCCTTTTGGGGATATGCACTTGAAACAGCGGCATTCACACTGAACCGAGTTCCATCAAAAGCAGTTGAAAAGACACCATATGAGATATGGATTGGTAAGAAACCAAATTTGTCTTTTCTCAAGATTTGGGGATGCGAAGCTTATGTGAAATATTTGATTTCAGATAAGTTAGCACCAAAATCTGTGAAATGCAATTTTGTTGGTTATCCAAAAGAAACTAAAGGTTATTTCTTTTACAATCCTAGTGAAAACAAAGTGTTTGTTGCTAAGGGTGGTACATTCCTGGAAAAAGAGTTTATTTCCAAAGGAATCAGTGGGAGTAAAGTACACCTACAAGAAAATATGGATAACCAAGTTGAAAGTGAGTTTCAAATGGAACAACCTGATTCACAAGAAGTTGTTGAGTCAGAACCAGTAACACAAGTCCAACGTAGATCAAGTAGAGTTCGTCATGAGCCCGAGAGATATGGATTTCTCGTCACGAACGAAAATGATCTGATTCTGTTAGAAGAGAATGAACCTTCCACGTACATGGAAGCTGTCTCTAATTCAGAATCTGAAAAATGGCTTGATGCTATGAAGTCAGAAATTCAATCCATGGACGACAACAAAGTATGGACTTTGGTTGATCTCCCAAAGGGTGCTAAAGCAATAGGGCACAAATGGGTTTTCAAATTGAAAACGGACATGGATGGGAATATTCAGACTTATAAAGCAAGGTTAGTGGCAAAAGGTTACCGACAAATTCATGGTATAGACTATGACGAAACCTTTTCGCCAGTAGCTATGATCAAGTCCATCAGAATTCTTGTTGCCATAGCAGCATATTATGACTATGAGATATGGCAAATGGATGTCAAAACAGCTTTCCTAAATGGAAATCTTGTTGAGGATGTGTACATGACACAGCCTGAAGGTTTTGTCGATCCAAAGAATCCTGATAAAGTATGCAAGCTTCAAAAGGCCATTTATGGTTTGAAGCAAGCATCAAGAAGTTGGAATCATTGTTTTGATGAATCGGTCAAAAAGTTTGGCTTCATCAAAAACGAAGATGAGCCTTGTGTGTACAAGAAGTTCAGTGGGAGTAATGTAGTTTTCCTAGTTCTATATGTCGATGACATATTGTTAATAGGAAATCACATTCCTACCTTGCAAGAAGTAAAATCTTGGTTAGGAAAGTGTTTTTCTATGAAAGACTTGGGTGAGGCAGCCTACATTCTTGGAATAAAGATCTATAGAGATAGATCTAAGAGATTGATAGGCCTGAGCCAGAGTACATACATTGATAAGATACTGAAAAGGTTCAGTATGGATCAATCTAAGAAAGGAAATGTTCCTATTGGGCAAGGGATAAAGCTTAGTCGTAAGCAATGTCCCATGACAGTTGAAGAACGTCAACGCATGAATAAGATTCCTTATGCGTCAGCTATAGGATCTATCATGTATGCCATGGTATGTACTCGGCCAGATGTCTCTTTTGCTTTGAGCATGACAAGTAGATATCAGTCTGATCCAGGTGATAGTCACTGGACTGCTGTCAAGAGTATTCTTAAGTACTTGAGAAGAACTAAAGATACATTCTTGATATATGGAGGCTCGGACGAAGATCTTGTTGTAAATGGTTACACGGATGCAAGTTTCCAAACTGATCAAGATCAGATGCAGTCACAGTCTGGGTATGTGTTCATTCTGAATGGAGGTGCGATAAGTTGGAAGAGTTCTAAGCAAAGCACGATAGCTGCATCTACAACAGAAGCCGAGTATATTGCTGCATCAGATGCAGCCCAAGAGGCTGTTTGGATCAAGAAGTTCATCGAAGAACTTGGTGTCGTTCCTAGCATAGTGAATCCTGTGAGCCTCTTGTGTGACAACAATGGGGCAATATCACTTGCTAAGGAACCTAGTGTGTCACAGAAATCCAAACATATACTTCGGCGTTTTCACTACATAAGAGAAGTCATCTCAAGAGGAGATGTGAAGATATGCAAAGTTGCGTCTGAAGACAATGTTGCTGATCCACTAACAAAAGCTCTTTCACAAGCTGTACATGATGGTCATGCTAGGTCCATGGGTATTAGATACATTTGAGATTGGACTTAGGGCAAGTGGGAGATTGTTAGAGATTGTGCCCTAAGCCAATGTTGGATTATGTAAACAATCTTCTTAAGTCATTAATAAAGACTTATTTTATCATATATATTTGTATGTTAGTATTTATGATAATGTATCCATGAATTAATTGTGTAATTCTAAATTTCCCTAGTCGATTGTTATTATGGGAATAATAACAAACTAAGACTAGTGTGAGTGATAATGGATATTCATAAGATGAATATAGTGTATACAGATACAGATTATACTCACGGGCAATGTGTTAGAGAACATGTTGCTGGAGACCCACTATAAGATCAAGTTCATGGTCACGTGTCACAACTGATCTTGATTATAGTAGTGTCATCAGCTGATTCCTTTGACCTGAGGTCACCATGGATTCCGGGATGAATTCATGTTGTGCTTTGACGCAGTCAAACGCTGCTTGTAACAGAGTAGTTATAAAGGCTGTGGTTGGGTACAATATGACTCATGCTTAGGGATGTGAGTGACAGATATGGGATTTTGTCCCTCTCTAACAAGAGAGCGATATCACTGGGCCCCTCGATAAGTAAGACTGTTAAATGCATGGCCGTGCTCAAATAATTGATAAGAGTATCAATTGATTTGTCTGAACAGTTTACTTTGAGATCGAGAAAGCATATGATTAATTATATAAGATTGACAAGTGTACCATGTCTTATAATTAATCTTGATATCAATGAGACAAAAGGGAATATGACATTCTATAAATAGGTATTGGATCATTCCAATCATATTAATTGGGTAGTCGTAATGGCTTGCTAGAGTCCGCTTGTGACCTATAAGGACATTATGGTAATTTCCTTATTGCCAATTAATATGATCCTATGGGGTCACACACAAGAGTAAAATGAAGTTCATCTTATCGGGTATAAATTATTATTGGATAATAATTTATGAATGAGAAAGAGAATAAATATATATAGTGATATATATTTATGTATGTATATATAAATATTAATGTGATTAATATTGCATAAAGTATGCTACATATTATAATTAAATTATATGGAGATATAATTAATTATAATATTATATATACATATATGTATTATGGAGAATTGATTTGATTTAATGTTAATTGAGAATTAATATTAAATTGTGTGGGTTAATATATAATTATAACTAATAGGTGTATTAGGTTATAATTATAATTAACTATTTAGGTTAATTATTTAAGGAAACAATTAACCTAAACCTAATCACTCTCTACACTAATACTATAGCAGATTTTCGGCCAGCCAACACAAGAGAATAGCCAGCCGAAATTCTCTTCTCCAAGCCAAGAGAAAATTTGATTTTCTGCCTCTCTCTCGATTCGAGGAAACCGTTTCTTCTATCCCGGCGCTAGCACGCGGTGAACGTATTGCTCCGTGTGGATCAACCGTAGAGGGAAGCAATTTTGGTTCCTAAGTGATTCAAACTTCAAAGAATTAAGGTAATTCTTTAACCCTCCTTCCGATTCAATGTAATGTACATGGGTCCTTGGTGGGGATTAATCTTTTTCCGCTGCGTTTTATGTTTGTTTGTGCGATTAATTCCCCAACAATATCGTTGCGTGACTCGTCACACAACCAGACCTAAAATCTTTGTGATTTTCTAGTGAATGATATGTTGTAATGGAATAGCCAAATGCAGACTAGTGCACAGGCGGAATACGGGTAGTTTTGGGTACCCGATATGGGATGAAATGAAATGATCATGATGGGAATTCTTAGAACGTCCCTAAATAGGTGAAATGGAATGAAATGGAATAAACGCGTATGTCACACAAACATATAAGTGGCTGTAGGAAAACATGGTTAGAATGCGTGACATGCAGAATGATGTCGTGTATGCTTCATGGAAATGTTGGCACACAGGATGTATGTTTGTCACATGAATAAAATGTCGTGGCTGCATGAAGATGTGGTCAGCGTAAATGTCACACATATGTATATGTATTTAAAGAAGGCTGCATGAAAACATGATCAGAAATGGTATATGAGATGATTATGCATTTTGGATGCTTTATGAAAGGTAAAAAGGAAAAGAAAAATGACACTAAACAAACGTTAGCTCATGCAAAAATATGCGCTCCCTTCCAACCTTATTTCTCCTTTCGATTGGTCTCGCAATTCTTCCTAGGTGTTGGGTCTCTTTGGCATCGACAGGGGATACAAAGACGCACACTCGATTGTTCAATTTTAATTTATGTTTTGGTAACCCTAGGGGAAATTGCTAAGCCATTATATGTGGGCCAAAGTCAAACCAAGGGTCGTACAGGCTCCCATAGCGAATAAATACTTCCCCACCAGTAAAACACGATGCAAGGTCATGCGGGCTATGAGTGGTTTACCCCGTTGGGTGTCTCCAATCCTGGTGGTAGAGGTAGGCCACCTTCTTAGGTAAACCGGGGTAAAACAGTGTATTTGAGGGGTTGAGAAGAAGAAAATACCATGATATGCAAGGTATGAATAAATATGGCGTTTATAAATTAATAAACGAATACAAGCAAGGTTATATTTCAATAGTTGCCTAAGTTCCTTAAGTTTTTAAGAAAAACATTTTAAGAAACCATTATCCCTAGCAGAGTCGCCATTGTGAGTGGAAGACCTTTTCGTGAAACGGACGAGACGAAGCGAACCGGGGAAAAAAGAAAGAAATAGGTTTAGTGATGTTTTGGGAAAAACGGATTTAGTTTATCTTGTTTTAGGAAAATCATGGATTTATTTATTTTGAAATTTATTTTGTAGAAAACATTTTTACATTTTATAACTTAAAGACCTCGAAACCTCAATTTCGAGATCAATGACAGAGTCGCCACCCAGATCAGCTCATCCGGGAAATTCCGGTACAGCTCGCTACCGAGCGTAGACTACTGTACCTAATCCAGAGATTTAGGGTTCGGGCAACTTACCTACTTAACCTCAAGCTTGTATTTGTTTATTATTTATAAAACCGTATTTATTTAATTTATTATCTTTTCTAACCCTAATTTCGTTTATTAGCCCGTGCTAAAGCAAAATGCAGAAAATAAAATGCAGAAAAATTAAACCATTCACACAAATATACAAAAGAATAGTAGAGGCCGATTATATAACCAAATTGAATAAAATACAAAGACTCTTGTCCTCACTTTTACAAACGCCTAAGTACACAAGGATCTAAAAATAATACAACCGCCTAATTACACGAGTTAATCTATTAAATACAGTAAAAATGAAAATAAATGCTGCAAAACAGATTGGTTAGCATAATTTATATTACACACACAAATAAGACTCAAATTAGGACAAAATGGGATTGTAGAATAAGGGAGCATGCATTTAGGGGGGTAACCGGATAGACCCGACCGGTCGGACTGGTTAGACCTGGAAAACAGTTTTGAAACGCCCTGTGGATTTTTGTACTGAAAAATCAATTTTTTTATAAACCATTTGGCTCAGTTACATGCATATTTCCATTTTTGTGGGTCGGTTATCCCGGAACTCGGGGTTCCGTTCGTGTGGGTTCCTAAATGCACAAACCATCTAGGGTTCAAAATGCAATAAATACACCAAAAACATTTATGGAAATACTACTTTGCTATTTTCAATATTTTCTGAGGATTTTACAGAATTCGGGGTTCTGCAATTACTCGACAATGGATCCGAATCGGATGAAACTACCCCAACCCCGGGAAATACTGAAAACCCCGATGTTCGAGTATGCAATAGTCAGAAAATAAAAAATACAAATACATACAGATAATTATGGGTTGAAAACGACGCCAACAGAAAAATCAAAATGGAAAACGGACTGTTTTGGCCGATTGGGACATATTGGGGATCTGTCCCTTAGGAACAGAGTCGGCCGACTCTGGGTTAGAGCCGACCGGCTCTGTTATTCAGAAGCACAGCCGGCCGGCTATGATTGGCAGCACCAGTTCCGGATTTTGGCAAAAATGATAGAAACGTACAGAAAATCGATACAGACAAATTTTAGGGCCTTTCAGAGTTTACCTAGATTGTTGTTTAGATGTTTGGAGCATCAAGAAACGGATTGAAAGCTCAGGAATGTGCACTGGAACTTAATCAGCCGAATGCTTCAACAGCCCAGAATGATCCGAAACCAAGCCGAAATGATGCAGGATCAAAGAGTAGAGGTTGTTGGTGATGTTGTTAATTCTTGAGTATTGATTTAGGGTTAGATGAGAGTATTTATGGGATTAGTTTTGGGTATTTCTCTCATTTTTTCTTCTTCTTCTTTCTCTCTTCTGTTTTTTTTTTCTTTTTCTCTGTTTCTTGCTTGAAAACCCAAAAGTCCCCTTCTCTCTCTCATTTTCTTTCTTTTATCTGCCTCTCCTTGTCTTCTTTCGTTCCATCAATCAGCAGACCGAAAATCTTCAGAAAATCTGCCAAAAATTCTCTCCTGTTAAGACAAGTTGCTTTGCTTTGCAGAGCAACTATTCTTGACCACTAGAGCCGGCCGGCTCTAGTTAGAGTCGGCCGGCACTGGTTCAACAAACCAGAGCCGTCTGGTTCAACCAAGAGTTAGGGCAGAATTTTGAAAAGTCAGACATGCAGACCAAACCCTAGGAATGATTCAAGAGACCTTTTTGGGGCTTCAGATCATGGGTAGCTTAGTTTTCATTGTTGGGATTTTTCACCGGAAATCACCCGATAAAAACGGAAGAACGCGATGATTTCCTCAAATCCAGTCCCAGGAGCAATTGAAATGGATATTGTAAAACATAAAATTGAAATAGAATGAGATCATATTCTTACCCGGAATATCTCTTTCTAGAGATGGATGAAGACCGCAGGAATCAAATTAGAGTCCCTCCTCGTTCTCGTACACGAACGCCTAACGAACACAACCCCTGCTAGCGTTGGAAAAACACGAACAATGGAGAGAGGGGCTAGAGGATTCGGCTATGGTGGCTTGTAGTGTTAGGGGGCCAAAATTTTTCCCCAGGTTTTTATACCTAGGGTGGCCGAATTCCCTTAGGGGAATTTAGGCCCAGCTTGGCTCCTTTCATTTTGTGTGGGCTTCCATCTTTTAATTCAGGCCCAATCTAATTTTAATTGTTCTGGTTTAAATTAATTTCTAGCCCAATTTTAATATACCCATGCATTTAATATATTACACCAAGTAATATATTATTGACATTTAAATTAAAATTAGTTTGACCAATTAATTTAATCCATCAAATTAAAATTAAATCTTCACAAAATAAAATCATATGTAAACCTATACATATGAATATTTCCACCTAGGAAACAATCTCATAATTAATCCAATTAATTATGAAGAGCCAATTGAATATATTAATTTCATTATTAGGATCAATCCAATTGATCTTTATAATATGGTTAATATATATATACCTCTCTCTCCACAGTGTATACTCCAAGTATACATGTGATTCCTTAAGTCTGTGTTCAGTCGTTCTATGTGTACGATCCCGCGGGCCCATCTTTATGTTGGCAGCGGGCCTTTGGCCCACAGACTGCAGTTGGGCTCTAGCAAGCCACTGCAGCCCCCAATTAAGATGGAGATGGCAGTCTAACTGTTATCATAACCCTGTAGTTTAAACTTGTACATCCCATGTCATTGATATCGGTGTCTAACACAGAGGCATGGATTGATGACCCTCTTTTGTGTCGGACATTAACTTGATCCCGAATGCACTGAAGCTCACAAACAAGTTCCCACTTGTTTGGGTGTGGCCACACTCTTATCAGTCACATTCATCAAGAGGCCAGTGATATCTTCCTAGTGGACTACTAGGTGACAAATCCCTTCTGCATATCTATAGCATTACTATGCTAAGTGACATACCCGAAAGTACCCATACTTGGCACCCTATTACAGGCCCTTTAGGCGTACCCCTGAGTATGCGACCTCACATGTAACACCATCATATTGTCAGGTCAAAGGATCCATATAAGTGCTACACGAGAATCACTTGTGATACTGTACCATGTGGATTTCTCGTTTAGTGGATCTATCCAGTACCATGCCCCTTATGCATGTTGTTGGAGATTGTGCCCTAAGGCCAATATTGGATTATGTAATTTGACTTCTAAGATTAATCTAGTGTAGATTAATATTATCATTTATGTTTGTATGTTAGCATTTATGATAAGTATCCATGAATAAATCGTGTTATTCTAAATATCCCTAGTCGATTGTTATTATGGGAATAATAACAAACTAAGACTAGTGTGAGTGATAATGGATATTCATAAGATGAATATAGTGTATACAGATACAGATTATACTCACGGGTAATATGTTAGAGAACATGTTACTGGAGACCCACTATGAGATCAAGTTCATGGTCATGTGTCACAACTGATCTTGATTATAGTAGTGTCATTAGCTGATTCCTTTGACCTGAGGTCACCATTGATTCCAGGATGAACTCATGTTGTGCTTTGACGCAGTCAAACGCTGCTCGTAACAGAGTAGTTATAAAGGCTGTGATTGGGTACAATACGACTCATGCCTTGGGATGTGAGTGACAGATATGGGATTTTGTCCCTCTCTAACAAGAGAGCGATATCACTGGGCCCCTCGATAAGTAAGACTGTTAAATGCATGGCCATGCTCAAATAATTGATAGAGTATCAATTGATTTGTCTGAACAGTTTACTTTGAGATCGAGAAAGCATATGATTAATTATATAAGATTGACAAGTGTACCATGTCTTATGATTAATCATGATATCAAAGAGACAAAAGGGAATATGACATTCTATAAATAGGTATTGGATCATTCCAATCATGTTAATTGGGTAGTCATAATGGCTTGCTAGAGTCCGCTTGTGACCTATAAGGACATTATGGTAATTTCCTTATTGCCAATTAATATGAACCTATGGGGTCACACACAAAGAGCAAAATGAAGTTCATCTTTTCGGGTATAAATTATTATTGGATAATAATTTATGAATGAGAAAGAGAATAAATATATATATAATGATATATATATTTATATATATATATGTATATATAAATATTAATATGATTAATATTGCATAAAGTATGCTACATATTATAATTTAATTATATAGAGATATAATTAATTATAATATCAATATACATATGTGTATGATGGAGAATGGAATTGATTTAATATTAATTGAGAATTAATATTAAGTTGTGTGGGTTAATTTATAATTATAACTAATAAGGGTATTAAGTTATAATTATAATTAAGTTTAATGGATATAAAAGGAAGTTTTATAACCTAAAATCTCTAACCCTAGCCTACACATAAGATGCAGTTTTTCTGCAGCCTCTAGGGAGCCAGCCGACTTCACCCTTCTCCTTCACCCAAGGTTTTCGAAACTTTGGCTTTTCCATTCGAAGAAATCGTTCTTCAATCCCGGCGCTAGCACGCGGTGAATGAATTGCTCCGTGTGGATCAACCGTAGAGGGAAGCTACTTTGGTTCCTAATTGATTCAAAACCTACAAAGAATTAAGGTAATTCTTTAACCCTCCTTCCAATTCAATGCAATGTACATGGGTCCTTGGTGGGGATTAATCCTTTTATTTCCGCTGCGTATTGTTTTTTGTGCGATTAATTCCCCAACAGTGGTATCAGAGCCACTTGTGCATTGGTTGAATTGGATCTGTTATTTTGATTAGATCAAAATGCATGTTAGGGTTTGTGTGTTTTGATTTAGGGTTCTTTTGTTATTGTGAATAACAAATTGAAATTTGATTTCAATGTTGGTCATTATGAATGATTTGTTCTGTTATTGTGAATAACTATTTTGAGTTGATTTGGAATTGATCATTGTGAATGATGTGTTTTCTTCAATTGTTTTGCTCATTTCGTGCACTGGAAATCGTTTCCAGATATGAGTTCAGTTCCGAACTCGTCGGCGTGCAGGTGCTGCACGCCGTGTTAACATGCTGTGCACGCCGTGTGCTGTCTTTGCACGGCGTGCAACTGGAAATTGTTTCCAGTATTGGCTTTCAGTTCGGAACACGACGGCGTGCAGGCTCTGCACGCCGTGCAAACATGAAGTGCACGCCGTGTGATGTTTTGGCACGGCGTGCAACCGGAAATTGGTTCCGTGCGTGCTGAGACACAGCGAGGAACACGGCGCCGTGCAAGTGCTGCACGCCGTGCAAACCGGTTTTGCACGCCGTGTTCCCTTGGTGCTGCCGTGTAGAAATTGTTTCTACACATTTAGCCTTTTCAAATCAATTCCTCAATGCAATAAGATTGTATTTTGCCTTTGAACCCTAAATCTTGTAGGTATGAAATTATTGTGATAATTTTATGCATGGTGTTGTGGTATGGTTTTTGAACCCCGTGGATGTTTTTTTGTTTTCCTTTGGTTTTGGTGGATGTAAGTTTTTTATAAATACGGCCTGCGAGTCGTTTGTATTTATGTAATCTTATTTTCTAGATAAATTGTATAGGATGCAATTTATTGTTTGTAAATCTTATTTTACTAGAAAATTGTATAGGATACAATTTTGTTAAATATGTAAATCCATGAGATGATGCTAAGGAACAAAGACGTGAGGACGGATCCAAGGGGTGCGGGAGAGCTGTGACCATGCGATGGTTACAACCACCTAGGAAATGACCTGTTGATTTTCATATTGGCCTATGAAAATCAATGTAGATAAAACCATACCATAACACGGTTTTTCGAGTCTATTGCATGTTTTATATTTTGATGCCATGTGATGCCATGCCTAGTATGAAATATGCATGCTAGATGAATGTATGACATTGGATGCCATGCTAGGATTAATGTTAACTTGGAAAGTTTAATATTAATGCCATGTTTTGTATATGATAAAATTCTAATCACGGGAATTATAAACCCTAAATAAACTTATGAAGTTTATATTTTTGCCACCCAATTACGTATAACACTTGTCAAGTACTATGTTCGCATCATGGTATACCGCCAGGGCGGGTACGCATGTTGTGACCTTAGCGAAGCAATAATATGAGAAAAGGTGATTCTCATTGTGTTGTAATTGGTTTAACTAAAGGGTTAATCAAAAAGGTGTTTGAGCCCGAGGCAAAGATGAGATGAGTAACATACAATTAAACATGATATATGATATCATGCATCTCATAAATTAGAAGAGTTGCATAATGATGCAATTGGCAAAGAAGTGCACATCCAAAATATGTTTAAATGGTTTAAAGCATGATTTTGAGTCTTTGCCTACCGAAATTATATTTAATCATAGGGACATGCCAAAGCAGTGCTATGGTTAAGTATGGATTTTGGATCTTCACCCACTTGAATATTTTAAAGGGTTTTATAATTTAAGTGGGAGCATTTAAATAAAAAAAATCTTTACACGCTTTATTATAGTTATGATTGCTATTATCATGGTCTCGATTGTTATTGAACTTTGAGAATTGTTCTCAAATCAAAAGGAATCATATGTTCTCAATAATCCTTTTGCCCAATGAACCACTAGCAATTGTAACACGAGTATAAAAGATGCTTACTTGAAGCATCGAAGGGACTCTGTTTAAAATTTATTATCTTACACTTGCCACCAATTCTTCCGCACGTGGAAGTTTTACTTGAGGTATATGATACATCACAAATGGAAATGTTCCATCAGTTAGTAAGCAAGAAAAGATAAGTGTCTGAGGCAACATTTTCTCATTGGCCTCCAAAAGGCATTAAGATGTGATCTTGAATTCATTATTTGATAGTCATTGGTGATGAACTATCATTTGAATGACATGGGGAAAATTGTGAATTAGTTGCATAGGATGCAAAAGAATGTTAAGTTATCCATAAAGGATAAGCCCGCCTCGAATTGTGTGCTTATGGTTCAAAAGGAAAAGGATAAAAGAAAGGTCGAAAAGCATAAAGACCGAAAGGTTCGGGTGAAAGTGCTTTAAAGGCCAAAGCTGTTGGCATAGAGAGATCTCCAAAAGTAGGGTGTTGCCAATTCTAGAATGAATCGTTCATTAGAATAGAAATAGCAAACTCTGTTTGGAGAACTATAAGAAGATGAAAGGCAGTGAGACTGCTACCTTAAGTATTTATCAATTATTCTACTTTTGTTTCTATATCAAAGGTATTAGATACCGTGGTGGATTTCATATTAGTAGAATATGAAGAATCTCAACTTAAGTAGAAACCTTATGAAGGTGAAAGGTAGAATACGAATAGGCAAGAGTAGCAAAGGTTGTTACTTGGAAGTTATGAACTTCTGGTTAAAAGTTATGAACTTTTACATGTAAGTTATGAACTCTTGTTGCCTATTGGGCTCGTTGTTTTGAGTGAACAAATGTTGTTTATTTTATAATTGTGAATTATAAACTTAATAAAGACATGATTATGAAATACAGATTTACATAATTGTCTTTATATGTGGAGCCCATCCGTAACATAAATACTGTAAGGATCGAATCAAACGGTTTGATTCAACCTATTTTGGCAGTGTCCTCTTGGAGACATAAGCAAAGTCGCATTACGAAACTCCATGAGAATGGACTTTTGGATTCATGAGATTATGAATCATCTTGAATCATGCGAATGTTGTTTATTGTAAAAGATGACAAAAGTGGTTCTTTGCTAAAAGTAGTTAAAGAATAATCGATTTATTAAGCATTATACATGTGGATGTATATGAATTATAAATCAACTGCTAAAGGAGGTTTTAATACTTCATTACTTTTATGGAACTTTTCACTAGATAAGAGTATCTAATGAAACACGAGTTTGGAACTTTTGAAATGTTCAAAAGCTTGTAAAAGGAGTATGAAGCATCTTGACAAGATGGTAAAGTCACTTAGATATGATCCAAGTGGTGAACATTTGAGTCAAGATTTTGACAATCGTCTTAGAAATTGTGGGACTGTTTCACAATTGACTCCTCCAAGTACGCCACAAAGGATGTTGTGTCGGAAAAGGAGTAATCGAACTCTATAAAGATATAGTTCAATCTATGATGAAGTCAAGTTGATCATCGTTTTCTCGAAAATATGCCATTAAAGCAGCTGTGTATATTGTTCCGTCTAAAACAATTCATGAATCAACATATGAGATATGGTTGGGTAAGAGACCCAAGTTGTTTCATTGAATAAGTTTAGGGCTGTAAAGCTTATTTCGAATAAGTTGGCACCTAAATTTAAATGTCGTATTGTGGATTACTCAAAAGGAAAGTAGGAGTTGTTACTCCTGTGTTTCTTTGGGATACAAAGTAGTTGTAGCTAGAAATGGTTTCCCCTTGAAGAGGGAGTTAATTTCTAGTAGAGTTAGTGGGAGTAAGGTACACCTACAAAACTCGTAATTCACAAAAGTGACATTTAACGTTGAAGAGGAACGGTGAAATGGTTTCATGATCATTGTTGAAATTACACAAGTCCAATGAAAGTCTAGTGGAATACGACATGATTAGGAGAGATATGGATTTCACAAAATCATGATGTAATTTTACTAGATGAAGTAAGTCTTCTTTTATGAAGAAGCAATGTTAGATTTTGAATCTAATATGTGACTTGATGCTACAAAGGTTGAAGATAAGTCCATGTCTGACAATCAAAGTATAGACTTTGATAAATCTTTTAGAAGATGCATATGCAATGGTTGCAAGTGAGTTTTCAAATTGAAAACCGACATGAATGGTGATCTTCAAACTTATAAAGCACGACTAGTGACAAAAAGGGGTTATAAACAAGTTCATAATAGTGACTATGAGGATACGAACAAATTCATAGTAGGACTATGATAAAATCCTTTTTCGTCATTAATGATGATCAAGTCAAATTGAGTTCTTGTTGCCACATCCGCATAATATGATTATAAAATATGGCAAATGGATATCAAAATCTGTTTTCTACGTGAAAACATGATTGAGGATGTGTACATGACACAACCCAAAGTTTTTGAGCATCCAAAGAATTCAAATAGCGTATGCAAGTTTCAAAGATTCTTATAAGGATCGAAACATGCATCAAATAGTTGGAATCATAGTTTTGATAAAGAAATCAAATGGTTTGATTTTATCAAAAGGATGATGAATCTTGTGTTTCAAAAGGATCAGTGGGAGCATATCAGTATTCCTAATGCTATATGTGGATAACATATGGCTTGTTGGAAATAACATTCTTACCTTGCAAGAAGTAAAATCTTGGCTAAGAAAGTAATTTCAGTTAATGTTATAAGCATGACTGCCTGTATTCTTGAAATTGGAATCTATACAGATAGATCTAAAAGAATGTTTTGGCTTAAGTCAAAGCATTGAAAGCGTTCAATATAAAAGACTTAATAGAAGCTTGCTTATGTTAACTGTGTAAATAGTTGCACATATACAACAGATTGCAATTAGTTGCGATATATCAGTCGAGATCTAGTATTCTCTTAAAAAGAGATGTTATGATTTTGAAAGGTTCAAAATAAAACAATATAGCTAAATATCTATAATAGTAGTCAAAGTATATTGTTACATAAATTTTGGATGAAGAAGTTCATCAAAATTTTTGTGTTTTGTTCTAAGCATTGCTTATCCTGTGAGACTATTGTAGGGACAATAGTTCAATGCGTAAGAACCCTGTATGACACAAGCATATACTTAGGCGTCTTTCACTAATTTAGAGAGGCTGTCTCTAAAGAAAGAGTGAAAATGTGTAAAGTAGCAACGGAAGCGAAAATTAATAATTCACTGACAAAGACTCCCGCACGAATGAATACATGAAAGTCATGTAGGTCAATGGGTATAAGATACATGTATGATTGGCCATAGTGCAAGTGGGAGATTGTTGGAGATTGTGCCCTAAGGCCAATATTGGATTATGTAATTTGACTTCTAAGATTAATCTAGTGTAGATTAATATTATCATTTATGTTTGTATGTTAGCATTTATGATAAGTATCCATGAATAAATCGTGTTATTCTAAATATCCCTAGTCGATTGTTATTATGGGAATAATAACAAACTAAGACTAGTGTGAGTGATAATGGATATTCATAAGATGAATATAGTGTATACAGATACAGATTATACTCACGGGTAATATGTTAGAGAACATGTTACTGGAGACCCACTATGAGATCAAGTTCATGGTCATGTGTCACAACTGATCTTGATTATAGTAGTGTCATTAGCTGATTCCTTTGACCTGAGGTCACCATTGATTCCAGGATGAACTCATGTTGTGCTTTGACGCAGTCAAACGCTGCTCGTAACAGAGTAGTTATAAAGGCTGTGATTGGGTACAATACGACTCATGCCTTGGGATGTGAGTGACAGATATGGGATTTTGTCCCTCTCTAACAAGAGAGCGATATCACTGGGCCCCTCGATAAGTAAGACTGTTAAATGCATGGCCATGCTCAAATAATTGATAGAGTATCAATTGATTTGTCTGAACAGTTTACTTTGAGATCGAGAAAGCATATGATTAATTATATAAGATTGACAAGTGTACCATGTCTTATGATTAATCATGATATCAAAGAGACAAAAGGGAATATGACATTCTATAAATAGGTATTGGATCATTCCAATCATGTTAATTGGGTAGTCATAATGGCTTGCTAGAGTCCGCTTGTGACCTATAAGGACATTATGGTAATTTCCTTATTGCCAATTAATATGAACCTATGGGGTCACACACAAAGAGCAAAATGAAGTTCATCTTTTCGGGTATAAATTATTATTGGATAATAATTTATGAATGAGAAAGAGAATAAATATATATATAATGATATATATATTTATATATATATATGTATATATAAATATTAATATGATTAATATTGCATAAAGTATGCTACATATTATAATTTAATTATATAGAGATATAATTAATTATAATATCAATATACATATGTGTATGATGGAGAATGGAATTGATTTAATATTAATTGAGAATTAATATTAAGTTGTGTGGGTTAATTTATAATTATAACTAATAAGGGTATTAAGTTATAATTATAATTAAGTTTAATGGATATAAAAGGAAGTTTTATAACCTAAAATCTCTAACCCTAGCCTACACATAAGATGCAGTTTTTCTGCAGCCTCTAGGGAGCCAGCCGACTTCACCCTTCTCCTTCACCCAAGGTTTTCGAAACTTTGGCTTTTCCATTCGAAGAAATCGTTCTTCAATCCCGGCGCTAGCACGCGGTGAATGAATTGCTCCGTGTGGATCAACCGTAGAGGGAAGCTACTTTGGTTCCTAATTGATTCAAAACCTACAAAGAATTAAGGTAATTCTTTAACCCTCCTTCCAATTCAATGCAATGTACATGGGTCCTTGGTGGGGATTAATCCTTTTATTTCCGCTGCGTATTGTTTTTTGTGCGATTAATTCCCCAACACATGTACCCATTAACTTGGTTGACATTCCATGTCCAATGACTGGTAAGACACCGCCATACAATCAGGTTGATGATAGTCTCTTGTTCTATTCATTCCCATGACTGGAACAGACTACGGATCTATTTATGGTCATATCGTTTACCCTATCCATGGTTTTACTACCAAGTGCATGACACTGGTCATTATGGATATAGATATGTCCATCAGATACTTCATTTAATATATTGCACAAGATAAATGTAATAAATAAATTAATGCCTTTATTAATAACATAAATAAGTATAATACTTGAATCCAATTAATGTATGATACAAATGCAAGGACCAATGCCTCGGGACTAGGGCATATCCAACATTCATGTCGTCTGAGATTCCCCAGGCAGCATTTCGGTCGCTTTCAAGTCTCGTTCAAGCCCATCCGGTCCACAGGTAATTAGGGAATTCTTATCACCGAGACCGGGAAAAAAAACCCGTGCTCACAACCACGGCTCATGGATGCTGTTGATGCTAAAATTGAGCCTAGGGAGTTGTTTTGCATAAGCCAAGATCCTGGCTTAAGGGGAGCTGCAAAGTTGAAAAATTTTTATGGGATCAGAAGACTTCCTATTTTAGTTTTAGTTTATTTGATTCAACCTTTTTTGTGATAGGTGTGAGTAGACGACGTTTTTACCTTTCGGAAAGGAGCCTCGATGTCAAGCAACCCTCCCTCGCGGCGGTTTTTGGGATAGAAATTCGTTTATGGAAAATTAAATTATTTCATAAAAGAACCGAGACCTAAGCCTCGATAGAGAGTGTAGGAGTCGCCACCCGGCTCAGCTCAATCGGGAAATTACAGTGTAGCTGAACCAGACAAGGACTGCTACACTTTCCAGAGATCTAGGTTCAAACAAGTCCCTTATTTCATGTCTAATCAAAATAAATTTGGCCAATGTTCATTGATGATATTTTAAATTTCTAAAGTTGTTTTTTATTGAATTAAACCATACAGCGTACACACGAATAAAAATAAGGCAGTGAATAAATGAGTTATTACAACCCAATCGAATAAAAATAAAACTCTCGTCCTCACATTACAAGCGCCTAAAATACACGATGATCTAGAAAATTACAATCGCATAAAATACATGAATCAAACTATTAATTACATTAAAAATGAAAATAAAAAGAAACTAAAAGCTGCAAAATAGACAGTTAGCACAATTTGTAGCACATCACAAATAGGACTCAAACATGACAGAATTAGGAAATTAGAGATTGGGGACATGCATTTATGAGGGTAGTCATGTGATCTCGGTTAGTTCGCCCTACTAGACCTGGAAAACAATTTTGAAACGTCTCTATTTTTTGTTTTGTGAGAAAACACATTTTGAAAACATTTTCTTTTTCCGGTTTACTTCATTTAGCATGTGAGGTGGGTCGGATTTTGGGAGATTCGGGTCTCCGTCGTTGCATTGTTCTAAGTGCAATAACTTAAAAAATCTAAGGTCGTGAATGCACACAATAAAATTCATTTTTTGATGATTTTCTGATTTTTCTGAATTTTTGTAATTTTTTCTGATTTTTATGGATTTTTCTGGATATCCTGCTACTGGACGAAAATTATAGTCACCCGGTTGTGATTACAGCTGTGCGACTGTAATTACAGCCGTGCGACTGTAATTACAGTCGCCCGACTGTGATTACAGTCATACGATTGTAACTATAATCATGCACTGTAATTCACCCAGTTGCAGAAAATTGCCAAAGTTATTTTCAAATAAAACAGATAGCCACAGGAATTTAAGAACATTCGTACGACTGTAGCTACGGTGGCACGACTGTAATTACAGTCATACGACTGTTCATCACTACAAGAACAGTCGTATGACTGTTCTTACCACCCAGAAACGGTAAAATAGAGGAAATCAATTTTATACATGGAAATCAACCAAAACACCCAAAAAGAGCAACAAAACGAAAGTTTTAAGTGTAGTTACCTTTGTGGCACTGATCCACCGTCGATTTGACCGCTGAAAACACCTTAATCTACTCCAAATTGCTCCTCCTTCTTTGTGTGTCAAGGTTCCACAATGAGTCCAAAATCTCCAAAAAGTTACGGATTTTAGTGCGTTAAGGGTCTGGGATTGATTAAATTTGGTGTCTCAAGTTATTAACCTATGATTTCTAACAGGTTTTAATTTACAACACAGAATTAAAAGAAAAAAAGGAGAAAAAAGATGGTGCTTGGTATTGAATTCTTCCTTTTTCCTTCTCTTCTTTTTTGATCTCTAAATCCGTTCCTAAAAGTCCTGTCTCTCCCTCTTTTCCTCTCTTTTTCTCTGTTTCTTACTGACCAAAACCGGGCATTAATTGCCCTTCAAATCACCATTTCTTTATTCCCAAGGTATGGGCTTCTGTTACCTGCTACGGACTTACAGTCGTATGATGCAAGAAACTCTCTCTTTTTTTTTTAAGACCAGAAAATTTCGGTACTTACAGCTGCCCCTCACGTGATCAAATTCGACACTCGACTCCAGGTCTAAAATACCTGAGGTGATGAATTTGAGAGCACGAATTGAAGCGCTGTAGACGCAAGAAAGAAAACGCATAGCTGTCTTGTTGAAGTCTCATTATCGTGATGATGATCTGATTTAAGTTGATTAGATGAACTGAGATGATATCGGGTTTACATTACCCGAGGCAAAGAGATCTGGGCCGATACCGGATTTACATATATCCGAGGCGGATCTGCTGAGATTTGAAATGATAAATCTGACGTAAGCCGATACCGGGTCTATTTTACCCAAGGTGAAGTTGATGATGAAATAAGCCGATACCGGGTCTATGTTACCCGAGGTGAAGCTGATGATGAAATAAGCAGATACCGGGTCTATGTTACCCGAGGCGAAGATGATGGTGAAATAGGCTGATACCGGGTCTATGTTACTCGAGGCGAAGTTGATGATGAAATAAGCCGATACCGGGTCTATGTTACCCGAGACGAAGCTGATGATGAAATAAACCGATACCGGAACTATGTTACCTAAGGAGAGGTTGATAACGAAATAAGCTGATACCGGGTCAATGTTATCTGAAGCGAAGATGATGATGACATAAGCCAATCTGGGCCGATACCAGGCCTATGTTACCCGAGGCCGATCTGCTGGGGATCTGGAATGAAGCCGATCTGGGCCGATACTGGGTCTGTGTTACCCGAGGCGGATCTGCTAAGTTTTGAGAAAGAGCCACTTTGGGCCGATACCGGGTCTGTGTTACCTGAGGTGGATATGCTGAGTTTTGAGAAGGGGCCGATCTGGGCCGATACCGGGTCTATGTTACCCAAGGAGGATCTGCTGGGGATTTATCTGTGTCTGAGACAGTGATGACGAATTCCTGCATTTGAAATAACGAGTCTTCATTCTTTTATCGAGAGATTTTGAACAAAAATTTTTGCCCCTTCGATCAAGAATGAAGACTAGCTGGGGATAAATGCTCCATGTATGTTATGTATATATGCATAATGATGCATATGCATGTGGATCCTAAAGGAATGCATTTCTCATTGTTTGTTCAACATTGATATTTCCTTTCTCTACTGGGGAAGATGTGTCATGCCCCTGGCTGATGGAAGACATTCTTTGCACAAAGCTTTTCCTTCTTTTGTATAGCATATCTTTTTGTTAAAGATGTATGGTGACTGCTTCAAGAAATGAGATGACTGCTGGGGATGTGCGACGTCTGCCGGGGAAAAGGTTGTAATATCCTTCATAAAGGTTTCGTTGGGGAATAGTATGGAGGATCCTGCTAGGGAATGGTGAAAGAATTCTACCTTTCTGTCCCTAGGAATTGGGAATCTGGAAATGCTCTAAATTTTGCCTGAGCTGCCTAATGTGGGTTTTCAGCCCAGCGAGCTCCTCTAATTTTTGCCTGAGGCACCTTTTCGGTTTTCACCTCAGTGAGCTTTTGTTTTTTGACAAGTTGATGATAAACGAAGACTGATTGAAACGGTGTCGTGGCCATTTGCTCCGTCGCCCTTCTGGTGATGACATGATGTGGGAAGAAACTACATGGGGCAGCATTGCGGTCCAATTTTCAGCTTGATTTCTTCAACAATTAAGTTCTTAGACGACCACTATTGCTCTTTGAAAAAGATGAATTAGATTTGGAGGACGATAAAAGATTTCAAATTTTATGTATGTGGTACATTTTCATTGCTAAATAATGTGATATGTTTAACCGGTTAAATGCAAAGTGCTTCCCTTAAATGGATGTTCAAGCAAGATAACTTTGTTTATGCATTTGACATAACCATACAAATATATTTAAACAAACACTCCACTTTATTAATAAAATCAAGATGAGTACATTTGAAAGGATTAATTCCCAAAATGGTATACACTCCACACAGAGCCAGAATCCGTCACCAGCTGTCCCTTTTAGATTTTCCACCTGATCATTTTCTCATGTGTCTTAATTTTTACCTAGACCGCTCTTTTTGAGTTTTCAGCCTAGCAGACTTTTTTTTTAACATGATAAAGCTTTAAGTGGTCTTGGTTGATAGGATTTGTGAACTCATTTCCATCCATGTCCATGATGCTGACACCACCTTTTGACAGCACTTTCTTCATGACATAAGGCCCTTCCTAATTAGGTCTAAACTTTCCCCGAACATTGACATTTGAAGGCCTTAATTGTTTTAGAACCAAATCCCCTGCTTTCAACTTCCGCCTAAGGTACTTCACATTTCGATTATAGGCCCTACCACTGCAAATGATCCAGTGCTTTCAGTCGCTTTTCATCCAGCGTTGCCAGCTGCTCGCATCTAGCTTGAGCCCATTCAGTCTCTGGTAACTGAGCTTCCAAGGTGACTCTGAGTGACTTGAGCTCTATTTCTACTGGTAACACCGCCTTCATACCATACACCAAGGCATAGGGAGTTTCTCCTGTTGGTGTTCTGGCACTGGTTCTATAACCACAAAGAGCATACGGCAGTTTGTCAGCCCAATCTCTGTAGTCGGTTACCATTTTTGATAAGATATTCTTTATTGACTTGTTAGCCACCTCCACTGCATTGTTAGCTTGGGGCATATATGGAGAAGATCTATGTTGTTTGATGCCATGTTCTGCAAGCAGCTCAGTTGTTGCCCCTTGAAACTGCACTCCATTGTCAGTCACTACATGGTGGGGAATTCCATATCGAGCAAAGATGTTCTTCTAGATGAACTTAACCATCTGCTTAGCTGTTGCACTAGCGAAGGATTCTGCTTCTACCCACTTTGAAAAGTAGTCAACTCGCACGACTATGAATCGATGCCCATTAGATGTAGCAGGATGAATTTCTCCAATAATATCTATCCCCTATGCTAAAAAATGGCCAAGGGGATGCCAGATTCTGTAGTTCAAGTGGTGGCAAATGATTGATGTCAGTGTAGATCTGGCTTTCATGACATTTCCTCACTTTTTTCATACAATCAGCTTGCATAGTCATCCAGAAGTACCCCTGTCTCATTATCTTCCTGGCTATAGCGAGTCCATTCATATGTGGCCCGCAGGACCCTGCATGTACCTGCTGCATCACTGTTTTTGCCTCTTGTTCTATCAGACATCTTAGAAGAACTCCATTTGCCATTCTTTTGTATAGTCTATCTTCAAAGATTCTGAACTGACTGGCTAATCTTCTTAATGTCACTTTATCGGTAGTACTAGCTCCCTCCGGGTATTTTCCTTCCTTCACATATTGGTAGATGTCAACGAACCGTGGCTTTTCTTCGACTGTCAATTACATTACTTTGTGCACCTCAAAGCATAGCCGTCTGGGAATTGCTATAACTAGCGGTTGTATTTGTGTCCTTTCTGGATCCTCCCACATAGAAGACAGTGTTGCTAGTGCATCAACCATCTTGTTCTCATCTCTAGGGACATGTCTGAATTCACACTGGCTGAAAAGCTCTCTTTTGTACTGTAGCAGCTCTAAGTAGTGCCACAAGGCTTCTTCTTTCACCTCCCATTCACCTTGAGCTTGTCTAATCACTACGAGTGAATCTCCTAAGATTAAGATATCATTTGCCCCTAGTGTTAGCAGAGCTTCCCAAATAAGCATGCTTCATACTCTGCTCTGTTGTTGGTTATAGGAAAATCCAACCTTTTTGACAAAGGGATGATTTCACTGTCCGGTGTTGCTATGATTACCCTGATTCCAGCACCTTTCCTATTCACGACACCATCGAAGCACATAACCCATCTCTTTACTTCCACCATGGCCAGTTATTCATCCGAGAACTCCAAATTCTCTGTGTAATCTGATTCTAGTGGCTGATTTGTAAGAAATTCTGCTACAGCTCGCCCTTTGGTTTTCTTAGTGATGTATTCAATGTCGAATTCTGACAAGAGTAAGAGCCATCTAGATAATTTCCCAAACCAACACCGATGCTTTATACAGATACTTCATTGGATCCACTTTGGCTATGGCTTGTACTTTGTATGACTAGAAGTAATGGTGCAGCTTCTTGGTCAGCCAGATCATTGCCACACACGTCTTGTCCACTAATGTGTACTTGGTTTCATACTCCAGCAGCTTCTTGCTGAGGTAGTAGATAGGGTACTCCTTCTTGACCTCTTGTTCTTGTGTGAGCATTGCCCCTATGGAGGAATCTTCGACAGCCAAATAAAAAATCAAAGGCTTCCTTGGAATTAGTGGGTTCAGAACTGGCGGGTTTACCAGATAAGCCTTGATTCTTTCAAATGCCAACTGACATATGTCGTTCCATACAACAAGCTGATCTTTCCTTAACAGATTGAAAATCGGCTCACACGTGGAAGTCAACCGTGCTATGAAGTGACTAACATACTGCAAGGAACCCAAGGATGACCGGACTTCCTTTTCTATTTTTGGAGCTGGCATATCTCGAATAGCCTTGATTTTATCTGGGTCCATTTCTATTCCTCTCTGGCTGACTACATGACCCAATAACTTCCCTAATGTGACTCCGAATATGCACTTCTTGGGGTTTAGTCGCAAGTTATACTCTCCAATGCATGTAAGAAATCTATTTAGGATGGCGGGATGCTCCTCCCGGGTCATTGATTTAACAAGCATGTCATCGATATACACTTCGACTTCTCAGTAGATCATATCATGCAACAAAGTTGTGACAGCCCTCTGGTAAGTGGCTCTAGCGTTCTTCAATCTGAAAGGCATTACTCTGTAACAAAAGGTGCCTCACTCCATAATGAATGATGTTTTCACTTTATCAATTACATCCATCAGGATCTGGTTGTATCCCGAAAACCCATCCATGAAGGAATACATTGCTGCTTTAGCTGCACTATCGACCAGGACATCGATATGAGCTAGTGGGAAATTATCTTTTGGGCATGCCTTATTCAGATCCTTGTAGTCGACACATACTCTGACCTTTCCATCCTTTTTAGGTACTGGGACGATATTGGCTAGCCATTCTGTATACTCCATCGAGGAATTTGGCTTCTATCTGCTTAGCCACTTCCTCCTTCACCAATATAGCCCACTCTGGCCTTAATCTTCTCAGTTTCTGCTTTACTAGATTGAACTTAAGGTCCATTGGGATCTTATGAACTACTATTTCCGTGTCTACACCCGGCATGTCCTCGTATGACCAAGCAAAAGCTTTAACATGTTTTTACAGTATTTTTGTCAGTTCTCTCTCTTCCTCGGGTTTTAGCTCATGTGAAATGAATACCATTTTGGGGTTTTCATCTGTACTTATGTTGATTTGATGTAATGCAGTGTCATGAATGCTAAATATGCTTGATGGTGATTCAAATGCATGCACAGAATTATCAGGATAAACATCAAACAAGTAAGCAAACTGGGATTTCATTGCATTGAACTTGTTATAGAGTACATCATTCACATTGAAAATGGAAGAAATAGATACAACAAAATCATTTTCATCCTCCATAGGAGGAGGGCCTTGTACTTCTTCATCTTTCTCATTCAGCCCCCGGACATCATCCAGATTTACAGCTACTTTGGCTTTCTGTTCCGCAGGAATAGTGGTCTCCTCAATTTCAGCCATTTGTGCCTTAGCCTTCTTCATGATCTCAACTATTTTGGTAGCTACAGAATCCAAGTTCACCTTGGTCATCAGCTCCTTCTTAGACACCTCCTTAGATTTTCCAAATGCCTTGCTTAAGGCGGCAGCTAGCATGTCCAAAATTGCTTCCATGGATTCACCACAGATTCTCTCTTCAGCTTTCTGCTTGGACACTTCCGCTTCTTTTGCTATCACTTCAGACGGCTCATTTTGCATGACAACAGGCTTAACAATTGCCTTTTCCACTATCACAGGTGCTATTGGTTCTTCGTGACTCTTTTCAAAGTCTACCACATCAGAGAATATCTCAAAGCCTGGGTATTCAATACTCCCGACTCTCACTGGCTCAGCTTGGCCCTTATACAACTCTTCTCCTGCCTTTATGAATGGTTTCATCATAGGCTTTCAGTTCTTGCCCCTTCTCTGATTCTTCTGGTCAGATATTTCTATTGCATACCCTAGTTCGAACTGTTTTGGCTTTCCCGAATCAATGTTAAACTCAGGCACCTCCTGCAGGTTGATTCCGAGTCCTATGCCTGGGACAAAATTCTGCTTATGTAAATACCTTGACAGCCACTCTGGCATATAGTTTTCGTAAATGACCATCGAAGCATTCGTGGTCTCCTCTTCCCTGACCATGGCAATTTGGAACCCGCCAAATGGTACGGCTCCTTCATTTACGGCAGCAATCATGGATTGGGCATCCGCCTCAATAGTCATAATCTCCCCGTTCAGTGAGAACTTTATTTTCTGATGTAGAGTGGAAGGGACACCTCCCAATGGGTGAAACCTTGGCCTCCCTAATAGCAAGGAGAAGGTAACTGGAATGTCAATCACAGTAAAGGTGACCGTCGACTTGACTGGCCTTACCTCCACCTTAGCTTTGAAGGTTCCAATTACAGTTCTTTTGGAATCATCATATGCCCAGATCACTGTTGAGGACTTCTTCAGGGCATCCTCACTCAAACCCAAACATGGTAGCATTTTTTATGGACATATGTTCAGCGCCGACCCGTCGTCCATCATCACACATTGCATTGCTTTGTCCATAACATGGGCTCTGATGTAGAGGGCCTTATTGTGAGCCATTCCCTCACTGAGCAGATCCTTTTCGGAAAAAACAATGTCGAGAGACCCAAAATGGATCTTATCTAACAGACAACACATGGATTCCGGTGATGCAATAGGGGAGACCTCGATTTCTGATAACTTCTTTACTAAGGCAGCTCTATGCTCCTTGGAGGTCAACAGCAGATGCCACAAACTTCCTTAGGCAGGGGTTTTCTTTAATTGAGAAATGACTGGGTCTTCCTTCTCAACTCCTTCCTGTTTTGATGCGCTACCCAACCCAGTCATCGGGGCCTTATCTTTCGATTGGGCCACCGGTTGATAAACCCTGCCGCTTCGGGTCACATTCTAAACCTCTTGAATTTTCAGCTTTTCGATGACTGGCGGCTTAACTGTCTCATCCCTGCCAAACTCCTCATATTCGTCCTCTGAGTCGAGGTCATTCAAGCTCACCGGCTTGATTTCTTTCTGTTCCGTCTGCCCCTCACATCCTAACTCTGCCTCAGCTTCACCTGCTGCTATGGACTGTACAGCGGGGTTCGCCTATAGGATTTGAGCAAAGATGAAATTGGCTGCAATCCTGAGTGTACCATGTTAACCCGCTTCTCGAATGCCGACAACGGATTAGTCTTTGTGTTGGGTTTAGGAGGTTCTTGCAATTTTCCTTTATCAATCAGTTTTTGGATGGCATCCCTCAATTTGTAGCAGTTATTGGTTCTATGGCCCGCCACAACATGGTACGTGCATAAATTATCTTTATCCGCATCAGTAGGTTTTTCAAATGGTTTCAAGGACTGCAACAAGCCGCCATTTCTGCATTTTGCGAAAATTTTAACTAAAGGAAGAGTCCAAGGGGATATACCCTGTCCTCCTAGGTTTCTACTTTGGTTTCTTTGCTGCTGGGTTACCGCGGCAACCTCGACTTGCTTTATCTCCAAAAACTGCCCCCCTTTACTTCTAGAACCTGAGCTAGAGCCGCAGCCAGACCCGGCCGCAGCCGTTGACCTGTACCCAGAGCTGTATCCTGAACTCCTGCCACCTCTGTGGCTTGCCGCTTTCTCCTCCTCATTTCGCTCAATTTTCATGGCCAAACCATAGACTTCACTTAGCTCGTTGAAAGAATGGAACTTTATGTTTTTCCTATAGATGTCTTTGCTACCGTCAATCAACTTCTGGATCACTTCATCTTTATCAGGACGATTCTTCAGCAAAATCATCTTATTCATCCACCTTTGATAATATTCATCAAAGGACTCATTTGGCTTTTGTTTGACCCGTTCCAAGTCATACAGCTTAACCTGGATCTTAGTGTTGAAGCCATAGTATTTAATGAAAGCTGTGGATAGGGCTTCCCAATCTGATTGCACCTCTTTTGATAATGAATTGTACCAGGACAAGGCTCCTCCCTCGAGTGTGGTAGGGAAGAAGTTGATTAACTGCTGCTTGGTAGCACCTGCCGTCAACATTATTCGAGCATACAGATTCACATGGGCCTCTGGCGACCCAATCCCCTTGTAGGACAGGATCTTCGGCACTTGAAACCCGACAGGGAAGGTTTCAATGCCTTTGTTAATCATAGCATCTACATTTACTCCTCTCTTGGAGTTTAGATTGATACTGGCCCCTTTCTTCAGCTGGGCCACAACTTCATCTAACTCAGAGTACTTAGTCTTCATTTTCCTTTCCATAGCTGTCTCGATCTCTTACAGCTTTTCCAAGCTAGCTGAGGCATCAGCCCTATGTTGAGATGATTCACCTTCTTTCTCTTTCCCATCCCCACTAGCACCGGTTTCAATAGTTTCCCTTGCAAATGATCGCATCTCCTCTTTCAGAATATCACGGAAGTCCTGAGATTTCAGGAAATCTCTCAGGATATCAACAACATTAGGTGTCGGATTAGCCAACTCAAATTCTTTAGCATATTCTAATTTTTCACTTGCCACAACTGTCTTTCCTTTCTCATGCTCTCTTACAGTCTGTGACCTTGTTTGGGGTCGCTCCAGTTTACTCTACTTGTCATCATACAGGGAAGTGTTAGGGACAATGAGTGAATGAAATGGTGACATGAAGAGTGAGACATTACGGATGATTTATGATGAATGAATGAAATGATGTCATGAGATACATGATGATGAGAATGATATTTATGCGTTAATTTGCTTTGTTTTGGATGTCCTAAGAGAGCCCAATGCTATGCAAAATAATGCAAAAAGATCATGTGTGAACCGCCACACGGACTGGAGTTCAGCGTTTTCGAGGCACCTAGTGAATTTTATGAAATGGTTGCGCTTGTGCCGACACACGGATAGAATTTCAACACTTTGTAGGTCTATGAGATGAGGTGAAATGGTCACGTGGGGACTGGCCCACGGACAGAGTTTCGACACTTTTAGGAGCATCTAACATGACATGATGTTGCAAATAAGTCACATGTAACTTGTGACACGGATAGAAGTTCGACGTTCATGGAACACCTTTCATGATTTAGTAATGCTATGAAATGCACTTATATATATATAGTAATCCGGTACTCATGGAGTACCTCAAATGATGCAATAATGTCATGCAACAATCAGAAGTGGATCGTGACACGCCAACAGAACTTCAGCATCACCGTGACACCAATGATAAGTGACATGATGTCATGTAATGATATCGTGTGACCTGCCACACGCAAATAGACCTAAGACCATTGTGGTCCCTATTGAATGAGATGGTTTAGTGAAATGGACGAGTGCAATCCGGTGCATTGGCAGAACAAGGGCAGTTTTGGGACTCCCAATATGTTATGAAATGAAATGACCGTGATGGGCATCCTTAGAACGTTCTTAATTTAAATGAGATGAGGTGACATGAATGCTTATGTCACACAAAAATGCAAATGGCTACACAAAAACGTGGTTAGGATGCATGACATACGTGATGATGTTGTGTATGCTTTGTGAAAATATTAACACACGAATATAATGTTATGGCTATACAAAGAAATAGTTAGTATGAATGTCACACAGATGATTTAATGTTTTCACACACGAAAATAAAATGTAAATGGCTGCACAAAAGACATGAGTTAGTATCACACAAATGTTTTGTATGTAGCATGCCATGTTTGTGGAAAATGTCGATGATGGTATGTCATGGGAGAATGATAAACACGTAACACATAGCACGCGAAGCGTATTCCTCCAACCTTATTCCTCTAATCGTGGTCAATTTTGAGAAAATTCTAACCGATTCCTAGGAGGGGTTCACTTCAATCATCAATCGGGGATGATGAAGGCATAATTTATAGCGTTCATGCAATTTATTTTGGTATCTTAAGGGAATCCAACTAA
This sequence comes from Euphorbia tirucalli, assembly GCA_039660915.1. Taxonomy (NCBI): domain Eukaryota; kingdom Viridiplantae; phylum Streptophyta; class Magnoliopsida; order Malpighiales; family Euphorbiaceae; genus Euphorbia; species Euphorbia tirucalli. Next base: position 24,715,010 of record CM077639.1, read on the forward strand.
GGTTGCCTATATGAGTTTGGTCCAAGTCGGGGATAAAATCAAGGTCCCCATAGCAAAATATACTCCTCACTTCTCCCCACTCAAGGGTCCAAACGGTATGAGGCTATGGGTGGTGTTTCATAACCGTGCCCCAAAGACCATGATGAACATAGACGACACTTCAACAATTCACCGGGCTGAAAATTGGATACTTAACCTAATGCAAAAATGTCTAACTAAAAATGCAAAATAAAATACCATGCAAGAATCATCCATGATTAGACATTTTTCAGAGCTTGTCAAATTCTTTTGAGTTTTTAAGAAAACTTTTGTAAGAGATCCCCAGTGGAGTTGCCACTGTGAGCGGATGACGTTTTTACCTCTCAGAAGGGAGCTTCGATGTAGAGCAACCCTCCCTTGCGGGGGTTTTTGGGATAGAAATTTATTTGGGGAAAATTAAATTATTTCGTAAAAGAACCGAGACCTAAGCCTCGATAGAGAGTGTAGGAGTCGCCACTCGGCTCAACTCAACCAGGAAATTACAGTGTAGCTGAACCAGACGAGGACTGCTACACTTTCCTGAGCTGTAGGTCCGAACAAGTCCCTTATTTCATGTCTAATCAAATAAATTTTGCCAATGTTCATTGATGATATTTTAAGTTTCTAAAGTTGATTTTTATTAAATTAAACCATACAGCGTACACACGAATAAAAATAAGGCAATGAATAAATGAGTTATTACAACCCAATCGAATAAAAATAAAACTCTCGTCCTCACATTACAAGCGCCTAAAATACTGATGATCTAGAAAATTACAATCGCCTAAAATACACGAATCAAACTATTAATTACATTAAAAATGAAAATAAAAAGAAACTAAAAACTGTAAAACAGATGGTTAGCACAATTTATAGCACATCACAAATTGGACTCAACTGTTTCTAATTTCTTCTTTAATTCAAGTAATTGATTTCATTCTGTTCTTATTACTTTTGCATGATTTAATTGAATCCTTGATTTAATTATTTACTTGTGATTGATCTGCTAGTTAGGTGATTAAACATGTAATCGTTTAATTCACTTAACCTAGGTAGCAAATAACACGATTAATATAGACAAGTTTTTAATTTGTGTTATGGATGAAATTGATGTGCTTTAAATAATCCCGCTTGTGTGATTATTGAGTAGAATTTGTTTCTCTTTCGTGTGTTAATGCTTTTGATTGAATTAAATTCCGAAGCTTGTTTGGAACTGTTTGATTAAATAGGGATAATTAATGAGCTTTTCTTAGTTATCTATTCTGGAAGAAGAGACTAGGTGATTCATGCTTTATGATAACTATAGCTAATTTATTTGAATGCATTGAAGTTATCCTTTGTATTTGATTGATGATCGGTGGTTTGACTCAAGACTTGAATCCGCCTTCTAGCTGGAATTCACCTCATATAGATTTTTATCAAATTATTTCGAATCTGTTATTTTTAGATTTTTATTTACAATTGCTAAACACCCTTTTTCACTTTTCTTGTTCAAACTTTAGAAGAATTAGTTCAACCAATCCCTGTGTATTCGACCCTGCTCCATCTGTACTACAAAATTTTATTTCCGAGAGTAGGTATTTATTTTTGGTGTGCTCGACATCCACCAGGCAACATGTTGCATTTTATGTAAACATTTCTATCAACAAGCATACCAAACCTAAGAGGATGTATAAAATGCTTTTGTTTTTTTCTTATTTTATTGATAAGAAAAATTGTTCAAAAGGAGTTAGATAAAATTTTGTTGCAACCGACAAATATAGGACCAAAGAAGATAAACATAAACACCACAAAAGACAATGCCAAAAATTAATTATAATTCCCCTCCCCCACACTTAAAATTACATTGTCCTTAATGTGGATAAACCAACAACAACCAAAAATAAAAAGAATGAAACAAGAGAACTCCCCTGGTTAATGAAGGTTAAAAGTCAAGTGCTACTATAGAGGAGGTGGACATAGAGGATCATATCCCATGATGAGATAAAGCTCGAAGACATTACTACAAAAGATCATACACTACACGTAAATCAATAGGATCAGAAGTAAAGGCCTCAGCAGGAGGTACCGAACAAGTCGATGCCTCTTTAGCACTCTGAAGAGTGCAGCCCTTAAGGTTACTCCCACCACCTTATGCTCACCAATACAAAAAATTATGGTCCCTTTGACTTACAATGCCGATACTTCTAAGATAGGAAGGTTTAGAGGCATAATGTCATAAGCAACATGCATGTTAGTGCGAGACAAGTCAATCAATTTTTCATCAATAGCCAGCCAACTAATAACTGATCCTAAAATCAATGGTTGATCATGAGCAAAATCATACTTGAATTGGTCTAGTATCCAAAACCTTAAGTTAAACCTTAATCTTTTTCTCCATACACCATAGGAAAATTAATTCAGCTTTATTACACGTAGTAGATAAATCTTTCTTACCAGAAAATGCAAAAGCTAAATATCTATGAATGAATTGCCAAACTAGTTTTTTCAAAATTGAGCTTTAGCACAACTTGGATTATAAGACTCAATATCAAAAGACATATCCTCCCAAACATCATTAGGCACAAAGTCCTGATGATAATCAAGACATGCCAATCTATACTCATCCGACTTCGCAAACTCATGACTAATAAAGCCACAAGACAAGTTAACTCAGTTATAGACTACTTAAATTCCTTTCCTGCTAACCTATACTCAACCAATTCAGGTGTGTCCATTATGAAGTCCTTAGGTTTATTGAAATTGAAAATAGTGTAAAAATCTCTAATTAATTCAATATATCTTGGGCAAGTCATTGCAAAGAATGGTTTCGGCCTAATGTTATTAACTAAACAAGTATACTTATCAACCAAACCAAACTCTAGCAACATATCCATATCAATCGATTTGCAAGTAACGAAATCTTTTTTTACGAATAAAATTATAACATGCCTTTTAAGACTTAGAGAATTGTAAATTACCATGTACATAAGAGTCGAGAAGAGAAACAATTGTACCTTTGGATAATCAAGAATGAGATCGAAGTACCTTAGTGGCCGGATGCTTCACCAAAGGAGGAGGAATGTTCTACTGCTCGGAGTCGGAAGAATAGTGCAGCGAAGAGGGAATCGGGTCAGCAATTGGAGAATCCTCCCTTGCCCTTTTGGGCTTTGATTTTGGTTAAGGCATTAAAGAGTTTGTTATTGATTTTCGGGTTACACATTTACTGGCCAGAGCTGGGTTCTCCATTAAAGGAGTGGTAGCTGAAGATGATGGCTTGTCATTGCCATCATCGGCGACAAAGGTGGTGTTGTTGGCTGTAGAGGAACGGAGGACAGCTATGGAATGAAGTCAGTCGCCTTATCTTTTGTTGATAGATCCTCGACTAGATGAGACTTGAGTGGCGACAACACGGGCAGCAGTGACTTAGGTGAGAGAGGAGGTGACGTGATACAGATAGTGACAGGGGTATGTTTCTCGTCCGCGAGCGTCGCGAAGGTGGTGCTATAGTGGAGAACTTCCATCGACTAGTTTTGACCTTGGCTCACACCATGGCTCCAATGGTGAAGAAGTGACAGTAAGAAGAGACGGCAAACGATGAAGGCTAGAGAAGGATTTCATGGGTGGCGGCTAAAAAAGAAGAAGGGAGGAAGGGGATTAGTGATTTAGGGATTTTGTATATGTTCTGCAAAAACTTTTTTTTAAGGACAAAGAAGAAAAATAAAAATTAAGACTAAAGTTCTCTCCTAAATGCAAAAGGAAATAGATTAGAGCTTTCCTCAAGACAAAGTCATACCATGAAGAAACTCTACAATAAAGCTACAATTTATTCTTTGGATAAGGGCATGCCTCAAGGATGCACAATTTGCAAGAATTTTAGAGCTGAAGGAAGTTTAAACACAAAATTAGAACATTCCTTAAGGCAAGGTCATGCCTTGAGCATTCTTTAGCATTAAAATATTAACAAATAGCCAGGCATAATGTATGGGCATGCCTTAAGGAAAGAACCCAAAAAAAAAAAAAAAATTAAGCAAATAAAATTCTAAGAAAAATGACAATAAAAATAAACTAATGAACCAACAAAATAACATAAACTAATAAAAATTGGGTTGCCTCCCAAAATAGCACCATTGTTTATCGTCTTTGGCGAGACATTGCCTGATGTTCTAGTTCCATGGTAAAAAAAGATTGTGTCGACACCCGAAACACTCTCTCCTTCAAAATAATTCTTTAATCTTTGTCCATTGACCTCAATTGCTTCGTAGGGATGGACCTTAGTCACCACAAATGGTCTCGACCATCTGGACTTCAATTTCTCTGGAAATAGTTTAAAATGAAAATGAAATAGTTTAAAATGAAAATTAAATAATAGATCTTTTTGGCCCACTTTAAATTCTCACCTCAAAATTATCTTGTCATGCCACGCCTTTATTCGTTCTTCATAAATTCGGGCATTCTTAAAAGAGCCATGCCGGATTTCATCAAATTCCTGCAACTGAATCAATCACTTCTCACCTACATCTTTGAAATCATAATTTAATTGTTTCACAGCCCATTAAGCATGATGTTCTAATTCAACATGAAGGTGACATGATTTACCAAAAACTAAATGATAAGGGGACATGCCTAAAGGAGTCTTAAATGTTGTCCTATAAGCCCATAATGCATCATCTAACTTTTGAGACTAATCTTTCCTAGAGGTACTAATAATTTTCTCCCGGATACTCTTAAGGTCATGTTGGAAATGCCCTAGTCCCGAGGCATTGGTCCTTGTGTTTGTATGATACATTTGAACATTAATATGAACTTTATGTATTATACAATTTGTGTCAAGAGATAAAGGCATTAATCTATTTATTATATGTCTTGTGCTATATTTTAAATAGAATATCCAATGGACATATCCATATCCATGTTGTCAAGTGTCATGCACTTGGCAGTAAGACTATGGATAGGGAAAATGATATGGCCATAAAGTTATCCATAGTCTGTTCCAATCATGGGAATGAATGGAACTAAAGACTATCATTAGCCTGGTTGTATGGCGGTGTCTTACCAGTCATTGAACATGGAATGTCAACCAGGTTAATGGGTACATGCAAAAAGGGCATGGTACTGGATTGATCCACTTAACGGGAATCTACATGGTATAGTATCACAAATGATTCTCACATAGTACTTGTATAAGTCCTTTGACCGGACCATATGATGGTGCTGCATGTGAAGTGGCACACTTTGGTGTACGCCTAACGGGCCTTTAAAAGGGTGCCAAGTATGGGTACGTTCAGGTGTGTTAGTGAACATGGCGGTGCTATGGATATGCAGAAGGGAATGTCACTCAGTGATTCACTGAGACGATATCACTAGCCTCTTGAAGAATGTTACTGATAAGTGTGCGGCTGCACCCAAACAAGATTGGATCTTGTTTGTGAGCATCAGTTCATTCGGTATCAAGTAAAGGTCCAGACACAAAGAGGGTGATACTTCCATGCTTCTGTGTTGGACACCGATATCAGCGACATGGGATTTACAAGTTCAAACTACGGGGTTATGTTTTCAGTTAGACTGCTTACTCCGTCTTAATTGGGGGCTGCAGTGGCTTGCTAGAGCCCGCCTGCAGTCTGTGGGCCTTAGCTCACTGCCAACATAAAGACGGGCCCATCGGATCGTACACATTGAACGTCTGGACTTTAATAAGTCGGATTAAGTGTGTACTTGGAGTATACACGTTTGAAGAGAGAGACACTTATTAATTATATTATATTATGTAGGTCAATTGGATTAATCCATATATTATAATTAATATTTATTTTGGCCTTCTCTTAATTAATTCAATGAATTAATTTATGAGATTATTTCCTAGGTGGAAATATTATTACATGTATAGGTTTACATATATTTCATTTTATGTATGTCTAATTTAATCCATCGATTAAATTAATAAATCAAATGAATTATAATTTAAATGTATGTAATGTATGATATAGCATAATATATATACATACATGTTAAATTGGAATTGCATTTGAAATTAATTAAATTAAAGGAAGTCAAATTGGGCTTAAGACATAAAATGAAATTGCCCACATAAAGTGGGATGAGATGGCCGAAATTGATGGCTAAGGTAATGAGTCATTTTTTTTTGTGTTAAGAGTGATGAGTCATTCTTGAAACAAAAGATGATGATTAAGAAGGGTGAGTCATGGTATGACATTTTGGTTGCAAAGTTGGACTTTTCTTCCTCAAGTAAATATCTTCTCCTTTCTTTTATAAAAAAGATGATAAGCTTAGGTACACCCATCCTTGGCCGAATTTGGCATATGGGAAAGAAAGGGTGAGTCATCTTTGGATAAAAGATGATGATGGGTTGGTGATGACTCATGGTGTGAGTCATTAGGTTGAAAATGGGGTAGCAAAGTTGGACTTTGCCTTCTCTTTTCACCATCGTCTTTATTCTTCTTTTAAGAATTTAAGAAGTATGATTTTGACTCAACTCATCCCTTTAGGAATGCTTGGCCACCCATATCTATTGATTTGGGATTCAAAAAGTTTGACTACTTTTTGGAATTAATTTCTTTTGGTAAGAAATTGGAGCCCAACTTGATGATATGGTTTTTGCTTTTGGAAAGTAAAAATTGCAGCCATCTCTCTCTCCCTCTCTTCTTGGTATATTCGAGCCGTTAGCATGGGTTGGGTCCGAGAGCCGTTCGTGTACGTGACGTTGGAGGGAGTCGGCTTCGATTCCTGCAGTCCACGCATCCGTCTCTTTAAGAGATTTGCCGGGTAAGTTTCCAAACTTCTCTTTTTGGTTTTAATTTTTTGATTTCCACATCTTAAGCTCCTAGGCCGGATTCGAGGAAATCGACGCGTATTTCTGCTTTTATCGGTCGGTTTCCCATGACGAATCCCAACAGGTCATGGTTCGAAACCTCTACTTGTCCACTAGTCTGGGGATAATAAATTGTACTGGTTTTAAAGTGACAACCATATTTACCTAACCATGTTCGAAATTGATGATTTTGAAAATGTACACTATTATTAGAAATTATAATTCTAGGGACATCAAATTTAGAAAACAACTGTTTTACAATTTAATGACACTATCAGTAGTATTATTAGGTAATGTAATTGCCTCAAACCACTTAGAAATATAATCGACACCCATTAATAATTGTTATCGTTAAATGAAGGGAATGGTCCCATGAAGTCCAGTCCCCATACATAGAAGAGCTCCATTTCTAAAATGTTATTCTGAGGCATCTCATGCCTCTTACTTATAGTTCCCACTCGCTGACATCTGTCACAAGTGAGTACAAAGCTCCTACATCTTTGAACAATGTTGGCCATTAGAATTAGCATTGTAAGACATTTGCAGCTATCTTGGCATCTCCATGATGACCTCCACAAGGCAAAGAATAGCAATGAAAAAGGATTCACCCCATTTCCTTATTGGGCACACATCTTCTCACTATTCCATTGGTGCATCTTCTAAAAAGGAGTGGTTCGTCCCAAAAGTAGTGCTTAACTTCAGACATGAAGTGTATCTTCTAGTGAAAATTATAATCCTGAGAAATAATATGAGACACTGAAAAGTTAACAATGTCAGCAAACCATGGCATAGAAACAGAACTAATTACCCACAACTTTTCATCAGGGAATTCTTCATTGATAGGTTCATCAATGTTCTCCTTTACATGTTCTAACCGAGACAAGTGGTTGGCTACCAAGTTCTCATTACCTTGTTGGGATTTTTCATCGGAAATCACCAGATAAAAGTGGAAGAACGCTGTGATTTCCTCAAATCCATGCCCAGGAGCAATTAAAGTAGAAATTGTAAAACTTAAAATTAAACAAGAAGAGAATCAATTCTTACCAGGAATATCTCTTCTAGAGATGGCTGCAGAAACCAGATTTGATTCCCTCTGCGTTCATGTACATGAATGGCTATCGAACATGACCCGTGCTAGTGATGAGATCGAACGAGAGTGAGTGAGAGGGGGCTGAAAATTTCGGCTAGTGTCCACTTTGCTATGGCCGAATTCTCTAGGTTAAAAACCTGACCTAGATGGCTGAAATTTTGACCAAAATTTCAGCCCAATACTCCATTTAATTTCATGCGGGCTTTTCTCCTTTTTAAGCCCAGGTCAATGTTAATTCTTTTGGTCCAATTAATTTTCAAACTTAATTTTTATTCAACATGTATCCTAACATATTATACCATATAATATGCTTCATACATTTAAATTAAAATTAATTTGATCAATTAATTTCACCATGGAATTAATTTTGACATTTATAAAATTAAGATACATGTAAACATATACAATTGAAACATTTCCACCTAGGAAATAATCTCATAGATTAATTATGAGAAGGCCAATGCAAATATTAATTTTATTATTTCGATCAATCCAATTGACCCTCATAATATAATTAATATAATCCTCTCTCTCCGGTGTGTATACTCCAAGTATACAAGTGATCCCTTAGGTCCATGTTTAGACCTTCAATATATACGATACTGTGGGCCCATCTTTATATTGGTAATGGGCCTATGGCCCACAGACTACAGGCAGGCTCTAGCAAGCCACTGCAGCCCCCAATTAAGACGGAGATGGCAGTCCAACTGAAATCATAACCCTATAGTTTAAACTTGTATGTCCCATGTCATTGATATCAGTGTCCAACACAGAGGCATGGACTAATCACCCTCTTTTGTGTTCGGATATTTACTTGATCCAGAATGTACTGAAGCTCATAAACAATTTCCAACTTGTTTGGGTGTGGCCATACTCTTATCGGTCACATTCATCAAGAGACTGGTGATATCTTCTCAGTGGACTACTAAGTGACATATCCCTTCTGCATATCCATAGTACTGCCATACTCAGTGGCATACCCGAACGTACCTATACTTGGCACCCTTTTACAGGCCCTTTAGGTGTACACCAAAGTATGCGACTTCACATGCACCGCCATCATATGGTCAAGTCAAAGGATCCATACAATTACTACACGAGAATCACTAGTGATGCTTTACCATGTGGATTTCTCGTTTAGTGGATCTATCCAGTACCATGCCCTTTTTACATGTACCCATTAACTTGGTTGACATCCCATGTCCAATGGCCAGTAAGACACCGCTATGCAACCAGGATAATGATAGTCTCTGGTTCCATTCATTCCTATGACTGGAACAGACTACAAATCTCTTTATGGTCATATAGTTTTACTTATCCATGGTCTTACTACCAAGTGCATAACACTTGTCAACATGGATATGGATATATCCATTGGATACTCCATTTAAAATACAGCACAAGATATATAATAAATGGATTAATGCCTTTATTTATGACACAAAATATGTGTAACACATGAATCCAATAAATGTATAATACAAATATAAGGTCCAATGCCTCGGGACTAGGGCATATCCAACATACCCTTCTTATCTCGGATATCCAAGTTAAACTTCTGCAACAACAAAATCCATCTTATTAGCTTGGGCTTGGCATCCTTTTAAAGGAATATGTACCTAATAGCTGCATGATCTGTATAAATGATTACTTTCGAATCCACAAGATAGGAACAAAACTTATCAAGTGCAAAGACTATAGCTAATAATTCCTTCTCTATGGTGGTATAATTTAATTGAGCATCATTCAACACTTTTCTCAAATAATAGATAACATGCAAAATTTTACTTTTTTATTGCCCTAACACTACACCTAATGCAAAATCACTTACATCACATATAAGTTCAAAAGGCAAACTCCAATCAAGAGAGATGATAATAGCAGTTGAAATCAAGGCTTGCTTAAGAGTGTTAAAGGCAATTAAACGTGCATCATCAAAATCAAAAGTGGTATCTTTAACTAAAAGATTGCATAATGGTTTAGCAATTTTTGCAAAATCCTTAATAAATCTCCTATAAAAACCAGCACGTCTCAAAAAACTCACCATTCCTTACCGTTTTCACATAAGAAGGTGGGGGTACCTTTTCCTCAATTTTCGCTTTATCTACCTCTATTCCTTGAGCTGAGATTTTATGGCCTAATATAATGCCTTTAGAAACCATAAAGTGGCATTTTTCCCATTTAAGCACTATAGTGGTTTCTTCGCATCTTTATAAAACTTTCTCAAGTTTAGTTAAATAAGAGTCAAATGAAGTACCATACACAGAAAAATGATCCATAAAAATCTCAATAATATCCTCGACCATATCAGAGAAGACAGCCATCACACACCTCTGAAACATAGTAAGTGCATTACAAGACAAAAAGACATTCTTCTATAAGTAAAAGTACCATAGGGATAGGTAAAAGTGGTCTTTTCCTGATCTTTAGGAGCAATTTGGTATTTGAAAATACCCAGAATAACAATCCAAAAAAAATAGTAATATGCATAGTCAGCTAACCGTTCGATCATTTAGCCAACAAAAGGTAAGGGAAAGTGATTCTTACGGATAGCCTTATTCAACTTTCTATAATTTATGTGTGAGCGCACAACATTTTCATGAGATGAAAATGAATAAATCTTACTGCGTTGTGAAGCAGGCTGTAAAATTAGGGGTTTTTTTTGTTGGATAAATAATAATATTGATATGAAAATTCATTTTGGAAAATGATATTCATAAAGAATTCGAGACCGAGATCTCGACAACAAGGTATAGGAGTCGCCACCAGGATTAGCTCAATTGGGAAATTCAGGTATGGCTGGAACCAAGAGAGAACCACTATACCTTCTAGAGATCTAGGTTTGGATGAGTCATTTACTAATTATCCAATTAAAATAACAACTTCAACATTTGATTATAACATTTTGTAGAACTAGATTAATTTTAATTTTATAGCATACGACGTTCATGCAAGATAGATAGAACAATAAATAAATTACAACCTAAATAAAATAAGCTATCTTAGGGGGGTACACATGAATCAAATGGGAAATTAAGTTACAACCGCCTAAAATACACGAGTTTAACTAATACAAAGTAAATCTAAACCTGCAAATAAATATTAGTAACACGATAAATATTTAGGCACATGAGATGCGAACATTAATGAGGGATTTGAAAACGGTTTTAAGATGTTCTTGTGTTGATTTTTGAGAAAACAGTTTTGAAAACAATTTTATCGGTTGACACTTAACATGTTAAATAAGTCGATTTTCAAAAGGTCAGATCTATGTCATTGATTAGCATTAGTCCTGAAATTAGATCTAAGATTCATTATGCAACAAAAAGCTCAAAAAACATCTTTTAGCTCATTTTTCCTAAAAATAACATTTGTACTAAATCGATCACAGCCGCACGACTATAGTGACATCTGTACGGACGTCATTTTTGAACGGGAAGTAGATTCAAATTTTTAGGGATTTATTTAAAGATTTCTAAATTTTGATGGCCGTGTTGCCAAAGAACAACATCCATAGGGCTTACACTATAATCATGCGGTTATATCGACAATTGTATGGATATTATTTCTGGGTAGAAACCAAAAATAAATAAAAATAGAGTAAGTTGAAAAGTGTATGAAATGATTCCCAAATGATAAAAATATGCAGGAAAATTATTGGTTTCTTAGAAATATACCCTTGATGCATGAATCCATAGCTTTACGGGTTCAAAAACACTTCAAAAGAGCTCCGAATTGTTGAAATTTGATTGAGGCTCCACAACTCCAAAAATCACCAAAAGTTATGGACTTGTGATTCGTTTTAGTCTCCAAACCTATTACCAATCTTATTTAAGTGTTTATTTACGATTTCTTATAGATTTTAAAGCCTAATAACAGAGATTCAAGCAAGAAAATGAAGAGAAAAGCTTATAGTTCTTACCCCTTTCTCTTCTCTTTTCTTTCTCTTTTCTCTCTAACTCTCCCAAAACCTAATTATGAATCTTAACCTCACAAACGACCATCATCTTATCTCTCCTTTTCAATTTCTATTTATATCCTAACAAAATTAGAGATTTAGATCTGATCTAAATGCAAATGAGTGTGGATTATTGAACAACCATACGGTTATTGGTTATGAACATACGGTTATTGTGCTACATCCGTACGGCTGTTGGGCTATATCTGTACGATTTGATTTGTTAACTAGAAACCATAATTCGATTAATTCAGCAATACAGAGCTTTGACTTTGAGTTGGGTTTGACTCATATGGCTATAAAAACAAATCAAATAAAGCTTTGTTTTCATCACTAAAACTGGGAATTAAAATCCTGTGCTCACATTATACATACTCTCTAACTAGTGATGGTCCTGGTTGCGATCAACTCATTTTTCTCATTATTTACAACAGTCATGCTGCTCTTTTTAGAGACAACTTGCACATGACTCACCTATGAACTATCAGAAATAGGGTAGATAATACCTACATCAATCAGCTTTAATACCTTGGCGAGCACGACCTCCTTCATGTTGGGATTGAGATACCTTTGATTTTCAACCCTTGGAGTGTAATTCTCCTCCAGCAAGATTTTATGCGTACAAATGTTTGGGTTGATTTGTTTAAGATCAGCTATTGACCATCGAATGTAGCTTTTTACACCTTCAAAACCCTTAGCATCTTCTCTTCCTGTACAGAACTCAAACTAGGAGACACGATCATAGGATAAGTGTTATCATGCATATTTTAAATTAGAAGGTAGCACTTTTAGATCAACTTTAGGTGGCTTTTCAATAGAGGGTCGGGGTGAGGTTTGCCTTGGCCTAATTCCTCATATTCTCTACTAAACCTAGGCATACGCCCTTAACCTTTTAATTTCATAGCACAATCAATACTGTGATCATCATAATCATTCTAATTTAAAATCAATGCAATGCATGCTTGTAAAGGATCTTTAAATGCCTATTATGAGGGCACGATCCTTTCAATGAGGTTAGCGGGCCGCAAGACCGGACCGGGGGTTTTCCATAGATAGAAAAACTTGGTTTTCGAATTTTGGAAAATAATAAGGCAAAAAAAGGAACACATACAACTAATTCCTCATGCCTTAAAGATTGACAGGAGTTGCCACATGGCTCAGCTCTTACCAGGAAATTATGGTATAGCCAAGCTTGATAGGGATTCCTACACCTTTAAGACAGAGATTCTGGTCCGGACAAATCACTTATTTCTACTTTATTATGAAATAGCATTCTAACTATACCCAATTTGTACTTTCGTTATTTTATTCCTTATTCAATATTCAACCCTAGATATTTACTATATGCTCAAACAGAAAAACGTAAATAAATTCAGAAAGCGATAAATAAATTCGAGAAATAATATTATTACAACCAAATTGAATAAACAATCCTAGGGGATACATATGATAAAAATGGGATGGGGGTACAATCTCTTAATTTACACGAAATATTCTAAAAAATAGAAAGCTAACATTTATCTAACCTAACATACATCTACCTGCAAGATCAAGGTTAGTGATACAGATAAATATAAGCAAATTGGACTTAAATATGGCAGAATGGGATATCTAGATAGCTTGAGGTTATGCATTTAGGGGATAATCAAGAAAACATGATAGGTTTATCCGATTAGATCTGGGAAAAAATTTTTATAAACGCCTGTATTTTTGGATCTAGAGGAGAACGATTTTGGAAAAATAGTTTTGCCAATTTTATATTTTTCATTTAGCATGGCAATGTGAGTTGTTTATCCAGAGATATATTGGAAATCCCTTTCGTTTAGGTCCTAAAAATTCTACAAAATTAAAACTAGGCCATAAAGCGCATAATCACCCAAAATCGATTTTATGAAAAAAATAAATTAATATACTAGGGAATAGACCTGGGCATGGGCTGGGCATCACCAGGCCCATACAATTTACTAGTCGGGCTCGGGCTGGGCCGGGCCACAATAAAATATTCAAATCCCAGGCCTAGCCCAGCCCAGCCCAGCCCGTCCATTGATAAAATTCACAATATCAGGTTTTCTTTTTATTTTTTTATCAATTGAAACCTTGTATTAAATTAGAAAATTAACACCGTCTTCATGAATAGAAGGAAAAATGAAAGAAAATCTCAAAATTCAAAATAGAATGAGGAAATAACAATCCCCACTTGGCCAAATTATGGGCCATGACATTCATGTTTTGCTATAACTATATAAATAAAGTCTAAAAAAGTTGAACCAAAGAAAAAACTTACAAACAAAACTATGATATAGAAATTAAATTAAGCATCTAAACAACCCAAAGTACCAAAAAAGAATTCCAAAATCCAGAATTGCATCAAAATAAAACAAAATAAGCATATTGTTTTATGCCAATAACTTCCTAATAAAGCAAGAATAATCAAAATAAAAAAAATCCTTAAAAAACAAGGGGATTAAGTTCCAAAATCTTAATGTCAATTATTTCTTCTCAATCTTTGACTCCTACAAAAACAAGACCATATCCACCTACAGTTGTAACAAATAAAAATTTAGAAAACCAAATTCAATAAATAAGTAACATATAAATTATAATCAACAGAATCACTAAAGGCACAATTTACCTCATATGAAACAGAATAAACTTTTTTCTCCTTCCATATCAGAATCATCATCATCAGAAGAGTCATCATCATTACTCATTTTCTTTTCATCTACAACATATCCAAATAATAAACAAAATATACAAACAATTGAATCACAAAATAGAGCTTTCTAAAAATTGAAAGCCTATTTAAAAACAAAAAAATAAAATAACAAAAGGAGAAGTCAAGAATGATATTTTACCTGTAGCTTTGATCCAGTCCCTAAGACGAACAATAGCTTTAATAGTATTGGGTTTCAAAGAACTTCGAACACTAGTAATGATTTTACCACTTGTGCTAAAAGCAGATTCAGATGCTACAAAACTCACAGGAATGGATAGGATGTCACAAGTCATTCTAGCAAGTTCTGGATACCTCATGGCACTTTTTTGCCAAAAATCCAAAACATTTAAATCCTTTTTCAATCCACTAGGCGGCTCAACCAAGTAAAGATTACTTGCAATTTTTCAATAAAGAAGAAGACTCAGATACATAAACAAAATAATCACTAAACAACTCATCCTTTGAAACCTTCCTACAAGCAGAATTCTCCTTAATAATACATTTATCACCAGCAATATTTGACTTCTTATATTCCTCAAATAACATATGCATTTTTGCAACAACCCTCTTAACATAAACAACACCATCATCCTTGCCGTAAATTTTATCATAACAATACTTTAAGAACGGCTCTTTACAATGAGGATCCAAAAGTGCAGAACAACTCAATATTTCATTATATTCACCCCAATATTTATAGAACATATTTTGTATAGCATTCACAGGTTCACTCAAAACATTCCATCCTCCATTAAAACTTCTAGTAATGCCATATAAATCATAAAAACACCTCTAAAGTATACATTCGATGTAGGGCTTTTCATAACTGAAAACATGCAAGTGACATCATAAAAAACCTTCAAAAGCTTATGAATTACAGTCACATTTTCCCATTGAAGACTTGTTAATGCATAGCAGCCCATTGTACTATCCATTATGCCATAATAAATCAAAGCATCTTTATAGTGGAGCACATTATCAAGCATCAAATAAGTTGAATTCCATCTCACAGGTGTAAGCGCCAGAATTTTACTCCCTTAAAAAAAAGAAGCAGGTATCACACGACTGTAATGTACAGTCGTGCAACTGTCGTTACAGTCGTGCGACTGTAATTCAAATATTACAGTCATACGACTGTACGATAGGAGCAGGTGCAGAACACCATGCCCATGACATAAGAAAGAAGGAGGAGGAGATTTGGGCATTAATTGCCCAGATTATAGTAAGGAAAAGGGAGATAAAAAAGAGAAAAAAAGAGAGAAGAAGGGGGCTGGCTTTTGGATCTCAGAAATTGAGAGAGAATAGAGAGAAAGGAGGAGAAAAATAAACCCAAAAACCAAAAAAATTTTCTTCCTCTTCTTCTTTTAATTCTTGAAAGTTAATGTCTAAAACCGGTTAGAAATCATAAGTTAACGACTTAACATTGAAACTCAATCAATCTCAGACCTTAAAATCGTCAGAATCCCTAACATTTGGAGATTTTTGGACCAAACTTCTCAACCCCAACTTAAGGAGAGAAGAAGCAATTTGGTGTGGATTGGAGCGATGCCAGGGGTCAATCCTACGGTGGAATAGCGCCTAAGAGGTAAACACTCTTTATCCCCTCCATTTTTCATGCTTTCTGGGTGATTGGTTGTGTTTTTGTGCTTTTTTATTCAAGTTTTGCCTTTTCTGTTTCTAGAAATCAAGAACAGTCGTGTGACTGTTCTTGAGTTTGATTAACAGCCGTACGACTGTATTTATAGTCGTACGAGTGTTCTTGGTTTCCAAATGATTTTCTTTCAATTTATTTCAAATAAAATTTTGGCGAAATCCTGAGTTTGGATTGCTTACAGTCGCATGACTGTAGTTACAGTCGCATGACAGTAACACTCTTCCAGAATCAGAATTTCCAGGATAATCCCTAAAAATTTGCAAAAATCCATAAAAATTCAGAAAATTAGAAAATCATCAAAATGAATTTTGTTGTGTGCATTCACGACATTAGATTCAATTTTCAGTAAAACTGCATTTAGACCAATGCCACGACGGTTACCCAATTCTCCCGAAAACCGACCCACCTCACATGTAAAAAATGCATGCAAACCGGCAAAATTGTTTTCAAAATGATTTTCTCACAAAACCAAAAAATACAGAGACGTTTCAAAATGTTTTCCAGGTCTAATCGGGCCGGCTAGCCAAGCCGACCCGGTTATCCTCCTAAATGCATGCCCCCGAATTCTAAATTCCCCATTCTGTCATGTTTGATCCTATTTGTGGTGTGCCGTATATTGTGCTAACCCTTTATTTTGCAGCTTTTAATTTCTTTTATTTTTATTTGGATGTAATTTAATAGATTAATTCGTGTATTTTAGGCTATCGTAATTTTTAGATAAATCGTGTATATTAGGTGGTTGTAAAAGTGAGGCTGAGAGTTTTTATCTTTTATTCGATCGGGTTGTAATAATTTAATCATTTACTATTTTACTTTGCCTGTATGCGCGCTGTATGTTTAACTTAATGCAATAAAATTGACTTTAGAATTTGAAATACCGTCTATAAACATTGGCCAATGTTTATTTTAATTAGACACGAAATAAGGGACTTGTCCGGACCTAGATCTGTGGATAGTGTAGTGGCCGTTCGTCTGGTTCAGCTACAATATAAATTTCCCGGTTGAGCTGAGCCGGGTGGCGACTCCTACAATATTCATCGAGACTTAGGTCTCGGTTCTTTTATGAATTAATTCCATTTTTTCAAAACCAATTTTTTCCCATTATAAAAACCCCATGCGAGGGAGGGGTCCACCCGAAATCGAGGCGCCCTTTCCAAAAGGGAGTCCGCGTTCTGTCGAAAATGTCGTCCGCTCACAGTGGGCATATCAAGTCTGAATTTCTTAAGGGTTCGCAAGTGAAAGTTCTTTTCTGCAATTTCAAAAAACTATTTGGATCGCTTGGGAGACCTATAAACATACTTCACCATCTCACGAATTTTGTCAAGAGAATCTTTAATAACATTGAGACCAGATTGCGCAATAAGATTCATAATGTGTGCACAGCATCGAATTTGAAAAACCTCGCAATTTTGAACTAAACACTTCTTTGCCAAAAGATGATGCCTAACATTATTAATCATGGAATTATTGTAGCTTGCATTGTCAATAGTGACTGTCAGAATTTTATCCTCATTGTTCCATTCAGACAAACAAGAGCATAACTCATTAGCAATGCATAAACCAGTATATAGAGGTGTTAAAGCCTTAAAAATCAATATTCTCTTTTGCAATACCCAATCAATATCAAAAAAATGAGATGTCACACACATATACTCCTCTCTAGTGTAATCATTTCTCCAGTTATCAGTTGTCAAACAAACATGACAATTAGCATTTAATATCATTTGCTGAATTCTATACCTTTCACTATCATATATAGCAAATGATTCTCTCTTAAGAGTCCTCCTGGTAAATGCATTAAAATATGGATTAGCTCTAGATAGCATGCACCTAAAACCCCTATCTTCAACCATAGAAAATGAGTGACTACCCTCAACAATGAAAAGTGCAATGCAACAACCAAGCTTCGAATTATCAAACTTATAAGTTTTAATATTATTAGCTCCATCAAGTTCAAAATCAACCACTAAATATTGCTTTATGTTTTTGTTAGCATGACCAGGACACTTTACCATATGGCACCTTAAATGTGTGGTGCCATTTTTGGATTCACCAGAATATTTACCTTTACAGTATTTGCACATTGCTTTTATTTTAGTCTTATCCTTTGTTGAAATGTGAGTGAAGTGATGCCACACATCTGAAGTCTTCTTTGGTCTTTTGATGCATTTTCATATTGATCCAAATCATCATCCACCACCACTGGCTCAGTTGGTAATTTTTTAGATTTAATTTTGGCATTTTGAGATTACGTATTTATTTGAACACCAACTTGGCTGACTGGAATCTCATTCTCAGGGTTAGCCATTTGCAATTAAGTTTAAAGATCAATATAATATAATTTTATCAAAATACCAATTAAGCTATAAAATTTAATATAATTATAAGCACTTCCAATAACACTAACACAATTCAGGTTTAGGAATAAATACAGAAATTCCTTAAGTATTTATAGCAATCAAGTTTCTAATTAAAGCTTCTAATAGTTTAAAATTAACATCATAAAAAATCTCTCTATCAGCCCCATGCAAGTTTCATATCCATTTATAGCATAACACCATGTTTTATAATAGAAAGCTTCTAACCAGTCCACATAAAGACTTCAAAAACCTAAGCTTAAATGGAGACATCGTACTATTAACTACACAACTTAACATTATAATTACCAACTTAAAGATAAACTTGAACCTTATCTAAACATGCTCATTTGAATAATGAATTAATAGTTTACAACTAACAAATACTGAAAATAGAAATAACAAAATGACAAGATAGAATAATTAGAAAAATAATTGAATGAAAAAAAAGACTTGAAACAAATGTTTGTTTTTTTTTTATAAATGAACCATATATACTGATCAAAACTCAATACAAATTATTTTAATAGAGAAACAACAAAAGTGGACCAAAACAACACCCAAAATAGCAGCTCAAACAATATGTCAATTTCACGAAACAAGATAATGAAAAAAAAATTTGCTTGGCAATTTCATTAAAAAAAACGATAAACATGATCTTTTGAAAATATGAACAAACCTTAAACAAAAGGAGAATGAATGGAGAACAACAGGATTCTCAGTGAGCTAGGAGTAATTGAATCTGTCAAAAAGCATCGCATAAACAAAATTAAAAAAAATCAAGGGAGACGAAAGACCTAAATATGTTTATAGAGTAAAGCTTACATGGGAAGTGAGGGGATGAAACGACCGCTGTGTAACAAGTAAAGTGATGAAACGACAGTGATGAGCAAGATGATAAATGTCTAAGGATTGAGATGGATGAATGATGGAGGCTAAGAACAGAGGAGAATGAACAGTGACGCAGGGAGATTGAACGACATCAGTAAGGGAGAATGAAATTAGGATGGCTCCATTCTAATTCTTTATTTAATTTATTGAGAAAGGACAAATATGTGAAGATGTGGGGTTTGCACTTGTATAGAAAAGTTATATAATATAACTCTCAGGTGATATGGTAACCCTAAAAGTTGGAAATCAAAATGTCGTGATTCGTCGGGATTACATAACTGTTATTACAAATTTATAGTAAATATAAAATCATAAAAAATATTATATACCATATTATCCTTTAGGTCGGGCCGGGTTTGGGTTTTTAGACTAAACCCAAACCCAATCAATCATAAAATTGGGCCTCTTCGGGTCTTGGTTGGGCTGGGCCTGCAATCTAACATGCATTGTCCAATCCATCAAGTCATTCTCTATTTTACTGATATTAATTTCCATTGAATTAATTTCTTCTTCAATATTACTACTATTCCTGGAAGTAGAACCTAGTTCACGATTAGAAAATATTCTTGTTAATCTATTCATTTTAAATCTTATACTTGTTAAATTTATTTTGAGAAATAAGATAATGTAATTTGAACCTGTTGATGAATAACGGGACCACCCAGCGTATCGGGACCACCTGGCTCTACTGGCTCTTACGACTGACCAACGCTACGCCTCCAGGGCTGACCAACGTTTCATCATCAACCGGACCAACCTTCACTATCAAATTTCTTTGTATAAACTTAACAAACATAAAATCTAAAAGGATTAGTTCAACAAAAATATCTCCTAATACCCCCACCGGGCTCTGATACCAAAAACAGCAGGACCTTTTGAAATTCGAGGAGATCATGGTTTAGACAAATTAACAATCTAAAATTGCATCAAATGGTACAGTATAAGATTTAAAAATTCCAATAATACATTTTGTCAAAGCTTTAATGACTCTTAATTTTCGAGTTATTCTTAAAAATTCATTTTCATCAAAATTTCTATTTCTAATTTTTAATTTGGTTTCATAAAACTGAATTAACAAAGTTAATTTTCCCAAAAGTAGACTTAATTCTTGCATGTTAACCAAATCTAGTTGATTAATTGCATTAATAAAATTATCAGATACTTGATTATTTTGAAGTTCAACAGGAAACATGCTTAGTTTAAATAAAAATTAATAAATTATAACAAAACCATGATAAAATGACGTTTTCTTTGAAAATCTAAACAATTACACCAACCTTCAATATGCAAATCAGTATGTTCTGCATATATTTTTTCTTCAAAATCGAGTAATTCATTTTTAAAATATAATAATTCTTCAGAATTAGATAAATCTAACATGTCAAAATTTAAAATAATTTTATCGATATGGCGACGCATAATTGATCAAAAATTTGAATTACCTTTATTAAACAAAGTTTTACAAAGATTTGAAGTCTGAATACATAGGTCTGATTCCTGAGATTTGGAACAAGAAGTTTGAACAAGGGGTGATATAGGTTCTGGTTCGTTTGAAATACATACACAAGGGTTGAACAATAATTGTAATTCTAAAGGTTTTTTACAAAGGGCTGTAGAGATAATCAAAGGTTTTTTGTTTTCTGGAATGATGATTATGTTGGGTGTAGCTTCGCCTCTGGTTTTCCCAAAGCCTTCTTAAATAACCAAAAGAAGAGGAAGAGAGATAAAAAATCTTCAGTTGCCAGTGTTGCGTTGTCCAAGTTGCTGCAAAAAATTCAATAATGCTCCTGAGTTGTCCAAGCTGAAAGTTGATTCGTCTGTCAAAAAATGAATGAGTTAAAGGATGAAGCCAAAAAACATTTTCTGCCAAGATGTTCTGCCAAGATCCTTTCTGCCAAGATGCTCTGCCAAGATGCTTTCTGCCAAGATGCTCTGCCAAGATGCTTTCTGCCAAGATGCTTTTGTAGAATTATGCCAAAACACGTGAGTTTTATCAAAATTATTTTTTTGAGAAGATGCTTATCTATGACGTCATTGCTTACGAATTTTGAATTTTGCCAAAACATTTTACTTCTGATCAATTTAAAAGAAAGATTTGCCTTAAATTTTGCTTGAGATAAAAGATCTCAACAGGCTTTTTTACTCCTTTTTTTTTTTATGTACTATTTCTACCTTTATTGTTGCCTGGACTATTGCAGAATTAGTCCAGCAGGTAGACTATTGCCCTAAGTTTTGCCTAAGCTGCCACAAAGGGTTTTCAGCTTAGCGGGCTTATTTTATTTTTACATTTTGATTACAAATTTATTATTACATTTAGAACAATCAATATCACCAAATGGGTCTTGACTATCTTGAAATAAATTGGCAATTACTTTTTTCTTAGTTGTTGACAAACTTGATTCTGATTCCGAATCACTTGATGTTGAACTAGCTTTTGCCAAAATATCCGCAACTTCTTCTTCAGTCTTTGCTTCTGAAATAAGTTTGATCAAATTTTCCTTGTCACGCTGTAATTTGCTCTTTCCAACAGGAGGTTTTTCTGCGTTGAGCTTCTTTAAGCAAAAATTTTTGACAATTTCTGGGGTCATTACACTGGGGTCATAATTATCCCAAAATTTTATTCTGAATTCTCGATATAAAAGTGGTAATGGGGTTTCTTTTTCATAATGGTATGTCCAGGAAAGGATCCATGGAACGGAGAAGATACTGGCGAATCTTATCAATTTGTCTGGTTCAGCATTATTATAAAACTCCAAAAATTTATTATAGCTTTTAGTGACCAAGGTAGGGAAGATCTCAGGGATCGGACCATAATATTTAGCCCATCTTATAAACCAATTGGGAAAAACACCATTGAAATCTTTATGAAAGTAGAAAAACCAAGAATGATTAAAAAAGCGTAATAAAAAGGCTTTATACCAAGCTTCTTGATATTCATAATAATTATAAGTCTTATAAGGGTTGGTAGTTAAAATTTGGGAAGTAAACGCTTTTTTATTCCAATCATTTAAAGAAATAACTTTGACAATTTTAACTTTACTGTAATTAACTTTAATATTGTCTTGAATATGTTCGATTTCAACAGAACTAGATAACACAAGAATTGACTCATAATACTCTCTATTTTTAGACGGGTCAGACTCAATGTAATGAAAATTTTGAGGAAATATTTCAGGAATAAGTTTAGAAAAACCAAAATTTTCAAGCAAAAATATTTCTTCAAGTTCTAAAACGTTAATAAATTGTCTAAGAGGATTTGGAATATATTGACTAACGGTTTTCTTTATATTTGAAGAAGTAGAAGGAGCTGAAGGTTTTGCCAAAACAGAAGAAAAGGAAGGTAAAGGACTTTGGGGACGAAAATTTGAATAAGGAGCTCTGGGTCGAGTTGGAACAAGAGGAAAAAATCTGTTTGGAGAAAGAATTGGATTTTGATTATTTTGATTATTTTCCAAAGAGGCTTTTGTCAAAACTTTCTTCATGATCCCTGTAGAAATTCACGGGATAAAAAATCAGGTAAACTATTAGCCTCGCCTTTGATATACTCAATCTCAAAGTCAAAATTACTTAATAGAGCTTGCCATCGTACAAATATTTGTTTAGAAACCAAATTTTTCACATCCTTTTCTAACACGTATTTAGCAGATAAACAATCAATTCTTAATAGAAATTTTTTCATATATAAGTCATCTTCAAACTTCATAATGCATAAAACAATACTTAAAACTTCTTTTTTAATGGTTGAATAATTTTTTTGAGCAGGATTCCAATTTCCAGAATAAAATCTAACTAAATCTTCTCTATCTTTATTGGGTTCCTTTTGCTTTAAAATTCACCCAAATCCAATTTCACTTGCATCTGTCTCTACAATTAAAAATGCATCAGGATGTGGAATGTTTAAACAAGGTAAACTTTTAATTTTTTCTTTAATTAATCTAACTATTCTTGTATGTTCTTCTGTCCAAGGTTTAGGATTCTTTTTTAATCTATCATATAATGGTGTACAAATTTTTCCTAAATCTTTGAAAAAATCATGTACATAATTTAAACATCCTAAAAATCTCTGTAATTGTTTTTTCTCTTTTATTTCATCCGGAAATTTTGAAGTAAATTCTAGACTTCTATTTATAGGCTTAATTGTACCTTTGTCTATGTCATAGCCTAAAAATCTCACCTTTGTTTGAAATAATTTCATTTTTGTTGCCGATACTACTAAACCATTAGTATGAATAATATTATAAAACTTTTTTTAAATGACTTATATGTTGTTCAATAGATTCTGAATATATCAAGACATCATCAATATAGACAATTGAATAATTACTTATTGGCTTAAGAATATCATTCATAACATTTTGAAATTCAGAAGGAGCATTTTTCAAACCAAAAGGCATAACATTCCATTCATAATGACCGAAAGGTACATTAAAACCAGTCTTATATCTATCTTGTTCATTAATACCTATTTGCCAAAATCCAGATTTCATATCAAATTTTGAATAAATTTTTGCATTATACAATTTTTTTAACAAGTCTCGTTTATTGGGTATTGGATATCTAATCCATTGTAATACTTTATTTAAAGGTTTATAATTGATTACCAACCTGGGAGTTCCTCTCTCAATTTCTGCAGAATTCATAACGTAAAAGGCTGAGCATGACCATAGTGATTTTGAATCTCTAATTAATCCCTTTTCTTTTAAATCTTGAATTTCTTTTCTACAAGTTTTTTCTAATTCTTCAGACATATGGATAGATTTTGCTTTTGTAGGAATCTCCTTTTCATTAAAATCTTTAATATAAGGTAAATTAACTATATGTTGTTTTCTATTCCAAAAAGCATTAGGAATGGTGGCACAAACATTTTTTGTAAACATTTCCTCAATTTCTTTTATTTTTAGTTTAACATCATTATTCCGTAATTGTTCTTCTATTCTTTTCTCAGTTATTTCATCAATTAAAAATCTTATTTGTTTATGCTTATTTTCTATTAAATTAA
Source organism: Euphorbia tirucalli (assembly GCA_039660915.1). Lineage (NCBI taxonomy): Eukaryota > Viridiplantae > Streptophyta > Magnoliopsida > Malpighiales > Euphorbiaceae > Euphorbia > Euphorbia tirucalli. Next base: position 24,739,501 of record CM077639.1, read on the forward strand.
TATTATTTTCTATACTACCTATTCCTTTCGGAATAATAGGAAATACAAATTCAAATAAAATTGTTTTTCCCAAAATTTTTGTTTGAATACCATTATCACAGACAGTAAATGGGTATAACATTGTAATAAAAGGTGTTCCCAATATTATTCCTGAATTCAAATTTTTCACCAATATCAAATAAGTTTTATAACAATATCCTTTATTACAAATTTTTACTTTAGGTAATTTGTAATGTATAATTAATTTTGATCCATTTGCAGAACTTAGTTTTTCAGAAGTTTTTTGATAATATTTTGTAGGCATTAATCCTTCTTGAATACAATTTTGATCAGCACCAGTATCGATTAAGGCTAAAGTAGTAAAGTGAAATTCATCTTCTATTACAATATCTAATTTTACTAACCATTTTTGATAATTAACCTTATTAATTATATTAACATATTCTTCATCATCTTGTTCTTTGATAATAATTTCTTTATTCTTATATTATTTGTCGTATGTGAACTATTTTGGTGTACTATATTATTTAATTGAATCTTAAATGTTTCTTCCTCAAGAATAGTTATTCTATTTTCCAAGTTTTTTAATTGTGTAATTTCTTTATGTAAAGTTTTTATTTCTTCTTGTAATTCTTTAATAGATACCTCTCTTGGTGTATTAAATCTATTATATATTTCCTTAACATTATATGAAGTATAATTCTTAGGTTCTCTATTTCCTATCATAGCTTTTAATTTCTGTAAATAAATTCTTTTATCTTCAGGATTATCAATTTTTTCAATTAAATCAAATAGAAATTCTTGCTCATTTGTTAGCATATTTATTTTTTCACAATTACAAGTTCCTATGCATTCACAACTATCTGACTCAGTTTCACTGTCACTATTACTAACAATATTTAAATCATTTTCCGAATAATCTGAGATTTCTGACTCTGAATCTGTTGACTCATTTATTAAAATTTTCATAATTTTATCTTTTAGGTCGTCTGAAATATCCAAATTGTTTATTTTTTGTTTTGCTTTACAATCTTTTGAATAATGTCCCTGTTTTCCACAAGTATAGCAGATGACTATATCTTTTTTACCTTTTCTAAAATTTTTTCTTCTCTTTTTAAAAGTATTTTTAACAACTGGTTGTGCTTCTTTAAATTTATTTTCCTTTTGATTATATCTTTTATAATATTTTTTCTTATAGCCAAATTTTCTCCTTTTAGATTTTCCTTTATATTTTGATGATGGGGCTTTTATTGTTTCATAACCATATTGTTGACAAAATGATCCCAATTCTTTTCTTCCTACTATATTATCTTTCTTTAATTTAGATTTAAATTTCATATCTGAACAAATTAATAAGCCTTCGTGATTAATATAATTTATCAATTGTCCATAAGTTAATTCAGGATAAGGAATAATACCGTTAAATTCTGCCCTCAACTTTTCTCTAATTCTATCAGCAAATAATTTAGGTAAACCAGCAATAAATCGTTCTTTCCAATAAGGATTATTACAATCTTCTCTAGTCATTACTTTAGTTAAAAATAAATCTTTATACCAACGAAAATCTTGCGATTTAGGACAAGTTAAATTTTGTAATATTTCAGAGTTTCTATCTTGATAAATTCTAGGGTCTCCTACAAATCCTTTTAAGATAGAAAAAAGTAAAGTTGGAATAATATCATCTTCTTCAGTTTGTAATCTTTGATTATTTTCTTCTTTTATTACAATTTTCTTAGCGTTTATAATTTTATTTTTATCTTCTTGGGTTACGTAATAATCCCACCAACCTTTTAATTGACCAGTAAAGCCTGCTACTAGTACTTGTAATACTTGTAATTCAGAATTATTTTTCGATCTTGCTGCAGTAGCTGCCATAGACATTTCTTGTAATAAATTTAGTATTTGATATTCGGCTAAACCATCTATATTCCATTCACAGACAGATTCACCATCATATCTAGCTTGTAGTATATCTTTTCTTTCTTCAAATTGTGTATCAGGAGGTGTTGGTCCAGAATAATAATTTTTTGTTCTGGGCAAAGGAGTATATGTATTAAATTTAATTTTTTGAATAACTTGTTCGTCTCTATTTTGATCAAATTGATGTACCAAATTTTCAATATCGCTTATTTCAGTTTCTGTATCTGAATCTTTATTTATTACTAAAACTTGTTTATTTTTCATATTATCTAAAATATTTAATTGTGCTAATCTAGCTTCAATTTTATCCAATATAGAATCTTCCTTTTTGAGATTAATTTTAATTCCAGGTTCGCAAGGTTTAAATATTGGAGTTTCCATTTTAGATGTTGATGTTGAGGCTTGATCAGTTTTTGGTACCCTTTTTTGTGGGGACTGAACTACACATTCAACTCTGTTAAGTTGTTCAGAAATAGTACTTAATACTTGATTGGAATAATTGTTTTGACAAATTACTTGCATTATTTCCTTAGTTGGATTATTTTCATTCATATCTATTTTTCTAAATGGTGTTCCAATAAATGTTTCATCATTATTATTTATTATTATACTTTCTAAAGGTGGGTGAATAGATACAACAGCTTCATTATTTGTAGTTTTCCAAAGTTTTGCAATTTTATTATTAACATTAATTTCTCTGAAGGGATATTCGATATTATTTTGTCTACAATAAAATTCAAACCAAGTAAATAAAGGAATATCTACCTGTAATGTTTCCATCTTCTTATACCAAAGAGCTCTAAATTCATTCAATTGTTCTTTTGTAAAGTTATTAAAATACCAATTTCGTTTATCATCATTATAATTTGCATATAAATCTTGTTTTAAAAATTCTTTATTAATTTCAAAATTTTCCAGAATTAATTCTATTCAATTATTATTATTTAATACAGAAAATGTTTCCATTTGGGTTCTAGTTGGACTCAATGTATTATCATCCCTTATTTCTTCATAAATTGGTCTTGGAATATTTTCACTAAAATCGACAGTTGATAAATTAAAATTTCTTTCAAAACTGGACCGTGGTAAAGTATTGCTTGTCGATGGCCTATTATTCGAGTAAACAGATGTTCGAGCAGGTTGACTTAAACTAGAGGAAAAATCTATTTTAACAGTACCATTGCTATGTTCAATAATTCTAGATGTTTGATTATTTATTTCTAAGGGTCTAGGTTCACAAATTTCTGTTAAATCCCAAGTTCCTGATCTACTTATTTCATTCCAATTTAATCTTTTAGGTATTTGAATATTAGAGTGTGCTCTATTTGCTTCAAATAATAAAGTCTCATTTCTTTTAAAATTTCTTTTCGATCTAGGATTAAGAGTTGTAGTCATAACCTTATAATAAATCCTATATATAATAGCAACAGATCTCACGTTTTCCTTAAATTCCAAATTCTTTGTCTTAACAGTTAAAGTTAATGTATCTAAAATATTTGGATCAAATAAACTAATAGAAAATCCAGGATAACAATTAAAATATACAGGTCCATTTGCCAAATTTGTTTCAGCCATAGCAAGCAAAGAATTAGCAAAATTAATATGCCTTCCATCACGTAAACACATCAAGACAGGAATATCAAGTCCTAATCGAAACAAAGGCTTTATAGCAATTTGTACAGAACCAATATGTAAAAATTTATATTTTTTCAATTTATGTTCGTTTATTGTCTTTTCTGAAAATAATTGGATATTCTCATGTTCTTGGTTTATAGCAACAGTTTGCTCAGCTGTTTTAATAGCATAATCAGTTAAAAATTCAAATGTTCCAACAGAATAAATAGTACTAATATCTTGCTTTGGTATTGTCCAATCCATCAAGTCATTCTCTATTTTACTGATATTAATTTCCATTGAATTAATTTCTTCTTCAATATTACTACTATTCCTGGAAGTAGAACCTAGTTCACGATTAGAAAATATTCTTGTTAATCTATTCATTTTAAATCTTATACTTGTTAAATTTATTTTGAGAAATAAGATAATGTAATTTGAACCTGTTGATGAATAACGGGACCACCCAGCGTATCGGGATCACCTGGCTCTACTGGCTCTTACGGCTGACCAACGCTACGCCTCCAGGGCTGACCAACGTTTCATCATCAACCGGACCAACCTTCACTATCAAATTTCTTTGTATAAACTTAACAAACATAAAATCTAACATCTTGGCAGAAAATGTTTTTTGGCTTCATCCTTTAACTCATTCATTTTTTGACAGACGAATCAACTTTTAGCTTGGACAACTCAGGAGCATTATTGAATTTTTTGCAGCAACTTGGACAACGCAAGCGATTAGAAAATATTCTTGTTAATCTATTCATTTTAAATCTTATACTTGTTAAATTTATTTTGAGAAATAAGATAATGTAATTTGAACCTGTTGATGAATAACGGGACCACCCAGCGTATCGGGACCACCTGGCTCTACTGGCTCTTACGGCTGACCAACGCTACGCCTCCAGGGCTGACCAACGTTTCATCATCAACCGGACCAACCTTCACTATCAAATTTCTTTGTATAAACTTAACAAACATAAAATCTAACATCTTGGCAGAAAATGTTTTTTGGCTTCATCCTTTAACTCATTCATTTTTTGACAGACGAATCAACTTTTAGCTTGGACAACTCAGGAGCATTATTGAATTTTTTGCAGCAACTTGGACAACGCAAGCGATTAGAAAATATTCTTGTTAATCTATTCATTTTAAATCTTATACTTGTTAAATTTATTTTGAGAAATAAGATAATGTAATTTGAACCTGTTGATGAATAACGGGACCACCCAGCGTATCGGGACCACCTGGCTCTACTGGCTCTTACGGCTGACCAACGCTACGCCTCCAGGGCTGACCAACGTTTCATCATCAACCGGACCAACCTTCACTATCAAATTTCTTTGTATAAACTTAACAAACATAAAATCTAAAAGGATTAGTTCAACAAAAATATCTCCTAATACCCCCACCGGGCTCTGATACCAAAAACAGCAGGACCTTTTGAAATTCGAGGAGATCATGGTTTAGACAAATTAACAATCTAAAATTGCATCAAATGGTACAGTATAAGATTTAAAAATTCCAATAATACATTTTGTCAAAGCTTTAATGACTCTTAATTTTCGAGTTATTCTTAAAAGAAATGAGACTTTATTATTTGAAGCAAATAGAGCACACTCTAATATTCAAATACCTAAAAGATTAAATTGGAATGAAATAAGTAGATCAGGAACTTGGGATTTAACAGAAATTTGTGAACCTAGACCCTTAGAAATAAATAATCAAACATCTAGAATTATTGAACATAGCAATGGTACTGTTAGAATAGATTTTTCCTCTAGTTTAAGTCAACCTGCTCGAACATCTGTTTACTCGAATAATAGGCCATCGACAAGCAATACTTTACCACGGTCCAGTTTTGAAAGAAATTTTAATTTATCAACTGTCGATTTTAGTGAAAATATTCCAAGACCAATTTATGAAGAAATAAGGGATGATAATACATTGAGTCCAACTAGAACCCAAATGGAAACATTTTCTCTATTAAATAATAATAATTGAATAGAATTAATTATGGAAAATTTTGAAATTAATAAAGAATTTTTAAAACAAGATTATATGCAAATTATAATGATGATAAACGAAATTGGTATTTTAATAATTTTACAAAAGAACAATTGAATGAATTTAGAGCTCTTTGGTATAAGAAGATGGAAACATTACAGGTAGATATTCCTTTATTTACTTGGTTTGAATTTTATTGTAGACAAAATAATATCGAATATCCCTTCAGAGAAATTAATGTTAATAATAAAATTGCAAAACTTTGGAAAACTACAAATAATGAAGCTGTTGTATCTATTCACCCACCTTTAGAAAGTATAATAATAAATAATAATGATGAAACATTTATTGGAACACCATTTAGAAAAATAGATATGAATGAAAATAATCCAACTAAGGAAATAATGCAAGTAATTTGTCAAAACAATTATTCCAATCAAGTATTAAGTACTATTTCTGAACAACTTAACAGAGTTGAATGTGTAGTTCAGTCCCCACAAAAAAGGGTACCAAAAACTGATCAAGCCTCAACATCAACATCTAAAATGGAAACTCCAATATTTAAACCTTGCGAACCTGGAATTAAAATTAATCTCAAAAAGGAAGATTCTATATTGGATAAAATTGAAGCTAGATTAGCACAATTAAATATTTTAGATAATATGAAAAATAAACAAGTTTTAGTAATAAATAAAGATTCAGATACAGAAACTGAAATAAGCGATATTGAAAATTTGGTACATCAATTTGATCAAAATAGAGACGAACAAGTTATTCAAAAAATTAAATTTAATACATATACTCCTTTGCCCAGAACAAAAAATTATTATTCTGGACCAACACCTCCTGATACACAATTTGAAGAAAGAAAAGATATACTACAAGCTAGATATGATGGTGAATCTGTCTGTGAATGGAATATAGATGGTTTAGCCGAATATCAAATACTAAATTTATTACAAGAAATGTCTATGGCAGCTACTGCAGCAAGATCGAAAAATAATTCTGAATTACAAGTATTACAAGTACTAGTAGCAGGCTTTACTGGTCAATTAAAAGGTTGGTGGGATTATTACGTAACCCAAGAAGATAAAAATAAAATTATAAACGCTAAGAAAATTGTAATAAAAGAAGAAAATAATCAAAGATTACAAACTGAAGAAGATGATATTATTCCAACTTTACTTTTTTCTATCTTAAAAGGATTTGTAGGAGACCCTAGAATTTATCAAGATAGAAACTCTGAAATATTACAAAATTTAACTTGTCCTAAATCGCAAGATTTTCGTTGGTATAAAGATTTATTTTTAACTAAAGTAATGACTAGAGAAGATTGTAATAATCCTTATTGGAAAGAACGATTTATTGCTGGTTTACCTAAATTATTTGCTGATAGAATTAGAGAAAAGTTGAGGGCAGAATTTAACGGTATTATTCCTTATCCTGAATTAACTTATGGACAATTGATAAATTATATTAATCACGAAGGCTTATTAATTTGTTCAGATATGAAATTTAAATCTAAATTAAAGAAAGATAATATAGTAGGAAGAAAAGAATTGGGATCATTTTGTCAACAATATGGTTATGAAACAATAAAAGCCCCATCATCAAAATATAAAGGAAAATCTAAAAGGAGAAAATTTGGCTATAAGAAAAAATATTATAAAAGATATAATCAAAAGGAAAATAAATTTAAAGAAGCACAACCAGTTGTTAAAAATACTTTTAAAAAGAGAAGAAAAAATTTTAGAAAAGGTAAAAAAGATATAGTCATCTGCTATACTTGTGGAAAACAGGGACATTATTCAAAAGATTGTAAAGCAAAACAAAAAATAAACAATTTGGATATTTCAGACGACCTAAAAGATAAAATTATGAAAATTTTAATAAATGAGTCAACAGATTCAGAGTCAGAAATCTCAGATTATTCGGAAAATGATTTAAATATTATTAGTAATAGTGACAGTGAAACTGAGTCAGATAGTTGTGAATGCATAGGAACTTGTAATTGTGAAAAAATAAATATGCTAACAAATGAGCAAGAATTTCTATTTGATTTAATTGAAAAAATTGATAATCCTGAAGATAAAAGAATTTATTTACAGAAATTAAAAGATATGATAGGAAATAGAGAACCTAAGAATTATACTTCATATAATGTTAAAGAAATATATAATAGATTTAATACACCAAGAGAGGTGTCACATCCGTGTCCTATATCTCTAGCATTTTTGCCCCAAGTTTAATTATATTAATTATTATTTTATCATTAGAGTATTAAGTTTTTAAAGGGGTATGATTAGTGAGATAATTTGGTGTACTTTGGAGAAATTAATTTTTGTAGGGTGGAAAGTTAAATGAGGGAAATATTAGGAGGACCAAAAGTGATATTATTGCCCTATAAATATAAGGATATCTGATGAGAAATTCGTGGAAACCATTTCTCTTCTTCTTCTTCTTTTTCTTCTTCATTTTTCTCCATCCTTGTTCTTCATTTCTATTCTGCCCAGCTTTAGTGATTTCCGATTTGCCGGAGTTTCAACCGTCGGATTGCCACCAAATTTTAGTTGGGACTTCTAGACTCATAGTTCTTCATTCTAACGGTGGCGATTGGATTTGGAGACCTACAAATTCATTTAGTATCTAGGCAGATTTGGAGAGATTTTCTTGATCCTTGGTTGTTTCTTTGCATTTTTCTTGTCCAAGTAAGTGATTATCAACTACCCTTATGATTTTAAGTATATTTATATAGTTATATCAAGGTATTCATACTTTTGATTTTTCCAGATTTTATAATTAGGGTTCTTGGGTGAGAAATTTTGAAATTTGGGGATTTTATGAATTGGTTTCTTAAATGATGAATTGAAGTTATTTTTTGAAGTGATTAAGTATATTTATGTGTTTTTCTCTATAATTGCAGAATTATTTCTTTGATATACATGTATATATGCATTTTTGTAAGATATGTTTTGTAAAGAAAAGAATTCAAGTGTCTTAGATTGTGTTGGAAAGGGGTTGTTGAACCCGGGAATGTGATTTGAGAAAGTTTGGTTTATATGAAGTGGTTTTATATGAATTCTATTTTGATGTTGGAATTGAAATGTTTTGGTATCCATCTAGAGTGATTCGGTTTGGTGGTTTTATTTGAAGACCATATCTAGTGAGAGATATGGCCTGTGTACACAGTTTAAAGACCTAATCGGGTATGGCAAAGAAGTGTTGGGTAAGACCATGCGGGATTAGGCAATGTAAGAGATATCTCGACTCTATTGTGATTAATGATTATGATTCGATGGGGATGAACTCTAGATTGGATACAACTTGTTTGGAATGGATGATTTGGAAATAACTATGTGTTTCTTATGATTTGGAAATTTTTATGAAACGACATAATTTTATTTCTATTTATGTGGTAACATAATTTTGCAATACATCATTGTTGGATAAAAACATTTGTTGGATTTTGGTATTTTATACATCATTGTTGGATAAAATCATTTGTTAAGCTTGATTTAAAAATAGTTGATTTTGGTAAAAGCAAATATATACATATATATAGCTATTTTGAGTAGGATTATTTTATGTAGTTGACAATTGCTTATTGAGATTTTTGTCTCATTTTTCTTTAAATGTTTTTATTGTTTTTAGGCGAAGAGGAAGTAGGTACCGAGGAGGGTACTATTCGCTAGGGGAGGTTCGGAAGTGGCCACGGATTGTCAGTCGTCACTAGGGTATTGCATTGCATGATGAGCATGAATCTATTACTTTTGTTTTGTATGAACGTTATTTCCAAAAATCTTATTTTTGATTGAGTTATGAAGCAATGTACTTGTATATTTTAAATGTCAACATTTTTAGTATGAAATCTAGAACTTAAATTATGTACTTCTCTTTTGACTCTTTATTCATTATCATATTTTTTTTTGTGAGACACTACCTTGGCTTAGGCGCCTGCCAAAGTAGTGCCTCACCGTCACGCTGCGGCTGGTCGGGGCTGGGTGTGACAAGAGGTATCTATTAAAGAATTACAAGAAGAAATAAAAACTTTACATAAAGAAATTACACAATTAAAAAACTTGGAAAATAGAATAACTATTCTTGAGGAAGAAACATTTAAGATTCAATTAAATAATATAGTACACCAAAATAGTTCACATACGACAAATAATAATAAGAATAAAGAAATTATTATCAAAGAACAAGATGATGAAGAATATGTTAATATAATTAATAAGGTTAATTATCAAAAATGGTTAGTAAAATTAGATATTGTAATAGAAGATGAATTTCACTTTACTACTTTAGCCTTAATCGATACTGGTGCTGATCAAAATTGTATTCAAGAAGGATTAATACCTACAAAATATTATCAAAAAACTTCTGAAAAACTAAGTTCTGCAAATGGATCAAAATTAATTATACATTACAAATTACCTAAAGTAAAAATTTGTAATAAAGGATATTGTTATAAAACTTATTTGATATTGGTGAAAAATTTGAATTCAGGAGTAATATTGGGAACACCTTTTATTACAATGTTATACCCATTTACTGTCTGTGATAATGGTATTCAAACAAAAATTTTGGGAAAAACAATTTTATTTGAATTTGTATTTCCTATTATTCCGAAAGGAATAGGTAGTATAGAAAATAATATTAATTTAATAGAAAATAAGCATAAACAAATAAGATTTTTAATTGATGAAATAACTGAGAAAAGAATAGAAGAACAATTACGGAATAATGATGTTAAACTAAAAATAAAAGAAATTGAGGAAATGTTTACAAAAAATGTTTGTGCCACCATTCCTAATGCTTTTTGGAATAGAAAACAACATATAGTTAATTTACCTTATATTAAAGATTTTAATGAAAAGGAGATTCCTACAAAAGCAAAATCTATCCATATGTCTGAAGAATTAGAAAAAACTTGTAGAAAAGAAATTCAAGATTTAAAAGAAAAGGGATTAATTAGAGATTCAAAATCACCATGGTCATGCTCAGCCTTTTACGTTATGAATTCTGCAGAAATTGAGAGAGGAACTCCCAGGTTGGTAATCAATTATAAACCTTTAAATAAAGTATTACAATGGATTAGATATCCAATACCCAATAAACGAGACTTGTTAAAAAAATTGTATAATGCAAAAATTTATTCAAAATTTGATATGAAATATGGATTTTGGCAAATAGGTATTAATGAACAAGATAGATATAAGACTGGTTTTAATGTACCTTTCGGTCATTATGAATGGAATGTTATGCCTTTTGGTTTGAAAAATGCTCGTTCTGAATTTCAAAATGTTATGAATGATATTCTTAAGCCAATAAGTAATTATTCAATTGTCTATATTGATGATGTCTTGATATATTCAGAATCTATTGAACAACATATAAGTCATTTAAAAAAAAGTTTTATAATGTTATTCATACTAATGGTTTAGTAGTATCGGCAACAAAAATGAAATTATTTCAAACAAAGGTGAGATTTTTAGGCTATGACATAGACAAAGGTACAATTAAGCCTATAAATAGAAGTCTAGAATTTACTTCAAAATTTCCGGATGAAATAAAAGAGAAAAAACAATTACAGAGATTTTTAGGATGTTTAAATTATGTACATGATTTTTTCAAAGATTTAGGAAAAATTTGTACACCATTATATGATAGATTAAAAAAGAATCCTAAACCTTGGACAGAAGAACATACAAGAATAGTTAGATTAATTAAAGAAAAAATTAAAAGTTTACCTTGTTTAAAGATTCCACATCCTGATGCATTTTTAATTGTAGAGACAGATGCAAGTGAAATTGGATTTGGGGGAATTTTAAAGCAAAAGGAACCCAATAAAGATAGAGAAGATTTAGTTAGATTTTATTCTGGAAATTGGAATCCTGCTCAAAAAAATTATTCAACCATTAAAAAAGAAGTTTTAAGTATTGTTTTATGCATTATGAAGTTTGAAGATGACTTATATATGAAAAAATTTCTATTAAGAATTGATTGTTTATCTGCTAAATACGTGTTAGAAAAGGATGTGAAAAATTTGGTTTCTAAACAAATATTTGCACGATGGCAAGCTCTATTAAGTAATTTTGACTTTGAGATTGAGTATATCAAAGGCGAGGCTAATAGTTTACCTGATTTTTTATCCCGTGAATTTCTACAGGGATCATGAAGAAAGTTTTGACAAAAGCCTCTTTGGAAAATAATCAAAATAATCAAAATCCAATTCTTTCTCCAAACAGATTTTCTCCTCTTGTTCCAACTCGACCCAGAGCTCCTTATTCAAATTTTCGTCCCCAAAGTCCTTTACCTTCCTTTTCTTCTGTTTTGGCAAAACCTTCAGCTCCTTCTACTTCTTCAAATATAAAGAAAACCGTTAGTCAATATATTCCAAATCCTCTTAGACAATTTATTAAAGTTTTAGAACCTGAAGAAATATTTTTGCTTGAAAATTTTGATTTTTCTAAACTTATTCCTGAAATATTTCCTCAAAATTTTCATTACATTGAGTCTGACCCGTCTAAAAATAGAGAGTATTATGAGTCAATTCTTGTGTTATCTGGTTCTGTTGAAATCGAACATATTCAAGACAATATTAAAGTTAATTACAGTAAAGTTAAAATTGTCAAAGTTATTTCTTTAAATGATTGGAATAAAAAAGCGTTTACTTCCCAAATTTTAACTACCAACCCTTATAAGACTTATAATTATTATGAATATCAAGAAGCTTGGTATAAAGCCTTTTTATTACGCTTTTTTAATCATTCTTGGTTTTTCTACTTTCATAAAGATTTCAATGGTGTTTTTCCCAATTGGTTTATAAGATGGGCTAAATATTATGGTCCGATCCCTGAGATCTTCCCTACCTTGGTCACTAAAAGCTATAATAAATTTTTGGAGTTTTATAATAATGCTGAACCAGACAAATTGATAAGATTCGCCAATATCTTCTCCGTTCCATGGATCCTTTCCTGGACATACCATTATGAAAAAGAAACCCCATTACCACTTTTATATCGAGAATTCAGAATAAAATTTTGGGATAATTATGACCCCAGTGTAATGACCCCAGAAATTGTCGAAAATTTTTGCTTAAAGAAGCTCAACGCAGAAAAACCTCCTGTTGGAAAGAGCAAATTACAGCGTGACAAGGAAAATTTGATCAAACTTATTTCAGAAGCAAAGACTGAAGAAGAAGTTGCGGATATTTTGGCAAAAGCTAGTTCAACATCAAGTGATTCGGAATCAGAATCAAGTTTGTCAACAACTAAGAAAAAAGTAATTGCCAATTTATTTCAAGATAGTCAAGACCCATTAGGTGATATTGATTTGTAAAATGTAAAATTGTTCTAAATGTAATAATAAATTTGTAATCAAAATGTAAAAATAAAATAAGCCCGCTAAGCTGAAAACCCTTTGTGGCAGCTTAGGCAAAACTTAGGGCAATAGTCTACCTGCTAGACTAATTCTGCAATAGTCCAGGCAACAATAAAGGTAGAAATAGTACATAAAAAAAAAAGAGTAAAAAAGCCTGTTGAGATCTTTTATCTCAAGCAAAATTTAAGGCAAATCTTTCTTTTAAATTGATCAGAAGTAAAATGTTTTGGCAAAATTCAAAATTCGTAAGCAATGACGTCGTAGATAAGCATCTTCTCAGAAAAATAATTTTGATAAAACTCACGTGTTTTGGCATAATTCTACAAAAGCATCTTGGCAGAAAGCATCTTGGCAGAGCATCTTGGCAGAAAGCATCTTGGCAGAGCATCTTGGCAGAAAGCATCTTGGCAGAACATCTTGGCAGAAAATGTTTTTTGGCTTCATCCTTTAGGTGATATGGTAACCCTAAAAGTTGGAAATCAAAATGTCGTGATTCGTCGGGATTACATAACTGTTATTACAAATTTATAGTAAATATAAAATCATAAAAAATATTATATACCATATTATCCTTTAGGTCGGGCCGGGTTTGGGTTTTTAGACTAAACCCAAACCCAATCAATCATAAAATTAGGCCTCTTCGGGTCTTGGCTGGGCTGGGCCTACAATCTAACATGCATGTCCAAGCCCAACCCATGAAGGGTGGGCTTGGGCGGGCCGACCAGGTCTATTGGGGAATGAATCATATGAACTGAGGGGTTAAAAAATGGGTCAAATATGGGTTATGCATCCCAGATTTAATGAGGAAAAAAAAATTTTATTTGTGATTTTGAACACGTAGAAATTCATTTTAGGGTTTTCTTCTTTTGAGTTTTACGATCCTTCGGGGGTCTATCAATAAGCTAGACTGAGAAATTGGAGATATTTCGCCTCGGATGCATAAAACCAAAAATCCTGGAAAATAGAGAAAATCACTGCAGGAACTCATAGGTCGTGATGAGCCGTACGGCTCAACTTTCTCCCAAGATGGGCCGTACGGCTTAAAAGATAGGTCGTACGGCCCTGCTTTAAAATTTATAGCAAACTCATGTTTTGTTTTTTAGCAATTTTGGCAAAGCATAGGGAAATCAGACAATACAAAAATAATGAGATACATTTGTGGCCTTTTAAAGATTACCTTCAGTGTGTTTGTCCAGGTTTTTGAGAAATGATCTGAATCTATTCTTCAAAGCTTTAAATATGGTTTAACTCATGAAAACGATTCAAAACTCACTGAGAATCAAAATGCAGCTGTGAATAGCTTCGAACCGTAGAGATTCACGTATCGAAATGGAGTTTTGTTGTTCGAAAAGGTTGGAATTGGGTTGATTTGGTACTAGAAGCTTAGGAAAATAATGATGAATAGTTGGTGAAATAAATGATTGACAGAGGAAAGGAAGAAAGGAGTAGTTGGTGAAGATGAGGGATGAGCCATGGGAAAATGTAATCCTTGGTAAGCTCAATTCATTTTTTATTCTTTAATATACCTTGTAATAAGCCTCCTGTATCTCGTAATCAATAAGCTTTGGAGAAATGATTTTTAATTCAGCCGCAAGTGGGATAACTGGCGAGTTATTGGCTTTAGAGATGGGCTGTACGGCCCATTTACCTTGTGAATTGGGCCGTGCAGCCTAAATCTTGAGCCGTATAGCTCTTCCTTGAATTCCATTTGTACCCACTTTAAGCAGCTCTTTTCCACGGTTTAACCCTAAAAAATTGGGTCGTGCCTCCTCTTGTGATGGACCGTACGGTCCATCTTCCATGGCGAAAATCTCTTTTTTCGATTCTAGCAGTTTTCAGTCCGTTTTGGCATGAGTTAGAATCAATTCTTTGCTTCTGGGGCCGGTATTCTAGATAATTTCAGATAAAAGATAACCAGAAATCTTCATCATAGAGGTCGGATAAAAATCGATGCTCACACCTATAAATTTATGTTGGGAAAGGAATCAATTACATCAATCCTAAATCATGAATCATCAAAAGAAAGAAATTTAATGGCTTTAGAAAAAGTAAACTCTTCTCTTTCTTTCCCAACTCTAAAAATCAATTTCCCTAAAGACATGTCAATTAACACTCCACCAGTCAAAATAAATGGTCCACCAAGAATGAGAGAGATATCTATCTCATCTTCCATATCCAATACCAAAAAATTAGTTGGAAAATAAAATTTACCAACTTTTACAATGAAGTCGTCTACCATTCCAAGAGGATATTTCACTGACTGATCTGTGAGTTGTAGAGATACTGTAGTCGGCTTCAGCTCTGAAATTCCTAATTTTCTAAAAAGTCTTAAAGGCATAAGATTAACACTAGCACCAAGATCGTATAAACATCTATCAATGCTAATATCACCAATTGAGTAAGGGATAAAGAACTCCCTAGATCTTTTAACATAGGAGCAAGCTTCCTTTGAAGCATAACATTGCACTCTCATTTAAGGGCATTGTAGCATACTCCTCTAGTGTCTTTTTATTGGAAACTATCTCCTTGATATATTTGGCATATGAGGGCATCTTAGCAAGTGCTTCAACAAAGGAAATATTAATTTGTAATTTCTTGAAAATTTCTAAGAATCACTGAAAATTATTGTCGTGATTTTCATTTTTGTAACCTCTATGGATATGGAATTGGAGGTACATAAGGCTTAACAGAAGCAAAAACAGGTTCATTAACTTGAGACTCTCTCTCTCATTAGAAACTTTCTCATTCTCTTTATCATTTGCTCTTCTCACGGGTTTTTCTTTCACAACTTCCTTTAAGACTCTATCATTTCTCAAAGTCATAGCCATAGCCCCCTCTTTAGGATTTATTTTAGTAGTACTAGGGAAATTATCTTAACCTTTGTTAATCAGCACTTTAGCCACTTGACAAATTTGCACCTCCAGATTATGAATAGATGCTTGGTTGGATTCTGGAACTTGATCAATTGTTGATTCCAATTTCTCATGATAGCATCTTGGTTTGCCATGTACTTCATAAACATATCCTCGAGTTGTGGTTTAGTTTCTAGAACTAGAGCTTGGAGTTGATAAGGAAGCATGGGCTGAGATTATTAGAAACCAGGTGGTCCTGTAGGCTTAGAAATTCCAAGTTCCCTCAAAGAGAAATTTGGGTGGTTTCTCCACCTTGGATTATAGGTGTTAGAGAAGGTATCATTCCTTTACTGTGGCTGCTATCTACCCATGTGTGTTCCTATATAGTTGGCCTCTTCAGCTGGTTGGCTCACCGAAACTGCAGATGAGCAAAAATTTTCATTATATCCTAATATACCACAATAAGAACAAACTTCATTAGATATAGGTTCACGGTTCATAAGCATGTCAATATTTTAAACAATTATGCCATCTATTGTGACATTTCAGGCTGCATGGTCACTTCGTGCATCTCAGCTCTCCTACTTCGAATAGCCTTTTGGTGAGAGTTAAAGGCTACATTCTCATAAATGACTTGTAGCACTTCACTTATCTTATCTCCAGGAAAACCATATGCAACTGTATCTACCAGAGTTTGACAACTAGCAGTTAAACCATCATAGAAAAATTAAGTTAGCAACAATGTGAGCGGACGATGTTTTTACTCCCTCGGAAGGGAGCCTCAATATCGGGCAAGCCTCCCTTGCGGGGTTTCTATAATGGAAATCTTGGTTTTGGAAAATTAAATTAGTTCGTAAAAGAATCGAGATCTAAGTCTCGATAGAGAGTGTAAGAGTCGCCACCCAACTCAGCTCAACCGGGAAATTACAGCGTAGCTAAACCGGACGAAGGCCGCTATACTTTCTAGAGATCTAGGTCTGGAGAAGTCCCTTGTTTCATGTCTAATGAAAATAAATTTGGCCAATGTTCATTGATGATATTTTAAATTTCTAAAATGGATTTTTATTAATTTAAACATGCAGCGTACACACAAGTAAAATAAAGCATTAAATAAATAAATTATTACAACCCAATCGAATAAAAATAAAAACTCTCGCCCTCACATTTCAAGCGCCTAGAATACACGATTATCTAGAAAATTACAGTCGCCTAAAATACACGAATTAAGCTATTAATTACATTAAAAATGAAAATAAGAAGAAACTAAAAGCTGGAAAACAGATGGTTAGCATAATTTATAGCACACCACAAATAGGACTCAAATTGGACAGAATTAGGATTTTTAGGAACAGGGGCATGCATTTAGGGGGGTAACCGGGTCGGCTCGGCCAGCCGGCCCGGTCAGACCTGGAAAACAGTTTTGAAACGTCCTTGTGATTTTATTTCATGAGAAAATTCATTTTGAAAACATTTTCTTTTTCCGGTTTACTTTCATTTAGCATGTGAGGTGGGTCGGTTTTCGGGAGATTTGGATCTCCATCGTTGCATTGTTCTAAGTGTAATAACTTCAAAAATTAAATCTAAGGTTGTGGAATGCACACAACAAAATTCATTTTTGATGATTTTATGATTTTTTTGAATTTTTTTGAATTTTATGATTTTTCTCTTTTTTTTTTTTGAATTATTATGGATTTCCTACTTCTGGACGAAGATTATAGTCGTACAGCTGTAATTACAGTCGCACGACTGTAATGAGAGTCTTGTGGCTGTAATTCACCCATTACAGAAAAATCGCCAAAATTTGTTCAAGTAAAATATATAGCCGTGGGAGTTTGAAAATAGTCGTACGACTGTAGCTGCGGTAGCACGACTGTAATTACAGTCGTGCGACCGTTCATAGCCACAAGAACAGTCATACGGCTGTTCTTATTACCGAGAAACAGTAGACTGAAAATATGATTTTTTATGCACGAAAATGAACCAAAACAACCAAAAAGCGAAGCAAAACAAAGGATTCAAGTGTAGTTACCCTTGTTGCGCAGAACCACAGTCGATTAGCCCCGGGAAACACTTTGAATTAGCTCCAAATTGCTCCTCCTCCCTTGTATGTCAAGGTTCCAAAAATAGTCCAAAAATCTCCAAGTGTCACGGATTTGAGTGAGTTTAGGTTCTGGAATTGATTATATTTGGTGTGTTAAGTTTTTAACCTATGATTTCCATCTGGTTTTAAGCTTTACAACACCAGAGTAAAAAAAAAGAGTAGAAGAAAATGGTGCTTTTTGTGGATTTTTTTCTCTTCTCTTCTTTTTCTTCTTCTTCTTTCAATTTCTCTCCTTAATCTTAAAATGTTTGTCCTTTTCTTCCTCTTTCTTCTCCCTTTTTATACATCCGTTTTTTTTTTATTATTTCTTTTCTCCGCAAAAGCATTTAATGCCCATCCCATCACTCTCTTCTTTCTTCTTTCACGGTATGGGTTGCTGCACCTGCTGCGATCTTACAATCGTACAACTGTAATTATAGTCATGTGACCCAGGTTTTTTTTAATGTAAAATTCTGGCGCTTACAGCTGCCCCTCGTGCGACCAAATTCGACACTTGACTCCAGGTTTAAAAATACTTGCAGTGATGAATTTGAGAACGCGGATTGAAGCGCCGTAAACATAAGAAAGAAAAAGCACACTGACTTGTTGGAGTCTCGTTAAGATGATGATCTGAGCTGATTGGGTGACATAAGCCGATACCGGGTTTACATTACCCGAGGTGAAGCTGATCTGGGCCGATACCGGATTTACATATATCCGAGGCGAATCTACTGAGTCTCTGAAATGACAAGTCTGGCATAAGCCAATACTAGGTTTACATTACCTGAGGTGAAGCTGATGGTGAAATAAGTTGATACCGGGTCCATGTTACCCGAGGCAAAGTTGATGATGAAATAAGCCGATACCGGTAGGGGTGAGCAAAACACGGTTCGGTTCAAAAACCGAACCGAACCAAATCGAACCGAAAACTAAAATAGAAGAAAAATAAAAACCAAAGCCAAACCAAAGTTGTAATGGTTCGGGTCAAATCGAACCGAACCAGTTCGGTTCGGGTTACGATTTGGTTTGGTTCAAACCGAATTAACAAAAATTTCAATTTTTTAATTTTTATTATTATTATTTTTTATAAATTACATGTAAAATATTGCTAAAAAAGGATTTATATTACATGTATATTACTAAAGTCTCATAAATACAAATTATATAATAATATAAATATATAATATGCCAAATAAAATTTATTTATATACATATGCATATTTTTAAAAAATATTTTTTTTATTACGGTTCGGTTCGGTTCAGTTTCGGTTTTTTCAACAAAAATTGAAAACCGAACCAAAAACCAAATGATTATATTTTATAAAACCAAAACCAAACCAAATAGAGTTTGGTTTGGTTTGGTTCGGTTTTTCAGTCTCGGTTCGGTTTGGTTTTTGGTTCGCGGTTTGGTTTTGCTCACCCCTGGATACCGGGTCTATGTTACCCGAGGCGAAGTTGATGGTGAAATAAGGCGATACCGGGTTTATGTTACCCGAGGCAAAGCTGATGGTGAAATAAGCCGATATCGGGTCTATGTTACCCGAGGCGAGGTTGATGATGAAATAAGCTGATACTGGGTTTATGTTACCTAAGGCGAAGTTGATGGTGAAATAAGCCGATACCGGGTCTATGTTACCCGAGGCAAAGTTGATGGTGAAATAAGCCGATACCGGGTCTATGTTACCCGAAGCGAAGCTGATCTGGGCCGATATCGGATTTACATATATCCGAGGAAGATCTGCTGAGTCTCTAAAATGAAAAATCTGGCATAAGTCAATATCGGGTTTACAGTACTCGAGGCGAAGCTGATGGTGAAATAAGCCGATACCGGGTCCATGTTACCCGAGGCGATGTTGATGATGAAATAAGCTGATACTGGGTCTATGTTACTCGAGACGAGGTTGATGGTGAAATAAGCCGATACTGGGTCTATGTTACCCGAGGCGAATTTGATGGTGAAATAAACTGATACTGGGTCTATGTTACTTGAGGCGGAGCTGATCTGGGCCGATATCAGATTTACATATATCCGAGGCGGATCTGCTAAGGTTGAAGTGAAGTCGATCTGGACCTGACACCGGGTCTATGTTACCCGAGGTGGATCTGCTGAGGTTGAAGTGAAGCCGACCTGGACCTGACACCGAGTCTATGTTACCTGAGGTGGATCTACTAAATTTCTGAGATGAAGCTGATTTGGGCCTGACACTGGTTTATACTACCCGAGGCGAATCTGCTAGATTTCTGAGATGAAGTTGATCTGGGCCCGACACTGGTTTATATTACCCGAGGCGGATCTGTTGGATTTCTGAGGCAGTGATGATAAGTTCCTTGCACTTGAAATGGCGAGTCTTCATTTTCTGAACGAGAGATTTTGAACAAAAATTTTTACCCCTTCGATTAAGAATGAAGACTAGCCGGGGATGAATGCTCTGTGTATGTTATGTATGTATGCATAATGATGCATAAGCATATGGATCCTAAAAGATGCATTTCTCGTTGTTTGTTCAATGTTGATGTTTCCCTTCTCCGCTGGGAAAGACGTGTCATGCCCTTGGTTAACTCTGGCTGGTGGAAGGCATTCTTTGCACAAAGCTTTTCCTTCTTTTGTATAGTATTTCTTTTATTGAAGATGTATGACGACTGCTGAAGAAATGAGACGACTGCTGAGGAAAAGGTCGTAATGTCTTTTATAAAGATTCCACAGGGAAATAGTGCAGAGGATCCTGCTGGAGAGTACTGTGAGGGCTCCTGCTAGGGAATGGTGAAAGGGTTTTACCTTTCTGCCCCTAGGAATTGTGAAACTGGAAGTGCTCTAAATTTTGCCTAAGCTGCCCAATGTGGGTTTTCAGCCCAGTGAGCTGCTCTAACTTTTGTCTAAGGTGCCTTTTTGGTTGTCACCTCAGCGAGCTTTTTTTTTTTTACAAAGTGTTCTTGAGCTCATTTGAAGCAGGTTTACATTCAAATCCTCTCTCTGTTATGAAATCAAAACTCTTCCTACAATCTGAGAGTATAACATAATTGGTCTGGGAGTTTAGATTTAAGAGAAATGGTGCGGGACTGAGAGGGTATCCCTCATTTGGTATAAGTTGATGAGAAACAGAGACTGATTGAAACGGTGCCATGACTGCCTACTCCAACGTCCTTCTGGTGATGAGATGATGCAGAAAAGTGCTATATGGAGCAGCACTGCTGTTCAATTTCTCGTTAGAAGCCATTGATGGTAGAAAATAAGGTTTCACAGAATCAGTTCAAAAGGGAAGATGAAAGGAGCAATTTATCAAACAAGTGTTGTGAGCGGACGATGCTTTTTCGATAGGACGCGAGACTCCCTTTCGGAATGGGGCGCCACGATCTCGGGCGGGCCCTTCCCTCGTGTGGGGTTTTTATAAATGGAAATCCGCGTTTTGGGAAATAAATGGAATTATTATATAAAAGAACCGAGACCTAAGTCTCGATGAATATTGTAGAGTCGCCACCTGGCTCAGCTCAACCGGGAAATTCTTAAGGTAGCTGAACCGGACGAACGGTCGCTACACTATCCAGAGATTCAAGTCCGGACAAGTCCCTTATTTCGTATCTAATTTAAAATAAATATTGCCAATGTTCTTAAATGGTATTTCAAAAATCTAAAGCTAATTTTATTGAATATAAAAGGGCATACAAAGCGCATACAAATATTTAATACAAAAGTAAGGAAAAGAAATAAATATTAATTGGCTTACAACCAAATCGAATAGAAAAATAAAAACTCTCGCCTCACTTGTACATTCGCCTAGGATACATGAGAATCTAAAAATATTTACAATCGCCTAAATACACGATTAATTCTATTAAAATACAAATAAAATGAAAATTAAGATAAAATAAAACCTGCAAAACAAAGGTTAGCACAGTTTATACGGCACGCCACAACTAGGACTCAAATAGACAGAATTGGGAAATCAAGTATTAGGGGCATGCATTTAGGGGATAACAGGGTTGGCTCGGCTAGACGGCCCGATTAGACCTGGAAAACATTTTGAAACGTCCCTGTGTTTTGGTTTTTGTGGGAAAATCATTTTGAAAACAATTTTTTCGGTTTACATGCATTTTTACATATTAAGTGAGTTGGTTTTCGGGAGAACCGGGTCTCCGTCGTTGAATTGTTCTAAATGCAATTTTACTGAAATTTGAATCTATAGTCGTGAATGCACACAACAAAAATCATTTTTGGGATTTTCTAATTTTTTTATGATTTTTGGAAATTTTTTTAGGGATAAAAACGGAAAGTCTAATTCTGGAAAATAAGTTACAGTCGTGCAACTATAGCTATAGTCGTACGACTGTAAACTATAGTCGTGCGGCTGTAAACGTTCCAGGGTCAGAATCCTGCTGAAATTTATTCGAAATAAACTGGAAAAAGGGGCTAGAACTCAAGAACACTCGTAGGACTGTAACTACAGTCGTACGACTGTTCATCAAATCCAAGAACAGTCGTACGACTGTTCTTGATTTCCAGAAATAGAGGCACGAAAACAGAGCAAAAATGCACAAAATACACTTCAATCACCCAGAAAGCAAGAAAAAGGGAAAGGAAAGGAGTGCCTACCTTTTTTGGAAGCCTATCGAAGTCGATTGGATCCCTGGCGTCGCTTCGATCCACAAGAATTTGCAATTTTTCCTTGAATTTTGGGTTGAAAACTTTGTGTCTAAAAATCCTCAATTGTCAAGGTTCCTTGCTGTTTTGGTCCGAAATCTGACTTTGTCGGTAAGGTCAAATTGTTTCTTTATTAGTTTAACAAGCCTTTTATGTTAACTTTATGATTTCTTTTTTGAAGAAACAGATATGCTTGCTTTTTTCCTCTCTCTTTTTTTTTCTTTCTTTCTTTCCTTCTTTCTTTTTCTTTTCTCTCAAAAAATCTCTCTCTAAAAAAACTCTCTCCAGCTTATCTCTGCTCCTTTTCAAATCTTCCCCCTTTCCTTTTATGTCAATCTCCTTCGCCGCCTGATTCTGCTGCAAAGGGGCGGGCATTAATTGCCCTTCCCTTCGCAACCCGCAATCCCTGCGGTTGGCAGATGCAAGTGGATGTTACAGTCGTACGACTGTAACATTTTTTAAGTACAGTCGCATGACTGTAACACATTGACACGACTGTATATTACAGTCATGCGAGTTTTTTTTTTTCTTAAATCCGGTGCTTACAGCTGCCCCTCGCGTGATCAAATTCACTACCCAATTTTAGTCTGGGATAGTTTATGTGAATTTTAGAGCGCGACTCAAAGCGCCGCAGACACAGGAAATGAAGCACGTAACCGAGCTGCCGAAGCTTCACTGCTATGGTGATATGTTGAATTGATCGGATGGAATAAGCTGATATCGGGTCTAGGTTACCCTAGGCAAAGCTGATGAAGAAATAAGCCGATATCGGGTCTAGGTTACCCGAGGCAAAGCTGATGAGGAAATAAGCCGATATCGGGTCTAGGTTACCCGAGGCAAAGCTGATGAGGAAATAAGACGATATCGGGTCTAGGTTACCCGAGGCAAAGCTGATGAGGAAATAAGCCGATATCGGGTCTAGGTTACCCGAGGCAAAGCTGAGGAAGAAATAAGCCGATATCAGGTCTAGGGTACCCGAGGCAAAGCTGATGAAGAACTAAGCCAATATCGGGTTTAGGTTACTCGAGGCAAAGCTGATGAAGAAATAAGCCGATATCGGGTCTAGGTTACCCGAGGCAAACTTTATTGGGGGGTTGAAATGAAACAGATCTGGGCCGGTACCGGGTTTACATTACCCGAGGCGGATCTTCTGTGGAACTTGAGACAAAGCCGATCTGGGCCGATACCCTGTTCATAATACTCGAGACGGATCTGCTGGGGAAGAAGTAAGCTGATCTGGACCGATACCGAGCTTACATTACTCAAGGCGGATTTG
Source organism: Euphorbia tirucalli (assembly GCA_039660915.1). Classification (NCBI taxonomy): domain Eukaryota; kingdom Viridiplantae; phylum Streptophyta; class Magnoliopsida; order Malpighiales; family Euphorbiaceae; genus Euphorbia; species Euphorbia tirucalli. The sequence continues at coordinate 24,763,275 of CM077639.1, forward strand.
TTGGGAACTAGATGATGAATTCCCGTGCTTAAGACGGCAAGTCTTCATTACTTGATCGAGAGACTTTTGAACAAAAATTTTTGCCCCTTCGATTAAGAATGAAGACTAGCTGGGGATGAACGATTGATGTATGCAATGTGTGCATGCATGATGATGTATATGTACATGTATGCACTTTCCATTATCGGATGCTCCCTCTTTCTGCTGGAGATGATATGTTGTGCCCCTGGTTGATTCTGCTCTCTTTGAGGGCGTTGTTCGACGATTGTCAAGTGAGGTGACTGCTGGGGATGTATGATACTGCTGGGGAATTGATTGTAGTATTCTCCATGGATGTCCTGCTGTGGAATAGTGTGGGTAAACTCTGTTGGAGAGTACATAAAGAATCCTGCAGGGCATCACCGGGTAAATCATGCTTTTCCTGCCCCCAGGGAGATTATGAATTTGTGAGTGCTCTAATTTTTGCCTGGGTTGCCCGATGTGGGTTTTCAGCCCAGCGAGTCGCTCTAATTTTTGCCTGAGACGCCTTTTCGGTTTTCACCTCAGCGAGCTGCTCTAATTTTGGCCTGAGGCGCCTTTTCAGTTTTCACCTCAGCGAGCTGCTCTAATTTTTGCCTGAGGTGCCTTTTCGGTTTTCAACTCAGCGAGCTTTTTTTTTTTTTTTTGAATGATGAAGATGACACCGTGGCCCCCTTATTGCTCTTATAGGAAGATGAACTGGATTTTGAAGGGTGATAAAAGATTTCAAATCGCATGCATTTAGTGCATTTTCATTGGTTAAATAACGCGATAATATTTGATCAGTTAAATGCAAAGTACTTTCTTTAAATGTATGTTTATGCAAGACAATTTTGCTTATGCATTTGTCATACCCATGCAAATATATTTAAACAAACATTTCACTTTATTGATGAAAATCAAAATGAGTACATTTGAAATGATTGACCCCTAAATGATACACATTCCACACCGAGCCAGAATCCGTCACCAGTCATCCTTTTCAGATTTTCCGAACGGTTATTTTCTCTCGTGTCTTAATTTTGTCTAGACCGCTCTTTTCGAGTTTTCAGCCTAGCAGACCCCTTCTTCTCTCTTCCTCTTATATATATATATATATATATATTTATTTATTTATTTATACATGATAAAGCTTCAGCTGGTCTTGGTTGACAGGGTTTGTGAACTCATTTCCGTCCATGTCCATGATGCTAACACCACCCTTCGAGAGCACTTTCTTCACCACATAGGGCCCTTCCCAATTAGGCCTGAATTTGCTCCTCGCATCGACATTGGAAGGCCTTAACTGCTTTAGGACCAAGTCACCCGCTTTCAACTGCCTCTTGGAGTATTTCACATTATGGTTATCGGCCCTGGCCATTCTGTGCTGGTACATCTGTAGGTGATCCAGTGCCTTTAGCCTCCTTTCATCTAGCACAGCCAACTGCTCGTACCCAGCTTGAACCCATTCAGTTTCTGGTAATTGAGCTTCCAGGGCAATTTTGAGTGACTTGAGTTCTGTCTTCACTCGTAACACTGCTTCCATACCGTATACCAAGGCATAAGGAGTTTCTCCTGTTGGCATTCTGATGCTAGTTCTGTAACCCCAAAGAGCATTAGGTAGTTTGTTGGCCCAATCTCTGTAGGTGGTTACCATCTTTGATAGGATTTTCTTTATTGCCTTATTAGCTCCCTCCACTGCTCCGTTAGCCTGTGGTCTGTATGGAGAAGACTTATGATGCTCAATGCCATGCTCTGCAAGTAGATCAGCTGTTGCCCCTTGGAACTGTACTCCATTGTCAGTTAATATATGGTGAGGAATCCCATACCGAGCAAAGATGTTCTTCTGGATGAACTTGACCATCTGCTTGGCTGTTACATTGGCGAAGGATTCTGCCTCCACCCATTTGGAGAAGTAATCAACTGCCACGACTATGAATCTATGCCCATTAGACGCAGGTGGGTGAATTTCCCCAATCATATCTATCCCCCATGCCGAAAATGGCCAAGGGGATGCCAAATTCTGTAATTCAAGTGGAGGAAGATGGCTGATATCTGCATAGATCTGACATTCATGACATCTCTTCACCTTCTTTATGCAATCTGCCTGTATATTCATCCAGAAGTATCCTTGTCTCATGATCTTCCTGGCCATAGCAAGTCCATTCATATGCGGCCCACAGGACCCTGCATGTATCCGCTGCATCACTTCTTCTGACTCTTGCTTTGTCAAGCACCTTAAAAGGACTCCATGTGCTGTTCTTTTGTATAACTTGTCCTCGAAGATTCTGAATTGACTAGCCAGCCTTCTTAGTGACAGTTTATCAGCAGCGCTGGCCTCTTCTGGATATTTTCCTTCTTTAATGTACAGGTAGATGTCAAAGAACCATGGTTTCTATTCAGCTGTCAGCTCCATCACCTCATGCACTTCAAAGCAAGGATGTCTGGAAGTGGTTATAACCAGTGGTTGAACTTGCATTTCCTCTGGATTCTCCCACATGGCAGACAGGGTCGCTAATGCATCGGCCATTTTGTTCTCATCCCTGGGGACATGTCTGAATTTGCACTGGCTAAAAAAATCTTTTCTAAAGTGTAGTAGCTCTAAGTAAGGCCGCAAGGCTTCTTCTTTCAGCTCCCACTCACCCTGAGCTTGCCTGATCACCAGAAGTGAATCACCGACAATTAAAACATCGTTTGCCCCTAAGGTTAATAGAGCTTCCATTCCGAATAAGCATGCTTCATTTTCTGCCCCATTATTAGTCACGGGAAAGATCAGCCTCTTGGATAAAGGAATAATCTCACCATCCGGCGTGGCTATAAGTACCCCGATTCCAGCGCCTTTTCTATTTACTGCCCCATCGAAGCACATAACCCATCTTTTCACTTCCACCATGGCCAATTGTTCATTCGGGAACTCTAAATTTTTTGTGTAATCCGATTCCAGTGGTTGATTCGCTAGAAACTCTGCCACAGCTCGCCCTTTAATGGTTTTCTTCGTGACGTACTCGATGTCGAACTCAGATAAGAGTAACAGCCATCTGGATAGTTTCCCAACCAATACTGGTGCTTCATAGAGATACTTCATTGGATCCACCTTAGCCATGGCTTGTATCTTGTAGGATTGGAAATAGTGGCACAGCTTCTTGGTTAGCCAAATCATTGCCACACATGTCTTCTCCACCAGTGTGTATTTGGCTTCATACTCCAGCAATTTCTTGCTAAGGTAGTAGATAGGGTATTCCTTCCTGTCGTCTTGTTCTTGTGCAAGCATTGCCCCTATAGAGGATTCTTCAACTGCCAAATACAAAATCAGAGGTTTCCCTGGAACTGGTGGACTCAATAATGGTGGCTTTACCAGATAAGCCTTGATCTTCTCAAACGCTAGCTGACACCTGCCATCCCACACAACCGGCTGATCTTTCCTTAATAGCTTGAAAATTGGCTCACAAGTGGAGGTCAACCGTGCTATGAAGCGGCTGACATACTGTCAGGAACCCAGGAATGATCTGACTTCCTTTTCTGTCTTTTGGGCAGGCATATTTTGGATGGATTTGATTTTGTCTGGGTCCATTTCTATCCCCCTCTGGCTGACTACATGACCCAACAGCTTCCCTGATGCGACCCCGAATATGCACTTCTTGGGGTTAAGCCGCAAGTTGTATTCTCCAATGCGTGTTAGAAATCTATCCAGGATAACAGGGTGTTCCTCCCGGGTTACTGATTTAACAAGCATATCATCGATATACACTCGACTTCTTTATGTATCATATCATGCAACAGAGTTGTGACAGCCCTCTGGTAAGTGGCACCAGCGTTCTTCAATCCAAAAGGCATCACTATGTAGCAGAAGGTACCCCATTCTATGATGAACGATGTTTTCACCTTGTCAATCACATCCATCAAGATTTGGTTGTACCCTGAAAAGCCGTCTATAAAGGAATATATTGCTGCTTTGCTGCACTATCAACTGGGACATCAATATGGGGTAGTGGAAAGTTATCTTTTGGGCATGCTTTATTCAGGTCCCTGTAGTCGACGCATACTCTTGTTGGGATTTTTCACGGAAATCACCTGATAAAAGCGGAAGAACGTGATGATTTCCTCAAATCCAGTCCTAGGAGCAATTGAAGTGTTAATTGTAAAACTTAAAATTATAATAGAAAGAGATTAAATTCTTACCAGAAATATCTCTTTCAAGAGATGGATGAAGACTGCAGAAATCAAATTAGATTCCTTCCTCGTTTTCGTACACGAACGCCTAACGAACACGACCCGTGCTAGCGTTGGAAAAACAAAAACTATGGTGAGAGGGGGCTAGGAAATTTCGGCTATCTCTTTGTTTGTGTTAGGGTGGCCGAAATTTTCACCCTAGGCTTTTATACCTAGGGTGGCCGAATTCCCTTAGGGGGAATTCAGGCCCAGCTTGGCTCCTTTTCACTCTGTATGGGCTTCCATCTTTTAATTTAGGCCCAGTCTAATTTCAATTATTCTGGTTTAAATTAATTTCAAGCCCAATTTTAATATACCCATGTATTTAATATATTACACCAAGTAATATATTATGTACATTTAAATTAAAATTAGTTTGACCAATTAATTTAATCCATCAAATTAAAATTAAATCTCCACAAAATAAAATCATATGTAAACCTATACATATGAATATTTCCACCTAGAAAATAATCTCATAATTAATCCAATTAATTATGAAGAGCCAATTTAATATGTTAATTCTATTATTAGGATCAATCCAATTGATCTTTATAATATAATTAACATATATACACATCTCTCTCCATAGTGTATACTCTAAGTATACATATGATTTCTTAAGTCTGTGTTCAGTCGTTCTATGTGTACGATCCCATGGGCCCATCTTTATGTTGGCAGCGGGCAAAGGCCGCAGACTGCAGTTGGGCTCTAGCAAGCCACTGCAGCCCCCAATTAAGATGGAGATGTCAGTCTAACTATTATCATAACCCTGTAGTTTAAACTTGTAGATCCCATGTCATTGATATCGGTGTCTAACACAGAGGCATAGATTGATCACCCTCTTTTGTGTCGGACATTAATTTGATCCCGAATGCACTGAAGCTCACAAACAAGTTCCCACCTGTTTAGGTGTGGCCACACTCTTATCAGTTACATTCATCAAGAGGCCGGTGATATCTTCCCAGTGGACTACTGAGTGACAAATCCCTTCTGGATATCCATAGTATTACCATGCTAAGTGACATACCCGAAAGTACACATACTTGGCACCCTATTACAGGCCCTTTAGGCGTACCCCTAAGCATGTGACCTCACATGTAACACCATCATATGGTCAGGTCAAGGGATCCATACAAGTACTACACGAGAATCACTTGTGATACTATACCATGTGGATTACTCGTTTAGTGGATCTATCCAGGACCATGCCCTCATGCATGTACCCATTAACTTGGTTGACATTCCATGTCCAATGACCGGTAAGACACTACCATACAACCAGGTTAATGATAGTCTCTTGTTCCATTCATTTCCATGACTGGAACAGACTACGGATCTATTTATGGTCATATCGTTTACCCTATCCATGGTCTTACTGCCAAGTGCATGACACTCGTCATCATGGATATAGATATGTCCATTGGATACTTCATTTAATATACTGCGCAAGATAAATATAATAAATGAATTGATGCCTTTATTAATAACACAAATGAGTATAATACATAAATCCAATAAATGTATAATACAAATAGAAGGACCAATGCCTCGGGACTAGGGCATTTCCAACAACTTTGACCCTTCCATCCTTTTTAGGAACAGGGACAATATTGGCCAGCCATTCTGTGTACTCCACCACTTCGAGGAACTTGGCATCTATCTGCTTAGCCACTTCTTCTTTTACCAGCGTAGCCCATTCTAGCCTCAGTCTTCTCAACTTCTGCTTTACCGGTCTGAACTTGGGGTCTGTCGGGATTTTGTGCACTGCTATCTCTGTGTCCACACCCAGCATGTCTTCATACGACCAGGCGAAAGCTTTAACATGTTTTTGGAGTATTCTTATTAATTCTTTCTCTTCCTCGGATTTTAGCTCGTGTGAAATGAGTACTATTTTAGGGTTTTCATCTGTACTTATGTTGATTTCATGCAATGCGGTGTCATGTATGCTAAATATGCTTGATGGTGATTTAAATGCATGCACAGAATTATCAGGATAAACATCACATAAGTAAGCAAACTAGGATTTCATTGCATTGAACTTATCATAAAGTACATTAGTTACATTGAAAATGGAAGAAATAGATACAACAAAATCATTTTCATCCTCCACAGGTGGAGGGCCTTGTTCCTCATCTGCTTCCATCTTCCCTTCCAGGGCATCATCAGGGGTTGCAGCTTTCTCTGCTTCTTTTCCGGTCACCTGCATCTTAGCCTGCTCCATGACTCTAGCTATCTCAATGATCACAGAATCTAAGTTCAGTTTAGCCATCAGTTCTTCATCAAAGCCTTCCTTGGATTTTCCAAATGCCTTACTTAAAGCAGCAGTCAAAGCACCTGAAATCACCTCTGTAGCTCCAGCACAGGTCTTCTTTCCATCTTCCTCCTTGGCCACCTCCATGGCTTCTGCTACCACCTTAGATGGTTCTCCTTGTAAAATCTGAGATTCAGTAGCTGCTTCTCCCGCCCCCACGGGGGCCACTGGCCATTCTTGACCTTTCTCAAAATCCATAACGTCAGCAAAGATCTCGAAGCCAGGATATTCAACATTTCCAACCATCACAGGTTCAGTTTGGCCCTTGTAAAGGCCTTCTCCTGCCTTAAGAAATGGCTTCATCATAATCTTCCCATTCTTGCGCTTTCTCAGATTCTTCTGCTCAGATGCCCCTTCTACATAACCAAGGCCACACTACTTCGACTTCCCTGAGTCGATCTTAAATTCTGGAACCCCTTGCAGATTGATTCCGAGCCCCATCCCCAGGACGAAGTCATACTTATATAAATACCGGGATAGCCACTCCGGCATGTAATTCTCATAAAGAACCATAGGAGCATCCGTGGTTTCTCCCTCCTTGATTACAGCAAATTGAAATCCACCAAAGGGAACCACTCCCTCATTCACTGCAGCTACCATTGATTGGGCATCCGCCTCAACAGTCACAATTCTGCCATTCATAGGGAACTTAATCTTTTGATGCAATGTGGAAGGGACACCTCCCAAAGGATGGAACCAGGGCCTTCCAAGCAATAGGGAAAAAGTGACTGGGATGTCAATCACTGTAAAAGCAACTGTGGACCTAACTGGCCTAACCTCTACTTTTGCCTCAAACGTCCCTATCACTATCCTTTTGGAGTCATCATATGCTCGGATGACTGTTGAGGATCTCTTTAACACTTCTTCATTCAGCCCCAGAAATGGCAACATCTTTAGTGGGCAGATATTTAGGGCCGATCCGTCATCAACCAGGATGCAAGGCATTACCTTATCCATCACATGGGCCATGACATAAAGAGCCTTGTTGTGGGCCTTCCCTTCAGCAGGCAGGTCTTTCTTGGAGAAGACAATATCAAGACTTCCAACATGGACTTTGTCTAACAAACAACACATAGCCTCTGGTGAAGCTATAGGGGAGACTTCGATCTCTGACAGTTTCTTTACTAAAGCAGCCTTATGCTCCTTGGAAGTCAGAAGTAAATGCCACAAGCTAGCTTGAGCAGGAGTCTTCTTTAGTTGGGAGATAACCAGGTCCTCTTTCTCGACTCCCTCTGACGCCGATGAACTACCCGACCCAGTCACCGGGGCTTTGTCTTTCATCTGATCCACCGACTGATATACCCTACCACTTCGGGTCACATGCTGCACTTCCTGGACCTTCAAATTTTCAATGGTTGGAAGCTTAACTGTTTCCTCTCCATCAGACCCGTCGTATTCGTCCTCAGAATTGAGATCATTTAAGCTTATTAGCTTGATCTCCTTCTGCTCCTCTTGTTCTTCACATTCTGTTTTCACTCCGGATTCCCCTACTGCCACAGCCTGAATGGTAGGGTTTGCTTGGAGAACCTGTGCGAAGATGAAATTGGCGGGCAGCCCAGAATGAACCATATTAACCCGTTTTTCGAATGCCGGCAGCGGGTTGGTTTTAGTGCTGGGCTTGGGTGGCTCCTGCAGCTTCCCTTCATCAATAAGTTTTTGGATGGCATCCCTTAGCTTATAGCAATTATTAGTCTTATGACCGACAACCACATGATAAGAGCAGAAATTTCCCTTGTCTGCTTCGGAAGGCTTTTCGAAGGGCCTTAAGGATTGCAGCAATCCGCCATTTCTACATTTGGCAAATATCTTCACCAAAGGAAAGGCCCAAGGTGATATGCCTAGTACCCCCGGATTCTTACTCTGATTGCCCTGTTGCTGAGTCACAGTAGCAACTTCCACCTGCTTTACTTCTGAGGTCTGCCCCCTTTTTCCGGCGGAACTTGAACCAGAGCCATTGCCGGACCCAGCTGCTGCAGTTGACCTATAACCAGAACCATATTCTGAGCCCCTACCACCCTTGTGTTTGGTTACCTTTTCCTCTTCATCCCGTTCTATTTTCATTGCCATACTATAAACCTCGCTGAGCTCCTTGAAGGAATGGAATTTCATGTTGTTCTTAAAGACGTCTTTGCTGCCATCTATCAACTTCTGTATAAGCTCGTCTTCATCTGGATGATTCTTCAGGAGAATCATTTTGTTCATCTAGCGTTGGTAGTACTCATCGAAGGGCTCGTTGAACTTCTACTTTATCCTTTCCAAATCATACAGCTTCACCTGGATTTTAGTGTTAAAACTGTAGTATTTGATGAAAGCCGCTGATAAGATCCCCTAATCAGATTGTTCCTCCTCCATCAGTGAATTGTACCATCCTAGCGCTCCTCCCTCCAGTGTGGTAGGGAATAGATTAATCAACTACTGCTTCGTGGCGCCCGCCGTTAACATAACTCGGGCATACAGATTCACATGGGCCTCCGGCGAGCCCATTCCTTTGTAAGTAGGGATTTTCGGCACCTGGAAGCCGATGGGAAATGTCTCGATGCCCTTACTGATCATAGCATCAATGTTCACCCCTTTCCTTGATTCTACACTAACACCGACCCCCTTCTTCAACTGGGCCACTACTTCATCTAGCTCAGAACATTTTGCTTTCATTCTCTATTCCATAGCTGCTTCTATTTCTTGTAGCTTCTCAAGACTGGCCGAAACATCACCACCCTGTTCGGATGACTCAGCCTCTTTCTCTTTCCCGGTTCTACTACCACCAGCCTCACCAGCTTCCCTCACGACTGCCCGCATCTCTTCCTTCAACATGTCGCGGAAGTCTTGGGATCTGAAGAAGTCTCTCAAAACATCAGCCATGCTTGGTGTCTGTTATGCCATATTCACTCCTTCCCTAGGCTCAGAATCACTGTCACTCTCAACTACCCTCGGTCTCCTAGCTGCCCTCGAAGCTTGGGATCTTGTCCAAGGTTGCTCCAGTGTATTCTGCTTGGAGTAGACAGGAGGTATTAGGGTTGTGAATGAATGACGTGATATGACATGAAAATTAAGCCATTAAGAATGCTTGAAATGAATGGAGTGGGGTTGTGTATAAAATGATGGTATGAATGTTTTCTTTTTATTATTTTTCTTCTTTTTGGGGCATTCCAAAAACACCCAATGCTTATGCAAGAATGTCACGTGTGGGCCGTCACATGGACAGAGCTTCGGCGCCTTTGGGGCACCTAATGAATTTGTGAAATGGTCACGTGTATACCAGTACACGGATAGAGTTTTGACGCTTTGAAGGTCTATGAGATGATATGAAATGGTCGCATGGGCCGGGCCCACAGACAAGGTTTTGATGCTTTTGAGCGTATGATATGAAATGATGTTATGAGAAAGTCACGTGTAACAGGGACACGGACAAAGATTCGGCATTCGAGGAACCCTTTTTTATGATTTGGTGATGTTATGGACCTATGTGTATACTAATTGGGCACTCGGGGAGTACCTTGAATGATGAATTAAAGTCATGAAGTGGTCGGATGTGGACCACGGTGTTATATGATGTTTATGATAAATGGGTGTGATGTCATGAAATGCATCGTGTAAATTGTTACACGAAAATGGGCTTAAGACCGTTGTGGCTTTTATTGAATGAAATGATTTTTGGTGGAATGGCCGAGTGCAATCCGGTGCATCGGCAAAACACGGGTAATTTTGGGTACCCGATATGTTATGAAATGGAATGGGATGGTCATGATAGGCGTCCTTGAAATGCCCCTTAATTTAATGTAAGTGAAATGTGGTGAATGAACATGCCACACAATATGCAAATGGCTGCACGAAAACATGGGTTGGGATGCATGACACACATAATGATGTTATGTGAAAAAATGCTAATCACACAAGTTTAATGTTATGGCTGAAAAAGAAATCGTTAGTGTGAATGACAAACAAATGAATTAATGTTTTACACACAAAATAAAATGCAAATGGCTGCATAAAAATGTGGGTTAGTATCACACAAAAATGTTTGTGTATGGTATGTCACATGTATGGAAAATGGTGATTATGGTATGTTATGCACGTGTAGGTAGCAATGGCGATGTGTCACGAGACGGCGAGAAACACATAGCAAGCAAAACTAATTCTTCCAACCTTATTCCTCCAACGTGGTCAGTCTCAAAAATTTCTAACCAAGTCCTAGGTGGGGCTCACTTCGATCACCAACCAGAGGTGATGAAGGCGCGATTTTATTATTATTATTCACACAATTATTTTGGTATCCTAAGGGAATCCAACTAGAGCTGCCTATATGGGTTCGGTCAAAGTCGGGATAACATCAAGGCTCTCATAGCAAGATATACTCCTCACTTCTCCCCACTCAAGGGTTCTAGCGAAGGGGTTTGTATGAGGCTATAAGTGGTGTTTTGTATTCTTGCCCCTAAGACCAAGAGGAACTTAGGCGACACTTCAACAATCCACCGGGCTATAAAAGGATACCTAAACTAATGCAAAAAATGGATAACTAAAACGCAAATAAAATACCATAAGAGAATCATCCGCCTTATTTTAATTAGACACTTTTCAGGGCTTGTCAAATTCTTTTAAGTTTTTAAGAAAAATTTTTAAGAAATCCCCAGCGGAGTTGCCACTGTGAGCGGACGACGCGTTTTCGATGGGATGCGAGACTCCCTTTCGGAATGGGGCGCCACGATCTCGGGCGGGCCCCTCCCTTGCATGGGGTTTTTATAAATGGAAATCCGCGTTTTGGAAAATAAATGGCATTATTATATAAAAGAACTGAGTCCTAAGTCTCGATGAATATTGTAGAGTCGCCACCCGGCTCAGCTCAACCGGGAAATTCTTAGGGTAGCTGAACCGGACGAACGGTCGCTACACTATCCAGAGATTCGGGTCCGGACAAGTCCCTTATTTCGTGTCTAATTTAAAATAAATATTGCCAATGTTCTCAAATGGTATTTCAAAAATCTAAAGCCAATTTTATTGAATATAAAAGGGCATACAACGTGCATACAAATATTGAATACAAAAGTAAGGAAAAGAAATAAATATTAATTGGCTTACAACCAAATCGAATAGAAAAATAAAAACTCTCGCCTCACTTGTACATTCGCCTAAGATACACGAGAATCTAAAAATATTTACAATCGCCTAAATACACGATTAATTCTATTAAAATACAAATAAAATGAAAATT